>OX376306.1:16124853-26124853 GCA_947369205.1 Cantharis rufa | reverse complement strand
ACATTGAATATATGCTACATAGTACATAATAATTTGTGGTCACTAGATAAAACGTAACTGCTCCAATTTTTTTTTTAATATGCTATATATTTATAGATAGAAACTTGTATGCCAAACATGGAAAATGGGAATCCAGCAGTGGGAACTAGAGACAAAGCCTGCTTTCAGAAGAAATAGCGGCCTGCAGGCCACCCTTTGCATTGGCTTGTCGAAGACTTGAGAGTACTAAACGTTGGAATACAATATTGGTGAAACAATAACTGAGATAACAAGTAACTGAACTACGACGAAATTGAAAAACATTATACCAGTTTTTTAATTTTTTTTTCTGGCTTGGTTTTTTAAATAGCGGACTCGAATCTTCAGTTCGTGCTCCATTTGATTTATGTTAAACGTTGGGTACTATTTATCCTAACACATGAGCTGAAGAGCTTACAATGAGCCACTCGTATAAATCTTATTCGATTCTTGAGTCATCCACATTGGTTTTCAAAAAATCCAATCTAAATTTCAGCTTTGTCAACTTAAAAATACGAACAAACTGAAACTAATTAGGTTTAAAACAAATCTTTAAACCACCATTCTTTTGATGGAATTATAAACGCTATAATTAATAATCTCTCTTCCGACAGCTGAGATAGTCAAAAGCTTCTTAATGCAATTTTTAATTTAAATATATACGAAAAAACGATATAAATCACTGACGTAATTAAATGCTAATCACCACACTTCTACATAATAAATTAGGGATTTTTATAATTTTAATTTATAGTTTTCCTTGTAGTTACCTTTTTACGTTATTGCTAATTACTTAAGAAATGGTATTATATTAATTTATTGCGGAGTAATATAAACGTCCCGTAGAAAACGACTGCCGGGCACAAGGGCGTCCAGGTGAAATGAATATAGATTTATGCTTATTTATAATTACTAAAATTAATAATTTTAATTTCAATAACTTCTTGAGCGACACAATCGAGAAAGTAGTAATTGGAAAATTTAAAAAATGTTACTTTTTGAATTAAAATTTAAATAAGTTTATTATAAAAGTATGGTAATTAACTATTGAATAAATTAGCTGGGTCGGTATGAAATTCGCCACGGCACAGTAGGATTAAATCGATCGAGCAGTTCATTATATCTATTCCCTTAATTAGTGTCGATAAAAAGAAAACCCCTTTTCGAATTTAAGGCGCCTCACAATTCATCGGGTCTTCATTATTTGCTTTACAATACATCGACTGAAGATGTATAAAATTTTTATAATAACGCTTTAAAAAACAAAAAAGCTCTTTCTTCTTATAGTTAATAATTAATTGTTGAACATTGTAATTTATTATAATGGTATGAAAGTTAATTAAATTTCAACCAACTATAAGTTATCCGCTTACTTCGCTGAGATACTGACACGAGTTAATTAAATATTAATTTTTAAGTAGAAAAATTTCAACTTTTTAATTGCTTTAATTTTATATTCCCACTTATAATTAAAAGTAAATTGTTAATTAATAAGTAAAAAATTATTATTATTAAAAATTACAATAATTAATCAGAAGTAAACGTTTTGTAAAGCGAAACTAGTCTCAAGGAATTAAACAGAAAAATTATTCACCGAGCAAAAGGTATAATCATGGAGGTGAGTTATTAGATTGCCAGAACGATAATGTCTAGGTTTAGAGTAATGGGCCCGATTTGCATGTAATTCCCGTCTTGGCCACCGTTCGTCGCCACGGCGCTTTTAATTGTCGTCCCATCTACCCCCTTTACTGGTAGAAAATGCGACAAACTAGTTGACCGGAAACCGTGTCGTTCGTTGTTAAACACGCAAAGCAAATTTTCATCAAAAGTACACCGCATTTCAATAAAACTTTTTCTTTGGAATGTCAAATGTTTTTTGTTTAAATTTTACATTAAAAATATTTTACAATTTTATGACATGAAAGACATTTTTTACCCTTTGTATATTTATGTAAATTTTACGCAATTATACTATTATTCACCAAAAATAGCACTTGCTACCCACAGTGTATCATTAAAATCGGACATAAATGTGCAATTGGTTTCTTATCAATAATATGTAATAATTATTAGAACAGATTATGAGATATTCAACCACTTATCGCAACTGCCAGAGCAGTTGACAAAACTATATAAAAAACTAAGCTGAAAATTTTCTCAAGTTATCTATTTCAAAATCAGTTGAGAACTTGTAATTAATAACTTCAAAATAATATCTTCGAAACTTCATACGATCTATTTCAAGGTCAATATTTATTACCTTGGATACCTAAAGTTTATAACTTATATACAGTTTATTATAATTTGACAAAACAATATCACAATTTTGTTTACTTTGAAACCTAAGCTATACCGTACTGAAGAGAACCTATAAATTACAGCATATTTGTATAGCAGCTTTGCACGTTATAACTTCACATGTGATATCAGTTCAATAATTTACTACAATTCCGCTATACTACACTACAACAATGTTGAAAATTCAACTTCACACTATTTTTTTATCCATCTTGATAATCTGATTTTGTCATGAAAATTTATTTGCTCTTTTTTATTGAAAAAATTTTGACGTGGATCGCATCTAATCTAATAATAATTTATAAAGCAAGCGCTAAAAATAAAAATCTGGTTTTAAATTTTAATTTTACTTGATTAGGGATTTTTTCGTGGCACATTCGAAAAAAAATTGTCAACAGCTGAAAAAATGTTAGTGTAAAATTCATAACAAATTCTATAAATGCTAATAAAATTAAATTAAAATATTTAGATGATTTAATAGATGATCAACTTGAAAAAAGTTTTGAATGTTAAACAAATACACTAGATATGAGCATTGAGGGTGATTGGATGTAGAAAATATACTTTTCTACACGAAATACGTAATGACAAGTTTTTTGTGCATTTCCGGTTTGTCTAAACTTTTATTTAGAGCTTTGAAACTGTACTAGAAATAATATCAAACAATAAGATTATAGAAAATAAAGATGACGTAAAATTCATGCAAGATAATGTGGAAATACAAGTAAACGTGTACTACTCGCTCAGTAGCCAACTAGCTATTAGCGAGTAAAAACCACGTGTACTACCCCGAGGCGGTTTGCCGTTGTGAATATTAGGTACGTTTCAATTAAACTAATATTACGTTTTTTAATCGACATTTCTGTGTAACTACTGTTAAAATGAAGTGGAACACAAGTAATATTATACAACTTCTTAATGTGTACCAACAGTACCATTTGTTATGGAATATAAAAGACAAAGACTATTTTCTTTCTTTGCCTTTTCCGCTTTTCTTTTTTTTTAACTCTTTTTTGATAGCATGAGCTAAAATAATGACACCGGCACGTACAATTTCCGTCGACATTTTAAAAAAAATTTAAATTTTTCGACACTGAAACCATAAACGCCAGCGAGTAGCGAATAAAGTAGACCAGCTTTCAACTTTACTCGCGGATAGTTAACAATCTGCTAGTTGGCTAGTGAACATGATTACACTAGGTGAGTTTACTAGCAGATAGTGAATTTGCCAACTATCAGCTTGTAAACTCGCTCAATGTAATCGACGCTTTAGATATGAAAATTTAAAAGAAACCGAGAACTTGGAACATAAAAGAATTCAAAAATAAACAGAACAATTTTTTTTAATTTAATTTTATTTAAACCAAGTAAAAAATGTCCAAAATGAAAATATCTAATAAAATAATCGAAAATATAAATAAAATTACAATATCAATACAATCCATTATTATTCTAATAAATTACTAAAGTAAAAAATTTAAAATAAATTAAAAAATTAAAGTAAAAATTGCAAAATTTACAAGAAATGATCCAGGAAATGTAAAAGAAGAAGTTCTAGTTTTAAGAAAAATTTTAAAATTAAAATTGGATAATGTGAATTGAATGTTTTAAATTGAAAAAGAATATGTATTGTCACGAATATTTCGTGGGGGGTTTACGGGGTAGCTCAGATTCAATAATGCAAAGTAGAGATTTAATACGTATAATAAAACATAACAACAATATACAAATTTACAAATATCTTACTCTAGAAATATCCGATCACACTGGATATTAAATATATTTTGTTTATTAATTATAATTTTTATTATATACAGTGTGACCGATATTAATGTGACAATATATAACTTTAATACGAATTATTGTGTCGTCCATTCTTCGACTACTTGCTGCAGTTCCTGGTCATAATAAGGTAAATTTTTCGTTACTTTGGATAATATATAATTTAGCACCTCCTCGTCTGATACAAAATCACTGCTTAAATTTTTTCTCATAAATTTATGATAATTAATGATCACCTGAAAAAGGTCTATATAAAATTCCAATCTGCTTCCATTTTCAAATTTCTCAATTTCTGCATTTATATAGTCCTCGACAAATTCCTCAATATATATGTTACCGACAATTTGCGAAATCCGGCAATTTGCAAAATGCCTAGGTAATCTGCAAACCGACTAAGTCGTCAGTTAATATGCAAATTCACTAGTACTTTAGGAAATCTGCAAAATGGCTACGGTGTTTCAGGCAATTTGCAAATTGTCTATATTGTTAGTTAATGTGCTTTTTGAGTATGTAACAAACTCACATTGACTAGGCAATGTAAAAAGCGATATTTTAAATAGATAATTTTAAAAGAACCGTTTATTAAAACATAGCTCGTTGAACATTTTACAATTTTAATTTTATTTTTTTTATTTTTTATTTAATTACATTTTATTTTAGAATAAAAACTATAAACCTATAAACATTAGATTACTTATTTTTACATGGATTAGAAAAGTGACAGCGACTATTACACATTATTCCATTTTTCAGGCATTTGCATGATTTATTTATGCACTTCTTTGTACAATTACATTTCAACATTCCCTGACCACCTGTAGAAGAAGCAGTTACCACTGCCACCCGAAGACTAATTTCGTCTGCAGGTACATCTTCTGCATGTATAAAGTTTTGTGTCACCGGTTCAAATTCATTTCGACTGTAGCATTTCTGAAGAACTCCTGCTCTAGTGCCAATTTTATAAAATCCCTCTTCTTCGCCAAGAACTACACCTAACATATTCCTTGGATCTGTTCGATCTGTTCTGTTATATATGCAGAAGATGTACCTGCAGACGAAATTAGGGAATGTTGAAATGTAATTGTACAAAGAAGTGCATAAATAAATCATGCAAATGCCTGAAAAATGGAATAATGTGTAATAGTCGCTGTCACTTTTCTAATCCATGTAAAAATAAGTAACCTAATGTTTATAGGTTTATAGTTTTTATTCTAAAATAAAATGTAATTAAATAAAAAATAAAAAAAATAAAATTAAAATTGTAAAATGTTCAACGAGCTATGTTTTAATAAACGGTTCTTTTAAAATTATCTATTTAAAATATCGCTTTTTACATTGCCTAGTCAATGTGAGTTTGTTACATACTCAAAAAGCACATTAACTAACAATATAGACAATTTGCAAATTGCCTGAAACACCGTAGCCATTTTGCAGATTTCCTAAAGTACTAGTGAATTTGCATATTAACTGACGACTTAGTCGGTTTGCAGATTACCTAGGCATTTTGCAAATTGCCGGATTTCGCAAATTGTCGGTAACATATATATGTTTTTCGTCATTGGGTTGATCCTGCATTTGGCTGAATCTGTGATTTGATCTTTCTTGGACAACTGCGTTCAATTCTCTTCGGAAAAGTTTTGAAGTTTGGAGTAGGTAATTTGTTACCTTCCTCGAAACTTCCTTATATGTTAAATCAATATTTCTTACGTCGACAAACCTAATTATCAAATTGCTATCGTATACCATTGCTTCAATAGAGTTTTGGCATTTAATGATGGCTTTTAACGTGACTGCAAAATTTTCAAACTTCTCATCTACCTCGCAAGTATGCAATGCATAATTCACGAAGGATTTTAAATATTCGTAAAAATGTATCGTCTCGATTTTAATCGCATTTACGATGGCACCATCTAACTTATTTCTGATAGCTATTTCTTCAATTTTTAAACGATCCAATGGACACGTTGGATTATTTTTAGCCCAAATTGTAATGCATACGCTACAGAATTTGTGTATACAACAATTGGTCGAACCAATTTGCTTACCTATTAATGACTCTAAGCAAATGCTGCAGGATTCCATGTTATCGCATTCGTCGTTATTTATTGATCCGTTCATATTGATTATTATTATTTGCTCAAGCTTCTACCGATGATTTAAAAAATTAATATATACTGATTATAATGTTGCTGTGTTTTTTTATAGACATGGATTAACTACTTATCGGATTAAAACTTGTTTAAGTAGAATTTCAAATTTAAAAAAAATAAAATTTAAACATATCATATAGAATTTTTTGATTAGTTTTCAATAGCAATTTTTAGACACTTAATTTCTTTTAGATTTCGGTCTTGCCACATCAGAAAATATGAACAGTTTAGTTATTCCAGAATATTCATTAATAACGAAAGTTTCTTCATTTCTTATTGATGCAAATTCTTCAATTTTTGTGTTACAGGTGTATCATGTGCAAAAACGTTTTTCGGAAATAATACGCTGTTCTAGTATGATTAAGTTCGTATAAGTTCCTGCTTGTGTTGATCGGGAACATTCCAGAGTATTCCACAACTACATAAAGTAAGTCTTTGAATTTTTACCTCCTGCGTACCAAAGAAAATTTATGAAAAAGTCATCCAAAAAGAAATTTCCCCCTTATTAATTTTGTTTTGTGTTTAACTAGATTTTGTATTTTTTCATGCAAATACTAAAACCAAGTGTTGTACTTATTTGCAAGACTGTCAAATAATGTCTAAGTATTTTTTCTTTTTCCGTGATTTGTCCGGATCAACGAACAATTAAAATTGGGAATATTAGAAAATTGTTTTTTTTTATTTAAATCCTTTCATTTAGATCAATTATTTAAATTTAAAGTCCAAAACTGAATAAGACAAATCCGGAAAAATCATTCGATCCCAAGGCTTCCTGTAAAGATATATAGCCTTTTATAATATTATAATTTTAACAGAATTCAATTTATTATTAGAAAATTATTATTCAAAAAAACAAAATTAACATTATAGTTTACAACAGTACACACTACATACCATAAACCTACTTGAAATTTCGTCCTTTCATTAATTTATTATCAATTATTTATTAAATTTAATATAATATTGTCACGAATATTTCGTGGGGGGTTTACGGGGTAGCTCAGATTTAATAAATCAACGTCAAGATTTAACACATATAATAAAGCATAAGAACAATATACAAATTTACAAATATCTTACTCTAGAAATATCCGAGGGAGGATTGCCATAATCTCGGGCATGGATTCCTGTGGAAGCACACGCGACACCGAAACTACCGGTCAACTCCTGATCCTTCATTGATTGCCCCTTTTATGACATTTCTCCCTCTTAATCTTATAATTTCCTATTTTCTCTATGTTATTCTAATATTAATTATACTATTGGTTATTTATTAAGTTCGATCAGCAGGGTAATGTCCATTTATTTTACATTTGCATAATCATCGATCACACCGGATATTAAATATATTTTGTTTGTTAATTATAATTTTTATTATATACAGTGTGACCGATATTAATGTGACAGTATAATATGTGTAACAATTTATTGTTAATAATTGTTCGAGCGCCCCATTTGCCCTTTGCTCCGTGCCGCTAATGGAAGGATCGTTTCGAAGCGCCACTTCTATTGCAGTGGGCACTCGCTAAAATTAATTAGTCTTGGGTTAGAGTTGATAGTACGTAGGTGTAGATTTGCAAGTCCGTGAAGAAGAGTGCAACTACGCAGCTGATTACTTGGGATAGTAAGCCGTGTCGAAGAATTGGAATCCGGAGAAGATTATTTTGTGTAACACCAACGTGACCCGAGACAAGTTTTCTTCAGGTGCCTAATTGGGATTTTTTCAACCTGTTTTGCAGGTAAGATATATTTGTTTTTTTAATTTATTTTGGGAAAATCGACTACTTGTCTCTATATGTTTCTCCACTAACGACAATATTGAGACGAGTAACGGCTGTCTTCTTTTCCAACTCTGCCGAGGCTGGTAGTGTGTTGGCAGCGACTTCTTGCAGTCATTGTTTTTTTTAATCCACGCTCTGCTTTCGCATTAAGAGCTGGTATAACATCTTGGGTTTCATCACAGAAATTGTTAATTACTGGAGAATACCTATTCCAGATGTGGTGTAAATTGCCAATATTCACCGTAGTGGTAATTTTGGTTACATATGGATATGGAATTACAATAATTTCAATTTATTCAATTGTTCATGACTTTTTTATAACACTTTCAGTTTTTTATTTTTTGAATTTATGTTGATAAAGATTAGAAATTTAATTTAATAGAGGAAAATTCTCTGAAAATTTTTATAAATTTTTGTATTTTGTAATTTGTAACAATGTAATTTTGATTTATAATTTATTTTAATAATTTACATTTTTATGATAGTTATTTTGTGTAATTCTTTAAATTTACCAATGACTGGCAAATTGAAGATTTACAAAGGGGAATATGTCATGAATTTTATTAAGCTTTACTTGGTCGGTATTATCATTTTATCAGAAATTGTGTCAAGTTCGAGATTTGAACCCAGAATATCCATTCTGCAACTCAACTAACTATCACATCAATGCACTGCTGCAATTTCTACATGGGTATTCTGTTACCGGTAAGTGTACTCAGATATACTCTTAATCTTTGTCATTGAACTAGTATTTAATGAACAGAGTTTTTATTTAGACAAAATCAGAACTAATTTTTAGGGTAGATCCGTGATTGGTCGTGGTTCTCTAACTCTAACTCGCCAAAGGTGATATTTGAAAGGGGTGAAACTCATTTTAAGGTGCATTTGAGATTTGCCTAAAACGCACAAAGAACATCCCCCCACCCTACTGCAACTCGGTAAAGTGTTCGGTTACTAGCAAGGGGTTTTCACGCACGATATGCACTCGACAGAGTAGCAATTGCTTCTGATCGCTATCACTAAAATTATATCTGAGCACACGTACTGGTGACAGAATACCCGTGTAGAAATCTTGGTTCTAATCTATCCCCCTAATCTAAAATCCATGTAAAATTTCGATTTTTAAATGCCGTTTTCTCGAAAATAAATGAATAATCCACTTTGAATTTTTTTTAAATGCTTAGAAAATTGTCCTATTTCCAATTGCCTGTAAGAAAAAGTTCAATTCGTGGGATCTAATAAAGGCGCACAAAAATAAATGTTCTACACCATGTAATTTTGAAAACAATGGAAAATTTAGCTCTAAGCTAACTTTCGAAACTAATACAATACCTGTATTTGAATTTGTTCAAATTTCTAGAAATATTCTAGATCAGCGAAATGTAAGCTTACCTAAATTTAGTGGGAAATCAAAAACACACTCTTCATTTTTTAAATCTGCAGTACAATACAATATATGTACAGTAGCGGTTATGGAAATTGCATTGGGATTTATTCCCAAATTAAAAAATAGATTTCGTAAGTGTATCACCTATATTCTTAATAATAAAGAATAGAAATAGATAAAAAGTTAAATTTTTGGTTTGAAACTTATAAGTTCAAAAATACATTTTCTTTTTTGAACACAATTACAAAGCTAGGTTATTCAAACCGAAGGACCCCAGCACATTAGTGATTTTGTTCAAAAAACGAAAATGTGTTATTAAATTTCAAATCAGAACTCTTAGATTTCTAGAAATTAAATTTCCGACTTGAAAATTATAAGTGCAATAACACTTTTTTGCGCAGAATCTCTGGTATACTGTAGCTTTGTGTGCGCATTGTGTATATGTATATTTTGTACGGTTATTGAAACTTCCTTGGGAATTATTATTTTAATTCGGAAATATTCATCAATGGAATTTCTATGACTGCTACTGTATATAATTTGGAAATGTACAGATTAATTAAAGAATAAAATTCAAATTATTATTCTTATTGCACCCAGATTAAGTTCATTTATTTTGTACAATCGAAAATTTAAATCTCTTGGAAAGCCCCTTATCTGCCTTATTTTTTGTTGTTTTGTATTATATTTACCGCCGAATTGGAACTAACATTTATTTCTCACATTGTACATTTTTTCAATCAAAAATTCATAATGTTAAGTTAGTGAACCCTGAAAAAATTTAATTAATAAAAAGTTAGCCGGAGTAGTAATTAATTAATAAAAAGTTTTAAAATTGGAAAAGAATACATCTAACATTAAAACTAGAAATAAAAAGAATATGTGATAAAAATAAAGAATGGATAAACAATATAGGAAATCCCACAATTTAAGCTGGAGTTCCACAGCACAAAAACAGGAAATCAAAAAGGATGGAAGAAAAACTGTTGCAAGAGTTTTTCAAAATAGTAAAAAAAAATTGTTAAATGAAGCGAAGACGGTTCGGTGCGAGAATAAATATTTGAAAGAAACAAAGAAAAATAAAATAATTTCGAATAATTTAAACAATAGATAGTAGATAAATAATATAAATAATACATTTCTTAAAACTAATTACATAAATATGAAAAAAATTGGTTAATGTACGTTAGCTACTGTGTTAGGAATTCATTTCGTAATTAAACGATAATCCTCGCAGATAATCGATTATATTTCGGTTTGCATAATCGCTCACTATTGTTTTTATGCGTTTATCCGCATCTTCATATTTTTTTATTTTTTCGGTGGTTCGTGGCTTGCTAGTAGGTGTTCATAGAACATATCACGTCCTATTTCAACTTTCTTCATTGCTTCGATGAATTTTCATAAAATGGGATGGTTTATACCTATTTCCATTTGGACGCGTTGATGACCCGCTTTAGCATGATTGTTCTGTCCATGTCATTTAATACACGATTATATAATGACCACAACTCAGGGGGGAACATTGCAGGTATTCCCTCAACGGTTCATTTGCCCAAAATAATAATTCTCAAACCATTGCAGTAAGGGTTGAAATTCTTCAGGCAACACTCAGCTAACCTCTCGTCTTTGTCTAAATCAGCAGTCGGTACAAATGCGAAAGAATATCACCATTCTAGCATACAGACCGAAATTAGAATCTATATTGTTAGTCCTGCTTAAGTTTAAGTTACTTGGTAGTTTCTTCACATTTTTTATCAAATAAAAACACATCCATGCATTTCTGCTGTTGGAAACGCGTTTTGGAATTCAGAAATTGAAGCCAATTCAAAATCACGTGATATATGGTATTGGATTCAAGTTTGGTTCAATTAACACGATGTAAACTTATCGACCCTAAAGCTTTACTAATAAATCACCAAGATGGACTGGTTTCTTCTTCGTGGGTATTTTGGGTCCTTAAATGAAACAACTGTTACCTTATATGTTCATTGACCGGCTTCAACCTTGTATATTGGTCTTCATCAGAATCTACAAAATTTTTTTTTGAAAATCATAAGCAAAACAACATCATGGCATCAATAAACCACATACCAACAATCTAATAACATTTTAAAAACTCATTGGCGAATGTACACGAACATAAAATCAATAAAAACATTTGTAAAAATGCATAGTCATAATGTAAAATAAAAATAAAAATTCGCCAATACGAAAATTCAAACTCAAATTTTATATCAAACACAATCTCTTTCACGGTTCTTATCTATAAATAAAATAACTATACCACCACACATTCACACAAGCACAGGTCCGTCTTTCATATACATTTAACGGCAAAGCAAACGCTTTTTTGGCTTTATAAGGCCAGCGTAGATACTGCTCAATCCAATCGTATCAGTCTGGAAGTTCAATGATTCACCCTTATTATCGTTGATATGTAGCATTTCTAATACTAAGCGCTTGTTGTAATTTTTCTCGCGGTCTAAAATCTGAACTTCCCCGTACAGCATCTCATGGCCCGTTTCCTTAACATGCGTCGACAATTCCGTACTGCTCTTCTTCATTCTACAATCATACTCATGTTGATATAATATGCGCTTCTTCATGTATTGCTTTGTTTGTCCCACATAGCTATGCCCACATTCACATTTGATCCTATATATTACCCCGCTCTCATTATCTTTTTCGTTTTTATCTTTCCCATAGTTGAACCAAAATACCCACGAAGAAAAAACCAGTCCATCTTGGTGATTTATTAATTTGGTTCAAATTTTTTTAGCATATATGTCATTGCTGTATATGTCGCAGCTTGCTTATTAAGAAGAACACCTCCATGCTTTGCTCTTTCTTTCTTTTTTAAAATATGTTATTCTCGCGCCAAAAAACAAAAGAAGAATTTGAAGTTAAAATGAAGAGGAGAAAAGCAGACAAAGGAAACAATAAAATTTAAATTGAGAAAATGAAGGAAAGCTTTAAGGTTTTCCATCAAGACCGTAAATTAAAATAAGCCGAGAGGAAGAATGGTACAAAATTCAGTAGCAATCATGGAAATTGCATCACTGAATATTTCCGAATTAAAATAACAATTCCCAATGAAACTTCACTAACCGTACACAATATAAATACAAGACGCACACAAAGCTAGGATTTTAAACCGGGGGGTCTAGGGGGTATGGAATACCCTCCAGTGTACTAGAGATTGTGCACAAAAAAGTGTTATTGAGCTTATGGATTTCAAACCAGAAATCTAACTTCTAAAATTTTAAAATTGAAGATTTTTGATTTGAAATTCAATAAAACATTTTTTTAACGCAATCACTGTTGTGCTAGGACCTCCGGTTTGAAAAACCTAGCTTTGTGATTGCGTTCAAAAAAGAAAATGTATTTTCGAACAGTATTTTTGAATGTATTTTTCAAACCAAAATTTTAACTTTTTTTCTATTTCTATTCTATTTTCTATCTTTGACTACTTATTAGGAATATAATATACTTAAAAATCTATTTTTCCAGTTCGGGAATAATTCCCAATGCAATTTCCATGAACACTACTGTATATCAAAAACTACAAAAACCACTATTAAAAAATAGTGGAAATATCGTTTTTCTACTAGAAAAAGAACTAAGTGAAACTGAGAAAGAAATAAAATCAGTGATCAATCAATTACACTTTTAATTACACAATGACACACAAAAAATGTATGTATAGTTTCATTGTAATATCCATTTAAAGTTAAATTAAAATACTGTTATTAGAGGACGGTTACAGGTTGATGCTTAAGTGCATCGACTACTAAGCAGAGAACCCTGGTTCGAGCCTGAGTGAAGTAAGAACTTTATTCTAACCGTCCTCCCTCGGCAGGCAATGGCAAACCACCGAGGTAATCTGCCTTGAAAACCCTTCATAAAAATGAAGTGGTTAGCCAAAACCCACCCTGGGTTGTAGTGCAACTGAGTATGATCAATCTTAAAATTTTTTTAAATTATCAAATAAGAAATAAAAGAACAGTTTGATAATAAGTTATAGAAAATAAAGATAAAGGAAATATCATAAAAAAGAATAAAATATTTTCAGAAAAGAGGATGGTACAGGAAAAGAATACAAGAAAATTTAGAAGGTGTGGAGAATTTTTAACAAAAAGAAAAATAGGAAATTAACAAAAAAATTTTTTAAATTAAATTTATTTTAAACTAAATACAATATCTCTAAAAAATAATAATAAAATAATTGAAAATATAAAACGAAAATATCGTTATAATAGCAATGAAAAGTGTCAAAGGATCTTGGAAATGGTTACTATGAAGATATTTAAAGAAGAAGATGTCTTGATTTTTATTTAGTCAAAACGTTTTGAATTGAAATAATTTTTGTTTTTTCAGAAAATTCTGGCTCGGAGAGAGCTTCAAAGTTTGGTATGGTAAATTAATTATAAAATTGTTAAAGTAAAGAAATAAAAAGTAATTTTGTTTAGAAAAGTTAGAGATTATTCTAGAAAAAGCATGAAAGAGTAAAGGAAATAATATTGTATGATGAAAAGCAGAATATATTGCTATAAAGCAATATATTAATTTAGTTTTTTCTACTCTTAATTAATTATCTAATTAGTGCAACCTAAAATCTGTAATCGATCCTTGATAAAATTGGTAGAATAATTTTTTATTTTAAAATATATCAGGCTCGAGTCATTGAGAACCTCTGCTTTAGACTCAAGACTACGAAAATAGATCTGTAGTAGCATTCAAATAATAATTAGCATTAATGAAAAACAATTCTGTAATTATTTTTAATTAACTGTTGGTGGTGTTAATTCTGGCTTTATTAAATTTCCAAATTTTGTATTTAATCGAAAGCAAAAGCATAAATCATAATATACGTCTTGAAACAAAAAATTATTTATTAATATAGCGTAATCTGCGGCTATAAGAAAATGATGCTAATTTGTAAATTGATGAATGCGAAACTACGCATTTCAAATTGACAAACAAAATGGATAGCGCAATTAAACAGTTAATCGAATGATTGATGAAATTGGAGTAGGAGGGAGTATTGAATATTAGGAACAGCGTTTTGCACACAAAGTTAGGGAGAAAAGTATTGAATTATGACGAGCTACAATGAAGTTCTCAAATTAGTTCATAGAGTGCTTGATGTATTTTAGAAACCTTAGCCATATTCGAAAGCTTATTGGACAATACTAGTAATTAATGCTATTGCAATTTAGTTTGAATGCCATTGTAGAGTTTGTACTATTGCCTCTATAATTATAAAGGTTGCGTTAATTGTTTTAATATATGTTGCGCATTAAATGTAAAGTCCATTACATTTACAAGATATTACCATTTAAGTTAGAAAGTTTATATGAAAGCTTCCTAAAATCGATAATATTGCCACTTCGCAATAATGTGGATGTGGTTGCATTATTAACTTTTATATCGTTAATATTTAAGTTTGCTTGGATAAATCTCGATCGAGCTCAAAAAAATATGTCTGCGTCCCTACAGTCGGTGTCTATTGACACACTAGAGGTCGCGACAAACCGTAATTCACTCAATTTTTTTTTGACCGGTTAGATTTCACGTGAGACCTATAAGCGATTACTTAAAAGTTGCTTTTGTTTTGTATAGATTTTTTATTAATTGTCCCGATTTTAGCCCTAACCCTCTTAAGTAGTATAAGAAAATAATCATTTTATGGTAATTGCTATCCTTTTAAATTACTTAATAAATATTTAAATTAAATTTAAAAGAAAAACGTTAAAGCAATTACCAATATTAACACTGATTACTTATTCTGTTCATTAATTTCTTTTCTAAAAAGCGTTTCAATCTCTTAATGCTAAAATGTGAATTACTGCGGTGCGACATTTTAAACAAAGCACTCAATAGATTCAGGCAGAAGACCTACAAAAGTTTCCATCTTCTTCTTTCTTATCTTTATTAAATGCCACTCTACTCTTCAGACTGCAATAACTGTATAGCTTGTTAGGAATGCGTCGCCGTTGTGTTAATTAAGAGAAAGAGTTAATTATGCTTAACAAGTTATTTCACAAAGTTTTCCTCTTTCTATTCTCGTTTTCCGTACACTTCAACTTTAGCAGATGACTGCGTTGAGAACGATACCTACGCATTTATCTCATTATCTTTACTACCATATTATTTAAGTTTATATTAAACCAACCAAATAATAATCATAATAATACCAAACATTTTTTTTTTTTGAAAACTCGAAAATATCGACGGAAAGCGCTCGGTTATTAATTACCTGCTTGGAGGAAAATTTATTTTTCTCGTGTCTCTCTTATGTGAAGTTGGCAACAAAAAAAGTATTATCCTATTATACAGCTGCTTAAAGCACGAATTATTTCGAAAGCTTATTTAATTTAGTTCCGAGTTGTTCTATTCGAAGAGGGTATGCAAAATCGTTCTAAGTTTGCAATTGTCATACTAGGTTTAAATTAAAGGGTTGCTTTATCTTGATAGGAAAATAAAGACGAGAAGCAAAACACTCACGAAAATTCTTATTTGAATTGTATTCAAATACAATTAGAATTAAAATTGAACGTTTTTACCTCTTTACATACAATTTGTAAACAATTTAATGAAATTGCTAATTGCTTTTAGTTTTACTTTAAATTGCTGGAAATACGTTCCCGTAAATTAAATTTTTAAGTTTTTAGAAGTTTCCCCACTTAAATTTCCAGTTAATTCTACGCAAATTGTTGCAGTAATAAAATAAAGAAAAACGTAATCTCGTAAAATTAAAAGGTTTTAAATTGACATAGCAGCTGTAATTCGATCAAGATTTTTTTGTTAACCAATTGCAACGCCGCACACCACCCCCATATGAGTTTTGCAAGCCGGTGACGGTACAAGCGACACATTTCACTATAATAAGACAAATTTAATGATTAACTTTAAAATTACCGTGTATTTAAACCATTAATTTACATATCTAAATGGTAATCCTATTTCGCATCCAAAATATATACATTGTGACAATTTAATACAACGTAGTTTCAAATAGATTATGAAAATGCCACCGACGGATTACGAAACGTCAAGATATGTGATAGTCATGTTCTAATAATCATTTTGATTGAGTTATCCCAAGTTTTAATTCGAACCTTTTTGTGTTTTCACGCAATAAATTTGTTTTGTTTAATTAATTTGTCAACAATTACAGATAAATTGTTTTTCATAAAAGTATTAGCATAATATTATGTCTAAACCGGGGTAGCTGTAAAAGCGGGTAGAGGTGTAATCTGAGCTCGCTTAAGCCAGATATGAACAGCTTATGTGAGAAGCAAAGCTGCCAATTATTCTAGTAAATTGGTAGAATTAGAGAATTATCGTAGTGTATTCTCATTTCTCCTTGTCAAAATAGTAAATTTGAATAATTACATGTTATAGAAGTTCGCGACTCAAAATAATTATTATTAGTAATAGATTAAAATACTATTCTGAAATAATAAAATATACCAAATTAGTTTTTTAAATTTCAATAATATTATAAAGCAGTTAAGAAGCTATGACAATGTTTTTGAAAAATTATATATCAACTTGGCGTAAAATACCTGCCGGGAAATTGCAATAACTTGTGCTTATTGTTAGCGTAAATTTATATAAAACTATAAAGTACACGTGTAGTTCTATACTTAAGTGTAAATTTATTTTATAGTTTTGTCGAAAGTGCCATAATAATTCACACCTTCCATAACCTTCATAAAATAAGCTATCAAATAAAAGTTTAGAAATGTCACTAAGTAGAGCCTACTTTATGTTATGTTTGGACAACACGTGCTCCTTGACGTTTATACTGAATATACGACGCCATATTTTATATTTTTCGCCTTTATACTTTAAAGTAAAGAATGCTTACTCAACTGCTTAATCCAAAATCCCCTAAATTGGGTGATAGGTAATGTAACGTATTGCCATTCTAAATAAAAGTCAAAAATTGAAACCTGGCAAGTAAAAGTTGTGAAATATTGCAAACTGTTCAAGTTTTCCAGACCTTCATACATTGTTTGCAACATATAAAGTACTCTCCAAGTTCTGTAGTCTATAGAAATTTTTTTATTAATAATGCCCAAAGTGTATAGGTATAGAAAATGAGTAACATAAAAATAATTTTATACTAACAATATGTTCGATTCCAACCAAATTGCTTTATGTAAACTACTCCCTGTGCTGTAATTTTACACACTGTGCTCAACGACACCTGTACCACTCATCGTAATTACTTCTACAACTTCCGTACTTTGTTGCCCAGACTATATCGTTCCTCTTATTTTCTTTTATTACCATCTCAAAATGTTTTAATAATCCATGTATTTATAAGTTACTACTATCTTCTGTCTCTTGTGTATTATCCTTTCTAAACATGTATACCTATATTTCACTCGGTATGCAGTACAAACAATCAAGTATAATTCGATTAATTTGTAAATATGCTTCAACAAACAGCTACTTCATAGCAGGTCAATTTGCTGCAAGAGTTTCTTATCCATAATTGCTCGGTCTTCGGCCTCGTCCTATTATCATTATAAATGAAAATAGATATATTATTGTGTTTTTCGACGAAAGTGAACGTTCTATCAAAAAATGTTCTACAGAAAAGTTGTAGATCATAAAAAAATCTATAACTGTTCTAAAATTCACTTTTCAAAATGACTTCAAAATTTCCGTGAAAAATGTGAAAAATGCGAAAATACGATTTATTTTTTTTTATTTCGCATTTTTGCAAAAATAATTCAATTTTGACGAAATTTTTTGAAAATATGTCGTTCTATGTCTTAAATAAGCTCAAACTTTTTTACATAACAAAATCAAAAAGTTTTTGAGATATTCAGTTTTTCAGTCTAAAACTGTTTCTTTTTTCAAATATAAATTCTGTGGTCTGTGGTAAAAAATCATTCTACAGAGTTTTTCCAGTGCTAATTTTTTTGGTTTTTACATGTACTTTTTGATGCAATAATAAAAAATAGTAGTTCCTATTTAACAACACGCTCAAAAATTGAAAAAACTCTAAAATGACTTTTGCTACAATGAATTTTTCAGTAATAGTTCATTATTTGTTTGAATTTAAAAAAAAAATTGAAAAACATATTACAGCATTCAATTTTACGGAAAAATTTAACAAAGAAACTGTCTTTTATTGTTTGACCCAAAACTTAGTAATTTTACAGTAATGCTGTAAACATTAAATTAGAATAATAATACTTCACAAGCAAATAAGCGAAATAATCAATTTTTGTCTTAGAATCAAAAAGTATCCAATACGAAAGTTGCAAATTATGAAAAAATCTGTAACTTTTGTAGAGGTTACTATGTAAAATAAACTCAAAACTTCCGAGAAAAATGCCAAAAATACTTTTGTCTATATTTTACGCAAATTTCCACAAAAATTACTTAGTTTTCACGAAATTTCTAAAAGTATTTCTTCTTATTTCTTAAATAATGACAATATGTATTTATCAGTTTTATTTGACAGTATTTATCAGTCAATAGAATCCACTATTTTAACTTTTTCCTATTATCACTATTATATTAGTAAAATTATTACAATACATACAGTAGCAGCCATTCTCAATTAAAATAATAATACAATACCCGCACACAAACCAAAAAATTTAATTTTTTGGTTTGAAACTCATAAGCTCAAAATTATATTTTCTTTTTCGAACACAAAGCTAGGTTTTTCAAACCGGGGGGTCTGGGGGGTATGTAATACCCCCCAGTACACCAGAGATTGTGGTAAAAAAATGTGTTATTGAGCTTATGGGATTCAAACCAGAAATATAACTTCTAAATATATAAAATCTACAATTTTTGATATGAAATTCAATAACACATTTACTTTTTTTGAACACAATGACTATTGTGCTGGGGGGGGGGTATTCCACCCCAGACCCCCCGGTTTGAAAAACCTAGTTTTGTGATTGTGTTCGAAAAAGAAAATATAATGTTGAGCTTATGAGTTTCAAACCAAAATATTAAATTTTTATCTATTTCTATTCTATTTTCTATTCTTGGAAATCTATTTTTGTAATTAGGGAATAATTTCCAAAGCAATTTCCATGACCGCTACTGCACATATTTACAGATGTACAAAAAACATGAGAGAATAAATAATATGCCAGTCTTTGCTCTTTTTGCAAATTTTGTTGCTCTTCACGGTCATCCGATGCTTGGTTGGAATATGTTTCTTCTTCATTTTCTTGAAACATTTCTTCAAGATCACTGAATTCTTCAGCTGGCTCACTCAGTATAGCCAAACTCAAATATACGTTTTCCCATTTACTCGACTTAGATTTCCAAAATCCCCTCAAACCAAAAATTAAATTTTATTAGTACTATATTTTCTTTCTTTAAGCAAAAATAAGTTTGCTAAATTAAATTAAAAAACCAAGTTTTTTGGTTCCGGTCACCCCTAGCCGTCCGCCCCATCCTCTAATATTGAAAAACATTAAATTATTAAAGTACCTTATTTACTACATTTTATTACAATTTATTTCAGTTTAATATAACTTGCATGTGCTGAAGTTAAAGTTGATTAAAATAATTCAGAATTCAATAATAATAATTTTAAAAACGGGGATAGCAGACTTATTTTTTTCACAAAATTTAAAAAATATACAAATAAATAATATAAACCTATTTTAACGTCGTTTTTGTTGTTTTTTCTACTCATAATTTCAAAGTCCTGAATTTATTTTTGTTGTAAAAATTAACATTAAAAATATTGTTTTAAATTTTTAAATTATTTCGTGAAAATAAAGCAAATATTTGTTCACATTTCTTATGCCCGTACTAATAGTCACGGATTAATCCGAGATTCAAGATAATCCTAGGATTTACTAGTGAGATTACTGGAATTTAGCCCGTATCGTAGCAATTTCGAGAATTAATCTTAAATCTAGAATCAATTCTAAAGTGGTCTCCTTTATATTATTATAATTCTGGATTTTTATACTTTACAGCAGTCCTCAGAATTTCTGAATTCCCGAGCTACAAACTCAATTTCAGATATTTTAATAGCACCGCTATTATAATTAGCCGGCATTTTGCGTACGGGTAACACGAAAAGGCACTTGAAATTTCTAGCTCGAGTTCAAATTTGAACCTTCACGAAAAAAATCTGAAATTTTCATCATTTCAAATTTTGCTATCCACCTTAACTAACTACTACTCAGGAAATTAAAATTATTTTAGGATTAGCTCTTTGCAGGTTGGTATATAGATACAAAGAACCAATCAAAAACTTAGCAATTTAAACGTTTCTTAATAAATAATAAATAGCAGCTGGAGAAGATTAAGCAAACGTTAAACGATTAAACAAACAAACAAACAGTTAGACTAGATGTGTTTTTCCAATGCTCTGAAGCAGCGTTTCTCAACCTTTCAGTATTTACGACTCAATTTTCAGTAATAGTTTTTATCGCGGCCCCTCTCATACCATATTTTTGTGTATTTTATTTTTTTATTGTGTCAGAATGATTTGATTTTCTCTCAGTAAATTGAATAATGTTTCTAATAAATTTTTCATTTAGTATTGTAGCACCTCTACCCGCCAAGCTGAAAACGCGCCCCACATGTTGAGAATCACTACTACATATTTAACAAAATTATATCTGATATTTATTGTGGTATTTTACTATTTATATATTATGTTGCAATTATGCTATTATACATGCATACTCTCACTGTACAATCATTTTAGTGATTATTGTAATAATTTCAGTAAACATTTTGTAGACGGTATTTTTTTTCAAACTATCAACTTAAATAACAATTTTGAAAATTGGGGTCACGAATTGAGTAGTTATAATTTTGAAACGAAAACTGGCTAATTTCCAAATTACTTTAATAAAATCACTCATACATTTCACATGAAACTATATTATAATAGTATTACTTCAATTCAATTACAAAGGAAGGGCCTTATCTCAGTTTGAGTGGAGGGGTCACTTTAGAACTTTTGGTTTTTGGTTACAAAACAAATTTCTTTGCTTTATTTTTATCTACAGCGGTGGCATTTCACATAGTATTTTCAATTTATTTGTCTCACCTTTTCAAAGATTTTAGTTTTAACATTATCACTACTGTACTTCTTTTGGGGGTCTTACAGAGTCTTTTCCATTGATCATTTTTCCTTACTTCGATAATCCACATACATAATAATATTATACATATGCGGTGATTCAAAGGCGGATACAGAGTAACGGGGTAACTCACACCCATTTAAAATTATTTATTGTAAAATTAGAAAAATACATCTAAGATTTTATCAGAATATATTTATTTACTCCTCCCTCCTCAAAACTTAAAGCTTTTATTTGTTTATTTTTGTCAAGAACATAAAAATGATCAACTGAAGTTGTTATTATTTAATACCTACATACAAAAAAATACACAAAATGTAAGTCGTTCATAACCATTAGGAATAATAGAAGCAGAAGCAGAATTGTCGACACACGCTATAGAAACCGACTCTCTCCAGAGTCCTTCGCTCTACTTATGAGCATAGGGACCACTTCTTTTTTTGTTCCTTTTTTTAGAAAAGTGGTCTTGGTAGATACCTTGGTGGTTTGACGTTACCTGCCGAGGGAAGAAGGTCAGAATACACTTTTTATCATATATGACTCATAAAGAGTGAGTCACAACGATGATTCATCACGGTGAGTCATCCTATATGAGTTATACAATTTAAGCATTGCTGTTTCGTAACACTGCCCTCTTCCTAAAACTTTTCTATCCCAGAACAGCCAAGACTTGACATCTATAGAAGAGATTGTGGAGGTAACGACAACTATTACCATTTTTACATAATCCTTGGTAGTAGAAATAACAGTCGACACTTTTCTATTCCATTGGTGTATCGTTGGGACTTCAGTCCAATTGGTCTAAACCGCAGCCAAGCTTAGGCGCCATTAACTTCTTGATGCCACGCTTATATCTCTACAAAGTTATAACAAAGTTTTCCACCGGGGCTTATATGTGGGTTTTTGATAGAAAACCTTTTGATTACCAAATAGTAGATCAAACGTTGTTGGTGACGTAGCTTCAGCTTATTCAAACTTCAAAACTTTTTTTTAATACCACGGCAATTCCACGGGACATGCAAAGATCCTGAGTTACAAAAAGATCCCGTTGTACTTCAGTTGTAACTCCAAATCTTGCTTTCTCGGTACTTTTGTAGGGGGCATAAACTTTTCGAAATTGGATTCCTGACGGTGTTGACCTTTGGGTCTGCTGGCCGACCTTCTTTTGCAGAACTGCTGTTGTCACCAGTGTATAGAGCTAATCGATTGACGTGCACCACTTTTGACTTGTCCTTTGGTGGTCTTCGGATTCGATATATACGATATATTTTGCTATTTTATATGCGCCTTTCCACCGTTTTTGTAATTTTGGAAAACATGCATGATTTTTTTGTGAGTTATGAAGTCACACCAAGTCACTAAGTTGAAAATCACCTTCCTTTGCCTGCACAACATGCTGACCTTTCATCCGATCGCTGGCCAGTTGAATATTTTTTTGAACGTTTTTATGGATGTCATGTATCTTCTTCCACTTCCCAAGATATTTATCCTAGCAACTTCTTCACCAGATTTTCTTCCAAATTGTGGATCGTATGGCAAGTATACTTCACGTCCAAACATTATACAAGCTGGAGTTTTTCAGGTGGTTTTGTGAACGGATGATCGGTAAATTATCAGAAATAGATGCAAATTACGGTACAAGTCTTGTTGATGTTCTGAGAGTACCTTTGCAAAATACCTTTCCAGGGTTCGGTTTATTCGTTCTACCATACCATCTGATTGAGGATAACAAGGTGTTGTTTTGGTTTAGAGCCGACTAGAAATTTCGACCTTGATTGTTGTGTAACTTTAAAGAAGCTGCAAATAGGCTAAGAGCTGTTTTACGCTCTTTTACGTCCGCGACAGTAACGGCCTCTTGGCTAGTTACATTGTTACATGCGGAATGGGACGTTTTGCCGTGGCCGTTTCGCCGTGGCCGTTTCGCCGTGGCTGTTTCGCCGTGGCCGTTTCGCCGTCGCCCATTTCGCCGTCGTTAATTAAAAAATATAGTAAAATCAAAAGTTACAATTAAAGTTTTATTTAATTATATATAAAAAAATAATTTTTTTAAAATAATTATTCAAAATAAGTTACTTCCCGCTTTTCTTTTATATACTATAACTGTACTGTTCTATTATTTTGTTACCAACTTTAACATTACCAATCAATAATTTAATTGATTGATTCTATAGCTTATATACAGAGTATCACACTTTTGTAAGAAAATTTTTATTTCTGCTTTTCTAACTTCTAATTTTTCATAGCCCCGAAAATATAAATTTTTGCAGTCAAAATGTTAGTTTTTTTTTTATAAGTAAAAAAAAATTTTTTTTTAATTTAAAATAAAATTAAATTCGACGGCGAAATGGGCAGCGGCGAAACGGCCACGGCGAAATGGGCGACGGCAAAACGGCCACGGCAAAACGGCCACGGCAAAACGGCCACGGCGAAATGGGCGACGGCGAAACGGCCACGGCGAAACGGCCACGGCAAAACGGCGACGGCGAAATGTCCTAGACCGGTTACATGTTAGCTAATACATACATAGGTATTACCAGGCTGGGTATTACATATTTCACATTTAGTGAAGTAATCCATTGTCACCAAAATATACTTTGAGGAAATGGACCCTCGATGTCGATTGCCACTCTCTCAAACGGAATTTTGCTTCTCTCCTTGTTAGGAGTGGTTTACCCAATAGAACTTTTCTCTTGCTTTTACTAGCATTTTCTTTATGTCCTGTTGAAGTTCCATCATGCAAATGCTGCAGCACTTCTGACACTTGACTTCTCAGCACTACCAACTAAAATTTACACATAGTGCCATCGTCGTAAGTCGTAACTATCACTAACTAATTGTGAATAATTATTTACGTAACCGGTCAGAAAGTGGATGTTTACTAGGCGAATAAGCAGGTTCCAGAAGAGGTCTGAAAGTCGATAAGTTCCGTATAGACACTTCTAGGATGTTATATACAAAATTTTTTCTCATAACAATTTGTGCAATAATTTTTTATTTTATTAGTTATCTTCGTAAAGAATCCAATTTTTTAAAGATTTTTATTTGATTTCCGGATATTTTTTATTTTAACAATCGGTGTAGCTTTTATCCCAGAAAAAATATACTGAATTTGTTCATTTTTTCGGTTTGTTATATAACTACATAATAACATAATTTGATAATTCATAGTAAAACTTCATTAGGATATAAAGCATTACAACTTTATTCCTAAATGCATAATTGATTCGATGTAATACAGTAAGAAGTTTGTATCTTTAATAAAACAGTATTCTCTCAAAATAGTTAGCTATACGGAGTATACCTACTCAGTCAAGAAATTTTAAATAGTCCTATAATGTAAAGTGGTTATTTAAGTTTCCTCTATAAAGGAACTAATTAATAAATTTGATATCAAAGTGAAAATGCACTCCTTAACAACAACTTGGAAACTTAATTAAGAAGTTATTAATGGAGCAATATATTATTTTATTGGCTTCCACAGCAAATAATAGCTTTTTCTATTATACCAAAATACAAATAATTTATATCTAAATATCAGTAGTTCCGGTCTTAACATTCAAAACTCGACTAGATTACGCAGTTCTCATCCTTCGATAATAATAATTAGACAAAATTGTTTGTTCTATGAAACAGCATTGTTAATGAATAACAAAATTTTGAATTCGGAAGTCGATTAACTTAAGCCGATTAATTAAAGTTTTTAATTTATATGGTTATAGACATTAGCTACTACTAACTGTTATTAGCCGTATCTAAATTTATCCCAAACAAGAAACAAACATCAATAAATCTAAGAGGGTTTCAACCCCTTAATCTTTTGTTTGCAAAGTTAGTTTTCTACCATCCCCTCATTCAATTATTTCTACTACTTAAAAAACAAATTCTCGTTATAATTTGTTTCGATTTTTTACTGAATTACTTTGGCTTATATTTTATTCCACTTTTCAAAATTAGACATCATATTTCCGAATTGTTTTGCAATATCTCTGAACAAAGTATTGTAACATTCAAAAACTGTTTCAAATTTTTTTTTAATTTTCCCAAATTCCAATCTAAAAGTATCGGTCCTTTAATCAGTTTTTTTTTAGTAATCGGTATTTAGAAAATGATTTTTGAAATCAAATGAAATCAAATGAAATCAAAAATATTCAAGCCATAAGTACAAACAAAATAGCTATAAATAATATATTACATTATAAGTATTAATTTATATATAATTTACATTTACAATACCATATTCAATCTCCGATTTTCTTATCAGAGAGGGCTTCAGGGATACCATCAGAATCATCCTTGGGAGCGGGGGGTGCAATTGCCCCTTTGCTTCTCTCTAAATACGCCACCGCCATGTTATGCTGCCATAGCTTAAGATATCTTAAGAAGAAGCTGAAAACTTAAAAGTTTGCTTGGTCATGGCCAAACGGAGATTTTGAATAACTTTGAAGATTTGTCCCAATTGGCAGAGATTGTAACATCTCCATAAAAAGTATGATTGTAATTGTAATCAATATAATACTTATTATTTTGCTTTTTTACTGCGTATGGTATCTTATGCAATTCAATGAAACTTACTTTGAGCAATACGCTGAAATCAAAGCTGAAATGAAGAAGCAAAAGATAAAATACGAAAAAAATTGTTTAAATTATTACAAAATTAGAACTTCAATATAACAATTATTGCATTTTATTCGTTTTAACTAACTTGTTATATTGAAGTTCTAATTTTATTAATTTTCACAAGTTAAGAATTTATATAAATTAAATTATTACAGCTGCAGAAAATACTTTAAATTATTAACTAAGAATATAGTGAAACACAATGTAAGTAAATTATTGAACAAAAACGACACATTCTAACCATAATAATCAAATCCAGTTTGTAACGATATAACCCATACAAATTTTAGTGTATATTTTAAATATATTTCAGTTTCTATTAAATAAATTTTAATAAATTTTTTTTTAATATTGGATTATAAAGATGGCGAACGTGAGAGTAGTGGTAATCTCAGAAGAAATCATTATATTTATAAAATTATGTAATGTCGGATCATCGTCAAATAAGCTTATCTTAGTTTGAAATTAACCTAATATCTCCCTCCCAGACCTCCTAAAGAATTTATAAGAAACTAGCAGGTCAGGCGGCCTTCCGGCCGCCATGACCTCCTAATATTCGAATGACCTGGTATTTGATTTGAATTTGAAATAATTTTTTTTAACCAATCAGAACGCCGAAATGAAGTTTCTCCGATTTTGCAAGAAAAAATTGACGGAGAGAGATGGGAATAGTGGCGTTAACCTTAGAACTCTTAGCTGAATATCCGGTTAAAATTTCAATTCAATCGTGCTTTCCGTTGGGGAGATTTTGATGGGACGGACATAATACATTATGCATACATACAAACTTTGAGTTTTATATATTAAGAAGATAATCTATTGAATACTTAAACGGAGTAAAGTAAAATTTATCATCCGGTAGGTTCAACAACTGCTCTCTTGAAATTTAAGAATTTACTTATTTCTTTTTTGTCCAATTTAATTAATAATATATTTTTTTCTAATTATTTATGTTCTGTTTATTTTCATAAATTTAAAATGTACCTAATTTATTTAAATCAAAATCAAAATTTTATCTTGTACATAAATTTATATATTGTTCAGCAAATGTTATTTTCTAATTATGTTTCAAAAAGTGTTACTTTGTGATATTCAAAAGTGTGTGGAAAAGTACTACTTTTACTAAAGTTAGTACCAAAGTTTGTATATGGATGGACTCTCCGCCAATAGACATTGATGAGTCTCTATAGTATCATTTGTACTTTGAATTCTACCTAAGGTCCCGATGTACGCGATGGTCGACTAAAAGGCGCACTAATCTACGGGTGAAGACAGACAAATATGCAACCAAATATGGGAACTTCAACACCTCCATCAGGCAAGGCACTCTGAAATGGTTGATATACAGTAGCGGTCGTGGAAATTTCATTGAGAATTATTCCCGAATTAAAAAAATAGATTTCTATATTATATTCTTAATAATAAATAGAAACAGATAAAAAGTTAAAATTTTGTTCTGAAACTCAAGCTCAAATATATATTTTCTTTTTTTGAACATAATGCGCTAAGCTAGAATTTTCAAACCGGGGGGTCTGGGGGGTCTGAAATACCCCCCAGAACATCAGTTATTGTGATTTCAAATCAGAAATTTTAGATTTTAATACTTTAGAAGATATATTTCACATTTTTAGCTAGATAGCACATTTTTTTGCGCCCAATTTCTGGTGTACTGGAGGGTATTATATATCCATACCCATATATATCCATACCCCCCAGACCCCTCGGTTTGAAAAACCTGGCTTTGTGTGCGTTTTGTGTTTATATTGTGTGCGGTTCTTGAGATTTATTTGGAAATTGTTATTTTAATTCGGGAGTAATCGCCGATGCAATTTCCATGACTGCTGCTGTACACAGTAGATTTATATAATTTAATCATTCATTTTTCAAACCGGGGTTTTTTGGGATGTGGAATACCCCCAACACATCAGTGATTGTGATTTCAAACCAGAAATCTTAGATTTTAATATTTTAGAAGTTAGATTTCTAGTTTGAAACCCATAAGCTCAATAACACATTTTTTTGCGCACAATTTCTGGTGTACTGGAGGGTATTCCATACCCCCAGACCCCCCGGTTTGAAAAACCTTGAGATTTTTAGCAGTTATTGAGATTTCTTTGGAAATTGTTATTTTAATTCGGAAGTAATCGCCGATGCAATTTCCATGACTGCTGCTGTACAGTAGATTCATATATATATAAGTGCAGTTGTATCCTAGAACAAGAATCAATTAAATTAAATTGGATTGTATATCTGTCTCATCGAATAAGAAACTCTAGCTAAATAAAATTTTACCTGAAGGTTTTGCTGCAAATTCTCCACGTCGCTGTCGCGTCGTTCCTTTCCTGATCGGAAAACATCAAAACTCTCGGAAAAAGTTTTGCTTTATTAATCTTTATTTTAAAAACGTTATTATCAAAAAAAATTCTGCTTGGTTAACTTGTTTTTTCCAACCTAAAAAATATGGAAACCAATCAAATTTCACATCATTTCAAGTGCACACCAATCGAGATACGCATTATCAGGGGCAGATGGGCAACATCTTAGCGGCCCGGGAAATAATAATTGTCGGCTCTTTTTTAATTTCCGGATATGGCTAAAATATACATTTACAGGGTGTTACGCATTTTTCTTTTAAAATTAAGTAGATGTAATCATGGTAGTACTTACTTCTTTCTTTTTTAGTAAAACATTGAATTTGTCCCTCATATCATAAAATCTAAATAGTAAGCAATTCACAGCGCGTGACGCGTGATAATTACCACCAAATAAACAAAACATAAAAGTTTGAGAGTTATTTATGGGTAGTCTGAAGAAGAAATATAAAAACTAAATTTTTTGCTAATTAATTATATAGGCAAATAATAGTGTAAAATACAGAAAACAATGTACAAAAATTTGATAAGAAAATGAAAAATTTATTCCGGTTCTTTATTTTCGGTAAGTACATGTTTATGAAGATAGGTTGGTAGACCACTAAAGACGTACTTTCAGCCTCCGGCCCTGCGGGCCTCTGAACAGCCGGCCCACTGGGAAATTTCCCGGTTCATCTTATGGCCCATCCGCCCCTGCGTATTATTCTAGTTACACATTAATCGAATTTTACTGTATTTACTCATTTAGAAGGTCATGGAAGCTGGTATAATTTGATGGCATTAAAAAAAGTGATTAAACTAATTATAGGTAAACCGCAAGTAAGTATCGATTAATTTAAAAAATATTTGGAGAGAGGAATCCGTTGAAGAAATTTCGTGTACAAGTGAAGAAAATCTGAGGAAATAAAGGAAAATTTTTAAAAATTTTAAGAAAACTAATGAAATTTTAGGAAATCTAGAGAAATCAAAAAAAATCTCATAAAAAGTAATCTGGTGAACAAAAATTTGGCATGAGGTTTCCCTATCCATAATCGATATTAATGAGCACCCAATTTTACTTAAAAACAGGAACTCCTGGTTTTCTAGATTTGTGTGTTTCTGTCATCGGCCATTTAAAAAAAAAATTTAACAATAAGGAAGCTGTCGCAGAGATCGATCGACTTCTAGTTCAGTTATTTTATGAAATCTGTCATTTTAGGAGGATTTTTTAATAAGTTCAGTGGTCTCACAGACAGTTTTGCTTCAACTTTTGTGATTTTTTTGATGAAGCGTATGACCATCTCTATTTATCTATTGCTACGATAATAAGCTTTAAATTTAAGTAATCTGTAATTTCTGTAAGTAATTTCGACTGCCTTAGCTATACTGCAAAGTTATGATAGAGAAGGAGGCTTACCATATCTGCCTATTCGAGGATAGAAAATATTAACACTAAAATAGATATCTTTTACTTAAAATATCGTAAATGTCAGATTTGTTAAGTCTGTTATATCTCTAAGATATATATGTGTTAATCTATAAACAAAACCTGTTAACTAAATTAACCAAGTAACCAATAACAATTTTGGTTTGTCACCGCGACTGTAACTTGTTGGTTGGTTAATTTGTCTAATAGATTTTTAGCTTAGAGATATCTCGATGTGGAGAAAGCTAGCATTTTAAAAGCGAAAGAATTCTATTAGTGTCTTAAATGTAGTAAACGCTTGCAATATAAAGCCAATGGTCAGTTATAAAATTAATTAAGAAATTTATTGCACGACCCACGTACACTTTTGTTTGTATGGAACGTAAAATGGGGATTGAGCGTTAAATGATGAACAAAATAATAAAAAAGTGAAAAATATTTTGCAGTGTAATACTTAATTAAAGCGTTCCAATGAGTTTGTTTCGTGTAAACCAAGATTAAATATCGTAAAACAAGCAATATAAGCAGTTGTGAGGGTGCGGGGACAATATCGCAACCCTTTATTGGATGGGTTAAATTAGAAAAGCCAATTCCAGAAGTAATTCCAGGCATACCAAACCCCAATTGTAAAATACACAATCATGAATTCACGTTTTATAGTACTTTTGTGCTTCGTTTTGTGGTGATTATTAGTTAGCAAGAATCGCGAAGAAAGCTCAACTGTACCGCGTGGTGTCTTAAATTAAAAATTTATACAAACTTGAAGAATTTAATTAATAATTTAATCATTGTTGTTTGCAAGTAATTTGTGTTTTCCGCTTTGTTTTGGTATGATATTAATTTTATAAAACGCTTTTTAATTTATAAATTAAATTGTTTTCTTGGCACGTAAATCACAGATTAAAACATTCTTTACCTATACGAAAAGTCAACTACCTTTTATCAACGTTTAACCAAGTAAGATCGCAATTGCTATATTTTATTTCCTTATTTCGTTTTAAATTAAAATGCAGCAGGAGAAAGTTTCAAACTTTTTCACTTTAAATTCCTTCAAAATTACACTTGCTCGTAACGAAATATTAAAATTGTTTTTAATGTTATTATACCTAGGTCGAAATTAAATATATCGAGTTAGTGTAATTAAATTTTGAGATGTGGAAATTTTTTATTTATTGCCGATGGAGCGAGCAACAGGCAAAACCCATGTCTAAAGTTGGTTTGCATCAATTCCCTCCGGACTAAGAGTGTAGCTGTGTAAATCTACTAAAGGTGCTCGTTTCAAACATTTCTAATTGAGTTAGCGTTGGATTAAGGATAATAAGGGCTACGTGTATATCAAAATGTCGTGTTAGTATAAACACAGATACCGGAACTTGGTGGACCATGGATAAATCACCGGACTCGCCGGTCATTAGTTCTACCCGCACACATTATCTTGTTACCTCCGGAATATCGCGCTTGATTTAGGACTGTTTATTTACATTTTATGTCATACAATTTACCTAATCCATTTTCTCCTACTTTCTAATATTCCCTCGTTTATCAAATCCTCCGCGTAGCCTAAAACGCTAAATCCCTCAATTTTAATATTTTTCTTTTTTTTTGTGTGTATGTGTTACGAAGATTGGGACTAATAAAGTCGAAAAGAAAATGGAAAATATAATTGTTACGTTTTAATCAACCGGAAATTTCGAATCACAATCAAATTTATTTGTGTTGAATAATATAATATTGTGCGAAATTGTATTGCTTGTAAGTGTGCCTTGATTTGAGAAAACAAAGCCTCCGTTTATTAATCCTAGGCTATAGCAGAAGTGTTGTGGTGCATACGAATAGCACTAAGCCCCCCAATTAACAACTTCTAACAAGATTGCCAATTTGCTCGCAGATACCTTGGATCAAATGTAATCACCAATTTTTCTATACTCGCTAATTATTTCGCTCGAGTCGTTACATTTTGCGTACTTAAATTAACCCATATTTTATAATTGGATTTCCAATTAGAATTGTTTTATTGTTTTGTAATGTGACAATGAATAAATTTTTATCGTAATATGCTGTTCAAAAATTAATAAATTAACAGGTAAATAATTAATATACCTACTCGTGGTTAAAATCGAATCCATTAAATCTTTCGATCATTTTTTATTACTTGTCCAAACGTTGCAATGACGTAAATCATTGCATGCAAAGGGGACTTGCTTTTTTCATACACTGCTGGATGAAAATGTATATTTTATGACAAACAAAACCGAAGAAATATTTAACAAATCATTTAAATGGTACAACTGCTAAATTTTCTTTGCATTTTTGCAAATAACAGAAAAAAATTTAATTTTAGTTATTTGGTAGATTTCAGTAAATTTTTTCTTTTTTTTTAAGGAAACATCTCGAGCTATATTACTCAAATTAAATTTAATACAAGTAAATTTTTAAATAAAACAATAACAAAAAAATCAGTGGCGTAACTAGCGGTGTTTCATGTGCTCGGTCGAACAAGGGCTCGGTTCTATTGCTACCAAAAAATAAAATATGTTATCTACATAATATAATGTTTAAGTGTGAAACTGCTATTTAAAAAAAAAATTGTGAGTCCAAGACTGCATTGAATTACATAAATATAACCAAAGTGGAACGTGCAACTAGTAATAATATATGTCACCAAACATTAAGTAATTAATACGTCAGCCTTTATCTTGCTTACAGATATACGCATAAAATTATTTTAATAATTGTAACGTAGTCACGAACGAGCACACACGCACTTTCGCTCATCGAGGGTTTCAAGAGCACTCTACGTTAAACTTTTTTTTTTACTTTTTTCTATATAAATATTTACATTATTTACATCTCCAAGCTTTTAATATTATAAAAAATGTAATTAATAGACGGTTTCGCATATTGGATTGGAAATTAAAAGTATTTGAACTAAAACCGTGTTTTCCGCCTTTTTATTTTTAACTAAGAGGAAGAAACTCATATAGAAATTCTGTTCAAAAGACACTGTTAAACAAATATACTTTTGAAGACCTCTGCTCTACTCAAATTAACTGAACGCGAAATTAAAAATTTTCAACCTAATTTAAACGCCGTCAAATGAAACTGAATTACAAAAATTTCACTGCAAAATGACCTGCAGTAAATTAAATATAATAAAAACCAAATAGAATTAAATGTCTGCTAAATTGGTTTCCGAAAATTAAATTTATCACTTAGAAATATAAAATTATAGCACTCAGGTTTAATTCGTGCGTTCTTCACAAAGCGATAGGAAAAACGAGCTCGTTTGCTCAATTGCACACGCATTGTAGTAGTCGGGGTAACTAAATTGTACGTTCGCAAAGATATACAAATGAGAAATCTAAAATTTGCCGTTACAGTTGTAGATAATTAAACAAAATACAGCAAAATTCTAGGCGAAGGTTTCCATCGTTTTAGTGTACCGTCGAGCATGTTGAACATTACCGGCATAAACTACGTGCTACCGATAGCTTCAATTTATATTATTTTTTCAAAAAAAAATTCAAAAATATTCTTAAATTTTTATGTTTAATTTGTATCTTTCGGATTTTGGTGCAAATTTATTCTCTGACTAAATAAACTCTAGAATCTAGACTTTTTTGTTTCAAGTTAACTTCGATTATTAGTAGTTGCTGAAAATATTTCTTTTGCATTCAAATAATTACAAAATTGTACTTACTAAGAACTTAAGAGATCAGCAATTAAACACCAACCAACAAAATTTATATTCAACGTCCAGGAATGGCAGAAAATAGGCAGTATCATACTGGTTGGAGATGGCAGTGAGAGTGACAAAGTGAAAAAATGAATCTTGTTGAAGAAATGCATTGTAAAAATAGACTAAGTAGCAGAAAATCTGTCACCCAATTGCAATTAAATATTAAAAATATAAGAATACTGGACAAGAAAAATATCAATAACGTCGATGCTGTTAAGAGAATTCCATAGAAATGAAAGAACTCGTGAACGACCTGAATTTATGGTAGTTTAAAATTGAATATCTTCAGTTTAATTTAATAAAAATAAAAATTTATTTAAAAAATTTCCAAAATTTGATTGGGTGACATCTTTGTCGTTTCTTTTGATTTTCTTTCTTCTCGTTTCTTACGTCTTCATAATCTTGCAAGTTTTCCTCTTCTTCTTTTTGCAAAATTTCCCATATTCTTACTCTATCTTTCAACTCCTCTCAGAATGAATCGTGTCCATTTTAATTGAATTCTCATTTTCTGAAAGTTTCTTTTCTCTTAGGACCATATTTTTATTTTTCAGAATCATTTCTACCTTTATTCCTTTCCAAATAATCGATCTTGTAATTATAAAATAAAAATACTTTAAAAAAGTTTCGAGAAATGTGCTAATCTTGAGTCAATGATCCTTTCAATCTCAGAGTCTACGGTGAGTTCCAAAAAACAAGCATCCACGTTTTGGGATGTTAGATGAAATGATAGTTTCTAACATCCAAATTTTTTCCACAGAGATTCTAGAAAAAGTACAAATTCTTTTAACTGCATTTAAAATCTAAATTCCAAAAATTGTTGAATTGACATTTAAACTATATGGAAAAGTTAAATTGGAGAGATAACTCGACCCAGGTGGCAACGGTATCTAACCTTTCCTGGATACCTTCAATTTAATTCAAATTTTTACAAAATTTATGTCTAACATCAGTTATTGTAATTTATCCGATCTTCTAGAAATCTCCAATCACGATTTTGAAATTTCCAAAACTGGATCTCATAACATATCTCAAATTCCGGCCAAATTCTGGGACAATCCCAATCCAAATTAATCAAAAAAAAAAACAAAATCTCAAAAATTACGGGAGACGACGGAACCGCTCCGGGCGGTCATTTTTGGAAAAAAACCTCTATCAAACTTGTCAGTCGTGCCAACTTAACAATTGAACGCCGACTTGACAAAATTTAAAAATTTAACAAAAATCAAATTATATAAAATAATTTCAGTATACAGTATAATATACTGTCAGTACTGTCATACTGTCATACTGTCAGCATATATACTGTGGGGATGACATTATAATATTATAAATTACTAGTAAATACACCACTCTTTTGGGTATTACAACTTAAGCTACCCTCATGAACTTCTGGCTCAATTTACTATTTGTTCTTAAGCTACCGACCAAGAAAATATTGACCGCTGACGCAGTTTACATACGTCCCTGTGCACAGACATGGGTCTGTTAGGTAGGGTGAGGTTGCCAAAGTCGTACCACCGCTAAAGTTTTACCTCTTAAATATTAGGCGTAATATCACACCAACTGCGCCCCTTCCGGCAAAACTAGTTACTCGTCCTAGACCCTGAAACAATATTTTTGACCAAGGAGTAACTCGTTTTGCCGGAAAGGGCGCAGTTGGTGTGATATTACCTTACCATACACATAGGCTAGTGTTACTTTATGTTACTTTTTTTATGAAAGTCGCTCATAAAAGTGAGATCTGTGCGGAAAGGGAGCGCACAGACATAGGTGTGTTATGCAGGTTAGTGTTATAGTTTATGTTATTTTTTAGCGAAGTCACTTATAAAAGAGAGATATGTGTGAAAAGGGAAATCTGTGTGCAGAAATGGGTCTGATTATGTAGGTTAGTGTTGTTAGTTTATATAAAAACTATTTTTTGTAACACCGGTTACGGTTGAAACGGTCGCGTTCACGAAGTGGACCCAGTTGTTTTTTTTTTTTTAAAACAAGGATTCCTACATGGGAAAGTAACTTATTGTTGAAAGCTAAGACTTTTTGAGCAAGGAAGGGAAATTGCATGACCTTAGAGAAGATGTCGTGAGATAGTTTAACGTGTAAAATCAGATCGTCAATAAAAAATATTAGAGTAATGTAACGCTCGCATCTGTGAGTTTCAACGGCAGTCCGAAGAGCTTAAGATGGTTTCAACGCGCATAAAAAAATATGAGATGATTAACGCAAAGGTGTTAGAATGTGAAGCTTTTGTCATCACTAATTGAATTCCTGGAAGAAGCCGACTTGTTGTGCTGCTATCTAATGCTATTGTGCGGTTATATTGTTAAGCGACAAGATGCAAGAATGGAAGATTCTCGAGACTAAGACATCAAGAGACCACCACTATATTACCTTCAAAATTATGGACATTCTCCGAGAAATGATTGGAAAGACATTCAGAAGTTAAAAATTTTATTATTTCTGAAAAATAGAGAAATTACAGAAAAATAACAGCAAAAGTAGCATTAGTAAGGTCTCCTATTGGTCTACTTATTGATGGTCCACTAAATACGCTGTATACGCCGACAGCTAAGATTATAAAAATCTCAAAAATTGGATTTAGTTTTAACAACTAGCACGCCTATAACGAATAAGCCTAATATCTACAAGACCAACACAACGCCGAAAAAAAGAAAAAACGAACGTCATCAACGTCCGCGTATTTATAGGAATGCAAACATAATTTCGAATGCCTTTGCATAATTAAAGTTGAACGGTGGGTACTGTATTTCTGATTAATTAGTATTCCTCAATATCGTATAAAACTCTTAATTATGCAATATAGTACTTACGACAACGAAACTAACACTCTTCGTATAGCCTATAAGAATTTACTTTTAGATAATATTCAGTTCACTACTTCCACAATCCAAATTAATAATTTGATAATTTTATTGAAAAAATTTACTTTGCAAAATTTAAGATTTACAAAGATCGAAGAACTCAAAAAGTTCTTCCTTTATCGAATTTAGATAAAGGAGTGTTGGTGTCACATCGGTGAAAGATCCTTTTTTTAAGAAAACTGTTGATTGCTACGTAGATTCGTCGAGAAAAATGCGTAACTTAAAACTTGCTGACTGCGTTGGTTTCCTTGCATTAAAAATCTTTTTTCTTGGATTAACCGGAAGTGTGGTTTCTTCGTAACCTTCAAAATTACATTCGATGCAATCTTAGCTTCCGATGAAAATGGACGGCGCGAATTTCGGCATAAAATATAGGCAACACACAATACGAGTTTCTAAATTATAGGTTTAGGTAAAGATGCGTAATTAAAAATTAAATGCAAAAAGGATTAATATAAAAATGTATTATTTAATTAAAATAAAAGTGTAAGTAAGGGGGAAATAAATGAATATTTGCACAGAAAAAACTGTTTAAAATTTTTTATTGCAAGTTGCTTTGGTCATATAATACAAAAAGACCACTAAAGCTATTTGTAAAAGCCTTCAAACATAAAATAAAATAGAAACCTCAAAAGTTTTGATGTATAAAAACAGTTGTCTTTCAATCGCTATAAAAAACTCGACTGCCATATAATACACTGTCATGTCAGCTATATTAGAAAGTAAGAAAAACGCACGGCCGTAATCGTTTTCGTAGTCGTCCTAAGATACTATTTGGAAATTCAGAGAGCTCACTTTTATGAGAAGTGCGTTATAAGAATAGAACCCTAAGAGAATAAAATCACAAGTCGCCTCCGGATGAACAAAGTTAGTTTCCGGTCTAACCGGGATGTTTTTACAAGCTGAGCTGTCTACATAAAAAGCTGACATTGTTGTTGAACTAATTCTCTTCCACAATTATCTGCGATTACGGCCCCATCAAAGTCTACGCTTGAGGGTCGGAGAGGGATATACGAAGTTGTTCACAATCCAAGTTTGATGTCTTTATGACTTTATACTGTTAAGAATAGATTTTCTTATTACATTCTAACCAGTAAAGTCGCACTTTTAAATTTATATTCGCAAAAGTTTTGTCGAATGCGGGGTACGAAGTTTACCTTTCGCAGTTAATCGTTCGAAAATATTTTAATTGTAAAATGTTCAGCCCCAATAATTCTAACAGCTAATTTGAGTTGAAAAATCGAAAGTTTATCCGCGAGTCGGCATTTTCTTAAAATTTGCAATAATAAGAAACGCGCGCGCGGTTTTTTATTATATCCCGGCAATGTAACATTTTGATATCTCAGACCTTCATCAAAATAAAATAACAAACGAATATAAACCGAAAATTGAAGACTAAAAGAATGAGTAAGGCATGTGTCCTTATTTCTTTTACACTTTCAGAACGAGATGTGCAAGTAATCTGATGAGGAGTCTGTTAATGTTTCCCATGGCGATCGTTACGCGGCACTCTTATCGCCGACTGAGCCACTGATTGCTTCATTTCAGACAATTGCCTGTTTATATTCGGCGGACCGCAACCAATCCTTATCCTGATAAAACAAGGACCTGTTCCTCTTAGCACAACAGTTGTTTTGTTCACTTGTTTTGTACACGCGTTCTATTAAACACTCACTATAAGAAATGCGGATTATCTTCAGGATAATGGTAATCACTTGCCTCTTGACTGTTTTCACTTTATTTCGTCGAAATGTAGTTCGCCGTCGTCGTTATTTGTGTTATACAAAAAGTAATTTACTCGGACGTGTAAATTGTAGCGGGTAACGCAATTAAAAATGGAATTTTAAAATTGCTTCATTCATCGATTAATCTTTAATTTCTCGTTTTAATTCTTGGCGTGTAATAATTTCAGTTATTTAGTTTGAAATCCTGGTGATATTGCCTATAATGGCGCTAATAGCTATTCGGCAGCGTTATGCGGTAGTATCTCGTTAAACCGACGACCGCAGCGTCGGTTTACGTGTCATTTGCGGCCAGACTGGAATTAAAAGTTAGGGTAGTTTTATCCATCGCCAATACAGTTGATCGTGTGCAATCACAACCACATTTACAACGTTCATGATTACCCGACATGACCACTCTTACATTTTAAAGATTAATTACTAAATCGAGAATTAATTTTTTCTTTTTACATTTTCACGTTTGTCAACACGGAAAATTTCGCATATCAAAATCAAGTTATCTTGTGATTCGAAAAAACAAAACATAAAATTGCAAACTTTCAACGTCAATTGCTCAGAAATGTCAGTTCGGGTTTTAGTTAAAAGTTTACCTTTGACTGTTCAAAAATGTGTATCGCACGTTTCGAAACGCCACAAAGGTAATTTTAAAAATAAAATATTTTTGTAATATCGCGCAGTTTCTAATAATGCGTTATTATGTCGATAGTGACAATGGGACATCCGTTAGATCATGCTACCGGTATCGAGAAAAGAGAAATGTTGGCACGTATGGCTGGATGCGACGATCCGTTTACTCAAAATCCTATCAAAGGAGGAAGATGTGCTACAAGAGATAAACCTTACGAAGTGCCTTCTGTCAACGATTACCGAATTGTTGGGTGCATTTGTTGCGACGAAGCAAATAGTCTAAATTATATGATAGTGTACAAAGGCCATCCAACGCGTTGCGAATGCGGATATTGGTTCTGTCTCGTTCCTGCGACACCCCTATAAATAATTTGTTCACCATAAATAAAAGTTTTTTGTTTCGTTTTATAAAGTCAAATCAATAAAGAACTATTTTTGTCAATAAATAACTTAAAACATTTTTTAAATTTAATTTTAAGCTTTCTTCAAGTGCATCATTTGTCAAAGAAAATCACTATAATATATTTCTTTAGAAACACTATCACCCCCCCTTCAGAGTTATTCCAAATCTATTTTGAAAAGCGAAGCATTTCTCATTGTTATCCTTTCATTCAATTTTTATCTTATTGCTCTACAGCTTTAATTGAGAGTCCAATGAAACAGTATACAATAAATTTATTAGACAAATAAAATCTTAATATAATAAAATTAAAATGAAAGAAAACAAAAAATATGGAAAGAATCGATGACATATGTGAAGACGAGAAGATATTCTTATTCTCACTTTTTGTTGTCTGTATAACCAATTGAAGGCCATATAAGTCCCACTGAGTATAGGTTATAGTGTCCCGTGAGAAACCCAGCAATAATACGCAAGTTGTCCAGGAGAGCTGCTGGTACTATTTCTTATTTTGCATGTCTCTCATACAGCATACGTTCAAGTTTTCTTTCCTATGATGACTTACCCAATCCTAGCCTCGCTAACTTATTAGCCTTCTCCTTGTCTTGATTACTTCTGGATTATTTTACCCAACTAAAAGTTAGAACATTGTGTGTTGATATTACATTCAGTACCCGGATGCATTGCAGAATCTCGGCATCAGACCGCAGAGAATCTTATCATGACTAAGTGCCATAAGAGCAGCTCTGCTGTCTATAAGTATTTAAATTTTTTTCCCGCAAATATTTTTTCCTAAACTATTTCTCCTCGGTGTAGTATATTTATTAGTTTTGTTTGGAAGACAGGTATATTTACCTACAGCATTACTTGTATACAGCTGTAGTTCAGAGGAAAATATACTTTTAAAACCATCTGTGTACAGACATAATTATGTTATCACCGTCAGCGTCAGGCAGTTCCTGTTGCTTTCAATAGGATGTCAAACATATACAGGGTGTCCCCGAAGCACTTTACATAACTTAGGTGGTGATAGAGAACACTTTTCTAAGAAACATTTTTAACAAAAATTTTTTTCTAAATTCAAGCCTTCGATAGTTAGGCCTCTTCAAAGCACTTTTTTTAATTTTCACTTTCATAATATGGTCGTAAGCTGGAAAATATTGAATTGTTAGTAAAAGTTGTAGATTAGTGCTTTTTTAAAGAGCGTGAAGTAATCTACAAAATAGATTCAAACATTTTTTGCCTAAAATCAACGGCTTTCGAGTTATGAATTTTGTTTTTCAGCTGCTTTTGTTTTTCTGATTATCTGTGAAAGGAATTGGTTTTTCACAAATTTCTAGTGGACTGAAGTTGTAGTCGTTAAATTTCCTATCCAGAATGGGACGTCAGAATTTTTGTAAAATGTTTCGTTTAAAAGATACAGAGTTTTAAAAATAAACCAAAATAAAAAATATTTCGAATCTTTCAACATTTTTTTACTTACATTAATTTATAACTCGAAAGTCGTTGATTTTAGGCAATAAATTTTCTGGGCTATGGCCACGTGAAGGTGGAAATTAAAAATAAATGCTTTAAAGAGGCCTAACTTTCGAGGGCTTGAATTAAAAAAACATTTTCTTAAAAATATTTTCTAGAAAAGTGTCTTCTATCACCGCGTAAATTTTATTTAGCTTAAGCAGGGAAGAGGAAATCTCGTACGAGACACCATCGCCATCTACGATGGTAGTGTCAGACTTTTACTGACTAAAACCTCCCCCCTACCCCCGACTTACCGTCCCAAAAATCCGCCGTGAGGCATTACTTGCGTGTCGTGCGGGAAATATCTTCTGTATGATGTACCTGCTGTCGCCGTTTTTAGATGCTGTTCGTCCGTTATTTTCGCATCTGGTGTTTGGAAGTTGTGCTTTGGTCCTGGTTGGTTTCCCATCCCTGGCATCCGAATAGGGCACGACAGGCCTCCACGGGGGCCAAAATGTTTCCACATGCTCGGCCCGGCTTTTATGTGGCCTTGGCACTCCCACATTCCGTCCGCCCGTTTGGGTATCCCTACAGTGTCCGTGACACAGGTTTCTCAGTACTGCTTCGTGCTTCGTTTCCCTCTTCGAAGGTTGTTTCCACATCTGGTAGATCGGAATTGTGCTTTGGACCTGGTTGGTTTCCCCATCCCTGACATCCGAATAGAGCACGGCAGGCCCCCATGGGTGCCGAAATGTTTTCACAATGTTTTCAGAAACAGCATCTGCTGTTTCCGCTTCTGGTGTGTGGATAAACTGTACGGGACCCCCAGCCGGTTCTCATCCCTTGCATTTGGGAAGGGTATCTCGGCAGTGTCCACCAGGGGCGCGAGTTGCGAGCTCGTTGGGGCCGGTTCCCATTCCTTGCGCTCGATCGGGATATTCTCGGCGGTGTCCGCGACACAATTTCCACATTTCAGCTACTTCTTGCTTGGCCTTTGCAGGGCATGTCGGTCTCTCGCGTTGGCCTTGCAGACTTCCCTCCTCCACCGAGGTTGCTTACCCCATCTCAGAGAGTCCTCCACATGTTACCGGGGACCACCACGAAGAGGTGTGAGTAGGGCTTTGAAAATAATGCTCCAAGTACTTATTGAGATGCAAGAGAAAATCCAAAAACATTAATTCAATATCTGTCTTCTAAATTTAAATTAATAAAATAAAATTTTTAACACAATCTGGGAACGCAAATCGTCTTTGATAAATTGACCCAGGTGCAACGACACAACTTTATCTGTCGATGCCTTCAAATTTTAATAATCTTTCCAGAGTCAATCAAACAATTTCAACAAAATTCCAAATATTCGTCAAAATTAAGTAAATTCTTCATAAATCACTTATTATAATACTAATATAATAATACTAATAATACACTTATTATACACCTTCCACCTCCGGTGGCCATTTTGGCAAAAAAGCCCCAATCAAACTTCTCACTGCTACCACCACAACTTTGTTGGCGGGAAAACCATCTAATTTAAATATTTACAAACTTATTCTTCAAATTTAAATTAACAACTTTTAAACAGGACGATATGTATTTAGGAAAAATTCTGTCGGCATTTAGACAAAGAAAAGGGGCAGTCCTTTCAAGCAATCCCCAGGATTCATGTATGCCCACTGAATTCTTGCTTGAGGGTTCAAAGGTTCGGGGTTAATGTAAACTGGGCCAAAAACTACCTAAAAGTGATAAACTGGGCCAAAGGCAAATTTTTCTAAAATTTGAAAATGGTAAACTGGGTTAAACCGAGTGGTCTGTTGGACTAATGTTGAAGTGCTGTAAGTCCTTAAAATTTAGTTTAATTAAATTAAAATTTAAAAATATCTAAATAAAAAATAATTAATTAATATTAAATGAAAAACCCACAATTCTTCCTGCATCTGTTAGCATGACTGCTTTTATATATTAACCATTTAACGCTTATGATCGTGACATCCGCGGGCAAACATAATTTATAAGAATTAAATTTCGCAGAGCCTTATAGGTCACGGGCATCGCAATAAATGAAAGTATATTACGGATAAATGCATTACAGCTCAAATTTATATGCGATTTTTGTTAATTGCGAAGCTAAAACCCAAACTCCGACAATTTTTTTTGTGTTGATTTTTAGATTATTGCATAAAATAATTTCTAAAACGAAATACGTTGCCACAAAGAAAAGAAAGAGAACCAGATGTTGGTCTTGGTGCTTCTTACTTCCGATTATTTAATTTTATTTTATAATTCAAATTAAAAATTTAAAATAAGAAGCTATATCAAACATAGGAAAGTTTGGGACAAAGAAGAATCAAAAATCAGACTGAGAATTTCCATGATCCTTCACTTTTTGCAAAGGATCATAGCAGGTCGGCCGTAACAAGCTTCAAGAAAAGCATTTGGTGAAAATCTCTAAGTTCTAATAATAAATTAATTGAGATTAAAACACTACGTTTCCTGAACTAAAAGTGAATTTGGAAAATTCCCTAAAAAAATTGAAAATGGTGAAAGCCAGAAATATAAAAATTCAATAATCCTTAAGTGGTTAATTATTATAAGTAAGAAAAACCAACTTTTAAATAATCTTCAAAATTTAACACCAAATATAATAAATTTGTAAAAATTGGTATGCGCGGGCAGTGCTCGATCGGATTTCTTTAATAAAAAGTACTGATTTACAAGTTTGAAGGTAAAAACAATTCACTTTTTAAGAATGAGTTTAAACCAAAATCCGCATTCGCAACATTTGGGATCACCTTTATTTAACTCCATAAAGTTAATGTTGGTTGAATTTTCATCACATATACATCCAACAATGCGAGAATTATTAGCCGAAGGTATTTCATTGGGGTTATCTTTTGTTCCGGGTCCATGAGACATAACATGATAATCGTATGGGTTGATGAAAGGCGATTTAACCCTTTCCAATTTGTACAGCTGCTGTTGGTTGCGTACGCCCATTACTTAAAGAAAATTATATGATTATTATGAAAAGTGTAATTTTTGAGCGGAGTGCTTACGATTATTGAATTTTTGCAAAACGATTTTACTTGCACGAAACGTCATTTTACTTTAATTCTAACCTCATCGGATTAGATTACTTGATTGTTTAGGGAAAATTGGCGGCAATAAAATTTTCATTAGTCAAATTTAAATTCAATAAGTTTCTGATTCATCGATAAGGATATTAAAAAGGTCGTGAAACTTGCGTTCGTAACGAGATAAATAATAATAGCATACAGTTAAATGAACGAGTTGTATCGGCATAGGATGTGCATGTGTGCTACCAAATGCTCAATATTTCATGGCCTAAATGTCGCTGTTATGAGATAATAGCTATTAAAACCAGCACACTGTGCTATTACATATTTGTTAATGTCATTTTCCTAAATTTCAAACCATTTTACGTAGAAATTACTTTGTTCAAAAAGATTAAAAAATCACTTCGTGCTATAAATTTTCCAAATAGGTAATTCATTTAAATAGCAATTTTTAAGCTCAAATTTTGTTTATTAGTTTTACTGCTAATCTAATTTTAGCTATCTTTGTTAGCTAAACGGGTAAGATCCTTCCAAGTCTTATTCGGTCCCGATAGAGCGCCGGCTAATTTTGTATAAACATTTCCAAAATACTGTATTTAAATTAAATTACATATTTTTGTATTTGTGCAAATCGGATAATCGAAAATTTGGATAGCCGCAGTTCCACTGTATAACTTTAATTAAACTTTATTAAAAGATATTTTATAATTAAAGTAATTAAACTGATCTTTTCTTTAATTTTAATTCTTAAATAAGTGATACAGCAAGCGAGCACTAAAAACAAGATTTGCTCTAATTTTGAGGTTTCCTATTCTCCTTTATCCAATTACTGCTAAGGGTGTAGTAGTGCTACTGTCGCTATTATCTACCCCTTAACTACTAGAATGAGAGGCAAAATGTCTGTAAATGCGAATGTAATGCATTTAAGACAATGACATTCTAGTTTAATTAGCTCAAGTCGTGCCATCTTAATTATATTAATTATTAAATATTTGAATATCACGAAATTTTACTTTTGAAATGAAAAACTTCTGATTTAATAAAGAATATCGATGATAAATTTGGGAAAAAACTAAAATGCACGTATTTATATTTTTAAAAAAATTAACATTAATTATGTTTTTGCAATATATTATTCAAATTTATTTTTTAAATGGAGAAACCTCCTACTTTATTACATAACAATTAAATATTAATTATCACCAAAAAATTATATTGCATGAATATCAAAGATGTATATTCCGTTCTGTTTGACATGAACCTTTTAACGTTTAATAAATAAATCACTGCACTTGGTGTTTTTCAATCTTTTTATTATAATATTCAATCAGATTTAAGAAAAATACTTAAGCACGCAATCACGCGTTATAATAATATTTAATTTATTATTTCTGGATTTGCTTGCAATCTGGATTGAAGGAAACTTTACTAACCACAGCGGTATAGTGGTAGCTCATAAATCATATTAGATTAAATTATGTAAATTAAATTTTTTGTGAGACTTAATTGTAAAATTGTAAAATGATGGTTGCACAGTTCAACATAATAAATAAAAATAATTATATCGGCATCACAACTTGAAACTACTTCTTTTATTTTTAACTTTTTCGAGATTTTTTGATAATAATCACTTGAATAATATTCTGGTAGGGTGCTAATCTTGACTTGGACTTTAGATCACAGCAGTGTAGTCGGCGCGACCAAGCATTGAACCAAGTAATGAAACTAAAAACTTAAAATTTGAAAAACCACTTTACTTTCAGTTGGTTATGCTTCGACTTGAAGTGAGCAAGGTAACTCTGAGCTACGCCTTAGCTACCAACAAAGTCATACAGCGAAAGTTTTTGATAATTTAAAAATATTTTTACTTCAAATTCTATTGGCAGCTATTTAGTTACCAGATACTATTTTTCTCTGTTTATATTCTAGAAATAACTTATAAGTAGGTATATTACAAGAGATATGAAGGCAAATTAAGGAGAAGCACAATAGTTTGTTAGTAGCAGAAAGAACAGGCAATTACGAAAAGCGCATTATAGTATACGATATACTTACTACTATAACAGAACTAAATGTATGTTTCAATCCAGAATAAAATAATTGGCAAAAATAACAAAAACAATGCTATTTAAACATATTACAAAGCTGCACATACGTTTTTATATGGAAAAGTTGCATATTTTAATTTTTAATTTTTCCGGGAATAAATTTTATTTTTTTTACACCGAATTAAATGTAGTACCTGTTCCTCAACTTGTCGTCATTATAATAGAGCTTGTCAAAAATGTCCGCCCTCTAATTTTTAATAAAATATTTCGTTGTTTTATAACTACTAAAATCGGGCCAGGCGTTGTTTTTTACACACGCATGGAACGCAGGTGTGAAAATTGTAAGCTTTTCACCATTTTTATTTTTGAAAAATTTTTCAAGTTTAGGTTTCTGCTTTATACGATTATACGATCATGGTCTGATCATGAAGAATTGATTACATTGATACTCTCCAGCATTAACTACAAAATAATTTTTCAGTTTTTCCATACCTCCCAGACTCCCATACGTACAACTATACTTCGTGTTTTAAATACCAGTTTTATAATAATAGCTTATTGTTTTTCCTCTTCCTGGTGAATAGGACATCTCTGATAAAAGATAACATATCTATTTAACATATTAAACACCATAACATAATTCATTTAACATAGAAAATTTAGTAATCGGTAATCTCTAATCCTGCTTATTAATGAAAGAATTTCATTTTCCCTGTTTTCACATTGCCCCTCTTTTCATGTGGCGTCGTTTCTTATCTATCCAATTAAATGCGTAAATTTCAATTTGCCGCCTGTTTTCGGCTTTTTGGGTTGACCAGATCTGTGTTTATGCTTAATCTTTGCTAGGACACGCATCCGAGTCCACTTAAAAGGTGAATGAGTGCTATAAATTAATCAAAGTATTTAATTTCAGCTGCAGTATTGCTTAAGGCTTACAGCGACAGATTTTGGAGCAGAAAACTGCGGTTCCATTTCTAATCGCATCAGACTCTCTTTGTAATTCAACTGCATACATTGCTATTTTTTATAAAATAAAATAATAATATCTAATAATGAAATTCCTAATTTATTTCTTGAACGATCTGTGACTTAAGAATCTGCATATAAGAGACAAAAAATAAATCAAAGAAAGGTCTGAGATCATTGAAAATGTATCCTTATAAATTATCTTTACTCGGTGCCTATATATTTTTTCAATATTATTTTATTATTTATATTTATTTATATATTTTATAACATTTTTCAAAACTGGCCCCCTCCAGAAATTAGAAATATGACCGCCTCTGTCCATTGGATGGCACATAAACACATAAAGTGTTAAGTGGTTCAACGGTAAAATATTGGAGGATACAGGCCCGTAGTCAGGATTTCATTTCGGGGAGGGGCGCATTTGCCTTTACAAAATCCTTTTGTAAAAAAAAGCATTTTCGGGGGTTCCCCTTCTGGGAATTTTTACAAACAAATATTTGTTTTGAACATTTCGGGGGGGAGGGGGGCACGTGCCCGGGCCTAAGGGGATATTTTACTTAAATTTCAGAGTTTCAATACAAAAGATAGTTACACCAAGCGAAGTTTTCAAAACATCATAACAATAAATTTTTGTTTAACTAAATTTTTTAATTTTTGAAGAATAGAAAAAGCGCTGCAGACGAAAATTTTATGTTTTTCAATATCAAACAAGGTAATTTTAGATTTTTAATTTAAATTTACGAATTTTTTACAAATTTTCGATTTTTCCAAGCTACATTTGTTAATAAAATGCAATTATACTGATTGTAAAATGATTTTGAAAAAAATTATAGTTAAATGAAATTCTCGTGAAGAAGCAGAATCTCTGAGCTTCTATACTCGGCTCCACCTGTGAAGATATCACGTATTTAAATAATTCCAGTCATTATGTCCCTATTAAAAGCGTCGTTAAACCACAAAAGAAATATATTGGCAGAAATAAAGCAACAATGTACGTTGTTTTATTAGAATGGAAAGATGAACTTTACAACAATATTTTGGCATGATTTAATCGGATAACTAGTTTTAATTTAATTTAGTAATATTTAAGTTTAAGGGCAGGACCCTACCAACAAAGATTAGTATAATATTTCAATGCAATAGAGAGAGACCGAAATATGTTACAATTTCATGGTTTTAATAAAAATGATTGTACATTTAGGATTAACTCGAGTATAATATTAAAATATTGAATAGAACTAATTTTTGTAAAATTAAACCAATATAAATAGATTTAATTTTAAATATTAATTCGTTTTTAAAAGCAAACTTTTGTATGTCATAAAAACGACATGTTTAAATTAAATTATTAAATCAATTTCAGTTTATGTATTTTTTATTTCTATACTTTAGTTATTATTGAATTTTCAATTCTTTTTGATATAAATAAAAAATTATAACATATTTCAGTCTCTCACTACTGCATTGTAGTATTTTAATCGTCTTTGTCGGTGAGATCCTGCCCTTAATTTACAACTAATATTTTATAGGCTAAAAAGAAAAACTTTTATTTGTTTCACTGACTTTGATTAAAATAATATTTTAAGTTGGTCATATTTGACCATACGGGTTCCTAAGAATCCCTCCAGAACACGGACAGTGCACTCTATACACCACCAATTTGGTTTCTGGATCAATTTTATCATTTTTGTTACTATTACATTGGGAAAAAACGGAAAAAAGTGGGGGCTCTCAGAAAACCGCTTCCAGGTGCTTCCCGTGGTCAAATGCACTTACAACCGCTCCCATAAAAGCTCCCATAAAAAATAACATACTTCAAGCATTGAAACCCATGCTGTCCGGTAGAAATGATGTTTTGTTTTCTGCTGAAATCTGTGCAACATCGCAGATTCAAATATTTTTGACGTACTTGACACTTATAGGACCTATAGGGCGAACCAATCGGGAATTTCGTGAAATAATATAATAATTAGATAACCAAATGTTGATATTTTCTCAAGGGAAATTACCATTAAACTGAGAAAAGGTTAGTAATTGGGAACAGAAAAGAGATTTAAAAGAAACGAAATTTATGCGAGTTCTAAGAACAGTTGGTGTACTGAGTACACCACCCGTGTTCCCAAGAGTTAAAGTTTATAGGTTATGTGAATGTCAACGTCAATGTTTACATCTGTAAATTTAAAAATTAAATTAAATTTAAATTTCATTATGCTTAAATTTCAAAAAGTACTATAACCAAGGGGTAAATATCCCGAAAACTTTGTCTACACTTTTTTGGAATTTCCTTGGAAATCATTAGAATTCCTTGGAAATCACTGAAATTCTATGGAATTCTTTGGAATGCTTGAAAATCATTGGAATTCGTTGGAAATCCCTGGAATTCTTGAAAATTGTTGGAATTCCTTGGAAATCGTTGGAATTTCTTGGAAATCCCGGGAATTCTTGGAAATTGTTGGAATTTTTTGAAAATTGTTGGAATTCCTTGGAATTCTTTGGAAGTCGTTGGAATTCCTTGTAATTCTCTGGAATTCTCTGGAATTCTTGGAAATGACTGGAATTCTTTGCAAATCCTTATTGGAATTCTTGAAAATTATTGGAAGTCGTTGGAAATCCCTGGAATTCTTGGAAATTGTTGAAAATCATTGGAAGTCTTGGAATTCTTCGGAATTCCTTGGAAATCGTTGTAATTCTTGGAAATCTTTGGAATTCCGAGTCTTGTGTACAGAAATTTTACTGGATGCTTACTCCTTGACTATAAGAATAACCATAATTAATTTTACATAATAGAGGACGCTTTTCTAAGAATCATTTTATATAAATTTTTTTTTCTACATTCAAGCCCCCGAGAGCCTCTTGAAATCACTTTTTTTAATTGCGACTTTCACGTGGTCATACTACGGAAAATATTGATTTTTCGATGAAAATAGATTAGTGATTTTTTAAAGAGCGTGAAATAATCTACAATCTAGATTCAAACCTTTTATTGTCTAAATTTAACGGCTTTCGAGTTATAAATTAAAGTAAGTTCAAAAATTTTGAAAATTCTAGAATTTTTTATTTTGTTTTTTTCAAAACCCTGCATCTTTTAAACGGCACATTTTACAAAAATTCACGGACTGCAACTTCTGTCTAGTAAATATTTTTGAAAAACCAATCCTTTTCACAATCAGAAAATAATAAACAAGGTTGCTACAAAACAAAAAATTAAATTAACAAAATTTTTATTTTTATTAAAATTTATTTTATTACTTAAGGTTAAACTAGTACATTATTTAAGGAAGTGTTCAAAATGACCACCCAAATTTTGATAAAAATGTTTTTAAAAAAAAAGGGATACCCTGCATAATAAATATATTTTTCATCTTCGAGTTTATTAAGCTGCGCGTTTTAAATATATCCCAAAGAAAATTTTTTTAATTAAATTTAAACCGGATTTATTAACTGTTAAGGCGTGTCCAGTAGCTGTGAAGCTGCCACGCGAGGCTTATAGCCTCGCATAGTGTGGACTACATATGTACCCTAGCTAGCGCGAGCCAGAAGTTTTAATGTTGCCTCGCATTATTTTAATTAATGAATTATTAAAAACAAAAAAGGAAAAACGACGTTTTAAAGAAACAGACCAAAGCATTGTTTAAAAACTGCTTGTCTACCTCGCTCAATATATGTCACCTTAATAAAATTCCCATAAGAAAATCACCGTCCACGCAGCGTGAGATGTGCCTCGCGCAACAGTCTCGCAGGAAACATAGTCTACAGTTTGCGCGCCCGGCAGCCTCGCAGTTTCTGGACGCGTCTTTAGAAATTTTTGGACACAAATGTATTTTATCCGCTGATGCGAAAAAACCTATTTTTTGCCCTAAGTTGGCAGGCAATACTAGTCCTCAATATTGGCGCAATATTGCACACAGTTTTAACCAATATTGATGCAAAATTGATTTCGTACATTTTCGCCATATTAGAAAACAATGAACTAATATTTGATGAAGATCAACAGGCAATATTGATTATCTATATTGCCGCTATTTTGGAAGACAATACTACACCAATATTGGATGCAGATCAATAATTGTTTAATTGTCAATTTCGACGCGATATTAGTGTGTTACGTGGATTGAAGCCGCCAATATTGATACTTTATCGCTCTAGAGAATATAATAGTATATTAAGAAACTAGTTTTATAAGTGTCGTTTTTAACGCACGCAATCCGTTTAGAATAAAGTTAATTGTCTATAAAATATTTCGAAACGCATTTTTTCGTTTTAAGAGGTTGGCAACTAAACGTCAGTGAAAATTAAAACTAATTATGTCACTATAAATAATATTATAAACGTATAAATTGATGCAAAATTAAGTTAATTGTCTATAGAATAATTAATAATAATAAAGAAAATTGTAAACTGCAAGTAAAATTTTGTTTATTTAAACTTTTTGTGCGATCTCCTAACCTGTAAATTTTTTATTACCAACTATCACAAAAAATACAAAATAAATTCAAATTTACTATTATTTAATAAATTGCACATTTCTAATATTTTTATTATAAGTCCGGTTTGGCGCAGTCCCGATTCGGCGCGAGTACTGTTCGGCGCAAGTACAGTGAGGCGCGAGTTCCATTCAGCGCTAGTCCAGCTCGGCGCGAGTCCAGTTCGATGCGGGAATATTTTCTTTTCTTTTATCTCTTTCTATCTAATACTGGTGAAAGATTTTGATAACCGCGATATCATCTACTTTTTACGCGGATTAGCGCATAATTTTCCTATGCGCGACTAATTTTTTTAAATGGTGTTTTAGGATTATTGTTTTATTTTCTTTAATAAAATTTATTTTTTTTAATAAAGTTAGAATTAGAATTAAAACAAGATTGAAAATATAGTAACTGTACCCGCGACAAACACTAGACTCACGCCGAAACGGGTTTGCGCCAAACTGAACTCGCGCCGAATCGGGTCTGCGCCAAATAGTACTTGCGTCGAACTGTACTTGCGCCAAACGGGTCTCGCGCCGAATCGGGTCTACGCCGAACTGTACTTGAGCCGAACCGGTTTTGCGTCGAAACGGCTGCGCCGAATGGTACCCGACCCCCGCTACGCGGCTCGTTTTCTAATCGGATTGCGTGCGTTAAAAACGACACTTATAAAACTAGTTTCTTAATATACTATTTTGGCACTAGAAATTACTTTTATTTTTAAACCAAATTTTTACATAAATAAATATTTGTTTACGAGAAAAGACACGATATGTATTCCTTAACAATGTAAAATACATCTTTTAGTTATTGTAAGTATATGTTTTGTTAAATTTTAACAAATATTAAAAAGTAGGTTAGATGAAAAGAAATAAAAACGTATCGATGATAATGCAGAATTGATGTATGAAGTAATATAGCACAGCACGAATTAATAAATGTCATTGTATATTATTATTCAAATATAGAATGCATTATTTCGAAGTGAATACAATATTTGGAGTAACTATACTTCAGCAAATGGAAATTTAATTAACGATTGCAGATTAAATTGTTAATTAAAAACAAATACATAAAAGCTTTTAATATCTCCTCAATATATCAGTCTTACAATGAAATTGTAATCTTGGGAAGCTAATACACTTTCAGCATTTAATCTAAGGAAATCACTTAATCAAAACTAATTTCCTGGCTGACCAGCAGTAGCCCGGTTAGCAATTAAACTAAGGACATTATTTTGCTAATTTCATTGCTATTCCATTAGAGGTCTGCGTGATGCAGATAGCCTCGCTCCGGGCTGCCATTAATGGTCCGTAGTACCGGAATGCAACTCATTACTGGACCTAGCTTCCTTAGCTGTTAGTTCGTTCCTAAACCTGAACATCGTTTATTAGATTAGCTTAAACTTTCAATCTTTATCCGCATTAAACTTTACTAGCAAATTAATACGTAATTTTCAACTCAGTTTAATTAAATTTTGTGGTATGTGTCTACTTTGCATGAGGTATTCCATATTAGAAATTTATGTCAGGAATGATTCGCAAAAATTTTAATCTGCAACTTAATTTTCAAAATATGCTGTTGTTTCTTTCCTAATTACCTTATTACTTCAATTATTAAGCTTCGTCTTTATACCTTTGAAAAGCTTAATTCTATTTTTTTGGTTCGTGATTAATTGCTTATTCTATTTGTACGGCACAAGTTTGGAATATGTATGAAAGCAAAAGAGAAAATAATTAGAGGTAATGAATAATATAAGCGTTCATATTTTGTACACAACAGAACACAATAAAAGAGTAGAGGTGAGATTATTTATTTTATGTTTTTGCCGGAAGGAACGCAAGTACAAAACAATACACGAGTGCATGAATTAGCATTGTGCTGAATACACTAACGGAATTTAAGTAATTGTTTATAAGAAAACGTTAAAAATACAAGGAAACTAAATGCAATTTATAAAGCCGGAATAACGAATTTTTAAATAAAAAGAAACGTGGCGGTAGATAATAATAATAATATGCTAATGCGGTCGGCTAACACAACTAAGCTAACATTCGGTGCGATTCTGATTTGCACATGGTTATGTAACCATATTGTTATGACTGGATTGTTATCCTAAGTTATAACCATCTCCGTAACAATGTTACCGAAAATTGGTATTTTGTTTAGACACGTATAGTCATGATGGTTATAATTTAAGCATAACCAAACCTTGTTAGAAATAGTTCAAATGTTACGTAAAAATAGTACAAATGTACAAATATTACAAATGAATCCATCAGCTGTTGTGATTTCAAAATTAAATTTTAGATTAAATTAAAATTTAATTTTTTTTAATGTTTGTGTTTTATTTATTAAAGAGCGAATTATCAAAAAATGATCTATTTGGCACATAGTTTTATAAGCTCTTTTTGCTTTTTTTGAGGGTTTTGTATTGTTTTTGAATTATTATGCTTTTGTATGCGTTTGTTGAATTTCTATGCTATCTATTTTTATTTAAAAATAATTGAATAAGGTTTTAGAAGAAAATAACGGTTTAAAAATATTGGACAATAGTCAAAACTATACCTGGAAAAACTACGTTAAATTTCACTAAGGTGCAAACTTGAATTGTCAACGTTGAAAGAAACTTTTCAGTTTACAAAAATCTTTTATTGAAAAGATGCATTTTACTCCAGAACATTTCCAACAAATTTTAAAAATCAATTGTTTTAAAAATTAAATTAATCCTTTTATTAATAAAATTGGTGCTTGTTTTAATTGAATTAATGTTTCTTTTTATTAAATTGATGCCTCTTTTGATAATATTTGATGCATGATGTTTAAGCACCTTATTTTGAAATTTTTACGCTTTTTTATCAGCGGACTCCAGTTATTATAAACGTTATTAATTTTTTAATTATTAAATTTTACTTACTGATCTTCAACATTTTCAAAATTTAAGTGAAAATTAACACCAATTGATTGGTGATTTATATCACCAATATCGGATCGATTTATTTAAAAAAATTTCATAGCAATAATTATTATAAAGTTAGTAAAGTTAATAGTGAAATCTATTTGTTTGTCGCTAAATTCTCTAAGCGCGTGTATATGAAATAACATTTACTAATTAAAAATAATTCAAATAGTCTTTCACGAACGTATAACAATGGTCAAAATGAGCTTAACAAGCACTGAAATGCAGTTGTTATCATAACCATGAATTATAACAATAAATGGTTGACAAACTACACTCTCATGGTTATACCTGCACAATCAGAATAACAAAACGGCTGAAATAACCATATTGTTACAAAATAACCAAATGGTTATGATAACAAGGTTGTTATGTCAAATCAGAATCGCACCGATTGTATAAGGTACGTACATATAATAATATGTAGTGTAGTGATAAATCTGCTCTCCGAGTTTTTCACTCTCAAGACTTGGAATTGTTGATAGTTTGTCTGTGCAAATAACACTTCACTCCAAAGCGGATTTCGGTTTAATATTTTGGCAAACTAAGGACCGCTTACTCGACACTTTTAGGTGAGAAAATAAATTAGGCCGAGTAAGGTTTATCACTTGTTTGTTTGCTGCGAGCAACCCCCAGACTATTTCAGAAAATAACATGTCGTACGGTTTGTTTTTTACTCGAAACGTAATTTTAATTAATTTTAAAATTTCCCCTAGCTCCAAATGCAAAGAAGTTAATTTTCTTGTGCATTGTCTTTCGGTTAAAATAATTATATTGTATAATGTAGAGAGAAAGAACATCGATATAAGTTGTATGTATAATAATATCTTGTAACAAATTAACTTCCACTTTCTTTTGATATGGTCTTGCTTTATTATGCAAAGGGATGTCGGCGGGCGAAACAAAGAGGAATGGTATGACGTGAATAAAATTTCTCAATTTGCCGGCTTGATGGTAAGCTGAAAACGGGAAACCAAGCAAGGGACTGTGATCAGATAACGGCGTGAAATCAGCGCATAACAACGCGGTTTACCCCATTATAACACGGTGCTCACTTCACCCTCGCACACTACGATCACTTACCCAGTTTACCCACACGCGCTATGTAACTTTGTATAAATGCATTCTAGATAAATCGCCCCGATAAAATATGGACTTTAGTTTCGTATTAATGTAGAGAATGATGCATGTACGTATAAGCGCGATGTGTAGGTACGATTATAAAATATCCACTTTATTAGCATTTTAACTATTAAAAAGCTTTATTTGAATAAAATTACACGAAAGATGTTGAAAAATCACTTTTTCGGAAAGCATGTTGGTGTCGAGAAAAAACTCGTTATAAAACTAAATTCCTTTTTGCTTGATGCACCATTATTATTTGGTTAAGTAGTTAATGCATAATTCATGAAAATGTATAGAATTAAACCTATACAAGTATTAAATCAGCTATCAAACTAACATCAATTTCGAAAATTGCTTATACCAAAATACAAAAGTTACTTTAGGGACGTTCTTGATAAATTTAGGTTTATAAGTTTGTGTAACAAATTTGATTCTAGGAAAGCTTTTGAATATTTATTAGAAATGAAGTTATGCCTTTTATATTTCTTTTTCTGCATGACTGAAATTGTGAAACTTTTCCATTTCGTATAAATTATACATTTGTGGACATTTGGTAAAATTATAATAATGCATGGTTTGTAACATTTTTTTACATCGTCCCTGATAATATATTTCTTGTGATTTATTCCATTTTCAGATTGATTAAAACCAACTCTTTGTGTATCGCTCATATCATAATCGTCGGGAAAAATATTTCGATTTTTCCAATATTTTATTTTGTATTAATTTACCTCACAAATAAATTGCCACCCTCTTTTTTAGTTGCACACAAAATCAAACTTACTTTAGGAAAATCCCGCATGGACCGGAAATACTCTTATCGCTTTAGAAAGACAGCAAAGCCGTTCTTATATTATTTACATTTTTCTACAAACTTCGACAAAAACTAAAGGTACCATTGTATTTATGGCGTTGAATCCTTTTCATATTTTGATTGTTTTCTGGAAAAAAATTCTCTTACGCTGGAGGATAGCATGTAAATTGTAAAAATAACTCTACAAAAACATCTTCATATACACGTACCACCACAACCCAGGGTGGGTTTTGGCTAACCACTTCATTTCTCTGAAGGGTTCTCAAGGCAGATTACCTCGGTGGTTTGCCATTGCCCGCCGAGAGAGGACGATTAGAATAAAGTTCTTACCTCACTCAGGCTCGAACCAGGGTTCTCTGCTTAGTAGTCAACTCACTTAAGCATCAACCCGTAACCGTCCTCGAATAACAATATTTTAATTTTAACTTTAAATGGATATTACAATGAAACTATACATTTTTGTGTATAATTATTTTAGTTGTTTTTTAAAAAAAAAAAGATAATTTGTGAAATTATCTACAAACTATTGTCGTGTTCCAAAATCCAATATTCGAATTTTATTATGTTTTTTTTTTTAATTTTGTATTAAATAATGAGTTTCATTTTGATTTTGTATTGGAGAATTGAGCTTGGATCAGCTAGGTGGTGGAAGAAATAATTATTTTAACTATTAATTTGCATAAATTCGAGTTTGAAAGTTAAAGGCAACAAAAAGCGAAATGAATAATTAGCGACGTGTGGTTATCGCGCACATTTGGTTTCTCATTAGAAATTAGAGTGTGTATAACAATAAATTTTATTTGAAGAATTAATTTGATGTAATATCATCAGTAAATGAAATTGTTACGTAATATCGGAAGTATTTGGAAGTTTCAGTAATATTAAGCATTAGAAGTATCGAGGCCAGTTTTACAATAATTGCATAAACTTAGAATAATGTCATTCCCATAACGTAACGTAAATAAAAAAAATCAGTTTTATAGTAGTAATGTAGTATTTAGTAGAAAACGGTCACGGTTTGGCGCTTATATGCATCGACTACTATTAAAGCGAAACCTTGGTTCGACTCCGAGTGGAGTAAAAACTTTATTCTGACCGTCTTCCAATGTACGGCGAAGAACTCAATGAGATAGTGAATATTTAGTAGAAGGAATGTATTTGTTTGAATAAATTTAGTCAAAAATTTATACTGGTTCTTTTTAGATTTTCTCTTCTTTATTAAAAATATTTAAGTTGGTAATAATAATTTTCATTTAACTGTAAACTTACTATAATACACTTCTATGGTTTAGAAATATCAGAAGGTTTCTACATTTTTTTCATGCGCTGGACAATAACTAGAAAATAACCAGTTAACGCCCTTGGTACATAAATAACTATTATGTTGTTTGTATAAAATTAGTGCTGTAGTAATATTAATATTTTTTGTGTTTACGAACGTGCCCAAGTTTTTTTGTGACAGCACAATTTTAAGATTGGTGAGTTGGCAATAAAAAATATGCGATCAGTTCTAGATCAAAATCAGTTGGTATGGAAAAGAGGATAGCAATACATTACCAAACGGATGGTTTTCAATTTTTTTACTAAAGATATTGGTTTTACAGGTTTAGGGGTTTAGAATCGAAAGTCTTTTTTGGATACCACGGACTTGGCCGTATGCTCCAAATCTTGTAAAGGGCTTAGGGGGCGTTTTTTTTATGGAATCGTACCTTGTTGTGTCTTAAAAGCTTGTCTATAAGGACCGTTTGGTATACCCCCACAATGGAACGCTGCGCTTGGCCAATTATCTGGGTTCCACCCGGGTGTTTTGCCAGGCGAGAGAGGTATGCTAAGTCGGGTCCCCTTTTTTGGCGTCCATGAAAGGAGCCTAAGCTCTGACTTGGGATTCACGACTTGTTACGGTTTTTTTAAACCAGAATAGCGCACTTCCGAGATCGTTTTCGCGAGTTGGGGCGGCTCTTCTGAGTTTACAACTTTCAAACATTGAGACCAACTTTTTAGAAAGTTAATGTACACTCTATCTCCAAAATAAAGGTAATTTTGTCAAATATCTCTATATTTCTAATTCTTAATCTTAAAGATTCAAGACCTTGTTGCGGCCGGGGTAGAAAATCTTGAAATAAATATGTATATTTGAACTGGAAGACACTGCCGAAGACGAAGATCTGGCAAAAAATATTTTGGAACCAATCAACTCCTGTTTTTTGGTAGCAAATTTACCGGGCCACAACTTTGTTTTAACAATTTTTTTTAAAAGGATTTTATTTTGAATAGAATCTGAAATTATTTGTGGATTTCTTAACAATTTCGCTATCTTTTACTGATTGCTTAAAAAGCTTTCAGTTTTTACACTGATATTCTTCTGATTTAAATTTTTTTGCACAGTTAATTGGACTGAACAAAAATTGCTCCCCCTTAAATTTATTATCAGGCGTCCTGAGGCCACAAAGTAAAAAATTAATTTTAAGTGGCAATTGCGACTTACAATTGTCAATTTACACTTCGAAGTCGCAATTGACACTTCGAAGTCACAATTAACGCCTGCGCAATAATACTTATTAGATACTACAATAATATAGTAGTAATTATAAGTACGATTACGTAGGCATTAATTGCGACTTTTAAGTATCAATTGCGACTTCGAAGTGTAAATTGACAATTCGTCGGCTGAGTATTGGTTTGTACTTTCTTTAATTTTATTTGTAAATGTTTTCTTCTGTTTAGTTCTTTGCCAATTATAATTTTTGACTTTATCGGCTATTTGTAGGGAAGTTCCTGTTAAGTTGGGTATGATCATACCAGCAACTTGTTCTTCTGATGAACAGAACAAGCTCTGTTTTTAGCCGGATTAATCTAGAGAAAGTGCTGTTTACTAAGAAAATTTTTAAGTTCTGGGAACATGCAGCATTAAGGTGCGGGTCCAGGACAACTCGCCGCCGGGCCCACTCGCCGCCGGGCCAACTCGCCGTGGCCAACTCCTTGCCGGCCGATGTTATCACTAGACGTCGCTCCTACATTATTAATCTCCATGTGGGGGAAGAGCCATAGCCCCTGCAACCAGCGCAGATATCACCCCAATTTTGTCATTCATCATTCACTTATACTGAATGCCAAAAGATTGTTGCCTGTCCTGCAACAATTAGCATCCGAGAAGCGGATGCAAGAATTTTAGCGGTAGTTGTCGCTGTCGACCACCATGTACCACAATAACAGAAAGGATACTGCCCCTAAGAACAGCCTTTTGTAACAACTCTTTTAATATTAATGTCTCCTAACATCAATCATTACTACTCTACACTTCAGTATGTAAAACTGTTTCCATTCGCAATTTACGTAAACACCGTGAAGTGGTAGCGCTGCATTTATACTTTTGAAGGTGGCTTTATCAGAAGCTCCTTCAATATCAATGAACACTACCAGGGCGGACTCTCTATGTGTTCCGCTACCTTGTGGAGGGCTGATTTGTCGATCACAAAGCGCAAAGCAGTCAGTTCAGGCCCCATCAAAGTAGGGCCGGAAATATGCCTTAAGACGGGATCACACGAGTGGTGCATTGTACAAATGTTGGCCACATGTTGACAACATTTCTGCAACTATAGCGGTCCCACGAAGTGGTAATTAAGACGAAATCTCGCGAGTAGTGCGTTCATTAAATTTTGACCACATGTTAAGACTTACCACTTCGTGGGACCGCTGTAGTTGTAGAAATGTTGTCAACGTGTGGCCAAAATTTGTATTATAATGCACCACTCGTGTCATCCCGCCTTTAGGATTTAATTGCTCACAGTGATTTATCATTTAAACAAATACAAAATCTTTGGATGTATTTAAGAAGGAAATATGAACATATGTTACGGGCAGTGATGTAAATCGGGCGTTGACGTCAATTGCCGGACAATGACGTTAATGCCCATTTAGGTTGGCCATTAACGTCATTGGCCGGCCATTGACGCGATTGCCCGTTAGGGGTGGACTATGATGTAAATATTTTCATCTGATTGTAATATTTATGTCTTTGGCCGGTCAATGACGTTATTGACCAAAACGGATTGGACAATATTATATAAGGAATAGCAAAAATATAAGGAACAGCAAATCGGCGATTTGAATTAAATAGTCAACTGGCAAGTGACATTTACGTGTGTTGCATGCATTGCATTCTAATGTATTATAATCATTTATTAACAACAATAATAAAAATTAACAAAAATTTAAAAATAATTAAAAAATTAAAAAATAATCAAATTAAATTTTTAAATTAATCATTTTTATTCTGGCATGAGAGTGATCCATAGCATTTCGAATTGCAAATTTATTTGCTGGCACGACATGCACATTTATAAATGAGTAGTTTCATCATCGCCCACTCTGTATTGGGCAATGACGTCATTGCCCGGACGTAAAAACCACATATGAAATTTTAAATGTCAACATCGCCCAAAATGCACGGTCAGTGATGTTATTGGCCGGACGTTAACGTCAATGTCCAGTTAAGCAGGGCATTATCGTAATTGTCCGGCCATTGACGTTAATGACCGAGTTGTCATCATTAACCGCAACATATACAGTACTGTGTATATAAATGATAGATCACTCCACTGAAGTTAGTTACATATTTTTGATTTATTAAATTACAGTCGATGATTTGTTTTTGTTTAATATTCATCACTTCTGCAATAACTATATGGCGGATTATAAGGGTGCTTATGATGCTGAAGCATCTGGCCCTTGGTCATTGGAGGCTCTTTTAGGACCCGCAAGACCTTACACATTATTTTATAGTATTTAGTGTTTTCTTTTTTTTTTAGAAAGAAATTGTCAATTCTAATTCAGATTTGTTAATTGATATTTAGAATATGTCAATTGTGATTCATATTTTTGTTCGTCAATTAATATTCAGAAAACGTCAAATAAAATTCAGAAACCGTAAAGTAAAAATCAGAAAGCGTCAATTGTAATTCAGAAAGCATAATAATAATTTTATTATATATTCATCGATATTTATTAATTTATCACGTGTTATACGCAGAATTATATTCATTACATTCATTTCTTTTATGAGAGCAAAACACAGCCGTGTTTACATAATCTGAGTGCTAATTTTACAAGACGATTAATTCCAATTCGTTCTGTATAAGCTTCTCCGTTGTTCCGTAATCGCTTTGCTTTAACATCTTTGTGTTGAAAAAGTTTACTTGATCGTTTATTATTTCTATTTATATTAAAAAGACTTTAATTACGTTAAAAAAGCTTCAATTACATTTGACGTTTTCTGAATTTTATTTCACAATTTCCTAATACCACTTGACAAATTTAAATTATTGTTGACGATTTCTGAATATCGGTTGAAAAATCTGAATTACAGTTGACGTTTTCTAAATGACAGTTGACCATTTCTGAATTACTACTAAAAAGATATAGAACTCAAACTGTCTTCACATCGAATCATACCGGTATTTATAGTCAACAGATTCATAATAACAACTACCAAGGTTATATTTTTTATATGAGTCTTCATGTATGAGTCATCATGTATAAGTCTTCACGGATGAATACAATTAACTTGTATTGTTTCGTAACAATAATTTTTTTTTACTTTTAAAGTTATATTTTTATTCTTTTGAAATTTATTTTTGTAACTAAGATTTTTTTTAAATTTTTTTTTCTTTACATACATACCTTTATCTTTATAATTTGAACTCATTCTTAAACAAAAGTCCAATTTTTTGTGAATAAGTGCTCTGTGCATCATATTATAATATAGTACATCTATCAGCGGCGGCTCGTCAGAGGAGGCAAGGAAGGTTTAGCCTCCCCTAGCTCACAAAACGGCGGATAGGGAAATATGGTGTGAGAATACAGGCTAAGAAGATGAAAGAAGAAGAGCATCATAAGAGTTAGTTTTTTTTATTTAAAAAAGTTGGGATGGGATCGAAGGGAAAACCGCTGAAAAATTCTGGTGGACAAACGAAAATTTGAGAAAATCTAAAATAATACTAGAAAATTTTAGAAGCCTTGGGAAATCTTAGGAAAACCAAGGGTATCTTAAAAATTCTATATTAGCCTCTTCAAATGAAAAAGTCATCAGCCGCCACTGATCTACATTATAATATCAAAGTTGTAATCAACAAATGCGTCAGTATAACATTTCATAAAAACTTAAAATCCAAAATTGCAACATGTTGATGCATACGCTTTTTTCTAAAAATGTACGGACAACTGATGCGACAATTCTTATACGGGATGTACACTGAGTAAGAAATAGCTCAAACTGATGCGATTACCATCCGTGTCTGAAACTCTGGAAGACAATCTTGAGATCATTCATGCAAGTTAAAACGTAAGGCTTATATGCCTAAGCTATGAGTTCTCTTTTGTCAAACAAGTGTTTGGTACGTAGAACGGTCTTCCGTTTCCATCATTGTTAAATAAATTTTCCAAAATTAAAAGGACTCAATTTTTATGATTAGATTGGGGAAAAATACATATAGTATACTTTGTATTCGATTGTGAAAAAGTCCAATTATACTTTTGTGCTTTTCCAATTTTAGTCAAGTTGACTCCATTACTTAAAAGTAATTCGATTACCTAAGCGTAACAAAATTCACCTTATATAAGCAGTATAAAATCACCCTCTTGTATTGTTGGCGACGCAATATTTCTACGAGACTGTATCCAAAATAATAGTGTACCCATTCCATGCAGTGGTCCGTGTGCAAATCTGCCGTCAAGCCGATTCAATTACGATCTTATCTACAAAATAGATGACAGTTATTTCCATGAAAGGGCATTACCCATAAGGATCACTGTAACGATACATTTGCAGACTTACAATGCAAAATTCAACCTTAGTACCATTCAAGTTACAGAACATGTCAAGCTAAAGACGTTTTTCATTTTATTTAATTTCGTATGTAACCAAAAGATGACACGCGGTCGTTTTGTGTTTTTGTTTGCGCTTGTAATGGATATTCTTTGCAAGGGAGCTTTTATAATCAATGACTAAATGAGTTTGCGTTTTCAAATAGCTCCTATCTGTTTAATCTGCACTCGCATTTTTCATTGTGAAAGTGTGGTTTTTTTTAATTTTTTTACGCTTTTACATTCTTTAATTTAACCTAAAGGATTCCCTGTATACGCAGGCAGCAGTTGAATAGATATCAAAAATTCGACGTCGCTTATTTGTCATATCATTTAAAAAGTGCTTTCAGTTAGTGACAGCTTTAAAATTTTAAATTTCTAATATTAAATTAATTGATTACGCTTTCGGCACACAAAGTAATTACAAAAATTTTGATCGTGATATTCTTTGTAATAACATTTTTTATACACAGTGATGCACCCAAGGTAGATCGCAAATGGCATACAGCATACTTTTGTTTCATATTATGTGAAAAATATATTCAGTTTAGCTCCAACCCAGACAAAAATTGTCCAGGAATGGATAGCCTGTTGAAAACGTTTACTATCACGAAAGTGGAAATTTAGAAAATATTACACAACTACGATGATGACTCTCCATGATACGAATTCGCGGAGAAATGTCAGTTCTTTTTGAAGAACTCCAAGCCATTAGGCCTACGGTTTCTTTTCTCAAGCTGTGTAAACAGAAGAGTTCACAAAAAATCGTAATCCTAATGACTTGTAGAAAATAAGAACAAGAAAAATGGACAAATAAAGATACAAACCAGAGTGTGAATGAGCCACTCATCTCTTGGTTGAAAATAAGTGAGACAACAATAAGTAAAACAACAGTTATTAGTATCAGATTTTGATGTGTTTCAGATGTAGAAAACGTAAGAATTGTCTTTCAAAATTAAATTGTTCCTGAAAACTACATAATCATTTCATGCTTTAAACCAACCCATGGAGTAACGCCAACTGCGGCGCCGACTGTGGGATGTGTCCAAAGTTCAACTAAGCGGCTACAGGAAGAAACTATACTCATGATCAGATTGACCCGCTGGTAATCCGCTGATTAATTCCCGATTAATGGTAGGCAGATCATGAAGCTCGCACTTGGGTTGCAAGGACAAGTTGGAGAGGTTCTAGAAGTGAAAAGGTGATGACCATAAAATGGGCGGAATTTCATTTAAATATACAAACACAAAATAAAGAGACAGAATATTTAATAAGGTTAGTGAGGTACACCCTCGGTAGTAAAATGAGTCATGCGCATGAATTACAAATTTATACTTCAGAGATCGTGAGTTTGAACCTCACAACGGTCGATATTTTATATATAGTATTTTATATTACGTTAAAAATGTTATAATAAAAACAATGCAGGAAATAAGTCACACAAGTCACAAGAGATACATTGTTACATTGGTGACCATTGAAAAAGCAAAAACACACCCAAAGCAAGTAACTAACAAGGCAAGCAAAACATCCTTCTGATCAAGCTACTCTGATCAGCTATACTTCTTTACTTCTACTCAAATCAAACCCAGACATCCGCGCCAGTTGACTTGTTCATTCGTACCACCGTAATTCGTATTTGACACACCAGCTACGACAACACCATTAGCAAACCCTATGATGTGCATCCGTTTCTGAAAAATAATGGAGGAAGTAATGTAACGGCCTTACGTTACCAAGCAACCGCAAAAGCGCAGCAGATAAAGCGAACTAATGTTATCAGGGTAGGCCCGTAGTCTAGGTCGGCCCACTGCAATTTTTCAGTGTAGGTTACTGGTGCCTCCTAGGTGCGAGCATGGCAAAACTTTCTTCAATGACATCGAAGTTTTTGTGGCATTACTGATTTCGGAACGTGAAATTGAAACGTATTGTACACTAAGTGTCTTAACAAAATCAAAAAGTAGTTTTCTAACAGTGATAAACAGGGTATCAAAACTTGGAGCGAAAATATGAGTTCGTTAAGGTAAGTATCTAAAATGTGTTATGTGGATACCTTTAAAAATTAATCGCGAAGAAAATTCAATTTTATAACCTGTTTAGAAATGATATGACGCAATGCCGCCGTGGTAGTTGTCGTCAAGGTTGTCCCGTTTGTGTAGTCAAGGTTGGGTCACCGTGATTGTGTGCGTTAAGGCACGTGTTCTATCGAAAAAAAAATAAAGGTAATGGTCACTCTCAGTGTGCCACTTTCATATAAGCCTATAAGATTAATAATAATTTTTTTTTCAATCCGGGTTATAGCAACGTCGCTTCAGCTTTTATACTAGAGAATCACCAAGCTGTTAGGGAAGCTGAATGTCGCCGAAGTTGAAGCATATGAAGAAGATGCGAGGTCCATTGAGACATCCATGTCTCGTGGGTCAAGTCTTTCTTTGATTTTGACTTCAATCGGACTTCTGCAGGCTGCCACATCAGTAAAAAAATCGAATAGAGGGCGGCGCGCCATGGCCAGCACAGTTCTGACTTCGCTAAAGAGTCTCTCCGCATTTCGCGAGAAGCAACTAAAGCACGACACTTCGAAGACGCCTAAAATCCTTTCAGCACCAACTCTAACAGAGTCCCGCCATTCAAAAACCAGCTATACCCAAAAGAGTGCAAAAAAGTTCTCTTCAGATGAAGATAAGGACTTTTGCATCATCTGTTTGTTTGAACCGCAACAACTCCATTGGGTGAGTTGTTGGAAGTTATTTTATTTGCCAAAACTGCGATTCTGAATAATGTGTCATGTAAATCAATTTTCTGCGAGATTATTTTGTAAAGTTTTGCTAATACCCGTACTAATATAGTTATGGATTTGTCCGAGTATCGAGATCAATTCTCAAAATAACAGCTGTTGCTACGATACGGTCTAAATTCCAGTAATCTTATAGGTAAATTCTATGATTCATGATTCTATGATTCTAGAATTCTATGATTTTCGGATTGATCCGTTACTATTAGTACGGGCATAATAGTCACGGATTAATCCGAGATTCCAGATAATCCTAGAAGTTACCAATGACATTACTGGAATGTAGACCGTATCATAGCAACAGCTGCTATTTCGAGAATTAATCTTGAATCTCGGATTAATCTGTGACTATTAGTGCGGGTATTAGTACGGGCATAAATCGAATTTAAAAAAAAACGATTTTGGTTTTTAATTTCATGAATGAATTTTGTCGGTGCTGAACGATGGAACAACATTAGCCAGCCCTGACAGCATTTTTTTATTTTAATGCCCATTATATTATAAGTTCTCTATTTTTTACCCAATCAATTTGCAATGCCTCTAAATAGTGTTCTTATTCCTAGATCTTTCTGACCATGTGCTTTGATTAACAAAATTCTTTCTTACATGGAAGTTGTGAGCAAAAGTCAAAGAGGTAGCCAACCCTGACGACATTCCTCTATACACATTAGTTCCACCCTCGGTAGTAAAATGACTCATGCGCATGACGCTTTGTAACCAGACCCTAGGAGTCTTTTTTATATTGCATTTAATAATAAAAAAAAGTTGCCAAACAAGATAACAGATGGCGTCCCCTTAGTCTGCTACGCAACAGATGGCGCCTCCTCTTTAACTGTTACTAATTAAACCAAATTTTCTAAAAGTGAAAATTATGATCAAAAAAACGACAGATATATCTATATTTTTATTTTTATTACATTTTAACGAGGTTTTCCTGTCTCACTGATGCAGATTCAGTTAAAGCTTTTAGACCACATTGGAAACACGAGAAATATATAAAAATAAAAAATTAAATATACTGTCATTTTTTTTGATGACTTCCAAATTGGCTTTTTTATCAATTCTAAAATAAATCCAAATTCAAAATTTATATTTAAATTAATGTCAATCCAAAATAAACTTTCTAATATAAACTGGGAACGCAAATCTTCTTTTTCTTGTGAGTTTCTTTACTAAAATCATCCTAGAGATGATTTTCTATCTATCGGATATCTGAAGAAACAACGTATTGTTGTTGTATTGTAGTTTTAATGAAAAAACTGGGCATAAGAGAGATACACAATCAATTTTATTTTATTTATTATATTTAGCATTGTTTTTTTGGCAAGTTTTGTTAAGATAATTTAGTATTTCAATTTCTTCACTGATACTATGCAATTTATGCACTGAAATGGGCATACGATACCATGATATAAAAAGATATTTTTCTGCAAATATCTTTGCTGTTTCGGTAGCATATAATGTAAATAGAAAAATACTTAAAAATGGAAAAATTAGAAAAATTTAATAAAAATAGAAAAACTATCTGTCATAATAGCTTAAATTCGCTAATAAAGTGACCTGGAACCTTCTAATCGTATTTTCGTAAGTTTTGCCCATGTTTTCTTGAAAATTCCCCACTGTGACAATCGTGCAAAAATTACTACATCTTGTTTCAGTTCTATATTTTTTTTTAAAATAAATGCATAAATTTTGATTTTTAAATCGATTTACATAATAAGTATAAACTTTTCTTTTCAAACTTTCCTTACAATAAAATACTTATTTAGGCTTGCGTTTTGGAAATAAAACAGTGTACTACAAATAACATTTTAAAATTTCGTTTATATTTCCACCGATTTAAACCAAAAAAATGGGGTTTAATTTTCCATAAACATAATGGAACAACAGAAATATTAAACTATTAAAAAAATTCATTTTACAAAACTAATTTTAAATTTTACATGAAAAGATTATTTACATTTAATTTAAATAAACAACTGTGTCTGTACATATTATTGTATTAATACCTAATATTTAATAAAAATAAACATATTAATATTTACAGAGTAGCTTTATCCCAAAAAAATTGGTGGTTTTCTTCAAATTTTCACTCAAGTTTCAGTTTCTGCCCATTTAATTCCGTAAGGCTTAATAATTCATCGAAAACAAACTGAACCTTTTAGATACTAAATAAATCAAAGCGACAATTTTATGCACAATTTTTTTTACATCAACTAAATTAAAATTTTAAATTTTCAGCGCTATTTTCCTATTTCGTGAAAAACGCTGACCTAATTAATAGAATTACCTTTAGTTGTACTAATGAAAGAATAGACAAACCCGAAAACAAAATTTCTTTTTTAGTTTTTGTTAATTTATTTATTTTTCATTCGTCCTGTTGCTTTTAGTAAATGTACAATTAACATTTTACACAAGCGTAAATTAAATTACGCTTTTTATAGTAAAATCTACATACTAAGTGGTAAAAAATACGTACATGGTATAGATGTATGATTTTAAATAAAAATATTTCTTGTAATAAGTAAAATCGCTAAAAACTTTTGACCACGCTGTCACTGGGGACATTTGAACATTGTTCTTCCATTTTTCGGGTCTAAAATAACCAACAGTCAATTACTCTACTAATGGATTTTCCATTTTCTTTTATTTCATTTAATGATATCCAACTCAATTGTAAATTGGTGCAGTTTCTATAATAAAAACTTTAAAATAAAAACTTTCAAACAATTTCATATTATTTGTAAAATTTACAATTAATCAATTTTTTACTTTTGACAAGTTGGGTGATGAAAAAGGGAATTCGTTAAAATTTTTATATGGGTAGTCGTTAATTTTCCACATAAAATTTTTTGGATTCGTAAAAGCACGGGATTAACAATTTAGATATAGTAAGTGCAGGATCGAGTCGACATCATTCTGAGAGTCCTAATCTGTCAATCAGTATCTGACAGTACAATGGACGCATCGAAAGCGCACAATGGATGTCAAGAGACGCAAAAACCAAGCGGACAATCTGGCTATTTGCCTAACACATCTCTCATAATTGATGTTTTGTCCTAAATACCTTTGGAAGGTGATTTATTAGCTTCCTGAGAATAAACCGAGTGACCAGATTGGATCAAATGACATCGACTTTTAATAAGAGTTTAATTACAAAACAACACCAAATTAGAATAAGTAATTCGAAGGGTAGAAGAAAATTGACGTTGATTAGTATAAATGGATTTCTTCCATTAAATACGCCAATTTCGTTCTAATTCTCTTATTTTTAATTGAATACTAATTATTATTCATAAACATTTTTTTTTTGTTTTCAAATGATTTAAAACAATTTGTAACATAAAAACTACAAAACATCACATTTTTAACAATAAGAAAAAAATCGTAAAACTCCAAGATTTCCGCTTCTACGACCCCTACGCACTATCATGTCGGCTTGCTATTTATAATGCAATGTAAATTACTTAAATTACAGTCATTCAATCTGCACTAAAAAGTTTAAAGTTTTAAACTAATCTCTAAAAAAAATTTAATATCAGCAATGTATTCAGATTCGGCAAGATTGTAAAAATTCACATTATAAGAAAAAACAATTTTAGCTTAATGCCGATACTAAAAGATTTTAATTTTGCATAATTGCACATAATTGTTCTTTTCATCAAATATGATTGACGATATTACTATTAACTGAATTTACCCTGTAAGAAGATTTCACTTTGTTAAATTAAAGATTGTATTTTATTCTTAAGTCTTCAACTTATCACTAGCTTTACTTGATCGCTATTTGTGTACTTTATGTTTACTTTTCGATTCGTAAATTCAAGAAACATTATTATCAACTGTACGTTCTAATATATTGTCCTTAATATGTTCTCAAGCCTTTAAAGTCTTACAAGAGAAGCCTACTTTGTAACAACGAACGCCCAGTGTTCGTACTCCAATGCTCAGGCGGAGCATACCTACAGCTCTACTAAGCTTAGAAAGAATGCGGAAAATATGCCAACAAATTACCAGGGGTCAAATTACCGGGGATCAATTTTCCTCGGGGATCAAATTACCGCGGTAAAATTACCGGGGACCAATTTACTGGAGACCAATTCACCTAGCGCCCATATGGATATATCGATACTTCGATAATTATCGACAAATATCGATTAATCGAAGCTATCGATTGTTTTTGACTTATCGAAATTCTATATCGAATTTGGAATATCGCCCAGCCCTAATCCTGAGTACTTGAAGTGTAAAGTACAATGCTACATGCTGACATAAGATTAATGGGTTTAGGCCATTTAATGTCAGCCAAAATCAATTGATATCTTATTTCCTGTGATTAGTCAAATACTGGCTCTAAAGTTAAGATTCGCCTAGTTTGGTCATCAGCGTATATTAATGGCAACTTAGCTACCAGCCTTCAGAGCTGATAGGGCTTGGAAAATGGTTTGATTGTTACCAAGTCTGCTGCGCTGATCTGCGTTAAGTATTTATATTTCGTTCGCAAAAAATAGAGGAAAAAGAGAGTTCTATAGTGGATGCAGTTTGAGTTTTTACTTCTAGACAAACAATGTAAAAATTACATTTAGATTAAGATTAGGATAAGATAAATATTAATTTATTCGATTTAATAATTTTCTAATAAAATTACCGTAGTTAAGCGCATAAATTACAAATATAAAGATAAAATTTGATTAATCACTCAAAAATTTGAGTAACAAAGAGTCAAAAACCTTAAATCTTAATTTACAGTGGTTTTCGATAATTTCCACCTTCTGCTTTACCGAGATATCGTTTCGCTTTTTCGTGGACACCGTAAGAAAAGCAAGAATAAACTAAACTTAAATTAAAATGCATAAATCCTAGTACACATTAATAAAAGTCTACAAAAAAGTTAACAGATGGCGACACATCTTCTGTATATATTCGATAAATGACGCCTTTATCTCTTTAACAATAGTAAGTGCGACCTTGCATCCTAAAATTCGTGTCATAACTACTTACATCGGTTACAAGCACCGTAACAGAATGGAGCTAAACCCCGCCCACTTTAAGAAACTGGCTGTTTATTGCATGAAAAATTGAAACTTTATTATCAATAATTATACCTCTATAATAGTTTAATCCAAGAGAGAAATCGCTGGGAAAATCTGAATAAATCCAAAGAATGTCGACAAAATTTGAGAAAATCTAATTTTCTAATTGGATTTTTTGGAAAAACAGGGATGTTTTTAATTAGTACGTGGGCTGATAAATCTCGTTTTTCGAGATTCGCAATTTTCAACTTCTGACGACTTCCAGGGATATTTTTAATAAGTGGGTAGGCCCAAAGATTCGTGCATTTTAAGTTCTCGGGCCAAATAGTTCTTCGACCAAACGTGCGGCGTCAAAATGTTACAGTGGTTAAAAAAATAGACAGGATAGTTGCCAGAGAAAAACATAAAGATTATTATTGATTCGCCGTTCTTCACACACGATGGAGTACAATCGGGTAGTGGAAATCCTTTCTTCCAGTTCTTCACCGAAGAAGAATTAAGAAACATTTCGTATGGGCCCACATATCATAAAATCTCAAAAAGCTTGAAAAGTTTGGAAAGAAAAAATCGTCTACTCCAAATAATAATTTTATAACATCGACAGATTTTTTGTTTTAGATCTGTCAAAACGTCAATTTTGAATATAAAATTTTTGTACCAAATTCTTCAAATTAATTAAAATGGAAGATATTGAGGCATCGGCGAACGATACACAACCACACACCAAGTAAAATAATCAAAAATTATTTCTAGATACCTAATTAAGTATTCTTATACTTTTAGAGCTTCAGTGAAACGGGACGCCATAAACTCCGAATTTCTGTATTACAGTTCAGTTTTGAGAGTTTTAGCACCAGCGTTAACAGGAGACGTGGATCGCCAGTTAATAATACCCTGGGTTCGAAAGTTATTTAGACCAGAATACCACGGTTCCATGTTTCGTGAGAAGCGGAATCGGTAAATTTGATTAATATTTTTTGGCTGTTGTAATTTTCAGTTTTCAGGTACCTCCTTTATTTAATTTTAACATTGATGAACGATGAAGCTTATGGTATTTTCAAAACCATTCCCCCGAGCGGTGCTTTACCGGGACTCGAAAGTATGGAGCACAAACAAGTTCCACCTGCCGAGTGGGAAACTGATCAGATGTGGAGAGAAACTTTAGTTGGTTTACCTCCAGATTTTCAATATCTCGCTTGTGGTGTCCATTCGAGCCGTGCGGAATGTGATGCCGATCATCAATTGGATACGGTTAGTGAGGAGTTAAGTTAAAGCTTTACGCTGACGATATTTTTAGATTTTAGACGAAGAATTTCAATTTTTCTTATATTTGGCCAGACCATACGCTGCAACGTTAAGCTGTCCTGACGACAAAACTAGAATTGCAACTTGGCTGCAATTGCTGTGTACAATTCACAGTAGAGCTTGTTCGAGTATGAGAGCCATTCGAAATGATTACATGATGGCAATGCTGGGGTAATTTTATGAACGATAAATTATTTAATGGCACTAATTTTCTTAATTACGACAGATATATTCACGATTTGCGGGTGGCAGGGCCTTTTAAGGACTATCCACCGTGGAACACTCTTCTGCCTCTAGCGGAAGCTGCAAAACTTTCGGCAGAAGCAAAGCCTTTAACAGATCCTGGATGTCCAGAAGCCAACGAATTTATATCGTCGCAACCCATTCCGGACGATGGAGCATTCTGTTACATCGCCATTACGGGCGATCTCGTTTCTGCAAATTTCGGACCTGCAGAGTAAAAAATGTTCTGATGTAAAAAAAATTATGATTATAGTAATTATTTTGGAGAAAATTAAAAAGGTTTTGATAAATTGGCTTTTTAATGTTAAAAGTGAATTTAACTGCGAGTGTAAGAGCAACATAATCGTAGTCAGTAAATCTTCCCCATATATTCCAACAGTTAGTAAAGATATCAAACTCCGGGCGCGTTCTCTATAAACAACGAGAACTTGCTACAATCCTAATTACCATACTGCGATCTTAAATAATGGCTGTATTAAGAAATGCTTAAATAATCTGAGAACAACCAGGTGGGATCCAAATTTACGCGCTAAATGCTTTCATTCTATATCCCACTCATCCCTTCGCTAAGTTTGAAACTTTCGTCTCTCTCCGTTCCATATTTCTTAACTAAAGCACTTTCATAAAGATTGCTCGTACTCTTCTTTCTATAAGCTTTGGCAGATTTACATAAGATTATTTCACAAACTAGAGTCTTTAACTTTAAACCTACTTTAGGCACTAAAAGGAATTCTGAATCTCAGATTTAGTGGGGAACTTGTCTCAAGTTTTGCATATTTGATTGGGGATTTTAGTGTCATTTTAATCTCTCTAAGTTGATTAGCGCAGCTTAAATTAAAAGGTTTAATTTATAAAATTAATTTTACTAAATTCTTAACTGGATTTATAGTTTCCATTTCCAGGTTGAAACTTTTTTCTCCACTAACAAGTTAATTAGTAATTACCAGAAACTCTGTAGGTACATTGTAATTTCTAAATAGTTTTTCCTTCTCCCTTTTTTCGTCGTGGTATTTACTAAACGTCGTGTTGCCACTTTTTACTACATAAAACAAACATAAACATAACTAACGAGTTTTCTTTTGACTCTCCTAATGTTTGCACTAGTAGTGATCTTAAAATCTAAAGCGGTCGTTTTTTATGGAAATAAAGTAGTTTTGAGATTTTCAAGTTGAAAGTTGTCAAGTGCTGTGCATAAAATTTATGTAACATTCAACGACGAACAACATAAATACAAATTTATTTACCATGTAACATTTGACGATCAAAGAAAAGCTTTAAATTTTCAAATTTTACGCATTTGTAATAAAATTTATTATAAATTATGTCGTGTAGTTAAGTTATACATAGAAACATGCATAATATGTATTTTGCTCATATTATGGTTCGAACTTGGGAAGACTGAACAAATAAATCGACAAACATTTTTCTTGCACTATTAAACTAACTTCTGAATTTAATCTCCAGATTTATGCTGATCTACGGAATATGTAAATCTTGTATTTTATGTGAATACCTAATCGATTAATTAATGAGGGTACTCCATTATTGGCTGAAGCTTGGTGAAATATTGCGTCAATATTGATTAATAATTGCCTGCCGATCTTCACTCAATATTGATGCCATATTGCTTTTCCATATTGCGCCAATATAAATAATCAATATTACACCAATATTGTTGCATTTTCCGTATGCACTTATCCTTTAAAAACAGTTTTCAATAAAAAACGTCGCTTATGAACCAAGTTTCTTAATATACTGTTTTCTGAAGTGTTTGGAATAGTGTAACTTTTCGATATTCGTTTGAGTGAAATAAAAGCTATTTATGCAACAAGAGGTATAAGTGAGACTTTTATCTGATTTCAAATGTTTTTTGCAAATAATAAAATAAATTAAAATAAATTTTATTATTTTGGAAAACTTTCAAAAATTACATTTATATCTACTACACAGAGAGAAATAAGTGTTACTAGTCCACACAATTGTGCAGAAAAATTACACAATTACGTACTTTTTCTGAACAATTATGTGGATTAGTAACACAAATTCTTCTCTGTGTACTATTATCAAATAGCTATATCTACATTATATGTATCTACTACAATATAGTATCCTAAAATATTGACATATTTCTTAGTAAGTAGTCGCTTTTTACGAAGGATATCGTTTAATTGTGAATTTTGAATATACTTGTTGAGATTTTTTTTTTGTTATATATTGAAAAAAAATTAATTATTATTTGCTGTGAGTAAATTTTATTATTAATTTGAATTTTATATGGCCGTATTTGAATCATTTGAATTGGAAGAGGAATTTTGAAGCAATTTTAAAATTTTGAGTTGAGTAGGTAAGAACTTTTATAAATATCAATATGGAAAGCGCAGGCTAAGAATAGTCAAAATTTATAATTTTTCAGGAACGCGATTTTTAAGTTTGAAAGCTCATATGTTTTGCCGGTATAGACAAACTTTAATCTGCAATATCTTTTGCCTAACTTCAATTTAAACTATATTACATTTCTATACGATAGAATATTGCATTAGCTATCAATTGCCGCAAAAATTAAAAAATTTCAAAAAACTGACTACCCTCCTTCTTAGCCTGCGCTCTTCATAATATGTTATACCCTTCGAAGAATTTTGAAATTAATATATCTATGATATATGGGCATATAATAAAAGGAATACTTGACAAAAATTTTGTGGTTGTTGTACGGCCAAAATTTAATTTTTTTAATTTTTGAAAACTTTTTTCCCGTGTTTTTCCTATTTTATGCGGAGCTATAACCACAAAAAAATTACCACTTATAAGTCTTAAGTACCTCTATAAAATATTCAAATATCATATGATGTACTTTCTCACAAAGTATTATTGCAAATTGAATATTCAATTTTCAGAACAAAATCAGAACAAAATTCTTTACTAAATTTCGAAAAAAAAATTTTTCTAAGAAACTATCAACATTTAGGATCTAATATTTTGGAAAATGAAATGGTACTTTGAGAGAAATCTCTAAAAAAAACAATGAGCCAAATCGGTGTAAAGGCCATTTCCTCATAGTTACCCGGCTATAGCCTTTGTTTGTTTCATATACAAAAAGTAGTAGAAAAATATTGTATGAAACATGTATGAAAAGCTTATTATTCGGCTAAAGCTGTGATAAAAAATCGCACGCCTAGTATGGAAGATTAAAATTTTTCATTACTGGTTGCACCAATAATAATTACTCTTGAAATATATTATTAAAAATGGAAAAGTATGTTATTGAAATCCCCCGGTTTATATCAATATAACTTACATATATGTGCTTTTTAGGCTTCTGAAATATCGTAAGAAGCCTTATATTCTACTCCCGTGTCCGTCCTTCCGTCTGTCTGCAAAAGTGTTATTTGTTAACCTACTAATAATTTTTAAGCTTTCACGTTTATGTAAAATTTGAAACTTATACTTAATTACCAGGGTCAAAATTTCGATGAGCTTAAAAATAGTTGAATGGATACCCTTAGCAACACCATCTGTCGATAACCTTTTGGACAGCACCACATTTTTTACCAAGAAAAAATTTAATTCTGCTAAAAATTTCAAAAATTTAAATGGTTTTTCAAAAACTGAATTTTTTAATTTTTAATTAATCTTTAACTGCCACTGTGGGGTCAATTTGACCCCAGCCGTAATGAAGTCTAATTTAAATACTTTTACTGGACGAAATTTGTACTTGTAAAGCCATCTGTCATTAGTTTAAGGATGCCCCTTCCCACTCGAACCAAAATCATTATTTTTGAATCATAAGTGAAGTATTGGCTATCGTGTAAAGTTGAGTGGTTCCGTCAGAAACCCCAGTGTGGCAGTTATAATTATTTACCCGATAATTTTTGAATTTTTTTTTGACTGTGTTCTAGTTTTGTTGTAAAGAAAAAACGTAAGTAAATCATTGTGGTTGATCTGAATTTTTTTATAAGCATTTATAATGCAATTTCATAGTTATTAATTAGATGGCGAATAATTTTTATTAATTTTTATTTTATTTTTGTTAAATTTATTATTTATTTATTATTTAATGTAATTTTCGATAATCCCCGATTTTATTCTTGGCGTACTTGTGTTGGGCTTTAACCTAATCTTCTTATATAATGAATAAACAGTAAAATTTTAAAAATTTATTCCAAATATGGCTCATTAAAAAGAAATACCTTTTTTTACACTGTTCAGCAAACGATTGTTTTCCTTACAGATATAATATATTTCAAGAGTATCTCATTCAAGTTTTAGCTATTAATATAAAAAAATTAAAAAGTTATGATTTCTTTTGTGAAAATAGTAATTTGTTGCATTTTTTATATTTAATAATATTTTAAACAACTAATTATATTTTTTCATTAATGCATCTGTGATATCTTCTAAAAGAGTTCTTAAGAATTATTATAAAATGTTTTGTAATTCGAAAAAATCAATAGCCGCTTTCCAAAACAATATTTTAACCGTGGGGTATAAAACGCCCCATTACAGTTATGTTATTCTCCTGAAGTGTGGTAGTTAGGGGTTAAATCAAAATAGTTTTTGATTTTTTTTTGTATTAAAATTAAAACAAACCGTTAAAATACTTAAAATTGCAGGAAAATGCCGTTTATTTCAATTAAAATGTTGATATCCAAATTAATGTACATATATATGTCTGCAATGTCTGGGACTTACAGAAAAAATGATGACTTGGATGACAAAATCTGAGCCCCGATAATTACAATTTTTTTTATATATTTTTATTCTTATAATTTTTCTAACTTATATTCGCGATTTACATTAAGCGAAGCGCTACTACTCGGAAAAATATCTCCAAAAACTTATAGTTATAGTTGGTGCCTAACTCAAATCAAATCAATTGATTTAGACTTTATAAAATCAAAAATACATCATAGAACCGCCATATTGTTAATCGTACATTATAAATCGCGAATTACCAACTGACAAAATATGAATTAATATTTTATGCCCGTATTAATAGTCACGGATTAATCCGAGATTCAAGATAATCCTAGAATTTACCAATGAGATTACTGGAATTTAGACCGTATCATAACAACAGCAAACAGCTGCTATTTTGAGAATTAATCTTGAATCTCGGATTAATCCGTGACTATTAAGTACTGGCATTAATATTGTTTAATTCTATATTTTTATATCATATGTCGTCCTTATTTGAAGTTTTTCTGTATTCTACAGGGTGTTAACTACCAACTAGTACAAAATGAAGGAGGTGATTTTACGACTTATTTAAAAAAAAAAGTTCCTATTAACATGGGTCCGCAAACGCACCGTTTTCGGGATACAGGTCATCTGTATCACCTGTAATCACCTCTTTCGTTTTGTACTAGTTGGTAGTTAACACCCTGTATATTCCAATCTATGTTTGGTTTTTAAACCAAAAGAGTATAAAAGTAAAAAAAAATTGATAGTGTATTATATAACAAGGAACTAAAATACGCTTTTAAAGTTTGTTTCTTCAAACAACAACGAGAGGAAATATCACACAAGGGATTAAGCGTAACAGGTAATTTGATCCCCGGTAATTTTATTCCTGTAATTTGTTCCCCCGGCAATTTCACCCCCTCCTCTCGGTAATTTGATCCACTGGTATATATATATATATCACACACATAAATTGTCAGTACCAATTTAATAATATTAAATATTATATCATTTGTTAATTTGGTTAATATTGTTATTAGTTATTTTGGTCAGTATATAAAGGGTGTCCCAATATTTACGCAAGATTTGAATTTGCCGTTATTTGTGAGTAAAGTGTTTCTAACAAAAAAAAAGACAATTTGACAGCTAATAGTTTAGGTTTACTAAAAATGGAGCACTACTACACGAAAGAACAACGCGTTTTCATTGTTGAACAATATTTTAATACTTCAAGAGACATTTCCTGGTCGTGTACTTTCTCGTTTCGGTGATTAGAATTGGCCCCTAGATCATGTGATCTAACCTCACTGGATTTTTTTCTATGGAGTTTTTTGAAGTCACGGGTCTCTGCCAACAAGCCTCTAAGCACCCGTGCATTGAAGAAAGAGATTCAATGAAATTCAGCCACATTTATGCGGAATGGTGATAGAAATTTTTGAAAAAAGAGTTCGTATTGTCAGCAAAGTCGTGGTGTTATTTCATACGTAACCCTAGACTATGTATATTATGTTCCAATAAAGAAATTAAAATTTATTTAAGAAAAACTCTGTTTTCTATTTAATTCAAATCTTGCGTTAATTTTGGGACACCCTTTATAATAAAGTTGCAGTAACATTTTGTTTACGATATTATAGTGCAAAATATCATAGCGTCGAGTCCACATCGAGGGAGATCTACTCCCATCCTAGGAGCACACTTTGCCGAGTAGGACCGGTCTAGGGGAATATTTTTAATGAGTGCGCAGTGTTTATCAAATCATTTGACAAACGCAACCATCGCTAATCTTGGACAGAGGTGAAATTATCGGGGACCAAACCACCTAGTGCTCAAAACATGTTTAGTTTTCTTCTAATTTAAAAAATAATAATTAAATTTAATCAACACTACTTTTACTGTCATTGACAAGTGGCGTTAAAGTAGTACTGTAATAATAATTATTTTTTTAATTAAATTAAGAAAATTTTCGGAAAAATTATTTGTTTTTGAAAATTTGGAAAAATTTGTAAACTTTAATGCCCGTACTTATAGTCACGGATCAAGCCGAGACTCAAAATGATCCTAGAATTTACCAATGAGATTACTGGAATTTAGACCGTATCGTAGCAACAGCTGTTATTTCGAGAATTGATCTCGATTCTCGGTTCAATCCATAACTATAAGTACGGGCATAAGTGAGTTGCTTGATAAATAAATTATTGCCAGTTCAGGTCTGAATGCAATATGTAAAAGGTAAACAGGATTTTCGAAATAAAAGAATTATTTTTAACTGTGGGGTATATTATAAAAGATAGCAATCAGTAATCCAAAAATAATTTTACCAAAAAATTAAAATAAAAGAGTGAACTGATAACCAAGGATAGGAAGAAAGTAAAGCCATCAAAAATATGTAAATTTAGTGATAAACGCACGGAATTTTAATAAAATTAATAAATCACGAAACAAATGACGCACAGATAAGCTTGAGTACCAATAATAATAGTAATTAACCAGCGAAGACGCAAAGTGATGTAAACAAAATGCACAAATATCGGTATATTCAAGGATGTCAATATGAAAGTCTATTTAAAATATAACATCATTAAAGAAAATATTCTGAAAAAATCAACAAATAACAGTTACCAACTTGAATAAGTTATTCAAGGATATTCATGAATTTTTTTTTTAATATAAAAGCTCCTATTTAAGGCAGTGTTCTAGTCTAGAACCATAAATTTTAGGTGTTTTTTCGAGCTCGATAAAAAGGAAACAAACAACATTTTTACCATTCATTTTTTTACAACATATTTATTGATATTTTGACAATCTACAAAAAAATTTTTGAACAAAAAAATTTAAATTAAGTGACTTAAAAGTGCTAGTAAAATTGAGTATAAAATAAAAATGGGGTGTGCTGGTTGACACGATTGCAACCCTTCTGGTCATCTGAAATAAAATTACAAAAAAGATTCCTTATTAGTAAGAATGTCGTTATAGCCTCTACCAAAGAGAAAACTGAAAAAAAATTTTTTGCCACACTGCAGCTGTCTGAAAACAAAAAACAGTTTTTGACCCGTTTTTTTCCATAATTTTTAATTTTTTAAAATAGCAAAATAATTTTGATACAAAAGTAATAGTGGCGATAGGCAGATATATATTGAAGGTTGGTACAAAATTTGAAGGAACTCGGTCAAACAAAACTTGAGATGTCAACCAAGTCGAAAATTGTAGTTTTGTAATAACCGCGTTTAAAGTTTTGTTTAATTTTAAAATTCTAGAAATTTTTTTATTAAGTCTTATTTACAAATTGACAAGGGGGTGTATTGCAGAAAATCGTATAATTTTTATTATATTTTATTATATTTACATTAAATATTATTAACAAAATATTATTAAAATTTTGTAATTAAATAAATAAAGTGTTTGGTGATGATGCAATTAATTGGTGTTTTAATTAATAAAAAAATTAAATTTCAATAGTTTTATTGGCATAACACATATCAAGGTAATTAGAAACTATGTAATATAAAATACCGATTTAAAAAGATTTACAAGAAGTTAACTTAATTTATAAATAAGTAAATAAAATGTATGAATTGCAATCCCACGTTATTGGATTAAAGTTGACTAAAATTTACAAGGAATTTTAAATAAAATTAAACTAAATTTAAGAATTTTAGAGAATTAAAATATTACATCAGTTACGTACGTCATTTCCGTGGTGAAGTTTATACTGCAGTTGCAACTGATTTGAAAAAATTTATGTTTTATTAAAATCTGAAATTTTAATGTCTAATTGTGTAAATTAAATATTTAATTTTACATTTCAACATCGTCGATTTAAAGGAAAAATAACTTATTTTATATTTTATTACCCGGAACTGGGCTGTACACTTTTATAAAAACTGTTTAAAAAATTATATTATTGGATTGAGGGATTGTTTGGCGCGGTTACTTCGTTAATTTGTTTGTTGTTGATTAAGATTTACAATAAAATTATTAATTTTATGAAGAGATGGAAATAAATATAGAGAGATAATAATAATTCGAGTAAGGATTAAAATATTTATTTGTTACTGATAGTAGGGTGAATTTTAGAAAAACTAAAATGTATAAAAATAATTTTTAAATGTAAATTTATTGCTTCAAATGAGACTACATTGCTCTATAAACTTGTTCTTGTTTTAATTAAATTTAAAAAAATTAAATAAGATTATATGCAGTGATTAACCGACTTCTTATTGACGACATATTCTAAGATTTCCTGTTTCTAATAACAATAATATTTCTTAGCATTTGGTACGTGGGTTTTGTTTTGTATTTTAAAGGTTACGGTTTTTTTACAAACATTGTAAAAGTGAAGCTCATAAGCTCCATAGTTTAAGGTGCAATTTTTTATCAAGAAATTATATTTGTCGATTATATAGTAAATTAATTTTATAAATTGTTAGCTATAAATGATCATAAAAGTTAAAATGTTTCAGAAAAAAAATGCTTAAAAATATCCATTATATGTACATTATGTTTATTTGACTCGTCCTTGTATTTTTGTATGTTAATAAAAATATTTTTTAGTTTAAGGTCACGGTTTAAAATGCACTAATCAATTAGGTAATGACAGTAATTTTATAGTAAAATAAAATCAAACATTGATTAATTACTATTGTAAACAATCACAAATTGTGAAGATATCTATTTGCGTATTTGGAGGACATCTTCAACATGGGTAGTAATTGTAATTTCGTTGTTAATCTAAACAAACCAACATAAGTATCGACAATAAAATTTTATTTTATTAGCTAACATACTAATTCACTTTTGTTTTTGAAGAAGATAAACTGTTGAAATTAATGTCGCGATTCTTCTTAGCGGTGGTCTTGCTCGACATGTAGGATTTGAAGAAAAACTTGGCAAATAAAATGAAATAGGTAAAATACATCAGGAAGGCAATCGCGATGTTTTCATAGGAAATCCTGCAAGGAACCTCTTTGTTTCGCAAATGCAAAGCAAACATATTGATTACACAGGCCATCACCATTTGACAAATTTGTAAAGTTGTAATGAGCATTGCCATTTGACGAGGTACATTATAACGCATGGCCCTTAAGGCAAAATATGAATACATAAGAGTATGGACAGAATAATTCATAACCATAAACCATCGCGCACTAGCTGGTACTTCCAAATATGAATACCATACATATAAAAGTGCCGTGATATGATGATACCAGTGCAAAAATATAAGATCCTTTTTTTGTAGTACTATAAAAAGTGTATCTCCTAGTTCGACCACTTTGCTAAGTACGAATAACCATGTCCAAAAACCGGACACCCGATCCACTTCTGCAAACGACGACACACACATAGAATAATAAAAGCTCTTATTTGAAATGGAATGCAAAAATTCTGGTATTGTTCTCAAAGCTCCCATAAAACTGAAAATTGCCAATCCTGAATTCCATACAATTAATAATCGTCGCAAATCAATTGGAGGTTTATTCTGCATAACATATTTTACACCGAAAATTACCAATAAATATATAACAGCATAGTAAAAACCATAAGTCCAATTTTGTACCATCCAATCCAACGATTCTTGAAACACAAACTCGCTTTCAAACTTGAAAACGTACGAATAATTCACTAAACCGATATTTTCATATTCATTCATGGTCAAACCGACACGATTGAACTTCAACAATTCAGTACTAGTTTCAAATTTCATTACTACTCTTTTATTTACAATTTTTGCACTTAACTATCATACAAATCAACTCCTGCAATTTGCGCTACAAAATAGTCAGGTGCTTTGACAATAATTATTTTTTAATTAAAGAAAATATTTATTTTCGACTGTCAGTAAACAAATTAAATTTATTTTACTCTGTCAAAGTAACCGCGATTGTTTTTCCAAAGGAAGCTTATTTTTAAATGCTTATTTAATTTTTAAAATCGTCAGTAATGCCCGTACTATAAGGGGGTACAAGATCCGAGTATCGAGATCAATTCTCGAAATAACAGATGTTGCTACGATACGGTCTAAATTCCAGTAATCTCATTGATAAATTCTAGGATTATTTTGAGTCTCGGATTGATCCGTGATTATAATGCCCGTACTAATGGTCACGGATCAATCCGTGTCTCAAAATAATCCTAGAATTTACCAATGAAATTACTGGAATTTAGACCATGTCGTAGCAACAGCTGTTATTTCGAGAATTGGTCTCGATACTAGGATCAATCCATTACTATTAGTATGGGCATAATAGTCATGGATTGATCCGAGATTGAAGATCAATTCTCGAAATAGCAGCTGTTGCCACGATACGACCGAAAATTGAATCAAAAACTTTCTTTGTCACTCGAGATTTTTTCTCATAGACAGTTTTATGTTATAGGAAATATTATGAATTAAATGAACACCCTGTAAAATAATTCAATTTCCATAATTAGAATACAAATATACAATTTAAATATACGAAACAATTAAAATTACTATAAGTACTAATTAATGCATGGGATTAGCGATCATATAATCTGTTAATTGAACCCAATGGCCATAAATTCGTCATTTTACTACCAAAATATTCTGTAGTTTAGGATTTTTAACTCGAGAACGCTTTTTTCTTTTTTTAATTACATATTTATGTAATAGTTATTTGTAAAACAGTGCATTCGTAAAGTTTGAAATAAATTTGGTACAATTTTGTAGAGGAATTTCCTCCTAAAATCCTTAAACACGTCACCTTATTATATTAAATGTTACTTTTTTATGCTCTAGGGTTTGAAAATCAAACACCGATCACGTCAGAGGTATGACGTCTGTCATTGCCACCATCTAAAACTAAAATTCCAATTTATTACATATGCGAATTATGATTGTACAGTGATTTTATTTATATAAGTTTGTTTACATTAACTTGTATATACAATGATGTGTGTTGCGGTGACAGTTCATTATACTATGTCTCACTTTATCATTAGTCATTACATATGGTATTTATAATTTTGACAACGCTGGTCTAACATGACGTCGTCAATGCGTATGACGTGTATTGGCAAATCCATTTTATAAACCATATGAACATTTTTTTGTGTTTTGGTTTTCGAAATATTCAGTCCCAAAGTTGTAAAATTGCATTTAATTTTGCATAAATGAGGCAAAAAAGAATATTAAATAAATGTTCGAAGTGACCCCCGCTCACTTGCCACTTCAATCATTTTTAATCGTATCGGGTTGAATTGTATGAATTTCATTGCTAAATGCCGAATTTTCTCCTCGCATTCGTCAATAGCAGTTTGTTTATTGAAATTGACCTCTATAGGACTGATTATCTTGAAAAAATTTTCGTTTCAAGATTATTGTGTTTATTGTATTTATATTTTGATACTTAGTAAGAAAATTATGCTTTATTCAAATCTATAAAGAAAAATAACGGTTGCCATTTAAAAAAATACGATGAGGGCAAAACTCAAAAACACGATAAAAATTATCAATAACTAAAAATATGAAATTTAAGAAAATAAGGTTGACGTGCTGTGAATTTTCTGAGAAAATTCCTTTAAAAATATTTTAATAAGTAAATTTTCCAATAACTACAGAAATATGGCCGCCAAATTTGAAAGATCCTCGAAGGTTTCTTATAATAACTTTCGATAAATAAAAATAATAAAGGTATTTTGTTCTAGATTTCTCAGCGCGAAAAATTTTATAAAATAGAATTAAATATCCAGCCTAAATATTTGCGAATAATTCATGACAGACGGTCAAATAATTTTTGAAAATAATATCTATCTTAGTTAACATCCACCTCATGTCGTAGTCTCATAATTGTACTACTAATATATTACCTTAGTCTGGGAGGTATTACATCCTCTCAACCCTCCCAGTTAGTAACAATTATTAAAAAAAAATTTTAAGTCGCCTATAAATTAAAAAAAACAACACTGTATATCTATGATATTATAAAAGTACACTTTCCTCAATAAATTTATTTTTATTTAACGTACTAGTTTCGGCGGTTAGCCTTCCTCAGCGTTATCTACAAGAAATTTATTTTAACAATTAGCATGTTGAGCTGATGTCAACAACGTTAACCTACCGTCATACACTTCTACAAAAACTTTCAAACATTCAAACTTTACAATTAAAATAATACATTAATTCAGCTGTCAATAAATAAAACCTAAATTATTTTGTGTGAGCATTAACCTTGTACTGATAAGTATATCTCATATCACAGTTCTGCAAGCTATACTCATAACACGTCAAAGATTGGAGTGTATCCTAAATTTTCTTGCTCATTAAGAAATTCAACATCATTATCACTTCTTATCCTTCGTATTTCTAAGTGTTCCAAGAGGTCCAGCTTTCTTCCTTTCTTGACATTGTGTAGCAACTCAATGTTATTTTGGTTGATGGTGTGTCCAGTGCTTACTAAGTGTTGCGACACAGCCGAATATTTGTTTTTATTTTTATGTTCTGCTAACCTGGTTTTGAGACTCCTGCCTGTCTGTCCAATGTATTTAGCGTTGCAATCATTGCATTTTACAGCGTATACCCCGCTCTTTTCTAACGTCTTGATTTTGTCCTTGTTGTTGAGGATTGATTGCTTTACCGTGTTCACGCTCTTCACGGAAGTTCGTATTCTAAATTTATTTAGCAGTCGGCTAATTTTTTGGGTGACCGGGCCGAGGTAGGAGATCTTGTTGTAACCAGGCAGCATTTCTATGTTGTTGGGTTTTTTATTTTTGCTTTTGTTGCTTATTATTTTGTTTATTAGTTCGTTATCGTAACCATTGTTTATGGCGATCGTTTTAATGATGTTAATTTCTTTTTCTTTTTCGGCTGTGTTTAATGGTGTTTCCAACATTCTATCAATGTACGCTCTAAAAGCGTACAAATTCATTTTCGACGAACATTTTTTATGTTAAAATATGTTGCTGTTCTTACGCCAAACGCTTTTAGTTTTTTTTTTTAGTATTTGGAGTTATTTAATAATGTAATGTGTTCTGAAGGGGAGAGAGCTACCTACATGTTGCTACTGATGTAAATTTTGTAACAATTGCAAATATCTGTTCTCGTTAAATTGCAGAATACAAGCATGGTTTGTTGTGATTCGCATTTGGATAGGTGATCCCACTTAAACCTCTATGAACATCGCCAGTCACTGCTCTCCTACCAGCATGATAGGTTGGGTATAGATAATAACCCTTCTTCTTAAAGGAAGTCATGTCCAGCAGTGGACGAAAGCAACTAGATGATAATGATGGTTACTGGACAGGTACATAAGAAGAAATTCTAAGTATAAGGAAGAAGAGTGTACTCTTTGAAATATAATCTTATGACCTCCGACATCAAATAATGCAGTGATTTCACCGTTAAAATAGGTTTTATTTCGGTGCAAAGAACGCCATTGGTTAAAATCCAAAACAATACATTCTGCCTTCAGCCATTTCAGCCATTTTATCTTCAAACCATCAGCCAATCTTGACATCAGTTAGCCTCCGTGCAAGTATGGAGTGATAGAGTTTTCGATTGAGTGAACGATTTTCAACTAAATTTCTGGAGCAGCACAAAAAGAATTCTTTCAATTTTCAAAATTTTCAAAATTATCCTGGGGCTATAGAGATTTATTGAAAAACAGCCATAGCTGAAATATTAATAATACTACACAAACCACCGGAGCAAGACCCTTTAACTTACTTTAACTGTACTTTCACTGATCATAATCATCACAGCAATATCTACGGTGTTTAATGCTAAGATTCAGATTGGAGCCGGTTTTCGACGCGGTCGTTTCGACGCGGTACGTTTCAACGCGGTACGTTTCAACGCGGATGTTTTGATTTGATAAGTTTTTCGACGCCGACATGTTTCGACGCTACATTAAAAATATATTATAGGTATTAAGAAACGGTAGGACTTATATTGGTGAGATCTGAGTTTGCTTAGTATTAAAAGCGGAATTTATTTAATAGTTAATTATAGCCGAATTTAACTTAAAAATAGTATAATCTGATAATAATTTTCGAGTTTTGGCTATTAAAGTGATGTTTTTAATGAGTGGAGCCATGGGCGTTCATAAAATCTTTTTCAGGGAGGGGCAAAATCAAACAAAAATTTTATTATAAAAAAAATTAAACACGAAAAATTTTTAATTTTCTTTATTTGCAGAAAAGACAAATTTCAAATTCTGTGGTTCCTTTGCGAACTCAGTAATAACTTTCTCCACGAAATTTAAATTAATTAAAATTAAATTTAAATATTTAAGGCAAAAGCCTTAAATGGAAAAACTTTTGTGAAACACCTGTGAGCACGTGCCCCCCCCCCCCCCCGGCGTAATGTTTATTAAAAACTGTTAAAATGTTTAAAGCTTCGGTTTACGATCTCGGCCTCGGAAAAATCCCTGGAAGGGGATCCCCGAAAATGTTACTTTTTACAAAAGGCTTTTTACAAGTGCCCACCTCCCAAATGAAGTCGAACTTGAGTTTTACCAACACTTAGGGCTTCCACAGAAATAAATAAACTAAGTTTATTCAGTGTGTGGAGAATTTTGTCATTCCCCAGGGAAGGCAAAATTCGTCATAAAGTTAACCTTGAGTTGTTCCTAATCCGGCTTTTGTGCGTGCATCCTGAGTTTCTCGACAAATTAAGTTTGATGCGCATCCTGAAAGAAACATCTTTTTACATTATGCACAAATCACCTTATCGTCATTACAATGTTCACAAGGTACATTCGGTATTAACAGAGCCGGATTAAGAATATGTGAGGTCCGGGTCTGACTTTCTTTGGAGGCCCTTTGGTCTTATATGTTTTAATAAAATGCGCCGCAGGCGAAAGTATTTAATTATTCAAGGTCAACCGCGCTTAGATCCAATGTCAAATTTTTGAAAGGATAATAATTATTATACATAATTGATTAATGATTATAGTTTTTTATTATAAAGCACATAAGGTATACATACACATTTATTTTATTTAATTTATTTTAATCTGTGCTAATTTAAATTTTGTTGCTTCACTTTTTTTGAGGCCCTTAGAATGTGGTTGCCCGGGGCTGCAGCCCCCTTAGCCCCCCCCTTAATACGGCTCTGGATATTAAACACCAAATGATACAATTTAACACCATGGTGGTTAACAGCAGTGCTGTTTGAGACATTTCCAAGTGCAGTTTAAGACTTCTTTTAGAAGGCAAAGACTTGCACAATCCTGACGACACATTCGTGAAATAGTGTTTAATTATCAGGTCTAGGTAGTTTATTTTTTAAAGCTGAATTATTTTTGTCCTTTGAAAGTTGGTAATTATGGGTAATTTTTGAATAGAAATTGCACTGTATTATAATTTATAAGTTACCGATGGATGCTATTATTTAAAAGCAAGACCATATTTTTAATTAATATCGATCGAATATTGTAATAGCTAAATCTAAAACCCTTTTATCTGGTTATAAAAGTATGCAAATCAATGCAATTTAACATGAATAACTTAAAGAGTTTCGACTAAGTAAAGTGTTGTAAAAAAATCTAATTAACATAGAATTTTAATTTAAAAATATTCTATTGTGAGTTATTCCCGTATAATTACATTTTTAAAAGTGACAACAAAGTAAGTTAATTAACTCTCAGCTAGTTATAATTAATAAAATTTTTAAAACCTTTGATAATAAATTAATTAAAACGGGATCGTGTTTTGTTGCATGTAAAATAGCAGAGAACAAGAAATTTGCAAAGTTAAAATATAAAACATTGACTGCATACATTATCATCCTACAGTTACTAACCCTCTTAATACAGCTATTATAAACCACTAACAGTTCCCTAATCTCGTTACACCGTATAAAAATCCTTCTAAAATTGAGCATATATTTAGATAACGAGGACTCGTTCATAACCCTCGACTTACTAACACTAGCTGTTACAGTATTTAGTTTAATAATCCCTCATCTAATTACATTTAAGGACTAATTAATTTAGATTACAACCCTTAAGCACAATTAAACACTTCACCAACATATTCAAAATACATGAATATACCAAAAATTAACATTATACGGCCGACTCATGAGAGACTAACTCATAAAAATATTATCCCAGTGTCAAATTTAACATGCTCGCCGAGCAAATAAATATATGAGCCGAGAATGAGTGCATACTGAAGAAGAAGGAATAATACTATAATTGTATTTTATGTCTGACAGATAGGTTGTACGTCGACAATGTCTATTCGGTTTTGGTTCCACGACGGAACATTTACTCTTCCGCAGTTATCGCAGACAAATCGTATCATTGTGTATAGTAAGTGGCAAGAAAGCTTAAAAGCTCTCGTCTTTTATTACATCCAAAAGCTTAAGAGGATTTCAACTACAATATCCGCCTAGTTTATTTTACACATTCTTTAAATTTTAACTTCCTCATCTAAATTCATAATTAAAACTCAATTTAGCCAATAAAAATCCTTCGGTCGTCCGCGATCGTTTTATTTTACACCGATTATCACTTCCGGACCTTATTGATGGCAAAACTCGTGCAATTTTTATGTGCCGCTTTATGTAAATAAGGATAACTCAAGTCGCATTTACACTTTGTAGGATTATTTTATTCAAGTTCTTATTCTACCATTCTTAGGATCAACTCGGCCGTGTGTGATGCGATAGTCGCATTTAAATACGAGTTCTGCTCAATGGTGCGACGCTGGGATTTATGTTGCAAAAACATACCCATTTTAACTTAAATATATATTTTGTATTCAGTATCGGTACCACTTTAACATCATAGATAAGACACTTGCGGATTTTCAAGGTGTACTAAAGTATATTTTATGCTATAGTCGAAATTGTAACGTAATTCTTGCCGACAACAGGAAGCTCGCAACAGTTAGAATCAAGTCAATTCCAACTTTTTTAAATAAATCCTCGAAGAGCTTCTAAAACAAATTAACCCTTACTATATTTCCAATTCGTCCCCCTAATCGTCTCTCTCCTGCGTGCGAATCAGTGTTATCATAAACATAGACTGACAGAAAAACATAGCTTTTATAATAATTATAATATAGTAGGACTTGAATATGTAATACTAATCGAGTTGTACACCTATTATTAACAATAGAATTCCAAACAATTACGTACTGTAATGTAAAAGTTTTGTTATTCAACAATAAAAGATTATAAATCTATTTGGCAAACAAGAATCGAATTGTTCGTCTATAAAGCTGAAACACACCAATCGAGTTACGCAGTAAACGAATTCATCGCCAATCGAAGTACACAACAATGAAGTTGCATAGTAACAGTTTAAAGACGCCTTTTTATACTTTTATATTATTATTATTACTTTTTTTTTAATTTTGAATTTATTTCGTTTTGAATATCTATTAGAAATAGAAGACCGCTAAATTCTTGCGGTAATTGTCAATTATATGCTATCGATACCCAACCTTCTAAATAATACAGAAAATTTGTTTTTACCGTTTTGTAAACTTTTTTATTTAAATTGTGATTTTTACAATACATAATTAATTACCACGTAAATTGATTTTTTTAATCACTCGAACAACAAAACCGTGTTAACATATTTAAAACCTTTTAAAACATAATACATTTTAAAAGCAATAAATTTTATTGATACCAGTGGCGTACCTTTAAATTTTTTTTACTCAATGGTTAACTTATCAAAAAGACTCTTGTGGTAGATTACAGTGACTTTATAGAGACAGTGACAACACGAGTCCCTAAATCGGCCCAGGATGTTGCAAAATCCTTTTATTCGGCACAGAATGTTGCAAATTCAAACAAAAAATATATGCTCTAGAATGGCCTATGCTTTAAATTAAAAGATTTTCCATTTCTCATGTTAATAAAATGCACCAATAACGTAAAAAAATTCATTTTTATTCTGGCTTAAGCTATTATTATATAAGCAAAAACATTGCAGCCAATCAAAAGTCGGACATCGTTTGTCGCCACTGTCTCTATAAAGTCACTGTATTCTAATTTACCTACTCAACAACAGATTAACTATTTAATTATACAGGGTGCGGCATAATAACTTCCTTTTTTGAAATGCGCGCCATTTAGACTGTAAATATCGTAGTGGGCGGAGACTGCTCTTATTCGGTAGGCGTACATCTAAAGTTTTGTTCCCCATCCGGTCAGTCGCCACGATGCGTTGGAACAGTGAGCAGCGTTCATTTGCCGTTGAGGCGTACTTTTCGAATGTCCAGCATGTCAACTGGTATGTTGGCAATTTCAGCCCGAATATTGGCTTTGAGATCTTCTAATGTTCTTGGACGGTTGACATAAACACGGAATTTTAAAAATCCCCACAAAAAAAAATCGCAAGGGGCCAAATCCGGGGAGCGATTTCGAAAGGCACGCTGAGTTGCGATCACAGGACGTCCATTCGAAAAGTACGCCTCAACGGCAAATGCACGCTGCTCACTGTTCCAACGCATCGTGGCGACTGACCGGATGGGGAACAAAACTTTAGATGTGCGCCTACCGAATAAGAGCAGTCTCCGCCCACTACGATCTTTACAGTTTAAATGGCGCGCATTTCAAAAAAAGAAGTTATGATGCCGTACCCTGTATAATAAAATAATTACACAAAATTTACTAACCGACAAATTGGTCGGGTGAAGTTCAGGGTAGACATGCCTTCTTTTACCTTGGTATTTATTTCTTCATTTTCTTTGTGCTTTGCTATTGCTTTTCACCCATTCGTTGCTAATACACGATCTTTGTTTCTAGTTTTTATTTTTGGGTCGATCGTTGGCGTTCCTAACTTTGCTTCTGATTTTCAGTAAAATTCCAACTTTTTGATTTTTTGTTTTTTTCCATCATTTCACGCTGATTTCCGAGTTAATGCTTTTGTTGGCGTGGGTTTCCATGCTTCTCCTTCTGGTGTTTCATCAGGTTTTGTGCCCTGACTACTTATGCTAGAAGGAAAAAGATTTTTCTGTTTGCCCGCCCCTTTTAGGCCACCCTGTTTGCGGTTGTCCACAAGATTTGGATATGCTACGGGGTTTTCTTTTTTGGTTTAGACTTGAAAGTTCCTGGGTGGAAAGGCCTGATTGAAGTTTACTGATTTGTAGAAAATGCGTGCGTGCCAAAAGACCAGAAGTTCGGTATCCGTAGTGCATACATTTTATTCCTAATTGACTCTGGGGTATTTGTGTCAGAATCATTTTTGTTTCTTCTTAGAAAGAAGCATTGCATCCTTCCGCCGGGAATACCAGAACTTGGTGATTTTGCCATGAAGGACCCTTATGTGGGGTTTTGAGTTGTGGGTTGAGGTTGGGTTGCTGAGATTGTTGCGGTGGTCAAAGCCTGAGGTAGCAGGGATTTTACCTGAAGGGTCTTCCTTTGTTTCTAGGCTTTGACTTCCGCAACTGTGGCCTTAATTAAAGACGTAATATTGTTGTTACTTTCCTTGTTGTTAGTTTGCTCTGCGTTTTTGTTAGTTGTGGACCCCAAGATCCCGTGGTCTTGTTGCTGTGATCTCCCTTACTCTCTAATGGAAGAAGTGAGAGTCTTCTGCTTCTAAGATAATAATTTTTAAATTTTGTAATCTAGTTTTTTTATTTAAATTTAATTATTAATTTAAAAAAAATTTTTAATTTATTTTGGTTTTGTTACTTCATAAAGTAGAAGCTGAATCAGCGCTGAATATTAACTGATTCACTTACTAGTCAGCTGCTGATTTTCAGTAACGTCAGAATCTGAATTGCTACTGAATTGCTAATTTGGTGGCTGAAAACCAGCTGAAAATGCGCTGACTGTCAGCTAATATTCAGCGCTGAATATCAGCTGATTCAGCAGCTTGCATGCTGACGCAGCGCATTTTCAGCTGGTTTTCAGCCGCCAAATTAGCAATTCAGCTTCTGACGTTACTGAAAATCAGCAGCTGACTCAGCTAATTAGCTGAATTTTATGCTGACACAGCGTGCTCGCAGTTGATATTCAGCATAAAATGTTACTTGGGAGGTCAGAATTGCGCTTTTCCTTTTCTTTTCCCACGCTCTTAGATATAAATAGGGTCAGTTCTAGCTGACAGCTTTCCATTTTTCTTATCCTCTTTTTGAGTTTAATTTTTTATTCTGATTTTTGTAGTTCTTCATGTCTGTTATCCTTGATTTGTTGTGCCCCCAGAGGTATGTCATCTTTTGATTGTACCAAGTTTGAGCTGTTCTGTTTTTGCGCACGGGCAGCATTTGCGTTTCTTTTCTGCACTTTAGCTTTCTTCCCCTTCTTTACAGGGATTTCAGTTTCGTTAGATGACTTTTCCGAGTTTCTTCCTTTGGTTTCACTTATTCCAATGTGTGTCGTCTCTAATTTTCTCCTAATTTCGGTTTTCCAAGTTTCCCTTAGCTGTATCAAGCTTTTATTATTTCCTCATTTTTCTCCCATTCTAGGTCGATGTCGATTTCCGTAACGTCCAGTTCTTCCGTTTCTCCATTCTTTGTTTCGTCGGGTGGTTTATTTTGGATGTCGTCCAGCATATTGGCTGAGATATTAACTGGTATTGTAGTTATTTTACCAATTAGCTTTCTGATCCTTAATTTTAGGAATCGTGTTAATCTACTCAATTCGCACTTCTCACTAACTCACTACTCAACAACAGGAGAAAAAGGTGGGAGCTCCACTATATTTTCTCTCGCTGTACAAAAAGATGTAATTTGCTCCTCGAGAAGGAAAAGAACTTTATAATTTCTTGAATTTATTTTTTATTTTGTTTAGTTTTCTAAAAACTAAGCTAATTTTTTAAAAAGTTGACTGTTAAATTGTAAATTGTACATCTGTTGATTTTGGAGCAGGGACGTGCCAAACCGACATTTTTGAGTGGGAACCAGTCCTGAATTTGCCAACATTTTTGTTCTTCGCATCACACAAATGAGCTTTTTCGTTTTTTTCAAAGGAATGCTCTTGATATCTAATATAAGCGATTAAGACTTAATTAATGGTTTTGCCAACTGTTCACTGAATTTGCCAACTTTTTTGTAAATTTACCAATTTTCGCGAATATTGATGGTGTAGCTTCTTCCCATACCCCTCTTTGGGTATATTCCTGCTTTAGACAAAAGAAATTAGAATGTAGTTTTTAGAGAACTTCTGGATATTATACAAAATTAATATTTTCGATATTATCGCCATTTGAAAATTGAAATTAATCTCTAGGGTTTTGATCTCCAATCAGGACGATTCAATAGGTTACTATTAAAAAATTCAACCTGCAATGAAAATAAAAAGAAATTTTCAATTTTAACCTTTTTATATGTTTTCTATTTCTCTGATATAAAACAAATGAAACTAAGAATTTTTTCAAAATTAATTAATTATAATAATTATTAATTATTCAGGGTACACTTAACTTTGTTAATTTCACTATAAACTTAAGTGGTCTGTATTTTATTATAATAACCTTGATATAATAAAACTTCCGCAATTTTTATCATTGATCTATATTCTGTACTATGTGCATTGTTAACCATCATTGTGTTATTAACATTGTATTTTGTATATAAAATATATCCTCGACAATTTCTAATTTCCAGGATTTTTTGTTTTTATTTGATATGGACGCGACTCGTGGAATTGGCAATATACAGCAGCTTTGGTCATAATGTGGGACATGTAACGAATTTACATACAGATTTATAGGTAGGTACTACAATTTCAGATAAATATTTTTTCAGGTAGTTAAAATCTCGTTCAGAATATTAAGACGTGGCTGTCGGAGAAAAACAAGAAAGCATGGTTGCAATGGGCTATTCAATACCGAACGTGAACCAAGGAAGACTGGTCAAAAATCGTGTGGTCTGACGAGTCAAATTATTATTTTTTTTTTCGGAACTCCGCGAGCCGTTTATGTCAGATGACGGCTTGGGGAAGAGTTTCGGGAAGATTGTGTGGTACCTACTACCTACGGTAAAAAACAGTGTAGTGGTAGCGTGATGATTTGGGATTGTATGGCAGCGGAGGTAGAAAATATATTTGTTTTGATTTTGATTCCTTCATTTCAAAAATATTTCTTAAAAACAGCCCCAAAACAATCATATTCCAACAAGACAACGCCCCGTGCCACACTTCACGAAGTAGGGGTTGGTTTACTTTGAAGAAGTTAACGGTGTTAGATTGGCCTGCACAATTGCCAGACTTTAATCCTATCACACATTTATGGTCCATTCTTAAAAAAAAAGGTTGCCGAACACAATTGCACCTCCAACCGTGACGTGTCATTCAGAGAACTTAACTTTTTTGCAAAGCAGTATTACTCAAGAGAGTCCTAAGTAGGAACAATTGTTCAAAAAGACACGAGAGAGGTCAAAAGTTTCTCCTACAAGGAAACAATAACAAGAATCAAGAACAGAGCACATATAAAGAAGCTTTATGATACATCGACAGCGCCAGAAGTGGTTACTTATTAGTCAATATGAAGGAGGATAAGAAAACTGACCAAGACATCAAGATCCAATCAAAAATGATCACCAAAGAAGCTAAAATTTAAAAAAATAATTTAGTTGCATTTTAAACGCCTGGAAATATGCAGCTTACATTGCACCATTAAAACGAAGTTGTGTGTTGTAGATTATATTACTAATTTTTACCGTTAAAAGCTGTAATTATTATTATTCTTCGTATAGCTTTAAAATATTGATGAATGTTTAACTGTGATAAATCTACTAGATAAAAAACTGAAACTGAAAAAATTTAATATGTTTCTGTATTTTTTATCCTTCATTGTCCTTCGCCTAACTCCATTGTATGTGTAAGAAACAGAGCCAATTTTGGCCGCTGTGGTCGATATAGAAATAGAGTAATTTTACCCAGTTTTGAGAAAAAAGTGTTTCTTATCTTTTTATCACCGAAGTAAGGATAAATGACGGTTTTGGCGTGCATATGGGCACTAAAACATTACCCACGCAACTGTTGCGAAATTATAAAGCTGTCAATTTATCCACGTGTCCATATAATCCTGGATTTCCCCTACTCACGCATATAAATTTTATAACATACCAGAGATTGATATCCGAAATATTAAAATGGTATTTTTCTTCCAAATCTTTGATGGGTCAATTTCTATAATATCATATTTTCGGAAATGGGATTAAGTCTAGAAAATGTATACGCAAGAGTTTTCTTTCTGTTGTGCAAAAAATAATTCTATTTAACAATAAGACCGGTGGTGTACAATATAAATGAATTTAAAGCATACAAGTTTTCCGCAGGAAAAACATTGTAGAATATAAAATTGTACTTGTTCCTTATGTACTTTCAACATCACACGCGAAGTTCTCTTAATTATAAATTAAACCAAAACTAAATTATCCTTATCCTAATTAAATCAACGTAGTCGTGTTGAGTTTTGTCTGTAATTAGCTTATACAGCTTTACTTTTTTATTTAGCACAGCGAAAATATCAAAACATGCAAATGGAAGAATGTGGCTGTTATTAATTTATTGAATTAGTAAATAAATTTTCCAAATGAGGATTTTGAAGCATGCGACAAAATTGAATTAAAAAATTCGCGTACTCTTGATTGAATAGCATTGGAAAAGTACACAACTCGGGGGTAGTTGTCCACAAATTAAACTTATCAAAGGTTATTTGGCCACATTTGGAATGTTTTTCATTTTTTCAACAAAAGACAACAGGCAAATTTATAAGTTAATTGTAAACATTATTGTTCACTACAATACAATCAGATTTTTAGGCTATTACGTTTTTTAATTTAAAAAGTATTTATGTATATTAATTGGATTACGGTCTCACTTTTTGATAAATAAAAAAATTAATTAAAAATTTTTGGCTAATTCCCATGACTCGAATGACTTAATTAAAAATTAAATTAAATTTTGCTATTTAAATTATTTAAAACAAATGGAGTTGAAATGTAAATTTTTAATAAACAAAAAATGTTTATTAAGCAAATTTTCAACTTAATTAAATACAAATTAATTAGTTAACGTTATAATATTGTGTTAATTAGTTTTATTTTATAATTCTGCTATTTCAAATATTTTAATTTTCAGCTTGAATGAGCTTACGTCTGTTTAATAATTACATATTTACTAAATATTTTTGTTTGCTTATTATTGCGTTATCATTTTTATTTATATAATTTTCAATTATAAATTGAAATATTTTAAATGCGTATATAATAATATATACATTAACGAAAACACAAGAGCATTTTTCATAATAGAATTATTTAGTAGTTTCGGCGTTGTAATTTTAACAATCGCATTTAGTTTAAACCAAAAATACAATAATCAAAGTGAAATATTATCATAATCTTGTTAAGTTAAAAATATTGAAAATCTTACTGTTAAAAAGCAACTAAGTTGATAGTCTAAGTTAATAGATATACATATATAATGTGGGCAATATACGAGTTTTGGGTCCGGGCAGATGGCTCTACGACTATTATTGTCCTCGCGACAATTGATCTCCGCGATTGTTGGCCTTACGGCAATTGGCCTCCACAACAATTATTAATTTTTGCGACTATTGATCTCAAAGCTGAGATCTTTGGAAGGCAAGTTTTAGTGAATAGGTTTTTGGAGTACTTCTTGCACTTCCTGAAACTTTTAATTTTATATTATCACTTTCTATGTGTTTTCATTGGTTGAAACGCTTGAATCTGGAAAATTATCCAAAAATTTTTTGGAATACTGCAATTATTAATTTTCAAAAAACTAAAAAAGTTTTACAGCTTACAGTTACACCTTAGAGCTTTCTATTTTTAAACTCCTTTGTCCTATTTTCTACACACTTCCTGCTTTGCCTTTCAATTCATTTGTCATCGACATTCGTTACGACTTCTTCAACCATATTATTCCAGCAAAATTAAAGATTACCTCAAATTAAAGGGGAAAATCGAAAATTTTCTTAGAAAACTTGATAAAAAACAGATAAAAACAAGATAACCAAATCTGATAGATAGAAAAATAGATCAAGAGCAAAGAAAAATTAAATCTATTACCCAATAGATTGCTTAAGAGAAACTGGACTTGGGGATGGGCTAACCTGTCTATAACCTCAGATTGGAAAATTCTCTCCGATAAGATTGTGGCGCAATACCATCGCCGACCTGTTAGTTAGCTTCCATAAATTGGTAAATCAGTTAGCGCATCGCTTGCAAGGAAATGAGAGTGTACTAAACAATAATCCGTGTCTAAAGTTTTGACATAAAGTAGCCGTATTGATCTCTACACTTTTTTTTTTATTTTTTGTGTTCGTCGGGAGTAGAGAAACCTTGCATAGCCCCCCCCCCCCAATGAGCGGGGGGGAGTGTCAGATTCCTACTGACTGAAACGCCACTCCAAAGAGGCGCCGGGATTCGCTTTCGCATTACTTCCGCACGTCTCCTTCTTCTCCTTTTGGGTCGGCTTGTGTATCCGCCTTTTAAACCTTTTCTTTTCAGAAGTCGTCATTTACTACTTTCAAGGCCTATCGTTGGTCTAGCACCTTGGACGTGATGACGCTCTTGGCGAATGCCTCCACCGCTGACCAATTCGCTGCTTCCTTCAGCATAACTTCCACCAAGCTGTCCGGTGTAAGGCTCTCCAATTATTTCGTCCAGTTGTCGTCGCTGTACTAGCCACTTTCTGCATACAAAGAAAGTGTGGTATGCGGTATCTATTTCTCCGCAGTACAGGCAGCAATTGGTATCTGCCCTCTTGAAGCGGTAGAGATACTCTAGAAAGCAGCCATGCCCTCCCAGCAATTGCGTCAGTTCATATGTCGGGTGGCCATGGGTTCGGTTGTACCACCTTTCCACGTTTCCAATCAACTCGTGCGTCCACCTGCCCTTCTCGCTGGCGTCCCATCTCGTCTGCCATTTATTCAAAGAGCACTGGCGTAGCTCTTTCTAGGATAGTGGTGTTTTCCTGTACTTGGCTTTACGTTCCTTCGCCAGTAAGTCGATTGGGACCATCGACGCCATAACCAGGAGAGCGTCTGTAGAGGTCGTCCTGTATGCTCTTGCTACTCGTAGAGCCATTCTTCTCTGTACTTTAATATACCTGTCGGCGTAGCTTGCGTTCTTCTGGAGACTGTCTACCCAGATGGTTATGGATTATGGATTCCGCCACCGAGGCAAGCACCCTTCTTTTCGGCTCCGGCGGCCCTCTGACATTCGGGAGGAGCCTGGAGATTGCAGTCGTTGCCTTCAACGCCCTTTCCGCTGAGCTCCGTATATGTTCTCGGAAGTTAATATTGCGGTCGACCTGGATCCCCAGGATTTTTATGCTTATTTAGGATTTACGATGCTTATAATCTTCTCAATTGCATTAGTCGTGGATTTGTTCTTTCTGAAGCCGTATTGCCTCTCCGATAGCCCCCTCCGTCCACCTCTGTCTGGATTCTTGCGAGAAGCATCCTTTCAAAGAGTTTCCCGACGGTTCAGAAGACACAGCGGCCTATAGGAATACAGCGGTCGGGGTATTCTCCGCTCTCTAGGATCGAGTTGAAAGCGTTTAAGTAGAGCTGGGGTTGTACTTCACCTACCCTCTTCACCAGTACTGCCGGAATGTCATCCGGGCCGGGTGCTTTATTTGTCTTAATTTTTGCAACTGCTGCATTCAGCTCCTCTTCTGTAAACGGGGGAATAGGGAGCATCGGGGCATCATCTGTTGTTATGGCTCCCGCGCACTTTGGAAAGAGTGTTGTCACAATTGTATCCAGTTGGTGCTCCTCTATTCCTGTCTCATTTCGTGTACCAAGTCTTTTTGTGACTATTTTGTATGCTTTTCCCCATCCGTCACTATCCAGCTCTTGTAGTAAACCTTCCCAGCTTCTTCGCTTACTACTTTGGATTTCTCTTGTCATAGACTTCGCCTTGCTTCGCGCAGCTTTGCCAGGAGGTCTTCTGCGGCTTCAGGGTGTCTAGCCACCACTCTGTAGTATAATCTTCTAGCCTTTGTGCAGTTCCTACGGAGTACCGCTATTTCTTTTGTCCACCAGTAAGCCGGTGGTTGCCTACTTGTTGACTTTGGCATACAGCTTTGGCATGCTCTCTGTAAGAACTCATCTAACACCAGACTCGTGTCGTCTATTGGTTAATTATTTGTCAGAAACTCGGCGAGCTTGTCCTCATTGAGCTTCTTCCAAGCCCATCTCGTTCGGGAGATCTTTGTGTTGACATAGTTCGACACACTGAACTGGATGTACCGATGATCTCTACACTTAAAATTCTCCTACTTAACATGCTCTCAAACATTTGAATGTTCAAATTCAAAAGTAAATAAATGAACTAATATTAAATAATTTAACCCCCTTACGCGCATGATTAAGGGTTTACATAAATTAAATTTTGCTTTTTGTTATAATAATTTCTCAGTTTTAATTTTAAACAATTTTTTGATTAATTGAAATGCTACAGCGGGTGACACATACTATTTGGAAATCTTCCTCCTCTCCTCCTAATACATCAAATTCCAGCACGCTGCTGCTCCTGTTACAGCGTGTCATTTTTTTTAGTTAGAAAAACCCCAAGATGCAGACATGATTAATGAGAGGAAAAGTAAAGAGGAGAAATGGAAAAAAAATGAAGAGATCCTCTATATTTAAAAATTGAAAAGCCGGGAGCTGCTTCTTCTACAACGTGTCTTTTTTTGTTAAAATAAAGACAAATAAAGACGATTTATCAACGTCTTAATATATAACCGGATAGCCGGATCAACGGATAATCGGATAACCGGATCAACAAACTTTGAAAAGAAATTGGCAATATTAGGAAACTGTTGTTTTTATGTAGATCGTTAAAATAGAGATCCACCTTTTAGCTGCCCGACCGCAGACGGGCTTTCCAGCTAGTAATTGAATAAAACATATGCAATAAAGTAATAATGCGTTCAAACGTGATTCAATTGATCACACCAGACCAAAAACCTTCCTATTATTATATGCTCAAACCATGATTGCTGTAATAGAATATTGTAACGATTAGAGGTCTTGAGGCTAACTTACTAAAACCACATCTGGTTGTAATTGTTGTTTAAAATAATGTATTTAATAACATACACCACCAAACTAACTAACTAATAGGTATACAATATTGATATTGTAATCAATATTTAAAAATTTTGAGTTTACTTCGTATCCCTCAAAAAAATCTTCCAGATAATAGACGACGATATAATCAACGGCGAAATGGGCAAAATTTCCCATTCCGATATTATTCGACTAATATCACAAAAACTAGCAAAACAAATAATTTCATTGTTACCAACCTAATATTATCGGCTTAGTACGTTTTTAATCCGATATTCTTTATACCATGCCGGTTTTATTTAAAGTTTATTTTATATTATGTTTTTATACATTTAATTATAATTATAATAATTATTTTTTATAATAAATTATATAACAAATAAATTATAAAATTATAAAAGTTTGAATAGTCTACTTTTGTTCTTTCAGAAGCCAAAATCGATTTGCAACTATCATTGACATGCTCACATGAAAATTACTTAGTTTCAACTGTTTACCAATATTATACAGTTTACCAATATTATAAACAGTTAAAGAGCTATATTGTAAAATAATGTAGAACACATCCAAGGATCAAAATCACAAGACAAATTTTTGTACATTATATTTCTTTTTACAAGATTCTTGAGGGGGGGTAACCCCCTGGCTCTTGCCCTATATTATTCTTAAAATTTTCTAAAACTTTTGGTTTTAAATAATTACAAATTTAAGAATTTGTTAAAATTTCTACCGAAAATTGAAGACCTCCCCGGAAAAACGTTGCAAACGACAAATTTTTTAAAATCGGTATTTTTACGGAAAAACGTTCATTGTCGTATACTTGAAAATGTAAGCCTCTCTGTTTTATATCACTTAACTATTTTCTAAGTTATTACACTTTTAAAATTGTGATTAGTGGAGAAACATTAGTTATTTGCGATCGTTTGTTGATGTTTTCCAACAATATAGATTTTGTCGCTTGCGACGTTTTTCCGGGGAGGTCTTCAATTATTATTGAGTTCGCGAAGAAACTACGGAATTTGAAATTTGCCTTTTCTGCAAATAAAGAAAATTAAAAATTTTTAGTGCTTATTTATTTTTATAATAAATTTTTTTTTATTTTTCCTCTCCCTGAAAGTGGTCGTATGGACGTCCATGTTATTTATAAATAGTATTCCTAAGATTTCTTGAGATTTCCTTGGATTGCATAAGATTTTATTAGAATTAAAAAAAAGAGAAAAAAGATATCCTAGGATTTTCTATATTTTTTCGGATTATATATAAGATTTCTTACATTTCTTGAATATTTTCCAATTTCCCTTCATTGAATTTCATTAGCCATTTCTCTCTCGGAAAATATTGAATAAATAAATCCTTATGAATTCCAATTAAATTTAATTCAATTAAAATGATGTAATTTTTATCTGCTGAAACGCTATATTTTATGCGCATGTTGGATGGTTTCAAATCGATTCTGACTGCTGCAAGAACATATTTAATATGTAGACTATATACATAAAAGTGGCAAATTTTTATAACTTGGCAAAGGTATTAGTGTAGATCAGCGGTTCCCAAATAGGGTTCCGCCAAAAAATATTTCAAAATGGCGTAAAAATGAATTTAAAAATAAAAATTTTTTAATTTTTTTTCCGTTTTATTAAATGGATAGCAACCTTTAAATGCAAAAAAACCTGATGAGCTTTTTTTTTAATAATAATGAAATCTGCTTGGGGTTCCGCCAAACCTTTTGCATCGCTCAAGGGTTCCGTGGATTTGATTATCTGGGTATAGTAAATACCCCTAATGTAGCAGATAAAAATTGGTGAACTCCCCTAATTCTAAAGATAATTATAGTAATCATTTCATTAAAGACCGGATTTGTATGCAATTACATGTTTTGTTTGATGCAACATAAAAAGTTGTTTTTTGGTTTCTACACATTTCTCATTGAAAGGAATCAAAATACATATAAAGTTTTTACTGCCTATATATTTATAATGCGTATTATAACTGCATATAACCGCATACAAGCGCTATAATCACATATAACCGCATACAGTCAATATTTTTTATTTTAATATTTAAATAAAATAACGCCGGTTCGGCGTAGTCAGTCCGGCGCAAAGGCAATTCGGCGCAAGGACGATTCGGCGTAACCCAATTCGACGCAGAGACTTTTCAGCACCGCAGTTTCGGCGTAGCCAGTTCGGCGCGAAGTCAATTCGGCGCAAACTAATTGAAAGTGTGGTACGATTCTACATAACCCGTTTTGGCGTTTTATTCAAAATTACAATATTGCATCTGCTGCCTTTGTCCTTCCACGAGGCTAGAATATGTGTAAAACAACATATTATAATAATTTAAGTTTTAAAATTCTATGTTCGTACAAAATAAAAAGAATTGATTTGGCGCCGAATTAGAATACGGCAAAACGTCCTTGCGCCAAAAGGGCGGCGTCAGATAGGGTGTGAGCCGAACTGGCTACGCCAAACCGGCGGCGCTGGAAAGTCCTAGACCCTCTATTATTACCGCATATTTTACTGCAATTACCGACAATTTCAACAGCATAAAAATTATTATTTTAAAAAAGGCTTAAAAGGTGAACTAAAGCCGACTAAAGCTGTTTATTTGTTTGTCCAGCTGAAGCTGGACACTTTTTAGTGCAGCATGTCCACTTTTCTTCAACATTTTGTAGCAGACGTTCAATATATAATTTATACTGATCATAAATCACCAATTTGTTACCACGCAAATGACAATTTGTAAAGTTTTAAAAATATTGTATATTTTTACAACGAATTAATTCTTATAATCAGGAAATACTAAACAGAAGAAACCCCAGGGGAGAGTTCGGACATCCAAAACCATCTCCAAACATCCTGAATGTAAGCTATATTAACAAAAATTACAAATAATCTAACTCGATTTAGGGTGGATACAAGATTTGCCGTGGTTGCATTTCTCAAAACTAGCCCTCCCCTTCGGACGCTCTGGGCCATTTTGACAAATGCCATACTCGCTAAAAATATCCCCTTAGAGTGTCGGCAAAGTGTGCTACTAAGAAGGGGATGGATTTCATATATAAATGGTTAACAATTCATTTTATTAAAAATCGTTCTTACGTAATTTATGAACGCTCTCTATCTGGACAAAATTTATCCTTTAGATAGATAGATATTAATTTTTTAACTTTGTTGTTTTATTTTATTAAAGCTTAACAGCTATATTCATGAAAATTTAGAATAAACTTAAAACACTCTCTAAACCTATTTTAGCGTAAACGTCAAAAAACACTATTCATAAACGTATTTTAGCTTAACAAACCTTCTCTAACAGTATTTTAACTTGACATTATTTAAAAATGGATGGTGCCTTCTTTAAACCAATTTTAAGGAAAGTTGACACTATATAAAAAATGAAGGCACATTTAGTTGTTGCTACAACCTTCTAAATAGAAATATTCAAAAATACAAAATGTAACACCAGGTGGCGTGTCGCCACAAATTTTATACAGGAGTTGCCTGCCCGTGTTACACATACAATAAAACAACTTTTAAGTTACACTTTAGTTCACTTATTCTGTTCAGTAGTTCATATAATTCGAAGACACCAACTCAATTACACCAAATTCAGTAGAATCGGTATTTTAACACCGATCTAGTTAAAATAGGTTTAGAAACCGTTTATGAATGAAAGTTAAAACGCTCTCTAAGTCTTAAAACACGTTCTAACTAAAATAGGTTTAGAGAGCCTTTTACAATATTTTTATGAATACTGCTGTAAGTCTTCAACTTAGTACTAAGAGCACCCCAATTATTATTGTATCTTTATTTATGGATTAATGAGATTCCCAACATAAATGTTATTTGTGTCTTATTGTTAAAAACTTTCAGATCTACCCCTACCTGACACAAGAAATGGACGTACATTTCAATGTAACAGAGAACTTTTCCGCACCTCCATGTTAGACAAATTTAATTACAAAATACAGTTTTGTCTATCCTCCTGTAATAATTTTAAAAAACTTCTAAACTACCATTAGCAAAACTTTTGAGGATTTTATAAAGAAATTAAATTTAATTGACCGAATTAACTTACCTCAAGTCATAAGTAATAAGTTGAACTTATAAGTCTTTTTGTAGAAACGTCCGAATATGGTTGCCGGAATAACTCATTGTAGATTGTATTTGAATATTAAACTTTTTTTGTTCCATTCTTCTATCTAATGTTATGGAAGAGGAAAGATAAATAAAATCATTACTTACCAGATTTAGATTACCACCCTTATTTTTCAATTATAAAAGTAAAGTTCCATATATCTTGATTATTAGCTGTTCAAAGAAATAATGTAATAGTAGAAACAAGATAACTATCGGCTATAATACTAAACCCCCCTAAAATAACTTTTGCAAGACGATAAATACCCGTCCAAGACTTAGTCCATTTATGCCATATATTCAACCTTATTATATACAGCAATTTCAGATTTGTAGCATAAGAAAAATTATGCCTCACCCCTCGTTTCCTCCATCTCCGTTGATCAGAGGGAAATTGCGTAGTTTGTCTCCGTCTTCTATGATGAAAATGCTATCTCCACAATCTTTAATTTCGTACGTTGTAAACTTACACATACAACAATAAGAACGTAATTGGGTAACTTATTTTTTCAAAATTAACTTTCTAGCCGAAATAAATACAAAATTTGATAAATCCAATTTTATTATTTCTTTGGTCAGATCATTGGTATAATAATTAAATACATTTAATAAAGAACATTTAAAATTGTACACAATGATGTTTTTTTTAAATTGGCACCTATTTCTTGTAATCTACAAAAAAGTGGTCGCGTCTTGAGTGAAAACAACTAAATAATTTATAAATAACATGAAATGGAGCAACGGTAACATACTGGTATTTACGGTAAATACCGTCAAATATTTTTTTTTGTAAACAACTAGATTATTATAATACAGAGTATACGTAATCAACACTAATCTCTAATTCTAACAATTTTATTTACAAAGGTCGAACTTAAATCTATAAAAATAACGAAATTATATTGAATTTTAGATAGAGAAGGAAGTAGAGGTTCTTTTCTTTATCACATTTACATTATTTAAATCAAGAAAGTTCAGTCGCTTTTCATTATTAACAATTTCTGTGATAATATATTGCTTCGCACAGCCCCCCAAGTTAAACAGTTCTATACACGCCACTGTTTTATTAAAAATAATCCATTATTAAACTGCAAAAGTAAAAAGTAACATTTTATAATCATTATTCTAATAATCGAAAGCAAAAAGAATGGGTAACAACAAATTTTATATACAAGAAAATAAAAATATAATAATAATAATAATAATTCTATTATAATAATAATAATAACCAATACTTCGCTCTGCGTCTTCAATTCAATAATAAGTCATTCAATCCGCTCGGTTAAACCTCGATTGAGTATTGCACGTTCACTAAATTGTTTTAATTTTTTTAGTATACATAATTGTGTGAGCGCTTTTGTACGAAATTTACAAAGTATTTAATTAAATTCGTAATATTATATACACGAAAAGTATTTACTTGCTAATTTGCACCCGAATGTTAACTTGCAAACACAACCTTTTTTAATGCCGATTTCAACTAGTGGCGCCAAGGGACATGACATTATTTTTCAAATGTCCTGCCGCTGAAAATGACTGACTTGCTAGGGAATGAGGTGGAGTTTGTCCTGATCCTGACATATTATTATTGAGATCTCCGTTTGATGTCGGTAGTGACGCTCGATGTCCATTCAATAAGTGATTTGGCAATTGAGGCTAGAATTAAATAAAAACAAAATAAGTTCGTTTCGTCTGCAAGAACAACAACCTGCTGTGCGGTTAAGCGCGTTCTTTTGTAAATTAATTTAAAAACGAAAATAAAATTATGTAAATATTGAGATGATCTGTTAATAATTGAACTAACCGTCAATGGCTAAATTAAATATGCATATCAGCCATTTAAATTTTGATGCAAATAATTTACAGTATAATCGTGTGAATGATTTGTGGTAATCGTATAAATCAACCAGAAGTTTATCCTGTGCGTTTAATTATGTAAATAGAGCTTGCGTTATACGAAAGTTATTATATTTTTAGGTTTAGTGTTATTTTCGAAGGAACATTTCAGTGTTTTTGCAGTTCATTAAAGAAGAATGATCAAAAGGTATTTTTATCACTTACCGGTGGTAATGAGGCGGTTTGTCGTTTGAGATGCGCCAAAGTTGGAGGATTATACGCCATATTGGCAAAAACTAGTCTTTCTTCGTAATCATATTCACAGAGAATTTTATTTTCGCACAAATAAAATCTATCGCCAACACAAAATCTGTAACAAAAAGAAACGTGTTATAACTTTTAAATGTCACAATCGGTTTAATGCTCGTTTAGCTTTCTATTGGCTCCAAATAATAGTACATCAGAGCATTACGGCAGGCATTCAACAATAATGGTAATACTATAAGTTCATAAATCAGAGGATTAAAATGATGTCCATTAAAAGTAGAAAAAAATTGCCACGTTCTTGGTTGCAAAAACCGCCTGTCAATATTACATGTAATTAAAATTATCGACAATACTAAATTAACTCATTAATTGGAAAAATTTAAATTTAAAAATTACCTATCAATATTTGATTTAATGACACTCTTTGTTAACTTGTTAATATGATTTTTAATTAAAAAACATGCAACGGAAATAATATAAACAAGCTCTTTCGATGTTAATTAAACAAAAGTTATAAAAATATCGCAATTTTTTTGGAAATGTTCAATTTTTAAACAAAACATTGCAATTCCATTATTACATATTTAGACCACATTTTCGAGCGTGTAGTAGTATATTCAGCATAAAATATTATTTAATTTTAGTTACACTATGTATTTCAGAACGTGAATCTGAAAATTAAATGAAAGATTTAATATCTACAACTTCCTTTCGAAAAGATAAATGAATCGTCGTCCGCTAATTATTTTCAAAAATATGTCAAACTACATTAACAGATTTTAATCGTTTTCGCGTTTATCACAACTCCCCCCCCTAAACTAGCAGAAATTGGCAGTCAATAAAATTCTACTATTTTTAAGATTTTAGTTCATCTGCACAAAAATTACTGTTTGTCTTTCCTTTTTTAATGCTAGACACAGACACGGTTTTCACTTTAATGGGTGACCGCTTCGAGAACACCACTTATAAAACTACTATACGTAATATATCTATATAAGTCAATTTTCATACCAAGAGAAGGTAAATATTTTGGCCAATTCATAGTCAAATCATAGTTACAGCAGAAATTCTCTTGGTGTAACCTCGAAATCGGTCAGGCAATGAAGCAATGTAATATTTATTGCTATGTCTTATGCGGAAGATGTTGCCTCTTACTTCTGTACTGTGAAAGAAATATATATCGCCCCTGATAAATTACCCAATCGAAGTAATTTTAATATTTGATTATAAATGCCTCAAACGTTATTCATTCAAACATAAAAGAAGGATTAGCAGATTCTAAACCCTAACATAAAAAAAGTGGCAAGTTACGGGAGAATAAAGCAAATTATTTACTACCTTTGATAAATAATAGCGGTAGGTACTGACAGCAGCGGATTGTAAAGACTTTTGATTGGTAAAAAAGGGTAAATCAAGTTCTAAGTACTTCAATATTTGATTAAACAGAAGTCATCCACGAATATTCACAATTTCTCTACCTTTAATCTTCAAAATATTATTTAGGTTTAACCATTTCGTTTACTCCTGAATAGGAATTTCGATCAATGAAATGTAATCTTCATAAATAAGCATCGGCACAAGAAAATTGTGCTTATTCATACGCAGATTGGTTCCTAAAATCATTTCGCTTTAAGAAACGGCTCTTCAATATTCTTCCTTAGTTTTAACATATTTAAGTCAATTGCCATCAATCAACGTCAACTTTAGCTGTACAATTACATCCGAGCATTGTACGGACATCGTATTAAGAATCCAGGAATATTGCAGCGCTGCTCTCTACGCTGTGTACTAATATACAAAGTTAGCTAATGCGCTTTAACTGGTAGATTATTATTCATTACAGGGTTTTATTATTTTATAGAAATATTTGTCGTTTGTTCCTATTATATTACCATTTATTTACAGAAGGAAAGAGGATGGAAATTTGATACAAGTTTTGTGAAAAGAATCGTCCCTGCGCCGTAAGGACGGCGTCAGTTAGGATAAGCGCCGAACTGACTACACCGAATTGGCTACGCCTGGTCAGCTGTGCCGAAAAGTCCTAGACCCATAAATATAAAAAGGCATGCCTGTCTTTCCTTCTGTAATAAACTTCCGATTGAACATAAACTTAATTAATCGGGGCTAGGACATTTCGGCGCAGCCGACCCGGCGTAGCCAATTCAGCGTAGTCAGTGCGGCGCAGGGACGATTCGGTGCAAGGACGATTTTCCGTATCCCATTTCGGCGCAGAAACGATTCGGAGCAAAAGAATTCTTTTTATTTTGTAAAAATATAGAATTTTAAAACTTAAAATAAAAAAATGTTATAATTTCGCTTAAATAAAAAATTTATAAGGAATTCCAGCCACAACGTTCGCTTGTAAGGAAGAAGGCAGCAAACACAATTTTATAGTTTTGAATAAAACGTGTCGAATCGAGTGTGCACCGGTTTGGCAGCACTGAATAGTCAGTGCTTCAATTACACCGAATTTGCGCCGGACTGTTACACCGAATCGGCTGCGTCTAACTGGTTGCGCCGACCCAGTGACGCCGACAAGTCTCTGCGTCGAATTGGTTTACGCCGAATCGTCCTTGCGTCGAATTCACAATTCACCAAATTGTCGCTGAACCAGCTGCGCTGAAAAGGCCCATTCCCAAACCAGGTAGTTTGAACTAAAAATTATATTTAATATTATTAAGTACGTAATTTCCCCTTGTAATATTTAAAATTTATTAGAGAAAATGCCAATAACTACTTGCTCAGCCCAAAATTAAATAAGAAAATTAGTGCGTTGGCAAAAGGTTTCTGTAAAAATAGTATAATTGTGGCCCAACAAAAAGGAATTCCCGATAGGCTGGTGTTTCGGGAGCCAGATTTCCTGAATTTACTTATATTCAATTTTTTCAAATTATATAGCACCGAAAATAACTTATACGCCATTGTATATTATTATAATTTATTATTAAACTAAAGGGTTTTCCATTAAGGACGCCTAGATTTTAACAAATCAATGCGGCTATGTTTTTGAAGCTGCATATGTCAAACTTGGTGTTTTTATTCAATGATAATTGACAAATCATCATGCCAAGTTACAGCGTCGAGGAACACATGCAAATCATAAAATTTTATTATCAACATAGATGTTCTATTTCCCCGATTTCGGAAAAAAAATCTTGTTTAGCGACGAGGCTCATTTTTGGATGAATGGGTACGTCAAGAAGCAAAATTGCCGGATTTGAAGCCGTGCCAATCCACACAAGGTCCACCAAATGGCAATGCAACCGCAGAAAGTCACTGTCTGGTGTGGATTTTGGGCTGGCGGCATCATCTTTCTTCTTTCAAAACGACGATGGCGTTGCCATCACTATCAACGGAGAGCGCTACCGATCGATGTTTTTTGGGCCAAATTGGAAGATATGGATGTGCACGACATGTGGTTCCAACAGGACGGTGCTACGTGCCACACAGTTAATGCCACAATAGAAATTCTGACGCAGCGGTTTAGTGACAAGGTTATCTCACGCAGAGGCGACGTGAATTGGCCACCGAGATCGTGCGATTTGACCCCGTTAGACTTTTTCTTCCCCAGAAATAGGGGAAGTCTTCGCTAGGTCTTCCATAGACCTGGGCAAGCCGCAAACCGCAAACCACCGCACAGTGGGTCGAAAACACGAAAAAGTGGCCAAAAATCAGATTTTGATTTTAATGACTTAAAACTAGCATAAATAACACGGGAAAATTAATTAAAAAATTTTAAACTAACAGGGATGATTTAGAGGGGTGTTTTTTATACGAGTGGTTATTAAAATATGATTTTAATTTTAATGACTTAAAGTTGGCTCACATAATACAGAAAAATTAATAAATAAAATAAAAACTAAAGAGGGTTGATTTTAGAGGGTGGTTTTTGTATACGGCCAGCAAAAAATATTTTCTTTCGCATTAATTATGTTAAACAACATTGATGCAATACAGTAACAGTAAAAACAAAATTGAGACCCCATGGGTGTGCTCTGTGTTCTAAGGGATGGTTTTTGATAAAGTTATTGCAAGTTTGAATTTTAATTTATTTTAAAAAGATTGAATTGCAGGGTGCTTTTCAGAGGATATTTTTAGTCTAAATAATGATTTTTATCACTTCTACGCTATCACTTGTACCTAAATCACAGACGTTTTCATTCAAATTGAAAAATTAAGTTTAATGTATAAAACATGTTTTAATAAGTACCTACATTATATACATAAATTGCAATATAGTACGAAAAAAATCACACTTTAAGCAAACGAAGCGAAGTCTTCATCATCGCTCCCCTCGTCAAATGAAGAAGTTTCTAATTCCGTGTCGCTCGATGTAGTTGGTTCTTGTGGTGGTTCTGGTTCCTCCAGTAAACATAATACTTCTGGCGGTATAGACGAACTCTTTTTTGACGGCAATTGTGTCAAGGAAGAAATTAGTGGGTCCGACGTAATAAGTAATCATAATTATGCGACACGTAGCGCGTCGCCGTCGCGTTGTTCAAAATCGCGAATTATTTAAAAACGCACTTGAATGCACAAACAATTTTTACATAGTTTGTTTGAGAAATGTCTAATGTATTTTTTGCGTATTTTTTCAAAACGGGAAATTGCGGGAAATTGTTTATAAGTCCACACAAAGTTGGAGAATTATTTGAGATTTTCTATTGAGCAGCTCCCGGAATGAAATAATGTATTTAATTATTGCACCATTGTATTGTCTAAAAATTTTTTTATTCAAAAGTACATACTTCAAGACAACTTTTCTATTAAATACCAATTTAAACTCGAAGCTGAAATCTGGACAATAAGTCGTCAAAACTTGGTGTTGCATGGAGCGAAATGCTACTCAAATCAGCGATTAATAGAAGGTGATTTTTGCATCGCTCTAACAAGCAGAAATATTTTTCAATTCACTTGAGATTCGAGAAAAAGGTGCATTGATGTTTTCTCTAAAGATATACTAAATTTTGTGGCAATACTGTTAAGTTGACAAAAATGTATTTTTGGCCACTTTTCCGAGCGTCTGACCCACTGTGCACCGATGCCCTAAAAACCAACATCAACCATGCCATCGCCCAAATTCAGCTTGATTTGTGCGCAAGAGTAATCGAAAATTGGACCTCTCGGGTGCGCGCCACCAAGCGGAGCCGCGGCGCTCATTTGAACGACGTTATTTTTCACACATAATGTCATTGATAGGCCTTTCTAATAAAAAGAAAAATTCGTAGATATCTCACATACAACTTGCTTTATTCAATTTTAAAATCTAGGCGTCCTTAATGGAAAACCCTTTAGCTGGAAAGCCCGTCCACGGACGGGCATCTAGACCCGATTGGTTGGAAACTCGATTGATGTGCAACTCGTCCCAAGAGGAGTATACCGGCGGTGGTTTAATATATTTTTTGGTTGGTAAAAAAATTCGATCAATCAGAGTGTTTCCTTTTCTCCAAAAAATGGCACGCTTAAGGAGGAGCAGCAGCAGCAGCAGCGTGCTGGGATTTTATGTATTAAGATAAAAATAAATAAAAATAATATAATAACAAGCCGTTCATTAGCTTAGTAAGTTAGCCGAAGAAATGTAAAGAATTAGGCTGTAAATGCAGTTACAAAGGGTGGCGTTGCTAAAAAAAATAAGAGAAGTTTTCAGTTTTACCCCGAACAAAGAGAGAAATATTACAAGCGAAATATTTCTGTTTCGTAACCGAAGGGGTAATCGCTGTGGAAATTTGGTGTAAAATCTCAGGAAATCTTAGGAAATTAAAAAAAAAATTTTTGGTTTGTAACTCTACCAGTAATAAAATAAATTACTAATGCAGCCGATACGGAGATGAATTTTTATCTTATTAATAATAAGATATCAGAATAAGATATATTTCTAAAAGAAATTTTCTAATGTAGATTCTTCCCAGACTCGAACCAAGCGAATTACCTCAACATTGAAACATGCCATTCAACAAGCTAGAGAACAATAAACAGACCATGCTGTTCAAAACTGTCACAAATAGGGGGATCTGGGAGGTTTGGAAATTGGTGTTAAATCTGAGGAAATTCAAAAAAAATTTCTAGTACGTCACTCAATCAGAAATAAAATAAATTACTAATGCAGCCAATAAAGATGAATTTTTATCTTGTTTTTGAGGGTCCAATTGGGTGGGAGGGGAGACTTGGCGTGCTCTCCGAAGGGAAGAATAAAAAATAGTCAAAAAGAAATTTTCTTATGTAGATTCTTCTCAGACTCGACCAAGCCAATTACCTACATTGGAACATGCCATTCAACAAGCTTGAGAACAATATAAATAGAGAAAATGCTGTTCAAAATTGTCACAAACCGGGGGGTCTGGGGGGTTCGGGTCGATCTAAGCGTTAGAATAAGTAGTAAAATTATCGTTTGGGTTTAAACAAAAATCTTAATGCTGTTAATATGTAATACGGTTTAAGACATTTAAACGCGACAGGTTGAAAGCGGCCGTTTAAACGCGACCGTTTGAACGCAAAGATGTCCCCTCCGCTCCGGGCCATTTTGACAAACACCATACTCGCTAAAAATATCCCTTTATAGTCTAGACCGGTCCTACACAACAAAGTGTGCTACCAAGAAGGGGGTGGATCTCTCTCGATGTGGACTCAACGCTGTGATTTTTTCAGGGAGGCAGGGTGCAATTGCATCTAATTTCTCGCGTTCAAACGTCTCTGCGTTCAATTGTCCGGCTCCGTATGTAATATCGATTATATCGGTCGGATTATACCACCCGGTCAAAAATATAACAATTACTTAAAAAAAGAGTCAATCTTTAAATTTAACAATGGAACGACAGAAGAATTAACCCCGATTTTTGTATATTCAGATTTAAATCTACAAATACTATATCATCATACATTCCTATATCAAGAATATAATTTACCGAAACCCTTGGCAATGTACCGATTCGTAACAAAACTACCCCTATGCATTTCCTACCCTATTCCTAATCAGCATTTTTTGATTTTCACATTCGAAGCTTAGAAAGCTGCTTAATTTTCAATGTACGAATAAATACGACAAGTAAACAAAACACTTTTCTAGAAAAACAGAAGAAAATTAAAATTAAAGAGCAATAAATTATTGTGCGTAATTCCTTTTTATAAAAATTCCAAAATAGTTTCATAATAAATATAAAATAAAATTTCATTGTGACAAACGTTTGAGAAATAAATATGGACTCGATTCGAAAAGCTAACATTTCATGATTATATTCCATGGGACAATCGAGTTTGTTAAATTACTCGAAAAACATCAGCCAACCATTCGAAAACAAAGCAAAATCTAATATAAAGCACAGTCGGCTAATAAAACACAATAATAGACAAAAAGTGCAATTACAAACACGACAATAGATCGTTCGCTCAGTTCGACTCGTAATGCAGTTAAATATATTAATAATTGCAAACAATAAAACTGGATTATTTCGTTTGGCTGACTACAGTTGAATTTTAACCTGAAGTAAAACCGAGTGCCAGGAAATTATGAATGAGAGGTGCAATAGGGTTCAAATATGGGGTATACGATTCCACACAGTAGTTGAATTCATTTGTCCAGCTATCGCTACCCCGCACAATGGACACGGCCGAATGGGGTAATGACTATGATTTAGAACACCAATTAAAATGTTTATAAAAGAGCTCTCCCCGGTTAACAAATACATCTAACTTTGAGCTATTCTCTCTTTGTATTATTTTAATAGTACGCGCCCTTTTAACACCAGCGCGGTTTCTACCAAATTACTCCAATCTACCAGCTAAATTGTGTTTTTTCAATTCCGAGCCACCAACACTGTAATAACAGAAAATGATTTAAAGAAATGCTGCATAACAAATAGGCACCTACGTGAATACAGCACAATACACCCCACATCACCTGTTACTTCTAACGTGCCTGCAAGAATGAAACCTATCGTGTTTATTGATGGTAAGCAGTTTGCGGAGTAACTTACACCAACAAAACCTCCCTTTACACTCCACAACGTATGTTAACAATATGTTAAACGCTTTAAACCGTGCTTTACGTTACCCCTATACTTTAAGAACTCATTTTACATTCTTACTACTACCACAACTGCAATAACACATCGAACCGATGATGATTACATAATTTTTAAATGTAAATATGTAAATATGTAAATTTATCCTTAAAATCGAGAAATCTTGCGATCTCTGCAATGGCCCGCACTACTAAAACATTTTCATCGTAAACGAGTGAAAGAATCAAAGGGAAACGGAAGCAACAAATTTTTTGAATGAGGGAAATTGCATCCACCGCCCCGACTCTTCGGCGTGCCGTTTGGTGAAAATTGTGTCTCGTGCTATTAATTGTCAACTTTTGTTACCGCTAGATAACGGTGTTGTACAGATTTAATTTGTACGAACATAAATTTTACAATCAAGATAACAATAGTCACTTAAAACGATATTCAAATTTACACCAACTTAAAAGTCGACCGATAATAATTCGGGATACCAATTTAATTTTTTAATTTAAAATGGCGACGAGTAAATACATTATGCAAGCAATATTTATGTCACGTAGGTGTATATTCTCAAAAGTAAAATTTCATTTTTGAACTAAACCTGTGTTCAATATTTAAACGACGAGCGCAATTTTGAGAAAAATCGAAGTAGTATTCTAGTGTCCTCTACAGAGGTGTAGAGCTAAGATTGTACGTGTATCCATTTCTTTACATACAGACTAGTCGGTGGAGTGTCTTTTAAAACATTTTACAAGCCAATTGGGAAATCATTTCTTTACTTCCCCGTTGGTGAACTATTTGGATTGTGATAGATATGTGGCCTACTCTGCGACTGATTCGTCTTATGTTTTTCTTCGTCCAATTTAAAGCTCCAACGACCCAAATATTCAAATTTAAAAAAAATCAAAACATATTTAATATTCTCGGCAAATTACTCACCTATGATTGCACTGTTGACAAGCAAAACACTCTAAGTGATAGACGTTACTTCTAGCTCGCATCACCATTTCGAAAGCAGGAATAACTTTATTACAGGCGGCACAATATCCGGTATTTCCAAATAACCTCAAGTAGTCTCTCTTACATAATATCAAATTGGCTTTAGTATAAAGTGTAGAACCGACTTCCCCTAATCTACAATCGCAACACCCACACTTTAAGCAGTCTTCGTGCCAAAAGAGGTCCAGAGCTTTAAGGAGGTAACGTTCGGTAATAGTTTTACAACATCCCGCACATTCTTGTGGTCCACCAGACGACGCTGGTTTCGTGGACCCATCTTTAGACACGTCCATCGTCATCATAGGGCCGTTCGCCCTTGTTATGATCTAAAACAAAGAAACCATCATCAGAACAATGTAAAATTACAATTTATACAGCAGTTTGCAATTTATTCCATCACATTAATTTCTAATGAAACGCAATCGATAAACTGGAATTGTTGTAATTAAAAAACTCCACCGTTGAAGTTTATTAAAACAAATTTTAACCATTATTTACATTTCGTAAATATTTAGTGTGCATTACAACCAAAAAATAGCAAATTATTGAGGTATAATTATAAATTGTGAAAAAATTTCCTGGATGAATAAATTTGAAATTTGATCGACAGCAACAATACAACATACGCGGTAGGAAAAAATAGTGTAATCGTGCAGAAAAATAAGTTGAGATTCATATGAATTTAGGCGTTTTAGGGTTCCAAAGTTAAAAAAAATCATTTCCAAAAAAGTGTGTTTGTATGTAGTAAATGAAAATTGAATATATTATTGCTATTATTAAAACTAACCAGTGGCAGCTGATAGGCGCAGGGCGATAAGATGTTGCCCTCTCGAAAATAAAACATTGAATCATTATAAAAATTTTGAAGCGCTCCTAACAGCATGTCATTACTTGCTTTTTCAGTTGATAGTTTCAAGTGAACTATTATCTACCATAATGAAAATCTTCACTTCCCCGTCAAATTCCTAAGATTTTGTTTGATCAATTTTGACGAACACTCGGAGTTGTGTATTTTCAAAAAATTCAAATCACAATAATTATTATTGTGTCCTTGCCAAGTTAAGTTTTGTTGCGGAGTGTACGTATTTATGACGAAAGCACCTGTAAATAAAATTTGCAGGATATAAAAACCAGCAGAAGGGGTGGCAAGTTAACTGGAGAGTGTAAATTTAAATTTCAATATTAAAACGTTGCAAATAAATTGAAAGTAAACTAGGAATATAAAACACATGGTGTTTATGTTACAAAATTAAGCACCTATTTGTGCCATACAGACAGGATATGAACCTAAAATCACTATATAAATTTTTCGAGCACATTTTATTATTTTACACACGAGTTGGCACCAGATTTTCACTCAGTGCGACAGCAAAACTTTCATAACAGAGTCGTGTGTGTGTATATTGCCAGTTTTCATTGCAATAACATCCATAAGTCACCCTTTCTTGCTTTTTCTCATTTACGTGCGCCACCCCTTTGCGCTGACGTGCGGCCAAAATTGAATAAAAATTTTTGTATCATACCAAGTCCGGCAGCACGCGGATAAATAATGTAAGGCAATAATAAAATATGGCTGGTCCGGCGGTAACATACCTCGCTACTTTAATAAAAACGTCACCAGTCCCAAGTCCAAACTGAATAGGGATAGATTGTATTCAGGGTGCACTCCCTTCGGTCCTACTTTCCACTTTTGTATTAATATTTTTACTGAAGTATAATATATTTTTTGTTTTATAATTTGAAAGTTCAAAATTGTCTCTCCCTATTTCGTAGTATTGCGTGACATCTTTTCAATTTTGTTTCTCATCAGGTGCTACGTACGTTTACTTCCACCTCCGGTAAGCAAATTTCTAATCACGAGCACTGTATTGACTATATGTATAAACAGCAAGAGATTATAGATATAATAAGCAACAAGTAAAACATATTTTTATGTCTAATTCGTCTTCTTCACATTAACTAACTTGGTAAAATCTATAGCTATAGTCGGAATCTTATAAGTTAACTTTTCCAATTTGACAAAAATGTAAACATTTATTTGATATAAATTTTAGTTGAAGATAAAATTGAAAGAATTTAAATAAGAAAACATTATAATATAAAGAAAAGTTTTATAAATGAGTCAAAAAGTCAAGAAAGAATGATTACTCATATTAATCCTAAGAGTAGCCGTGGCTAAATATCGGTGAATCAATACTTCACAGAAGCTTTTATTTATTTACAATGATTTTTCCTGCTGGAATCTTCTTCAAAAATGTCCTACTGAATTTTATATCGACTGAATCAGTTTGTTACATTTTGCATTTAATAGAAATGTCGAGACTATAAATTTTTCGGCATAGTGCCACAACATTGATGTATTTATAAATAATAAAATATATGGGAAAATATTCCAAATTCAGTTGAGATTTCCCCAGCAATCCGAGATCCGGGAGAGATATACTCGAGATTTCCAATCAAAATATTTTCTCAGTTTTTCCTTTACTTAAACACCGGACTTCTTTCGCGAAAACCTAACCAATGCAAAAAAATTTTTAAGATATTTTTAATCCATTTCTATGAATTTCCCCGGATTCCCTCAGATTTACCTTTACTTCTTCTAAAGTAAAGAAATAAAATTCCTTTGGATTTCCGAGATTTCCTCAGATTTCACTGGATTTCCATTTACTCGTACAGTTTGTACAGCAGACTTCTGTCAAACAAATAAAACTAGCAAAAAAAAGTTCATAAATTTCTAAAATAAATTAACCAATTCTTTTGAACTTCCCGGATTTTCATCAATTTCCTTAGTTTTTCCTTCACATAAACCCCGGAATTAGGTGAGTATAATAACTACCCGGGAAAAACCGGGAACTAATTACTTTCCAGCAATGTCTGCATAAAAGAATACATATTTGAGATTTATGAAAATTTTACCCAAAAAAAAAAATTATTTATTCAGCTATGTATACTACTATATGAATGTATAATATACAGTATCGGTCATGGAAATTGCATTAGGAATTATTCCCGAATTAAAAAAACAGATTTCTATATTATATTCTTAATAATAAAGAATAGAAAATAGAACAGAAATAGATAAAAAGTTAAATTTTTAGTTTTGGTCAAGAAACATATTTTTTAACACAATCACAAAGCTAGGTTCATTAAACCGGGGGGTCTGCGGGATATGGAAGACCCCCCAGCACAACAGTGATTGTGTTCAAAAATAGAAAATGTGTTATTGAATTTAAAATCAGAAATCTTAGAATTTAAATATTTAGAAGTTAGATTTCTGGTTTGAAACCCATAAGCTCAATAACACAATTTTTTGAGCACAATCCCTGGTGTACTAGAAGGTATTTCATACCCCCCAGACCCCCCGGTTTAAAAACCTAACTTTGTGTGCGTATTGCGTTTATGCAAAATTTCATTAGGAATTGTTATTTTAATTCGGAAATAATTACCGATGCAATTTCTATGACTGCTACTGTACATATTATCGGGTTCCAAAATCGTTCATCAATTTCTGATTATTTTAGTTTTCATTTTGTAAATTTTATATTTTTATTGTAAAGATTTTGTTATTTATGTTGCTTATTTTTACGAAGTTAAATGTAATTTTTCTAATAATGTACTTCTTGTGCATAATATTTAATAAACATCTAAAATAACGAAGAAGTACATTATTAGAAAAATTTTTAATTTTTGAATTTTCTGGTTTTCCCGCCAACTAATTGAGATTGCAAAAACTAAGAGGGGAAACCAGGTCTTTTGCCGCTAAGGCGGTTGCCATAAGCGCTTGAGACGAATTTTGTCACTAAGTTTTAATTGCGATTTATTTTTGAGTTTTGCTATTGAAAATTGAAAATTAACATTCAAGGAAGCATAAATTAATTTAGATACGGTCACAGATGAGCATAGTTATTTTTTCAATAACGTTCCCGTTTTACTATTGGAAACTTTCTTTGAAATTAATTCAAATTTAGAAAAATTTGGAATTGTTACAAAAAAATCAAGTTTCTCTCGTGAATTATTTCAGTAATTAAATTCGGAGTTGAGAATAATCTATTATTTTAAATTTCCGCATAAAATTACACATAAAAAATAAGTCTCGTCTGTCTGTGTCCTTCCGTAATCGCATCCCACAGTAGTCAACGCACTAGGAAACCTGTTACCACATTTGGCCCAATGCATCTGAATGCTGCTGTAATGTCAGTTACAATCAGGTTTACCCTCGGATTTACCCCAGTTTCAATTTTCTAATTGGACCAATATAATAATGAACCGCTTAATCGGGAAAAAAACATTTTGTTTTTGAGTTTTACATCTCTCGAGCCCATATAACTTAAGGCGGACACTTTCTTCCTCCATAGAAAGCTCCGTGTCTATTTTAACAGTGTATTGCCTTCGCGTGTGTAAAGTCAATTTTCGGCATTTATGCTTGCCATGCGTTAAATTAAGCGAAGCAGCCTAATCTAGATGTCAGTTCGCTTCGATATACAAAAATATTCAAATTATAACTACATACAAAAAAAATAAACTTTTAATTCGAAGTTAAAAATATAAACAACCGGCGTCCTCGGTTTAATTTTAAAACAATAAAATTCAAATTTAATTTTAGAACTAATAAAAAAAGGCAAAATGAAAAAAGAAATGCGAAATAGGTCGTAAAATATGTAACAAACTTTAAAGCATTTAAATACGATCCTGTAATGCAATTCATTATAAAAAAAAAATAATTTTCGCAAAATTGAAAAAGAAAATTTGTGTAAAATAGAGGCAATTAATTATAAAGCTAACTCTAGAATTGTTTTGATATTAAACTCATTGAATTGAAGTTATAAAACATAATTAACTCGGAATATAATAACAAAAAAATAGGGTGAGTGAGTGGAAATTTTTAATTTTTAAAGCACTAAAATGAAATAGGTTGTAATTTTAATTAAAAACTTGGAAAGTATCCTTTGTTTTAGTAGCTGCAACAAATAAACCTGAAGAGGCGGATGTTTTGTTCCCGTAATTAGAAGGAAATTAAACGGTTGTGGATGGTCATCCGTAGAATACTCCAATTTTAACTTCTACCCCAGATTTATTTGACTTTTTATTGCACCAAGTTTTAGTTGTTATAAATTGCATTGGATTCGACGTGCTTCATAAAACAGTAGAGATTTCATTTTAAGATAATTTCAATGTTTGGCGAAATCTACTCTTATCTACAAAACCGCTCGCAAATTCAGATTATTTAATATTGCTTGGTGCTTTTCTCAGGATTACACGACACCGTGTAAACTTTATGTCACTAAAATTTTCAAATTAAAAAGAAACCTTATTCCACATCACAATGATTCCTTTCATACTGCACCCCAACTCCGGGTGCTTAACTTAACTTGCGCTGCTGGAAAGCTGCTGCTGCGACATAGCAGTTAAGCGGTTAAACCGTCGACTTCCCGAAAAGATATATGGCCTGCATGTTCGCACACAATAACGATCGAATTAAAATTGCATTATGGCAAAAAGTAATTAAGTAAAAAGAGGAAATATAGAATATCGTTAAAAAATATGTAAGTTAAATTTCCGAGCACGTACGTCAATTCTGACTGCAAACGAGCAGTACTTTAAACGAAAAAACTTTATACTTGATTAGTAGCGTTAAATTAAGGCCGGCGAAACTTAATTAAATTTTATATAATGGACTAACTGAGGAAATGCTGAACAAAAATAATTAAAAACCTAAATTTGCTCTGCCTGTGTACTGTTAAGTGACAAACTTAATTAACAGGGTTATTCTTCGGATACTTTGGAGTACGACTCGGTTCTTATCATTAAATTATTGTTCTTTATTCAAAAGGTATAATCAAAACTTGCAAACAACTTTTTAACTTTTGCTTCTACGTTGTATTATTGAAACGTTTTAAAAAAAAAACAAGTCGTTCGACGTTGATTTGTATAAATCCCCAGTTCGAGACGCATTTTAGTTAATTTCGTACAAACCACCCTCTTTTTATTCTCGACTTTGATTAAAAACGCTAGGTTAGATTTCTCGATAAAAGTATTTCTTTAATGCAAATAAAAGTGTTTATTTTAAAAGCAATATAAACAATAAATTACTGAAATCCGCCCCTGCGAGTGGGTAATGAGATGATAAATTGAATGAGTCTAATCTGAAATAAATAAGCGGAAGAAGAAGAAAGCAAAGCAGAAGTGAAGTAAGTGGCACTAAACGAACTAAGTGACGAATGAGGGCGAGAGTGAAATGAAGAAATACAAGTTATTGTTATAGAAAGAAAGACGGCCATACAGACGGGACAATATTGGCGTGAAATTGATCGGGGACCGCTTTCAAGCCGCTATTTCAAACTTCGAATGTTGAGCAAATTCAAATAATATAGCTCTAGACACAATTGTCTATTGAGCTTAGTATTAGTTTTAACACTTAAATTTTTGTTTAACTCAAACTGAATTTTCTTTTTTTAAATTTACGTGCGCCTTGTTTCGATGATGATCATTAAAAACACGAAACTTCGTGCTTGCTTATCTTTGACGGGATATCCTACTATTTATCAATTGTCAAATATACGCTAAATTGCGTTTTGGGTGTCGTGAGCAGGATTAGTGTGAAAATGTTTTAATTAACTTTGGCTGAAATACATTCGCCCTTCAGGACAATTCCGAAAAGCACGTGACAAGTCTATAGATTAATACCACTGTATTCGCAAATCTGGCCTTTCTACCATTTCTTAAACTTTTCTACGCCATTTTTAAATTACATTTGATAAAATATAATTTATTAAATAATAATTAAATTATTACTGTTTTTTACAGTGCAACTGCAATACATCGACATTGTATGTCAAGGAGGTTGCCTATTATAAAGCTCAGTCGCTACAGATTTCAAACATTTCTTTCATCGCGTCGTGAAAACCAGTCTGTTAGAAAACAAGTCGGGAAAATTTCCACAAGTTATCGATTGGCCGTTTTCCATGCATTTTATGCCCAATAGTATATTGTGTATTAGGAGCAGAAAGTGCGACTATTTGTGCCCGGAAGCGCCAACTTTTCTTCCTATTTCTCGCCAGGCAGACCCGCGTGTAATTTTTTGTTACTTTTTTATTTTATTTAGCAAAGTTTATTTAAAGACCGAAAGGTCTGGGGGGTCTATAAAACATTTTGGATTTTAAAACGTTTTTAAGAATTTAAAAAATTTTGATTTTTATTGGTAAAAAATTAATGTTCCCACCCAATTTTCGTGTCTATCACGAATTATTCATATATTTGAACCGGAGGTGTAATAATCTATACATCCATTATATCGAACTGAGGGTAGACCCCGAGTCTGTAGCAGATTAAACAGATTAAAACTCTTTCTCCGTTGTATGTCTCCGACGTTTTCCGATACTCAAAAAGGGTTAAGGAACAAGGAACCGCTTGATGCCTTAACTCTAATTTAGAAGACGGCAGCGCCAAGAAAACTACTACTACCCTGAGTAGTACACTGTGAAAAAAGATTTGTCGCTCTAACAGAGCTATTGGTAGCTATAGCCTCAACTGAGTTTTGTTTTGCTGTTGTTAGGATGTTTAAACAATAATTTAGTTTCTATTACAAAACTTTTTGCTACTGCTATAACACTCTGCTATAACAAATATTTTGTTGCTGCAACAAATTTTCTGCTGCCATAACTAAGTTGTTTTTTATTCAGTAAAAAAGATTAGTTGATATAACAAATTTTCTTATTCTGCATAGAAAAAAACTTTGTTATGGCAGCAAAAAACTTATTACACCAACGAAAAACTCTGTTGAGGCTATAGCTACTAATAGCTCTGTTAGGGCAACAAATCCTTTTTCTCAGTGTATTGCTTTACTCGTGTAATGTAATCAGAACGAAGTGTCTACATCGCTGGCGTTCCAAGTGTGGTAAGTGTGAAAATTTCAATACATAAAAATGCAAATTAAAATCATGAAAAATGTCTTGGATGCAATCACAGAACCAAAGCGACTAAGATTAGGATAATACAATTATTATACAGTGAATTTTGCCTGAAATATCTTAATAATCTTTTCAAGATATTGTTTGTTGTTGTAATAACTACGGTTACTTTAAATTTACTTTCATTTACTTTGATGGATCCTACGCCAAATTATTTTTACTTTTTTTACTGTCTCATGCTTTTCATTAAAAATTATTTCATTTTTCCATTCATAATAAATTATCAAAATATCTAGTAAATAAAATAAATTTTAATTGCAATCACAGTTATCGATTTATTTACCAAAATTTATTAAGTTGCTTTTCCAACAAAAGTGATCACTTCCCTATCAAAAATTTGATTTTAAGTAAAACAATTTGTCTCTGTCCGTCTGTCCAAAGATTTTCCACCCCAATGTGTAATACACTATTTGGTACTTCCGGAAGTACAGTAACTGTTTGAGTCCTTGTTTTGAAGGACTAAATTACCTAAATTGTCTAAAATAAACTAAATTTAACTGACTACTCAAATGTGAAAATGTAAGTAGCTTTTACATTTCGCAAACGATTTCAAAATAAAAGTCCTTCTTTACATCCTAGGTGTATAATATACTATTATATTCGAGGTGAAATTTTATTTCTGTCTACTTTCTATCGAACAAATAAAGACAAAACCCGCACGAGAAAACCAATCACTTTGGGCCCACGGTATTTGAACGCCTTTTTTCGTTAATTATTCCATTTAATTTTCGGTACTACTTCAGTAACTAAAAGCACCAAAAACTATCAGATTTTGTTATCCCACATATTATAGTAAGCTGGTGAAAGTTCCCGCCCTTGCATCTCCCCAGTCTCTGATCTTCCATACGCACGAGGATGCTCTTTATAAAATATGCCGAAAAAATTTAATTTTTAATGATAATATATCCCCTCTATTGACAGTTTGATAACCACTGCTATAGGCCATTTATTTTTCCTAGTAAAGTAGTAATCGAATGAATGTCAATAACCTGCAGTACCCAAACAGTCTATCCAAATTTGAAATAAATAAAGCGAAAAGCTGTTATCACGAATAAGTATAGGCTTGTCTCTTGTGTTCTCGTTATAGAGGGGTTCTACTGTATTATGATTTGTTAAAATTTTAAAATTTCAAATTAATAGTCGTAATTTGAGGTAGCAAAAAAATAAAATGTAAATTGCGATAAGAATGAATGAATAAAACAATGTTTCGAAATAAAAAATTTTATTGAGATAATTGCATAGAATGATTGGATTAGGAAGATTGGGGAAAGCCTTGTATATTAATTAACTTAGCGCTGGATAAATCAAGAATATTGATTAAACAAGCTCATTTCAATTTCAATAATCTAAAGGAACGACCGTCGAATTGATTAACAAAAGTCATAATCAATCTTAAACACACCAATTATCTGTAGAGAACATCAAAGAAGGCCTTGCGGTAATCAACGCTTCCAATTAAGCAGCGCTTCTGGCAGCTGCGAAATCAATCAAAAAACTAATTGAAAGCCTACCATGATCCCTAGAATCCCTTCGTTTTATATCCGTCTCATACTTGCGTCCAGACATCACAGGAGTTTTATATTTTTTCTCTGTCTTTTGTAATTCTGATAACCGTTGTCTGTTCTGTTTCATTAATAATTTTCTGGATTCAATTTGGTATTTGACTTTATGTGATTGTGGCTGGGATCTTATTGTTCCGCGATATTACAGAGTTTATTGAGTTTTAGTGATATTGTTTTTATTGGAAATTGTGAACGTTACAGAACAACTTCTTATTTTATTTTTCATTATATATCTATTGTTTTCGTATAATTGTTTTAGATTTCGATTGTCGATCGAGTATCTAAAAAGCAATTTATCCATCTATATCTTCTAAAGACGATTCAACTCGTTACGTTCCACAATAAAATTGGATATTTAAGTTATTTAATAATTCGCAGTGGCGTATCTTCCGTTATCGAGCTAATAATCTAAGCCATCAAATAAGACAATCGAAAAGTTTCCAGTCAAAAATAAAATATTATTAAATATAAACAAGTCTTGAGTGTTTTTTAGTTTCAAGTTGGCAACAACTTTCGCGTGACTTTTCCAAGTGCTTTTAGTGTTAATACAAAAACTAACCATTTATTATATTAGAAATAAGAACAACACGAATTGCAATAATAAAATGGACTGTCGGTCGTCATCAATACTATCCTATCACTATCTGTAATACACTTAACGCTTCTGCATATATCAAACATCTGCCCATTATCCAAATTGACTGCTGTAATCAACTAAAAAGAATTCAATCCACTTTCATATTTTGTCTAAAAATCTATCTTTATGTCCAACTAAATCAAAATCCTTGCCCTTTATTAAAATGTAGATTAATTAAAATTTCAGCCGAGCGCACGCGAACGTGTCGCTACCATTACAATAAAGTATACCAACCTAACCTTAACACGTCAAACTTTAACGGCTTTAAATTTCAAATAATTGATGAACCGCGAGTGCGTCAATAAATTATAATATCGTAATGCATAGTTTAATAGTTTCGGAGTACCAACAAATTTTTCCGGTATTATTCGATTAAGTTCAATAAATAAGATGCTTTTTGTAGGCTCATCCAATTCAAGAAAGTACCTACTAATACAAGCAAAATGGATGTAAAATATATTGAAATATCCTAATACAATTACTACATAATTTTATAAAAGCATTCGATAATAAATTCTGCATAAAAGTAATTTCCAAAAGAGGGGCTGTTTTGTGTCTAAACTGCTTCATCGACATTTGTAACATATCCCACTTTCAATCTACTTAAAAGGGAACTGGTTTCTGTAAAAAGCACCAATCTATAAGAATTGACGCTCAAAAGATATGTTATTACCAAAATTGTGGATGATTACATTGACTTTCCTTAACTTTATGAACACTTTTCAACTTTTTTAAACTTTAAAAAGCGGACAAAAGTACGCTTATGCAACGACACACTTCAATTTAAAACCAATTTTTCGTTTTTCACTCCGACATAATCTTTATTTAATCGACGCCGTTATATTATTATAAAACAGGAAACACACGGTAGCATCTTATCAATCGCGTCTCGCAATTTTAACTAAAATTAAGCCGAATAACAGTTACAATAATATAAATAGTCGATCAATTCGTTAGACAAACAAAAATAAAAGGGTGATTTTAAACGACCGACCCTTTAAACTTGATTGAGTAACAAATAACGTAACAAATTTTACGCTACGGATTCAAATTGAAACAAAAACATTTTAAAAATCTATTTGAGCTTATTTTTTCACGTCAATCAAAAAATTTCTAATTTGTTACCTTTTTCTAAAGTGGCCATTAAATATTAAGCGTAGTATAACTTTTTTTAAATAAAATATCTATAGTTCCAACCAAAAATTTCGTTTTAAAATGATGACTTTATAAAATATTAAAAGAATAATAACATATCATTGGAAATAATTTATCTTTTTTCATAATATTATTCTTCGTGAATTTCATATCTCTTATTACGTAACTTCGATATAAATGTGAACCTTCGTAATTAGAAGGGGAGAATAAGTAGTTCAATATAGGAGCGCCCTAAATGAAGAAACATGCAAACAACTTGATTTGGTTTTTTTTGTTCGTCACGTCCTTTTATGGAAAAAGGGCAAGGAAATTGTTATGTCGAGTAAACGTTATTAAAAATCCGTTCCGGCATTCTATCGTTTTCCAATTCCACACATGAAAATATATGATGCCAAATAAAATAATTCAGTTAATAGAATATGAATATTCTGATCGACATCGCTCACAAGAAATACCTGCAGGCGCTTACAAGCTTCTTTTGGGCAAACAGAATATGGCTAACTTGTCTCTCTATTGTTGCAAACAAAACCCCAATTTCGGTGCAGTGAGGCAGAATGCCCATAGTTTATCTACTATTTTTTTTAATAAGTATGTCAAAATTCCGTAATCTGTGACGTTTCAAAGGAAAATCTATAAACTGTAAACAGCAAAGCAGCAACATACATAATACCATACAGGCCATCTCGTTTTGATAACATCAAATTAGTGTTAAATACAAAATAGTTCCTGAGAAACGGGGAGGGGGGGGGAATTGAAAAATTGATTGTAGTTGTGAAAATTCCAAATTTAATTCGTTGTATTTTCAAAATTGCAATTGAAAGTTTAATAAATTAGTTATTTGGTTCAAGTTTTTAAATTTTAGACCTCAAAACGTCTCATATCGCATATCTTAAAAAACATTCCAAATAATAACTGCAATTCAAAAAAATGTTCCATACACCCCCCTCCTTATATACTAAGTGCTAAGAAAGCACTTAAATTTAAAGCACTTCAGAAACCAGCTTCGAGGGTAATTTCTTAAACAACCCTACAAGTTCTTCCCTTTCCTATTGCTAAAAATGAATTAAACATTTTTGGAACCCCAGGCAAAATTTTTTCCGGGCCCCTTGTAGCATAAATTAAGCATATTTATTTGAAGTAATCAAGGAAAAGAAAAGCTTTTATTATAGCAATCCAATCAAAACAAAAATTTAAAATGACGTTCAAAGTGTAATGAATTTTTGGATTTATATAAATTGAAGTTAAACATTGTCATTAAATCGGATAATAGAATTTCAATTAATTATCCTTCAGATGTTAAACAAATTTGCAGTGTTTTTAAATGTTTTAAATAAATACGATTCGCCCCGCGCCAGCTGCTTGAAAATTGTTTAAAACGTAGCCAGGATATTGTTTAGAGTAATTAATTAACAAAATGTTCCAAGGAAGCAGATTCCGATGTAAAATCTATCATTTTTATTAAATAATATGTTCCGATAAATAAAATAGTGTAAATAGTTAAAATAATCAATCTTTTGTCCCATTTTTCAAATTCAAAGTGGGGCCCAAAACCTTGGTTGGTCACAGCATTAGTTTCAGCTATACGTAGTTCACCCGGAAGATTTTTTCAGTGTAAAAGTTAAAATAAAACCTAAATTTAGTTTTATTGAAATTATGACTGAGTTAGATGCATAATCAGCAATAATTCCAGACGCAATAATCCTTTCTAAAAGTTCATCAACAATCAATATATTTTCGATGCCCCACACAAGACTTATTTTTTATAATTATGCGGTTTAACTTTGTAAAATTCTTCAAACAGCTGTAAAACTTTCCATTTCGATCGACCATAATTAACATAAACACAGGTTACCATCACCAGTCAAGGGTTAGAGAATTTTTCTTTTAAAAAAGAAGAAATAAAAAAGAAAGTGTAAGGTGTGAAATGGTTTCTCACCAGTACGAAAATAAAATCATAAAATTAAAAAGTTTAGTATCAAAAAAATTAACGTAAAGATGGACGTAAGGACATTTTTAAATTTTAACCAAAATATTTCTCCTCGCCACACTGAGGAGAAAGCGAGTTGATTTTTTTTTGTTTCTGACTTTTTGGATCTGACGATGACAAAAACAGCGAAAGAAAGAATAAGTATAACAAAATTGGTATACGAGTATAATATATTATACATTTATTTTTAATTTATTAACAAAATTGATTAGGTAGTAATTCCAGAGCTGCAATTATATTTACTTATTCATATCTTATATTTGGTAAACAGATTAAATTAACTCTTGAAATTTAATCAAAATTTAATTTGTTTTTAGTTAATTGAAAAGACAAGTGGTTCGGTTATACCTACAATAAAACGAAATAACTTATAAAGCTATTTCTATTAAAACTTTGTGTAATAATTTAAAATTTAAAACATATTATGTAATTAAGTTACATAAAAAGTTAGAGGTATTTTGCGTAAATATACAGTAAAACGATGATGCGGGTTGAATAAACAATCTTCGTCAATTTTTAATTGCTTCTCATACGGCATAACATGCCCATTAGTAAAAGAGCACATAATACCATCACAAATTGTGTATAATTATAGCTCAAATAATACATAAAAGAATGAATAATGCAGCATCAAAGGTATATACATATACCTATAGTATTAAAATGTAAAGCGGAAACGGTAGGATATATTCATAAAAATAATGAATGAACTGTGAAAGCTAAAAAGAAACGTGTGCTCCTTATTAAATTGTAAAATCCCAAACCACAAAGCGTTCGTTACGAATGCATTTCGGTTGAATTTTCAAATTTTGTACTCTTTTTTCGGGCGTCATTTTCTCTAATTGCGATATCACGTTACTAATTACCCTAATGGCCTTCTGTAAATAATACAGAAGCTATAGCTTACTAGATTTCACACTTGTCTGCTAATGGCAACCATCTGGTTATGACGTCAACAACCCACCACCTACAGAGAACATTAGTGGTGGTTGCGGTGGTCCATTTTATTGAAAAAAATTATCACTTTAAAATTTAATTAACCCCTAACACTTGAACCGCTCCGTCGACTATTTTTAATATTGGAGAGTCGAAAAAAAAAACTGTGGCGGTTGTGTTTCTCTTCGGGTGGGTCGGTGGACGGGCCAACGCAACAACGGCGCTCGTATGGAAAGCGTTTTTCCTAATTAAAAAAAGATCTGAAAGTTAAATTTTGCAGCGATCAATTATGCAAAATTACGACAGGAAAATGTAAAATTTCCGTATAGGTTAAGACGTGGAAGTCTGTTGAGGTTCACATGTTTATAATTATTTTGCAAAGCACTTCACGATGTTAATTGCATTTGCATCTTGACAGTTTCTTGTTGGTGACGTGTCATCATGGGTTAAGGTAAGAAAACGGTTGTCATGAATTATTCACGTCTTGCTTATACAAGATGACACTCTTAATTGGAAATAAGGTTACGATCTCCGATATAGATTATTCAAGATTTTAAATCGATTTTCCATTAAACGCCTTTTAAACATGTTCGCCGTTAAATTAATCAGTCAAAATAAATAGAAGCAATTAAGAATTGATTACTACAATTATATGATTTTTACAGCGATAGTTAACGCCGTCGTGTTGAAACTCAAAATGACTAGGCGATCTTGTCCGCACTTTTTATGTGGTTAATCAATTATTCAAATAACCAATTAAGATTATATATCAAATTTCAATTTACTACTTAATTACTCGGGTACATGTTGACTCGATTTGCTTATTATAAAATTTGAAATTTAAATTTATAATGTTGACTTGTTTTCATAAAAATTTTCAGTTACAGAGCACTGGGAGAAAAATTAAATAACATCTTCTCTATCAACCTTTCTACTTAAGTGCAATATAAAGTATCCCTTAGCTTTACATTTGACAAGCCAATTAGATAAGGCGTATAAAAGCAAACTAAAAGCAATTTATATTTCATTTAATGATTCTAATGGTTTATAAGTACCTTTTAAAAGATATAACAATATACGTTTTAAAGAAGGTCTTGAATTATTAAGATTCCAACATTTTTTTTTGTTTCGACTTTCGAAATTTATTAAAGAGGAAATACAATATTAATCTGCCGGAAAATCCTTGCCCTGGTACCTACTAGGAGTCAAATAATGTGCACGCCAAATTACTTGTGCAGCTGTTAAAACATCGACAAATTTGCACTCCAACGTGCATCAATTTGAAAGCAAAACCCTCGAGGGACTTTAAACAGAATTTTTTTTGTTTGTATAGTAACGAAAATATTTATGATCCTGTTTAGTGAAACCTACCACATAGGTCGGCGGTGCTCAAATTGATTATACAAATGTTAACTGACAAATAATAGGTAAAGGACCGGAACCACAAAATTTAACATCTGAAAGGATTTGGAGATACCAAACCACTTGTTTTACAAACCCAACCGTACTGATAAAGAAAAATCATTTTTAAAATAAATAACTTTAGAAAAACAAATTTTGACGTGCACACTGTATATTTATTTTACTAATCTCACTTCAAAGATGCAACCATCTGCGGATTCTCAAAAACACAGAATTTCGCAATCAGCTCTTGATGGTTTTGCGATGTTTAAAATAAAAAAGGGAGATTTAGTCTGCTTTTTAAAATTTTTCAAAAACATTTATTAGTTCAATAGATTTCTTGCAGACCAATATATTTAACCGCAGTAAATACATTAGTGGATTAATTCTCTTGAAGAAAATTGCGAAGTAGGTAAGTTCAATAGTGTATTGGAAAATAAATTATTGAAACAAACTGATAATGTTGGTCATTTATCATCATGTAAAACATAAAAGCACTTTCAAGTTAAATGCAACATTATTAATAAAAATATAAACTCTTTGTTTCCGTAATATATTATTATCAAATCTATGTTTATGCGGTGGCTTTGGAATTTTATTAATTAATCAATTTATTGTGAAAAAAAAAGATAAAAAGTTTTTAATTGATGTTTAAGGACAAACGAAGTTAAAATTTACTGAAATTATATAGTTTCGTATTTTTACCATGGCACTTCTTGGACACACCCACCAAATAAACCAACTTTGGTATTATCAACTTAGAATATTTAAAAGCCCTAATTAACTGTAATGAGGTCTAAAAGTTATTTAAATTGGTTATATTTTAGGGTCGAGTAGTATTTTCATCAGTATTTGTTTTATTATTAATTTATCGTATAAATAACAACGACCTCGAGTTGCCTTCATTCACTACAAACTTATCTTTTTATAATTAATTTGCTAATGAGTAGAAATTGTTACTACAAGTGCGTCACTTGATTGCCATTTTATCTTTATATAGGCACATTAAAATGATATACATTGCTTATCTACATATTTTGAACCATTTTTAGTTTCTCTACACAATTAATTATTTAAATATTTGTGTGCACTTTTCTCTTATCTCCATCGAAATGTCATAGTTATTCATGTACCTTTAATTAATTTAATTTATTGCTTCGGTATAAGACGCGCGCCACCCTGTATATCCCTTATGTTAATACCCGGGTACCCGGGTACCCTCCGTGTTGTATTTGCATGAAAATAACTGAAAAAAAATTAAATTTTTATTTTGAGCTCCCGGATCGTCGTTATTTAGCTCAAAATCAAGCAAAACATGAATTCAACTTATTATTATTATTATTATATATTTTTTTAAATTAGTTTAAAGTTCAGCCATCGCTGCATTCGCACCCGGGTACCCGGGTACCCACAACGGAATTTCTACAAGATACTTTTAAAATTATTTTTATTAACGCATGGAAGTAAATTTTATTGTAAGAATAGAGAATCATTACAGTTATTTCTTTATAAATAATATTATTTATTGCATTCCATACATTTTATAATATTTGTTGAATGCTCATCACAAACCGGCAGTTGACATTCGTTACAGCTCTTGCGCGTTTTTCGTCGTCTTTTTATAGTAAGTTTATAGCACATTTATACAGCATTTTTTCTTCTCAAAGTTTTTTAGATACTCAATAACAATGTATATTTAATATAAAATAATATTTTAAAACAATTCCCTTTACTGAAATATTAAAAATTTGAATATTACTATAAATGGGTACCCGGGTACCCCGGGTGCTAAACAACGTCGGTAAATTTGGGTATAAGGGATATACCATAAGGGATATACCATATATAAGGGATATACCAGCCGAAGAGTTTACAATATTACATTTTTTATTGTATTACACAACACAGAATGTTATTTACAAATTGTATTATGAACTAATTAAAAATAACATTTAGTTCTGTTAGTTGCTTATTTTTTTATTTAATTAACAATATTATACTACTGTGCAACATTTTTGTATTTACGACAAAACTGACATTTTAAAGCTTCACCTATAAGCAAGTTTATTACTACAAAAATAAAAGCACCTTTTTAAATTTCTACTCAAACTCGACATTTCTTCCTTTTTTTTAGTAAATATTTGATTAATTTTGCAGATTCCCTAATATTACATTTTTTAATTTAGCGTCGGTTGACATGGTAGATTACTATTCCAACAAAGTTTAATTTAGAAAAAAGTAGCTAGTAATATTTTAATTTAATTTTGAAACACACAAAATTGATTACTTTCGTAGTTTAAAATATAACTCGCCAATAAAAATTTAATATCGAAGATTACATTTTTATGTACTACATATATTATTATTGCAGTAAAAATAATTTAAAATGCCTTATATACTCGGTCCTATTTCTTAAGCTATTGTAATTTTTAATTAATTTTAATTTTCGACAAATGGAATATTTAATTTCAAGTTTTATTAAAAATATTAAATAACTAATTATTTTTTACATTTGATGAAGTGATGTAACCTGACGTAATAATCCTACAAATTTTTTATGATTATCTACCATTTAAAAATTTTTCGTTCTAAGCTATTCAAATTTTGGATTATTGGAAAAGTATCCTAAGAAATAATAATAAAAAATTTAACCTAACCTTATTACAGGCCCGTAGCCAGGGGACACGTACCCCCCGCCCCTCGAAATGCCGTAGCTAAGACTACGCGGTGCAGGAGAAAGAGTTTAATGTTAAATCCAAAACCGACACTATTGAGTATTGACGTCCATACAATCAGAATCCTCATCTAACATTTCATCATAATAATTATTATTATAATTTAAAAAAATTGTGTTCTGCATCTGAGAAATAGAAAACTTCTATGAAAAGTCAAAATTCGTAATCACAAATAATAATTTCTCCACTTTCCCCGATTGCAGGTTCAATTTTTTAATATTATCTAAATGCATTGTCTAAGAGATTTTTAGAGTTTTCGTGATGTTATATTATTCTGTATAGATCTCGTCAACAGAGCTACACTGAAAAAAAAGATTCATCATTTTGCTAAAAAACCAATCGCATTTATCGACGCAAAAAACTTTTCATATTCTGAAGATTTCGACTTCAATTTAGATTCCAACTCCAGATAAAAGCTCCACAGTACGGAGCTTTTATTGCGAAGAAATACGAAAAACCTATATCTACTAATTAAATAACTTCATTAATTTATAATTAATTATTATTATTTAATTTGTATTCTACATCAGCAGAATTTATGAGCTTAAACCTTTCTTAAAATATCACATAAATTAGTGCATTTATGCCCGTACTATAATAGTCACAGATTAATCCAAGATTCAAGATTAATTCTCGAAATAGCAGCTGTTGCTACGATACGGGCTAAATTACAGTAATCTCGTTTGTTAATCCTAGGATTATCTTGAATCTTTTTTTACATTTTTGTTAATTATGTTAATTATTATGAAATGATAATAATTGTCAAAATAAGATGTAATTAGGTGCGAAACGATGGCGATTCTGATTTTAGCATTAAATTTTTAAGCTCCCCCAGCACAGCAGAGCCTTAGAAAACTTTTTTTTGTCGTGTACTCTCTCGTTTTTTCGGACATTGCTGTAATTTGGCTAATTTCATCTCCTACTAACTCTTTTTTTTTATAAAAAAAACTCAAAACGCAACGTTTAGGGTGTTTTCAGTTAGCTAGGAAGTCGGTTGAAACTTCAAAATATTCGACCTGCCCTGTAGGTTGTGCGGAAAATTAAAAAAATCTGAAAAGTCTACCGGTTTGAGCAAGCTGAACCAAAAACCCTTAAGGTGACAATCGCGTATGATGGGCAAGCGATTCCCGGCTTTAACAGTTTAATGGACTTGGTTTAGAAATGTAAAATTTGCCATGAATCTTTACAGGCACCTGGACCACAGCGGTGGCTTGATGTGTTTGCTAGTTGAAGTTATGAGCGGAAATTCTGGGTTCAAATCCCGGAATCGGCAGAATTTCTTAGCTCAGCCCTCTGGTGAACATTACGCTGTGGATCGAAATACTTCTAACTTTCCTTAACGACTCAATGGAAAACGGGGTACAATAAGCCTAAGAGCTTCAGTACAAAGTGGACCTTGAACCACTACCCGTGTAGCAATAATAATAATACAGGCACCTGGGTGCACGTGCCCCCCCCGAAATGTAAAAAAAACAAGATTTTTTTGTAATAATAAAAATTCCCGGAAGGGGATCCGTCATGAGGTCATTAATGATTTTTAAAATCACCTTTCCAGAAAACATACAGCCCTTAAAATATTTTTGCTCGGTAAATTTTTGTATTATTCCATTTCCAGCAAATAATTTGTCACTAAAATGGAATTTGAGAGAGCCAAATATTAAAATATTAATTTTCATTTATTTCTTCTATTTTCATAAATGGGAACGTTAAACAGCAAGATGACTCGCCCATATGCAGTGGTATCAAATTAATTTATTTTTTCCGTTAAAACTTTGAATTTTAAATATTATGAAAATTTGGGGTACAAATTAATTATTACTATGATTCCAATCTTCCCATTAAAGTTATCTTCTAATTTTCAATTCCACACTGAGAAAAATGATTTGTTGCTCTAACAGAGCTATTAGTAGCTATAGCATCAACTGAGTTATTTTGCTGTTATAACAAATTTTTTGTTGCTGCAACAAATTTTCTGTGCTGTTACAACAAAGTTGTTTTCTATTCAGTAAAAAGGATTAACTAATCAACTGATTTAACAAATTTTCTTATTCTGCATAGAAAAAACTTTGTATCGCTCCAGAAAACTTGTTGCAGCAACGAAAAACTCTGTTGAGGTTATAGCTACTAAAAATTTTGTTAGGGCAACAAATCCATTTTCACGGTGGCATATTAATTTATTCATAATCAAAAATATAAATATTATCCAAAAAAAATCACCAATTCCATCCAAAATTATATTGGGAAATAAAATTATTCCTTCAAAAATAAGTCATTTTTATTCTCAAAACTGTAAATTTAGCTTCAAAAAAGTTTGGTTTCCCGCGCTTATTGGCGCAACGTCAACTCGTACAATTCCAAAATTTACAATATTTATGAAATTTACAACAAATTTTCTCAAATAAAATATTATATTATATTTATCAAATAAAAATCAAAATCTTAATAGAATATTTTAAAACACGACAAAAAAAATACTGGCCTAACTTTAAATTTTTAAGTAATTTTCATGTGATCTCGGAAAATGTGACTATTGCAAAAAATCACTCAATCTTTTATAATCTTTTTTACTGTGAAACGTTGAGTATTATGCGTACCTATGTTCTATTTTTTCTAATGTTCAATGAAATTCCCCTGTTTTAGAGTTTCCCTGAAATACATATATGTAACCCATATTTTGACAGTAACTCGGAAGTGCAGAATCATAACACTATTATAACTAGGCAGAATAGCCTATAGGCATAGGCCTATATAGGCAGAAGGAAGTACACCAGTACATTTCTCCAATCGTAAATCAATATAAATTCAAACTTGAATTAGTGGGGTTTTTCTCTGAAATGTAATGATAATGCCGCCCCTGATTGGATTCAACAAATTATCACTTGGATTATTGTGCAAACAACAAGATCGTGTTTCCTAAATTCCTGTACAATTATGATCGGACAAACAATTCAGTATTTTTAGGATTTTCAGTATTTCTCTGCTAGATCCGATTTGAAATATTAAAAAATTTTGAATGGCACGGTTAATTAAATTTTCAATCTATGCTGCTGTATGATTCCAAATTAATTAAATTTTTAAATTATCTGAAGTGATTTTTTGCTCGAAATACCGCCAACAAAATATTAAATAGATATTTAGTTATGTATATTTCGTTTAGTATTATATTCGCTTTAGATAACAAAATAATAAACCGTTACCCATATATGATTACAATATCAAGGAGTATCGTAATCAATTTTATCAATCTAAAATAAATTGCCTCTCTAATATCAATTATTTTTGAAGCTCCCAACTAATGCCATTATCTATAATCACTTATTACGAAATTCGCAAACAACGAACATTTTTAATTTATTGTACATAAAATAAAACACTCATTATTAATTAACAAAATAACATTAATTAATTATACTTTTAAAACGTTAATTATAAAAATTTTAATTATTTCAAATACGAAATTGATTTTTATAATAAAAAAGATGAAATCGAACGATGTCGTTAATAAATGGAATCAGTATCGTATAAATATCAATTAAGAAAGGCCATTCTTTTCATTTTATCCTTTTCTTTATGTCCTATAGAACAAAATAATGTCAGTCTTTTGTAAATCGACCCTTTCATTTAGTCCTCGATTTGACCATTTCCTCTTAACGAATTTAACCTTTGTGTACTGAAGAAATTTTTAATTCGACGGCGTTAAATTGTTTAGAAAATTGACGAAATTAGCAATCGATACAAACGAACCTTTCGAAAATTTTCCCCGAGAGTGACCTATATTTCGGCACGAAAACTTGGCTTGGCTTGATTTAAAGTGGAAATAATTAGAAAAGTAAACGGCTGTTAATTAGGAAAAATCATAAAAGAAAATAGTAATTTAAAAAAACTACAATTTCTTGTTTTGTAAATATGCACTAACGAGCATACTTAGTATACACATAAACATATAATACAACATACATACTTTACAGTTCTACTTTGTGACTTTTGCACCCTGTTTGTGTTAACGAGAGTGCTTTTAACACCTAATTGTTTGCTAGTTAAACAGTAATGCGCTAATTGTTAAATGTATTAACCAAACTAGTAATGCATTTTGAGCAGCATTTAAAGTATTTGCAAAACGGTCAGCATTCAAACAAAAATAAAACGATTTTAAATAACGAGTTAACTAATTATAACGCCAAGCAAAATACAAAATTATTTGTTTTAGAAACTAAAATAATTTTTAGTTGCGCTAAATTGTGTAAACCAACACTTTAATTTTTCGACATTGAAAGAAATTCCTTTGATGTAGTCAAAATGCTAAAAGAACCGAAACACAAGAACAAATAGTTACAAGTTGAGCGTTCCCCATAGTCTAAATAAACGAAGAAACATATTCATCTTCTCTTCGTAAGATTTTAGGCTGACTATATAAACAACACGAAAATACATAAAATGGTAAGTTAAAGTGAAACACAAACAAAACTGGATTATGTCCAAAGTAATCCCACACTTCCTGCTAAATGATATTACAAATCACCGCACAAAGCCACATAGTGATGGATATTAGGAGGCGTATGCAAAAAGCAACAATTTTGAATACTTCAAAGTAATTCCACTTTATAAATTACAAATATAAATTTTAAGCTTTCATAACATTACTTGAAAAAATCACCAAGAAAATTTAAATTCTATTTCGGACACACGTTATACGCAAATGGGATGATGTGCTTTAACGAAATAAAGAAAAAGAGTAAAATTTTAATTTTTAATGCTCCGACATTAAATATTTTACCAAGTAATTTTTAAAATTAACGATATCAATCTATATTCGTTCGTTTCATATTAAAGAACCATTAGAAAAGCTAATGAATTACTTCGTACCATACAAAAAATTGAACAACGTTACTTTAAATTATTGAACATATACGAAAAGAAGAAAGCAACAAAAAAGTCAATTAGGTATATTACGAATGTGGTAAATGCGAACGGTTTTCTATAGGACAATAGAAAGGTAAATGTCTTGATGTGCGGCGGGCAAAAAATTATATGTATGTACATATTATAAAAAAATCCCTTGACGGAGAGAATAATTATTTCTCACACCAAAAATGAAATGTCTATGAAGCGAAAATTAATTCGACACTTAAAATAAACAAAAAAGGCTAAAGAACTCACACGATGATGAAGATTCGCTTTAGCACTTGATGGTGGTTTATAAAAGATCTTCGCACCGTTTACATAATTTAGAAGTTATAATTACAAAATCAACTATGTATAAAATCATAATAATAACTAATTATTTTTTCTAAATTAAAAAAAAATAGCAGAGATACAATTAATTAATTCCAGTTTTATAAATCTCATCAAAACATTATATACAGTCATAATGTAATATGATTTATTACTAATTATATTTTAATTATTTTGCATTAACATAAACCGATAACTGACACTTATACACTTTTAATTTACAACACAATATAACGACAAGTGATTATAAAAACTCATTAGCCAACAATAAATTAAAAATTAATTACTTTATTTTGAAGTTCTTATTTAAAAATAATATCCATTCAAAATTATATATCAACATTGCTCTAATTAACACTAAAACATTGTTTTAATCAATAAAATTAATATAGGTGTATTGTCAAGTTTTATTAATTAACTGTTTGTCTAAACAAACTTTAAAATTAATTTCCAGAACAAAATTTAATATGAGGTAGATAGTTGAAAAGTTATTAATTAAAAATCCCAAAATAAAACACTAAAAATAATAGAAATTCTCGTAATTAAATTTTACCCGGCTAAATTTCAAATATTGTTTTCGAAATAGGACCATTGCATTACTCCCCCGCCGGGCACCGAGAGAGTGCATTCGCTAAAACCCAAAAAGTTCAATTCGATCCGGATTTAATTAAATATAGCAGGGTAATAAGTAAAGTAAATACATCATTAGCACCACCTGGATCAAACGACAAACGCTTTTCATAATTAGGATGTTTATAGAAACTTGAGGCTTTTTTGACCTTAACTTTAAGGTTTCACTCCCTTGCATCCTGTAAGTGCCGTCATAATAAAATAATGAGCTGGAGGTGTTGCCACAATTTGTATCTATTAGTTACATCCGGCTATAAACTAAACGCTAACTTAAATCTGTTTTTTATGCCATAACAATTTCGTTTATATTTAATTAAATAATTTCATTTTTGCTATAATTAAATTTTGAGAAAAAATAAAACAAAAAACATATTTAATTGCTTTTTTCAACATTTCAAAAATTTAATTAAACTCGACGTGCAGCAACTAATAAATTATAAGAAAAATATTCTATTTTCATAAGATTAAAAATGCTTCGAGAAAGTTGATTAATAATTAACGGTAAACCAAGTTGATAATTAACCCCATGTCACTTTTGATACCTTCATTTAAAATTCGATTTAAACAGATTCAGGTATCGTCATTTATTATTGAATAAAACAATACACTAAAATAGCTTCTTTAATTATCAATTAGCAATAAATTAAAGTGCTTAATGACTACACAATTTCTATAATTTGTTAATTATTATTATTCGATCGCATTTACTGATAACGTTATTTATTAAATTACATTAGTACTTTGATGACTAAGCTGTCATTTCAAAAAAATATGCTACTAAAATAGTATACAAATTTATTAGTTTCGATAAACGGCAACGGTGAAAAGACACAAAATTTAAAATAAATATCTGGGTCACTTCGTTTCGAATTAAAAAATTAAATATTTAAAAACATTTTCAAGTGTTTACAAATGACCAAATTAAAGGTCACAGAACGCACAGGTCATTATTTCAAAAATAACACAGCTCGCAACAAACGAAGAAGCTAGTAAACATATTTTGAAAAACAATGTTATTCAACTAGTTAATTCTGATATTCCTATCGCACTATGAATAATTAATATAGAAAATTGTAAACAAATTGCTGAAGTGTGAACGATGCAGATCAGCAAGTGCTGTTTTACTGTTTTTCATCTTAACTCTGGAAAACATGAAGAATTACAACGAAAATCTTCGAGATTATAACGAATAGAATTTTTATAATTTCAAATTTATATAATATTATTTAGATAACTACGCAACGCTACTGATCAAAACCCGTGGCGCCCTATTAAATGTGCTGAGTGCGAGTGCGAGAGAAGCGAGCCGCAAGAAAAATTTTTGTACACCAGATTTCCATGTACAAGAATTTTTCTGAATTACGTCAAGATCTCCTTTCGAAAAAGTTTAAAAAGCAAAACAACAAAAATGCTCATCTACAGTAAAATTTCCTAAGATTTCCTCAGATTTTCCTTCATTAGTACACCAGATTTCCCCAACAATGTTTAACATTTTAACATTAAACCGTCACTGATCTGGAGGTCTGTAGTAGTAGACTTATAGTTTGGATTTAGGTAAGATTCTCCATGAGTTTTAAGGACATCTACAAAAATAAACTTATGTTTTATAACTAAAAGATTTTTTAACTCGAATATTATACGCGAATGAACAAAACCATATAATAATTATTTATATATAACAGTATGGCCAATCTCCGGGACTAAAGTAATATAATTTCATTCATAGAATGCAAAAGTTGAAGTTTGATAAGTTTGATAATATGATCCACCATAGCCTCTTGATTTGTCTAGGTTTGATAACTTGTAATAAACCAGAAATGCGTTAGGGAAGGACAGGAGTGGCTCTTTATGTGCTATAAATATAAAATAATAGATATTACCCTGCCGCGTATTAGTAAATAACACTATTCCTCTTCTTCGTCAGCCTTTCAGTTCACTCCTGGACTATCGGCCTCTTTCTCTTTCGAGAAAGGTTCTGACATTAGGACCCCACGGTTGCTTAAACCTGGTTGGTTTAAAAATCTTCAGGCAATCCAGGAGGAAATCTCTCGAATATCTCGTAAATGAAAATCTGGTGTACAAAAAAAGCGGAATTTGCAGTAAATAGTAATATTTTATTAAATGCTACCAAATACCGGTACAGTATACATACTCAAATAAAATGATTATCCCCCCACCCGCGCGTGAATCCTTTTCTTGATTTTGGCTAAGATTGTATTTGTTTAAAATGAAACATTTTACTGGTTTACCGCTCAAGTAGATATGAGTTCTTCAACTTTGTTGTTTTATTTTCGTTTACTAGTGCATAAGTCTTCAACTGAGTATCAGTTTTACTTTATCATTATGGGTCTCTTTTATGTTCATTTTGTATTAAGTACAGTTAATTACATAAACATTACAGTGTATCCAATAGGACCAGGATTCCTAGTCGGTCGATAGGTATATACTTTATTAAGGTTTAGTAGCAATTTATTGGACAAGCGCCAATACTATTGCTTCGGTTTGCCTAAGGTTTTCTTCCATTACGAAAGCAGTTTCAATCAATGCCGTAAACAACAGCACACAATTCCTCTAAGGCGGCCTAGGCAGTTGGGATGTTATAACATTTGAAATATCCTACCTCTCTTATGTCATCTGCTCATCTTTCATCTGACACTCCTTTTACTGCATCTCGGTCTCCAGTTTATGATTCTAGTGGACCATCTACCTCTCTACTTAACTTTAATTCCGATAGAAGAAACAAAGCTTGTTTGAAACAAAGAAACACAACTTGGGCAATCGAGTTGTATTCAGTTCCACGCCAGTCAGATATTAGAAAGTTATAGCGGCCGACATTTAGAATTAGACATTTTAGAATTTTCTGACAGAGAAAATTCGCCATTTAGTAGATTCTAAATTGGAATTTCTGAAATGTCATTAGAAGCCTTAGGTAATTAAGTCGGAGACCATCGCGGCACCATCCAATATGAATATTAATTTGTAATATGTTGTACTGCAACCGTATGTGACTTTTAAAAAGCAGAAGGTGCAGACCCCCCCTCCCTAATATTGGATTATTTTTAGGAACTGATATCACTATAGGACAACTTAAGTGTATCAAACTTTCGGGTCTCGAGTATTATCTGTATCATCATTGTTATAATTCGATATCTCAATCATGTTGTAACTCAAGTTGTTTGCGATGTTCAGTTTTGCTCCTCAAAAATGAAAATAGTTCACAAGTGCTACGCTTATCTTTCAGACAAAAATATGGAAATCATAATAAAACTCACTGTTTAAAATCTATTTTCTCATCAAAGCTGAGTATGTTTGTCTTCGATCTTTTCACCTTCCAGATAAAGAAGCAAATAAGTAAAAAGTGAATATCACCTTGTTGTGTTGTTTAACCCTTGTTGTTCAAAATTTGAGAAACCAGCTTTCCCAGCTTTGGTCAAAGTCAAATCGTTGCATCAATACTCAAAAAAAATTGTGATTGATTGTTGCATTGTTGTGCACACTTCGACAAGTCCTGGAAGATCCTCGGAATTCACACCGTGACTCCTTCCTATGGGAATACGAAGGAAATCATTTAAGACTCTCAGACACCCCAATAACAAACACCGGCGAAGAATTGCATCAGACTATCCAATATAATTATTGCTTATTTGTTTCGTGTATGAAACTTTCATATTTCATTATTATTGCAAATCGGATAAAATAATTTTTATCTACTTTCAGACGGCGCGGCGGGCGCAATAAAATTTGAAAACCATTCAAATGTAAAACTTAAACCTTACAAACTGTAGAGATAAAATTGTGCAAATAAAATTACTGCCACGTGATTGGACACAATTCAGTAGTTGCACTACTTATAGCCTCAAATAGCACAAAAACAATAATCAGCAAATCGAATGCTGCCAATACCTAAAGAGAGGTATGTATGTAATTGAAATGCAATAAACTCGAAATTGAAATAAAATCCATATTGGATAAAGTATTCGATTCTTTGGAACGTCCGATTCAAAACATGAATAAATAGAAAAACGATATTATTGCAGCGATTTTCGACAAATCTATTACTATAATATAATGGCGAAATTTTCGTCCGCATTACTCGCTGCGAGACAACTTGTAACGAGAAATTTTTGGTTTATAAATTTTCGCGGACCGTCGCGTGGTCCTGCGGTGGTAGGTAGGAAAATTGTTTTGACACCGTGTTTGCATGAATATTAAGCATGTAATGCACGTAATCGATTCTTGGTATTGGAAAAGTATGTAATTTTAATTATATTATTAATATATTCTAGGAAAATGCAAATTACGGAGAGTAGGTTGTTGATATAAATAAACGATTTTCTTAACGACAAATAAGATACAATGGTAAGTCGAGTAAGCGTTAAAATTAATTCCTTATCGTTATTAATTACATATTTAAATACAATGAATTATGTTGTAATGTATTTAAATTAGCGGTTAAATATTCATTGGGCTTAATCTAAATGCATAAAAATGGTAAGCAATTTATCGACTAAGACTAGCGGATTTCAAAGTGTTTTTCACCTACACACGTAAGCTTTAACACGCGAACACCAAACATTCTTGATAAATTAATCCCGTAACATTTTCAGTGTAAAAGGAATATAATGCACTAAACTAAATACTGGGATTAAGTTTAGCTTTGTTCAACAAACTAAATAAAACGAGCTTCATTTACTTCAAGTGTAAACCTTTGAACGTTAATGCTGCCTAATGTAAGCGAGTAGTTCTGTTTACTAATAAAACACATTGGTAATTAAGCGTTGCTAATTTGGTAATAAGCATCCGCAAACACAGAATTCAATTAACGTCGGCGGCGTCGGCGTTCGGACTGGGTTCGAGTATTTTGAATGCCACGCTCAAATATGCGCTCCGTGCTAACCTACTAAAAGTACACTGCACGCCAAAATATTTTCTACTCAAAATTTTAACCAACCGTGAAGAGCACTTTTTCATAATTAGATAATAATTAAAAAACAAAACGTAAATACCAAAGGAAAACTTTAATTTAGAAAATGTTTTGTTTAATTTGCGAAATATCCCATGATAAATTCATTACTTTGCTTTTTGATAACAAATTTAATTATTTTTATAAAGCGAATTAAAATTCCCCGCTTTATATTAAGGCAATTAAAATTATGTTATTCATACGGAATATCGTTAGTGGTTATTGCTATTGCAACAGTTAATATAATTGGAATTCGAAATTTATTAAACATAATATTACATATTTCTGATGTCAATTTAAAAAAAATCAGGGTTGAAATATTTTTAAATCAATCTCAAAAAATTCGTGTGGAAATTATCGCGTCATTGTATAAATGCTTCTCTAACGGAGAGCAAATTGATTCTAATAACCGGTAATACAATTATTAAAATAAAAAATTAATTAATGCAATTAATTGCCATTAAGTGTTGATAATTAAATTGAAAGCCGTAAATAAAAGGTGTGTTTAATAATTTAGCAATGCGTTTCACCTCTAACGAGCTTACATCATAAGTTTTTCATCTAATGGAAGTCGCGATAATGGAATTGAAAAAAGTTAAAATAATTACCATTTAAATTGGTAATGTAAATAGACGCATGTACAGAGCAAATTGGATAAATAAGAAAACTAATTTACAATAAACGATAGAGTTTATAACTTAACGTCTAAATAATTCCTTATAAGAAATTTTAATTAAACACTACGTGATGTGGATATTATTATCATTCATATTTACGATCCAAACAATTTCATAATCACGTACCACCTGTGGTGCTGAGAATTGATATTGTTATACAGGAAATTAATACTATAATTAGAAATTAGTTGATCGCGAATAATGCATCAGACAATCTACAATTATGTTTATCGAGATTCTTCAATCGTTCACGCTCTTTTACTCGTTCACTTTATTTAAACCAATCGATTTCTTGTAATAATAACAATTACTCTGATTATAATTTATCACACGAAAAAGCTGCACAAAATACTAATTTTTTTAAGTAATACCATATAATTAATCGCCACATGCTGCTTCACCCACGCTATGGGCCATTTAAAAAAACACAAAAGAATTATTAACTTGCAGTCGCTCAGGCACGTGTCTAATTTATTCAAAAATAATAACAAGAATAATTTAATTATAATTAAAATGTTGTTTACATAAATATCGTCGAATACCGCAACATGTCAATAAGAATTGAACGAAAAGTACCATCCACATTATCTTGCAGCATAAATCTAATTATAATCACTAACGCCATCTCTACTTCAGTACATGCAACAGTTCCGGTTGCACCTCCTCGTCAACTGCATTTGTGAAAAACGATACGACGCCTCCCTCCTTAATCTTGACTAATTGATATAGTATTATAAACATTATAAAAGTTGTTAGCCTCAACGACAAACAAAGACAAAGATCACTTCTGAATTTAAACTTAGGCATAATTAAAATTAAATAACGCAGGCGAATGGGAAACTCGACAAAAAAACCTGTGTTCACAGTATCCACATAAAATATCAGAATATAAAATTCCTCCCACGATAAAAACGTTTATTATAGTTTAGACGAAATTAAAAAATTAATAAACAAAATTACAAAAAATGTGGCAGATGTCTTGGATGGATCGTTCGTTTCATTAATTTTTTGCTGCAACGAACGATTCGGTTCAACAGAAAAGTAAATACCTAATTTAAAAATTGATTCCATGATCTTTAAATATTGCAATAAATAACAATCGAATGAAATTTCAGATCAATGACAATTTGAATAATTTGTGTATTTTTTTTATCTTAATGAAAAGGTCCAAAGCAGTCCAAAGAAAATAATTTTTAATTTTCAATTAATTTAGTGAATTATATCTAGACCACCTTGTTATTCTACCCAGGAATACCCCCCAAACCCCCCGGCTTGGGGGGGTTTATTCCTTAAAAACTTCAGTGGTTTCCTAAACCACGAGAACCGAGAGAACTTGATACCACTGATCGTGGTAATTTACGAAAAAAAATTTTCATATTGTTTTCATGATATTAGGAATTTCGGGTAATTTACGAATTTCGAGGTTGGTGTGTATTCAATTTTGTTTTTTGTATCCGTTGTTTGACAAACAGTGAGTTGCGTTTATGATTTTAGATATTTGTTAAATGTTTGTTTTTATAACAGAATTTATATTATTTGTTGTATATATCTTGTAGCGGATCCAGAATGTTATTAAACAATAAACAATGCATATCTTTTGAATCAACCGCTTTAATGAACCGAAGCAATATAAAAAATTCTCGTTAAACTATTCATGCGCAATGATGAAGCACTCGGTCAAGATATTTCAATTGCATAAAATAAACCAATTAAAAAAAATTGATGTTAAGTTTCAGTGTGCAATGTTTTCTGAAAAATGATCAAGAAAATCATAATTATTCCGATCATAATAGCACATAAAAATATTGAATATAAATGTAATAAAACCAAACTTAATTTTATTACCACAGTATTGGCTGATTAAACGTGAAGTGAGCCCTTGGCCCACCCTTTAGTGACGCCATTGCAATTAGCACTTCTTCTCCGCGTTTACTAATAATTTCGTAACTGTTGAAAAATGATAACCTCCCCACCCCTCCTCTTTGAATAAATTCATATTTGACATAATTTGAGTCAGATTGCTTCTAATCTTGAAGTGGGTATCCCATCCAATAATTGTATATGGGCTACCAGAGGCGGCTCGTAGTTTGCTATGATTAGGGGTTGCGGACTAGACTTCACACCCTAAGACGTATTCCATACAATTACTAGTATTCTAGAAGATATTTTGTACACTCTGGTGCGTACTACTTCAGATTTCTTGCAGGTATTTGTTGTGATTTCAATCCGGGGGGTCTGGGGGGTACGTTTGTAATTTGATAAACCATCCAGTTTAAACTATGACTAAAAAAGTAAAGTATAGTAATTTATGCTTTGAAGTGCCATCAGAAGCCGATTACAATTATACCAACCGTCACTGGAATCCATACTATTTTTTGAAACGCCACTTCCAAATCTAACTGTTACCAATTTGTTTTTTTATTATGTTAATAATAAAATTACTAGCTTGGAGTAGGGAATTAATCCGTCCCAACTTTCGTTATTCGTTCCTTTTATTTTATTCCACGGGGTACATTACTTAGATACTATTATTAATTTGCGGCAGGCCCGTAGCCAGGATTTCATTTCGGAGAAGGCATTCATTGAAGGCCTTTTGAAAAAAAGTAACATTTTCGAGAATCCCCTTCCGGGGATTTTTATTATTACAAACAAATGTTGTTTTTTTTTAACATTTCGGGGTGGGCACGTGCCCCCTTAGCTACGGGCCTGATTTGGTGCCATTTACCTTGCAATTGGTAAATTAGGAAATTTTAACTTTTCAATATTCAGTATTTGAGATGCATCATGGATAATGAATTTGATTTAATTGCATTTAATTTCTATTTGTGATTTTTTTGGTGATGATAAATCTATCGGCAATCACAGAGTACGAGTCAACCAGTGGCTAGGTCTCCAGAAAGGAAGTTAAACGGAAAGGAGAGTAAATTAGAGAAAAGATCAGAATGAAACATTTAGCCTATGTGCCCTATCATGCGCTTCATCAGATACTACTAGAGTTAATTAAAATATGAAACAATTAGTGCTAAATGAAATGTCTATTTCCAATTTAGAATTATTAATTTTGATCTTAATCTAGTTGATAATTGAAGCGCGACTGAAATATATTAATAAGCATTATTGATATTAAAACAACTAGCAAGTGACAGGCTAGTTGATTTATTTTCGTAATATCCTGGCGGGAAATTTAATTCGCTTTTTAAAGATTTTTAAAATTAAAAAGATCGTAATATAAATGACAGTGTTATGACAGGATCAAGCAAATGGAAGTTTTTAACTTCCATTATTAAAAAATATTATTTTAAAATCTGCATCTGAATTCTACGTGTTTGACTTATATGAAAAATTAAATCGCAGACTTGGTATGATATAAAACAGAAATAAAACGCTTTGTGAGCGTTAATTATTTTTGCAAAAAGCTTTCTCAATTAACGCTTTCATATTTTCACAGCATAGGTAGAGAGTACTGCACGTTTGTGCCTAAATGTGTCTACATTATGTATGCATTGAAATAGTTGTATTTTTTAATTTAAAACATATTCAGGGTAAGTGGTGATTGTACGGGAAACCTTTGTGCTACGCAAACCGTGGCGCGACTTTGAAAATTTAATTAAAAATTACCATTATCGTAAATATAGAATAATAGTCAATTTTGAAAAGCGATTAGTGCGGTAAAAAATCAAATCGAAGTTAATGCGATGAATTTTTCTTATTATACAATAATTATTATCCCACCAAAGGAAAATTAGAAAATTGTTTTCTCTTGTTATTATTGATAGACACATAAAAATAATTTATAATAACATATTTATCGAATTCGATTAATATCCACTTATTGTGATTACTCGACGTTTCAAGCACGTAACAATTTAATTTTATCTAAATCTATTACCAATTTCAAAAGACAATCAATTTTATTAATTTAGATATAAATCAAAAAATAATTTAATTATTATCAGTCTCGTTAAATTATATAACTAATTCGTTTCTTTAATTTAACTTCTATTCGAAGCGGTTTACTTTACTACATAAAATTAATGAGAAAATTTCCTAATACATAAACCTGACTAACCGTTCATATCAAAACTCAATTGTATTAGACTCATCCCCTATCTGGAAGTTAAGAAACTTGGAAACAAAGCAATTCCATCAAGCGATAACATCGCACATTACGACGCATTATAATTATTGAAAATTCTTAAACAGTGCTAGCCGTTGTCGTCGTAAAAAAAAGAAAAAAGACGTAAGGAAATGTGCGTCGGTATAATATCAAAAAGTAACCCGGGTTACTTTTTCTTCCATATAAAGCGAATTGTTAGGAAACATATGTTAAACAAAGCAAAGAGGGTTATTATGTATGTATTGTCCCGTTAGCACGCCGCTGGGCATAGGAAAATTGCTTTCCAATCCTCGGACTTTCCCTACTCAAGTTATTACAGTTATACGTTTCACCCTCATACCCTCGTTCACTTTTGTCCGCATCAAGCGCACTTCTCTTATACACACATATAGTAACAAGATTGAAATTTTTAACAACAAAAAAAGAGAAAACAAAAAACTACTTTTCCGGTAATCTTCTATTTCATACAACACGCCGGCAAAAATTAAAAATAAACACAGAAAGGTGTTAAGCAGCGATAAAAATAAAAAGCAAGTGGTCGTATATTTCACGAAAAATTGTACGAATAAAAGTCAATTTTTTCGTGTCCGACCTGTATAATTTATTATACAAATTAAGTTTTTAAAAAAGCACGTGAAAGTTCATAGTAGCATTTGATTTTTACTCCTTCCGTAATACATAAAATATGGCAATAAAAAACGGTCTAGGAAAAGCATTTTTAAATCACAAAATATTTTTATAACCCAAATCCACGCAAGATACGAAATTATTATTTATATAAAACGCTATTAATTACTTGCATAAAAAGTTGTCAAGTCAAACACGAAAGTTGATTTTTCTAAAAAAAAAAAATAAAAAATTCTATTTTACATGTTTAGTGACTCACGAAGGGTGCAATCTATCCGATACACATATGCGACCAGTTAAAAGAAGGGTGGTCCTGTCAGAATAATGCGTAGTTAATTGGATTTGTTTATGCGTGTGTTGCGTTTGAATATAATTTTGAATGGGTCGGAATTGAATAACCTTGTTTGGGGAAATTGTTATTTTTTATCCCATATTGAAAACTGCTTCAATTAATGTACCATTCTAATTTTCAATTAAGGGCGCACTGCAAAATATCCCACACGGATCACCCCATATGGAATTTGGATTAAAAAAAGAAAACTAAATGTAAAAATTAGAGTCCTCGTTCTTCACTCGTGGAATTTTATCGCAATCTTACCAAAACACTGGAATGCTCCTAGCATCGCATGTATGTCGATAAAATTTTAAAAGCGACTCCACTGTACTACCACATGCAGGCAATTTTTGAAATATTTTATTGTGGCAATCGCAAATACTAATTTCAACCAAGAAATGAGTCAATAAACCTACTACAGTTTATCTCACTTCCGTTTCATAAAGTGATAATTTATCACACTTACGTCTATTGTTGTAGACATTCTGTATAGATTTCTTTCATATCGTTAAGAGTTATCTAGACATAAAAATAACTAACGTTCATTGCAAAAGTCGTTATAAATTACGGTTTGCACATTTTGCTAAAACAAAAAGTGTCCCACAAGTACGACTTAATCGAATCCAAAAAAATTATGTTAAAATAATCTCTTTGTTACAGATTCGAACCTCGAATTTTCTGCCGACATAAAAAGGCTAATAACTGTCGGGGTCAAATAATGAAATTTGACTTAGTTGAGAAAAGGAATAAAAATTAAATACGTGAATAAAATAGTATCAGAATTGTTCAATCAGTGTCAATATAAAAGTGACAGCGTGTGGCATTAAGTTAGATCCCCCTTGAATACAGTCGGTCTTGGTCGATTCCCATCCCGTACATAATGGACTCGAGAAAAAAACAAATTTGTTTTTTACGCTCAAATAGAGAAACAAAATTGAAAAGGAAACTGTAATAAGAGCGGCTCGTCGTCCACTCTCGATGTTGTTTTTACATTTGGTGTAACCAATCATGCATATTCTCATCAATTTATATTATACACTGTTAGTCGTTCATGAAAAATTCATTTTTTAATATTAAATGGATAACGACCATTTTTCATTGTTTACAGATTTAATTAGAAAACCAAAAAATATATATTACAATAGTTTAATTAAAAAAGATTATACAACTTTTGTTATTTTTATGATACAAAATTTAATACACACTTACGCAAAAATTTTAGAAACGCACGAGGTAATACATAATGCAACCTCAGAATAATTTAATTATTAATTAACCTTTTTGATAATATCACAACAAAAGGTGAACAAAAATAGTATACTGCTGTATAAGAAGTATTAGTTTGCTGTAATAGATTTATTTCGAGTATGTATCTATCTAAAAAAAAAAACACCTTCAAGGGTATTCCGTACTATTAGTGGTACCCCCCAGACCCCCCGGTGAGCAAAACGTAGCTGAATTTTAATTCCTGCTTTGCTTATTCTAATTCAATTCTAAGCTAATTGACAATTTAGCAATATATTGTATCGAGATTATGTTTAAAAGTAAACATCCTATTAATTATAGTAGATAATCGCGCACTTTACACCATGAACTGAAAGAGTGAAGTAATAATTTATATACAGTGGCTCTCAGTATTAGTCATATACAGTCCTATGTTAACAACTACGTTTTGAAGACGTGTTTTGTCATATTAAAATTGATTTCACGGCAATACTCATTTGACATGTTTTGCTGCAAATTTCATTCACTTCATTTTTGTTCCTGTAATTTTTTTTATTTTGTTCCACCGTTTCGGAGTTACAGTGACTCAAGAAAGGCTCTGTAAAATACAAAAAAATATTGTTGTCTGTATCTTAGAAACGGTGCTACAAAATAGAAAAATGTATACGAACAAAAATGTTGCAAATAAAATTTAGAAAAAAAAATGTCTATACAATTTTCAATTTCGTTGCACCGTTTCCGAGATACAGATTACAATTATTTTAGTATTTTACAGAATATTTTTTAAGGAACTGTAATTCGGAAGAAAAATGTATATGAACAAAAATTAAGGAAATGAAATTTGTCACAAAAAATGTCGAATAAGTACTGCTGTAAGAGAAAGTTTTATATGACAAAATACGTCTTCAAACCGTACAATTTACATTGCTAACATATAGGACTGTATAAAAAATAAATAAATAAAAATAAAAACTATTATTCAAAATTGACTATATCCTAAACCCCAATTTGTAATTTCTTAGCATTTATCTACTCGAAATTTTATTGTACAAATTTTTATTAAATTTAAATCATAATCATCAGTGGCAGTGATATGAATAAGCAAATGTAAGCAATGTTTAGGGGCCCGGGACCATAAGGGGCCCTACTATCCTTAAATAAGGAAAAGTTTTAACAAGGAAATGGGGAGTAGAACCTACTTTCCCCATAATCGGCAATCAAAAGTTAAAAAATATTTTGATAAATATTAGCTTCTGATTTCCATTTTCAAAATCCAGATAATTCGTTTAAAATTAATGTATATTATTTTACATTAGACATTATACAACGCCTTGAGATTCGTTTTGAGAGTTTTCGAAAATTAAAAGAAAATTTTGAATTCTTAGAACCTAGAATCATTTTAAAGATGAAAGAAATCGAAGCAGTTCAATGCTGTGATTTGCTTCAGAATAGATATTTTCGATACAAGTTAGGAAAACTAACATTTTTCCATTCAAAGCGAAGGTTTACGATCGAGGGCGGAAAAGTAGTACTTTTCCACACACTTTTGAATGTCACAAAGTGACACTTTTTGAAACATAATTAAAAAAAAAATATTGTGATGTTCTCAATAATAACCTCGCCATTCAGTTCAAAATTTATACTTTGTTTTTTTAGAGGCCCGATTTGTATATTTGCTTACGGGCCCTAGCTACTATTGCACCGCCACTGAGCATAATATCGTATTTGATAAAATCAGAGACAAAAGCGATGATAGGCACTAAAGTAGTACTTTAGCACTAACTGTTGCTGGAATTTAATTTAATAATCATCTTGTTACGTTTAAATAAAATGGCATCATTTATTGAAAGCAAATGTACCTATTTTTGTAGCTCATCTGTAATTATATCACTTCCTAACAGTGGCGTAGCGAGGGGGGCAAGAAGGGGCATCATGCCCCCGGCGCTACTCATAAAGGGGCGCCAAATGGTCAGCAAAACAAAAAATTGCTGGATAATTTTTATTTTTATTATAATTAATTTCTGGAAAATATATTTTAAATTATGGTTTTCAAATAGGAGGGGGGGCGCTAAAAAGGTATTGTGCCCCGGGCACGAGTTAAGCTCGCTACGCCACTGCCTCCTCCGCTATTATAGCTACTCTACGCACAGCTTATTTATCAAAACTACAAATCGGCCATAAAATGTTTAACTGACAGCTAAAAGAACTATACTACACTCAGTTATTTACACAAAAAGTGAACCGCGGAGAAACGTACTCGTCCTCCTTAAAGATAAAAAGACTGATGAGCCAATGTTGAGAATAAAAAAAAAAGTTTTAAAACACTCTAGATTGTGCACTAAGCAAAAACTAAGTAAAATAAAAATTAGAGTTTACGGCTCAATGAAAGCGCGGTACACGAGAGGGGGTTAACGGGGTAATTACTCGCTAAAACTCATTCAAAACCAACTAAATTTGTTAAAATTTGAAAAATAATATTTAAATTCTTACCAAAATATACTTTGCCTGAATCAGCCCTCGACTCAATGTATCATTGAACATTTTTACGTGTGTATCTACGACTTAATTATTACGACTAGTACTATACAATAAACAGCAGTTTTTATACTGAAATAAGCCAATATATAATTGACTAATTATAAACTGCAATATTATTGTGAAAAAAAAAAGAATTACAAAAAAAACATTAGAAAACAATAAATTATTTCTCTACTTATTTATATCTGAATCATTATTTAGTTCAGTTTGGTCTACCAGTTTCGCCTTTTTAGTATCGTCACATCCAACGAGTCTGACCCTTAATTTTTTTTCTCTTTATACAAATATTGTAAAAAAAATCCATCACATTTACAACGAAAAATTTACCGAATAGACTCAATTTGTTTAAAATGTAATTTTGTACTTTTGTAAATTATCGTAACTTGGCAATACATTTTCATTTTATTTAAATAATACTTAATTCTTAATTAATTATCGACTTTTCGTGGCGAGTCTCTAGGGTTGAAAATTATAGAGAATCACAAAAAGTACCTTTGCTACGAGCAAACCAAGCTGTTTTTTATTCAACTTAAAATAATGATTATAATTATTTAATTAGCATTGCTTTTAACATTGCCTGCAGTAAAGTAACACAATTGGTTTAGAATAACTAAACATTTAAGTTTGACAATCGAATAAGAAAAAGTCAATTTCTTTTGAAGTTAGAGACAATAGTATATTATTCAACGAGTGGATAAATCGGCATTTTATTTCGGTAATCCTACAATGATTACAAAAATTCATTTAATGACTTAGGAAAATTTAAATAATATGATAATGTGATAATTTTTATTGTTATTATGATCCCGACATCAAGTGACGTAAATTCCCTAACACCAGTTTTTAACAATTTATATCTTGTAAACTAACTACGCAATGTTTACGAGAAAATTATCAAAATACAGTTCGTTCAATTCGATTTTCAATCATGTGGTTATTTTTCACAAACGGACAATATTTAATATTTCAATTAATGTTTCAAAAATTATTAAGCTATAAAAGTTAGAATTGCATTTCTGATTTATCTGACTAAACCAAAGTTGTAACTTCTTTAATTTTCTATCCAGAAAAGGCATTGTCAATTTTTTAAAATTAATTTTAAAATCATAACTCGGAAGCCGTCGATTTTAGACAATAAAGAGTTAACATCTAGTTTGTAGACTTTTGAAAACACACTTTTGAAAATAAAGAAAAAATAAGGGTTGCCACTTAAAAAAATTTGATGACGTCAGTACTGGAAAACAAATGACAGAACAAAATTGAATTTGATGAAAATAATATGTGCATCGATGTAAAATAAAACCGACGTGACCTAGGGTTTTTCAATTTTAATAATATATTAGTTTCATACTTGAGCAGCTCATACATAGCATACATTTTTTTTAATTGGGGTAACTCCCCATGTAACAACTTCTACTAGACCTATTAAAGTTTTCGGGTGAAAAGACCATTATTTGTAACCCTAATTTAATTGAAGCAGAAAATATGTGAAATTTATATAAAATAATTACAAATTGCAACTAACCTGTAGGTTGTAACTCTCAAAATATTTAAGTGTGGCCAATTGACTGCTTGTGACTTGTATGTATTCTAATAGTAACTTGTAGATTTGCTTTTATCGTGAAAATACTTGAAAATTTGGGTAAAATCCTGCGGAATAAACAAACTTATTTTTAAGTTGTATTCCGCATAAAAAGAAGATCTAATGACGTAAACCGTTTGATTTATTCTACATTTTAATTGATTACAATATAATGTAAATATTTTAATTAATTTATTAATTAGTCGATCTTGACAACAAATAATCGTATTATTATATACGTCTTAAGATATAACAAATTCTATAAACAAATTTATTTTAATTAATAATTATAAGTGGCATCAGTTACTGGCAGTAAAAAAGTCAATTATATTTTTAACATGTGGCGCTAAAATTAAAAAAAGACGCACCCACTTCTTTTCTCACATGTCTTCTCAACAAAAAATATAAAAAAAGTCATGATGCTTTCAAATTAACCCAGTTAAATATCAATTAAATCTGGTGTTACCTGCTCGCTATATTTGCAAGAGTAAACCAAAATTTAATCGGGAATTGATTTACTGCTACTATTTTGAATTTAAACAAGAAAATTGGAAGGAAAATTGGATTTAGATAACGTGCAAAGAACACACTTTCAAGAATGTAAAGCTTCTAACTTTCAATGGTTTTACAATCTCATATACTTAAGTAAAGAAACTTTTAATTACATTGTACCTTTTTTAAACTACCCCCAAAGTTAATAAATATTTATAAGTTAAAGTACTTTTTAATTTTAGAAAATTAATTTGAGAGGTTCGGTTTTCAAATTTTCGATTGGAAATTGGTGTTTTGAAAAGTGTCAAAATTAAATTGCTCTTCTGTGGCGGCAGATATAAGACAGCTCGGTGGTTTCAAAAAATATTTTTAGTTTAAAATTACTTGCTTCGTTAACTACAGCATGGAAATTAACACTTCTTAAATAATTTATTGTTTTTTGACAAGTTCACGTTATGCCAATTAAGATGCCAGTATAATTTGACAATATTCTAAGCAAATTAATTTGTTTGCCATACAAAGTTTCAAATTTCAAGTGTAACATCTGGGAGAATATTTTGCGAGCGTGTGATAAACTTTTGCAAATTTGTACTCAATATTCCACGTTTCCGAATGGCAATTTTTATATTTTTAAATTAATATTCATTTTCAATTAATTTGAAATAAATAATTTTTGAATTTTTATATCTAAAAGGTTAACGACGTCGATTTTACGGTTGTTTTAATATTTTATCGTTCCTGCTTACATTTTTGCATAATTGGAACGATAAATTTAAAAAAAAGGATACAATTCCGGCATTTTTCCTATTTGCTTTTTTACAGTATTAATTTGATTAATTTTATAGTCTTAATATATCGGAATTCGATAACTCGAAGTTTTGAATAGTGCAAAGGACCCCCCACACAGGTATTTCCAACTTACTAATTTTTTTTTTTTTAGATTACAAAAATGTAAATATTAGCTCCATATTGGAATTAATTAAATAAAAACTTTATGCCCCCGGTTTCGCTGGTATATTTCAGTATTTCCTCACGAAAAAAATTGTTGACCCTCGACACCGACCCCTTAAAAAAATTTGTTAAGAAATTTAATGAAATAATTAACTATTATTGCTGTAATTTTCCGCTTAATTTTAACTCCAGATTAAGTGTTATTATAAAATTATGGCTAGTTATTAAGGACAATATAAGTCGGACCAGCTACCTAAATTTTGTGTTTTTAAATACCAGTTTTATATAGTAACAGCTTCTGGTAGATCGAATAAGTTTCAGAACACAAAAGATTAGACTTCGTAGTTACAGCATCTAAAATTCTCAAGTTCTCAATTTTCAAATAAAATAAAAAATTATATTATTTTTATTTCTTTAATCCAAAATTTTGAGGGAAAAAATAGTTATTCTAATTTATTTCCCAAAATTTCGTACTGTTCAATTCTGAAGAAACCTATTGCAATCTCCCTGTTTGGGAGATAACCTGAGCTCATACTTGTTATTTGGACTTCTATCCGTCAATAAATTTTCCTAACTATCATGAAAATTTGCCTATATTCTACGATGTAAAAATTTACAGCAATGTAAAATAATATAAATTTAAAAATAAATTTTCACAAAATATTCTAAACATGGAATTAAATAAATTCTATACTGGTATCCATATTTCTGATTAACAATCCAATTGATATCGTCGGTTCCTTAACATTTTCTAATTTAAATTTTACAATTTCTACCATAATCCAATTGATGTCATTTATAATTCAATTCGAACGTTGTTTATCTTTCAAACAGTGCCCATCTAGGCAACCGCTTTACTCTTTTCAAAATCACTAAATTATACTTAAAATTTATGATTTTACTTCCAATATTGAATAGTAGTTAACCATTTATTGTTCAATTAATTTAATTTTGTAAAATTAAAAATAGTGAGGAACTGCCTGCGCATTCCAAAATTTACAAATTGTAAACGTAAAGAAATAAAGGCCACTTCACAAAGCCTGACAATATATTAACAATACACACCGAATTAAAAAGTTAGACCGGCCAGTCAGTGGCTTTCGCAACATTACTTTTTGTAACTTTCACTACATTAAATTAGTAAATTAAAATTTTTGTTTTTGTACAATTACGTATTATAGATATATATTGTTAAAAAAGTCATCTATTATAATAGTATATTTTAGATTATTATTATTATAATTGGTTTATTTTAAGTTACCAACCTAAAAAAATTGGGAAGAACCAATGCGGCCTTCAGGCCGCACGCCTAGGCAATATTAGCATTGTAATATTTACCATATTGCATAATATTTATGCAAAATCCTTATTTAATGCTGTTTTGGAATATATTCGTCGTAAAAACAGCACTTTTGAAAGGACATTAAAGAATACAATAAGCTATTTTATATTTAACAATACCTAACACAAAAATTGTATGTTGAAATTGCTATTAGAAACTTCACCATATATTTCGCAATTTCAATATAAAATACGAATATTGTTTTTGTTTTAAATATAAAATGTATAAAATAGGAATATTTAAAAAAAAAATTTTTTATTATAATATAATATTGTTTTGTTATGAAAAGTTTGATTTACGTACATAAATTTTGTAAATTTATATAATTTAAAATACAACATATAAAATTAAAGTAAATTTTATGTAAACTATTTAGTCGGTGTTTAATATCAAAATTATCACAAAAATGCCAACTTTTTGTCGTTAATTTAATTGTTGCTTTCAAGCAATGCCACTTCGCGTCAATGGACATTCTTGACAACATTAAAATTAACTTCCAACGAAATATTCGCATTTTTATTTATGTATAAAATACAAATCACTTTGGCAGTCCGAATAACAAAATTTGAGGATTTTCAAGCAAAATTTAATCAGCTCTTTAAACAGCTTTAGACAATCAGATTTTTGATTTGTTGGCGCAAATTTGATTTTTGTTTGGCGAGGAGAACGGCCTGTATATGCAATAAAGAAAATAGCGACAAGTTTTTAGTAAAATTTCGGCAACTTCAAAGGTTCGATTTGAGATTTTTTGTGTGGAATCAATTTAGAAGTGTGGAAGTAATTTTAACACCAAGTTAAAAGTTAATCAATTTTTGAAATTCGAAAGAAACGGAAAAAGCAGTCTAAAATTGATTACTAAATATTTATGTAAACTAGTTAAAAGCGAAGTAAAAAGTAAGTCCATGAATAATAAGCTTTTATGAAATAGAGACGAAAGCAATTTTCGGTGTGCGAAACGTCAAGTTTGAAAAGCAACAAGGAGCGACAACTTGTTTGATTAGCACTCTTCTTTATTTTGCTTGAATAATTGCATTCGTCGTGTTAAAAGTGTTTCAATTAAATCAATTAACTAAAATTGGATTTTAAATTAAGAAAGGTTAATTAATTTTACGGCATTAAGACAGTGTGTATGTTTACCGTGTTGAAGTTGATGGTGTTTGGCCGAGCGATTGGTGCGCGAAATTTAAAAAAATTAGCGACACATAATCGAATCTATTAATTTTTAATTAAAACTATCGCTTATATAGTTCAATAAATTTCACAACGTGAAGGTGTAAAACTTACAATATCTGTTTTCATTTTAAATTGATTAAGAATAGGTAACTAATTTTACGGATGACTTATTCCTGATGTTAAAATCAGAATTCAATTGCTCGCTTCGTGTACTTCTTATATATCGATATTTATATTTTTACGTAATATCAATTTAACAAAATCACTCGTGCTAAAATTTTAATTTGCTTTTTTAACGTAGGAAATTGCAAATTGGAAAAGTAATTAAATAAATTCGAAAATTTTCGATTTAATTCTGCAACATCTTTTTCTCTGCGCAACGATAACAAAAAGCACGTGTTTTACGTCATTCACATAAATAATCCCCGCGCACATCAAACAAACAAACCCACATGCAGACAAATCAATCTGACAATAACGGTGATTTGATTTACAAAGTGCTATTGTTAATTAATTAATTAATTAAAAAATTATAATTTAAAAACCGAGCGAGATAAAGGCGCTCTTATCGAAATCTGTGTTTCCGTTTAATTAGCGATTTTGCATCTTAATTAATAAAATGAAAAAACGTTTTTAAAAAAAACACTTACAGACTTAATTATGACCGAATCTTGAACCACCAACTCGAGTTCTTATCTTCGGTGACACTCACAAATAAAACCAAAATTTTTTTATTTATCACTGTTTACTTTCAAAACGTAAACAAAAATCACTCAAATTTTATCAATAAATAACCTTACTCAACATTTACTAAAAACACGTTATTTACGATAAGTCGATCGTATGCTTTGGGAGGCGCACGTCCAATATCTACAACGTTCCGGCTCACTTTAAAGCTGTCGAAGCTCTGAATGCGGATAGCGAACGTACGAGCGAACGGAGCTTTCGCGAAACGAAAACGCGCATAGGTAAAGCTCCAATTTAGGTGGGGGTGGAATAACAGAAAATAGTCGCACCGCCTGTCAGATACGTCATGTCAAATATTTAGACGTGCTCGAAATAGGGTTTGATGTCTAAAAGGTTTATTGAAAGTGTCTATTCTATTATGTACCTCTTGTAACGGAATTGTTTGCTTGTATATATATATCATCACATTCTCCAGCTTTCTCTCTACTTCTAAACCTACTTGTTTGCTTTTTGTAGGTGTATAAGAGGGTTTTCATTATCACTTAAGTGAAAACAACTTCATTTCTAATTGTCACACAAATTTACCCCCTAAAATATTACTTCTTATTTAATTTTCCGCCAAGCACTTACTAGGCTCGAATTTTACTCTTGGTGGATGGCAATTCTGAATTCGTAATCCAGGATTTCCGGATACGTCCACAAATGTGCTCGGACCCTTCGCAATAAGTCACGTTTCTGATAATCGTAAGAAAAAATTGAACTCACAATTGCAATGCACCCGTGAAATGCAGTGGCAATATTTAATTTTTGAGCTTTCCTGCAAAATTATATTTAAAAAAATAGAAGTTCAGTATAATACAGTAGATTCTCGTTTAACCGGCATCCAATTAATCTTGCAAGCGGCATGTAAAAATTCCTCACTCCAGACTTGTAATAAAACAGTATCTTTAACAGCATATCATTGTTTTTTTTTTAATTCATTTTTGAATTTGTGATGTATGTTAATTAATGATATCGGCACATTAAATTTAATGTTACCGGCTGCTTGGTCTGTAAACCAAGCATCATATCTTTTTCAATCCCAATTAATCGGAAAATTTCAATCACGCTTCGATTTCCAACCCTGCCGGTTGAACGAAAATGTACTTGTACTTACATCATATTTATTATACTTATATAATTTCATAAAAATAAACAAAAGAAAAAGATTTGGGTTTAATTGCACATTCAAATTTAAACGGAGAATTAAATTAAATCAACGGTTTTTATTGGTTTATTAAATGCTACAATTTTTCCAATAAACTGGTTATACTACCTTATTAACATTTTTATTTTTTTAATTTCCATTCCAATACAAACATCATCATCATCATGAAACTTCCTGGATTAGGCTAAAGCATATTCTGACATCCATTGTTTCCTCGGGCGTCCAACCTCTTTTTTCCCTTTAGAATGGTATCTAATTATCAGTTTTGCTGGTCTACTATTGCCCATCCTGTCTAAATGTTCACACCATCGTTGTCGATATAAGGCTTAATAAACTTCATCAGTGGTTTCATCTCAAATTCTTGTCGTATTTCTTCATTTCGTATTCTGTCAGTTCTAGTGCAGCTTTTTGTAGCTCTAAGGAATTGCATCATTGCTGCTTAAATTCTGCTCTCGTCTCTTTTGCCAATGACCCATGCTTCCCATACAAACAAATGCAAATAAATAAATTAATTAAGAGTTCAATTTTTATGCACGTTTTAAAACGTCAGTTACAGCGAAAAACTGACTAAAGTTATTAACGAGATTTTTTATAGAGGAAAGAGGATAATTTTGCGGATGACATGATATAATTTTACAAAAAATATACATTTTTTATTGAATTAATAAGTTTTTTTACATCAAAACTGCACAATTAATAGAATTTCAAATATGCTATGTCATAGTCAAACTAACAATCTTTAATAATCTGTTTTCAAATATAAAAAATACTTAGTATTGTGAGTGTTGTAAATAACGTTGTGATTCAAGATAACTACAGTAGTTTCAAAAATCGTGTATTGTGCAGTACTTCCGTAACATTTGCGGCAGCCAATGAAGCTTAATCGTATCGTACCGATAAACATCAATTGTAATAATTAAAATAAAAATATGTATGGTTACGCCATCTACTCAGATAATTCCTCGTTCAAATGATAAATCATGACCTTAAATATTATCAATTTTGTTATCAAAATTCTCAGTAGCTAGAGAAGCTACGCCGTGATAACCCATATGGGTTGTATTTGATGGTTTATCCTCAACAGCCCCCTGTATCGTCATAATGACAGGTTTTACAATCCATGGAAAAGTGCATGTATAACACAATCATGTGTTAATACTTCGAACACGAAAATATCAAATCTAAGCGATCTAATACGACAAAATAAAATTATATCTATCATTTAAAAAAAAAACTCTTAACAAATCCGAAAATATTGAGATGTCCCTTCTCTCAAAATTCAAAATTATCCAATTAAATATTGGATTGTATCCAATATTGTATGTATGTAATATTGGTCAGTATCGGCCAAATGTGCGCGATAACACCACATGCTTCGCACTTACACTTTCTTGCCTTCAATTTACCACATCCAACTTTGTATATAAAAAAACATCCAAATTAATAATTTAACAAAATAATTCACTCAAAACGAAACCAACAAACTTTATTCATACAATTTATCATCAAAATATCTCAAATAGAGACGCAAATTATCAATCCTACGGAGATCGACCGTAAAACGCGTCCGTCCGCTTTAACGGACCTAGGAAAGTTCCGTTGTTATAAATTCTCACACCAAACAAAACAATTATTGGCGCGAACAGCAATTCAAATATTTACAAATTTACAAAATATAAACAATAAAATTATTTACAACAAATTAAATCCAACTTTTTAAAAACAACAAAACAAATTTTCAGATTTACAATAAAATAAAATAAAATTAATTCAAATACAAAATAAAATGCTAAATTAAAATTTAAATAAGTCAATTTTGGAACACGACAATATATTTATATATTCAATTTAGAATTTTATTCGAAAAGTATTTGTTTTAAGTGCAGGCTTTAGTTCTTTCGTTCCACTGTGCACCAGTAAAAATATATGTCTCTCTATCTTCCCGTAACGACTTGCACATCGGTCAAAATCTCAACCAATCGAGTTGCACATCAATCGAGTTTCCGCAACTAATCAAGTTTCACGTCAATCAAGTTTCCAACTAATCGAGTTTCACATCAATCGAGTTTCCCACTAATCCAGTTTGTACATCAATCGAGTTCCCAAATAATAGAGTTTCACATCAACTGAGTTTTCAACCAATCGAGTTTCACATCAGTCGATTTCCATATAAATCGAGTTGTACATCAATTAATTTTTAAACCAATTGAGTTGTATATCAATCGAGTTCCATGTATAAATAGAATTGCACATTAATCGATTTCTCAACTAATCGAGTGGCACACCTGTCGAGTTATCAACTATGCGAGTTTCACGTCAATCGAGTTGTACATCAATCCAGTTCCCATCTAATGGAGTTTCTCATCAATCGAGTTTCAAATATAGTTCAAGTATAGTTCGTGCCAAATAGAAATAGAACCGTCAATCAACGTCGGCTGTGCCTTCAAGATATCTCCAATCAACTAAAGAACGCTAAATCATTCAGTAGCGCATCATGGTTTTCTTACAAAATGTTACGAATTGAATTAGTTTTGCATTTTCTTTCAAAACTATAAGTCGTCAAAATTGTATTCAGATTCTTCCGATAGTGAATTAATATTTAGTTCTGAGGATTCCGACAGCGAAGATTAAAATTATCAAATTATCTAGACTAATTAAATAAAAACAAATAAGTCTTATAATACGCGGAAAGACTTAAAATCTGATTTTAAAATAAGTAAAATAATTTTAGTTTACTACGACAATGATGATACAGATAACACTTCATATGCGTTATCTTTTTAAAAACGGTTAATCGTATTAATTTTAAACACCTTTCCATCTCATATTAGCGACTAATGGTCACTAATATGGGTGGTTCTTTGCATACCTTGAAAACTTGTATATTAAGCGATAATGCAACTCTCTCTCCCTTATTTATGTATGCACTCATAGAATTGCAATACTATGTCTTTTCTTACCTTTTAAAAATAATATTACCAAATAATATTATGATTGACGGTTCTATTTCTATTTTATAAAAAAATAACACTAGCTGAAAAGCCCGTCCACGGACGGGCATCTAGACCCGATTGGTTGGAAACTTGATTGATATGCAACTCGTAACAGGGAAAGTACCGGCGGTGGCGGTGGGTTAATATATTTTTTGGTTGGTAAAAAAATTCAACCAATCAGAGTGTTTCCTTTTCTCCAAAAAATGACACGCTGGAGGAGGAGCAGCAGCAGCAGCGTGCTGGGATTTTATGTATTAAGATAATTATTATAATCTGATTACATTTTTAAGAGAGAAAAACTGTAAAATTTTCGAAAAGTCAATTTTTTTAATTTTACATGTATCAAAAAAAACTTATTTTAGAAAATGTAATTTAAAAGTAAATTCTCTGCGTTTTTATTAATTTTTTTTTTTATTAAAGAAGGTGATGTTTGTTAGTATTACTTGTCAAATAGAATGTTGGCAGTTTTGACAGTTGGCAGATTGTCAAGGTAATAAACAATTAGTATAATATATTGCTACTAGCTGGAAAGCCCGTCCACGAACGGGCCTCTAGAACCGATTGGTTGGAAACTCGATTGATGTTCAATTCGTCCCAGGGGGAGTACCGGCGGTGGTTTAATATATTTTTTGGTTGGTAAAAAATGACACGCCGAAGCAGGAGGAGCAGCAACGAGCTGGCATTTTATGTATTAAGATGTATTTTATTATGAGGGGGCATGAAGAATTTGTGATTTATTTCTGTAAAGAGTTAAGAATTCACTGTGTCTTTAAAAAGTTGGTGATTATCAGGTAAAAAGGATTCTAGATATAACATTTAGATTCTAGATAAATTAATAAAATAAAATGAATGAATATTTTTGAAAATAAATATATTTGATTAATTTAGAAGATAAAATGTTTATTTAATAATTTTACTGTCGATTACAAATTAATGATTCGCAACGTTCCACACATTTTCCAGAAGGAATTCTGAAATTGTAAACTGTTATTCAGATATGTCAATTTATCAGATTGTCATAAATCGTCAGCTGCAATTCAAATTTGTCAACTGATATTCAGTAAGGGTCAAATGGAATTCAGAAATCGTCAAATGAAAATCAGAAAGAGTCAGACGAAGTTCAGAAATAGTCAGATGTGATTCAGAAAGTGTAAAATTTCATTTAACAATAAATTCATGAATTTCAATTGACGCTTTCTGAATATCAGTTTACAAATTTAAATTATAGTTGACGTTTTCTGAATTATTGATGGAAAAGACGTAGTGATCTAGAAATTTTAAATTTGGGATGGATGATAATTCCAGGAGGTAAATTTAAAAATATAATTTAAGTACTGATGGTGGTGGCCGTCACTGAAGGGTATTTTATACCACTCACCCCCCCCCCCCCCCCATAGAAATATAAATTATGTGTTTTTTTTTAGTTTTCAGTTTTAAAAAATTGGAAAAATTTTTTATTTTAATACAAATCTTAAATAAATGTTTAGAATCTATGTGTTACTTTTAATTTCGAAGATGAGCGGCGGCGGCACTAAAGTATTACTTTAGAATCAGCAGAGCTTTAGTGCCGTCCTGCAGTAAAACAAAAGATTTCATACAAAGTAAAATTTGAAATTTAGCAATTGAATTACACGGAGAAGGTTTTAGAATATAGTATGAAGTTAAGCTGAGCTCAGCTGAACTTAAGTTTATCGAATTTTTAAAATAAGTTTAAATGTTTTAAAAACGAATTAGATAGGTGTTCTATAAAAATCTTAGTTAATTTAACTTCAATTTGACATGTAAACTTATATCAAAGTTAGGAACTAAGCTTGATCTCGAGTTACCTTAAATAATTCACGAAATATGCATAAAATCTAATTTCGTCTTAAATGCTAAGCTGTAAATGAAACGCATTTTTACCTAACTTCACTTCAATTTAGTTAGATTATCTTAGATTTTTAGTAAATTGAACGCAGAAATTATTTAAAACCACGCGTGTCACTGTTAAACTTCTAAAAATTATTTTTTAAATTTATTGAACTTCAGATTAGCTATAAATCACGGAATGAAAAACATTTAATCTAATTTACTACAAAACTCGGAGTAAAATTATTGCACCCGATAGTTTTGTAGACCATTGGTCAGTTGTCTTCAGAACTTAGATTAAAATAACTCTGGGTTTCCCAATTCCAAAACTCGACTCTTTAAAAAATATCTAAATAAAAAATCCTAACTTTAGGACAGATAGACAGAAATACTATCAGGGGATTTGTTTGTTTAGTAGGTATACAAGTATACAACGTAAGCTATAGCGACTAAAAATTTTCAGAAAAACTGGATCAACTTAGATTTGCAACTGCAAAAAAAAACAACAAACTTCAACTGAGGGAAGTATTTTTAGTTAAATCTTATTTTGCAGCAGTGGGTGGTTGTAGGGAAATTGCGACCTTGCCTTTACAATATAATTATGTAGTATCTACCTTGAAGATTTTTATTTATATTTATAATATTTATACATAGCAAATTTATATCAGTTAATTAGATAATCTAGTAAGCCTAAAAATGCAAGTTATAAACAATTGCCTGATAACATTTTATGGAATGAATTTACTACTATGTGGAATACAACATTTAATAAGCTTATTGCACGAAGGATGCTTGATTTAAATTTGAAATAGCATTTATCATTTTTTAAATGTTCTTTAATTTATGTAGTTATTGTAATATTTTTTTATAGATTTTATTATAGTTTTCCTTTTAATAAAATATTAATTTTCTAGTTGTTGCATTGTCGAAATTGACACGCATGAATGGATTAACGATATGAAGGAAAAAATCTTTAAAGGGGCAGATTCTATTTGACTCTCAACGAGACGTGGAGACCAACGAGAGGTTGGAGCTTTGGGAACATGGTAGAAATAGAAATGCAGCTGCAGGGGGTCAACCGGAACCAGCAAAATTTTGAAAGTGGTCTATGAGAAAAAAAGTTTGGGAACCATTGGTCTAGATAAAAATCTATATTATTATATAATTTTATCCAAACTTACTATAGTATACTTTGAAAACGTTTCTCACGCTCAGATGATCAGATCAACAGCTAATCAAGTCTGAACCAATCGACTTGCACATCAGTCAAGTTCCACGAGTGCTTGTTGCAAGCACTGCTAAGAAGTTAGCATTCATTTATTTTGATTTTAAGTTAAATCGTTAATTGTGTCGTCTCGTAACTAGAATTTAAATATAAGATGATAATTCTTTTATTTGATGGTTAATAAAATTTTTCATTGTGGTGGGTTTTTCTTTTCCTAAGTTAAGTGGAAATAATTGCACTTCTTCTCTTCATATCATTCGTTTTCCTGTTTATTGTTTAATTAGAACTGCCACAAATAGAAAAATCATTAAATCTAGAAACTAATGAAAATTTTTTTTATAAAACAATAAACTAAGAAAATTTAAAATAAATGTTTATCAATGGAAACACAATATTACGAAATATGAAAAAATACAGGTTTATCGGTTTTCACGCAGTTTTTTAGGGTTAAAAATTATTTTTCATTAACTTCCCGATAGGCAGGTGAATCAAATTTCAAAATAGACAAGCTCCGGTATTTTGAAAAATGTCGATACTCTTGTTACGAACGAAAACAAAACTTTTAAAACTAAAAATTGATTTTTATTGTGCAAATAAGTAATTCTAAGTGCAGTGACGTTTTCATTACGTGTAATCAATTTTTTTAATATTTTAATGCATTTTATAAAAGCAAAATAATATCAAACAGTCTAAAATTTTAATAAATTCGTCTAGACTTTGACACAGATTTGATTTATGCATTATACTCGTTCTATGAATATATTTGATATTTTTATATTGATAATAAGTTAACCTAATATCTTGTATCACACAGTATATCAAAGGAATTTTAAAACATCATTTCTCCTAATGCAATCAAAAAAATGTGATCAAAATCGCACGCTCTACTATGTGTAAAGTAACTAATTACAAATATTGAAAAAAATAGCAGAAAAAAAGATTTTGCAAGTATTCTGTGAAAATGTGTAAAATTAATTACAATTTTATTTTCCGAACATTTTGTTATAATTGTTTTTTTCAAGAATTTATTGTAAAAGATGGATTTAATTATAGACATTTAAATAAATATTAAACTATATTAATTATATTTCTTATTAAGTTATCTAATTATGGAAATAATTATACTTATAAGTTGCCTTGAAATTAAATATTAATTTAAATTATCAAAAACTTATTAATATTATTGTTAATTTTATGAACTCTTTTATTATTTTTTATTTTAATTTACACTTTAGTTAATTAGTAATTTACCAATCTATATTTTTAATTATTATTCTGATTAATTACAAAATTAGCTCAAACCTAATAAAAATGACAATCAGAAGAACAAAGCATAATTTCATTACAAATTTTTTTAGGTAATTACAAAACTAAAATAATTGACGAAATTATATCACAAATCAATCCAATTAGTTGAAATTTCAATTTTCGATTTTTATGCTTGATCATCAGAACTACCAAGTTGTGGAATTGTTAATTATAAGTGTCAAATTTATTATTATTATTATTTCCAGTTCTAAATTTGTATCTTTCCAATTAAAAATCCAATCAACCGAAGACAACTGATTACCTATACTCAAAACTTGATATACGGACTGATGGTAATGTGCGATTTGAATAACAATAATTTCAAAATGGAAGCTGTTAGCGCTAGAAATTAATTTTAAGCGAAAAAAATATTTAGGAAAACTTGGAGGAGACTATTAATGGATTCAGGTAAGAAGAGCAGATGGCTTGCTATTAATGTCTACTTCAAAACTGTTTAGCATAGCTTCATAAACTGCTGCAAATATTAGCCAAGAATGTCGACGTAGTTTACCTTTGCAAGGTATTTTCATCCACACGCTTTCACAAAAACTAAACTGTAGTAGCTAAGCACGTCATCCTTAATCGAAATTTAATTGATGTATACTTTAATACTCAAGTCTTTGATCTCGTACTATACCAACTTGATTAACTAATTACTAAACAAATTATGGATAATAACAATATCTTCAAAATTTATAAACTTATAATCATGCACGTGATGGAAAATGTTTGGATTAGTTTCAGATTTTCCATTATTAAAAACGCACCTTGAACTTTCCCGAAGTAAAATTTTATTGTGTTTATACAATATCGAATATTAGAATAACTCGTTCGGGGTTCGAGCCCGCATCGACCACACACCACATCATTGTTTGGCGATATTAGCGAGATACCAATTTAATTTAACTTTATTATCTACCAATAAATAAAAAATTTAATTAATTAATTAATTATAAAATTGTGTAGTCGGAAATTTAAATATAGGTAACTTGAACGATAAAGTTGATAATTATGTGGTCGCAAAAATATTATGGTAACTCGGTTTAATGAAGTAATTATTGACGAGAGCATTTTATTTTAAATAATTATCAAATTTATAGATTTTATAATCTATAAATACGTAAGGTTTTTAATTGATTAAAAAGTAACTAACATATCTTAATTGATTAAATTAAAATTTCATTTTAATAATTGACCAGAAATTACTGTCAAGCTATAAATGATAATGATTTTTTTATATAGCTGCAATATCTTTATAATTTTTCTATTGCGTCAATTTAGATAAAAATAATCTGTACCGGCTTTTAAGGCTTTTATTTTTTTAATTAATAATAGTGTAGAGCAACTTTCCATTGCTTTTAATTAACGGCTAAATTGGATTTTAAAATATTTTCATGTATGTTATATACAGCGTGTCCCCACGACCGTCGAGAACTCCGAAGTAGTGCTAGAAGACACTTTTTTTATGAAATATTAAAATAGAAACCAACTCACTTTAAAATAATTTTTTTAATTCCTGTCTTCAAACGGCCACAGCACCGATAGTATTGATTTTTTATTGTTAATGGATTAGTAATTTTTTAAAGAGCATTCGCTTATCTATAAATTAGATTATAAACCCTTTATCGTCTAGCATCAACGCATTTCGAGTTATAAAAAAAATTTAAATGAACTTTAAAAAATTAAAAATTTAGTGGGGACATCCTGTACATTACTTTTAATATTAAATGTAACAGGCAAGTTTATAAGAATTTTGAAAGACAAACTCACAATATATTATTAATTTTCTTGTACTTGTAATAAAAACCTTGAGGATATAAAAGAGGTCGAAACTTATACACATTTTATGCTCGACTAATTCGTGGGTTTCGTTTTTGACATGATATTAAAATAGGATTTAAACCGGATTTTGTACGCCTTGTCAAATGAAGGGAAGAATCGTGGGAATCCTATGTAAGGGACAATTTGATCGCCCTAACCCCTATTACATGGCATTCAACACCTTATTGTACGAACTGCGGTAGGATGATACTGCATTATGCAATTCAGTTGATTTTATTCAAAGATGACACAATATAGAAATGACTTTTTAATTAAATTAGACACGTACCAAATGCATTAAAATTGTTTATGTTTATTTTATAAAAAATATTTTTTTCGAGTAGGTAGTTCATCCCCTTTCCGAAATATATTAAATAAATCATTATTTTAAGTAGCTACGCATTATGCAAATACCTTAAAGTATAACCACAACTTTTAATTAAAAGCCATAAATACACACTTTACAATTTTTTTAAATTAATTAATCACCCCTTTATAAATCGCTCTTATGATGCCAATCCACTTTACGAGTAACAAAACGCGCTTTATTAAAATTAACCGGAATGTTTGTGAATTTAAATTTCAAAAAAGTCAATAAAAAAAATGTAAATAAAATTAATCCAGTATGTACGTCAAGACTTAAGAGTGGGAAACTCAGAATATATTCCTGTGATGGTAAAGTCCTAGACAAAAGTCAGAAAGGGCAACTATACTCCGGGCTTCACAATTTAGAAAGTCTCTCTCTTCAACTAATCATTATACTACTATTTACGGAAAAATATACATTGCCATGGTCACCCATGAAGTACCTACCCATTATCCTCCTACTAGCTTTTTTACGGCTAGCGAGAGTCGTAGATTTGCTTAGCAGGTTAGTTAAAAAAAATTCAACACTCGAAATCAAAATCAAAAATAAGCAAAATGCAGCTGTAAACAAAATGGGTAATAATAACATAGTACATGTAATAATAGGTAATAACAATACCATTATACTTGCTACACAACTTCTTTAATTAAATTCTCAGGAAAAGAATATTTCCAAGATAATATAAGGTAGCCAGATTGGTTTTTCTTAAGAAAAAGAAATTAAAATAAGCTACCAAATTTATATGCCTATGTAAAGAAATCCTCAAACAGCTATACTTTTCAGACTAACGCAGGAAAATTAAGAAACAAATGAACAGTTCTCGAATCCCTATAAAACTCCTAAAAATAATTTTCTGAGTGATTTAGAAAGTAGAAGATAAAAATTACATAGAATTAAATCTCGTGTCTTATAGAAACATAAACTAAAAGTTCAGGGGGAATCGCGAGGAGCATCCGGTATACAGTAACAGTAGCAATCATGGAAATTGCAACGATGAATATTTCCGAATTAAAATAATAATTCCTAATTAAATTTCAATAACCGTACACAATATAAACACAATATCCACCACCAAGGTAGATTTTTCAAACCGGGGGGTATGGAATACCCTCCAGTGTAGAAGTGTCAATAAACTTATAAGTTTCAAACCGGAAATCTAATTTCTAAAAATCTAAGATTTCTGATTTGAAATTCAATAACACATTTTCTTTTTTCAAACATAATCTAGTGATTATGCTGGGTCAGTATTCCATACCCCCCAAACCGGCTTGGAAAACCTAGCTTTGTGATTGTGTTAAAAAAAGAAAATGTATTTTTGAGCTTATGAGTTTCAAACCAAAAATTTTACTTTTTATCTATTTATTTCTATTCTATTTTCTATGAATATAAAATGCAATTTTCATGACCGCTACTGTACAAGTGAAAGAAAAATCAAAAAATTCAGAAAAAATCATATTATTATTATTGATATTGCTGAACTGGTTGTGATTATAATATTTCCACTTGCACTGAAGCTCTAGTTTTACCCCATCAACTTAGTTTTCTCAATACAATTGAGTATACAGCTGACGGGTGCTTGGGTTATTTCCTCGATTGTCGGATACGAACAGTCGAGGTATCGTAACCTCGTTGAGATTAGAATTGGACATATACATAGTAATATGTAGTGTGGAATTTCTTCCTCCTCCCCCCCACACTTCCTATTACATGTGAGACATTCTACAACTCCAATAATCTTGAGGTGTCTGTTTAAACTGCAGTGTCCTGTATGTAATCCTACTGCCTTCCCCAGCTGTGGTCTACTCAGCTTCAGGGTTTTGTGTTTTCTTTTGTCATTGGAGGACTCGGAAGGTCTAGTTTCTAGTACATAAGATGTTGTTTACTTAGCAGTTTCTTTATATTCCCTTTAGCAGTCAGATAATATGCTATCCCCCAAGTTGGTAAGGACCTCTGCTTTTTTGTTGCCTTTTATTGCCACTCCCAATTTTTGGCTTCCGAAATGCCTGCCAGGTCCCTGGAAAGTAAAATTTCATAAGTTCCTGCACCTGTGAGGTACCTGCCACATGCTTGTGACAAGTCAAATAGGCCCACATTAGGCCTGTAATTACCGTGTGACAAGTCCCTGCCAAACCTTGCCAAGTCCCTGCCAAGCCTTGCCAAGTCCTTGCCAGGTACCTGTAAATCACGTTGTAAATCACGTCGAAGTACTGATTTACAACCTTGGATTATGTTTCCACTCTTTCTAAGGGTCTTAGTACTGCCTGGCTATTGGTTATAATACAAATCCATTTATTTGTATAATCCCTCCATATAATTTTCTTTGCACAGGCTGTCATTGCAGTTATTTCTGCCTGAAAAACAGTAGACTAGCAGCCTAGGTATATTCTAAACGCAGGCCTTGTTCTACGTCCTCTGATTTCTGCTTCGGTACAAACTTCCTTTTTAAATCCAGCTGAGTACCATATGGTATCATACCAAGCTACCAATTCCTGCATGGTGCTTTCTTCTCTCCTCTCAGGTATGAGAACCTTGAAAGGTTTTTTGGAAGTTCCTTACACTGTTGGTTCTGTCAGATTGCCTGCATAACATGTTGTTGCTCTTGATGGATTTGAATATCATGGTGTGATGTCTACCCCTCCACGATCATTCGTGGTTAGTCTGAATGCCGCCAATAGTGCCTCCATTGCCACCATCAAATGGAGAGTGTCCTAGAAGCCCCTCTTTAACTGGTAGGCTTTATTACCATTGCCTCCGTTAAAGAAAATCCTAAAAAATGTTACTGATTCTTTTTTCGAGATGTCGATAAGTTCTTTTCATAGTTTTTATGCTACTCTACCTAATTTTGGCTACTGAGTAATTTACGCATAAGAAGAGAGGGTGCAGTAGAAGGTATTCCATACTCCTCAGAAGCCCCGGTTTCTCTGTGTCTTTACAACTTTAATTCAAAATGCAAAAAGGCTAAGGGACTTTACATATGTTTACAACTGTGGGCTCAGAAAACGCTGCTTTCGCTACTGAGCGCATAAGTAATTTTATTTTTGGTCTCCCACGAGTAGAAGTCCATTAATTGGTTGCAGAAAAGGAATCAGTTGATGTTTAGCTTCATGCTCCTCTTATTTTTTCTTTTTTTTTATTATTGGTTGAACTTCAATTTTTTGGCAAGCTATTGGCAATCCGGGGGGTCTGGAGGGTATGGAATACCCTGAGTTATGAGGTACTAGTAACCATTTGTTTTACCAGCTTAGAAAGTCATTTTGGCAAATATAAGTAAGAATAAGTATGGTAAATGCACATATTATAACTATCAAATGTTTATATCTGAGGTCGCGCCAACTTACTGGTCCCAGAACCACTAGTCGTCCATGAGAAAATTTTAGTGATTCGCGGAAAATTTAAAATTGAAATTCACTTTTAAAAAAATATAATATAAATTTTTTTCGTATTTTTCAAAATGTTTTTATTTAATTTAGAAATCTAGATAATCTTACGTATAATAAGCCTAAAAAATATTTGAAGTTGTTATTAGATACTATATTTTGACATTTTTTAAATATATTATAAAGTTTGTTGCTCCGAGATGGAGCAAAGAAAAAAAAGAAAAATGGTGTTAGTGTAAATCAAGAATTATATATAGTAGCAAAAATCTCTCATTAATCCATTCTTGAGCGTCAACAAATCAAGATCTGCATATTTTTCACTATTTTTGCTATTTTTCAGAAATGGTAAATTAATGATGTGACCGCTTTCGTATTTTAGTTTGAAATTCATCTCCCCTGCTGACTTTACCCCTATAAGTTTAGTATTCTACTTAAGCTAAAAATAAATTATAGATATCTTGTTGCAAATGAAAACATTTTAATATTTCTTTTCCTATTTTTTAAAACAAATCTGAATATGTTTATAAGTAGATCTGCTGTAGGTACACTGAAAAAAATTGTGCGATGTAACAAAATTTTAAAATTTTATGTTTTTTAATGTGAATTTTAGACGACAAATGCATTATTTTCGATTCAGTGTCTACAGATTTTTATTAAAACTTTTTAACTGTTACTAATCGGATTCTCAACACTTAATTGAAAGCCACGTGACCTGTCGGTATCAGTAGCCACAGCTGTCACGTGTCTGATATCAATCCCAGATATGTGCCATAATCCTCACTTTAACGATTTTCAATATAGAATACACCAACCAGAGCAAATTAACATAATCTTTACTAATGTCCCATACTTTTTAAGCAAATATGCAGTAATAAGTTAAGCTTCCGACGATATTTATTTTTCAGATTAAATTTTATAACATACGACCCTCATCAGTTTTTTTAACGTTACATTTTCTACGCCAAAAATTATTCTAATTAACTGAACTACCACACGTTAATTATCTAAAACATTACAATTATTAATTAAAACTAACAAGCGTTCAATGTTATCTCTAGAGAATAACAAAAAAAATTAACCCAATGTGGTTGAACATCTAAATTTGTTAAATAAGTTCGTAAAAGTTTTGTTTTCTAATAAAATTATAAAATTTGTTATATTATTCGGTAACAAAAAATAAAAACACAATTTCAAATTTTTTTTGTTCCAGGCATGGGTTATTTTTAAATATCATCGATGAGTTTTTCCAACAGAGTTTGATGAAATTAAACAATAATTCATAATAACATTGACCTAGGTGTATCTATCTATCAGTAATGCACATCCAATTGATCAATTATTTTGTCAGCGTAAAAACAGAAAAATAGCAACCAATTATTATTTTTATTGTGATTCTTTAATAATTTCTATGAATTCGTCTTTCACTTTATGGTAAAAGGGATTATACAATAAATTATTATGTATGATTCTCAATAAATATGAGTTGCTCGCCAATCGAGTTCCACACTATTTAAAATTGGGAGCGTCAACATTTAAGGTATGGGTGAACTTTATGAAAAAGTCAATAGGTAATCGAGTGTAGAGAAGAGATCCAATAAAGCACCATCTTGTTGTTGATGTCCCTGCAGTTCCACATTGTGTTTTTGACATTGCGGTATAAGAGTCTCATTCTTTATGTCGTCCTGTCTGATTGTATTTGTTGCCATCACATCTATATTACCAGTAATTACGGTGATTTTTTGGCCATGGTAACTGGTGATCCTCTTTGTGATTTTCCTCTATCTCTTTTGGGAGATTCAATACAGTAACTTTTAACAGTTTTTTTAACGTCAATGCGGTTTGGCCAATTTATGATAGTCGAGATGGAAGGATATGTCGTCTGGGAGTTTCAGGATCTTGAAGATGTTGATCCGTGTATTTGCGATCAACTTGTGGTTGATATTGTTCTGCTTAACTTGATGAACAATTGATTCCGCTTGATTTGCACTGATGGGCATAATTATCTATGATGTTTAGGGATTTTCGTACTCGATGTTTCGTGTTTTGTATTTCTTCGTCGTGAGTGACCTAATCTCTATAAGAATTCTATTATGGGATCTGAAGTCTGTGGAGGATGAAATAAATAAAATAGTTCTACCTTTGGACTTCGTCGTTTTAGTGGCGGTGTCAAAATTCTTACACTGTCATTGTCTCTTTCCTTGGTTTATCTGATGTATAAGATAATTTGGTGTATTTTTTGCATCTTTGATTGTATGCGATTGCTTGCTTCTGTAGCTCTCTAATTTTTCCAATCTTTAAAAAATATTAAAGTGATATTTTCTTTTTATTTATTAATCATTGGCGTCTAGTGTTTGACCAAACCTTGGGCCAATGTTGTTTGCCGTTGCCTTGCCGGTAAGCAGTTTAAACTTTGGCATACAGCATACAGATCTGAGATCGGTACTGGGTGCCAATACTGGCTTAGCTTCGAGATCAGACTTGAAAGTTGATGTCAGCCTTGCTTTAAATCAGTACTAAAAGCCAAGGTTGCACCAACGCTGGCCGCCAACGTAGGGCCGAGATTATTATTTCAGTGTTGGATCAATGGTGTACCAGTGGTACTGCCAATATTCAGGCAAATGTCAAGTACCACCGGGCTAATACTGGTCAAGCACTGGATCAGTTCTGGGAGCCAACGTTGCACCAACGCTGGTCGCAACCATAGGACCGAGGTTATCATTGGCAGGACTAATGTTGTCCCAGTAGTGATACCAATACTGGATCAATGCTGGGCCAGTTGTACATTTTAGCACTGAACCAGTACTAGAAACTGATGTTGCACCAACGCTGGTCGTCAACCGTATATAGCACCGAGGTTATCATTACAGCGTTAAGCCAACGTTGTCCCCGTAGTACTACCAATGGTTAGTGCTAATTGGTGGTACCAATGCTGGGTCAATGTTAGCCGCTGTAAATATTTTCATGCTTAGTTTCAATTTTTCAAGTTTAATTTTGCAATCTTTAGTATAATTAAACCCTGCAAGAGGAAACGTAAAGACATTTTAAAATGTTGTCAAAAATGTCGGTTGCAAGCTGAAGTAAAAGCAGCAAAGGTGAGCATAGTTTTGTTACTTTTGCGCAGCTTGCAACTTTTTTAAACAACCGCACTACAGAAAACTGCGCGTTGCAGGCAACTTTCGGTCTGTGTGTGAACCTGACATGCAACTTATGTAGCTGCAGTATAAAAACTTTAATTGATTAAACATTAATTGATCGTACCTTTAAGGTTCACTGTAATATAATCTAAACCACAGCATACACACTTTTTGTTAGGGTTTTTGCGATTTAAACCAAGAATTCTTATATCCAAAATCTACAACCACAAAAAGTTAAAATTTCTGTTGGCAAGAAGAAGTAAGATAATAAATAATTGTTTGTACATAGATATTATTTGGTTTTATTACTTAGCTCTTTAGTAATGGTTAAGGTCGTTATTGGTTATTGTAGACCTCATTTTCTTCATAATTATTTGAAGAAAATATTGAGAATGTGGCACCGGACGGCATTATAGTCTTAAATTTGCACTCAGTACCAGAATATGACATATCGCCGTCGCCGTCGTCACTTCGCCGTTGCTGTCAACCGTTGGAAATCCAGTATTTAATTTTTTAATGTCAACGTGAGCATAATCATTAATCAGGTATTTTGTGCAAAAGCTGGAAAGCATATTTTAAATAATATTCTGAATAATAATAATAAATATATAATCGGTCTTCAACGCTGCCGTTTCGACTCTGGGACATTACGCCACCGAGATTTTTCTCCAAGACTTCTTTTTGCCTTCAGCTGTTGTCTTAGAGTTCTTTCCTTTCTTTTCTCTTTCCTTAGAGTCTTACAGCTGTATTCATAAAAATTTAGAATAAACTTAAAACACTCTCTAAACCTATTTTAGCTTAACAAACCTTCGCTAACAGTATTTTAACTTGTCATTATTTAAAAATGAATAGTGCCTTCTTTAAACCTATTTTAAACCTATTTTAAGGAAAGTTGACACTCTATATAAAAAATGAAGAAACATTTAGTTGTTGCTACAACCTTCTAAATAGAAATATTCAAAATATTCAAATATACAAAATGTAACACCATCAGGTGGTGTGTCGCTACAAATTTTATACAGGAGTTGCCTACCCGTGCTACACATACAATAAAACAACTTTTAGGTTATACTTTAGTTCACTTATTTAGTTAGTAGTTCATATAATTCAAAAACACCAACTCAATTACACCAAATCCACTAGAATCGATATTTTAACACCATTCTAGTTAAAATAGGTTTAGAAACCGTTTATGAATAAACAAAAATTATAACGCTCTCTAAGTCTTAAAACACGTTCTAACTAAAATAGGTTTAGAGAGCGTTTTACAATATTTTTATGAATACAGCTGTTAGGTTTTTTTTTATCTTAGATCCTCGTTTTTGCTGCCCTATGGCCATTCTCCACCTTGAGCCTCTTGGTTTACGAGCCCTTTCTTTTTATAGCACCAAGGCTGTTCTTTAGCTTTTCAGTTTTGCCTGTTGGTCTGCGAGTGCCATTCTACATATATGAGAAAAATTGTACAAAATCTAACATACATATATGGAACACTTTCTTTGAAGCTCTAGGTTTCCTCTCCTCGTTGACTAATGAATTGTCTACGTTGGACCACTTCTTTCTATGTTGAGTTTCCTTGTTCGTTTTTTAAAGCAAAAAAACATTTTTTGACCTTGTAATTATTATTAGTTATAACCCTTTTTTTGATGCTCTATTGTTTTGTCCAGAGCCTCAAAACTGCTATCTCCTTTCTGTCAGTTGACCTCGGAGCTGCACTTGACATAAGAGTACCTCTGTATTTGAAGATATGTATCACATAGGAAAAACATACTCCTTGGTCCTCCAGAGCTCTTCTCTACTTTAGACTTTTGTCTTAAAAGCTGTTCCTTTCTTTCTGGTTATCATATTAATGTACTCGTGTCGTTAAAAAAACTATTAACGACAAGAATCCAACTTTTTCACAGTGAAAATCAGTAACCTAGTGTGGTCACATTTGTAACATATTTTTATGTAAATACAACAAATTAACTGCATGTTTTCTTTACAAAAAGTGTTTTAAAAAATTTTTTTAAACAGAAGCTATCATAGCAGGTATAAGAAATAAATGTTGGTTCTGGTTCAACTGTAAATATAACACAAAATAACAATAAATGAAGTAAGTAAATTGCTTTAAAAGAGAAATTTTAAATCTTCAAATTATATTTTTGAAAATTTTTGAATATTTTTCTGATTTTTGGTGCAACAAAATAGAAAGACGTATAAAACAAAAATTAAGAAAATAAAATTTTCAACAAAAAATATCTCAAAAGTATTAAAATTACATTGTTAACTTAGGACTGTGCCATCATATTTATTTTAAAAATTTCCAGTTTGCTTCCTACCTCTTGAAAAAAATCCTATGAACGATCATATTGACATTACAAAATTAAACGAAATAGTCGACGGCGAAGTGGTGACGGCGAGATGTCCTAGACCGCCTCGGTGCACATTAATTTTACATTTACCAATAAAAATGAGTCAATTGTATGTAACAATCAAATAATGTGTGTTTTTGTTGTTTTTAGAAAAACATCGATAAATATTACTTTTTCTGCCAGCAATGGGTGGCACTAAAGAACTAGAAGATTGATGCCGCTCGAAGGAGTTGCCAGGTAAGTAAATTATTACCAGTCCGAACCTGCATGAATTATGTTTTTTTGCTGTTTGTTTGAAAATGAGTAAATTTTTTATTCATAGTAGCTTCAGCACCGATATCACAATTTTGAGTTATTCAAAGAATATGTCGCTTTTTGCTGTAGTAAATTTTGCATTGCATTCATTTTTTATCAAAATAAATTTAAATTTGGTAAAAAGCGAAAAAGGAATAATGTAAGTTAAACAAAAAAAGGATTTCGTAACGAAACAATAGAAAAATAATGAGAAAAATATAATAAATTGCCGACATTTTATAAAGACGAACAAATAAAATAAATTTGATTTATGAATATATAAAGTTATTTTTGCGAATTGTTTTGAATAGGTTTTAAGTCTTTTGAAAGGACGTAAAACAAAAATTAATTTAAATCATATCGGAGAGTGCGCTTGTTTGAATGTACCGTAATTAAATTTAATACGGAACATTAATTAGAAATTCTGGCCTCAGGTTATTAGGTAAAACTCTTGATTGCGTTGTTTAGTGAAAGATAAAATACATCGCCTTGTTTTTGAGATTAAAAATTAAGATTCTATTAACTTTATGCAGAATCCATTTCACTGCTTTAACGAATTTTGAGATCCGCAAGAAATTTAAACGCGCGCCACGGCGAGGCGAACGGGGGGATCTTTTTTTTGTGCGAAAAGAATAGAGAAAAAATTAACAATTTAAAACATTATCTTATCAATTAATAAATGACAGTTATTTAATTTAAAAATTAGTTATCATCGTTTTCGTTGGTGTAGTATTATTTTATCTGTAAATTAAATGTCATTTCGTGTAAAACGCTCGCTTTTTAATTAAATCGGCTACATAAATTTGTAAAAATAATTATGATTTAATTAAATTTGTTATTGAATATAAATAATTGTATTGAATATTAATTATATGCTATGTTGATATAACTGCGCTATACGTTTAACATTAATAATAATTATTATAATCTACTTTTCAACTTCAATTAATAATTTAATTCTAAAACCTTAAAGTATAATTCAATTACAAAATGCAAATGTCTTGTATTTTATAATATGCTATACATTATAATACTATATAATTTTTCAACATTCACCACAGATAGATATAGGTAAGCCAATAAAATTATAAATATTTAATTAAACTAACAACGAGCGTATCGTAAACATTTTCAATTGCTTATTTACTTATATAATTATTTCCTATAATTTCTCAATTTGCTTTTGTAATTGAATTTTTATTTTTTATGCCCGATGTAGCCAGTAAAAACTTTTAATTTCGAGTTATTTAAATATTTGCAAGGATTTTTGTAGTCTGTTTTCCGTTGGCTTTAGTTGATTAAATTACAAAAACTTGATTTTCTTTTTTGTATCCTTAAAACCATCCTTTTATTATTTTTATGTAAAACGCTTTTTTGCTTTCGCAAGCTTAATTATCTTTCAAAATGGTGCAAACTTTTCTGACGATAATTCTGTCAAAATTTGTAAACTCCAAATTGGTAACTCCGCTAATTTGTACTCTTATTTAAAAATTATTAAAGTATAAAAAGTCTAAATTACTTTATGTTACAGTCATTGTAATGAAACGCGAACAAGAATGTAGACTTACCAACAACTCGTAACACTCTTCATCAGTAATGATCATAATTCTAAAATTATTAATTTATGACTACCATAAAATCAGCTAAATATTTTGTCAGCAAAAGCATGCCAAGCCTATTCGTTAGTGCTTTACAGTCCAGATAATTCGTTATTTTAAATAATTATAAGCCGGTTTAATTTCGGTTATTAAATAAGTAGTCTCGCCTATACTTCTTTAAATAAGCTGATCAATGTTCAATTTTCGTATCTCATCTTGAGCTTTCTGAACCCGATATTTGATAATATCAAATGATCGATCAAATAAAATTTAATTGCTCTATGAGCTAACAACTAAAAACTTCAAAAGCTAAATCAAACAAACTCTCTCATTCATTAAACAAGATTTTTAAACATATAATATTTATATTATTTTTGTTTTCTTTTTTCTTTCTTATTTTGAAGATTTGTTATTGATTATATCCTGCATTAGCTGTTGCTGTTTAAGTTTTAGTTTGCTTTGTTTTTTACAACTGCAATGTGATGTTTGATTAAAACTTTTTTTTTACAGTACCTTGAATGGAGACACGTGTCTCTCGCTTGCCGCATGAGAACTACTTTAGTTAATCGCACGTTGTTGGCATTGTTTGTAAACAAGTGGAAACATTACTTGCGTTACCTTTTTTCCCACATATCTTTTAAGGAGAGGTTTCGTTTTTTGTAGCTGAAAAATTCAAGTTTTATGTGAAATTTTTTTAAAGACTCGAAAATAGATATTTTCGATACAAGTTAGGAAAACTAACATATTTCCATTCAAGGCGAAGTTTTACGATCGAGGCCGAAGGCCGAGATCGTAAACCGAAGCCGAGAATGGAAATAGATAGTTTTTCACGCGTATCGAACAATATTTTTTCTAATTATGTTTCAAAAAGAACCGATAACATACTTTTTATACCTAAATTAAAATGAATTTACTAAAAAATACTTTATGAAAATAGAAACATACTTAAAATTTAAATTTTTTTGGTACCAACCGTGGGTGCGGTTGGTACCCACGCTGTGGTTAGTTAGTTAGTTAGTAATATCAGGTTTAAGGTGGCAGTTACAAATTGAATAGGTTAGTGAACACACGTTTTTTTTAATTTATAGTTTTACAATTTGTGTTTTTAGAAAAAATGTCTTCTGATATGTCGGAATGTTCGGATGTTGAAGAATCTGCGGCATTGGCGATTCAAGCTCTAATCCCACAGAAATCAAGAAGCAAGTATGAAAAAGCATATTTGCAATTCGACACGTGGTGCAAAGAAAAGCGAGTGAAAAGCATCACGGAAGATGTTTTACTTGCTTACTTTGAGCAACGATCGAAAGTCGTGCAAAGCTCTACTTTATGGAGTTGTTGTTCGATGTTGCGATCGACATTTTGTTCAAATGTAACGGTTAATGTTTATTATAAATAAAGCAGATTTGTGTTTCTGACTATTTCTTTCTTTCCCGCATACTTTTGGAAGTGTGCGAAAAAAAACTACTTTTCCGCACACTGTGCGGAAAAGTAGTACTTTTCCACACACTTTTGAATATCACAAAGTAAGACTTTTTGAAACATAATTAGAAAAAAGATATTAAAATGTTGGTTCTGGCATAAAACTTCGATCGACATTATAAAACTACAAATATAAATAAAAAAGAAAAGTATTCCTGCACTGTGTACACGATAAGAACTTGAGTTATGATCCGATTCAAACATACCAAAAAATTAATAACCAAATTAATTATATTTCAAATATATTTTCGGGTATTTTTTTAATATTGAATTACAATGTAATATTTTGAATGATTCACTGAATATTTTTAGATTTCATGTTTAGATAGATAACTGAGACAAAAGCAGTTTTTGAAAAAAAATTCCCGATAAAATATATAAAATTAATATCATTATGAACGAAAATAGTTATTTGATAATAAAATTTAACTTTGTAATGTACGGTTTATTATTGTAAATTCGTTTAAATTGCAACTAATCGCTATTTCAGAGCCATAAGTAATACCTTTTGTCTCTTTGTACAAATCCTGAAAATCCTGTTCGTATTATGTTTTGTTTTTCTTAGAGCTTTTGAAGAAGTTGACTCTATTAACCCTACGGCGGCGTCGTCAAAATTGTTTTAAATTGTTTTATAAGTCGAATTGCAAGAATTTTTACATGCAAGTAAAGATATTCAATTTCATTCAATCAAATAAAATTTAATTAATTGTAACCGAATTTTATTTACAAGCAGAGATTCCTGTCGTTATAAACGTGCATTTTGCCAGTCCCCCCCCCATTTTGAATTTTTGATCCAAAATAATCTAAACCGTTTGTACCTCGTTTGTACCTGTTTGTACCTTCCTTATTTTCGCTTGTACCAGCTTTGTTTTTGAAATAATTCAGAATTTCTAATAATGATATTTCGCTAACTCCCCCTTTTTTATTTTAAATTTTGATTATAAGATAGTTTTAATGGTTTTAAAAAAGAGAATATTCTCTTTTTCTCTTAATCCCTTAATCTCAAAATAAACAAATTAAATTTTGGGTTGTCAAATAAAAATATTATTCTCGTATATATAACTGGTATAAACTTAAATTATTTTCAACTTTTTACCCCTGACTGTTTTTCAAAAACACAAGTTACTATGTACAATCTTCGTTTATATATATTGTTATGTTTAATTTTTTTTGTGTTTAAAAATTTATTTTATTTCTAATTTTGAAATTTCATTGTAATATTGAATTTAAATTTTTTATTGTGAATTGTTATTTTTGGGACGTATGTAAACTGCGCCAGCGGTCAATATTTTCTTGGTCGGTAGCTTACGGACAAGTAGTAAATTGCGCCAGCGGTTGGTGAGGGTAGCTTAAGTTGTAATACAATACCCAAAGCATGGTGTATTTACTGGTAATTATAATATCATGTAATCCCCACAGTGGTGGCGCAGTTTTGTAAAGAGGCATATAAATACCGAATGGTATAATATTTTAACAATTTAAAAAATAAACGCTGAACTCGTTTTTAGGGTGGATTTTCGATTGCCTTGGTTGCGTTTGTCAAAACGGCGCGTAGCGCCCGGAGCGGAGGGGACCAGAGCGGAGGGTAGCGGAGTCTATTTTTTTGTTCTTTTTAAATGGAACAATGGCTTTCAAAGTAAAGTGCTTTTATTATTAATTATTATTTTTGGAATTTTTACAGTCAGGGGCTTTTAAAATTTTTTGGCTACTGTCAGTTAAACGACCCCAAACGTTGGGCTTTGATTTTTGTACTATTGGAAAGATGACAATTTTCTGAGCATTTTAAGACCGCACTTCGATATGGATTAGCCCTTAGTTTTCGAGAAAACGGAATTTGAAAATCAAAATTTTACATGCATTTTAGATAGGGAATTCATTAACACGAGAGTTCTATTGACCGCACCGTGCGTTCTGATATAGTCTTAATGTTAGCCGTCAGACGCGATTGTGACACCGTCGGGTACACATCGAGCGTGGCTAACGAGTTTCACCCCTTTCGAGTAGCACCTTTGGCGAGTTTGTGCTATCTAGGGGGATGTTTTTAGCGAGTCAGCGTTCGTCAAAACGGCGCGTAGCGCCCGGAGCAGAGGGGACCGGAGCGGAGGGTAGCGGAGCGTCGGTTTTGACGAACGCAACCAAGGCAATCGAGAATCCATCCTAAAAACGAGTTCAGCGTTTATTTTTTAAATTGTTGCATAATGTTGCGTAATAAAATGGGTGCGGTTACAAGCAAGGGGTTCAACATGCACGATGTGCACCCGACAATGTCACAATCGCGTCTGACGGCTAACACTAAGACTAAATCAGAACGCACGCACCGTCAATAGAACTCTCGTGTTAGCGAAATCCCTATCTAAAATGCATGTAAAATTTTGAATTTTCAAATGCCGTTTTCTCGAAAACTAAGGGCTAATCCATATCGAAGTGCGGTCTTAAAATACTCAGAAAATTGTCCTCTTTCCTATAGTGTACGTGTCGGAGCCCAATTCTTGGGGTTGGTTGACTGACAGATCCCTTTTTATTTTATTTTAAACACACAGGTACAAACCATTAAAACTATCTTATAACTAAAATTTAAAATCGGGGGAGGGGGTGATTTAGCGAAATGTCATTATTAGAAATTTTGAAATATTTCAAAAACAAAACTGGTACAAACGAAAATAAGGAAAGTGCAAACAGGTTCAAACGATTTAGAATATTTTGGGTCAAAAATTCAAAATGGGGGGGGGGGGAGCTGGCAAAACGCCTATTTTTTTAGTTATTTAAAAATATCTGAAAAACAAAATACCTGTTTGTAAACAGGTACAAACGAGGTACAAACGATTTAGACTACTTTGGATCCAAAATTCGAAATGGGGGGGGGGCTGGCAAAATGCACCTCGTATCTTCCCTGTCTAGATAGAATGACTTTGTGGACGTTTTTATGGGATCGTTCCTTGTTTACCTTGTGACTAGTCTAGAAACAACCAGCAGTGTGATGTAAAGCTTAAATCGATGGGCTATAAAGCGGTAAACCGCGGATCAAAGGCTGGTCGCGCCGTCTACACTGCTGTGATCTATAGCCTATGTTCGATCTTTGGGATTATGGGTAAGGCAACGGGAAACCATCCCATAAATAAAAATTTCCTAGTACGTCATCTTGGCCAAAATGATAGCCATACATCCGGAATCGGATAGGCACTTGAAGAAAAAAAGAAGTCTAGAATAGACAGCTTGTGCGCAGCTCAGTTTTTACTAGACCCCTGCTCTTAATCATGCTTCTAGTCAAAATCCAGGTAGGCCACGCTAGTCACAGTGTAGTGAGAAGACAAAAACTTTCTTTTCTTGCGTATTTGGACAGCCAGACAGCTCTCTGTAAAAGTTGCCACGAAGGGACAATATACGGTACCTGTTTCGACGTTCAGACCAGGTGTGTAAGTCTTGAGCGTGAACGCCGTACTTAGGCGTTGCTATTTGAAGAAGAAGAAGTAAATTAAATAGTAACTGTAGAGAGAACAAACATGTACCAGATACTGAAAATTTCGAAGCCGGACAATTCAAAGCGGGAAATTAGATGCAACTGCATCCCGACACCCTGAAAAAATCACAGCGTTAAGTTCACATCGAGAGAAATCCACCCCTTTCCTGGTAGCACACTTTGTAGAGTAGGACCGGTCTATAAGAATATTTTTAGCGAGTATGGCGTTTGTACAAACGACCCGGAGCGTTGGTGCTGAGGGTAGGTTTTGACAAATGCAACCACGGCAAATCTCGAATCCGCCCTAAAATCTAGACATAATATAGACTACCAGTTATCGGATCCTTACATGAGAGAAGAGGGAGTTAAAAATTACAAAAATCGTCCTTACGTAATTTATGGACGCTCTCTTACCAAAGCAGTTCAAATTATTATTATATTCAAATATAATAAGGGGGTGCAATTGCATCTAATTTCTAGTGTTTAAACGTCTCTGCGTTCAAACGTCTCTGCATTCAAACCGGACGCGTTAAAATGTCCTAGACCGTAAAAATTTAGATGATGCATGGGAACGCTGATTCCACGCTACTCCATTCGGAGCATCTGTGGCTGAGCTTCTTCAGGTTAGCCTGCAAAAACTTCGTTTCTGTGTTTTGACTTTACTTGTCCTGGTGTGCCTCGTAACTTGCGCCGTCCGGTCTAAAACAGAATAAGTAATCGTCGAATAGGTAGTTGCCCAACTCTTTGATTGTTAAGTTTTTCAAGATGCCTGCGGCGCCGGCGCGGCGTGTAGAATTTATCCGTCACACTTTAATAAACTGTTGATAGATTTCATTTTAGAATCATCACCATTTGGAGTTTTTCTTTGGAAAAACTTTTTCTTTTGACTTAATTTTACTTTGTTCGTTCAGCAAGAAGCCTAAAAAGTACGGATATAGCTTTCTTTATTTTGTTGGATTTTTAATATGTAAGGACAGTTGTTAAGCTCTGAGGAACTTGAGCACTGATCGCGCTTTTGTTCAGTCAATTGCCCAGATTTGCACTGAATATCTAGCTTGACAGATTCAGTCTACCAAGTGCTGGGTCGAAGTTTTATAAAGTTGGTCCTGGAGTTATACTTTATTAGTTGCCCTGGTGATGTTTAAAAACACTACTTCTAACTTGCCTTTTGTTTGAATTCAACGTGATTGACTTTTTCCCAAGCTTGCATGGAGCTAGAAGCAAGCTGATAGATCTGCATGTAATTAGATTTTGCGAGTTATGCCCAGGTTTGTGCAGCAACCAGGTTTGTAGGAAGTTCTCGAGTTGTATCAGTTCTCGAGGGCATTGAAGATGCCCATAATTTATGTCATCACTACTATGGGCCATTCCGCGATAGCAAGTTTTGATCAATTAGAGTACCTCCTGATGAGATGTAACAATTTATTGTTAATAATTATTGTTCGAGCGTCCCTTTTGCCCTCTACTCCGTGCCGCTAATGGAAAGATCGACGCGCCAAAGAAAATGGAGTAGAGATACGCGTGAATTAGGGCAGTCTTGGGTTGAAATTGGAGTAACGCGGATGTGAATTTGCATGTCCAAGTGGGAATGCAACTACGCAGTGTTTATTGTTAAGTAAACCGAGTTAAGAATTTCGAATCCGGAGAGGATTATTGTGCAAATCATTAACGCGACCCGAGACCAGTTACTACAGACTACAGGTGCCTAATGGGGAATATTTGTTTAACCTGTTGCGCCATTCAATTGAGTCAATATTCCATCAAACACGATCGAGAATTTTACCATTCGATTCAATGATTGCGAGTGTATGAATCGCAAGTTATTGTTTCTTGAGTCCTGTTACCGTCTTCGACGTACACCAAGTGCTAGTGTTCATTGTGTGCTGCGTTGCTCAGCATCTTTTGTTCAGTCAAGTGCCGAGTGGTCCGTTCCCGACAGCGTCAGACGAGAACCTTCAATCTACAAGCAGCTGGAATCATCACGTCGTCCTTCGTCTTCTTAGAAAATCGAAGTAGGGGTAGTAAACTGCCATTGTAGTTACCGAACTCTCTACGAACTCTCTCAACCATTCTCGAACCTTCTTGTGAACTCTTACAGTGTATGCGGAAATGTCAACTTTTATGTTGGGCCTACACTAAGTCTGACCTACAGTTAGAGTCACAAGTGGGACCTACAGTTTAACGTGAAAGGCAGCGCAGACCCACTAATGCCCTTAGTGTTGGCGGAGAAAAGCAAATTTTTGTCTTCACCAGACTAAAATTTCTAGCTGTGATTAATTACTGATGAGATTGTTAGGTTGGTCGATGGTCTTGAACTAGTTTTTCTTACCATGTGGACTGTAAATTTAATTTTAGTTATTATATAGCAAAGACTCAAAGCCGAAGTCACTACACCAAAAAATTTTAAATAATTAAGTTCTACGCACATTTGCCACATTGGCGTTCAAAGCGCGGAGTCGACGGTAACTTAAAATTAGTGTATCATTGAAATCAACCTTATCAGACGATAAGATACAATAACAAAGCTTTAGATGATGAAACCATTCTTGTTGTACTGATGCAATACTTGAGTATTTTCAACATTAGATTACATCATATTAATTATTTAAATGATATAATGAACACCTTTTTGCGTCGCTAATCTCTTTTCATTCCACTTATCATTCGCTTTTTCATTAAGCTTTTCAGCCAAGAAATTTGTATAGCATTAACTGCAAAAAGTACTTGAAGAGTCTTTTCGACTATTGTCGCTATTCCACACAGCCACAAAATACAACATCTTACTTTTCCTGTAACTCTTGGGTTTTTCTTTTCTCAAAAGCAATGCTCCAGTGTGAATTTTAAAATAATTATGTCGATATTTATAAAATGTATGGTTTTCAATAAACGGCATTAGCTTTAAATAATGTATTATAATTAATAAAATAAAATCAAAAGTCTTGTAGTGAATGTGATGTATCATTGCACGTAAATGAAAACTTGAAGTTTCCAAAGCACTTTAATATGAATATTAATTACAGATCCGTTGCGAGCGCTGAAATAATGAAATATAAAATATTTAATTAGAGCCGTAATTAAAAACAACAACACAGAAGCAACAGCATGTAGTTTATCAAAATTGAAAATAATTGAAATAGTTTCTCGTTCATTAGAAGTATTAAATTACAAGTAGGAATTCACTAATTTGTCATTTTTCCAGTGAAGCACGTTGATGTTTTAAATTGGTATTATATCTGTAAAATTTATATTAAAAACTTACCCCATATCTTACCTAGACCTAGGAGGTATAATTTAAATAAATGTCATTTTTATAACTAATTTAAATCAGGCAAATTAATATTCAAAGATTGCTTTCTCGAGCCAAGTCTACATTTATTTATAGGTGGGTACTTCAATTAATATGGAAATGCTAATGCCTAACTTATCTGACAGCTTTTAATTAGCTTTTCGCATATTCAAGTACATTTGAAAGCTACATAATATCATTCAAGATTGTTTAATTTACAATTTAATTTGTTTTTCTTTTGTTATTTAATTTTAATTGCTTTGCAGTTAAATTACTTAGACGTAATTAAGGAATTTTTAATTTGAATAAATGTTTGTATTAATTGAAAAAATTATTTTTCTTACCCACTGCCACGAAATCATAAACAATTTAATTCTTAATTTAGTTTTAATTTAATTCTATTTTTACGTTTACTGCCTACTGCTGAACAGTAACACAAATTAACGATCAAATTTCAAATATACTTATCGAATTAAATCCACCTTTAGTCGCTATAATTCCCTAGGATTTGTAATACACACAATTAGTGTGTCATAAAATTATATCCAAATAGCTTTCATATTCAAATTTGATTGGATGCCGTCTTCGGATGTGTTTTTAACAACAATGTGTTGTTTAGCTATTGTTTTAGCCAATCTTCGTTTGAGTAACCAAGTTTTGTTTATAATAGAACTAAAGTCTGCATTGTTTATTTATCTTGATTGGTGCTCTGAGTGAACTCACAACTCTCGCACTTGAGAGTAGTAACAACACAAAACAAGTAACTGTAGAACATCTTAAAACAAATAAAAGAAATTTTTAAAAGAAAAAAAGTTGTTTCTGATTGGGTGATCTATCAAATAATAGATACTTCTCCCACATTAAACATGAGAAAGGCTTCTTGACTTTTTGACACGGTGATCGTCATACATGACTCCTTTTTTGTTGCGATTTTAAGATAATTACGACGGCTTTCATTTTACATATTTTTATGAAAAAGTAATTCAAAATGCTTTGGAAAAATTATTCTGGATTTATTACAAGGAAATATTAGTTTAATTTTTTGTGCAAGCAGTTACAGACGAAAAGCTTCCAATTTCTGTGGTGGTCTGATCTTATCGAAGTTGGTGTACCATATTCAGTGGCGGATCCAGGGGGGGTCATGGGGGTCATGACCCCCCCATTGAAGCCACAATTTTGGCCAAATAAAAGCTTCTGTAAAGTGTAAAAAGTGTTTATATTTAATTTAATATTTAAATTAAAAAAAAAACTGATAATGTCCATAAACATCCTAAATTTTCACATAAGTTCTTCTAGGACAATAAAAAAAATCGCCTGCGGCGCATTTTGTTGACGCGGTCTGACGACAGCGCATGTTTATTTAGGCTTAATGAATATCCTGTGACCTGTGACCCCCCCGTTGCTAAAAGTCTAGATCCGCGCCTGACCATATTGGTTCAACACAGGGACAAGAAAGAATCGGAAGCATTGTATAAAATGGAGTTTGTACTTAGGAACAGCACTGTAAAAGTGAACTTTTTTTTTGATATTCAATCCTGTTTCTGCGAGTCATATGAAAACCATTTGGATTGTGGAGTACCAGTGCACTATCTTCACACTTTGAAAGGTTATCATTTTGCCTAAGTAAATCATTTTGTATTGTGAATAGTTTACGTGTTTGTGTGTGTAATTAAATTTAATTATTCAATATATTTTACAATTTTTAAGGCTGTCGTCAATTTATTTCTATTGAAAGAAGATTTTCTCAACCTCTACTTTGTAGCCTCTAAGTAAGAGTTAGTGTTTCATCTTGGACTCCTGCAACTAAATTTACCAGGACTTAGTATAGGAGTACGTAAAATTTATTTTTGTATACTAATGCAAAATTTTTCTCGAAGACATTTGGTCATCATAGAAACCGGGGGGTCTGGGAGGTATAGAATACAGTGCACAGGTTTAATGGCTGCAATCTGCAATCTGGTCTGTTATACCGAAAGTCTATACTTAAACGCACAAGATTATTATTTTATCAGAAACTAAAACTTAACAAAAATTTCAGGAAACAATAATAAAATAAAAGCTAGAATATCGGCAGGTACCAGAAGCAGATTTTCACTAAAATCGGTATTGTCTAGCAAGAATTTGTCAAAACCAGAGAAAGAGAGGGTTTATAGAACAATAATAAGACCAACAGTGACATATGGGTGTGAGGTATGGATATTGAGAAAGAAAGATCAAGAAATTTTAATGTCTGAAAAAAAAATTTTTGAGAAGGATTTATGGAGGAAAATTAATCGATGGAAGATGGGAAAGAAGAACAAATCAAGAGATTTACGATTTATATGGTCAAGCAAAAATATTGTCGGAGTGATAAAGCCACAGAGACTTAGATGATTGGGACATTTAATAAGAATGGATGTCAGAAGAACAACCTACAAAGTATGGAAAGCTGAAGTTAGAGGATCAAAGACCAATGAACCAATGGAAGAATGAAGTAAAAGAGGATTTAAGACAGATGAATATTGAGCAATGGGAAAGATTGGCAAGGAATAGAAAGCAATAGGCTAGAATATCCAATCAAGCCACGAGTCTGCTAGGCTCGTAGTGCTGTGTATATCTCTATTAATATAGAGATAAGGGAAAGTTTGTTTGTTTAATCGCTATACACTCCTAGGCCCTTTGACCGATTTGAACCAAATTTTGTACACTTACTCAGTAGGACTACGGCTAGGTTTTTGTGCAAGAAAATGTTAAAAAGGTTAAAATGAGGGTGAGATCTCATAAAATTAACTGACGCGCATAAACGGATTTACAAAATTCACATAATCACAAAAGGTACTTCGAGTTTTACAAACAAACCAGCAACGGAAAGCAAGACTGGAAAACATTAGAGTACACAGTCTAAGGCAAAGTATTATATTTTTAATGAGACCCCGGGCGAAGCCGGGTATCCAGCTAGTATAATATAAATATTAAGTTCATTAAGATAATTAAAAAGATTAAAAATTTAAATATATAATTATTTATCCGGATACTTTTTTTATCTTATTTCTAAATAATTGTTATTGTTGTTAATTGTTAATTTAAAAAAAAAATAAAATAACATGGATATGTTAGAGAACTTCTGGCCTGACGTGGCCAGTATTATATTAATATTAGTGACACACCGCCTTCTAAAATACTCGAGTTTGTTTTAAGTTTGGGATGACTCGAGGAATAGAAGGAAGGTAGACCACTAAACAACCGGAGTAACATAATGGGCCCGATATGTGGTCTGAGTGCATGCAAGCTTCGGTCTGCCCTCCACTTCCAATCCAGAATCCAGAATCCAGAAACGGGGTCAACTAAAATCACGAGAGCGATCGAGCGTCAGCGTGATTGCTCGAGTGATTTTGTCTGACCCACAGTTTTCTCGAACTTTCTAGTTTTCTTGAAAAAAAAAATTCTTTTGAAAGTAAATTTGAATATCGAAAATAAAATAGGTATCTGGATATAATTATTTAAAGTAGGAAAATAGTATATTAAGAAACTAGTTTTATAAGTGGCGTTTTTAACGCACGCAATCCGTTTAGAAAACGAGCCGCGTAGAGGGGAGTTTTCTAAAGGATAAGTGCGATAAAACGTCTTATAAAACGAGTTTCTTATACTATTTTTTCTATTTTGAACTTTATAAGCCCTAAAAATATTTAAAATGTGCATTTTATTAAATAATAGTAAATTTGAATTTTTTTTGTATTTTTGTGATAGTTGGTAACAAAAAATTTTCAGGTTAGGAGATCGCATAAAAGTTTAAATAAACGAAATTATACTTGCAGTTTACAATTTTCTTTATTATTATTAATTATTTTATTGACAATTAACATTACTTTGCATCAATTTATAGGTTTATAATATTATAATATAGTGACAACATTAGTTTTAATTTTCACTGACGTTTAGTTACCAACCCTTTAAAACAAAAAATTGCGTTTCGAAAAATTGTCCATTTCGATACGCGACTGGGTTTCGAAATAACTTTGTTTTAGACGCAAAATAGAAAAAGCTTTTTTCCAAATTTATTTTTCTTGCTTAGTTTTTCTGATTTAAAATGAATAAAATACAATACTACACGAAGGTTTCAGCATTTATAGATATTTGTGAGGTCTTGGTATTGGTGGGGCCTCGACTCTTAAGATTTTACACTGTGTACCGAAAAGTATTGGAATTTGGCTTCGTGTACGTCTGTCCGTCTATATAATTGAAATTATTATGTTCTTCTAATCCAAAACTGTTTAAGGTCTAAAAACTACAGTAATCCGAATTTCACCTTGTTATGTTATAAAACTAAAAATCAGTCAAGATAACATAATTAAACTTGAAAAAAGTTTTGTAAAGCAATTACCTTTCCCAGAACAGGAAAGTCTGTCTTGAACAATTTAATATTAATAATTATTTTTATAAGTTTTAATAAAATTTAATAATTTAATTTTCCTTGCAGTGCCGGAATGGGACATTTCGCCGTCGCCATCCACCATTTTTGCCGTCAACATGAGCACCTTGGGAACATTTTTCAGGACCTGATCAGATTTTATGCATGCATTCTGTTGACAGTATGTGCGTATAATCGTATTCGTTCATGGAATTAGTCATTTTTATCCAATCACATTGGATATAATATTCATATCCAAACAAAAGTTATTATATCCAATGGCAATGTAGACAAGCGATGTTTAGTTATTTAACAACGTCACTAATGGTACGCATTGTAAATTATATGTTGTATAAAAATATAAATATCAGATACATTATATGAAAATTAATTAATTTCAAATTAGAAACAAAAATTATAAAAATGTTCAAATCCGTTGTGTTTTTTATTTGTTAACAATGTAAGATATTTCGAAAAGAAAAATACGAAAGCATAGTTAAAATGATTACGTAATGGTAAAGTGGGGAAAAATATTGAGGTAATATAATATGGCTTTTAAGTAAATAAGCGTACAAATTACTACTATCTTCCATGCCAACATTCATATTCAACTTGAATACCTGTGTTATAACTACATATTATGTTACTCAAATATGCAATTTAAGATTAATATTAACTAAATTTGATATTGCCTTTCGCCTTCCACAACCAGCAAGTATTGATAATCCAAAGAGAGAACATTAAAGTTCGTACGTCGTAACCAAATCAGATAGGGCACTTAATTTCGGTATGGCTTTAATTAATGAAATTAATTTACACAAGCTTCCAATAATCCTCGAGGCTAGAGACGACGTGCTACACTTTTAGGGTAAAAAATGTTTGCGTTGAATTATAAATTGATTTTCTTATTTATTTCAATTTAGTTTTGCATTTTAATTAATTTAGTTTAAAAAATTTTTAATTACAAAACGTATTTAATTAGAAAAAGTTATTTAAGTTAGCTTATTAAATTTTGCCTTACCTTCCCATCTGTTTCCAGTTACAAAAAATTTATAAAGAAGTATAGTAGTATAGACGAAAATATACATTGGCGACGTACACTTCCTTGTGGTACTCCTGCAATTATTTTAATAGATTTATTTCAATAAAAAGTTGCTTTGTTGTCTCAAATATACCTATATTTAGTCTGTTGCACTAACCTGTATATCAGTAAATTTACATAAAACAGCATACAATAACTTACATATTGAATCGTAGATATTATTCAAATGTACAGCATAATCTACATTCAGTCATCTTTCCATATCGAAGTCGTGGTATAGAAAATACGACACTTAATTCTTTTCCGATGGAAAACTGGATATTAAAATAGAATTAACTTTGCAAATCGGAAACGGAACGTCAAAAACGCAGTTTTTGCCGTTAAATTTCCTATTTTAAATGTATGGTTGCATCTGGAGAGCTCGTAAGGGGAAATCAGAAAATAAATTACCAATGTCTGTTACGGTACAAAATGACACACCGCACCCTCCGCAGGTTATTAGTTTGCCGGCTAGGCTCAGTCCGGGGTGGTTCACAAAAATTGTCGGAGAGGGTGCTTACTTTCTCGGTAATTATGTCACAATCGGGATTTGCCTTAATGAGCGCCACCGTTATTTTAAAATCTCGGTAATAATGGCTTACGCGCAATAACGGAACACGAAAGTCCTTACCATAAATAGTGAAAATTGTGTCGAAAGAATCCTCAGCAGTACCGTCCTTACAAATGCTGCGAACAAATATGGTTAACAAAATAAAACACACATTATACATATAAATAAATCACTGATTTAATAGTGCTTAAAAATGTGGAACACTTTAATTCGTTGTTTCGATACCTCACGACTTTGGTTGGCATCAAAAAGTTTGTAGATGCGATGACACATAAAATTGACGATACACAGATAGCAAAATAACAATACTTGATGTTGAAAACTTAAATTTGGTGACGTACCATTGAAGATAGTTATGACAATAAATACTTTGATCGATAAAACATAAGTTTGTACATTGTACTCACATAAGTAAAACATTCAGTACGATGTAACATACGTACAACTGCAGCTGGATGCGGTCCTGGAGAAATTCTTTCGACAGGTGCAGGAATGAAACTTGGCGATGAACTATCGTGGCGTTATTATTTTGTGATTAATCCTCTATGAGATGAATGATTGTAATAACCATTCGGCGCAAACGGTGGCTCCCATTAACGTGTTTTTGAAAGTATGATCCCCTTTGAACGGGTATTTTGTAATAAAATTTGCAACGTAACGTTAGCGAGACGAACAGTAAAAGAAAACACGGGACGCACTGATTGCATTAACATTAATAACATTCACTAGATCGACACCAAATTTTTGACTGCACTATCAAACAAAAACCAAAAAGTTACTCCACAATAATAATCCTATCTCCATGACATCCCAAAAATAAAAACTGACAGGGCGTCATAGCCGCAGTAGATTAATTTTATATTACATCCCCCCTAATTGAAGAGTGATTTCTCAAATTACTCTCTCGTGAATAAACTAATCTAAGCTTAATCGACGAGAACAATATTACTAACAGTAAACCCAACAAAAAAAAATCTGACGTTATCTAACAAAACGAAAGTGAAACCAGTTTAACGCCATGTCCAGGGCAACAGTAAACTATTAACAACTCATTATCTTAACTGCATAAATATCTGGCAATTAAATACCAAAAAAAAAAATCTCTTTAACATAATTAACCACTATATCTAGCCAATCGAATTTCCAAACACAATAAATCCTGTCCCAAACTGAATTAACACTGATTGATAAAGAAGGCGTCGTACACTTCACGAATATCCATGTCCAACGGGATCCTACAATATCAAGAGTTGAAACAGTTGTAACCGATCTCAAAGCATTTAAATCTTCAATGACCAATTCAAGTAGTCCTAACTTGTTACCAACTTAACCAAGCAAGTGTTCAAAATTTTGCTAAGCGCAAAAGATAAACCTAACCTTCAAAAATTTAACGTCAACAGACGGACAGTTTAGCGTCATGCACGGACGAAAGACTAACGTAAACTAATCTCACTGCGGACCTGACTTCAGGTCTTTGGCGTGCCAAACGCCTCGAAGACTACCGGAAGCATCAGATAATTCGTAAGTTGAATACGAAACTTTTTTATAGATCATAAAAGGTCCTACAAATTTAGGCGCTAATTTGGCATTAAAATGCTTAGCCGCATCCGATAAAACAAAATTTCGGCGGTAAACCGTATCACCAACCTCAAAGGTAGCAGGGCGCCTACGTAAATCATATATCTGCTTAGATTTGTCATAAGCAATCTTTAATCGTTTAACGATATCGTCGTAAACTTCTAATAGCGCGGGAGCGCGTTGTATGAGATTTTGCCTATCGGCAAACGTTACGTCATTAATAGTTTCAGAATTTATAGTATTTTTATACTCCTCGCCAGAGAGAACCATCTCTCGACCAAAATTAGCGAAATACGGAGTCATTCCTATCACCTCGTGAAGAGCGGTACGCACGGCACACGAAACTTTAGGGAGATAAACATCCCAATTCTTATGATTGTCTTTCACATATGATGCCAACATGGTTTTCAATACGCGATTTACTCTCTCAACGGGATTTGCTTGAGCATGATAATATGCGTTGTACAAAATTTGAGTTTTATACTTCGATATCATTTTCCTAAAATCGTTACTCTTAAACTGAACTCCGTTATCGGTAAGTAGATATTGAGGTGCGCCAAAAACAAGTAAAACGTTATCTTCAAGTCGTTGAATGACTTGGGACGCGGTAGCAGAACGTAACGGGTAGAAAAGAGCAAATTTCGTAAAACAATCTACTACTGACAAAATATGTGTGTAACCTTTAGTTGATCGCGGTAAAGGTCCAACAATATCGATAGAAATCATCTGCCATGGTTTATTTACTACAGGGTGTCTACACATCAAGCCAGCGGGCTTTTTCTGTTCTACTTTGTGAGTTAAACATACGGGACATTTATTAACATACCGAACCACGTCAGCTTTCATTTTAGGCCAAAAGTATCTTTGGGCTAACCGGTCAAAAGTCTTAAGTATTCCGAAATGTCCGGAAGTCGGTACGTCATGGAATTCATTTAATAATTTAGCTCGGGCAAATTTTGGTACAACTTTTCTCCACTGATGTTCATCTTCGGTAAGAGCGGGATATCGCATTCTAACACGTTTAAAAATTATCCCATTTTCTATTCGCCACTGATTAAACTTAATTGGGTATTTTTGAATGTTCGAAACCATTCTGTTATACCACCGATCGGTACGAGCATTTTCTACTTGGGGAATTGATTGACTAATGTTTTCTACTGAAGCAGAAGCGTCATTAATTTCGACAGAACTAACTGAAATTGGTTCGATAACAGGAACAGTACGAGACAATGCGTCAGGAACGTGATGATCTTTTCCCTTACGATGAATGATGTTAAAATCATACTGCTGGAGGCGAACCATCCAGCGGCAAAGTCTGCCAGCGGGTTTCTCTAAATTATTTAGCCAGATTAAAGAATGATGGTCAGTGATAACGGTAAATTGAGTAGCTTCGAGATAAGGTCTCAGCCTTTCGATCGCCCAAATGACAGCCAAACATTCTCTCTCTGTGACCGAATAATTTCTTTCGTTACGCGTTAATGATCTACTAATGTAACAAATCACGCTTTCCTTATCGTCAATACTCTGGGTTAACACTGCGCCAATTCCATAACCGGACGCGTCAGTCTGTATCGTAAACGGAAGATTAAAATCGGGGCACGAAAGTATGGGTGCCGATACTAAATGATTTTTAATTGTGGCAAAAGCCACATCACACAATTCAGTCCATTGAAATTTACTATTTTTTTTCAATAATGCGGTAAGAGGAGCGATAATTGACGAAAATTGTGGTATGAACCGCCGGTACCACGACGCCATTCCGATAATACGTCTCACTTCTTTAGAATTTCTAGGGGTGGGTATGTTCAAAATCGCACTAACTTTATCTGGGTCTGCGAGAAGACCTTTCGCGCTTACCACGTAGCCTAAATACTTTAACTCGGCTTGACAGAATTTACATTTATCACGGCTTAAAGATAAACCGGCTTGTTGTAATCTTTTAAAAACTTCATTCAGCATTTCTAAATGTTTTTCAAACGTAGGTGCGCAAATAATAATGTCATCCAAATACACGAAAACATACGGGGCTAAGTCACATCCTAAAATTTCATCGATAAGTCTCTGCCAGGTGGCGGGAGCGTTATGGAGACCAAACGGCATTCTTGTGAACTGGAATAATCCACGTCCTGGTATCGTAAAAGCCGTATATTGTTTAGAATCGGGATCTAAAAGTATCTGCCAGTAGGCGGATTTAACGTCTAACGAGGATATAAATTTGGCGTCTCTTAATCTGTCCAAAATGGCGTTAACGTACGGAATAGGATAGGCGTCTTTTTCGCTTACTTCGTTAAGCCGACGGAAGTCGACGCAAAAGCGGAAGGATTTATCCTTCTTCTTGATGAGCAGGATCGGGTTAGACCACGCGCTCTTTGACGGTTCTACAACACCTAACTTTAACATTTTATCTAACTCTTGATCGATATGTTCTTGGACTTTAGGGTTCACCGGATAATATCTTTGCTTAATCGGAGGTGAGCTAGTCTTAATAACATGCTTGACCAAATCGGTTCTACCTAACTCACGATTATTATTCTTAAAATGTCGTTCGACTAAATTCGTTAAGTCATTTCGTTGACTTTCGGTAAGTTCATTGGATGACGATAAAGGAGTAGTTTTGCTAGTTTGTATGGTAGCAATATCTGGCTTCGTAAACTGCCACTGATCTTTACGCAAATCCGGGACAAACCCGATAGATTCCCAAAAATCTACTCCAAGAATTAAATTCTGCTTAATCTCCGGTACTACAATGAGATCAAGGGTAACTACACGGTCTTTTAATTGAATCGGGACGGTAACGGTGCCTAAACTATCAAGAGATTCTCCATTAGCAACGGTACAAGTGGGCATTGAATTTTTACGTATATTTAATTTAACTCCGAAAGATTCTAAAATATTCCATCCCTGTTGCCCTAAAATAGTGTGGCTGGCACCGGAATCTAATAAGCCTAACACTTCACAACCTAAAATATTCACCGTCACATGAGGACGTCGATCCTCAGATGAATTTTCTAACACGAAATCAAGAATCACTTTATTCTTCTCAAATTTTGTTTTACGGTCCTGCATTAATCCTGAAATATATCGCGTCGAATTCACGAAAGTGCGGGAAAACATTCTACGACCATTTAATGTCTCCCTTCGGAGTTTTCCGACGAAAATCTATCACGGTAATTACTATTACTATTACTGCATGTGCTACACGTACGCGTTGTTACACCGGGATTTCCACAGCGATAGCAATACATCTGCCTCTGAGGTTCAGGGCATCGAGATGCAAAGTGATCGGTACTATTGCAATTCCAGCACGATTGCACTGTAGTTGCATGAACTGTGGTTGCACCACCACGGCCTCTACCTCGACCACGACCTCTAACAAAATTTCCACGATTGGATTCATGTGTGCGTACCGCGAAACTAGTTGCCGGTAAATCATTACTTTCCTCACGAGAGTTTGAATTCAAATTTAAATAAGCTAAGTCAGCTTCCAGGTCATTCTTTTTCCTAGATGGAGGGACATAGCTCTCGATAGCGAAACGTCGTTCTTCAATAGTGCGACCACAAGCTAACAGTTGATCGAAACTGGTCACCACGGTCAAACCTAACTGATTTTGATAAAATGGCGTTAAATTGCGTAAAACTATTCTCACTTGTTTGTCGTCGGTAAGGGATTCTAATAGACGCGCGAACATTGTCTTCATGACAGAAACGTAAATACTCATGGTTTCATCTGAACCTTGGGTGCGTCTTTTAATCTCATCTAACAATCTGTCGTCGTAATCGATAGGGCGGAACTCTTGGTTTAATAAATCAACTAATTCGAACCAGCTATTGACTCTACTTTTATTAGCTCGGAACCAAATTAATGCCTTCGATGTAAATAGGTCTATTGCCTCGTCTAACAATTGAGCGGGATCAACTTTACGTGCGATAATCAGTTCATCAACTCGTTCGAGAAAAGCGCTAATCGAGATGGAACGTGGTTCCCCGGAAAATTTTAAACCCCACTTTGCGACAGGAGTTGACTTCACCACGATATTTTTAATTGGTTCATTTTTATTCACGGGTGTACTAAGAGCCGAAACATTTTGTTCTATTTCTGCGAGTTCCGAAATAGCTAAATTTACTTTCCCATTAGTAGACTTGGTTATCAAAAGTTGATAACGGGACATTAAAACGGCGAGATTAACGGTATACTGGGTCTTTAGTATTTCCTCGTCCACCGAGACGGGTACCGAATTATCAGCGCGATTGACGTAATGCGTTAATTTTGTTTCAATCGTGAATGCAGTTTCCTTAGCTGGAGAAAGTTCGAAAGCACCAATTAATTTTTCAATTAATAGTGCTCCAGCGCGAATGGCTGTAGCGTCTTCCTCGAAAGAAAATGGATACACGAAAGTTTCATCTACATCTTCTCCTTCCGCTTCTTTCTTAATAGCTTGCCTTAGTGCAACGCGTAAGTTCTTTACTAAGTCATCAGCCGGTATGCCTCTAATTCTCAACTCATATTGAAGTTCCTCCTTCACGAGTCGCTCTACTATTAATTTTAACCCCATAGCTAAATTTAAAATTTAAAATTGAGTCACAAAAAAAATAAAACTAAACGTTAAAAGTATCAAAACAATATTAGTACTGTCAACAAAAGAGGTGCCGTCACTGATTGAATTGAATAAATTATCGATATCGAAAAATCGGCCCCGAAAAGTTGGGCGCCAAAAATAACCTGTTACGGTACAAAATGACACACCGCACCCTCCGCAGGTTATTAGTTTGCCGGCTAGGCTCAGTCCGGGGTGGTTCACAAAAATTGTCGGAGAGGGTGCTTACTTTCTCGGTAATTATGTCACAATCGGGATTTGCCTTAATGAGCGCCACCGTTATTTTAAAATCTCGGTAATAATGGCTTACGCGCAATAACGGAACACGAAAGTCCTTACCATAAATAGTGAAAATTGTGTCGAAAGAATCCTCAGCAGTACCGTCCTTACAAATGCTGCGAACAAATATGGTTAACAAAATAAAACACACATTATACATATAAATAAATCACTGATTTAATAGTGCTTAAAAATGTGGAACACTTTAATTCGTTGTTTCGATACCTCACGACTTTGGTTGGCATCAAAAAGTTTGTAGATGCGATGACACATAAAATTGACGATACACAGATAGCAAAATAACAATACTTGATGTTGAAAACTTAAATTTGGTGACGTACCATTGAAGATAGTTATGACAATAAATACTTTGATCGATAAAACATAAGTTTGTACATTGTACTCACATAAGTAAAACATTCAGTACGATGTAACATACGTACAACTGCAGCTGGATGCGGTCCTGGAGAAATTCTTTCGACAGGTGCAGGAATGAAACTTGGCGATGAACTATCGTGGCGTTATTATTTTGTGATTAATCCTCTATGAGATGAATGATTGTAATAACCATTCGGCGCAAACGGTGGCTCCCATTAACGTGTTTTTGAAAGTATGATCCCCTTTGAACGGGTATTTTGTAATAAAATTTGCAACGTAACGTTAGCGAGACGAACAGTAAAAGAAAACACGGGACGCACTGATTGCATTAACATTAATAACATTCACTAGATCGACACCAAATTTTTGACTGCACTATCAAACAAAAACCAAAAAGTTACTCCACAATAATAATCCTATCTCCATGACATCCCAAAAATAAAAACTGACAGGGCGTCATAGCCGCAGTAGATTAATTTTATATTACATGTCGTCGAATTTTTTCATAACATCCACTTATAAGCGTTAGTATACGCCGTTCTGCATAATGTTTTGACCTGTAAATAAAAATGGTTATTTATTCAAGATTTAGGCCTATAGGAAATTATTTTACTAAAAGTAAGTAACTAGGGAATAGAGGTTTGCAAATCACGGATTAGGAACTTACAGATTCTAAGTTGGAATCCCGAAGGTGTAATCTATCGAAGAGACCCTCCTAGCGGCGTCTCTTCGGCCATTAGACGCCTGCCGTAGCAGATTCACAAGCTCTTGGGATTGACCCTTCTGAATATCTAAGTCATTTTATATCATTTATCATAAAATTATCCTTATTTCCAATTAAATTATAATTTAGTTAAATTACGTGCACCACATTTTCTTATTACATTAAACTTACCAAATTTTATTAATGTTAATGTTATTTTCTCGATTAAACACGCAATATAAATAATGATAAAATAATTTTAACTAATATTGGAAATTGATTATTTTAAGAAGTAAAAAAAATATTGAGCAAATTCATAGCACAGTAAATTAAAGGTTTTTAATGATAAAATTTATTTATCAGTTTTATGGGAAAATTTTGATACATCATAATTATTTTGAAAATCTAAAAATAATCAAAAATTTACGTCTCGTACTCCGGATAAACTATTCAAAATAGAGGAAAAATTCAAATAAATTATATTGTGGAACTTAAAATTATCTACAAAAAGCCACAGGTGACGTGTTTCCATCTTAAATATTTAAGTCACTGGAATCGTTCGAAAATTAGCTATTCTTTATTAAAAATTATAACAGAATTAAATTAATTAAATATAGCGAAAAACGTGGATGTCCGAAGTAAATCTTCTGATCTTTAAAATATATTTGAAAGACATGTAAAAAAAAAACTTTTTATCTTTTATTGTTAACATAACTCGTAAATTACTCATCGGAAAATATTCAGCCTTCGTGTGCTTCTTTATCATTATATTCTCTAAAAATTCGATCTTTTTACTTTTTATCGCAGAGTCAACTGTTTTTCAGTAAAAAAATCATAAAGCACCAATCGAACTCCGTCGTTAGGTAGATCAAGAATTTTAGTGAGAAAATATAGATGCTGTTAGTAGTTAATTTCTCCAAGTAACATTTTTGATTATATTATTTGGGCGTAAAAATCAAGTTTTCGGTAAGCTATTCATTTTTTGATATATGCTTGGTGATAAGCTAGCTCCGTGCAGATTGGTGACAATATGCACTCAGTGCTATGAAAAAATATTTACCGTGCAATTAAAAACACAATATTTTTTCGTACACCCAGGGAGTCCTGGTTAAATTTTGGTCTCCGCGCCCCAGATGGATTAATCAATATTTTTATACGAAGGAGGCTAAAGAGTAGACTGTCTGTAAACCCAGGACTTTTCGCTACTAAGATATTGATAATAATTGGTAATTGTAAGTAATGTTAATTGTGGTGTATTTGGTACTCCTAACTGGATTGTAAATCTTATGGCGAAAATTAATAAAACTCTCGAATTTAAGATTCAACAATTTTCCAAGTTAGCCGTTCACTAAGTCGCTGATCAAAAAATAAATTAATATTTCCAATCCTTCTAAGTGTTCAAAGTATCCATTGTTAACTAATATCCGCAAAGCGTAATCGATGATTAACACAATTTGGTGATCACAATATTCTACCATTTAAAATATATTCGGCCGTTCTAACAACCGACAAAAAAATGATATTCTAACATTTTTAGGAATTAATTTAAGTCTATAAATGTAGACCCTGAATTTTTTCAGTTTTTTCAATTTTTTCAGGAGCGGTTTGAGGCATAACAATTGTAGTGAATACAGCGTTTGTTAAAGCGGCCCGGAGCGCCCAGGGGGTGAAGGAACCGGAGCGGAGGGTGCGAGGGGTAGGATTGGACAAATGCAACCACGGAAAATCTCGGATCCACCCTAAAATTTAGACATCTAATCTGGTAAAGATTGACTGATAGCCCGGATAATTAATTGAATACCCACTATTTCTGTAACAAGTATGACCATCCGTTAGTTTGTAAGACAACACATTTTATCTTGGTAGTAGAATCAGTAATTTTATAACATAGCAATGTAAAGATTACCAGTTAATCATTAACTTTTAGTTTGGGTGGGGTACTATTCGGCGCAGCCGTTTCGACGCAACCGTTTTGTCGCAGCCGTTTCGACGCAAAACCGGTTCGGTGCAAGTACAGTTCGACGCAGGAATTGTTCGGTGCAGGCCCTATTCGGCGCAAGTTCGTTTGGCGCAAACCCGTTTCCGCGTGAGTCCAGTTCGACGCGGGTACAGTTACTCTATTTTTAATTTTGTTCTAATTCTAACTTTATTTTAAAAAAATTATTTAAAAAAATTGATTTTATTAAATAAATAAAAAAACAATAATCCTAAAAAACAATTAAAAAATAATTAGTCGCGCATAGCAAAATTATCCGCTAATCCGCGTAAAAAGTAGATGATATCGCGGTTATCAAAATCCTTCACCAGTATTAGATAGAAAGAAAATAAAAGAAAAGAAAATATTCCCGCGCCGAACTGGACTCGCCCCGAACTGGTCTCCCGCCAAACTGGACTCGCGCCGAATCGGGACTGCGTCAAACCGGACTCGCGTCGAAACGGTTGCACCGAACTGGACCCGCGCCGAAACGACTGCGGCGAAACTGCTACGCCGAAACGGCTGCGCCGATTGGGGCCGTTCCCTTTAGTTTAGTAAGCAATGTAAATAATAAATACAAAAATAAATAATGTAAGCATTAAATATTCAGGTGTTTATTATTAAACATCGCTTATTACAATTTCTATGGGAAACTAAACTAAACTAAACTAAACTAAACTAAAAACAAATAAATCTGCGCGAAATGACCAAGCGACAGTAAACTGAGCCAATGGTAAACTAAAAGAAAAGTAAATCGGGCGCAAAGATGTAGATAGTTCGATAGGTTACAGTTAGTTTTAGATATTTTTTCAGAAATGATACTAAAAAAATTCACCCTGTACTTATTCTTTAATCTGAAATTTGCCTTTGGTCCGGTTTACCATTTTTTAAATTTTAGTGAAAATTTTCTTTCTTAGTAAAATAAATTTTCTCACCCACGCCGATTGTAAATTGGAAAAGGATTTTTGGGTTGATTGGGTGGCAGATCAAAACTACAATTTGTTAGTCGACGTTTCGAACACTATATCTGTTCATTCTCAAGACTACAGAGAAAAGCAAAAAATAAGTCACAACAATCAAAAAACGATCGAACAAAAAACACTCACCGATTACAAATTATGATGGTATGAAATATGATCTAATGATGCCAGCTTTGATGGGAATGCTTCCCATGAGTGTTTTTTGTTCGATCGTTTTTTGATTGTTGTGACTTATTTTTTGCTTTTCTCTGTAGTCTTGAGAATGAACAGATATAGTGTTCGAAACGTCGACTAACAAATTGTAGTTTTGATCTGCCACCCAATCAACCCAAAAATCCTTTTCCAATTTATTTTCTTTCTTGTCCAAATTAAAATTAATTAAAAATTATCTTCGTTCTACAATGAGTAATTTAAGATGGCGTAATCTAGCGATACTTATTTCCATAGACAAATAACTAACTACTGACGATATAAATTTTGACGATGTTATTCGAGACTTTGCAAATAAGAAGGCAAGAAAAATAAATATATAAAAACATGCGTTTTGAGTTAAATTTTTTTGTACAAAATGAATTCTTTTATTTATTTTTGTTCGGTATACTATTTATAATGACCCTTTTTGGGGGAATTAGGGCGGCAAAAGCTCTAAGGTACGCCAGTGCCTAAAATTGAAGATTTTCTTTGAATTTTCAAACCTCAATCAATTTTAGAAATTGCAAATTTTTAACAATTCACGTAAATAAAATGCCAATTTTTCTAATTTATTTTGTTTTTCAAACTCTTCAAAAAAATTTTCTGACCCGAAGTTTTAATTTTCTCAACTTTCGGTAAAAAGTCAAAAAATTTCTGACTTTCCCGAACAAAATTTGTACAATTTACGATTACTTGACTTTTCCAGGTTTTCCAGACGAGTAAAAATCTTGATAAAAAATAGCTCATTTTTCAAACATCTCTAATAAGATTAATTCTCGAAATAGCAGCCGTTGCTACGATACGGTCTAAATTCCAGTTCATTGGTAAATTCTAGGATTATCTTGAATCTCGGATTAATCCGTGACTATGCCGTACGGGTATAATTAACTAAAAATATGCAGTTTTCGACATTTTAGTTAATAATTTTCCAAGGGGGTAATCACTAAATGAAGTCTGTGGATCGGGGACAATGAGTCGTAATGAAGTCTCATGAAGTTTAATGAAGTCTCATGAAGTTTTGTGCAGTCTTGGGAAGTCTTTGAAGTCTAGTGAAATCTTGTGCAATCTTTATGAAATCTCATGAAGTCTATAAAATTTCACGAAATCTATAAAATCTCATGAAGTCTTATGAAATCTTCATGAAGTCTTGTGAAATCTTTTAACTTCATGAATTCTACGGAACGCAAAATTCTAAGTGATTACCCCCTTGTAATTTTCACAAAACAAAATTGTCTACTTACAATTTTACTCTATTTTGAATAGCTTTGCCACGAGAAAACTTGGGAAAATTTTAGTTAGTTTTTATTACTTTTCAATCGCTCATTGAAAATATCTACAAAATATTTTCCCACAAAATTAATATTTTTCACAGATTGCCATGCAGCTCTATTAAATTGGCCGACAAAACGGCGCCAATTGAGCTGTTATTTTTAACGCTTTTCTTTGAATCAAAATACTATTTTACCAGTAAAGGTATGTCGAATGGTAATACATTTGGATCTGGGATTACAACCATCTATGTACCTACTATGTATACAAAGTAAAAATAAATGTGATGAGAACTCTATTTGCTAAGGTTGTTGTGACAACCTTAAACCGTTGCTTAAACGCTTAAACCTTAATCTTAAAACAACCGTTTTCTTTTTACTGTGTATCATGCGAAATTAATTATTGTACTTCTATTATCACAAAATATATTATATTATTTGATTTTCTGATTTTGACCATAAATCGCATTTTAGTTGATTTAACCCTGTTCCTTCCCGAGTAGTTATGAAAAGTCTCACGTACAGTGTCGTAGTGAGGGGCTGGCCAGGCGGGCGGCTACCAGGGGCGCAACCCTCAGGGGGCGCACTTTGCAGACACAGTCTGCGGGCCGCTTAGGCTCAATCACACAAAATTAATACATGATAATAACTCACATAAAAAAACTTGCATTACGATAGATATTATTGTATTGTTTCCTTTTCTACATAAGGGGCTGTTCACAAATTACGTAATGCAAATTTTGATGTGAATTTTTGATGCAAGTCTAAACTTTGTTATAATCGTCTCCAAGCTTTGGAGGGCATATAAAGCCAGCGGTCCCCCTGGGTTGATGATTTGCCTTCATCAACAATAAAATTCCAGGGTTTTCACATTTGAGAAAAGCCTAGCAAGCTACCCAGATGTAAAACAATTAATATGCTCACAGCACTAATAGTGACTTCGGAACACCAACAAGATTGCTGTTGGTAAAAATACAAGTTATAGGCTTAAAGGAAAAAGAATATAAAATTTGAATAAATTATTTTTCTTTAACATCTGCTATTTGGATGTTCAAAGAGGTTAAAGTTTGGTAAAATAAACCAAAAATCGAAAATGTTCCACTGAAATAAATTGTATTTCCGGTTCTGTTTATTCTATAAGCTTCTTTAAAAAATCATTTTTGAAGACATTCAGGTTTATTATGTATCACAACCTTTAAAAATAACAGTCAACCTTTATGTTATAATCAAGTTTCAAAATAGCGTAAAGCGAGAAATATTATTATAGCTAACATGTGTCAGAAAGAGAAAGTAATATTTCTATTTTCGGATCAAAACGCGGTTTATCAATTTTTTATTTCATAACTTGCTATGTCCTCCCCTATTAAATTAGTCCTTCCTAGTCGTTATTCAAAATGAAAGAGGATGTTTAAGGGAACACAAATTTTTAATAACAAAAATAAAAATTGAACGAAAGCAACTTAAACAAATTAACAAAATTAACGTGTCGTGTGTAATGTTCGTGGTCGTGCGTGTACTTAATTCTAGGAATAACACACAACAAGTAAACAAAAACACAACTAATAATAAATAAATTGGGTGAGTCCGGGTTAATAAAACTTTAAAATATTTGTACGACCTTAATTGTTGTTTGTTCGTACTCGGTTTGGGCTTCTCGTCAAAACTCGCTCGAAACTTCCTGGATGATATCCACACAAATACAACTTTATGATTTCCGAAAAACTCCTTGTTAACTCTTGGGTCCTTTTATTTAAGAATGGCTGTCTTATTAGGGGGCAATTCGCACTTGCCTAATCTGCTTGCACTATTTCTTTAATTTATATTTTTAACGAATTTTTCGTCAACCGTTTCGCTCTGTGTATTTTCTCGACTGGCCTTCCTGTTATTATTCTCTTATTATTCTCTTTATAAGAGAATAATATTTCGTTATTATTCTCTTCATCCCCTTGGAGATGTTTAATTTTGGCACGCTTATTACATTAAAGTTTTTCATAATAATTTTCCAAAACTTTTATCTTCCTTGATCTAGTTTATTTGTTTGTTTTAAAATATTTAAAAACCCAGAAAAATTTGTTAGTCATTAAAAACTTAAATTTAGGAACATGGCAACTTAAATTATTTATACAAAGATTAAAGTTAACGATGGTAATTTGTTGCTCGATTCCCAGTATCCTATGAACAAATTGTAGGGTCATGGGAATCCCTCTCACCAAGAACTTTCTTCCTTGACCGCGGTGGACATCGCACTGTTATAATAGCGTTTTTGATACATAATAGGCCTGATTTAATGAAATTTAACACTAACAAAACATTTTATGTTTTATAAACAATTTTATTATTTAGAGGTGATTTTTGGAATAAATAACTTTCCCTTTCAATTTCGAAAAAATTATGAGGGTATTTGTCATTTAATTCTCTATAACACTGTAAAATTTCAGGATGGAGATTCGATGGACATTATTTATCAAAACAGCAAAAGATTTGAAAGAAGCTCGTGCGAAGACTGAATATAAAATATTAAAAAAGTTAAACACAATCATGGCAAAACAATTTATTTTATACACAATAATTAATTGTATAAAACCATATTTTTGGGAGGGAAAACTGCAGGCTAACAAATTTTCAATCCGACATAAAAATCTTCAAGCAGCTAACTTGTCGGCTGCATCATCTAAATCTCGTATTCGTAAACAAAATTTCGTATTTAGTACTTTCATATTAAGACTTAAAACTGATCGGATTTTGCTTAAAATTGGTACACGGAAACTTAAAAAACTATTTTTTTTTAAACTAAAAAATTTTTGTAGGTAGTAGTCAGGTAAATACCTTATTTTCTTTTAAAAATACGATCAACAAGTTCGGTATATGACCACTCAAGATTTCTTTGTTATCGAAATCAATGCCTGATACTTGAAATTATCAAAAAAAAAACCGCCTGTTTTAGAATATTCTTTTTTCTGATTGTTGGCCACCGTTATTTCCACTGTTGGCCACTGTAACTATACATAAAAATCAATTTATTAAAATCTAAACTTTTATTTTCAATCTAAGTATAACATTGCACAAAATAAATTATATAGCACAAATAAGTGCACTTTAGAGGTGATATATAAATTGCTAACTTTGTACAACTTTGGACGGCACGGTTTGGTCATTAATAAATTAAAAACGCATTATATGAGTTCAAGTAACCACTAGTATAAAAATAAATTTAATGAGATCATTCAAGATTTAAATACGATTTTGAATCTTCAATTTTAATTAACCTTCTCGAATCAATTTTTTCCGAGCACATTGGGCAAGAATCGGTAAATTTAAGTATTTCCACAAATTCCGATAGCAAAGCTGGAAAATCGCATTGTGGACACGCAGTAAGATCAGACTTTACAATATGTCTTCCCTGAAACATAATAATATATATGTAATATAAAATCAAGTACATAACAATTAAATATTTACCGTGACAATACAAAATGGAATGTTACTTTTGCATTTGTCGCAAATTATATCAGTTTCTGGTAAAAGAGAATCGCAGTATGGGCAAGGCGTGAGATTATCAAGAACATCGCTGTCGCCATTTCGACCTCCATTCTTAGGCGCCTTTCTAACCACACCTTCAATTTTTTTTGCATACTTTGGATCCACTTGATTTCTGTATTCAGGATTTTGAATCAACATGGCTGCATAATTATATGCGGCGGTTTTTAAACCTGCCCTATGACACTCAATTACAGTCGAAGTAAGAATTGGTACAATATCTAAAGAATAAAAATTTAGTTGTAAACTTTTTGAAGAATTCAAAAATATTTACGTGAAGGAAATTTTGAAATATTATTGGCAACCCTAATCAACATCCTCGCGCCTTTTATATGGTCTCCCTTACGCACATGAAGACGAACCAAAATGTAACTGTGCAATAACATCAGGTTCCAATGCATTTCTTGCGGTATTTTTATGTCGTTATTTTTTAACTCTTGATACATGCTGAACAAAATGTCGTGAGCGTTTCTATAGTTTCCGTTTATTTGTTCCTCGTTCGCGATAATTATGGCCGATTTTGACGCTTCTTTGTATTGCTTACGAGCCATATACATACGAAACAAATATTTCGGATCTTTCGGTATCCCATCCGCTTCCCCCAGTAAAAATTCTATTAGTTGGTTTGCCAATGCATTGACTTTTGAAGAGGCAACCACATCAATAGCAATGGTAATGGCTTCATTTTCATCCGAGTTTATTCGTGCTGCTTTTAATAAATGTGTCATTGCCTACACCAAAAAAATGATTAACATCTACATAATATACTTTGCATTGAGCTGAATGATGGTATAACTACATTCATTCATTCCCCCTTCGACTTACCTTATCGTATTCGCGCCCGTGATAAAAGTATTTGCCAGCTAATAAATTGTTGCGATCGTTTTCAAAATATAAAGCTAAACTCGTAAAATCTTGAGGTTTAAATTCATCAGCTGTTAAAGTATCTAATAGCACTTCGCCATATAACTGCAGTTTACCGTGCTTTCTTGCCAGTTCAAATGCTTCACTATTGCAGTGTGACAGCACCAAAAATCGTATGGCTGATGAGTAATCGTTCAAACGTTGAAAAAATCTAGAAAAAGTAAGTAATCCTATGGTTAAAATGGTAATCCCGATGGTATTAACTTCTTACCTAGCAATCATTTTAGCTCCTTCTGCACTCTTATTTTCTTGAACCAATTCCACTGCATAATCTGGATTATTTAAATAATCCAATTGTAATCGAACCACCGAATCAATATCTTTCGCGGTAAGATACGCATTTGAAGCTTCTTCATATTTTCCTTCATTTTCTTTTGCTTTCGCATATTGCAAATGAATTTTGTTTGAAACTACATTAGGCAATAACTCTCCTACTTTAGGCCAATTTTTCAATTTGATATAATAAATTGCGGCTTTGTCGTAAATCTGTGCCTTTTCAAACAAGAGAGCAGCATCAGCGTTTTGTTTCTTTGCTTCCAATGCTTCGGCACATTCTTTGAACAACTGCTTACTATTCAATTCCAAAGCTAAATTAATTCCATGTTTATAATTGTTATTATGAATTGAGGTGCGTGCGATTCCACATTTCGATATAAAAATATGCTCTGAATTAACGGTTTCTTGCAATCCTTTCTCGTAATGCAAGTAAGCTTCGTTATAATTACCACTAAAAGTAAAACGTAAGAAACTTAAGTTAATATCAGTTCAAAATGCTTACGTAAATTCCAACTGTTGGGCGTACTCCCGTGACAAATACGGAACTTGCTCGGGAGCCATTTTTTTAGCCAAGTTTAAAGCTTCGTCCCACTGTAATAAATCGGCCCGCATTTCTAAAGCAGCTGTTGGATTACTGGATTCCAAGAACCACTTTTGTGCACACTGGTAATTGTCCAAAAACATGGACGCATAACCGGCTATTAAATTCTGATCTTCAACATACAAAATTTCTTCTATAGCATTCACCATTGCAACATCATCACACTGTTTGTAGGCCCTCAAAGCTAATTCGATTTCTAAATTTTTTAAAGCTTCATCGGCCAACTTTTTCCAACATTCTTTCGATTTCAACTGTTCGCAAGTGGTAAAGGCGGCAGAAAATCTAAAAAAAAACAGAATTTTGTTTAACACATTAATTTGCATCATTAGATTTGAAAATTATGCTGAATTTGTTTTTTAAAATCGATTTAACCTAATAGGATAAATCGAAAACACATCATATTTTTGTAATTCAATCTATCTTCTATAGTAAGAAATTAATAGCCAAAGGGTAAGTAATCTCAAAAATGTTAAAAAAAAAACTCTTGTTCGATGGCATTTACAGACGCTCACGGACTCGTTTGGTTGTTATTACCCAAAGAAAGAAAACTCTAGATATGGAAATATGTGGATAATAGATCTGTTTTCGGCAAAAATCGATGATTGCAATTTAAGGGCGGGGGAAGGTTAATTCGGTGATAAAAAGGCTTGTTTTTAAAATTTCTTTCTGGGGATACAAATAGTGTAAGTTTATTCAGTCAAATTGCATATAATAATGCAACATTTGAACAATATTTTCCTAAATTTTCATTGCAAAATATTGAAAATTAAGCGAGCGATAGTGAATCTCCGGAGGCGCCTGGAAAAAAAATTTGTTTTGCGGTGTTCATCATAACTCGCAACAGAATCATCTGAAACACAAAAATCAAAATTCATTTGTTAAAGGAGATGTTTCTCGAAGTAACTGCGAGAAGATTTGTTTTTTTTTCGATTTGTCAATTTTTCGTAACCCTTGGAAGCAAAAAACAAACACTTTTCGCTAAAAAAATCATCTAATTTGTTGTTGTAAAATTAACAATAAATTATTAAAGAAAAAAAGAAAATCTCTCGATAATACCTGGTGAATTATGTGAAGAAGTACTGTGTAAAATTTCGAAACGATTGGTCCAGTAGATTTTGTTATGAGGATTGGATTTTCAGGCATTTGCATGTTTTTTTTGCGTACAGGCACGTAAAAAATTTTAAAAAGGGGAACATGTTTTACGTCCAACACTAGCGAAAGATGTACATTCTAAGCAGTTTTATAGCCTGGAATGTGATACGTTACCGTAGTGTTTGTAATAAACTTGCATATAAAGGGGTCTATAGACGTTAAACTTGGTTGTCAACCTAATCGTCAACTTGCCATGTTGACGACAAAGTTGACCGTGTGTAGGCTAGTTGAAGGTTGAAAGTACAAGTTGCAGTACAGGTTGACTTAACTTAAATGCATTGGATTTTATTGTGGGCGTAATGTGTAGGATAGTTTTCATCGAAGTACATACTTATTAAATTAAAAGATTTTGAATTAAAATATTATGGCTACCGTATCACATAGTTATGATTGGGTTGAATTCTTTGAAAGTTTTAAAAATTTTCCCGAACTGTGGAAGGTCAAGTCCGATGTTTTTCAAGACAGAAACAAGAAGAGGGTTGCTTGGGCCAAGCGTTTACATATTTATAAAAAGATTGATAACGATTAAAGATGCAAATATGGATAGCTTAAAAAAAGGATTACCAATATTAAGACCTGCTTTATAAGAAAATTAAAAAAGGTGGAACAGATAGTAAAGTACTGATGTTGACGATCCAAGTTGTCAACAAAGGTGGCAAGTGTGTGATGAACGTGGTGATCAGGTTGATGATTTAAGTTGACAACCAAGTTTAACGTCTATAGACCCCTTAAGAGGATATGGTAGTGTATATAAAGATTACGTGATATTGCATATAAAGGGAAAGCACTGCGCATCGCTTTCTCACTATATACAATAAAGTAATTTATACGAATCGTGACCTACTATCTTGCTACGGCGGATGTTGATAAGATAAGATGCTGGGACTTATATTATATTCCAACCCGTTCTAAAAAAAGTAAGGACCAATTTCATAATAAAAGTTAGCAGGGCATTAAAATTTAAAAGGCGACTTGAGACAAAACAGACCAATAAAAATCATCAGTTTTGTTTTAAGTCACCTTTTAAATTTTAATGCTCTGTTAACTTTTATTATGAAATTGGCCCTTAATGTTTATTTTAAAAGTGTAACTAATAAATCACCAAGATGGACTGGTTTTTTCTCTCGTGGGTATTTTGGGTCCTTAAATGAAACAACTGTTACCTCATATATTCATTGACCGGTTTCAACCTTGTATTATTTTGACAATTATTTTGACAATCATAAGTAAAACAACACCATGGCATCAATAAACCACATACCAACAAACTCCTAATACAGTAACATCTAATAACATTTTAAAAAACTCAATTGGCGAATGTAAACGAAAATAAAATTTATAACAACATTTGTAAAAAATGCATAGTCAAAAATGTAAAAATAAAATAAAAATTCACCAATACGAAAATTCAGACTCGAATTTTATAAAACACAATCTCTTTCACAGTTCTAATCTACAAAAATAACTATACCACCACACATTTAAACAAGCACAGGTCCGTCTTTCATATAACTTTAGCGGCAAGGCAACAATTTCAAAAATATAATTAAACGTATCTTTTGTCAAACGGAATCTCTTCCAAAATTTTTCATTGCTTAATGCAAAGAGATTTCCCAACTTTATATAATTCTCGGTTTCAATTTCTTCTCCCTCTTGATCTTCAAGATCTTGCAGAATATTTAAATATATTAACTCATCCATATTTACGAAAACGCAATGTATTGTTGGCTATAAACCTATAAACATTCAAGCTGATAGCTATTAGTAACAAAAACTGCCGCAAAAGCGAGTGATAACAGCGCATGCAAGTGCCTATATACACTCCTCTTGAAAAGGGACCGCTGTAATATTTGGCGAGCGGTTCGCGTGTTCTGATATATTGCTTACGAACACGAAATGATACCCTTTCCCTAGCTCGTCTGTAAATAGCTAGGTTCTAGCTACATTAGCTACAAGGAAGCTACACATTCTACAAGGTTCTAGGACATTACGTGAATGAAATAGTAGCGCGTCTTATTCAGTCAATTTTGAAAAAATCGAATTTGAGAATTGCAGCACTTGTTTAACTTAGTATGTGAAACAACTTGAACAACACAAGCTTAGTCGTCTACGAAAATAAACAAGTTATATTTTTTTTGGAATTCTGGCCCACCGTAAAATTTTTTAGGTTTTTTGGCCCCTAATGAAAAAAGTTTGCCCACTGATCTAGATTCTAGAGCATCTTTTTGCATTTGTCTATGCAAAACTCTTTCTTCTTTACTATCGTGCGCCGCTTGCTGCTCTGCTCTACTAATTCGCAACTCGTCAACTTGTCGCGCCCATTTGGGAAAACTTGGTCCTGTACCGACGTGCATCTCTTGCAAAAAGGCCAACAAAGCAAAAGAACCTTCATTGAAAGTACATGCAGCTACATTAGCTTCAAATTCCACAATTGTAGAGGTGCCACTGACTGATTTTGGAGAGATTTTCCAAATAAGCTGATTAAGACTTCAAGTCCTAATAAATAGGCTTAATAGCTTCTAGATTCTAGAACGTCAGTAGGAAGGGCTATGTAGCTGTGTTTGAATAATTTTAGAGTATCTGCAGCTGCACCTTTCAGCCATTCGTACCAGGAGTCTTTGCCGCATGGGCATTTCTCGTGCTGTGGGTTCTCGTCGGTTGAACTGTAGTGATGATAAGTTGCCCATATAGCATTTTTCATCTTCTCAATTGAGTCATGATTAGGTCGAATAGCCAGTCCATAGTAAACAGTCAATTTGTCAATCATTTTATCAGTAAGCTTTCCTTTGCCAGAAAGACTTTTTGTTTTTGCCATCTTTCCGGACTTGGTTTCTGTGTCAACTACGCTTATTTTTACTAGTTCATGCAGACGTGTTCCCATTCTCCATTCTTTTTGGTTTATCACAAAATCTTCACCATAAGGTTTTGCATTAACAACGCCGCTGTACGTCTTTGAGTCACCGTCTCCGATGTAGTTACAAAATTTCACCCCAAGATTTTCCACCAATCGTTCGAACATTGCTGTAATTACTGATACCTCCATGTTTCCAGAGAGTTCAACGTGGTTGGCTTTGCAATTGTCGCTATCCACATGCACTTCATGCCATGCTTCGTATTCAGCAGAATCTAATTTGTTTTCCCAAGTCTTACAATGGTGGCAGTAACTGCTTTTTACAAAAATTTCAAATACTTTTCCAGTATAAAATAACCAATTAGAGAAGCAACGCCAAATAACGAAGAAAACCCTCTTTTCTTCCACGTGCCGTCGCCCGATACAGTCAATTCTGACGTTTCTTCTACATTATTTGCTTCACACATTGCGTTTTTCTCTTCTTGTACAGCCGATGCGTAGTACTTTCTCTACCAAGAAATTGATTTAATAGATTATAAATGTCGATCAGGTATAAAAATTTGGCACAGAGCTCAAATACTCATAACTTGGTCAATTTGGCTCCGATCAACTTGAAATGTTTACACAATATTTTTGAGATATTATGTACCTATTCAGTTAAAAAAATAAAAAAAAAATTATTTTAATACCTTACGCCGCCCTTAACCACAAAAGAAAAAGAAAGCTTCATTGATCTATCAGCAGACGACAGTCTCAAAGGTAAATTCAACTCAACAACAAAACTAATTTATCATTTCAACTCAAATTAAGATTACATATATAATTAACAATTACTTACCGATGTAAAATGAGTTGTTTCTCAAAAATACCTTCAGAGTTCTTTTTCTCGTGTTCCGTGCTACTTGAATTTTGAATGTTTAACATCAGCTGAGTTAGTTGTCCACCGGAAGTCGCTAGTATTGCTTCTCCTGCGTACACAAATAAGGGCACTTGTTTAGAAACAAGTTTAGTCTTTCCTACAAGTTCAACCGACGAACCTACAAGTATCAGTTGTAGTGCAAATTTCCACTCGAATAAAATCTACTTACCATTGATAGATAATTTATTGTAAATGTAAGTAAAAATTTCATTATCATTGTAAATAATAAAAACGTTCCTATCTAACAAATTGCTATCCCAGGTAACTCCAATAACTTTACTTGGTAACTCGGAAATGGAAACGACTTCGCCATTAACCTACATAAAAAAGATGAAAAACCAGTCACTTTTTTCATCAAATGACTTACCGCACTGTAAAGAAAACCATGACGTTTGATATCAAAATAAATCAGTCTTGTTCCAGCCGGATCCACAAAAATATCCGTTATGCCTACTGCATGCTTGTACTCGTTTGCTATTTTCCAATCTTCGACACAAAAATAAATTAATTGTCCCATCTAAAACCCAAAAAATAAACCTTTTTGTAGATTATAAAAATATAATACTTACATCTGTACCGTAAACAAGAAAATCTGTTGTTAGAGCATGACAGGTTATAAGAACATTGGGAGAACCTACATCAGGAAAAATTATACTTTCACGTTCTTCGTGAATCGGTTCAGGTTGCTCTATCTAAAATAATACCAAACCGAAAATTTTGCTTACCACATTATGCACTTTTGAAGTACTTACCATGTGCAATTGAATTTTGCCTTCATACAAAATTGAAGCATATTCCACGTTCAATTTTATACTTGTAACAACACCAAGGTATTGCTTTTCACTTAACAAAAGGGGAGCATCTTCAACACCGACTTGTGGTTTTGTTAAATCGTAGAACCAGGCCCTGTTGTTCATACCGGCTGCTAAGTGGTATGGTCCAACAGCTATAAAAGTTGGTTCGGTTTCCAACATGACAGGAATAGGAACCAATTTTGACTGTAAAACGAAAAATTACAATTTTTTCCAAAAATTAGTGCCAGCTCACCTTATTGGTAGTAAAATTATATAAACTGACTTCTGTGAGACTTGAGAGTATGGCAATTCTGGCCCCAAAAACAGCCGAAAGTATAGGCATGTTCGAAACATAAACATTAAGGGATCCATTTCTTGTACAAACCGATAATAATTGACCATCTGTACTCCAAGAGATACTATCAACTCCAGTTTCCTGACTTAAAGTGAGAACACTCGAAGTTTCCTGTAGATTGGCTAAATCGTGAATTTTGATGCTAAAAAAAGAACAGAAACTGGATTTATTAACAATAACAATATGCACAAGAAACCCTGCCCTTAATAACCCCAACAGGTAGCATTCAAAAATAAAAAAAGAAGAGAATAAAATTTACTTGTTATCTCCACACGAAGCAGCTTTACCAATGGAATTACAGAGAGCAATGCCATTTAAACTGCTCTTGTGATTTTTCACTTGAAACAATTCCTGCCCAACTTCTTTAATGTGGGTAGAAATTGCAATAAAATATCCGGCAGTAAACCCCAACAGAATGTAACCATCTCCAAACCACTTGTAAGTTACAATAGAGCCATAATGTTGTTGAAAAGCCAACTCAATTGGATTTTCAGGATCCAACATGTTATACAAATACAAAGTTTTCTTTCCAATAATTAAACTAACCTTTAAAACAAATCATGTAGGTATGAACCGATTCAAAAATAATTAAATCAGCTTACAGTATTCTCTGTTCCCAATCGTTCGTCTAGCTTCATTTCAGAAAACTGAACATCACTAGGTTCGGCTCTCAAAGCAACAATCCTTAAAGTATCACCTTCCATGTTACTAATAGACAATGTCTTGTCTTCTGATCCTAAGGCAAGGAGGTTCTCCATGTTCCAAGCACCGCAAGTAATTTTTTTTGCATGTTTACCAAATATAGGTATCCGCCTGAAAACAATTTTGTAAATACCACTTTAAACTTTTTATTTTAATTGATAAGCTTACTTAGAAGAGTTATGATTATAAACACAAACATTTCCTTTATTCGTACCAACAGCGAGCAAAGGAGCAGTCTTAGCCCAAACTAGAAAAGTTAAACCATCTCTCAATCCCACATCCACAACTTGTTTCTTCATCGAATTAGCATCCCACAAAATGAGTTGAGAAGCTTGAGATATAACAGCTAGAACGTCTCCTTCCGAATCCCACTCGAATCCAGTACATAACCTGTAAAATAATACTTCGTAACGAAACAAAACTATAAAAGACCGAGAATTACCCCTGCAGTTTAATACTTTCTTGCACTTGTCCGTATCGATCAAAAATGTTAACCAAAGAGTCTATACCTGTAGTGGCCAGATAATTACCAGAACCTTTTTGCCAAATAGCATACAAGGAACCCAAACCGTGAGGTTCTTCCAAACGAAATAATAACTGAAAGTCAAACTATGAAAGACGGGAAATTTTTGTAAATATTTTACCTTTTCGCTTCCCATGTTGCTCTTAAAGATTTACCACATTATTCGAAAATAATTTAAATTAATAATAAATTATCTACATGTTTGTTTGTATTTGAGAATTATTGGCATTTAACAACTGTCAAAAATAGTCGCGCTTCGTCATTCGTTCAAACTAAATTGACAAAATTTATTTAACCAATGATGTACGATCGATTTTTTGACGTTTAAGCCCGCGTACCAATACAAAATTAGTACCCTATTTCAAAACTTTAAATTTAATTTTTAATCAAAGCTGATGTAAAAATCCTATTCTATAATAAATAATATTCTTTTGCGTTTGTTTGAAGTATTATAGATTATTTAAAAGTATTTGAAATATTTATTTTATAAATTATTACATTTATTTACACAAATCGTGGGTATATTTTGCGTGGAAAAATTTGTAATTTAGAGATCTGATTTTAATTTTTTTACATCTAAACTTTCTTTGTATTCTAGAGATATTTTGATTTACGACATACATCCGTTCATTCAAAACAGCAAAAACAGGCTCTCATGCCGTTTACCAATCCAGTGGCGTAGCCAGAAACTGGATCTGGAGTGTTGTTTAAACTTCCAGTCAAAGAGTGAAGCCTCAGGCGGCTACCTTCTACCCATTGGCCATTGCCTGGAAGGTTAAAAACATTTATCAATCATTCAATTAAAACATAAATTTTGTTAAAATAAAATCTCGGTCCCATTTCTTCTCGAGAAATATAGTAATTTAAAAATAAATCTTAATGATATTATAATATACTGAAATGTATTTCAGTATATATAATATTTCCAAAAACCAAAATAAAAAAGCTCAAATTTTTCAACATTTTTTTACTTACTTTAATTCATAACTCGAAAACCGTTGATTTTCGACAAAATATGTTTAAATCTAGTTTGTAGATTACTTCACTCTCTTGCTAAAAAAGCACTAATCCATTTTTATTAAAAAATCAATATTTTCCGGGCTATGGCTACGTGAAAGTGAAAATTTAAAAAAGTGCTAAGAGGCCTAACTCTCAAGGGCTTGAATTTAGAAAAAAATTTTTGTTCAAAATGTTTCTTTAGTAAAGGTTGGAAACCTTTATAAACATCCGCTACGCTAACTTTTAGAGAAAATTTTGTTACAATAAGAAAATGTTCATCAGTTTTCGCGCTTTATATTTTCATTATTTATCATTTGGACGAAGAATTATTTGAGTAGATGACGTACTGTACAATCAGCGTTTATCGGTACCATTCGGAGCAATTCAATTTAGTTCCATTGGCTGCCGCAAAGCTACGCGACGTACTAATTAAGCGCGAATTTTGAAATAGATGTTACTATTTTTTTATTTTTAATGCAGATTATTAAGATTCTTGGTTCAGCTACAACATAACATTTATTTGAAATTCTTAAAAAAATATTGCAATTTTGTAACCTACTTATCTTTCCTTTTATTGCCTTTTGTAAAGTTTTCTGCTTTTTTTTTAGAAAAAGAAGATGACGCATAAAGAACCGTCATATACAATATCAATACCATATATGTCTGTTTTTTTCATCAACAAAACTCAACCAAGCTGCAAGACTTGAAAGTATTCTACAACCAACAATACGGCGAAAGCAGTCCTTTCATTAGTATAACTTTTGATTCGCGTGACCAGATATTTGGTACCGCAGCAGCGGGAAAACATTAAAGCATAATTATAATTCAAAGTAGTTTTCGTTCCCGCTTTTGCAGTATCGCGTTGGTCTGTGGGATTATTAGATGAATTGAAAAATATTAAATATTATTGTTGTTATGTTGGCATAATGATCTATTCATAGCGGTATTTCTTTTTCAGCGTCCAGTTTAGGAGTAGAATGTAGAATTAAATAGGATTTCGCAGTTAGCGTCCAATTCGTGATTGCCTTTAAGCATTTATTTCATTTTAGTATTGTTTAATTTTATGGCCACCAATTAATTAGAATAACAACGGAATTATTTTACCTAATTATGCAATTTTATTATATGGTTACTTTTGTTTTATCTATAGTGATTTATTTTTTGTTGACATGGTAATGCCGAATTAACTTTTATGACCTTGACAGGTGTTAAAATTGTAACGGACAATAGTTTGTTCAGTGTAAGCTTTATTAAGCTTTTTTTAATAATTGTGTACTTATTTTATAAGAAGATTAAATTATGGATTACTTGGGAATGAAGAAGAAAGTAATGGCGCCTAGTACAAGTGATGGTTCGAATGGTAGTTTAAATTACAACGGTCTACCAATAGAAGTAATAATGCCGACATCACGTGAAACTGAAATGCGTCCCGGTAAGCTTAGTTATCATCTATTTCAAAAATAAACAAGATAATAAATTAACGTAAGACAAACAATGCATTTCACAGTCTTCTTGTGTAGTTTATCATTTCATGAAAAATCTAGACAGTATCAGAATACTGAAACGAGTAGTCATTTCACCAAATGACTAAAAATTCTAGACATTACATGAAACGCTAATATGTTTAGATCATTCGATGTAATCGTGATCGTTTTATGTAATAGAGCAGAAGTAATCTATATATATGCAAATAATAAAATTTGTATCTATTTATATGACATTACGTCATAGCAGGCGACTTAAGAATATTATAGAATATAATAAAATAAGATTATAAATAAAATAATATAAGACAACGAAGCTGAATAGACGGAAATAAATAGAAAAGTTTTGAAATTTGGTATATATCGTCAGTTCAAAATATCCAAGTAATAACTTGAAATCAAAATTAATTGAAAATTGTCAAACAACTGTCATATCAACAAAAGACTGTCATTTGTTATAGTATATTCCAACCAAAATGTTTTAAATCAATTAAATAAATTAAAACATTTTTTAATTTTTCTACATTTCTAAATATTTAAAAAAATGTTTAAAAAAATCTAAATTTTTAAAATAGAAAAACAAAGAAAAGCAAAATTAAGTAGAATGTAACTATCTCTCATATGTTGTTTTTTTACTATAATTTTTTCGAATTACCAGAAAATTATTAAATTTTGTGCACTACACGTTCTACATAGGTTTTTTAAATAGAAAATTTCTTACTTATTCCCTTTATATCAAACTGCAAAGATATTTTTTTAAATGCGAAAATATAAATAGCTGTTATTGTGCCCTAATGTGATTTTTAATTTCTCTCTACATATTTTAAATTATTTACTTCATCTTAAAAAGGATTAACTATATTTCTAGTTCAATTTGCAAAACCCTAGCCTCAACAAAATTTTATAATAATAAAACTCTACAAACTACATGGAGTTTCTAAGGTAACCTAGGTGGAATATTTTAGACTCTTAATTATGTTTAATACTTGCCATTTATTTTCTTGTGAAATTTTCTAAGTTAGAATTATGCTAAGATGTGGTTCAGATTATATTAATTATATTATACCATTCTGATTTTATTATTTAAATTTTGATTTATTATAAAACGTGTAGAAGTTTCTCTTGATGTAGTATTTCTCTTGATAATACTGTGAAGATTGATTAATTTCTGTTCTTTATATTGCAAATGGTAGTAATTTTCCATTGACTTTTTAGATTATTTTTTTTTATTTTAGTTTGAAAATGCTACTTTTAAGTTATTTAAAAAAAATTTTTAATTCAAAGGGAGCGTATGTTTTACTCGTAAATGATACCGATTCTTTCATTTAAATAATTTTAAAAATATAAATTATATATTAAATTATTTAAAACATTTTTATACTAAGTCCTGAATGTTTTAGGGTTCTAACTTAACGCGTTTTGAAGAAAATCAAAAAATACTAAAAAATAAAAAAAATTACTCAAGAATGGCGTAATCGATTTTAATAAAATTTTAATAAGTATAATTATAAGGATATATAAATTTTTACCAAAAAAACTGAAAATTCATGGTAAAAAATAGTTTTTATTTTTTTTTGAGTATGGTTCACCACTTCAAATTAATTGAAATAATAGATATGTGCGATACAAGTTAGGAAAACTAACATTTTTCCATTCAAGGCGAAGGTTTACGATCGAGGCCGAAAAGTATTACTTTTCCGCACCCTTTTGAATGTCACGAAGTGACACTTTTTGAAACATAATTAGAAAAAATATATAATTACAAACTCGTATATATTAAAAGGGTATGAAGCTTCTAAAAAATAATTTTATAATTTTGCTATCTTTCAGTGGAGAATGAAATCCTACACGGCTGTTATTTTGTCCTGAGATAACCTTGTAAAAAAATTTTTATTTTTTAGCAGTTTTTGAATTTTCTATAAAAAAGCGTTGAGATAGAGATCTGAAATTTTCAGGATCTTAGTATTTCATCAGTACCTATGTATCCCCAAAATGGTGATTAAATATTTCTCGGGGGTCATTTTACCATGCTTAATCCTCCTGGGCCCTTTGTCAGATATTACTTAATTTTTCAAGTTTCTAACGCCGTACACACAGCTGGTACGTCAACTAAAATTTATATAACAAAATTTTCAATTAAATCAATTTATTATCGTTTCAATGTTGAAAAAGCGCCATATTTGTCATAATTATGAAAGATTTCTTGTGCGAATAACATTCGGTGAGTTTTAAAACTTACCATTTGTAAAGTTTTAAGTTTCTAAAGGGGTATATAATATGTAAAGTCCCTTAACAAAGTAGGTAATAAAATAAAAAAATGATAAACTACCTTAATTCTAAAGATTTTAAATAGTAATCAATGATTACTAATCTAATTTACTAATTTAATCTAATTTAAATTACTAATCATACATGTAGAGTCTCCTAATGGGAATTATTATATTATATGAATCCGAGATTTGCCGTGGTTGCGTTTGTCAGAACCGATCCTCCGCATCTTCCGCTCAGGTTTCCTCCACTCCGGACGCTCCGGGCCGCTTTAACAAACGCTGTACTCACTAAAGATATTACTCTAAAGTCCAGACCGTTCTACTCGGCAAAGTGTGTTATTTAGAATAGGGGTGAATCTCCCTAGCAATATGAAATATATTAATATTAATATTTTAAGACAAAAATTCTATATAGTTCTATTGTGGCCGCGGGATTTTGTCCCATTTTGGTTAAATTAGGTTAGATTTGGGTTAAGTTATGCTTGGGCTCGGTCAAGTTGGCCCTTTATTTTGGAATTAAAATTTTTTGCATAATTTGGAAGTGCTCGTGAAGTGCTGGCGAATGCTGTAAATTATTTTGAAAGTGCTGGGTTTGTTAGATTTTTATTAAGAATTAAAATATCGACAATTGACAAAAACATCAAGTGAGCTCCTATTTTTTTCACTTTATTAAATATTAAATTTTTCTTTATATTATTTAAAAGTACCTACTTCTGAAGTGCTGCTGGCGAATGCTGTAAATTTTTTGAAGATATCCATTTCATTAAAGTATGTAAAAATAAGCTCCGAGCAGGATACATTGAATTTAAAAAAATTTAGAAAAGTAGGATTTTTTGAAATATGCATATTTTTATGGAGGTTTGAGAAAATTAAAATTAGGATAGGATTAGGTAAGATTAAGTTACGGTTAAATTAGGGAAATATAGTACTTAAGAGATTATCTTTATACGAGTATCAGTGGCGTGATTACCGGTGTTCCATGTGCTCGAATAGAAAAAAGTTTGACTCTAGAGCACAGGCCTATTTTTACGTCACTGAATAATTATATTATAACAAATTGTAATCAAATAAGTGATGTAGTAGGTATTCTCTACACTAATACTACTAAAGTTCGCATCAAATATCTGTGCCTCTACGTCACGAAATTCTGATTAAGAAATGACATACTGAATGTAATTCAGGACGTCGTTCATATTAAGCAATTTACATTTAAAGCAATATTAAAATAAAAAATTTAATATAAATATAAATTATATAAATTTATAAATTACCATTTTGACTTTAATTAAATATTTCTTCAAAAATTATGATTTCAGTTTTTAAAGCTGTCGAATTGCGAAAAATATTATTGCCAACTTGGAGGCGATTGCACCAACAGAAACCGGAAAGCACGCCCTTTCTCCAACCGGTTGATCCCCTAAAACTGGGTATTCCAGATTATTTTCTTGTAATTCAGCAACCTATGGATTTGTCATCGATTAAGGCAAAACTTGACAATGGCCAGTATAACGATCCTTGGGATTACATCGATGATGTTTGGTTGATGCTAAACAATGCTTGGGCATACAACGAAAAAAACAGTTTGGTATATGATTATTGCACAAAGGTAGTATAGAAATCTCATTCAAAATTATGCAAACTTTTCTTAAATTTTAATTTTTAATATTACAGCTTGCAGAAATTTTCCAACGAGACATAAATCCTGTCATGCAGTCGATTGGGTTTTGTTGCGGAAGAAAATTCAATGCTATTAATCCAGATATCAACAAACTCATGTTTCCTGGTTATAATTCTATACAAAATATTAATTTACCTAACCAAGTTATGAATGACACGGAAATAACAGAAGAATTGAATATTGAAACTTTTAACATAGCTTCTAGTTCGAATTGTGAGTTTTAAGTAGGGTAAAATCTGATGATCTGTATTTCATATTTTTTTGTTTTTAGTATTGAATACTGACGAATTGTGGGAAAAATTACTTCCAAGTTTCAGAAAATTAAGTAATAAAACTCCACATAGCATACCTTTCATTCATCCAATTGATCCTATTGCGCTGGACTACTTCGATATTATTAAACAACCGATGAACTTGTCGGTCATTGAAAGTAAACTTTTGAATGGCCTATACCAAAATCCATGGGAGTATATAGACGATATATGGCTGATATTTAACAACGCCTGGTTATATAACCGAAAAACCAGCCGTGTTTATAATTATTGCACAAAAGTAATACAAATCTTGTTTTAAAAATGCGCTGACTGATCTTAATTATATTATTTCTAATATTGCAGCTGGCTGAACTTTTTGAACAGGAGATTGACCCAGTAATGCAATCTTTTGGGTATTGTTGTGGAAGAAAATACTCTTACGATGTATTAAGATTGTACACCATTCCTCACAGAGCGAAATAGGTATACTTTAGTTATCAAACCACATACGATATATCAATATTTTAGAAATCCCAAGAATGGGTTTATATTTCTCGGGAAAAAAGTCAGAAAAAAATCTTCAAATATTTGAATATAATTAAAACAACAACTTTGTCTTTAAAAGAGACAATGCGAAATGCAAATCGAACATTTGAACTACATACACAGGTATAGATCTTTCTAAACACAATTTAATGAATACACGCGATTATCTCACGGAAAATTCCTATCTGTCAAACAAGTCAATCTGAATTAAACAACTTATTATTAATATTCTTTCTACCCCTATCCTAATAAACTACCTCCTAAAAATTCATTTTTCAAAAATACCCCCTCTTCCCACCATCCATTTTTCTTGCAATTTGAACGTTATTTAAACGGATTCTCTCTACTTTTATTCTAGTTCATCTTCTGATGATTCCATATTTGAAATTATTAAACAAAACTGAAAAGTGTTTGTGCATTTTTTGGGTTTTCTAAAATATTGATATGGTTACATAAATTATTAATATTTATTTATCAGTTGTATCAAATATTGTTTACTAAATTATCAGCTTAACTGAATCTTATTAAAAAATAAATTATTAAATTTTTACTATAAAACATATTTTTTCGGCGACCCAACCCCAGGGCCGCTCTGCAGCCCTAATAGCATGCGAAGATAAGGTTTGTAATCCCTTATCCAGAAAACGTTCTGCAATTTTTTTTGGCAATTGGTTAAAAGAAAACCCTTCTAGTGGTATAATAATGAAAAATGCATTATGACAAAAAGGTGGATGTAATGTTCTATTAGAACCAATGAGGAAATCCCTGAGAACATCTCCTGTATAAATAAAGAAAAATTTGAGGAAATCATAAAAAATAAAAATTCGAGAAGCTGAAAAGAAACAATTTGTTGAAGTAAACAATCTAAAATTTTCCGAATCCTGGAAAGAAAAAGTGCAAGTGCTGGTAATAACTGGTTTACTGGGCTTATGAAGAGGAATCCTACGTTATCCATGAGAAAACCTGAGACAACCGTCCTTGCCAGAATAACTGCCTTCAATAAAACTACGGTAGGCGATATCTTTGACAAATTGGACAATGTTATGCAAAGGAAAAAGTTTAGACCTTCGGATAATTCCAATCGGGAGTTACCACAGTGTCTCCAGTGGCCAAAAAAATAGGGAAAAAAAGTGAAAAGCAAGTTTTCGAGAAAACGAAAAGAACTGGTGACCCAAATGAATGTAATTTGTGCCAATGACAATTCTTTACCTTCCGTGTTCATGTTCCCACGTGTCAGCTTCGACAAACAGCGAATAATGGCTGGAGCAGCACATATTATGGAGATTTAGGTCTGGTTCACAAAACTGGTTGGATGACCACCGAAAACTTCGTGTTAGTGTTAAAATTTTTCGAGACAATGTGAGGTGTGATAAGGAACATCATGTATTATTATGGATAATCACGAGTCTCATCTTAGTCTGGAAGATGTTAATTTTTGCTGAGACAATTAAATTACAATTTTGACACTTCCAACGCACACTTCCAAGTTCTAACCACCCCGGGACCGTAGCGTGTCTTGATGCTTTAATGTTGGCCTATCCCAATAAAACTCTATCAATCTACGCCCTTTCTGGGCTATGCTTCAAAGCTTGAAATCACACCGCAACTCCTAAAAACGTGAAAATCAGGTTTTCTAAAAATGATATTTCGCCATTTGATACAGTGGCGTAGCGTGGATTTACGGTACCCGGGGCAAAACTTTAAATTTGCCGCCGCCCCTCCCCCCAATTTTCGTAAAAAATGTTTTTTTTAATCAATTTATTAATGGATACGATATTAATTTATTATTAAAATCAATTTTTTTAAATTAAAACTTAAAACAATTAAATTACAATTTTATTCTGCGTGATTTGTGTAATGCAAACTCTTGAAATACATTCGTCAATGTTATTGATTTGTACATCTTTTTCCATTGTCAAAATACCTATACATTTGTTAATCTTAACGTTGACATTGTAGATCGTAAATAGTTTTTAATTATTTTTAATTTGGAAAAGCTTCTCTCAAAACTGGCATTACTTATAGCAGCTTTTCTTTTATTTTTAACTATTTCGCGCCATCTATCCATCATCGGCACGGCCGTTCCCTGCCGCCCCCTCAGACGTACCGCCCGGGGCATTTGCCCCCCTGCACCCCACGCTACGCCACTGATTTCATAGAAACATTTCTTAAGACCACAATTTTCTATTCTTCTTTGGACCCTTTTGTCCCCAGCACTTCTTCGGTACTTATCGAGTCAATATCTGAAGAAGCAGGCAGAAAAACTGTTGCTGTGGACCCTCTCATCACGATTAGCTGTTCTGCAGAGGGCAGAGGCTCATACACCAGCTCCTACATCGAATAGTCAGTTTTCTACACCAATTTCTTCTACATCGACGCAATCAGAGTTTTTCGTTTCTTCATAACAAGCTAAGTCAAGAAAATTGGCTAAGGGCGGCTGAAAGTGTGGGAAAAGTACGATCGCCACAGACACCCAAAAAGTAAGAACTCCAAGAAAATGAAGATGGGAAGGAAAGCCAAAATCGTAAAGAAGAAAGTATTTGAAACAAAAAGACTGTTTTCGAAGAAGATTCTTCGTATGAAGACATGGGAGAAGTCATAATGATGGATTCTTCTTCTAAATGGGAAGAGGACAAAGAAAGTGGAGTGCCTTAAAAGTGGCAACGATGCTGTTGAAGGCGACTTACTAATTTTAAAAGTTTCATCGAAGAAAAGGTAAGTTTCCGATTAATTTTGTGGCAAAGTAGAACTGACTTCCATTTAATCGTTTTCAACCTACAGCCGAAGCAACTTTATTTGTGAATTATTTGAGGTAAGTGTTAAAAATTGTTTATAAACTCATGTAAGAGATTTTTTAATTTATTTAATTATCGATTCGCGAAAATAACTATTAACGAACTACACTGTATAATTAATATACAAATGAATAATGAATATAGCGTTGTAGCGTTCTCTGCTGGAGAATTATGCAATTTCACATTTATAACCTTTAAAAGATTTTGTGACATTTTGGATAATTTACTCTTTTATAGTCCAAGGATATCAGAAAATTATTATAACTTAGAATCAGTGGTCGTTTCATTTTATTTGTATAGGAAAAAGAAGATAAAATTTGTATAACCTCATTACAAAATGTCTCGCAATAAGGATGCCGTTCAAAAGAACATTCTTCAAGCTGTTGTCATAGGCGATCACTTTGGGAATGATTTTAGCCCCACAACTGACGCCACTCCATTCGTAAGTTAACTAAATTTGGTTTCGAAATCACTAGAGTAGCCTTTATTTGCAGATGTTTCTACCCGTTTGTAACTTTCCGATGATCGAATATACAATTCAGACCTTATTTTATAGTAACGTAGAAGAAATCTTTCTGGTTTGTACATCTCATGTGGAACTTATCGAAGAGTACATTAAGTAAAGAACATTTTTTTGTTTAAAATAACAACAGTTTTTATGGTTTAAATATTTTAGTATGTGTTATGATAAGTTGGTTCATTGGACTGTCGAAATGAAGGTTCATGTGATACGATCCAATAGTACTTCCATTGGAGATTGTCTTCGTCATTTGCATAGCAATGATTTAATTAGAGGAAATTTTATTTTGATGGAAGCTGGAAGTATTTGTACAATAAAGTTAAATGAAGCTATGAAGAAACACGAGTAAGTTTTTTAAAGGGTTTGCTTAAATAAACTAAAATTGGGATTTTAGGAATTTTTGTAAAAAGGATAAAAGTGCAGCTATGACGTTGGTATTTCAACAAATTCCTCTGGGGGCAATACAAGAAAAGTTAATGGTGATTTCATCTCCTGCTCAGAAGTTGCTGTTTTATAACAAAAACGACATTAGCCCTGCGAAAATACCGCTGGTAGGTTTTTTTATACTCATAAAAAAATTATTTTTTTCAACCTGCTATTTTAGGAAATATTTAACGAAAACGATTATGTAGACATTTTGGAAGATTTACGTGACATTCGTATTGCAATTTGTTCGCCCACTGTTCTTAGTCTCTTTGCTGATAATTTTGATTTTCAAACTCGTGATGATTTTGTGAAAGATCTTCTTGTAAACGAAGAAATTTCCGATGGCACAATTTACTGTTATCAAGGAAAGGATAACGAGTGGGGTGCATGTATTAAAGATTGGAGGACATATCAACGTGTTACTTATGATATTATGGAAAGATGGTCGTATCCATTAGTTCCTTATGAAATGCACAGCGCAAAATTGCCAGGAATAAATTATCACATTAGTAAATTATATGAAAAAGCCATCTTGCACAAGGATTCGAAAGTATTGAAGTAATTAAATTTTATTTACCAAAAGAACTGGCTTATAGGTTCAAATTGTTTTTAGTACTGCTTCCATTGGAGATAACGTAATTTTAGGAGCAAATAGTGTTGTTCACGATGGTGCAAGCATTGTCAATTCAGTTGTGGGCGATAATGTAATTATTGGTAAACGTGCGGTTCTAGACAGCTGCTATGTTTTTTCCAACACTATCGTGCATGAAAATTGTAATGTGACTTCCAGTGTTATTGGTTCCAATTGTGTTGTAAATTCGGATTGTCATATAATTAACGCTAGTATTATTGGTGATGGAGTTCAATTACCAAGTAACACGACAGTAGACAATGAATTAGTGAGTGCTAGAGAATCAGAGAATTGTAGGTCAAAAGGGAGTTGGTTATGGAATACAGATTAATATTTTCTTTTATTTAGATGAAACCTTAAAAAAACTGTCGACTGAGGCATTTGTTATAAATTGTGTTGACGAAGAAGAACCAATTGACGCAAGAACCCGTTTAAAATTAAAGAACGAAGTTGTTGTTTCGGACAGTGAAGTATATGATGAGTATGATGAGCTCGATGATGAATTATCTCAAGATGAAACATCTGATCGGGAAGAAGAAAGTAATACCAATGGTATGTATTTTTATTGAAACTTCTTGCTTTGGTAGAGGTCTACATATTATGCATAACTGGGAAGGTGTTACACAGGGTGGTTTTCTTGTGACGAATAATTTCACTGTAGTAAAACCCCACTTCAGATTTTGGATAGAAAATGGTGAGAGATATCAAGAATATTAAAAACAAAAAATAATTAACACTTTTGGCTTCATCTTTCACCATTTTCAACTTGTTTGGGAAAAACTGAATGGGACATGCTCTGATAATATTATTAATGTTTCAATTTTTGAACTTTTATTAACAAACTTAAATTTTCAGTATTCTTAAGTGAAGTATTTGACAGTCTTGAGAGAGGTTTTGTAGAAAAATTACAATGTCCAAATTTAATATTAGAAATTAATTCGTCAAGATACGTGCATAATGTTTCCAATGAAGAGGTGATTACTAATTTTACGTTTTAATTTTTTTCGCCAAAATTGATTTTTTATTTTAGGTCAACTGCAATGTTGTGAAGGCTATCTTAACGTTGCCATTTCAATTGGATCCTGGACTACCGTATTGGCCTTCATTGCAGCGATTGTTGGAATACTTTTCGTACATCCTGACAAATTACATTAAAAATAACAGTTCCATGCAGGATTGTTTGGAAGCGATCGAGGTGAGAACAATTTTAATGTTTAAAATCTGAGTTTTAATTTTTTATTTTTAGGACGTAGCCTCTACTCACAGCGAAATGATACCTGCCACTGCCCAAGTTTTACTGTATCTTTACAACAAAGATTTTCTTTCGGAAGAGGCAATCACAAAATGGTTTGAAAATCTAGATGTAAAGTCTGATTTATACAAGAAGGTTGCACCATTTATTAACTGGCTACAAGAGGCAGAAGAAGAATCTTCTGAAGATTAATAAAATAATATTTAACACAATTTAAGTTAAATATTGTTAATTCTATTTATTTAGTTTCGATATTTGATTTTATGTACATTTTGTAATAAATTCCTTTAGGAGATACAAAAAATTGAAAATTATTATTTTTCAGTCAATAGTCAATTTGAAGATTGACAAACATTCTCGAGATTTCAGAAACGTCGGTGAGAGCCAAAGGCGGATACGGGGGTGTAATGATAAGAGTATTTTTTTGAGTATTAATTTTTTTGACAAATTGATCTCTGTTCTGGTGTGACTCTGAAGACATCAAGTAAAAATTCGAATTATCACCCATTTCTTTAATTCTATATTCTATGTTTATTTTTTGGTGCAAAATTAATTCCGATAATAATGTCGCCGACCCGACTTATTTATGGTGATTAGAACTTGTACTGATTAATTCTGAAGTTCAATGTCTAATTATTTTAATATTATGACGACCTATTAATAATGTACCTACCTAATATATCAATATAAGTTTTTTGTAGGCAAAACTTCACTTCTAAGAATTTTTTGTTTTTCAGTCATATTTTTGACTTTTAAATTATCAAAATTGAAAAACCAGCATTTAAATAAAAAAGTGTTAACATTGAAGTTGCGCACAAAAATTTGAATCGGGAACGTTCGCGCGTTTTATTTAATGCCACCGTGCGTCGCTTTATTCAACTGTGTATTTTCATGAGCTGTCATCAACTTTTAGTTTTATTAGTAAGTTGATCAAAATGGCAGAGGGTACACAAGAAAAGGAATCGGTCGGTTTCCTCTACGGGATGTTTTTAGAAATTATCGAAAGTCCGCTTAATATTGCACTAGTTCTCGCGATTGCATTTTTGGCATATAAAATTTTAAAACGAAGTCCCGCTGTGCCTACATATCAGCCAGAACCTCAACTTCCAAAATTAAGAAAAGACTTCACTGCCGAAGAATTGAAAAAGTTTGACGGAAATCAAGAAGATGGTCGTGTTTTGGTGGCGGTGAACGGTAATGTTTATGACGTTACAAGAGGAAAGAGGTTCTATGGACCCGGTAAGTTTCGAAGAGGTTTATGTCGGAGACAAGTTTTTTTAAATGTATCTTTTAGGGGGTCCCTACGCTGCATTTGCTGGACGCGATGCTTCCAGAGGATTGGCAACATTTTCGGTCGAATGTAAAGGCGATGGTTACGATGACTTGAGCGATTTAAATGCCATGGAAATGGAATCGGTTCGAGAGTGGGAAGCTCAGTTCAAAGGTTTGCAATTTATTTAATTTTTTAAACTGCTTTTCTCTCTTAATTGTGTAGGTATCCAAAATTATCTCGTTTTCTTTATTTCAAAATTAATCATTCTGATTAAACTAGAAATTTTAGAATCTATTACATTACCAAGATATCGGAAAAACTCAAGTCTACCTTGATTCTTAGCACTTATCTAATTAGGTATGTCGCGAATAAATTAACTAAAACTTAAATTCAAGGTCACCCAATTGAAGTTTTTTTTTAAATATTTTTTTTATATCAAAGCTAATAAGAAAAAATAATTTATATCTTATCAATTTTTCAACAGCGGTGTATTTATGTAATATTTTGAGAATAAGTGGATATTTTACGTCATGTCATTGTTATTTTTATAATTAAATATAACATTCGTAAGGTTTCCTCACTTTAATTTCCTGTCTCGTATACACAATTGAGATTTTTTGAAATTCATATTGTGTGAGGGTTTCAGATGATCGGGAAGATCACTTAACTGCTTATTCAATTGTGACTGGCATTTTTTTATTAAGATTTATTAAATCCTAGAATAATAATTTTCACTTTCTCAGTTATTCTTTTTTTTATATATTTTAAAAACGCCAGTATTTTCGTCAATCGAAGATTTAAATTTGTTAATTGAAAAAAATCTGTTTTTGAAATAATTACTTTGTTCAAGTGTTTAAAAAATTTTTTCTCAAAAACTAAAATTACCTATCTCCTATTTAAATATTTAAATCACACAGTGGCGTAGCCAGGGAGGGGGTACGGGAGGTAGTAACCCCCCCCCCCCCCCCAATGGATTTTACAATATATTTTTTTTATTAGAAAACCAATAAAATCTTAAATCACAGGGTAGAACTACTTTTTATTATATGGAAGTATAACTTATTCTTCAATATAGGTTTAGAAGTTCTGCTTTAATTACTTCTAAAGGATTCATTTTCACTTATATAGAAGTCAACTATTATTTACAACCACTGTTAAATTCAGCTCTTGCAGGATATAATATATGAAACATAATCTTCACTATTGGAATAAAAACATGACACTTTAATATCTTGATGTATAACATACTATTTTAAAATAATTTAACAATGGCTTAGAAGGTCCAGATTCGCTTCCCCACAGTAATAGCTTTTTTTCAGTATGTCATGTTATAAGGACTTTCGGACGCATTGCAATCTCATCAGATAAGACCATTGCATTATTATTACATAAACTAACTGAAGTACTATTGCAATTAATAACTTTTAAACACTATTTTCTCAGATCAGTCACTCATAACACTTTTTTTAAGGAAACAGATGTTTGCTTAATTTTACTGCTCTTTCAACCTACCAAAGCTTGTCCCAATCCTAGATTTACATTTGAAGGGTTCTCCTCATTAGTAGAAAATTAAATTATATACGTAGTAGAATGTAGTATTGAGTATAAGTACAGGGCACAAATGCAATTCTCTAAGAAAACAGATTTAATAATAATTCACTCATCATTAACGGAATGACATGAAATCTCAATGTGAGACACTAGGTAAATACTATAAATAGAAAATTTCCTGCTAATAATCTCTCAAGTATAAGTCAATAAGGTTTTGAGATATACAGCAACCTTAATTCACTAATTAGACATTCTGTTTCTTATCTTTGTACTTCATTGCGAAGGACAAGTAGTCTGAAAACGTGTAAACCAAAGAAAAATGCGTCCCGTACGCGGAACTAATCCTTTTGGCTTGGTTTATGTCTTTCATGCAAGATCTTAACAAACGGACACAAAACTACTTCCGAATCTACATAAAATATTTTTTGCCTAAAATTACTTTTAGGCAATTCAATCAAAATCGGTCAGGTGTCAGTAAGTAAGTTGTCAGCCTAGTCAACCATCTATCGGAACTTTGTGGCATGTTGTTATGTTGAAAGATTATTTTTGGTGTACAATCAAATTTTAACCGACAACAGTCAAATTTTGATAAAAATATTGTTTGCAATAATATTATAATAACAACAGATTCGATGTTTTTTATTTTTCAAAGAAAACTTGTAGAATCTGACCCGTTGTTGCTCGAGCAAATCCGTTTTCATTTTGATTCGTATTGCAGTTGGTGTGCTTATTTTGAAGTCTTGAGCGCGTTTTCGAGTTTTTTATTACCTAAATTTCCGATCCCTATTCCTCAGTGCCTGTCGTGAATGGATTAACGAGATTCCTAGAACATAACATTTTATTATTGGAAAAAGAGCAGCAGTATGGCTAAAGTCTACATCGGCCGACTGGGAAACGGGTAGTCTCTGTTTAAGTCCTCGTCGCATCGAAAGCACTGCTATGATCTAAATTCAAGGATAGATCTATGAGTTAGGGGAATGACAACAGGAAACCATCCTGTTAATTAAATGACAATGTCATCTTGGCTTCAACCAAGTTCAACCACTCAAAGAATAAGAAGAATTGAAAATCGTTTGAAGATCGGATTTATAGTTAGGCTTTCACAGTATTTTGAAATACTCAACTCAAAACGGTTTGTAGTGGCTTTACCTCAAGTTAAATAGTTATATATATATACCTAGAAGTTAAATAAGATGAATTAGTAGATACATTCTAAGTTCGTCCTCAGTGGCTATTTGGTCTGTGTACACAGAGCACCATTACATACCCTAGGAACTTCAAGTTCAAATTCAAATAATATTTATAAAAGAACTCCGCAAGCAAAGATAAGGAGCCAAGCCTTTTGTCTATTTCTGAAGTTCCACATTTTTTATGCATAGTATGCATTTCTTCATTACCCGTTGCGGTGTTTGTAATATTATTTGCGTTCTTACTGCTAAGATTTTCGAGGGGTTTCTACCCCATAGGTCAGTACTGGTCCGTATTTTTATTGTAATTGAACTTTTGAATTTCTTGTCGCTTTTGCGGTCTGCTTTTCTGATTAATACCTAATCAATCTCGTTCAGCATTATGTTGGTAAGTTTAGTGCGTACATATTACTCCGTGGTGCGTACTGACAAAATAAAACTTTGCAAGACTTCTGCGAATTATTCTTCTCATCTTTTGTTTCTTCGACAATGACATCAAATTAAGCTTCTGGTCATTTTCAGAGATTTTTCTTATGCTACATCAAAAGTTTATTCGAAGTACTCCTCTTATATTTCCAAACCGATTTTGACATGTCTTCTATTTATTCGGATATGTACGTAGGTGTATGTACATTAAAAAGCCATAATTTGACTTGAATTATTTAAAAAAAAGTTAATTTTATTATACGAGTATATGTATAATCTAATGCCCATATTATTATGTATTATATGGCAATTAATCGAGTTTCACACCAGTCAAGTTGTACACCAATTGAGTTCCACTGTAATCACTTCCTAGGAGGTCGGTGCGGCCGATAGGACGCCTGACCTACTAATGCCCAGTTTCTTCACTAAAATGATCCTATAGATATCCGATAGATAGGAAATAAGTATAGAGAAATATGACAGAACTACAATAAAACAACAATGCGTTCTGTCATGTTTATCTATACTTATTTCCTATCTATCGGATATCTATAGGATCATTTTAGTGAAGAAACTGGGCATAAGTTGTATATTATAATAAATTATTTTGTTCAATCATGCCATTGAAACATATCGTTTCTTACTTGGATACGCAACTAGAAACTTACAGCTGTATTCATAAAAATTTAGAATAGACTTAAAACGCTCTCTAAACCTATTTTAGCGTAAACGTCAAAAAACACTATTCATAAACATATTTTAGCTTAACAAACCTTCGCTAACAGTATTTTAACTTGACATTATTTAAAAATGGATAGTGCCTTCTTTAAACCAATTTTAAACCTATTTTAAGGAAAGTTGACACTATAATATAAAAAATGAAGACACATTTAGTTGTTTCTACAATCTTCTAAATAGAATTATATTCAAATATACAAAATGTAACACCAGGTGGCGTGTCGTGTAGGCGAGTGCCTACCCGTGCTATACATACAATAAAACAACTTTTAGGTTATACTTTTATTCAGTTAGTAGTTCATATAATTCGCAGGGCCGTGGCGTGGCACGGATCAAAGGAGCGACTGCTCCAGGGAGCCATTTGTCAAAGGGCGCCAAACGCCAAAAAATTTTTCAAAAAAGATCATAATCAAATAAAGAAAAACATACCGTTGACCGTTTTTTCTTAGCTTTTTTGACAACTTGCAACTTGCAAAATAAAAAATTGTTCCCATTGGGGGGGCGCCAGATTTAGCGACCGCCCCGGGCGCCAAAACTCCTCGCTACGCCGCTGATAATTCGAAGACACCAACTCAATTACACCAAATTCACTAGAATCGGTATTTTAACACCATTCTAGTTAAAATAGGTTTAGAAACCGTTTATGAATGAACAAAAGTTAAAACGCTCTCTAAGTCTTAAAACACGTTCTAACTAAAATAGGTTTAGAGAGCGTTTTACAATATTTTTATGAATACAGCTGCTAATGCTTTACTCATTCAAATTATATCTATGGTTACGAGTGGGCGAAAAAACTTTCACCCACTAGTGAGTGAAAAATGCAGTCATTTGTTTATTTTTTGCGCGTAAAATGCGCGCTATTGATCTAAAATTTTGCATAAGGCTTCCTACGACAAATTGTTAGGAGGGTTGAGTACGACCAAAGGGGGGGTAAAGTTTTTGCTCAGTTTTTCGATATCTAGCGCCGTTTTCGAGTCATTGCAATTTCAAAATCTCAAATTTAATTATTGATGATACGAATTATAATAAATTTTATCTTCATACATTTTTAGATTTAGAAGTGCAGGATTAAGGTCTTTACTCACCTATCAGCACAGCGACTGATTAGCACAAGCAAATTTTATTTCTTATGTGTATTTAAATGGAACATTGAGGTGCCGTGCAGGTGATGTGCTGATGCTGTTGGATAAGTGCACTTACATTGAAATACACATAAGATATCATATTTGCTGGTGTTGATCAGTCGCCGTTCCTGTGCTGTGCTGATAGGTGAGAAACGACCTTTAAACAAAACGCTATACATCACTCATGTGGAGAAGCCCTTTCGCTCACTTATTTGCGTCTGCACACTCGCCTAGCGGCTCGCGTGCAAAACTCGCAAATGCGTGAGCGAATCTTTCGGTTTCTTCACTGGTAATGTAATATACTAATACCACATCTACAATTTTGATTTTAAACACCGTATTAATTGTCGCTACCTTGACTTCTTTTAAGAGTTACAAACTTTGAGCCGAACTTGTTTTGCTGATTGGCTTCACCAAAATTTTTAAACTGATATTGGTATTTACAAATATTCAATGTGTTTAATAAACACGAATTTATTTAGCTCGAATTTAGTGTTTTACATAGAGGTATAAGTCCACATGCTTTACTGCTTATAGTGGAATCTAAATCACGATATAAATAATTAGGAACAGTTAAAATTCGACTCACATCTCTTGGATCTGCAATTGAGTTCCCTCAACATATCCCCTTTAATCAACACTTGCACAGTACACCTAACTTTCTCGTAGAACTAGATGAAATTTTTTCAGAACGTTCTGCTGCAAATTTATAGGTCAACGCAAGTTTTTCGCGCTGAGCTAATTTATTAAATTTGATTGATAAATTTCCATTCTTCCATTTAATTTAAAAACTTGACACTGACGCGAAATTAAAGCACTTTTTTTTCTTTATGGTTTCTTAAAGGGGAGTTTGTTATAATATTGATTTTTTACTTTTATTATTTATTTAATTATTATTTTATCACACTCACAAATTTTATGCGTTACTTTCTGTATTTATGCATTCATTTTTATATTTTATTTCATTGTATTTTAATCCGTGAATTAATTTCCATGAATTTTCATAATAAAACCTAAAATTGGCAAAGGTATATTTTACTCGAAATAAACTTATAAATTCAAAATACAAATTACGCATCTCAGAAATCCTTACATAATTTACATTTTTACACATGCAAAATTAATACTACTCGATGTATTCTGGACAAATAAAAGTTAGAAAGAATTTTAATTTGCACCAAAAATGTACCAGATAATGTGTAAACAGTTACCTACATACATAAAAATTTTGATAGGATATAATTTTAAAATAACTGCTTTTTTTACTTCAGCTAGAAACTTTTGTTCAATTCGTTCGTTTTTTGTTGCTAGAACTTCGTTCTATTTGAAACAGTACATTTTGTATAGAACATATTTACATAATTTTACCTATCGTATTATATGAAAAAAAAAGTACTGCAAATGTGTTATAATTTATGTAGCATTACGATGACGTAAAATTTACATTATTTTCCTAATCCGTAATAATTATAAGTTTTTCCATTTTAATTTGCTTATAAAATAAAAATGCAAAGCGTAATATTAATTGTCAAGGCTTGATTAGTAATGAATTGACCTCTGAATAATTTTATTGTTAACCACAATTTTTTCCTCTGAACGTCCAAGATGTTTGTAAACGCTATGCTTTATTTGCAGCATTTGAATCGTTGGTTTCTTTTGACTACAGGTGATAACCTAGTTCTGTCTGTAATTCTTTGAAGTTTTAAAATACAAAGCTTTTGTTTGGAATTGGTTTGGTAAACAACTTTAGAATTTACCTTCTTCTAATATTTCTTTTGAATAAAAATAGTACTTACAATTATTATTGCAGTAAGTGATTAAACGAAGACGGTCACGGCTTGGCGCTTAACTACCCGGTTCAAGTCCTGGCCGAGTAAAAAGTTCGTTCTGACCGTCTTCCCTCAGCAGACAGTGGCAAACCCTCACTGCTCACTACGGTAAAAGGACGAAGGAAGAAGCGATTAGAGGATCATAAGGATACAGATTTAATCTCAATTAGGTGATATAATATTACCAAAACTATTCACAACTCTTCAATATATTTTTAGAGCACTCAATTAGGAAAATAATTTGGAGAGAAAGACAAAATAAATTTCGGTGTGCTGATGATTTAATGATTAATGCAGATAATTATTCAATAGATGAAAGATCAGTGAAAGTAGAAAGTGAGATAATGAAAAGAATAAACAACTACATGAACCGGTAGACTTTCCTCCAAGTAAAGAAAATCAGATCACAGAGTGAACAGAAGAGTGTAAATGGCTGCATTTGGTAAAATAAACTACACGAAAGACTTCAATATTATGATAGCACCTCAGAACTAATCTACTATGGGAAACATGGATCCTCACCAAGAAAAACGTCAACACACAAAGAGCAATGGAAAGAATGCATTGCGAACAAAATATCATAAAATAGCATGCGAGTGAAAGATGTTGTGATAGCAGTAGTGCAATCAAAATGTAGACGAAAGCAGAAAGAAGGGAAGCTTAAACCACTAGTAGCGAAGAAGAAAGAAATTATTAGAAGAGGCCGATGTTCCAAGTTGGACAACCAAGAGCTAGGAAGAAAATATTGGGGTTTAAGTGAAATTAAAAATATAAATACTAGGCTCATTAGAGAGCCTTAAAAAAAATGTTAATACAAGTGCTGATTTCTTATGTCAACTCATAAAATGAGCAATCTCAACCTCAAATCAATTTAATTACTAAATTAATTTAATTATAACATAAAAATTAGCTATTTATCGGTGCCTAGGTCATATTTATTTTCATATAAAATTTTTATGATCTATCCTTAAGAAAAACCAGTATAAACGCAATAGTTAGTTTATTCTAATTCACTGCACAAGGAATTAAATGAAAACATGTCATATCTGTTAATTACTCTTTTTAATTAGGGATCATTAATTAGATCCTGTAAAGGGCATTTTTGATTATCGGGTACAGCTTAAACTGAAGAACTCGACTGCATTAATTATTATTATCTTATCATAAACATTGTCAAATAATAACAAGATTATTTATGTAATTGGCCAGACTAAATGCTGAAAACTATGCTTTTCGATCTGGGTTTCAACTGGGACCTACTAACTGTGAATTACGAGCTCTAATCAACTGCGCTACCGCTGTGATCGTTTTTTTAACATGTAAATACTTCGTTTATTTTACGAATAGTATTATAAACAAAAAGGTTAATCTGGTTCTTAAACTCGTTATCTTGCGAAACAAAGCTAGGATAAATGAAAACTTGAAACTATTCGTTGTAACTTGTATGTAGGTATTTATTCTTCAACTACGTTTCTCGGTGTAATAGAATAACAAACTTTGCGCACAAGAGAAATATATAAATTTAATTGTATTAACTTGCGTACACGGCTTCGCCCAGTTCAGATCTCGCTATTTCACGCCATCTATCGGACTAACGAAATTAAATACAAAAATAATTTATTATTATTGTTTAAAAGTTTAAATCATGAAGATGAAATTTGATATTTTGATTATAAAAAATATACAATAGGTACAACAGTCCATTCTTTTTGTGACAAAATATTTATGGGGCTTCATAATTTCTAACAAGGAGATTCCGTTACACACGATAAGGAAATCATAAAAAATTTAAATTTCTAGTATTAATAAGAAGTAATTACTTCGGTTTAAGTAGGATTTAGGGAAAACTGTAATTTTAAATGTAGGTGGTGCAACCAACACGAATTATTGCGTAAACATGAGATAATTTTTAATTACATATTTACATTATTTTCACATAAAATTTTTCTATCAAAAATGCTCATATTGCAATTTTTTACGTCAAGATCTACGCAAGTAGGGTCGACTAGTTATATAAAATAACTTTATATATATAATTTAATTGTACGTAAATGAAAGAATTGAAATGGAAGCTAGAGAAGTATGTTGTTTAAAAAGGGTAAACTGAATATAATTATACAATTTTACATGGTTACATAAAATTAAGACCGCATGGTGCAACAACTGCATGAAGCAATGCTGGTCAAATTTCAACAGAATGTTTTCAAATTAATTAATTAAATTATTTTAAGGAACATCTTCTACGTTGATGACCTTATCGATACAGAGTAAATAACATTACCGCCCAAATCTAAAAATTCAAATTTGACAATATTGGACTTTTTGTTATCAAGCCCAGGGTAACCTCATAAAAAATATGATAGTTAATATTAAAATTATTATTCAAGTTACACTTTAATGATAGTTTTTTGGCTTTTAAAATATTTAAGCACCAGTTTCTGCAAGTTTTGTATTCCTTCACGTGGGAACTATGAGTCACAGATCCACATTTAATCAACCTATGATAAATTATGCTAAATAATTGATTCTCGATAGAAAAGGTCACGAATCTATCAATCCTGCATTATGAATAATAATTGCTCTACTGCGTTTACATAGGTACATTATATATTTTTTATTATTAAACATTCGAAGTAATCGGTCAGTGCTGAATGCTTATATACTTCTTCAAAAAATAAAATACTTCAAGTAACATATTTTTTGTTCTTAAATTTTAGTTAATTTTCCTTAAAATATTGTAGGCATTTTCACGAAATTTCAGGTGTTATCTTAATTGATCTTGAAAATTTTAGTAGTACATAGTTTGATAAGTTCAACCGGGGGACTTGTTTACTTATACGATACGAAAAAATAAAGTAAACTTTATCTGTGTAATTTAAAAAAGTAATGTCATGATATTATTATAATAAAAATAAGATCTAAATATAATTTTTTTTACAGAAAAATACGAATACGTCGGTCGTCTTTTAAAACCCGGCGAGGAGCCACACAATTATTCTGACGAAGAGGAGGAAGAAGATACAAATTCGACGAACGATAATAAAGTTGAAAGTGGCGGCGGAGGTGAAAAACAAAAAAAGGACGATTAATTTAATGTGCATTTTGTAAATTTAAGTACGAAGCTTACTCAAGCTGCGCTTTTTAATCACAAATATTTTTAAAAAAGTTTTTGTTATATTTTATATTCAAAATTGTGTTGAATGTAAATTTTTTTAAATTTTCTTGTTACTTAATGTCTTTTTCACCTACATTTTATGGTGTCTAAAAACACTTTGTCGTGCTGGTGTGCACATTATATACAACATTATTATATAAAATAGGATAGGGATGTATTTTTTTATAAAAGTATAATATATAAATGCCAGTGGTGTCTCTTAATTAAGATTATTTACATGAAATAGTTGGGCGATTGTTTTAACTACACACATTAAATCTATTTTGTTTATTAAATGCAAAGTTGAAATTTTAAATATTTATACTCGTGACGGTATTTGAAATTTTATTATTCCATTTTAATTTTTTTATTTGTTGCAGCTCTACTGACGTGTAAATATTACGCTAGTAAATCAAATAATGCTATTTTTAAAATACGTATAAGATTTTTATATTTACTATTGATTAATTTTTATACGGGAAATATTAATTTAGTACAGTGGTGCACACAGAATTTTTGCCAACATAGACACGGAAGTTTCTAGTCGAGAAGTAGAATTTTTAATATTCAAATTTTGTCAACTGCTGGTATCTACTAAACACTATTGAAGCCAAAATTATTTAAAATTTATGTTTAATCTGTGTGGGCCCCTGTGACCAGTTAGTAAGTATTTTTGTACTTCATTGGTATTTGCCAGCAGTGAACGATGATTTTATTACTTGTATCATCAACCCAGGTAGCACTTGGAGTTATAACCTTTTTTTAATTATTATTTTACTTCCAACATTTAGTCGTAATACCAACATTCGAGATTATTTCAAAATTCAGCATGTCAAAAGTATTGAATTATTTTAAAATTGATGTGCTGGAATTTGGATCCTAGATATATAAACAAATCAAACGTTAAATTTATTATTTCATGAAAAATGCATTTATGTTGAGAACAAAAATTTGTTGCTTTATTTATGTCGAAGATAAAGTTGACGGTAACTTAGGAAGCTATTAGTGCAGTGCTTTGCCAAATAAGCGACCGGCCTGTGTTAACCTATGCTTACATTAAACACACTTGGATCGTAATTTTAAAAGAGTTCCATTGGCAAGTGAGTGTTTAAGTTGGAGCAACGGTAAAAATTGCTCAGACGTCTTCGTACAAATTTTTTATCAATGTGCACTTGCTTATTCGAGTATTACGGTGACTGCAAAAACTTTGCTTCCTACTTGTTACACAATTAGTACCAATTAATTTTGTTGAACGTTGATGTATGTATTAAGTTTTAATTGCAAGTTAAGTTTTTAAGGTGTTGGTTTTTTAAAAGTAAATTTGTTATAATAAAATATAAACTGTTTTTTTTTTATTTATCTTGACAATTTTAATTGAACCGTAAGATTTTTTTTTAAACTCCAATGTCTATTATAATCTGGTATGTGTAGTTCAAGGTTCATGCTAATTTATAAATAAAGATTGTGAACAAACTTTAAGTATAATTTTTTGGATGACGATTTTTGTGGAATCTTATTCAAACTGAATGAATTTGCAAGAAAATAATATGGAAATTTAAAAAAAATGGAAAGTTTTTATTCATTTGCAATGGAGATGGAATTATAAGCAAGTAAACAGAACGAATACATTTTACATCCTCTCAAATAAGTTTTCTTTTATTCTTAACAATAATTTATTGTCGGTGTCCTTTTGATTTTAGTTGTTATAATAAAACTTCATTGTTGATGTAGTTTTTATCTGAAAAATAAAACGGGAATAATTACCATTTCTTGGATGAATGGGAAGAAAAACTTACACTTCGAAGTTCAATTTGAAATTAATTTAGTAGTGGATTTGGATTTTTGAATATTTGAAAATGAATTAATAATATTTTCCTTATTCAACTTTCTACTTTCAGGAGGTGTATCTCCATAGCGTGGTTGCTTTTGCATCAGTTGAGAATCTGAATGTTTTAATCCTTGAGATGACAGTTTTTTTTGCACCTCCCACCGTCCCATTATTAGGTGATGGATTGCCTACCTAAATAAATATTGTTTTTATTTTTTTACATAATATTATAATGTACTTATAATTCGATCATTTCAAAATTAAGCCGAAAAGACATACAAAGCTGAATATTCGATATTAATTTTCAAAAATTTGTTGGGTAGATACATACAAAATTAAAAATAAACCGACAAAAAAGAACAACACAACTTTTCACACCAACTCAATACAAATCAAAATGCCATTTTATCCCCAACAAAACTTAGGGATTTTAGTTTAGGGGCCTTAAGTCAGTAATAATACAGGACCGAACTGGTGTTTTTTTACAAACTGAATATATAATACAAATTTATTGCAATCTAAATTTTATCAGTCTTCTTTCAATAGTAATTCAGAAAACGTCAACTGTAATTCAAATTTTGTTGTTTTTATTTTGTCATTTTTTTGACAATTTTATTGTCATCTTTCACACACCAATACAGCTTCAGTCTTCTCTGGGACCAGATTGAGCCCCTTGGATGTCATCCAATTATAGATATTAAAAATCGTTTTTTTTTAATATATATTTTTTATCTTTTCCTCCGTCTTTGCTACCACTTTTATCACATTGAGATTTGAGATCATCAGCGAACTCCAGTATAATAAGCCCTGTACAATAATTACTGAGGAACTATCATACAATGTTTTTTGTTGCCAACTTCTGTGATGACCTCTCTTTGCTTTTTCATTATAAAGGTAGCCGACTATTAAGTTGTCTGAATATGCGCCGACTCCTCTGTTCTCGAATTTGGAGAGAACGCTCATCAAATTGGCGGAGTTGAAGGCACTCCTCACGACCATCACAAATCTCCTGCTGCTGCTGTAGGTGGCTAGCGCAAGATCTAGTATCGAGATGTAATCTGAGATTTACACCAGCACCTCGTGGGCTAGCATGAGCTCAGTCAGAAAACTGCCTCTCCTATTATCGCTTGGTGATTCCCATTCCGGATGCTTCGCGTTGAAATCCCTTCCAATCACTGCAGGTCTTTTTGGGTTCTCGACCGCTTAAAATAACGTTTCGTGTGTAACGTCTGTTGTATTCATATCTGAAGAGAAGTAGCATATGAGTAGGTATATACGTTCACTATGTTAAAGTCCAGCAAAGCGTATCCGTTTCCACCTCTTCTGTTTTTATATGGGTATGTCTTGGGTGTTGTAAAATTTAATCCAATTTACCTTGAGATGTTTATTATTAGGTACTTTCACGAGTAGGAGTACTTATTTGAACTTCTCAAGATCGAGCTGTCGCACTTAGGAAGTCTTGTGCGGCCCTGACGCAGTTAATTTTCTGTCGGAAATAGGAAAAACAAGAAACAACATTGTTTTAATGCAAACATTTCTAGAAAAAATGAGCAAAGCTTTCAAGCTGAGAAATGAAGTAATCATCATAGCTGAACAGTGGCGTAGCCAGGAATTTAGTTCGAGGGGGGGCACGAGCGAAGAGAGTCTCGCAATAGCGTCGCAGACGAAATTTTCAAGGTCAAACGCTTAATAGAGTTAGAAAATTACAATTAAAAATTATTTCGGCCCCCCTGGCTACGCCACTTTAGCTGAAGTAGGATAGTAGGATCCTGAACAGAAAAATAGAGATTACGGCTAACAAAAAAAAGGTTCAGAATTCGGAAATCAAAAGATTTCAAAATCAACGGCAATAAGATCAGAAAGAGAAACAAATGCAGAAGACTATAGAAGAACAGAAAAAAAGCAAATTGAGTGGAAATATACATTGACAATAAACCCTACTGCGATAAGAATGATACAAATCAATATGTATAGAAGAAATGGAAATAGAAAATTCTGTAATTTACATAAACATTAACAAGTTAAAAATTACTAAAAAATGGAAAACAGAGAGGGACGAACTGTGGTACCCCACATCCCCTATTTTTTTTATCTCTATATATTTTCTTTTTTATTAAATTTAATTTCATTTAAAATAAAAACTAATTAGGTATATTACTACGAATATCTTTCTCTTTGGCAAATTGCAACATTCTTTTATTGATAAATTCGCGAAATCATATTATTCATTTTAATTGTTAGTATATTCTTAATTCCAAAGCCAATTTTATAATTTTGTTTTAAACTGAACTTCATAAATTCAAAAGATGAATTTTGCAATTTGGTCACACACGTAATTTTTAAGTAAATTGTTTATATTTTATTAAATTAGAAACCAAGAGGTTATTTAAGTTGTTTTTCATTTTTGAGAGCACGTAGATACCTACTAAAAGTTACACTTGACTTAAAATTTAGAGTTCAAACCACTCAAAATTGTTTAAATAAGTAAAATTATGAGTTCACTCGCACACTGGATCTTCCAATAATTCGAGCACCGATTACATCATAATGTAATTAGCAGAGCTAAAAGGCAAAATAAATTAATTTCGGTTTAATGAACTTTATGAGAACCAGTGGCGTAGCCAGGAATTTAGTTCGGAAGGGGGGGGGCACGAGCAAAGCGAGTTTTGTAATAGCGCCGCAGACAAAAATTTTTCAAATTTTCAAGGTCAAACGCTTAATAGAAAGTTAGAAAATTACAATACAAAAATAATTTGGGGGGGGCCCTAGATACGTCACTGATGAGAACCTAAAGACAAAGACGTAAAAATGATATAAATTTGGTGGAGGAGCCCTCATCAGGAAATTTTTGCAAAGTCCTCATTTTAAGCACTTTGACGAAGATAAAGTTTAATCTCTTACATTCTGAAAAGGGGGGTTTAAGTGCAAAACTCCCATTTCGGGTTGGTATAATTATCAACTTAGACTCGCCTTATGTGAACTGTGTACTTTTCTCGTTTTCATTTCAGCGAAGTCGTCAACAATCTCATCAAAATTAATTTTGGCTGTCATGTCAGATTAACTTGATAACGTTGCCAAGGATGATAGCCTTTTTTGACCCATGGACGATCTTAATATTATGTCTTGGTAAGTTTCAAGCAGGAAAAACTCCTTTCTGAGCTTGCCACAGTAACAGGTATAGTAAGTAAAATTCTATACGCATTGAATGCGTTGGGAAATGTTTTCATTCAACCAAAACTTTTACTTATTTTTTAGCGAGAGTAGAGCAACTTTAACAACATGTTCAAGTTACCTAAGGACGGCTCTGATCCCAAGGTTTCTTGTAAAAAAAGATTAAAGGAGCACCGACAGTATTTTTTTAAATAGCAGTTTTGTTCCTGAAACCTGTATCAGATTAAACATAAAATACCTAAAAACCCACATCCGATTTGCAGTGAACAATACACTTACGAAGATTTTATTACAATCTAAAAAAATAATTTTTAATTTATAATTAAAAAAATGAATACATTCCAAAATATGACCTAAAATTTGATGTCATGATAAAAAACGATGACTTGGGGTCACAAAATCCCAGCTTCAGTAATAATTAATTTGCTGAATATAAAAAAAGTTCTTATCAAATTACTAATTTGAAAAATATTAATTTTTCTTTCGTATTTTTGGTCAATTTGTTAATTTATGCTTTGTTATATTTTTAAATAAAATTCCCCTTTTTGACCAAATTCAAGCAAAATTTCAAATCGGATGTTGATGGCTTTGGAGTGCAGTTAAAATTTAAATAAACCTTTACAAACTTGTGCATTACTCAAATTGAGCTTAAGGAAAATTCTCTCACAATTTTTCCAAAATAAAAGTAAGTGACTGGTTCTTTCAAATTTATAATCAATAATTTTGATAAAAAAAATTTACAGATCAATAACTCAGATCAACTCCGTTGGTTGTAAATGTTTTCACTCCCACAATAATTTCAACAGATTTACTGTTAGTCGTATAGTAATATATTTTCCATACAAGAAAAAGCCTAGCGAAGAAAGGCTTAAAGCATAACACTGTTTGATGATAATTTGACATAATGCCGAAATTAAGAAAAGGTAAAAATAAAGCTTTGAACAAAATTGTCAAAATAATAGAAAAATTTTAAAATAACTTTAATGTTTACATTTGATAAATATAATAACAAATGTCCAAGTATTTTTCATTATTTACAAAATTAAACTTAGAACCATATAGTACTAAAAAAACAACTATTCCGAATTAATTAAAAAAAATATACATTAATAAATAATCTCATGGTGAACGCACTCACACAAATAAAAAAAATCAAGTCATTTTTATCATCACAATCGCGTCCGTTATAAAATTAATAGTAAGTAATAATAATAAATATAAAAGTAAAGATTTAAATAATCACAATCTATATTTGGTACAAAAAATTTACATTACATCTGATTAGGATTACTAATACAGCGAGTTTAAACAAAAAAGAAAACGATGTAAAAATAAAAGACAAAAATTTAATTTATATTTTTATTTTGTTTGAATAATACTTAAACACTAATTATTCTACTGATTTTTGATCCAAAAGAAAAAGAAACTCAATTTTTGTCAACCATCAGTAAATAATAAATTAAGGGGAGAGTGGTGTTAAGTATTGCACTGGCAAAAGTTAGAATGTTATTTATCTTTTTTCTTATTGTGGGAGGAAAAAAGGTGCCAGAACCACTCCACACAACGGCCGTGGAATGTGTGTAACATAATTAATTATGATAATTAATATATAATAATATAGAAACAGGACAATATATAAATTATAAATATATTATATAAAAACAATATGGAGGACGGGCCTCCATCACAATAGCTACCGACACAATACATATACAAGTCTCGGTAAAAATTGCCTACCATTATAATAATAATAGAGCATTCCTATTAATAAAACTTGTCACAATTCGTAGTAGCATTATAAAAACAAAAATAATATACGCCTAACGTGCGTAGAGCTATGCACAGTGTACCTCTTACATTTTTCATTTGTTTTTAGGTAACAATCCATATGATAAATAACACAGCCTCGCAAAGCCAAATACTTTTTAGGTATCATTCGCATGATAAAGGTAAACATACTTTTCACTAACATTATAATACATTATTATTATTATTATTAAACATATGTACAAAAACATTTTAATTTTTAAAATCACGTTTAAACGGGGCAGGGGTGCTCCTTTATTTACACAATTTAATTAATATTAAAAGAGCTCCTTCATTTTTAAGTGTTCAATTTTGGTCCAATCCGGTCGACATTTAAAATCTACATTTTTTTCGTTTGTACATATTTTACAATTGCACGTCGACTGACTGGGAAATTCATTTACCTATTCGAATAAATTAAGAGAGATATAAACAAGTTTCTATACAATTTTTTGTACAGTACACAGCACCACTAGTTTTTTTCTTAATTAAACACTTTCTTTAATTGTTCACACACCAACACTCACCACTAAAGCTGTTCTACAAATTTTGATAATTGGTCCTGAGGGGTCATCGGCAGCACGTCGTTACCGTCCTGATTTTGACCGGCCGGTGATGTGTGCGTGTGTAAACCACCCGTATGATTTTGACTTAGTAACATTTCTGACGTGGCTAAATCGTGGGGGGACGGTTGCGGTCCTCTCGGACTAGGTACAGGCTGATTTCGAGGACTAGGTGCCGGTCTGGGGGAGGGATTTGGCTGTGGACTTCGTGTTGGAGGCGGACTTCGTACACTCTGCATTAGTTGTTGCTGTTGCTGTACAGAGATACCACTGGGAGGTGGTCCCATTACGCTTTGAGGAGATGGCACTGGCGGAGGAGTCGGTTTTAAACCTTGCATCGGATATTGTTGTTCGGAAAATGTGTTATTGTATGTCGCCATGTGAGGCTGTCGAATCGCCGGTAATCTTTGTTGATAAGATGGAGGTGCAGGTGGCTGTTGAAATTGTTGTTGCTGCTGCTGTTGTTGTTGTTGATGCTGTTGTTGTTGCTGCTGCTGCTGCTGTTGTTGTCTTTGTTGCAAGGCTAGCATTTGCTGGTGCTTGTACCACTGTTGCTGTTGTTGAGTCATTTGTTGTCCTTGAGGGCCAGGTGGAGGGCCCTGATTTAACATATTTTGCATTTGTATTCTATTTTGATGTTGAACAGGATTTTGTTGTTGACTTAACATATGCTGCAATTGTTGAGGAGAAGCTCCGGCAACACCGGCTCCTGCTCCTTGCTGTGCTGCCTGTTGCTGCTGCTGTTGTTGTTGCTGCGCCTAAAAGTTTTAATTTCATTAAAATAAACACTCACAGGTGCAGATTCTGTTTAATAAGCCATCAATTTCAACATTGAAGTTCAACTAATTTCAGATTGGAATCGAATCCAACCTAAACCAATATGAATTTATTTTAAATGAAATCAAGAGTAGTTCGGACAGTAATGTAAGCTTGAGTCCTGATGCATTGAAAAACGTCATCCTCCTTTAATTACTTTGCCGAAAAGTACCCTCTTTTAAAAATTAAGAGCATGAATCGAGGTGTCGAGCTTTGGCCTATTAAGCAAGAGATCACTAGTTTTATTAATTATTTTTGCAAGTATGGTATACCTACATTTTATATATTTATGACAATTTATGCTAATTAACGGATAATTAAACATCATTTCAATAATTATAGCCCTTTACATAATCTGGATTTAGAAGATAATTTATAGGTAAAAAGCAAAAACTTCCCTAAAAACAGTGACAAAATTGGAGGAAACAGTAATATTTAGATGAATTTTTTTAGATTTGCTTGCAAAGAATGCCGCCGCTAGTAGAAATGGTCATCAAAGCCAAAGGAGGATTTTTGACAAAAAAAATTTAATAGTTTTCTATAGTAAGTTTAATAACTATTTTTATGTATATTTAAGTTTCTTTTTATTATTTATTTTGTTTCTCATACGATTTTGTAATGTTCATTGCATATTAAATTAAAATCACTTCAGTAAATTTTTTAAATATATTTTGTAGTTTTAATCTACCGTATCTAAACTTTTGGCCTGCACTGCATGTTTACATTGCCTGTATTGCTTGGAAATAAGATCAACTGATAATTAAAATTTGGGTACCTAATTTTACCATTAATTTCTTGTATTCCTAATATTATTTAATATTATCAGAGTACTAATTTTGTGTCAAGTTTTGTTTTACTTCAATGCAATTTTTATTATAGATGCAGATTAAATTACCTGAAATTAGTTGTGATTTCAAAAGTTTGATTGTCTTATTAATCAAATTTTAATTAATGAATAACTCACAGAATATTGGAATCAGGAATTTATAAATAGGAAAGGAAACATATTAGGAATAATCTGGAAATAAATGATTTGTTTAGTTTTGAATGTTGTTGGACCTTTAAAATAAAAATTATGATAATCTTTAAAAATGCTTCTAAATTTGTTTAGTCAGTTTTAAGTAAGAAAAAATTATTTCTTACATTCTAAAGATTAAGTCAATTTAATTAGTTAATCATCAATTAATGGCCCTTAATTATTTAATTGATACAAAATATTCAATAAACCTAACGTCTAAATAAAACAATTTTAGAAACATTCTAGAAATATGATGAAATAAAATAAAAATAAAGAGGATACTTCAAATTCAAAAAAAAAACCGATGATTTACTGCAATTGATTCAATTTATTATTTAATATCGCCCTCGACTGAAGTCAATAAATTTTATTTTAAAATTCTCATTCTTTTGGTTTGTTAGAAGGATTGCAGTTATTTCAAGATAACTGAAAGGCCTAAGTGAGACATGGAAAAATAAAACTTGGCGTGGTTTCAACTTACCTGCTGTCGCTGTTTAATAAAAGCTGCCATTAACTGCGGATTCGCTTTAAGTATTTGAAGGATTTGTTGCTGCTGATCAGGATTTTGAGGTGATCTAAGAGTTTGCATCAATTGTTGTAACGCTTGCTTATGCATCATCGAACTTCCAGGAGTTGGCAGCGTTGCAGTACCGGGCCTAACCGTTTGTACTCCTGGCTGCATGGGGCCAGCACCCAATTGTGGAGGTTGTTGTTGCATCAATTGAGCTCCAGGTTGCCTCAAACCTTGAGCAGCACCCTGATACCTTTGCTGTGACCACTGATCCATCGGTAATAGATTTCCTGTCAAACGCAAGATTTATTGAAATTAAAATCAAACCAGTAAATTTTTAACTAAAATAAATTGTAAAAATTTTATTGTCTGAACAAACAAGTACACATTAAAAATTTTAAGAATTATTTACCTTGCCCCGTTGTTAAATGTCCCATTGGTCGTTGAACTTGAGGAGGTGGCATGTTTTGGCCAGGAACACCAGCATTTGGATTATGTTTCCCATATCCGCCAACGTGAGGCTGCTGTTGCCGTGCTGCCTCTTCCTGTACCTGTTTAACTACTTGTAAGACATTTGCAGGTGGTGTTTGTGTACCAGGTTTAATGCCAAGACCCGGTTGATGAGAAGTGGGCATTACCATTCCGGCACCAGGAATTGCATTTACGTTCATAGAACTGGCGGGACTTATAGCACCCGACACGACATTCTGTGGTCCAGATGTTAAAGTAGGAACATTACCAGGTACCGAATTTGTTGGTTGCATTGTTCTAGTTGTATTCATCACTGCCATACGCCTTCGAAGTAATTGGGCTTGCTGTAGCCTTTGTTGTAATTGCTGTTGTTTTAGCTTGTGTTTAATATTTGAACAGAAGGGCACAGGACACTTAGTTTCTTGACAATGTTTAGCATGATAGCAACACAACGCAATTAATTGTTTACAAATAGGACAACCACCGTTGGTTTTTCGTTTACATATTTTTGTATGTGTCACTACACGCTTCATCTTCTGACAACTAGGCAGCCTGCAGTTAGCATCCCGACATTGACATGCATGCACCAGAGATTGTATGCAACGCTGAATAGACAACTTTCTAACTTCTTGTGGATTAGCTTGTTTCTGATCGCTGGGCGATGATTCTTCATCTAATCCAAAACTGAGTTCTTCCATTCTATGAGGATGGCCATACTTTTCATAACATTGACAACATAGGTCGAAGTCATCGCAAACAGTACAATGATATCGTGTCTCCACATGTTTCTTGCAGTTGTTACAGGTGTAAACAAACTTCTCTTGGCCTTGATTATGTAACTCGTATAACATAGACATGGTGCTAAACTTAGCTCGACGCAAGGACGAAAATTCGTAATGTTTTTCACGAGCCATTGTCAAGAACGCGTCACGACCATCCATGAGATCACAATTTATAAATGGGTCCGGATCTTGAATTGGCTGTAACACATATAAATCAATTAGAAATTTCCCTTAATATTTTCAAAATAAACTTACCCCAAGACTGGCAGCCGATTGCACCGAATGCAATCTAATTACAAAAAATACCTCCTTGTGTTTTTCCATTGTGGCAAAGATCTTAGCAGACAAATCGTTTCCGGTTTGAGGAGTATTTGATTTCTTGCTACTATTTTTTCGCTGATTGGCTTTCGATTTATTGCTCTTTTTCGCCTTCTTCTGCCCTTTCTTTTTGCCATCAATTCCAGATTCGCTATCCTCGGACATTGAAAATATCTAGAAATACAAATAACACCCTTGAGTAACCAGAAGAACAAAATAGAGCTTTTAAATACCGCATTTGCAGCAGCTTCCGCCGCTTCGGCTTGTTTACGTTTTTCCTCTTCTTCCAAATCCAATTCTTTAATACTTTCTTCTAAAACGTTTGGCCAAAAATCTCCCTCAAAATAAGGAAGATCGGCAGCACATCTCAGATTATCTTCCATTGCTTGTTTGAGAATATCCTAAAATAGAAAAAAAAAAAAAATAAAATAAAGATCCAACTTGATAAAAATAATTACAAAACTCACTTTATAATCAACCACAATTCTTTCAACCATTCCCTTATCTAACATCTTTTTATACCAGTCTTGAAGTCTCTTTGGCTTAGGAATTTTTTGTTCTAGAGGATGACAGTGAAAGATGTAATCGTCGCCTTCAGATGGTGGACACGCCCAAATGTGGGCCATCGTATAACCCAACTGTTTGACGTAATCCATGTAACCTAATAATATCTCGTGGTATACAGCAGTTCTATATAATCGGGGTTTAAAGAAATGAACCGAATCCAAATAAGCAATATAGACGCGTCGCATATTGGGTGCTGGACAATCGGAACCGTACTCTTGAACGTGCATTCCAAAAAAGCAAACATCTGTGCCATCAATTTCTTCAAATGCAAATAATGCTTTTGCACGATATGGAAACTCCGGTGAAAGTTCACCATTTTCAACAAATTTATTGCGCATCCCTGGCTTTACTTCAACAACTTTCTCCGAACTGGATACAACTCTTATGTGAACCTCACCAGCGCCGGCCTCTTTCTTTTTAAGAAAATTATTTACACGAGTTTCAATGTAAACACCAAGTTTTGTAGTAGGCAGTCTTTTAGCATTAAATTTATTATCTTTCTTTTTCGAAGATTTCTTTTTATGACACTCGTCACAAGTAAAACCATTCGGCCATATACAATCGCTATGCAAAACGCAAATTTGATGCAATTTTCGTCCACATTCGTTGCAATGCACAAATTGTTCTAATTCTAAATGATTATTTTTCAATTCTTTAAATTGATCCTTTTTAATGGCGCTGGAAGAACTGTTTTATTAAAAAGATTAAATAAAAATTTCAAGCAAAAATGAAAACTTACGTTTGGGCTTGCGTGGAATCCTCTCCAAGTGTAACACTATCTCCTTGAAAATCGTTGAAGCACTTCTGACAGAAAGTGTATCTGTTAGATCCAAGGCCATACGCTTTAAGGCTGAAACAGGAGAATTGTTAGACTCGTGCAAACAATTATTAAGTAGTAACTATCAAGCAAGTTGTAACAAGTGAATTGTTAATTACAGGAGAACACTTCTTATGTACTTACGTACAGTAAATTGACTAGCGTCTGAATTTAGAAAAAAGTCATTAGAGCAACTAAAACATTTAGCAAAGCGCGGAAAGTCAAGTTGTTTTTTTTTTATTTACTGTCAGTTTTAAAAAAAAGGTCATTTAGGGTTGCACCTCGTTCATCACACTAAACCTGAATCTTGTTGTGATTACACCTTTACTTTAATTAAAACTTACAGTATAAAGTTTTTTCTAGGGTGTTCTACATTTCTTGCATAACCGCGACCATCATAAATAGTACTAATAAAAAAAAAACCGAAGTATTAATACAAATTTATTTAATGTTGAATGAAAATTTTCATCTTGTGCAGAAACAGCATTAGTTTACATTTTAAATTGCTTCTCGATGGTCAATTGAACAGGACATCAAATTTACTATGTTATACAAGGTCGGTAAAAAATTATAACAAACTTAAAACACAAATAAAAATAAATCACTAAAATTATTCATTTGAGCAAATGAATAATAATTGAATTATGTTTAAAGCAATTTTATAAACCTGGCTATTGAGGTTTCTGCAACCGACAACTTAAAAGTAAAAAATGAACCTGAATACTTAAAAACCTCATAAATATAAATATTAACATATACCTACACACCAAAAATACAGAAGAAAATCTTTTTGTGATCATTATTTTTCATACTTTGTTTTATTGTATTGTATATAAATTAAACTAGTAAAACAAATACATGGAACCTGTAGATTCTGCTATGTAATGGAGTGTATTATGACTTGCCCATAAAAATTATCAGTTTCACTAATTGGAAATACAACGAGAGAAATACAAATTATAAACAAAAATTAATTTATATTATTTATTTAAAAATGTACTATACTTCGTTTTATATTTTCTTTTATTAGTTAGACGACATGTTTCGAATATACAATATTCATCATCAGGAAGTCAAAATTAAAATATTATTTGAAAATTACTAATATAATAAATTTTTATATTTTTTGACTTCCTGATGATGATTATTGTATATTCAAAACATGTTGTCTAACTAATAAAAGAAAATATAAAACGAAGTATAGTACATTTTTAAATAAATAATATAAATTAACTTCGATCGACAAATCATAATTAAAAATTAATTTGTATCACCATGTTAACAATTTTAAGTAAAATGAAAAACAATTTATACATTTGCAATGTACATACAGCTAGTAAATAAGCGGAACTAGAAAAACTGTTCCCCTCTTTGCTCACTGTTAATTAATTTAGCAAGTTATAGATTAATTTAGAAAATCATTGAAAAGATTAACTAATCCTGAAAACTTGCATATTATGATTTAATTACAGCTATAAGTTTTTCTTCATAGTAATTAAGCAGAACCAGAGCAGCAGTGACACTCTTTGCTCACTGTTATTTAATTTAGCAAGTAAAAATTAAATAAGGTAATCATAGAAAAGATTAAATATCCCTGAAACTCGAATATTAAGATTTAACTGCAGTTAGAAGTTTTTTTATTTTCTATCGTAAATGTACACACAGCTAGTAAATACGTGAAACCGAAGAAGCAGTTACACTCTTTGCTCACTGTTAATTAATTAAGCAAATTAAAGATTAAATTAAGTAATCATAGAAAAGATTAAATATCCCTGTAACTTGCATATTATGATTTCACTGCAGTTACAAGTTTTTTCTAATTTTTTATCATGAATGTACACACACAGCTAGTAAATAAGCGGAACCAAATAAGAAGTTACACTCTTTGCTCACTGTCAATTAATTTAGCAAGTTAAAGATTAAACTAAGAAATCATAGAATAGATTAAATATCCCTGAAACTTGCATTGTATTATTTAACTGCAGTTATAAGTTTTTTCTAATTTTCTATCATGAATGTACACACAGCTAGTAAATAAGCGGAACCAAAAAATCAGTTACACTCTTTGCTCACTGTCAATTAATTTAGCAAGCTAAAGATTAAATTAAGAAATCATAGAATAGATTAAATATCCCTGAAACTTGCGTATTGCGATTTAACTGCAGTTATAAGTTTTTTCTAATTTTCTATCATGAATGTACACACAGCTAGTAAATAAGCGGAACTAGAAAGACAGTTACACTCTTTGCTCACTGTTAATTAATTTAGCAAGTTAAAGATTAAATTAAGAAATCATAGAATAGATTAAATATCCCTGAAACTTGCATTGTATTATTTAACTGCAGTTATAAGTTTTTTCTAATTTTCTATCATGAATGTACACACAGCTAGTAAATAAGCGGAACCAAAGAAGAAGTTACACTTTTTGCTCACTGTCAATTAATTTAGCAAGTTAAAGATTAAATTAAGAAATCATAGAATAGATTAAATATCCCTGAAACTTGCGTATTACGATTTAACTGCAGTTATAAGTTTTTTTCTAATTTTCTATCATAAATGTACACACAGCTAATAATAAGCGGAACTAGAAGACAGTTACACTCTTTGCTCACTGTTAATTAATTTAGCAAGTTAAAGATTAAATTAAGAAATCATAGAATAGATTAAATATCCCTGAAACTTGCGTATTCCGATTTAACTGCAGTTATAAGTTTTTTCTAATTTTCTATCATAAATGTACACACAGCTAGTAAATAAGCGGAACTAGAAAGACAGTTACACTCTTTGCTCACTGTTAATTAATTTAGCAAGTTAAAGATTAAATTAAGAAATCATAGAATAGATTAAATATCCCTGAAACTTGCATTGTATTATTTAACTGCAGTTATAAGTTTTTTCTAATTTTCTATCATGAATGTACACACAGCTAGTAAATAAGCGGAACCAAAGAAGAAGTTACACTTTTTGCTCACTGTCAATTAATTTAGCAAGTTAAAGATTAAATTAAGAAATCATAGAATAGATTAAATATCCCTGAAACTTGCATTGTATTATTTAACTGCAGTTATAAGTTTTTTCTAATTTTCTATCATGAATGTACACACAGCTAGTAAATAAGCGGAACCAAAAAATCAGTTACACTCTTTGCTCACTGTCAATTAATTTAGCAAGCTAAAGATTAAATTAAGAAATCATAGAATAGATTAAATATCCCTGAAACTTGCGTATTGCGATTTAACTGCAGTTATAAGTTTTTTCTAATTTTCTATCATGAATGTACACACAGCTAGTAAATAAGCGGAACTAGAAAGACAGTTACACTCTTTGCTCACTGTTAATTAATTTAGCAAGTTAAAGATTAAATTAAGAAATCATAGAATAGATTAAATATCCCTGAAACTTGCATTGTATTATTTAACTGCAGTTATAAGTTTTTTCTAATTTTCTATCATGAATGTACACACAGCTAGTAAATAAGCGGAACCAAATAAGAAGTTACACTCTTTGCTCACTGTCAATTAATTTAGCAAGTTAAAGATTAAATTAAGAAATCATAGAATAGATTAAATATCCCTGAAACTTGCGTATTACGATTTAACTGCAGTTATAAGTTTTTTCTAATTTTCTATCATGAATGTACACACAGCTAGTAAATAAGCGGAACCAAATAAGAAGTTGCACTCTTTGCTCACTGTCAATTAATTTAACAAGTTAAAGATTAAATTAAGAAATCATAGAATAGATTAAATATCCCTGAAACTTGCGTATTACGATTTAACTGCAGTTATAAGTTTTTTTCTAATTTTCTATCATAAATGTACACACAGCTAGTAAATAAGCGGAACTAGAAGACAGTTACACTCTTTGCTCACTGTTAATTAATTTAGCAAGTTAAAGATTAAATTAAGAAATCATAGAATAGATTAAATATTATTATTTAACTGCAGTTATAAGTTTTTTCTAATTTTCTATCATGAATGTACACACAGCTAGTAAATAAGCGGAACCAAAGAAGAAGTTACACTCTTTGCTCACTGTCAATTAATTTAGCAAGTTAAAGATTAAATTAAGAAATCATAGAATAGATTAAATATCCCTGAAACTTGCGTATTACGATTTAACTGCAGTTATAAGTTTTTTCTAATTTTCTATCATGAATGTACACACAGCTAGTAAATAAGCGGAACCAAAGAAGCAGTTACACTCTTTGCTCACTGTCAATTAATTTAGCAAGTTAAAGATTAAATTAAGAAATCATAGAATAGATTAAATATCCCTGAAACTTGCGTATTCCGATTTAACTGCAGTTATAAGTTTTTTCTAATTTTCTATCATAAATGTACACACAGCTAGTAAATAAGCGGAACTAAAAAGACAGTTACACTCTTTGCTCACTGTTAATTAATTTAGCAAGTTAAAGATTAAATTAAGAAATCATAGAATAGATTAAATATCCCTGAAACTTGCGTATTTAACTTTAACTGCAGTTATAATTTTTTTAATTTTTTATCATGAATGTACAACAGCTAGTAAATAAGCGGAACTAGACAGTTACACTCTTTGCTCACTGTTAATTATTTTAGCAAGTTTAAGATTAAATAAGGTAATCATAGATAAGATTAAATATCCCTGAAACTTGCATAGTATGATTTAATTGCAGTTATAAGTTTTTTATTTATTTTCTATCATGAATGTACACACAGCTAGTAAATAAGCGGAACCAAAGAAGCAGTTACACTCTTTGCTCAAAGTCAATTAATTTAGCAAGTTAAAGATTAAATTAAGAAATCATAGAATAGATTAAATATCCCTGAAACTTGCGTATTTAACTTTAACTGCAGTTATAATTTTTTTAATTTTCTATCATGAATGTACAACAGCTAGTAAATAAGCGGAACTAGACAGTTACACTCTTTGCTCACTGTTAATTAATTTAGCAAGTTAAAGATTAAATAAGGTAATCATAGTAAAGATTAAATATCCCTGAAACTTGCATTTTACGATTTAACAGCAGTTGTAAGTTTTTCTTAATTTTCTATTAAAAACGTACACGCAGCTACTAAGTAATAGTAAATAAATTGACAGTTTCACTCCTGCTGTTTAATTTAGAACAAAAAATCTCTAAGGTTGACCTTGTGCTGTATTTCACGTATAAGTGCAGTGTTTTAAGCAAACATGCTAGGCTATACTAATCTAAAATATAAGGTTTGATGGATTCACCTAAAATTTTTAAAGCATATGATGTAATTGTTATAAAAGTCTTAGAATAAAATTTGATAAGATCGATCATCACCACCACATAATAATTTAATTCTTATTTATCATAATTAATCGTTTTGGGCCCAGTTTTTCAATCGTGAGTTAACCTTAGGTTAACCCAAATTTAATGGTTAACTTCTGACGAATCAGGTAGTCATAAACGTAGATTAACCCTCAAATTTAGATTACCTTACGATTGAAAAACTGGACCTTAGTAATTTCATAAGTTTGTTTATGTGAATTTGTCTTTACAATATCACATGTTCTGATGACAGTTCATTAGGTTAAAAATGATTGTATTCGCACAATGTTTAAAATTTTAGCAACATTGTTCCAATGTCGTCGTTTTAAAATTAATCAATTTTAATAGTCATTAAGAATACAGGATTATTCCAAAAAGATTCCTCAACGTCAGGTTCGAATTAACTTGCAAGTATCAATCCAAAGACTGAAGTCCCCCATATCTGTAGTTTCTTACGTGCAATTATAGAGTGTAAAAAAAAGAGGCTCGTTGACCACTCACATGCCATCTAAGAAGGCGTGGTGTGCAAATCCAGTTCTGAAAGTTTTAACGCGACAGATATGCGGAAATTTCTTACAGTTTATGTATTATCACTTATGGGTTACTTCATACCCAACGATGAGAAATCTGTTTGGTGTAATCTCCAAATTATTGGTAGTACGATAAAACTTTGCAATCCAGACTATCTACATGTATGCTGTGACCACGGAGTAATATACATAAGTTAGGAGAGGTTGCTTGGTATCTAGCGACCGGCTAACGCTTGGCCACATAACGCACGCCTTGGAGAGAGAGACGGCGCGAGACAGAGAACTCATCGGGAGACCGTTCATTTCCATGTATTTTATAGGGTTTAAAGCATTTTCTACAATTAAACTAGGTACCTTCAACGTTTCATTACATTTATTGTTTTTTATTGATATTATTTATGAACTATAATGTATTACCAGTTATATAAAATAAGAGTATTAATATTTAATTATATAAGAATGGACAATTTGCATAAAATTAAAATTCACCTCTAAATCTATTTTATTGATAGTTCAATATTTCTATAATCAGAATATTTGGGTGATTATTAAAAACTTCGTATTGTAAGATTATAAACCAACAAAATAATTAATGAAATCGGTAATAACATTTTGTGGTTTATGTTTACTTTTGTCCTTTTGTGTTTTTTGAAGTTAAATTAGTCTAAATTTAAATATTTTTTTCTGGCTTTATTTGTGAACCGAATTTAAAAAAATTAAGACACATTACATAAATTATGTTAATAAATCTATAAGACATGAATTTGCTTAACTATACATACCTTATATACATCACCTATATACACATTGTACATAACCGCGTAAATAACTAAAACAAACTTACATTAATTAAGTCATTTTTCCATTCTCTGACAATATATTTAGGATCGAAATGTTTCGCACAAACTCGGTCTTTTCGACTCAAAATTTTATCAGCACGGGGTATATTTTTAATCCAAATTTTCAACAACTCAGGATCTTTAGGGGGTGAAAATAAAGATACAATTTCGCTACAGGATGCATATCCCGAACGACAATAAGACACAAAACATTTGTAGCCCATATTTTTAACAATATTTTTAGTCAACAATAATTTAACAATGAATGCTTTACACAGACTAAACGAAAATTGCAATGTGTTTTGTGGATCCCGCCATGCAAAACAAACGTTATCTCGGAATGCAACACTGAAAGTAAATTTAACCAGGATTCCTTATTATCAATAGAATATAGAAAGTAAATATTTTACGCTAAAACACTAATTGTTGAAAAGGTAATACTTCAAAGACACGGAATTAAAAACTAAATCGAACTTTAAGGAGAAAAATAAAATATTCAAATTGCAAACTGAAAATTATTTTAGCGACTGGTATTCAAATTGATGTTATTTCTACTTCTTATGTAATTAAATATTAATATTTTTAGTTTTTTGTAGTAAGTAATACTTTATAGTTTATGAATAATATCAATAAAAAACAATAAATGTAATGAAACGTTGAAGGTACCTAGTTTAATTGTAGAAAATGCTTTAAACCCTATGAAATACATGGAAATGAACGGTCTCGCGATGAGTTCTCTGTCTCGCGCCGTCTCTCTTTTCAAGCGTGCGTTATATGACCACTATAACTGAACGAGTGCACTCTCCTAACTTATGTATATTACTCCGTGGCTGTGACATACAGTCAGAGAACTTTTTACTTTGTTGAATGTTAAATGAGTGCCGCAGTGTCAAAATACATTTGCAAACTTGTAACAAAATTTATTGCTATGTACAATTTAACTGCAGTTTTGAGTTTCTCCTAATTTCTTTTAAAAAATAAAACATACCTATACCTACTAAATCAGTTTAATTTAACAAAAAAAGGTTAAATAAAATAATCATTGACAAGACTAAGTTGCTGTGAAAGTCTTGCATGTCGTCAATCAATCTGTGATATCACCTAAATAAAATGAAAATTCAACTCCAGAATTTAGAACAAAAAAGATAACCACTGATAAGATTAACTAACCCTGAGGTCTTCCACAGTAAGATATAATTGCAGTTTTTATTTACTATTGTTAATGAAGAAATGTACGCAAAGCTAGTAAATAATAATTGTAGTTTAAGTGAAAATTTCACTCTTTGCTTTTGATTTAAAACAAAAAATATTAAACCTTGTGCAGTTTTCACTCTAACATTACTAAGTAATACTTATCTTGTGATGAAACTTGATAGATTAACTTATAATTTTAAAATTTTAAAAATTAAAACACAATTAAGGAAAGAGCGGCAGACACACACTGCTTCTTTGACTATCAAGTCATCATAACCACGTATGTGTTTCTGACTCATTAGTCGTCATCCTTTTTAATGAGTTAATTTCAAAATAAAAATATAAAATACCTCTTAGGTTACCAACAAATTTTAAGTTAATTTGTCAAATCCTTTTCAAGATGAGTATTTTTTAGCAAAGCATTGAAAAACCCACCCCGAGATAAGATAACCGTTGATATGATTATAATCCTGAAACATTCTAATGTTTTCAAAGAATTCCTTTATGTTCTCAAAATTTTTGAAAGGACTTATTTCTTGTGAAACATCAAAATCCTAGCTTTAAACACTTAGGGTGTTTCTCTTAATATTTCATTAAAAATGTACATACAGCTAGTAAACAAGTGCAACTAAAACATCAGTTACACTCTTTGCTCACTGTTACTTGTTTTGGCAAGATATAGATTAAATTAGAAAATCATAATGTATGGATTAACTAACCCTGAAATCTTGCTTCGTAATGATTAAACAGAGTGAACAACTTGGATGTAGTTAAATGTAAGTGCAATTAATGAGTTGAATATGAATATATTTATTTATCTCCTATTATCTTAGGGTAAAATGATGAAAAAATGCGAGATAATATTATATAAAAAAATATATTATTGTCATTGTGTTATGTACTGAATCAGAAAACACCAGTTCTCTTCATAAAGCACTTCCGATTGGTTTATTTTAAACCATAAGGATCCACATGTTGTGAGGGCCACAATCAATAAGAACCATCTTAATTGCTAAGTAAAAGTGCTTCCTTTAATAGTGATTATATTTTTTATTATTTCCTTTTTAATGAGTTATGACTACGATGCAAAATTTGTAGGGATTATAAGCAAAGAAAAGCACTCGACGCATCACCAACACATATAAAATACACAACATAAAATCATGTCTATAATTTGAGTTAAACTTAAAAGTTATTACGAGGTTTTTAAGATTCAGGTAACGTTAAGTTCTTAAATTCCATTAACTGAGAATATAGTAAACAATATTTGATAAAATTTGTAAATAAACATAATCAACTTACTTGTTCTGATAACTGTAGTATTTTGCATCTCGAGGAATGGTGCACAACTGTTTACCAAAACAGCACAACACTTGAGGATTGAAAGTATATTTTCTTCCACAACAATAACCCATCGACTGCATTACAGGATCTATTTCCTGTTCAAAAACTTCTGCCAACTGTAATATTAAAAATCACAATTAAAATACCTAGCACAATCTTAAAACAAGATTTCTATTACCTTTGTGCAATAGCGGTACACGCGACTGGTCTTCCGATTATATAGCCAGGCGTTGTCCAACATCAACCATACATCATCGACATACTCCCATGGATCCTGATATTGACCAATGTCAAGTTTTCTCTTGATTAGCGACAAGTCCATAGGTTTTTTAACAATGTCAAAGTAATCCGGAATACCCAGCGTCAGTGGATCAACCGGTTGCCTAAATGGACTACTTTCAGGTTCTTGTCGATACAGTCGCTCCAAAGTAGGCATTAACTTTTGACGCAATTCGTCAGGTTTAAATACTGAAAACGAGGTGTTAGAGAAATCTTTACACTCAGAAATACGAAACTTACTGCAAACTGGTTTTCGTTCAGACCCACACGACGGCGACACTATTGCTATTGGTGGGCCGCCAGATTTTAAGCCGTCATTGGAACCATCAGCTGCACTCGATGACTCCATTTTCATCTCTTCTTTCAGTTCCATGTCATCCATGGGTTCAACCTTTTCCTGTTTGATTTCCATTTTAATTTCATGTTTCATTTCGGTTTTAATTCCCTTGCCACCTTCCGAATAATTCGATTCGACGCCTTCTTCTTGTTTTATTTCGACTTCTTCCATTTTCATATTATCTAATTTACCTTTCATACCACCCATCGAAGGCGGCGACGCCTCTTCATCTCTATCTTGTGCGGCAGTAATAGCTGCCATTTGTGAAGACATTGATAACGAAGATGATCTATGTACATTGGTCGATGCTGCTCGTTCTGTACTGCTCATGCCCTTACCAGAACTTGCTGCTACGTTGGGTGGTGATGGCACTAATGGTGTAGCGGGAGCTGGTGAAGGACCGCGTGATGAATTTACTGAAGTGGGTCCCACAGTATTGTGCAATATGGATGTGGAAATGTCGGTAGATGTAGTATTTGGTAATCGAGCAGTTTGATTACTGTTTCCTTGCATCGAACCGCTGGAAGTTTGTGGTTGAGTCAAACTAAACCCTGAAGGAGACGGCTCTAGTCGTTTCATAACCTCGTTAAATTGTTGCTGTTGCTGCTGATTACTACTAGCAGGAGATGTAGATGGTAAGCTTGGACCGTTTGTATTGGCAAATGGTGATGCACTAGAATTATTCATACTTTGTTGTGACATTGGTTGGCCAAACGGTGATAAACTAGGATTATTTGTAGTTGTAGGACTGGGACCAGGTAAACCGACAACGTTTTGTATAGGATTCTGACCAGGAAACATCATTCTGTTGCCAGTCGGGTTTATAACATTGTTAATACCCATATTTGATGCAGGAGAATTGCTTCTTAATATGGGCTGTTGCTGCCTCGAAGGTAATTGAGGAACAGGTAAACCAGCCATACCGGGTCTTAACTCTGGCTGCTGTTGTGGTTGTTGCACCTGCTGCTGCTGTTGTTGTTGCTGCTGTTGCAACTGTTGTTCTTTACGTTTTTGTCTCTTCTCCTCTAATTCTTTTTGTATTTTATATATTTTTTCCGCTAGCAGGTGATAATATTCTGATCGAGAATTTGCCATTTCGTACATATCACCTTCTACTTTACGTGCATAAGCTACCAAATTGTGCATTCGTTTATCCAACATTGCTTGAGGATCGGGTGTAGGAAAAATTGCTTGTACTAATTTATGAACCAAATGGTTTCTTAAATCTGGGGTTACAGATTGATGCCATTCTTTTGTACCTTGAACTGGAGTGGCCGTTACCTGACCTGCTTGTAAGCCTGTAGGTAATTGAATACGACCGTCACTTCCAATCTGAAATTAATTAGCAAGCATTGTAATCGAAAAGAAATCAATCCCCAAGAAATAAAATAAAACATTTTAAAATGCATAATTGAAATAATTTGCATTTGTTAGAATACAACTCTTCGAAAAAACAAGATATTAACAAAATCAATTCAACTTATTTTTTCATCATTAAATTTTTATTTTAAAATGCTAGTTTAATTCTACCAAGGCAAAAGCATGACGCTTACCAGACTTTGTCCTTGACCATCAACTGCAGATCCGACACTAAACAATTGTTGGACATTAGAAACACTCTGCTGTATGTTTGCTGCAACTTGTGCGGCAGAACTTGGCATGGCTGTTGAACTAGGATCACTTCCCAATGGCAAGCTGACGTTTGGAGCTACTTGATTTTGAGGTGCAAGCACCCGAACACCGCCCATGGTCGTGGTTAAATTTGGTATGGTTGGTCCTCCAGGAATAGGTAATCTTAGATTAGGTCGAGCTTGAGCATTGGGTATAAGTCCTGCAGGTGTTGGTCCCGAACCACCTGTTGTAGGACACTGAATGCCTAACGCATCGTAGGCTCTTCTCATATCAGATGCAGATGGATTAGGTGATTGAGTAGTTTGAGGTGGATTTGCTGTTGCTATAAAAAAATAAAATTAATTTTTAACATTCAAGAGTTTTAATTTCAAGTTCGTACCATTCGCATTGTTTCTATTTTTATCGGCTTGCTTTAACGGTAAGCACACAGGACAGTCGTTACGAATGCAGTGCTTCCAATGACTAATTATTTGACGTGAAGAACTGCAGTGAGGAACATTGCAACTTTTGCCGGCTTGACATGTGGTCATATGATTTAAAACGTTTTTCATGGTCTTGCAATGTGGAAGAGTACACTGCCAAATTTCTCCATTTGCTTGCGACTCTCGTCTTTGGCATTTATGAGCATGAAGTAGTAGGACTAATTGTTGTTGAATTAGTTTCCGCTTTTCTGGATCTAAATTATCAAAGTAATTACATGTTAGTTAAATTTAATAAAACAAAGACATGGAATCCACTTAAAGTAAAATACATTTTCCTCTGTAAATAATTATGAATAAAAAGGAAATATACTTTTAGTCCCCAAATTTTGTATTAAATAACTTCCACCGAGGTTGAAAACTAATAAATAGTTTAAAAAACCTTCATCTTTCTGTATTTTTATGAGGTAAACATAGTAAAAACATAAAAGATGAGTGAGTCATTTCTTATATAAATAGAGCTCTAATACTAGAAAACAAAACTTGAATTTATTTTTTTTTTCATAAGTTAGTACTTTGCCTATTGCGGAATACCCGATTTAGAATCTACTAGAATTCTTGAATAATTTTTAATTTAAAAACTAATTGTACTTGTATGACCAGATTTGAAACACTCCCTAGCTTTTCTAAATTTTAGAACCGAAAAATACATACAAAACATTTTTTCTTGATTTCAGAAAAACATAATTTTAATAATGTTATTTATTGCCTTCGGTTATTATTTATAATATTTAAAATTGAATTAGTTTACCCAAAACGTTTTCTGAAACCAGTGAGTGAAACACTAGATAAGTGCCATACCTGTCGAAGCAGCAGGAGCTCCTGTTCCTGGTTGATTTTGTGTGGCAGTTTGTGGTCCAGGCTGAGAACTAGAAGGAGCGCCCGACTGTGGTTGAGCAGGTGATGGAGCAGGAGGTTGAGTTTGAGCCATACCTCCTTCTCCACCTGGAGCAGGTCCTCCAGGTCCTGCAGGTCCAAACCGTTGTTGGATGTTCATGTTATTACTACGCTGTTGAGGCGCCACTACACCTTAACAAAGGTTTTTTATGAATTTAATGTTCACATAGAATGTTTAAAAAGAAATTGTATTATAAAATAATTTCTAATATTTACCTAGTGAAATATATCTGTACTCACCAACTTGTAAATTTTGCTGGGCTGCAGAATTAGGGTTGGAGTAAGCATAATTATTTCCGGCCATGCCTTGATTGACATTGCCCATTTGTAGCATTCCTGGTTGTTGCATCCTGGGGCCCATCGAATGTTGTACATTGTGAGGGCCCGGTGCTCTGGCGTTTATGTGTTGCATACCGACTGTTCGATTAGGCATCATTGGTCCATTTTGTAAATTCTGAAACACAAACAACTAATGAATATACAATTTTAAGAATTAAAAAAGTAGACAAACCTGTTGTACGTTATGATTGCTTGCTAAATGCGGTTGACCTGAGCTCATCATGTTTCCAGCGTTTGTGGGTTTGTTTAAACTACTAGAAACAACTAAACCACCTCCGCCCATATTACCCATACTTCCCATGTTGCTGTTAGTCATAATCATACCACCTGCACTAACTGCTGCAACGCTGTTATTCATACCTGGAGAAAACAAAATAGTCCTATTGCCTGAGGAAAATGTTTCAATTAATTCAAAAGCTCTAACAGAAAAACAAAAAAATGAAGATTGCAAAAATTGATTTCAACAGTAATTTAAAAACATATAAAACTTTTTCCAGCGACACTAGAGAAAACTCAAATTCAATTTTTGCAAATCTCAAAAACAAATAAAAAAATTGAGCATCACAATTCTTACCTTGCATAGAATTCATGACCTGAGAAGAATTATTGCCATTATTGTTGGCAATTGATTGCAGCCCCACGCTGTTGGGGATGCTGGACGGGAGACTGCCCGAGGTCATGGGATCTAATACACCTTTGGTTGTCACAGAGACATTTGGAGGTGATTGAAGATTAGGACTTTTACTCCCCAATTGTGCCCCGGCCAAAGAAAGAGTGTTGCCAACTAGACCTTTGTTTCCCTATTTAAAAATAACAACAATAATAATCGAGCATCAAAATTGAGTGGATCTTAACTAAGAGGCAATCAAAATAAAAGTTTTTGTCCTGAACTTACAGTGAATATTATTTTACGTTTTCGCACGTGTGTATTATTTTGAAACATCTGTAATTTGTCCTAAAAATTGCTTAATTATAAATTGTGTACAAATTTAAAATTTTTTAATTTCTTCCTAACCAAAATGTGTAATTTGTCAGGAGCATTTTATGAGATATTAAGTTTTCTTACCTGTTGCAATAAGTGATTCAATTGCATTTGCTGTCTAAGAACGCTGGCATCTTGATTTTCCACTCCATTTTGTAATCCACCTGGTCCGGGGCCTTGAGCAGGTGGTTTATTGTTTCCCATTGGATCCGAAACCATTCCCCATGAGCTACCAGATGAAATAAGCTCATCGGGTAAATCATTTTCCAAGTCAAACATGTCCATATTAGAGAGCACATCTGAACAAAATTGATTGCTTGTTAAAATTGTGTATTGAAATTTTTTAAATGGCAATAATACAATCTCTGCACTGGAAAATTAAATAAATAACACTTTTCGTAAAATTGATATGAAAATCTTTGAAAATAAAAAAAGATGATGATGTAGAAGATGAAAATATAGAATGTACATTTAGATATTACATCTTTTGTAACTTTTCTCAAGAAAAATTAAAAAGATGATGATATGGTCTCTGGATATAACCCACCAATATCTTCTAAATGCTTGATCTAAATTTGAACTTTTAAAATCATTTTGACCGAAAGCTGCATTTACAGCTTCAAAATTATAATCGTTGTCCAGTGCTATACTGAGTTTTATATCGTCATTTACTTCCAGGATAAATTCTCTTTAATTTATTTCTGAATTCTAGTTTTGTTTTGGCATTTGATAATGCAATGCTGAGGCTTTGTTTTTGCAGTACATATCTTATTGTGCCAAACTTGAGAAGCCCACCATCCAAGCGAGAATGTGTCCAACTTTTAAACAAGCCATTCTTGATAGGATTAGTTGCAGGTATTTTCGCTGGTGAATGAAGGATTCCCCAGGCCTTCTAACACGAATTTGATCAGGAGAATTCTTTATCCCTGATCTAGCATCAATACCAACCAAGAATTACAATAATCTAGCAATTTAGCAACACATTTTGTTAATATTACTTTTTTTTTGGAAAATGGCTTGTTTAAATTTTGATTAAATTCTAGAAATGAATGTCATAAAACACAAATAACTCAATATATTACTGAACAGTGCTCTCAAAGACAAAAGTATCGTAAAACTAAAGAACTTGGTTGAAAAACCACCTATGCGAACAGAACGATATGGTTTTGAAAAGAACACAAAAAAACCGAGTCTTAATTTGATTTGACTGGAGGCGTCAAGAGCAATGGTAGCCTAAACCACAAATTAAATTTTCCAAAAACCGATTTTTTTATTTTACTTTGTTATGTTTTCTAGTGCAATTCCAGTAGATTTTCAATCTCCTCGAACTTTGCATTATACCTTATTATAGTGGCCTAAACCAAACGTCTCCTAGGACATAAAAGAACCACCAAATAAAGTATTAGTACACTCCTATGTTAGCAATGTAAATTGTGCCTTTCATCGACTTTTTTTCTCAAATAAAAATCGTTTTTACAGAAATACTCTAATATCAGACATTTGTTGCTGTAGATTTCATTTCCTCTATATTTTAATTTATATATATTTTTCTACTTCAAATGCCAATTTTTATTGTATCGTACAGACTTCTTTCAACTGTATCTCAGAAGCGGTGCAAGAAAATAGAAAAATGTATATAAACAAAAATTAAGGTAATAAAATTTGCTACAGAAAATGTTGGTTTAGTATTGAGGTAAAAGCGATTTTTATATTACAAAAAGTCTTCGAACAATACAACTGGCTTTGCTAACATAGAAGTGTACAAATACTTTCAGGAGCCACCGTAGGAAAAAACATTGTTAAGTAATAAATAATATGTGAAAACTAAAAACTGATTGATGCAATTAGGGCTTCCACGTTGCCTCTTACAGAGCTTCCACTAAATTTTTCAAAGTAATTTAACATTAAATTTGAAATTGAATGTGGCTTAGATCACTATTGCTCTATAATTCAATGTCCTATCTTCTCAAAACCATGTTCTTGCAGTTCTCTTAAAATCGTAAATTTGAAGATGTGAATGCAACTGAACAACAAATTTTTTTGAGAAAGGCAAATTGTATGTTGTATGTAAAAAGCAAAGGCGAAAAAAAGTTTTAGTTGCACTTTTGAAGCGTAAGTAACGAATGGTAAAGTTAAAAAGCTTTCGAAGTGCGAAATATTCATTTGCCAGTACAGAAACGAAACTACGGGATTAGATTGGTTAAACCAAGCAAAAAAATGCAAAAACCTAAACTAAATATATAATATGTAGAGCTAACAAGCACTAAATTATGCAAATGCAAATTATGTACAAAACTAAAAAAGCATTTTCTAAGTTTGTATCAGAAACACAGTTTAGTGCAAGTTTTTAGTCTCGAGTTAGTCTGTTCCAGCGAGAGTTGGAAGTTTGATTTCTCGAAACTAACTACCGTCGACTGTATTCTTATTAGTAGGCAGATGGTAAAGCGTACAAAATGAAGCAATTTTTAAGTAAGTAGTAGAATGAAAAATCGAAATAAGCAAAAAGTGCAACATTTTGTACATTACAGAAAAAATGGTTATATTAGTTAAGTATTTCAAGTCGGTATTTACTTTGTTGTGGCCGCATATTCCATTGTTGAAGGAGATCGGACTGCCCACCACCTAGATTTTGTCCTATGCCTTGTCCAGGCCCCAAGGTGTTGTAGTTGAAAGCATGTTGCAGCGGCACTAATAATAGTTAGGGGTAAACAATAATTAAGTAAAATCTTTGCTATTCTTTGTGTTTTGTTGTTTTGTTTTCGAGTTCACCATCACCTACTTTTGTTAGGTTAAGTTAAATTGTGGTTTTTGGCAACAAGAAGCGAAAACTTTTTACAAGAGTATTAATTGAGAGCGCAGGCATAATAATTTTGTAAAATCAAAAAACGAACCAAAAAGATAACAACAAATTGAACATGCAAAAAATAAAGTTAAAAGAGCTGTTGGTCAAGTTTGAACGAGGATATTTTCTCGTTTCGAGTGTAGAAGGCAAGTGACTTTTTTCTTAAATGGTTCACAATATTCAACAGCTGTTTTAAAAGAGTAAGTAGCTAATGTTTTGCACGGATTTGTTTGTAACATGTCAAAACTACAGGAACGCCTTCTCGCGCGCGAGAATACATAACGACATGCCGATACAAAACAAACAAATTGTAAAAATGAGCAAAGGCAGATATTTACCAGAAGAGTCCCCCGGACCCTGAAATGGGTCCAATTTTGGCCGCTTAGCAGTCGGCGGCCCATCTACAAGATGATCCGCCATAACACACGATGAATGTATTCGCCTATTTACCAAGCCGAGGCACTGGCCCACTGTGCGCGGCCGAACAAGACACTAAAACTACAAAATTCACTATTTATTAAGAATTAACGACGATGCACATCTTTTATATGCAAAAATACGATAAAAACGATGCCAAACGGTCGATGTAACTAGTCTTCGACAGTCGATGCATATCTGAAGGCACATATTTATTTAACAATAGTCACCCATCGGCCATAATGAACATCACTAATCAGACTGGTCGACTATACTATGCGACTCTACCACTCACCATCTTCCGTCGGAATCGCACAATGATCTCGAACGATTACAGTCACACTTTTCAACTTTTTGACACTTTTATAACACAAATTAACCCGCTTCAATTATTAGATGATATTTTAAATTCAAATTAGGCTAAAGAAGGCCCCACCGATTGACGCGAGAAACAATAATTTGAACAATTAATCCAAATTTCTACACGATCTCAAACAAGTAAAATGGCGGCTGTTGATGAAACTTTTTCTACGCTTGTCACAAATATTCTAGCTATTATATTCTACCCAAAATATGATTGGTTACCATTGTGCACGTGATATCTATCGCTGTCACGATTGGCCGCAAAAGGTAGGTTTACACAAGATGACGTCGAAATCGTCATAGCTACGTCACTCACACGAACGTTTCCGAAACCGCAACCTTGGAAATGGCAGCGCTACGTGCGCTACGACTTCCGATGTTTTTGCACAAATTTTACATCCAAACTTTATTAAAATTTCAGGTTAAATTTTATCAGCATTTAAATAGACGTTAATTTCTAATCTATTTTAGATCGTCGATCGGAAAAATGCAACGCAGAAATGCAGACCGAAAGTTTGCGATAAAATCCAAACGTAAACAAAGAAATATTTAAAAAGACTGTCTCGAGTTGAAGATTCTCTAGTGGAACGCAGGTATCTCTAATGAAATTTATTTGCTTACATTTTGAATTACAAAATCTTGATGAATTATGTTTACTTAACAAGAAATAAACATCAATCGATCAGATAATCTTCAACGTAATGCTTTTATATTCAAATTGGACTTTGCTTTTGTTATGTGCCATTTAAAGACAGGTAGTTGGAAGATAAGAGCATTCTTACAAAATTAAACCCATCAACAGATAATAATAAATTGCTATCGATTCATATTACGGTGTTAATTACAAGTGTCATTGCTTGGTTTATGTATTTATTTTAACAAACATTGCTAAGACCCGTATTACACACAGCAAGTTTAGAATCTTGGACAAGTTACGAAAAACTATGAACTGACTTTTGTTTGATTTGTCCAATGTTGACCTGCTTTCATGATAAATACACAAACTTGTCGATAATGTAGTGTGACGAAATAAGATTCGCAACTAGAAAGCCCTATGAAACCCCATATAAACATGCAACTGCAATTAATTTATTCAGATAGCCAGAAATACCAAATTGTATAAGTGTCAAAATGTTGAAAAGTGTAACAATAATTTAGTCAAAGTAGTACTTAAATATGATTCTTACAGTCGACTTTTCATACTTTCGAAAGACGAACAATTTAAGATTGCACAAAGACGGTCAAAAGATAATCTAGTCGGCTGTAATAATCAGCTTAAAGCCGAACTTACATTAGTAGTTCACCTTTTTGCTCTTAATTTGTAAAAACATATTTTTAGGATTTAGTCGAACAAAATATCAACACTTAATTTTTGCCGTCCAAGACCTTTTATTTGAAAAACTGTCTATGTCGAGGCAAAAACTAAGAATTTTATTTCAGTATTAAGATTGCTTACAAAGTTAGAGAATTTTTTATTCCTAAACTTTGTAATCACCTTTATTTGCTAATGCCTGATTCCTTCACTGAACTCTTTAGGATAACGGATGTTACTACAAGTTTGTGTTAGGTCGAATTGAAGAAATCGGCCGTAACTCCAATCGTCGGCTTGTAATAAGTAACGATTGAAGTTGGGAAATAAAGGTGTAAGCCAGCTCGAAGCTGGCTGTAAGAGTAAAACATTAAATAATAAAAAAATGAAAGCTACTTACAGTTTATTTGATGTATTGAAGTTGGTAACACTTTGTGTCCCAAATTTCTCAATTTTTGTATTGGAATTTTCAACTTGTTATTGCATATAGGATGGCAAAATTTTGCTTTATAAACGAATTTTACGTATCAAAATTTAATGTAAATCAATCACAGCTTGAACTATCACATTAATATACTAAGTCAATTGTTTTCTTATGTTGGTACAACTTGACCTTACTTAACCTGAAAAAATTATGTTGCTCAGCAGTCGTCAACCTTTTCAAATTAAGTCAAAAATCAAATGGACCAGTACTGAGAAATGCGAAATTAATTACAAGAATTTTCAAAATTTGATTGGTGCTAACCTATTATACTGTGAATTTAAATGTGGATATATGCATAAAGGATAAATCTTGTATCTGACGTCGTGGCGGTACATATCCCTGACTTACTATTGGCTGGAAAATACTTATCAATTGACAGAAAATTGATTTCAGTAAAGTGTTTTAATTGGTGGAACCGGACGCAGGGATTTTCTAGCCGTGCACTTACAGGTTGTTGTAAAATAAGAATGCAGGGGTGTATTAAGTTAGAAACCATCTTTTCCGCCACACTCACCAAGAATATATTCTATCATAGTACTTGCACTGTACTGTTTGTATAACAAATCTATTGGAAAGTTACAGTAATTACAGTATAATTTAAAGTAAATTTTACTTAAGGTTGGCCTAGTTGCGTGAAAACTTTGAGATTATACTTGGTTAATTACTATACATATTAAGTCTATCTGCAAGATTAGTTACATTTTTTATTAATTACTATCTAGAGGTTCCCAATTAGTTTTGGCCACGGAACCCTTGGGCGATGTAAAAAATTTGGCGGAACCCCAAGCCGATTTCCTTATTACTAGATATTTAAAAAAAGTCATCAAGTTTTGCATTTATAAGTTGCTTGTGTATGCACTCCCCCCGTAGCCGGTGAGGAATATATTTGTTATAAAATTATTACAAAATTTATTAGGGGCTGTTCACAAATTACGAAACGGCCTTAGGGGGGGGGGATTGACAATTTGTTACGGGGCATAACGGTTACATAACGCAATTTGTTATGATCTGTTACAATGGATGGGGGGAGGGGGTTAAAAAACGTCAAAAATTGCGTTACATAATTTGTGAACAGCCCCTTAGTGAGAGGAACGACATTTAATGAATATAACTCCGGATATTTCTCGCGCAGTTCATTCAAAAATTTACGCCATTTTGAAATTCTTTTTGGCGGAATAACCCTTGGAGTTTTTCGCGGAACCCTATATAGGAACCGCTGATCTAGAACGTTTGGGTTATTGCGGCTTGGTCACGACTAGGTCTTTAGTCTTGCATTGATCAACCCAATTATTTATATCCTTGAATTTTTAAGTATAGATGTCAGGCAATGGCTTAGCTAGTAAATAAAAGACCCCAGTGCAATATGTTTTGGGTTCCTTAATTTACATTTTTTATATAATAACAATCTGAGACTTTATCTGAGGGAATCAGACTGATTGTTTGCTTTAGAGCAACTCCCCCGAAAAAACAAACTAAAAAATTTAAAGAATAATTTTTTGAAGAAATAAATGCGGCTTTGAAGGCCTGTGCACGACCCCCCTTTGTCGGGTCCCCTGAACGCTGACTTGAAGGTCCATGTAGGGTTCTCACATCCTAGCCCTTGTCAAAGTCGCAGGGCTCCCGTGTCTGTGGGGTTTCTGTGTGCTGCGCCACTGGCACCTTACTAAAAATGGAACGATTTCGATCAAATTCTTTATAATATAGTTGATTAATTTGTAGTCTGCACTGAAAAGTTAACTAACTAAAGAAAAAGGTAACTAACCTTTGATGACTCATCAAAAAATAAAAATTAGCGTTAAATGCACTAAATTACTACAAATTTGAAAATAAGATAAACTGGGGGTTTATGGCAGCGTGGGCAATATGTCTTACTCGGCCTTAGGACTGTCCAAATTCATTGCTAATTAAAATGCAGCGCTAGTAGTCGACACCATGAACAGTCATCCGTTATTTTTCGTACTGATGGTGTTAGGTCTATAAATATTTTTTTTAATTAACCGTTTTTTGCAGTAAAGAAGTGGTTGTCCGAAACGTGCACCAATTCCAGTCAATTCTGGAAAAAATCCAGCAATTTTTTTTCTATAATTAATTTACAAATAACTAGGGGATTAGTTGACTTCAACTTATAGGTTTCAACCAAATCACAAAAAATAAAGCTCATCAGCATGGGCGTACCCAGCTTTTGGTCTAGGGGGGGGGGGAATCAGGAATTTTCTGTTGATAAATAATTCAACAAATAGAAATGTGCATTTATTACGTTTATTACAGGTACTACATGGGAGACAGGAAGGATCCAGGCAGGGGCATTTGCCCCCCCCCCGGGTACGCCCATGCTCATCAGTTATAAGTCTGAATTGACATCACTTTCGTACGTTTCGATTAGTGCTCTTGAATATTCTTGGATTTCGTTCTTTGAAAGATTAAAAAGTGTTAAATTTGAAAGAATCTTTATCGCTGAATACTGTATCGCTTGAGAGTGACGCTTGAGACCTCGTCACTATCGGCGAGAGTAATGGGCGTCACAATAAAATTAAGTTTGTTAAAATTGTTAATTCCATTCATATTTGAATCAGTTTTGTAGATTTTTTAACATAATTTACATTTTATTTTAATTAATTTAATTTATTTTAATCTGTGCTAATTTAAATTTTGAGGCTTCAATTTTTTTCAGGCCTTTAGAATGTGGTGGCCCGGGGCTGCAGCCCCCTTAATACGGCTCTGTCAATAAATTACAATTTACCTTGTTGTCACATTACCCAAGCTCCTGGGTAATATGGCACTTTCAAATTTACTAAACATAATTATACATATGAATAATCATCAAACAGTTTACCTTGCCTCTTTCATTTTTGTAAAATTATTAATTACAGTTTCACTGGCGTGACTGGGGAGGGCTCTTTTAGGTAGAGAATTTGTAAAGAACTGTAGAATTTAAATTAAATTAATAAAAAAGTAGTGACTTTTTTTAGGTAGGGGATATTTCAGATTACTTCCGCTCTGGAGCTTCTCAGGTGTGGTTACACCACTGGTAGGAAAGATTTGACAGTTGTATAATTTTCATAGATGTTTATATAGAAGGCCTTCTATATAAACATCTATGATAATTTTGGAACAAGACCATTTTCAATTTTTATTTTTTGGAATACTTCCTCTGTCATTTTCCAATGCATGGCGGCATTAAAATGTCAAATTATTTCTTATATTTACTTAAATTGTGGATGATTTTGTGTAAAAATTGTTTGACCACCACTGAGGGTTAAGAATTATGATGAACATATTCACAGATCTAATGACTTTCTTTTTATCGATGTGATGAACCTTTTTCTTTCGGAATATTAAAAACTCTTTGAATACTTCTGGTAACATTGGTTATGTCGGGGTCTGAAATTATATCTTTTTGTGCTTCTGTTTCTATTTGTTCATTTTTAAAATTAAAAAAATTTAGCAAACCTTCTAAAATGAAAAGTTTGAGGTTTTCAATATTAGTATTGATTTTTAATTATTGTATAAATTTATTTGTGCTACTTTGTGAGATCTACGATTGATTTGAATATAAGAATAGAAACTCGATACTTGTTTTTGGACTGAAGGGAAAAAGATAAAATAATTTGATTAGTAACTTGAAATGATTCATGCATATTGAATCAGATATTATTCATTCTTATAATATCATAATATCAGTTCTCGAAGAAATCAAAACTTATTGGGGCACCACAATAAAGAATTTTAAAAAATAGAGCTTTGAAGGTCTTTGAGCTATTAGGCTGTAAACTGCATCACTACGCAAGAATTTTATGGATAAATACCAATTATAAAATCATTTAAAAAACTTTTAAGAAAGAAGGAAACTAATTCTATCTACCCCCCTCTTCGGTCTTACTTGTCCAGACAGGGGTGGACTTATTTTTAATTTTTACGCAGAATAACAACTTCAAACCTCAAATTATGATTCAAATTATTATATTTTGTAAGTATTTATGTTACTATAATAATAAAATTTGCTAATATAACAAAAAAGTTGTAGTGGACCTGCTCCGACAACATTTTTTGTTAATTTAACGAAATACTTATTACTGTTAGGATAACTGAATAAAAGGATAAACTTGTAATCAATGTAATCGTTTTGAAAATTTAAAGGGTATAGGAGGATAAGCATGGTGAATCTGCCCTCGGGGAATATTAAATCGCCACTTTGGGGATATGTAGGTACCCATGAAATACTAAGATCCTGAAAATTTTAAATCTCTAAATCAATGCCTTTTCGAGAAAATCGAAAAATAGGAAAAAATGTTTTCCTCGGGAACGGTTTAATCGATTTGGATAAAATTTTAGTATGTGCCCGGGGCCAGATTCACCATGCTTATCCTCCTAAGCCCTTTAAACTAAAAATAAATTTTGTAATTATTAGTTAGCTTGTTCGTTTTCTTTGAAAGAGCTTCAATTTCTTGCACTGAAAAAAAATTTTAAAATAACAAAATGTTATTAAATCTAACAAAGATTTGGAAATAACTGCATTTGTTTTAGAATTTGCAGCAGAACGTTCTGCTGCAAATTTACGTTTCGCTCGAAACAGCCATAAATTCACACAGAATGTTTCCGCAACTGATGTACACCTTTCAAAATTCAAACTTTGAATTTTTCATCAGTTTTTTAATTAAAAAAACTAAAAAGCCGTTGATTTCTTACAATAAAGAGTAAGAATTTTTTTTAATTCTGAACAAAACGAAAAAAAAACGAATTATAACAGATATTAAATACCAGTTGCAGTTTAAATGTTTTTCATTATTTCGGTTTGGTTCACTAAACATAGCAGTTAAGTTTAGTTCGGTTCCGGTTTGAAGCTCTGTTAGGAAGCTTTGTTTTTATCACAGACAGAAATATATATTATCGTAGCTGAGGCAAATTAAAAATATTTTGGAATTAGTGAATTTTCTATAAATTAATAATTCTTCATTAGTAATTTTTACTCTTTTAATTTTTGTTAAAGAATTAATAATTATATAGTATTTAAAGAAATTGAATTCCAAATTACAAAATTTGCTAATAAAAATTATCCATTGCTTTTCCTTTAATTTATAATTTTTCTAAATTTGAACCCCAGCCTTAACCCTTAATTTTTCTCAAGTTTCTCGTTAGCTTCTCCATTATAAATAACTTTTTTTTCTAATTATTCAACAAAAACCTACTTTTTATTTCATATCACAACTTGATAACTTGCTGATCCAAGTCCCAAAGATAAAATTAACCTCAAGTCTCTTAAAAAGTTTAGACTCTAAATCTGAGTCTCTGGTTCGAATTTCAGCAATTTAATAAAGTTATCTGTGCCGTGATCTGATTCCACGTTAATCTGTCTGTTCGAAGGGTTTAGCTTAAGCATACAAAACATAGGTAAAAAGATGGCACAAATGGGATATTCATGGGTTTATTTTCTGTAATTGGGATCCTGCTGAAAATAGAACGGATTGATATATTATCACCTAAATTTTGATCTTTTTTTTTAGCAAACAAGCTGGCAGAAAATCCTGGACTACTGGTAGTTAATCTGCAGATCTCAACAAAAATCCTTTATTCATATCTCCTTCAAAAAATTAATGACACTCTGGTAAGTCACAATTAATTTTTTTGGTTCATTATATGGACTTAATTACCCCTGAATTTTAATTGGTGTAATTATCCCCTATGATATCTTAATTGGGGTAATTACCACTTAATTACCCATAATTTTAGTCAAAATGACTTCAGAATGATGTTGGCTTTTTTTTATTATGAAGATCTATATTAAAAGTTGAGCTCATTGTAGTCAAAATTAACATTATTGTTTAAAAAGTTTTTCATTTGTACCTGAATATATAGCAAGAAAATGAGCAATGAACAACAACAACAACTTGGATCTGAAGGACTTGCTTTTGTAAATCCTTCTGCAATAGGTATGTAATAATTTTTTTGCAAATAATGGTTTTTATATAAAATAATTTAGATCAAGAAAAACTGAAATTGATTCAACAACAATTGGTTTTATTGCTCCATGGTCAAAAATGCCAGAAACGAAAAAGAGACGGCGAAGATTTTTATTGTACGATACCACATTGTAGCACAATAAAAAGTGTTCTAAACCATATGACAACATGCCAAATCAACATAACTTGTTCGTTTGTTCATTGCGGCTCTGCACGTCAAATAATTAATCATTGGAACAATTGCATTCGTATTGACTGTCCTGTGTGTGTACCATTAAGGCAAGATTTAGATATAAATGGTAAGTCGTTTATTTAATTTTGTTAAAACATAACAACGTAGAAACATTTTCTGTGCCAATAATGCAGGTATTTGGGTGTTATAGTGCCTGAAGTGTAGACTACATTTTTGTCAGATATGCAGCACAAGTAGTCTACATTTCAGGCGTTTCTATTGAATTTTAGCTTAAGATGCAGGTTGATATTCAACTAATACTAATTTAATTTCAGAACAGCAGAAGGTGTTTCAGCGACACTGCTTCATGCCACCGAATGCCAAACACGACAGTCAGAAGGAAATAGTCAAATTTTGCAGTGTAGTTTACCGCATTGTAAGGCAACAAAAAATATTTTAAATCATTTGAAAACATGTGAAATCACACAAAATTGTCAATTTCCTAATTGTGGCCTTACACGGCGAATAATGAATCACCGGAAAAGCTGCAGTCATGATTCTTGTACTGTTTGTTTACCATTAAAGGAGGCTTGTAAAAATACAAACGGTTTGAATGGTAAGTTAACTTACGACTACAATTGCCAAATATTTACAAATTTTTTATTTTTACAGCAGCACTAAGTCCAATCCAGATTATGGAATCACCCGATGCAGATTTATCGGATATGATAAAAGCTTACGAAGTTTTAAATATTCACTGACAGTAATTGGCAGATTATAATGTAATACACATTTAATTTAAAATTAATATTTGAAAAAAATAAAAACTTAAAAAGGGGTATTTTTTTAGTAATTAATAAATTTTTATGTTGCATTAAGAACGGAATGTAATGCAAATATACAACTTAATGGATATTGGGTTAAATGCACTCAATTTTTACAAATTTAAAAAATAAACCTTCCCTTTTTAGATTAAAAAATTGTTCAACCTTGGTTATCGCTGTTAAATAAATACACTGTTTACATCACGATATACTTTATTTCATTCAAACAATTCATTTCGACAATATACTGACACAATAATTTCGTCAACGCTCAGCAATTTTTGGTAACAAGTGGAACTGAAAATAAAAGTGTGTCAAAAGACATTCATAACTCAAAATTGATTTTTAATACTTACTTATACGAATAACTGCGACGAAGATTCCAAACATGAATAGGTTAGAAATTACGTTTTCGCGTATTCTTTTGCGTGTTTCTTCATTATCGCCGCCGGTGTAAGATCCTTGAATGCGGTGCATTTTAGTAAATCAATTCAAAATATATATGGATAATGAAATTTATTTCTAATATTTGTAATTTTAACAAACTCGCGATTAATAAAAATCAGGTTATGGTTGATTCAGTGTTGCCACCTGCGTTGAACGAGTGACTTTACAAATCCCGCCAATTTTAAATTGTAAACTTCATAATAAATTTTACTTTTCGAAATCTTTTTTCACGATTTTCTTATCATATCACTATTTATGATTCTAAACTTCTTTATTTTTTTTGAAAAATTTTGTTTTCAACCCAAAGTTCGTTTTACCAAAAATTCTTCAGAATGATTTTATTAGCAGTGGCGTATCAAGATTCTCGGAGCAGAGGGTTAGAGCATCTTGGGGGCGAAATCATTTATTTTTATAGAATAGAAATATTTTTATAATTTCCTATAAAAAATGTCGTCACTCTCTGCCGCAATACCTCCAATCACCAGCACACCAAATTTTGTCCGGAGATACTACGATGACATAATATTCATTTTTGTTTTCTATTGTGTGGTAGCCTTAACAAAGATATCGGTAGCCCTGGCAAAGATATCTATATGTATCACCCCCTACCCTAAATCTATCTATAAAAGTTTTTTTTAACAAAATCAAAGAGTATGTATATACACATACACATATATACATACTCTTTGACAAAATCCAAAATGAAAAAAATTTTTTATTTTTGTACGCCACTGAATTTTTTCTAAAATTTTTATATACGTCACATAATACCGTAAGAAGTCACAAATAAAATTTCTCCAAGATTGGTACAACAAATTTTTTCGGTCATCTAGCGGATTTTTCGAAAATAAAATTTTCTAAATTACGGACTGTCGATTTACTGATTCTGAAAACATTTTCGAAAAAATTTAACAAACAGCCTAAACTTGGTCGCTACCTAGTGGCAGAACCTTTTACTTATAAAGTAACGTTCCGTCAGTCCGTACGACGATATTATAAAATATTTCCCACCGAACCACCTATTTTTGTATTCTAAAATAAATTGTTACAACTTACAAGCCCTAAACTCAATTCTTATGCTGCACTCGGTATACAAATCAACATTAACCTAATTTTGACACATATGTCACAAAATTATGACGTTTATTAAAATTTTGAATATATTGTTTTATTTTTGCAAACCATCTGACAAATTCTCACAAAAATATATAAATTAAGATTTCAGTTAAAATTTTCTGTAATTTTTCTGACCTGCCCGCCCTGTTACAATTGGCTCGGTTTGTTTTCTCACCAATACTTATACTTTCAAAGTTCCATCGACACACCAAATTTTAGCTAAATCGGTTAAACATTTCCGGAGATACGACGAGATTTTCATTTTTTTTTATTTATTTTATTGTGGTGGCCCTGGTGAAGATTTCTCTGGCAAAACCTTATTTTCACCATTCCAGCCCACGAGGCATACGTCCAATAAGTTTGATTGCAATCGACGCAGAAATGCCGAAGAAAATCGATCGACAAAAACTTTTTTCATGTTTTTGCCAAAAAAGTTAATTTTATTTTTTTCATGTTGTATTACTGATTTCTATCGAAGGATTACATATGCTGTCATATCCATTATGTTCAATGTACCTACGTACCAAATTTGGTTAAGATCCCTTCAGCACTTCTTGAGTTATTCACTCTTAAACATGTACTTAGAAGAAGTCCTTCCAAGTCCATGCTCTTAAAGTTTCAACTTTGACAACTTGTGATTTTTGACAGACGACAGATAGAAGATTAATTTTACCTATTCTGGATAAAGCCTTTTAACGCCTTTAAAATAACCTATCGCAAGACAAAATATTTTTTTAAAATCCCGTATTATTTTCTTGTGGTGGCACTCCTGATTGATAGATCGCGACGAAAACCTTATTTTCACCTTTCCACTGTGAACCCTACCACCATACCAAATTTGGTCGTAATTGGTTGGATGGTTCGGAAGCAAATCGATCGACAAAATTTGACGACCGACCGACAGACCGACACAGAAATTTTTATTTTACTTTTTGCAGATCTTTACGTTTCTGAACACGGTGATCTCGAACATGCAAAAAAAAAAGTTGAAATTTTTTTTCGATTACCATACCTCCAATTTTATTTTTAAATTGATTGGAGATAAAAATCCTATAAATAAATAAGATATTGGTAATATAATAATCGCAAGCAATACCACAAGAGCTTTGATTTATCTGGATAATTTTTATTTTCAACGAATACGTGATTAGCAATTTAGCGAGAGAAAACTGGGTCGACTAAAATCACGAGAGCGATCGAGCGTTAGCGATATTGCTTGAGTTTCTTATCTTTGATTTCTGGAACTTGTCAATAGGTTTAGCACTGACACGCATGAACGGATTAACGAGATTACAAAAATATATATATTTTTTTAAATCTTCCCCTCCCAAAAGAATTTTCTAAATACCCCACTAATGGTGCTAACTGTTATATTTGGTTGCTAGCTATATATAGATTAGGGAGCTATAGATTTTGGAACCGAAATATTAACTGGGGAGGGGCTAACGTTACTTTAGCCCCCCCCCCCCAGGATTTGTGAAAAAACTGTAAGGGTGCTAGGTTTAATATTTGGCTATATAGATTACGGAGCTAGCTTTTGGAACCAAAATATTAACTAGGGGGGGGAGGGGGTTAGCGTTACTTTAGCCCCCCCCCCAGTTTCAATGTGGATTTCTGGAGAAACTATAAGGGTGCTAGCTTTAATATTTGGGTGCTAGCTCCATAGATTCGGAAGCTAGCTTTTTGGCCAAAAATTTTAATGCGGGGGGGGCAAAGAAACGGACCCATTAGGTTTAACATTTGGGGTTGAGAGCAAAGGCATAGCGAGGAGGGCAAGATACGGGCTCTATTGAATGAGGGGGGGAGACGCTAAAAAGGTATTGGCCCCGGGCGCGAGTTAAACTGACTACGCCACTGATCGAGAGGGGGGATTAAAATATTAAAAAATATATTAGTAGCAAAAGCGGAGAAAATAGCAGTGCAAAAAGCGATTTGTTACTAAAGTACATCAATCTCACTTTTTTTTTTAAATATTTCAATAGAAAATTAATTTTGGATCATTTTTTTATAGCTTTGGTTTTGGGGAACTTATATTCTCCGAATTGTGTTTGAAATAATAAAAACAAAAAGCTTTTCAGAGATCTTGAAAAAGTCAAAGACATAGAAAAGCTCTATAAAACAATTTTATATTAACAAACCGAAGACGAATGGAAACTGAAGCAAACAAACAAACTCCGAGATATAAAAGACACTTACTGCATCTGGTCAACAGCGCATCAACACAACCGAAAGTTTGAGGTGGCTTTGGCCAGACTGCGAATAGGACACACAAAAATCACACACGAACACATTCTAAAGAAAATACCAAAACCAAGATGTTCATGGTGCAATGAAGAGTTGACGATCAATCGCATCCTTACAACATGCGCTAGGTATAAAGAAGCACGAAAAAATTTTCACCTTGGCAACACAAGAAGAGAAGTGCTCGCTGATAATGAAGGCAATGTTCAAGACCTCTATGACTTCTTATATCAAACTGGACTAATCACCCAAATCTGAAATCTTCGCTATTATATTTTATAAATAATTACTTGTCTAATTTAATGTAATTAAGATCTCTCAAACACCAGTGCTATGATCGCGCAATTAAAGCACTTAATAAATTGGGAAAAAAAAAAAAGAAATAACTTATTTTTCGAGTGGCCTAACGGCCACACCGGCTCTGATGGTTAGACAAACAATGGTTAGACGTAATCAGTCAAAATAAATAAAATTTATTTAAAATTTTGTAGTAAATAATCTGCTGTGCCTGCTGTGTTACATTCTTGTAAATTTAAGAATTAAATTATTTGATGTTCTCTGTATATCTTTTTCTTACTTTTGCATAGGTGCGCCCTCTTGTTGTACAATTTGAACTAAGGGGGACTATATTATTGTTCTGTGATTTAGGTTAAATACATGCAAAAGTTAAAAATAAAAGGTATTCCACAAGTTCACTCAAAATCAATTAATTTTGTTACAATTACACGTGATTTAAATATAGTAGTATTCAATTAAATCAATAATAAAAATGGATGTAAAAGACGACAGTAAGTAAAAATCTTTGTATTAAATATTGTCATTATTGCATCATCTTTGTTTGAAAGGTAATAAAAAGAAATGTCCAGATGGTTTGTCCAAGAAGGAGCGTAGGGCTTTAAAAGTAGCAGCTGAAGGCAAAAATGTTAATCCCGTCAATCACCAATTAAAAGAAAAATCTAAAATTGTGGCAGTTCCAAACGAGGTGCCCGAAATTAAAAATGGTGTGCAAAATCAGAAGCTTTCGAGCGAATCCAGCACCCAAAATGGTGTTCCAACTCAAGCTGAAGGTGGCTTAAACAAGAAGGCACGTAGGGCTTTAAAAGTGACAGCTAGTGGGAAGAGTGTAAATGAACAGAAACAAAACAATTCCGTTAAGTCGGTGCAAGTTGAAGTAGAACACAAGGATGTGCCGAAAGTAGAAACGACCAAGCAGGAATCGGATGGAGGTATTTCGAAAGCAGAACTGAGGGCTCAAAGGCGTTTAGTTCAAGAAGCGCAACGGTTAGCTAAATTGAACGCAAAAAATGAGAAGGTTGTTTCAAAAGTGGAAGAAAAGCCCAAAGTCGTTCCCGCGCAGCCTGCTACAGCAACTAAGACAATCAGCAAAGTCAAAGCAAAACCCAAACCTACAATTCAACTTTTTAGTCATTTGAATTTTAAAAAAATGGACGTAGATGGTATACAGTTTAATTTTGACGACATACATCCGGAATTTTATTATTTGGGTTCTTGCTATGCATCAAAATCAATTATAGGTTCTAATTCTCGATGTTTAAAAATGCTCGAAGCGATTAAAATTTTAATCGAAGATTTTAATACTCCACCCGACGAAGAGTTTAGACGTTCTTTTAAGTCGAAATTAAGAAAATGTATTAATTATATACAGCAGTGTAGACCTTTGGCGTTTGCGATGAGCAATGCTTTGCAACACATTCAAATCTTCCTCAACGAAAAATTAGATGTAAGTTTAAGCGAGTGTGATCAAAAAGCTCAAGTGCTGAATTTTGTTACTGCCTACGAAAACGAAGAGTTCGAAAAAGCCAGTCAATCGATTAGTTTTAATGTCACTTCCAAAATGCTCTCCCCTGAAATTATCCTTGTATATGGACAGTAAGTTTTTTAAAATTTTTATTGGAATTAGGTATAACACAATTTTGTAGTTCTTCGGTTGTGGTTAAAACTCTGATGGATGCTCACCATCAGAAAAAAGATTTTAAGGTTATTGTCATTGATTGTGGACCATTATACGAAGGGAAAAAAACGTTGAGCAAACTGGAATCCATTGGCATCTGTTGTACTTACGCACATATCTGCAACTTAACGTCTGTTATTATGCCCGTCACAAAAGTGTTGCTAGGAGCAAATGCCTTATTCGGCAATGGTTGTATTATGTCAAGAACTGGTACGGCTCAAGTTGCACTAATTGCTCGAATTCATAACAAGAGCATCATGTTCTGCATGGAGAGTCACAAATATGCCGATGCAATTCAAGCAGATGCTTTTGTACATAACGAAACAGGTAAGATAAAATATTTTATGCAAAACCATCTTAGTTGTTCTGGACCTTGGTTGGATAAGAAAGGCAATTTTGTTTCTGCATTCATTCATAGATTAAGATTTTTGTGTGTAAGGCCCAGTTTCATAATACATGTTAAAGAAAGCTTTAATTTTAAAGCCAGCTTTAAGACCAATCTGATGATTTTTATTGGTCTGTTTTGTCTTAAAATTAAAGCTTGCTTTAATATTTATTATGAAACTGGGCCTAAGTAAGTCATAGCTAAGGGAGCGTTCATAAACCACGTAGTTTGATTTTGACCTCTTTAGAACCCCTCCCTCCCATCATGTAGCTTAACGTAGCTTTTACCATGATACCCCCCCTCCCTAGATGGAACGTAGTTTTTTTTCCTATAAAGTCCAGAAGACATGTTATGTTTTCTGTTAACAAAACTATTTAAAAATTATTTGATATAAAAAATGAATAACACCGATATTTGTTTTTAAAACAAATAGCGCACCTATATAAAATATAAATAAAAAAAATCCAAATACGGAAATAAATATCCATATTATGTTGTCGCTTATATTCTGAAAATTGCTTTCATAATAAATGAAGAAAACTACGTAGCTTGACTATAATCCCCCCGTACCCTCACGTAGCCCTGCGTAGCTTTCTACCTAACCCCTCCCCCCCCTTGGCCAAACCACGTAGTTTATGAACGCTCCCTAAGGTCAGAAGAAACCTTTAACAAAAACATCTTAGCCAATTACACAAATTCAGAACAGATTTGCAATTCTTATCCTTCTACATATTCTTGTTCAGTGGTGCAGCCAGGAATTTGTTATGGGGGGGGGGGCTAAATGATGCGACGCGCGAAATTTTTTTGGATAAAGGGGCGTGGTCATCTTATTTTCGAGTATAATTATTGTGTTACCACTGTTACCTACCTTAAATTTAAGTGAACATTAAAGGACGGCATTTCCGAAATAACCCAGAGCGAAATTATTATTTAAAAAAGGGAAGAGTGTTTGGGGGTGGCTATAGCGCCCTAGCCCCTCCCTTGGCTGCGCCACTGTTCTTGTTGTTAACATTACTGAGACATTTTATATTGCAGATGAATCTTCATATAGACACAAATTTAAGAGTACCAATTTTTTAAATATTATGTATGACGTTACTTCGCCTTCATTATATGATAAGTTTGTTACCGAAATTGGTTCATTTTATGGTTTAAATGCACCCCATCTAATGCGTTGTAAAGCTTTACGAGCAAAGAAAGCTGCGTAAAATTTCGCTATTACTTTTTGTTAGATGTTATTTTTCTATATGATTGTATTATTTTAGAAAATTTTCAATAAATATATTAAACCTAATTTAAAATTTTTTGTACGTACATAGTTTAAAATAGTAAATTCCGTGCTGTATTATTAATTAATTAGAATTTATTGTTATTTGAAAGAAAATACATTTTATTTAATTTTAATACCATCAACATTTACCACCTTGGTTCCCAACCATCAGAAAATCTTGGTCTTCTATTTGCATTGCAGTGATTATAACTATCGTATTGATAATTTTGTCTGTAATATGGTTCCTCAACATATCGATTACGATATCTTTGCTCATTGTAAATTTCGCTTCCTGCACATCCCAATGGTTGATATTTTATTGGTCCAAATTTTCCACGTCTATGGCCATGTAATGGGAAAATTGATACCTAAAAATTTAATTTGCTAAACCACCATAAATTCTTTTCAAAATTGCACCCCCTCCCCTAAAAAAATGTAAAGAGTTTTGGTGCCCCTAGCTGCAGATCGCTCACTGACGGCTTAAAAACTTAAAGAAAACATAATTATGATACTTACTGCAAATGACATGCACATTAAAAAAATTAACGTCTTCAACATTTAAATTTTTTGTATTTGGAGTCGGTATACAGTTACAAACACTCACAAACAAGAATTAATAAAATCAGATTATTGTTTTCTCTTTTTATAGTACTGAATGTTTATTTGTTATTATTTAAAATGTTTGTAATGAAAACAAATATTAAAATTGCAGACGTGATATTGATTACAAATTAACAATTAATAACTTGGAATTCTTGAAACTCCTTGAACTGCGTTTGAAACGTGCCCAGATAAAAATGCGAAAATCTTTTCAAATTTTGACTTTATTCTCGGAACAAAAAGAACAGCGAAATCAAATCGGAAAATAAAATAATTTCAAATATATTTTGGATATTTGAAGTTCCGACGATAGCGTAAAAAATCAAGTCAATCCGCCGAGTAGTTTGTTTGAGAAATATGTTTTTCAACTTTTTCGTGTAGTTTACTTTGAAAATTTTTTATTGGTCACAGTGGTTGACTGCTTTAACGGTTACTTAACTATTTTAATGCTATCTTTAAATTTTTTGATGAAATCGGCCCTAAGAGTAATTCGATACACGCTTTTTTAGTTACATTCTGACGTCGCATTGTCTTTACGCGACAGAAACAGACATTCGTAGAAATAATAGTATATTATACAACAAGTGTGTAAAGATCAACTTTTCTTCACGAGTGGAAAGTTTATTGTTACGAGACATAGCCGTAGCTAAAAGTCAAAACAAAAATAAATTGTACTCCCGAATTATGTATCGCTGTACATACAACGTTTCTTGTCTAAGCGAAAGGAGGATTCAGAAACTCTCTGAATTAAAAAAATATAGCGAAATTTTTAAATTCGTTGCTTTGCTTTCTGACGATGTCCCGCATTTTTATTTTTACCTCCAATCAATTTAAAAAAAAAATTGGAGGTATGGTAATCGAAAAAAAATTTCAACTTTTTTTTTTTGCATTTTTGAGATCACCGTGTTCAGAAACGTAAAGATCTGCAAAAAGTAAAATAAAAATTTCTGTGTCGGTCTGTCTGTCGGTCTGTCTGTCGTCAAATTTTGTCGATCGATTTGCTTCCGAGCCATCCAACCAATTACGACCAAATTTGGTATGGTGGTAGGGTTCACGGTGGAAAGGTGAAAATAAGGTTTTCGTCGCGATCTATCAATCAGGAGTGCCACCACAAGAAAATAATACGGGATTTTTAAAAAATATTTTGTCTTGCGATATGTTATTTTAAAGGCCTTAAAAGGCTTTATCCAGAATAGGTAAAATTAATCTTCTATCTGTCGTCTGTCAAAAATCACAAGTTGTCAAAGTTGAAACTTTAAGAGTGAATAACTCAAGAAATGCTGAAGGGATCTTACCCAAATTTGGTACGTAGGTACATTGATCCTAATGGATATGAGAGCATATGTAATCCTTCGATAGAAATCACTAATGCAACATGAAAAAAATAAAATTAACTTTTTTGGCAAAAACATGAAAAAAGTTTTTGTCGATCGATTTTCTCCGGCATTTCTACGTCGATTGCAATCAAACTTATTGGACGTATGCCTCGTGGGCTGGAATGGTGAAAATAAGGTTTTGCCAGAGAAATCTTCACCAGGGCCACCACAATAAAATAAATTTAAAAAAATGAAAATGTCGTCGTATCTCCGGAAATGTTTAACCGATTCAGCTAAAATTTGGTGTGTCGATGGAGCTTTGAAAGTATAAGTATTGGTGAGAAAACAAACCGAGCCAATTGTAACAGGGCGGGGCAGGTCAGAAAAATTATAGAAAATATTAACTGAAATCTTAATTTATATATTTTTTGTGAGAATTTGTCAGATGGGTGGCAAAAATAAAACAATATATTCAAAATTTTAATAAACGTCATAATTTTGTGACATATGTGTCAAAATTAGGTTAATGTTGATTTGTATACCGAGTGCAGCATAAGAGTTGAGTTGAGGGCTTTTAACAATTTATTTTAGAATACAAAAATAGGTGGTTTGGTGGGAAATATTTTATAATATCGTCGTACGGACTGACGGAACGTTACTTTATAAGTAAAAGGTTCTGCCACTAGGTAGCGACCAAGTTTAGGCTGTTTGTTAAATTTTTTCGCAAATGTTTTCAGAATCAGTAAATCGGCAGTCAGTAATTTACAAAAATTTATTTTCGAAAAATCCGCTAGATGACCGAAAAAATTTGTTGTGCCAATCTTGGAGAAATTTTATTTGTGACTTCTTACGGTATTATGTGACGTATATAAAAATTTTGGAAAAAATTCAGTGGCGTACAAAAATAAAAAATTTTTTTCATTTTGGATTTTGTTAAATAAACTTTTATAGGTAGATTTAGGGTAGGGGGTGATACATATAGATATCTTTGCCAGGGCTACCGATATCTTTGTTAAGGCTACCACAATAGAAAACAAAAATGAACATTATGTCATCGTATCTCCGGACAAAATTTGGTGTGCTGGTGATTGGAGGTATTGCGGCAGAGAGTGACGATATTTTTTCAAAGTGAGTAGGTCTCTACTGTTACCAAATTCGAAAGTCATTGATTATGGTAGCGGAATCTCATTAATCCATTCATACTTGTCAGTGGTAAGTAGATAACGGATAAGATTTGTAAATATTACTACACATTTTTCAGAAACTTCTTCTTTTGGGGATATGGAATATCATCCAACATTGGGTACTGAGTAATTCACGAATAAAAAAAAACTTCCGGGAGTAGAAGTAGCTAGCTTCATAATGGTCATTTCATTATGTTTACAGTGGCTCCAACAATTATTAATACACCCCTATGTTAACCATGTAAATTGCTCATTTTGAAACCGTTTTTTGACATATAAAACTCGCTTTTACAGCAAAACTTTTCAAATATTTTTTATTGCAAATTTTAATCTCTTCAGTTTTGTTTCTATACATTTTTTTATTTTCTTTCTCCGTTTACGAGTTACAGCGACTTAAAGAAAACTAAGTAAAAAAGTTAATAAAATTAACATTGCTCTTATGGGAGTTTTTTACAGAGTCTTCTTCAAGTCGCTGTAACTCGTAAACGGCGAAAGAAAATAAAAAAATGTATAGAAACAAAACTGAAGAGTTTAAAATTTTCAATAAAAAATATCTGAAAAGTTTTGCTGTAAAAGCGAGTTTCATATGTCAAAAAACGGTTTCAAAATGTGCAATTTACATGGTTAACATAGGGGTGTATTAATAATTGTTGGAGCCACTGTACTTTCAAGGTTCTCTTGGACTTGTGAAGTTAAACATTTTTATGTATATATTATTACAACTTCAAATATTAGTTGAAATTGAATGTAGCTATTGTCAAACCGGCGGCGGGTCTGAGGAGTATGGAATACCCTTCCCCTTTCTTCATTCGCCAAAACCGAGGAGTTACTCGACAGCTAATGCTAAAGGTATTGCATGATCTCCAGATTTCCGGGCCGCGAGAGCTATCGGGAAAAAATTAAGAAAGAACAAAAAACTGAGGACGACGGACGTAGAGAAAAATTCTAATAGCTATTTACAGTCGTGTTGCAGAAAGTTGAAGATTGCGGTTGAGTAAGCAATATATCAGAACGAGCGTTTAGCGAGTTCTGATAGCTTACGAAACCGCAATGGAACTTTCTGCACGAGTCACTGTATTTAGCTTTACGTTCAAGACAGGTCCTTTCCAAAAGAGAACATAAATTATGCTTTAAAAAGTAACGTTTATATATAAAGGTTAATAGAAATGAGACGCGACATAACGGAAGTAAATAATACTCTTATCTATTAGCTTGTCATGCAAAATGCACGTGCACTTCAGTAGACAGTGAAAACGCAGACAGAGTAGTAGTGCATTTTAAAGTAGAAACAACCGCCGTCTTTTACTATTTATAATCTTGCAGGTGTGCCTTATCGCTTATCAACATCCGCCGTAGCCAGGAATTCACGATTCGAGTTAATTATAAGGGTATAGCATTTCTTTATTGTATGAGTGCGGAAAGTTAATAAGCGTGCGGAAAGTGCAAAAATTATGCTTATGTGCAAAAATTTTCCGAACACCGCTGCAAAGTATCATTTTCGAGAGATAAAAACTACCTGATATGCTATCCTTTCTATAGTCGTGTACGTAAAATTAATTTACTCGTATATGGCTAGAAATGCCCCTCCCCCCCATAAATTAGTGATATGACCGTTCTTGATCAAAACGGCTAAAAATTGATTTGCACTGGGTTAATATAGACTCGAACAGAGTTGTATAAACTGTAAGGCATAGTTATGCCCTAGTTAGCAAAAAACAGCAGCGCCGGTTATGCTGTTGTGATCTCTAATTTAACATCGGCCTGTAGACTATGTGCAGAGCCGGACTGACTAAAAAAAACACAAAATTTTGTGTTAATCACTTACCAGTTAACATATCCATGTTATCCATGGTATATTTGAGTAAAAATTGGTCGACGTCAAACAGAATTTGAGAAATTTACTTTTCCATTTGCTCCACGATGAGATTGCAATGTTTCACAAAAATATCAACAAATGAATTCACTATTTTCTTATTAAACGTAGGATTGATCAACTTTCGAGTTTTTTCCTATAATTTTGGGCGTATGGCAGGCACGTAACTACGGGGGGGCCAGGGTGGGCCATGGCCCACCTAAAAGTTGTCCTGGCCCACCCTTGTGCCCACTCTGGCAAATAAAGAATTTCATACGCATTTTTAAGATAATCACATTATTGCATTATTTTTTGTTATTAGTCACGTACATTACCTTTTTTTTTAGCTTTTTTAAAAAACATTCTAGGTCTTTGGCCCCCTTAAAAATAACTAGGCCCGGCTTCGGCCCACTTAGTCTAACAGGGCTAATTCCGTGCCTGGCGTATGGCCAGCGTGGTGTACTCGTATTATGGCTAAAAACTCCCCAAATTGGAACGAAATGGGGAAGGCCTTCATCCAGCAGTGGATGACATAGACAAATCGTGATCGAATAGAAGGGATTTAATTTTATTTTTTTTATCGTATGAATAATTTTAACAATAAATAAATAAAAAATAAAAGTAGAGAGAGAAAATAAAATCAGAGTAGAGAGTCTTTTTTAATTTTTTTAACTTCCTAATTAAACTGAAATATTATAAATAAATTTTAGTACTTATTATTATCCCAATAATAATAGAAGTAACCTGGCGCTTATATTCGCTGATTGCTAAGACGAGATCCCCGGTTCGAGCCCGGGTGGAGTAAAAACCTTACTCTGACTGTCTTCCCTCGGCAGGAAATGGCAAAATTACCGAGCATTTGCCAAGAAAACACTAAGAGTATAAAAAAATGAGAGATTTTTTGTAATTAAATTTATAAGAATCAATTTTCTTATTTCCAAAAAGATTATTAGAAAATATATTGCGATGATGCGATGCACCCCAATTTCCATAATTCAAGCAAACGTTAAAATAAAGAGACTCCCAAACCTTTCTAAATAATCCAAACAATAAAACAAAAACACTCGTAATAACTTAAACTTCGTACACATAAAAAACTGAAATTTAATTTCAAAATATAACGAAAAATTACAAATTAACGGAGAGCGTCCGCAATGCGACCACTCCGGTCGGCGCAAACGGCAAAAAGCCTCGTTTCAACAAATTTCCGCGCCAACATAAAACAACAATAATCCCAATACGTACAATATAAACAATAAATTATTAACAAATTAATTTAAATTTTAAAAGCAATTAAAATAATTATTCAAATTTACAAGAAAATGGAAAAAAAAATTAAATTTAATTTAATTAAATAATAATAATTAAAAAAAAAACAGCCATCCAAGGGATGACGTTGAGTTTTGGGACACCCTGTATATATATAAGGAGATATACGATTATAAGAATATTTTTTAAATTCTCAAATTAGTTTTAGTAACTTATAATAACGCGTCAGAATTTGTTTTTGTAAAAATTGATTTTTTTTTAATTCTAAGGGGGGTCTTACGTCATCCCATCCAGGATCCACCAATGGTTTTAATTTAATTGTAGTGCAATTTAACTTTTTTCCAAGGACAATTAAATTTATACACAGTAGTGTACTCGTGTATTTCCTATTGATAGGGTATTATAAAATAATAAAAAATATAGCGGGATTTATGAAATATTATAACGTCATTGTGTAAGAAGTAAAACAAGATATAACCTTGCAAGATTCGAGCAAGACAAGACAAGAATTATAAAAATGTTTACAAAGACAAGACGAGACTTTTGCAGATTTTGCCAGATTTCTTCCATTGACCATCACTGGAAAAAACCTTATTCTCTCATAAAATACCAAAATTGGTTGATATTTTAATAATATAAAAACTATAATTAGTTTTAGAAATAAATATTTCCCCGATTTTCCTTTCAAAAGAAAAAAAATATATTATACATATTTAGTTTTCCTAAGATTTCCTGGGATTTCCCGAATTTTTGTGAGATTTCTTTGAATTTTTGTCAGATTTCTCTCCACTAGTATACTTTGCCCAAGGGCGGACAAATGTCCCGGGTGGCACATCTGGGGAGGGGGGCAGGAAACGGCTGAGAGTTTGCATTGCACAAAACACGCAGAATAAAATTGTAATTTAATTATTTTAATTTTAATAAATTGATTTTAACAATAAATTTAATAGCAATTAATTTGATTGATGTAAAAAAAATTTTTATTTTTACTTAATAGCGAAAATAGGGGTGGGAGCAAATTTAGGGTTTTCTCCGCGTACCAGAAATCCACGCTACGCCACTGTGTACACCAGATTTCTTCGGAGATTTCCCTCCCAATTTATATTCTCAGCAAATTTTTTTTTGCATACACTTTGCTATCAAATTATCAATGTTGATTATAATTTATAACTGTCAAACAACAAAGACGGACACGGTTGAGGTTTTACGTCTTAGGAATTTTAGTATGTTGTTCAGTATAATTATTAATTACTCCTATAATAATTCATGTTCAGTAAAATTCCTGGACTATTGTTGCTCATGCTACTATTCAAACTTTACATCTACGGTGTATGTCTGGTGGCCTAATATCAGGCGAAATCGGTATTGTTGCACCTGTTGCATTTGTCTTGGTTTCGTGCTGCTCTCTGTTAGAATGGTGATGACGGTATCAAACGTTCTTGAGCACTGTTTTTCTAGTTATGTTTTGTTAGTTAATATAATGGCGTTCGCGTGTATGTGCGGTAGTTCTGTTCGAAATTTAAAAAAATGTCTATATTAATAATTTTTAATACTTGACCATAACGACAATATGTGTGAATTTAAATATTTTTTTAAAGTGTATGACAATATTTGCTAATATTTTCTTAATATTAATTTATTTTTCGTACCTGTCAAGTTCTTGTACCTGTTAAGTTTTGTTAATTTGTTTATAATGACAACACGTCTTCGATGTTTCATCTTCTTTGTTTTCTTTTTGGTTTATTTTTTTAAGGTAAGTTGGCCATTATTTTTTGAATTTTGTGCGTAAGCACCAGTGCAACAATATAATAATTTTTTATCAACTTCTTCGAAACCACATGTCAGTTGCGCATCCTGGTTTTCACGGTTCTAAAGATACTAATATTTTTTTAAATAATTATTTTTATAATGAACAAACAGATGTAACACATGGCTGTATTGGTAAAAGGTTCGATCAGTAATGCTTGTACTACTTTCTAATTTTACTGCACCATTCATTGATAATTTTATGCATCATTTGTTTCGACCTACTCGCGATTCAAATTCCAAAATTTAAAATTTTGATTTGGTCAAAGCCCAAAGCGCGTTCACGCGCCGATCTTATTATGAAACTCGTATTTTACTGCTGGGGTTTGTAGTAGCAACAAGTTCAACCTTGAAGATACGGTTACGGTTTACAGGGGAGTACACGGTTACCTGGATCGGGACAATACAAAGACTACAATTCACAGGTCGTAATTCTAAAAATCCCATTTAATCCCGCATACTTTTTGTTTTAGTCACTTCGGTAGATAAAAGTGTCCGGTAATTTTGCATACAAGATTATGATTTTGTTTACAAATTCGCTAATCGACCTCTCTCGCATATTATCAGTAGGTAAATTACAAATTATAATGCCATTTTATGGCACTGGTGTAATCTACCGAAAAATAAAACTGTTTGAATCTTGCAGCTGATTTTATAATTTCTCGTTTCTCTTTTCCAGTTTCTATTAATAGATTTCCAGATTTAATTTTATTTTGGTTTGTAAATTTGTGCATAGGTAAACTATATACCGGTGGAAGTTCTTCCTAAACGGAAATTGCTAATAATTTAGTATAGTTTACATCCGGCAGGCCCCCTTTATGTCTGGAAGTCTTGGGAACTGGAAAGTGGCGTAGCGTAAAATTTAAGATTAGGGGTTGTAAGATGAGATTTTTCACTTACAAAAACTATCTAAGGAATGCGATATCAATTATCGACAATGTGTCTCATGATACAATTTTAATTTTTACAACTTCGGTCGTAAACTAAAACTGTTTCATTTTTTTACGCCATTAAAATTTCTATAAAAATTAGACCGTTAGTTGATTAATTAAATATCGCAAAATCCGTCGTTAATCCTCCAGATGTATAGGTTCTTATAAAATATATACCTACCTACCTTATAGGTACAGTTAACATTTAATTTATAATCATTATTATGGTTGATTGCCTTACATTCATTGATTGGGTTAGTAGTCGTATTTTTTAAATTGTTTGGATTAAAAACGTGGGAATATTTAAAATTAAAAATTCTCAAGATTTTAATTTGTTCTGTTTAACGATTTAATTATATGTAATAATTGGTAAAATTGGTACACCTTCGAAGGGTCACCAATTTGCAACTGTGTTAATCAGAATCTCGGTGTATAAATATTTAAATCGAAAATATTTATATTGTATATAAATAAAATAATCAGATCAAAATTAGAATACCCAAGCACATAACTCGTAAAAATACTTGAGAAACACTTGGCATAGTAAATAGTATACAATCAATGACTTAAAACAGCAACTGGGGTATTATATTAACTGTACGAACCATGACCGAAATAATTTAGAAGTACCAGTACTCTCCAGTTGTATTCTAGAGAAGGCCATCTTCTCCTTGTCTACCCTGTAAGATCTACAGAGAAGACAATAATTCTATCGTTAGTAAGCCATCTTAGCTTCGGCCAAGTTGATAACCAACATCTAATGAAAAGGTGTATGGTTAACCCAGCAAAAAATATTAAAATTGAAAAGAAATGCTGTAACGGCAAATAGAAAAAGGCAGGCGTAGATGGTAAAAGTCTGAAGAAGAAGAAGAGAATGAAGATATGGCACTCCACAAAGAGAAATACTTTTATCTTCTGATAGCACCTAACGAAATTATCACACACGGGATAAACCGTTGAGTTAATCATATTGTGATGTTTTCTTGTATCAAGCAGGGCCGGCGTTACCATATGTGCGAACGGCACCTTTGCACAGGGCGGCAGATTTTTGGGGCGCAAATTTTTGTATTTTCGCATGTGAAATTTTGGATATTACTTTATATCTTTGTTGCTTCTGTTTATTCGGACGCCCCGTTTGTTTTTCCATCATCTATCCAACAGTTCCAATATTTATTCCTATGAAAGCCATGAAATGACGGACACGCTCCTTTAAAAAAAATTTCGCCTGCGGCGCACAGTGGGATTTTTGACTTTAAAAGCTGGCCTAAATTCAAAAAATCAAATGCTACTTAGTCGCGGTGGCGAGCTTTTCCCGTTACCTCGCCCGTTAAGGGCGTCATAATCAAAAACTCACACAGGGCGGCAAATTGGCTAGCACCGGCCCTGATATCAAGTATAACCATAGCTTGATGAAAATGTAAAATTTGTATAGTTTTGAGTTCTGTACAAATGTCAAAAAGTAAACTCAGTTGAAATTTTTAAGTTTTATACACTAGGTTTAGATTGTCTGGGTTGTGTAGACCGAAGGCCGTACTGAATTATCACTCTCACGCAATCCTCTAATTTTTTCAGGTTGGTAGCTAGAAAATGGTTGGAAAGCTTCCAATGAAGTGAAATTTTAACTGAAGGTTGTGCTACGAATTTTAAGCCGAATGCCGCTATTCCCAACTTTCCTTTCACGATTAAATTTGAAAAAAGTTAAATTTTATCAAAAACGTTTACAAGTTTGTTTGCATTGATATTTCGTACAAAGCTCCCACTCCCTTGGTAAGTGGTAACCTTTAGCCAACCAAAAAAGAAACTCGGCTTAATTTCACTGTATCCACAACTTAGGAAGTCAGCGTGGCCGATAATAAATTAAATATTTTGATTTTACGCACAAAGCTGTATCTCTATCTCGCTCTGATTGGTCATGCTTTTTTACCAACCTAAAGAAAACTCTGATTGGTCAATCCTTATTTTACCAACTTAATAAAATGTGCCGATCTATCGAGTTACATACCAATCGTATTGCACATTCATCGAGTTTCACTGCATTTACTCATTTGAGGGTCAACTAAATAAACACTAATCGTATTGTATACCAATCGAAGTGCATACCAATCAAATTGCGCATTATTCGAGTTGCACATCAATTGATTCTACTGCATTCACTCTTTAAAATGTATGATATAATATATAAAGCTACATAAATCTGTCATTGCTTCCGTAACGTATCTCTGACTGATAAATTATTTTTGCCAATCTAAAAATCTTGTAATTTGGAAAGTTACGGGAAAGTGGCAGATCAGTGAGACTTTTAGGCCGCAAAACCTGGGCGATTTGTTTGTCTTTACTTACATAACCTTTTTACTCAGTGAATCATTATAAGTTACCAAGATAAAAAAATTGTGAGACTACGGGAAACTGAAGGATCAGTGCGGCTTTAACCTGGGTAGGTAATCAAGTTGCACACCCATCGGGTTCCACACCCAAAGAAGAAGGTTCCTAAAGAGGAAGAAAAGATATATCCTTAGTTGCACACATCTTTTTAAACTGATATTAAATTAGCAACTGTATAATAGTAAACAATAATTTGAAGAACGAAGAGGGAATTACATTAAATTATTCTGAAAAAAAAATAATTATTTTTCTCAAAATAAGCAAAAATTCAAAAGATAGTAGGTGAAGGACGCGACGTGGATATCGAAGAATTATTATTTATTCAATTTTTGCAATTATATATTCGTTTAAGTCAGACCAACGATCGCCAACCTACTTATCAGCGAGAAATATTTTGAATTTCATTTGAAAAAATATAATATATTTTTTAAAATTAATTTTTTTAATCATAAATTCGGGTAGATAATCTTATAATCTTCAATATCTAACAATATTATTAGATAAAATAAAAAATTTCATTATTTTCTTTCGATTATTATTGCAGTGGATGCATAGGTGATCTAGAACTAAGCGGTGCTAGGACAATGATTTGCAGGTGTGAGATCACAAAAAAAAAGAAAAAAAGGATCCAAAAGTAAATAGTGGATATTATTTTATAAATTTTAAAGTGCCACCTCAATTTTTTTAATCATAATATACCCTCTCAATAATTATGTCTTATACACTTCTGACGGCATAAGTTACTACTTGACTCTTTCTGATCATGGCGTAAAGCAGACAGTTATCGAAAATGATTAATTAATGTAACTCAGACTCCCTAGAAGAACTAAAAATATGAGTTTTTCTTTTGAACACAATTACTGGGGGTGTGATTGATTTGCTTATATTGGAACCGTTTACTCTTGTATGGGGGGGGGGTTGGATTGGTAAATAATGGTTATGCTAGTACCCGATTGATGTTATTATTTTTGTTTTGGATTTAAATACTTCTCGTTTATTTAAGAAAACTTAATTGGAGTTTTATTTTAATTTGTCTATCAATTAAACTGATTACATTGAATGCTGTTATAAATTGCCATTTCATTGTTAGAATAATTAAAATTAGACTAGAGATATAATTTTGTAATTATCTCAATTTCATTTTAAAACTTACTTAGTGACGGCTTTTAACTTTTTAAATTTAATGGCTTAAGATACAAATAATATCTAGCTAATTTTCAGCTGCAAAAATTATTGGAGCATGCATTTGTAAAAGTCATAAAAAATGAAATTTTTAGGTTGGAACCAACTCTCGATTTACATACGATGTGCTTCTGTCGCTTTATAATATTATTACTATTTGGATGTAAATTCATTGCTGTTATTGAAGGCCGATTATCATCAATGAATTCAAACAAAAGCCATTTTATTCATGGACATGTGGAAGTACAATATTTTACTCTATTTTGACCGTGACGTTTTGCCAATTCGATATTTCCCAGAGAGCCGGGATAAAAAAATTTATTAAATACGGGGGGGGGGAGATGGATTAATTATTTAGAAAAAAATTCTTTACTTAAAAAAACAATACCACATAAAATAAAATCTCTTAAATACGAGACTAATTATGGCCTCGGGGGAACCCCCCTCTTTTACTATTCTTGTTTATGCTCGTAATTTCATTGTTGATCTAAACGTAGCATGAAGAAATAACATAAAATTAAGAACTCGATAAAGTGATCCAAGTTAACCTTAAATATAAAGGTCGCTGATCGTTATTTTAATAAAATTACCATATTATTAAAATTTAATTGTACAAATCCGTTAATTGCATTTTTGTAAGGTCGATTTCTTTACAATTTTGTGAAATATATTATAATAGAACCTTCAAGGAGCACCAAGTTTTTTGAATAAGAAAAAAAGGATTCCATTTTTAAACCTCCGATTGAAAGAGGGAAGCTGTCTGCAGATGGTTGTCGCGTATTATTATTTTCTCTTCAGCTGTGAGAGCTACCAGCTTCCTTGGTTCACACTGGGAGTAGAGTTTTAACCATAATTTAGTTTGTTGATACTTCCTGTTTCACAGGAATCATATTCAAGTGCGACTCAGGTGTTATAAACTATTTGCGCTGTAGTTTGGAAACCCCGTCAAAAGCAAGTTTTTTGCTGAAGATTCTTAGAAGAATATTCTCCGAAAGTACCATTTTGTTATCCTGGAAAATGTTTTTTTTTAATTAATAGCAAGGCGAAATTTCTTCTGAATTTTAAATTGCAGTTATTGGCTTGATTGTTGTTTTTTTCATTATTAAAACTCTTATTATTCGCCCACTAATTTCCTTTCGTGGTAATCCTGTTGTATGATCTTACTTGAACGCAAATTTTAGAAGGCGGTTTTCTAAATGTAGATTTACATTGAGGTAGTCAAAAGATTTGCCGATGTATTATTTTTGTTAAATCTGTGGTCAGGCTCCAACAAATCATGATGTAACAAGACAAACTCGTGTGTAGTATTTTAAAAATAATCTTTTCAAATTAGGTACTTTGAAGTATTTGGCTCGAATTATATTTTTCCGCATTTTTTGTAGTTTATTGTAAAATAAAAAAAATTATTTATGTACCAATTATAACGTTTATAATGTAATAATAAAGAAATTAATTTAAATTTCGTTTTGTTGTTAATTAACTGATATTTTTTTGTTTATGAAAATGTTAAGATCAACTCGAAACCGATTTTACTTTTAAAGACGTTATGCTTTGCATAATAAAATCGTTAATATTATTTAAAAATCGAACATTAGGTATTCAAATGTCCGAATAACGTTCTCTTCGAAAATTCCAAGACGCTGAATTCACTTTGATTTCAATGTTCTTCTTTTATCTATATGAGCGGTACTTAATAATGACCTAGACATGGTTTCAAAAAATTTTGGGCTACTTTTTGTATTTTGTTTCTTTATTCGAGGTAAACTACATTCAGTAGCTAAGATATGAACCTTGTTAAGTCGGGCGTAAGCGAGACTTCATCTTAATAGGGTGTCACTCGAACGGGAATTCCATACAATTACTCAGACGTGCGCCAATGTATTTTCTGCTCAAAACGCATTTGAATCTGTCCGAAAAGTGATTAGCCTTAAAACCTTTAAATTTTGGTTTTCGTGAATTCTGTGAATTTTCTACTCGAAATACATTAGAATCTGCAAACAAGTTTAAATTTTGTGGGTCAGAGAGTAGCAATCTCGAATTCGAATCAAGAATGTTAAACCTTAAGGGAGGGGGTGGACATCCGTGCTTGTTTTGCATTTCTTAATTAATCTTGATAAAATTTGGCATGAATATTCGTACAGTACAAAAAATTTACTTGTTTGTTAATGCGGAAAAGCGGATTGGTACTTTTGGAATAATTAAATATAAACGATTTGCTATAGCGCACAAGGCTACTAGCCTTTTCAATGCATGCCCCAGTCGAATTTTTATCTTTATTATGAAACATTGCATATTATGCACTTTTACGAACATAAATAATAACAGTAGTATGTATGTGCTTACAAGCATTTTATTAAATCAAACGGAAACATTTAATAGTAGTAACATATTATTATTATTATTCTGACAGCTACTATATAACAGCATAAACATCTTTACGACACTTCATGGTAATTAATTGATGAAAATTTAGAGCAATAAATCTAAAGAATAAGTAAATACAATAAATCTATATTATTATATTCAACGAGCGGATAATAAATGTTTTTGCTGCACGAGTTATGAACGAGTGAGCGAGTACAATACTAAAAAAACTGGATTGCCAAGGTTGTACTTCCACTGCACTAAACTAATTAATGCTATCTTGCATTGTGCCATCATCTTGTCAGATGTCGATATTTTGTCACTTACTGTTCCGCCACTGTCCTTACAATTCATCTAATATAATGAGAAATTTGTCTGTTGCTATCATCAGTAGTTTTCTCAGTTACGCAACGACTTAATTCTTACGACTGGCTTCCGTTAGGCCTGACGTACTCCTAGTTAATTTTGTTTTTACATTAAAAAATATCGAATTTTCTTGTAGAAGAGCCTTTCTACCATTCAGAAGTAAACAAAAAACTTAAGTAGTGTAAATTTGCTTGTTCACTTGAGTTCAACAGACACTGCGTGGTGTTCCGCAAGAGTTCATTTTAATTCTAAACACAGTTCGTTTCATTCTCCTCTGAATCTAGTTAACTTCCTAGTCGAGTTTTTACTATTCATATCGGAATTATTTTGAACAATGCCAGTCGGTATACACTATCGGGGGCACCATTGTGCACCGTGGAGTAGGTAAAATTTAAAAAAAAAACGAAAATTATTTGAAAGTTTTAGAAAATTGAACACACGCGAGTAACCGGAAAGATCTCAACATTTTTTTTAACCTTGCACACCACTTAATGCACTTATTGCACAAAAGCTTTTCGAAATACAATATTTTTGTTATATTACCTATAATGGGTAATTGTTTAACAAACTAAAAGTAAAATGGTCGTGATGCAATTACTACACACAAAGTTTTGTGATATTGTTTGTTCGACACTTCAACGGACTTTCGTTATAATAGGATTTTAGTGTTATGCAATCAGTTCCTTTATGACATTGTAATTGTTTAGAATAATGATAAATGATCAGTTACCTACGTAAATTTGTGTTATAAAAGCACATTTAAAAATGTAAAATTTTTCATTACATCATTGCTTGCATAAACAATGTGTACTTTTCATTGTTATAATAGAAAGTCTTAAGAAATAACAATTTTTGCGGTTTTTTGAATATTATCGAATAATTTTAATAAAACTTCGATTTATATTATTTTTACAGTGTAATATAATTATTGTACAACATAAAAATAAAATGTAACCCACGATTGCACTTTGCATAGTGCATTATATAATGTGCCGTGATCAATTTCGAGGTTACAGTTTATCAGTTACACGATATTTGACAACAATATCATGAACAGAGTTTTCTTGTAGCATTGTTGTTGCCGACGCAACTTGCTCGGAGTAATTGGATATGTTGTATATTATTCGAATTTTTTGATGAAAGGTTTACCAAGTTGTGATATTTTGCCAATCGGGAAGCGTACTCGTAAAAGTATGTGTAACCTATTTAAAGTCTAAATTAAGATTGATTTTTATTTCTAATTCTGTATTATTTTTAACTTCAGGAAGATCAAGCTTGTAAATTGCGAAGAACGATTCTCTTTGAAATTCTCACTTTTTATTTTCGTTTGTGTAACCTCGATTGTGTGAAACTATTTATCCCATTATACTTGAATCATTGATTAAATTTAGAAAACAGGAGGCAGTATTTGACAATTATAATTCGGGAAGTGGACGTCTGCACTACTGCTCGACTGGACGTTTTAATATAATCAATGTTGATATGTGACGAACTCGTCGATTAATAATTTTTTTATTAAAGCGATGCGGGTTTTTGATTTAATTTTAATAATCTTGATCGTGTATAGCATTTAAATCTAATTATGTTACAATATTTTACTTAAACTAAATTGGTTTGCTCTTTAAGTTAAATTGATAGATATCATTTCAAACAATATTCTCATAACAAATTAGCATGTTTGAACGTTGCCATAAACAAATTAATTTCAGGTGCTTTCACCTTGGCTTATTTAAACTTGGCAGTTTTGCATTTTTTGTTCCACCCAAAGTTTCACTGTTTAGGCGATTTATTAAATTTTTATGCAACCAAAAATGTTTCCTTTCGATTCCACTACAGTGCCAGTGTTTATTTGCAATAGTACTATTAAATTTTTAAATTCACTTTCACTTGAGAATTTTAGAATAGCCAATATAATTAAAATTATTCACATTTTAATAATTTATCAATTAGAAAATGCTAAAACGCTCTAAAGAAAGTAATAAGGACACCATTCAAGATTGGGTGGCCTCGATGTTGCCTGAAGAAATTTATTGTATATCGTCAGATAGTTATCTACCAAGTTAAAAGAAAACCTTTCTCTGGAAGGCCTGCATGACGGAATCATTGATGAATCACACTTCCGATCAGACACTCGGTAGTATTAAACCCGATTGAACTGCGAACTGTAGACAGGTGAACTAAGACGATCAGTTTGAACTGACCAGAACATATCTGGTATGTACACTTAGGGAGCGTTCATAAACCACGTAGTTTGATTTTGACCTCTTTAGAACCCCTCCCTCCCATCATGTAGCTTAACGTAGCTTTTACCACGATAACCCTACCCCCCCCTAGATGGAACGTAGTTTTTTTTCCTATAATGTCCAGAAGACATGTTATGTTTTCTGTTAACAAAACTATTTAAAAATTATTTGGTATAAAAAATGAATAACACCAATATTTGTTTTTAAAACAAATAGCGCACCTATATAAAACATAAATAAAAAAAATCAAAATACGGAAATAAATATCCATATTATGTTGTCGCTTATATTCTGAAAATTGCTTTCATAATAAATGAAGAAAACTACGTAGCTTGACTATAATCCCCCCGTACCCTCACGTAGCCCTGCGTAGCTTTCTACCTAACCCCTCCCCCCCCTTGGCCAAACCACGTAGTTTATGAACGCTCCCTTATACACTTAGCCGTAGTATCAGCAGTAGGTGGCAATATCAGAAGTATTGGGCAGTCAATACTGTCATTTATTATTGATACTGCCGATACTGTCCAGCGCAAGCCTTTTCAATCTGGTACTGTCTAATATTGTCACTTTTAATATTATTCTACTGTTGGTACTACCTTATAATGACGGTAACTACCTGATGCTGCCACTTACTTCTGATATTGCCACTTACTGGTAATAATGCTTAATACTAATATTTATTTTACTGTTATGCAATATTATTATGCTACGTATCTGGTAGTAACGGCAATAACAAGCATTAAATGGTTGTATTGCATTCTTTCGAAAAGCGTATAAATCTAAACAGCATATCCCAGATAGGTCAAACTGAAACCGTAATATTGAAAAAGGGTATTCCATACCCCCCAGACCTCCCGGTCAACGTTACCTTTATCTGAAATAGGTAACAGATTTTGATGCGTAGATATTCTTTCACACTTTCGGGAGTGAAGTAAGAGATAACCTTAGCCCTAGTTCTAAGGGAGTCTAGTGTCACTTTTCACTCCGAAATTCCAAAGAGTGCAAAAGAGGAGGACTACTTAAAAGCAGTGTGCTTTCATAACCTAAAAGAGGAAAAGGAAGGGAAGAAGGCCTGTCGTTAAATGGTAGATAACCCATTCTTAACTTCAGTGACGAGGAAGAAGTATGTAGCAAACAAAGGAAAGCTTATATTCAATAGAGGACTATTATTAAGTTAATGCTTGGCTCGAGAAAAATTTGAGCACAACTTAAGTACGAAATTGTTTATTTTGATTAGGCGGTTTCGTACTTAAATCTGACTGAAGTCAGAGATAGGACAAAGTATTGACTATAGGTATGGTCATAAGTAGACTGGGAGCTGAAATATAATAATTTTTCCTTTTTGAGTTGCATTCAAAATTCACTCCTGAACACAAAACACTTAGATAAATTATTATATACAGAGTCTTTTTAAAATCACTGTCACTCAGAAACGGTGCGACAAAATCTAGGGAGTGAAATTTGCAACAAAAGATGTCTAATATCTGATAAGTTTTGCTATAAAATCGATTTTTATTTAAAAAAATTCTTCAGAAGTTACAAATTATATTGCTATCATAGGAATGGAGTGTCAGAGTTATTTTAAGAGTAACTGTATAAATTAAAAATTCAAATTAAACCTAACTCTTTTTATATGTTGCGTTGGAAGAGAAATCTAAAACACTATCAGCCCGTGCCAGGTGATTGTGTTTGATTTGTATTCACTACATTATCATATTTATTATAGCAGCGGTGACCACTAGCGTACCTAGGGGGGGGGGGGCACACATTTAGGGGGCGGCAGTGTGCGGTATGTAAAAATTTTGGGTTTGAATAAAGCTATAACAGGTTAAATGTTTGATTACGAATACCTCGATGACCTTTTTCTTGGCTCTTTTTTTTTAATTTTTTAAACATTTTTAATTATAAATTTTAATTAATTTTTTTTTAATTTAGGGGGCGGCAAAATTTAAGACCGCCCCGGGCGGCAAAAGCTCTAGGTACGCCAGTGGCGGTGACTCGTACTTTGCCATGATAGGAAGAATATGATAAAAAATAAGGGGGTTCTCACTTTATAAGATGTTTTAATTACTGGGTACTGTATTGTATTTCTACAAGCCGTGTCTACAACATATAGATGTTTTTGATTTGAAAAAGTTCAAGGTTTCTTCTTTGTAATAAAAGCAATTGTAGAAGATGCAGAACCACCAGTCTCTGAAATCGGGAGGATACTCTTCAGTTTAGAATCTTCTAAATACCTTTTATAAACTTTTATTAGACTTTCCACCTTAGTTTAAGCAAGAAAGTGCACAACAATAATTTTTCTAAACTGTGATTGTTTTTAATCCGATGTTATCAGAATAACTTGGGGCTAAGATATTTCAGTTTCCGCAAACCTTGTAAATTGTAGGGTAAGGTTGCCAAAGTCTTACCACCGCTTAAGTCGTACCTCTTAAATATTAGGCGTAATATCACACCAACTGCGCCTCTTCCGGCAAAACGAGTTACTCCCTGGTAAACCATATTGTTTTAGGGTCTAGGACGAGTAACTCGTTTTGCCGGAAGGGGCGCAGTTGGTATGATATTACGCTTAATAGGTACGACTTAAGCGGTGGTACGACTTTGGCAACCTTACCCTAAAAGCTGCTACATCTTGTCAAGTAAATAAGGCCACCACACAAATAGAGATAACCGAAATTTTTATAAAGGTTATTTTCACTACAAGCATATTGGGGACTAGTTTCACTCAAAAATTTAAATTTTTTTATAATGGTTGAAGGAGCAGATTGGACCACTTTATAATCACCCAAATATATAATTTTTCATTTTTATAAACAGCCTTCTTTAAAAAAAAAATCGCATTTTCATAAACTGATTTTTTTGCTGAAAATTAAATAAGCAGCAATTCCCTATAAGACTTTTTTTTATAAATTCAAGCTATTCTTTAGAAAATCACCTGATATGGTTTCTGGAAAATACCGGCCAACAATGGCGCTCGATAGATAAACAGAAAACTACTTTTTTTTTTTTGATAAAAATCGGGGTTCTATGAAGAGCTATATCTGGGAAACTAGAACGACTAGAACAATAAATTTTTTATATTTTTATGCAGAATTTTATTTATTTTAATTTTGATAAGACCTATTTTGGGTGTAGGATGTACAGAAAACGGCCAATTTAAGATTTTGTGAATTTTGGAATCTTTCTGGACAAATTCGCCCCTGCTTGGGTCGAATTGTAGAAAACTGGAATATTAAAAATATCTTAAATAATGTAAATGTAATCAATGTAGTAAATAATGCACTCTTTTGCTTTTTTTTGTAAACATTTGGTTTATACACTGATAAAAATGATTTGTTGCTGTAACAGAGCTATTAGTAGCTATAGCCTCAACTGAGTTTATTTTGCTGTTATAACAAATTTTTTGTTGAAAGTTGTTTTTCTCCAACCGTATTAAAAGCAGTACATTTTTAATAGCATTTTACCTCGACTAAAAGTTGACGTTTTCGTTATTAATATAAAAATGTGAACATTGCTAAGCAACACTTTTTTTACGTGCACTACAAAGACTTTATTGTGCATGACTTAAAAGTGATTTTATTTTTTTAGCATTTTTTGTGGGCGATCGATCTAAATTTTTGCATATGCCTTCCTACCGATAATTCACGAGGGTGTGTCTGTGTCGAAGGAGGTGAATTTTTTGCTCAGTTTTTTGATATCTAGCGCCGTTCTCGAGTTATTGCTAATTCAAATAATATAGAGAAAGCACTCTTCGAAATTACACAATTTTTAAATGTCCAAGTGACTTTTTTAATATTACGTCAAATAATGTTTTAAAATTAAATATTTATATTTTAAATTTTATTTAATTTTTGGTTGAAGAAAAAGTAATATGTCTCATTTGGATTAAAAGTGTCAAACAAAGTTTCACTTTTAATCCGAATAAGACAATGTACTATTTCTATTCAGTAAAAAAGATTAGTTGATTTAACAAATTTTTTTATTCTGCATACAAACACTTTGTTAGGGCAACAGAAAACTTGTTGCAACAACGAAAAACTCTGTTGAGGCAAAATAGCTACTAAAAGTTTTATTAGGGCGATGAATCCTTTTTCACAGTGCAGTTACGAATAAATTATCCTCTAAAGCAGGCCTTTCTAAACTATGGGTAGCGACCCTAATGAGGTCGAGTAGCAAAATTCTGGGGTCGCGAGAGATTTTAATTTCAAATATTATCATCAAAAAATATTTATTTATCTTTCTTTTATATTTATATGGGGTCGCCAGGAAACTCGCAATCATAAATGGAGTCTTGAATGAAAAAAGTTTAAGAAGCCCTGCTCGAAAGGATTTTCATAATTTTACATGATTCCATTGCTTGCACCTGAACATTGACATTTCTGTTGAACCGAATCAATTTTGATAATTTTCTTAACGATCATAATCTGCCCAAGTGCACGATATCAGATTCCTGACACAATGAAAACGTTTTTACTTCCAACGTTCCTTTTATTTGTAAAATTCATTGCATTGGCAACCTGTACACTATGCCTGCATACACTGAGAAAAAGGATTTGTCGCCCTAACAGAGTTATTAGTAGCTATATAGCCTCAACAGAATTTTTCGTTGCTGTAACAAGTTTTCTGTTGCCATATAACAAAGTTTTTTTTTATGAAAAATAAGAAAATTTGTTAAATCAACTATTCTTTTTTACTGAATAGAAAACAACTTAGTTATGGCAGCAGAAAATTTGTTGCAGCAACAAAAAATTTGTTATAGCAGCAAAACAAAATTCAGTTGAGGCTATAGCTACTAATAGTTCTGTTAGAGCGACAAATCTTTTTTCACAGTGTATATCTAGCGTCGAGAGTTATCTTGCAACTGTAAAAATAAAAGCTGGTGTTACTGGGCGCCAGCTGAAAGAAATAAACGAAAAATTAGATTAAAAAAAATTTGTTGTCGCCTTCAAAATAGGAGAGCTGATGAATAAAATTAACTCGGAACTTTAATAATTCAATGGAACTGACACAAATAAATAGCTATATTTCAAGGGCACAGAAATAGATATTAAAAATATAATAAAATAGATGAAAAAAGTTGTTTGTTTAACAACTGTACTTTACTGTGATAAGAGCCGATAGGTGTATAGGCTTCCGTTTTAATTGGTTACGATTATATATTTCTATGTGAAGAAGTTCGAGGCCAATCGCAATTTTACGAAAAGTAATTTCTTGATATGTCAGATATTTTTCCCCTGTCAACCACGAAGTACAATGACTTGGTTGTATTTTTTCTGATATAATCAGCTCTAACCATACAATTTTTTAAAAAGATTTTTAACAATAAAATCACAAGGCAAATTGTTTGAATTTTGTAATAAATAAGTAGGTAGGTACCTATTATTGCAAAAACTTGACATAGTTTTTGGCACGCCCATTGTACAAGATATAATATGAGCAATTTAAATTAATAACCGTAGGTGGTAGGCAAAACATTCGTTATATTATTATTTTACTACCTCTTTGGGGTTGTCGTACCTTTGGCACCTACTAAGGTGGTCTGGATATATTTGTTATTGGGCGTCCCAAGTTCCTTTTGGCGATTTTCTGGAAACGAGGTGTGATTAACAGTATTCTTCACATGGACAATGATTGTTTGCATTTAGCAAGACACGATCTAGTGAGATGCAGTTTTATTTATAGATAATTTAAATGAAGTACATACTACAGCCAAGTTGTTAACTTTTTAGTGTCGTAAGGTTAAATGGGCTTGTATTACATATAGACTTTTAAGTATTGTCATGTATACGACTTGAGATAATTTAAGAGAAAATGAAAAGGGCGTGGTAAACATGTAATATAATTTTCGAAGGAAAACATAAATAGTTGAGCATTTACAATTTTAACCCGCTCGATTTAAAATCTTACAGAAGGGATAGAATCTTGTTTTTTTGTTTAGAAATCAACAGTCTTCACTAGACCATATCATGTTACCTTTCCTAATCATGTTTATGTAAGACTATTTTGGAAATCTTTGGCTACTCTTTTCGTTGTACGATTGACGGTTTAATTTGTTTCGTGTTCACGCTTTTGCGAAATATTTCAACATGGATTGGACTCGAAGGTTGAGGATACATTTACCTATTTCGTTGTACCATTTCTGAGGTACAGAGATGACAATATTTTTTGTATTTTACAGAGGTTGTTTTAAGTCACTGTAAGTCGACTTGGTGCGACTAAATAGAAAAATGTATATAAACAAAAATGAAAGGAATGAAATTTGCAATAAAAAATGTTTAATAAGTATTGCAGTAAAAGCGATTTTTATATGACAAAAAACGTCTTCAAAGCATACAATTTACAGGTACAATCAAAAATTGATACAAAATAGGAATTATAACTTTTATCCAAAATTATATTGATCTTAATTCATGATGAAATAAATGAAACTTACTAGAACGTAGTAGCTCGAATGTAATAATTATAATTCAAGTTCAACTCGATTTTCTTGAGGAAGTTAATAATTTCCTTAGTATTTAAAATGTTATTGTTCTTTTCTAAATAAATTGTTTTGGAAGTTCCTGCCTCTAATTATTCTCTTTCTTCCCATAACATTTTTTAGTGCAGGTAGATACTGGAATTACCACTACGACTTTTTTTAACGTTCCGTTCAAGGTAACTAATATTAATTTTCAAGCAATAATAGAAGGAAGATTGATTACCTGTAATAAATATTCACAGCTTTAAAATATAATGACTCATATTCATGTGATCATCGTAACTCTTGTGGTGCGCTAGCCTCTACTTTCCAGCCAAATCCTCTTTTGCTCCACCTTTTTGTATTGTTCTTTAACGATAAACATCGCTTTTTTTAAGTTGTGCAAAACAAAATTAATAGGTACAATGACGCGAATAATTTAAAACATTCAGTGTAATGTGATAGGTACCATATTATTATTATACTTATTAGTTATTAGTAATAATAATTATGGGTATACATTAGTTGGGAAATTTTTTGTAGTTATTTTGTACTCTACAATTTGAATGGATAATACGTAATATCAATTCGGCTTGAAAATTTATGATTTTTAATTTTGTTTTCAAATTAGGTGTTTCAACCCCCCCCCTCCTGTTCCAGTTTTAGATCAGTGATAACTATCTTACAATAATTGTTTTCAGTATAATGCCATTGTGATTGGTTAATATCTCACACGTGACTAAAAATGGGCGTGTCTAATTGGATTTTTATTGAAAAATAGACTTTTGCAGTGAATATTCATTACATAATTATTAAAAAGCGCTTTGACGAATGATTTTAACATTTTAAGAGCACAACAGCACAATAAAACAGATTTGAGAATACAATAAGATATTTTATATTTTAAAAATTATTTATGCATTAAAATTATAATCTATATATTTTAATAATTATGATGCATTTAATTTTTTTTTGTTGATTCGTCAACCACCGGCTGCGGTCACCACCGAAATTGATTACCACTGAATTGAATTGAAAACATTGAAATAAATAAAAACTAGACGCGATCACGGTGACCGCATATTGGTGGTTAAGCGAACAATAAATTTAGTTAAGGGGTTTCACCACTTTAGCGTTCGGAAAAATAGGTATAAAAAGTGAAATTTTTCCTTGCTGATGGTGGAATTATTTTATTTGTCAGGCATCGACAAAAAAATAAAAATTAATTTTTTTCTTATATAAAAAGGTAATACCTCAGATTTAGTATTAGGGAAAATTTGTTTTTATTTTTTTTGTAGCAATGACAGCTGTTTGAAAAAAATTTCTGATTTTTATCGAAATTTTGAGTTTTAAAAATGTATAACTAATGAACGTGGTACCTAATTAAAAAAATCCTGTGCTACATCTTGGATATAATATTATGAAGAATGCGTGTTTTAAATTTTAACAAAATCGGTTAAGTAGACCTCGAGATATTTTGTCCGCCAGTTTGAAATATGTAGTTTCGAGAAAAAACGCAAGAGAAAAAACAGTAGTACTGCGTCAACCTCTTAAAACAAAATATTTTTTTAATTAACCTTTTAATTTGCGATTCCTGGACCGTATACATGAGGTCTTCTATTATTGCCGCGATGTCCTTCGACTCTTTCGAGCAGCTCTTCAATTTGCTAGCTTCTTTAGTCTCCTCTTGGAAAGCCAAGTTTTCAGTAAATCGCAGCGCTCTTGCGCCAATTACAAGGTTTAATAATTGCATCATATTTTGATGTATTAATTTTGTTAATTTTTTAATTACAATATTTTTAAAAGTATAAATAATATATCTAGCCAAAAAAAAATTTGATATTTTGAAAATCTCAGGGTGGTGAAACCCTTTAAGAGTTACGGAAAGATTTCAGTGTAATCCTGCAGTTAACATTGTCCTCGCATATTTTTGTAATTCTTCAATTTTCTTTAGGATTTTCGATTAACGAAAATTTAAAAGTTATAAATTATTAAACTGCTTTTTTTTTGGGTTTTATCGTGATGCCCATAAGGATATTTTTAAAAGATCTCGAAATTAACTAAGGGAGCCTATTTTGCCGAACAAAAATATTCTATTTTTTGCGAGGGATAACAGAGGAAAAAGTTAAAAAAATGAATTTTTTAAGAACGTTACTTACTAAATACATATATTAATGCTGTTCCGCCACTGTCCCGTCATCGTGACAGTTGCTGATTTGACTAGTTAAATCTAAGAAAGCTGTAGTTTAATCTTACGGTTAATTGATAAAATGCCTTATGCAGATGCGTAACAATGATTTTCGACTTCATCAATTAATAAGTATAGATAATTCTCGGGAACAGGAATGGAACAAATATTGATATCATTGAGTATTTGTTTTGAAAGACTGATAGGTTCCCAACAGTATTTGATTATACTTCGTTAGTCTTCTTCGTACTGTCAGCCGTCACTGCTCGGAAAAATTCAGCCTGAATACAACTAATTCATTTATTATCAATTAGCAAATTTTATATCGGTTTATTAGTCATCGGTCCGACAGACAGCTATTCAGGAAATATGATAACAGTAAGATAACCAGTTCAGGAAATGGATCGGTTTCATTAAACTCGAGTTGGTATGAATGCAAAATCAATTTATCATTAAATAATGATACCTTTAAACACCTTTAAAAATCAATCAGCTGTAAGCAAAAAACTATCATTCAAAACTTACGTTTAAATAATCCACGACTGAAATAAAAAGAGGTTTCAAACATTGGAATAAAAAAAAATGTGAAGTCCGGAAATTTCCAGTATCCAAGAAATAGCGAGAAACTCTTATCATAGTATTTAATCGTTCACTTTACACTACGAACTGAAAGAGTAAAATATTAAATTATGCTGTTAGGAGCGTATAACAAATATTATTTAGAATTTGCAATAATAAGTAATTATTTATTTAAAATGTAATAATGATTTTATATTCGTCTGGGGAGGGCGGTGTCCCACTGTCCTTCACGTCTCATCCGCCGCTGACTGCCGGTAACTTCAACTTATCACGCGTCATTGGTAGATAATACGATAAAAAATCAAACAAGAATAAATTAAACCACAACATTAGCCGCTATTATTGGCGTCATTTGAAATTAAAATACATAATTAAAGAATGACTTGTCATCTCCAACAGCCATGACAAGAAAATCAACGTCAAACTTAAAAAAAAAAAAATCGAATATCTCACGTGGGGAATTTTTCTCTGTGGATCCAAACTACCACGGTTGATTCAAAATTTATTTTCGTGAATTCTAAAATAACAATCAAAGTTAATTTTTCTTTGAAAACATTTTTGATTTTTGAAAAAAAAAGTATTCATTTTTTTAAAAATTGATATATAAAATATTGTGAAAATTCTTGTCCCACCTTCAAATGGAAATTATTGAAATAACTTCTTTAACTTTGCAACAGTGTGTCATGCTTTTCATTATTTAGAAACAATAAATCAGCTGGAAATATGTATTTATTAAAGGTAACGATAAGTTTTGTTAATTGGAACAAAGTCCTTGATCAACAAAAATGTAATACCAGCAGCTAAACATTATTGGATGTAATATTTTTTTTATTCGAAGGTTAATTGAAAATTTTCAATATTGTACCAGTATAACTAGGAAATTCAATTAAATTTGGGAATATCGTCGGCTTACCATTAACTCTTGTAATAGTGTATAAAAATTATAATTACAGTTCAAGAGATTCTATTTTATCTTTCTTGTATAACAAATTTTAATACCCACCACATCGAATAAATTAATTTATTTTTAAATCTACCGATAGTTGTAAAGCCTGGGCAATGTAAAACTATGAAAATGTTATAGTGACAGTTATAAAGTAGTAGAAGTTTGAAATGAATAAATTGTGAAGTCATTTCATTTATAATTATTTGTACCAGCCGCAAAGGAACATTTATTATCGTTACGTGTTAACATGGAAATGTAGTTTTGCAGATACGATAATCTTTAATGTCCCGTATTCTAATTAATTAGAATGGAACGAAACTGGAAAGAAACAAGAGAAAATTATTTTGCAGATCAGGAACAAGTTACCGTGCTAAATTGGAGACCCTGAAAGAAATCAGAATATAAAAGTTTAGCATATACCCCATACCAGGGTTGGAATCCAGATGGAGAAATTGCAAGCAGAAATTGATCTTAACTTTTTTTTTGTTTTTTCTTCGCCAGTAATAGTTTCCTATTTTTATTCGTTACTTAATAATGGATCATATTATTCATATACAACACTACATGGCGCTTATTTGATGATACGGTATTTGGACTTCATCCAACTGGAGTTCGTTTTTCATTGAATTTATTTTTGAATTTTTTTTATTTACTTTATAATAATTGTGTTTTGGATTCAGCAATTTCAAGAACCGGTCAAAAATACTTCATGTAGCACTAAAAAAAATTAAGATGAATAAATTATACAGTTGCACTACAACCCAGGGTGGGTTTTGGCTAACCACTTCATTTTTATGAAGGGTTTTTAAGGCAGATTACCTCGGTCCGCCGAGGGAGGACGGTTAGAATAAAGTTCTTACTTTACTCAGGCTCGAATCGGGGTTCTCTGCTTAGTAGTCGATGCACTTAAGCATCAACCCGTAACCGTCCTCTTGATGAATAAATTAAGCATATTTAAAAGTATTATACTACCTATCTATGTATAACAAATATAATTTATTTAATTGCTTTGATGCTCAACTGAAACATTGAAATTAATTAATTCAATTACTTCATTAAGCTAAGCATTTTAATGTCTTATTTTGTTAGTACAAACATATTTACTTGAAGGAATGTTATAAATGCATTTTAAATGAAAGTTTTAATAAAAACACAATAATTACTAAATATTAAGGATAATTAAAAAATTGTTTTTGGTTTATTATTAATTTTGAACACTTTTCTTTGCCTTGATCTTTCAAGGGTAGCTGTAGTTACAAAATTGATGTAAGTTACATCAAAATAATTGATAATCATTTAGTTTAACGAGCCTTTCTCCAGATTGTGTATCTTTGCAAATAAGCAATTTTTTTTCTCTACTATTAAGTGAGAGGAAGGACCCACAGCATAACGTGGAACTGGATTACGGTAATAATTTTGAATCGATCGAGAACGAATTTAATCCATATCTAATTGGTCTAATACCATTATGATGCTGTCACAGTTTCATACGAACGATTCATTTAGTATCCTTTGAGGGAGGTCAACAGTAGTATATAATTGAAGGTGAATGAGGATATTATGAGAGTGTAGCGAACTGTATAGTAGTTCTATAAAAAAAGAGAAGAAAAGAAGTTGATTTATTTTATCAAAAAGTAATAGATAATAAGTTGGGTGGGTGTAGCATGATTTAAATTTCAAAATCAGAAACATGTGAAATTAAAAAAATGACACTATCATTTTTGACTTAGTTAGTGCCTTTTTCTTGTAAGCCCACGATATATTGTTGCAAATGCATTCATTTGCAAGCGTCATTCAGATTTAAAGATCGTAAAAATCAACTGTAACTCTTGAATTTTAATTTTTGCAAGTACTTTCAATAAAACGAGATGTTTTTTTTTTATTACTGCCGAATTCTAGAGCAATCAAGATTTTCATATTGAATATAACCTAGTTCTTAGCAAGAAAATAAAATTAAAACTTAAATTAATATCAATGTTTTGTGCTGTGTGCTGATGATAAGAGTCTGCATTTTAATCCCAATGTATCTTTCTTCCCAGGCATCGAGCGATCCAAATATACCTTAAATTCCTAAATTCTAAAGGAAAGAAAATTAAATATAATATTAAAATAGTATATTGTTTCATTAGGAGCTAATGTTGATTTTTCTGGCGAGTGGCTGGTATAGAACATCTGATAAAAATACATTAGCTTTGAATAAAATACTTTTTCTGTAAAAACGTAAAAAAAAATGTTAAGTTGTTAAGGGGGGAGGGTCTAAAATAGATTTCTTATCTTGTGTTTCTGACTAAATTTTCTTTTCAAAAAGTGTGATAATTATTTCTAACTCGGGGAAGATATTTTTATTTTATTGATAAATCAATCATTTTCCACAATATTGTTCTTTGTTATTGGCGTGAAATTCATCTCCTCAGATCCGTATTAACTTTGAAACTGCACACTTATTTTTCATAACATGTACATATATAACATGTAACAATATACGGTGGCTGGGGTTTCTGAAACCCCAGTTTGCAGTTCAAAAGTTAATCTAGAAAAGTTACAGGTATTATGACAGTAATCTGAAAAAAATTTAAGCTATCCTTTTTGAGGTCTCAAAAACTCACTTATTATGTCAAATATATTGGATACCACAGCTATGAGCTGTATACTCCACGTCTAGTAAGGGAACATTGTGGGCGTTTTTTGTACGGGGTCATACCCTATTTTGTCTTACCGGCTATCTTTGTGGGACCACTGATGCTAACTTGTGGATCGCTGCGCTAAGCCAGTTTTTTACCCGGGATAGCTTTGCTAGGCGAGTGTCCTCTAGGCTTGGTTGCGGTGTTGCGTTTCCTTTTTGTGAATCCAGGGTAGGTGCAATTACCCTAGCATGGATTCCGTACTTGGGGAACGCGGTCAGCGGGGGAGACAGTGGTGCGCGTGCCTTGCTTCCAGCTTATGCTTGCAGGGACGGCTAAAGTTGTTTTGCCAATTTTGGGGAATTTTTAAGGGCTTGGTGGGGGTTTTAGAATGAACTTGTATAGTTTGTCTACATCGCAGGTCGACGAACGACCGGTCAAGTTTTTTAGTACATCACCATTCTTTCAGGAGCGATCCGGTTGTTTCGGGCAGAATTCGAGGGTCAGTTGGGCGATTTTACGACCCGATCGTCCTTTCCTGGGCCCGCCTCAGGGCCTAACTCTCAAGGGTGACTTATTTATTTATAAATTCAATATTTACATGATACTTTTACATATTCACAATTTTTACACGGTTATACACAAGAACTCGATGTCTACAGGTTTCTGGTGCGGAATTCTGGTGTCCTAGTCTCCTTTCCTTCGTGGGGCTCCTTGTTTCTTTCTTTGTTGCTTGTCCTGGCGACAGCTTCTAAACAAAAATAAAGGATTAGCCGGGCTGACCCCTGTGAGGTGGTGAGGCTGAAGACTGCAGGATTGCCTTGGGTTTTTGTACCTCAGATAGTCGTCGAGCTGGTAATTACCGAGCTGTCTGACTAGTGGATCAGATGAACTCTTCGATGGACTCCATGTTGGAGTCCTCCTGCAGTCTTTTGTTCGAGATATATCAATGTGCTTTCAGCGCTCGCCTAATTGCTATGTTTTGTATCACTTGGATCCTGTATATTTGTTTTGCGGACGCGAATCCCCAAACTGGCGTCGCATATGTTATGGTGGGTCTTATAATGGTTTTAATCGATGTTAACCCATTTTTGATACTTAATTTACTGTTTGTGTTCAGCAGGGGCCCAAGAGCGGCCATAGCTAATCTAGCGAGTAACCGGACACTTCGCTCCTGGACATTTCGCACCCGGACGTATAGCTCCACGGAATTTCCGTCCCAAACAGGACGAGGTTTATTTGGAGGAATTTGCGGCCTGCCTTGTTGGCAGTGGAACGGGCAAAGTATGTCGCCATACTTTTCCCTGGGTTTACACCTATTCTTCAGGTGCGGCACCAAACCTCGAGTTTATTTAGGGAGTCTTGTAATTTTGCTAGTATATGTTTTGGGCATTGCGAGCTCACATAGTACGCGGTGTTGTTCGCGTACAGCTGCGCTGTCGTGTAAGTGGGTATGGGGACTGGTACGTCTTTGTAGATGTACAGGGTAGGAGCGAGGATAGAGCCCTGACTCCGGGATCAATTGGTCTCTCCATGGACCTTGTGCCTTCCATCCTGATTCTGAAGTTCAGGCCCAACAGGTATGACGCTATCAGTCTGACAAATGCTGAGTCGATGCCGCCATGGATGAGTTTGTAGAGCAATCCCTGATACCAGACCTTATCGAAGGCTTTGGCGACATCGAGGATAGGTTGAGTTATTATGTCGAGGCAACGTACACCCTTTGTAGTCTAGTTTTTCAAATTAAAAAAAAATATGAAAATTTGTCTGCTTCTTATTTTAGGAATAGGTTCAGGGATAGGATTGCGCTAGTTGTCCAGTTAACTGAATTTTACTTTTATTATAAGAAATTCTTAATATTTTTGCGTAGACATATACGGTAGCGGTCATGGAAATTGCATTGGAAATTATTCGTGAATTAAAAAAATAGATTTCTAATATCATATTCTTAATAATAAAGAATAGAAAATCGAACTGAAATAGATAAAAAGTTAAATTTTTAGTTTGAAACTCATAAGCTCATAAATACCTACATTTTCTTTTTTTAACATAATCACAAAGTAAGCTTTTTAAATCGGGGGGTCTGGGGGGTATAGAATACCCCCCAGCATATAAGTGATTGTCTTCAAAAATAGAAAATGTTATTGAATTTCAAATCAGAAGTCTTAAAATCTTAGATTTTTAGAAGTTAGATTTCTGATTTGAAACCCATAAAAGCTCAAGAACACCATTTTTTGCGCACAATCTCTGGTGTACTGGAGGGTATTCCATACCCCCAGGCGCCCCTGGTTTGAAAACCTAACTTTGTGTGCGTATTGTGTTTATATTGTGTGCTCTTATTGAAATTTCATTGAGAATTTTTTTTTTAAATTGTTATAATTTATTACCGATGCAATTTCCATGACTGCTACTGTAAGTTTTAAGTGTTTACAACTGCGCTTTGCGTTAACTTTGAATCGGTTTGCTTCGACGCTCGTATAATATGGTTATGCAAACGTAATAGCAAGTTTGTTATTGCGAAGAGGTCTAACGATTATTTATTCTAGTACGATGCTAACCAAACTAGAAAACCAGAAAATTGATATTGAGCTTTTGGTATACAGTATCACAGCGTGCGGAGGCGCGACGTGGAAATCCACAGATCGTAAGATGAAACTAGGAAATTCAATGAAATTCAAACTTAAAAACCAAACCATTACTCCGATAAAATCGTCTGTCAATCAAGTTATAATTTAAAAAAAAGTTTCCTGGTTTTTATTTCAATCATTCCATCCTTGAGTGCGTTTCTAACATTGATTACAATATTTTTCATTTAATTTTTAGTAATATTATTAAAACAAACAATTTATTAATAACACATAATTATATTATTGCAGAGAAACTTTGTTTTCCTTATTTTCTTGAGTTAGAAAGTTTTCTTTTTTCCTATACCTATAATATGGGATTTGCAGCGGATTATTTGTAAGGTTACATGTCCACAGCTTCGTGGAAAACTATTTTTTTCCTGTTTCTTTACTGTCGGTAATTCGTGGTTGTGAAAATGGTATAGTGCAAAAGTTGGATGTTTTACATATTTTTTGTTTCGGTTTACAATTTTATATGTATTGTAGAAAATATATGAAATGGGTACTAGCAAAAAATAAACAAATCATTTATTTGACTGCTAATAACTTCCGTTATCTATTGTATGCAAATAATGATTACATACCTTTTTTTACGTTGTACCTGATAGCGAATATAATTTTTATTACGAAATCAGTACCCAATGAAGAACAGCAATAATAATATAAAACAATGATTGGCAGGTTCAGTGAAAACTTGCAGTTGAATTCAACCTGTTCATAGGTTGATTTTTTGGTCCTTGATTTTGCTGCTTGTATAAATGTCTGTAGATTCACAAGATAAATTTAAAATAGAATTTCCGTTCATTGTCTTCATTGTTCTGTCTATCTGGTAACTGCAGACAATTTTAAGAGCTTACAATATGAGAAGACTTAGACAATATAATATGTGTTCCCTCATTTGAACATCTTTATGCTGCCCTATAATATCAATATTTAATAAATTTAGCTACATAATTTTTTAACACAAACGAAATTACCACTTTAGATTTTTCGTGTCACTTTTGCATTGAAATATTCGCAAGTCCTTGAATTCTGTCGACACCAAATTAAATTACAGCTTCATTTAGAATTACAAAATTAACAAATCATGTAAGAAAAAACTGTAGGTTTAAAAAGAACAATGTTAAACTAATTAGTGAACAAATTTTAATTTTACACGTTTTGGTTTTAGAAATTAGCGAACTTTTTAAAACAAACAAGATTAGTTTTGCAATTGAAAATTAGTTTTATGTTAATTTCTTTTAAATAATTGGCTGATTTATTAAAAAATTTCACTTATAATTAATTTATTATAAACATACATTATTAATTTATCGAAAGTGTAAAATCCTGCAGGTAACTCGTTTTTAATATCAATCAATTTTATATACGTAGTAACGTAAAGGTCATTTTTTTATTTTATAGTTGTTGATGAGGATCCGCGATGTATGGTATTTAACATTTTTGCCTAAACTACGATTTTATGATTACGAAAGCAGACTTTTTTATTGCAGGTCTATACGACTTAATTCTTACGGTTGGCTTTCGTTGCTGCTGACGCACTTCTAGAATATTAATTAAATTGCACTTATATAACATTTTTGCGAAGAAATTCGCTACTCAAAAATTCTCAACTCCACCCAAAAACACCTAAGTGACATTAATCTGGTTACCTACTTTTCAGATTTTTCTAGCACAATGCAATATTGCTTTTCGAATTGAATTATGAAATAGTAATTAGCAATATTCAGGTGTGTTTTTTTAATCGTATGTAGTAGGTATTATTTATTTACTTTTATAAATCCATGTTGTAATAGATCGTTTGATTTGCTAAAACACCAACATGTAAATTGTTACATATTTTTAATGCAGATAGTGAAAGTTTCTTCTAAGTTAGAATTTCTCTTAAAATATTATAAATCAATCAAATGTTCTCACTTTTCAATAAAATCGTTAATTCATAGAATAACTCACGGAAAATTACGGAGATCATCGTTTAAAAATAAAATCATGTAAATTACTGTTGCGCAATCTACTATTTACCATAGAATCATTATTTTTTAAATAATTCATATTTGAATAATTTATTTAAATTTTATTTCTTTAATTCTATTATTTTTTTCAAAAAATATTTTGTTAAAATTGCTCGTTTGGATCGGTACCGATTCGATTAAACGATTTCTAACTTTATTTTTTGAATGAAATCAATAATGTATTACTTTCACTTGCAATTTGTCAAGTTTTTTGGATCTATGGTAATTTTTAATTTTTTTTTCAGATTCAAGTGGATTGTGCAGAACTGGTTATTCACATTCCGGGAAATTTGGGCCAAGATGGAGTTGTTTATAGGCTCGATTATTTCCCCCCGTATGGCTATCCAGCCCCTAACACGACGATAGCTTCCAAAGATATTCACGATGTAATAAAATTTTCTCAAGCATTACCAGGAACTAAATATGACTTTTGGCTTTATTATTCTAATGCAACACATAATACACTTACATGGACTGCTAATTTTACGACAGGTAATTGTTTTGCATACTCTTGAAGTAGCACACAATGGAGAGTTTCATTTTATTGTCACTTTGTTGAATGTTCCACTAACATGTTTTATTATTCGTCAATTATTTTACGTACACGACTATAGAAAGGATAGCATATCAGGTAGTTTTTATCTCTCGAAAATGATACTTTGCAGCGGTGTTCGGAAAATTTTTGCACATAAGCATAATTTTTGCACTTTCCGCACGCTTATTAACTTTCCGCACGCTTATTAACTTTCCGCACTCATACAATAAAGAAATGCAATACCCTTATAATTAAATCGAATCGTGAATTCCTGGCTACGGCGGATGTTGATAAGCGATAAGGCACACCTGCAAGATTATAAATAGTAAAAGACGGAGGTTGTTTCTTGTTTACGTTTTTTATTGTTTTTATAGTCTAACACTTTAAAATGCACTACTACTCTGTCTGCGTTTTCACTGTCTACTGAAGTGCACGTGCATTTTGCATGACAGCTAATAGATAAGAGTATTATTTACTTCCGTTATGTCGCGTCTCATTTCTATTAACCTTTATATATAAACGTTACTTTTTAAAGCATAATTTATGTTTTTTTTGGAAAGGACCTGTCTTGAACGTAAAGCTAAATACAGTGACTCGTGCAGAAAGTTCCATTGCGGTTTCGTAAGCTATCAGAACTCGCTAAACGCTCGTTCTGATATATTGCTTACTCAACCGCAATCTTCAACTTTCTGCAACACGACTGTAAATAGCTATTTTCAACTGTGCAGACGCATGGTAATTCTCAGACCTAAGTTAGCCATAGCAAACGAGCAGTGAAACTTGATTATTGCAGCCACATCAATTATTTTAAAATACTATATCTCTAGGGTGGAGTTTTCTCGATCTCATTTTCACCAGAGAATTTATTTTATGTGAATTCGAAATCCGTAGTTTTCGTTTTCTATAAAGGAAAACCTATAGCTCCTCATTAAATCTTACTTCAGATCCTGATAGCTCAGCTACAGATTTGATCAGTGTTTGTTGTTGTGCTCAATAAAAATTCAATTGGAGGTATTTCTACTTTCAAATACGTGATTATTTTTCTAATACGCGATTTAGATTGTCATAAATTCTTTATTTTTTTTAAATTCCCATGACTATGTATTTGGAAAAATATAATAAAATATCCGTACACGGACTTGCATTTATTGTTTAAATTGGTGTAAATACCAAGGTGAGAAACTAGAAAATAAATCTTCTTTACCCACGGCGCGGCGTCACTAGAATATTTGATTTGTGGTTTACCCTTTACGACATCTTTATTTTCTGAAATCTACAGTAGCGTAACAAACTAGGCCCCGAAATGCGTAATAAATTAGCATCGACACTTTTTTCATAATATACATAAACTTTAAAACTAGGCCCTTGTTCGATCGAGCACATGGAACGCCGGTAGTGACGCCACTGGAAATCAAATAGTAAATTCCAAGAATAATTAAAATTATTGCTGTCACGGGGTTTTATTTATTCTGTCCTGGAATATTATTATCTAAATTGAAGGACGGTGGTTCACACAGCAAATCATGAACTAAACTGAGAGGGGAACCGATAGTCCAGGCGATCCCTATCGCATAACGAACAAAAAGGAGTTTAGGATGAAGACATTCTTGCTGACTTAAATATGTCAAAAATAAAACCGAGAATCCGGCATAATTGTTGCTAATCTTCATTGATCAGATGGCACTCGAAAAATAAATGATTAGTGAAAGACGATTAACTGCGTGCCTTTCAAGTATCCGGTTATGTGCCCCGCCATTTTTGAAAATTTAAAAAATGAATATTGTGCCAGGCTGTGCCCGATGTGTGCCACGCTGTGCCGTATTTTTTTAAATTTTATTTTATTTATTTTTATTTATTTTAGATTTTATACAGATTGCTTATTTTGGGGTAGAAGTTAGCCCCGCCATTTTTGATTTTTTAAAAATCAAAATTGCATTGGATTCTACTCGACGTGTGCCGTTGTGCGCCTTAAATCATAAAATATTTGATAAATAAAATATTTTTGGGCCTAAAACTATTTTATCAATAGAAGTTAGCCCCGTCATTTTTGAATTTTTTTAAAAACAAAATTGTATTGTATTCTAATCGTTGTGTGCCGCAATTTTATATTACTTAAATTCCCTAGTACGTCATCTTGGCTCAGCCAAGTTTGATCGCCAACGTCCATTGTAGGTATGGCACATTAAGAAGAAGAAGATTGTATTCTAATTGACATGTGCCGTTGTGTGCAATTACACCTGCCAGCAAAATTTTTTTTCATCGAAGAACCTTGCAATAGTTCTAATTGGAGTAGTATATCTAGTAGTATATCAAAATTGCGGTCGCCGGTGTTAGTATCAACCATTATCGTTGTTCCATAATGTATGTTTATTTGGTTTGGTTTATTTGGACCCTAATATATTTATGTCTAGATTTGAAGTGGATCCGAGATTTGCCGTGGTTGCGTTTGTCAAAACCGACCTTGCGCACCTCCGCTCTGGGCCGTTTTGACAAATGCCATACTTGCTGAAATTATTCCTCTAGACCGGTCCTACTCGGTAAAGTGTGCTACCCGGAAGGGGGTGGATCTCCCTCGATGTTGGACTGAAAGCTGTGATTTTTTTCTGCTCTGAATTAAATCTTTATTTTTAATTGGTCTTAGTGTTGGGATTAATTAATTATTATTAATTAATTATTATTAATTAATCCTCAGGTAGTTTGGAAGGCAATTTATAATTCCCTTTAATATTTAATATTCCTGGACCAATCGTCCGGGCACGAATCGTCCAAGGATCAATCATCCGGGGATCAATCGTCCGCTGGATCAATTTTCCGGGGACCAATCGTCCGGGGACCAAACGTCCGGATAACCGTGTCTTTCATCTCAATAAATTATAGTGAAAAATTGTGTGAGATAAATTTCAGCGTAAAATTTAATGGTTTACAACATACCTCGAGTAGAATCAAATACAATTTTGATTTAAAAAAAAATCCAAAATGTTGGGGCTAACTTCTATCGATAAAATAGATTTTGGCCCAAAAAAATGTTATTTATCAAAATAAAATTTTATAATTTACGGCACACAACGGCATACATCGATCAGAATACAATACAATTTTGTTTTTAAAAAAATTCAAAAATTTGATTTTTAAAAAATCAAAAATGGCGGGACTAACTTCTACCCAAAAATAGCAATCTGTATAAAATTCAAAATAAATAAAATAAAAAAAAAATTGGCACAGCGTGGCACATATCGGGCACAGCCCGGCACAATATTCATTTTTTAAATTTTCAAAAATGGCGGGCTAACTTCACGCACATTATCCGGTTGGACTTCGACCAAGTAAGTTCTTGATTTCTTTTTTAGCCACCGATCTGACCAAAAAACTTTTTCAACGAAGTGCATTTCCTCACAAAAAGCAGCAGATATGATAGAGGGAATATTTTCTTTTCTGTGCTGATTTTTCACTTAAAACGTTTGGATAGCCACTAAAGGTGGGACTGTTCTCTTAAGTCGCATGCGACGATCGCGTTCTAGGGAATTACTTAGCCGCAGCTAAGGCATCATCAGTGGGCTAAAGCCCCTCTCGATGCGCTTGTCGGTGAATTTATGTCTTTTTAAGCGAATAGATCAGGTGATCCACGTCGTATTTACAGTAAATATGGGAACCGAAGTCTCCCACCCTAGAACAGGGATAGGACTGGCAGACAATAAAAAAAGTGGAAAAAAAGATTCTGAAATATCTAACATTTTCCGAGCAGGAAAATGAAGAACGCAAAGGAAACAATGGGACTGAAGGACCGCATAAAGTGTCATAACTCCTGACAGGAGGGGGAGGGAAAGCAAAAATAGAAAAATTTTCCAGAAAGAATTTTTTTAAAAACCCGTTTCCAATTTTTTGATTAAACACTGACTGAAATACTGTGGCCCTAGAGTTTCTTATTGAACACAGTTACTGAGTTACTGGGGGGGGGGGAGTTATTTATAGATCTCTACTCTCAGGGATAGAAGATTTTTTATAAAGCAAATGTTGATCACCAATTCACGGAATGTTATATATTATATATTTTTTAATATTGAGAACAATATCCAGTAGCCATAAAAATAGTAAATTTGTAATCTGCGAAATTAAAATAAATTAATTTGATTGAGAAAATATGCAATGTAAGAAATAAAAGTTCTAGTTTGGCGGTAAATACAATACAAAACAATAGTAAATAAAGCAGGTAAAACGTTTTCAAGGAGATTTGAATTTTTGATTGTACAAATGAATTTATTCTGGGTGCTATAAAAATAATTCCAATTTTACTGTTCAATTAATCTGTTAATTTATAAATTTTAATCTTCTCCTGTGACTTCCACTGCTGGCAAAAAGTTTGGATGCACATGCATATTTATGTATTTAACAAGAATCTCACGCTTCAAAGAAACTTATTTTTGTAAGTTATGAATTTCACGGCTTAGTAAACATATAATTAATAATAACTGCCGAAAACTTCAAAAGATTTAAAGAAAACAAGATTTTGTTGAATGAATTTGAGAGATTGTTAGCGTAAATGTTTACGCAACAGTTATACAACAGTTTTATATCACTTCTTGGCTTTTAATAATTGCTTACAAGATTAATGAGATATGACATAAACTGTAAACAATTATTAATGCACATTCAGCACTGTTTAGTCATAAAGACTTATATGGTGTAATGAGTTAATATCAGTCGAAACTCGAAATTCAAAGGTGAGACGTTTAATAGGCCATGTTGCTATCAAGAAGTCGTTTTTGCATACAAGAAATTTAAAAAAAAGTCGAGATAACTTGACGGCATAATATAATAAATATATTTAGATAATCGGCCATGATTTTGTGCTACACCAAGATAACGATACGAAGCACTGCCGAAGCAATTGGCCACCACAATCACTAGATTTGAACTTTATTGAGTTTCTATGTGGGGAGAGTTTGATAAAAAGATCTCTATGACTAGAAATGACTATAAGACTAAATGAGAGAACACCAGCAGTGGGCACATGGGACCATTCAATTTTGAGTTCATAATCCATAGGAGGGTCTTTATTTCTATATTGTTAATCCATTGAAATAAAAATTTTTTCTGCATATTTGTTAATTGTTACACGGCAGCATTTTAATGCTTTCCCAGACGTTTTTCGATTTTTCGGTTTATTTTTTATTTTTATGGTCAACACTTCAAGACCAATTGACCAAAGTTTATGTTTTCTAAGAAATCTTTTTTTATTTTCAATTAGCTTAGCGCATAATTGATCAGTGAGTGATCAGCAATGCTGATCCTTTCATTAATGAGTAATTTAGATTAGAAAAACGCGAGTTAACAGGACAGCTATCACTTGAGTTAAATGTAACGAGTTCCGCATTAAAAGACTCGTTCTGATTAAACCTCTTATAAAGAAAGCGTTTTGTAGTTTAATAAGTGGTGCATTAATATTAATGTGTATTACACAATCATAAAAATGTTTTAAGTATAAAAAATGTAATTCATTAAACTTTAAATTAATTCTAAAAAAAAATATTTTATCAGAATTCTTGCAGAAATTATAGTTTCTGAATTAATTATTTTGCAAAAATTGTTTTTAAATTTTTATTTCTACACTTTTTAAATAAATTTCGTTTTATTTCACTTTTTAAGTTTTTGTTATATAATTAATTTTTTTTAGTACCGGATCCTCCATCGAATTTATCGGTGGTCGTGCGTAGTGGTAAAACAGCAATTATAACATGGAGTCCACCACTACAAGGCAGCTTTTCGAATTTTAAATTAAAAATTAACGCACTAACACCGGCGTTAGATCCAAAACCGCAAGTTCTAACGATAGAAAATCTCGAAGGCTCTCCCTATGTTTTGAGAGAACTCACACCAGGGGCCACCTATCAAGTTCAAGCATTTACAGTATTTGAAGGAAAAGAAAGCGCCGCTTACACGTCTAGAAACTTTACTACTAGTAAGTGATCTAATTTGTTGAAATTTTCTTATAACACTTGAAATTTCAGAGCCAAATACACCAGGAAAGTTTATTGTTTGGTTTCGTAATGAAACCACTCTTCTTGTGTTGTGGCAGCCACCGTACCCGGCAGCTATTTACTCACATTATAAGGTTTCCATAGAACCACCCGATGCTATCGACAGTATTTTATATGTCGAAAAGGAAGGAGAACCGCCTGGTCCGGCACAAGCTGCCTTTAAAGGCCTGGTTCCAGGTCGGGCTTACAATATTTCCGTTCAGACGATGTCGGAAGACGAAATTTCTACTCCAACTACCGCTCAGTACAGAACCGTACCATTACGGCCCTTAAATGTTACCTTCGATAAGCATTCCGTTACTTCCACATCTTTTAGTGTCAACTGGGAAGCACCTAATGGAAAAAGGTATGTTTTATAATACGAATTTTTCTAATTTTATTTGTTCTATCTTCCTGAAGGAAAAAGGGGCACAAATTTGTTTTCAATTTCTATTGATATTTTACATTCAAAATCGTTATTTTTTTTAGTGAGTTTGATAAATATCAAATTTCTTTGGGAACTGTGCGAAAACAGCCACCTGTTACAAGATTACGTGAAGAACCTTTGTATTGGGAATTCAAGGATAATTTGGAACCTGGTAAAACTTACCAAGTGGTTGTTAAGACTGTTTCTGGAAAAGTCACGTCATGGCCGATGTCTGCTGATGTTACACTAAGTAAATGATTTAAGTTTAGTTAAATAAAATTATTCTTACTTACATATATTTTAGAACCGCTGCCTGTGATAGATCCACGTGCCGAATCGGACGAAAATTTAAGCGGAGTGGTTAATATAGCTTGGAGCGCAAATGCAGACAGCCATCAGGATGGCTATTTGATATCTTATCACGAAGTTGAGAGCTCTACAGGCGATAGTAATACGGTTACCACAAATAAAACTAAAGTTGCATTGGATACTTTATTACCTGGACGAAATTATTCTATAGCTATTCAAGCGGTGTCGAAAAAAGTCGAATCCGAAGCAAGTTTTGTTTATGTTATTACGCGACCCAGTGCACCTATTATTGAGGATTCCAAATCATTCATTGATGGTTTGAATATTAGTTGGAAGTCTGATGTTAATTCTAAACAGGATAAATATGAAGTGCAGTTGATTAGGAACGACACCTTGGAACGAATTATTAAAACCACATACGAATCGAGAATAGTTTTGTCAAATTTGTATCCTGGTGCAGGTTATACGGTGAAAGTGTATGCAATCTCTCACGGTCTCAAGAGTGAACCACATGAATATTTTCAACCAGTTTGTAAGTACAATTTAGTTTTTTTTATGGTAACACTCCAGCCACGAAGTATTGTTGCATGAAAATAACTAGGAAATTTATCCCAAAAATCACAAAATCTTAAATCAACTGTTTTCTGTACATTTTATACTCAAAATAGATCATAGTAAAATCAAAGTAAATAATATTTTGAGAACAATAAAAAAAATTTTAATTTCGAAAAAAGGGGAGCTGCCGCGAAATCTCATATCGCGATTTCCGCGGTTGCTATTAGATTTAAAAATTTTATTTTTACAGAACAATTGAGAACAAATCAAGAACAATCGAAAACAATCAAAAAAATTTTTAATTTTGAAAAAGGGGGAGCTGGCAGAAAAAAAAGTTTTTTGCGATTTTTTTTATATTCTTTTGTAAAATCAAAAAAAAAATATCAGAAAAATTGAGAACAAATGAAGAACAATCGAGAACAACAACAAAATTAATTTTTTGATAAAAGGTGAACCAGCTTTACGCACGTCAAAAAACGGGTAAAAGGAATTCCGTCTGAAAACTGACAGCTAGGGCGTTATTATAGCTACAAAGTTATTTTATATATAGATTTATAGCTAATTGAGTCTAGTTTCATTTATCTGTTGACCACTTTCACGTCAGATGAACAGAAAAAAAAAAACGTCAAAAACGGAAAACAACCTTTTATTTTGGCAAAAATCGAGATTGTATCAAGGATTGTAGCTTGGAAACTAGATTAAAACAAGTTTTTACAACTTCACACAGAATTTTATTTATTTCAATTTTGATAAGACCTGTTTTGGGTGCAGGAAGAACAAAAAACGGTCAATTTAATATTTTGTGATTTTTGGGATCTTTCATGAAAAATTTTTTCTTGTTTTGGTTGGAATTTTCTGTAGAAAACTTGGAGCTTTTTTTATTAAAATAAATGGCTCAAGCAAAAGAATTTCAGACCCCTTTTTCACTACATAATGACCGAAACAAGAGTAAATTTGTATTATACAAATTAAAGAATTTTTAGAAAATAGTCAATTGCTTAAAACTCAAAAAAATTTATATTTTGATTATTTACATGGCTGTTTAATTTAGTACCTATAGCAGAACAGTTTCAGTTTATGGTACATAAATTACAACTTTTGACTAAACTTGTGAGTAATAAAATTGGAGATGAACCAAAATTAGAATCTTTCCAAGAAGAAATGTGGAGTTATTAAACCAAAATGGTTCAATTTTAGTTTATTCTCCTTAAGAACATAATAAAACATAATTTATTATTTAAATTATTTGTTTTAGTTCCTCGACCACCAACAAATATGACGATTGAAAAAACAACCACTAATTCGGTCATTGTTCAATGGTCGGCACCAAGCGATTCTCTGATAACAGAGTATGCAATTCGTTATCGAACAGATACAGAACGAACCTGGGTAAGATTACCTGCAGTACAAATCACAGAGGCAGAAGTAACGGACATGACTCCCGGTGAGCGCTACACCATCCAAGTTAACACCGTAAGCTACAGCCTCGAAAGTAATGAACCACAACAACTAAATCATACTGTTCGTAAGTGAAAAATAAACTAGAAACAAAAAGTGAAACTTTGCTGATAATAAAATAATTTTAGGTCCCAATCCTGTATCCAACATTGCACCCTTGGTGGACTCCAACAACGTGACACTGGAATGGCCAAGACCCGAGGGTCGAGTCGAAACTTACATTGTAAGATGGTGGGAGAGCACCAGCCCATCTCAAATAAACAATCGAAACGTGAGTCAGAATCAAAATGGTACAGGTCCTGTTAGATTATTAGTAGGAGATTTAATGCCCGGTGTAGAATACATATTTGATATCCAAGCATTCTCTAACGATTTGGACAGCGATGTCACCACTGTGAAAACGAGAACCAGTGAGTTTCTCGCATAATTTGGGTTATCTTATACAAATTTAAAATTTTAGTGCCTCTTATACAATCTGAAGTTGTGGTTGTTAATAATCAGCAATTAACCGATTCTATAAGTTTACGCTACACACCAACTCCTCAGGTGTCTTCTAAATTTGATTTGTACAGATTCTCATTATCCGATACCAATATACCAGACCAGGAAAAGGAGGCAGACGATTCTGATCGTTTGGTCACTTTTAATGGACTTGTGCCTGGGCGTCTCTATAATATTACAGTGTGGACTATATCTCATGATGTTGCAAGCCAACCGTTACAACGACAAGACAGGCTATGTAAGTATTTCTGATTTAATATTATCTGTAAATTTCAAATCAGTTTAAATCTAATATTCTACAAGTAGATTTCATATAGGCAAGAAACCATTTTAATGGTTGATTTTGCTTACTCAGATAATCAAAGCCAGTAATCATAACACTTCTCCTACAGGCTTGTTTGTTTGTTATTTATAAAGTGATCGGTCTGTGAGTTCAAATAAATAAACCAAATGAAACTACTGTTTTTGGTCCTATTTTATTTAAATCATTTTCAGATCCTGAACCGATAACTGGAATAAACGCAACTTCAATTCACGACACCGAAATTGTGTTAACTTGGGCAACACCTCGAGGCGAATACAACGCATTCGAAGTGCAATACTTGACTTCCGAAAATATTTTAATTCAAAATTTAACTTTACATAACTCAATCACAATAACCGAACTGAGACCACATCGAAATTACACTTTTACAGTGATTGTGCGCAGTGGAACCGAATCGAGCATTTTGAGGAGGTCACTACCGGTATCTGGAATCTTCACAACGAAAGAATCTGTACCAGGCAAAATGGAAAAATTCAGTCCCATTGATATTCAACCAAGTGAAATTCTTTTCGAGTGGGCTTTACCTCTCACAGAACAAAATGGAATAATTAGGAAGTTTACGATTACATATGCACTAGAGGTGAGTTTTTTAAGAAGATTAACAATTTCTTAACTTGTTTCATTCTTAGGGTTCCACTCACACCTCTTACCGGGATTTTATGCCTACAGAGTTTCGTGGTGTGATTAAACAATTAACACCTGGAAAAACCTACATTTTTAGAATACAGGCTGAGACTAAAATTGGTTTTGGACCTGAAACTGTATGGAAGCAAAAAATGCCAATACTTCCACCTCCACCTCCTCCATTACCGGTTGTTCCAACTGAAGTTTGCAAGAGCTCCACCACCATACAGATTAGATTCAGAAAGAACTATTTTAGTGATGCAAATGGACCGGTAGTTTCTTATGCGATTGTGGTCGCCGAAGATAGCAGTAAAAATTCTTCGGGTCTTGAAATGCCCTCGTGGCGTGATGTGCAAGCGTACTCGGTCTGGCCGCCTTATCAAGTCATGGAACCGTATTACCCATTTCAAAACAGCACATTAGAAGATTTTACGATCGGCAGTGAGACTTGCGATGTCAGACAAGTTGGTTATTGTAATGGTCCACTCAAGTCTGGTTCAGTATACCGAGTCAAAATTCGTGCTTTCACAGCGCCTGATAAATTTACAGATACAAGTTACAGCTTTCCTATACAGACTGGTGAGTTTTTAATTTATATATCCATATTTGCCTTTTATAAATAATCAAGGGGAAAACCGCAGACCTAATTTTTGTACACCAGATTTCCTTTTATGAGATTTCCCTGTATATTTTTAAATTTCCTCAGATTTCGTTGGAAAGTTGAAAAAGTAAAAAATGTTGTTGAATATTCCAGTTGTCTGGAATAGTTTTTACAAATTAAAGTGGAAAAGAAGCAAAATAAATTCTGAAAGATAAATATATACAGGGTGTTCCCGGATACACTTTACATAACTTGGGTGGTGAATGGTGATTGGGATTTTACCCTACCGATGAGGGCGCCACCGTTTTGGCAAAATGGCTTTGTTAGGCGGTATAGCATGGGACGGGGGTAAGTTCCACCGATGGTCACACTAAAATCCTTTTTTTTGCTAAGCTCCCAATGGGTAACTGGCAAGTTCCACCGCTGGCAAAAAAGGCAACCTGTAAGTTCCACCGATGCAAAATGAAGGCTATTAATGGCTTAACTCGCAAAGCCGCTTATAGTATTTATAATAATATTGCAAAGAGAATAGAAAATTTAACGAAAGAAATAACATAAACGTTCAATTTGAAGAAATGCAAGAAATAAGAGTAACCTACCCCACCCCCATTGATTTAAATAAACTTAAGTCAAAAAAATGCGATTTTGAGTTATTGGTACCATAATGTTTAAAATTTTGCGTTCTATCGATTGCTATAAAGAACTTATATCAAGCTTGAAAACTAAGAACGAGAAAAATGAAAATTTTAGACTTTTTTTTAATAACAATAACCCCTCCCCCCCCCCAATCTTTAAATGTCACATGGGAGGAATTCTTTTTCAGTAATGTAAGGAACACAATTGGTTTTATATTAGTATTTTATTTATTGAAAAAATTTAGTGGTCCGACACATGCTCGCTGTATTGGCAGCCCAAAGCTGAAGAGGATATGCAGAATCTGCATCTATATACGTGCGAAATAAGTAGTTCGAAAATTTCTCCAACCGCAAATCGTCCGTTAATATGGATATTAAATCTTCACTATATACGGCATCAACTTCATCCAGACTGAAATACTGTAAACCAAAACTGTACCGCAGCCAATTACCAATTTATGATTTAGCATCTTTATATTCTCCAGATAATCCAAATTTCTTAATATTTATATACCAAGATTGACCTAAATGAAATCTACAGCCAATTAGCGTAATATCTTTCCAAACATATTTTAAGCCTGCGTGTATTTTCAAAATCTACAGTGGCAAATTTTGGTTGCAACTGTAAATCGCGTTATTGACAAATTTCAATTAACTTCAAGAAACAGTTACGATAGCTGTCTTATTTTTTAAGAGACAAAAAACCAAAGGTATATAATAGCCGTTACTGTACCCATGTATGGTAAATAACTGGGTAAAAAATTTCGTGCAGTAATTAAAAGTTCCATCCATAAATACATTTTCAATGGAACACAAAAACCTCAAGTTGGATACGCAAGAAAATATAACCAAATTGCTGTTGCTATCGTTCACCATTAAAAAATCTTCTTCAGACCATGTCGTAATCTCGATGGTATCTAATGCGGAATGCACATCTAATATTGATGTCGGCAAAGGTGGTAGTATTTGTCGTCTTGCATTATATGCGTTTCGTTTAATACGCACCATGTCAGGTTCTGTAATGTTAACATCGGGAAAACTTTTCAAAGCTGCATGAAAAACCTGAGAAGGTTTTTCCGATATATTTTCAACTGCCTTTTTCTTTGCAACCCCACTTACCGCTTGACGTTGAAGTTTTTCTTTATCTTCAGTATGATTGTGTTCATCATTTGCTTTCGAAATGACACGATGTTCGCCTCCTCCAACAGTGTATATGTTTGCCGAACATTGCTTGTTGCTACAACGCCACTTCTCAGTTCCATTTAATAAATTCGATTGTTTATAAAATTTAAATCCTTGATACAACAATAGTATATTACCACGAACGCCCAATATTTCTGAAATTTTATCCATTTCTTGTAGTTTGTAATTTACTAAATAATGTAATATAAATTTATGAAGTATATATAAATTTATGAAAGACAGGATAAAAACAAGGGGTAAAGAAATTTCTGCAATAATAATATTTTCTTTATTTATCATGTGGCAGAGGTGCGGTTACAGAGGGGGACAATGGTTGAAATCACTCCCCCCCTTATGTCAGTCGGTAGGTACGACCCTGGAATAGACAGATATGTAAAATCTGAAAGAATCAACTTTTCAAAGGCTTAAAATACTTAAAAGATTAATAATACTCCTGACCGCATCGACTTAAAATTTCCCATCAGTGGAACTTACAAGTTGGATAAGAGGGACCCAAAACCAAGCGGTGGAACTTACATGTCAGATTAAAAAAGATTTGACCCATCGGTGGAAGTTACAATCGCCCATAGCATGATTTGTTTTCTATTAGAAACGGACACATTTTCGGAAAAAAAAGTTTTCTAAGATTTAGTAAAAATTTTTTACTATTTTTACATAAAATCTAATGTTTCTAAGATTTTCTCAGATTTTGTTGGATTGCCAAATTTCTTTCAGAAAAAGTTGAAAAAATAAAAAAAGGTTGTCTGGAATATTCTTAAAATTTCCTGAGTTTTTGAAATTTTATTGGGTGTCTCGAGGTTTTCTAAGATTTCTTAGATTTGTTGAGATTTCCTTGGATTTCCCTTCACTTGTACACCAAATTTCCCCAGCGGTTTCCCTCTTGCAAATAATGTTTGTTAGAGAAACAAGTACAAGGTTTTTGTTCTTGATTATTTCGGTTGATTAACAAGAAAGGAATCTCCGGTGTTCCTTCGCGAATTGAATACATTTTGGATATGTTGTAAAGCAACAGTTTTTTGATTTGAATGAAACCAATGCCAAAACACTTTATTTTTTTATAAACTGTTTCTAGGTAAAAATTTGAAATTTCACCCTAATTTTGGAGGGCTATTACACCCTCTCAAACTGCTTTATTATCAGCTAAAAAAGAGTAAGGGTCTCCTATTTTCCAATGCTCTACAACTTATTCAAAATGGATCCAAATCGGTGAAGGAGACTAGAGATGCTTTCCTTACAAGCAGTGGAAGCTCGTGCTTTAGAAATGTGGGGGTTGCAACGTTTTCCCATTTATTGTAATAATATTTTAGTTTTAATGTATGTATTTATTTTAATCAAAATGAAATATGTATTATCAAAATCGTGTTAAGTTAAAAATATTAAAAATATTGAATATTTGATTATAATTTCATCTGTTAATAACTATACATTATATTGTATTTATTTTAAACCTGCAAACAATAGCACAAACCGCCACTGCTTGTAACTATTCAGTAGCTGGGACTTTTCTTATTATTCGCCTGCTACTGAATGGATTCGTCCTTTGTCTGATGAAATTGTAAGACAATATTTTAATCTCGAATAAAATAAAATAAAAATTACATGTTATGCTTACCAGGAACTTTAAAAATTAGGTGAGTGAAAATTTAAAAAATCAGTATAAATTAAAAGTACTTAAAAGTTTGCTAACTTGAAATTATTTTGCAGACCAAGACAATACACCGATAATTTTGGGAGTCATTATACCGATCGTTTTGATAGCCTTACTGTTCATATCAGTTATAGTAATTAGGAAAAAGCGTGCTGCTGGAAGAAGAGCAACCGAATCGCGTGCAAATGACAACATGTCGATACCGGATTCGGTTATCGAAACTAGTCGACCTATAAGAATCGAAAACTTTGCAGGTCATTATCGTATAATGTCTGCAGATTCCGATTTCAGGTTTAGCGAGGAGTTTGAAGAATTGAAGCACGTAGGGCGCGATCAACCGTGCACGTTTGCCGATTTGCCTTGTAACAGGCCGAAAAATCGGTTTACCAACATATTACCATATGATCATTCGAGGTTTAAACTACAACCCGTGGATGACGAAGAAGGTTCGGATTATATTAATGCCAATTATGTGCCTGTGAGTTACCTCATCGTATTTATATATATTTTTTTTAACGTAAAATTTAAGGGTCACAATTCACCACGCGAGTTTATAGTAACTCAAGGTCCTTTGCACTCGACAAGGGATGACTTTTGGAGGACTTGTTGGGAGTCAAATTCGAGAGCTATTATTATGTTGACAAGGTGTGTCGAGAAGGGCAGGGAGAAGTGTGACCATTATTGGCCTTACGATACGATGCCTGTTTATTATGGTGATATTTCTGTACAAATTTTAAACGAAACGAGGTATCCCGACTGGAACGTGTCAGAATTTATGGTTTGTAGGGTAAGTTGTTTATTCCTTTTTGGTACTTTGTTGTGCTTACAGTTTGAGTTCTAGGGTGATACTCAACGAGTTGTGCGACACTTCCATTTTACTACCTGGCCCGATTTTGGGGTACCAAATCCACCTCACACTTTGGTTCGTTTTGTGCGAGCTTTTAGGGAAAGAGTTGCTCCAGATCAGCGACCTATCGTTGTACATTGCAGGTAAATTTTAAAATTTCCTAATTATTTAAATGTTGAGCGAGAACTTAAGTTTGTATTTAGTGCATGCGCGGTTTTATTGTTTATTATAAATTTAAGTCACTTTACAAGTGTAATGCTGTTTCGTGATAAGTATAAAAACTAAATAAACTACTCACTTTTTGATTTAATTGGAAATAGAACACAACTTATTAGAAATCAAATTTTAGGGTTCAAATCACAATGTTTTTATAAACGTCAAATAATGCCAACACAGAATTAACAAATTAAACAAGGTGGAACTCGCTTTTGCGACAGTTCTTAGGCTTCTATACATCTTTCTAGAATTTTCTTAAATTTGAAACATGCGGACAGACACGGAGCCAGAACATATAAGGCTTCTTTCTATACGATGTATAGAAGCCTAAAAATTACTAGATTTTAACCAAGAAAACCTTAAAGGCCATGAGAGATTTAAATATTTTTAAAAATTGAATTACATACAATTTTTTTTGTAGTGCCGGTGTTGGAAGATCGGGGACGTTTATATGTTTGGATCGAATTCTTCAACAGATTTTAGTTGCCGATTATGTTGACATATTTGGTATAGTATATCAGATGAGGAAAGAGCGGGTTTGGATGGTACAAACAGAACAACAGTATATTTGTATTCATCAGTGTTTGTTAGCGGTGTTGGAAGGAAAAGAACTGACGGGGCCTCCTAGAGAAATTCACGAAAATCAAGGATTTGAAGGTAAGGATATGAAATTTTCTTTTAAATTATGCTTTGACGTGTGGCATTGTACATTATTTTTTATTTATGAGTGCAATATGTTAAAATTTTATCTCATTCACGTTTCTTTGATGAAATATGTAAATTACTAGTTTCTGAAAATTAATATTACATTAAAATTTAAAAATCATCTCTAGAGAGGGCAATAACCGATAATTGCTGAAAATTTATAAAATAAGTTTTATAGTATTTGCTTAGCTTGTTAACTTTTAGATTTTAATGTAATATAAAGATAGCACATTGCACACATTTTTTTATTGTAAAAATGTATATTTCACGAGTAAATTAAGCTATGATGCCAATACAGAAATGGTTACCCAGATCATTTGGCGTTGTATAAAATTATTGTACTGTGGTTCAGGCAAAGGTGTTGGAAATGGTGCAATAGAAGCCTCATTAGGGTCAGGGGAAAAGGAAAGATAAGGCTCGCTACTTGCTGGATTAATTTCAACTTTACACATTATTTTATGGTAACCGCTTTATTTCTTAGCACGTTGTATTTAATTTGGTGTGGTAGAATGCTTTGAGTGTTGCTCTATTAATTTTTTATCTTAACAAACTTTTTCTAAAAAATAATATTATTGCTTTATAAGGGATGTCTATCTGCCATGCTTTGACTTTAGATCAAATTTTTGAGTTTTGCATTTTAAAATTTTCTTATATTTTGATTTTAATGTTAATACAATATTAATATGCACACGAAATTATTTGAATCTTGAAACTTATAAGGAGCTTATTTTGTATATATGTGATGCATTGCTTTTTGCTTTTTACATAACTTGCTTGTGAGGTGTCGCAGTAAGTATAATTTAAACTAGAGAAGTTGAAAAAAGACTTCTGAGCTGGATGGTATCCTCTCAAAGATATCTTGACAATAATCCAAGAGTATATATAAGTTGTTTCATGACATGTGGGATGTCTCAGCCAGGCAATTCAGAAGGACTGCTCATTAAACGGACAAACATTTGGATTCTTTTTTAATGAATTCATAATTTTGAGTCTGAGGCTTTACAATGAACTGCATGAAAAATATATTATACCTAGGATAAAGAGAGCCCAGGGAATCACCTTATTTCGTGCCCTTGGAGTCTATAGAATTGCATTGACAGACAATGCGGGTTTTAGGGAGAGCAATCTTCTGGGACTTTGTGATCAAGGACAGAACGGAGGTTTTGATAGGAAAAACGGAGATGTTGCAATCAATGGCGCATCCAAGAGGGGGGCGGCTAGGGGGCTATAGCCCCGCCCCCACAGCCACTTCCTTTTTTATAATGATAATCTTTTTTTAATGATTATAGTCGCTTTTTTACCGGTGCAATGAAAAATTTTTTAAAACAAAAAAATTACTCTGTTTGACTTTTAATTTAAGGTAGGTAACAGTGGTAACACAATAATTATACTCGAAAATAAGATGATCACGCCCCCTTTCCGAAAAACAAAATAACAAAATCATGGCTGCGCCACTGGTTGCAATGATGGAAGAAGGCAGTCTTTCTTACATGAACTGCTACCATGGGAACGAGTTCTCAAGGTAAATTCACTGTCTCCATGCCTATGAAGAATATTTACTTGAAGAACAGAAATAATTTAATAACTGGAAGTTAAGAACTTTTTAAGGGAACTTAAAAACCTCAGTGTGAGTTGTATTTAAAACTTCGGGCCGACCTGTTAGTCGCCTTTATATTCTTGGCGACCAGAAGGATGGCTGCAAAGTTGTCTTTTACTGGCTGGTTTGGAATATACTTGCTCTAAAACTTACATTTGCATGCTGCATAAATAATTATTTGCTTGTGACGTTGAACTAGTTGTAATTAATAGTCAGTCATCAGATACTTGTGTGTGAAAATAACTGGAAAATGATTTTTTTAATTAAACTCCTTACTTTATTACCAGAAAAAAAGTGTTTTTATAACAGATTCAAGCTGAGACAGAAACGAAATTGTCAAGAAATGTCCCAAAAGTCTCAAATTATTAAATTGGCCGTTTCCTGTACATCCCATACCCAAAACAGGTCTTATCAAAATTAAAGTGGATAAAATTTTACTCTGAAGTATGAAAAAATTGTTGTTCTAGTCTATCTAGTTTCTGAGATGTAGCCATCCATAGTACCCTCGATTTTTATCTTTGTTTTTCAGTTCAATGCACAGTTTTTTTTAATAAATAAAAAAGAATTAATAAATGACAAAATGGGTGAAACGGGATTAAGTTGGAAAGCTTACAGTTAAGATTTTATTATAGCTACAAAGATATTTTATACATAGAATTAGAAATAATGGAGTCTACTTTCACAATTTGGAATCGAAGACTAGAACAATCATTTTTTATACTTCTACACAGAATTGTATCTACTTTTTTTTGTTTTTGTGATTTTTCTTAGGGCCTGCTTTCTGATACTGAAGTAAAGGCTTTAAGCAACAAAATTTTATTTTTGAGTTATTTCCACGCAGATTCCCTTATCACTGGACTAGATCTGACATGAGATATTCTTTTTTGTTAAATATAGGAATCTAACGATGAACACTTTTTGTTTTAATTTAGATGATGAAGGTATAGCAGAGTCCGGCATGTAACCACAAAAGGAAGAAAACTTGTAAATTAATTTATTTGTAAAGATTTGTTTAAATTTTTAATTTTTTATTGAACTGAAATTTATAGCTGAAATTTATATTCGCCATTTTGTATTTGTAGATTTTAGCTTTTAGCAGTTGCCTAAATAAGCATAGATATATTTTTGTATATAAATAGTTGCAATCAGTTATGTAAATTTGAGTTTATTATGTAAGTAGTATTTTTACAGTATTTTATATTAGTAATTTTTTATATTTGCCCTGTTGACAAATGTATTGTGTTTGTCCTATTATCGAACATTTGATTCTGCACTGTTTTGTTATTTCATGTATTACCGACAATATCTACTGACCTGTGTACATTTTAGACGAGTAAGGTATTTTACATTGTATTCTGTGATAGGTAAAGGAAGGTTATTATGGAGAATGTATTTATGTTATGTAATTTTAATTAAAAATTTTCTATTTATCTGATAATACATCAAATTGTTCTGCAAAATTTAATAACAATTATTTTAAAATAATTGTAAATAAATTTGTAAATTGTTGTTCCAAGTATTTTTTAACCGAAGCCTTTGTACTTAAAATTATATAAAATTATAGTTTTTAATTTTACCATGTTGTTTTGTTCTTAACGCAGAAAGATATACCAAAGATAACAAATAGTTTGAGTTTACCCTCATTGAAAGGAATAATAGAAGTAAAATCTTTCGTAAGTGTATCGTCAATGGCAGCTGATGCTTCTTCATATAAATATAAATAATTGCTTATGATTAAAACTTTAATTACGAAAACAAAACATAACGAACAATTTACTTTATAATATAATTTCTGAGTGCATAATTTGAATAGACACAAAATCCTCACAATTTTGTTATTACTAAAAATAATCAAATAGGTGTCACGAAGAGTTACCAATTTTTCATCACATGAAGCAATATCTACTATTGTCCTGGAGCTTAAAAGCTTCTTTATTTTAATGTCTTATTGAAAAGGTGTATTTATGGCAAAAATTAGTAGCAACCATAGTGGATAAGCACCAACTTATAGTGGAAAATATATTCAATTTTGGTAGAGGGAACCCTATAATTTTCTCATTTACAATGTCAGTATTTTTTATTAAAACCTAATAAAGCAATGAATTTTTGCTTACGCACTAATGGTGCTTAACTGCAATTATAGAGGGAAAGATACTTGTTTTACATTTGCTTGGGAGACTGCAATGCAAAATTTTTAACTGAAGTTTTAGAGGTTTTATGAGCTAGTACCTATTTCTTTTACGCAAATAAAAAAATAAACCTTGCCAAATGGATGAAATCTCTTGACATACTTGAGGTATTAATTATTATCGGACTGTTATTTTTCTTTCAATCTTTGAAATTTATTTAATTGGCAAATTTGTTTCCAAAAGAAGTTATATATTTTAATGCAGTAAGGCACTGGCTGCTTTCCATGTGTGGTAGATGTTATATCTGTTGGAATGTAAAGGTGAAAAAGTTTTTACAAAATTTTCTGGCTAACCGAAGTAATATTATTTGCAAAATTCTCCAAGAAATTACAGAACTAAAACGGCTCGACACCGCTTAGGATTATACAATTATAAAATGCGCTTTGCTTGGAGCATTGAAGCAGCAAAACCACAATACATTGATATTTTTTGCTTTTAATTATAGTCTTATAGTCACGGATCAATTCAAGACTCAAAATGATCCTAGAATTTACCAATGAGATTACTGGAATTTAGACCGTATCGTAGCAACAGCTGTTATTTCGAGAATTGATCTCGATTCTAGGTTCAATCCATGACTATAAGTACGGGCATTAATTCAAACATACAAATTGCATATCCTAAGAGTAAAGATTCATTCTCATCCAATTAACGCTACGTAATTTAGACGTCGATTAATAAAAAGAATGACATTTCTTCTCAAAGAACTCGTTTTTATCGTTGTATCATCATCATCATCTTCACGTGTAAGACCGCGGTCCGTTACGTCACTCAAACTGATCTCGCCATCTTTTTGTTTGTATTCGGACGTAAATTAGTTAATAATAAAATAAATAAATATTCAGTTAAAGTCAAATACTACATTGATGAAAACGTGGTTTTAAAGAAAAATGCTGTACTGTCACGTAATTGATGCCACGAATTGAACTTTTTCTTATAGACTAGGATTAGGATTAGAATTGGAAGTGGAGGGCATATCGGGCCCATTATGTTACCTCCGATGTTGTGGCCACAACGTATTGATGCACACTGGAAGGACGAGCTAAGAAAGTCTGTCAAGTCCGAGATTCGAACCCAGAATTTCAGCTCTGTAACTCAACCAGCGATCACACAAATCCACGGCTGTGGTTTCTTATAGACTATTGGAAGGAAAAAATTTTCTAAGCATCAAACAAAAATTTAAGCTGGATTTTTCATTAGTTTTTGAGAAAACGGCATTTAAAGATCCAAAATTTACATGCATTTTATATAGATAAGGATTAAACCACGATTTCTACAAGGGTATTCTGTTGCCGGTACGGCGGTACTACACTTTACCCCGAGTTGTAAGCAGGCAAGGAGATGTTTTTGGTGCGTTTTAGGAAAATTTCGGATGCACCCTAAAATGAGTTTTAGCCTCTTACGAGTAGCACGTTTGGCAAATTGAAGAAATATTCGGGGATTATTTTAGCGGACAAGCGTTCGTTAAAACGGCACGTACGGAAGTGAGGAGTTGCGGAGTGTCAATTTTGACAAAAACAACCACGGCAAATCACGGATCCACTCTAAAAACTAGTTCTGCGTTTTTTTTAAATCAGCGGTTCCCAAATAGGATTATGGGTTCCGCCAAACAGAATTTCAAAATGGCGTGAAAATAAATTTTGTCGTTTAAAAAATAGTTTTTAACTTGTAAACTTGTATCCCCCTCACAGGCCACGGGAGAACCTTTATTTGCAAAACTTGATAATTTGCATGCTAAATTTTTTACATCGCCCAAGGGTTCCGCGGTCAAAACTAATTGAGAACTGCGGTCTAAATAAAAGATCTGCCCTGGTGGAAATATTTATCTGAAAAAGTAAAACAAAGTCCGCAGAAGTCTTACAAACTCTGAGAAACTCCGCAAAACTTGGAGGCCCTGGACTGCAGCCCCTTTAGCTCCCCCTTTCACTCGGATCTGGATAACCATGCATCGATTAAACCTCTGTAGCAGCTTTAATCCAAGTTATTAACCCCATAGTGGAGCGGCAATTTGCTTTTTGTCCTGGGCGGCGTAAAGGCTAGAGTTGCCCCTGCCTCAGTTCGTCTTCAGAGGCTATTAGTCTGTGTACACAGAGCACCATTCCATACGCCAGAAATTCTAGATTTCAATCTTTAATGCCCATACTAATAGTCACGGATTAATCCGAGATTCAAGATTAATTCTCAAAATAGCAGCTGTTGCTACGATACGGTCTAAATTCCAGTAATTTCATTGGTAAATCCTAGGATGATCTTGAATCTCGGATTAATCCGTGATTATTATTAGTATACGGGCATAAGGGCCAATTTTATAATAAAAGTTAACAGGGCATTTAAACTTAAAACAAAATTAATGATTTTTATTGGTCTGTTTTGTCTTAAGGCAGTGTTCTAGTCTAGAATTTTGAAAAAATCGATTTTTTGTTTTCTGTATATTCTTCAAGTTTGAAACATTGAAGAATATATCATTTCAGCTATAAATTATATAAATGTACAAATATAGGTCAACCCCAAACCCTTAAAAATAGTAAATATCTAAATATTTTCTTGTTTACTTTTCATTTCAGCTCAGTCTAGCTTTTAAAAGTCTACGATTAAGGTACAAGTTTATTACAAAACTACATTTTTCAACATGGTTGACATGACATCTCAAGTTCTATTTACCCGATTTACTTCAGTATATCGCCCCTACCACTTTTATAGCAAAATTATTTTTGTAACTGTTTGAAACTTTTACTAAAAACTTTAAACGTGTTTATTACAAAACTACATTTTTTGACCTGGTTGACATGATATCTCAAGTTTTGTTTGACCAAGTTACTTCAAATTTTGTACCAACTTTTAACATATATCTGCCTATCGCCCCTACAACTTTTGTACCAACTATTTTAAAAAATTAAAAATTATGGAAAAAAACGGGTTAAAACTGTATTTTGTTTTCAGACAGCTGCCGTTTAGCGAAAAAATTTTTTTCAGTTTTCTTTTTGGTAGGGCTATAACGACATTCTTACTAATAAGTAATAACGAATCGTTTTTGTAATTTTGTTTCAGATCATCAGAAGGGTTTCAATTGTGTCAACCAGCACACCCCATTTTTATTTTATACGCAAAATTGTTTTGTAGATTGTTAAAATATCAATAAATATGTCGTAAAAAAAGGAATGGTAAAAATATTGCTTGTTTCTTTTTTATCGAGCTCGAAAAAACACCTAAAATTTATAGCTCTAGACTAGAACACTGCCTTAAGTCGCATGTTAACTTTTATTAGGAAATTGGGGACGTATATAAACTGCGCCAGCGGTCAATATTTTCTTGGTCGGTAGCTTAAGGACAAGTAGTAAATTGCGCCAACGGTTTGTGGGGTAGCTTAAGTAGTAATACCCAAAGAGTAGTGTACTTATATTATGGTGGATCCGTGTATTGTCATGGTTGTCTTTGTCAAATTCGACTTTGCGCTACCCTGTGCTCCGGTCCCTTCCGCTCCGGGCGCTCCGAGCCGTTTTGCCAAACACGAAACTAATTAAAAATATCTCTGAAGACCGAAAAAACTCGGTACGCGACAACTCGGCGATGTCAATTCGGCAATGTCAACTCGGCGACGGGTCAACTCGGCGACAAAACGACAAATAATTACAAAACTCGCTCACTGCGTTCGCTTGTGTTGTAAACAATTCTCGTGTAATATGGCCTTCATTATACACTCATTAAATAATATACTATTATGTATTCATCATTTTATTCAAATGTTTTAATGTTTATTTTAAAACAAACATCACATTGACATTTTCGTCAAAGTAAATAAAATTTTTTAAAATCTTTTAATTTTTAATTTAATATTGTAGCTTTGATAATGTGTTAATAAAAAAAACACGAAACGTCAGACAATTTAATTGTTTATAGACCTTAAACCCAACAATTTAAAAAAAATGTATTAAATGACATTTTATGGATATAAAAAACAAAAACCCTTTTAATTTAAAGAATATGTTATATCAAAGCACGTATTTCTTGATTGAATTGCAACATCTTGGGCCAATTTATGGGGTAGGTATTATAGCCACTGTCTCCATAAAGTCCCTGTGACGTAGTTAATGATTATGACATGTATTGGAATAAGATTTCCGAATTTACACCTTATCCTTTATCTGTCAATCACTGACGCGTATGAATAAATTAACGAGAAATATTTTAATAAAAAAATTCGAAAGTAATGTGTAACCACAGGACTTGAAGTGGAGAATCTTCGAAGTGAGTAGGTCTTTGAGTTCACGCACTTGGTAACATATCTCCAAAGACCGCTCCAAATAGAATTTCATGAACTATCGCAGTGGGAATCACGTTAATTTATTTATTTTTACAAAAAAAGTAAAAAATAACAAATTTTTTAAGAACATGCGGTATTTCGGTAATTTAACAATCACTGTAAAAAATTTTTCTATGATTTTTGGCATGGTATGGTAACGACGTCGCGTCGCGTCGTTTGATGGCTTAAGATTATTTTTCTCCAAACGTAAAAATAGTTTATTTCGTGTCATTTAATTGCTAAGCGTCAAGATTAATTTTTTATGAAAGCAATTGTTTTACTTTACTGTCGGCGAGAAACAGTAAAATACTTGATGTTGTAGTACTCGGGCCCGTCGTAAAATAATAAATTAGCGAATGGGTTTTGGTCGTACTTTCAAATTGATTAAAGCTATCTATAATTATTATTTAGTAAAAAATTTTGTCGAAATACCGCAGATGGATGTTAGAAATTTTTTATTTTAAATGACAATAAAAATATATAAAGTAACAGTAATATTTTTGCTTTTTATGTACTAAAATGTAGGTCCTGTCATTTTATGCTCCGTTAAATAAAACCAATCATTTTGTAATAGAAAAGTAAAACGACCGATCAAGTAGATATAAAATGGCTTAAGCTATTATGGTATGTTTTATGGAACACTTCCGTTTAAACGCAATTTATTGACAATTTGGGTTTTAAAATTGCAGAAACAATAAATCAGTCAACTTCAAAGTAAGGGTCGGGGTCGTTCAGAAGAACTGCATTAGTTACCTACGATAATTAAGAGTGTAATTTTTTGTGCCGTGGTTTAGATTCCACCTTAAACTTTAGGGCCCAAATTAGCAAATGTTCAGAATATGCATATGTACTTTAGTATTTATATTTTGTTTTTGTTCAGTGAATTTTTAATAATATTTTATTTAAATTTTAGATTCTACAGGGTAATAAATTTAATTAGGTATATTTTTAGAATTGAAAATATTTAAATTAATAGACGAAAACATTTAGCAGATAAATTTTAATTAAACTACAAAACGGTTTGCCAATTAAAATTACAAAATGTCTTCTTGTATGCCAAGGCAGTGAAATGGGTACGAATTTAATTAAATGAAATTTTAAAGGTCCTTTTGAAAATAACCAGCTGGATTTTTTAGTTACTTTCGTATTCAAAAAAACAAAACTGCTCTTTCATTTCGTGTATGGAATATAATTGAGTCCAGGTACAAAGGTAGAGGCATTTAATTTTGTTTTGGCATAGAGATAGTTGAATAGGTACGGTAATCCGGGATGTTATAATCAGTTAATTAAAATTACATTTAAAAATATTTTATTTTGACAGGAAAACCTGACACTCATATTGCACATAAAATTTTTATTCTTAATGCTCTGCATTAAAAAAGTTTTAACGCCTATTATAAAAGAAACTATAAAGTTGATGTACCAAAACCGACTTTACTACCAATTTAATGAACACTTAAAATCCTTATTTGAAACGTAAGCAAAATACACATAAAACCCAAATTTTTGTTACTTTGTTATGTAGGTATAACACTTTGAGCTAATTGTATACATTTATATTAAAAGATGACGACCACTTATAATAATAAAGTAACCTAATTATTTCAACTGCTATATGACAATGTTATTTTTCATTAAGGATTTCAAACTGCCACGAGAGCTATCGTCGTAAGTAGCAAAGCCATCTTCTTCTAGAAGTGTGTCCATTGTTGCTCTAAGTATTAAAAAAGTAGAAATTAAATAAAAGTTAAAGTGGAAACGTCCAAATCTATTACCGTCTATCCTCTCGTGGCAATATATCTCATCCCAATTCACCAGGAGACAGCAGAGGGCTACGAATCTGAGGCGTTTGCTTTCCGGTCGTTACTGTAACAACGGTCGTCGTTGTCGTTTCCGAACATGTTGATTCTCTCTTTCTGTATATGTTTCCGTGATTGTACAGCCTATCACATTAATTAAAATTATTTCTTATAATTTTTTTAACTACAGTGTACCTACTTGAAACTTTCTCCCCTGGACTTGCTCGATCTTGGCGACCAATCTCTGCTGCTACATCTTTGACGCTGTGATCCTATTGTACGTTTAGTGTGCCAACTGTTAAAACGATGTCGGACAGTATTTTTAACTTCCGTATTGAGAAAGCAATAAAATAGTGCCACTGTAAATCCCTGAAAAAATATTTATATTTATATAAAACTTTATATTGCTTTACAAAAATATTTCGCAACATTTTAATTTACTTTTGCTTAAATGTTGAATTTTCTGTTACATTTAATTTCTGTAACAGCAGGCCCAAGTTACTGTATAAATAGAAACATCATTCAATGTAAATTAATGAGTTTTAAAATGTTCTTTAGAAAGAAGTTCCAACGGAACCCAAAGACAGTATCACCCCGATACTCGACATTTCAAGAATTCCGCTTGTCAATTTTAGCAAGCAAATACTAAAGTTTTTAAAAAAATGTTCTCAACGGCGTTTATATTTTTTAAATGTAAAATTATGTACATAGATACAAATCCAATATCTTCTAATTAAATAATATCATATTTGGCGCCCGAGCCATTCTTTAATATCCGCAACAATTTATTTGCATTCCCTTCCCCACCTCTTCCTTAGAGCTGCATTACATGCAGCAAGTTTTCACACTAAAATTGTCAACAACTTCAGTGTGTGCAGATTTGGAGGATCAACGTTTACCTTCTTTCTTAATTAAACTTGCAGACAATATTGTCGAATAAATTGTTAACGATTTTCTGCACTGAATTTATCTATGAACATTTTTCGACTATTTTTTCGACTTTAGCCCCCCATAAAACATAAAATTGTTATATTAAATTTAAGAATCTTTTCTTGAAAAAATAAATTGCTTAAGACGGGTGTCCGTGAACACCCTATATGTAAATAAAAAAAAGTTTGAGTTATAAAATAAAATATGAATCTGTAACTTCTGACAAAAATGACAACATTGTTATTGCAAAACTATAATGGAATTTTTGTTTTTTTCTTTACCCATTATGCTCTGCGTAAGATCTTATGTTCACTTCCGTATTTTTGAAGTTCCTCCACGTACAGAATGTTGTGATTTTTTGACACCTAATTAGTTATCCCAACGTGAAGATAAATCCATTCTTACTTAAAACGTGGCAAGTATTTCAAGTTTATTTTTGCTTATTTCATATTGTACTAGTGTTTCCTAAAATACTTGTTTCTGCGAATAAAATTACAAGTTTTAAAGTTTCATTGACATTTTACTCGCATTCGTATAAAATCTGCTTAAAGAGAAAATTTATCGCTAATTGGTAAAATGCTTTTAACGGGCTCGTGGTGACATAATAGAGTTTATTTATGTATTACATAAAGAAAATAAAGAAAATAGCTATTATAGTAGTAATAAATTTTACGTATAACATGTATACTTGTAGAGTTTATCTATTTTTGTAGGATTTTCGGTTTTGTTAGGTAGTTATGTCATTTTATGATATAAAACTAAATTCACGAAGTGAAGTATTTACAATTTCAAATGAATCATTAATAGTAGATTATTTAACTAGGGCGTTATAAATTTCATTAATCTCGCGATTAATGAGCAGATAATGGCCAAGTAAAATATACTACTTCATCTGCATCTGAAAAAATAAACAAATTAATAAATTGGTATTGGTACTATCCCTTTCCGCGGGACGAGACGGAATTTTTCCTAACCTGCACGCTTCTCTAGTCTACACTGCACTTTCTGTATTGTAACTACAGTGAATCATAATGAAATCCGGACGCTCCTATGTTAACAATGCAATTTGCCGTTTTTTGGCCAATAAAAATCCATTTTACAGCAAAACTTATTAGACGTTTTTTGTTGAAAATTTCATTACCTTCAATTTTGTTCATATACTTTCTTTTATTTTGTCGCGCCGTTTCTGACTGACAGCGACTTAAACAAGACTCGGTAAAATACGAAAAATATTGTCATCTACAGTAGCGGTCATGAAAATTGCATTGGGAATTTTTCCTAATTAAAAAATAGATTTATATATTATATTCTCAATAATAAAGAATAGAAAATAGAATACAAATAGATAAAAGGTAAAATTTTTGGTTTGAAACTCATAAGTAATTGTGTTCAAAAAATGAAAATGTGTTATTGAATTTCAAATCGAGATGGTCATTATTAGCTAGTGCGTAAGCTGAATAATTGCTAACACTAAGGTACCCGGTTCAAATCCGGAAAGAGTCTGAAATTTCATAATGATCGCCTTCGTGCTTCGGAGGGCACGTAAAGCCGGTTGGGTTGATGATTTGCCCTCATCAACTAAAATCCAGGGTTACGGGCACATCTGAGACGAGCCCAGCAAGCTACCTCAGATGTAAAACAATTAATATGCTCAAAGACTAATAGTGACTTCGGCTTCTCTTCGATAGAAGACAAAACCCCGAATTCAAGGCAAACAGGAGCACTCCTTGCTTTAAAGTGGAAGAAGAAGAATTTCAAAACAGAAATATTAGATTTTAAAATTTTAGAAGTTAGATTTCCGGTTTGAAACCTTTATGGCTCAATAACACATTTTTTCTCTGATGTACTGGAGGGTATTCCATACCCCCCAGACCTCCCGGTTTTAGAAACCTAGCTTTGTGTGCGTATTGTGTTTATATTGTGTGCGGTTATTGAAATTTCATTGGGAATTGTTATTTTAATTCGGAAGTATAATCACCGATGCAATTTTCATGACTGCTGCTGTATATCTCGGAAACGATGCGACCAAATAGAAAAATGTAGAGAATAAAATTTACAAAAAAAATGCCTATTCATTTTTTTATTTTGTGGCATCGATTCCGAGATATACATAGGTGACAATATTTTTTGTATTTTACAGAGTTTTGTTAGTCAGAGATGGCGCCAAAAAGTAAAAAATCTATATACACAAAATTGAAGGTAATAAAATTTGCAACAAAAAACCTCTTAAAAGTTTTTCTCTAAATTCGATTTTTATATGCCAAAAAATGGCTTCAAAACCGGAAATTTGCATTGTTAACATAGGAGCGTCCGGTTTTTGCTTTGAGTCACTGTCAGTGGCGTATTCAGGGGCGGGGGCCTGGGCCCCCTTCCCGAAATTTTTCTTTTTCTTTGTATTGTAATTTTCTAACTTTTTATTAGCCGTTTGACCTTGAAAAATTGAAAAATTTTCGTCTGCGACGCTATTTTTATTTTGTGGCATCGATTCCGAGATATACATAGGTGACAATATTTTTCGTATTTTACAGAGTTTTGTTAGTTAGAGATGGCGCCAAAATGACTCGCTTTGTTCGTGGCCCCCCCTCCGAACTAAATTCCTGGCTACGCCACTGGTCACTGTACACAAATGGTAGTACAATATGCACCTAAAATAAATGTTTTCAATGTTGCGGATTGCACGCAAAATATTTAAAAAAGTTCCAGCTATTTATAATAAAACTGGTGACGTCTATTGCAGGAGGATCGTAGATAAATTTAATAAGTACATTTGCGTGGGCATATTAGATCGTAAGAGTGCGAACTAAATATTACAACAACAGTATATTACAACAGTTATTTCTTACTTCTAGAAGACTTTGAGGGGGCGTTTATTATGCCATTAGTCGACAGAAATAGAGATATTATAATAGCCGGCTTCCTCACTTACATTGTCAGAATCTGTTAGAAGCCATCGAGTCTCTGTAATAATGTTCCGTCAAGTATTTTATCACTTACTTACATTAATGGCGAAAAAAAAGATAAAAGTTAAAAAAACGACATAAGAAGATATATAAAAAAGCAGGGTCATCAACTGATTGATAAAAACAAGTGAAATGAGCCAATGAAAAATCGAATTTCCTCCAGGACAATAAAAAATTAATCAGTTTTAAATAGTAGTCAATCGAGTATCAGTCATAGGCAGGGCCGGATTTACCAGTAGGCACAACAGGCAATCGCCTGCGGCGTCAAAATGTAAAAGGCGCAAGCCCAAGGCATTTCCGCGTTTATATTCAGCAAAAATAAAATATATTGCATTTATGGCCGTACCTACTAATAGTTACGAATTAATCCGAAACTCAAAATAATCCCAGAAATTACCAATGAGATTACTGGAATTTAAACCGTATCGTAGCAACAGCTGCTATTTCGAGAATTAATCTTGAATCTCAGATCAATCCATAACAGCTGCTATTTTGACAATTGATCTTGAATCTCGGATCAATCAATCCATGACTATTATGCCCGTACTAATAGTCATAGATTGATCCAAGATTCAAGATCAATTCTCGAAATTGTATTAGTACATTTCAATTTCAATTAGTACGGGCATAATAGTCATGGATTGTTCCGAGATTCAAGACCAATTCTCGAAATAGCAGCTGTTGCTACAATACGGTCTAAATTCCAGTAATCTCATTGGTAAATTCTAGGATTATCTTGAGTCTCGGATTGATCCGTGACTATTAGTACGGACATAAGTATCTAATTACAGTGCTATGCTCGAGAGTAGGTCTTTCGAAGGAATGTCATATAACATGTAATATTTGAAGCAGTCGATTACATTCACGTAAGGTTGCGTCTTAGTGAAGACGTATGAATAGGAATGTTACAGTATCGTATAACATACCGCGCGGCATAAGTTACGTCTGAGACTTTTACACACACAGGCCTGTGTTTGTAAAGGCACCCATTAGCCTGTGGCGCTAGACTAGCTAAATCCGGCCCTGGTCGTAGGGCAATAGTTAATGCAATGTATCTTCAACAATTACAAAAGAAAAAATTTAAAAATTGAACACTTGATTTAATATTAAGATTTAACTTGAACATATTCCAATTATTATTATAACAATAAATACGAGTACATCCCCGGGATGTGAAATCAAGCATATATCCATATTTTATTATTAATTGTTATTACAACAATGTTTTTGTTATGCAAGTAAAATTTACGGTTTGGTACATGCGATTAAAATTTATTTACAGTGCCTTCATTGAAAATTATAATGTTGTAAAAACTTCGGACATTAGAAGTTAAAAACTTGCAATTTTAGAAATGAAAAATAGTCTATCTCAATTAACTTTTCATGAGGCACTTTATTTTAAACTAGCAACGTCGGTTGCTGCTGTTTCAACTTCGACCGCGATGACCCACTAATAAGTGAATACAGTGGAACTCGATTCACGTGCAACTCGATTGGTTGAGGGCTCGATTGATTTACAACTCGTTTGATATAGAACTCGACTGATGTGCAACTTGATTGGTTGTAAATTTTTGCGACGGAAAATTATATAATTAATAATTAATTATAATTTATATATAAATTATAAAAATTATAAAAAAATTTATATATAAATAAAAAGCTTAGTTTAAAAAGTTTTTGTTCAATTCATTTTTTTTAAATTTTAACAAAAATTAGCAGATTTTTGATGGTCCATGAGGAGGGGGGGGGTAATTCCCTGAGCATCTGCCCTTGTATCTGCTTCGAGAATGCAATGTATAAGCTTAGCTTTCTGTAAAATTCTGGAATTTAAAATTTTGTTTTTGCAACTATTCATTATTTTTTTTCAGTAATTACAATAATACAAATAATTTTCGTCGTTTAACTAACCAAACAGGATTATACTTTATACCTATAACAGAATACAAATGGCATGTACAATTCAAATTATTCAGAGCACAGAAAGTTTTTCTGACTGCTCTCTAATTGCCAGGCTTGCGGTAAAAAGTTCTATTTTTTTCCGCAAATAAAACAATTATAGCTAATATTTTTATTAAAATTTTCCGGGTTTATTTTTGGTAAATATCCTGAACTTGTTATGTTATTAATTAATATACACTGGATCCTGAAACCCTGGAGTAATAAAAAGAGTTACTGTTTTACTTTAGCCTGAATAGCTCTTAGCGAACGTGCTGACCTTTTAAAAATCACAAAAACTAGAAAACTGAGAGAACGAAAAGGGCAATAATCTAACAATCTTTCAAAGCTTAACTTGAAATCATCAAATCAATAAATACAATTTAAAGGTAAATATTCGCACATGTTGTGGGAGTAAAATGAAAGGATGAACAATACAAATAAACAATGAGTCCATCAGATGAAATAATTATTTCCTACAGATTTTTAATAATAATAATATTTAATAAACAGGTAATCCTATCTTATAACGAACAAAAAATTAAATTAATTCTACTTTGCAGAAAGTTTAATATGCATTTAGAAATTTTCATTTATAAAACGAATTAAGACCGTGCTATGTTCTCGTTATTTTTTATTATTGTTTATTATACGTAGAACGCAATATTTTTATATTATACTAGAAAATTATTGACAGATTTATCTTCGGTATCGACAGCTAACTTATATTTTGTACTCATTAACATTGACAACACATGTGATCTTCATGATATACGATCTAATCTGATTTTTGAATAATTTCGCCGAAGCTTTCAGAATTACGTAGCGTCCAAAATGATTTTTTTAAAATTTTAAGAATAATAATTAATACAATAAATAAAAAACATTTCTTTTAGAAGAAATTACAATTTAGAAGTACACAATTAGGATGGCTATTTGGAACTATTTTTGAAGTTAATTTTTATTGTAATAATACACCCACCGATATCCTTGAATAATATTATGTAAAACAGTTTAGTAATTGAAGCAACTGCTTCCAGAATACATTGTCAAGAATATCCATAATTATAACAAAAAACATTTTAATATGCGACAATCCAACATAATTGGCAAGAAAAACATATTTTTAAATAAGTGAAAACAAAATTAAATCAGCATTTTAAAATTACACATCGAAAAATCTTTTTTCAAAAATAAATATCTACCTACCAACTTCGTTTTGAGATAAAATATGCTTTTAATAAATAACGTTTTTATTAGATACTTGCTTCCCAAATTGAAGTCAGAATATAAATAAGTTTTGTAATGATAAATTCTATTTATATAAAATCTAATTAATATGGTATTAAATTCTTTTACAGAAATAAGATTTTAAAATTGATTAGTTTTTCAACAAGAATCCCCTATTTTATCTGTTAAGGTGTTCTATTTCATGAGCATTAATTAAAAAAGATTCATTTTCATCTCTTAGCTTCTCTTAAACTTTAAAACGATATTCTTACAATGGCAACGGTTACATTTACAATCAGAAGTAAAAGAAAATGATCTGTAATATCGAAAACACTTAAAACTTACAAAAGTAAGTTATCTAAAACTAAAAAATTTAGTAAAAAGGTCAAGTAACTAAATTAGGCCAGTCGACAGTGCATTAATATTGGGAGCAAATCCGAACAAGCTGGAATAAATTTTAATCTATTTTGTTTTGACAAAAATGGGCTTTCATTAGGGCATTGGTTTAGCATTCGTAAAGAGGAGGAGGAGGAGGATTTAAGCGCTACAAAAGGGCAAAAAAATTAATATATTTTCAATATTAGTAAATATCTCGATTAGTATCAATTTTAGAGCTAAATAAAAAGTAAACAAAATTAAAGAAGAGTAAATACTCTATTAAAATTGTTCTGTATGTTTTTTTATGTACGACTACCTATTTTGAAGTTATAGTCGTCGAAAGCTCAAAAGCTGAATATTCTAGATAGAAGCAATTCATAATTGTGCATTCTTAAATGCAAATTTTAACGAATTTCATTTTCCCCCCCCTGTATAGTGCGGAAATAATGTTACAGTCACTAATTCCGCGTAGAAATAAAATGTTGTCCATAATGGAAGCATTCAAATTCATAGCTTTTTTCGCTTCTTTTAGAAGCGAACTTACAAGTACCCAAGATACGCATATTGGACTTCAAGTATCAAAATCGATCGAAATATTTATTGCAATAAATCGCAACTTTATTTGCGATTAATCCCCCAATCTGACAACACTGGGGGGACTATGTGGCAAGATTGTGTGGCGCTTGAAAGCAGTAGTAACCGTATGATGATCAGTGGCGGCTCGTACTTTCATCATTTGAGGAAGCTATTCATATAATTAATACAGATTTTTCGAAATTTCTTTGAATTTCCAAGAATTTCTTAAGAGTTCCCAACATTTCCTATAATTTTTTGAAATTTACTAAGATTTTCTAAAATTTTCCCGGATTTTCTCAGATTGATTTTTCCCTTCACTTGTATACCAGATTTCTTCAGCGATTCTTCCTCTCCTCAGTTCCATCCCAACTTATTGAAATTAACAAAAAATTAAGTCTAATGATGCTATTTATACCATCAAAGTGCAAGATTTACAAAAGGGGCTGACGTTTAACTACGTCATTACAGCCTAGATGTATATATTGCAATACCACATTAAGCAGCATGCTGCATATATTATGTAGTAGATATACGGAGGTTTCAGTTGATGCATAGCTACTGCGGAGTAATTTCTTCGGAGTAATCTTAAAATCACCAGTAGCAGTGCCGTAACTAAGGTGGGGCGACTACTGCGGTTGGCCTGGGAACAAAGCAGGAGACGCTAAGAAAGCGCCAAGTAACGAACGCTGCCAATTTTGTAGACAAAAAAGCAAAAAAAAGTACACAAAAACGAGAGCAGCCTTATTTAATTTTTGGTAAAAATTTAAGTTCGGGGTGGGGCGTAAAATATTACGTTTGCACCGGGCGTATCATTTAGTTAGTAGTACAGTTACACTTTGCGATCCATGTGATGGCTACATCATCTATAGACCGTTGTAGGCCAACGATTCAGTTTCTGCTCTCTCTCTCTCGTTACTCTATCTTTTGATAGTTCTTACAATCAAAAATCTACTTTTTTACATTTTTGAAAATTTTGATAGTTTCATTAATAGTCCAAAATTTAAGGGGAGACTAAGTCTCCCTTGCCACCTCTGACGAGACACCGCTGTTGATGAATGATAAACATTCCGTATTATAACGGAAGTTGAGTTCATCGACATAAAATAAATATAAAAGCAATTATAAAGGTATAATAGTATTTGCATGTTTTAAAAATTCCTGGAATGAAGACATTTACAAATGCCCATTATATCCAGTTCTCGATGCCTATATGCATATAACTTCGAAACAGGTAGTTGCACCCAAAAAATTTATAGAATATATTTTATAGACAATTTAATTTAATTTAATTTTGGTAACTACATATTTTGCTCTCAAGTTTATAGGAATCGAGTTATTTACAAATAATGAAAAAATAATATTTTTTGGCCCATTTTTTTTAAAGATGGAGGCTAAATTCGGGCTTCGTGTGAGGTGAAAATTTAATAGGTGCTTTTTAACACTAAATTAAACAAATTTAAATTATTTCCAACAAAAGAAAACGCTGGAAGTAATATTCTAGATTCCAGACCCCTTGATTTTAATATGAAATGTAGTTGTAGTAAAAGAAGAAATTGAAACTTGAAAGAAATTATGGACATGATAATATTAGCAGAGACAAATAGAAAACTTAATAAATACTTAAGAAACTTAAAAAATAAATAAAAACAAATTGTAAAGAAGGCAAAGTAGAAATAAGAAACCTAATAATTACAAACAACAACAAAATTTATAAGAAATAACCAAAAAATCTATTAAATCAAAAGAAAATTACAAAATATTGCGAAGAAACTTACAGAGAAAATGGAAAAACAAAACAAAAACATAATTGAAAAGATACAGAAACTCTTAACAAATTTAGCAAATAACATAGAAGAAAACAAAAACAAAGAAAACATGAATGAAAACAATCATTTGCCGTATAAGCGATAAGATAAAATGACTCCGGAAAACTTTCAGTCACTTTAAAAATAAAATGAATAATTAAAGATTCAAAAGGAACAAAAGGTTTGCTTAAAACCAAGATTTAAAAATTAAAAAGATAAATTGAAAAAAGAAAACACGAAAATTTCGTTGGAATAAAATTAAATCTGGTATTAGTCAACAAAATCAAAAGAATATCGAAATTTTGTAAAATTCAAAGTATTCAATTCAGAAGCAAAAAGAACAAATGAGATGAAAATGGAACGGAAATATAAATATTTTAGTTGCAAAAAATTTAAGTTGGAAAAACACGAAATTAGAGTAAGATTTAGAAAATTTGTAACAGGAGTGAATTGTTAAGAAGAAATAGTGTACCGTAAATAAAATGAAGTAAAGAATATAATATTATCGTAGAAGTTTAAGAGATAGAAATGGATGAGTTGGATGGATATCAAAAGAAATTTTACATCAGAGCAGTAGCGTAGCGTGTGACGAGCAGAAGGGCAATTGTAATTTAATTATTTTAATTTTAATAAAAAAATAAATTATTTAAATAATAAAAAAATATTATTTTATTTAAAAAAATAAAAGTACCTAGTTGATAAATTGATTTAAGAAAAACCTTTTTTTGCTTAATTGCGAAAATAAATAGAATTTAAAGCTTAACCCAGTGGCGTAACTACACACGAAATGCTCCATGTGCTCGATAGAACAAGGGCCCGTGCGTTAAAGGACCCGGTTCTATCACGACCAAAAAATTAAAGTATTTTATCTATATTTTAACTATAAGTTTAGCGTTCGAGTGTTATTATAAAAATAACTCTTTTGCAATAATTGGGTTCATGTATATTTTAAGCTTTTGAATATTTTGCATCCTTGCCCCGGTCGCTCTGCTTCACCTAAGTTGTTGTCACGGTGACCTTAATCTTTATATTTTTCTGTTGATTTAATTATGTAAGTCTGGCCACACTTTCGTAGCAAGAAAGGGGCGTATCTTAAATCAAATCTTACCAATTAAAATTTTCTAGTTCGGTACTGTATACTTAGGCAATTTACTTCAAATTTATTAACAAGTTTAATCTGATCCCCTTTGTTTGGGCCGTAACAGATTTTATTCCTAGTCTGAGAGATTCCCGAAGAAGCGGTAAATAGCTATAATCAGTCGATCTGAATATTTTGAACATTTGAAGATTCTGCTTTTGTTACACATCAACCGGGCGAGGACTATCGGATATGAAAGTCTGGGGTGCCACGCAGGATTATTGTATTACATCGATTTATGTCAATTGTATTGGTAAGTTAACTTTTGCAGGTTTGCTCGAAGAAAATTACTTTGCTTATTGTATTTTCAGACAAGACGGTACCGAAAAAATTTTCAAATTCAAATTAATAAAAAACGTGACGAACTTCATTTAAACACTTTGTAGTGGTTGGAAATGCCCTGTCACATCAGGCTTAATCAAGGCAAAGATTACCCCATTATATTCCAATTTCCAATTATATTGTAGTTCTCATAAAATCAGATTACTTCAAAGAGGAACTAATTGGATTCTTTAATCTCTTTTAAATACGAAAATTGTGTATAATAGCCAACGCCGCAAGTTTTAACTGGAAAGTTCTTTATTGAAGCAATTAAGTTGTTAATGAATCAAAGGGTTAAAGGAAGGACGTTTCACCCCTATTAAGCTACGATACTTTGTATTTACTTATTTAATTTATCAGATTTTTGGTACGGGCGACGATGCTGAGTACATTAAAAACATTTTAAGACCGATTCAAATAAAGAATTTTGAAAATAATGAGAAATTAGTATTTTAAATAAAAGCTAATGTGTAAACATAATATTTCTTCGTTAAAAATCGGGAAGCTTTTAAAGTTGATATTTAAATAAACACATAATATATTATGATGTTTTTCTCTTTTTATACTAATCCGGCGAAAGAAATATGTTAAAATAATATTATACACACCTGTGTAGATAATAAAATGGCCCTTGCGTTATCGTAGATGCTTTTAGATACCCCATCAGTCGGACCCACAATGACAAGTATATAGGTGACTCCTAGGAGCGGAATGAGGACGAGTAGAGCTTTCGCAGCTTTACGATACTGTTGAGTTTCAGCGCTGTTTGCACTACGTAACTTGGTGATCAAAACCTGGAAAATATTAGGTAAAAGTAATTGCAATTAATGCGGCCAACTGAACACATTATAAAAATTTACTTCAATTCTTCATCACAGTTCTAGCAAGCAGTGTTCACCAAATTATAGTATAATAACATTATTTGCTTCACTAAGTGATTTCATCTTTATGTGCCAAAAGCTTTCTCTTTTGATTATACATCATTACAACGGTTATTTTATCTTTGTGCCAAAAATTGCGTTTAAAATTATTTTTTTTTCATGAAAAACTAAAATAGAATTTTTGCAAATTTGATTTCGTGGAAAGTATAAAAACTTCAATTAGCCCGCACTACGGGAGTTAAAGTAAAAAATTTGACAGGTACTGTCAGACCATGATTTTATCATCATGAAATATTGAAAATGTACGTATGGGCAATAATACAATTTTGTAGTAATCAACATTGTAAGTAGACTGTATTAAAAATATTATGCTAACAGTGAAAATCGATGAAGTCGACTTCCACTTCCGATATAACGTTTCCTATTCAAGTTTAATCAGTTCTTCGTTCTCTATAGGTTTATAGTAATTGATAGAAAGTTTTGCTACAAAATCACGTTATTAGCTTTAGATATAAAAGGTAATGTAAAACATCCTTCTCGATATGTTTTGTCTATAATTAATATAATAGTTACTGTAGTGATGGTATTGAAACTTCTAATAATCAATTCGATTGTTCAGGTTGTCTAACCTGTCAATTTATTTAGGTTGGTATCATAAAATAAACCAATCGGAAATGCATGGCTGTTTACATACAGGATGTCCCTGCAACGATGTAGTGTATTTTATTTGCGAAAAATTGAAAATATTTTATTGTTTTAGAAAAACTACTTTTAGTGGCTCGTCTATAATAAATTATCGGACTCTCACCGCTCTGCTCGTTTGTAAACGAGACAGTACGTTACGAAAAGTAAAACATTTGCGCCTAATAAAGCAATACACTAATTTTTTTTCAAACGACAAAAAATTGATTTTAGCATTCAATTGTTGAACTTAAAATTCACTTTTACGTTAAATCAATTGTTTCTACCAGCGACTGTCGCAATGAAAGTACTACTTTAATTTAATATTTAATTTCATTTATTGAGAAAATCAGATTTTCTGAAAAGATTTTTAACTTGGATTTATTTTAAAAAATGATTTATTGACGAAGTTAATGACTATATTATTAAAAAGTAATTATTTTCTCCTTTTAGACATTTTTTAAATTCAGAAATTTTCTATCAAAAAAATTATTAAAAATTAAAATTTATTAAAAAAAAAAAAAATTAGAATATATTATTATTAATATTATTATTTTAATACACCTTATGTAATTATAATAATATTTGCTAATATATTAAGTAAATACCTATTTATAAACTTGTATTCCTTTATTATTTGTTGAAAACTTCATTATGAGTTCGAATACTTTTGATTAGTTTTAAATTCATATGTTACAAATGCATTTGCATTGATAACTTTCATAGTTTATAAACTAATTTAAATTCGGTAAATGCTAACAACTTTAATTAATATAATTATAACATATAACATAAATATAATTAATTTTGCAGTACAACAAATGCGCGAGGACAGGAAACTGCAACAAGTGTTAATGCAACGCTTTAATTTTGTATTTTATTTATAGTAGCAGTCATAGAAACACAATATAAACATAATACATAAAACACAGCTAGGTTTTTCAAACCGGGGGGTCTGGGGGGTATGGAATACCCTCCAGTATACCGAAGATTGTTTTATCAAACCAGAAATCTAATTTCTAAAAATCTAAAATTTAAGATTTCTGATTTGAAACGTAATAACACATTTACTTTTATTGAACACAATCACTAATACCCCCAGACCCCCCCGGTTTAAAAAACCTAGCTTTGTGATTGTGTTCAAAAAAGAAAATGTATTTTTGAGCTGATGAGTTTCAAACCAAAAAATTTAACTTTTTATCTATTTCTGTTCTATTTTCTATTCTTCGTTATAAAGGATATAATATACTTAGATATTAATTTTTTTAATTCGGGAATAATTCCTCATGCAATTTGCATGACCGCTACTGTACGAAATACAATATGCTGTTTGTATTGTGTTAAAAATAACTATAAGGGTGATTTAATTGGGTTTTATTAAAAATGAATGGTAAAAGACTAAAAGAGTCGTAAAGGGAAGGGGCCTTCAGTAGAAAGACTACGCTCGCTGACGCTCACTCGTCTTAATAAATTATTTTGTTTTTTATTGCTAATTTTATTACTACGTACCTGCCTTGTAAAAATTTTGGAAAAATACTAGGAATTCTTACCCACATAATTATGCAGAGAAAAACTACATTTGATATTAGAACTGCCATTGCAGGCACCTGATAGATCCAATCAGATATATGGGGCGTCCACGGGCAGCTTCTTATAACTTCTCTTGTCTGAAACAAATATTACAAAATTTTACTTTAATATAGCAATTATTATATTCGATTACTTGTTGTTTTAAGATTTTTAGCATAAAATTATACCGCAAGTTAGATGAAATTAATTATCAAAGACGTTATAGTTTATTAGTCTAGAAGAACATTATGTCAATTTAAATATTAATTCACGGCAATTTCTCTCAAAGTTTTCGGTAATTCTAACAATTTTTTTTTAGAAGTTTGAGTTAATTTATAGCGTAAAATCCGATGATTTAAAAATTATTTCAAGTCGAGTTGAAATTTGAGCAATTCAGAGAAATTAACAAAATTTCGATTTTATGTAGCGTGAATTTTATTGCGCGATAGGAAAATATGCAAACAATATTTTTCAATCTTGATGTGAAATCAAACCAATGCCTGACGCAGGACTAATAATATATATATTATTATATGTAAATATTTATTTAATATTTTGTATCATACATAAAAAAGCTTGTGGTTATTTATATAACATACCTAACATAAAAAGTCCCGCATCAGGAGAATAAATAAAACTTTTTATTGAATTAAAATATTCCTTTTACGTTCAGGCAAAGATAATAATACATAGCTATATGTTTTTGTAAATTAAGAATTTTCTCTTCGTATTATTTCTATTAGGTTAGATAAATTTAATTTTTTTTGGTGTGTATATTTTTAGGTAATCGTAATTTCACCTATAATTTAATTTTGTAGAAGTAAAGAGCTTTTAAGGAAAAGAGTAAAGAAACGTTCCTCTTAAGAGAAGCTTTCTATTAAATCGTACCACGTTTAATGTCTATAGATCCTACTCTTTCAAGAATCTACTGTTACATTACTTTCAACCTAAAGTTAACACTACAAATTTAACATTAGATATCGGGAACTTCTAAATTATCTCGAAATTCTCAAAAACTAGAAAATATTTGAATATAAAATAATATCAAACAAATATAAATTCTAGACTAGAAAAACTTACTTTTAAAAGTTATGCCATATTTTAACCAAATAAAATGTCAAAATTGAGTTAAGGTATCATATCATAAACTTACTCAACTTTCACGTATAGGTTTTGAAAGCAACCGTAAAATAATGAAATTTCAATATTTTCCCCATTTCATTGAAAGTTCCATTTGTTATTTTAAACAGAAAAGCTTTTTGCAAACCAAACACGCTTACTCTAATTAAACTAAATTAAAAAATCAAATTTTACCTTTAAATCATCAGAAGTTAGTGAAAAACTTTTCGTGATTCCCCAAATCAGGACGAAGATCAAAGGACAAACTGTAACAGAAATGCTGTGTTAATCTTTTTGATTGTAGTTCTTCGGTCTATCGTTTTCTCTTCACACACAAATATCAATTTTCCTTCAAAGTAATCTTTTTATAACATGAATTACGTAGTCAGTTATGTACCTAGAAAATCTTACTAAGAAAAACCTCCGAAAACAGTTTGAATATAATTTTTTATTTTACACCTACACAAAATCTTACTTGAATTTATTACTCAAGAGAAACCGGGGCAATTTTTTCAGTCTTAAAATCAGATTTTGCAGTTCAAAAACATAAGTTAAGGCCCAGAAATGTAGTGCGATTATTGGATTGGTTGTGTCCATAAGGTAACTAACTTTAATCAATAAGTCTATCAAATGCTACAACATTTTTTATACCACCAGGGTAATTTGCTTTAAATAATACAAAGAAGTATTTTATACAATTACTACATAACCACTGTCCCCATAGGTTTCCGGCCCCGGTTTCCTTGATATTATGTAGATATACCCGATTATAAATTTTTATTTATTTTCACCCACAGGAATAAAAGTACAAAGGAGCAGTTTGCTTTCGTCTTATTACCTAAACATTATTTATACTTTCCTCGAGTCAACTTCCTTTATGAAATATTAAGACCTTATAAAGTATGCAGTTTACTAACGTAACTACATAATAGTTTGAAATCTTTAACTTGAACATTTAATGGAAAAGTTTCAAATTATTTTAGGTACCTATTTAGAGTTAATGTAATTAATTATCCCTAGGTACGTAAAACGTAGCAAGTGAACTAAATTTATTATTATTCAAAATAGGATGAATATTTTATTTACTAGGATTCATCATTGTACTATTTTGAAAATTATTTCTTAAAATATTAAAAATTACCTTTGTTGATTATATAGGATTTTTCAAACAGATAATGTTATGATTAGAATTATAAAATTTCTTTGTTGACTTAATATACAGTGACTCATAATGAAATCCGGATGCTCCCAGATTAACAATGCAAGTTTCCGTTTTGAAGCCGTTTTTTGGCATATAAAAATCCATTTTACAGCAAAACTTATTAGACGTTTTTTGTTGAAAATTTTATTGCCTTCAATTTGGTTTATAGACATTTTTTTATTTCGTCGGGTCGTTTCTGTCATCTGACTGACGTGACGGCGGCTTAAACAGGACTCGGTACGAAAACGAATACGAAAAATTTTGTCATCCCATATCTCGGAAACGGTGCGACCAAGAAAAAAATATATAAGAATAAAAATGTAGAGAATAAAATTTACAAGAAAAAATGCCTATTTATTTTTTTTAATTTGTCCCACCGTTTCCGAGATATAAATGAAAATAATTTTCGTATTTTACCGAGTCTTGTTTAAGCCGCTGTCAAAAATAAACAAAATAAAAAATGAATAGAAACAAAATTGAGGGCAATGAAATTTGCAACAAAAATGTCTAAAGAGTTTTGCTGTAAATTGATTTTTATATGCCAAAAAGGGCTTAAAAACCAGCAAATTGCATTGTTAACATAGGAACGTCCGAATTTCATTATGAGTCGCAGTATGTATTGTGGTTTACCAAAATTATATATTAAATTTTTGAATTTTATTTTGTTAATTTAATATTTTATTTGAAAGGATTTTGCTTATTGCATATTCTGTAAAAATTTGGTTAATCACATCTGTATTTATACTCTAACCTCTAACGGATCTTTCTAGAAACTTCTATAAAGATCAAATCTGCAAGTTAAAGGTATAGTCAGTAGGTTTGTAATAACTAGCACCAAGGTTATCTTATATCATCATGTATTAATTATAGATATCATTAATTTATCATTAATTTTATATGAGACATCACGAATGAGTCGTAATGACTATATTATATAATTATAAATGAGGATATACTGCGATAATATATTTAGGTAGAAAAGATCAAGAGGCTAGGGGGTTGTCATGGAAAGAAAAAGGATTAATAATTTGTAAATAAAAAAAGATATTTGATTGAATAAAAACTGGTTGTGTAATAATTAAATATCAAACCAAAATGACACCCAATGCCAACAACCCAACAAAAATTCCATAGAAAAAATCGCTTTCAGTTTTTCCCGGATTTTCTAATTTTTCGGGAAATTTTCTTTTCCAACTTTGTTTTCCCTAAAAACCTTATTAAGACTATTACGAACATTAAAAAATAATCAGCGAAATCGGCCCAGCCGTTCTGAAGTAATAGGCTTACCAATGAAGAGTATATTTAATTTTAATTTCTATAGATTTGCTGTTTTTATTTATGTTATCGCTTAATTTAAGCCTTTTCGGGAATGTAAGAGTAGTTTGCAATTTTTAATATTTTTCTATTTTCCATTCAGTAGTTGAGGAGAACTCCATATTTTCACTTTTCTATAGGCCACTTTGGAATAAAATCTGAAGGGAAGAACAATTTTTAAAATCTTATTATTAAAATCTCTGTGAAAAGTGACTTGCTCCAGATTTTTAAATAAACGACTTTCTTCGCGAAGGTAAAATCTGACAAACGCCGGAAAAAATTTCAAAATCAAAAATGTAACCACAACATCTCAAGTAAGTGTCTTCTGCTCCCTTCAAAGACTAACATGTAATTTTAGACAAAAGACACTAAATAATTAGTGAATTCGCTAATAAAAACAACAAAAACAACAAAACAACAAAATAGCTTACAAGAAGAGCAGCATAGGAGTCAGCGGCGGCTCGTTAGGTCAGGCAAGAGAGACTTAGCCTTCCCTGAAACTCTGGAATATTAATTAAACTATTAAAATTTTTAAAAAAGCAAAAATTGGAGTTTTGTTGGTATGAAACCGAAGGGGAAACCTCTGAAAAATTTTGATGTAGAAAGAATAATTTAAAAAAATCTAAAAAAAAATTTCTAGAAAATTTTAAATTACACGATATCATAGGAAATCTTAGAAAATAGAATATCCAACTAAGTAGAGAAAATCTTAGAAGGTTTAGAAAATCCAAGGAAATCTTGAAAAATCTAGCCGAGCCGCTACTGATAGGAGCTAATCCCTCCAAAGTCAATTGCAACAATCCATTTCATGGACAGATGCCTTGCAGCAAAACTATCTTTGCCACATTTAACCCTATTAATCCAATAAGGAATAGGTAATTACTAGCTGGAAAATTTATTGAGGTATAAGAAACTCAAAATTATCCTATATTAATTATTACTAATAATAACCGATGTCAATTTATAAATAAAGATAAAAATTATTTGAAATTGAAAAACTTGTTTCTTTCAACCAATAAGCACCTAATTAAAAAATACTCCCGATAAATTTTTGTCAAGCAATAAATAATTTATCGCTACTTTTTGATACTAAGTTGCCCGATAGAAAGAAGAGGGGGAGATTTTAAAATTTACATTATTTACATTATTGAGTTGATAATTTAATTTGATTTGAATAAAACATATTATTTTTTCGTAAAATATAAAAATCATTATTGTATTTATCGGCGTAGTCGACGCTGGCACTGAAAGTTGAACAAAACATGGTGGGCGGCAGTAAAGTAAAACAATTGCGTTTACAAAAAAGTGAATCTATAGTTTGACAATTGAAAGACACATAGTCAAGTTTTGTTTAACTGCAGATATTTTTATACTTAATAACTATAATTTATTAAAATTAAAAATAAAATTTTGTATTTGCTGATGACGCTACCTCGATCAAGAATGAAATCAATAATATTCATTATTCGCACTATTCATGTATAGTCAAACGAACTTTTGCAATCAAAGCACCGGCATTGATTAGAAATGGAAAATGAAGAGATACCGAGCTAACATTATTAAATTAATTAATTTGAAAGTAATTTACTAAAGTCTTTATAAATGTATTGAAATTGAAGTACCTAATATTTAAATAAAGTTGGCGCTACAACCTAAGACTAAAAGGAATATTGGGACTATGAGGAAACAGGCGTGTAGAACAACGCTAACAAAATGAAATTATTTAAAATTTTAAAGTAAAATAATTTACAACAATAAGAGTGATTGAAGTTCAGTAAAGTGAAGTCTGGTTAATTAACCAAATGTTAAATGAATCGTACGAATTTTTTTAGTAAAAAATTAAAAATTTTAATTAAGTGCACTCGAGCTCAAGTTTTTGTGCGGTGCTAAGCAAGAATGCAATATTATTACTTATAATTTAAAATTTTTAATTAAAATATGAGTTTTGTTATATCTTATATATTTAAATAAGCAAAAGCTTGAATAAAGAAGTTATTATAATAATCATTGCAATGTAAAAATGTATAATTTAGTATATTTGTAAATTCTTTCATCACATTTGTTTATCACCACCACATAAAAATTAAATATGAATATTTTAGTGATTTTTATTTTACAATGTTTGTTTATAGATGCCCGCATCAGATCTTTTACATTACTTTGGATGTAGTAGTTTTTTTCAAACGCCCAGTAAAACTAAAATCCTTTTGCAGTTAGCTGAACAATAAACTTACACTATTCTGCGCTGTTGACGCTAGTACTGGTCAGCCGACGCTCTTAACATAATTTTTGTACATATTACATTTTTCCACTACCCTGTATAGTATATTATAACGGCGTGGATAATTTTTTTATATTAAACCGCAGCTTTCCTTATAGCAGATTTATATTAAATCTAGCAAAAAATTTCAAGATCTTGCGGTATGACGGAGACATTATTAATTATTCTTGTTGTTATTACTTTGCTCTCAAGTATGGAAACACCACAAATATTCCTGTTTTAGTAATATAGCACAATTTATAGTATAAACGTGTGGATAAACAGCACAGTAGAATTTTATATTTTTATTTTAAGAATACCAAGTAAATATCTCAATGTCCCTTTTGATGGAGTACATTGGCGTATAGCTAGGGTACTACATTACTTATGCGAATGCATTTGTATAATAAACATGAAGTTTACAAATAAAAGTTAACTATATTTTTACCACCAGATGAAAAATCACCAGTTCCAAGAATCTCCACTTAGCTTCTTGGTGCATTTTATAATATAAACAACATTATTTCTAACACTTTTTTAAAAACTAGGTGAACGAAATTCAATAAGCTGTGTCCCAATTTTACTCCACCAGCTTGTATTATGTCAATGAGATATAGATATTGTAATTAAAAAACCAATAAAAATTGAAAGCGGAAAAACGTGAAGAGGCCACCTCTTTTAGTTTGAACGACGTACTTTAATTTTTAACAAACGCAGGTACTTATAGGTAATTAAGGATAAACAAAATTTAAATTACAGGGGAATTATTACCTTTGTATAAGCTTTGGTTATCTCTTTCACAACTCACTGCTTGTACTGGGAAAGTCCAAATGTTGCATGATGGTTCATCGATCCGGTTATTGATTTTTCCATTTACATAAATTTTGTAGTTTACAAGGCAACAAAGAACCAATTACCCAATAACACACAAATTTAAAGAAAAACTATTTGTCATAATATTCAAAGTGGCGCATGGCGCCGCTTTTTTCAGGCTTAACTTGAAAAGTATCGATTTTAGAAAAAAAAGTGTTAGTTGTGGGAAATTGAATTTCTTACAACTTTTGTCTTTACAAGTTTTCGTTAAAATTGAAATTGGCCCAGTTATACAAGAAAAACCATTTTACATAAAATCGATAAAATTCAAAATGGCGCCTCTTGTTTCAGGTTTAATTTGAAAAATATTGATTTCAGAAAAAAATTAGGTAATTAAAGTTGTAGGAAATTGAATTTCTTCCAACTATTTTGTCTTTACGATTTCTCGTTAAACTTGAAATTAGCCGAGTTTTTCAAGAACAACCATTTTTCGTCAAATTCAGAAATGCGCCGATTTTTTTAGGTTTGATTTGGAAAATATTGATTTAAAAAAAAAGTACGGCAATCAAAGCTGTAGCAAACTGAATTTCCTACAACTTTTGTCTTGACGATATTTCGTTAAAATCGAAATTGGCCGAGTTATTCAAAAAAATACCACTAATCAAAGTTATAGCATATTGAATTTCTCACAACTTTTATGATGACGATTTTTCGTTAAAATTGAAATTGGCTCAGTTATTCAAGAAAAACCATTTTATATAAAATTCAAAATGGCGCCGGTTTTTTCAGGTTTAATTTGAAAAATATCGACTTCAGAAATAAAATAGGTAACTAATGTTGTAGGAAGTTGAATTTATTACAATTTTGTCTTGACCAGTTTTCGTTAAAATTGGTATAAGCCCAGTTATACAAGTAAAACCATTTTACATAAAATTCAAAATGGCGCCGCTTGTTTCAGGTTTAATTTGAAAAATATCGATTTCAAAAAATAATTAGGTAACCAAAGCTGTAGGAAATTGAATTTCGTTGTAGGAAATTGAATTTCTTACAACTATTGCTCTTACGATTTTTCGTTAAATTTTTTTAACGAGTGTTTTAACGAGTTTTTCAAGAAAAACCATTTTTCATAAAATTCAAAGAGGCGCCGATTTTTTCAGGTTTAATTAGGAAAATATCGATTTCAGAAAAAAAAATACGGCAACGAAAGTTGTAGCAAATTGAATTTCCTACAACTTTTGTCTTGACAATCTTTCGTTAAAATTGAAATTGGCCCGGTTATTCGAGAAAATCCATTTCTCAGAAAATTCAAACTGGCGCCGCTTTTTTCAAGTTTAATTTGAAAAATATTGATAAGAAAACAGTAACCAAAGTTGTAGCAAATTGAATTTACTACAAATTGTAAATTGAATTTCCCTTTGTCTTCGCAATTTTTCGTTAAAATGGAAAATGGCCAAGTTATTCAAGTACAACCATTTTTCTATGGAGGTAGACCTTAGGTCTACCTAAGGTAGACCTTATGGAGACCTAAGGTAGGTCTCCATAGGTAGACCTTTTGAATAAAGACTACCAGTGACCTCCCCCTCTATACCTCCCCCTCCATACCTCCCCACAACTGTTAAAACAAGAAATAGCGACAACGGAATTATCATATCAGGTACACGCAGTAGCGTAGCCAGAGAAGGGCCACGGGGGGGGGGGGGGGGCGCGTGCCCCCCCCCCTCAAAATAAATTTCACAATATATTTTTTTAATGTATAAAATTTTTTTTTTAATTTCAACTAATATTTACAATCTGTTTAGAAAAAAAAAAAACAATAAAAAATTAAAAATGAATTTTTTTATTTATTAGGAAATCAATAAAATATATTCCTACGTTTGGCAGGCTTATTTTCCTTTTTATTAGCTAGCATAAAATTTATTAATTAATTAAATAAATACATTTATCGCGATTTTTTAACTTTACATTACAAAGCTTTACCTTGAAGATTTCAAAATATTTCGCATGCGGCGCTTTTAGCTGGGCGGTGCTCCGCACTCTCCAGTATTTTGGCTTACACCAACGATTCTGTGCCCCTCCCCAAATGAAAATCCGGGCTACGCCACTGGGTACACGAATTTCCTCGATATCGGTGTCGAAAATTGACTAAATCTTAAAATTGTCAATTTTTGAAAAGCTGTATGTCGGTAAGTATTGAACCTACAGAGCTGGTTGTGGTCTCAAATTGTAGAAGTTTTAGTTTACTTTAAAAATGTATAGAAAATATTTTTTGAAAAAACGCATAGTTTAGGACTTATATCGAAAAAACTAAAAAAAGTGCGAAAATTGTGCGGTTTTTCGAGTGATGCCAAATTAGCACTAGTCTTTCGAAGCTGCAAACTTGCGGATATACACTGCTGGTAGTGGTCCTAACAACATAATAAAAAATCAGAACTATTAGCCATTAGTTTGCGATTTTAGCGATGTCTAGTGTTAGATATGACTTCCTAGTTAAAAAATGTTGTTTAAGTAGACACTATCTGTACGTAATAATAAACAAGGTGGAACTCGCTTTTGCGACAGTTCTTAGGCTTCTATACATCTACTTTTTCGGTAGGTTAAATTATTTGGGCTTTATTTTATTCCAATTTTTAATGCGTTAATCTTTTAATTAGGTAGATTTTTTTACTATATAAGGAAAACGCTAACATTTTAATATTTTTTTTTTATTTCGACCTTTATAGGTAAATATTTGCAATTTACAAACCACAAATAAAACACAATTCATAATGAAATATTAAAATACCCGAAACACGTACCGAATACCGTATTAGAAACACGTAAAATACCTACTCTAAAAATACAAAATAAGAATATCGGATTAAAAAATATATATGTAAATAATCTGAATAATTAATACCAATCTAAAAATATTATATATGAAGTAAAATTGTTTTAAGAACGTGCGTTCTGATTGGTTTTGAATTATGCGGACAGACGGACAGACGGACAGACGGACACGGAGCTAGATCATAAGGCTTCTTCCTATACGTTGTATAGAAGCCTAAAACTCTAGATATATTTTTGGCCTTAACAAGGACCTGTGTTTTAAAGCGTAATTGGAGCCTTACTTACAAGGGTTAATCATATAACTAGACCTTAATTGGTTTATTTAAATACTTATTCAGTTAATTTAAAAACGGCTTATATTAATCAGAAATTTATCTGCCACATTTAGCTGTACACGAATAATAACGAAATTACATCGTAACGTTTACGTGACAAATGTACTTATAAGTTGAACTATGAAAGTATAAATGCGTGGACATTTTTTATTCCCTAGGGAGTTATAGCATATTAAGGCATCACGGCAGATTATCGTTCACGTAGTACTACTAAAGTAAATAAGCACTTTATCGTCAGGAACACATAATAGTATATTACATGACAATGATGTAAGGAAGGTTCATCCGAAGGAAACTCCAGCATCATAACACAGTAAACTATTCATTAAAAGCATTCATACTTGTATGAAATATTTTATATTTGATTATATAAGATTATTGTGTTTACTATTTCTTGTTCACTTTGCGATATTATTTTTGAGATATAATAAATCATTATAAACCATAATTCTAAATAATTTGCATAACTATTAAATCGGAATAGGTAGGCTTAACTTATAAATGTATCGATTCCGTTCACCACCTTTAAAATTTAAATGCCTTTATACTTGAACTTTAATTATTGCTCTAATTTTGTAGGCGGGACTGAAATCAAACTGTTGATTTTTATTTATTAATTAAATAAATTTAAACAAACCACCAAAATCAATATCAATATACTATTCCTGATATTATATCTTTTAGTGTTTACGTACCGTGTGCATCGTTTGTATAGAGGAGTAAAATTAATAGGAATACTTGATCTGAACATGGCAACTTAGCATAGTTTGCATATTGGAAAATTTAAGTTTTGCATCAATATTCACATCACATAATTCGAACAAATTGAAGCGTTTATTAAAAGTGCACAAGAACCTGTATACATACCCCAGCCGATAATAATGTAGCTGGACAATCTGATGTTTTCTCCGGTGAACGTTTTCACCACCAAGATGTGTAAATATAAACCTGAAAACAGAGATATTATTAAACATAAAAACTGCAAATATCCATTCGGATTTTTTTAAATTTTTAAGTGAGTTAATTAAACTCCATTGTTCACTAAACCAAGATATTCTTTGTCTCAAGAAGATCAAAGTAGGTAAACTTAGATAGAGTTTCAAAAAGGTTCAAACCTGAATAAAATATAAGATAGAAAACGTTTGATTCAAGTTAAAATGGAGCGAAAAACATCATACATATTTAACCGCAGCATTTAATAACTAGTAATTGTAAAATAAATATAATTATAAATTATTGCATTTTGCAAATGTGTTATATTATTATTAAGTGTAAATTTCAATTTAGAAGAGTGGGGGTGCGTTTTATAATATTTTACTAAAAATAATTTTTGTATTAGATAATATAATGATCTATTATTTTGTAAAATATTCTGTAGACAGTAAATATTTATAAAAAATATTGTTGTTTTAATTAAATTTTAATAAACCTTAAAAAAGAAAAGTTTATGAAAAGCTTAAAAAAGTTTCCGAGATATCATTACATAATTGTACTTTATGTGTGGCTAAATTTTTCACAAACTCTAAAATTACTTCAATTTACTAAGATATACTAGGTATACGTATCAGACTAACTGGTTTAACTGAGATGTGAAGTAGTTTAGAACACGTTAAATTAAGTTAGACATAATTTAGAGATAAATTGCTTCGTTTCTTTAGTTTAAGACTTGTCTAAAAATTATCAGAAGCTCTGAGATTTTGAAGCTAGATATACCTTTCTAACTTAAATTAATACGATACCGACGTTAAAATATAAGGAAAGGAAGACTCTTGTATGTCATAATTTTAACTAATGTACATACTAAATGCGCACTTAAAATAAAACAAACGAGAAACATAATTAAATAGAATTTTTTAAAATTACTATTTAATTTGTTTTATTTTATTGGCTGCTTCGCCATTGTATTATCATCTTCTCATGACTAAATAATAAATAATCGTAAATAATTATTTTGATTTGTAATTTTATTATTTTGCTCATTTAAGTTTTAAAAAAATTTAGTGCACTTTTAATTTATCTTAAATTCACCAGTAAAATACTTTCAGCACTGGCAATTTACTTTCAACACCGGTACTTCACTTTCTGCACCGGTACATCATTTTCAACATTAATTTTTATAAGTAGGTATCGTAATTTTGTAACGCAGACAAACGGTTGAAAGTTTGCTTTTCACAAAAGTAGTAGATAAAATAATATTTTTAATAGCTATTTGTGTATTTAGCGCGTAAAATAATACATTGCCGCATGAGAAAACGCGCGGAATTCGTAATTTACCACTATTACGGAGGTTCTAAATTTACTTTGAAAATACACAAATATTTATTTGAATGGATTACTATTCGAACAAGGTCTAATTTTTTGTTCTAATGTAAGGCGGATATTCTAATCATTAAATTTAAATTAATTAAATAAAATGACAAATAATTTTACATTATTAAAATATATTATATAATTGAAAACAATTGCATTTTAAGTGCGTTCCAATACTGAGCTCAGTATTGCATAAAAGCAAATGTTCATAGCTTAAAGAACATGTAAGTGTCGATTTGCACAACATATCCATATTGAACCATCACCATTGTAGATAAAAGCTAGAACCTGCTTTGAATATACTTCAAATTTCACTCTACGTGTCTACGGGCCAATTTCATAATAAAAGTTAACATGGCTTTAAAATTTAAACAAAACTAAGGATTTTTATTGGTCTGTTTTATCTTAACCAATTTCATTAGTTAATATTTTGAGGTAATCGATTTAGTACAAATTTTTACTTGATTCTTAAAAAGTATGAACTATAAAATGCTTACGAAACCTTCGAAGTCTGTCGGTGGCTGTTTCAAAATCTGAAAAATCTTAGGTAAAGATGTGCCGAGCTCAAATGTTTTGTGATAAAATCTTAAAAGTCATCGGAACGTTTTGCGGTATTTTAATATGACTGAGTTTCATTGTTATTTAACAAAGATGTAAACTTGATGCTAAGCAATGATTTGTAACATTGTTTGTTGTTCATTATTATCATAGATAAAATTTGAAAAAAATGCTTTTAAGTTACTTGGGAACAGGCCCGTAGCCAGACCGAAAATGAAGGTAGGGCAAATGGATAGTAAGATTGGGCAATTTTTTGCACCGCAAAAAATGTTTAAGAAAAGTTATAAATTTTATTCTTTCCGTATTATAGTACAGCCGCGCGCAAGCATAAAAATAGCATTTTGACTACGAATTCATTTCACCTTATCGTAGTAGCGCACAAGGAAAAAATATAAAATAAACGCTTATGCAAAGGAAAATTCACCCTGGTGGAAATATTTCTCTGAAAACTCTGAATTAGACTTTTGCAGATTTTCTTAGAGTTTGTAAAGCAGCATTCACATAGGGTATTGTATTTAGATGGTAGAATATGTAAGAGTTAAAAGCATGCGCACAAGTGGACGTGTTCAGATAGACTTAATTTCTTGCACGGTGGAAGAAGCGGTGTAACAGCCTGTGGAAAAGTTACCAAACTTTAAACTTTTACAATACACGGTGCAAGAATTTTTACAAGCGCCAATCAGCAGCGTCGAAGGGCGGTGCTTGTGACTGTCAGTTTATATATTTTGTAACATAACCTAATTCTGTTTTTGTTTCGTAAATAATAAAAATAAATTCAATCCGGAAATACTTGAGACGATTTTTTTAAAACGCTAATTTACTGTGCGTGTAGCATGGACCCCTTTGAAGATGATGAAATTAATATTCGACGTAAGCTATTTTTACGTAAGCTGTTTTACACCAGCTTTTAAGTTTATGTGAATGGTATGTTGACCTTGTGCAAGAATCTGTTGCAATAATTCTACCATCCACCTACCATGCCCCTGCAATACCCTATGTGAATGCAGCTTAAGACTTCTGCAGACTTGGTTTTACTTTTTCAGAGAAATATTTCCACCAGAGCATCTATAACTTTGATGACCACTGAGATAGCTGTCGCTCGTAAGTATATGTCGGTAGATACTGTGTTTTTTAAATTCTACGAATTGCATTTGTAAGCATATACCGACTTAAAATTTAAAAAAATTCTTATACAAAATGGACCAACGTGGAATGAATGGGGAAATTTTTTTTAAATTTATTGTTGCATATTTTTATTTTAAAAGGTCGGGCAAAATCCTTAAAAGGTCGGGCGTTGCCCGACCTTGCCACCCCCTAGCTACGGGCCTGCTTGGGAATAACATTTGAAAGTTTTGCAACTGTTCTAAGTCACTTTGATCCACATAGTTATAAGTTTCATGTTTCATTATGTCAGGAATTTACGTTTGATATCTATGGCTATTGCTATATGTACTTTTTGTTTTATGTTAGTACTATTCCGTTTTAACCCACATCTTCACTTCAAAGTGTTTAAATTTGTGTTTTCCTTTATTCGGTTTATATCATATTTGTTAGAAAATAATCTGATTATTTGTTATTAATTGAATTATTAATTATTATTTGAATTCGTCACATTTTAAAAATGCTAGGAAGTTTTCTTTATGTAGTAAACAAAACTATTGTCGCGCCACCTGTTAACAATATTTTGTTCGTCATTTGTCCCGAACTTGTCAGATCTTGTTTTCTTCTCAATTTTTCTGTTTTTTTTGGATAACAACCTAACTGAAAGACCACTGAGTAAGTGTGCAAAGCTTAGTTGAAATCGGCGGAATGGTATAGGAGCGAACAAACATCCAAACAAGCTAACCGATGGCGTCGCCGGATTGACTGTCGCCGAGGTAACCTGACGCAGAGTTGTCCCTAGCCGAGTTAACCGTCGCAGAGTTGACCGGTCACCGAGTTAACCGTCGCCGAGTTGACCGGTTGCCGAGTTTTCCGTCGCCGAGTTAGCCAGTTGCCGATTCTGTGTGTCCGTGACAGAGCAGTACAAAGTGAATCGGGTTGCTAGCTCTTACGAGTTGCTTGAACAATTTGAATTGGAAAGTGAGGATTTTCTGAGCTCGATTGTGCTTGGAGATGAAATCTGGGTGGCTTATTATATTTCTGAGACAAAAAGAAAGTCATCGCAGTGACGCATACCTCCCCATCTGCCAAAAAATTCAAAACTTTAATTTCTGGTAAAAAATCATATTTTCATGTTTCATCATGTTTTGGGACCAAAAAGGGATCATTTTGATAGAATTTCTGTCTCAGGAGGAAATGATGAATACAGCACGATGCTGTCAGATCTCAAAAAAGTTCAAGAGAGCAATTCAAAACAGAGAGGAAACGTTGATGAAGGAAAAATCGTATTGCCACAAGCCGAGGGGAAATCTCTGGGGAAATTTGGTGTACAAGAGATGGGAAATCTTAGGAAATTTCAGGCAATCTTAGGAAATTCTAGGCAATCTTAAGAAATCCAAGGAAATCTTAGGAAATCCCAGGCAATCTTAGGAAATCTGAGGAAATTCCGGGGACATCTGAGGCAATCCCGGGAAATCCGAGGAAATCTAGATGAATCGATAACTTAATGTTATACAAATTTCCTTATAATGTTAAATTAACACTTAGAAAATATGAATGTCTTTTTTTTACGTTTGTTTTAAAGTTCTTGATGGTTTTGAATTACAGATTCTACAGATTCCTACTTGTACATTTTTTATTGCGCTTATGTGACTTAGTTTGAAAATAGTTATTGCTTAAAGCAGTTTTTCTATTGTGTCTAGTCTGTATTGTGAGTAATATACTACAGAGTGTTCAGAACACTACATACAAAACAAATATTTGATTTGTTATTAGGTTCTATCTAAATATAATTTTAATTTCTTAAAACTATTATTGAAAGATCCCCAAAATTCAGTTGTCATAGTAATCATGTCATATTGGTATGATCTTTTAAAGTTAAACACGCGGGCACATGACGGTATTTACCCCGCATTCGTTTAGTTGCATTTTGCATTTCAAACATTTACAGTGGCCGTAGAAAGTATTTGTATACACTCAAAGATTTCAAATTAAAAACGACCTTGTTCCTTTCAGCAATAACCAATTTCAAAAGTTATTTAAAAATCATTAACTTCCATATCCATATATTAACAATCATACTACAAAAGTTACCAAATATTGTATTACTTTTAGGGCCGATCTTTTCATATTTAATTTAAACGTCAAGTAGTTACTTGACGTTTACTATACTTGAGCTTTTTAATCGTTGATTAGGACATTTGAATCTTTTCATCGAATTTTATACAGCCAGTAACTACTTGAAGTACTATATGACGGTTGGTATTATATTTAAAACTAAAATTTAGCGCGATTTGAATTAATAACCATACATGAGAGAAATAGTATAAATATTCAAGTCAAGGCGCTGAGCTTTTACCAATGGTCAGGGATGGCGCTGTTAGTTAATAAAAAAAATTTAAATTAAAACTTACAAATACACAACACGCAAAATAGATCTAGAAACAAAATTGTTCAGGTTTTAAAAATTTTTAATTTGGCGAAGTTGTAAAGTAAGTTAAGTATTTTTTAAGGAAAAGTTTCTATTAATTATTATTAGTGAGTTTGTGCACGGTTAATTTGCGTAAACTCCCTAAATTAATTTAAAATGTTTAATTTTTTAATATTTCAGTTTACTATGGAAAAGCGAGAAAGAAGTGAAAATTTTACATCTCACGAACAACGATAACTAATAATAATTATTTGTATAGAATTAAGGTACACGTCAGTGTAAAGCGTTAGAGCATCGTTTGAGCTTTAATGAACTTCTATTATTTTGAGCCTCAAAGGTCGCAAAGTTATTCGCAAAAATCTACTGGGAGGGCTGTATGTTCAAATGAAATTGAAAATAAAAAAACTGATGCAGTTACAACACAGCAGAAAAATAATGTTTGGAAAAGCGTTGCAACTCATTTTAATTCACAATTTACAAGCAAATTATTACTGTAAATGTAAGTTTTTGTTGGGGTGTTGTGAGCACTCCACCTATCTACTTACGTTGCAAAATTCAACCTACGTAATTAAAGGTTAGTGAAGCGAAATCCAAGAAAATTTTAGGCAATCCTAGGAAATCTTAAGAAATTTTAGGAAATCCACGGAAATCTTAGGCAATTCAAGAAAATCTTAACAAATTTTAGGAAATCTAAGGAAATCTCTGGCAATCCAAGGAAATCCAAGGAAATGAAAGGAAATCCAAGGAAATCTTAGGCAATCTAAAGAAATCCAAAGAAATCCCGGGAAATTTTAGGAAATCTAAGGAAATTTCATAAAAGGAAATCTAGTGTACAAAAATTTGATCTGCGGTTTCCCCCTCGCCACAAGCAAATTAAGTTCTCAAAATAATTTCGTATGTCTAAAGTAGAACGTGTAACTATTAGTATATTGCAATGTCTCGAAGCCTCAAAATATAAAAAATATTAATTTTTAAAGAAATTAACAATTTGCTTGAGAGCTATTCAGATTTCTGGAAATGAGATTTTTAATTTTAATTTTTTAATCCAAATATTTTAAATTTTGTACAACGCCGTCTAAATTTAAAACAAAATGTGCAAGTTTATTTAGTGGATTAAAAGTTTATTTAGTTTAATAAAAATGTGCAAGATCACTTGACCACGTTCTACACCAATCACTCCAATTCGCGTCCCCTTCCAATTTACAACTTTTTAATTTAAACAATTTATCTAAATATTGCAATATTTTAATCAATCCAAATCAATTATTCCATTTAATTTACCAATCCAATTAATTATCCTTTCGTAATAAATTACTTTCACCAAAATCTTCCAACAGTGGTCTAAAATACGGACAAAAATACTCCAAATCAATAACAAATACTACTTATGTTTATAAATTATTTATTTACGCAAAATTCAAAATAATTATCTCGAAATTAAGAGGCAAAATACAATATTTACGGAGACTGTCCGTAAACGCGTTCGTTATTCACTTTGACGGACATGGCAAAAGCAAAGTTATAAACAAATTTTCGTGTCAACATAAAACTATTGGCGCGAACAACAATTCAAATATTTATAATTTTACAACAAAATAAAAATTAAATTTACAAAGCAATCAAAACAAATTTTCATATTTACAATTAAAACAAAATTCAAATTAAAAAAAAATAAATTTAAAAAATAAATTCAAAATAAAAAGAAATTGATTTTGGACCACGACAATAATATGTATATGTGTCTGTTTTTATATAATGTATCTGTAACGCAGTCACGAACGAACAAAGACACACTTCTGTTGAGCGTTTCGATCTCTTCCATAATGCAAAAAGATCATGACTATCACTGTTTGAAAAGATGTGGTGCTAGTTTAACATATTTGACGGCACTTTCCGTAAATTTAATTCCATCTCTTGATGTTTTATGATAAAATTAACGGTTTAAAAATGCGACCTTTTTATACAAAAATTTACATTTCCATTCGCAATTTTATAGGAGAAGCTGTCACGGTATGTTTACTTAGGCGAAGATCTATTTTTCTTGAACCAGAATATATTTCTGAATGGGAATCCCGAAAAACTTTTGTTTTTCTTTTTGTACAAGCGGCGGTATATAACTTAATTTTATCATTTTGTTTTTTAAATTGCTACGCAAACTTAACCACCAATAGATTGTTTTTTCATATTTGCATATTAGCTGGCCGTAATTAAAGGATTTCGTGAATCCATGGCATCGCCATCGTCTTGAATATTAATTTATTAAAATTGTTTGTAAAAATCTATAAATTTTAATTACGTAGTCAATTAAAGTACCTCGCAGTTGATTACATTCCGAAAGTTTAATTTTCAGATAAATAACTTGAACTGTGTAACTTTTTATTTTACGACCCTTGAAATAGAGAACCATTATCGCGAATGTGCATCATTTTGTAGTAATTTTCATTTAGATGTGCTGTGCGTTGGGTTTATTTTTATTGCGAAAATTAAGTGTTTAATGTTATAGTTTCTTGGTTGTTTAATTAAAAATTTGAAATATCTGCAAATAACGGTTTGATTTGTGTTGGCAATTTTTCAATATAAGAAACGCTAAAAACAAGAAAAAATTTAACACCCGATTGAAAACTCAAAGCGTAATCGGTGAAAATGGGGTAAACAGGGTAGGCATCACCGAAGGGTGAAAGGAACGGCGTGCAGCGCTTGCCGACGACAACGCGTTTCAGTTCTAGTTGAAACCATACATTACACAACACTATGCAACAGATCAAGCTTTTATTGTAAAACCCACCCTTGGTGAATTGTGCAGGGTGGGCATAACCCTTGCGATGAGAGTTATAATAATTAGAACAGTTTAACACAAACGTTAATTTCTACTCGACGGATACAATTAGGTTATTACACTTCAAAAATTCATAACAATATGGTGGAGGCTTTAGCGCTCTATCTTGTACAGAAATTTGAATATCACAAACACTCAAGATTTTACCTAGAATTTATGTATATCTCAACTTGCATGTCAAAATTAAAATTTTCAATTATGCTCAAACGTTGAAAAGCAATTTCATCGTATAACCAAACGTAAAATCAAATTTTACACATGAGCTAAAGTTTGAAATTAAAAGTATATTTTGGTAAATTTATGAATGAATAAAAACGTAAATTTAACAATAGGTCTAGCAAAACCTATCCTACCATTCAAAATTGATCAGGTACTTTAGGTGTTGGGACCAAGTGTAACTTTTCAATTTGTTATCTTCGAATTAACGAAGAATTAAATTATACAAACTTTGAAAATTTTTTAATTGATATGACAATGCCGCTTTTAATAATTATTATTGGACGCATAATATAGGCCCGAGTATGAAAATAACATTGCGAGTGACTGAAACTTTATTTAATAATCTTAAGAGATTATTAAAATTTTAAATTGTGAATCTAAATTAATTAACAAGTCTGCTGAGTTAACAAGGTTTTCAAGTTTACAGATGTTATTGTGAGTACTTGTTAAATATTAAAAAGTTTTGCACGTAAAGCTCAAATATAATCAAGTGACAACAAAAGCAACTATAAAGTTTGACTTACCTTCTACAAACATCCAGAAGAAGTTGGTCAGATGAAAATAATGGAGCAGAATTGTTAGCAAAATACATAATCCCTTGTTACTTTGCAACGACATCTGAAAAAATCAAAATACAAAAGCGGTTTCTTTTGTGTTTATAGTCACAAAATTGAAAAATAACCAATTATTTATTTATTTACAATAATTACTCGGCCTTTTATTTTTAAAGATTTTCCTAATTTAGGTTTTTATATGCAGTCAATTCTGAAGCATTGATCTAGAATAATAATTCTGATTGGTTAAATTTAAAAATCAATCAGAGACTGAACTAACACCAAAATAGAAAAAACTGTAGATCAAAAGTTCCTGAAATGGCCATCTCGTACGCTGACGTTGAAATTTCAAATGTTGCACAATCCCAATACAAAAAGCATTTTTGGTTCTGGTTTGGTTTAACGAGATTCTAACTACAAAATAATTATTCTACATTTTAGTTAATAAAGAAAAGCATTAACAGTTTATTTTTAAGTTAACTTACAGGTTGAGTTAGTTAAAGTTGAACGCGGCTGGTTGAACGCGGCCGTTTGAACGCAGAGACGTTTAAACGCAGGGACGTTTGAACACAGGGACGTTTGAACACAGGGACGTTTGAACGCTATAAATTCGATGTACTTGCACCCCCCTTATTTTATTTAAATATAGTAATACTAATAATCTTGTTGCACGACGGTTTAACATGGATTAATATGGAACGTTCAAACAGGTTAGTGAGCGCAACAATTCTCCATTACCTCTGAGCCCTGACCTCAAAATTAATTTGTTATTTTTGGGGAGAGGGAGAAGCGATAATTCGACCTACTTTGGTGAGAAAACGTCTATAAATTACGTAAGGATGATTTTTGTAATTTTTGATTCTCTCTTCTCCCATGTAGGGGTCCGTAAGATAACCGATAGTCTATGGACGTCTAGATTTTAGGGTGAATGCAAGATTTTCCGTGGTTGCATTTGTCAAAACCGACCCTCCGCACCCTACGCTCCGATCCCTTCCGCTTCGGACGATCCGGGCCGTTTTGACAAACAAAATTCTCGCTAATAATCGCTGAGGTGTCGTCAGCATACAATGTGAGATGATCACTAGTTATAAACTTAATCAAATCATTAATGAACACACTGAAAAGTATTGGAGCCAATACAGAACCCTGGGTAACTCCCATGTCAACGGGACTCTGTCATCCGAATGAACTGTATTATAGCCGTTACGAATGACAACGCGTGGGAAGCAACCGGACAGATACGACTTGAACCAAATAAGAACCACTCACTCAAACCATATCTGAACAGAGTATTCAGAAGAAGGTCGTGCTGCCCACAGCTCGCTGATCATGTCAGATCAGATCAGAATATTGGCTCAATTTTTCAATCTTCAAAACTAGGTGCAATATTGAGCCAATATTGATAATCAATATTTCCTGCCGATCGTTATCCAATATTGGTACAATATTGTGGCAATATATAAAATCAATTATAGTACCATTGCCAATTTTATTGTCAATTAAATAAATTATTAATTAATTAAAAAGTTAATCGAATTAATCGAAAAATTGTTTAAAATATTTTTTCGAACATTTGTTTTTCTAATTTTCAAAAACCTTCCGTCAAAGCAATATTGTAATATAATATTTAACTGATATCGGCAGAAGATTGGCAAGGAATATTGGTTTTTAATATTGATCCAACATTGCACTAAGCTTATATTGCTAATATTGGCACTAAGCCAATTTTGTTGAAATATTGACTTTCTATATCAGCGGAATACTTAAAAATAATATTGTACCGATATTGGTTATAAAGATCAGCAAGTAATATATTGTGGTGTTTCAAAATCAAATTTTGAATATTTTTATTTTTTTATGATAATTTTGTTTATTTTTAATTAATTTGATTGTTTTTGTAAATTTGTAAATGATTTAATTTGAATTTGGATATTTGAGCGCCAACATTTTGTAGGTTGGCGACAGTTGAATAAAGATAGAGCATTTTGCCAAAGTGGCGGACGAGAGCGGAGGTAGTTGAACGTCGCTCTCGCATTATTTTGAGTTTTTGCGTAATAACGACAAATTTTGATAATTATGCGAATAAATAGTTTGGAATTAGTGAGTAAATTTATTTAATAATTTGAATTGTTTTTCGTCTTGGTTTGGACAGTTTTGGGTTAAATTGAAGGCGACGTGAACAGTTGCGATAGCGAGGCGTATGGTCGGCGTATCACCACATTTAATATTTCCATTATAATCGAAAATGTTACAATATTAAATTTAAATAATTTGGATTCATTTAATATTTGAATTGTTTGGAAAATTTTTGGATTAGATTTTAAAATTCGGAATTATAAAATATCACTTCAATATACAGCCAATGTTGGTCCAACGTTGATTTGGATATTATACTAATAATATTGCACTAACATTCAAGATTGCCCCAATATTGATCCAGTATTGCGCCAAATTTTGTGTGCTATAGTCCGTTCCACGAGAGCTCGAGTATGACTGATTGATTATTGCTGTGCGAATTAACGCATACTATTCGGTTGTCTTTGTCAGACTTACAAAAAAAAACTAATAGAAAAGAGAGCGAATATAAAAAATATGTCTTCCTACCTTGCCAATGTAAATTGTAGAAACGTACGTCGATTATGTATTGTAACTAGTGTCAGCCGTCAGCTGCCAAATTGATTGTTATTGTTAAGGTCAAGATTTATCATTTGGACGAGCAATTATCTGAGTAGATGGCGTAACTGTACATATTTAAAATTCTAATTTATTTATTGTAAGGTTTTGATGTTTTAGCCATATCAATATGTTAGAAAACCAAAAAACTGCAGACATACTTTTTAGTGTTACACTAAAAGATTTTCTTAATAAAAAAAAACTTTCATTAAATTTGACATGTGAATGCTTTCTGTTGACGGTTCGTGTGCTCCGAGTTGCATCCTCTCGGTGATTAACATTGTTGTATAATTTATAATTTTTCGAGTTCCAGCTTTTAGAGTACCGCCATTTTCGAGTTCTGTTATAAGGTGTGTTCTTACAAAACGGGCCGCAGCGCTCGAGCGCTCGATATTATTTAAATTATAATTTAATATTAAAATTTCTAAATAATAGATTATGAAATTACAATGCCACCGAGCGAAGAAAAACCTCGAAAAATAATAGGTCAACTAATTTGAAAAAAATTTGAATGAACCAATGAACATCGAGTTATTTCTTAAGTACATTCTGTTGTAAAAGTTACAAATCATTGTGTGTCAATTGTCATTGTGCTGGTTTTTTGTCTTGTTCGTTTTCGTGTAATTCATATTTGAGCTTTATTGTCTACAGAAAAGTGTTCTTTTTAGAACAAATCTTCATAGCTATATTTAATATATCAATTTAATTAAAAATAATTGGTAAGTATTGTTTAAATACACCAGCGCCAGCTACGCCCTTTCAGAGCTTTTCTTAGTGTGGTCGAACTGTATATCAGTATCAATTATAATATATTGTACAAATCTACGAAAAGTGTGGAAAAAGTGAAGAACAAATTCCCAGAAACAACGTTATTTCTATATTGTATTTAAGAAAATAAACAAATAATCTAAATACTCGTATATCACTTTGTGTTCAAACAAAGATCGTTTTGGAATTCATCTTTAGAATATTTAATAAAAGTCCTCATTTATTTGATACACATCAAAGGTATTATAGCTTTACAGCATAGAAACTTTAGAAAATAGAAAAAAATTTGTTGTATTGAATTCTTTTGTTTTTTTTATTCTTTTATTTTTTTTACTTTGATATTAAATCTACGCAATTTAAAACTACGATTTAACTGAAAATAGCTTATTGCAAATGCTACAATTCATCGGGTCATTGTAAATTCTGTTTAACTTAATATTCTGCGAAAAGGAAAAGTTTGATAATCAATGATGAAGTATACAAATTACTTTTACAGGTAACCGATTAAGAAAATTAGTCCTAATTGGTGTTTTAAGACGTCGCTTGGGAAATTTATATTTTACAGAATTTAACAGTTTACAAAAACTTTGCATATTACATTTATACAGCTTATATTAATGAATAGAAGTGTAGCTAATTTATAAAAATTAATACTGGCATAACCTTTATGAAATAATAGAACACAATAATTTATCTCAACTTTTGACATCCCCATTGCGAATCGGTAGTGAGATTACAACAGAGTAATTACAATGTACCGGAAAAAATTTGGATTACCAATATCCTATTATTGCAAAACAAAATTAGTAAACCTGTTCTGGAATTTTTAAAACTTTAAAATCAAACTGGATTTACTCTTTTTACAATTATTTCACCAAGTCGATCGATTTCCAATATATAATTTTGTTTTAATTTTTTTTTACTGATCCTCTTACTTATTTTAGTTCTTGTAAGCCTGATAATTAATCTTAGATTAGTAATGGGGACACTTACAATAATTATTTACGGTAATTAAATGAAAATTCATATTTAAACGATGCATTTAAGTGTCAAAAGCACGAATAAAAAATAGTTTTTCATTAAATACCAAAAAATACACAAAACTGACAGTTTTCAGACGTGGACGGTTTCATCTATTACATAATATACTTGTTGTAAATATTGCACAATTGTTGGTTGAAACTTGGTGCAACATTGCACCAACGTTGCCTGCCAATTTATTTATGTTTTTTTGATTTGCGATAGTTCACCAATATTAAAAATAAATATTGTTCATATCTCAATACGGACGCAATATTGCACCAGTATTGCACCAATATTTGTGTTAGATGGGTTATCTACATACACAGATTCAAATCAAATAAATTGTAAATAAATACTGACGGTAAATCAGAAAGCTGAAAATTACTATTTATATAAAGAAAAGTAAGTAATAACTTGCAATTTGTAGCTTTTTAAATCATAAAACCAAAAAGAAGTTAATAAAACTCGACTTCCATTGTTAAACATAAAAATCGAAGTGCTATCAAATATTGCCGATGACATTGGCAATTGCAAAAGTAATATTGAAATTGTAAAAAATGACGTTACAAAATTTATAACTGGCGGTACTGATATTTCATCTATTACAGTTCTTTTTCAATTTGAGTCGGCTGAATTGCAGATTTGCAATTTTCCGGCACGCAAGTTTCCGTAACTTCTACAGAGTGTTGATTAGTTTTATATTCCGTTAACTTTTTACCTCGGATCATAATCTCACCCTATAGCAATTTTGTATTTAAATAATTATGTTCTTCAATCGCGTCGGGTTGCGGTTAAATAATTTTTAAGTAATTATCAAGAATCTGGTGTTCCTTAAACTTCCGTCGAAAAATCTCTAGATGAAAAATCACTTGTCAGTTTTATCTAAAGATATTTTAAAACTATCATAAATTTCCAAGTCGAGAAAATTAATGACATGGTTTTGTAGTGCATTAACTTACACAAATATTTTAAGATGGCTAATCCGTTTCATATGAAGAACATCCTCGTTAGCTTAAACTAATGAGCTTTCCAATGCGCTTCCAGAAAATTGAAATTAGTTGAAATATTTAATAGTTTATTAATCTATTATATTATTAGTCTAGCACTTAGCTTAATGAAAGTTAAAAAAATTACTATTTTTTTAATTTTAAAATTATGTTTTTGCTTTAATTAAAATCAATTAGAAAATTTTGATAAGAACTAAGAGCCGAAAAAATTTGACAATATAAAAATTTTACGAGTTAATACAAATTTATTAACTTGAATGAGATGCTTTCAAGTATGAAACTTTTTGCTTTATAATTTTAATTTAATTCAAAATTAACTGTGACTTAATTTGGTATAACGTAAAGTGCATATTTTAGCCATTTGAAGCTCACTAGCTTCACTGAGCAACTAAAGATTTCAGAGTTGTGACAAAATATTAATTTCATTAAAAGTTATCAATTTTAATAAAGAATTTAGTTGACTATGAATATACGGAGGTATATGCACACATAGATTAGGTAATTTTTTCAACCTTGTAAATAATTTGACTCTAATAATTTTGTAATCTAATAATAATTAGATTTAAACAATATTTAAATTTTAACTCGCAATTAGGTTGTAAAGTTAAGACATAAATAAATATCAATCTCTCCAACTCATTACATAAACGCTTCTGCGTAATATTCTGCTTTGAAAGGGCCTTGCTAGTATTATCGTAAAATATTTTATTGTATTATTTATTTATTGCATTTTATTATTTAATTTAAATTTTTGAAATCACAAAATTTATCATTTTGTTTGTAATAAAAATTTATAATTTCCTGCATATCGATTTTCAGAAAGAAAACATAATTTTCTTTCTTAATATTCAATTTTCCATAAACAGCGTTTTCAATTAATGCATTTTAAGCTAGAGTTGTCATTACAAAATAAAAGCCTTTAAAATTGTTCCATTAGCTGAGGGATTTTGTTATTTTAAATTAAAAAAAAATAAACTTACCTGTAAAGTGTAAGTTAAAATCCACATAAAATCTGCTAATATGTAGGTGAGCATTAAATTCATGTGGATGGTATTCCGTAAGCATTTTAAATCTCTGTAACAAATAAAAATTGTTGGTTTTAAATTTTTAAGTACACAACCCCTTTATTTACTTAATTTTTTATAAACATCCTATGTTAATGGGTAATAAGCAGTAATAGTAAACTTTATCTGTAATAAAATTTTGCGTATATTTCACAGCTGAAAAATTAAATACAATTTCTCAAAGTAATATATTGTTCAAAGCTAATACCGCCCACTACTCTTAGCGTAATGATTCAGCTTTTTAAAATCCATTTAAAGCTGGACCACACTGTAAAATCTATAAATAAACAAAATAATTTCTTGTTATCCAGAGTTGACTTTTCCTATCTGAAAAAAAAGAATTTCCGGTTTGACAATAAAATATTTTGTTAAATTGATATTAATAGTATATTATATATCAAAGATGTAAGGGTGGTTATTAATCTATTAACTTGACTTGGCGTCGTGTGACATTATCCACACGAGCAAATTTTGTTTTTCAATTATAAAATTGAATTACTTAACTACTTGTCGTTGACAATTACTTAAAAGTTGCCGCTAATCTCATCACCTGACCAGAATATAATAGTTCAAAGTGCTGAACCTTGAACTAAACTCCACGTAATTAGCTAATTAGAAGTCTTAACAAACCATTTTCACTTTTGCACATTGTCGTTATAGTTACCTTGATACCATCCTTATAAAACTTATCAATTTGATCATAGAACATTTAAACTCTAAAATCACCGTTAACTTTTGGTTTACTAACTGATGATTACATAATCTTATTTAAATTACAAAAATATTTTTAATAGATTTGAATTTTTTTTTCAAATAGAAGAGCGAGACCCAAACAATGTCTAGGCTTCCGATATTTTACTCTTAATATTATTTTAAGTTGCTAACTGCATACTGAAAAATTACTTTCATTACTTTCTCATAATTAGTCGGAGTCAGAGTCGGAATTTAAAAATTCTCTAACGAAATTATAGGATTTTATGGCATAAATTGCAAATAAAAAAAATTTGATTGATTATCCAAAAATTCGGGTAAAAATAATCAAAACTCGTATAGCTGTTTTTATAAGGGTTGCCCCCCCCCCGTCTATGGCGTGTTTATATTTTATACAAGTTGTGGCAACCAATGTGATTTTCGAAAATTTCGTGAAAAGATTTTTTATTTCAATAGGTTTCGAATTAAATGAATTGTATTGTAGAGCTTATGAGGTTTATAATCTAATCTAATACCTCTCTAAAAGATGTAAAAGATACAGGAAGTTGAAAGTTAAAAATTTATAATAGCTTTTTATTAGTTTTTTCCACTTATATCGTTATTTTTAAAACTTTTGTAATATTTGATCAACAGTGAAAAGTGGTACCGTAAAATGGGGCGAAATTGATTTTACGGGGCGAAATTGATCACTTAGAAGTTTTCTGTAATTTTGTGTTTCCCGCAAAAACTTTTCAGTTTATTGTAACGGTTTATTACTAGTTAATTATAGTAGGGTGTACATGTATGTTTGATCTGTGTGCCAAAAAGAAAAAATTGTTTATAGTCCTGTAATCGCAGCGCAAAAGGTATGTATAATTTATAGTATATTTTCTAGTCCTACAACTTTCATGTGTATCTAAAGGTACATGCATTTTAATTGCACATTTAACCTAAGTAATGGTCACTAGTTGTGTTGTTAAGCAATTAACGTCTTTATCGAATTCTGATTGTAATTCATTTCAGCGGGAAATTCAAATATATGTAATGGGGCGAAATTGATCACAGCAACGGGGCGAAATTGATTTCTATACGGGGCGTAATTGATCACTGGCCATTGCAATCAATATTAAAAGAGAGTTGTTTTTTAAAGCAAAAAAAGGGGGATCGGTAAAGCAGATATAGAAAAATTGGTTAAGCATAAATGTATATTACTTTTTACAGATCGTAAGGATGGTTAGAAGTTATAAAAAAAAACTTGGAGGAAGAACATACAAAAACTATACAGAAAAAAATATTGAAGATGCCCTTCAAAGAGTCGTGACTGATGGATGGACACTTCGTCGAGCTTCTCGAGAGTATAGAGTCCCTTATGGTACGCTATTCAACCGCTATCATGGCATCCATGCTCGCAAAAACGGAGGACAAACAATATTTTCTAAAATCGAAGAAGAAGCACTTATAAAAAGTGCTGCAAAATGTGGGGAATGGGGATTTCCTCTAAGCCTAATGGATTTGAGACAATTGGCCAAAAATTTCCTAGACAGTCAAGGACGCACTATAGACAAATTTGTAAGTAATTTACCCGGAAACGACTGGGCTTATTCTTTACTAAAAAGAAACAAGTCCGAATTAACCCAAAAAGTTGCTACAAACATAAAACGTCCTAGAGGGAACGTTTCCAATGATATACTTATAAAATATTTTCAAAATATTGACATAGAATTGAAAAATATTCCAGCATGTAATATTTTCAACTACGATGAAACTAATCTTCAAGATGATCCCGGCAAGAAAAGAATGCTTTTTCGACGGGGTACAAAGTACCCCGAACAAATATGTAACTTTGCTAAAACTTCTACAAGTCTCATGTTATGTATATCAGCTTCGGGAGTTCTTTTGCCTCCTTATGTTATATATAAAGCTGAGAAGATGTGGTTACAGTGGACTGAAAATGGTCCCAAAGGATTTCCTTGTTGTAATAAACGTTGTTGTGCGTCGGGATGTCGCTACAATAGGACCCATCATGGATGGATTGATGCTCAAACGTTCAATGAATGGTTTGTGTCATCTTTTCTACCCCATGCCAAAGGATTGCCTGGTCGCAAAATTTTAATAGGAGACAATCTTTCATCTCACTTCTGTAAAGAAGTTCTGGACTTATGTGAAGATAATAACATTTCCTTCATTTGCTTGCCTAAAAATTCAACACATCTTACTCAACCTTTAGATGTAGTATTTTTCCGACCTTTCAAAGAAGCTTGGCGGGCAACTTTGAGAAATTGGAAAAATTCACATATAAAGCAAACATCTATTGATAAAAGGGATTTCCCACAATTATTGAACAGTACGCTTCGTGCAATGGATGGAAGTAATGGAGGAAATGCTATAATGAGACATGCAATAACATCATTTGCAGCAACAGGTCTTGTCCCTTTCAATCCCGATCGTGTTTTAAAAAAATTTCCGAAAGAGAATGAAGAGAACGTGAACAATCAAGTAAATGATATTCTTGTGAATTATCTCAAAGAAAAAAGATACGTAGCTGCACCATCTAGAACAAACGTGAAGCGATCTAAATTATCAATTGTAGCAGGCAAAAGTGTTACAGCACCAAAAGATGATGATTCAAGTTCAGATAGCGATGTAGATTTTGTTTTAGATAAAAGTAATGACGATGATGCTATTGCAGAATTAGAGGATGAAACCGTGGAAGAAATTGAATATCTAAATTTCAATAAAGAGGATATTAAAATGGGAAAATATTTACTTGTGAAAGTGCTGGGCGGTCGAAGGAAGAAAGAAAGCTACCGATATGTTGCACTTATTAGAGAGATAAAAAATGATGAAATTGAAGTCAGTGGTTTAAAATCAGTAAATGAACAAAAAAGTCAATTTAGGATTGAAGAAAATGATGACTTTACTATTGAGATTGAAAATGTAATTGCCATTTTACCTGATCCCACAATAGAGAGTACTAGTAAGGGTGATTTTACAACATACTGTTTTAATAAACGTGTTGATGTTAAAGAATTATAAATATTTATATATATATATATATAAATATATTTGTAAGTCGACGTTCTGACCCCATATAAGCATATAAACCGACGTTGTGGCACCTATATTTACGTTGTGGCACCATTTTATGGTGCCGGATGGTTTTACAATTATATATGTCATCTGGAAGGGCCAGTAAGCCTATTAATGAAGTTTGTGAAAGGTGCCAGTTGGACTATATACACTGTAAATATAGACGTTTAGTTCCCTTTTATAAAATCATATAAGTTCAGAGGGCGCCATTGCAGTTATGAGTTCGTCGCATCGACTTGAGGTTGACTTATCCACGCGTTTAGGCATCGCATTTTTTGTATACAGTATTTTGACGTTTAGGCACACTGGGCGTTTCATTAGCTATCATTATTATAGTTTATGATATTACAAATGCATAGGTAACTAGTGTTTGCGATTCTAAACTCTAATGACAAAAATCCATTAAAGGCGAGAATAACTTGCATTACCATGCTGTTTTCGCCTTTAATGTAATACGGTTTGTGGACGAATCGATCAAGACTTTCCAGTGCCAGTTATTTTTGGCAATTAAAGTATTTATCGTTGAGGTTAATGCCGAATTTGACGGACTAGTCAACTCGGTAGATTTTTGATCATTTTTGAGAAAATACTGATAATTACCAAGTATTCGTGTTTTTTTCTTTGAATAAAGATTTTATAGTGGTTTTATAATAATTAGCGATTTCAACTTTATTATGAATTCCACTAATTCAAAATATATTTTAAATCATAATTTAAATCATTTTTAAATCATATTATGATTCGCATCCTTTCTCTGACATTGATTAATTACAGAACACTTCTTAAACAATTTTTATGTACTTACTACAAATTATAAATTTTAATTTAGGTCAAATTACCTACTAGTTACTTCTTACTTCTACAAGGGGATTCCCAAAATTTATTTTAAATTGTATACATATCATATTCCCGCAACTGTTTTATTATGTGAAAATATCAGAACTCCTAAACTTCGTCATAACAAAATTAGAGAAGGTTTTTATTGTAAAGCATTTTGTAATCACCGCGTGATTACCTTATGTAACTGCATAATGCATCCCTAAGCATTTGCTATTTCCTTGCAAATACTTGCATCGTAAGTTGCTTAGGTGAATTTTTGTTTGATAACATTTTAATACTTTTTATATTCGTTATTAATTACCAAAAATTAGTTTCGCAAAACAATTTGTCCTTATCGAATTTGTCGATAATGAATTTACAAAACCTTACACAAATTACATTTTGCGTAAAATATCGTAAGAAATAATATTTCTGAAACAATAAGAACGCTTTTAAAAAAGGAAGAACAAAATATTATAGCAGTTCAAAAAGATTTAAATTTATAAAATTTTTTGAATTTTAATTTTAATGCTTTTGGTTTTTTGTGGGTAAAGCTAGATTTTGGCAACCGAGATTCTAAAAATTTTATTAATTTAGAACTTTTTTAACTGCTATATTTTGCGGTCTTGTGTGCTGAAGACCTTGTCGAAATTTCAGATTTTTTTTTCAACGAATTATAAAGCAGCGTAAAAAATTGTCATTTCTTTATGAATAAAGATAAGAGGTTGTCTACCAAGTTGCACGTCTATTTGGCGCTTAGTAACCTATACAACGTTACAAGATTTATTCATAGTAGATAAGAATAGTCTACGATTAGATTTTGATAAATTTCGTTTATTATTGTTAAAAATGTTCACAGCAAGTTTACAGACTAACCGCCAGATATCTGATTTTATTTATTTGTTAATTCACCAATATGGGGAATATTTTTTGTTGAAATTGTTCAACCAGCGCGGTATCAATTGCTTGCAACTTATAAAAAACACCACTTTCCAATTTATCTAGTAGGTACTGTGTTGTCCCGGCTAATCTCAAAAACTACTGATCCGAATTTGAAAAAAATTTTATTGATTATTTTTTCAAGTCAATCGAGTAAGAAATTAAATTATTCACTTAAGTTTATTTATACTTCAGTCAACTCTTTTTTTTGTTTACGATACTGTAAATATAATTTTGTACACCACCGAGCAAGTTGCGTATGCGACGTACACCTTACTTTTAATTTTAATTCGTAAAAATTTTAGTTAGAACTTTCAGATCTGATTAGTATTCTAGTCGGTCAAGAAAATAAGAAAGTAATAAATCTGAAAATTGTGTCATAAAGAATATCTAATCAATCTATTGATTATAGCGCAACATAGAGCAGGTACACAGTATAGTTTTCTATCCTATCCCATCCTATTTTTATCTAAAAATATAAACTATGCATATTACAACAAAATTTGGACTTGCAGAACTAAAAGTGACCCACTTTGGTCTGTATTGAAGTTTTCCTGACAGTTCAAATTTGTGAATAGTTTATCTAAAAAAAATTTGAAAAAAAACCTTACTACGGTTTTTAGTATAGGATACGTTTGACCTTATAAATACTTTGCAAAATTAAAATAGACGTTTCTGGACATAGCGTAGGTGTACAGCAGTTTTCTATTCAGTTGCCAAGACGGTTTCAGTTCACACAAGATATTGTTACGTATCTTTTCATTTCTTCCGTAATGTAAATATAAAAATACGTAACACAAATTACTGTAAACTTAATTATAAATGCTGTAAAATTCTGTAAAATTATACTAGTAAGCACACTTTGTAAGAAATATGTCTTTGTAAAACATGTCACTCACAAAAATGGACATGCAGCCGTTTGTTAGTAATATAAATTATATTTGAAATTTTATTTCATATAAAAATCATAATAAAATTAACATTATAATTGAATATTTTGAGAATCAAGTAAAAATGTGTCCTAAACAAATGAAATCGAATTATTAAGCAATTAAATTGGTTTAATATTAGGCAGTTTATACTAGAAAACACGTTGTTTAACGTTTAATTTCAAACCAATTTTATTGGTTAATGTTTCGCGGTCATCGGTTTAGTACAAATTTTTACTAAAATAAGTCCCTGTATCTCGAAAACGATGTACAAAATGTAGTACATTATATAAAAAAAATTCATTTTTTTGACCGACTAGAATACAAATCTGATCTGAAAATTTCTTACTGAAATTTTGCATGAAGCAAGCATTCCCACACGCAACTTGCTCGGAGGTGTACAAAATTTTAACCGCTCAAAACTCTGTAAAAAGTTAATGCAACCGAGCATGGTATGAATTAATAAATAAATGAATAAATAAAATTTAAATTTTAACTTTGTTCTTTTTGAGAGTTGCGCGCTTCCGCTTGACCTAGAGTTTGTTAATAAGAAGTACTTTTTAGCCCCAATAGGGTTTTAAAATTCACAGGAGGCCTGCCTAAAGTTGTCTAGAAACGATTTTTGTTCGCACATCGTAGTTAAAAGCTGGAACCTATTTCAATTTGTTCCTTAATCCCTAAATAACAAAATCCTTTTGGTCGTCAAGAATTCGTCCTGTACAGGGGGGTGTAGGGAGAAAATTGTAAAAATGAAAAATTGTACAATGAAAAATTGTACAATGAAAAAAAAACAATAAAAAATTAAATGATCTAATTTATACTTATAGTCGATCGACACCGCAGCGATAACAGGGAAAATTCTTGATTAATATTTTGTCACGTGGGGTTTCCCCGACGCGACGACTCGACGCTTAGATCAAAATATTACTATACTTATTTTAAAATGAAATGGCCAATAAGTATTATTTTTGTACTTTTTAGATGTTTTTTTTTTGTGTAGGGGGTTTTTAAAATTTTTAATTTAAGTTTTATTTCATGCTTTTTAAACTATTTATTATATTTATGTAAGTAAACGTGATAACGGAGCATGGAAGTTAAATAAATCCAATTTTTCTTTTTAAATAGCAAGACCACAATACAAGAACTTCAAATATAATATTTTGTTAGAGAACAATTTTAAATCAAATTTTATATTAGAATTAAATTTATTATGAGAAAGAAAGGAATACTAGTAAATTCAGTAATTGATTGTAACAATGTAAACAAACACTTGTTAAAGCAACATGTATTGCAGTAGTATCGCCCACATAATGATAATAATGCTGTCATACTTGTAACACGATCTCTCAAGATTATAAATTTTCAAAAATATTTACGATTTTTTTGAATGGCTGAACAGATTTTTGTGCAAAATAGCTAAGAACACTCTCGATCAAGTTATCTTTCAAACAAAAAAAAAACAAAATCAAAATCGGTTCATCCGTTCCGGAGCTATGATGCCACAGACACACATACACACGTTAAATTTATAAGAACACCTCTCTTTTTTGCGTCGGGGTTAAAAAAAAGATTATTTTTGGATTTTTTTGGAAGGGCATGCCAAGTATGGCACTTCACGTGCGACTTGGCTAAGTTGTAATGATTATTTTTTCAAAATAATAAAATATGTTATCAAAATTTTACAAAGCAATTTCTCTCTATATAGCGCTCAAATAACAAAATTACTTCAAACAGTTCTTTAGATTATAATATCTAATTATTGTCCGTGGGTGCCGTTGGAACCATAAATTGGATTTATTTATTAGTAGAAAAAAAAAAACGAATTTCTTTTAACTAAGTTTCGCAATAATATTTTTGTGTTTCTTTGACGTTGAATGTCAACAAATCGCATTTTTGTGTTTTTAAACAAATTTGTGCAATATGAAACGGGAGCTGTTATCAAATTTTCGAATAGGAAAAAGTGCCACATATTAGTAGGTGCATAATTCTCGCGTAAAGTGATAGTGATGTAATTGCGTAAAAATGCTGATCTTCAGCAATTGCAACAATTTATAATCACGTTACATTACAGCATTTGTACTTCAATACCTTACGCAGCTACATAATTTTAATATTAAAAAATTATTAGTAAAAATAATAATTTTACATTATAAAATATAAAGAGTATAAGTATCCTTCCAAAACAATATTAAATTTTAAGAAGAATAAATGTGGCGTTTTTGAGAAAAACCACTTCAACTTTTTTAAGAATAATAGAATGCAATATTTATCTAGTCTTTTTGAAAATTTTATATCAGCAAATTAAAAATGTTAGTTAAAATAAAATATAGGCGTTCGCGTCCCTTATGACGGTCAATATGCTCTAATGGGTAATTAAACAAACTGAATTCTGAAAAAACTTGACCAACCATTAATTTATTGAAAAAATTTTGTTTTATTTTATAATTAATAATTTGGCAATTTTAAATTATACATGATAATAATATAATAACACACGGTTTAATCCAAAATATCCGATATACAAAATATTTTACCTCAACAAAACAAAAATTTACCTAAAATAATTATTTCTATATTTCGAAAACAACGTTACAAGAATTTATTCATAGTAGATAAGAATAGTCTACAATTAGAATTTGATAAATTAATTTTGCGTCGTACAGAACTACATTTTAAAATTTCGTTTATTATTGTTAAAAATGTTCACGGCAAATTTACAGACCAACCGCCGGATATCTGATTTTATTTATTTGTTATTTCACCAATATGGGGAATATTTCTTGATGAAATTGTTCAACCAGCAAGGTATCAATTGTTTGCAACTTATACAAACACCACTTTCCAATTTATCTAGTAGGTACTGTGTTGTCCGGGGCTGATCTCAAAAACTACTGATCCGAATTTGAAGAAAATTGTATCGATTATTTCTTCAAATCATTGGAGTATAACAACGGCTAGAAATTAAATTATTCACTTAAGTTTATTTTACTTCAGTCGACTCAGCAACTTTTGTTTACGTTAGTGTAAATATCTTTTTGTACACCACCGAGCAAGTTGCGTATGCGACGTACACCTTACTTTTAATTTTAATTTTAATTCGTAAAAATTTCAGTTAGAATTTTCACTTTATTTAACTAAAATAGTGGCATATCTCTAAAATGAATAGAGATTTTTTTATAATGAAATATGCATATTTTATTGTTTTTAAAATACTACATCACTTTAGCTTTATTATCGGTAATTTAATACTTATTAAATTTTTGACAATACTTTTTTAAAGTTTAGTATAATGTTAAAATGTTTGTACGCTGTTTAGTCGAAATCAGCTATGCTGACTTGTGCCATTATTCCGGCCAACGTGCGAATTGTTCCCACACGCAGCTTGTTCGGAGGTGTAAAAAAATTTTAACCGCTCATAACTTTGTAAAAGTTATAATTATAAAGATCGTAACTCATATAACAGCACAGCATAGGATCAGCAACTGATCATCAATTTTCTTTACATGTAGTTAAATGCAAACGTCGGGTGTTGTGCTGATGCTGTTAGGTGGGCGCACTTACATTTAAATACACATAAGAAATAAAATTTGCTTGTGATGATCAGTCGCTGTTCCTATGCTGTGACGATATATGAGTTACGACCTTAAATTAGCAACAAAAGTTGCTGAATTGCTGAAGTAAAATAAACTCGAGCGAATAATTTAATTTCTACTTTCTTGTTGTTAGTTTCTTTTTGTTAGTGGATTGATTTTTTAAGAAATAATAGGTAAAAATTTCATTAAAGTAACTCAGTAATTTTGGATTGTATTAGCTAGAAAAACACGGTACAAACGCCATCTTCCAAAATGTGTGTTTTTATACATAAGATGCAAACAATTGATACTTTTACCTGGTTAAATAATTTCGATAAGAGATATTTAAATTTATTTCCCTATGAATTATAAAAGATATTAGAAGAATAGTTAACGTATTGTGAATAAAGAAAGACTACGTTCTTATTTATTTCCTTTTCCTCTTTAATTTTGTAGATGCAAAGTTGTAATGTATTTATTTCAACAATGAATGCAAACAAGCCATAGGTAAAAAATGCAAACCACATCAAGGTCAAGATGATAACTCGCTAAAAATTAAGTAGGTGCCGAATCGCGTCTTTATGCCATTTTATATATAGCCAAGGTGCCACAACACCTTATATAGCGTTGTATATATACGGGGTCTCAAAGGATATTTATACGTATGTGCCTCAACGTCTTTTTAATTTTTGGTGCTTGTTCGTTAATCTACGCGTATATATATAATTATAAATTATAAATAATGTTCTTTTATATTTTATTTAATAAATGCATTTTTAAGTTGATTTTGTAACTTTTTATCCTATATAATAAAGCTTGATCAAATTAGCCCCAGCTTGTAAAATTTCAAATATGTAGATAGCTAAGTTATTTTTCAATAAATTTAAAAACGATTGAATTGGATGATAGCTGTTAAGTTTCCACACGTTTCTCATGCAAAATTAAGTTGATGATCAAATTGGCCCCAATTGGCGTATGAAATTGATCAATGCTTATTTCGGTAAAATCGGAGATATAAACTAAGAAATAAATTTTTGTATTCTATCATAAAGAAGGGTTTAATAAAGACCAATGCATAAGAAACTATAAAAGTAGAAAAAAAACTTAGAGAAAAGAATTATCACAATTCTTATGTTTTTTTTGATCAATTTAACCCCACTTTACGGTACTTGACTCTCCAGTTCCCACTTTCCCCTACTTACCTATTACAAAATTTAGATGTCATTTAAAAGAAATAAAATCGTTCATCAATGAACTAAGACTAAATCGAAATAAAATGTAATCGTGCAGTGAATCGTTGTGAAAATAACTTATTTAATAGCAGATTCAATTGAAAGTTCAAGTTGTAAGATTCATGTCGTGGTCATGACTACCACACATACGTAAAAATGTATAGCGTATCTATGGTTACAATGTCATAGATTTATTAAATTAATATGTATATTTAAGATTGCGTTGTCAGCCTAGTCAATATATAGCTTGTTCTAGAAGAGCTCGTATATGATTCACAACCAATCTATCTCAACGATAAAAAATATTTATATTTAGTAATTTTTTTTTCAAAATATTAAACTTTCAGTGAATTTAAGTATAGGTTATTCAACTAATATAACGTTAACTACGACGTTAACGTTAACCTGTTTCGCCCATTGCATGATTATCGGGAACTTACATTAAGATACCATGGCATGGCCGTATACTCCGTGTTTGGGTAAGGGGGAGAAAGTTTTTGGGTGGCGTTTTTTAATACGGGATCGTATCCCTTTTATGCCGTAGTGAGTTTTTCTTAGTGGTACTGCAATTGGCCGACTCGTTTAGACCGTTGCGCTTTCGATTTCGCGTACTGGCTGTGGGGAGAGGGAAAGGAATGAGGAAAGAAATTGGAATAGATTGATAAATTTGAATTAGAGGTAGTTTGTTGTCGTTTGAAAGGTCATATCCGGTCGTGTATTCCGCAATTGATCAAGTCTCGGTCTACGGGGGCGAGATAAATTGATTTTGGATACGGGGAGGGGGGCGCCGCGGCATAACTCAGTCCACTCGATATCACTCAGGGGTTTTTGGCCCACTATTTTGGTTCAACTCTCGGAATTTTGGCAATTTAAGAAACTCATATCCGGCATGATTTAGAAAGAAACCAGAGAGAAATGTGTGGGCTTGGGTGTCCTCTTTACACCTGTGCTCGTGAGTGTCTTGTGTGTGCCCTTGTAATTAGCAATTATTATTCGAAGTCATCGAGCTGGTAATTACCCAGTCTTTTGACTATCGACTCGTAGAGCCTTTCCGCCGCGTTCCGGATAAAATCTTCGATAGACTGCAGGTTGTTTGCTTGAGACGTACCATTGGGTTTTATGACACGCCTTGTGGTTATGTTTTGCACCTCCTGAAGTTTTTTGATGTGGCTGATGGCCTCAATACTCCAAGCTGGTGCAACATAGGTGAGTATCGGACTGAAAACGGTTTTAACCAGTCTCAGGCCGTTTTATGTGCTTTGTTTGCTCTTTCTATTTAGAAGGGGGACCGACGCGGCTATGGCACCCCTTGCTTTTGTAGTAACGTTTTAAAGTTGGAGGCTTCACCAAAGTCCCTTATCAAAGGTAACCCCCGAAGTATTTGGAGGTGTCGCTCCAAGAAATTTTGGTGCCGAAAATTTTTAGTCTAGATTGAGAGTTTTTCCTATCACTGACGGCCGCGATTTTCGAGAAGTATGTGGCCGTGCTTTTACTGGAGTTGACCCCAATGTGCCACATACGGATCAAATCTCTAACGCGTCAAGAGCAATCTGTAGTTTTTGTGCTATTTTGTGCGGCATAAACGAGCTCACGTAGTATAGGGTGTCGTCTGCATACAATATGAGCGCAGGTCTTGGTACATCTCTCGCGTAGTAGATGTACCTACTCGAATTTACGGTTCGTCAGGCAGGACGCTGTCAAAATTACAAGTGCTGGGTCGATGCAACCCTGGATTAGTTTGTGGAGTAATCCTGCGTAATCCTGCTTTGCGTCGTAAAGCCCGTCGATGAAAGCGAAATTGGCTTTGCTAGCATTCATAGAGCAGAAAGTAAGCTGATAGGCCTGTAAGAGACCAGAAATCTCCTATTATGCCCAGGTTTGCGCATCATGGCGACATAGGCCACTCTGCAACGACCTGGAAAGTGCTCGAATCGCAGCATTCTAATGAAGATGCAAGTGACTGCTGTTACTCCCACCCTGGGCAGTTCCAAAATTACTTTCTTCGTGATCTCTTGGGGACCAGACGCTTTCTTCCTTTTGAGAAGTTTGATCAGGTGCGTTGTCTCCTGACGGGAGGCACTGTTAATTTGTTCGTCGTCAGGGTCGGGTCCGGCTCCCAGCCAGTCTCTGATTTCCGCGTCAACCTTCGCGCTGTATTCGGTGATGGAGACATCAATTTTCGGTTTAAATTGAGCCTTCAGACTATCGGCTCCAAAAATTTCAGCTTTCTCGCTATTGCTTAGTGCTAGCCTATTGAGGAGCCTTTTGACGAACATCCATGCTGAAGGATTTCTGAAGGAAAGTTTCTCAAGCATGGAGTTGTATTCCTGTCAAACAACTCCCTGATGTCAGGTGGGAGGCTGTTCTGATAGTCGTACTCCGGAACAGTTTTGGTTGCTTCATTGACTGCTTCCATAACCTTGTCTTCGAACTGTTTAACATAGCTGTCGAGGTCCTCCTTCGTCTGAAGGATGTCTTGAATCGTAAACCGTTGTTATGAGCTTGTGCAGTGTCCCTCGGTTGCATCAGTTGCATCAGGAAAGACAGGACAAACATAAGGTTGTGTTATGTTATTATGTTGTGTTACATATTTTATGTTATTATGCTATGCCCAGTATATCGTCCGCAGGGTCAAATTGGATTCTAGTGTTAAATTATTGTAAATGAGTGAACTCCACTGGGACATCTACCACAAAATAGTGCCTATTCGAGATTGCCAGGAAGATGCGACCAGCATGATGGTTGATCTTTTGGCTGTTCCACGTCGGATGTTTGGCGTTCAGACCTCCAGCGAGTATAACCTGATCTCTGGCTGATCTCTGTCTGATCTGAGACTTCAGATGGTAGGTATATTTTTAAAATTGAAAGAAACATCGGGGTTTGTTCTTAGTTTAATCGCTTCATTTGAAATTCATTATAAATTATAAAAGCGAAATTAAATAATTATAATCTAGATCAATTATGTTTTTCCTTATTTTTTTCATTTAATGTAATAATTATTGTTATAGAATCACATTCTAAAAGTTAAACACTGTATGAGAGAGTATATATAGAGTTCTACATGTACATAAAATATAGCAGAGCTTTGAAGTCCAAACTGAAAGGCATATTTATTTTTAAAATTTGCACATTGAAATTTTTAAAATATTCAGGAAATGTGTAAAGTGAAAGTTGTTTTGAAATTTTACTAGAAATTCCAGAAATTTATATGAAACCTTTTATGAAATCAAGTTATTGAGTAGAATAAAGACAAATTTTTTATTTGTTATGATCATTTCACGTGAAATTAATATTATGTACTTAGTCGAAAATAAAGCAATGCATTTATTATTTATTCAATTAAGGTAGCATTTATATTATCAATAACAATTTTGTATAAAATTTATCTGGCGCCAACGACAGTTTACAGATTATATCTTTTAATTGATAATGACGTTTGTATAGAAAAACGTAGAAAGGTTAGATCAATTTTAATAACCCTGGCTTTGTCACACTGGAAATTTATGTATATTATATTAAAACATGCAAAAATGCGAAACGCATTTAATGTAAGAACTAAAATAGCGAAAAACAAAAATTCAAATTTTCAAGTGTGCGGACGTACAAATAAATTACGAAAATCAGTGAGTCAGAATCAAGTCCTTAATTTCTAATGAAGCAGTTTTATTTCTTTCAAGTTCGAAAAAAATACATTTTTCGGAAATTTCCTTCAATCATCGAAAACTTATAATATAGAAAATTGTGTAAGTTTGCTAATTTACTTTGCAGTTGATACTATTTATCTACCTGTTAAAATTATTACACTTTTACTGATAAGTAATCAAAAGTTAAGTTACTTATCAGTGGTCAATGTCAACTATTATTGGTTTTCAATTTATCTAAGTATTTATTCAACTTTCTATTTAAGTTTCGTTCAAATATTTTATGAACTTTAAAATTGGGTTAATGTACTGAAATAAATCTTTTCACCAAAATTTGAAAAAACTTTCGCTCCGTTATCCTTCGCGATTCGTTTACAGGATTTAACTGATTTAAGCGCTCGAAATAGTAATCTTCCAGTAGAAAATTTGCAATTAAAGAAAATTAATTTATTTGCTCTACAGTTACGTCGCAATTATTAATTGTTGTAATAAAAAAAAACAGTAGTTAATTTTGCTTGAACTTCAAATCACGTTGTTTGCGGTGCTTTGACAAATTAAGCTGTTCTCAAGTACACGACAAAGCAATATTTTTATACTCAGAAAATTAAAAACTTTTTGTTTTCTTTTGTACAAATTTTTTCAACAGTTATTAATCAGTTAGGTACATATGGTATGTAAGGTATAAACTTGTTGAGATTGTTATTTTTGTTTCTAAATTTATTTAATTTTCTTAAGTTGGTTAGGTACCGCATTTAGTTATATTTTTGGTCGGTAGGGAGAGCTCATTGACCTAGTAGCTAGTTCGATCAACTGCTAACAAAAAGTTGAATGAGGCTCAGTTGTTTTATTTTTCTTGCATGATATTCTGAGCAAACTTATGACTCTCTCACACCGTCGGACTACAGTTGTTAGGCTTTTTTTGCTATGTGTCGAAGAAAAGCAATTTTATACTTTTACGAAAAATTTTTTTAAATAATTATATATAGGTACAACTAAAAGCTTATGAAACAATTTAAATTTGATTATGTTTACTTATTTTGCTTAATTATATAATACTACCTTAATGAAACTATGAATGAATAGTAAAACATAGATGATATTTTAAAATGGTACCCTCTTGTTTATTTTAGAGTTAAAGTTAAAAAAGTTAATTTAACTTTCCAGTTCAATTTAAAGTTATTACTAGAAAACAGGAAAAACAATAGAAAATTTCTTCTCAAATTAGAAACTCACTTTTGAACGAAAACTTTTACACACGAATAACTCGAAAATATGAAGTTTGCTCCCCGAATGGGTTTGTTTGAAAATTTAAAAATAAAACGCTAATTTGATATCAACAAGTGCGCAGGAAATTTCTCTATATTAAAAATCGCGAATAATAAGGAAACTCGGCGTTCCGTTCTAGTAAATATAAAGGATAACAGGATCTGAATAAGTAAGTTAATAATGATAAGTTTCGATAAAGTGACGTGTAAATTAAAGTTAAGCATTAGTTTAATGAAAAATCCGATTAAAACAATTTTCGCTAAGCTAAGTAAGCTGTAATAGGATTTACATTTTTAATTTTGTGATAAAAATTACGTAAGATTTGTAGTAGATAAATTAATTTTTAGTAATAAAGTTTGATAAATTTGTAAATCCTTTTTTGATTGATTAGAATGTTGAATTTATACATAAATTATATATCGTAAAAAGTCCTGCTGCAATTATTTAATGCATGCAACTCTTCGAGAAGACCACATCAATTTGATTAGCATTTAACTGGATACTTTATTGAAAAACCCAAGTTGCACTTTAGAATAAATTTTAATTACCTATCCCATGAAATTACCTTCAGCTTTAGTTCAAAGGAAATGCATGTAGCAATCTATTTTGTATAATGATGAAATTACGAGGAATATTACAAAAGTAAGCATCCGTAATTAATCAACAAAATTATGAACAACAGTTCACCCAAATGCTAGTTCCAGCATAAAAAGCTTGACTAAATGCTGCCCGTCCATGCTCGCTTTTATGGGTTACTTCACAAACTCTTACAAAACTCACAATATTTATATTTCTGTACAGGTAAGGTTTTTATTTGTGGTAATTTCTGATGATTCTGAGGATTCATCGTCTATATGCGGATTTTTGAAGTTATGATCGGTTTAATTTAATTTAACTAAAATGTTACGGTGAATGAATTTTTAGAAAATTACAAGAAATTGAAACTTGACGGCGAGTAATTTACAAAATTGCCATTAGCAAAATTGTGCATTTGCAAAATTCCTCTTTCGAACTTTAAATGCTATTTTCCTAACAAAAATTTCAAATTAAGTTAATTTACTCGTAATTGTTCGGTACTTACATTAAATTGATTTTCATAATAGAAATTTATTTACGGATATAGAGGTAACGATTACCAGGATTATATTAAAGACATTTTAATAACATAATCCATTGTTCATTGCTAGTGCATTTAAGACATTTCCGTAGTTTTACAACCTTTGTCAGGATGATGAATGGCGCTACTTATGACATCCTATTAAAAGACAATATTACCTGAGCTTTGTAAAAATCATAAAATATAAACTATAAAAAATATCATAAAATCTCTCGAGCTTTATTAATCTTAAGGCTATATTACATTACAAAATTTAACGAAAAATTTTGTGTATCAAAGTATCAAACAGGATGTATTTAGGTACATCAAAATTTACATTGTTCCAAAAATTGTTCAGGAAATTGTTTAGGAAATTGTTGAAGAAATTGTGTAATGTAATACAGGCTTTATATTTTATATCATAGCAACTAAGTAAGAAATTTTTTTTCAATTTCGTTTTTATTTAAGTTATGAGCTGGTCTACAAGCTGGATAAAAGTATATATTAAAAATGTAAATGCTTTAATATTAAAGAAAAAGTAATAAAAATATAACCACTACAATAAAGTAACGAAATGAATTGGCTCATTACTGGAAAGTATGAGTCATTAGCAGAAAGGTACTAATATAATAAAATATTATTGCACGGCAAAAAAATTGGTACTTCAGAATTAAACTATAATAAGGATTCTAGAGAAAAGAATACTTTTTATAAATGGCAACTTAACCCGCGTCAAAGATGATATTATACGCTTTGCTCGTGTTGTAACTTGTTTCAACACGGGTTTGTTTATAATCTGACATATATGATCTACAAACCTCAATCAATCAAAATTGAATAAATATGGACTGACAGAGTAAGACGTGCACAATGAAAAATTGCAATCGTAGAATTGGGATCATTAGAGTAAATAAATGTAAAAGGATTAAAGGAACAAAAAATTACTTGGCTTTCGAAAATCAAAAAACAAGGAAAACTCACACCGTCTATGTTTTTACGGTTTAGTGAATTGGACTGTATCAATTAGCTCTTTTATATCAAACTAAACTACGGTCCTCCTTGCTGATTTTACTCCATTTTTTATGATAGTCCTATTTAAAAATAAATGCGCAACTATTCATTTAATTGAATGGCTTATTTTTAACTTTGTGGCATGGAAAGACTTGGAAGTGCGTATGACATTTGTAAGCTTTTTCTAACACGCTTTTGTTGCTTCCTTCCACATTATTTCTTAAATTTCGGAAGTAATTATGAACCTTTTAGTTTCTATAAACATTATATAACCTAGATTCGGCCATTTGATAATATTGATCAATATATATTTAGTACTAATATAAGTAATATAACGTGATTATCTATAGTTGCTTGAGGTGAGAGACGGCTATTAATTGTGCATTGTATTAATTTTGAAATAGCGATTTCCGACCCCTATATTAGGGGGTCGACAACTTGAAATGCAGGGTCAAAGTGTAATTAGCCCCGTTTGAAATATTATATCAAAAGAAAAGTTGGCATTAATAAAAATGTACTTAAATTTAAATTTTACATTATTATTAAAATTAAATCATTATCTCAGGGTAATAACAATAATCATATTATTTTCTTTTAGATATTCCATAGATAGACTATTAAACAGTGGCGGCACGCGCTTTCATCATTTGGGGAGGCTATTCATAATATACAGATTTTTTGAGATTTCTTTGAATTTTTTAAGATTTTTAAGATTTCCCAACATTTCCTTGGACTTCCTAAGATTTTCTCAAATTTTCCGGAATTTTCTCAGACTTTCCTTCACATGTATACCAGATTTTCTTCAAGCGATTCTTTCCCTCTATTTCATCCCAACTCTTTTTTTTTATTTTAGAATTTTGAGAGAATAGAAGATAATTTTAAATTGGTATTAAATTTTTCAAATTTTTTTTAAAAGGCGCAAAGCAGTGAACGCCGTTGATTATATAGACAAAAAAGGCGTAAAATGTTACGTTTGCACCCGGCGGCGTATCATTGCTTAGTTACGATACTGATCAGTTGTACAGTTTTACATTGCAAATTATCTATAGGCCGTTCTGCTTCTGTGGTAGCCTCACTTTACTTTTTGAATAAATATTGTGGAAAGAGTATCTATGGTTTGATAGTTATTACAATCAAGAAACTACTTTTTGATATTTTGGAAAATTTTGATAGTTTAATAAATGTATTAGAATTTAAGAGGAGGCTATGCCTCCCTTGCTTCCTCTGACGAGCCGCCGCTGCTATTGAAGTACTTCTATACTCTCAGATACCCTGGTGCGTCTTACCGCGATATAGATTTGATCTTTCTGAAACGGAAAGGGGGGTAATACATTTTCAGTACCTCTCTAATTGTATTAATTGTTATACGGCGACAGATCGTCAAATTATTTACTTTCCAATTGCGTACCTATTTAATTTGGTATTTTATTAAAATTTCATTAATGCACACCTTTGTTCTCTGAAACATGTGGTCAAGCGTGTTTGGCATATCTCCAGTACCTTAGTAATTGTGTTCTAAACACAGCCGGCAGCATTTTGTAATTCATGCTTGTTTTGCTCAGGATTGTCTATAATTCTGTATTTAAAGTTTAATACTTATCCCTGAAAGGTATTCCATACCTAATTGGGTTACTGACGGATATTTATGTTATCAAGTCTAAAAAATTAAAAATTGTAAAAAATCCCAAACCTAAAAATTAAACATTAAATAAATAAAAACAATAAAAAATTCTATTATTTAAATAAGAAAACATAATTTCACAAATTAGATTTAAATCTCAATTTTGTTTTATATTACTACTAGTCGTGCGTGGGAGCTGCAACTTTATGCCAGTAATTTTACGCCTACATAGATTTTGAATTTTTGTAAAAATAATATTTTCACATAGAAGACAACTTAATTTTTTTCTATTTTATTTTGTTTTATTAATATTTAAATGAATACATAAATTTGAATTATTCATAACAATTCTGGACCAAAAGTTAACAAACTTTTGAATTATTTAGTAAGTAATAACTACTAAAGAATTATTATTTACGACTTTGAATGCCTCCTGCGCATTAACTGTAATAATAAAGGTAAATATATGCTCTCATGGACTTTTAGTAAAAAATTTAATTTCCTACAACATTATTTCTATACATTTTTTCCGCATTGTTGTGATCGAGGGGGAAATCTCTGGGGAAATTTGGTGTACAAGAGACAGGAAATCTTAGGAAATCTCAGGCAATCTTAGGTAGAATTTGGTGTACAAGAGACGGGAAATCTTAGGAAATTCTAGGCAATCTTAGGAAATCCCAGGAAATCTTAGGAAATCTCAGGAAATTTTAGGAAATCCGAGGAAATCTTAGGAAATTTCAGGCAATCTAAGGAAATCTCAAAAATTTTAGGATATCCCAGGCAATCTTAGGAAATCTGAGGAAATTCTTGGGACATCTGAGGCAATCCCGGGAAATCCGAGGAAATCTAATTGAATCCGATAACTTAAAATTATACAAACAAATGCAGTTTTTTTTTTCGGAAACTAATAGTTTCCGATAATAGATAAAAAATTGGCTATGTAAACACCGCATAACTTACTTTCCCCATTTATTTCGTCAAAATTCAAAAAAAGAGGTTATGTCGTTTGTTCGAACATTTTATTTATATGTCAAACAAATTGAATGAAACAGTAAAAAGAGGATGGCCTAAAAGTAATTGACACTTGAACTTTTTTTATTTTGTTTCTCATTTCCGTAAATTTCAACCGATCTTCACCATTTTTATCTGGCCTCTAAGTTTAGTTATGATGCACGTTTATGCCAAATTTCATGACATTTGGTTGCGCGGTTCAACCTGTACGATTGATAATATTTTTCAACCACATACTGACATACTGACATACATACATACAGACGAACATCCAATTAAAATTTATCACAATCTTATCAGAGCATGATAAGGAACATTTTAATACCAAAATTTCGATTTTTGATTTTTGAGTGGATTACAATACTTTCCCTTAACATACGTTAACCTCGGAACCATCGCGGTTACTTGCAAACCAATGCAACCGAGCAGGTTATGACTAAAATATTTAAAATTTTACTTATTTGTAATTCAAATTATTGAGTAGTTATAAACGTGTTATTTGTAAAACTGTGAAGGAAAGTCTATTAACCCTTAATTAGGTATGCGGGGTGGCCACAACACCCAGTAAATATTAATTGGGGAAAGTAATAATCTGCCCTGTTTTTTTTTAATATACCCAGAAAATTCTCTTTCTAATAGTCAATACGAAAAAGTTCAAATTGTGGCCCTGTTTCCGTGACAGATCCCCGATTTTTAATAGTGCAAAAAATTATTTTAGAAAAAAATTGACAAATACACGAAAGCTAACAAGGAGGGGACTTGTACTGGGGATTACAGATTCAAAAACCCTTTTGGGGTTGAAAAGTACTTCGTAATAAGAAACCCTAGGCTAAGCGGCATCGCGCAACTCTCAAAAACAAAAAAAATTGAAAATTAAAATTTTAAATATTTTAGTCATAACCTGCTCGGTTGCATTGGTTTACCAGTAACCGCGATGGTTTCGAAGTTAGCAGTACGACTACCATCGGGTAGCTCTCCAGGTTCACATCCTAATTTTTTTAAATTTTGTTTAAATTTTTTTTTCTTTATTTTGCTGCCCATCGTAATCTATCAATAATTTTGTCAATTTACCTACAAAATGATTGAATTATAAAAATCATAATTTTAATATTTTTTAAATTAAAAAAATTATAATTTTTATAATTATATCTATTTTAAAACAAATTATTATAATTTTTATAATTCTATCATTTTGTAGGTAAATTGACAAAATTGTTGATAGATTACAACGGGTAGCAAAATAAAGTAAAAAAAAAAATTAAAAATAAATTTAAAAAAATGGAGTCTATGAAGATTTGAACCTGGAGAGCTACCGGATTGCTGCTAACCACGGAACCATCGCGGTTACTTGCAAACCAATGCAACCGAGCAGGTTATGACTAAAATATTTAAAATTTTACTTATTTGTAATTCAAATTATTGAGTAGTTATAAACGTGTTATTTGTAAAACTGTGAAGGAAAGTCTATTCTCTTAACCCTTAATTAGGTATGCGGGGTGGCCACAACACCCAGTAAATATTAAAACTCGTAAAAACTGCTATTTAACGGCTTAAATTTTATTATTTTTACATTTGGCTATATATAATATCCAAAATAATGTGAATTTACTTACAATATAAAAAATGAGTACAATTTATTACTGTAAATGTAAGTTTTTGTTGGGGTGTTGTGAGCACTCCACCTATCTACTTACGTTGCAAAATTCAACCTACGTAATTAAAGGTTAGTGAAGCGAAATCCAAGGAAATTTTAGGTAATCCTATGAAATCTTAAGAAATTTTAGGAAATCCAAGGAAATCTTAGGTAATTCAACATCTTAACAAATCTTAAACAAATCTTAACAAATTTTAGGAAATCTAAGGAAATCTTTGGCAATCCAAGGAAATCCAAGAAAATCTTAGGCAATCTAAGGGAATCCTAATAAATCTTAGGCAATCCAAGGAAATCCCGGGAAATTTTAGGAAATCTAAGGAAATTTCATAAAAAGAAATCTGGTGTACAAAAATTTGGTCTGCGGTTTCCCCGATTATCTCAGGGTTTCTTACATAAGAAATATCGGTGATGGCATAAAGGGGTATTTAAACTGTCACGCGTCAATTTTGAAATTAAATAAAACTTGAAAAAAAATAAAAAAGATGAAATCAAGGAAATGCCGTCCACGGCTCATAAAGGTCCATCCGTGTAGTCTAATTTTAGATGACTTCTCGAAGTAAATCGGGCTGAATGTCCGCTACAGCAGACCAAAGATTTAACGTAGCCCCCAAAAAAAGTCTAGCGGTATTAAATTGCAAAATCTTGCTGACTAGTTGAAGTCAGCAAATAGTGAAATAACGCGACCTGGAAATTTCGTCCCCAATGAGTCCCTGCATTTAGTTCCTGTGTGGCAGGTTGCACCGTTTTGCAGGAACCATAATTCGTCCAAGTCCATACCATCCAATTCGGACAAGTAAAAGTTTATTATCGTCGTTTTGTATCGTTCGCCGTTAGCAGTCACTGCTTAACCTATTTCCACCACCTCATCCACCACATCTCACAATCCACACCAAACGGTCAGTCTCTCGTGATGCAAAGGAGTCTCCAGTATAAGCTCTAGATTGTTATGTTTAGATTGTACCCGGGTATAGTACCCTAACCGGGTCCACAAGTTTTTATAAATATCATTAAAATTCTTGCAGAGTTTGAAAGAGGACATGATAATCAAGCGATTAAACTATGGACGAACTCCAAATATAGATTTATTTAGAAATTAATTAATTTTAAAGTTTTGATTTTTGCATAGAAAGTACGTTAACAATCCAATCTGTTGACGGTGCGTGTGCTCCGAGTGGGTCTACGGAGTCTGGGAATTGTATGGGGCGTGGCTCGCGTCAGTTGACTGGTAAGTTGCAACCGTTCAGTGATCGTTCAAATATCGTTGAATAATTTGTAATTTTTCGAGTTCATGCTTTTAGACACCCGTCATTTTGGAGTTTTTTTTGCGCATCAGGCGATTTATTTTAATAAGGTTTACGCAGCGCCCGAGCGTTGCAAGGGTAGCGGATGCCAAAGTTTTGACAAGCACTGTCAAGGCAAAACGCTAGCACGTTTGAGTATTACTATAGTAAAAAATCTTAATTTTAACCAAAGTTTTATATTTTATAATAATTTTAAAGGGATGGGCGGAGCCAACTTTATTAAGGTAGCCAATCAAATAGTTAGTTCCAGTTTTTCGTAGATTTTGGCTGTATTTTTGAATGATCCATAACATTTTTATTTTTATATTGCTAAGTAGCTGAAAAGCCCATCCAAGACAGGTATCTAGACCCGATTGGTGGAAACTCGATTGATGTGCAACTCGTCTCAGGGGGAGTACCGACGCCGGCGCGGCGGTCGGTGGTTTAATATATTTTTTCTTTTCTCAAAAAAATGACACGCTGGAGCAGCAGCAGCAGCGTGCTAGGATTTTATGTATTATTATTTACGTACTAAACTACCATAACGTCATTCGGAAATTTTTAAAATTGTGGATCCGGTTAAGGTACTATTTTCCAATATTATTTCCAATACTATTTCGCCAATATGAGGATTCGTTTCCAACTGCTCTAAAATTCAATCTGCGAACTTATGATGAAAGCCATGGTCTTGCGATTTTAGTTCTTGTGTCAATAGAATATTATATGGATGCAGGCTCAAGTATGTAAGTGAAGTTATAGCCTTCAATGTATGCTACGTTGTGCTGTATTTTTTTTATTTTTTTTTATTTTTTTATTTTACAGAGATTGCTTTTTTTGGGTTAAAAGTTAGCAAAAAAATTTATTTGACCAAAGTTGTAGCTCGTTAAATTCCTTATCTGGTTTGGGCCGTCAGTTTTCTTCTAATTGTAAGACGTTTTGTTTAAAAGATACGGGGTTCGCAAGACATGTAGAAAAAATACAACCCGAAAAAACTTTATTTATCAAAATAAAATTTTATGATTTACGGCACACAACGGCACATGTCGAGTAGAATTATGTACAATTTTGATTTTTAAGAAAATCAAAAATGGCGGCGCTAACTCAAAATAAGCAATCTCTGTAAAATCAAAACAAAATAAAATAAAAAGAATACGGCACGAAGTGGCACACATCGGCACAGCCCGGCACAATATTCAGTTTCTAAATTTTCAAAAATGGCGGGGCTAGCTTCACGCACATGCTGAAAAGTCTTTCCTCATAATTCGCAAAGTTGTGGTCTCAGAAAGGCCAAGTTCTTGTGAGCGATGCGAATTCGACAGCCATCGGTTTTCACGCACACTTTCAGGAACAGCAGCAATGTGTTCGGTAGAACGTCCGGGACCGTGACGTACAGGCACTAGTCGATCACTAATCGAGCCAGTTTGTCTGAATCTGGCCATTAATCGTTCAATCGTGCTCTTGTTTAGACGATCGATACTAATCGCGTGCAGTGTACGAGTCACAGACGCGAATTTTCACGATTTGTATGCGTTGTTGAAGCGTGTACTTTTCCATGATTGAATATTGTCTATGACAGAGCACAAACGTTGAAGAATGACAGTGCTGTCACCTCTAAGTTGATGCGTGACAGTTGAAAGACCTTTTACTTAGCTAAACTTTTTAGACAAACTTCACTGTTATTTAAAAAACTGCTTTAAAATTTAGCATTCTGTTGAAGAGTTATGAGATCACAGACAGACAAAACGACAAACGTATCATCCACTTATAACATCCCTTTTATTGCTCGGAGGTTAAAAAGTGAAAAAAATTCTGAAAAGATCAACCTTCAAGTAAACAAGATAAGGTTGAATGAGAAGAATACAAAGTATATGCAGAATGCAGAAAAACAAAACAAAAAGTGAATTTGAAAAAAAGAGATTGCAAGATTGAAGAGTAAAGTAGCTTTAATAGAACTAGTAAAGAGAAAGGAAATAGAGGAATAAACAGAAGAATAAGGGAACAAATTAAAATAAGAGTTTACACAAAAGCCTGATAATGACTGTGGATAATGAATCTGGCGAATAACGGAACGAAGAAATAATAAAAACAAAGTGGAACTCGGATGACTGCTGTTTTAGATTTCTACGCTCTTCTGGTTTAACTTGAAAAATGCAGCTAAGAATATACAATACAGAAAAATTCGAATTCCAGAATTGACATTATATGCAAAATATCGGATTAAAAAATACCAAGGGATTAATTCATATTTTGCATGTTACTAATATAATTTTGAAGTTATAACAAAAAGTTATTTACACATAATAATTTTTAAATTTGATTTCTTTAAAAAAAAATCAAACAAAAATCAATGAAAAATTCCTGTCTACAAGTCAAATAGCCAATGACAAATAACATTCTCCGAGTTTCATGAAGCGTTGACGTGGTTTATAAAAAAGCACCGGATTTGTAGAAAAACATCTGGATTTACTGGATTAAAATAGTAATTATAAGTTAAAAAATTTAATATAGGAATAATTTAGAATAAATTTGAAAGTGACATCGATTTGGTGTCTTTAGAGCATAAATGTAAGGAAATTTATTACATCAATCATTCTGCGATTTTGTCGAGAAAATTGTGTAAAGCTAATTTGAAGTATACCTAAGATTGACAAACAACAAAATACTTAATATCGGGATTACATTACAATCATTTTGATGGCAACTCTCTACTTCGGGGTAAAGCTTAAAGGTGTTTTGTTTGTTTTATTTTTAAATTTATTTTATCTTATTATGCAAAAATGTAAACGGTTTAGGTTTGGGATCCTCGTGTGTTATCAGTCATCACATCACGAATGCAACGTGACAGAAAAAGTTTGTGTGATCCGCTTAAAAAATTAAAAAAGAAAAAAAGGTAGGAAATGACGCAGTTTGGTGTTGGACATTTTACAAGAAAAATCTATTCTGTTACTGTGAGGATAATTAACCTCGATAAAATCAATAAGAACTGCAATTTCAGTAAAATAGAGAAAAAGATGGATAATCTATAATTGATTACAAATGTAATAGAGGATAAAAAGAATTTGTAACTTTGTTAACTACACAAAATATAATAAATTTAATTTGTGATTATATAGAGAGCCTCACCCAATTTAAACACTTGACTCATTATTAAGCAAATAAATACAGTTGATTTTAAAATAACGATAAACTTGGATTAAAAGTGTCATATCAGTTTGTTCAGTGAAAAGCAAATATTTTTGATTAATGCATAGTGCATATACGACAATATATTATTTCTTATCAATTATTTGAATTTTTAGTTTTAAAATTAAACAAAGATATTTTCAATTATAATATAAAAATATACGTATTACTTATAAAATTCAATATTCTGACGCACTCACTCATCATGATATTTCAAAAGTCTCAAAATCAAATTTTATATTATGATTATTCTATAATAGATGGTGAATTAACTGTCGAAAATTTCTGAATTTTTTTGTTTAGATTTCTATCACTACACTTAAAAGTTATAAGTTTTTGAATTTGATTATAAATTATCGGAAAAATATTATATCACCGACATTATAAATTTTATTCAAAGACATTTAATAAAAAGTGAATTTTCTATAAGAGAAACCTTTTCGATTTTTTAACTCGACACCGATTGTGCTGTCATTTCCTTGTCGAAGGAAATAGCCTTGATGTGATTTCTAAAATCATTTTAGAAACCACTCATTCATACAACCAATTATTTAAATTTATTATTATATGAATTGGAGTTTTAATGTTAAGTTAAGTTATAATTTTAAGTTTTAATATAAGTTGACTATAAAAAGCTCGTTAATCCATTCAACATCAATAGAAACTCTTCTTTTAACCACGATTTATTTTGCATTGGGAAAGGTTTCTTCCATAATTTATTTTTTTCCTTTGCCACTAAACCAATTTTTGTTTTACAAGCGTTACCTAATAAGTGCATACAGTGAAACTCGATTGATGTGCTACTTAATTTATTGGTTGGGAACTCGACTGATGTGAAACTATATAAGTTGGAGAATTTGACTGATATTCAAGTCTAACAACTGGATTGGTTAGAAACTCAATTGATGTGCAACTCGATTAGTTGTGGAGTACTCAATTGAGGTAAAACTCGATTGATATGAAATTTGACTGATGTGCAACTTGATTAGTTGGAAACCAATGAAAGTTAATGTTAACCTATGAAGAACCCTTAGAGATCGGATAATAAATCCCGATGATGACGAATGGTTATGATTTAAATTTAAGTGTGTAATAGTTAATGAGGGGGCGCCATCTGTTGCGTAACAGGCTAATCTGTTACCTTGTTTGTAAACTTTTTATAAGTTTAAGTTATAAGTTAAGTTAATTTATGATAAGTTAAGTTCCGCCCGCTTGGAAGATTGAATTCATGACTCCTAGGGTCTGATATGAAGAGTGAATGAAAATAGGTATAGCAGTCTTCTCAGAAACAAAGGAGAGGTGGCTTCGGCCGTAGAAGATCAGTGCCATATACAGGGTATTCCGTGACCGTGGATAATCTTTGGTGATAAAGGACACTTTTCTAATACACATTTTCAAATAAAATTTTTGTCCAAGTCGAAACCCTTGGGGGATATTCCTTCCTTTAAAGCAATTTTTTGAAATCTGAAGCTTAATGGATTAGAACTTTTTTAAAGATCATCCGCTTATCTACAAATTAGGTTATAACCCCTTATCGTCTAGAATTAATGGACTTTGAGTTATAAATTAAATTAAGGGAAAAAATGTTAAAAAATATCAGGTTTTATTTTTTTTTACTTTTCTTACGAATCCCGTATATCCGATACTGTTTTAGAAAAAAGATGATGGTCCAATCCGGATAGGGAATTTAACGGGCTACAACTTTGTTCAATTAAATTTTTTAGGGAAACCAACCGTTTTGACAGAAATTCTGAAAATAATGAACAAGGTGCAAGTAAAAATATAAATTAATGGAAAGAATACAGAATAGGTGAGACAGAACTTAACGAAAGTTAAGTTAAAGAAATTCTTTTGGGAAAAAGCAGGCCTGTGTGCTGAAAATGAGGGAGGCCATTTTGAAAATGTTTTAAAATAAATTTTGTAAATTTATTTGTTTTACCTACACCTTGTTTATTATTTTCAGAATTTCTGTGAAATGGTTGATTTTCCTAAAAATGTATTTGACCAAAGTTGTAGCCGGTTAAATTTGCTATGCGGTTTGGGCCGTCAGTTTTTTTCTAAGACGTTTCATTTAAGAGATACAGGGTTCGAAATAAAAGTAAAAAAAATAAAACCTGATATTTTTTTAACATTTTTTCCCTTAATTTAATTTATAACTCGAAGTCCGTTAATTCTAGACGATAGGGAGTTATGACCTAATTTGTAGATAAGCGAATGATCTTTAAAAAAGTTCAAACCCATTAAGCTTAAAAAGTCAATAATATCGGAACTATGGGCGTTTGAAATCAGAAATTCAAAACATTGCTCTAAGGGGAGGTACCCCCCAAGGGTTTGGACTTGGACAAAAATTTTATTTGAAAATTTGTTTTAGAAAAGCGTCTTTATCACCATCACGTGATCTACGTCATTACGTTATCACGTTTTCGGTGGTCACGGGGACACCCTGTATATATCGCAAAAGGTTACCAAAAAATGACCAATGACGTGTGATTCGCCATTCACCAGCAAACCTCGAACCCACTTTCGAAACAAATAAAAAAATCATCCCGAGGCGCAACACACTCCTAAGTCAGATCACCAACATAGCACTGGCTTTAACATCAGCTGTCATTCTTAAGGTACGTTTTGCAAGCGACTGCACTTGCAGTACCGCAGAACTGCTCATATGCAATTTCTGTTATGTGGCTTGCTAGACGATACAATCGAAGCGCAGCAGCTCCCATTACGTATTGCACTTGCGACTGACGCCAGCCGTAACTGCACTGCTGCTACTGTTTCTTGCAAAACGTACCTTTACAACGAACACAATTTCACTATACAGTATGATAGAATTAATGGTAACCGTAAGCATAAAACTTTTAAACCCAAATCACGGTTATTTAAACATCAGATGAAGAAGATACGAAGCTACGTTAAGCTTTAATGGGCGGAGTCGGCCGCAGTTGTCTTCTAGCCGCGCAACTGTTTATCCGAATTTATCTTAAAAATAGATTCCTGCCATTTTAGATCCATAATTTTCGAGTTAAAGCGGTTTTAGGAATTCTTTTAGAAATTGCGTGGACTGAGATATTTCACTTCTTTCTATACAGCTTTGTATTTCTCGAATTTGGGCGCCGATGTACAAGACACAAGATACATTTTTGAGAAAAGGTTGTCACAATTATAGTCTTCCTAAGATTTCTTAATTTTTTCTTGGATTTCCTAAAATTTCCCAGACTTTGTCAGATTTCTTACTTTCTAAGATTTCCCAAGCCTTTTTTGGATTTCGTAAGTTTTCCTAGATTTACTAAGATTTCCCTTTACTTGTACACCAGATTTCTCTAGCAATTCTATCCTCGTCGAGTGTTTTTATGAAAAATTTAAATTTTGTCTGGGGTCAGAGATACGTGTTTTTCGGGTTTGGACGGCTTCAAGAATGTCTCTATATACTATAATTTAGTTTATGCAATTAATTTACGAAAAATCAAAAAAAGTGTGTATGTGGATTTTCGATCGTAAGGATCCATCATGAAAGATAGATACTCTTCTCATAAGAAATTATTGAATTAGTAACGCAGGGCTACTGCAGAGTCAGCATTCCCAGCCAATAACATACATACAGATAGTCTAGCTATCGCATGGTACCCTATGGACGCGTTACTAGCAAGCCTCTCGAAACCGTCAAATTTTACAAATTTCTTTTTTTTTTAACTTTCGAAGCTATCCTAGCATAGCTACGTCGCTGCAGTCTTGGCTTTTATGCTGCAGTGACAACAGTTTGAAGAGAATTTGAGTTGGCTAGGATACATACATATTTAAGAAGTTCTTATTTCTTATTAAATAAATACAACAATTTTTGGTATTTTAACAAAAAATATGATTCTTGATTTAGGTACATTTTTTTATGTTATCGAAGAGAATTTTGCGATAATTACAATAAATGATCAGATTAATTTAATTTAGTCTAATCATACCATTAATATTTTATCCGGAAAAATCACTAGAATATTTTTATTTGACATTCCAATAAATTAAAACTTAAAAAAAACTTGAAACCTAATTACATCAGTTTGACCTTTTAAAAATCTTTGTTTTAATATCGAATTAAACATTAAATACTAAAACTAATTAAATTTTTTAATAACGTTCTAGAATTACCGCTGTTACCGGCATTTATTTATTTTTTTGAAAAAATAAGTACGGTAAAATAAGCATTGTGAATGTACAAATAACCAGCAATTGTTTATGTAGCTGTTTTGCCATTGGTGTCATGGTTTCCGTCACCACAGTCACAGCCGAAGTTGTTCCCGTTGCAAGACTTTCGCGTTAATCTAATACTATTCACTATTTCGTCAAAGATTTAATTATAATTTTTATTTTAAATACAAATAACCCCTTTAAAGAAGTGTAAAAAATGAAAAAAATTTTATTCCTAACAAGTAAAAAAATAGTTAATTAATTAAAAATAGCTAATTTCCCTAAAAATGTTGTAATTTTAGGTTTTCTGTATCGAGGGGGAATCCCACCAGGTAAAAACAAAAAGAGTTTAAGTTAAACTTGATTAATTACAATGAAGTTGAGCTTAAATTAGATTTGTATTTGCCCGATGCAGTGGCGCAGCCAAGGGGGAGGCTAGGGGGCTATAGCCCCCCCCAGACACTCTTCCTTTTTATTAATGATAATCTTTTTTTAATGATCATAGTCGCATTTTTACCGGTGCAATGAAAAATTTTTTTAAATTAAAATATTTTTGTGTTCGACTTTTAATTTAAGATAGGTAACAGTGGTAACACAATAATTATACTCGAAAATAAGCTGACCACGCCCCTTTTTCAGAAAATTTTTTGCCTGGGTCGCACGCTTTTGGCCCAGCTCGCATCCTTTAGCCCCCCCCATAACAAATTCCTGGCTGCGCCACTGGCCCGATGGAAAAATTACATTTTTGAGTGAAAGGAAATATGAATTTGCTTAATTTTATTTGTGCTTAATTGGATAATTTTTTTTAAAAGTAAAATAAATCTAATTTTACAATGTAGTTTTATCACCATACACCACCATACACCGGCCGACTAGGAAGCGAGTCACCGCGGTTCAAACTCTGGTCGCGTTGAATACGCTGCTGTGATCTAACGGCCCAAGATAAATCTGTGGGATATGGGGATGGCAAAGGGAGATTATTCGATTAATTAAATTTCCTAATACGTCATGTTATTTAATAAAATTCACTCAAATTTTTTTCTGACAAAACCTAAGCATCCTACTACGGTAGTATAAATAGTACTAATATCTACCTAATTGCATTAAAAAGAACATTAGGCATTGCTTACATCCAAACATTAAAAGTATGATTTAAGGATTCTGAAACGGGATCCCTATAGGAATTCCTGGGAAATTTCCTGATAATTCCGCTAATTTTAATTTATTTTATTTTCAAATCTTTTCTTCAATTTTTCAACTTAAATGTGCATTGCGCACGAATATATTAACGAAGTGCCGGGTAGGATTGGATAAGTGAATGGTTAATTCAAATAGTTAATTTAATTACAAATTAAAATTTTGTTGTGTAATTTATGTTTTATCAGGAACAATCGAGAAAGATTTTACCTTTCTTTGTAGCTCTCCTGCCAGTGCCGGATTAACCCATAAGAAAATTAAACAATTGCTTAGGGCACCACGTCTTGGGGAGCACCACGCACCAGAAACAGCACAAAAAAATATTTGTTAACACATGAAAGGTAAAGCTGTTTGAAAATCCGTGCGTTTTAAATTGACTAGAACCATTGCTAGAACGTTGACGTTCAGAGTCATAAGTCATAACCCCGCTTCCGCTTGCTCCCTCGCTCGCTCATCGTGTGCAGCATTCTGAAATTCGAATGCTCCCGATTTGCGATTAGCCGATCACCACCTCTGCCCCAACGCTGTGCTATTTTTTTTTAAACCGATACTAGTTTACCTATGGATAGGGGGCCCACAGGCGTGGATTGCTTAGGGCAGTGTTTTTCAACCTTTTCGAATATACGACCCCCTTTACAAGTAAAAAATTCTGGCGACCCCCTATTATCGCCCGATGATGACCGAAAAAAAAAACAAAAAAAGGTCATCATTACTCCATTTGTTACTTAGGTATATCCCCTTAGCAAATAATTTAAAAAAATATAAGCGACACAATACCATATATTTAACTTATTTATTATAATTACTTATATAATTGTAATATTATATATAACCCACAATATTTCACATTGTTTTACCTAGCTTGCGGCCGCGACCCCCCAAGCAAGACGTCACGACCCCCCTGGGGGTCGCGACCCACAGGTTGAAAAACACTGGCTTAGGGCATCAAGTAGTCTTAATCCGGCCCTGTCTCCTGATTTTTAATATCTTACTGGTGTGCAACTTGATTGATGTGGATATCGATTGGTTGAAATATTTTTGTTAGGTTGGTAAAAAAAAGTACTAAGTGTTGATGGTATAATAATGCCGATGATGTTTTGTGGAAATAGGGAAGAAGTTATTTTTATAAAAATTTTGTAATTGCAATTTAGTAATCGAATAAATGGTGTCATTTGTCATAATGTTGTAATGTAACATCTCTTCATTAATTACCAACTTGATAGTAATAATAATTTATTAATAATTGTTGATTAGAAGATAAAAGGTCAGGAGGGCCGGAAGGTCACCTAATGTTCTGATATATTAATAATTAAATTTAATGTTTCTGCGGAATGAGATAGATTAGCAATTTAAAATAAATCAGAAGAGAAAGCCCGAATAATTTAGATTTCATTTAAAATGATATATTTAATGGTTGGTTTACATTATCCGAAGAGTACAAGAAAAAGCAATTTAGTTATTTTATTAAATCAAACAGATAAGAAAAAATAAAAGAAAAAGGCTACTTTTGCTCGATTTTAATCAAAAATATAATAAAAGAAAATACTGAAGCAATTTTATCGCACACACAATGATCCGAACACAATGTTGTGTTGGTACACAATACCTAATATTTTAAATTTTAAAATAAATTTAAAATTCAGCTTACTGAAGCATACGAATGTGTAACCTTAAACTCAAAAGTACGATGAGCTAATTTTTTTATTTGTACAGATATACATATCTCTCGGTAAATTTATCAAAAACCTGTCAAATACAGAATTTATTTACATTTATTCATTATGCCCAATCATTTTTAGAGAAATTTTCCACGTTTCCAATAGGTACAAAGTTTTCTCGAACTACATTTTTAAATATGCGATGATGCAAGAACGCAAATTAGAACTTTTTCGAGCGGACACGTAATGCACTTCTGAATAGTTCAACATTTCTGTAATCGAGTCACATCTTACTAACAAGTACTATATACTTGACAATTCATGAAAAGAGAAGCAAGAATTTCTTTTTAATAAATAGAGTTTTCTAAACGAAAAAATGTACGAGGGGTTTATAGTAATTTAGGCCACGTAAACTTTTGCAATAACTATACTGTTTGAGGTAGATAACTGAAAACTTTTCTCCAGGTACATACTATGTACATATGTACTTCTCCGAATTGGATATTGTCAATATCTTCAGTTAATAAAGTTTTGAACTTTGGAATATGCACACATTTAAAACAAACAATTCTGCATTTTAATGAGTAATTAAAAATCAAAATCAATTTACAAATTCATGAAAGTAATGAAAAGTTTGTGGTGTGGAAGGCAACTCTTGGGAAGAAAAACTACTTCCGTTTTCCTTTGAACTGCTGCATTTTAAATAGCCAGATTTATACTGAAAACTCCGTCTTCTTTGTTTTTACAAGTTTATTAAACAAAATAGAGGAAACAGAATTTGCGCTGAAAGTAAATTCAAGTTTGCTTCGTCCAATCAAAATAACGAAACGGGTAATTAAAAATCGTTAATTCATTTATATTCCCGATTTCGAAAAAATATAATTTTAAAATCAAAATAAATATTTGAGGGGAATTTCAAAATTATATAATTAATTCGATATTTTACCTGTAAGTACACAATTACATAACTCTTTCACTTTTAATCTGACGTGTGATGAACTTGTAATCGTCGCAATATTATTGGTTTAAAAACTGATAACGATTTGGGATGGGCAAATCTTATAAAATCGATATTCCACATTAAATCAATCAGTTTGACTTGAGGTTCGTGATTGATAAATCTTTTTCTGTGTAAGTTTCAAGTTTATTATAATAAAATTACACTAAATAAGTTTAGTAAGTTTTTGAAAGTTTTTTTGCTAAGAAAAGTTGAAAGAACATACCCTCAGGTGGAAGGATAGATCTTTGACATTTTTATTTGAATGTCAGATCTAACTCTTCCATGTGATGGAAAGTTTGATTTTTCATCGAAGAAAAAATAAGCTTAAATTTCAATAAAGCAAAAAATTTATTTATTAGATTATTTGCAGTCGTGATTTTCAACGTAGGACAAAAATATCTACATTGTGACTGAATAATAAAGCAAACAGAAATACGTCACGTTAGAGGGAACGGGACTTGTGATAAGTCTGGGAATTTATTTAGAGATAATTTTAGTTGTAATATAAGAAGCAAGTGAATTATTCAAAAAAATTAATAAAAATTGAGTTCTTTTAAGTAAGTGGAGAAGTGGTCTCTTCACTTTGTTACTATTAGTGAGATTCAACTCCTCCAACTTATTTTTTAAACTCGTTACAACATTTAATTTCGACCCAGTGCCTCACGTAAACATTATTTTATTAAGGTAAATGTATTTAATTTTTTATAATAAATCAGTAGGTAATTATTTTGTGGTTTTATTTTTTATTTTAATACTATCTCATTAAAGTGCATTTATCTGAAAGGAAAGTGGAGTTTTTATGAAACCAAATAAATTTTCAAGTTGTCCATTAAGTGCTGAATAAATTCTAAAGGAAGGGCTCCGAATATTTGAATGCACGAATTTTGCACATATTTTCTTTTTCCAATTAAAATTGTTTACTTAAAAAAATATAATATCTTGAAGGGTTTTTTTGGAAAAAAAAGCTTCATTGAAATTTTTTGAAAAACAATATTGTAAAATCTATTTAAATTAAATAGAAGATGTATTAAAATATCCAAATCGATATCCTAATAAATTTAGCACCGCAATCGAACACTCCAATGCGTTAGGTTTATCAGTTCTCTGCACGATCTTCAATGTGGATACAAATTTAGATTATCATATTTCAGTGCGTCCATATTAAAAATTGCAAATTGAAATTTAAATCTGTCGTATGTGTGTTATAGCAGATGTAACTTTCACATAAATAAATATTTTTGTTCTAAAGATTTCAATATCTCTAATGTAAAATAGAAAATAAAATTCAGAAAAAATGCATTTATCAGTGGCGTAAAAAATCTTGGAATTTTCGAGATTGATAAATTGAAATTTTATCGATAAATAATAGTAATTTGTGTTATCGGTGTTCAAACATTTCAACATGACGTGTTTCATACTAAATTTAATCTTCCAGAAAAACTTTTTTAAAAATAATCATTTTTATTTGAATTTGCATTTCATTTTTGAATAAATTTTTATTTTTGGTTTCAATGACGATCGAATAGTAGCCGACTATTTGCATAAGGTCAGTTTCGACAGAATTGTTAACAATTTTAAACGCAATTTAATTTTATTAAATTGAATGGTCATTCCGTGTTTTCCAGTTATTTTGTCAAATTTTAATTTGACATTTGTTGGTTTAGTGGGTTTGAGTTTATAATATGGTAATAGGGTAGTATAGCGTTATGCAGTTTAAATTAAACTGCGTAAAATAGATATCAAAAGGTTAAAAAATTTCCTCTTCATTTCTGGAAAAATTTAGACAAATTTGAGAAAATCCGAAAAACATTCTATGGATTGATTTTCGAAAAAATCTTCATTTAACTACTTTTTTATTGCCTCGCACTTGGGGCAAAAGAAATCTTAAGAAATTTTAGGATAACTATAAATAAGTTTTCGTTGGAGCAGGACATTGAACAGGGGCGGTTGAACTCAGCCGTTTGAACGCAGAGACATTTGAACGCGAGAAATTAGGTGAAAGTGCAACCTTTGTGTCTGACACACAAAGGAGTGTTGCAAAAATGCTTTTCTGAAGTTTTGTGTTTACGTAGATCTGTCGTTTTTGAGAGTAGGTGGGCTCAAACGCATAGTTATTCGCTCTAAACTCAGTGATTTCCTTAGATTTGTAACTTTTAAGGAATTTTTTAACAACTGAGTAGTCTTACCCAATTAATATTGGGTAAGTACGTCCACAACTAATTGTCCATTAGCCAAGCTCAAATAAGTCCACAATCCCGCACTAAACTTATTTATAATATTTCATGTGTTATAATAAAAAAAAATAAAATTTAAAAACCCGTAGAAATTATTGATTGTTTTATTGATTAGCAGTGGCGTAACTACCGGTGACTCGGGCATTAAAGGGCCCGGTTATATCATGACCAAAAAATTAGTATTTTAACTACACAATAATATAAAGTTAAGTGTGCGACTGCTATTATAAAAAAATGTCGGTTATAAACTATTATACTGCTTTCACTGTATCGTGGTAATTGCAGTACAATTAGAAGTGTAAAACAAAAATGAAGGTTCATTACGAATTTCTTTTTGTAAAAACTATTAGTAGATGTTAGGGGCAAGCTTCTACGATAATAAATTGTCTATTAATACTTTTGATAGAAATCTAATAATATATTTATGAGTTTTGTCAAGTGTATCTAAATTTATTAAAATTTTTCTACGGCTTAAGCTGGATTTATAGTTTGACGGACTGCAAACGTAGACGTACTGGAATATATCAAACGGACTGTAAAATGTTGTTCAATTTATAAATCGACTGAACGGAACTTTTGAATGGCATTTGATATTTAACCTACAAATTATATGAATCAGCCATACAAATTATACAAAATTAATTTTGATACTGACATCACACAGAATTCTTTTTTTGATTGGCTGGACATAGGAAACGCACTGTAAAAGATGAAAGTTGGTCCGTTTCGTTTCCGTTTGCGCTTACGTTTATTTATAAACAAAAGTACATAAATTTTATAGTTGATCTTTTTGCAGTGCGTCTGCGTTTACAGTCCGTCCAAATATACATCTAGCTTTAGAGTACAGAATTATTTTCACGAAGCGTAGTGTAGCGAGTTATGGGCCCAACATTTTTCTGTTTCTAAAGCTGAAGTACATATAGGGCAAGAGCGGATATAAATATTTTGATAAGAATTGATGTATATTTTTCAAATTTTAACAAAATTTACTGATTTTTGATGAGAGTTATGAAATGGAGGTTGGTTATTCTATTACCCCTCTCCTTGTATCCGCTCTTAATGTTATTATTATTTTATTTCATAATTATTTTCTATATTTATTTTAATAATAAATTCAAACATTCTTACCTACTTTTTTTACTAATTTTTCGACCAGTTTTATATTTTTTTTGTACAAATTGAGAGGAAACCCTTCAAATTTCGCTTCAGGAAGTCGCCCTGCAGACGCCTCTTTATATAGGGCCCTATTTAAATTTTAGAGCAAAAAAATAATATTGATTCGAATATTGACGAATCGCTTTGAGACAAAGTAGTTGGTTTTATGAATCGAAATAGTTTTTATTCAGTGTACATAACTTAAAACAAGGAATTCTGCATCTGCCGACATTTCAAGCATTTCAATACTTGCCATTTAACAAAGCTTTGATGTGTTTTTCGCTACATGATAGTAATTTATGAAATCAGATTTGAAAGTAAAAAGCATATTGCTTGGATATTTGCCGTTATTATTTTGATTCCTCGATCCCTTTTTTCTTCTTTGTTCTTATCTTTCTTCTTGTCTTTGACATTTTTTTTTCTTTTTGTTAAGCTTCGTTTGCAAATAGTTTGGATATTTCTTGTCTGTATTGGCTTTCATTAACAAGCTTAAAAATTTAAGTCAAAAAACCACATTGCCTCGACTTGGTCTTTTGAGGCAATTTTCATGCTTAGACAGGAATGATTTTAGTTCATCACAAAAGGTACATCAATGAGAATATTAGAATGTAGATTCTCGGAATTTTGTTCGATAAAATTTGTTTGATTAACAGTTATTCCATTGAATTTGTTTGCCCCAACATTTATGCCAATAAACATTTGTCTGAACAATGGAATTTGTACTCGTAAACTGGTAATTTCGATTTCTATAAGAAACGATACCGTTACATTAAAATTAGAATAATTTTAAGCTATAAGTCCGAATCTAATTTGTTTATTTAAAAATGAAATTTCTAAAATTTTTAAATTTGAAAACTTTCTGAAATTTTTTAAAAATTAAGAAATTGTAGTTGAGATAGGGGTTATTTTAATCTACAAAGTAGATATATTTCTAAATATATCACAATTGCAGTAGGACAACGGTAGTCAGAACCGTCTTCAGAATCAATGATGAATGAAGAAAAAATAGGATGAAAAAATTATTGCATTCAAAAAAAATCTTTTCGAATTACATGTTTCCATCTTATTCTCGGTTTTATCACTGATCTCATCAGATTCGTACTGGCAATTCAAAATATAAAATCTCACTTATCATTATTTCAAACGATCTCGAAACTGTTCATGTACACCTAACTTGCCCAAAGTTTATAGTGAGCATTTCTTGAAAAACAAAACTATTTTTTACCGTTAATTTTAGGAGAAAATTTGGAGAAAAATATTTGTTTTGTAAAAAAAAGTGTGACTTCTTGTGGCAGGTTTGTAAATAAATAAATATGCTCCGAATAACATATTAATTTTCTTAATAATTTAATTTATTATTATTATTATTTCTTTAACCGCAAGCAGCGCTAAAGTACTTCTTTAGTATCGTCGGTCCTCAGGTAAAGAAATTATTTTTTCCACAAATAAGGTGTAATTCGAATGACCGCAATATCTAGGCTATAATACTACTAATTTTCAGTTTTCCTTAAATTAAATATTAAATTTATAAATTTAAATTACGCGGCCGGTCGGATGGATGGACACGGAGTTATATCGCTAGACTTTTTGACATACTACATAAACAAGCTTCAAAACAAACCAAATAATATAATATATCCACTATGGTAATTGGCATAATTCAATTTAGTAATTAATATTAGACGCAAGTTTCTATGAAATATAATAAAACAAAAGTTGTTCCTTTTATTTTAAAAATTGCTGCGCATAATTTGCGATATCGATTTCAAATTCAACCAACTAAAAATATCTTTCGTTAGTTGAATATTGCAAAAATGGGATAAATTGTTCCAGTTAGTTACATTTTTAGAAAGACGCGCGTTTAAAATTTTATTAAAATGTTTTATTATTTATTTTTTTAAAAGCTTTGTTTCACCTTCATTTTTTCGAATGATGCAATTGTTGTAAAATTTTCATTTTTCAGGTTTTTTAAGAACTTTGCTCCGCAGTTTAACTAGCGTTCTGGATGCCTATTTATTTAATTAGAATCAAGTGTTGTATTACATTTCAAAATCTTTATCATAAGTAAATATCTATAATCAATTGTAATTTTCCAAAATTACACCTTTATCAAGTGTATACCCAATATCTACTTAAAAACTTCTAGCAAAATTCTTATCAGTTTTATTATATAAATTTACCTTGATTTTGCAAGCAAATACGTTTAATATAGATAACATATAAGTTGAAGCCTTAAAAGTTTTTTAAAGTTGTGACTTGTAAGACGTTCATCTAATTTGAAACTTGGCGATAGAAGACTTTTTACTTTTTATACCTACTTACATGTACTGGATTAAAGTTCCGTATATTTATACCATAAAAACTTCTCAAATAAAAATTTTAGTTTTAGACCCTCAAATCTTGATTATAATACTGGTTATATTTTGAGCTACAGTATTAACCAGTGGTGTTACGTAAGAAAGGGCAAATTTAAAAATAAATTAAAATTCAACTTGAATTTTTTTTCTGTAAAATTGTTTACTTAATTAATATTAATGTTATTAAATTTGAATTAACCATTCAAATCTGCACATGATTTATTTGTGTTTAACATTTGCAAGTGATTTGTGTTATTCCATGTTTCAAAGCAACTTTCAATTTTATGTTAAAATTGGGGTTGTTGTAATAATTAACAATAATAACTTTCAAACAAATTTTGATTAGACTAAAACTGTAACTTTGCGAAAATTTCCTCAACTTCTAAATAAACTTTCAAACTTGATTAGATGTTATGAAAATATTTCCTTTCATTTATTATATTAACATTAACTTATTATAATTAAATGATTAATTCCTTTTCATTAATTTTATATTTAAAGAATATTAACATAACAATACTCCAAATGTTTAAAATATGACGATAACAAATCATATCATTCAAGCAGCGATAGCTCGTAATTTGTTGCTTGTAGGAAAGAAACGTTATCTACGACATTTTGACGTTGAATTAACATTTATATTATGTGCTTATTCGGTGTATCTTTAAAACTTGCCATTTTACTCTACTATAATTAAGTCAAAACAATTGCCTTCCGATTGAATCCAGAAGTTCGCGAAGGAAACAACTTTTTTCAAAATTGTCTCACCATTTCTGTATGTCAGTGGAATTCCTCGCCTTCTGGCAATATTAAAATTTTTTTCCTGCTCAGTGTTTTTATGTTGAAGCTTTTGGCACACACTTATTTAAAAAAGTAGATTTTGACAGCATATCGAGGTTCATAACCTCTAGATTTGTTATAAGTTTTGTTTTTGTACTTCATTTGATGATCTTTTTACGCAAAGATCCATACGAATTTTCAAGAAATTTACTTATATAATGAAATACACGTAGGCTCGATATTAAAAACACCCGGACACTCTTTACATAATATCATTATCAAATGTCTGAATATATCCAACAATTTATTTGAATATTAAAATTATGATTACAAAAACTTAATCATAAGTTTGACCACAGTCTGGAATGCAGAAATTGCGCACAAGTCTTGGTATTAAATTTTCCATATTACAGGAATAATCTGACATCCGACAATAGTTTTATTGCTTCGTAACTATCTTATTAGTTCTTAACATCTACAGGGTGTTAAGTTAAAACTAACCACTAGGTTTTTCTAGAAAACAGAAAACAAAATACAAAATTGTATTAGATCCTTTTTATTATGAGTTTTGTGTATTTTTTTTGTATTCAAATCGATAAATTGGTAATAAATCTTAGTTCTTTGTTATGGCTCAGCTAAAAGCAGCAGCAAAGAGGATGCCAAACAACAAGGAGCGGGGCCGGGCGCAGTGCCGTCGGCCGTCGCTCGAGAGTTAGCGGAGGCTCGGCCTCTGGATCCTGTTGGAGGTTTTTAGCAACTGCTTGCGGGAGGGAAGATACCTTGAAAACTCGAAGAGAGCAAAACTTCTGCTCCTGAGAAATGGGGATAAGCCCCTAGAAAATATAAGTTCGTACAGACCCATTTGCTTCCTAACCATAAACGGAAGCTGTTCGAAAGACTGTTTCTGCAAAGACTTTTCTGCAGGAGAGGGCCTCTCGGATAGGCAATTTGGCTTCCGAAGAGGTAGATCTACCATCGACGCGGTGGACAGCATGGTCCGGCTGATAAGATCGGCTAAAAAAGGTACCAGAAAGTCGAGGCGTTTCGTGGTCTTGGTCACACTTGACGTCAAAAACGCGTTCAACTCCTCGAGATGGGACCATGGAGGAATTGGAAAAGAATGAAGTACCACCATACCTCCTAAACATTATGGCAAACTACATACTTCCACGGTAGAAAGTTGATAGTGAATGAAAAGCTCTGGTAGCACATCTACTCGGTGCTCAGCGGAGTTTCACAGGGTTAGGGTTCCACAGGGTTATACGACGGCGTCTGAAGGCTCTCCACACTACCCGGTAATATGAAGCAATAATGAAGACACTCTCCAAGATTATGCCTAACATGTGCGGACCGCAAAAAGCGAAGAGGAGACTCCTGTGCATGGTGGCATAGTCGGTCATGCTGTACGTCGCTCGGATATGGGTCTCGGCCCTTGAAAACGTGACCTACAGACGCATGATGGAGACGACCAGGAGTACCCTAAGTACCCTAAGAATATGCAGCGCCTACAGGACGGTATCGACAGACGCGATCCAAGTGTTGGCGTCCCTTCTGCCAATTCACCGCAAGGCAGAAATGAGAGACGCCAAATACCGTTCGGAAAACAAGATCGTCTTCTAAAACCGATGCATGGATATCCGGGATCGAAGGCAGGCCTCATGGACGGCGCCCGTTAAGGGCAGATGGACGCATCGTCTGATTCCGAACATTGCACCATTGGTGAACAGGAGGCACGGGGAGTTGAAGTATGAAACTACCCAGGCACTGAGCGGCCATGGTTGTTTCCGAAGCTACTTGCATCGTTTCAAGAGACCATATACCCCTCAACTGCCTCTTTTGTGGGGAAGAGGATGATGCAGGGCATACTATCTTTTTCTGCATCAAATGGACGGAACAGAGAGGAACCGCCCAAAGGCAGTTGGGGCAAGGTCTAACTCCAACCAACTTCATGGAGATGATGCTGGTCAGCGAGGAGCAATGGCAAACGATCGAGGCGATGCTGGTGGACATACTATCCACTAAAATTACCCCGCAAGACAAAGAGACGTCCCGAAAGGGTAGAACACGATTAAACGCAAGAGATGTACGGAAAAAATGCTTAGCGATTCCCGGCACGTCTAAGGAGTGGGGTTTTTGTAGGTAAAAATCCGACACTACCACCCTACACATCTGGGTGGTGTCTTTTGAAGATTTCCTCACTCCCAACACTTACAAAAAAGGGGGTATTCCAAACCCCCCAGACCCCCGGTTTGCAAAACCTAGCTGTCAAAAATAATATGTTTTTGAGCTTACCTATAAGTTTTAAACTAAAAATTAAACTTTTTATCTATTTCTGTTCTATTTTATATTCTTTATTATTAAAAATATAACATACTTCAAAATCTATTTTTTCTAATTCGAGAATAATTCCCAATGCAATTTCCATGACCGCTACAGTATTTCTATCTTATAATTTATTGTATAAATAAACAAAAAAAATTGTCATATTACAAATAAAAATTTTGTCGGGGGAAAATATATGTACCTAAAAATTATAATTATGTTCAAGATATTTGTTCAATAAGTCTATTTGATGTAGCTTTCCTGGAGCAAGGACGATTGGACGACAGGAAATTGGTTTTACGCTCATTAGAAATATATTTACTGCAATGATTTCCTTTCTTTGGTTTAATAAAGTTATTTTCAATTGTGACTGAATGAATGATTTACTCAGTCTCTCCTTCTATGTATTTTATTTGAATATTGGTTAATATCTTGTTAGGATTATAGAAACATTCATCTTCATTGTTAGAAGATGGATTGTGAAACAATTTGTTTAATTATTTTGAGTTTGTTGATATATAGTCTAGACACTATTATAACAAACTTAAGAAGTTTATTGACTGTCGTTATTACGTTATACTTAAATTTATAATAGGATCAGATCGCTGAAATGTCAGCATAATTAACTTACCGCGGTAGCAATTAAGAATAAAATTACTATTTGTTACATCCTCGCCTGAGCAATTTATACAAAACTATTCAATACGTATAAGATTTTCATGCAAACGACCTCTACAATCTAAGTATAGAATAATATAAGTGAAAACTCAATTTAGTAAACTGAAGCGCAAACGTACATAATTATTTTTTATGCTGAACTTCATGTAAAGGGGTATCTAATGATTTTTTGGGAGCGAAATTAAAAATATAATTAAAAAATCATTATAAATGTAGTTCATTTTCAGACAGCAAATGCAATTAGTGTCAACTTTGTTTTTCAGAAAGATATTAACCCGAAACACTATTAGAAATTGTGTCAGATTTTTAAAAACAAATGGAAAAAGTGGTTGTCTGAATCACCAATAGTGTACTGTCAATCAATTTAGAGAAATGTTTACAACCAGGGTATAAAAGTTTGAACATAGGATACTTTTTCATAAATAAATTCAATAGTTGCTTCTGGTTTCATACAACTTTTAACCATCAGCCATTAAAACTAACCGTTGAATTCTGTATACATACATTTTATATTGTTAAAAGTTTTATGAAACCGAGAAATTTGTTTTTCCAGTTTTATTTAAATTTCTGTTGTTTACTGTTTCCAAACTTTTAGATGGTAATGTACTATAATATACAATACATCTCTTAGTATTATGCATGCTGATGTAATATTTTGCAATTATTAGGTATAGACATTGAATTGATATCCGATTGTAATTTACATTTAGATATAATTTACAGTTTTCATTATTTCTTAATATTTCAATTTCAAAATTTTAAGTTATTACTTTTGAAGTAATCGAGTTTGAAACAATTTCAGTGAAATTAGAATATATTTTTCAACCAGCGGCTGCTCGTCAGAAGAGGCAAAGGATGCTTAGCTTCTTGTGAAAATAATAAACCACTACTAAAATTTTCTAACAGTAGAGTAAAATTTTGATTGTAAGATCTATCAAAATACAGATTCAAAAAGTAAAATTCGCCTACCTAGGCTCAGCCTAGAACATAGATGCAGATGATTTAGCCAAGGGACAGTACGCCTGAATGTAGCATTTTACGCTCCCCGAATAAGTCCCAAAAATAAAATAAAGCATTCTCATTTTTGTACGGCTTCTTTTCAGTTTTTATTAAACACCTGAGTTCACTGTTTTACGCCCCCTTCTGTCTTTCATCCGCGGCACTTGTCCCAGTCGTCCCAGTTGGCCACTAGCCACCAAGGCTTTTCGGTTGTATTACAGTACAAATAGTTTTCAACTTCGCCAATTACTTTTATTGATTCCAATTTGCTATTGATTTCTAACAATATCATTTTGCCAACTTTTCGGTGGTTTTTGGGGAGGACCTCTCTACCTAACAGTGATTCGTCTTTGTTTTACAGTATACTTTATAATTAGCCTCTGCAAATGACAAAACCTTTCAACCATCATTGATCATAATAATTAATGAAAAATTTCCAATGCAGATAAACGTTTTGCCAAACCAAATATAAAAAAGAAGAAATGAAAAATTTAACTTTGTACGAGAAAACAAGATTTAACTACATGTTACTAATAAATCCTTTTAAGTTTCAACTACAGCTTTGTTAAATTTAAATTAATTTAATAAATATAGAACTTTCTTACTCCACAATAGATTTTCTTTACTTTGTTAATTAAATTTTGTGCCTTACCTAATTTCGTCTGTTTCTTTTCTTGCTTGTATTTTTAATTTGCTTAGTAAGCAATTGAAATGTTTAATTTTACAATCAACTTTCATTAATTCCAAAGCACATTACTGAAATGCTAGAAACCATTACAAATCTGTACTTTATAAATCAAAGAATATTTCGATTTCTGGAAATTTAAAAAAAGAGCGGATGTATTCCAAGTTGAAGTTTTTAGGAGGGTTTGTTACTCCCATTCATCCAAATTATTTATCATTAGTCTTTGCTTTCTTAGTCGTTGCCCACCCCCCTCTTATTATAACAAATGTACTTAAAACATTTAATTTAATAAAAATTATTATTATTTACATCATCTGAATTATTTATACAATTATTTTCAGAACTTCTATGTCATAAGGGCCAATAAAGTCGAAATTTCGGTCAACAATGAATTTATATTAAATTAAATAAATTTTAACTTTACTTAGACCTTTTTCATATTTTTTCTTCCGAAACCGATATTGATATTCAAAGTTGCGGGACTTCAATTTTAGATAATCGCGTTTGCTGCGATATAATCAAGTTTTGGTGAGCGGATTACTTCTCAATATTATGGATCCGGTAGAAATCTGTCAGTGTTAACTTTGTATATTCCAAAAAATGTTTAGCTAAACGCATTTAGACTGTCGGTTGGTCAGAATTGAACTTAAACTTCTATCAAATTAATGATGTGCCTATTACAATAATTAGCACTACAAGATAAAACCTTCATGGGTATTAGTGGCAGGTTAATTAAAATTAATATGTTTAAACTCACAAATATCAATTAATTAAATGTTTTGTTCCTGCAGATGCCAGCTAGAATAATTGGGGTGTAACAAAGCGTTGCTTAAGAGTGATTTAGAATTTTTTATAAATATTTTAAAATTAATATAATCGATACAGGAAATTATATGAAAGGATATTATCATTAAGTTTTAAAAAAATTAATATTAAATAAACACAAATCTTCGTTTGTAATTTTTTTACTTTTAGTTTTTATTATGTAGAAAAAAATAGCATACACAGTAAAAACAATTTAATAAAATTATTTTCGTCAATCAAACTGAATTTTTTATACAAAAATAGTACATTGTCTTATTCGGATTAAAAGTGAAACTTTGTTTGACAAGCAATTTTTGCATTTGCAAGGCGGAGCGCCAGCGGAGCCGAGCGAATGCAATAATTGCACGTCAAACAAAGACACTTTTAATCCAAATGAGACATATTACTTTTTCTCCAACCAAAAATTAAATAAAATTTAAAATATAAATACTTAATTTTAAAACATTATTTGATGTAATATCAGAAAAGTCACTTTGACATTTAAAAATTGCATAATTTCAAAGAGTGCTTTTTCTACATTGTTTGAATTAGCAATAACTCGAGAACGGCGCTAGATATCAAAAAACTGAGCAAAAAATTCTCCCCCCTCGTCACAGACACACCCCCGTGAATTATCGGTAGGAAGGCATATGCAAAAATTTAGATCGATCGCGCACAAAAATAGTAAAAAATAAAATCACCCTTAAGACCATGCACAAAAAAGTTTTTTTAGTGCACGTAAAAAAAAGTGTTGCTTAGCAGTTTTCGCATTTTTATATTAATAACGAAAACGTCAACTTTTAGTTGAGGTAATGCTACTAAAAATGTACTGCTTTTAATACGGTTAGAGAAAATAGTACATTGTCTTATTCGGATTAAAAGTGAAACTTTGTTTGACAAGCAATTTTTGCATTTGCAAGGCGGAGCGCCAGCGGAGCCGAGCGAATGCAATAATTGCACGTCAAACAAAGACACTTTTAATCCAAATGAGACATATTACTTTTTCTCCAACCAAAAATTAAATAAAATTTAAAATATAAATACTTAATTTTAAAACATTATTTGATGTAATATCAGAAAAGTCACTTTGACATTTAAAAATTGTATAATTTCGAAGAGTGCTTTTTCTATATTGTTTGAATTAGCAATAACTCGAGAACGGCGCTAGATATCAAAAAACTGAGCAAAAAATTCTCCCCCCTCGTCACAGACACACCCCCGTGAATTATCGGTAGGAAGGCATATGCAAAAATTTAGATCAATCGCGCACAAAAATAGTAAAAAATAAAATCACTTTTAAGTCATGCACAAAAAAGTTTTTTTAGTGCACGTAAAAAAAAGTGTTGCTTAGCAATTTTCGCATTTTTATATTAATAACGAAAACGTCAACTTTTAGTTGAGGTAATGCTACTAAAAATGTACTGCTTTTAATACGGTTGGAGAAAAAAATTATTTTAAAAATTTGTTTGATTTAAATTAATTTTGTTTTTTTTAAATAATTTTTCATTAATACATATGAATGATTGATTTTAAACTAAAAAAAAAAAAACTAAACCAAATAAACTTTTTCTTGTAGGCAACTAAAAAACCTCAAAAAATTTTTAACAAACACTTTAGTTTCGTATCGTATATAATACCGTAGGAGTCATGGAAATTGCATCGGTAATTACTTCCGAATTAAAATAACAATTCCCTATGCAATTGCAATAACCACACACAATATAAAAACAATACGCACATAAAGCTATGTTTTTAAACCGGGGGGTCTGGGGGGTATGGAATACCCTCCAGTACACCAGAGATTGTGCGCAAAAAAATTAAACCAGCGTGCGTTTGCCGTCGATGCCTACTTTTGGAAAGAAACTTCAAAAGTAGGGTAGATCAGTGTATTGCTAATGAGGACCGCCATTTGTCCGATGTAATTTTTAAAACCACTTAGAACAAAAATTCAGAATGTCTACTAAGTATTTATACGATAAAAAAAATTAAATCGATATGTGAAGTACTTTTTCTTTTAATGACCTTTCAAATCAGCAAGTTACCCTGCCGCACCCTGTATATGTCGGAAGTGATCAGTGGCGGCTCATAGCTTCTTCATTCAAGCTAATCATAAAGTATAGATTTCTCAAGATTTTGTACGATTACCTAAGATTGTCTTGGAATTCCTGAGATTTCCTAAGGTTTTCTAGATTTTCTAGAATTTTCTAATATTTCCTTGGATTTTTTAAGATTTTCCTGCACTTGTATTTATACCAGATTGTCTCAGAAATTCTTTTTTACAAATTTTTCAAAATAAAATTACAACTTTTCAAATAAAAAAATTATCTTGGAAGATGCTATTTACAGATACACGAAAGTGCATGATTCACAAATGAAACTGATGCTCAACTATTTTAATGAAAAGCTACATTGAATACACTAAAAACAGTGTGTTATTCCTATGCGCTAAATAAATATAAATCCAATTTAATAAATTAAATCAATATCAATAGCGTAATTCTTGTAGTACTGAGGAGGTTTTTTCAGTCGATGCAGTCACTTGAAGTGAATCTGTGACTTTGGAGTAACCTCAAAGTCGTCAGTAGTACAGTAAAATTTTGTGGTTCATGTAATGGCTTCATCATCTGCATGTATACTCAGAGGATTCTGCTTCCGCGGTAGCCTCACTTTACTTTTCGGATAAGTGCAGTAGAAGGAGTATCTAGGTTTTGATAGTTCTCACTCAAAAAGTAGATTTTCAATGGAAATTTGAAAAATCCACTTTTTCTCATTTTCTAAAAATATAATTAATTAATAATTATAGAACCACAGCCGTGGATTGGTGTGATCGCTGGTTGAGTTACAGAGCGGAAATTCTGAGTTCGAATCTTGGACATGACAGAATTTCTTAGCTCGGCCTTCCGGTGTGCATCACGTTGTGGCCTCAACATCGGAGGTAGCATAATGGGCCCGATATGAGTGCATGCAAGCTTCGGCCTGCCTTTCACTTCCAATCCTAATAATTATAGTCCTGAATTATAGTCCTGAGGCTAAACCGCCTTTGACTCCTCTAACAAACCGCCACTGGAGGTAATTCCACCAAGGTACACTCCAATGTATATATTTACCGACTGTAAAAGTCCGGTCTAGGCCGTTTCGGTGCTGCCGGTTCGGCGCGAGGGTTTAATTTTATAGTAATAAAATACTTATTTTAAGCAAAAATCGTTATAGAAATAACTTGTCGCTCTATTAATATTTTATTTGACGGAATATGTTGAAAAAGACTGATTAGTCGAAACTAGTCCATAGATAAATAAATTTATAATTGAGGAAAGTGTACTATTTAATTTGAATATATCCTGAATGGGTTATAATATTATGTCTATAGAAAAATTTTATTATTTAACTTCTATCTGATTGGTCGGTATCATTAATAGTTACATATTTTTGGTTAATATTTAATTTATTATTATTAAAAGTAGTTAACAAACAATAGAAAACAAACAGAAATAAAAATTTCTAATCGCTTCTCGATTTCTGACACACTCTGTATTATATAAAAATTTGTTTTAAAATGTATTATAATTAATGACCGTATACCCTGTGACACTAAGGTCAGAAGGGGGGTTGTTCCCTCTTCTCCAAAATGTAAAATGAAGGGTTTTAACTAATTAAAGTATTTATTTAGTACTTAATAGTTATTTACAAATATTTTGTAAATAATAGTTGTATAGCTGTATATTTTTGTAATATGTATGTATCTATACAATAAATAATTAATAAAATTACGAATAAATAAATAAAAAATATAGTATAAGTAGTTAGTATAGTATCGACGTCCCTAATATCTGCCTGGCCAAAATTCAAGTTAATTTTTGAAGAATTAAATATTTGTAATTATTTGCACCGAAATGTCCTTGCACCGAATTGGCTCGCGTCAAATCGCTTTCATTCAAATTCCACTTCGCACCGAAGCGGCTCGTGCCAAACCGTCCCATCCTGGTAAAAGACAAAAGAACTGTTCGGATTTGTGTTTTGTGAACCGATTCCATTTTTACCTTATGGTGCTTATGCACCGGTTGACGAAAAATTAATTCGTGGTTCATGTTTTTTTTAAAAGTAACATCGTATCGGCAGAGTTTATCAATGTTAACTTTTCCGACTACATATAATACTCATACCCAGAGTGTGACCGCGGTAACGGTGCTTTCCCACGGTGCTCTTGGTGCTTTGAATTTCTTTTAAATATTAAACGTCGAAAAAATAACGTTGATAACCAAATAAATACCTAAATACAAGAAATTTTGATATTATTTATTTAAGACTAATAATATTATGTAAATGTAACAAAGGTTAATCACCATAGTCGTAATAGTGACGTCAGGAATAAATAATAATTTATGACCAAGGATGTTATGTTTAATAGTTTATAGATTAGCACGATATAATATGAGGATATTAGTCAGGCTGGTGACATTACTTAATCCTGGTTTACTTAATCGAAGCAAAAAGTATGGCGACGCCGCTGATCCCTCGAAATGCAATAAATCTGTATTGAATGAATAAAAGAATAAGTTCAACTTGAATAATAATGATTGGAAAATAATTGAGGAATTTGAATCTATAGTGGATCACGTCAACGAAACAAATTTAATGTCAAAGTGATTTTACGTGTTTTACATTAGTAAATAAATTTATTATTGCCAAAATCATTTATCACAAGTGGGTATGAAAATCAAATTTTCCGGCTACATTTACTATTTCGATCCTAAGTAAATAGGTCAATGCTTGCCTGATCAGTATAGGAACTGAATTGTATAACGCTTGTTTACCAACAATGGATGTCAATGTTGAAGTAAGATTAAAGTAACGTCATTCTGCATTTTAAAAATAAATAACAGAGCTGCTGAACCTGTTAAATAAATTAAACATTTCACACTTCGTTTAATTTAATAGCACGAGAATGAATTCATGAATAAATGATCTTATTTTATATTTCTTGCAGAATATACATACATCTTTCTCCTGTTTACCACAGCAACGTATAAAAATATTAGCACCAGCCCGAATGCTTGAAGCACAGGATCGAACTAGCAATGTTGATAAAAATTACAGTCATTTTATTTTTTAATTATTTGTATTTTAATTTATTTTATAAATTTCTCGTGGTTTGGTTAATTGCAACTGACGATTAGTAAAGAAAATGTAAACTGTTCTTTTAAAAAGACAAATAAAATATTTTTAAATTATTTAACTTTTTATAATACAACCTTCTGTTTATCGTTTCTTTCATTCATATAATGTTAATTAATTTCAATTCAAACATACGAATTTTATTTATTTTATAATTTTCTCACAATTTTTCATTTTTATTATAAACTTTTTTTAATTTATTCATTTAATTAAACAACTTCATATATTCTCAACTCGCGAATCATTGTTGAATATTTATAGCAAACGGTTCTTTCAAATTGAAATTGAAAATGAAATTGACATATAGTGACATATAGTGACAACACAATTTTATTTTGAAAAAATCATAAAAGCAATATTTTTTAACGTTCAGGTATATAAAAAGTGATAAATATACAGTGTTTTTAAGCCAGTTATGCAAGATGAGAAATCTAAACTATGAATAGTCAACCTCAAATAGGAGATGCGGATTGCCCGTACTGTGGCAAAAAATTCAAACGCGCCGGTCTCCAGCGCCACATAAGAGCTGCCCATGCAGTCCCCGTTACTTTATCACAACCATCCAACCACGGCTGCGTCACCCCAGTTTCCACTTCCTTCGTTGCTTCCTCTTCACCGCTAGAAACTGCCTACGGGGCTCCATTCTTAAACAAAGTCGGACCTAGGACTGGAATCTGGTCTAAAAGGTGGGATAAGGTATGTGGCCTTCATGGAAAACTTTACGACCTACCCTCAGGTGCCACCAGCAGAAAATTTGTGCAAATACTGGCAGATGAAATTGAATTGCTTACTAAGTCTGCCTATCCGTCAGAACGAGTGCTCATATTTGTACCCGTTATGCTGCAATGAGACAAAAATGTCAGACAAGCAAAAGATATCATCAGGCTACTAGACCGTCGCCTGAAGCTATGGTCCGACGAAAGATACGAAATATTAATAACAGAATCTCTCAAATCTGACAAATCCCTCTGGAACAACCACAAAGCTGGCAACAAAGATCAGGTAACAAGAATATTTACACGTTTAGTTCTACGAGGAAAGATAAGTGAGGCCCTCAACTGGCTTTTAACTAAAGATACAAGCCGAATCCTAGATCCTAACGCCGAAGCTGATCCCTCAGGGAAAACAGTCACTGATGTTCTAAATGAAAAACACCCCCCACCAATTATTCCAGACCCACGCCTATTTTACCTCCCCGAAGACTTAACCGAGCTACCCCCACTACTGGAAGTCGACATCACAAGGGCACATGTCGAAAAAGTTGCGAGAAAACTTCACGGTGGCGGAGGTCCAGCCGGCACTACCGCCGAGCACTGGAAAGACTTCCTACTTCGATTTGGCGCAGCCAGCTCTCTCCTTCGAAATGCTGTTGCACAACTTACTATGAAATTAAATAACGAGACTGTCCCATGGCAGGAAATACAAGCGCTCATGTCAAGTCGCCTAGTTGCCATTGATAAATACCCCGGGGTCCGACCGATCGGCATCGGTGAATGCCTCCGCCGTATTATATTAAAATGCACGATTGAAGAAACCGGCTCTGAAGTGACTGAGGCCTGCGCCCAAAAACATCTATGTAGCGGTTTGAGCGGAGGAATCGAAGGTGCCATCCATGCCATGGACACCCAATTCCAACGGAATTGTCAACCAGGTTCCAACTGGGGAATGCTTCTCGTCGACGCCGACAACGCTTTCAATGCGGTGAACAGACAACTGGCCCTTTAGCAGGCAAGAATACATTGGCCACACTGCGCGAGGTTCTTATACAACACCTACAACGGCCATGCCGAGCTAGTCTTTCGTGACTCTGACGCAAGGCTATACAGCAAAGAAGGAGTAACCCAAGGAGACCCGCTTGCCATGCCTTTATATGCCCTCGCAAGTCTTCCTCTTATAGACAAATTGAAAGATGCTAAAAACACCACCCAATGCTGGTACGCCGATGACTCTTCAGCCCAGGGCACGCTCCCAAATTTACGTCGCTGGTGGGATAAAATAAATAGTACTGGCCCAGATTTCGGCTATTTTCCACAAGGGAAAAAATCTTTTCTCGTAGTGTCGGAGACTGACAAAGATACCGCTCGGAAGATATTCAAAGGAACAAATTTGACAGTTGTAACAGGAGCACGATTCCTCGGTGGCTACATAGGCGAAGGGAGAGATGACTTCGTCAAAAAGAACGTAGAAAAATGGGTATCGACACTAGAAAAACTTACAGCTATCTGCAAAGATTCACCACAAGCCGCCTACACGACTCTCACCAAGGCATGTCAATTCAAGTGGTCCTTTTTACTACGTGTTATAAAAAACGCCAATGAACTGTTTGAACCACTCACACAATCACTGCGCACCAGCTTCCTGCCAACTCTTCTAGGGGGTGATGTCTCAACGCAGGAGGCAAGCTTATTCACTCTCCCCGTCAATAAAGGAGGCCTGGCCATATCTGACCCATCTAATGCACCAAACTTGAATTACGAAACATCTAAAAGGGGATCCGAAATTCTATCCTATGCCATAATAGACCATACAAACATGAATCCGGCACAACATCACAAATCCCTGGCAGATGCTAGGATGAAAGATGGTAAAAAGGAGAAAGATGCGAACGACGACAAACTTTTAGAAAACATCCTTGAAAATCTTCCACCCATCAAAAAAAGGGCCATCGAAAGATCAATTGCGGAAAAAATGAAAACAAAATCATCTACCTGGCTCTCCGTAATTCCCACAAAGAAAGATAATTTGGATCTCTCCCCTCATGAATTTAGAGACGCTTTAGCCATCCGCTACTACAGAACACCCGTGTCAATGCCACCGTCCTGCGACGGCTGTGGTAACGACAACTTCAACATCGATCACGCCCTATGCTGTAAAACCGGAGGCCTCATCACTAGAAGACACAATGAAATACGAGACCTGTTCTGCGAACTTTGCAATGAAGCATGGGGCAATGTTGTAAAAGAACCTATTGTTTCTGAAAATTCTCAAGGTGAATGTATGCTCCGTGGCGACTTAGCCTGCCGAGGTGTATGGGATGCCCAGAGGGAGGCGTTATTTGATATTCGTGTCGTTGACACCGACGCTCCCTCTTACATCTCACGCCCGGTAGGCTCCATACTACGATCCGCTGAAGATGAGAAAAAAAGAAAATACTCCGCTGCCTGTGAAGCTAAACATGCCACTTTCACCCCACTAGTAACCTCCGTGGACGGCGTCTTTGCACCACAGATGGCTACATTTGTCAGGAACCTTGGAGAGGCCATATCAGATCGTTGGGGCCGCTTATGTTCCTCGGTCATGGGCTGGCTGAGAGCACGAATTGCAATTGCAATCGTGCGCGCAACCAGCATGTGCATCCGAAGAACAAGACATAAGTGGAGGTCCGCCACCCAAATTGGTTTTGAAGACGGTGCCGCCCTCCCTCAAGTGCGTGAATAGCGCTAGATTTGTTTTAGATACCTAAATATAGTTAGTGTTAGTCCTTAATTTTAGATATTGTTATAAATTTAATTGAATGTACATTATGTATAATATAAAATTGTTTATTATTTCGAAATTTTAAAGTTTAAATAAAATAAAATTTGCCCAAGTTGAAATTTAATAAAAAATTATAAACTACAAACCGATATCCCTAAAAGCATAGTTCAGCAAGCAAAACGAAAGCATCCCAAAGATGCTGCCAACATTTTATAAACTTTTTATTATTGCAGTCGAGTTAATGAGTTGAATTGAATCTAGAAAATGGAATATTTTACCAGGTTCTACCGGAAAAGCGTTTGTATACAAAAAATTGATTCCTGACTCTGTGACGGCGTTTCAATAATAAAAATACTTATAACAAATTTGATTAGGTTATAGCTTAAATTAGAATAAATTATGTTTGATTACCAAATATTAAGTTGCGGTATATTACATTTAATTTTTATATGCGACTCTAATATCCGGTTTCTCCATCGCGTCTTAAGTTCTAACTAGAGCTTAAGCTGCAGCTTAAGTTGCGACTGTCACTTGCAAGGTGACAGATTTTAGGCTGTTTCCAAATTGAATCTCAGCTAAGCAATTGCTCAGATAAGGCGACGCCATAAAACTTTGGTGCAACTCGACTCAGGTTTTAGGCTTTAGTAGAGCTTAGACGCGGTTAGACTTTAGCCCAGGCAACAGCTTAAGATGCGATGGAGAACCGGGCGTAAATACTGCAAAATTTAATTTTATTTTTCAAATGCAGAGTTACTTTATCAAATATTTTTTAATTATACTACGTTTGTAAATTAACATAATATATTAATAATTAACATATTATCGTGTTCCAAATCTTCTATCGATTTTGGTATATTTTATTGTCAAGATAACCCAGGCTTTTACCGTTGAGATGATTGCAGAGACGGTCAAAAGAAAAATTATTTCTTGAGATTATTTGCGATTTTGATTTGAGTTTATATTTTGGAGAAAATAAAATTATTTATATTTTGACCGTGGAGTTCAAAATGATCATCAAATCATTATAAATAGTAAGTTCTTCTAAGTATAGGGGGGGGGGCGGAAAAACGGTAAAATATTCTTATGGCAATATTAATTTGGCCGAATTTCGGTAGCCATTTCAATCAAAGGAAAGAAAGGCGGCAATAAAGTACTTTAGTGTCAATTTTTGCCACCAGTGAAATAAAACAATTGAATTTATAAAAAACTGAATTGTTTGGTTTGTTTATTGAATTGCATAACATTCTGACATTAGAATAATATTCTACATATTGTATGTTGTTATAATAACAAAAAAAAGTAAACGTTTTCTGCAGGTATGACTATTTTGGAACAACTACAAAATGCCACTTTTGCTCCGAATAAAACATTCTATTTTTTAGTACCGTCGACGCGTCGACATTACTAAAGTAAAACAATTGGTTTCACAAAATATAGAAGCTTATCATTTAAGTAGGTACTAAAACCAAGGCCTCTTAAAGGAACGGCCAGATAACAAAATTATTAACTGTTTGTGCCTGAAAGATGAGATGCCAATATTTCGTATAGCTCTTGTTTCGTCGATTACGTGATAATTACGTGATTACGTGATAATCTGGAATAAGAAAGGGGTCTAGGACATTTCACCGTGGCCGTTTTTCCGTGGCCGTTTTGCCGTCGCCGTTTCGCCGTCGCCCATTTCGCAGTGGCCGTTTCGCCGTCGCCCATTTCGCCGTCGACGTTTCGACATTTTTTTTACTTTAATTTATAACTCAAAAGTTATAAAAAAGACTATAACATTTTGACTGCAAAATTTAATATTTTCGATTATGGAAAATAAGAAGTTACGTCACGCGACGGCGAGACGTCCCATTCCGTAAGAAAGTACCCATGTCCTCACTTACGGTACAATAATCTTGATATTGTTGAATAAGTAGTCTAAAATGAATATAGTACGAAAGTGCGCTTAATACCCATTGACGAACCGTCTGCTTTAGAGAGAACCCTCTAAAGAGGATCGAGACCTTCTACAAGGTCCAGTGACGTTTACGGTCCCAAGTCGTACTAGGTATGGTTGTAGCGATTCTTCTGCATTAAATTAAACCACACGCAGATGTCAGATTGTAAATGGTGTAGAATCTGATTTCAGTTTTCAATTCTTAAACTTCACAACACGTTAATTCTAGCGACATTTTAACGTTTAATTAACATTTTTATTAAGTGCTTATTGAGTGTTTACTTAAAAATATTATTTTAATCTCCACATTTGAAAGAGTATTCCTTACAATCAGTGGAATACTAGGGTTCATTTCAGCGGCGTAGCAAAGGGTTTTGCTGCCCGGAGCAATTATTCAATTATTCAGTTATTGAAAGTCAATTATTCTACCTAAATTTTGCGTGCAACACATGACCCATCAAATTATTTAGTATAAAAAATAAAGAAAAATTTTAATAATAACAGAAAAGGAGGAATAATTATTTGTTTTATATTTTATTTAATTATTTTACTACAATAGCTATTAACATATGAGCGATAGAAAGAAAGCCATATCAGTTTTAGCAATATCTGATATGGCTTACTTTTTACGCGAATGATGTTATGCACTTTTTATCCAACACGGGTCCTTTCCAAAATAAAAATAAAAGTGATAAGTAACAAAAATACCACTTTTAAAATAAACAGTAACTTATTAAGTATCTTATTAAAGCATGTGATATCATTATATAAAGATGAAGCAAGATAAAGTCAGCAGAATTGTAATCTAATCCGCTAATACGTCACCAGACTGCTGAAGCCCGGCGTATGAAATAAAAGTAACCACGAAGCGAAAGGTAAATTTATATAAGCAAATAATAGCAACACGGTGAAAATATACATGTACGTTGTTATGACTAGCGATATCGTGGTTACTTAATATCACACCGCCTATTGCACATTTTCTCTATCTAGATTCTAGAATTTACCGTATATGCTATACTTTCGATAGCGTTGGATGAAAATTAATTTTTCTTATCTTCATTTGTACAAATCTGTCAATAACACTATCAAAAATTATTTTTTTTAGAAAAAATCCCTAAAAAGTGCGTCTGGGACGGGCCGCCCCCTCTTAGCTACGCCACTGTTTACCCAAAATATTGGAGTAGAGAGGTTATGATAGATCCATCTCACTTTTTAAGTTCAAATTTAATGCTTTTTATTAATTCCTAACATTCTGTGAAGATTTTAAAATTCCTACCTGTTGATTAAAAAAATTTTTTTGAATGCTTATTTTTAAACATTGAAAAATTATTACTAAATTTCCGACGACGAAATGGCTGACGGTGAAACAGCAACGGCAAAAAACCAATGGTTTGCGTGTCTATTTTGTAATAGATTTCATTAAATATACATAAAAACTATTCTTCAGAACAAATATATCTATGTAGCGACGATACATACCAGAAGGTCAGGGGGGGTTAAGGATGTTAATTACTGCCTTTCCAGAACATAATTTTAAATTTTAAATACACTGTTATTAACCAAACTTTGAGTAACATTTTTTTTAATATAGGCAGACCTACACATTGATATCAAATTGTTTAGCCATTGCCTTTCTTTCACCAGTACAGCATAATACAAACACAATTTCTGGTGCACTGGAGGGTATTCCATACCCCCAGACCACCCGGTTTAAAAAATTGAATGTTTGCACGTACACTCTGGTACACTGGTACACTCTGGCGTACCTAGAGCTTTTGCCGCGCAGGGCGGTCTTAAACTTTGCCTCCCCCTCATATAACTATTACTACACATAAATATAAAAAAAATTTTATTTACACAAAAAATTAATATTTTATATATGTATTTAGTTTTCTTGCCTTCTTATTTGCAACGACACTAATGATATCGTTAAAATTGATAACACTCGTTAGTTCTTTTTCTATTGAAAGTATTGCTAAATTTTGCAATCTTGAATCTACGAAGGCGTCCTGAGGCCACAAAGTAAAAAATGAAATTTTAAGTGTCAATTGCGACTTGACACTTCGAATTGACACTTCGAAGTCACAATTGACACTTCGAGGTTGTAATTGACACTTTGAAGTCGCAATTAACGCCTGCGCAATAATACTAATAATAATAATACTAATATACTAATCGTATAAGTACGATTGCCCAGGCGTTAATTGCGATTTCAAAGTGTCAATTGCGACTTCGAAGTGTCAATTGCGACTTCGAAGTGTAAGTTGACAATTGTAAGTCGCAATTGACACTTAAAATTTAATGTTTTACTTTGTGGCCTCAGGACGCCTTCGTATAAATCACTCATTGAGGACAGGCCCGTAGCCAGGGAAAATTTTTCAAATTTTTATTTCTTAATAAAAATCTAACGGACCCAGCACTTTCAAAGAAAATTACAGCACTCGCCAGCACTTCGCGAGCCCTTTCCAATAAATAAAAAAAAAATAAAAAATTCCAAAGTGGAGGGGCTGCGTCAAGATGGCCCCTCTCGGTCCGAAAACGGCATTCTTATAATAAAAAATGAACTGACCCAGCACTCTCAAAAAAAATTACAGCATTTCGCGAGCCCTTTTCCAATAAATCAAAAAAAAAATTTAATTCCAAAGTGGAGGGGCCAACTTGACGGAGCCAATAAAACATGCACTCGAAACTTTACTTTCTAAACCTGGGATAGAGAGGGGGTGTAAAACGCTCTTCAGTACACAGCCCTAATATTGTGTTCAATAGAATTATTCGTATCGCGATAGATATAATCGTTTACTTTACATCAGGAACTGAAAGAGTTCGGAGAAAGAAAGAGAAAGAATCAATTAATCAACATTTTTTAGTTTTTACCTGGCGCTGAAATACTTAGCCATCAGCACTGTCGATGAGTAGCGCTAAGCCTTTATTTCAATTATTTGAATTCTGTCGATAATGTTATAAATTAATCTGTTCTGCTTTAGCCGGAGGTACTTAAAGTTTTAATTAGCGAGATAATGACACTTCTTGTGCTTTAATCAAAAACTTTTATTTATTGAAAAGCATGTAAGACTATCGCGTATACTTTCTAAACTTTATATTTTAAATCTATTTTTGTTAAATATTTCAAAAAATCCAAATTAGGCGACGACAAATTGATGTTATGTAATTTTATTTGATGATACGCTCAAAGTTGGTTTACTTTTGGCTAAGATTAATATTATTGAGATTGTCGACCCTTCGAGCTTTTACGAGATAATTTGATATGTTAATTGAAACAAGACCTATCTGATAACTTGTGCGTGTTTCCAACCCAACGTTTGACAACTTGAGGAAATATGCATCTAATTCAAATTTTGTTACTGCTTAGTCTTTGATCTACTTAGATATTTTATTTATTTATGCAGTATAATTTTTTCTAGTTTAAGCTAAATAAGCCTTTGTTCTGTGGGAAATATTTCACATAAGCGATAAATTATGGCTTACCACCCTCGATACTAAATATACTACTTTTTAAATGCAGTATACAGGTGTGATTGTATGTTGAATCAATAAAGTAAATTTTAGATATATTAAAAAGCAGTGTTTTCAAAAAATTTCCGAAAATAATAAGGGCGGTCTCAAAATTCTGTTTATTTCAACTTCGGCGCCGGTCCGTCCCTGATAAAACAGATCTACAATTCTTTGCAAATGAATATTTCTATGTATGCACTTAATATTTCGCTTTCCTCAGAAATTGCTCAAATAAAGGAATCAGGTTTACTTTCTTGAAAGTTTTCCTCCATTGAGAATCTCTTGAGAATGTAGTAGATGACGGGTACTTTACATCTGAGAAATTGTGATAGGTAAAAGTAAAACTTTAAAAACTCAATATAAAGTAAAATTTGTATCAAATGAAGAATTCAATAAAATGTTGTCCCAGATTTTAGATTAACACTTAAAAGAAAAATAAGTTGGTGTCACTTTTTCGCTATAAATATTTACGAGAAAATATAACTTGAGCTTTGTTTAAATGTCAACGAAAATAAATTTTGAACAATTTTTTCAACTAATAAATGAAACGTCACTTATTGCTACCCCACTAAAAATTATGTTTGACAATTTTTACAAATTGACTAATAAATATAAAGCATCTTTACGAAACAGAAAAATGTCATTTGAATGAATTTTAAAAAATGCTTTTCTCCACCAGTCGGGAGTTATTCATTACTTTATTTTGAAGGAAATTATTAAACGATTCGGCATTCTAGTATAATAGTGGATATGCAATGAATTCCGAATGAAATGGGAGGAACGTTGAAATATTTGGCCAGTTACAAAAATTTAGAGCAAATTTTTTTTATTTTCTTAAAATTGTGTTTGAAATTAATGTTATGCACCTAATGGTAATTGAGAGGCTACACATTTTTTGTTCAAGTAACATTAACTTAATTGAATTCTGCTTCTTGAACACAACTTTCTATATCATCAACAGTAGTAACTATTAGCAATTTGGTTAAGAGAATTCCTAGTCTTAATTTAGAGTCTAGGATGAAGGAGGGAACATGGGTAACCTTCTCTTTTATCTCTTATGAGTAAAATTTCATCTTAAAGCCGGTTTCTCATAACGCGTGGTTAGTCTCAGTTTCAGCTGTCAGCAGCAAGCCATACCCCACGAGAAACAAAGTTTAGATGCCTCATTTTCGAAACGTGTACATTTGCAGTAAACCTTTTCCATTTTATCTCAACAGACTTGGTGAACGATTAACGAGAAAAGTTACTTCAAAGCAAGATTTGTTATTTCTCTGCTGTGGCATTTAAAGAAAACATTTTTTTTCAATGGCGTTAATTTGTAAATTAGAAAAATCATTTTACTTACTTAAATCTCCAAAAAATAAAAACAGCTACAATGAGAGCGATCAAACTTAATGTGTATCCAATAAAGTAAATTGTTGTAGTAATTTCAACTCCGGGTTCAGTTTCCACTAAACTTAGTTCTCTACATTTACTGTAATCCGAATATTGATCCCAAGTTCCGTTGTGAAAACACCATCGGGTTGCATTTTCTGAAACAAAAATTAATATAATTATTAGCCCATGCATCGACAATCCGATGTTCATTAAACAGTACATCAAAAGTTGGAATCAATTGCGATTCTAATTAATTTTTTTAATTAACTAATTAATTCCAATTTAAGTTAACGCCTCTTCAACCAATTACAAAAAAAATAATTTTATTAATAACATTTTGTTTCTTTTAATTTGCACAAAGCAAAAAAAAGTTTAAATTTAATTGCCGAAAATAAGTTTCACTTGAAAAAAATCTAATTTAATTTCCGGTTTTTTATATCATTTCCAAGTTTCCGAATTACCCTGCCTGGGTCCGTTGCGTTCATTGCGTGACTGTTTATTCTGGGCTAGAGATGCTCTTAAGTTATAAAAAAAATATATATGAATATTAAATAGGTTTACATTTTGTTAGTATAGGAAACCTTGCCTATGAATGTTAATAAGTTTGAAAGGTTCTTAGGGAAATAGAATAAAAATAAAATAGGTATGCAATATTTTTTGCGGTTTGATAAAAAATACATAGACTGTAAATTGCCCAAATATGCTATTTTATAAGCAATTTACATAATATACAAGTATATTTTTTTTGTGAACGGCAGAAAAAAAATTGGAAACGGATTTTAAAAAAAACGACATAGTGGTCAAAAGAAATAAAATAAATGATACTCCTAATATTATGTGAATAAAAACGGTCAAAATAATATATGAAATTATAAAATGAAACAAGTTAATATGAAGAACACAGAGAAAGAGACTAATAGTTACAAAGACAATAGAAGAAAGAAAACAAACAGCTTTTTGGAAGAGTTTGGAAATATAATGAAAAAAACATACCAAAAAAATCAAGCAAATGGGAATCTTAATCCTTTTTTAATAAGCATGCTTTTATTATTATTACCATTTCCAGGTTACTCCACTGCTTTTGAAATATTGTTTACCAAAAGCTGTTACCATACCATATTTATTTAACCCGGGATCGGTCGCTACTCATCCCATAACGCGATAGGTCGCGTGTTAGATTTTATCTAACATCAAGAAATAAATAAGAGTTCAGTGCTTATACCCATTATTATTTTTAGTAACTCATTAGCGCATATTGTGCAAAGGTACCTTTAAGGAACGTTTAAATTTTGTTGGTATTTACAAACAAAATTTTTGAAGAGTGATCGGTTGCGTAGTTAGATTTTTTCTAACAACATGCTATACGTAGTTGGTCGAGTATCAGAATGAAACTAAAAACTACCCTTGAGGTCGGACATTGCTACCTACCCCAGATACCAATTCTTAAAGTTTGGTAAGCAATAAACTAAAAATGTTACATTTTTTCTAACATAGCGACCGATCGCGGGTTAATATAACTATTAGGTAGGGATAACTACCATTGTCATACCATAGTACCATACTATAAACACAGTAATTTTAGAGTTTGGGGGAGGAGTTGTATCTTCACAGATGCAACAGGCCCTGAACGCCATAGAGCGATGGTACATAAAAGAAGGATTGTCGGTAAATCCAGACAAGACCTCTGTGGTAACTTTTACAAAACGTAAGAAACTACATGATGTGAGAAAACCCAGCCTATGGGGGGAAAAGGTACAGCTAGTAGAGGAGGAGGTCAAAATACCGATGGGTACCTGGACTTTTACATCGCACGTAAAAACCTTAACAATTAAAGCGACTAGAGCAATGTGGGCTTGCAGGTGAATGATAGCAAAGTCTTGGGTCCTAAAACTAAAAATGGTTCTTTGACTGTACGTCAAAATTGTGATACCCACAGTGGCATTATGCATCCCTCATCTGATGGCACAAAACCAAGAAAAGGGGTAGTACTACAATGCTAAACAAGTTCCAAAGACTTGCCTGCCTAGAGGTAACGGGGGTAATGACAACAACGGTTACGGCAGCCATGGAAACGCTTCTGGAGCTTTTCCTCCACTACATTTGGTGGTGGAAATAGAGGCACTATTGGCGGTCCATAGGCTAACAATAAATGATCGTGGAAAGGTGGCCCTTAGAGTAGGACATCACACCCTGATATTCAACTCCATCAAGAGCAACAACATGCTATGCAGGCAATCTGACAGAACCGGTACTGTTCTCATATCTGAAAGGAGAGAAGAAGGAACCAGGCAGAAACTGGGGACTTGGTATGACATCATCTGATACACAAATGGATCTAAAATGGAAGTTATCACTGGAGCAGGAATCAGTGGACGTAGAATAGAAAATGCGTTCAGCATAAAATTAGACACCCACGCTACTGTCTCGCAGGTAGAAATAACTGCAATCACAATATGGGGGCAGACAGAGTGGTCAGCAGGTCAAAGAAGAGAAAATCCAAGGTTGTAAGTCACTGCTTCGACGTGCTAGTGATACTGGTAAGGCAAAACATCTTAACGCTGAGGTTGGTGCTGGGACCCGCTGGAATAAAAGGCAACAAAAAAAAATAAAAACGACACATATTAGGACCAGAACCAACTTGCGGGATAGCTTATCTGACCGCAAAGGAACTACTAAGTAAACAAGATCTTGCGTACTGGCGGAATCTTCTAGGACTAAAACACAAAATCCTAAAGCTAAGTAGACCACAACTGAGGAAGACAGTAGACATCTCAAATTTATTGGGGTTTTTGAGGATTCTGCATGTAGGAAATGTGAGGAGGAGGAAGAAACTCCACACTACATAAATACTATGTGCATGTTCTGTCTGGCCTCCATGAAGCTACGACACCTCGGCTCATCCGACAACCGAGGAAATAACCCAAGCACCCATCAGCTGTATACTCAATTTTACGAAAAACGACCAGTTGAGGAAATCAGCAGTGAATTTGAAAAAAAGACTGGAAAAACCTGCTGAAAGCAAGGCCATGATCGCAACCTCGCCCGACCCAACCACCATTCTAAAGTTACTGGCCAAATACAAATTCTCTAAATTTGAGAAAATAGAACCAACAACAGACCCAAAAACGGTGGAACTGATTATAGTAAAACTCTCCACCTACGATAAAAATAAACGCCCATAGCAATACTCAGTGAATGCTCTAATCCAGAGAAAGTCTCAGAAGTTACCAATCATACCAACAACTCCTCCGCCCCTCTAACAAGGCTATTCCATATTCCTATTGGAAATAACCGTTTCTGCCCCGAGAGGTACAACAGACTAACAGATCCCGTTCATTATCTTGAAGGACCCAAGAAGATGGTTGTCGCTTGAAAAGGAACTAGAAAACTAGAAAATACGGTTTACACATGTCAGATTGGAAGTGTGTGCATCTGACCCCTATCACTAATTGTCCTCTTTCTAATATCTTGAAAATTAAAATCTTGAAAAAAAGTTCAATTCGTAACATCATCGATTGACTGACAGTTCCCACCATATTGTATTAAATAATTTTAACTCATTTTTGCCAAATCGAAGAATCTTATTTTATATTTATAGATATCAATATGTTATACATTTCAAGTTGTGGCATTTCAGTTTACTCTTATCGTCACCTTACATCACTAGTGGCTTAATTAATTATTAACAAAACGCCGAAAATATTTCAAATTTCAACACGCTATATTCCATTAAAGGTGTAACTCCGAAAACGACAGAATCAAATTACTGTAATATAATTTTATATTTTCAATAAATATGAGAGTAAAGTGCTCGAGAAAGTACGCCTAGATCTGCTTTCAAAATAAGTAAATGTGATTACAATAAAATTGTAAACTTGAAATTTAAATCACATTTAAATATAATAATATGTTATAGGATGTGAAGTACGGGTCGTGTTTAACACAGTTGACGAAGGAAAGCCACCGTCGAATTTTCCATTTGTATACATATGTAGGTAGTTTTTTGTAATATTTGTATAAAATCTTAATATAATAAAAGTTTACCGTTTTTAGTTTTCAAAGTCTTGTTGGACTGCTGAATAGTATATTATTATGTTAAATTAAAACACGGTGACAGGACAGTGGCAATAATACGATTAATTCAAACAAAGTAAAAATACGTATTGGAAAACATATTTTGAAGTTTGACTTAGGTATGAGTAAAAGTTGAAAGAAGAAAGAGGTTGATCTTCTGTTATACAATTGACTTTTAGAGGCTAAACATAGATATAGTTTTTTACTACTGAGCCAACTAGCTGCAATCTGCCTACATTACATTTCTATGTTGAAATCAGTAATATACTAGAATTGCGGTTAGTCAATTTTAAATTAATGTTTAGTTTAAAATAGTTAAAATTAGAATTATTATAATATTTTGACATACATTATATCGAGTATACGAATATAGCATTACTTAAATTAACCTCGAGGTGGGTAATCAAGCGTTAACATCCAACATCTAAACTGAAGTGTGTTTATGGGATTTTAGAAGAGCGTTATCCCTTGCAGTATGTTTAGATTAAGTTTTAAATCATACAAATATAATAATACATCATCAAAATTGATGTGGAAAATAGATAGGTTCCGGTTTTCTTAATTAATGGTCCATATTAAATTATAGTATTTTATATTATATTTTTTCATTAAAATCATATAACGGGGAAAAACTACAACAAAGAAATCTATTAAACCTATAACATTTCACGGAGCAATCAACCCGGAGCGAAATTAATCTGCAAAATAATATAACCTAACGAAAAATATCTGTGTATTCGATAAATAGAGAAAGCTATAAATATGAAACTGAGCAAAAAGATAACTACAAGATTGAATTAGCAAGAGCCAATTTATGTAAAGGAAACTGAGAAAATAACGTAATAAAGAAAGTAATAAAATTTCTGATTACATATTAGTCCAATTTTTGAAACTTTTTCCGAATTTGACTATTTGCAAGCCAATTTAAATAGTAGCCAATTTATGATCTCGAAAGTTAAACTCGCTAGTGAATACTCGCAGTATCTCTTGCAAAATTAAAAATATCCTTCAGATATTTGTGGAAAATTTCAAATTTGTAGCTTTGTAGCTTCCAGGGATTTCTTCAGAAATTTCTACAAAAGCATAAAATATTTCAATAATTCATGTCGTAAAGTGAATAATTTATTAAGTTAGACAAAAATGTATTAGCTGTCTAAAAACAAAACTGTATCACAAAGTAGAAATTAGCACTGTATAAGAAAAAATTTGATATTTAATGGAAACAGACGTTTTTATGTTATAATCATAATCCAATAAACGAGTTTCATTTTTCTAGATATTGTATTTTGTAAGTTCATCTTTTAAACATATTGAGATTGGCAATCCGATTTTGTTTTTATTTATATATTTTTTATTACTCTAGGTAGGTACAAGATAATATAAAAATACGTGTTTGCCTCCAGTGTAAGAATATAAAACGTAAAATTAATATTAAATAGGGTACAATTTATTAAGAAGCCAATGAGTTTTGCGAAACTTACGTTCGTAATTTACGTTTTATATTGTGGTTATCAATTTTATGAAGGATTCCTTCATACATGCAAAACGAAGAATATACTAAAATGCGCGGTATGAAAATAATTTTCCCAACTATGAATAATTTAACAATATACAACAGTGGCGAAGTCGAGTACCATTTCCAAAACACTTCAAATCTATGGGGATTTAATGAATTTTATTCCGGAAACATGTCCAACTGGGTAAAAATTAATTTATTTAACAGGTAAATTTGTATATTATATGAAATATTTAAAAATAAACGAAATTCATAACATCAATGGCCAAGGCCAATTTTCGATGCCCTTTCCATAGTGCTACCAGGATTAGGTCCGCGTTATGATTTACTCTACGCAAGCAAACTGCTGATCGTTTTCTAGAAAATAGACGAATACTTACTTACACACTTATACAAATTATCCAAGGTAAATACGACTAAATGATTGATAAAATAAAATAAATATTGGATACTAGATTACGCCGTCGTATTGTTATCTGTAAGTACCGTATCTAAATAAAGAATAAAAAAATAAATAACTTTTTTGTAAACTCCAAACAAAATTGAGAAATATAAAACGAAAGACGAAATTATGATAACTTTCTTCGGTTTTTAAAAACTCAATTACTATGTAATGCTATACCGATATAAAGAGATTATATAAATCTCCACACAGAGAAAAAAGTGATTTTATGGCAATGAAATAAAAAAAATTATTTGTTCAATTTATTTCAGATAAAATGCGTATTTGATGTCAATACATATTATAATATGTATATTTATTTAAATTAAAAATTATTTTAATGAGACTTAAGCAGGGCCGGGTATGAGGTATAACTGAATTTTTGAAAAATTACATATTAAACGCCACGTTATTTGTCAAATAAACAAGTGGGTATTACAAGCAGATATATTGTTCTAGATAATTCAGAGATAATTTATGATTTAATGATGTTTGTGATATTAATTGAATTATGTTGATGGATTATAGTACTATTGAGAAAGCATGTTTCACAAAATTCTAGACACCTTTTCAAATACAATTAGACCAAAACCTATTATCCCAAGAATTTGCTATATCTATACCAATTTGATTTGTATCGATCGCATTTAGACGAAATGACATATATATTTTCGCTTTAAATTTTCGTAATTTTTATAATTTATAATTCAATTGAAAAATACATTTTGTTAAATAAATCACGTACAAAAGCAACTTCTACTGAGGGAAAAACTTTACTCTACATTACACTATAATAATAGTGTTTTTTATGATTGCTGAAATTACGGTCATGACGGTAATTTCTTATCCGCATTCTATTAATTCTCTCGAATATCTTACAAGAATTTCCAATTGTTTATTGATCTAACAGAAAGTTCTTCTTGATTTTAGTAACAATAAGTTACTACCAGTAGATGAACTAAATTTTAAACGTCTTTATTTTACAAGTTTACGAAACTTTTTTTGTTATTTTGTTAGTAGTGACAATGAGCTTTACGTAATTATAATGTTTTACACTTTTTTTATATAGGTGCCTTAATTATTTTCCAATTATTGTCTAATGATTTCCTATATTATAATGTTTATTAATCTAACTTGTCTAATTTTGTTATTAAATTTTTTATATATTTTAGTATCGAACAAGTTTTTTCATAAGTTAATCAGTATTATTGTATGCAATGAAAATTATTATGATTTTGTTATTTACGCAGAAAAGCATTAAATATGCTCATTCCAGTTCTCTATTTTACACAAGCAAAATTAATAAAGATTAAAGATAATTTTAATAAAATATTACATATTTTCATTATCAAAGAAAACTTTTCGTTTTGTATTTAAAAAATGCTTTTATCGAGCATTCAGAAGTGCGTGAAAATATTTCTTTACGCTTGCAAAAATTGCCCTAGTTACGTTCACCAACCGGTTAAACTAAAACATAAAATTAATGAACATATTGATGCAATATTTTCGAGCCGACGACTATTTCTTTGACGTATTCCTATCTGATTGCTACTATTATTTTGTTTGAAATAAAAAACTAAATTTCCAACTGAACTTAAAAAAAATATTAGACTAATAATAGAAAATTATTCCAGGCATTAATTTGACTTAATGACTGTGCTAAAGTACTCGGTTGACCGTCTCCACGCCTCGGAGGACCATCGATCCTTCTGGATTACGGATTGGCCACCATCAAAACAAAAAGTAGTTGCGATTTAACTGCTGAAGCATTTCTCTATGAGAAAGATTGTACTAAGTTGAAGAATCCTATAAACAGGGAAACTGAAGGATTTTTCAGATATCCTGGAACTGAGGAAGTTTCTCAGAAAGGTTTCCTTCATTTGTACACGGCAGAATTCCGTCAAGAACAACAAATATATAATGGACAAGTACAAAAGAAAAAAAAGTTCATCAGATTCCGGGATTCATGGAATTCAACGAAATATTCCTATTTTGGAATTTTCCCAGATTTTTTCGGTAAATCCTCTTTCGCTTGAATACATCTGTTCAGGTTGCTCAGTTTTCTTTTCGGAAGACCTTAATGTTACCTTCCGAAGTTCGTTGCAGTGGACTGTAGTTATGTAGGTCGAAATAAAACTCGTAGTTGTTAATAATGCTTTATTAACGGTTATGTACAATAATCGCATTGAAGTATGCACAAATGATCTAAATGTAGATCCGAAGTAAAGACAATATCTCTTGATTGAGCATAAGGTCAAAATGTTTTACAAACAAAGTCTTTGTTTGTAATTTCGTAAATACCTTGAACCAATAGCAATTGCGAACAAGGGAGTAACTGCTGTTCGTGAAGCTGAAACATTACTGAAGTTAATTGGCGACCAAGCGCCTAGAGCCATCAGAGTAGGGAGAACTCGTGCGTCAAGCAACGTGCGCGTTCATACATCACCTTCTGGCGTAAAAATGCAATGCGTTCGGATTAAACATGAAAAATAATTATTTAACAATAAATAAATAATTAAGAAACGGTTACAAATTAAAATAAGCAAATAAAAAGGATCGGTTTCGAACATGCCGCCCCCGTTGAAATGAAAAGCATTTCAAGATTAATGTACAATAAATATAAAGCATTAGATATTTTAACATAACACAAAATATAAGCAATTCAGGTAAATAAATCAAAATAGTTCTCAACAAAGAAGGTACACAAATAGATAATAAAATAAATTCTCGAAAAAGTCAAAAAAAAAAAATGAACACAAATAAAATTCTTGTGGGCACACACAACACTTTGGTTAAATAGCGTAGCACAAAACACAAATGATGCTGAAGTCATGAAGTCGGTAGCGGGCAAATCTTTGCGAAGGATCTACGTATAAGACCACCAGATGTACGGAGCGTAGCAACGCGGTTGACGCCGTCGGTGCCAGGATGAAGAGAGATGACTCGTCCTAACTTCCATTTAAATGGAGGAAGATTGTCGTCCTTCACCAATACGAGAGAACCATCGGTTAGGTCAGAATGATGATGTTTCCACTTTACGCGCTGTTGAAGTTCCGAGATGTACTCTTTACTCCAGCGCTTCCAGAAATGTTGATGTAAACTTTGGATTCGTTGAAAATAATCCAGTCGATTATCAGGAATGTCAGTGACATCCGGATCAGGCAACGACGTAAGAGCTCGTCCGACGAGGAAGTGTCCAGGTGTCAAAGGTTGTAAGTCGTTAGGATCGGATGATAGTGGGGCGATAGGGCGGGAGTTAAGGATTGCCTCAACTTGGCATAACAAGGTACACAATTCTTCAAAAGTAAAAATTGAAGCGCCTAAAATGCGTTTTAAATGAAATTTGCTCGATTTTACCCCACTTTCCCATAAACCAGCAAAGTGCGGGCTGTGGGCTGGAATAAAATGCCAAGTTATACCTTCGCTTGAAAACGTGTCGACAATAGAAGTTTTCTGGTCGTTTAGAAATTTTCCTAACTCAAGTAATTTGGAATTAGCTCCGACGAAATTCGTCCCATTGTCCGAATGAATATGAGACGGTTTACCTCGTCGAGATATAAATCGTCGTAAAGCTAATATAAAGGCGTCGGTAGACAAATTGGTTACCAATTCAAGGTGAATGGCCTTGCTGGCAAAGCAAATAAAAATGCACAAATAAGATTTTTCAGTTTTGGAACCACGACCTTTATTACGTTTGTAAAGTATGGGACCCGCGTAATCTATGCCGGTCACATCAAATGGTTGTGAACAAGTTATTCGTTCTATCGGTAAATTGCCCATAATGGGGCGAGTAACAGAGGGTGATGCTCTGAAACACGTTACACAACCATGTACGATTTTTTTTACTAAGTTCCTTCCTGAGGTTATCCAAAATTTGTCGCGTATCGAAGATAACATTAACTGCGGACCTGCATGTAACAATCGCGCATGTTCACGTCTAACAATAAGTTTTGACAGATGATGTTTACCGCAGATAAGAAAAGGATGCCTTTTATTAAAGGAGTAATTTGAATTGACTAATCGCCCTCCCACGCGTATTAAATTATCTATGTCGAAAAAGGGATTCAAAGATAATATTTTAGAGCTAGTTTTTAAATGCTGTCCTTTTAATAATTGTTTACATTCATCAGGAAATGATTCTCGCTGTGCGAGCTTGACTAACACCTTTAACGAATTAAAAAGTTCGTCTGGAGATAAGGGTCCAGCTGTTCTTTGACCTTTAGATAAAAGACAATTTTTACGAAACCGTAAACAATAAGAAGTGATACGTTCAAGCTTATTTAAATTAGAATAATTTTCGAAGGGAAATGAATCTTTGTTGTTAGTAATTAGCGCATTTGAAGTGCCTTTGAGCTCTAAAGATTCAGCAGATTGAGTTTTTGAAATCGGCCAAAAGGTTTCTTCTTGTGAAAGCCAAGATGGGCCAAACCACCATAAATTTGATGTTTTTAACACTTGAGGAGTGACGCCCCTAGATAACAAATCTGCAGGATTGAATTTAGTGCTAATGTGTCGCCATTCTGCATCGGCAGTATGCTCTTGGATGTCCGCGATGCGATTGCACACGAAAGTTTTCAATAAATTCGGATTAGTTTTAAGCCATGCCAGTACAATGGTTGAGTCCGACCACAGAAAATATTTATCAATTGGCATTATTAATGATTTTCTAACTTGTTTTAATAATTTGGATAACAAAACGGCACCGCACAATTCCAATCTCGGTATGGTAATCGGTTTTAACGGAGCTACTTTAGATTTTGAACAAAGTAAATTTACGTGGACAAAATTGTTTGAATCTGTAATGCGGTAGTAGATACAAGCACCATATCCGTTAAGCGAAGCATCGCAAAAACCATGCACTTGAATGTTAACAGGGTTTGCGCAGGTAACATGCCGCGGTATTTGTAGGTCATTTAGATGTAATAAATCCTTGCGATAAGCTATCCATTTTTTATCAAGTTCAACAGGAACGGAGTCGTCCCAATCTAGTTTTTCTAACCATAAGCTTTGTAAAAAACATTTTGCGGTGAAGGTGCAAGGTGCTACTAAACCTAGAGGATCGAAAATTTGAGATATGTCCGATAGCATTTTTCTTTTAGTTATTTTTTCGTTTTCAAGCTTTGAAATGTTAAACATGAAATGGTCGGTTTGAAAATTCCAAATTAATCCAAGCGTTCTAGCTTGCTCGTGGTCACCGAAATTGAGTAAGCCCGGACGTAAGTCCGATTTGGGAATATCTTCCAAAACTAGTGGGTCATTGGAGAGCCACTTGCGAAGTTTGAAGCAACCCGCGGATAACACGTCATTGAGCTCCGCGCAAATACGTTTTGCCTCGCCTATGTTACTCGCGCCGCTTAACAGGTCGTCAACATAAAAATCATTTTTAATAATTGAAGATACTGATGGTGAACTGATTTCACAATCAATTCCTAATTGAAATAGAGCTCGAATAGCCAAGAAAGAAGCTGAAGAAGTTCCGTATGTAACGGTATTTAAATCGTAAGTTGCTAGAGGTTGTTCAACAGAAGAACGCCACAAAATTCTTTGCAAATGTCTTTGATCGGGGTTCACCAATACTTGGCGATACATCTTCTCTACGTCAGCGGAAATAGCGTAGAGATGCTGTCTAAATCGTAATAAAATTGTAAATAGATCTTGTTGGATGGTGGGTCCAATCATTTGCAAGCTATTTAAAGAGTGGCCAGTAGTAGTTGAGGATGAGCCGTTAAATACTACGCGCAATTTTGTGGTGAGGCTGTCCTCTTTCAATACGCCGTGATGCGGTAAATAATAGGAAATTTCGCAGGAAGTTTTAGATAAGGACATATGGTTTAAATCCAAGTATTCCTGCATGAACGCACGATATTGTATTTGCAATTCAGAGTTAATTTGCAGACGCTTTTCCATCGACAAAAAACGCTTCCTTGCAACAAATAAAGAGTCGCCTAAAAGTAAGGGTGTATCCTTGAACGGAATTGTTACTATAAATCTGCCCTCAGAATTCCTGATAGTATTTTTTACGAAGTGTGCCTCGCAGGCCTTTTCTTCGGCAGAAAATACCTTGTCTTCCGGGTAGCTTTCAATCTCCCAGAAATTCGCAAGTTGTTCTTGTATGTCAAGATTGGTGCTAAGATGGCATTGCACTTGAGTGGTTAACGCCGTGGTAGTAGGACCAGCTACAACCCATCCAAAATGAGTTTTTTGCAACAAAGGAAGGTTGGGCCCCAAATTCCTTTGTCCCACGCACAGAAGTTCAAAAAACGCAGGTGATCCTATCAGCAAATCTATTTTACCGGGTTGGTCGAAAGAGGGATCCGATAAAACAATGTCATCAGGTATTTTCAGATATTTTTTGTTTACTTTAAAGCTCGGTATACTGCCAGTGATGTTGTCGATAACTAAGCACGTAAGTTTTATTTTAAAGGAAGAGTGATGCGCACTTACTTCCAATTCGCATTGAGAATTAACAGGTGATCTTGAATTATTAATTCCGCAGATAGTGACATTCGCATTTTTCAAAGATAAATTTAATTTGTTGCGAAAGTCGGTGGTTACAAAGTTGGATTGCGAACCGGAATCTAACAAAATGCGTACCGATCTATTTATTCCCGAGTTATCGCGTACCTTTGCTGAAGCTGTAGGTAGCAAAGTCTGTACCTTATTGGAACAAAATGTGGAAATGACTTGAGTCGGTTCGTCCTGAGCGATTTCATCTGCGTCGATGATTTCTGGTTGAACCAGAGCCGCAACTCGCGCGTTGACGTGAAGCAAGGAGTGATGCTTGCCTTTGCACGTCCTACAGGTGTATTTAGATTGACAATCGTTACTAAAATGATTGCTGGATAAGCAATTAAAGCAGATCTTAAGCTCTTGAGCTTTATCATATCGCGCCTGTGATGTTAATTTAGCAAATTCTGGACATATTGCTACAAAATGTTCTTCTTTGCAGTAAGAACAAGTTGAAAGTTTTGTTATAAAGGATTTAGATATAATTTTAGGTTTTTCTAGATAAGTTTTTACGTTTCTTTTTTCAATATTTTCTAGAAAGTTTGAATGGTTAATTAGGAATTCTTTGAATTCCTTTAAAGTCGGTAAATCGTTAGAAATTCTGTTCGTGAGAAGTTCCCATTCTCTAAAAGTAGATTGATCTAATTTATTAGAAATTAAATGCACAAGTATTGCATCGAATAGCTTATCAGGTGAAGCCAGAGATAACGCTGATGTGACGTGCTTCGACAAAGTGTCGCAAACCTTTCGTATTTCTTTCGATGATTCTTGTTTAACCGTTTTGATGTTAATGATTGCCGATAAATTATTTTTGATAATCAACTTTGGTTGGTCGTAGCGTTCCTTTAGCGTGTTCCAGCTAACCCCGTAATTTTCAGGTGTGAAAGCTAACGACTTTATGATATCAGCAGGCTCATTCAAAAGTGAAGCTTTTAGGTAATGGAGTTTGTTAATATCACTTAGTGATAAGTTGTCATGAATCATACTTTGAAAAATTGCCTTGAATTCCAACCAATTCTCTACCTGACCGTCAAATTTAATCAAATTAATTTTTGGCAAATTAATCTTACTTTGATTAGTAAATAAAGCGTTAGAACTGTGGGAACTGACATGACTCGGCGTAGGTGACATTCTTTGAGTTATCACATCGCTAGGTGTCAACTCGTCTAACAATTCGTCGGCTAACGATATTTGTTTGTAATAGAAATTTTCAAAATTTTTAAGAAATTCATCCGCTTCGGTGTCTGGAGCGCCCTCAGACCCTAACGTTGATATTTTCTCGTATACCGTCTCATATTCGGCCAGCAACGTGGACGCGTTTCCGATGCGCCTTTTTAGCTCGTGAATATCTTGCGGTACCATTGTACCCTCATTGCGTGAATTATTTAAATTAGTTAAATAGGTACCAAACCGCGTCAGTTTGCCCTTCAGTATTCCTCTCTCGTTTGTTAGGATATTCATTTTTAATATTAGAGTTATTAAAATACTTATAGAAATTTTGAAACGCTTTCAATTGAAGGTAACTCGTTTCGCGATAAAATTTGGTAAAGATAAAAAATACTATGAATAAATTGTATTGTTTGCAAGTTGAGACAGGATAGATAAGAATTAAATGAATGTGTTTCTTACTCTCTCGCTCTGCCGGTTTGCTGACCTTGTTAGCCGTCGCGCTGACCAGTGTTGCCAAGGTGCAATTCTTCGTTTGCTTCGTCTTGAAGCGGTGTTGTCGGATAATTAAACAGCTTTCAATTATCGTCGTTTTTTTTTTCTTTCTGAACCGATTCCAAATGTTTGATTCGCTGATTTCATCCGGTTCGTTATGGACCAATGTTCAGGTTGCTCAGTTTTCTTTTCGGAAGACCTTAATGTTACCTTCCGAAGTTCGTTGCAGTGGACTGTAGTTATGTAGGTCGAAATAAAACTCGTAGTTGTTAATAATGCTTTATTAACGGTTATGTACAATAATCGCATTGAAGTATGCACAAATGATCTAAATGTAGATCCGAAGTAAAGACAATATCTCTTGATTGAGCATAAGGTCAAAATGTTTTACAAACAAAGTCTTTGTTTGTAATTTCGTAAATACCTTGAACCAATAGCAATTGCGAACAAGGGAGTAACTGCTGTTCGTGAAGCTGAAACATTACTGAAGTTAATTGGCGACCAAGCGCCTAGAGCCATCAGAGTAGGGAGAACTCGTGCGTCAAGCAACGTGCGCGTTCATACATCACCTTCTGGCGTAAAAATGCAATGCGTTCGGATTAAACATGAAAAATAATTATTTAACAATAAATAAATAATTAAGAAACGGTTACAAATTAAAATAAGCAAATAAAAAGGATCGGTTTCGAACACATCTAAACTGTTAGAACTGTTAGAAATAAGATATAGACTAGAGAGGTTTCTGAAGAGTCAAGGGGTAGGAGGATAATGGAGAGTAACTACTTCTTGTACCCGTGCATCCACTCTAAAAATACAATACAAAATATGTCGTAGTATGATTTTTATATTGTACTGTATTTTCCAGAAAATATAAAAAATTTCCAATTATTTTGGAAAAATACAATTTTTTAATGTTTTGCTCCACTAACTTCCAATTTATTTCCAATAAATTATATTTTAAAAGTAAAAATGTAGAACATAAAACATAACTTGTTCATCTGTACACGTATCAAATTTGATATCATCGTTTCTCTGAATTTTAATTTTTAAAATCACAAACATCCCGAAATAAACCAATTTTATTCAAAATTATTTTTGATAATTTTCAATTCAAATAAATAAAAATCACTTCTTATTTCACAAAATTACTCAAAAGAAAATCAAAATTACAAACATACAAATTAGTCCGTCCACTCGTCTGTCCACTTAGTTAGTTGGCGCTAAGTCAACTAAATCGCAGCAAAACCAAAAAGTACAAAGTTAAAATATAAGATAAAAATTTTTATTACAAAAAAAACTCAAATTATCTCATCGTTATAATTATATATGTATACGTTAAGAGAGATGGTTTTCATGAAAGAGTTCCTTTGTTTTACATATAAGAATACCTGAAAGTGGATTGGTGTAATCACCGGTTGAGTTACAGTACGGAAATTCTTGGTTCGAATCTCGAACTTCGCAAAATTTCTTATCTCAGTCTTTCAAAGTGCATCAATGTGCTGGAAATTTATGAATTTGACAAAACGTCGAGTTAAAAAATTGAAAAATGATTAAGGAAACGGATTTATTTTTGTGAAAAGATTTCCACCTTCTGGGTGTGCCTGTATTAATAAAACTTGTTATTGCTTCTAAAAACTTAAAAAATTTAAGCATTTCACCTTTCACAGACCAACGCTAAATACAGAAGCAGAAGCTTGGTTGCTTTTTATGCTGTGTACTATATTGCAGAAAATATGGTGACCATGTCACTAAATCCTCTAGTAATTTTAACAGAACTAAACAAATCGTTAAAACAATAAGTTTTAACAGTAAAGTAAAGAAATACAACACGTAGAAAAATTGTTACTATAAAAACCAAAAAGACATTAATTACCACTTGACAGGTTCGGATTAAAAATATTTAAAAATGAAATATTTCCATAAAAGAATTAAACATTAAAAATTAAAATGAGTAATACGATATAAGGCCCTATTTCACTGTTTTTGCAGATCTTCAGTCGTACCTAACTCTAAATTGAATGAAAAATTTAAAAAATATTTAGAAAAACTAGATAATGTCCACAAAATCTACTTGAAATTTATTCCCTATAGTAATTGCGATCAGAAATGTTTGAGAGGCGCTAAGTAATATTTTTGCAATTACAATTAAATAAAAATTCCTTACACTGATTCTGAATAATATTCACATATAATTTATAATATTATATACTTGCTTTTTAAGTCCATGTCGACTGAAAATACATTTGACAGTTTAAAAATCCATTAGCTAAATAAAGAAGTTGTAAAGGAACATTTAAATATATTATTATTATGGAAAATAAATTCTGAGATGTTAATGTTATACTTTGTATGCAGAACCAGAATTTACTGAAATTTACGTGTTGGTAAAATTCCAAATTAAATTTTTTTTCTGAAATCTGAAAATTATGATGACAGCTATTCAAAATACTAGAACACCAAATATAATAAATATACCAAAAATATGTAGTATGCCGAATATGAGGAACATAAATAAAAAATTTAAAAATTCCGGGTTTTTCAACTAGCATTTGTAGTCTATTGGATGACGCTTGAGTTTAACTTAGGCTTTACAATATTTTTATGAATACAGCTGTTAGTGTTTTTCACCGGTGCTGCATTATTTCTTGATGAAACATGGAGCGAGAATTGGTTACACCCAAAACTCCACTTTGTGTTCGCTTTTGGTGAAAGTTTAAACATATTAATTTATAATAATATCTAATTTCTAACAGCTGTATTCATAAAAATATTGTAAAACGCTCTCTAAACCTATTGCAGTTAGAATGTGTTTTAAGACTTAGAAAGCGTTTTAACTTTTGTTCATTCATAAACGGTTTCTAAACCTATTTTAACTGGAATGGTGTTGAAATACCAATTCTAGTGAATTTGGTGTAATTGAGTTGGTGTCTTCGAATTATATGAACTACTAACTGAATAAGTGAACTAAAGTATAACCTAAAAGTTGTTTTATTGTATCTATAGCACGGGTAGGCAACTCCTGTATAAAATTTGCGGCGGCACGCCATCTGGTGTTACATTTTGTATATTTGAATATTTTGAATATTTCTATTTAGCAGGTTGTAGCAACAACTAAATGTGTCTTCATTTTTTATATAGAGTGTCAACTTTCCTTAAAATAGGTTTAAAATTGGTTTAAAGAAGGCACCATCCATTTTCAAATAATGTCAAGTTAAAATACTGTTAGCGAAGGTTTGTTAAGCTAAAATACGTTTATGAATAGTGTTTTTTTACGTTTACGCTAAAATAGGTTTAGAGAGTGTTTTAAGTCTATTCTAAATTTTTATGAATACAGCTGTAAGTATGTGAATGTCACTTTACAATTTTCGTATTTACATGCAATGATTTTAGCTGTGCAGATATTGTCACAAAAAATCGCTGCGTATCGACAGCACTTTAAATATTTAATGTTGTAGGTTATTACCTTGCGGTCTTGTAATTACGAGTATAGGTATAAAATTACCACCGAAGGTATCCATCTAGCTACCTACCTTATATTACTAAATAATTTAATTTGTAAAATGAGATTACATGATTAATTAATATTACAGTTATCTACTACTAAATTTACATCCGTATACTAAATTTTAACTTTTATCAACTTCCAAGACAATTCAACGATTAACAAATTCGTTTCAATAATTTAATTTTTCCTACTATTTTCAACAAACTGTATTTCTATTTATTATGGAACCAATGTAGCCACAAAAACGTCAATTTAATTCCGGAACAAATTATTTATGCAATACAGTAAAATTTGCAAATATCATTTAAGAATGCAAGGGTCGCTTGCGAAACACGTGTAGTGTTCTAAAGAATTTCTTTAGGAATTAAATTAGCGATTTAGTGGCTATATTGCTTCCATAATGTCCATTCCGTCGAGTTGCCCTGAATTTGATTTTATTATTACTCTATTTATTGTCTCAAATGAAATTTTCAAAATGCTATCATTCAACCAAGATGTGAATTTAAAATATGTAGGTCATAGCCGAACACTACTAATATGAGAAATATGTAATTATAATTTGAAAGAAAATATTGAAAATTGAGAAAATATATTACCGTGAATTTCATTAGTTTGCAAGTTTTTGTAGAAATCAAATAAGAAAATTAAGGTTATTTTGCTAAAAACTTCTCATATTGGAACGCCCGGCGTTGACACGCGGCTGCCATCACGAAACCGAAGGCTAAAAATTATAATAACGTTTTAACTTTGCAAACGTTAAATAAATTTTAATATTGCATACTTATTGGTTTATTCCAAGTATTATTAAACTTTTTTAAAATATGTACAGTTGAATCTTTTGTGTACATAGCAAAAAGTTTTCAGAAGTTTTACGTTATAGCTTTAGGAAAATACAATAAATTTTCAATTTTAATCTTATGATATTAAAATTTAAAAAAAATTAAGAGTGAGCTATTTTAAAACTTCTCAAATACAAAAATTACTTATCTGGATTACGTATCTATTTAAAAAATAAAATTGTTTTGCTAAAATGATCGTGGAATTGATTTTTACTTTTATAGCGTAGAATTGTCGAAAATGTTCGCTCTGATAATTTTTCCCCAGTATGAATTCATATGAATTCAAGTTAGAAATTGGCACGCAAATGCCCTTGTAAAAAGCTTACACTGAAAGCGGAAAACAAAGGTGCCATTCGTCTAGACCACTTTATCTCATGTTAGATTTAATACGGAATTTTTACCAGGGCGCTAATTGATTTTCAGTATTCTTATTTTTTTAAATCTTGCTTTTTCACGAAGTCACGGTTATAAAGCTTTTGCTTTTAAAGTGCTCGCTTTTTATTTGTAAATATCATTTCAGGTAAAATTACAGTAGTGTTTTAAGGAAAACCGGTTTAATGTAGGTAATTTAAAAATTTTGAACAAATCAGGTCAAGAATAAATGTTTTTATTAAGAAGTATCTAAACAGAGGTACAGAGTGAGAGGTTTCATCTGTATTCTCCTTTCATACTGATGATATCAATAATTAATTTGCTAATTGCTGAAATTGGAAAATTAAATAAATTCGGAAATAATTTTATCTCATTAATTCTTAATGAATTCAAAAATAGAGGATTTAGATGAGGCGTTTGAAGCAAATTTCTGAAAAATAAACATCTCTGTGATTTGTTTTTTATGTAAAACGACCGATCGTTGCAAGAAATTTTCATTTTATAATTTTCACTCACTGTACACCGTCTCGCTTCGACAATACTTTGCAAAGTAACAGGATTTCTAATTTTTCAGAAATGCTACACTTAAGTAACATTTTTTACAATAAAAATACAACCTACAATAACTCGTTAATTCACTCATGCGCATCAAATTCCATACTATACTCTACCTTTACTTCTTGGAGAGTTTAACCTCGTTCTCGTACACCCGTTGTTATATACTGCTGTGTTATTTAATAAAAACCCCAGGATGCATCAAAAAAGGATGCATCAATTAATTTACTGTTTATTTTTTGGCAAAAAAAACGATTAATTTTTCAAAAGTACACCACTTCTACAAAATTTTATTTAAAATAAAAACTTTATCAAATTTTATTTTTTTTTATGGTAAAACATTTTTTTCATACTTTAGTATGTGTTAAAGAAACCTTCTAAAAAGAAATTTTATTTTGTTTTTCATACTCCCAAAATAAATTGTCAAATTTAGGCCATTTTTTCAGTCGCTAGAATGATGTTACCCTTTAAAATTTAAGCAAAGAATTAAGTGCAAATTAAAGGTTTTCGTTGATAAAATTTAACTTTATTTTCCGCAATCTCTTTATAAAATTGGCAATTACCGACTACATTTACACAAAACTAAAATTAATGATAAAATAATTTTTGCCGAAAGAAAACATATAATTTCAAAATTTTCAGGGTAAATAAACTCTTATCAATTAGGTAATTTCCAAAAGCAAAATTTCACTAATTAAAAAAACGGATTATCAAAGTAATAACTTTTTTCCCGAACAAGCGTAAAGTGTCTCTTTTCCGCCGTAGAACGAAAAAGTAGTTTGGCGCACCTTATACATTCTTGTATTTATTTTGTATACAATTTGTTGACTTCGATGTCAACTGATCTAAAGTAGCAATATTGGTGAACGAATGATCAACCTCGCATCAGAGTTGAACCAGAATTAACTTTGACTTTGAGCCCTCTGATTGGATCAACAATGAGTTGATCCTATACCTTAAGCATCAATTTTATTCTTTTTTTGCATAATTACAAAAATTTTATTTTTCTTTGGCGAAGTGGTCAGTCTCATTATAAACATTTATACAGGTTTTATATAAATAATTTTAAATTGGTTAAATTAATTTTAATTTATTACGTTGCGTTTTAAATTATGCCACTGAGCAGCAGTATGGTCGCACCAAATACACTGCTGGAATCCAGGGATACAGTCAAAAATATACATCTTCGGCTTTCTTATGTATGAAATAATAATAAAATAAACAAGTTAAATGATTTAGATGATTCATAATAGTATCATTCAACAATTGCTTTGCATCAAAACGTGGTAACTACCTCTACCGCTCCTCTCCGATCCAACAAAATTTACAAAATTTGGTTAAAATTTGAAAAATATTAATTTTTCCCAAATCTGCTCTTAAAACAAAGCAACGGTTTCATTTTTTAAATCTGCTCTTACAATAGTCCACTAATGCCCGTATTAATAGTCACAGATTAATCCGAGATTCAAGATTAACTCTCAAAATAGCAGCTGTTGCTATACGATACAGTCTAAATTCCGGTTATCTCATTAGTAAATCCTAGGATTATCTCTAAAAATGATCGAACAATAAGTTACTTTAGCTTTATTTTTTAATTATATCTAGTCTGATTTCCATTTTTTTTTTCAAATTTTAGGATATTCTCTAATTCCATTTTACTGCAGAACTTTTCCATCAAATCAAATCATGAATTATTTGCTTAAAAAAATGAACAAACGAGGTAAAATAAAAATAGCTTTATGGGCAATATTTAGGCCACGTTTGGTTTGGCACCTTTTTTAGCTTCGAAGCGTCAACAAATACTTTTTACCCAGACTCGATTTTTTTGATTTTGAAAATTTGAAATTTTTTGAAAAATTTGAATTTAAATTTGAATTTATTTACATATTCAACAACGATTCCACATCAAACCATCGAAATCAATACCTCGAAACCAAAATCACCGAAAGTGGAAATTCCTTTTTGCTTGGAAACTTCTTGTTAATTATTCTAACTTGAATCCCAACTTCGTTTGCGTCGCTCCGTATATGCCATTTATTTGAATTTGCAAACTGAAAGTGAAAACACAATTTACCAACCGCAAGCAAATACTACATAAGCCATCCAAAACCACAAAAAAAGGAATTAGTTAACATAATTATTATAATGTAGGTTTATCAAATTGACTTAACTAAACAATCAACTTTAATTTAGACTTCAGTAATCAATGCTGTAATCAGTAATGTAATCAGTAATCAATGAGTTTCACGTCATTCAAACAATAGATCAGTGTTTTGTTTTCCGTGTTTTTTTTTCTATTTTTGTTTTTCGGTGTTTTTGCTTCGGTGTTTTGACGTGATACCCACCAACACATCGCCATCGTAGTGAAGTGAATTGATTTAAAAATGTGTAATAATTAAAATAATTAATAAAATAATTAATTATATTATAAACATAATAAAAGTAATATAAAGAAAATTCTCGATACAGAATGCAGATGAAGCGAAACATTCCAATTGAAATCACTTCAAGAGGGTAGGATGAGCATTAAATTAATTAATCAAAGATGATGATTTCATAAAGTATAAGATTAAACCTGTTTTATTTTTGCAATTCCAGTTTTCTTGAAGATTAGTGAATACCTGAATATTTAAAATACTAAATTATCTTAAAAAATAACTTTTGCTCATATTTCCAACTACAAGTTTTTCTCTGATTTCATCGTTGCAATTATATCTACCTATGCAGTTTAAATATAGCCGCTGATGTTATTAATGTATTAATTTATACAGCTATTCCAATAATGCAGCACTGAATGTCACAATTACCCAGTTCTGAATTTCAAATTATTATCATGTGCAAATCACATAAGCCCATTCTCTTTGTAGCTTTAGTTGTATCTCTAGAGAATTGTATTATACCTAGTACACTAACGCCTATAAATTATTTTATAACTTGTTTACAGTGATAGCTTCAAATACCAAACTTTAATATCTACATTATTATCACAGTTTTAGCTGAAATGCAATAATTATAATTTAAACATAGTATATCGAACACAAAATTGCATAGGTGGCACCTCATTAGCCTCAGTGGCGTAGTGAGCAGTGTTCCGTGGGTTCCGGGAACACGGGCCCGGGCCCCTCAGGGGCCCGGGCGAAGTTTAAACTATAATCTGTAAAGATTGTGAAAAAAAATAAAAGTTAGTAAAAGCCCGGCCCGAACCATTCACGGACGAAAATTAAAAAAACAGAATTTGAAAAAAGTTGTAAGTTTTGGGAGTTTCTTCTTTTTACCTGCCTATTCTTATACCTTACGGCTTTGGGCACCACATTAGTGTTTATATTATGTACCTACTCATTCCGAATAAAATTTGGGGTAAGGTAAACTGCACTCCAAAACGACCTGCAAATGGTAAACTGCACTCCAGGTAAACTGCACGAAATTTTACAAAGTGGTAAACTGCACTCCGAGCATTGTCCAGGTAAGTTTCACCCCAAAATTACCTGCATAATGGTAAGCTGCACTCTAAGCATTTAATTACTGGATTATCATTATGATTATAGTTAAATATTGATCCTTTAATTAATTCATTACCAAGTGAGAAATTTTATTATAATATATATTATGAAATATTGTTTAAATATGTTATACAAAAAATGGTTACTGTCAGTTAACTGCCCGCACGAATTGGGCTTTGATTTTTTTTCTATTAGAAAGAGGACATTTTTCTGAGCATTTTGAGACCGCACTTCGATGCGGATTATCCAGTAGTTTTCGAGAAAACGGCATTTGGAAATCAAAATTTTACATGCATTTTACATAGGGAATTGATCCGCTCCCGAGTTCTATTGTGAGCCGATTGGATTGTGAGCCGGTCGGGCAGACATCGAGCGTTGCTAACGAGTTTCACCCCTTACGAGTTTCACCCCTTTCGAGTTGCACCTTTGGCGAATTTGAGCGACCTAGAGGGATGTTTTTAGCGAGTCAGCGTTAGGGTAGCGGAGCGTCGGTTTTGACAAACGCAACCAAGGCAATCGAGATTCTAACCTAAAAACGAGTTCTGCGTTTATTTTTTAAATTATTGCATAATGTTGCGTAATACACCAGATGTACACCCGGCTATGTCACAATCGCGTCTGCCTGCCAACACTAAGACTATATCAGAACGCACGCACCGTCAATAGAACTACATATCTACATTGTGGTTAATATTTGGCATTTTGCAATCTAGGCTAACTACGCCCCTGCTTACGGCAGGGCTAATTTTTAATTTAATTTAAATTTTTGTTAAATATATCTACGTTTAGGTTAATTTTTGCGATTTTGGAATCTAGGCTAACTATGGCCCTGCTTACGGCAGGGCTAATTTTTGATTTTATTTAAATTTTTGTTTATAGTAAAGTTTATAGTTAAGGATTACGACGGGTGCGGCTTACGCACCTCGACACTACCTGCTAATGGTAAACTGCACGAATTTGGAGTGCAGTTTACCACAGGGATTAAAATTTCTCTGTTTTGCTCGGAGTGCAGTTTACCATTTTGTTTTACCGTTACTTTAAGTCGTTCGTGCAGTTTACCGTCACCCTAAAATTTGATATTCTTGTTTGTTTTTCGACGACATTAATAACCACTACCAAATTCAAACCAATGTGGACTGGTTTAAAATTAATGTTTTTTTAAAAACACTAGATATAATTAGTGTCCAGTTAAAAAGTCGGAGTAATGGACTACTCGAAATTTGTTCAACTTTTCGGGTTTTGTCCCCAGATGTGCTACGGAGTTCTTCATTTTCCGACAAAGAAATATACGAAATGGGTAAGGCACTTTACCTAACTTATCCAGAAGATATTTCGGATTTCCTTTGTCAACAATTAATTTCTTTTAGGCAGTGTTTTCAAAATGACTTACAAAAAATTAATTCCATTTATGAATTAACAGACTTCATATTAATTAAAAACTTTTCTTCTTGTTGTAGTTTTAGCGAAATTATTACTGCTTGTAATATATTTTTAACTATTCCTGTCTCCGTAGCCTCTGCTGAAAGGTCATTTTCTAAATTAAAATTAATAAAAAATTATTTAAGAAATACCATCTCCCAAGAGCAATTATCTGCTTTGGAAATAGTTTCTATTGAAAATGACGTGGCTCGCAATTTAGATATAGAAAATATTGTGACAACTTTTGCGACATCTAAAGCAAGGAAGAAAAGATTTTCATAGTCCTATACTATTATGATTTTATGTATAATAATTTTTGTTTTATTAAAATATTTAGATTTTTTTATAATTGATTTTTTCTGTTTTTCGTGTTTTTTTTCTTTTGTTATACTATGATTGGATTTTATTTAAATTTCAATGTTTTACTTTTTAATTTGGTGATTTATTTTGTTATGTATGTGTGTATATAACTTTTATCTTAGTTTTTTATTAATAATATGAGGTAAATTTAAAATTTGGTAGTTTTTATTTTAATAAATAATTTTCGGGTAGGGTAGGGTAGGGGGGCCCATGGAGATTTTAGAACACAGGCCCGCAGCTGGTTTAATACGCCACTGATTAGCCTGCACTCTTCCATTTACTTCCATCGTTTGCACATACTTATGTTTTCGCGTTATTTGAAAACGAGAAGATTTAAAATAGTTTCAATCGTTTGTACCTGCTCCTTTATTTATTCTATATTATTATTTTCACAAAGGTAAGTTGGGTTCTAGTTACAGCTCTTCTGTAATCCGGGAAAATTGCGTTCTGTCCGTCATAATATATGGTTGGGTGGGCCCGATCGGTTAATTTTAATCCTCTTATCCTTTAAGCTACCTGAAGGTTTAGTAATTTTAGGTAATTAGTATTAATAATAGGCCTAATGATGGAGGTACTTAAATTTTTTTTTAATTTTAGGAAAGTATAATTTCTTACCCATAATGTTACTAAAATAGATATTTTTTAATGAATAATTAAGTTTTAGTCTAAAAAGATATTGTTTTTAAAATATAACTATAATTTAAACTATAATTATAAAATTGTTGCATCAAGCATAAAAATTCACTTCTTGCTTTAAATACTCAATATACTATTTTAATAGATTTAAAAAATCTATAAAAAAAAATCAGAGAACATGGTTTTCTATTTGAGGGTCTGTAATCTGTATACAAACTTAATCTTGGAAACGGCCCTAATCGGCGTAGCCGTTTCGTCGCAGCCGTTTCGCCGCAGCCGTTTTGCCGCAGCCGTGGGTCCAGTTTGGCGCAGCCGTTTTGATCCGAGTACGGTTTGACGAACGCCCGATTCGGCGCGAGTTCAGTTCGGCGCGTGAATAGTCTATCTTTATTCTTTTTTTTTCTTTTTATCTAACACTGGTGGAGGATTTTGTTTCCCGCGATATCATAATTCCACATACATAATTTTGCTATCCGCGACTAATTTCTTTTTTAAATTGGTTTTTCAAGATTATTGTTTTTTTTATTTATTTTTTTATTAAAATTTATTTTTTAGATAATTAAAATTAGAATTAGAATTAAGATTAAACAAGATTAAAAATATAGTAACCGTACCCGCGCCAAACTGGACTCACGCCGAAAGGGGTTTTGCACCGAACTGAACTCGCGTCAAACTGTACTTACGCCGAACGGGGCTTGCACCGAATTGTACTTGCACCGAACCGGTTTTGAGTCGAAACGGCTGCGGCGAAACATTTGGATCGAAACGGCTATGTTTGTCTATGTTTGGCTATGTTTACCTGACCCTAATCTTGGGCTTCCTTGGTTATTGAGTGATTGGATATTTCTTAATATTTAAGTATTTAATCATTTAAAACAATCAAAAAGTAATTTTTGGTTTTATAGCTGCCTTGTTTAATATTTTCAGATTTTCTGTGAAAGGGATTGATTTTTCAAAAATTTTTACTACATAGACAGGTGTTTTAGTCCGTTAAATTTCCTATCCGGTATGGAGCGTCAGAATTTTTGTAAATTATTTCGTTTTATAGATATAGGGCTTTGAAAAAAACAAAAAAATTTTTTTTACTTTTTTAAATTTATAACTCGAAAACCGTTGATTTTAGACAATAAAATGTTTGCATCTAGTTTTTAGATTATTTCACGCTCGTTAAAAGAGCATTAATTTATTTTTGCCAAAAAATCAAAATTTTCTTGGCTATGGCTACGTAAAAGTGGAAATTTAAAAAAATGCTTTTAGAGACCTAACTCTCGAGAAAATTAAAAAAAAAATTTTTGTTAAAAATGTGTCCTTTTTTTAGAAAATTTTCACCAACTAATTTATGTAAGGTGTATCCGAGACACCCTGTATATGCAGCTAGGAGATGAATCGCATTATGCTGCATTCTTGATGCCCTAATGTAAATAGGCAGGATTGATATAATATAATCAGCAGGTAGTAGTAGCTTTGATTTCAAATTAGTTTATTGATCAGATTTGTTTTACAATTACACACATATAAATACATTATTATATTGACTTTCAGTAATAAATAACACCAATGTAAGCTTTTAATGTAAGTTCCGACCTAGGTCGGAAAAAATTGTAACATTTCCGTACGCAAAAGTTTATAGATAAAATAAAAATTTTAATAATAAAACTTGCATATTCTCTTTAAACAGAACTACACAACAGTAGCTACCTACAAACTAAAATTCCAATATTTGAATTTCTTATTAATTTTTATTATTTTATTCATTAATTAATTTAAAAAAAATTAGATGGCGCGGCGCCGTAAAAAAAGATAATTCAAAAATTAGGCTGTATATAAACTTAATATATTTTTAAGGTTTATTTCAAGAGGTCCATAGAAAAACAGAAGTTAGCAGTTTAAACTGTTACAGAACGCGGGTCTGGGAGGTATAGAATACTCGAGCTGAAGCTCTTGTGCGTTGCATACATTTTTTGTTTACAGCTTTAAATTTTAATTAAAACACGAATTCTCGTTATATTTACTATTGATAATTTTTAATTAAATACACATACCTACCTGTTATACATACAATATAATAATAAATTATTACTGGCACAATTTCAATTGCTTTAATAAACTAATGAAATTTCTGTATTAAGATCTCGAGTTTTTGCAATGTGTGAAATCAACTCTGACATTACATTTGAGTTAAGTTTACGGTTTTCCTTCTCTAGAGAATGCTTAAGATTTAAAGGTTCAAGATGCTCACAGTTTTTCGGCTTGCTACCTTAAAATGAATAATATAGATTCTTTTTAAATAAATTTGAATATAATTCCGGATGAGGTTTAATTTTAAATTTTTCGCAAAAGGTGCTTACGGCTGGTAACTTAAAAGAATTAAATTTTGTTGTTACATTAATTATTATAGTTTCAATTAGTTAAATTGTTGTTAATTTACCCAAGTTGAAATGAACCGGCATTGGTTTAGATGGGTGATGTGGAATAGCATAATTGAAAATACTTCAATTATTTCAATGGCCAATAAGTACAAAATTGCATTAGCACACCGTTCTCTATCAATGAATAGAGATTAATCAGATATAACGTAGTTTTAATAAAGAACGTCAAAATAGTTAGTAAATAATATTAATCAAACTAATATTTTCGAGCTTTCGAGAGTGGATACTCTCTTTTTCTTTTTTTTTTATGTAAATAATATTATGTGAGAGAATCACAATCATATAATCAGATTCATATGTCAAGTATCCAATACCAAAAAAAAAGTTATTAATTGATTTTATTGGTTCATTTATAACAAAGTACTATAAATTTGATTAATATTACTAATTTTTTGTATTGTGAAAAAATAATCCAGGTTAAGCCAAGGCGAACAGGATACGCGTTGGTATTTAATAGGAAATATATTTTTGTATTTTTAAAAAAAGTAAATGAAATGATGAAAACTGATGCTTTCCCATTTAGGTAATAATTTTTGAACCAAAAATTGTTGTTCGAAATATAAAGCAAGTTTAAAAATATTTTTTTTAAAACACCAAGATATATTAGTTTAGATTTTTCTTTCGTTCTAACAACAAAACATCTATAGTATAACAAATTCTTTGAAATACTTTTAAAGGGATTCTGATAAACGCACTTGCGAAATTTATTGCGCTGCGGCGATAGAAAATTTCAAAGGGAATAATAATTGTTTTGTGAAATATTTACAACAGCTAAAAGGTAATACATCAACGCAGTTACGACAGCCTTTTTTGTACGAATGATTTACAATATTTTTTTGTGATTTAAAAAACGACAGTACAGTAAACTTACGTGACGTATCGTAACGAATTCCATTAAGTTGCGATAAACATGGTAAAACAGATAAACTATTTGGTGGAGTTTGTGGCCAACAAAGAACTGTATCGTAATCTATTCCGCATCCTTCGAAATTAGTGTTAAGGTTTTTTCTTAATTCGCACGTTAACTCCGTGTGAGTTTGATTTAACTGCTGTTTCAATAGTTCCTCCTCAGCAAAGGACAAATGGTAAACTAAGTCTTTAAAATCATTTACATTCTTATTATCTGACATTTTTATAAATTTAATTTAATTGAACCATGAAATTTATAACTTTCATACTAAAAAATATCGCAAAATTTTAGACGTCAGCTTGACTGCGTGGTTGTTTGGTGGACGAAAGCAGGACTTTCACGACGCAGGGGTGATTTTCAACTGCGGCGCTCTTCTATCTTTGAAATAATACACGTGAATCAACTTACAGGCGCGTGCTCCATAAACCAATTTTAATTTTTTTTATTAAATTTAACTACACACTACACGATTTTGCATCAGTAATAATAAAATGAAAATAATTGGAAAAACAAGTAACAGCCAAGATAACGACCAAGACAAATCCACCCCTGCGTTGTTCAATTATGCAGAGTAATTTTCATTGCCAATATATTTTTTATGTTAATGCATCCGCTCCAGACAGTTATCCAAAATGAAATAAAGATTTGATGTACCTACTACGTCAAATTGTGTAAGTAATTTTTACATTTATTGCTATTGAAAATATCAAGTTAGAATTCAATGAGAAGTAATTGGAAGATCAAAAAGAGCATAAGTAATGTTATTAAAGCTGTAGACATTTTACTGCAAAAGTAGATTTTCTTTAGTTAAATAGATTTCATTATTTAATTATTGTATTATACAAGGTTCGACTTTATTATAATGCAGTTATAAAATGCAAAATCTACTACTTAATTAAAAAAAAACTCAAATTATATATCAGACAGTTATTTAAATATCCCTGGCTTAATCGCATCGAAATTAATGCATTTTGACATTTTTCTAAAATGTTAATATGCTCTTAGGCAGATTTCTATCTAAAATTAAAGATTTCAGTATATGTATCTACCGAAAATGATTTTGTCAAGTTTGAATATTAAATTTTACTTTTAAACTTTATTTTTTTAAATGTACATTAAAAGGTGTAGGTACTACACAATATTTATCTACCAATTTTTAAACAAAGGTAGTAATTAAAAATACCAAAAAAATGGATTTATAAATTAAAGTATGGCTGAAAATCATCTCTCTCGGTAACATTAACAAAGCTACCACACATTTTACATTTATTGTTGCTGCTCATATTTGCTGGACAGGCTGAACCGGACTCTCCTGGTTTATATACCGGCAAACCAATGTAATTTCCACCAGGACCATAATTACAAACGAATAAAAATTCGTACGATTTTACGTCTCCATAATAAACAAGATAACGAGAAGCTGCACAACCAACTCGATAAGTATTGGCCCACATCATTTGTGTGTAGTGACCTACCTTGAAATTAGGACCTCTGAAACAGAAAAATTAGTAAATTTCGATATAAACAATAATAATATAATTAGAAATGTTTATTGGGTGTGCGATTCCATGACCTCTCCCAATTATTCAATTGGGAAGGTCAAAGAAATTATGTAATTTTAATGACTTTGAATGATGTTGAACAAATTAAAAAATTATCGCTAGTTTTCTACACATTTATTTAAATCTAACCAATTTAGGATTGACAATTGACAATTTATTTTTCTTTGTATTACGTGTTCGAGGGTAAGGAAGTATTGCGCACCCTTGTCAACAAAATGCAGGGCAGTTTCATGAGCGCCGACTAAATGGGAAAATTGGGGCAAAATTAAAACAAAATTATGAATTTAGCGAAACCAATTTTTCGATCCAATAACAAATTTTTCAAAATATTACTTTTTAACTTCGATATCTAAACTAAAAAATGCCTATGGCATAAAAAAGTTCCGTTCGTGTACCCATTGAAATTTTTCAAACTCGACGCCCATGGTCAGTTAGCACAGCTAATATAAACCGGATATTTGAAAAAAGAATGTTAAGGAAATGTTTACCTGTCTCTTGTGTCTAACACCCATTCGTTTCTAAATAAAGCTACTTCGTCGTACCAATAACGAATTAATTGTTTCATAGCAACATCGAAGTCTATATTATCAGCTGTACTATTGACAAAACCTAAATTTTGGCCCACGTGTTCGAATTGCTCTAAAAATTAAATTGTTATCAAAAATTCCATACTATTTTACATCACTTACTTGTTCTTCGACATTTATCGTGTAAAAGTGAACCTCCATTACATGCATTTGCCCAACATTGCGATATAAATTCTAATTCTGGATCGTAGCTCTAAATAGGATAGAAAAAGGATTTATTACATTTTAATATTACAAGTTTAAAATATTATTAGAGTATAGTCAATAAATCAGTGGAAACTTTGATATTTTTTAATTAAAATATTGAATAGCATAAATTTGTAGACGGTCTTTTCTGGTTTCGGGCCTTTCATGTTGTGGGGCCCGATGATAGTTAAACCACCGATGGCGAGAGTGTGAAAGTGTAGAGTAAATTATATTAATAATATAATTGTTTACCAAAACTCGCATGTTTTTTGCAGGTGGTTGCTTTCCTCGGGCTTCTTTTCCTAAACTGACACGACATCTTAAACCATTATGAACATTTAAAATCATCTGGCGCTGCTCGTCAGTTAATCGCACAATTTCAAAATTTGGGCCGCACCTTGAATCGGGACCACATTTCTAAAACAATAATTATAAAAATACTTTAGTTGTACATACCAGATAATAAAATAATAAACACAAAATGGGGGGAGGGGGGTTCGGCCAAATCTTACCAAATTTCATTTAAAGGGATGGGGGTCAATGAAAATCTTACGTCAACTTTTATTAATTTAATTAATAATTTATTTAATTAAAAAAAAAGTTAATAACAAATAACATTTTGTATTTTATTAGAAATTATAAAGTAAATATCACGTGAGGTGGAGGGGGTGGGTCCCGCTACATCTTACTAAATCTCACCAAGGGGTAGGGAGGGGTCCAAATTTTAAGAAAAATAAGATTAAACTTTTATGGCATGTATCCATAATTCGAAGATAGAAAAAAATTAGAACAGGAAAAATGACGCTATTATTAAAAAATTATAAAAAAATTTTTATGAATAAAATATATTTTTTATGTTTGGAAACGGGAAATTGTTATGTCGCTTACGGAAAATTAATGCTTTTGGTTCGCAAAGTTGGCGAAAACTTTTCTACTTACAAAACGTAAACTTTAATCAACATTTTTTGATTTTTATAAAAGTCAAGTATGTTTGTAAAGAATCGATTAGTTCAGAAATCTTAATTTTCATTTTTTGATTTTAATATTTTCCTGCATCAAAAAGAATCAACATTTGATACCACTCCTTAATTCAAATGTAGTCTTCTCTATCTCGAATTCTAAATCATTCAAACCTTGTCCCCGTTTATTTCCTCTTTTTTTTTAAGTCAATTTTAAAAACTAATTAAAAATTAAAAAATTAATTTAAAATTTAAAAAAAAAATTTAAAAATGACAAACAAAAAATACTGCAATGACGTGCTAATAAGGCGCTAAATAGTTGTAAAAAATAGCTTGCTGCTAATTAGGGATTTATAATCTGTCTCTCCTGCTCATTTTGTCAGCAAAAGTATGAAAAGTAACCCCCCCCCAACATTTGATTATGTAATAGTTCAGTGTTTTTTAACCTGCAGGTCGCGAACCCCAGAGGAGTCGCAACGTCTTGCTTGGGGGGTCGCGGTCGCAAGCTAGGTAAAATATTGTGTGCCCAACTCACAAAATCATAAATATATGGTATTGTGTGTTGCGCTTATATTATTATATTTTTAAATTTGCCAAGAGATTCTAAGTAACAAATGGAATAACGATGACCTTTTTTTTAAGGTCATCATCGGGCAATAATGGGGTGTCGCCAAGAATTTTTTACTTGTAAAGGGGGTCGTATACATATTCGAAAAGGTTGAAAAACACTGTAATAGTTGAACACCCTGTATTATTGAGATAATATTATAATATCGCAGCATCAACATTTTGTAACTTCTTTTTGTCATCACAATTTTTGTTTTTTATAATGTTGTAGTTTTGTGGACAAGTTTTTTGAACGAAGTAAGCAGAGTTCGCGTTTGTGCCACGTTTGTAACAAAAGAATACGGAGTGGTACAAAATATTTTGAATAAAATTTTCAATTTTGGAAGAAAAAAAAAACGAAAAATGCACCCAGACTTTTTAAAACTGAAATGTTTTTAATAAGGGTAAGGGTGTAAACTGAATAAGCGCTCTGAAAGGTTTAATAAATAAGGGGGGTGGTTGTAATAATTTTTTTTAAATTCACCTTATATATATTTTTTTTATTATATAAATTTCTATGAATTTATAGAACATTGAACGCAAATAATTATGAACAAATAACAAACCTTATATGTAAGAGTCCATCTATAAATTACCTCACACGTATAGGGGGGGGGGTCAACAAAATGTGACATTGTGTGACAAGGGCCAGAGGGGGCAAGAGCATTGTGACGTCACATGTAAATATTTTAAATATTAAAACGCGAAATTTATAATGTGAACAAAAAACTTGAAAATATTTCTAAAATTCGATTATAAATTATAAAATTTAAAAAATTTCCATTGCTGGTATACGGTTGCAATTACAGTTTACAATAAATATTGCAAGGTTAAATTACCTCCTCTTTTTGGATTAATTTAATAGCGATCCAATAATAAACCATCAGCGATCGAACTGAAATAATAACACTGGTCGACAGTAGTTTTGTTGACCTTTTTCATTAATTTTTGAAAGATTTTATGTAAAAAACACTAAGGGTAGCAATATTTTTTCCAAATTGGCTCTAGTTATTTATTTTTTTGATATTTTTATATTTGACTCAAAAATGCATTATTTTAATGAAAAATTCGATTTGTTTTTGTAATATGAAAGGTTTATCAATAAAACACTATTAATGGCTTTGGTTATACTCAATTTATTAAAAAAAAAAATTTTTAAAATGTAAAAAATTTAGCAACTTTTTTTGAAAAATTGTTTTTTATGAGAATTTTGAGTATCATGTCTTTGTAGAGTCCAGCAGTAATCTACCATCTTATTCATATAAAAGTAGGTCACCTCTACCTTATGGCACTAATAAAAAATGAAAAAATGTTATGTTCAAGGGCGGTCATAAGGAGAGGGCATGGGGGCCATGGCTCCTCCAAACTAACATATTACCGTGTTTCAAACTAATGTTCTTACTAAATACCTAAATGTTTTTCAAGATTTTGGAAATTTTTTCGGCCCCCTAAAAAACTAAAAATATGACCGCTCCTGGTTATGATGCGTTTGAAAAAGTTTGGATCTTCAGGAACTTTGGTTAACGATTCTTGAGATGATTTTGCAATTCAGTTTTTGTATAAAATTTAACATGTTTGGTTGCCACTTGTTTCAAATCCAAATTGGCCTTAAAAATTGCATCACATGACCCAATTGAGATTCCAGCTTCTTTTGCGACCTCTCTAATAGTGCTTCGGCAATTTACAAAAAAACGTATCTTTGGTTTTCTAACGTTTTTATCGCTAATTGTTGTTTGCATGCTCATAATATACTCAAATCTGCACCGATTTCTTGAAAATTTTTGTAAATTTTTGTATTTTGTGACCTAGTTTCTACACCAAAAATTTAGTCAACATTTCTTAGACTTCATTACACTTTTAAATCAATTTTTTACACAGAATTTAATGCAAATAACGTTTTTAAAACAAAAATTAATTTTGAAAATCGCGGATTTTTAAAATTATGCAGTAAACAATAATTTGCTAAACACAAACTGTACAACGAATATGGCTAAAATTTGACATGTGCATTACTCATAGTTGTATCAACTTAGAAAAAAATTTTTAATTTATTTGGTAACTTACACCGTGCGAAATGCAAAAATTTCCAATATATTTTGAACATACCTCGTATATTACAATAATATAAAAACTAGAGCCAATATTGGCCAATTTTCGTTATATTCATAACTTTTACGTTCTTAATCTTCAAAATGCAATGAAAAAATCAGGGCAACAAAAAAAATGCTTTTTTTGTAGACCTGTGTAATTATTGTAGTTTATTTAACTTGTTTTATATTTTAAAGTTTTATCTAACTAATAATTTTTAATTTCCATTCTTGTTTGATTTTGTACCTGCAAATGTGCTGGATAACAACACCGATTACATAATCTGAGATTTTCAATTAAATTTCTCTGAAAACTTATTTTCAAATTAAAGGAGAAGGAGGTAAGAAGCCCCCATCGCGAATTTTGAGTATATAATTTTATATCAATGATTTGTGCATGTTGCTGTATTGATAGATTTTCTGAACTACGTTTTCAGGAAATATTTATAATTTCAATTAGTAGAAAGCTGAAGAAATACGAAACCCCCCCTCCCCCCGTATATCGTAATTCGTAAATATTATGGAATTTAGTATTAATGATTTGTACATTGTTTCTGAATGTTTGCTTATTTATTATTTTTATTTGTGCTGTTGCTGTTTAAAATAATATGTATCTTCAATCTGAATGAAGGGCGGCTAAAGCAATGTAAGTAATACTAATAAAAATTCACATTTAATAATAATAATAAATATTTAAATAATTTCAAAATTATAAAGCAATGTTTTATTATAATTAAACAGTTTCGCAAATTCAGTAGTAGAATAGCCTTTCAAATATTGGGGCTCTAGAAAAAACTCAATTCTTCACTTGAAAAACACTTAAAAATAAAGACAATTAACAAATTAGTTTTATAATTTTATTATAAGCAAATGATTTAATTAGCGAAGATATTTTAGTTAAGAGCCAATATAGAAAATATAATAGAATGCATACAAGATAATATAATGCCCCCCTCTCCCGAAACAAAATTCTATGGACCCCCATGCTATACTTTTGAAACGAATTTATTGAATTTCGAGCGAATTATAATAATAGTCCCATCAAATTAATGTGTTATATGAAAATAACCAGAGCGAAGCTTTAGTAATAGTCAATAACAATAATTTGCGGTGGATATACGTAATTAATAATAAGGAATGCGCAGTTTTGCTTGAATAAAAAACAATCGTTGGTGACTTCATAGTTATTATATTATATTAATTTGTATACCAATTGTTACAGAAAATAAAAAAATTTGTTTTTAAATATTTGCAAAAATGAAATACCACAGTACGAGTATCGAACAATTTTCAAGTATAAAAGGTCTTTCATAATCCTATGCATCAGGACTACTACCAACGTGTTACTTTTGTGGAAGCTGCAATATTTTAAAAATTTCCCTTTAACTGTGCGGTTTATTTTTAAAAGTAAAATAAAATATAATTTTTTACTTAATTTAAGGATTAGGGTTTAACTTTCAAGGATTTAATATCTAGTCATAAAATATAAAAATTTAATAAAAAAGTAACTTACATGTTGGTCTCTTTCGCATACAGTGTGGGCTTCCCTGTGGCCATTTCCAAAATCACAACTTAAATCACAGTACGGATTTTCAGCATAAATCGATTTTATAAAAATAAAAACAAAAGGTAGTAGCAAATAATTCATTATTATTATTTGTCTGTTGCTGTTTAACAACTGCGTGAATCTCAGGTCTGAAAAGTTGTTTTAATTGTGCACGCAAAAAAATTATAATAACATTCACCTAAAATGTTTATAATGTAGTTTGCGTGACTATTCTACTGATTCTTCCTGGTTTATGTGCGATTCGTATAAATACACGTTTACATCATTACTGCTACTTTTTCACGATTTCATGATAAACATCTAAAATTAGTTTTAAAAATAATTTAATTAATTAGCATTCTAATATTCAACACTGAAAAGATCTGATACATAATTAAATTTTTGTTATTACAACTTATTGTTAAATTATCTATTTATAGCGTTTGTAGTATTATTAGTGATGACCTCGCTTTTTACTCTTTTTAAATAATTACAATATAACTTATTTTAATCTTCCTCAATTTTTTACAATAATTGCAGGACAATTCGAAAGCTTTTATGATACAATAATCTCAATTATTTGTATTTTACGCTTTATGGTTTTATTGTTTTACGTTTGAAGGACTTTTGTGCATTTGCTCAATCCACCAGTTCCATCCAAAAATTATATTTTGATTAATTATTAAAATAATGTGAAACTTAATTTCAATATTTTGATTTTTAATAAAAATAAAAGAATTAATAAAATTTAAAGTAAACATAATAACATGAATAATAATTCAAGTATTTTTTATAATATTTAAAGATTAAATTACAATCAATTATTTCAAGTTAAAAATATTTTTCTCTGTGTACCTATACAGTTGTTGTTTATTAACAGTTGGATTAGTTTTCAATTATATACTACAAATAAATGAGGTATGCAAGCAACTTTTTATCAATTACGTATACATATAACGATATAGCACGAACTACAAAATGCCATAATAATTATATTGACTTCTATAATTGATTTCATAAAAAAAGTTAAAAAATTTTCAATTAAAATTTTTTTTTTAAATATTTCAAATATATATTTTACCTATACGACTATCGTTGACTATTCAGGTCTTAATAAATTGAACTATGTATAAATAAATGTGTTTTTAAAATACACAATCCAAAATATTGAGATTAAAATGATAAAAAAGCACAGCAAGGCTGCAAATTTTTCAAAATTTTCCTATAATACGCAGTTTAAAAGTTATGTTAAAATTAAGTAAAACCATCAAGAGTTTTTCTTTGCGCATACCAAAAAATTCAATTTTTGAATAAAATATTGTACAGATTAGAGAAATAATTTTGGTATCTGTATAAACCTAGAATTTTTTCAGCTGTTCAGTTTAATGCTGCCATTTAGAAATTAAACTGTTACATGATTCGAAGTAAATACAATAAAGAATACCTCATTTTCGAATGTCTTTAATGGCTTAAATTGTTAAGATAACAATATGCCACTTCCGAAGTTTTTGTAGATAATTTTACGCTCTATAAAATTGTCTTCTTGCGTAATTTTCCCGCGAAAGAAGTTGAAAGAGCACGCGACATTTAGCATTTGACCTAGAAAAAATATTGAAACTCCAAAAATTGGCTTAAATGACTGAACAACATACTAAAACTCCCAAGAACGCAACGTAATGTAATATATGCACCTTAGGTTGGAGTTTTTAGTTTGCTCAAAATTTAACCTTAAAAAAGCTGTGCCAGTGGTAGAAATTCATTTGAAGGGACATTTTTAATTACATTTTTTAGATTTTTAATTTGACACTTAAAAGTTACAAAGTTTTCAAAATTTCATCTTGAAAACTTGAATGGAACGCGTAGCCCTGGAAAATAAATTATATCGATGTAAACAAGTAGTAGATACACCATTTTTTCATCTTGAATAAAACTTTATAATAAAATTTTTTTTACAAAATTCATTACTAAAATAAAGTTGCGTTTAAAAAAACTTGTTAACTTTCTATACACATCTATTTTGACTTTATACAGATATGGTTGTCATTTTAGTTTAAAAGTCATGTCGCCGAGAAACTTCTAACGTTTTTTTAAATGTTACCAAAAACAAAAATTACTCAAATTAGTTGACAGATACATAGTTCAAAAAATTTTGATTCTGTATTATGAGTTAATAATTTTTAAAATACTACTTTCAAATATTTAGATCTTATCGACTCCCAATATAATCTCAAAAATACAGAGAAGGTGGGTAATTTACAGGTAAATGTTTGGTATTTGCACGAAAAGAATAATTAAAATTTTAAGACAGATAAAATTATTAATTGAATAACTTTTACAAAATTATCACATGTTAATTATTAATTATTAAATTTCTTAATTATTACTGGAAATAATAGTATATTATAGGCCAAGGTTGTGAATACTGTGAAGACTTAGCCCTAGCGCTAAGATTCTATTTCGAGGTGCGAAGCAGCGAGGAATATGAGGCGCGTAGGCTATAATGGTCTTCACAACCGTGGTTTATATACGGATTTTTGCACTACTAGATTTCTGACTTTTTTTTAAATTTTTGTTAAATTTTTTTTCAAATTTAAAATATTTAACTGAAATTAAACTATTAAAAACCGTTTTGAATAGTTTAAATACAATTAAATAGCATCTCTTGGTTATACAAAATCGTTTTTTAACAAAATTTGTCCTACAAATTAATAGTCGCCAAACTATCGAAAAATATCAATATGTTCATTATTAACTATAGTAGTGCGTATAATGAAAAAATTATTCACCACTAGTCAAAAATGCGTCACTTCACGTGCGCTAAGTTGTAATGATAGCCTATATGACTAGTAGTGGAAAATAGTATATTACGTAACGAGAGTTGTAAGAATCATACTACATGCGAGTGAAAAGTTACTTCACGAGCCGTCTGCGGCGAGTGAAGTAAGTTTCAAGAGCGTTTAATAGACTTACAACTCTTGTTACGTACTATACTTTTTCTACGACCAATCCTAGATTTTCTACCCTAATCCTTAAAAGGCACTTTTAGGGGATACTTTTCGGTTTATCTGAAAATTTGCATACATCTGTTTTTAGAGGTGCTTATTAACATTTGTTCATAAAATTTTTGGGGGTCGAGTACGGATCGCCCGTAAAAATTTAAGTTTAAAATAGGCAACGTACATATGTCGGCTGTAGTGTGCACTAGAAAAGAAAATACCATAAAATAGCTAGACTCCATTTATGACAAGGGTGTAAAGGAGGGAGTGGGGATTTTTTCCTTCGTTTTTCAATATATCGTCTCGTTTTTGAGATATTTCAACTTTTGTGTCTCCAATTTAAAAATAAAATTTTAACTTTATTTTTACATTTTCTTAAATGTTGGTGTTATTACGAGGAAGTGATAAGATTACTAACACAAAACCTTAATACAATATTTAGCGCTTGCCTAATATTATAACCAATGAGTAATAACTGAAGAGCGCAGGCTAAGAAGGGGGGGTAGTCATTTTTTTTAAATTTTTTAATTTTTGCGGAAATTGATAGCTAATGCAATATTCTATCGTATAGAAATGTAATATAGGCTAAAATTGAAATTAGGCAAAAGATATTGCAGATTAAAGTTTGTCTATACCGGCAATACATATGAGGTTTCAAACTTTAAAATCGCGGTCCTGAAAAATTATAAATTTTGACTATCCCCCTTCTTAGCCTGCGCTCTTCAACTGTAATAATGCGAAATCAAAGCCGTTGTAAACCCAATCAAACCGGGCAACGTATCTCACGTCAGATGTAAACACGGAAAGAGGGACTCAGAGGTGACGTGCACCATAATCCATTAAAAACAATAATATGTAACACCACGTTTTTTTTACATGACAGGTGCTTGAAAATAATTAAAACATCAAATAAATTAATAATTAAAGTTTTTATTAGATTAAATCTTTCACGTCAAATAACTGTTTCTGTCAAATAATCAACATAACTTACTATTGCAGCCAACATAATCTTAGTAAATTACAATATTCCCTAGCCGTGCGATCAAACACTTTACGCACGGCCGTGCGTAAAGAGATGTTTACATAGGATCGGGTTCGAACAATATTGTTCATTTACGGTAGTGGTCGTAGAAAAAAATAATTTATTTGCATTACACCACTGATAGACAATTTTTAAATCAAGCTGAACCAAGGCAATGTCGGATATTGCTTTTATCTTTCTAAACAACTTCAGATCATCTGCAAAAAGTAGATATAAGTAAAACTTTATCAAATAGGTCAAATCATTAACAAAAATAAAAAATAAGACAAGTCCAAGATGACTACCCTGGGGTACACCTGACAACACGTCAATAGCTGCAGAATTTATTCCCACGATACTTACATATTGGGTTCTGCCGCTAAGATATGATCCCAACCACTTCACTAGATCATCTGATAAACCCGCACCCATCAGCTTAGAGAGTAATATGTCATGTTGTACCGAATCAAAAGCCTTTCGAAAATCCATATACACTGCATCTCCTATAGCTCATCGGATTCGATAGCATTCGATACAAAGTTTGTAAAGCTTATTAAATTGGTAACTGTTGATTTGCTAGCCATAAATCCATGTTGAGCATCACTTAGAAATGCCAAAGCATTAAATCTTAGATATTGTGCTACTATACTTTCGAATATCTTCGGGACCACCGAGAGGGTCGAAATTCCACAAGTTATTTGATATATTCGAGAACCAAAGATGTAGTCCTTCTTCAATATAAAAGCAATTTGGTCTACGAAATAAAATGTAATTGTAGCAAGAATTACATCGGTCAAACCAAGCAACTTTTGTCCAAACATATAAAACAGCACAGAAGTGATGCGGCCAGAGGATCCGATAAGACTGGGTTATCGGAGCATTTGCACAAGAATAACCATCAATTTTTAAATGAAAACGTAAGAGTTCTTGCAAGTGAACATAATTTTTCTAAGCGCGCCTTCCTGGAATCCGTTCACATCTTCTCTAGTGAAAATAATATGAACAAAATTACCGACTTTGAACAAATCGATTCTGCGTATAAAGCGGTAATTAAGATTTGGAAAAAAAAGATTAATAGGAGCAACGCTTGACAATTGTTCTCCATTTGTTTTTGCTTTTTGGCAGCAGCTGGTTTTTTCTTGTCGACCGCAAAATGGCAGCTTTAAAGTTCTCCCGCGATTTTTGAGATTACTTGGTGTGTGTGTGTGTGTTCCCCCCCCCCCCCTATATCGGGTTTTAGTTGTTTAGCGGAAAATTTTCGTCGTATTTCTTACTCACTCCAACCCTGGACTTTCTACACCACTGTAAAGTATAGGTATTTATCAACCTTCATGTTGGATATTGTATTGTTTATACTGTGATAAGGTTAATATTTTTCCAATCTATGTTTACTAAATTTTATTCTGAAATTTTAATGTGTCATATTTTTGTGAATTTTACAACTTTTAAGCTTGCTCTTGTACTATATTTTACATAATTGTATATGTTAATTGACGAAATTGTTGAATGTCTCTGCACGTTTATCTGGTAATTGCCAAAATGGGGTTTTTAACGAAAGACACCATCTTATCGTGAGGTATTATTGTATTTATGTTGATTATTTGATTGTATTCGGCAATGTTTAATTACAGTCCAGAAGCCAGAAGATGACCTCATATAGAGGTCGAAACTACCCAGCAAACATACAAGTCAGAAAGACTTCTTGAAAAAGTCTTTTTAAAGACGTTGTTTAACCACGTTAAACATGGTATTTTTTTGGCTGTACAAAATTTATCAATTTTAATATAAAACCATCCTGTATGTGAAAATATTTAAGTAATTAACAATATTATTTTGCAATCCTACACAATTTAATAAGTAGGTGAACTTATTAATTGTTATTAATTCATCAGCAATTATAATGTCAATTGTAAAGTCGCACGAATCGACTACTCATCAAATTAATTTATATAAAAGACCAGCAATTGATGAATAAAAATATAGTCTAAAACCAAACCTTGAGTTTTATTCTACCACCACGGCGACTTCTGAGTTCCAAGCCTAAAAACTCGTTGGTGAGGCTGCCAACGCTCAGAAGTCTGCCAAAGCTTCAAAATTTCTCGTTCGGGAGATTTTACAGACGTCTTTAAGAACTCTAAATATGACGCTGAGCGACTTCATTTTTCAGAACTCTCAATTAAGAGGTCTTGAAGAAGTATTTTTTCTGACTTTGTAAGACGTCAGAAATATGAGCCCTTTGAGAAGTCTTTTTACTGACTTCGTAAGATGTCAAAAATATGAGTTCTACAAGAAGTCTTTCTTCTGACTTCATAAGACGTCAAAACTATGAGTTCTTTAAGAAGTCTTTCTTCTGACTTCCTAAAACGTCAAAAATATGAGTTCTTTGAGAAGTCTTTCTTCTGACTTCCTAAGACGTCAGAAATATGAGCTCTTTTATAAGTCTTTTATTCTGAGGTTTGGTTGGATCAAATTTGACGCATGCGTTTGGTGGTATAACATGCACATGTTTTATAGTACGTAACCTACAAAAATTCGAAACAATTTTTGTTGACATTTCCCATTTTGTGTCCAACTCAATTTATATTTGTGGTTCAGACTAATAACACATCAGTCTATTTTACAGGTAACGTATTAATGAAATAAAAAAAATTAATGTCATAATTTATTATTTTTTGTAAATTGAAAATAATTTTCACCAGGATGTTAAGAAAACGCCGGTTTGACAAATTGTCTAAAAGTCAAAATGAATCGACTAATAAAAGAGCGCTGCAAAGAATCAGTTTTGAAAACTGTTTTATATATGGGTCATTCCACAAAATAAAATCATTTTTACGGGGCGACCCTCGCGGATTATGTTCAAAATTTGAGAAGATTTTCTCTATAATAAGAAAACAATTCTCTGAAAGTTTTAGCTCTTAATATGCAGCGGTTTCGGAGTTATGATTTTTTGAAATTTTAGAAAAAAGTTTTTTTCAACTTCTTTATCAATTTTTTTGGTGAGGAAAACTTTTTCATTTAAATTAATGCAAAACTGTATCTTGTGGGAAAAATTCTCAGCTTTCGAATAAAAATATCCATTTTATCCTAAACTCATCAATAGACCCTTAAATATCCAATTAAAGTGGAAAAATCGATTTTTTTCTGTGTGCGGCGCAAGATACTTCAAATTGGACTTTTTTTCTTAAATCTGAGAGTTTTTTCTATAAAGTATATTATTTTTGCGATGTGCATATTTTTTGTTTTATTACAATTAAATTAAACATGATATCCGGTAAGTGTTACACGATTATTCGGAATAGTAAAATAATTTTCTGTAATGTATTGGTAAAAATACTATAATATAAACAAAAATAAGATATTTAGAGGGGAATATAATAAAAAAATAAAATTTTAAAAATTATAAAAAAAATATTTTTTCTGCACGATTACAATACTTTCACAGACTTCGTATTATGACAAAGTAAAAAATTGTTAAACCAACTAAATTGTTTTTCTTAACAGAAAAAACCTTTGTTATAGCAGCAAGAAAAACTCTGTTGTGGCTATAGATCAACGGTCGGCAACAGGCGGACCGCGGTTCGTTTACGGACCGCGAAAGGTCGAACCTCGGACCGCCACACTTCGAAGATACACTTCAAATTTGCCGTTCTTCTCAGAACAGAGCCATGCGATAAATAGGTAGCACTTAATTATTATCAGTTGTTTTTTTCTGGACCTCGTTAAAATTTTCCCTCAGTATCCGGACCCCACCTAAAACTATTTGCCGACCCCTGCTATAGATACTAAAAGCTATATTGAGCCATAAATACTTTTCGCATTGCATGTTTGCAAATCTTAATACAGACATATAAGATATTTACATTCAAATTTGTTTAGTAATAATTTGTAGAAGAATGGTATGTAAGCATATTAGCGAAGTTACATTTTTGCTGTTTGTCCCGATGATGATTTAAATAAATCGAAACTAGTAGACAATAAGAATCTAATTTGTTGCAAGGAATAAAGAAATACCGGAACTTGAATTTATATAACACCAGCAGTGTGGCGTAAAGCCTACACCGGCCGACTGGGAAGCGGGTGACCGCGGTTCAAATACTGGTCGAGTCGAATACGCTGCTGTGATCTAAAGCCCAAGATAGATCTGTGGGCTGTGGGGAAGGCAACGGGAAACCACCCCATTAATTAAATTCCCTGGTACGTCATCTTGGTTCAGCCAAGTGGATCGCCAACGCCCATTGAGGGTATGGCACATTAAGAAGAAGAATTTATATAATATAATCAACCTTGCATTAGGAGTCATTCATCTTATTACTATAATATAATCATTTAGTATGTTATTCATTAGATTTTGTACCATTTGTACCATTGGCATTTGATTATGTTTCTTTCATACATATTATGCTCTTAAAAACATTATTTGATACATATATGGCGAAAAACCCAAATACAAATTACATTAGAGTACATACCTATTCATAAGTATAATTTATATTTTAGATTGTTGAAAAAGGGTTATTTAACTGCAAAAACACGTATTAAAATTCAAAAGTAACCACTTAAAACTTCCGCATAGTATACACCTTGAACATAATGAATCTGAATTTCAATAATATTTACCTTTGCAGTTTGCACTGTTTACGAATAATATTTCATATTATTCACATTTTCTACTTCTAATACTAATGCCGAATAAAATATTAATTCATCCAAGCAAACCTGATGTAAACTTATTGCACAAAAATTTCACGTCAGGTGCACAAAGAAAAAAATTTGATGGTTTTTCAACACGTGAATACGCACCATATAATTGTCCGTGAGAAAAACATGAATCCAATCCGCATATGGTCATTGTTTGCCTTTGCAACTTATTTAAGGTCATCTCAAATGCCAGAAGTTTTAAAAAAGAAGTTTTAAATCTTTATCTAAGCGAATTATTTGAAAAACAAGAAAATAACTCATTAAATCAGATTGGTGGCAAACGCAATGGATGGATTTTCTCGAGAATGGAGATTTACACTACCAAATAATACTTTCTTCTAAGTTTAAAAAAAGAAAATCCCCCCCTTCTCCCTAACGATTTTTAGGTGAAATCCTATTTTGACTGGACTATATGAATGTAGTTGTTAGGAGATTTCAGTCACTGCGGAGTAATTTCTTCGGAGTAATCTCGAAATCATCAGTATCACCGTTAATCCTTTGTAATGTGATGCCTACATCATCTTGCATGTATACTCTAAGCCGAAGATTCTGCTTCTACGGTTGCCTAACTTTACTGTTTGAATAAGTATTGTGGAAAGAGTATCCATCGTTTGGTAGTTCTTACAACCGAAATTCAACTTTATAAATATTTGAATAGTTAAATTAATAGTACAGAATTTCAGGGGAGGCTAGACCTCCCTTGCTTCCTCTAACGAGCCGCCGCTGCTATCCGGTATCCAAAATCTTAGAGCCCCTGTACCCCTGTCGGTCCTCTGCAATTAGTGTACAAGAAAAATTAGTTGTGAAGCAGAAAAATATTTTAAATTTTTTGAAAAACCTACAAATATTTTTAACAGAAGATCTGCAATAAAAATGATTTTCAAAATTAAAATTCAATATGAAACCCAAAAAAAACACAACATTTAACAAAACTACTACATTTTTCTACACACGTAGAAAAATGTTGTTTAAAAAATTTACGGTTAAAATATTACTATTTTAATATTTTGTTTGCTTTTGTTAAATATTGTATTTTATAAATTGCACACTAAATAGCTCACATTTTACACGAAGTTTCTAATTTTGAAGTTTATTTCTAAGAAAAACAGATAAATTTTTTCATCATCAAGAGTACGAGATTTATGAACCAAAGCAATTTGTTCAAAAATCAATAAAATAGTTATACTTTAAGTGCTTTATTTTTAATTTTTATTATTTTCAACATTGTGATGAATATATTATTTTTAATAAAATTAGAACTTCAATATAACAAGTTAGTTAAAACGAATAAAATGCAATAATTATATTATTTTTATGTATCTTTATGGAACTGTTTAGGACATTTTGATAAACCCCAGGGTGCCGTGAAACACAGTTTGAATAACACTGGTCTACACGATTTAGCCTATTTCGTTGAACCGATTCTGAAAACTGAATTTTACCTCCAATCAATTTTAAAAAAAAATTGGAGGTATGGTAATCGAAAAAAAATTTCAACTTTTTTTTTTTGCATTTTCGAGATCACCGTGTTCAGAAACGTAAAGATCTGCAAAAAGTAAAATAAAAATTTCTGTGTCGGTCTGTCGGTCTGTCTGTCTGTCTGTCTGTCGTCAAATTTTGTCGATCGATTTGCTTCCGAGCCATCCAACCAATTACGACCAAATTTGGTATGGTGGTAGGGTTCACGGTGGAAAGGTGAAAATAAGGTTTTCGTCGCGATCTATCAATCAGGAGTGCCACCACAAGAAAATAATACGGGATTTTTAAAAAATATTTTGTCTTGCGATATGTTATTTTAAAGGCCTTAAAAGGCTTTATCCAGAATAGGTAAAATTAATCTTCTATCTGTCGTCTGTCAAAAATCACAAGTTGTCAAAGTTGAAACTTTAAGAGTGAATAACTCAAGAAATGCTGAAGGGGTCTTACCCAAATTTGGTACGTAGGTACATTGATCCTAATGGATATGAGAGCATATGTAATCCTTCGATAGAAATCAGTAATGCAACATGAAAAAAATAAAATTAACTTTTTTGTCAAAAACATGAAAAAAGTTTTTGTCGATCGATTTTCTCCGGCATTTCTGCGTCGATTGCAATCAAACTTATTGGACGTATGCCTCGTGGGCTGGAATGGTGAAAATAAGGTTTTGCCAGAGAAATCTTCACCAGGGCCACCACAATAAAATAAATAAAAAAAAATGAAAATGTCGTCGTATGTCCGGAAATGTTTAACCGATTAAGCTAAAATTTGGTGTGTCGATGGAGCTTTGAAAGTATAAGTATTGGTGAGAAAACAAACCGAGCCAATTGTAACAGGGCGGGGCAGGTCAGAAAAATTATAGAAAATATTAACTGAAATCTTAATTTATATATTTTTTGTGAGAATTGGTCAGATGGCTGGCAAAAATAAAACAATATATTCAAAATTTTAATAAACGTCATAATTTTGTGACATATGTGTCAAAATTAGGTTAATGTTGATTTGTATACCGAGTGCAGCATAAGAATTGAGTTTAGGGCTTGTAACAATTAATTTTAGAATACAAAAATAGGTGGTTCGGTGGGAAATATTTTATAATATCGTCGTACGGACTGACGGAACGTTACTTTATAAGTAAAAGGTTCTGCCACTAGGTAGCGACCAAGTTTAGGCTGTTTGTTAAATTTTTTCGCAAATGTTTTCAGAATCAGTAAATCGACAGTCAGTAATTTACAAAAATTTATTTTCGAAAAATCCGCTAGATGACCGAAAAAATTTGTTGTACCAATCTTGGAGAAATTTTATTTGTGACTTCTTACGGTATTATGTGACGTATATAAAAATTTTGGAAAAAATTCAGTGGCGTACAAAAATAAAAAATTTTTTTCATTTTAGATTTTGTTAAAAAAACTTTTATAGATAGATTTAGGGTAGGGGGTGATACATATAGATATCTTTGCCAGGGCTACCGATATCTTTGTTAAGGCTACCACAATAGATAACAAAAATGAACATTATGTCATCGTATCTCCGGACAAAATTTGGTGTGCTGGTGATTGGAGGTATTGCGGCAGAGAGTGACGATATTTTTTTCTTCAGCTATCGGCTGGCGCAAAAAAATTTTTGGTTTTCGTAAGAGAAAAAAGAATTTTGAATTTTTTGATAGAAAATTTGTATAGTATTTATATTTTAGTATTATATAGTATTTTCCGAATAAAAATTGAAAGGAACAAATTTCAACAATATGTTTTAACTTTTAAGTCAATTTGTTGATTGCATTTTGCTGAATCGTGTACACCAATGTAAATTTGTAATATTTAAATGCTACACTCAATTAAAAGTGTGGAAGAGGTGGAAACCAGTTTTTTTCAGTAAAATAATTTAATTTTTATGTCTTACTGCAGCATCTATGTTTTTAAATTCTAACTATTGCAAGTATGTATGTAGGTATCTGCTTAAAACAGAGCTCTAACTAAAATATAAAATAATAAGTGGTAAGTGCTCAGAGTGCTCAGTTGGCGCCGACTCTGTCAGAACTCAGAATTGCTTGCGCATAAAAACGAAAGTTGTTGCTGACGTTGCTGACCATTAAGAAACTATTAGTTAATTTCAGTGTAGTGAAGTGGTGTGTAAGTGGATGGATTATTTAAACAAAAACAAAGTAAGCCATTTTATAACTTATTTAATTTTATATCAATGAAAATACTTAATTATTTACAGAAAGAAAAATAATGACCAAAGAAAAATATGAAATGGTGACCGGTATATTTGAATTATTAGAACAACAAATTGCCAAGAAAACGGCATCTGGCAGACTTGCAACCGCAAGGTAAGCGTTATTTTCTTTTTAGTTCTTTTCGTACACTTACAATATTTTTAACCTTGATGTGACTGGATAGGTAACCGGGTACCTTTTGCAGTTTTAAGCATTCATATTTTTTGTGTTCAACCGTTCAACGTCGTTGAGTTTGGAAATTTCGTCTTACTACGTTAATCGTAGATAATTATAAACTTTGCATTGGCGCGGATGGGTGCATGTAATGTTTGAAGGTACCCGGTACCCATGCCGCCATTAAAAGGGGTCACATAAAGGTTAATGTATTAAAATTTCTCTATACAATGTAAAACAAAAACAGCAAAATACAAACAACATTACTAATTACGTATCTTAAAAAATGTATAAAAATAATTCGTTAAGGTCAGCGGCGTAACGATAGGAACTCTGACGGGATCTTTCCGGCTAATCGTCATCACGTGACTTAAAAATCAAAACGGTTTGGTATTGCTTAAAATTAATAAATTACACTAAAAATATTGCCAAATTTTGAATAAAAATATTTACATAAAATGTTTTAACAGAATACTGGTTCTATTAGCTAAATATTTTTCGTAATTCGCAATTAATTCGTAAGTCGTAATTTAAGCTTCGCCATGTAAACGACACTAAAATATGTCCAAAATATTAAATCCTAAAACACTTACTACATTAGTTATATACTCGTAAATAATCAAAATGAATAAACTAAATTAAAATTACATCTTATTTTAAAAAAATTGATTGCTTTAAATACATTGTATTTAACCATGCCACCAGGTGGCGTACCTGGTATGAGCTGCCACAAATTTCATTCAAAAGTAAACAGCGAATCAAAACCAACGAGCGTTGTCAAAACGATTCGGTAGATGGCAGGATATAAGATTTTTGGGGTATTTTAAAAATAATTAATATTTTAAAGCAATAATTTTATAATTTATTATTATTTGTTTTGAATAGAAACATAATTTAATTAAACAGAAAAGATTATTTAAATTACTGATTCTTTTCAATGCAAATAATAATAAATTATTTTTATTTTTTATTATATATTGAGATAACCCGTTTGACTCAATTTATTAAAAATTGTTAATTAAATTTAACTTTAAAATAAAAACTTAAATTTTCTTCGGGCCACCCATTTCTTATTTAACATGAGACTCTTCTTGAATTAATTATACTTTTTAAAAACTTAAATCAAACCCTTTATTAAAGCTTAAATCAAAATTTTTATTAAATTAACTTGAAACTTAACTTAAATTGGAACGGACAAACACACACACGTCCGTACAAGCGTCTAGGTACACCAATCTTGATATGATTCGTGTTGTGATGCGCATGCGTGAACTGTTTTGTGTTAAGTTTTGTTGAACTTGGACAGGTCTACTTTTTCGAAGTTTTGAAGTTAATTGTTTTTATATTACACTGAATCATTATTTGTCTTTTATACCTTGACAACGAGATATATTCAATAGGCTATAACGCCCTAGGACCTATAAATCATAATGCCCGCTCATTATGCCCTCTCATTCGCAATTATATAATATAATTCAAAAAATGTATCATTTTATTGTTTACAATTTTATTTAAAATTAAAAGTATAACTTTCAAATGAAGATCCACTAATTGAACAATTAAAAATTAAAAAAAAATTAAATTTAGCAATCATCAAATTCAAAATTTATAAAATTTTGAAATATTGACAAATTCTAATGCAGTGAAATATAAAACGTTGTATGCATCACGAGCATTACTCGATGTTTATGCTCTCGGGCAAGTTCACAAGTTCGCGCATGCGCATTACAACACGATTCATATCAAGATCGGTGTACCTAGACGCTTGTCACGTCCGTTCGCTTGGACTAGACACTAGAGTCTAGAGAGAGTAATTCTACTTTTGCATCCGCATGCGCAGTAGTGTCTATTTTGAACTTTGAGAAAATTAAAATACTAAATTAATTTTGACATCTGCCAAATTTACATTTATTATATTATTATCATTTAATTTTAATTGTTATACAGATTTTAGACAGTTTATTTTGATATTTTTTGACAAAATTTAAATGGTATATTATTAATATACACTTAAAATATAATATTAATTTATGGTAAAAATTTTTTATGCAAATGGTTTCTCATCACTGTGAATGCACTATATACAGTATTAAATAAATACAGTATTTATTGCTTTTTACTTGTTTTTTCATGGTCACTTGAGTCGTTAAAACAGTCAATCAACTTTCACGACAACAATCTTAAATCATAATTAGTTTTAAATTATTCATTAATTCACACTGATGAAAAACCATTTTGCATGTAAAATTTTTACCATAAATTCATATTATATTTTAAGCGTATATTAATAATATACCATTAAAATTTTGTCTAAAATATCAAAATAAACTGTCTAAAATCTGTATAAAAATTAAAATTATATGATAATATACTAAATGTAAATTTGACAGATGCAAAAGTAGAATTACTCTCTCTAGACTCTAGTTTCGCTTGGCAGTCGGCCTTCAAAAAGCATATCTGCACATTTTTAATTTACAAACTTAACGAAATAATACCAACTTAAACATTTTTAACGATTAAAAATATACAGGACGATTAAAATTATTTACAACACAAAACTTATTTACAAAAATTAAACAATTATTATTAACCTATTTAACTAATTTTGAACATGACATTTTTAAATTATTTTTATAAAAAATTCTCTTGCAAGAATCACAGTCCTCTCAATTTTCGTTCATCGAAACAAGTGGTATGTTACTGAAAAAATACAAAGCATTCGATTAGATTAAAACAAATCGTTATTTACGCAAAGATTTAGTTTCAAAGTTTTTCAAAATTAAATTTCAGGATCAATTATTAAGATATATTAATTTGTAATTAAAATCAAAAAGCTAGCAAAAATCATTTTAAATAGAAGAAAGCAATAATAGCACTGGTCGACAGTGGTTTTATTGCCCTGGATTTTTGATTAATTTTTGAAAGATTTTATGTAAAAAACACTGAGGGTAGCAATATTTTTTCCAAATTGGCTCTAGTTATTTATTTTTTTGATATTTTTATATTTGACTCGAAAATGCATTATTTTAATGAAAAATTCGATTTGTTTTTGTAGTATGAAAGGTTTATCAATACAACACTATTAAACTATCATTAAATTAAACTATCAATTTATTCAAAAAAAAAAATTTAAAAATATAAAAAATTTAGAAACTTTTATTGAAAATTTGTTTTTTTATGAAATTTTTGAGTACCATGTCTTTGTAGAGTCCAGCAGTAATCTGCCATCTTATTCATATAAAAGTAGGTCACCTCTACCTTATGGCACTAACAAAAAATGAAAAAATGTTATGTTCAAGGGCGGTCATAAGGGGGAGGGGAGCATGGGGGCTATGACCTCCTCCAAACTAACATATTACATTGTTTCAAACTAATGTTCTTACTAAATACCTAAATGTTTTTCAAGATTTTGGAAATTTTTTCGGAAATGGCCCCCTCAGAAACTGGAAATATGACCGCCCCTGGCGTACTTCAGCCCCTATAGCTTCGGGGTTAATTTTTTCTTGCAGTCTCCTCACTACGTCGGCGTAGGTCGATTTGCCGACTTTTATGACAATTGCTTCAGGCCTCGCGTTTGTTGTTATCGGTGGGGCCTGTTGGGGGACTTGTGCTCGGCTGGCTGCTTGGGGTTTATGCACCGGTCTTTGACTCTGTCCGGAGCATGGTTTTGGTTCCCCTCTCTGTCCGGCCAACGGCGAGGCAGGCCGTTTGCGCTCCTTTCCTTTTCCGATGGCGCCTATTCCTTTTCCTCTTTCTTTGGCCGTCCAATGTGGCTGTACCGACCGCCCGGTTTGTCGTCGCCGCCATTGTTGCACTCGCGTTTATAGCGTTTTTATCTCTCGCAGCTGGCACCTCACTAGGGGCGTCCGTACTGTGGGTGGCACCATTGGGGCTAATCGCCCGCTCCAACACCCGTGGCAGATTTGCGCTTGCGTGCTCAGCGTCTTTTCCGCTACCTGCCATGTCCGCAATCACATCACTGCCACTCTCTTCTCTCACCTCGTCGACCTCCTCCGCCACCCGACTCCCATTGTCTATTGGTAGCCGGGGAGGGGTATCCGAAGTCACTAATCGTGCCTCGGTTTGGGTCGAGGTATCTACCTTCACCGCTGCCGTCGGAAGCAGCGGCCCTTGTATGGCTTCCCCCACTTTGTCCCGGAGCTCGCTCACCTGCCTCGTGAGTACGGCGATTTCTTCCCAAAGGTGGTTCGCGCACTCTTGCAGTGCGGCGCTCTCAAGGCACCGCCGCGGGGACGAGATCGCGGAGAACACCCGAGGGTCCTCCAGCTTCACCTCCCCCAGCTCGTGGTGTGCCTTTCTCAGAGCTTCCAGTTTTTCTGATAGCTCCATGAGATTTTTCACAGCGGCTTCCAGCTTTGCCTCATGCTCGCCGTTTCCAGCCCCTCCCATCTTCTCTCTCAAGGCCGACACCTCCGCCGCCACCCTCGACACCGCCGCGACGTCCGCAATGGGGAGGCTGGTCTCTGTGGCTCAAGGCGTCCACTTTATCTTTGAGGCTCTTCAAAGCTTCCTCGTGCCTCAGCCCCATCTCTCGATAAGCACCCTTGTTCTTCTGGTACTTCTCCAGCATATTCTGTTGGAGGTGCGAAGCCCATCTTTTAGCTCTTGTATGGAGCTTTGCTACGTCTTGGGGTCTTCTTCGGATTTGGTTCGCCCCCTCATTTAGGCTGTTACTTATTCCCCGAACATCCGCTCGAAGCTCGGTTGTCATGGCGGGGACAGGCGCCATGAGCTGGAGTGCCATGGTTAACGTGCTTATTTTGGCTTCTTGGGCCGTGATGAGATGGGTTAGTGCCACTCCTGCACCTCGGACCTAATGAGGCGTCCTATTGTGCTTAGCGATGGCTTCATACCAATCATCGATCACTTGCTGGTGGTCGGCCATAGCTGGCTCTTATACAGGGTGTATCAATTTGAACTTTTTTTTAAATTTTTGAATAAAACATACAATTTGAATGAAAGTTTGGAATATTTTTATTGAAATATGTTGTAGATAGTCTACAATTTAATGTTTAAAAATGATATCATCCAAATGTCCACCGCGAGCACGTTTGCAAACATTGATTCTTTGAGTAAAATTTTCAAGTTAGGCTAGGAGCACTTACGTAATGGGCCGCATCTAATCCGTACACTTTATAACAGGTTTCACGGAAATTTTCAAATACATCCGCCAACAATAAAACGTCGGTTTTCAAGTACAAGTCCGAGTACTCACACAAAGTTTTTATATCAAACTCATTCCAAACATTTTGAGCATGATTATAATCCTCGTCGGAAATAGATTCTTATTTTAAAGTACCTATATTATAAAATTCTGATTGCGCTGGTAATGATGTTTCATCAAGATTTTTCATACATTTCACATGATCATATAAACCTTTACGTTTTAACAAATTGAACTTTGTTAGTTCATAAGTCATCTAAATAAGAAACTAACCCATCCAATCCCTGAGGCATAAATCTAAGCGAGCCTATAAACTTAAATTTAATTTTTGAATCTTTAACTGATTTGGTGAATGATATATATTTTTCCTTATTTACGGGGAGGACAAACACACTACCTTCAATTTCTTGAGCGATATTCTTAATTAGAAAGTGGGCGTCATAGCCGCTGAGATTATGACAAATTACGGGAATTGACTTACAATCTTTATAATTTAGATTACAGCTGTAATGTGCCGGATCCCTATAGTCACCTGTTAAGTGATTGTGATCTCGTACTTTACTGTCATTTGAGGTAAATTGTTCACCGCAAATGTGGCATTTAGTCGCTTTTTGAAATTCCCATTCTTCCTTCATGGTTGATTACATCGGTTGCATTGCCCAGTAAACCGGCTCAATATCCTCAACAATTTTCTTTATCTCTTCAGCAAACCATTTGGTGCAATCTTTACCGCGATAACTTCGATAATATGAAAGCTCTTGATTGTAGTCACATTTAAAATAATACCTATCACTATGCGATTCATGTTCTTGATACATTGTACTATTTATGCCCCACTTTTTATTAATAGGTTTTAAAATACTTTCAGTATATCACAAAAAGTACTTTTTCTTGATTTTTAAAATTTTTGAATTTAACTACTTCGCCCTGCTTAGGCATGATAGTAGTTGTACTAGGTCACTCCGGCGGATCATCAAAAAAATCAAAGATCCGTTAATCCGTGTCAATACGTCGCAGTGCAATGTGTAATTAAATTTTGGAAGATCCGCGGATCTTTGATCTATTGATGATCGGCTATATGATCTATGTCGATACGGCATAGCACAGCGTGTATAATTTTTCAAAAATTAAGATAAGATAAAATCTATAAATAAAAGTATCATACTTATATTATACCCTCTTGACAAATGACTCATCCCTTAGAAAATTCCGCCTCTAACCAATCGACAATGGTTGACATAACAAAAATCAAACCAATAACTTTAGAAATTATACATGCTAATGATGAGGGTCGTTTGATAGAATAAATAATATGTATAACAACTTCAGCCCAATCCATCAAATATTGAGAATTTTAACGGTCTTATAAAATAATGCTAAATAATTTAGAATTAAGGGTATATTTTAGATTCAAAACAAAACCAGATAATTAAATTATTATTTTATTATATTATAATTAATATTGTACATATAAAAATTAAAAACTTATTGATATAATATTTATAGGTACCGCCACAGCTTCTGAAAGGGTCGCATTATCTGTAAAATAAGAAAAATTATTTATAGAATTATGATTTTTTTGTAACTACTTAACCCATCAACCATATACAGTACTGTGTAAAAGTCTTAGCACACCGCATCGTTTTGCAAAAATCCATTATTTAACACTAGGTAAACGAAATTTATGTAAGTAAATTTATTAAATATATACAATTAGAGGTATTTACAAAATTTTTAAACATTTATTTACACGCAAACTACAAAATTTCTAATAACTAGTGTGTCCACCATTAGCCGCAATCACACTCGCGATTCTTTTAGGTACACTATCAAATAGTTTTTTGATAAAATCTTGAGGGATTTTTGACCATTCGTCTTTCAGCACTTCAAATAACTGTCGGGCATTAGTTGGCTGACGTTCATGACGTTTTCTGTCTAAATATTCCCACACATGTTCAGTAATGTTCAGATCTGGGCTCTGAGGGGGCCAGACCATGGTATTCAAAATGCGAGAACTACGCGAGCAGTGTGCTTGGGGTCGTTATCTTGCTGAAAAGTAAAATTTTCCCCAATTAAACGACCACCAGATGGAATAGCGTGCTCGCGTAATATCTCTAAATAAGCGACTGCATTCAGTTTACCGTCGATTTTTATAAGATCACCAACACCATTTGCAGAAATGCACCCCCAAACGTTAATTGACCCACCCCCGTGCTTTATAGTTGGTTTTAAACACGAAGATTTGTAAGCTTCGCCGGGTCTTCTGCGAACGTACTGCCTTCTCTTACTACCAAATATTTCAAACCTAGACTCATCCGTCCAAAGAACTTGATTCCACTCATTTTCTGTCCAATTTTTGTGATCCATGGCATACTGCTTCCTTTTTTTCATGTTCCCTTTACGGAGTAATGGTTTTTTAATAGCCACACATCCTCTGAGGCCTATTTTGTTTAAACTACGACGAACGGTCGATGAATCGACCGATGTTCCTGTGGCATTACGCAGATCTTCGGTTAACTCTCGAGATGTTCTGTACCTATCTCGTAAGGAACGGACTCTTAGATACTTTTCGTCGTTTTTTTTAGTTTAGTAGGCCTTCCAGACCGTTTCTTATCGCTTACAGAGCCGGTTTCATTAAATTTTTTAATAGTGTTGCGTATTCCGGTGACCGAAGCTTTTGTTTTTTTTGCGATTTCGCGTAAACTTTTGCCTTCTTTTTTTTTAATTAATATTTTTAATAAATTGTTTAAACAATTTCTTTAAAATTTTAACTTAAAAAGCACTTTTAACTTGAACCAGGTCGAAATCTCAATAACAACTGCATAAAAGAACCCCTAAATGTTTCAAAATTCTAAAATTACAATCCAAATATAAACACATGTGCTATTTTTAAACGGTTATTAAAATTTATCACTTATGTGATTTTTATTAGTTCTGGGTTAACCATCGTAAAAATTAGTTTTGGGTTAAAGTTTATGGTCAGTATTCCAGTAGACCAACCAAATAGTGTTATTTATTGAAAACATAGACTTGCTACATTTTTTTGTTTTAGTAAATTAGCGATTCATTAACGATAATTATATTTAAATGAGGTGTGCTAAGACTTTTACACAGTACTGTATTTAAACTTATGAGGGTAATAGGTTGATTGATAAAGTATACTATATTATTCCACCAACTACAATTAAATTATTATAATGAATATTATTTACCACAGTTATTCTGATTCATACTCAGAATACGTCAGAAAATCCCCATACAAGTCTTCTTCATCTTCATTTTCATCGTCATCAGTATCAAGCCCCAAATCCCTCAGGACGTCTTGAAATGGACCCCGCAGTATAAATCGAGGTCATGAAGCTGGTATTGGTAAAGGTGGTGATGGCGGTTGATCGGTTGCTCATCCGTTAGCTCCGCCGACATTCTCACACATTCTCATCATAAAATGATGGTGTATTTTTTTATTGTCTTTCGACATACCGGACACGTTTTAATATCACCCTTAAGCCACTCTTAAGGCAAAATTTATGATTGCACCTCAAGTTTGCCATACCCCCTTTAAAAAAATCCATACAGATTGGGAAAACCATTTTTAACAACTAAGTCAAATTTCCAAAAATGAAATCGTTTTTATATATACATAGTTTTACGGAATCCTGTGGTGACAATTCTATGAAAACTTTCACCCTAATTTTTCAAGAAACATCTGGAATATACAATACCTACAAACTACCTAGCATACACCACAATTTTATTATCTTAATCGGTTTCGTCACAGATTAGAAAAATATGCTATGGGGTTGAAAAGAATCATAATAATTAGTAAGCTATTAAAATATTTAGTAAGCTATTAAAATATTTTTCTATTCAAGGTTTTGTTCGAAGTGTTTAAGGCTTTGGGTGGCTCGCAGCTAGACATGTCCGTTCTGTAGGATCCCAATAGGATGGGTGTATTTACTTCGGGAATACGAGATTAAGCAGTAGTTGATAAATCATAATAAAAAAATTTTTTTTATATGTACTTTTATTAATAAAAAATAATAATAATAATAATACTATTTTTTATTAGCATACTAGTCTGGTCCGTGGGGTAAAAAAATATTTTGTTAACATTGAAAGTGTTTCGACCAAGTATGCTTTTTTTTACTAAAACGTTCCACAAAAAAATACTCTGCGACCGGATCTGTAAACCATATTGTATATAGTATTACTCAAACGAAAATTGCTCTAAGTTCATACGGTGATTAGAGATGTATACTCCTTGTGTATCAGAGGCCTTCCAAAAAAATAGTAATGACAAAGCAGATAAAAACTCGGTAGTTTTTTATATTTTATAAGGATATAGAATAAAAATATTATAATACATTAGTTTCATAATTTTTAATATGTTGCAATTCAAGTACAAAAGATATAAATTTATTTTAATCTTACATTAATTCATATAAATTTTTCTTAATTACTTCTGGATACATATATAATAATTCAGTGATACATAGCAAGTTAATCCCCTTATGATATGCTAGAGAATTTGCCACACCCTCGAAATTGAAAAATACATCCCCACCTGACTGAATACATTGAAGAAGTATATCAGTATAAAATTCTTGCAGCTCAAATCCCTGCATTTCTCTGATGTTCATATTTATTAATGGTACAATTTCTAGTAACCTCATCATTGAAATTTCGGCTAAGCAAATATAAAAATCATTTTTTTTCAATTGTATTATGTTGTTTTTATTAAATAGTTGTCCGGTAATTTTTAATCCGCTGTCAACATTTTCTATAGGATCCAGACAACCATTTTAAAAAAAATTCTTAATTTGATCGGTATATGTATCTTTGGTCAGCATATCCCAATCCTCAAGGTTTAACGGTATACTGATGTTATTCGATCCGATTATATACATCATTGGTATCCAGTTTTCAACATCAACACCTATTGCTATAAACTTCGATTTTGACATATTTAATGCGTACCGTCTTTCATGGACTAATTTAGGTGCATGCATTACTTTAGGTACTTTATTCGGAGTATTTACTGCAAAAAGAAAATAAACAAAAAATTACAAAATAATACAGGAATATAAATATAATATGAAAAAAAGTTAAACTGATAAGGGTTACCTAACCCGTTTATTAAAAAAAAGTAATTTATTATAAGTAAACTTACTGAGTTCAATGGTTTCAGCAGCACGCTTCAAAGTTTTCAAACCCGCTCTGTTTTCCATTCTTTTTTATTTTTCTTACACAAGTTACTGTTGATACTAACAATAGTAAGTGATCTAAACAATACAAATTTCAATGCATTATATATGTATATTAATACTAGCTACCTAATTAGTTCGAAATGTTTTCGTAAATGATTTTTTAATGTATTTTAGAAACGTTATTCACATGACATGTATACTTAATGATGTAATAGAAAGCACACATCACATTAATTGGTTTATAGAATTTCAATGTCTGAAGGGTATGAAAATATTTATGACTAGATTTTAATTTTTGAAACAGTGTTTTATTGATGACTATATCTTATTTTAAATAATACGTAATCTAATAGAAACACCTTCCAGCTTTAATTATCAGAAAATTTTTTCACACTATGGGGTCTTAGAAAATTTTGATCGCTTCATAGAAAGTAAAAACTTATGAATAGACGTACGTACATTTGTTGTGAAATTCTTTGTGAGTAAAGCAGGTACAACGTCATGATGTTTTCCTATATGTTTTAACATGAAAACATTTATAGAAATATTATTTTTCTTTTCGAATTTTTTAATTTGATCTAGCGTCATTGGCAATAAAATTCCTTCTAAATTTAGAACGGTAGAATAGTGCGGGTATGAAGATGTTTTATTTAAATGCTGTTTTGCTGGAAATAATGCAGATACCACAGACCATAAAAAACATGCTTGATCTTCATTCTTAATGTTGATACAGGCTTTCTTATTTGCGATATCTTTTGGTAAAGGTATGTAAGATGATCCTCTGAATGGTTCGTATCGATTAACATTTACTGCTAAGTTTATTATAGCCGTTAAACTCCAACCGCTACCACGTTCTTGAAAATCTTCTAATTGCATCTTAATATTATCTATAATATTTGTACTCCACCATTCCTTCAAATTTGTAGTCGAATCTACTATACCGTTAGAGGTACTAAAGTGTTTCATTTCCTTAATAATTTCTTCACTCGTTTGTTGGGAAAACTCACAGCATAAATCGACATTAATTTTAAGTAATGGTTGAGACTTTAACACATTTTTTACTCTGGTTGCATAAAGAAATTGAGCATCTTCAAGAAATGTGGTAGGGTCCATATGTTTTAGATTAATAATTACACCTGTTCTGATACGACTTTTAAAGGCTGACTGGACATCTTCCCATTGAATTCGATCACTTCGACGCTTCCCGTTATTTACTATAGAACCTCCACTCTTACGTAAGGTTTTCATATGTGTAATATAACCTTCAATAAAATAAAAATTATTTTTAAAAAATGTATAAATAATAATTAAATAAGATTCTTACCTTTGATCAATCTTAGATGATTTTCAATTTTTCTTCTGCTGCCAATACTTAATTCGATAACGTTCAGAGCTGAATTTAATAATCTTATATTTTTAAATCCCAATTTAACCCATTTTTCTACCTCATCAGGTTATTATTCAAAATTATTCTCTAATGGTTTTTTCTAAATTTTGTATGATAGTAAAAATTAAATTATTCCTTCACATGTTAGAAAAAAATAAAATCTGTTAACAATTAAATCATATTAGTATAATTTTATTTTATATTACCTAACATTATATCACTTTATATAATAAGTGATTTTTTATTGCAGTTATTAAAATACCTATGATAAGCGGCATTATTTAATTTTAATGAATCTACATATTACTATATTAATTAGGTAGTCATTAAAGAGAAACGCATTCCAGCTCTAATTACCATACTTAGAAAAATTTATCACATTCCGGGGATTTTTAAAAAATTTTTTAAAAATTCTTGATCGCCGGAGTGACCTAGTACAACTACTCATGATGATCCTGCATTTATTTACTTCACCACAATCAATTTCGTGCCTATGTAATTTTTCTTCCGAATAAAAATAATGTAGGCATCTATCGCAAATGTAAATTTTACTTTTATGGGCACTCATCTGCATTGATACCAATCTACTTAGATTCTTAATCCAAACGAAATGGAATTTGATTGATACTATATCATCTTCGTCATATGAATTTTGAATCATGAGCAGATTAACATGTCGATCCTTTTTGGTTTTTGTCACGAGGATTGGTTGTACCTTGTGACGTTTTTTAATTTTCTCCAATACGTATAAGTTGATTGACATTACATTAAGTTTTTCAAATCTCTTTATTTGACCGATTGTCATGGGAAACTTTATACCCGCCAAATTTAAAACTTCAGAGTAATGCGGGTAAGAAGAAGTTCTGTTGGATTTAACATTAGATCCTGCCGGATATAAGGCCGATACCATTGCCCAAGCAAAACATGCGTCATCATTATTTTGAACATTGATTCGTGCATTCTATTTTTTAATATCATCGGGCAACGGTATATAGGATGATCCTCTCATCGGAGAATGTTTGTTCATATTGATGGTAATATTAACGATTGCACTTAAAGTCCAGCCTGAATCACGATCCTGAAACTCTTCTAATTTGATAAGAATAACCGTTTGGACATTGTGTAACCACCATTCCTTAAAATCGGTTACTTGATCCACAATTGCATTGGGTGTACTATAACATTAATTTTGAATATTAGCATTTTAAGCATTACATGAGATAGATATGTTTTACTTGAAATATTTTAAATCCGATTCGGTAGTCTTGGTAAATTCGCAGCAAAAATCAGTATTAATTTTAAGCATCGGATAAATTTTCAAAAGCTTTTTAATTCGTACCGTAAATAAATGTTTTGCGTCTTCTAAAAATGTTGACGGATCTGTATGCTTTAAATTTACAATAGAGCCCGTACGAACCCGTCCTTGAAAAGATGAATGAACATCCTGCCAACTAATTCTACTACTCCTAAGATTCTTATTGGTAGCGCCTCCACCTTGATGATTCATAGCTTTCATCATTACCCTATATCCTGAAATGGATAACCAATAACAAATTATTATTATTATTATTATTATTATTAAAAATTAATCATTTACCTTTCATCATTCCAATACCCGATTCTAAAAGTCGTTTACCACCTACACATAAACCACCTTCTGTAAGAGATCCGTTTAGTAATCTTATATTTTGAGACCATTGATCAATCCATTTAATTAGATCTAATGGATTTCCCACTGAATCAATCATAGCCCTATGAATTAATAATAAACAATTATTAAAAAAAGAATTAAATTAGGCAGGTATTTGTTGTTAGCTTTGGCATATCGATTACTGCATTGAGAGATACCTCATCGAATACCTCGCTCAACAAACATTAACATATCAATGTCTGTGATCAGATCCAATGCGACCTTGGTTAATAACATGTTATCCCACGTAAGACCTGGAGCTGATACATAATGTGCAGGATCTAATCCATAAGCATTAAAACAAGTACATTTAACATGTTGGGTTAAAATTTGAATTATTTTACTTTTTATGTGATTAATGTGTAATATTGTACAGGGTGGTCAACTAAGGAATTCCGATTTAAAAGAGAAATAAAACAAAAACTATCAAGTCAATTTTAATTTTTTTTTTTACAAATAATGTTCAGCTCTTTGGAAATTCATTTCTTAAAAATTACGCTGTCCAAATGTCCACCGTTTTTCTGCTGGCACTCTTCGAGTCGAACCCCGAAATTTAGAAAAACACGTCGCAAAGTTTCTGGACCGATGGCTTGAATTTCCTGGCGGATATTTTCCTTCAACGCAATTAGAGTGCGGGGATTGTTGCGGTAGACTACACTTTTGAGGTATCCCCATAAGTAAAAGTCGCAAGGTGTCAAGTCCGGGCTTCTGGGGGGCCATGGAAGGTCTCCACGCCGAGAAATCAATTTTTCAGGAAAAAGCGCCTGAATAACAGGTAAAGACCGATTTAAAGTGTGACAAGTGGCCCCGTCTTGCTGAAACCAAGTGTCCCGATTGTATCCATCAAAGTCTTGAAGGGCTGGTTCAAAAAAATTGTTCAACATGTCCACATAACGTGCAGAATCCACTGTTACTGCTCGGCCGCGTCCGTCTTCGAAAAAGTACGGGCCAATAATGCCTTGTGCGTTATTGCACACCAAACTGTGACCTTCAGACTATGCAATTGAGTTTCATGTTTCTGTTGGGGGTTTTCTGAAGACCAATACCGGCAATTCTGTTTGTTTACATAGCCGTTCAGATGAAAATGGGCTTCATCAGAGAAAAAAATGTTGTCGTACGCTTGAAATCGGTTCACCATTTCATTGGCGTAATCAAGGCGTTGTTGATGGTCCCCTGGCTTTAATTCCTGCACTAATTGGAACTTGTAGGGGTGCATGTGTAAATCTTTATGAAGAATGTTTATCAATGACGATCTCTTCACATTTAGAGCGGCCGCGCGCCGGCGTGTCGAGAGGCCCGGTTGGTTGCGAACAGATGCTCTCACTCGCTCTACGTTTGCATCGTTTCTCACAGACCGTCGACGGTTTATCACTCGCTGGGGCAATGTCGAACCAGTTTCTTCGAATGTTCTGACCCATTTCCGAATGAGTTGAGCACTCGGACATTGGTTAAGATTGTGCAAAGCATAATGTGCACGAAAACGACGACGCACAATAATGCAAGAATTTTGATTTTGGTAATAAGCGCGCACACAGAACGAACGCTCCTCACCCGTCCAGCGAACCATGGCGACTGAATTTCCATGAGCCCCTCCTTCGTTTAAGACCAAATCCACTTCTCTATTCCTATTCAAAACAATTTTAGAGCGCTTGTAAATCGAAATTCCTTAGTTGACCACCCTGTATAATCTTTTAAAGAAAGTGTAATAACTCAATAGTCAAAATGAATATCTTTAATACTATGTACTTGATACGTTATTATCATTTACATCTCAGTAACATGACTACTATATAATTAATCTCTGATTGCTCTTATCTTATTTATAAACTATGATACTATGTATACAATTTGGTTACTCTAGCAAAACTATTGTTATTGTTATTTGTAACCTATGTAATATGTAGGTTAGTATCTACATATTCTTAAATCTAGACACTCATATTCTCTCATATTCCCCCAAAATTGAAAGGCAGGTCAATAATAATGCGCAATTTGTTACTAATGAAGATTAAAGCTATACAAAGTGATTCACACATACCAAGATTTACAATTACTTCTTTACATATTGTTACGACCTTTTTGTCGTGGGGGTTTATTGTAGCTCAGATTAATAGAAACACAGGTAATAATTTAACCAGATATAATTAAACATAATATGGAAACCATTATATAAATTACAAATATAAGTCTTACCCATGAACTTATTAATATCTTTCTAAAGAAAAATAATAACAACTTACCTTAAATATAAATTATTATTAAAATAATCTAAAATCAATTTTACGGGAAACGCCCAACAGATTATAAAAACTGAGGTTAGAAGCATCCAGATACATGCGTTCAATCGTTCGAAAACGAACACAAACGAAGCACATCGACCAATCAAAACCGTTTTTTCATCAAACTTATAGAAACGGTCGTATTCCATCAACGTTTTATTTTTTTATCAAAATGACCTGTCCCACGGTCAAATCGGTTTTGATAAAAATTATCATCAAAATATTGATGGAAATATTGACCGTGGGACACAGGCATTACAAATATTATATTTTAATACAGCATTATTATCAATAATCGTTTCATACAATTTAATACAATTGTTAATTGAACAAATACATATTTTAAGTTTACTATTGTTATTTATTCTTACAAAATTTTACTATTCTGTTTCTAAAGCACATTTGACATCATAATTGTTTACTCTATCATTTCACGCAATTCCATCCATGTAATATGGTCTAGGTTTCCCTGGTAATTTAATGGTAATTTTTCTCCTTCTACATTACTTATCATTGTACGATTATGATTATAATCATCCGCACAACATACGCAAACTTTACCGTATTTACTTACATAATAAGAATTTCGAACTAATATAAGGTTCCGTGCATCCAAATTAGAATAATAAAAATAATATTGTATCAACTGATCAATGCCACTGACATCAACAATATGTCTAAATTCTATTGTATTAACAAAGTGCCTTGTTCTTTCATTACATATAAACATTTCAAATAGTTCTTTCAACTTATATTTAAGATGAACTAGTATTTATTCACTAACAACACTTTGATAACACCAATCTCTGAATAAAATCCGTATTAAAGATTCGGGCAGTTCAGTAGCAAGGTGGAATATATCGGGTAGTTGCTGAATTTGCTTATTTACCACTTTTACACAAATATATTTTAAAGTATCAGGCTGAAACCTTTCAGTCCATTCGTCGTCGGTTAAACGATTTGTTAGTAAATTTTCCAATATACCATCTTTAATTCTAAAGTGTTGCAATATTTTAGCCATTGTTGTAGAAATATTTATTATGATCCCCACTGAACGTGTATAAATATTATCAAGACTAATGAGTATATTGTTGAATTTCACCTCTTTCCTTTACCTGAGGGTCGCACCTTTCGTATACACCTATACACTTTTGGCATACACCCATGTTCTTCATATAGTAATAATTGCTTATATAGACACACAAAAACTCAATATTAAAATAATTTCATTTATTATCAACATAATATAATTACGTATTACAAATATGTATTATATTTTACTACAGCATTGTTGTCATTAATCGTTTCATACAATTTAATACAATTATTTATCGAACAAATACATATTTTACGTTTACTATGATTATTACATAAAGGTGTTTCTGAATAAAATTTGCATTCCATTTCTTCTTCATCTTCAAGCTGATCAAAAACTCTATTACCCAAAATTGGTTAAAGAAATTTAATTTTTTGAGCCCCCTTGCAAAATACTACATCAGCTTTTTCGGTCTCCCGAATTACAATTTCGTTAAAGCATTTTAAATCTGTTGAGCCTGAATTAAAAGGCAATCCATGATGATTGTTTTCTAACCAGCGCAGCGTACCTGTTGTTGACATTTGGTATCAAGTTCACGAAAAAGACACTTTGATTTAAAAATATAATGTTTAATAGTTTCACCATCACAAATCGCCAGTTCCTTGGGCGTAAATTCAGGTACATTAAATCCTTGTATATCTATTTGTTACCTCAATTTGAGTCAATCCAATACCTCTAGTTGTGTGGTATAAATCTATCGCGAGTACTTTTTCCGTACAGGTCATCGGTTTGATGTAATCTTCTAGTCCTTCATATTCGGAGAAGAGAGATGTTTGCAGTCGAGCAAGAACTTTATTGTTATAATCGTTCATTGTCTCGTTTCCTTTGTTTCGGCGGAAGGTCTGAGCGCGATCAGTGCGCTTTTCCTGCCGAGTAGGTTTAACCTGTGGTGGTGATGGTTTTGCTTTATCAGATACATTTTCTTAGTCATTCATGATGGCGATGGAAGAGCGAATAGCTTACTCTAAAATCTGTATCGATTAAAATATAAAATATATAAAATCCTTGTATATCGATAGTAAAAAATGTATGATGTAATTCAGCCATTTTAATAAAATAATTTATGTACAGCTTCAGTTATAATATTTGGGTGGATACACAAAATTTCGTTAAGACAGTACAAATTTTCAGAACTGAGCTCGGTATCGGTTGGTTGCGCTATACATCGAATATTATCCAACATATCCCCCCCCCCCCCTATTTGCATGCAGGAATATACAGTTTCTTCCAAATATGTTTTAAAATTTAAATTTTTTAAATTTATCATTCGTACTTGAATTAGTTGAACCATTCTAAATAGATGTGTAAAACTTACTTTTCCAAAATGCAACCACCTGCCTTCTTTCGAAATTTTCAATAGTAATATTCCATTGAAACTTGAGGCTTCTATTGACATTCCATAACTTATATCTTATAAATACCGGAATAAACACAGATTGATCATTTCTTTGTTCGAAATATCTTTCAATGTGCACCTTGCAGTTATATTTTCAGGACTGTATTTATTTTGTTAAAACGAATTTTATCATTTCTGCGCACTATTGTATGGGACATGACCTCCTGAATGATCTCTAGTATGCGAATTAGAATATTAGTTAAAAGTTCTAGTTCAATCTTTGTACGCTTAAGCATGCTACTCCAACTAACGGATGGGAGTGTGAAATATTTTGTTGGGTCTAATCCGTAAGATGAGAATGTGGAGCAACGAAATTTTTCAAAACAATCGGTTAAAAGAAGGACGTCTGATTTTAAATATAAATCGCTGTAATCTCCTAAATTTTTACAATTGAATGAATTCCAAACATTAACAGCGCGTAAATAATCTTCATTTCAGGGTACAGGGCTTCTGGTGTATGGTGGCATCACTGGGGGAACGATATGGGGGGCAATAAGAAATAGGTAATGTGGGCGGGGGGGGGGTAGATATAGACGATTGTTGTGGGGATTGGCTCGCCTTCTCTTCATCTGAGCTTTCCCACAACAACCTTGGGGGAATTTTCTCATTGGCTACGGTACATAGGTCCAGTTGGGGTCTCATGGTGTTCAGGGCTCGTGATGATGAAGGTCGTGGAATGTTCAGTTCCATGAGTGGGCGGAACCGGGCGGTTTCTTTCCTGCGGCTGCAACTGGGAAAGTACATCTGGCAGTTGAATAGCCGTCAAGGGACGTGGGGCGGGACGGTATTCGGCAGTGGGATTGCACCTCTGGCAGGCATCCTTGGTCACTCTCCTCTAACCGCATCCATAGCAGAAGCGGCCTCGTGGTCTGCTGCAGGCTGTATAGTGGTGGCTCACGTTGAAACAATTCCAACATCCAATTGGGTTCATCTAAAAAAAGGATGACGATAATCACGGAGGAAAAACAAAATAAAAGCATGCAATACAGCTAAACCACGGGGGACGACTTCAGGTCTTTAATGTGCCAACGGCCGAAATTTTTACCAATTAAATCTACTAGTTCGTACGTCAAATCGCCATGCTTTTTTAGGACCCGACATTTAAGGAATTTGGGTGCTAACTTAGCCGAGAACTTCTTAGCGGCATCGGACAAATGAAACGTTACTGCTCTTTTCTGGTTCACCCGGCCTACCCTTTCCAAGCCCTCGTTGCAGGAATGCTTGCAGCTGCAACAGTCTGCAGGAAAAAGGTCGCGCTATCGCACCACACATGTGCGGTTGAAAACCAACCGCAAATTCTTAAACATTGTAGCTTTCTTAAGGCCGGGGTTTGTTGGAAAGATAAACAGAGGCGGTTGCTAAAAAGCAAACCGTAACACTTATTTAATAATAAGTAATAATTTATTTAATAATAAATCTCGCTCTTTTTTTCTCTTTTGTCCTTCTCTTTCTCAGCTTCTTGAATGATGGAATCATCAAACTGGAAATACTCATCTATTTACTTTATTCCAGCATTACCAGCATCCATTTTATCATTTATTAAACTAATTTCATCTCCATCATCATCATATACTTTATTTGCCGAGTGATAATCTAAAATAGAGAGCATTAGAAAAACAATAAAAATATTAACGCAATAATTTATTACCCTCGACATCATTCATCATTACCATCCAGTAAATCAACACCCACTCCTATATGCTTTAAAAATTCCTCCTTGATCACTTCCACATCGCCATATATTTTATTTGTTGAGTGATATTCTAAAATAAAGAGTATTAGGGTACGTTTATGACTGTGTTAAGAGCGGCGATCATAGCAACGCTTTTTTGTCGATCTTGGTTGTGTTTATATAGAGGCTTCTATAGTAGCGAAGCATCTTTTTCTTCCTTGTGTGCATAGCAATGACGTTAATCGAGCTTATCATTTATTAAAAATGCAACGAGAATTTTTGCGCGGTGTCTATTTAATTATTGTTTCTTGATGAGTGGACGACTTTATCTAAAACCGAAAAAAGCGATACCTGGATAGATAAAGGTATTATCTAGTATTTAATCGAAGGAATAAACAAAATATTACAACAAATTTTTAACAAAATGACGGTTTCTAAAAAAAAATGACTAGGGAAAACCGAAATTTTTAGCCGTCATTTTGTTAAAAATTAATATTTTGCTTATTCCATCGATTATAAGAAATCTTTTGTGTTTTTTTTTGTATTTCCGATGACACAGTCCAGAGAAACTCCCGGAGATAGGCTATAGCGTATAGCAGATTCAAAAATCTTGATTATTACCAATAAAACAATATCAAAATAAAGTTAAAAGTAATCACAATATGTACAGTGGCTCCAACAATTATTATTAATACACTCCTATGTTAACCACGTTATGAATTCATAACGTAAATCGTTATGAATATCGTGCAATTCATTTGGATATTCTAAATCGGCCTCCAAAATATATCCTATTTGACTGTCATCGGTTATTTGATCAATATTGATATCGGTATTGGAACGCTATTTACAGCATCCCGACGGTAGTGGTTGTGACATTGCATATCCATATAAATTGTTAACGTCGAGATATTGCAGATATGACGTTTTCTTTTGAGAAGCAAAATCCGGCAAGTTCTTGTTATTAGCCCGAGCAAATCGGTTCGAGCATTGCGAAATTCCACCACGAACACCGCACTCGATAAACATTAGCATATCGATATCACTAATCAAATCTAGTTCTATTCCGGTATATTTAAACATTGCATCCCAAGTTAGGCCAGGAGCACTTACGTAATGGGCCGTATCTAATCCGTACACTTTATAAAACAGGTTTCACGGAAATTTTCAAATTTCAAATTTCATTATTGTTGTGACGCCAACAATAAAACGTCGGTTTTCAAGTACAAGTCCGAGTACTCACACAAAGTTTTTATATCAAACTCATTCCAAACATTTTGAGCATGATTATAATCCTCGTCGGAAATAGATTCTTCTTTTAAAGTATTATAAAATTCTGATTGCGCTGGTAATGATGTTTCATCAAGATTTTTCATACATTTCACATGATCATATGGGAATACACCTTTACGTTTTAACAAATTGAACTTTGTTAGTTCATAAGTCATCTAAATAAGAAACTAACCCGTCCAATCCCTGAGGCATAAATCTAAACGAGTCTATAAACTTAAATTTAATTTTTGAATCTTTAACTGATTTGGTGAATGATATATATAATAGTAGGCATAGGGACACTTGGGCTGACCTCATTTGACCCCGAATCAATGACCTTGAGGTCAATGCCGGTATATACCGGTATACCGCACCGTACCATACCGGTATACAATTAAACTATTACTATTACTAAACTATTACCATTAAACTGCACATACTCCATCAAGAAAGCTTCTGTAGTAGAAAGAGTTAATCGCACGCTTAAAAATTTAATGTGGAAGGAATTTAGTTATCGTGGAAACTATCGATGGATAGATATATTACAAAAATTGGTGGATGTATATAATTCAACTAAACACTCAACAATCGGATTAAAACCAAAGAATGTAACCAAGAAGGATGAGAAATTGCTTTTAATGACGGTGTACAATCAGCCGAAAGTTGCGGATCCGAAAAAACCCAAATTTAATATTGGGGACAGTGTTAGAATAAGCAAATATCGACATGCGTTTTCAAAAGGATACACACCTTCCTGGTCTAATGAAATATTTAAAATTTCTAAAACTAAAATGACTTTACCAAGAACTTATCTTCTTACTGATATTAAGAATCAGGAAATTAAAGGTGGTTTTTATGAACAAGAATTGCAAAAAGTTAAACATCATGATGTTTACTTAGTGGAAAAGATTCTAAAAAGACAGAAAAATAAAATATTTGTTAAATGGTTAGGTCTAGATAATAGTCACAATTCGTGGATAAGCAGAAGTGAAATTGTATAATGCGAACATCTTGTTAATATTTTTTTTTTTTAATAAAAAATACTTGAAATGATTAATTTTTTATTTACAATTATTACTATTTAATTAATTTTTTATTTACATTTATTTACATTTCTTCAATTAAAAGTTTTAAGTCTTTTATAATTATTTTCTTACGCTCTATTTTTTTATTTAAATTATTTATTTTTATTCTATCTAAATCTATTTGAATATTATTTAAATAGATATTATTTATTTAATTAATTATTTAATTATTTATTTATTAAATAAAATTATTTATTTTATTTTTTATTCTATGTTTTGTTTTATTAATATTATTTTTATTCTTTTCAATCCATTTTTTTTCAATGATGGAATCATCAAATTGGAAATAATCATCCATCCCATCGTCCATTCCAACATCACCAGCATCCAGTCTATCGTTTTTTACACTAATTTCACCTCCATCATCATCTACTTCATTTGTCGAGTGATATTCTAAAATAAAGAGCATTAGAAAAACAATAAAAAAATTTTAACGCAATATTTTATACCATCGTCATCATTCCCCACTCCAATATGCTTCAAAAATTCCTCCTCAATCACTTTCAAATCACCATATGTTTTATTTGCTGAGTGATATTCTAAAATAAAGAGTATTAGAAAAACAATAAAAATATTAAAAAACAATAAAAAATAAATATATAATTATTATAATTTTCATACCTTCAAACCCTATGTTGTTCTCCAACATGTTTCTTAATATTCCATTTTTAATTTGAAAATGTTGTAGAATATTAGCCATGGCTGTCAGCACTACTATAGCAGCATTAAATTTCCTCTCATATTTATATGTGTATATTTACAAATGTATGTATGTATGTATGTAAACTGTATGTACTTTATGTATGAATAAAAGAAGGGTTAAATTTAAAACCAGATAGGTTAAATTGCATGTAAAATAAAATATCAAATTAAAAATTTTTTATGGATGTATCAAGGTTGTGTTATTCAATAAAGTAAGATAGTGTTATTCACTCGTCTTCATTTGCTCAATAAGTTCGTGAAGTCGAATGGACTCATGACCCCACGCTAGCGTAGCATGTGAATAAGATTTAAGATAACGCTTATCATCAAAGTATGATAAAGCGACCTTATTTCGTAATTCGGTATACATTTCATGAAGGGTTGACTGAAAAACACTCATCTGACAATATTTCTCCTGCTTATTTTCGATTGCGTTTCGATAATCAAAAGCGTTTAAATCTTTTCCTATTACATGTTTGGAAACCCCTTTAGCCTTTTTAATTTCTATATTATCGTCCAAAACTATGCAGTAGGCCTTAGCACCTGTTCCATAAAATTCTCTAATAATTTGCGATGGGAATTCCAATTTCATTTTTCCTAATTCTGATGGTTGTTTTGGAATATCAAAAATATTGCAATCTTTAAAATTAGATGTATCAAATTTATTTAAATTTTGTTTAATATCACAATAAACATTTTTTGTTCTAATTTCTAAAATTAGGGAGTCCGTATCAGTATATAATAATGTAACGTTTTGTTTATACAGTGGAATTAAGAAATCATAATAGAAATCATACATAACGGTTTTTGCAATATCTAATATCGCAAATCCGGCATATATTGGTTTATCGTATGTGACTTCTACCTTATTCATTTCCACCGCTATTAAATTTTCCGAAAATACACTAGTATCTTTAAAATTTGGTCTAGCAATATAAGTTTCGGCACCCCAAAAATTATCATTTTCCCAATGTGATAGTAATTTAATATCTCTCCGCTGCTCAACGTTTTCCATTGTTTTTCCAAAAATTGATTTGTTTAATAATTTAAATAAATCTTTTTCAAAGTCACAAGTTGCTTTGTTTCTGTGATCAGTGTTCAAATTTATATATTCGGCAAGCCATTTAGATTGATTAAATTTAACAACCCGATGAATTTTACGTAATATAAGACCGTGATTTAAACATTGCTTTAAAGCTCTATAGTGAATGATGTAATTTCTTTTGTTATATAAATTTGGAATTAATTTACCAATTTTTCCATTGGGTGGAATGATATTTTCTGGGCAAAACGGGAAGTCGTTATGGGAGTCGTGTAATGCACTAGGATAATCTAAATCAACTTCTAATGCATAACCGACATCGGAACTATCAGAAATGTTAAATATATTCAAATTTTGAATTTCATCAACATTTAACCAAGAAAATCCTCCGTAGGGTAATTTTTGCTGCATCGCATATCCATATAAATTAGTAGCATCTAAATACAATATATAGGATATTGGTTTTAGTGGATCATACTCATTTAAATAAATATTATTTGAGATAGATTTTCGCTTAATACATGTAGAAACACCACCGCGAATTCCTTTTTTGAAAAAGTGTAGTAAATCAATATTAGTTAAAAGTTCTAGTTCAATCTTTGTACGCTTAAGCATGCTACTCCAACTAAGGGATGGAAGTGTGAAATATTTTGTTGGGTCTAATCCGTACGATGAGAATGCGGAGCAACGAAATTTTTCAAAACAATCGGTTAAAAGAAGGACGTCCGATTTTAAATATAAATCGCTGTAATCTCCTAAATTTTTACAATTGAATGAATTCCAAACATTAACAGCGCGTAAATAATCTTCATTTGATATGTGTTCATTTTTTAATCGATTATAAAACATTTGTTTGGGTGGTAATATTGTTTCATTCAATTTTGAAAAGCTGTCAATATATGAATACGGAAAAACTCCTTTTTGCCTAATAAGATCAAATTCATATGGGTTTTTAAAAAATTTTCGAATTTCAAAGCAGTCTTTACTATCCAAATTTTTAGCTAATTTTTCCAACGAAGTCGGCATAAATTTAAATGAGTCAAGAAATCTAAGTTTAATATATTTAGAATATCTTCCATTTGCACTTTTATCTACTAAGATTGATTTAGTAAAGCTAATGTAATTTTCTTTATTTTTAGCAATAACATCCAATTGCTTCCCATTTTGCGCTAAATGTTTTATAAACAAGTGAACATCATATTTTGAAAGATTGTGGAAAAAAATTGGAATAACGTTAGAATTTTGATAATGCATGCAAATTACAAATGGAGTGGGCGACCCCCCTAATATTACCAGTTAAATGACAGTGATCCATAACCCGAGTATCTAAACCTATAAAAGATTCTCGACAGATATGACAAACTTTGCAATTATTAAATTCGTTTAATTGATTTAATGTGGGGGTTTTCATTGGTTTTATAGATTTTAAACAATTTTCATATAAAGATTTTATATCTAATTCTAAATATTGCATAAATGTATCAGCACAATTTTCCCCGCGATAAGACTTATATGATGAGAAAGAGTCATAAAAATTACATTTTATGTAATATCCAAATGAATATGGTATGTGTAGGTCGGTTTTTACAGTGAAAGATTGATTTTTATTCGGTGTTGTAGTGGGAATGCCTACTAACATCGATTCAAAATCAGCATAAACTACAAATGGAGTGTAAAGCTGATCTTGAATTTTTTCAAATTTTAAAATATTTTTAGGTATATCTTTACCAAATTTATTGCGTCGCAATTCATCAGCTGCGGGTAGATTCACTCGCACATGCGCACAATCAAATTCGGTGTGTCTTTCTAATTTAGTTTTATGGTTAAAGAATTGTAAACAACCATCGCAAATATATTTAGCACCGTTATGTTTACTTAATTGATTAGAGACTAGTCGTGATAGATTTTTTATTAAGCAGTAATGAAATTTACCACAGCAGTCATCAATAAGTAGTAAATTGATATGTCGCAAACGTTTTAATTTTGTGTGGTGATAAGGTCCTACTACATTTATTACACCGGTTTTTTCACTCATAGCTAAACCAAAAACATTGATTGATATATCATTTAATTCTTCGAATTTATTGATATCGGTTAATTTAACTGGGAAATCAATTCCGGTAAAATCTAAATTTTGAAAGAAATCTGTGTATGAATTTGGATTAATATCAACCCCAGTTGGTTTATACAATGCTGCCAAAATGGCGTATCGAAAACAAAATTGATCGTGAATATTTCGTATATTTAACACCGCCTGTTTAGCTATAATCGATTTTGGTAATTCTAAAAATGTGCTATTTCCACCATGTAATGGGTTAAATTTATTTAAATTTACTTCTATGTATAAAATTTCTTTTAAGCTCCACCCCGAATCCCGTTCCTGAAATTCACTCATCTTACTACTTAAAATATCGGAAAATAACAATACCATTTCATCTAAACTAGATGCAGTAGTAGTTATAAAATTTCTAGTGTTAAAACTTTTTATTTCTGATATATTTTTAGTTTGTTGAATGTACCGACCAAATAATTGGAAATTGATTTTAAGTGAACAAAATTTTTCCAATGTACTTTTTATTACATTTAGTAAATCAATTTGTATGTCTTGTATAAAATCTTTTAAATTAATTCTTTTATGTGGACTAGAGATTCTATATGTTTGAATTCGAGATTGAAACGATGAATTTAAAATAGTAACTCGATCGGAAAAGTATTGTGTGCATTTGTTCTTATGTTGTATTGAGTTGTAATGATTGGATATATTTGTTACATTTACATTGCACGTGGTGCATTCTAAAAATATATACGTAAAGTAAAATATATGAAAAAAGATTTTTTATCTTACCAGTTATTTTAATTTTATTTTTAGTTTGGCTTGATGATGGGTTATTGCCATGTTGGAGATCTGTAATTATACTAATTAGTATAATATGCAATTTATAAAAACTATTAAAACTAACCTCCAATCGGTCGTTTTTTACAGCTTTGTTCTTTGTGTCTTTTTAACGTAAACTTTGTTTTAAAAATTCTATCACATTTATCACAGTTGAATTCCATGATGTGTGTTATTTAATACTGACTATTCAAAACGCAACTTGGGGTATTTATAGTAGTTGTATGTCTATAAAAATTTAATTGTAATTGGAATACTAATTTAAAATACATGTAAATAAAAACCTGTATTCTTAAATTAGTTGTCTATAAAAATTCAATACTGAATCTTAAAAACGCAACTAGTGATATTTATGGTTATTATACTCGTATATCTATAAAAATTTAATTACAATTGGAATACTAATTTAAAATATATGTAAATAAAAACTATATTTTTAAATTAGGTGTCTATAAAAATTCAATACTGAATATTAATAACGCAACTCGCGGGGTTGGAGTTATCTTGGAGTAACCTGGGTGGGGGGCGATCTTGACCTTGGGGTGACCTTGACCTTGAAAGTGGGTGTGGCAGGGGGGGTGACCTTGACCTTGGATGACCTTGGAAGTGACCTTGGCAGTGGGCGTGGCCTGGGGTGACCTTGGAAGTGGGCGTGACTTTTGGTGGTGTTAGAGTGGGGGGTGCACTGCACTCTCAATTTATATCTACTTCCAGCCACTGTTTTTATTGACGCCAAACAAGTAGCACCAACTTTTGTTTCAAGTTGCCAATAATTATAGCCTCACTTACGTTTTTAAGAAAAATCAAAGTTATTATAGTTTTATTTGACCTAAATAATTTTTTTCAATTAAAACACATAGAAACACAATAACTCATAACATTTATTATAATAATTTATTAAAAATTATAGCTAATTTAAATTAAAATAATTATTTTACATAATAATTACGTGGAAATATTTATAGCCTCACCCAATATTTTACTTTTAATTTAATTTAATTTAAAATATTAATAGTGGGTATGGCCACCATCTTTTCGTATAACTTCAAACAAGCGATTGGGCATACTTACAATTAAATTTTGAAGAATCTCCGGCGATAATTCACTCCATAAGTCCCGTATTCGCTGTTTTAGTTCTCCCGCGGTTTGAAACTGTTTACCATTTAGGTAAACTTGCCTTGAAATAATACCGTTTAAATCAGGACTGCAAGCTGGCCACTTCAATACTTCTATATTTTTGGCAGCGAACCACTCTTTGGTGGCCCTGGAATTATGAATAGCAGCATTGTCTTGCTGAAAAATGTAGGATTCTCCAAGTAGAGACTCTGCATGTTCAACAAGACTTATCTCCAGCATATCTTTGTATGCCTCGGAGTTCATTTTGGTCGAAATCCAGGCCAACGGAATAGTACCGTGGAAGCTAAAGCCGTCCCAGATCGTCACTGTTCCGCCTCCGAAATTACGACTTAGATGAACCTCCGTTTCTTTACGAAGATCATGCCAGTAATACTGCCATCCATCAGGGCCATCCAAATTAAACTTTTTTTCGTCGCTAAAAAGCACATTCTTCCATTCATCGGTCCAAGCCATGTGCTTTCTAGCGAATTCCAGTCTTGCCGCTTTGTGTGCAGCGGTAAGCTTAGGTTTACCGACCCTTCTACGGTAATCTGCATGAGGGTGACTATGCAAAATTTGACGAACCCTTCGGGCGGTCACAGGTAGTTAAATCCGCCCGAATTTGCGATAACGTCATATTTTTAGTAACCGCTTTTTTTAAAATTTGTCGTTTCTGACGGTTACTTAATGTTGGTTTTCGTCCTGTGTTTTTTTTTGTGCCGTAATTTTGCCCAAATTTAAAAAAATTATTTATTAATTTCGGCGATCTACTAATTTTCTTCGCGATTTGGCGATTTGAAAGTCCTGCGTCTTTATACGCCTTCACCGACGCTATTTCTTCTCTCGTTAAGCGTTTACCTCGACTCATATTGACTGCAATAGTTAAAATTTGCGATATTATACAGAAATAGCTTTTTAATAATTGTAATGACTTACCTGTAAAGTTTGATGAATAAAAAAATTATGCTGTTCTTTTAATTTAAGTAATTAAGCGGCGAGGCTATAATTACTTCCTAATTACTATAATTTTTCTTAAAATTTCACTATAACGGCATTAGCACTCGACTGAAACCAAAAATACACTGTGGCCGACTAATAACTAACAGGTACTTGTTAAAAGAACCGGCCGACAATAGAATGTGGACCCACAAAATTGTGTATGCAGAGTTGCATACAGTTCATCAAGTGAGGCTATAATTAATTCCACTAGTGTATGTGACTACTACATGACTAGTTTCTTTTTCGACACTTTCGTCGTTATATTGTAATATGTTACTTGAACCCCATTCAGAGGGACGAACATAATAAATCATACAATCATGACACAAACGTTTAGTATGCATACCTTTTTTATACAAATAGCAACGACTGTAAACATGAGAAATATCATCTTCAAAAAAAGCATAACCGTCTCTAACTGACATGCAATGTATAAATTCATCGATGCTTAAACAAGTATGGTTAAAAATTATTTCATCTTCGTAAACAACTTCGCTATCTGTTTCTAATTCTCGTAAACTATCAACAAATTGATTAACTATTATTGGCGGGAATTCTTTAACAAATTTATCCCATTTTAATCCATTATTAACACAACTTTGAACGGCATTATCAAATAACGAACGAGGTTGAAATAATTCTGACATTCTAAAAATAAAAATAATACTTACAAAATATTAAACAAAAACTATAAAAACTCACTTTAAAAACAATCACTGGAACTCACAACTTGGTGCTTGCCGCAAATCTTCGATTTGTACCGACTACAACGACGACTACGAGTAGACTGGTTAATTATCCTTTATCCTTTCCTTTATTCGCATCACTTAATGGAGTACCGGGGCAAGCCCCTCTGCTCCTTCGTCGCATAAGTGGTTCATTACATTTTGGATTTTTAGGAGGCTGTTAGCCTCCGATTTTAGCGCGAAACTAAAAACGTGCCGGATCGGGGATCCTGAAACATAAAGGGTTAATGCGTTGAATAATAAAATAAGAAACCTGATTCTGAATCACGAGTCCGAAGGGACTCGTGATGCCACTAGTGGTAGTTGCTGTACAAGTGTAGCCCCTGCTCGAACTAGGGGCGTGGCTTGCAGAGCGGGTGTCTTGTGAGTCCCTGTGGTGGTGTGGAGTCCCGTGTAAAGTGTAGCCCCTGCTACGCGCTGCGCTAAATTGAGCTTTTGGCTGCTAGAAGCTCGGCCTTCAGGGCTTTGTTCTCGTTTCGTTGCTGTTCCAGCTCGACGTGTAGTTGGGCCACTTTCTCGTTCAACTTGGTCAACTGCGTTGCCATGGTGTTGAGGCTGTCCTGGAGGTTGGAGGCTGCCATTTTTACCGTGTAAAAATACTAGGCGTTGTTTGCGGGGGTGGGGTGTAGAATTTAAAAATTCCGGTTGTGTGAGAAACTTAAGAAATAAAAATTTCTGTTTGTTTTTCGAAACTCTAGAATTTAAAAATTCTATTGGATTTGCTAAGTGGAGAAAATTTAATTAGTTGGTTTAAGAAACTCTGTTTGTGATTTGTAATTTGGGTAGGAGAGCCGGTGTTTGTTACGTTGCAATAACTACAAATCGGCTCAAATCTAACACAGATTATAAATCAGTAATGTCGGGTTGTCAGTATGGTCGAATTTAGTGCGTTAGAGTGTTCTAAAAAGAACAAGAACGTGTGTGCAGCTTGGTGGTTCGATCACTTTGTGTATCTGGTTAATTAATGCAAATGTCCCGCTTAAATCCGAGGTCAAAAAACTGGTTTTACACCATGGCCATGATATTCTATCGGCCGGTGTTATTATTCGTGGTACGGTACCACGAATAATTTTCGACAAAGACCCTAGCTGGTGCTTAACTATAATTTTTTAAATTTTCTATGCTGATTCTATGTCCACTTGACATGAATGGTTTGTAAAATTACTTTAAACCTTGCAATGTTTTCATTTATCCCTGTAATGGTAGCAGAAAGGGAAACCTCTTCAAAAAATCGACGGGCTGCATTTCCATCATTGCTGCTACCATAACCAGGCTTAGGGCGATCTACTCTAAGACCCATTCTGGACTTAAAATCACCTTCAATTTGTTTTTTACGTTCCGTGACAATACTCATGTTATCATCTCCTCGAGCTTGCCATGTTTTAATCGGCAGTTTATACGAAACGTGTTACAAACACTCAAAAAAACATATCCAAGCGTGTAGAGTGGATAACCCAAAGTTTAATTTAGATGTTCAACCCTTAGTTTCGCCATTTCGTCTATATTGTTGAATGATTTTGAAGTGGCATCGCAAAGATAACATTTCTACGTGGACGTGGTAGAAGATGCTGCGTTACAAACCTTTCCATCAGGTTGAATAAAATAATTAAATTTCTTAGTATGCAAGGTTGAATCATTCATAAATATACCTGCCAAAAATTATTAAACATTGGTACAATATTTTCTGTAGACAAAATAATTGAAAAAATGTAGGTGGGCAAATACTTATAACCGGTAGTGAATGTACCTGACTGCATTAACAGTACCCTTTATTATCTGTAATTTGCCTAATCCATGTTGTGAGAAGCATCCCCACATCGTTAAACCTATTCTACCAGGTGCAGTTTTTATGGTGCATTGTTCCGATAATCTTTCGCCTTTTTATCGACGCACATATTGTTTACCATCGGAACCATGCAACAGAAATTTCGATTTGTCGGAAAAGATTACACGTTTCCAATGTTCTTTCGACTAGTTTGCGTATGTTTCCGCAAATTTCAAACTTTTTGTTATCGATTTGGTTAAAATCGGGTTTTTAACCGCGACTGTGTCTAGTTTGACAGTTTCACTATATTTTTTTTAACACGTTAACTGCTAATCGTATCGGCGTACTTACCCCCTGGGGCTAAGGCAAAAATTTACGTCGTTTGGGCAAACCCATTGAGGAAACACTTTAATAGTGCAAAATAAGGAAGTTTTTATAAAATTTAGGGTCAAAAGGGCCATGGCATATATATCGACCACGCGCACTGAGCACTGAAATTGTAACCTAATGCTAATGGTATATTTATATACCACTATGTAAATTACACTACATGTAGCAATAAAAATAGCACTTGTGAAAAAACTGTACTTATAATAATTTAAAAAACATTGTTTACAAGTTTTCATGGTAATTTTTGAAACAATCGCCTACACAAAGGGACGGTCTACCGGTACAAGACGGGCAGTAATACGATGTCCTCTTCTCAACCTTTTTGTGGTTGTAGCACCAGGTACATCTCCTGGATATCGCCTTTTTGCCAGTCTTATCCATGGGATGTTTTTTTATATTATGCAATGTTTCCAAGGGTATGGGTGCTGGCAACCTCGCAGGAACCAGGGTTTCAATAACGGAGAGTCGAAAATCATACAACGACATTTTCGATTTCGTGTGCTTCTTATATAGCAGATGGGCATTGATAAGAAGCATTTGAAATATGTGAATCCCTAGCTTCTTGTACCAGCGGAGACATTTCCTTTCACAGGGATAGTAGGAAAGCAACTGGTCTTGTCTATCTACCCCTCCCATGTATTTGTTATATTCATAAATTGGAGCAGGTTTTTCTTTTTCCCTGTCCAATTTATCGCGATAGGTGACCATTTCATCGGTGAACTCCGTTGTTATGTAGGCCACTTCCCGCTTATCCCGCCATTTGCCTATCAAAACCCCATCATCGCTGTATTTTTCAATGGTTTCTCCTTTTTTTAATTTGGTACTCTTTATCTCAGGTGGAGTATTCTTTCTTTCTGCCCTCAAAGTACCCGTGCAATAGGTATTGCGGTTTAGAAGTTTGACGGCGAGGTCATGACTGTTGTAATAGTTGTCCATGTAGACTGCATGGCCAACATCGAGGCGCCCTTCAAGCAAATGAAGAACAACATTAGCTGCGTGGCCCTTGCCGCCAAAATCGTCCAGTTGCCCAGTGTATACAGCAAATTTTAAAATGGTGCCGCAAGGCTCTGTCAGTATGTATAATTTTATACCATATTTGTGTTTTTTATTTTTAATATACTGGCGGAAGGAAAGTCTTCCTCGAAATAAGACCATAGACTCATCCAGGGATAGATTTTTGTCGGGATAGTAGAGCTCTGCCATTTTCCCGTTGAAGTACTCAATGAGCGGCCTAACCTTGAACAGGCGATCGTCCGGTTTAGGTTCGCCCTCCCTCGGGTTACGCGTGAAATGTAGACACCTGCATTGAAAAAAATTTTTTTTCATTTCAAAAAAAATTCAAGTTGTAGTAGTACAACTCGCCTCATAATCAATAAAAACCTGTCTCGGCTCATTGCGGCTGCAAAGAACGGAATGCTAAACAGACGCGAAGTTTTCCAATAGTCTTGTAGCCTATTTGTCGTAATCGTCCCCATGTGAAGAAGTACGCCGAAAAAGATTCGCAACTCTTCCGGGGTCACATTATGCCAGCGAGTAATTCGCGACGAGGGAGATGTCTTCTCAGACAGAAATACATCCACGGCATACGCATTCGTTTCTTCCGCAATCATTTCATAAAAGTGGTCATCCACCAGCATGTTAAAAAAATCTATGGGTGCATTTCCTGTAAATTAGAAATTTAATTGAGACTTTTCAAAGCAACGCGCCATCCCCTGCTTCCTCTTTCGGTTGATGGAGTGCGGATCGGATGGGTGCGCATTGAGAAAATGGAAACAAATCTTACCATCTGGCACAACAAGGAACTCCATTCGCTTTGTGAAAGGAAAGGTTTTCATCGCCCGATTGTTTGACCATTTAGGGTCGGGGGGTGGTACAGCTGCAGCCGCTCTAGCTGGTTGGGGTTGCGTCGGAGCTTGTGTTTGCTGCAGTTGAACACGTGTTGTTGGTTGTTGCGCTTGGATTTGAGAGAAAGCACTCCTCTGGTCCATATTTTCAATGACTTCCTCGGAGGAGGCATCACTCTCCCCCGCTATATAATCATCATCGGAGTCAATTATTTCAGGGTCGTCATCTTGAATATCCGCGTCGGAATCATAAAGGAGTGTTTCTAACTCCTTATCAGATAATGGAGGCTGATAGTATCGTTTGGGGGCCTGTCGTGGCCTTTTGGGAGTGGAGGGTCCTGCTTCGTCATCCGCCATGACTAACTCCACCAAGGGTATTTTATTTTGTAAAATACACTTATCAACACGCTCACCAAAATACGTCACCTCACGTCCACCGCTAAGCTCACACTGAACGATATAAAGAAGTGACGCAGATGGTATACGAGGGCTGACAATAAAGTAAGGTCTCCAATTTTTTTTTTCATAGAAAATGACATTTATTTACAAAAAGCGATACACCGTTGGAAAGGCCAAGGTCTTGGCTACTTTTCTACATAATCGCCATTTTTTTCCAACACCTTGCGCATCCGCACGATGAACTTGTCTATGCCGGCAGAATACCACTCTCCGTCCGCCTCGCGCAGCCAGGTGTTGACCTCTTTCTGAACCTCCGCGTCACTATCAAACTTCTTCCCTCCGAGATGTTTTTTCAGGGCGGGGAACATGTGGTAGTCACTGGGGGCCACGTCGGGACTATAGGGAGGGTGATCGATGATTTCCCAGCCAAATTTCTTGAGCAGGGCAAGGGTAACGTTGGCTGTGTGCGGGCGCGCGTTGTCGTGGTGAAATTTCACTCCTTTGCTCAGCAATCCCGGGCGTTTGTTTTTTATGGCACGACGAAGCTTTTCCAGGGTCTCACAGTACCTTGCTGCATTGATAGTGGTTCCCTTGGCATGAAATCCACCAACAATACCCCGTGGCGATCCCAAAACACCGTAGCCATCACCTTGCCGGCTGACAGTGTCGCCTTAAACTTTTTGGGTTTCGGAGAATCGCTATGGCGCCATTGTTTGGACGACTCCTTTGTTTCGGGTGTGTAGTGATGAGCCCACGTTTCATCCCCCGTAACAAACCCTTCCAAAAAATCATCGCCTTCCTCTTCAAAACGGGCCACAACTTTGGTCGCACATTCCACGCGCCGCTTCATGTGGTCTTCGGTCAGCTGTTTCGGCACCCATCGGGCAGAAACTTTGTGATACTGCAAGTTGTTCACAAGGATATGACGGATTGTTTCGCTGCTACACACTCCTCCAAGCTTCTCTTCCAAGTCTCTAATTGTCGCACGGCGGTCTTTGAGCATTTCTGCCTCCACTGCTTGAACAATCGCATCCGAGACCGACGCACAGTGGGGCAGAATCCCAAAAAGCTGGTCAAAATGCGGGAAGTGTCGAAAATGATCTCAAATTCTCTTCTCGGGGGTTTTTGGGGTCGCTGAATACGAATCTGTTATCAGAATTACAATTTTCAAAATGGCGGACCCAAAATGGCGGACATAATTCAACCAATTAGTCAAATAATTCAGTAAAAAATACCCAATCATATTTCTTAAGGGTTTTTGGGATCGCTGAATACGAATCTGTTATCAGAATTACGATTTTCAAAATGGCGGACCCAAAATGGCGGACATAATTCAACCAATTAGTCAAATAATTCAGTAAAAAATACCCAATCATATTTCTTAAGGGTTTTTGGGATCGCTGAATACTATGGAGGGTAGAGGTAAGGAGGACAATCTCATATGGCTGTTTTATTCTAAAAGTGGCCACTGAAAAGCACTAAATAAGGTTTCAGAAAACGGCCAGAATGGCGCTGGCGTACCGAGAGGGTATGGTTTGAACTATGGAAGGTAGATGACTCTATATTGCATTAGCTGAGAATTAAACTTGAATAATAAATATAAATTCCTCGCTTGACATAAAAAGTTCCATTTATCAAGATTGTGTAAAAAGCAATAAATTAAAATACTACAAAATTGTTTATAAAAATTTAATAAAATATAAATTGAACATTTTTATTAATCTTTCAAACCCTGGCCTGGAAAAAAGACAATGACGGCGATATGTTCCATAGTTCAAAAACCGTACCCTCTTGGTACACCAGCGCCATTCTGGACACTTTCTGAAACGTTAATTACTACTATTTGAAGGACACTTTTTGTACACAGAGATTGTCCTCCTTACCTCTACCCTCCATACTGAATACGAATCTGTTATCAGAATTACGATTTTCAAAATGGCGGACCCAAAATGGCGGACATAATTCAACCAATTAGTCAAATAATTCAGTAAAAAATACCCAATCATATTTCTTAAGGGTTTTTGGGATCGCTGAATACGAATCTGTTATCAGAATTACGATTTTCAAAATGGCGGACCCAAAATGGCGGACATAATTCAACCAATTAGTCAAATAATTCAGTAAAAAATACCCAATCATATTTCTTAAGGGTTTTTGGGATCGCTGATTACGAATTTGTTATAGGAATGTTAATTTTCAAAAAAGCAGACGCGATATATGGACGATTCCACCAAAATTTTCAATTTTTTAATATTTTTTAATAGAAAATGTTTTATAATATTTTTAGGCTTAAATGAGTAGAAAATCTCTTGAGCCATGTTTTTATTTATGAACAATTTCTTGAGTACAAAATTTGCAATAAATCAAATATCTGTTATTTACTTCTAGTAACAAAAATCGTGTATGTCATCTTCAATGTTGGAATCATTCGATTCGGATTCTGATGTTGACACACTTGTATCCAAATCGGAATCGTTCTTTGTCTCTTGTCTGGTGACTTCAGGTTGTTTTAACAATTCTATAGCTTCTTTATTTAAAAATTTCGCCGGTCTCTGGGGCAATTTCCTAATGCTTGAGAGAAATGGATCTGATGTTACTAAGAGCCTATTGAAAATGTCTCTCATATTCGATTCTCTAGAGCATTTTCTTGAATGATGTAATCTGTAGTTCTTAATGTCCTTATTGCGTGACTCTTGGGCCTCTTCAGAAAGTTGTCCGATCGGTAAAAGGGCATATTTTACAATTTCTGCTCCGTGCATCAACACTTTGTGCACAGATGTTGGCATGTAATACCATGGATATAAAGCAACGAATAAACGGGCAGTATTCACACAATAGTCTTTGAATTTTTCTTCGTCTATACAGTGGCGGCAATCTAAAATGCCCGGTTGTAAAATTTTAAGTTATTCTTAATTTTTTCATACATATTTCATTTACATCGAACTAATTTTTATGTTTTATAATTGACTAGCTATAAGACGTAGGAAATTATGAAATTTTGTGATATATTGTATAAATAATCAACAAAACACCCCTCTGCAAAATAAAGCACCATTTCCAGGTAAATTATTGCTCTCGAATATTATATAAATTATATAGTAAAATAATTTTTTAAACGATAATTAATATAGGCAAGTGTTTATTAATATAATAATCATAAATAAAAAAAATATTAATATTTAGTTGAGCCTCCCTTTGCCCTTATTACGTCCCTTAACCGTTGCGGCATTGATTTAACCAACTTTTGCAGGTAGTCGTCGCTTAGATTATTCTTCCATACATAGTTGATGGCTTCCTTTAACTCGGATATAGTCTTAGGACTATTGTCCACCACATACCTCTTCATAACGGCCCAAAGGTTCTCAATAGGATTTAAATCGGGGCTGTTACCTGGCCAATCGATTACGTAAACTCCATTGTTCATGAAATAATTCGACACCTAAGCAAAATGAAAAGCAATTAATTTCATATTTTTCAATAATTTGGTAGTTAAAAATATTCACAACATTACTTCATTATTGCATTTAGAAAAAAAAATTTTTTTACAAAGATATTACTTACCGTTCGTGCGGTATGACAAGGTGCATTATCCTGTTGAAAACACCATTCTTCGTTTTCGGCGAATAAATCCAAAACCGATGGCTCCAAACTGGTTTTTAAAATTTTTATATATTTCTTAGCATTCACAGACCCTTCTATGATATGTAGATTACCTAATCCACGTTCACAGAAACAACCCCATATCATAACACCTAATCGACCACGTGTAGTTTTTATGGTGCATTTGTCGGATAAACGTTCGGCTTGAAATCTACGCACATATTTTTTTCCATCAGATCCATGGAGTAAAAACTTAGATTCATCTGAAAATATGACTCTACCCCAATCATCTTCTGTCCAATTTTCATACTTTTTTGCAAAATTTAACCGCTTCTGCTTCATTTTTTTTGTCAAAAGCGGTTTCTTCACAGCAGTATAGGCTCGTAGTCCGACCTCAGCTAAGCGATTTCCAACAGTTCTTACACTAACACTTACGCCAAGTTGATCTTTAAGTTGTTTTCTTAATTGTCTTCGAGATTTAAACCGATCCTTTAGTGCCCATTTGCGTAGCATACGATCTTGCGCTCGTGTGGTTTTTCTTTCCGAATTCCCTCTGTCCCTAGGTTTTGTAGTGCCACTAATGGCATATTTTTGCAAAAACCTACTTATGGTACGTCTGTCGTACCCAAGTTCTTTACTAATATAAGTAAAACTTCTGTTTTCACCACGTAAAACTAAAATTTTTTGTTTGTCGTTTTCGGATAAATTCTTTCTACCGACCATTTTTTAAATATTTCTAAGATATTTTGAACTTCCCTGAATGAATTTTGCACACAAAATGGTTAAGAAGGTTTACCTTATAAAGTATGTTTTACAAAAATTTCCAAATTTGAAATTAAGCCGATTATTCTAGGTATATTGTAAATTATTTCAACCGGGCATTTTAGATTGCCGCCACTGTATCATACCCGCTAGAAATTACCTGCAAAATAACATGAAATCGGTGAATTAAATTTTCATCGACTCCTGTTATTTCAGCAGATATATTAGCATTTTCGAAAAAGCGGCGGGCGGTATTTCCATCGTTTGAGCTGCCATATCCTGGCTTTGGTCGATCAACGATAAGCCCCAGTGTTGTCTTAAATTGAGTCTGTATGTCTTCCTTGCGTATTTTCACAATCTTTTTCACTTCCTCTTCACGAGCTTGCCACTTTTGAGTTGTGAGCTTATACGACAAATGCAAACAGCACTCGAAAAAACGAATCCACGCATGCAATGTAGACATGCCAAATCTTAAATTATCTGTAGTAATATCCATTTTTATAATTTTGTCGATGTTATTAAAATCTTTAGAGGTGGCTTTGCACAGGAAGCAGCGTTGTGCAGAAGTGGTACCGGTTACAGCGTTACAGACTTTGCCGTCTATCATCGTAAAAGACATACAATAGGTTACTGAAATTGATTTTTCATTTTCTTCAGTAGTGTATGGTGCAAGACCCGCAATCTGCTGTTCAATGTCGGTAACTTCTTTCAATGTTGATTGTACATCTTCATGTACAAACTGCAATCGTATTGGTCTGCAGAATCGAGGAGATGAAGGTCTAGGATTTTTCCACACAATAGTTCCTTCATTCGTCTCGTGATTGTTGTGGATTAATTGCAAAGGTACCAGAGAAGTATAAAAAATGCTTTCATCAGATTTTCCATCCTCATCAAATTTTTGCTTATAAACACTTTGGCCGCTGCTTCCATCACATCCCCATTTACAGTGAAGTACTAATTTTTGCAAAATTTCGGAATTTAGAGTATCGATGACATCAGCCTGAAGTTGTATAATTCTGTATGTGGTATGATCAAGTAAAGCCTGTAGTTTAATTTGTGCGCACGACTCACTAATATTCATGTACACAACTGACGGATAACAACGATTTCTTGCTTTTTCTACTTCATGGTATGATGGGTATAATTTGCATTTACGTGCTCTAGCTGCATTTCTTGATAGCTGATAAGAGCGCTTTGATTCTCCTTTCTCGATCATCAAAGAAAGTGCTTCGTCTGGGGTTAAAGGTGTCTCATTTTTTGACCGAACAGCAGCTATATATTCTGAGGCTCTTGTTGGGCTGGTTAATGTGACATCTTTAAGAACTTGAGCAGCATGTACTTGACCAGAAGTCCTTAAACTCATTTGAGCAGCATACGTCAATTCTTCTGTAGATAAAGTAGAACGTATTTCTTCAGTCTTTCGCCTCTTAGATCTATCGCTGGATGAAGCAAAGGATTTCGAAGGTCGTCCAGATGTTCCTTTTTCATCATTCTTCACAATCTTCTCAGATGTTGATGTTGTGCATTCAGTATTGGATAATGTTGAAAAACATACGGTGCCATTCAACCATTCTTTATTATTTTTTAGAAACTTTTCTTTGCCTCTATTTGCTGCTTTCCATCTGGATCGAAAATTTGCAAATAACAGTCCTAATGACTTTTCATCCTCGTCTACTTGTATCACATGTTCGGTTTTCTTGAAAACTGCATCTTTCAAAACTCCAATAACGAATTTCTGTTCGTTTTTTAAACTGTCTTTCACCATGAAAAACACATCTTTTCTTGACAATTCCATGTTTGAAGATTTGGAAGACTCTGTAAAATACCAATAAAAACATGTACAAAATTGAATGACATTATTTTGAAATCATTTTGTACTTAACAAAACTATATACGGTGTTCTGACTCGAAATGTACTAAAATAATTTATTACTACTAAAAATGATTTTATATTTATAAAGAAAACGAATATTTATGATATAAATGCTGCACATGGGATAGCAACCTGCTGTTCAGAAAAAATATGGTTAATTTTCGAAAGATACATTCAAAGATACAATACATACATTTCAAAGATACACATAACAAATATATTTACATACATTCTGCACGAAAAAAAAAACCGAAATTACATGAAATCTGTCTTTACGAGGATCACCTCTGTGTCCCACAGTGGGGCAGAATCCCAAAAAGCTGGTCAAAATGCGGGAAGTGTCGAAAATGATCTCAAATTCTCTTCTCGGGGGTTTTTGGGGTCGCTGAATACGAATCTGTTATCAGAATTACAATTTTCAAAATGGCGGACCCAAAATGGCGGACATAATTCAACCAATTAGTCAAATAATTCAGTAAAAAATACCCAATCATATTTCTTAAGGGTTTTTGGGATCGCTGAATACGAATCTGTTATCAGAATTACGATTTTCAAAATGGCGGACCCAAAATGGCGGACATAATTCAACCAATTAGTCAAATAATTCAGTAAAAAATACCCAATCATATTTCTTAAGGGTTTTTGGGATCGCTGAATACGAATCTGTTATCAGAATTACGATTTTCAAAATGGCGGACCCAAAATGGCGGACATAATTCAACCAATTAGTCAAATAATTCAGTAAAAAATACCCAATCATATTTCTTAAGGGTTTTTGGGATCGCTGAATACGAATCTGTTATCAGAATTACGATTTTCAAAATGGCGGACCCAAAATGGCGGACATAATTCAACCAATTAGTCAAATAATTCAGTAAAAAATACCCAATCATATTTCTTAAGGGTTTTTGGGATCGCTGATTACGAATTTGTTATAGGAATGTTAATTTTCAAAAAAGCAGACGCGATATATGGACGATTCCACCAAAATTTTCAATTTTTTAATATTTTTTAATAGAAAATGTTTTATAATATTTTTAGGCTTAAATGAGTAGAAAATCTCTTGAGCCATGTTTTTATTTATGAACAATTTCTTGAGTACAAAATTTGCAATAAATCAAATATCTGTTATTTACTTCTAGTAACAAAAATCGTGTATGTCATCTTCAATGTTGGAATCATTCGATTCGGATTCTGATGTTGACACACTTGTATCCAAATCGGAATCGTTCTTTGTCTCTTGTCTGGTGACTTCAGGTTGTTTTAACAATTCTATAGCTTCTTTATTTAAAAATTTCGCCGGTCTCTGGGGCAATTTCCTAATGCTTGAGAGAAATGGATCTGATGTTACTAAGAGCCTATTGAAAATGTCTCTCATATTCGATTCTCTAGAGCATTTTCTTGAATGATGTAATCTGTAGTTCTTAATGTCCTTATTGCGTGACTCTTGGGCCTCTTCAGAAAGTTGTCCGATCGGTAAAAGGGCATATTTTACAATTTCTGCTCCGTGCATCAACACTTTGTGCACAGATGTTGGCATGTAATACCATGGATATAAAGCAACGAATAAACGGGCAGTATTCACACAATAGTCTTTGAATTTTTCTTCGTCTATACAGTGGCGGCAATCTAAAATGCCCGGTTGTAAAATTTTAAGTTATTCTTAATTTTTTCATACATATTTCATTTACATCGAACTAATTTTTATGTTTTATAATTGACTAGCTATAAGACGTAGGAAATTATGAAATTTTGTGATATATTGTATAAATAATCAACAAAACACCCCTCTGCAAAATAAAGCACCATTTCCAGGTAAATTATTGCTCTCGAATATTATATAAATTATATAGTAAAATAATTTTTTAAACGATAATTAATATAGGCAAGTGTTTATTAATATAATAATCATAAATAAAAAAAATATTAATATTTAGTTGAGCCTCCCTTTGCCCTTATTACGTCCCTTAACCGTTGCGGCATTGATTTAACCAACTTTTGCAGGTAGTCGTCGCTTAGATTATTCTTCCATACATAGTTGATGGCTTCCTTTAACTCGGATATAGTCTTAGGACTATTGTCCACCACATACCTCTTCATAACGGCCCAAAGGTTCTCAATAGGATTTAAATCGGGGCTGTTACCTGGCCAATCGATTACGTAAACTCCATTGTTCATGAAATAATTCGACACCTAAGCAAAATGAAAAGCAATTAATTTCATATTTTTCAATAATTTGGTAGTTAAAAATATTCACAACATTACTTCATTATTGCATTTAGAAAAAAAAATTTTTTTACAAAGATATTACTTACCGTTCGTGCGGTATGACAAGGTGCATTATCCTGTTGAAAACACCATTCTTCGTTTTCGGCGAATAAATCCAAAACCGATGGCTCCAAACTGGTTTTTAAAATTTTTATATATTTCTTAGCATTCACAGACCCTTCTATGATATGTAGATTACCTAATCCACGTTCACAGAAACAACCCCATATCATAACACCTAATCGACCACGTGTAGTTTTTATGGTGCATTTGTCGGATAAACGTTCGGCTTGAAATCTACGCACATATTTTTTTCCATCAGATCCATGGAGTAAAAACTTAGATTCATCTGAAAATATGACTCTACCCCAATCATCTTCTGTCCAATTTTCATACTTTTTTGCAAAATTTAACCGCTTCTGCTTCATTTTTTTTGTCAAAAGCGGTTTCTTCACAGCAGTATAGGCTCGTAGTCCGACCTCAGCTAAGCGATTTCCAACAGTTCTTACACTAACACTTACGCCAAGTTGATCTTTAAGTTGTTTTCTTAATTGTCTTCGAGATTTAAACCGATCCTTTAGTGCCCATTTGCGTAGCATACGATCTTGCGCTCGTGTGGTTTTTCTTTCCGAATTCCCTCTGTCCCTAGGTTTTGTAGTGCCACTAATGGCATATTTTTGCAAAAACCTACTTATGGTACGTCTGTCGTACCCAAGTTCTTTACTAATATAAGTAAAACTTCTGTTTTCACCACGTAAAACTAAAATTTTTTGTTTGTCGTTTTCGGATAAATTCTTTCTACCGACCATTTTTTAAATATTTCTAAGATATTTTGAACTTCCCTGAATGAATTTTGCACACAAAATGGTTAAGAAGGTTTACCTTATAAAGTATGTTTTACAAAAATTTCCAAATTTGAAATTAAGCCGATTATTCTAGGTATATTGTAAATTATTTCAACCGGGCATTTTAGATTGCCGCCACTGTATCATACCCGCTAGAAATTACCTGCAAAATAACATGAAATCGGTGAATTAAATTTTCATCGACTCCTGTTATTTCAGCAGATATATTAGCATTTTCGAAAAAGCGGCGGGCGGTATTTCCATCGTTTGAGCTGCCATATCCTGGCTTTGGTCGATCAACGATAAGCCCCAGTGTTGTCTTAAATTGAGTCTGTATGTCTTCCTTGCGTATTTTCACAATCTTTTTCACTTCCTCTTCACGAGCTTGCCACTTTTGAGTTGTGAGCTTATACGACAAATGCAAACAGCACTCGAAAAAACGAATCCACGCATGCAATGTAGACATGCCAAATCTTAAATTATCTGTAGTAATATCCATTTTTATAATTTTGTCGATGTTATTAAAATCTTTAGAGGTGGCTTTGCACAGGAAGCAGCGTTGTGCAGAAGTGGTACCGGTTACAGCGTTACAGACTTTGCCGTCTATCATCGTAAAAGACATACAATAGGTTACTGAAATTGATTTTTCATTTTCTTCAGTAGTGTATGGTGCAAGACCCGCAATCTGCTGTTCAATGTCGGTAACTTCTTTCAATGTTGATTGTACATCTTCATGTACAAACTGCAATCGTATTGGTCTGCAGAATCGAGGAGATGAAGGTCTAGGATTTTTCCACACAATAGTTCCTTCATTCGTCTCGTGATTGTTGTGGATTAATTGCAAAGGTACCAGAGAAGTATAAAAAATGCTTTCATCAGATTTTCCATCCTCATCAAATTTTTGCTTATAAACACTTTGGCCGCTGCTTCCATCACATCCCCATTTACAGTGAAGTACTAATTTTTGCAAAATTTCGGAATTTAGAGTATCGATGACATCAGCCTGAAGTTGTATAATTCTGTATGTGGTATGATCAAGTAAAGCCTGTAGTTTAATTTGTGCGCACGACTCACTAATATTCATGTACACAACTGACGGATAACAACGATTTCTTGCTTTTTCTACTTCATGGTATGATGGGTATAATTTGCATTTACGTGCTCTAGCTGCATTTCTTGATAGCTGATAAGAGCGCTTTGATTCTCCTTTCTCGATCATCAAAGAAAGTGCTTCGTCTGGGGTTAAAGGTGTCTCATTTTTTGACCGAACAGCAGCTATATATTCTGAGGCTCTTGTTGGGCTGGTTAATGTGACATCTTTAAGAACTTGAGCAGCATGTACTTGACCAGAAGTCCTTAAACTCATTTGAGCAGCATACGTCAATTCTTCTGTAGATAAAGTAGAACGTATTTCTTCAGTCTTTCGCCTCTTAGATCTATCGCTGGATGAAGCAAAGGATTTCGAAGGTCGTCCAGATGTTCCTTTTTCATCATTCTTCACAATCTTCTCAGATGTTGATGTTGTGCATTCAGTATTGGATAATGTTGAAAAACATACGGTGCCATTCAACCATTCTTTATTATTTTTTAGAAACTTTTCTTTGCCTCTATTTGCTGCTTTCCATCTGGATCGAAAATTTGCAAATAACAGTCCTAATGACTTTTCATCCTCGTCTACTTGTATCACATGTTCGGTTTTCTTGAAAACTGCATCTTTCAAAACTCCAATAACGAATTTCTGTTCGTTTTTTAAACTGTCTTTCACCATGAAAAACACATCTTTTCTTGACAATTCCATGTTTGAAGATTTGGAAGACTCTGTAAAATACCAATAAAAACATGTACAAAATTGAATGACATTATTTTGAAATCATTTTGTACTTAACAAAACTATATACGGTGTTCTGACTCGAAATGTACTAAAATAATTTATTACTACTAAAAATGATTTTATATTTATAAAGAAAACGAATATTTATGATATAAATGCTGCACATGGGATAGCAACCTGCTGTTCAGAAAAAATATGGTTAATTTTCGAAAGATACATTCAAAGATACAATACATACATTTCAAAGATACACATAACAAATATATTTACATACATTCTGCACGAAAAAAAAAACCGAAATTACATGAAATCTGTCTTTACGAGGATCACCTCTGTGTCCCACAGTGGGGCAGAATCCCAAAAAGCTGGTCAAAATGCGGGAAGTGTCGAAAATGATCTCAAATTCTCTTCTCGGGGGTTTTTGGGGTCGCTGAATACGAATCTGTTATCAGAATTACAATTTTCAAAATGGCGGACCCAAAATGGCGGACATAATTCAACCAATTAGTCAAATAATTCAGTAAAAAATACCCAATCATATTTCTTAAGGGTTTTTGGGATCGCTGAATACGAATCTGTTATCAGAATTACGATTTTCAAAATGGCGGACCCAAAATGGCGGACATAATTCAACCAATTAGTCAAATAATTCAGTAAAAAATACCCAATCATATTTCTTAAGGGTTTTTGGGATCGCTGAATACTATGGAGGGTAGAGGTAAGGAGGACAATCTCATATGGCTGTTTTATTCTAAAAGTGGCCACTGAAAAGCACTAAATAAGGTTTCAGAAAACGGCCAGAATGGCGCTGGCGTACCGAGAGGGTATGGTTTGAACTATGGAAGGTAGATGACTCTATATTGCATTAGCTGAGAATTAAACTTGAATAATAAATATAAATTCCTCGCTTGACATAAAAAGTTCCATTTATCAAGATTGTGTAAAAAGCAATAAATTAAAATACTACAAAATTGTTTATAAAAATTTAATAAAATATAAATTGAACATTTTTATTAATCTTTCAAACCCTGGCCTGGAAAAAAGACAATGACGGCGATATGTTCCATAGTTCAAAAACCGTACCCTCTTGGTACACCAGCGCCATTCTGGACACTTTCTGAAACGTTAATTACTACTATTTGAAGGACACTTTTTGTACACAGAGATTGTCCTCCTTACCTCTACCCTCCATACTGAATACGAATCTGTTATCAGAATTACGATTTTCAAAATGGCGGACCCAAAATGGCGGACATAATTCAACCAATTAGTCAAATAATTCAGTAAAAAATACCCAATCATATTTCTTAAGGGTTTTTGGGATCGCTGAATACGAATCTGTTATCAGAATTACGATTTTCAAAATGGCGGACCCAAAATGGCGGACATAATTCAACCAATTAGTCAAATAATTCAGTAAAAAATACCCAATCATATTTCTTAAGGGTTTTTGGGATCGCTGATTACGAATTTGTTATAGGAATGTTAATTTTCAAAAAAGCAGACGCGATATATGGACGATTCCACCAAAATTTTCAATTTTTTAATATTTTTTAATAGAAAATGTTTTATAATATTTTTAGGCTTAAATGAGTAGAAAATCTCTTGAGCCATGTTTTTATTTATGAACAATTTCTTGAGTACAAAATTTGCAATAAATCAAATATCTGTTATTTACTTCTAGTAACAAAAATCGTGTATGTCATCTTCAATGTTGGAATCATTCGATTCGGATTCTGATGTTGACACACTTGTATCCAAATCGGAATCGTTCTTTGTCTCTTGTCTGGTGACTTCAGGTTGTTTTAACAATTCTATAGCTTCTTTATTTAAAAATTTCGCCGGTCTCTGGGGCAATTTCCTAATGCTTGAGAGAAATGGATCTGATGTTACTAAGAGCCTATTGAAAATGTCTCTCATATTCGATTCTCTAGAGCATTTTCTTGAATGATGTAATCTGTAGTTCTTAATGTCCTTATTGCGTGACTCTTGGGCCTCTTCAGAAAGTTGTCCGATCGGTAAAAGGGCATATTTTACAATTTCTGCTCCGTGCATCAACACTTTGTGCACAGATGTTGGCATGTAATACCATGGATATAAAGCAACGAATAAACGGGCAGTATTCACACAATAGTCTTTGAATTTTTCTTCGTCTATATCATACCCGCTAGAAATTACCTGCAAAATAACATGAAATCGGTGAATTAAATTTTCATCGACTCCTGTTATTTCAGCAGATATATTAGCATTTTCGAAAAAGCGGCGGGCGGTATTTCCATCGTTTGAGCTGCCATATCCTGGCTTTGGTCGATCAACGATAAGCCCCAGTGTTGTCTTAAATTGAGTCTGTATGTCTTCCTTGCGTATTTTCACAATCTTTTTCACTTCCTCTTCACGAGCTTGCCACTTTTGAGTTGTGAGCTTATACGACAAATGCAAACAGCACTCGAAAAAACGAATCCACGCATGCAATGTAGACATGCCAAATCTTAAATTATCTGTAGTAATATCCATTTTTATAATTTTGTCGATGTTATTAAAATCTTTAGAGGTGGCTTTGCACAGGAAGCAGCGTTGTGCAGAAGTGGTACCGGTTACAGCGTTACAGACTTTGCCGTCTATCATCGTAAAAGACATACAATAGGTTACTGAAATTGATTTTTCATTTTCTTCAGTAGTGTATGGTGCAAGACCCGCAATCTGCTGTTCAATGTCGGTAACTTCTTTCAATGTTGATTGTACATCTTCATGTACAAACTGCAATCGTATTGGTCTGCAGAATCGAGGAGATGAAGGTCTAGGATTTTTCCACACAATAGTTCCTTCATTCGTCTCGTGATTGTTGTGGATTAATTGCAAAGGTACCAGAGAAGTATAAAAAATGCTTTCATCAGATTTTCCATCCTCATCAAATTTTTGCTTATAAACACTTTGGCCGCTGCTTCCATCACATCCCCATTTACAGTGAAGTACTAATTTTTGCAAAATTTCGGAATTTAGAGTATCGATGACATCAGCCTGAAGTTGTATAATTCTGTATGTGGTATGATCAAGTAAAGCCTGTAGTTTAATTTGTGCGCACGACTCACTAATATTCATGTACACAACTGACGGATAACAACGATTTCTTGCTTTTTCTACTTCATGGTATGATGGGTATAATTTGCATTTACGTGCTCTAGCTGCATTTCTTGATAGCTGATAAGAGCGCTTTGATTCTCCTTTCTCGATCATCAAAGAAAGTGCTTCGTCTGGGGTTAAAGGTGTCTCATTTTTTGACCGAACAGCAGCTATATATTCTGAGGCTCTTGTTGGGCTGGTTAATGTGACATCTTTAAGAACTTGAGCAGCATGTACTTGACCAGAAGTCCTTAAACTCATTTGAGCAGCATACGTCAATTCTTCTGTAGATAAAGTAGAACGTATTTCTTCAGTCTTTCGCCTCTTAGATCTATCGCTGGATGAAGCAAAGGATTTCGAAGGTCGTCCAGATGTTCCTTTTTCATCATTCTTCACAATCTTCTCAGATGTTGATGTTGTGCATTCAGTATTGGATAATGTTGAAAAACATACGGTGCCATTCAACCATTCTTTATTATTTTTTAGAAACTTTTCTTTGCCTCTATTTGCTGCTTTCCATCTGGATCGAAAATTTGCAAATAACAGTCCTAATGACTTTTCATCCTCGTCTACTTGTATCACATGTTCGGTTTTCTTGAAAACTGCATCTTTCAAAACTCCAATAACGAATTTCTGTTCGTTTTTTAAACTGTCTTTCACCATGAAAAACACATCTTTTCTTGACAATTCCATGTTTGAAGATTTGGAAGACTCTGTAAAATACCAATAAAAACATGTACAAAATTGAATGACATTATTTTGAAATCATTTTGTACTTAACAAAACTATATACGGTGTTCTGACTCGAAATGTACTAAAATAATTTATTACTACTAAAAATGATTTTATATTTATAAAGAAAACGAATATTTATGATATAAATGCTGCACATGGGATAGCAACCTGCTGTTCAGAAAAAATATGGTTAATTTTCGAAAGATACATTCAAAGATACAATACATACATTTCAAAGATACACATAACAAATATATTTACATACATTCTGCACGAAAAAAAAAACCGAAATTACATGAAATCTGTCTTTACGAGGATCACCTCTGTGTCCGTATAATAAAGATAGGTATAACAAAGCCTGAACAGCAGGCGGCTCCTTTCTTTCATACATGGCTGCTCTAGGAGCCCCTCGTCAGTCCTTGCCGAATTTAGAATAATAAATTACTGTATTAAAATTTAAGTGATCTATGAATATTAATCAATAAATGAACATTCTACAAATGGAATTGATAAATAAATATTAATCTATGTTAATAGACAGAAAATATACCAACGCGCTGTAACGTAATAATCAATGGATTACATTCACACGTCCGTTAATGTCGCGCCACATATTTCTCCCTAAAAATTAGTCTAACTATTCGTTGAGCACTCCTGAGCAGCCAGTTTTTTAGTATATTATATTTAATACTATACACTATCAGTTTCTTGTCGAAACAAGGTCGAGACTCGCAAAGACATTTTTAAAACTACTTTAGAAAATTGATTTTCGAAAAAAAATGTACAATTTTTTATGTTTACTTGTTGCAAAATTTAGATATTTCAAACATAAAATAAGCAATAACTATGCATAATTATATTTTCTACATACCTTCAGAAAGTTATTCCATTTTGCAGAATTAAAATTGAGACAGTTTCGTCCGTTTCACAGCACTTTGAAACAGGCAAGAATTTTTCGACGCGTACGCTTGTTTAATGCGTACCGAACGGCGGCTGAATGTCGACTGATGTCGAGGCGACCCTAGAGCAGGTATAAACCTGCCTGGTCCGGAATTTCATCCTAGGACTACTAGTAAACAAGATCTGAACGTATATAGACGAATATATACAACTCAAAAATTCGATTTTTGGCCAGCTTTTTGGGATTCTGCCCCACTGTGCGACGGTCGGCCACTTCTCTCCTCGTCGTGAACATTAGTGCGCCCGGAATTGAACTCGCGGCTCCACTTACGCACGTTTTTTATGTCCATACACTTTTCCCCGTAAACTTCAACTAGTTGACGATGGATTTCAATAGGTGTCACCTTTTTCGCACTCAAAAAACGTATTACAGAACGCAATTCGCACTTGGACGCTGACGCGAGTGGTACCTCCATCGTTGACGGCTGCTCAGCCAAGACTGAGCGGTCGGGGAAGCCTCACCCAGCAGCAAAGTGGTAGTGGGGGAACCAAGGAACACGGCGGTGTTGCCAGATTTCGCCTAGCGCGTGATCCGGCGAAGTTGCAGCGTTGGAGACCTTACTTTATTGTCAGCCCTCGTATTTATCGACCACGCGCTTATGCCACCTACCGCGCATGGCTGATTTATCGCCCATCAGCACTTAACGTGTTAAACGACTTGCAACCCACTGTTCTGGCAATATACGTAAAAGTTCTTTTTTCGTTCCACAAAGTCAAAATTGTTTGCTTTTGTAATTCACTTAAATTACCTCGTTTTGACATGTTTACACAAATTTTCAACTATTCTAACGAAATCGATCACTTGCAAACTAAAAATGATGAATATACTACCTGAAGATTACTCCCTCTCTGTAAAATACCCTTACCCCTAAAATAAATAACAAGAACGGTGGATATTACTAGTAAATTATTATCGGGGTTTTCATTTGCCACTTTTCTACAATTAAACTGTCGCAATCGTGTTCGGTGCAATATACTTCTGCAGGACCACAGTTCGTTACATAAATCTCTTTGAATTTGTCCTCCAATGATGATTGGAAACCATGTTCATCACGGAATTTATATAAATTTTCATGAACGTTCTTCAGATGTAACATTATATATTCACTAGCATAATTCAACCTCCGAGTGCGATCATCCATCTCTTTAAAAGAAGTAAATAAATGGTGGTTGAGCCTTGGGGGGCGCCCGCTGTCATCGGAAACCTTCTGGTGATCCCCGCTTCTTGGACCGTTATCCATCTGTCCTTGAAGTAGCTGGAGATAACCCTGATAATGTACGGGCTAACATTTCTGCGCTGCAGTTCTTCAATGATTACGCTCCATTTGACCGTGTTGAATGCATTTTTTACATCCAGGGCCACTATCAGCGGAAACCTCCTGGTGTGTCTTGTGCCAGATTTTGCTTGTTTGACTGCGGCTGTGATGGTCTCAATTTTTTCTCGGCCCACCTGGCTTGGAACTGCTTCGACCGAGTTCACCTGAAACTGAATATAGCGGTCATCACTCGAGGTTTCTTCGTCCAGAACTCTCCACCTGTTGGTACGGCTTGCCAATGCCTGGGTTGCTAGGGTAATGTGGAGAACAGACCTAGACTCTCTCCTCTCGAAAGTTGGTTCGAATCCCTCGTTGAGCACCACCAAGTCGTGCTCAGCGATGAGGTCTGCCAGGATGTTACCTCTGTCGTTCTCGGCCGTCGGACCGCCCCATTCTGGGGACTTGGCGTTAAAATCGCCGTCGACTAGTGCCTGTCTGCCTCTGGATCTGACCTGGTTGAACAGGCGCAGCAGTTCTTCTTCTACTACCTCGTTACTCTCGTTGGGCGAGAAGTAGCAAGAGTAGACGTCGAAGTCTCCCAGGTCAGCCCATGCAAACATGTTGCTTGCCCCTCGGCCCTTGGCTACCACTTCCGAGGCCAAAAGTATCCCAGCTTTACCGTCCAGGCTCTCCACGTCGTTTGCTGCCCATTTGCGGTTTGGTTCGCTGATGATTTCGACCTTGATCTTCATTCTACTCAACGAATCGTGGAGGATCTTAAGTACTCACTTTGAGGAGACGATATTTCTGCTAAGACGATAGCGAGATTGTAGCGATGGTGGTGGCGAGATGAAGGAACATACGGTAATGACGATCGGCTGGACTTCACGTATCCTTGCTGCCTTGGCCAGCGGCTTCTTACGGAATTACCAACCCTGGTTGAATAAGTGGGGAAGGTGACGCACTCGCGCATTCGTGGAATCGCAATTAGGGCTTAACCTTGGATTGCACAAGGCAGCTTGGTGGTGATAAGCAAGAATCTAGATTCACTTTTTGCAGGATTAACGAAATTAACTCGCGGTTGTCGCATAATTGACCGTGCGCAATATGGTAATCTCTTTTCTACTTATTTAGATTTTTCGGTATTCAAATTTCACTACGGTAATGGTTACAAGCCTGGTACTTGAACACTTCGATATATTTCACTACGGTAATGGGTACAAGCCAGGTACTTGGATACTTCGATATAAATTCGGTAGCGGAATAAATTGCGGTCACGGCAAAACAATTGAAGGCACTTATTGTGCTCTTCGTTCGGCCGTTAATCCCCTGTTTTCGCTCACCCGGCCTACCCTTTCCATGCCATCGTTACAGGAATGCTTGCAGCTGCAACCGTCTGCAGGAAAAAGGTCGTGCTATCGCACCACACATGTGGGTTGAAAACCAACCGCAAATTCTTCAACTATCTTTCTTAAGGCCGGGGTTTGTTGGAAAGAGACGGTTGCTAAAAAGCAAACCGTAACAAGACCTGTCATCACCTCTTCTGCTGTCGCCAAGTTGTCTATTCCCTTAACAAGCAAGGACGACCTTGCATCTTTTTCCTCAAATTTGGCGACGATTCTTCTGCCGCCCATTGCTGCTCTCACCTCGGCTAGGAGAAGAGCTTGTTCCGCTGGCTTCTGCTCCATTGTTATTATGGCATTGCCCGCTCGCGTGACGCTGGCGGTTTTCACGATTGCCGCTGGCCCGTTGCTGATGGTGGTTTTCAGCTTGCGAAGAACGTTGGTGAAGTCTTCTTGTTCGCCTCCTTCTCCGAGGTGTATGATGATCGCCGGGTCCCTGACCTGGTTTTCGGGACCGGTTTTCCTTGCGGTTTGTTTTCTGCGCTGCCAGCGTTGGAGCTGGAAGGTCGGTTGGCTCGCCGTCTCTGGCGCTTGGTCGTTGGTGCGGCCTCAGGAGGTTGAACCGGGGCCGGAGCCAAAGCTTCCGATGTCTCATTTGCCTCCGTTTCGCTGATCTCGTCTACTTGTGCCGTTGGTAGAGCTTGGGTTTGGAGTGGTGGCGATGTTAGGGATGGTTGAGGTACCAATGCTAGCTTCAAGCCTAGTATTGCTGGAGAAGCATCTGACTCCGTACTCAACTCTGCCGCCTCGTGGCGCTCCTCAGTGCCTTGGGCTGGTGATTCAGTGGAGGATGTTATTCCCGCTGACATCACTTCGTTTGGAGCGACTGATGGTGCAATTTGGGGGGTAGGGAGGGTTGGAGCCCTCGCCCCCTCATTTAGGCTGTTACTTATTCCCCGAACGTCCGCTCGAAGCTCGGTTATCATGGCGGGGACAGGCGCCATGAGCTGGAGTGCCCATGGTTGACGTGCTTATTTTGGCTTCTTGGGACGTGATGGGATGGGTTAGTGCCACTCCTGCACCTCGGACCTCATGAGGCGTCCTATTGTGCTTAGCGATGGCTTCATACCAATCATCGATCACTTGCTGGTGGTCGGCCATAGCTGGCTCTTATACATGGTGTATCAATTTGAACTTTTTTTTAAATTTTTGAATAAAACATACAATTTGAATGAAAGTTTGGAATATTTTTATTGAAATATGTTGTAGATAGTCTACAATTTAATGTTTAAAAATGATATCATCCAAATGTCCACCGCGAGCACGTTTGCAAACATTGATTCTTTGAGTAAAATTTTCAAGTTAGGCTAGGAGCACTTACGTAATGGGCCGCATCTAATCCGTACACTTTATAACAGGTTTCACGGAAATTTTCAAATACATCCGCCAACAATAAAACGTCGGTTTTCAAGTACAAGTCCGAGTACTCACACAAAGTTTTTATATCAAACTCATTCTAAACATTTTGAGCATGATTATAATCCTCGTCGGAAATAGATTCTTCTTTTAAAGTACCTATATTATAAAATTCTGATTGCGCTGGTAATGATGTTTCATCAAGATTTTTCATACATTTCACATGATCATATAAACCTTTACGTTTTAACAAATTGAACTTTGTTAGTTCATAAGTCATCTAAATAAGAAACTAACCCATCCAATCCCTGAGGCATAAATCTAAGCGAGCCTATAAACAAATTACGGGAATTGACTTACAATCTTTATAATTTAGATTACAGCTGTAATGTGCCGGATCCCTATAGTCACCTGTTAAGTGATTGTGATCTCGTACTTTACTGTCATTTGAGGTAAATTGTTCATCGCAAATGTGGCATTTAGTCGCTTTTTGAAATTCCCATTCTTCCTTCATGGCTGATTACATCGGTTGCATTGCCCAGTAAACCGGCTCAATATCCTCAACAATTTTCTTTAGCTCTTCAGCAAACCATTTGGTGCTGCTTTTTATATCTTTACCGCGATAACTTCGATAATATGAAAGCTCTTGATCGTAGTCACATTTAAAATAATACCTAACACTATGCGATTCATGTTCTTGATACATTGTACTAACACATCACTCAATAAGTCCGTAGGATAACTAAGAAAAACACATTTTTTTGGCAAAATTCGAATTTATTCATCAACATACATTCCTTCAAGAGTGATACAATCAGTCCAACGCCGCTCTAGCATTTCGATACCTTTTTTGTAAAACGATTTGTCTTTGGCCTCAAAATAAGCTTCAGTTTCGGCGATCACCTCTTCATTCGAGCTGAATCTCTTTCCAGCGAGCATTTTTTCAGGTCTGCGAACAGGTAGTAGTCGCTGGGGGCCAAATCTGGAGAATACGGTGGGTGCGGGAGCAATTCGAAGCCCAATTCGTGCAATTTGGTCATCGTTACGATCGACTTGTGACACGGTGCATTGTCTTGGTGAAAAAGCACTTTTTTCTTCTTCATGTGTGGTCGTTTTTTGGCAATTTCTTCCTTCAAACGCACCAATAATGCCATGTAGTATTCGCTGTTGATTCTTTTTCCTTCCTCAAGATAGTCGATGAACAAAATTCCTTGCGCATCCCAAAATACAGAAGCCATAACCTTTTTTTTAGCCGACTTTTGCGATTTTGGCCTCTTTGGACGTGGTTCTCCAGCTGCAGTCCACTCAGCTGACTGCCGATTTGACTCTGGAGTGTGGTGGTGGATCCATGTTTCGTCCATTGTCACATACCGACGCAAAAAGTCCTGTTTATTTCGGTTAAACAGCTCCAAACAGCTCTCAGAATCGTCGATACGTTGTTGTTTTTGGTCCACTGTGAGCAAACGCGGCACCCACTTTGAAAACAGCTTTCTTATAGACAAATGTTGATGCAAAATAGTATGCACACTGCCTTCTGATATCTTTAAGGTGTCGGCTATCTCACGCAATTTCACTTTACGGTTTTCCAAAACGATTTTGTGAACTTTTCTGATGTTTTCCGGTGTAACCACCTCAATTGGCCTTCCAGAGCGTCCAGCATCGTCGGTGTCTGTACGGCCACGTTTAAAATCAGCAAACCACTTCTCCATCATTTGCCTCGATGGAGCAGAATCCGGATAACACTTATCAAGCCATGCTTTGGCTGTGATAGTATTTTTTCCCATCAAAAAGCAATGATAAATCAACACACGAAATTGCTTCGAATTCATTGTTTTGAAAATAAACCACTTGAACCACTGTAACTTGTAAACTAATCGTCGGATTGTCATGAAATTTTGACAGATATCTTTATAAGGTTGGTACTTTCTAAAAATCATATAGATTATTGGTCAGCAACGCCATCTATGTGTCATCCTACGGACTTATTGAGTGATGTGGTATCTATACGTATATGATGTATGGTCGATACGGCATAGCACAGCGTGTATAATTTTTCAAAAATTAAGATAAGATAAAATCTATAAATAAAAGTATCATACTTATATTATAGCCTCTTGACAAATGACTCATCCCTTAGAAAATTCCGCCTCTAATCAATCGACAATGGTTGACATAACAAAAATCAAACCAATAACTTTAGAAATTATACATGCTAATGATGAGGGTCGTTTGATAGAATAAATAATATGTATAACAACTTCAGCCCAATCTTTCAAATATTGAGAATTTTAACGGTCTTATAAAATAATGCTAAATAATTTAGAATTAAGGGTATATTTTAGATTCAAAACAAAACCAGATAATTAAATTATTATTTTATTATATTATAATTAATATTGTACATATAAAAATTAAAAACTTATTGATATAATATTTTTATTAAATATATAAATATAAAAATAAGAAAAATTATTTATAGAATTATGATTTTTTTGTAACTACTTAACCCATCAACCATATATTTAAATTTATGAGGGTAATAGGTTGATTGATAAAGTATACTATATTATTACTACATTATTCCACCAACTACAATTAAATTATTATAATGAATATTATTTACCACAGTTATTCTGATTCATACTCAGAATCCGTCAGAAAATCCCCATACAAGTCTTCTTCATCTTCATTTTCATCGTCATCAGTATCAAGCCCCAAATCCCTCAGGACGTCTTGAAATGGACCCCGCAGTATAAATCGAGGTCATGGAGCTGGTATTGGTAAAGGTGGTGATGGCGGTTGATCGGTTGCTGGCGGTTGCTCATCCGTTAGCTCCGCCGACATTCTCACACATGATAATACACCATCATTATTAATGATGGCGTATTTTTTTATTGTCTTTCGACATACCGGACACGTTTTAATATCACCCTTAAGCCACTCTTCCAAACAACGCCTGCAAAATTTATGATTGCACCTCAAGTTTGCCATACCCCCTTTAAAAAAATCCATACAGATTGGGCAAACCACTTTTAACAACTAAGTCAAATTTCCAAAAATGAAATTGTTTTTATATACACATAGTTTTACGGAATCCTGTGGTGACAATTCAATGAAAACTTTCACCCTAATTTTTTCAAGAAACATCTGGAATATACAATACCTACAAACTACCTAGCATACACCACAATTTTATTATCTTAATCGGTTTCGTCACAGATTAGAAAAATATGCTATGGGGTTGAAAAGAATCATAATAATTAGTAAGCTATTAAAATATTTAGTAAGCTATTAAAATATTTTTCTATTCAAGGTTTTGTTCGAAGTGTTTAAGGCTTTGGGTGGCTCGCAGCTAGACATGTCCGTTCTGTAGGATCCCTATAGGATGGGTGTATTTACTTCGGGAATACGAGATTAAGCAGTAGTTGATAAATCATAATAAAAAAAATTTTTTGTAATATATGTAAAATATGCACTTTTATTAATAAAAAATAATAATAATAATAATACTATTTTTTATTAGCATACTAGTCTGGTCCGTGGGGTAAAAAAATATTTTGTTAACATTGAAAGTGTTTCGACCAAGTATGCTTTTTTTACTAAAACGTTCCACAAAAAAATACTCTGCGACCGGATCTGTAAACCATATTGTATATAGTATTACTCAAACGAAAATTGCTCTAAGTTCATACGGTGATTAGAGATGTATACTCCTTGTGTATCAGAGGCCTTCCAAAAAAATAGTAATGACAAAGCAGATAAAAACTCTGTAGTTTTTTATATTTTATAAGGATATAGAATAAAAATATTATAATACATTAGTTTCATAATTTTTAATATGTTGCAATTCAAGTACAAAAGATATAAATTTATTTTAATCTTACATTAATTCATATAAATTTTTCTTAATTACTTCTGGATACATATATAATAATTCAGTGATACATAGCAAGTTAATCCCCTTATGATATGCTAGAGAATTTGCCACACCCTCGAAATTGAAAAATACATCCCCACCTGACTGAATACATTGAAGAAGTATATCAGTATAAAATTCTTGCAGCTCAAATCCCTGCATTTCTCTGATGTTCATATTTATTAATGGTACAATTTCTAGTAACCTCATCATTGAAATTTCGGCTAAGCAAATATAAAAATCATTTTTTTTCAATTGTATTATGTTGTTTTTATTAAATAGTTGTCCGGTAATTTTTAATCCGCTGTCAACATTTTCTATAGGATCCAGACAACCATTTTAAAAAAAATTCTTAATTTGATCGGTATATGTATCTTTGGTCAGCATATCCCAATCCTCAAGGTTTAACGGTATACTGATGTTATTCGATCCGATTATATACATCATTGGTATCCAGTTTTCAACATCAACACCTATTGCTATAAACTTCGATTTTGACATATTTAATGCGTACCGTCTTTCATGGACTAATTTCGGGGCATGCATTACTTTAGGTACTTTATTCGGAGTATTTAATGCAAAAAGAAAATAAACAAAAAATTACAAAATAATACAGGAGTATAAATATAATATGAAAAAAAGTTAAACTGATAAGGGTTACCTAACCCGTTTATTAAAAAAAAGTAATTTATTATAAGTAAACTTACTGAGTTCAATGGTTTCAGCAGCACGCTTCAAAGTTTTCAAACCCGCTCTGTTTTCCATTCTTTTTTATTTTTCTTACACAAGTTACTGTTGATACTAACAATAGTAAGTGATCTAAACAATACAAATTTCAATGCATTATATATATTAATACCTACTAGCTACCTAATTAGTTCAAAATAGTTTTCGTAAATGATTTTTTAATGTATTTTAGAAACGTTATTCACATGACATGTACGTATACTTAATGATGTAATAGAAAGCACACATCACATTAATTGGTTTATAGAATTTCAATGTCTGAAGGGTATGAAAATATTTATGACTAGATTTTAATTTTTGAAACAGTATTTTATTGATGACTATAACTTATTTTAAATAATACGTAATCTAATAGAAACACCTTCCAGCTTTAATTATCAGAACATTTTTTCACACTATGGGGTCTTAGAAAATTTTGATCGCTTCATAAAAAGTAAAAACTTATGAATAGACGTACGTACATGTACAATAGATGTACGTACGTACATTTTTTACTCTGGTTGCATAAAGAAATTGAGCATCTTCAAGAAATGTGGTAGGGTCCATATGTTTTAGATTAATAATTACACCTGTTCTGATACGACTTTTAAAGGCTGACTGGACATCTTCCCATTGAATTCGATCACTTCGACGCTTCCCGTTATTTACTATAGAACCTCCACTCTTACGTAAGGTTTTCATATGTGTAATATAACCTTCAATAAAATAAAAATTATTTTTAAAAAATGTATAAATAATAATTAAATAAGATTCTTACCTTTGATCAATCTTAGATGATTTTCAATTTTTCTTCTGTTGCCAATACTTAATTCGATAACGTTCAGAGCTGAATTTAATAATCTTATATTTTTAAATCCCAATTTAACCCATTTTTCTACCTCATCGGGTTTAATATAACTTACTCGTTTGAATAGTTTCTGCAGACCTCTTCAAAGTTTTAACAACCGCTTTCGTATCCATTTTTGAGTACGTTGATATCGAGTGAACTTAAACTATCTGATGAGAAATATCTAAATTTATAGGATATATATACCTTATAACCTGTATCATTAACGATAGGAAGTTGTTTAATTATATTTTTTCTCTCTATGAATTATTGTCATATGCTTAATTGATTATTTATCATTATTCAAAATTATTCTCTAATGGTTTTTTCTAAATTTTGTATGATAGTAAAAATTAAATTATTCCTTCACATGTTAGAAAAAAATAAAATCTGTTAACAATTAAATCATATTAGTATAATTTTATTTTATATTACCTAACATTATATCACTTTATATAATAAGTGATTTTTTATTGCAGTTATTAAAATACCTATGATAAGCGGCATTATTTAATTTTAATGAATCTACATATTACTATATTAATTAGGTAGTCATTAAAGAGAAACGCATTCCAGCTCTAATTACCATACTTAGAAAGATTTATCACATTCCGGGGACTTTTTTTTTTCCGGGGGGAAATTTTTTTAAAAATTCTTGATCGCCGGAGTGACCTAGTACAACTACTCATGATGATCCTGCATTTATTTACTTCACCACAATCAATTTCGTGCCTATGTAATTTTTCTTCCGAATAAAAATAATGTAGGCACCTATCGCAAATGTAAATTTTACTTTTATGGGCACTCATCTGCATTGATACCAATCTACTTAGATTCTTAATCCAAACGAAATGGAATTTGATTGATACTATGTCATCTTCGTCATATGAATTTTGAATCATGAGCAGATTAACATGTCGATCCTTTTTGGTTTTTGTCACGAGGATTGGTTGTACCTTGTGACGTTTTTTAATTTTCTCCAATACGTATAAGTTGATTGACATTACATTAAGTTTTTCAAATCTCTTTATTTGACCGATTGTCATGGGAAACTTTATACCCGCCAAATTTAAAACTTCAGAGTAATGCGGGTAAGAAGAAGTTCTGTTGGATTTAACATTAGATCCTGCCGGATATAAGGCCGATACCATTGCCCAAGCAAAACATGCGTCATCATTATTTTGAACATTGATTCGTGCATTCTATTTTTTAATATCATCGGGCAACGGTATATAGGATGATGCTGTCATCGGAGAATGTTTGTTCATATTGATGGTAATATTAACGATTGCACTTAAAGTCCAGCCTGAATCACGATCCTGAAACTCTTCTAATTTGATAAGAATAACCGTTTGGACATTGTGTAACCACCATTCCTTAAAATCGGTTACTTGATCCACAATTGCATTGGGTGTACTATAACATTAATTTTGAATATTAGCATTTTAAGCATTACATGAGATAGATATGTTTTACTTGAAATATTTTAAATCCGATTCGGTAGTCTTGGTAAATTCGCAGCAAAAATCAGTATTAATTTTAAGCATCGGATAAATTTTCAAAAGCTTTTTAATTCGTACCGTAAATAAATGTTTTGCGTCTTCTAAAAATGTTGACGGATCTGTATGCTTTAAATTTACAATAGAGCCCGTACGAACCCGTCCTTGAAAAGATGAATGAACATCCTGCCAACTAATTCTACTACTCCTAAGATTCTTATTGGTAGCGCCTCCACCTTGATGATTCATAGCTTTCATCATTACCCTATATCCTGAAATGGATAACCAATAACAAATTATTATTATTATTATTAAAAATTAATCATTTACCTTTCATCATTCCAATACCCGATTCTAAAAGTCGTTTACCACCTACACATAAACCACCTTCTTTAAGAGATCCGTTTAGTAATCTTATATTTTGAGACCATTGATCAATCCATTTAATTAGATCTCCCACTGATGATTTCCCACTGAATCAATCATAGCCCTATGAATTAATAATAAACAATTATTAAAAAAAGAATTAAATTAGGCATGTATTTGTTGTTAGCTTTGGCATATCGATTACTGCATTGAGAGATACCTCATCGAATACCTCGCTCAACAAACATTAACATATCAATGTCTGTGATCAGATCCAATGCGACCTTGGTTAATAACATGTTATCCCACGTAAGACCTGGAGCTGATACATAATGTGCAGGATCTAATCCATAAGCATTAAAACAAGTACATTTAACATGTTGGGTTAAAATTTGAATTATTTTACTTTTTATGTGATTAATGTGTAATATTGTACAGGGTGGTCAACTAAGGAATTCCGATTTAAAAGAGAAATAAAACAAAAACTATCAAGTCAATTTTAATTTTTTTTTTTACAAATAATGTTCAGCTCTTTGGAAATTCATTTCTTAAAAATTACGCTGTCCAAATGTCCACCGTTTTTCTGCTGGCACTCTTCGAGTCGAACCCCGAAATTTAGAAAAACACGTCGCAAAGTTTCTGGACCGATGGCTTGAATTTCCTGGCGGATATTTTCCTTCAACGCAATTAGAGTGCGGGGATTGTTGCGGTAGACTACACTTTTGAGGTATCCCCATAAGTAAAAGTCGCAAGGTGTCAAGTCCGGGCTTCTGGGGGGCCATGGAAGGTCTCCACGCCGAGAAATCAATTTTTCAGGAAAAAGCGCCTGAATAACAGGTAAAGACCGATTTAAAGTGTGACAAGTGGCCCCGTCTTGCTGAAACCAAGTGTCCCGATTGTATCCATCAAAGTCTTGAAGGGCTGGTTCAAAAAAATTGTTCAACATGTCCACATAACGTGCAGAATCCACTGTTACTGCTCGGCCGCGTCCGTCTTCGAAAAAGTACGGGCCAATAATGCCTTGTGCGTTATTGCACACCAAACTGTGACCTTCAGACTATGCAATTGAGTTTCATGTTTCTGTTGGGGGTTTTCTGAAGACCAATACCGGCAATTCTGTTTGTTTACATAGCCGTTCAGATGAAAATGGGCTTCATCAGAGAAAAAAATGTTGTCGTACGCTTGAAATCGGTTCACCATTTCATTGGCGTAATCAAGGCGTTGTTGATGGTCCCCTGGCTTTAATTACTGCACTAATTGGAACTTGTAGGGGTGCATGTGTAAATCTTTATGAAGAATGTTTATCAATGACGATCTCTTCACATTTAGAGCGGCCGCGCGCCGGCGTGTCGAGAGGCCCGGTTGGTTGCGAACAGATGCTCTCACTCGCTCTACGTTTGCATCGTTTCTCACAGACCGTCGACGGTTTATCACTCGCTGGGGCAATGTCGAACCAGTTTCTTCGAATGTTCTGACCCATTTCCGAATGAGTTGAGCACTCGGACATTGGTTAAGATTGTGCAAAGCATAATGTGCACGAAAACGACGACGCACAATAATGCAAGAATTTTGATTTTGGTAATAAGCGCGCACACAGAACGAACGCTCCTCACCCGTCCAGCGAACCATGGCGACTGACTTTCCATGAGCCCCTCCTTCGTTTAAGACCAAATCCACTTCTCTATTCCTATTCAAAACAATTTTAGAGCGCTTGTAAATCGAAATTCCTTAGTTGACCACCCTGTATAATCTTTTAAAGAAAGTGTAATAACTCAATAGTCAAAATGAATATCTTTAATACTATGTACTTGATACGTTATTATCATTTACATCTCAGTAACATGACTACTATATAATTAATCTCTGATTGCTCTTATCTTATTTATAAACTATGATACTATGTATACAATTTGGTTACTCTAGCAAAACTATTGTTATTGTTATTTGTAACCTATGTAATATGTAGGTTAGTATCTACATATTCTTAAATCTAGACACTCATATTCTCTCATATTCCCCCAAAATTGAAAGGCAGGTCAATAATAATGCGCAATTTGTTACTAATGAAGATTAAAGCTATACAAAGTGATTCACACATACCAAGATTTACAATTACTTCTTTACATATTGTTACGACCTTTTGGTCGTGGGGGTTTATTGTAGCTCAGATTAATAGAAACACAGGTAATAATTTAACCAGATATAATTAAACATAATATGGAAACCATTATATAAATTACAAATATAAGTCTTACCCATGAACTTATTAATATCTTTCTAAAGAAAAATAATAACAACTTACCTTAAATATAAATTATTATTAAAATAATCTAAAATCAATTTTACGGGAAACGCCCAACAGATTATAAAAACTGAGGTTAGAAGCATCCAGATACATGCGTTCAATCGTTCGAAAACGAACACAAACGAAGCACATCGACCAATCAAAACCGTTTTTTCATCAAACTTATAGAAACGGTCGTATTCCATCAACGTTTTATTTTTTTATCAAAATGACCTGTCCCACGGTCAAATCGGTTTTGATAAAAATTATCATCAAAATATTGATGGAAATATTGACCGTGGGACACAGGCATTACAAATATTATATTTTAATACAGCATTATTATCAATAATCGTTTCATACAATTTAATACAATTGTTAATTGAACAAATACATATTTTAAGTTTACTATTGTTATTTATTCTTACAAAATTTTACTATTCTGTTTCTAAAGCACATTTGACACCATAATTGTTTACTCTATCATTTCACGCAATTCCATCCATGTAATATGGTCTAGGTTTCCCTGGTAATTTAATGGTAATTTTTCTCCTTCTACATTACTTATCATTGTACGATTATGATTATAATCATCCGCACAACATACGCAAACTTTACCGTATTTACTTACATAATAAGAATTTCGAACTAATATAAGGTTCCGTGCATCCAAATTAGAATAATAAAAATAATATTGTATCAACTGATCAATGCCACTGACATCAACAATATGTCTAAATTCTATTGTATTAACAAAGTGCCTTGTTCTTTCATTACATATAAACATTTCAAATAGTTCTTTCAACTTATATTTAAGATGAACTAGTATTTATTCACTAACAACACTTTGATAACACCAATCTCTGAATAAAATCCGTATTAAAGATTCGGGCAGTTCAGTAGCAAGGTGGAATATATCGGGTAGTTGCTGAATTTGCTTATTTACCACTTTTACACAAATATATTTTAAAGTATCAGGCTGAAACCTTTCAGTCCATTCGTCGTCGGTTAAACGATTTGTTAGTAAATTTTCCAATATACCATCTTTAATTCTAAAGTGTTGCAATATTTTAGCCATTGTTGTAGAAATATTTATTATGATCCCCACTGAACGTGTATAAATATTATCAAGACTAATGAGTATATTGTTGAATTTCACCTCTTTCCTTTACCTGAGGGTCGCACCTTTCGTATACACCTATACACTTTTGGCATACACCCATGTTCTTCATATAGTAATAATTGCTTATATAGACACACAAAAACTCAATATTAAAATAATTTCATTTATTATCAACATAATATAATTACGTATTACAAATATGTATTATATTTTACTACAGCATTGTTGTCATTAATCGTTTCATACAATTTAATACAATTATTTATCGAACAAATACATATTTTACGTTTACTATGATTATTACATAAAGGTGTTTCTGAATAAAATTTGCATTCCATTTCTTCTTCATCTTCAAGCTGATCAAAAACTCTATTACCCAAAATTGGTTAAAGAAATTTAATTTTTTGAGCCTCCTTGCAAAATACTACATCAGCTTTTTCGGTCTCCCGAATTACAATTTCGTTAAAGCATTTTAAATCTGTTGAGCCTGAATTAAAAGGCAATCCATGATGATTGTTTTCTAACCAGCGCAGCGTACCTGTTGTTGACATTTGGTATCAAGTTCACGAAAAAGACACTTTGATTTAAAAATATAATGTTTAATAGTTTCACCATCACAAATCGCCAGTTCCTTGGGCGTAAATTCAGGTACATTAAATCCTTGTATATCTATTTGTTACTTCAATTTGAGTCAATCCAATACCTCTAGTTGTGTGGTATAAATCTATCGCGAGTACTTTTTCCGTACAGGTCATCGGTTTGATGTAATCTTCTAGTCCTTCATATTCGGAGAAGAGAGATGTTTGCAGTCGAGCAAGAACTTTATTGTTATAATCGTTCATTGTCTCGTTTCCTTTGTTTCGGCGGAAGGTCTGAGCGCGATCAGTGCGCTTTTCCTGCCGAGTAGGTTTAACCTGTGGTGGTGATGGTTTTGCTTTATCAGATACATTTTCTTAGTCATTCATGATGGCGATGGAAGAGCGAATAGCTTACTCTAAAATCTGTATCGATTAAAATATAAAATATATAAAATCCTTGTATATCGATAGTAAAAAATGTATGATGTAATTCAGCCATTTTAATAAAATAATTTATGTACAGCTTCAGTTATAATATTTGGGTGGATACACAAAATTTCGTTAAGACAGTACAAATTTTCAGAACTGAGCTCGGTATCGGTTGGTTGCGCTATACATCGAATATTATCCAACATATCCCCCCCCCCCTATTTGCATGCAGGAATATACACTTTCTTCCAAATATGTTTTAAAATTTAAATTTTTTAAATTTATCATTCGTACTTGAATTAGTTGAACCATTCTAAATAGATGTGTAAAACTTACTTTTCCAAAATGCAACCACCTGCCTTCTTTCGAAATTTTCAATAGTAATATTCCATTGAAACTTGAGGCTTCTATTGACATTCCATAACTTATATCTTATAAATACCGGAATAAACACAGATTGATCATTTCTTTGTTCGAAATATCTTTCAATGTGCACCTTGCAGTTATATTTTCAGGACTGTATTTATTTTGTTAAAACGAATTTTATCATTTCTGCGCACTATTGTATGGGACATGACCTCCTGAATGATCTCTAGTATGCGAATTAGAATATTAGTTAAAAGTTCTAGTTCAATCTTTGTACGCTTAAGCATGCTACTCCAACTAACGGATGGGAGTGTGAAATATTTTGTTGGGTCTAATCCGTAAGATGAGAATGTGGAGCAACGAAATTTTTCAAAACAATCTGTTAAAAGAAGGACGTCTGATTTTAAATATAAATCGCTGTAATCTCCTAAATTTTTACAATTGAATGAATTCCAAACATTAACAGCGCGTAAATAATCTTCATTTCAGGGTACAGGGCTTCTGGTGTAGGGTGGCATCACTGGGGGAACGATATGGGGGGCAATAAGAAATAGGTAATGTGGGCGGGGGGGGGGAGATATAGACGATTGTTGTGGGGATTGGCTCGCATTCTCTTCATCTGAGCTTTCCCACAACAACCATTTTTTTTTAAATTTTCTCATTGGCTACGGTACATAGGTCCAGTTGGGGTCTCATGGTGTTCAGGGCTCGTGATGATGAAGGTCGTGGAATGTTCAGTTCCATGAGTGGGCGGAACCGGGCGGTTTCTTTCCTGCGGCTGCAACTGGGAAAGTACATCTGGCAGTTGAATAGCCGTCAAGGGACGTGGGGCGGGACGGTATTCGGCAGTGGGATTGCACCTCTGGCAGGCATCCTTGGTCACTCTCCTCTGACCGCATCCATAGCAGAAGCGGCCTCGTGGTCTGCTGCAGGCGGTATAGTGGTGGCTCACGTTGAAACAATTCCAACATCCAATTGGGTTCATCTAAAAAAAGGATGACGATAATCACGGAGGAAAAAAAAAATAAAAGCATGCAATACAGCTAAACCACGGGGGACGACTTCAGGTCTTTAATGTGCCAACGGCCAAAATTTTTACCAGTTAATTCTACTAGTTCGTACGTCAAATCGCCATGCTTTTTTAGGACCCGACATTTAAGGAATTTGGGTGCTAACTTAGCCGAGAACTTCTTAGCGGCATCGAACAAATGAAACGTTAATGCTCTTTTCCGGCTCACCCGGCCTACCCTTTCCAAGCCTTCGTTGCAGGAATGCTTGCAGCTGCAACAGTCTGCAGGAAAAAGGTCGCGCTATCGCACCACACATGTGCGGTTGAAAACCAACCGCAAATTCTTAAACATTGTAGCTTTCTTAAGGCCGGGGTTTGTTGGAAAGATAAACAGAGGCGGTTGCTAAAAAGCAAACCGTAACACTTATTTAATAATAAGTAATAATTTATTTAATAATAAATCTCGCTCTTTTTTTCTTTTTTGTCCTTCTCTTTCTCAGCTTCTTGAATGATGGAATCATCAAACTGGAAATACTCATCTATTCCAGCATTACCAGCATCCATTCTATCATTTATTAAACTAATTTCATCTCCATCATCAATCATATACTTTATTTGCCGAGTGATATTCTAAAATAAAGAGCATTAGAAAAACAATAAAAATATTAACGCAATATTTTATTACCCTCGACATAATTCATCATTACCATCCAGTAAATCAACACCCACTCCTATATGCTTTAAAAATTCCTCCTCGATCACTTCCATATCGTTTCTTTTTACCCCCTGCTATTCCTAAACCAACAATATTCTTCTTGTTTACACATACACATCTACTAATGAGTAATTGATAACGTTTTAAATTAGCGATATCAGATAATATTTTTTTTTTCACCGATATTTAAATTTTTAATTTTTAATATTTTATAGCAATATCTTAAACTTTTAGAACAAAATTTATACCAAATATCAATTTCTCGTTGTTGAGAATCATTTTTATTTAAAATTTTGTATGATCGTTCAATAATATTAACTGAATTTCTACTTACCTCAAAGACATTATCTAAATTAGTATAACTCATTGCTAATATTTGTTTTCTTATATTATCTCGAACAATTGGGATGGCGCGTACTTGGGGTTGCTCGAAGTCCTCGACCCTCTGTACAACAATTTATATTTTTTTGGTTGGAAGTTGTCCAAATTTTCTTTTATGACGGTAACACACCGGCCTGGTAAAAATACTACACAGTCTTCTAAAGTCAACTTCGGAACTTCTCCAAAACCACAATTAACAATTTCTAAATTGTTGATTATATATGGTCGATCTGGTGTTAGATCCTTCAGCTTTTTGGTCTCTAATGCTGCAAATTTGTTAATAGCACTGAGATCCACTGAAAATTTAATATAACTAATTATTATTAAATATTTAAAATTATACAACTTACTTTTGAAACATTTTCTGAAATAGCTCACTCACTTAGATACAATACTACTACTTGGATATATGGAAGTAACCTATCTTTAGGATAGATTATTCTACTTTTATATTAGATTTTCTTCTGCACCCCACCCCGTTCTTCAATCGAATAGTATAATGTTTTATTTACAGGAAACACTTATTTTCTATCGCAAATTCCGTTCCATTTTTATATATTCCAAGTTCAAGGGTAAAAACATCAACTATCTCATTCGTGATGACGTAAGATTGATAAAATGAGGTGTATAAACATGTCCAAACATGCATGATGACGCGTGCTATTCTTTTTCTTATCATTAATTCTTGTATATTTTACAAACCACTATCGTAATAGGAACTGATTTATATTACATAAAAACAAGGTGTTTTTTCCTTTCGTTAATTCCGGTCTTTTTTTTTTTTAACCGCTATCTTAGCAGGAACTATGATATTATTATTAATACAATGTATTATATCCGTTCTATATGTTACAAATTACCACTATCTGTTCTATAAAAAACAAGGTGGTTTCTCCTATCGCTAATTCCGGTCTTTTTTTAACCGCTATAGGAACTATGATCTTATTATTATTAATAAATACAATGTATTATTCAAGGTGCTTTTTCCTATCGCTAATTCCGGTCTTTTTTTTAAAACCGCTATCTCAATAGGAACTATGATCTTATTATTATTAATACAATGTATTATGAACATTTTCAAAAAAGCTAAGTGTCAGACAACGCCCCTTCAACATAGCCCCCACCCCTCCCACAAGACTCTTCGACACGCGAAGAACGTACCCTCCAAGCGAAAACCATCCCCCTCAAGCGAAGCCGATCCATAATATCCTCCAAGCGAAGACCTTGACCATCCAGCTTATACCAACCAAGCGAAGACCTTGGTCATCGAGCTTTACGTCACACACCTCTTAACATCCCCCTAATACCCTTCAAGCGAAGACCCTGGCAGCTTATACCCACCAAGCGAAGACCCTGGCAGCTTATACCCGCCAAGCGAAGACCTTGGTCATCGAGCTTGACGTCCATCAAGTCTAACACCTCTTAACATCCCCTAATACCCTTCAAGCGAAGAACCTGGTCATCGAGCTTAACGTTATCAAGCCTAACACTTCTTAACAACCCCTAATACACTTCAAGCGAAGACCTCTTGGTCATCGAGCTTTACAGACCATAGCCATCGAGCTTTACAAAGCTTTAAGCTTACTTCCTGTCTAGAACACGCTTTACAGACCATAGACATCGAGCTTTACAGAGCTTTAAGCTTACTTCCTGTCTAGAAAAGTACTTCCTGTCTAGAACCCGCTTTGTTCATCTACTTACATAGCCGTTCAGATGAAAATGGGCTTCATCAGAGAAAAAAATGTTGTCGTACGCTTGAAATCGGTTCACCATTTCATTGGCGTAATCAAGGCGTTGTTGATGGTCCCCTGGCTTTAATTCCTGCACTAATTGGAACTTGTAGGGGTGCATGTGTAAATCTTTATGAAGAATGTTTATCAATGACGATCTCTTCACATTTAGATCGGCCGCGTGTCGAGAGGCCCGGTTGGTTGCGAACAGATGCTCTCACTCGCTCTACGTTTGCATCGTTTCTCACAGACCGTCGACGGTTTATCACTCGCTGGGGCAATGTCGAACCAGTTTCTTCGAATGTTCTGACCCATTTCCGAATGAGTTGAGCACTCGGACATTGGTTAAGATTGTGCAAAGCATAATGTGCACGAAAACGACGACGCACAATAATGCAAGAATTTTGATTTTGGTAATAAGCGCGCACACAGAACGAACGCTCCTCACCCGTCCAGCGAACCATGGCGACTGAATTTCCATGAGCCCCTCCTTCGTTTAAGACCAACTCCACTTCTCTATTCCTATTCAAAACAATTTTAGAGCGCTTGTAAATCGAAATTCCTTAGTTGACCACCCTGTATAATCCCAGCTCTACTTATAACTATATCTACTTATATCTATATCTACATTTTTAAAATTAGAATTTCTAGATTTTTTACAATTTTTAATTTACGATTTAATTTATTTGTTATTTTCTCTATCTTATTTTTTTCTTCTTTTATTTCCAAATAGCGCCTATTAATTTCTAATTCAATATATATTTTATTTATTTTTTCTTGTAATATATTTATCAGCCTCAGCTCTATGGATGATGGAATCATCTATTTCGAAATAATCATCATTTCCATCATCATCCATAAAGTTCTGAGAAATAGGCACATTTGCTAAATTTTCCTCAAGTCCAACAGCAACCACCTGATCCTCAGCTAGAGGATTAGATGTACACCCTTCATCACATCTAATCTCATCTAATAGTGACATGAAATCATCCTCAATCAATCTCACGTCCTGAGATATTCGGTGGTTCTGTTCAACTTGCAATCGATATTCTAAAAAATAAACAAAATAAAAAAGTTTTCTATTCTAAAATTAACACAAATATTTTCATACCTTCAAATGACACATTGTCGTTGCTTTCCAACATATTTCGAAGCACTCCATTTTTAAGTTGAATGTGTTGGATAATTTTTATGACTTCTGACATGTTGCTTGAAGTAGTAGTAGTTATACCAAACATTAAGTTTTACCATCATATTTATATTATGTATGTGTAGTGTATGAAAGAGGGGGTAAAATTTAAAACCAGTTATATGCATTAATTCATATAACTGTAGATTCACCTTTTAAATTATTGTAAAACTCATGTATAGGAGGTAACATAGTTTCATCTAATTTTGAAAAGCTATTGACATATGAATATGGTAAAACTCCTTTTTGACGAATAAGATTAAATTTACTATCATCAGTAAACATTTTTCTAATTTCAACACAATCTTTATTGGTTAAATTTTCAGATAGTTTTTCTAAAGATGTGGGCATGCATTTAAATGAATCCAAAAATCGAAGTTTTACATTAATATTTTTAACACCCGTGCAATCAATAATTTTATCAACTAAAACATATTTTGTAAATGAAATATATTTTTCCTTATTTTTGGCGATAATGTCGACTTTTTCCTTATTCATCGCTAAGTTTTTGACGAATAAATGAACATCATAATTACATAAATTATGCATGAATATTGGAAAAATATATTGAATTTTATAATGGAGGTTACAAATTGAGTGACTTGCACCGCGAAAGTTCCCCGTTAAATGACAATGATCGTTGACTTGAACATTCACAATTGAAAATGGTTTTTCACAGATATGACAAGTTACGCTACTATTATATTCATTTATTTGATTTTGAGTAAGAGCAATCATCGGTTTTATGGATTTTAAACATTTATCATATAAATATTTTACATCCGATTCTAAATATTCCATAAATATGGAAGCACAATTTACTCCTCGATATGTTCTATATAATGAAAACGAGTCGTTAAAATTACATTTAATATAGTAACCAAATGAATAAGGTTTATGATGTTTTCATAGTATATGATTGATCTGAATTAGGATTTACAGTTGAGATAGGTTCTAAACTTTCAAAGTCTGCATATTATATAACAAAAGGACTTGCAAGTTGATGTTGAATATGTTCAAATTTTAAAATGTTTTCGACTACATTATTACCAAATTTATCAATTCGAAATTTTTTATCTGAACGTAAATTAGCGCATACATGTCGACAATCGTATTCACAATGTCTTTCTAATTTATATTTTTCATTAAAAAACTGGAGACATCCATCGCAAATATATTTTGCACCATTATTTTTGGTTAATTGAGTAGAGACCAATCGAGATAAATCTTTTATTAAACAATAATGAAATTTACCACAATTATTATTATTATCCTCTAAAAGTAATAGGTTAACATGAGCTGCGCGTTTTAATTTTGTATGGTGATACGGTCCTATTAAAACCATTTTGTGTGTTTTTTCATCTTGCTTAAGTCCAAAAACATTACAACTAATTTGATTTAATTTCTCAAATTTTTCAATGTCGGTTAATTTAACTGGAAAATCAATACCTTCAAAATTAAAAATTTCGTAATATTTTGGATATGAGCTTGGAATCAACTCATGCCCTTTTGGTTTATGAAAAGCGGCTAAAATACAATAAGCAAAACAATAATTATCATTATTTCTAATATTTAGAACAGCTTGCTTTTTTTAATGGATGGTGGTAATTCCAAAAAAGAATTATTTCCTCCATGTAATGGATTAAATTTATTCAAATTTACTTCAATATATAAAATTTGTTTTAAGGTCCAGCCTGAGTTCCCTTCCTGGAATTCACTCATCTTACAATTTAAAATATCGGAAATTAATAATAATAGTTCATCTAAATTTGATGATCGCGTAGTTATAAAATTTTTGGTGTTAAAACTTTTTATTTCTATCACTTCTTTAGTTTGCTGAATATACTCCCCAAATAATTGGAAGTTGATTTTCAATGAGTAAAATTTTTCAACTGTTATTTTTATTAATTGTAGCAAATCGATTTTAATATCTTGAATGAAATCTCTTAAAATAATTCTTCTATAAGGACTAAAAATTCGATAAGATTGAATTCGACATTTGATTGATGATTTTATCAGCATTATCCTATTCGAATGCATTACTAGATTTTTATTTTTGTGTTCTATTGAATTGTTATGATTAAATATATTTAATGTGTCTATTTTACATGTCGCACAATCTAAAAAAAGGATTTCAATGTAAAAAATGCAGAAACTTGCAAGTAATAAACTTACGTTTTATTTTGATCTTCTTTACTGCACTTGTTGATGGAGTATTTCCAGCATCTGGAATAATGTATAATTTATAAACTAGATATAATATATATATAATTGTAATTTACCTTGGATTTGTTGATTTGATTTCTTACAATTATTGAGCTGTATATGGCGTTTTAAATTATAATTTCTATTGAATACACTACCACAGATTTCACAGATAAACATGTTGAATCTTTAGTTCTAATCTTTAAACTAATGAAGTATTGACAAAAGATGCGCCTTTATATCCTGGATCGACTCCGGGTTAAATGACATTGTTACAGTAAAACAACTGTATCCGGGGGATTCTATAAATAGAGTGGTTTAATTACATCTAGTATTCTTTATATCCTGAGATCAATTCCGGGTTAAATGACATCGTCACAATAAATAACTGTATCCCGAGGATTCTATAAATAGGGTGGTTTAATTATATCCTAAGATCGACTAAGTATCCGGGTCAAATGAGATCGTTTAAAGTGTCTTAGTTAAATGAAATCGCAGTAAACAACTGAATCCGGGTCAAATGAGATCTAGTATTCTTTTGACCTTGGGGGGGAGTGGTTGGTCTTGACCTTGGGGAGGGGGCGTGGTTGGCCTTGGGGGAGGGGGCGTGGTTGGCCTTGGGGGAGGGGGCCCGGTTGGCCTTGACCTTGTTCTTTCCAAGATGGCTGCCCTCTCAATTATACACTACTATGCGGTACGGTGCGGTATACCGGTATATACCGGCATTGACTTCAAGGTCATTGATTCGGGGTCAAATGAGGTCAGCCCAAGTGTCCCTATACCTACTGTCATGAGAATCTTTATACCCGCAAAATTTAAAACTTTAGAGTAATGCGGGTAAGAAGAAGTTCTGTCGGATTTAACATTAGATCCTGCCGGATATAAGGCCGATACCACTGCCCAAGCAAAACATGCGTCATCATTATTTTGAACATTGATTCGTGCATTCTTTTTTTAATATCATCGGGCAACGGTACATAGGATGATCCTCTCATCGGAGAATGTTTGTTCATATTGATGGTAATATTAACGATTGCACTTAAAGTCCAGCCTGAATCACGATCCTGAAACTCTTCTAATTTGATAAGAATAACCGTTTGGACATTGTGTAACCACCATTCCTTAAAATCGGTTACTTGATCCAAAATTGCATTGGGTGTACTTTAATTTTTCATTAATTTTAAAACATTAATTTTGAATATTAGCATTTTAAGCATTACATGAGATAGATATGTTTTACTTGAAATATTTTAAATCCGATACCTTCGAGGTAGTCTTGGTAAATTCGCAGCAAAAATCAGTATTAATTTTAAGCATCGGATAAATTTTCAAAAGCTTTTTAATTCGTACCGTAAATAAATGTTTTGCGTCTTCTAAAAATGTTGACGGATCTGTATGCTTTAAATTTACAATAGAGCCCGTACGAACCCGTCCTTGAAAAGATGAATGAACATCCTGCCAACTAATTCTACTACTCCTAAGATTCTTATTGGTAGCGCCTCCACCTTGATGATTCATAGCTTTCATCATTACCCTATATCCTGAAATGGATAACCAATAACAAATTATTATTATTATTAAAAATTAATCATTTACCTTTCATCATTCCAATACCCGATTCTAAAAGTCGTTTACCACCTACACTTAAACCACCTTCTTTAAGAGATCCGGTTAGTAATCTTATATTTTGAGAGCATTGATCAATCCATTTAATTAGATCTAATGGATTTCTCACTGAATCAATCATAGCCCTACGAACTGATTCTTCCATAACATGCACCATTTTAGGTAAAGGTCGAGGGAAAGAACGTAGTTGGTACGTTAGTGACCTGTAAGATACATCCTCGGCCAACCAGCCCGGTGTAATTGGAATCGCCGAAACTGACATAGCCGAATATCGGGTCGCCGCCGTATCAGAATCGCCGAAACGACGGTACCGAACTGGAATCACCGAAATGACGGTGTCCGAGTTCAATATAGGGTTTCAACCATGCCGATTCTTTAAATTCTAGTATTCTATGGATTTTTAAGATTTTCATACCATATTGGGGAGCTTGTTTGAGTGCTAGGTAATGAATAACATAGCTTTCTTTATTATGAAGAGTTGTAAGAAGCTTCCTTTGTCTGAATTTAGGCAGTGCTTGGGGCATAGTGGTAGATCGTTGTGATCATCATGTAACTTGTCAGGATATTCTAAGTCTACCTCCAAAATAAAGCCTACACTGCAATCGTCGGGGATTTGACTCACATCTCTATTGGTATTATCATGCCATGAAAACTTTCCACTTTGTAAATATTCGCTCATGGCTCATCCATATACTGAAGAAATGCATAAAAATTAATAATAAACAATTATTAAAAAAAGAATTAAATTAGGCATGTATTTGTTGTTAGCTTTTGCATATCGATTACTGCATTGAGAGATACCTCATCGCATACCTTGCTCAACAAACATTAACATAGCAATATCTGTGATCAGATCCAATGCGACCTTGGTTAACTTTAACATGTTATCCCACGTAGGACCTGGAGCTGATACATAATGTGCAGGATCTAATCCATAAGCATTAAAACAAGTATACATTTAACTAATGTTGGGTTAAAATTTGAATTATTTTACTTTTTATGTGATTAATGTAACCATAATCTTTTAAACAAAGTGTAATAACTCAATAGTCAAAATGAATATCTTTATTACTTATGTACTTGATACATTATTGTCATTTACATCTCAGTAACATGACTACTATAACTAATCTCTGATTGCTCTTATCTTATTTATAAACTATGATACTATGTATACAATTTAGTTACTCTAGCAAAACTATTGTTATTGTTATTTGTAACCTATGTAATATGTAGGTTAGTATCTACATATTCTTAAATCTAGACACTCATATTCTCTCATATTCCCCCAAAATTGAAAGGCAGGTCAATAATAATGCGGAATTTGTTACTAATAAAGATTAAAGCTATACAAAGTGATTCACACATACCAAGATTTACAATTACTTCTTTACATATTGTTACGACCTTTTGGTCGTGGGGGTTTATTGTAGCTCAGATTAATAGAAACACAGGTAATAATTTAACTAGATATAATTAAACATAATATGGAGACCATTATATAAATTACAAATATAAGTCTTACCCTAAAAAGCTGAGGGAGGATTGGATCACCATCATGATGGACATAGGTTCCAGCGGTAATCACTACTCGAATTCAACCCACGGCTGACTAACCGATTTTCTGACTTACAACCCTTTTTATTGTAATCCTCCCTCTCAATATTAATTTACTAATTACAATTCAATTGGTTCTTGTTAAATTCATGTTATTGGTTATCGATCGAGTCGAATCAGCGGGGCAATGTTCTGCTTACAATTTTTTTCTAAAAATTAATTATGGATAAGAAAATAGATAATTAGATTAACTTATAATGATATTTTGATATATTAGATTATTAGGGGCTGAATGGGATTTAATGCCTGTAACACAGAAAGTTGGTATCTGTCTGGAGTAGCATTTACATCTACTTCACGACCATATTCTTGTAAGTAGGCCTGTACAACTGCAGATAGACCTGCTGAATTTGTTCCAATCATCTTTAATGGTGTAATGACCTTCTGTGCCAATGTCGCAGCACTAGATGTTAACCCTTCAGCTGAGTCTACTTTGTAGTGCTTCCATGAAGCAGCCCCTAATGTTTTCTGTCTAATTAAGGCACAATGGGCTAGATCTGCATAATTTACGCGATCAAGTTGAGCATCACGTGGTCCAAGAAGTGTATAAAACTTGAAATCATACAAGTCAGCATTAGGTCCAGTCTCATGGCCATTAACCAAACGTGTCATAAGTGATATCACATATTTTGATTGACTTACAACAGCATCCAGAGTGTGAGCTTCTGTTTCGCAAGCTTTAGCAAAGGCATGGCTCAGATTGAAAGTGGTCATGCCTGTATTTCCCAGAACCATCATTAATTGGGACCGGATTGCAGCATAACTGGGAGTTGTACAGCTAGGCACCTTGCCGACATATGGCAACAGGAGTTTCCTAGGTATATCTATATTATCCTCGAAGAATTGACCGACTATTGCTAGATCGTGAGATAAGTCAGGTAGAGGTGAAGCACACATGAAGCCTTAACACATAGAGATCCTACTCTACTGTCCATCCATGTTTTCACGTTAACAGGATCCCCTCCTACCTTTTTGATGATCAATCAATATACCTGTTATAAAAAATGTTCATGGGATATACTAAGTAACGTAAGTGATCAGCAAGAAGATGATGATGACGAACCTGTTATGAAAAAAATAATATCAAAAGTCCTAAAAGCGTCCGTGGGCTATAAAAAGGTGTTTATGATATATAAATTCGTGTATAATTTTATAAAAAAAGCATACAAAAATTACAATCAATGTAATTTTACAAATTCCATAAAATAAAGTACTTCAATCTTTGGGCAACGAGGTATTATTTTCATCTTTGGACAATGAGGTATTACTTTGTTACTTTTCTTATGTTATCGTAATATGTTTCGATGTCTCCCACATTGATAAACATTATAATTCTTATTGCACGTTAACAACAATTGTTCAAATTTAGGACATCCCAATTGTTCTACTTTACAGCCCAAATTTCGAAATCCTGCGAGTTGTAATGCCTGTGTCCCACGGTCAATATTTCCATCAATATTTTGATTATTGAAATTGTACTTTGAAACATGAACTTATTATTATCTTTCTAAAGAAAAATAATAACAACTTACCTTAAATATAAATTATTATTAAAATAATGATCTAAAATCAATTTTACGGGAAACGCCCAACAGATTATAAAAACTGAGGATAAAAGCATCCAGATACATGCGTTCAATCGTTCGAAAACGAACACAAACGAAGCACATCAACCAATCAAAACCGTTTTTTCATCAAAATTATAGAAACGGTCGTATTCCATCAACATGTGACGTCATTAAAATAGAAGCATCGTTTCACAGGTTATATTTTTTTATCAAAATGACCTGTCCCACGGTCAAATCGGTTTTGATAAAAATTATCATCAAAATATTGATGGAAATATTGACCGTGGGACACAGGCATAACAGATCCCGTTCGAAACTACTACCTTTATAGCCAATTAACATATCACAATGATATGCCTCCCGACATAAGCTGCTAATTAATTCCAAGACGCATTTTTGATTTTCATCATCTTGTAAATCTTTAAAGTATAAACCATGTAAATGTTTTCTGAGCCAAATTGCTTGTATCTTATCTCGTTGATTCAATTTTTGAAATTTACCTACTTTATAATATTTTGATTTTACTATTCCTGTACTCAAATCACCATATGCCAATTCTTTAACAAGAAACTTCCCGCCAACCATAAAACCATCAACGTCGATTATGTATTTTATATTCGATGACATACTGAATGAAATACCATTATTTTAATGCCCCTATAGATTTTCAAATATTGAAACTAGACAGAGGATTCATACATATTTCTTGAACTATTTTCGATATGCGTAATTGTTTATTTCCTACAACACCATTTTTATATTGCCCTGTAGTTAAAGCTGGAGTTTGAAAGTTGTGTTCAACCCTCCACACGTATGCTATACATTTTAGATCTGAGACCTACCAACTATAAAGTTGGTTAATTATATTTTTTCTCTATGAATTGTCATATACTTCATTGACAATTTATCACAGTTATTAAAATATCTACGATAAGCGATATTATTTAATTTAATTTTAATGTTCCCACATATTATTGTATTAATTAGATAGATAAATTCTTCTTGGAAAATGCATCTTCGAGAAATGTGGTAGGGTCCATATGTTTTAAATTAATATTTACACTTGTTCTGATAAGGTTCTTAAAGGCCCACTGTACATCTTCCCATTTAATTCGATCACTTCGACGCTTCACATTATTTACTATATGTAGAGCCTCCGCCCTTACGTAAAGTTTTCATGTGTGTTATATAACCTTCAACAAAATTAAAATTATTTTTTAAAATGCATAAATAATAAATAAAATTCTTACCTTTATGATCAATCTTGTGTTAGATGATTTTCAATTTTGTTTTACTGCCAATACTTAATTCAATAACGTTAAGAGCTGAATTTAATAGGCGTATAATTTTACATCATAATTTAACCCATTTTTCTACCTCTTCAGGATTTTTTAATAATTCAAAATATGCGTCTTTTATAAATTGAATGGTTGCACTTGATATTTTAGTAGGTGAAGACATTTTTCTTAAATATTCAGATCACTTGTTATACCATAGATAAAGTGGTTCGAGATGTATGTATGAATCAATGATAAGAAAAGAGAAGCAGAACTGCGGGAGAGTTCAACGAACTAAAAACTTAGTGGGCAATTCAAATTACTGCATTTATGCACTTGGAAAGAAATATAGAATGAAACTAAATTAGTTTAAAATAAATTAGGGTTGAAGATTTTAACCAATTTGAATTAAAAGGAAATTCACATTTATAAAAGAGTATAAAAACTTCAATATTGCACAGCTCCTCGATATATTTGGAAACGATAAAATAAGAAAAATTATTTATAGAATTATGATTTTTTCGTAACTACTTAACCCATCAACCATATATTTAAACTTATGAGGGTAATAGGTTGATTGATAAAGTATACTATATTATTACTACGTTATTCCACCAACTACAATTAAATTATTATAATGAATATTATTTACCACAGTTATTCTGATTCATACTCAGAATCCGTCAGAAAATCCCCATACAAGTCTTCTTCATCTTCATTTTCATCGTCATCAGTATCAAGCCCCAAATCCCTCAGGACGTCTTGAAATGGACCCCGCAGTATAAATCGAGGTCATGGAGCTGGTATTGGTAAAGGTGGTGATGGCGGTTGATCGGTTGCTGGCGGTTGCTCATCCGTTAGCTCCGCCGACATTCTCACACATTCTCATCATTATTAATGATGGTGTATTTTTTTATTGTCTTTCGACATACCGGACACGTTTTAATATCACCTTTAAGCCACTCTTCCAAACAACGCCTGCAAAATTTATGATTGCACCTCAAGTTTGCCATACCCCCTTTAAAAAAATCCATACAGATTGGGAAAACCATTTTTAACAACTAAGTCAAATTTCCAAAAATGAAATCGTTTTTATATACACATAGTTTTACGGAATCCTGTGGTGACAATTCTATGAAAACTTTCACCCTAATTTTTCAAGAAACATCTGGAATATACAATACCTACAAACTACCTAGCATACACCACAATTTTATTATCTTAATCGGTTTCGTCACAGATTAGAAAAATATGCTATGGGGTTGAAAAGAATCATAATAATTAGTAAGCTATTAAAATATTTAGTAAGCTATTAAAATATTTTTCTATTCAAGGTTTTGTTCGAAGTGTTTAAGGCTTTGGGTGGCTCGCAGCTAGACATGTCCGTTCTGTAGGATCCCAATAGGATGGGTGTATTTACTTCGGGAATACGAGATTAAGCAGTAGTTGATAAATCATAATAAAAAAATTTTTTTTATATGTACTTTTATTAATAAAAAATAATAATAATAATAATACTATTTTTTATTAGCATACTAGTCTGGTCCGTGGGGTAAAAAAATATTTTGTTAACATTGAAAGTGTTTCGACCAAGTATGCTTTTTTTTACTAAAACGTTCCACAAAAAAATACTCTGCGACCGGATCTGTAAACCATATTGTATATAGTATTACTCAAACGAAAATTGCTCTAAGTTCATACGGTGATTAGAGATGTATACTCCTTGTGTATCAGAGGCCTTCCAAAAAAAAATAGTAATGACAAAGCAGATAAAAACTCTGTAGTTTTTTATATTTTATAAGGATAAAGAATAAAAATATTATAATACATTAGTTTCATAATTTTTAATATGTTGCAATTCAAGTACAAAAGATATAAATTTATTTTAATCTTACATTAATTCATATAAATTTTTCTTAATTACTTCTGGATACATATATAATAATTCAGTGATACATAGTAAGTTAATCCCCTTATGATATGCTAGAGAATTTGCCACGCCCTCGAAATTGAAAAATACATCCCCACCTGACTGAATACATTGAAGAAGTATATCAGTATAAAATTCTTGCAGCTCAAATCCCTGCATTTCTCTGATGTTCATATTTATTAATGGTACAATTTCTACAATTATAAAAATCATTTTTTTCAATTGTATTATGTTGTTTTTATTAAATAGTTGTCCGGTAATTTTTAATCCGCTGTCAACATTTTCTATAGGATCCAGACAACCATTTTTAAAAAAATTCTTAATTTGATCGGTATATGTATCTTTGGTCAGCATATCCCAATCCTCAAGGTTTAACGGTATACTGATGTTATTCGATCCGATTATATACATCATTGGTATCCAGTTTTCAACATCAACACCTATTGCTATAAACTTCGATTTTGACATATTTAATGCGTACCGTCTTTCATGGACTAATTTCGGTGCATGCATTACTTTAGGTACTTTATTCGGAGTATTTACTGCAAAAAGAAAATAAACAAAAAATTACAAAATAATACATGAATATAAATATAATATGAAAAAAAGTTAAACTGATAAGGGTTACCTAACCCGTTTATTAAAAAAAGAAATTTATTATAAGTAAACTTACTTGGTTCAATGGTTTCAGCAGCACGCTTCAAAGTTTTCAAACCCGCTCTGTTTTCCATTCTTTTTTATTTTTCTTACACAAGTTAATACCCTTCAATTCCCCCTTCATCCCCCTTCATCCCCTAATACCCTTCAAGTGAAGATCTCGGTCATCGAGCTTGACAGAGCTTGGACACTTCCGGCCCAAAACCTGCTTTGTTCATCTACTGGGTTCTGATTTAAAGAACGGGTTCTTAAATATTTGAAACCAGATTCACGACAAATCTTCCACTCTTCTAATACACCACTGATAATTGTAGGCCAGCTTTGTTTAAATGCTGTTGCTCGATTAATTTTATTGATATCCGTTTTGCTAACGAAGGTCCAGGTATCAATTATTTTCAACATTTCGTACCAAAACTTGATATGACCAGATTCTTCGCTAACAGCACAACGAACTCTTCTACCCATTTCAGGTTTTAACGTTCCATTATTCAAACTATCAAAAAGTGTATCGATATCGTGTACACATTTTGCCGTATAAATGGCATCGGAAAGCAACATACTACATTGAACAGCAATATCTAAAGCGGCTGCAACAGTGAAACTTAAAGTACGGGCAGCAACTGATACTTTTATTTTAATTGATGAATTTGTTAAATTGAAATAACGAGGGCTAATTTTTCTGAGACAGTGATATGCTCTTAATGAATCAAAGTCATAACAATCTCTGATGTGATTCCATTTTGCTAATTTAAAATTTTCATACTTTGAAATTCGTTAGATTTTCTGTCGTATATTTTGGATATTTTTGAAGACGACGAACGAAGGCGCAGGAGGAAGGGAGAAAATCGAGGAGAGGGGCTTTTTTTGAAAAGAATCGAGAGCGTTCGGCTGCGATTTTTACGGTGTGCCTAAAATTTTTGAAAGAGATTTTGTTGTGAATCTTATATGAAAATTCTTTTGTGAAGAATCGTCTTAACACGGATTTTTGGAAATCGCAGATAATTTGTTTTCTTGAATTATGCAATTTGGTGTTTTTCTTCGAAGATTGCAAGGAGAAATGTAAGAAAAGTTCTTTTTTATTTTTATATCATTCATTGTTTAATTTATTTAAAAGTTTTAAAATTATTTTTCATTTAATATTTAAAAATCCACAATTGTTAGTGCGAAAAAATTTGTGATAACCTTATCGACCACCATTTGGCGAGCTTATCGGCTAAGCGATTTATCAGTGCTCGCATTTAATTTTGAGAATTTGTCTTTTTATTTCTGAGTACCAAATTATTTTCATCTATACTAATTTTTTCATGTAAGTAGAACCTCGATTCCCGTTTGAGGTACCGAGATGGCATACTTTTTCCACTCGGTCTTAGACCACATTTTTAAAGCAAGTGAATTTATTTTACTAGGTTTAGCCTACTTGTTTTTTATGTTTCTCCATTGGATAATATTAAGGCAAGATAGGTTATAACTTACATAATTTATGATAGTTGGATAATGCAGTTCGGATGTTCTTTAGAAGGTGTGATGGATTGTGTAGTCACAATTCTCTGATCATTAATATGAAAGTAAGGGCCAGGTTTATAAGATCTTCTGTAACTAATTAATTAATCCCTTTAAACTAAAGGGGACCCCTTTCAGTCTTCATCTCTATCTTGACAGACTAGAAGTCAAACTGGGCCGGCATTGTGATCTCCTCTAATCTCCTTGTCCCACCAATTGATTCATCATCTAGTATTTGAGATGCTAGGCGGAATAACCTATCCTTCTCATGACTTTCTTTATTTTGCTCATCATGGTCACCAACTAAAATAGTGAAGAGTTGAGCTCTTTGTGTTAAATACAGAGTTATTTACTTTATCATGGATAGCTTTTATTTGTGTGTTTCTTGATGTGTAGTAGTAGCAAAGGTGGAATTTTCATATTGAGCAGAAGCTGTGGCAGCTGCCGCTGCTATTTCAAATCTTGCTCTATTCAAGACAGCTGACTCAGATTTTGGATATAGTAATCTTGCATACATTTGAGTGTCTGCTGGTAAATTCTTAAGGTAGAGAGCAGCTCCTTTTTCGAAAGGATATACCCCATCCTGGTCTATCGAAATATTTAAAATTTCAAAAATTAAAGTGACTTTACCAAGAACATATCTTCTTACTGATATTAAGAATGAAGAAATTAAAGGTGGATTTTATGAAGAAGAATTGCAAAAACTTAAACATTTATTTAATAAATTTAATAATATTTCACCATTAATACATTCTACTAATCTATTTTCTATTACAAGACCATATGGTAGAAAATCTATTATTCCAGTTATAATATCAGTAAACTTTTTATTATTTAATATTCTACAAAATGTTTTTAAAGTAATTAACTTTTTTAAAAATTTATCACATAACTCCTCTTGGGCTCCATACTTCGCTGCCATATCTTCAGCCTCCTGTAAGTTTGGATACCCTGATTTCATATATACAGCACCATGATGAATATCGAATGCCATATCTGATAAAGTACACTTCAATCGCTCGATAGCTGAATATAGATTAACAGCTTTCGGTTAATGATGTTCCGCATATGCCATCCACATCCTATAATTTAATTACATTAGCAAATTTTTTTTTAATAAACAAGGTTATATGTATAGTACTATTTATTTAGATTCTAATTTACTATTTAGTAAAATTTTCAAACTGTTCACATTCTTTTTTGTCTATCAATTATTTTTTTTAATTTTGCTATTCTTGAATTTATTTTGTTAATATTATTTCCAATATTTTCTCGCTCTTTTTTTCTCTTTTCGTCCTCCTTCTCAGCTTCTTGAATGATGGAATCGTCAAACTGGAAATACTCATTCATTCCAGCATCACCAGCATCCATTCTATCATTTATTAAACTAATTTCATCTCCATCATCATCATCATCATCATCATATACTTTATTTGCCGTGTGATATACTTAAATAAAAAGCATTAGAAAATAAATTAACACTCACTCCTATATGCTTTAAAAATTCCTTTTCGATCACTTCCACATCGTCATATATTTTATTTGTTGAGTGATATTCTAAAATAAAGAGTATTAGAAAAACAATAAAAATATTAACGCAATATTATTCTCTAACATATTCCTTAAAATATTATCTTTAATTTGGAAATGCTGCAAAATGTTTGTCATATTTCTTCAAGTAATGGTGATAGTGTGTTTCATCGGTAAATTTTTAATCTTATATATATTGTGAGGGTGTGTGGGTGTGTGTAATGCATAATTTACAATTTATAACTTAATATTTTAAATTGCATTCAGATATTTTAAGTTGTAAACCAGTAGTTGTAAGCAATTCCAATAAAATATTTTTTTATGTAACTAGGGCGAGATAGTGTTATTCACTCACCTTCATTTGCTGAATAAGTTCGTGAAGTCGAATTGACTCATGACCCCACCCTAGTGTAGTATTCGAAATTTTGTGGAGCAACTAATTTGACCTTTCTAATAAAGGGTTCTCGTCTGCAGCTACTGGGTAGCTCCGGCAGCCAGGTCAGGGTGGACTTAAATTACTTTGTCGAATTTTTCTCCCTTTTATATTTTCTGCCTCGGGCGCCTAATCGAATAATTATACTAGACGGGACGGGGATGTTTTAAACAAAATAAAAGTAATAATTCAAAATAAATAATTGTTTATTATAAAAAAATAAATATAATCTAAAATAACTTAACTTAATAATGGTACCTTTGAAACAAAAATAAAATGCTGTTATTAACAAAATATGAACCCTATAATAAAATATATTTGGTACGGTTATGTTTTCCTGGTCACGTGTGTACTTTTAATAATTAACCTAGAATATATCAAAGGGTAATGTAAATAAATTGTAAATTCAATAATTAATAATTCGGTGGTGATTTAAGATTTAAGATAACGCTAAAGAGAATGATAAAGCGATCTTATTTCGTAATTGGGTATACATTACATGACGGGTTGATTGAAAAACACTCATCTGACAATATTTTTCCTGCTTATTTTCGATTGCGTTTCGGTAATCAGAAGCGTTTAAATCTTTTCCTATTACATGTTTGGAATCCCCTTTAGCCTTTTTAATTTCTGTATTATCGTCAAAAACTATGCAGTAGGCATTAGTACCCGTTCCATAAAATTCCTTAATAATTTGCGATGAAAATTCCAATTTCATTTTTCCTAATTCTGATGGTTGTTTTGGAATATCAAAAATATTGCAATCTTTAAAATTAGATGTATCAAATTTATTTAAATTTTGTTTTAAATAAATCATCAATTACGCATTGTTTTCCCAATGCATTCAATATGGTACTAAGATTTCCATTAGCAATTTTATAAATACTATGATAACATGGTCTAGTATCATGTAGGGCTAATAAATCACATTGATTTTCATTAATGAATTCATAGCGATTGTAGGTAACAGGAACTCAAACTTTTAATAAGATACTGATTTATGCAACTTTTCAAGACTTTCATCAACTTGAGAATATTTGAAACATAATTCGCAAAATTTACATTCGGATACCTGATTGCTACAGCACAATTTTCAGTGTTATTTAAACTTAACTAAAAATCTTGTGTTGTTTTCGAAATTTTCATGCGGTACGCAATGTTTTGCAAATTGGATAAACCTGTGCAAGGCAGAAGACTTTTAACAAAACACAAATTTTGATTGTCTTCAGGCTGCTTATCGTTCCTTTTGTCTTTCAAGTACTGTGGTTTTTTACTTTCTACAGCTAATAATTTTTGCCCTATATCATCATGGGTGGATTTTCTTTTTCTTGATGTTTTCATTGGTAAAGACGACAATGATGGGCGCGATAAAGAAGATGAACTTGCTGATGCTTTTGTAAAAGAATCAAAATTGGAAGCTCCTCTGTCTTCCTCGTCCTCAAAAAAATTACTTATTGCACCTCTATCTGCACTTCTAATGTCTTATTCACTTGCATACGCTTCAACATGCATTTGGTCTGCTGTATCTACTGGTTCTCCATTGTTCAATGGGTTACCAGGGCCTGAATAATTATGATTAGGATAAAAAAAACTTGGCATTACTATAACATTTTATTGGTTATTGTGTGCCCATTGTATTAACAATGGCCAAACCAGCATCAGCATCTAGTACTGAGGCACGGATACCACGGCTTGGCCGTATACTCCGAATCTAGTATGAATCTTAGTGGGCGTTTTTTAAATGGGACCGTACCCGTGTGAGCCTTTAGGCTGGTCTAGAGTGTCTTGCGAGGGTCGTTGCGCTCGACTAATTTTTCCAGGTGAAAAACCTGGATAATTTTGTCGCGCTAACGGCCTCTATTGTCGCTTTTGTCCGCGACTTCTTTTTGGGCGTTCAGGTTAGGAGCCTTGGCCCTAAGCGTGGACACCGTACTTGGAAGTCGCGGCCCCTGTATTTCGCTTGCGCGAACAGGGTCGGTCGTGCTTGGAGTGAGTGGGATCGGGGGAGGGTTAATGGCCAAACCATAGGATTGGGGTACATTTTATACTTTTTGAGCTCTGGACATGCGCGCCATGTATATCTGATCATGCGGTCATTGAATGCCGTTGTCCTTGGAAAAGCGTTTTTATTAGAAAGTATAATTATTGGCGTCTTATAAATAGTTACGTCATCTTTAAACTTAATCTTGGCAGCACAAGGGTCACCTCTAAACAACATTTTTATAGTGTCATATGCAGATATTTCACAATTCGGTTCATTCCAAATTAAAACACGTCTGTCAAAACAATTTTGTAATGGAAAGTTTTGACTACGATTGAAATTTGCAATGTAACCAACGTTTACGTAAAAACTATTTATACAATCAAAAAAGAAGTTTTTACCTGCATTAGGTGGATTAATTATTTCTATGGCATTGACCTTTGGAATTTTCCTTTCTAAAACTCGATCTATTTCTAATAAAAAATCACTACACAATTGCCACGGCACAAATCTTCGCTAAGATATTTATACTTCGATGTCTTCCACGCTACACTCCGACAAATAGCTTTAATTGGTACAGTTAAAATCACAGGTCTGCGAAAAAAAATTTTTTGTCAGCTGCACGAGATATTTTTACTGAATTATATGTTTTAAAGTGCGCTAATTTCAAAAGTGATGGCTATTTTTTTTCTATCACATAAGGATTTTTTTGCAAATTCAAACACAAAAAATTGGTTAAAGCACTCATTTATTGTAAATTTTCAAACAATTAGTATTTTTTTTAAGCAAACGAAACATTATTTTGATACATATACTTATTCATGTTCTTTACGAAACCTCTTCTTCTTTTCCTTGATACTTTGACGAGTCCTTTTCCGATTTTTATCTTCAGTTTCTCGCTTAAGCAACCAACAGTAGTCAGCAAGCATAGTGACATCCCATCGCCCTTGGTACCTTCTCTCGATATCACGGACATCCTGGTGAAATCGCGCCCCCTGCTCTTCACTGTAAGCTCCCAGGTTTTCAGGAAAATAGTCTATGTGAGAGTGTAAAAAATGGACCTTCAAGCTCATATTGCAGCCTTGAGCTTTGTATGCTGCTAGCATCCGTTGCACAATGGTTTTATAGTTAGGATCCTTAGTATTTCCCAAAAACTTTCGCACTACGTCCTTGATGAACGATACCCAAGCTTCTTTTTCCATCTCATTCATAGTTTCCACAAATGAAGGGTTCGTTAAAAGTTTTCTTATGTCGGGGCCGGTGAAAACTCCCTCTTTCAACTTTGCTTCTGACAGCTTCGGGAATTTTGTACATAAATATTTGAAACAGTCTCCATCCTTTTGCAGCGATTTTACAAATTGTTTCATCAACCCCAATTTGATATAGAAAGGGGACAACAAAACCTTTTCTGGTGGTACCAAGGTAGTGTTTATAACATTTTTCTCTCCTGGTTTTAAAGTTTCTCGGGATGGCCAATCACTTTTTCCAGTGCTGTTCTCTGGCTCTACTATCCCACAAGCATAAGAAGCATGGGTATTTGGTATAGCCCGCCTGCTGACCCAAAAGCATTGTCAGTATTTTGAAGTCCCCACAAATCATCCATTGATGGTCTTGATACTTGATTTTTTCCAGGATAATGGCCAAATCGTTATAATTTTCTTTCATATGCACAGAATGTCCAATCGGAATCGAGGCAAATTTATTTCCATTGTGCAATAATACTGCTTTAAGGCTAGTCTTAGATGAATCAATGAATAGGCGCCATTCAGATGAGCCATACTTTATATCAAAGCGATGTATGAGTTTTTCCACATTATTGCAGAAAACTAAATTTCTTCTTTTGAGAAAAACTGGGTAAATTCTTTTTCTCGGTGTCTGTACCAGTAGAAATAAGTGCCAGGTGATAAAATGTTTTTATTTTTTAATCTAGAACCTAGGGTATTCATCCAAACTGGAAGGTGGCTGCGGGATAGATATCTCGGAGCTATGGGGCACTGGACGTATAGCTGAGTCAAGATTAGGATAACTTATGTTTCTTTTGTTTTTTGAATTGAATCCCTTTACGTCAACTGAGCAGAAGTAGCAGTCAGTAGTGTGATTTTTTTGCTCACGCCATATCATAGGAATTCCAAATCGAAATGCATTTTTCTTTCCCTTAAACCACAAACGAAGATCTTCTTCGCATCTTCTACACACCTTATGCGGGGCCCATGGTTTATCTTGATCACCAAGTTTTAATTTAAAGTAGGCAAAATAAACTTTTCTTACAAAATCACTTATATTTCTCTGTTGACTTTTAATAATGAATTCACCACAGATATAACAAAAACTGTTTGGAGAAATAACACAACCCCTTGTAGCCATGATTAACAGACAACAGCACTGTTCACTTGAATATCAGTATGTATACTGAGAGCTTTTCTTTGTTTCAAGCGATATACGTCATTTGACTTGTCTGAACATGTTAAAACATTCCCAGTCTCACCAACAGTTCAGGTTGTTTTTCTCCTATCAAATAAAAAAAATATCATATAGGTTTATTACCAATGAACTTAGATACTGTGACTTGTTAATCGTAAGTTCGTAAGCGAGCTTCAAAGGAATTTGTCTTCTCATCATTTCCACTCCGTTATGGCCTATCGTAAATTGAAATAAAACTCGAGGTATGAGTACGGTTTCCTTCGCAAAAGGAATGCGAGCTTCGATGAAGAAACGTGTGACTTTGACTATGATTAGCTTGGTGCCGTTAACAAGCCCTCCAAAAAACTCAAATTCCTGATCAAAATAACTACCGCGCCAACTTTCAATTTTAAATCGTAATCGGGAACGCCCGACTGAACGATGCTATTCAATATTACCGTATCCATAAATTGATTAACATCCCGATTGCTATGTGTTAAGACGGTAGAATCGGCGCTGTACGAATGCGTCGCTTCGCCGTCGAGTCGCTCGAGAATTTCGTCGTTAATCTGACGAATGCTGTCGTTAGTACCGGATAATATTGCCCGCTGGCAACATTCTTCCGGATTTAAAAGCACATCCGGTGCGTAAACAAATTCTAATAAATCTGCGAGCGTCTCGACGTAAGAAATTATACGTAAGAAAATAACGGCGGTATCGTCTACCCTGCGCGATTCCACTCGACCTTCGCCGATGGCTAGGGTCTTTTGGAAATACGCGGGGTCATCTTTTGCGTGCTGACAAATCGAGAGAGACACTTTCGGTACTGAATGAAAAAAATTGCTGTTCTTGAGAGACGCGGCGATGACATCTTGGACTGAGCCTCCTTGAACGATGGGTGGAATCTGGCGAAAGTCACCTGTAAACACCACCAGTTTGCCGCCAAACAGGTCGTCGGTGCCGTGCAAATCTTTGAAGCCGCGCTCTAAAATTTCTACGACGGTCTTGTGCATCATGGGAGCCTCGTCCAAAATTACCAGGGTCGCATGTCGTATGAGCTCGGCCCTCTGACTGCCATTTGAGATGCCCCAGGGAACCGAAGCATCCGAAGGTTTCAGAGGCAACCGGAACATAGAATGCGCCGTGATACCTCCTGATGATTCAAAGTCGCGATGCCGTGCATAGTACGATGTGGCCCAACGATCTCACCTTGGCGGTGATGGCGTTGAGCAAAATCGTCTTACCCGTTCCGGCCGGACCGTCGATAAAAAGGCATCGAGTAGGTCCGACTTCGCCGCATGCCTGAGACACGACACGGTTATAAACAAACCGCTGCTCGGCATTAAGTTTGGGCTCCCATTCTTTCACAAAACCTTCGTACTCCGATGCCGAAAATCGGAACGCCTCCCTACCGAGTTCCGTGGTTTGATCGGGTACGTCTGGAAGACCAAAATCGTGCAGGGTACGGCCGTGTGCGCGTAGAAGTCGATCCAATTCGCACAAACCCAGCACATAAGCTTGCTCTTTGTTGTTGGGCAACCTCTCCAAAAAATCTTCGCAAAGCGCTTCTCGCATCTGTTCCCACAGCACAGACACTGGTGCTCCGGGTATCAGGAGGGCGAAAAAAAACTGTCGGAGGCCCCTGCCGGTCTTAAATATGAAGGCTTCGAGCAAAGCTTGTCTATACTCGTCTTGGTCTTCCAATAAACCACGGGCGGAGGCGGCTTTCTGAAACGTAGATTGCACGACGCCGTCTACCGTACGTAGATCTTCGTAACTCTTGCACGCGAATCTCAAGAGCAACATTCTTAAAAAAAAAACAACTTCCCCAAAGTGGGGGATATAACATGAATACGCGCAACACAAGCTCCACGCTGTCTCTTGGTTATAAAGTGCTTTCCCGATGCGTGTTCGATAACTGGGACTGACGCTCGCTCACGCCTCTTACTCTCCACGTTATACTGTTCAAAAAATTCTAGATAAGTTAAAGATTCTAATTCAGGTATGTCAGGTCGGTTGAGGTAGATCGCGAGTTTTGAGTAAGCGCTCGCTTGAGCTTCTTGCTCCTGACCCGGTCTAAAAATTACGTTGTCTTCGTTGGGAAGATGCACCGGCAAAGCTATGACATTTGGCTGACGGCAGCACAAATCGAATTCGAAAACTCGCCACGCTGCTTCAGACGCACTGACATACCTAAAATTAACATACTGTTCGATTTCGTCGTTAAGTTCAGGCGAGTTAAAAATGCCCGCCTTAGCATGGTCGGGCCCCTTATAAATGTACTTGTACAAATATTTAATGATTTTAACACCGGTTGCGACTTCCAAGTTACAATGAGATTCCATCAAAAGAAGAACCGCGGCGTTGTAGGGTACGACCCACTGGTTGGTTACCACTCTACCTGATGGCAGCGTCACCGAATCGGTAGGTGGTCTCTTGTAGTGCACGTATCCCTTCTCGTGTCTGTGCGTGATGATCTAAGCCGCATGGACCGTGTAGCATGTGCTGGAAAACCAATTCTCTCAGCCTGCCGTTCGCTTCTTCTATCGGAGGAATAGTACATCTCACGAAGGCATTGATGTCCGGCAGTCCTCTCTTTTGGAATTCGATCACATACAACATGGAGACCAAATTACCAAACAACAAACCTGATTTGATCATCGCCATGAGTTTGTGCATTTTAAGTTGGAAGACGCGATCGCAAAGTTCGGGTCTATCGATAGACGATTGGCCGGGCAACAAACTGGAGGTGATTTCGGTCCATCGGGGATTGCAAGTGACGGTAAGAAAAAAGTTTGGCCTACCTAATCGCGTAACTTGATTGGCATATACCGAGGTCCGTGGGTAAACGAAGAAGGTAGGTAGATCTTGCCAGGCACGATACCTCCTTCCCCGGCAATAGTCTCATCAATCTCACTACGCGTGGCTATTCTCATGAGCGCTTTCTGATTGAAGCGAATGAATTGCAAGCGTTCCTCTTCCGCTCTACACCACATATCTACCAGATATTCTTGCGTTAAGCGCCTAAGTAGGATAAATCTAATGTCGGAAAGAAATTTGTGACGGTAATATTGAACTTGGGATATCTTTTTTTTGCCTGATTTACTCATTAAATTAATATGCCATCCGCTGGATCCGTGAGGAAAAATGAGGGGGTATTGAAGTGCTTCGTAAGAGGGATGCAAATAAGAAACTTGACGGGGTTTGCTTTCGCCTATTTTCCAAATAGCAACCTGTCTCGGTGTGCAATCTAAATTGGTACTAATTAATGCAGAAATTTCTGAAGCTACTGGGACGTCGCCCAGATGGGTGATCGGAAAGTAATCTGAGAAGTTTGATGAGCGGATTTTGGCATTTCAAGTAAGCTAAAATTGAACGAATTATGGCCTGATCTAAATTCTAATCGCTCCCCAGTTTAAGTTGCTCGGCTTCGCCGATATAGAGCGCCGTGTTGTTTACCGTTTTATTATATGAAAGATCGAACAATCTGTGATAAATTCTCCCCTGAACTTTGACGAATGAAACTCCTGTTTCGAAGGTTTGAAATTGACCCGTGGTTCCAATTTCAGAAAAAGCAAATAAATTATTATACGATCTAGAATTTTTCAAAAATGCAACGTTAGAATAAAAGTCGGCTGTTACTGAAGGTAACACATGTACGTGATTTTGTCCGCCCCCGCAGTACCATTTCAATCGACCTCTTTCCTCCTCGAACAAAGGTGCCGAACAAAATGTACACATATAAACCCCAGAGAGCAGAGATTGTATTTTTAAAGAAAGTGGTTTTACTAATGTCAAATCATCACCGCATTTGTCACCTACGCTTGTGAACTTCCGGGGGTTAACCGATGCAACCCTCCGGATTCTCCTAACTGAAGCCAGCACATCGCTATGTGTCTGGCTATGGCGAGCTACGGCTACCCTATTTACGTCCGGGTGAGAGTCTTGATATCTTGATGCAGCTTCCCTATGAACTTCCGGGTTCGTCTTCGTGTAACGCGCTATGGCATCTCTGTTAACTTCTGGGTTCGTCTTCGTGTAACGCGATACAGTATCTCTGTGTACTTCCGGGTGCGATTCTTGATATCTTGCTACTCCATCTCTGTGCACTTCCGGGTGCGATTCTTGGTACTTCGTTGCTGCATTCAGAAGCTGTTCTTTTCTCGTCTGAGATACTGTTGAGCGCCCGCGCTTGGTGTTCAATAAATCTCGTTGCTCATCTGGGCTTACTACTGATAACTTTGGGCGCCCGCGCTTTACTTTCAGTGGCCGTCCAAGTTTCTTGAAAACATCGGTAGGGACCACAGTGGGGGCAAGCATACTCGAAAATGTACTATCTACGGACGATTCGTACACGTCGTAATGGCCCTTGCAAAGTTCGCCGCTAAACCGCAATCTTTTTACGGTCTCAGCATTTCCAAACACCCCCACTAACTCGGTATTATGGTACACTTCGAATGACACCGGGTACAATTCTGAAGCAGCTCTAATTTCGCACGATGATCCGTAGCATGTTGGTAAAATCATGTCATCATGGTACGTTTCCCTGGTTTGGTAGGGCATTCCATTCGAGTCGTTTGACCAGGCTTGAAACGTTTCCCAATGTTCGTCACCCTTCATGCGCACTATTTCCTGTTTCGTAGAAACACCGGAAATATTAATGAACTTAAACATTTTTCTCGATATAATTAACCCATTAATGCCCACCAACGATCTAGCAGTTAAAAATTTGCAACATTCATGAAAATTGTATTTCAAGAACCCGTACATCACCAAAACAATAAAAAATTGAAAAGTTTTTCAACGGTTTTTGAAAAAATGGCCTGTACTCAAGTGAGTACACTGGGATGATGTGTATATTTTAACAAATTTTTTTTTTAATATTTATTGCACTTATATTTTTGGAAATATCAGTTTACATTTATAATTAGGTACGTAGACCTAGGTATATAAATTTTAAGAATGAAATTTTTTAAAACACTCCCTCTCAATGCACAGAGTCACCATGCACTTTTCACACATCCATCGAACTCGCATGTGGCATTGGCAGCATCTGCGTTGGTCTTGGATCTTTTTAGGAAAATGACCCACAGGATCATCTATAATGCTTCTTGGTACTGACCCAGATGCTTTGTTGGAAGTGGACCTTCTCTGAATGGCTTTATTATAAGACCGAAGGTAATGCCGGGCAATGTTTCTTTGGAACAACAGTAGGTCCATTTCATCCTCCTTGTGGCTTAATTTGTGAAGTCTCCAAGCGTTTACAACAATAATATTTAGCATGTGGGAGAACAGCACCCACCACCACTTTTTGCCATGAACACTGATTCTATAATTATTCACCGCCTGATCAAGTAGATCCACTCCACCCATTGACACATTATAGTTTTTAAATAGTAGAGGTTGTGGCACAGATATCTTTTCCTTTTTTTTACCACACCATCGTTTTACTTGTGCAAGTGGTTCAATGGAATCGTAGTTGGTTACCATGGTGACAGCACTATTATCGTTCCACCGTACAAATAAAAGCGAACTTCCTTTATCGTAACGGTAATCATAATTCCCACGATCCTTTTTCTTCATTTCAGTAGTGGATATTAGAGGACATTTTTTTACGCGATTTTCACGTACCGTACCCGTGGCTCTAAAATTTTTCTGGCGAAGAGAATTTAAAAGTTCGTGGCTCGCGAAATAATTGTCAAAATACACTATGTGATCACTTGGAATCTCAACAACATTGAGAAGGTCTAAAACAACTTGTGATCCTAGTGGAAGCTGAGATGGTTTTTTGGGTAGTTGATCACCTGCTGATGATGGTTTAGCACCACAGTAAGTATCAAACGCATAGCAATAGCCACTGGAACTACACAACATCCAGTCCTTATAACCGAAACGTACAGGCTTACCCTTGATAAACTGCTTAGCAGAGTGATGCCCGAAGTATTTCACCATTGCCTCGTCAATAGATAAACATTCATGGAAAACTCCCCACTGTTGAAACTTTTTATTTAGTAAATTCATGAAAGGTCGAAGTTTTGCCATTTTATCGTTTTTGTTCAGTTTGGAATTGTCAGCTAGATGAAGATACTTTTTTATTTCCGAAAATCTATTTCTACTTATAGAATTTGCTACAAGTGGAATACCAAGATCTTCATCCAAATTCCAGTACAAACGTTCGCGCGGCAATCTGTGATACCCTGTAAATAGAAGGAATCCAACAAAAATTTTCATTTCCTCTTTTGTTACATGAAAATTATGCGAGTTTGATGCTGCAGCGTGAATGTTCGTTTGTTCCACTATATGATTCACAACTTCGTCATCAAAAAGTTTTTCAAAAACTTTTACTGAGGATAGTCCTGACAGTTCTTCTTCCAGTTTTTGCAAACGAGAGACGCTTCCATTGCTGCCTGTTCTATTTGGTGACCGGACAGGTGACCACATGACAAGTGAACCTACGACAAGTGACCACAGTACATCTGAACACATGACAAGTGACCACACCGACAAGCGACCACACCGAGAAGTGAACACACCGACAAGTGAACACACCGACAAGTGAACACACCGACAAGTGACCACCCTGACAACTGAACACGGTCACAACTGAACCCACGATAACTGAACACAAAAAGTAAAATATATACTAATATAATATAATATACTAATACAAAAACTAATAAACTATTTTAATTACTAAACCATTGTAATTAATAAACTATATTGCAATCAAATATACAAAAAAAAAAGTTCTAAATGACATTTTAATTTTATTGAAGATTTGCCATCCGGCGCAAGTATGATAACTTATCGTGATTATTTTCATATGTCTCAACTGTTAAAGCCACCTGGTCATCTAGAAGATATTTTCTTTTCTTCTTTTCCGGTTGGCCGGTTTGTGCTTTTATTATTATTTTATATTCTAATAAGCAAAATGAAAGAAGATATTAAATCTCTTGGTGCAACTCCTAAAAATATCATAGGAGATGCATTACAAAATGTTAGCAATGGTATCCTTCAGCACATTCCAAAACAATCATCTCTTAATAGAACTTTGTTACGACATAGAGAAGATGTGCACATAGCTGTACCAACTACCTCCAACTTTGAAATTCCAGAAAAGTATATTCATTTAATTCTTCACGATTCAGGAGCTAATGATGAAAACAGAATACTGGCACTTGGACATGCTGATTTATTGTTAGAATTGGATAAAGATGAAATTTTTGGTGATGGAACATTTGATAAGGCACCGACAATGTTTTACCAACTTTACACGTGGCACACAAAAATAGGTAATTCCTACCCTCCATGCATATATTTTCTTTTAAAAAGGAAAAATTTGCAAACTTATAGCAATATGTGTCAAATTTTAAAACAATTATTGCCGAACTTAGCACCAGAAAAGGTTTTGGTCGATTTTGAGCAGGCCTGCATTAGTGCAGTTCATACAGCTTTCCCAAATGCAGAGGTTAAAGGTTGCTATTTTCACTTGTGTCAGAGTTTGATTCGAAAAATTAGTTCTGTTGGGCTTAAGGCTGATTTTGAGTCAGACATTGACACCAAATTAAAATTAAAATCACTGGCAGCTTTGGCGTTTGTACCGATAGGTGAGGTGAGACGTGTCTTTGATGTACTAGCTGCAACATTCCCGGATGACACCAGATATAACGCAGTTCTTACGTATTTCTTTTCAACTTACATTGAAGGTGCAGTAGGAAGAGAACCTCAATTTCCAATTTCTATTTGGAATCATTATGATGCTGCAATACTGAAATCACCAAGAACAACGAATTATTGCTGTGAAGGATTTCATAACGGATTAAATTCATTATTTCATTGTAGCCATCCAAGTATTTGGAAGTTATTTGATGGTCTTCAGAAGGACATATCATATCATGCGCCGGATGGCAAATCTTCAATAAAATTAAAATGTCATTTAGAACTTTTTTTTTGTATATTTGATTGCAATATAGTTTATTAATTACAATGGTTTAGTAATTAAAATAGTTTATTAGTATTTGTATTAGTATATTATATTATATTAGTATATATTTTACTTTTTGTGTTCAGTTATCGTGGGTTCAGTTGTGACCGTGTTCAGTTGTCAGGGTGGTCACTTGTCGGTGTGTTCACTTGTCGGTGTGTTCACTTGTCGGTGTGTTCACTTGTCGGTGTGGTCGCTTGTCGGTGTGGTCACTTGTCATGTGTTCAGATGTACTGTGGTCACTTGTCGTAGGTTCACTTGTCATGTGGTCACCTGTCATAGAATCGTTATATTTATATCACGAGCTTTGCGACTCCACTGAGGCTCTGGAACACACTGTTTTTTTGTTGATGGATTTGCATGTTGTGTTTTCTTCCTTTTTGTCTTCGGCAAATTTTCACGCACGTCATTTGTATTATCTAGATTATTTTCGACGATATTATCAGATTTTGTGTTTTCGTGCAATCTCGACAACGGTACGTTATCTTCGTCGTCAAAGTCATCATTATCATCTTCAGATTCCATTATGACTTCTATGTCTCCAGGAACATCTTTAGGAAGTTCTGTTGTTATCAAGTCGTCTTCGTCAAATTCTTCGCAGTCGGTTTGATAATCGACTTCTGGAGGAATTATAACGAAATCGACTTCTAAATTATTATTAGATTTTGCATTATCAACATTGTCTATAGCAGCTGAAAGCGTCGGAAATCTTTTTCCGTAGAATGCAGATGGGCGAATCTCAGGAAAATCCATTGTAACAATTCAAATCTGTAAGATAATTTTTATATAATTTTGTACCCTGTATAGCCCAGTGTACTCGTCTGAGTACAGCGACGTTTGATGCGTCATAGAGAAAAGACGTTACAAATTTTTGATACAAATACAAGTAGGCAATCTTTATACATGTCTAATAAAACAAATTTAATTGTTAAAATAAATTATAGTTCGGGAATATTATTTTTATTTACTTCAAATTCAACTTACCACAACAACCTCTCAAATTGCACGTGCACCAGTAACTTTTAAATTCTGCCGACTGAACACATCTAAACATAAACTGAAATGGGATGCACTATTTAGAAAACAAACCTTATGCGACATTTCTAGCACACATACAGTGAAATTCCTTATCACTTGATGGCACTGCAGCAATAAATATTCAGTGTACTCAAATGAGTACAATGGGCAATAATGGGTTAAAAAGATTACTAATTAAATATTATAATGTAACATTTTGTTTATACAGTGTAATTAAGATCATAATAGAAATCATACATAACGATTTTTGCAATATCTAATATCGCAAATCCGGCATATATTGGTTTATCATATGTGACTTCTACCTTATTCATTTCCACCGCTATTAAATTTTCCGAAAATACACTAGTATCTTTAAAATTTGGTCTAGCAATATAAGTTTCGGCGGGCAATTTCACTTTCCACCGATGGTCAAGGGTTCCTATAATCCCATATGCATATTCCACCGCTGCCGTGGGCAGGTAGACTGGTCATAAATTTAATCTTTTAATTGTTAAGTCTATAAGTCTATAAGCCGTTATAAATCAGACCAGTTCTAAATATCGCAGATGCAATTGAGGTGGATGAAAATTATTTTTAGTACCAATTACAATATATTTACTATATATAAACAAAATAACAAACATAGAAATACAATAAGGGTATTCATGTCACTTCGTAGTTTTGTAGATGTCGTACTTTGTAAACTTTGTAAATTTGTGTGACATGAATACACCTTATTCAATGTTTTGTAAATTATTTCGTACTTGTATTTGTACAATATTTGAGGTTATATTTACTTCACATTTTATCCCAAGTGATTGTTTTATGTTTATAACATGCCAAATAAAAGTGAAAAGCAGAAACTATTAGATGTTCTTGTGGAAATGGCTATTTTTGATTTAATAATTTTAGAGGAAGCAGGTATATTTTTATGCTTTTAGCGTGTTTTATAATTGCTCAAGTTGTTCGAGCAATACCTACTCGAACAAACTCGGGTGCGCTCTGAGTCTGCTCAAACAAAGGGAATTAAAAAACGATCTGTGCGCGCGCGATCTGTGTGTATAAAAACCGATTCCATTAATAACCTCAAAATTTTAGAACTATTTACTATAAGTCAATATTTGGGCATTCAAACAAGGATAGTACTGCAACTAAATATAAGTTGTGCTGTAAACAGGTAATATTATTTGTAAGTATAAAATAACTTAGTTTAATTTAGTTAAACAATTTTTCAGCAAAATGAATGTAAATACTGAAACAATTTGTTTATTGCTTGCACACGGGGAACGGTTATTTTATAATGAAAATGGTATGAAAAGGCGTCAAAATTCTTTGTACTTGATTAGTAAAATGAAACAACGCAAGAAACGTGAACGTATAATTGGATATCACGAATTAATAAATCGTTATCTAGATGATGATTTCAAATCACATTTCCGAATGACACGAACCACTATGGATTTGTTAATAACCCAAGTTGCCTCAAAATTACAGAAGAAAACTCGGGGGCGTATTCAAGAATCTGTTAGTTTACAGTGTTTGATAACAGTTTGGACATTAGCAGGACAAGAAAGTTACAGGTAGTTGTATAATTATTATAAAAGTAAGTAAATAATATATGTATAATGTATTCTTTATTTTTATACTTAGATCAATTAGCGATCGGTTTAACGTAACAAAGAGCACAGTATTTCAATATTTAGTAAGAATTAGTAACATTTTGAATGAATTAGCAGCAGATGTAATAAAATGGCCTGATGAGAATAGAGCTCATACAATTATCGAAGAATTTTTAGTAAGTATAGCAGAGGTACTTTTACAAAATTAGATGTAGATAATTTGTTTTTTTCAGAACCAAAGCCGTTTTCCTCAAGTCTTAGGAGCTATCGATGGATGCCATATAGATATAAAGACACCAAATGAAAATGGGGCAGCATATATAAATAGAAAAGGTCGACCTTCTATGGTATTACAAGCTGTATGTGATCACAGGTGTATGTTCATAGATTGTTTTGTGGGTTATCCAGGATCAACACATGATGCACGGGTGTTTTTGAAATCAGGAATCTCACAACGATGCAATGAAGATCCATATTTTCCGTTTAATTCGCACTTGCTTGGAGATTCTGCTTATCCTCTGGGGGAGCATATATTAGTACCATTTAAAGATAATGGTCACCTCACTAGAAAACAAATGGGTTATAACAAATGTCATTCCTCTGCTAGGTCGGTTATTGAACGAGCATTTGGGTTATTGAAAGGAAGGTGGCGTCGTTTAATGTACCTCGAAATGCATAAAACAAATTACTTAGCTATCGTTATTATGGCAGCCTGTGTATTACATAATTTTTGTATTGCATCTAATGATCGTATTGAAGATGAGCAGACAATTTTTGGTACAAATGATGAAAATTTAGCGGATGTGGATGCTAATGAAGTTAAGCGGGTTAATAGAAATGGTGTTAACAAAAGAAATGCTATTGTAAATAGTTTATAATTATATTTAAATTTTAAACATATATAAATATATTTGTAAGTCGACGTTCTGACCCCATATAAGCATATAAACCGACGTTGTGGCACCTATATTTACGTTGTGGCACCATTTTATGGTGCCGGATGGTTTTACAATTATATATGTCATCTGGAAGGGCCAGTAAGCCTATTAATGAAGTTTGTGAAAGGTGCCAGTTGGACTATATACACTGTAAATATAGACGTTTAGTTCCCTTTTATAAAATCATATAAGTTCAGAGGGCGCCATTGTAGTTATGAGTTCGTCGCATCGACTTGAGGTTGACTTATCCACGCGTTTAGGCACCGCATTTTTTGTATACAGTATTTTGACGTTTAGGCACACTGGGCGTTTCATTAGCTATCATTATTATAGTTTATGATATTACAAATGCATAGGTAACTAGTGTTTGCGATTCTAAACTCTAATGACAAAAATCCATTAAAGGCGAGAATAACTTGCATTACCATGCTGTTTTCGCCTTTAATGTAATACGGTTTGTGGACGAATCGATCAAGACTTTCCAGTGCCAGTTATTTTTGGCAATTAAAGTATTTATCGTTGAGGTTAATGCCGAATTTGACGGACTAGTCAACTCGGTAGATTTTTGATCATATTTGAGAAAATACTGATAATTACCAAGTATTCGTGTTTTTTTCTTTGAATAAAGATTTTATAGTGGTTTTATAATAATTAGCGATTTCAACTTTATTATGAATTCCACTAATTCAAAATATATTTTAAATCATAATTTAAATCATTTTTAAATCATATTATGATTCGCATCCTTTCTCTGACATTGATTAATTACAGAACACTTCTTAAACAATTTTTATGTACTTACTACAAATTATAAATTTTAATTTAGGTCAAATTACCTACTAGTTACTTCTTACTTCTACAAGGGGATTCCCAAAATTTATTTTAAATTGTATACATATCATATTCCCGCAACTGTTTTATTATGTGAAAATATCAGAACTCCTAAACTTCGTCATAACAAAATTAGAGAAGGTTTTTATTGTAAAGCATTTTGTAATCACCGCGTGATTACCTTATGTAACTGCATAATGCATCCCTAAGCATTTGCTATTTCCTTGCAAATACTTGCATCGTAAGTTGCTTAGGTGAATTTTTGTTTGATAACATTTTAATACTTTTTATATTCGTTATTAATTACCAAAAATTAGTTTCGCAAAACAATTTGTCCTTATCGAATTTGTCGATAATGAATTTACAAAACCTTACACAAATTACATTTTGCGTAAAATATCGTAAGAAATAATATTTCTGAAACAATAAGAACGCTTTTAAAAAAGGAAGAACAAAATATTATAGCAGTTCAAAAAGATTTAAATTTATAAAATTTTTTGAATTTTAATTTTAATGCTTTTGGTTTTTTGTGGGTAAAGCTAGATTTTGGCAACCGAGATTCTAAAAATTTTATTAATTTAGAACTTTTTTAACTGCTATATTTTGCGGTCTTGTGTGCTGAAGACCTTGTCGAAATTTCAGATTTTTTTTTCAACGAATTATAAAGCAGCGTAAAAAATTGTCATTTCTTTATGAATAAAGATAAGAGGTTGTCTACCAAGTTGCACGTCTATTTGGCGCTTAGTAACCTATACAACGTTACAAGATTTATTCATAGTAGATAAGAATAGTCTACGATTAGATTTTGATAAATTTCGTTTATTATTGTTAAAAATGTTCACAGCAAGTTTACAGACTAACCGCCAGATATCTGATTTTATTTATTTGTTAATTCACCAATATGGGGAATATTTTTTGTTGAAATTGTTCAACCAGCGCGGTATCAATTGCTTGCAACTTATAAAAAACACCACTTTCCAATTTATCTAGTAGGTACTGTGTTGTCCCGGCTAATCTCAAAAACTACTGATCCGAATTTGAAAAAAATTTTATTGATTATTTTTTCAAGTCAATCGAGTAAGAAATTAAATTATTCACTTAAGTTTATTTATACTTCAGTCAACTCTTTTTTTTGTTTACGATACTGTAAATATAATTTTGTACACCACCGAGCAAGTTGCGTATGCGACGTACACCTTACTTTTAATTTTAATTCGTAAAAATTTTAGTTAGAACTTTCAGATCTGATTAGTATTCTAGTCGGAAAATAAGAAAGTAATAAATCTGAAAATTGTGTCATAAAGAATATCTAATCAATCTATTGATTATAGCGCAACATAGAGCAGGTACACAGTATAGTTTTCTATCCTATCCCATCCTATTTTTATCTAAAAATATAAACTATGCATATTACAACAAAATTTGGACTTGCAGAACTAAAAGTGACCCACTTTGGTCTGTATTGAAGTTTTCCTGACAGTTCAAATTTGTGAATAGTTTATCTAAAAAAAATTTGAAAAAAAACCTTACTACGGTTTTTAGTATAGGATACGTTTGACCTTATAAATACTTTGCAAAATTAAAATAGACGTTTCTGGATATAGCGTAGGTGTACAGCAGTTTTCTATTCAGTTGCCAAGACGGTTTCAGTTCACACAAGATATTGTTACGTATCTTTTCATTTCTTCCGTAATGTAAATATAAAAATACGTAACACAAATTACTGTAAACTTAATTATAAATGCTGTAAAATTCTGTAAAATTATACTAGTAAGCACACTTTGTAAGAAATATGTCTTTGTAAAACATGTCACTCACAAAAATGGACATGCAGCCGTTTGTTAGTAATATAAATTATATTTGAAATTTTATTTCATATAAAAATCATAATAAAATTAACATTATAATTGAATATTTTGAGAATCAAGTAAAAATGTGTCCTAAACAAATGAAATCGAATTATTAAGCAATTAAATTGGTTTAATATTAGGCAGTTTATACTAGAAAACACGTTGTTTAACGTTTAATTTCAAACCAATTTTATTGGATAATGTTTCGCGGTCATCGGTTTAGTACAAATTTTTACTAAAATAAGTCCCTGTATCTCGAAAACGATGTACAAAATGTAGTACATTATATAAAACAAAATTCATTTTTTTGACCGACTAGAATACAAATCTGATCTGAAAATTTCTTACTGAAATTTTGCATGAAGCAAGCATTCCCACACGCAACTTGCTCGGAGGTGTACAAAATTTTAACCGCTCAAAACTCTGTAAAAAGTTAATGCAACCGAGCATGGTATGAATTAATAAATAAATGAATAAATAAAATTTAAATTTTAACTTTGTTCTTTTTGAGAGTTGCGCGCTTCCGCTTGACCTAGAGTTTGTTAATAAGAAGTACTTTTTAGCCCCAATAGGGTTTTAAAATTCACAGGAGGCCTGCCTAAAGTTGTCTAGAAACGATTTTTGTTCGCACATCGTAGTTAAAAGCTGGAACCTATTTCAATTTGTTCCTTAATCCCTAAATAACAAAATCCTTTTGGTCGTCAAGAATTCGTCCTGTACAGGGGGGTGTAGGGAGAAAATTGTAAAAATGAAAAATTGTACAATGAAAAAAAAACAATAAAAAATTAAATGATCTAATTTATACTTATAGTCGATCGACACCGCAGCGATAACAGGGAAAATTCTTGATTAATATTTTGTCACGTGGGGTTTCCCCGACGCGACGACTCGACGCTTAGATCAAAATATTACTATACTTATATTAAAATGAAATGGCCAATAAGTATTATTTTTGTACTTTTTAGATGTTTTTTTTTTGTGTAGGGGGTTTTTAAAATTTTTAATTTAAGTTTTATTTCATGCTTTTTAAACTATTTATTATATTTATGTAAGTAAACGTGATAACGGAGCATGGAAGTTAAATAAATCCAATTTTTCTTTTTAAATAGCAAGACCACAATACAAGAACTTCAAATATAATATTTTGTTAGAGAACAATTTTAAATCAAGTTTTATATTAGAATTAAATTTATTATGAGAAAGAAAGGAATACTAGTAAATTCAGTAATTGATTGTAACAATGTAAACAAACACTTGTTAAAGCAACATGTATTGCAGTAGTATCGCCCACATAATGATAATAATGCTGTCATACTTGTAACACGATCTCTCAAGATTATAAATTTTCAAAAATATTTACGATTTTTTTGAATGGCTGAACAGATTTTTGTGCAAAATAGCTAAGAACACTCTCGATCAAGTTATCTTTCAAACAAAAAAAAAACAAAATCAAAATCGGTTCATCCGTTCCGGAGCTATGATGCCACAGACACACATACACACGTTAAATTTATAAGAACACCTCTCTTTTTTGCGTCGGGGTTAAAAAAAAGATTATTTTTGGATTTTTTTGGAAGGGCATGCCAAGTATGGCACTTCACGTGCGACTTGGCTAAGTTGTAATGATTATTTTTTCAAAATAATAAAATATGTTATTAAAATTTTACAAAGCAATTTCTCTCTATATAGCGCTCAAATAACAAAATTACTTCAAACAGTTCTTTAGATTACATCTAATTATTGTCTGTGGGTGCCGTTGGAACCATAAATTGGATTTATTTATTAGTAGAAAAAAAAAACGAATTTCTTTTAACTAAGTTTCGCAATAATATTTTTGTGTTTCTTTGACGTTGAATGTCAACAAATCGCATTTTTGTGTTTTTAAACAAATTTGTGCAATATGAAACGGGAGCTGTTATCAAATTTTCGAATAGGAAAAAGTGCCACATATTAGTAGGTGCATAATTCCCGCGTAAAGTGATAGTGATGTAATTGCGTAAAAATGCTGATCTTCAGCAATTGCAACAATTTATAATCACGTTACATTACAGCATTTGTACTTCAATACCTTACGCAGCTACATAATTTTAATATTAAAAAATTATTAGTAAAAATAATAATTTTACATTATAAAATAGTATAAAGAGTATAAGTATTCTTCCAAAACAATATTAAATTTTAAGAAGAATAAATGTGGCGTTTTTGAGAAAAACCACTTCAACTTTTTTAAGAATAATAGAATGCAATATTTATCTAGTCTTTTTGAAAATTTTATATCAGCAAATTAAAAATGTTAGTTAAAATAAAATATAGGCGTTCGCGTCCCTTATGACGGTCAATATGCTCTAATGGGTAATTAAACAAACTGAATTCTGAAAAAACTTGACCAACCATTAATTTATTGAAAAAATTTTGTTTTATTTTATAATTAATAATTTGGCAATTTTAAATTATACATGATAATAATATAATAACACACGGTTTAATCCAAAATATCCGATATACAAAATATTTTACCTCAACAAAACAAAAATTTACCTAAAATAATTATTTCTATATTTCGAAAACAACCTTACAAGAATTTATTCATAGTAGATAAGAATAGTCTACAATTAGAATTTGATAAATGGATTTTGCGTCGTACAGAACTACATTTTAAAATTTCGTTTATTATTGTTAAAAATGTTCACGGCAAATTTACAGACTAACCGCCGGATATCTGATTTTATTTATTTGTTATTTCACCAATATGGGGAATATTTCTTGATGAAATTGTTCAACCAGCAAGGTATCAATTGTTTGCAACTTATACAAACACCACTTTCCAATTTATCTAGTAGGTACTGTGTTGTCCGGGGCTGATCTCAAAAACTACTGATCCGAATTTGAAGAAAATTGTATCGATTATTTCTTCAAATCATTGGAGTATAACAACGGCTAGAAATTAAATTATTCACTTAAGTTTATTTTACTTCAGTCGACTCAGCAACTTTTGTTTACGTTAGTGTAAATATCTTTTTGTACACCACCGAGCAAGTTGCGTATGCGACGTACACCTTACTTTTAATTTTAATTTTAATTCGTAAAAATTTCAGTTAGAATTTTCACTTTATTTAACTAAAATAGTGGCATATCTCTAAAATGAATAGAAATTTTTTATAATGAAATATGCATATTTTATTGTTTTTAAAATACTACATCACTTTAGCTTTATTATCGGTAATTTAATACTTATTAAATTTTTGACAATACTTTTTTAAAGTTTAGTATAATGTTAAAATGTTTGTACGCTGTTTAGTCGAAATCAGCTATGCTGACTTGTGCCATTATTCCGGCCAACGTGCGAATTGTTCCCACACGCAGCTTGTTCGGAGGTGTAAAAAAATTTTAACCGCTCATAACTTTGTAAAAGTTATAATTATAAAGATCGTAACTCATATAACAGCACAGCATAGGATCAGCAACTGATCATCAATTTTCTTTACATGTAGTTAAATGCAAACGTCGGGTGTTGTGCTGATGCTGTTAGGTGGGCGCACTTACATTTAAATACACATAAGAAATAAAATTTGCTTGTGATGATCAGTCGCTGTTCCTATGCTGTGACGATATATGAGTTACGACCTTAAATTAGCAACAAAAGTTGCTGAATTGCTGAAGTAAAATAAACTCGAGCGAATAATTTAATTTCTACTTTCTTGTTGTTAGTTTCTTTTTGTTAGTGGATTGATTTTTTAAGAAATAATAGGTAAAAATTTCATTAAAGTAACTCAGTAATTTTGGATTGTATTAGCTAGAAAAACACGGTACAAACGCCATCTTCCAAAATGTGTGTTTTTTATACATAAGATGCAAACAATTGATACTTTTACCTGGTTAAATAATTTCGATAAGAGATATTTAAATTTATTTCCCTATGAATTATAAAAGATATTAGAAGAATAGTTAACGTATTGTGAATAAAGAAAGACTACGTTCTTATTTATTTCCTTTTCCTCTTTAATTTTGTAGATGCAAAGTTGTAATGTATTTATTTCAACAATGAATGCAAACAAGACATTATAAAGGTAAAAAATGCAAACCACATCAAGGTCAAGATGATAACTCGCTAAAAATTAAGTAGGTGCCGAATCGCGTCTTTATGCCATTTTATATATAGCCAAGGTGCCACAACACCTTATATAGCGTTGTATATATACGGGGTCTCAAAGGATATTTATACGTATGTGCCTCAACGTCTTTTTAATTTTTGGTGCTTGTTCGTTAATCTACGCGTATATATATACCTATTTTAAAATTTTGAATGGAAATTATTTAATTAAGAGATGAAGAAAAAACGAAGGTTCAATGACTTATTTAAATTGTATGTGACAAATGACTTATTCTTTTTTATTAAGATTATTTACTAATATTTCTAGCAAATCATTGAACCTTCGTTTTTCCTTCATCTCTTCTTGGTGATGCTTCTCATTTTGTTGTAGTAGTTCATTAATTAAATTGTCATTACCTCGTTTTCTTTTACGTGAAATACTGCTACCTGCAATAAAATTTTAAAATAAAAATATAAATAAAAAATATAATATTACCTATATCAGGTGTAACACTTCTACTACTTGAAGGCGTATTAGGAACCGAGGCTTCTGAATCTATGGGTTCTTGTATATTAGTTTGGTTGTCAGGTATCTCATTAATTATCCCATTGTGGACTACAATCGGTGGTTCAATGGTGGGGTTTTTGGCCATTAAACCATCAATTCTATTAAAGAATTGCCACGATTTCCTATTACGACCTGTCGAGCCGTTGTGGTCTTTTATTGATTTGTAGGTCCTTAACAAACTTTTCCATTTATTTTGGAGTTGGTCCCAACTATACTTGTAGTTAAGGACTTTCATATCATTAGATATTTTTGTCCATATATGTTTTTTCATGGTATTTTTTTTATCGAGCTGGGTCTTATTAGTCTCGTATTGTTCTAAAAGCAATAGCACGGCTTCCTCCGACCACTCGACACTAGACCTCGTTTCATTTTGGCAAATATTTTCGCCTTCTTCCTCCTCTATCTCTTCCAAATAGTAAGCAATGTTCATATCTGGAGATTTATTTATGTAAAAATTGTTATATTTATTAAGTAGGTTTATGGTTGTTGAAAATAAAAAATCACAACTAATATTTTCAAAACTGCAGCTATTACTAATAATTAAAGAAATGTTATTTGAAAATATTAGTTTTGTACTATAAATCTTGAGAGTTAAATAAGTTGAAAATTTAAAAAAATTATGCACTGACCTTCGTTCAAATTGTAAATTCTCTTTTATTTAAGGTTATGTTTGTTGTTCAACCACGTTCAACTTTGGTGCACTACCTCGAACGCTAGTGCATGAAATCGTTGTTCGAACAGCTGTTCGAGTAAAGGTGGTGTATTTTAAAACGCAGGCACTCTTTGCTCGAACGAATTATAAAACGGCAAACTGCTGTTCGAGTACTCGAACCACTGTTCGAGTACTCGAACCACTGTTCGAGCAATTATAAAACACGCTATTTATATACATATTGTGTATTTTAAAATACAAGCACTTTTAGGTAATGAAGAGAAGATTGAGCAGGTTTTGGACGAATTTTTCATGAATTATCTTATTATTATGTTATTTCGTTATGGGGTTCCTTTTGAGAAAGGATCCATACCTAAAAGTAGGGCCATAATGATTAACGTGATACCCAATTTTGATGAAAACAGATTTCGACAAATGGTTCGTGTAAATTGGCGTACATTTAATTATATTTTTAATTTAATAAAAGATGACGATGTGTTTAATGGGCAAAACTCATGCAAGCAGCTGCCGATCAAATATCAGCTTACAATTGCTTTATATCGTCTTGGTTGTTATGGCGAAGGATCTTCTATTAGAAAGGTGGCAACATTTTTTGGTGTTGGAGATGGAGGCACTGTTTTGAATGTAACGAAAAGGGTTTTTATTGCTATTTGTAATTTGAAACAAAAGTTTTTATATTGGCCCAATCGTAATGAACGTCAGGATATTGTAAACAAAACATATTCAGAACTTCCACAATGTATTGGATATGTGGATGGAACAGAGATTCGACTTGCCGAAAAACCAACGATCGATTCGGAAGCATACTTCTCTAGAAAACATCAATATTCATTGAAGATGCAAGCAATCTGCGATCATACAATGAAAATTCGTCATGTAGTAATTGGATATCCAGGCAGTATTCATGACAGTAGGATATATACAAAGTGTCCTTTGTTTATAAATCCTAACGAATATTTTTCTGGGCATGAATGGATCGTAGGCGACAGTGCATACAAATTGACAACAACAGTAATAACACCATATCGTTCAACTGCTAAACAAGGAACTGCCAATGAAAGAAAATGTTTCAATGAAAATTTAAGCAAGTATCGTGTAAGGATTGAAAATTGTTTTGCATATTTAAAGGAACGTTTCTCAAGTTTAAAGGAACTGAAACTCGTTGTTGGAAGTGATGCTAATAATCGTTTTGCATGCCAATGGATTACAGTTTGTTGCATCTTACATAATATTATTCGTCAAATAAATGATGATGAAAATGAGTTTATTCCAAACGAGGAAAATGAAAACAACGAAGATGACGGAAGTGAATCATTTGCCTGCACCGATAATACAGCAGCAGAAATGAAAAGGAGAGCTATTCTGGAACTATGTAAACCTAACACAAATAATTAAATTTTACAAAATTTCAAATATTGTTTTATTTAAAAAACACTTAACATGTACATTTCTAATTTGAAAATTAAATTATTTCTGATACTTAAGTTCCAATTCATATTTTTTTAGTTCGAAATCTTTTTCTATTTGCAGCTTCTTCAACTCTAGTTCGCCTTGTATTTTCAATTTTTCTAACTCGACTTTTTCTTTTTCGATCTCTAAACTTATTGTTTTGAATTCGCATTCTTTCTGCCACTTTATTTCTTCAAATTCCATCTTATCTTTATCAGTTTTTATTTGCTGATTCAATTTTAATTGGTCTAATTCGTTTCGATTCACTTGAAGACTTTGCAAATACTGTAGCGATGAATTTCCTGCCTTCTTTGAACCAGACTTGGATAATTGTTTTTTGATTTTTTTCTACCCCAGAATCAGATGTAAGACTTACGACATCCACATTATTTGAGACATCCAAGTTTACATCCTCTTCTAAAGTAATTTCCACATTTGAATTATCAAGATAAAAAATATCGTCAGGATTATCTCCTACTTCCATATTATCTTGAGTGGAATCATATATCGGTGGCAAATTTATATTCTTCCTCTGCCCAAAAATTTCTTCCAATAAATCGTACTGAGGGCAAATTTTATTAATAAATTCTAAAATATATTCATTAAATGCATATACTTAATTACATACCCATTTTAAGTTTTTTAATTACCTTTCACGCTTTGTTCCTTGCCTTCTTCTAGCAAACCGGCACCAGTTTGAGCCTTCCATTCCTCTGCTTTTATAAAGCTTGTTTTTAAATTCCTTAATTTATTTTTGACCACCAAAATACCAAGTTCAGCGGTGTCCGGCAACGTATACGCTTCAAATAATCTGCTATAAAATTTATGAGCAGTTGGTTTCTAAAAATAAATTGTTTGAAATTAATAAAGTAACTACTTGAAATTTTATTCAAAACATACTTCAAATCCTTCTGGATTATCTTTTATTTTGTCTACGATTGCTTCGAGTAATTCCACACATTGCTTGTTTGACCATCGGTGTTGATTTTTCCTGTTGGGCTGTAAAAACTAATTCATTAATTAATTCAAATATTAAATTCACTTACTTACGGTACTCATTATTATCAGATGATATTATTACAAGTTTTAAACAAAAATTATGTTTTTTAACAACCCTGTATAATAGAAAAGAATATTTAAAAAAAGTAAGGTTATTTACTTACTCGTTACCATCCATCATGGTTAGGTAAGTACGAACTACGAACTACGACATCTAACCTACGACACTTTCACCCTGCGTAAATTTTGTGAACTAAATTCGTAGTTAAAATTCTACAAAATTTACGAAAATCAGAATCTACAACAAGTACGACGCAACTACGACGTGACATGAATACCCCTAATATAAATTAGAAGAATACGAATAAACAACACTTACAGAAATTATGGCAGCGCTTCGAGAAATCTACGGTAAGCGCGGAAATATATTATTAGTGCGCAACGACTTCAAATTTGACAAGCAGGCAGAATTGCAAGATGGGCGGGTTAAGTGGCGATGTTCCAACAAAACATGTTCAGCTAATATCTATACCATAGGAAGCGGAGAACAGAGGAAAATTGAGAGTGAAAATCCGCGACATAGCCACGAAGAAGATGTGCAAAAAATTAAACGGCAATCGGTTGCCGGTGTTGCCAAAAGAAAAGCTGTTGAAGATTTTTCGAAAAGACCATTGGACATTCTTGAAAACGCCATCCCTACCACTAAAGTTGATCGAGTGGACATTACTTACCAGGATGCTAAATCAATTGCTACAAGTATTTATAATGCGAGGCGAAAAGAACTACCACCTTTACCGACTTCAATGTTGGACGTTCATTCCGCGTTAGATTCCATTGTCGTTGAAACAGAGAATAATGAAAATTTTTTTAATGGTTAATGATAGCCAAAATAATTTAATTATTTTTTCGTGTATTACTAACTTACGGTGTTTATGCTCTGTAGACAATATATACATGGATGGTACTTTTGAGTATTGCACCAAGTTCTTTAAGCAGCTGTTTACAATTCATGGTTACGCGAATGGACATTATATAGCACTTGCGTTTTGTCTTTTAAAAGACAAATCTCAGGAAACTTACCGGCATTGCCTCCAATCATTAATAGATATTTGTGCTCAAAATCAATTACTTTTTCAACCGAAAACCGTTACTGTTGACTTTGAATTGGCTGTTCATGCTAGCCTTAAACATATCTGGCAAGATGTGGAACTAATTGGATGTCGGTTTCATTTAAGCCAAGCCTGGTATAGAAAAATTCAGAAACTAGGTTTGGTTACAGAATACAAAGACCAGACTTCCCAAATTGGCGAATGGTTGCGCTACATGTTTGGGTTGCAGTATTTAAATCCAAATGAAATTGATGCCGCTTATAGCGAAGATTTAATATCGATACTGCCTAACAATACAAGACTAGATCAGTTTTCCGATTATATATTTCAAGCCTATATCGATGCCAATTCGATATTTCCGCCTCAGCTCTGGGCAGCACAATCAGCAAGTATGTGCCGTACGACGAATGCTTGCGAATCTTTTAATTGCGAATCTTTTAATTTTTTAATGAAACATTTAATCAAGAAAATCCTCCGTAGGGTAATTTTTGTTGGATTGCAAAAAAATTTCGCGGTGGTGTTTCTACATGTATTAAGCAAAAATCAATCTCAAATAATATTTATTTAACCATTTACATCATACCCATGTATGATCCAATTTTCATATAAAGATTTTATGTCTAATTCTAAATATTGCATAAATGTATCAACACAATTTTCCCCGTGATAAAGCTTATATGTTATATGATGAGAAAGAGTCATAAAAATTACATTTTATATAATGTCCAAATGAATATGGTATGTGTAGGTCGGTTTTTACAGTGAAAGATTGATTTTTATTCGGTGTTGTGGTGGGGATGCCTACTAACATCGATTCAAAATCAGTATAAACTACAAAAGGAGTGTAAAGCTGATCTTGAATTTTTGAAATTTTAAAATATTTTTAGGTATATCTTTACCAAATTTATTGCGTCGCAATTCATCAGCTGCAGGTAGATTCACTCGCACATGCGCACAATCAAATTTGGTGTGTCTTTCTAATTTAGTTTTATTGTTAAAGAATTGTAAACAACCATCGCAAATATATTTAGCACCGTTATGTTTACTTAATTGATTAGAGACTAGTCGTGATAGATTTTTTATTAAGCAATAATGAAATTTACCACAACAGTCATCAATAAGTAATAAATTGATATGTTGTAAACGTTTTAATTTTGTGTGGTGATAAGATCCTACTACATTTATTACACCGGTTTTTTCATTCATAGCTAAGCCAAAAACATTGATTGATATATCATTTAATTCTTCGAATTTAATGAAGAATAATCTATAATTTATAGATTAATAATCTATTGCAATCTATTAATAATCCGGTATAATCTAAATTTTGAAAAAAAAAATCTGTATGAATTTGGATTAATATCAACCCCAGGGCCGCGTTTCATAATAGTACTAATATTATTAGTTGGAAAATACTAGTTGCTTATTATCGCCATTGAAAACCATCGGAAAAAAATTTTTTGCTGTGCTTTTAGAATAGGTTATTTTATTAATAAGTACCAAAAACCACACAGGTAGCTGATCAGATCAATTATTTAAAGAGTATTTAAAGTTACTTGTAACTAGTAATATTAGTAAATTTTCATTATGAAACGAGGCCCAGTTGGTTTATACAATGCTGCCAAAATGGCGTATCGAAAACAAAATTGATCGTGAATATTTCGTATATTTAACACCGCCTGTTTAGCTATAATTGATTTTGGTAATTCTAAAAATGTGCTATTTCCACCATTAATGGGTTAAATTTATTTAAATTTACTTTGATATATAAAATTTCTTGTAAACTCCACCCGGAATCTCGCTCTTGAAATTCACTCATTTACAACTTAAAATATCGGAAAATAATATTACCATTTCATCTAAATTAGATGCAGTAGTAGTTATGAAATTTCTAGTGTTAAAACTTTTTATATCTGATATATTTTTAGTTTGTTGAATGTATCGACCAAATAATTGGAAATTGATTTTAAGCGAACAAAATTTTTCCAATGTGCTTTTTATTCTCCGTTCTCATGTAATTAATCAAGTGTTCTACGCATTGTGATGGATATTCAAAAGATATCTTATTTGTTTGTAGCACAGAATACAGTTCATTTCGAGTCACTTTTATACTACTGCAGTTTGCTTGAACTTCTTGACTACCTGTAAAAAACAAGTTAAATTACGAAAAGTGGAAAAAAGTAGCAGGCAAACCTTACACCATTTGAAAGACAGGTTAAGAGGACATAAAAAAAAATTGACGAGGCTAGGTAATCTTGCAAACATTTAAGTTGTATTTCTAATAAAATAACGAATTTCGTTTTAAATGGTACGCATATTTAACCTAGTAACACTTTGTATAAAAATTTTGAAAAAATTATTTTGAATCAACATACCTGAAGGCATTTGTTCCGTGGTTTTTGTTTGAAGTAACATGTTATCACAAAGAAAAAACACTACTCACTAAAACGGCTACCTGAGAGCGACTGGGAACAAATCAACGTGATAACAGGACCGGTTTTCTGGTAATTTCGATGCGCAATACTTTGTATTAGACATGTTTAGATCTGTTGGGATCATAATAACTACAAAACGCAGTTTATTCATCTAACTGAGAAGATTTGAAAATATATTTTTGTCTACCTAATTAATTAATTTTACCGTGTGTGGCGGCGTTTCAGGAACAACTCATTGGCATATTCGTTTAATCTTTTAAACGAATCTCGGGCTCTTATGAACGCGCCACGGTTTTCGGAAATGTTTGGAGCACGTAGCTCCTCCCATCTCAAGTCATCGTACAGTGGGTAGTGCAAGAGTACATGTTCCTACGTCTCGTCTGCACCGCAACCACATGTAGGGAGCATCGCAAGGCCCATACTATAAAAGTGATAGTTAAGACTGCCGTGTCCAGTCAGGAGAAAGCCAAGGAAAAGTCCCGGTTCAAACCATTCTTTCTCGGTGGCAAATCCAACGTCTTTTACGTGTCGCCATGTGACTCTTCCCTTATCGGACGTCAGCCATCGCTCGTTCCATAGAAGCGTTAGCTTTTCTAGTAGGAGTTCTTGGGCAAGTCTTTTCGGGAACCCGCGCTCACGCGCATCGGTGACCTTCTCCCTGCCTCTGAGCCAAACCTTTTTGCCGTCTGTAAGATTCCAGTCGTTCCCTAACGACTAAGTCCCACGGGATAGCCCCCGCGAGAACTTACATCGCTTCGGTAGAGACGGTCCTACAGACTCTGGGTATAACGCTATCCTTTGGCAATGATTGATGCTCTTTCTGTATGTCGACAGTTGCATAGTGTGGCCCCACACACTAACACCATAGGCAATACAGGCAACTATCAATCCCTTATAGATTACTTTAAAGGCTGCCTGTCGAAGTCCCCAGTCTCGCCTTAAAACCCTTCGTAGACTCCCCACTACAGGGATAACCTTTCTCTGAAGATACTGGATATGCGGTGAGAAGTTCATCCTCGCGCCTACCATTATGCCCAAATACTTAGTTTCTTTCACAAGGCTAAGACGGACACCGTTGGCTTTGACGGTGGGGTTCCTGTTTGCAGAGAAGTTGCTCTTTAATATAAGTGCTACGGACTTCTTTTCTGATAGCAACACGTCAACCCTTTGCCCCCATTCTATGATTATCCGCAAGAACAGTGTACTGAGAGCCTCGATTCTCGCACGGCTGTCTCCTCTCACCAAGACGAAGAGATCATCCGCATATGCGATAACGATAGCCCCGTTCGCTTTTAGAGTATCAAGAAGCTGCCCCACTATTGTTCCCTGGGGCAGCCACGCTTAACCTCGCGCCGGATCATCAGTCCGGCGTTGTCGTATATTACTACTTGGCGATTTTGAATGTAGCTGCTCCAAAGAAGTAGCTCTGGGCACTTTAGGTTTACCACCTTTTGCATTATTTGGCTCCAAAGTAGTTCATCGAAAGCGCCTTTAAAATCGTAAAGAGCCCGAGGGAATACTTTTCCGTAGTCGCTTCGACATGTTCGGACAATTGGTGCCATGCGTCTTCCGTACTTCGTCCCTTCACAAAGCTGTACTGCGCATAGCTCATCCCTTCTCCGAGGAGAGTGGTGAGCCTTTCCACCAACAACCGTTCAAGTACCTTCGCCAGCACTGGCAAGAGGCAAATGGGACGGTATGAGCCAGGATAGGATCGCTCCTTTTTGGGGCCTTATGAACTATTACTAGTTTGGCGTCATTCCAGGATATAGGGAAGAATCCTTGCCTTAGACAATCGTTGAACAACGACTGTATGTTGGTCGGGATAACATCCCATGCTTTCTTGGCCATCACAGGTAGGACGCAGTCGAGTCCCGGCGCCTTTCCTATCGTGATACCGCTGACAGCGGCATCAATCTCATTGATAGTGAATTCTGGCGCTACCCCTGACACTGCACCTGGCCTTGTTCTCCGTCTTTGAAGAAACTGTCGAGCAGAATCTCCACGCTTTGAGTCCAAGTGGTCGAAGTGATGGTCTCGCCAGAAGGCAAGACTTGGCGGATCGCCGCGATCTCGGGCTTATTCGATTTGCTTCTGCAAATCTTGTACACCGAACCCCATGGGTCTAGGTTACCCTGCTCCTCGACGTACCGTTTCCAATTCGCAAGTTTAGCTTCCCTTACCGCCTTTTTATAGCCTCTGGTAAGTTTGGTGAGGGTATTTTCCAAGTCATTAAGGTTCGGTCGTTGCAAGCAACGTGCCCTCCGCCACCGCTTCTTTGCAGAGCGCACACTAGCCCTCTGCCTATAGAGGTCTCGATTCCACCATTGATTTCCTGGCCTGGGAGGTGCGTTTTGCGGGGTTAGAACCGTACTATTGGTTCTCTGGATCCAGCCATTCAACTTCTTATTTTCACGTCGTTGGTAGAGCGCCGAATGTTTAACTGCTAACATCATTCAATGCCTCCTGTTGGAGTACTCTTACATACTCGTTCCAGTCGGCTTCAGTTGTCTTGTACATATTGGGTCTGCTTCCATGTAAAGACGGTGTGGCATGATCAGCTATTCCTATAGTCACGGTGACAACTATTGGATTGTGATCACTTATTCCAGCACGGACTACTGACCAATTAGTTTGGAACAAGTCGAACGTGTCGTTGCACAAACTGACGTCTATATCCGACTCACCTCGTCTCACCACACCGGGCCCGCTCTAAAAGGTCGAGATACTTACTTGGTGTGTTCAGGACAAGGGTCATCTGCGCGTTTCACCTTACTATGCTGGGCCCCTGACTGAGCATTCGAGTCCATGCTGATAAAGAGCGGTGCACGGTTCGCGAACCCTCTCTATCCAGTCGCAGGTTACTTGAATATCAATGGTAATCTTCCCATATACGCTGGCTACATAAAAGTCTCGAAGCACCGCGCTGCGTAGGTGTACCAATGTATGATATTCATCATACATTCAAACAACATTGGACTATCATAGCAGAAGTCTAAATCGGTGGCAGTTACCAAACTGTGTTGGTGCAATAGACGGTAAACATATACACATAAAGCAGCCAACCAAATCGGGGTCACACTATTTCAATTATAAGAAAACATTTAGTATTGTTCTTTTTGCAGTTTGTAATTCTAAGTATAGATTTAGTGTGGTGGATATAGGCGCTTACGGTTCTCAATCAGATGGAGGTATTTTACGAGAATCAGAGTTTGGAAAAGCTGTAATGCGTGGAGCATTAAATCTTCCAGAAAACAAAATTTTACCTCATACTAATATAGAATTTTCACATTTTTTTGTGGGAGACAATGCATTCCCGTTGCATTTAAATTTGCTGAAGCCGTATGGTGGATCATTTCTCTCGGAAAACTTGAGAATTTTTAATTATCGCTTGAGTCATGCACGAAGGTGCCAAATGCATTTGGCATACTAGCAGCTCGTTGGCGCGTTTTCCTCAAAACAATCCATGCACTTCCAGAAACAGCTGATAAGATTGTAAAAGCAACAACGTGTTTGCATAATTGTGGAGCAATCAGACAAAACCAGATAAATCCATCATAAAGTGTTTCGAGTTATTAACCAAAAACGTTTATCTATCAAGGCGTGATATTTTCATAAAAAATAATTAGTGGATCCTATAAAGCTTTTATCTAAATACATCAAAACAATAATTACGTTTAAATTTGTCAATTTGGTTAGGAGTAATTAAAAAAAATAAAAGGGATTTATCCAGTTTTGCTAGATTGAAGTGGATACATCAGGTTTTGTTTAAAAATTTTGACTAATAAACACAAAACATGGATTGGTAATATTATATTTTATTTGATGCAAAAAACTAAAACATATTCCAAATAAAATAAAAAAAAAAAAATTGCTTAAATGTGCAGACCAACGTCGCGTCGTCTTCTAGACAATCACACATTTCATTTAGATCTTCAGGTTCCTCCATACCATTTTCGGATAATATACTTCTGTACCAATCTAAGTTTTCATCTTCTTCCCACTTACTACCAAACTGTTGTTCCATTAAATGACGAATAGTTTTTTTCTTTTTCTCTGGAAGTATACGACCTAATTCAATTTCTTTCAAATCCACTGGATCTCTTTTTCCTCTCTTAACTAATTTTTGTGGTTTTTCAGTCGGCGAAATAAATTTGATTTTGGTAACATTGTACAACCACGGTATTATTTCTTCCCTTATTTTCAGTCCTATTTTGGATGAATATTCGCTTGTATTCAGATATTCCATCAACTTTTTTTAGATTATCTTGTAAGCCTTTAACATCATACAGCTTCCAGTCTATACCAAGTTGCTTCACATTACCAAACTGAGAATATAGTTTAACATATTCTTCCTTTTTGATAAGAGTGGTATGTTTTCGTAGAGTCTTTTCGACCCGCCCAAAAGCCCTGTCCGCAGGCAAAAAGCTATGACCACGTACGGGAAAGGTCAACTGTATTTCTTGAAGTCCAGGAGGAGATTTCACTTTCAACCTGTAGTAGAGCGCATGAATAAGATGAGAATTCTTATTCTGCCCCCCACAACCGTCACAGAATAGTCTCAACACCGTTACATCCTCATAGTTTAAGGAATCCAAGTGAGTTAGGAGTGCAGAACTCACTTCTACTGAACCTCTTCCGGCCAAATCTTCCGTCCATGTGTAAAATGTTGGATCATTCGAGCTCATTCCAACGCAGCATAAAATGTAGAAACTTATTTGATGTGAATAGAATGCGTCTGAAATAGGGGTTCGTGGCAGTGGTTGTACCTGCTGCATGTCAAAGCAAAATGTTATCGAATTTGGAGGTGCTTTTTTGGCTAACTGATAAAAAGCGTTTGCCCTTACTTTATGAATTCTACGTTTTACGATGAGATCGGCTTTTGCTTTATTGTCTTTCTCAGTTCTGATGCTATGATTAAGACGCGTACAAAGGGAACAATAATCTGCAGCAGGCGAGGAAAATCCTACATTGAATTCTCGACCAAAAATTCTTGAAAACATGGACAAGCTACACTTATATTTTTCTTCAGACTTCAAATTATACATTTTAGGTAACTTGGATATCGTTAAAGTAGCTGGTAAATAAATCCTTTTGGATTTTAGGCGGTTGTAGTGGCTTTCCGTTCCTTTCAGGTCACCAATAAATTGCCTAATTTTATTTTTTTTGTGTTCCGATTTTGTTGATGATCTATCGCCACCCCGATTTTCTTTGGGCGCTTTCCCTTCGTGAATTACATTTGCAACAGTATAAATGCGATTTCTCCCAACACCCAAAACTTGGATGAAAAATGTTTGGCATACTTTGGTCGACATATTCTTTTTGGTCTTTAGATAATAAGTAATATTAAGAGAACGATTTTTAGAGTCTTCTCTTACGGACCTCTTTCTCATTACTGAACAAACACTCAGCATATATGACAAAGTTTAACATCTTGTGTGATTTTATCGGGAATATTATAAAAATTTTCTCGAATTAGTTGAATGTCGCTCTTCTTGACTTTATTGCACATGTAACTCTTGCCATTGTGATTACAAGGTCGCTTAAAGCTCACAAAAGAAGGAACTTTATAATTATTCTCTTGACGCAATTTTCGTTTAGCAGGTGTTTGTGGAATCTTTTTACGACTTCTACTACTGCCTGTTGAAGAAAATAATATCACAGTTAAATAGGTTCTGAAGTTACTTATAATAAAAATTTGAATTACCTTCTTGCACAGAAATATCTATTAATTTTTCCAATATTGTATTATAACACAAACCAAACACCGTACTCAGAATAACACCAAAATAACCCTCACATAACACTAGTTTTATAACTAGTGTTAAGACAGCTGATAGTAAACAGCAGGGTACCATCTAAATGCAATTATTTGTAATACAAAAGTACAAATGACAAACATTTACAGATTCCTATTTACGGATTTATCATGGTTTGGTTGAAATGAATATTATTTTGGATTTATCTAGTTTTGATTGATTGTCTTGGTTTTCAAGCATATTTTATATGGGATTTATCATGTTTTGTTTCATTCTGACATCGCCATTGGGTTTAGCTGACCCCTATTAGTAAAAATCCAAACTTACCTAATTTTTCATGAAAAGTGGATTTATCTGGTTTTGTCTGATTGCTCCACAATTTCATTATGTCGAAACAGGAGGAATTACAAGACAATCGATATTGCAATGACAACTTTATCGATAGGGAAGTTGACAATTTGGCAATTAACGGTGGATGGAGGCAAGAAGTATCTTCAGAAAATGTCATCGAGGAGATTAGGGGTCGGCGATTAGGAAGTCGAAATGCAAAACTGCCCAAGCAGCAAAGCAGGGCAGCTTGACTAAACCAAAGTCAGATTGCCCTATTTAAGCGAAAAATAACCAATTTTCGAGATAAAAAATGTCTTAAAAGTCAGATAGCGTATGAAGTCTTGTGTACAGGTCAAAAATTACGTAGTTTAAACCTAGGAAATGCCTTCAAAGTTTAGTGACTTAAAGGTTATATATTAAGCTATAAATTACCAAATTTTGACCCAAGATATGCCTTCAAATTCAATTTTACTTATAAGTCAAATTAGAGTCTCATTTGAAGGAAATGTGACCTATGTGTATTACCTAATTTCAACCTCATAGCCGATATGACTTAATTGGTCAGAATTACGTATTTTTACTATATATAAGTGCTGTGTGGTTGACTTAAATAATAGGAAATATTTAAGGCACAAAATAAACCTTAGGATGGTTAGCTCATCCAGAGCTAACCATAAAGTTGAATTTACCACAGAAAATTACCTATAAGGAAAACGGTCTGAGGTTAGGTCGAAATTCCCACCAAAATTGCCCTGAAAGTTAGTTTTTTGTCTTGGACCGCTTCGAGACGGTTTCAAATATTTTTCATTCTCGTCTATCAGGGCTATTACAATTTATTATATATCAATAGCTATTGCAATATAAATCTATTAATTTTAATGAAAATCTACCCTATTACTGACTAAATCTATTACTATTTTTAAAAAATCCTAAATAGCAACTTTTGTTTTTAAGAAAAAGTATGAAATTATAAAAAAAAATTCTGGTAAAGATGTCAACGAGGTATAAGAATTTAATTGCCATGGGATTCTCATATATCCACTTATTATTTTATCCTGTAAAATGCAAATTTAGTAGTATCAGCAGTATGAGTTTTTCTATTAAGCGCAGTAGCGGCGTTAGGGTAGGGGCAGTCGGGCAACCGCCCGATACACTTTTCGTGTCGTCAGAAATATCTGAATACTGCCTTTACCAGTGGCGGATCCAGGTTTTTGGTAAGCTTTATCAAAGAAAATATCGAACACTAAATTAGCACATACAAAAACATGATTTGGGGAGGGGGGGGCTAAGCGGATCAACTTTTACCAACTTGAAAAAAATATACAATTACGTATATAAATAGTAAACGCGGCAAATTTAAAGAAAACAAACAAAAGTGATAAAAGTAAATTAGTTAACAAGTTCCAGAAATTGTAAGTATTGAATAGATTGTTTATTTAAAACCAAAAAGGGGTCTGTTTAAGTCTATTATAAAAATCAGTTTTGAAAATTGTAAAAGAAGATTGAAAAAAAAATATCAAAATTTACAAATAAATAAATAAACTTGATGGTCTCATATGTGTATTATATTTCTACAACAATAAATTTATGCTACACGTGCGGTCGAAATACTTACATTACTTATAATACACAAACAACTATTTCTTTCGTTATTTCACAACAAATATTACAACCGGGTTATAATTGTTCAACACAAACGTGACACTTTGTTCGTATTTACAATGCGTGTTTACCGAATCTTCGCGCGTAAAACATAACACATAACCTATCAAAATTCATAGGCGTAACATGTTCTTTTTTGCTTTACAGTTATAGTAATTCAAAGATGTTAATCTTTTGGTTGAATCAATCAATCAATCAATAAACTTTATATTGTCGTAGTAATTTACATTACATTTAACAAATTTGGATATATGAATATTTTACATGTCAGTGCCTATTGCTTCTAGTTACAATGTATCAGACAAAAAAATACAATTTTTTTGTTTGAAAGTATTTTTTTCATTTCATATAATACAAAGAAGGTTAAGGGGGGGGTGCAAATTTTATTTCAAATTAAATTATTTTATTTTTCTGATCGTGACAGAGCCGGGTCCAATTAATATCCATTTAATATTGTTCGCTCGAATACATTCAAGACTGACAGTTTAAAGCCACTGGATGAAAACTATAGCTTCTCCTGGAGGATTCAAAAATTTGTAAAATTTAAACGCAACTGGAGGGCGTGTGAAAAATTGCTTGTTACCGCTGTTTTATTATTTATGTAAATACCAAATTTAAAATAAAATATTCTTGGTTTATAAAATTATCATTGTCCCTTCCACGCATCCTTAAAAATGTTACTTATTTTAACAATAAGACTGGTGGTCACTTCTAAATAGGACAAAATATATACCGTACGCCACTGGACATAACACGTGTCGTTATGTTTACAGTACTGTTACATATGTGCTGTTGATAACCGAAATATAATGCAAGATTATTTAAATAATCAAGGAAACGTTGAGTGGCAAAGAGAATATGTGAATGCAATGTAATTTTTAAATTTTTTAATAATATATGGGTTTTTCAATAATATAAGTTATGTAACTAAATAAATTTAGTGCTAGCTATTCGATTTTTTATTCAACAACTGAATTATCTCTTCCACCGTTTTATCTGCCACAACAGGGTCCATTCGATCTAAGCGGTCAGCAATATATTTTCCCATCCAGTGAAATCTTGTGGCCGATGTACTTGGTCGCAGAGATGTTGCGACATCTTTCAGCATGTCAGTACGCCTGTGAGAAGTCGATGGAGAAGTTAACGAAAGGCTTGGTGAGGGTGGTTGATTGCGTCCACTACCTAATGAAAAAGTTGATGGTGGCGGCGAAACTAACGGGTCAAGAACGATGCTGTAGGATGTCGAAGGCTCGTCTATCTGCTGACTCGGCAGCATATATGGATCTATGTCATAAATCGATTCATCTGAAAATCAATTAAGCTTAGTATGAATTTAAGATAACGTTAAATCACATTTACCAATCGTTCCTTGTGTTGACGAGCTTTCTTTGGGAATGTTGACATTAGTTGTACTTCTAATAATAATAAAAAATATGTAGATATAAAACAATATTCTTAACGTTAAACTTACTTCCTGGTTAGAATTACCTCATCTAGGAATCTCAGACCATCCATCAATTCCACCCTTCGCTGGATTCATCGGTCCCGGCTCCAGACCTACTTCGTGCTTCCTCCTTCAATTTTTTTTTCCTGTACTTTTCCCTAAGAGATCTGTACCGATCTTGCACGTGTTCAACTGAAAATAACAATAAAAAATGTGTTGTCCACTTAATATCACTATATATCTAGTGACTGTAAGTGGAACTAACTAAACACGCCATCTCGCAAATAAAACAAAGTTGGTTTTACACCAGCTTTTAAGTTTATGTGAATGGTATGTTGACCTTGTGCAAGAATCTGTTGCAATAATTCTACCATCCACCTACCATGCCCCTGCAATACCCTATGTGAATGCAGCTTTAAAGATCTAAATGATTCCGATATCGCAATAAGCTCTCCTATTGTCGTTTTTGTATATTACAATAATGTTAATAACCATTAAAGATATAATATGAAATATTTAATAATAATTTTTAATGAAAGATGTTTATTTATTTCTTTCCATTTACAGAAGTGAATTTTTTGATTGATTATAAAAAATAAAGATGTGTAAATTATGATGTTAGCAACTCGGTTGTGGTTTCCAAGTTTATTCAAATTCAACACCAAATATTTTTTTAGGGTTTCTTAATCGACTTGTATCTTGAAGCTCAAAGTTAACCTCATAATATAAAACTGGTTTATCATTATCGATTACTAATTGAAGTGTCATAATGTATTGACCAGTCTGCATGTTTTCAATGTGCATTTCTTGGACTTTTTGACAAGTTTTTGGTTGTGGAAATCATAGAACTTCTAAGATTTCTTGGACATGTTAGAATTACAGTGTTGTTCGTTATTGCTTCAAGGCCTAAGTGCGCGTAGGGATTATTCTCTGCTCTCATATATCATATATATTCATATATCCTATCTACGCTATTTATTGACCCCGACTAATAACTGTGATCAGCAGTTCACTGGTCGATGTCACTTAAACAGATCGTGTGTCAAAGAAATATGTAAGGAGACGCATGTTAAGCAAATTACATTCCATTGACTCCGGATATCAATAAGAAAATGCAACACACTTAAAGCATGTTTCCACACTACATATATCAGTTTTGAACTTATATTACATGGTATAACTTGAGCAATGCTTCCACGCTTATAGAAGGTGATACGTATATAGTGTTATTTAAAATTTGAACTAATGAAAAAATTATTATAGCCTAATTCATTTTCAAGTATTTATCAGCTGCTTTCTAAAATAGTATTGATAAAGTAGATATGAACTTACTAATTTTTAAATTAAACTAACATCGTTATTATAAATATTTATTATTATTATTTTAATGCATAATACTATAATTTATCTTATCAACAACTAAATCAGATAAATTTTCTATGATTGTTTCGGGGTACATATATAGTAGTTCTGTCATACAATATAAATTTATTCCATGATAATGTCTCAGAGAACTTGCAACATCCTTGAAATTCTGGAAAGCATCTCCTCCTAATTTAATACATGCAAAAGGCACGTCCGTATAGTGATCTCTTATCTCAAGCCCTTCAATTTCATTTCTTCTCCGGTTGATTAAAGATGAAATTTCTGCCATGGATATATAAAAATTGTTAGTATTTTTAAATGTGAATATGTTTATCTCATTGAATTGCCTGCCCGTTACTGTCAATCCGCAACCACTCATTTCTATATACTCCATATGACCATTTAAAAAAAAATTGTCAATTTTGGTTGTATTTATAGCATTCGTGAGGATTTCTCAGTCCTCACAATATAAATGGATACCGACTCCATTGGATCCACTGATTCTAAGCATTTTGTATCCATTTTTCTACGTCATTCCCAACAGATATAAATTTGGATTCGAATTTATTTAATGCGTACTTAGTCTCGTAAATGATATTCAGTAATCGCATCGTTTTCATGATTTTTTTATTTGAAGTACATTCTATAAAATAATGTAAGATAGCATTTTTTCTGTATCTGACTGTCTCTCATAAACTCTTCGCCGTTGACAGAATCCCTCAAATTTGACTCATCAGTTCACAAAACATTTTTCCATTGCTCCACTGTTCATTCTCGATGTTTTCGTGCCCTTTTCAACCGATTTCCACGTTTTAAAAGTGGTTTACGAACAGCTACACGACCATGCAAATTCATACTCAACGATCGTAAAAATCGTACTCAACGATTTTTTTTATGCGATCCCGATTGAATTCCGTGGTTATTTCCGGGGCCGTTTTTCTTCTATTTCGCTTACTTATTAATTAAAGTTGTCGATCAGCCGCTGCGATAGTTATTCTTGACGGTCCTAGTCTCTCCCGGGGTGCATTAATTCACCAGTAGAACTGTACCGGCGAAGAGTATTGTTTTCGTTCGATTCACCATTATTGTTGTCGGTTGATTACTTTTTCTTTCTGTGTTTTCCGCTGTCAATTTGCTTACCGTGAAGTTAATGTTATTTAGTTTACTCCTATAGTAAAAAACAGAAACATCGACACGGGGAAACTGTAAAACCGCTATGTCGTAGACAGCCAAAATCAGGTTTTTCTTTTTCTTAAGAGTTTCTTGCCTTTCTTTTTTCTTCCATAGATAAATTCTTTTCTACTCTGTGTGTATCAGATTCTCACATTGTACTTTATCTTCCAGATTCGAATTTTGGTAAGCTACACAAAATTCACATCTGTCTTTCTTTGGTGCGAAGAAACCTAAATTAAATTCACCATTAAAAATGCGACCGTGCATCACATAATTCCCATAATTTCGACCATCTCGTTTACACTGGTCCACGTAGTCCCTATGTAAGTCAGAAATTGCTTTCCCTCCATCATGTATTCACGTGTAGTTTGTGCCATCAAAATAATGGCTTTCAATATTTGGTATTCCTTTTATATGATCTCTAATTTCATTATTAATAGTTTCGCCTACTATAATGTTTATTATGTTTTTCCTCTTTGATCTTCTTTAAAAAAAAAATCCAGTTGATTTCTCTGTTACAGTTCTGTTATTGTTCTCTGTTATCGTTCTGTCATTAATATTATCCAGCGTATTTTTAAACGTAGTTTTACAGATCCTCTTCAATGAGCCTTCAACCTCGAAATAAAAAATGTAATTGCTTTTTCGAGGTTTGTTTGATTTGACGTACCGATACTTAAATTCTATAGGTGGTCTTAAATGTTTATGTATAAACTGCCTGTTACGATGCCCTGAAGGTAAAGGCACCAAAATTGGGAACCGCTGCAGAGGGATTCCAGCTAGCTCACGCATGGACCTCTTTTTCCCAGAAACTCGAAATTAGACAAAATTTACGAAATGTTTGTCTTGATGTCTTCGTGGTCGATAATCTTTGTAAACACTACTGAAAAGGAAGTCCAACACAAGAAAGCAAATCGTATACAGTAACAGTTTAATATAAAATGGAATAACATAGGCCAGGGGTCGGCAACCTTATCAAGCCTAAGGGCTTATTCTCAAATAATTTACTTCTGAAGGGCGCATGGTTCACACAAATAAAATATTACACAAAGACAAAACAAGATGTTTATTACACGAGGCGGTACATACAGTTACTATGCTCAGCGGATCAAAAAATGGGCGTGGTCTACTCTTAGAAGGGTTAACACAATTAAAACAACACAAATTTTTTATATATAATTTAATTTCTCTCTTTGACATTGAGTAAATGAGCAAGCTCACACAATAATACAACAATGCAAAATAACATCGATAAACAATAATCAACACAGCAATATTTCTATAAGTAACTATTACCAAATCCGTTATAACGAAAAATTATGATAACGACATCATGAAAAGAACTGATCCTAAATTGTAAAAATACAACAAATTTCTAAATATACTGTTCAAGACAGTATCACGCCTTGTCAAGGGGGCAGCAAAATCCCCTCTTGACCAAGCTTTACTGAAAGTTACGGAGGCGTAGTTGTCCTCTTAGGGAGAACCACTAAATTCCAAAGGGGTGGCAAAGTCTCCTCTTGGCAACCAGTTATTCCATAAACCGAACATAGCGATTTCTTTGAGTAAATAATACAGACACTGAACTGCATCCGTCCTTCTGGATCGAGCTGCGTATAAAGCTTATCAATATAAGTATAACACCAATTCGTGTTAAACTGTGAAGAATATTACATGACAAACATGAATTTATTGAAAAACATATAACAACATGAAGACTACGTCGTTACCGACTTGAAGGGTCCACAGAATTTGTGCACGCAGCACCAAGAAAGCGTCCTAATTACAACAACGATACCTTGTTACAGCTATAATTCCCATTGTTAGACGCAGGTGTTCATTGAGGTGGTTGTTTTTGAAGCAGCATTCGGCGTCGTGCAGTTCGTAAGCTCCAACTAAATTTGAGGTGAACCCGACGTCCAAATGATATCTCATTACGACAACAGCAACATCACTTAAATATACCCAGCGGCATTATTTATTTCACCACTAGATTTAAAACTTCATCATAATTCGAAAAGTTCGAAACAAAATCGCAGGATCAAGAAGAAAGTTCAAATTTAAATATTCCTGCTAAATATTCAGTAATTTTAGGATTATAATTTTTTTTCTTTGATTATCCTAAAGTTACTAATATGGTTTCTTTTACAAGTATTAAATTTCGTGATCCAACTCTATGTTATCTAATTGCTCAGTAGGCATTATTTCACCTAGAGCAATTTCTTCTTGATCGACTTCTTCACTTTCTTCTAATCTTGGAGCATCTGACGGTTTCAATTCTGACAGCATACTAATCAGTTCTGGATGAAAGTTTAATTTTCGTTGACGATTTATTCGTGTTTGTAAATTTATTGTTGAAATTACAGGATCAGATGTGTCCATAGCTCTATTGAATACATCTGTAAGGTTATTTTGCCTACTGCTTTTTCTAGCATGAAATTGTCTATCTTGCTTATATAGCTTATTTCTTGCTTCAGATCCTTCTTCCCCGAAATAACCAACTGGTAATAGAGAGTTTTCACAAATTTGTTTGCCATGTGCTAAAACTTTATGCACTGTTGCAGGCATTGGGTACCAGGACTACTTCAACATATACAATCTGGCAGTTTCGTGACAATATTCCTCAAATTTTTGTATATCTATTTGGTACTGACAAGATAGAGCAATCAAAATTATTTTAAAATGTTTAATTAACGTTTCGTCAATATCGGTTTCTGAAAGTTTCTTGGGGTCATTAAATGCTCGTCGTGCAGTATTGCCGTCATTTTTACTACCAAATCCATTGCCTTTTGGTTTATCCACATGTAAATGTAGTTCTATTAAAAACCGTTCTTGTATTAGTTTTTTTCTTTCATTGTAAATTCTTTTATTTTCGGTGCCTCGAACTTGCCATTTACAAATCTGATAGCGATAGGATATATGGACTACACACTACGTCGTAGGCACATAAATTTCAAAACAGTTCAGCGGTGCGATTCTATGATTTTTTACCGATGTCGATATTTAGTTATCTATCGACAACTACCAAGGTTGTCGACCAAAAGATGTCACGCGATTCTCAAACAGTGAATTGTCGACATCTATTGAGTATGTTGTCATTCAGTTCTCGATCGACAAAACCCAGCCATTCAGAGATATCGACATTGAATTACTGTCATATTTTGCAGGTTAAAATATATTTGTTTTGGTTTTTTCTTGTTTGTAATAATTGGTTGTAACAATTTCGGTTTAACAGTGCGTTATCTGTTTGCTATTTGCATTAAAATAATTGATTGTGTTTATTTGTGACAATTTTTTTTCGTGGTTTGGTTTAGTATAACTTTTGTAGGCTATGCAGTTTCGTGTTGTTATTTCTTTAATTATAAAGTGTTTTAGATTTTTTAATTATGGCTGCTGAACTGATTTTTTTGGCATTGTATGAACAAGTGCAAGCTGCGGGTAATGTCAGAAGAGATAATAATCGGCTTAGATTATATTATATTAGATTTATATTGGGCGTGTTTTTAAACTGTACCGGTTGCTCGAGCAATAATTGCCCGAACCAAAGTCGAGCAGGTTAGAACTGCTTAGAACAGGTGTAGTTTAAAAACGCTCAAGTCGCTCAAGTTTGTTTCTTACCGCCATCTATCAGTAGCAATTACACCTATGTCTAACCAAACTTTAAATATGTCAACAAATAATGTTCTATGTGTCTAACCAAACTTAAAATGTCAAACGATCTTGTTGCACTGGTTATTTGTCAAGCTAACAAATTATATAGCGATAATAAAAAACGAAAATTAAATGAAAGTTTAATGGACTTAATTGCTGTTTATAAAGGAAGAGAACGGCATAAACGAGCAAGAGTATTGGGATATGTAGATTTGGTTGACAATTACTTGGAAGATGATTTCAAATCGCATTTTAGGATGAGTCGTGTTACTATGGAATTACTTATTACGCAAATTGGTAATGAAATGGTAAAAACGAGAGCTTCTACAGCAGTGGTTCCCAAACTTATTTATGTCACGCCTCCCTTCTACCAAAAAAAATTATCGACGCCCCCCTTCAAAAAAATGTACTTTTTTTGTACAACCAAAAAAATTTTTTTTTAATTTTTCAAATAGCAAAAAATCATACAAAAAAACAACTTACCTAGATTATTTTAATGTGACGGATGAGCTTGCATGGATTTTACAAGATTTCCAATTCTTGGCTTAATGTTAGAAATTGCACAGCGTAAATCATTAGCAATATTAAGTTTATTTCGGTACTTCGTTTTTATACTTACAACAGCAGAAAATGCTCTCTCGCACAAATAGGTACTTGAAAAAGGTAAATACAATTGAAGTGCTTTCTCTGCTACTTTGGGATAAATCTTCAAGTATTTCACCCAAAATAATGGTTTACTCATTTTTTCAAAATCGTATTTGGCAGCTGAACAATTTTTGATTTCCAATGCTTGCTCTTGAAGAGTTTCTGGCAGAGTATCTACGTCAACATGGAATGGATCCGTTGCCAATCGATAAATATTATCATCACATGAGTTAGGGAAGTAGCGGTTGAACTCATCAGTAAGGCGCTGCAAGTGATTCGATATGTTTCTCTTTGTCTGAGCATCTTCAAAAACCTCCTTAAAACATGTTTCTTCTGAAATGCCGAATAATTTGGGAAAACAAGAGTAATTACACGGCTCTGCTAACACCTTGCGATCCCAAAGCTGCAACTTTTCAGTAAAAGCCTTGATAACATCTCGATGATAAATTATATTTGAGTCTCCACCTTGAAGTTTTAATTCCAAATTCCAAAAGTTTTAATGAATCGAATATATCGGATAAATAAGCCAACATTACTTGGACACTTGGTCTTTTGAATTCAATATACAACTCGCTTTTGTTTTCTAAAAATAATGCTACTTCGTTGCGAAGTTCGAACAATCTAGCAAGCATGTTACCCTTTGAGAGCCAGAGCACTTCTGTGTGAAATAATAGTGTTTTGTGCTCGGTTCCTAAATCTTCACAAAACGCCTTGAAAAGTCGAGTATTTAACGCACTCTTTTTTATACAATTTACAACTTTAATACATAGTTTTAACACGTCATTTAGTTCGCTGGGTAGTGTCTTTGTCGCCAATGCTTGGCGATGAATGAAACAATGGATACCTGTTATATTGGGATTTTCTTCCTTAACCAGTTGTACAAAGCCTGAGCGAGATCCAAGCATTGTTGGCGCGCCATCTGTGCAGACGCCTATTAATTTTTCCCACAAGAGCTCATGTTTGGCGAAGAATTCAGAGACTGCAGCCATCACATCAACTGCTTTTGTTGTTGTAGTTAACTCAGTAGAAAGCAGCATCTCATCTTGAATTATTTCATTTTGAATATATCGCACAAAAACTAATAATTGAGAGCATTGGTCAACATCTGTGCTCTCATCCAACTGTATTGCAAAAAAAAGCGATTGTTTCACGGCGTCTACAACTTGTTTTTTTATGTCATCGGCCATATCGTCAACGCGCCGTTTTACAGTGTTATCAGAAAGTGGAATTTGTTGCAATTTTTGCTTACTTTCTGATCCAAGAACGATCTCAGCTGCTTTTAACATACACGGTTTTACAAGCGTTTCTCCAATAATATGGCTTTTTTTTGCTTTTGCAATGAGCAACGATAATTCATACGAAGCTTCAAGCACTTTCTGGTTTGACTCGGCAAAAGAACCATTACCATCCAATTTCATGCGTTTTAAACTTCCAGATTTTGCAGCAAAAAACTCTTTCGGTTTGTTTTGTAAAGCACTGTGTTAAATGTCGCTCCAAACGAGTCGGTCTCAAAGCATCATTGCTCAGTACTTCGTAACAATTAACGCACTATGGATGGTCCGCACCATTTTTAGTTATACAAACAAAACCGTATTTAATATAATCGTCATTATATTTGCGCTTTTTAGTCGAACTCATCTTGTTAAAACAAAATAGATTAAAATAATTTGTGAAACTTGATATAATATTACTTACTATGTACTATTTTAAATTAACTTAATACTTAATAATGCAATTAATAAACTTATTTTAACACCTTTTGTTAGTAGCTTTCTCAAATACCGGTAAACTCAGACTGCTAATATTGGCTAATACACAATCATAAAAAAATTATTAGCAGGGTTGCTTTTGTTTCGTCAGCATCACAAGAATGCATACACTTATGTGCAATGTATGTAATACAGCTGACGTAATTTACTTCTTAGAATAATTTAAAAAACATTATTTTACAATTTACAGTAAAGAAAGTATTGAGTTTCAATCGTGTTAAAGATACAGGTGGATATCAAAATAATAAAAAAATTTATATAAATTTTTTTTTCAATTACACAGGTGGCCCGCGCCCCCCTTTGCAGGTCTCTGCGCCCCCCATGGGGGGCGCGCCCCCCACTTTGAAAACCACTGTTCTACAGGAAGACCCCAAGAAAACATCAAGTTGCAGTGTTTAATTTGTATATGGGTTCTTGCAAATCAAGAAAGTTATCGGTAGGTAAATAACACGAAAATTTACAGCAATAGTTTATTAATTTACCTATTTAAATTAACTGTATTTATTTAGATCAATTGGTGATCGGTTTAATGTGGCAAAAAGTACCGTATTCCATTGCATAAGCAGAATAAGTACCGCTTTAAATAAATTAGCAAATAATATTATTAAATGGCCCGAACCCAAGCAACATTGGGTTTTAAGAAAGGTTTTATAACCAGAGATAACGTTGTTATAACTTATATTGTACATATGATATATAACTAAAAAGATAAAAACTCTTATAACACTAAATTTAGTTTATTAGCCCGCTTTGCAACTTTTGGTTAGCGTGAACTATAACGGTTTTAAAACTTGGTGTTATTATCGCTTTAAAGGGGTTTCAAAACTTAGTTTACTAGTGGACTTAATTTTTGGTTATGTCAACGTCGTTGAGTAGCTTTTCTATGTAATATTTACAACAGTTTCAATTAGTAGTTATTTAAACGTTAAAACGTGGTCAATTAAGTTCCTATAATAACGACTATTGCTCATAAGTTTATATAACGTTTATACAACTATTGCTTTTGTATCTTATAAAGCAGTTTGATTTTAGTGAATATATATAAGTGTTTTAAACGTTTTTATTCTACCGGCTTTAAAACGGTTATATTATAGTTTAAATAACTCATTATAGCTTTAAAGACGTTAATTACTATATTTCTAATTGAAAAGTGCTTCTAAATAACAAAACAAATTTAATATCGATACGCATCATTACTTGATCAGGAATAAAATGCAACATTTTACGCGAAGAAAACCTTATAAATTTACAAGTGACTATTATAGAAAAGTGAAATTTTATAGCAAAAAAATAAACAAATCGTCAACCACAAAATGTTCATCACCTAATCGTATTAATAATTATTCATTAGGTGACGTTTTTGAAAATGCAAGTGGTTCTTCAGCTAATTGTGTAGTTGATAATAACTCAAATGCTATAATGTAATAGACGAATTTTTTACAATTTAAAGTAGGCTTGCTACCAACTTTTCTTAAATCCGTCCAATTACTATTTTCAGGTGGAAAATATAAAACCTTCTCGTTAAACACCCAGCTTTCTGGAACTGTTGTAAAAAAACTTTTCCATCTTCCACCGTTTTTACTATTTTAAAATTAAACGCCATTTTGAGCCCAAATAACAAGAACTGTATATAGCAAAGGATGAAATAAAGAAAAATTTATTTTTAAAAGGTGAGATAGACATTTCTCTGAATACATACATCATACATAAGTAAGCGAGAGAGTTGCATTTCCGCTTAGAATACCAGAGTGCGAAGTATGCAAAGAACCACCCATAAAAGCGACCGGTTCGTTAGTTGCGAATATGTGATACATATATGTTTTTAATTCATAAGGTCAATTGCTTTCAAAGAGATAACACTTTTGCAGTGTTTACTACGCATAGTAGTTGTAAATGGTTGTATAAGGAAAGATATAAGACGGTTACAATTACAGTGTTAATAAAGTCTTTATGACCATTATATAACTAATATAAAACTCAGCAAAACTGTTTAGTAAGAGAAACCCAGTGGCGTAACATGTAGAACCTGGAACATGCGGAAAGACTTATTATACAAGTTGTTGAAAGCATTGAAATTTTATATTGCAGCATTAGGTATATTTAAATTATCGAACAAAATTTAAGAAATGAGGCAATATTTTAGAAAAACCAACAAATGCACACACTTTAAATCTAAAATGTTTTTAAATATTTTGTACTTGCAGTGTATTTTATTTGTGATAACTTAAAAACACTTCAGTTCTAAAAAGTGTGGGTGCATTTTTTGATTTTTCTCTAATATTTATATGAATATGAAGATTAAAATTAAACCTAAATTGGTAGGCTTATAGCAATGGTATATCTATAACTACCCCATTATAGGTACACATATTTTAATTAAAAATCGCATTAAATTCGGATGCATTTTGAAGAATTTATTTCTAACAAAATTTTTTAAGAGTGTAAAGACGGTAATAAAATTAGGAACTTTTGAACACATCTTTGCAAAATTCAATACATAACAGATAAAGAGGGATTAAAACAGTAAATCAGTTAAGTTCTGTTATTTGCACCCGAAGTTAATTTCAAGCAGGGCCGTAGTTAGACATTTTCCATGGGGGGGGGGGTTATAAAATTAAAAAAACCTAGGCATATGTCTGTTATTTTACGGGCATATTAAATGTAGTAATTACTTAGAATTACTAAATCCAGTCATTAGTATTTTTGTTTAAATTGGTAGAGGTAGTATATTGTAAGCACAGGAAAGCATCTAGGGGCACATTTCAAATACCTAATATAGATACAGGAGGATACATTCGGGTGACGCGATCATATCGTGATGCTACTTCTGTAACAAATGTCTTAAAAATATTTTTTCATTATATTATATCGAGTGATACATTTTAAATGATACAAAACCACAATATTACATTTTACTAAATAGAACACCCTGTATACATTTTAACATATTTGGATAAGTACTTAAAACGTTAGTTGATTGGTTCTTTTCTTGCTCGGTTCAAGTTAGTGCAAGCAAACGAACAGACCTTTTAACCAAATTTTAAATTTACATTCAATTTTAACCAATCAAAACAAAAATCGCATTCCGCAAATCGCATGTGCATGTAGCTCAGCTTAAGACTATGCCGCCGCCCTTAACGGCCGAAGTAACGGGAAAAGTACCACTTTTTTTTAATAATAAAAATATCTAAAATTTAAAATGCAAAAAAAAAATTTACCGCATCAGAAATCTGCCGCCCTGTGCAAAGGCACCGTTTGCAGACATGGTTATGTACATATAAAAAAAATTGGTACAGAATAAAATAGAAAAAAGCAGGATTTTTAAATGTATTTTACCAAACATTGAGAAGTAATGTTCCGCCTCTGTATTCTTTAGTTTTAAAAGAGTTGCTGTATATCATTATACAACCACAAAATAACGACGCCATGCATTTTCTTGAACTTAAAGTCTGTCTTTGGCGGACATTATTTTGCAAAATTTATTAATGTTATATAAGTTCAATTGGGAACGATTAAAGTCACTTTTATGGAAATCTTATTAGTAAAGTGATCATTTACTGGAAGTGTGTCGCAAAAAACAATGAATTTTGCTAAAATTTTAAACTACAATAATTAATTAAAATGCCCATTTTATTCTAAAACTGAAGCGCATTAATTTTTCAGAAGTAGAATAGAAATGTTTGACACAAAACATACGTTCGTTTAAAGAATTAATGACCTCAGAGTCACAAAATTGAATCATGGAATTATTTTGGTATTATTTATTATACGACCATCTTCCATTCCAGTGTTGTAGATATTATAATAGTCACCACCACTAAATAAAGAGAGTATATTTTGTAACTACTTTAAGTATGATTTACTTATTTTGAAACGCTTCTATATATACTGTTTATAAGTTATAGCAATGTTCACTATATCACTAGTTTTATAGCGCCTGTAAAAACGTAATAATACTAGTTGTATTAACGATTTACTAGAATAATTAGTGTAGCTTCTACATAATATGTCACCAGGCTAGATACGCAGTTTGTGGTTTCTTAAGGGGGATTGTGACGGTTGTAAAGGATTCTGTAAAACGTTGATTTGTAGGTGTATAGATTCCCCAATTATGCGATACAAACGTCAAATAAGAGTTTATAAGCACAATATACGACTGTTATACATAGTCACAAGTTTTAAAAATAAGTTGTAATAACTATTTACCAACTATTATAAGACTACATTTTGTTGCTTGGGAAGGAAATGAAGCTCTTGCAATTATTGATGGATTTAAAGTTAGATATTTATTTAAAATTAGTGATAATTTATAAGGATATTATTTCAGAGAAAGAAGAATGTTTCAGGTGTTTTGGGAGCTGTCGACGGTTCACATATTGATATAAAAGCTCTGAAACATAATTCTTCTTCATATTTAAATAGAAAGGGTAATACGTCAATGATACTACAAGGTGCTTGTGATAACAACTGCATGTTTATTGATGTTTTTGTGGAATTTCCAGGATCTGTACATGATGCACGTGTTTTTATGAAATCTGGATTGTTGTTCAGAAGATCAGTATTTTCCACATAATTCTCACTTGCTTGGAGATTCTGCGTATCCATTGGGAAAACATATTATAGTTACTTTTAAAGACAACGGTCATCTGTCAAGAAATCAAATAAAATTTAATATTGCACATGCTACCACAAGAGTTGTTATAGAAAGAGCTTATGGGATACTAAGAGGACGCTGGAGACGTTTAAGGTATCTAGAACTGCACGATACAGATTTATTACCAGACGTCATAATGGCCTCATGTGTTCTACATAACTTTTGTATTAAGCACAATGATGAATTACCTGATTCAGAAATTGAACAAATAACGTAGTGCAAGATGAATATCTCATTAATAATGTTAATATTGAAAACAGAAATGATGGTGTTCAAAAACGAGATTTTATTATGAATTCTTTGTAACACTGATGTAATTGTTATATTTTAAAATAAACTAGGTATATAGTTTTAATAAATTGGCTTTATTTACTAGAATTTTTTATCAGCATTTCCAACAAGTCATTAAATCTTTTTTTTTTTCCTGAAGATCCTCTTCGTGTTGTTTTTGGCTTTGCTCCATGGCTTTATGCAACAAATCATGCAAATCATCAGAGCGTTTTCTTTTGCAAGTTTTACGTATTGGTGTAGAAGAAGCATCTAAGTGCGTAAACTCTTCGCCAGTCAAATCGGACAACGAACCTGTAGGCGAATATTGTGATCCGATAAGATTTGTGGCATTTGCAGAGGTACCTGATATTTCAATCGTATTCCTCCTCACAATGCGTTGTCCATTGTGCATTAGAACAGGTGGATCGACTATTGGATTATTTGCCAATATTCGATCCATCTTTTCAAAATAAGGCCAATTTCTCCTATTTCTTCCAGTTTCGCCATTGTGATCTTTTACGCTTTTATAAGTACGGACCAAGCTCTTCCACTTGTTTTGTAGTTGATCCCATGTAAATTTATAAGATAACAAATTCATATCGTCAGCAATTCTAAAAAAAATAAAACAAGTATAATAGATATATTATAGTGTTCAATTAATATTTATTTTCACTTACTTTTTCCATATATGTTTTTTCATGCTGTTTTTTCTTTCCAGCTCGTCTTTGTTTTCGTCGTACGTACTTATTAAAAAGAGTACTGCCTCGTGTTGCCATTCTCCACGTTCTTGTCGATTTCCGATTGGTCCTATAAATAAGCGTTTATTATTATTTATAAAGGTGATATAAATAATTATAATATTTTAGAAAATAAATTATTTTTTATATGTTAAAATAAATCAATATTATCAAGTTTTCAATTTTTCTATTAAAATAAAAATAATAATCCATTTTAATACTTAAATATGTAAAAAGAACTTACCATTGCTCTCCTTTGGTTCGGAAGAATCCATTTCTAACACGTTTGACATTTGGTTTTACTAATTTACTTAGGTTATGAACACGTTATGAACAAGTGTAACCAAGTTCTGCTCAAATGCACCACCTCACGATCCGGTGCGTGAAAACTTACTCGAGTAAAGCGTTTGAGCAGAGTGGGGGAGTTTTAAAACGACCGATGACCGTAGATGGGGTAGTTTAAAAACGCACTTTTTTTGCTCGAGTACTCGAACAGCTGCTCGAGTAGTTTAAAAACACGCCCATTATAAAACAGTTGTTCGGCTGAATCTGTAAATATCAAACATTGTGAATATTGTTGTTATTATGGTAAAGTTAATATTAGTTGTTATTTGAATAAATCGTCAATGTAGTGGTATTCTGTTTATTATAATAAATTTGACTGTCTTACCTTTTACTCATTTTTACAATTCTCAAATGCACTTATAAAAATCTGACAGTACAGTAACTAGATTTTGAAACAATAAATGAATGGCGCCGTTTGCCAATCTCGCTATTTGATTGGCTAAGAGCTAGGTCGGTAAAGTAGTTTTTAGTGGCAAACTTCAACATTTCAATGTCGATCGAGAACTCAACGATCGATATCGCAGTACATGTCGGAATCGCACGGTGAAATATCGATCGTTCACTTGCCGATAGAGTGAGATACCGATCGTTTACTTGTCGATCGACAAAGATATCGATCGATATCTCAATAAAATCCTAGAATCGCACCGCAGGTGTCGGAATGCATACCATTCGTAAGATATTGTATATTTTGATCGACAACTTAAAATTAAATATCTGGCAAGAATCGATTGATTTACTTGAGCTTAAAATATTATTTACAAAAGTTATCATAATACATGAACCTCGAAGGCATTAACGTAGGTGATTAAAAGTAGGATAATTGTAAGCCGATAAATAGTCAATCGAAGTTATTTATTTGTATGCCGCGTATTGAAGCACTGAAGATATTTGCGCACAAATAAAAATTGTTCAACTTACAAAAAATGCAGGTAAGCGCGCACTTGCACGTGTTGTCGAAGAAAAGTGAAGTCGTCTGACCTCGAGTGCGAGTGTTAAAATACAAAATATAATATTTGTTCTGATTCTGATCAGAAATGAAGACTATTTAATTGTATTTTATAAAAATACTTAATAATAACGGTTAGTTGGGTCAAGATGGCCTAGTATTATAATAATAATAAAATTTTTCTATAATAATTTCTGTAATTGAAATGCTATTATTCTACATTCATATCCTGATTTTTCTTATCATTATCAGACTCCTGTTCTTCGTTATCATCACGTAGGCAATCTTAGCATACTTAATATAATTTTATTAAATTTTGATTTAACATGTTTGGGTTGTTTTCGCTTACTTGTCATAATTGGGTCCGAGGATACCAGCATCCAGTTAAAAATGTCCCTATTGGTATAATTTACTCTTGATGTTTTTCTGGAGTGATATTGTCTTAAGGTTTTATAGTTTTTATGGCCTCTCTCAATTGAAGGGCTTGGTGCAAGAACGTGCTTAAGACCAAATATATAGTTTTGAGATAATTAAGAAAAACGTATCATCATCCGTAGTAAATTTTTAGATTGATTTTAAAGTTAATTATGGTTTTGTTGGGTGAAAACTGATATACATATATTGCATATTTTGATCAAAAAATATTGTTTGGTTTATTTGTTAATTGGATATAAAATATTGACATAGCATGTTTTTGTCACCAATGTTTAAAAAAAGACAAAAAAAAACATGAAAAAAAAATTTATTCTGCAAAGAGCAAACATATTGGTGAGAACTTAGGGTTAGATTAACTATTTAAAAGTATAAAAAAAATACATTAACGTTTCAGAAAAAAAAAAGATATTTAAAATATCAAAAGTCTGTATCACTGTCTTCATTTGGTTCCCTTTCTATCTCATCATAGAATGGATGATGTATCATCGGAACATATTTTCACACCAAAGGCATTATGCTATCATTTTTTTTATATTTTAGCGGTATTTTTTTTGCGTAGGCTAGGGGCACCTTACTTAAATCAATATTTATTTTTTGGTCTTTTATCAGAACGTATTGGAGAGTAGCGTCTGGATTGTGGTTTTCTGTAACTGATACATGTGGGTTTTTGGCACCGTAGATAAAAATTCTGTATTTCGAAATAGTGAATGGTTTTTTTCTCACTACAACGGACTTCTTGAAAAATGGTTGAAGGTAAGATTTAAAATCGAATATCATGCTTTGCAAAACCCGTTCAACAACAAACTTTTTGCCGCAACTCTCCACCAGTGAATACCATTCTTCAGGATGATGAAGTAGTTCCTTTCTACGCTTTTTTTTCTCAATTTGCGCAAAATCCCTATCACGGGGCAGAAAACTATGGCCTGGCTCAGGCAGGTGATGAACTATTTTTTCAAACCTACCATTGTGCACCAAAGCCATCAAAAAATGCACCATAGCATGATTTTTATTTTGACCTCCGCAGTTATCTGTAAATATGTAGAGAGTTGTAACGTTTCTATCCACGTATTTATCAATAGTGCTTCAAAAATGATAACGTTTCAACGCATCCCTTTTTTGCGATTGTCTCATCGAACATATAGTTTACTGATTTATTGATTGAACAGGCATTAAAACACTGATTGAATACCCATATTTGACGTGCATAGAATATATCACCTGTTGTCAAGATAGGCAGTGGTAAGTTTTGTTGGTAATCAAAACATATAGTCTCTACAGATGGATCGGCTCTTGCCAGTTCCGTTTTAGCTTTGAGGTCATCGTAAAATGCTTGTGCTTTACGCAGATGTAACTCTTTTTGTAAAACCAATGCGTCCCTTTTGTTGCTTATTTTCAGCAGCATTCATTTGATTCTGAAATAGATCACACGTAGAACACGTATCGCTCCGAGGATAGCCAAATGATAACCTGTACTCTTGGGTAAAATGTCTATAATAGAAATCGTATCCTACTATTGGCTTTATTTTTTTTGCCATTTTTAAGAAGAGTGTATTGATCTGCTTCATATTTTTGCAGATACATTTCATGCATTTTTTTTGTAGGAATATTTTCTTTTTTCAGAAACTGAACCTATTCTTCTTCGTTGCACATGTTTAACTTTTATTAAAGTTCCCAAATACGTGTCTTGGATGTTCTTATCAGACATGGAATAGAACTCTGTGAATATACTATTCTTTTCCAGTTCTGTAAATTTATTATAACATTCGTGTTTACACTGACATCTGGGCCCCTGTGTTTGTGCTGGAATTATTCTACCAGAACTACTCTTATATTGTTGTCCACTGTTCTTAAAAAGTTTATTGCGGTGTCTTTTCCATTCTTTTCTTTCTTTTCCATTCTGGTCTTCTTTTACGCCTTTTACCTCTAACCGATTGATTATTTTGTTCGTTTAAAGTACCTATAAAATAAAACAAATGATAAGCATGTTGATAAATTCATTAATAAGTATAAACAAACAAACCTTCCTCCTCATTACTAGAAGATGAACATACGTCTGCAGTAATATGCTGTAAATTGCCAACGTTTGTTTTTTCGACAATTTCCTCTTCTATATAATCTGGATCTTTTAAAGAATTGTCTGAATCCGCAAACGGATCTTCGTTCTCATTTTCACTGTTAGAGCTCATCATTTTGATTAGTAAAACACTTTAACTTATATTATTATATCGCACAGGTAAAATATGATAACACACACTGACGTTTGGTATTTTTAGGTTAGGTGTAGTTTAAACAAGGTTTGTTTAGGGCAAAAACCTGCTATGTTACACACATGACATGTTTTTGCTACCAAGAATTTCGTGAATCTAATAAAACTATGATCGATATTAAATCGTTGGGTGCATTAAAATGTAATGTGCAAATAACGTCTAGTTACATAGTTGTTTCTTGCACCAAACGATGTCTCATATTTTTTTGACCAACAAAATGACAATAACTCATTTTCGAAAAATATGGTCTTTAGCACGTTTTTGCACCAAGCCCTTCAATTACATCTTTTGACAAACTGCCTACTCGCAAAGGTAAATATTACTCGTAAAAGGTAAAGACATTAGCATCCATTTTGTACCAACCATAAAGTGAAATAGTCATTTGGGCTGTTTCAAAGCAATAATTTTTAAATGTCTTTTTTAACGTAATGCCCACAAGAAATAATGGAAAGTATATTGGAAAATCTTTCTATTAAATCTTGATTGATTCCAGTTATTTGGGAAACTCGGTCGCTATTTTACCTTTTCTTTCTTTTGAACTTCACCTCTTGCTTGCCACTGTTACAATTCCAATTTATATGCTATATACAGGTATGCCAAATTTGTAGGTATCTTCATTACAAACTCTGTTATTTAGTTCCTCTAAATTATTTAAATTTTTAAGAAAAGCCTTACGTAAATACGTTATGTTATATGAGCTTGTTCTCTTTCTAACTTAAACATCTCTGTATAGCGTTGTCCTTATTTTGTTTTAAAAGTACATCACACCATTGATTAATTTCGATATTATTATTTAAAATTCGATACTTTTTCATAAATCTCTCACAAATTTCCTACGCTCATTTAATGTATATGTCCACCAGACACATCGCTTATGCTTTCTTGCCCCTCTTTTCTTCAAATTCTTTCCACACGTTTTCTCAATATTTTGTTGCCATTCCGAAATTATTCCTTCTAATTCTTCTATACTGTTCGCTTTTACTCTGCCTATCATAACCGTACTCAGCAAGAGTTTGACCATAAGCAAATTGATCAACTATTTCCTGAATGCGTCCTCGAAACGCTAATTTGGAGGATGGTGCTATTCTTCTTACATGAGGAAGTATACTTTGAAAAAATTAGAGATCTTTGTCTTCTGAATTCCTTCGTTCTCTTGCCGTCGCATTTTCCTTTAAAAATTCTAATTTTTGTTTTTCAATATTTATAATTTCTGAATTATAAGTCTCGGTTCGTGAAATTTTTCGTTTTGGACTTTTTCTTTGATCTTGTGTTCTTTTATCTGCATCGGTAGGTAGCTCAACAATTTCCTGGTCTTCAACTGTCAAGTCGACATATTCGTCCAGAGAAGTTTGCCATTCATTGTAAGCTGAGCCCGGCTCTATCGCAGCAAAGCCAACTGCGCAGACTCAGTTCAGAAACCGAGTTCCCACAACAACGGATTCTTAGCGACGCTACGGCTAGCTTTTGAGCAATAAAAAAAAGGGGGGTCAAAGGAGTACTAACTCCGACTCACAAAAGCAAAAGCAAGGCGCCACGTACTTTTCGTCGCTTGGTTGATGACCTGCCTGAAAGCACGAAAGCTGAAATAAGAATAAATAAAACGCGCTGTTGGGGTAACGGTAAACAAAAGCTTTAATATCAAAAACAAAGCAATGAAAATAAGTATTTAGAGCGTTCACAAAAAAAAATAATAGTTAGGTCATATGCAATGTCAGTCGCAGCTGAAAATAGTGAGATGTCGTCGTCAGATCTGATGGCGCTAACATATATATATACAAGCACGACCATTAAATCGTACTTCGTGCAAACAAATATAATTATTACGATGAAAGAAAAATAAATCTTCTTTAAATGCGGCGAACGAAGACAATTTAGTTGGTGTAAATTTACTGCGCACAACACTACCAAGCGCACCGCGATGAATTACACAAAAAATAATAAATACTTTGGCTCACCCCAAATTGTCCCGACGTTGGTACGGCACTGGATGGTATGCAGAAACGAGTGCTACTGGTCTCGATGGATGCTGATGTTTAAATTCAAAATAATAATTTAACAGTTGATTACCTCGATTCGAATAAATATGATAAGCGGTATCGACGATGAACGGCTTTCTGTTTCGTGTAAACAATTATAAAAGATGGTGTTGATGGTAAATGGATCTCCCGGGTGTCTTGAAAAAAACAGCTTGAGTGATAGTGATGATTAGAAAACAAAAATCCGCAGATGCGTATCGTGAACTGACTTCCAAAACAACCAAATGTCGGTCCTCGAAATATGTTACCGGATATTAAATCCCGAAATTACGGTGCAAAAAAGTATACAATATTAATTGCTTCCAAATTATCGTAGTAACTACTAAACACCAAAATCTTACTGAATTTACCAAAATTCACCCGATCGAAAATACTATGGCGTTCGCTTATCACCTATCGCTCTTATCCTAATCTCGCAGTTGTATTTAAATTTAATTTAAAATTTATACAGAATGTTGAGAAATTGCAAAAATATTAAAAATTCAACCAAAATGCATAGTTAAAAAAACCGAAGGTTACATATGTAGGTCTTCAGATTCTACAGATATCGTTTGTTTCTCTAACACTTGTTTGGAATAATTTCCCTTGGATTCCCTTGCTTTCACAGTATCGTTAAGGAATGTTAATGCATGAAAATAACACCATTTGGAAGTACGAAGTTCGGTTGCTGCGTCTCCTGATTTTGGAACTGGAATTTTTACTAATTCTAGCTAGTATACTAGGGCGAAATGTCTTATACCGTGATTCCAAAAGCAATACTGACTCAATTGCAAGAATTTTCTCTGCTGAACTACAGCTGGATAGTCCAAGAAAGAGATATTTGGGACAAAATAAGACTAGTTGATAGTCTAATCTGTCGCGGATGTACGAAGCGGACAAAAAAGTTCTAATAATTTCTATTTATTGTTTATTGCTAAAAGCAATTTCTCCTTTCGGGCTCTATTTGATCTTTCTGTTCTCCTTTTTTTGTTTGACAATAAGATTCTAAATTTATTTATTTTTCTACACCGGACAGGACTTCAGGACAGGCAAAATCACTACACAATGATAAACTTTGTTTTGTCCCCTCTGTCTTATTAGGGCCGTTATAACAACATTTTTTGAACAAATAGTCATTCGTCTTATTTGAATTTATGGAATGTGTTGAATCAATTGGAAACCGCTCGAAAAACCTTTTAATCGGATTTTTTTAATACGGTACTCAGTTGTTTGGGGTATAATTGGAGGAACCCCTTCTAATTTGGAGGACGAGTAATTCAGCACGCTATCCCAACTTATTCCACGAAAAAAGTCATGATTTCTAATTTCACAAGCTCCGATGTAGCCTAACCGGCTGTTGTATCCAATATCGAGCAACCCGCGAATCAAACTTTCTACTTCCTTTAAAAGTTTGCCACAGCCCAATAGAATTTTCCTTGGTTAATTCTTTCGATTGTCACATCTTCGTCGTGACTACAAAATGGATATTGTCTTACTATCATTCTATAAAACATAACTCCTAACGCCAACCAGTCTACTTCACGGCCATATCAATTTTCTTTCAACAATTCCGGTGCATTAATAAAAGTGTTTCGCAGTTTTTATAGACGCGTAATTCGGGAGAAAAAATTTTTATGGATAAGCTAAAATCGGCCATTTTAACGTGACCTTTTGCGTCAATTACAATGTTACCTGGTTTTATGTCTATCAAAGAGTTTTTTAGGTGAAATCAAAAGCAGATAGTTTTTTTATGTGTTAGTGAATTTTCAAGTCTTTTTACGGATTTTAAAATCATCTTTTAAAATCTTTAAAAAATTACATTGCGAACATAGGAAAACACACACAATAGCACAGATTAGGATGTTAATTTTGAATTCATTCAAAACTTTATCCCGAAACTCACGAAAAAAAAACTTACTACTATAATCTAGGATGTATGAAGCATCTTCTAGAAAACATTGAATTGGATTTACGGTGTAATTATTGAGAAATCGCTAATAAAATAATGCCCGCGTTTTTTGAATTTGAAAACTAAACATATATTGTTGGTGCGAGCTGTCATAATTTATGTCAAATAAATTATCATTTAGACTACGGATTATCTTAGTAGATGGCGTAACTATACATATTCGAAATTTAATTATAAATAGCCTTTATTGGATTTCTTGCATTTATCTTCAACATTATCTCAACGTTTCCTTAATGAAACGACCCGAAAGAGCTCGTAATTGACTCATTGTGCAGCAAAATTTTTCAGGCTGTGTTTATATTGTCACATATTTATTTGCTACCGATTATGCTACTCGTTGGGTAGAAACCAAGGTATTGACAAACGGAAGAGCAAAAAATGTTGCGCAGTTCATTTTAGAGAATATAATTTGCAAACATGGTTCCCCAAAAATTTTACTAAGCGACCGGGGAAAAGTATTTATGTCAGAAATGATAACAGATTTGGTCAAAATAATGGGTACTAATAGTAAATTCACCACAGCGTACCACCCACAATGTAATGGACTAACAGAACGTTTCAATAAAACCGTAGCAGATATGTTACCCATTTATACAAACAAGGATCAAACCGACTGGGATAAATTCTTACCACACGTAACGTTTGGTTAGAACACCTCCATACAAAACGCCACAAAATTTACACCTTTTATGCTGGTCTATAGACGCGAACCTATGCTACCTACGGAGGCTAGCCTCGATACCCCCGTTAATAACGAGTCCGTCGAGGAAACCCGCGAACGCCTATTGAATGCTAGAAGCGTAGCTGTAGAAAATATAAAAACCAGACAGAATTTAGATAAAAACTACTATGATAACAGGCACCGCAATTTACAATATGAAGTGGGTGACGCGGTAAAGGTATTCACCCCAATACGGAAAATATTGGCCATAGTGAAAAATTATTATTGCGATGGTTCGGACCCTATTACATTTCTCAAAAAATTGGCGAAGTGGATTATGAAATAACAAAAGGGAAAAATGCTAACGCTAAAAAAGACATAGTTTACGTTAGTAGAATTTTACCGTATTTCGAACCATGGACTCCTGACAAAATTGTTTTGAACAAATAAATTTTAAACTTAAAAAACAATAATTTTAAAACGTTGTTATAAAAGTTACCCTTTTCAAACCCCGACCACGTTTTCGTTTTCAGAAGCCATGCCGAACTTTAATATTAACATTAATAAAAATATGAATACGTATTAATTTAAACAACTTACCTTATTATCCTTCCCTCTTAGCTGGCCATATTATATGGCGGCAGCACAAGGTACCCTTCATCGTCAAGCCCCAAATCGTCTAATAAGAGCCCGTCAAACATGTCGGGCCAATCTTGATGGTCTTCAAAAATATCTTTGACGGCCTCGTCCGTCGACTCGCATGGGGTGGGTGCGAGGGGTTGTTCACTCAGATTTTTTTTGTACACAAGATTATATTACGTAATAAATTATTTTTTTTATAATTATTATGATGATGATTATGATTATTAAAAAATTATCGTGATTACTTAAGATTATTACTGATTATTGTGATTATGAATGATTACTAAGATTACCCGTAATTATCTAGGATTACCTGGATAATAATCAGGATTACCTGATTATCGGTGATTATTGGTGATTATATTCATGATTATTTGTGATTACTTGGTATTATTTGTTATTATATAATCATTTCAAGAGCTAAAATATTTTAACAACCGATGGCGCCACTAGTTTTATTTTGTAAAATATATCTAAATATATTTTTACGCACCCTGTGTTTTTTTTAAATTTTTTTTGCCAAGATTAATCAAAAAATTTCCATCAAAAAAATTAATAACTAACAAGATATATTGCTGTGTTACGCTACAAATAAGTTACGATCTCCTAAAATTGCCCGGCGCCAGTTATCATTTATTGATAACAATAATAATAAAAATATAAAAAAATTAAACTATAGCAGACCTACCTATTTCAACTTATCATGTATACGCCACTGGTCATATCATTAGTAAGTTAGCAACGACCATTATTCATATTGTTCGTCAGATTGCGTCAGATCTACCGGTGCAAATTTGGTAACAGTCTTAAAAACTTTTCTTCTATAAATTAATAAACGTTGTGCCGTGGAGTGAATTGAAATGCTATAAATTTCTGTCATCCGGTTTAATTGCATATAACACGTAAGTATAATTTTCTTACAATTTAACAAAAACCTAAACCTAACCCCACATATTTATAAAACTTAAATTAAAAAAACAGTTTTACCTAAAAAAAAAACACAACATTTTTACAATCAAATAAGTTTATCTACCTTTTATATTCTTCTATGTAATCCTTTCTACACAACACAACCTAATCACTTAATTTTCAGGACGGTATTATCACATAACCAACAGGTAAGTTTGCACAAAATCCTCTTGAAATTACAGTTGACTATATCTTCAAACGTCTTCGTTGAAGAATTGTTGGTTGCAAAGTAAATTTTCAACAGTAAATAATATTTGTAATTATTTTATATAAATTGCCATTGCTCGACAATTATAATTGCATTATATGAATAATTAAATTAATTTTTAATTATCAAAAAAATATTTCATTAAATTTTTCTAACACCGAAAAATTAATTTTCAAAATTTTTCTATCACCGAAAATACTTTATTAAAATTTTGCCATTTTGTCGGACATAAGCTCCCGCCACAATTGGTTCCAAAAATTGGAAACGAACTCTTCTATTTTTACCAACGCACCTCCTTTTATACGGAATCGGAACCGAATTATTCATTTTATGGCTGATTGACCAATGTCCATCGATAATGCCATTTACCAATAAAAACCCACTAAATTAACATTTAGGGTGGTGGATGATCTTCGCATCGACCAATAATAATTCGCGGTTCCATAGGATGCCAAATTTTGCGTTGCTATAGAAACTAAAATACTTTAATTTAACTTGGTGTAACCACCAATACAATTTTCTTGAGATTAAAAGTTATCTAACGTCATTAACTTTTAATCCTTCTTCTTTTTCGTATAAATTCCATTGCAAACGTTTTTCTAACACGCGTTTGCACACAAAAATCCTAATTTTTCACAAACCCGTGAACACTCGCGAACCTAATCGTCTTTCGTCGCACCTTATAATATTTTGGTCAAAATAATCGTCCCAAAATGTAACCACTTAAATCTATTCTTAACCTAACAATAATAAACACAAATTTTATACAATTTTCACTCCAGCATGTTTAATATTTTCAATTTTCAGCACAACGATTTTTCATATGGTGGAAACAATCCAACTTTGCAATATTGGAATGTCCAGATTGACTTTAACCATAACAAAACTTGCAATGCCAGACCAAACGTGGCTGAATGTTCTCCGATAACAAATATCTGGTACGTTGCCTAAATTTACTTTATAAATTAATAAACATTTTAATTTCAGTTGAATCTCCCCCAATGAAGACTTGGAAAGAAATTTGCTAAAAATAATTCTAAGATGATTTCTCTATTTAACCCAATGGTTTCGACCAAAGTCGTTGTACATGAATTTTACCCGAACTATGGATAATTCAAGATTTTAGTGTTATGGGCAAGAATAAACATAGCAATATATAGTCTTAGTGTATTATAAAGTTTAATTTAACAGTGATAATATTTTGACCCTTTGAGGAATAACTAAACGTGTATAACTTAATTTTTAATAGTTCAGTTTCTAATAAGTCATGTTCGATCTCAATAGCATTGAAAGTGAAAACTCAGTTGCAGAGCAGGTATACATATATATATATATATATATTTATTCAATTAAAACAAACGTTTTAAAAAATGAAAATTTATTAATTAAAGCTACAACTTGTTACAAACCCGAAAAACTAAACTAAAAAGCTCCAAAAAACACAAACTGCCCCGGCTCCACTGATGAGTCACTCGGGCGTGGTTGAATAGTTAGGAAAGTCAAAAAAATACAAAATACACATAACGATATTTAATCCTTCAAATCATGTTTACAACCTTTTCTAAAATTTTACCAATTATTCTTTAACCAAAAAAAATCAACAATCCAATCAAATAATTAAAATTAAACTTATCACCTCCAAATTTAAACCCAAAGTTTACTCGGCAGTGGTCGTCACCACACCTTTTTAAATCCCCTGAAATAAACAACTTTACTTCCTACTTAATTATTACATCCTAAAACAATACAAATAATTCCATTCCACCTGACGGGTGAAATAGAATAAACAGTTTTGTGACTTATTTAGGTCAAACAAAATTACTACGTCATAATCATTATTATCAACATTCTCAGTAATTTACAAATGACTGCATTGTCTCACTACAATGAGCAATACTAATTGCATCAACATTCGTTAACCTAACCAATAATCAATCTACCAATTTGCACTTCACTGACATAAATTCTACTTGTACTACTCACATTAAGGGGTCATGCCCACTTATACGTAGAAAAAATACGTGATCTTGGAGAATTTTTTTTAAGGATCCAGAAAACTTTTTTAGGGGTATTTTTGGTATACATAAAAAATATAAAGTTTTTACGTAAATAATATATTTTTTTAAGTAAAATATATTTGCAAGCAAAAAAGTTATGGCCATTCTCCCGAAAGGCTTTTTGAAAATCATGTTTTGCGGTGACCACTGCTGCTCGAAGCTGGATCATCTGAAATTGAAAATTCAAAAAAATTTATACAATATATTAAATTATTTAGTCCTTGAACGAACAGTTTTTCAAAATATCAATTTAGGACAAAATGGCACACGTTCAAAGTAAAAATTTCAATTTTTGATGAAAATATGGCTCCTTTATCGCTAATAAAAGCAAAACTATACATCAAATAAAAAATTCCTTCGTTCAAGGACTAGTTTCTTATATCTAAAATAACCCTACCAAATTTTAAACAAATCGATGCAGTAGTTTTCAATATATCGTGGTCACCGATGTTGAAAATGTTATTTCGAGATAAACGCGTTTATAGTTTCAAGATAACTTTACTCTAAAATTAAACATTTTTTACATCGAGTCATCTATTCCAGGCCCATATTGAACATTTTTAGATGAGATTGTAGCCTTCAAAATGTCGATTTGACGCTGTCTGCAAACCATTCTTTCTTCTCGAATGGTTTGCTGCGTTCGGCGGTCTGCCGTTTGAAAGCAGAGTAAATCCTCCAATTGCACGTATCGATGTGCGTTTGGGCCATTTTGTATCCCCAAAGCGGCAAAAATGTCTAAAAATGCTCTAACCCTCGTTAAAAATACAGGAGGAAATGTTGGCAGCAAGTTCCACAGTTTTAAATTCACTTGGGATAATTTTATGGCTAATTTTCCATAGCACTTGATTATAACTCATTATTTTTTTGATTAAAACCTTCAATGCATCTTTCTAATAATTCCTCCTTGTTTAGGTCTTCATAAATTGGTTTTACATACGTAGCAGTCAAACCATCAGAGGGTAATTTTTTGTAAACGAATGTCGAACCGCACCGCAAATTTACCCAATAATTGTTTTTAAATAAAAATTACACTAACTAAAAACTAAATTAAATTGTTCAAGCGACCTACTGCATAAAAAGTTTATAAATGGAATTAAAAAAACACACAAAAGCACAAAAACACACAAAAAAAAACACAAAACAGCACATTAAGCTCCTAAAGAAATAATTGTCCTACCGCACATAAAATTCACAAATTATAATTTAAAAAAAAACAAATCACCAAAAATTTAAATCGTAGTATATACAAGTATCAGCAAGTGGAAACACGAAATTATACTAAACCAAAATTTCACACAATTTATTGAAACCAATAGGTAATAAAATTTCTGAAAATAGTTGGTCACTGAAATCATTTCCAGATGCTGTAAATCCTACAATGGGACCCGGTATTGGTTTGAGCGGTGCGTACTTTGAACTATCATTATAGTTTCGTCAATTTCATTACTTCTTAGGCACTTAAAACTTTGAGGGAATATTTTTTAAATGTTTTACTTGCAGAAACTGAAATAAAAAAAAATCGTTTTTTTAAAATCTGCAAATGGGCTAGACCCCTTAATGAAGTGGGACTGCTACCAATATTTGCCTGCCAGCCTAAACGCTAAAGATGAACCCGTCGCCATCATATATCGAAACTCGTACAACGACCAAGCGGATAATACTTTCGGAATCCTTTTTCCTAACAAATTTCTGATATTCTTGAATTTACGAAATCTGACCCATTTTGTTAATCACCAAATCAGTACTTCCATTAACTTAACGAACTCGATTACTCCACCCAATCGCTATCGATTCATCAATAATACTTCATTATTCCCAATTATACTTGATCTCCTGTATTTTGATTACGTGACTTAACATCACCATGACACAATCAAATTAGCATCACTCTGCCGCGACTAACAACGCATTATCGGATCTTAAAAGCCTTTCCAGATTTGAAATGAATTTAATAACCGGAGTACCGAATCCGTCTTCATGTCCGTCTTATGTCGTGATTAATTCAGAACTGCCTTACTATTCTTTCCCACCCCCGCAAGTTAATTATCATGCCAGTAGACATGCTGATGGTAACCAATTCACTTTTTCCACGAACGGAAATGCTCAAGGTTCCTCGCGCTACAAATACCTAATACTCAGTTAGCAATAAAATAACCATAGGCGTAACAAACTTTTCAACTTAAATGCAAGCCAACAACTAACTTGAAAATACAAAAATATATTTAGGATTGAAACATTTCTCAAGTGGGTTGTTTTGAACTTGGTTTTCTAGAATACTTAAAGTTAAGTTCAAGACGACCCTTACATATAAAACCTTTTAAAAACTTATTTTAATTATTTTAACATAAACAAGAAATATATAATTAATAGCTATAAGTGGTTTTTAGGGGTTCGTTAGACATAACTATATGTATTGTTAATCGGCATAAATTATGCGGATGTTTGTACAGCCGCGAAATAGTAAAATGTATGCTTATTAACAAATAATAAATACTGAATTTTTTTTTATCGTAAAAAATTTTACTTGTTAGTTTTTATCGCGCTTGTTTTTTGTTTTTTTATTTTTATTTATTTATTATTATTTGTTCTTATTATGTAGTTATATTTTTTTACTTGTTTTTTTTTCTATCAAAATTAATTTCAGTTTATTACCAAATCTATTCCTAACAAAAACGACGATCCCCCCCTTCTGGTCTGTCGTGGAAAAAATGATAGAAGCAGAATTACCGCTTCATTTAAAAAGCATGTTGACAGCTCAGGGATATGACAATTTTGTTTATTATATATAGAAAATGAAAAATTTGTATTGGACGTCCGTGCCTATGTTTTATGGTGTTTAAACTAAGGTTTAAAAAATTTAACTTGGCTGAACTTCCATGTGTTTGTTTTATTTTATTATATATTGTAAACCTCTCATATAAAAATTAATATTTGTCTGTTTGTTAAAAATTATTTCAGATTATTTGAGATTACTTGAGATTATTCGAGATTATTTGGATTACTTCAAATTATTTAATTACTTCAGATTATTGTGATTACTAATGATTATTAAATATTATGGGAGATTATTTGAGATTAGTAATCATTTATTGATATTAGTAATCAATTATTGATATTTTGTACACATGATTATTGAAGTGAACAACCCCTCGGGTGGGTGCCCTAATTTCTGGCCACTCCATCCCTAATAGCCCCAACACGAAAGATACGAAAGTTACTAGGAGTTCAAACATGTTCCTGGCGCAAAGAACTGTTAAGTAATAATTAATTCAACTATAATACTTGCTGTTTTGAACAAGAGGAATAGAATTCAAAACCTACCTGACATCGAAGATTCTTGATTCTTTGAACTCTGTAACATTAAGAAACACTCACATTGTCATAATTTTCTAAGTTTATATTACTTGCTTTTAAATAAATATTCAACATTGCTAAAATTTATTTTGATCAATTTACCAGTAAACCAATTCGGGTTACTATGATTACTAGTTTTTTAGTTCCAAAGGACAAGTTATGGTCGTAGTACACCATCATATTTTATATGTAAATTTACATGTAGATGTTGAATGTATCGTATACTACACTAAAATTGCACTTGTATTTATACATGTATTTCTACATGCAAAAATTGACGGAATAGAACAGGTCCTATTTTTGAAGGTCATACACGTGTATTTCTGGTGACTATTGGGGATTTTACACTTAGGAGTTGGCGTTTCACTTGTACGTTGTATACAACACAACTGAAATGAGAAATTGGTAACAGTTCTTTCAGTGATATTTTATTTCTGCAACGATAGCCAACATTACTATTTTAAAAACTATACCATTTTTAAGGTGTAAATATGACAGTGTGCTACAGTACAGCGTACATGTAAATTTACATGTATTTTATCATATATTTTTACATGTAGAAATATAATAGTGTACAACCGCTTTTAGAAATAAGTATATGTACAGTTAAATAATGTTAATTTAGTATTTCAGATTAATAACAAACGCTTTACCAAATTACCAAGTATAAAATTCCAAAGCATATTTTAACAATTAGCAGTATGCATAGGAAATAGACACAAAACCGTTTAGGACAAATCAAAACGACTACTTAGGCCCAGTTTCATAATGAATATTAAAACAAGCTTTAATTTTAAAGCCAGCTTTAAGACAAAACAGACCAATAAAAATCATCAGATTGGTCTTAAAGCTGGCTTTAAAATTAAAGCTTTCTTTAACATGTATTATGAAACTGGGCCTTAGTCGTATAATAAAATTTAAATGTTTTAGAATTAGTTACAATCGTTTGGACCACTATAATAAGGGGAAATTCTGGGCCGAATTTCAGTAAGGAGGGGCAAATAATTTCGCTGCGCTATAAATATCAAGAAGAACATCCAATAAGAAGTACGGGTCCCCAAGTAACCAGTACCGGTACTAATACTATCCAAGCTAATGATAATGGAAATGGTCAATGTAATGGTATGGAATCAAATGGAATAGAACGAAAGCGAATGGAACGGAAACGAATGGAATGGGAGCGAATGGAATGGAGTGCAATCGAATAGAATTAAATGGAATGGAATGGGATCAAATGAAATGGAATCATTTCGAATCGAATGGAGTAAAATCTAATGGAATGGGTTTGAATGGAATGGAATCAAATGGAATAGAATGAAATGGTTTTTGTTTTGGTAAATTGTGGAAATTATGGATTGGAATGGTCAGATTAAGTCTTTATTTATATATAAAAATAAATACAAAATTATTTACCACCCGACAAATTGGTCGGGTCAGAAAATTTCAAACTTTTATATTTTACAAAAATGCCTGTTTTAGCAGGTCTTCCAAGCGTGATTTTTCTGCCATCGTTTCTGGTAAGGGCCTTTCACCCTTTCGTCGCTTTTAATGCGATTTTGTGTCCAAATAATACTCGAGTCGGTCCTGGCTTTCATATCAATCTTACTTCTACGAATTTTTGATTCTCCATTATTCGCTGGGTTTCCACTTTTTGTTTCTTTGCTCACAATACTGTTCCCCTTTCCTCTTTTCATCAAGTTTCGCGCCTTGATTACTTCGATTCAGGGGTGTTGTGCAGGATTGGAATGGTCAGCATTAGCAGTTTGGCAAGGTGATCAACATTAAGAAGATGAAAGACGCATACAAATCAAACACGCAGGTGGAAACAAGAAATGCCAATTAATAGTACAAAGTTCCCAAAGAAGAAATTAGAGTCAAATCAAGAATAAACTTTTACCTAAAACATCAACATAATTAAGAAAATCCTATGAGAGAAAGTGAGAAGAAAATCTACCCCGTGCAGTCGGTGAAATAAAAAATCAAACAAGTGCCGAAGGTCATTAAAAAATGTTTAAAAGGACGGTATGAATTCAAACGTGCTACAATGCTGAACAATAACTGTGCTATACGATATGAAATATAAATGTGCTCCAATTAAATAAATAAACGTGAAATTAATAAAGTGACAAAAAGCAGAGCAAAAGTGAAAATTCAGCTTCGTTTTTGTGAAATTATTATATATGTATATAAAAAGATGTTAAAAAATTTGTTGTTATATATTGTCATATGAATTTAAAACGGGGCCCCGTATAATGTAAACGGAAATGTATGCAAAAAGTCAGTGCACAGCTAGCAAAAACATCAGCACCACTTTTTACATAAATTATCGTAAAAACATTAATTTGGTATGAAAGTTCAGGAAATGTTATCAATAAGAGTAAGCATAATTGAGTACAAATGATACAATTGGGCCAAACAATAAAAATAAATACGATTGCGAAATAATTATTACGATAGGGCTAAACGGAAAATAAATGAGCACAAACGGATCCAGAGAAAATGAGCACGAATGAGTAAAATTTTATAATAAAGTTAAATGACTAGTAAGAGCACGGGTTAGTACTTCAAATAAAATAAATGTAAGCATAATTTGACTCGAAAATTATTTTGGACCACTTAAAAGTGGTTAGATTTTGAATGTTACTGTCCAAACGATAATACTTTACGAATAACAAATAATAATTAAAATAATACCCATAATTTTGTTTAAATCAATCCTAATAATAATGTGTGTAATGAGTAGATTTAAAATAATTCGCTTCTTTTTTCATACTCTAGAGATAATTGTAATTGCACTCACAACTAACGTCATTGAATGTAACTAGATATACTCATTGAAGATTACAAACGGTAAATAAACAAAACTCTCACTGTTTTAAATGAAATATTTAAATGTAATAATGTTGCGATAAAACAAAGATATATTGATTACGCATAACAAAAAATATAACATAGCTTATACTTGTCGTTGATTTTACTGATACAAAACTTTTTTTTGGATAAACTAAATGAGGAAGTATTTTTACCATTGAGGTACGGCCAAAGAGCTTAAAAATATACCCTGGAAAATACTTACCTTAAAAAATCATTGGTATTATAAGACCATAAGAAATAAAAAATTATTATGAATAGCTATTAACATATAAGCGATAGAAAGAAAGCCATATCAGTTTTAGCAATATATCAGAACGAGCGATAGCGAGTTCTGATAGCTAAATCTGATATGGCTTACTTTTTACGCGAACGATGTTATGCATTTTTCATCCAACACGGGTCCTTTCCAAAATAAAAATATAAAGGGATAAGTAACAAAAATACCACTTTTAAAATAAACAGTAACTTATTAAGTATCTTATTAAAGCATGTGACATCATTATATAAAGATGAAGCAAGATAAAGTCAGCAGAATTGTAATCTAATCAGCTAATACGTCACCAGACTGCCAAAGCTAGGCGTATGAAACAAAAGTAACAAGGAAGCGACAGGTTACATAAGCAAATAATAGCAACACGGCGAAAATACACATGTACGTTGTTATGACTAGCGATATCGTGGTTACTTAATATCACACCGCCTATTGCACATTTTCTCTATCTAGAATTTACCGTATATGCTATACTTTCGATAGTGTTGGATGAAAAATATTATTGCACGATTTGAATTTTCAATGAGGAACATTTTTGTTCTTTTTCATCAAAACATATTTAAAAATTTTTTTTCTCTTTTTTCTGATGTTGCAATTACAAATTATTTTAAGAACATAAGGAATAATATTCCAATTTATATTCTATATTATGTTTAACATTTATTTAATTAATTCTTGGTGTCCTAATTTTAGCCAATAAGTTTGACAACTATTTGATTTTTAATATGTTTTGATTTTATTATTATAGACTATAATTATATGACTACTTATATTATTCTTTTTATATCGTTACTTACTTTTTTTCTTTTTACTTTTTTTATTTTGACGTTGATTTTTTTTTTTTTTTCTATTGGTTAATTGAGCGCTCAGCTTGGCGACTTGGGCCAGCCGCTTTTGCCGGCGAGGGGGTAATGTCACATATTTATTATCCATACTGTATTATATTCGACGTTTAAATAAAGTAATAAGATGACATTGCTCTTGCTGATTAAGCACGTTCAATAAACCAATGGAATTAACTCACCTTAGCATGTAAGTTTAACCCGAGTGGGAAATAAGTCATAAAAGGACATAAGGATTGGAGAAGAGGCAGTTTTATACGGTGAGATCGTAGGTTATCAGTGATACCTCGTTGACCTATGTCCGCGGGTGCAATGATCTTCCACTCAGGTTATTAGAGTAAGTTTAATTTGTAAATCTATGTAAGTTATTTTATTTTATTATACGTATTTAATCCTGATGTTAAATTATTATATCTGAGCTACCCCGAAAACCCCCGCACGAAAACGCTCGTGACAATATTTTCAGCGATCAGTTAGGTAGATCAGCTAGTAAGTGAATCAATTCAAGTTCTTATTATAAATTTTAATTGTCGTTTAGATTATTTATAAGAGTATACACAATTTGATAAATTATATTTTTAATTAAAATGATTTTTAATATCGATTTTGCAATGTAATTGTCTATTTATAAATATGAATAATGGACTACATTAGGACTTGTCCAAACTCTACCGAACCACCTTAACATAGAATGCAGCTTGTTTTTCCGTCAAACCCCCAAATAAATCTAAAATATCATCTAAGCTTCCTCGCGGTGCATACTTCAGCACCATAAAAAGTTTAGCTTTGCTTTGGAAAGCGTAAACTAATTCGATTATAATTGGATGTTTGAATAGACTTCAGGAAAATACTTTCTATACGACTATCATAGAATGTGGGCATTCTGATTCTATTTTTAAATACAGAATATCTACATTCTTTCTTTTTTTTATTCTCACACCGATATCGGTGCGAGAATAATTATTCTCGCACAGATTAGACCAATTAGAGCAAAGAATAGACTACTATTTGAAGTGACATCTATTACCAAATTTTTGAACTCAATTTATTTACACATCAACAAAAGTCAAGTTTGTCAAATGAGTAAACTTTTTTGCATGCGATCGATCTGAATTTTTGCACATATTTTCCTACCGATAATTCACAAGGGATGTGCACGAGGGGGGACAATTTTTTGCTTAGTTTTTCGATATCTAGCGCCGTTCTTGAGTTATTGCTGCGTTTCCGCCACACAAACTTGAATTAGCAATAACTCGAAAACGGCGTTAGATATCGAAAAACTGAGCAAAAACTTCTCCCCCCCTCGCCTCAACGTCCCCCCTGTGAATTAACGGTAGGAAAGCACGAGCAAAAATTCAGATCGATCGCGCTCAAAAAATTTTTCTCGTTTTTACAAATTCTAATTACGGTCAAAACTTATACAGCTTATTATTTTAATAGTCGTATAGAAAGTATAGTCTGAAACACGTTTGGAATGGCTATTCCGCACTCGTGAACCGTCACCCTCGCCTGTCGGCTCGGGTGACAAACTTTTCCCTCGTGCGGAATATGCCTAATTCCAAACTTGTTTCAGAATATACTATTCTCGTAAAGCTTGTAAAATTCTGCTCGTATCTAAATTGAATTGTTACTTATATATAACTTTCATCGCGTAAGTATTGACTTTGTTTTCTCCATATTTTTTTCGCACTTCGAAGACTTTACCATAACTTCCTGCACTCAAATATTTTAAAATTTGAAAAGACTTGGTAGTTAACGGAAAATCCTCTTCGTCTTCAGTTTTTTTTGTAATCGTTTTAGTAAATCCATTATCTTAAGTTTTTTAAATTTTTAAACATAATATTGTCTTTAATTCCCTATTGATATCTCTTATATAGAGAAATAAATTATTTAATCCAAGAAATCAACAGATAATATTTTTACAAAGTTTATTGGATAAACATTTTTAAGCCGCCATATTATGAACAGTAGTAAAACATATATTTTATGTAAACAGTAACAGTTTAATAAATTCCGAAATTGTATTTACATTATTTGTTATTATAATGTAATTTAAGCAAAGGTCTAAATTTGATCTTCTTATCTTTGCTATAACTCATACTTGTGATAATCCAAACACATAATAACACATTTTCCCAAAACTATAGGGGAGAGCATCATATTATAATGCTATGGACGATAAGACAACACGGTAATTTGCTCTTAGCAAGAAATCAGGTTAGATTCCTTCTATTACCGCTAATGACTCATGTGATTTTATAGTAATTATAAAATTTACTTGATAGTTTTTTACCTTGACCGTGATATACGAAAAGATACAAATAACATTCCCTATCATCAATTATTATTCTTGAAATTAATTTTTCAAAACATTCAAAACTTCCAAAACCGAAAACATTCTAGCAAGTATTTCCAGTCAATTTTGCAACTTAATAATCGGTACATAATGCACATATCAGCGATTAGTCTTCTATCAGCTAGTGATCTAGTGTGACAAAACTTGAGGCAATCTTCATCGGAGAAATCGTCTAGTGAGAGCCCGCGTTTATAATGTATGTGTCATTATACACATCAAAAGAACTTTTACTAGACCCGTTCAAGCTGATTTATGCACTCAAAAAAATCGTTCCGATAAATCTGCATAGCGTTGTGCATGTCAAATTGTACATTCTGTAAACTCAAATTGTGCAGTTTCTTAATCTAGCGTTTGCTAGATTTTTTTACCTGACTCTTGTCAACTTTTGTACCTGAAAATTTCTATTGAAACTTTCACAACTGTTTGCACTAATTCTACCTAATATTGTGTATTTTTAAATTTTACGGTTTCAATCCCAAATTGTGCATATTTTAATCCTCAAGTGTATTACAAAAATGAAAATTTTTGTACCTAGCCGTAGTTATATATTCTTCTTTTGAAATAAAATTAAAACTTTTTTTTGAAATTATAATTTATTCTAATATTAAATTTTTAATAAAGTTATACACTTTCCTAAAATAATATTTTATTTTATGGGTTAATTTCTAATTACAGTCAAAACTCTCTAAATCGAACCCTTTTTAATTCGAAATATTCTCTAAATCAAATTATTAATTTGGCACGTGCAACCAAATAGGGTTTTGCGTGTTAAAATTATTCTCTAAATCGAATTTTTCAATTCGAACTCTTGTTAAATCAAATCAAATGTTACGCATTTGATCTCAATTTACGTGTAACTCTAAAAATCGACTTTCATTTGAATGAGTGTGACTCGGCGTATGATGTAGGTATCTTGAAGAGTAAGCATTTTCTTTAAACCCAAGGTATCTATTTGATACGAGAAGACGCTGATACAATCAGAACTTTATTTACATTTACATGTCTAATTACAAAATATTTATTATTTTTTCCTATTTTATTTCTTACTCTCTAACTCGAACTCCCCCTAATTCAAATACATTTTAATGCATTATGAGAATTCCATTTAGAGAGTTTTGACCGTATATTAGAACCATAAATAAAACGATGGTATACAATGTTTTCCACACGTTTTTGGTTTTATTTTTTTTTTAGCTATAAATTTAAGAGCATTAAAATTTAAAGGGAATTACGTTATATTGTAAAGTAAAACGGTAAATTTTTACAATTAAATTTCAATTTAAATTTTAATACTCTTAAATCATTTCTTTATAAAATCGGACCTAATGGCACTAAATCCAATAAAAAGAATGGGAATTTCTACATTGTTAGTTTTCTCATTTATTTTTTTAATTTTTTCAAATTTTATCAATTTTGCATATAACATTCTATTACCATTACGGCATTACGTCAAGTACATAGTTTCGAGATGGATAGTTTTGTGATAGAAATATTATCAGCATGGGATATGTCTCATTTAATCGAATTATTTCAAGGCAAGGAGGATTTCTATTAATATGTACAATTTTTATCCGTTGCATTATAGTTTATAAATTATAATGTGGTGAGTACAAAGTGGTAAAAAAAGTATAACTTTGGAATTTGTTTTCTTAAGAACAAACTGTTTAAATGGTCATAATAATATAATTGATAATATATATTTAATATAATTAAATATTCTCTTTCTATTTGAAAAAGGAATTTCAGGTTGAGTGGGTATAGCAATCAAACACAAAATTACTTGTAAGTCGACGTTTCGGACACTTTATGTGTCCATTCTCATGTGTTCATGACGCTTATTCTTTAGTTTATAGGTGGCTTGAATTGTAATTTAACAACCTATCTGTGGAGGAGGGCTTAGAATAGACGTCCGCAACCGTCTTCTTTCCTAGAAACTTTAAGATCTGGGAAGGGGATTTAACCCTTTGACTCCAGCTCATATGTAAATGTGAGCATTTTGTTAAATTCATTCAGGATATTTATACAATTCTCCACCTCTGTAGGTTTTTATATTATCTTTTTATATTCAATCTGGACTCTGTTGAACCGGATTCACTGTCGCACCAAAGCGAACCCGTCTCAGCAATACATCATATCAAACAGTTTAACATCACTATCTTGTTTTCAGTGAGTGTGCCTCTTTGAAATTTGTAGATCCTTTGTAACATCAGGCTTTCTCCATTACAGTCTTGAGAATGGACACATAAAGTGTCCGAAACGTCGACTTGTTTGATTGCTACCCACTCGACCTGAAATTCCTTTTTCCAATATATAAGCTTTGGGTGAGATTTCTTTACCTTATATTCTCTTTCTGTTAGAAATAAGGGGACGTTCGTTAATTACGTGAGCAGTTTTTCTTAAAATTTGAACCCTTCCCTCCCACTTGGTGAGATTTGGTAAGATCGTGTAAGATGTATCTCTCACATCAAGTGAGATTTACTCTATACTTTTTAAATGATTACATTTATTTAATATTTTATATATTTACATATAATTTTACGCTAAAATACAAAATTTTATTTGTTATAGTACAAATCAAATAAATAGTTCAAAATGGTATGAATCAAGCTGAAAATCACTAGTCAAATAAGTAATTTTCAAATGCACGTGTTCTTTTTATTCTAATATTGCTTTAAATGTAATTGCTTAATATGAACGACGTCCTAAATTATATTCAGTATGTCATTTCTTAATCAGAATTTCGTGACGTAGAGGCACAGATATGTATTTGAGGCGAACTTTATAGTCATGAATCTTGAATTAATTTATTTTAATTAATTAAATCTCTGAATTACAAAGTCGACGTGAGAATATCATTGACCCCCCCTTCCTTTAAATGAGATTTGGTCTGAGATTTTGTCGAACTCCCCCCCCCCCATTTTGTGCTCACGTAATTTTTCGTGATAATTTTTTCTTTTCTTGCTCATAAGAATATTATTATGATTCAAATTCGTGACCCCCAATACAATTGACAAAGGCTATAGCCGGGTAAGCATGGGGAAATGGCCCTTACACCGATTTGGCTCATTTTTTTTTTAGATATTCCTTTCAAAGCACCATTACATTTCCCAAAATATTAAATCCTAAATGTTGATAGTTTCTTAGAAAAAAATTATTTTCGAAATTTAGAAAAGATTTTTTTTCTCAGAAAGTATTATTGCAAATTGAATGATTTTGGAGTATGTTATATAGGTACTTAAGACCTATAAGTGGTATTTTTTTTGTGGTATTAGCTCCACATCAAATAGGAAAAAAACGGGAAAAAAGTTTTCAAAAATTAAAAAAATTAAATTTTGGCCGTACAACAATCACCAAATTTTTGTCAAATATTCCTTTTATATGCCCTTATAACATATATTAATATCAAAATTTTACGAAGGGTATAACATATTGATATTTATAAAAGTTCTTACCTAGATGCACCGGCCAGCATCGATTGTCGTAATAATCATAATAAAGAAATAGAAAATACCATTTAATTGCAATTATATAACTAATCATTTAAGTAACTAATGGTTATCACTATCGCCTTTAATGATATTCTCTGATATGTTTGAATTTTTAAATTAGTCCGTTAGAATTTCAGCAGGTTCTATTATTTTTGCACAATATCTTGCATAGCATAAATAATATCAACAACCACCAAATTTTTGTCAAATATTCCTTACATATGCTCATATACCATATATTAGTTTATTTTAAAATTTTAAGAACAGTATTATAATAACACATTGATATTTATAAAAGTTCACAATAGCACGTCTGTGAAATTGTATTTTATTTATTAATACAAATACTGCTGTAATAATATCTTTTCTACAAAAACGGCAATATTTGCAAATTCACTAACTTCACTAAATTCACGCATATCTCGAGAAAATCACGTGCGTGAACCTGGCTCCCCTTTTATCAAAAAATTAACTTTTTTTTGTTGTTCTCGATTGTTCTTCATTTGTTCTCAATTGTTCTGATATTTTTTTTTTGATTTTACAAAAGAATATAAAAAAAATCGCAAAAAACTTTTTTTTCTGCCAGCTCCCCCTTTTTCAAAATTAAAATTTTTTTTTATTGTACTCGATTTTTCTTGATTTGTTCTCAATTGTTCTGTAAAAATAAAATTTTTAAATCTAATAACAACCGCGGAAATCGCAAAATAAGATTTCGCGCCAGCTCCCCTTTTTTTGAAATTAAAATTTTTTTTGATTGTTCTCGATTGTTCTTGATTTGTTCTCAATTGTTCTGTAAAAATAAAATTTTTAAATCTAATAACAACAGCGGAAATCGCAAAACAAGATTTCGCGCCAGCTCCCCTTTTTTCGAAATTAAAATTTTTTTTTATTGTTCTCGATTGTTCTCAATTTGTTCCCAATTGTTCTGTAAAAATAAAATTTCTAAATGTAATACTAACTACGAAAATCGCGAAATGAAATTTAGGCTCGATCTCATTTTTTTGTTAATTACAATTTTCTTTGCAGTATGCAGGACCGTCTTATATAAGGCTATTACTATTACTAGGGCTGGGAAGTTATTCGAATATTCAAATTTCCAGTAGTAGGTACTGGCTGCAACTTGCAAGATTTTTTTACATTTTACTAATTTCTATTGGTCAAATGTAAACTTAGTGTACTCTCTATCTTAGGCTGATGATATACAGAGCTCACTAAGTTTATATTTCTTCTTCTTCTTAAATATGCCATACCTTCAATGGGCGTTGGCGATCAAACTTAGCTGAATTTTCAGCTTGCAATATTGGTATTATTTTTTGCGTGTAATTTTACTTAATAATTATTGTTTTATTAAAATATCAATTGAACAAACAGCAATACTTCTAAATACATTATATTTCTACATATATACATAACCGTGGTTTTTTTGTTATGTGTTTTTTTGTTAGGAAACTTAATTGAGAGTGGAGACTTTTTAATTAAATCATCAAATTCAACCCAATGGATACCTCTCTTTACCCGACCACTTTTCCATCATTATTTAAAATATTGCTAAATTCACTAGAAAGAATTATATCAAGAAGAGGTTCCACATGTTTGGCCATCGTTAGTCGTTAGTTTTTAATAAATATATATGTTAGATCTGAATGTTTTATTTCGAAAATCGGTTTTTATGTTGCTTTATTTCCAAACCAATTTCTTATTTATAGTCATTTTTGTATTACCAACTTAATAATCTGGAAGTTTCATATACCGAGTGATTCATAAACGGTATTAGTTCTTTTACCAGATCCGTACTTGGATTACGTCTCTTTCTATTGGTCTGTTCCTAGCAGGCCCGTAGCCAGGATTTCACTTCGGGGGGTGGGGCACTCATAAAAGCCTTTCGTACAAAATAACATTTTCGACGAACTCCCTTCCGAGAATTTTTATTATTACAAGCAATTTTTGTTTTTTTAACATTTCGGGGGGGGGGGGGGCGTGTCCCCAGGTGCCCCCCCTGGCTACGGGCCTGGTTCCTAGTCAGGACCGTATTCCCCAACTATTAGTGCTAACATACATACATATATATTTCAAATAGTTAGTATTGCATTTTTACCACAGGAAGCTTATTTATCAAGTAAAATTACACGCAAAAACTATAATAAAATAAATAAAAAAGATAACGTTGAAAAGAATTTTTGAATTTCAAGAAATTACAATTTTAAAATTAGCATAAAGATTATCATAGATGAAATGGGCTTATTTTGATTTGCAAAGTAGATATATTTTTAAATAAGCAAAATCGGAATAAGATAACGGTAGCCTGGTGCCGTCTTTAGAACCAATGACGAATAAAAAAACAACTTTCAAGTTTTTATTTTTAATGATTCCTATTGGTTAAATATAAACTTAGTGTACTCTATATATTATCAGCCTAAGATAGAGAGTACACTAAAGTTTACATTTGACCAATAGAAATTAGTAAAATGTAAAAAGTCTTACAAGTTGCAACCAGTACTACTGGAAATTTGAATATTCGAATAACTTCCCAGCCCTAGTAATAGTAATAGTCTTATATAAGACGGTCCTGCATACTGCAAAGAAAATTGTAATTAACAAAAACAAGGTGGAACTCGCTTTTGCGACAGTTCTTAGGCTTCTATACATCTACTTTTTCGGTAGGTTAAATTATTTGGGCTTTATTTTATTCCAATTTTTAATGCGTTAATCTTTTAATTAGGTAGATTTTTTTACTATATAAGGAAAACGCTAACATTTTAATATTTTTTTTTTATTTCTACCTTTATAGGTAAATATTTGCAATTTACAAACCACAAATAAAACACAATTCATAATGAAATATTAAAATACCCGAAACACGTACCGAATACCGTATTAGAAACACGTAAAATACCTACTCTAAAAATACAAAATAAGAATATCGGATTAAAAAATATATATGTAAATAATCTGAATAATTAATACCAATCTAAAAATATTCTATATGAAGTAAAATTGTTTTAAGAACGTGCGTTCTGATTGGTTTTGAATTATGCGGACAGACGGACAGACGGACAGACGGACACGGAGCTAGATCATAAGGCTTCTTCCTATACGTTGTATAGAAGCCTAAAATGAGATCGAGCCTAAATTTCATTTCGCGATTTTCGTAGTTAGTATTACATTTAGAAATTTTATTTTTACAGAACAATTGGGAACAAATTGAGAACAATCGAGAACAATAAAAAAAAATTTTAATTTCGAAAAAAGGGGAGCTGGCGCGAAATCTTGTTTTGCGATTTCCGCTGTTGTTATTAGATTTAAAAATTTTATTTTTACAGAACAATTGAGAACAAATCAAGAACAATCGAGAACAATCAAAAAAAATTTTAATTTCAAAAAAAGGGGAGCTGGCGCGAAATCTTATTTTGCGATTTCCGCGGTTGTTATTAGATTTAAAAATTTTATTTTTACAGAACAATTGAGAACAAATCAAGAACAATCGAGTACAATAAAAAAAAATTTTAATTTTGAAAAAGGGGGAGCTGGCAGAAAAAAAAGTTTTTTGCGATTTTTTTTATATTCTTTTGTAAAATCAAAAAAAAAATATCAGAACAATTGAGAACAAATGAAGAACAATCGAGAACAACAAAAAAAAGTTAATTTTTTGATAAAAGGGGAGCCAGGTTCACGCACGTGAGAAAATCATATCATTGCTTTTTACAGTATCTCCTATATACTTGTAGGAGATACATAATTTGGTGATTGTTGATATTATTTATGCTATGCAAGATATTGTGCAAAAATAATAAAACCTGCTGAAATCCTAATGAACTAATTTAAAAATACAAACATATCAGTGAAAATCATTAAAGCCGATAGTGATAACCATTAGTTACTTAAATAATTAGTTATATAATTATAATTAAATGGTATTTTCTATTTCTTTTTTAAATTATTATTACGACAATCGATGCTGTCCGGTGCATCTAGGTAAGAACTTTTATAAATATCAATATGTTATACCCTTCGTAAAATTTTGAAATTAATATATGTTGTAAGGGCATATAAAAGGAATATTTGACAAAAATTTGGTGATTGTTGTACGGCCAAAATTTAATTTTTTTAATTTTTGAAAACTTTTTTCCCGTTTTTTTCCTATTTGATGTGGAGCTAATACCATAAAAAAATTACCACTTATAGGTCTTAAGTACCTCTATAACATATTCCAAAATCATTCAATTTGCAATAATACTTTCTGAGAAAAAAATTCTTTTCTAAATTTCGAAAATAATTTTTTTCTAAGAAACTATCAACATTTGGGATCTAATATTTTGGAAAATTTAATAGTGCTTTGAAAGGAATATCTAAAAAAAAAATTAGCCAAATCGGTGTAAGGGCCATTTCCCCATGCTTACCCGGCTATAGCCTTTGGGTGTTCTTCGTGGGTTTTGGGTCAAAATAATAAAAATACAACGATATCTTCTACTGACTAGTTTCGATTTTAATATAAATCTTCATCAGAGTCTACAAAAAATATAAAAATTACAAAAAGTACTTCAAAATCCAGAAATTCAGCGTAAAAAGCATGCACGCTGATAAACAATCAACTCACCAAAAAAGAACAGTTTTTTTTTAAATTGTAAGAATTTAAATAAAAACTTATAGTTGCAAAAAAATATAGCAAACTTATACATTTAAAATTTATTATCACACCTATGGAAATCTTTAACGTGTGAACGACCACTATCGTTATCTTTTACAGAACCGTGTTTTGGAATTGTGTTTATTTAATAGCCCAGCATAAATTTTGCTCAACCCTATAGTGTCTGTATTTAGGTTGAGCGACGTTTCTTTATTTTCGTTATTAATATATATCATTTCCAGTATTAATCTTTTATGGAACTCTCTTTCAAAGTCCAAAATTTCTAGACTGTCCTTGCATATTTTGTGTCCTGTATCTGTAGTATGTATTGATAGTCCAGTATTTCTTTTCTTATTTCTTACATCATATTCATGTTGATAGATACGTTTCTTTATGTACTGCCCCGTTTGACCCACATATGTGGAGCCACATTCACATTTTACTCGATATACGACGTTGCTCCTTAGTTCCGTATCTAAACCATCTTTTCCATACGTGAAGAGTGCGCCTACGTTTTTTGTGCTATAGCAAACTGTTTTCCGTTTATCAGTGTTCAATAACTCGGTTAAACGATTCGACAGGCCTGGAATAAATGGAATTTTCCCATATTCTAATCTTTGATTCTGTTCCATTGTTAGTATTAAATGCTTTCTCTTGCTAGTTCCTTTAAAGATGTTATTGATGAACTGTTTGGGATATCCATTTTTCAACAATATGTTTGTTGCGATTTCGCAGTTTTTTTTCTTTAGGTGGTTACTACAGAACATTTATATTTTGTCTTTAAACATTTTAACTATATTTGCCTTGAGCGAAATCGCATTCGACGATTCAAAGTTCAATATTCGTCCCGAGTTACCTGTTTTTCTGAACGAATCTGTAGTAATAGCACCATTATCATTTCTTAACAGTTGCAACTCTAAGTATGAAATCGATCCATTAGTTTCCCTCTCCATCGTGAATGACAATTCTATTTCGTTTTGATTAAATATTCTCAAAACTTCACTTTAAACGCCCTGTAAACATCAGATGGTAGCTGATCACATTTAAAAAGTTATCATTAAGAAATACATAAAACGAACTTTTGTTTTTGTCTACTAAGTTACCTACAGCAATTCCAAAAGGCTGGAGAGGACAGAGGACAATTTACTTGACCGACACCTTTCCAGAATCCGACTGCATTAAAATCATTAAACATTCAAACATTAAAATCGTATACCTTCCCAGAACGTTTCATTGATAATAATTCGACCTGCAAAAACAAAATTAAAATTCTTTAGAAATTATTTTAAAAATAGTTATGTACTATATTATTATTTATTACGTGGTGATGGAAACTGTCGCAGGACATGAAAGTATGACCGGGCTTAAAATAGTTGATAACAATTTCTTTAGAAGATGTTTTCTCAGAATTAATTATAAAAACAAGGCATGAATATAACGCTCAACTCTTATTTTGAGCCGAACTGCTGTCCAACCAAAGTGTTAAGTTTGAGGCATCACGGTTTGCTAGAAATAAGTGATAAAAGACACAGTATATCTTTTTCTTGCGACCAGTGAGCGCCTCGTGCCACACTACTACTAGAGGTTGTAAGTTTCGATTAGTTCCAACTGGTACAAATGACTCATTGAAAGCAATTATTCTTAGAGTAAATACAACTGTCTTAAAAGTTGTATAAAAGGTATATTCCTATTCTAGGAAACATTATTACTTTTTCCAGATCAGCAGAAAAAATATCTTTTTCATCCCTAGTTTTGCAGTATCTTCTCGGTATTTTTTCCTAGCTTCAGTTGCTTTTTTAATATGAATTTCCCATTCATTACAATTGTCGCAGTCAGCCACCAAATTTTCTGAATTGTGCTCAGGATTGTGTTTACCGAAAAATTCACAGGATTCGCATTCCTTGTGCCCAAGTTTAGTAAATGAAATATTCATTTCAGCTATAATACTTCTATATAAATCATATAAGCCACTTAACATTTTGATTTTTTGTCTCAAAATCATTATGCATTGAAACAATTGTAATATTACTCGGCAAATAGCGAAATATGTGTGTAGCTAATTAAAATTCCCTTTTTTTTTAATGTAAGAATTTATTAAAATAATTTTCTAGGTCCACTTTTGAGATTGCAACTTATACGTTGGAAACTTATTACGAAACTAAACTTAATTTCTACTAAGCAAAGTGAACTTTCATTGTTCACTTGTAATGCTTATCTCTGCGAAGTTTATTTGACTTTTTAAAAGAATTATTTTGTATAAACACCCTTCTTCCTATGTAATTTAAATGCCAATAGGGTTTGCTAATAATAATTCGCCTTTCTTCAGTAAAACATAACCTACATTTTCTTCTGCATTTCTCATTCCAAGCTGGGTGCACGTGGTAACCAATTTTCACCACTTTTGTTGCTTCCTGGCGTTTAAAGATGTTTTATACTTTCTTCGCTTACGTTTCGACCCCGTGTTGGTTAACCTTTTTTTATTTTCAGGGTCGCTATTATTGTCGCTATATCCTTCTGTCAAATTTTCTGTGCTCTTTTCGTGTGAGTACTCATGTTCTTCACCAATATCTAATACATCTAGTTGTCTTTCTGTCTCTACATTATTATTGCTTATTGTTTTCTCTGCAATAATGTCTCCTGCATCCATTTGTAGAATTGTTTCTAGATCTTCAGCAGTTAAGGCTTTCTCTTTCTCTTCAATCTCCCCATCATTTATTAGTAATTCAACAACTAAATTCTAGTTATTCTTTCGTGTCTTTTTCGAAGATAATAATAGGTTGCTCTTTCTGTTCCATGTTAGTACTATTTCGTTCTTGATCCTTATTTAATTTGGTATCAACCATCAAACCATGATCATTAAGTTGTAACAACGCTACATTATCTAGTCGCAGATTATTAGTTTCACTTAATTAATAGAATTAAAGGTGTATTTTTGATGTCAATTGAATTTCTGAATTATTGGTCATTGAATTAGTCATTTAAGACTCTGTATAATTATTAATAATAATTCGTATTGCAATTTTCGGTAAATTCTGAACACTAAATTCACTCAAAATCTTAATACATAAAATTCCAGTACCCTGCTGCTGCTCCTCCTCCAGCGTGTCATTTTTTGGAGAAAAGAAAACACTCTGATAGGTCGAATTTTTTTACCAGAACCGAAGAATATATTAAACCACCATCGGTACTTCCCCTGGGACGAGTTGCACATCAATCGAGTTTCCAACCAATCAGGTCTAGATGCCCGTCCGTGGACGACAACCTGTACAAATTTACCTCTAAGATTTATCTGTAAAAATTTTCTATTATAGTCATTTAGGAAATCAGCTGGCAACCAAATCAAATTTTTTATTCAAATATCAAAAGTACACGAAAAAAGAAAGAAGTTACAAACATAATTTGAAATCTGTGGTTGTTAAATTAATATTTAAAACCACATAAAATATATTATAATATAAGTAATTGTACCAATTGAATGAAACATATCATTTCTTGTGGATATTTTAGTGCTGAATCTAAATTCGGCCGCAGAATTGCCTAACCTGTCAGGATTTCGAGAAATACTAACCTCCAAATACTAAAAACAAGGTTTTTGGAAATATTTTAGGTCACGTTTTGAGGACAGCGAATTTTTACTGGTGTATATTTTGAGAAAGAAAAATGTAACAAAAAAAGGAAAAAGGATTTGAAGATAGGATATTTCAAAATCCTAACCTGCTGGAGCAATTATACGGCCTTGGATTCAGCGCCCAAAAATCTACAAGAAACGATATTGTATCACTCAGGTGGTAAAAGTTTGTCATATATTGAGCTTGAAATATGAATTTTATATAATACGACATAACAGTTTACAATTCTTATATAAGAGTTTACAACATAAACTCATAAAAAATACCAAAAAATAAAAACGTTTCTTAAAAAGTTAATATAATCATTAATTAGTCATTACCTACACAGTCACTGTCAGTTATAATCGTACACTCTTATGTTAACAATGTAAATTGTAACTTTTGAGACTATTTTTGACATATAAAAATTGCTTTTACATACAGCAATACTTATTTAACATTTTTTGTTACAAATTTAATTTACTTCGTTGTTTATTTACATTTTTTATTTTGTCGGGCCGTTTCCGAGATACAGTGACTTACAAAAGTACATTTTTCCCAAGTCTCCGTGAAAATTTTATTAAAATTCCCATAAGAGTAATAACAATAACTAATAAGGTGAAATTTTCTGAAGCGAAATAAAATAATGTATATAGACAAAATTGAAGGGAATAAAATTTTCAATAAAAATATCCAATAAGTATTACCGGTATTGCCGTAAAAGCGATTAAAAAAAGTTTTCGAAAGGTACAATTTACATTGTTAACATAGGAGTGTACGATTATAACTGGCAGTCACTGTATAAGTTACGTAAAAATGAAATAGAAAAAGAAAGGATTAATCTTTTATTAATGATTTCTGAGCTTATTCATTAACCCAATAAGTTTAGTTTTTGGGCACTTCTTGGTGTTTTTTGTTCCCTGATCGGGATGAATTTTTAAAAAGTATTTTTGCAACATTTCCATTGTTAAGGATGCATCTTTGGGGTATTCCAAATTTACATTATAAAACAGAGCAAAATATATTTGCAGTGCATCATACATACTATTGCTGGTCGTTACAATTTTTCTTTCTATAGCAACATAGAATTGCTTCTCACTCGTTACTTCTGAAATTAAAAAAAATTTGATAACCAGAAATGTTAATTAGAAAAACGTATATTGTTACCTTCACATTTAACAGCAATACAAGGCGAAATAATTGGAAAAGAGTCAATTTCTACTTCTTCCTAAAAATAAAAATTATAATAAGAAACGATATTGCAGAAGTAAAAATTAGTATAACTTACATTTATTGTGCAATATATGCTATTCAAAGATTCTTTGAAATATGAAGAAATTACTGTTAAAACGGTAATTAATTTTTTATCCTGACTCAGTGAATGTGAGATACTATTTATTAGCTTAGATTTTATGCCAAAACTAAAATTTTTTTCTGATTTCAAAAGCATGTTCTCACAAAGCTGTTTAATATTCTGATTCATTAATTTCTTGTAATGCCATAGAATGCCTTGTGCACTTAACAAAACTGGCCATTCCTTTTTAATTTTATTAGTATCGGGGGAATCAGTACTATTCAAAAAGGATCTTTGAAACGGATAAGTTTGCTCCAGAAGATCCAGAAGCTTTCCTTCATTTAGTTCTTCAAAATTCTTCAACTGTTCTTGAAGTTCCGCTGATGTACACTCTCGATGGACTGTAGGTTGCCAGTTAGAACATCCAGTTTGGGAACTCAACACCTTTCTTCTTTTATTTAAAGGTATATTTTCAAAATCACCAAGTCGCTTATGCGGCCTGTTTAGATTTTTAATGTGTTCTTTTAATTTTGAAAACACCGTGTGTGATCCGTCCCCTAAGACAACGTTGTCGTCATCCAAATCTTCAAAAACCTTTGGATATTTTGTTATAATTTTATTTGCGATGATTTTTATCGCCTTTGCAGGAATATTCGGTTTTATTTGAAGCATGGCGTCTGCCACAGTATGTATGACGTCAGCGATGCTTCTTTTTTCTCGGACACCTTTTTCACAATTCGTTAAAGTTGACGCTTTTACCTTATCCCATGGAACACAGAACCGTTTCCATGTATTTTCTGAAAGGTTACAACTGAGATTATTTTCAAAGCAAGATGTATCAGTTTCTGAAGGAAGCGATGGTGAAGGTGAAGCGGTTTCTAGTGATGAGATATTAGAACCAACAAAGGTAGCGGTACTATCACTAGCCGTACAATGTTCACTACCCAACGGTTTCCAAATTTCACCGGGCTGCAAAAGTATGAAGGTCTCATTGCTTAACAGTCTTAGCACATTTTCATTATCAATAATTGTGCCATCGGACTCTAAGACAAGTTTTTCTCCATTAATTTGAATTTTTGATGACGCTAAAAAACGCCACAATTTCATTTTTACGTAATTACTTGTGAAATAGTAAATATAGATTTTAGAAAACCAAAAAGAGCTTAAAGCAGAAGTGAAGTTATGAGCGTATTTAAAAGAAATAAATTGTTAACTGGCATAAGTTTGATTAAAATTCAAAAAAAGGTTCTTTTCTTACCCATAAGTCGATGAAGATCTGACAAAACAGCGTAAGCGACATTTAACGTATTTTACAGGAAGCACAAAAATCTGATTTATTTGTTGAAATACCAATAAGCGGTTTTCATTATTGTATTTAGTTGGGAATTTATAATTTTTAGAATAATAATAAATATTTTTATTATAAAGTAAACCATTATTACTGGCACTTGGGTGGTGTTTACGGTTTTTTGAAATTTTTAATGCCGCTTAAGCCGTATTTAGATGGCATTTACGTTTTTCTTTTCTGCATAAACTTGTTCAAAGTGGCACTTAGGCGGAGATTACGTTTTTCTTGTTTTTAAGGATTTTTAAAGTAAGGTGTTTACGTAAAAGCATAGTTTTTTGTAAGTAATTAAATTATAACATATTTATCAAACAATAAGCAATTATGAATGTACGAGACTAACAATAATACAGGGTGACCCAGACCACCCGTATCAGTACTTTTTTTCAAAAACGGTAAGTCGTAGAGAGTTGGGCTAAAAAAATTTATTACAAAAGCCTTAATGACGAATCTAACGGTGATATTATTATTTCCGGGAAAGGTCGGCATCCAGAGTAGTTTGCTCCAGAAAGTCCAGAAATCCAGAATTTTAAATGGCACTATATGTCGAAAGTGGTATCGTTGGAAAGCTCTTCAAAAAATAAGCAAGTTTTGTAGGAAAAATTTTTTTATTACTCCCACCCCTTTTAAGTTATATTCGACTTAAGTTATTAAGTTATTATTTTGATTATTTTGACTTTATTTTAAAAATTGGCATTCAAAATCTAGCTATCGGATTAGACAATAATTAATAATTGCAATTGTTTTATCCCTCTGTCGTAAAATTATCCGTTGCTTGCCATTGTTCAAACTAATCATTATTTATTGTTTATTATTAATATTAAGTGTTTGTTTTGAAGTTAAAATTTATATTATTAATTAGTTTAATTAGTGAAATTATGCCGTTTTCGAATTTAGAAGCTTTCGATATGTTAATGATTTTGGGAGAATGTGGACAAAATTAGAGAGCTTCTGAGCGTATTTATGCTGAAAGATATCCCCAACGTGCCCGTCAATCTTTCAATGTTTTTCGTAGATTGGCAGCACGTATTTGTACCAGAGGCCAGGTGCAACCAACAAACAATCGCGGTAATCGGATTATGCGACATGTACGTGATGAAAGAGCAGCTAATATTCTTGCTGCAGTAATTGTTGATCCGAATATTTCAACCAGAAGACTTGAAAGAGATTCTGGAGTTAGCCAATCCACTGTATGCAGAGTCTTTAAGGATCATAATTTTCACCCATACCACATACATATGCATCAAGAATTAAATGAGAGTGATTTTCAAAGTAGAGTAATTTTTTGTAATTGGTTAATTAACAAAGGCCCCCATTTTCCTGGGACGGTTTTATGGACTGACGAGGCTACTTTTAAAAGCACTGGTGAAGTCAATATTCACAATGCGCATTACTGGTCGCAAACAAATCCCCATTGGCTGCGAACTATTGATAACCAACATCTTTGGAGCGTCAACACGTGGTGTGGTGTGCTTGAAGGAAAAATTATAGGTCCTTATTTTTTTGAAGAAAATCTTAATGGGATACGATATGCCGAGTTTTTAAATAATGATTTGATCGATTTATTGGAAAATGTTTCTCTGGAAATGCGAGCAATAATGTGGTTTCAGCAAGACGGCTGCCCAGCTCATTTTTCATTGGTTGCTAGGAATGCAATAAACCAACTATTTCCCAATAGATGGATTGGCAGGGGAAGCACAGTGGCGTGGCCTCCAAGGTCGCCAGATTGTACTCCCCTGGATTTTTTTCTTTGGGGTCGGATCAAAGATATTGTTTATACAGAAAAACCGAAAACGAGAGATGATATGAAGTTCAGAATTTGCAATGCCTGTCGATCATTAAGCACTGAAGAAGTACTTAGAGCCACTGATAGTATAACCAGAAGAGCTCAACAGTGTTTAGAAGTAAATGGAAGACATTTTGAACACTTGTGACATTGCTCTAACGCGGAAGCTGGATTTTAAGTGCTGACTTTTAAAGTTAAGAAATTGAAATTTAATAATTTCAAGTGAATATAGCTTAAAAGGGGTGGGAGTAATAAAAAAAATTTTCCTACAAAACTTGCTTATTTTTTGAAGAGCTTTCCAACGATACCACTTTCGACATATGGTGCCATTTAAAATTCTGGATTTCTGGACTTTCTGGAGCAAACTACTCTGGATGCCGACCTTTCCCGGAAATAATAATATCACCATTAGATTCGTCATTAAGGCTTTTGTAATAAATTTTTTTAGCCCAACTCTCTACGACTTACCGTTTTTGAAAAAAAGTACTGATACGGGTGGTCTGGGTCACCCTGTATATTGATTTTCAAAAATTACAAAAATATAAAAATTTAAAAATTAATAATGTCAAAATAAATAAAATATTTTATTCTCAATTACAAAAGTAAAACAAATATAAAAATAAATTAAAACCACTAATTCCAAATATTAATTAAATAAATATAAAATACAAAAATAAATAAAACATTACTCTAAAATAATTTCATAAAGAAAATAAATCAACAATTTTTGTTGCATAAATACATTAATAGTAAATATAACTATATAAAAATAAATAAAAAATATATATTTTATTTCAAATAAAAAATAAAGAAATATTTTTGTTGGTTACAAAAACATTGTAAAGCCTTAAACTCTCCAACAAAAAAATAGGAACTTATCACAAACGCAATAGGAACTAATCGCCATCTTCACCTTCAATATCACTAGCAGCTAGAACATCCGCCACATTGCTATTGCTTTTTAAACTTTGATATTCATGATGATACTGAGGTTTTATTGTATAATTTCTACACAATTCAAGTAAATTATCTAATTTAAGTTTATTTATTGGCAGTTCTCTTTCATAGATGCACTTCACATTTTGTACACAATTTTTTAATTGAAGGTCTATTTCCGCAAATGGTTCATCATTATTGTAAGTTTTTTTTACCTCAACTTGTGGGGCTAGTTTTTCAAATTTAATGGTTTTAATATCACTTATTTTGACTATTTTCTTATCATGTGTAGTTTGTATTTTTTTTGTAGATGAAATACTTTTCCAATCCTTAAATTGAGAAAATGCAACGGAAAAAACTTCATACGGCTTAGGTTTGGTACGCAAATTTCTTAAGATGGTTGCCCATTCTGAGGGAGCTTGTACATTTAATTTTCGAATATGTCTTTCAATAACTTCATGCATACTGTCTACTGGCATAAAAGTATGACCAGCTACTATAAAAGTTAATGTAATGTTTGTAATGCTAGTCGAATTTTGTATGAAGTTGTACCCCACTTTATGTGTTGCACCGCCCTTTCGTTTGTCCGTGGATGAACTGTACGCGACGGCTAGCTCTAATGTCGTGGGCAAGAGTGCTCTCTCAAGTGGCAAGTTCTTGAACTTCTTGATATCGAGATGATTTATTGAAGACGAGGACCTAAAAAGGATTGCGGCGCCAATTGGCGAATAAAACACAAAGAAACAGTAAGAGGGATTTATTCGACAATATGAAATGAAAAGAAAATGTCGTGAAGTACAGATATTATTGGTAACGGTTATCAATACTATTTTATAAATTATGATTGCAATGGTAGTTACATAGGCAACACAAATAACAACGGTATAAATAATGTTCAATGTTGTACGATTAGTTACATGCAGTAGCAAACAAGCAAAGATAATGATGTACCAAATCAAGCTATTGACCAGAACTACTGTACTGCGATTCATGTACTTATGCTGCGTGCGGTTGTTAATTAGGCAAAACAAATTGAATGATACAAAGCAGTTTAAAATAGCAATTAGTTGCAAAACCGTAAATCTGTAAGTAGACTTACCCAGGCTTATTACAAAAATACTACGTGAGGTGACGGAACTCAGGACCGGAACAGCTGTAACGACACTTTTCGTTCGATGGACCACCTCCTTGAAAACTGGATTACTCTGTAAATAAGTCAACTTTAGAAATATGATTAAGCACACTAATATTGCCACTGCGGTTCCTTGAAATACAAAACTGCAGCAACAATAGTAGACAAAACTACAGCCAATAAACAATTCTAGCTTGCAGGGATTAAATGAGCTAATAAAGCTACTGACATGCAACAAATTAATAATAGCAATGGTGGTCGATACTGAATTACCCTCCGAAGAATCAAACAGAAGTATTGTACTACAATCCAAATTAAACGATAAGCTTCCTTCACCAATTTCCATGAAAGGAATGTCTCGAAGCGAATTTCCAATTTTTCCAAAATGGCGACAACACCTCGCGTAATCGTAATTTTTCGCGGAATGGGTAAATATACATCTAATCAATTATTCTGAATCCTCTCTCTCTCTCTCTCTCGTAGCGCTACAACCCCGGGTGGGTTTTGGCTGACTTTAGAATTGCCCTCCACTCTTCTCGGTTTTCCATCAGGTTTAGTGCTTCCTCGTATTGCAATCCTAATATTTCCAGATCTGTTACGATATTGTCTCTCCATCTTGTTCTTGGACGTCCCACTGGTCTCTTTCCTCCTGGAGCCCCTTCCCACGCCAATTTGATCAGTCTACTATCGGGTTGTCTCTGGACGTGTCCAGCCCAACGTAGCCGTTGTGCCTTTATTTCCTGTACTATATCCGGATCTTTATATAGTTCTTTTAGTTCTTTATTTGTTCTTATTCGGTATTGTTCTTCCACAGGATTTATATTGCGATGAATTATATTACAAATTCAATTTTTCAAAAATCGAAAATTAATTTTTATATTGCAGTTCAAGTAATGTTGAACAAAATGTGCGCGATAACTCGACCACACGTTCCTTATCTTATAATTTTCTGCTTTTAAATAACTACTTGTAACATGACAAAATGCATTTTGTCAGTTACATTTCTTTTACGAGCTTCCCGACTGAAACGCCACTGTGTTTTTTTAGTGTTTATGGTTGGTAACTACGGAGTTATCAATGGGAACGCCATTGCGCGTAGATTTCTTGAAGGATTTGCGTGCAATCGTTCGAGTTCATTTTTAATTTCGTTATGTATGTGTTATAATTTAGTTTTGCCGTTTAGCGGGTAAATATAATTTTTCCGACTAGTTAATTTGTATTAACAAATTATTTCAGCACCCAGATTACGGGTTAATACATTTTAAATTATAATTATTCGTTATTGGAAATATAAATATGGTCGTCGCAGATATCATGTTATCAAAAGTGGAAATCTTTTCTGTATTCGACAGTTGTAGTTAATGTTGCGATGGCTAAAGTTTTGCATAACCATCTGTTGGAGGATGTGAAGTGGATGAAATAAGTAGTAGCAATTTCCCGAAGAATGATTAGCTTTATTATTTTGGTTTCGATGCCGATGGTTGGATTTTTGTAAAATTTGTAAGAGGCTTTTCCTTATAAATTCGTTTGCACCTAAGGATTGAGATTATTGTGAAATTGAAGAGTCAGACTTCGTGGACTTTGGTTGTTGCGTGTACGTTCGATCCTGGACACGGATTTATGTTTTGTTGGGATGCGAGACTTCGACTTTCAGCAGATGTTTGATTTATGAAGATGCGACAGTAGAAATTAATTTGAATTTGCAGTCACACTTTCTCGATTGATGAGTTTTGAAATGGCAAACATGTTGATTTTATAATAAGTATTTTGTGGGCTCTATTTGTAGATTTTATACCTGGATGGTGGACCAACGTAAGGATGAAGTAAGGATATTGAATTCGAAGGAGATACACTTTGCATAGTCGTGAAATTGGTAGCATTGCATTCAGGGTAAGTCTCTTAGAGATGCATTTACTTATTTATTAATGATGCTGTATGCCAGGTTCTATTTTGATATCAGTAATAGCCGAGATAATGAATTCCGGTGTGCAATTTAATTTCTGCTAGAGCATAACTTCGTTTTGTTGATTTATCCTCCTCAAGGATGATCAATTGTATTTTTGCTTACTAACTGAATTTACCCCTCAGGTGGATGTCAGTATTTTACCTTGCATTTTTTTATCTTATTTTGTTTACTGTTATTATAATCTTCAATTATATACCAGCTTATCTTGATCATTATGTGTACGTTTTATGTAAGAGTAGTGAATTAATTAAACATTGTCGCCCACATCTTTCTTTCTATTTGTGTTTCTACGATAAGACGACTCTTCGTTTCTTCAGGTTTTATTAGTATTGACTGGCGTCCACTTAACATCAGGTTTTTTCATTTAGCTGATAAAATATCTGAGTACATAGTTGCGAATCCACGAGGTTTTTCGAAACACCCCGCTTCTCGAGAACTGCGTTTTAAGTAACACAGCTAGCTAACACGTGTAATTACATCTACGGTTAAGCAAGTGGCATTGTGTCAATAATTTGAGAGCAATTGTTGGTACACTTTAATGACGCCTCAACTTAGGGGCTTGAGGAAATTTTAACTTTCATTAGGACTTTGTTTTTGCGAAGGTATCCGTTGCACCTACCTGGTAACCGACGTAGAAGCTTAGTTCATACTCAGACGAAGTTGCTCTTTTTAACATCTCTCAGCTAAATATTTTTTCTTCTTTTCTAGACATGTTTAGTAATCACTAGTCTGCATATTTTAGTAATTCTGTCTATAATGCGTGCATTGTGGTGACTAACTTTTTTGATGGTCTTCGATTCAAAACCCTCGGTGTGGTTAATTTTTAATGCTTTAGTATTTTGCGAGTCAATTATTAGAGTAGAGTACCAGCTCCCACCAAGTTTGTGGACAAATGGCATTGAAGCATTTGGGCGAACCTTGGATGAGGATAACTTGGCCCTCCCCTCCTAAGTGGCAGATTTGCTGAAGATTTGTCACAAATTATTTTGTAGTAGTAAATTTTGTAGTGGAGTTTGGCGCCGCCAGTGTTGGATTCTGTTGTATATAGTTAGATTTAAGTTTTAGTAGTGTTGAGGAGTGTGAGCGATCCTTGGGAGGTTAACTTGGTCCTGCCCTCTCACGTTGCCGAGGCACTAGAGTCCAATGCGTTTAGCCAAATCCACTATGGCGGTTCTGTATTTGGATGTGTTTCCCATTGCAGACTGTGAAAGTCCTTAAGGTATAATTGTGTGCCTACACCTAAGCCTCTCTGTTAGGAACTGGTTTTTTCCTTGGCAAAATTTTAGTGATGTTGAACGCTTCCAGCGGTTTTGAAGATTAATATGTTTCACGTTTTTCTCAACTCACGACCTTTTTTTGCATTTTCATTTTTAGTGATCAAACTGGAAAATGTAAATTTGAATCGAATTTCCTGATTTATGGTGAATCTACACGATTGCATCCGTTGTTGGTTCGAGCTGATTTAACAGACGAATGGTTATCCAATCTGAGTTATATTTTGCGAGAATTTATGGAATTTCTAAATGTAAATTGTCTTATGAATTTATTTTTTAATTGGGATTTTTCAATGTTTACACTATCGTGGATTTGATCTTATTGGTATGACGAGTGCCGCGAGATCCGCCGTTTGAATCCGAGAGGCGCGTCAGTTATTTTATTGGATGCACGATTTTGTTATAGAGAATGAACTTTGCGAAGTAAAAACATGATTCAAAGTCTTGTTTTTTATTCTTTTTACTTGGACTGACTTATGCGTTTTGTTTTCATTAAGGAATTTTTAGGCGTAGTAATCAACGATAGAAAATTTGTGTGTTGTAATTTAAGGAACCGATTTTCTTGAAATCCTACTTGCGGATTCTGGATGTTGGGGACTGTCGTTAGTGTTTTGTATAAGGAACCGATTTTCTTTTGAAATCCTACTTGCGGATTCTAGATATTGGAACTTTCGTTTATTTTTCCATTGTTGCTGGCTCGCTAGAGAATGAACTTTTGAGAATGAGTGTGTATTTCAGCTGCCTAGTTTGTCTTGTTAGGACACTGTTATGTTTAGGGGTTGATTTTCTGTTTGGCTTATGTTTTTTCATAACAGACTGGTCTAAGGCTATACTTCATCTTTAGTTTTGAAACGCGAAGATAGTACTTGTGATGCAGTTTCTGTCTAGCTAGGATTTTCACCTGTAGACACGATAAGACTTTACTTCTGTCTGATTTTCTTTTCCTTTTTTCAAAACCGAGGGCGGTTTAGAGTTAAGCAGGGGGGATGTGTAACATGACAAAATGCATTTTGTCAGTTACATTTCTTTTACGAGCTTCCCGACTGAAACGCCACTGTGTTTTTTTAGTGTTTATGGTTGGTAACTACGGAGTTATCAATGGGAACGCCATTGCGCGTAGATTTCTTGAAGGATTTGCGTGCAATCGTTCGAGTTCATTTTTAATTTCGTTATGTATGTGTTATAATTTAGTTTTGCCGTTTAGCGGGTAAATATAATTTTTCCGACTAGTTAATTTGTATTAACAAATTATTTCAGCACCCAGATTACGGGTTAATACATTTTAAATTATAATTATTCGTTATTGGAAATATAAATATGGTCGTCGCAGATATCATGTTATCAAAAGTGGAAATCTTTTCTGTATTCGACAGTTGTAGTTAATGTTGCGATGGCTAAAGTTTTGCATAACCATCTGTTGGAGGATGTGAAGTGGATGAAATAAGTAGTAGCAATTTCCCGAAGAATGATTAGCTTTATTATTTTGGTTTCGATGCCGATGGTTGGATTTTTGTAAAATTTGTAAGAGGCTTTTCCTTATAAATTCGTTTGCACCTAAGGATTGAGATTATTGTGAAATTGAAGAGTCAGACTTCGTGGACTTTGGTTGTTGCGTGTACGTTCGATCCTGGACACGGATTTATGTTTTGTTGGGATGCGAGACTTCGACTTTCAGCAGATGTTTGATTTATGAAGATGCGACAGTAGAAATTAATTTGAATTTGCAGTCACACTTTCTCGATTGATGAGTTTTGAAATGGCAAACATGTTGATTTTATAATAAGTATTTTGTGGGCTCTATTTGTAGATTTTATACCTGGATGGTGGACCAACGTAAGGATGAAGTAAGGATATTGAATTCGAAGGAGATACACTTTGCATAGTCGTGAAATTGGTAGCATTGCATTCAGGGTAAGTCTCTTAGAGATGCATTTACTTATTTATTAATGATGCTGTATGCCAGGTTCTATTTTGATATCAGTAATAGCCGAGATAATGAATTCCGGTGTGCAATTTAATTTCTGCTAGAGCATAACTTCGTTTTGTTGATTTATCCTCCTCAAGGATGATCAATTGTATTTTTGCTTACTAACTGAATTTACCCCTCAGGTGGATGTCAGTATTTTACCTTGCATTTTTTTATCTTATTTTGTTTACTGTTATTATAATCTTCAATTATATACCAGCTTATCTTGATCATTATGTGTACGTTTTATGTAAGAGTAGTGAATTAATTAAACATTGTCGCCCACATCTTTCTTTCTATTTGTGTTTCTACGATAAGACGACTCTTCGTTTCTTCAGGTTTTATTAGTATTGACTGGCGTCCACTTAACATCAGGTTTTTTCATTTAGCTGATAAAATATCTGAGTACATAGTTGCGAATCCACGAGGTTTTTCGAAACACCCCGCTTCTCGAGAACTGCGTTTTAAGTAACACAGCTAGCTAACACGTGTAATTACATCTACGGTTAAGCAAGTGGCATTGTGTCAATAATTTGAGAGCAATTGTTGGTACATACTACTTAACTTTATTCAAAAATCAAATTAATAAAAATTTACTCACTGCAAATTAAATACTTTTATTCACAAAATATTCAAAATTAACTCTTAACAAACGAATCAAATTTACAATTACGGAGACCTTCCGTAAAACCGACCACTCCGGTCGACGCGGCCGGCAAAAAGCAAATTAATCATAAACTTATTCGTACCAACTCTAAATTTGTTGGCGCGAACAACCAAATTTCAAAATATTTACAAACACAACAAATTATTTACAAAATCAAAATCAATCAAATATTAAAAATTCAAAATTCAAAAATATGATTTTGAAACACGACAATATATTGACCAAAAATCTTTCTTAAGATTTTTCTTTCGAATCGTCTGATTCTTTCTTCATTTGTCTTGGTCATTGTCCATGTCTAGGAGCCGTACATTATAGTGGGTCTTATAACGGTCTTATATATCTTAACTTTTGAGGTTCTTGTTAGGTTTTTCGATCGGAGCAGCTTGTTCAGTGCATAAGTACATCGGTTGCCATTTTGTATACGACCCTTTATTTCCTCAGTTATGTCATTATCTGCCGCGACAGTTGACCCCAGGTATTTAAAATGTTGTACTCTTTCAAAATTGTATTGGTCGATGGTGACATTTTGTCCAAGTCTGTCTCTGTGTGGTCTTCTATTAACGCACATATTGTCCTCATTTATTGCAAGACCCATTTTCTCTGTCTCTCTGTTGGATTTCAAACGAATATAATATCAACTTGAAAAACGCAGATCGAAAAATCAACGTGTCGGCGTTAACAAAATTCAATGCCGAAGTCCTTGTTACTTCTTGCGCAGTCTCAGTCAAGTGACATACCAAAAAGAAAAGAACGTTTCCGTTCACTTTAAAGAAACTAAAGCAGCGTTCATCGGCTAGTGAACGGAAGTAATGGAGAATTTGCATGATTTTTAATTTTAGCATATAACTATTCTGCATATAAATAATATGTAATGTGTCTTAATATTTTTAAATTCGGTGCACAAATAAGGCCAGAAAAAAATATTTAAATTTAAATGTATTTATTTAGCGCGAAAACGTATTAATAAATATGGCGGGCTTAATGTAAAATCTTCGCATTATGACGTCATTTTAGTAACCAGAATTAGTTCATAGATAAAAGATTTCGGTGTTTCGGCGCAAAGACGGTTCGGCGCGAGAATAAAATATTTTAAAAAGAAATAAAAAGAAAAATAATGTGGAAAAATTTAAACATTAATAGATAAATAATATAGAGTGAGTGAGACATACCCTTAGTACGGATCTGCTAGAATAATCTAGAAATACTCCCTAAACCAACTAGCAACCAATAGAAAGAGACATCACCCAAGTGCGGACCTGAGAAGAAGACTAATACAATATATTCGAGCCACTCTGTATGTAAAACATCACTAAGCTTGCGTTAAGTTGGTAATGTGCAGTAATACTAAGAAACACTATATAAAAGGAAACGTTTGAGAATAAAATATAGAAATTAAGAAGTAAGAAATACAGTAATAATATAATCATTGTAATAACAGAATTTAGCGTTTTAATTAATTAAATAAAGTTTATTCTAACATATATAATAAATTTATTAAAATTAATACACATGTATAAAAAATAAAAAAATGTTAAGAATTCATTTCGTAATTATACGATAATCCTCGCAGATAGTCGATTATATTACGGTTTGCATAATCGCTCACTATAGTTTTAATGCGTTTATCTGCATCTTCATATTTTTTTTATTTTTTCGGAGGTTCGTGGCCTGCTAGTAGGTGTTCATAGAATATATCACGTTCTCTTTGAACTTTCTTCAATGCATCTATGAATTTCCATAAAATGGGATGGTCCATACCTATTTCCAATTGGAGACGTCGATGAGCCACTTCAGCGTCATTGTTTGTTCTGTCCATATCATTTAATACGCGATTATATAATGACCACAACCTGGGGGGGGGGGAAATTGCAGGTCTTCTTGTATTCCCTCGACGGTTCATTCGTCCAACATAATAATCCTCGAACCATTGCAGTAGGGGTTGAAGTTCTTCAGGCAACACTCCAGCTAATCTGTCTATAGCTTCGTCTAAATTAGCAGTCGGTACAAATGCGAGAGATACCACCATTCTAGCATACAGATTGGAATCTGTATTGTAATTCCTGCTTAAATTTAAATTACTTAGCCGTTTCTTCGTATTTTTTACCAAATGGAAAAAACACCCATGCATTTCCGCTATTGGAAACGCGTTTTTGAATGCAGAAATTGAAGCTAATTAAAAATCACATGATATACGTGCTGGATTCAAAGGTTCCAAATTTTTTAGCATATTTATCATTTCTGTATATGTTGCAGCTTGCTTATTAGAAAGAAGTGCGTATAAAAATGGATGCACTCCTCCATGCTTTGCTGCCAAAATCACGTACACCTGTGAAAATAATGATGGCGTAATTATAAAGGTGCCATCTATGAACCAATGGTCCATTACCAAATTAATTTTTTTTAAAGTTCAAAATATTGAATACAGCAAAACAAAAACAAATACTTACATGGAGATTTCGTTCGCGGCCAAATATTAAAATTCTTCCGGGAACTTGACCACTATCAGCCAGTAAAAAGTTTTCTTGAATCCCGGCCTGGGGTTCGTATACTTGATATCTATCAGGAATAATTAAATCTACGACACTTTCAGGCGCAGGAGGGACAGCTTGTACAACATTTCTCCTTCTTTGGATAATTTTTCGTAATGCCCCTTGGTTTGGCATAGCTCCTAAGGCACCTTCCGATATACCGTCAAGGCAAGCATCGATAACTTGGGAAGTTCTTTCCGGGGTTTTTTCTTCAATTCTTCTTTTCATTCGAGTTACAGCTAAATCAACTTCAACTTTTGCTGCCGAACTGTCGTGCAAATGTTCATTAATTGTTTTGACTACTATGCCATTTTGAGTGTGAATTCGAGCTTTGCAATAATCTTTTCTTTCACATCGCCAAAATATTTTTTATCCGCAAGCGCTCATGCGGTCAAAGATGTAGATAAATCCATCACTTGTGAATTTTTCTTTTCGAAAAAAAAAATCGAAAAAAAATTTCAACTTTTTTTTTTGCATTTTCGAGATCACCGTGTTCAGAAACGTAAAGATCTGCAAAAAGTAAAATAAAAATTTCTGTGTCGGTCTGTCTGTCTGTCGTTGGATTTTGTCGATCGATTTGCTTCCGAACCATCCAACCAATTATGACCAAATTTGGTATGGTGGTAGGGTTCACGGTGGAAAGGTGAAAATAAGGTTTTCGTCGCGATCTATCAATCAGGAGTGCCACCACAAGAAAATAATACGGGATTTTTAAAAAATATTTTGTCTTGCGATATGTTATTTTAAAGGCCTTAAAAGGCTTTATCCAGAATAGGTAAAATTAATCTTCTATCTGTCGTCTGTCAAAAATCACAAGTTGTCAAAGTTGAAACTTTAAGAGTGAATAACTCAAGAAATGCTGAAGGGATCTTACCCAAATTTGGTACGTAGGTAAATTGATCCTAATGGATATGAGAGCATATGTAATCCTTCGATAGAAATCACTAATGCAACATGAAAAAAATAAAATTAACTTTTTTGGTAAAAACATGAAAAAAGTTTTTGTCGATCGATTTTCTCCGGCATTTCTACGTCGATTGCAATCAAACTTATTGGACGTATGCCTCGTGGGCTGGAATGGTGAAAATAAGGTTTTGCCAGAGAAATCTTCACCAGGGCCACCACAAAAAAATAAATTAAAAAAAATGAAAATGTCGTCGTATCTCCGGAAATGTTTAACCGATTCAGCTAAAATTTGGTGTGTCGATGGAGCTTTGAAAGTATAAGTATTGGTGAGAAAACAAACCGAGCCAATTGTAACAGGGCGGGGCAGGTCAGAAAAATTATAGAAAATATTAACTGAAATCTTAATTTATATATTTTTTGTGAGAATTTGTCAGATGGCTGGCAAAAATAAAACAATATATTCAAAATTTTAATAAACGTCATAATTTTGTGACATATGTGTCAAAATTAGGTTAATGTTGATTTGTATACCGAGTGCAGCATAAGAGTTGAGTTTAGGGCTTTTAACAATTTATTTTAGAATAAAAAAATAGGTGGTTTGGTGGGAAATATTTTATAATATCGTCGTACGGACTGACGGAACGTTACTTTATAAGTAAAAGGTTCTGCCACTAGGTAGCGACCAAGTTTAGGCTGTTTGTTAAATTTTTTCGCAAATGTTTTCAGAATCAGTAAATCGGCAGTCAGTAATTTACAAAAATTTATTTTCGAAAAATCCGCTAGATGACCGAAAAAATTTGTTGTACCCTTGGAGAAATTTTATTTGTGACTTCTTACGGTATTATGTGACGTATATAAAAATTTTGGAAAAAATTCAGTGGCGTACAAAAATTAAAAATTTTTTTTCATTTTAGATTTTGTTAAAAAAACTTTTATAGATAGATTTAGGGTAGGGGTGATACATATAGATATCTTTGCCAGGGCTACCGATATCTTTGTTAAGGCTACCACAATAGAAAACAAAAATGAACATTATGTCATCGTATCTCCGGACAAAATTTGGTGTGCTGGTGATTGGAGGTATTGCGGCAGAGTGACGATATTTTTTTTTTGTTTGTTGATTAATTTTTTTCCAGAAAGTTTTTTAGACCTTATTCCTCAAATTTCACCATCACTCTCATCACTACTTATATTTTCTAGAAACTTGCTGGATATAATATTGCTTGTAGAAGCATTATCCTTTAATACTTCTGTTTCAGGAACTGTTTCAGAATTTAAAATATTTTCCACAAGGCTATTTGTACCCTTAATAATAAGAATCAAAAAAAAATAATAATAAAAATAATAACAAACCTCAGGGTCCGTGGAATTTTGTAAACACAAAAAAAAGTCGGGTACAAACAATACTCCCTGGGCTACCTCAGTTACTCCTGGTACCGAAGGTGTTGAGTGGGCGCCAAGTAATTTTATTTTTGGTCTCCTAGGAGCAATTTTTGGTAATTACTAACCAATACCCAAAGGGAAATAAAAACAAATTAAAATGCCGAATTTAAACAGAAACAGAAACAGAGAGAACAGAGAGAAGTAATTATTTAATTTGAGATAAAGATTACAAAAAAATATGAGATTGTAAACATCACCAGCTTTTAAGCAGACAATAATTGTGACGTAACCCGTATCAAAATTTTACACAAAGATATTGTAGGCTGTACGCAAAATCTGAAATAATTTTAAATTCAAAAATATTAAAAAAACGAAAGAGATATGTTATTAACAAATGTGTTGACCCTACCTCGGAGAATTGCAATTCTTGCTAAATAAGGATTTGAACACCTCGGTTGGGTGTGTACCGATAAAATTAAAGTACCGAAATTTTGCGTAATGCTTCACAAATTTAGCTAACGAAGTACGTACTGATATAGAAAAATAATTACTTCATAAATTTGAATAATACAAGAAAATTGATCCAGAATATTTACAAAATGTATAAATCCAGAATATTGGAATATTTACAAAATTAACAATTAATAGTCGACATATAATAAACGCAATAACACGGCAAATAAAAGTTAAAACACGGTAGTAACTAATAATCTTCAAACTTCCACAATAACACCGTTCAAGAGGAATCACAGTAACGTTAAAAAAAAAAAATAATACGATAATTGTTACCTCCCAAATCTTTCTTCATACGGTAACTAATTACCACATCCAAAAATTTTTACAAAGATGTAAAAAAAAAGATGTACAAAATGATATCGATGGAAATCTGACAAAACAGCGTAAGCGCCAAAAATTAAAAAAAACTGAAGACTTTATTATAACAGAATAACTACTAAACTACTACTAATAACTACTAAAAACGATGCTTTTACGTAAACACCTTACTTTAAAAATCCTTAAAAACAAGAAAAACGTAATCTCCACCTACCCGACTAGAAATTGTAGTTAGGTGGTGATTAGGCCCGAACTAGGCATGCCGAATTTCAAACTCGGGCCGAGTGAGGCAGCCGCATTTGGGCCGCATTACGAACGTAACGCAGTTGCGAGTCCCTGCCTAATTAGGCTTCCTAACTAGGCGGTGGTTCGGAAAACCAAACTTGCAGGTAACAACCTTAACCTAATTTGGTTTGAATTCGCCTTCCTAACTAGGCAGTGGTTCGGAAAACCAAACTTGCAGGTGACAACCGTAAACTAACCTGGCTCGAATTCGCCTTTCTAATTAGGCAGTGGTTTGGAAAACCAAACTTGCAGGTGACAACCTTAACCTAACCTGGCTCGAATTCGCCTTTCTAATTAGGCAGTGGTTTGGAAAACGAAACTTGCAGGTGACAACCTTAACCTAACCTGGCTCGAATTCGTCTTCCTAACTAGGCAGTGGTTTGGAAAACCAAACTTGCAGGTGACCACCTAAACCTAAAAAAATTTTTTTAAGAGCAAACAGGAATACGATATATAGTACAAGCTGGATTTCATATTTCTTTTGAGTTTTATTTTAAAAATTTGGCAAAAATACAAAAACATTAATTGTCATAAAAAACATAGTAAAAATACTCCTAAAATAAAAAAAAATAGCTCCCCTTTCTTAAGATTAATTCCGGCCGTTTAAAAACACATAGCAGTCACTTATATCAAATACATATTATATATTAATTATAATTAATTAATAAAACTAAACAATATTTCAAACTATTTGTTTATTTTTAATTCCATTATTAATAGGTATAATTATTAATTGTAATAAAAAAAAATTGTGGTTATTATTTAATATAAATTGTAAAAATTAATTTATTGTTTTAGATGTTAGAAAAAATTGAAAACTCATTCTTATTGAAATTCAATAAAAGCTATGCAAATCAATTGAATTAGTTTGCTACATTTGAATTTATGTTTCGATTTTCAGAATCTGATCAGGCAAAACTGGAAAGATTTTATAATGAAAGTAACGCGAACAATTTTAAAAATTTAATTACTAATTTGAAAAGTCACATTTATTTGACATTACTTCAAAATAAAATATCATCTATACTTGATGCCAAAATCAGTATTATAAAAAAAATGGATGTTTGTTTTGAAAAATTCTAAACCGAATAAAATTTAAAACTTTTTGACAGCGAAATCCTATTGTAATCAAACATTACAACAGATTATTGTAGAATAAACTCGATGAGATTCCTAAAATCGAAACATGAATTCAAATGTAGCAAACTAAATATTTAATATAAATTAAAATTGATTTAAATTATCATAATTAATATTAAAATTCACGTTTCATTCATTCACGTTTTGTACAATTTTTTTGGTCCTGTCGTTTCGTCCACCATCCCAATCACCACAATGATTGAGTACTGATGAGACACTATCGGTCACAGCTTTGTCAGACAACGGATCATCTTCATTTTTAGAAAATTTTTTAATTAATATCCCTGTAATAAAAAGATATTTATTAAATATATTGCAAAATAATTAATTTATTAATATACCTTTTATTATTTTATAAAATGATGTTTCGATAAAAATCTTCGTCTTTTTTTCGTTTGGCTTACGTAATACAAATTGAAGTGCCACGGTACGAGACATACACAACCGCATCATGCTGCTTGTATTTTTTGCAATAGCTTGCTTTGTATTAATTAATCGTGAAAGCTTGCACACCTATAACACATAATAATATATAAAATTTATCTAAAAAAATATGTCTATTGAAGGGTACAGGTATAAAACAAGGAATGTCACAAAAGAAACATACTGAGAAATCTTGATTTGTAATGTTAATTTTTAATTTAATTAAATGGCTGAAATTTTACAAAAACTATTTTTGTGTGTGGACATTTTTAGTTTTTTAACAGAAATGTTTTACCAATCCAAAGTACCAAAGAGAAATAAGAAATGGATTTGAGGGTTTCATTTTGTTAAAAATTGACATTCCTTGTTTTGTTCCTGTTGTTACCCTTCATTTATATATTTTATTTAAAAAAATTTTATAAAATATTTACAATTTTTTTGTTGTAATTTTCATCAGTCTTTAACTTTTCGTTGAACTCGTTAAACTTGACAATATCTTCACAAGGAAGCTTTAGATCATCTTTTTCTTCTGAATCAATTCTTATAATTGAACTCGTTGCAGCATTATTTGATTCCAGTAATTTCTTAATTTCTATCACGTCACCTTTCAGATCGTTAATATTTTTAATTATAGAATTACACTGAATAGATAGAATTCGTTGTTGCTCAATCAGTGGACTTAATAATTTGGTTATCGTATCAGTAAGCTGATCTGGAATAAAATTTAAATTATAAAATATAAATTGTTTATGAGTATTATACTAAGCGGGAAAAAAATTTGTTTATTAAAGAAATTTCTTGCATAGCAATTTTAAATCAATTTCATATTTACTCAGAAAACTATTTTCTTGCTAGAATAATGTAACTATACTCAAATTGACGAATTTCAATCAAGTAAGAAATGACGTTCTTCAATTAATTGAAATACCAATTTCTTAGATTTAACACAAACTTGTATCTACAAATTCTTGAGACAAGATTATATTTTATTGATCATCATTAAAATAATTTCTTCAATCAAAATATTTTTTTGTTAAAAGTATAACGAAATAATCTATTGTAATATACCTTTGTCTTCATGAATTTCCTTCGGCACGTTATTTCTTTTTTGAAACTGACTCGGGCCAGCAGGTTCAATCTCAGCATTTATGTCTGAATGATCATCAAAGGGGTCATTTTGATTTTGTTTTGCTATGTCGTCAGAGTCACTTGAACTTGTATCGTTGGAGGTATTGCCATTTTTCTTCAAGGTAGTTTTCGTATTTTTTCTGCTAGAAACCGATTTGTTTTTCCTCATTTGACTTTCATCACTGCTCAAATTTCCTGAAGAGCTGTGACTTTTATTATTTTCGAAAACACGGTCAGGTCGTTTTATTTTAGTACGACCCTTTCCCAAAGTTGTTTTAGTTTCTGTTAATTTAAATTTTGAATTAATATATATAAACTATAGAGAAAGTCTAAAATATTGTTGAATTTGTTATTTAACAATTAAATACTTTAAAAATTAATATAATGAAAAAAAAAACGATAAAGAAATAATTCAAAATAACCAAACTAGATTGATAGAAAGTCAAATTTAAAAAAATTTTTAAAATACTGGCAAATTAATATTATTGTTATTTTAACATCACGTTTGATTGATAAAAGTCTAAAATATTAAAAGAATAAAATATTTATGACTTACGATTTTTGTTTCTACCAGCTTTTGGATTTTTCAAACGGTTTGGCTGATTTTTTTTAAAAAGATTCGATAGCAGTCGCCCTGGATTACGCACAAGTTCATCACGGGCTTCTAATAAATAAAAGTATAAAAATTAACATTGTGTAATTTCGGCAATCACACAATAAATATGGATGTATATTCATTAGAATTTATTTATTTTTTTATTATTTAAAAATTTAAAAGATTTATTTAAAAAATTTATTTGAGACTTACGAGAAACTGCTTTAGGGTTACTCTCCAAATCGATAGCTGCAGAATCAATATATTTTTTTGATATTGCTATGGGTACTTTTTCATATTTAAAAAAATCTTCATCCATCTTAGCTTTAATTTGTGCAGATTCTTCATTATCCGTTGAGTAAGCGTACGATTCATACTGCAATTTATTCACGAATTTTTCAGCTTCGTCGTATGATTCTAGAAATAAGATCGATTAATTATTAATTACAAAAACTTCATTCATAAAATAAATAAATAAAAGAAAATAAAAATCGTTCTTGAATTAATTACTTAATTTTGGGTAAAGCAATAAATTAATCAATAAAAAAGAGGAGATAATTTTTTAAATAACAGCTAAAATAATCGTTTACTTAGAAAATTAAGAGAGACAATTATGTTTACTACATAGTGTACCAAATTTTGATTTGATTAAAAATAAACATTTTTCAAAAATAGTACATAGTCTTATTCTGACTAAAAGTGAAACTTTGTTTGACAAGTAATTTTTGCATTTGCGAGGTGGAGCGCTAACGGAGTTTAAAAGTAAAAAGGTTTTTTTTAGTGTTTTGAGAAAAACCGTCAATTTTTCAAATTCCGACACTTTTAATTTTTGCTTTTAACTTTTAACTGCAGAATAAATGGAAGGTTTTTTTTAGAAAACAATAATAATAATTATTGTCTGACTTGGAAAAATTGACGGGTTTTCTCAAAAAACTGAAAACATTCATGGAACATGGCGTTGAAAAATTTTTTTCTTATGTTTTTATGAAATAAAATTTCAAAATGAAAAACTTTAAAAAAAACGTCGCATTTAGTCATTTTTGAAAAAAAAAATTCATAACTTTTCTTGGGTTGGGTGAAATAGTTGGAAAAAATTTTGAGAATTGTTTTTAGTGTTCAAAAGTGGTCGATTTGGTGTGAATTATTTGGTGATTTAATAACTTCGATTGTATCAAAAATGATACATTGGTACAAAATAGATAATTTATTTAAATTAGATTGAAATTAACAAAAGTTGTGTTTGTATCATATTTGATACGGTAGTACAAAAGAGATTAAAGAATATTTTTGAAAACAAAAATAGAAATTTCAAATAACTAAACTTACTTGCTCTTCCACGAATCTCAATCAAATACGATGGCCAATCACTTTCGGGTTTCACACAATTTTTTATCATGTAACTTAAAAGTTTTTTTTTCTTTACCGTACGGGGGAGGCATAAATTTACATTTTAGTTTTTTAGAAGATTGTTCGAAATAAATCCACGCACTCGGAACAATGTCTATTTCACTATTTTCCGCACTTTCTAAAAATATTACTAGTCTATATTTTGCGTCGATTAATCCAACCGACATTTTGTTAATTTTTTTAAAACAAATATAATTAATAAGTATCAAATATAATTTATTGTGGATATAATTTTAATAATGTAGAGATACGTTCACTACGTAAGGCCGTTAGCAACTAACAATAAGTCACATGGATAAAGACGACTGATGTAAAATAGTTCATGTAATACGAGTAAATATAATAGTCTGTTTCAAAATAAATCGAATTTAAAAGTGATATTATATCAAATTACTTGGATATTACGAACGTTTAAACCTTTAAACTATGCCGCAAAACATAATAAGGTGATGCGTTTAATCTCGCAGCATTCTTTTCTCACAAAATGTTGATAATTTTATTTCTAAGAACACAAGAAACAATTTTATTATAATTATTTATAATTTAGTTTTCTTTTGACGAATGAAACAATTATTTTAAATGAAAAAACGAATTAAGAAATAAAATATTCTATTTACATGTGTAGTAATGGCATTACACATAATTTTTCTTTATTGGCACTACTTAAATCAATGCACACCATTTTTTTCATAATATCGGTAATTTTATATGTGTTCATTATCTCATTTTTTTCACTAACATTCCACATTTCTAAGTCTTTCGAATCACATGGATAGGTAAAGATGGCCTTTCTTTTCCGCAATTTTTTTCCGTATATTTTTACAGAATTAATATTGTCTCCCAGAAATCGGAAAATTTTTTTAATTTGTAAAATTTCCTTATTTTTTAATAAAACAATATTATCTGGAGATTTAGAAGTTAGTAAAACATTTTTGAATTTTAGGCGTTTAATAATTGATTCATTGTTGTTGTTGAATTCTTTTAATATTTGTAATGTCTCTGGTGACTTGGGTTTTGGACATATACTAAATGACATTTCGCTAAATCGACGACATAATTGAGCAAGTGGTTTATTACCACTTCTCAAAAGTTTTTTAATTTTTCCTAATAAATTTTCAAATGGATAGCTTGACATTACAGATAAACAACACTGCATAAATTGTACATCGTCAGCGAGATGGATGAGGCTGTGAACATTTCCCACAAGAAATTTCATGGTATACACTATACAGTAAAGGTGCAATACCCACAAATGATGTCAGAAGATATCTTGCATGTTGCACTTTTTTCAAGGCAATTTCATTGGAACACAATATCCTACACCCAACGTGCAAAAGTAAAAAGTGATTGTAAATAATTTCAGATAGAATTTTTTTAAATACTACCGGTCCCGCATATAATAACAAAAATTGCAGCTCCGTTGATTTTAATTTATGAAAATCGGCCAACGAACGTGTGCTTCTTTGAAAATCCGATGGCACTTTAATTTTAGTTAATAAAGTAGACAACCGAGTTTTATTATTGTTACTTATCTTCAATTTTTTATCAATATTACCATCTATCCGACACTCTAACAACTTCTTCATCACTCCTAAAAAAAGTAAATGCATTGAATCAAGTACAAATTGATTTACTAAGTTTACTTTAGGATTGATTTGAAGCAAAGGTGACACTCCAAGGTGATGTTCTTTACTAGTTTGATTCCTAAAAGAATTATCAGTTCTTAGTTCATAGTCACCTATTAGCGGATAAACAGTACGTTTTTTATATCGTATACCTGCTACAGTACATCTCTCACAAGCATAATATCCTCCGTGGTTTTTCATGCATTTCAGTAGTGACCGTGCAGGTCTATCACATACAAATGCTTTGATGGAAATGTTAAAAAAAATATTATTTACTGTAATTCCAGAAGTTTGTAATTCGTTAATTTCATTTATAAATTTTTCTAAGTAACGGTCTATATTACTAGGCTTACTATTTCCACAATAAATAGCGATGGGAAATGGTTTATAATGATTAAAGTGACTAAAAACCTGGCAAAGAATAGGCCACAGCTGTTTCCTACTTGATTTAAACAATGGTACACCATCAACATTGATGAGTAATTCGATTTCATTAATCTCATGTAATTTGTCATTTATGCATTTTTCTAAATTTCCTCGAATTCCAAAATATACAAACTCTCCATCATCACCGAGATTTTCAATTTCGTAGACAATACTATTTGTGCCTAAAAATGTTTTGGCAGATTTTGGCAAGTTTGGATAAAATCGTGGTCTCAAGATGTTCATAAGTTGTTCTAATCGAGAATGAGGAATAGGGGGATTCATTAATGCCCATTCCCGAATTTCTTCAATTCCATTTGAATTGTTTAGTGTATCATTTGTTTCACTTCCACTATCCGAATCTGAGGTCATTGTAAAGTTTCTAAATTGTTCGTCAACACTAGATTCACTGCTGCTTTCGTCATTTTGCTCCAGTAATCGTAAGTCACCTAACATGGGCTGTACATCACTCATTTGCTCACAAATAGAGTTTGAACCGGTAGCACGATCAATATTATTTAACGATAATAAATTACTGCAGGAGATCCCAATGTTATTAAAAATAGGATCTGCATTGTCTTCAACATTAAGTAGGATATCAGATTGTTCTACACAAGACAATTCACGTCGGGCCTTACGGAATTTTTCGGCTCTTAAACGAGCAAGTTCACGTTTTCGAAAACTTTTATTATGTTTTGTATACATATTCACTTAACAATAATTAACTGCTAATTATTAAAATAAGGTCGGTATCGTTTAATAAAACAACGGTAACTAGCAACTGTGGTATAGATATGAAAACAACTGGATTGCGATTGCTGTTTCAGCAAATTTTTAAAGCACATTTACAGAAGTGGAGAATCTGGCTATAGTTAGGCGTCGCACAGTGAGGTATTTGACATTAAAAACTGGCCATAATTGAAATTTTGAAAATCTGTTTCTAAGGGTTGCAATTTTTACTTGGGGTACGAGAATAGACGTGACGTCATTTACTATGAATTTTTTTGAGTAAAATATTATGGACTTTTGGAACCGTTTAATTAATATTACCATCAACATTTTATAAGTAACTTCAGAGGTTTAGTTACATCTGTTTTTGTAATAAATTTTATAATATAAATTTAATTAAATTACACACTTTCTGCACTCAATTGCACTCAAATTGGTCACATACGACATTGGAATTGAAATTTAAATTATGTGAATTGTTTTTCAAAAATAAATGAAATATGAAAGTTATACAGGGTAAAACCTAAAAATTTACACAGCTAATAATTAATTTATTATTCATTGATTCACATTAATGAATTCTTATTAACTGTGTCAATTTTTGATCTTGTCCTGTATAAGTTTTATATTTAATTTGTTTTTAAAAATCAATTCATGTAATTTGAAGGTCGGATGAAAGCCATACATTGAAAAACGAATTCTGCATGTTTCTAGTAAATATTTTGCAGTAATTTCTTTCTTTCTTTAACAATTTCTTTGACATGTTCTTTAAATTTTTAAAATAGAGTTGAACAATTTACTAAAAAAATACAGAATTTGATTGTAGCACTTATCCTACAAAAGAAATGTCAAAGCATTTACATACTACAAAAAGTATAAGATTGTTTAGCTCCTCGCTGCTTAACAACAACTGTAGCATCCATATTCTGTTTAGAAATTATACCTAGTATGTACATAAATTAATACCTTACATTTATTTCTATTTTGCTTAAAAACCGATTTTTCCAAGTAAAGCGAAAAAAATGGAAAAAATTTCAAAATTAAAAAATAATAATTAAAAAATATAATTATGTCTTAATTTTTATGTAGAATAATGAAGAATAAGTTAGGTTGTCAAAAAATAAAATAGATGTTTAGTTATTGCGCCCTTGTTACGTTTTAATCACATCCATAATAATATGAGCCTGTCAGGCTTCACCTGTGAACTCGTGTAACCTCTAACCTACCCGTGGACCGGAGGGTTAATATTTTAATATTTAATTAATTTTGCAAAAGAAAATACTGTTTTGCAATTTTTCTACAAAACTGTTATAACTTTTATACAGGAAGTCGCAAAATAATTTCAAACGTTTAGGCACCTACTAGAATTTTTAGAAAGAAATATAATGTCGTTTCAAAGTAAAAATAGTTTTATTACACGAATATCTAGCTCGAGCTCCGAGCTAGTAGTAAAAAGAATGATAATAATTACTGTCTCTAGCCACGTCTTGTGAGTCGCAAAGACATACTATTTTATCTTCGCCGTTCACCTGTAGACAAAATAGGGAAATCAACAAATTAATGGACAATAATAAAAAAATTCGTGGTACAAAATAACAGTTAAAAATATACATTAAAAATTTATATAAATGTTCGTAGGCAACTTTTGCGAGTAACAAAGTAATTCAATACACTTATGTTTACTTAGGCAGTTTAAGCAGAAAGACAGATCTGAGAATATAGGCGACGACAAGAGGTGACGTAATAATAATAATAGAACCGTCAATCATACATAATACTTGGTAACATTATTTTTAAAAGGTGAAAATACCTAAATAAGCAAAAGTTGCATTATCTCTATATATATGTATGCTATATTGATGTTTACATCATCATTTGAGTAGTAAAATAAAATTATTTTACTTAGTATTTTAAAATCAGATTTTAGTCTTTCCGCGTAAGATGTATTTGTTTATTAGATAATTTGATAATTTTAATCTTCGCTATCAGAACTAAATATTAATTCACCACTGGTAGAATCTGAATCAAAATTTATAATTAACCCTGCGTCTTAGATCTGGGTCTTTTAAGAAACAGTTGAAATTTTAGATGCATGCAAATTTTAAATGGACCAATATAAAAATTTAACTTCCCTCTCTAAAAAAAGTAGTTATTAAACAGGGTTCATACCTGCAAAAAAATTGTCTGTTTAAATATTTGCGTAGCTACGAAGGTGCGAAGTTGATCGTGCTCCCTAAACGACCCACAGGTCAGATCGCGTTAGTAAAAGTTCTTGCTATTAACTCTGGAACTGCACACTGGGGTCTCATAAACAGAGCCGGAACTAGGGTATGATGCGCCCGTGGCGACATTGAAACTTGCGCCTCTGCCGGGGGTCTGGAGAGGGGCATACAGCGCCGCAGGCAAAATATTTTGCAATTTTCAAGGTCAAGCGCTCTATTATAAAGTAGAAAATCGTGATACAAAAATGTTTTCTCAAAAAATAGGTTTAATGAAGCAAATTTATTTAAAAATGATATTGAAGGACTAAGTACACAGCAGCAGTTAGTTGATCCTGCATATCCACAGGATACCCACAGGTATCCTGCATATCTTTTATTACATATTATATTCTGGGATTTTATCCCTTTTTTTTAAAGAATGCCACGGTGCGCTACTGATAAGGGCCAGGTGGGGGGGGGGGGTATAAACTTTGTGACGTCACATGTTAAAATTTAAAATATTGAAACGCGAAATTTATATGTGAACTAAAAACTTGAAAATATTACTAACTCGATTTAAATTTATAAGGTTTATTTAGGTTTAAAGCTAAGAACTGCTGTTTTATTTTAATTATTTTTAATTTTATAAAATTGAAAAATTTATGACGTCACACCAAGGGGGAAGGGGGTTTAAAAATGTGACCACCTGTAACAAAGCGGGAGAGGGAGGGATTAAAATTTATTAAAATTAATGTGACGTAATTTATGGATGGCCCCTTACTTACTATCACTAGATATTAGTCAGGTATTCCAAAGGTATGCTGAAGTTAGGCAGTGCCAAACACTTTCCTAATGAAGTCCGAGTTTAGAATGCCGAACTTCGGTAGACCTTTGGCCACCGTGATTAGGCCCAAATTAGGAATTCCAAAGGTATGCCGAAGTTAGGCAGTGCCAAACACTTTCCTAATGAAGTCCGAGTTTAGAATACCGAACTTCGGTAAACGTTTTGCTACCGTGATTAGGCCCAAATTAGGAATTCCAAAGGTGTGCCGAAGTTAGGCAGTGCCAAACAATTTCCTAATGAAGTTCGAGTTTAGAATACCGAACTTCGGTAAACCTTTGGCTACCGTGATTAGGCCCAAATTAGGAATTCCAAAGGTGTGCCGAAGTTAGGCAGTGCCAAACACTTTCCTAATGAAGTCCGAGTTTAGAATACCGAACTTCGGTAAACCTTTGGCTACCGTGATTAGGCCCAAATTAGGAATTCCAAAGGTGTGCCGAAGTTAGGCAGTGCCAAACACTTTCCTAATGAAGTCCGAGTTTAGAATGCCGAACTTCGGTAAACCTTCGGCTACCGTGATTAGGCCCAAATTAGGAATTCTAAAGGTATGCCGAAGTTAGGCAGTGCCAAACACTTTCCTAATGAAGTCCGAGTTTAGAATGCCGAACTTCGGTAAACCTTTGGCTACCGTGATTAGGCCCAAATTAGGAATTCTAAAGGTATGCCGAAGTTAGGCAGTACCAAACACTTTCCTAATTACATTTTGCCATTTTTCGTTTTGCCTCATGTGGCCCTGACGTGGTTAGAGTTAGGTTTGCCTAAGTTAGGCATGCCTAATTCGGCCCGAATTGATCTTTCGGAAAGCCTAACTACAATTTCTAGTCGGGTAAGTGCCACTTTGAACAAGTTTATACAGAAAAGATAAACGTAAATGCCATCTTAATATGGCTTAAGCGACATTAATAATTTCAAAAAAACGTAAACACCGCACCCAAGTGCTAGTAATAATGGTTTACTTTATAATAAAAATATTTATTATGATTCTAAAAATTATAAATTCCCAACTAAATACAATAATGAAAACCGCTTATTGGTATTTCTATTATATTACGAATAAATCAGATTTTTGTGCTTCCTGTAAAATATGTTAAATGTCGCTTACGCTGTTTTGTCAGATCTTCATCGATATTGCGTCTGTAGGTGAGTAAAGTTCTGCCATTACTTTCTCCGAGAAACATAACAATATTCTTATGTTGGCATTTTCAAACCTTCGAATCCTTCCTTTGCGCAGCCTAAAATATGGTGTTTAGTGAAATGAATCATAAATAATACAAAATTCTAATTATTACCTTGTTCTTATCATATGTGTGTTGAAACAAATATTTTATATGATCCTCCATTTCTGCCTTCGTGGCGTTGTTGTGTTCTTCAAACACAAAGTCAAAAATAGCTTCAACAAATTTCGTATTTTTCAATTTGTGTTTACCATTTGCCCCGGTCCAGTTACATTGCTTTTGGGTACCTATTGTAAGCGATGTTTTGATGATATTAGATATCAGCTGTTTTGGGTCTTTTCCTCCTATACGTTTTAATTTGTTGATCTAAAAAACATTAACTTAGAAAACTTCTTATTAGCTATTATAGAAGTTACAACTTACAAAGAAGGTACGTTTATCGACGTCCAATAACATTTCATTTAATACTTGTAAATCGTCTACAGATGTTAAGGGTATTAACTCCTGAAAGATTTCTTCGAATTCCCGATTTACTGGGTTTACATTTTTATTATCTGTTGTGTGCGACAATTTAAACAATTCCAACTGCCTCTTTTGCGTTGACGAATGAATTCATCTGGAAAAGAAGTTCATAGTTTATTAAATTTACCTAAATCTAATTTTAAGAAAATATTTTATTACCAATTAAACTCGAGTTGTCTTTCACCGTGTCTTTAACTTCATTCATTAATGTCGACAACAAAAAAAATGTCTTACCATCACATTTACAAATTGGCTCTAATGTAAGATCCGTTATTTTATTTACATTAAATGAATCTGTGTTCGGTAAACTGGCCGTAGGTGGAAGACGAATAATCACCTTCGGTACCTCAACAGCAGATCTGTGACCTAGCAAATCCTCTTCCGGATCGATTAGAGTTTTATCACCTTTGCTACTCGTTGGTGATTGCGGAAGATCATCAAGATGTCTTCATAGTATTCGAAATCGGACAGTCTCATGTCAACCCTGCTCCGATTCAGACTTTTTTGGGCATCTTCACTGTGATCCGAGGAATCGGTTTGATACAACAATATGTTGCATTTCTTCGACGCCTCTTCATATTTTTCTAAAACACAAGTAAACCTTTAATAAAACAGTTAATTTGCAAACATGGGTTTATTTAAACAAAAGTGACTGATTTGATGATACTACATCTGGAAGTTTGTTGGTGTGTTTACTGTTTATGAAACATATTTACATGTTTCGGAAACAATTTTGCTAAACAAGTATAAACAAAAAACTTACCGAAAGCAATATCCTTAAATCTTGTTTTGCATTTATAGGTCTTCCAAGTCGATTTTGGTTGCATTTTCTTTTTTGCGTATATCATAGCAATACTGGCCCAAGGAACCTAGAAATAGCTGTATGTAGAAAAGAGTAAAAAATATTGTTATTATGGTGTTACCTGATCATTTTTAATCCAGAACTCTGGCACCACTTCGACCTCTCCACTCTCAAATTCGATGACTTTGTGCATAATTCTACAATATTTGTTAATATTAAATAATATGCTATAATTTTACTAAAATTTTTTTTAATTCGCACGTGCATTTAAAAATTTAAATATGCAACTCGTGCGTTTTAAGTAAACAATCATCAAATTACTTATAAATAGATAGGTACTTACGTTTAGGTAAAAACTTTATACAAAAAAATACTTGAAAGTATGAAAAAACAAAATTATATGATAATGATGACGAATGATTTTATATGTAAAAAAAGTTAATGGACAATGGAGTCTCACTACAGAATATAGACAATTTATAATCAGTGTTGCCGTTAGCTTTTGATTTAAAATCCCACATGCAAATATAAAACTCCCCACATTCCCCACTTTTCACATTTTCAAATACCGCGATAATTTAAATTATATGCAGTGCTGCCAACCCCATCTTAGAGTTAAACTACATTCATGCTTAAAAAAAACTGTAGAAAACTAAAACAAATTGTGAAAATTGAATTTTTGAATTGTCGTGTAAACCATTTTCACGATTGAGGAAGTATTGTAAGCACAGGGAAGTATCTAGGGCACATTCATTTCAAATACCTAAATACAGGGGTTACTTTCGATGGGCGCGGTATTTTGTAATTAAAATTATTTATACTTACAGTTAGTTTTATTGGATCGTATGAATTAGGGGTATGATAACGAAATTATCTTCCTGAGACAAAATAACCATTTTCAAAACAATATCGCTTAAGTTGTAAACGGCTTCTTCTTCAGAAAATATCGGTATTCCAATAAAAAATCTCGTTGACTTACAGGGTCTTACATACAACGGTTGTAAATCGTTCATTTTAAAGCCAGTAAATTGTTGCCTTTTTACATTAAAACTTGTTAATTTTATTACATTTCCATCATTGAGTTTATCATAGTTATTTCCTCTATTTAGTGATATAGAAAAATTTGGAAAATTAACATGATTTTTGTTTTGTATTTTAATACTGGAATCCTTAAAATTTGCAGAATTTATTTCAGATATCCTATTATAAAGCTGTAATGCATTAGGAGCATTAAAAGACGCTTAAAAGACGCTTTATATAACCCAAATAGTTTTCAAATCGAAAGGCACTGAATAAATCTAAATTACCAAATATTTCAACATCTTTCTGAAGATGAATTATATTATGTACATTATATGTCACATTACGTTTACCATAAAAAGTTGAAAAATTTGAAACAAAGTATCTAAGAAGCTCTCCAGCATAACGATAATAAATTTTACAATATTTGGGTGATGCGAGAATGTAAATACCAACACTTAATGCCATAAAATGTTTGTAATAATCCAATTCTAACACGTCTTTTAAGCATACGGGCCCGGTGTATAATAAAAAATTCCTAAATTCAGTAGCTTTACAGTGACGAAAATCTTTTATACTACGAGCTTTTCTGTTGAATTCTTCTGGCATCCACTCGTAACATTTTTCTAAATTTTTTGATATGGTATTTAAATCAATTGCCCTCAATTTCCCCTTTCCTGGCTTTCCATGCCAAATGTCAATCATTTTTTTAACCACCCCTAAACACACAAGATGCATATAATCTAATGGGAAGCTTTGAACCATATCTATTGGTAAATTTTCTAAAATGGACTTGACCTCCTTGTGATGATCAGGAGCAGGATCAGGAGAAGCCGGGATCTAAACGAAGCGTCTGTTCTTAGTGAACAATCGTTTTCAAGAAATACAACGGTATTCTCATGTGCACCATGAATAGTACATTTGTGACAACTATTGTAACCATTATGCGATTGTACAGAAGTTATAGCAGCCCGTGCAGGAGCGTCACAAATAAAGGCATTTGCTTCAATTTTATATTCAGTATCATGAACTATAAACTTATTCTCGAGTATATCTATTAATTCGTTCACAAAAGGAGTTAAAAAGTCATTCATGTTGTTGGGTTTATTGAACCCTTCATAAAGACTTATTATAAAAGGCCTTTCAATCATACCGTCAATGTGACACAGAATAGGCCAGAAACATTTGTTACTGTCTTTAGCAATAGGCAAACCATCAATGTTAAAATTTAATTTTATCGAATGGCTTATAGATTGTTTAGATTTTAATAATATATTAGTAAGATTGCTTTTGAGTCCAAAATGTATAAATTTTCCGGTTCCGAGAGGAGAAATGTCGTTTACTTTTGGGGTACCTAATAAGGTTCTCGAGTCCCGTGGTAACTCCTTGTGACCATTTTGTATTAATATAAATAATAACTGATTTAAATGAGAATGTTTAATTTGATTTCTAACCGCCCACTCAGAAATCTTTTGTTTAAATAATTTTCTTTCAGGCATGTTAGTAATTGTGGTTTCGGAGCAAGAAATTTTAGAGCTTTTGTTGGGATTTTGATCATTACTATCACTCTCACAAACGTTTTCGCAAACGTCATTTACGTTTGTGATGGTATGGTCCGCTGAATCACTGCTAGCAACTTCAGAAGAGACAATATTCGGATGTTTGGAGTGTACATTATTTTTTAATTCTTGTAAAAAATCCTTGGAAGATTTGTAAATCAACTCATTAATTTCGTCTTCGAATTGACAATTGTTTTTTCTTGAACATTTTGTACCTAAAATGATGATGTTTTACATCAGTCTTTATCTATAGGCTCACTCTCACAAAGTTTTTTATTAGAAAAACATGGAGTAAAATTATAATAACTACAGCATCGAGCTTTATAACATTTGGTAAATTATTATAATACAATATGGTTTATAAAATTTATAAATGTTTTACTTATGAATTGATAACAATATACATACAAATGCAACTTTGTTATAAGTTCATTACTATACAGGTTATTGAATATAACTAAGGTAAATAAAATTTCTAGAAGAGGGTACATAACCTTTGTACCAACAATTGCTCTCAAATTATTGCCACAATGCCACTTGCTTAACCGTAGATGTAATTACACGTGTTAGCTAGCTGTGTTACTTAAAACGCAGTTCTCGAGAAGCGGGGTGTTTCGAAAAACCTCGTGGATTCGCAACTATGTACTCAGATATATGAAGCTATATGTAGCTAAATGAAAAACCTGATGTTATGTGGACGCCAGTCAATACTAATAAAACCTGAAGAAACGAAGAGTCGTCTTATCGTAGAAACACAAATAGAAAGAAAGATGTGGGCGACAATGTTTAATTAATTCACTACTCTTACATAAAACGTACACATAATGATCAAGATAAGCTGGTATATAATTGAAGATTATAATAACAGTAAACAAAATAAAATAAAAAATGCAAGGTAAAATACTGACATCCACCTGAGGGGTAAATTTAGTTATGTTGCAAAAATACAATTGATCATCCCTGAGGAGGATAAATCAACAAAACGAAGTTATGCTCTAGCAGAAATTAAATTGCACACCGGAATTCATCATCTCGGTTATAATTGATATTAAAAATAGAACCTGGCATACAGCATCATTAATAAATAAGTAAATGTATCTCTAAGAGACTTACCCTGAATGCAATGTTACCAATTTCACGACTAGGCAAGTGTATCTCCTTCGAATTCAATATCCTAACTTCATCATTACGTTGGTCCACCATCCAGGTATAAAATCTACAAATAGAGCCCACAAAATACTTATTATAAAATCAACATGTTTGCCATTTCAAAACTCATCAATCGAGAAAGTGTGACTGCAAATTCAAATTAATTTCTACTGTCGCATCTTCATAAACCAAACATCTGCTGAAAGTCGAAGTCTCGCATCCCAACAAAACATAAATCCGTGTCCAGGATCGAACGTACACGCAACAACCAAAGTCCACGAAGTCTGACTTTTCAATTTCACAATAATCTCGATCCTTAGGCGCAAACGAATTCATAAGGAAAAGCCTCTTACAAGTTTTACAAAAATCCAACCATCGGCATCGAAACCAAAATAACAAAGCTAATCATTCCTCGGGAAATTGCTACTACTTAATTCATCCACTTCACATCTTCCAACAGATGGTTATTCAAAACTTAAGCCATCGCAACTTTAACAACAAATGTTGAATACAGAAAAGATTTCCACATATGATAACATGACATCTGCGACGACCATATTTATATTTCCAATAACGAACAATTATAATCAAAATGAATCAACCCGTAACCTGGGTGCTAAAAATAATTTGTTAACACAAATTAACTAGTCGGAAAAATTATATTTACCCGCTAAACGGCAAAACTAAATTATAACACATACATAACGAAATTAAAAGTGAACTCGAACGATTGCACGCAAATCCTTCAAGAAATCTACGCGCAATGGCGTTCCTATTGATAACTTCGTAGTTACCAACCATAAACACAAAAAAAACACAGTGGCGTTTCAGTCGGGAAGCTCGTAAAAGAAATGTAACTGACAAAATGCATTTTGTCATGTTACACCTTATAAACTCACATGCGTTAAAAATCAAAATATATGCAAACAGGTGTTTTAAATAAACAATATAGGTATTCAAATTACTTATAGATTAGGTGTATACTTACGTTTAGGTAAAAACACTTTCCACAAACAAATTACACAACACAGAATAGAATATTCGAATTCGATGTACTAAGCAAATGAGTTCTTAAATGCCTGTGGCCCCTGTGGCCGTGTAGTTCGTTTAGATACCGTCCTCCTTTTTTATTAAAAAAGAAAGAGACGTACCAAATAAGCAGGGTTTATTCACATGCTTTAAATTTTTTTGAAAAACAAATTCTTTTTCGTCACATTTTAGCTTAAACTATTTTCTGACGAAGTTTTACATAAAAGATGTTCACAGATTCTTTTAAAATAATTACTTAACCGAAAAGTTGGAAAATATTGTTAACGTAATTGTCACGTTTTAACGTTATCGATTATCTGACAAAGTTTTAGGTAAAATCTTCACAAATTCTTTTAAAATAATTACAGAACCGAAAAGTTGAAAAATATTGGTGACGTAATTTGCACGTTTTATCGTTATCGATTATCTGACGAAGTTTTACGTAAAATCTTCACAAATTCTTTTAAAATAATTACAGAACCGCAAAGTTGAAAAATATTGGTGACGTAATTGTCACGTTAATTACAATATGCGTGGACAAAAACGCCTTTTTAAAAAGTAAAAAGATTTATTGCACAGGACTTTTTGTGTACTAACTACGATAGTCACTACAGTATAATACCAAGCAAAAAGCGTCTTACAAAGTTATGCACTTCTATTTAATACATTTCTTATCATACGATAATGCATTTCTAAAAAGCTGTAATAAACAATTATAATATACATAAGATTAAGCCAGGTTATTGTAACTCCTCCATCCTAAGACGAGAACTATGGGTTACTAGAGTTCGAAGATAATTTTATGTCCTTGTTTGGATTACCAACATTCGTATGAACTTTTTCTGAGGATTTCGAAGTTCCATATCTATTATAATAATATTTAAAAGCTACATAAGAAATAATAACAAAGATTAATATATAAATGATTATTGTATATCCACTAATTTTATGAAAATGTATTGGGGTTTCACTTAATGAATCTAGTTTTGCTTTTTGATGTGATAAATCATTATAAATATTTGTTATTTCGTCAACATTTACTGAATCTAATTTTACAGTTTTAAAATTAAAATCGCTTTGAAATTTTTGATTTTCTATAATATGTTCTAATTTAGGCAATTCAATATTTTTGAATTCCAATTTTAAATTCTTAAAAGTTTTTAACGTTATCCGTTCTATTTTCACTTCACATTTTGGTTCGATTTCAACTACGTAACTCCCGTTTAGATACACACTGTCTTTATCACTGGCGCACCTTTTCGTAGCAACTACACTTTTTGGTGTAATGATGATCCATTGATTATTTTCCAATTTTTGAATCTTGATGTTTTTGATTTGAACATGAATTGGTTTACAATTTGTCGCATTTTTGGAATACCTTAGTAATTGAATTTCACAAGGTGCATCTTCTTGATAATTGATGATTTCTCCATTTTGGCATATATATTCCTTGTTTGAAATTTCGAAACATTTTGCATTAAAAAATGCATATTTTTGCTCATTATAAAGGAGGTATTCGGAATGAGGAATTATGGTTCTGAATGATGTTCCAGTTAGAATTGGTAAGGGATATAAGTGATAGTAATTGTAACTTTCAGCTTCTACTATTGGAACTTCTAAAATAAACATGATTTGATTCCTTTTACTATAACTTTTTATTTCCATAATCTTTTCAAATAAAAGTATATTTTTAAATTTTGGTTCGAATGGAAACTTATTCTTATTATCTAGTTGTTCATTAATTATTAAAATTTCATTTAATAGTTCGTTTGGATCTAACATAGAATTATGAAACGTGTTAATTTTTGAGAAGGTGATAGCTACTTCGATTTTTTCTAAGGAATCGTAGATTGTTTGAAAGGCTGACATTATTTGTGAGACAAATACTTGTATAAGAAAGAAGTGATAAGTTTCGATGTTCTTAAATTCCATTGTCTTTAGAATTTTCTCGATTTGTAAAATTTTAGTTTCTAATATTAATTGATTTTGTGATATTGTTTGAATGTTTTTCTGATAATTGTCAATTGAATTTTGTAATAATGTTATTTGTTTTTCTACTAATGATTTAATTTTATCTTGGTTTCCTGTAATAGTCATTATTGCTTTGTCATACTTTTCCGCATCATTTTGATCGAGGTTCCCTGTAATTGCTCTAATTATGGATCCTAACCCGTCTACTAAACCTCTTTTAGTTCTGTTTTTATTTAAAGGATTGAGTTGTTGAATTTGCAATATTATTTTTCTTTCTAAGATATTTATTAGGTCATAGGAATTACTTAATTCTTGTTTATAACTTTCAGTAAGATTTGTTGAACTGGTTTCAAATGAATTCTTTAATTGATTTAATTTTATTTGAAGTGAGTTGAATTCTTGTATAGTGTCAGTAATGTCAAATATTTGAATGAATGACCACGTGTCTATTTTATTTTGGGCGTTTCCTAACTTTAAAGGCAAGAACCCAGGGTTTTCAGTAATTTTATGGAATTTGGTGGACATGATGGTTATAATGAACAAGGTGAATCTGAAACAATAGGTATCTTAAGTTCCTTGATATGAATAATTTCACTTTTATTTTGTTTGTTAGTAATTTGTACTCTATTTTTGTCTAAAATTTTGGTTATTTGATAAGGGCCAATAAATTTATTTTCTTTCTTATTTCGAGTTTTTGGATTTTGTTTAAAAACAGTTTGATTTAGTTTGAAGGTGTCATTAGAATTTCCGTGAATATTATGTTTAGAAATTATTTTAAGTTTTTGATCGCTTAATTTTTCATTCAAGTCTTGGTAAATGTGTTTTAATTTGTCTTTGTGATTTTCTACATATTCTGTGTAAAATGATGCTGAGTTGAAAATTTCGCATGGGTCTCTAGAATCTGTATGACCAAAAGTTAATTCAAAGGGCGTGTAATTAGTAGCACTATGTATGGAATTATTATATCCAATGATGGCATAATCCATCAGATCTTTCTCGTTAGGATACATTTCATTTAGAATTCTTAAATGTTCAATGATGGTAGAATGGAATCGTTCTACTATCGAATTCGACTCGTGATGCATTGGCGTCGTAAAGTGAATTTTTATTTTATGAAGATTTAAAATTTCTTTAACTGTTTCATTATTAAATTCGGTACCTTTATCCATGGTCAAATTTTGGGGGATTCCAAATGAAGCAAAATATTTAATCAGGGCTTTGCTAATATGAATAGCAGTTTTACCTTCTATGAAAATGGCTTGAGCAAGTTTAGTAAATGAATCTACTAGTGTTAAATAATTTTTACTGTTGAAAGTGAAAACGTCAATGTGAACCGTTTGAAAAGGTTTTGTTGCCGTTTCTGTTAACATTAATGGTACATAAGGTTTATTTCTTGCATTTTAGCTTATTTAGCTCTCTGACAAACTTCGCATTCGTTAATAAATTTAGTTATATTAGTAATCATATTTTTCCAATAATAATTTCTTTTAAGTGTTTCTAAACATTCTTTAATTCCGCGGTGGTTATTTTTTCCGTCATGATAATTTTTTATTAAAACTATTTGTTCTTCTGGATCAGTTACGGTATTAACCCTTTTTAGACATCTAATTAATTTTGGAGAGTTACCAATAAAATATTTTAAATAAACATAACAAAAATCTTTGTACAATTGATCTCGATGAAAATACATGCAATAAACTTTTTGTGGGTCTGTGAATTCTTTTAAAAATTCTAATATTAGTTGTTCGTTATCTTTTTCGGGTATTTTCAGTGTAATTATCTTATGATTTTCGTAATTATCATGAGTTACATCGGCTTTGTGATATACGTTCGGGAACACTAAAATTTGGTTCACTTTATTATTTATAATTTCATCGCAAGATTGAATTCCGTTATTTGTATTTTCATTTATATTCGAATGTACTGTTGAAATTGAGGGACAATAATTGTCGTTAACGGTCATATTAGGGGGTCTAATTTGTATATCTGATAAAATTTTAATATTTGGTTTCTCTGTTTTACTAGTTGAAGGTTGCGGTTCGGTTATTGTGGTGTTTTCAATAGTGAATTCTTTTAAAAATTCAAGAATATCTGCGTCTACTTCTCCGGGATTATTTATTACTGATTCGTTTTCTAAAGCGTTAATTGAAATTCTAGATAAACAATCCGCATTTGTATTATATTTACCTTTTTTATATATAATTTCATATTCAAATTCCTCCAATTTTAAGCGCCACCTTATTAATTTCGAATTAGGCTCTTTTAGGTTGAATAGCCAGGTCAATGGACGGTGATCAGTATAAATAGTAAACTTACGACCGTACAGATAAGGTCTAAAATGTTTACATGCCCAAACAATCGCAAGTAACTCTTTTTCGATTGTCGAATATTTAGTTTCGGTTTCATTCAATGTTCGCGATGCGTAAGCAATTGGTTTGTCTTTCGGTATTTCACCTTGTGATAATACAGCACCTATCGCAAAATTACTGGCATCTGTGGTTAGAACAAAAGGTTTTGTAAAGTCGGGGTATTTTAAAATTGGATCGTTTGTTAATATTTGTTTACATGTCTCAAAACAGTCTAAAAATTGTTCGTCATGGATTATTTTTGCGTCTTTCTTTAAACATTTAGTCATGGGCTTGGTAATCTTTGCAAAATCTTGTATAAATCGCCTATAATAACCGATTAAACCTAAAAAGCTTTTTATTTCCGTTCTAGTTTTTGGAATGGGGAATTTTTGTATGACTGAAATTTTGTCTGGATTTGGCTTTACTCCTTCTGGGGTTATTATATGACCTAAATATTGAACTTCTTTTTGAAGAAATTCCGACTTGTCCAATTGTATTTTTAAATTACTTTTTCTAAGTCGATCAAATATGTCTTTTAGTCTTTGTAAATGTTCTTGAAGAGAACTGCTGAAAATAATAATGTCGTCTAAATATACGAGGCAATATTCGTGTTGAAGACCACGTAAAACATTGTCCATTACTCTCTGAAATGTCGGTGGAGAATTTTTAAGGCCCATTGGCATTCTCAGAAATTGAAAATGACCTCCTTCTGTAGAGAAAGCTGTCTTTTCTACGTCACTAGGATCTACCTCGATTTGATAAAAACCACTGGCTAAGTCTAGTGTTGAAAAATAATTGGCTTTTCCTAGTTTGTCAAGAATGTCATTAATATTTGGAATCGGGTATTTATCGTCGATAGTCTGTTCGTTAAGCTTTCGATAATCAATAACGATTCTCCACTTCTTTTTGCCAGAAGCATCTAATTTTTTTGGAACAATCCAAATTGGGCTGGACCACGGGGAAACACTATGTTCAATAATTTTTTGTTCTAACATTTTTTTAATTTGGGTCTTCACTTCTTGTTTGTGAACTTCTGGGAAACGATATGATTTTGTATAAATTGGATTAGTATCTTTTTTTAATTTAATTTTGTGAGTAATTTCGCTTGTAAAACTTAATGGAATACCATCGCAAAAGAAAATATCGCGGTACTCAAAACAGAGTTTTCTAATTGAATCTTTTTCTTCTTTATTACAATGTTCTAATCTAATATTCTTCAAATTTTGTTTTAATAAATTTTCTTGTTCTAAATCTAATGTTTGACTATCGATATCCATTTTATCAAAAAAATTTACATCTACTAAATTTATTGGTTCTATTTCTAAAGGATCTAAAATGTTCAATTTTACATGTTTTTCTCCGCTGTTAGTGATTGTGGTGATAGCAAAATAATTAGAAACGTTAACTACCGCTTTTGGAGTTTCTAGGCCATCTTGAAATTTAACATAATTTAAAATTCCTAATCCGTCTTTTAAAGTTACAGGTAGCTTAACTACTTGCTCCATTCTTGGTGGTATCATAATTGAGTAATTTAATTTTGAATCATTATTAAAGTTTTGAATTGAATTTTTATTGTCAGTTTCGAAAATCATTGAAATTTTAGTATGAGGTGTTGTAAGTAATTTTCCTCCGATGTTAACTTGAGCGTTTAATTTTGTAAGTAAATCGATTCCAATTAACCCGTGATATTTCTCGCTGAATTTGAAAAGATAAAATTTATGATTTTGATTTGTTTTAAAAATTTTAAAAATAGGTATTTCGGCTACTTTATTATGATATGAAATATTATGTGCAGTTTTAATGTTAAAATTTTCGTTTAAAATAAAGTTATTATAAAATTGATAAGCTAATTTTGGATCAAGCAGACTTCTTGAACTTCCTGTATCTATTAAAAATTTTGCATTAATTTCTGGTACGTAAATATAAGGTAAATCAGATTCGAAATTGTTTAATTGCACTATTTGGGGTGGTTGGAATAAGTGACTTGTTGAAAATTTGTTTGATTGTCATTGGTATTATCATATTGTTGACTTTCATTCATTGATGCATTATCTTGCAAGAATGCATCCTGAGCGTATGTATTATATTCTCCGGTCGGGTTATTAAACTCGTCATACTCTACATTATTTTCGAAATTAAATGAATTTTCGAATTCATTTTCCATTTCTTGGTTTTCCGTAATATCTTGATTAAAAAGATGGTTCATAGCGTATTTACCTTTATCGAATTTAGTGTAAGCACTACTTGTGTCCATGGGTTCATGTAATCGATTGGTAAATTGCGTTCTACCAGATTTATTAAAATTTTGATTTATTCCTTGAAAAGGTCTAGCTTGATTTTGAAATGATTGATTAAAATTGGTGTTTTGAAATGAAGGTCTTTGATTAAAGTTTGGGGTATTTTGAAATGATGGAAATCGATTAAAAGTTGCATTATTTTGAAATGACGGGGGTTTGCTAATGTTTGAATTATTTTGTTGTAAGTTTTTATAAAAATTTGGGTTATTTTGAAAGTTTATAGGCCTGTTAAAATTTGAAGCATTCTGAAAAGGCGAAGGTTTATTAAAGTTTTGCGTATTTTGAAATTGTGGAAATCTATTAAAAGTTTGAACGTTTTGAGGCGTTGGAGTTTTGTTTAAGTTAAAATTTGATTTAAAATTATTATTTGCTTTTCCGGGTGTTAATCTTTGGTCCGGTCTAAACATAACATTTGAATTTAGAGTATTATTCTGATTAGTTAAATAAAGAAAATTTTCTTCTTCTATAAGAAGACTCATGGCTTTTTCCAAACTGTCGGGATTTCTAAGCCTAACATTGGTTTGAATTTGTCCCGTTAATCCTCTTATAAAGGTTTTTAAAGCTAAGTTGTTATAATTTTTTAATTGAATAAATTTTTCTTCCGGTGATATTAATGCCGTATTTAAATTTGATGTAATTAAAGATCGCACGTCTTGACAACGCATTCCAAAATTGTATGATGATTCATTTCTTGTTGGTTTTAGGTCAATTAAGTCTTGGACTAAACAGTCAATATTTCGTTGGTCTCCAAAACTTAATTGTAATGCCGTTTTTATGTCTACCCAACTATCGAGTTCGCTACGGGAACCAATTAAAATCAAAGCTCTACCTACTAATTTTCCCAATATCGCTCTTAGTAAAAACGTGTTGAGTGCATTATCGGTAGCACTTGAAAATGTGTTAATTAAATTTTGACAATTATCAATAAAAATATTCAAAGTATGAGGGTTTCCTTCATATTGTGAAATGCTATCTAAATGTAATTTTAATAATTGATAGTTAGTTGCCATTTTTAATTCTAAATAAGGTTCTAAATTAATATTTTTAAATAAATCTGCTAAGTTATCTAGTACGTTGACTTCTGTCATATAAATATATTATCTTATGAAGTAAAAGTTACACTTATCTACCTTTTATACTAGGAAATTTTATAAGATAGGAAATTTAATGAACTTACAGTAATATTGTTGTTTTCATTTCTTAATTTGATTAATGCCTTTAAGTTCGGACGATGCTTGTTCTTCCCTCAGGACTTCTTAAACTAGTTGTCAACAGTTCGAACGATGCTTGTTTCTCCCTTGATGACTTCTGTGCTGTTGATGTCCAAATTGATTTTTTTTTCAAACTCCCAATTAATCGTTAACACGAAAATTGCTCTTTCGATAAGGTCAATTTTGGGAATCCTACCGACTGCGCCAATTACAATATGCGTGGACAAAAACGCCTTTTTAAAAAGTAAAAAGATTTATTGCACAGGACTTTTTGTGTACTAACTACGATAGTCACAACAGTATAATACCAAGCAAAAAGCGTCTTACAAAGTTATGCACTTCTATTTAATACATTTCTTATCATACGATAATGCATTTCTAAAAAGCTGTAATAAACAATTATAATATACATAAGATTAAGCCAGGTTATTGTAACTCGTTTTAACGTTATCGATTATCTGACGAAGTTTTACATAAAATCTTCACAAATTCTTTTAAAATAATTACAAAACCGAAAAGTTGAAAAATATTGGTGACGTAATCGTCACGTTTTTAACGTTTTCTATTTTCTGCCGAAGTTTTACTTAAAATTGAAATCGTATTTTCATACCACTATTTTTAACGATTTATTTTCACCGTTTTTTCAAAGATTTTAAATAAAAACATCGTTATAACGACAGTTTGTCACGATTTCGTGAAGTCTAAAATTTTGTCGTCACGTAATGTTACCTGGGAAAGGTCATAACCGCCCAATAATATCTGGAGAAACCAGATCAAAACATTGTAGAGGGCGCAGCTGATCTTGTACCCTCTCAAATTTTTGTCTGAATTATTTTAGTGACGGTGCACACTAGTGTTCCAAATTTCTATAATAAATTGAGTATACAGGCCCGTAGCTAAGCGGGGCACCTGAGGGCACGTGACCCCTCCCCGAAATGTTCAAAAGAAGAAAAAAATGTTCAAGTAAAAATTTTGAATATCTTAAATTAAAATAGGTAGAAACATTTTAAAGTGGAAAGAAAGTTTTTTCCCACTTGATTTTATTTTTCGTAATTTATTTTTATTTATCATGTCGTCTTATAGGTCGACCCTACTTAACCCATTTTTACCTGTGAGCCATGTAATTAATTTAATATTTAAATCATATTACAGTAAACATAATAGACGCTAAGAATAAAGCTCAAACTTTATTTATAATAAAACGCTTTAAGGCGTTTTGCACCGCTTTCCTCGAACATTTTACCGCTTTGCTTATTTGCGTTTGATTGAACCCTTGTTGGTTCAATAAAACAATGTTCGCTCTTTTAGCTTCACTTAAATCAGTATTTTTTGGCATTATAAATACAAAATATATATAATTAAATGAGTAAAATAAAGGGTGTCTCAATTTGAACTTTTTTTCTCAGTAGGCCTATTTTCGCCTACGGCGAAAGATATGTCAATTTATTTTTTGACATTCTGTTAGTATATAGTCTACCATTAACTAAAATGAACGCAATTACTATTGAAAATCGTGTTAAAATTATTCAAATCCATTACGAAAATGGTCGATCTGTGAAAACCACATTACGTAAAATTATTGATATTTTTATAAACATGATAACTGAATTTTTATGGCCTATTATTGATGATATGGATACTGAAGACATGTGGTTCCAACAGGATGGTGCAACATGCCATACAGCACGTGAAACATTGGAATTAATCCATGAAAAATTTCCTGATCTATTAATCTCACGTTTTGGTAATGTCAATTGGCCACCAAGATCCTGTGATTTGACCCCGTTGGATTATTTTTTATGGGGCTATGTGAAAGATAAAGTTTATAAGAACAATCCAACAACAATTCAAGAACTTAAAACCAACATTGAACAAGAAATTCGTGAGATTCAACCTCAATTATGTAAAAAAGTCATTGAAAATTTTACTCAAAGAATCAATTTTTGTAAACGTGCTCGCGGTGGACATTTGGATGATATCATTTTTAAACATTAAATTGTAGACTATCTACAACATATTTCAATAAAAATATTCCAAACTTTCATTCAAATTGTATGTTTTATTCAAAAAATAAAAAAAAAGTTCAAATTGAGACACCCTTTACTATAATTAAATATGTACAATAATTGTAATTGTAAAAATTTACTGAAAAACAACTTTTCAAGAGCACGTTTAAACACAATTAAATGCAACGAAAGCTACCGGCTAACTGAAAATTTTACAAAAATTCTTTTCAGAGCTGAAATAATTAACTAGAGGTATTAAATTCTTAGTATTCCATTTCCAAATAACAGGTAAAAATTTTTGTTAAAGCCAGTTAGGCCAAATTTGATACCTACACACGGTTTTAAAAAGTGCTCCACTATTATGGCCAAGGCTGTATTTACGGAATTTCCAAAACTTTTTTAATTATTTTTTTTTCAGGTTAGTATTTGTTTTATAACATTATAATAAATTAAGTTTGTGCTATTAGGTTAGTAAACAAAATCAAATGTACCGACATGCGACAACTTTTTCCTACAAAAAATACTGCAACTCAACATTTAGTGAAGTTAAACCACCTTTTTTTGAAGAAGAAGAAGAAGAAGATTTAAGTGTAGAGAAGATACCTAGCAATTCTTGAAACAGAATTCGATTTTTGGAATCGATAATTGTTAGACGTGAACGATTTGCCAAAGAATCCATTTCTTCCATAATCCATAAAGTCAGAACTTTATTAAAAATATTTGCAATAATACCAGTGACTACAGCAACTTTCTTACAAAGATAGCCGCTGAGGCACAATACTTTACTAACTCCAAACGCCTTCTAAGTTGACTACAAGACCAAGAGTTGAGTACCAAGTATCCCTTTAATTTTTGGAAAAGGTTTTCAGTACCAAATGTTACTTGGTGGCACATGCTATCTTTTTAGTTCAAAAATGTTTTGAAGGCTGAACTGAAGCCTTTAGCTAGTGCAATATTGAAAAGTTACAACGTTTATATTTAAATATTTGGTTTTGTGTAATAAGTGATCTAGATAACAGTTTTTATACAAATACAAAAAACTTAAACTTTTTGGAGTTAAAATAAATTAGTAAGGTTAGTAATAACAATAAATAAAATCTATAGTGATTATAATAACAGCAATGCGTTTTAGGTCCTAAAATTCCTAAAAGTTACGATATAGATTGATATAAAACAAAAATTGTTTAAAAATTCAACGTTTTGCTCAGTTTTCCTATAAGCGTCTTCACGACTGGATTTCGTAACGACGTCAACAACGATCATCCTGCCACGGCAAAAAAATAATCAACGCTTAAGCATAAATGTGTCTATAAATCTTAATTTGGATTAGTTGATAAAATTAGAAAAACATTTTTTGTGATTATTTCCGCATTTAATTTAAACTTATCTTGATTTACCATTTTTCAAAATGCCAAAGGTTAGACGTTCAAATCTTGATAAACTATTATTGCTATTATAGTTGAAAATAATTTGTCGATTAAAGAATTGGCAGAATCTCATTTTAAAAAAGAAAATTCTGTATATTCTCATTTGTGTAAATTAAGTAAAATTAACGATACAATAAGCAATCGCAATGCCTTGTACTTTTTATTTAAAAGACACAAGGATACAATAATGTCTTCGTATAAAATTAAGGATACTTCTAAAAATAATATTTCTGAAGATGACACATATAAGTCCAATCAAATATCCAACTTCTCGCCAAAAAGTGCAAACCATGCAAACCCGATTTATAATTATTGTACAATTGATGAAATTAAATCCTGATGTGCAATTGATACATCAACTACAACAATGACTTCTTATAAAATGAAAGAGAATTCTAAGAATAATATTTCTGAAGATTTCACATACAAGCTTTCATGCGATCAAATATTATCTAACTTTTCGCCCAAAAGTGAAATTCAAAACCCGATTTCGAATTTTTGTGAACTTGATGAAGATAAATCGTGGACAAATGATACATGTGAAATAATGAAATCTTTTAAATTTTTGGTAACTTTTACTGAACCAAGAGTATATCATAATTTAGATATGATGCACAATTCTAATGCAAGACATGAATTCTTGAGACAGATTTTACCTAAGCATGGAATATCTTGTGTATTAGTTTTTCGAGGTATGCGCATAAATAAAAATATGTCGAATGTTGAATATTGTTTTTGCAAACACAGCAATTGTAGAACGTATAAATAAATGTATAAGATTGATGGAGATGATCTAAATGTAATTGTTTGCTTCAAAGGTTTACTTGACTATGCATACCGAAGAATATTCGTATCAGCTAAGGGGTTATATGCGCGATAAAGTAAAACTTCAACTACGATCTGAATTACCAAATTCTGTACATTGTCAAGATATTAAAGATCTTGACTCTAGCCTTTTTCAAGAAGGAAACTGGCAGAATCTCAGATCACTGTCAGTTTATCAGAAAGCTAAATCGGAGGATAAATGTAGAAATGACCTGCACAGTAATTTGCTTTATAACTCTTTTGCTGAAAATGTAAATGATAAATATATCCAACATCCTACTGGGGCTTTATTAGTTTATTTGTATAGTAAAAACCAAATAAATGCATTAGTCCAAAAAGGCAAATTGTTAACGGCTTACTTTGATGCTACGGGATCTGTTATTGCTCCAACAGTTCACGACAGTCGTAGAATTTTATATTATGTGATTGTAGTAAACATTGAAGGAAAAATTATTCCAATTGCGGAATTAATTACTTCTCGGCACGATAGTGCCACTATTACCAGTTTTCTAATTTCTTTCAAACATTTTGTCAAAGTAACCTGTAGTAAGAAATGGCCTATTTTTGACACCATAGTCACGGATTGGAGTTTTGCCTTAATTACATCAGTTTGCCAAGGCTTCAACGAAATTACTTTATATTCCTACTTAAAAATCTTATGTAGATAATATTATAACGGACCAGGTAGAAGAAGACAAATTAAACTTTGTTGTACAATTGCGTTTATGTTGCGCTCATTTTATTAAAATGGCAGCAAATAGGTTATCAAAATTAAAAATCACATAAGAAAAATTATTTTAGAAAGTTTAGCTGTGGTAATGCTAAGTCATACGTTAGATACTCTTTTGCAAAATTTTAAGTATTTATGCATATTATTAACAAGGGCCGATAATGACAACTTTATTGAGGATGCTTTGCAAAATTTAAATGCATCAGACTGTGAAAGATTTAAAAAAATAGTGAACCTAAGAGAAAATGAATGTATAATTGACATGACTGATGAAAATGATATAGCGGTTCGTGGAAACTATAAGTAGGTATTGGGACACCTGAGGGGGTTCCAAAAAAAAATTTTGGAAGTCGAAGAAATTGTGGAAAATGGAGGGAAGCTGGATTCAATTCTGGAGGAGTGGATAAATGCGAACAGAAAATGGTGTTCAGAACTTATAGCTGGACTGGAAGAAATATTTGAGTCAAGGAAAAAAGAAAACATGGATACAGTAATTAAAAATAAAAATTTATGCTTGCATAAAGAAGATTTTAGTTTAGAAAACGATGGAGACTTGGATAAAGAAAAAAAAAGACATAATTCCAAGGGTACAAAACGTGGTCAAAGAAGAAGAGAACAGTTTTGAAAATAAAGAACCGAAAAATTTGGAAAATGGAAATTTTGAAAATTTAAACGATAAAAAATTAATTCATTTGGAGGAGGAACATTTGGATAATAGTAAAACTAAAAATTCGATTGAAGATGGGATTAATTTGAAAAACAATATATATATTTTTTTTTTCAATTTATTAAGTGCTTTAATTACGAGATCATAGCACTGGTGTTTGAGAGGTCTTAATTCCATTAAATTGAACAATGAATTAGTTGTAAAATATAATAGTGAAGTATTTCAAATTTGTATGATTAGTCCAGTTTGATATAAAAAGCCATAGAGGTCTTGAACATTGCCTTCATTATCAGCGTGAAAATTTTTTCGTGCTTCTTCATACCTAGCGCATGTTATAAGGATGTGATCGATCGTCAACTCTTCATTGCACCATGAACATCTTGGTTTTGGTATTCTCTTTAGAGTGTGTTCATGTGTGATTTTTGTGTGTCCTATTCGCAGTCTGGCCAAAGCCACCTCAAACTTTCGGTTGTGTTGATGCGCTGTTGACTAGATGCAGTAAGTGCCTTTTATATCTCGGAGTTTGTTTGTTTGCTTCAGTTTCCATTCATCTTCGGTTTGTTGATATAAAATTGCTTTATAAAACTTTCCTATGTCTTTGTGATTTATTATGTCGATGTTAGTTCCCATGTTGTGGGCCTCGTTTGCTGCTTGATCCGCTAAAATGTTTCCTGGAATATTACAATGTCCTGGAACCCACATAAAGGTTATGATAATATTATGTTGCTCGCTTGCATTTTTAGTCTCGTTGTATATAGCTTCTATGATTGGGATGGCAGTATCATTGGCTTGCTCTAGAGATTCTAAAGTTGAGCGCGAGTCAGTAACTATTACTGCCCTAGTGGATTTATCTTTGTTTATAATTTTTACAGCTTCAAGGATCGCAATTGCCTCTGCATTGTAGTTCGAGTTGATGGTGTTTAATTTCAATTTGTGTATTGTGTTGGGTGTTATTACTGTTATGCGCCGCAGCGCATGAGTTTTTGGTGCTTGATCCATCAGTAAAGTAAAATTCACTTTGATTGTATTTGTTTTTTAATTCCAGATATTGTTGGAAGTATATTGTGTCCGAAGTTTCTTTTTTTTTTAATTTGTAGAGGGTTTTGTCTAATTTTATCTCAAATTTGTTCCATGGAGCTTTTATGAAGTTGGAGGTTTTTATTGTTTTTGTTAAGTCAATGTTATTGTCAGTAGCAATTTTTTGAGCCAGTAGGGATATAGTTTTAGGAGATTTTGAGGATTTGTGGTAGAGGTTTGTGTATAGTGGGTAGAGGGTGAGTTTATGTGCAGGATTTTCCGGGTCAGTGCTTACTTTTGAGGCATATTTTAGGAGAATTTCTTGCCTTCTCTTATTTAGTGGCATAACACCAGCTTCGCACAAGAGGCTATCTATCGGGCTTGTTCTGTATGCTCCGCTTGCTAGTCGGGTTCCTAGAATAAGAATCGGGTTTAGAGTTTTGATTATGTTTGGTTTAGCGTTACCATATACGAGGCTTCCGTAATCTAGAATTGGTCTTACTATTGTGTTAAATAGATTAGTTATTGATTTTCTGTCAGCTCCATTTTTCGTGTTGTTAATTACTTTCAGGAGGTTTGTTGCTTTGCTGCATTTTGTTTTAAGGTTTTGTATATGTGGTTTCCATGTTAATTTTTCATCGAATGTTAGTCCCAAAAATTTGGTCGTTTCAGCTCTTTGTATGATAGCGTTATTTAGCTTTAGCGTTAGATTGGTTTGTACGTTTCTTTTCTTTCTAAAGATAACCAGTTTTGTTTTTGGGTAGAGAATTTTAATCCGTTTTGGTTGCTCCAGTTTTGCAGAGAATTTAAGCAATTTTGTAGAGTGGTTTTTGCAAATTTTTTGTTGCTTGTTCTCAGGAAAATAGCAAGGTCATCAACAAATAGGCACTTTTTAATTGGTATAGGTATGTGTTGCTTATATCGTTTATTGCAATATTAAACAGCAGGCAACCGAGGACAGATCCTTGTGAAATACCATTGATTTGTTGGAATTTATCAGATTTTTTATTGTTAGTGCGAACTCGAAAGGTTCTATTTTTTAAAAAGGATACAACAAATTTCGGTAAGTTTCCTCGTAGTCCCCATTGGTGTAGTGTTTGTAGTACTTTATATTGCCATAGCGTATCAAATGCTTTTTCTATATCAAAAAATATTGCGTAGGTGTTTTCATTGCAGATTAACGAATTTTTTATTTCTGTATCAAGACATACCAGGTGATCTAGTGTGGATCTGCGTTTTCTAAATCCACATTGTTCTGGGGCAAGCAAGCAGTTGGATTCAATGTACCATTCTAGTCTACGGAGTATAATTCTCTCCAATATTTTTCCTATATGACTAGTCATCGATATTGGTCTATACGATGATGGTTGAAGTTTTTCCTTTGACTGCTTTAAGATTGGTATTATGATGGATTCTTTCCATTCTTCAGGGTAGATTTGTTGGTTACAGATGCTGTTAAATATTTCAAGAAAGTAGTTCTTACCACTTGCTGGAAGGTTCTGGATCATTTCAACGTGGATGTTATCAAATCCTGGAGTTGAACAACGGCTTGTGTTGATGGCATTTTCCATCTCTCTCCTTGTGATTTGACAGTTGTATGGTTCTAGGTTCTCAGAGTCAAAATTTATTTCTGTTGTTTCATTTTTGTATTTATAATCTAAGAATTCTTGTAGGTGTTGTTTGTCGCTTGATACTTTTTGAAAGTATTGACCTATTGCATTGGCTATGTCTTGAGGGTCAGTTAATGTTGTATTGTCTATTTGGAGGGCTGTTATATTAAACGGAGAAGGAGTTCCTTTGATTTTTCTTATATTTTTCCAAAGTTGGGTTGATGGGGTTGAAGTTTTAATTGTGGATAAAAATTGATGCCAGGATATTCTCTTTTGTGTTTTGATGGATCGTCTTACTTTGGCTCTTGCCTTTTTATAGTTTATTAGGTTTTCCAGTGTCTTGTTTTTTCGGTATGTTTTAAGGGCTGATTTTCTTGCTCGTAACAATAGGCTTTATGCTTTCTGTCCACCATGGAACTTTGCGCTTCTTATTGCTACATGGTGTGTATTGTGGAATACTTTTTTTGCAAGCTTCGTTTAATAAATTATACAGGCTAGTGATGTTTATAGAGGTTTCTTCCTTTTGCATGAGTAGTTGTAGCGCTATTAGAGGTAACGTTTGGTTGGATAAAGTCTATTATAATTGGATAGTGATCGCTGTTACATAGATCATCGTGTACCTTCCAGTGTAGTTTAGTGGCAAGGTTTTGGCTACTTAGCGTAAGATCAATTGCTGATAAGGTTTGCGAGGCAATTGATAGATGTGTATATGAGTTGTCGTTTAGTAAGATGGTTTCAGTTGTATTTTGTAGGAATTTTTCTATTGCTTTTCCCCGTTGGTTATACGTATTGTTGCCCCATATTGGACTGTGGGCATTAAAGTCGCCAAATATTATGAATGGTTTGTTGAGCTGGTCTGTTATTTCGGCAATTTCTTGGTGTTTCAGTATTTGTTGCGGCGGCACGTATATATTGCATAGAGTAATAACTTGGTTTTCAATTACTGCTTGGCAGGCTACCGCTTGGACGTGTGTGATTAGTGATATTTTTTGTATAAAACAGTTACTTTTAACATATATTGCTACTCCTCCAGATGCTTTTAATCCATCAGTATGATCATATCTTACTTGTTCATATTGTTTTATCTTAAAATTTTTTGTTGGTAACAGGTGTGTTTCTTGTATTGCTATTGCTGTTGGATTGAGTTTGGATATCAGTTGATGTAGTCCGTAGTGGTTATTTATAAGTCCGTTGCAGTTCCATTGTAAAAATGCTACAGTGTTAGGTGAGATGTTGATAGGATTAATTTTAGTTCTGGTCGGAATCTTCGGATGTCAGGTTTTCTAGGGCGTTTGTAATTTTTGTAAATTGAATTTTTGTAGATCGATGGGTTAATATTGGATATAATTTATGCAACATATGGGCAATTTGATTCGGATCGCTTGAGTATGAAGTTGAGATTTTTTTAATTTTTTTGCTGCCTTTTGCTCTGTTAAACAATTCTCTAAGTTTATCGTAGGTTAAAGGGTAGATTTTGTTTTCAATTTCAAGATGTTTTTTAATTGTCTCAAATTGCTTGAGACAGTCTTTATTTTGGCTACTAGTTGATGAATCACTATCCACTGTAGGTTTTTGATTTTTTGGTTTCTTTTTCGGTGGTTTTTCAATGATTATATTCTTTTCTAAGTTAGAATTTGGATTTTGTGTTATAGGTATTTCAATAAGTTGTTTTTCAGTAGTTGGTGAAGGTGTCAGATTTTCGCGAGGGCCTTTTGTGTAAGTTTCTTTATTCTGTTGAGTGTCTTGATTCTTTGTTTGGTTGTGAAAATTTATTTGATTCAGGTTTATCATTTGTGGCTGGTTTCTTGTCGCAAAATGTTGCATATTATTTTCATTTGTTGTGCTGTTGAATTGGCAGTTCTGTGCCAGATTTTTTGCATTTAATGCATGTTTGTGTCACTTGTTATGAATATTCTGTATTCAGTGCTGTCAAATTTGATAAGGATAGATGCTGGAATTTGACTGTCTTCACAGTCCTGGACGTAGGCTTGGCGTCTAAAACTCAATATATGTGAATATTCAGAGTCTTGTATTTCTGCTCTTAGAAAATTTATTGGTGATAAAGGTTTTAAGTTGTAGTTGAGTAATGCTGCTAAAATAATATTGTGTGGTATAGATGGACATACATTGGAGATAACTAATCGTTTTGCTGGTGTTATTAGACGTCGAATTTGTACTTGATTGTTTTCCACTGTTATGGTGGGGTGTTTTGTTATAAGTTTGTTTACCATTTCTGTATTTGATAGGTAGATACATATTCGACCGTTTGATAGGCGAGAGGCAAATAAAATTTTTTTTGGATTACTTATTTGTCCAATTGCTTTTACATATGAGTGCAGTTGTGTTTGGGTTGGAGCATTTAAGATTATTGCCTGCTCTTTTGATGGAAAATTTGTAATAGGTTGTGAAGATAATTTTATTTTGTCAGCGAAAGTAATGTTTTGTGTTTTGTTTATGTTTGTAGGGTGTTCATTATTTAGTATGGATTCCATTTTGTTTGTTATTGTTATGGTTTGTTATTAATGTTGATGATTACTAGATGTCGCTTGGACACCAGCGGTATGCCAGCTGGTTTCAAGAAAAACCAGCCACCTGCACCGAGGATTGCGACTTGGGGGGGGGGGTGGATTTAATATAGGGTAGCTAGGTGTTGAGTTTTAGGATAGGTAATCTGGAAAAGTCAAATTATTGCTTATACATAAATACCTTAATTTAACAAAATTGCACGGAGCACTATCAGCGCGTGTGTACACATTTCGATAACCCAACACTCCCTCAACAATAATTTAATTTATCAAAAAGAAGAAAACTTTATCGAGTTAAATGAAAATAATGTCATTACACAAAAAAATCAATTAATGGAAAACGATTTTGAATTGGAAGATAAAAATCTGGACTTCAAAAATGAAATGGATTTGGAAAATAAAAGTTTAAATGGGCAAAAAGATAAAGATTTGGAAGATGATAAATTAATTGGTTTGAAAGATCAAAATTCGGTTTGTTCAAAAAATGAAAATAAAAATCAGGTCAATTTGGAAGGTGGAAATGAATTATTTGGGTTAAACAGTGATTTGATTAATTCAAAGAACGAAAGTTTTCAAAATTTAACGAATGGAAGGATAATTAATTTGGAGGAGGACCATTTGGACAGAATTGAAAATGAAAAGTTTTCTGAAGAAGTAATAAATTTGCAAAACAATAATTTAATTTATGTGAAAAATGAAAATCTTATTAATTTAAATAACAAAATAATTGGAAGACAAAATCAAATATTGGACAATAATTTAAAAGATAAAAACTTACATAAAATGAAAACTAATTTGGATGTCGGAAATGATAGTTTAGAAGAAAAATTGGATATGAAAAATAAAAATCTACACAAAATAGTTGCTTCAGAAAATGAAATTTTAGATTTGAAAAATGAAAATTTAGATGAGGATTTGATTATTAATTTGGAGGTCAAAGATAATAATTTAAAGAGAAAATTGAATAACAAAAATAAAAACTTGCACAAAATTTTGGACTCGGAGAATAAAATTTTGGATTTCAAAAATAAAAACTTGGATAAAAATTTGAATTTAAAAAATGAAAACTTGCATAAAATTATCGATTCAGAAAATGAAATTTTGGACTTGAAAGATGAAAATGGGATTAATTTGGAACAAAAAAATGAATTGGAGATGGGAAAATTGGAGGAGTCGCAGGCGAGGACGATGATGGAATCCAATCCAATGAAAGATGGACCGAAAACGCCAAGACCGGAACCGAAAAGGAAGAAAAGATGGAGATTTACACATTTAACTTTAATTTTAGATAATGAGAGGAAGCATCCACCAGTACCTAGAATTATTGTGTTGAAGTCCATTAAATGGAAGGAATGGAAAGCAGATTTTGAAAAGCAATGGGAAGAGGATTTTCTTTCGATCATCGACGATGATTTTCAAGAAAACCCGGAGGAGTAAAGCTGTGGTGTTTCAAAATCAAATTTTGAATATTTTTATTTCCTTTTGTGATGATTTTGTTTATTTTTAATTAACTCATTTGTTTTTGTAAATTTGTAAATAATTTAATTTGAATTTGGTTATTTGAGCGCCAAAATTTTGTAGGTTGGCGACAGTTTGTAGAAGGTAGGGGCTTTTTGCCAAAGTGGCGGACGAGAGCGGACGTAGTTGAACGTCGCTCTCGCATTATTTTGAGTTTTTGCTTAATAACGCCAAATTTTGATAATTATGCAAATAAATAGTTTGGAATTTGTGAGTAAATTTATTTAATAATTTGAATTGTTTTCGTCCTGGTTTGGACAGTTTTGGGTGAGTTTTTGGAACTATTTTGAAGAGTTAATTTTGATTGAAACGACGTTCAATTAATGAATGGTGTAATTGTGTATAATTTAATAAATTAATATTGAAAGTTAAATTGAAGGCGACGTGAACAGTTGCGATAGCGAGGCGTATGATCGGCGTATCACCACATTTCACATTTCCATTATAATCGAAAATGTTACAATATTAAATTTAAATAATTTGGATTCATTTAATATTTGAATTATTTGGAAAATTTTTGGATTTGGATTTTAAAATTCGGAATTATAAAATATCACTTCAATTGGCATCCCAAAATTGTTCAGATAAGCCACTTTGAATCCACCCTGAGAAGTCTAAGCTCTCCGACTTGTAAAGCCGTAGAGATTAATGATTGTTTGTCGTTGGCTACTCCATAAAATAAAATATATCATTACAATATATTATATAGACACAGTGTCGGTCCAGATATTGTTTTCTTTGAAACAAAAAGAACATCAAAATTTTAAATCATATAAAAAATTTAAACTATTTTTGAAATGTCTTGAAACGGTCGAATATGTTTTAATTCCATATAATATAAATAATGTACACTGGACATTAATTTTATTGCATATGGCTACCCATACAATTTATATATTAGATCCAGGAAATTGTACAGTTGACACTGACAACATTATTAATATTATTAAGATTTTTTTTGATAAACGTAATAGCTTAAATAATAGTGAACAAAAAATTAATATAAGAAACCGGTCAGTCGGGCGAATTCCTGTAGATATTCCAAAACAAAGTGATGGGCACAATTGTGGAGTGTACGTTATTACACAGTGTACATATTGGAACAATCAAATAATTTGGAACAGTTTTGGTTCAATTTGAAAGAAAATTACTTTCATCCCGAGAGGTATCGAGTATGTCTTCAAAATATGCTACTGTTGTCTTCTCAAAATATGGCAGACAAATGTCTTATATGCGGAATATTTAGCGACAATAGCGAATTCGTAAAGTGCGATATATGTAAACGATGGGTCCACTTTAAGCAATGCTCTAATATCACAGAATACATTATTTGACGAAGTACAAAGCGAAAAATTTCAGTATAATTGCAATCTGTGTAAGTGTTATGGAAAAGATGCGTTTATAACAGTTAAATCAAAACGAACAATAATATTTAATAATATGGAAATTAAACAATTTATATTGCATTATAAACAATATATCGACAACATTGTAAACACACAAAAGAACAATAAAGCATGCCAATTATTCAATTCTACACCGCAACCAGAAAACCTTTTAAAATGGGACTATTCCACAGAATTCATCGATTTACAAATGAGCTTAACAGTAGCAAGAACAATATTAAACAAGGTGGAACTCGCTTTTGCGACAGTTCTTAGGCTTCTATACATCTACTTTTTCGGTAGGTTAAATTATTTGGGCTTTATTTTATTCCAATTTTTAATGCCTTAATCTTTTAATTAGGTAGATTTTTTTACTATATAAGGAAAACGCTAACGGAAGAAAATTGAATGTTTTTTTTCAACACAAAAACACAAATATATTGAGCAGCAGGTAAAAAGTTCACAGATACAAAATGGACCAATACAAATTTGCCAAAGAAATTGAAGCAGAAATGAGATTGTTAATAAAAATGACAAAAACAGAAAATTGGCCCAGAAGCTGCTATTTAAGAGAGCTCACGCTCAAATCGTTTAAAGAAACGATGAAGAACTATCGCGAACATCCTATGCGCCAGGTGGAATTGAAGCGTGCCGAGGCATTTAAAAGAAAAGATGCAAGCAAACGTAAGGCGGAAGAGGAATTGTCCGCAAACAGGGCAAAAAAATTTAAGCAAGAAGAAGCTGAAGAAGTAAGAGAAATATTAGATATATTAAAAAAACAAATCGATGACGACGAGACGATTTAAGTGTTGTTATTTTTTATTTAATAAACAATAAAGGATAAAAAATTAAATATTTTTGTATTTAAATTTATGGCTTATTCCAGCCATTAAAGCCACATATAGCTGGAACATTTTTCTTACTTAAGATCGTGCTTTGATACTACTTATTTTTGTGATTTCATGTGTATATTAGAATAAGCTTGTTTTTTGCTTTTCAGTTGATATTTTTTGTTTGTAATTTTTTTGGTTTTTAGTTGATTTTTTTACGCAGTCGGGTTTTTTTGTTTTTTTTTTTAAATGATTAAATATAATTGTTTAGATTTATATACTAATTTATCGTTATTGCATAATAAGATTTAAAAAATAAAAGTGATTACGTGAATCACTACACGTTGTTTAATTTAAATCAATTCTTGCCCAAAGTGGTTCATGATAAGAAGAAATCGATGTGTACACTCCAGCAGATAATATGTCAAAGTTCGAAAATATTGCGTCGATTTGCGTGCCATTCCGAGTTGTTGGTATTGGTGGCGACCGAATTTGGAGACCTAGTTCACGAAGTGAATGTTGCAGGATATTACTTTTTGTTGTGTTAAAGTTCTCATTAAAATCGCCAGCAACGAAGGTGCGTGACACGTATGAGCGGGACATAACTTTTTTGATTAAGGATATCATCACGTTCGAATTACAGCCTGGTGACTTGTAGACCACAATTATGCGAATGTTCCCAAAAGTAATGGAAGACATACTGCAGGAACCTTGTGTGTCGTATTGAATTTCGGAATTTGCATCTGTTATATGTTCGTGGACTAAAGGACAACAATATACTCGAACCCCAGTCGCTCGGCGCATGTTTTCGTTGTCCACTGATGCGGCAAGGAGATGACTACCTATTGGGAAATCGTCACTTGTAAGCGTCCATGTTTCTGCCATAAGGATAATATCGGAATTTTTGTAAACCTCGTCCGATTTATAGAGATCATAATGCGCATGAAGCGATTACACATTATGAAAAACTATCTGTATTTTATCATCGGTCCGAATTCGTAAATGATCATATACAGGAATTAGCTTCATCTCCTGATGTCGTTTAAATTCAAGGGATATCGGATCAGTCTCTTTTGGTGTACTGGTTTTCTTAATTTGGCCAATAAGGAATAATCCAGTGGCCTTTGTTGCTCGTGAACACGCAACATATAAAAGGTCACGCTTAATTCCTGGACTAAAGTGGACAACAACGAGCTCGTACGTAGACCCTTGCGCTTTATGTATTGTTTGAGCTTCGGCTGCATTAAGTGGAAATTGAATTCTTGTTATCTTTGATGTTGAATTTGACCGTGGTTGAATGACAACAGTGCATGGTGAGATCGGAGTCCATTCCGAATCAATTTGAAGTTGCCGAATAAGTTCAATATTGCGAGAACGAAGTTTCTCTCCACTTCTAGAATTTTCAAACTTAACCCACAGACGAAGAGGTTTTTGCACAGATGAATCTAAATTACTTATGCCAAAATCAATTCTTTTGAGAATGCATCCCACGCCATTGAGCAAACCATCACTTGTGTCTACATTTATTGTCATTATGTAACGACCACCTTCTTTAAGCATAAGACTTGTATGAAGTCCCTGTGTTTTTGATAGAGGCGCAGATGTCACCCACTTAAAAAGTGCAGCTTTGGATGCCTCGCTCGTGTAGCCGGATAGTGAATCTTTGGCTATTGAATACGCTTGAACTCCTGGTAAAGCAGACAACGCAAATCTGTTGTATGCGTCGACTGCTTCATTTGTATAAAAGAGATGAATAGGGCGTTGCGTTATTACCTCTATAGGTACAGTTGAAAACTCGCGATCCTTGAAGAGTTGCAGATCGTCATCGGTCATTGTCCCTGATGCCATATTATTTAATGCCAGAGCAAAAGCTGCATCATCACGTTGTCTCATGATTGTCGTCAATTCATGGACTGAAAACATATGCCATAGGGGTTTGTTGAAAAGCGCCGAAATAGCATTTGACATTGTACCAGCCATGAGAGATGTTGCTAAAACAGGGGGTAACTGTCTGAAGTCGCCAACGGCAATGACTGATATACCACCAAATGGCTTAGATCCGTCACAGAGGTCTCGCAGACGCCTGTCAATCATTTCGAGAATGTGTTGACCGACCATGCTAATTTCATCAATAATGAGAACACGAAGTTCGGAATACAGAGTGGCCATTGTATTCGAGACACTATCTGACAGTTTAGTAGCTTCCTTTTGATTAACAGGAAGTTGAAATGCATTGTGAATTGTTAAACCAAAAATGTTAAATGCCGCTAATCCTGTAGGAGCCGTCAAAAGAACAGAGGGTTTATCGGGGTTCGAATTGATGTCATTATTGAATACTCTAATCAATGCTTGGTAGAGAGTTCGTATAACATGAGATTTTCCTACACCAGCACCTCCTTTTAAGTATGTATATATGGGGATATCGGGAGATCTCTTGAAGTGATCAAGCAGATGAGTGATGAAATCCCGTTGTTGTGTATTTAGGGAAGAAAATAATTTTTCAAACTCCTTATCTAAAACTCTGTTGGGGAGATTGAATTTTTCAGCACATGGGCGGATCACGTCACCACAAAAATCAATATTATTGTCAAGAACGGGGTCCATCAGTTTAAATTCTTCCTGAATTTCTTCAGGTATCTCATTGATTTGGTCCTCGTCAAATTGCCGATCTTCAGTCAACGCACTTTCCATGGCCACATCCAGAATTCCTTCTTGAAAGGCATTAAACTCTCTATGATTAGCAGAAATTATTTCAATATTATCAGTGACTATTTTTTCACAATCCTGATTAATAATCTCAGTTTGCTCATCCCGCCAAGGTTTATACAGCATTACTTGTTCTCGAAAAAAGTTGTCACGATCTTTGTTCATGTTGTAACGGACATAGCGAATAATCTTAGGAAATGTTCGTTTCCAAAGATATCCTGGTTTTTCGTTCTTAAGAGCGAGGTATTTTTTAAATTTATCTGCCGTTTCGGCCTCTTCGCTTTCAGCGGTGTCATCATTTTGCGGTGGCATCCGTAAACCTGATCGTTTCAACGAAAAATCATACCAAGCGGAAAATTGAGCAAGGTTAAGGTTAGATAATATATCTGGACGAGATATATAACGTTGTAGAAGTCCATCGACAAAGACATCTTCAGAATCTACATTCAACTGTTGTAATGCAATGTTGGATTTCATCATTCTCGTTCGCTGATCGGGTGGACCTGTTGGGATAAAGATGCATGATTCTGTGCATCGGCTCATGGGAATCTGAAGCACATTGTATGCAGCTTCTTGAGCAGAAAGTTCGCTGTTCATGTGATGAGCCGCACCGAGAGCCTGAAGGCGTTGGGCTAAAGTTTTATTTCCATTTTGGACATCTTCAGAAACCTTACGCAAGAGGTCGCTAGTTCCACGATCGCTCTTGTTAATATAATCAATAATATAGCAGCAACAGGCATAAGCATCCAAGATGAATTGAATGTCCATATTGGATTTCTGCAGTCTCAAGATCTTCTCACTGTAGGGATTTATGTAGATCTCACATGGTCGTCGTTTAATGAAAATTTTAGATTTCTTCAAGGAGCTCCGAATGGCTAAAATGTATTGATCGCGTGTCATGGAGATCTCCTGTAGGAACCCTGCAAATGCCATATCTGATGGAAGTGGATTCTCAGTAGTTTCCAAATACTTACGAATCTTTTTGTAATCTTGTTCAAAATTAGTAATTTCCCGAGGCTGCTCATCAAATGGATGAAAAATATTAGTTTCGTCCATTGGGAAAAATGGAATTCCGAAACGACAATTAACTCCTTTGTGACGTCTTTTTTTACAAGTGTGAGTGTGTCGATGAGTTTGAAGATACAAAAGTTGGCGAATAGGATCTTCTTCAGGCCAGTCAGAAGAGCATGTTAAAACTTCATCAATAAAGCGGCAAACTTCTTCAATTGAAGATGAGTTGGACGCGTCGTAGGTTGGTGCACCGTCAAGCCACAGGATCATGTGTATATGAGGACTTCCTCGATGTTGGAACTCAATGCGATGATACGAATGTTTAATTAATCTGTTACCAAATGGGCCGTTCGGATTTTTCCAGGTCTTGAAAATAGCAGATGCGCGATGCTCAAAGTATCGAGCGCAAGTTACTGGATCGCGCTGAATAAGTTCTTCTTTTTCTTTTTTGGACATTTTTTCTACTTCGTCTTCGGAAATGAATATTTTGTCAAGTACTCGCTTAAGAATTGCAATCAGCTCATTCCATTTAAGCTCAGCGGCGCTAATGGTGACAAAGAGATGTGGTAAATTAAATTGACTAACCATCCTCCGTACCTTGAGACCTTCTTGATGCCAATGATGACATGAGTTTCGTACTCCTTGTAAAACTTTAAAAGCGTTATCGTCGTTAATTAACCCATCCAGAAAATTAGAGTGGGTAACTTGCCCGGCAGTGACTTGAATTAACTCACCATTGTGTCTACGCTTACGAAGACACACCTTGCGATTGTCGGAGATTTTCTGAATTTCAAGAGACTTAGCCATAAACAACAAAAAATCAACACATTCAACAGCTCGACGATCACTATTACGAGCCATCGATTTTACAAATTCGGAACGGCTCAGTAACTTACCATTGCTATCGGAAGGTATCATTCGGTGTCCAGCAAATAGCTGAGGAAACGTGAGAAAATACGAATCGGGGTCGTAAAGAACAGATAGTGGTTGATTTCCTTGAGCTGGAGCCATTCGGATTCCTTCATCACTTGTTATCAGGGTTTCTCCTCTGCCTGGATTTACGTCGTCGCTTTCTTCTTCATTCTCATCTTCTCTTATAATATTTTGTGGATTCTCGCTTAAAGCTTCAATAATTTCCTGATGACATTTCTCTGTCCAGTCGTTTGAGAGAGAGATTCCATATTCACGGTACAGTGGTGATTTAGCTAAAGTTTTAGCGGCCTCCATTACATAGCCTGGACGAATGTTTCCAGCTGTATAATTTTTTGGAACTTCAATCTGACGAGCTAGTCGAATATGAAGAACATCGTCTTGATTCGGTAGCCTGGGAAGTGATTGAACAGTATTGTCTATAGAAACTGGGACATTAATAATGCGCCCTTTTGTTTTCATCTGCCCATGCGTTCCATACACAGCCCAGATAGACTGGAACACATGTCGAGCTGAAACCAAACGGGCTTCCAAACGTGACAGATTCTTGACACTTTGTGGAATACAGGGAAACTGCAGATCATTGGAGAGGCAGAGACGCGGAATCTGATTTTGTTGGATAGAATTGTGACAAGTTGAACAAAATTCAACGAGGTCTGCTGTGGTTGGGATTATAATTACTGTGTCGATGAAGGCTTGCTGCTTTCCAGCTAAAAGGAGTTTGGATATGCTGTGAGTTTTAATGGAGTAGTGAAAAAAAAGTCCCCCACATGAATGACATACGTGAGTGCAGCCCTTACGAATTTCAGCTTCGAATCGATGAATTTCATCTTGCCACGTACCTTGCTCACGAATTCTACGAAGATTATGTTCGTGCATGCGCACGTCTTCATTAATTCGAGCCTGGCGATGGTTTTCGGTGTTGCGAACTTGCTCCTGTAAATGAAAGGAAGGATCTTGACGAGCTTGACGATGGTTTTCGGTGTCGCGAACTTGCTCCTGTGAACGAAACAAAGGATCTTGACGAGCTTGACGATGGTTTTCGGTGTTGCGAACTTGCTCCTGTAAATGAAACGAAGGATCTTGACGAGCTTGACGATGGTTTTCGGTGTCGCGAACTTGCTCCCGTAAACGAAACGAAGAGTCTTGTCTAAGAGTTTGTTTCCTGATAGCGTCCAGCTGTCGTCGGCGGGCAGCAGCTGCTTTTCGCTCTTCAGGTGTCAACTGCTTTCTAGGCATTACAAAATTGTGTGGTTTTATCTACTTCAAATTATACAAAGCTTGAAGATTTTATATACTGCTTGTATTATAAACCTTCTCCTATAAACCCCATACACCTTTATCTGTTGATCTGTTGATACGCTGATCCGCCGACACGCTGATGCATTGATACACTGATCCGTTGATACACTGACCCGTTGATACACTGATCTGTCGATACGAAACAGTTAAAATATTGTATACCCAAAAGCTTTCCAATAAAAATAATAACGTATGAAAAATTATTTTTTCACTTTGAATCGGTATGATGACTGATTTTGAAAAACTGTTCTATGACTTCCGGAAGTACCTACTATTTCCAAAAATTATTTTAATTTCTGCAGAAAATAAAGATTTACAATTTTAATTTGAAATCTAAAATTCACGCCAAAACGCTTACTTGTGTTATTATGGCGTCTGTTTGTAACGTCACGCCTTAGAGCCAAACTACACGAGCGGTATTTCCGTCGCGTATTCTCCGCCGCATTGAAAACCACACGTTAAAATGGAGCAAACTACACGAACGTAATTACGTTGAATGTTCGATCATCTAATTAGCCGTAGACACGATTAGCCGTTATGAATTTGCATAAATAAGTTTTTCATGTTACTTTCCTATGTTCGGTTAATCTGGGCTTTATTTTATTCCAATTTTTAATGCGTTAATCTTTTAATTAGGTAGATTTTTTTACTATATAAGGAAAACGCTAACATTTTAATATTTTTTTTTTATTTCGACCTTTATAGGTAAATATTTGCAATTTACAAACCACAAATAAAACACAATTCATAATGAAATATTAAAATACCCGAAACACGTACCGAATACCGTATTAGAAACACGTAAAATACCTACTCTAAAAATACAAAATAAGAATATCGGATTAAAAAATATATATGTAAATAATCTGAATAATTAATACCAATCTAAAAATATTCTATATGAAGTAAAATTGTTTTAAGAACGTGCGTTCTGATTGGTTTTGAATTATGCGGACAGACGGACAGACGGACAGACGGACACGGAGCTAGATCATAAGGCTTCTTCCTATACGTTGTATAGAAGCCTAAAAAGGGCATAGTAATTTATCTTTATAAAATTTTGTTGTTAAAAATTATTTGTCAAAATAACATTCAGTATCTCTTCTCTCGTTTATACATGGAATGGAATAAAAATTTATTTAAAAACATTTTATTTTTCGTTTAATTCTTTTGTATTATTATCAATTCATATTTATATTAGAAAAAATTTGCGTCTCCCGTTGAGGGGGGGGCGCAAATTTTGGTTCAGCTTGGGGCGCAATATCCCCTTGATCCGCCTCTGGCACTGAGATATAATTTGGGACCAGAGTGGCATGTAAATTCATACAAGCGCGAACTGGGAATGAGCCCCGGAAAATATTTTCAAAGTTATATCAACAGATCTGTGCGAAGTAGAACTTTGAGTGCGATGATGAAATCCCAAAATAGTAGTAGCGTAACTAAGTTGCCGGCCGTAGAAAAAAATATGGATTACGGAGTATATGCGGAACAAGTAGAACCTACGCCAGAAGAAATAGAAATATCAAAGAAGCGTACTATGGAAAAACTACGTGTAACCGAAGAACAACGTAACGATATTGCTATGTCAACAATAAATCAATTTGAAAATGGTCGTTACAGAGCAGAAAAGAAAAATCGTCGTACGGCATCAAAATTTGGTAATCGGTAAAATGGTCTAAGGAAAAAAAGTCTACGGGTAAAAAAGTCTAGGTAAAATGGTCTAGGTAAAATAGTCTAGGTAAAATGGTCTGCGGAAAAAAAGTCTAAGGGTAAAAAAGTCTAAATAAGTAAAATGGTCTAGGTTAGGTAAAAAAGTTTACGGCAATTTAAGACGGCAGCATTCAAGGAGAGTTTCCTTGAATTAACCCTTCATTGCACGATTTTTTCTTTTAACTTAAAAAATATTTTTGTGCTTATTGGGGTTTCCTGACATGAACAAATACTAAAAAAAATATTTCTTGCAATGAATTTTAATTATCAAAAAAGAATTGAATTCACTTTTTTATGTTGATCTTTTTGTTTAAATAAATAATATAAACTATGAGAAGATAAGTTTATAGTAACTATTGTATTTTTAATTTACGAGTGAACATAGACTTTTAGGCTTCTATACAACGTATAGGAAGAAGCCTTATGATCTAGCTCCGTGTCCGTCTGTCCGTCTGTCCGTCTGTCCGCATAATTCAAAACCAATCAGAACGCACGTTCTTAAAACAATTTTACTTCATATAGAATATTTTTTTTCTAATTATGTTTCAAAAAGTCTTACTTTGTGATATTCAAAAGTGTGTGGAAAAGTACTACTTTTCCGCACAGTGTGCGGAAAAGTAGTTTTTTTCCGCACACTTCCAAAAGTATGCGGGAAAGAAAGAAATAGTCAAAAACACAAATCTGCTTTATTTATAATAAACATTAACCGTTACATTTGAACAATTATTAAATGTGTTCACAGCACCCGGATCAATCTTCTCGTTGCTCAAAGTAAGCAAGTAAAACATCTTCCGTGATGCTTTTCACTCGCTTTTCTTTGCACCACGTGTCGAATTGCAAATATGCTTTTTCATACTTGCTTCTTGATTTCTGTGGGATTAGAGCTTGAATCGCCAATGCCGCAGATTCCTCAACATCCGAACATTCCGACATATCAGAAGACATTTTTTCTAAAAACACAAATTGTAAAACTATAAATTAAAAAAAACGTGTGTTCACTAACCTCTTCCCTTTGTAACTGGCACTTGAAATAATTTTTAAAAAAACGTGTGTTCACTAACCTATTCAATTTGTAACTGCCACCTTAAACCTGATATTACTAACTAACTAACTAACCACAGCGTGGGTACCAACCGCACCCACGGTTGGTACCAAAAAAATTTAAATTTTAAGTATGTTTCTATTTTCATAAAGTATTTTTTAGTAAATTCATTTTAATTTAGGTATAAAAAGTATGTTATCGGTTCTTTTTGAAACATAATTAAAAAAAATATTGTTCGATACGCGTGAAAAACTATCTATTTCCATTCTCGGCTTCGGTTTACGATCTCGGCCTTCGGCCTCGATCGTAAAACTTCGCCTTGAATGGAAATATGTTAGTTTTCCTAACTTGTATCGAAAATATCTATAGATTGGTATTAATTATTCAGATTATTTACATATATATTTTTTAATCCGATATTCTTATTTTGTATTTTTAGAGTAGGTATTTTACGTGTTTCTAATACGGTATTCGGTACGTGTTTCGGGTATTTTAATATTTCATTATGAATTGTGTTTTATTTGTGGTTTGTAAATTGCAAATATTTACCTATAAAGGTCGAAATAAAAAAAAAAATATTAAAATGTTAGCGTTTTCCTTATATAGTAAAAAAATCTACCTAATTAAAAGATTAAGGCATTAAAAATTGGAATAAAATAAAGCCCAAATAATTTAACCTACCGAAAAAGTAGATGTATAGAAGCCTAAGAACTGTCGCAAAAGCGAGTTCCACCTTGTTAGAAGTTAGTATAGGACCCGCAACTCCCGTCAAAATGGCGAGCTCTTAAGAACAATATCCAGTGATCCCCCCCCCCAATTTTCGTTTTTTCTGTCTCATTTCCAGGACGTTGCAAAAATTTAAATAATTTCTAGCATCCCAAAATCTTATGTAAACTGACGCGCGACGATAGTTCGCGGTTTGAGACCGGGTTGCTGTTAGTCGTACATGCTCTACGGCAGCGTTTCTCAACCTGGGGGGCGTGAGTATACCGTAAGGGGGGCGGGAGCAATTGGAAATATCAATAAATCAATGGTTATTCGTAATTTTTAATTATTTATAATGGTTATAGTTGGTAAATAGCTAAAAAAAAAACAAAAAGCTCATTAAAAATATCCCGGGGGGCGCGATGAAAATTATGTTTAAACAAGGTGGAACTCGCTTTTGCGACAGTTCTTAGGCTTCTATACATCTACTTTTTCGGTAGGTTAAATTATTTGGGCTTTATTTTATTCCAATTTTTAATGCCTTAATCTTTTAATTAGGTAGATTTTTTTACTATATAAGGAAAACGCTAACATTTTAATATTTTTTTTTTATTTCGACCTTTATAGGTAAATATTTGCAATTTACAAACCACAAATAAAACACAATTCATAATGAAATATTAAAATACCCGAAACACGTACCGAATACCGTATTAGAAACACGTAAAATACCTACTCTAAAAATACAAAATAAGAATATCGGATTAAAAAATATATATGTAAATAATCTGAATAATTAATACCAATCTAAAAATATTCTATATGAAGTAAAATTGTTTTAAGAACGTGCGTTCTGATTGGTTTTGAATTATGCGGACAGACGGACAGACGGACACGGAGCTAGATCATAAGGCTTCTTCCTATACGTTGTATAGAAGCCTAAAAAGGGGGGCGCAAGTACTGAAAGGTTGAGAAAGGCTACGGTGTATGGGTTCCATGACTATTACACTAGATGGCGCAGAATTTAGTTTCCAAAACATTATTCATTTTTGAAATTAAATAATGGCTTTTAATAATTTAGAATGGTTTTCTTTTCGAACTACATTTGTTTTCCTACGCCCGATAGTGAAAGTAGGCTTTTCAAGCTGTCAGTGATGTAGCAAGACTAATTATTGGCTAATATGATAGAAATAAAAATAATTCTGGAGGGTTATTGAGTTTCAGAATATAGTAATCTATATAGTATTTTACCTAGACCATTTTACTTAGACTTTTTTACCCTTATACTTTTTTTCCGTAGACTTTTTTACCTAGACTATTTTACCTAGACCATTTTACCTAGACTTTTTTACCCGTAGACTTTTTTTCCGTAGACCATTTTACCTAGACCAATTTACCGTAGACTATTTTTCCTTAGACTATTTTACCTAGAATCCAAAATTTGGCGCCGTGATGGCTAGAAGAAATACGACCAGATGTCATGAACTTGTAAAAGAAATACTCTATCCATCCGAGTTTCAATCAGAATCCACATCATTTGGAAAGAGGTACGAAGCAGTTGCTCTTACTATACTAGCAGAAAAGCTTGATATTGAAAAGGTGACAAAAGCTGGTTTGTATATTGACACAAATAATTGTTTTCTAGGTGCATCTCCAGATGGGCTAGTTGGTAATACACATTGTGTCGAGGTAAAATGCATACCAAAATTAATTAAAAAGAATCTTACTCTAAGACATGGAACAGAAAAGAAACTAACGTGTTTAAAAATAAACGAACATGGTCTTATGGAATTAAATCGGGATCATGCTTATTATTATCAAGTTCAAGGGCAGATGAATATAACTGGGAGAGAAAAATGTTATTTCGTGGTCTATGTAACCGACGACGATACTTTTATAGAGGAAATCCCGATAGATCGGAAGCTGTGGAATGACGTCTTGCTTCCTAAGTTGACAATATTTTATTACGATTGTATATTGGAGGAAATAGCCAGGAGAAGATATCTCAGAAATATGAAGTGTTACGATCCGCCGTGGATTGAGCTAGCTATCTCAGAAAAATCAGAAAAAAAATCGCAAAAGTCTAGTACAAAAAAACAAAAACTTTAGCAAAATAAATTACACATACGCACATACACATACCGTTGCTGTTAACCAAAAGGGGGGGGGATTAATTTATATTATATCTTTTAATAAGTAGGTGAGGGGAGTAACATGCGCTTTTTTATTGGTATTATGTATTTATTATACTCATAAAAAAGATATGAAATATAATATATTAAAAATAACCTTGTAAATTACCTAAAAAAATCCGGCTTTCAAAAGTCCTACTCTGGCAAAAATGTATCAGTTTATTTTGCTTTAGGTAGATAAGATACTTATTTCATATTAGTAAAAGCGTTATTTATAAAAATTTGTAGTCACAGGTACTTTTCTAGCTATGTATACCTGCCAGATAGGTCATACCCTGGTCATAACAGGTATAGAAGTATAGAACTACTGTAGGTAAATTTATTTAAAATTATTTTTCAAATTTAAAATATATTACAATAATATACCTGTTTAAAAGGTGTGCATCTTGAATAAAATAAAATATCATAAACCAACTAGTGACATCTGCTAGATTTTATGAACTACTCCTATTTATCTAGCACCTTAACTATAAACAAAAATTTAAATAAAATCAAAAATTAGCCCTGCCGTAAGCAGGGGCGTAGTTAGCCTAGATTGCAAAATGCCAAAAATTATAGATATACAAAAAATTAAGTACAGGTATTTACAATTACAAACATAATAACAATTAAACAGCTAATACCAATTAGTTTAAGTTACAAGCTCAATTTTTTCTTAACTGTCTTCTAAATTCTTGCTTAGAAATGTCGAAAAATTCGACATTAAGCTGGTTGGCATGGTTGCAAATTCTAGAAATCGGTGAGTAATTCATACCATATGTGGTCCTGTGGAAGTCGATGGAGAACAGAGGTGGATTTCTCAGTACATAAGGATTGACTGAAAAGCTTATCAAATCCAGGATAGAAGAACTATTGACATGACCGTTTAATAAATTATAAAGAAAAACCAATTCCACATACGATCTTCTTTTTTCCAAAGACGAAATGTTGAGATAACACAAAATTTTGTCATAGTTAGAACTTTGGTACAAGATATTAAATTTGAAACACTTTTTTTTACATATTTCTTTTGAATCCTTTCAATTCTATTTACATATTTATTATAATGCGGATTCCAAGCCATTGTTCCATATTCCAACAATGATCTAACGAGCGATACATACAACAAGTTGATTACACGAGGTTCCTGAAATTCGACAGATTGCCTAATCACCAAACCTAACATCTTAATGTTAGAGGCCTTGTCGACGAATCACTGTCATTTGGCCGAAAATTATTTGGCCGAATTCTATTGGCCGACAGTTTTTGGCCGATAAATCATTTAGCCGACACATCATTTGGTCGACAGATTATTTGGCCGTTCAGTTTTTGGCCGACACTCATTTGGCCGACATTTATATTTTGGAAAATAAATAAATAATTAAATAATTTTTTTTAATTTCACTTTTAACGTTAATATATTATAAACGAAATTAAAATAAAATTATTGTGAAATTAAAAAACCGTTTTCTGTATAATTCATTATTTTTTTGCCATTACACCATTTGACAAATTTCACAATTTTTTTGACAAATTACTCGTTTGTTTTAATTTCCAATCACTAGATTTCTCATAACTTGTATTACTTTATTTGTTTCAATCGAGTTTTCATCAATATTTCTTGGAGTTAGGGTACGCTAATTAATGCATCTGGTAGCAAGAATATTACCCTCGGCGGGGGGGGGGTGAAGGCTGGGGGGGACATTTTTGAGTTATTTTTTCGATATCTTGTCTCGTTTTCGAGATAAACAGCTTTTTATGTTTTCATTTGTCAAGTGTATATTATTTTAATTATTATTTATCATTAAATGCCATTTAAACAAAGAAGTAGATAAAATAGTATATCAAACTTGTGAGATAACGATGCATTACCGGCCTCATGATTCAAAAGCCTTCGGGCCTACGGCCCTCTGGCTTTTAAATCCTTCGCGGGTAATGCATCTCATATCTCCCGCGTAGATAATATACTATTAATTAAGACAAGACAGGGAGCTAATTGCATTGGCTTTGTAGTCCTCATGGTCATGTTTGAATATAAAATAAACATATTATTAATTCTTATTAATTTTACTTTTAACAATAATTATTCACTTTCGATAGAAGATTGGACTGTATTTTTGAGTTTTGTGTGAAAATATGAATTTTCGCAGTTATTTACACAATGCTTGTAAAAAACTTTATTGAATATTAAATTTTTGACTCTGACTCTCTTGATCAAAAAAAACAAACACATGATTACAAACTACAAATCTTTACATGCCGCCCGCCTTGAAATGAACATTATTTCAACAAAATAAAGAGATGAACAAGAAGATGCAAAGGTAAGTTTGACAAAAAATGGTAAAATAATAATCATTGAACAAAGTAAAAGAAACTTAAAACTAAAAGTATTCCCAAACGATGGTCAAATCTGTAAATAAACACTGAGTAGTTAAGCACTAACACTAGGAAGAGGGCAAATTTTTGCAAAGGATCTTCGTAATGTTCCTCCTTCGGTTTGCATAGTAGCAACACGATTAACATTATCTTTACCCGGATGCACATCGATGATTCGACCTAACTTCCACTTGAATGGAGGCAAATTATCATCCTTTATTAAAACAAGAGTTCCATTGGTTAAATTAGATTGATGTTGCTTCCACTTGGTACGGTGTTGGAGTTCAGATACATATTCTTTGCTCCAACGTTTCCAAAAATGTTGGTATACAAACTGCAATCGTTGGAAATATTCCAACCGATTCTCTGGTAAGCCAGTAACATCTGGATCTGGTAACGAAGCTAAAGGCTTTCCGACGAGAAAATGACCCGGAGTAAGAGGTTGCAAATCACTTGGGTCGGATGAGAGGGGCGCAAGGGGTCGTGAATTGAGGATAGCTTCAATTTGACACAGTAAGGTGCAGAGTTCTTCAAAATTAAAAACCGAATTTCCTAAAATTCTTTTCATGTGGTGTTTACATGATTTAATGCCACTCTCCCACAAGCCACCAAAATGGGGACTGTGTGCAGGAATAAAATGCCAGTTTATACCCTGATCAGATAAAGCATCAGATATTGAGGACTGGTGGTCCTTTAAAAGCTTACCTAATTCATGTAACTTAGAATTAGCTCCAACAAAGTTGGTTCCATTATCAGAATGGATATGCAAAGGTTTGCCTCGTTTTGCTATAAACCTTCTTAAAGTGAGTAAAAAGGCGTCAGTTGATAAAGCAGTAACTAACTCAATATGAACGGCCTTACTGGCAAAACAAACAAAGAGACATAAATAAGCTTTGCCTAGTCTGGATCCGCGTCCTTTAGTCAACTTGTATTGTATTGGACCAGCATAATCAACACCAGTTGTATGAAAAGGGTGAGAAGGCGTGACTCTCTCCCTTGGCAAATTACCCATAATGGGTTGCGTAACGGTAGGAGATGCTCTAAAGCATCTTACACATTCATAAACAATTTTCTTAGTCAGATTCCTACCGGAGGTAATCCAGAACTTATCTCTTAAGGAGCATAAAAGAAGCTGAGGTCCTGCATGCAGTAACCTTAAATGTTCACGACGAACAATGAGTTTAGCAAAACTGTGTTTTTCCGAGAGAAGAAAGGGATGTTTTTTATTGAATGAATATTCAGTATTACGAAGTCGCCCTCCGACGCGTATTAAATTGTCGTCATCTAGAAAAGGATTAAAGGCAAGTAGCGGCGAAGAGGCCTTTAAAGGAAAACCCCTTGACAATTGTTTGTGCTCCTCCTTAAAGGAATCGAGCTGAGATAACTTTATTAAGGCTCTCATTGACCTTGCGATTTCATCAGGACTTAGCGATCCTGTTTTTCGTTCTCCCTTCTTAAGAGAACAGTTTAAACGAAACCGTAAACAATAAGCAATTATTCTTTCAAGCCGAGAAGCATCAGAATAATTCTCGAAGGGAAAAGAAAATCCTTTATGAACAATAAGCGCCTGAGTTTCATTTTTAAAATCAGGCAATTTGATTGCTTGAAAACTTGGTTTTGGCCAAGAAGATTCTTCTTCTAGTAGCCATGGAGGACCCTTCCACCATAATGAAGAAGTTTTCAAAGCTTGAGGAGTTACTCCTCGTGACAAGAGATCAGCAGGGTTAAATTTAGTGCTAACATGTCTCCAAACGGCGTAAGAAGACTGTTCTTGTATGTCTGCAACACGATTGCAAACAAACGTTTTTAATAAGTTTGGACTGGTTTTCAACCATCCTAAGACAATAGTCGAGTCCGACCAAAAAACATATTTAGTAATATTCAGTTTTAAAGATTTCTTTACTTGCCTCACAAGCTTAGTTAAGAGAACGGCTCCGCTGAGCTCAAGTCTAGGTATGGTGGTGGGCCTTAAGGGTGCAACCCTTGATTTTGCACAAAGCAAATTGATGTGAACTACATTATTGAAGTCCGTAACTCTTAGATATACACAAGAGCCATACCCGATCTGCGAAGCATCACAGAATGCATGTACTTGTACTTCGACTGGATTCACGCAGGTGACATGACGCGGTATTTCTATGTCATTTAAAATTGTCAAATCACGGCGATAAGAGATCCACTTTGTTTCAAGTTCATAAGGAACCGATTCGTCCCAACCTAACCTTTCGAGCCAAAGGCTTTGCATAAAGGCCTTTGCTGTAAATGTACACGGTGATAATAACCCAAGAGGGTCGAATATTTGAGAAATCTCAGATAACATCGTTCTCTTTGTTATCTTGTTGCTTGACAGCTTTGAAATATTAAACATGAAGTGATCCGTTTGATAAACCCATATGATACCTAAAGTTTTGGTATGCTGCTGATCGCCAAAGCTGAGGGCCCCCGGATGCATATTCGCGTTTGGAACGTTTTCCAAGACCCGTGGATCGTTCGAAATCCATTTTCGTAAATTGAAACAACCAGAAGTTAATACACTTATGAGTGCTGAACATATGTGGCGAGCTTCGTCCAAACTATCCGCTCCGGTTAGCAGGTCGTCGACGTAGAAGTCGTACTTGATTATCTTAGAGATAATAGGAGAGGTATTTTCGCAATCGATTCCTAATTGGAATAATGAACGTATGGCTAAATACGAAGCCGAAGCCGTACCGTAAGTTACGGTATTTAAATCGTAAGTCTCTACTGGTTCTTCGGGAGAAGAGCGCCAAAGAATGCGTTGTAGGTGCCTTTGTTCTGAATTTATTTGCACCTGTCTATACATTTTCTCTATGTCCGCTGACAGGGCATATACATGTTGTATAAATTTTAGCAAAATAGTAAAAAGATCTTGCTGCATGGTTGGGCCAACCATTTGGATGCTATTCAACGAATGACCTGTTGTGGTCTCTGAGGACCCGTTAAATACAACACGTAATTTAGTTGTAAGGCTGTCTTCCTTCAGAACACCATGGTGCGGTAAATAATAAGAGATTTCGGAATTTGGATTAACCAACGTCATGTGGCCCAAATCCAAGTACTCTTGCATGAAAGCTAGGTATCTTATTCGCAATTTTGGATTCGCCTGAAGGCGCCTTTCCAATGCAAGAAACCGTTTTTTCGCTACAAAAGCTGAATCACCTAGTACAGTAGGCGGGGTTTTGAAGGGAATTGATACGATGAATCTTCCTTCATCATTCCTGATCGTGTGTTTAGCGAAATGCTCTTCGCAGGCATTCTGCTCTGCTGAAAATACCTTTTCTGTTGGATAGTTGTCCATTTCCCAAAACTTCGTTAACTGGTCTTGTATGTCAACTGAAGTAGCGTGATGACATCGTACTTGCGTAGACAATGCTGTTGTGGTTAGACCGGACACGACCCAACCGAGATGGGTTTTTTGTAACATTGGCAGATTAGGGCCTAACCGTTTCTGCCCAATGCAGAGAAGCTGGAAAAATACTGATGAACCTATGAGAAGGTCGATTTCGCCCGGTTTATTAAAGGAAGGATCTGACAAGACAACATCCTTGGGTATCGTAAAACTATTTTGTTTGACATTGAAACTAGGCACAATGCCAGTGATGCGCTCGATTACCAGACAGGTAATGCTAACTTTGAATAATGAATTGTTAGCATTAACTTCCAAATCGCACTTTGAATTAACCGACAAACTCGACTCGTTTATTCCGCAAACCGTGATGTTTGCGTTTTGCAAAGGTAAGTTTAATTTCTTCACGCAATTAAAACTTATAAAGTTTGACTGACTTCCAGAATCAAGCAATAAACGTACAGTTTGAAAGTTACCTAGTGAATCGCGGACCTTCGCTGACGCAGTGGGCAGGAGGACTTGCTGAGAATTTGAGCATAAGGTAGAAATACTCATAGTCGGCTCAACGACTTCATCCTCTGATGAATCCTTGACCTCCGGCTGCACAAGAGCTGCAACCTTTGTCTCGACATGCAACAGTGAGTGATGCCTTGCCCTGCAGATTTTACACGAGTATTTTGAATGACATTTAGGCAAAAAATGACTATTCGAAAGACAGTTGAAGCATAGTTTAAGTGCTTGTACTTTGCTAGACCGAGCCTGTGGTGTCAATTTTATGAACTCTTGGCACGAGCCTATGAAATGATCACATTTGCAATATGCACAGTTTGCTTGATTGACAACAAATGATTTAGATATAAATTTCGGTTTCTCGGAAGGTATCTTCGCGCTCCGTTTCTCAATGTTTTCTAAAAAGTTTGAATGTTTTGTCAAAAAACCTTTGAATTCCTTTAAAGTAGGCAGTATTGCCTCATCCGCGTTAAGAACTTTTTCCCACTCTCTGTGGGTGTCATTATCTAATTTGGTTGAAACTAAGTGAACAATAATTGCTTCAAATAATTCCTCAGCTGTTGCCAACGTAAGCAGTGAGCTAACGTGTTTAGCGATCGCGTCAGTCATCTTTCTAAGATCCTTAGAAGATTCCTGTTTCATCACCTTTAACCCTAGTATCGCGGTTAAATTGTTTTTGATAATTAGTTTGGGTTGATCATACCGATCCAACAAAGTTGTCCAAGCTATCTTGTAGCTAGCGTTCGTAAAATCGAGTGATTTTATAACATCAGCCGGTTCACCTTGAAGAGACGACTTTAAATAGTGAAGCTTAGTTATGTCATTGAGATCTGAATTTTCATGAATTAAATTTTGAAATATTGATTTGTACTCGAGCCACAAATCTGCTTGGCCGCTAAACTTAACAAGATTTATTTTTGGCAAGTTTACTCTTTGCAAATTTGTGTAAGAGTTCGCTGAATGTTTACTTCCATTTGGCGACAATGGCCTATTTGAAGCATTCCCTACTGGATGATCAACTATAGGACTCAATGCACTAATTAGAACCTCTGATGCAGCTAATTCTTTGTAATATGTATTTTCAAATTCTAATAAATGTAATTCGTTAGCTTCATCGTTTTCAGATGTTGACATAATTTGGTTATAGATATCAATGTATTCTGACAAAATTGTTGAAATGTTATTTGTTCTAGTTTGCAATTCATTAACCGTTTCTTGTTGAACGACTTCCTTTTGTTCAACTGACATTTTAACCTTGCTTACAAATGTTTGAAATCTGGTAAGCCTAGACTTTATGGCGCTTCTTTCGCGCATTAAATTACTCATCTTATTTAAAAATAATTTAACGTGCTAATAATTAGATATTAATGTAAATGTTATTTTGAGGTATAACTTGACCTTTCTCTGACCTTACCGTGTACAAATAATGCTAGATAAAGGGATAGATAAGATTTGCTCTCTTACTCTCTCGACGATTGTACGCACACCCGTTTTCTTATCTTGCTTTCAAATGTAACGACTTGGTCTTGACGATTTTCTATCTTCGGAAAACCGCTGTTGCTAGCAGTAGCCTTCTGTTGTGGCAATTAAAGTATTTTAATTGTTTGCTAAATCATCCGGTTCGAAGGACCATATTCACTTTCGATAGAAGATTGGACTGTATTTTTGAGTTTTGTGTGAAAATATGAATTTTCGCAGTTATTGACACAATGCTTGTAAAAAACTTTATTGAATATTAAATTTTTGACTCTGACTCTCTTGATCAAAAAAAACAAACACATGATTACAAACTACAAATCTTTACAATAATAGATACCGAAAATTTTTTAAATCCGATTCAATCTGGCTTCTTATTGGGTAATAATTAATCTTACGTAAGATTAGTAGGAGGAGTATACATTTTCTTATTTTTTCTAAATAGGGGGGTCTAAAAGAAGGAAAAAAACGTCTCTTACGTAAATACACGAACGGTCCCTAAGCGAAAGTAAATTACATCGTATGTGCCCTCATGTGCGCTCAATATTTTTTGGGATTTTTAGTTTAAAAAAAAATACCTCATTTAATTAGTTTTATATATTAATTATTGATTAAAACTTATTGATTATGAAATGTGCAATACATTCGTACACATAGATCAAATTCGTCCTCCAAAGTATTTTCTTTTAGTTCAAAGTTTGATTCATCATCTAGACTTTCTAGCCGTAATGCTTTCTTAAAATAGCGTATCGCCTCTCTAAAAATATTAATTTAATATCGACGTATTGAAGAACATAATATGTAAAAGTTAATGCTTACCTAAAATTCTTCATATACATATAAACATATGCAAGGCCTTCATATCCTAAAACTTTGTAGAAGTCGTCTTCTGTTAATTTATAGAAGGCATCGAGTGCTTCATCAAGTTTTTCACCAAAAAACAGAGAAAAACCCATATTATACCACAGGGAATATGAAACTTTTTTGGAATGATTTATTGCAGTGCGTCGGCAATCGGTCACTTTGTCAAAATCATCAGAAAGATTATATAAGTTTCCTATCATAACTTGTAGGTCAGCGTCAACCTTTACAGGATTTTCCCGTGCGGCTTTTAAAAATATGCTTTTAACGTCGTTGAGTGTATTTCTGAAAAAAGGCGCACAATTCAAGAAAAAAATCGAAAGAGGTGTCGTGGGACACTCGGTTGGACCGAAGTCCTTGCGCTATATTATTTTCATAATTTATAATCATTTTTTCGATTATATATCGAAGAGAGGTGAGTATACCTTTTTATCGGAAAACATAAAATCGTGGGCTTACAAGAAAAAGGCACTAAGTCAAAAATGATAGTTTTGAGCAATCTGTATTTTAAAGTTTGCATTTGCATTTGCATCAATGCTTTAGTGCTTTCCTACATTGCTATATTTCACAAAATTAATCAGATATGACTTACTGCGTTTTTGCAGTATAGGAAGATCATTAAAACTGAGATCTATAATGCACTAACAAGAAATAAGTAAAATTTGGACTTAGTGCTTTTTTCTTGTAAACCCGCGTAATTATCTATTATTTATCAAATAATATAAAAATGCCAAAATGTCAACTAAGGATTTCGAGCTATACGAAAAATAGTATATTACTGGCCGACCATTGAAAAGTTTATCGGATAACATAAAATTGTCTATTATATCAAATATAAAATCATTATATTGTTTAAATCACAAATCGTAACAGATAAGACGAATGAAAACAATGTTATTAGAGCAACTCTCTATATTGAAATGCAGTAAGTGCTTGAATCATAAATAAATCGTTTGCAGATCGTGGTTCGAACCTCACGTCGCGTCGGTCAAATTTTTTTTATAATATAAATGATTTGACATGCAGAATTCAGATATTTCACAAATATAAACAAAACAATAAACCAATATGGCGGCCACTGGGTATAAAATGCGTGACGATTTCTGCCATTTTGGTCCTACCGTAAAAGTTCATAAGCCGCGTTAAGGAACTTCGTTCCAAAAATTTTAATTAACTTTCCTAATGAAACGGTTTTCTACGGATATAAAAAGTTTCGGCATTCATTAAATTTGATAAAACGTACGCTATTTGTGAGAAATGAATAATGGGAATTGTTAAAATTCTCGCACTTGTCTAACAGCTCGTGCTTAAATATGTTGCGTTTTCTCACTCATTACATAAACTGCTATTACTTACTCGTCCAATTTTGGCGTTTTTCTATCGTCCATTGTAAAATCAGGTGGAATAAGGTGTTTATATGATTTCTTATTTTTCAACCAATTAAATGCCGTCCTACAAGCTTGGTATTCGCACCTATAAGCACAGTAGATGGAAAACATCAGACAGATGCCAGTATAACAACGAGGTTTCAATTTTAAATACTGCTTTAGGGCTGAGATTGCCTTGTCAGGCTAAAACATTTAAAATTGCATAATTATATCAATTACTAATTGATTAAATTAAAATTTATACCTCATTATTCTGATATAAACAAAAACTTAATTTATACCAGTTTATAGGAGTTATGTTGTCGATTCGCACGGCTTCATCGAAGTATAATCCAGCTTCGGCGTGATGAAATTTTTTTAAAGCTTCCTCACCTTTTTCGTAAGGTTCCAATTGACCTCTCATGGGATTGTTTTCTATATGCGAATACACCTGAAAATATTAATGTTTTTTATATTGGTTAATTTTATTATCATATAACTATTATAAAGAATAGAACTGAATAAAATCACAAAGCAATCCTTAATCTAGGCGCACGGTGTATTTGCAAAACATAAAATTCTGGTAAGGTATTTCTCAATTGGATTATGTTAGAGAATGGCCTCTAAATGTAAAACCGGGTTTTCAGCCTCAGATAGCACTCGCGTCAGTCGTCATCTCGAAGAACTTGTTTTTATTATATTATCTCGTAAACGGTGCCCCGGACAATAAAAATAGTTATACCTTTTTTGTAGGAAATTAAACTTCCTATCATTTTTACTTGAAGATTTTTTCTCGAAAGTCAATATCTTTCAAAATATAGTAAGTTGAAAAATTCAAAATATTATAGTTTTTGTTAAATTTTTCTTTGACAGTTACAGATACAGAAAATATTATAACAATTGAACTTATAGAACACATTTTACACTTAGGGGCCATCCACTAACATAATCCAATTAAAAAATCCCTTAACGGGATTTTATGTTTTGCATCATAATTTTTGGTGCTCTGGCGCCTAGACTTTGTGGAAATTATTCTATCTAAGATAACGCCTCTCGACCTCAAACAGTTATCTTCGTACCCAGTGAAAAAAATGTAATAATTACTATTATAACACTTCGCAACACCACAGATTAAATGACTTATAAAAAAATGTTGTCGCTATTGTGATATACTTTTTGATTTACACCTTCGAAAGCATACAAAAATTATTTACGAATATCTAAATCAACAATTAATGCTGTTTTGTCAATAAATTGAGAATAAATGAAAAGTGTATACTGTGTAGTAAAAGTATTAGATTAAAAATAAATAATCTGTTTCAAATTCCTTACAGATGATATTAGGGTATATCAACTTATCAACTTATACCTGTTACTCACCTTCGAATGAAGTATATCTTTTCGTTTAAATTTTCTATATATCTGATTGGGATGTTTTCGCTTCCATTTCTTTTCCTTCCATTCTTCTTCGAAATCATTCATAATGTAAAAAAATTCTTCTGGGGTAGTAAATTCGGGTATAGTTTTTGTCTCTAAAAATATTAATTATTAAAAAAATTATATTTAAAATTATAAACCAAAATTAAAACCTATTATATTTTTTTCCTCTGGTAATTGTTTATCTTTTATTTCTTTAGGATATGTTATGCTGTTTTCCTCAAGTTGTTGTACTTTTTCCAATTCGTCCAAACTTTTGATAGCTATCATACCTTGCACGTTAGTCAATTTTCCCCTAGGTTCTTCAGATTTTGATTCAAACTGAACATAAAAATATTTAATTGTAAACAAAAAACCTAAATGTTGGTTGGTTGTACTCACCTGAGGTGACACTTTTATTTCGTTTGGCCGGTATTTATATTGTATATAATTTTGGAATTCATGGAATTTATATAAATTGTCAGAACTTTCTTGTAGCTGACTTTGATATGGCGTTGTCCACGTGGCACCGAGAAGAGAGTGGTTTTCTACATTAACATAAGGTGTAGATTGAAATGGTATTGGTACTTGTTGTTGTTCAATTCGCTCCATTTCTCTCATTAAATCTAAAAATTAATTAATTATTTTAGTGTGAGACAAAAACTATCGGGAACTTTAATTACCATTCATCCGAAAAGATTGTGGTTGCATTAAATTTTGTTGATTCAGTCCATGTGGTGATGCATTACCAATGCTTTCATGAAATCTTTGATCTTCTGTTACATGTTGTACCAATTGTGAAATTGGGTTACTTTGGCCACAACCTGCTTCCATTAATTTTCGAAAATCCATTATTTTAACTGCAAAGAATTAAGGTAAATTAACGTGTGACAATATAAAGAGCAATAACACAATAACACAAGGTGAGCGTATTATTATTTTAAGAGCTCGTATGTAATGTGAAACTACCTAACTATTTTACGTAAAATATGTAATATTTATAGAATATAAATATTTATTTTTCCAAATTGAAATAAAAACTTCTAAAAAGTGATTAACTATAAAAACTATATTTTAATTATAGCACACTGCTATAAACACTGCACTTCTATACTTTTCGCCACATGGTTTGGTATATATTGTAATGGTAAATTAGTGTTAAATGTTTAATAAATAAATTAATAAAAAAAAATTAAAGTTACCTAAATTGAGGAATCCTCGTACTAATACGTACTGAAAACGTTCTTCAAGTAAAATTTTTTATTTTATGAACATATGATATGTATTGGTATAACGGTTTAGTGCAAATAACTACCAACCTAGGAAAAACTAAAATAGGTTACTTTTTGTTTAACAAGCCGTTAGAATTAACCGGTTGTTTCTATTGGCTTGTAAGTATTAACAGATATTTTCTATTGGTTAGTTAAATTTCACGGCGTGTTAAAAATTTTCTAAAACCGGGCCATATTATGTAAATTTTATTATTTTGACAGTTTCTCTTTCTGCTTAAATTTTACATGATACTTAGAAGATAAGTATAAAAATAGTAAGTAAGCATTAGCTTAATTTATCGGGCGTAACCGAAAACTAATAAAATAACAAAAATTTACTCAATCATGTATTAGATTTAGTTGATAAACATTCTAATTGTCCGGTTTCTTTTTATTATGAACTTTTTTATTTAGTCTTAAAATGACGTTTAACATATCATCTGTCGAAACGCAACGGTAATACTTGGAAATGTGCACAACAATAGAACGACCTCTGTCCAAAAGCATTTACTAAGAAATCAGAGTGCAGTATACATGGGGTAAGGTAAACTGCACTCCAAAACGACCTGCAAGTGGTAAACTGCACTCCGAGCATTTTTCAGGTAAGTTGCACCCCAAAATTACCTGCATAATGGTAAGCTGCACTCTAAGCATTTAATTACTGGATTATCATTAAGATTATAGTTAAATATTGATCCTTTAATTAATTCATTACAACTGAGAAATTTTATTATACATAATATGAAATATTGTTTAAATATGTTATACAAAAAATGGTTACTGTCAGTTAACTGCCCGCATGAATTGGGCTTTGATTTTTTTTCTATTAGAAAGAGCACATTTTTCTGAGCATTTTGAAACCGCACTTCAATGCGGATTATCCAGTAGTTTTCGAGAAAACGGCATTTGAAAATCAAAATTTTACATGCATTTTACATAGGGAATTGATCCGCTCCCGACTTCTATTGTGAGCCGGTTGGATTGTGAGCCGGTCGGGTAGACATCGAGCGTTGCTAACGAGTTTCACCCCTTTCGAGTTGCACCTTTGGCGAATTTGAGCGACCTAGAGGGATGTTTTAAGCGAGTCAGCGTTCCTCTCAAACTCCGCTACCCTCCGCTCCGGTCCCCTCCGCACCGGGCGCTACGCGCCGTTTTGACGAACGCAACCAAGGCAATCGAGATTCTAACCTAAAAACGAGTTCTGCGTTTATTTTTTAAATTATTGCATAATGTTGCGTAATACACCCGGCTATTTCACAATCGCGTCTGCCTGCCAACACTAAGACTATATCAGAACGCACGCACCGTCAATAGAACTACATATCTACATTTTGGTTAATTTTTGGCATTTTGCAATCTAGGCTAACTACGCCCCTGCTTACGGCAGGGCTAATTTTTAATTTAATTTAAATTTTTGTTAAGTATATCTACGTTTAGGTTAATTTTTGGGATTTTGGAATCTAGGCTAACTACGGCCCTGCTTACGGCAGGCATAATCCTGACAAATTTTGGGATTACGACGGTGTTATAGAGATAATCCTTTAATCCTTTAATCTATTTATATATTTATCTATATAAGTAAAACAATACTTAGATTTAGACAACCAACGTAAAGACTTGGAGACTATAATATAAACAGGACCAACCTAAAGAATTGGATAACCTATTTAAATAAACTAATAAAATATAACATGGTGTCAGAAGAAAACGAAATGGCAATGAACTTAAAACAAGTATTCGGAATATTCGAAGTTCTACACAAAGCGATAGAAATGGCGAAAGAATTGGATTTAGCTAAAGAACAGTTAATACGGCTAGAAGAAGAAAAAGAATTACAACGATTTCTGGGGATGGTAACATATTTGAGAACATTCATAAAAATAATGTCGTTAGAAACAAGTAACCTAAGAAGTCCACAAAGGAAAGAAATGTATATAGCTGGATCTCGATCACGATCAGCTACAGAAGACGTAAATGTTGAATTAACGGAAATTGATATTGAAAATAAGCTGCATATAAATTTGCAAATTCAGAATTTAGCCGTGTCAGAGCGAAAACTAAAAAAAATTCAAGAAGCTAAACAAAATGATGAATCATTACAAAGGGTTATGGGATACTATGCCAACGGATTGCCAGATCATCAAAGTTTAGGGGACGAAATGGCGAGAAAATATTACAATACCAACATTTTAGACACAGATGAGCAAACCAATTTCGTATCGGAAGGTAACTCAAATAAATCGGCAAAATGCAGAAGTTCGTCGAGGTCTAACAGTAGTAGCAGTCGATATTCTTCAAATACGAATGCCCGTCGTAGCCGTAATCAATCGCAATCTATATCTTACAAATTTCCAACAATGAAGAATATGTTAGAAAGAAGAAAAAGATAATCAGGAAAGCCCTATAAACAATACCAGTGATGAAGGGAATAAACAAACTCCAAGAAGAACAAGATATGGAAGACAGATAAAACCGCCTAGACGATTTACTTTCTCGGATTAGGCCTAATGGTAAAAAGGGAAGATGTTATAGAGATAATCCTTTAATCCTTTAATCTATTTATATATTTATCTATATAAGTAAAACAATACTTAGATTTAGACAACCAACGTAAAGACTTGGAGACTATAATATAAACAGGACCAACCTAAAGAATTGGATAACCTATTTAAATAAACTAATAAAATATAACAGACGGGTGCGGCTTACGCACCTCGACCACTACCTGCTAATGGTAAACTGCACGAATTTGGAGTGCAGTTTACCACAGGGATTAAAATTTCTCTGTTTTGCTCGGAGTGCAGTTTACCATTTTGTTTTACCATTACTTTAGGTCGTTCGTGCAGTTTACCGTCACCCGTATACCCGTAGAGGACGTTACAATTTTGTTTTTTTTTTTGTAATTTCTATTATCACACCACCTGTCGACGACACAATTTTTGGTTGAAACTAGATAAAACTTTTATCAAAACCTTGAATAGTAGTGTCGATAGAAAATCGTCATATAGCTAACCATGCATTGTCATCTAAACTAAACGTGCATGCAAAATTTCAGCTCAATCGGAAAACGGGAAGATTTTCTTACATAGTTAGTTAGTAGAGGTCGAGAACAATCGATAGCGCTATCGATTATTATCGATAGTAACTACTATCGAAATCTATCGATAGTTTTCTGTAGCTATCGATAGTTTTCGATAGTCGTGACACGTGACAGGTGTCTTCAATCCCGGCAATTTACCTTTATCATTAGTCATTACCAACATGATAATTTTGATTTTTATGAATGAAAATGCAACGTTAGTTATTTGAGCATTTTGCACTTTCAACAGATGCTAGTTTTTTGCTACAAATTTGTTTCCCTATATTTAATATGCACTATCGAAAACTATCGATATTTATCGATGGTCTAAACGTTGTCTATCGATAATTATCGACAGTGCCGCTTATCGATTATTCTTAACCTCTATTAGTTGGTTAGTTAGTTTCTTAGTTACAAGTGAAGCTAATAAAAGCGTGTTAAAAATGGAGTCGCTGAACCATTTGTTTTCCCTCTCCTCTAAACAACTTATCTATAGTATTATCTATACTATAATAAGCTATTCCAAAAGTTTTCCTTAGTTCCTAGACTGTAGTACGGAACTGAACAATTGAACGCGACCGGTTGAACTCGGCCGATTGAACACAGCCGCTTGAATGCAGAGACGTTTGAACGCAGAGTCGGTTGAGCACGAGGACGTTTGAACGCAGAGTCGGTTGAGCACGAGGACGTTTGAACGCATCGGGGACATTTGAACATGAGAAATTAAATGCAATTGCACCTCCCCCCCCCCTGAAAAAATTACATAGTTGAGTCCATCGATATGGAGATCCATATCCTTTCTGGTAGCCCACTTTGTCGAGTAGGACCAGTCTAGAGAGATATTTTTAGTGAATATGGCGTTTGTCATGGTTTTGACAAATGCAACCACAGAAAATCTTAGATCCACCTTAATTTAAACGTTTATAATAGACTATTAGTTGTCTTACGGGCCCTTACGTGTAAGTAGAGGGAGTCAAAAATTACAAAACTTGTCAAATTTATTTTTTTTTTAAATTACAAATTTATGATCGCCCCCTTACCAAAGTAAGTAAATTATCACCGCTCCCCCCCCCCAAATAACAAATTTTAAATATCAATTTTGAGGTCAGGGGCCCTATTCTTGAACTGACTCGAAATTTTTAGTAACCTGTTTAAACATTCCATATCAATACATATTAAACCGTCGTGCAACGACATTATTATTATATTATAACAAGGGGGGGGTGCAATTGCATCTAATTTCTAACATTCAAACGGTGGCGTTCAACCGGCCTCGTTCAAATGTCCTAGACCGAAAATATTAATGTAAATTGGCCAAATATTCCAGAAATGTCTAAATGATTGTAATTTGCACGAGAAAGTTTTACACCTCTTTGGTGATTACTTTATTAGCTTCAATAACTGAAACAATTTCTAAGATGGAAAGGAATGTTTCTGGGGTTCCATGCAACTACTTTTCTTGATTAGTAGAATATAGTGCAACTGAAATTTTTAACAACTTTAGAATAAAGTTAAAAAAATCATCATTTAAGCAATTCGTTGAACGAATCACATTATCAAACGAACTGTAGAATTCGTAGTACGAGTATGTTCTATAGTAGCTTTCCACAAAAATGGTTCTTAATCAAGTTAAAGTGCGTTAAATTTGCGTTAAAGTTAAATTACTATCAATAGTATTACTATCAATAGTAATTTAACTTTAATAATTAATAATTAATATCAATAGTATAAAAGTACTATCAATACTAGCAACCTACTATCAATAGTAGGGTACTGAATCAATCATTTGAATAGCTCATAATAGAGAATACCATTCCAATCCCACTCACCTTTAGATTAGTGAGTCTCGGCTTTTCCTCCGTCTGGGGAGCTTCACCTCGCTTCGATCACGATTTTTTGCGCACAACGTGGTCGTATGTAATCCATTTTTCATCTCCAGTCACCATTCTCTTCAAAAATGATTCGATTTTAATACGTTTTTTGTTAATTCTTTTTGAATTCAGATTTTTTTAAATAGTTTGCAACTGTTTGGCGATTGATGTTTAGATCGTTGGTGATCTTTACAGTGCTTAGATGACGGTTTTGCTTCTCAATTTCTAAAAGTTTTTCAACTTTTTCAATAAATGGCTAACCAGAGTGTGGTGCATCTTTGACATCAAAATTTCCAGAACGAAACCGTGATACCCATTGTTTTGCTACTATTTTCGATAGAGCATCTGAACCATAAACAGCACAAATATTTTCACGAACCTGCTCGGCGTTTTTTATTTGATCGAAGGAAAATTGTAAAATGTAGCAAATTTCTTCTTTATTTACTTCCAACTTTAAACAGCAATTTTTCTACTGAGCCGAATCGAATGATTTTACATTATTGGTATTTTAGCTAAAATTGTCATTTTTCCAATGAAATAATATATGAATATGCGATCAAAAAAGGGAACGTACCCATACTACGTGACCCGTTTAGCGGGGGTCTTCAAAATGTCAAAAAGTGATTTAAAATTATTTATAAATTACTACATGAAAACTAGAGGAGAGGGGGGGGTCTAGGAATATACTACAGGTGGTCACCGAGGGGGGGGGGAAATAAAAAATTGCAAAAAAATGGGTCACGTAGTATGGGTACGTCCCCTAAGTAGTTTCACAGATAATCTACTTTGACGTCATTTATTGTCTATTTGGGCCGGGAACTTTTTACCACACGTATGCCCGTATTCACAAACGTCCGTAAAATTTTTAACGGACCGTTAAATTTAACAAACCAATGGAAGTTAGCTCTCGGTGCATGGAAACCTATAGAAATCATTCGTTAAATTTAAGGGTTCGTTAAAAGTTTTGTGAATACGGGTACTAATATGACAATTGAACTTTTCCATTATTGCAATTTAATTGCAATCAATTATGAATCAATGTGGGATTCGATTAATAAAAATGTATAAAACTAAGCACCCGTTGAAATGTCTCTTTTTTAAAGATTTAACAGAACTAAATCAAACATCATCAACCCACGACGACCGCCAGCTTTACGTGCCCTCCGAAGCACGGCGTCGATCATATGAAATTTCAGACTTTTTCCGGATTTGAACCGGGTACCTTAGTGTTAGCAGTTATTCAGCTTAAAATTCCGTGTTGTATAATATACAACCCCCTCCCCAAGTGACTCCACCACAAGTAAAGGTACGTAAGCTTTTTCCACCTCCCTCTTAGGTAATTTTTTTATAATTAATTTTAACCCCCTCTCAACTCAATATTTGTAAAAAAGAAGTTATAATAGATAGTCAAAACTTCAGTTTAAGTCGTGTATGACTCTTCGCAAGAAAGTAAAAAAATAGAAGTATTTGTTATTTTCTGTCACTTTTCTAATAGTAACTTTTTGTATGTATGACAATAAATGTAAAATCAAAATAAAATTTTATTTATATAGATAAAAGCTAATAAAGAAAATATCGTCACTCTCTGCCGCAATACCTCCAATCACCAGCACACCAAATTTTGTCCGGAGATACGATGACATAATGTTCATTTTTGTTTTCTATTGTGGTAGCCTTAACAAAGATATCGGTAGCCCTGGCAAAGATATCTATACATATGTATCACCCCTACCCTAAATCTATCTATAAAAGTTTTTTTAACAAAATCTAAAATGAAAAAAATTTTTTATTTTTGTACGCCACTGAATTTTTTCCAAAATTTTTATATACGTCACATAATACCGTAGATTGGTACAACAAATTTTTTCGGTCATCTATTTTTCGAAAATAAATTTTTGTAAATTACTGACTGCCGATTTACTGATTCTGAAAACATTTGCGAAAAAATTTAACAAACAGCCTAAACTTGATCGCTACCTAGTGGCAGAACCTTTTACTTATAAAGTAACGTTCCGTCAGTCCGTACGACGATATTATAAAATATTTCCCTCCAAACCACCTATTTTTGTATTCTAAAATAAATTGTTAAAAGCCCTAAACTCAACTCTTATGCTGCACTCGGTATACAAATCAACATTAACCTAATTTTGACACATATGTCACAAAATTATGACGTTTATTAAAATTTTGAATATATTGTTTTATTTTTGCCAGCCATCTGACAAATTCTCACAAAAAATATATAAATTAAGATTTCAGTTAATATTTTCTATAATTTTTCTGACCTGCCCCGCCCTGTTACAATTGGCTCGGTTTGTTTTCTCACCAATACTTATACTTTCAAAGCTCCATCGACACACCAAATTTTAGCTGAATCGGTTAAACATTTCCGGAGATACGACGACATTTTCATTTTTTTTTATTTATTTTATTGTGGTGGCCCTGGTGAAGATTTCTCTGGCAAAACCTTATTTTCACCATTCCAGCCCACGAGGCATACGTCCAATAAGTTTGATTGCAATCGACGTAGAAATGCCGGAGAAAATCGATCGACAAAAACTTTTTTCATGTTTTTGCCAAAAAAGTTAATTTTATTTTTTTCATGTTGCATTAGTGATTTCTATCGAAGGATTACATATGCTCTCATATCCATTAGGATCAATGTACCTACGTACCAAATTTGGGTAAGATCCCTTCAGCATTTCTTGAGTTATTCACTCTTAAAGTTTCAACTTTGACAACTTGTGATTTTTGACAGACGACAGATAGAAGATTAATTTTACCTATTCTGGATAAAGCCTTTTAAGGCCTTTAAAATAACATATCGCAAGACAAAATATTTTTTTAAAATCCCGTATTATTTTCTTGTGGTGGCACTCCTGATTGATAGATCGCGACGAAAACCTTATTTTCACCTTTCCACCGTGAACCCTACCACCATACCAAATTTGGTCGTAATTGGTTGGATGGTTCGGAAGCAAATCGATCGACAAAATCCAACGACAGACAGACCGACAGACAGACAGACAGACCGACACAGAAATTTTTATTTTACTTTTTGCAGATCTTTACGTTTCTGAACACGGTGATCTCGAAAATGCAAAAAAAAAAGTTGAAATTTTTTTTCGATTACCATACCTCCAATTTTTTTCTTAAAATTGATTGGAGGTATAAATTAATTACGTAAAAAAGTTAATATAAAAATTTTAAATTTTAAATAATGTCGAAAATTTCAACTATCCATAACTTGATAAAATATTAACTTAAAATCTTGCTCACTGAAGCTCAGTCAGGCTCAAACGAAGCTCTATCGATTGGTATCAATTTCATACATAAATTCAAAATGGGAACAAAAATTGCAAAACATGTCTACTGCCCCCCCCCCCAGTAGTTTTTTGCGAATAACTTCGCGACCTTTGAGGCTCAAACAAAAATAATGGAAGCTCATTGAAGCTCAATCGATGCTCTAACGTTTGACATAAAATTTATATAAAAATTTGAAACTGGGGGACCATTGTGTCTACAGCCCCCCAGTTGTTTTTAGCGAATAACTTTGCAACCTTTAAGGCTCAAACAAAAATAATGGAAGCTCATTGAGGCTCAAACGATGCTCTAACGATTGACACAACTCATCCAAAAATTCTAAACTGGGGGGCCGCTGACATGTACCTGACCTCTGTTCTCGATATGGGCGACCAGTGTGGAATAAAAACTGGCAAAGTTAGTTTGCTTCGAACGATAGAAGCGAGCGCTCACCAGCTATAACCTCACTAAGGCGACCTGAAGGTTTATCAAAATTTTCTGTTAAAAATGAAAAATTAATCCAATTAGTGCGGACAATGCGTGTAATCACGATGGTTTTAACCTCGCACATATTGTTTCACGCCAGAAGAGTGGTTTTTGCGGTTTTTAAGTGAAGTTCGATGCTAGGCGCGCGTGTGATGTCATTCAATATTCTTATTTAATAAGAAATAAAATATAATTAATTAATTTATGCATTATGTCACGTGACGTTTTAAATTCAATATTTAAACTGAGATGTAGTTCATCCAAGAAAACAAGAACGCGACAAAATGCATATTGTCAACAAAATGCAAAGTTCACCGGACGATGGTACCATGTACCTAAGCATATTTTATAATATATGTTAGATAATTTGATATTTTATTTAAAATTAAGTTATTATTACTACATTTGTTTTCTTATAATGTTTCTGACTGTTCATATTCCTGTTTAAATTCCGATGTTCTTGTTCATATTCTGATATTCTATTCATATTCCTCTTCATTTTCTTCATGTTCTCTTCCGGGCTGCCTCCCTTATATAGTATTATTGTCCTTCTCCGTAATGCCAACTTAACGCATACTTAGTAATGTTTTACATACAGGGTGGTTCGAATATTGTATTAGTCTTCTTCTCAGATCTTCACTTGGGTGATGTCTCTTTCTATTGGTTGTTAGTTGGCTTAGGGAGATACCTAGCAGATCCGTACTAAGGGTATGTCTCACTCATTCTAACATATATAAGGATGTAAACTTAGAATAAGTGCAGTTGTAATTGTGCTCTAAAATCGACATATTTATTATTCAATAAATTGTATATTCAATTTGTGTTTTTTTTTGAATAAAGGCACATAGAAATACCTAACTCACGCAACTGACGCCAAGTTTTTCCACGTATATAGTTTGGCGGGAATGAGAATTTAAGATGGCGGTTTTTGTTGATGTTTAAGAACTTGAAGTTAAATTTAAATGACTTAAGAATTAATTATTGCTTTCGAACCTTTAAAAATCGTTGCAATAATTGGAATTATAATTACTGTTATGTTCGTGAAATCATGGAATTCAAATAATGTTGCTACATGAATTTTTGAAAGGTTCATTTTGGATTGTTTTGATTTCGATGTGGTGATTAAATTTATATAATTTGTGGCCAACATAAAGTTATTTATGGATTCTTCTGAAATTGTTGTCAATCAAACCGGGGAGGAGTCATATTCGACTCTGCAACACTTGAGTGGTCAGCTAACGTGAGTAATTTTGTTATTAATTGTGGACTGCGTTCCGAATTTGAGACGTTTTCTGTAATGATGTTTTGCTCCATCGCATCGCTGACAGATTTTTTGCTATTGTGCGGTTAATGTAAACAATTAGCTGGTTTTAGAATTACTACTGCTGCTGTAGTTTATCCTGCTGTATACTATTATTATGGAAATTGTTGCTGTTTAATGTAAAGTTAACTTTTAGTATTGTCAATATTTCTGATGCAGTTTTTTACGTTTAAATTTAATAAGGTATCGGATCCATGCTATTTTTACGTTAAGTTTAAAGATGTTGTCGTCATCATTTAAACAATTTACCTGCAGGTCGAATAATTTGTATCGACACCGTTGCAGTCTTAAAATTATTCATATGACTTATTGTGACAATTACTTTGTGGAAGATATTTTGTATCGTGCCTAATTTATGTGTTTAATAAATATATTTTTTCTTGTGTTAATAAAACTATTGAATTTCCTGGAAACGTACCACCCCAAATTTTATTTTAGAGTCTTATTATCCAGGGGCCAGCCGAAGAAATTTTAGTTAAGTTTCGAAAAGTAACACAATCTTCACGTATTAATTATTATTATTTTTTTTTTTGTGCGGAGGAAGAGGGAAAATCCTCATGGACTTCCCAGACCCGTGTCTGGGGGCATGCCAGACTCCTACTGGCTAAAAACCCTCTCCCTTGATGGCGTCACGCACCGTTCACGAGCAAGCGCGGAATCAAACTTCGCAGCTTGCCCGGAAATGACTGAAGTCTTCTACGGTTTCGCCCTTTCGGGACTTTTCTCTTCTTAGTCTTCGGACTGTTGGCGGACTCTCTCCGCTTCTTCCTTCGCCTTTATGACGAGTACCACAAACGCTTGCGTTTTTGTCCAGTTCTCCTCGGAGGCAAGCATGGTGCTTACAGCGCTTTGAGGTGTGAATGGTTCGTCCACCTCCAATTCCATGCGCTGTTGGGACCACTCACGGCAGAAGAAGATGGTGTGTTCTGCCGTGTTGGATGCTTCGCCACAGTAGGTGCAAGCAGATGATTCGGCCTTGCCGATCTTGGCCAGATAGAAATTGAAGCACCCGTGTCCCGTCAGAGCCTGCGTCAGGTGGTAGCAAAGCTCTCCATGCCTCCTCCGAGTCCAGTCTTCGATGGAAGGGATCAGCAAATGCGTCCATCGGCCGGTCGTTGCTCCGTCCCACCTTTCCTGCCATTTCCTTATCGTGGTGTCTTTATTTGCGGCTCTTCTGTCCGCCGCCTGCAATACTGCTCGTTGCTGCAATTTTTTGCACAGTGCCCCTCCTTCCCGCAGTTCCAGCATAGGCGGGATCGGTCGACTTTTCGCCTGCAGCCTTCGGTGTCGTGGTCGCAGGCCCAGCATCGAAAGCATCGATACATTCTTCTTACCCGGCAGCCGCTCACCATGCCGATCTTGAGCTTTTTAACGGCCAGGAGCTTCCCGGCGCTGTCCGGGTCCATCGTCAGAACGACCGATTGAGTATTTCCGTACGACGGTGTTAGGTCCCGCAGGGTTATGTGTCCTGCGGGTCCCGTGATGTTGAGTACGGTTTTTTCGACGTCTTCTTTGGTAGCAAGGAGGTCGACATCCCTGATCTGCAGGGTTTGAGCCCTGACCAGGGGGTCGACCGTCATGCCACCCTCTTTGACAATTTCCAATATCTTCACCTTGTCTTGGCCAGACTCGGCCTCAACAAGGAGATCTCCACCCTTGGTTTGTCTCACTCTCTTGATTAAGTCTGCCTCACCCACTAGGTCGGACAGTCTTTTAATGGCATCCCTGTAGGTGTGTCCCTCCCCCAGCTTGAGTAGGACCGCCGGGGTTTTGTCGGACTTCTTCTTCACTAACATGTCGTCAGTATTCTGTGGCCAAGTCGGTGGATTTGGCCTTTTGTTCTTCTTGCTCTGGAATAGTGTGTAGCCCTCTTCGTCCTCGATCAGAGCTTTTGCGGCACTTTTGTTCTCTCCGTTCTCCTTCTTTTTCTGTCGCTGGTTTAGCGCGGAGGGCTTCCTGATGGTGCCCGTTGCCGACGGTGGTGGGGCGGCGTGCGGCACCTGAAGCGGGATTAATTATTATTAATCACGTAATAAGTCACGCGTCAATAATAAAATTGTCGAACGTCATTTTATCGGATAATGCATTTATGTTGATCCGTTGAGCAGATGATCCATTGATTCGATGGTTATCTACTATATAGGAAATTGCGACTAAAAATAATTTAGTTTTTAAACCTCCATCAATTTTGTCGCTCTCATTTTCATACGTTTAGGTTCGCTTAAAAGCTTCATTTATCCATATTCCCAAAATGTCTCAATATAATATCACGTCGGAAACAATGTTCTCATCCTATACAAAATGTGCCAGACGATGCTTGGTAAGCAAGCATCCAAAAGTAAATGGTGCTACAACGCACTTTAAAGGTATCGAACCGACATTTGGTTGTCGTCAAAACCTAGCCGTCGATAAGACAATTCCTACACCTCAGAATAATTCGCAAGCTCCAAAATGTGTCAGACGATTCTTGGTAAGCAAGCATCCAAAAATAAATGGTGCCACAACGCACCTCAAAGGTATCGAACCGATATTTGGTTGTCAAAACCTAGTCGTCGATAAGACAATAATTCCCATCACACCAATTACAATTTCGAAAGGTCCACCAGTTGATCCGACCAAAGCAATACACAACGTCGCACCATGTCCAATTACTCGACAAATGTCGTTTGGATTAAAAAGAGCTGCGGATAGTGTGACGGACGATAAGCGTTTGCGGGGTTGCGAGAAACGCAAACCCGATACGTGGTGCAATATTTCCATCGCAGTTGCACTACAACTAATCGACGAGTATTCGATAAAATACTACGAAAGCGAAGATTTTTATGCGAGAATGTTTCGAGTCGAAAGTGCATTTTATCATTACATAGACGACCACGACGACGCAACAATACGGCGATGCACACTGTTCGCTTTCGCTCGGCACATGCACAATATCGAGCCTACACTGCGGTCGTACGTTGGCGAATTGGACAGTCGTTACGAAGAATGGATGAAACACAAAAATAGTTTGCCCACCTATGGTGCCGCGATTCTATCGGAAGATGCTTCGTGTGTATTAATGGTACAATCGAACGTTCATACCGAACCATGGGGATTTCCGAAAGGAAAAATTGACGGACGAGAAGGACCAATTCGTTCTGCCATTCGGGAGGTGCATGAGGAAATCGGTTTTGACATAACCGAACTGATCAAACACGATTATTTTATCGAGTATCGGGACTCAAAGTGTAAAAAGTTCCTTCGACTTTACATTATCGAAGGCGTTCCAACTAACACTAAATTCACTATCAAGTGCCAACAGGAAATTCGGGCGATCGATTGGAAGCTAATCGATTCGCTTAGTAGCCGTGGAGGCAAAATACGAATTAACACGCCTTGCAAATTTTTAATTGGCAAATTAAAAGGAGTGAAGGAGAAGATCGTATTAAAAAATTTGAATGCAGGGTAAAATTGAAATTATTTCTCTCCGCTTGAATGCTCTACTTGGCATTTGTCTAATAGTTAATAAAATTGACCACCTTTTGGTGGTTGTTATCAGTGCAATAAAACAATATTTAAATTAATATATTTTCGTTTTGTGAGCAGCTTATGCTTTATTTATCTTTATATTTGAAAAATTATTGTGTCGGTTGTTTTGCGTCGGTGTGACGCAACACTGCTGCTTAATTTAATTTGTTGTAAATTTTTTTTTGATAAAAATTGTAAATATTTAAAATTGTTGTTCGCGCCAATATCGTCAAAGCGAACGGATACGAAGGGTATCCGTAACAGTTTGTAATCTGTGTCTCCATTTTGTTTGATTATTTTGTGAATAAAAGTTTATTGGTAGAGTGATTAATTTTATTATTAAAATTGGAAGTTTTGTTATAAGTTTTAAATGTTATAACACTTAAATTAGTGTTGATAATTAAAATTAAGATTGGATGATTTGGGTTTGGATGTTATAAAATTACTAAAAGTTTCTTGCTGGTAAGAAGCGGATGGCCCCAAAAAAATTTAACATTTTGCTTGAATACTGGGCGCATCTCATTTAAACCCGAGTGGCATGTGTCAGCTAACGTTTTTTCCAAACTGACCCGGCGAACCTCGTACCGCCTCAGAACTTTAACCATATAAATTTTTTCTAGAATTCTAGAACAGCGTACCGCCTCAGAATTAATATACCAGGTGACTAGGCAAACGTTTTGCAATATAAATTAAAGGACTGTTTGTTTGCTTGCTCCGTTCAAGTTAGTGCAAGCAAACGAACAAACCGTATATTATGTAGACGATGACCGCCGATAAAAACAAAATCACTAACCATTCATTTTCACAATTCAATGTATTTTATTAAGGAGAGTACATACAAAAACAAGGTGGAACTCGCTTTTGCGACAGTTCTTAGGCTTCTATACATCTACTTTTTCGGTAGGTTAAATTATTTGGGCTTTATTTTATTCCAATTTTTAATGCCTTAATCTTTTAATTAGGTAGATTTTTTTACTATATAAGGAAAACGCTAACATTTTAATATTTTTTTTTTATTTCGACCTTTATAGGTAAATATTTGCAATTTACAAACCACAAATAAAACACAATTCATAATGAAATATTAAAATACCCGAAACACGTACCGAATACCGTATTAGAAACACGTAAAATACCTACTCTAAAAATACAAAATAAGAATATCGGATTAAAAAATATATATGTAAATAATCTGAATAATTAATACCAATCTAAAAATATTCTATATGAAGTAAAATTGTTTTAAGAACGTGCGTTCTGATTGGTTTTGAATTATGCGGACAGACGGACAGACGGACAGACGGACAGACGGACACGGAGCTAGATCATAAGGCTTCTTCCTATACGTTGTATAGAAGCCTAAAAATCAACATTAAGTTCAAAGAGCAATCGAGTGTACGATGTTTTTCGTCAGTCCGTCTTTAGCCAATACAAATGAGCTCGGTAGTTTGCCAACGCAAGAACATGCCACGTATTGTATTGTCCGTGTGAAAAACACGGTGCAGTCAAATGTAAGCCACAAACAGACAACGTTTGGCATTGCTACTTATTGATTGTCATTGCGTAAACTTACCACTAAAAATGAGCTATATTTTATTTTTTCACGGCAAAAAAAAACTTTTTTCATTTATAGTTCAAAAGTTCATTACAATATTCGTATAATAATATAAAAGTTGAGATTTTTATTTTTCATTTTTCACGAAATTTCGGACTTTACATTTTACTCTTTGCATAAGGTTTCGGACAGAGCTTCGGATAACTTTTTGGTTGCACTAACCCATGTTTTTTTGAACTCATCGAGGTTTTTGTTGTCCTTGCCCTGTTTCCTTAATTTGAGCCCAATAACGTTCAATTGGGTGAAGAAATGGAGAATTTGGCGGATTCATTACTTTATCAACATAGCGGACTTTGTTCTTTTGTACCAGCTTACCGTGGTTTTCGCGTAATGTGCCGACGCTAGGTCCGGCAAAAAAAAACTGCACCTTCGTGTTTTTTAATAAATGATAAAATTCTTTTTTTTAAGCACTCGTTTATGTAGTTTTCTGAATTAATTGTTCCCTTTGTGAAAAAAGAACTGGTGCGATTGCCACAGGAGCAAATCGCCTGCCAAACCAGCACTTTTTCGCCGAATTTTTCTGTTGGAATTGATGAAATCAAGTCACTAACAGGCTCCCCTTTCTTTTTTATGTAAAACTGTGGTCCCGGTAAAGTCGAGCCATCCAATTTAACATAAGTCTCGTCGTCCATCAGTATACACCCTTTAAAATTCACTAAAACTTCTTCATACAATTTTCGTGCTCGTTTTTTCGCAACAGATTGTTGTTTTAGACTGCGTTTTGGAATCCGTAGCTTCTTGTATGTTTTGAGGTTGTGTCTCTTTGTGATTTCCTGCACATTCGCTGGACTGTTCTCACATTTTTTCGCTATTTCGCGGACCGAGAGTGATCTGTTTGATTCGATTAACTTGCGCACTTTAAGATCAATATTTTTGTTATAAGATCCGATTTTTCTTCCGGATCTTGGCAAGTCATTAAATGTTAGTTCTTCCCCATATTTTTTAATTACGGCACTAACTGTTTGGTGCGACGTATTTAATTGTTTTGCAATTTGTCTGAATGATATACCCTCTACACTCAACCAACTGTCCACAATTTGTTTTCGTACGTTTAACGATACGATTAAAAAAATTTTAAAAAAAGATTAAAACTTGAAATTTTACAAAAATTGTTATTACAGTTTGATAGCTTAGTATATACTGAACTGAATACCGGTAATTAGAAATAAAAAGCAAATGCAGCAAGTGCACAGGGATCAGTTTACAGTGGTAAGTTAATTAATCATACATTCATGCCAATCTAATCGGAAATTCAACACGTTTGAATTCACTTGGCACGTTGTTACGTTTAGATTTCACCGTTGCGCCCCAAACGTAACAAAATGCATTATCGTCCATCCGAAATGAATAACTGTTTATGACATTATATTTTCTTCATGATAAGTATGTTTACCCGGGGCCTACGTCCATCGCAACTTTAAGTTAAGCGCGTTAAATTAAGGAAATGCGATATCTTCAGACAGCTAGGGTTGGCAACAATTTTTGAAAAAGATTAGATAGACGAATTTGTCCTGAAAAATCACACAGGTGAATCGAGTAGCCAATTTTTAGTGATATTATTCAAGTGTTTATTACCTCGATTTGTTGGTTTTATGTTGGTTCAGTTGGCGAGTTTAGCAACGAACAACTTCACAGTTTATTCTACCACCGTTAACTATCAAGATTCGTTTGATATTTTCTTTCCAAAAGTTCACTTCGAGCCAGAAAACCTTTTTTTTTGTTTACTTTCAAATCGGAAGCCATCGATGTGCGAGGCGACAGTTGTGGTCAACTTAAGAAGCAAGATAGCAGAGGCGTACCAACGAAACTGATGAGCGTTAATTTTGGTTTTATTTACATTTGTGATTCATTAAAAAAAAAACGGTGTCTACCGATTTACGCGTTGTTTGTTTAACTACGACAGAAGAAGAAAGGTTAATCACCCTAAATTTTTGATTGTTTGCAGATCGAGCGAGGCTCGATTAGAGATTTGTTAGAATTGGGTTGCTTTCAGATCTGAACGCTTATATATTTTTTTATAATTCTATTTTTCTTACTGCGTACTGTTTGCGGTACTTGCGTGATACGACTTGTGTAAATTCGACGACGTACCATTTATTTTGTTGTAAATAAAACGCAGTTTCACCTTTACTTGTGTTTTTCTTTTTGCTTTTGCACTTTAGGATACCATCTCTGGCGAGCGGCAAAAAGTGCATGGCGCCATATTTTTGAACAGATGAGATTTTTGATTTTTTTGTTCTTCACTGAGTTGAGCCGTAGCGCCGTTTTGTAACAAGTAAAGGTAGGTGTTTTAGGATTAGTCTCGCCAACTTTTGCGACCCGAGCACAGACGGGCAGCAACGTCTCACAGTGTGAGACAATGACGGCCGGACAATGACGTCAATGTCCAGCTTAGTTGGGCATTGACGTCATTGACCGGTCATTGACGTCAATGACCATGTATTTTGGGCGATGTTGACATTTAAAATTTCATATCGGGGTTTTACATCATTGTCCGGGCAATGACGTCAATGCCCAATACAAGGTGGGCAATGATGGAACTACTGTTTTCTAAATGTGCGTGTGTCGCGCTAGCAAACAAATTTGCAATTAGAAATGCCATGATTACTCTCATGTCAGAATAAAAATGATTATTTAAAAAACATTAATTTAATTATTTTTTAAATTTTTGTTAAAAATTTTTCTACAAGTTCCATCTAATAGTAATAAATTAATTGTGCCTTTCTTCTTTATAAAAAACGATTAAAAGGACTGGCAACCCATCATTCGGCTTAATTCAATTTTTAAGCCTAGTACATAAATCCTCTTGAAATAAACACTCTTGCAATATTACCAAAGAAACAATAATGATATACCTTCGACTTTGCATCCAGTGCCAAAAAAAAGTAGCAATCCAAGGAAAGGTTTAGTTTCGAGACCTATTCTACACTCAAAATTTAATTCTCGTGCTCAGGTTGATTTGATTGATATGCAGTCACAAAGCTACAATGATTTCCGCTTTATTATGGTGTATCAAGATCATCTTACAAAGTTTGTATTGCCGAAAGCTTTAAAAAGCAAAAAAGCAAAAGAAATTGCATTAATTTCACTTGTTAGAAATTTATACTACTTTTGGAGCATCTCATATTTTACAATCCGATAGTGGACGAGAGTTTGTCAATTCAGTTCTGATAGAATTACATGCTGCGTGGCCTGAGGTAAAAATTGTTCGTGGTAAACCTAGGCATAGTAAAAGTCAAAGGTCTGTTGAACGAGGCAATAGGGATATCGAGGATATGTTGGGAGCGTGGATGGATGAAAATAAAACTTCAGATTGGCCCGCAGGGATTAAATTTATTCAGTTTAAGAAAAACCGTGCTTTGCCTTCTGGAATCGGAAGAAGCTCATATGAAGTAATATTTAGATGTCCGGCTAGAGTAGGATTAGCCTCGATTGGAATACCGCATGATGAAATTCAAAATTTGTCTACTGAAGAAGATATCCAAACTCTTTTACAAGAAATGGAAGGCTTGAAGAAGTTGAGGATCAAATTTCAGATGGAGAAATAGAGGATAACAAACCAGATGATCAAGTGGAAAGTAATATAGAATTATTAATTGAAAGAGAAGAAAACACTGAGAACTTATTGGAATCCGTTCTTGAAGAAAGAAACGTTTGCAGCCAGTGCTTGATAGTATTACCTCTTGGAGAAGACGTTAACTATGCTGGAATATGTCTCAATTGCGAAAGCCAGAAAAACATCACTATACAGCGTAAAAGATGTCGAGAATCATTGGAAAAGCAAGCTTCAAAAATGTTAAAAGTATCTAATGAAAAATTTCCTGTCGTTGAATAAATAAATTCAACGATGGTCCGTATATGTTTCAAAAATGAGAAAAATATTTGAATTTTGCCAAACCAACGTCGACTTACGTATAAACACAAACAAACATTTATTACCGCATTTACCAATATTTGTAAAATTTTCAGAATTTGATTTTTAAAATGTTTATTTCGATAGTATAATTCGTAAAAAGAATATTTGATTTGGAGTTTTTAGAAAAAAACGTTCGGTTATGCCTAAAACACGCATTATTTGTGTACGGCAAATTTTTAAACGAAAATTTAATTTCGCGATTTATTCTGCTATTAAGCGATTTTCGACAAAATTTTTAAGATACGAAAAAACGCTTCTTATAAAATGAAATCGGATAGCAGCAAAAAAATTTCCAAAAGTGCATGGTTTCCGCGCTACCGGCGCAACAATCGCAAAATTTGAAAATTTCTTTATACGGCCGTAGCCCCGAAGCGGCCATATTTATGGACTGATTTTTAAATCTTAAGCGATATCGCTTGAGTCCGGAGGTTTACCACAAAATCGATGGGATAAATATTTGCCTCATCTCAATCAGGAAAGCCGTAAAATAGAAACAAAATTTAGAAAGAATAATGTCAAGGTATGCCTTGGAAAATATTTCAGAAAACTTTGATAATTTTTTTTTTTAATTTAACGACAAAACCGAGTCGCAGTCGTCACAGAAGCATTTTGAGTGGTAAAATTTTTATAAAACAATTTTCTTTGGCGTAAAAATTTGAAAACGAAAGAGCCTGCCATGTAGAGCCATTTTGGAATAAATTTAGAATTAACTGTATATTTCCAAATACACCGGCGAGATGTTTCGAACGTAAAAGTATAGTTTATAGCTGTTCTCAAAAAGAAAATACCATTTCAAGTACTCATTCAGGCCTATTACGTATCACATTCGTTATTATAACAGTGACAGTTATGAAATAAAAAATTGATGAACCGCGTTTTGATCCGAAAATAGAAATATTACTTTCTCTTTCTGACACATGTTATAGCTATAATAATGTTTCTCGCTTTACGCTATTTTGAAACTTTATTATAAAATAAAGGTTGACCGTTATTTTTAGAGGTTGTGATATATAATAGACCTGAATGTTTTTATAGGATTAATTTCTTATGGCCGTAGTACACCATCATATTTTACATGTAAATATACATGTAGATGTTGAATGTAGCGTTATACTACACTAAAATTGCACTTGTATTTATACATGGAAAATTTGACGGAATAGAACAGGTCCTATTTCTGAAGGTCATACACGTGTATTTTTACATGTAGAAATATAATGGTGTACAACCGCTTTAATACATTTTGGAATTCCTTTCTGTGAGAAACCATTTAATTAAATAATTTTAATATAAATTTCTCACAAAAAGGTCACCACCGACCATATCCTCGTCTCAGAGCAACAGTAGGACATGTATAAAATCTTAGTTGGGAATAAATTCGATTTTACAGTTTAATTATTATTTGATTTTTGAAATATACGTACAATATTATTTGATGACAATATCGTCACAAAATTTAACTTATTGTTCTATTCGATGCAGGCATTATTTATAATTCCAAAAATATTTTTATAATAATAATATTGTCACAAGTGGAAATATATTATAATCTATAAATTATTGTATTATAAATTATATTTCTTGGTCCATTTCGATGAAAACTGTTCTTCGATTCCTTAACTTTCGAACCATCTTTGGAGTTTACGAAAACACTCGAAACATTTTTGCTTAAATTAATAATAAAATTTTATAATTGAAACTTTGCAAATTTGTTAAAACATCTTTATTCAAAACAAATCAAAAATACAAACTAAAAATTTCACCCGTAAAGAGATTTTCTCCTGTACGTCTACCTCATATGCATTTAATCTGTTGTCTTCGGTTTAATTTTCTTTGGTGTTGAAATTATACTGGACTTCACATCATCGTTATTTAATAGCTAAAATTTCTTACAGGTGTAACCGGGAATTTTTACCCCCTTTTATTTTACCCCCGGGGGTAAAAATTCCCTAGTGAAATTTTACCCCCCCGGTAAAAATTCCCTAGTGAAATTTTACCCCCGGTAAATATTCCCTAGAGAAATTTTACCCCCGGTAAATATTCCCTAGAGAAATTTTACCCCCCAGTAAAAAATGATTAGGGGGTAAAATTTCACTAGGGAATTTTTACCGGGGGGTAAAAAAGCTCAAAATATTCTTAGTGAATTTTTACCCCCTTAAGAAATTTTATAGGTAAATAAGAATTTTTATATCTGTTTATGTATCAAATTCCATAATATTTTACTGCGAAATGCTAAAGTATCTTCCTCAGTCAGATATTGGAACAATGAAATAGGATAATTTAAAAGTTTAACACAAAATTTATTTAAAACTTACATTTTCTTATACATTTTTTTTTACCGAAACTACCACTTCAAAATGATTTGAATTTTTATGGTTCAAATATATTGCCAGATTTTTATAATTGGGTTCATCGGAAAGGTGCATTGAACTTGGAAACCTTAGCCACGCTGGATTTTTTGACAATTGAGTAAAGGAATATATATCGGCTCCTAGGAGTGCTGCAGTGAAAAGCATCTCAACATCTGTTGCCCAAATTGCATTTTCGTCCATTTTTGTTATATTCAGGTAATTCTTAACACCAGAAAACAGATCAACTTCTTGATTTTGAGTTTTCATAAATTCGGTAATTATCTTTCGTACTTCCTGGTGGTGATCTTCACTTCCGGTAATGCATAAAGATATGCACCTAAAAAAACAGTTACCGTCTGCCTTGACGTCTATAACTGTATAAGGCGAATGGAGCAACGAGTTTTTTGATTTCGCAAAGTCGGAATTATTCTCAAATAAAAGTCCAAGCTTCTCACAAAGTCGTTTTTGCCAAATGTTATTTATGGGACAGAAACGAAATTTTGATTTTTCCGTTATGCAGTTAATTTCTTCAACAGATAATTCATGTTCTTCATTTTCGCCATTTTTTTCTTGAGATCCATTGTCGTGGTAATGTTTTAAATTACTGATGGGATACCCTTTTTTTAAAGATTTTCCCACTTTCGACCGTAAAACGCAGTTGCCATTGCTCAGAATTTTCTCTATGGCGTACGGTCCTGTATAGGGTGCTTTTGTCCAACCACCTTTGCGATCATCTCGTCTGCAATTTCGTACCAGTACCGATTCTCCAACTTGAAATTTCACTGCATTTGCACGACGCTTATCATAAGAAGTTTTTTGTTTTTCTTGACTTTCCTTTATATTTTCAGCGGTCTTGTGAAATACACACTTTTGAATTTCTAACATTTTTGAAAGATTTTTTTCAAAATCATTTTGATTGAATAAATTATCTTCCATTTCATAATCTATTTTTTTTGTCACTTCAACGTCGTCAACGTCCATTCCAAATAACTCATTTTCCATTCGGTTAATTTCGTTCATTTCGTCTATTTCGTTCATTTCGTCCATTTTGTTCATATCCTCCATCTTCCTTCCATCCATTTCAATATCAACAGGAAGTTTTGGCTCTCTGTTATATAGCAGGAAAAAAGGTGAAAATTTTGTGGATTCATGACGTGCGGTACGATGCGCAAAAAGAACTCCGTCAATTACATCTGGCCATTTGCTTACATTTTCTTCTTTATAGAGTGTTTTAAGAAGTTTATTTTTAATTGTTCTATTTTGTCTTTCAACAAGTCCATTGCTTTGCGGGTGATATGCAGACGTTACCCGTTGCTGCGTTCCCGTTAACATAAGGAGATGATTAGAGACTTGGTTAACAAATTCCCTACCTTGGTCGTTTATTTGTATCGACATACACGAATGTCTGCAAACAAGTTCAAATAAAAATCGAGCAACAACTTCGGCAGTTTTATTTTTTATTGCCTTGATTTCGGACCACTTACTAAAGTAATCAATTGCTACAACGATATATTTAAATCCATCTACTTCGGGAAGTGTAGCTAAATCTATTCCAATTTGTTTCATAACTTCTGTTGGTATTGGCACTGGTCGGAGTTCAGGAACAGCTTTTAAAACGGCTGGATTTATTTTTTGACAAATATCGCAATGCTTAATAAAGTTTACCGTGTCCGTGTATATAGTTTGCCAATAATATCTACGTTCGATAATTGATATTGAAGCGTCTCTCCCACGATGAGATGATAGCGATATCGATTCAACGCTTGAGTCTGTACCTTGGTGAACCATTGATATTATTTTCTTTCTTTCTTCCAAATCTACTATTACTGGCAACCACCGATGTTCTGCATCACCGCTCGTGGTTCTTTCACTAATTTTAATTGTCTTTTTGTATAATAAAGTTTCGTTCTCCATTGTATAAGGTTTACATTGTTTTCGAAAATTAGACTTTTCATTTTTTCCTTTGATATGTTAAGGATACGTTTTGTTAGTTAAAAATTGCTTAACCATATTTAAATCCAAAGCGATGTACTTTGATGATTTGGCGATTGCAGCTTTATCTTCGTTGCTGTATTCATCACTTTCTCGTGGATTAAACATTTTGTTTTGATTTTGAGGATTTATTTTGATAATAATATAAAATATGCTGGCTTGATTATTATTTTTCTGGTTTGATATCTCGATTTCTTGTGTCTCACTTACCTTATATAAAAATTATAATTATAATATCGCGGTTGGTATAACTACATTTCGTCGTTGACAGGGCCGATTTATCCATTAGGCAAGAAAGGCAGCTGCCTAGGGTGGCAGTCTTTTAGGGGCGGCAAAAATACTAATTAATTCTATTTTTTATTTATTTTTATTCTTCCAAAATCTGAGAAAGATATTTTAGCATCTCAGAATAAAATATAATCGAATTTAATACATAAACACTAGTAAAAATTCTGATTTACCTATAAAATTTCTTAAGGGGGTAAAAATTCACTGAGGTTATTTTGAACTTTTTTACCCCCCGGTAAAAATTCTCTAGGGAAATTTTACCCCCAGTAAAAAATGATTAGGGGGTAAAATTTCACTAGGGAATTTTTACCGGGGGGTAAAATTTCACTAGGGAATTTTTACCGGGGGGTAAAATTTCACTGGGGTAAAAATTCCCGGTTACACCTGCGTTTAAGTTAGGTACAATCTCGGAATCAAACAATTAATTACAAATCTTAAAAAATTAAATAAAAATTTCATAAACACTGCAGCTTCGATCAGTTGCAATAAAACTGCTATATCTGAGAGTCGAACACAAATTGCTGCAATTTGGTAAAACAGGATAAAATGCCTTGAAGCGTTGCACCAAACCCAACAATCTGACATCATTTAAAATCACCTAAAATGTAACTTCGACAACGATTGCAATAGCAATTTCACAATTTGCTTTATAATAATAAAATAATAATAATATATTTAATAATAATAATAATAATAAATAATAATATAATAATAATAATAAAAATAATATATATAATGACTATACTTTCATTAAAAGTATAGTCAATTTAGACAAACATTTTACGGGACTTGATCTTAAAAATAGAAAATTAAATTGTGAACAAAATTCAAATTTGGAAATAAATTGGAAAAATAAAGTTTTACATGGTAAACATGCTACAATTTTGGATTCTGTTGGCATTGAAAAAGAGAAATCAATATTATGGATTAAACAAGGAAAATTGCACTCAGAAACGGAAGGTTTCATGTGTGCAATTCAAGATAGCGTAATTGCCACCAGAAATTATGCGAAATATATAATGAAGAAGCCTGAAGTTGTCGATATATGCCGTAAGTGCAAACTACCGAACGAGACTATCGAACACGTCATAGCTGGTTGTTCAGAACTAGCGCCCACTGAATATCTTTATAGGCATAATTTAGTATGTAAGATTCTACATCAACAGATCGCACTTAAATTTAGCTTATTGGTCAATGTTAACCCTTATTATAAATACATACCGGAACCTGTTTTGGAAAACAATCATACAACCCTTTACTGGGACAGATCAATTTTAACAGATCGACATATCAATCACAATAGGCCTGACATTGTTATTATAAATAAAGATGACAAATCTGCAATTCTTATTGATGTTGCAGTGCCCCTATCTAAAAACGTATTATCCACCGAAAAAGAAAAAATACGTAAATATGAGGATTTGGCAATGGAAATGACGGCTATATGGAGTCTCAAAAAGGTCAAAATTGTGCCAATAGTAATATCTGCTACTGGTGTAGTATCGTGCAATATGGAGAGACATTTATTAAGTTTAGATTTAACATCAAAATTATTTGAAAATATACAAAAAGCAACTGTTTTGGCAACTTGTCGTATAGTTAGAAAATTTTTAAATCAACATTAACTAATTTTATACTCTTATTACTAAACCATTTTCAAAATTATTTAAAAAAAAAAAATTATGTACATTAATTTATTTGTTAGGTGGTTGGTATTGTTCCCCCACCCAACTGTAACACCACAAATATGTGAGAGTCTAATAAAAATAAAAAATAAAATAAAAAAAAATATAATAATAAAGCAAATTTGAATGCTCGGCAGTAAAAATGGATTTTCAAAAACGTAAATCTTTTGGATACCAAGAACAACACACCTTGCACGATTATAAACAGTTTAAAATTGTTTCGTAAACACACACACACAATCGTGTTTTACATTTTGGAGAAATTCGAACAGGCGAAAAACCTTTTGCATGTAGATTTATATATCATAACATGAGTGTTTTTCGAAAAAACTTGGTTTGCATCTATCTAGATCTATTTGATGTGGAACGTGAAATAGGCGAAATATTCACGGCTTTGGTACTTTGCTTTGGTATAAAACTCGAATACAGAACTTGCCTTTCGATGACTTTTGAGATTGCTGCGGTGAACTGTTTCACTTATCTAGTAAATTTATTAGATTAAGTAATTGCACCACAATAAAATAATATTCAAACTTGTAAAGAACTTGGCGACCTAAAACAAATAAACGATACAAACGAAGAAATTTAATAAAAATTTATAATTAGCTTACCTAACCTTCAAGTTTGTATCGAATGAATACATTTTGAAAGGATATAAATGGCTTACCCTTTTAAAGTAGTTATAAATAAATCCATCGGTGGTCCGTAATCGTCTCGAAAATGCAAAAACGTTAGAATTTTGGAAAAATCAAATAGATTTTATTTAAAACTTTAAAAATCGTCGGAAATGTCAAATTAATTATTTCGAATAATAAGTAGGCGTGGCTAAGTCAGTTTGCTGGCAATTTCGAGGCCCACTACGACGCGACGTGGACGCGACTTGTTTTCCGTCTAACTCGGTTTACGTGTGCGAGAAAGAAATGCGATAGACTACGATTCAAAAATTGAACGTGGGTTATCGAAAATCGCACAAAAATCAATATTTTAAAATCAAAATTGTGGTATCGATCGGTAATTTAACGTAACTTAACCTAGCCCACACCGAGCGGGATTTCTTTGTCGATTTTTCGAGATATCGGACGGGCGGCTATGCCGCCCCTTTCGAAAGCCTTTAGCTTTTTCAGTCGGTTTTTTCGATTTTTTATAAGGAGATTTTACCTATTCTGGATAAAGCCTTTTAAGGCCTTTAAAATAACATATCGCAAGACAAAATATTTTTTAAAAATCCCGTATTATTTTCTTGTGGTGGCACTCCTGATTGATAGATCGCGACGAAAACCCTATTTTCACCTTTCCACCGTGAACCCTACCACCATACCAAAGTTGGATGGTTTGGAAGCAAATCGATCGACAAAATTTGACGACCTACAGACAGACCGACAGACCGACACAGAAATTTTTATTTTACTTTTTGCAGATCTTTACGTTTCTGAACACGGTGATCTCGAAAATGCAAAAAAAAAGTTGAACTTTTTTTTCGATTACCATGCCTCCAATTTTTTTTTTAAATTGATTGGAGGTAAAAACCATTTCAAGTGCTTAATGTTTAAAATTTCAAATGCCCAAACGAAAACGCTCGAAAATGTTTTACTTAAATTAATAATACAATTTTATAATCAAAACTTGGCAAATTTGTTAAAACGTCTTTATTCAAAACAAATCAAAAATGCAAACTACAGATTTCACACGTAAAGGGATTTTCTTTAAACTATTGGCTTCAGTTTAATTTTCTTTGGTTTTGAAATTATACTCGACTTCACATCTTTGACCATGTCGTTGCCGTTATTTATTAGCTAAAATTTCTTACCGGCGCAAAAATACATTTTTGTCAATTTAACAGTTAAGCTACAAGGTTCTGTATATCTTTAGAGGAAACATCAGTGCACCTTTTCCTAGAATTTCAAGTGAATTAAAAAATATTTCAGCTTGCTAGAGCGATGTGAACATCACCTGTCGCTAATTAATCGCTAATTTGAGTAGCATTGCGCACCGTGCGACAGCAATTTTTAATGAATTATTGTGCTGATTTCAGCTTAAATATACCAATTTATTACCAATTTACCAATTTTGATATTACGTCTTTTCTATAAATATAGAAAAGATGTCTCGAAGTATGTGCTTTCGAATAAAAAAATTCCAAGACAATACAATGCTGCAATACTTTCTAAATAAATACATCGCTTCATTCCGGGAGCTGCTTAATAGAAAATCTCAGGCAATTCTCCAACTTTGTGTAGACTTACAAAAAATGTTCCACAAGATTCCGGTTTGAAAAAATATGCAAAAATGACGTGAGACATTTCTTAAACATATTCTGTAAAGATTGTAACCTCATTTAACCTCGTTTTTAAGTAATTCACGTGTTTGAACAAGGGCGACGCACGACGCGTCGCGTATGTGCAGATTCAACGCACTAATATAAAATCACTTCGACTGTACAACCAACGATTTTACCTGGAACGACCTATCAGTTTTTACTTTTCTAGAGATTTGATTTTTGATTTTGATTTGATAATTGTATAATTTGTATGATTTGTAATATTCTTGCTGCTTAAAAATTTAATAAAATTCTAAACCAAACATCATTTACCTGTTGTTTAGGATAAGTACATAGATAGGAATTCGAGTACGGATAATAGATATTTATTATTGTTTAAATAGTAAAAAATATAAATTAAAATCATTATTGAATACAGCTAATTTAATTTACTTTAATTTGTAGTTTAATTTACACTTTTTATCACTATAGTGATAAAATGATAAAACTATGCACCTTCTTATGAAAAGACACTTTTACCTCGTACTTGATAATATATTTGTTTCTAATTCTGTTGCAATTAATAGAATTTATTCTGGGCAACTATTTGAGCTCTCAACATAAACTTGATATTATTTTTTTAGGGTAAATAATTTAGCGCACCATCAATTTCAATGTTTGCATAGATCTTCCTACCGACAAATTTCTGGGTGTATGAATATGAGGCGAGGGGAGGTTTGTTTTGCTCAGTTTTTCGATATTTAGCGCCGCGATAAAGACCATTTTGTAACAGAATTAAGAAAAATCTTGTATAAAACATGAAGTAAAAGTGTCTTTTTATAACACGGCGCGTTGGCCATCTCGGCTGCGAGAGTCAATTTTCACTTTTACCTCTTGTTGCATAAATAGCTATTTTGAGTTTAAATTAGATTTTTCGAAGAAATCTCTTCCAAGTTTTTATACTAGCTTCATATTTAGACTCAAAAGATTAATTTCTTTTTATTAATTAACATTTTGTGTCGTTATACCAAACAAAACTAAATATGAATCTAGTGAAAAAATAGATCTTTTAATAAGTTTTAATTTTACTTTTTAAAATTTTTAAGTTTAAATAAAATATGATTAAATATTTCGATTATGGACAGCACAGCAGTCAATTATTTATGTTAGGTTAATTTTCGAGGGGCTCAACCCCCTCTCCTAGTAGCATCTATATTGAAATTTAATTTGATAGAAAAATAAGGTTCTTGTAGACTCATTTCAGGCTCTCTTTGTTCTGGGTGGTGTGATTAGACCTACACATTTATGTAGCGCTGCCACCTTTCCGGGTTTGACGCGGAGTCTACGGGTTTGAATAGGGTACGTCCGGGCTACGGGTTCAGAATCGATATGTCCGGTGGCGAGCAAAAGCCAACCGCACCATCACAGATTCCGCGAGCCGACCGCGGTCAACGGGAGAAGCGCCCGAGTCTTCGGCGGGTGATAGTCTTCTAGTATACTACGTTCTATTGTTTAATTGTACCATGTTCTATTTAATATTTATAATCAAAGTGAAATATTATCATAATCTTGTTAAGTTAAAAATATTGAAAATCTTACTGTTAAAAAGCAACTAAGTTGATAGTCTGCGACATCTAATATATTGCTACGTAATTTTGAATATTAGAATATTTATTTTATTAGAGCATAAACGGGGCGAATTAATTTCCTTTCTATCCTCCTAATACTCCTCATGAATTGAAGTATGCAAATTAAGAAATAATAATGAATAATACTTTTATTTTATTTTAATTATAGAAAGCTTCCCTCCAAGTCAATGCGATTGACAACTCCGGCTGAAGATACAGTGACTCGTCTACCCTCGATCATTGATGCTTTGATCATACAATTTATGAACAGAAACATATGGTTTGTCAAAAATAGTTTATTTAGTTATCACAATCAAATAACAGAATTCTTTTGTGATTTATAACAAACAAAAAAAAATACCCCAAACTTATAATTTTGATTAAATAAACCGCTGTAATCTTTTGCGCAGATAATTGTTTTTAAAATTTATTAAAATAAAATGTATCCTTACTCGAGTAAGTCACTGTTTTTTTCTTCTCTATTGTCGGTGGAGATACGCCACTGTTCCAGTTGCTTGTTGTTGTTGTTCTCATTCCATGCATGTGGTTGTCGGTGTTAACTTCTTATCTTCGCGAATTGTCGACCATACAAAGAAATTCATTCGAACGCTTATTAAATCTTATAGTTTTTTAATATTAGTTTCTCTTGTAGGTAAGTCAAATTATCTTCTATTAAATTTCCAAATTAAATTCTCTTACTTATTATATTTTTAGCCTCAATACAAAAAAAGGAAATTTTCACTACTCTTTATTTTCTGGTCCGCCATTTCTTATTATCTCTATACCATTTTTATCTTTATATAATTTAATTTTCCACCAACCTTCTCTTGGCGGCAAATTCAAATATTCAAACAAATGGTTATTCATTAACTAAATAAACTCCAATCGAAAAGCCAACAATTCTAAATGTGATAAAATAAAAAAAAACATCACCAACAACAGAGGGTAAATTTAAATACCAACATTAGGTACATTTACTTATAATAAATATCTTTTTAGTCAATCGGTTCACCAACCAACTTTGACCTGCGGTGAAGCTTCAAAAGGGCGTCAAACTAGGACGTAATCAAATCTTCACGAGGAGGATTTCGAGTGATGATCAGAAAAAAATGTCCCTTCTCTACTTACTAGCTGATAACATAGCAATATATTATATGTTTCGAATTTATGAATCTCGTCAGGCAGACCTAGAAAATCTAAAATCAAAATCAACCCGGACAGTATGAACTCAATACAAAATAAAAGTCAAATTTATTTGACATTTATAATTAAAAATTCCTACTACTTGATAACAAAATTAGTTGAAAAAATGTAAAAAATATATTTTGGAAAAATCTAAACAAAGCCAAAAAAACAATTTCATGGCGTAAAAGACCCAATTCCAAAATCTCAGGGATGCGAGCGTAGTTGAAATGTAAAGGCTAATCCACACAATAATTGTTTTAATGAAACCCTACTATTTAATGCCAAAAATAGGTAATTAAAAAAATGGAAAAAAATATATTTTTGAAAAATTCTAATATTATAAATATCTAAATAATATTTCACTTTGATTATTATTTCATTTGTTAATAACTATACATTATATTTCAGAAAATTACTTTAAGCCCGTTTTAGACGATCAATAATTATGATCATAATTATGGTCGTAATTTTGTATGAGAAATTGTGGATCGTGTAATACAGACATTTTTGTAAATGTCACTTTTCTATCCATAAAAATTTGATTTGTTCTAATTTTACGAACAGAAATATGTAGAGGGTAGCTGCCCGCAAGCATGTCAAATCGTATGCAAGTCATTTTGTAACCAATTTTTAGGTATAAAACAATAGACAACATTGTAATTTATTATAGTTTACCGCTCATTCAAATAATATTTTCGAGTTTTTAATCTATATCTTGTTAATTGACATTACTTCTTGAATAAAATATATAATATTGTGAATTAAAAAAAATTTTTTGGTTGTTCGTGATGAAATCGATTAATTGAAAAAATAAACGTATGTCACTTTTCTGTGTCCATAAAAATAGAATCTGTTCTAATTTTTCGGACAAAAAATGCGTAGTGCATGTGTGCGTTGTGATTTTTGGGTGCAAAATTTTAAAACAAGCCAAGTTGTAAAGAGCAGGTCATACATACATCTGTCCCAAATGTATTAGGCCATCCTACGTTTTCTTTCTTCTTTTTTTTCTTCAATACTTATCAGTCAAACTGAGAAGAATTCAAGATAATGGCATTTTGAACAAAACCGAAAATTCTAAAAAATGCAAAAAAAACTGCCTATGTCTCGACGGAATATTGTCCACACAGTTGAAAATTTGTGCGTGAGGGAGACCATGCTTGAAACAGCTGGACGTCGAAGTCATGAATGATGAAAGAGATGATTGCTTGCAACTGATGCTAGGTACCACAAATCAATGCCGCATCAAACTGTACAAATCTAAACTGACCACTGGACTCAAGAAAGGGCATCTTGAGCCAAAAAAACATCACTGAGAGTATGGAGTGTATATATTCCTAATTATGATTTGTCGATCGAAGTTAATTTATATTATTTATAAATAATATATATATTCCTTTCTAGCCGGAAACAGAGAGGAATGTCAGTTCTCTTGAAAGGAACTCATCGACCACATCAAAGGCGATTTCAGGCCTGGCGTCAGATCCATCAAAAGTTACCTTGAAAAACGCTTTTGCGACAAGATAACGTTTTGTGAGATTGGCCGCAACCGCAACCACCAAACAATTCTTTGTTTTCGCGACTTTGGGAATAAAATTCTGTACGACAACTGATACAGATACAGACAACTGATAGAGTAAAGCGCTATGGTTCTCTGCGGTGTAACGAAGTCATCCTTAAAGAGTCAACCATAATAAAAATAGCTCAGGGGAAGTTATTGGCCAGCGATAGCAACAAACGACGATTGATTGCTCTGATATGCTCCCCTTCCAAAACCAGGGAATTGAGACAAAGCAGGCAGTCGAGGATGCTGACTGCGACATCTTTATTTCCTGAAAAGTGGCAGAAGTGACTCTGGCCCCTTACAATATTCCTCAACCCTGTTCAATCGTAGAGATTTTACTCCACGCCTTCACTGGGTGCGACACCACCTCTGTCCTTTTCTGACATGGAAAGAACAATCTGTGAAGCGCCATTCAGAAACACGTTAAACTCATCGCCGCAGCTGAAGTGTTCCTCCAACTCAATTCAGCCTACCAAGCCATTGCTGATGCCAGGATCAAATGCCTAGTAGCTCTATATGTAGGAGACTACATTGAAGATACCCTCCCAGCTTGTGCTACAAAAATTTGTAAAAACAGTCGCTTTTGCTAAGGTTGATCTCACCTGTTTGCCTCCAACGGAAGATAGTGTAACATTGCACGTTTTACCACTAAATTCAAAAGTGGTTGGGGGTGGAGGCGGAGGCGGCTGTACCTGTGTAAAAGCAGGCTTTGAATGTTCGGTTCTCTACAAATTTTGCTCCGGTGTCTCTTGCCATAACATCGCCGAGCTTCAAATTTCCGAAGAAGGAGAGGACGACATCGACAATCATGTGCCGATTTTTCAGGATGAATTAGACAATTTTGGAACACCCACAAAGTGTTCAAAATAAACAATTCTATTGTTGTAATGCTTTATAAATATCAATAATATTATAAATAAATAAATTAAAAAATTTTTTTTTAATATTTATAGTTGAAATATGTATTCCTTGAAGATGTATTTCCTTTCAAACTACCCTCAAACTATCGTAAGAACTAAACCGAGCAAATTTGTGAAAACTGCAGTTTTCCCATTTTTAAGATTTTGAAGATTTGTTTGAAAACTATATGGCTTACACACGTTGTTCTATGCTTAAATTAAAGCTAATTACATTTTCTACAACATCTTTCCCTATAATTTTACCAGTAAAACTAGTATTTTTCCCGATATCGGGTCGATAATTGACCAAATCTTAAAATTTCACTTTTTTAGAAAAAAAAAATCTCAATAATCTCAATAAGGCTGTATCTCAATAAGTATTATACTAACAGAGCTGGTTCTTATTTCAAATTATAGAAATTTTAGTCTACTTTAAAAAGGTATACAAAATATTTTTTTTAAAACACATATAGTTTAGAACTTATATTGAAAAAGTATTTTTACAAACTTTTATAACCTCTTAATGTTGACAAACATACACAAAATAACATATTTCCAAGTTTAAAAATTAAGTTTTGAAATTTGAATAATAATTGTCATTCTTGACAGTTGTGCAATGTCATAATTACTTATAACCATAATTCTTTATCGTGTAAAACACGATATTATTTTTTTGAAAATAATTTTCAACCATAAATATTCTCCAAATTTTGAACAAAATTACGACCATAATTATTGATCGTCTAAAACGGGCTTTACGTACAAAACGTGAATTAAAAATCCATAACGCTGTTATATCGAGAGCGTATGGTTTACCAAAAATTCACAAAAAGGACATTCCGTTACGACCCATTATAAGCACGATAGGGGGACCGTTGTATAAATTGGCCAAACATATAAGTACCATACTTAAGAACATATCTAAGGGTTTTCAATATAGCATCCTTAACTCGGAGACCGTCGTAAAAAGATTGAGCAGTCAGAAAATCCCGCCAAATTACAAATTAGTTTCGTATGATGTCACATCACTTTTTACAAATGTTACAATGGATGCAATCTTAACATCAATTGATAGACACTGGAGTAGTATCAGTGAACACACCTGTATCCCAAATGACGTCTTCACAAGAATGATCAAATTACTATACGAAAATAGCTACTTCGTCTTCGATGGTAGGTATTATAAACAGACGTCTGGATGTGCTATGGGTAACCCGGCTTCACCTGCTCTCGCTGAAATGGTGATGAACGATTTGTTGATGGATCGACTTGAAGGGATTCCGTTTGTGGTGCCGTTCTTGTTTCTGTACGTAGATGACATCATCACGTCGGTTCCGGAGGAACAAGAAGACGAGTTCTTAAAGATTCTTAACAACAATAACAAGAAAATATCCTTCACAATGGAAAAGGAAAAGGATGGATCAATTCCCTACCTTGAGTTACTCCTGACAAGAACTGCAGATGGTAGTGTTAAGATGGACTGGTACAGAAAAAAGGTTAATTCTGGCCGCCTGTTAAATTTTGCTTCCTCTGGCCTTCTCTCTCAAAAGGTAAACATAGTGAAGATGTTTAAAAGAAAAATAGAAACATTCTGCAGTCCAGACCTGAGAGACAAAAATTACAAAATAGCTGCAGAAATCCTGGTTAAGAACGGCTACCCTATTCATTTAATCAACAATATCCTATACAGCAACAGAAAGAGAGTAATTCCAGTGGAAGTGACAGAAAATCAAGAAAAAGAAAAGAGTTGTCCAAACGTAGAATATTGTAGAATACCCTACATCCCGGGGCTATCTAATCGACTGACGGCACTATTGAACAACGATCACCTAAAAGTGGTTTGTTACAGCATGAAGAGTTTAGCCCCATTGTTCACATCGGGTAAAGACAAAATTGAGAAGGAATCGAGAAGCGCTTTGATATACAAAATAGGTTGTGAATGTGGTTCATCATATATCGGTCAAACCGGCCAATATTTAAAAAAGCGGGTATACCAACACAACTACGATATAACCAATAAAAAGAAAAATACAGGTTTGTCTATCCATATTGCCGAGACGGGCCACAGATTAAAGCAGGATGGTGTGAGAATACTAGATTATGAGAAGAACTTACAAAAAAGGCTGGTAATGGAGATGTTATACATTAACAAAAACAAAGACAAGTCGTTAAATCTAAATACGGACACCATTGGTTTAAGCAAAGTGTATGCCGGCTTGCTTAATGAACAAACCTCTAAAGACGACCCTGTTAAAAGATAGCGTTACACATTTTGTATGAATTTGTTGATTTGTTTTACTTTGTGAAAAATTTTTATACTAATGTTAAGTTATTTTCGAAAAGATTTTTTAGAAGTTGTCACATGTTGTCACATGTTATCAATTGTTGATTTTTGTTTTTACTTTTATTGGTGAGTCCTTAAAGTACTTTTTCTGTGGTAAATTTTTGGAGCTCCTATTGTGAATGATGCCTTGATGATCTTACTTGTGTATTTGTTTTTTCAGACTCTGAAGAAGACCTGAATTAAGGTTGAAACTAGTTAGTTTAAGAGTAAAGGAAGAAGAAAGATCATTTGTTTGATTTGACCCAAAAAAACCCACGAATTCCACCATTTTTCTGAAATTGACAGTTGGGGGTCACGATTTTAATTATTGAACTATACATTATATTTAATATTTACAGTGGCTCCAACAATTATTAATACACCCCTATGTTAACCATGTAAATTGCACATTTTGAAACCGTTTTTTGACATATAATACTCGCTTTTACAGCAAAACTTTTCAGATATTTTTTATTGAAAATTTTAATTTATTCAGTTTTGTTTCTATACATTTTTTTATTTTCTTTCGCCGTTTACGAGTTACAGCGACTTAAAGAAAACTAAGTAAAAAAGTTAATAAAATTAACATTGCTCTTATGGGAGTATTTTACAGAGTTTTCTTCAAGTCGCTGTAACTCGTAAACGGCGAAAGAAAATAAAAAAATGTATAGAAACAAAACTGAAGAGATTAAAATTTTCAATAAAAAATATCTGAAAAGTTTTGCTGTAAAAGCGAGTATTATATGTCAAAAAACGGTTTCAAAATGTGCAATTTACATGGTTAACATAGGGGTGTATTAATAATTGTTGGAGCCACTGTATATGTGCATTATTATTATAAAAATAATAATACCTTTTTTTTGCTATTTTTACTATCTCGCAGGAAAAAGTAATAATCTCCGGGTTTGCTCTTTTTGAAAGGTGGCACCCCTACACTTATGCCGGGATTCACAAGGGCAAATTAAAATTTAATCTATGATGATAACAATGAAAATTTATTGTTGCAACATTGCTGAAATTTAGAAAAAAATTTAAACAACAAATTAATCATAGATTAAATTTTAAGTAGCTTTTGTGAAACCGCGAAAAATTATATGAAATGATTATCTTAAAAATAGTATATTAAGTAACTAGTATAAAACTTAAAAAAGAGCGGATTTCCTTGCATTATGCTTAACGTCAATATTTAAGGCAGCAATAACATATTTAAAATGTGTACGATTTATAAAGAATATTATCATTTGACACTAAATTTTTTATGCCTTTTTGAGCGTTTTGTACTTATTTTTTACGCCATATTAATTGATTATTCCTTCAGTGGTCAATGCTGAGAGGAACGCAATTATTAACAAGAATTCAGCAGATTTGGAGAATTGTACAATTTATGTGACACTACATCCTTGCGACAATTGTACCAAACTTATCATTGAAGCGAGAACTAACACGTCATTTACAATTCTGACGCGAAGCTCACAAAAAGAGGACAAAAGCAGCACAAGTGTTGTTTAAAGCAACAGGCGTTACAGTTAGGTTTGTATGTTTTTTCTAATATTCTCAAGTTATGCAATAATTGTATTGTTTTAGTAAATTTAAACACGACCATATAAGACAACTAGAGGTTGACTTATACGCGACACCATATACCCCGAAGCATGTGCCAGAATCTGCAACCAGCAGCTAACGCAAACGAGATGATGATGGCAATGGAAGTAACATAAATATAATAATAAATACAAAATTGAAAAAAAGATATTCGTATAAAGTATACAAATATTTTTACTATTATCGAGTCATTACGTCTTCCTCGAAAAGTTTATCAATATTTTTTCTAAATTTATGCTATTAAGTAATTCAATAATATATGTTTATTATATTATACTAATCGTATTTTTCCTTTTATAATTTAAACCTATTTCCAAACCTATTTTCCAAGCCAAACCTATTTCAATTATTTAAATTTAAGATAACAATATCTTTGTAATATATTAAAATGTCTGTTCAAATTGAAGGCAATTAATTTAGAATATATTTATTTTAACATATATTATTAATAAAATAATTTGAAAAAAATAAAATATTAATCTTAAGACTTTTTACCCTATTCCCACCCAGAAGCGGCCGACGTAATTCGTCTTGAATAGCAAGTCCTTTACTTTACCCTCTCCGTTAAAATTTTTGGCCAGAAAGCTAGCTCCCGAATCTATGGAGCTAGCAACCTTACAGTTTTTTCGCAAATCCACATTGAAACTGGGGGAGAGGGGCTAAAGTAACGCTGGTCTCACCCTCCTATTAATATTTTGGTCCCAAAAGCTAGCCCCCTAATCTATATAGCTAGCACCGGCAAGCAACAAATATTAGAGCTAGCACCGCTACTGTTTCTTCACAAATTAGTATTTCATAAAAATGTCTATATATTTCATTTCACTGCGTACGAACCACGATATATTTCACACGCGCAGTAGAATTAAATATTTAGAAGAAACAAAGGGTCAATTGCCCTCCCCACCCCAGGATGCCTTAGATTGTATCCCTAAAGCTCACCCTGATTAAAAAATCAGAGATTGGATATTGTATTGTCAATGTAAGTTATAAATGAACGAATACTTATAATGTAATATATTTATTAGTATTACTATTTTGTTCGTAATGCTTATAGCTTGAATTTTTTGATTTCTAGAACTTGTCTGGTTTACCACCGACGCGCATGAATGGATTAACGAGATCTTTTTTTTTTAACTTCCTTTCCCAAAAGCAATTTCTAAATACACCCCTGATGACGTCCCCAAAGATGCCGTTTTAAGAACGCCGTGGGAAAAACGCCGCACGGTGGGGTATTTAACCCTAAAACCTGGCCAAAACTCAAATGTATTAATTACACAATAAGCCCACTGTAATAATTTTTTGGAATAGTATAATAGTTGAAGCATCAAACGGTAGTCATTTTAAGATGAAATTTTTAGTAGTTTGGTTACAACACTACTCGGAATTTTGTCTTTGGTTAAGTTGCACATTACAGTTCTCGGCGCTTTGAAAAACACCTACTTTTAAGCTTCCTAAAAGGTTGTGATACTTTGATTAAGAAGAAGATTTTGATATGGACAATAAAAATGAAGGTATGCAGTTTATTATTACCTTAATACCAAGGGGTTCCTAACCTGGGGGTAATTACCCCCGTAGGGGTAAATCTGATATTTCACGGGGGTAACAAAGAGGCTAACTATTGGGATAGTAAAATAAAAAAAAAAGTTACAGAGCACGACGCCGTACCGCACGTAGCAAAACTGTTTGGCGTTTGTACTGGCGGGGCGCCTCCAATGATGGGTAGTCGTTCTGGATTTCAAACACTTATCATTGACTGATACACCGCTACGCTTATATTCCTGATTTTTTCAGTGAAATTAACGGTTTTAATCTCTCCTTGCATGGAAATATGACGAATAATTTAACAGCGCAGGATCAAGTTGCTAGTTTTGTGCGTAAATTGGAACTTGACCAACGCAGAGTGCAAGCAGGTGATGTGTCGATGTTTCCACAACTGTGTGAGCAATTGGCATAAATACCGAACCAAACGATATCACGTATACAAATTCTGTGATGCAACATTTATCTGCAGCAATAGATTCACCGAAGCAGTATTTTCCGGACTTGGATAATCGTCAGTCGAACTCTTGGATATTAAGACCGATTTCTACTGATGATGACATTATTCGAGACGAAGATGTGGCGGCAAAAGTTTTATTTTTGTTTTTTTTTGCTTGTTTTGTTTGTTTTGATAACAGTTTGATGGCGGGGTAAAATCAGTTTTCCACATAGATCACAGGGGTAACAATATTGAAAAGGTTAGGAACCACTGCCTTAATACATTAATTTATGACACAATTTTAAGGCCTCTGTGACGTATAGAAATTGATAATAAAATTTTATTGTTTTTAAAATTTCTTTTTTATAAATTAGTAAATTAGTTATGTTTCCGGGTTCGTCCGTGTGAAAATTTAAATAGGATATTAATTCTGACTATCTTAGGAAGTAATCTAAATAAAAAAAGTTGCGGAAGTTGAGCGTTTTAGTTACTATGATTTTTTTTATATCTACCGTCAGAAATTTTAAGATCAACTAATTAGTTTATAACTTACTAGATATTACGCCTATCAATACATGCTTTTAATATTAAATTTTTATACAAATATCAGCAATGGATTGCGATTAACAATTTGGGCCTATTTAAAAAAATTCAAAATGCAATATGCCATGTTGGTATTTATGAAACCAAATTTTATAAATAAAATATTATTACATGTGATAAGGGCAAAACCATAAACATACCATAAAACATCTTAAATGCATTGCTATATTAAAATTTTTAATATTATTTCCTGTCTACTACATGCTTATGCCTTTTTAGATAAAAAAAACTTTATTTTTCAGTTTTGAATTTTAGTATTATTTGTGAATTTCTGAGAGTACAGTAAAATATGGATTACTTAATGCAAATCCACAACACAGAATTCCATTGTTCCTCTGCCCAATTCTTGTGAATTAGTGCCCAGCAGGTTAGAGCCATGGAGGGGGGGTTTAGAATTAACAAAAAGGTTGGCATATGCCCGCATTTAAAATTAATTCTTGTAATCGGGTAATATACTGTGGTGATTTTTTGTAGATTTAATCCGCATGTCCAGATCGTGGTCATTTTATTTGTTTTAAGTACTGCAGATAAGTTATAATTTATTCAGAGAAAAAAAAGGCTACATTTAATACTTTAACACATCCGGAACACATTTTTGATTGTAATTTTTTTTATAAATGTTAAAATAAGTGATATTTGTGCTGTGCTTCGAAAACGACCTACGATAAAAGAAAAGAATATTAATTTGTGCAACATCCTGTACGTAGTTGAAGAACTTACGCCGTATAAATTTTTTTAAGGTTGAAACCAGGTCTTCCAGAGCGCTTGGATGCGAGTTGGACGCTTAATTTGCGAAGTGCGTTGTTAATTTGAGAATGTGTATAATTTTTACTTAGAAACTTAGAAACTAAGTAAAAATTAGTTTTGGACCCATAAAGTGGATTTTTGTGAAGAATCGTGAATTTCAGTAAAGAATAGCTGAAAAATATTAAAATTTGAAGACAACGTGGTTGAAATTTTACAAAGGTTAAAGTTAGAGGAAGACGCCATTTTGAAAAGATTAAAATTTTTTAATGCAAATGAAAATTTACTTACCTACGATAAATTTAAAGTTAGTTAATTTGGATATTAACGAAAGTTGAATCAACGGAGTTGAGATTGATAAATTTCAATCTAACACAGTTTGGATATTTGTTTGACACCAGATGGTCTAAAAAAATTTTTTAATTACTGCAGATGTCTTACTTGGCGGCACGGTAGCAAATGATAGTTGATGAGACGACCCGCTTATACGACACCCGAACGAGATTTATACAAGATATTGTCACGAATGTTTCGTGGGGGGTTTACGGGGTAGCTCAGATTTAATACACCATAAAAGTTTAACACATATATTCGATCAAATAAAATTATATACAGGTTTACAATATGACTTACCCTAAAGCACATAGGTGGGAGATCATGATGCAAACGGGCATAGATCACGGCGGCAACACTGTTCAAACCGTAATTACCGGGAAACTGCCGCTTCCGTGCTCTCACCCCCATATATCATATTTCTCCCCCTCAATCTTCATTATCAAATTAATTACCTCTATTGGTTCTTTATCGATTCTTGTACTTTTGATCTTTTTAGTAATCGTGTTCGATCAGCGTTCCAACTGTTCTACTTTTGATTTTGTTTAATCATCGATCACACCGGATATCCAAAGATATTTCGTTTATTAATTATAATTTCAATTATATTGTGGTGTTTCAAAATCAATTTTTAAATATTTTAATTTCCTTTTATGATAATTTTGTTTATTTTTAATTAATTCATTTGTTTTTGTGGATTTGTGAATAATTTAATTTGAATTTGGTTATTTGAGCGCCAACATTTTGTAGGTTGGCGACACTTTATAGAAGGTCGAGGCTTTTTGCCAAAGTGGCGGACGAGAGCGGACGTAGTTGAACGTCGCTCTCGCATTATTTTGAGTTTTTGTTAATTGATTTGAATTTGTGAAATTGTTTTGTGAATAAAACAAATAAAGAGTAAATTTTGGGTGAGATTGGATATTTTTTTGATTTTATTACGCAGTAAATTGCGAGTTGGAAGAATTTTTGATTATTTGGAAAATTGAAATAATTATAATTGGATTTTTGCTTAATTATTTTATTAAATTGGATTTGGATTTTTTATAATTGGATTTGTTAATGAAAATTGGAATTTGGAATTTTATTGTTAAATTAAAGTTAAAAGCAAAGGAACGGTGCGATACCAAGGTCTGGCGGCTTATCGCCACATGCAAATTTATTTAGCGTGCCCATCGTTAAAATTGAATTGAGTTAAAATTTTATATTTAAAATCTGAGCTAGCCGGTGCAGTAAAAAAATATCATTACAACTAAATTGGCGCCAGAACGTGGGGCATTACAACTAAATTGGCATCCCAGAACGTGGGGCATTTTTGCATTATTTTAACCCACCTTTGACCCTGAGGTTATTTATAATAAATTTTGTTGAATGCTGAATGATTGATTAAATCAAAATTAAAAATGGCTAGTCAATCATGGGAAGACTGGATAGATGAAACAAGATTCAATAATCTTTTGGAAATGGAAGAAAAAGAAAACAGACAAGCGGAAGAAAGAGAAAGATGGGATATAACGAATAATCCCAGAAATAGAAGACAAATACAAAGATGGTATCACTGGGAAAAAATGGAAAGAAGACGCGGATACACACTGGAATTAAATGAAATTGGAGACCGGGTCGCTGAAAGAAGAGAGAGAGAACAATTCGAGAGAGATCGAAATAATTTGGATTTGGTAAATAAAAATTTAGATTTTGAAAGTAAAAATTTGGATTTAGTAAATGAAAATTTGGTTTTGGAAAATAAAAGTTTGGGTTTAGTAAATGAAAATTTGGTTTTGGAAAATAAAAGTTTGGATTTAGTAAATGAAAATTTGGTTTTGGAAAATAAAAGTTTGGATTTAGTAAATGAAAATTTGGTTTTGGAAAATAAAAATTTAATTGACAATAAAAATGTGAACTTGGAAAATAAAAGTTTGGATTTAGTAAATGAAAATTTGGTTTTGGAAAATAAAAATTTAATGGACAATAAAAATGTAAACTTGGAAAGTAAAAATTTGGATTTAGTAAATGAAAATTTTGTTTTGGAGACTGAAGGTTTGGTTTTGGAAAGTGATAATTTAATTGGAAATCAAAATATAAAATTGGACAAAGAAGATTTTAATTTGGTAAAGGAAAATTTGGTCATGGAAAATAAAAATTTTGAAGTCCAAGAAGTAAGCGAAAATTTGATTTATGCAAAAGAAAATGAAAGAAAAATTAGACAAATAAAAGAAGAATTGGAAAAAAGAACTCAAATTAAGGAAAATGAAAAATTGATAAGAAAAAATAATTTGGATCTTGAAGCTGAAGATTTAAGTTTGGAAAATAAAAATTTAATCAATTTGGAAAATGAAAATTTAATGCTAATAAATAAAAATTTGGAAGAAAGTTTGGTTTTGGAAAATACAAATTTGGACTTAAATAATAAAAAATTGGATTCTGAAAATGAAAATGGAAATCTGGAAAGAAAATGGGATGAGAAAGAATTCAATGAAATGTGGAAAAAATTCCACGAAACAGGAAAGAAAAAGAACGTTATCAAAAATTTGAAGAAAAGATTAAAAATTTTGGAAAAACGAAAACAAACAATGATTTACATAGAACAGCTAGAAATGGGAAATGAGATATTGGAAATCTCACAAGACATTTTGGATGATATCGTCGATGATTTGGATTTAAATTTGGTAAATGAAAATTTGGTTGTGGAAAGTTTGGTTACGGAAAATAAAAATTTAATTAGAAATGGAAATTTAAATTCTGAGATGGAACAAAATGGTTTGGAAAACAAAAGTATTATTCTGGATATTAACAAGTCATTAACCGATGAAAGTTTGCAATTGGTGGATCGAGAAAAAGAAATTATCCCGGAAATTAAAAGTTTGGCTCCGAAATATGAAAAATTAAGTTTGGTAGAAGAAAATTTGAATTTGAATTTGGTAAATAAAAATTTTGAAGTCCAAGAAGAAATCAAAAATTTGGATAATTCCAATAAAATGGAAAATAAAAGCTTAGAAATTTATGAAATGGAAAAATTAAACAATTCTATTATTTTGAAAAACAAAAATTTGGAAATCAAAGAAATTATGGAATGTGAAAAAAGTAAAAATGTTTTGGAAAATGAAATTTTGGTAATTCATGAATTGGAAAATTTAAACAAAAGTGAAGATAAAAAAAATAAGAACGTACTTAATGCTGAAAATAAAATTTTGGAAGTCGAAGAAATTGTGGAAAATGGAGGGAAGCCGGATTCAATTCAGGAGGAGTGGTTACATGAGTACAGAAAATGGTGTTCAGAATTTAAAGCTGGACTGGAAGAAATATTTAAAAAAATGGAAAAAGAAAACATGGATACAGTAATTAAAAATAAAAGTTTAAGTTTGCATAAAGAAAATTTGGGTTTAGAAAACGATGGAGAGTTGGATAAAGAAAAAGAAAAAGACATAATTCCAAAGGTGCAAAAGCTGGTCAAAGAAGAAGAAAACAGTTTTGAAAATGAATATCCGAAAAATTTGAAAAATGGAAATGTTGATAATTTAAACCATAAAAAATTGATTCATTTGGAGGAGGAACATTTGGATAATTGTAAAAATAAAAATTCGACTGAAGAGGATATTAATTTGAAAAACAATAATTTAATTTGTCAAAAAGATGAAAACTTAATCGATTTAAATGAAAATAATTTAATTACACAGGAAAGTCAATTAATGGAAAACAATCTAAAATTGGAAGATAAAAATCTGGAATTTAGAAATGAAATGGATTTGGAGAATAAAAGTTTAAATGGACAAAAAGATAAAGATTTGGAAGATGATAAATTAATTGGTTTGAAAGATCAAAATTCGGTTTGTTCAAAAAATGAAAATAAAAATCAAGTCAATTTGGAAGGTGGAAATGAATTATTTGAGTTAAACAGTGATTTGATTAATTCAAAGAACGAAAGTTTTAAAAATTTAACGAATGGAAGGTTAATTAATTTGGAGGAGGACCATTTGGACAGAATTGAAAATGAAAAGTTGGCTGAAGAAGTAATAAATTTGCAAAACAATAATTTAATTTATGTGAAAAATGAAAATCTTATTAATTTAAATAACAAAATAATTGGAAGACAAAATCAAATATTGGACAATAATTTAAAAGATAAAAACTTAAATAAAATGAAAACTAATTTGGATGTCGGAAATGATAGTTTAGAAGAAAAATTGGATGTGAAAAATAAAAATCTACACAAAATAGTTGCTTCAGAAAATGAAATTTTAGATTTGAAAAATGAAAATTTAGATGAGGATTTGATTATTAATTTGGAGGTCAAAGATAATAATTTAAAGAGAAAATTGAATATCAAAAATAAAAACTTGCACAAAATTTTGGACTCTGAGAATAGAATTTTGGATTTCAAAAATAAAAACTTGGATAAAAATTTGAATTTAAAAAATGAAAACTTGCATACAATTATCGATTCAGAAAATGAAATTTTAGACTTGAAAGATGAAAATGGGATTAATTTGGAACAAAAAAATGAATTGGAGATGGGAAAATTGGAGGAGTCGGAGGAGAAGACGATGATGGAATCCAATCCAATGAAAGATGGACCGACAACGCCAAGACCGGAACCGAAAAGGAAGAAAAGATGGAGATTTACAAATTTAACTTTAATTTTAGGTACTGAGAGGAAGCATCCACCTACACCCAGAATCGTGATGTGGAAGTCCATCAGATACAAATAACGAAGAGCAGATTTTGAAAAGCCACGGGAAGAGGATTTTCCTTCGATCATCGACGATGATTTTCAAGAAAACCCGGAGGAGTAAAGCTGTGGTGTTTCAAAATCAATTTTTAAATATTTTAATTTCCTTTTATGATAATTTTGTTTATTTTTAATTAATTCATTTGTTTTTGTGGATTTGTGAATAATTTAATTTGAATTTGGTTATTTGAGCGCCAACATTTTGTAGGTTGGCGACACTTTATAGAAGGTCGAGGCTTTTTGCCAAAGTGGCGGACGAGAGCGGACGTAGTTGAACGTCGCTCTCGCATTATTTTGAGTTTTTGTTAATTGATTTGAATTTGTGAAATTGTTTTGTGAATAAAACAAATAAAGAGTAAATTTTGGGTGAGATTGGATATTTTTTTGATTTTATTACGCAGTAAATTGCGAGTTGGAAGAATTTTTGATTATTTGGAAAATTGAAATAATTATAATTGGATTTTTGCTTAATTATTTTATTAAATTGGATTTGGATTTTTTATAATTGGATTTGTTAATGAAAATTGGAATTTGGAATTTTATTGTTAAATTAAAGTTAAAAGCAAAGGAACGGTGCGATACCAAGGTCTGGCGGCTTATCGCCACATGCAAATTTATTTAGCGTGCCCATCGTTAAAATTGAATTGAGTTAAAATTTTATATTTAAAATCTGAGCTAGCCGGTGCAGTAAAAAAATATCATAACAATATACAGTGTGATCGGTATTGCTGTGACAATATTTCCAAATTAAAAAGCACCTTATTAAAAACATTTTTATTAACGAAAAACAAAAACTTGTATCACATTGTAAAATTTTATTATTCGCTACACATTTAAAACATACCGGCAAATGAGTTTGAAATTTAGAAAAATTTGTAGTAAAGTAAATGAAATTTCAAAATCAGTGGTCGAACTACACTTTGTGACTAAAATTTCTCGTCCAAATACTCAATTGATTAAGGGATCTCGGGTTAGTGGAACGTATGTTAAAATCAAACAACTAGTTTTATTGTCGACGTTTGTGGCTGTGGCTGAAACATTGGGAAATGAACAATGGGACATCGACCTGACATCGTAGCAAGAACTGTGTCCTTGGGTCCTAAGTTCAGCATCACCCCTACATTAAAGGACTTCCCTATGTATAATTTTTTGTCGGAAATTGAAAGCGCTGTAGATGGCGTCGCAGTTTCTATCCCGAAAAAGGAATTGCTTAGAGGTAAAATAAATAATGTCATCCAAAACTTCTACAACAAAGATGACGAAAAAAGCTTGATTCACAAACAGGTATGGTCGACTAAGAAATTCCTTAAAGAACATCCTAACCTCCTGGTACTCAAAGCCAATAAAGGAAATTCTACTGTCGTCATGGAGAAGGCTGAGTACCACGACAAGCTGCACATCTTATTTGATGACGTCAACACCTATAAGAAATTAAAAAGAAATCCCACATCAACCATTCACGGCAAGTTTAACAAGGCCATCCAAGATTTATATGACATGGAATATATTGACTTACACACTAAAAAGAGGCTTACCACATACAACTCCCAGTTTCCCAGAGCGTATGGACTTCCGAAAGTCCATAAGGTTGGTAACCCCCCGAGTCCGGTTATAAGTTGCTTGGACTCGCCGTCGATCCCGCTGGCTCACTTTCTGGTTGACATTTTAAAAAATGCTACTCCATCTTTACCATTTATTGTCAAGAATACCAAAGGGGCAAAGGACACGCTCATTCAGTGCACTATTCCAGCGGGACATGTTCTCGTATCGTTTGACGTTAACTCCTTGTTTACTAATGTATTATCCAAGGAGTCCACCATAAATGCCCTAAAAAACAATTGGGATTTAATAAGACCTTTCACCAACATCCCCATGGAGACCTTCTTGCAGTTGGTGGCGCTGATTTTTGACAACAGTTATTTTTGTTATGATGGGATCTTTTACTCTCAAATCGTTGGATTTGCTATGGGGGACCCTTGTTCACCAATCTTCGCAACATTTGTCATGAATGACTTGTTGTTAAACTTCTATGGCTCGGTGAACTTTCCTATACCCTTTTTGCTCATATATGTAGACGATATCCTGACATCGGTCCCGGAAGAAGAAATAACTAATTGTCTGAGGGTTCTTGATGAATACGACGGGTTGATCAGCTTTACTTTTGAAAAAGAATTGAACGGAAAAATAAACTTTTTGGATCTCTCAGTTCATCGAAGAGAGGACGGGTCGCTGACTACGGATCTGTACCGGAAACCTACTTCTACTGATAGGATGCTCCACTTTTGCTCGTCCCATCCCTTAAATCAAAAGGTCGCTCTTATCAAAACCATCGCATATAGAACATATATTTGTGTGCATGACAAACAAGTGTTGGCTATTTTTTCTTAAATCTGAAGCATATTTTGAACTTATTTGGTGAGTTTGAGAGTTTTGGCCGGGTTTTAGGGTCAAATACTCCACTGTGCGCCGTGGAAAATACGCCGTCACAAGATGGCCGTGCCCAGTTACGCCGTCTTAATAACGCCGTGAGGTAAAGGGACACCTTTTTACCTAGCTCAGGGCTTAATTCTAGATTAAGTATTATATTATGAATAGGATCTGAATTTATAGTTAATTAACATTAATTAAGGGTTAATTTTCTACTGGTGGTTTTCTATTGGTGAGGTATTTAGAGCTAAAGAGGTTTTCTTCTAAGTCCAATTTGTTAGTGCCTATAAATCCCTATGAATGTTACAATAAGCGAGGGTTACTAAATCGATTTTTTTGAATAAGCTAAATTGATAATAACTTATTTTTTAGCATTGATTATGTATTAGGCCGTGTTTGAGTTAGACGCTTACACGCTTTACGCTTTACGCGCTGACGCTATTTTCCAAGTCGAACGATGCGTTAGCACCTTGTGCATGCTAGTGCAGAGTAGGGGTAAATACAAAATACAAAATAAGGTCATTATTTTATTTTATTTAGGTTAAATTATTATTTCGTAAGGTGCAGATATAAAAACAATATTATCATGAATTTTGAAACTCAAATGGCTATAGTGATGATATAAAAAAAATAATAAATCGATTAATTCTATCATCTAAAATCTAAAATGTGGCCAAATTTTTCTTCCAACACCAACACGTTGAAAAAAACTAATATACACAACAGTAATTTAAATTTAAAAATGTAGGTTTGTTACTCGTTATTTTTTTGAAAATACTTTCGAATTTTGCCACTACAGCGCCACGCTTACGCTGCACTACCTAAATGAAATTTGAGTTGTGAGCGTGAAAAATTTGAAAATCCTTGACGTCACGCACATCATCTGTGACGTCACAGTTGCCCCTGTGAGCGCCAACATTTCCAAATCGAACGCTAAAAGCGTTAGCGTTGGCGCCAATTGGTACCAATAAGCGTCCAAGTCGAACATGGCTTTAGTATTATGGTATATAAGGGGTATATAAGTATATATATATTTGTAAGTCGACGTTCTGACCCCATATAAGCATATAAACCGACGTTGTGGCACCTATATTTACGTTGTGGCACCATTTTATGGTGCCGGATGGTTTTACAATTATATATGTCATCTGGAAGGGCCAGTAAGCCTATTAATGAAGTTTGTGAAAGGTGCCAGTTGGACTATATACACTGTAAATATAGACGTTTAGTTCCCTCTTATAAAATCATATAAGTTCAGAGGGCGCCATTGTAGTTATGAGTTCGTCGCATCGACTTGAGGTTGACTTATCCACGCGTTTAGGCACCGCATTTTTTGTATACAGTATTTTGACGTTTAGGCACACTGGGCGTTTCATTAGCTATCATTATTATAGTTTATGATATTACAAATGCATAGGTAACTAGTGTTTGCGATTCTAAACTCTAATGACAAAAATCCATTAAAGGCGAGAATAACTTGCATTACCATGCTGTTTTCGCCTTTAATGTAATACGGTTTGTGGACGAATCGATCAAGACTTTCCAGTGCCAGTTATTTTTGGCAATTAAAGTATTTATCGTTGAGGTTAATGCCGAATTTGACGGACTAGTCAACTCGGTAGATTTTTGATCATTTTTGAGAAAATACTGATAATTACCAAGTATTCGTGTTTTTTTCTTTGAATAAAGATTTTATAGTGGTTTTATAATAATTAGCGATTTCAACTTTATTATGAATTCCACTAATTCAAAATATATTTTAAATCATAATTTAAATCATTTTTAAATCATATTATGATTCGCATCCTTTCTCTGACATTGATTAATTACAGAACACTTCTTAAACAATTTTTATGTACTTACTACAAATTATAAATTTTAATTTAGGTCAAATTACCTACTAGTTACTTCTTACTTCTACAAGGGGATTCCCAAAATTTATTTTAAATTGTATACATATCATATTCCCGCAACTGTTTTATTATGTGAAAATATCAGAACTCCTAAACTTCGTCATAACAAAATTAGAGAAGGTTTTTATTGTAAAGCATTTTGTAGGTGTTGTACAGTGGCGGATCTAGGCATTTTTCACCGGTGCACAGTAAATTGATAATAGGGAGTTTTTGTGGTTACTAATAATTACAAATCTGTAGTTAAAAATTTCATAAACAGTATGGCGGGCAAAATATGGCCAACTTATACATAAAAAAGTTTTTAAAAATTACTGCTTACAAATCCGAAGTTAAAATATTTTATAATAAAACGGCTGATCCAATATAACTGACTTAAATGTCAATATGCTGTCGGATTTTACCTGAACTTAATATTCAATAGTTTTTCGCGTCATTAATTTAGAATCCGAAAACAAAATTCTTATAAACAACTTGGCGGACACAATATAGCCGATATTTCAAGCAAGAATGGTCTCATAAAATGCATACGTGCCTGTGGGCAATTTATAAATTGCCGCGTGGCAAATCTTTGTTTATGTAAACCCCCTACAGCAGTAATCAGCAAAAAACATTATGATTTAAAATACTGGGTGTTTCATAAATTACGGTTACGAACACTAGAAAATTCTTAGGTAATTTTACACCTAAAAGTGATGGCCACTGGGTAACTGGGTTGCTATAAATTTAAGTTGTAAGTTTGTCGATCTCACAAGAGAAGCCAGGAGAAAACGGATTTTTAAAAATTCTTATTTTTATAGAACATAAAGGTCAGAGGTTGAATATCACTCAAAAATTAAGTTTGAAATATTTGTTAACTAGATACTGGGAAAATGTATCATGTCTATAGCGTATATGACTAAGTACCAAATATTTTAAGCTCAATTTTCTTGAGTTTGTCTGGATATCTGGCCTTATTATTTTGCGCAAGTGACATTCAACTTCTGGCCTTTATGTCCTGTAAGTACTATATAAGGACCGAATAGGGACAGAAATAGTAAGTCTCCGTACGATGCAATTTACATTGAAATTACAAAGAAAAAAAGCGTATACAAAATCAACGCAGACTTTCTTGGGTCACCGTATGTGTTACGTATTATACCTAGTACGCATTTTCCCGGTATTTTCTAATTTTAAGTAATGAAAGAAATGAAATAATACGTAACAATACTTTGTGAAAACTTATACCATCTCGGCAACTGAACAGAAAACCGTTACGTACTTACGTCTAAAAACGCAATTTTGCAAAATTTTCTCGCTTTGATAATAAATTATACTACCTACAGAATTACGACATACTAAATACAATTATTTGCAGTCGGTTAAACGAATCCTACTTACAAAAGGTTTGCAGTAGTTTTCTTTTTCAAACATTTTTTTAGAAAAATTATTTAAAAAAATAAATAAAGTAGGCCAGATTTTAAGTTACCGCAAAATGGAACTTTTTGTCCTGTAGAAGTCCAGAATTCTGTTATAATATTATGAATGCACAGCAAACGCAACCTTGTAAATTAAGTTTTTATTTACACTTCTTATCTTTAATTTCAGCAAATTGAAAAATTAGTGATAGTTAAAATAAAATATAGGCGTTCTCGTCCCTTATGGCGGTCAATATGTCCTAAAATGGGTAATTATCCAAACTCGGAATTCTGAAAAAAGTTGACCAACCATTTATTGAAAACATTTTGTTTTATTTTATAATTAATTTGGAAATTTTCTGAAATTTTAAATTATACATGACTGATAATAATACAATAGGTGCCTTTACACACACAATACTAGCCCGCGTGCTGGAACGCGCGCTTTACGATACTGTAAATATAATTTTGTACACCACCGAGCAAGTTGCGTATGCGACGTACACCTTACTTTTAATTTTAATTCGTAAAAATTTTAGTTCATCCGTTCATCCGGTTCATCCGTTCCGGAGCTATGATGCCACAGACACACATACACACGTTAAATTTATAAGAACACCTCTCTTTTTTGCGTCGGGGTTAAAAAAAAGATTATTTTTGGATTTTTTTGGAAGGGCATGCCAAGTATGGCACTTCACGTGCGACTTGGCTAAGTTGTAATGATTATTTTTTCAAAATAATAAAATATGTTATCAAAATTTTACAAAGCAATTTCTCTCTATATAGCGCTCAAATAACAAAATTACTTCAAACAGTTCTTTAGATTACATCTAATTATTGTCTGTGGGTGCCGTTGGAACCATAAATTGGATTTATTTATTAGTAGAAAAAAAAAACGAATTTCTTTTAACTAAGTTTCGCAATAATATTTTTGTGTTTCTTTGACGTTGAATGTCAACAAATCGTATTTTTGTGTTTTTAAACAAATTTGTGCAATATGAAACGGGAGCTGTTATCAAATTTTCGAATAGGAAAAAGTGCCACATATTAGTAGGTGCATAATTCTCGCGTAAAGTGATAGTGATGTAATTGCGTAAAAATGCTGATCTTCAGCAATTGCAACAATTTATAATCACGTTACATTACAGCATTTGTACTTCAATACCTTACGCAGCTACATAATTTTAATATTAAAAAATTATTAGTAAAAATAATAATTTTACATTATAAAATATAAAGAGTATAAGTATTCTTCCAAAACAATATTAAATTTTAAGAAGAATAAATGTGGCGTTTTTGAGAAAAACCACTTCAACTTTTTTAAGAATAATAGAATGCAATATTTATCTAGTCTTTTTGAAAATTTTATATCAGCAAATTAAAAATGTTAGTTAAAATAAAATATAGGCGTTCGCGTCCCTTATGACGGTCAATATGCTCTAATGGGTAATTAAACAAACTGAATTCTGAAAAAACTTGACCAACCATTAATTTATTGAAAAAATTTTGTTTTATTTTATAATTAATAATTTGGCAATTTTAAATTATACATGATAATAATATAATGCCACACGGTTTAATCCAAAATATCCGATATACAAAATATTTTACCTCAACAAAACAAAAATTTACCTAAAATAATTATTTCTATATTTCGAAAACAACGTTACAAGAATTTATTCATAGTAGATAAGAATAGTCTACAATTAGAATTTGATAAATGGATTTTGCGTCGTACAGAACTACATTTTAAAATTTCGTTTATTATTGTTAAAAATGTTCACGGCAAATTTACAGACTAACCGCCGGATATCTGATTTTATTTATTTGTTATTTCACCAATATGGGGAATATTTCTTGATGAAATTGTTCAACCAGCAAGGTATCAATTGTTTGCAACTTATACAAACACCACTTTCCAATTTATCTAGTAGGTACTGTGTTTCCGGGGCTGATCTCAAAAACTACTGATCCGAATTTGAAGAAAATTGTATCGATTATTTCTTCAAATCATTGGAGTATAACAACGGCTAGAAATTAAATTATTCACTTAAGTTTATTTTACTTCAGTCGACTCAGCAACTTTTGTTTACGTTAGTGTAAATATCTTTTTGTACACCACCGAGCAAGTTGCGTATGCGACGTACACCTTACTTTTAATTTTAATTTTAATTCGTAAAAATTTCAGTTAGAATTTTCACTTTATTTAACTAAAATAGTGGCATATCTCTAAAATGAATAGAAATTTTTTTATAATGAAATATGCATATTTTATTGTTTTTAAAATACTACACCACTTTAGCTTTATTATCGGTAATTTAATACTTATTAAATTTTTGACAATACTTTTTTAAAGTTTAGTATAATGTTAAAATGTTTGTACGCTGTTTAGTCGAAATCAGCTATGCTGACTTGTGCCATTATTCCGGCCAACGTGCGAATTGTTCCCACACGCAGCTTGTTCGGAGGTGTAAAAAAATTTTAACCGCTCATAACTTTGTAAAAGTTATAATTATAAAGATCGTAACTCATATAACAGCACAGCATAGGATCAGCAACTGATCATCAATTTTCTTTACATGTAGTTAAATGCAAACGTCGGGTGTTGTGCTGATGCTGTTAGGTGGGCGCACTTACATTTAAATACACATAAGAAATAAAATTTGCTTGTGATGATCAGTCGCTGTTCCTATGCTGTGACGATATATGAGTTACGACCTTAAATTAGCAACAAAAGTTGCTGAATTGCTGAAGTAAAATAAACTCGAGCGAATAATTTAATTTCTACTTTCTTGTTGTTAGTTTCTTTTTGTTAGTGGATTGATTTTTTAAGAAATAATAGGTAAAAATTTCATTAAAGTAACTCAGTAATTTTGGATTGTATTAGCTAGAAAAACACGGTACAAACGCCATCTTCCAAAATGTGTGTTTTTTATACATAAGATGCAAACAATTGATACTTTTACCTGGTTAAATAATTTCGATAAGAGATATTTAAATTTATTTCCCTATGAATCATAAAAGATATTAGAAGAATAGTTAACGTATTGTGAATAAAGAAAGACTACGTTCTTATTTATTTCCTTTTCCTCTTTAATTTTGTAGATGCAAAGTTGTAATGTATTTATTTCAACAATGAATGCAAACAAGACATTATAAAGGTAAAAAATGCAAACCACATCAAGGTCAAGATGATAACTCGCTAAAAATTAAGTAGGTGCCGAATCGCGTCTTTATGCCATTTTATATATAGCCAAGGTGCCACAACACCTTATATAGCGTGGTATATATACGGGGTCTCAAAGGATATTTATACGTATGTGCCTCAACGTCTTTTTAATTTTTGGTGCTTGTTCGTTAATCTACGCGTATATATATATATAAGGCAATACCTATGGTAGGTTAACAAAACACATGTTGGGAAATTACGGCAAATCCCAACACAATTCCCAACAGAGCCCAACAAAACAATACTCTAAGTTGGAAAAACCCAGTCAATTCCAACATAAATATTCCCTTATATTGAACATTTTTCCAACAAAAAATAAGCGAAACATTAATAATAATAATTTTATTAGGTAAAAAATACCACTATTTACAACACAAATAATTCAAGAAATCTACAAAATCTCTAATATTATCGCAATGCAACGCACGCATATTAATACAAATACAAATAAATAGAAATAAATATTAAAGAGGGTAGATATTTTTCTCGCTAACAATATTACTAAATTAACAATAAAATACAATACTAATATTTAATATAGTAGGTAAAATTTTTAGCAACTTATTTTGAACCCACAGTAATAAAATTTTATTGATTATTATAATGGTCATAAAATACCCTTTAAACCATAATTAGGTGACAGTTTTTAGGTGAATTTTGTTTGAAAAATAGGTAGTCGTACTACATTTTAGAGTTTAAAATTTAAATTTTAAAGCAAATTATGATTTGTATTGGAAGTGTCACCATTTTAATAACCGTTAGCTATCAAACAAAAGCGCCTGAGCTTTGAACAGTGGTGTACCGTGAATCCTGTAACAAATATTATTGTTATCAATAGTAATATAACAAGACCTCATTTTTAGATCGATAAGTTGCATTGTAAATACGAAGGCATCGTTGCATAGCAATGCACGAAAAACTTGTTTTTAGTGCAATTGCTTAATTGAAAAGACCGCCATTGAAAAGATATGTGAAAAAGTGATTATCTACCGATTTTAAAGCTTATAGCACCTGGTTTTATGTGAAGTTTTGTTACCGTTCGGTTATTTATCGCGTTGTGCGAATTTATTTACTTCCGGGTTGCTAACAATCGCTTTTGCTGTTTATTGCAATTTGCACTTATGTGCATATTTATTAAGATATCACGATCACTCATAACGTCTTTTAACATCTCAAAGAAACTTAAAGATTACGTTTTTTATATTATTACTTTTACCGGCTTCCGTTTATATTAAGAATTTCTTCAAGTCAATCAACATAACCTCGAATGCTCAGTTTACCGCCATAAGTTTAGTGAAGTTCGATTAACTTTTAATGCAACCATTTGGCTCTACTATCGATAAATTAACGCCTGTAGACAGTTTACGTATCGCTCCTATTACCCTTTGCGAAATTACGCATTACTACCGTTATTCCGTACAAGTATTATTACTGCCGACGATTGTACCAGAAGGGACGTATGTAAACTGCGCCAACGGTCAATATTTTTTTGGTCGGTAGCTTAAGAACAAGTAGTAAATTGCGCCAACGGTTGGTGAGGGGAGCTTAAGTTGTAATACAATACCCAAAGCATGGTGTATTTACTGGTAATTATAATATCATGTAATCCCCACAGTGGTGGCGCAGTTTTGTGAAGGGGCATATAAATACCGAATGCTGGAATAAAATATGTTCTAAAAATTGTTTTAAAAAAAGTAACCTATAACCTACGTACAGATCTACCTTTTTGGCATCATTTCTAAGGTAATATAGAAAACTAAGTAACCCATGTAGATTTTTGGGCGCTGAATCCAAAATCCGAATTGATTGAAAGATGGGGGAAAAATTACTAAATGCATAAGTTATTAACAAATTTTATTTAATTATTAATAAAGATAATAAATATTTTAATAAATATCTGCAAAATGATGACATATACATTTTAGAAAATCAAATCTGCTCATTTTCTTCGATTGATACAAAGCTATGTTGAATTGCAATGTGTTTTGATTTTGCACGGTTTTAGTAGGGATTTGCTTCTGTTGATTAATACTATCGATTTTAACATAAACCGAAACTTGCATATCTAACACAGCGTCGAAAAATGAGTAAAGGTCTGGATGAGGTGTATGGAAATTTTTAGCAAAATAATTGTGGAAAGACTCGCATGCGTTAGTTGTTCGGAACATATTTGATGTATTTGATGCCCAAATTTTTGGGGGAAACAGAGAGTTTTCCTGTATGTATGTCTTATCCAAATATGAAGAATATTTAAAAAGTCTCGCATCTGCAGGCATAATTAGCATTAAATCTTCAGCAAAACTTTCCGAAACTTCTGCAGGGTTTAAATACTGCAGCCCAAATGTCCATTTCAACCAATTTCCAATAAGCGAATTTTTATCTTGATATTCAGTTGTAAGTCCAAATTCTTTAAGTTTTCGGTACCAAGCTTGACTGACGTGAAAACGACACCCTATTATTTCTACATTTTGCCAAACTTTCTGTATACTATTTTGAATGGCTTGCTCAAAACTGTTCACATTAAAGTGAACAGTCGTAGTGAACAGACGTGTCTAGTGTAAAGTGTTTTAAAAATTTTATGTTGGTAGTGTCATCGTGTATGACAAATCTTGTTACGATGTTAAATTTAAGCGGGAGAATTTCGAGCGTAACTCTTGCATTCTGCGGTCACGTGGTTGTTTCCATGTGGAAGGAGTACGAGCGTACTGGGGGTAGAAAATGGTAATGTGGGGATTTGATGGTCGGAACGACAGTCTTGGTAGAGTCTTGGTAGAGTCTTGGTCGAGACTTCAAGTCAAACCGTTAAAATTGCCAAGTCGAGCTATTCTATAATGAATGTATTGCTGCATTTAAATGCAATGTTAATTGATTGGTGAAATTCTAAATTATGACGGGCCATGTTAACGCTAATCGAGAAATTGTTGTGATCGTTCAAGTAATTCGATTTAAGCAAGATAATGAGTAAACATCGTTTCGCGCGTAAAATCTAGTGAAATCCGACAACGCCGCGCATTTTTGCATTCTCACGTGTCGAGCGATTTAAGTTTATGCTGGTTTCGATGAACGAAATGGGTTATCTGGATTTCAATTATATTGCAAATATTTACGATGCCGTTATTTCTTGGTAATTCAAAATTGTGGAATGGTGTTCATTGGATAAAGTATTTTGGGATGTAACAACTTCCGATTTATGGTTTTTTATTGGTATTGTTCGAATGAGGTTCTGCCGTAATTTATGGTTGCTCCCGCATCAATGAAAGGAAAGCCAACGCTGATCTTGTCACACAAAGTAAGTAATTAATTTACTTGAGTTATGTACGTTTAGTGATTTCGGTGCATCCTAAAATAGTGAACTAATTGTCATTGCCATTAATTATGTCCAACTACAGCGTTAACTTACATAATTTGGATTGTTGCGTATTAAATTTAAGGTATTAAGAGTGATGCTGTACAATAATTGATGTCATAATGCTGACCTATTGCTGTCGATGTAATATTGCAGTTCTAAATGTTGACAACTTAGGGTCTAATCCATGTTGCTGTAATAATGTTTTTTTGTTGCAATTAATGTAGAATTTATAGATGTGGATGTTAATAATTGGGGCGATTAACGCCAATTAAGTTTTTGATGCTGCTGAATATTCAGTTTATGAGTTATTGTGGGCAAAGAAGTTTGTTTTAAATTAGTTATTCAATTGACAAATCTAAGTTGTTGGATCCACAACGAATGTCAAGTAGAAAGTTAATGCGCTGACTGACGCCAGAAAGATAAAATTTGTGACTTTCGGGACAGTCATCATTATTGAGATGCTGCGGATTGTAATAATTCTAATGTGTACTGTTTATATTTTGTGTGTAATAAATTATTCTAATGTGTTTTCTCTGAATTCTCAATTGCATACCACACCCGATTTATTTTTTTTCAGAGTCATGTTTTCCGAAATGCTAGCCGGAAATCTTATTCGAGTAAGTACGGACTGTAACACTGGCGCCCTGGTCGTGGGGCAAATTTAATGCATTTTGAGAATTCAATGAGAACAATTTTTTTCAGAAATTGTAAGTGTGATACGTATCGGCTTGGATTTCCTTTTTTTGAGGTACGCAAGGAGAACGGCGTAATTAGTGTTAACAGAATTTATTTGTTGAGTAAAGAAATTTTATTAAAAATCAGCCAGTATGGAACCGAAACATTTAAGTAAATCGGAATTATTATTTGAACTTACTTGTCGTGGGATTGTACCTCGTATAACGGAGGTCACAAAAAGGGTTCAATTAGATATTGCGTTAAAAAACCCTAAGGTTAAAGTTGGATTGTCTGATGTTAATTGGGGGGTTACGGAAACCGAAATTAATTTATCGTTGGTTAATATTGCAGAAATTTTAGAATCTAATGCACAGGACCTCAAAGTTGAATTACAGGAACAATTAAAATCTAGATTTATGCATTTGGATAATCGAATTTCGTTGATTAAACCGTGGGCGGATAAAGATGACAAGTCGCATATTGTTTCGATGTTAGAAGCGGAACTTAAAATTTTAGAAGGAGCGGCGTTGGTAGCGTTTGACTCATGTCATGTTAACAGTGACCCTCGTAACGACTCCGTTAGTGTAACTTCTTTAATTGCGGCCGCGCCAAGTATTGTTAATACGGGAAACCGGAGTAAAATTCCCATTTTTAAATGGAATCTTAAATTTAGTGGGCATTCGGATAAAATAGGAATATTAGAATTTTTAGAACAGATTGAGGATTTTAAAAAATCCAGGGGCGTAACGGAGGAAGAATTATTTGTAGGAGCTCCCGAACTTTTATCAGATTCCGCTACTATTTGGTTTAGGAATCAAAGAAATAAAATTAGTAATTGGACAGGGTTAGTTAAAGCATTAAAAAAAGAATTCCTGCCACAAGATTTTGAATATCAATTGAGGAAGGAGGTTCAGGATAGGATGCAAGGGCTAAACGAAAATGTTATGTCTTTTATTATGGTTATTGAATCGCTATATTATAAAATTGATAAAGAAACGTCAGAGAAAATTATTGTTGATCAGATTGTGATAAATTTAAACCCGTTTTTTTCAATGCATATTGCTTTAAATGATTATGCCGATTTAGAAAAACTCAAGGATCGTTTCCGACGAGTCCAAGAATTAAAAATTAAAAATGATAAATACACTCCTGCGGCCAAATCGGTTAAAAGAACATTCGCTGTGGAGAATGACTCGAGGTCGGTAGACACTAGTCGGTTATCGGAAAGTTTTCAACGCGAACCCGAATTTTTTATGAATAGTCCTGCAGAATATTTTGCTGCGTCAGTTGATCGTCCTGTCGCGATCGGGGCTGAAATTAAATGTTGGAATTGTAACGAATTTGGACATCGGTTCCAAAATTGTAATGCGGCTAGGAAGGTTTTTTGTTATGGTTGCGGGACAAAAAATATTTATAGAAATAAATGCACTCGTTGCTCTACTGCTTTTGCGCCTACTAATTCCGTGGTTTCGGAAAACTTAAGCGAGGTTGTGTCGTCGCGGGGCGAAACCAACCTCGAATTATTGAACCGCCCGCGCCCCTTCGAAGCTGCCTTCGAAACCCTAAACTTGCGAGGTTGAAACCGTATTCGCGGTCGTGGAAGAGGGCGAGGCGTGTACACTTCGTCCCAGACCCCGTCAACAAATTGAAAAATTTGGATAAATCGAATTGGGCCGATTGGTTGCAGACCGTTAAAGAATTTCATGCGTCCAAACCTGTCGCACCAGTCATGACAAAAAAGCCGTTTGATAATCGGCCTCATTTAGACATTTGTATTGGAAATTATAAATTTACCGCTTTACTCGACACTGGAGCGATGAGCTCTATTATTGGCGGTAAAGGTTTTGAAAGGTTAAAGAATTCGGGATTCGGGAAACTTTTATATTCTGATGTTAAAGAAATCAAGGTGGCTAACGGGGCTAGCAGCCCAGTGACTGGAGTGCTCGCGCTAGAGATTCAGTTAGGTTGCACCGTCAAAACCGTAAAATTTCTTGTTGTGCCACAATTATCGTATGAATTTTTGCTGGGTGCAGATTTTTGCAAAATTTTTCAGTTATCTTTGCATTTTGATAAATTTTCTTGGCACACGACGGAACCTACGTGTGTCGCTGCTACTGAAGGTATTACTCATCAAGCTTCGTTGACTCCGGGTCAACAAACTAAATTGAGGGAGGTTATTGATAAATTTGCTACTTTAGCGACTAAAGAATTGGGTCGCGTTAAAGGTGTTAGCCACACTATTGATACCGGGAATGCGCCTCCGATCAAGACGCGGCAATATCCGTTAAGTCCTGCCATGCAAGCTAAGTTACATGCTGAAATTTCGCAAATGTTGGCAGATGGGGTGATCCAGCCCAGTAACTCCCCGTGGTCGAGTCCTTTGTTAATTGTTAAGAAGCGTAACGGAGAATTACGCATATGTTTTGACGGGAGAAAATTGAATTCGGTTACCCGAAAGGACTCATACCCTCTTAAGCGGCCTGACTGTATTTTAAATCGAGTGAGACAGGCAAAATTTTTGACTTCTATTGATTTGCGTAAAGCATTTTGGCAAATTGCATTGGACGATGCGTCCAGAGAAAAAACTGCCTTTGTGGTTCCTGGCCTAGGCCTTTTTGAATTTGTGGTTATGCCCTTTGGCGTTACGAACGCCCCGAAAACATTGCAACGTACCATGGAAAAGGTACTTGGTTCTATTTTGCATGAAGGTGATGCTCATGTTTATCTTGACGATATGATTGTGGCCTCGGCTACGTTTGACGAACACATTCGGACTTTAAATATGATTTTTGAAAGATTAGATGCGGCGGGTTTTAGAATAAATAATATTGAGAAGTGTGAATTTTGCCGTAGTTCACTTAAATTTTTGGGTTTTGTGGTCGATGACCAAGGGCTTCGCACCGATCCCGAGAAGGTGGAGGCGATAACTCGATTTCGAACTCCGACCAATACCACTGAGGTTAAACGTTTAGTGGGTTTAATTAGCTATTACCGTATATTTATGCCTAATTTATCTACCATTTCGTCTCCCGTTACTGCATTGATTAAAAATAAAAAAAAGGGGCAATCGGTTGTTTGGACTCCTGAGGCGGAATTGGCTTTTAAGGAAATTAAGAGATTAATTACGGTAGCTCCAATTTTGATAAGTCCCGATTTTGACAAGAAATTTTTTATTCAAACTGATGCTTCGTTAGTTGGTGTGGGCGCTGTATTGTTTCAAGAACAAGGTGGTCTAGAACACCCTATAGCGTATGCCAGCCGTGCCCTTTCGAGTGCCGAACAGAAATATGCCGCTACTGAACGTGAACTAATTGGGATGATGTTCGGCATTGAAAAATTTCGCGGGTATGTTGAAGGGACGGAATTTGTAGTCATTTCTGATTGCTCTGTCTTACAATTTTTAACTCGGATTCAGAATCCGTCGGGACGATTAGCCAGGTGGGCTATGCAATTAAGCCAGTATGACTTTGAAGTTCGGCACCGGCCGGGCAAATTAAATATTGTGCCGGACGTTCTTTCAAGAGATATTGCGTCGTTAAATATTGAAAATTTAATTCTCGATTTGTGGTACGAGGAAATGTTAGAGAAAATCCGCCGGGACCCTGATGGTTTTCCTCATTTCAAGGCGGTTGAAGGCCGAATCTACAAATTTTTGCCATCAGCTTTGCCCACGGTGTCAAACATTCCGGAATGGAAACTAGTTGTTCCAACAGCCAATCGGGCTGAAGTTTTAAAATTATGTCATGATGAAGCCACGGCGGGCCATTTTGGCGTCGCTAAGACGGTGGCGCGAGTGGGCGAACTTTATTATTGGCCCAAATTTAGAAAAGACGTTGTAAAGTATGTTAGTAATTGTCACACGTGTGCCGCCTATAAAAATTCGACGCAAGCGCGTCCGGGCCTAATGGGGCATTATAAAAAGGTGTCTTTTCCATTTCAATTGATTTCGGTCGATTTGTTGGGACCGCTGCCTCGATCTAAACGAGGAAACCAACACTTGTTAGTAGTGACTGATTGGTTCACTAAGTTTGTTTTAGTGCAGCCTTTAGCTAAAGCTACGAAAATCAAGTTTTTTTGTTGTTTGGAGTTCCGCAAGTTATAATTTGTGACAACGGAGTTCAGTTTATATCAAAAGAATTTAAAAAACTTACGGACGACTACCGCGTTCAAGGTGTGTGGAAAAATGACAAATTCCACGCACAAAATAATTTCACAGAACGCGTGAATAAAACTTTGGTGGCCGCTATTTCTTCTTTTGTTAAAAAAGACCATAAAACTTGGGATGAGAATATTTATAAAATTGCGCAGGCTATTAGAACCGCCAAACATGACGTTACCGAGTTTTCGCCGGCTTATCTTATGTTCGGACGTTATGTGCCAATTGACGGTAGTTTTTTTGGTCCGTTTCCTGACGATAAAAATGTGGTCGAAATAGAAAAACGGATTCGTTGGGATAAAGATCATGTCGAAGTTTCCGATTTATATCGTAAAGTTAGGGAAAATCTCAAACATTCTTATGATCTTACTAAGAGACGATATGATTTGCGGAAACGACCATTGTCATTTCAGGTGGGGGATAAGGTCTGGAAGAAGAATTACGTCTTATCTGATGCTTCAAAAAATTTTGCTGCCAAGTTGGCCCCCAAGTATATTCTGTGCACTGTAACTAAAAAGTTAGGACAATTGTCGTATGAATTAATTTCTGACACTGGAAAGAACGTAGGAATGTGGCACGTTAAAGATTTAAAACGGTTCCGCGGTACAGATTTTGCCAATGATTCGTAATATTTTGCTGTAGATATTTATTCAAGCGAGCGCTTTTATCACAATTAGTTATTTCATGATTTAGTTTTTATTAGATTAAGGCTTTATTATGGTATTAATGAATCGCAATGTTGCTTTGTATTTAGCGTTTTATTAAATTAGTTAATGTTAGTTGTCTTGACTCGCTTTCGAGTGATTCTGCTACAGAAAGTTTTTTGTTTGCAGTAAAATTCAATTATTGTTGGTTTGTGAAATTAAGTTAAATTTTGCTGTTGTTAAGATTCAATTTTTGCTGCTAGAAAATTTATAAGTTCATTGTTGGAAATTACTGAGATTAAATTTCGTAATTAGTGAGTAATTGTAAATCCCTTCCGGATTTGATGGGCCGATTTTGTTGGGTTCAGATTTAGGGAGTCTAGAATTTAAATTTTTGAAATCAACAGAAGTTCAGTTAGAAAGGATTGGGATTGCTATTTCGAATTAATGCGTTTGATAATTGACAAAAATTGTTATTTAGATTGCAACTGTAGTGGTTTAATGTTTAGTAAAGTTAATTTTCTTGAAGTCTCCTGAAGCCGTTCCTGTTTACGACACGTGCAGATAAATGACTTAGGTTATTTTACATTCTTTAAATTTGCGAGTGGAGACATGTGCATGCCAGCACACGTGTCTTATCGCTTTCTGGCAGTTTGAGAACAATGGTCGTTGTTCATGCCACATGTCGGTCATTGTGGCGAGATAGGTTGAATTCTTTCAATGTTTATGTAAAGATAATTTTTATTGCGGTTCAAATTAACACATGTACATTCTTGGTAGAATGGAGTACATATTTCAAGGAACAATAGTTGTTGTTCTCAACAAGGTCACCGCTGCGGCGTGTATAGTTTGATTTCTTTCAATGTTTTTGCTGAAGATAATTTTTATTGCGGGTTAATTTAATACATGTGTATTTTTGGTAGATTTTGATGTTAAACTTATTGCATTTTTAAAAAAAATTTGTTGTATGTCAACATACTGCTTTAAATTTAGTCGATTTTTTGCTCTTTGGAAGATTTTGTAGATTACCTAACTTCTTGTTGCAGTAATTTAAATTCTTTGGAAGATTTTGTAGTTACTTATTCTTTGGAAGATTTTGTTAGAATGTCTAACGTTTGCTGTTGAATTAGGTCAATTTAATTTCTTTGGAAGATGTCGGTACGCTTGAGCGTTTGTGCCTCTTAGAAGATTTTCGCTTCCGTAGTATGTCTACCTAGTTATTAATTTGTCTTGTAACAATCAGTGGCGTTCAGTCACTTGAGTAACTTTGGTTCCAATTTCGTTTACGTCATCTTTAAATTGGTTAGATGACCAGTAAATTCTTTTCTATTTTAACTCTTCTTATAATCTTTAGCTTAGTTGTAAATTTGATCCTCTTTTCCGTTTCTGCGAACTGCTTGAATGCATTGTGCCGACCAGTTTGCTGGATGAGTTTAGGATTCCAGGAAACCCGGTTCTCTGAGTTTTATGCAACTTCGTGGAGGGAAAATTTTTCTTCTCGCGAACAGTAACGAACCCTCCGTGCAGCTTAGCTACCTTTCCCGTCCTGCGGTAGCGACGTTAAAAGGCCTCTCCGATTTTCGATTTCGTTGTAATATTTATTGCAACTCGATTTTTCCTTGTTGTATCTATGCATTTTTGCATTCCTTTTAATTCCTCATTTCCCTGTAAGCATAATTGCCGTCTTATTTTCGTTACTGGCCGTCCGGCTTGTAAATTTGAGTAGCCTACAATTTCGAAACTTTCTTGTTTTCTCTCGAAATTTTTTTGGATAAAAACAAGTGGCGTCCAACAAATTTTATTGGCTTTTTATAGTCCAAGTAGTTTAGAGTTTCTTTTTGTTGTTGTTGTTTATTTATAGTATTTTCTAGGGTAAAGTTGGCAAAGTTCACATTAGAGTAAATTGTTTATTGTAGTCAGTTAGAGTTATTACCTGGTTAGACCAGTATATAGTAATGTTGAGTTTAAAATTTTTTGTTCTTTATTCAGTTAGTTTTTTGGAGTTTTTTAGTTTTCTTCTAGTTTCTGTCATTTTCAATTTTTATTGAATTCTGCCTCCCGGCAATTTGGTGGTTGCTTGGTGCGCTTTGATCCCGGTGGCTCTTTTTAAGGAGCGCACTTTAGTAATGGTTAGGTTGTTCCCGCTGTTCTTCGAGGCTTTCCGGAGAATTTAGGCTTCCATTACGGTACTAGGTCAGTCCAGTGCGGACGCCTGGTATTAGAGTTGGTAATTTTATCGACCTGGGATCCTGGGGTAACCCAGAGGTACGATTCGCCGCCAACTCGCCCGGTACGCACCAACGTACTGGAGTTTCAGGCGAAGAAATCATTTTTTTTGGGTTTGAGTTTTTTAAGTTGAGATTGTTCTGCAGCTATTGTTGAGTTTAATTTGAGGTTATTCTGCAGCTATTCTAGAGTTCATGTGAAGTTCTGATGAAGACTAGTAGTTAGGTTGATGTGTTGCCGACCACTATCTTAGGCATATGCTAGTTTAGCCAATTTTTTTAAAAATTTTTTTGTGCGTTCCCCCGTGTGTTACGATGTTAAATTTAAGCGGGAGAATTTCGAGCGTAACTCTTGCATTCTGCGGTCACGTGGTTGTTTCCATGTGGAAGGAGTACGAGCGTACTGGGGGTAGAAAATGGTAATGTGGGGATTTGATGGTCGGAACGACAGTCTTGGTAGAGTCTTGGTAGAGTCTTGGTCGAGACTTCAAGTCAAACCGTTAAAATTGCCAAGTCGAGCTATTCTATAATGAATGTATTGCTGCATTTAAATGCAATGTTAATTGATTGGTGAAATTCTAAATTATGACGGGCCATGTTAACGCTAATCGAGAAATTGTTGTGATCGTTCAAGTAATTCGATTTAAGCAAGATAATGAGTAAACATCGTTTCGCGCGTAAAATCTAGTGAAATCCGACAACGCCGCGCATTTTTGCATTCTCACGTGTCGAGCGATTTAAGTTTATGCTGGTTTCGATGAACGAAATGGGTTATCTGGATTTCAATTATATTGCAAATATTTACGATGCCGTTATTTCTTGGTAATTCAAAATTGTGGAATGGTGTTCATTGGATAAAGTATTTTGGGATGTAACAACTTCCGATTTATGGTTTTTTATTGGTATTGTTCGAATGAGGTTCTGCCGTAATTTATGGTTGCTCCCGCATCAATGAAAGGAAAGCCAACGCTGATCTTGTCACACAAAGTAAGTAATTAATTTACTTGAGTTATGTACGTTTAGTGATTTCGGTGCATCCTAAAATAGTGAACTAATTGTCATTGCCATTAATTATGTCCAACTACAGCGTTAACTTACATAATTTGGATTGTTGCGTATTAAATTTAAGGTATTAAGAGTGTTGCTGTACAATAATTGATGTCATAATGCTGACCTATTGCTGTCGATGTAATATTGCAGTTCTAAATGTTGACAACTTAGGGTCTAATCCATGTTGCTGTAATAATGTTTTTTTGTTGCAATTAATGTAGAATTTATAGATGTGGATGTTAATAATTGGGGCGATTAACGCCAATTAAGTTTTTGATGCTGCTGAATATTCAGTTTATGAGTTATTGTGGGCAAAGAAGTTTGTTTTAAATTAGTTATTCAATTGACAAATCTAAGTTGTTGGATCCACAACGAATGTCAAGTAGAAAGTTAATGCGCTGACTGACGCCAGAAAGATAAAATTTGTGACTTTCGGGACAGTCATCATTATTGAGATGCTGCGGATTGTAATAATTCTAATGTGTACTGTTTATATTTTGTGTGTAATAAATTATTCTAATGTGTTTTCTCTGAATTCTCAATTGCATACCACACCCAATTTATTTTTTTTCAGAGTCATGTTTTCCGAAATGCTAGCCGGAAATCTTATTCGAGTAAGTACGGACTGTAACAATCTATCTAAATAAATAAAATGACGAATTGCACGATTCTAGCAGAGAGCGATCGCGTTAAGCTTGCAAATGAGCTAAAAAAACTGAAAAAAGACGATCTAATTGATGTAATCATGACGGGTAAGTTACCTACACAACTGGAATATATCAAATTTGATGGAGTTAAACTAAATATCAATAGTGATGACAATATTGAAAATTCAAAGAAAATCGATTTGTCTGGTGAGTTAATAATCAGCTTAAAACAACAGGTTCATGCGTTAAATGCTTCGATTGATGACAAAATTACAATCATTGATCTTTTAAGAACTAATAAGACGCTGCCGATTCAACACGTGGTGGGATCGAATCAACGGAAAAATGTGGTGCATGTCTTAAAACCAAAAGAGGTATTAAGCAAGTCGAGTAGTTCAAATAAACCACAAAATAGTTCAAACAGTAATAAAGTATTTGTTTCCGAAGTTAACCTCACTTCCTCACAGAATAACAATGTTTGAATGAACAAAAATGTTGTAACGAAGGATTACGTGAGCAAATGTATAAGAGAAGCTCAAGAACAAGCCACTAAAAACGTGGTGATCGTAAAGGATAATACTCCTATCGTGGATGTTGATGGCAATGTCAATAAGGACTTTACGATTGTTACCGATGAGAATCGGCAAAATCACAACGCCAATAAGGCAAGTAGTAACAACATGTCTAATTCTAAAGCTCCCAAATTTTCAGGTATTCCTAGAAAATCTTCGAACATTATCACCGGTTCCTCTAATGCAACCTCCGAATTTGTGGGTGTTGCCAGAAAATGTTGGTTGTACATTGGTCGGGTGTCTGCTAGTGTTAGCGAAAGTACTATAACTTCGTTCTTGAAAGATAATTTTCCTTCACACAACTTCTCATGTATGAAGCTTAATACATATGACGACATCTCATCATTTAAAGTTGGAGCCGATCTCTCGTTACTTGATTCGTTAGTTAAGCCCGAACTCTGGCCCAACGGTGTAATGGTACGACGATTTGATCTTTTTCGTGGGCCACAAAGGAAGTAACTTTCCCAACATTGATTTAAATGCTGCTAATTCTAGGTTGGATTCCTTTCAGAAACCCAATGGTTCTATATCAGATTTAAATCTATACATGCACAATTGCGGTGGGATCAAAACAAAAATAAATGATATCAGCAACAATGTCAATTGTTGTCATTATGACATAATAATACTCGTAGAAACCTTCCTGGATGATGGCATCTCTTCTAGTGAACTGAAGTTTTCTAACTATAATATTTTTCGTTGTGACCGTTCAATTAACTCCAGTACGAAAGCAAGGGGTGGTGGTATACTTGTTGCTGTTCGCAAAGACTTACATTGTATTCGAATCGATACGGTGAAAACTGTCAAAGCCCTTTTTTTAAGAATTGGCAACCTTATTTTAGGCTCTGTATATTTACCTCCTGATTTGGGTATCGAAGCCTACGATGAATTTTGTGGTCTTGTTGATGATATTGTGGATCATTTTCCTGATTCGAAATTTGTTGTTTGTGGCGACTTTAACCTATAGAGATAGCACTCATTTGATAAGTTGTGGAAACGTATGTAAGAAGGCTCAATTGATTGGTGATTGCATGTCATTACACAATCTAGAACAATTGAACAAAATACCTAACAGTCGAGGTGTTATGCTTGATCTTGTCTTTACCAATATCGATGATATGTCTGTATCTGTGGCTAGTGACCTATTATCAAACACTTCAATTCATCATACTGCTTACACAGTCAGTATCAAGGGTATCAATTCATCGCATTCAAATCTAGAACCTGTTGATCATATCCTTGATTATAGATCAGCCGATTTTAATGAAATTAATAATCGCTTGCTGGAAATCGATTGGTCCAAGCTATCACAATGCAAGGATGTCGATGACAATGTTGATTACTTTTATGAAATGTTGTGGTCCATCATCAATACCTATGTACCCCGTAAAAGGGTAGTGGTCTCGAAGTATCCCAAGTGGTTCTCTAAGGAGTTGATCAACCTAGTAACAGAAAAGAAGATTTTACATAAGAAATTCAAAGAAACTCGTCATTATGAATATTACCAAAAGTTTTGCGAAATTCGTGATCGTGCAAAGAAACTCAACTTAATTCTTCATCGTAGTTACATCGACAGCATCGAAGAAGAAATTACTGCTAATCCTCGGACATTCTGGCGGTATATTGATGACTGCAAGAAGGTCAATGGATATCCAACTCCCATGTTTCTTGGTGATGGAGCTTGTTCCTCTGGTCAAGAATGCGTCGATTTATTTGCCAAGGAATTTTCTAATGTGTACTCGAGCGATGATGCCACCAACTCCAGGTATGTCTCGAGCGATGTCATTAACCGTAAATCATTTGAAATCACAATCACAGTGGAAGATGTTTTTGAGGCCATTGCAAAATTGCCTGACAATTTTAACTGTGGGCCAGATGGAATTGCTGCCTACTTTGTGAAAAGGTGTCAATATGCGTTGTCGGTTCCAATTTTCAAGTTGTTTGAATTATCGCTGTCCAGTGGTCGTTTTCCAAGTATTTGGAAAAAGAGTTTCATAACTCCCATCTTTAAAAAAGGTAACCGAGGTGACATCAAAAACTACAGGGGTATTTCAATCCAATCTACTATACCCAAGATACTGGATAGTTTGGTTTCAGTTCAACTGATGGATGCTAGCAAGAACTATATAGTGGCTAACCAACATGGGTTTTTTCCTGGTCGTTCGACTACTACGAACCTGCTGTCTTTTGTTACCGATATCGTAGAGTTATTCGAAGATCACATGCACGTGGACGCTGTATATACTGATTTTTCCAAGGCGTTTGATCGTGTATCACACGCTTCTCTTCTTTCTAAAATTACCTCTTTAGGATTTCGACCAATGATTGTAACAAATTTTATTGAATTTGTTTTTAAGGGTACGCCTATGTATTCCTTTTGAATTTCACAACGAGGCGCTCCTGTTATCTGGGCGGATAAGACTGCGTTGCGCGCGGTGGTATGTAAAATTGGAGTCGAGTTAGGGACTCGAGCTTAAAAAGACGGGAGTGAGTGTTTTCTGTGCTCAAGAAAAATTTTTGGGTGAGTTTTGGTCCAGTGGACTGATTTTTAGGAGACATCTTTTCTTATTTATTTTCGCTTTTTAAATACTCGCAGCAGTTAAAAAGAATTATTTGCAATAATTCAATTCGCATATTATATTTTATTTTCCATCGACTGGCCGTATTATCAAGCGCTTCAACGATAGCATTTTTATCTTGCTGGCAAACATTTCCAACGTGATTCTTTAAATTAATTTAATAAAGTAAATTATTTTTACTTTTTATTTTAATTATACTTTGGGCGTAGACTATTTGTTATCTGTATGTTACTCCATTACGGAAAATATAGAGACAAGTATCTACCATTTATTTTTTTTTTTCATCTACGTGCTGGACTTCTTTTGTTGGTGAATTTTTCCTGCAGTGGTTGATTAATACCTTTAAAACCACCCCCTCGCTACCGGCACAAATCAGCTAGTCGTAACATCTTGGGCTTCTACACAATATTTTAAAGCTGGTTCTTCTTCCAGCGTCTAGAGAAAAATTCTGTTTGCCCGAAAGGGCAGGTAGCAATTTTTTTATTACATGATAATCCAATGGCTTGGTAGCTATCTAAGGAACCGCAAACAGAAAGTGCGCATAAATGGTTTTCTCTCGATTGATATTTCAGTGTTGTCAGGTGTTCCACAGGGCTCTCACTGTGGTCCGATACTGTTTTTGTTGTTCATTAACGACATTGGCCAGTTTATTAAGTACTGCAATTATCTATTGTTTGCCGATGACCTTAAGATTTACAAAGCAATTAAATCAAATCATGATTGTTATTTATTGCAAATGGATCTTGATAATCTTAATCTGTGGTGTCAGAACAACAACCTGAACTTAAATTTTAATAAGTGCTCAGTGATATCGTACTCCAAGCATAGTTTCAATGCCTTTGATTACTCTATTAATGGAAAGATTCTTAATCGTGTCTCGGAGATCGATGACTTGGGCGTTTGCCTAGACACTGGCTTAACTTATAACAGCCACATTGCTAAAATATGTGGCAAGGCACTTCGCACTCTTGGGTTTATTCATAGACAAAGTAAATACTTTTCGGCTAATACAGTCAAAATTCTCTACTTATCTCTCGTGAGATCGCAATTGGAGTACGCGTCGTGTGTTTTTACTTTTTACCATACTTCTATTGGTAGATTGGCATCGGTGGAGCGAAAATTTCTCAAATATTTCAACTTTAAACTTGGTTATACAGCAGAAAATTTCTCTAGTTCCAACTGTTTAATTGCCTGTAACACACAGTCGTTGGAATACAGACGCTCGGTCGCTGACCTATGTTTTACTTATCGCCTGATCAATGGTGGATTTTCCTGCCAACGCTTGACAAATAGTTTCCAACCATTTGTTTCCCTGCATGACACTAGACATAAGAACCTCTTTGTTTCATGTCAGTATAGGACGAATTATGGCCTTCACAGCCCCATTTCAAGAATGATCCGTCTTGTCAACAGACTACAGAAAATCGGAAAGTTTGATTTGTTCCATTCGTCATTTCAAGAGTTCAAGCGATGTATAATGTGGAATATTGATATTATGCTTGGTGGTTAACTTACACCACCAAGTTCTGTTAATTAATACTTTCTATGTAAAATGTTTTGTATTTTTATGTAAACTGGTATACCCGTAAATAAATAAATAAATAAAATCTGCAACAATCGATGTAGGTTGGAAACGTAAATTATACTTTTCATTGCAGATATTTACCAACATTTGAAAACAATTGATATACGTATTTTCTAATTTGTTCGGCAGGAGACAAAATGCCAAAGAAATATAATGACCATTTTTAAATCCGTAAATTGTAAATAACTGTTTAAAGTATTTCGTACAAGAATTAAAAGTACCGTCCACATAAATACTCTTTACATCGCATAAACATTTCAAATTGATTTCGGATGAAAATATAACTAAATTTTGAACGCTGTCATTAACCATCAAAAAGTTCTCGCCGCGGTGTGTTGTGATATCTATGGAGTCTAATGCAGAATGAATATGCTCAATAGAAGTTGGAAGGGGGGGGGGCGTTGTTTTCTAACTTCATTGTATGCATTGCGTTTTATATTTGAAATATCAGCAACATTTATCGGAACAGATGGATTTTCCTTCAAAACAGCATTGACAATTTTAGCTGGCGGTGCATGCTTCCAACCATCTTCAAGAACTTTCCGTTTTGTAGCTACACTTATTATTTGACGATTTAACTTACTTTCATCTTCCATATGATTATGATTTAAGTTTTCTTTACTACGAATACGACTCCCAGCTTCTCCTGTAGTGTGCAACGTTGCACTACATGTTTTATCAGTACATCGCCATCTTATTTCACCTGATTGTAATGTGTGAGAAATTTAGTGACGCGTAATTAACGAGATTCCTAGAGAATATTTTAGAAAATCCATACCTTATAGAAAATCAAAATATGAATAACAGTCCAAAGAGCTCTAAGAAGCCTTCTAGCACGAAAAACAATAAAAATTCGGAAATGGAAGACATAATGGTTGCAAAACTAATCGAAGAAGAGAACAAACAGCTCGAAAAAAGATTGCAAAACATCAGAAACGAAAAGAAATTACAAATCATTCGGAACATTCAGATAAAAATGCCTGAAACTAAGAAGAGGACCAGGTCCACGGATGAAAATCAGGAACAAGAGGAAATCACAGAATCCAAAAAATGTAGAGAAGAACTACAAAAAATGGAAGAAGTACTCTCCGAAGAAGAAGTTCACATAGGTATGGGAGGCACACAAGAACGGCAATCTGACGACTCGGATTTTGAAACCCCAAAGAGAAAAGCAAACAAGAAAAACAAAGCGAAAAGAAGAAAAGAAAAGAAGAGTATGAAACTAATCTCAGACTCCGAAGAAGAGGGGCCGCTGGAACAAAAAAATGAAGCCGACAAAGAGTCTGAAACGAACAACGAAAAAATGGATACAGAACAAATAATGGAAGAAACAGGAAAAAACGCAGAAGTCAGCACCAATTATGAAAATAATAAAAGCAAACTAAACACGAGAGTGGCAATAGTGGAAAAATTTATGATGGAACTGAACACCCACCTAGCTGGAAGTAAAGACCGACTAGAAAGGAAGAATTCCCTAATTGCTTCCGGAGCCGAAATCGCCCACATCTTCCATGAGATGGCCAGGGAAATAGTAGAACTAAATACCATCATATCCTGCACGAAACCCACAACCGCTGAAAAACCAAAAGTAAGTAACGACAACATTAGCACCAATAACCCAAAAAACATTGCAACAATAGTCAAGGCCACTGTTGCGGAAGTTAAGGCACAAGAGCAGAGAAAAACCCTTCAGGTCAAAATCCAGCCTCCAACCTTAACATCTGCAACAACCCAACCAGAAGCACCCACCCAACCTGCATTCCAAAACCTTCCACGAGACTACTTGGCAGCTCTCAAGGTAAAGGCAGCAAACCCAGTACAGGGGCCGGAACCCACAAAGAAGCACCAAGTCCTTGTTTTTCCGATGGAGGGTTGTACCTCCACCTCTTCCGAGAATACCAAAAAAATCCTCACGCAAATCCCACAATCATCACTTGGAATCAAAGCCGACAGGCTATTTTATGTCAAAAATAACGGAGTAATGATAGAATCATCTCTGGATTCTGTCAAAAACATAATAGGGCACACTCTCCTCACAGAGAAAAAACTTTTAGCGTGCCTACCGTCTTCAGTATGGCCCAATATCAGCATAAACATGGTTGAAAAAGACATCACAAAGGATAAAATTATTGGGGAAATAAAAACAAGCTTCCCGGAAGCAATTAAAATAGCAGGGGAAAACTGGTACCGGACCATCAACCCTATCTTTACTAGGGATAAAAGCCACAATAAGTGGATAATAGAGTTACACCCGGCCGTCCGGGCAGCAATTCTAAAAAAGGGGAAACTATACATGAATTGGAGGAGCTACAAAGTTTATGAATACATAAACATTGTCAGATGCTTCAGGTGTCAAAGGTATGGGCATACTTCAAAGTACTGTAAGTCCCAAGAAGTCTGCTCATACTGTGCTTCGACCGAGCACAACACCAAAGTCTGCACCCTAACCTCTAAGCCGGCCTCACACAAATGTATTAACTGCGTCAGGGCTAAATACGCCAGTCATAATCATTCCACAGCATCAAGCGAATGCTCAGTTTATAAGGCACGCCTAATGAACATCTCAACAACCTTGGTTAACTTAGATGGATAAGTCACCTAAGTTTATGCAAGTTAACCTCAGAAACTCGGAAGCGGCAACAGCGGAAGCCCAACGCTACGCCGGAGAAAACAAAGTTTTGTTATCTTTCTTATCAGAACCCTATTGCTACAAAGCAGAGACTGGAGCCTTTAGACTACCCTTCTACCCAAACACCAGAACAGCAGCACTCACTGGAAATCGTTTCATGACCTGCATCATGATTAACGACGCTCTGGAGGGTGACCTTACGTTTACCTTCCATAAGCAAATTTCCAGTGAGCACATTACAGTAACTTCAATTATTTTCCAAGAAAACTCTAACCCGACATATTTCATAAGCATTTACTTTCCTCCTTCAGAGGACATCAATAGGCACCTTTCAGATCTTGGGAAAGCCCTTCAGGCAACAGGGGGAAACCAAACTTTCATTTGCGGGGACTTTAATTGCAGATCAAGGACTTGGCACGACACAGTGGACTCTAATGAAAGGGCCCAAACCCTAGAAGAGTTCATCGTGCTCAAGAACTTGTATATCTTCAATCAACCGGGGCATCTATCAACATTCAGGGGTACACTAGGGAGAACCAGCAACATTGACCTCACTTTGGGGTCAATGAACACTGTAAATATTCTTAAAAACTGGAACGTGGAGGACCTCGTGGCCGACTCAGACCACAGGGCCATCACCTTCCAGATTGACTCTGCAATAGCTAAAATCGGAATAATAAAACACCGCAATCCAGATACCAGCTCATTAGAAACAGTTAGTAAATGGCTTGGGAAGTGGACGGATGAGGAAGAGCTTCACTCCGAATCACTATCCACTGCCCAAGACATTGAAAACATAGTAGTCAGTTTACACAATAGCATTCAAAATCTCATCCACAGCAAAGCGCACTTCAAGAAACACTACATTGGTCGTCCCGACTGGTGGACGGACAATGTAGAGAGAGCAAGAATTAAGTACCTAAGCAAAAAGAAGTCCCTCTACCGGTGCAGGACGGAGGAGGGCAGACAACCCTTATATGAGTCAATGATGGAGGCCAAAACCTCTTTCAAAGACTCCTTAAGGAATGCTAGGGAAAGAAGCTGGAAAACTTTCGTTGAAAATGACCTAAGCAGGGATCCATGGGGCATCACTTACATGTTAGCCGCTGGAAAATTCAGGAAGAAAGGAATTCTAACCTCCTTCAAGGATGAGAGTGGTAACCACTCAATGACACCTGAAAGAACTTTGGAATTCCTCCTGAACAAACTGCTACCAGATGATGATCGAACAACTGACTCATGGGTGGATCACCAAACCATGAGGTCAGATTTCGAGAATCTGGGACCAGTCTGCGAAGCAGCGCCTGTAAGGGAGGTCGACCCATCGGAGCTTGACAGAATCATTTATGATACGCAAGCCAAAAAGGCTCCCGGGTTTGACAATGTGCAAGGCTCTTTCCTCAAAAAAGTCTACATAGTTGTTAGGGGAGTATTACGGAATATTTACAATGCCTGCCTAAAGACTGCCTATTTTCCCGAGTTGTGGCAAAAAGGAGTACTTATAGTACTCCTTAAAGACCCAAACGGGGACACAGGCAGTCCCAAGAATTACAGACCAGTCACTCTTCTTAGTGTATTTGGCAAAACTTTAGAGAAAATAATTAAAATCAGAATCCATGAAAGCAAAATTCCGTACTACTCTCCTCAGCAATCAGGCTTTGTTGAGGGAAAGTCCACAATTGGGTCACTTCAGTTCATAAGGCAGCTAAACCTTCCTGAACTAAGGAAAGAAAAGGTGAGGGGCGTCCAAACAAGGGCTTCAGTCTTCAGGGCAACAATTTTTTATGATATATCAGGGGCATTTGACAACTTGTGGTGGCCAGCTCTGTTCGCCGCCCTACGGAGAAAAGGGCTCCCCCACAAGTTGATCCTAATCTTGAAAAGTTACCTAAGGATGAGGGTAGTCACCTTCACCTCAGGGGTAACGTCGGTCAGCAAAGTCTGTTCAAAAGGATGCCCACAGGGGTCGGTCCTTGGGCCGCTCCTGTGGAACACACTTTTGGACGACTTCCTGGAATCATACGAAGAAGAAGGGGTAGAAGTCGACGCATATGCGGACGACATTCGCGCGGTTATAACTGCCAACAGCAGGAGGGAACTAATAAGACGAATGCAAGCCAATGTCGACAGCTTGAATGCTTGGTGCAAGAAGGTCAAGCTCTCCTTGTCAGAGAACAAAACCAAAATCGTAAGCTTCTACCCTGATAGAGTACACAATTACGATATCAGGGTAATGCTTAACGGTAAGAAAATCCAAGTAGTTGAAGAGTTCAAATACTTAGGTGTGTGGGTCGATCGGAGACTGACCCTGCAAAAACACATTAATTACGTGTGCGATAAAGCCACGACCTTAGTAAGATCTCTTCAGCGAAAGGCCAAGGCAAGCTGGAACATTCCACATTATGACTCTATCAGAAGGATCTACCAGGGGGCAGTAGTCCCCATCGTGGCTTACGGAAGCGAGATCTGGATCCATAGAGTCACGGATAGGTACATAAAAGCAAAACTCCTATCGACCTACGGTCTGTGGGGCCGCCTGATTAGCAAATGCTACAGGATTGTTTCATCAGAGGCGGCAGGAGTCTTGGCAGGGCTTCACCCAATTGACATAGAACTTCAAAGGAGAATTGCTTGGGGTGAACTTAAAAAAGGGCGATCTGTAAAATTTTTGGATCAACTCTTCGATCCAAAACAATACAGATATAAGACCCAACTCAAAACTGCATTAGAAGAAATAGTCGCGTCAACCCTTGCGGTAATGGATACCAAGTTCCTAAAATGGCTCCACAGGTCGGATCGGGATGCGGTTTTCTGCATTCTCTTCCAAAACGATTATCTCGGAATGTGCCTGGAAAAATTTTTCCCGGAGACCGAAAATTGTATCGCTGCAGGCCAAAGTGCACGCGAAAAATGCATTATCTGGGAGGCCTTTTGGAAGATTTTCAACTCGGGGATTTTCGAGGCCGCTGATCACGAATATAATGTTCAAATTGACCTCCGAACACCTGGTGCACCTGAACCTGACCCTAAACGTCATCTCCGGGAGTTTTCCTGATACAATCAAACAAGGGCAACCAAAAATAATTTCGGGGGGTTTTTTGGCCCGCTGAATCCAAATCTGGCATCGGCGAGCACCCCACTGGCACCTGGTGCACCAAAACCCGGGCTAGAACGTCGTCTCCGAGAGTTTTCTTGAGAAGACTGCCAAAACCCACCCGAAAATCATAAGAGGGCGGTTCTGTGGGGCGGTGGTTCCGAATTTCACGTCGAAAGCAACTCCCCGAACACCCGGTGCACCTGAACCTGACGATAAACGTCATCTCCGGGAGTTTTCCTGATACAATCAAACAAGGTCAATCAAAAATCATTCTGGGGGGTTTTTTGGCCCGCTGAATCCAAATCTGGCATCGGCGAGCACCCCAATGGCACCTGGTGACCCTTATTTATCAAATTTGAAAATCTTCCAAAAGGCCTCCCAGATAATGCATTTTTCGCGTGCACTTTGGCCTGCAGCGATACAATTTTCGGTCTCCGGGAAAAATTTTTCCAGGCACATTCCGAGATAATCGTTTTGGAAGAGAATGCAGAAAACCGCATCCCGATCCGACCTGTGGAGCTATTTTAGGAACTGTTGGCAAGGGTTGACGCGACTAAAAGGATAAAAAGTACTTGGCAGGAAAGGTGGGACCATGGAAAGTATGGAAGGATAACTTATTCATTCATACCTAAAGTGGACCAACCCCCCCGCCAACGGGACCTATAACGATGCACAAATTTTAACGGGACATGGGGAATTCGGCAGGCATCTCAAACGTTTGGGAAAAGCCGCGAATGGCCTATGTCCCACCTGTGGGCTCTTGGATGAACCGGTACATAGGATCATGGAGTGCGACCTGTATGATGACGAGCGAGCGGAGATTATTGACTATCATGGCATTAATCTTCCTGCAACCTTGGATGAGTTATACAGGGAAACACCCCCTGAACTATTCCACCCCTTCCTGGCCCAAAAAGCAGTTTTCGAAAAGCCCTTAGTTTTAGACCCCCCCCCATTTGAATCGGAACTTTCTTCCGACTCTGAACTAACAGAATAACATCTCCCGCAACAAACCCAAGCACTCCAACCCCAAGGTAACACCCCAAAGGTAATAAAAGGAATCCCATTCTTCAGGATACCTTACCAATGGAAGAACCAATGGGAAATCTTCAGAATTGTCTTTCCACCCAGGCACATCTTAGGACTCGAAACTTCTAACCCGTTTGGGTCTCACCGAAGCAGTAAAAGGGTCCTAAACTTCCGGACACCTTGCAGAGGACAGAACCCAAAAGAAACTTTCAGAATCGCCTTTTCACCCAGGCATTTTATGTAAGATTCGAAATTCTGAGAAACCCTGTATAAACGAATCCATATGGAAACCGATATACAGGAGGACACATAAAAAGGGGGGGGGCACAAGCCTTTCCACCCAGGCATTAAAATAGTGAAATCCTGCACAACACCCCTGAATCGAAGTAATCAAGGCGCGAAACTTGATGAAAAGAGGAAAGGGGAACAGTATTGCGAGCAAAGAAACAAAAGTGGAAACCCAGCGAATAATGGAGAATCAAAAATTCGTAAAAGTAAGATTAACATGTAAGCCAGGACCGACTCGAGAATAATTTGGACACAAAATCGCACTAAAAGCGACGAAAGGGTGAAAGGCCCTACCAGAAACAATAGCAGAAAATCACGCTTGGAAGACCTGATAAAACAGGCATTTCTGTAAAATATAAAAAGTTTGAAATGTTCTGACCCGACCAATTTGTCGGGTGGTAAATAATTTTGTATTTATTTTTTATATATAAATAAAGACTTAATCTGATTGTAATGTGTTACTTTGACGGAACTTAAATCCATCAACTACCAATAACACATATCCACGTTCGCTCACAATTTCTTGCATAATTTCTAGCCAAAAACGTTTTTAAATTATCTAATTTGCTTTTATTCTTTCTCTAATATCCTGGTTTCTGATAAGTGTGAAAATTACATTGCTTTATTTACTTATATAGACAAATTTCCAAGGATTAACAACTTAACAATACCAACATTAAGTTAAGATTGAATATTGAACAAGTCCAAATTAACTAAAAATTAGTAAAACTTCTACAGTGAGAAAATTTGGGCTAAGTGCACCTCTGTAAAAAAAAATACTTTTTGGCAATACTAATCCTATTAACAAACAATTAATGGATTAAAATATTACAACCTTTTTTTGACTCAATTTACGGTCAACCCTAAAAATTTTTGGCGCAATTTACGGGTAGGATTAGAAAAACCCTCAACCGCTGGCGCAATTTACGGTCCCCGACCAGAAGATTATTGTTCGAAGTCGAGTCGACAGAGTATTTTTACGTCCACCTTGGTAGGGTCAACCTTATGAGTGCTCTATCATCGTTCATGGTACCCCATTCGGCATTGCAGTTCGAGAGCTCGTTACAATACCTTCTTGGATGCTGCTGGTGGCAAAGGACACCTATAAGGTAAAATTGTACTGTCTATTTAAACTAACTGTGTGTGAATTTTGTGTCTACGTATTACCTGCATTATTGGAATCGACTTCAACATTCAACATATTGTTATATGTTACAAAACTTTTATAACGTACCACCTTTAAAAATTGTCGAAATCATAGTATTTATTGTTTACATTTACCGCACAAAGCTTATGCTTTATTTCTTAGCTATTGAGCTAGATGTCAACATTTTGTATTATAGTAGTTATTTAGATTTTACTAACCATATATAATCAACCCAACCTCTAAGGGAGGTGTGGGTCAAAAACCCGAGACTCCGAAATGTCATAAATACTAGGCTAGGCTAGATTGCAAGGGCGGCCAGAAAAGAAAACTTACTAATCGCCTCTATTCAATTAGGATGCAATTAATTAATCGATTTGCACATCAATGAATTACCATTAATAAAAACGGCTTTAATTTTCTTATTACATAAAATTATATGGACGAAGTCAGATATCCGTACCTGAGTATGGCGTTTGTCAAAACGGCCCGGAGCGGAGGGGACCGAAGCGGAGGATGCAGAGGGTCGGTTTTGACAAATGCAACCAAAGAAGATATACCTAATAGGAACAAGAAGCGACACTCTCGGCGGTTCCTTTGTTGTTTAACAGGCCATTTTATTTGACCTTGAAACACGTCGCCATATTGTTGGTGAGACTGCGCAATTAAAATGCGGAAATTTTAAATTAAAAATTGCATGATGTTATTTGCAATTTTTAAATAATACTTCGTTGCTATTTTCTTTTTCATCATTATTTGTAATAAATAAGTTGTTGAAGTGATAAGTACTAACAGTATCATTTATAGACCTATTAATTTCACATTTTCTATATTGGCAAATGAAAGATATACCATAAAAAGTGCCGGAGCGCGGGTCCAAATTTATACTAAACCGATGACCGCAAAACATTAACCAATTAAATTGGTTTGAAATTAGATGTAAACAAAGCATAAATTTTGGTAGTATAAAACTGCCTAATTCTAAACTAATTTTATTGGTTAATTATTTCGATGTCATCGGTTTAGTATAAATTTTTATATTATTCTTAAAAAAACCAACTATAGTTTCATTATCTGTCATAATATCCAAAAATCGAATTAATGGCGGCAAATATATAAATAATAACAAATACATGTTAACGTCAAACAGCTGTCAAATTCAAACCGCCATATTGTTGGTGAGACTGCGCACTGAAAAACGGCCGACCCCCACTTTGGCGAGTGACCCTTCTTGTTCCTATTAGGTTTATATTCTTTGATGCAACCACGGCAAATCTCGGATCCACCCTAAAATCTAGACAGCTATAGGACTTGTTACAAGTCTTAGCTCTGAAAACTAAAAATCAAAAACTCCAATAAAAATCAAACTGCTCCGGCTCAAACTGAAGACTCTCTCGGGCGTGGTCGAATAGCTAGGAAAGTCAAAAAAAGACAAAAGACACATAACAATATTTAATCATTCAAAATCATGTTTTACAACCTTTTCCAAAATTTACCAATTATTCTTTAACCATAAAAAATCAAACAATCCCAATTTAAATAATTAAAATTATACTTGATCACCTCCTAAATTTACCCAAAATAAGACTACTTGGCAGTGGTCGTCACCACACCTAATTAATCCCATGAATAACAACTATTACTTGAACTTAATGAAATTTATACATACTAAACAATACAAAATAATTCCATTCCACCTGAAGGGTGAAATAGAATAAACAGTTTTGTCACTTATTTAGGTCAACAAAATTACTACGTCATAATCATTATTATCATCATTCGACGTTATTTACAACTGACTGCATTGTCTCACTATACAATGACTAATACTGATTGCATCAAAATTCATTTAACCTAACCAATAATCAATCTACCAAATTTTGCACTTTACTAACATAAATTCTGACTTGTACTACTCACATTAACGAAGTGGGACTGATACCAATATTTGCCTGCCAGCCTAAACGCTAAAGATGAACCCGTCGCCATCATATTATGGAACCTCGTACAAACGACCAAGCGGATAATACTTTCGGAATCCTTTTTCCTAACAAATTCTGATATTCTTGAATTTACGAAATTTGACCCATTTTGTTAATTACCAAATCAGTACTTCCATTAGCTTAACGAACTCGATTACTCCACCCAATTGCTATCGATTCATCAATAATACTTCATCATTCCAAATTATAATTGATCTCCAGTATTATGATTACGTGACTTAACATCACCATGACACAATTAAGTTATCATAACTCCGCCCGCGACTAACAACGCTTTATCGGAACTTAAAAACCTTTCCAGATTTGAAATGAATTTAATTCCGGAGTACCAAACCGTCGCGTCTGTCTTAGGTGGTGGTTAACTCAGTACTGTCTTACTTTTCTTCCCCCACACCCGTAAGTTATCTATCTTACGAGCACCTGCACTTGGGCTAGACATGCTGATAGCAACATTTCAGCTTCTGGGAACGGAAATGCTCAAGGTTTCCTCGCGCTACAAATACTTAGTGCTAAATTAGCAATTAATAAACCATAGGCGTAACAGACTATCACTTATCTTATGGACGTGGGAGAAGAGGAAGTCAAAAATTACAAAAACCGTCCTTACATAATTTATGAACGCTATGAAGTATTAATTTTGAGGTCAGGGCTCAGGGGTATCAGCTCAGCCTAAAAAAAATTTATACATAAATGGGAGCATATGGATTTGGATTTTAAAGTTATTTGAATTTACTGGAGCACACAAAACAGATTATGGTTGGGAGAAAAAAATCGATTATAGTTTTAACACAATAACAGAAGATACCAACTTAACAACTATTTGCAGATAGACAGTATATAAATGATACCATTCATTGTTAATGAGCATCATACATTCTTCAAAACTGAATAATCATTGTAATATTGTAATATTGCCCATCCGCAGTAAAACGTTCTAGATTACATTTCCGCATACTCCATCCTTAGTAACGGAACGACCAATATGTCACATCACATCGTTCCGAATGACGATACCGAAAATTGGGTTGATGTAAGTTATTTGCAAAGCTAGCTTCAGAATTAAATTTTTCAAAAATTAAATTTTAAATTTTTAGGGTAAGTACTCTACCTACAATCATCTATTGGCAACCGCCCAGAAAGAAGTAATCAGAGGAAATTATTATATCAGTCAAAGTAGTCAAGAAAAAGAAACATGTCGAGAGTTTGAAACTGCAAAAATGGCCCAATTACTGGTAAGTTATTTTCCATTAAATTTTAAAAAAATTAAAAAATTTTAGTATACCTTCAAGCATTTTATTAGTAGAAGATATTTACTCTGTGACTAGTTCATCCGCCTTCAGATGGGATGTCAAAATTGGCAAAATGAGTTTAGAAAAAGTAGACTTTACATCATATTTTTTCACTTCATTATTATACAGCACAAAAACGAATCATTTTATATTAATTTGTAAATATTTTTACTAGGAAAGAAACACAGAAAATTTCGAAAGCTCGTACCAACCACATATTTTTAAATCAGTTCCTCTACTCTACAATGATATCGATAGCGACTACAGTGAAGAATCGTGGTCAGAATCTTCGACGCCATCAGAATTGGACGAAGACTTTTTTAAAACATGCAATAGTGGTGATACAAATAATTCAACTGGCGAAAATATAAGTTCATTTGAATCAACAATGGCGGAATATTTGCGCAATCTTTCGGAAGAAAAGAGAGCCGAAGTTGTCCGGAAATTCAGCAAAATTATGCAGAAGTATTAATGCAAAATTTGTTATTTTCATTAAATTTATATGTTTTAAAAATATAATTAAATGTAAATTAATTTACTTACCCAATGGGTGCATTTTATTTCTACAAATGTTGCTATTATAAGTGTTTTTGTTCACTGAAAAAAGTGACTAATGAAAAAATCATCAATTTTGCGCCGAAGATATAAGATCATAATATTGACGGTCTAGGACATTTGAACGCGGCCGTTTGAACGCAAGAAATTATTTAAGCCGTCGTTGGTACACATATATTTCGCAACGTGATTGTTACACTGTGAGTAACTTTATTGTCTATTTTTACATTTTTATGTAAAAAAAACTTTTTGATCAACTCAAAAAAGATTTTAAGATTTTTTTATAATATGGAATGTATAAAGCAGCTTACACGACGGTTTAACATGAATTAATATGGAATTTTTAAACAGGTTAGTAAGTGCAATAATTCTCCATTACCCCTGAGCTAAAAATTATAAGTTAAAATTTATTATCGGGGAGGGAGGGGAGAGATAGTTCGAACTACTTTGGTAAGGGAGCGTTCATAAATTACGTAAAGTACGTACGTACATGTAAGGGTTCAGTGCCTGCAACAGTTGAGTTGCTTGAGTGGTCGAGCATCACACTACGGATTTTGAGCACCACACGGAAATATACAAAACAATTAACAATTTAGGAAAAGAAAACACTAAAACTAAAGTTCAAACGTCCGATTGCAGATTTAGATTCTTTGCAATGGTAAAAAGAATGGTAACATTTATTATTTATTTATTATTAATAATAATTATTATTAAATACAATATTTAAACATAATAAAGGGGGGGGGGCGGTCAATTGCATCTAATTTCTCACGTTCAAATATCCTCGCGTTCAAACCTCCTTGCGTTAAAACGTCCCTGCGTTCAAGCGTCTCTGCGTTCAAACGGCCGCGTTCAAACGGCGGCGTTCAAATGTCCGGCTCCATACTATTGATGAACAAGTGTTCATTTATCCTTTCCCTTGCACGCATCAGCGTACAATCAACACAACATGTAGCACAGCGTTAACAGGAGCGAATTCATCTCGAAAAAGCATTCATCGATGACGATCTTGTCTTTTCTTTTAAGAATCCTATTTCAACGCCATAGATAAGTTAATTCTTGAACAAGACTGTTCGAAAAAGCTGAGCTAAAAATAGCTACCCTTCGAAATTAAGGAATCTACAAAAATTTTAAGTAAAAGAGCGATACGGAAAAATTATTAGGCAGTCGTTTTTCAAGCCGTTCGAGCTTGTTTTGATTTAACCCAAAGATAGAGATTCTGTTTTACTGGTTTGATTCCCACGTCCTCTGTACTTTTCCAGGTTTCTCGTAACAGCAAGTTTTGTTAATTTCTTGTCAATAAAAAAATAGACTAGTGGCCGACCGAAAACAACTTGTAAGAACGTTTTACAGCAACATCGGTGATCGCTAACATTCATATTCCAAATCATAATCATATTCCAAATTTGAAGATTCTATTTGAAACGATTTCAACTTGATGAAATATATAAAATTTGAAAATAATAAAGCTCCAAAACGGTGCCATTGTGCATCCAATTAATGCTGTGGTATAAATTTTGTATTTTACAATTTCAAACAAAATTCCAAATTTATTTTGCAACTATGTATTATTTTTATTTAATTTTGTTTTATTATAAATTTTACTTTAAAACAAATTGAATGTAAATTTTAAAAATATTTGCATTAATCGTCGCCCATAATTTTTCAGTATGTGACATACTAGTCGTTCCGGTACTATAGGGATGGAGTATCGAGAAATTTCACTTTAACTTCAAGTTTCCGTTCACGCGCACGTTCTTTTAAGAGATCTTTCTTATGACACCTGACCACATGGAACAGAAATATTAAGCGTTTTACTGCCGATGGGCAATATTTGCAAGGAATTGCAGTTTGGTTATAGTTAGCCAAGTCTATGTTATTCATGAGCATAAAAATAATTTTTTTAAATTAATAGGTGAAAGTTAATAATTAGGTAGTACTATAAATTACATTTATTTTAAATAATTGGTTATTAAGATTAGTTTTACAATATTGCAATGATTATTATTAAATTTTTAGAATGACTGATGCTCATAAAGGACACATTTTACATACGTCTATCTGTAAAAATTTATTAAGTTTTTATCTGTTATTGTGTTAAAACCAGAATGGTTTTTATTTTGTCCAAACCATAATCGGTTTTATGTGCTCCAGTAAATGCAATCACTTTAAAATCCAACTTGATGGTGTGCAATTGTCAATATGTGCTGCCATTTCTATTTAAAATGTTCTAAAACTATTTGGAAATTAAATATTCTTTTTTGAAAGTTATCATGGATACTAAACAAAAAGTTAATTAAATTTAATTTGGTTTGCAGTGATGTTAACTCAATGAAACTCACTGAAAATGAAATAACCCTTTAGAAATAACTCTTTGAAGGCAAAAATCAGAAAAACCACACACAAGTGAGCCTGTTTTTATTACGGCATAGTGTGGAAAATAATGAAGGTATTTCTATATCCATGGCCTTTATGCTGTAATTATTATCAAGCTGCGGTTGTAAAGTAGTAATTTTGGACATGTGTCCTAAGGAAATGTATTTGTTTATGAAAGAAGAATAGTTTAGTTTTAACTCAGGATCATTCGCAAATTGCCTGTCTCACCAGAAAAACCTTTCAGCTGCGTGAGTTTGCGATTCTCCCAAATTGTTCAACTTTGAGTTGAATGGATTGGAAACTGAACATCTCCCCGATGCTTTACGATCCGTTGTATTGTTAAAATAAATTTTTCAAAAGAGTTCTTCCTGCGATGGGAGCGAAAGTTGCTTTTTGGAGTGCCTTCTTTGGGTTGCCAAAATTTTATTAGACGTTTGTCCAACTCCTCATTTAAGATCGACAAATGTCGATATTGAAACGCTTGGGACGTCCACTGATCGCTGACGTATATATTGATCATATTTCCAGATACGATCTAGCCCAGTAGTGTTTTTTGTAATGTGAGTTGACTTTTCCCTAATGAGATCTGCCCAATGCATAATAATTTATAAAAAATGGACACGCCTAAAAGTAAGTCAATGGGAACGGATTTGTTGTAATGATTGTTCGCTAATTCGATGTTTTTAGGAATATCAATGCAATTTCTATTAAATGAGACCGATGGAAGAGAGAAACATATTTTGGGAACTACTAAACAAGATGTGTCACTTTCATAATTACCTTTTATTGAGGAAAAGTGGATTTTAACAGTGAAATTCACTTGTTGACTTGTTACGGCATTGATTTTCTTTATTTAGGTGTGTACATGTTGATGTTTAAGATTCAGTGTTTTTAGAAGAGATTCAATGATAAAGGAATTTATATTTCGAGTATCTAAAATAGCCCGTGTGCGAACCCATCTTCCTTCAGAATTTTTAACATACATACATACATGTTGTAGAAAGTAATATTTGGCTGGAGATACCGTAACAAGGTAAAGCAACTGGTGTTGATTTCGCTAATCCTGAAGGAGCATTGGGCATTATTTTGGTCGTGTGGGGGTGCTGTGATTCTATTTTAGAAATTTGTTCGGAATGTAATAACGTATGATGTCGTTTTTGGCAGTGCCGGCACGTGAAGCGTGAATTGCAATTGCTGGGATGACCCAAACAACTTTTGCACTTCTTTAAACAGTCAATTGTATCAGATCGCTGTTGGATAGAATATGTAAGAAATGTTAGACAACGTGAAATTGAATGCAATTAGTTGCATATGGAACACGACGCTAGCTGACTGGCAGCTACTAACGACAGCTTGTGAAATTGATGTAAGCGTTTTTCTTTGGATTTATTTTGATGAAAAGAACTGGAATCTGTTTCATCCAATTTTTCCACCAGTTGAGATTTGTCTCTAAGAAATGTTTCGATGTCAAGTAGAGAAGAAATTTCTCGCAGTTTGAGTTTGCTGAATTTGTTTCTTGTTTTAAGATCAAGTTTTTGGAAGAAAGACGAGACTTTGGATAATGGCTTTAAATCAAAAATGGTTTTAATGTGACCCTGGATTATCAATTTAGAGTTATCCCGCAACATTTCAAGAGCCATATTGTAATTTTCGTGCGACACTTGAATATCGATTACTACGCGTAAGGCAGAATGATCCAAGCTTGATTTTAGGTAAATAAATTGATCGATTGATGACAGATCTTTATTATCATTATTAATGTCATGTATAAGTTGAAATAACTTTTAAAATCAACGTAATTACCTGAAAAGGTTGGCAACTATACCTGAGGTAATAAATAACTAAAACACAATTAAGTAAAGAGCGAAGACACATACTGCTTCTTCAACTATCAAGCCAACAGATAAGCCATTATCTGAAGTAATTCTACCCTCGAACCTCGGTCTGCATTCGTCGGGGAAGGCGTGAAATGATCGTTTTCACCTTATGTTTTTCCAACATTAGAGACGCACTGACATTCAATTTGACGTATTCCTTGACAAAATTATTGCTAGTCATTAGAGCCTCGTCGGAAGCTGAATGGGCTGTCAAATAAATGTCTTTTGAGTAAGACTCATTCAAAAGAGAAAATTGCCTTGATCTTAGTTCTAATTCTTTTAATGGTACATTTGCTATTTCAAGTTGACTACTGATTGTTTTTAAAAAGATTTAAACTTTTCCAACTGATTTATTAGCGAATGAAAGGTAAACTTTTTGGGCCCAGGGCGCCAACTTTTAAAATACGTCTCTGATTGATTAGAATGTTCTCTGTTGCTTTTTGTTATCTCTTGGAGTTCTCTTATAGAGATCCTTGATGTGATAAGCAGCGTTGATCCGATGAGTTTCTTCCGATCCATTTCTTTTACCTTCTCTTCTATCACCATGCTGTTGTTCTATCTCCCTTCACTTTCACTATCCTTCTATATCATCTTCACTCTGCATATCTATTTCTTTTTATTTCCTTTTTTTTACCTTCTCTGCTATCTCTTTTGTAACAAACCGCCTAAATTCCTAATACTTTTTTTTTATCTCTTTCTTTAAATTAATTAGCGGACCAAAATCTCTGAGTACAGACCTGAATTTATAATTTAAATTAACTCTGAATACGTACCTGTATTTTGTATGTCCAATAATTAAACTTATCGCCGTTATCTAGGGGTACTGTGACTATTTTTGTTATTTTTGTATTATTTTTGTAATATTATATATTATATTTTGATTTGATTTTGACTATGAACCCAAGTTGACAATAAACATATAGCACGCATGTATAATTAAGTGCAATATCAGGATAATTAAAATTATTTTATCATATTTGCAAAACAGTGACCATCAACGCTTAATTTAATATACATGTAAATCTTCCAATTATTAGTCACCGTTTTGGAAACACTGTATTAAGTTTAATTCTTCCAATATTTTTATTAATTTAAAGAAGAGTCTTTCTTTTCCAGGTAGTCTCCGTTTGTTTTTTAATACTATCTTTTATTAAATGTTGGATATCTCGGCTGGTTGTAGTAAGTATGACTTCATGATTGAGATGTGCATCTGCTGCAGCAGCATCAGCTTCCTCATTTCCCCGAATTCCCATGTGGGATGGAACCCAAAGAAACTCTACCAAAGTACCTGAATTCTGCAACGTAAAAGTATTTTCTCGAATTTGGTGTATGATTTGTGTGTGGATTGTCCATTGCTTACAGAACACTGTACGAGTCGCTAATTATAAGATATTTTAGTTTGCAATTATTATTTTTTTGTAAAATTTCATCTAAAGCTAATTTGATGGCTATAGCTTCTGCACTGAAGATTGAATTCAGTTCAAGTAATTTATATCCTATTGCTTGGGTTGTGTTGCTATGTGTTGATTTTTGCCGAACAAGATGTGGAGGTTTTGGTTTTTGATCCGTCAGTGTAGATTTGGATGGAATTTTGATAAGGTTTCTTCCTATACTTTGCATAGAAGCCTAAAACAACAAAATTTGACTTCTGATTTTTATAAGATTTTTAATATTAGTGTCAGATTAACCGATTATATTCTCTATATAAAGCCTTACCTTTTTATATTAGGGGTTAGATAATAGTTCGATGATTGGCGTTGCATTAAAACGTTGAATTTTATCGTTGCATAAAAAGCTTTAACTTTTAGGCTTCTATACATCGTATAGAAAGAAGCCTTATGTTCTGGCTTCGTGTCTGTCCGCATGTTTCAAATTTAAGAACTTTCTAGAAAAAGATCTAGAACTAAATTGCGAAATTCGGAGTCCAAATTCCCTGAGAGATCCCAAATAAAGCCCGAATAATTTAATCTATCTAAAAGTAGATGTATAGAAGCCTAAGAACTGTCGCAAAAGCGAATTCCACCTTTTTATATTATAGGGTAGATATTAAAGGGCAGATTCATGTTAAAAAATGTATCAAATAATAATTCAGAAACGGAAGGTTTCATGTGTGCAATTCAAGATAGCGTAATTGCCACCAGAAATTATGCGAAATATATAATGAAGAAGCCTGAAGTTGTCGATATATGCCGTAAACACGTCATAGCTGGTTGTTCAGAACTAGCGCCCACTGAATATCTTTATAGGCATAATTTAGTATGTAAGATTCTACATCAACAAATCGCACTTAAATTTAGCTTATTGGTCAATGTTAACCCTTATTATAAATACATGCCGGAACCTGTTTTGGAAAACAATCATACAACCCTTTACTGGGACAGATCAATTTTAACAGATCGACATATCAATCACAATAGGCCTGACAATGTTATTATAAATAAAGATGACAAATCTGCAATTCTTATTGATGTTGCAGTGGCCCTGTCTAAAAACGTATTATCCACCGAAAAAGAAAAAATACGTAAATATGAGGATTTGGCAATGGAAATGACGGCTGTATGGAGTCTCAAAAAGGTCAAAATTGTGCCAATAGTAATATCTGCTACTGGTGTACTATCGTGCAATATGGAGAGACATTTATTAAGTTTAGATTTAACATCAAAATTATTTGAAAATATTCAAAAAGCAACTGTTTTGGCAAATTGTCGTATAGTTAGAAAATTTTTAAATCAACATTAACTAACTTTATACTCTTATTACTAAACCATTTTCAAAATTATTTATGTAAATTAAAAAAAAAAATTATGTGCATTAATTTATTTGTTAGGTGGTTGGTATTGTTCCCCCACCCAACTGTAACACCACAAATATGTGAGAGTCTAATAAAAAACAATAATAATAATAATAAGCGCTTTATTTCAAAACTATACGAACCAATATAAAAATACATTGTATTGCGTTTGAAATCGTCAAAATGCGCCTATTACATAGTACTAGTTGATTGTTAAAATTGAACTGTATGAAAAAATTCCATGTTTGAGTAGGGTTCTAAGTCCACTAGATATTGAAACAATCTAGTTGCAAATAGTTTTTGATCGGTGACGTCCTGATGTAAGTCTGTAGGTAGAGCATTGTAAAATTTGATGCCCTTGTAAAATACTCCTTTTTCAAAGGAGGCTAATCGATGGGTTGGTGTAGGAATTTTCGATGTTGGTCTTGTGTTATAAATTTTTACTTTATCGAGATGTTGAATATGGTAATTGTTTTTAATAATGTACATTATGCATTTATAGATATGTAGTGCATATACTGTTAGTAGTTTTTCTTGTTTAAAAATTCCTCGACATGAGCCTACCTCGGGTATTCTACCTATCAGACGAATTGCACGTTTTTGAATAATGAAAATAGTGTCAATTGTTGAGCAACCACCCCATAGGGTAATTCCATATTGAAGTATCGAATAAAAGTTTGCGTAGTAAACCATCTTTATTGTTTGTGTCGAGCAAATTTTGGACATCACGCGTAAACCGAAACTCACTGAGCACAGCTTGGAGCTCAAGCGCTGAATGTGTGTTTTCCATGAAAGTTGTTCGTCCATGTACACTCCCAGGAATTTGGTAACCGCTGTAGACAGTATTCCATCGATTTTTACTGGGGTGGTCTCTTTGTAAGTTGCATGGAATGTTAGCATTTCCGATTTGTCTTTATTGAGTATGAGACGGTTGCAACTCATCCATTCACTGATACGGTGTAAGCTCGCGCTCACTGCGCACTGCAACTCAGAAGTATTCCTGCTGTGTACCAACACATTAGTATCGTCTGCGTACATCAAAAGATGGCTATTATTTTCTTCAATGTAGGTTGGGAGATCATTTACGTAACATAGAAAAAGCAGCGGAGCCAATAAGCTACCCTGAGGCACCCCTAGTGACGTAACCTTTTCCTCTGAAGTTTCGATGTTTTTGCCATTATTAATCGTTACCTTTTGTGTACGATTGGTAAGGTACGAGCGTATAAGTTTATAGGTTTTTTCTCTAATTCCGTATCTGTGTAGTTTTTCTAGTAGGATTTTGTGATCAATGCAGTCGAAGGCCTTAGATAAGTCTAAAAAGACACCACAAGGTATTTTTTTCTAATCCAGCAACTTAAGTACCGTTGTTGTGAAGGCTTGTAGAATAGTGTCGGTACCTCTTTTTTCATAAAGCCATGTTGTTGATTGCTCCATAGTTTATTGTCGCAAAAGAAGTTAAATATTCTATTGTAGATAATCCTTTCGAAAATCTTTGAGACTGAGTTGAGTATACTTATAGGTCTGTAGTTAGCTATATTTTTTGGATCTCCATTTTTGTAGATTGGTATAATTGTAGCTGCTTTTTGAGCATCTGGGAAAATTCCTGTCATTATGGATTCATTTATGAGATGGGTCAAAGGTTTCACTATTGCCAATTTGACATATTTTAAAGCAACTGTTGGAATTCCGTCTACTCCGCAGCTACTTTTATTTTTTAATTTGTTGATCACACTCATAATTTCGTCTTCCGTTGTAGGTGCTATATCTAAAGTCTCCGTGCAAGTTGGTGGTAGTATGGCTTTGTTTGTTCTGTTTGTAAATTTTTCTTTTACTGCTTTGCCAGCACTTGAAGTAAAAAACTCCACGAACTCATCCGCCGTGTGTATCATGTCGAAGTTGCTTTTTGTTTTCCTAATACGTATGTTGTTCTTCACAATATTCCACATAGTCGCTGACTTGTTGTCAGATTTTTTTATTAATTCGTTATTATAATCTTTTTCGTCTTTAATTATCATTTGGCTATATGTTTTCTTTTGGTCGTTATAAATTTGTTGTCCATTTCTTATGTAAGGTCTCATAACGTATAAGATATCCAGGATTCGTTTACATTTCCGTGTTTCTTCGCTTGATCTCTTCTTATTGTTGGATTTTAACTTTCCTATTTTGTTCTTGACGGTAATGTGTGGGAATATGCAATTTAAAATAATACTGCAGTACCTCTACAAATATATTCCACTTCATGTTTGTGTCGGTCGTACTGTATACTTCATTCCATTCTTCCTCTATTATATGTTCCTTGAATCTATGCAGATTTTCTTCTGTTAAAATCTGTTTGGTATATTGATATTTGCTTCACAAGTTGTATTAATGGTAATTACTTGGCTAAGATGGTCAGATAAATTTTTGTTCACTACTTTCACCGTGGTTTCTTCAATATTTGAGATGATGTTGTCTATACAGGTTTTGCTACATGTTTGGTTTTGGTATACTACACGGGTATATTCGTTCACTTTCAGTTTTAGATTGAACGATAATAGAAGGTCCTTGAGTGTACGAGTATTGCTTGAGTTGAAGTCTTTAGTATTTATGTTGAAGTCACCTGCAATTACAAAATCATGGCGATCATTTTCAAGCAGTAGTAGTAGCTTTTCCAAAACTTCAAAAAATAATCGAATTTCGGCATCTGGTGGTCTATAGAGACAGACGATGATGATAGTTTTTCCATGATATGTTGTTTTACATCCTGCTAGTTCAATGCATCGTGGAATGGTTAGCTTATTTATTTCGGTAAAAGGTACCCCTTCGTGCTTTTCAAAAGTATAAATGGCAACCCCTCCGTGCTGCCTGGTGGCTCTACAAAAATTAGAAGTTAGTTTTAAGTTTTTTACTTTAATTATTTCCAGCTGTTCACTTGACTGCCAATGTTCGCTCAAGCATACAATGTCGTAGTGGTTTTCCGCCATATCCGCTTCAAGCTGCTTTATTGATGTTGTGAGGCATTGTATGTTTTGGTGTATAATTGTAAGTGCATATCATTGTTGAGACGGTGCTATTCTGCGATTGTTGTCTAGGAAATTTATTCCCAAAGCAAAATTAAAGCGTGCCCATGCAATCCCCGATGGCCAGAAATTAGCGTTGTACACGGCGTCTTTTAGTGAAGGATGAATTCCGATCATAAATGATTTGTTGTCTCTTCTAGGACTCTGATTTTTTGGCGTAACTGCTTTTACATATATGTCCAGATGAGGATTTCCACTTTTTGTTTTGATGTATTTTATTACGATGTCTTCAGTAACGTGATCCCCGGCTCTCGAAATAAACATCCAGATTTTTTTGTTTCTTGTGTCTCTACCCGAGAAGCCACTTGACTGATCCTCTTCCGATATAGGAGCATTTCCCATTTTTACCTTGTTCCTTCTTGTTGGTGGCCTTTGGGAAGGGTTGAAACCATGGTTTACGTCGTTTTTGTTTTCTATTTGTTGATGTTGTTGGCTACTTGTTTTCCTTCTCCTTCCTGAAACTAGTGTGAAGGATTCATTATTATCTTGCTCTTCGTTAGTTTGTTGTTCAATGACCATTTGGAGTGTTTCCGTCATCCCTTCCTTGGCAGTAGAGAGCAGCTTAGCTTCGCTTGCATGGCAAGCATTTTTTTCTGTTGCATGTTTTGCTTTTTACCTCCAATCAATTTAATAAAAAAATTGGAGGTATGGTAATCGAAAAAAATTTCAACTTTTTTTTGCATTTTCGAGATCACCGTGTTCAGAAACGTAAAGATCTGCAAAAAGTAAAATAAAAATTTCTGTGTCGGTCTGTCTGTCTGTCGGTCGGTCGTCAAATTTTGTCGATCGATTTGCTTCCGAACCATCCAACCAATTACGACCAAATTTGGTATGGTGGTAGGGTTCACGGTGGAAAGGTGAAAATAAGGTTTTCGTCGCGATCTATCAATCAGGAGTGCCACCACAAGAAAATAATACGGGATTTTTAAAAAATATTTTGTCTTGCGATATGTTATTTTAAAGGCCTTAAAAGGCTTTATCCAGAATAGGTAAAATTAATCTTCTATCTGTCGTCTGTCAAAAATCACAAGTTGTCAAAGTTGAAACTTTAAGAGTGAATAACTCAAGAAATGCTGAAGGGATCTTACCCAAATTTGGTACGTAGGTACATTGATCCTAATGGATATGAGAGCATATGTAATCCTTCGATAGAAATCACTAATGCAACATGAAAAAAATAAAATTAACTTTTTTGGCAAAAACATGAAAAAAGTTTTTGTCGATCGATTTTCTCCGGCATTTCTGCGTCGATTGCAATCAAACTTATTGGACGTATGCCTCGTGGGCTGGAATGGTGAAAATAAGGTTTTGCCAGAGAAATCTTCACCAGGGCCACCACAATAAAATAAATTTAAAAAAATGAAAATATCGTCGTATCTCCGGAAATGTTTAACCGATTCAGCTAAAATTTGGTGTGTCGATGGAGCTTTGAAAGTATAAGTATTGGTGAGAAAACAAACCGAGCCAATTGTAACAGGGCAATTGTAAAATATTAACTGAAATCTTAATTTATATATTTTTTGTGAGAATTTGTCAGATGGCTGGCAAAAATAAAACAATATATTCAAAATTTTAATAAACGTCATAATTTTGTGACATATGTGTCAAAATTAGGTTAATGTTGATTTGTATACCGAGTGCAGCATAAGAGTTGAGTTTAGGGCTTTTAACAATTTATTTTAGAATACAAAAATAGGTGGTTTGGTGGGAAATATTTTATAATATCGTCGTACGGACTGACGGAACGTTACTTTAGAAGTAAAAGGTTCTGTCACTAGGTAGCGACCAAGTTTAGGCTGTTTGTTAAATTTTTTCGCAAATGTTTTCAGAATCAGTAAATCGACAGTCAGTAATTTACAAAAATTTATTTTCGAAAAATCCGCTAGATGACCGAAAAAATTTGTTGTACCAATCTTGGAGAAATTTTATTTGTGACTTCTTACGGTATTATGTGACGTATATAAAAATTTTGGAAAAAATTCAGTGGCGTACAAAAATAAAAAATTTTTTTCATTTTGGATTTTGTTAAAAAAACTTTTATAGATATATTTAGGGTAGGGGTGATACATATAGATATCTTTGCCAGGGCTACCGATATCTTTGTTAAGGCTACCACAATAGAAAACAAAAATGAACATTATGTCATCGTATCTCCGGACAAAATTTGGTGTGCTGGTGATTGGAGGTATTGCGGCAGAGAGTGACGATATTTTTATTATTAATTGGTGTGTTTTTCCGATTTTCTATTGGGTATATAGTATTATTTGCTACATTTTGTGTTGCACTTGCGTTTGTTGGGTTGCCTATCAAGTTGAACCTTATTTGATTGTTGTTGTCGTTATCATTTACTTTTAACCTCGCTTCTAAAGTGGTAATTTTTTCACGTAAAAGGATATTGTTTTCGATTATTATTAGATTTTTTTCCTCTAGTTCTTTGATGATTCGTCTCAGAAGCTTTATTACCGTGTTTGAAGCATCTTCAGCTTCACAATTTGGAATGTCAGTCGTTATCAGTTGACAATTTTTATGTCTGGTCTTACAGCTCACGTGGAAGGGTTGACCGCAAATTTTGCAATCCACATTTTCAGTGACCGTTTTTTTGCAGATGCCACACACAAGTTTGACTCTTCCGCCTCCGTCATCCCCCAAAACACCAGAACACGACGACTGCACATTTATCACACCTGCGGACGCCATTACAATCCTTATAAAATAAGGTCCATGTAAAGTTTATTTTAATAAATTTTATTTGCAAAAAATAATAAATGCGCTTATTTTCGCGACTTCATCCAATCTATCTATCTATCTATCTATATATATAAAAATGGATGTATGTAGGTATGTAAATAATTAGTAGGTATGTATGTATGTTCCTTATAGACTCCTAGACCGCTTGACCAATCTTTATGAAATTTGGTGTATAAGCTAATTACGATGCTGCGAAGAAGATAGGCTACTTTAGAACGGCTTTCAACAAACTTTTATAAAATATGTGGCAAATAGTGCCTATTCATCGGATCAACAGATCGACGGATCGACGGATCAACGGATCACTTGGAATACATCAACAAAGAATTTTGTTAGAAGAAAGCGGGGTGCATTTGTTGCAGAGTATGCTGATGTATGTTCGTCGGATGCATTAGGACGGGTATATACTGTACATCCGAATAACGCCGAATGTTATTTCTTGCGATTGTTATTGCATGCAATCAAAGGTCCTACATCATTCCTTGCCTTGAAAACCGTCGATGGGATAGTATGCCAAACGTACAGAGAAGCATGTTTCAAATTGGACTTACTTGAGAATGATCAGCATTGGAACACAACACTAACAGAGGCATCGCTTACGTGTCATCCAAAGCAAATACGTACTTTGTTTGCGATAATTTTAACAACTTGTGCACCATCAAATCCCATAGAACTGTGGGAAATGCATCGCAAAAGCCTCATTGAAGACATTCTCAGGCAAGCACGCTCAATCGATCCAAATCGGGAGCATTCGGACGATATTTTTAATGCAGCTCTAATATTGATTGAAGACTTATGCATATCAATAAACAACAAAGTCCTTTGTCAACTTGGTATGCCGGCATTCATACGAGACAGAAATGATGTGCAAGACAGAGACCTGGTGCGAGAACAGCACTTCGACGTAGCCCAGCAACAACATTTTGTGGAAACGCAAACAAGACTTTTAGTTTCTGATCAAAAAAATGCCTACGACAAAATCATCTAACCAAAAAAGGTCTAACCGACGCAAATGGCGGAATTTTTTTTCTTGATGCTCCGGGAGGTACAGGCAAAACATTTCTTATCAATTTGATATTGGCGTCGGTGCGAATGCAGAATGGAATCGCACTCGCAGTGGCATCATCGGGAATTGCATCAACACTACTTAACGGTGGACGTACAGCACATTCAGCACTTAAGCTTCCGTTGAATTTCAACCAGACCGAAACACCAACATGTAACATCAGCAAAAATTCTGGTATGGCCACAATCCTTAAAACGTGCAAAATTATCATTTGAGACGAATGCACCATGGCCCATAAAAAATCGCTCGAAGCGCTGGACCGGACTCTGCGCGATTTCCGAGGAAAAAACCAAGCTATGGGAGGCGCTCTGATACTTTTTGCGGGTGATTTTCGCCAAACTTTGCCCGTTATACCTCGATCAACGCCTGCTGATGAACTGAACGCTTGCTTAAAAGCATCGTATTTATGGAACCGAGTTGAAAAAATTACGCTCTCGACAAACATGCGTGTGCATTTACTACAAGATGCGACTGCCCAAACGTTTTCAAAACAACTTTTGGATATCGGAAATGGCAAAATTCCAATTGATCGCACTACAAATGAGATTTCGTTTCCGCTCAATTTTTGTCAAATGCAGCCGAACATTCAAGCTGTTGTAAACAAGGTTTTCCAAGATTTAACGAGCAACTACAAAAATCCTGATTGGCTGTGCGAACGTACAATTTTAGCCCCCAAAAATGACGATGTGAACAAGCTGAATGAACAAATTCAATTGAAATTGCCCGGACAATCAGTCAAATACAAATCAATAGATACACTGATGGAGCAAGAACAAGCAGTCAATTATCCTACCGAATTTCTAAATTCACTAGAGCCACCTGGAATGCCACCACACACATTGAGATTGAAAGTTGGGTCACCGGTTATACTCATTAGAAACTTGAACGCGCCAAAACTGTGCAACGGAACCAGACTGGCCATAAAAAAATTGACACCAATTTGATCGAGGCAACAATCATCAGTGGCAAATTCAAAGGGGGAAGATGTGTTGATTCCCCGCATACCGATGATTACCAACGATTTACCATTCCAAGTCAAGCGGCTTCAATTCCCCTTGCGTCTTACCTTCGCGATTACAATCAACAAAGCACAAGGGCAATCATTAACTATTGCGGGCTTGAATTTGGAGAATTCGTGTTTTTCACACGGCCAATTGTATGTTGCTTGCTCCCGAGTTGGCACACCAAAAAATTGGTACATTTATTCACCGAATGGAACTACCAAAAATATTGTGTATCCTTTAGCATTACGATAAAATAATAATAGACAACGTCCGTTGGGTCAGCTATGATAAATATATCTACAGAGTGTACCTAAATATTGTTACTTTGGTTTAAATAAATATATAAATTTTATCATCCATTCTACCCGTTTTAATTCTTTTTCAGAATGTTGCTGCACGAAGTCCAAGAGCCTACATCAAAATACTTCAGGCATAAACAAAGCGTTTTATTTTTAATAACACCCCGAGTGAAGCCGGGTATCCATAACTATATATAGATAGACAAAAGAAAAACCAAAATTACTGTTTTGTTGTGTGTACGCATTGCTGAAGTCCGTTCGTATGAAACAAACGAGTAACGGAAAGCAAGATTGGAAAACGTTCGAGTACGTAGACTAATGTAAAGTATTTTATTTTTAAAGAGACCCCGGGCGAAGCCGGGTATCCAGCTAGTAAAATATAAATATTTATTTTTCCAAATTGAAATAAAATCTTATAAAAAGTGATTAACTATAAAAATTATATTTTAATTATAGCACACTGCCATAAACACTGCACTTCTATACTTTTCGCCACATGGTTTGGTATATATTGTAATGGTAAATTAGTGTTAAATGTTTATTAAATAAATAAATTAAAAAAAATTAAAATTACCTAAATTGAGGAATCCCCGTACGTACTGAAAACGTTCTTCAAGTAAATTTTTTTATTTTATGAAGATATGATATGTATTGGTATAACGGTTTAGTGCAAATAACTACCAACTTAGGAAAAACTAAAATAGGTTACTTTTTGTTTAACAAGCCGTTAAGGTTGGTTTATGCAAAACGCCGACGCACGCACCGCACGCACTGCACGCATGAAACGCCCCGCACGAAACGCCGCACAAAAATATTGGTTTATGCAGTTCGAATGCGTTTGATGCGTTCTAGTGAGTTTTCTGGTTACAAATTAGAATAATTTCACATTACGGCAGATGGCGCGAATATTATTTTATTTCATTATTTAAAATTTTTTTAAATCAAATAATTAAATATTATTATTTCTAATAAATCAGAAAGATGGACTGGTTTCTTTTGTAGGTAGTTTCGACCCAAAATATGGTGAGCATGAAAGTTAAGTTTTAGGGTCGATAATTTTTCATCGTGCTATTATTAGATATTTCTAGAAAATATCACAATAATGAAAAATAAATTAAAAATTAAATATCAATTATAAGCTAAGGTAACAATTATAATTGATATTTTTATTTTTAATTTATTATTAATATCTAATAATTTTAATTTTAGAAAAATAAATTAGTAAAATAAAATGAGGAACAAAAATTTAATTTACATCATCTGCAAAAATAAGATTTATAATAAATTACTGTCGTAATTTTAAATTTAAAAAAATTGTACCACAACAATAATATAACTTGAAAAGTTTCTAGCGTTACGCGCTGCAATGAAAACCAAAGATAAAATAAATTTCGAGGTTATGCACGCACGTCACGCGCGTCAGCGACGTGCATAAACGCTACTACAGAAATTCAATGTTTCAACTTTATTTGCTTGCGTGCAGTGCGTGCGGTGCGTGCGTCGGCGTCTTGCATAAACCAACCTTTAGAATTAACCGATTGTTTCTATTGGCTTGTAAGTATTAACAGATATTTTCTATTGGTTAGTTCAATTTCACGGCGTGTTAAAAATTTTCTAAAACCGGGCCATATTATGTAAATTTTATTATTTTGACAGTTTCTCTTTCTGCTTAAATTTTACATGATACTTAGCATGGTACTATTATACATCACCATCGTCGGAGGAGTCCTTTGTGTTGGCTGCAAGTATGGTGGCAGCATGCCTGCCAAGAATATAATTTCTAATTCTATGTTTCATACCCAACGCAGAGGGGTTATCGTCAGATCTGCCCATGGCTCGAATAGTTGAAAAAATCTGCTCTAAAATATCCTGATTTAATTTCCTAGTTAATATGTAATCAATTTCCTGTGATTGGTCTGTAATGTATTTTGATTGTAAATATGGTAACAATTCCTTCAGAACCATGTTGTTCAAGATGATTCCCTTTTGAAACGGTGCTAGCGCTCGTTTCGTCAAATTCTTTGATGTAACAACGCGCATAGTTGACATCATGGTCGACATGCGGTCCAGCACGTCATTTTGCTTTGTAAGGTCAACACCATATCCGTGTACTCCTGGGTGACGGCCATATTTGTGGCTAGCGTTACAAACGTCGAACCAATCGTTCACTAGTTCAACAAAGTCTGCCGTTTCTTTCCAAAATAGATCGTCAGACAAAAGTCCCTTGGAGCCAAGAAATCTGATGGCAGAGGCAACTTTTTTTGAAAATAATTTTACAGCCCATTTTACTTTCTGCCTCTCACTTCCGACAACATTCAACATTTTCTCAATTAAGCCCGGAACAATTTTCAAATCAGCAGGAGTTTGAATTCTTGCTAAGATCCAGACGCTTTTTGTGGTTATTCGAGCCCCGTTGTATTCAAATCCGGTGTCGATCCAATGATTCCGGATGAGTTTAATAGCATGAGGGTCATCACACCGCATGAAAACTTTGCAAGAAGGATCTCTTGGGTGAATGAAATATCTTTGTTCATTTGGCGTGATACCGATATTAAGTGAAGAAAGGAGACTCTGATTCGAAGGACCCGTATCGCAAACTGTGCAGACAACAGTAAAACCACTGTCGTAGGCATGTCCAATGATGTCGAGTAATATTCTTAGCGTCATCGGCGTGTCGTAATCATAGTATACAAGTTGTTTCCAACGACCAAAAAGCCCCCGTAACATTGAAACTTGTGTACATTTGTGTGGCCCAATCTAGAATTTAATTACCAAAAATTAAGCTGTTCAAAATCACTTTTTAAATTAAATTTAAATTACCACTTGTTCTTATTTTTTATCAATATCAATTTGTTTTGAATTGTAAATTTCGTCAAAAGATGCCACACAGAGTGTCTCCCTAGACCCCATTGTGGAACTTTTCAATCCCATGTGATTGAAAACGGACAGTAAAATTCCTGGTTCGAAGTTGATGGATGCGGCTTTTTTTCGCAAAGTTGACGGTGCAGGCATTGGGATGTTCCTTGTGCACCTCCAGTACTCATAGGCTCCATGACCATAAGATCGTGCAGACATGGCAGCAGCGTAATCTTCCTCGCACCAATGCACTCTCTTCAATGTCGGATCCATAATCAATCTTATCTGTCCGGGAGTGAACATACGTGATAGATTTTGGATCGGAATGCATTGTTTCCTTTTCTCCTCCATTTCGGCAACTTTTTCATTACTTCTTTGACAGGCATTTTTCCATTCCATCTTCCCTGCTTCTTCTTTTCTATATTTTTCTGCCATTTCTTCTAATTGCTTTTCTTTCATTTCCATTTGAATTTTGAACCTTGCCTCAGCCGATCTCATTTTCAGTTTTAGCTGTACGATCCTCTTCAAGCATTTTTTTTCCTGCACAAAAGAAATTTATCACTTAAATTGTTGGAATTCTAATAGGGGGGGGGGGGGTAAAACTTATGTAATAGTTTTAACTTATAAAGATGTATTATTTTCTTACATTTCACGGTCTTCCTTTTTTTGAATACATTTTATTGTAGTTTTCCGTAATTTCGTTTTGACTGCTTTTCCTCTAGAAGTCTGAGTATTTTGTGTGGACCGACCAAATCTATAATAAATGATAAAATAGATTTCAATTCCTTAATTTAATATATAAAATGCCAAGAAAGTTTTTCGAATCAAAATCAAACTTACTCTTCAGCTTCATAATTTTCTACGACAACCGCAGTATCCAGAGGTTGGGAATCTTCTCTGTCTCTGTCAGTAAAATTATCCCCTTGTCTTGGTTCTTTTTCGCTATAAAATAAATAAAATAGTTTTTAATTCCTTAATTTAATATATAAAATGTCAAGAAAGTTTTTCGAATCAAAATCAAACTTACTCTTCAGCTTCATAATTTTCTACGACAACTGTAGTATCCAGAGGTTGGGAATCTTCTCTGTCTCCGTCAGTAAAATTATTCCCTTGTCTTGGTTCTTTTTCGCTGCAGACAAATTAGAATTATTGTACAATTTTCAATGAGTTTACTTTATTCAACAAATAATTTCTTACCCACAATTTGATTCGCCTTCTTTCAAATATAAACTTGGGATTGCATCGGGTTTCAGTGATCTTTTGGCACGTGATGGTAGGTTGTAAGCGTTTTGTATCCAATCTTCAATATGTCAAGTGTCAATATGGAATGTTAATCTAACATTAAACTTTTTAAGGAAGAGTAATTATCAAATAATGCTTACGATTTTTCGAAGATATGACGGTATGTCCGGTAGCTTGCGTCCACTTTTCTTTGAAAAAGTCATTCTTAGGAAATCTAAAATAACTTATTGGGTCCCCGTTTTTGGTGTTTCGCCTATAATTCTTGCAAATTTTCACTTGACATGAATTCGACATATAAATATACAAATTACAAGTAGCTAGGTTTATTTATACCAACACAAACAAGAAAGCATTTTAATTTGAAAATAAGTAGAATTTTGTACAGGTACGGCATTTACACGTAGATTTAAAACAAACAACTATAAGTTAGTTTGTTTATGTTTTACGATAATGCCGATCTAATAAAACACCAGCTGAAGACTTGACATTTGACAAATTAATTTCAAATTTATTTGCGCATGGAAAATAGCAGTGTTATTGAAAGCAACGCCATCCCTGGGCCGTGGAACAAATTACCAAAATGGCGGCGTTTGGAATAATGGTGCGAGAGAGATTACCCAAGCTTGCTATCTCTCTCTGCGTAAGAACATACCTGTATAATAGTACCATGATACTTAGAAGATAAGTATAAAAATAGTAAGTAAGCATTAGCTTAATTTATCGGGCGTAACCGAAAACTAATAAAATAACAAAAATTTACTCAATCATGTGGAGATTTAGTTGATATACGTTCTAATTGTCCGGTTTCTTTTTATTATGGACTTTTTTATTCAGTCTTAAAATGACGTTTAACATATCATCTGTCGAACGCAACGGTAATACTTGGAAATGTGCACAACAATAGAATAAAACCTCTGTCCAAAAGCATTTACTAAGAAATCAGAGTGCAGTATACATATACAGAGGACGTTACAATTTTGTTTTTTTTTGTATTTCTATTATCACTAGTTATATTAGTTTTCTGTAGCTATCGATAGTTTTCGATAGTCGTGACACGGACAGGTGTCTTTCAATACTGGCAATTTACCTTTCTCATTAGTCATTACCAACATCATAATTTTGATTTTTATGAATGAAAATGCAACGTTAGTTATTTGAGCATTTTGCACTTTCAACAGATGCCAGTTTTTTGCTAAAAATTTGTTTCCCTATATTTAATATGCACTATCGAAAACTATCGATATTTATCGATGGTCTAAACGTTGCTTATCGATAATTATCGACAGTGCCGCTTATCGATTATTCTTGACCTCTATTAGTTGGTTAGTTAGTTTCTTAGTTACAAGTGAAGCTAATAAAAGCGTGTTAAAAATGGAGTCGCTGAACCATTTGTTTTCCCTCTCCTCTAAACAATTTATTGCTATTCCAAAAGTTTTCCTTAGTTCCTAGACTGTAGTACGGAACTGAGCAATTGAACGCGGCCGATTGAACACAGCCGGTTGAATGCAGAGACGTTTGAACGCAGAGTCGGTTGAGCACGAGGACATTTGAACATGAGAAATTAGATGCAATTGCACCTCCCCCCCCCCCTGAAAAAAATTACATAGTTGAGTCCATCGATATGGAGATCCATCTCCTTCCTGGTAGCACACTTTGTCGAGTAGGACCAGTCTAGAGAGATATTTTTAGTGAATATGGCGTTTGTCATGGTTTTGACAAATGCAACCACAGAAAATCTTAGATCCACCTTAATTTAAACGTTTATAATAGACTATTAGTTGTCTTACGGGCCCGTACGTGTAAGTAGAGGGAGTCAAAAATTACAAAACTTGTCAAAGGCTATAGCCGGGTAAGCATGGGGAAATGGCCCTTACACCGATTTGGCTAATTTTTTTTTAGATATTCCTTTCAAAGCACTATTAAATTTTCCAAAATATTAGATCCTAAATGTTGATAGTTTCTTAGAAAAAAATTATTTTCGAAAATTAGAAAAGAATTTTTTTCTCAGAAAGTATTATTGCAAATTGAATGATTTTGGAATATGTTATAGAGGTACTTAAGACCTATAGGTGGTAATTTTTTTGTGGTATTAGCTCCACATCAAATAGGAAAAAAACGGGAAAAAAGTTTTCAAAAATTAAATTTTGGCCGTACAACAATCACCAAATTTTTGTCAAATATTCCTTTTATATGCCTTTACAACATATATTAATTTCAAAATTTTACGAAGGGTATAACATATCGATATTTATAAAAGTTCTTACCTAGATGCACCGGACAGCATCGATTGTCGTAATAATAATTTAATAAAGAAATAGAAAATACCATTTAATTATAATTATATAACTAATTATTTAAGTAACTAATGGTTATCACTATCGCCTTTAATGATTTTCACTGATATGTTTGTATTTTTAAATTAGTCTATTAGGATTTCAGCAGGTTTTATTAGTTTTGCACAATATCTTGCATAGCATAAATAATATCAACAATCACCAAATTATGTATGTCCTTCAAGTATATAGGAGATACTGTAAAAAGCAATGATATGATTTTCTCGAGATATGCGTGAATTTAGTGAAGTTAGTGAATTTGCAAATATTGCCGTTTATGTAGAAAGGATATTATTACAGCAGTATTTGCATTAATAAATAAAATACAATTTCACAAACGTGCTATTGTGAACTTTTATAAATATCAATGTGTTATTATACTGTTCTTAAAATTTTAAAATAAATTAATATATGATATATGAGCATATGTAAGGAATATTTGACAAAAATTTGGTGATTGTTGATATTATTTATGCTATGCAAGATATTGTGCAAAAATAATAGAACCTGCTGAAATCCTAACTGACTAATTTAAAAATACAAACATATCAGAGAATATCATTAAAGGCGATAGTGATAACCATTAGTTACTTAAATGATTAGTTATATAATTGCAATTAAATGGTATTTTCTATTTCTTTATTATGATTATTACGACAATCGATGCTGGCCGGTGCATCTAGGTAAGAACTTTTATAAATATCAATATGTTATACCCTTCGTAAAATTTTGAAATTAATATATGTTATAAGGGCATATAAAAGGAATATTTGACAAAAATTTGGTGATTGTTGTACGGCCAAAATTTAATTTTTTTAATTTTTGAAAACTTTTTTCCCGTTTTTTTCCTATTTGATGTGGAGCTAATACCACAAAAAAATTATCACTTATAGGTCTTAAGTACCTATATAACATATTCCAAAATCATTCAATTTGCAATAATACTTTCTGAGAAAAAAATTCTTTTCTAAATTTCGAAAATAATTTTTTTCTAAGAAACTATCAACATTTAGGATCTAATATTTTGGAAAATGTAATGGTGCTTTGAAAGGAATATCTAAAAAAAAATGAGCCAAATCGGTGTAAGGGCCATTTCCCCATGCTTACCCGGCTATAGCCTTTATTTTTTTTTTTAATTACAAATTTATGATCGCCCCCTTACCAAAGTAGTTCAAATTATCACCGTTCCCCCCCCCCCAAATAACAAATTTTTAAAATCAATTTTGAGGTCAGGGGCCCTATTCTTGAACTGACTCGAAATTTTTAGTAACCTGTTTAAACATTCCATATCAATACATATTGTGATGATCCGCTTGTCTCAAATTATGAAAATTGTAAAATAAATGGAACTTTAAAATAAAACTTAAATCTTCTTCGTCGAGCCACCCATTTTTTTTTATCACATGAGACTCTTGAATACATTAACACTTTTTTTTTAAATCAAACACTTTTATTTAAAACTTAAATTCAAAAAGAAAAAACTTTAATTAACGTAACTTAGAAAAACTTAAATCGAATTGGAACGGACAAACACACGTCCGCTCGCTTGACTGTCCGCCATCATAAGCATATCTACACATTTTTCATTTTACAAACTTAACAATAAATAATACCAACTTAAAATTATTAACAATTAAAAATTATACAGGACGATTAAAATTATTTACAACACAAAATATTTACAAAAATTAAACAATTATTTTTATCTAACTAATTAATCACTTTTGAACATGACAATATTAAACCGTCGTGCAACGACATTATTATTATATTTAACCCTCAGGGTACTAACTGGGTTAGCGTAACCCAGACAGATTTTTAAAGTCGCGCCATTTGAAAACAAGTGAAAGGTGGGGGTCCGGAGGGGGGGGGGGTTTAAAATCTTTGTGGTAGTGCCTGTGTAAGCCGTGAGTGGCAGCCCCAGTCTACGCTTGGTGCTCGAGTGGTACGAGTTAGAAAGTTGAGCTCGGGTATTTTTCACGCAGTTAATACTAAACGTTCGAAAATCAGTATTTTCGGGAGACAGAAAAATTGTTTGTTTTTGGAGGCTAGAGATATACCAGGGGACATTGACATAAGGCATGAATTTGTTAATAATAAAATGGCTAAACAAAAGCGCTGTAACCTGTGTCCGAGTTCTCTGGACCGCAAGACACATTATATATATATATATATGTAAGATAGCACTACGGGCCTAGAAGTCCCATGGCTTGTTTTATCACTCTATTCCATCTACTTCTGTCTTTTGCACTCTGTTCTATGTCTTTCACACCTATTTCACTCAGATCCCTTTGCACCTCGTTATTCCATCTGCTCATTGGTCTTCCTCTTCTTCTAGTACCTCCTAGTTTCGATTTCCATATCATCTTCGGGGTTCTTGTTTCATTCATTCTTACCAAATGACCTATCCATTTTACTCTCTGGGTTTTTATTATGCTTACAATGTTTGGATCTCAATACAGTTCTTCAACCTCTCTATTCGTTCTTCTGATCCACCTTCCTTCAACCCATTTTCCACCGTAAATTCTTCTCAATATCTTTCTTTCCCATATTTCCAACCTTGACTGCTCTTGTTTCCTGCATCCTGCATCTCTCGCATCCATAAATCACCGTTGGTCTTATAATCGTTTTATATAATCTCACCTTTAAGGTTCGAGAGGAAGAAAAGTAAAAGTTGGCTATCAGAAATTAATATGTGAAGGCAAAATGTTTAAATGGAATCAAGAGGTCGACGAACTGGAAGAAGTTGAAAATCCACCGCCGCTGTCAAAAAACTGAGAAACGAGGAAAACCAATCGACGACCAGGCAAGAAACGGACAACGAAATGAAACAACGGAACACAAAAAATAAAATAAAAATTACTATGGCTATTTGTAGTCACATGGAATGTAAGGGGTACTTATGTAGAGGGGGCAATGAAACAATTAATTAAAGTATTGAATAAGTACGGGGTTGACATTATTGCAATTCAGGAAACAAAACAGAGTCATAATGATATAATAGATATAGAGAATTACACCTTTTTTAAAAGTAGCGGAAGTGATAGAAGGTTAGGAACGGGGTTCCTAGTCAGCAAGGAAGTGAAGAACATGGTAATTGCATTTAAACCTATATCGGACCGACTATGTCTACTTAGAGTAAGAGGAAAATATAGAAAAATGACCATAGTTGATGTACACGCGCCAACAGAGGAAAAGGATGTAGAAATAAAGGAACGGTTTTATGACTCATTGGACGAAATATACGAAAATATACCTAAATACGACCTGAAGCTATGGGTAGGTGATTGGAATGCGAAAATAGGCAGAGAGGAGATTTTCCAACCAACAGTGGGAAGATATAGTCTACATGAGGAACCCAGCGAAAATGGAGGGTTTCTGGTGGATTTCGCGATGGGAAGAGATATGAAAATAAAGAGCACGTGCAATGAACACAAGGAGATTCACAAGGGTACATGGATAAGCCCAGACGGGAAAAGTATAAACCAAATCGACCATGTGCTAATAGAGAGACGAACCGAAAACCATATAACCGATGTAAGAACGTATAGGGGAGCTGACGCAGACTCGGACCATTTTATGCTATGGATAAAGATGCAAGAGGTAAAACCCGATAGAGAAGAAAGTAAAGAACACGAAAAGAGACCACTCAGAAGAATACAACTCAATACTAGAGAAGATCAAGAGCTGTATAGGGAAGAACTGGTAAAAGTGATCCAAGAGGCAAAAGTTGAGCAAGATATCAATGAGTTGATGGCAACGGTACAAAATGGAATAAATAAGGTAGAGGGAAGTAGGAGTAAAAGAAGAGTAAGCAAGGATAAGGAATGGTATGATGAGCATTGTAGTAAAGAGGTGGTGAAACGAGAAGGGTTAAGAGAATTAATGCTAAAAAGAGGGACAGAAGAAAGCCAAGTTAACTACCACCAGCAGAGGAAAAGGTGTAAGATGATAATTAGAAAAAAGAAACGAGAACACAACGCTCGAAAGCTGGAAGAAATCGAAGAAAAGTATGCGAATAGGGAAATAAGGAACTTCGACCAAGGAGTAAAAAAGATTAGAAGAGGATATCAACCAAAGACAAGTTTTGTTACAGACAAGGAGGGTATGTTGGTGGGTGATGAAGAGAATATGATTGAAAGATGGATGGAATATTTTCAAGAGCTACTAAACAAAAAACAAATCAACGACAAAAGAGAAGATAAAGAACAAGTGAGAGAAAAAAAAGACAGCGAAATTGAGATGCCCAGTAAAGAAGAAATATTAGAGATAATAATAGCAAAAATGAAAAACAATAGAAAGGGAGGAGATGATGGAATTCAGTCAGAGATGATTAAATATGGAGGTACTAAGCTGCACAAGATTATTGTGTTACTGATACAGAAAGTTTGGATCCACGAAGTAATGCCACAAACATGGAAAATGGCTATCATTAATTTGCCCGATACATAAGAAAGGAGTAAAAACTGAATGTGAAAACTATCGCGGAATAGCTCTACTGAACGTCACCTATAAAGTACTGGCTCCCTGTATAAAGAATAGGCTGAGAACGTACACCGAGGAGTCCTTAGAAGAGTACCAGTGTGGATTTAGGAGAAATAGATCAGTTACCGACCAAATTTTCGTATTGAAAGAGATCCAGGCAGCAAGCCACGAGTTTGGACTGAATACTCATGCGCTGTTTTTGGATTTCAAACAAGCTGTGATGTCACTTTGACATCTACGTATTTTTTTTATTATATTTTATCGAATTAGTTAAGTTTAACCGCACCTTTAGTTTTATTTTTATTTGTTTACCGTCACGTGCGTCACCTAGCGTTTCTTTCGCGAACTGAGAGTGGAATTTTGCTGGTTAAACAAGATCTGCGCGTGTAGGTTAGCAAGCAGACGCGGACAGTTGATTTTGACCGCCATTAAGGGACGTTGTGAAAAGTGATCTTCCGTTAAATAAAGCTGATAGCGCCTGGACTTTTTATGTGAAGTTATTACCGTTCGGTTATTTATCGTGTTGTGCGAATTTATTTACTTCCGGGTTGCTAACAATTGCTTTGCTATAATAGCAAGTTGTACATATTTGCTTATATGTTTTAAGATTTCACGAATCACACGTCACGTCCTATAACATCTTGAAGAGACCTAAAGAGTACGTTTTTCATGTTATTACTTTTACCGGCTCCCGTTATTTTAAGAGTTGCTTCGGTCAATCAACATAACCTCAAATGCCCAGTTTACCGCCATAATTTCAGTGAAGTTCGATTAACCTTTAATGCAATCATTTGGCTCTACTATCAATAAATTAATGCCTGTAGACAGTTTACGTATCGCTCCAACAATCCTTTGCAAAATCACGCATCATTACCGCTATTCCGTACCAGAAGATTATTGTGCGAAGTCGAGTCGACAGAGTGCCTTTACGTCCACCTTGGTAGGGTCAATTTTATGAGTGCCCCATCATTTCGTTCATGGTACCCCATTCGGCATTGCAGTTCGAGAGCTCGTTACGATTACTTCTTGGATTCTGGTTAGTCGCAAGACACCTGTAAGGTAATATTGTACTGTTTATTTAAACTAACTGTGTGTGAATTTTGTGTCTACGTATTATCTACATTATTGGAATCGACTTCAACATTCAACGTATCGTTATATGCTACGAAACTTTTATAACGTGTCACTTTTAAAGATTATTGAAATCATATTATCGTTTATATTTACCGCCCAAAACTTATGCTTTATTTCTTAGCTATTGAGCTAAGTCAATATCAATATTTGTATTATAGTAGTTATTTAGATTTTACTAACCATATTTTTACCGCAACCGAAGTCAAGAAGGTACTGTTGATTTTTCGTTCATTTGGCCATTTTGTAATCTTCTTGACTAAGGATTGTCGCGTATTTGTTACGTTATCGTATTGATATTTTAATCGAGGAGAATCCCTCTTTTCGATCATATTTGTGTTTGAATAATGTGTTGCCTATATCAGGCGTAATTTTGTTTGTTTATTTACCATGCTTTTATGTATTATATGTTTATCCAGTTAATGTTTTTATTGTATATAAAATTTTTGTACCTTACGACCACCAAGCAACTTCTGGAAAAGAAAGGTTCCGTAACGATTTCTCGAACAAGCATAGCGGAGCTTGTTATTGGTGGTAAGTCTCATTTAGTTCGAGTGGCGCCCATAAACTTGACCTTTCCTGATTGTGACGACTCGACAAGTATTTCGACCCCCCCTATCTTTTGTATTTCCGCGGTATCCTTCCGATACACCCCCGCGACCCATCGCCACGAGCTAGCTAGGGTAGTACAAAAGGTAGGTTTCGTGCGTGTGCCCCTTGGCCACGTTTTGTACCGTGACAAAGCGTATCAAAGCGTGACAAAGCGGACCAACAAAACTGATTAAGTTAACAAAAATGACGCTGAATGACACTCTAAGTAAAGTACGAATAAATGGAAGAACCCCAAAAGAATTTGAAGTTAAGGTGCGGCTGAGGCAAGGAGACCCACTATCGTCGACTCTGTTTAACATTACTCTCGAAAGAGTTGTAAGAGAAGCCAAATTAAATAGAGGAGGGACAATTTACAGACAAAAACATCAATGTCTGGTCTTCGCTGACGACTTTACTATACTTACAAGATCAAGAAAGGAATTACAAGACACCACAAAGAGCTTAATAATAGCAGCAAGTAAGATGGGTCTGGAGGTTAACGAGCAGAAGACTAAATACATGGTATGGGAAAGCGAACCATTTCAACCGGGCAAAACACTGAATGTTAAGATTAAGGACAGGATAATGAAGTTTGACGAAGTGGAAACGTTTATATACCTAGGAACAGTCATTTCAAAAAAACCTGGGAATGAAGTGGAGGTAAAAGCAAGAATAGCGGCGGGAACCAGAAGCGCTTTTGCGATCAAAGACACATTATAAGTGCCTGAAATATGTAATAAAGCTTTGTGCAGAGAGCATCTAGCCAAAATATGCTGTGAATGTGGAAATTCAGTTTGATTTTGTTTTTTTTTTATATTTTCAACAATAAAACTTTCATTCAACAATCAATTTTGTTATTTATTTATATTACAGTTGTGCCTTGTTACGATAAATCAATCATAAAATGTTATATCGCTATCCAAAAAAACGGGCGATTTCAAAGTTAAAAAAAAAATAGTTTTTGGAATGGATTAAAAAACTGATTTAGACACTTTAAAGAGGAGCATTTTAGCTTTAAAACGCAATAAGAAACAATTCGATATCTTTTTTTTTTTCACAAAGTTATGCAATTTAAAAACAAGTGATTTTTTCGAAAAAAAATTTTTAAAATGTTTAAACTTTTGAATGTAGCTTTGTTTAAACAAATTATTCGGTAAATCTAATAGCACCCCCGTATTGGCAATCGAATGGACTATCAATTTTAAAAAAACGTCTCAATAGACCAACTACAGCCTTCTTTCAACTACAATCTTCTTTCCAATTCTCCATTTCCCATAAAATATATTTGTAAAAACTTCGGCTCTTCGTGCGTTGTTGGAAATAGGGAACCAACTGCATAGTACACTTGGCCTTGAATTTTAAACGTGGGCATAAAATTCCCATGCCGTATCTCGGTAGCACCGAACGATGTTATTTGAATAGCCGAGTTGTACTTTCGTATATTTTTAAGTAATAAACTCTTTAACGGTTCTAGTGGTTCAAGAATATCATCTAGCAAAACTTTTCCAATACTACAACATTGTTGTAGGTACTTCTTTTTTCCTTTCAATGCATGACAGTAGTTAGAGCTGAAAGCCATAGTTCCACTAGAAACGTGAGAGTCAGCTGCATAATCAATGGAGACATCATAATTAAATCCAGACATTTCCCTGCTTATCCATGGAAGCAAAGAAACGATTTCATTTTCGACTTCTATATCATGCAAATGATCATCACCATCAACTCTTATTACCTCCAATCAATTTAAAAAAAAAATTGGAGGTATGGTAATCGAAAAAAAATTTCAACTTTTTTTTTTGCATTTTCGAGATCACCGTGTTCAGAGACGTAAAGATCTGCAAAACGTAAAATAAAAATATCTGTGTTGGTCTGTCTGTTTGTCGGTCGTCAAATTTTGTTGATCGATTTGCTTCCGAACCATCCAACCAATTACGACCAAATTTGGTAAGGTGGTAGGGTTCACGGTGGAAAGTTGAAAATAAGGTTTTCGTAGCGATCTATCAATCGGGAGTGCCACCACAAGAAAATAATACGGGATTTTAAAAAAATATTTTGTCTTGCGATATGTTATTTTAAAGGCCTTAAAAGGCTTTATCCAGAATATTAATCGATTTTCTTCGGCATTTCTGCGTCGATTGCAATCAAACTTATTGGAAGTATGCCTCTTGGGCTGGAATGGTAAAAATAAGGTTTTGCTATAGAAATCTTCACCAGGACCACCACAATAAAATAAATAAAAAAAAATGAAAATGTCGTCGTGTCTCCGGAAATGTTTAACCGATTCAGCTAAAATTTGGTGTGTCGATGGAGCTTTGAAAGTATAAGTATTGGTGAGAAAACAAACCGAGCCAATTGTAACAGGGCGTGCAGGTCAGAAAAATTACAGAAAATATTAACTGAAATCTTAATTTATATATTTTTTGTGAGAATTTGTCAGATGGCTTGCAAAAATAAAACAATATATTCAAAATTTTAATAAACGTCATAATTTTGTGACCGGACACGGACAACTCGGCTCTGGACAACTCGGCACCGGACAACTCGGCACCGGACAACTCGGCACCGGACAACTCGGCACCGGGAAAACTCGGCACCGGGACAACTCGGCACCGGACAATTCGGCACCGGACAACTCGGCACCGGACAACTCGGCACCGGACAATTCGGCACCGGACAACTCGGCACCGGGAAAACTCGGCACTGGACAACTCGGCACCTGACATCTCGGCACCGAGACTAGGGTGTTACGGTTCAATTATGCTATAATGGGATTTAAAATGTTTTGTAATAATTTTCGAAAGGTGGCATGTTAATTCACTTTAAAAATTTTAAATTTCAACAAGAATTATTATCAACAATGATAACATGCACATTATACATTATTGAATTAGCGATCTTCAGAAAACTTACAAATTTTTTATTTATATTTGGACGTTGTAGTTTATCAATTTTTTTGTGAAAATTGTGTTATATTTCATCCAAGTTTATTTGGGATTAATATTTTAATCATTATCAATAATTGTTATTATTTTATGTCGATTTTTAAAGGTAGCAAAGGTTCCGTCACATTTTTGGAAAACCTACCACCTTTCATGTTTATAACTATCACAAAAAATTTTAAATCAAAAAAATTAAGTCTTTATTTAAAAAAATTACATATTTATTAATTAATCCATAACATAATTGTGGGATAAACCACGCAAATACTCCCACATATTTGCTGGCTCATAGTTCGAAACTTTGTTAAGGATACGGTCATCTGCGTCTTCATAACGTTTTCGTTTTCGTGTCATGGTGTCATGGATGGTGTCATGGTGGATGATGGATAGTTAAAGGTGTCATGGATACGTAATGAAAGAGTGGAAAAGTTTCGTAAGACGGAACACGCTAGTTTCGGTGCCGAGTTGGCCCGGTGCCGAGTTTTTCCGGTGCCGAGTTGTCCAGTGCCGAGTTGTCCAGTGCCGAGTTTTCCCGGTGCCGAGTTGTCCGGTGCCGAATTGTCCGGTGCCGAGTTGTCCGGTGCCGAGTTGTCCGGTGCCGAATTGTCCGGTGCCGAGTTGTCCCGGTGCCGAGTTTTCCCGGTGCCGAGTTGTCCGGTGCCGAGTTGTCCGGTGCCGAGTTGACCAGAGCCGAGTTGTCGCGTACCGTTCTTACGGTATTATGTGACGTATATAAAAATTTTGGAAAAAATTCAGTGGCGTACAAAAATAAAAAATTTTTTTCATTTTAGATTTTGTTAAAAAAACTTTTATAGATAGATTTAGGATAGGGGGTGATACATATAGATATCTATGCCAGGGCTACCGATATCTTTGTTAAGGCTACCACAATAGAAAACAAAAATGAATATTATGTCATCGTATCTCCGGACAAAATTTGGTGCGACGCAGAAATGCCGAAGAAAATCGATCGACAAAAACTTTTTTCGTGATTTTGCCAAAAAAGTTAATTTTATTTTGTTCATGTTGTATTACTGATTTCTATCGAAGGATTACAATGCTCTCATATCCATTAGGATCAATGTACCTACGTACCAAATTTGGGTAAGATCCCTTCAGCATTTCTTGAGTTATTCACTCTTAAAGTTTCAACTTTGACAACTTGTGATTTTTGACAGACGACAGATAGAAGATTAATTTTACCTATTCTGGATAAAGTCTTTTAAGGCCTTTAAAATAACATCGCAAGACAAAATATTTTTTAAAAATCCCGTATTATTTTCTTGTGGTGGCACTCCTGATTGATAGATCGCGACGAAAACCTTATTTTCACCGAGAGCTAACTTCCATTGGTTTGTTAAATTTAACGGTCCGTTAAAAATTTTACGGATGTTTGTGAAACTACTTAGGGGAAACTACTACTCTTCTCTAGTTTTCATGTAGTAATTTATAAATAATTTTAAACCATTCTTTGGTATTTTGAAGACCCCCGCTAAACGGGTCACGTAGTATGGGTACGTTTCCTTATCTGATCGCATATTCATATATTATTTCATTGGAAAAATAACAATTTTAGCTAAAAAACCAAATGTAAAATCATTCTATTCGGCTCAGTAGAAAAATTGCTGTTTAAAGTTGGAAGTAAATAAAGAAGAAATTTGCTACATTTTACAATTTTCCTTCGATCAAGGAAAAAACGCCGAGCAGGTTCGTGAAAATATTTGTGCTGTTTATGGTTCAGATGCTCTATCGAAAATAGGAGCAAAACAATGGGTAGCGCGGTTTCGTTCTGGAAATTTTGATGTCAAAGATGCACCACACTCTGGTTAGCCATTCATTGAAAAAGTTGAAAAAATTTTAGAAATTGAGAAGCAAAACCGTCATCTAAGCACTGTAAAGATCACCAACGGTCTAAACATCAATCGTCAAACAGTTGCAAACCATTTAAAAAAATCTGAATTCAAAAAGAAGCTTGATATTTGATTGCCACATTATTTGACGCATAAAAATTTGCTCGACCGAGTTTCCATCTGCGAATCGTTGCTGAAACGTATTAAAATCGAATCATTTTTGAAGAGAATGGTGCCTGGAGATGAAAAATGGATTAATCGTGATCGAAGCGAGGTGAAGCTCCCCAGACGGTGGCAAAGCCGAGACTCACTAATCTAAAGGTGAGTGGGATTGGAAAGGTATTCTCTATTATGAGCTATTTAAGCGTTTGATTCTGTACCCTACTGCATATTAACTAGATTACAGCAAGAGATTCAAAAAAAGCGGCCATAATTGATCGTAGGAAGGATATTGTGTTCCATCATGGCAACGCTTGACCTCACGTATGTATCTTTGGTAGCCCGAGAAAAACTAAGAAGAGCTTAGCTAGCAAGTTTTGATGCATCCACCATATAGCCCGGACCTCTTATACCATCAGATTTTTCTGATGGTCTCTTCAGAATTCCCTTGATGGTGAAAAGTTGGTTTCAAAAGAAGCCTATGAAAACCACTTGCTTAAGTTTTTTACCGATAAACCACAGAAGTTTTACAGTGATGGAATAATGGTTTTGCCTGAAAAGTGGCAAAAGGTTTCCCAACAAAATGAAGCATATTTGGTTTAAATAAAAAATTTCAAAACATAAAAATTTAGTGTTTGAAAAACTATCTAAATTGGCCGGAAACTTTTAGCACACCTAATATGTAATTTCCGATGTGCATAGAATATTATCGATCATTTCTTTCGATTATAATAATATAATTTTTGATTGTAACGCCAAAATAGGAGGAGAGGAAACATTTCAATGAACAATTGGAAAATTTATCTTACATAATTTCCTCTGTTGATTTCCAATAATAAAAATGATTTGTGACAATTGGTGGTTTTGCCAACTTTTCCGCGAATTTACCTACTTTTTCCAAATGCCGATAATATCGGGAGAAATTTTTCTGCTAATTCCCCTTTCACGTCCCTGACTGCAATTATTTGCGTGATTTTTTTTGAATTTGAAATCGACACACTTTAACTTGATTAAGAACGATTTTTGTAGAAAGCTACTATAGAACATACTCGTACTACGAATTCTACAGTTCGTTTGATAATGTGATTCGTTCAACGAATTGCTTAAATGATGATTTGTTTAACTTCTTTCTAAAGTTGTTAAAAATTTCAGTTGCACTATATTCTACTAATCAAGAAAAGTAGTTGTATGGAACCCCAGAAACACTCCTTTCCATCTTAGAAATTGTTTCAGTTATTGAAGCTAATAAAGTAATCACCATAAGAGGTGTAAAACTTTCTCGTGCAAATTACAATCATTTAGACATTTCTGGAATATTAGGCCAATTTACATTAATATTTTCGGTCTAGGACATTTGAACGAGGCCGGTTGAACGCCACCGTTTGAACGCAGAAACGTTTGAATGCTAGAAATTAGATGCAATTGCACCCCCCCTTGTTATAATTAACCCTCAGGGTACCAACTATAAAAAAGTCACGTTCAGTACTAACATGGGTTAGCCTAACCCGGCAACTTTGATTGGCTGTATCGTAGCTCTTCGCACAAACAGCAGAGAGATATTATATGATTTGCAAGCGTTACTCCACACCAATAATCCATATGTAATAAGCTTTAAAACTGCCTTGGATACGATGCCACTAAATTCTGAAGATTTTAAGATGATCATTCGCGCTGATAGGATGCACGGACAGAGCACAGAGGTCGTTTTAATGTGCCACAAACAGACGAAGTAGCTATACTGATTGTTGGCCAAGAGTTTACAGAGAGAGATATAGTTTTGAAAGCGAGGAATAACACTCTACAACGAATCAATGAAATGCATCGTTCTTATGATGCATTTACAGTACCCATTGATGTTTTGTCGTGGTGAAAATGGGTATTCTATCGATGTTCCACAAGTCCATACAACAACTAGGCATATGGTACCCAATAAAACTGTTTCAGCAATGAATTTCTACGCATACAGGTTAATGGTCAGAGAAAATTTCACAAATTTTATTTTAAGATTTAATTCGCTTCTCAATCAATATTTAGTAGTCATGTATGCCAAGATTGAAACAGAGCGACTCAATTTTATCAAAGCAAACCAGAGCAATTTAAGAGCTGATAGCTATATGGATATTCATGATGCAATGCAAGCTGACGGCGATCCTACAAATATAGGCAAAAGAGTCATTCTGCCATCTTCATTCACTGGTGGCCCTCGGTATATGCAACAACGCAAGCAAGATGCTATGGTTTACGTTAGGAATTTTGGTCGGCCGGATCTTTTCATTACTATGACCTCTAACCCAAAATGGCCTGAAATTCGATCATGTCTGTTTGAGAATCAACAATCGTATGATAGGAATGACATCATTGCTAGTGTTTTCCATTTGAAGATCAAAAACCACATAGAACTGATGCAGATCCTTGCTTCACTCATGGGCAATTTTATGTCGCATGTTCTCGAGTTAGTTCGGAAAATAATTTATTTATCTATGCACCCAATCAAAAAACGATTAATATAGTAACCAAGAAATATTATAGATTTGTATTACATATATGTATCAAAAGTAATAGAATTCATAAAACAACTATCAGTAGTACCTGTGTTAAATATTTTTCTAGCTGCAAGTGAAAATTCTTCAATATTTCAATAATATCTCTTGATGAACTTTAATTTTAAATATAAAATTGTTGCTATGTTGCAATTACTATTCTGTATTGAAGTTTCTTTCTACTTAAAATTCTTAAATAAGTCGCCCAGGCGCGTCCTGCCCTAACGACGCTACTGGTTTTATTTAGTTTTTCAATCCGTACAAAAGGCCTGCACTTATAGCTATCTATAATAATACTATAATATAATAAATCGAAGTATTTCGGACAAAGTCAGAGTATTTTATATTTAGTGAGACCCCGGGCGAAGCCGGGTATCCAGCTAGTATTAATATAAATTTACTACCGTTTTGGCTGAAAATTCACCACCACTATGGCCGTTAAATTCATATCTTTCGCTAACTATTCGCGCTACCACATCGGCTGACTTGATCACCAAGCGATTAAAACATACATTACTTTCTCTATACATTTTGACAAAATATACTCGAAAAAGAGTAAAATAAAATAAAAATTAAAAATTTTAAAAACCCCTGACTGTAAAAAAATTCTAAAAATAAAAATTAATAATAAAAGCACCTTACTTTAAAAACTACTGGTCCCTTTAAAAAGAAAAAAATAATTTCTTCTTCTACATTCAACAACAAATTCTCAGTGCCCAGGCGCGATTTGATGACATCTTGAGTGCTGTGGATCAAGGGAAGGCTAGTTGCACTGATACTGCTCGACTACTCCAAAGTGTTTGATATTACTATGAATCATACACTGTTACTCTCTATCTTGCATTTTATTGGCTTTGGAGTGGGTGCTGTGGCGCTTTTTGAAGCTTGTATACGAAGAAGGTGGCAGCAAGTTTTGGTTAATGCCTTGTCGTTTGAATTTGCAAAAGTTAGTTCTGGTGTGCCGCAAGGTTTCATATTGGGGGCCTATCCTATTTATCATTTTTACATCTATGTTATACATTGGTTTTCATCATTGGATGTTTCACATATGTATATGCGGATGACACTCAGATATATCGTTTATTTATGCCGTGTGATCTTTTGCAGAATGTTGTACTTATACAACATGTAGAAAAGCATAAACTTTACATTAATTCATCGAAATGTTCTGTCATGATGTTTGGTAGTAATGCTTTATTACCGGTCTCGCTAATAGGAAAAATCTTGGGAGTCACCCTGGACTCTGAACTTAGATTCAGACTTCATGTTAAATATACATAATTAATACAAAAATTATTATGCCACACTAAGATTACTTTATCTCACAGACATGTTCATAATAGAAATCTTAAAACTGCTCTCTGTGACTCGTTAGTATTCTCAAATTTTAATTATAGTGATGTACTTTATCATTACACAGAGAGAAATGCTATATAAATAGTTTGCACAAAGTTGTTCAATTGTGAATTGGAGAGAATGTTTATACAATTGGATTAACTTATTAAAAAGCCTTGTATATGTATTCTTTAAACAAGATTGTATAAGAACATTGTGATGATAAATTTGATAAGTTATTGAAAATATCTTCAAGTACTTTTAGCATTCTACATTAAACAACTACTTTTTAAACGGATCAACAATTTTCTAATCTTATTCATATAAGTTGCACAACTATTTGAGCAACATTATGTATCCTATTACAATATGTACAAAAAAGAAGTTTAAATAAACTCAATTATATTAATCAATTATCATCAACTCCCGCTAAAATGCATGCTGTAAACTGTAAAGCACAGCGTATAATATCGTCGACAAATTTGCTATTAAGTAGAATAAATAAAATCATGTACAAAGTGAAATATTATCAAAATCTTGTTAAGTTAAAAATATTGAAAATCTTACTGTTAAAAAGCACTAAGTTGATAGTCTGCGACATCTAATATATATTATATGTTTCGAATTTATTATACATTTTTTGTATAATTACAATTTATACGCCATTTTTTTGCTTTATTGGCTCAGGTTAGAATTTTTCAAAAATATATTTTTTTCCATTTTTTATTACCAATTTTTGGCATAAAATAGTAGGGTTTCATTTAAACAATTATTGTGTGGATTAACCTTTACATTTCAACTAAGCTCGCATCCCTGAGATTTTGGAATTGGGTCTTTTACGCCATGATATTGTTTTTTTGGCTTTGTTTAGATTTTTCCAAATTATATTTTTTACATTTTTTCAACTAATTTTGGAATCAAGTAGTAGGACTTTTTAATTATAAATGTCAAATAAATTTGACTTGTATTTTGTATTGAGTTCATACTGTCCGGGTTGATTTTGATTTTGATTTTCTAGGTCTGCCTGACGAGATTCATAAATTCGAAACATATAATATATATTAGATGTCGCAGACTATCAACTTAGTGCTTTTTAACAGTAAGATTTTCAATATTTTTAACTTAACAAGATTTTGATAATATTTCACTTTGATTATAATTACATTTGTTAATAACTATACATTATATTAAAATCATGTACTTTACGGGATGGGACGTTTCGGCGCAGCCGATTCGCCGCAGCCGGTTCGGCGCGAAGACGGTTCGGCGCAAAGACGGTTCGGCGCGAGGGCGGTTCGGCGCGAGGACGGTTCGGCGCGAGGACGGTTCGGCGCGAGGACGGTTCGGCGCGAAGACTTTTCGGCGCGAGAATAAAATATTTTAACATTTTTGATCTACTTTAAATTGATACATTAATAGATAAGTAATATAAATAATAAATTTATAAAACCTACATATAATTTACATGTATAGAAAATAGGTTAATGTAACTACTGTGTTACCAATTCATTTTATTTAATTTTATTGGCTTTCGAGTTATGAATTAAAGTAAGTAAAAAAATATTTAAAAAATCGAGATTTTTCTTTTGATTATTTTGAAAACCTGGTATCTTTTAAATGACACATTTTACAAAGGATTACAGTTTAAAATTCCTCGGTTGGTACCGTTTAAGAATTAAATATATTATATCGTTAATTGATAAACAGTAAAGATACGCAATGCAATAGGAAATTGTTGCTTATCCTCCCATATCAGGTATTTCAACACCCCACTGCCTCTTAGCCAACAAACTCAGTGGTGAGGGTGGTGAGCAAGTGCCGCCACCAACAGTATTATAATTATAAGATTATACTGTATAATGATTATAATTAATACTAATTTAGTTATTTGGAATTTAATGAAATTATTACATTTTTTATCTTTTTATTGTACTGTACAAACTTTTTAATTTAAATTATATTATCTAATATTGTTTATAATAATTGTACCTAACACTGTATTAAGTAAATAATTTGTTGTGAAGGTGTTTTATTATATTATAATATAATCGATATATGCGAGGATTATCGTATAATTACGAAATGAATCCTTAACATTTTTTTATTTTTTATACATGTGTATTAATTTTAAAAAATTAATTATATATATTATTTATCTATTAATGTTTAAATTTTTCCACATTATTTTTCTTTTTAAAATATTTTATTCTCGCGCCGAAAAGTCTTTGCGCCGAATCGGCTCGCGCCGAAACGTCTTCGCGCCGAAACGTCTTCGCGCCGAAACGTCTTCGCGCCGAAACGTCTTCGCGCCGAACCGGCTGTGCCGAAACGTCGTAGACCGATTACCACAGGGGTGCTTTCTACCTTGATAAAGAAGACGAAGTGTTTAAGAGGGACTTTTCACAAGCCACTTTGGAAGATCATTTCGATAAGACCATTTTACCAAAGGTCATGCAAGTCAAAAATTTTGGGCGGTCTGGACGTACAAAATACACTCATTTGGTTGACCAAGATACTACACAATTTGATTCACCGTGGGTTAGCGAAACGACACAAAATATTAAATTTCATTCTTCTCAAGCTGGTGGTGTGCGGTAAACGTTTGATAAGCCAAGTTTGAAGAAGAGAAAAATGCAGTAGGAACTAGAATATTTGCTAATAAACTTATATATATATTAGTTTTTATTATGGTAGCATATGCGTCGAGGGGGTAAGCCAACGCGATAATTTTTTAATTGAAATATTCGCCCTTTTTCGGTCAGACGGGATTTTTCTTTATTGTGGTTGAAAATTCGAGTTCACCGGGATTCAAACGGATGGTGAGTAAACTTACATCTTTTGTCTTGCTTAAAGAGGGTTTATTTCGGGTTGCAAACTAGTGAAATCCTACTGAGGTTCTTTTTAAACAACCAAATAGTTTCGCTGGTTATTTTAAGTGATTTAAGTTTTAGTGGAATAGTCATTTATCTAAATTGTAAAAAAAGACTATTTTATTATTCAGAAGGCACATTTTTGTAAGCCAGCAAAATTTCTAAAGCCTCCTCCTGTTTGGAGCATATTTCACTTATTCGTAAAATAAATTTGAAATAAAATTTTTCTACAGATATTACATAATTTTAGAATAATTTATCGTTCTTTATAGGTATTTTGTACATAATTTTTTTGACTAAATAAAATTAAGTTAAAAAATAAATATTTTTGTTTTCAGTTTGTATCGGCAATGTCTAACTTCTAACAACGAACTTGAAATAATTAATTTTCAAACAGAAAAGAGAGGTTATCGGAAAAATCCCTGCCATTTAAAGAAGCAATTGGTGGTAGAATTAAAAAAAACAGTCTTCCGAAAATGAAGATATGGATTAAAGACAAACAACATTATCAGTAGGTATAGCATGCGAAAGCGAAGAACGGAATTTGCTATTACGAAATAGTACGGATGGTAAAATAGAATGTTGGCGAAAAATCAGATATAAAAGAAAACGCTTGACGAACGAATTTAGTAAATATGCATCAAATGAGCGGCTGCGAAATATAATTTTAAAACCGGCTGTTACATTTCCACCAGAGTATTTTAATGAAAAGAAGAAAAAGTTGGTAGAAAACTATGCAGATGAGACCGACGAACGTCTTAAAGACGTCTTAAAAAACGTCGAAATATGGCTTTCAAAAATTGAATATTTATTGAAGGAGAAATAGCAAAACCAAAAGAAATGAAACCCTTAGTTTTGTTTGATTTGAATTATAAATTTAATCAAACTTGGAAAATGAATTAATTAAGCATATGCAAAAATTGCGGTTGGATAAAAAAAAAAGAAAATACCAATAAAGATAACATAAAATAAAATTTAGTCGTGTATTATGGAAATAAAAAATATCGTCACTTCTGCCGCAATACCTCCAATCACCAGCACACCAAATTTTGTCCGGAGATACGATGACATAATGTTCATTTTTGTTATCTATTGTGGTAGCCTTAACAAAGATATCGGTAGCCCTGGCAAAGATATCTATATGTATCACCCCCTACCCTAAATCTATCTATAAAAGTTTTTTTAACAAAATCTAAAATGAAAAAAATTTTTTATTTTTGTACGCCACTGAATTTTTTCCAAAATTTTTATATACGTCACATAATACCGTAAGAAGTCACAAATAAAATTTCTCCAAGATTGGTACAACAAATTTTTTCGGTCATCTAGCGGATTTTTCGAAAATAAATTTTTGTAAATTACTGACTGTCGATTTACTGATTCTGAAAACATTTGCGAAAAAATTTAACAAACAGCCTAAACTTGGTCGCTACCTAGTGGCAGAACCTTTTACTTATAAAGTAACGTTCCGTCAGTCCGTACGACGATATTATAAAATATTTCCCACCGAACCACCTATTTTTGTATTCTAAAATTAATTGTTACAAGCCCTAAACTCAATTCTTATGCTGCACTCGGTATACAAATCAACATTAACCTAATTTTGACACATATGTCACAAAATTATGACGTTTATTAAAATTTTGAATATATTGTTTTATTTTTGCCAGCCATCTGACCAATTCTCACAAAAAATATATAAATTAAGATTTCAGTTAATATTTTCTATAATTTTTCTGACCTGCCCCGCCCTGTTACAATTGGCTCGGTTTGTTTTCTCACCAATACTTATACTTTCAAAGCTCCATCGACACACCAAATTTTAGCTGAATCGGTTAAACATTTCCGGAAATACGACGACATTTTCATTTTTTTTTATTTATTTTATTGTGGTGGCCCTGGTGAAGATTTCTCTGGCAAAACCTTATTTTCACCATTCCAGCCCACGAGGCATACGTCCAATAAGTTTGATTGCAATCGACGCAGAAATGCCGGAGAAAATCGATCGACAAAAACTTTTTTCATGTTTTTGACAAAAAAGTTAATTTTATTTTTTTCATGTTGCATTACTGATTTCTATCAAAGGATTACATATGCTCTCATATCCATTAGGATCAATGTACCTACGTACCAAATTTGGGTAAGATCCCTTCAGCATTTCTTGAGTTATTCACTCTTAAAGTTTCAACTTTGACAACTTGTGATTTTTGACAGACGACAGATAGAAGATTAATTTTACCTATTCTGGATAAAGCCTTTTAAGGCCTTTAAAATAACATATCGCAAGACAAAATATTTTTAAAAAATCCCGTATTATTTTCTTGTGGTGGCACTCCTGATTGATAGATCGCGACGAAAACCTTATTTTCACCTTTCCACCGTGAACCCTACCACCATACCAAATTTGGTCGTAATTGGTTGGATGGCTCGGAAGCAAATCGATCGACAAAATTTGACGACAGACAGACAGACCGACAGACCGACACAGAAATTTTTTTTTTACTTTTTGCAGATCTTTACGTTTCTGAACACGGTGATCTCGAAAATGCAAAAAAAAAAAGTTGAAATTTTTTTTCGATTACCATACCTCCAATTTTTTTTTAAAATTGATTGGAGGTAAAAATACATACACAAGCCATAATTTTCCAGCACTAATTTTAATTAACTTTACAAGTGCTACAATTAATAAACAACTGCAATACCGCATAACAAAATAATTTATTAATAAGGACTAAATAGTTCAAATTATTAAAATTACCCCAAAAGTGGCTAAAACACAAATTTAATATTAATAACAATTCTATCTGATAGGTAAGAGGTCCAAGTTTGTGTACAAAAATCAGCGCCAATTAAAATGCCTAACTTTAACCCCAGCATTGACGCAAAAAAATGTTAACATTTCGCGCTGAAATTAATTAACAAATTCCTCATGCCAAAACTATCACCCCAATTGGTTTTTGGAGTTTCGATTTGTAATACTTGAGAGTACTATAGTCCAGATTTACAGTAGATATAGATAATTTCTTACCTGTGAGACGAGCGCTTGAAAATGCCTTTGCTTTTAACCTATTTTTTTTTTTAGGTTATGACCATTTTTCAACGAAAATTTTACATGTGCGTATTTTAGATCAATTCCATCTATAGATAATTTTATAGCAAACAAATTCATAAGTACTCTTTTAGGCTTCTATACATCGTATAGAAAGAAGCTCTGGCTCCGTGTCTGTCCGCATGTTTCAAATTTAAGAACTATTCTACTAAGAACTAAGATGTATAGAAGCCTAAGAACTGTCGCAAAAGCGAGTTCCAACTTGTTTTTTCCTAAAGTGCATATTTACCTGAGGAATATTTATATTTTCAATATCATATTTAATAGAGGAAAATATTTGGTAAAAGGTAAAATTTTTTCTTTCTTTTTCACTTTCGAATTTTTCCTGAAGCTAGCACACCTTTTTGAACAGGCGGGAAATTATATTTTGATTATATATATTATTTGTGAGCGAATCCAAAGAAAATCTAATCAACTATACCAATATCTAATTCTCCTGGACTATAACAACTACTTATTTTTTATACTTATTTTCTTCGTAATTGAAGAATACCGGGCCTGAGCCCACAGTTTTTTCAACTGTTGATTGATTTGGTTTTTGATGTTGGACGTTTTACGAACTTTTGGTTCGGGAAGTCGTCTGGCGATTATCCTTGTTGTGATTTGTGGTTTGCTGTGGGTTGTACTAAATGACTGCCCCTAGACTTGTTTGAACGTCGACGTCTTTCCGGGTGGCAATCTGAGTTTAGGTTGGAATCGCGACTTGTTGTGCCAGGCTCGCGATGATGCTGGTTATGACCCGTTGATCGATATTGTGGTTCAACAGCTGCTCCAGAATCTTTGCTATGACGTCTGGGGCGATCGTGTTCCCGTTGGGGGCCTGTTGGTCTCCTTGGTGTGCACGATGTTGGTTGTTGTTGATTGGTTGGCCGCGATTGATGGGCGTTTTGGGTTTCATCTTCGGGAACTCTTCGCATCCCTGGTAACTGGCTGGGTGCGGTCCGCCGCAGTTTGCGCAAACTGCTGGTGTGTCCCTTGGTTTAATACATGTGGAGGACATGTGTGGGCCTGTACATTTCACACATTTTTCTGCCGCTCGGCAGTTCATTTGGACGTGTCCAAAACCTTGACATCGGTGGCATTGCGAAGAGTGGAATTTTCTTCGTGGTGTTTCAACAGTAATGTTGATGTCTATAATGGTTGAAATGTGCGTGAATATTCTTTTGTTAGGCTGGTTGTTTGCTGCCGTGAGGAGTAGCAACGGGAGGGGCTTCTTAGTTCGTCCTTTGCACATCCTGACGATCTTGAAGTCCGATATGTCTTGATTTTCTAAATCTTTTCTTACTTCTTCCAAGTTTACGTCTTGGTGGACGTTACTTATACTTTTACTTATAAGTAACCACACGTAGGGGCTTGTCCGACATCACCGCGTAAGTGAAGTATCCTCCTTTTGATGAGTCGAGCGTTTCGTTCAAGTAGTGGACCAGTGCTCTATAATCGTCCATTAATAGCGGGGCGATTGCAAGTCCTTCAGCGACGTTTGTTACTTTTTTGAAGTTGATTTTGTGAGTTTTTAGCTCGTTCCTAATTTCTGGCCATCGTGCTACCTCCTTTAACTAACAACTATTCGAGATCGCACCCCGTTTTATATGATTTTGGACGGAGTTGGATTTTATTAGTGACACGATCAGCCAATGCTAATTTACCAAACTCCACATATTGCTTCTGGAACCTGAAATTTCTCCAAACGACCAATGCTACTTGCTTTTTCTCCCTTGGTAATCCTCTCTACCATAGCCTCTACCTAAACCTTTTTAGATGAAAACTTGCATCATCATGTAGTACCAGAAAACGTGCATCTTTGTATATATTTTTCGAAATCTTAAACATTAAGGATTGGACCCCAGCTTTGTTTTTAAAGTCCCGCTGATACAAAATAAGAAAAATTTTCAAATGCTTTTAGCTTTTGTTCTTCCAATATTTACATGATTTTTTCAACATTACACTATCTTATGAAGAATTTTCTCCTCTTTCTTCCTATATAAAAATGTTTTTATTTCAACTTCGGGTTCTCCGCCCAAATGAAATATTGTCGATATCTTCGGCCCAAACCACGACGCGGCGGTTAACAAAACTTGAACATTTAATCAGATTTTTTACTATTATTATCACATTTATCATACATAAGTCATACATTTATCATTTATCACATACGTCAGATAAAAAATTCGATTTAGAGAATACTTTTCACACACAAAATTCTATTCGGTTGCACGTGCCAAATAAATAATTCGATTTAGAAAAAATTTCGAATTAAAGAAAGTTCGATTTATTAATAGATTGCTACAAAAAATTAGAAGAAAATCAAAAAAATTTCAAAATAAAACGACATGACATTTCATCAATTGATAAAAACAAAACTTAGCATGCGTTTTATCTAATATTTAGTTTCGACGTAATGCTAATGTCATTATTACATTTTTCGTAACAGTGCACTTTACAGAATTGAAGTTTAGCAAAAAGCCTTATGAGTTTATGACCTTACCCCGTGTCCGCCCGTCTGTCTGTTTATTATTCAGGTTTCTCCTTAACCCTGTATCGGGCAAAGACACCAAATATGAAAAAAAAATAATATTATAATTTTAAATACATAGAAATACAAGTGCATAGGTTACAAATACAAGGTTACAAAAACCCGATACAAGGTTTAGCCTTTTGAAATAGAAATTCGTAAGTTATGAGGGGGGGGGCGGGTTGGAATTTTTAAATGGCGATATAATTGGAGAGAAGAGGCAAGCCTGCTAAAGCCCTTTGCTAAGTGTAGCTAAAAACAGAAAATATTGTCCTGGTTAAAAGTTGAATAAACTTTGTAAATATTTGGATTGGATGGCTTTCCCGCCAATAAAGTTATGGTAGCAGCAGTGAGATGTGGAAATGGTTTTTTTTTCCAACCTGACCACCAGAGGTGAAAAATAAAAATTTGGTCTCCTAAGTTTTTTTTGAAAATTTTGTTTTTTTTTAAAGTTTGATGGTAAATAAATTTAATTATACTTAGTTGGAATAAGTGTATTATTGCGATCAACAAGAATTAATTAATTTGAACAAATATTCGGAATTTTAAATGAATTTAAATTAAAAAAAATTAAAAAATTAAATTAAATTAAAATTAAAATTTGAAGGCATTGGAAAGATAAAGTCAAGGAAAGACACCTGGGTCAATTGATCAAATACTATTTGGCGTTTCTAGTTTATATTGGAAAGTTATTATAATTGAAACAAAATTTAAACCTAAATTTTGAATTTTGGATTTTATTTAGATTTGTAGAGAAGCTAATTTGGAAGTCATAAATAAAACGTGACAATATATACTAGAGAGTGAAGGAAAAAATAGTGCAACCCAACCAAAATCCCAAAAACCCCACCTCCTACCGACCAATCAACCACTTTTCCTCCCAAGGCAAATTAGTAGAACGAATAATTTTCTCCCGACTCAACACAGCCCTGACTAGGGCATTTTGGCTGTTGACCTGACAAATTGAAATATTAATTAAACTCCCCGAGACGCCACAAAAAGATAGAAAAAGCTAAAAAAAAAGCTCACTAACCCCATAAAGGGGCGGAAATTTATGTTTCTGTTCGGTGCGGCTTAAAGGCTAGAGCGGCCCCTGCCCTGACCAAACCTCAAATTATTCCCAATGAGCAATTCGTATTCCAAACAGGACACTCGACCGTACACCACATTTTCCGCCTTACAGAACACATTACAGAGATACAGAGCACTAGAATAATAAGGAAGGCACTCCAGCCAGCTTTACAAATTGCTCCAAGCAGATCTATCAGCATCACCAGAGCCTCATTTAGACTAGATTTTCGGGAGGGGCTTTAAAAAATTAAAAAAATAAATAGCTAATTTATTAAACGAATTTCTCAATTTAAAATTTGGAATTTAATTAGCAGTTTCTCTTTAGTTTTAATTTTTATTTAAACACTTCAAGTTTAATGTTTTTGTTTTAAAAACTGTTTTTTTTTCTTTCTGCTTTTTGTTCGATTGCAGTCGTAGTTCTTGTACGACCTGTAAGACCATGTCGGTCTTTGAGATAGGAGGCTACCAGGTATACCAGTGATGCCCAAGGCTGTATTAATGGATGGGGGTGGGGCCTCCCCCCGGAATTATTTCTCAATTAATAAAGTACATAGAAATCAATTCTAAATCTTGGGGATAAAAATCTATAATTGATGAAGTTTCATTGATCATTAGATCTGCCAAGCTGTCCAAGCTAGAGGAACATGAGAACGAGACGATGGCGGGAATACACTCATGAGTAGTTCTAGCGGATTGAATGATTTGGTTTTTGTTTCAAACTTAGTGCTAAGTCTAGAAATATTAACAAAATCTGAAGCAAAAGGTGCGTAATGATAAGGAAAGTACCACTTCCAAGAGGGGCACCCTTGATAATAATATTGTAACACCCAGCACAATCCTCTAACATACTGCAAACTAACATTATATCTAAACTGTAAATTATCTTTCCCCACATCAAATTTTGATTCATAGTATCCGTCTTTAAAACCTTCCTCCTACAGTTTTAATTCATCGTGTGAATAATCTTCTTCGCTATCTGTTTCGTCTCGTGTACATTTTTGCTCTCGTTTACTATGTAAAATTGTGTTCTGTGAGACCTCTTGGAACACTAACGTGGATTCCAAAAAAGTATTAGATTGTCCATCGGCATCATTGTTCATGTTTGTCTTTCGTATTTGATACATTTCCTGTCTTGGATTATTAAGAGATACAACGGCGTTATCTAAGGTTTGAGGTACAAACTGTATATTTCTGACATAATTAAAATCGAAGTTTTGGGTTCGTTCCTCTTTCCTTTCTCTACTTTTAAACTTTAACTTGTTCTGGTGCCTTTTTCTAAAAGTCTGCTCTTCGGATTTTCGAAATTCTAACATTATTAGTTAAACCCGATCTAAACTTACGTCTCAATTTTCTGGCTAGTAACCTCTTGTCTTGTAAACAACATCTTTATAAAATTTAACCAGTTATCGATGGTACATTCACGTATTTCTAAACTTGGTAAATGTGGCAAAAAGTCATTTTCGACAAAAAAGCACATAAACACCCAATCGTCGATCGCACGTTCAAAATCATATTCAAATGATAGATTGGGCATGTGCAACTCCCTTTCCAAATATTCTCTTAGAACATTTAAGCGCACAAAAATATATTCTTGTTCGGATTCAAATTTCACCTCCTTGACATTTTTTATAGACGTGTCGTATGTTTCCACATAAATCGCATGGTTTTGGTTTATTTGATTTAAATTTTTCACATATGATTGTAAAATTAACTTCATGGGTAGCGAGTCCTAACATTATAAGATCTGCATCGGCACCACAGAAGCAATGGTGTGTGTTGAGATCGTGATCTGGCTGTGCGCGTTGTTTCCTTATAAAATCCATTATTTTGTATTCACTCTCTCCGGGTATATAATTTTAGTTTTTATTATAAAAAAACTTTTTATTCGTCTGAATAATATAAATAAAAAAGGAAGATGAACAATAATTATAATGTTTGATTTTAAAATTGTTACAATAATATGTAAGATTTATATTTGTGTTCGGGAACGTGTTACCCCTTTGGCGGACTCGGTTGAACTGGCTGTTCCAGCTAATAACAAAAAAACCTTAACAACGCTTAGCATTTGCTTTTTTTGTTATTAACCGGAAAGATTATCCTTGAGTTCCTGGATTTCCAAATTAATTTCCAATGGCCAAGTAATGCCATGGAATGTAGCTGCAGTGACATTGTCCTGCATGCGTGTGCATGCATGACTGTGCCACCAGACGTTTGCATCAGACAAAATGACTTTAATATTACTCCATCCTAGATCGTTATTTATCTTATCGTGAATGTAATAATTTAAACATTCGGATAAACGTGCCATAAAAGGTGTACCCGGTGCAATACAATTGGAATTAAAATGTTTTCCTTCCGATTTTTTTGGAGGTAAGGTTGCACTTCTCTGTAATAATTCCTCGCGCGCTTTGCTGATTTCGTTGAATTTCTCTACCGTTTCCTTAATTGCACGAAAGCGACGCGACCTTTGATGGTTCATTTTTGCTCGTGGTGCAACTCTCTCGATGGCCATGTACAATAGTTTACAATAGTTTATGTTCAACAGTCGATGGATGCATTCAAATATTGCTACCATCATTTCGTTTTCGCTTCATGGAGCTGGTTTATCCTCAGGGCGAGTGCATTTATGAGTTATTCCGTTTATATCTAAATATAAATTACCAAATTATATAGAAAGTGTTCCCGTGACTGTGGAAGGATACTTTTCTAATACAATTAGTAATAATTGGTGATTAATTAATAGTCACGGATTAATCAGAGATTCAAGATAATTCTAGGATTTACCAATGAAATTACAGAAATTTAGACCGTATCGTAGCAACAGCTGATATTTTGAGAATTAATCATGAATCTCGGGTTAATCCGTGACTACGTTACGGACGTAAGACAAATTTTCAAATAAAATTTTTGTCCAATAACCCTTGAGGGTACCTCCCTTTAAAGCAATTTTTTGAATTTTTGATTTTAAACGGCCATAGCTCCGATATTATTTATTTTTTAAACTTAATAGATAGAACTCTTTTAAAGATCATTCGCTTATCTACAAATTAGGTTAGAACTCCTTTCATTTAGAATTAACGGATTTCGAGTTATAAATGAAATTAAGGGAAAAATATTATAAAATTCAGATTTTATTTTTTTTACTTTTTTTTTGCAATCCCCGTATCTTTTAAACAAAACGTCTTAGAAAAAAACTGACGACTAAAACCGGATATGTAATTTAACGGGCTACAACTTTGGTCAAAATTTTTTTTTTGGGAAACTAACTGTTTTTACAGAAATTCAGTAAATAATCAACAAAGTGTAGATAAAAAAATATCGTCACTCTCTGCCGCAATACCTCCAATCACCAGCACACCAAATTTTGTCCGGAGATACGATGACATAATGATTATTTTTGTTATCTATTGTGGTAGCCTTAACAAAGATATCTATATGTATCACCCCCCACCCTAAATCTATCTATAAAAGTTTTTTTAACAAAATCTAAAATGAAAAAAATTTTTATTTTTGTACACCACTGAATTTTTTCCAAAATTTTTATATACGTCACATAATACCGTAAGAAGTCACAAATAAAATTTCTCCAAGATTGGTACAACAAATTTTTTGGGTCATCTAGCGGATTTTTCGAAAATAAATTTTTGTAAATTACTGACTGTCGATTTACTGATTCTGAAAACATTTGCGAAAAAATTTAACAAACAGCCTAAACTTGGTCGCTACCTAGTGGCAGAACCTTTTACTTATAAAGTAACGTTCCGTCAGTCCGTACGACGATATTATAAAATATTTCCCACCGAACCACCTATTTTTGTATTCTAAAATTAATTGTTACAAGCCCTAAACTCAATTCTTATGCTGCACTCGGTATACAAATCAACATTAACCTAATTTTGACACATATATCACAAAATTATGACGTTTATTAAAATTTTGAATATATTGTTTTATTTTTGCCAGCCATCTGACAAATTCTCACAAAAAATATATAAATTAAGATTTCAGTTAATATTTTCTATAATTTTTCTGACCTGCCCCGCCCTGTTACAATTGGCTCGGTTTGTTTTCTCACCAATACTTATACTTTCAAAGCTCCATCGACACACCAAATTTTAGCTGAATCGGTTAAACATTTCCGGAGATACGACGACATTTTCATTTTTTTAAATTTATTTTATTGTGGTGGCCCTGGTGAAGATTTCTTTGGCAAAACCTTATTTTCACCATTCCAGCCCACGAGGCATACGTCCAATAAGTTTGATTGCAATCGACGCAGAAATGCCGGAGAAAATCGATCGACAAAAACTTTTTTCATGTTTTTGCCAAAAAAGTTAATTTTATTTTTTTCATGTTGCATTACTGATTTCTATCGAAGGATTACATATGCTCTCATATCCATTAGGATCAATGTACCTACGTACCAAATTTGGGTAAGATCCCTTCAGCATTTCTTGAGTTATTCACTCTTAAAGTTTCAACTTTGACAACTTGTGATTTTTGACAGACGACAGATAGAAAATTAATTTTACCTATTCTGGATAAAGCCTTTTAAGGCCTTTAAAATAACATATCGCAAGACAAAATATTTTTTAAAAATCCCGTATTATTTTCTTGTGGTGGCACTCCTGATTGATAGATCGCGACGAAAACCTTATTTTCACCTTTCCACCGTGAACCCTACCACCATACCAAATTTGGTCGTAATTGGTTGGATGGCTCGGAAGCAAATCGATCGACAAAATTTGACGACAGACAGACAGACAGACAGACCGACAGACCGACACAGAAATTTTTATTTTACTTTTTGCAGATCTTTACGTTTCTGAACACGGTGATCTCGAAAATGCAAAAAAAAAAAGTTGAAATTTTTTTTCGATTACCATACCTCCAATTTTTTTTTAAAATTGATTGGAGGTAAAAAGAGAAAATACATAGTGCGAAACCTAGAAAGGATAGAAGATGATTACCAATCGAGAGAAATAAGGAACTTTTATCAAGGTAGAAAGAGGGTTAGAAAGTGCTACCAAGCAAAAACATCCATATGTAGAGACAAACAAGGAAACTTGATGGGTGGGCAAGATGAAGTGATCGAAAGATGGGTCGAATATTTCGAAGACTTGCTAAACAAACCTACTGGTGGCAATGAAAATAAAGAACCACGCGATAGTTTTTTAAATGAAACAAGTGTGGAAAGACCAACATTAGAAGATATACAAAGGATAATTTACAATTTGAAAAACAGCAGAAGCGTTGGTGAGGATGAGATACAAGCGGAAACGATAAAGTATAGAGGAAAAATAATTGAAAAAATGGTTCTTAAATTGATCGAAGAAATATGGAATAAGGAGAAAATGCCAGAGAAATGAAGCGAAGCAGTGATATGCCCATTACATAAGTAAGGTGATAAGACAAACTGCGAATATAATAGGGGCATAACACTGTGAAATGTCACATACAAAATCTTGGTAACTTGCATTAAAAACAGGTTGAACCAATATGCTGAAAAAATAATAGAAGAATACCAGAATGGATTCTGAAAGGGTAGGTCAGTAACAGATCAAATCTTTGTTCTAAAGGAAATTCAAGCAATTAGTTATGAACACAAATTACAAACATACCTACTATTATTGATTTTAAACTAGCGTATGATAGCATTAACAGGAAACAACTTTACCTAGCATTGAAAGAATCTGGAATACCAAATAAATTAATCAGATTAGTGAAAATGACGCTAAACGAAATAACAAACAAGGTAAAAATAAGTGGTAAAATGTCACGAGGTACGAATGTACTTTAAACGAGGGTTTAAAGTAGAAAATGGACTAAGGTAGGGAGACCCTTTATCAGCAGTATTATTTAATTTCGCACTGGAAAAGGTTTTGCGCGACAGCAGAGCCAATGGAAGAACCTCAATATTTCAAAACAGCCATCAATCCTAGCATTTACGGATGACATGATAATCATTACAAGAACCAAATATGACTTGCAACAAGTCACGGAAAGCATTTTAAATTCTGCACAGAAAATTGGACTCATTATTAACGAAACAAAAACAAAATATATGACATGGAATAGTAAACCATTCCCAAAGTGTGGTTTCTTACAAGTTAAACTGAAACAAAACACGCTAGTCAAATCCGAAGAGAGAGAAACATTCGCATATCTGGGAACAATAGTGACGAGAGAACCTGGAAGTACCCATGAAATTAAAGCTAGAATTGCTCCCGGAAACAAAAGTGCATTTGCATAAAATGCAATACTGACAGGCGGAATGATTTCAAGAGCGACGAAACTTAGAGTGTACAAAGCAATAGTACGATCTGTTGTGACATACGCGAGTGAGGTGTGGTTAATGAGGAAACAAGATCAAGTATGGGAAAGAATACCTAAAAAGATAATGAGAATGGACATGGGTGAAGTAAAAAGAAAATGAGGTAGACCAAGGACTAGCTGGAGCAAGGAGGTTACAAGATGACCTGAATTCCTTGCACATCACAGATTGGAAAGAGAAGTGCAAAAATTGGAAGTTATGGTCTAAGGTGGTGAATCAAGCCATGGGCCTGCAAGGCCTGTAGTGCTATTAGTGCCAGTTCAGTTTCGTAAGATAGTGTCAGAAGTTTTGAAAACGGCTGCATTTTATTCCATAGATGAGTATATGAAATATAACCTACAGACTTTGTAAAAATTTGATTACCAATGTAACGTCATGTATTGATAATTCTATCAATAATTTTCTTCTGACTAGTGTAAATATACTAATGTATGTAATAGCCACGGAGTAATATACATAAGTTAGGAGAGGTTGCTTGGTATTAGTCGCGTCAACCCTTGCGGAAATGGATACCAAGTTCCTAAAATGGCTCCACAGGTCGGATCGGGATGCGGTTTTCTGCATTCTCTTCCAAAACGATTATCTCGGAATGTGCCTGGAAAAATTTTTCCCGGAGACCGAAAATTGTATCGCTGCAGGCCAAAGTGCACGCGAAAAATGCATTATCTGGGAGGCCTTTTGGAAGATTTTCAACTCGGGGGTTTTCGAGGCCGCTGATCACGAATATAATGTTCAAATTGACCTCCGAACACCTGGTGCACCTGAACCTGACCCTAAACGTCATCTCCGGGAGTTTTCCTGATACAATCAAACAAGGGCAACCAAAAATAATTTCGGGGGGTTTTTTGGCCCGCTGAATCCAAATCTGGCATCGGCGAGCACCCCACTGGCACCTGGTGCACCAAAACCCGGGCTAGAACGTCGTCTCCGAGAGTTTTCTTGAGAAGACTGCCAAAACCCACCCGAAAATCATAAGAGGGCGGTTCTGTGGGGCGGTGGTTCCGAATTTCACGTCGAAAGCAACTCCCCGAACACCCGGTGCACCTGAACCTGACGATAAACGTCATCTCCGGGAGTTTTCCTGATACAATCAAACAAGGTCAATCAAAAATCATTCTGGGGGGTTTTTTGGCCCGCTGAATCCAAATCTGGCATCGGCGAGCACCCCAATGGCACCTGGTGACCCTTATTTATCAAATTTGAAAATCTTCCAAAAGGCCTCCCAGATAATGCATTTTTCGCGTGCACTTTGGCCTGCAGCGATACAATTTTCGGTCTCCGGGAAAAATTTTTCCAGGCACATTCCGAGATAATCGTTTTGGAAGAGAATGCAGAAAACCGCATCCCGATCCGACCTGTGGAGCCATTTTAGGAACTGTTGGCAAGGGTTGACGCGACTATATCTCGCAACCGGCTAACGCTTGGCCACATAACGCACGCCTTGGAGAGAGAGACGGCGCGAGACAGAGAACTCGACGTTAGGCTATTCATTTCACCGAGTATAGCCTGCAAACCATGTAGTTTAAAGGTTTTAAAGCATTTTCTATTAAACTAGGTACCTTCAACGTTTCATTACATTTATTGTTTTTTATTGATATTATTTATGAACTATAATGTATTACCAATTATATAAAATAAGAGTATTAATATTTAATTATATAAGAATGGACAATTTGCATAAAATTAAAATTCACCTCAAAATCTATTTTATTGACAGTTCAATATTTCTATAATCAGAATATTTGGGTGATTATTAAAAGCTTTGTATTGTAAGATTATAAACCAACAAAATAATTAATGAAATCGGTAATAACATTTTGTGGTTTATGTTTACTTTTGTCCTTTTGTGTTTTTTGAAGTTAAATTAGTCTAAATTTAAATATTTTTTTCTGGCCTTATTTGTGAACCGAATTTAAAAAAATTAAGACACATTACATAAATTATGGGAAAACTCAAGAGTTGAGGGTAAGTTGGATGCTCTTACGGAGATGATGTCTAACTTTATGAAAGAAATGAAGGCTGATATTAAGGAAATTAAACAAGAGGTGAGCGACCTGAAGGAAGAAGTAGTCAAAATTAAGAACGAGTCGGAACAATCGGATAGAGCTGTGCAAGCCATCAAAAATGAGAATGAACAAAACACAAAAGAGGTGAAAGAACAGATAAAAAAGCTAGAATTAAAAAATTTTGAACTGGAGCTCAAACTTGAAAGAACTGAGAGAGAAAGGATAAAGAATAACCTGATAATGACTGGTATAACTATTGATGAGAAAAACCCAAATAAATTAAAACTTGCGGTGAGCAACCTTATTACGGAACGGCTAGGAATATCAGCAGAAATTAGTAATGCTTACAAGATAAGCGAAAAGCGATGCGTCATCGAACTACACAAATGGGATGATAAAATGGAAATACTTAAAAACAAACTCAAGTTAAGGGGGAGCGAAATATACTTGGACAGCGATTTAACACCTATGGAGAGACACATTATGAAAAAAATAAGAGCGCAAGCAAGAATCGAAAGAGAGAATGGCAAAAAAGTAAAGGTGGGACATCTAAAACTTGTCATGCCTGACTGTGTAGTAACTTGGGACCATCAAAATGGAAAATTGATGGAAAAAAGAATAGATGCTCTGAACCAGACATCAAAAAAACTAGATGCAAACAATCTGGAGGCTGAAAATGGAACGACCAGGCGAGAAAATGGGAAATCGATTTATGGTAAAAGAAAAAACACAAAGCAAGGAATCTTGAGAGTAGGGACATGGAATATACGAACGCTAATGAAGCCTGGAAAGATGAAAGAAGTGGCAAATGAACTTATGAGGTATAAAATAGAGGTGGCTGCCTTGCAGGAAATAAGATGGAAAGGAGAAGGAGAGATCAATGGAAAGGAATTTGTTTTTTTGTACTCCGGGGATGACATACAGGGGAGAAATGGTACAGGTTTCATGATTACTAAAGGAATGAGAGAGAAAGTTTTGCATTTTAAACCGATAAGTGGTCGACTGTCTTACTTAAGAATTAAGATGAAACCTAATAACCTGTCGTTGATAAACGTTTATGCCCCAACCGAAGACAGCAGCGATTATGAAAAGGAACAATTCTATAGCGACTTGGAGCTATTATATGACACGGTCCCGGGATATGATACGGCGATTATCCTGGGCGATTTTAATGCAAAAATAGGAAGAGAAAATTATATAGAAGGTGTCGCAGGTAAAGAAACAATACACACAGAAACAAATGACAACGGGAATAGATTATGTTACCTGGCAGCAGGGCTTGAAATGATAATTGCTAGTACGAAGTTTAGGCACAAGAAGTTGCACAAGATGACATGGATGTGGCCTGGTGGAGGTAATCTAGATGGAAACCAGATTGATCATGTGTTGGTGACAAAAAGGAGGGCTACATCGATCAGAGATGTAAGATCATTTAGAGGCGCCAATGCTGACACCGACCACCTGCTTGTTGTGACAGAAATTAAGCAGAAGACAGCAATGGAGAACAAAAGTTACGACACTAAAAAATGGATAGCAATGGAAAAACTTAATAGAGAACCGTACATCTACCAATTCGGAGAAATGATAAAAAGCCAACTGGAAGAGAAGGAGAAAGACGATGATATAGATGCACAATGGAATAACATTGAAGAAAGTATTAAATCAAGCGCAGTACACGTATTAGGATATAAAAAAAGAAGAAGATGGAAAATATGGTTTGACGATGAATGCGAAGAAATCAGTAAAAGAAAAAAGGAAGCAAGACTGAAATGGCTGTCAACAAGTAGGCAGGAAGATGAGCATGAATATAAGGAGAAGAGAAAGGAAGCGAACAAACTATATATAAAAAAAAAGAAAGAATGGATTGAACTAAGAATGAAGCAAATGGAAGAAAACAGTACTACAAATGTAAGAAACTTCTATAAGCAATTAAAGAAAAATAGGAAAACCTATGATATAAAAGTTAGAGCACTAATGAATGAAGAAGGAATGCTGGAAAGCGGTACCGAGAACATCAAGAAGGTATGGGTGAATCACTTCGAGAAATTGTTAAATACGCGTCAAGATAATGTAATAGAACTGACTACGGAAGAAATTCCAGAAAACTATGTTGAAGTACCGGATCCGACAAATGAAGAAATTTTAATTGCGATAAAAAAATTAAAGAACGGAAAGTCGGCAGGAAGAGACGAAATAGCAGCGGAGATGATAAAGAACGGAGGAGAAATTTTACATTACGAATTATGTGACCTAATAAAACAAGTATGGAAACAAGAAAAGCTGCCACAGAAATGGAAGGAAGGGGTAATAGTGCCAATAAAGAAGAAAGGAAATTCGGAGGATTGTAATAACTATCGAGGCATAACGCTGCTTAACACGGCATACAAGATCCTGTCGTCGTTGATACACAGTCGTCTCGAAGAATATGCAAACAAGATAATAGGGGGATATCAATATGGTTTCAGACGTGGCAAGTCAACAGTGGACGCAGTGCATATAATAAAGCAAATTATGGAAAAGAGTCATGAGTATGATATAGATATGCACATGCTATTCATAGACTTCAAACAAGCGTTTGATACAGTGAATAGGAAACATCTAAAAGGTATTTTGAAGGAGTTTCAAGTCCCAGAGAAACTCATAAGGACAATTTTAATGACACTGGAAGAAACGATAGCCACCGTAAGAACGACAGAAGGTGAAACCAGCAAGTTTAAAGTAAATAGAGGAGTGAGACAGGGTGATGAATTGTCGGCGACTCTATTTAATATCGTGCTCGAAAAAATAATTAGAACTACCGATTGTAAGGATACAATAATAAGTAAGGAAAGTCAACTAATAGCATATGCAGACGACGTAGTAATTATATCTAGAACGAGAGGAGGAATGATGGAAATATTTAAAATCATTAAACGAGAAGCAGCTAAAGTAGGTTTAATCATAAGCGAGAAAAAGTCGTACATCATATGCCAGAGAAGAACAAGAGAAGACAAACAAGATTTGGTAATTGACGACTACAGAATTGAACAGGTTGAAAGTTTTATTTATTTGGGAGTACGGAAAAATAGCAGAAATGAGAGAAATGAGGAAATCAAGGAAAAAATACAAGCGAGTAGTAGAGCTTATTTCGCGAATAAAAGCATTCTAAGAGATAAAGGAATATCTAAGAGAACCAAGATCAGGATTTACAAGTCAATGATAAGGCCAGTCCTCACGTACGCATCCGAAGTCATATGCATTACGCGAAGAGAAGCAGAACAACTGAGAGTCTTTGAAAGAAAGGTGCTGAGAACTATATTGGGTCCCAAATATATAAATTGTGAAGCTAGATCAAAAATGAATTTCGAACTTCTTGAAGAAATGGGAGGCGAAGACGTTGTCAAATTTATAAAAGCTCAAAGAATAAAATGGCTAGGACATGTATGGAGAAGTGATAGTAGAGAAGTCACGAAAATGTTAATGGTGTGGAGACCCAGTGAGAGACGAGCTAGAGGCAGACCAAGGATGCGATGGTGGGATGAGGTGATGAGTGATCTGAGGATACTGGGAGTGAGAGGATGGAACCAGATGGCGACTGATAGGAATGCTTGGAGAAAATTGATAAATGACGCGAAGAAACACAGAGATTTATGAAAATAGTGTGAGATACAATGAAATGTAAATATGTATGAGGACTAATCCCCCTCATTTAAATGAAAATGGATTTTGTAAGTTCCTTGAGAACAGCTGTATTCCAAATGGAATGTAAAGCTTCAAATATATATATACATAAATTATGTTAATACATATAAAAAATTGGATGTATGCCCATAACTTTATCATACTTTAAAATAATAATATATTTAAAAAAGTTTTTTTAAAGATTATTATTTTGGAAGAGAATATAATATATATTTAGGATCAAAATGTTTCGCACAAACTCGGTCTTTTCGACTCAAAACTTTTTCAGCATGGGGTATATTTTTAATCCAAATTTTCAACAACTCAGGATCTTTAGGGGGTGAAAATAAAGATACAATTTCGCTACAGGATGCATATCCCGAACGACAATAAGGCACAAAACATTTGTAGCCCATATTTTTAACAGGTAGTCAACAATGATTTAACAATAAATGCTTTACACAGACTAAACAAAAATTGCAATGTGTTTTGTGGATCCCGCCATGCAAAACGAACGTTATCTCGGAATGCAAGGGCACTGGAAGTAAATTTAACCAGGATTCCTTATTCACAATAAAATATAGAAAGTAAATATTTTACGCTAAAAACACTAATTGTTGAAAAGGTAATACTTCAAAGGCATGGAATTAAAAACTAAATCTAACTTTAAGGAGAAAAATAAAATGTTCAAATTGCAAACTGAAAATTATTTTAGCGATTGGTATTCAAGTTGATGTTATTTCTACTTCTTATGTAATTAAATATTAATATTTTTAGTTTTTTGTAGTAAGTAATACTTTATAGTTTATGAATAATATCAATAAAAAATAATAAATAGAATAAAACGTTGAAGGTGCCTAGTTTAATTGTGGAAAATGCTTTAAACTACATGATTTGCAGGCTATACTCGGTGAAATGAACGGCCTAACGATGAGTTCTCTGTCTCGCGCCGTCTTTCTTTTCAAGCGTGCGTTATATGACCACTATAACTGAACGAGTGCACTCTCCTAACTTATGTATATTACTCCGTGGTAATAGCACAATTAAATAAAATCTAAATCTATATTATTAATTGTTTTTACAGAAATTCAGTAAATAATGAACAAGCGAGTAGCATTCAACATTTTTAATTGTTCATCTATTCTGCTTTCTTCAAGTTCTGTATCATTATCGGATGCACTTGCAACAAACGAACTACTTGATTCTACATCCAAACTGCTACTGCTGCTGCTTGTTAGAGGAAGCAATCGTCTCTTAAGAGTAGGATGTTTCAGTGGTGAAGTACCACGATCATTTACAAAGCTTTGTTGGTGAAACTAGCAATATGTTTCACTTTGCTCGTTAAATTGCACATCACATACTTGCTACGAAATTGTGCTCTTACTTGTATTGCAACATCTCTAGTGTCGGTTGGTATTTTTGTTGTGCCCGAAACTATACGAATTGCTGTAGTTGCTGTGCAAGGTTCATTTGGAGCTGTGCTGGTGCATGGTTCATTTGCAACTGTGCTGGTGCATGGTTTATTTGCAACTGTGCTGGTGTAAATTTCATCTACATCGGTTGATGATAAATTTTGTTGACTTTTGTGATATTCTGTAATGGCTTCATCGACTAGTCGTCTTCTTTTTAATTTTGTAGGTAACGATCTTTCACTAATACTACTGGCTCTTTTTCTATCTGGCTCACAGTTAAATACACAGATTATAGAGATTACTATAGATATTATTTAACTTTGGGCGAGGGGAGTCGTACCGTCATCCGTGCGGGGGGAATAGTTCGTACCAATGTCCAGGGATGGCGCTAATAGATATTACAAGTTACAGTCACTAGATATATATATAGATATAGATATATACAAGTTCAATTTACCATGCGTACCAATCACTTAACGAATATAAATATTTATATTATCTAAATATTCGAGTAACCTAAATGTCAATTGTGACTTAAGGTACTTTTACTAATCGTCAAAGAAGTGATTCCTGTGTTATCCTGTGTTATTTATTAAATTACTATATAATGGTTTGCAGATGCGTTGTGAAAGGTTGTAAAAATTCTTCATCTGGAATTGTGAGAACTCACAGTTTTCCTAATGAATTGGAACTTTTCAATAAATGGACTGCTGCAGTTCAAAAAAATATTGAATATGAGAAGAGGAGGAATTACGTTGTTTGTAATGTTCACTTTAGTGATGATAGCAAATATGTATGTTGTCAATGCTAATAACAATACAGAGATACGCCACTGAGTACGTATACAGAGATAAAATTGTTGAAAGTTAAAGTTTTATTAAAATATTTGTTATATCGAACTTTTGAAGAGTGTTATAGCGGATAGCAATCAGGGTGGCTACCGTAACTGGCAGCGAGTGATATCCACCAAACATTTCATTTCATAAGCAGCAAAACCAGACGTCTCACTTTTTTGAGGTTAAGATGTAAAAACACCAACATGCAGCGTACACCGCCTACGAAAAGAGGTAACATATCCCAAGGGACGAAACCCCACTACGATGAATCATGGCCAAATTTACCGGGAACGTCCGTGTCATCAAACGATATTGACCATCAAAACAATGAATCAATCTACAGGGCCGTACTTGCCCAATTTGCAACAAACAACTCCCTTGATTTATTATAACCACAACTACCCGCATAATATGATACAGTATCCTGGACATGAAATAATTAATCAGAGTATGCTTAACCTTCCACAAATACGACAACAACCAACGACAAGCCAAGTACAATGGATGCCAGTGCAAGGTTTACAAACAAGTGGTCCACAGAATCAAAATAGTAGTACAGAATGGAAATACGTTACATCAAAGAAAAAGAGAACCAGGCTGGACAGTCCAGAAAAATCTGCTAGAAAAGTCAAGCAATCAAAGTTAGCCGACTACTGGCTAAATGCTCCTAGAACAGCAAACAGATTTACAGCACTGGAATTGGGTGACGTAAACGAAAACGATGCACTAGATGGAGATAAACAAGAGGAAAGCAATACAGAAGAAGAAAAGATACCTAAGCCCCCTCCAATATTTGTCTCAGGAGTCAGCAGTATCTCACCACTTAACGAACTGTTGAAAACCGTTGCAATGAATGATTATGAAATTAAGCTACAAGGAAAGGAGCAAGTCAAAATTCAACCGTTGTCATCTATAAGCTACACAGCTATTGTTAAGGCTCTAGAAGCAAAAAAACCGAGTTCCACACCTACCAACCGAAACAAGAACGAAGCTTTAGAGTTGTTGTAAAAGGTATACACCAATCAACAGAAATCCAAGAAATAAAATCAGACATAGAATTACATGGGCATACAGTAATCAACGTAAGCAACATAAGGAAAGGAATAAATAAAGAACCTCTTCCGATGTTTTACATTGACCTGAAGCAGAAAGAAAATAACAAAGATATATACAAACTGAAAAGAATTGGTAACATTTGCGTGGAAGTCGAGCCACCACACCAGAAAAGACAAATACCACAATGCACAAAGTGTCAGCGCTATGGACACACACAAAAATTCTGCTACCGTAGTCCTCGTTGTGTTAAGTGTGCAGAAGACCACCTCACTTCCGCTTGCAGTAGAAAAGATAGATCAGATTTAGTAAAATGTGTATTATGCAGTGGCAAACACCCGGCAAACTACAGAGGATGTGAGGTTTATAAAATACTTCAAAATAAAAAATACCCACCCCTCAGAAGTAACTTCATTAACACTGCCATTCCGTTAACTCAAGTGGCGAGACAACCGACTCACCAAAATAATACATACGTTCAAGCTACGAGTAATAATATGCAACAACCACAAAACTCAATAAGTCTACCGGTACAACCAACAATACTGAACATCGCAGAACAACCACAACCACAAAATTTAACAAGTATTCCAGCGCAACCACCAATATTAAACATCCCAGAACAGCAACAACAAATACATAATCAACAAACAAGCGATATGCAAGAATTGAAGAGTATGATGAAAGGACTCATGGAATAAATGGGAACTATACTAAACCTTCTCACAACCCTGGTCTCTAAAATTGCTTAATGGCAAAGTTTATCAAAATAGCTGTCTGGAACGCCAATGGCCTGGCCCAACACACCAAACACATAAAATTGTTTTTACTAAAACAAAATATTGATATATTGTTGATTTCAGAGACGCACTTCACCAAGAACAGTTACCTAAAGATCCCAAACTACAACATCTATGACACCCAACATCCGGATGGCAAGGCTCACGGTGGAACTGTCATCATCGTCAAAAAATCAATAAAACATCATGTAACTGAAGAGTACAAACAAAGTCACATACAAGCCACCTGCATCTCGGTAGAAGAATGGAGTGGCCCTTTGAAGATAGCATCAATTTACTGTCCACCAAAACATGCGTTAAAAAAGGATAATTTTGAACACTTTTATAATACCCTTGGGCACAGGTTCATCGCTGGAGGGGATTATAATGCCAAACACACATACTGGGGCTCAAGACTAACTACTACCAAAGGTCGTGAACTCTTAAAAACTATAGAAGCCAATAACTTGAACTACCTATCGACAGGCGAGCCGACTTACTGGCCTACGGACCCGGCCAAATTGCCCGATGTTATTGACTTTTGTATAACTAAAGGAATACCAAAAAATCGCTTTAAAGTGGAATCTTGTAATGACCTACTGTCGTCTGACCATACGCCCATAATAGTAACAATGAGCACCCAAGTAATGCTAATTGAGAAACCGCTCACCCTCTCAAACAAAAAAACAAATTGGCAACAATTTAGACAGCTATTGGATGAACTCTTAAACTTGGACGTCCCACTCAAAACAAATCGAGATATCGACGAAGCCACCGAACACCTAACCCAAAGTATACAGCAAGCAGCCTGGAACTCAACACCAGAGACCATGGCAATCAACCCTACATATAACTGCCCAACACAAATTCAACAAAAAATCAACGAAAAACGTAAACTCAGAAAGGTGTGGCAGGTAACCAGAGCACCACAGGATAAAACTAAGCTCAACCAAGCAATAAAAGAGCTTAAACATATGCTGGAAAACAAAAGTAATGCTGACATGCAAAACTACCTGCAAAATCTGTCGGCAACAAAAACTACAGACTATTCACTATGGAAAACAACAAAAAACTTAAACAAAGCTCAACAAAGTAACCCACCAATTAGGAAGAAAAACGGTAAATGGGCAAGAAGTAACGCAGAAAAGGCTAAATTATTCGCAGAACACCTCTCTGAAGTTTTTATGCCACATAAAACTGAATGTTGTAACGTTACTAATGTAGTTACCTTACAATATTAATTATTAGGCTATCCTAGTAATTACGACGCACTCTGTAGAGCGGTTATCAACCAGGCGCTCGCCCCTGATAAGAGGCTTTTTGATTTGAAAACTTTAACATGGTTAGAGGTTTTATAATTTGAGAATAAAAGAGATTATATTTAGTTAATCAGTAACGCAGATTGGATTTTTTTTCGAAAGCGGTTAATTAGTGAAAAGCGCCGTTGCATGGATTAATAATTTTGGAACCGAATACGTATATCCTAATTTTGGGAAACACGGAGGAAATTTATAAGACCGAAGTAATTAACGAAGAAAACAGTAGTGGTTAAGATTTTCATGGTGTTAAAGAAAAGTTCAATTTGTTTTATTGGGAAAGAATTCCATTGGTAGAGTTCATTCGCCATACCCGGACCATATTTGGATTGCAATTTATTTTAATCATTTTGGATTACAAATTATCAACGTTAACACCGGCATAATTTTTGACTATTATTTAATTTTGTTTTTATCTACTACTGCTGATTAAACCTTTGTTTATGCGAACAGGTAGTTGGTTTGTCGGCGCATCTTTGCTTGTCTCGAGTTAGTCCGATTAGATAGCTTGAGTTGGATAGCTTGTGTTTTGTGAGTTACTTATTTGTGTAGCATTTATCTGTTTTAGTAGTTCTTGTTCATTGACACAGATCCGGATCCAGAAAAGAGCTCTTGGAAGGAACTTGGACCAGATAACTTTTGGTGTCTCTGCTATTATTTGATAGCAGATTAGGAAAGAGTAAGACGGGGTAAGTGCTATTCATTTAGTAATTTTGCGATCACTTGTTGTCTAACGTTGTATCAAGCCTTGCACTAATCTAGTTGGATAGCTTTGGATGAGTGAGTGTTGGTGGCACTCTGATTATTGGTTTGCGGCCGACCTTCAGTCGATCAGCAGTAGATTGCTTTCTTACGCCATCAGCGTTTATTGTTTGAGACCTCGAGTCTAATATTATTTGTTGTTTAATTATTGTACAACTGAGTTTTACGTAACTCCATCTTTACTCATCTTTAATATTGGAATAAATCCCCTTCCTTCTCTTTGTTGTGTTTTCTTTCAATATTTGGCGCCCTAAGAGCATTTCCTTTCGAAGTTGATAGTACCTCCGTCTCATTAGTTGTGATAAGCCGCTATAAGGAACAATCTAAAGAAGAACCTGCGATTGGTGGAAACACCTACCCTACTGCTTCAGGAACTGTGGGTTAAATCCCAATAGCTGGCCAACCGTATAATACCAACGACGGTTGAGAAAGTGGCATCTTGTTAGCGCGCACTTTAGGCTACAAGAAGTTGGCACCGCAACGTTTAGGGGCAAAATTTTAGGGTTGTTCTTAAAACATACGATTTGGTTATCACAGCGTACTATCAACTGATTTCTTTTTCTTTTTCTATATTTTTTCGGAGTTCGTATTTACACACAGTACAGTAGTTATACACAAATATTAATTTTTACTACTGATTTTGTAATATTGTCTTAAACATGATATCAATACCATCCAAATATATCAACCGTCTATCGGTAGACGAGTTGAAATGGGAGTTAGTTGTCAGGGGTCAGGATCATCAGGATGCTGGGGTTGATGAATTGAGATCGAGGTTACGCCGAGTACTTAAAGAAGCCGAGTTAGATCCTCGCATAGTTGCAAATTACCCAAAAGTCGAATTCAATGTAGGTGATCAGCTCCTTATATGCGATGGGAAGCTGCAAAGACTTAATGCTAAATTTAATACTTTTAAACAACAGCCTACAACTAATGTGGGAGACGGGTTGACGGCAAGGCTTAACCATTTATTAGCACGCTTAGGGTTATTACTACAAGATAAATCTGTTACTAAGGAAGACGCAGCGGTAATCAAAGTTACGCAAACCTTAATAGTTGACTTAGTAGATAAAATTGAAGCGGAATTAAGTTCTCCAACAACTAAAGAGAACGATCTAACTCAAGCAATAGCGGAATCTCGCATACGCCTTTCTAGTCAAGCGCCGCTGTCGGAAACAGCAAATAATGATGATCCAGAATCTGATGCGGACGGTGCAGCCTCAATTAAAGGTCATGCCAAGCAATTCACAGTCAAAAATGCTGAGCAAGCACCAGTTCAGCCGACCACATCTTTAAATAAAGGTCCCTTGAGAATGTCGAGTCCTTATCACATCCCAAATTATCATCAATTTCTTCCTCACTATAGCAATGCTTACTCTTATAAACCAGACACCGTAAGTAAGTGGAATATAAAGTTCACTGGTGATCTCACGGTGCTAGGAGTTAATGCTTTCTTGGAGAGGGTGGAAGAAATGAAAGTTTCGCGTAGAGTACCCGACACTGTATTATTTGATAGCGCAGTTGATCTTTTTGAAAACAGCGCATTAATATGGTTTAGGGCTAATAGATCGATGGTGAATTCGTGGTCCGAGCTAGTTGAATTGCTTAAAAATACATATTTACCACATGATTACGATGAATCTCTTTGGGATGAAATTCGTAATCGGAAGCAAGGGGTTCACGAAGCGCCGCACATTTTTATAGCGTACTTACAAAATTTAATGAGTAGGCTGGGTGAAAAACCATCGATCGCAAAGCAAATACGAGTAATTTTGCAAAATTTACAACCGCGTTATAGTGATCAATTAATTTTTCATGAGTTTGAAACAATTAACGAAATTTTATCTGCATGCAAAAATATCGTGGAGGCTGAGAGACGGAAAGATTTATTCATGAGGCATCAGCCTACGTTAAATCCTCTTGAACCTGATCTAGCCGAACCTATTAGTAAATTTGAAGGTAGAAGAGGTCAACCCTTAGCTTCCCAAACTTATAACACGCATTGGTATCAACCAAATAAAGCTCAATCTATGAGACCTCAAGATAAGCATGAGGTTCATGCTTTGCAGACTACTACGCCTAGGTTCAAAACACGAAGCTTTGCAAAGCCGGTGGGTGCGAATACCAAATGTTTCAATTGCAGAGAGGCAGGGCACACTTATCATACCTGTAAGGTAGATAGACGTTTATTTTGTTATTTTTGCGGATCGCAAAATGTTAGTTATGCCAATTGTCCTCGATGTCAAAAAAACTTAGAAGAGAGGGAGTAAGCAACAGCCTCTTACCCCCCAGCCCTTTTCGCTTAAAGGCTGAGAGTCCCGAATGGCAACATTGGTTGGCCCATGTTAACGCATTCTGTAAAACTACTCCAACTGTAAATGCCTTGTTTGCACATCGACCATTCGATAATAGGGCTTACATTTTTGTTAATATTCTGGGAGAGCGAGTGTTAGGTTTCATGGACACAGGGGCGAATCAAACGGTGCTAGGTCGCGAGGGACTCTATTTAATTAAGAAATTAAAATTGACTATCGACCGATCACAGCAAATACCATTAAAATCAGCAGATGGTACTTTGCAAAATGTCCATGGTACGGTTTTATTACCAATGACGGTTGATGGCATAACTAGGGATATTTCTGTAATCGTCACAGATTCTATCGAATATCCTCTTATACTGGGTTATGAGTTCTGTAAGCAGTTCAGGTTAAAAACTGACTTTGAAACAGATACTTATAATATACCGAAGGGAATTCATGAAATGGCTTCCTCAAAAGTCATTCAAGCTCGTGCCGACCTGTCTTATGACCAAGTACAAGAACTAGAGCAGGTCATCGCTCAGTTCAAGTCCATAGCTCCAACTGAATTGGGTAGAACAAAGTTGGTGGAACACGTTATTGATACTGGCGATGCTTTGCCAATAAAACAACGATATTTTCCCATGTCGCCGGCCATGTTAGAAAAAATTAATGCCGAAGTGGACGAGATGCTGCGTCTCAAAGTAATTAAAAAATCTTTTTCTAGTTGGAATAGTCCCATTGTTCTTGTTAAAAAGAAAAATGGAGACGTACGCTTCTGCTTTGATGGCAGGAAGATTAATTCTGCAAGTAAAACTGACGCATATCCTATTCCGTTTGTAAGCGATATTTTGGATAGATTAAGAGACGCACGGTATATTTCCTCTATAGACTTGCGAAAAGCATTTTGGCAAATTCCACTTTCTAAAGAGTCCTGTGAAAAAACAGCTTTTACTGTCCCACGGCGTGGACTTTTTGAATTTAATGTTTTACCATTTGGACTACATAACAGTCCCCAGACATTACAGCGTCTCATGGACAGTATTTTTGGTCCCGAATTTGAGAATGTTTTTGTATATCTCGATGATATAATTATTATTTCAAAAACATTTTCCGAGCATATGGCACTTCTCAAAGAAGTTTTCAAACGTCTAAGTAAGGCAGGTCTAACGATTAATTTAGGCAAATGTGAGTTTTGTCGTGACTCTCTTAAATACCTCGGTTACGTAGTCGATGCCAAGGGTCTTAGAACCGATCCAGATAAAGTGGAAGCCATCGTAAATTATCCGACTCCTAAAACAGCCACGGAGATAAAACGTTTTCTTGGTATGGCAGGGTGGTATAGACGCTTTATACCCAATTTTTCTACCATAGCTGCGCCTATTTTAAGACTTCTTAAAGGTAAAACCAAGGGTCAACGTGTGTTGTGGGATAAGGATGCAGAATGTGCCTTCCGAATATTAAAAAATAAATTAATATCTGCCCCTATTTTGAGCAGTCCGGACTTCACTCAACCCTTCTTTATTCAAACCGATGCATCTGATGCAGGCTTAGGCGCTATACTTATTCAAGGGGAAGGGGAAAATGAAAAGGTGATTGCTTACGCTAGCCGCACACTTGGCAAACACGAAAAAAATTACCATGCGATGGAAAAAGAGTGTTTGGCGATTTTGTTCGGGGTAGAGAAATATCGACCATATATTGAGGGAACTAAATTTACCGTAATTACGGACAATTAAGCTCTTCGTTGGCTTGGTTCGATCCAATCTCCATTGGGTAGGTTAGCTAGGTGGTCGGTCCGTTTAAACCAATTTGATTTTAACATCGTTCACAGAAAAGGAACTCTCAATATTGTGGCCGATGCTCTTTCTCGAGCTCCGATTAATATTCATGCAATATCGCTAATTCCAGAAGATAAAAGCGTTTGGTATCAACGAATAATAGATAAAATCAATTCTCATCCAGACCGATATCCTAATTTTAAAATTGAGGATGGATATGTATATAAGTTCGTTCCAAATAAGCATAATATAATATCGAACTTAGTTGAATGGAAATTGTTGGTACCAAAATCCTGCCGTCGCGAAGTGTTGCAGGATTGTCACGATAACCCATTAAGTGGTCACTTAGGCGCGTTTAAAACCTATCACAAAATTGCCGAACTTTATTACTGGCCGCGAATGAAATCAGATATTGCTCGATACGTTATTAAATGCGAAATTTGCTTGGCAAGCAAAGCTTCAAACCAATTGCGTCCTGGCTTGATGGGAAAGTCAAAGCGAGTGGAGTATCCATTTCAAATTCTTTCCATCGATTTGATGGGACCTTTTCCAAGGACTAAAAAAGGAAACTCATTCCTTTTGGTCATGTCTGATTGGTTTACAAAATTCGTAATTGTCCACCCATTAAGACAGGCTACTGCGGCCTCTATCGTGCAAAAAGTTGAAGAAGCTTTCCTTTTGTTTGGTGTGCCACAAATTGTAATGTGTGACAATGGTACGCAATTTACTGGCAAAGTATTTAAAGATCTAATAGATAAGTACCAAGTCCAAAAGACCTGGTACAATGCCAATTATCATCCACAAGTCAATTTTGTGGAAAGATACAATCGCGTGATAGGTACGTGCTTGCGTTCATTTGTTGAACAAGATCATAGGTCGTGGGATTTACACGTCTATCAAATAGCTCACGCTATTAGAAATGCGGTGCACGAAGTCACAGGGTTCACACCTTCATTTTTGAATTTAGGTCGGTCAGTACCTAATAATGGTACTTATTATGGTCGGTTGAATCAGGCGGAACCTGGTGAGTTTGAGATAGGTGATCACGAGCGCGTTATTTCTGATGTTAACAACATGAGTGAGCTACATCAAACAGTAGTGAAACGTTTGCAAGTAGCATACGAGCGTAGTAAGGCCAGGTATGATTTGAGAAAAAGACCTCTTTCGTTCAAGCGCGGTGATACAGTATGGAAGCGCAATTTCGTGTTGTCAAGCGCCATTGATAATATTTCTAAAAAGCTAGCGCCAAAATATACCAAGTGTACAGTAGCCGAAGTCACAGGTACGGTTACATATCGTCTAAAAGACGAACGCGGCAAGAACCTTGGAGTTTTCCATGTGAAGGACCTGAAGGCAGCTCCTGATTTTGATTAGCCATGTTAGTTTTCATCATCAAGCAAGGTGTGTACGTGAGGTCTGCTGTTATCTTTATAGGGTTATAAGAATCTTCGGATTCAAAAATTTTTTGATTCAATGTCGGGTGAATATCTTTAAGATTGGATTGCCAGATCCCACCAAATGTTATTTTGCTGTCTTATAGCGAGACAAATTAATTTTTTTAGTAATTGTATTTGGCGCCTTAAATTGATTGATTAATTATTGCCAAATCAATTATGACTTCAATATGAAGTGGTAAAAATTCGTTAACGTATTTTGCGTTATAAAAGCATACCTTTCTGAAGGAACTGGTTTTTTCCTGGGTATTTATGAGTGTAAGCTTTCATAGGTTTTGAAAACAATCATGGTACATGTTTGTTAAGCACTCAAAAATTTATATAAAACATTTTCAATCTAGGTGTTCACTAGCAATCATACGGATTGTTGGTGACAATACTGGAAAATGTGAGTTTTATGAATCAAACGCCTGAGAAACAGTTAATTTCATTGCATACGAGGGTGGGTTGTATTATATTTTGAGTATATGTGATACATCCGTAATATCTATTAAGTTTATCGCCATCTTAAAACAATACTCTTTCGGTTACATTGGAGTCAAATTACGTATACTCCATATTTTTGATCAAAGTAACTTAGGTACAATTTAAACAAGGGTTGATAAAACACATAATTCCAGCTTATACCTTATGGAATAATTTTGGTACAAAATCTTTATTATTAAACCGTACGTCACAGCTAAGACCATCTATCAAATGGGCAATATAATCTCCAGAATTACCTGTATGAACCAGAATTAACATCTTCATTCAGTATCGTTATCCATACGCAACTAGTAATTTTTACTGAACTTAGCCCGGTTCATAGCTTAGTAGGGGGGGAGTGTAACGTTACTAATGTAGTTACCTTACAATATTAATTATTAGGCTATCCTAGTAATTACGACGCACTCTGTAGAGCGGTTATCAACCAGGCGCTCGCCCCTGATAAGAGGCTTTTTGATTTGAAAACTTTAACATGGTTAGAGGTTTTATAATTTGAGAATAAAAGAGATTATATTTAGTTAATCAGTAACGCAGATTGGATTTTTTTTCGAAAGCGGTTAATTAGTGAAAAGCGCCGTTGCATGGATTAATAATTTTGGAACCGAATACGTATATCCTAATTTTGGGAAACACGGAGGAAATTTATAAGACCGAAGTAATTAACGAAGAAAACAGTAGTGGTTAAGATTTTCATGGTGTTAAAGAAAAGTTCAATTTGTTTTATTGGGAAAGAATTCCATTGGTAGAGTTCATTCGCCATACCCGGACCATATTTGGATTGCAATTTATTTTAATCATTTTGGATTACAAATTATCAACGTTAACACCGGCATAATTTTTGACTATTATTTAATTTTGTTTTTATCTACTACTGCTGATTAAACCTTTGTTTATGCGAACAGGTAGTTGGTTTGTCGGCGCATCTTTGCTTGTCTCGAGTTAGTCCGATTAGATAGCTTGAGTTGGATAGCTTGTGTTTTGTGAGTTACTTATTTGTGTAGCATTTATCTGTTTTAGTAGTTCTTGTTCATTGACACAGATCCGGATCCAGAAAAGAGCTCTTGGAAGGAACTTGGACCAGATAACTTTTGGTGTCTCTGCTATTATTTGATAGCAGATTAGGAAAGAGTAAGACGGGGTAAGTGCTATTCATTTAGTAATTTTGCGATCACTTGTTGTCTAACGTTGTATCAAGCCTTGCACTAATCTAGTTGGATAGCTTTGGATGAGTGAGTGTTGGTGGCACTCTGATTATTGGTTTGCGGCCGACCTTCAGTCGATCAGCAGTAGATTGCTTTCTTACGCCATCAGCGTTTATTGTTTGAGACCTCGAGTCTAATATTATTTGTTGTTTAATTATTGTACAACTGAGTTTTACGTAACTCCATCTTTACTCATCTTTAATATTGGAATAAATCCCCTTCCTTCTCTTTGTTGTGTTTTCTTTCAATATTTGGCGCCCTAAGAGCATTTCCTTTCGAAGTTGATAGTACCTCCGTCTCATTAGTTGTGATAAGCCGCTATAAGGAACAATCTAAAGAAGAACCTGCGATTGGTGGAAACACCTACCCTACTGCTTCAGGAACTGTGGGTTAAATCCCAATAGCTGGCCAACCGTATAATACCAACGACGGTTGAGAAAGTGGCATCTTGTTAGCGCGCACTTTAGGCTACAATGTCACAGCGAAAACGACAAGATAAACAAACTTCTAAACTCGCCTGATCAACTAGAGATGCCTATCAAAGCATTCAAGATGAAAGAAATACGGTCCATGATAAATAAGAACCTAAATCCTAAGAAATCACCTGGATACGACCTCATAACAGGCAATTCCTCATAATAAACAAGGAATTATCAAATCGAGGCATTAGATATATAACTCAACTGTTTAACGCCATTATGCGATTGGAATATTTTCCCATGCAATGGAAAGTAGCGGAAATAATTCTCACTCCAAAACCATGTAAACCAGCAAATGATGTAGCCTCCTACAGACCCATCAGCCTTCTCCCAATACTATCTAAACTGCTTGAGAAAATGATTCTGAAAAGACTTCAGCCAGTTATAGATGAAAGAAAACTGATACCTAACCACCAGTTTGGCTTTAGACAACAACATTCTACAATAGAACAAATTCACCGAGTTGTGGACATAATCTACAAAGCACTGGAAACCAAAGCCTACTGTGCCGCTGCACTCTTAGATGTATCTCAGGCGTTTGACAAGGTCTGGCATGCTGGACTGTTACTCAAACTGAAAACTTCCCTACCGCACAATTACTACAGACTATTAAGATCGTACTTAATTGAAAGACATTATATGGTAAAACATTGCGGAGAATACAGTTCACTATTTCCAATTAATGCAGGGGTCCCCCAGGGAAGCGTTCTTGGACCAATACTATATATCCTGTATACAGCTGACTTACCAACCATGTCGGACACTACTACTGCCACTTTTGCAGATGACACAGCACTACTAGCAACACATTGTAATCCAACGATAGCCTCAGAAATGTTACAACGTCATCTGGATGAAATACAGAGGTGGCTAAAGCGGTGGCGCATCAAAGCACATGAGACGAAATCGGTACAAGTAACGTTTACCATGGGGAAAAAGACATGCTCACCTGTATTCTTAAACCAAAAACAACTGACACAAAGTGACGACGCAAAATACCTTGGGATGCACTTAGATAGACGCCTCACGTGGGGTAAACACATATTATCCAAAAGAAAACAGCTTGGCTGCAAACTCACCAAAATGTACTGGTTGCTGGGACGAAAATCCCGACTCTCACTTGAAAACAAGATACTAATTTACAAAGCCATACTAAAACCCATATGGACTTATGGTATACAGCTATGGGGTTCAGCTTCTCTATCTAATCTAGAAATTATTCAAAGGTTTCAATCTAAGGTGCTAAGGATGATTGTCGAAGCACCGTGGTATGTGCCCAACAACTTAATCCAGCGTGAGCTACAAATACATTCAATTCAAGACGAGATCACAAACTATAGTAGCAATTATATCAATAGACTTGGTGTTCACCCTAACAACCTGGCAGTTAAACTTACCAATGATAGTAAAGTGCATAGACTAAAAAAGTTTAGACCTACAGATTTGCCAACAAGATTTTGAGTTTCTTGAACGAAATCTTGGCCATATTTGTGTGATGTACATAATACCAAAACTATTAAGTTATAAATAAAGAAGTGCATCATTGGATGCATTTCCACATGTCATGTAAACTCCATCAAACTTACTCATTGTTCTCGAACAGATTGTAAATGTAATTTGAAGTCAATAAAAAAAAAAAAAAAATGCTAATAACAGAACTAAATTGAAAATTGATGCAGTTCTCACAATTATTTTGAATCCTTCAGGTAAGTAGTCGCGGGTTCCTCGTCTGATGCTGTTGTGGTTAATCGTAATATTTTTCCTGATTGTTGTAATATAGTTCACAATCCTGCTAACATTGTTCTTGTTCCTGATAATGTTGTTTCCGATCCTGCTAATATTGTTCCCCATCTAGATAATGATATCGTTCCAAGCACTGTTAATTAAGCAATTATACCATGCACACCAATAAAAAGTAAGTTTTATAACAATTATAGCAAGCGACAGTCTTTATACTTTAAGGGACTTACTGATTTCCCTATGCTTGGTTGTACACAGGTTTATAAAGCAATTTGATAAGGAATTAATGTATTACTTCTTTAGGAACTGGTCTTCTCGGATATGTGAATGTTAGTCGAGTCTCGGGTTAACTTCAAATTTAAAAAATGTTATTTTTTGTTATGTTTTTAAACATGTTATTTTTTGTATATAATTGTAAAATTTATTGTTATTATGAATGTGTTATAATAAATAAATTAATGATAAACAATGTTTTTAGTTTTTCAATATATTATTATTTAAAATTTTAAATATTAGTGAAAAAATAAAATATTGCGTAATATTTTAATTCCCGCCGATTTTATTGCGCGATTACAGCGCCGTTGGTGCTATTGGTATGAACTATTATTTGGTCATAAAAATTGGTGGGAAGTTGAACATCTATAGTAATCTCTATAATCTGTGGTTAAATATATGAGGCACTACCCCTTTCTTAAAAAAAACTCTTCCTCCCATTAATTTAAATCGAGTATAATTTTCCATATCCTCTTCTAGCTGCAATAAAAATAACATTAAAATACGTAAATTTGTCATAATATAGTACACTACATTAAAATGATCTTCACAGCAAAATAATACTGACTTCGATGTTGACATAAAATATGTGAGATCCGAAATAAAGGAAATATTATAATAATAATAATAATAATATCTTTGATGATGTCGAAATGGAATACCTGTTAGAATATCCTCAATAGAAACAATATTAACTGTTATAAACATATATTAATCAATTACAATGTACTGATCATACCATACAATATTATGTCATGACAAAAGATATTTATGCACACTATATATTTATTATCGTAGTCCAACACCCCTTCTCGATAAAACAATTAAATCAAACCAATTGAATTGCAAAACCTTTCCAACTTTTGAGCTGCTAATGGTTTCGTTAAGAAATCGGCAATCATTTCATTTGTTGGGCAGTATGGAAACTGAATTTTATTTTCCTTTTTCATTTCAATTGCATAAAAATATTTAGTTTCAATATGTTTTGTTCTATCTTTTACTCCTTCTTTGTTTAATAACTTGAGACAACTTTGGTTATCTTCATATATTTTAATTTGTTTTATATCTTCTTGCATTTCATTTAGTAACAGCTTTAACCACATAGCTTCTCGACAAGCTTCTGAAAGTGCTACTATTTCTGCTTCAGTTGATGATAGAGACACGCATTCTTGTTTTCTACTTCTCTAGGAAATTAATCCTCCACAAAATTGAAATATATAACCACTATTAGATTTTCGGTCTTCTCTATTTTCACCCCAATCTGCATCAGCATAACCAATTAATATATTCTTATTCATTGTTTCGCCGTCATGATTTCTCAGTTTAATTTTCTTATCGATTGTTCCTTTTAAATATCTTAATATACGCTTAACTTCTGTCCAATCCTTTTGTGTGGGATGACGGACTTTTCTGCTTAGGATAAGATACACTTATTGCTATATCTGGTCTTGTATTTATTGCTAAATATAGTAATGCTCCAATAGCTTTTCTATAGTTATCCGAGTTAGTTAATACATCATCATTAATTGATTTGTAATATCCTAAATCTAATGGAATATTTGACACTTTGGCATCTGTCATATTGAAATTATCTAGTAACTTCTCAATATATGTTTTCTGATGTATTTTGAATATACCATGCTCGTCGTTTTCTACTTGTATACCTAAATACTAATTAATAATTCCCAAACTATTCATTTGAAATTCCTGTTGCAATTTATCTGCAGTTTCTTTAATTTTATTTCTGTTCTTGCAGGCAATAATTAAATCATCTACATATATCAATATGTAAATGGTTTCTCCATTTATGTATATATAAACATTGATCAGCATTTCCCCTTCTGAAACCATTTTCTTTAAGAATTTTATCCAACAATGTGTTCCACACGCGCGCTGCTTGCTTCAATCCGTAAATACTTCTGTTTAGTTTACAAACAAAATGTTCTTGCGCCTCTTGAATGAATCCTTCTGGTTGTTTCATATATATTTCTTCATTTAAATCGCCATTAAGGAAAGCTGTTTTTACGTCAAAATGTTCTACTGTCAGTTTATCTCGACCTGCTATGACCATCAAAATTCTAAAGGTTGATTGTTTGACAACTGGTGCAAACACTTCATCATAGTCATCTCCAAATTTTTGTGAATAACCCTGTGCCACTATTCTAGCTTTATATTGATCAATTTCTCCTTTGTTATTAGTTTTTATCTTAAAAACCAATTTACAACCAATAACATTCTTGTTGTTTGGTCGAGCACATAATGTACACGTATTATTTTCTTTTTTCCTTTTCTTTATTCCTTTTCATTGCATCAATTTCTTCATGCATTGCTTTTTCCCATTGACTTTTATTCTTTTGAACTATTGCTTCTTTATAAGTTCTTGGTTCTGTTACTTTATTTTCATCTTGTATATTTAAACTACATTCGGTAAACCTGATTGGTAGTATACCTTTATTCTTTCTCTCAGATCTTCTTTCTTCCCGAGGCTTTTCAAAATCTTCTTTCATCTTTTCCTCTACATTTAAATCTTGAAAGTTTTTATTATTTCTTGTTTTATCGTTATGCGATTTTTTAGTTTAGCAATTGCAAAAACTTGATCATTTTTAATCATTTTACATGTTCCATGTGCAAAATTTATTTGAAAACCTTGTTTTTCTAATTTGCTAACAGATAACAAGCTTGATTCTAATTTAGGAACATAAAGAACTTCTTTCATTGGAATTTTAAAAATTTTACCATTTATAATTAACTCCAATATTCCTTCTCCAATTCCTTGTTCCTTTATTTGTTTTCCATCTGCAAGTAAAATGTCCTTTTGCGTAGCAAATAATTTGGTAAAGAAATTCTTATTGTTTGACATGTGGCTTGTACAACCAGAATCCATATACCAATCTCCTTCATTATAATTTTCGTTTAAAATTTTGAAACATATTTCCGATTCATTACTTTCCTTTTGAATATTTTCAACATTTTAGGCTTCTATACAACGTATAGGAAGAAGCCTTATGATCTAGCTCCGTGTCCGTCTGTCCGTCTGTCCGTCTGTCCGTCTGTCCGCATAATTCAAAACCAATCAGAACGCACGTTTTTAAAACAATTTTACTTCATATAGAATATTTTTAGATTGGTATTAATTATTCAGATTATTTACATATATATTTTTTAATCCGATATTCTTATTTTGTATTTTTAGAGTAGGTATTTTACGTGTTTCTAATACGGTATTCGGTACGTGTTTCGGGTATTTTAATATTTCATTATGAATTGTGTTTTATTTGTGGTTTGTAAATTGCAAATATTTACCTATAAAGGTCGAAATAAAAAAAAAATATTAAAATGTTAGCGTTTTCCTTATATAGTAAAAAAATCTACCTAATTAAAAGATTAAGGCATGGCTTCTATACAACGTATAGGAAGAAGCCTTATGATCTAGCTCCGTGTCCGTCTGTCCGTCTGTCCGCATAATTCAAAACCAATCAGAACGCACGTTTTTAAAACAATTTTACTTCATATAGAATATTTTTAGATTGGTATTAATTATTCAGATTATTTACATATATATTTTTTAATCCGATATTCTTATTTTGTATTTTTAGAGTAGGTATTTTACGTGTTTCTAATACGGTATTCGGTACGTGTTTCGGGTATTTTAATATTTCATTATGAATTGTGTTTTATTTGTGGTTTGTAAATTGCAAATATTTACCTATAAAGGTCGAAATAAAAAAAAAATATTAAAATGTTAGCGTTTTCCTTATATAGTAAAAAAATCTACCTAATTAAAAGATTAAGGCATTAAAAATTGGAATAAAATAAAGCCCAAATAATTTAACCTACCGAAAAAGTAGATGTATAGAAGCCTAAGAACTGTCGCAAAAGCGAGTTCCACCTTGTTCATTATTAACTTGAACATTATTAGCTCGATGTTTTCTTCCGTTTTGCCATGTTTTCTTATTATAATAACAATCACGTTTTAAGTGTCCTTCTTTGCTGCACACAAAACATTTCATATTTGCACTATTAAAATTCTTGTTCTTGATTTTTAATACTTTTTCATCTCTTGCACTTTGTACTAGATTTTCTTCTCTTCTTCTATATTCATTTATTAACTTTTCTTTGACCATTTCTAATGTTAAATCATTTTCTTCGCGGCCTTCCAATGAAGCTACTAATGTAGTGTAACTATCCGGTAAACTACGCAATAAAAATGCAACCACTAAGTTTTCACCTAATTTTTCTCCCAAATTTCTTAACTTGTATATCAATTCCAATATATTTGTTAAATGTTGCTCCATATTGCCATTTTCACACATAGTAGTTCTGCATAATCTTTTTAATAAATGTACTTTACTAGTTAGTGTCGATTTTTCAAAATAATTCTTTAAATTTTCCCAAGCATCTTTTGCTGTATTTGAATCTCTTATATGTATGATTTGGTTATCTTCAATCATTAAACCAATTGTTGCTCTAGCTTTCCTGTCATGCTTCCTCCAATCCACTGTAACCGGATTTGGCTTTTCATCTGCGATGACGTACCATAAATCTTCTTTAATTAGGAACAATTCCATTTTATATTTCCAAATTTGATAATTTGTACCATTTAGTTTTATAACGCTGTATTTAGTATCCGTCATGTTTATTTTATGACTTTTGATAATGTATTTCACAAATTTCTTAAATTCCTTTTTATTTCCTTTACAATATCAAAAATACTATAACTAATGAGGTAATACTATAATAAGGCACATAACCTGTTAGAATATCCTCAATAGAAACAATATTAACTGTTATAAACATATATTAATCAATTACAATGTACTGATCATACCATACAATATTATGTCAAGACAAAAGATATTTATGCACACTATATATTTATTATCGTAGTCCAACAATACCCACAAACGAGGCATTTTTCAAGGCGATTCTTTAAGTCCACTATGGTTCTGCTTAGCTATGAATCCACTCTCTTCATTACTAAACGATTCAACTGCAGGTTTTAAGCTCAATTTTAGAAATAATTGCACCATTACTCGTTTGCTCTACAGGGATGATTTAAAACTGTATTCTAGAAACGCCGATCAACTTAATAACTTAATCGAGATTACTAAAGTGTTTAGTGCCGATATTTGCATGGAATTCGGTTTTGAAAAATGTGCAAAAATTGACGTTTTCAAGAGTACTCCAATCGTAAACATTGAAATATTAAACGAAATTTCACAATTACTTCCGCATAAAGTTTATAAATATTTGGGATTGAAACAATATTTTGTTTTGGATCACACTTTACTCAAAAAAGAATTTTAAAGAAAAATATATTGCTAAATTGAAATTACTTTTAAAATCTAAACTAAATGCTAGAAATTTGATGTTAGCAATTAATACATGGGCAGTACCGGTCATAGCTTACTCCTTTGGTATTCTTAAATGGTCAAATACAGATTTAAATGTACTAGATACTCTAACCAGAAAATTGCTATTCAAATATAGAAACTTACATCCCAGATCTGCTGTAGAAAGATTATATATAAAAAAAAGGAGGGAGAGGATTATTAAACCTATTTAATTTGTGTAAAGCACAAACAAATTCACTACGCGAATATTTTTATTCATTAACTAACCCTTTAATACAAACTATAATCAATTTGGACAAACATTTCTCTGGACTTGATCTTAAAAATAAAAACTTAAATTGTGATCAAAATTTAGATCTTGAAATAAATTGGAAAAATAAAGTATTGCATGGCAAACATGCTACACTTTTGGATTCTGTAGGAATAGAAAAGGATATGTCGGTACTATGGATAAAACAAGGAAGATTGTATGCAGAAACGGAAGGTTTTATGTATGCAATTCAAGATGGTGTAATTGCCACCAGAAATTATATGAAACATATTATGAATAAAATCGATGCCATAGATGTATGCCGTAAATGCAAACTACCTAACGAAACTATTGAACACATCATAGCCGGTTGTTCAGAATTAGCTCCCACTGAATATCTTCATAGACATAATCTGGTTTGCAAGATACTACACCAACAGATTGCACTTAAATTCGGTCTGATGAACAATGTCAACCCATATTATATATGTAAGTACATACCGGAACCTGTTTTGGAAAAAGAGGGAATATTACTCTATTGGGACAGATTGATATTAACCGATCGACACATCAACCATATAATAGACCTGACATTGTCATAATAAATAAAAATGAAAAAAATGCAGTTATCATTGATGTGGCAGTGCCTTTGTCTAAAAATATATTATCAACAGAAAAAGAAAAAATACGGAAATATGAGGATTTGGCAATGGAAATGAAGGCTCTATGAAATTTAGAAAAAAATCAAGATTGTACCCATTGTAATATCTCCTACAGGTGTAGTATCTTGCAATCTAGAAAAATATTTATTAAATTTGTGTTTAATTTCAAAATTATTTGAAAACACGCAAAGAGCAACTATTTTGGGAACCTGTCGGATAGTTAGAAAATTTCTTAATCAAAATTAGCAGACTTGATAATTTTTTATTTTTTCTATATCAAATTTTATGTAGTAGTATGTATAACAATAATGTAAATTAACCCTATTACCATAATTAAAATGTTAGGTGGTTGGTATTGTTCCCCCACCCAAATGTAACACCACAATAAGCGAGAAATAAATATAATAATAATAATATTTATTACATAAATCGCAGATACATGATATGATCGTCAGCTGGCGCTGGCTCTGTCAAAATAATGCGTGCGCATAAAATTATCTAAACGCAGATAAATGTCTGCAGCTGGACAAGAATTAATTTTAGTTACTATGTAAAGTGAAAACAGTGTGTTCGTGACATGTTTATTTAAACGAGAACAAAGTAAGCTTTGTTTGTAAATTATTTGATGTTTTCTTGGTAAAATACTTAATTTATAACGTAAAAGTAATTTCTAACCATAAAATTAATTTATTACAGAAAGAAATATAAAATGGTGGCCGGTATGTTAGAATTATTCGATCAACTACAAAGCGCCAAACAAAACTTCTTCTGGCAAACTACAGTGGCAAGGTAAGCGTTACTATTTTTTTGATTTAATATTTTAAAAGTGGCATTTCACAAAGCGCGCATTTGTGTTTTACTCTAAGTATTTTTAAAATCAGTAAAATTTTTCTTCAACACAATGTAAAACATTGCAGTAAAACAGGGTATCTCGAAAGTTTTTATGTATTGCATTGCAATCGGTCAAGGTAAACTACAAACTTACATTATATTACATTACATTACTAATTATTATTATATTTTTCAACTAACTATATCTTGAAAAATATTGCTTTTAGAGAAAAAATCTTCGAACAAAAATGATAGAAAGTTTAATTTCCTACAAAAAGGGTTTATCATTTTTATTGTCCGGCGTACCGTTTACGAGATATTAATAAAAACGCGCTTTTCAAGATGGCGGCTGACGCGAGTGCTATCCGAGGCCGAAAACCCGGTTTTAGACTTAGGGGCCATCTACTTAGGGGCCAATCGACAAATCCCTTACCAGGATTTTATGTTTTGCAAATACACCTGGCGCCTGGGTTAATAGGCTTCTACGTACTTTGCTTTGAGATGCTTGATGGTTGTATTGCAATCTATTTGCAAAAATTTGGAGATTATGCTCTCCTGTATCCTGCTTGTGTACATTGAAGACCAATAGCTCTTCCCTGAGTGTCAAGAACACATTGTTATTTGTAACCTGGAATTTTAAAATATGTATAAATAGTATTTACATTGTCTGATTCGGATTAAAAGTAAAACTTTGTTTGACAAGCAATTTTTGCATTTGCGAGGCGGAGCGCTAGCGGAGTTCTGACTGGCAGCGGCTTAAACAAGACTCTGTAAAATACGAAACATATTGTCATCTATTCGCTATGAGAATGTCTTGTGGCGCCTCTGTTGGTTCGATAGAGTGAATTAAATCTGGAAAAATTTTCATTGTATATATACAAATTTTGCGATATAAACGGAATATTTCAATAGAATAAAATTATTTGAAGTAGCTTAGTTCATTAGCAGTGGTGCGGTTGTTATTATTTTCAGTCCATAAGAAAAAAACGAAAGTACTCGGGTTTTATATTAATATAATCCACGTTTTACGTTTTACGTTTTAATATAATCCACGACTACGATTAAGAAGTATTACACTTATAAAAAGTAATAAAAAGACACAGGCTTAATTTTTAATTTCAATAATAAAATTGAGAATCTATCTTCTTTTTTAATTTTAGATTGATCCACAGAAGATTTTGTCATGCGTTTAAGTAAAAAATTGAAATTATCTATGATAACACCTGCAACATCTAATAATTATTATTGGTTATCTTTTATTGAAATGAAACCTTTAAAATGTATTGTTTTATTCACTGGTTCACTAAGTTTAAAATTAGGTTCAACTGCCTTATCAAGAAATTAAATCTTTTTGAAGTGTGTATTTTGTAAATCGATTTTGTAAATGAATAAAATTTACACGTACTATTAAAACTCGTGTTTTTACAAATCTTCACACAAGTTTCGTGGCACATACTAATTATTGAAGTAATATAACCATAGAAATTTAATCGTTCGAGTTTGACGTTTTGTGACAGTAGCTTCCAGATTTAATGCACAAAGCTGTCACCATGGGTGCTACGACCCGTATTCATATCCCTTCTTTTCCGACGCACGTAGCGAATATTTCGGAAACGCTGAGGCAAAATAAAAAAATTAATAGACATTTTTTTCTTCAAATTTTATTCGCTATTTTATTTTGATAATATGTTTTCAGATTTTTCTTCCGAACAGCTAATATCTGAATCATAATTTTCATCTTCTTCTGATACTAGACCATCGACGTTTATGTCAATCTCATCTAAACTTTTGCTTCTATATTGATTCGCAGTAGGTACCTTTTTCCAGCATCATTAAAAATTAACTTATTTGACCACTTGAAAATTTGTAAATTTTTGTGTTGACCACCTAGATTCTCCTTTTTTAATTTACAAAGAGGTGCCGGCTGAGGTATTTTTTTAAATTGACCGTAACGGTATTTATATGGTAAATAATCTTTTGCTAACGATGTTTGAGCGAAATGATTCGGTCTTCTAATAGGTTTGATTGAAAGCACACCAACCAACATTTTAAAAGAAGTTATCCTTTTTTTCTCTTAATTGGTCAGCTAAATTTTTCTTTTCGATTGATCCTTTCTTAAGCGACAAATATGTAGCCACTTTTAAAACATTTCATTTTCATGCTTTCTGGAAATAATATGAAATATTTTTTATTTAAAATTTACACTAAATTTGTTTACACTATGTAGTACAGGGTGCGGCATCATAAATCCTTTTTTGAAATACGCGCCATTTAGACTGTAAAGATCGTAGTGGGCGGAGACTGCTCTTATTCGGTAGGCGTACATCTAAAGTTTTGTTCCCCATCCGGTCAGTCGCCACGATGCGTTGGAACAGTGAGCAGCGTGCATTTGCCGTTGAGGCGTACTTTTCGAATGGACGCAACTCAGCGTGCCTTTCGAAACCGTTCCCCGGATTTGGCCCCTTGCGATTTTTTTGTGGGGATTTTTAAAATTCCGTGTTTATGTCAACCGTCCAAGAACATTAGAAGATCTCAAAGCCAATATTCGGGCTGAAAGGCACGCTGAGTTGCGATCACAGAACGTCCATTCAAAAAGTACGCCTCAACGGCAAATGCACGCTGCTCACTGTTCACTGTTCCTACGCATCGTGGCGACTGACCGGATGGGGAACAAAACAGTCTCCGCCCACTACGATCTTTACAGTCTAAATGCGCATTTCAAAAAGGAAAGTTATGATGCCGCACCCTGTATATGTCTACCCAGCATATTCTTGACGACCTAATTTAAATATGAATTTATACAAATTTTGTAACAAGAATTATTTTGCAAAAATTTTATTTTCAGATAAATTTACAATAACATAATTAATAATTTTTCTAATAAAGTACTTCTTCGTTATTTTAGATGTTTATTAATTATTAAGACATGTTTCGTATAAATAATTAGACATTTTCAAGTCTGTTACAAAAAATATATAATTAATATACTTAAATACAGATTGAATCCCTACATTTGAAATTGAGTGAATTTTAATTACATTTTATTTTTATTTTTGAAGTGTATTTTTGAAATTTTGAAAACAATAAATTTTTGAGTTACAGGTAAACGTGATGTAACGGATGAAAGGATAATTGTTCCTGTTTGTTCAGTAGTTGTTCATTATTTTTAGTGGATTTGGAAATTTCAAAATCTTCCCATAAAATTCCTTTAAGATATTTGTCTACTTTGTGTAGAATTTTTATGTTTTCTTTATTGATTTGATGGTTAGTCAACTTTATATGTTTTCCGACCTGAGAAGTTGAGTGAATTGCTTGGTGTTCTTTTATTAGAATTTTCAGTTGGCTACCCATTTACCGATGTAGTGGTATTCACAATCTACATTTTAATTTGTATACGGCATTGGATTCTATAATTTTGGGTTTTGTTTGACATAACTTAAAAGATTACAAAGGTTGAATTTAAATTTTTCTGCTTGGATGATATTATACCGTCTGCATATTTTTTTTCCCATTTTTAAGTTAATGTAGTCTTGATTTAGTTAGATGACTGGTTTATATATGTTGGAGTTGTCGGCTCTGTTTAAAATATAATGTTGTTCTGATACACGTTGTTTTTTACGTATTAGACTGTTAATACCATTTGTGTTGTAACCATTGGCTGTAGCGAGTTGTTTGGTGGTGTTAATTTCTTTGATTTTATTAGAATTAGATAGTAGAGTATTAAGACAGCGGTTAATTAAGAAATGGAAAGCAGATAATTTATGTTTTTTGAAAAAAAACTGTTTTTTGCATGGAATGGTATTAGTGTGTCTCTGAGGGTTGGTTTTCTATAGATATTAATTCTATAGATCCATGATACGAGGATTTTGTTAAAAAGGATTTTTTTGTACGACCTTAATCTCACTCATTCTGCTTCAGCTCAGTGGCCTTTTGTTATTTTGAATTCGACGGACTTAGCTTGGCTTGAACTTGAAAATTGTGGCACTCACGAATCTTTGTACGACCTTAATCTCACTCGTTCTGCTTCAGCTCCGTGGCCTTTGGTTATTTTGAATTCGACGGACTTGGCACTAATTTGGAAATTGTGGCACTCACGAATCTTGTCGTCGACCGTGCTCTTCGACACTTTTGCTAGACTGACTTTTGCCTGTTTGTTTTTCCCAAGGTTTCCCCATGAATATTTTGTTTAGCCCACCAGATAAATGAATTACAAAAATGATTGTTAATTGTGGACGTCCATTCTTGATCCACTTTATCTGATGGACTTGTTGCGCCGGTTTTTTTTTTTTGAATTTCGCCAGTTCTGTTCTTCCGATTATTGAAGAATTTGGAATAATTTTTGTAATAGCATGGTTTTGTCATTCTCGAATTTTTAAAAATTTAAAATCCCAGAGTTTTTAAAAAAAACTTCAAACAGAAAACAAAATTAAAATTAAGAACATGGGAACAAACCTTAAAATTATTTACAGGGATCTTAAAGTGATCGTCAACCTATTTAAATGGATCCTCGACTTCCACTTACCCTCTGTACAACGTGTCAAGGTATTGGAAGCCCCTCTCACCTTGAATCTTCCTCATGAGGGCGCGGAAATACCATCGCAGTGTATTTACCAAACTTTAATCAAAATTTGTTAAATTATTTTTAAAACAACCAAAATTTAGACGCCTTCATTACTCTTTCTTACAACCTCTTATGAAAAGAACAAATGACATTGCAGAAACGGCCCTGTTGGAAATTTGCATTTGGCTCTTAAATTATTTTGGTTATGTTGGTATTTTGCTTTATCTAATTTTTGTATTGCTTATTTTTTCTCGTATGTAAATAAACTAATGTGTGGTTAAAAATTATACGTGTTCGTTGTTAGTAATAAAAGGGAATTCAATAAAATAATCAGACCGACAGCTACCAAACGATAATGAATATGATTGAATTATCTTCCAAAAATTGTATGAGGTTTGCTTCTACAAAAAATACACAAATTGGTTCGTCAGATGAAGAAATAAATGGAACAGACAAAAATAGCAGAAGGTGATTCTTGGCAAGAAACCGATAAACGTGCGCTACGAAGAAACCAGAGGAAGGCGGCCAAAGAAACTAAAAAACTTTAAGTGCAAAACAAGAAGGCTGCTGTTCAAAATTTATTGAAGGAAGAATATGATGTGTTCGATTCAGAACCAGTGTATGTCAGAGACTTCTGCAATATTCCACGATTTTAACAAGAAGAAGTGGAAGAAGAAGTAATCCCAATTGAAACCAATAGAACTGTTACATAAGAAAAATTACATACTATCAGTCAGTTTCTTCGTTGTTTAAGAAAGAAGAGAAAAGTAGGAGTACATTATTCGAAGTCAGAACGCTTTCGTGTTTGTTGTTAGTAATAAATGTGAATTCAATAAAATAATCAAACCGACAGCTACCAAACGATAATTAAAATTTGCGAAAAGAAAAAAGAATTTGATTTCGAGTTTTTAGAAAACACGTTACGTCTAAAGCACGGATTATTTGTGTACGGCAAAATGGTTGGAGATTTGAAACGAAAATTTCCTGTCTAAGATTTTCGCGATTTATTCTACTATTAAGCGATTTTCGACAAAATGTGTAAGATACGAAAAGACGCTTCTTGTAAAATAAAATCGGATGGCCGCAAACATTTTTTTTGAAGTGTTGATTGGTTCCTGTAAATTTGGATCTAGACTGACTCTACTTGTTAGTCTTTTCAGGACTCCTCCTATACCATCACAAGATCCCTTTCCATGTGAAGTGGCAAAGAAATTGCATTCGGCACTAACCCCAAAGTCTTTTTCGTGAAGACAAACGTTCAAAAAATTCTTTTTGTTTTTATATTGCGCGCTCTGTGGTAACGTAGCAATATTGTTATTTTCCTGCACATTCAATATTCATATATCAAGGAAGCCAACGTATGATGACCCCTTGGTATGTGATGAATAAGTATAATTATTACAATATTATATTAATAAGTAAAATGTAGATTAGTTGAGAAGTTGAGGAATAGTAGAGTAGTAGTTAGTATATAGACGAAGTAGGTTAACAATGTAGTTTAAGTGTACATATAATTAAGTGTAAACATTAAATATATCTAAATTGAGACAACCCATCTTATTAATATCAAACCCTTCAACAATCTTCAACAACCACCAAAGTCACCAAAACAACACTTAGAATATCACATGGCGATCCTGATAAAACATTTTTAAGATTATTACAGCTCGCACCATCGGAGAAGTAAATGATATTATTCAATCCTGGTACACCTTGTTTCAAAAAATTTACAAAATTCCTTTGAAAAAGGTGAACAGCGACGGTATCGTGTTTTAAACTTTCGGAGATCGCAATATAATTTTTATGTTTTATTGTGCCATCTTCTTTGTAATAACCAACGAAAGGATGTAAAGTGACCTGGTCATTGTTCCAATGCACACCCTGAATAGCGTCTTGGATTACAGAAACGTAATTTTCCGCGAAATCGCACATCACCAAACACTCTCCTGGTCGCAACTGCTCCTTCTTTTCGGCAAAATAAGTTGACTTTTGTTGAGCGATAAAAGCAAGCGTCACCAATTCTTCAAGTTTTGTTCCCAGTTTTATCAAAAATTCTTCAACTGTTGATTGAATGGTTTCCAAGTTTGTTCGGTCTACTAATGTCCATTGTTTGTAGATTACAGTGTCTATTAATTCGGTTTCGAATACCTCTTCCAGCTGATGTAGTATATAACCAAGAGATACTGCCTTGTTTCTATAGAAGCAAGGGCCTCGACGGATCCTTCTGCGTTAGAGTATCTCTTGGCTGTTGTAATATACATCAGCTGGAAGAGGTATTCGAAGTATACAATTTTGAAAAGCGCTTTCTTTCAATTTATTTCTTTGGGTGCAAAAATTTGTTTGCCTTCTAACCGCCGATAGATAAAATCTTTGATCATTGCCTCCTTCATCTAGAGTTAACGAGAAGGCAAGATTTTTGAGATTTTGGTTTAGAGAATTTTGTGTTTGGTGAATAAGTTTATTTAATTTCAGTATGTGATTTTTATTGATTTTGTTATTGAATTATTCTAAAATTTGAGTGAAATTAGATTTTGGGATTTTGATGAGATTAAGTTTTGGAAGATTGATAGTTATAAATTAGATTATATAATGTGTTTCGTTTAAGAAAAGTTTTGGTTAGTTTTAGTCCAGTGAACTGATTTTGAAGACATCTTTTCTTTTTTTTACACCTTATTTTTATTCACTCTGGTTACTCGCAAAAGTTTAAAGAAATTATTTGTAATAATTCAAATATCGTTAATTTTATTTTCCATCGACTGACCATATTATCAAACACTTCAACGATAGCATTGTGTCTTTCTTTGTTCGAATACATTTTCAACAACGTGGTCTTTTAATTTAATTTAATAAAGTAAATTATTTTTATTGTGGGCGTAAACTACTTCTCTGTATGTTTATCCACTACGGATAATATAGAGACAAGTAGCTCCAATTTCTTCTTTCACATCCAGTGGTGGCCTTTCGTTTGTTGGCGGATTATTTTTTTTCTTGCAGTGGTTGTTTTATTGCCTTCTGAAAACACATCCTCGCCACCGGCACATGTCAGCTGGGTATAACATCTTTAGCATTTACACAAAATTTTAAACCTGGTTCTTCTTTTTAGCGTGTAGAGAAGAATTCTGTTTGCCCACAAGGACAGGTAGGAATTTTTTATTACATAGTTACAATTTAAATAAATTTGGAATTGGGATTCTAAATTGGCCGGGCAACATTTTAAAGTTCATTTTTTGTGGAAATGTCATTCGGAAAATTTGGTATATAGAAAATATCAGTACAATATGTATGTACAAGAACGTTTTTATATATTGCATCCACGTCAGCTGTTGGATGAAAGGAAAATTTAGTCAAGATAAGACAAGTTTATTGCAACAAATAGTACATATCAAACGCCTTAATTGTCTTATTTTGCATATTGTTGCGTCTTATATAAATATAAAAGTTCCACTACTCTTTAACAAAGTTACTTTCAGTTGTAATATCTGGAGCTTTTATTTACTGCTAATTTCATGTTGTTTATTAATTGTAGCACTTGTAAAGTTAATTAAAATTAGTGCTGGATAATTATGGCTTATGTAGGTGATACAGGGATCCAGGTATGGAGTAAAAAGGAACAAAAACAATAAGTTTTTTTTTAATATTTGCTATATTAAATAGAAAAAACTTTTACCCATAAAACAATAATATTTATTATTTCCAGTTTACACGACTTAAATTTAATTTATGTTATTTTTCTTGGTATTTTCTTTTTTTTTATCCAACCGCAATTTTTGCATATGCGCAATTATGTAACTCATTTTCCAGTTCGCAAGTTTGATTAAATTTATAATTCAAATCAAACGAAACTAAGGGTTTCATTTTTTTTAAATTATAAATTATTGTTGACCTTTATTAAAATTAAAATTATTAGATTTTTGTTGAGGTTTAGGTCTTTATTTTAACAATCTTTGTTGTCCAACGTTTCGAGTCGTTACTGACTCATTTTCAAGGCTAAAATGACAAATTATGTCAAATTGGACGTTGGACAACGTTGGACAACAAAGATTGTTAAAATAAAGACCTAAACCTCAACAAAAATCTAATAATTTTCATTTTTTTTTGTTTTCGCAATTTCTCCTTCAATTAATATTCCATTTTTGAAAGCCATATTTCGCTATTTTCTTCCATTTTTAAGACGTCCGTCAGTCTCATTTGCGTAGTTTTCTACCAACGTTTTCTTATTTACATTAAAATATTTTGGTGGAAATGTAACAGTCGGTTTAAAATTTTTATTTCGCATCCGCTCATTTGAAGAATATCTACTAAATTCGTCTAAAACTATTGATGTTGATTGTCCTGAATCCATATCTTCATTTTCGGAAGACTTTTTTTTCAACAATTGCTTCTTTATATGGCAGGAATTTCTCTCTTCGCTCCTCTCTTCGCTGTTTGAAAATTAATTATTTCAAGTTTGTTGTTAGACATTGCTGATACAAACTAAAAACAAAAATATATTATGTATCAAGAGCTGTAAGTCAAGTTTTACGGTTAAAGAAAGACCAAAATGTATTTTCTAGTTTTTTACAATATATTATTTTGACCGATCGAATATTTTCTTGTAATATTTATATACTATATAATATATAATAATTCATAAATTTAATTCATTTATCTTTACCAATCACAAAAAATATCCTTCGTTCTTCAATTGGACAATATACAAAAAGGACACTACTTGATTAGCTCAGTAAAAATAAGTTGGTTTAATGTATGAAATAAAATATAAACGTGAGAACTTATTTCTTTCGCAGTGAAGAACCACACCAGAGAACCAACATTGCAACTCTACGAGATAGGTAGTTTGGCTTCCCTGGAGTAAATAATAATGTACAAATTGAACAAGAAATTATATAAGATGATGGACTCTAGGTGCAAGGTCAAATTTTATAATTTGTAAAAAGGTATATCCTTGCAGTGAAACAAAATACTTATTGTCAACCAGTTTCGCTCATTTATTGATCATCTTCAGGACAAACTATATAAAATTGTACATCTTAATACATAAAATCCCAGCACTCTTGTAACGTAAATTGCTCAAAAATTCGTCACATCTGCCACTTGCTCAACCGTAGATGTTATTACACGCGTTAGCTAGCTGTGTTATTTAAAACGCAGTTCTTGAGAGCGGGGTGTTTCGAAAAACCTCGTGGATTCGTAGCAAATATGGGATCAACAATCAGATTTCTTCTCAGCTAAATGGAAAAATGCTGGTAATGTGGACGCCAGTTAATGCAAATCAAACTAATAGAAATCAAGAGGCGGTTAATTGCATTAACACAAATAGAAAAAAAAGAAGTTGGCGACAATGTTTAATTAATTCACTAATCAAAACAATACATAAAACATACACATAAGGCTCAAGATAAGCTGCTATTTAATTGAAGATTATAATAACAGTAAACAAAATAAAATATAAAAGGCAAGTTAAAATACTGACATCCACCTGAGGGGTAAATTCAGTTAAGTAGCAAAAATACAATTGATCATCCCTGAGGAGGATAAATCAACAACACGAAGTTATGCTCTAGCAGAAACTAATTGCACACCGGAATTCATTATCTCGGTTATAATTGATATTAAAATAGAACCTGGCATACAGCATCATTAATAAATAAGTAAATGTATCTCTAAGAGACTTACCCTGAATGCAATGCTACCAATTTCACGACTAGGCAAGTGTCTCTCCTTCGAATTCAATATCCTTACTTCATCATTACGTTGGTCCACCATCCAGAAAAAAAGTCTACAAAATAGATAACACAAATTACTTATTAAAAAATCAACATGCCTGCCATTTCAAAACTCATCAATGGAGAAAGTGTGACTGCAAATTCAAATTAATCTCTACTATCGCATCTTCATAAACCAAACATCTGCTTGAAAGTTGAAGTGTAATATCCCAAATAAAAATGTAACCGCACGTCTGAGATTGAAACGATGATGGTGAGACAACAAAACATAAATCCTCGAAGGTTCTCCAACTTCAAATAAAATAATGACCCACTAGGTGCAAACACACTCACAAGGCAAATCTTCTTGTGATTCAAAAAAAGCATCCATAGTGAATCAACAATTATTGGGCAAAATAAACCATTCTTGAGATTATTGATGTCTAGAGAGCGGATAAAAAGGCATTAAAAAAGCCAAAAAAGGCGCCTAAAAAAGCACAAAAAACGCGAAAAAAAAGTTCTAAACAAATAAAAAAATTATTAAAAAGGCATTAAAAAAGGCACAAAATTTTTTTTTAATGTAGTATCTACACTTAAAAATTGTTTTAATTATAATTAAATAACAGAATAATATTTTAAAAGTCTTTAAAACAAAAGTCACAAATTACGTAACGGCCTTAGGGGGGGGGGGATTGATAAATTGTTACGATTTGATACGGTGCATAACGGTTACATAACGCAATTTGTTATGATCTGTTACAATGGGGGGGGGGGTTAAAAACGTCAAAAATTGCGTTACGTAATTTGTGAACAGTCCCTGTCCTTGATATATTCTTCTACTACAGGTTTCACTTTCGGCATTATTGCTTGGCACTTGATTACAATTTTTTTTTTTACAAATAGTAGAACAATCAGTAGTAAAACAATTAAAATTTGTACAAACGATAAAAATAAAAATAATATAGTTACATAAATAATACAATAAATTTTATTCTTGCTTTTACCAATTTGGATTTTAAACTGATTTTAGTAGCAAAATGCATTGATTTTTTTGCAATAACAAATTTTTATGCTTAGGTTGGTACCATATGAAAAATTCAAATTTAAAAATTCAAATCAAATAAAGAATTCAAATTCTGTTCATTTTTTTCTGCAAAAAAATTGCTTTTTCCAAAAAAAAAGCTAAAATAAACTTTAAATAAGCATAAAAATTGAAAATAAGCACAAAATGCTCAAAAAGGCAAAAAAGGCATAAAAAACTTAGTGTCAAATGATAAAATTCTTCATAAATCGTCCACATTTTAAATATCTTATTGCTGCCTTAAATATTGACAATAAGCATAATGGAAGGAAATCCGCTCTCTATTGATGTCAAATAATGCTTCTGTCCACTCCAAATCTTCCAACAGATGACCAATCAAATGTAACGTCGTCGTAAAACCAAACAATCAAACCCTGGATACCATCTGAGTAAAAGATTTCCAACATGGATAAGGGACTCCATTTTACAAGGACCATATTAAATTTATAATATTCAAAACGAAAATTAAATGAAAACGAATAACCCGTAACCTGGGTGCTAAAATATAATTTGTTACTACAAATTAATTAATTAGGAAACCATAATTACCCGTTATCCGGCAAAAACAAATGAGATTAAAACATAAGAAACTAAAAATGAATACACATCGACCACACGTCAATCTCCTACGAAATTTGACGTGCAATGGTGCATATCGAAAATAAACGCATAGCCTGAAAAACGATAGCGTTCCAGTGGCGTAGCTTGTGGAAGATTAGTAACGTCCAAAACGCATTTTGGAACGTTACACATCCCCCCTGCTTAACTCTAAACCGCCATCGGTTTAGGAAAAAAAAATAAGAAAATAGAAAAGAAAATCATACAGAAGTCAAGTCTTACTGCATCCACGGACGAAGTTCCTAGCTAGACAGATACTGCATCACAAGTACTATCTTCTCGTTTCAAAGAACTAAAGATAAAGCATAGCCTTGGACCAGTCTGTTATGTAAGGACATAAGCCAAACAGAAAATCAACCCCCCAAACACAACAGTGTCTCGACAAGACAAACATAAAGATACTAGACTTTGAAAAATGTTTTTACCTCGCAAATTTCATTTTCTCTGTGAATAACAAAATCGTGCATCCCATAAAATCACTGACGCGCCTCTCTCTGATTTAACAGATAATCTCTCGGCAATCGCCACACCAATCAAATCAAATCCACGATAGTGTCTACATTGAAAAATCCCAATGCAAAATAAATACATAAGACAATTTTTATTACACAATAACCATTCCTCATTCAATTCGCTCAAACCCACAACAGATCTATATGCATGAACTTCCTACTTATCCAGAAATTCGATTCAGGTTGCATATTTTCCGGTATGCACAAGCATCTAAGCTAAAATTGTGAACCTAAATTGAAAATAGCTGACAAAAATCGTGTGTTATATGAAAACATGAAACATGAATTCTCAAAGCCGCATAAAGCGTTCAACTACACTAAAAAATTACCAAGGCAAAACCAGGCCTAACAAAGAGGTGTACTCGTAAATCGCAAAAAAATACGATCGAATTTCACTGACTGCAAAGTCTACAAGTCAGTCATAGTGGATTTGGCTAAACGCATTGGACTCCAGTGTCTCGGCAACGTGAGAGGGCAGGACCAAGTTAACCTCCCAAGGATCACTCACACTCCTCAACACTACTACTTAAACCTAACTATATACATGGGAATCCAACACTGGCGGCGCCAAACTCCACTACAAAAAAATCTAACATTGAAAAACAAAATTTGTGACAATTCTTCAGCATATCAAACACTTAGGAGGGGAGGACCTAGTTAACCTCATCCAAGGGTCGCCCAAATTCATCAATGCCATCTGTCCACAAATTATTTACACAAATGGTGGGAGCTGGTACTCTACTATAATAATTGTCTGGCAAAATATTAAAGCATTAACAAAATTAACCACCCCAGGGTTGAATCGAATAACCTTCCAAATAGTTTACCCATACACACAGACGTATTATAGACAGGATTACCAAAGTTTATTCTGACTAGTAATTAATAAACATGTCTAGAAGAAAAGAAAATATTTAGCTGATAGATGTTAAAGAAGAGCTACAAAATCTGAGTGGGAACTAAGCTTCTACGTTGGTTTCCAGGTAGGTGCAACGGATACCTTCGCAAAAACAAAGCCCAAACTGAACACTCCAAAAACGGACCCATAAACACAAAGTGAAAGTGAAACTTGTGGGCGTCAAATAAATCTAACAACACGATCAAAGTCACTCTTGAAAATCGGGCCCCTATGTTGGGCGTCAAATAAGTGTAACGTAAATTGCTCAAAAATTCGTCACATCTGCCACTTGCTCAACCGTAGATGTTATTACACGCGTTAGCTAGCTGTGTTATTTAAAACGCAGTTCTTGAGAGCGGGGTGTTTCGAAAAACTTCGTGGATTCGTAGCAAATATGGGATCAACAATCAGATTTCTTCTCAGCTAAATGGAAAAATGCTGGTAATGTGGACGCCAGTTAATGCAAATCAAACTAATAGAAATCAAGAGGCGGTTAATTGCATTAACACAAATAGAAAAAAAAGAAGTTGGCGACAATGTTTAATTAATTCACTAATCAAAACAATACATAAAACATACACATAAGGCTCAAGATAAGCTGCTATTTAATTGAAAATTATAATAACAGTAAACAAAATAAAATATAAAAGGCAAGTTAAAATACTGACATCCACCTGAGGGGTAAATTCAGTTAAGTAGCAAAAATACAATTGATCATCCCTGAGGAGGATAAATCAACAACACGAAGTTATGCTCTAGCAGAAACTAATTGCACACCGGAATTCATTATCTCGGTTATAATTGATATTAAAATAGAACCTGGCATACAGCATCATTAATAAATAAGTAAATGTATCTCTAAGAGACTTACCCTGAATGCAATGCTACCAATTTCACGACTAGGCAAGTGTCTCTCCTTCGAATTCAATATCCTTACTTCATCATTACGTTGGTCCACCATCCAGAAAAAAAGTCTACAAAATAGATAACACAAATACTTATTAAAAAATCAACATGCCTGCCATTTCAAAACTCATCAATGGAGAAAGTGTGACTGCAAATTCAAATTAATCTCTACTATCGCATCTTCATAAACCAAACATCTGCTTGAAAGTTGAAGTGTAATATCCCAAATAAAAATGTCACCGCACGTCTGAGATTGAAACGATGATGGTGAGACAACAAAACATAAATCCTCGAAGGTTCTCCAACTTCAAATAAAATAATGACCCACTAGGTGCAAACACACTCACAAGGCAAATCTTCTTGTGATTCAAAAAAAGCATCCATAGTGAATCAACAATTATTGGGCAAAATAAACCATTCTTGAGATTATTGATGTCAAATAATGCTTCTGTCCACTCCAAATCTTCCAACAGATGACCAATCAAATGTAACGTCGTCGTAAAACCAAACAATCAAACCCTGGATACCATCTGAGTAAAAGATTTCCAACATGGATAAGGGACTTCATTTTACAACGACCATATTAAATTTATAATATTCAAAACGAAAATTAAATGAAAACGAATAACCCGTAACCTGGGTGCTAAAATATAATTTGTTACTACAAATTAATTAATTAGGAAACCATAATTACCCGTTATCCGGCAAAAACAAATGAGATTAAAACATAAGAAACTAAAAATGAATACACATCGACCACACGTCAATCTCCTACGAAATTTGACGTGCAATGGTGCATATCGAAAATAAACGCATAGCCTGAAAAACGATAGCGTTCCAGTGGCGTAGCTTGTGGAAGATTAGTAACGTCCAAAACGCATTTTTGGAACGTTACACTCTGCTGTTCCGGCTCTGGCTCCTCCTTCAGCGTGTCCTGTTTTAGTGAAAAAACAAACAATCTGATTGGTCGACTTTTTTTGCCAACCGAAAAATATATTAAAGTACCGACGACGGTACTCCCCCTGGGACGAGTTGCACATCAATCGAGTTTCCAACCAATCTGTTCTAGAAGCCCGTCCGTGGACGGGCTTTTTGCTAGTATTAAATATTTAAACAGACGATTATAAAATGAGATTTACGTGTCTATAAAATTAAAATTTTTGCAAGTTTTCATATAAAATTCTCAACTCAGTGTAAAATCTAAAAAGACAAGACAAATATTTATTTAAAATTATACGTAAATTGTAACTCTTCTATTATCAACTTGTGCTAAAACCAAATAATGGTGCATTATCTTCCGATATCCATAGATAATATTTCGTATATATAGGTACATTCAAAATAAACCGTTATAAATTGGTTTGAATTCTAAGTTGAATTGGTCGTTTTGTAACAAAAATGGGAACAATATGAAGTTTTTGTATTTTTGTTATTAGTTTCCATGATTGTTTTTAAGAGTAGAATTTAGTTTGTTGGTCAGCAAATTAAATTCTAATGTAGTTAATATTAATTAATTTAGTGGGTCCTTATTTAAAAGAATAATTATATTATCCTAAAAGGAATAAATCGAAAATAATGAATTATTATCTCGAATCGATAATAATATATAGAAATATAATAATAGTTGTATTGATTATGGCAATCTCCAGACAGAAAGACGAGTCGAACAGGATGGACAAATCACAATTATAGTGTCAGCTTCAGGTACAAAAGAGCAAAAGGAAGTATTATTTTGCAATTTGAGGGTCGTAATAGCCGTACCAGTAGTTTTCCTTTCGATTCTTGGACTCTGACTTTATATAATCTTTTGCACGCGGAAAGTTGGTGGAAATTTCATATATAAAAGAGGGTTAATATTCAAAGAGGGGCAGATTGATTTCGACGGTCCGAGAGATTGATTTCGACGGTCCGAGAGATCGATTTTGACGGTTCGAGAGATCGATTTTGACGGTTCGGCAGATCGATTTTGACAGTCGAATTTGCCAAATTTGTAGCACGCCTTCTTCTGAGGCTGTGCTCAAAACCACGTGCGGTAGAGGCAAAAAAAATAAATGAATATATTGTAATGTAAAGTTTTAAAGCTTTACACACTCTTACCTTTTTCTCCAGCTAGCTCAGATAATTTCGGAGATACTTGACTCTCAGGAGCGAGTTCAATTTGAAACCCACGAATCGTATGTTTTGATAAAAACAAAATTCTTGATACGAACGCAAAATAAGGTTTATTTATTACCAATAACTTGAAACTTATAAATTCGTTTCCTGACTCTATGTGTAATTGTGTAGCGACACTTGACAAATGAATTACATTTACTTTAATTCCAAATATGACTTCTAAATTCATTTACCAAATTTAGCTGTTAATGTAATTATGTTAGTATAAAAAATTATGAAAATTATAAAAATTCTGAGAAATAAAAATAGTTCAAATAAACAATAAATTCTTAGCTTAATTAACGTTTGAGGTCCACTGCTTTCTTCGTTGTCCTTGATCATTTGCTTCCGTAAGTTATTAGATGCAACACGTGTTCTTGCTACCAAATTTATGCTACCGGAGTTGATCAGATAGTTTGGTTCTTGTAAAACTTCTTCGATATTCGGCTTAATTACACACGTGTATTCTTTTATTCCATACAAATTCCATCCAATTTTCATTTGAGGTAAGTAAATTTTTGTTTAATAATTCTAATATTTCGCATAAATGCAAATGGCGGTCGGGTAGCGTTACTAAAATTTTTTATCTTGAAAATACCAAATTTAATTTTCTGTTTTATTTCAGCTTGAAACAAAACGCAAGCAATAATTTCTTATACAATCGCACTATCAACAATCAGGATATGCTTCCTGACTTAATCAGTTTATCGTTTGGCAAAATTAACGCAAATTATCAAATCACAAAAATTGGTAACGCACTGATTTTTACGTGCACTCGGAACAACGTCGCATACCACCAACCTTCCTCCAACCTTACCACAACAAATTCCCTCGTAAGTCTCAAATTATACAGTGTGCATCAAATTTCTTCTTAACACACTTAATTTTAGGTTCACGTTCGCAAGATTTGTCACTATTTCACAACACCTTAAGTTTAATTACAGTAGACAATAATATTTGTGTAAATTGGTAGTATAATGTGTAACAATTTTGAGTCGTTGTTTGTTATTGGCATTAAATAATTAAAAACCGACTTGCCGACATGAAAACAAGTCTTTGAATCGCGGTGCAAATCGATTAGTGACTCCAACCGAATCAAAACTACCAAGAAGACAAAGCTCGTCCAAAAATATCGGCTGCTGGTTAGAAATATCATTACATCTAAATATCCCCTTGCTCCAAGTTGATCATTTGATAAGACAACTAGATTGTCGCAAGCAAATATCGGCTTGAGCAATAGTCAGTTATAAAGGAAGGTAAGAAACAAATCAATTGTCTTCAATTCTTAATCAAAACTAAAGCTATGACCATTTCATAAAATTTTCCCCAAAAATTAAACTATAACTCAATTCAAAACAAAATAATAATTATAAATTTTCAAAAATTAACTGAAACAAAAACTTCTTAATCTTATTTACTAATATTTTTCACACATCAAGTTCTGATCCTGAAGATGAATAATTGTTTTCTATGTCATAAGCATAAATATTATCCAGGTGATATTTTCCTCTTAATTTATCTGAATCTGGATATTTTAATAAATACGTGTTTTCGTTTACAGAATCTATGACGTAAGGACCTTCAAATGGCAATTGCAACTTTAAACATTGGTTCTTTGCTCGATTTCCTACCCGCAGACTCCTTACAACTACTAAATCACCAATCGAAAATTTACAATGTTTGGTAATTTTATCATTTTCTTTTTGTAAATAATTTCTTATTCGTTTATTAATTTTATTTTTCGCTTTAACTAACGTTTCCTGATAATCTTTATTTTTTTCTAGTAACCATGGTCGGTCAGGTGGTTCATTAAACATTAAGAAGACAGGTGATTCCTCCGTCACAGTATTTGGAGTATGATTGATAAACTTTTTTACTTCCGTAAGATGCCTGTACCAATCTGTTTGATCCTGATACACCCTTAATCTCAAAAATTTTACTGTCTCCCTCACAAAACGTTCACTCAAGTTGGCCCGAGGATTCCTTATCGAAACAAACACCAATTTTATGCCAAGATTAGACCAATGAGATTTAAATTTTTCATTATTGAAATAAGTGGCATTATCAGCAACTATAGTCTTAGGTTTAATTATATCATTACAAAATTGATCAAGTTTAAGAATAGAAATATCAGTATTACACGCTTTAGTTGGATACAATTTTACAAATTTTGAAAACACATCTACTACTATCAAAATATTTTTATATCCATCATCACTCGGAATTAAATTACCAATGTAATCGATGGCAATTTTCTCACCAGGCTCAGATGAAATTATACTACTGATGTAATTTTTGTTATGATAATTTTTATATTTGCCCATGATGCACAGATGACATTTATTAATAGTTCGTTTTATCAATGACAGATCACGTTTACAATAGAAATTTTCTCTAAAGATTAACCAAGTTTTTCGGATACCTACATGGCCGTATTTTAGATGTAATTGTTTACTAATTTTAACAGTCAATTGTTCATTAATTAAGTAGAGCTCTAAACCGTTTAATAATTTTATTAAATATCCCCTTTTAATACAAAATGATCTACTAACATTTTCATCATTTCTACTTAATCTTTCCCTTAAAACGTCAAAACATGAATCTGATTGTGCTACCAAAATTTCTGCATTCGAAAACGGTCTTTCATTTGAGGACAATTGATTCATAGCAATTAAAATATTTTTAGTTATATTTTTGGGTACATCTTTTCTACTTAGTGCGTCTGCTATTACATTATCCTTTCCTTTAATGTGTACTATTTCAAATTCAAATTCTTGTATGATTAATGCCCAACGGTATATCCTATTGTTTGTAAATTTTGTTCTCATCAAGAAAGTTAAAGCAGAGTGGTCTGTTTGAATTTCAAATTTATTACCCACTAGATAGAATTTTAATTTTTGCAAAGAGTGTACTATTGCCAGCATTTCTTTCTCGGTTGTTGTGTAATTCCTCTCAGCTTGTCTCAACGTTCTTGAGATAAAACAAATTGGTACTTCAACTTCATTTTGAATTTGAAACAATGCCCCTGCTATAGAAATATCAGAAGCGTCAGTTCTTAAAATAAATTTTTGTGCAAAATTAGGATGAATTAATCTCATATTCTCAAACAATTCATTCTTGATCTTATCGAAATTAAGTTGTAAATTTTTGTCCCAGTTCCATTTTATATTTTTGCTAAGCAAACTAGACAAGGGTGCTGCTAATTCAGAATAATTAGGTATGAATTTCCTATAATAATTTACAAATCCCAAAAATCCTCGTAACGTTCTAATATTACAGGGCCTAGGATAATCATGAATTTCCTTTAATCTTTTATCGTCAACTTTGACTTCGTTTTTGGTAATCACATATCCCAAATAATTTATTTCGCTTTTAAAGAATTCACACTTTTCCAAATTTAATTTCAAACCCGACTGATTTAGCTCCCTCAGAATAATGTCTAAATGTTTTCGGTGTTCATCAGCATCTTTACTGAATACTACTACGTCATCAACATAATGACCGCTGAATTCGCAATACTTGTCTAGAATTTCTTGCATAGCACGAACTAGAGCTGCACAACTAGTAGATAACCCAAAAGGAACTACCCTAAACACATAAGTAGACCCGTCTACTGAAAATCCCGTATATTTTTGTGATTCTAGATGTAATTTTATGAGCCAAAATGAATTCTTTAGATCTAACTTGGTAAAATAATTAGTACCCCCTAATCTAGCTAATAATGCCTCTATCCCCTCTGGAGATTCATGTTGTGATTGTGTTATCATGTTGATGTTTCTTGCATCTAATACTAATCTTAAACTTCCATCCTTTTTTTTGACTACCACCAAAGGATTAATATAAGGAGTAGAAGCCTTTCGAATGATCCCATCCTGTAACATCTTGTTTATTTCTTCTCGTACTCTTTCTCTATAGGCAAAAGGAATCGGATACGTCTTACATTTGAACGACTTTTCCTCATTCACGTTTAATTTATGCTCATAATCTTTGGCTACACTAGGTTTATTATTAATTAAATTTTCATTTGATTTCAATAGATAATCAATGATTGGTAAATATTCTTTTTCACAATTCAACAGTCTATCATTTCGAACATTAACATCCCCTACTAACTCGTTAACACCTCCATCATCCCCTACTAAATCACTAACTTCTTTATCATCATCCCCTACTAACTCACTAACATCTCCATAATATTCCTCTTCACAGAAATCAACCCCTTCCCAATCTTGAACATAATTCATCTCGCAATCATTCCCACTAACATAATTAACAACTTTATCCCTATTCATCTCCTCATCATCTTCCAATATCCTTTCCTTTCTAACATTACTAACCTGTCTGTTCAAAACATTTAATTTTACTAATTTCTTATTATTATCCCCGTTTATATCCTCTATCCACTCGATTGACTGTTCTCCGATTGTGATTAGCCTATTTACCGCATCAATTATCATCCCAAATTTATTAATCAAATCTATTCCTATTATACACCCTACACTTAAATTTTTCATAATTAAGACGTCATCCTCAATTTCGTATTCACCTATTTTGATTTTTACGATAGCACTTTTATTTACCTCCGCAAACCTTTTTCTATTGGCACTGATCAGATTTACCTTTTTCGTACTAATTATTTTCTTTTCAAAATTTTTTATATTAGATTCAATCAAATCTTGATTTAAAATGGACAACTCAGCGCCCGTATCTACCAAACATTTAAAATTTACGTTATTTACAAAAACATTAATAAATGGCAGCTTGCACATTTCTTCAATTTCCGAAAATTGATCGTTTTCTAGTATAAACTCTCTCGCATGTTCATACGAGTTCACTAGAAAATTTACTGAGCTGTCCGGAATTAAAAATTTTGATTTGCAGTAGCTACACTTGAATTAACTACTGGTGCTTGTGTTGTTGTTACAGCGTTCACCTGAGCCTCTCTTACATTATTATTGTCGTTATTATTTCTATTCATATTTGGGTTATTAGACCTTTGATATTGCGGTCGATTATCGTAATTGCTATAGCTCCTGTTTTGATATTGATTATTATTATTTTGGTAATTTCTATTCGAATAGCCATTTTGGTTGTTATCATTACTATTTTGAGCATTCCTGTAATTACTATTATAATTTTGATTGTTATTTATGGGTCTATTTTGAAATGAATTTTGTTGATTATAATTATTATTAAATCGTGAACTTGATCCGTTTTGGTAATTATAATTGTTGCTATAATTATTTCTTAAATTATTATTATCCCTAGGATAATTACTGTCATCGCGGCTTGGCATAAATTGATTTACTCTCTCGGGATAATGCACAACTCTGTTATCGAACACTCTATTAAAATTTTTATGCCCGTAATTAGGCGTATACCCGTGATCGAATCTCCTTAGCAATGCCCCAAACTCGCTTATAGTTTCGACCTTCTCGACTACTACCCTATTTTTTATAGATAATTCAAAATGGCTAGCTAAACATTTTATTATTTCCTTTTCACTATAAGGAGGATCTAAATTAAGCACAGCATTAATCAGCCTTTCCGCATAATCATTCCTACTGCCTAACCCATTGTATTTCCCCGATTTTAATTCATTTTTTACTAGTTCTTGCACTTCATCCCCCCAATATCTATCCAAAAACAAAGTTGAGAATTCATCAAATGTGCCAAAATTATTTTGATGAATCCCGAACCATTCCTCGGCTGTTCCCTTCATCATCGAACCAAGAATCACTTTTAATTGTTCCGCATCGAATAATTGATCGACCATAGGCTTAGCATATTTTATGAAGTGTTTTGGGTTAATCCCTGATTGTGGTTGTCCATAAAATTTTAATTTTGGATTTTTATTAACATAATTAGAAATTTCTTGCAATGATTTATTCATTGTACTATTTCCCATTCCCGTTGTGAATGTTAGATTATGAATTTTGCCCTGTTCAATATCCCTTATGGTGTCTTCCAATTTTTTATTTAAATTCCCCTCAATTACATTAATATTTCCCCTTTGCATTTTTACTTCTTGTTCATAAGTTCGTAATTTTTCACCATTATGAGCAACATCATTTTCTAATTTTTTTACATCCCTTACCACATTTGCAATTTCAGTTCCCTCTTCCAGCGTTTTATTTATAACAGATTGAAAAACTTTATCTTCTATTCCCGTTATCATCTCATTTACTGTCCTAATCGATTTGGTTTCTGCATCCCTCAATTTATCTCCCACTTCTATAGAAATGTACTTTTTATGTTTTTGTAATTCTACGTTTATTTCTTCCCTTGAAATTACATTTTCTTTTAATGTTTCAATAACTTTTTCTTCTACCGATTTTACCCTTAAATTTGTTATATTTAGTCTTTCTTCCCAATTATTAAATTTTTCTTGAAATTCCTGAAAACCCCTATTCATATCCCCTCTTACTATTTCTACATTTTGATCTAATTTTTTTTCTAGAATTTCTTTCATTTCGTTTTGACTTTCTTTCATTTCGTTTTGACTTTCTTTCATTTCCCTTCTTAATATTTCGGTATTTTGATCTAATTTATTATCTAATTTATTCATATCCCCACTTAATATTTCTACATTTTGATCTAATTTTTTTTCTAATTTCCCACTTATACTTTCTGTCATTTCGTCCATAATTTGTCTTAATAATTCTATGCTTATTCCCCCCTGATCTATCGAACCCTTTTTTGTACTACTGTGCATTGGCGGTGTTATCGGCGAGTCCCATACTTGTACCACCTGTTCCCTAACTTGACCTTCCTCTACCTGTCTTTCTTCCACCTGACTTTCCTCTACTTGACTTTCCTCTACCTGTATTACCCCATCCTCTGATCCTTTTCCTGCCATTTTGATTTATTTTATTTTTATCTAGTCTAACTACCCTGTTTCTTATAGAAGTCGTGGTTTCGAGCTCCACGTTGCTGCGTCAAAAAGATGTAATGTAACCCCACGTTCTGGTCGTTTTGATAAAAACGCCACCTGACAAAAGCCCTACACGTTGCGGCGCCAAAAAGATGTAATGTAACCCCACGTTCTGGTCGTTTTGATAAAAACGCCACCTGACAAAAGCCCTACACGTTGCGGCGCCAAAAAGATGTAATGTAAAGTTTTAAAGCTTTACACACTCTTACCTTTTTCTCCAGCTAGCTCAGATAATTTCGGAGATACTTGACTCTCAGGAGCGAGTTCAATTTGAAACCCACGAATCGTATGTTTTGATAAAAACAAAATTCTTGATACGAACGCAAAATAAGGTTTATTTATTACCAATAACTTGAAACTTATAAATTCGTTTCCTGACTCTATGTGTAATTGTGTAGCGACACTTGACAAATGAATTACATTTACTTTAATTCCAAATATGACTTCTAAATTCATTTACCAAATTTAGCTGTTAATGTAATTATGTTAGTATAAAAAATTATGAAAATTATAAAAATTCTGAGAAATAAAAATAGTTCAAATAAACAATAAATTCTTAGCTTAATTAACGTTTGAGGTCCACTGCTTTCTTCGTTGTCCTTGATCATTTGCTTCCGTAAGTTATTAGATGCAACACGTGTTCTTGCTACCAAATTTATGCTACCGGAGTTGATCAGATAGTTTGGTTCTTGTAAAACTTCTTCGATATTCGGCTTAATTACACACGTGTATTCTTTTATTCCATACAAATTCCATCCAATTTTCATTTGAGGTAAGTAAATTTTTGTTTAATAATTCTAATATTTCGCATAAATGCAAATGGCGGTCGGGTAGCGTTACTAAAATTTTTTATCTTGAAAATACCAAATTTAATTTTCTGTTTTATTTCAGCTTGAAACAAAACGCAAGCAATAATTTCTTATACAATCGCACTATCAACAATCAGGATATGCTTCCTGACTTAATCAGTTTATCGTTTGGCAAAATTAACGCAAATTATCAAATCACAAAAATTGGTAACGCACTGATTTTTACGTGCACTCGGAACAACGTCGCATACCACCAACCTTCCTCCAACCTTACCACAACAAATTCCCTCGTAAGTCTCAAATTATACAGTGTGCATCAAATTTCTTCTTAACACACTTAATTTTAGGTTCACGTTCGCAAGATTTGTCACTATTTCACAACACCTTAAGTTTAATTACAGTAGACAATAATATTTGTGTAAATTGGTAGTATAATGTGTAACAATTTTGAGTCGTTGTTTGTTATTGGCATTAAATAATTAAAAACCGACTTGCCGACATGAAAACAAGTCTTTGAATCGCGGTGCAAATCGATTAGTGACTCCAACCGAATCAAAACTACCAAGAAGACAAAGCTCGTCCAAAAATATCGGCTGCTGGTTAGAAATATCATTACAATATATAGTATATTCCGGTATCTAACAACAGTTTTATAATTTACGAGCGGTGCTTCGGCTAACTCAGATCTCAGGGAGTTGTAATCAAAGAAGAAATAAATGCCAGGCGCCACACGATTTTTATCCGCTCTAAAACTCTTACTGTTGATATTAAATAAAATCGTGAAAGCTATATGATATTTAAATAAAATATTAAAACTGCTGCGATTAGATAATTTTACTATAATTGAAATAAAATAAGAATTCAACATCAAAAAAAAACAATAATACCCACTTATATATTTTAAATCCCAAAAAAAATCAAGATAATAACAAAATATCGCACGCGGAACAGATCTGTTGGCGTTTACAAAAATCTATACAAATACGGCCAAAATTACCGTATTTAACCGCAAACATAAAATTATATTTATGATGGAAACCCAACGACACGATCGACTATATTCCATTCGAGTTCAATAGTTTTAAAAAAAAAAATTTAAATAACTTATCTTGTAATCCTCCAAACCACGCCACTGCCTGGGACACGCCTACGCCGCTGTTCACCAAAACAAAAGAACTGACATCTGACAAGTACGTTTCCAGATAGCTGCTACCGGGTACTCTTGACGAATAACTTTGATATACTCCCCAAATTGACGACAGGGTATTACTCCAACCAACCCACAAAATAAAGATAAATCCAGGGAAATTATATCTCTTCCAAAAAACAATCAAATCTTCCGATCAGGTAATTACGAACTAATTTAAGGTTAACCAATGAGACAATAATAGGTATAATCTTTTTTCTTCCAAATTACTTCCAGGCTATTATACACGATGATGGTAAATTATAGGTTTTATATATATTGGTTATCCACAAGCGAGTAAGACTAGGACGACTATCGTATACTTTGTGATGATTAAACTAACTTCTTCCGTACCACAGTTGTGACCCGATTTCTAATCCCTACTAGAGGCTATGGATGGTATCGATGAAAAATATGATATTGTTCCACAATCGAATACGCAAAAGATGATCCCAAGATTGGTAAGAAATATTACAACTTCCAACTCTTCTACGAATTCTAACCGAATCCACTATTGCAGGAGAAAAATCACCACAAAACAAAAATTAACGTCTTACTTTTTTACTTATCTCGTTCTGCCTGATTATTTTTATTTCCGGAAAAATTATCAAAATTAAAGTTCTGTTTCCAACTATAAGTTGTAAAATTTACTAAAATTGTAACCTTTTAAAAAATGTAAACAAGTATTCTACAAATATATTAACATTTGTTGAGGAAAATGTCATAAATGAATAACTGAAAGATTGTTTATCCTGACGAGACGTAAAAACAAAAATTGAAGGTTACAGATTCCCCCCCATGTTTAAGAAATTTTCCTAAAATTTATCACGAAACGTCGAGTAATAAAGGGCTTAAATAAAAGTAAAAATAATGCTATATGCAAAATGCTTGAATCAAAACTAAACTAATTAATCAAAAAAACTATTTACAAAACAAATTATGATATTCGGGAGTCAGTGATCGGGTGGTTGAGACTTAATATCTTTAGCATGCCAAACTCCTTTAGAGTTCCCATATTCGTCACTCAATTCATACGTCCAAGGCGATATTTTTTTCTTAACGTAAAAAGGACCTACATATCTAGGTGCTAACTTCTTATTGAAACCATCAGGTGCATTAGACAATATAAAATTTCTACGATACACACCTTGACCAACATCAAACGTTTCATGTCGACGACGTAAATTATAAATACGTTTGTTCTTATTAGAAGCCGCTGTCAACTTTTTCTTCACTAAATTAAACAATTCTTTTAATCCCTTAACTCGGCAATCTTCACTCATTGGCTCTTCATCTCTAAAAATATCTCTCCTATCAAATTCTTTTCTGTTCAAAATCATTGACCTCCCAAAAGTTATGAAATAAGGTGTTTGCCCGGTCGCTTCATTTTTTGAACTACGTATTGCGCAAGCTATCTTGTCATCATCAGTCAATCTTTTGGAGAACTTAGCGATGACGAAGAAGAAAAAGTAAATATGAGTAAGATGCTTATAGAAACGAAAAGCACTGAGCCTGTAGAAAATAAAGTTGATGATGTAAACCGTCAAACCCAACAGTGGTTGGAGAGAAAAAAGCAGGACGACCGCGAAAATAATATTCGAGTAGGTTATAAAAAACTTGCCCAAAAAGTAAGTCAAGTGAGAATTGAAACTGGTGTGATTACTACAGAAGATGTAATCATCCCTCCACGAAGCAAATGTCAATGTAACGCTAAGTTAGCCAAACAATTGCATGGAGAGCTTGCGGTTATTGAACCTTTGGAAGTAGGTATCAAACTGGTACATGTCGCTAGTTCGGTAGTGGTAATAGCCAACCGAATTCCATTGAGAATTGTCAATCTAACTCGCCAGACTGTTACCATTCCAAAAGGGAAAAAGGTTGCTTTGGCAGTACTTGGAGAAGTACAGCAGGATAAAATAAAATTAAGCGGCTCTATAAATAAAATAGACGCGTCAAATGACGAATGGATTAAAGACTTAGATGAAGTCAATAAACGCGAATTGGTACGATTATTGAGGCGGTTCAGTGGATTATTTAGGGAAGACGATGATGAATTGACTTGTACCACTAAGGTAAAACATTCTATAGTAGTAGAACCTGGTACGAAACCCATTTGTAAGGCTCCTTATAGAATTCCATACAAACAACGAGAAGTGCTACAAGAAGAAATAGATCGATTACTGCGCAAAAGTTATTCGGCCCTCGTGTAGTCCTTGGTCAGCACCCGTGGTACTAGTCACCAAGAAGTTAGCAAATGGTGACGAAAAATTGAGAATGTGTATTGATTACCGACAGCTGAATGAGGTAACTAAGAAGGAATACTACCCCCTCCCTAATATTTCCGATTTACTACAAGGATATAAAGCTGGAAATAAAGCTTTGTTTTCGGTCATTGATGTGGCAGAAGCTTACCATCAAATAGAGATGGATGGAGATTCGATTCCGCTAACAGGCTTCAGCACTTTTCAAGGCCATTATGAGTACCTAAAAATGCCGTTTGGTCTAAGCAACGCTCCGTGCACATTTCAGCGCTTTATGAATTTGACACTATCCGGCCTTACGGGTGACATTTACATGGTATACTTAGATGACATTATAGTACATAATTCTGAAGGGGGTCGTGACCACATTAAAAGACTTGAGGCAGTATTTGATAGATTAGCCGAAGCCAACATAAAACTAAAACCAAAAAAGTGCAGCTTTTTGAAGGAGAGCGTGAAATACTTGGGACATATAATTTCTCAAGAAGGAGTTCGGCCGGATCCAGAAAAGATTCAGTCTCTTAAAGATTTTCCCATTCCTAAAAATGTGAAGGGAGTGAGAGCATTTTTAGGCTTGGTAAATTGGTATCGAAGGTTTATACCCTTAGTAGCAGAAATAGCTGCGCCCTTAACAAGACTTACAAAAAAAGATGTTATTTTTGAAATAACAACCGAAGTGGAAAAAGCTGTCGAAACTCTAAAACATGCATTGACGTCGGATACTGTGTTGATGTATCCAGATTTCAAGCAGGAATTTATAGTAGCTACAGATTCTAGTGGACTAGGAACGGGAGCAATATTAAGTCAGATTCGAGACGGTTATGAGCGACCTATAGCGTATGCAAGTAAGAAATTTGAGAAAGCTGAGCTGAACTACTCAACTACCGAAAAGGAATTACTAGGAGTGGTTTTTGGGATTAAACAATTTAGGTGCTACTCGTATGGGAGAAAATTTACTGTGATTACGGATCATCGGCCGCTGAAATGGATGCTAAGTATGCAGGATCCTAGTTCGAGGCTTACCAGGTGGGCCTTATTTTTAGCCGAGTATGATTATAAGGTGATCCATCGTCAAGGAAGGCTACATGGCAATGCAGACGCCTTGAGCCGAATGTATAGTAAAGAGGAAGAGTGTATTACGACGATCAGTAATCATTTTTTGAATTATGAAGTCAAAAATAAAAATTTGTTTGATGCACCTAATGACTACGCATTAGCACATTGTGTTTCCGCTGATATGAAGATGGGAGCAGGAATTGCTCTGGAGTTTAGAGACAGATTTGGTTCAATCGCGTTTTTAAAATCTCAGAAGAAAGCGGTAGGTCAAGTGGCCGAATTAATCTCACCAACGCGAAATTTATATTACATGGTAACCAAAGAAGAGTTTTTCGGAAAACCCACGCATGAGGCTGTAGGAAAAGCTTTACTAAGTTTAAAACAAAGTTTTCAACGAAATGGGGATACATCTGTAGCTATGCCAAAAATCGCTTGTGGATTAGATGGATTAGAATGGAGAAAAATTGAAAAGATGATCCAAAGCGTGTTTAAAAACACCGGGATAACGGTGACAATTTATGGTGGACAAAACACTAAAATACGTGTTGTTGACACAGTTAAAGGAGGGCTTCTACCGGAATGGAGTAAGGAGACCATAATAGAGGCGCAAGAAAAAGATGAATTTTGCCGAAAAATATTAAAGCAACTTAAAGAAGAGGGAGAGCAGAAAGCAGGAAGCACCCTGTATATACAAGACAAAAATGGAACCTTGTTTAAATTTGATGAAGAAACTACTGACTACAAACTGGTGGTACCACAAAGTTTTGTCAAAGGAGTACTGCGTGATTTTCATGATTCACCAATGTACGGTCATTCGGGACAACAAAAGACGTCGGATAACGTCAAATAGCGGTTTTACTGGCCAAAAATGCGAACTGACATTATTCAATATTGCAAAGTATGTGATTCGTGTAATAGAAGAAAAACTTCACCCCATTTTAATAAAGCGCCTTTACAGCATTTTACAGCAACTACAGAACCATGGGAACTAACTTCAATGGACGTAGTCGGACCTTTGGTACATACACAGATGGGAATCGATATTTGCTTACTTTTCAGGACTATTTTACAAAATATGTAGAAGCCATTCCAATCCCTGATCAAAAAGCAGACACTAGACACTAAAAAGCAGAAACTCCTTACTGACCAAGGGGCAAACTTCATGTCAAATTTATTTAAAAATGTTTGTAAAATCTTAGAAATACAAAAATTGCACACTTTTAGCTATGCGCCTACTACCAATGGTCAAATTGAGAGAATGCATCGTGTGTTGAAAGACATGTTATCACATTATTTAGCAGATAACCAACAAGATTGGGATCGTTGGATTCCATTAGTTTTGATGGCATACCGCGGCACAGTGCATAGCACTACTGGGTATAGTCCCTTCTTTTTACTCCACGGTCGGGAACAAGTTTTGCCGATTGACGATTTTATTCGTCCTGAACGGGTAAAATATGATATAGCCGAAAACTACGCATCAGAGTTACAAGCGCGATTGCGGCAAATTTACGGCAAAGTGTATACGAATACGGAAGAAGCGAAGCAAATTCGTATAAAGCAATTTAATAAAAAGACCAGAGAACGAAAATTTGAAGTGGGTGACTTAGTTTACCTAAGAGAAATGGCGACCAAACCAGGCTTATCGAAAACATTAGTACGGCCATGGTCAGGTCCTCACGAGGTCGTTAAAATTTTGGGACCAGTGACGTACCAAATTATAAAATTGGGAACTAGGGCAGTTCAAGGAGTTCACGTAAATCGATTGAAACCTTTCTATCAAACTAGTCCAGAGAATATTTCAAATATTTCAGAAGACGAGGATGAACAAGTTGAAGCGGAAGCCAGGCGAGCTAGACTCGATGAAGAATGCGACGATGAAGAGTTTGAAAGGGAAGAGGTTGATGAGGAAGATGAAGGAAAGGGGTTGCATGATTTTACCGTCCTTCCACCCTTTTGGCAGAGACTAGAGCAATATTTAACGCCACCAGGAATGATTCCTGTTCAAGAGGAGACAAACAGCGAATCGGAAAAGGAAGAGGAAGGCGTAGATGAACCTTATCGTCAAACTCCCCAAAATCCGGCGTTACTTCGAAAGTCTACTAGAATCAGGAAACCACCGGAACGTTTTGGCGTATAAACCAAGATATAAAATTTTTGTAAAAAAAAAAAAAAGATTACCCCATAGCCCTTATGGCTTGTGGTACTAAAATCTGAAAAAAAAATATTAATGATTCCTAGTAAAAGACGGTGTCTGATACTCTTAGAATAAATGTTTCAAGTCAATTGGTGTTGTAGTGACATTTTTATATCAACATGTATAATGGCTGCAAATAGGGTTTATTTATGCAGGCATTTAACATCTAGGGTTGTTTTATTATTTGCGGGAAATAATTTTGAATAATTATTTAATGATGATATTCTGATCCTGTAAGAATATTATTAGATTAAGGACTTCCGATATTATTAATTTTTTTTGTGTTATATATTTTAATTTAGGTTCATTATAAGTGCACGCGATACATTAAATAAACGGAGTGCGACGATAATAGTAAAACGAACTTTAACAAACAAACAAAGAATATTATATATAAAACTCTTTATAAAATGATCGGAATGCGAGTATTTTGGGTGTTAATAATCATCGCACAGTGGGTATGTCAGTCAACGAGCATCATCGCATACGACTGCGAGGACAAAGGAAGCGACATCTCAGAAATTTCTATTCGTGATGTAGCACAATGTCCAGAACCCGAATCTGAATATATTAGTAGTTTTATAGATGTACAAGTAATCCAGAAGAATGATGTAAGACAACAAAAGGTTTGGACTTGCCTAGTAGAAGTTACACGAATCATGAGTTACTGTGGAATGCATAGTCACAGTTCTCTTGTAAGCTGCGGATTATCAAGCTTTGTCTATCAAATTGGACCAGAGGAGTGCACCAAGGTGCATAAATCCAAGACATTATGGATATATGATCAACAAATCGGAAAAATAACAATGAACGGAAGTACCACGGCATCAATGACGTTAATCGGGCACGTCGATCCTGAAGGTAATTCCAAAGGGGCAACATACCATGAAGAAGGTCAAAGCTGGGAAAACGTATACGTTCTAGCGACCATAAAAATTTTTGCGAGAGATTTTCTTACTCAAGTGAAGTTAGAAGAGAATGAAGTGAATTTGTCCGGTGGAGTGACTTGTTCATACACAGCGGGCAACTGTTTTGATATGTTAATAGGAGAATCCGTATGGGAAGACGTATCTCAAAATGAATGTGGAAGCGATTTGAGTACTTTATATGAAGGACCGGCAACCCTGGTGAAAAAAAAAAGGTAGCGAGGAAAAAATTATTGTAGTAGAAGGCGAATCAAAGATTTTTGCATTGTCGTTGATTAGAAAAAAGATGATATGTCATCAAGAAGTTTGGCAAACCGAGCATCCAAGGCTACTAATAGTGGTAGGCTTAACACAAATATATCTTCAACCAAAAATGTCAATGACTCCATATAATACGGACCTAACAAGTTATGTAAATAGTAAATTTTTATATATCGAGCAGGGGTATAAACGAAGTATCGATCGATTACTTATATACCGATATACCGATTATATACCGATACGATACATCGAAGATGTATGATGCATAGGGAGATTTTTAAGAACAAATTGTTAATGGCTCCGTTTGCACCACATTCTATTAGTCAAACTTTAAAAATAGATAAAGGCTACATCGGCAGAGTATTAGGTGAAGTGCTGTATGTTATGAAGTGTGTGCCTAAAATAGTAAAATTTCGACGCTCCGAAAGATGTTTCCATGAGTTACCTATAGAAGTAGACAACCGTTCTATGTATATGGCTCCGGTAACGCATATTATTCAACACTACGCAGAAGAAGTAGAATGTAATATTTTGACTCCTCCATTATACTATCTAGACAACGAATGGGTTGGACTTAATCCGTATCCTACGGTCAAAAATAGTCCCAAAGAGTCATGAGTGGATGATACTCAAAAACTTGAGTTTAGCCCTATTCAACCAGTGGGACAATATGGATTATATACTCAAGACGAAGTCCGAAAAGTTCAAAGTGTATTGACGTTCGGCACGGAACGTAAAGCGGTAGGAAATATTATAGCACGCCGAGTAGCAGGGTTGGATTCAGGAAGTCAAGGCTTCTCCACACTTAAGATGTTTGACTCCCACGAGTTGAAAGAACTGGCTCATAATACAATGAGGCAAGTATGGTGATGGTTTACCGATGTCGGACTATTCTTTAGTGGTCTGTTAGGGTTTTACATCATTTTTCGAATGTTTAAATATTGTCTGAGTATAGTAATAAATGGTCTACACTTATACGAAACAATGGGTGGCGGTTTGGTTTTACTAGCCAGTTTGTGGAATACTCTGACAATGGTACTAATCAATCGGCACCATCGCCGAGAAAACAAAAATACCGAAAAACCTGCGGAAGACAAAACTGCGGACAAGAAAGAAGAAGTGATACAGATCGCTCCGACAGATCTGTATCCATCCTTATCGCATTCTCATCATTGGACTGAGCAGAAATCATCTAACGTAGAAGAAAGCACCACCAGCGCCGTTAATAAACTGACAAACCCTTAGTGCAATATTACAAATTGCGGAAATTTGTGAAATTCATGAGGTCATCTTCAAATGAAAAACATTGATAAAAACGTTTAGTGAAGTTTACGACAAGTTACGAAGATAATTATTAATTCTTTTGCAAATACGGTTTCAAGGTTGAGGACGTAAGAGACAATTGGTGTATTTCGCGCATCTGTGTAGAATAAAAGGACTCATAAAAAATAAAAAAAATTGTGCAGTTCATCATAAATTTTTGAATGTTGCATAAGCAATGTAATTTTCAACTACCAATACAGGTGGATTTTTTTTATTTTGTTTAATTAGTTAAGGGTTGTTTAACCTTTGAAAAGAATGTGGCTTGCGGAACAAGCGCACCTTCGTTCGAAGGTGGTGGCAGCAACAAATAAAATTTTCCTTAGAACGGCGCACCCCCAAGTTACGATAATTCTCAGTACGGCCTGAGAGCACAAGGCCCAAGTGACGACCTCCCGTTACAGTTTAATATCATTTCATCTACATATGTTGTTTCTCTTTATGTAGAACTTTCGTCTTTGTGCTATCTACGTTATGGTTTGTTTTCTTTTAGGTGAATTCCGAAATTCGATTTTGTGTTTTTCTTTTATTCTTGTTTTGATTGGTCTTCCTGTCTCTCCTACATAAGTACCATTGCAGTCTTTACAATAAAGTTTGTATATGCCACTATTTTTTTAGTGGATCTGCTTTTCTATTGCAATTTAACATTTGCGTGATTAACCCTTCTGTTTTTTCTGCTATTTTAATATTTTTTTCATTATATATCGTATTTATATGTGAAGTGGTGTCTGATATATTACTTGCCTAAAGTTTTTAATCTTATCTTCTTTTTTATGGTTATTTTGTATTTGCTGATATTCTGCTTTTATTTGTTTTTTTCTTATTAGTTTGTTAATGGTCTTAGTTTGTGTAATAACGTAGGTAAACCGGATAATTAAGATTGAAATAATATTTAAAATAATTTTTATTCACATGATAATTTATTCTTATAACACCTTGTTATTTCGTAGCTCAGTTAATCAATGTCATGGTTACCAACTTAAAAATACAATTTATATTATTATATACAGTATACTACAATATCCTCCCCTTAAAAAAATTTTAAACGACAAACAAAAATATAATATCCCAAAAAAAAAAGTATACAAAATAAATACAAAATCCCAATTCCACATTGATTGGTTAAAGTTATCAATTTTACAGTATAAAAATTTAATTATAATTAATTATAAGTTAACCTGTCAGGCTTCACAATATTTCGCCTTGTTCTATGTTTGGCGATGCTATAAGGACTATTTGTATCCTTTATAATTACCTTATTACTGCTATTATTATCTACCTTGGCCTCATCCTTAGTGCAGCTATTCGAGTTATTATTGAATTAATTAGAATCAAGAATTATCTTAGTTTTATCTGAACTGGGTATCCTCTGAGAACCAGCGTTCAGTATCTGATCTGCATGTCTTTTCCAAATCATGTCCAATGATGGAATATAGCATGAATAAATTCTATCACCTAAAATACTGGCAATCTTTCCCGCCATCCACGGTCTATCTGCAGCCCGGTAATCCCTAATATAGACATTTTCCCCAACATCGAAAACAATCTGCCTTGTGCCCTTAAAATTTTCTACCTGCTGCTCCTTGCGCAGTTTATTACCAGTCGGTACAAGTCTGGAGAACTTGTTCTTTAGTTCACGGCCAAACATTAATTTAGCAGGAGTCTCCTGCATCGTGGTGTGAGGTGCCGTCCGGTAACTAAATAAGTACCTGTTAATAATGGTGCGGACCGACTCGTTTACATTTTTAATGTCTAGTAGCGCTTTCTTCAAACCGTTTTTGAAGCTTTTTACCGCATTTTCTGCGGCCCCGTAAGAAGCAGGATGATACGAAGGGCTGGTTTTATGTTTGATACAAAAATGTTTAAATTCGGATGACGTAAATGCGCTACCATTATCACTTACAATAGTGTTAGGTAATCCGAATCGTGCAAAAATCTCCCTTAAAATTTCGACAGTTTCCCTACTGTTAGCATTTCTAGCTTCAAACACTTCTGGCCACTTTGTAAAAGTGTCTGTTACGATTAAAAACATTTTATTTTTGAAAGGCCCTAAGAAGTCTATATGAACTCTTTCTAATGGTGCTGCCGTACTACTCCATGGTTTTAATACAGTTTTGTTAGGTAGAGGTCTATTTTCCATACAAATCGAGCAAAGTTTACTTAGATATTTTAATTTAATTAGATATTTTCTATATCTTTATCGAGGCCTGGCCACCAAAAATATTGCCTAGCTTTGGCTTTCATTTTAGACGCCCCAACATGTGTATCGTGCAATTCGTCTAATAATTGTGACCTAAACTTTGTGGGAACCACCACTCTATAACCCCACATCAAAATTCCCTGTTCCACGCTTAATTCATTACGTCTTATAAAAAAATTATTTACAAGCTCCTTATTGGAATTCGGCCAACCGTTGTTGACATAAAAAATTACCTTAGAGATCTCTGGATCTCTTCTCGATTCGATTTGAATACTCTTCGTATCTATCGCAAAATTAACCTGAACGAAATTTAAATAGTTATAATCGGTTTCGTCTTTTACACAATCAATTAATTTTAATGGCAAGCGTGACAGTGTATCTGCGCTTATGTTATTCTTGCCTTCGATGAATTTGATCTGAAACTGGAAACTACTCAAATATAAGCTCCACCTTTGTAACCTACTAGTTGCCATTGCAGGCATTCCTTTCTTATCGCCAAAAATCGCTAACAGAGGTTTATGATCTGTAAGCAGGTCAAACTTCCTCCCCATTAAAAATTGTGAAAATTTGCTCACACCGTAATAAATTGCTAACGCCTCCTTATCCACCATTGAATAGTTTTTCTCTGCCTTTGTTAAAACTCGCGATACAAACGCGATCGGTTTTTCGTCACCGTTTGGGAAAATATGGCTAATCACTGCCCCTATACCCTTACTAGATGCGTCGCATTTTAAATTTATTGTAATAATTAATCATACCTGGAACTGGAAAGCTTTTAACTTCCGAAACATTTGTAGGCCGTGATACGTCCAAAATTGCCTTAATCTTGTCGGCATCTTTTTTTATACCTTCAGCTGTAATGATAAATCCCAAATATTTAATTTCCTTTTTTAAAAATTCGCATTTCTTTTTACTCAACGTAAACCCTGCAACATCAAATCTACTAAGAACCATCTTCAGCCTTTGAAAATGTTCTTCGTAGTTTTTGCCAGATACAATAATATCATCCAAGCACGAACCTACGCCGTCGATGCCTTGTATCGGTTTTTCGATAATTTTTTGAAAAACTGCGCAAGCCGATCTGGTTCCAAATGGTAACCTATTAACCACATAAATACCTTTATGGGTGCTCCATGCTAATAATAGACCCGTCTCCTGATCTACCTGTAATGAGGATATACGCTTGACTCAAATCTAACCTACTAAAATACTTCGCTCCCTGTACTGTTACGAAAAGCTCTTCAACTCGGGGTATAGGGTGGAATACATCTTTGAGATGTTTGTTTACAGTAACTCTATAATCGGCACAAATACCGATACGTATTTGAAAGATTTTTCTTTAAATCTTTTTTTAGATCTTCTTTAGATCTTTTTTTAAAATTGGGACTAAGGGTGTTCCCCAACTACTATTATCTACTTTTGTAATAACGCCTAATTGTTCTAACCTAGCTAATTCGTCTTCGACTTCCTTTTTAAAAGCAAAAGGCAGATTCCTAGGTTTTAAAAAAATAGGAGAGCTCTCTCGCTCAACTTCAAGTCTAATCTTTTGAAATTTATAACAACCGATTCCTCCTGCAAACAGACCTTTGAATTCCTCGAAAAGATCGTCGACTGTTAAAGTTTTCTTATTCTTTAAATTATAAAGATCACCTTTATTACCGATTGACAGATCAAATAAATGAAGCCAGTCCCGGCCCCTTAATGAAGGACCTCCCTTCTCGACTACTAATAAGTTTCCGAATTTAATGATTCCATTGATTTCAATCTTAACTCTTAGACTACCTAATGGCTTAATAGAAGTACCGTCGTAGCAATATAATTGTACGTTACATTTATCTAATTGCATTTGTTTAAAAAGACTATTAAATGTGTTCTTTGAAATAACTGAGAGGCCCGATCCTGTATCGACTTCCATTTCTAAAGAAATGTCGTTAATTTTGACCATTGTTTTAAAAGGTCCTAATTTGAAAATATTAGATGTTAAATTGTAAAAATCAATGGAAGTAGATGCAGAACTGTCAGAACTGTCCTCCAACTGTAACTTATTATCAAGAAAATTTTGTCGCGATTTACAAATTTTTGCCAAATGCCCCACACACCTGCAAATTTTACATCGATAAGATTTATATTTACATGTTCCAAAGTTGTGATTTTCTTCTCCACAATGAAAGCGCACCACCTTGGCTGTCTTCCCTCTAACTGCACTTGGTTGCTTGGCACCGCTATTCTTTGATTCCCCTTGAAACCGTTGATTTGACTGTCCTCTTCTTGACTTAGTCGATAATTTATTAACATCTAATTGCGGAATGGAATTTGCTTCTTTGTTCAATGCTACATTTAGCAAATCTGTTGTAGAAACGCCATGTTCCTCTTCGCACAACCTGTCCAAAATTGGTCCTTTTTTTAAACCTGATAAAAATATGAGTCCTAAAATAAAATCGAGATTTCTTCCAAACTCGCGATAGGCCGCTTCGCTTTTCAGTCGCATAAACCAATCTCTGATAGACTCGTTCGCCATTTGTCTCATTTCCACAAAATTAATTCGCTTCCTGTTCACTGGAATTTTCTTCGTGAAGTGTTGTTTTAATTTAGTAGACAATTCCGTATAAGTCTTCTGGTATGGTAGGTCTGGATAACAAACGTCTCTTAATGCTACGTAAGCGCTGGCTCCCATTGGCGTAATTAACGTGGATACCTTCCTGTTCTCGCTTATATTATTTACTATAAAATATTGGTCTAACCTTTCTTTATATACGTTCCAATCATCGTTAATATCAAATTGTTCCATAGATCCGATAATTCCAACAAATTGTTGCTCTGTTGTTCCTACCGGTAAAGGAATTGCATCTGTATCCCGCGGCATCGTTATTGTTCAAGGGATAATTTTCTTTAAGTTCCAACAATCCAATAAAAAGATCCTGCGCCTTGCTAAAATATAAAATTCTTCTTTTTCCAATTTATCTCGTCGCCAACTGTTGTAACGTAGGTAAACCGGATAATTAAGATTGCAATAATAATTAAAAATAACTTTTATTCACTTGATAATTTATTCTTATAACACCTTGTTATTTTGTAGCTCAGTTCATGAATGTCATGTAATTAGGTCGTCGAGTCTTCGGCGGAACTTGAACCAGTCCGTATCTTTAAAACTGGTAATTGTCTTTGTCGAGTTGTTGCGTTGTATGTCTTTGAGGTAAAATTGTACAATGTTGTGGTCGGATGTTAGTTTTTGTTTTGTTTGCAGAGTGGTGATGTTTGTTAAATTTTTGTTCAACAACAGATCGATCGTGGTCGCCGTCATGTTGTTCATGGGGTGGTGAGTGTGGGTGTCCGTGTATAAAATTTCAATGTGTATGTGCGAGCAAAAGTTTAGGAGTGTGTTACCATTTGGATTGGTATGGTGACAGTTCCAGTGTGGGTGTTTCGCATTGAAATCACCCGCCACTAGAACCTTACCATCCAATCCAAACAGCGTGTCTAGGTCGTTGTGTGTCAGTTGATTTGCGAGTCTGTTGTATGCAATGATCAAAGTAATGTTGTTTTGAAGTTTTATCCCCAAGACTTCCATGCCTGGTATAGTAATTCGTCGGTGGGGTATGTCGTTTTTTACTAGCGTTGCTACGCCACCAGCACCGTGTCTGCCCCTGTCTTGTCGATGGACGGAGTAACCCTGAACCTTGAGGCTCCTATTCGCGATCAATTTTGTTTCTGAAATTAAGAAAATGTCAATTTTGTTTTTAATCAAATAATTTTTAAGTTCATAAATTTTGTTACTTATCCGTTGGCGTTCCATAAATTTACCTTGAGCTTATAGACCATAACAATTTATGGTGCTAAAGAATTGTAGCGTTGCACAGTGGGTCGAAAACACGAAAAAGTGGCCAAAAATCAGATTTTAATTTTAATGACTTAAAACTAGCATAAATAACACGGGAAAATTAATTAAAAATTTTTAAATTAACAGGGATGATTTAGAGGGGTGTTTTTTATACGAGTGGTTATTAAAATATGATTTTAATTTTAATGACTTAAAGTTGGCTCACATAATACAGAAAAATTAATAAATAAAATAAAAACTAAAGAGGGTTGATTTTAGAGGGTGGTTTTTGTATACGGCCAGCAAAAAATATTTTCTTTCGCATTAATTATGTTAAACAACATTGATGCAATACAGTAACAGTAAAAACAAAATTGAGACCCCATGGGTGTTCTCTGTGTTCTAAGGGATGGTTTTTGATAAAGTTATTGCAAGTTTGAATTTTAATTTATTTTAAAAAGATTGAATTGCAGGGTGCTTTTTAGAGGATATTTTTAGTCTAAATAATGATTTTTATCACTTCTACGCTATCACTTGTACCTAAATCACAGACGTTTTCATTCAAATTGAAAAATTAAGTTTAATGTATAAAACATGTTTTAATAAGTACCTACATTATATACATAAATTGCAATATAATCATAATTATGCGACACGTAGCGCGTCGCCGTCGCGTTGTTCAAAATCGCGAATTATTTAAAAACGCACTTGAATGCACAAACAATTTTTACATAGTTTGTTTGAGAAATGTCTAATGTATTTTTTGCGTATTTTTTCAAAACGGGAAATTGCGGGAAATTGTTTATAAGTCCACACAAAGTTGGAGAATTATTTGAGATTTTCTATTGAGCAGCTCCCGGAATGAAATAATGTATTTAATTATTGCACCATTGTATTGTCTAAAAAATTTTTTATTCGAAAGTACATACTTCAAGACAACTTTTCTATTAAATACCAATTTAAACTCGAAGACGAAATCTGGACAATAAGTCGTCAAAACTTGGTGTTGCATGGAGCGAAATGCTACTCAAATCAGCGATTAATAGAAGGTTATTTTTGCATCGCTCTAACAAGCAGAAATATTTTTCAATTCACTTGAGATTCGAGAAAAAGGTGCACTGATGTTTTCTCTAAAGATATACTAAATTTTGTGGGAATACTGTTAAGTTGACAAAAATGTATTTTTGGCCACTTTTCCGAGCGTCTGACCCACTGTGCGTTGACGTGAAGCGTTCCGTTTTTGAACTACAATTCTTTAATAAATTGTTGTAGTCTTTCAGCGCTCGCAACATTTCCTCAATGTTAGTTTGTTCATTGATTTCGTTGCACACCTGTGCAAGTTCGCCGAACGAGTCGCCAATGTTCCCCGATGGTCGAGGTGCGTGCTGCGGAGTTGCTGGTGCAGGAGCTGGTTGAGAAGCCGCAAAACTTCTCCGTGGGGCACGCAGTGGTGGGAAAGTGGCGGAGTTAATCGTTGGCGGTGGTGGTCCAGATCTGTTCCAGGCGTTGGCAGAGGGAATGGGGGCGGGCATGTAACGGGGGGCGTACTGGGCGTGCTGCGGTGTCCTCGACTGCCGGTTTTCATCCAGCTGTTAAATTTTCTTTTGGTATACTTTACAGCTCACGCTATTGGCGGGGTGAGCTCCGGAACAGAAGAGTGCATTCGGTGGTTGAGTGGTTTTTGGCGCATTTCAAACATCGAACTACATGGCTCCAGTTGGCAGTGGCGTGGCCCCAGTCCTGGCATCGGTGGCACTGAATTATTACCTTATTATTGTAATGGCGCTCCCATCTTACTCTTGCATCCAACAAGCATCTAATATTTTGGTTTATGTATCTTTCGGTCACGGTATTGCTGGTGATGACGAGGAAGGAAGTTGATCTTGTGCCCTTCATTTTGAACACATTTTTGGCTGGGAGAGTTGAGTGTTGCAGTTCTTGTTTTATTTCCTCGACTGTGGCGTCGGGTGCCAATCCTTTCAGGACGAAGGCGTGGGTTTGCTCATCCTTTGGTGTGTAGGTGTGGTGGTCCACACTTTGCTTCCTGAACTCCGCCAGCAGGGTGCTGTATTCTACCTTATCGTTCACTTGTACAACCACGGTGTTTGTACGGTAGGTAAGCTGGAATCCCTTTGTGGCATATTTTCGTACTTTTTATCGAAATTGTATTTGATTGTTTACGTCAGAGGATATTACGATGGGTGGCGGTTTTGTTAATTTAGATGTCGTTGTCGCGTTGTCCGTGGGTTCATCGTCTTCGTCAGGTACTTCCATGATGGCGTCCGTGTTTTGGGTATCGGTTTGCTTTGACAGCACTGAATATTTGTTTGCTAGCAATACTGGCGTTGGTATTGGAGTGTATTTCAACCTGCGTACCTTTTTAACAGTCGGCGCAGTCCCAATGGCATTGTCCTCCTGTGCTACCCGTCGCTTTGTTTGCGAAAGGCATCTCCAATCGCTATCGTTTTCTTTATCATCTGACATTCGATGAAAACTTCTTCTGCACTTTTTGCTTTAAAATTTGGTTTTGGTGGTACTTGTACCTTGCTAACCCTTATATTAACTATAATATGTAGTCCTATCAATTTATTTAATCTTATTTGTCGATTTTAATCGAAATTTGCACTAAGCTAATTTAACTGACGTCTGTCTAATTATTGTAGCATGCTGGGACTCGGACGAGAACGGGTATTCTCAATGTGGTATGGTCGTTACCTTACAATAAATGTAATTTTTAGACAACTTGATGAGAGATATTATTCATAAGGTAAGCATATTTAACACCCAAATTATTTTAAACCAGTAAAACGCCACTGGTTATGTAAATGTGACAAAAAAAAATATATATATATTGCGATGAATATTTATAACAAATCTTATTTTTACAAACTGAAAATTATATTTCTATATTGCATTTCAACTAAGGCTTTTTATTAATAAAAATGTGCGTGATAACGACCATTCGCTTCGTTCCTATGTTGTTTTAAATTTTCTTTCAATTTTGACTTTTAAAATTTTTTATCCAATGTAATTTTATTCCAATTTCATAATTTAAACAAATCCCTTTCTCTCAAACCATCCAATTAATTATCAATCCAATTATAATATTCAAAATTACTTATCCAAAACTTTTAAAAACATTTTCTTCAAAAAATTATCAAATCTCCAACTTGAGATCTAAATTACAAAATGTTATAGATATCCTCCGAAAAATGCGACCACTCCGGTCAACGCACTTGGCAAAAAGCAAATTTATCATAAACTTTCGTACCAACTTTTAATTTGTTGGCGCGAACAATCCAATTTTCAAAATATTTACAATCAGCATAACAAACTATTTACAAAATCAAAATCAATTAAATCTCAAAAATTAAAAATTCAAAAATATGATTTTGAAACACGACAATATATAAATAAAACTTTACCATATGTGGGTGTGCTCGTCACCTATTTGCCGTCGAATTGGTACGCCTATGGCGTGGATGAATTCATGGTACTAGTATAATAGTACTATGCTCCCACCTACAGGAGCTCTAATAGTATTTAGTTTGAACTGCATTCACTCTGGCGTTTTGTACGGTTTGCGCGAGTTACGTATCTCAATGTGCCCTTATTCAAAAAAAAACAATTGAATATAACAATTTATTGAATCATAAATATGTCGATTCTAGATCATACTTTATATTGTTTGTGATAAAATTGAAAAGATTTTGACCCATATTCATAGCAGCTTTGGCTGTTGGAAATTCGTATTGGTCTAACTTTCGTTGAGATTGAAATCTACTATGCATTTTTCTTACTTATAGGGAAGTATGTAATATGAAAGGCACCACCAAAGCTTTAAAGTTTGAAAAGAAAATTATGTTACAAAAAACTTATAGGTACTCTAACCATTTCCAAGCAAGAGCACACATAGAAGAATGTACTTTCATTGGTCTTCATAATATAAAGTTTTTTTTTATAAACTTGTTTTTAATTTATTTTTATTTTGTGCTTTTTAAGTTTTATAGCTACTATAGTAGTTTAATGTGTAATTGATTAAATTATATTATACAGCATACTTTTTCTTAAATCACTGCATGTTTTTCTAAAGTTTCTTATCAATATTCTACTTTTTTTTTAAATCGATTTCAAAACTCACATATTTTTTTAATTTTAAATATATTACATTGGATTCCATTTTTCGAGCTATTAAAGAATAATTTCTTAATTTTAATACCTTTTTTCATAATAAGATTCTTTAAATAGCAAATGTGTTAGCCCGATACTTCAATAACTTGACACTTGAATTAAATTTTTATTTTGACATATTATGTTTACTTGATTTCGTAGTGGATAGATCTGTTTCAAAATTTGCACAGAAACTGTGCTAATTTTGCGGTGAATGATCGGATCGGTTTCAAAATTTGATAGATTAAAATGTCTAGAGCTACAAGTCGACGTTTAAAATTTCAGCTTGATTGGACAGCTAGAAGTTTGTTAAAAAGCAGCCGAAAGATTTTTACCGTCTATATAAATATATATACAAATATATATATACCCGGGTAAGTTAATATAAAGCTTTTAAAAATTAAATAAATTAAAAAAATAGTTATTTTTTTTCTGGCGAATTATATTTTAAGGTGGAGTGGATCAGTAACTGCGGTTACTAGGAAGGTTACGTCGCATCGGCGTGCACCCGCCGGAGTAACAGTCGCATGTGACGGCTATCTTTAAGACTATATTACAGTACACGTACCGATGTTAGAAAATTTGCGTGCTTAGCAAATTTTGTTTTTTAAATGCCGGTGGTTATATGGGAATATGTTGAATTAGTGGTCACAAAAATTTAATTATTTTTTGAAATATTTGGTATTAGAGATTTTTTATTGTTGTTGGTAGTGACACATTTGAATTTGAAATTTGACGTTTAAATGTAATTATATTGTATTGTGTTATAAAATTGCGACTTTGATAATATTTGTGATAATGGATACACCGGCACACATTAAAGAAGCGGCAGAAAAGATTATTGCCAGAAAAATCCGCACCTCGCATTGAAGAAATACCAAGTACTAAATTTACAATATTATGCATTCTACGGCTGTTCAGTTGAGGGACGAGAACGGGTATTCTCAATGTTTAAATTTATTCATTCAAATCCGTTACATTAATAATTACATTATATAATAAGCAAAATTATTTTCCTGAGATTCAGCGTGAGCTTTTCAACAGATAGTTTATTTTAGAATGATTAACATTGTGGTTATTGAGTATATGTAGTGATTAAAGGAAAAAGGATTAGTAAAAAACCTTTATCAAAATTTAACTTAAAAGAAAAAGGAAAAATCAACAAATTATTTACAACTATTTACAACTATTTACATTATTAGGTACTTTATAGTTCGCGGTTGTTTGCCAAATCTCTGATTAGGTCTAATTCTGAATCCATGCATCGAAGATGAAATCATTCAGTTAGTTTCTTGATAAACTCTATAATTGTCTGATATCCGGTAGTCAAATGAAGATGTTGAGTAGAATATAACCAAGGCAGATCATTGATTAATTTGAGGTTTTTGTTTTGTATTATTTGTAGTTTCTTGATATGGGAGTTAGCTGCTCTTGACCATACAGGACATCCATAGGCCATAATTGGGAGAATAATAGTTTTGTATATCAAGTTTTTGTTGTGATGTGATAATTTTGAATTTTTAGCCAAAAGTGGGTAAAGGCTTCTTCCACATTTGAGTGCCTTGTTTCTTGCCTTTTCAATGTGAGGTCCAAATGTTAAGTTTTTGTCTAATGTGACTCCTAGATACGTTGCAGTGTTTGAGAATGGAACTTCTAGATTGTTTATTTTAAAATTTGTTTTAGGTTGTCGTTTCGGTGATTTATTAAATGGGAAGATTATAGCTTGAGTTTTTTCATCATTTAATTTGATTTTCCATTTATGAAGATATTTTTTACAACATTTATAGCCGCTTTGAAGTTTTTTGATAATCGCTGTTGTTATTTTACCGTCGGTGATAAGACCTGTGTCATCTGCATAAAACATTGTATCGCAATTTCTAGGTTTTTTAAAATCATATATAAATAAAGAGTAAAGCAGTGGTGACAATACAGAACCTTGAGGTAGACCAGCCATAATATCTTTGGTATCCGAATGGGTTCCATTTACTGAAACCAGGAATTTACGTTCAGTTATGAATGATTTTATGACTTTGATAAGATATTTTGGAATATTGACCAGATTCATTTTGTACAGTAATCCATGATGCCAAACGGAATCAAAAGCTTTTTCTATATCCAACAGTATTAATCCAGTAGATCTTCGGGATCTTTTGTTGGTTTTTATTTTGTTCACGACGCGTTGTATTTGGTGAACCGTTGAGTGTTGTGGTCGGAAGCCAAACTGCTGATCTGGAATAATCTTGTTTTCATAGATAAATGATGCCAGTTTTTCATATATTAGACGTTCTAGTATTTTACCAAGACAGCTAAGAAGACTGATAGGTCTATAGTTTTTGGTTAACTTATGATCTTTTCCTGGTTTAGGTATAGGAAGAATTTTAGCCTTTTTGAATATTGTTGGGAAGTAACCTATTCTGATGCAAGCATTAAAAATGTTGCAGATAACTTTTAGCGTTGATCTGGGAAGAGCTTTCAACAATATATTCTCTATGCCATCCAGACCAGGGGCTTTTGCTATTTTTATCTTCTTTATGATGATTTTGAGTTCTGCGATTGTTATGAGTGTTTCGTAGTCTTCGCTGTTTTGATTTTCTTGGTTTAGTTTATTATTGAATATCGCCACCTTTCTTTCAATTGAATGTTTAAAATTAGCGGTTAAAGAGTGTGATGTTTCGAATGCGTTAGCTATAGCATTTGCTTTTTCTAAATCAGTGAATAGGGTTCTTCCATTTTCTGTTAACTTTCCTATACTACCTCCATATTTGCCTCGTATACTTTTTGTAATTTTCCAAAACTTCTTGTTACCATCTTCAAGCTTACTAAGCTTTTTTGACCAATTATTGTTGCGATCGTTAATTACATTTTCTTTTATAAAGCTGTTATTTAAATTGATCATGCTTTTAAGCATAATTTTTTGTTCTGGATTCGTGCATCTCTGCCATTTTCTTTTAAATGCGTTTCTGATACTGATGAAAGCTTTAGTTGAGTTAGAAATCTCTAGGAACCCATTTTTTGGTTTTGTATATGGGATTGATTTAGATTTTGCTTCGAGTATAGCTTTTGAAAGTAAGTCAATGGCTGTTTCAATTTTTTCGGGTGTATAATATGTAGATGAATTAAGAACAGGAGAGGTGCTGCCCGTCTGCGCTCGGGTCGCAAAAGTTGGCGAGACTATTCCTAAAACACCTACCTTTACTTGCTACAAAACGGCGCTACGGCTCAACTCAGTGAAGAACAAAAATGGGGGGGGTCGGAAGACAAGATTGAACCTTGCTCCACTCAAAAATCTCATCAGTTCAAAAATATGGCGCCATGCACTTTTTGCCGCTCGCCAGAGATGGTATCCTAAAGTGCAAAAGCAAAAAGAAAAACACAAGTAAAGGTGAAACTGCGTTTTATTTACAACAAAATAAATGGTACGTCGTCGAATTTTCACAAGTTGTATCACGCAAGTACCGCAAACAGTACGCAGTAAGAAAAATAGAATTATAAAAAATATATATAAGCGTTCAGATCTGAAAGCAATTAACCCAATTTTAACAACTCTCTAATCGAGCCTCGCTCGATCTGCAAACAATCAAAATTTTAGGGTGATTAACCTTTCTTCTTCTCTCGCAGTTAAACAAACAACGCGTAAGTCGGTAGACACCGTTTTTAAAATGAATCGCAAAAGTAAATAAAACCAAAATTAACGCTCACCAGTTTCGTTGGTACGCCCCTGCTATCTTGCTTCTTAAGTTGACCACAACTGTCGCCTCGCGCATCGACGGCTTCCGATTTGTAAGTAAACAAAAAAAAGGTTTTCTGGTTTTCTCGATGATAGATGTTTTGTGGCTCGAAGTGGACTTTTGGAAAGAAAATATCGAACGAATCTTGATAGTTAACGGTGGTAGAATTCGTCCTCGATAAGGCCGTACGAAATTTCTCAATTAAATAACACAAAGGTAAAGTTGTAAAAGTTTCTAACCTAACTTGCAGCAAGGTAATTCTTATTGATAATAAACTTTTAGCTTCTGTATTCGGTGTTATCACTTTTGACCCCCAGGCTGGGTTAAATTCCACATTCGTATTAACCGAAGGATGTAATTTAAGTACTCGATGAGGTTCGAACCAGTGTAAACTGTGAAGTTGTTCGTTGCTAAACTCGCCAACTGAATCAACATAAAACCAACAAATCGAGGTAATAAACACTTGAATAATATCACTAAAAATTGGCTACTCGATTCACCTGTGTCACTTTTCAGGAAAAATTCGTCTATCTAATCTCTTACAAAAATTGTTGCCAACCCTAGCTGTGTGAAGATATCGCATTTCCTTAATTTAACGCGCCTAACTTAAAGTTGCGATGGACGTAGGCCCCCGGATAAACATACTTTTCATGATAAAATAAAATGTCATGAACAGTTATGCATTTCGGATGGACGATAATGCATTTTGTTACGTTTGGGGCGCAACGGTGAAATCTAAACGTAACAACTCCCCCCTTTCCACGAGTGGATTTTCTAGGATAGAAAAACCACTAAGCTACTCCTAACCAACTACTGGAACGTAACTATTTACACAAATAAAAACAAATCGTATGTACAACTAATCTATAAACAAAATTAATATACTAATTAAATAAAAATCCTATTTGTTACTCTATGTCGGGAGGTTTTGCCTTCAAATCCTTACTCGACCAAAGACCTTTTTCTCTACCAAATTCGTCTTCTAGAACGTATGTCCAAGGAGACACTTTCTCCTTGATAAACAAAGGACCTACATATTTAGGGGCAAGCTTTTTTGTAAAATAATCGGGTGCACTCGACAAAACATAGTTTTTTCGGTACACCTCTTGACCGACATTAAATTGCTCGGGTCTTTTACGCAAATTATACGCTTTTTTACCCTTATTCGACGCAGCTAATAATTTCCGTTTTACGAAACTAAACAATTCTTTTAAGCTATTAACTTTGCATTCTGTACCTATTGCTTCATCATCGACAAACACATCTTTACGATCAAAATCTTTCCCTGACAGGATCATGGACCTGCCAAAGTTGACAAAATACGGTGTTTGTTGCGTAACCTCGCTTTTGGAATTGCGAATAGCACATGTAATTTTTGCAAGGTTCTCATCCCATTCCCTATGATTTTTATTAACATATGAGGCGATCATTCCCTTAATGGTTTTGTTCATGCGTTCGGTGGGGTTGCTTTGCGCATGGAAGTACGGGGTATATTTGGCTTGAACGTCATATCTTTCTAACAACTGCTTGTATTCTTTACTAATGTATTGGGGCCCATTATCACTGATGGCGACCTTTGGGACCCCAAACACCAAGAATACTTCATTTTCTATTCTTTTTACAATGTTAGCAGCCAACGAATTCCTCATTGCAAATGTCAGCACGAACTTACTGAAGTAATCAACTACCACTAACAGAAATCTATTCCCGCTTTTTGACTTAGGGAAGGGTCCCATTAAGTCGGACGATATAGTTTCCCACGGCTGAGATGGTTGAGGGTGTGAGAGCATATGTCCAATTGGTTGTTGATTACTACTTTTATATTGAAGACAAACTCTACACTGTCTAACGAATTTTGCCACGTCATATCTCATTTTAGGCCAAAAATAAGATTTCACTAAACGCGCATAAGTTTTGTAAACCCCTGTGTGACCCGCCGTTGGGTCGCAATGAAATTTATTTAAAAGTTTAAGTTGCTCTGACTTTCGTACGACGATCTTCCAATTCTCCCAATCTTGACCAAAATCCGTAGGTCTGGGAGGTAAGTACTTGTATAGGGTTTCGCCCTCTACTCGCCATTGACGAAATTTCAATGGTTCCTTAGCAACACTAACCAACATTTTATTATACCATTTATCAGGTGGGACTTTATCTAATTCTACCAAATTAATAAGCGGAACGCTACGGCTCAACGTATCCGGCACAACATGTTCTTTGCCTTTTCGGTGAACAATTTGGACATCGTATTGTTGCATTTTTACCGCCCATCTAGCTAATCTGCCGTTACAATCTTTCAAATTCTGTAACCAGACCAAAGAATGGTGATCGGTAATCACTTTAACGTTAGGGACACCCTCTATGTATTGCCTAAATTTTTCGAGAGCGAAAAGAACCGCTAGACATTCTCTCTCGGTGGTACTATATTTTCTCTCCTGACTAGTAAGAGAACGACTGATATAAGAAATGACTTTCTCCCCGTCAGGATGAGGCTGACTTAATACTGCTGCGATACCCCACCCGGATGCATCGGTTTGAACCTCAAAGGGCAAACCGTAGTCGGGACAACTTAAAATTGGAGCCGTTACCAATTTTTCTTTTATAGCCCTAAATGCGGTTTCGCATTCGTTAGACCATTCAAACCTCTTATTAGATTTTTTAAGTAGAGCAGTAATTGGAGCTATAAGAGAAGAAAGTTCCGGAATAAATCGCCTGTACCAACTAAAAGTACCCACTATTCCGCGAACTTCACTAACGTTCTTAGGTGCCGGAAGTTCTAACATGGCCCTAACCTTATCAGGGTCTACATGAAGACCTGATTTGTCTACAACATACCCTAAGTATTTCAATTGTGGACGACAATATTGACACTTTTCTCTTTTGACGGTAATATTCGCCTCCCTTAAACGTCTAAACACTTCGTTCAGTATTTCTAAATGTTTCTCAAACGTGTCGGTAACTATAATAATGTCGTCAAGGTAGCAAAAAACGTAGGGTAACAGATCGTAACCTAAAATCTTATCCATAAGTCTTTGCCAGGTGGCAGGACTTGTGGATAGCCCAAACGGAAGACGACAAAATTCCCACAAACCTCGGCCAGGAACTACAAATGCTGTATACTTCCGAGATTCTTCTGCTAGGGGTACTTGAAAGAATGCCGATTTAACATCTATAGAGGACAAGTAGCGCGCGTTTTTTAATTGATCTAGGGTATTGGTAATGTAGGGCATGGGGTAACTATCCTTTTCTGTGACCCTGTTTAGTTTACGGAAGTCTACGCAAAAGCGGTACTCCCCACTCTTTTTTTTAACAAGAATGACCGGAGATGCCCAAGGACTATGGCTTTTACGCACAATACCCTCGGCGATCATCTCGTCTAATTGTTCATTAAGCCGCGCCTGAACAACAGGAGACACAGGATAATACCTCTGTTTAATAGGTTCGGCCGTCGTTTTGATGATGTGCTCGACGACATTGGTACATCCTAACCTATCACCCATTAATTGATAATTTTCCGCAATTAAATTATCTAAACGACTTTTCTGTTCGCCAGTTAAGTCATCGCAACTTTGAACCGCGTTACCTAACTCAAAACATTCGATGGAGTCGTTGGCAAAGATCCAATTATTACTCCTTAAATTAGGAACGACTCCCATTGTCTTCCAAAAATCTACCCCCAGTATAAGAAGATGTGGTAATTCCGGTACTACTACTACAGACACTAACTTCGTGCGGTCACTCACCTTCATAGGAAGTGTGCACTTGCCTATGCTATGGACCGTTTGTCCATTGGCTACCGTACAAATTGTATCATCAGGTTCTAATGACACCCCAAGCTTCCGTATGTACTCATGTCCTTTTTTTCCCATGATGGTATAACTCGAGCCTGAATCTAACAAACCCCTCAGTTTACGACCAAAAATATCCACTGTGAGGTATGGACGCTGATCGTCACCAGCGTGCTCTAATATATAGTCAAGGACATGGTACATATAATTATTAGTCGAATTGGACAATTGTTCGACCGGTTTAGCTCGACTGCCTAAACGCGATCTGAGCCGTTTCCCAAACGTCTAACAGCTCCCCTATATGCACCCCTACCAGCGCGTGTAGCAATATTTGCCTCCCTGACATCGTCGACTTCGGTTACCCTCCTACTAGGAACTGCATTGTCGCAGTACGGGCAATTATCAGCAACCTTTATTCTCTTGCATCGGGAACAGCGAACTTGTTTCGGCTCTGTCCTGCAATCACGTGAATAGTGCCCTGTTTCACCACAATTCCAACAGGAACTTGTGTTTCCCCCCCTGTTCACACCTGCATTCTTTTTGGAAAAGGTGGCCCCTACAAATGCCAAGTCTGGCTCCAGGCTTCTACTTTTATGCGGCGGAGGCGTATAATTGTCTATTAATTCGCGAGTCGCGTCTATCTTTCTGCAGCATTCCTGCAGTTTCTTTACCGAGCTAATGTCTGAAAAAGTTAGCTGTTGCTGATAATATGGCGCAATATTTTGTGTCATAATTTGTAACTTAGTTGCTTCGGGAATCTCTAGTTGCAACCGAGAGAACATGTTCTGCATTACCGCAACGTACATGCCTATGCTCTCCCCTTTGCCTTGGGTTCTTTTTTTTATTTCATCAAATAACTTTTGGTCATATCGTGGAGGAAGATACTCCTCGCGCAAAGCTTCGACTAAACCATCCCAATCATAAATCTGGGATCTGATAGCACGAAACCAAACTCTGGCATCGTCCGTGAAAAGATCTATCGCGGAATCAAAAAGATCAGATCGCGATATTCCCCTAGGGATTCTCATATCCTCCACTTGTTCTAAAAACGCACTTACTGATTCTCCCGAACGTTTTCCGGAAAATTTAATACCCCAATCGCGTACTGGAAGTGGTTTCGGTCGGGATCGACTGACTTTAATTTCCGCTTCTGAATCCGAAGAAGATTCATCAGGGACAGAATCTTGAAGATTATCTTCGCGTAAGTTCTGACGAACCATGCTGAGTTCAAGTAAGCTTTCTCTAGACTTTTTTATCTTTTTCCCCTTAGATTTAAACTCCCCACTTAAGAGCAAAAGATCCGCGTTCAATGTTCCCCTTATCTTTTCCTCAGCCTCCGTATGCGCAACCGAACGCCCTAACCTACCTAAAGCATGGGTCAATTTCGTATTAATTTTCCTAAATAAACTATCTCGTTCATCACCCCTATACTCGTCAATAAGTCGACGCAAATCGGCCACTGCATTAATTACGGCAGTACTATCCTCCCTAAAGCTATAAGGATAAGCCGGAATTGACGCATCTAAAATATCTTTATTGTCTAAAGTTGCTTTTAGAATTTTGATCAAATCTTTCACGGTTTTTTCTGTACAGTCAACCGTTGTTCTGATTGAAATTTCGTATACCAGTTCCTCTTTCGTAAGCCTCGAAACATCTATCTTTGTTTGTGCCATGACTACCAACACAATCCCGTCTCAAAATTAAATTTACCACGAAGGTCACTCTCGATCACTACTTACAGAGCGTACGCTACCTATCGCGCAATATTGAGCCCAAAAATAATTGAAACCAAAGTGTTGTTTGTATAACTTCTTAGCAATGAAAATCTCAACAAAAAACCTGATTCTATTTTTCCCACTGTTTGCCTTGCGTGTACTTAAACAATTGACTCTACTCGGGAAATTAATCATCCAAAATCTCTCAACAATTTTGGTGATCCCGCAAAACTTAAAAATTCTAACTTGTGCTCGTTCGACGCTCGTTTGGCTACAAGCCTGTTCGTCTATTAAGGCCCCACGTTGGGCGCCAAATTTGCTGCCCGTCTGCGCTCGGGTCGCAAAAGTTGGCGAGACTATTCCTAAAACACCTACCTTTACTTGCTACAAAACGGCGCTACGGCTCAACTCAGTGAAGAACAAAAATGGGGGGGGTCGGAAGACAAGATTGAACCTTGCTCCACTCAAAAATCTCATCAGTTCAAAAATATGGCGCCATGCACTTTTTGCCGCTCGCCAGAGATGGTATCCTAAAGTGCAAAAGCAAAAAGAAAAACACAAGTAAAGGTGAAACTGCGTTTTATTTACAACAAAATAAATGGTACGTCGTCGAATTTTCACAAGTTGTATCACGCAAGTACCGCAAACAGTACGCAGTAAGAAAAATAGAATTATAAAAAATATATATAAGCGTTCAGATCTGAAAGCAATTAACCCAATTTTAACAACTCTCTAATCGAGCCTCGCTCGATCTGCAAACAATCAAAATTTTAGGGTGATTAACCTTTCTTCTTCTCTCGCAGTTAAACAAACAACGCGTAAGTCGGTAGACACCGTTTTTAAAATGAATCGCAAAAGTAAATAAAACCAAAATTAACGCTCACCAGTTTCGTTGGTACGCCCCTGCTATCTTGCTTCTTAAGTTGACCACAACTGTCGCCTCGCGCATCGACGGCTTCCGATTTGTAAGTAAACAAAAAAAAGGTTTTCTGGTTTTCTCGATGATAGATGTTTTGTGGCTCGAAGTGGACTTTTGGAAAGAAAATATCGAACGAATCTTGATAGTTAACGGTGGTAGAATTCGTCCTCGATAAGGCCGTACGAAATTTCTCAATTAAATAACACAAAGGTAAAGTTGTAAAAGTTTCTAACCTAACTTGCAGCAAGGTAATTCTTATTGATAATAAACTTTTAGCTTCTGTATTCGGTGTTATCACTTTTGACCCCCAGGCTGGGTTAAATTCCACATTCGTATTAACCGAAGGATGTAATTTAAGTACTCGATGAGGTTCGAACCAGTGTAAACTGTGAAGTTGTTCGTTGCTAAACTCGCCAACTGAATCAACATAAAACCAACAAATCGAGGTAATAAACACTTGAATAATATCACTAAAAATTGGCTACTCGATTCACCTGTGTCACTTTTCAGGAAAAATTCGTCTATCTAATCTCTTACAAAAATTGTTGCCAACCCTAGCTGTGTGAAGATATCGCATTTCCTTAATTTAACGCGCCTAACTTAAAGTTGCGATGGACGTAGGCCCCCGGATAAACATACTTTTCATGATAAAATAAAATGTCATGAACAGTTATGCATTTCGGATGGACGATAATGCATTTTGTTACGTTTGGGGCGCAACGGTGAAATCTAAACGTAACAGAGGATCCCATTACCTGATTTAGGTATGACTTAAACTTCTTCCAATCTGCGTGTTTATAGTCTGGAATTTCCTGACGAGTTTTCAGAATTGTATCGGCGTCAATAAAACATGAGATTGGAGCGTGATCAGATGTTAATTGGTCAGTGTGAGTATGTAGAGGTGAAGTATATAATGATGAATTCGATATTAAAATATCTATCGTGGATGGGTTCGCACCCGAGTGTGGAAAGTGTGTTGGGGAATTTGAGTGGTATATAAACCAATTGGATCTCAGTTGTAAATTGAATAGTATTGTACCCGCCGTATTGTTTTGTATGCAGTTCCAAGCTCTGTTTCTAGCATTAAAGTCGCCAAATATAAAAAATTTCTTATTGGTAGGTGTTAGCTTTTTAATATCTGACTCAAAAGTGTTCAAATACTTTGGGCTATAAGCTGAGGTTAGTATAACGTCTCGTCCGTTTATATTGACCGAGATAGAAATATTTTCAATACTTTTTGTGTTGTATACGGGTAAAAGTGAATGTTGGATAGTTTTTCGGATGCCAATCGCCACCCCTCCGCCACGAGAACCGTCTCGGTCGTTTCTATAAATGGAGTATTCGGTTATGTAAAATTTGTGTTGTTGTTTTAGAAACGTTTCGTTGAGCATAAAAATATCGACGTTTTCTTGGTCTAGGAATAGCTGAAGTTGCCGAACAGTAGAAATATTTGTAATGCTTTGAGCATTCCAATGCATTATATTGAGTTTCTTATTATATTGCATATTTGAGGAGAGACATTACAACTTGAAGTTGTCCAAGTTTTGAAGTACATTTATTTAATTGTTCTACTGCATTAGCAAATATATTAAAAAGTTCGTCAATAGATATTTCTTTCAATAGCTCTTCGTTAGTATTACCTACTGGTTTCTTGAGATGGCTTGAGTATAATTGATTTATATGGTCTTGATTAGGAGGTGTAGAAGATAGATTATTATTAATCGGATTTAATACAGGGAAATCTTTGTAGTTTACATTAAATGTAGGGGTGTTGTTGCTTCGCTGCTGTATTTGTTTTCTTACAGTATTTCGGTGGTTAACATTGTTTCTGATTTCCAAATATGCACTACGACTTGGACAATTTGGGTCGTTTGCTTTGTGGTTAGTATTGGGAAGGTTTTTAGAAATACAATTAAAGCAGCTGAATTTAATTGTTGCGTCTTGTGTTCGGTCTTTAAATTGACAGTTTGCAGCGTCGTGTGTGCTACTTGCACACAATAAGCAGACTTTATTTCTATGGCAATTTTCATCTCCATGCCCAAACATGGAGCAGTTTCTACATTGTGTAGGACCTTTGTATTTAGGTGAGTATGGTTTCCAGTTAATGACCATATGATTTAGCGATTTTACATTTTTTAAATGGTTTATAGTGATTCCATCTTTCTTAAATTGTAATAAATACAATACATTGTTTTCATTTTTGTATTTAGTATTCATTTCTGAAATTAGAAAGGGATTTATATTGTATTTTACCTGTAATTCCTTTTTTATATCTTCAATATCGGTTTGCGGTAGACCTGATAAAACTACTTTAAAGGTTCTCTCATCTTTTGGTTGATGGGTGTAATATTGTATAAGGTTTTTGTTCATTAATTCAATACACTTGGTATATTCGATTTGGTCGTTTAAGATAATTTTTTTGCCAATAGACATTTGCTTGATTTGATAATTAGAAATTTTTATATCATCTAATGCTGATTTTAAATAATTTGATGTGGTTGAATCTGTGACTACTATTGGTGGAGGCTTAATTATCTTCATTTTGCTACTACTGCCTTTAGCTGTAGAGTTTATGCTGTTTTTGTTAGGATTGGTTCCTTCGGTTGACATAGAATCTTCTTCGTCATCACTTATCTGTGCCAACATGGTAAATTTGTTGAAATTGGGATCATTAGGACCCTGCGAATTTCCAGGCATAAATTGGTTAGTAGACATTTTAACAAAATTTAAGTTATCACTTGAAGCAGATTTGAAGGTTAATGCAGCCGGTGTGGCTACATTATGATGTTTGACCTTAGATTTTTTGATAATTGTTTTTAGATTTGGTCGTATGATGATCGCTACTTTTTATATCACTAAAACTCACTAAAATTAATTTAAAATAACTCGTTACTCTATTTAATTATCAACTTCCTCAGAGCGAGAAATACTACGTTCACCGTGGGTGGGCACGCACGTTTTCGGTATTCTCAATGTGGTATGGTCGTTGCCTTACAATAAATGTAATTTTTAGACAACTTGAGGAGAGATATTATTCATAAGGTAAGCATATTTAACACCCAAATTATTTTAAACCAATAAAACGCCACTGGTTATGTAAATGTGACAAAAAAATATATATATATATGTTACCGGCAATGCGCAAAATCCGGCAATTTGCAAAATTCCTAGGTAATCTGCAAACCGACTAAGTCGTAAGCCACTATGCAAATTCACTTTAGGCAATCTGCAAAATGGCTACGGTGTTTCAGGCAATTTGCAAATTGTCTATATTGTTAGTTAATGTGCTTTTTGAGTATGTGACAGACTCACATTGACTAGGCAATGTAAAAACGATATTTTAAATAGATAATTTTAAAAGAACCATTTATTAAAACATAGCTCGTTGAACATTTTACATAAGAATAAAAACTATAAACCCATAAACATTAGATTACTTATTTTTACATGGATTAGAAAAGTCGCAAATTGTCGGTAACATTTTAAACACATAAATAAAACTTTACCATATGTGGGTGTGCTCGTCACCTATTTGCCGTCGAAATGGTACGCCTATGGCGTGGATGAATTGCATTCCGAAATAACTAATATTACAACAAAGTTTTATTAGTATCGCATATTGCACATCCATATGCACCGTCCACGGCGTGACGACCGATGCGGAACGACTGACTAACAACTCCCACCTACAGGAGCTCTAATAGTATTTAGTTTGAACTCCATTCACTCTGGCGTTTTGTACGGTTTGCGCGCGCTACTAATAATTCTATGGTTGGTTATTTAAATTTTTGCACCTAAATTTGAATTTAAAATATTTTATTTTGTTAGTTGTTGTTGTTTAATTTGTTTGCTATCTAAACATTGTAATATCCGAAATACTTTTATAAAAAAAAAAGTATGGTAAATATGGAAACGCAAACTAAAATTAAAAATTAAATAAATTAAAAAAATAGTTATTTTTTTTCTGGCGAATTACATTTTAAGGTGGAGTGGATCAGTAACTGCGGTTACTAGGAAGGTTACGTCGCATCGGCGTGCACCCGCCAATTTGCGTGCTTAGCAAATTTTGTTTTTTAAATGCCGGTGGTTATATGGGAATATGTTGAATTAGTGGTCACAAAAATTTAATTATTTTTTGAAATACTTGGTATTAGAGATTTTTTATTGTTGTTGGTAGTGACACATTTGAATTTGAAATTTGACGTTTAAATTTAATTATTTTGTATTGTGTTATAAAATTGCGACTTTGATAATATTTGTGATAATGGATACACCGGCACACATTAAAGAAGCGGCAGAAAGGATTATTGCCAGAAAAATCCGCACCTCGCATTGAAGAAATACCAAGTACTAAATTTACAATATTATGCATTTTAAAAATTAAATAATATTGTTTTTTTTTCTTATCTATGCTGCTACAACGATAATAATCAAGTATAACATCATGGGGCATGGTCGCCTATGTCCAGAGCGGACGAGACCCCGATGCCGTACTAACTGCTACGACAGTCGACGAGAATTAATAACATAGTGCATTTCATATATACTTCGATGCTATAATACCATTGCATAGGTAGGTATGTACATAAATATTAATTTCAATGTGGTTCGTATTAAATTTTTAATTCTGTGAACATGAAATATTTAAAATCGGTAAAATTATTAATAATTTATTCTGGTTTTGTCAACTGAAGGTTTACCAAACTATCAAATTTACTGCCCGGCATCCACGTGATATTCTGCTTAAGTTAGTATACATGGTACATCTTAATGTTGCTCTGCGCCATTACAATACCATCTACGTATAATACGCATTCTGCTATAAAACACTTCAGTTAATTTCTATATTATTACACCTATGCATATTATTTACGTTTAAAATTTAAATAAAAAGTTCAAATAAAATAGTGGATACAAAATTTAAATTATTTTATTATAATATTGTGTGTTTGTGACACATATGAAGTACTCATATAAAGTAACCAACGTCTCTTGACAAGAGACAAAATTTCATGTGGACCTATGCTATATTCGTAATGCAAAAAATGTAACTACAATTTGCTATAAATTACAATTTACTCTAATCTTCCTAAACTTAAGGAATAAAACTATGGTATTGAAGCGCACTTCGTGCGGCGGGGGAGGGTTCCCCCTCCCCAAAAGCAACTATTCTTACGTCCGATCGTCTTTTCCAAATTTTTTGTTAACAAAAAAACCAAAAAATGGGGCGGTGACCCATCCAAGTACTAACCGCGCCCAACATTGCTTGACTTCCGTGATCGGACGTTTAGTTTAGTTTAAAATATTTATTATACCGTTGTTTTCGTCCATACTTGTAATAAATAAAATAAAAACTGGCTTTCGGGATTATTGGACAGGAGCTCATTCAAAATAAAACCACTTGTTTAACAGGTCGACGTTTCGCTTAACTTTATTGTAAGCCTCCTCAGGACTAAAACATGCTAATTAATGGTGTACAAATCAAATGTTAAATTATCTTACCCAATCAAACAGAAGTTTGGCTGTTCAAATTAGCATATCTCCGCAATGTGTTAACATGGGTGGCAAGTAACAATCGCAAAACAGTACATAAACGTAAAACAAATAATTGCATAAATAAAATCATTAAAAAGTCAAAAAAAATTTTAGGGAAGATGTGCAGAAGCTGAGCGTTATCTATAGCGACATTCTAAAATAAAATAGTTTAATTCATGTTATTGTAATAATCATTCTTGGCTCAATCTTATATTATCTGAAGGACTAGATAAGTTTACTTGCAAGATGTCTATTTATAGTTGCAGAATTTAAATATTTATTGTGATTTTTAGTAATTTGTTTAATTTATTGACTGGTTTTTTGACTTTTTAATGATTTTATTTATGCAATTATTTGTTTTACGTTTATGTACTGTTTTGCGATTGTTACTTGCCACCCATGTTAACACATTGCGGAGATATGCTAATTTGAACAGCCAAACTTCTGTTTGATTGGGTAAGATAATTTAACATTTGATTTGTACACCATTAATTAGCATGTTTTAGTCCTGAGGAGGCTTACAATAAAGTTAAGCGAAACGTCGACCTGTTAAACAAGTGGTTTTATTTTGAATGAGCTCCTGTCCAATAATCCCGAAAGCCAGTTTTTATTTTATTTTTTTTAAAATATTTATTTAAAAATTAAATCTTTACAATAAATTGTTCGACCAATGAGCACAGCAAGTGCCAATTGGTCTTACATAAAAAGTTTCGTAGATGTTTTGGAGCACCTCGTGTGACACATATCTCCATGTTCCCTTGCTGTAACCTGATTGGTTTTAAAATAATTCATAATGTTTTCAAAAATTTTCCGTTTGTGTTGACAAATTTTGGCGTAGTTCTTTGTTGGAAAAATATGCAAAAACCAACTTACAATAATGCGGGGTGACATAACAATTAACAATAACAATAGAATATAAATGACATAACAAGAAAACAGAATAACAATAACAATAACAAAATATACAAAATATACAATAAACAATATAAAACTTAACAATAGTTGGATTAATTACATAGATAATTAATACGTGCGTTAGCGTAAATAAATTTATGGAAAGCTAACGGGTTTCACTCGCGTCACCTCAATGTGCAGGCTTACTCCGTCCAGTGGCGTAGCAGTTTCGTTTTTCTCAGGTGTCGTTGTTGGGCTGCAGGGCAGGAGTGGGGACTAGGGGTAAGGTTTGGAATGGGAGTTTATATTTGCGTATTGTGTTGTCTTTTGTCATGTTTGTCGTTAGTGTACTTTTATGTATCTGTGTGTTGTAGAATTTCTCCGATAACCGAGTTACGTGGTCTCTGAGAAATTCTACTTGTGTATCTTCGTGCAGTGACGTAAGTCTAGTGTAGCGATCTGCTCCCGTGACGAGTCGGAGGCAGCGGTTCTGAAATACTTGCAGAGGTCTAAGACGAGTCTTAGACACTCCCGCCCATACGGGACAAGCGTAGGTTAGGATCGGTCTTAGTACGGTTTTATATAACGTACGCTTGTTTTCGGAACTCATTTGCCCCCCCCTCATCAAGGGGTAGATCTTTCTGTTTACCGCGTACCCCAGTTGTTTTCTTTGTTTTAGGTGTTCCTCAAAGTTGAGTCGACTGTCCATCGTTACTCCCAGGTATTTAACGCTGTGTTGTGGTGTAATTGTCTGTCCGTCCACTTTGAGCTTTTGGAAGACCCTATGATTGGTGCGCTTTCTGGCGAAGACTATAGTCTCCGTCTTACCGGCGTTCAATCGGATCTTCCATCTGTCAAAGTAGCGTTTAATTATGTCCAAGTGTATTTGTAATTGTTTAGTGGCGACCTGCGCGCTAAACGAGTGCGCATAAACTGCGGTGTCATCGGCATACAGGGCCATGTGTGTTTTCGGAAATGTAGGTATATCGTTAATGAATAAGTTAAATAGTTTAGGTGCTAGTATATGGAGCCTTGGGGTGCCCCAATTTGTATGTGTTTAATGTCGGAAATTGTGTCGTTTACTTTAACCGCGATAGATCGATCTGTGAGATATGAGTGAGTGAGTTTAGTAATGTGATTGCTAAATCCGAATTTTAGCATTTTGTGTATGAGACCATCGGTCCAGGTTCTGTCGAAGGCTTTTTCGATGTCGAGTAGTGCCATTACGGTCACTTTGTCGTTACTAAACTGTCGGATCACGTCATTAACAATTCGGGTCACTTGCAGGGTCGTATTAAGACCCTTGGTGAATCCGAATTGATAAGGGTTCGTGATCTTGAGTTTAGTTTGTTCGTCGTTGAGTCGTGTGAGTATTATCTTTTCGGTTAGTTTAGCGAGAGTATTTAAAAGTGTAATTGGTCGGTAACTAAGGGGTAACGTTGGGTTTTTGTTGGGTTTGTGGATGGGGATTGTGAGACCTTGCTTCCAGGCCCTCGGAAAGTATTGTAATTTTAAAATTGCATTGATGATGTAATTTAATTGTACAATGGCTTTCCGTGACAAATTTTTGAGAATTTTATTCTCAATTTTGTCCGGACCTGGAGCTTTATTGACAGGTAGGGATTTGAGGATTTGGGTTATTTCTGAGGGATTCGTCATTAGTGTTTTGTAGTCTTTGGAACTGATCTGATATGTTTGATTTGAAAAGTTTAGTATTTCGCGTTTTATTTGTGTTTGTTCGGGTGTGTCGTTATCGTCAGGTGTGTGTATTTTTTGAAATGTGTTTGCCAATAGCTCCGCCTTTTGAGCGTCGGTCGTGGCAGTGTGCGCGTTGTCTTGCAGGGCCGGGATCGGCTCGAACGGTTTGCGTAGTAGTTTTGTCAGTTTGAAAAGTGTATTGTCTGAGGGACGCAGGGAAGACAGAAGGTCTTCCCATGTTTTGTTTTTGTGTAGTTTAATTTTGTGTTGAACTTGTCTGTTCAAATCAATCATAATGTTTTTGAAGTGTAGGTCGGCGGTTTGTTGCCAAAACTTACGATTCTTATTCCGTTCCTTGATCAACAACTGGATATCTTCGGGGAAGACGTCCCTGTTGTTTTTCGCAGTAAACGTTTTAGAATTTTCGGCTTTGGCAGTGTTAATGTTTCGTGTGAGTGTTTCAATTTCGTTGTCTAAGGTTTGAGTGTCTGTTATGTTATTGTTTATGGTGATTAGATCGTCAAGCCTTCGACGGAATCTGGACCAGTCCGTGTCTTTATAACTGGTAATTTTTCTGAAGGAAATATTTCGCGCGATGTCGTTAAGAAAAAATTGTACAATATTATGGTCTGACGTTAATTTGTGTTTCGCGGTGGGTTTCGATATGTTAGTTAAGTTTTTGTTTAGTAAAAGATCGATCGTTGTCGCGGTCATGTTATTCATCGGGTGGTGTGTGTGTGTGTCTGTATGCAAAATTTCGATATGTTTTTGAAGACAAAAGTTTAAAAGTGTGTTACCGTTTGGGTTGGATTGGTGACAGTTCCAGTGACCGTGCTTGGCGTTAAAATCGCCCGCCACAAGAACCTTACCGTCCAATCCAAACAGCATGTCTAAGTCGCGATCTGAAAAGTGATTTGTAGGTTTGTTGTAGGCTGTGATAAGTGTAGTGTTACCTTGGAGTTTGATCCCCAAGACTTCCATACTATTACCTTGCGTTATGTGTAGTCGTCTGTGTGGTATGTCGTTTCGTATGATAGCTGCTACGCCGCCGGCTGCGTGACCCCCCTGTCTTGTCGGTGGACGGAGTAGCCCTGGACCTTGAGGTTTCTGTTTTCGTTCAGTTTTGTTTCTGTAATTAAGCAAATGTCAATATTGTTTTTAATTAAATAATTTTTGAGTTCGAGAATTTTGTTACTTATCCCGTTAGCGTTCCATAAATTCACTTTTAACCTACAACCCATAAGAGTTGATGGTTCCAAAGAATTTTAGCGTGGCTGTAAAGCGATCCGTTTTCGAGTTACAATTTTTGAGTAGATTATTGTAATCTTTGAGTGCCCTCAACATTTCTTCAATATTTGTCTGCTGGTTTATTTCCTCGCAGACTTGAGCGAAATCGTTGAAGGCGTCGCCGATGTTGGTTTTCGGTAGTTGCGTGTTCCTCTGTTTCGGTTGCGGTTGCGGTGGTGGTGGTGGTGGTGTTTCCTGAGTGCGTGCTCCTCTGGGTACGCGGAGCGATGGAAATGCGCGGTTGGAGTTGATTTCGATGTTCGTTGGTGGTGTAGGTGGTATAACGGTCGTCCTTTGCCATGCTGAGGTAGTCGGAGGGGGGGCCGGGACGTATCTTGGGGGGGGTGCGTATTGTGTGGGGGCCCTAGCTTGACGATTTGCGTCCAACTGTTGTAGTTTGCGCATGTAGACCACGCAAATGGTGTTGTTTGCCGTATGTGGTCCACGGCAGTTGGCGCATGTCGGCGTTCCAGTCGGTAGGAGGTTGCATTCCTTCGTCGGATGACTTTCTGCGCATTTCAGGCAGCGATTGGCTCTTCTGCAGTTAGCCGTTGCGTGTCCCCACTCTTGGCACCTATGGCACTGAATTATAACTTTATTGTTAAAATGCCTTTCCCACCGTACTCTGGCATCCAACAATTGAGTAACTGCGTTATTTATGTAGCTTAGCGTGGTTGTGCTGGTGGTGACTACCAGGAAAGCTGCGTTGGCGGTGCCGTTCATTTTAAAAACTTTCTTAACTTCAATGTTTTTGTTTTGTAGCTCTTGGGTAATTTCCTCGATAGGTGCGTCGGTGGTTAATCCCTTTAGGACGAAGGCGTGGGTTCTTTCGTCCTTTGGGGTGTAAGTATGGTGCTCGTATTTTTTATTTTCGAGTTTGCCTAAAAACAAATCGTACTCGTCCTTATCGTATATGTGTACGGCAACTGTGTTGGTTCTATAATTTAGGTGAAACCCCTTCGTTGCGTATGTTTTTACGAGCTGCCGAAATTCGTTGTAATTATTTACCTTTGTCGAGATAACAATAGGCGGTGGTCTAATTAATTTTTTGTTGCTGCTTGGTGTCACATTATCATTTACCGTTACATTGTTGGTGTCGCCGGTTTCCATCTCGTTTTCTTCAGTATCCAAGTTTTGGGTGTCTACCTGGGTGGCGAGCGGCTCAAACTTGTTCTTCAAGGTGGTTTGTATAGCGGTAGGCATCGGATTGTACCTGCGCTTCGCACGTTTGTTTACGCGTCCCGTTAGTATGTATTGCTCCATGTCTATTGATAGCGCACCACGTTTAAATTGAGTTGGAGTAGTTTTATTGATTACAATTTCAGTTGTAGTTGTTGGTGGTAATTCACTTGTTTGCGTAAAACACCGCCACAATTTATCTTCGTCACTTTCCACTTTGTTAGCGTTTATTCCGTCGTCACTCATATTCACTTTCACAAATTTAATTTAAAAAACGTCTATATCGTATTGTTAATTATTATTACCACTATTTTACACGTGATCGTGATCGGACGAGAACGATAGATAGATAGATAACAAGTTTATTCATAATTTTCGTAATACATTTTGTTTGTCCTTTCGACCCAACAATCGGTGCCGTCCAGTCTTACATTTTAATTTTAATAAAAGTTGAAGCTCCTCGTGATAACACATATCTTCAAATACAGTTACGATAAATTTTTCAAAAATTTTTATAATAATTGATTTTCTTTTGTTCAATTAATTGTTTTCGTATTCTAAAGTAGTAGTAGGTAATGTTTTGTTGGAAAGTTTACAAAAACCAACTTTTAATAATGGGGTGGGTATTTACAATATTTACAATGGTTAAGGATAGGGGTTACAATGATGGTAAAAACTACATAACAATAACAGTGCGATAACAATGTGTAACTTAGTAATGGCGTATGACAAAGCTACAATATAACAATTGAAGAAATGGTTGCGTAATTCGGTTACTGCTTTACAGCTGCCGGTTTTTGGTATACTAACGGGTTTCACACGCGTCACCTCAATGTACAGGTATACTCCTTCCAGTGACGTAGCAGTTTGTTTTTGATTCGGTGTCGTTTTTGGGTTGTTGGGATGTGATGCGTAGCCCTCCTGCCTTGTCCATGTTCGGAGTATCCCTGGACCTTGAGGTTGTTGTTTTCGTTCGATTTGAGGTCTGTAATTAAGCAAATGTTAGTTTGGTTTTTGGTTAAGTGATATTGAAATTTGTCAATTGTGATACTGATATTTATCCAGTTAGCGTTGCATTGATTTGCCTTTGACCTACAATCCATACGAGTTTAAGGTCGCGTAGAATTGGAGGGTAGCTGTGAAGCGGTCCGTTTTCGATGAACAGTTTTTTAGTAGGTTATTGTAGTCTTTTATTGCGCGTAGCATTTCTTCAATGTTCGTTTGGGAGTTGATTTCTTCGCACACTTGTGCTAGGTCGCTGAACGCGTCACTAATGTTTGCGTTTGATTGCAAGTTTGGTTGTGGTTGTCGTGTTGGCGGAGTTGTCATTGTTGGTTGCGCTGTTGCTCTTGGTGGTCGTAGCGGTGGGAATGCCGTGTTGCAATTGAGTGGCAGCGCAGCTCCAATGGCTTACCGTTGCATAGGGCGTTTTTTTATCCGATTGTCTCAGATTTTTTGAATCACGCCAATCTTGGTGATCATGGGCGGGGATATGATCACGTACCCGGTTGTGCTGGGGACCCAAGAGTTAACTCGGGAGGCATCCACGGGCAACGAAATTTTCTCTACTGGGGTTGCCGTGCTGCTAGATGCGTGCTCCGCAGGAAGTGGAATGTCCGCCACACAATTATCTTCCCTCTGTATGAGCCTCGGAGCGGTTTCTACCGAAGGGACTATCCTTGACATGGCAACGGGTTCAGTAGCAGGACGAACTTCGGTGGCCGGCCTTGCGGGCGCTCTGGCGGTTCTCCGGGTACCTGCAACACTTTGATTAATGGTAAGAGTATCGATACCTTTTAACACCTCTGAGAAGGTGTCCTTCTTCTTGTTTCCCTTCTTGCTGGTTACCAATGAAGGTCGGGTTGGACGTCTCCCCGCGGTTGGATCTGGAGGTGGGATGCAACGCCTTCTCAACAACTCCGCATCTCGTTTTGCTTTCCACCAGAGCTTCCCCTCTTGCATCCTCGACACATGTCGTCCAGCCCGCGCCGGTATGTTCGGTGGAGGAAAATTCATGGCTTCTACTTCCTTCAGGATTTCTTCCAGAATGGCCTGCTCTTGATCTGCTCTTGATCTGGGTTGGTCTTGGGGTTTTCCATCTCAATTTCCGGTACCACTTTTAGGTGTACGAACGCCACAAATTAAATTTATCGGACCGCTCTAGTGCAAGATGTTGATATCTAATATCGCAATTAACTTTTACACGGTTTTAAAACTAAAAATTTGTAAAACGTAAAATATTACAGCAGGGTCGGATAAGGTTAGAAATAAACTTTTCTTAAAATTCGGTAACATCTCGGCGAGCTTTTCTAGGATAACCCTGCCCCAAAAAAACTGCGATTGGAGGATACCTCTAGCCACCATTTGAAAGAAGAATTGAAGGCAAGGGGGTTCTGGATCCACTTTGGTCATCCTCCGGACTGGACTGGACTGGGGCGGCCGAGCCATGCTAGGTCACTCGTCGCGATATCTCTTGCATTCAAAAAAAAAAATAATTAAAAGAAAGTTTTTCACTTACCGATTTTTCTTATCTGTGGCTGATGGTCTAGTTTTTGCAGGGTGTTGGCGGCTGACTGGAAACGCTGACATTATCGATTTCTTGGTCGACTTTCTTCTCTAGTTTAACGACTTCTTGGTCGGGTTTCTTCTTTAGTTTAACGACGTCTCGGTCGCGTTTCTTCTTTAGTTTAACGACGTCTCGGTCGCGTTGGGCTGGTGACGAATCCGGCCTGACCTCCGCAAGGGTTCTTCTTCTTCGGGTTCTTCATGCCTTATCCTTTTTTCGCCCTCTGGTAGTCGGGGGGTTGCACTCCACTTTATATCTTTCACGTGGGTTCTGCCGATCGGTTCCTCCGTTGGAGTGGTTAGTTCCACCACTACTGGTGATAATATTCTACTTATCACGTAAGGTCCGCGAAATTTAAGAGCTAACTTCGCTATTACCCCTTCCGGTGCATTCGATAGGACTCTCTGGCGTTTATAAACTAAATCTCCCACGATCGGCGATCGGTGGCGTCGCTTCTTATCGTAGTGTTTTTGTTGATGTGTGAAGGCGATGGTCAGATTTTGTTGTGCCAACTCATGAAGTTCCCCGAGTTTACTCAGTTTTTCTCGGTGCAGTGTGGGAGATATCATGTGATCTGGAGGTAATGGCTGATCTGGTGAGCAATACAGTTCTCGACCGAAGTTCAACATGCACGGAGAAAAACCGGTAGAAGCGTGTTGCGCCGTGTTCAGAGCGTACTGGATTTCTGGCAGAAATTCGTCCCACTTACGATGTTGGTTGGCACATGATTGTGCAATCATCATCCCTATTGTTTTGTTCGTTCTCTCTACCGGGTTGTTTTGAGGTGAGTAGGGGGGGTTAAAAAGATGTTTTATATTCAACTCATTGGTGAGACTGGCCAGTTCTCTGCTGACGTATGGGGTTCCATTGTCCGTCAGGATTTGTTCCGGTTTTCCAAATCTTAGCAATATGCGGTTTTTCAACTCTTGGCACACTCCTTTGGCATTGGCTTGCCTGAGAGGGCACAGTTCTACCCATTTTGTAAATGTATCCTGGAACACTAGCAGGTGTTGGAATCCTCTCCGTGAACGTGGAAAGGGTCCCATGAAATCGGAGCTGACCGTTTGCCAGGGACGTTGCGGTATTCGTGGGTGCATCTTCCCCACTGGAACTCCTACAGGTGGCTTGTATTGGTTACAAGCGTGACAGGTTTTGACGTATTGAGCTACGTCGCGAATCAAGTCGGGCCAGTAGTATGTCCTCATAATACGAGCTGCTGTTTTAGCGACTCCTAAATGTCCGGCGGTTGCAAGATCGTGATTGGCACTCAGAATTGACTTATCCTTATCCTTATCCTGACCCCTTTTCCATGGGGAATCAAAGTCAGCGGCTACAATGCTGGTGATGGTAGGAAACTTTTTGTACAGCTTTTTCCGTTTTATTCGGTATTCTGGATGCTGATTGGGGTGTCTCTTAACTTTTTGCCACATCTTCCTGTACCACCTACAGACAGGAGTCGATCTTCTCAATGCGGCTGTCGGAATGGGTTCCTGTTTGTTGTTTCGGGACAGCATGTCGGCCACGTAATTGTTCTAGCCTGGTTGGTACTCAATTTTATAATCATAGCCCTGTAGTTCTAATATCCACCTGGCAAGTCGTCCTGTAGGATTAGGTTGTGCTTGCAATCAGCGTAGACTTCGGTGGTTGCTTATCACTTTGAAGGTGTAGCCTTCCAAATAATTTTTCAATTTCTTAATAGCCCACACCACTGCCAGGCACTCTAGTTCCGTTACTGTGTAGTTTTTCTCGGCTTTCATTAGGCTACGGCTAATGTAAGTAATAGGTCGGAAGCCCTCCGGATACTCTTGTTCAAGGACAGCTCCAAGTCCAAGATAGCAAGCATCTGTTCTTATCACAAACGGTTTAGTAAAATCTGGACTGGCTAACACAGGGGCAATGACTAAAGCATTCTTGAGGTTTGTAAAAGCTTTTTCTTGGGTTGCTTCCCAATTAAATTTCTGATTTTTCTTGAGTAGGTCCGTTAAGGGTCCGGCTATGTGAGAAAAGTTTGGAATAAATTTCCGGTACCAAGATGCAGCACCGAGAAAACTTCGCACCTGTCTAACAGTGGTTGGGGTTTCAATTCTTTTTATAGCCTCCACTTTCTCCGGATCGGTTTGAATACCGGCTTGACTTACTACATGTCCCAGGTATTTGATTTCTGGTCTGCCGAATGTACACTTCTCCTCATGAATCTGGAGTCCCGTTTCTTTCAGGCGATCAAACACTTTCTGTTACGTTTAGATTTCACCGTTGCGCCCCAAACGTAACAAAATGCATTATCGTCCATCCGAAATGCATAACTGTTCATGACATTTTATTTTATTCATGAAAAGTATGTTTATCCGGGGGCCTACGTCCATCGCAACTTTAAGTTAGGCGCGTTAAATTAAGGAAATGCGATATCTTCATACAGCTAGGGTTGGCAACAATTTTTGTAAGAGATTAGATAGACGAATTTTTCCTGAAAAGTGACACAGGTGAATCGAGTAGCCAATTTTTAGTGATATTATTCAAGTGTTTATTACCTCGATTTGTTGGTTTTATGTTGGTTCAGTTGGCGAGTTTAGCAACGAACAACTTCACAGTTTACACTGGTTCGAACCTCATCGAGTACTTAAATTACATCCTTCGGTTAATACGAATGTGGAATTTAACCCAGCCTGGGGGTCAAAAGTGATAGCACCGAATACAGAAGCTAAAAGTTTATTATCAATAACAGAATTACTTTGCTGCAAGTTAGGTTAGAAACTTTTACAACTTTACCTTTGTGTTATTTAATTGAGAAATTTCGTACGGCCTTATCGAGGACGAATTCTACCACCGTTAACTATCAAGATTCGTATTATATTTTCTTTCCAAAAGTTCACTTCGAGCCACAAAACATCTATCATCGAGAAAACCAGAAAACCTTTTTTTTGTTTACTTGCAAATCGGAAGCCGTCAATGCGCGAGGCGACAGTTGTGGTCAACTTAAGAAGCAAGATAGCAGGGGCGTACCAACGAAACTGGTGAGCGTTAATTTTGGTTTTATTTACTTTTGTGATTTATTTTAAAAACGGTGTCTACCGACTTACGCGTTGTTTGTTTAACTGCGAGAGAAGAAGAAAGGTTAATCACCCTAAAATTTTGATTGTTTGCAGATCGAGCGAAGCTCGATTAGAGAGTTGTTAAAATTGGGTTGCTTTCAGATCTGAACGCTTATATATTTTATATAATTCTATTTTTCTTACTGCGTACTGTTTGCGGTACTTGCGTGATACGACTTGTGTAAATTCGACGACGTACCATTTATTTTTGTTTCGCAGTTTCACCTTTACTTGTGTTTTTCTTTTTGCTTTTGCACTTTAGGATACCATCTCTGGCGAGCGGCAAAAAGTGCATGGCGCCATATTTTTGAACAGATGAGATTTTTGAGTGGAGCAAGGTTCAATCTTGTCTTCCGACCCCCCCCATTTTTGTTCTTCACTGAGTTGAGCCGTAGCGCCGTTTTGTAACAAGTAAAGGTAGGTGTTTTAGGATTAGTCTCGCCAACTTTTGCGACCCGAGCGCAGACGGGCAGCATTTCTTCAAATTTTCCAGGTGCTCTTTTAAGGTATTGCCTCTCACAATTATGTCATCTATATAGCAATAGGCGATCCCTTCTAACTGAGGTCCGATTATCTGATCCAACAGTCTTTGGAAAGTAGCAGGCGCTGAGTGGAGACCAAACGGCATCACCTTAAACTGGTATAGCCCCCTCCCGGGCACTGTAAAAGCCGTTAGCGGTTTGCTTTCTTCGCTAAGAGGAATTTGCCAATATCCGTCTTTCAGATCGAGGGTACTGATATACTTGGCTCCTCTTAATCCATCCAATATAGCCTGGATATATGGTAACGGATAGGCATCCTTCTCGCTTAACTCATTCAGTTTTCGGAAGTCGACGCAAAATCGATACTGGCCGTTAGGTTTCCGAACCAGGACAATCGGCGAGCTTCAGGGGCTATGGGATTTTTTGATTATCCCGGCGGCGAGCATTTCATCAATTTTCTTATTGATGATTTCTTGGATTTTCGGATTCCGGGGAAAATATCGTTGTTTGACGGGTTGCGCACCTGGTTTAAGCCGGATTTTATGATATGCTTGCGATATAGGACCCTTAAGTTTTTTAAACTCCGGAAGATGTTTGTTTAGGAATTCGTGAAGTTGGTTAGTCTCTTCTTTTCCGGTTGTTTTAAGGGACCCGATTTCGCTATTTTTCTTTGGTTTGGATATTACCAGACGGGGAGGATTGAGCTTAATCGTAGCATGTAGCTGGTTTAATATATTCATTCCGAGTATCGCCTTGGTGTTCAGGTCCGGCACATAGTTCCATTCACTCATGATAGTCCGCGGGCCTACGCGGATGAGTACTCTAAACTTTGCTTTTATTTGTGTTGTACGCCCATCAGCTAGTAGTACCTCTCGAGAAGTGCTTATTTCTTGGCTGCGATAATGTCTTTTCAAGTATTGAAATATTTCTTTCCCGATAAAGCTTTCTGCTGCGCCGGTGTCTACTAGTGTGAGGAACTGCCTACGTTGAAACTTTACCCTGACATAGGGCCGGTTATCTCGAGAAGCAGTGGATCTTGTTTCGTAGATAGTGGAGACTATGGGCCGGGGATGGAAGAGATCGCCTCCTTACTCTCTTCGGCCTCTTGCGTTTCCCGACATTTCTTTGCAAGGACATTTGGTACTGGCGATATTATTCCGGCCACATCTCGAACAACACATACGCCAGGGCTTTCTACAGGTATCCTGCCAATGGTCTAATGCACCACATCTAAAACATCTCTCTCCTCTGGTGTTACCGGGTGGACTCGTCGTGGGTGAAGTCGTGGGTGTGTTTAGAGGTTTTGCTGCGTAGAGCGGTTGCGGTGTGCTTTTCCAAGACGGCATAGTATCTACTTCCGTTTCTCGCATTGCCAAAACAGGTGTGTTCCGATGGACCTTCCGGGTTTCTTTTAGCGTTCTCTCTGTTTCTTGTGTCAATTCGATCAACTCCTGGACGGTGGTGAAATCTCTTGGCCTTATTGTTAGTTTATACTCTGGTTTGAGATTCTGATGAATAATCTCTGCTTGTTCTTTGGGCGAAAACCTCCCCATGTCGGTTATATATTCTAACACTGGTTCGGTTGTATGGTGTTTGTTGAGGATTTCAGTTCCCAATAGGAATCGATCGTGGTCAGGGCAGAAGGAGCGTCGAAAGCAATTGAGAAATTGAGCCCAGTTCGTCTATGTGCTCCTATTATTTCTATACCACAAAAACGGCCTGTCTTTGAATAATTCGGGTAATGCCAGGAGAAGTGCATCCTCTGGCACACAGTAGCTGGTTTTTAACTTTTCCAATCTTTCAAGGAAGGATATTGGATCTGTTTTGCCGTCGAACCTCAGGTTCCATTTCCGCACACTGGTGCATATTTCGGCTGGTGTCCATGTTTTCTGTGATATCACAGGAGAATTTTGGGTTATCGTGATTTGAGGCTTCTGTCCTTGCCCTGTTTGGAAATATCCCTTTATTCTCTCGCGAATCTCTGCAATAGTGCCTGATGTTTTCAGCCTAAAGCTTTCCGCCAAACTGATTAATTCCGGCTTCTTTAGCGGATTGAGCCACAAGAAGGTGTTTTTTTTGGTGGCGGGGTGGACTCTATCGGATCGAAACCTTCGGTAAATGGAAGTGTTAACGGGCTGGTGATTTCTGTTGTGGTTCTTCCCATTAGATCGGGTGTAGGTATTCTAAGATTGTTCATTCTGAAAGAATGTTTATTAGTTTCGAGATAGGGTGTATCTAATTTCCTATTTGATCGGGGTTGTCTATCCTACTATTCAATCAATAACCTGCAGTTTTTGGATTGCGGAAAACCAAAAGTTTTTTTTGAGGGGGAATGTGTGTAGCGGTCCCTGCGCGGGCGCCAAATTTGTAGCGCGACCAATTTGCCTTTCCTAAATGGAAAGGTGAAATCGCCGCTACTGGGTAGCTTCGGAAGCTTGGGTCAAGGGGTGGACTAACCTGTCGAGTTTTCTTGCTATCACACACTATTCTTTTTACAGAAACCCGGTACGTGGGCGCCAATTCGAATGAGTCGAATATAATGACTGGAACGGGGGGGGGGGGGGGGTTAAATAAACAATTGATTCGAAAACAATGACAAAAATATTTATTAATAAAGGAAAAAAATATATTTACAAACTTAAATTGAATTATAAAATTAAAACGAAATAGTGCTGCGTACGGCACTGGTGGTTTATTTACAAGTTAATAAAATGGCGGGTGTGTAGTTGTGTCGATTTTTTGTCTTCTGCACTTTAGTTTCAACAGCTACTAGTTTCAATAATGCGACATTACAGGTAAGTACGGGGAATCTAATTTTAATGTTTTTACGGAAATATCACACTACAAGTTCCTTTCTTAGATTTTAGAAGAACTACTGGTACCTAACTGAACTGCTGGTTAATTCAAAGTTGCTACTAAAATATTACTATTGCGCGATCTGGATTACGAGTATCTAAATTTGAAATAGCGAGTACTACTGGTTTGGTTATCTGGAATCTAACATAAAATACACCCACATCTGACTGTCATGGCTACTGGTAAACTAATAATGACTACTTAGATGGATTTTCGCCGGTGTGAATATTTTATAACAACAGGAAAGATGACAGGAAGTTTTTATGGGATAAATCTTGTCTCGCCAGGCTATAAACAAGATCTTTCAGGCTGGAGCAGATGAAGTTGTCATGCCAGGCTTTAACAACTTCCGGAAAAATAATCAGGACAGGTATTATGAATTGTTTTTAGGAATCTTGTCTCGCCAGGCTATAAACAAGATATTTTCAGGCTGGATATGATGATGTCGTCACGCCATGCAGCAACGGCTTTCGGAAAACAGGTAAAATGGAAACGATCGCTAGGCAGACACGTTTCCGAAGTATTGAATGCAACACTCTTTGAAATGATCGCTAAGCAGACCTATTTCGGAAGTATCGACAAAACAATACCTCTCTTGGAAAGGAAAATTTAGACCAAACCAAACTATTGGATGAAAACTTAACCGGTTAGTTTTTCTAGTAGCATCCTCTATCATCTTTACCAGCAGCCAATGTATTACAGGCAATTGCAAACATCTAACAGGTTTCTTTTAATCCACTCTAAGTTGATAAAACTAATCAGCAACATGGGTTGCCTATCATTGAAATTTTAAATAGTTGTTTCACAATTTTAAATAAAATTTCCTCCAAAAATGGTTGTTTCATTACAAGTTTATGGAACGCGAACGGTTTTCACTCGCGTTCTTCTCAAGGTTCAGGTATTCTTCTTCCAGTGGCGTAGCAGCTATTGATGATGTCAGGTGTCTTCGTTGGGGTGTGGGGGTAGGGTTCGGAAGTTTGGTAGCGTTTGAAAAGGAAGTTTGTATTTTCGGATTAAGTGATCGGATGTTAGATTTTTCGTTAGCTCGCTTTTGCGAATTTGGTGTGAGTAAAATTTCTCGGATAGCCTTCTGATGTGGTCTCCGAGAAATTCTATTTGTGCGTCGTCGTGGATGTTTATTAGTCTGGCGTACCTGTCTGCCCCTGTGATAAGACGTAGGCAGCGGTTCTGAAATACCTGCAAAGGTCTCAGACGTGTTTTAGAGACACCGACCCATGCAGGATAGGCGTACGTTAGGATCGGTCTTAGCACGGTTTTGTATAACGTACGCTTGTTTTCGGAACTCATCTGCCCACTTCTCAGCAGGGGGTAAATTTTGTGTTGGGCGCCATACGCCAGCTGTCGTCTTGCTTTGAGATGTTCGTCAAAATTCAACCTGGAGCCCATAGTGACTCCCAGGTATTTGACTTTTGGTTGCGGAATGATTGGTTGGTCGTCCAAAATCAGATTTTGAATTGTTTCTGTCTCTGCCGCATTCAGTTTAATTTTCCATTTCTGGAAATATGACGTGATGAGATCTAAATGTATTTGGGTCTGTTTGGTGTCGACTTGTGCGCTGAACGAGTGCGCGAAAATGGCGGTGTCGTCAGCGTACAGCGCCGTTTTGGTTTTCGGAAAGGTGGGGATATCGTTAACATGTAAGTTGAATAACTTTGATGCTAGTACGGAGCCTTGTGGTACTCCGACTTCGATGTATTTGGTTTCGGAAAGAGTGGCGTTGACTTTGACGGTGATTGCTCGGTTGGTGAGATAGGAGTGTATGAGTTTTATTAAGTGACTTTTGAATTTGTATTTTATCATTTTATATATTAACCTGTCGGTCCAGACTCTGTCGAAGGCTTTCTCGATATCTAATAGTGTCATTACGGTGACTTTATCTTTATTGAATTGGGTTATGACGTCGTTTACAATTCGGGTTACTTGCAGGGCCGTATTAAGGCCCGCCGTGAATCCGAATTGATGTGGATTGGTTATTTTCAGACGGGCTTGTTCGTCTGATAGTCGGCGTAAAATTATTTTTTCTGTTAGTTTGTTCATGGTATTGAGAAGAGTGATAGGCCTATAACTGAGTGGGAGCGTGGGGTCTTTATTGGGTTTATAGATCGGAATGGTGAGGCCTTTCTTCCAGGCTGTCGGGAAGTATTGAAGTTTTAAAATAGCGTTAATGATATAATTTAGCTGTACTATTGCTTTCCGTGACAGGTTTTTGAGAACCATATTCTCAATTCTGTCCGGTCCGGGGGCTTTTTTGTTTGGAATGAATTTTCAGGATTTGGATAATTTCGTTGGGATTGGTGAGTAGGGATTTTAATTGGCGTGGTGAATGTCGTATGATTGATTTGAAAAGGCAAGTACAGTTTGCCTGATTTCAGATTGTTCAGGGGTGTCTAAATCGTCTAGGGTGTGAATTTTTTGAAAGGTTTTGGCCAAGAGCTCTGCCTTTTGGGCGTCGGTCATGGCCGTGTCGGTGGTGTCGTGAAGCGTCGGTATAGGATCGTATGGTTTTCGTAGTAATTTAGTGAGTTTCCAAAGAGAGTTGTCTGAAGGACGCAGGGAAGACAGAAGGTCTTCCCATGCTTTGTTTTTGTGTTGAGTGATTTTAGACTGTACTTGCCTGTTCAAATCCATCATTGTGTCTTTATAGCGTCTGTCGGCGGTTTGCTGCCAAAGCTTTCGATTCCGATTCCTCTCCCCGATCAACAATTAGATGTCTTCTGGGAAGGCGTCCCTGTTGTTTTTCGGGGTAAAGGTCTTGGAATTTTCGGATTTGGCTTGGTTAATGTGTTTGGTCAGTAAGTGAATTTCGTTGTCTAAAGTATCTGTGTCTGTAATTTTATTGTTTATTGTGATCAGTTCGTCTAGCCTTCGACGGAATCTGGACCAATCGGTGTTTTTGAAGCTGGTGATGGGATTATTGGAATTGTTTTTCGGAATGTCCTTGATGTAGAATTGAACGATGTTGTGGTCGGACGTGAGTTTACATTTGACGGTTGGGGAAGTTAGATTGGATAAGTTTTTGTTTAGAAGCAGATCGATTGTAGTTGCAGTCATGTTATTCAGCGGATGATGGGTATGGTCGGTTGTATGCAAAATTTGGATATGATTATGGAGACAGTAATTGAGAAGCGAGTTGCCGTTCAGATTGGAGTTGTGGCAGTTCCAGCGTGGATGCTTGGCGTTGAAGTCGCCAGCCAATAGTACCTTTCCGTTCAATCCGAACAGCGCGTCTAGATCGTGGTGGGAGAGGTGGTTAGTTGGTTTGTTGTAGACAGTGACCAAAGTGATGTCATTTTGGAGTTTTATTGCCAGAACTTCCATACTGTTACCTGGTGATATTTGTAGTCGTCGGTGGGGGATATCTAATCGTACAATTTATTTATTTTATTTATTTATTTATTTAACGGTTCAACCTTTTTACATAAAAAAAAACAATAAAATAAAGTTTAAAAAAAGACTTCAGAGAGTAGATAGTTCGATCTTTGACACGATAGTTTTAAACTTTGTTATCGAAGTATTAAATATATCAAAGTTGTTGTCCACATTTAAAGTGTTGGATAACCGAACCATCCTAGCCACCGGGCTGTGCCTGCCATAACTTGTTGAGTGATATTGAACATCAAAAATCCACTTGGATCTGGTGAGTATGTTTGGCTTTCTAAACTTGAAAAGACGGATCATTGCACTGCAGTTGATTTTGCTACTGAATAGACCATGCACGAAACAGAGATCGGAAACTTTACGTCTGATGGCTAGTGACTTAGTTTTACAAAAATCCAAGTAAATCTGGTCAGAGAAGTCATCTTTATTGCGGTCTAATTTAAGGTGGAGATGTTTAAAAAACTTGTGTTGTACTCGTTCAATTTGATTTATATGTAGTTGAAAGTGTGGTGACCAAACACAACTAGCATACTATTCCAATTTGGAACGGACTAATGAAAAGTATAGCACTTTCACCGTATTGGCCGAAAAGTAGACCGACTGACAACGGACAAAGCCCAATGTACGGAAAGCAATTGCTGCTACGCCACCCGCTCCGTGGCCGCCCCTGTCCTGTCGGTGGACGGAGTATCCCTGGACCTTGAGAGTTCTATTGTCGGTTAATTTGGATTCTGAAATAAGCATAATGTCAATAGTTTTTTTGATAAAATAATTTTTAAGTTCAAAGATTTTGTTGGTCAAACCGTTAGCGTTCCATAAATTAATTTTAAGTTTATAACCCATAGGAGTTGATGGTTCCGAAGAATTTTAAAGTTGCTGTAAATTTATCCGTTTTCGAATTGCAGTTCTTGAGAAGGGAGTTGTAATCTTTCAGGGCTCTCAGCATTTCCTCTATGTTGGTCTGCTGGTTTATCTCTTCACAGACCTGGGCAAACTCCGCGAAGGCGTCTCCCATATTGTGCCTTTGTTGCTGGGTTGGTTGTTGCACTTGTGGAGGTGCTTGTGTTGCGGTTGGCTCTGGGATTGGAATAGCGCGGATCGTTCTTGGTGTTCGTAGGGGGGGGGGGGGACATAACGTTGTTCTGTGAACATAATTGTTGTTCATTGGTGCCGGTGCCGGTTGGCTCACAGCTGTCGCTCGCGACCTCTGCCATGCTGATATTGTGGGGAGAGGGGCCGGTGCGTATTTAGGTGCGTGGTTGACATGGGGGGCGGCTTCGTCTATTTTCATCCAATTGCGTAATTTTTCGTACGTATACTGGGCAATTCACACTGTTCGCTGGGTGATTTCCACGGCAATTTGCACAGGTGGCTGGTTCGTTCGTGTTTCGCTGGCATTCCTTTGTGGAATGAGCTTCGGCGCATTTCAGACATCTGACCGCTCGCCTGCAGTGTGTGGTCGCATGACCCCACTCTTGGCAGCGGTGGCACTGTATGATGCGCTTGTTGTTGAAGTGTCGTTCCCAGCGTACCCTGGCGTCCAAAAGCGTTTTGATTGTTGCGTTAATCGAACGTTCGATTATCGAATTGCTGGTTATAATTAGAAATGCCGTTCATACGGTATACATCTTTGGTAGGGATCGATTTGCTATTTAGCTCAGCTTTGATTTCGTCCGTTGTAGCGTCATTGGGTAGCCCTTTTACGACGAATGCATGCGTTTTTTCATCGCGGGTAGTATAGGTGTGGTGTTCCACAGAATTGTTTTTGAGGTTATCGAGAAGCAGTTTATACTCATCTTTGTCGTTGACATAGACTGCCACCGGTATTGGCACGGTACGACAGTTGGAATCCTTTAGTGGCAAACTTACTTACCCTGCTCCTGAAGTTTGCATTGTTCGTGACATCGCAGGCAATCACTATTGGTGGTGGTTTAAACGTCTTTTTTGCAGCGGGAGCTGCTGTTTTCGTTTTGTTTGAAGTTTCCACTTCGGCCTCGGAATCTTCATGGTCCATTTGATTTTCGGACGTGGGTACAGTATTCTGGGTGTCTTTATCGTTTTCCAGTGCTGCAAACTTGTTCGCTAATAATACTGGTGATTTTTGGTGATTTACTGGTATTGGTTTGTATCGTAGTCTGCGTAGTTTCTTAACCGATGGCGGTCCTGGGTTGTTCGTTTCTTCTTCTCCTAGCGAAACTTTTCGTTTCGCTTTGGTAAGACATGTCCAACCATTATCGGTATCGTTGTTCGCCTTTTCGGACATAATTCCAAAAAATATTTCAAATTTTCACAATTTAACACAGTGGTTGTACCAACTTGGATATAAAGTAGTTTTACACAGAGCACGTCTTACCTCTACGGCTGTTCAGTTGAGGGACGAGAACGGGTATTCTCAATGTGGTATGGTCGTTGCCTTACAATAAATGTAATTTTTAGACAACTTGAGGAGAGATATTATTCATAAGGTAAGCATATTTAACACCCAAATTATTTTAAACCAATAAAACGCCACTGGTTATGTAAATGTGACAAAAAAAAATATATATATATGTTACCGACAATGCGCAAAATCCGGCAATTTGCAAAATTCCTAGGTAATCTGCAAACCGACTAAGTCGTAAGCCACTATGCAAATTCACTTTAGGCAATCTGCAAAATGGCTACGGTGTTTCAGGCAATTTGCAAATTGTCTATATTGTTAGTTAATGTGCTTTTTGAGTATGTAACAGACTCACATTGACTAGGCAATGTAAAAACGATATTTTAAATAGATAATTTTAAAAGAACCATTTATTAAAACATAGCTCGTTGAACATTTTACATAAGAATAAAAACTATAAACCCATAAACATTAGATTACTTATTTTTACATGGATTAGAAAAGTCGCAAATTGTCGGTAACATTTTAAACACATAAATAAAACTTTACCATATGTGGGTGTGCTCGTCACCTATTTGCCGTCGAAATGGTACGCCTATGGCGTGGATGAATTGCATTCCGAAATAACTAATATTACAACAAAGTTTTATTAGTATCGCATATTGCACATCCATATGCACCGTCCACGGCGTGACGACCGATGCGGAACGACTGACTAACAACTCCCACCTACAGGAGCTCTAATAGTATTTAGTTTGAACTCCATTCACTCTGGCGTTTTGTACGGTTTGCGCGCGCTACTAATAATTCTATGGTTGGTTATTTAAATTTTTGCACCTAAATTTGAATTTAAAATATTTTATTTTGTTAGTTGTTGTTGTTTAATTTGTTTGCTATCTAAACATTGTAATATCCGAAATACTTTTATAAAAAAAAAGTATGGTAAATATGGAAACGCAAACTAAAATTAAAAATTAAATAAATTAAAAAAATAGTTATTTTTTTTCTGGCGAATTACATTTTAAGGTGGAGTGGATCAGTAACTGCGGTTACTAGGAAGGTTACGTCGCATCGGCGTGCACCCGCCAATTTGCGTGCTTAGCAAATTTTGTTTTTTAAATGCCGGTGGTTATATGGGAATATGTTGAATTAGTGGTCACAAAAATTTAATTATTTTTTGAAATACTTGGTATTAGAGATTTTTTATTGTTGTTGGTAGTGACACATTTGAATTTGAAATTTGACGTTTAAATTTAATTATTTTGTATTGTGTTATAAAATTGCGACTTTGATAATATTTGCGATAATGGATACACCGGCACACATTAAAGAAGCGGCAGAAAGGATTATTGCCAGAAAAATCCGCACCTCGCATTGAAGAAATACCAAGTACTAAATTTACAATATTATGCATTTTAAAAATTAAATAATATTGTTTTTTTTTCTTATCTATGCTGCTACAACGATAATAATCAAGTATAACATCATGGGGCATGGTCGCCCATGTCCAGCGGACGAGACCCCGATGCCGTACTAACTGCTACGACAGTCGACGAGAATAACATAGTGCATTTCATATATACTTCGATGCTATACCATTGCATAGGTAGGTATGTACATAAATATTAATTTCAATGTGGTTCGTATTAAATTTTTAATTCTGTGAACATGAAATATTTAAAATCGGTAAAATTATTAATAATTTATTCTGGTTTTGTCAACTGAAGGTTTACCAAACTATCAAATTTACTGCCCGGCATCCACGTGATATTCTGCTTAAGTTAGTATACATGGTACATCTTAATGTTGCTCTGCACCATTACAATACCATCTACGTATAATACGCATTCTGCTATAAAACACTTCAGTTAATTTCTATATTATTACACCTATGCATATTATTTACGTTTAAAATTTAAATAAAAAGTTCAAATAAAATAGTGGATACAAAATTTAAATTTTATTACAATATTGTGTGTTTCTGACACATATGTAGTACTCATATAAAGTAACCAACGTCTCTTGACAAGAGACAAAATTTCATGTGGACCTATGCTATATTCGTAATGCTAAAAATGTAACTACAATTTGCTATAAATTACAATTTACTATAATCTTCCTAAACTTAAGGAATAAAACTATGGTATTGAAGCGCACTTCGTGCGGCGGGGGAGGGTTCCCCCTCCCCAAAAACAACTATTCTTACGTCCGATGGTCTTTTCCAAATTTTTTGTTAAAAAAAAAATGTCGTCACTCTCTGCCGCAATACCTCCAATCACCAGCACAACAAATTTTGTCCGGAGATACGATGACATAATGTTCATTTTTGTTTTCTATTGTGGTAGCCTTAACAAAGATATCGGTAGCCATGGCAACGATATCTATATGTATCACCCCCTACCCTAAATCTACCTATAAAAGTTTATTTAACAAAATCCAAAATGAAAAAATTTTTTATTTTTGTACGCCACTGAATTTTTTCCAAAATTTTTATATACGTCACATAATACCGTAAGAAGTCACAAATAAAATTTCTCCAAGATTGGTACAACAAATTTTTTCGGTCATCTAGCGGATTTTTCGAAAATAAATTTTTGTAAATTACTGACTGTCGATTTACTGATTCTGAAAACATTTTCGAAAAAATTTAACAAACAGCCTAAACTTGGTCGCTACCTACGTTTACTTATAAAGTAATGTTCCATCAGTCCGTACGACGATATTATAAAATATTTCCCACCGAACCACCTATTTTTGTATTCTAAAATTAATTGTTACAAGCTCTAAACTCAATTCTTATGCTGCACTCGGTATACAAATCAACATTAACCTAATTTTGACATCTGACAAATTCTCATTCATGACATATATCAAAATATAAAAATTAAGATTTCAGTTAATATTTTCTATAATTTTTCTGACCTGCCCCGCCCTGTTACAATTGGCTCGGTTTGTTTTCTCACCAATACTTATACTTTCAAAGCTCCATCGACACACCAAATTTTAGCTGAATCGGTTAAACATTTCCGGAGATACGACGACATTTTCATTTTTTTTATTTATTTTATTGTGGTGGCCCTGGTGAAGATTTCTCTGGCAAAACCTTATTTTCACCATTCCAGCCCACGAGGCATACGTCCAATAAGTTTGATTGCAATCGACGCCGAAATGCCGGAGAAAATCGATCGACAAAAACTTTTTTCATGTTTTTGCCAAAAAAGTTAATTTTATTTTTTTCATGTTGCATTACTGATTTCTATCGAAGGATTACATATGCTCTCATATCCATTAGGATCAATGTACCTACGTACCAAATTTGGGTAAGATCCCTTCAGCATTTCTTGAGTTATTCCCTCTTAAAGTTTCAACTTTGACAACTTGTGATTTTTGACAGACGACAGATAGAAGATTAATTTTACCTATTCTGGATAAAGCCTTTTAAGGCCTTTAAAATAACATATCGCAAGACAAAATATTTTTTTTAAATCCCGTATTATTTTCTTGTGGTGGCTCTCCTGATTGATAGATCGCTACGAAAACCTTATTTTCACCTTTCCACCGTGAACCCTACCACCATACCAAATTTGGTCGTAATTGGTTGGATGGTTCGGAAGCAAATCGATCGACAAAATTTGACGACCGACAGACAGACCGACACAGAAATTTTTATTTTACTTTTTGCAGATCTTTACGTTTCTGAACACGGTGATCTCGAAAATGCAAAAAAAAAGTTGAAATTTTTTTTCGATTACCATACCTCCAATTTTTTTTTAAATTGATTGGAGGTAAAAACAAAAAATTGGGCAACGGCACGCGGTGTTCCCAAGCGGTCACCCATCCAAGTACTAACCGCGCCCAACATTGCTTGACTTCCGTGATCGGACGAGAACGTTAGTTTAGTTTACTTTAAAATATTTATTTAAAAATTAAGTGTTTACAATAAATTGTTCGACCAAGGAGCACAGCAAGTGCCAATTGGTCTTACATAAAAAGTTTCCTAAATATTTTGGAGCACCTCGTGTGACACATATCTCCAGATTCCTTTGGTGTAACCTGATTGGTTTTAAAATAATTCACAATATTCTCAAAAATTGTCCGTTTGCGTTATAAAATTTTGGCGTAGATCTTTGTTGAAACATATGCAAAAACCAACTTACAATAATACGGGGTGACATAAGAATTAACAATAACAATAGAATATAAATGAAATAACAAGAAAACAGAATAACCATAACAATAACAATAACAAAATAAACAATATAAAACTTAACAATAGTTGGATTAATTATATAGATAATTAATACGTGCGTTAGCGAAAATAAATTTATGGAAAGCTAACGGTTTTCACTCGCGGTCTTCCCAAGGTTCAGTTATACTCCTTCCTGTGGCGGAGCAGCTTAGTGGGAAGGTCAGGTGTCGTCGGTGGCGTTTGGTAGCGTTTGGTGAGGGAGTTTGTATTTTCGTGGAGTTCGGTCGTTTGGGATATTTTTGGTTAGGTCACTTTTCTGGGTTTGGTGAGAATAGAAGTTTTCCGATAATCGTTTAATATGGGCGTCTAGAAATTCCACTTGGGCGTCTTCGTAGATAGTTGTCAATCTCGTATATCTGTCTGCCCCTGTGACTAGGCGTAGGCAACGGTTCTGAAACACCTGCAGGGGTCTCAGACGCGTTTTAGAAACACCGACCCATGCAGGACAGGCGTACGTTAGGACCGGTCTTAGTACGGTTTTGTATAACGTACGCTTGTTTTCAGAACTCATTTGCCCTCCTTTCAGCAGGGGGTAGATCTTGCGTTGGGCCCCATACGCCAGCTAACGCCTTTGTTTGAGATGCGTGTCGAAGTTCAACCTGGAGTCCATCGTGACTCCAAGGTATTTGACATTTGATTGAGGGATTATTTTTTCTCGCTCCAATATCAGATTTTGGAAAACACGGTGGTTCGTTCGTTTTCGTGCGAAGACTATAGATTCCGTTTTCCCCGCGTTGAGCTTAATTTTCCACTTCTAGAAGAAATCTCTGATCAGGTCGAGATGGATTTGGCACTGTTTCGTGGCGACCTGCGCGCTAAACGAGTGCGCATAAATAGCAGTGTCGTCCGCGTACAGTGCCATTTTCGTTTTGGAGAAGGTGGGGATGTCGTGAATGTAGAAATTAAATAATTTTGGCGCAAGCACGGAGCCTTGTGGAGCACCAACTTCGATGTCTTTGGTTTCCGATAAGGTAGCGTTCACCCTAACTGCGATCCGTCTGTCGGTGAGGTACGAGAGGATGAGTTTAGTCATGTGATTGCTAAAGTTGTGTTTGATCATTTTAAAAATTAGACCATCGGTCCAGGTTCGGTCGAAGGCTTTTTCTATGTCTAGGAGGGTCATTACAGTAACTTTGTCGTTGTTAAATTGACCAATCACGTCGTTGACAATTCGGGTTACTTGCAGGGCCGTATTAAGGCCTGCCGTGAATCCGAATTGATACGGATTGGTCAATTTTAGTCGCGATTGTTCTTCTGTAAGTCGAAGTAGGATTATTTTTTCGGTTAATTTTGTCATTGTATTAAGGAGGGTGATGGGTCGGTAACTAAGGGGGTGTGTAGGATCTTTGTTGGGCTTGCGGATCGGGATGGTGACGCCTGTCTTCCAGGCAGTCGGAAAGTATTGGAGGGTGAGGATTGCGTTTATGATGTAGTGGAGTTGGACAATTGCTTTCCGGGACAGGTTTTTGAGAACTTTGTTCTCAATATTGTCCAGCCCTGGAGCTTTTTTGTTGGGTAAGGATTTAAGGAGTTGGAAGATTTCGTTGGGATTGGTAAGTAGGGATTTTAATTGTCTTGGAGGAATAGGGTATGATCGATTTGAAAAGTCAAGTACAGTTTGCTTAATTTCTAATTGTTCAGGGGTGTCTAAGTTGTCTAGGGTATGGATTTTTTGGAAGGATTTTGCCAAGAGCTCCGCCTTTTGGGCGTCGCTTATGGCCGTGTCGGTGGAGTCGTGGTGTTGGAATGGGATCAAAGGGTTTTCTCAATAATTTAGTTAGTTTCCAAAGGGAGTTGTCTGAAGGACGCAGGGAAGACAGAAGGTCTTCCCAAGTTTTGTTTTTGTGCTGAGTGATTTTAGACTGTACTTGTCTGTTCAAATCGATCATTAACTCTTTATGGCGTCTGTCTGCGGTTTGCTGCCAAAGCTTCCGATTCCGATTCCTCTACCCAATCAACAACTGGATCAACGTCTGGGAAGACGGCCTTGTTGTTTTTCGGCGTGAAAGTCCTGGAATTTTCGGCTTTGGCTCTCGCGATATGTTTTGTCAATAGGGAAATTTCGTTATCAAGGGTGTCTTTGTCGGATATGTGGTTATTGATTGTGATTAGTTCGTCTAGCCTTCGACGGAATCTGGACCAATCGATGTCCTTGAAGCTGGTGATGGTCTTATTGGGATTATTTCGAGGGATATCTTTGATGAAGAATTCCACGATATTGTGGTCGGAAGTTAATTTATGTTTGACGGTGGGTGTGGTGACGTTGGTTAATTTTTGTTTAACACTAGGTCGATTGTTGTCGGAGTCATATTGTTCATGGGATGATGTGTATGAGAAGTGGTGTGTAGGATTTCTATGTGTTTGAGGAGACAAAAGTTTAGGAGAGAATTGCCGTTCGGATTGGAGTTGTGGCAGTTCCAGCGTGGATGCTTGGCGTTGAAGTCGCCAGCCAATAGTACCTTTCCGTCCAATCCGAACAGCGCGTCTAGATCGTGGTGGGAGAAGTGGTTAGTTGGTTTGTTGTAGACAGTGACCAAAGTGATGTCGTTTTGTAGTTTTATCGCCAGAACTTCCATACTGTTACCTGGTGATAATTGTAGTCGTCGGTGGGGGATATCATTTCGTATAATTGCTGCTACGCCGCCCGCTCCGTGGCCGCCCCTGTCCTGTCGGTGGACGGAGTATCACTGGACCTTGAGGGTTCTGTTGTCGGTTAATTTGGTTTCTGTAATTAGCATAATGTCTATACTTTTTCTAAATAAATAATTTTTGAGTTCGAAAATTTTGCTACTTAGCCCGTTAGCGTTCCATAAGTTGATCTTGAGCTTAACACCCATATGAATCTAATGTCGAGAAAAATTTTAAGGTTGCCGTGAGTCGGTCCGTTTTCGTACTGCAATTCTTCAGGAGGTTGTTATAGTCCTTGAGAGCTCGTAACATTTCGTTAATATCAGTTTGCTGATTTATCTCTTCACAAACCTGCGCGAATTCTGTGAAGGCGTCGCCCATGTTAGTGTGACGTTTTGGTCTTGATTGTTGGCTTGTTGATTGAGTAGGTGTTGGTGTTGCTTGGTATTGTGGTGTGGATTCAGACCTGGTTACTTGTGGTTGGTCCATTCTGTTTCTAGGTGTTCGTAGGGGGGGGGGGACATAACTGAATTGTTAATTGGCGCTGGTAATGGTGCGGAGCTTGGTTGAGGTATCGTTTGGGATCTTGTTCTTTGCCAGGGTGAATTTGTAGGTAGGGGAGCCGGTATGAATCTTGTGGCGTGCTTAATTTGTTGGGGTGCTCTCAATCGTCGGTTTTCGTCTAACTGATTTATTTTTCGCAGGTACACTGTGCATGTGACGCTGTTTGCTGGATGGGCCCCTCTGCAGTTAGCACATGTGGGTGGTTCGGTTTAGGGACGTTGGCATTCTTTGGTTGGATGGTTTTCGGCGCATTTTAGGCACCGAATTGCTCGCCTGCAATTGGCCGTCGCGTGCCCCCACTCCTGGCAGCGGTGGCACTGGATTTATGACCTTATTGTTGATATGCTGTTTCCAGCGTATCCTTGCGTCCAATAGTGTTGTGACCGTCGCGTTAATCGATCTTTCGGTTATCGAATTGTGCGTAACCACGCACATCGCGTGGATTGCTTTAGCGTTGAGCTCAGTTTTGATCTCATCTATCGTAGCGTCATTCGGTAACCCTTTTACCACAAAAGCGTGGGTCCTTTCCTCGCGTGCCGTGTATGTGTGGTGTTCCACCGAATTATCTTTTTAATCTTCCAAGAGGACATCGTACTCCGTCTTGTCGTTAACGTATATGGTTACCGTCAGAGCTGAAAGTAATTCAATTAAAAGGCTTGAATAAAGTAATTCAATTACTCAAAAGTAATTCAATTACTTTAATTGAATTACTTTTGAAATAAACTTAAAGTATTTGGTATTTGAATTACTTTAATAAAGTATTTGAGTATTTGGTAATTGGGTTTCAGATCATTCTTCGGTAATTGAATTACTTTTTCGATAATTGAATTACTTTTTCGGTAATTGAATTACTTTCTCGGTAATTGAATTACTTTTGAGTAATTGAATTACTTTTTCGGTAATTGAATTACTTTTTCGGTAATTGAATTACTTTCTCGGTAATTGAATTACTTTTGAGTAATTCAATTCTTTATTCGGTATTTTAAGTTTTTATTGGTGTTGCTTACTAGTTCCTTTCATGCTTATTAGTTACAAAGGGGGCGTCCATTAATTACGTGAGGCGATTTTGGTGTGTAAATACGTTAATCTATGCTTGATTGCGTTGGATTTATTTAAAAACTCAGAATATGTCATATTTTAGTAGAGAAACACGTTTTACATAATTTAAATAATTAATTGCTCTCGCGATTTTACAATTTGTTGCAGAAAAAAAAATTACGTGATATTTGCCGAGACCCCCCTCTCCCCCACATAAGATTGGGTGAGATTTAGCTCGACCCCCCCCCCCCAAAAAAACCTCAAGTAAATTAATGGACGTCCCCAAACTGATAATCACCTGCCTTTATGTAGAAGGCGCAGATAAGTTTTTTCTAGGGATAAGAATTTAAATTCTTTGAATTTGCCTATATAAAATATAGGCAAAATTTAGGCACTGGTTTTTCCAAAGCTTTTGCAGCCTGTGCGGTTTTAAAATTTGCCTCTCCCAAAAAAAAAGATTATTATAAATGAGTGGCTGCGCGGTAAAACCAGCTTACAAGAACAGTATTAATACAGGGTGTCTCAAAAAAACAACTACCACAGTTTTACAATAGATTTGTAAGACAACTAGTACGGTGCAAGTACTATTATGTTTACGTAATATATTCTGCGTTGATGTATGAATAACTTTAAGGCGTGGTTGCTGACTTAATACACCCCTGAATTGTAATTGAATTACTTTCAGTAACTGAATTACTTTTGAGTAATTGAATTACTTTCAGTAATTGAATTACTTTTGAGTAATTGAATTACTTTCAATAATTGAATTACTTTTGAGTAATTGAATTACTTTCAGTAATGGAATTACTTTTTACTTTCAGTAATTGAATTACTTTTTTTTTATATTGAGTAATTGAATTACTTTTTGGTTACTTTTTAAATATTTCAATTACTTTTACCAAGTATTTGGTAATTGAATTACTTTTTCTTAGTAGAGTAATTTAGTAATTGACATGTCAATTACTTTTAAGAAGATTTGGTATTTGGTATTTCAAGTACTTTCAAATTAGCAAAGTATTTGGTAATTTGTAATTGAATTACTTTTAGTGAGTGCTTTGTGCAGCTCTGGTTACCGTGTTTGCACGGTAAGACAATTGGAACCCTTTAGTGGCAAATTTACTTACCCTGGCTTTGAATGTTGCCTGATTGTTTACATCGCAGGCAATCACGATTGGCGGCGGCTTGTGAGTTTTCTTAACGGCGGTCGTGGGTTCTTTCGTTTTATCGGGGACGTTGTTTTCGATCTCCTCATCATCAATATGGTTCTCCGTACTCCGGACGAGAACGGGTATTCTCAATGTGGTATGGTCGTTGCCTTACAATAAATGTAATTTTTAGACAACTTGAGGAGAGATATTATTCATAAGGTAAGCATATTTAACACCCAAATTATTTTAAACCAATAAAACGCCACTGGTTATGTAAATGTGACAAAAAAAAATATATATATTGTCATGCTCCAAAATCCTTCATTGAAAATTTTAATATTTTATTTGGAAAATTTTGTGTTTTTGTAAAAATTTATTTTATTTTAAAATTTGTATTACACTTGTATTTGCTAGTTTTCCCGCCAACTAGTTAAGGTGGCAATAGTGAGCGGAGAAAACCGAGCTTTTTGCCAAGATGGCCGCTTAAATTTGTGTCCTGAGAATTGTTTGAAATTATGATTTCAATTTGATATTTTAGAGAATAAATTGATTAATTCTGCGTGAGTAATTTTAGTTATTTCGGAAATTAAAATTTTCCCAATTTTTGAACGAACCGTATTATTTTTTTTTGAAGTTATTATGGATTGATTAGTAATATTGATTGGCGATTTAGAATTTACCCTAACACTCCCTGAATGCTGCTTGTGCAAGCAGCGGCTAGCTTATACAGTACGGAGAGAGGCTTTTTGGGTAAGCGATACTAGAAAAATATTGCCAGGCGCCAGAAACTGTTATTAAACCGTAAAATAAAATAAACAAAATAGAATTAGTGGTTTAATGTGGTTTCAAATTAAAATTATGAACAAAATTCTAAGGGATACTGAAGGTATCACCTTGACAATAAAATAATTTAAAAAAATACAGAGCTTCGACACTGATGGTGTCAGAAGCTTAAAAAAATTTTGTTTACCACCCTCTTGAGTGACTACCATTAACGGAATAACCGTATTATAAAAATTTAAAACAACAACCGTCACATAAATCTCCTGCAAAAGAGAATAATTGCAACACAAATTGTAACGACTCACCCTTAAAACTGACCAGGTGTAATGGCAATACAGCAGCTCGACTTAACCACGACTTCCAGAAAGCTTTCCTTGGTTCGAAGATATTTCGGCTGCTCCAAAAATGGTTTGGTTTTGAAAACTGCAATCACAATTTGAATTACAAAAACCCCCTCCTACAATTGATAAATGTGACACGTCTCTCTACCAAACGACGTAGAAAAAAAATTTATCTTAATTGGCGTCACCCAAAATTGTGAATAAAATATCAATTTCTTCAAAAAAAAAAACCAAATATTAACTCCTTGATAACGCTATAGATAATTCCACCAACTGTTGGGATTAGTTTCAACGTTTTTCTTGTTACCTTGTTGAATGGTACAAGTTGGATTGTGCATCAAAACAAAAAAAAACCATATAAAAGACTCGTCTTGTTGAAAAACCTTCACCACGGTGGCAAAACGTAGGTGTCTGATAAAAATTAGCAAACTAAAAAAACGAATTCGATGAGTTCAAGTTACAAAAATAAATAATAAAAATTGTACCTGCCAGTGATTCAATCAAAAGATTATCAAATCGGTATAAAACCCAAAACAATTGATTCAATTAGTTGCAATTTCTATTAATTTTCGCAGTTGTAACGAAATTAATCTGCTTTTATTCGAGCGCTAGTGATAATAAATTATTGCTTTCTCGTCCATACCAACGTTAAATAGTCAAATTCAAAAAGGTGTATAAAATGTAACATTTAAAATTCAAAAATTTTACCTCGCAAAGAAAGAAATGCATTTGCAATGTTACAAGAAGATAAGCCTAAATTGGATGATTTTGAGATATAATTGATTTTTATTTTATTTTATTTTATTTTATTTTATTATTTCAAAAACCCTACAAACAGGCATAGGCCTAATTACATGTAGGGGTAGTACAATCTAAAAGTTTTTATTTATTTTACAAATTGCAAAAATCTATCCAGTCAGCGGGGGGAATGCGCACGGCAGCTCAGAGTGTAATTAAAATATTTTGTAAAAATCCTTACTGGTTTTTCTAAATTGAGCGAGTCCGGTGTCAAAATCCACATTAGTATTAATAAGTAGGCTGTTAAAACTTTGGCACATGGTATACAGTGGTGCATGTGTCATATACAGAGTTTTAGCTGGAGGGATTTGCAGCGCACTGAGTATTCGAGCGTTACATGATCTAGGCACCCTTAATTTTATCATATTAACAATCCCAGAGCAATCGGAAATTCCCTTAATTAATTTAAACAAGAAAAGAGAAGACAACAGGTCTCGCCTAGCGCGCAGTTCTGTGATTTTAAATTTATTTTTAAGGTCCTTACTACGTGTATCATATGTTGGATATGTACCAGTTTCCAAGTATTGTAAGTATCTAGATAATCCATTTTGCACCCGTTCCAACCCTAACTCATCGATTGCGTGTGACGAGTTCCAAATCAAGCTACAATACTCTAGATTAGGACGAACAATGGAATTAAATAGGTACACTATAACTGAGGTGTTCTTAAATGTTTTAGTATTCCTAATGATGAAACCCAGCAGTTTTGTGGCTCTAGATATCATACCCAGAATATGACTACGAAATGTGAGCTCCGGTACAAATACTATCCCCAAATCTCTTATCGTTTCCGGTCTACAAAGAATTGTATCTTTCATTTTGTACTCATATCTCAGCTTTTCTGTTCTTGCGAAACTAAAGGCATTGCACTTTGATATGCTAAATTCGAGTTTATTTATTTGACTCCATCTAATTACATTATCAATATCAGTTTGTAATAGTTCATACTCCCCACCTGATTTAATTCTTAAATATAATTTTAAATCATCCGCATACAACAAGTACTTTGCATTTACAACATAATAACCTATATCGTTTATAAATAGTAAAAAAAGCAGCGGCCCCAAGTTACTGCCCTGCGGTACACCAGAACTAGCTTTGAAATAGTTGGATATATATCCATTAAATGACACCCTAAATGTCCTTCCTTTCAGGTAGGAAGCAATCAACGGCAACATTGCTACCAAGCCAAAGCTGTAAAGCTTTCGTAGCAGCACATCATGATCAACCCGATCGAACGCTTTTCTAAAATCTGTGTATATTACATCAACTTGTGATCCTTTTTCAAATGCTTCATAAATGTACTGCGTGAATAAAAACAAATTAGTTGCCGTTGACCTACCCGGTAAGAAACCGTGTTGGTTTGTGTCTAAGGATACCTTAACATGGTTATAAATACGATTATATATTATCTGTTCAAACAGCTTGCCGCTGCTATGATAGATATCGGTCGATAGTTATCGAACCTAGCATTATCACCGCACTTGAAGACCGGGCACACCCTTGATACTTTCCACAATTCCGGATATGTTTCACTACTGAGAATGAGATTGTAAATATATAAGAGTGGGTCGCATATAATTTCAATTAGGTATTTTAATATGTACGGTGGAAAACTATCAATTCCGCAAGATTTCTTTGGTTTCATTTTCTTTGCCGCCCAATACACCTCATCTACAGTTATTCGAGAAACACGGATATTATCTTGCAATGGTAAGACATTTACATCATCCCCGGCAGACTTAAGATCATAGCTACTAATATCATTAGAATATACCGAACCAAAATATAATCCAAATTTTTCAGCCTGATTTTCAATAGCAACACGCGAGTTGTCACTATCAATCATAACTGCTGTTTTTTTTGTTGTACTTCTTTTTGTGTTCACGTAATTCCAAAAATTTTTCGGATCATGTAGGAAGCTATTCTGAGTATTTTTGATATATTCTTTATATTTTACCCTGACTAAATTTTTCACCATTTTCCTCTTTTCCTTATATAACAATTCAAAGTGAGAAGATATTGATTTATTCTTCCTACATTTTTCCTTTAAGTTTAGTGCTCTAATCAATTCTCTATCAAACCACGGTGGATAACACGTTGTGTTGGCAGAATTTTTTATTTTGGGAATATTTTTATCAAAAGCCCTATACACATTGCTATAAAATTCGTCAACCACATTATCAACCCCATCGGCTCCATACATTGTCGACCAATCAGTGTTTGCAATATCATTAATTAATCCTTCTTTATTTACTTTTTTAAAGTTATAACTGTTGCTAGGTATGCTGTTCTTGATATACTTATCTGAAGATACTTTTGTATATACTATTAAAGTTGGATGATAGGCATCCTCGCTAACAAATGGCATATCTTCTCTAACAACAGAGCAGTTTAAACTACCCACCACAAGGTCCAAAGTTTTCCCGTATTCATTTAAAATATTATTAAACTGCTTTAAATTATTCATATCGATAAATTCTAAAAATAATCTTGTGTTTGGCTCACCCAGATTCAGATCATAATATGCAATACCCCGAATATCACTCAAATTAAAGTCTCCAAGTAATATGACTTTATCCGATATACAATTCAAATTTTGCTCGTAAAACTGGAAGAACTCTGTGTAAACTACCCCAGGGGACCTTGGGGGGATGTACACCGATATTATCGTAAGCAATTCGGACCCCATCCCTATAGTGACTCCAACAGCATCATAAACACTGTCAGATACAAACACGTTCTTGACTACATATTTACTTTTAATGATAATAAACGCACCTCCACCCCTCTTCCTTCCAGTACGCTGCGCCCTCCTATCGCTCCTAAAAACAACCCATTCACCACTACCCACCAGCTCTCCATCCAAGATGCTTTCGTTTAACCACGATTCAGTAATACAAATGACATCGAACTCGCTACCAACCAACCGCAAATAAAAATCTTCCAGCTTCGTACGCAATCCTCTCGCATTCTGATAATAAACTCGTATATCCATTTACATTTAAATTAATATTGCCGCTGTACATAAAACAATAATGAAAAGACAATTTATTGCAATACTGCAGTACTGCGAAGTTACATGAGAAAAAAGAAGAGAAAAAAAAATCAAAAACTATTAAATCACATTGCTTATCTTTTACGAACATCAAGTTAAAGAGAAAAGATTATGGATAAAAAAAAATCAAATCTAACCAAGTAAACTAAATCAGTTTCAGGTATCAAATAGGTACCTACTAATAAAATTATGCTAAACATGAATATACTTCACTATCAATACGTATGGTAAAATATTAAAAGAATAAATTAAATTTAAATTTTCTATGTGTATAATGAAATCAAAAATTGCTAATAATAATTAATATAAACAGAACTCACATTAATATCCAACACTATAATATTAACCAACCAAAACTTTAATCCTGGCTTGGTCCCCCTCTGTGATGGCAGCCATTATTTTACCATTTACTGTCCACACGTTTTTAAATCCGTACTCTTTTTTAGCATCCATTAACATCTGGTAACGATAAGCCGTCAGGTCTTCCTGAATTGTGTAACGAGTACTCTTCAACAGCTTCCTGTTACCGATTACTGTGCTCCGCGCTCCATATGACAAAAATCTGACTAGTATTCCTCGGGGACGAGAATTTGATGCATCAGACCTTCCCATTCGATAACTTCTCTCAATATCATTGAGATTAAGTTCCAGTTTTAACATGCTTCTGATTATTTCTAAAACAATGCTATTTGTTTCTTCTTTTGGCAGTTCTTCAACACCAAAGATACGGAGGTTATTTCTTCTGCTATATTGGTCGGCTGCATCTTTGATTTTTAATATTTCCTCCTTAAGAGAGGTTATGACTTCGTCTTGTTGGCAAATTCGTGTTTCTAGTTGATCAACTTTAGCTAGTTTTTCCTGTATGTCTTGAATTTGTAGAGTGTTTCTTGCAACTTCAGTTTTTATATCACGCGTAATATTTACAAGTTTATCTAGTTTATCATTCAACTGTCCAAATGAATCATATTCTTCCTTTTTTTGGGAGCGTGTATAACTCATTTTGTATAATTCCGATGATTGTTTAGTTCAACTTTCTAACCTTAATTTCCTTATCGCCTTGATAATTATTTGTTTCAATATTTAGCACTAATTCACTTTGAAACCTGCCTATAACTACCGAATTCGACGTCTAGCAATCCACTTTCCACACTTTCAACAATTCAATTAAATCAATCCTCGCAGAACTACCCAAATCAGCCAAATATCTACAGCGACAGAAAAATACGTCTACTCAGCCATTTGCAATTTGATAATTTTGTTTAATTTAATTTTATGGTAGTATTTATAATATTTTGGAAATTAAATTAAAGGTATCGTAAAGTGGAGTTGATAGTGTCGCATATGCCTGAGGTTATCTGTTTCGATTTGTCTTTCCATTTTTAAAGTGACAAAGAATTTATAATAATGTAAATTTTTAATTGAAATTTAATTTAAAAAAATTTTGGACGTTATTTAATCACAGCAATATATATAAATAAAACTTTACCATATGTGGGTGTGCTCGTCACCTATTTGCCGTCGAAATGGTACGCGTGGATGAATTGCATTCCGAAATAACTAATATTACAACAAAGTTGTATATTAGTATCGCATATTGCACATCCATATGCACCGTCCACGGCGTGACGACCGATTCGGAACGACTGACTAACAACTCCCACCTACATAGGAGCTCTAATAGTATTTAGTTTGAACTCCATTCACTCTGGCGTTCTGTACGGTTTGCGCGCGCTACTAATAATTCCATGGTTGGTTATTTAAATTTTTGCACCTAAATTTGAATTTAAAATATTTTATTTTGTTAGTTGTTGTTATTTAATTTGTTTGCTATCTAAACATTGTAATATCCTAAATACTTTTATAAAAAAAAAGTATGGTAAATATGGAAACGCAAACTAAAATTAAAAATTAAATAAACTAAAAAAATAGTTTTTTTTTACTGGCGAATTACATTTTAAGGTGGAGTGGATCCGTAACTGCGGTTACTAGGAAGGTTACGTCGCATCGGCGTGCACCCGCCGGAGTAACAGTCGCATGTGACGGCTATCTTTAAGACTATATTACAGTACACGAGTTACGTACACAGTTATGCATCTCTTGTAAGGTGATAATTCTTTAGTGATAACAGGTCAAGTATAATAATATCTTGCATATAGATAAGTAGAATAACTTTATATATAATTGTAAAATTAACTTTAGTTCTTATTCTTGTATTTTTAAGCGCGTATTACATTATTACATTTTGGTCTCATTTTCGTTCAACTTTCTTGTCAAATGTTTGACGAAAAGTTGAACCAAAGTTTGATGAAAATTTTTGGGTGGGGATATGTTTGTGGTGAAACTGGCAACTAAACCTAGAAATACTTCACGCAATTTGTGTAGCCAACCTTTGTAACCAATGCAATGCAATGCGCATGATTATTCAAAAGTTTGATGGAAAAGTTGAACGAAAGTGTGACACGCGCTACTTTTTGTTTGACAGAAGTTTGACGAAAATGTGATAATGTAATACAGCTTAATTTTTTTCGTCAAACATTTGACAAAAAAGTTGAACGAAAATGTGATAATGTAATACGCGCTTTACTCATGTAGTTACATTACGTTAACGACCATTTAAAATTATATGTATGTACTTCAACAAATTGTAGTGTTGTAAAATAAATGCATTTTTTTTGTTAATTAAGTCTATGACTTATTTAACTGGCGCAGTCGTTTGGATGCAAAAAGGGCACTAGTTTATGTAATCTAAGTGCTACTTGACTTTCTAGTCTTAATTTTGTAATTTGAAAAATTACCACGCCCAAGGAGAAGAGAATCAAAACAAAGGAACAAAAATCGTCCCGAGTTTCCTGTGAATCGACTCCATTCACCTGTAACCGCCCTGCTGAATCTTTGTGTGGAACAAAAATAGTCCCGGATCACATCGCTGGTTCCAGTTTCGTCTATCGAAGACACCAGTCCATTGAGTGACATCATACTTCAAAGAATATGAAAATAGAGTAAGAAAATTTAAAAATATTGAAGAGAAAAATTTGCAAAAGTGAAATAATTTAATAAATACTAATTTAATTACTTTTAAGCATTTAATTACTCAAAGAATCCAAACCAACTTGATTTCTCTTCTGATTCACAATCATTTCGATTCGAATCAATCTGATTCGCTTAAACGAATTTGATCAGGAAAAAAGCAAGCTGTTGAATACATTGGTAATTAACTATTGCATACTTTTTAATATTAAGTTCATATTGGAACGTAGTAAGCGAGAAGTTTGGTGTACGAATAGCGTACTTAATTTCCATTCTGACTAACGTTTCATGAGTAGGAACCCATAGCTTTAAGTCGTTTACTAACATAAAAACAACATTTTTTGTGAGTTTATTTTTAATTAAACGTTAACACTGGATTTATTCGATTCAAATTCTGATTCAGATCTAGCTAGTCTAAACGAATTTGATCCTCATAATCACAATTCATTAGAAGTCGACGAGTTAGTTGACCTTTTTAATAATCTTGAAATGGCAAATGAACCAAGTTTATACCCACCTGGATTTCATACCAATTTACTTAATGAAATTCCAAAGTTCAATGGTGAACCATCCGAACTTTCTGAATATTTAGGGCCGCAGAAAGTATCATAAACCAATTTTGGCAAATTAACCAACCAAATGCTTATATCAATACATTGTTATTATCGGCAGCCCGCAATAGATTAAAAGGTGCAGCTTTAGAAATAGTAACAGGTCAAACTATTCCCACCTGGAGGGATTTAAAAAATTTATTAATAGAAAACTTTGGCGACCAAAGATCCGAAATTAATTTAAAAATAGAGCTATCAAGATTAAAACAAAATTTTAAAGAAGGTCCCGTAGACTTTTATAACCGATGTCGATCGTTATTAGCAATCATCAATTCGAAAATTTCTTTAGGAGACGAGAGTTTAGAAATAAAACAATATAAATTAGATGAAGCAAGAAAGTTAACATTAACTTCATACATTAGTGGCCTAACAGAACCACTAGGTTCTTTCATTAGAAGTAGATCCCCACACACGTTAGAAAATGCACTAACTTATGTAAAAAACGAACTTGATGTTCGTCATTTTCAAAATTTAAATTCTAAAGTAAATAATACGCCATTTAAATTAAATACCCACCAAAATATCGCGCCTCAACAGAAGAAACCAATTCAATACCAACAATTTCCAAACTATCAATTCCAAAATCAAAATCAACAATTTCCAAACCATCAATTTCAAAATTATCAACCCCAATATTCTATTAAAAATCTACAATTTAGATCCCAAAATAATCAACCACCTCAACAATTTCCTGGATTTCAACAGAAATTCGGAAAACCCGTACAAAATGTTTTTAAACCCCAAAGAAATTTTCAACACAATTTCAAACCAGAACCGATGGAAACATCAACAGTAAAAAAACGTCCTGCTACACAACAATTAGGTAGACAAGGTCCGCCACCAAGACCAAATTTCTCATCAAGTAATTTTAGAAATAATAATGTCACGTAAAAATCAATCACACGGTATAGAACTAAATTTATAATTACTATAACAAAATATATTCTATATCCTGTGTGATTGATTGATCATCAAAATTGTAAACGGAACATTGCCCCGATGAATCAACTCAATCGATAAACCAATAATATGAATCCAACAATAACCAATAAGAATTATAATTAGTAGAATTAATATTAAGAGGGAGGATTACAACAAAAAGGGCGGTAAGTCGGAAAATCGGCAGTCAGCCGTGGGTGAAGTGCGAGTTGTGATTACCGCTGGAACCTATGTCCGTCATGTTGGTGATCCAATCCTCCCTCAGCCTTTTAGGGTAAGACTTAATTGTAATTGTTGTATGTTTTATTATGCGTCATTATAATTGTTTAAACTCTTGTCGTGACTTTAATTGATTAATCTGAGCTACACTAAACCCCAACGACCAAAAGGTCGTAACATGTGGTGGAGCGTGCCGAGCCTATTTTGGTGGTTACAATAAGTCTAACTGCACGTATTAATTCTTTGGGATGAGACTGTCTTAAAGAGCCACCGAAATAAAGAACCTGGTACTCATATAGGTGTGCTCAAAAAGGAGGATTAAATCCATCACGAACAATTGGGATCTCATCTCACCCTACACCACAATACCATTAGATATATTCATTAAGCTAATTGCTTTGATTTTCGATAATAGCTATTTTTGTTATGATGATGAAATATATTTACAGCTTATAGGTAGTGCAATGGGTGCCCCTTCCTCTCCGGTTTTCGCAGCTTTTGTGATGAACGACCTGCTTTATAACTTTTTTGGTTCGATTGAGTTTAAAGTACCTTTCTTGTTGCTGTATGTGGACGATATCCTGACTTCTGTTCCTAAAAACAAGGTGGATGATTGTATAACAGTATTGAATGATTTTGATGACCTACTTACTTTTACTTACGAAGTGGAATCGGATGGCTCGATTCCATTCTTAGATCTCCGAGTCATCAGAGGGGTAGATGGATCTTTGTCTACTGATGTTTATAGAAAGTCGAATTCCACGAGCAGATTACTTAATTTTAACAGCTCGCACCCTATGAACCAAAAAATGAGTGTTGTCTCCACTTTTAAGCATAGAATTTTGACCTACGTACCTGATAACTTGATCGTCACAAGACTTCTGGACTTGAAGAGACAGTTGTTGGAGAATGATTATCCTGCTCGTTTAATCGACTGTTCTCTGTTCCAGAAGAAGTTAGCTTTAAATACCAACCAATCGGTTCGACAAGAGGTCCTAGAAAACACTAAATTTAATAAAATCACTTACCATCCATGGTTGAAACATAAATTACAACATACCTTGAAGGATTTAATCTCCGATGGCTCGGTTAAACTTGCCTTTTACAACAATTTTAAGTTGGACAAAATACTTTTTTCTAGGACCAAGGATACTGTTCCAATATTGGATAAGGCAAATGTTGTATACAGCATCAAATGTGGGTGTGGTCAGAAGTATGTAGGACAAACTAAACAGATTTTAAGGAATAGGTTAAAGCAGCATACCTACGATATTAAATATAGTTCTAGGAAAACAGGAATATCGGAACACATTATAGATACCTCGCATAAGTTTGAAGAAAAAGATGTGGAAGTTCTGGCTTCAGAGGTGAATTACGGCAAACGTATATTTTTAGAGGCTGCGTATATATCCACTTTAGATAACAATCTCAATAAGCAGACTGACTTTGTCCAAATTGGTGAGAGTTTTCGCAATATTTTAAAATGTTACAAAGAGAAAACTAAGTTAACTTTTGTTCGCAATTGACGGTTTTACACTTACATGACTCTTGGCAGTTTCCTTTTATTTTACTAACCTTTGTACGATTGCCTCTGTTGGATGTACCCTGTAATGGTTTACGCGACTTTTCGAGTGTTTTTGGTTAGATGTCTCTGACCGTTGGTTTATCTGTTTTTAAAAGACAATTTTTTATGTATTTTTTGATTTTTTGAAATTCAGTGATTTCTTTATCTTTTTGAAATTTTATAAAAGTTTTATTAATTTTTAAAGTGGTTTACAGAGTTTAATTATTTATAGTATTTATTATTGTTATATATTGTTTATTTTATAGTATTTATTAATTAGTTATAGTGTTGTTTTTTATGAAATTATTTTGTCAATTAATATTGTGGACTTCGTTGAAGCTAGGTATTGCTTCCGAGTTGAGCTTTAGTTGCGTCTCCATTACCAATCTAACTAATTTACATCCAATTACGGAGGTATGATTGTATTTTGTATTGCTTATTACCGACTTTCCATGTTTGTTTCTTCACAGCCCTGAAGATGAAGGCATAATAGACCTTCGAAACGTCGGCAGAGTAATTTTGTAGTTTTATTTGGTGTCCGCTAACCCAATATCCTTTTTGAGCAATCATTACATCGGACGAGAAACTTTTTTCCAAATTCATATAGGTGTATATTACTTCAAATTGTAAATTGTAGGTAAATGGCGCACGTATATAGTTTTTCTTTTCTTTGGTACTTTAATTGTCAAATTAAAAACGAAAATGTCCAACGCGTTCAATTCGTAATTTTAGCTAAACATTATTAAAGTTCATTTACATGGTTTCTAATAACGTAATTTTTAGTATGCATTTATATTCTATAAAGTATACATTGCACTTATTTTGTTGATTGCAGGAAGCTAACGTAATGTCAGGTCTTTGTTTAACCTTTGCTTAGCCTCACAATTATTTTAATTTATAATGTAAAAAAAAAAATAGATTTTTTTTAATTCAATTATTCGCTCTATGTTTTCCAAATAATTTTTATTTCTCCTAAGAAAACGTTTATAACATTTCAAAATTTTAACAATGAACTTGATTTAGGATTGCGTTTCATATTTTCTTTATCTCTGGCATGTAGTAATTCTTATTTTTCAAACTAATGCCTAATTAACCCATTACAAGGGCTCAAGCTAAATTAAATTTAATACTTTCACGCGATATTGATGATATAACAGAACATTTTGATAATTCGACAATAAATGATACTGATAAAATATTATCCCCGAATAAACCCCGAATACCAAAATTACCTATATTGCACTAACAAACCTGAATCATTAAACGAACCAGAAAACGAAAACTTAAGACAAGAAAATTTTTGTTAAACAGCCTCGGAATCAATTCATTTTCTATCAACCCCTCTACTTCCCTACCTTACATTCTGTTACCCAACTCAAAAAACAAATTGTTAATAGACACAGGCAGCTCAAAAACTATTTTAAATCCAAACTTTGTTTACGAAAATTTCCCAGAAACCATTTATGAATCACCTTTCGAAATCACAACTAGTCATGGTACAACTCAACATCAATACGTAGCTGATGTCCCTATACTTTCTTTATTTAATGAAGAAGGAAATCACCAAGTATACTTATTTGATTTTCATTCAGATTATATCGGACTTATAGGCTCCGATTTATTATCGATATTACCTGCAAACATAGACTATAAATGGCAACATATACAAACAGAAAAAACAATTGTCCCTTTTTATTATAACGAAAATTTAAATAAGCAGAATATACAAAAACGCAATTACTGTAATTTTCTAAAACCAGCAAATCATGCTACTATTAGACATTTAACAATAGAACCTTGATCAGAACGATTCGTTAAATTGCCAGCTGTAGGAAAAAATGGAATCAAGATATCTCCAAAAATTAAATTTTCTCACGACCTTATTATGCCCTCAGCAATAGTTAAATTGAAAAATAATTATTTTATGACTTCGATTATTAATATTTCAGATGAACCAAAACATATATCAATAGATCAACCCCTTTACTTGGAAGACTATATTGAACAAGAATCAATAACAACTTAACCATAATGATATTGATAATTCAAAATCTGTTAAACAAAAACTTTTGCAAAATCTCAATGATAATTTTAGATTAGATCACTTAAACTCAGAAGAAAAAGCGTTGCTTACTAATTTATGTTATGATTTCAAAGATATTTTCTATCACCCTGATATACCATTATCTTCCACTAATTTTACTAAACATCATATACGTACTAAAACAGAAACAACCAGTTTTACCAAAACCTATAGATATCCTCATTGTCACCGAGAAGAAGTTAGAACTCAAATCAACAAAATGTTAAAAGATGATATAATTGAACATTCAGAAAGCCCTTATAATTTCCCAATTTGGATACTACCTAAGAAATTGGACGCTTCAGGAAAGCAAAAATTTAGAATAGTTATTGATTATAGAAAATTGAATGAAAACACTATTGAGGATAAATTTCTCCTACCAAATATTGAAACAGTATTAGATCGATTGGGAAGATCAAATTATTTTTCAACTCTTGACCTAGCAAGTGGTTTTCATCAAATAGAATTAGAAGATGAAGATAGAGAAAAGACAGCTTTCTCAACCGAAGAAGGACACTACCATTTTAAACGTATGCCTTTTGGGCTTAAAAACGCACCAGCCGGATTCCAAAGAATGATTAACACCGCTCTTAGCGGATTAACAACTACACAATGTATGGTATACCTCGATGACGTCATTGTGTATGCAACATCATTACAAGAACACATTCAAAGATTGAAAAACATTTTCGAAAGATGCCAACAGAATAATTTAAAAGTGCAACTAGATAAGTCGGAATTTCTACAAAAATCAGTAAAGTATTTAGGACACATAATTACTCCTTCGGGAATAAAACCAGACCCTAATAAAATAGAATCAGTAAAAAAATTCCCCTTTCCAAAAACAAGGACAGAAATTAAATCTTTTCTCGGACTTTTAGGCTATTATCGAAAATTCATAAAAGATTTTGCCAAAATAACCAAATTCTTAACCAAATGTTTAAAGAAAGATAGTAAAATTATTCATGATCAAAATTTTGTTGAATCTTTTAATTACCTGAAATCGGTATTAACCAACGAACCGATATTGGCCTATCCAGATTTTGAACAACAATTTGAATTAACGACCGACGCTTCCAAGTACGCATTAGGAGCAGTTTTGTCCCAAAATTCAAAACCTATCTGTTTTGCTTCTAGAACTTTAAATGAAACGGAACAAAGATATTCTACGATTGAAAGAGAACTTCTTGCAATTGTTTGGGCAACTAAAAATTTTAGACCTTATTTATTTGGAACTAAATTTGTACTATATACAGACCACCGCCCTTTGGTGTGGTTACGTAATTTGAAAGAACCAAATGCCAAATTAACTCGCTGGGCACTTAAATTAGAAGAATTTAATTTTGATATAAAATACTTACCAGGAAAAGCTAATAAAGTAGCCGACGCCCTGTCTAGAATACAGATTCACCCGACTACAATTGATGATGATCTATTTAATGACATAGACAAATTCATCGAAAATCTAGAAAGACTAAATACTCCTGTTCCAGATTCATTTCCTTCCGATGCAAGCATTATGCCCGAAAGAAACGATGCACCCGACCTGAACGATTTCGACATACCCATATTTAATCCCCCACCTGAAGAAGAATCAAATGTCAGTAATCCTTTGATATCACAAATCAATAATGATGATAACTCATTAGCAGATACAATTCATACTCAATTAGAATCAACGCCCACTATTGATATTTGCGAGAAACCTTTACAACATCATCCTAAACAAATAGAATTTATAGAAACTATCTTGCCAAAGAAAATTAAAACAACGACCCTGGATAATAACAAACATATCCTAATATTCCTAAATCAATCAAATAAATTAGATAAATTCAATGAATTATTAATTGAATATTACGTTGTCATTGGGATGGAAGTGAATGGAGAAATCAAATCCCAGTTGTTCTCGATCGACGCGATGACTGACTCCCTGGTTATGTTCGTGAACGTTCACTCAATTAATAGCCACTATCTTCGACAATAGTTATTTTAGTTTCCAACAAAACTTCTACTCACAACTGGTAGGATCCGCGATGGGTGACCCCTGCTCACCCTTTTTCTCTAGTTTCGTGATGAACGACTTGCTTTGCAACTTCTTCGGCACAGTGGATTTTGAGATCCCTTGTTTAATCCTGTACGTGGATGATATTTTTACAGCGGTCCCAGCTACAGAAGTAGAGAGATGCATAAGCATACTGAATGAGTACGACGAAAGACTCACCTTTACATATGAACTAGAGTCAAACCGGTCTCTACCCTTTTTAGATCTGCGGGTAACAAGGGAAATAAACGGTAACCTCACGACAGACATATACAGAAAGGCGTCGTCAACAGACAGACTACTGAACTATGAATCGTCACACCCCTTAAACCAGAAAATGAGCGTAATCAACACACTAAAACATAGAATACATACCTGTGTACCGAAGGAAAAGATCCCTACAAGACTTCACGAGCTTAAACAGCAACTACTTAAGAACGGTTACCCTTCTCGATTGGTGGATGGAGCCCTGTTAAGGAGAAGACCGAGGACCCCTCCAGACCCACCTCCAGATGAAAGCGATCCAAAACCTATAACCAAATATAGCAAAATAACTTATCATGCTTACTTAGAACACCAAATTAAACATGCATTTAAGGAAGTTATAGAGAAAGATGAGGTAAAACTTACGTTTCACAATACTTTTAATCTGAACAGGATCCTATACTCAAGAACTAAGGATAAGGTCCCTCCTCCCAACAGAGCTAATATAGTGTATAAAGTGAAATGCCAATGTGAGATGTGTTATATAGGCCAAACTAAACAAAGACTTACCAACCGCGTCTACCAACACCTACAGGACGTTAAACACAAATCAAACAAAACAGGTTTGGCAGAACACGTCTTAAACACGTCTCACGAGTTCACACTGGATAACGTGGAGATCCTGGCAACAGAGAGCAACTACCAAAAGCGCACGTTTCTGGAAGCCGCGTATATCTCGACAACCCTAAATAACACAAACAAACAGACAGATTTTAAATACATAAACATGGGATACAGAGATGTTTTGAACAGGTTTAAGGAAAAATATAATGAGGTTAATACCACATAAACTTCTGGACACCAATGGGCACACACCAGATTCACGTCGTTACACGGGGTTTTCCCTCACTTTGGATAAGAGCGAGTCCTCTATTTAGTTTTTTCGCCTTTTGACTCAAGTTATTCTTAGAACAACCGCACACTTTTAGCCTTTTACGCTCGAAAATTTACTCGCAATGTCGACTGCATTTGACTTCTCACCACTATGGTTCCAGATACAGATTCCTATATAGTTTAGCATTTACAGAACTGTTTGATGGTTTGCATACCCTACAGGAAACAAAACGAGGAAAATTTTGATTCAAGATTACCAGGCCGCGTAATCAATTAGTTATTTTATTTTATTTCATTTTTATCTTTCAATTTTACCAAAAAATTTTACATTGTGTTTTATTAATGAACAATTTTTAAATGTTAATGTTTTGCACAGATTTTTACCTCCAATCAATTTAAAAAAAAAATTGGAGGTATGGTAATCGAAAAAAAATTTCAACTTTTTTTTTTGCATTTTCGAGATCACCGTGTTCAGAAACGTAAAGATCTGCAAAAAGTAAAATAAAAATTTCTGTGTCGGTCTGTCTGTCGGTCTGTCTGTCGGTCTGTCTGTCTGTCTGTCGTCAAATTTTGTCGATCGATTTGCTTCCGAGCCATCCAACCAATTACGACCAAATTTGGTATGGTGGTAGGGTTCACGGTGGAAAGGTGAAAATAAGGTTTTCGTCGCGATCTATCAATCAGGAGTGCCACCACAAGAAAATAATACGGGATTTTTAAAAAATATCTTGTCTTGCGATATGTTATTTTAAAGGCCTTAAAAGGCTTTATCCAGAATAGGTAAAATTAATCTTCTATCTGTCGTCTGTCAAAAATCACAAGTTGTCAAAGTTGAAACTTTAAGAGTGCATAATTCAAGAAATGCTGAAGGGATCTTACCCAAATTTGGTACGTAGGTACCTTGATCCTAATGGATATGTGAGCATATGTAATCCTTCGATAGAAATCAGTAATGCAACATGAAAAAAATAAAATTAACTTTTTTGGCAAAAACATGAAAAAAGTTTTTGTCGATCGATTTTCTCCGGCATTTCTGCGTCGATTGCAATCAAACTTATTGGACGTATGCCTCGTGGGCTGGAATGGTGAAAATAAGGTTTTGCCAGAGAAATCTTCACCAGGGCCACCACAATAAAATAAATAAAAAAAAATTAAAATGTCGTCGTATCTCCGGAAATGTTTAACCGATTCAGCTAAAATTTGGTGTGTCGATGGAGCTTTGAAAGTATAAGTATTGGTGAGAAAACAAACCGAGCCAATTGTAACAGGGCGGGGCAGGTCAGAAAAATTATAGAAAATATTAACTGAAATCTTAATTTATATATTTTTTGTGAGAATGTGTCAGATGGCTGGCAAAAATAAAACAATATATTCAAAATTTTAATAAACGTCATAATTTTGTGACATATGTGTCAAAATTAGGTTAATGTTGATTTGTATACCGAGTGCAGCATAAGAATTGAGTTTAGGGCTTGTAACAATTAATTTTAGAATACAAAAATAGGTGGTTCGGTGGGAAATATTTTATAATATCGTCGTACGGACTGACGGAACGTTACTTTATAAGTAAAAGGTTCTGCCACTAGGTAGCGACCAAGTTTAGGCTGTTTGTTAAATTTTTTTGCAAATGTTTTCAGAATCAGTAAATCGACAGTCAGTAATTTACAAAAATTTATTTTCGAAAAATCCGCTAGATGACTGAAAAAATTTGTTGTACCAATCTTGGAGAAATTTTATTTGTGACTTCTTACGGTATGATGTGACGTATATAAATATTTTGGAAAAAATTCAGTGGCGTACAAAAATAAAAATTTTTTTTCATTTTAGATTTTGTTAAAAAAACTTTTATAGATAGATTTAGGGTAGGGGGTGATACATATAGATATTTTTGCCAGGGCTCCCGATATCTTTGTTAAGGCTACCACAATAGAAAACAAAAATGAATATTATGTCATCGTATCTCCGGACAAAATTTTTTTCATAAAATTTAGTCGCTATGTTTATGCGACGCGACTCTGTTAATAACAACATAAGCAGTAGAAGGTCAGAACAGAATATTGAAATTGATAAATAACAATATTATAAATAGTTACGCCATCTATTAAGATAATTCATAGTCCAAATGACACATTATAACCTTAAATAAATATAAGTTAGTTAAGTTCATAGTTTTTGTCTGGAACTACGCCATCTATTAGATTATTTCTCATCCAAATGATATAAATCACGATAGTAATAAAAACATAAGCAGTAGAACGTCAGAACATAATAATATTGAAAGTGATTAATTACGTATTTTCGATAAAAATCAATATTTAATTACAATACGTTTGTTATTTTGTTTGATTTAGGTAATTGCAATTACTTCTAATTGTGTTGTTTCTTTGTTGTGCGTTAAATAGTTATTTTGTGTTAATAAATTGTGCGTTTGAAACGGATGCTCTTTCATTTGCACTGAAAAGGAAGTTACATTCTCCAATAAATTGAGTTCCCATCAACTGCTTCTTCTTTGTGGCCACAAGCAGTGAATAAGACTTCCGCTGCAGAATAACAAGTTTGTTCCAATTTTATATAATTAAATTAATATCTATAGTGTTATACAGTGAAATCTGTATATGCCGGAATCTGCAAGAGCCGGAATCGTGTGCATAACGGAATTTGTCTGTGGTCCCTAATTATTGGTTTACATTACTGGGTTAAATGAATTTCATAAGCCGGAATCTGACTAACGTGAACACGGAAAGCTTATTTTAATTCCCATGCGTGTAAATTTAACTGCATAAGTCGGAAGCGAAATTAAGTTTATTTATAAAATTGCGATGTAAGACGTACGACATTTTTATCCAATGTTTAGACTACTCTAGTAATAATTTCTTCTGCGGTATATTATTTTACAATGCATACCTATCAAATAATATTGCGTTACAGCAGCATGCAAATGAATCATTTTTTCATTTGCTGTTTGCTTTCTGCATATCTTGCATTTTTTTGTGTAAACGTTTATTCGTAGTCCATTTATTATGTATTATAATAATTAACAAAATACATTTTTATTAAATTGTTTACTATAAATCTATTTAAAAAAAATATCGTCACTCTCTGCCGCAATACCTCCAATCACCAGCACACCAAATTTTGTCCGGAGATACGATGACATAATGTTCATTTTTGTTTTCTATTGTGGTAGCCTTAACAAAGATATCGGTAGCCCTGGCAAAGATATCTATATGTATCACCCCTACCCTAAATCTATCTATAAAAGTTTTTTTAACAAAATCTAAAATGAAAAAAAATTTTTATTTTTGTACGCCACTGAATTTTTTCCAAAATTTTTATATACGTCACATAATACCGTAAGAAGTCACAAATAAAATTTCTCCAAGATTGGTACAACAAATTTTTTCGGTCATCTAGCGGATTTTTCGAAAATAAATTTTTGTAAATTACTGACTGCCGATTTACTGATTCTGAAAACATTTTGCGAAAAAATTTAACAAACAGCCTAAACTTGGTCGCTACCTAGTGGCAGAACCTTTTACTTATAAAGTAACGTTCCGTCAGTCCGTACGACGATATTATAAAATATTTCCCACCAAACCACCTATTTTTGTATTCTAAAATAAATTGTTAAAAGCCCTAAACTCAACTCTTATGCTGCACTCGGTATACAAATCAACATTAACCTAATTTTGACACATATGTCACAAAATTATGACGTTTATTAAAATTTTGAATATATTGTTTTATTTTTGCCAGCCATCTGACAAATTCTCACAAAAAATATATAAATTAAGATTTCAGTTAATATTTTCTATAATTTTTCTGACCTGCCCCGCCCTGTTACAATTGGCTCGGTTTGTTTTCTCACCAATACTTATACTTTCAAAGCTCCATCGACACACCAAATTTTAGCTGAATCGGTTAAACATTTCCGGAGATACGACGACATTTTCATTTTTTTTTATTTATTTTATTGTGGTGGCCCTGGTGAAGATTTCTCTGGCAAAACCTTATTTTCACCATTCCAGCCCACGAGGCATACGTCCAATAAGTTTGATTGCAATCGACGCAGAAATGCCGGAGAAAATCGATCGACAAAAACTTTTTTCATGTTTTTGCCAAAAAAGTTAATTTTATTTTTTTCATGTTGCATTACTGATTTCTATCGAAGGATTACATATGCTCACATATCCATTAGGATCAAGGTACCTACGTACCAAATTTGGGTAAGATCCCTTCAGCATTTCTTGAATTATGCACTCTTAAAGTTTCAACTTTGACAACTTGTGATTTTTGACAGACGACAGATAGAAGATTAATTTTACCTATTCTGGATAAAGCCTTTTAAGGCCTTTAAAATAACATATCGCAAGACAAAATATTTTTTAAAAATCCCGTATTATTTTCTTGTGGTGGCACTCCTGATTGATAGATCGCGACGAAAACCTTATTTTCACCTTTTCACCGTGAACCCTACCACCATACCAAATTTGGTCGTAATTGGTTGGATGGCTCGGAAGCAAATCGATCGACAAAATTTGACGACAGACAGACAGACAGACCGACAGACCGACAGACAGACCGACACAGAAATTTTTATTTTACTTTTTGCAGATCTTTACGTTTCTGAACACGGTGATCTCGAAAATGCAAAAAAAAAAAGTTGAAATTTTTTTTCGATTACCATACCTCCAATTTTTTTTTAAAATTGATTGGAGGTAAAAATTCCGTTTTATGCAGATTTTTCTCCATTTTAGGCAAAGGATCTGGTAAAAACGGAATTTGCTTAACACGGAGCGATTTTTCGGTTCCGTGCGATTCCGGCTTTTACAGATTTCACTGTATTTTATATTTAATTTTTCTATAGCGATTTCAGTTTATTTAATTTTTATTAAGCCTACACATTTATAGACTGAGAATGGGAATCATTAAAAGAAAAACTAAGAAATCTATAGATAAGAAGAAAAAAACTGATAAAATTGAAAAAAGGTTGGTTCGAGTTAAAGAAATCAAAAATGAAATTAGAGCAGAAAAGAAAAAAGAATATGATAGATTATCAAAAGCTCTGAAACGTCAAGACGTCGAAGTCAGGCAAAAAGAAAGAGATTCTGACAAGTTAACCAAGTCTGTTAAACGTCAAGACGACGAAGTCAGGCAAAAAGTAAGAGAATCTGACAAGTTGACCAAGTCTGTTAAACGTGAAGACGTCGAAGTCAGGCAAAAAGAAAGAGATTCTGACAAGTTAACCAAGTCTGTTAAACGTCAAGACGACGAAGTCAGGCAAAAAGAAAGAGAATCTGACAAGTTGACCAAGTCTGTTAATCGTCAAGACGTCGAAGTCAGGCAAAAAAAAAGAGAATCAGACAAGTTGACCAAGTCTGTTAAACGTGAAGACGTCGAAGTCAGGCAAAAAGAAAGAGATTCTGACAAGTTAACCAAGTCTGTTAAACGTCAAGACGACGAAGTCAGGCAAAAAGAAAGAGAATCTGACAAATTGACCAAGTCTGTTAAACGTCAAGACGTCGAAGTCAGGCAAAAAAAAAGAGAATCAGACAAGTTGACCAAGTCTGTTAAACGTGAAGACGTCGAAGTCAGGCAAAAAGAAAGAGATTCTGATCAAGCAGCGAAAGCTATGAAAAGAAAATGTCAAGACGTGAGATTACTCGAACGAGAATCAGATAAAATATCTAAACGTCAAAAACGTATGGACAACGAAGTACGTAAGAATAAACGGTTAAACGATAAAGAGCGTAATCGAATATTGAGAAATGACAAAATATATCAGTATAGAGAGAAATTGAAACGTACTTTGCAATCTAGCAAGCGCAATGATAAATCTGCTGTGGCTAAACTGAAATTATACTCTTCAAAAACCGATCTACCCACCTACGTATGCACATGCTGTGAGGGTTTGTTTTTTAAACATGCAGTGAAAGTTTTAAATTTAGAAAAGTTGATCCAGAAAAACGATGAGGACATAATTGAAGAATTTCTAAACAAAGTGAAAAACGTAGTTTCGAATTTTATATGCAATACGTGCAATAAGTATGTAAGCAAGTTGGTGGTTCCAAAACTGGCAACAAGTAATGGGTTACAGTTTCCAAAATTGCCGGATTGCATCACAGCATTGTCTGCTCTCGAAGAAAGAATGGTAGCTCCGTACATCAATTTCATGCAGATCAAGTCCTTGAAACCTTACGCATTAAATCCGCAGTTATCAATGGTTGGAAGTGTTGTGAATATTTCTGTGGAAATTGATGACATGATTAAAGTATTGCCGAGAAGTTTTGATCAAATGGCTACAGTACAAATAAAATTGAAGCGACACGTTGATCACAGTTCGAACTACTTATTTGAAGTTATAAAGCCGGCAAATGTTTGCAATGCTTTGAAATATTTGAAAGATACTCCTCTGTATATAAAGCACGGAATTACAATAGATGAAGATTTCTTCCGACAATTTGAAACGTGCACGAACGAAACGATAGATTTCATTGTTGACCCGGTCGATCGCGATGGTGTTGTTGAGCAAAGCAACGCAAGTTGTCTACAAATATTTGACATTGAATCGCAATTGCCACCGATAATAAATACAACGCAATTGTTAAGCAAAAACTCAGTGAATTTTGAACACGAAAATCAAGAGCAGCCCACTGATGAACATGAACAGGAATTTGACGACGATAACGTTTCTGATGATGAAGTGTTGATCATTGATAGAAATGCACAAGTGGCGCAATTGAATAAAATCGAAGTTATTGCACCAAGTCAAGGAAGAGCTCCAGTACCATGGCATAAAGTGGAAGATATCGACGAACTGTGTTACCCTAAAATCTTTGCTGGATACGGGTTTGACATCAAAGGGAAACACATCAGTTATGCTCAGCGTGCCAAGTCAGAAATCAGACGGAAAGATAGAAGGTCTTGCATGGCAAGACGACTTTTGTACATGGCAAAACAAAAACTAGAAAAAGCAGTTGGTTCGAACATAAATATTTGCTTGCGAAAAGTGAACAAAACGAAAAATGTAACGGCCGGCCAACTTTTAAATAAAGATTTTGTCAACGATCTAGTCAAATTTGACGCCGGTTTCAAAGTTTTGAAACAAATACGATCTTCGCCAGCATATTGGGAAGCGAAGAAGAAGAACTTGATGGCCATGATAAGGCAGTTGGGTACGCCAACTTTATTTCTCACACTGTCAGCGGCTGAAAAAAGATGGCCAGAATTGATGCAAGGGCTGTCAGAAGTGCTGGAAAACAAAAAATTGACGATCGAAGAATCGCTCAATTTAAGTGAGAACAAGAAAACGATGCTTGTCAAGCAAGATCCCGTAACTTGTGCAAGATATTTCGATTACAAAGTCAAGAAATTAATGCAATATCTGAAGAGCTCCGATGGACCGTTTGCTGAATATCAGCTGATCGACAGTTACCAAAGGGTCGAATTCCAAGTTCGAGGGTCACCTCATGAGCACATATTTTTGTGGCTAGAGCATGCTCCCAAATTTGATTCGGAACTAGAGGGCAGTTGGAAGGAATGCACCACATTTATAGACAGATTTGTGTCGTGCGAATTGGATGAATCTAATCCAAATGTTCAATTGCAAAGACATAAACACACCGATACGTGTCACAAAGGAAAGAAAGATAAAAGAATTTGCAGATTTCACTTTCCAAAGCCCGTTATGCCTCGAACTGTAATTTTACAACCGTTGCGGAAGGAAGAGGTGACCGATGCTGTTAAAGAGGATTGGAAGAAAATTAAAGATTTAACAAAATCCTTGTCCGCAAATCCATTGCCGTATAGTTTTGACAACATGGGAATAAAGGACCGATTGCGTAAAGTTGCCAACGTGTTTCTAAACAGTAACGTTATGTCCGCTCAAGAAGCCGCTTATCATATTTTGAGCATGCCGCTGTCTAAAAGTAGCAGACAAACTGTTTATGTAGACACCACTCCGATGGAAGACCGTGTAAGAATGTTGAAAACGAACGTTTTGTTGGAAACGGAAGCAGAAAATTCTGCAGATGTATACTTTCCCAACATTCATGATAAATATTCGAAACGTCCGCTCGGCATGAGTAACGTGTGTTTGGCAGATTTTGCTACTCTCTATAAGAAACCAAACAGCCGCAATGACGAATCGTCCAATGAAGATGACGAAGAAGAAACTGAAGTAATTAATGCAAAGCAATTGCGAAAAAAGTCGATGATATTGCGTTTTCGAAGATTCAAATTGAACCAAGATCCGGCCAATTACTACAGAGAAAAACTGTTGCTGTTTCTCCCATGGCGCGATGAATCGGTCGAAATAGAAAATGTCGATCATCAAACGACATTCAATCATAACCGAGACATCATTGACGCAAATGCAGAAAAATTTTGCATCATGCATGACGATGTGCTGGAAGATGCTTTACGAGAAGTGCAGGAACAAATGCAACAAATCGATAAAGACGAAATCGATGAATTTGAAAGAGATAAGGTGGATAAAGATCAAGAAATTGACATATTCGAACAACAAGGTCGAGCAGGTGTCGATAAGAAAAATAAATCTGAAATCGTATCTAATCGTTTCGTCACACCTACAAAAATATCTCACGAAGATGTTTGCAAAAAGATGCAAATGTTGAACGATAGACAGCGACAAATTGTGATGCACGTCCTGAATTGTTTCAAAACTGGCAAAACCCCTTTCAAAATTTTCTTAAGTGGAAGTGCAGGAGTCGGAAAGAGTACGGTGATAGATGCGATATATCAAACTGTGAACCAGTACTTTAATTCGGTGCCGGGCGATTTAATTGATGTGATACACGTCTTGCTGTCAGCTTATACAGGAAAAGCAGCATTCCTGATTGGCGGAGTGACATTACACACGGCATTTGCTTTGCCAGTTTCACAATATGGAGGACAAATGCCAGATTTATCATGTGACGTTGCCAACAACATCAGAGAAAAACTAATCAATATGAAATTGTTGATCATAGACGAAGTTTCTATGTTGGGTGTGAGAACATTTTACCAAATTGACACGAGATTAAAACAAATAATGGGAGTCGACCAAGACTTTGGTGGAATTTCCGTGTTGGTGGTTGGAGACTTACAACAATTACCACCTGTAATGGATAGATTGATATTTCAGATGCCGTCAATCACCCCGTTGAATAACCTAGTCAATTCACCTTTGTGGGAAAAGTTTCGCTACTTTGAATTGACACAAATTATGAGGCAAAAAGACGAAAAACAGTTTATTCAAGCTCTGAATAATTTGGCAATTGGGCAGATGTCACAGCAAGACATTGACTTGATCAACGGTAGACAAGTGTCGAACGAATCGGCCATTCCCGATTCGGTTATCAGATTATATGCCACAAACGTTTTGGTAACTAATTACAACAAAAAGAAAATAGATGATTTTCCTGGTGATAAAACCATTTCGATTGCCGAAGATAGAGTGTTGGGTAAGATGGATGATGCAAAGAAAAATAAACTTTTATTATTGATGATAAATAAAAAGCTGATAGAAACGGGCGGCCTGTCGTACGAAACGCATTTAAAACTCGGAATTAAATATATGCTGACTGTTAACTTGGATATTGAAGATGGTCTTGTCAACGGTGCTACGGGAATTTTAAGACACATTGTGTTTTCCGAAAAGAAAGATGTTCAAATTCTGTGGTTGGAATTTTTCGAAGAAAGAGTAGGAAAACTCAAAAGATCCAAATGTCAGTCGTACATAACCGCCAACAACATAGCGGCGAATTTGGTACCAATCGAAAAACATTCAAATCGTATCAATGTCGGCAAACAGGTCGATTGCGAAATAGTCAGAAAACAGTTTCCTCTGGTCGCAGCAGAAGCCTTGACTATTCATAAAAGTCAGGGTCAGACGTACAATCAAATCTGTTTGGACTTCAACAAAAAGCAGTACATGACAAGGTGTCTGCTATACGTGGCTCTGAGTCGAGTGTCAACATTGAATGGATTATTCATACTTGGAAATTTTAAACCACCAAAATCACCGAAAGCTAATGATCCATTGATGATGGAGATACAAAATTTGAAAACCAACAAACAACTTGAAGTTTTTTCGAATAACGAATTTCAACCGCAAATAACAATCTTATATCAAAATGTTACATCGTTGTTGAAATATATGAAAGATATCACTTGTGATAATTGGTACTGTCGGGGAAATATCCTGATATTTTCTGAAACAAACACGGTTGCAAAGCAACATGTCCATATTGACGGATACAAATTAATTTTCCGAAGTGATGGTGATTCTTTCAACAATCGGCACAGAGGAGTAATGTGTTTCTTAAAGACCAACAATAGTAATATTGAAATTTTACACAGCGCCCAACAGTTTCACAGAAGCGAAACAACCGATGCTTATATCGGACATGTCGATTTGGTTTGTTTGAAATACATTGATTTGTACGTAATAACCGGTTATAACTCTCCAGGTGCACCGTTCAAATTGTTTCAAAACACTTTTGAAAATTTAATTCAATTTTGTAATGGTAAAACAGTCGTCATTGGCGATTTCAATTTCGACTTGAGAAATGATAATTCTGAATGCTTCAAAAAGCTCATGGACAAACATCATTTGCATTCTTTGTTAGCGGAAAATGAGGTAACGACAAATTTAAATTCACAAATTGATGTGATCTTTTCAAATATAAATGACTATTACACGACAAATGTCTACGAAACATATTTTTCTGATCACAAACCTATTTCATTTTCATTGATCAATAATAACGACTTTGTGATCAACGATGGAACAAATCATGTTGATATTCCTTCGAGAGCAAATAAAACCAGATGGAATACAATTCCTTTAAACAATGTCTGTACCGAAGGTACCCTTATATCGCAATTGCCTCGAGTATCTTGTGATAATGATGGGACATGTGATGTTATAGAACCACACAATGATGAAAATATCTGTTAAGAAAAAGACTGTCGACAAAACGACAAAACTATGTCTCCAACAATGATCGATTTGGATGAGGAAGTGTCTTTGATTGAAATATGTAACGATGATCGACATGAACTGGAATCGTTGCATAAATTGAACAAAGTGCAATCATGTCATAGACTTGTTAAAAGTGACATTACACCTTTTTTCGTCAAAAAGGAGGTATTGACTGATAATATAATTAATAGATTCAGGGAAATATTCAACAGGCAATCTATACTAGATGAAAAATCCTTCGAAATGCAAGATGTCATTTTATCCAGACTCCAGGAATATTTTTCAGCACACACAAATTTGAATGCCTCCAACATACAAATATTATATGATCACAGAGATGAAAGTGACATAGGACATTGGCTATGCACGTATACGATGGTGAAAAGATCATTATCTACGACAGTCTCAATCCTAATTCAATTGCTGGTTGTGTTCAATCTTGTCTCGATAATATTTATCCGCACAAACCAGCAATTGAAATCAGTCGAGTGCAACGTCAACCCGACGGAATACTTTGTGGGTGGTTTGCAATTGCATTTGCAATAACTTTATATCAAGAAGAAAATCCTTCGTACAAACTATATAATGTCGGATTGATGAGAAAACATTTGTTGAAAATGTTGGAACAAAATGTTTTTGAACCATTTCCGTAAAAAATAAAACATTTCATTTCAAGAAAATCGATTTAAATTCCTATAACAAATGTATTACTAGTATTACTCGTTGATCTATATTGCATTTTCGAATAACAAGAACTTCCAAGAACTTTCCTCAATCAAACTGTAATGTTCAAATCTATAATGCATCTTCAAAAACCATACCCTCCTAAAAATTTTGCTTCAACCTAACTCGAATGCACAAATCTATATTGCACTTTAAAATATCAACAACTTTCAAGAACTTTACTTCCATGATCCTCGCATGCAGAACTATATATAGCAATTTCGAATATGAAGAACCTCCAAGAACTTTACTTCGATCAAATTCTGATGTACCATTCTACACTGCATTTTAGAATACCAAGAACTTCAATAAATTTTACTCTAACCAAACTCGAATGAACAAATCTATATTGCATTTTCGAATATCAAGACCTTCCAAGAACTTTACTTCGATCAAACTCTGATGCACCATTCTATATTGCATCTTCGAATACCAAGAACTTCCAAAAAATTATACTTCAACCTAACTGGGATGAACAAATCGAATATGGCAATTTTTAAAATAAAGAACTTTCAAGAACTTTACTTCCATCATCCTCGCATGCAGAACTCTGTATAGCAATTTCGAATATGAAGAACCTCCAAGAACTTTACTTCGATCAAATTCTGATGTACCATTCTACACTGCATTTTCGAATACCAAGAACTTCAATAAATTTTACTCTAACCAAACTCGAATGAACAAATCTATATTGCATTTTCGAATATCAAGAACCTTCAATAACTTTACTAAGATCTAACTTGCATTCAGAAGTCTATGTTGCATTTTAGAATATCAAGAACTTCCAAGAACTTTACTTCGATCAAACTCTGATCTACCATTCTATATTGCATCTTCGAATACCAAGAACTTCCAAAAAATTATACTTCAACCTAACTGGGATGAACAAATCGAATATGGCAATTTTTAAAATAAAGAACTTTCAAGAACTTTACTTCGATCATCCTCGCACGCAGAACTCTGTATAGCAATTTCGAATATGAAGAACCTGCAAGAACTTTACTTCGATCAAATTCTGATGTACCATTCTACACTGCATTTTCGAATACCAAGAACTTCAATAAATTTTACTCTAACCAAACTCGAATGAACACATCTATATTGCATTTTCGAATATCAAGAACTTTCAAGAACTTTACTTCGATCATCCTCGCATGCAGAACTCTGTATAGCAATTTCGAATATGAAGAACCTCAAAGAACTTTACTTCGATCAAATTCTGATGTACCATTCTACACTGCATTTTCGAATACCAAGAACTTCAATAAATTTTACTCTAACCAAACTCGAATGAACAAATCTATATTGCATTTTCGAATATCAAGAACCTTCAAGAACTTTACTAAGATCTAATTGGCATACAGAAGTCTATGTTGCTTTTAGAATATCAAGAACTTCCAAGAACTTTACTTCGATCAAACTCTGTTCTACCATTCTACATTGCATCTTCGAATACCAAGAACTTCCAAAAAATTATACTTCAACCTAACTGGGATGAACAAACCGAATATGGCAATTTTTAAAATAAAGAACTTTCAAGAACTTTACTTCGATCAAATTCTGATGTACCATTCTACACTGCATTTTCGAATACCAAGAACTTCAATAAATTTTACTCTAACCAAACTCGAATGAACAAATCTATATTGCATTTTCGAATATCAAGAACTTCCAAGAACTTTACTTCGATCAAACTCTGATCTACCATTCTATATTGCATCTTCGAATACCAAGAACTTCCAAAAAATTATACTTCAACCTAACAGGGATCAACAAATCGAATATAGCAATTTTTAAAATAAAGAACTTTCAAGAACTTTACTTCGATCAAATTCTGATGTACCATTCTACACTGCATTTTCGAATACCAAGAACTTCAATAAATTTCACTCTAACCAAACTCGAATGAACAAATCTATATTGCATTTTCGAATATCAAGAACTTTCAAGAACTTTACTTCGATCATCCTCGCATGCAGAACTCTGTATAGCAATTTCGAATATGAAGAACCTCCAAGAACTTTACTTCGATAAAATTCTGATGTACCATTCTACACTGCATTTTCGAATACCAAGAACTTCAATAAATTTTACTCTAACCAAACTCGAATGAACAAATCTATATTGCATTTTCGAATATCAAGAACCTTCAAGAACTTTACTAAGATCTAATTTGCATACAGAAGTCTATGTTGCTTTTAGAATATCAAGAACTTCCAAGAACTTTACTTCGATCAAACTCTGATCTACCATTCTATATTGCATCTTCGAATACCAAGAACTTCCAAAAAATTATACTTCAATCTAACAGGGATGAACAAATCGAATATAGCAATTTTTAAAATAAAGAACTTTCAAGAACTTTACTTCGATCAAATTCTGATGTACCATTCTACACTGCATTTTAGAATACCAAGAACTTCAATAAATTTTACTCTAATCAAACTCGAATGAACAAATCTATATTGCATTTTCGAATATCAAGAACCTTCAAGAACTTTACTAAGATCTAACTTGCATTCAGAAGTCTATGTTGCATTTTAGAATATCAAGAACTTCCCAAAAATTATACTTCAACCTAACTGGGATGAACAAATCGAATATGGCAATTTTTAAAATAAAGAACTTTCAAGAACTTTACTTCGATCATCCTCGCACTCAGAACTCTGTATAGCAATTTCAATTATGAAGAACCTCCAAGAACTTTACTTCGATCAAATTCTGATGTACCATTCTACACTGCATTTTGAATACCAAGAACTTCAATAAATTTTACTCTAACCAAACTCGAATGAACAAATCTATATTGCATTTTCGAATATCAAGAACCTTCAAGAACTTTACTAAGATCTAACTTGCATTCAGAAGTCTATGTTGCATTTTAGAATATCAAGAACTTCCAAAAACTTTACTTCGATCAAACTCTGATCTACCATTCTATATTGCATCTTCGAATACCAAGAACTTCCAAAAAATTATACTTCAACCTAACTGGGATGAACAAATCGAATATGGCAATTTTTAAAATAAAGAACTTTCAAGAACTTTACTTCGATCATCCTCGCACGCAGAACTCTGTATAGCAATTTCGAATATGAAGAACCTCCAAGAACTTTACTTCGATCAAATTCTGATGTACCATTCTACACTGCATTTTCGAATACCAAGAACTTCAATAAATTTTACTCTAACCAAACTCAAATGAACAAGTCTATATTGCATTTTCGAATATCAAGAACCTTCAAGAACTTTACTAAGATCTAATTGGCATACAGAAGTCTATGTTGCTTTTAGAATATCAAGAACTTCCAAGAACTTTACTTCGATCAAACTCTGTTCTACCATTCTACATTGCATCTTCGAATACCAAGAACTTCCAAAAAATTATACTTCAACCTAACTGGGATGAACAAGCCGAATATGGCAATTTTTAAAATAAAGAACTTTCAAGAACTTTACTTCGATCATCCTCGCACGCAGAACTCTGTATAGCAATTTCCAATATGAAGAACCTCCAAGAACTTTACTTCGATCTAATTCTGATGTACCATTCTACACTGCATTTTAGAATACCAAGAACTTCAATAAATTTTACTCTAACCAAACTCGAATGAATAAATCTATATTGCACTTTTAAATATCAAGAACTTCCAAGAACTTTACTTCGATCAAACTTTGCTGAACAAATCTACATTGCATCTTCGAATACCAAGAACTTCAAAAAATTTTACTTCAACCTAACTGGAATACACAAATCTATATTGCATTTTTAAATATCAAGAACTTTCAAAAAATTTTACTTAAGCCAAACCGGAATGCACAAATCTAATATTGCATTTTTAAAAATCAAGAACTTCCAAGAACGTTACTTCGATCAAACTGTTATGAACAAATCTACATTGCATCTTCGACTACCAAGAACTTCCAATAATTTCACTAAGCCAACTGGAGTACACCAATCTATATTGCATTTTTAAATATCAAGAACTTCCAAGTACTTTGCTTTGATCAAATTCTGATGTACTAATCCATATTGCCACTTCGAATACCAAGAACTTCCAAAAAATTTTACTTCTACCAAACTCGTATGCACAAATCAATATTGCATTTTTAATTATCAAGAACCTCCAAGAACGTTGCTTCGATCCAACTCTGATGAACAAATCTACATTGCATCTTCGAATACCTAGAACTTCCAAAAATTTTCCTACAACTAAACTGGAATGCACAAATATATATTGAATTTTTAAATACCAACAACCTCCAAGAACCACTACTTTGATCTACTCGCATGCAGAAATCTATGTGGCATTTTACAATATCAAGAACTTCTAAGAATTTTACTTCGATCAAACTTTGCTGAACAAATCTACATTGCATCTTCGAATACCAAGAACTTCCAACAAATTTTACTTCAGCTTAACTGGAATGCAAAATACTAATATTGCATTTTTTTTTAAATCAAGCACCTCCAAGAACGTTGCTTCGATGAAACTCTGATGAACAAATCTACGTTGCATCTTCGAATACCAAGAACTACCAAAAGTTTCACTAAGCAAACTCGAATTCAAAAATCTATATTGCATTTTGAAATTCAAGAACTTCTAATACTTTATTTCGATCAAATTCAGATGAACTAATCCATAATGTATCTTTGAATATCAAGAACCTCCAAGAACTTTACATTCGATCAAATTCTGATGTACCATTCAACACTGCATTTTTAAATAAAAAGATCTTCCATGAACTTTACTTCGATCAAACTCTGATGTTTGTTTAATGTTTCGACATTGCATCTTCGAATACCAACTACTTCCAAAAACTTTACTTTAACCAAATTCGAATGCACATATCTATATTGCATTTTTGAATATCAAGAACTTCCAAGAACTTTACTTCGATCATCCTCGCATGCAAAAATCTATATTGCAATTTCGAATATCAAGAACTTCCTAGAAATTTACTTCGATCAAACTCTGTATTACCTTTCTACATTACATCTTCGAATACCAAGAACTTTAAAAAAATTTTACATCAACCTAACTGAAATGCACAAATCTAATATGGCATTTTTGAATATCAAGAACCTCCAAGAACGTTTCTTCGATCAAACTCTGATGAACATATCTACTTTGCTTCTTCGAATATCAACAACTTGAAAAAATTTCACTAAGCAAACTCGAATGCACTAATTTGCATTTTATTAATACACTATATTGCATTTTTAAATTTCTAGAACTTCCAAGTATTTTACTTCGGTCAAATTTTGGTGTACAAATCTATCCTATCCTATATCCTATCCTTCCTAAATAATAAAATCTTATCGAAGTTACGGATTTTCTCGACGGTTTTAGCGACCGCTCGTGGACCGATCTACGCGCGGTCGGGTTGTCTTTAGATTTTGCTGCAAAGGTCGAAATTTCTGCAGAACATGTTGAGCGAGAATTTTGCTGAGCACTCATCGGCACGAATTTCAAAACCTCCATTGCTAATCTCGAGTTTGAGGGGGGATTTTCCATGTGGGATTATATTCTCAAACCATACAGTTCCAAAAACAAAGTGGGTCGAATAATTTGATCGACGGACGATTAGATTCAACATTTGAAAGAAATTGAAAGGATGGGTCTTCTTGATGTTAATTAAGTATTTAAAGGTGAAGAGTTTTTGCGAGGGTGTATAAGAACAGGGGCCGGGTCGTTCCATCGGGAGATGGGAGAAATCAAAACAATTGCATATTTTACGTTTATTAAGAATTCGAAACGGTAGTCGAAGAAATTTTGAAAAATGTTGTGAGTTTCGTCCGTGGGTGTAACAAAATTTTATTAGATCTACGATTGTACCTTAATAACATTTTATTTCATTGTTTGTACGTTGGCTTTATTTTGTTATTGCGTTACTAATGAGATTATTAAATTTTATTATTAAAAAAGGGTAAGTGTGAATTTTTATATCAATTCAAATTATTGCAAATAATAATTAAATATCGCAATTACGTGTACAATGTAGTCAACCACAGTCTTCCGATTTAATTTATATTAATAATTTTTGTTTTTTTATTTTTAGATAAAATAAAATGGCAAGCAATTTAGCAGAGGCCCTTCAGGCCCTTAACATGAAAAGCGGCAAACCACATTCTCCAGTGCGGTTTCCGCCACAACCACCGGCCAAGCAACCACCGCCGGCCAAACCACCGCCGGCCAAACCACCGCCGTCGGCCAAACAACCGCCACCTGCCAAAATACCGCCGTCGTCGCAACCACCGTCGCTTCCAAAACGCGATTTACGGAGGAGGTTGGGGCGGCGGCCTCACGTTCATCGCCGTGAAGATCGGCGATCTCCGAATCATCGGAGCCGGTCGCCGGTCCGGCATATATGGTATATAAATTTTGCACAGTAAATATTGTAAATAATTGATTGTTTTTTTTTTATTATTTGTTTTCCGTTCTTAGTTAATATTATTGTTCCGTTTTTTTTTTCGATGTTATTTTTTCTTGTTAATAAAAAGTTTTTGTTCTGTTAGTATTTAATTTTAATTTTGTTAGCGGTAAAAAGAATTTTTGAATCTCAAGAAAATCGGAAATTTTTTTTAAAGGCCTTAAAAGGCTTTATCCAGAATAGGTAAAATTAATCTTCTATCTGTCGTCTGTCAAAAATCACAAGTTGTCAAAGTTGAAACTTTAAGAGTGAATAACTCAAGAAGTGCTGAAGGGATCTTACCCAAATTTGGTACGTAGGTACATTGATCCTAATGGATATGACAGCATATGTAATCCTTCGACAGAAATCAGTAATGCAACATGAAAAAAATGAAATTAACTTTTTTGGCAAAAACATGAAAAAAGTTTTTGTCGATCGATTTTCTTCGGCATTTCTGCGTCGATTGCAATCAAACTTATTAGACGTATGCCTCATGGGCTCGAATAGTGAAAATAAGGTTTTGCCAGAGAAATCTTTACCAGGGCCACCACAATAAAATAAATTTAAAAAAATGAAAATGTCGTATCTCCGGAAATGTTGAACCGATTCAGCTAAAATTTGGTGTGCCGATGGAGCTTTGAAAGTATAAGTATTGGTGAGAAAACAAATCGAGCCAATTGTAACAGAGCGGGCAGGTCAGAAAAATTACAGAAAATATTAACTGAAATCTTAATTTATATATTTTTTGTGCGAATTTGTCAGATAGCTTGCAAAAATTGAACAATACATATATTCAAAATTCTAATAAACGTCATAATTTTGAGACATACATGTCAAAATTAGGTTAATGTTGATTTGTATACCGAGTGCAGCATAAGAATTGAGTTTAGGACTTGTAACAATTTATTTAGAATACAAAAATAGGTGGTTCTGTGGGAAACATTTTATAATATCGTCGTACGGACTGACGGAACTTTACTTTAAATGTAAAAGGTTCTGCCACTAGGTAGCGACCAAGTTTAGGCTGTTTGTTAAATTTTTTCGAAAATGTTTTCAGAATCAGTAAATCGACAGTCAGTAATTTACAAAAATTTATTTTTGAAAAATCAGCTAGATGTCCGAAAAAATTTATTGTACCAAGCTTGGAGAAATTTTATTTGTGACTTCTTACGGTATTATATGACGTTAATAAAAATTTTGGACAAAATTCAGTGGCGTACAAAAATAAAAAATTTTTTTCATTTTGGATTTTGTTAAAAAAACTTTTATAGATAGATTTAGGGTAGGGGGTGATACATATATATATCTTTGCCAGGGCTACCGATATCTTTGTTAAGGCTACCACAATAGAAAACAAAAATGAATGTTATGTCGTCGTATCTCCGGACAAAATTTGGTGTGCTGGTTTTTTTTTGTGAAAATATATTAGGTGGCTTATTATATTAATTTTGCAAGTTTGACAACAATACACAATAATAAATTATTGTTTTATGATTTTCTATTGGGCACGTACATTTTCAATCAATTCAAAAAATAATTATTATTAACAATTACCTACTGATAATTGACATAGATTTCATCACTTTTTTAAATATTAATTTTATTAACTTATTAACTTTTTAAATAATAATGAATAGTATGTGTTGTATCTCCGGATAAAAATTGGTGTGCTGATGATTGGAGGTATTGCGGCAGAAGTGACGATATTTTTATATTTACGTTATTTATTATTTGTATTGTTAAGTTTTTTAAATTTTGACTTCGTTGATTGTAATCGAGTTTATGGCCTGCGTTCTGGAACCACTGTAATTTTTTATGTCAGACAAAACACCACCACTTAGTCTTTCGGTGAGTTAGTCATTTATCATGAATTTATGTACATTGATTGTTATCATGCATTTTCCATCTCTAGTCTTGAGAATGGACCAATAAATGGTCCGAAACGTCGACAGATTGAGGTAATCGTTTGATTTTAAAAAACCCCAGCCAACCTGAAAATCCTTACTATTATTGAACTTTTGGGTGAGAATTCTGTTCCTAATTTCGTACATTTTCATAAAATCATTCTTCACGTAACTACACCCTATAATCACACTTCGAATTCTCCAATAGAACGATTACACTCAAACCTACTGGAACGATACCGATTATTAACTGATTTGGAAGAAAACAGAAAAATCCCCTATGCAATTTTGGCCTACAATCACACTATACACTCTAACTTAAACCACACACCTCTTGAAATATTATTTGGACATACTGAATGTAGAAATCCTTTTGATTTAGATTTTTCAAAGACATACTTAGAAACGTACGTTAATGACCATCAAACAAAAATGAAAGATATTTATAATAGTTTAGAAGAAAAACAAAAACAAACCAAAGAATCGAGAAATGAAAAAATTAATAAACCCCGGAAAATTCACATTTTTAAAATTAACGATAAAGTTTATATAAAATCCCAAAATAGAAACAAAAAAAAACCCAAAATTTAAAGGACCTTATATTGTGACCAAAATACATGAACACGATACGTACTATTTAATTAATGAATCTACGAAAGCAACAATCAAAAGACATGCTAATGACCTTTTACCTTTCGCAGAAAGATCTTCACAACCTTCACAATCTTCACAGTCTTCATATGGACCATTCTCTTAAGTGACGTTACGATCCAGCCCTTGACGAACAATCCTGGACTCTATCCATTAATCCTAGGAGAAGCTCATTTAAAAGAAAGTGATTGGACTTTGATTAAAATTCTAGATTATTCACCTATACTAAACGAATACGATATATTTAAGAAAAATCTTGTTAAAACAATAAGTACTCTTGAGGAAGGACGCTTTAACGATTCCTTTAACTGTTTAAATCAATTAATAACTTTAGATCTATACATAAAAAAAAACGGACAAATTGATCAATCATTTATTTCCCACTATTCGTAATAGAAGAGGTTTAATCGATGGATTAGGAAGCGTAATTAAATTCGTTACTGGAAATTTGGACTCTAAAGACGGTCAACATTACGAAAAATTAATAAGTGAACTAACTCAAAATTCTGAAAAACAAAAACGTCCGTTCCTACCGTAATTTCTCTGCCGTGGGGAAATTAAAGCCGTATTAATTTTGGTATTCAATTAGGTAGCCGCTTAGATTGACGAGGTTAAATTCCAGTGCCTAAAAAGATTTCAGTTTAGTAACTTAATTTTCATATCCGTTAAGTTTACAAGTAGCAGATTTCAGTTGTTTAAAGTACCTACCGTAACCAAACTTACCGTAAAAGTAGTATAACAAAAGCGAGTTATTTAATTGTTCATTAGCATCCTGAGTTTTTACGATAGGTGTTATTCGGAAGTTGTACGGTTGTTTTTTGTAGGAACTTCCGTTAGCCTTGTATAACGAAAACTAATGAAAGATAGGATTCGGAAATCGTCTAGTCACCGTAAACGACAGGCAAGATGGTAGTGAAATAAACACCTTGTATAACGAAAGTGTTCATCTGCCGTTGGAGCAAACTTTTGCATCTCAAGCTGGCATCTGCTGAAAACTTAGATGAAGATATTTTCAATTACCAACATCTATAGTAACCTTTTATAAATTTAATATTGTTAAAATTTATTAGTTTTCTGTAACAGATTACAGCTATCTTGAGAAATTATTTTGTTTAAATTTGTATGCAACCCAACTATCTTGCTGCAAAACAATTGTGACTTTAAAAATTTTAATTTTCTTGACAAAATGATTAATTTTAAATGCACCCACAATTTTATCTTTACAGCCCCCCATCTACCAATTAAAACAAAATCTAATCGTACCAGGAGACTTACTACAATCAATAAGTAACAATTAAAAAAAAAACCGGTTCTTTCCTACGGATGATGACCCTCGGTTTCCAAAATCATCTTGTTCAGGTCCGGCCTTAGTTCCCTTCTTAGTTATTCACTCCTAGCTTTCCAATTCCGGAGTTTATCTTAAAACTTTTCCGAGCCTTGCTGCTCTCGCCACAGGTTGATTCACCAGGACCAATTTTTTCGGAAAAACGGAATCGGAACGGGATTGGCCTGTGAATCCGGACACTGCGGTACTGGCTTGTCAGCAACGGAAAGCCTCGAAATTCTTCCTTCACTGGCAACACTAGGAGCTTCTAAATTACCAATTTAACGGTCGGCGGCTTCTGGAACAAAATAAAACCTAAGCGAAAATTATACCTGGTCGGCACTCTCTCTTTTTTTTTTCATGACGTCTCCTCCAGTTTCAACGACGTCTCGGTCGGTTTCTTCTTTTTCGTTTTACCCCTGACCTCCCAGTTCCGGATATCCTCATGAAACCTTTCCGAGCCTTGCTGCTCTTGCCACAGGTTGATTCACCAGGACCAATCTTTCAGAAAAACGGAATCGGAACGGTGATTGGCCTGTGAATCCGGACACTGCGGTACTGGCTTGTCAGCAACGGAAAGCCTCGAAATTCTTCCTTCACTGGAAACGCCAGGAGCTTCTAAACTACAAATTCATGATCGGCGGCTTCTAGAACAAAAAAAAACACAAAAATTATACCGGTCGGCGGTACTCTTTTCCATTCCTGGAGTCTCGATCGGTCCACTTCTCGGTCGGTTTCCTTTTTTCTCCTCGGACGGTTTTCTTCTTATTTTTCGGACGGTTTTCTTCTTCTGCATCTCGGTCCGCTTCTTTCTTTGTTCTTGGCCGTCTTCTTCTTTAGTTTAACGACGTCTCGGTCGGCTTCTTTAGTTTATTCCGGAGTCTCAAGGAACGACGTACTTCGGGGAGTTCTTCCTCTATACTCCCGTTCTGTGAGTGGCCAGGGCCTTGTTCTTCTTTTGGACGGGGGGCCGTTCCCCACTTTAGGTCCTTTACGTGTACTCTTCCCACGACGTTCCCTACGTTGGTACTTACTTCCACTATTACCGGAGATAGAATTTTACTTATTCTTTTTTTTTTTTTTTTTATTTTTATTATTTTTTTAATTTTACTTATATATGGCCCTGCATACTTCGGTGCTAATTTTGCGATGCGTCCTTCAGCAGCGTTGGATAGCACGTGGTTTCGTTTATACACGATTTCTCCTTCCCGAGGGAGCTTATGTCGACGTCTTGAATCATAATGCCGACTCTGTGTATTGAAAGCGGATGCCAAGTTATTACGGGCGATTTCGTGTAACTGCTGGAGATTACCGATACGCCTTCGCCCCTGTTCAGGCGTACATGCTTGGTTATATATTTCGGCTGGATCGGTGAAGCAGTACAACTCCCTGCCGAGATTCAGCATGCACGGAGTGAACCCTGTAGACGCGTGTTGGGCAGTATTCAGGGCAAACTGAATCTCGGGCAACCACTCGTCCCACTTTCGGTGCTGGTTATTGCAAGCTTGGGCCAGCATAACTCCTATCGTCTTATTAGTCCTTTCCACGGGATTATTGGCTGGACTATAAGGCGGCGTAAGACTGTGGCGTACCCCGTACTCTTCGGTCAGTTTTTTCATCTCTTTGCCGGTATAAGGAGTCCCGTTGTCGGTGTGAAGCTGAAACGGCTTGCCGAATCGCATAAGGATGCGTTCTTTGAACAGCTGGCTTACGCTGGCGGCGTTGGCTTTTCGTAGAGGACACAGTTCGACCCACTTGGTAAAGGTGTCTTGAAAGACCAACAAGTGCTGGTATCCTCTCTTTGACCTTGGAAAGGGTCCCATTAAATCCGAACTGACCGTGTACCATGGGTGAGGAGGGATACGTGGATACATCAATCCTACTGGTCGTCCGCTCACCAATTTATACTGGCTGCATGATTTGCAAGTTTTAATGTATTCTGCCACGTCTCTCATCATTCCAGGCCAATAATACGATCGACTGAGGCGGGCGGCAGTCTTGGCGATTCCAGCGTGGCCGGCGGTTACATGGTCATGGTGGAGCTTCAAGAGGGCTGCTCTATCAGTTGCTGGGATGCATTTCTTCCAGGGAGATTCAAATTCCGCCGTTATCACGCTTTTACTAGTTGCAAATTTTCTGTAGATGGCTCCTCGACGGATTCGGTAATCCGGAAAGCGTTTCGGGTGCCGTCGGATGGTTTTATACAGGCGAGTGTACCATCCGCCATTAATGGGGTTTCCTATGGCCGCAGTTGGAACTTCCTTTGGTTGGTAGCCACGGGACAGGATATCGGCTACCAGATTGCTTTTCCCCGGCTGGTATTCAATGTTGAATCGGTACTCCTGCAGTTCTAAAATCCATCGCGTCAGTCTTCCGGACGGGTTAGGGGGGCTTGAAGCCACCTCAGACTTCGATGGTCACTCACCACAGTGAACTTGTACCCTTCGAGGTAACTTCTTAATTTTTTTATTGCCCACACCACGGCCAAGCACTCTAGCACGGTGACGGAATAATTTTTCTCGGCCTCTAGCAAGCTTCGGCTTATAAAAGCAATAGGTCGAAATCCATCCTGATACTCTTGTTCGAGGACCGCGCCCAGACCCTGATAACTCGCATCGGTCCGCAGCACGAAAGGTTTTTCAAAGTCGGGGCATGCTAACACGGGCGCAACAGTAAGAGCACTTTTTAACGCGTTGAATGCTTGGGTTTGCGCTGTTGTCCATTCGAATCTTTTCCCTTTCTTTAGTAACGCGTTCAGTGGTGCTGCAATGGTCGAGAAGTTTGGTACGAATTTCCTATACCATGAGGCGCCCTCAGAAAACTTCTCACCCCCTTCACGGTGGTAGGTCTCGTCAACCTTGCAATTGCTTCAACCTTTTGTGGATCAGTCTTTATACCGGCTTGATTGACTACGTGTCCCAGATATTCTAACTCTGGTTTACAGAACACACATTTTTCTGGTTGTATCTCTAGCCCGGCTCTCCTCAGTCGAGCGAACACCTCCGCTAGGTGACGTAGGTGTTCTTCAAAGGTCTTGCTCACTACGATGATGTCGTCCAAGTAACAAAAAGCGTTGGGCTCTAGCTCGGGGCCCATTACTGAGTCGAGAAGGCGTTGAAACGTACTTGGTGCTGAGTGAAGTCCAAATGGCATCACGGTGAACTGGAACAGTCCTCTTCCTGGCACGGTGAAAGCGGTGAGGGGTCTGCTCTCCGGAGCGAGTGGTACTTGCCAATATCCGTCTTTTAGGTCCAGCGTGCTAATATATTGCGATGTCCACCGCGGTCAAGGAAGAAAGTTCTTGGTGAGAGGGATTCCCATGATCCTACAATTTGTTCATAGGATACTGGGAATCGAGTAACAAATTACCATCGTTAACTTAACTTTAATCTTTGTATAAATAATTTAAGTTGCCATGTTCCTAAATTTAAGTTTTTAATGACTAACACATTTTTCTGGGTTTTTAAATATTTTAAAACAAATAAATAAACTAGATCAAGAAAGATAAAAGTTTTGGAAAATTATTATGAAAAATTTTAATGTAATAATAATAAGCGTGCCAAAATTAAACATCTCCAAGGGGATGAAGAGAATAATAACGGCCAGGAAGGCCAGTGGAGAAAATACACAGAGCGAAACGGTTGACAAAAAATTCGTTAAAATTTAAAATTAAAGAAATAGTGCAAGCAGATTAGGCAAGTGCGAATTGCCCCCTAATAAGACAGCCATTCTTAAATAAAAGGACCCAAGAGTTAACAAGGAGTTTTTCTAAAATCATAAAGTTGTGTTTGTGTGGATATCATCCAGGAAGTTTCGAGCGAGTTTTGACGAGAAGCCCAAACCGAGTACGAACAAACAACAATTAAGGTCGTACAAATATTTTAAAGTTTTATTAACCCGGACTCACCCAATTATTTATTATCAGTTGTGTTTTTGTTTACTTGTTGTGTGTTATTCCTAAAATTAAGTACACGCACGACCACGAACATTACACGACACGTTAATTTTGTTAATTTGTTTAAGTTGCTTTCGTTCAATCATTTATTTTTGTCATTAAAAATTTGTGTTCCCATAAACATCCTCTTTGATTTTGTCTAATTACGAGGAAGGACCTATTTAATAGGGGAGGACATAGCAATATCTTGCCCCTCGCAGTTTATCCAGTATCCCTTGTATATGCGGTATAGGGTACGCATCTGGAGTAGATACTTTATTGAGTTGTCGATAATCAACGCAGAAGCGATATTTTCCCGATTTCTTCCTTACCAAAACAACTGGCGAACTCCAGGGACTGTTTGATTTTTTGATTACCCCGGCTTCGAGCATTTTATCTATATCTTTGTTGATGATCTCCTGCATCTTTGGGTTTCGGGGGTAGTATCTTTGTTTGATCGGTACGGTGCCGGCTTTTACTTTGATTCGGTGTTCTGTTGTCTTGATGGGGCCGGTTATATTTACCAAACTTGGCAGCTGTTTGTCCAGGAATGCCTTTAATTGTTCTGCCTCAGTAAGTGGTTCTACGTGGCTGGTGGCAAGAGGAGTATTTTGCTTTGGTGAAACGATCATCTGAAGGGGATCAAACTGAATGGTAGCTTGCAATTCTTGTAGTACATCCACTCCCAGAATGACGTCTGTGGTTAGATCCGGTACGTAATTCCATTCGCTGTTTATGATTCGGGCACCAATTTGAACGGGGATCTGGATTCGGGTTTTTACCGGCGTGGTCCGACCATCGGCTAATAGCACTCTCTTCGGCGTTTGGACGGATGCGTATTTTTGGTTTTTTCCGAGATATCGGAAAACTCTTCTTCCGATGAAACATTCGGCTGCGCCCGTATCCACGAGAGCCTGATATTTCTTTCGATGGAACTTTACTTGGACGTAAGGACGGTTATCCCTTCCAATAAAATTTCTTTCCTGATTTAGCGAGGAGACTACGGCCGGTCGGTGAAGGGGTTGTCTCTTTATTCTCTTCGGCCTCCTTCGTTTCCCGGAAACGAGGGGCAGCGGCAATCTCTAGTTCGCACGTTGAGTTTCCCACATCGAGAACAACAGAGCTACGGTGGATTTTGACATCTATTTTGCCAGTGGTCTAATGCTCCACACCTAAAGCAACGATTCCCCGGCGTTGTTGTTGAGCGAGTTTTCGGTGTGGGAATTTGTCGGAGGTTTCGAGGTATAAACGTGGCAGTAGGATGGCCTGGTCGATTTTCAGTGGTTTCATTTAGCGCTAATACGGGTATGCTTTTTGTATTCTTTTTCATTTCTTTCAGCGTGCGATCAGTTTCTTGCGCCAGCCGGATTAGTTCGTCGACTGAATTGAAATCCTTTTGTCGGATGGCAAGCTTGAACTCGGGTTTGAGGTTATAATGGATAATCTCCGTTTGCTCTAACGGCGAATACTTGCCATACCGTCGCATTAGCGTTAGCATATCCGTGATGTACTCAAGGACCGGCTCTGTCCCATGACGCTTATTCAAAATTTCCGCACCCAGCTGTAATCTACCTTGGTCCGGACAAAAATGTTGGCGGAAAGCGTCTAGAAACTGTGACCATTCTCTCCAGGACGCCTTGTTGTTTCGGTACCACAGGAGGGGTTTATCTTTAAACAATTCGGGAAGCGCCAGTAGTAGCGCCTCTTCAGCCAGACGGTAACTGTCTTTCAGTTCATCCAATCTTTCTAGGAACGAGACTGGGTCCCCTCGTCCATCAAAGCGGAGATTCCACTTCCGGACGGTATTACAGACTTCCGCCTGTGCCGTCGTTGTTTTCGATACTTCGATGGTTGGAGCTGGAGGGTTTGGTATCACAATCCTCGGTCTCTTTCCTTCTCCTGTCAGGAAATACTTTTTGATTCGTTCTCTTATTTCTGCGATCGAGCCGTATGAAGCGAGTCCACAATCTTCAGCCAGTTTGAGCAATTCCGGCTTTTTTAGTGGATTCAACCAGACGAAAGCATCACTTTTTGGTGGCGGTGTCGGTAGCCTCTGGTCATCATCCATCCTTTCAAAAGGTGAGCAGATCGGTTGTGGCCACGGGTGCTGTCCATCGGGAGTGTGGACACCCATCAGATTGCTTGGCTCGGTCACTGCTAATGTGGTCATCCTGTAACAAAGTTATTATTTTGCAGGTTTCACAGGACGGGAAGTTGGAAACAAAATCTAGGTTTCTCGGATGACTTTTATGATTTGACTAGGCGGTGGGGAGAATAATAAGGTCCGAGAATAATAAGAATAATAATGGCGCACGGGCGCCAAATTTGTAGAGCAACTAATTTGACCCTTCTAATGAAGGGTTCTCGTTTGCAGCTACTGGGTAGCTCCGGAAGCCAGGTCAGGGTGGACTTACTTCGTCTAATCTTTCTCCCTATTATATTTCCTGCCTCGGGCGCCAATTCGAATAATCGAATAATTTAACTGGAAGGGACAGGGGTGTTTTAAACAAAAATAAAAGTAATAATTCAGAATAATTGTTTAGGATAAAATGCCGAAAACACAAATGGGCCCGATTTGGCTGAAACTTACGTAAATGATAGTTTGAAGTGTCAGGAATCCGATGGTGTAAAAATTATTCCGCGGAAATGTATATTTCTTCTGAAATTAATTATTTTTCAGGAGCTAAATTTTGCATGTTTCATCGTTCGCGTCAAAGTCCCGACCACCCGCCCCAGGCACGTTTTCTTCTTATATACATTTCCCTCTCTCCTAAATTGACAGAAATGGAAGGAAGTTGGTGTTGGGGGATTTGCGCGATTCACAGTTTTATCCCGCCAATTTTGTTAAGCATTCCATGCACTTCCTATTATCATTAATGAAAGTAAGAGGCTTTATTTCTGTATTTTGCAATTTTGTTACTTTGTTACGTTGTTTGTTAAATTGTTACTACTAGCACGGTAAGTTGTCGCAAAAATATAGATAAACTAGAAGTTAACTTTGTTGTATCCTCCAATTTTAGAAAATGAGTTTTTACACTAAATGGCGGGCCAATAGTCTCCCACAATTGGCCGATGGCGACAGAGCCGTACTTCTGGAACAGCTGCAAACTTGGGGACTCATACCTAGGGAGGGAGAGTACCTGTGCCCCAAATTCGCTGCTCCGTTGCACCTGTCTGAGGACGTCCGAAAGTGAGACCACACAAAATGTGCAAATTAAAACATAACTTACACCAAATAAATATTATTTCAGTGCGGGGGGGTGGAAGTGGGTTTGTTTCAACAAAGTCTCCATCCGAAAGCAAAAGCGGAAGGCATGTGGAACACAGGTTGCTTTTTATAAGGGTACCTTTTTCGATAGGGCCCATATAACTATCAAAAATATTCTCGTGTTCGTTCACTATTGGCTTTCGGATATGTCACTTAAGAACATTTGAAACGAATTACTGCTTGGCTCCCACACTGTCGTCGACTGGGCGTCATTTTGCCGAGAGGTGCTTTTAGACGAGTTCTTGTACCACCCGGTAAAAATTGGCGGCCCAGGGCTCATTGTGGAGATCGACGAATCGAAATTTGGTAAGAGGAAGTATCGTCGGGGTGAGTGCTAAATTACATTATACGAATAAGTCATTGAGAAAATACATTTTATTGCTATAACTAATATTGTGTTACTATTTTAAAGGTCATCCAGTTGAAGGGCAGTGGGTGTTCGGTGGGTACGAACGAGGCACTGGCCGTGTATTCATGGTCGCTGTCGACGATCGCACCAGCGATACCCTCGTGCCCATCATTCAAACATGGATCGAGCCCGGCACTACAATTATTAGCGACTGTTGGAGGGCTTACGCATGCCTTACAGAAAAAGGGTATGAACATTTGACGGTAATCAAAATCAAAGCCCATAGTCAACAAATTATATTTATTTATTTATTTATTTATTGTAGGTCAATCATTCTGTAACCTTCCGTGATCCAGTAACCGGTGCCCACACCAACCACATCGAGTCATCGTGGCGTGCCGCGAAGGCAATTATGGTATCAGCGGGTCGTAAAAAGGCCAACATACCAGGTAACCTAGCTCGCTACATGTTTTACAAACGTTGTAAGCAGCTAGGCGAGAACCGGTTTGAGGCCTTTTTAAAGCTTGCGGGCAAGCTATACAATCCCCTGATTCCACGGGAGCAGCACGATGATGGAGAGATCACGGAAGAAGAATTGTCAGAAGACGAATGAAGAGTAAGTAATTAAAAATATCAGGGCTTAATATAAAACATAATTACATGTTTTTACAGACTGACCGTTAAATCTCCAACAGTTGCGATAAGCCCAAATGAGACTCTCGCACAAGTGCCGATGCCCCAAATAGTAAGTAAATGAGATTAAGAAAATTTAACTTAAAAACATTAAGCCCGTCTTTTTAGATCTGTCATTAATCGTGTGCAGGTACCTCAAAGATGTTTGTAACCAGTATTATGGCTTGCATCGATAACCCAAACGGTAAGGAAATACGATTAATTAAATGTAGCTTAAAAGCACTAATCCTGTCGTTCTAGAATTGTCATGGTTCGTTTGTAGATACCACGAAAATGGTAACGAGTGCAGCAATACAAGAAGTTTTGGTATAGATGTTTTATGTAAATTTACCGGGTGGTGGGTTTTAGCTTGCTTGATTTTAAGCATTTTTTAAGCCATGAAATTAGATTAATTGTAATTTGCTTTACATGAGCAATGCCATTTGGTTATAAATTGGTTAGATATGTTTATGTATTTACGTTATTTTATTGTTTTGATTTAAAAGAGGTGGCGGGCTTTGCAACACATGTTTCAAGCCATGTAATTTGTTGAAATTTGCTTTAGATGAGAAATGCCATTGGGTTATAATTTGGTTAGATGTTAATTTATGTTTTGATTACAAAGTGGTGGTGGACTTTGCCTACATGATTTCACTTTTAGTGCATTGTAACGTTTCTATAAAGAAATATTAATAAAATTAAAAATTACCATATGTAGTTTGATATATACAGGAAATGTTAATTACCTTCCGAACCTTACCATAACTTGTAAATTGCCCTTCGAGTAAAACTTAGCGTATCGAGCTACCCTGTCGAAATGTCGAAATGGAATTAAAAAATCTAAAAAAAAGCTAATAATTAAAAACGAGTTTCACCCCTTTCGAGTAGCACCTTTGGCGAGTTTGAGCTATCTAGGGGGATATTTTTAGCAAGTCAGCCTTTGTCAAAACGGCGCGTAGCGCCCGGAGCGGAGGGTAGCGGAGCGTCGGTTTTGACGAACGCAACCAAGGCAATCGAGAATTCACCCTTACAATTGTTATACCCTATCGAGGTGGAGCTATATTAGGGACCCTTATAAAAATTTCTGCAATTTTTAAAATTTTATGAAACTTGGTAGATCGGGCTACCCTCTTGCGGCGGAGCCTCCAACCTAACCAAATTGCACGTTTTACGCATTGCCACCGCCTACTTTCTAATGACAACTACATTTAAGGTTAGAATTTTATGTTACTTTAATATCGATTTTTCACTTTATTGTATGTTTCCGCACCAAAATTTTGTTATTTTCCTACTTGTTACACCTCCCCCCTTCGCCCCCCCCCCAAAAATTTGAAATCGGGGCCATTTGTGGTTTCGGCATTCCTGCCCCAAAATTAATACGGCTTTAATTTCCCCACGGCAGAGAAATTACGGTAGGAACAGAATCTGGTTTTCAAGTTGGTAGGATATTTGATTCGGGATCCAGGACGGTAGTATACAATTATTAGCAATTTCTTGTGTCTCCTTGAGACACTTCGGCAGGATCGCAACTACTGTCTCCTTCTGGGTAACCTGTAATCTAAGGTGAGTTTTTACGATAGGTGTAATTCGGAAGTTGTACGGTTGTTTTTTGTAGGAACTTCCGTTAGCCTTGTATAACGAAAACTAATGAAAGATAGGATTCGGAAATCGTCTAGTCACCGTAAACGACAGGCAAGATGGTAGCGAAATAAACACCTTGTATAACAAAAATGTTTACTTCCGGAAAGACGGTAGCGAGATGAATACCTTGTGTAACGAAAATATTCACTCTTCGAAAAGGAAATCAGAAAGCGAAATAAACACCTTGTATAACGAAAATGTTTATCTCCGGAAAGATGGTAGTGAAATAAACACCTTGTATAACGAAAGTGTTCATCTGCCGTTGGAGCAAACTTTTGCATCTCAAGCTGGCATCTGCTGAAAACTTAGATGAAGATATTTTCAATTACCAACATCTACTGTAACCTTTTATAAATTTAATATTGTTAAAATTTATAAGTTTTCTGTAACAGATTACAGCTATCTTGAGAAATTATTTTGTTTAAATTTGTATGCAACCCAACTATCTTGCTGCAAAACAATTGTGACTTTAAAAATTTTAATTTTCTTGACAAAATGATTAATTTTAAATGCACCCACAATTTTATCTTTACAAAGTTATTTACTGAAGAACAGAATTTTGTAAACAATTTAAAATCAAAACCTTCAAACTAATAATTTAGTTCTTTAAGTTATTTACTTGAAGATCAGAATTTTGTTAATAGTTTAAAATTGAAAACTCTAAACTAACTACTTCTGCTCTATAAGTTTTTTACTTAAAGAACAGAATTTTGTAAACAATTTAAAATCAAAACCTTCAAACTAATACTTTAGTTCTTTAGGTTATTTACTTGAAGATCAGAATTTTGTTAATAGTTTAAAATTGAAAACTTTAAATAACTACTTTTGTTCTATAAGTTATACACTTGAAGAACAGAATTTTGTAGACAATTTAAAATCAAAATCTTCAAACTAATACTTTAGTTCTTTAAGTTATTTACTTGAAGATCAGCATTTTGTTAATAGTTTAAAATTAATGCTCTAAACTAACAACTTGTGTTCTCTAAGTTATTTACTTGAAGATCAGAATTTTGTTAATAGTTTAAAATTGAAAACTCTAAACTAATTACTTCTGTTCTATAACTTATTTACATGAAGACTAGCATTTCTTTAATAGTTTACAATTAAACACCCTAAAGTAACTACTTCTGTTTTATAAGTTATTTACTTTGAGAACAAAATTTAGTAGACAATTTAAAATCTAAACCTTCAAACTAATACTTTAGTTCTTTAAGTTATTTACTTGAAGATCAGAATTTTGTTAATAGTTTAAAATTGAAAACTTTAAATAACTACTTTTGTTCTATAAGTTATTTACTTGAAGATCAGAATTTTGTTAATAGTTTAAAATTGAAAACCCGAAAATAACTACTTTTGTTCTATAAGTTAATTACTTGAAGATCAGCATTTTGTTAATAGTTTAAAATTAAAAACTCTAAATTAACTACTTCTGTTCTATAAGTTATTTACTTGAAGATCAGAGTTTTGTTAATAGTTTAAAATTAAAGCTATAAACTAACTACTTTTGCTCTTTAAGTTTTTTGCTTAAAGAACAGAATTTTGTAGACAATTCAAAATCAAAATCTTCAAACTAATACTTTAGTTCTTCAAGTTATTTACTTGAAGATCAGAATTTTGTTAATAGTTTAAAATTGAAAACCCTAAAATAACTACTTTAGTTCTTTAAGTTATTTACTTGAAGATCAGCATTTTGTTAATAGTTTAAAATTAAAGCTCTAAACTAACTACTTCTGTTCTTTAAGTTATTTACATCAAGATCAGCATTTCTGTAATAGTTTAAAATTAAACACTCTAAAGTAACTACTTTTGTTCTATAAGTTATTTACTCAAAGAACAGAATTTTGTAGACAATTTAAAATCAAAACCTTTAAACTATTACTTTAGTTCTCTAAGTTATTACTTGAAGATCAGAATTTTGTTAATAGTTTAAAATTGAAAACCCTAAAATAACTACTTTTGTTCTATAAGTTATTTACGAAGATCTGCATTTTGTTAATAGTTTAAAATTTCATCATCATCATCATCATCTTCACGTGTGAGACCGCGGTCCGTTACGTCACTCAAACTGATCTCGCCATCTCTTTCTAGGGCGACCTACGGATCTTCTTCCTCTGGGTATATATTGGTACAGTTTCTTTGGCAATCTGGAGCAATCCATTCTATCCAGATGTTTCCTCCATGCTGTTCTGTATTCCTTTATTCTTTCGTTTAAACTGTATATGTTTAGCTCGTTTCTTATATCTGTATTTCTTTTTTTATCGGTTCTTTGGTAGCCGGCCACTGCTCGTAGAAATCTCATCTCGGCGCTTTGCAATCGTTGCTCATTTTCTTTTGTAACTGTCCATGTTTCGCTGCCGTATGTAATGCTTGGTATGGAAATAGTTTTATAGAATTTTATTGCCGTGCTCTGGTTTGCTCTGTTTTTGAAAGCTCTCTTTATTGTTCCGATGATGTAATTAAATTTTTCGATTTTGTTGTTTATATCAGTTTCCTCATATATAGTGTAATGATATTTCTAACCAGCAGCCGATATTTTTGGACGAGCTTTGTCTTCTTGGTAGTTTTGATTCGGTTGGAGTCACTAATCGATTTGCACCGCGATTCAAAGACTTGTTTTCATGTCGGCAAGTCGGTTTTCAATTATTTAATGCCAATAACAAACAACGACTCAAAATTGTTACACATTATACTACCAATTTACACAAATATTATTGTCTACTGTAATTAAACTTAAGGTGTTGTGAAATAGTGACAAATCTTGCGAACGTGAACCTAAAATTAAGTGTGTTAAGAAGAAATTTGGTGCATACTGTATAATTTGAGACTTACGAGGGAATTTGTTGTGGTAAGGTTGGAGGAAGGTTCGTTGTATGCGACGTTGTTCCGAGTGCACGTAAAATTTGTGCGTTACAAATTTTGTGATTTTATAATTTGCGTTAATTTTGCCAAACGATTAACTGATTAAGTCAGGGAGCATATCCTGATTGTTGATAGTGCGATTATATAAGAAATTATTGTTTGCGTTTTGTTTCAAGCTGAAATAAAACAGAAAATTAAATTTGGTATTTTCAAGATAAAAAATTTTAGTAACGCCACCCGACCGCCATTTTGCATTTATGCGAAATATTAGAATTATTAACAAAAATTTACTTACCTCAAATGAAAATTGGATGGAATTTGTATGGAATAAAAGAATACACGTGTGTAATTAAGCCGATTATCGAAGAAGTTTTACAAGAACCAAACTATCTGATCAACTCCGGTAGCATAAATTTGGTAGCAAGAACACGTGTTGCATCTAATAAGATACGGAAGCAAATGACTAAGGACAACGAGGAAAGCAGTGGACTTCAAACGTTAATCAAGCTAAGAATTATTGTTTATTTGAACTATTTTTATTTCTCAGAATTTTTATAATTTTCATAATTTTTTATACTAACATAATTACATTAACAGCTAAATTTGGTAAATGAATTTAGAAGTCATATTTGGAATTAAAGTAAATGTAATTCATTTATCAAGTCTTGCTACACGTTTACACATAGAGTCAGGAAACAAATTTATAAGTTTCAAGTTATTGGCAATAAATAAAACTTATTTTGCGTTCATATCAAGAATTTTGTTTTTCTGGAAACATACGATTCGTGGGTTTCAAATTGAACTCGCTCCTGAGAGTCAAGTATCTCCGAAATTATCTGAGCTAGCTGGAGAAAAAGGTAAGAGTGTGTAGAGCTTGAAACTACATCACATCTTTTTGACGCAGCAACGTGGAGCTCGAAACCACGATTTCAATAAAAAATAGGGTAGTTAGATAAAATAAATTAAATAAATCAATATGGCAGGAAAAGGATCAGAGGATGGTATAATACAGGTAGAGGAAAGTCAAGTAGAGGAAAGTCAGGTGGAAGAAAGACAGGTAGAGGAAGGCCAAGTTAGGGAACAGGTGATACAAGTGTGGGAGTCACCGACTACACCGCCAATACACAGTAGTACAAAAAAAGGTTCGATAGATCAGGGGGGATTGAGCTTGGAGTCAGTGATGCAGATATTGTTAAACAGTCAAAGGGAAAGTGAAAAAAAAAATGCAAGAAATTCTAGAAAAAAAATTAGATCAAAATGTAGAAATAGTAAGAGGGGATATGAATAGGGGTTTTCAGGAATTTCAAGAAAAATTTAATAATTGGGAAGAAAGACTAAATATAACAAATTTAAGGGTAAAATCGGTAGAAGAAAAAGTTATTGAAACATTAAAAGAAAATGTAATTTCAAGGGAAGAAACAAACGTAGAATTACAAAAACATAAAAAGTACATTTCTATAGAAGTGGGAGATAAATTGAGGGATGCAGAAACCAAATCGATTAGGACAGTAAATGAGATGATAACGGGAATAGAAGATAAAGTTTTTCAATCTGTTATAAATAAAACGCTGGAAGAGGGAACTGAAATTGCAAATGTAGTAAGGGATGTAAAAAAATTAGAAAATGATGTTGCTCATAATGGTGAAAAATTACGAACTTATGAACAAGAAGTAAAAATGCAAAGGGGAAATATTAATGTAATTGAGGGGAATTTAAATAAAAAATTGGAAGACACCATAAGGGATATTGAACAGGGCAAAATTCATAATCTAACATTCACAACGGGAATGGGAAATAGTACAATGAATAAATCATTGCAAGAAATTTCTAATTATGTTAATAAAAATCCAAAATTAAAATTTTACGGACAACCACAATCAGGGATTAACCCAAAACACTTCATAAAATATGCTAAGCCTATGGTCGATCAATTATTCGATGCGGAACAATTAAAAGTGATTCTTGGTTCGATGATGAAGGGAACAGCAGAGGAATGGTTCGGGATTCATCAAAATAATTTCAGCACATTTGATGAATTCTCAACTTTGTTTTTGGATAGATATTGGGGGGATGAAGTGCAAGAACTAGTAAAAAATGAATTAAAAACGGGGAAATACAATGGGTTAGGCAGTAGGAATGATTATGCGGAAAGGCTGATTAATGCTGTGCTTAATTTAGATCCTCCTTATAGTGAAAAGGAAATAATAAAATGTTTAGCTAGCCATTTTGAATTATCTATAAAAAATAGGGTAGTAGTCGAGAAGGTCGAAACTATAAGCGAGTTTGGGGCATTGCTAAGGAGATTCGATCACGGGTATACGCCTAATTACGGGCATAAAAATTTTAATAGAGTGTTCGATAACAGAGTTGTGCATTATCCCGAGAGAGTAAATCAATTTATGCCAAGCCGCGATGACAGTAATTATCCTAGGGATAATAATAATTTAAGAAATAATTATAGCAACAATTATAATTACCAAAACGGATCAAGTTCACGATTTAATAATAATTATAATCAACAAAATTCATTTCAAAATAGACCCATAAATAACAATCAAAATTATAATAGTAATTACAGGAATGCTCAAAATAGTAATGATAACAATCAAAATGGCTATTCGAATAGAAATTACCAAAATAATAATAATCAATATCAAAACAGGAGCTATAGCAATTACGATAATCGACCGCAATATCAAAGGTCTACAAACCAAAATATGAATAGAAATAATAACGACAATAATAATGTAAGAGTGGCTCAGGTGAACGCTATAACAACAACACAAGCACCGGTAGTTAATTCAATTGTAGCTACTGCAAATCAAAATTTTTAATTCCGGACAGCTCAGTAAATTTTCTAGTAAACTCATATGAACATCCGAGAGAGTTTATACTAGAAAACGATCAATTTTAGGAAATTGAAGAAATGTGCAAGCTGCCATTTATTAATGTTCTTGTAAATAACGTAAATTTTAAATGTTTGGTAGATACGGGCGCTGAGTTGTCCATTTTAAATCAAGATTTAATTGAATCTAATATTAAAAATTTTGAAAAGAAAATAATTAGTACGAAAAAGGTGAATCTGATTAGTGCCAATAGAAAGAGGTTTGCGGAGGTAAATAAAAGTGCTATCGTAAAAATCAAAATAGGTGAATACGAAATTGAGGATGACGTCTTAATTATGAAAAATTTAAGTGTAGGGTGTATAATAGGAATAGATTTGATTAATAAATTTGGGATGATAATTGATGCGGTAAATAGGCTAATCACAATCGGAGAACAGTCAATCGAGTGGATAGAGGATATAAACGGGGATAATGATAAGAAATTAGTAAAATTAAATATTTTGAACAGACAGGTTAGTAATGTTAGAAAGGAAAGGATATTGGAAGATGACGAGGAGATGAATGGGGATAAAGTTGTTAATTATGTTAGTGGGAAGGATTGCGAGATGAATTATGTTCAAGATTGGGAAGGGGTTGATTTTTGTGAAGAAGAATATTATGGAGATGAAAGAGATGTTAGTAAGTTAGTAGGGGATGATGATAAAGAAGTTAGTGAGTTAGTAGTGGATGATGATAAAGAAGTTAGTGATTTAGTAGGGGATGATGGAGGTGTTAACGAGTTAGTAGGGGATGTTAATGTTCGAAATGATAGACTGTTGAATTGTGAAAAAGAATATTTACCAATCATTGATTATCTATTGAAATCAAATGAAAATTTAATTAATAATAAACCTAGTGTAGCCAAAGATTATGAGCATAAATTAAACGTGAATGAGGAAAAGTCGTTCAAATGTAAGACGTATCCGATTCCTTTTGCCTATAGAGAGAGAGTACGAGAAGAAATAAATAAGATGTTACAGGATGGGATCATTCGAAAGGCATCTACTCCTTATATTAATCCTTTGGTAGTAGTCAAAAAGAAGGATGGAAGTTTAAGATTAGTATTAGATGCACGAAACATCAACATGATAACTCAATCACAACATGAATCTCCAGAGGGGATAGAGTCATTATTAGCTAGATTAGGAGGTACTAATTATTTTACCAAGTTAGATTTAAAGAATTCATTTTGGCTTATAAAATTACACCTAGAATCACAAAAATATACGGGATTTTCAGTAGACGGGTCTACTTATGTGTTTAGGGTAGTTCCTTTTGGGTTATCTACTAGTTGTGCAGCTCGAGTTCGTGCTATGCAAGGGATTCTAGACAAGTATTGCGAATTCAGCGGTCATTATGTTGATGACGTAGTAGTATTCAGTAAAGATGAAGATGAACACCGAAAACATTTAGACATTATTCTGAGGGAGCTAAATCAGTCGGGTTTGAAATTAAATTTGGAAAAGTGTGAATTCTTTAAAAGCGAAATAAATTATTTGGGATATGTGATTACCAAAAACGAAGTCAAAGTTGACGATAAAAGATTAAAGGAAATTCATGATTATCCTAGGCCCTGTAATATTAGAACGTTACGAGGATTTTTGGGATTTGTAAATTATTATAGGAAGTTCATACCTAATTATTCTGAATTAGCAGCACCCTTGTCTAGTTTGCTTAGCAAAAATATAAAATGGAACTGGGACAAAAATTTACAACTTAATTTCGATAAGATCAAGAATGAATTGTTGGAGAATATGAGATTAATTCATCCTAATTTTGCACAAAAATTTATTTTAAGAACTGACGCTTCTGATATTTCTATAGCAGGGGCATTGTTTCAAATTCAAAATGAAGTTGAAGTACCAATTTGTTTTATCTCAAGAACGTTGAGACAAGCTGAGAGGAATTACACAGCAACCGAGAAAGAAATGCTGGCTATAGTACACTCTTTGCAAAAATTAAAATTCTATCTAGTGGGTAATAAATTTGAAATTCAAACAGACCACTCTGCTTTAACTTTCTTGATGAGAACAAAATTTACAAACAATAGGATATACCGTTGGGCATTAATCATACAAGAATTTGAATTTGAAATAGTACACATTAAAGGAAAGGATAATGTAATAGCAGACGCACTAAGTAGAAAAGATGTACCCAAAAACATAACTAAAAATATTTTAATTGCTATGAATCAATTGTCCTCTAACGAAAGACCGTTTTCGAATGCAGAAATTTTGGTAGCACAATCAGATTCATGTTTTGATGTTTTAAGGGAAAGATTAAGTAGAAATGATGAAAATGTTAGTAGATCATTTTGTATCAAAAGGGGATATTTAATAAAATTATTAAACGGTTTAGAGTTCTACTTAATTAATGAACAATTGACTGTTAAAATTAGTAAACAATTACACCTAAAATACGGCCATGTAGGTATCCGAAAAACTTGGTTAATCTTTAGAGAAAATTTCTATTGTAAACGTGATCTGTCATTGATAAAACGAACTATTAATAAATGTCATCTGTGCATCATGGGCAAATATAAAAATTATCATAACAAAAATTACATCAGTAGTATAATTTCATCTGAGCCTGGTGAGAAAATTGCCATCGATTACATTGGTAATTTAATTCCAAGTGATGATGGATATAAAAATATTTTGATAGTAGTAGACGTGTTTTCAAAATTTGTAAAATTGTATCCAACTAAAGCGTGTAATACTGATATTTCTATTCTTAAACTTGATCAATTTTGTAATGAAATAATTAAACCTAAGACTATAGTTGCTAACAATGCCACTTATTTCAATAATGAAAAATTTAAATCTCATTGGTCTAATCTTGGCATAAAATTGGTGTTTGTTTCGATAAGAAATCCTCGGGCCAACTTGAGTGAACGTTTTGTGAGGGAGACAGTAAAATTTTTGAGATTAAGGGTGTATCAGGATCAAACAGATTGGTACAGGCATCTTACGGAAGTAGAAAAGTTTATCAATCATACTCCAAATACTGTGACGGAGGAATCACCTGTTTTCTTAATGTTTAATGAACCACCTGACCGACCATGGTTACTAGAAAAAAATAAAGATTATCAGGAAACGTTAGTTAAAGCGAAAAATAAAATTAATAAACGAATAAGAAATTTTTTACAAAAAGAAAATGATAAAATTACCAAACACTGTAAATTTTCGATTGGTGATTTAGTAGTTGTAAGAAGTCTGCGGGTAGGAAATCGAGCAAAGAACCAATGTTTAAAGTTGCAATTGCCATTTGAAGGTCCTTACGTCATAGATTCTATAAACGAAAACACGTATTTATTAAAATATCCAGATTCAGATAAATTAAGAGGAAAATATCACCTGGATAATATTTATGCTTATGACATAGAAAACAATTATTCATCTTCAGGATCAGAACTTGATGTGTGAAAAATATTTGTAAATAAGATTAAGAAGTTTTTGTTTCAGTTAATTTTTGAAAATTTATAATTATTATTTTGTTTTGAATTGAGTTATAGTTTAATTTTTTTGGGTAAATTTTATGAAATGGTCATAGCTTTAGTTTTAATTAAGAATTGAAGACAATTGATTTGTTTCTTACCTTCCTTTATAACTGACTATTGCTCAAGCCGATATTTGCTTACGACAATCTTGTTATCTTAGCAAATGATCAACTTGGAGCAAGGGGATATTAGATGTATATTAGATGTATAATGATATATTTGTAAGTCGACGTTCTGACCCCATATAAGCATATAAACCGACGTTGTGGCACCTATATTTACGTTGTGGCACCATTTTATGGTGCCGGATGGTTTTACAATTATATATGTCATCTGGAAGGGCCAGTAAGCCTATTAATGAAGTTTGTGAAAGGTGCCAGTTGGACTATATACACTGTAAATATAGACGTTTAGTTCCCTCTTATAAAATCATATAAGTTCAGAGGGCGCCATTGTAGTTATGAGTTCGTCGCATCGACTTGAGGTTGACTTATCCACGCGTTTAGGCACCGCATTTTTTGTATACAGTATTTTGACGTTTAGGCACACTGGGCGTTTCATTAGCTATCATTATTATAGTTTATGATATTACAAATGCATAGGTAACTAGTGTTTGCGATTCTAAACTCTAATGACAAAAATCCATTAAAGGCGAGAATAACTTGCATTACCATGCTGTTTTTGCCTTTAATGTAATACGGTTTGTGGACGAATCGATCAAGACTTTCCAGTGCCAGTTATTTTTGGCAATTAAAGTATTTATCGTTGAGGTTAATGCCGAATTTGACGGACTAGTCAACTCGGTAGATTTTTGATCATTTTTGAGAAAATACTGATAATTACCAAGTATTCGTGTTTTTTTCTTTGAATAAAGATTTTATAGTGGTTTTATAATAATTAGCGATTTCAACTTTATTATGAATTCCACTAATTCAAAATATATTTTAAATCATAATTTAAATCATTTTTAAATCATATTATGATTCGCATCCTTTCTCTGACATTGATTAATTACAGAACACTTCTTAAACAATTTTTATGTACTTACTACAAATTATAAATTTTAATTTAGGTCAAATTACCTACTAGTTACTTCTTACTTCTACAAGGGGATTCCCAAAATTTATTTTAAATTGTATACATATCATATTCCCGCAACTGTTTTATTATGTGAAAATATCAGAACTCCTAAACTTCGTCATAACAAAATTAGAGAAGGTTTTTATTGTAAAGCATTTTGTAATCACCGCGTGATTACCTTATGTAACTGCATAATGCATCCCTAAGCATTTGCTATTTCCTTGCAAATACTTGCATCGTAAGTTGCTTAGGTGAATTTTTGTTTGATAACATTTTAATACTTTTTATATTCGTTATTAATTACCAAAAATTAGTTTCGCAAAACAATTTGTCCTTATCGAATTTGTCGATAATGAATTTACAAAACCTTACACAAATTACATTTTGCGTAAAATATCGTAAGAAATAATATTTCTGAAACAATAAGAACGCTTTAAAAAAAGGAAGAACAAAATATTATAGCAGTTCAAAAAGATTTAAATTTATAAAAATTTTTGAATTTTAATTTTAATGCTTTTGGTTTTTTGTGGGTAAAGCTCAAGGGGGTAATCACTTAAAATTTTGCGTTCCACAGACTTCATGAAGTTAAGAGATTTCACAAGACTTCATGAAGATTTCATGAGATTTTAGAGACTTCATAAAATTTTATAGACTTCATGAGATTTCATAAAGATTGCACAAGACTTCAGAGATTTCATAAAGATTTCGCGAGACTTCACAAAGATTGCATGAGTTTTCACGAGACTTCATCGATACTTGACGGGACTTCACAAGATTTCATAGACTTCATGAAATTTTATAGACTTCATGAGATTGCATAAAGATTGCATAAGACTTCATAAGATTTCATAAATATTGCACAAGATTGCAGACTTCATAAAATTTGCTAAAGATTTCATGAGATTTCGCAAGACTTCAGTAGATTTTACAAGGAGTCATGAGATTTCATAAAGATTCCATAATACCGTAGACTTCTTACTGTCTGACTCTTACTTTGTTTTCGCTGCGTATTAAGAAATTATAGACGTTTGTTGAAGTTTCTATTACATATTGTGTACAATGACGGTCGGCACCTATCCGAGATCAATTATTCGATGGTGTGCGAGCACTTTTGAATGTACGAGTACATGTAAATTATGTATACATTTCTTATTTGTTATTTTTGCTTTTAGATATTCTTGTGTATTTTTGTTTGATCTAAATATTTTTTTTAAAAGCCATGTTGTCAATTATTTGTTTTAAAATTATATGACGGTATTGACGATTATTTAAATTTTTGTATAAATCTGAAATTAATTACTTAAGTCAATGTTTCCCAAATAGTGGTCCGCGGCATGTGTCATTTTGACGATCCGCAAACCCACGACATAAGAAAAAAACAAATAGGTGCATAGCATGCAAAAATACGTTAACAATCAAGTTTTTCTGAAGTTTTAAGAATTAATTGGTATTTTATTTAAGTCTTATTAATTATTAATTACAATAATTACATATTTAAGAAACACCATAGTTACTTTATTTTTTTTGTAACGAAAACAAAATTTCCGGATGTTTCCTTGATACTGTTGTCTAATTTTGGGGGTTGGCAATTTCGGGACATTTGGGAAACACCGACTAAGGTACTCAAAATGTACTCGGTTCTTGATGTTTATTTAAAAATTAGCACAGTTTACTAAAGCATATTATAGCACTGCTGATGTATCAGTTTCAGTAGAGACGTGTCAGAATTTCAACAAAACTGTGCAGGATTGCGTAAACACTAAAAACAATCTTTTTTTTTATTTTTTATGCAATCTTGTACTTTTGAAATTAATTTTCGAATTACGACAGAATGCTATGATATTCTCATCGAAAACTTATTCTATGCATTTAACCAGTGGCGGATTTACCAGCAGGCTGAGTAGGGTGGAGGCTATAGCGGCACATTTCAGAGACGGCAAATTTAGGGCAAAATTTTTTGAAGTTATACTTTTAATGCCGCAGTAGAGTGAATTCAAAATACATGTAAAAGAGAGGTAATATGTATTTTATGTCAAAGTGAGAGGTAATATTTTTTACCTGAATTTTTTCAGGTTTTGAAAAAATTTTTTTGTTTTTGTTATTAAAATTTTGTCGAAATATTGCAAAAAAGTTTTATAAAAAATTTTTAATGGAGAGTAATGCAATACAGAATCTTTAAAACTGTTGTACTGTAAGATTTACACAAGTGGAACTAGAAACCCTGATTCTCAGGCGACGATATGCCGGGACGTCAACTTTTTTAAAAGTGCAAGTTTTCAAAATGTTTTTACATGAGTTTTTTCTTTTTGATAATATTTTTTAAGCGCCGTATTCATAAACTCAAATTTATTCGAAATTAATTTTTTTTAACTTTCTGTTAAAAAAAACCGTCTATTTCTGACGGGGGTAAAAAATTGCAAAAAAATGGGTCACGTAGTATGGGCAGTGCCGGATTAACACATAAGCAAATTAAGCAATTGCTTAGGGCACCACGTCTTGGGGGGCACCACGCACCAGAAACAGCACAAAAGAATATTTGCTAGCACATGAAAGGTAAGGCTGTTTGAAAATTGACTAGAGCGTTGACTTCGGAGTCATAAGTCATATCCCGCTTGCTCGCTCGCTCGTGCATCATTCTGAAATTCGAAAAATCACATTAAATCATCAGCGAAGTATGTTTTACTACCTAGCACTACCTATAGGTAGTAACAAAAGTATCACATTCAATACGATGTATCATATTGAAAATAATACTTCGAAATTGGTTGAATATACCGCACTATCGCATTTCATTCTCGTAATATCTAATCTTGTCGTAGTAAACAATGTATAAAGAAAAACAAAATTTTGCATACTTGACCCTTTCTTTAATTGTACGGTGTTTGCGGTTTTAAAACGCAAACACCAATATCAAATATCACACACTAATATCAAACATTCGTTGGATATTACAATTAGAATGCCACATGACGCCACGTTATAAGATTTCGTCTCTTCATAAGACTGCAAAGATTTCATAGAGACTGCAAAAGATTTCATCAAACTTGCAAAGATTTCATCAAGATTGCAAAGATTTCATAAAGACTGCAAAGATTTCATAAAGACTGCAAAGATTTCATAAAGACTGCAAAGATTTCATCAGGACTGCAAAGATTTCATCAAGACTGCAAAGATTTCATCAAGACTGCAAAGATTTCATAAAGACTGCAAAGATTTCATAAAGATTGTACAAGATTTCATAAAGATTGTACAAGACTTCATAAAGATTGCACAAGACTTCATAAAGATTGCACAAGATTTCATGAGACTTCATGAGATTTCAAAGACTTCACAAGACTGCACAAAACTTCATAAGACTTCATGAAACTTCATGAGACTTCATTATGACTTATTGTCCCCGTTCCACAGACTTCATTAAGTGATTACCCCCTTGGTAAAGCTAGATTTTGGCAACCGAGATTCTAAAAATTTTATTAATTTAGAACTTTTTTAACTGCTATATTTTGCGGTCTTGTGTGCTGAAGACCTTGTCGAAATTTCAGATTTTTTTTTCAACGAATTATAAAGCAGCGTAAAAAATTGTCATTTCTTTATGAATAAAGATAAGAGGTTGTCTACCAAGTTGCACGTCTATTTGGCGCTTAGTAACCTATACAACGTTACAAGATTTATTCATAGTAGATAAGAATAGTCTACGATTAGATTTTGATAAATTTCGTTTATTATTGTTAAAAATGTTCACAGCAAGTTTACAGACTAACCGCCAGATATCTGATTTTATTTATTTGTTAATTCACCAATATGGGGAATATTTTTTGTTGAAATTGTTCAACCAGCGCGGTATCAATTGCTTGCAACTTATAAAAAACACCACTTTCCAATTTATCTAGTAGGTACTGTGTTGTCCCGGCTAATCTCAAAAACTACTGATCCGAATTTGAAAAAAATTTTATTGATTATTTTTTCAAGTCAATCGAGTAAGAAATTAAATTATTCACTTAAGTTTATTTATACTTCAACTCTTTTTTTTGTTTACGATACTGTAAATATAATTTTGTACACCACCGAGCAAGTTGCGTATGCGACGTACACCTTACTTTTAATTTTAATTCGTAAAAATTTTAGTTAGAACTTTCAGATCTGATTAGTATTCTAGTCGGAAAATAAGAAAGTAATAAATCTGAAAATTGTGTCATAAAGAATATCTAATCAATCTATTGATTATAGCGCAACATAGAGCAGGTACACAGTATAGTTTTCTATCCTATCCCATCCTATTTTTATCTAAAAATATAAACTATGCATATTACAACAAAATTTGGACTTGCAGAACTAAAAGTGACCCACTTTGGTCTGTATTGAAGTTTTCCTGACAGTTCAAATTTGTGAATAGTTTATCTAAAAAAAATTTGAAAAAAAACCTTACTACGGTTTTTAGTATAGGATACGTTTGACCTTATAAATACTTTGCAAAATTAAAATAGACGTTTCTGGACATAGCGTAGGTGTACAGCAGTTTTCTATTCAGTTGCCAAGACGGTTTCAGTTCACACAAGATATTGTTACGTATCTTTTCATTTCTTCCGTAATGTAAATATAAAAATACGTAACACAAATTACTGTAAACTTAATTATAAATGCTGTAAAATTCTGTAAAATTATACTAGTAAGCACACTTTGTAAGAAATATGTCTTTGTAAAACATGTCACTCACAAAAATGGACATGCAGCCGTTTGTTAGTAATATAAATTATATTTGAAATTTTATTTCATATAAAAATCATAATAAAATTAACATTATAATTGAATATTTTGAGAATCAAGTAAAAATGTGTCCTAAACAAATGAAATCGAATTATTAAGCAATTAAATTGGTTTAATATTAGGCAGTTTATACTAGAAAACACGTTGTTTAACGTTTAATTTCAAACCAATTTTATTGGTTAATGTTTCGCGGTCATCGGTTTAGTACAAATTTTTACTAAAATAAGTCCCTGTATCTCGAAAACGATGTACAAAATGTAGTACATTATATAAAAAAAATTCATTTTTTTGACCGACTAGAATACAAATCTGATCTGAAAATTTCTTACTGAAATTTTGCATGAAGCAAGCATTCCCACACGCAACTTGCTCGGCGGTGTACAAAATTTTAACCGCTCAAAACTCTGTAAAAAGTTAATGCAACCGAGCATGGTATGAATTAATAAATAAATAAATAAAAAAATGAATAAATAAAATTTAAATTTTAACTTTGTTCTTTTTGAGAGTTGCGCGCTTCCGCTTGACCTAGAGTTTGTTAATAAGAAGTACTTTTTAGCCCCAATAGGGTTTTAAAATTCACAGGAGGCCTGCCTAAAGTTGTCTAGAAACGATTTTTGTTCGCACATCGTAGTTAAAAGCTGGAACCTATTTCAATTTGTTCCTTAATCCCTAAATAACAAAATCCTTTTGGTCGTCAAGAATTCGTCCTGTACAGGGGGGTGTAGGGAGAAAATTGTAAAAATGAAAAATTGTACAATGAAAAATTGTACAATGAAAAAAAAACAATAAAAAATTAAATGATCTAATTTATACTTATAGTCGATCGACACCGCAGCGATAACAGGGAAAATTCTTGATTAATATTTTGTCAGTCCGTACGTGGGGTTTCCCCGACGCGACGACTCGACGCTTGGATCAAAATATTACTATACTTATATTAAAATGAAATGGCCAATAAGTATTATTTTTGTACTTTTTAGATGTTTTTTTTTTGTGTAGGGGGTTTTTTAAATTTTTAATTTAAGTTTTATTTCATGCTTTTTAAACTATTTATTATATTTATGTAAGTAAACGTGATAACGGAGCATGGAAGTTAAATAAATCCAATTTTTCTTTTTAAATAGCAAGACCACAATACAAGAACTTCAAATATAATATTTTGTTAGAGAACAATTTTAAATCAAATTTTATATTAGAATTAAATTTATTATGAGAAAGAAAGGAATACTAGTAAATTCAGTAATTAATTGTAACAATGTAAACAAACACTTGTTAAAGCAACATGTATTGCAGTAGTATCGCCCACATAATGATAATAATGCTGTCATACTTGTAACACGATCTCTCAAGATTATAAATTTTCAAAAATATTTACGATTTTTTTGAATGGCTGAACAGATTTTTGTGCAAAATAGCTAAGAACACTCTCGATCAAGTTATCTTTCAAACAAAAAAAAAACAAAATCAAAATCGGTTCATCCGTTCCGGAGCTATGATGCCACAGACACACATACACACGTTAAATTTATAAGAACACCTCTCTTTTTTGCGTCGGGGTTAAAAAAAAGATTATTTTTGGATTTTTTTGGAAGGGCATGCCAAGTATGGCACTTCACGTGCGACTTGGCTAAGTTGTAATGATTATTTTTTCAAAATAATAAAATATGTTATCAAAATTTTACAAAGCAATTTCTCTCTATATAGCGCTCAAATAACAAAATTACTTCAAACAGTTCTTTAGATTACATCTAATTATTGTCTGTGGGTGCCGTTGGAACCATAAATTGGATTTATTTATTAGTAGAAAAAAAAAACGAATTTCTTTTAACTAAGTTTCGCAATAATATTTTTGTGTTTCTTTGACGTTGAATGTCAACAAATCGCATTTTTGTGTTTTTAAACAAATTTGTGCAATATGAAACGGGAGCTGTTATCAAATTTTCGAATAGGAAAAAGTGCCACATATTAGTAGGTGCATAATTCCCGCGTAAAGTGATAGTGATGTAATTGCGTAAAAATGCTGATCTTCAGCAATTGCAACAATTTATAATCACGTTACATTACAGCATTTGTACTTCAATACCTTACGCAGCTTTTGTTTACGTTAGTGTAAATATCTTTTTGTACACCACCGAGCAAGTTGCGTATGCGACGTACACCTTACTTTTAATTTTAATTTTAATTCGTAAAAATTTCAGTTAGAATTTTCACTTTATTTAACTAAAATAGTGGCATATCTCTAAAATGAATAGAGATTTTTTTATAATGAAATATGCATATTTTATTGTTTTTAAAATACTACATCACTTTAGCTTTATTATCGGTAATTTAATACTTATTAAATTTTTGACAATACTTTTTTAAAGTTTAGTATAATGTTAAAATGTTTGTACGCTGTTTAGTCGAAATCAGCTATGCTGACTTGTGCCATTATTCCGGCCAACGAACGTGCGAATTGTTCCCACACGCAGCTTGTTCGGAGGTGTAAAAAAATTTTAACCGCTCATAACTTTGTAAAAGTTATAATTATAAAGATCGTAACTCATATAACAGCACAGCATAGGATCAGCAACTGATCATCAATTTTCTTTACATGTAGTTAAATGCAAACGTCGGGTGTTGTGCTGATGCTGTTAGGTGGGCGCACTTACATTTAAATACACATAAGAAATAAAATTTGCTTGTGATGATCAGTCGCTGTTCCTATGCTGTGACGATATATGAGTTACGACCTTAAATTAGCAACAAAAGTTGCTGAATTGCTGAAGTAAAATAAACTCGAGCGAATAATTTAATTTCTACTTTCTTGTTGTTAGTTTCTTTTTGTTAGTGGATTGATTTTTTAAGAAATAATAGGTAAAAATTTCATTAAAGTAGCTCAGTAATTTTGGATTGTATTAGCTAGAAAAACACGGTACAAACGCCATCTTCCAAAATGTGTGTTTTTTATACATAAGATGCAAACAATTGATACTTTTACCTGGTTAAATAATTTCGATAAGAGATATTTAAATTTATTTCCCTATGAATTATAAAAGATATTAGAAGAATAGTTAACGTATTGTGAATAAAGAAAGACTACGTTCTTATTTATTTCCTTTTCCTCTTTAATTTTGTAGATGCAAAGTTGTAATGTATTTATTTCAACAATGAATGCAAACAAGACATTATAAAGGTAAAAAATGCAAACCACATCAAGGTCAAGATGATAACTCGCTAAAAATTAAGTAGGTGCCGAATCGCGTCTTTATGCCATTTTATATATAGCCAAGGTGCCACAACACCTTATATAGCGTTGTATATATACGGGGTCTCAAAGGATATTTATACGTATGTGCCTCAACGTCTTTTTAATTTTTGGTGCTTGTTCGTTAATCTACGCGTATATATATTTCTAACCAGCAGCCGATATTTTTGGACGAGCTTTGTCTTCTTGGTAGTTTTGATTCGGTTGGAGTCACTAATCGATTTGCACCGCGATTCAAAGACTTGTTTTCATGTCGGCAAGTCGGTTTTCAATTATTTAATGCCAATAACAAACAACGACTCAAAATTGTTACACATTATACTACCAATTTACACAAATATTATTGTCTACTGTAATTAAACTTAAGGTGTTGTGAAATAGTGACAAATCTTGCGAACGTGAACCTAAAATTAAGTGTGTTAAGAAGAAATTTGGTGCATACTGTATAATTTGAGACTTACGAGGGAATTTGTTGTGGTAAGGTTGGAGGAAGGTTCGTTGTATGCGACGTTGTTCCGAGTGCACGTAAAATTTGTGCGTTACAAATTTTGTGATTTTATAATTTGCGTTAATTTTGCCAAACGATTAACTGATTAAGTCAGGGAGCATATCCTGATTGTTGATAGTGCGATTATATAAGAAATTATTGTTTGCGTTTTGTTTCAAGCTGAAATAAAACAGAAAATTAAATTTGGTATTTTCAAGATAAAAAATTTTAGTAACGCCACCCGACCGCCATTTTGCATTTATGCGAAATATTAGAATTATTAACAAAAATTTACTTACCTCAAATGAAAATTGGATGGAATTTGTATGGAATAAAAGAATACACGTGTGTAATTAAGCCGATTATCGAAGAAGTTTTACAAGAACCAAACTATCTGATCAACTCCGGTAGCATAAATTTGGTAGCAAGAACACGTGTTGCATCTAATAAGATACGGAAGCAAATGACTAAGGACAACGAGGAAAGCAGTGGACCTCAAACGTTAATCAAGCTAAGAATTATTGTTTATTTGAACTATTTTTATTTCTCAGAATTTTTATAATTTTCATAATTTTTTATACTAACATAATTACATTAACAGCTAAATTTGGTAAATGAATTTAGAAGTCATATTTGGAATTAAAGTAAATGTAATTCATTTATCAAGTCTTGCTACACGTTTACACATAGAGTCAGGAAACAAATTTATAAGTTTCAAGTTATTGGCAATAAATAAAACTTATTTTGCGTTCATATCAAGAATTTTGTTTTTCTGGAAACATACGATTCGTGGGTTTCAAATTGAACTCGCTCCTGAGAGTCAAGTATCTCCGAAATTATCTGAGCTAGCTGGAGAAAAAGGTAAGAGTGTGTAGAGCTTGAAACTTTACATCACAATAGATATTAGGCATCCTAGGAAATTGAAGGATTTTATTTGCTCTATTGGCTGATCATATAGAACTATCTTTGATCTTACTAGTTCCTGTCCTATAAACGCCATTACTTTTGTTTTCTTTGTAGATATGATCATGTTATAGTTTTCCGCGACCTGACTCAACTTGAATAGTGCGTACTGCAGAGAATCTTCACTGTCAGCTATTATAGCTTGGTCGTCTGCAAAAAGGATTGTTAGTACAAAAGCTTTGCTGTTTAAGTTTGCTGTATAGTGGGGTATTTGGTCCTTCCATTTACGTATAGCATCGTCAATATATATAGTGAACAGTGTCGGTGATATATTACACCCTTGTCTTACCCCTGTATTTATTGATGTTTTTGTCTGTTCCTTTCCTGCTATACATATTTGAGTATCTTTGTACATTTCCTTTATTACCTCTATTATATGTTGTGGTATTCCTCTTTTTCGTAATATTTTCCACATTTTACACCTTACGATTCTATCAAAAGCCTTTGTGAAATCTATGTAGGCGATATGAGTCTCGCGATTGAACTCCCGATGTTTTTCTATTATTTGTTTTAAGCAGAAGATGTTATCCGTACACGATCTGCCTTTCCTAAAGCCAGTCTGTTCTTCCAAAATCATTCCTTCGGTGATGGTTCTAAGTCTTTTATTTATTATCCTTGAGTATATCTTATAGGATGTATTTAGTAGGCTGATTCCCCGATAGCTTTCGCATGCCGTCCTATTTCCTTTCTTGAATATTGGCACAATCTTCGCTATTTTCCACTCGTCAGGTGTCTTCGTTTGTTTCCAACATAAGTTTATAAATGTGAGAAATCTTGTTTTAAAGTTGTTTGAGCTACATTTAAGCAATTCGCTATTAATTCCGTCAGTTCCCGTTGCCTTACGGTTTTTGACTTCGTTTAAAGCTTCATTTAACTCTATAAGATCTATGTTGTCTTCTGTTCTATCTACCTTATTGATTTTTAGTGGCTCTTCTTCTTCGTTATACCATAATTTCTCATAGTAATTAAGCCATTTTTCATTTTCGATAACTGTAAAGGTGGCCGTGTCTTTCTCTTTGCTGTTTAGATGTTTCATTACTTTGTATGCAACATTCTGTCTCCCGTGTACATCGTTCTCAATTCTATCTATAAATTGCTCCCATTTATTTTGTTTTAGTTCCTTAACTATTTGTTTGGTTTCTTTGTTTCATTTGTCATATTCTTCTTTGTTTTCGCATGTTGGATTTGATAGCCATTTTTTGTAAGCTTCTTTTTTATATTCTATAGATTCTTCAAGCTCTTTATTCCATATTTTCATTCCTTTTTTCGTAGTATTTCGTCGATGTCCAAGGGATTCGAATGCCGCTTTTTTGATAATGGTTTTGATGTTATTCCATTCTTCCTCAACGTTTTCCGAATTTTCCAGGTTATTACTGTGTTCATCTAATCTTGTTTGGTATAGGTGTCTCACAGATTCTTCTTGTAGAAGGTAGATCTTAAAGAGTTCTCTGTCGTCTTCTTTTTTTTGTTGTTTTAGCCATCTTGCTTTTATAGCTATCGTGGAACATAATAGAAAATGATCTGATCCAATATCAGCACCTCTGTAGACTCGGGTGTCTCTAATACATTTAGAAGTTTTATCATTAGTTAGTATATAGTCGATTGTGGAGATTTGTCCTCTAGCCGACCAGGTATATTTGTGTATCCTTCTATGTTTAAAGAAAGTGTTTGAAATTTTTGGTTTATTGTAGCATGCGAAATTTCTCAGCATTTTGCCATTTCTATTTAGGATGTCTTCATTATGTATTCCAATCACGTCGTCTACTGGTGTTCTACCTATTCGGGCATTAAAATCTCCTCCTATGACCACGTAGTCATTCTTCCCTGTATTATCTAATACATTTTGCAGCTGTTCATAGAAGGTTTCTGTTTCTTCTTTTCTATTTTCATCGGGAGCATAGACTCCAATTACGCTCATATTTCCTCTGTCTATCTTGCATCGCATTGTTATTATTCTTTCATTTATCCAGCTGTATGATGTGACGCGTCTTTTCCATTTCCCGTTTACCATAATTGCTACACCTGCTGCCGCCCGTTGATCTTGGGGTACTCCACTGTATATCATTGTATATTCATCCAGGTCACAGCTTCCCCTCAATTTCTTCTTTGTTTCACTGATTATTGCTATGTCTATTTTTCTTTCCTTCAGAGCCAATTCCAATTCTACCAACTTATTCCCTATTCCACGAGTATTCCAGCATCCTACGTTTAAATAATCTTTTATTCCCAGTCTCTTGTTCCTTATCCGTTTGCGTTCCGTCATCATTTTATCCGATCTACCATCCGAGGCATCATTTGAGTGATTGAAAGTCAACTTCTTTCCCTGAACAGGAGACTATCCTGTTGCAGGTAAGATCAGTAAGGGGGCTGCCCTTTCATAGCTTCTGATCCAGCTCCCAGTTTTTCTTCTCCTAAACTGGTGGGAGTTTTATTTTTTGCCATTTCCTGCAAAAATGGTTTTTGGTTATACCGCCAATACTCGGTCGTCAGTGCCTCGTTTGTATAATCAGGGTGTACCACGTGAAGGTGAGGTTGACATTTGAGTGTGAGAGGCTGTATATTCGCTTGCAACACCCCATTAACACCCCAGTTTAAAATTTAAAACTCTAAATTAACTACTTCTATTCTATATGTTATTTACTTGAAGATCAGAATTTTGTTAATAGTTTAAAATTGAAAACCCTAAAATAACTACTTTTGTTCTATAAGTTATTTACTTGAAGATCAGCAGTTTTTTAATAGTTTAAAATTAAAAACTCTAAATTAACTACTTCTGGTCTATAAGTTATTAACTTGAAGATGAGCATTTTGTTAATAGTTTAAAAAAAAAGCTATAAACAAACTACTTTTTTTCTTTAAGTTATTTACTTAAAGAACAGAATTTTGTAGACAATTTAAAATCAAACTCTTCAAACTAATACTTTTGTTCTTTAAGTTATTTACTTGAAGATCAGAATTTTGTTAATAGTTTAAAATTGAAAACCCAAAAATAACTACTTTTGTATTATAAGTTATATACTTGAAGAACAGAATTTTGTAGACATTTTAAAATCAAAATCTTCAAACTAATACTTAAGTTCTTTAAGTTATTTACTTGAAGATCAGAATTTTGTTAATAGTTTTAAATTTAAAACCCTAAAATAACTACTTTTTTTCTATAAGTTATTTACTTGAAGATCAGCATTTTGTTAATGGTTTAAAATTATAAACTCTAAATTAACTACTTCTGTTCTATAAGTTATTTACTTGAAGATCAGAGTTTTGTTAATAGTTTAAAATTAAAGCTATAAACTTACTACTTTTGTTCTTTAAGTTTTTTGCTTAAAGAATAGAATTTTGTAGGCAATTTAAAGTCAAAACCTTCAAACTAATACTTTAGTTCTTTAGTTATTTACTTGAAGATCAGAATTTTGATAGTAGTTTAAAATTAATAACTCCAAACTAACTACTTTTGTTCTTTAAGTTATTTACATGAAGATCAGCATTTTGTTAATAGTTTAAAATTAAAATCTCTAAACTAACAACTTGTGTTCTTTAAGTTATTTACTTGAAGATCAGAATTTTGTTAATAGTTTAAAATTGAAAACTCTAAACTAACTACTTCTGTTCTATAACTTATTTACTTGAAGATCAGCATTTCTTTAATAGTTTAAAATTAAACACTCTAAAGTAACTACTTCTGTTTTATAAGTTATTTACTTTAAGAACAGAATTTTGTAGACAATTTAAAATCTAAACCTTCAAACTAATACTTTAGTTCTTTAAGTTATTTACTTGAAGATCAGAATTTTGTTAATAGTTTAAAATTGAAAACCCAAAAATAACTACTTTTGTATTATAAGTTATATACTTGAAGAACAGAATTTTGTAGACATTTTAAAATCAAAATCTTCAAACTAATTAATACTTAAGTTCTATAAGTTATTTACTTGAAGATCAGAATTTTGTTAATAGTTTCAAATTGAAAACACTAAAATAACTACGTTTATTTTATTTACGTATAGTTATTTACTTATAGTTGAAGATCTGCATTTTGTTAATAGTTTAAAATTAAAAACTCTGAATTAACTACTTCTGTTCTATAACCTATTTACTTGAAGATCAGAATTTTGTTAATAGTTTAAAATTGAAAACACGAAAATAACTACTTTTGTTCTATAAGTTATTTACTTGAAGATCAGCATTTTGTTAATAGTTTAAAATTAAAAACTCTAAATTAACTACTTCTGTTCTATAAGTTATTTACTTGAAGATCTGCATTTTGTTAATAGTTTAAAATTAAAAACTCCAAATTAACTACTTCTGTTCTATTTGTTATTTATTTGAAGATCATAATTTTGTTTATAGCTTAAAATTAAAAACTCTAAATTAACTACTTCTGTTCTATAAGTTATTTACTTGAAGATCACCATTTTGTTAATAAATAGTTTAAAATTAAAGCTATAAACTAACTACTTTTATTCTTTAAGTTATTTACTTAAAGAACAGAAATTTGTATGCAATTTAAAATCAAGATCTTCAAACTAATACTTTAGTTCTTTAAGTTATTTACTTGAAGATCTGAATTTTGTTAATAGTTTAAAATTGAAAACCCTAAAATAACTACTTTTGTTCTAAAAGTTATTTAGTTGAAGAACAGAATTTTGTAGACAATTTTAAATCAAAATCATCTAACTAATACTTTAGTTCTTTAAGTTATTTACTTGAAGATCAGCATTTTGTTAATAGTTTAAAATTAAAATCTCTAAATTAGCTACTTCTGTTATATAAGTTATTTATTTGAAGAACAGAATTTTGTAGACAATTTAAAATCAAAATCTTCTAACTAATACTTTAGTTCTTTAAGTTATTTACTTGAAGATCAGAATTTTGTTAATAGTTTAAACTTAAAAACTCTAAATTAACTACTTCAGGTCAATAAGTTATTTACTTGAAGATCAGCATTTTGTTAATAGTTTATAAAAAATAGCTTTAATTTTAAACTATTTATTAACAAAATGGTGATCTTCAAGTATATAACTTATAGAACAGAAGTAGTTAATTTAGAGTTTTTAATTTTAAGCTATAAACAAAATTATGATCTTCAAATAAATAACAAATAGAACAGAAGTAGTTAATTTGGAGTTTTTAATTTTAAACTATTAACAAAATGCAGATCTTCAAGTAAATAACTTATAGAACAGAAGTAGTTAATTTAGAGTTTTTAATTTTAAACTATTAACAAAATGCTGATCTTCAAGTAAATAACTTATAGAACAAAAGTAGTTATTTTCGTGTTTTCAATTTTAAACTATTAACAAAATTCTGATCTTCAAGTAAATAGGTTATAGAACAGAAGTAGTTAATTCAGAGTTTTTAATTTTAAACTATTAACAAAATGCAGATCTTCAACTATAAGTAAATAACTATACGTAAATAAAATAAACGTAGTTATTTTAGTGTTTTCAATTTTAAACTATTAACAAAATTCTGATCTTCAAGTAAATAACTTATAGAACTTAAGTATTAGTTTGAAGATTTTGATTTTAAAATGTCTACAAAATTCTGTTCTTCAAGTATATAACTTATAATACAAAAGTAGTTATTTTTGGGTTTTCAATTTTAAACTATTAACAAAATTCTGATCTTCAAGTAAATAACTTTAAGAACTAAAGTATTAGTTAGAAGACTTTGATTTTAAATTGCTACAAAATTCTGTTCTTCAAGTAAATAACTTATAGAACAAAAGTAGTTACTTTAGGGTTTTCAATTTTAAACTATTAACAAAATGCTGATCTTCAAGTAAATAACTTAAAGAACCAAAGTATTAGTTTGAAGATATCGATTTTAAATTGTCTACACATTTCTGTTCTTTAAGTAAATAACTAAAAGAACAAAAGTAGTTTTGATTTTTTAGTTTATAGCTTTCAGTTTAAACTATTACCAAAATGCTGATCTTCAAGTAAATAACTTATAGAATAGAAGTAGTTTATTTAGGGTTTTTAATTTTAAACTATTAACAAAATGCTGATCTTCAAGTAAATAACTTAAAGAACTAAAGTATTAGTTAGATGATTTTGATTTAAAATTGTCTACAAAATTCTGTTCTTCAACTAAATAACTTTTAGAACAAAAGTAGTTATTTTAGGGTTTTCAATTTTAAACTATTAACAAAATTCAGATCTTCAAGTAAATAACTTAAAGAACTAAAGTATTAGTTTGAAGATCTTGATTTTAAATTGCATACAAATTTCTGTTCTTTAAGTAAATAACTTATAGAACAGAAGTAGTTAATTTAGAGTTTTTAATTTTAAGCTATAAACAAAATTATGATCTTCAAATAAATAACAAATAGAACAGAAGTAGTTAATTTGGAGTTTTTAATTTTAAACTATTAACAAAATGCAGATCTTCAAGTAAATAACTTATAGAACAGAAGTAGTTAATTTAGAGTTTTTAATTTTAAACTATTAACAAAATGCTGATCTTCAAGTAAATAACTTATAGAACAAAAGTAGTTATTTTCGTGTTTTCAATTTTAAACTATTAACAAAATTCTGATCTTCAAGTAAATAGGGTATAGAACAGAAGTAGTTAATTCAGAGTTTTTAATTTTAAACTATTAACAAAATGCTGATCTTCAAGTAAATAACTTAAAAAACACAAGTTGGTAGTTAAGAGCTTTAATTTTAAACTATTAACAAAATGCTGATCTTCTAGTAAATAACTTAAAGAACTAAAGTATTAGTTTGAAGGTTTTGATTTTAAATTGTCTACAAAATTCTGTTCTTCAAGTGTATAACTTATAGATCAAAAGTAGTTAGTTTAGAGTTTTCAATTTTAAACTCTTAACAAAATTCTGATCTTCAAGTAAATAACTTAAAGAACTAAATTATTAGTTTGAAGGTTTTGATTTTAAATTGTTTACAAAATTCTGTTCTTCAAGTAAATAACTTATAGAACAGAAGTAGTTAATTTTGAGTTTTTAATTTTAAACTATTAACAAAATGCTGATCTACAAGTAAATAACTTATAGAATAGAAGTAGTAAGTTTAGAGTTTTTAATTTTAAACTATTAACTAAATGCTGATCTTCATGTTAATAACTTAAAGAACAGAAGTCGTTAGTTTGGAGTTATTAATTTTAAACTACAATAAAAATTCTGATCTTCAAGTAAATAACTAAAGAACTAAAGTATTAGTTTGAAGGTTTTGACTTTAAATTGTCTACAAATTTCTGTCCTTTAAGTAAATAACTAAAAGAACAAAAGTAGTTAGTTTATAGCTTTCATTTTAAACTATTAACCAAATGCTGATCTTCAAGTAAATAACTTATAGAACAGAAGTAGTTAATTTAGAGTTTTTAATTTTAAACTATTAACAAAATGTTGATCTTCAAGTAATTAACTTATAGAACAAAAGTAGTTATTTTAGGGTTTTCAATTTTAAACTATTAACAAAATTCTGATCTTTAAGTAAATAACCTAAAGTACTAAATTATTAGTTTGAAGGTTTCGATTTTAAATTGTTTACAAAATTCTGTTCTTCAAGTAAATAACTTATAGAACAGAAGTAGTTAATTTAGAGTTTTTAATTTTAAACTATTAACAAAATGCTGATCTTCATGTAAATAACTTATAGAACAGAAGTTGTTAGTTTAGAGTTTTTAATTTTAAACTATTAACAAAATGCTGATCTTCATGTAAATAACTTAAAGAACAGAAGTAGTTTATTTAGAGTTTTTAATTTTAAACTATTAACAAAATGCTGATCTTCATGTAAATAACTTAAATAACAAAAGTAGTTAGTTTATAGCTTTAATTTTAAACTATTAACAAAACTCTGATCTTCAAGTAAATAACTTATAGAACAGAAGTAGTTAATTTAGAGTTTTTAATTTTAAACTATTAACAAAATGCTGAACTACAAGTAAATAACTTATAGAACAAAAGTAGTTATTTTAGGGTTTTCAATTTTAAGCTATTAACAAAATTCTGATCTTCAAGTAAATAACTTATAGAACAAAAGTAGATATTTTAGGGTTTTCAATTTTAAACTATTAACAAAATTCTGATCTTCAAGTAAATAACTTAGGGAACTAAATTATTAGTTTGAATGTTTTAATTTTAAATTGTTTACAAAATTCTGTTCTTCAAGTAAATAACTTATAGAACAGAAGTAGTTAATTTAGAGTTTTTAATTTTAAACTATTAACAAAATTCTGATCTTCAAGTAAATAACTTAAAAAACAGAAGTTGTTAGTTTAGAGTTTTTATTTTTACACTATTAACAAAATGCTTATCTTCATGTAAATAACTTAAAGAACATAAGTAGTTAGTTTGGAGTTATTAATTTTAAACTACTATCAAAATTCTGATCTTCAAGTAAATAACTTAAAGAACTAAAGTATTAGTTTGAAGGGTTTGACTTTAAATTGTCTACAAAATTCTGTTCTTTAAGCAAAAAACTTAAAGAAGAAAAGTAGTTAGTTTGTAGCTTTTTTTATAAACTATTAACAAAATGCTGATCTTCAAGTAAATAACTTATTGACCAGAAGTAGTTAATTTAGAGTTTTTAATTTTAAACTATTAACAAAATGCTGATCTTCAAGTAAATAACTTATAGAACAAAAGTAGTTATTTTAGGGTTTTCAATTTTAAACTATTAACAAAATTCAGATCTTCAAGTAAATAACTTAAAGAACTAAAGTATTAGTTTGAAGATCTTGATTTTAAATTGCATACAAATTTCTGTTCTTTAAGTAAATAACTTATAGAACAAAAGTAGTTATTTTAGGGTTTTCAATTTTAAACTATTAACAAAATTCTGATCTTCAAATAAATAACTTATAGAACAGAAGTAGTTAATTTAGAGTTTTTAATTTTAAACTATTAACAAAATGCAGATCTTCAAGTAAATAACTTAAAGAACTAAAGTATTAGTTTGAAGATTTCGATTTTAAATTGTCTACATATTTCTGTTCTTTAAGTAAATAACTAAAAGAAGAAAAGTAGTTAGATTATAGCTTTAATTTTAAACTATTAACAAAATGCTGATCTTCAAGTAAATAACTTATAGAACAGAAGTAGTTAATATAGAGTTTTTAATTTTAAACTATTAACAAAATGCTGATCTTCAAGTAAATATCTTATAGAACAGAAGTAGTTAATTTAGAGTTTTTAATATTAAACTATTAACGAAATGCAGATCTTCAAGTAAATAACTTATAGAACAAACGTAGTTATGTTAGTGTTTTCAATTTTAAACTATTAACAAAATTCTGATCTTCAAGTAAATAACTTAAAGAACTAAAGTATTAGTTTGAAGATTTCGATTTTAAATTGTCTACATATTTCTGATCTTTAAGTAAATAACTAAAAGAAGAAAAGTAGTTAGATTATAACTTTAATTTTAAACTATTAACAAAATGCTGATCTTCAAGTAAATAACTTATAGAACAGAAGTAGTTAATTTAGAGTTTTTAATTTTAAACTATTAACAAAATGCAGATCTTCAAGTAAATAACTAATAGAACAGAAGTAGTTAATTTAGAGTTTTTAATTTTAAACTATTAACGAAATGCAGATCTTCAAGTAAATAACTTAAAGAACTAAAGTATTAGTTTGAAGATTTTGATTTTAAATTGTCTATAAAATTCTGTTCTTCTAGTAAATAACTTATAGAACAAAAGTAGTTATTTTCAGGTTTTCAATTTTAAACTATTAACAAAATTCTGATCTTCAACTAAATAACTTAAAGAGCTAAAGTATTAGATTGAAGATTTTGATTTCAAAATGTCTACAAAATTCTGTTCTTTAAGTAAATAACTTAAAGAAGAAGAGTAGTTAGTTCATAGCTTTTTTTTTAAACTATAAACAAAATGCTGATCTTCAAGTAAAGAACTTATAGGCCAGAAGTAGTTAATTTAGAGTTTTTAATTTTAAACTATTAACAAAATGCTGATCTTCAAGTAAATAACTTATAGAACAGAAGTAGTTAATTTAGAGTGTTTAATTTTGAACTATTAACAAATTGCAGATCTTCTAGTAAATAACTTATAAACAAAAGTAATTATTTTAGGGTTTTCAATTATAAAGTACTAACTAAATTCTAATCTTTAAGTAAATAACTTAAAGAACTAAAGTATTAGTTTGAAGATTTCGATTTTAAATTGTCTACATATTTCTGTTCTTTAAGTAAATAACTAAAAGAAGAAATGTAGTTAGATTATAGCTTTAATTTTAAACTATTAACAAAATTCTGATCTTGAAGTACATAACTTATAGAGCTGAAGTAGTTAATTTAGAGTTTTTAATTTTAAACTATTAACAAAATGCAGATCTTCAAGTAAATAACTTAAAGAACTAAAGTATTAGTTAGAAGATATTTAGAAAGATATAAAGATAGTTAGAAGAGTTTTCTATTTTAAACTATTAACAACATTCTGATCTTCAAGTAAATAACTTATAGAGCTGAAGTAGTTAATTTAGAGTTTTTAATTTTAAACTATTAACAAAATGCAAATCTTCAAGTAAATAACTTAAAGAACTAAAGTATTAGTTAGAAGATTTTGATTTTAAATTGCTACAAAATTCTGTTCTTCAAGTAAATAACTTATAGCACAAAAGTAGTTATTCTAGAGTTTTCAATTTTAAACTATTAACAAAATTCTGATCTTCAAGTAAATAACTTATAGGCCAGAAGTAGTTAATTTAGAGTTTTTAATTTTAAACTAATAACAAAATGCAGATCTTCAAGTAAATAACTTATAGAACAAAAGTTGATATTTTAGGGTTTTCAATTTTAAACTATTAACAAAATTCTGATCTTCAAGTAAATAACTTAAAGAACTAAAGTATTAGTTTGAAGATTTTGATTTTAAATTGTCTACAAATTTCTGTTCTTTAAGTAAATAACTAAAAGAACAAATGAAGTTAGTTCATAGCTTTAATTTTAAACTATTAACAAAATGCTGATCTTCAAGTAAATAACTTATAGGACAGAAGTAGTTAATTTAGAGTTTTTAATTTTAAACTATTAACAAAATGCTGATCTACAAGTAAATAACTTATAGAATAGAAGTTGTTAGTTTAGAGCTTTAATTTTAAACTATTAACAAAATGCTGATCTTCAAGTAAATAACTTAAAGAACTCAAGTAATAGTTTAGAGGTTTTGATTTTAAATTGTCAACAAAATTCTGTTCTTCAAGTAAATAGCTTATAGAACAAAAGTACTTGTTTTAGAGTTTTCAATTTTAAACTATTAACAAAATTCTGATCTTCAAGTATATAACTAAAAGAACTAAAGTATTAGTTTAAGGGTTTTGATTTTAAATTGTCTACAAAATTTTGTTCTTCAAGTGTATAACTTATAGAACAAAAGTAGTTATTTTAGGGTTTTCAATTTTAAACTATTAACAAAATGCTGATCTTCAAGTAAATAACTTAAAGAACTAAAGTATTAGTTTGAAGGTTTTGATTTTAAATTGTCTACAAAATTCTGTTCTTCAAGTGTATAACTTATAGAACAAAAGTAGATATTTTAGGGTTTTCAATTTTAAACTATTAACAAAATGCTGATCTTCAAGTAAATAACCTAAAGAACTCAAGTATTAGTTTGAAGGTTTTGATTTTAAATTGTCTACAAAATTCTGTTCTTTAAGTAAAAATCTTATAAAGCAGAAGTAGTTAGTTTAAAGTTTTCAATTTTAAACTATTAACAAAATTCTGATCTTCAAGTAAATAACTTCAAGAACTAAGGTATTAGTTTGAAGGTTTTGATTTTAAATTGTATTCTAAATACTGTTCTTTTAGTAAATAACTCATAGAACAAAAATAGTTATTTTAGGGTTTTCAATTTTAAACTATTAACAAAATTCTGATCTTCAAGTAAATAACTTCAAGAACTAAGGTATTAGTTTGAAGGTTTTGATTTTAAATTGTCTACAAAATTCTGTTCTTCAAGTAAATAACTTATAGAACAAAAGTAGTTGTTTTAGAGTTTTCAATTTTAAACTATTAACAAAATGCTGATCTTCAAGTAAATAAGTTATAGAACAGAAGTAGATAATTTAGAGTTTTTAATTTTAAACTGTTAACAAAATGCTGATCTTCAAGTAAATAACTTAAAGAACCCAAGTATTAGTTTGAAGGTTTTGATTTTAAATTGTCTACAAAATTCTATTTTTCAAGTGTATAACTTATAGAACAAAAGTAGTTATTTTAGAGTTTTCAATTTTAAACTATTAACAAAATTCTGATGTTCAAGTAAATAACTTAAAGAACTAAAGTATTAGTTTGAAGATTTTGATTTTAAATTGTCTACAAATTTCTGTTCTTTAAGTAAATAACTAAAAGAACAAATGAAGTTAGTTCATAGCTTTAATTTTAAACTATTAACAAAATGCTGATCTACAAGTAAATAACTTATAGAATAGAAGTTGTTAGTTTAGAGCTTTAATTTTAAACTATTAACAAAATGCTGATCTTCAAGTAAATAACTTAAAGAACTCAAGTAATAGTTTGAAGGTTTTGATTTTAAATTGTCTACAAAATTCTGTTCTTCAAGTGTATAACTTATAGAACAAAAGTAGTTATTTTAGAGTTTTCAATTTTAAACTAATAACAAAATTCTGATCTTCAAGTAAATAACTTAAAGAACTAAAGTATTAGTTTGAAGGTTTTGATTTTAAATTGTCTACAAAATTCTGTTCTTCAAGTGTATAACTTATAGAACAAAAGTAGTTATTTTAGGGTTTTCAATTTTAAACTATTAACAAAATGCTGATCTTCAAGTAAATAACTTAAAGAACTAAAGTATTAGTTTGAAGGTTTTGATTTTAAATTGTCTACAAAATTCTGTTCTTCAAGTGTATAACTTATAGAACAAAAGTAGATATTTTAGGGTTTTCAATTTTAAACTATTAACAAAATGCTGATCTTCAAGTAAATAACTTATAGAACAGAAGTAGTTAATTTATAGTGTTTAATTTTAAACTATTAACAAAATGCTGGTCTTCAAGTAAATAACTTAAAGAACTAAATTATTAGTTTGAAGGTTTTGATTTTAAATTGTCTACAAAATTCTGTTCTTCAAGTAAATAACTTATAGAACAACAGTAGACATTTTAGGGTTTTCAATTTTAAACTATTAACTAAATTCTGATCTTTAAGTATATAACTTATAGAACCAAAGTATTTATTTTAGAGTTTTCAATTTTAAACTATTAACAAATTTCTGATCTTCAAGTAAATAACTTATAGAGCAGAAGTAGTTAATTTAGAGTTTTTAATTTTAAACTATTAACAAAATGCAGATCTTCAAGTAAATAACATATAGAACAAAAGTAGTTATTTTAGGGTTTTCAATTTTAAACTATTAACAAAATTCTGATCTTCAAGTATATAACTTAAAGAACTAAAGTATTAATTCGAAGATTTTGATTTTAAATTGTCTACAAAATTATGTTCTTCACGTGTATAACTTATAGAACAAAAGTAGTTATTTTAGAATTTTCAATTTTAAACTATTAACAAAATGCTGATCTTCAAGTAAATAACTTAAAGAACTCAAGTATTAGTTTGAAGGTTTAGATTTTAAATTGTCTACAAAATTCTGTTCTTAAAGTGAATAACTTAAAGAACAGAAGTAGTTAGTTTAGAGCTTTAATTTTAAACTATTAACAAAATGCAGATCTTCAAGTAAATAACTTATAGAACAAAAGTAGATATTTTTGGGTTTTCAATTTTAAACTATTAACAAAATGCTGATCTTCAAGTAAATAACATAAAGAACTAAAGTATTAGTTAGATGATTTTGATTTTAAATTGTCTACAAAATTCTGTTCTTCAAGTAAATAACTTATAGAACAAAAGTAGTTATTTTAGGGTTTTCAATTTTAACTATTAACAAAATTCAGATCTTCAAGTAAATAACTTAAAGAACTTAAGTATTAGTTTGAAGATCTTGATATTAAATTGTCTACAAATTTCTGTTCTTTAAGTAAATAACTTAAAGAACAAAAGTAGTAAGTTTATAGCTTTAATTTTAAACTATTAACAAAATGCTGATCTTCAAGTAAATAACTTATAGATCAGAAGTAGTTAATTTAGAGTTTTTAATTTTAAACTATTAACAAAATGCAGATCTTCAAGTAAATAACTTATAGAACAAAAGTAGATATTTTAGGGTTTTCAATTTTAAACTATTAACAAAATTCTGATCTTCAAGTAAATAACTTAAAAAACTAAAGTATTAGTTTGAAGATTTTGATTTTAAATTGTCTACAAATTTCTGTTCTTTTAAGTAAATAACTAAAAGAACAAAAGAAGTTAGTTCATAGCTTTAATTTTAAACTTTTAACAAAATGCTGATCTTCAAGTAAATACCTTCAAGAACTAAAGTATTAGTTTGAAGGTTTTGATTTTAAATTGTCTACAAAATTCTGTTATTCAAGTAAATAACTTATAGAACAAAAGTAGTTATTTTACAGTTTTCAATTTTAAACTATTAACAAAATTCAGATCTTCAAGTAAATAACTTAAAGAACTTAAGTATTAGTTTGAAGATCTTAATATTAAATTGTCTACAAATTTCTGTTCTTTAAGTAAAAACTTAAAGAACAAAAGTAGTAAGTTTATAGCTTTAATTTTAAACTATTAACAAAATGCTGATCGTCAAGAAAATAACTTAAAGAACTCAAGTATTAGTTTGAAGGTTTTTATTTTAAATTGTCTACAAAATTCTGTTCTTCAAGTGTATAACTTATAGAACAAAAGTAGTTATTTTAGAGTTTTCAATTTTAAACTATTAACAAAATTCTGATCTTCAAGTAAATAACTTAAAGAACTAAAGTATTAGTTTGAAGGTTTTGATTTTAAATTGTCTACAAAATTCTGTTCTTTAAGTAAAAAACTTATAAAGCAGAAGTAGTTAGTTTAGAGTTTTCCATTTTAAACTATTAACAAAATTCTGAGTAAATAACTTATAGAACAAAAGTAGTTATTTTTTCAATTTTAAACTATTAACAAAATTCTGATCTTCAAGTAAGTAACTTCAAGAACTAAAGTATTAGTTTGAAGCTTTTGATTTTAAATTGTCTACAAAATTCTGTTCTTCAAGTAAATAACTTAAAGAACTAAATTATTAGTTTAAAGAATATGATTTTAAATTGTCTACAAATTTCTGTTCTTTAAGTAAATATCTAAAAGAACAGAAGTAGTTAGTTTATAGCTTTAATTTTAAACTATTAACAAAATGCTGATCTTCAAGTAAATAACTTCAAGAACTAAAGTATTAGTTTGAAGGTTTTGATTTTGAATTGTCTACAAAATTGTCCGATATTAGGGTGACTAATATTAGCGGAGACTCGTTAATTAAGTGTGATGCTTATCATCCTTCATTGACTGTTGAATTGATGGGGGTGGGTACTTCTAATCTTTCTCAAGGTGATGACTTCTACTATGACTTCAGATCATGTGATTACAATGCTATCAATTCTGATCTGTCATCTATCGATTGGACGTTCTTATCGCATGGTCTAACTATTGATGATTGCGTCGACAGATTTTATGAGGTTCTTTTGTCTGTGTTTGATAGATTGGTGAAGGTTCGTGCCGTGGCTTCAGGTTCTTTTCCTTCATGGTTTTCCGGCATTACTCGCGCATTGATTTGGAAAAAGAAATTAACTCACAGGCTATACAAACGTTATCGATCAGAGATTCATTATAAACAGTTTTCTGATTTAAGACGCGAAATAAAGCTTAACATTTCCACAGACAGAGCGGTCTACTTGGAAAAAGTACAGCATGATTTGACGCAAAACCCATCTTGCTTTTGGAGATACATAAATTCCTATAAGAAGACTAATTGCGTTCCAAGTGTTTTGAAATTTAATGATGTTGTTGCTGGTGATGGTGAATCGGTTTCGAACTTATTTGCTGACTATTTTGAATCAGTTTATGCGGATGATGGGCGGGCTGATCTTCCATTCACTTACGAAAATCGTACAAATACTATTTTGTCTGATATAAACATAACTGAGACCGTAGTCTTAGATAAGATAAATTCTCTCTGTTCATCGAATTCTTGCGGTCCAGACAAGATTACTGCTTTTTTTGTTAAAAATTGCCATTCGCTAGCTTGGCCCCTGTCTATAATCTTTCAGAAATCAATGTCTCTTGGAGCATTTCCCACGGCATGGAAGACAACCAAAGTTATTCCGATACACAAATCTGGTAACCGCGGTAGTGTTGAGAATTATCGTGCAGTCTGTATTGCATCTATGTTTGCTAAAATATTTGAATCAATTGTTGCTGATGCTATTACCGATCACACCAAAGTTTCTGTGATAAATAACCAACATGGCTTTGTGTCTGGACGCTCCACCTGTACTAATCTATTCTCATTTACTAGTTTTGTTTCTTCTGCTATTGAGTGCGGTAAGACGGTAGATTGTATATTTACCGATTTGTCAAAAGCGTTTGATCAGATTCCTGTTAATCTGCTTTTGTTAAAACTTGATAAAATATACTCCATTTCCTGTCCCTTAATTAATTGGTTGAAGTCCTACCTTACTGGAAGAGAGCAGATTGTAATTGTAAATGGTTATGCTTCCCGCAGATTTCGTGTTACATCTGGAGTTGGTCAGGGATCCCATCTGGGCCCTATTCTTTTCTTACTCTACATTAATGATGTGGATTCTGTGATAAGATTTTGCGAATTTTGCATGTTAGCATGTTAGGTAGACTACAAAAACTACAGAATAGGGGTATGAGAATAATACTTAGAGTTAATAGATATTTTACAAGATTTATGCTGCTGGAGACACTACAGTGGCATAGTGTATACCAACGTATTGTGGTGGGTGTTTTAATTTTTGTATTTAAGGTAAAGTACAGGATGCTGCCTGACTACTTGAGTAAGGGAGTTACATATGTGGAAGATGTACATGACTACCCTGTAAGGAACAATCTGGATTTCAGACTTCACTTATTTAAAAGCAGTAAAGCTCAAAACATGCTCCTATATAGCGGTTTAAAACTATTTAATAGTTTGCCCATAGATGTTAAAGCGGAGACAACATTTTCAATGTTTAAGATGAAAATTAAAGAGTATGTGAGAGTTAATTTTGTTTGAACATTTTTGATTATTTTTGATTATTTGGGTTTCTTTATAGTATAGGATAATTGTCAAGTGTAATATTTATAATGGTTTTCTTATAATGGTTTTTAATACCAAATAAAGTTTATTTATATTATATTTATAATTTTTGTTATTTGCCGATGATTTGAAATTATTTCGTCTGATTTGTTCCGACAGAGATTCTGAACTTATCCAGAGTGATCTTGTAAGATTACAAGTTTGGTGTGACCTTAATGGTCTCAAACTGAATGTTAAAAAGTGCAAAGCTATGAAATTTACAAGAAAGAGATGTAATGTGTGCTTTTCCTACTCGATCAACGGTGTGATTCTTGATAATGTTTATGAGTACAAAGACCTTGGTGTTATTCTTGATCCTGCTCTGTCATTCCATCATCACTTGGACTCGATGGTCTCGAGAGCAAATAAGATGCTGGGATTTATCAGCAGGTCGACTTCTGAGTTTAGTGACATTCGTGCTCTGACTACCTTGTATTCATCGTTTGTGCGATCAATTCTTGACTAATGTTCGGTGATTTGGTGTCCATCGCATTCTTCGCGAGTTGTCAGGCTGGAGAGGATCCAGCGTAGGTTTGTAAAAGTTTTGTGTTTTAGAAGTCACATCCAGTACTCCTCCGAAGTTTATGAAATGCTTCTGAAGTATTTTGGGCTGATGACGCTGTCTGAAAGGAGGTCTGTCTCAGATTTAATGTTCATATACAGATTGCTGAATAATGTTGTCAGTTGTCCGGAGTTACTTGAATTATTCCTGTTTCATGTACCTGTGAAACGTTTGAGAGAAAATCCAATTTTCTTCGAGAGTTTTCACAGGTCTACGTTCGGTCAGCATTCAGCCATGTCTAGATTGTGTCGTCTTGCAAATACTGTTTTTGTGCAACACAAAGAATTGGACTTTTTTCACGGAAGTGCAAGTAATTTTAAAAAGGAGATAATGGCATATTTCGATTCGGTTTAGTCTTGGTTATAGTACCTACATTTATTGTAATATTTTGTTCATATTGTCATTTAATGTTAATTATGTATTCTGGTAATGGTGTTTATCCGTTAGTATTAAATAAATAAAATTCTGTTCTTCAATTGTATAACTTATAGAACAAAAGTAGTTATTTTAGAGTTTTCAATTTTAAACTATTAACAAAATTCTGATCTTCAAGTAAGTAACTTCAAGAACTAAAGTATTAGTTTGAAGCTTTTGATTTTAAATTGTCTGCAAAATTCTGTTCTTCAAGTAAATAACTTAAAGAACTAAATTATTAGTTTAAAGAATTTGATTTTAAATTGTCTACAAATTTCTGTTCTTTAAGTAAATATCTAAAAGAACAAAAGTAGTTAGTTTATAGCTTTAATTTTAAACTATTAACAAAATGCTGATCTTCAAGTAAATAACTTCAAGAACTAAAGTATTAGTTTGAAGGTTTTGATTTTAAATTGACTACAAAATTCTGTTCTTCAAGTAAATAACTTATAGAACAAAAGTAGTTGTTTTAGAGTTTTCAATTTTAAACTATTAACAAAATGCTGATCTTCAAGTAAATAACTTATAGAACAAAAGTAGTTATTTTAGAGTTTTCAATTTTAAACTATTAACAAAATTCTGATTTTCAAGTAAATAACTTATAGAATAGAAGTAGTTAATTTATAGTGTTTAATTTTAAACTATTAACAAAATGCTGGTCTTCAAGTAAATAACTTAAAGAACTAAATTATTAGTTTGAAGGTTTTGATTTTAAACTGTCTACAAATTTCTGTTCTTTAAGTAAATATCTAAAAGAACAAAAGTAGTTAGTTTATAGCTTTAATTTTAAACTATTAACAAAGTGCTGATTTTCAAGTAAATAACTTATAGAACAGAAGTAGTTAATTAAAGTTTTTAATTTTAAACTATTAACAAAATGCTGATCTTCAAGTAAATAACTTAAAGAACGAAAGTATTAGTTAGATGATTTTGATTTTAAATTGTCTACAAATTTCTGTTCTTTAAGTAAATATCTAAAAGAACAAAAGTAGTTAGTTTATAGCTTTAAATTTAAACTATTAACAAAATGCTGATCTTCAAGTAAATAACTTATAGAACAGAAGTAGTTAATTTAGAGTTTTTAATTTTAAACTATTAACAAAATTCTGATATTAAAGTAAATAACTTAAAGAACTAAAGTATTAGTTTGAAGGTTTTGATTTTAAATTGTCTACAAAATTCTTTTCTTCAAGTAAATAACTTATAGAACAAAAGTAGTTATTTTAGAGTTTTCAATTTTAAACTATAAACAAAATTTTGATCTTCAAGTAAATAACTTATAGAACAGAAGTAGTTAATTTAGAGTTTTTAATTTTAAACTATTAACAAAATGCAGATCTTCAAGTAAATAACTTATAGAACAAAAGTAGTTATTTTAGAGTTTTCAATTTTAAACCATAAACAAAATTCTGATCTTCAAGTAAATAACTTATTGAACAGAAGTAGTTAATTTAGAGTTTTTAATTTTAAACTATTAACAAAATGCAGATCTTCAAGTAAATAACTTATAGAACAAAAGTAGTTATATTAGGGTTTTCAATTTTAAACTATTAACAAAATTCAGATCTTCAAGTAAAAAACTTATAGAACAAAAGTAGTTATTTTAGGGTTTTCAATTTTAAACTATTAACAAAATTCAGATCTTCAAGTAAATAACTTAAAGAACTAAAGTATTAGTTTGAAGGTTTTGATTTTATATTGTCTACATAATTCTATTTTTCAAGTGTATAACTTATAGAACAAAAGTAGTTATATTAGAGTTTTCAATTTTAAACTATTAACAAAATTCTGATCTTCAAGTAAATAACTTAAAGAACTAAAGTATTAGTTTGAAGGTTTTGATTTTATATTGTCTACATAATTCTATTTTTCAAGTGTATAACTTATAGAACAAAAGTAGTTATATTAGAGTTTTCAATTTTAAACTATTAACAAAATTCTGATCTTCAAGTAAATAACTTAAAGAACTAAAGTATTAGTTTGAAGGTTTTGATTTTAAATTGTCTACAAAATTCTGTTCTTTCAGTAAATAACTTATAGAACAACAGTAGATATTTTAAGGTTTTCAATTTTAAACTATTAACAAAATTCAGATCTTCAAGTAAATAACTTATAGAACAAAAGTATTTATTTTAGAGTTTTCAATTTTAAACTATAAACAAAATTCTGATCTTCAAGTAAATAACTTCAAGAAGTAAAGTATTAGTTAGAAGGTTTTGATTTTAAATTGTCTACAAAATTCTGTTCTTCAAGTAAATAACTTATAGAACAAAAGTAGTTATTTTAGGGTTTTCAATTTTAAACTATTAACAAAATTCAGATCTTCAAGTAAATAACTTATAGAAAAAAAGTAGTTATTTTAGAGTTTTCAATTTTAAACTATAAACAAAATTCTGATCTTCAAGTAAATAACTTATAGAACAGCAGTAGTTAATTTAGAGTTTTTAATTTTAAACTATTAACAAAATGCAGATTTTCAAGTAAATAACTTATAGAACAAAAGTAGACATTTTAGGGTTTTCAATTTTAAACTATTAACTAAATTCTGATCTTTAAGTATATAACTTATAGAACCAAAGTATTTATTTTAGAGTTTTCAATTTTAAACTATTAACAAATTTCTGATCTTCAAGTAAATAACTTATAGAGCAGAAGTAGTTAATTTAGAGTTTTTAAATTTAAACTATTAACAAAATGCAGATCTTCAAGTAAATAACATATAGAACAAAAGTAGTTATTTTAGGGTTTTCAATTTTAAACTATTAACAAAATTCTGATCTTCAAGTATATAACTTAAAGAACTAAAGTATTAATTCGAAGATTTTGATTTTAAATTGTCTACAAAATTCTGTTCTTTAAGTAAAACCTTGTAGAACAAAAGTAGTTATTTTAGAGTTTTCAATTTTAAACTATTAATAAAATGCTGATCTTCAAGTAAATAACTTAAAGAACTCAAGTATTAGTTTGAAGGTTTTGATTTTAAATTGTCTACAAAATTATGTTCTTCACGTGTATAACTTATAGAACAAAAGTAGTTATTTTAGAGTTTTCAATTTTAAACTATTAACAAAATGCTGATCTTCAAGTAAATAACTTAAAGAACTCAAGTATTAGTTTGAAGGTTTAGATTTTAAATTGTCTACAAAATTCTGTTCTTAAAGTGAATAACTTAAAGAACAGAAGTAGTTAGTTTAGAGCTTTAATTTTAAACTATTAACAAAATGCAGATCTTCAAGTAAATAACTTATAGAACAAAAGTAGATATTTTTGGGTTTTCAATTTGAAACTATTAACAAAATGCTGATCTTCAAGTAAATAACTTATAGAACAGAAGTAGTTAATTTAGAGTTTTTAATTTTAAACTATTGTCACGTAAAAATCAATCACACGGTATAGAACTAAATTTATAATTACTATAACAAAATATATTCTATATCCTGTGTGATTGATTGATCATCAAAATTGTAAACGGAACATTGCCCCGATGAATCAACTTAATCGATAAACCAATAATATGAATCCAACAATAACCAATAAGAATTATAATTAGTAAAATTAATATTAAGAGGGAGGATTACAACAAAAAGGGCGGTAAGTCAGAAAATCGGCAGTCAGCCGTGGGTGAAGTGCGAGTAGGGATTACCGCTGAAACCTATGTCCGTCATGTTGGTGATCCAATCCTCCCTCAGCCTTTTAGGGTAAGACTTAATTGTAATTATTGTATGTTTTATTATGCGTCATTATAATTGTTTAAACTCCTGTCGTGACTTTAATTGATTAATCTGAGCTACAATAAAACCCCCACGACCAAAAGGTCGTAACACTATTAACAAAATGCTGATCTTCAAGTAAATAACATAAAGAACTAAAGTATTAGTTTGAAGATCATGATTTTAAATTGTCTACAAATTTCTGTTCTTTAAGTAAATAACTTAAAGAACAATAGTAGTTAGTTTATAGCTTTAATTTTAAACTATTAACAAAATGCTGATCTTCAAGTAAATAACTTATAGATCAGAAGTAGTTAATTTAGAGTTTTTAATTTTAAACTATTAACATAATGCTGATCTACAAGTAAATAACTTATAGAATAGAAGTTGTTAGTTTAGAGCTTTAATTTTAAACTATTAACAAAATTCTGATCTTCAAGTAAATAACTTAAAGAACTAAATTATTAATTTGAAGGTTTTGATTTTAAATTATCTACAAATTTCTGTTCTTTAAGTAAATAACTTATAGAACAGAAGTAGTTAATTTAGAGTTTTTAATTTTAAGCTATTAACAAAATGCAGATCTACAAGTAAATAACTTATAGAATAGAAGTTGTTAGTTTAGAGCTTTAATTTTAAACTATTAACAAAACGCTGATCTTCAAGTAAATAACTTAAAGAACTAAAGTATTAGTTAGACGATTTTGATTTTAAATTGTCTACAAAATTCTGTTCTTCAAGTAAATAACTTATAGAACAGAAGTAGTTAATTTAGAGTTTTTAATTTTAAGCTATTAACAAAATGCAGATCTTCAAGTAAATAACTTATAGAACAAAAGTAGTTATTTTAGGGTTTTCAATTTTAAACTATTAACAAAATTCGGATCTTAAAGTAAATAACTTAAAGAACTAAAGTATTAGTTTATAGCATAATTTTAAACTATTAACAAAATGCTGATTTTCAAGTAAATAACTTATAGAACAGAAGTAGTTAATTTATAGTTTTTAATTTTAAACAATTAACAAAATGCTGATCTTCAAGTAAATAACTTAAAGAACTAAAGTATTAGTTAGATGATTTCGATTTTAAATTGTCTACAAATTTCTGTTCTTTAAGTAAATATCTAAAAGAACAAAAGTAGTTAGTTTATAGCTTTAATTTTAAACTATTAACAAAATGCTGATCTTCAAGTAAATAACTTATAGAACAGAAGTAGTTAATTTAGAGTTTTTAATTTTAAACTATTAACAAAATTCCGATCTTAAAGTAAATAACTTAAAGAACTAAAGTATTAGTTTGAAGGTTTTGATTTTAAATTGTCTACAAATTTCTGTTCTATAAGTAAATAACTAAAAGAACAAAAGTAGTTAGTTTATAGCTTTAATTTTAAACTATTAACAAAATGCTGATCTTCAAGTAAATAACTTACAGAACAGAAGTAGTTAATTTAGAGTTTTTAATTTTAAACTATTAACAAAATTCTGATCTTCAAGTAAATAACTTATAGAACAAAAGTAGTAATTATAGGGTTTTCAATTTTAAACTATTAACAAAATTCTGATCTTCAAGTAAATAACTTAAAGAACTATAGTATTAGTTAGAAGGTTTTGATTTTAAATTGTCTCCAAAATTCTGTTCTTCAAGTAAATAATTTATAGAACAAAAGTAGTTATTTGAGGGATTTCAATTTTAAACTATTAACAAAATTCTGATCTTCAAGTAATTAACTTAAAGAACTAAAGTATTAGTTAGACGATTTTGATTTTAAATTGTCTACAAAATTCTGTTCTTCAAGTAAATAACTTATAGAACAGAAGTAGTTAATTTAGAGTTTTTAATTTTAAGCTATTAACAAAATGCAGATCTTCAAGTAAATAACTTATAGAACAAAAGTAGTTATTTTATGGTTTTCAATTTTAAACTATTAACAAAATTCGGATCTTAAAGTAAATAACTTAAAGAACTAAAGTATTAGTTTATAGCATAATTTTAAACTATTAACAAAATGCTGATTTTCAAGTAAATAACTTATAGAACAGAAGTAGTTAATTTATAGTTTTTAATTTTAAACTATTAACAAAATGCTGATCTTCAAGTAAATAACTTAACGAACTAAATTAGTTAGATGTATTATTAGATTAGTTAGATGATAGTATTAGTTAGATGATTTTGATTTTAAATTGTTTACAAATTTCTGTTCTTTAAGTAAATATCTAAAAGAACAAAAGTAGTTAATTTATAGCTTTAATTTTAAACTATTAACAAAATGCTGATCTTCAAGTAAATAACTTATAGAACAGAAGTAGTTAATTTAGAGTTTTTAATTTTAAACTATTAACAAAATTCTGATCTTAAAGTAAATAACTTAAAGAACTAAAGTATTAGTTTGAAGGTTTTGATTTTAAATTGTCTACAAATTTCTGTTCTATAAGTAAATAACTAAAAGAACAAAAGAAGTTAGTTCATAGCTTTAATTTTAAACTATTATCAAAATGCTGATCTTCAAGTAAATAACTTGAAGAACTAAAGTATTAGTTTGAAGGTTTTGATTTTAAATTTTCTACAAAATTCTGTTCTTCAAGTAAATAACTTATAGAACAAAAGTAGTTGTTTTAGAGTTTTCAATTTTAAACTATTAACAAAATGCTGATCTTCAAGTAAATAACTTATAGAACCAAGGTAGTTATTTTAGAGTTTTCATTTTTAAACTATTAACAAAATTCTGATCTTCAAGTATATAACTTAAAGAACTAAAGTATTAGTTTGAAGATTTTGATTTTAAATTGTCTACAAATTTCTGTTCTTTAAGTAAATAACTAAAAGAACAAAAGTAGTTAGTTTATAGCTTTAATTTTAAACTATTAACAAAATTCTGATCTTCAAGTAAATAACTTATAGAACAAAAGTAGTTATTTTAGGGTTTTCAATTTTAAGCTATTAACAAAATTCTGATCTTCTAGTAAATATCTTCAAGACCTAAAGTATTAGTTTGAAGGTTTTGATTTTAAATTGTCTACAAAATTCTTTTCTTCAAGTAAATAACTTATAGAACAAAAGTAGTTGTTTTAGAGTTTTCAATTTTAAACTATTAACAAAATGCTGATATTCAAGTAAATAACTTATAAAACAGAAGTAGTTAATTTAGAGTTTTTAATTTTAAACTATTAACAAAATGCTGATCTTCAAGTAAATAACTTATAGAACAAAAGTAGTTATTTTAGGGTTTTAAATTTTAAACTATTAACAAAATTCTGATCTTCAAGTAAATAACTTAAAAAACTAAAGAATTAGTTTGAAGGGTTAGATTTTAAATTGTCTACAAAATTCTGTTCTTAAAGTAAAAAACTTAAAGAACTCAAGTATTAGTTTGAAGGTTTTGATTTTAAATTGTCTACAAAATTCTGTTCTTCAAGTGTATAACTTATAGAACAAAAGTAGTTATTTTAGAGTTTTCAATTTTAAGCTATTAACAAAATTCTGATCTTCAAGTAAATAACTTAAAGAACTAAAGTATTAGTTTGAAGGTTTTGATTTTAAATTGTCTACAAAATTCTGTTCTTTAAGTAAAAAACTTATAGAGCAGAAGTAGTTAGTTTAGAGTTTTCAATTTTAAACTATTAACAAAATTCTGAACTTCAAGTAAATAACTTATAGAACAAAAATAGTTATTGTTACGACCTTTTGGTCGTGGGGGTTTATTGTAGCTCAGATTAATCAATTAAAGTCAAGACAAGAGTTTAAACAATTATAATAACGCATAATAAAACATACAACAATTACAATTAAGTCTTACCCTAAAAGGCTGAGGGAGGATTGGATCACCAACATGACGGACATAGCTTCCAGCGGTAATCACTACTCGCACTTCACCCTCGGCTGACCTCCTGATTTTCCGACTTACCGCCCTTTTTGTTGTAATCCTCCCTCTTAATATTAATTCTACTAATTATAATTCTTATTGGTTATTGTTGGATTCATATTATTGGTTTATCGATTGAGTTGATTCATCGGGGCAATGTTCCGTTTACAATTTTGATGATCAATCAATCACACAGGATATAGAATATATTTTGTTATAGTAATTATAAATTTAGTTCTATACCGTGTGATTGATTTTTACGTGACATTATTTTAGGGTTTTAAATTTTAAACTATTAACAAAATTCTGATCTTCAATTAATAACTTCAAGAACTAAAGTATTAGTTTGAAGGTTTTGATTTTAAATTGTCTACAAATTTCTGTTCTTTAAGTAAATATCTAAAAGAACAAAAGTAGTTAGTTTATAGCTTTAATTTTAAACTATTAACAAAATGCTGATCTTCAAGTAAATGACTTATAGATCAGAAGTAGTTAATTTAGGGTTTTTAATTTTAAACTATTAACAAAATGCTGATTTTCAAGTAAATAACTTATAGAACAAAAGTAGTTAATTTAGAGTTTTTAATTTTAAACTATTAACAAAATGCAGATCTTCAAGTGAATAAATTATAGAACAAAAGTAGATATTTTAGGGTTTTCAATTTTAAACTATTACCAAAATGATGATTTTCAAGTAAATAACTTGTAGAACAGAAGTAGTTAATTTATAGTTTTTAATTTTAAACTATTAACAAAATGCTGATCTTCAAGTAAATATCTAAAAGAACAAAAGTAGTTAGTTTATAGCTTTAACTTTAAACTATTAACAAAATGCTGATCTTCTAGTAAATAACTTCAAGAACTAAAGTATTAGTTTGAAGGTTTTGATTTTAAATTGTCTACAAAATTCTGTTCTTCAAGTAAATAACTTATAGAACAAAAGTAGTTGTCATAGAGTTTTGCAATCATAAACTATTAACAAAATGCTGATCTTCAAGTAAATAACTTATAGAACAGAAGTAGTTAATTTAGAGTTTTTAATTTTAAACTATTAACAAAATGCTGATCTTCAAGTAAATAACTTATAGAACAAAAGTAGTTTTTTTAGGGTTTTCAATTTTAAACTATTAACAAAATTCTGATCTTCAAGTAAATAACTTAAAGAACTAAAGAATTAGTTTGAAGGTTTAGATTTTAAATTGTCTACAAAATTCTGGTCTTAAAGTAAATAACTTAAAGAACAGAAGTTGTTAGTTTAGAGCTTTAATTTTAAACTATTAACAAAATTCTGATCTTCAAGTAAATAACTTAAAGGACTAAAGAATTAGTTTGAAGGTTTTGATTTTAAATTGTCTACAAAATTATGTTCTTTAAGTAAAAATCTTATAGAGCAGAAGTAGTTAGTTTAGAGTTTTCAATTTTAAACTATTAACAAAATTCTGATCTTCAAGTAAATAACTTATAGAACAAAAGTAGTTATTTTAGGGTTTTCAATTTTAAACTATTAACAAAATTCTGATCTTCTAGTAAATAACTTCAAGAACTAAAGTATTTGTTTGGAGGTTTTGATTTTAAATTGTCTACAAAATTCTGTTCTTCAAGTAAATAACTTATAGAACAAAAGTAGTTGTTTTAGAGTTTTGCAATTTTAAACTATTAACAAAATGCTGATCTTCAAGTAAATAACTTATAGAACAGAAGTAGTTAATTTAAAGTTTTTAATTTTAAACTATTAACAAAATGCTGATCTTCAAGTAAATAACTTATAGAACAAAAGTAGTTATTTTAGGGTTTTCAAATTTAAACTATTAACAAAATTCTGATCTTCAAGTAAATAACTTAAAGAAGTAAAGAATTAGTTTGAAGGTTTAGATTTTAAATTGTCTACAAAATTCTGTTCTTAAAGTAAATAACTTAAAGAACAGAAGTTGTTAGTTTAGAGCTTTAATTTTAAACTATTAACAAAATGCTTATCTTCAAGTAAATAACTTAAAGAACTCAAGTATTAGTTTGAAGGTTTTGATTTTAAATTGTCTACAAAATTCTGTTCTTTAAGCAAAAAACTTATAGAACAAAAGTAGATATTTTAGAGTTTTCAATTTTAAACTATTAACAAAATTCTGATCTTCAAGTAAATAACTTAAAGAACTAAAGTATTAGTTTGATGGTTTTGATTTTAAATTGTCTACAAAATTCTGTTCTTCAAGTAAATAACTTATAGAACAAAAGTAGTTGTTTTAGAGTTTTCAATTATAACTATTAACAAAATTCTGATCTTCAAGTAAATAACTTAAAGAACTAAAGAATTAGTTTGAAGGTTTAGATTTTAAATTGTCTACAAAATTCTGATCTTAAAGTAAATAACTTAAAGAACAGACGTTGTTAGTTTAGAGCTTTAATTTTAAACTATTAACAAAATGCTGATCTTCAAGTAAATAACTTAAAGAACTCAAGTATTAGTTTGAAGGTTTTGATTTTAAATTATCTACAAAATTCTGTTTTTAAAGTAAATAACTTAAAGAACAGAAGTTGTTAGTTTAGAGCTTTAATTTTAAACTATTAACAAAATGCTGATCTTCAAGTAAATAACTTAAAGAACTCAAGTATTAGTTTGGAGGTTTTGATTTTAAATTATCTACAAAATTCTGTTCTTGTGTATAACTTATAGAGCAGAAGTAGTTAGTTTAGAGTTTTGATTTTTAAACTATTAACAAAATTCTGATCTTCAAGTAAATAACTGATAAAACAAAAGTAGTTATTTTAGGGTTTTCAATTTTAAACTATAAACAAAATTCTGATCTTCAAGTAAATAACTTATAGAACAGAAGTAGTTAATTTAGAGTTTTTAATTTTAAACTATTAAAAAAATGCTGATCTTCAAGTAAATAACTTATAGAATAAAGTATTAGTTTGAAGGTTTTGATTTTAAATTGTCTACAAAATTCAGTTCTTAAAGTAAATAACTTATAGAACAGAAGTAGTTAGTTGAGAGTTTTTAATTTTAAGCTATTAACAAAATTCTGATCTTCAAGTAAATAACTTAAAGAACTCAAGTATTAGTTTGAAGGTTTTGATTTTAAATTGTCTACAAAATTCTGATCTTAAAGTAAATAACTTAAAGAACAGAAGTTGTTAGTTTAGAGCTTTAATTTTAAACTATTAACAAAATGCTGATCTTCAAGTAAATAACTTAAAGAACTCAAGTATTAGTTTGAAGGTTTTGATTTTAAATTATCTACAAAATTCTGTTCTTAAAGTAAATAACTTAAAGAACAGAAATTGTTAGTTTAGAGCTTTAATTTTAAACTATTAACAAAATGCTGATCTTCAAGTAAATAACTTAAAGAACTCAAGTATTAGTTTGAAGGTTTTGATTTTAAATTATCTACAAAATTCTGTTCTTCAAGTGTATAACTTATAGAACAAAAGTAGTTATTTTAGAGTTTTCAATTTTAAACTATTAACAAAATTCTGATCTTCAAGTAAATAACTTAAAGAACTAAAGTATTAGTTTGAAGGTTTTGATTTTAAATTGTCTACAAAATTCTGTTCTTTAAGTAAAAAACTTATAGAGCAGAAGTAGTTAGTTTAGAGTTTTCAATTTTAAACTATTAACAAAATTCTGATCTTCTAGTAAATAACTTCAAGAACTAAAGTATTAGTTTGAAGGTTTTGATTTTAAATTGTCTACAAAATTCTGTTCTTCAAGTAAATAACTTATAGAACAAAAGTAGTTGTTTTAGAGTTTTGCAATTTTAAACTATTAACAAAATGCTGATCTTCAAGTAAATAACTTATAGAACAGAAGTAGTTAATTTAAAGTTTTTAATTTTAAACTATTAGCATAATGCTGATCTTCAAGTAAATAACTTATAGAACAAAAGTAGTTATTTTAGGGTTTTCAATTTTAAACTATTAACAAAATTCTGATCTTCAAGTAAATAACTTAAAGAACTAAAGAATTAGTTTGAAGGTTTAGATTTTAAATTGTCTACAAAATTCTGTTCTTAAAGTAAATAACTTAAAGAACAGAAGTTGTTAGTTTAGAGCTTTAATTTTAAACTATTAACAAAATGCTTATCTTCAAGTAAATAACTTAAAGAACTCAAGTATTAGTTTGAAGGTTTTGATTTTAAATTGTCTACAAAATTCTGTTCTTTAAGCAAAAAACTTATAGAACAAAAGTAGATATTTTAGAGTTTTCAATTTTAAACTATTAACAAAATTCTAATCTTCAAGTAAATAACTTAAAGAACTAAAGTATTAGTTTGATGGTTTTGATTTTAAATTGTCTACAAAATTCTGTTCTTCAAGTAAATAACTTATAGAACAAAAGTAGTTGTTTTAGAGTTTTCAATTTTAAACTATAAACAAAATGATGATTTTCAAGTAAATAACTTGTAGAACAGAAGTAGTTAATTTATAGTTTTTAATTTTAAACTATTAACAAAATGCTGATCTTCAAGTAAATATCTAAAAGAACAAAAGTAGTTAGTTTATAGCTTTAATTTTAAACTATTAACAAAATGCTGATCTTCAAGTAAATAACTTATAGAACAGAAGTAGATATTTTAGAGTTTTTAATTTTAAACTATTAACAAAATGCTGATCTTCAAGTAAATAACATAAAGTACTAAAGTATTAGTTTGAAGATCTTGATTTTAAATTGTCAAATTTCTGTTTTTTAAGTAAATAACTTAAAGAACAATAGTAGTTAGTTTATAGCTTTAATTTTAAACTATTAACAAAATGCTGATTTTCAAGTAAATAACTTATAGAACAGAAGTAGTTAATTTAGAGTTTTTAATTTTAAACTATTAACAAAATTCTGATCTTAAAGTAAAAAACTTAAAGAACTAAAGTATTAGTTTGAAGGTTTTGATTTTAAATTGTCTACAAATTTCTGTTCTTTAAGTAAATATCTAAAAGAACAAAAGTAGTTAGTTTATAGCTTTAACTTTAAACTATTAACAAAATGCTGATCTTCTAGTAAATAACTTCAAGAACTAAAGTATTAGTTTGAAGGTTTTGATTTTAAATTGTCTACAAAATTCTGTTCTTCAAGTAAATAACTTATAGAACAAAAGTAGTTGTCATAGAGTTTTGCAATCTTAAACTATTAACAAAATGCTGATCTTCAAGTAAATAACTTATAGAACAGAAGTAGTTAATTTAGAGTTTTTAATTTTAAACTATTAACAAAATGCTGATCTTCAAGTAAATAACTTATAGAACAAAAGTAGTTTTTTTAGGGTTTTCAATTTTAAACTATTAACAAAATTCTGATCTTCAAGTAAATAACTTAAAGAACTAAAGAATTAGTTTGAAGGTTTAGATTTTAAATTGTCTACAAAATTCTGGTCTTAAAGTAAATAACTTAAAGAACAGAAGTTGTTAGTTTAGAGCTTTAATTTTAAACTATTAACAAAATGCTTATCTTCAAGTAAATAACTTAAAGAACTCAAGTATTAGTTTGAAGGTTTTGATTTTAAATTGTCTACAAAATTCTGTTCTTTAAGCAAAAAACTTATAGAACAAAAGTAGATATTTTAGAGTTTTCAATTTTAAACTATTAACAAAATTCTGATCTTCAAGTAAATAACTTAAAGAACTAAAGTATTAGTTTGATGGTTTTGATTTTAAATTGTCTACAAAATTCTGTTCTTCAAGTAAATAACTTATAGAACAAAAGTAGTTGTTTTAGAGTTTTCAATTTTAAACTATTAACAAAATTCTGATCTTCAAGTAAATAACTTAAAGAACTAAAGAATTAGTTTGAAGGTTTAGATTTTAAATTGTCTACAAAATTCTGATCTTAAAGTAAATAACTTAAAGAACAGACGTTGTTAGTTTAGAGCTTTAATTTTAAACTATTAACAAAATGCTGATCTTCAAGTAAATAACTTAAAGAACTCAAGTATTAGTTTGAAGGTTTTGATTTTAAATTATCTACAAAATTCTGTTCTTAAAGTAAATAACTTAAAGAACAGAAGTTGTTAGTTTAGAGCTTTAATTTTAAACTATTAACAAAATGCTGATCTTCAAGTAAATAACTTAAAGAACTCAAGTATTAGTTTGGAGGTTTTGATTTTAAATTATCTACAAAATTCTGTTCTTGTGTATAACTTATAGAGCAGAAGTAGTTAGTTTAGAGTTTTCATTTTTAAACTATTAACAAAATTCTGATCTTCAAGTAAATAACTGATAAAACAAAAGTAGTTATTTTAGGGTTTTCAATTTTAAACTATTAACAAAATTCTGATCTTCAAGTAAATAACTTCGAGAACTAAAGTATTAGTTTGAAGGTTTAGATTTTAAATTGTCTACAAAATTCTGTTCTTCAAGAAAATAACTTATAGAACAAAAGTAGTTATTTTAGGGTATTCAATTTTTAACTATTAACAAAATTCAGATCTTCAAGTAAATAACTTATAGAACAAAAGTAGTTATTTTAGAGTTTTCAATTTTAAACTATAAACAAAATTCTGATCTTCAAGTAAATAACTTATAGAACAGAAGTAGTTAATTTAGAGTTTTTAATTTTAAACTATTAAAAAAATGCTGATCTTCAAGTAAATAACTTATAGAATAAAGTATTAGTTTGAAGGTTTTGATTTTAAATTGTCTACAAAATTCAGTTCTTAAAGTAAATAACTTATAGAACAGAAGTAGTTAGTTGAGAGTTTTTAATTTTAAACTATTAACAAAATTCTGATTTTCAAGTAAATAACTTAAAGAACTCAAGTATTAGTTTGAAGGTTTTGATTTTAAATTGTCTACAAAATTCTGATCTTAAAGTAAATAACTTAAAGAACAGAAGTTGTTAGTTTAGAGCTTTAATTTTAAACTATTAACAAAATGCTGATCTTCAAGTAAATAACTTAAAGAACTCAAGTATTAGTTCGAAGGTTTTGATTTTAAATTATCTACAAAATTCTGTTCTTAAAGTAAATAACTTAAAGAACAGAAATTGTTAGTTTAGAGCTTTAATTTTAAACTATTAACAAAATGCTGATCTTCAAGTAAATAACTTAAAGAACTCAAGTATTAGTTTGAAGGTTTTGATTTTAAATTATCTACAAAATTCTGTTCTTCAAGTGTATAACTTATAGAACAAAAGTAGTTATTTTAGAGTTTTCAATTTTAAACTATTAACAAAATTCTGATCTTCAAGTAAATAACTTAAAGAACTAAAGTATTAGTTTGAAGGTTTTGATTTTAAATTGTCTACAAAATTCTGTTCTTTAAGTAAAAAACTTATAGAGCAGAAGTAGTTAGTTTAGAGTTTTCAATTTTAAACTATTAACAAAATTCTGATCTTCTAGTAAATAACTTCAAGAACTAAAGTATTAGTTTGAAGGTTTTGATTTTAAATTGTCTACAAAATTCTGTTCTTCAAGTAAATAACTTATAGAACAAAAGTAGATATTTTAGAGTTTTCAATTTTAAACTATTAACAAAATTCTGATCTTCAAGTAAATAACTTAAAGAACTAAAGTATTAGTTTGATGGTTTTGATTTTAAATTGTCTACAAAATTCTGTTCTTCAAGTAAATAACTTATAGAACAAAAGTAGTTGTTTTAGAGTTTTCAATTTTAAACTATTAACAAAATGATGATTTTCAAGTAAATAACTTGTAGAACAGAAGTAGTTAATTTATAGTTTTTAATTTTAAACTATTAACAAAATGCTGATCTTCAAGTAAATAACTTATAGAACAAAAGTAGTTTTTTTAGGGTTTTCAATTTTAAACTATTAACAAAATTCTGATCTTCAAGTAAATAACTTAAAGAACTAAAGAATTAGTTTGAAGGTTTAGATTTTAAATTGTCTACAAAATTCTGGTCTTAAAGTAAATAACTTAAAGAACAGAAGTTGTTAGTTTAGAGCTTTAATTTTAAACTATTAACAAAATTCTGATCTTCAAGTAAATAACTTAAAGGACTAAAGAATTAGTTTGAAGGTTTTGATTTTAAATTGTCTACAAAATTATGTTCTTTAAGTAAAAATCTTATAGAGCAGAAGTAGTTAGTTTAGAGTTTTCAATTTTAAACTATTAACAAAATTCTGATCTTCAAGTAAATAACTTATAGAACAAAAGTAGTTATTTTAGGGTTTTCAATTTTAAACTATTAACAAAATTCTGATCTTCAAGTAAATAACTTCAAGAACTAAAGTATTAGTTTGGAGGTTTTGATTTTAAATTGTCTACAAAATTCTGTTCTTCAAGTAAATAACTTATAGAACAAAAGTAGTTGTTTTAGAGTTTTGCAATTTTAAACTATTAACAAAATGCTGATCTTCAAGTAAATAACTTATAGAACAGAAGTAGTTAATTTAAAGTTTTTAATTTTAAACTATTAACAAAATGCTGATCTTCAAGTAAATAACTTATAGAACAAAAGTAGTTATTTTAGGGTTTTCAAATTTAAACTATTAACAAAATTCTGATCTTCAAGTAAATAACTTAAAGAAGTAAAGAATTAGTTTGAAGGTTTAGATTTTAAATTGTCTAGAAAATTCTGTTCTTAAAGTAAATAACTTAAAGAACAGAAGTTGTTAGTTTAGAGCTTTAATTTTAAACTATTAACAAAATGCTTATCTTCAAGTAAATAACTTAAAGAACTCAAGTATTAGTTTGAAGGTTTTGATTTTAAATTGTCTACAAAATTCTGTTCTTTAAGCAAAAAACTTATAGAACAAAAGTAGATATTTTAGAGTTTTCAATTTTAAACTATTAACAAAATTCTGATCTTCAAGTAAATAACTTAAAGAACTAAAGTATTAGTTTGATGGTTTTGATTTTAAATTGTCTACAAAATTCTGTTCTTCAAGTAAATAACTTATAGAACAAAAGTAGTTGTTTTAGAGTTTTCAATTTTAAACTATTAACAAAATTCTGATCTTCAAGTAAATAACTTAAAGAACTAAAGAATTAGTTTGAAGGTTTAGATTTTAAATTGTCTACAAAATTCTGATCTTAAAGTAAATAACTTAAAGAACAGACGTTGTTAGTTTAGAGCTTTAATTTTAAACTATTAACAAAATGCTGATCTTCAAGTAAATAACTTAAAGAACTCAAGTATTAGTTTGAAGGTTTTGATTTTAAATTATCTACAAAATTCTGTTCTTAAAGTAAATAACTTAAAGAACAGAAGTTGTAAGTTTAGAGCTTTAATTTTAAACTATTAACAAAATGCTGATCTTCAAGTAAATAACTTAAAGAACTCAAGTATTAGTTTGGAGGTTTTGATTTTAAATTATCTACAAAATTCTGTTCTTGTGTATAACTTATAGAGCAGAAGTAGTTAGTTTAGAGTTTTCATTTTTAAACTATTAACAAAATTCTGATCTTCAAGTAAATAACTGATAAAACAAAAGTAGTTATTTTAGGGTTTTCAATTTTAAACTATTAACAAAATTCTGATCTTCAAGTAAATAACTTCGAGAACTAAAGTATTAGTTTGAAGGTTTAGATTTTAAATTGTCTACAAAATTCTGTTCTTCAAGAAAATAACTTATAGAACAAAAGTAGTTATTTTAGGGTATTCAATTTTTAACTATTAACAAAATTCAGATCTTCAAGTAAATAACTTATAGAACAAAAGTAGTTATTTTAGAGTTTTCAATTTTAAACTATAAACAAAATTCTGATCTTCAAGTAAATAACTTATAGAACAGAAGTAGTTAATTTAGAGTTTTTAATTTTAAACTATTAAAAAAATGCTGATCTTCAAGTAAATAACTTATAGAATAAAGTATTAGTTTGAAGGTTTTGATTTTAAATTGTCTACAAAATTCAGTTCTTAAAGTAAATAACTTATAGAACAGAAGTAGTTAGTTGAGAGTTTTTAATTTTAAACTATTAACAAAATTCTGATCTTCAAGTAAATAACTTAAAGAACTCAAGTATTAGTTTGAAGGTTTTGATTTTAAATTGTCTACAAAATTCTGATCTTAAAGTAAATAACTTAAAGAACAGAAGTTGTTAGTTTAGAGCTTTAATTTTAAACTATTAACAAAATGCTGATCTTCAAGTAAATAACTTAAAGAACTCAAGTATTAGTTTGAAGGTTTTGATTTTAAATTATCTACAAAATTCTGTTCTTAAAGTAAATAACTTAAAGAACAGAAATTGTTAGTTTAGAGCTTTAATTTTAAACTATTAACAAAATGCTGATCTTCAAGTAAATAACTTAAAGAACTCAAGTATTAGTTTGAAGGTTTTGATTTTAAATTATCTACAAAATTCTGTTCTTCAAGTGTATAACTTATAGAACAAAAGTAGTTATTTTAGAGTTTTCAATTTTAAACTATTAACAAAATTCTGATCTTCAAGTAAATAACTTAAAGAACTAAAGTATTAGTTTGAAGGTTTTGATTTTAAATTGTCTACAAAATTCTGTTCTTTAAGTAAAAAACTTATAGAGCAGAAGTAGTTAGTTTAGAGTTTTCAATTTTAAACTATTAACAAAATTCTGATCTTCTAGTAAATAACTTCAAGAACTAAAGTATTAGTTTGAAGGGTTTGATTTTAAATTGTCTACAAAATTCTGTTCTTCAAGTAAATAACTTATAGAACAAAAGTAGTTGTTTTAGAGTTTTGCAATTTTAAACTATTAACAAAATGCTGATCTTCAAGTAAATAACTTATAGAACAGAAGTAGTTAATTTAAAGTTTTTAATTTTAAACTATTAGCAAAATGCTGATCTTCAAGAAAATAACTTATAGAACAAAAGTAGTTATTTTAGGGTTTTCAATTTTAAACTATTAACAAAATTCTGATCTTCAAGTAAATAACTTAAAGAACTAAAGAATTAGTTTGAAGGTTTAGATTTTAAATTGTCTACAAAATTCTGTTCTTAAAGTAAATAACTTAAAGAACAGAAGTTGTTAGTTTAGAGCTTTAATTTTAAACTATTAACAAAATGCTTATCTTCAAGTAAATAACTTAAAGAACTCAATTATTAGTTTGATGGTTTTGATTTTAAATTGTCTACAAAATTCTGTTCTTTAAGTAATAAACTTATAGAACAAAAGTAGTTATTTTAGAGTTTTCAATTTTAAACTATTTTCAAAATTCTGATCTTTAAGTAAATAACTTAAAAAAATCAAGTATTAGTTTGAAGGTTTTGATTTTAAATTGTATACAAAATTCTGTTCTTTAAGTAAAAAATATCGTCACTCTCTGCCGCAATACCTCCAATCACCAGCACACCAAGTTTTGTCCGGAGATACGATGACATAATGTTCATTTTTGTTATTTATTGTGGTAGCCTTAACAAAGATATCGGTAGCCCTGGCAAAGATATCTATATGTATCACCCCCTACCCTAAATCTATCTATAAAAGTTTTTTTAACAAAATCTAAAATGTAAAAAATTTTTTATTTTTGTACGCCACTGAATTTTTTCCAAAATTTTTATATACGTCACATAATACCGTAAGAAGTCACAAATAAAATTTCTCCAAGATTGGTACAACAAATTTTTTCGGTCATCTAGCGGATTTTTCGAAAATAAATTTTTGTAAATTACTGACTGTCGATTTACTGATTCTGAAAACATTTGCGAAAAAATTTAACAAACAGCCTAAACTTGGTCGCTACCTAGTGGCAGAACCTTTTATTTATAAAGTAACGTTCCGTCAGTCCGTACGACGATATTATAAAATATTTCCCACCGAACCACCTATTTTTGTATTCTAAAATTAATTGTTACAAGCCCTAAACTCAATTCTTATGCTGCACTCGGTATACAAATCAACATTAACCTAATTTTGACACATATGTCACAAAATTATGACGTTTATTAAAATTTTGAATATATTGTTTTATTTTTGCCAGCCATCTGACCAATTCTCACAAAAAATATATAAATTAAGATTTCAGTTAATATTTTCTATAATTTTTCTGACCTGCCCCGCCCTGTTACAATTGGCTCGGTTTGTTTTCTCACCAATACTTATACTTTCAAAGCTCCATCGACACACCAAATTTTAGCTGAATCGGTTAAACATTTCCGGAGATACGACGACATTTTCATTTTTTTTTATTTATTTTATTGTGGTGGCCCTGGTGAAGATTTCTCTGGCAAAACCTTATTTTCACCATTCCAGCCCACGAGGCATACGTCCAATAAGTTTGATTGCAATCGACGCAGAAATGCCGGAGAAAATCGATCGACAAAAACTTTTTTCATGTTTTTGACAAAAAAGTTAATTTTATTTTTTTCATGTTGCATTACTGATTTCTATCAAAGGATTACATATGCTCTCATATCCATTAGGATCAATGTACCTACGTACCAAATTTGGGTAAGATCCCTTCAGCATTTCTTGAGTTATTCACTCTTAAAGTTTCAACTTTGACAACTTGTGATTTTTGACAGACGACAGATAGAAGATTAATTTTACCTATTCTGGATAAAGCCTTTTAAGGCCTTTAAAATAACATATCGCAAGACAAAATATTTTTAAAAAATCCCGTATTATTTTCTTGTGGTGGCACTCCTGATTGATAGATCGCGACGAAAACCTTATTTTCACCTTTCCACCGTGAACCCTACCACCATACCAAATTTGGTCGTAATTGGTTGGATGGCTCGGAAGCAAATCGATCGACAAAATTTGACGACAGACAGACAGACAGACCGACAGACCGACACAGAAATTTTTTTTTTACTTTTTGCAGATCTTTACGTTTCTGAACACGGTGATCTCGAAAATGCAAAAAAAAAAGTTGAAATTTTTTTTCGATTACCATACCTCCAATTTTTTTTTAAAATTGATTGGAGGTAAAAACTTATAGAACAAAAGTAGTTATTTTAGAGTTTCAATTTTAAACTGTTAACAAAACTCTGATCTTCAAGTAAATAACTTAAAGAACTCAATTATTAGTTTGATGGTTTTGATTTTAAATTGTCTACAAAATTCTGTTCTTTAAGTAATAAACTTATAGAACAAAAGTAGTTATTTTAGAGTTTTCAATTTTAAACTATTAACAAAATTCTGATCTTTAAGTAAATAACTTAAAAAAATCAAGTATTAGTTTGAAGGTTTTGATTTTAAATTGTATACAAAATTCTGTTCTTTAAGTAAAAAACTTATAGAACAAAAGTAGTTATTTTAGAGTTTCAATTTTAAACTGTTAACAAAACTCTGATCTTCAAGTAAATAACTTAAAGAACTCAAGTATTAGTTTGAAGGTTTTGATTTTAAATTGTCTATGTACAAAATTCTGTTCTTTAAGTAAAAATCTTATAGAGCAGAGGTAGTTAGTTTAGAGTTTTCAATTTTAAACTATTAGCAAAATTCTGATCTTCAAGTAAATAACTTATAGAACAAAAGTAGTTATTTTAGGGTTTTCAATTTTAAACTATTAACAAAATTCTGATCTTCTAGTAAATAACTTCAAGAACTAAAGTATTAGTTTGATGGTTTTGATTTTAAATTGTCTACAAAATTCTGTTCTTCAAGTAAATAACTTATAGAACAAAAGTAGTTGTTTTAGAGTTTTCAATTTTAAACTATTAACAAAATTCTGATCTTCAAGTAAATAACTTAAAGAACTAAAGAATTAGTTTGAAGGTTTAGATTTTAAATTGTCTACAAAATTCTGATCTTAAAGTAAATAACTTAAAGAACAGAAGTTGTTAGTTTAGAGCTTTAATTTTAAACTATTAACAAAATGCTGATCTTCAAGTAAATAACTTAAAGAACTCAAGTATTAGTTAGAAGGTTTTGATTTTAAATTATCTACAAAATTCTGTTAAATATGTTTAGGCCTTTTGAATTCGACTTTTAAAAAAAAATACCAAATTACTCTGAACCTAAACTTTACTTTTCGAATCTATAATACAGACTGGCTTTTAATAGTTGGCAAGTTGTTTGAAGAAAACTTGTCAACTTTACAAGAATCTGCTTATCTAATACAATGCATAGTTAGAATTATGATATGATTAAAGGTTACAATATTCTAATTACATAGTACGTTCACACGTGGTAATAAAATATATACTAAGATTAATTAAAATATAACTCCTCCGCGCCTAAGAGGAAAAATTACAGTTGAATAACTTAATTTGTTACGTTTAGATTTCACCGTTGCGCCCCAAACGTAACAAAATGCATTATCGTCCATCCGAAATGCATAACTGTTCATGACATTTTATTTTATTCATGAAAAGTATGTTTATCCGGGGGCCTACGTCCATCGCAACTTTAAGTTAGGCGCGTTAAATTAAGGAAATGCGATATCTTCATACAGCTAGGGTTGGCAACAATTTTTGTAAGAGATTAGATAGACGAATTTTTCCTGAAAAGTGACACAGGTGAATCGAGTAGCCAATTTTTAGTGATATTATTCAAGTGTTTATTACCTCGATTTGTTGGTTTTATGTTGGTTCAGTTGGCGAGTTTAGCAACGAACAACTTCACAGTTTACACTGGTTCGAACCTCATCGAGTACTTAAATTACATCCTTCGGTTAATACGAATGTGGAATTTAACCCAGCCTGGGGGTCAAAAGTGATAGCACCGAATACAGAAGCTAAAAGTTTATTATCAATAACAGAATTACTTTGCTGCAAGTTAGGTTAGAAACTTTTACAACTTTACCTTTGTGTTATTTAATTGAGAAATTTCGTACGGCCTTATTCTGGACGAATTCTACCACCGTTAACTATCAAGATTCGTTCGATATTTTCTTTCCAAAAGTTCACTTCGAGCCACAAAACATCTATCATCGAGAAAGCCAGAAAACCTTTTTTTTGTTTACTTGCAAATCGGAAGCCGTCAATGCGCGAGGCGACAGTCATAGATGAGAGAGATAGTTACTATAGATGTTGAACTCCCACCAATTTTTGTGACCAAGTAATAGTTCATACCCCCGTCACGAGTAGCGCTGCTAATGGCGCAATAAAATCGGCGGGAATTTAAATAATATACATTATATATTCAAGATTTTATATTTATTGTAAATATTAGTGGAAACTTTTCCAGTATAATTTTATTACAAAAATTATACTGGAAAAGTTTCCACTAATATTTACAATTTTAAACAATACCCAGAAAAACAAAAAAACAATGTTTCTCTTCAACAATTTCTTTTTATTTCTAAACAAAACATTTCAAAACAGTTAAACATATTTATTAGCATTTATAAGCTCTAAAAACGTGTAAACATAGCATTAGTTAATGCTTTACAAAAACCTGTTATTTGTTTTGATTGGATTGAAAACATTCTAACAGCTTTTTGTCAAGCTTAATTAGGCTACAAAAAGCTGCTGGAATTTTTTCAATCAAATCAATGTAAATCCTAGCAGGTTTTTGTAAAGCCTCATTAAGTATAGCTTTGTTTACATGATTTTAGAGCTTATAAATCCGCTCTCCAAATATAACAATACATTTTACAAATAAAACAAAAAACAACACAAAAAACTGGAAACCGATGAGCTACTCAGTCACCCACCGACCCCCAGAGATTTTACAAATAAAACAAAAAAAACACAAAAAACTGGGAACCGATGAGAAAATAATGCAACACGTCATTACACTTTTTAAAAAGTTTTACAAAATTTGTATTCGGTCTTGTTAATGCTTTTGGACTATATGCCCTCGCTTCTAATATTGGAAATATATCATCTTCCGAAGTTTTTAGTAAATCTTGCTTGCAATTCTGACAAGCACCTATTTTTTTTTAAATTTTTCGTGCCATATAACCCGCAAGATATGGGTGTGCATTCACATTACTATCGGTGCTAAAAATGAAATCATCATGCGGTGGAATTTGAGTTAACTCGATCACAGTATCTTCGTTGTTGGAGGTTGCATCAGACAATAAAAAACTTTTTAATGCATTTAAAGATCCAACGCTATCATCTTTTTCACAATTGGCCCCCGGCGAATGACTTGACATATAATTGGACACAATTAATGAAGTAAACGATGTTATAAAAGAATGACAGGTTGGATTTATGTTTCGAGCTCCATGACTTCTAATACAACCAAAAAAGTTTTCCAAAGGATCTTGATTAATATTTCGTATCGAAAGAAATTTAAAACCATCCGCTTTCAGCATTTTCCATAAATAGCGGAATGTCTAAAAATTAATATAAAAGTTAGTTAAATACTTGTATTTATATTAAAACTTGCAAAATACCTTAATAGTAAAAATCCAATTTTTAACTGTGCAGTTGACCATCACAAAAAAATTTTTAAATTTAAATTTAGGAACACACATCAGATGTACACACTAACACAGGGTAGCACTATTATCTTGTAATATTATATTAATATAATATAATTCTCTGCAGTTATAGTTTCCATGTTGTATATCTTTCATTAGCCATCTTGGAAATTTGTTAGCGCATGGTAAATAGTGAAAGTTGTCATATTTTTATCTAGCAGTGCCACTCGTGTCGGGGGTACAAACTATTCCCCCCGCACGGATGATGGTACGACTCTCCTCGCCCTGAGTTGAACTAGCGTGGCGACAGTTGTGGTCAACTTAAGAAGCAAGATAGCAGGGGCGTACCAACGAAACTGGTGAGCGTTAATTTTGGTTTTATTTACTTTTGTAATTCATTTTAAAAACGGTGTCTACCGACTTACGCGTTGTTTGTTTAACTGCGAGAGAAGAAGAAAGGTTAATCACCCTAAAATTTTGATTGTTTGCAGATCGAGCGAGGCTCGATTAGAGAGTTGTTAAAATTGGGTTAATTGCTTTCAGATCTGAACGCTTATATATATTTTTTATAATTCTATTTTTCTTACTGCGTACTGTTTGCGGTACTTGCGTGATACGACTTGTGTAAATTCGACGACGTACCATTTATTTTGTTGTAAATAAAACGCAGTTTCACCTTTACTTGTGTTTTTCTTTTTGCTTTTGCACTTTAGGATACCATCTCTGGCGAGCGGCAAAAAGTGCATGGCGCCATATTTTTGAACAGATGAGATTTTTGAGTGGAGCAAGGTTCAATCTTGTCTTCCGACCCCCCCCATTTTTGTTCTTCACTGAGTTGAGCCGTAGCGCCGTTTTGTAACAAGTAAAGGTAGGTGTTTTAGGATTAGTCTCGCCAACTTTTGCGACCCGAGCGCAGACGGGCAGCAAATTTTTCAAAGATATTTCCTCTAAAGGATTTATCGTCTCTTGACCTGTAACTTTTTGAACTTTTACTCTCAGACTATGATAGTATTTTAAAAGTAAAAACAAAATAAAAATGACAATTGCTATGTAAATCAAAATTGTATATAAACTGATATTATTATAGTGAAAAGGTACCGTTTTTATTGACGAAAATTTTCTTTGCGTGTTTGTCAACTGCATTTCTAAATGTTTTACTTCGTCGAGATTAACGTCGTCCAGATGTATCGGATCGATTTCCATATGAAATTGATGTTTTTCGTCGGGAATTTCAATCGTCGGTATATTAAAATGTTTAATAAACGGGTTTAAATTTTGATATGTTCTTAAAATTAATTTATCTATTTTGAAACTACAAGTTTTTGGAACTGTAATTACATATGTTCCGTTTAATATTACCTTTTCTACAATATTTGAACAATTACTTGAACCAATGGTTGCTTTAACAGTAATAATCAACCACTTATTATTTATTAATTTTTGAATTTTGGTTTTTGTTATATAACTATTCTGAACTTGACAATTTTTATAATTTTCACTAAGACTAATTAAGTCAACTTCGCACGGATTATGTTTTGTTATTAAATTAGTAACTTGTTCGTCGCACAGATAATTTAATTGATTTATTTGTTTACACATGCCGTCACTTAACCCATATTGTTCGTCGTTCAACATTAGGTAGGAAAATTTAGGAATGATGATTTGGTAATAAATATTTTTTAACACAGGTGAGGAGTAAAGTTTATAGTAATCATATGAATTTAATTCTACTAAAGGAATTTCCAAAATAAATATTATTTGTTCCTGACGTATATATCCTTTAATTTTTATTGTTGAATAATAATTGACGAGGTCCTCCTCTTCTAAATTATATGGCAATTTTAAATTTGTCAAATGAGCTTGTGGTGGCACAGTCATGCATGCACACGCATGCAGGACAATGTCACTACAGCTGCATTCCATGGCATTACTTGGCCATTGGAAATTAATTTGGAAATCCAGGAACTCAAGGATAATGTTTCCGGTTAATAACAAAAAAAGCAAATGCTAAGCGTTGTTAAGGTTTTTTTGTTATTAGCTGGAACAGCCAGTTTAACCGAGTCCGCCAAAGGGATAACACGTTCCCGAACACAAATATAAATCTTACATATTATTGTAACAATTTTAAAATCAAACATTATAATTATTGTTCATCTTCCTTTTTTTATTTATATTATTCAGACGAATAAAAAGTTTTTTTTGTAATAAAAACTAAAATTATTGTTAACCATCCTAACAAGCTTTTATTTTAGATAATTCTATTCTTAAATCGTCGTGCATAATTATTGACGGGTACAATGAATTTAATTTAGCAAAAGTAATCGAATTTTCGATATTGTCTAAAATTTCTAATAATATTTCTACAGCTGCAATTAGTTGATTAAAAATAGTGTTTAATAAGACAAAACTATCTATTTCATTGAAATACAAATTGGTAACGTTTCGCATTACATTAGCAATTTCATTTATTCGGACTTCGAGCAATACTTGATTGTGCTGTAATTTAGTCATTGATTCATTAAACATGTGTAATGCTTTATCTGTGATACTAAGTTGCTGTTCCGCTATAATTTTTACTTGATTTTCGTTTTCCTTAATTTGCATAATAGCCGCATCGTATCGATCAGCGTCCGATTGATCAAGATTTCCCGAAATTGACTTCCAAATCGAACCCAACCCATTTATCAGTCCGCGTGTGGGACGTTTGTTTTTATCCGTACTTGTTACTGACATTTGGTTGAATTTGCTTTCAACTTGTGAAAATTTATATTCTAACAGATATCTATAAGTAAACATTTCATTTGCATAAGCAATACCATAATTAGTTTCTTGAAATGAAATATTCAGTTTATTGTAATTATCAATTAACTTATTTAATTCTAATCTTAAACTAGATAAATCATATATTTGTATTAATTTCCAATAATCCACTACATTTTGAGCTAAACCTAATTTTAATGGAAGTAATCCTTGTTTATTTGAAATTTGATCTATTTCTACTACATCGGCACACTTTGCGAAGTGGATGGTTGCGGTGACGAGGGCGATGGCGAATCTTCTGTAACAATGGGTTGTCTTAGATTTTTTAAGTGAACTGTTCTACCACGGTTCTTATCTGAACTCCCAACCTTTTGTATAATCGCTTTATTATTAGGAAGCATTGTTTTTATTACAAATGGACCATTAAATTTTTCATTATTTCTTGCTGCGGCGAGGTTATGATATTAATTTTAATAACTACAAGAAAATATAAAAATTAAGATCCAATAAAAAATTCTTTTACATCACATCAACTCACTAGTCATTTAGCCATTCAGATATTCATTGTAATTACTTCGAGGATACATATGATCGATTAATTAAATATCTTAAATTAAAAATCTTTGATTTTTTTGATGATCCGCTAATTCGTGTCGATACGTCACAGTGCAATGTGTAATTAAATTTTGGAAGATCCGCGAATCTTTGATCTATTGATGATCGGTTATATGATCTATGTCGATACGGCATAGCACAGCGTGTATAATTTTTCAAAAAATTAAGATAAAATCTATAAATAAAAGTATCATACTTATATTATACCCTCTTGACAAATGACTCATCCCATAGAAAATTCCGCCTCTAACCAATCGACAATGGTTGACATAACAAAAATCAAACCAATAACTTTAGAAATTATACATGCTAATGATGAGGGTCGTTTGATAGAATAAATAATATGTATAACAACTTCAGCCCAATCCATCAAATATTGAGAATTTTAACGGTCTTATAAAATAATGCTAAATAATTTTGAATTAAGGGTATATTTTAGATTCAAAACAAAACCAGATAATTACATTATTATTTTATTATATTATAATTAATATTGTACATATAAAAATTAAAAACTTATTGATATAATATTTATAGGTACCGCCACAGCTTCTGAAAGGGTCGCATGATCTGTAAAATAAGAAAAATTATTTATAGAATTATGATTTTTTTTGTAATTACTTAACCCATCAACCATCAACCATATATTTAAACTTATGAGGGTAATAGGTTGATTGATAAAGTATACTATATTATTCCACCAACTACAATTAAATTATTTTATTTAAAAAAGTACAATACTTCGTTTAATATTTTCTTTTAATTAGTAAGACGACATGTTTCGAATATAGATATTCATCATCAAGTCTAAAGAAGATTATGTTACAAATATATTATTATTATATAAAGTTAGAACGTACCAAAATTAAAATATTATTTGAAAATTATTATATTATTATAAATTTGAAAATTGTTTTTTGAAGTTGACGTTAGATGGTGTGTTGATTTAAAAAATAATGAATGTGAAGAGGGTGTGTGTAGTTTTCAAATTATAAATCTAAAGGTGTGTATATATAAATAAATAGTTAGAGAAAAATATTATAAAGAGGCAGAAAATTTAGTTGTTCGTGTTTATTCAAAAGAGGTTCTTTTTGTTTAGTAGCTTTTTGAATTTCGTAGGATTCCCAAATTAATCGTTTTAAGTATTTATCTTCATTGTGAAGGTTTAAGGTTTTATTAACCATATTCAATAAAAAACTCTTACATATAATTTAACAGAACAAATAAAAAATACAAAAATTCCAATAAATACTATACTAGTTTCTTTTGATGTATGTAATCTTTATCCCAGCATCCCTATGGAAGAATCACTTATTTTAATAAACAATTTCCTAAACACTACTTGGCTAGACAAAGACGATATTAATGCTTTATTTAAACTAATCAAAATTACAACGCAACAAAACTTCTTCTTCTTCAACAACTCATATTATCAAATGATAGACGGTACACCGATGGGTTCACCAATCTCTCCATTTATTGCTAATATTTTTATGGATTCAATAGAAACTAAAATTCACCAACTTCCACTTTCCAAATATTGCCTCACTTGGCATAGATACGTCGATGATATTCTAACCCTATGGACAGGTACACTTATTCAACTTAACCTTTTTTTAAATGAAATCAACAACATACATAAAAACATAAAATTCACAATAGAAACTGAAACAAACCACCAACTCAACTTTTTAGACCTTCAATTAACCATCCAACAACAACATCTATTATTTAACATATACAGAAAACCAACCTTAACCGACACTTTAATTCCACTTCAATCTAAACATAGTTACAAACATAAAATTTCTTCTTTCCTTTCTTTAATCGAACGTGCTTTTAACATACCGCTCTCTGAACAAAACAGAATTAAAGAATTCAACATTATAAAACAACTTGCACAAAATAACGGATATTCTATAAAAACAATAAATAAATTAATAAACAAAATAAAACTAAAAAAAGAACATATCTATTTCAAAACCAACGATACTAATACAGAACAAACTATATATAAATCAATAAAATATTACGGTCATATTAACAAAAAATTAAACAACATATGCAGAAAACATAACATCACACTCGCTGAAAAAACCACAGGAAATCTTACACACCTTTTATGTAACTACAAACAAAAACCAGACATAAAACAATCTAACGGCGTATACAAAATATTTTGTAATAATTGCAATTATACATACATTGGACAAACAGGACGACGCTTAGAAATTAGAATAGCCGAACATGAAAAAACCCATTCCATTTCCCAAGTAGCTAAACACATAAAACTCAAAAAACATACAATTAATCATAATAAAACCTTAAACCTTCACAATGAAGATAAATACTTAAAACGATTAATTTGGGAATCCTACGAAATTCAAAAAGCTACTAAACAAAAAGAACCTCTTTTGAATAAACACGAACAACTAAATTTTCTGCCTCTTTATAATATTTTTCTCTAACTATTTATTTATATATACACACCTTTAGATTTATAATTTGAAAACTACACACACCCTCTTCACATTCATTATTTTTTAAATCAACACACCATCTAACGTCAACTTCAAAAAACAATTTTCAAATTTATAATAATATAATAATTTTCAAATAATATTTTAATTTTGGTACGTTCTAACTTTATATAATAATAATATATTTGTAACATAATCTTCTTTAGACTTGATGATGAATATCTATATTCGAAACATGTCGTCTTACTAATTAAAAGAAAATATTAAACGAAGTATTGTACTTTTTTAAATAAAATATAAATTAACTTCGATAGACTAATCATAATTAAATTATTATAATGAATATTATTTACCACAGTTATTCTGATTCATACTCAGAATCCGTCAGAAAATCCCCATACAAGTCTTATTCATCTTCATTTTCATCGTCATCAGTATCAAGCCCCAAATCCCTCAGGACGTCTTGAAATGGACCCCGCAGTATAAATAGAGGTCGTGGAGCTGGTATAGGTAAAGGTGGTGATTGCGGTTGATCGGTTGCTGGCGGTTGCTCATCCGTTATCTCCGCCGACATTCTCACACATGATAAAAAAAAAATACACCATCATTATTAATGATGGTGTATTTTTTTATTGTCTTTCGACATACCGGACACGTTTTAATATCACCCTTAAGCCACTCTTCCAAACAACGCCTGCAAAATTTATGATTGCACCTCAAGTTTGCCATATCCCCTTTAAAAAAATCCATACAGATTGGGCAAACCATTTTTTAACAACTAAGTCAAATTTCCAAAAATGAAATCGTTTTTATATACACATAGTTTTACGGAATACTGTGGTGACAATTCTATGAAAACTTTCACCCTAATTTAAGCTATTAAAATATTTAGTAAGCTATTACTAGCTATTACAAGGTTTTGTTCGAAGTGTTTAAGGCTTTGGGTGGCTCGCAGCTAGACATGTCCGTTCTGTAGGATCCCTATAGGATGGGTGTATTTTTACTTCGGGAATACGAGATTAAGCAGTAGTTGATAAATCATAATAAAAAAAATTTTTTTATATGTACTTATATTAATAAAAAATAATAATAATAATACTATTTTTTATTAGCATACTAGTCTGGTCCGTGGGGTAAAAAAATATTTTGTTAACATTGAAAGTGTTTCGACCAAGTATGCTTTTTTTACTAAAACGTTCCACAAAAAGTCAAAAAATACTCTGCGACCGGATCTGTAAACCATATTGCTAATAGTATTACTCAAACGAAAATTGCTCTAAGTTCATACGGTGATTAGAGATGTATACTCCTTGTGTATCAGAGGGCTTCCAAAAAAATAGTAATGACAAAGCAGATAAAAACTCTGTAGTCTTTTATATTTTATAAGGATAAAGAATAAAAATATTATAATACATTAGTTTCATAATTTTTAATATGTTGCAATTCAAGTACAAAAGATATAAATTTATTTTAATCTTACATTAATTCATATAAATTTTTCTTAATTACTTCTGGATACATATTGTTGTGTTATATCATACGACAAAGATGGGTTGCTAATTAAAGATCTAAAGAACTGACTTGCAACCTGAGGAACAATAATGGCAGGGCTTTACAATCCATTTTAATTTACTTTGCCATTTTAATTCATTTTTGTTCCATATTTTATTTGTTCGTTATGTGTTATATTGTTGATTTGATTAGTTTAAGTTGTTTGTATTTTTAATAGTTATGTTTGATTTTAGAAAGTTTAATTGTACAATTTTTATTTAATGTTATATTTTGGGACTTACATAAATGATGTCGGTCAAAACAAGCAGACCTGCAGCAAGTTTGATTTAAAAGAGAAAATAAAAAGGAGCAGAAACCAAGGCGATAAAATAATAAAAAGTTAGTTAGGAAATTTTCCGAAAAGCAAAAAATTAATTAAAGAGAAGAAATCAATCATTTAATTATTATTGAAGAAGGTGTCGAAATACAAAGTTAAATTTTGGAGAGCTAACGAGAGAAGTCGAAGAGAGAGAAGAAATCAATCATTTAATTATTATTGAAGAAGGTGTCGAAATACAAAGTGTTTTAACAATAACTTGTTTGGCCGACGAATTTATGTAAGTCCTGCCATTTGTTTATTTGATTTATTGTTAGACTGGTTGCAAATAAATTATTGTTCTATTTGTCAGTCTTTTATTGTTTTGAATGCGACAATTTTATTCGAGAACCAACGACCCAGATTCAGAAATAAGATTCACATTTTAAGGTAGGCAAAAGAGCACTACAATATATAATAATTCAGTGATACATAGCAAGTTAATCCCCTTATGATATGCTAGAGAATTTGCCACACCCTCGAAATTGAAAAATACATCCCCACCTGACTGAATACATTGAAGAAGTGTATCAGTATAAAATCCCTGCATTTCTCTGATGTTCATATTTATTAATGGTACAATTTCTAGTAACCTCATCATTGAAATTTCGGCTAAGCCAATATAAAAATCATTTTTTTCAATTGTATTATGTTGTTTTTATTAAATAGTTGTCCGGTAATTTTTAATCCGCTGTCAACATTTTCTATAGGATCCAGACAACCATTTTAAAAAAAATTCTTAATTTGATCGGTATATGTATCTTTGGTCAGCATATCCCAATCCTCAAGGTTTAACGGTATACTGATGTTATTCGATCCGATTATATACATCATTGGTATCCAGTTTTCAACATCAACACCTATTGCTATAAACTTCGATTTTGACATATTTAATGCGTACCGTCTTTCATGGACTATTTTCGGTGCATGCATTACTTTAGGTACTTTATTCGGAGTATTTACTGCAAAAAGAAAATAAACAAAAAATTACAAAATAATACAGGAATATAAATATAATATGAAAAAAAAGTTAAACTGATAAGGGTTACCTAACCCGTTTATTAAAAAAAGTAATTTATTATAAGTAAACTTACTTGGTTCAATGGTTTCAGCAGCACGCTTCAAAGTTTTCAAACCCGCTCTGTTTTCCATTCTTTTTTATTTTTCTTACACAAGTTACTGTTGATACTAACAATAGTAAGTGATCTAAACAATATTTCAATGCATATATATATTAATACTAGCTACCAAAATTTTAGAAACGTTATTCACATGACTATACTTAATGATGTAATAGAAAGCACACATCACATTAATTGGTTTATAGAATTTCAATATCTGAAGGGTATGAAAATATTTTTGACTAGATTTTAATTTTTGAAACAGTATTATATTGATGACTATAACTTATTCTAAATAATACGTAATCTAATAGAAACACCTTCCAGCTTTAATTATCAGAACATTTTTTCACACTATGGGGTCTTAGAAAATTTTGATCGCTTCATAGAAAGTAAAAACTTATGAATAGACGTACGTATACCTGCATGGGCGGTCCAGAAAAAATAATCTTGAGGGGGTCACGATGAAATTTGAATTTTATGAGAATATATGTGTTTTATCATAATTAAAATATCCAATACTTGATTGACTGGTATGAGACATGCATAGTTCACAGTATCGTGAACGTAGAAAAAATTATAGCTTATGGTCAAGCTATGGAAAGCTAGAAAAAATTATAGCCTAATATAGTCAAGCTAGGGAAAGTCACATAATTATATTTTTCTATGTGTATTGTCATGATTTTAATTAGTGAAATAATTGGCAATATTTTGTTTACTTTTAAAATTTGTATTTGCCCGCCAATTGTTTTGGCGCTGTTGCTGAAAAGGAGAAAAATAAAACTTTACTTCGCGTAGAATAGTGAAGCCACGAAGTCGAGCGAAAGTCGCTCTAATAAAATTAAAAGAATATTGTAATGAGTTTTAAAATAAAAGTAAATTGGGATAAAAAGTTGTAGTTAAATGGAAAGTAAAAGTTTAAAATATTAAAAAAAGAATAAAATTAAAATCAAGGAATTATTCAGGTGAGCCGTAAAATTTATTTGAAGTGTGAGCGCGGCGTGGACATCTGCAAGGCAGAAATTTTAAATGGACGAGTCCAGTTTTAAAGTTAAACAATAATTTAAATTTGAAAAGATCATAGCATCTAAATTGGCGCACGAACGTCGGGCTTGACGGAAAACGTTTTTAATAAGAGGTATTTTATTTATTGAACCGACACTAATAACCCTGAGATTAATTAAATATTATTTGCAAAATGAGAGACGAAGAAGAGATGGATGAAGGTGTGCTGCAAGAGTTGTACATAATGATAAAGGATATGTCCAATAAGCAAACAGAAATGTCCAATAAGCAAACAGAAATGTCTAATGAGCAGAAAGAAATGTTCAAAGAAATAAAACAAAATGGTAAAAATTTTAAAGAAAAACTACAAGAAATAAGAATGGATAGAAACATTGGTATAGAAAACTTAAATAAAAAACTGTCGAAATATGAAGAAGACATGGCACAGATGAAAGAAACTTTTAATGAAACTTTTGATGTTGCGAATTTTAGTTTGAATAGCAGTAAGAGCAGAGAAGAAGAATGGGACAACATAAATAAAAAAATACAAAAATCTTTACAAGAAAATAGCGAAAATAATGCGTTAATAATAAAAAAAACTACTAAACGAATCAATTCTTGAAACGAATTCTGAAATAAATCTAGAAATAAATTCTAGAATAGTAGAAATAAAAGAACAACTTGATGATAAAATTATAGAAGCTAAAGATGATGTAAAAATTTTGCAGGAAAGCTTAGAAGAACAAGTCAAAGAAGTCGAGAGTAATTTAAAATTGATTAAAGTAAGAAATCGAGAAAATGATGAAATCTTTTATCAGAATTTAGAAGAAAATGTTACCACAATAATAGAACTAATTGATAAGAATAGAGATGAAGAATGGGGTGACAGAATAACAATACATTTACAGGATAGATACTGGAAAACAAAGAAAATAAAAAAATTGGAAGATAAAAATGGTTTAATAGCAAAAAGTTCAAAAATTGGAAAATTTCATAAAACTAAAAATTTGATGTTTAGACTCAAAAAGTTTAAATTTACTTGTGGAAAAGCGAAAATTGTATGTGATAACCAGTTTAAAGAATTTATCCGAAAAGCAATTGGAAAAATTGAAGAGATAAAAAATTTAATGTTTAGGGGGATGGAAATGGACCATATTTGTTACCAAGATAATGTAATAGATGATCAAGAATATAGAATAGAAGAAAATTTGAATTTATGGATAAAAGGTAAGGAGATGATCAAGGTTATACCTGAGATGTGGACTCCTAATACCAAGATCTTTTTATGGAAATCTAAGAGATGGAAATAGACCAGATGGTAGAAAGTCGTAAGGGGCTATTATAAACCTCCCAATGGTATTATAGAGTTTGCATAATTATGCTTAATTGGAAAAATGGAAATGGATTGCAAATATGAGATGACTGATGATTTGACATGATTTTGTAAATTAATTAATGAATTTCTTAATAGATTGATGATATTATTTTATTGTACTGATATTTGTAAATTTATGTGTGGAGGGAAGTTTGAAAATTTTGAAATAATTGTTTTAATTTGTCAGTGGTTAATTTAATTTGAAAAATGTTGAAATTTGATGTCCAGATATAAAAATTGGTTAAAACTGAAAAATTTTATGGAAATTTAATTTAAAAATGAATTTATTTATTAAATCTTAATAATTAATTTGTAAAGGGTATGAAGATGATTTTGTTATAATTTATTATGGATTTGTAAAGATAATTAATTTAAACTTAACCGTTTTGATAGGTTTTTGAGAATTATAAATTTACGGTGATATAATGTGGCGGGAACTTTTTATAAACTTCAGAAATAATTTTTTTATTTTGTAAGTAGTTATTGTAATCAATAGTGAATGAAAATTGTGTTTATTTTTGTATTTTATATTTGGTTATTTGAAATTTGTTAATAATTACTTCGAAAATTGATTAACAAGAAAAATTTATTGGAGAAGTTGATGGGATTTGTTAATAATTTAATTTTTATTTGAAAATTTAAAGAACTATGTATTGTTGTAAAATCATGTTGATAGAGTTTGTGTTAATATCTGAAATTTGGACAGAGAAGTAGTGATAGTGGCTGTCATTCCAGATATTAAAGGGGGAAGATGTCATGATTTTAATTAGTGAAATAATTGGCAATATTTTGTTTACTTTTAAAATTTGTATTTGCCCGCCAATTGTTTTGGCGCTGTTGCTGAAAAGGAGAAAAATAAAACTTTACTTCGCGTAGAATGGTGAAGCCACGAAGTCAAGCGAAAGTCGCTCTAATAAAATTAAAAGAATATTGTAATGAGTTTTAAAATAAAAGTAAATTTGGATAAAAAGTTGTAGTTAAATGGAAAGTAAAAGTTTAAAATATTAAAAAAAGAATAAAATTAAAATCAAGGAATTATTCAGGTGAGCCGTAAAATTTATTTGAAGTGTGAGCGCGGCGTGGACATCTGCAAGGCAGAAATTTTAAATGGACGAGTCCAGTTTTAAAGTTAAACAATAATTTAAATTTGAAAAGATCATAGCAGTATATTTGTCATAACTTGATTATTTATTCAAGAAACTCTTTTATCTACCCATTGAAGATAATAAAAAAAACATTAACATACCTACATTAATAATATTCAATTTGTTTGAAATATTACTTACCAACGATATGATGGAAAGTTTTTGAAATTTTGCGTTCCTGAGAGGGAAAGAGAGGAAGAGAAAGAGAGAGAAAGAGAGAGAGAGAGAGAGAGAGAGAAAGAGAAAGAGAGATTATATCCATTATTTGATTGACAGGTGTGAAGTATGCCTAGTTTACAGTCTCGTGGACTACGAAAAAATTATAACCATAGTCATTAAGCCAAGAAAGGTAGGTAATTATATTTTTCTAGATGTATTATTTATTCAAGAACCTCTTCAATCTACCCCATCGATGATAATAAAAATACATTTACATACCTACATTAAAGATATTCAATTTGCTTGAAATATTACCTACCAACGATATGATGGAAAGCTTTTTGAAATTTTGCGTGCCTGAGAAAGAAAGAGAGTAAGAGAGAGAGAGAGAGAGAGAGAGAGAAGAGAGATTATATCCAATACTTGATTGACAGGTATGAAGTATGTCCTAGTTTACAGCCTCATGGACTTAAAAAAATTATAACCATATTCATTAAGCTAATAAGAAAGTAGTTAATTATATTTTTCTAGATGTATTATTTATTCAAGAACCTCCTCACTCTACCCCCTTGATGATAATTAAAATACATATAACTACATTAATGGGCAGAAGAATTCTCACCATTAATAATAAACGTAAATTAAATATTCAATGTTTGCTTGATAGGGTGGGTTATTCATAATCACATGATCAGTTTACAGCCTCTTGGAAAAATAAAAAAGTATGATCACGAGTCTTAATCTAATCAATGTTAGTTAATTATATTTTTCTCGATGTGTTGTCATATGAGAGTTGAATTTCCGCCATTAATAACCATCATAATTAAATATATCCAATATTGATTGGAGTGAAGTATGGACCGTTTACAGCATCTTGGAAAAATTATGATCTACTCTTAATTATATTTTTTTCACGATATGCAGTCATTTACTTAATTGATTTTAAAAGATGCCCCATATATTTTAATTAGTGGTCATTAAAATTAGAAACGCATTCCAGCTCTAATTACCATACTTAAAAAATTTTTATCACATTCCGGGGACTTTTTATAAAATTTTTATAAAATTCTGTGTCGTGGGAGTGACCTAGTACATCTACTGACTTTATAAGTTTTTTGTTTCTTAATTTGCTGTCCTTTATTAGAAAGGGACCTGCAAAATCTATACTCACTACTGTAAATGGGCGCATAGGTTTTAATCTATTCAGTGGTAAATTGCCCATTTTTGTACTGATTTGTAATGGTTTTACCTTAAAGCATATTAAACATTGTCTTAAAATTCCCTTTATCGTATTTAGTCCAGATAAGGGCCAGTAGTTTTCCCTAAGGGATGCTAAAATTGTATGTGCACCAGCGTGCAGATTTTTTAGATGTTCGTTTTTAATAATTAATTTTGTTAAAAAATGAGATTTAGGTAGAATAACTGGATGTTTTTTGGAATAATCAAACTCCCCATACTTTATTCTTCCTCCTACTCTTAAAATACCTTTCCTGTCCAGAAACGGACTTAATATTTTACTAGTATTTTGAATTTTCCCCCTTTGTAAGTTTGTTATATCCTGAGAGAATTCATCGTTTTGGCATACTATAATTAATTTATCTAACGTAGATTTTAATTCATGGACTGTCAAAGGACCACGGATTTTCGTTTTTAGCATATTAGAATTATTGGCAAATCGTATACACCAAGCCGTGATACGTTGCAATTTGTTTAATGAAGAATATCGAGAAATTAAATCAAAGGATTTCGTGCTAGTAAGCGTGATTTTTAGTTGACGTTTTTCTGGAATATCTATATTTTTATTATTATATTGTTCATTTGGCCAGAATTTTGAACTTTTACTTAACCAGCTTGGACCTTCCCACCAAATTGAATTGGATAGCTGACTTACATCCATTCCTCTAGAGACGATGTCTGCGGGATTATATTTGGATCTTACATGTTTCCAACAGGTTACTTTTGTCAAATCTTGGATTTTTGAAACTCTATTTGCGACAAAAGTTTTCCAACGAGCGGGTTGTTCTGCTAACCAATTCAACACTATTGTAGAATCTGTCCAATATGTTATTTTTGAAATTTCTAATTCTAAATGTTTTACGACAGTTTTCGATAATTTGGCTAAGAGAACTGCGCCACACAACTCTAATTTTGGCATTGTAATCTTTTTTATCGGGGCAACCCTGGATTTTGCACACACAAGGGCAATCATTACTTTTCCCGTCTGCGATGTACTTCTTAAATATATTGCGCAACCGTATGCTGATTCACTAGCATCACAAAAACCGTGAATTTGTATGTCTACCGGTTGTGAATTCAGTATGTGTCTTTTAATTTCCAAGTTTTTTAATGTATTTGTTAGCTTCGTTGGTTTGAAAGTTCGAAAAGCTGCTTTCGAAACGCAACTAGGCTAGAATGCAGAAATCCAGTCATAAAAATCTGCTTTGAAAGACCTTTGTGTAGGCGAAATGTGGGGGTGGTCGCTAAAATAAAACACTTGTTTGGTTGCACTATATTTATTGACCGAAAGAATGGTTGTTTTTTAGTATTGCTGCAATCACTGAATCTTATTGTCATCGATACGTGTAATTCGAATGACTGCAGGGTTTTACACAAATAACTGTTACAATTATAAGAAGGTTCGGGCTTCGTTACAAAGGGAGTATTAACGATACGGAAGAGCGGTATGTTTGCTCGAGTACTTGAATGCTACTACTGAGGTGGTCATGCGTGCAATACAATTGCAGGGATGAACAAATATGACAGGGGCGTACTAAGTAAAAGAAAGAATTGTTGGCGGCAATTTTGAACAATGGAAACATAATAAATAAAACATATTGCAATTCTAAACAGTATTTATTTGTTGTCTTAAATCGGACCATTGTTTTTGTATGTTTTCTGGGACTGGATCATCCCAATTCAATTTAAGTTGCCAAAGTTGTTGCAGTAAAATTTTCGTCGAAATTACTAAGGGTTGAATTAATCCTAAAGGATCGAATATTTTACCTACAGTGGAAAGAATTAACCTTTTTGTTGTTGGATAATCAAATGTATTATTTTCTGTATTAGTTTTATATTTTATTTTATCTCGTTTTGAGTCCCAAGCCACTCCTAAAGTATTAAGATCATTTTGATTTTTAATTATATGTTCATCGTTAGTATTTACATTTGCACAATGTTTCAAAACTGTTGGTGAATTGCTACACCACTTTCTCATTTTGAACCCAGCACTACTTAATATTTGATCTACTTGCTGCTTCAGTTTTATCGCTTCGACTTCATCGTCGGCACCTGACAAAAAATCATCAACATAGGTGTTGTTTATTATAGCTTTGCTAGCTGCGGGAAATTGAGCTTCGTTTTCTTCAGCTACTTGTTTTACACAACGTGTAGCGAGAAATGTTGCTGGAGTTGTTCCGTATGTTACAGTTTTTAAACGAAACGTTGATATTGGATCATTTTGATTTTCACGCCAAAGAATTCGTTGATAATCGCAATGGCTCTCATCTATTAAAACTTGTCGAAACATTTTTTCACAATCTGCACTTACGACAATATTGTATTTTCTAAACCGTAGCAGAATTGAAAAAAGATCACTCTGCACTTACAGGTCCTGATTTCAAAATATCATTGAGCGCTCTACCATTCGTTGTTTTTGCCGAAGCGTCAAAAACTACCCTTAACGCTGTAGTGGAACTCGAAGTTTTTATTACAGAATGATGTGGAATGTAGTATGATTTTTTCTTAGTAAAAGTATTGTCAATTTTCATTTCATTTATTTTTTCCATGTGACCAAGAGATTCATATTCACGCATAAATTCACAATATTGTTTTTTTAATTCAAGATTTTTTGTGAATCTGTTCTCAAGACCATGAAATCTTTTTACGGCAGTTTGGTAGCTGTCACCTAGCTCGACATTATCCTTTAATGGCAAACGAACAACAAATCTGCCATTAGGATCACGAGATGTGCTTCTCGCGAATTCCTTTTTGCATTCTATTTCTTCTACCGTATTTGTTGTTTTTTGTTCAATTTCTTCCAATTTCCAAAACTTCTCCAAACTATTCTGTACTTCCTGATCTGTACGTTCGGAAATTGTTAAATTACACAAATGTTTACTTTTAGCAATATCTATTCGCCCAGTAACTATCCAACCTAATCGCGTTTTTTGTAGTTTTACACATTTTTGGTTGGTGTTTATCTTACCGAATAACAATAATTTATAAAATGTGTCTGCACCAAGCAATAAATCTATTTTTCGTGAAACATTGAATTCTGGATCTGCAAGTTGTATATATTTTGGAAATTTTATGTTGCTTGCGTTAAAATTGATGAGCGGTATGTCTTCTGTAATTTTATCTATTACCAAAAATGATAAGTTCTTTTTGAATTGTGTATAAATGGAACTTATTTCTGCCTTTAATGTTGATACAGCTGTTGATTTGTTGTTGTTAATTCCAGAAACTACAAATGGTGTGGTTTCTATTGCACGAATTCCTAATGATTTTGACAATTCCTTTGTAATATAGTTTGTTGTTGAACCATTGTCTAGCAAAACTCTTACCTTTATTGGTTGATTATTTCTATCAAAAATGTTAACTATGGCTGTCGAAAGTATTTCATATGAATCTTTATTATTAGAGGCATGCGTTGATATAACTACTGTATTTGTGCTGTGATCCGCAATTTCAGCAATATTTTCGGATGTTTCTTGTTTTACTTGTGGAAAGTGTAATAATGCGTTATGCGGTTTTTTACATTTGAGACAATTTTGTGCGGTGCAATCTTTAACCACACGGTTGGGCTTTAAACATTTTAAACATAAATGCAAATTTTTAATTTCTTTTAGTCTATCTTCAATTTTTAATTTTAAAAATGCTTCACAATAATATATTAGGTGAGATTCTTTACAAAAATTGCAACGATATTGTTTGTGTGTGACTACATTGGCAATTTGTTTTTGATTTATAACATTTCTTGGAGTTTTTTCAAATGCATTAATTTTAATATTGCTGTTGGTGTTGGAAATTGTTTCCAAAAGTTGACACCTTTTTTTAAAGAAATTTTCTAATTGTTCAAGAGTGGGTAAGTCTTGTGTATCTAATGAAGTTTCCCAAAAACGCTTAGTGTTGTTATCTAATTTATTTGTCAAAATATATATCAGAAGAGTGTCCCAATGCTCTACGGGTTGGTTTAACGCCTTTAGAGCCCTAATATTTTTTAGAAAATCATCTAAAACTTTCCTTAACATTGTACCGTTTTCTTTAAATAAAGTGGGTAATTCAAATATTGCTTTAACATGGGAATAAATTGTTAATTTTTCATTTTGATATCTTTCTGTGAGTAAGTTCCAGGCTACTGTAAAATTTGTGTCTGATATTTCTAGCGAATGTATTACTTCTACAGCGGAACCTTTCAATGATGATAACAAATAATGAAATTTTTGAATTTGACTTAATTTTGTATTTAAGTTTATTAAAGCTTGAAATGTATCCCTAAATTTGGACCAGTCTTGATATTTTCCGTCAAACTCAGGCAAATTTAGTACAGGTAAACGTACGTTGTTGATTATTTGGCAATCTGATTCATTTTCAGTTTGTGCGGCTAAACTAGTACTATTTTGACCGATTTGAGTTTTGTTTTTTAAACTTTCATTTATTAATTTATTAGCTTTTGCCAATGTTTGATAGTATATAGCTCTTCAAATTCAACAATTTGTGACGGGACTTCATGACAATCACCCTCTTTCTCCTCTATTTCGACAATAATTTGCTCTAGCTCGGCTAAAGCGCTTTCCAATTTTTTCAAACGAATTTTTAGTTCTTCTATTGTGTTATCGTTGTTATAATTACTAACAAATATTTTGAATCTATCAAATGATGCGATAATTGCATCTTTCTTTTTTCGTAGCGATAACAAAGTAATTTTTCCCATTTTATTTCGATATTAATTTTTACAACAAAGCACAATGCAAATCGAGTAATTTTATCAGTTTTATTTTATTTTTCAAACGACGAGTATTATATTTTAATATTACGAAGGAATAAAGCAGATAATGCTACGACTATCATAAACTATTTTATTTTGATATCAACTTATCGACAAATGATAAGTTTTGTTTATATTTTACGTTATTTAACACGATTTTAAGCGTGAGAAACAATATTTTTATTTTCAAAACGACAAATTGTAAGATTTTACTATTCAAATTTATATTTTTATACGAGATGAGACAATTATTTGGTTCTGCCGAGAGTACGGTAATTTTTAATTTTTCAAATTTTTTAAAGATTTGCGAACAATAGCTGTATTCTTTTCACCTATTTTATTTCCATCTCAGTTACACAACTGAGACGAAGTGAGCTGAGCCGAGCAGGTATTAACTGAGTCAAAGTGAGAAAAACATAAGGTGAAAAGAACAACAAAAGTACACTACCAACCATGATACAAAAATTATTTACCAACCAAATCATATTTACCAATGTTTACTATCAACATAACCTCAATATAACATAAACGTGATAATGTTTACTATAACCATAACCTTCACAAAAACAAATAAGGCGTTAACCTTTTTAAACCGACCAATCCGGGGTATTTCCCAATTTAGCTCAGTTCGTACTCACTTGTAATACTTCGAAAAAGCAAGATCAGTTAGGTTGGGGTGGGAGGTGATTTACTCAGTTAAAACTCAGTTTGGCACGGCACAGCACATCTGTTGAAACGGTAAAAAGATCACCCATTTAACTGAGTACCTGAGTATCTCAGTACAATCTCACTTAAAATAGGTGAAAAGAATACAACTAATGAATCGACAATAAGTAGTCTTTGTCAAATTTATCGATACAAAAGGATATTATTAGGAAAAAGGACTTACACATATTTTGCAGAACATCAATCAAGGTGATCAAACTGTTGATGATGATTGCAGCGTTCATCCTCTTCCTATTACGATGGTTTCAATAATATTTCCTTCGGATTAAGTACCAAATTTTGCGTCTTAATCCGGTTCTGATAGGACCATAAAATGATGGGTTTTCTTCGACGTTATAAAAGTGGACTGTATGAATATTAGATTTATTTTTAATATCGTATACAATAAATTCACTACATTAATTGACGATCGCACTATATTATTTTGCTTGCACTCTCGTGCGTTACCTTAATCGTACTGTCTTATCAAAAATGGTACGCCTTACATACAATGGTAGCGCATGTGAAATAAATGATTATAATATTAAAAGTGATATTTTCTATTAACTATTATTGAAATCTAAACAAGTTATACACTTGAAGAACAGAATTTTGTAGCAATTTAAAATCAAAATCTTTTAACTAATACTTTAGTTCTTTAAGTTATTTACTTGAAAATCAGAATTTTGTTAATAGTTTAAAATTGAAAACCCTAAAATAACTACTTTTGTTCTATAAGTTATTTACTTGAAGATGATGCATTTTGTTAATAGTTTAAAATTAAAAACTCTAAATTAACTACTTCTGTTCTATAAGTTATTTACATGAAGATAAGCATTTTGTTAATAGTTTAAATTTAAAAACACTAAATTAACTACTTCTGGTCTATAAGTTATTTACTTGAAGATCAGCATTTTGTTTATGGTTTAAAAAAAAGGTATAAACTAACTACTTTTCTTCTTTAAGTTATTTACTTAAAGAAGAGAATTTTGTAGACAATTTAAAATCAAAATCTTCAAACTAATACTTTAGTTCTTTAAGTTATTTACTTGAAGATCAGAATTTAGTTAATAGTTTAAAATTGAAAACCCGAAAATAACTACTTTTGTTCTATAAGTTATTTACTAGAAGAACAGAATTTTGTAGACAATTTAAAATCAAAATCTTCAAACTAATATTTTAGTTCTTTAAGATAATTACTTGAAGATCAGAATTTTGTTATTAGTTTAAAATTGAAAACGCTAAAATAACTACTTTTGTTCTATAAGTTACACAATTGAAGAACAGAATTTTGTAGCAATTTAAAATCAAAATCTTCTAACTAATACTTTAGCTCTTTCAGTTATTTACTTGAAGATCAGAATTTTGTTAATAGTTTAAAAGTGAAAACCCTAAAATAATTACTTTTGTTCTATAAGTTAATTACTTGAAGATCTGCATTTTGTTAATAGTTTAAAATTAAAAACTCTAAATTAACTACTTCTGTTCTATAAGTTATTTACTTGAAGATTAGAATTTTGTTAATAGTTTAAAATTGAAAACCCTAAAATAACTACTTTTGTTTTATAAGTTATTTACTTGAAGATCTGCATTTTGTTAATAGTTTAAAATTAAAAACTCTAAATTAACTGCTTCTGTTCTATAAGTTATTTACTTGCAGATCAGCATTTTGTTAATAGTTTAAAATTAAAAACTCTAAATTAACTACTTCTGGTCTATAAGTTATTTACTTAAAGATCAGCATTTTGTTAATAGTTTAAAATTAAAAACTCTAAATTAACTACTTCTGTTCTATAAGTTATTTACTAGAAGATCAGAATGTTGTTAATAGTTTAAAATTGAAAACTCTAAAATAACTACTTTTGTTCTATAATTTATTTACTTGAAGAACAGAATTTTGTAGCAATTTAAAATCAAAATCTTTTAACTAATACTTTAGTTCTTTAAGTTATTTACTTGAAGATCAGAATTTTGTTAATAGTTTAAAATTGAAAACCCTAAAATAACTACTTTTGTTCTACAAGTTATTTACTTGAAGATGATGCAATTTCTAATAATGTAAAATTAAAAACTCTAAATTAACTACTTGTGTTCTATAAGATATTTACTTGAAGATCAGAATTTTGTTAATAGTTTAAAATTGAAAACCCTAAAATAACTACTTTTGTTCTATAAGTTATTTACTTGAAGATCTGCATTTTATTATTAGTTTAAAATTAAAAACTCAAAATTAACTACTTCTGTTCTATAAGTTATTTACTTGAAGATAAGCATTTTGTTAATAGTTTAAATATAAAACTCTAAATTAACTACTTCTGGTCTATAAGTTATTTACTTGAAGATCAGCATTTTGTTTATAGTTTAAAAAAAAAGCTATAAACTAACTACTTTTCTTCTTTAAGTTATTTACTTAAAGAACAGAATTTTGTAGACAATTTAAAATCAAAATCTTCAAACTAATACTTTAGTTCTTTAAGTTATTTACTTGAAGATCTGCATTTTGTTAATAGTTTATAATTAAAAACTCTAAATTAACTACTTCTGTTCTATAAGTTATTTACTTGAAGAACAGAATTTTGTAGCAATTTAAAATCAATACCTTCTAACTAATACTTTAGTTCTTTAAGTTATTTACATGAAGATCAGAATTTTGTTAATAGTTTAAAATTGAAAACCCTAAAATAACTACTTTTGTTCTATAAGTTATTTACTTGAAGATCTGCATTTTGTTAATAGTTTAAAATTAAAAACTCTAAATTAACTACTTCTAATCTACAAGTTATTTATTTGAAGATCTGCATTTTGTTAATAGTTTAAAATTAAAAACTCTACATTAACTACTTGTGTTCTATAAGTTACTTACTTGAAGATCAGAATGTTGTTAATAGTTTAAAATTGAAAACCCTAAAATAATTACTTTTGTTCTATAAGTTATTTACTTGAAGATCTGCATTTTGTTTATAGTTTAAAAAAAAAGCTATAAACTAACTACTTTTCTTCTTTAAGTTATTTACTTGAAGATCAGAATTTTGTTAATAGTTTAAAATTGAAAACCCTAAAATAACTACTTTTGTTTTATAAGTTATTTACTTGAAGATCCGCATTTTGTAAATAATTTAAAATTAAAAACTCTAAATTAACTACTTCTAATCTATAAGTTATTTATTTGAAGATCAGAATTTTTTTAATAGTTTAAAATTGAAAACCCTAAAATAATTACTTTTGTTCTATAAGTTATTTACTTGAAGATCTGCATTTTGTTAATAGTTTAAAATTAAAAACTTTAATTAACTACTTCTGTTCTATAAGTTATTTACTTGAAGATTAGAATTTTGTTAATAGTTTAAAATTGAAAACCCTAAAATAACTACTTTTGTTTTATAAGTTATTTACTTGAAGATCTGCATTTTGTTAATAGTTTAAAATTAAAAACTCTAAATTAACTACTTCTGTTCTATAAGTTATTTACTTGAAGATCAGCATTTTGTTAATAGTTTAAAATTAAAAGCTCTAAATTAACTACTTCTGGTCTATAAGTTATTTACTTGAAGATCAGCATTTTGTTAATAGTTTAAAATTAAAAACTCTAAATTAACTACTTCTGTTCTATAAGTTATTTACTTGAAGATCAGAATGTTGTTAATAGTTTAAAATTGAAAACTCTAAAATAACTACTTTTGTTCTATAAGCTATTTACTTGAAGAACAGGATTTTTAGCAATTTAAAATCAAAATCTTCTACCTAATCCTTTAGTTCTTTAAGTTATTTACTTGAAGATCAGAATTTTGTTAATAGTTTAAAATTGAAAACCCTAAAATAACTACTTGTGTTCTATAAGTTATTTACTTGAAGATCTGCATTTTGTTAATAGTTTAAAAATAAAAACTCTAAATTAACTACTTCTGTTCTATAAGTTATTTACTTGAAGATCAGAATGTTGTTAATAGTTTAAAATTGAAAACTCTAAAATAACTACTTTTGTTCTATAAGCTATTTACTTGAAGAACAGAATTTTGTAGCAATTTAAAATCAAAATCTTCTAACTAATACTTTAGTTCTTTAAGTTATTTACTTGAGGATCTGCATTTTGTTAATAGTTTAAATTTAAAGACTCTAAATTAACTACTTCTGTTCTATAAGTTATTTACTTCAAGATCAGAATTTTGTTAATAGTTTAAAATTGAAAACCCTAAAATTACTACTTTTGTTCTATAAGCTATTTACTTGAAGATCAGCATTTTGTTAATAGTTTAAAATTAAAAACTCTATATTAACTACTTCTGTTCTATAAGTTATTTACTTGAAGATCAGCATTTTGTTAAAAGTTTAAAATTAAAGCTATAATCTAACTACTTTTCTTCTTTTAGTTATTTACTTAAAGAACAGAAATATGTAGAACATTTTAAAATCGGAATCTTCAAACTAATACTTTAGTTCTTTAAGTTATTTACTTGAAGATCTGCATTTTGTTAATAGTTTAAAATTAAAAACTCTAAATTAACTACTTCTGTTCTATAAGTTATTTACTTGAAGATTAGAATTTTGTTAATAGTTTAAAATTGAAAACCTTAAAATAACTACTTTTGTTCTATAAGTTATTTACTTGAAGATCAGCATTTTGTTAATAGTTTAAAATTAAAAACTCTAAATTAACTACTTCTGGTCTATAAGTTATTTACTTGTAGATCAGCATTTTGTTTATAGTTTAAAAAAAAGCTATAAACTAACTACTTTTCTTCTTTAAGTTATTTACTTAAAGAACAGAATTTTGTAGACAATTTAAAATCAAAATCTTCAATCTAATACTTTACCTCTTTAAGTTATTTACTTGAAGATCAGAATTTTGTTAATAGTTTAAAATTGAATACCCGAAAATATCTACTTTTGTTCTATAAGTTATTTACTAGAAGAACAAAATTTTATAGGCAATTTAAAATCAAAATCTTCAAACTAATACTTTAGTTCTTTAAGTTATTTACTTGAAGATCTGCATTTTAAAGCAATTTAAAATCAATACCTTCTAACTATTACTTTAGTTCTTTAAGTTATTTACTTGAAGATCAGCATTTTGTTAATAGTTTAAATTTAAAGACTCTAAATTAACTACTTCTGTTCTATAAGTTATTTACTTGAAGATCAGCATTTTGTTAATAGTTTAAATTTAAAGACTCTAAATTAACTACTTCTGTTCTATAAGTTATTTACTTCAAGATCAGTATTTTGTTAATAGTTTAAAATTGAAAACTCTAAAATAACTACTTTTCTTCTATAAGTTATTTACTAGAAGAACAGAATTTTGTAGCAATTTAAAATTAAAATCTTCTAACTAATACTTTAGTTGTTTAAGTTATTTACTTGAAGATCAGAATTTTGTTAATAGTTTAAAATTGAAAACCCTAAAATTACTACTTTTGTTCTATAAGCTATTTACTTGAAGATCAGCATTTTGTTAATAGTTTAAAATTAAAGCTATATTCTAACTACTTTTCTTCTTTTAGTTACTTACTTAAAGAACAGAAATATGTAGACAATTTAAAATCGGAATCTTCAAACTAATACTTTAGTTCTTTAAGTTATTTACTTGAAGATCAGAATTTTGTTAATAGTTTAAAATTGAAAACACTAAAATAACTACGTTTGTTCTATAAGTTATTTACTTGAAGATTTGCATTTTGTTAAAAGTTTAAAATTAAAGCTATATTCTAACTACTTTTCTTCTTTTAGTTACTTACTTAAAGAACAGAAATATGTAGACAATTTAAAATCAAAATCTTCAAACTAATACTTTAGTTCTTTAAGTTATTTACTTGAAGATCAGAATTTTGTTAATAGTTTAAAATTGAAAACACTAAAATAACTACGTTTGTTCTATAAGTTATTTACTTGAAGATTTGCATTTTGTTAATAGTTTAAAATTAAAAACTCTAAATTATCTACTTCAGATCTATAAGTTATTTACTTGAAGATCTGCATTTTGTTTAGAGTTTAAAAAAAAAGCTATAAACTAACTACTTTTCTTCTTTAAGTTATTTACTTAAAGAACAGAATTTTGTAGACAATTTAAAATCAAAATCTTCAATCTAATACTTTACCTCTTTAAGTTATTTACTTGAAGATCAGAATTTTGTTAATAGTTTAAAATTAAAAACCCTAAAATAACTACTTTTGTTTTATAAGTTATTTACTTGAAGATCTGCATTTTGTAAATAGTTTAAAATTAAAAACTCTAAATTAACTACTTCTAATCTATAAGTTATTTATTTGAAGATCAGAATTTTGTTAATAGTTTAAAATTGAAAACCCTAAAATAATTACTTTTGTTCTATAAGTTATTTACTTGAAGATCTGCATTTTGTTAATAGTTTAAAATTAAAAACGTTAATTAACTACTTCTGTTCTATAAGTTATTTACTTGAAGATTAGAATTTTGTTAATAGTTTAAAATGGAAAACCCTAAAATAACTACTTTTGTTCTATAAGTTATTTACTTGAAGATCTGCATTTTGTTAATAGTATAAAATGAAAAACTCTAAATTAACTACTTCTGTTCTATAAGTTATTTACTTGAAGATCAGCATTTTGTTAATAGTTTAAAATTAAAAGCTCTAAATTAACTACTTCTGGTCTATAAGTTATTTACTTGAAGATCAGCATTTTGTTAATAGTTTAAAATTAAAAACTCTAAATTAACTACTTCTGTTCTATAAGTTATTTACTTGAAGATCAGAATGTTGTTAATAGTTTAAAATTGAAAACTCTAAAATAACTACTTTTGTTCTATAAGCTATTTACTTGAAGAACAGAATTTTTAGCAATTTAAAATCAAAATCTTCTACCTAATCCTTTAGTTCTTTAAGTTATTTACTTGAAGATCTGCATTTTGTTAATAGTTTAAAAATAAAAACTTTAAATTAACTACTTCTGTTCTATAAGTTATTTACTTGAAGATCAGAATGTTGTTAATAGTTTAAAATTGAAAACTCTAAAATAACTACTTTTGTTCTATAAGCTATTTACTTGAAGAACAGAATTTTGTAGCAATTTAAAATCAAAATCTTCTAACTAATACTTTAGTTCTTAAAGTTATTTACTTGAAGATCAGAATTTTGTTAATAGTTTAAAATTGAAAACCCTAAAATTACTACTTTTGTTCTATAAGCTATTTACTTGAAGATCAGCATTTTGTTAATAGTTTAAAATTAAAAACTCTATATTAACTACTTCTGTTCTATAAGTTATTTACTTGAAGATCAGCATTTTGTTAAAAGTTTAAAATTAAAGCTATAATCTAACTACTTTTCTTCTTTTAGTTATTTACTTAAAGAACAGAAATATGTAGAACATTTTAAAATCGGAATCTTCAAACTAATACTTTAGTTCTTTAAGTTATTTACTTGAAGATCAGAATTTTGTTAATAGTTTAAAATTGAAAACCCTAAAATAATTACTTTTGTTCTATAAGTTATTTACTTGAAGATCTGCATTTTGTTAATAGTTTAAAATTAAAAACTCTAAATTAACTACTTCTGTTCTATAAGTTATTTACTTGAAGATTAGAATTTTGTTAATAGTTTAAAATTGAAAACCTTAAAATAACTACTTTTGTTCTATAAGTTATTTACTTGAAGATCAGCATTTTGTTAATAGTTTAAAATTAAAAACTCTAAATTAACTACTTCTGGTCTATAAGTTATTTACTTGAAGATCAGCATTTTGTTTATAGTTTAAAAAAAAGCTATAAACTAACTACTTTTCTTCTTTAAGTTATTTACTTAAAGAACAGAATTTTGTAGACAATTTAAAATCAAAATCTTCAATCTAATACTTTACCTCTTTAAGTTATTTACTTGAAGATCAGAATTTTGTTAATAGTTTAAAATTGAAAACCGGAAAATAACTACTTTTGTTCTATAAGTTATTTACTAGAAGAACAAAATTTTATAGGCAATTTAAAATCAAAATCTTCAAACTAATACTTTAGTTCTTTAAGTTATTTACTTGAAGATCTGCATTTTGAAGCAATTTAAAATCAATACCTTCTAACTAATACTTTAGTTCTTTAAGTTATTAACTTGAAGATCTGCATTTTGTTAATATTTTAAAATTAAAAACTCTAAATTAACAACTTCTGTTCTATAAGTTATTTACTTGAAGATCAGAATGTTGTTAATAGTTTAAAATTGAAAACTCTAAAATACCTACTTTTGTTCTATAAGTTATTTACTTGAAGAACAGAATTTTGTAGCAATTTAAAATCAAAATCTTCTAACTAATACTTTAGTTCTTTAAGTTATTTACTTGAAGATCAGCATTTTGTTAATAGTTTAAATTTAAAGACTCTAAATTAACTACTTCTGTTCTATAAGTTATTTACTTCAAGATCAGAATTTTGTTAATAGTTTAAAATTGAAAACTCTAAAATAACTGCTTTTCTTCTATAAGTTATTTACTAGAAGAACAGAATTTTGTGGCAATTTAAAATCAAAATCTTCTAACTAATACTTTAGTTGTTTAAGTTATTTACTTGAAGATCAGAATTTTGTTAATAGTTTAAAATTGAAAACCCTAAAATTACTACTTTTGTTCTATAAGCTATTTACTTGAAGATCAGCATTTTGTTAATAGTTTAAAACTAAAAACTCTATATTAACTACTTCTGTTCTATAAGTTATTTACTTGAAGATCAGCATTTTGTTAAAAGTTTAAAATTAAAGCTATATTCTAACTACTTTTCTTCTTTTAGTTACTTACTTAAAGAACAGAAATATGTAGACAATTTAAAATCGGAATCTTCAAACTAATACTTTAGTTCTTTAAGTTATTTACTTGAAGATCAGAATTTTGTTAATAGTTTAAAATTGAAAACACTAAAATAACTACGTTTGTTCTATAAGTTATTTACTTGAAGATTTGCATTTTGTTAATAGTTTAAAATTAAAAACTCTAAATTATCTACTTCTGATCTATAAGTTATTTACTTGAAGATCTGTATTTTGTTAATAGTTTAAAATTAAAAACTCTACATTAACTACTTCTGTTCTATAAGTTATTTACTTGAAGATCAGAATGTTGTTAATAGTTTAAAATTGAAAACTCTAAAATTACTACTTTTGTTCTATAAGTTATTAACTTGAAGAACAGAATTTTGTAGCAATTTAAAATCAAAATCTTCTAACTAATACTTTAGTTCTTTAAGTTATTTACTTGAAGATCAGAATTTTGTTAATAGTTTAAAATTGAAAACCCTAAAATAATTACTTTTGTTCTATAAGTTATTTACTTGAAGATCTGCATTTTGTTAATAGTTTAAAATTAAAAACTCTAAATTAACTACTTCTGTTCTATAAGTTATTTACTTGAAGATTAGAATTTTGTTAATAGTTTAAAATTGAAAACCCTAAAATAACTACTTTTGTTCTATAAGTTATTTACTTGAATATCTGCAATTTGTTAATAGTTTAAAATTAAAAACTCTAAATTAACTACTTCTGTTCTATAAGTTATTTACATGAAGATCAGCATTTTGTTAATAGTTTAACATTAAAAACTCTAAATTAACTACTTCTGGTCTATAAGTTATTTACTTGAAGATCAGCATTTTGTTTATAGTTTAAAAAAGAAGCTATAAACTAACTACTTTTCTTCTTTAAGTTATTTACTTAAGCCCGTTTTAGACGATCAATAATTATGGTCGTAATTTTGTTCAAAATTTGGAAAATATTTATGGTTGAAAATTATTTTCAAAAAAATAATATGGTGTTTTACACGATAAAGAATTATGGTTATAATAATTTGTGGTTATAATTATGACTTTGCGCAAGTGTCAAGAATGACAATTATTTAAATTTTAAAACTTAATTTTTAAACTTGGAAATATGTTATTTTGTGTATGTTTGTCAACGTAAGAGGTTATAAAAGTTTGTAAAAATGCTTTTTCAATATAAGTCCTAAACTATGTGTTTTGAAATAAATATTTTGTATATCTTTTTAAAGTAGACTAAAATTTCTATAATTTGAAATAAAATCCAGCTCTGTAGGTATAATACTTATCGAGATACAGCCTTCCAAAAACTGACAATTTTTTTCTAAAAAAGTGAAATTTTAGATTTGGTCAATTATCGACTTTGATATCGGGAAAAATACTCGTTTTACTGGTAAAATTATAGGGAAAGATGTTGTAGAAAATGTATTTAGCTTTAATTTAAGCACAGAACAACGTCTGTAGGCCATACTATAGTTTTCAAACAAATCTTCAAAATCTTAAAAATGGGAAAACTGCAGTTTTCGAAAATTTGCTCGGTTTAGTTCTTACGATGGTTTGAGGGTAGTTTGAAAGGAAATACATCTGCAAGGAATATAAATATATTTCAACTATTAATATTAAAAAAAAATTTTAATTTATTTATTTATAATATTATTGATATTTATAAAGCATATTTACCTAAGGCATTACAATAATAGAATTGTTCATTTTGAACACTTTGTGGGTGTTCGAAAATTGTTTATTCGTCCTGAAAAATCGGCACATGATTGTCGACGTCGTCCTCTCCTTCTTCGGAAATTTGAAGCTCGGCGATGTTATGGTAAAAGACACCGGAGCAAAATTTGTAGAGAACCGAACATTCAAGGCCTGCTTTTACACAGGTACAGCCGTCTCCGCCCCAACCACTTCTGAATTTAGTGCTAAAACGTGCAATGTTACACTATCTTCCGTTGGAGGCAAACAGGTGAGATCAACCTTAGCAAAAGCGACTGTTTTTACAAATTTTTGTAGCACAGGCTGGGAGGGTATCTTCAATGTAGTCTCCTACATATAGAGCTACTAGGCATTTGATCCTGGCATCAGCGATGGCTTGGTAGGCTGAATTGAGTTGGAGGAACACTTCAGCAGCTGCAAATGAGTTTAACGTGTTTCTGAATGGCGCTTCACAGATTGTTCTTTCCATGTCAGAAAAGGACAGAGGTGGTGTCGCACCCAGTGAAGGCGTGGAGTAAAATCTCTACGATTGAACAGGGTTGAGGAATATTGTAAGGGGCCAGAGTCACTTCTGCCACTTTTCAGGAAACAAAGATGTCGCAGTGAGCATCCTCGACTGCCTGCTTTGTCTCAATTCCCTGGTTTTGGAAGGGGAGCATATCAGAGCAATCAATCGTCGTTTGTTGCTATCGCTGGCCAATAACTTCCCCTGAGCTATTTTTATTATGGTTGACTCTTTAAGGATGACTTCGTTACACCGCAGAGAACCATAGCGCCTTACTCTATCAGTTATCTGTATCTGTATCAGTTGTCGTACAGAATTTTATTCCCAAAGTCGCGAAAACAAAGAATTGTTTGGTGGTTGCGGTCGCGGCCAATCTCACAAAACGTTATCTTGTCGCTAAAGCGTTTTTCAAGGTAACTTTTGAAGGATCTGACGCCAGGCCTGAAATCGCCTTTGATATGGTCGATGAGTTCCTTTCAAGAGAACTGACATTCCTCTCTGTTTTCGGCTAGAAAGGAATATATACTGTCATGTTCAAAATTGATTTATTAGTTTGATAAAAATAATTGTTTAATTTTTGTAAATAATTTGTGTTGTAAATAATTTTAATCGTCCTGTATCATATTTTTAATTGTTAATAATTTTAAGTTGGTATTATTTATTGTTAAGTTTGTAAATTAAAAAATGTGGAGGCGGATGATGGCGGACAGCCAAGCGAGCGGACGTGTTTTTGTCCGTTCTAATTCGATTTAAGTTTTTCTAAGTTAATTTAATTAAAGTTTGAGTTTAAGTTATAAAAGAAGTGTTTTATTTAATCAAGAGTCTCATGTGAATAAAAAATGGGTGGCCCGACGAAGAAGATTTAAGTTTTATTTTAAAGTTCCATTTAATTTTACATTTATTTATAATTTGAAACAAGCGGGTCATCACAATACAGTTGCAAGCAATCATCTCTTTCATCATTCATGACTTCGACGTCCAGCTGTTTCAAGCATGGTCTCCCTCACGCACAAATTTTCTGTGTGGACAATATTCCGTCGAGACATAGGCAGTTTTTTGCATTTTTTAGAATTTTCGGTTTCGTTCAACATGCCATTATCTTGAATTCTTCTCAATTTGACTGATAAGTATTGAAGAAAAAAAAAGAAGAAAGAAAACGTAGGATGGCCTAATACATTTGGGGACAGAAGTATGACCTGCTCTTTACAACTTGGCTTGTTTTAAAATTTCGCACCCAAAAATCACAACGCACACATGTACTACGCATTTTTGGTCCGAAAAATTAGAACAGGTTCTATTTTTATGGACACAGAAAAGTGACATACGTTTATTTTTTCAATTAATCGATTTCGTCACGAACAACCAAGAAATTTTTTTTAATTCACATTATTATATATTTTATTCAAGAAGTAATGTCAATTAACAAGATATAGATTAAAAACTCGAAAATATTATTTGAATGAGCGGTAAACTATAATAAATTACAATGTTGTCTATTGTTTTATACCTAAAAATTGGTTACAAAATGACTTGCATACGATTTGACATGCTTGCGGGCAGCTACCCTCTACATATTTCTGTTCGTAAAATTAGAACAAATCAAATTTTTATGGATAGAAAAGTGACATTTACAAAAATGTCTGTATTACTCGATCCACAATTTCTCATACAAAATTACGACCATAATTATGATCATAATTATTGATCGTCTAAAACGGGCTTTATTTATTACTTTCGATTAATTTTTAATTTCGCTGTGGGCGTAGACTACTTGTTTTCTGTGTGTTTCTCCATTACGGATAATATAGAGACAAGTATCTACAATTACTTTTTTTTTCCCATTTACGTGCTGGACTTCCTTTGTTGGTGAATTTTTCCTGCAGTGGTTGATTAATACCTTTAAAACCACCCCCTCGCTACCGGCACAAATCAGCTAGTCGTAACATCTTGGGCTTCTACACAATATTTTAAAGCTGGTTCTTCTTCTAGCGTGTAGAGAAAAATTCTGTTTGCCCACAAGGGCAGGTAGCAATTTTTTATTACATCAGGAGTTTCAAAAAAGCAGAAATCAAGATGAGTAACGGGATTGCACAACTAATTCCATTTCTCATCTTGTTTTCTCAAGTTCTCATTTTGCAATATCTCGAGCGATGTTAGTCGCAGTCAGTGAAATATTACATATTAGTATTTCATTATTTAATGTTAACAGAAGCACGGATAGGATTATAGTATTTAAAAAAATTAAATACTGAATTTCCGACGACGAAATGAAAGGAATTAACAATTACTTTTTACATTGCATATATTAAAATAGTGTGATGCTAGTTGACCTTCCATAATTAAATATTGGGAAAATAGTTGAGGTTGCGGTCAAAAGAAACAATATAATTGTCCGACGTTTCGGGATCTTTATTGTCCCATTGTCAATGTTAAGAGGAGAAAAATGGAGGTTAGAAAGCCACCATTTTCCAGGGTAGTGCTGTGCTTAGCCAAACCTCAACAACACCACGTGGCGATTTTTTGTTAAAATATTTCAGAGTAATCACTAAACCAACCCAAAGAAGTAGTTAAATTGAAAATTGGACAATAAAGATTCAATAAATTCAATAAATAAAGATTCAATAAAGACAATTAGATTCAATACATTACACCAGATATTTGGTGCTGGCTGACACAAAAGTGCGGTAAAATAAAAAAATTTACAATTTTCAATATTCAAATAAAATATTTTTATTAATAATTAATAATTCAAATTTATTTAGGATAGAAATTTTTCCGTAAATCATATTATACAGTTCTTACATGAACTGATTTTATGTGTCTATTTAAGTTTGACCGATAGTCATAGCTGTTACCGCATAGTCCACACTTGTACGTTGCTTTTTCCTTGCTGTGAGATTGGCGATGTACGTTTAACGAGTTTTTATATGGAAATTGTTTATCACAAATATCGCATTTGTATGGTTTTTCTTTGCTATGTTTTCGCATGTGCACGGTCAGCTTCGAAGTACTCGAACACATGTAAGGTGGAACACACCTCGCCCTCAAAGTTTTTTTCCTGTGTGTGTATAATATTGATAATGTGATTCTAAAGATGATGTGTCCTAGCAAACGCGCTATCACAAGATTCACACTTGTAAGGTTTTACGTGAGTGTGGGTTCTCATGTGAGTTGTGAGACGTTGCTTGGAAGAGCAATTTCTTTTGCACACTTCACAAACGTAGTCGGACATAAACATATTGCTCATCCAATCATGCAACTGTGGTTCCACGATTGGCAATTGCCCAATACTTGCAGCAGCTATACCAACGTGGAGTTGCAACTTTTCGGTCAACTTTAATTTTGAGGCTTTCTTCTCTTTCTCAGGCGATTCGTCTTGCTTCGATTTATGCATTTTCGATTTTGTCGGTTTAGCATTACCTGATTCCACTGGATCTAGTTTTATTTCCACTGGTTCTGAATTTTCTTGTTTTACACCCGCCCATTCAAAATCTTCAATTTTTATTTTCGGCAATGCATCTTCTGCTTTCTTCGCTTTTTTTGTTTTAACTTCTATATTTTGTACTGTTTTGCTCTTCGTAAAATTTGTTTAAAACATGGTTTGGAAAAAATTACTTATAATCCTTTCTAAAAAAGTTTAATCAAGAGAGGCTGAGAGATAATTTTCTTTTATAAAGTAAATTTAAATTGGTACCTGGATTGTCAAGGGGTTTAGTAAGCAAAACAGATTAGCAGTAAGCATTAATCGCAAAATAAAACCCAAAAATCTAAAGAAGAAGACGGCTATAGAAAGATTACATTTCATACCATTCAGGAGTTTCAAAAAAGCAGAAATCAAGTGGAGTAACGGGATTGCACAACTAATTCCATTTCTCATCTTGTTTTCTCAAGTTCTCATTTTGCAATATCTCGAGCGATGTTAGTCGCTGTCAGTGAAATATTACATATTAGTATTTCATTATTTAATGTTAACAGAAGCACGGATAGGATTATAGTATTTAAAAAAATTTAATACTGAATTTCCGTCGACGAAATGAATGGAATTAACAATTACTTTTTACATTGCATATATTAAAATAGTGTGATGTTAGTTGACCTTCCATAATTAAATATTGGGAAAATAGTTGAGGTTGCGGTCAAAAGAAACAATATAATTGTCCGACGTTTCGGGATCTTTATTGTCCCATTGTCAAGGTTAAGAGGAGAAAAATGGAGGTTAGAAAGCCACCATTTTCCAGAGTAGTGCTGTGCTTAGCCAAACCTCAACAACACCACGTGGCGATTTCTTGTTAACATATTTCAGAGTAATCACTAAACCAACCCAAACAAGTAGTTAAATTGAAAATTGGACAATAAAGATTCAATAAATTCAATAAATAAAGATTCAATAAAGACAATTAGATTCAATTCATTACACCAGATATTTGGTGCTGGCTGACACAAAAGTGCGGTAAAATAAAAAAAATTTACAATTTTCAATATTCAAATAAAATATTTTTATTAATAATTAATAATTCAAATTTATTTAGGATAGAAATTTTTCCGTAAATCATATTATACAGTTCTTACATGAACTGATTTTATGTGCCTATTTAAGTTTGACCGATAGTCATAGCTGTTACCGCATAGTCCACACTTGTACGTTGCTTTTTCCTTGCTGTGAGATTGGCGATGTACGTTTAACGAGTTTTTATATGGAAATTGTTTATCACAAATATCGCATTTGTATGGTTTTTCTTTGCTATGTTTTCGCATGTGCACGGTCAGCTTCGAAGTACTCGAACACATGTAAGGTGGAACACACCTCGCCCTCAAAGTTTTTTTCCTGTGTGTGTATAATATTGATAATGTGATTCTAAAGATGATGTGTCCTAGCAAACGCGCTATCACAAGATTCACACTTGTAAGGTTTTACGTGAGTGTGGGTTCTCATGTGAGTTGTGAGACGTTGCTTGGAAGAGCAATTTCTTTTGCACACTTCACAAACGTAGTCGGACATAAACATATTGCTCATCCAATCATGCAACTGTGGTTCCACGATTGGCAATTGCCCAATACTTGCAGCAGCTATACCAACGTGGAGTTGCAACTTTTCGGTCAACTTTAATTTTGAGGCTTTCTTCTCTTTCTCAGGCGATTCGTCTTGCTTCGATTTATGCATTTTCGATTTTGTCGGTTTAGCATTACCTGATTCCACTGGATCTAGTTTTATTTCCACTGGTTCTGAATTTTCTTGTTTTACACCCGCCCATTCAAAATCTTCAATTTTTATTTTCGGCAATGCATCTTCTGCTTTCTTCGCTTTTTTTGTTTTAACTTCTATATTTTGTACTGTTTTGCTCTTCGTAAAATTTGTTTAAAACATGGTTTGGAAAAAATTACTTATAATCCTTTCTAAAAAAGTTTAATCAAGAGAGGCTGAGAGATAATTTTCTTTTATAAAGTAAATTTAAATTGGTACCTGGATTGTCAAGGGGTTTAGTAAGCAAAACAGATTAGCAGTAAGCATTAATCGCAAAATAAAACCCAAAAATCTAAAGAAGAAGACGGCTATAGAAAGATTACATTTCATACCATTCAGGAGTTTCAAAAAAGCAGAAATCAAGTGGAGTAACGGGATTGCACAACTAATTCCATTTCTCATCTTGTTTTCTCAAGTTCTCATTTTGCAATATCTCGAGCGATGTTAGTCGCTGTCAGTGAAATATTACATATTAGTATTTCATTATTTAATGTTAACAGAAGCACGGATAGGATTATAGTATTTAAAAAAATTTAATACTGAATTTCCGTCGACGAAATGAATGGAATTAACAATTACTTTTTACATTGCATATATTAAAATAGTGTGATGTTAGTTGACCTTCCATAATTAAATATTGGGAAAATAGTTGAGGTTGCGGTCAAAAGAAACAATATAATTGTCCGACGTTTCGGGATCTTTATTGTCCCATTGTCAAGGTTAAGAGGAGAAAAATGGAGGTTAGAAAGCCACCATTTTCCAGAGTAGTGCTGTGCTTAGCCAAACCTCAACAACACCACGTGGCGATTTCTTGTTAACATATTTCAGAGTAATCACTAAACCAACCCAAACAAGTAGTTAAATTGAAAATTGGACAATAAAGATTCAATAAATTCAATAAATAAAGATTCAATAAAGACAATTAGATTCAATTCATTACACCAGATATTTGGTGCTGGCTGACACAAAAGTGCGGTAAAATAAAAAAAATTTACAATTTTCAATATTCAAATAAAATATTTTTATTAATAATTAATAATTCAAATTTATTTAGGATAGAAATTTTTCCGTAAATCATATTATACAGTTCTTACATGAACTGATTTTATGTGCCTATTTAAGTTTGACCGATAGTCATAGCTGTTACCGCATAGTCCACACTTGTACGTTGCTTTTTCCTTGCTGTGAGATTGGCGATGTACGTTTAACGAGTTTTTATATGGAAATTGTTTATCACAAATATCGCATTTGTATGGTTTTTCTTTGCTATGTTTTCGCATGTGCACGGTCAGCTTCGAAGTACTCGAACACATGTAAGGTGGAACACACCTCGCCCTCAAAGTTTTTTTCCTGTGTGTGTATAATATTGATAATGTGATTCTAAAGATGATGTGTCCTAGCAAACGCGCTATCACAAGATTCACACTTGTAAGGTTTTACGTGAGTGTGGGTTCTCATGTGAGTTGTGAGACGTTGCTTGGAAGAGCAATTTCTTTTGCACACTTCACAAACGTAGTCGGACATAAACATATTGCTCATCCAATCATGCAACTGTGGTTCCACGATTGGCAATTGCCCAATACTTGCAGCAGCTATACCAACGTGGAGTTGCAACTTTTCGGTCAACTTTAATTTTGAGGCTTTCTTCTCTTTCTCAGGCGATTCGTCTTGCTTCGATTTATGCATTTTCGATTTTGTCGGTTTAGCATTACCTGATTCCACTGGATCTAGTTTTATTTCCACTGGTTCTGAATTTTCTTGTTTTACACCCGCCCATTCAAAATCTTCAATTTTTATTTTCGGCAATGCATCTTCTGCTTTCTTCGCTTTTTTTGTTTTAACTTCTATATTTTGTACTGTTTTGCTCTTCGTAAAATTTGTTTAAAACATGGTTTGGAAAAAATTACTTATAATCCTTTCTAAAAAAGTTTAATCAAGAGAGGCTGAGAGATAATTTTCTTTTATAAAGTAAATTTAAATTGGTACCTGGATTGTCAAGGGGTTTAGTAAGCAAAACAGATTAGCAGTAAGCATTAATCGCAAAATAAAACCCAAAAATCTAAAGAAGAAGACGGCTATAGAAAGATTACATTTCATACCATTCAGGAGTTTCAAAAAAGCAGAAATCAAGTGGAGTAACGGGATTGCACAACTAATTCCATTTCTCATCTTGTTTTCTCAAGTTCTCATTTTGCAATATCTCGAGCGATGTTAGTCGCTGTCAGTGAAATATTACATATTAGTATTTCATTATTTAATGTTAACAGAAGCACGGATAGGATTATAGTATTTAAAAAAATTTAATACTGAATTTCCGTCGACGAAATGAATGGAATTAACAATTACTTTTTACATTGCATATATTAAAATAGTGTGATGTTAGTTGACCTTCCATAATTAAATATTGGGAAAATAGTTGAGGTTGCGGTCAAAAGAAACAATATAATTGTCCGACGTTTCGGGATCTTTATTGTCCCATTGTCAAGGTTAAGAGGAGAAAAATGGAGGTTAGAAAGCCACCATTTTCCAGAGTAGTGCTGTGCTTAGCCAAACCTCAACAACACCACGTGGCGATTTCTTGTTAACATATTTCAGAGTAATCACTAAACCAACCCAAACAAGTAGTTAAATTGAAAATTGGACAATAAAGATTCAATAAATTCAATAAATAAAGATTCAATAAAGACAATTAGATTCAATTCATTACACCAGATATTTGGTGCTGGCTGACACAAAAGTGCGGTAAAATAAAAAAAATTTACAATTTTCAATATTCAAATAAAATATTTTTATTAATAATTAATAATTCAAATTTATTTAGGATAGAAATTTTTCCGTAAATCATATTATACAGTTCTTACATGAACTGATTTTATGTGCCTATTTAAGTTTGACCGATAGTCATAGCTGTTACCGCATAGTCCACACTTGTACGTTGCTTTTTCCTTGCTGTGAGATTGGCGATGTACGTTTAACGAGTTTTTATATGGAAATTGTTTATCACAAATATCGCATTTGTATGGTTTTTCTTTGCTATGTTTTCGCATGTGCACGGTCAGCTTCGAAGTGATTCGGTGTCGAGCAGTGCTATGATACAGACGTGTTTTACAAGCGTGTGTTACAGTGCATCCGGTGACGCGTTAATAGTTATTTAAAGTTGTTGTGCAACATTTTTAATTTTAAAATTAAGTGTGTTTTAAATTATTTGGAACAATTAAGGCCAAAACAAAATTAAACACTAAAAATCGCGAAGAACTTTCGCATGTAATAAATAATTTTCTTAAAACTTGCGAAAGCAATTTCGCAAACGATGAAACATGGCAAAAGTAGTAAAAAAATCTAAACGAGCTATCGATTCCGTTAACTCTACTGCAACCTCAAGCAAACAAATTGATTCAGAAAAATCTAAGAATGATTTAGAAGGAAATTATAACGTTGACATTACAAATCAATTTAGCGTATTGGAAAATGAGGAAACAATGGAGACCAGCGAGGTAACACAAAACTCAATTATTAACACAAATACAAAAAGTGTTAAACCTAAACCAATTGTGGTACCAAATTTACCAGTAAACCATGTGTCTTTTACCAATGGTATTAAAGCCGTTGTGAAAAAGAATTTTCACTTAAAATATTTAGGTAACAAAGTAAAGATTGTTACCGAAGACATCGAAGATTTTCAGAAAGTTCAAGCAGAACTTAAAAAGAATAATCGACAATTCTACACGTACAGCCTTGATAGTGAAAAAAGAACCATGGCTGTACTAAAAGGCTTACATCGCATAAGCGAAGAAGACGTTCTTGCAGGCTTAAAACTGCAAAATCAAAAAGCAGTGAGTTGCAAACTCTTAAATAAAGAAAATAATTTGTACCCAAAATACAAAATTGCATTCGAGAGCGAAACAACCTTTGGAGAAATACAGGCTATACGTTACGTGGCCAATACTAGAGTTTATTGGGAAAAGTACAGACCTAGAAAGGGGCTTACGCAATGTTAAGCTGGATCCAGACACTGCGAGGCTGCCGCGCGCGGCTGCTGCGCGAGGCAGGTGCCTCGCTCAGTGTGGACCAATTGTGTCTCAGCTAGCGCGAGCCAGAATTTTCAAGGCTGCTTCAAATGTATCCCCTGCGATTGCGTAGTTGTCTCTGTAGAATGCATCTCCAGTTAGTTGACATCTTATCATGGCATCTGAGTATATAAATACCGTGTAAACGGAGCATGGAAGTTATAAATCCAATCTTTTAAAGAAATAATTAAAAATTTTTTCTAAGAAAGAATAAATAAGTTCACGGATAAACCTTTCTTATTTATTTCAAAAATATTACCAGTTACACTTATTCTTTAAGTAGCGTGAAAACGTTAGTAAAAGATATATTGGTGTTATTGTTGTGAATATCATAGCACTTACCTGAGGTTTATTATTTCTGATTTATAAGTTCGAAAAATAATTACTAAACGAAGTCGATAAACTAATAATAATTACCTACCTACAACTTGCATAATGTTTTTTTTACATCTATGAAAATTTTATCATAACATTCATTCTTTCTGTAATTAATTAATTGTAGTACTAATCAATTTTATAATGATTACCTAAAAGTAACTAATTATGTATTTATTTTATTATCAATTTAGTTAGTTTGCGATGTTCTTTTACAATTTTGCATTTTTATTTGCCGATTACCTACTAATTAATCAATAAAAAAAAGAAAACAATTTTTTGCTGGAAAATAACAACATATTCCTATTTTTAAACTAATATGTATAAACATGACGTGTATAGACAATGACAAGTTAGGCTAAAATTTTAAAAGTTTTAAAATTTGAAATGCACATGGTCATAAATTATGTAATAAATAACACCTAAAATTGAACACTTAATGGCAATATATCTTCAATTAAATACCCAAGTATGACAGTAATGTTAACTTTATCCTGTTTGGAAACTTTGTTTATTTACTCGACCACTTTTGTACGTAGTCTTTTCTTTGAGTCGACCGACAAAATTTGGCTCGCAGCGAGGCAGCTCCGTTTTGTATCTCCGTTACTGTAAACATGGGCTAGACCATTCCGATGTGGCTAGCGAGGCAGCTTTGCCTCGCTCGACACATGTCTACTTAATGAAATTCCTATAAGAAAATCACCGTCCACACAGCGCGAAGCGTGCCGCGCGCGGCAGCCTCGCAGGAAACATGGTCCACACAGCGCGAGGCTTGTATCCCGAGGCTGCCGCGCGCTTCAGCCTCGCAGTGTCTGGATCCACCTTTATAGATGTCAACAGTATGGACATGCAGCTAATAACTGCAATGTCCGCGCTGCTTGTCGACAATGTGCTGGGAATCATTTATCAAATGAATGTCCAATTTCGGAGATCACTACTCCAAAATGCGTGAACTGTCAAGGGCCCCATCTTGCAAGTTCGAAGGAATGTGAGGTTTACATCAAAACCCTCAACAAGCAGGTGAAATCTACACCAAAAAATTTAAAATTGCGCGGATATTAAATGCGCTCAGAAGAGTTTCCGTCGCTCAGGCCAAGCCGCCAACAACCTTATAATTTTACATCTCAACCGGCTACACAAAATCAGCAATACGCTGCATTAGCTAGTTCGCGAGTTCCTCAAAATCAACAAAATGTTCTACCGAAATATCCGATTATTCATCATCAACAACATGCAAGTTATGCCAGCACTTCTAGAAACAATGAGCAAGCTGGTTTCGAAAACATGAATTCACTTTTTAGTGAATTCCGACAATTGGAAGCCAAATGTAACATTGGCAAAATGTTAAATGCTGTACGCGAATTAAATCGAGTCATGGACAGTACCGTTAGAATGTCCGCGTTTATGAAATGTATTAGTGAATTCGATGGTTAATTTAAATAATGAAGAACTAAAAGTAATTACTTGGAATGCTACCAGCATTTCAAACAAATTTAAAGATTTTGAATTATTTTTAAATGAACATAATGTACATATCGCTCTGGTAACAGAGACGTGGTTAAAACCAGAAGATAGCATAAAATCGCTAAACTACCACATCTACAGAAAGGATAGACTAAGCGACCGGGGTGGTGGAGTAGCGGTTCTAATAAGGAAAGGTTTACCTCACGAACCAACCGAGCAAGTAAACACGACGGCAGAATTGTTGGTTGTAAAAATTGGTTTAAGTACACCATTTTACGTGGGTGCTCTGTACGTTCCACCGTTGACGAAATTGACCACGGTTGAGCTCGACAGTATCATGAACAAATATAAGAAATTAATCATTGGAGGCGACTTAAATTCCAAGCATACTCAGTGGAACTGTCGTTATCCTAATAGAAATGGAAACGTACTAAAGGCTCACTGCGATGCAAACAACTACTTGCTTTTGTATCCACCCACGCCTACTTTCAGCCCGCCCGGTTTACAAGCCTCCACAATAGATTTGTTCTTGGTAAAAGGCATAGCAAATTATTCAGAACCAGAAGCCATCAATGATTTAAACTCCAACCACTGGCCTGTCGTGTTAAAACTGATCACCTCTCAGATTCCACCAAAGATTATTATTCCACTAACCAATTGGTGCAAATTCAGAAGCGAATGCAACAACAGAATTCGAATTTCACCTAACATCAATAATAATCAAAATATTGACGATGAAATTGCTAAGTTCACCAAAGCACTTACAGATTCCCATAATATAGCTACCAAATCTAAAATTATTAAAAACAAGGTGGAACTCGCTTTTGCGACAGTTCTTAGGCTTCTATACATCTACTTTTTCGGTAGGTTAAATTATTTGGGCTTTATTTTATTCCAATTTTTAATGCCTTAATCTTTTAATTAGGTAGATTTTTTTACTATATAAGGAAAACGCTAACATTTTAATATTTTTTTTTTATTTCGACCTTTATAGGTAAATATTTGCAATTTACAAACCACAAATAAAACACAATTCATAATGAAATATTAAAATACCCGAAACACGTACCGAATACCGTATTAGAAACACGTAAAATACCTACTCTAAAAATACAAAATAAGAATATCGGATTAAAAAATATATATGTAAATAATCTGAATAATTAATACCAATCTAAAAATATTCTATATGAAGTAAAATTGTTTTAAGAACGTGCGTTCTGATTGGTTTTGAATTATGCGGACAGACGGACAGACGGACAGACGGACACGGAGCTAGATCATAAGGCTTCTTCCTATACGTTGTATAGAAGCCTAAAACTTTGTAGCAGATGTAGAAATTGACGACCTCAAAAGAAGACGTAATAAAGCGAGACGGAGGTGGCTAGAAACAGGTCAAGTTGAATACCGAATAGAAAAAAATCAACTTAGCGATGATATACAAGCAAGAATAAAAACTATTCAACGTCAAGAATGGCTAAATAAAACCAGAGATTTAACTACAAAGGACAATTCTTTATGGAAAGTGTACAGTGCGTTGAGAAGGAAAAATGAACCTACACCAACCATTAGTTATAAAAACGTCAAGCACTATTCTAACCAAGAAAAGGCAGAAACATTTGCCAACATCTTTGAAGAAGTGTACCAAACTACAATAAACTTACCTTCTCCAATGGAAGAATTAGTGGATAATAACATCATGCCAGAAAATTCGAACGAAATACCATACCATTGTTATTACTCCAAATCGAATTAAAAGGATTATTCGTAGGCTAAAAACTAAGAAAGCTCCTGGAGATGATAAAATCAACAACAAGCACCTCAAACATCTTCCGAAAAAAGGAATAGTACAACTTTATTATATTTTTCGAGCATGTATAAAGCTTTGTTATTTTCCAAGAGCATGGAAAATAGCTAAAATTCTGCCAATTCCTAAACCTAATAAAGATAAGAACGAAGCTACGAATTATCGTCCGATAAGTTTACTTTCATCTATGAGTAAAGTTCTTGAGAAGATCATTCAAGATGAAATCGTGGATCACTTAACGAGTAATCGTCTGATTATAAATGAACAATTTGGTTTTCAAAAGGGTCACGGCACCATTCATCAGCTTGCTAGGGTAGTTGAAGACGTGGTCTTGGAGTCCACCAATAACCATCACACAGGAATGGTATTGCTAGATCTGGAAAAAGCATTCGATACGGTGTGGCATAAAGGTCTACTTTATAAGATGTCACAAATGAATTTTCCAACTGTATTAATAAAAATTGTTCAAAACTATTTGCATGGTCGTAGCTTCTATGTTTCATTAATGAAAGCCACATCTTCGTTGAAACACATTCCTGCAGGTGTTCCGCAAGGTTCGATTTTGGCGCCTACATTATTTACTATCTACATGAACGATATTCCTAAGCACCCGGACACTAATCTTGCGCTATATGCTGATGACACAGCAATTTATTCATCAAGTTTAATTAAGGAAATCGCTGTCGAAAACATAAATGAACATCTTGCATCAATCCACAAATTTTTCAGCGACTGGAAACTAAAACTAAATGTAAACAAAACCGAAGCCACAATGTTTACAAATAGCAGAAGGAATTCATCAGTAGATATAACAATCAATGGTGTAAATGTCGAATTGCAAAAAGACATAAAATATCTCGGTTTAATCCTAGACCAACGGTTAACATGGAAAAAAGCGATAAACGAACGAGTTCAAAAAGCAAGCTTTGTACTTCACCTATTATATCCACTGATCAAGCACGATGTAAGCCTGCCGAAAGAATACAAATTACTATTGTACCGTACTTGTGCTAGGTCAGTTCTGACTTACGGTTGTAGTATTTGGGGAACCGCCGCAAAAAGTAATTTAATTGCAGTACAACGTGCACAAAACAAATTTCTTAAAATTATCAATAACTATCCGATGTATACCACAATTACACATATGCACGACGATAACGCGATAGATTTTGTTGGAGACTTCATAAAATTTACTACTGAGAAACTACTGAAAAATTGTTCCAATCACGAAAACGAGTTGATTCGAGGCATTGGAAGTTATGACCTGGCTGACGTAACTATATCGAGAAAGGAGAAATTATTGAAATCAATTTTAGTGCGTCGTTTCAATTTCTATGAGTAGTCGATCCTTCCTGGAACTAAAGTGCAATGCTGTGATGTGAAGTGTTGTGAAAGTTGTGAAGTGAAGTGTTGTGATGCGAAGTGTGGTGATGTGTAGTGTTGTGATGTAAAATGTTGCGATTTTTATTGTAAAGCATTGAATTTAATTATAAGTCCCACACTTGACCTCTGTTAAAAACCTGTCCCCTCTTCCTATCCTATTCCTTTCCGCTTTATTTTATCTTACCAAATTATAAAAGTAAATTTATCAGGTTTTTGAAAATTTTTTCCTGAAACTAAAATAATTTATTCACGTAAAAATTATAACTACTGTAAATAATTAATTCTAACAAAGGGTCTAACCTAATAATAGATGATATATTTATAATTATTTATTAACATTGTATAATGTATATGGTTTAAAATTGAATAAATGAATGTGAGCTTCGAAGTACTCGAACACATGTATGAACACACCTCGCCGTCAAAGTTTTTTTCCTGTGTGTGTATATTGATAATGTGATTCTAAAGATGATGTGTCCTAGCAAACGCGCTATCACAAGATTCACACTTGTAAGGTTTTACGTGAGTGTGGGTTCTCATGTGAGTTGTGAGACGTTGCTTGAAAGAGCAATTTCTTTTGCACACTTCACAAACGTAGTCGGACATAAACATATTGCTCATCCAATCATGCAACTGTGGTTCCACGATTGGCAATTGCCCAATACTTGCAGCAGCTATACCAACGTGGAGTTGCAACTTTTCGGTCAACTTTAATTTTGAGGCTTTCTTCTCTTTCTCAGGCGATTCGTCTTGCTTCGATTTATGCATTTTCGATTTTGTCGGTTTAGCATTACCTGATTCCACTGGATCTAGTTTTATTTCCACTGGTTCTGAATTTTCTTGTTTTACACCCGCCCATTCAAAATCTTCAATTTTTATTTTCGGCAATGCATCTTCTGCTTTCTTCGCTTTTTTTGTTTTAACTTCTATATTTTGTACTGTTTTGCTCTTCGTAAAATTTGTTTAAAACATGGTTTGGAAAAAATTACTTATAATCCTTTCTAAAAAAGTTTAATCAAGAGAGGCTGAGAGATAATTTTCTTTTATAAAGTAAATTTAAATTGGTACCTGGATTGTCAAGGGGTTTAGTAAGCAAAACAGATTAGCAGTAAGCATTAATCGCAAAATAAAACCCAAAAATCTAAAGAAGAAGACGGCTATAGAAAGATTACATTTCATACCATTCAGGAGTTTCAAAAAAGCAGAAATCAAGTGGAGTAACGGGATTGCACAACTAATTCCATTTCTCATCTTGTTTTCTCAAGTTCTCATTTTGCAATATCTCGAGCGATGTTAGTCGCTGTCAGTGAAATATTACATATTAGTATTTCATTATTTAATGTTAACAGAAGCACGGATAGGATTATAGTATTTAAAAAAATTTAATACTGAATTTCCGTCGACGAAATGAATGGAATTAACAATTACTTTTTACATTGCATATATTAAAATAGTGTGATGTTAGTTGACCTTCCATAATTAAATATTGGGAAAATAGTTGAGGTTGCGGTCAAAAGAAACAATATAATTGTCCGACGTTTCGGGATCTTTATTGTCCCATTGTCAAGGTTAAGAGGAGAAAAATGGAGGTTAGAAAGCCACCATTTTCCAGAGTAGTGCTGTGCTTAGCCAAACCTCAACAACACCACGTGGCGATTTCTTGTTAACATATTTCAGAGTAATCACTAAACCAACCCAAACAAGTAGTTAAATTGAAAATTGGACAATAAAGATTCAATAAATTCAATAAATAAAGATTCAATAAAGACAATTAGATTCAATTCATTACACCAGATATTTGGTGCTGGCTGACACAAAAGTGCGGTAAAATAAAAAAAATTTACAATTTTCAATATTCAAATAAAATATTTTTATTAATAATTAATAATTCAAATTTATTTAGGATAGAAATTTTTCCGTAAATCATATTATACAGTTCTTACATGAACTGATTTTATGTGCCTATTTAAGTTTGACCGATAGTCATAGCTGTTACCGCATAGTCCACACTTGTACGTTGCTTTTTCCTTGCTGTGAGATTGGCGATGTACGTTTAACGAGTTTTTATATGGAAATTGTTTATCACAAATATCGCATTTGTATGGTTTTTCTTTGCTATGTTTTCGCATGTGCACGGTCAGCTTCGAAGTACTCGAACACATGTAAGGTGGAACACACCTCGCCCTCAAAGTTTTTTTCCTGTGTGTGTATAATATTGATAATGTGATTCTAAAGATGATGTGTCCTAGCAAACGCGCTATCACAAGATTCACACTTGTAAGGTTTTACGTGAGTGTGGGTTCTCATGTGAGTTGTGAGACGTTGCTTGGAAAAGCAATTTCTTTTGCACACTTCACAAACGTAGTCGGACATAAACATATTGCTCATCCAATCATGCAACTGTGGTTCCACGATTGGCAATTGCCCAATACTTGCAGCAGCTATACCAACGTGGAGTTGCAACTTTTCGGTCAACTTTAATTTTGAGGCTTTCTTCTCTTTCTCAGGCGATTCGTCTTGCTTCGATTTATGCATTTTCGATTTTGTCGGTTTAGCATTACCTGATTCCACTGGATCTAGTTTTATTTCCACTGGTTCTGAATTTTCTTGTTTTACACCCGCCCATTCAAAATCTTCAATTTTTATTTTCGGCAATGCATCTTCTGCTTTCTTCGCTTTTTTTGTTTTAACTTCTATATTTTGTACTGTTTTGCTCTTCGTAAAATTTGTTTAAAACATGGTTTGGAAAAAATTACTTATAATCCTTTCTAAAAAAGTTTAATCAAGAGAGGCTGAGAGATAATTTTCTTTTATAAAGTAAATTTAAATTGGTACCTGGATTGTCAAGGGGTTTAGTAAGCAAAACAGATTAGCAGTAAGCATTAATCGCAAAATAAAACCCAAAAATCTAAAGAAGAAGACGGCTATAGAAAGATTACATTTCATACCATTCAGGAGTTTCAAAAAAGCAGAAATCAAGTGGAGTAACGGGATTGCACAACTAATTCCATTTCTCATCTTGTTTTCTCAAGTTCTCATTTTGCAATATCTCGAGCGATGTTAGTCGCTGTCAGTGAAATATTACATATTAGTATTTCATTATTTAATGTTAACAGAAGCACGGATAGGATTATAGTATTTAAAAAAATTTAATACTGAATTTCCGTCGACGAAATGAATGGAATTAACAATTACTTTTTACATTGCATATATTAAAATAGTGTGATGTTAGTTGACCTTCCATAATTAAATATTGGGAAAATAGTTGAGGTTGCGGTCAAAAGAAACAATATAATTGTCCGACGTTTCGGGATCTTTATTGTCCCATTGTCAAGGTTAAGAGGAGAAAAATGGAGGTTAGAAAGCCACCATTTTCCAGAGTAGTGCTGTGCTTAGCCAAACCTCAACATCACCACGTGGCGATTTCTTGTTAACATATTTCAGAGTAATCACTAAACCAACCCAAACAAGTAGTTAAATTGAAAATTGGACAATAAAGATTCAAAAAAAAATGCCAATATGGCGGCGAGCGAGAGTGAGCTTGATTTGAGGTGCGGTGAATGTGCTGGTGATTTAGGGCAGTGTGAAGCTATTGTAAGGTGTGATGGTGGCTGTAATGGTGTATTTCATGTGACATGCACAAAATTGGGAAGAAATGAGAGTAAAGTGCTGCTCGAAAGCAAAAAGTTGAAATGGTTTTGTGGTTCATGCGAGTCGGTGACATCTCGTCTTATTCACATCATACATGGCTTGGAAAGTGCGGTAGATCGGCTGAATGAAAAAATAAACGAACAAACTTTGGGGATGGATAAGCAGAATTGTATAATAAAGAACCTTCAAGAGGTCATGGGTCGATTCATCGATAACACGGAAATTATCAGCCAAGCAAGTTCAAGGCTACCAGTGACATCTATCGATAAAAATAAAAAGTTTGTGGATTGTGTAGAAGCGAAAACAGCAAATTTAAGCGTGCGCCACATTAATTTGGAATCTTCGTCGACAACTAGTGCAAGAAGAATGAGCGATGTAGTTGCATCAAACCCAGCAAACTCGAGAGATGTGAGAAGATCGGTTATTCCACCCGAAAAACAATTTCAACAAGTACGTGAACGGAAAGCCAGAGATGCAGGCATAAATACCATTTTTATAAGAGCTAAGAATGGTGATGGAGAGGGTATTCTATCAGAGATGCGGAGGGCTGTCGATCCAACTACATTATCAATTGAAGTTAACAACGTAAAAAAACTTCGAAATGGAGTTGCAATTAGTTGCAGTAATAAAGAATCGGTAGAGAAGCTCAAAGAAAATCTTGAAAAAAGTCTTACAAATGAATACGAGGTCAATATGAAGAAGAATTTCAATCCAAAAATTATAGTAAAAGGCGTTGAGAGAGATGACGCAATGGAGGAAAATAACAAACTGGCAAGTAAAATAATAACACAGAACAAAATATGCACTACTTCAGGTAACTTCGAATTCAAAGTGGTAAGAAAAATCGATTTGAAGCATGGTAATGAAACGCATGTGATAGTTGCAGTGGATCCCATTACTAGGAAAAGTATTCTAAATAAGGGTAAACTATGTGTTGGCTGGAAGAGCTGTATGGTGGAAGACTCCTTGCATGTCAAGAGATGCTGGAAGTGCTGTCAGTATTATCATCTGGCTAATGAATGTAAAAGCACAAATGTGGTATGTGCAACATGTGCTGGCTCGCACGAAACTAATCTTTGTGTATGCAAGGACGAAGAGATAAAATGTGCAAATTGTATAAGAAGTAACAAAAACTTCAAAACTAATTTTAACATAAATCATTCGGCAAAAAGTATTTCTTGTCCATATTATGAGGAAATCATACAGAAACTGAAGCAGAATGTTAATTATGACGTAATATAGCAAAAACAGAAAATCAAATGCATTACTGATAAAAGAAAAAATATAGATAATCATAAAACTAAACATTGCATTATACATCAAAACGTTCAATCAATAGGAAATAGTGTCGATATGTTGGATAAATTCATGGACGAACACCCTAATTGCATTGGTCTAGCAATTACTGAACATTGGAAGACTGAATCTCAGCTAAAAAAGTATGCACTCAAAGACTACAAACTGGTGTCAAGCTTTTGTAGGCAAGAAAATGAGCATGGTGGTGCGGCCGTGTATTGCCGCAGGTCAGTGAACGGTAACCCAATTAAAAAAGTAAACAATTTAGCAATCAGTGGACATTTTGAATGTGCGGGTGCAGAAGTAAACATAAATAGCGAAGCAATATTAATAATTAGTATATATAGACCTCCAAATGGAAACATGCAGATGTTTTATACTCAGTTTGAACAGTTGTTAATACTCATTCTTGATAGAAAAAAATTAACCTTTATTTTGGGCGACTTCAATTATGAACTAAAAGATAATGAAAGGAATTATAATGAATTGTCCTTGCTGTTGGGCTCCTTTTCTTTCAGGGTGCAGGTTAGAGAGTACACCAGAATCAAAAGCGATGGATCGGGAAGCTGTATTGATAATATCTTAACAAATTATGATGGCGATTGTCAAACCGAAATATGTCACTCAAATATTTCAGATCATACTGCTCAAAAATAAGTTTTTATTTGAACAAGGAAATTTTGAAGAAGTTGAAATACCAACGTTTTTTTACAAAAGATGGTAAGAAGGACTTCAGTTGTAGACTGCAGGAGATTGACTGGAGTAAGTTGTACGAAATCGAAGAAGCTATGGTAGACGACCAATGGGTATTTTTTTCAAATTTAATTTGGTTGATTTTTAGTAGCAGTTTTCCTATGAAGAAATTGGTGTCGAAGCCAAAGCGGAAAAATTCCAGCAATGAAGTGGTGGAGTGTAAGAACAGATTGGATATTCTTTTGGTGGTCTCTGCTGTTGACGCAAAATATAAGGAACTTTATAAAAAAACGAAAAAAGAATACAACAACCTTTTGATAAAAAAGAGAACAGAAGCATATGAAGAACGAATTGAAACATCAGATAATAAGACTAAATGTTTATGGTCAATCCACAATGAAATTGTGGGTAGGTCTGCTGCAAGTTATGAAGTTGGACTCAAGGGTGACCCTGAAAAAATTGCTAATGAGTATAACGACTATATATTAAATGCAGTCCCAAAACTACAGAAGGATGTACAATGCAAAATAGTTGAAAATGACAGATCAATGTATATTAGACCAACGAATGCCAATGAAATCCGTAAATTAGCAAAGAGGCTAAAAAACAAATGCAGTAGTGGAGAAGACGGAATACCGACCAGTATGGTGAAACTTGCGGCAGAAAGCATAGCCGAACCTTTAAGCTTTGTCATTAATAATTCATTTAAATACGGAATTTTTCCGGACCAACTTAAAATAGCTATTATTAAACCTATACATAAAGGGGGAAATCCAGAAGAAATGCAGAATTATAGACCAATAAGCTTACTACCTTCATTTTCCAAAATTTTTGAAATGGCAATGTGTGATAGGCTGGTAAATTACGTTAAAGAGAATGCCATTATTAGTGAAACGCAACATGGTGGTATCAAAGGAAGATCGGTTGAAACTGCTGTATTTCAATTTACACAAGAAATTTTAAGTGCCTATGAGAGAAGAGATTTAGCGATGGGAGTGTTCTTGGACTTATCGAAGGCGTATGACTGCGTAAATCATAAATTATTACTTCTAAAAGCTGAAAAATACGGTATAAGAGCAAATGCATTACAGTGGTTGAAATCGTATCTTGATAACCGTAGACAGAAAGTGGAGATAACAAAAGATGAAACTACGTGCACATCTGAAAGTAAAATAAACGAAACAGGAGTACCACAAGGAAGCATACTTGGTAATATGCTTTTCATATTGTTTAGTAAAGACTTAACCGATATATCAATGAAAAAAAACCACTATATGACAAACTACGTGGACGACACAAATATACTGGTGGCTGCTGAAAATTATCCAATCCTGCTTCAAGAAACTGATGAGCTTTTGTCGTTGGTAAACAAGTGGTTTGCAGAAAATGGGTTTATACTTAATAACAGAAAAACAAATGCAGTGCTTTTCCACACTAAACAAAAATTGCAGACACCAAAAAAATGTAATATTATGAATGAAGAAGTGGAATATAAAAAAAGTGTGAGATTTTTGGGTCTAGAAGTAGATAAAAACCTAAATTGGAATGTGCATATTGCGAAAGTGGCTTCTAAATTAAACCAAGGCTGCTACGGACTGCGAGTGATAAAAAAATACATGAATGAGGCGTCATTGAGAACCATTTATTTTGCCAGTTTTGAGGCACTTGTTGGATTTAGTATTATGTTTTGGGGTAGTAGTTCCGATATGAATAAAATTTTTACAATACAGAAGAGAATAGTAAGGCTAATATATGGAATGCAGTATTTGGCATCTTGTAGAGGCGTCTTTAAAGAAAAAAAAGATACTAACTGTTCCCGGATTGTATATATATCGAGCATTGTTGTTTATGTTTAAAAATAGAGAAGTTTATTTTTCAGTCTGCAAACACCATAATTATCCTACACGTACTTTGGAGTTAATGTATCCGAGGCATAGGTTGACTGTGACCGAAAGAAATCCGCAATACATGTGTATTAAATTATACAACAAACTGCCAATTGAGCTTAAGAACATAACCGGGCTGATTGAATTTAAAGAGGAACTACATGAATTTTTATTGATGATTGAACCCTATTCTGTGCAAGAGTTTATGTTGTGGAAAAAAGAGTAGTTATCATTGTTTTCAAAGTTATTATTGTTGTGTTATGGTATTTTTTTTTTTGTATTTATGACAGTGTTTCAATCAATTATGTACAAGCCTTTGTAACGTAGTTTCTTGAAATAAATTACATTATTATTATTATTATTATTATCAATAAATTCAATAGATAGAGATTCAATAAAGACAATTAGATTCAATTCATTACACCAGATATTTGGTGCTGGCTGACACAAAAGTGCGGTAAAATAAAAAAATTTACAATTTTCAATATTCAAATAAAATATTTTTATTAATAATTAATAATTCAAATTTATTTAGGATAGAAATTTTTCCGTAAATCATATTATACAGTTCTTACATGAACTGATTTTATGTGCCTATTTAAGTTTGACCGATAGTCATAGCTGTTACCGCATAGTCCACACTTGTACGTTGCTTTTTCCTTGCTGTGAGATTGGCGATGTACGTTTAACGAGTTTTTATATGGAAATTGTTTATCACAAATATCGCATTTGTATGGTTTTTCTTTGCTATGTTTTCGCATGTGCACGGTCAGCTTCGAAGTACTCGAACACATGTATGAACACACCTCGCCCTCAAAGTTTTTTTCCTGTGTGTGTATAATATTGATAATGTGATTCTAAAGATGATGTGTCCTAGCAAACGCGCTATCACAAGATTCACACTTGTAAGGTTTTACGTGAGTGTGGGTTCTCATGTGAGTTGTGAGACGTTGCTTGGAAGAGCAATTTCTTTTGCACACTTCACAAACGTAGTCGGACATAAACATATTGCTCATCCAATCATGCAACTGTGGTTCCACGATTGGCAATTGCCCAATACTTGCAGCAGCTATACCAACGTGGAGTTGCAACTTTTCGGTCAACTTTAATTTTGAGGCTTTCTTCTCTTTCTCAGGCGATTCGTCTTGCTTCGATTTATGCATTTTCGATTTTGTCGGTTTAGCATTACCTGATTCCACTGGATCTAGTTTTATTTCCACTGGTTCTGAATTTTCTTGTTTTACACCCGCCCATTCAAAATCTTCAATTTTTATTTTCGGCAATGCATCTTCTGCTTTCTTCGCTTTTTTTGTTTTAACTTCTATATTTTGTACTGTTTTGCTCTTCGTAAAATTTGTTTAAAACATGGTTTGGAAAAAATTACTTATAATCCTTTCTAAAAAAGTTTAATCAAGAGAGGCTGAGAGATAATTTTCTTTTATAAAGTAAATTTAAATTGGTACCTGGATTGTCAAGGGGTTTAGTAAGCAAAACAGATTAGCAGTAAGCATTAATCGCAAAATAAAACCCAAAAATCTAAAGAAGAAGACGGCTATAGAAAGATTACATTTCATACCATTCAGGAGTTTCAAAAAAGCAGAAATCAAGTGGAGTAACGGGATTGCACAACTAATTCCATTTCTCATCTTGTTTTCTCAAGTTCTCATTTTGCAATATCTCGAGCGATGTTAGTCGCTGTCAGTGAAATATTACATATTAGTATTTCATTATTTAATGTTAACAGAAGCACGGATAGGATTATAGTATTTAAAAAAATTTAATACTGAATTTCCGTCGACGAAATGAATGGAATTAACAATTACTTTTTACATTGCATATATTAAAATAGTGTGATGTTAGTTGACCTTCCATAATTAAATATTGGGAAAATAGTTGAGGTTGCGGTCAAAAGAAACAATATAATTGTCCGACGTTTCGGGATCTTTATTGTCCCATTGTCAAGGTTAAGAGGAGAAAAATGGAGGTTAGAAAGCCACCATTTTCCAGAGTAGTGCTGTGCTTAGCCAAACCTCAACAACACCACGTGGCGATTTCTTGTTAACATATTTCAGAGTAATCACTAAACCAACCCAAACAAGTAGTTAAATTGAAAATTGGACAATAAAGATTCAATAAATTCAATAAATAAAGATTCAATAAAGACAATTAGATTCAATTCATTACACCAGATATTTGGTGCTGGCTGACACAAAAGTGCGGTAAAATAAAAAAAATTTACAATTTTCAATATTCAAATAAAATATTTTTATTAATAATTAATAATTCAAATTTATTTAGGATAGAAATTTTTCTGTAAATCATATTATACAGTTCTTACATGAACTGATTTTATGTGCCTATTTAAGTTTGACCGATAGTCATAGCTGTTACCGCATAGTCCACACTTGTACGTTGCTTTTTCCTTGCTGTGAGATTGGCGATGTACGTTTAACGAGTTTTTATATGGAAATTGTTTATCACAAATATCGCATTTGTATGGTTTTTCTTTGCTATGTTTTCGCATGTGCACGGTCAGCTTCGAAGTACTCGAACACATGTAAGGTGGAACACACCTCGCCCTCAAAGTTTTTTTCCTGTGTGTGTATAATATTGATAATGTGATTCTAAAGATGATGTGTCCTAGCAAACGCGCTATCACAAGATTCACACTTGTAAGGTTTTACGTGAGTGTGGGTTCTCATGTGAGTTGTGAGACGTTGCTTGGAAAAGCAATTTCTTTTGCACACTTCACAAACGTAGTCGGACATAAACATATTGCTCATCCAATCATGCAACTGTGGTTCCACGATTGGCAATTGCCCAATACTTGCAGCAGCTATACCAACGTGGAGTTGCAACTTTTCGGTCAACTTTAATTTTGAGGCTTTCTTCTCTTTCTCAGGCGATTCGTCTTGCTTCGATTTATGCATTTTCGATTTTGTCGGTTTAGCATTACCTGATTCCACTGGATCTAGTTTTATTTCCACTGGTTCTGAATTTTCTTGTTTTACACCCGCCCATTCAAAATCTTCAATTTTTATTTTCGGCAATGCATCTTCTGCTTTCTTCGCTTTTTTTGTTTTAACTTCTATATTTTGTACTGTTTTGCTCTTCGTAAAATTTGTTTAAAACATGGTTTGGAAAAAATTACTTATAATCCTTTCTAAAAAAGTTTAATCAAGAGAGGCTGAGAGATAATTTTCTTTTATAAAGTAAATTTAAATTGGTACCTGGATTGTCAAGGGGTTTAGTAAGCAAAACAGATTAGCAGTAAGCATTAATCGCAAAATAAAACCCAAAAATCTAAAGAAGAAGACGGCTATAGAAAGATTACATTTCATACCATTCAGGAGTTTCAAAAAAGCAGAAATCAAGTGGAGTAACGGGATTGCACAACTAATTCCATTTCTCATCTTGTTTTCTCAAGTTCTCATTTTGCAATATCTCGAGCGATGTTAGTCGCTGTCAGTGAAATATTACATATTAGTATTTCATTATTTAATGTTAACAGAAGCACGGATAGGATTATAGTATTTAAAAAAATTTAATACTGAATTTCCGTCGACGAAATGAATGGAATTAACAATTACTTTTTACATTGCATATATTAAAATAGTGTGATGTTAGTTGACCTTCCATAATTAAATATTGGGAAAATAGTTGAGGTTGCGGTCAAAAGAAACAATATAATTGTCCGACGTTTCGGGATCTTTATTGTCCCATTGTCAAGGTTAAGAGGAGAAAAATGGAGGTTAGAAAGCCACCATTTTCCAGAGTAGTGCTGTGCTTAGCCAAACCTCAACAACACCACGTGGCGATTTCTTGTTAACATATTTCAGAGTAATCACTAAACCAACCCAAACAAGTAGTTAAATTGAAAATTGGACAATAAAGATTCAATAAATTCAATAAATAAAGATTCAATAAAGACAATTAGATTCAATTCATTACACCAGATATTTGGTGCTGGCTGACACAAAAGTGCGGTAAAATAAAAAAAATTTACAATTTTCAATATTCAAATAAAATATTTTTATTAATAATTAATAATTCAAATTTATTTAGGATAGAAATTTTTCCGTAAATCATATTATACAGTTCTTACATGAACTGATTTTATGTGCCTATTTAAGTTTGACCGATAGTCATAGCTGTTACCGCATAGTCCACACTTGTACGTTGCTTTTTCCTTGCTGTGAGATTGGCGATGTACGTTTAACGAGTTTTTATATGGAAATTGTTTATCACAAATATCGCATTTGTATGGTTTTTCTTTGCTATGTTTTCGCATGTGCACGGTCAGCTTCGAAGTACTCGAACACATGTATGAACACACCTTGCACTCATCCATACGTGTCTAAGGGGTCTTGTGGAGACATTTGATAAATCATATATCTTGCGAGGACCACATGAAGGAAAGGTTGCATATGTGACCCGAAGCATTTATTTTATGTAATGTTTTGTGTAGATTTCAGAAATGAGCATACACTTGCGTTACACTCCAATTAAATCCTGGTCAGTTTTGTTTCTAGTGTGTTGTGAGGACCTTAGTTTTGCAATGATTTGTGAGGACTTCCTTGTGAGGCTTGCGATGTTGCCAATTCTTGATATCAGTATTTAACTCAATGTACCCAACATGATTAATAAAAGTTCACTTAAATACGTGAGATCTGCGATAATTGTATAATTTATAGTTTTGTTGATTTGTGACTGTATTTATCTGTTGAAATGTTATTAATTATTTATACGTAATATAAGTAAACAAAGAAAATTGTAATGTCGTCGGATTTTAAAATTAACAGCCACATAAAATAATATACTTGATATTGATTGAACTTGATTGCATATTTTGTAATTTTCCTTGTTCGACATTTTTGTGTAATGCATTGAGTGTGAATCAAAATTTTCCATAGAAGAAGCTCACTATTTTTATGCATATTTCAATATCAGTAATACGATTTCTTCAAGTGTTCGAGTCATTATCCTACCATTCATGGCGGCGGTTACTTTGTATTTTCAGCGCACCTGCCCACGGCGGACTGGCCACAAAGGTTGCGTGACGAACTACTACTGCCTCCACAAATGTTAAATAGAATTTCATTTTATTAAAATTTCCTCACCTTCGAGAAATATTCGATTCAATTTATTCAACAATATTAAATTGAATACCTAATGCAGATAACATTTTTTTTAAAAAGCTGAAAAATTACCAAATGCTTTCTTTGCGTTCATAGGTTCATATTAAGGATATACAAGGATCAGAATCTGATAATTTATAATCTTTGTCGATCATTAAGCATTGAAAACATGAAGGTTATATAATGATTGAGTAAATAATACCGGTAAATATAAATTGAAAAGTGCAATGTAATTATAAAAAATGTGACGGCACTATAAAGATGACTAGGCGTCTGTACCCCGTAACCACCCTGTAACTAATACCTACGTAATTATTTAAACACTATAGCAGGTTTAAATAAAGTAGTACTTACTCGAAATTTCAAAATTTGATTAAGTTCAAATTTAGATAATTATTCCAACTACGAAGCAAAGTAGTCTACAACAACCTCGGATTAATGGGCCACCTACCATTAATCCGTTGACGCACGCATTTTCAATTTTGACAGCAAAATTTTTTCATGATTTTTTCCGCGTTTCTTTTTTAATTTTGACCATTGCTTTAAAAAAAAAGAATTTTTTTTTGTAATTTTTTTTTAAACTGATCAATGCTAATTTTTTTGAAGATTACATTTTAAATTTATAGGTACATTTATAGGACATCCATATATGTGGAAATCGTGCACTCAGAGGCATCCGCTCAAGTAATATCGTATTTTACGCATTTTAAAAGCATGTCCATAATTATGGACAAGGTGCGTCAACGGGTTAAGTTTAGATTCAGTGATTATTAGGGAAGTTGGGCCCTTATAGTCCGAGAGCCCGCGATGTTTTATTTTATTAAAGCTGATTTTCACACAAATGTTAGGTCTTGTATGGTACATGAATAAAACGACCTTCAGCTGCCATTCTTTGGGTGGAGGTGAGAGTAACAGAGCTACTTCGGTGTTGAAAAATGCTAAATTTTATCAAAGCTAAATTTTTTTGAATAGTATATATCTATTTGTATCAATAATAGATGAAAAATCTCCTTCAGTCGAAAAACTTCCGCTGAAAAATGCTTCAGCTGCGCGTTTGAAAAAGTGAAAAATCATTGATTTTTACACAAAAAGTGTGATTTTCCCACTTTTTTAAACGCGCAGCTGAAGCATTTTCCACCGGAATTTTTTCGGCTGAAGGTGATTTTTCATCTATTATTATTTCAAATAGATATGATATACTATAAAAAAAATTTCAACTTTGGAACGATGAATTTTTTTTCTGCATTTTTCAACACCGGAGTAGCTCTGTTACTTTCACCTCCACCCGAAGAATGGCAGCTGAAGGTCGTTTTATTCATGAACCATACAAGACCTAACATTATGTGTGAAAATCAGCTTTAATACTATTGGTCACTAAAAAGTGCCTCGGGCTCTCGGACTATTAGTATTTTGTTAAAACTTAACAATGTTCAGTTATTTTTCAAGTCAAGTCCAAGTTTTTAATTTAATAATAAATTTTAAACAGTTTTTTTTAATCCGTGCCTATGCTGTGAACAATTTATAAATCTGCAATCTAGACCTAGCTTGATATGAGTAACTAGCAGTAAATATAAAGGTCAAGATCTGGTTACACTAACTGAGTCAGTTATGTTTAGATAGGTAAATTGATACACCTACTCGCTGGCTGGTAAGAATAATTAAAATTTGAAAAAAAAAACTGACTGTAAATGAGCAAACAATATTGATACACCACTTGTTTTGGTATAGAGTCGGATGAAATTCAAAATAACAGCCCAGGACTGCCGGACACTTGCTCGGAGTAAAAAACTTGCAAAGTTGAACGTTAATAATACGCAGATAATTCTAGGAGCAGTGGATGACAGAATATTTGAGGAATTCATTTTCAAAGTGCAATATGTCCAAAAAAATATGTACATTAGAGATAAACGCTAAACAAGGATTTCTCATACATTTGTTGACGTATTGAAATAAATTTTTGTCACTCGTTTTCATACGACTTTTTATAGTTTTTTGTGGGAGGTTTAAAACTAACTTGTAGATAATGTTTTAACCCTACACTGCGTATTGTATCAAATGTGATAGAATTAAATTAAAATCCTATAAATAATAATACAAAGTTTTAGCGTTTTTTCAGTTATGTGCCAGATTAGCTATCACTTTATGCAAATGCACATAAGTTAAAATTTGTGCGGTCTGACCCAGGCGCTTAATAATCCCAAAAAAAAGAAAAATGCAATAACATTTTTTTGAAGAAAATAATTTTTTAAAATATTTTTACCAATAACTGATGATGATTTTACACATAAAAATATTGTTTTTAGCAAAAAGTAGAAAATTGCGCAGTGTAGGGTTAAGCTCCTCATTTATATTTAATTTCTAGCAATGTAGCAATCCAAAAAAAAATCCTAAAAGATTATATATATTGCAATTTTTCTAAAGAAAACTTGAAGTGGTTTTTCTCAAAAATTCCACTTTTTTAATTTAAACAGTAATTAATATTATTTTTTTCGGCAGCGACGGCGTCAGAGGGAGGGACAGGGTGGGCAGGGGCGGGATTGAAGTGCCCACTCAAGTCCACATCAAAATTGTAGGAATTTTGTATCAATAATGTATTTTTTTAGTTTATTTATAAATTTTTTGCGCCCGTGCCCACCTTAAATATATTGGTCCCAATTTGTGCCCACCCATTTCAAAATTCCTGGCGCCGATGCTGTTTTTCGGAGATATTAATTTTTAAAATTTTAAAATTGTTATGAAGGTCATAGAAACTAGAAAGATATAGTATGCATTCTTGCTGTAGCCGTCTGTAACATAATTATAAATTGTTACAATTGCTGATCAGCAGTTTACAACTATAGTATTATTTCATCACAATCACTTTACGCGGGAGTGTTTTTTAATTTTAAAGGTCTATATAAAATATAGACCTTTTTTTAATATAGCAATAATTATTGCTATATAATTATTCAATATAATATTGCAATAATTTTTCTATCGAAAACTAGAAGTGGTTTTTCTCAAAAATTCCACTATTTTTCTTTTAAAATGCTTAGGCAGAATATACTTACTAATAAATTCCAGATTTGAATATTGATTAATTTAAGCAATAATTATTATTGTATTCGGAGATACTAATTTTAAAATTTTAAAATTAGTTACTATGGAGAAACTAGAAACGTATAATATGTATTCATGCTGTAAAACGCTATTTATTAAAATTGTTGCAATTGCTGATCAGCAGTTTAACTTACATTATTTCATCATAATCACTAATCACTTTACGCGGGAATATAGTATACTATAAGTGTTTTGTAATTTTATATATTTTTTTAATTTTGTACAGCATTTTAAAGAATACTATGAAATAAATTCGTAGTTTCTCAACAACAATTTTTATTTAATCTTGACACAAATCAGCACAGAACGAAAAATTCGGCCAAGAAAAAATATAAGCTGCACAGTGTTAGGCCGACGATATTCAAAAATTCTTCTCCGCCCGCTAAAAGTATGGCACAGTGGTTCCCTAATTCTTTTAGTCCACGGACCTATTTTCATAGTCAAAACTTGCTCACGGACCCCCAAGTAAAAACCTTGCAAAAAAAGTTACATAAAACGTACTATATTAAGACTTAAAAAAAGATAAATACAAAAAATCACTAGTATATTAGCGAATAACGGTCATGGTTTTAACGATGACATATAGATATTTTCGAACGTGACGCCAATTTAACTAGAAAATTTTGTAACCGGAGGGGCGAAGAAAAGTACCGAAACGCTACTCTTTCACAGTTTTTTCACTTAATAAAATTTGATAAAATTACTGTAAAAATTGAGAACTTCCAACATGCAAACATTTTAAAAATTGCAGATTAAGGGAAGCATTTAACTTGACAAGAAGGTGATACTGATAACCAGCCGCATTTTTGTAAATTTTCTTACTTATGGCTTATGGTGAAGGTCAGCTCTCGAATACAATTTCCCCAAAACTGTTGGACAAGATGGCCAGAAGATTACTTCAATTTAAAAATGTTCTTATATCTTCCGGCAATAAACAATCTCCTAAAAATAATTAATTTATAAAACATTGATTTCTATTTTTGCTAAAAATCATACCACATTTGTAGTCAAGGACGTATTTAAAAGTTTACAAAAAAAATACACGTAGGTATTATTTTTCCAAAAAATATTAAAATTCTGACTGTAAAAAATGAGCAAACAATATTGAATACATCACTTATTTTGGTATCGAGTCGGATGAAATTCAAAATAACAGCTCCGGACTGCCGGACACTTGCTCGGAGTAAAGAACTTACAAAGATAATTCTCGGAACAGTGAATGACGGAATATTTGTGGTAATATCAACTTAATTTCTAGCAATGTAACAATCCAAAAAATTTCTGAAAATATCGTAAATATTGCAACTTTTCTAAAGGAAACTTATAGTGGTTTTTCTCAAAAATTCCACTTTTTTTTCTTCTAAAAATTAATGTTTTGGCGCCAATATACCTACTCTATAATACTCTCCAAATTTCAATATTGATTAATTTAAACAATAATTATTATTGTTTCTGGAGATATTAATTTTTAAAATTATTGGTCATTAAAAATTATGTAGGTCATAGAAACTAGAAACGTAGTAAATTATGTTATTCATGCTGTAACATAATTATAAATTGTTGCAATTGCTGATCAGCAGTTTAACAAACATATTATTTCATCTCGGCAATCACTTTACGCGGGAATAGATATTTACAAACGTGACGCATATTTAAATAGAAAAATTTGCAACCGCAGAGGCGAAGTAAGGTCCGAAACGTCACACTTTCTAATAAAATTCAATAAAATTACTGTAAAAATAGAGAACTCCCAACATGCAAACATTTTTTAAAATTGCATATTAAGGGAAGCATTAACTTGACAAGGAGGTGATAATCAGTCGCATTTTTAAATTTTCTTACTTATGGATTCTAGAAGGTCTTCTCGATTAACAATTTCCCAAAGCTGTTGGACAAGATGGTCAGAAGTTTTGGAGCAAATCGACTTCGAAATTATTTCGAATGCGTTATGAAGACCGGATGTAAAGTCTTGTGGCGTACCGGGTAACGAGAAAGCATAGTAACGCGGTGTATCCCCGGATCACTTACCACCGATAGCAAGTTTTTTTGTATTTAATATTTTTTATGTTTTTCTATAAATTTATAAATATCTATATAAAAAAAAACTTGCAAATGGTGAGTAACGAACCGGGAACCCATCGGTTACTAGGCTGGCTCGTTCCCCAGTACGCCATGGTAAATATTGTGATTATTGGTTTACGTTCAGCCTTCATAACGGGTTCGAAATAATTCAAAGTCGATTTTCTCGAAAACTTCTAGCCATCTGGTCTAACAGCTTTGGGGAATTTTTATTCAAAATCTGACCTACTAGCATAATAAGTAAGAAAATTTACAAAAATGCGGCTGGTTATCACCCCCTCATCAAGTTAAATGTTTTCCTTAACATGCAATTTTTAAAAATGTTTGCATATTGGGAGTTCTCAATTTTGGCAATCATATTTTCTGCATAAATAATTTAGAATATCTATTAAGAAAAACTATATGTAAGATGGATAATTACCATAATTACCGTAAAATGTTAATAAAAAAATCTACAATAACGGATAAAATATAAAAGAATGTCAGTTTAATAAGTATTTCATAATAAAACTATGCATAACTAAAAATAGATTGTACTTAATGTACCTACGCCTGCCAAGGTTAGCTATGTTGCCAAAGCAATTCTATAACAATGCGAACAAGGTGGAACTCGCTTTTGCGACAGTTCTTAGGCTTCTATACATCTACTTTTTCGGTAGGTTAAATTATTTGGGCTTTATTTTATTCCAATTTTTAATGCGTTAATCTTTTAATTAGGTAGATTTTTTTACTATATAAGGAAAACGTTAACATTTTAATATTTTTTTTTTATTTCGACCTTTATAGGTAAATATTTGCAATTTACAAACCACAAATAAAACACAATTCATAATGAAATATTAAAATACCCGAAACACGTACCGAATACCGTATTAGAAACACGTAAAATACCTACTCTAAAAATACAAAATAAGAATATCGGATTAAAAAATATATATGTAAATAATCTGAATAATTAATACCAATCTAAAAATATTCTATATGAAGTAAAATTGTTTTAAGAACGTGCGTTCTGATTGGTTTTGAATTATGCGGACAGACGGACAGACGGACAGACGGACACGGAGCTAGATCATAAGGCTTCTTCCTATACGTTGTATAGAAGCCTAAAATGTATGCGGGTCCTTATAAATAACGTTAAAATTTTGTAAATCGCATTGTGTATGATTGGACCTCAGTAGAAACGTTGAGTTCTGACCGAGTGTATAATAAACATTTTTCATGCGCCCCCTATCGGATATTGTGTGAACCACAATTTCAACTTTAAATGGCCTTCCGAGGACCAATTGATATATTCAAGTTTTTGGTACTCCCAACATCCAAACGCAACGTAGAGTGCATTTATGAGGTCCAAAAGTTACGAGGACCTGGACTCGGTCCTCACAACAAAAAATGTCCTCACAACGCCGCTGAGTAGTGGACCAATGTCCTCGCAACTTACGAGGGACCCACACAAAGTTTTTTTCCTGTGTGTGTATATTGATAATGTGATTCTAAAGATGATGTGTTCTAGCAAACGCGCTATAATTGTTTTCGGTGTACCTGTTAACCATGTTAAGTACACCAACGACATTAAAGAAGTTGTGAAAAATAAGTTTCACATCAAATATTTGGGAAATAAGGTGAAAATTATCACCGAAGATATTAATGATTTCAACAGATTGAAATCAAGTTTTATTGAAAAGGGCACGCAGTTTCACTCGTACAGTCTTGATAGTGAAAAAAAGATGATGGCTGTTCTTAAAGGTGTACAGTCAATGAACGAAGCTGAAGTTCTTGAAGCTTTAAAAGATATAAACCCCAAAGTTGTGAGTGTAAAACTACTCAACAAAGACAATTTATATTACCCCAAATTTAAAGTGGCGTTTGAAAGTGAAGTGACTTTCGGTGAAATCCAGTCAATTCGAGGTGTTGGAAACATACGTGTGTACTGGGAAAAGTACAGAACAAGGAAGGGCATCACCCAGTGCTACCGATGTCAACAATTTGGCCATGCAGCTGATAACTGTAATTTAAAAATCGCTTGTCGAAAGTGTGCTGGAAACCATTTGTCTAGAGAGTGTACAGTGCCAGAGGGTACCACCCCTAAATGTGCAAATTGCCGTGAGGCTCATACCGGAGACTACAGGGAGTGTTCGGTCTACCTGAGGGCTTTAAATCGGGTTGCAAAACCTCCAACAAGGGTCGTTAAGCCGCAGCAATATGTGGTGCGACAAGCAGATTTTCCGTCTCTTCGGCCAAGTCGACAAGTGCAAAACTTTGCAGCACCTACCATGAGTCAGGTGCTCCAACAAAGGCCAGTTGTGCGTCATGAAGTAGTGACGCAACCTAGAGCACAAATTCCTAAGGTCAATCACGTACCACCAAGTGCCAGTCACGACGGTGTGGAAAATTTAAATTCACTTTTCAGTGAATTTAAAAAACTAGAGTCGATGTGTAACGTTGATAAGATGTTAAAAGCTGTGCGCGAATTAAATCGCGTCATGGCTACTACAGTCGATGGTGGTGCTCGCATGGCGGCATTCATTAGATGTGCTAAGGAATTCGATGGGTAGTTACAACCACGAAGACCTGAATATAATGACGTGGAACGCTACAAGCGTTGTAAACAAGGCACAAGATTTCGAACTATTTTTGGACGAACACAATATCCATATTGCACTGATAACGGAAACTTGGTTAAAGGTAAGCGATAATTTGAAATTTAGGAATTATTTTGTTTTTAGGAAAGATAGATTAACCGACCGGGCAGGTGGAGTTGCTATCTTAATTAGAAAGGGGTTGCCTCACGAAACGGCAGAGCAACCAAACGTAACAGCAGAGCTATTGGTTATGAAAATCAATTTGAAGAGTCCTTTTTACGTTGGTGCCATGTATGTTCCACCGTCTACGAATTTAACATCGGTTGAGCTTGATAACATCATGAACAAGTACAACAAGATAATAATCGGAGGGGATTTCAATTCCAAACACCCCCAATGGAACTGTCGGTATCCAAATAGAAATGGAAGCACCTTAAAGGCTCACAACGATATAAACAACTACCTGCTGTTATATCCGCCCACACCTACTTTTAGTCCGCCAGGTCTGTTGCAATCCACTTTAGATTTCTTTTTAGTAAATGGAATAACAAACTTTACACAACCGGAAACAATTAATGACTTGAATTCAAATCACTGGCCCGTTTTGATGACCATACCTACCTCTCGTATTCCGCCAAGCTACGTTATCTCGGATACCAATTGGCGCAAATTTAGAGAAGAGTGCAACAACAGAATTCGTATAACTCCAAACATCAGTTCTGTTGAGGAAGTGGACCTCGAAATTGCCAAATTCACCATGGCAATCACGGAAGCTCACGAAGTATCCACCAAAGTCAAAAGAATTCGGAACAAATTTGTCGCAGATCGGGAAACCGATGATCTGAAGCGACAACGTAACAAAGCTCGACGTAAGTGGTTGGAAACAGGCAATGTGGCATATCGTATCGAGAAAAACCAACTTACGGATGACATTCAAAACCGAATTAAAACCATTCGACGTCAAGAATGGTTAAATAAAACAAAAGATCTTACCACGAAAGATAACTCGTTGTGGAAAGTTTATAGCGCGTTGAGAAGAAAAAACGAACCAACGCCCACTCTGAATCAAGGAAACATAAATTATTATACCAACCAAGAAAAGGCAGAGGTTTTTGCTAATATTTTTGAAGAGGTACACCAGGTAACTACCAACCTTAGTTCCCCGCTAGAGGAACAGGTAAGAGCAAACGTTGCACTGCTGAAAGACATGGAAGACTTGCTGGAAATTAACATCACTCCTAAAAAGATCCAGCAAATTATCAAGAGTCGTAAAGTAAGGAAGGCTCCCGGAGCCGACGGTATTACTAATAAACACATTAAGTACCTCCCCAAAAAGGGAGTGGTACAACTTTACTATATTTTTAGGTCATGTCTGAAGCTGTGCTATTTTCCTACGGTGTGGAAGACGGCTAAAATATTGGCAATTCCGAAACCAAACAAGGGCAAGGGCGAAGCCAAAAACTACCGTCCAATTAGCTTACTTTCTTGTTTGAGCAAAATCTTGGAGAAGGTTATCCAGGAAGAAATTGTCGACCATCTGACAAGTAATAATTTAATTATCAAACAACAATTTGGATTTCAGAAAGGCCATAGTACCATCCATCAATTAGCCAGAGTAGTTGAGGATGTGGTAATAATGGAATCCAACAACAATAACCATACGGGAATGGTATTACTCGATTTGGAGAAAGCCTTCGACACGGTCTGGCATGAGGGTTTGATCCACAAGATGATGCAACTGAATCTTCCCCCTTCCTTGGTGAGGATCGTTCAGAGCTATTTGACGGGTCGTACTTTCAACGTTATAGTCGGCGATGCTAAATCGACGGAGAAATGCATACCTGCTGGTGTTCCGCAAGGTTCGATTCTCGGGCCCACACTATTTAATATCTACATCAACGATATACCAGTGCATGAAGACACGAATATCGCCCTGTACGCCGACGATACAGCTATCTATTCGTCGAGCGTAATTAAAGATATTATCGTTGAAAACATCAACGAACATCTCCAGTTGGTATGCAAATTTTTTAGCGATTGGAAGTTAAAATTAAACGTCAGTAAGACTGAGGCGATCATGTTTACGAACAGCAGAATTCGTCCTACAGTCGATATTAAAATTAACGATAGCGTTATCGAACTGCAAAAGGATATAAAATATCTCGGCTTGCTCTTAGATCAACGACTTACGTGGAAAAAAACTATAGCTGATAGAGTTAAAAAGACGAACTTAGTGCTACATCTGCTCTATCCATTGATTAACCACGAAGCACAGTTATCCAGAGAGTTCAAGCTTCTGCTCGTTCGCACATGTGCCAGGTCAGTCCTGACATACGGCTGCACTGTTTGGGGAAGTGCCGCAAACAGCAACCTAATTGCCGTACAACGTTGTCTCAACAAATTTTTAAAAGTAGTGAATAACTACCCTCGCTACACAACCATCAAACACATGCACGAAGACAACGATTTTGAATACGTCGGTGATTTCATAAAGAAATCGACCGAAAAATTTTTGAAAAATTGCTCGTTTCACGAAAACGAGTTAATTCGACAAATTGGAGACTACGATCTCGACAATGTAATCTCGAAGAACAAACGCAAACTCCTGAAGTCCATACTGCTACGAGATTACAATTTTTATAACTAAAACCCTGAACTGGTCTCTGTCGGTCCTTATCGGGGAGGGAGGATCGGCAATGTAAATATTATTTTAATTGTGCTGTTTTTTGTATTAATGTATTGTAACTCCACTTTCAATCCCTATACATGTTAGCCCATCAAATCCTACACCAAATTTCCAAACCCCATTTTTATCAATTTATCAAAACTAATTATCAGGTTTTTTGAAACTTTTATCCTGTAATTTATTTAAATTTATTTACAAATCAAAAATTATAATTACTTTACATTATGTTAAATATCTAATAAAGGGCTTAACCTAATAATAGATAATGTAATATAAATTTGTTAATATTTAATAATGTAACTATGTAAAATTGAATAAATGTTATATATATATATATATATATTTGTAAGTCGACGTTCTGACCCCATATAAGCATATAAACCGACGTTGTGGCACCTATATTTACGTTGTGGCACCATTTTATGGTGCCGGATGGTTTTACAATTATATATGTCATCTGGAAGGGCCAGTAAGCCTATTAATGAAGTTTGTGAAAGGTGCCAGTTGGACTATATACACTGTAAATATAGACGTTTAGTTCCCTTTTATAAAATCATATAAGTTCAGAGGGCGCCATTGTAGTTATGAGTTCTTCGCATCGACTTGAGGTTGACTTATCCACGCGTTTAGGCACCGCATTTTTTGTATACAGTATTTTGACGTTTAGGCACACTGGGCGTTTCATTAGCTATCATTATTATAGTTTATGATATTACAAATGCATAGGTAACTAGTGTTTGCGATTCTAAACTCTAATGACAAAAATCCATTAAAGGCGAGAATAACTTGCATTACCATGCTGTTTTCGCCTTTAATGTAATACGGTTTGTGGACGAATCGATCAAGACTTTCCAGTGCCAGTTATTTTTGGCAATTAAAGTATTTATCGTTGAGGTTAATGCCGAATTTGACGGACTAGTCAACTCGGTAGATTTTTGATCATTTTTGAGAAAATACTGATAATTACCAAGTATTCGTGTTTTTTTCTTTGAATAAAGATTTTATAGTGGTTTTATAATAATTAGCGATTTCAACTTTATTATGAATTCCACTAATTCAAAATATATTTTAAATCATAATTTAAATCATTTTTAAATCATATTATGATTCGCATCCTTTCTCTGACATTGATTAATTACAGAACACTTCTTAAACAATTTTTATGTACTTACTACAAATTATAAATTTTAATTTAGGTCAAATTACCTACTAGTTACTTCTTACTTCTACAAGGGGATTCCCAAAATTTATTTTAAATTGTATACATATCATATTCCCGCAACTGTTTTATTATGTGAAAATATCAGAACTCCTAAACTTCGTCATAACAAAATTAGAGAAGGTTTTTATTGTAAAGCATTTTGTAATCACCGCGTGATTACCTTATGTAACTGCATAATGCATCCCTAAGCATTTGCTATTTCCTTGCAAATACTTGCATCGTAAGTTGCTTAGGTGAATTTTTGTTTGATAACATTTTAATACTTTTTATATTCGTTATTAATTACCAAAAATTAGTTTCGCAAAACAATTTGTCCTTATCGAATTTGTCGATAATGAATTTACAAAACCTTACACAAATTACATTTTGCGTAAAATATCGTAAGAAATAATATTTCTGAAACAATAAGAACGCTTTTAAAAAAGGAAGAACAAAATATTATAGCAGTTCAAAAAGATTTAAATTTATAAAATTTTTTGAATTTTAATTTTAATGCTTTTGGTTTTTTGTGGGTAAAGCTAGATTTTGGCAACCGAGATTCTAAAAATTTTATTAATTTAGAACTTTTTTAACTGCTATATTTTGCGGTCTTGTGTGCTGAAGACCTTGTCGAAATTTCAGATTTTTTTTTCAACGAATTATAAAGCAGCGTAAAAAATTGTCATTTCTTTATGAATAAAGATAAGAGGTTGTCTACCAAGTTGCACGTCTATTTGGCGCTTAGTAACCTATACAACGTTACAAGATTTATTCATAGTAGATAAGAATAGTCTACGATTAGATTTTGATAAATTTCGTTTATTATTGTTAAAAATGTTCACAGCAAGTTTACAGACTAACCGCCAGATATCTGATTTTATTTATTTGTTAATTCACCAATATGGGGAATATTTTTTGTTGAAATTGTTCAACCAGCGCGGTATCAATTGCTTGCAACTTATAAAAAACACCACTTTCCAATTTATCTAGTAGGTACTGTGTTGTCCCGGCTAATCTCAAAAACTACTGATCCGAATTTGAAAAAAATTTTATTGATTATTTTTTCAAGTCAATCGAGTAAGAAATTAAATTATTCACTTAAGTTTATTTATACTTCAGTCAACTCTTTTTTTTGTTTACGATACTGTAAATATAATTTTGTACACCACCGAGCAAGTTGCGTATGCGACGTACACCTTACTTTTAATTTTAATTCGTAAAAATTTTAGTTAGAACTTTCAGATCTGATTAGTATTCTAGTCGGAAAATAAGAAAGTAATAAATCTGAAAATTGTGTCATAAAGAATATCTAATCAATCTATTGATTATAGCGCAACATAGAGCAGGTACACAGTATAGTTTTCTATCCTATCCCATCCTATTTTTATCTAAAAATATAAACTATGCATATTACAACAAAATTTGGACTTGCAGAACTAAAAGTGACCCACTTTGGTCTGTATTGAAGTTTTCCTGACAGTTCAAATTTGTGAATAGTTTATCTAAAAAAAATTTGAAAAAAAACCTTACTACGGTTTTTAGTATAGGATACGTTTGACCTTATAAATACTTTGCAAAATTAAAATAGACGTTTCTGGACATAGCGTAGGTGTACAGCAGTTTTCTATTCAGTTGCCAAGACGGTTTCAGTTCACACAAGATATTGTTACGTATCTTTTCATTTCTTCCGTAATGTAAATATAAAAATACGTAACACAAATTACTGTAAACTTAATTATAAATGCTGTAAAATTCTGTAAAATTATACTAGTAAGCACACTTTGTAAGAAATATGTCTTTGTAAAACATGTCACTCACAAAAATGGACATGCAGCCGTTTGTTAGTAATATAAATTATATTTGAAATTTTATTTCATATAAAAATCATAATAAAATTAACATTATAATTGAATATTTTGAGAATCAAGTAAAAATGTGTCCTAAACAAATGAAATCGAATTATTAAGCAATTAAATTGGTTTAATATTAGGCAGTTTATACTAGAAAACACGTTGTTTAACGTTTAATTTCAAACCAATTTTATTGGTTAATGTTTCGCGGTCATCGGTTTAGTACAAATTTTTACTAAAATAAGTCCCTGTATCTCGAAAACGATGTACAAAATGTAGTACATTATATAAAAAAAATTCATTTTTTTGACCGACTAGAATACAAATCTGATCTGAAAATTTCTTACTGAAATTTTGCATGAAGCAAGCATTCCCACACGCAACTTGCTCGGAGGTGTACAAAATTTTAACCGCTCAAAACTCTGTAAAAAGTTAATGCAACCGAGCATGGTATGAATTAATAAATAAATGAATAAATAAAATTTAAATTTTAACTTTGTTCTTTTTGAGAGTTGCGCGCTTCCGCTTGACCTAGAGTTTGTTAATAAGAAGTACTTTTTAGCCCCAATAGGGTTTTAAAATTCACAGGAGGCCTGCCTAAAGTTGTCTAGAAACGATTTTTGTTCGCACATCGTAGTTAAAAGCTGGAACCTATTTCAATTTGTTCCTTAATCCCTAAATAACAAAATCCTTTTGGTCGTCAAGAATTCGTCCTGTACAGGGGGGTGTAGGGAGAAAATTGTAAAAATGAAAAATTGTACAATGAAAAATTGTACAATGAAAAAAAAACAATAAAAAATTAAATGATCTAATTTATACTTATAGTCGATCGACACCGCAGCGATAACAGGGAAAATTCTTGATTAATATTTTGTCAGTCCGTACGTGGGGTTTCCCCGACGCGACGACTCGACGCTTAGATCAAAATATTACTATACTTATATTAAAATGAAATGGCCAATAAGTATTATTTTTGTACTTTTTAGATGTTTTTTTTTTGTGTAGGGGGTTTTTAAAATTTTTAATTTAAGTTTTATTTCATGCTTTTTAAACTATTTATTATATTTATGTAAGTAAACGTGATAACGGAGCATGGAAGTTAAATAAATCCAATTTTTCTTTTTAAATAGCAAGACCACAATACAAGAACTTCAAATATAATATTTTGTTAGAGAACAATTTTAAATCAAATTTTATATTAGAATTAAAATTATTATCCGAAAGAAAGAAATAACAACATTAAAAGTATAACAACTATAGTCGATGAACTATTTTTATCCGTTTAATGTTGGTGGCGCATCTAATGCAAAACCACATTTAAAATTTTTTTATTAGAATTAAATTTATTATGAGAAAGAAAGGAATACTAGTAAATTCAGTAATTGATTGTAACAATGTAAACAAACACTTGTTAAAGCAACATGTATTGCAGTAGTATCGCCCACATAATGATAATAATGCTGTCATACTTGTAACACGATCTCTCAAGATTATAAATTTTCAAAAATATTTACGATTTTTTTGAATGGCTGAACAGATTTTTGTGCAAAATAGCTAAGAACACTCTCGATCAAGTTATCTTTCTAACAAAAAAAAACAAAATCAAAATCGGTTCATCCGTTCCGGAGCTATGATGCCACAGACACACATACACACGTTAAATTTATAAGAACACCTCTCTTTTTTGCGTCGGGGTTAAAAAAAAGATTATTTTTGGATTTTTTTGGAAGGGCATGCCAAGTATGGCACTTCACGTGCGACTTGGCTAAGTTGTAATGATTATTTTTTCAAAATAATAAAATATGTTATCAAAATTTTACAAAGCAATTTCTCTCTATATAGCGCTCAAATAACAAAATTACTTCAAACAGTTCTTTAGATTACATCTAATTATTGTCTGTCCTTATCGAAAAAAACGAATTTCTTTTAACTAAGTTTCGCAATAATATTTTTGTGTTTCTTTGACGTTGAATGTCAACAAATCGCATTTTTGTGTTTTTAAACAAATTTGTGCAATATGAAACGGGAGCTGTTATCAAATTTTCGAATAGGAAAAAGTGCCACATATTAGTAGGTGCATAATTCCCGCGTAAAGTGATAGTGATGTAATTGCGTAAAAATGCTGATCTTCAGCAATTGCAACAATTTATAATCACGTTACATTACAGCATTTGTACTTCAATACCTTACGCAGCTACATAATTTTAATATTAAAAAATTATTAGTAAAAATAATAATTTTACATTATAAAATATAAAGAGTATAAGTATTCTTCCAAAACAATATTAAATTTTAAGAAGAATAAATGTGGCGTTTTTGAGAAAAACCACTTCAACTTTTTTAAGAATAATAGAATGCAATATTTATCTAGTCTTTTTGAAAATTTTATATCAGCAAATTAAAAATGTTAGTTAAAATAAAATATAGGCGTTCGCGTCCCTTATGACGGTCAATATGCTCTAATGGGTAATTAAACAAACTGAATTCTGAAAAAACTTGACCAACCATTAATTTATTGAAAAAATTTTGTTTTATTTTATAATTAATAATTTGGCAATTTTAAATTATACATGATAATAATATAATAACACACGGTTTAATCCAAAATATCCGATATACAAAATATTTTACCTCAACAAAACAAAAATTTACCTAAAATAATTATTTCTATATTTCGAAAACAACGTTACAAGAATTTATTCATAGTAGATAAGAATAGTCTACAATTAGAATTTGATAAATTGATTTTGCGTCGTACAGAACTACATTTTAAAATTTCGTTTATTATTGTTAAAAATGTTCACGGCAAATTTACAGACTAACCGCCGGATATCTGATTTTATTTATTTGTTATTTCACCAATATGGGGAATATTTCTTGATGAAATTGTTCAACCAGCAAGGTATCAATTGTTTGCAACTTATACAAACACCACTTTCCAATTTATCTAGTAGGTACTGTGTTGTCCGGGGCTGAGCTCAAAAACTACTGATCCGAATTTGAAGAAAATTGTATCGATTATTTCTTCAAATCATTGGAGTATAACAACGGCTAGAAATTAAATTATTCACTTAAGTTTATTTTACTTCAGTCGACTCAGCAACTTTTGTTTACGTTAGTGTAAATATCTTTTTGTACACCACCGAGCAAGTTGCGTATGCGACGTACACCTTACTTTTAATTTTAATTTTAATTTGTAAAAATTTCAGTTAGAATTTTCACTTTATTTAACTAAAATAGTGGCATATCTCTAAAATGAATAGAAATTTTTTTATAATGAAATATGCATATTTTATTGTTTTTAAAATACTACATCACTTTAGCTTGATTATCGGTAATTTAATACTTATTAAATTTTTGACAATACTTTTTTAAAGTTTAGTATAATGTTAAAATGTTTGTACGCTGTTTAGTCGAAATCAGCTATGCTGACTTGTGCCATTATTCCGGCCAACGAACGTGCGAATTGTTCCCACACGCAGCTTGTTCGGAGGTGTAAAAAAATTTTAACCGCTCATAACTTTGTAAAAGTTATAATTATAAAGATCGTAACTCATATAACAGCACAGCATAGGATCAGCAACTGATCATCAATTTTCTTTACATGTAGTTAAATGCAAACGTCGGGTGTTGTGCTGATGCTGTTAGGTGGGCGCACTTACATTTAAATACACATAAGAAATAAAATTTGCTTGTGATGATCAGTCGCTGTTCCTATGCTGTGACGATATATGAGTTACGACCTTAAATTAGCAACAAAAGTTGCTGAATTGCTGAAGTAAAATAAACTCGAGCGAATAATTTAATTTCTACTTTCTTGTTGTTAGTTTCTTTTTGTTAGTGGATTGATTTTTTAAGAAATAATAGGTAAAAATTTCATTAAAGTAGCTCAGTAATTTTGGATTGTATTAGCTAGAAAAACACGGTACAAACGCCATCTTCCAAAATGTGTGTTTTTTATACATAAGATGCAAACAATTGATACTTTTACCTGGTTAAATAATTTCGATAAGAGATATTTAAATTTATTTCCCTATGAATTATAAAAGATATTAGAAGAATAGTTAACGTATTGTGAATAAAGAAAGACTACGTTCTTATTTATTTCCTTTTCCTCTTTAATTTTGTAGATGCAAAGTTGTAATGTATTTATTTCAACAATGAATGCAAACAAGACATTATAAAGGTAAAAAATGCAAACCACATCAAGGTCAAGATGATAACTCGCTAAAAATTAAGTAGGTGCCGAATCGCGTCTTTATGCCATTTTATATATAGCCAAGGTGCCACAACACCTTATATAGCGTTGTATATATACGGGGTCTCAAAGGATATTTATACGTATGTGCCTCAACGTCTTTTTAATTTTTGGTGCTTGTTCGTTAATCTACGCGTATATATATAGACGTTGCTTGGAAGAGCAATTTCTTTTGCACACTTCACAAACGTAGTCGGACAAAAACATATTGCTCATCCAATCATGCAACTGTGGTTCCACGATTGGCAATTGCCCAATACTTGCAGCAGCTATACCAACGTGAAGTTGCAACTTTTCGGTCAACTTTAATTTTGAGGCTTTCTTCTCTTTCTCAGGCGATTCGTCTTGCTTCGATTTATGCATTTTCGATTTTGTCGGTTTAGCATTACCTGATTCCACTGGATCTAGTTTTATTTCCACTGGTTCTGAATTTTCTTGTTTTACACCCGCCCATTCAAAATCTTCAATTTTTATTTTCGGCAATGCATCTTCTGCTTTCTTCGCTTTTTTTGTTTTAACTTCTATATTTTGTACTGTTTTGCTCTTCGTAAAATTTGTTTAAAACATGGTTTGGAAAAAATTACTTATAATCCTTTCTAAAAAAGTTTAATCAAGGCTGAGAGATAATTTTCTTTTATAAAGTAAATTTAAATTGGTACCTGGATTGTCAAGGGGTTTAGTAAGCAAAACAGATTAGCAGTAAGCATTAATCGCAAAATAAAACCCAAAAATCTAAAGAAGAAGACGGCTATAGAAAGATTACATTTCATACCATTCAGGAGTTTCAAAAAAGCAGAAATCAAGTAGAGTAACGGGATTGCACAACTAATTTTTAAGACTAATAACTAATAATTAAGTAGTCGATTACAATTCTGCTTATTTTTAGTCAGTCTTCGGTGCTTAATTTTTTCTTCAATAATAATAGTTTTCCCGAATGATCTCCATTAAGTATTTCTTTCACATCCTAAAATTAACTATCCAAATAAATAATTCAGGCATAATTATTTATAATATAATTACAATATTCAGAGATTTATTTTTATTTTGACTTGCAATCGTAGATTCGACTGAATCAATCCAATTATTGCCAATGTCTAAAATTTGTTAATGTAGTGTTACCACATTCTCCAAACTAAAAAATAATTATTTGTTATTCGTTACTTACACACAATTTAATTTTCTTACTTCTATAGCACGCCAGTGATTCAATTGGCGTCTTAAAAATACTCGAAGGCCAAAATTTGAATCGGGAATTAACTCTTTTAAATCAAAATCATTTACATATCTTACACCCGGTTTCACATTGTTTGGTTAACCTGAAGTTTAGCACTAACCTTAAGTTTACGTATGAAAAAGTGTTTCACAATCTCTGGTTTTAGGGGAAACTGTAGGTTAACTGGGGGTATATTAACCCACAGAAGTGCGTTCGGTTAACTTGAGCTTAACTCGAAGATTATCAACTTCCAATTTTTTGACGTTGATAAACTTGTGGTATGTAATAAACATAATAATATAATTGTCTAACTTTTCATAGCGGTATTGTGTAATTGTGTTAAAAGATACAAAAGTTAATAATAACAAAGTGTATTTAAATGGATTTATATGATATAAATCGAAGAACCCCAATTAGATCTTTAATTGCCTGATCCGTAGAGTGCCACCTAGGCACTCAGAAGGTCCACCTACTGTCTTCAAAATATTTTTTTTGTTATCGGAAAAATGTTTTTTGCTTTTTTTTTCATATTAGAATATTTTTCTTTTAACTGCTTAACTGCTTTTTGTATGTCCGTTTCTTCGTATATGGAGATTGTACAGCCAAGGTAATTGAAACTTCTTACTTGCTCTATAGTTTAATAATTAATATAAAAATTAATATAATATAAAAATAATATAAAAATTAAAATTTTAAAAATGTAATTTAAAAAATAAGATTTTACGGGTCCTTTGTACAGAATAAATTCTCTCATTAAAAATTGGGCATTTATTAAAATTAGCAATTAAGAATTCTGAAAATGTTTGCAACTTCCATGTGGTATGTTGCTCGAAGCTTTTTAAAAGCATCCAAAAATGTATTTTTTTAAACGAATTTTTGCCAGTTTATTTTGTATTTTTAGTTTTTGGGACACAATAGTAATTGTTTGATAGTAAGTGGGACAGCTAAAATGCACTATACTTCCAAATAATTGAATAAATTTAATGTTAGAAAAAACTTATTGAAATTCGTTAAAAAATGCATTTAGCATGTCAAGAAAATGTTGCAATTCTTTACAAATTACTTGATCTGACCACCAAACAGCTGATCGGCAGCCATCTTCGAGTGGGCAGTGAAAATGATCTATTTAAATAAAAAAAAAATTAAACCTTAATCTTCAAATGGGATTTTAACTCGGCCACTATTCAAAAATTTAAGATTACCTACTAACTGACTTTCGGTGCAGTCTACATCAGGCCCGTAGCCAGGGGGGGGGCACCTGAGGGCACGTGCCCCCCCCCCCCCCCGAAATATTAAAAAAACAACATTTGTTTGTAATAATAAAAATTCTCGGAAGGGGATCCGCCGAAAATGTTACTTCTTACGAAAGGTTTTTATGAGTGCTCCCCACCCCCGAAATGAAATCCTAGCTACGGGCCTGGTTGACCAGGCCGTAAATGACCCGTCATCATCGTGTCACAATTGCCCTGAAGATTTAATCTTGAGAAAGTAATAATAATAAACACTTTTATTGATTTTGTAAATTTAATTTAATAATACTTAGTGCTCGTGAAGTACTGGCGACTGTTGTAAATTATTTTAAAAGTGCTGGGTTTGTTAATTTTTTATTAGCGAAAAACCGTTTTTGGACCGAGGGAGGCCAACTTGACGCACCCTGTCCACTCTGGAAATTTTAATTGTTTTTTTGATTTATTGAAAAATGCTCATGAAGTGCTGTAATTTTGTTCGAAAGTGATGGGTTCGTTAAATTTTTATTAAAAATTGAAATATCAATATTTGACAAAAACGTCAAATTAAACGGCTCCTCTTATTTTCAATTTTATTAGATTTTAAAGTTTTCTTTATATTATTAATTTACAGTGGTCGAAGTGGAAAATAATTACCGGGGGTATGGGTGTTAAATTTAATAATAATAAGAATTTATTGAAACTGCATACCCCCTCACTTCGACCACTGATTATTTACAAGTACTTTCGAACTACTGGCGAGTGCTGTAAATTTTGTGAAAATACCTCTTTTATTAAAACATTTAAAAACAAGGTGGAACTCGCTTTTGCGACAGTTCTTAGGCTTCTATACATCTACTTTTTCGGTAGGTTAAATTATTTGGGCTTTATTTTATTCCAATTTTTAATGCCTTAATCTTTTAATTAGGTAGATTTTTTTACTATATAAGGAAAACGCTAACATTTTAATATTTTTTTTTTATTTCGACCTTTATAGGTAAATATTTGCAATTTACAAACCACAAATAAAACACAATTCATAATGAAATATTAAAATACCCGAAACACGTACCGAATACCGTATTAGAAACACGTAAAATACCTACTCTAAAAATACAAAATAAGAATATCGGATTAAAAAATATATATGTAAATAATCTGAATAATTAATACCAATCTAAAAATATTCTATATGAAGTAAAATTGTTTTAAGAACGTGCGTTCTGATTGGTTTTGAATTATGCGGACAGACGGACAGACGGACACGGAGCTAGATCATAAGGCTTCTTCCTATACGTTGTATAGAAGCCTAAAAGCACCGCGCTAGCATGTCTCTTATATTATAAATAAATGTAAACGGCCTTGACACAGTAATAACGCAATTTTGAATAAGATGTGTAGTCTAAAACTTTTCAAAATTTATAGACAAAATAAAAACTATCCCAAAAATTTTTCAAGTAGGTAGTAGGAAACGAATTAGAGGACTAATCCCCCTCTCGAAAAGGATTTGTAAGACCTATGTAAAAAGGTCAGCTCAATTCAACTATGAATGTAATGCTATTTATTATTAGTAGGAAACGAATATTTAGTGATGTCCTCTGTTCTCTGTAGGGCACGCTCGGCGGACAAACTGGACCTTGTCCGGAGCGGCAAATCAAAAGGACATAATTTTGGCTATTAATGTGACAAAATATTGATTAAGTGAAATACCCCATTAAGTTGAATTTATAATTTATTTTGGCGAAAATCACCATGCAATTTACATTTGTCTTTTCGTTCGCGGTGACGTAAAACTACCATAGTAGTTTCAAAGTAAAAAAACAATAATATGCGAATTTCTACCTCGAGCTCCGAGCTACATACTATGGACACAATACTCCTAATAATGGAGTACCTTAGCACGTAGTTTTGTAAGAATAATTATTATTATTATTAATGTTATTCAGGTGTGGGTCGCAAGAACATACTAAAATAATTTTAAACGTTTATATTTTGAATCAAGGTTGAATAAGTTTTAGGCTCCTAATTAAAATTTTTAAAAGAAATTACACCATTGTTTCTAACTAAAATTGTATATTACTATCGTATTATAACAATGCAGTTTTCACTGTTACTAACGCTAAAAATCAAAAAGGAAAAAATATGTCATGAAGTTTAAGGTTGGCTAAATATTTTCATTTTTGATTTATTCTGATTGGACAATTGATTTCTGAGAAAAAAAATCACAAAGGTAGGCATTTTTTGCTATTTATCGAGTTGCATCTTAAAAACTAGCGATTTTAAGAGAAAAATTAAAGACACAATAAATGTGTATTTTGATCCAATTATGAATCTTTGAATTTGAATTTGATTTGAATTTTTTCAGATTTTTTTCCCTGAATTTAGATTTATACAACAAAAGATTGTTTATAACTATTGAACGACCGCATAAAAGAATTAGGTGCATATCGAAGATTTTTCTCAGAATAATATAAGAAATCGATTAAAATCATTTTCAGCCACTAGAACGCTACTTGGTCGGTTAATGTAGTTTCTAAACTTATTTAAGAGGATATACCGCTCGCCTATAAAGAAACCTTCAATGCTTGGCGTTGCGAAATACTTAGTGCTAAAAATAATCTTAATATAATGTATATTGGGCGCTCCAGACTATCGCGAGAATCTCGCGAGAAGTTCTCGCGAGAATCTCGCGAGAATCTCGGCGAGAATAGCATCGGAGAACAAAGCGAGAACAACGCGAGAACAAGGCGAGAAATGATTTTCTATCGTGTTACATCGAAAATTGGAAAACATCCACACTCACAAGGATTTTTTAAATAAATTTCTATAATTTTTTCTAAAACGATTAACAGTTCTTTAATTTTGTGATATGTCGAAAAGTTTAAATTTGGATTTTTTGGCCCCTTTAATGGATTAGTATCATCTAAAAGTATGATTTTTGAAATAAAGTCTATTTGTACGTACTCAAAAATTGTACTACACGTATCAGGATTTTCTGTTGCATTTACTGTCGTGCCAGTGATCATTTCCACTTCATTATTCCGATAATGTTCTTCTTGAAAGATAATATTGCCATTTTATTTCTTTTTATTTCGACTGTTCAAGCGTATTTTAGTTTGTATACACGCGCGCATATTGTGAGCGCACCGAAGTTTTAACCCGGCCTGCGCTACAAGACCAACGAGCAACGAGGTCAGTAATGTCACAGCGCTCGAATTATGTAAACGTACTAACTTCCGATCACACGTAAACAGTACTTTTTATTTCGACAATTAATATTTGTCAAAATCGCATCTTGAATGTTCGTAAGGCCTGGTGTGATTGAGTACAGTTTAAATTAAATATCTATTTCTTCAAATTATCTTCAAAATTATGTTCAAAAAATTTTGGTATAAAATCGACGTAAATACGTCAAACTTCAAGTTTTCATTATTTTATAATTGTGTTTTTACATTTTGTACTGTCACCAAGCAAGGAGTCCATAGCGCAAACCAAATGGACTTATAGACATCGTAGTCGTAGACACCTACTCCCAAATTCACTGATTTTTTCTCTCTATTTTTATAACCTCTATAATTTGCAATCAGAGAATCTTTGTTTTTTCTAAATTCATCGACGGGTATTTACATTATTGTGCTAATCCACACACAAGCATCATGATTTTTTTCGATTTATTTTTATAGCCTTTTATGTATGTTTTCCACAAAGCTGGTTCTGCTTGAAGGCAATCAATAAATGCCAATTTTTGTTCGTTTTCCAATTTACGCTCATTTTAATTCACAATTAATTATACTACTATTTAATCGGTGAGTCAGGCGCTACTGAAGAATGCGAATGTGCAGGTGTGGTAGTGTTATCGCGATCTCGACTCCTTTGTCTCGCATTAAAAAACCGACAACAAGTGGAGAACAAGGCGAGAACTTATGAGGAACACGAGAATCAGCTCCACTCGCTCTTTTCTCGTGTTGTCCTCGTTTTTTCACGATGTTCTCGCGAGGTTCTCGCGAGATTCTCGCGAGAGTCTGGAGTGGCCTGCAAGGCGAGAAGCTAAAAATGAACACGAGAATCGGCTTCACACTCTCGTTTCTCGTGATGTTCTCGCGTTCTCATGCTGTTCTCGCGAGATTCTCGCGAGAGTCTGGAGCGCCCATATTATTAAATGGTGATATTAAATCAACTTAGTCAGCCCCTAGATGTGGCAACGTCGTCGGGATTGACAACGCCGATTCATTATGTAGAAAGTTTTACTCTGGGTCTGAAATGACGGTACAATGTATCGGGCTTGTTAACGACGGTCCAATATAGAAAAAACCAACTTTTTAAAATTTATTTTCCCTCAACAGTTGCTCATAGAGTTATATGCGGTTTATTTAATATTTGATAATGTATACTCTCCGCAACTAAGTAATTCTGGTGGGTCTGAGGTTGTCTGTTCAACGTAGCGGGTCTGGTTACGTCGAATGAATCAATATATTGCGATGAATTATTTATTTATAGTAAATAAATGATGCGCGATAAATATCCATACGTTGCTCCGATAAACAATTTGATTTCACTTCAAAATCCAATTATTATAATATTTCAAATTCTAATTAAATGTAATCCTTAACATTCAAAAATCTCCAATTATTAAATCATCCAAATTACCATCATCTAAACCAATTTATTACTGCTTCCAAATTTCTTCAAAAATGTCCCAAAAATGAACATAAACATCCAAATTTAATATTAAAATTACTCACGCTACTAATAAACTTTTATTAACAAAATAATTCTATTTATCTCTTAATGAGACGCCAATTTAAAGTTTTACGGGACCTCCCGTAAAACACGACCACTCCGGTCAACTCAAACGGCAAAAAGCTAAATAATCTAAAATTTTCGTACCAACTTTAGTTTTGTTGGCGCGAACAAACGAAATTCAAAATATTTACAATAATAAGTTATTTACAAAATCAAAACAAAATTTAAAAACAATCAAAATAAAAACTCAAATGCAATATAATATTATTTCTAAAAAAATGATTTTGGAACAACAATATATACAGACATTTTTTGGAAATGTTGATTTTCCGCTTCTGGGACGCCAAAATGTCTAAATTCATCAAAATCTCAACTTTTTTTTCTGCACGATTACAATACTTTCTCAAGCTTCGTATGATAAAGTAAAAACAATTGAAAAACTTAAATGTGAAAAGTGTTAAGACGGCCTTATTAAACGCCGAAGGTTCTCTAAATAACCCCGCACATTTATTAATTTTAAATAAGTTGTATGGAAACGTTTCAGCAGATTTCACTGGTTTGAGGGTTCCTAAACAGTAGAATTTAACCTTTTACTAAAATATGTCTAAAAGCAATTTTATAAATTGTTTAACAAAAATCCCGAAAAAACTGGCTTAAGTTACAACATTGTAAAGATAGTTTTGAAAGATGTAAAAATTTTTTTAATGACGAGTTTTGCTTTGAACATTTCCAATATTTAATAGAATTAGGTCAGAACAAAATTTTATAAGGAATGTAAATGGAAATACGGAAGGACACCAATTAAAAATGTTAATGTTGAGAAATCTATGCAAAATTACGGATATTGCAAAATGAGTAAGAATTATAATTTTACGTATGCACATTTTTTAAATTATTTTAAGCCCGAGCTAGTGTTGTTCAAAGGTTTTAGTATATAAAGTACCAATGTTACTATAATAAGATGTTTTACAATTTTGTTTTAAAAGCTGCCGACTTGTGTATGCATATCTTGTTAAAGTTACTTCATGATGGCATACATATTATTGTCATTGCTTGTGTATAATAAAAATTGTTTATATCTCTGTTATCGTTTATCTTCCCTTCCATCCTATTACAGGTTTCTATAATGACGCTGTAATGACCAGTAATGACTTATGATTAATAAAACGGGACCATTCGTGGTTCATCTGAATGCTTATTATAATGAATTTAATAAAATGTGTTGCTAATTTTTTGAATACCGTTAGCTATCTGTAAAGAACTAATCTATGTTAAAAAGTGCGTGCGCATCAAAATCACACGCAAGTAATGCCGAACCAGTGGTACATATCTGCAGCTGGGCAAGAATTAATTTTAGTTTTATGAAGTGGAAACGGTGTAGACATTGTAGACAATTGTAGACAATTTTAAATCAAAATCTTCAATCTAATACTTTAGCTCTTTAAGTTATTTACTTGAAGATCAGAATTTTGTTAATAGTTTAAAATTGAAAACCCGAAAATAACTACTTTTGTTCTATAAGTTATTTACTAGAAGAACAGAATTTTATAGGCAATTTAAAATCAAATTCTTCAAACTAATACTTTAGTTCTTTAAGTTATTTACTTGAAGATCTGCATTTTGTTAATAGTTTAAAATTAAAAACTCTAAATTAACTACTTCTGTTCTATAAGTTATTTACTTGAAGATCAGAATTTTGTTAATAGTTTAAAATTGAAAACTCTAAAACAACTACTTTTGTTCTATAAGCTATTTACTTGAAGATCGGCATTTTGTTAATAGTTTAAAATTAAACACTCAATATTAACTACATCTGTTCTACAAGTTATTTACTTGAAGAACAGCATTTTGTTAATAGTTTAAAATTAAAGCTATAATCTAACTACTTTTGTTCTTTTAGTTATTTCCTTAAAGAACAGAAATATGTAGACAATTTAAAATCGAAATCTTCAAACTAAAACTTTAGTTCTTTAACTTATTTACTTGAAGATCAGAATTTTGTTAATAGTTTAAAATTGAAAACACTAAAATAACTACGTTTGTTCTATAAGTTATTTACTTGAAGATCTGCATTGTGTTAATAGTTTAAAATTAAAAACTGTAAATTAACTACTTCTGATCTATAAGTTATTTACTTGAAGATCAGAATTTTGTTAATAGTTTAAAATTGAAAACCCTAAAATAACTAATTTTGTTCTATAAGTTATTTACTTGAAGATCTGCATTTTGTTAATAGTTTAAAATTAAAAACTCTAAATTAACTACTTCTGTTCTATTAGTCATTTACTTGAAGATCAGAATGTTGTTAATAGTTTAAAATTGAAAACTCTAAATTAACTACTTCTGTTCTATAAGTTATTTACTTGAAGATCAGAATGTTGTTAATAGTTTAAAATTGAAAACTCTAAAATAACTACTTTTGTTCTATAAGTTATTTACTTGAAGAACAGAATTTTGTAGCAATTTAAAATCAAAATCTTCTAACTAATACTTTAGTTCTTTAAGTTATTTACTTGAAGATCAGAATTTTGTTAATAGTTTAAAATTGAAAACCCTAAAATAATTACTTTTGTTCTATAAGTTATTTACTTGAAGATCTGCATTTTGTTAATAGTTTAAAATTAAAAACTCTAAATTAAATACTTCTGTTCTATAAGTTATTTACTTGAAGATTAGAATTTTGTTAATTGTTTAAAATTGAAAACCCTAAAATAACTACTTTTGTTCTATAAGTTATTTACTTGAAGATCTGCATTTTGTTAATAGTTTATAATTAAAAATTCTAAATTAACTACTTCTGTTCTATAAGTTATTTACTTGAAGATCAGCATTTTGTTAATAGTTTAAAATTAAAAACTCTAAATTAACTACTTCTGGTCCATAAGTTATTTACTTGAAGATCAGCATTTTGTTAATAGTTTAAAATTAAAAACTCTAAAATAACTACTTGTGTTCTTAAAGTTATTTACTTGAAGATCTGCATTTTGTTAAAAGTCTAAAATTAAAAACTCTAAATTAACTACTTGTGTTCTATAAGTTATTTACTTGAAGATCAGAATTTTGTTAATAGTTTAAAATTGAAAACGCTAAAATAACTACTTTTGTTCTATAAGTTATACACTTGAAGAACAGAATTTTGTAGCAATTTATTTACTTGAAGATCAGCATTTTGTTAATAGTTTAAAATTAAAAACTCTAAAATAACTACTTGTGTTCTTTAAGTTATTTACTTGAAGATCTGCATTTTGTTAAAAGTTTAAAATTAAAAACTCTAAATTAACAACTTCTGTTCTATAAGTTATTTACTTGAAGATCAGAATTTTGTTAATAGTTTAATATTGAAAACGCTAAAATAACTACTTTTGTTCTTTAAGTTATTTACTTGAAGAACAGAATTTTGTAGCAATTTAAAATCAATATCTTCTAACTAATACTTTAGTTCTTTAAGTTATTTACTCGAAGATCAGAATTTTGTTGATAGTTTAAAATTGAAAACCCTAAAATAACTACTTTTGTTCTATAAGTTATTTACTTGAAGATCTGCATTTTGTTAATACTATAAAATTAAAAACTCTAAATTAACTACTTCTGTTCTATAAGTTATTTACTTGAAGATCAGAATGTTGTTAATAGTTTAAAATTGAAAACTCTAAAATAACTACTTTTGTTCTATAAGTTATTTACTTGAAGATCAGAATTTTGTTAATAGTTTAAAATTGAAAACCCTAAAATAATTACTTTAGCTCTTTAAGTTATTTACTTGAAGATCTGCATTTTGTTAATAGTTTAAAATTAAAAACTCTAAATTAACTACTTCTGTTCTATAAGTTATTTACTTGAAGATTAGAATTTTGTTAATAGTTTAAAATTAAAAACTCTGAATTAACTACTTCTGTTCTATAAGTTTTTTACTTGAAGATCAGCATTTTGTTAATAGTTTATAATTAAAAATTCTAAATTAACTACTTCTGTTCTATAAGTTATTTACTTGAAGATCAGCATTTTGTTAATAGTTTAAAATTAAAAACTCTAAATTAACTACTTCTGGTCGATAAGTTATTTACTTGAAGATCAGCATTTTGTTAATAGTTTAAAATTAGAAACTCTAAAATAACTACTTGTGTTCTTAAAGTTGTTTACTTGAAGATCTGCATTTGATAAAAGTTTAAAATTAAAAACTCTAAATTAACTACTTGTGTTCTATAAGTTATTTACTTGAAGATCAGAATGTTGTTAATAGTTTAAAATTGAAAACTCTAAAATAACTACTTTTGTTCTATAAGTTATTAACTTGAAGAACAGAATTTTGTAGCAATTTAAAATCAAAATCTTCTAACTAATACTTTAGTTCTTTAAGTTATGTACTTGAAGATCAGAATTTTGTTAATAGTTTAAAATTGAAAACCCTAAAATAATTACTTTTGTTCTATAAGTTATTTACTTGAAGATCTGCATTTTGTTAATAGTTTAAATTTAAAAACTCTAAAATAACTACTTTTGTTCTATAAGTTATTTACTTGAAGATCTGCATTTTGTTAAAAGTTTAAAATTAAAAACTCTAAATTAACTACTTCTGTTCTATAAGTTATTTACTTGAAGATCAGAATTTTGTTAATAGTTTAAAATTGAAAACGCTAAAATAACTACTTTTGTTCTATAAGTTATACACTTGAAGAACAGAATTTTGTAGCAATTTAAAATCAAAATCTTCTAACTAATACCTTAGTTCTTTAAGTTATTTACCTGAAGATCTGCAGTTTGTTAATAGTTTAAAATTAAAACCTCTAAATTAACTACTTCTGTTCTATAAGTTATTTACTTGAAGATCAGAATTTTGTTAATAGTTTAAAATTGAAAACTCTAAAATAACTACTTTTGTTCTATAAGTTATTTACTTGAAGAATAGAATTTTGTAGCAATTTAAAATCAATATCTTCTAACTAATACTTTAGTTCTTTAAGTTATTTACTTGAAGATCAGAATTTTGTTAATAGTTTAAAATTGAAAACCCTAAGATAACTACTTTTGTTCTATAAGTTATTTACTTGAAGATCTGCATTTTGTTAATAGTTTAAAATTAAAAACTCTAAATTAACTACTTCTGTTCTATAAGTTATTTACTTGAAGATCAGAATTTTGTTAATAGTTTAAAATAGAAAACCCTAAAATAACTACTTTTGTTCTATAAGTTATTTACTTAAAGAACAGATTTTTGTAGACAATTTAAAATCAAAATCTTCAAACTAATACTTTAGTTCTTTAAGTTATTTACTTGAAGATCAGAATTTTGTTAATAGTTTAAAATTTAAAACCCTAAAATAACTGCTTTTGTTCTATAAGCTATATACTTGAAGATCAGCATTTTGTTAATAGTTTAAAATTAAAAGCTCTAAAATAACTACTTTTGTTCTACAAGTTATTTACTTGAAGATCTGCATTTTGTTAAAAGTTTAAAATTAAAAACTCTAAATTAACTACTTATGTTCTATAAGTTATTTACTTGAAGATCAGAATTTTGTTAATAGTTTAAAATTGAAAACTCTAAAATAACTACTTTTGTTCTATAAGTTATTTACTTGAAGAACAGAATTTTGTAGCAATTTAAAATCAAAATCTTCTAACTAATACTTTAGTTCTTTAAGTTATTTACTTGAAGATCAGAACAAGTAAATAACTTAAAGAATTAAAGTATTGGTTTGAAGATTTTGATTTTAAATTGTCCACAAAATTCTGTTCTTTAAGTAAATAACTTAAAGAAGAAAAGTAGTTAGTTTATAGCTTTTTTTTTAAACTATTAACAAAATGCTGATCTTCAAGTAAATAACTTATAGACTAGAAGTAGTTAATTTACAGTTTTTAATTTTAAACTATTAACAAAATGCTGATCTTCAAGTAAATAACTTAAAGAACTAATGTATTCGTTTGAAGATTTAGATTTTAAATTGCTACAAAATTCTGTTCTTCGAGTGTATAACTTATAGAACAAAAGTAGTTATTTTAGCGTTTTCAATTTTAAACTATTAACAAAATTCTGATCTTCAAGTAAATAACTTAAAGAACTAAAGGATTAGTTTGAAGATTTTGATTTTAAATTGTCTACAAAATTCTATTCTTCTAGTAAATAACTTATAGAACAAAAGTAGTTATTTTCGGGTTTTCAATTTTAAAGTATTAACAAAATTCTTATCTTCAAGTAATTAACTTAGAGAACTAAAGTATTAGTTTGAAGATTTTGATTTTAAATTGTATACAAAATTCTGTTCTTTAAGAAAATAACTTAAAGAAGAGAAGTAGTTAGTTTATAGCTTTTTTTTTAAACTATTAACAAAATGCTGATCTTCAAGTAAACAACTTATAGACCAGAAGTATTTAATTTAGAGTTTTTAATTTTAAACTATTAACAAAATGCTGATCTTCAAGTAAATAACTTATAGAACAAAAGTAGTTATTTTAGGGTTTTCAATTTTAAACTATTAACAAAATTCTGATCTTCAAGTAAATAACTTAAAGAACTAAAGTATTAGTTAGAAGATTTTGATTTTAAATTACTACTAAATTATGTTCTTCAAGTAAATAACTTATGGAACAAAAGTACTTATTTTAAGAGTTTTCAATTTTAAACTATTAACAACATTCTGATCTTCAAGTAAATAACTTATAGAACAGAAGTAGTAAATTTAGAGTTTTTAATTTTAAACTATTAACATAATGCAGATCTTCAAGTAAATAACTTATAGAACAAAAGTAGTTATTTTAGGGTTTTCCATTTTAAACTATTAACTAAATTCTGATCTTCAAGTAAATAACTTATAGATCAGAAGTAGTTAATTTAGAGTTTTTAATTTTAAACTAATAACAAAATCCAGATCTTCAAGTAAATAACTTATAGAACACACGTAGTTATTTTAGTGTTTTCAATTTTAAACTATTAACAAAATTCTGATCTTCAAGTAAATAACTTAAAGAACTAAAGTATTAGTTAGAAGATTTTGATTTTAAATTGTTACAAAATTCTGTTTTTCAAGTGTATAACTTATAGATCAAAAGTAGTTATTTTAGCGTTTTCAATTTTAAACTATTAACAAAATTCTGATCTTCAAGTAAATAACTTAAAGAACTAAAGTATTAGTTTGAAGATTTTGATTTTAAATTGTCTACACAATTCTGTTCTTCTAGTAAATAACTTATAGACCAAAAGTAGTTATTTTCGGGTTTTCAATTTTAAACTATTAACAAAATTCTGATCTTCAAGTAAATAACTTAAAGAACTAAAGTATTAGTTTGAAGATTTTGATTTTAAATTGTCTACAAAATTCTGTTCTTTAAGTAAATAACTTAAAGAAGAAAAGTAGTTAGTTTATACCTTTTTTTTTAAACTATAAACAAAATGCTGATCTTCAAGTAAATAACTTATAGACCAGAAGTAGTTAATTTAGAGTTTTTAATTTTAAACTATTAACAAAATGCAGATCTTCAAGTAAATAACTTATAGAACAAAAGTAGTTATTTAAGGGTTTTCAATTTTAAACTATTAACAAAATTCTGATCTTCAAGTTAATAACTTATAGAACAGAAGTAGTTAATTTAGAGTTTTTAATTTTAAACTATTAACAAAATGCAGATCTTCAAGTAAATAACTTATAGAACAAAAGTATTCGTTTGAAGATTTAGATTTTAAATTGCTACAAAATTCTGTTCTTCGAGTGTATAACTTATAGAACAAAAGTAGTTATTTTAGCGTTTTCAATTTTAAACTATTAACAAAATTCTGATCTTCAAGTAAATAACTTAAAGAACTAAAGTATTAGTTTGAAGATTTTGATTTTAAATTGTCTACAAAATTCTGTTCTTCTAGTAAATAACTTATAGAACAAAAGTAGTTATTTTCGGGTTTTCAATTTTAAAGTATTAACAAAATTCTTATCTTCAAGTAAATAACTTAAAGAACTAAAGTATTAGTTTGAAGATTTTGATTTTAAATTGTCTACCAAATTCTGTTCTTTAAGAAAATAACTTAAAGAAGAAAAGTAGTTAGTTTATAGCTTTTTTTTTAAACTATTAACAAAATGCTGATCTTCAAGTAAATAACTTATAGAACAAAAGTAGTTCTTTTAGGGTTTTCAATTTTAAACTATTAACAAAATTCTGATCTTCAAGTATATAACTTAAAGAACTAAAGTATTAGTTTGAAGCATTACATTTTAAATTGTCTAATTATTTCTTTCTTTAAGTAAATAACTAAAAGAACAAAAGTAGTTAGATTATAGCTTTAATTTTAAACTATTAACAAAATGCTGATCTTCAAGTAAATAACTTATAGAACAGAAGTAGTTAATATAGAGTTTTTAATTTTAAACTATTAACAAAATGCTGATCTTCAAGTAAATAGCTTATAGAACAAAAGCAATTAATTTTCTGGTTTTCAATTTTAAAGTATTAACAAAATTCTTATCTTCAAGTAAATAACTTAAAGAACTAAAGTATTAGTTTGAAGATTTTGATTTTAAATTGTCTACAAAATTCTGTTCTTTAAGAAAATAACTTAAAGAAGAAAAGTAGTTAGTTTATAGCTTTTTTTTAAACTATTAACAAAATGCTGATCTTCAAGTAAATAACTTATAGACCAGAAGTATTTAAATTAGAGTTTTTAATTTTAAACTATTAACAAAATGCTGATCTTCAAGTAAATAACTTATAGAACAAAAGTAGTTATTTTAGGGTTTTCAATTTTAAACTATTAACTAAATTCTGATCTTCAAGTAAATAACTTATAGATCAGAAGTAGTTAATTTAGAGTTTTTAATTTTAAACTAATAACAAAATCCAGATCTTCAAGTAAATAACTTATAGAACACAAGTAGTTATTTTAGTGTTTTCAATTTTAAACTATTAACAAAATTCTAATCTTCAAGTAAATAACTTAAAGAACTAAAGTATTAGTTTGAAGATTTCGATTTTAAATTGTCTATATATTTCTGTTCTTTAAGTAAATAACTAAAAGAACTAAAGTAGTTAGATTATAGCTTTAATTTTAAACTATTAACAAAATGCTGATCTTCAAGTAAATAGCTTATAGAACAAAAATTCTGTTCTTCTAGTAAATAACTTAAAGAACTAAAGTATTAGTTTGAAGATTTTGATTTTAAATTGTCTACAAAATTCTGTTCTTTAAGAAAATAACTTAAAGAAGAAAAGTAGTTAGTTTATAGCTTTTTTTTTAAACTATTATCAAAATGCTGATCTTCAAGTAAATAACTTAAAGAACTAAAGTATTAGTTAGAAGATTTTGATTTGAAATTGCTGCAAAATTCTCTTCTTCAAGTAAATAACTTATAGAACAAGAGTAGTTATTTTAGAGTTTTCAATTTTAAACTATTAACAAAATTCTGATCTTCAAGTAAATAACTTAAAGAACTAAAGTATTCGTTTGAAGATTTAGATTTTAAATTGCTACAAAATTCTGTTCTTCGAGTGTATAACTTATAGAACAAAAGTAGTTATTTTAGAGTTTTCAATTTTAAACTATTAACAAAATTCTGATCTTAAAGTAAATAACTTATAGAACAGAAGTAGTTATTTTAGAGTTTTTAATTTTAAACTATTAACAAAATTCTGATCTTCAAGTAAATAACTTAAAGAACTAAAGTATTAGTTAGAAGATTTTGATTTTAAATTGTTACAAAATTCTGTTCTTCTAGTGTATAACTTATAGAACAAAAGTAGTTATTTTAACGTTTTCAATTTTTTACTATTAACAAAATTCTGATCTTCAAGTAAATAACTTAAAGAACTAAAGTATTAGTTTGAAGATTTTGATTTTAAATTGTCTACAAACTTCTGTTCTTCTAGTAAATAACTTATAGAACAAAAGTAGTTATTTTCGGGTTTTCAATTTTGAACTATTAACAAAATTCTGATCTTCAAGTAAATAACTTAAAGAACTAAAGTATTAGTTTGCGGATTTTGATTTTAAATTGTCTACAAAATTCTGTTCTTTAAGTAAATAACTTAAAGAAGAAAAGTAGTTAGTTTATAGCTTTTTTTTTAAACTATAAACAAAATGCTGATCTTCAAGTAAATAACTTATAGACCAGAAGTAGTTAATTTAGAGTTTTTAATTTTAAACTATTAACAAAATGCTGATCTTCAAGTAAATAACTTATAGAACAGAAGTAGTTAATTTAGAGTTTTTAATTTTAAACTATTAACAAAATGCAGATCTTCAAGTAAATAACTTATAGAACAAAAGTAGTTATTTTAGGGTTTTCAATTTTAAATTATTAACAAAACTCTGATCTTCAAGTAAATAACTTATAGAACAGAAGTAGTTAATTTAGAGTTTTAAATTTTAAACTAATAACAAAATGCAGATCTTCAAGTAAATAACTTATAGACCAAAAATAGTTAGTTTAGGGTTATCAATTTTAAACTATTAACAAAATTCTGATCTTCAAGTAAATAACTTAAAGAACTAAAGTATTAGTTAGAAGATTTTGATTTTAAATTGCTTCAAAATTCTGTTCTTCAACTGTATAATTTATAGAACAAAAGTAGTTTTTTTAGCGTTTTCAATTTTAAACTATTAACAAAATTCTGATCTTCAAGTAAATAACTTAAAGAACTAAAGTATTAGTTTGAAGATTTTGATTTTAAATTGTCTACACAATTCTGTTCTTCTAGTAAATAACTTATAGACCAAAAGTAGTTATTTTCGGGTTTTCAATTTTAAACTATTAACAAAATTCTGATCTTCAAGTAAATAACTTAAAGAACTAAAGTATTAGTTTGAAGATTTTGATTTTAAATTGTCTACAAAATTCTGTTCTTTAAGTAAATAACTTAAAGAAGAAAAGTAGTTAGTTTATACCTTTTTTTTTAAACTATAAACAAAATGCTGATCTTCAAGTAAATAACTTATAGACCAGAAGTAGTTAATTTAGAGTTTTTAATTTTAAACTATTAACAAAATGCAGATTTTCAAGTAAATAACTTATAGAACAAAAGTAGTTATTTTAGGGTTTTCAATTTTAAACTATTAACAAAATTCTGATCTTCAAGTTAATAACTTATAGAACAGAAGTAGTTAATTTAGAGTTTTTAATTTTAAACTATTAACAAAATGCAGATCTTCAAGTAAATAACTTATAGAACAAAAGTATTCGTTTGAAGATTTAGATTTTAAATTGCTACAAAATTCTGTTCTTCGAGTGTATAACTTATAGAACAAAAGTAGTTATTTTAGCGTTTTCAATTTTAAACTATTAACAAAATTCTGATCTTCAAGTAAATAACTTAAAGAACTAAAGTATTAGTTTGAAGATTTTGATTTTAAATTGTCTACAAAATTCTGTTCTTCTAGTAAATAACTTATAGAACAAAAGTAGTTATTTTCGGGTTTTCAATTTTAAAGTATTAACAAAATTCTTATCTTCAAGTAAATAACTTAAAGAACTAAAGTATTAGTTTGAAGATTTTGATTTTAAATTGTCTACCAAATTCTGTTCTTTAAGAAAATAACTTAAAGAAGAAAAGTAGTTAGTTTATAGCTTTTTTTTTAAACTATTAACAAAATGCTGATCTTCAAGTAAATAACTTATAGAACAAAAGTAGTTCTTTTAGGGTTTTCAATTTTAAACTATTAACAAAATTCTGATCTTCAAGTATATAACTTAAAGAACTAAAGTATTAGTTTGAAGCATTACATTTTAAATTGTCTAATTATTTCTTTCTTTAAGTAAAAAACTAAAAGAACAAAAGTAGTTAGATTATAGCTTTAATTTTAAACTATTAACAAAATGCTGATCTTCAAGTAAATAACTTATAGAACAGAAGTAGTTAATATAGAGTTTTTAATTTTAAACTATTTACAAAATGCTGATCTTCAAGTAAATAGCTTATAGAACAAAAGCAATTAATTTTCTGGTTTTCAATTTTAAAGTATTAACAAAATTCATATCTTCATGTAAATAACTTAAAGAACTAAAGTATTAGTTTGAAGATTTTGATTTTAAATTGTCTACAAAATTCTGTTCTTTAAGAAAATAACTTAAAGAAGAAAAGTAGTTAGTTTATAGCTTTTTTTTAAACTATTAACAAAATGCTGATCTTCAAGTAAATAACTTATAGACCAGAAGTATTTAATTTAGAGTTTTTAATTTTAAACTATTAACAAAATGCTGATCTTCAAGTAAATAACTTATAGAACAAAAGTAGTTATTTTAGGGTTTTCAATTTTAAACTATTAACTAAATTCTGATCTTCAAGTAAATAAGTTATAGATCAGAAGTAGTTAATTTAGAGTTTTTAATTTTAAACTAATAACAAAATCCAGATCTTCAAGTAAATAACTTATAGAACACAAGTAGTTATTTTAGTGTTTTCAATTTTAAACTATTAACAAAATTCTAATCTTCAAGTAAATAACTTAAAGAACTAAAGTATTAGTTTGAAGATTTCGATTTTAAATTGTCTATATATTTCTGTTCTTTAAGTAAATAACTAAAAGAACTAAAGTAGTTAGATTATAGCTTTAATTTTAAACTATTAACAAAATGCTGATCTTCAAGTAAATAACTTGTAGAACAGAAGTAGTTAATATATGTAGAGTTTTTAATTTTAAACTATTAACAAAATGCTGATCTTCAAGTAAATAGCTTATAGAACAAAAATTCTGTTCTTCTAGTAAATAACTTAAAGAACTAAAGTATTAGTTTGAAGATTTTGATTTTAAATTGTCTACAAAATTCTGTTCTTTAAGAAAATAACTTAAAGAAGAAAAGTAGTTAGTTTATAGCTTTTTTTTTAAACTATTAACAAAATGCTGATCTTCAAGTAAATAACTTAAAGAACTAAAGTATTAGTTAGAAGATTTTGATTTGAAATTGCTGCAAAATTCTCTTCTTCAAGTAAATAACTTATAGAACAAGAGTAGTTATTTTAGAGTTTTCAATTTTAAACTATTAACAAAATTCTGATCTTCAAGTAAATAACTTAAAGAACTAAAGTATTCGTTTGAAGATTTAGATTTTAAATTGCTACAAAATTCTGTTCTTCGAGTGTATAACTTATAGAACAAAAGTAGTTATTTTAGAGTTTTCAATTTTAAACTATTAACAAAATTCTGATCTTGAAGTAAATAACTTATAGAACAGAAGTAGTTAATTTAGAGTTTTTAATTTTAAACTATTAACAAAATTCTGATCTTCAAGTAAATAACTTAAAGAACTAAAGTATTAGTTAGAAGATTTTGATTTTAAATTGTTACAAAATTCTGTTCTTCTAGTGTATAACTTATAGAACAAAAGTAGTTATTTTAACGTTTTCAATTTTTAACTATTAACAAAATTCTGATCTTCAAGTAAATAACTTAAAGAACTAAAGTATTAGTTTGAAGATTTTGATTTTAAATTGTCTACAAACTTCTGTTCTTCTAGTAAATAACTTATAGAACAAAAGTAGTTATTTTCGGGTTTTCAATTTTGAACTATTAACAAAATTCTGATCTTCAAGTAAATAACTTAAAGAACTAAAGTATTAGTTTGTCGATTTTGATTTTAAATTGTCTACAAAATTCTGTTCTTTAAGTAAATAACTTAAAGAAGAAAAGTAGTTAGTTTATAGCTTTTTTTTTAAACTATAAACAAAATGCTGATCTTCAAGTAAGTAACTTATAGACCAGAAGTAGTTAATTTAGAGTTTTTAATTTTAAACTATTAACAAAATGCTGATCTTCAAGTAAATAACTTATAGAACAGAAGTAGTTAATTTAGAGTTTTTAATTTTAAACTATTAACAAAATGCAGATCTTCAAGTAAATAACTTATAGAACAAAAGTAGTTATTTTAGGGTTTTCAATTTTAAATTATTAACAAAACTCTGATCTTCAAGTAAATAACTTATAGAACAGAAGTAGTTAATTTAGAGTTTTAAATTTTAAACTAATAACAAAATGCAGATCTTCAAGTAAATAACTTATAGACCAAAAATAGTTAGTTTAGGGTTATCAATTTTAAACTATTAACAAAATTCTGATCTTCAAGTAAATAACTTAAAGAACTAAAGTATTAGTTAGAAGATTTTGATTTTAAATTGCTTCAAAATTCTGTTCTTCAACTGTATAATTTATAGAACAAAAGTAGTTTTTTTAGCGTTTTCAATTTTAAACTATTAACAAAATTCTGATCTTCAAGTAAATAACTTAAAGAACTAAAGTATTAGTTTGAAGATTTTGATTTTAAATTGTCTACAAAATTTTGTTCTTCTGGTAAATAACTTATAGAACAAAAGTAGTTATTTTCGGGTTTTCAATTTTAAACTATTAACAAAATTCTGATCTTCAAGTAAATAACTTAAAGAACTAAAGTATTAGTTTGAAGATTTTGATTTTAAATTCAATTTTAAACTATTAACAAAATTCTGATCTTCAAGTAAATAACTTAAAGAACTAAAGTATTAGTTATAAGATTTTGATTTGATTTTGCTGCCAAATTCTGTTCTTCAAGTAAATAACTTATAGAACAAGAGTAGTTATTTTAGAGTTTTCAATTTTAAACTATTAACAAAATTCTTATCTTCAAGTAAATAACTTAAAGAACTAAAGTATTAGTTTGAAGATTTTGATTTTAAATTGTCTACAAAATTCTGTTCTTCTAGTAAATAACTTATAGAACAAAAGTAGTTATTTTCGGGTTTTCAATTTTAAACTATTAACAAAATGCTGATCTTCAAGTAAATAACTTAAAGAACTAAAGTATTAGTTAGAAGATTTTGATTTTAAATTGCTATAAAATTCTGTTCTTCAGGTGTATAACTTATAGAACAAAAGTAGTTTTTTTAGCGTTTTCAATTTTAAACTATTAACAAAATTCTGATCTTCAAGTAAATAACTTAAAGAACTAAAGTATTAGTTTGAAGATTGGATTTTTAATTGTCTACAAAATTATGTTCTTCTAATAAATAACTTATAGAATAAAAGTAGTTATTTTCGGGTGTTCAATTTTAAACTATTAACAAAATTCTTATCTTCAAGTAAATAACTTGTAGAACAGAAGTAGTTAATTTAGAGTTTTTAATTTTAAATTATTAACAAAATTCTGATCATCAAGTAAATAACTTATAGAACCGAAGCAGTTAATTTAGAGTTTTTAATTTTAAACTATTAACAAAATGCAGATCTTCAAGTAAATAACTTATAGAACAAAAGTAGTTATTTTATGGTTATCAATTTTAAACTATTGACAAATTTCTGATCTTCAAGTAAATAACTTAAAGAACTAAAGTATTAGTTTGAAGATTTCGATTTTAAATTGTCTACATATTTCTGTTCTTTAAGTAAATAACTAAAAGAACTAAAGTAGTTAGATTATAGCTTTAATTTTAAACTATTAACAAAATGCTGATCTTCAAGTAAATAACTTGTAGAACAGAAGTAGTTAATTTAGAGTTTTTAATTTTAAACTATTAACAAAATTCTGATCATCAAGTAAATAACTTATAGAACCGAAGCAGTTAATTTAGAGTTTTTAATTTTAAACTATTAACAAAATGCAGATCTTCAAGTAAATAACTTATAGAACAAAAGTAGTTATTTTAGGGTTTTCAATTTTAAACTATTAACAAAATTCTGATCTTCAAGTAAATAACTTATAGAACAGAAGTAGTTAATTTAGAGTTTTTAATTTTAAACCATTAACAAAATGCAGATCTTCAAGTAAATAACTTATAGAACAAAATTGGTTATTTTAGGGTTTTCAATTTTAAACTATTAACAAAATTCGGATCTTCAAGTAAATAACTTAAAGAACTAAAGTATTAGTTAGAAGATTTTGATTTTAAATTGCTACAAAATTCTGTTCTTCAAGTAAATAACTTATAGAACAAAAGTAGTTATATTAGAGTTTTCAATTTTAAACTATTAACAACATTCTGATCTTCAAGTAAATAATTTATTGAACAGAAGTAGTTAATGTAGAGTTTTTAATTTTAAACTATTAACAAAATTCTGATCTTCAAGTAAATAACTTAAAGAACTAAAGTATTGGTTTGAAGATTTTGATTTTAATTTGTCTACAAAATTCTGTTCTTCTAGAAAATAACTTATAGAACAAAAGTAGTTCTTTTCGGGTTTTCAATTTTAAACTATTAACAAACTGCTGATCTTCAAGTAAATAGCTTATAGAACAAAAGTAATTAATTTAGAGTTTTAAATTTTAAACTATTAACAAAATGCAGATCTTCAAGTAAATAACTTATAGAACAGAAGTAGTTAATTTAGAGTTTTAAATTTTAAACTATTAACAAAATGCAGATCTTCAAGTAAATAACTTATAGACCAAAAATAGTTAGTTTAGGGTTTTCAATTTTAAACTATTAACAAAATTCTGATCTTCAAGTAAATAACTTAAAGAACTAAAGTATTGGTTTGAAGATTTTGATTTTAAATTGTCTACAAAATTCTGTTTTTCAAGTAAATAACTTATAGAACAAAAGTAGTTATTTTAGAGTTTTCAATTTTAAACTATTAACAACATTCTGATCTGCAAGTAAATAACTTATAGAACAGAAGTAGTTAATTTAGAGTTTTTAATTTTAAACTATTAACAAAATGCAGATCTTCAAGTAAATAACTTATAGACCAAAAATAGTTAGTTTAGGTTTTTCAATTTTAAACTATTAACAAAATTCTGATCTTCAAGTAATTAACTTAAAGAACTAAAGTATTGGTTAGAAGATTTTGATTTTAAATTGCTACAAAATTATGTCCTTCAAGTAAATAACTTATAGAACAAAAGTAGTTATTTTAGAGTTTTAAATTTTAAACTATTAACAACATTCTGATCTTCAAGTAAATAACTTATAGAACAGAAGTAGTTAATTTAGAGTTTTTAATTTTAAACTATTAACAAAATGCAGATCTTCAAGTGAATAACTTATAGAACAAAAGTAGGTAGGTATTTTAGGGTTTTCAATTTTAAATTATTAACAAAACTCTGATCTTCAAGTAAATAACTTATAGAACAGAAGTAGTTAATTTAGAGTTTTAAATTTTAAACTATTAACAAAATGCAGATCTTCAAGTAAATAACTTATAGACCAAAAATAGTTAGTTTGGGGTTTTCAATTTTAAACTATTAACAAAATTCTGATCTTCAAGTAAATAACTTAAAGAACTAAAGTATTAGTTTGAAGATTTTGATTTTAAATTGTCTACAAAATTCTGTTCTTTAAGTAAATAATTTAAAGAAGAAAAGTAGTTAGTTTATAGCTTTTTTTTTAAACTATAAACAAAATGCTGATCTTCAAGTAAATAACTTAAAGAACTAAAGTATTAGTTTGAAGATTTTGATTTTAAATTGTCTACAAAATTCTGTTCTTTAAGTAAATAATTTAAAGAAGAAAAGTAGTTAGTTTATAGCTTTTTTTTAAACTATAAACAAAATGCTGATCTTCAAGTAAATAACTTAAAGAACTTAAGTATTAGTTTGAAGATTTTGATTTTAAATTGTCTACAAAATTCTGTTCTTCTAGTAAATAACTTATAGAACAAAAGTAGTTATTTTCGAGTTTTCAATTTTAAACTATTAACAACATTCTGATCTTCAAGTAAATAACTTAGAGAACAGAAGTAGTTATTTTAGGGTTTTCAATTTTAAACTATTAACAAAATGCTGATCTTCAAGTAAATAACTTATAGAACAGAAGTAGTTAATTTAGAGTTTTTAATTTTAAACTATGAACAAAATGCAGATCTTCAAGTAAATAACTTATAGAACAAAAGTAGTTATTTTAGGGTTTTCAATTTTAAACTATTAACAAAATTCTAATCTTCAAGTAAATAACTTATAGAGCAGAAGTAGTTAATTTAGAGTTTCTAATTTTAAACTATTAACAAAATTCTGATCTTCAAGTAAATAACTTAAAGAACTAAAGTATTAGTTTGAAGATTTTGATTGTAAATTGTCTACAAAATTCTGTTCTTCTAGTAAATAACTTATAGAACAAAAGTAGTTATTTTAGCGTTTTCAATTTTAAACTATTAACAAAATTCTGATCTTCAAGTAAATAACTTAAAGAACTAAAGTATTAGTTTGAAGATTTTGATTTTAAATTGTCTACACAATTCTGTTCTTCTAGTAAATAACTTATAGACCAAAAGTAGTTATTTTCGGGTTTTCAATTTTAAACTATTAACAAAATTCTGATCTTCAAGTAAATAACTTAAAGAACTAAAGTATTAGTTTGAAGATTTTGATTTTAAATTGTCTACAAAATTCTGTTCTTTAAGTAAATAACTTAAAGAAGAAAAGTAGTTAGTTTATACCTTTTTTTTTAAACTATAAACAAAATGCTGATCTTCAAGTAAATAACTTATAGACCAGAAGTAGTTAATTTAGAGTTTTTAATTTTAAACTATTAACAAAATGCAGATCTTCAAGTAAATAACTTATAGAACACAAGTAGTTATTTTAGGGTTTTCAATTTTAAACTATTAACAAAATTCTGATCTTCAAGTAAATAACTTATAGAACAGAAGTAGTTAATTTAGAGTTTTTAATTTTAAACTATTAACAAAATGCAGATCTTCAAGTAAATAACTTATAGAACAAAAGTATTCGTTTGAAGATTTAGATTTTAAATTGCTACAAAATTCTGTTCTTCGAGTGTATAACTTATAGAACAAAAGTAGTTATTTTAGCGTTTTCAATTTTAAACTATTAACAAAATTCTGATCTTCAAGTAAATAACTTAAAGAACTAAAGTATTAGTTTGAAGATTTTGATTTTAAATTGTCTACAAAATTCTGTTCTTCTAGTAAATAACTTATAGAACAAAAGTAGTTATTTTCGGGTTTTCAATTTTAAAGTATTAACAAAATTCTTATCTTCAAGTAAATAACTTAAAGAACTAAAGTATTAGTTTGAAGATTTTGATTTTAAATTGTCTACCAAATTCTGTTCTTTAAGAAAATAACTTAAAGAAGAAATGTAGTTAGTTTATAGCTTTTTTTTTTAACTATTAACAAAATGCTGATCTTCAAGTAAATAACTTATAGAACAAAAGTAGTTCTTTTAGGGTTTTCAATTTTAAACTATTAACAAAATTCTGATCTTCAAGTATATAACTTAAAGAACTAAAGTATTAGTTTGAAGCATTACATTTTAAATTGTCTAATTATTTCTTTCTTTAAGTAAATAACTAAAAGAACAAAAGTAGTTAGATTATAGCTTTAATTTTAAACTATTAACAAAATGCTGATCTTCAAGTAAATAACTTATAGAACAGAAGTGGTTAATATAGAGTTTTTAATTTTAAACTATTAACAAAATGCTGATCTTCAAGTAAATAGCTTATAGAACAAAAGTAGTTATTTTAGAGTTTTCAATTTTAAACTATTAACAACATTCTGATCTTCAAGTAAATAACTTGTAGAACAGAAGTAGTTATTTTAGGGTTTTCAATTTTAAACTATTAACAAAATGCTGATCTTCAAGTAAATAACTTGTAGATCAGAAGTAGTTAATTTAGAGTTTTTAATTTTAAACTATTAACAAAATGCAGATCTTCAAGTAAATAACTTAAAGAACTAAAGTATTAGTTTGAAAATTTTGATTTTAAAATGTCTACAAAATTCTGTTCTTTAAGTAAATAACTTAAATAAGAAAAACAGTTAGTTTATAGTTTTTTTTTTAAACTATAAACAAAATGCAGATCTTCAAGTAAATAACTTATAGACCAGAAGTAGTTAATTTAGAGTTTTTAATTTTAAACTATTACCAAAATGCTGATCTTCAAGTAAATAACTTATAGAACAGAAGTAGTTAATTTAGAGTTTTTAATTTTAAACTATGAACAAAATGCAGATCTTCAAGTAAATAACTTATAGAACAAAAGTAGTTATTTTAGGGTTTTCAATTTTAAACTATTAACAAAATTCTAATCTTCAAGTAAATAACTTATAGAGCAGAAGTAGTTAATTTAGAGTTTCTAATTTTAAACTATTAACAAAATTCTGATCTTCAAGTAAATAACTTAAAGAACTAAAGTATTAGTTTGAAGATTTTGATTGTAAATTGTCTACAAAATTCTGTTCTTCTAGTAAATAACTTATAGAACAAAAGCAGTTATTTTCGGGTTTTCAATATTAAACTATTAACAAAATTCTGATCTTCAAGTAAATAACTTATAGAACAGAAGTAGTTAATTTAGAGTTTCTAATTTTAAACTATTAACAAAATGCTGATCTTCAAGTAAAAAACTTATAGAACAGAAGTAGTTAATTCAGAGTTTTTAATTTTAAACTATTAACAAAATGCAGATCTACAAGTAAATAACTTAAAGAACTAAAGTATTAGTTTGAAGATTTTGATTTTAAATTGTCTATAAAATTCTGTTCTTCTAGTAAATAACTTATAGAACAAAAGTAGTTATTTTCGGGTTTTCAATTTTAAACTATTAACAAAATTCTGATCTTCAAGTAAATAACTTAAAGAACTAAAGTATTAGTTTAACGATTTTGATGGTAAATTGTCTACAAATATCTACAAAATAAATAGCTTATAGAACAAAAGTAATTAATTTAGAGTTTTTAATTTTAAACTATTAACAAAATGCAGATCTTCAAGTGAAAAACTTATAGAACAAAAGTAGTTATTTTAGGGTTTTCAATTTTAAACTATTAACAAAATTCTGATCTTCAAATAAATAACTTATAGAACAGAAGTAGTTAATTTAGGGTTTTCAATTTTAAACTATTAACAAAATTCTGATTTTCAAGTAAATAACTTAAAGAACTTAAAGTATTAGTTAAAAGATTTTGATTTTAAATTGCTACAAAATTCTGTTCTTCAAGTAAATAACGTATAGAACAAAAGTAGTTATTTTAGGGTTTTCAATTTTAAACTATTAACAAAATTCTGATTTTCAAGTAAATAACTTAAAGAACTTAAAGTATTAGTTAAAAGATTTTGATTTTAAATTGCTACAAAATTCTGTTCTTCAAGTAAATAACGTATAGAACAAAAGTAGTTATTTTAGAGTTTTCAATTTTAAACTATTAACAACATTCTGATCTTCAAGTAAATAATTTATTGAACAGAAGTAGTTAATTTAGAGTTTTTAATTTTAAACTATTAACAAAATGCAGATCTTCAAGTAAATAACTTAAAGAGCTAAAGTATTAGTTTGAAGATTTTGATTTTAAATTGTCTACAAAATTCTGTTCTTAAAGTAAATAACTTATAAAACAGAAGTAGTTACTTTAGAGTGTTTAATTTTAAACTATTAAAGAAATGCTGATCTTCATGTAAATAAGTTATAGAACAGAAGTAGTTATTTAAGGGTTTTCAATTTTAAACTATTAACATAATTCTGATCTTCAAGTAAATAACTTAAAGAACTAAAGTATTAGTTAGAAGATTTTGATTTTAAATTGCTACAAAATTCTGTTCTTCAAGTGTATAACATATAGAACAAAAGTAGTTATTTTAGCGTTTTCAATTTTAAACTATTAACAAAATTCTGATCTTCAAGTAAATAACTTATAGAGCAGAAGTAGTTAATTTAGAGTTTTTAATTTTAAACAATTAACAAAATGCAGATCTTCAAGTAAATAACTTAGAGAACAAACGTAGTTATTTTAGTGTTTTCAATTTTAAACTATTAACAAAATTCTGATCTTCAAGTAAATAACTTATAGAGCAGAAGTAGTTATTTTAGGGTTTTCAATTTTAAACTATTAACAAAATTCTTATCTTCAAGTAAATAACTTAAAGAACTAAAGTATTAGTTTGAAGATTTCGATTTTAAATTGTCTACATATTTCTGTTCTTTAGGAAAATAACTAAAAGAAGAAAAGTAGTTAGATTATAGCTTAATAACTAAAAGAAGAAAAGTAGTTAGATTATAACTTTAATTTTAAACTATTAACAAAATGCTGATCTTCAAGTAAATAACTTATAGAACAGAAGTAGTTAATATAGAGTTTTTAATTTTAAACTATTAACAAAATGCTGAACTTCAAGTAAATAACTTATAGAACAAAAGCAGTTATTTTAGGGTTTTCAATTTTAAACCATTAACAAAATTCTGATCTTCAAGTAAATAACTTAAAGAACTAAAGTATTAGTTAGAAGATTTTTATTTTAAATTGCTACAAAATTCTGTTCTTCAAGTAAATAACTTATAGAACAAAAGTAGTTATTTTAGAGTTTTCAATTTTAAACTATTAACAAAATTCTTATCTTCAAGTAAATAACTTATAGATCAGAAGTAGTTAATTTAGAGTTTTTAATTTTAAACTATTAACAAAATGCAGATCTTCAAGTAAATAACTTATAGAACAAACGTAGTTATTTTAGTGTTTTCAATTTTAAACTATTAACAAAATTCTGATCTACAAGTAAATAACTTAAAGAACTAAAGTATTAGTTTGAAGATTACGATTTTAATTTGTCTACATATTTCTGTTCTTTAAGTAAATAACTAAAAGAAGAAATGAGTTAGATTATAGCTTTAATTTTAAACTATTAACAAAATGCTGATCTTCAAGTAAATAACTTATAGAACAGAAATAGTTATTTTAGAGTTTTCAATTTTAAACTATTAACAAAATTCTGATCTTCAAGTAAATAACTTAAAGAACTAAAGTATTAGTTAGAAGATATTGATTTTAAATTGCTACAAAATTCTGTTCTTCAAGTAAATAATTTATAGAAGAAAAGTAGTTATTTTACAGTTTTCAATTTTAAACTATTAACAAAATTCTGATCTTGAAGTAAATAACTTATAGAACAGAAGTAGTTAATTTAGAGTTTTTAATTTTAAACTATTAACAAAATGCAGATCTTCAAGTAAATAACTTATAGAACAAAAGTAGTTATTTTAGGGTTTTCAATTTTAAACTATTAACAAAATTCTGATCTTCTAGTAAATAACTTAAAGAACTAAAGTATTAGTTAGAAGATATTGATTTTAAATGCTACAAAATTCTGTTCTTCAAGTAAATAACTTATAGAACAAAAGTAGTTATTTTAGAGTTTTCAATTTTAAACTATTAACAACATTCTGATCTTCAAGTAAATAACTTGTAGAACAGAAGTAGTTATTTTAGGGTTTTCAATTTTAAACTATTAACAAAATGCTGATCTTCAAGTAAATAACTTGTAGATCAGAAGTAGTTAATTTAGAGTTTTTAATTTTAAACTATTAACAAAATGCAGATCTTCAAGTAAATAACTTAAAGAACGTAATAGTAGTTGAAAATTTTGATTTTAAATTGTCTACAAAATTCTGTTCTTTAAGTAAATAACTTAAATAAGAAAAACAGTTAGTTTATAGTTTTTTTTTAAACTATAAACAAAATGCAGATCTTCAAGTAAATAACTTATAGACCAGAAGTAGTTAATTTAGAGTTTTTAATTTTAAACTATTAACAAAATGCTGATCTTCAAGTAAATAACTTATAGAACAGAAGTAGTTAATTTAGAGTTTTTAATTTTAAACTATGAACAAAATGCAGATCTTCAAGTAAATAACTTATAGAACAAAAGTAGTTATTTTAGGGTTTTCAATTTTAAACTATTAACAAAATTCTAATCTTCAAGTAAATAACTTATAGAGCAGAAGTAGTTAATTTAGAGTTTCTAATTTTAAACTATTAACAAAATTCTGATCTTCAAGTAAATAACTTAAAGAACTAAAGTATTAGTTTGAAGATTTTGATTGTAAATTGTCTACAAAATTCTGTTCTTCTAGTAAATAACTTATAGAACAAAAGCAGTTATTTTCGGGTTTTCAATATTAAACTATTAACAAAATTCTGATCTTCAAGTAAATAACTTATAGAACAGAAGTAGTTAATTTAGAGTTTCTAATTATAACTATTAACAAAATGCTGATCTTCAAGTAAAAAACTTATAGAACAGAAGTAGTTAATTCAGAGTTTTTAATTTTAAACTATTAACAAAATGCAGATCTACAAGTAAATAACTTATAGAACAGAAGTAGTTAATTTAGAGTTTTTAATTTTAAACTATTAACAAAATGCAGATCTTATTGTAAATAACTTAAAGAACTAAAGTATTAGTTTGAAGATTTTGATTTTAAATTGTCTATAAAATTCTGTTCTTCTAGTAAATAACTTATAGAACAAAAGTAGTTATTTTCGGGTTTTCAATTTTAAACTATTAACAAAATTCTGATCTTCAAGTAAATAACTTAAAGAACTAAAGTATTAGTTTAACGATTTTGATGGTAAATTGTCTACAAATATCTACAAAATAAATAGCTTATAGAACAAAAGTAATTAATTTAGAGTTTTTAATTTTAAACTATTAACAAAATGCAGATCTTCAAGTGAAAAACTTATAGAACAAAAGTAGTTATTTTAGGGTTTTCAATTTTAAACTATTAACAAAATTCTGATCTTCAAATAAATAACTTATAGAACAGAAGTAGTTAATTTAGGGTTTTTAATTTTAAACTTTAATAAAATGCAGATCTTCAAGTAGATAACTTATAGAACAAAAGTAGTTATTTTAGGGTTTTCAATTTTAAACTATTAACAAAATTCTGATTTTCAAGTAAATAACTTAAAGAACTTAAAGTATTAGTTAAAAGATTTTGATTTTAAATTGCTACAAAATTCTGTTCTTCAAGTAAATAACGTATAGAACAAAAGTAGTTATTTTAGAGTTTTCAATTTTAAACTATTAACAACATTCTGATCTTCAAGTAAATAATTTATTGAACAGAAGTAGTTAATTTAGAGTTTTTAATTTTAAACTATTAACAAAATGCAGATCTTCAAGTAAATAACTTAAAGAGCTAAAGTATTAGTTTGAAGATTTTGATTTTAAATTGTCTACAAAATTCTGTTCTTAAAGTAAATAACTTATAAAACAGAAGTAGTTACTTTAGAGTGTTTAATTTTAAACTATTAAAGAAATGCTGATCTTCATGTAAATAAGTTATAGAACAGAAGTAGTTATTTAAGGGTTTTCAATTTTAAACTATTAACATAATTCTGATCTTCAAGTAAATAACTTAAAGAACTAAAGTATTAGTTAGAAGATTTTGATTTTAAATTGCTACAAAATTCTGTTCTTCAAGTGTATAACATATAGAACAAAAGTAGTTATTTTAGCGTTTTCAATTTTAAACTATTAACAAAATTCTGATCTTCGAGTAAATAACTTAAAGAACTAAAGTATTAGTTTGAAGATTTTGATTTTAAATTGTCTACAAAATTCTGTTCTTTAAGTAAATAACTTAAAGAAGAAAAACAGTTAGTTTATAGCTTTTTTTTTAAACTATAAACAAAATGCAGATCTTCAAGTAAATAACTTGATGACCAGAAGTAGTTAATTTAGAGTTTTTAATTTTAAACTATTAACAAAATGCTGATCTTCAAGTAAATAACTTATAGAACAGAAGTAGTTAATTTAGAGTTTTTAATTTTAACTATTAACAAAATGCAGATCTTCTAGTAAATAACTTATAGACCAGAAGTAGTTAATTTAGAGTTTTTAATTTTAAACTTTTAACAAAATGCAGATCTTCAAGTAAATAACTTATAGAACAAAAGTAGTTATTTTAGGGTTTTCAATTTTAAACTATAAACAAAATGCAGATCTTCAAGTAAATAACTTATAGACCAGAAGTAGTTAATTTAGAGTTTTTAATTTTAAACTATTAACTATATGCAGAAGTAAATAACTTATAGAACAAACGTAGTTATTTTAGTGTTCTCAATTTTAAACTATTAACAAAATTCTGATCTTCAAGTAAATAACTTAAAGAACTAAAGTATTAGTTAGAAGATTTTGATTTTAAATTGCTACAAAATTCTGTTCTTCCAGTAAATAACATAAAGGAAAAGTAGTTATCTTAGAGTTTTCAATTTTATACTATTAACAAAATTCTGATCTTGAAGTAAATAACTTATAGAACAGAAGTAGTTAATTTTGAGTTTTTAATTTTAAAGTATTAACAAAATGCTGATCTTCAAGTAAATAACTTATAGAACAAAAGTAGTTATTTTAGGGTTTTCAATTTTAAACTATTAACAACATTCTGATCTTCAAGTAAATAACTTATAGAACAGAAGTAGTTAATTTAGAGTTTTTAATTTTAAACTATTAACAAAATGCCGATCTTCAAGTAAATAGCTTATAGAACAAAAGTAGTTATTTTAGGGTTTTCAATTTTAAACTATTAACAAAATTCTGATCTTCAAGTAAATAACTTAAAGAACTAAAGTATTAGTTTGAAGATTTCGATTTAAAATTGTCTACATATTTCTGATCTTTAAGGAAATAACTAAAAGAACAAAAGTAGTTAGATTATAGCTTTAATTTTAAACTATTAACAAAATGCTGATCTTCAAGTAAATAACTTGTAGAGCAGATGTAGTTAATATAGAGTTTTTAATTTTAAACTATTGACAAAATGCCGATCTTCAAGTAAATAGCTTATAGAACAAAAGCAGTTATTTTAGGGTTTTCAATTGTAAACTATTAACAAAATTCTGATCTTCAAGTAAATAACTTAAAGAACTAAAGTATTAGTTGGAAGATTTTGATTTTAAATTGCTACAAAATTCTGTTCTTCAAGTAAATAACTTATAGAACAAAAGTAGTTATTTTAGAGTTTTCAATTTTAAACTATTAACAAAATTCTGATCTTCAAGTAAATAACTTATAGAACAGAAGTAGTTAATTTAGAGTTTTTAATTTTAAACTATTAACAAAATGCAGATCTTCAAGTAAATAACTTAAAGAACTAAAGTATTAGTTTGAAGTTTTTGATTTTAAATTGTTTATAAAATTCTGTTCTTCTAGTAAATAACTTATAGAACAAAAGTAGTTATTTTCGGGTTTTCAATTTTAAACTATTAACAAAATTCTGATCTTCAAGTAAATAACTTAAAGAACTAAAGTATTAGTTAGAAGATTTTGATTTTAAATTGCTACAAAATTCTGTTCTTCAAGTTAATAACTTATAGAACAAAAGTAGTTAATTTAGAGTTTTAAATTTTAAACTATTAACAAAATGCTGATCTTCAAGTAAATAACTTATAGAACAGAAGTAGTTAATTGCTCAAAAAGGATATTGGGTTAGCGGACACCAAATAAAACTACAAAATTACTCTGCCGACGTTTCGAAGGTCTACTATGCCTTCATCTTCAGGGCTGTGAAGAAACAAACATGGAAAGTCGGTAATAAGCAATACAAAATACAATCATACCTCCGTAATTGGATGTAAATTAGTTAGATTGGTAATGGAGACGCAACTATAACTCGACTCGGAAGCAACAACTAGCTTCAACGAAGTCCACAATATTAATTGATAAAATAATTTCATAAAAAACTACACTATAACTAATTAATAAATACTATAAAATAAACAATATATAACAATAATAAATACTATAAATAATTAAACTCTGTAAACCTCTTTAAAAATTAATAAAACTTTTATAAAATTTCAAAAAGATAAAGAAATCACTGAATTTCAAAAAATCAAAAAATACATAAAAAATTTGTCTTTTAAAAACAGATAAACCAACGGTCAGAGACATCTAACCAAAAACACTCGAAAAGTCGCGTAAACCATTACAGGGTACATCCAACAGAGGTAATCGTACAAAGGTTAGTAAAATAAAAGGAAACTGCCAAGAGTCATGTAAGTGTAAAACCGTCAATTGCGAACAAAAGTTAACTTAGTTTTCTCTTTGTAACTTTTTAAAATATTGCGAAAACTCTCACCAATTTGGACAAAGTCAGTCTGCTTGTTGAGATTGTTATCTAAAGTGGATATATACGCAGCCTCTAAAAATATCCTTAGGGATATAATAAATATCCCTAAGGTTCACAAGGTGGGCATTCCGTTGAGACCTGTGGTGAGTTGCATCGAATCACCATCAGTTCCTTTAGCCAGGTTCATCAATACCATTTTGAGTAACGCTTTGCCTGACTTACCTTTTAACATCAAAAACGCCGCAGAGGCTAAAGAGAAGATCACTCGTGAAACTATCCCTAGTGATTATACGTTGGTTTCATTCGACGTTAATTCTCTTTTTACGAATATTTCTAAAGAAGCAGTAATTAAATCCATCACGAATAATTGGGATCTCATCTCACCCTACACCACAATACCATTGGATATATTCATTAAGCTAATTGCTTTGATTTTCGATAATAGCTATTTTTGTTACGATGAAGAAATATATTTACAGCTTATAGGTAGTGCAATGGGTGCCCCTTCCTCTCCGATTTTCGCAGCTTTTGTGATGAACGACCTGCTTTATAACTTTTTTGGTTCGATTGAGTTTAAAGTACCTTTCTTGTTGCTGTATGTTGACGATATCCTGACTTCTGTTCCTAAAAATAAGGTGGATGATTGTATAACAGTATTGAATGATTTTGATGACCTACTTACTTTTACTTACGAAGTGGAATCGGATGGCTCGATTCCATTCTTAGATCTCCGAGTCATCAGAGGGGTAGATGGATCTTTGTCTACTGATGTTTATAGAAAGTCGAATTCCACGAGCAGATTACTTAATTTTAACAGCTCGCACCCTATGAACCAAAAAATGAGTGTTGTCTCCACTTTTAAGCATAGAATTTTGACCTACGTACCTGATAACTTGATCGTCACAAGACTTCTGGACTTGAAGAGACAGTTGTTGGAGAATGATTATCCTGCTCGTTTAATCGACTGTTCTCTGTTCCAGAAGAAGTTAGCTTTAAATACCAACCAATCGGTTCGACAAGAGGTCCTAGAAAACACTAAATTTAATAAAATCACTTACCATCCATGGTTGAAACATAAATTACAACATACCTTGAAGGATTTAATCTCTGATGGCTCTGTTAAACTTGCCTTTTACAACAATTTTAAGTTGGACAAAATACTTTTTTCTAGGACCAAGGATACTGTTCCAATATTGGATAAGGCAAATGTTGTATACAGCATCAAATGTGGGTGTGGTCAGAAGTATGTAGGACAAACTAAACAGATTTTGAGGAATAGGTTAAAGCAGCATACCTACGATATTAAATATAGTTCTAGGAAGACAGGAATATCAGAACACATTATAGATACCTCGCATAAGTTTGAAGAAAAAGATGTGGAAGTTCTGGCTTCAGAGGTGAATTACGGCAAACGTATATTTTTAGAGGCTGCGTATATATCCACTTTAGATAACAATCTCAACAAGCAGACTGACTTTGTCCAAATTGGTGAGAGTTTTCGCAATATTTTAAAAAGTTACAAAGAGAAAACTAAGTTAACTTTTGTTCGCAATTGACGTTTTTACACTTACATGACTCTTGGCAGTTTCCTTTTATTTTACTAACCTTTGTACGATTACCTCTGTTGGATGTACCCTGTAATGGTTTACGCGACTTTTCGAGTGTTTTTGGTTAGATGTCTCTGACCGTTGGTTTATCTGTTTTTAAAAGACAAATTTTTTATGTATTTTTTGATTTTTTGAAATTCAGTGATTTCTTTATCTTTTTGAAATTTTATAAAAGTTTTATTAATTTTTAAAGTGGTTTACAGAGTTTAATTATTTATAGTATTTATTATTGTTATATATTGTTTATTTTATAGTATTTATTAATTAGTTATAGTGTAGTTTTTTATGAAATTATTTTATCAATTAATATTGTGGACTTCGTTGAAGCTAGTTGTTGCTTCCGAGTCGAGTTATAGTTGCGTCTCCATTACCAATCTAACTAATTTACATCCAATTACGGAGGTATGATTGTATTTTGTATTGCTTATTACCGACTTTCCATGTTTGTTTCTTCACAGCCCTGAAGATGAAGGCATAATAGACCTTCGAAACGTCGGCAGAGTAATTTTGTAGTTTTATTTGGTGTCCGCTAACCCAATATCCTTTTTGAGCAATCACTACATCGGACGAGAAACTTTTTTCCAGAAGTAGTTAAGTTAGAGTTTTTAATTTTAAACTATTAACAAAATGCAGATCTTCAAGTAAATAATTTATAGAACAAAAGTAATTATTTTAGGGTTTTCAATTTTAAACTATTAACAAAATTCTGATCTTCAAGTATATAACTTAAAGAACTAAAGTATTAGTTAGAAGATTTTGATTTTAAATTGCTACAAAATTCTGTTCGTCAAGTAAATAACTTATAGAACAAAAGTAGTTATTTTAGAGTTTTCAATTTTAAACTATTTATAACATTCTGATCTTCAAGTAAATAACTTATAGAACAGAAGTAGTTAATGTAGAGTTTTTAATTTTAAACTATTAACAAAATGCAGATCTACAAGTAAATAACTTAAAGAACTAAAGTATTAGTTTGAAGATTTCGATTTTAAATTGTCTACATAATTCTGTTCTTTAAGTAAATAACTAAAAGAAGAAAAGTAGTTAGATTATAGCTTTAATTTTAAACAATTAACAAAATGCTGATCTTCAAGTAAATAACTTATAGAACAGAAGTAGTTAATATAGAGTTTTTAATTTTAAACATTTAACAAAATGCTGATCTTCAAGTAAATAACTTAAAGAACTAAAGTATTAGTTAGAAGATTTTGATTTTAAATTGCTACAAAATTGTGTTCTTCAAGTAAATAACTTATAGAACAAAAGTAGTTATATTTTTGTTTTCAATTTTAAACTATTAACAACATTCTGATCTTTAAGTAAATAACTTATAGAACAGAAGTAGTTAATTTATTGATTTTAATTTTAAACTATTAACAAAATGCAGATCTTCAAGTAAATAACTTATAGAACAAAAGTAGTTATTTTAGGGTTTTCAATTTTAAACTATTAACAAAATGCAGATCTTCAAGTAAATAACTTAAAGAACTAAAGTATTAGTTTGAAGATTTCGAATTTAAATTGTCTACATATTTCTGATCTTTAAGGAAATAACTAAAAGAACAAAAGTAGTTAGATTATAGCTTTAATTTTAAACTATTTACAAAATGCTGATCTTCAAGTAAATAACTTGTAGAACAGATGTAGTTAATATAGAGTTTTTAATTTTAAACTATTAACAAAATGCCGATCTTCAAGTAAATAGCTTATAGAGCAAAAGCAGTTATTTTAGGGTTTTCAATTTTAAACTATTAACAAAATTCTGATCTTCAAGTAAATAACTTAAAGAACTAAAGTATTAGTTAGAAGATTTTGATTTTAAATTGCTACAAAATTCTGTTCTTCAAGTAAATAACTTATAGAACAAAAGTAGTTATTTTCGAGTTTTCAATTTTAAACTATTAACAAAATGCAGATCTACAAGTAAATAACTTATAGAACAAAAGTAGTTATTTTAGGGTTTTTAATTTTAAACTATTAACAAAATTCTGATCTTCAAGTAAATAACTTAAAAACAGAAGTAGTTAATTTAGAGTTTTTAATTTTAAACAATTAACAAAATGCAGATCTTCAAGTAAATAACTTAGAGAACAAACGTAGTTATTTTAGTGTTTTCAATTTTAAACTATTAACAAAATTCTGATCTTCAAGTAAATAACTTATAGAGCAGAAGTAGTTATTTTAGGGTTTTCAATTTTAAAATATTAACAAAATTCTTATCTTCAAGTAAATAACTTAAAGAACTAAAGTATTAGTTTGAAGATTTCGATTTTAAATTGTCTACATATTTCTGTTCTTTAGGAAAATAACTAAAAGAAGAAAAGTAGTTAGATTATAGCTTAATAACTAAAAGAAGAAAAGTAGTTAGATTATAGCTTTAATTTTAAACTATTAACAAAATGCTGATCTTCAAGTAAATAACTTATAGAACAGAAGTAGTTAATATAGAGTTTTTAATTTTAAACTATTAACAAAATGCTGAACTTCAAGTAAATAACTTATAGAACAAAAGCAGTTATTTTAGGGTTTTCAATTTTAAACCATTAACAAAATTCTGATCTTCAAGTAAATAACTTAAAGAACTATAGTATTAGTTAGAAGATTTTGATTTTAAATTGCTACAAAATTCTGTTCTTCAAGTAAATAACTTATAGAACAAAAGTAGTTATTTTAGAGTTTTCAATTTTAAACTATTAACAAAATTCTTATCTTCAAGTAAATAACTTATAGATCAGAAGTAGTTAATTTAGAGTTTTTAATTTTAAACTATTAACAAAATGCAGATCTTCAAGTAAATAACTTATAGAACAAACGTAGTTATTTTTGTGTTTTCAATTTTTAACTATTAACAAAATACTGATCTTTAAGTAAATAACTTAAAGAGCTAAAGTATTAGATTGAAGATTTTGATTTTTAATTGTCTACAAAATTCTGTTCTTTAAATAAATAACTTAAAGAAGAAAAGTAGTTAGTTTATAGCTTTTTTTTTAAACTATAAACAAAATGCTGATCTTCAAGTAAATAACTTATAGACCAGAAGTAGTTAATTTAGAGGTTTTGATTTTAGACTATTAACAAAATGCTGATCTTCAAGTAAATAACTTATAGAACAGAAGTAGTTAAGTTAGAGTTTTTAATTTTAAACTATTATAAAAATGCAGATCTTCAAGTAAATAACTTATAGAACAAAAGTAATTATTTTAGGGTTTTCAATTTTAAACTATTAACAAAATTCTGATCTTCAAGTAAATAACTTAAAGAACTAAAGTATTAGTTAGAAGATTTTGATTTTAAATTGCTACAAAATTCTGTACTTCAAGTTAATAACTTATAGAACAAAAGTAGTTATTTTAGAGTTTTCAATTTTAAACTATTAATAACATTCTGATATTCAAGTAAATAACTTATAGAACAGAAGTAGTTAATGTAGAGTTTTTAATTTTAAACTATTACCAAAATGCAGATCTTCAAGTAAATAACTTATAGAACAAACGTAGTTATTTTAGTGTTTTCAATTTTAAACTATTAACAAAATTCTGATCTACAAGTAAATAACTTAAAGAACTAAAGTATTAGTTTGAAGATTACGATTTTAATTTGTCTACATATTTCTGTTCTTTAAGTAAATAACTAAAAGAAGAAAAGGAGTTAGATTATAGCTTTAATTTTAAACTATTAACAAAATGCTGATCTTCAAGTAAATAACTTATAGAACAGAAATAGTTATTTTAGGGTTTTCAATTTTAAACTATTAACAAAATTCTGATCTTCAAGTAAATAACTTAAAGAACTAAAGTATTAGTTAGAAGATATTGATTTTAAATTGCTACAAAATTCTGTTCTTCAAGTAAATAACTTATAGAACAGAAGTAGTTAATTTAGAGTTTTTAATTTTAAACTATTAACAAAATGCAGATCTTCAAGTAAATAACTTATAGAACAAAAGTAGTTATTTTAGGGTTTTCAATTTTAAACTATTAACAAAATTCTTATCTTCAAGTAAATAGCTTATAGAACAAAAGTAGTTATTTTAGGGTTTTCAATTTTAAACTATTAACAAAATTCTGATCTTCAAGTAGATAACTTAAAGAACTAAAGTATTAGTTTGAAGATTTCGAATTTAAATTGTCTACATATCTTTAAGGAAATAACTAAAAGAACAAAAGTAGTTAGATTATAGCTTTAATTTTAAACTATTTACAAAATGCTGATCTTCAAGTAAATAACTTGTAGAACAGATGTAGTTAATATAGAGTTTTTAATTTTAAACTATTAACAAAATGCCGATCTTCAAGTAAATAGCTTATAGAGCAAAAAGCAGTTATTTTAGGGTTTTCAATTTTAAACTATTAACAAAATTCTGATCTTCAAGTAAATAACTTAAAGAACTAAAGTATTAGTTAGAAGATTTTGATTTTAAATTGCTACAAAATTCTGTTCTTCAAGTAAATAACTTATAGAACAAAAGTAGTTATTTTCGAGTTTTCAATTTTAAACTATTAACAAAATGCAGATCTACAAGTAAATAACTTATAGAACAAAAGTAGTTATTTTAGGGTTTTCAATTTTAAACTATTAACAAAATTCTGATCTTCAAGTAAATAACTTATAGAGCAGAAGTAGTTAATTTAGAGTTTTTAATTTTAAACAATTAACAAAATGCAGATCTTCAAGTAAATAACTTAGAGAACAAACGTAGTTATTTTAGTGTTTTCAATTTTAAACTATTAACAAAATTCTGATCTTCAAGTAAATAACTTATAGAGCAGAAGTAGTTATTTTAGGGTTTTCAATTTTAAACTATTAACAAAATTCTTATCTTCAAGTAAATAACTTAAAGAACTAAAGTATTAGTTTGAAGATTTCGATTTTAAATTGTCTACATATTTCTGTTCTTTAGGAAAATAACTAAAAGAAGAAAAGTAGTTAGATTATAGCTTAATAACTAAAAGAAGAAAAGTAGTTAGATTATAGCTTTAATTTTAAACTATTAACAAAATGCTGATCTTCAAGTAAATAACTTATAGAACAGAAGTAGTTAATATAGAGTTTTTAATTTTAAACTATTAACAAAATGCTGAACTTCAAGTAAATAACTTATAGAACAAAAGTAGTTATTTTAGAGTTTTCAATTTTAAACTATTAACAAAATTCTTATCTTCAAGTAAATAACTTATAGATCAGAAGTAGTTAATTTAGAGTTTTTAATTTTAAACTATTAACAAAATGCAGATCTTCAAGTAAATAACTTATAGAACAAACGTAGTTATTTTTGTGTTTTCAATTTTTAACTATTAACAAAATACTGATCTTTAAGTAAATAACTTAAAGAGCTAAAGTATTAGATTGAAGATTTTGATTTTTAATTGTCTACAAAATTCTGTTCTTTAAATAAATAACTTAAAGAAGAAAAGTAGTTAGTTTATAGCTTTTTTTTTAAACTATAAACAAAATGCTGATCTTCAAGTAAATAACTTATAGACCAGAAGTAGTTAATTTAGAGGTTTTGATTTTAGACTATTAACAAAATGCTGATCTTCAAGTAAATAACTTATAGAACAGAAGTAGTTAAGTTAGAGTTTTTAATTTTAAACTATTATAAAAATGCAGATCTTCAAGTAAATAACTTATAGAACAAAAGTAATTATTTTAGGGTTTTCAATTTTAAACTATTAACAAAATTCTGATCTTCAAGTAAATAACTTAAAGAACTAAAGTATTAGTTAGAAGATTTTGATTTTAAATTGCTACAAAATTCTGTACTTCAAGTTAATAACTTATAGAACAAAAGTAGTTATTTTAGAGTTTTCAATTTTAAACTATTAATAACATTCTGATATTCAAGTAAATAACTTATAGAACAGAAGTAGTTAATGTAGAGTTTTTAATTTTAAACTATTACCAAAATGCAGATCTTCAAGTAAATAACTTATAGAACAAACGTAGTTATTTTAGTGTTTTCAATTTTAAACTATTAACAAAATTCTGATCTACAAGTAAATAACTTAAAGAACTAAAGTATTAGTTTGAAGATTACGATTTTAATTTGTCTACATATTTCTGTTCTTTAAGTAAATAACTAAAAGAAGAAAAGGAGTTAGATTATAGCTTTAATTTTAAACTATTAACAAAATGCTGATCTTCAAGTAAATAACTTATAGAACAGAAATAGTTATTTTAGGGTTTTCAATTTTAAACTATTAACAAAATTCTGATCTTCAAGTAAATAACTTAAAGAACTAAAGTATTAGTTAGAAGATTTTGATTTTAAATTGCTACAAAATTCTGTTCTTCAAGTAAATAACTTATAGAACAAAAGTAGTTATTTTCGAGTTTTCAATTTTAAACTATTAACAAAATGCAGATCTACAAGTAAATAACTTATAGAACAAAAGTAGTTATTTTAGGGTTTTCAATTTTAAACTATTAACAAAATTCTGATCTTCAAGTAAATAACTTATAGAGCAGAAGTAGTTAATTTAGAGTTTTTAATTTTAAACAATTAACAAAATGCAGATCTTCAAGTAAATAACTTAGAGAACAAACGTAGTTATTTTAGTGTTTTCAATTTTAAACTATTAACAAAATTCTGATCTTCAAGTAAATAACTTATAGAGCAGAAGTAGTTAATTTAGGGTTTTCAATTTTAAACTATTAACAAAATTCTTATCTTCAAGTAAATAACTTAAAGAACTAAAGTATTAGTTTGAAGATTTCGATTTTAAATTGTCTACATATTTCTGTTCTTTAGGAAAATAACTAAAAGAAAAAAAGTAGTTAGATTATAGCTTAATAACTAAAAGAAGAAAAGTAGTTAGATTATAGCTTTAATTTTAAACTATTAACAAAATGCTGATCTTCAAGTAAATAACTTATAGAACAGAAGTAGTTAATATAGAGTTTTTAATTTTAAACTATTAACAAAATGCTGAACTTCAAGTAAATAACTTATAGAACAAAAGCAGTTATTTTAGGGTTTTCAATTTTAAACCATTAACAAAATTCTGATCTTCAAGTAAATAACTTAAAGAACTAAAGTATTAGTTAGAAGATTTTGATTTTAAATTGCTACAAAATTCTGTTCTTCAAGTAAATAACTTATAGAACAAAAGTAGTTATTTTAGAGTTTTCAATTTTAAACTATTAACAAAATTCTTATCTTCAAGTAAATAACTTATAGATCAGAAGTAGTTAATTTAGAGTTTTTAATTTTAAACTATTAACAAAATGCAGATCTTCAAGTAAATAGCTTATAGAACAAACGTAGTTATTTTTGTGTTTTCAATTTTTAACTATTAACAAAATACTGATCTTTAAGTAAATAACTTAAAGAGCTAAAGTATTAGATTGAAGATTTTGATTTTAAATTGTCTACAAAATTCTGTTCTTTAAATAAATAACTTAAAGAAGAAAAGTAGTTAGTTTATTGCTTTTTTTTTAAACTATAAACAAAATGCTGATCTTCAAGTAAATAACTTATAGACCAGAAGTAGTTAATTTAGAGTTTTTGATTTTAAACTATTAACAAAATGCTGATCTTCAAGTAAATAACTTATAGAACAGAAGTAGTTAATTTAGAGTTTTTAATTTTAAACTATTAACAAAATGCAGATCTTCAAGTAAATAACTTATAGAACAAACGCTGTTATTTTAGTATTTTCAATTTTGAACTATTAACAAAATTCTGATCTTCAAGTAAATAACTTAAAGAACTAAAGTATTAGTTTGAAGATTTTGATTTTAAATTGTCTGCATATTTCTCTTCTTTAAGTAAATAACTAAAAGAACAAAAGTAGTTAGATTATAGCTTTAATTTTAAACTATTAACAAAATGCAGATCTTCAAGTAAAGAACTTATAGAACAAAAGTAGTTATTTTAGGGTTTTCAATTTGAACTATTAGCAAAATTCTGATCTTCAAGTAAATAACTTAAAGAACTAAAGTATTAGTTTGAAGATTTTGATTTTAAATTCTCTACATATTTCTGTTCTTTAAGTAAATAACTAAAAGAACAAAAGTAGTTAGATTATAGCTTTAATTTTAAACTATTAACAAAATGCAGATCTTCAAGTAAATAACTTAAATAACTAAAGTATTAGTTCGAAGATTTTGATTTTAAATTGCAACAAAATTCTGTTCTTCAAGTAAATAACTTATAAAACAAAAGTAGTTAATTTAGGGTTCTCAATTTTAAACTATTAACAAAATTCTGATCTTCAAGTAAATAACTTATAGAACAAAAGTAGTTATTTTAGGGTTCTCAATTTTAAACTATTAACAAAATTCTGATCTTCAAGTAAATAACTTATAGAACAAAAGTAGTTATTTTAGAGTTTTCAATTTTAAACTATTAACAATATTCTGATCTTCAAGTAAATAACTTATAGAACAAACGTAGATATTTTAGTATTTTCAATTTTGAACTATTAACAAAATTCTGATCTTCAAGTAAATAACTTAAAGAACTAAAGTATTAGTTTGAAGATTTTGATTTTAAATTGTCTACATATATCTGTTCTTTAAGTAAATAACTAAAAGAACAAAAGTAGTTAGATTATAGCTTTAATTTTAAACTATTGACAAAATGCAGATCTTCAAGTAAATAACTTAAATAACTAAAGTATTAGTTCGAAGATTTTGATTTTAAATTGCAACAAAATTCTGTTCTTCAAGTAAATAACTTATAGAACAAAAGTAGTTAATTTAGGGTTCTCAATTTTAAACTATTAACAAAATTCTTATCTTCAAGTAAATAACTTATAGAACAGAAGTAGTTAATTTAGAGTTTTAAGTAAATAACTTATAGAACAGAAGTAGTTAATTTAGAGTTTTTAATTTTAAACTATTAACAAAATGCAGATCTTCAAGTAAATAACTTATAGAACAAAAGTAGTTATTTTAGGGTTTTCAATTTTAAACTATTAACAAAATTCTGATCTTCAAGTAAATAACTTATAGAACAGAAGTAGTTAATTTAGAGTTTTTAATTTTAAACTATTAACAAAATCCAGATCTTCAAGTAAATAACTTATAGAACAAACGTAGTTATTTTAGTATTTTCAATTTTGAACTATTAACAAAATTCTGATCTTCAAGTAAATAACTTAAAGAACTAAAGTATTAGTTTGAAGATTTTGATTTTAAATTGTCTACATATTTCTGTTCTTTAAGTAAATAACTAAAACAACAAAAGTAGTTAGATTATAGCTTTAATTTTAAACTATTAACAAAATGCAGCTCTTCAAGTAAATAACTTATAGAACAAAAATTGTTATTTTAGGGTTTTCAATTTTAAACTATTAGCAAAATTCTGATCTTTAAGTAAATAACTTAAAGAACTAAAGTATTAGTTAGAAGATTTTGATTTTAAATTGCTACAAAATTCTGTTCTTCAAGTAAATAACTTATAGAACAAAAGTAGTTATTTTAGAGTTTTCAATTTTAAACTATTAACAAAATTCTGATCTTCAAGTAAATAACTTATAGAACAGAAGTAGTTAATTTAGAGTTTTGAATTTTAAACTATTAACTAAACGCAGATCTTCAAGTAAATAACTTATAGAACAAAAGTAGTTATTTTAGGGTTTTCAATTTTAAACTATTAACAAAATTCTGATCTTTAAGTAAATAACTTAAGGAACTAAAGTATTAGTTTGAAGATTTTGATTTTAAATTGTCTACATATTTCTGTTCTTTAAGTAAATAACTAAAAGAACAAAAGTAGTTAGATTATAGCTTTAATTTTAAACTATTAACAAAATGCAGATCTTCAAGTAAATAACTTATAGAACAAAAGTAGTTATTTTAGGGTTTTCAATTTTAAACTATTAACAAAATTCTGATCTTCATGTAAATAACTTATAGAACAGAAGTAGTTAATTTAGAGTTTTTAATTTTAAGCTATTAACAAAATGCAGATCTTCAAGTAAATAACTTATAGAACAAAAATAGTTATTTTATGGTTTTCAATTATAAACTATTAACAAAATTCTGATCTTCAAGTAAATAACTTAAGGAACTAAAGTATTAGTTAGAAGATTTTTATTTTAAATTGCTACAAAATTCTGTTCTTCAAGTAAATAACTTATAGAACAAAAGTAGTTTTTTTAGAGTTTTCAATTTTAACTATTAACAACATTCTGATCTTCAAGTAAATAACTTATAGAACAGATGTAGTTAATTTAGAGTTTTTAATTTTAAACTATTAACAAAATGCAGATCTTTAAGTAAATAACTTATAGAACAAAAATAGTTATTTTAGGGTTTTCAATTTTAAACTATTAACAAAATTCAGATCTTCAAGTAAATAACTTAAAGAACTAAAGTATTAGTTTGAAGATTTTGATTTTGTATTGTCTACAAATTTCTGTTCTTTAAGTAAATAACTAAAAGAACAAAAGTAGTTAGTTTATAGCTTTAATTTTAAACTATTAAGAAAATACTGATTTACAAGTAAATAACTTATAGACCAGAAGTAGTTAATTTAGAGTTTTTAATTTGTTACTATTAACAAAATGCTGATCTTCAAGTAAATAACTTATAGAACAGAAGTAGTTAATTTAGAGTTTTTAATTTTAAACTATTAACAAAATGCAGATCTTCAAGTAAATAACTTATAGAACAAAAGTAATTACTTTAGGGTTTTCAATTTTAAACTATTAACAAAATTCTGATCTTCAAGTAAATAACTTAAGGAACTAAAGTATTAGTTAGAAGATTTTTATTTTAAATTGCTACAAAATTCTGTTCTTCAAGTAAATAACTTATAGAACAAAAGTAGTTATTTTAGAGTTTTCAATTTTAAACTATTAACAAAATTCTGATCTTCAAGTAAATAACTTATAGAACAGAAGTAGTTAATTTAGAGTTTTTAATTTTAAACTATTAACAAAATGCAGATCTTCAAGTAAATAACTTATAGAACAAAAGTAGTTATTTTAGGGTTTTCAATTTTAAACTATTAACAAAATTCTGATCTTCATGTAAATAACTTATAGAACAGATGTAGTTAATTTAGAGTTTTTAATCTTAAGCTATTAACAAAATGCAGATCTTCAAGTAAATAACACATAGAACAGAAGTAGTTAATTTAGAGTTTTCAATTTTAAACTATTAACAACATTCTGATCTTCAAGTAAGTAACTTATAGAACAGAAGTAGTTAATTTAGAGTTTTTAATTTTAAACTATTAACAAAATGCAGATCTTCAAGTAAATAACTTATAGAACAAAAATAGTTATTTTATGGTTTTCAATTATAAACTATTAACAACATTCTGATCTTCAAGTAAATAACTTATAGAACAGATGTAGTTAATTTAGAGTTTTTAATTTTAAACTATTAACAAAATGCAGATCTTCAAGTAAATAACTTATAGAACAAAAGTAGTTATTGTAGGGTTTTCAATTTTAAACTATTAACAAAATTCTGATCTTCAAGTAAATAACTTAAGGAACTAAAGTATTAGTTAGAAGATTTTTATTTTAAATTGCTACAAAATTCTGTTCTTCAAGTAAATAACTTATAGAACAAAAGTAGTTATTTTAGAGTTTTCAATTTTAACTATTAACAACATTCTGATCTTCAAGTAAATAACTTATAGAACAGATGTAGTTAATTTAGAGTTTTTAATTTTAAACTATTAACAAAATGCAGATCTTTAAGTAAATAACTTATAGAACAAAAATAGTTATTTTAGGGTTTTCAATTTTAAACTATTACCAAAATTCAGATCTTCAAGTAAATAACTTAAAGAACTAAAGTATTAGTTTGAAGATCTTGATTTTGTATTGTCTACAAATTTCTGTTCTTTAAGTAAATAACTAAAAGAACAAAAGTAGTTAGTTTATAGCTTTAATTTTAAACTATTAAGAAAATACTGATTTACAAGTAAATAACTTATAGACCAGAAGTAGTTAATTTAGAGTTTTTAATTTGTAACTATTAACAAAATGCTGATCTTCAAGTAAATAACTTATAGAACAGAAGTAGTTAATTTAGAGTTTTTAATTTTAAACTATTAACAAAATGCAGATCTTCAAGTAAATAACTTATAGAACAATAGTAGTTATTTTAGGGTTTTCAATTTTAAACTATTAGCAAAATTCTGATCTTCAAGTAAATGACTTAAAGAACTAAAGTATTAGTTAGAATATTTTGATTTTAAATTGCTACTAAATTCTGTTCTTCAAGTAAATAACTTATATAACAAAAGTAGTTATTTTAGAGTTTTCAATTTTAAACTATTAACAAAATTCTGATCTTCAAGTAAATAACTTATAGAACAGAAGTAGTTAATTTAGAGTTTTTAATTTTATACTAATAACAAAATGCAGATCTTTAAGTAAATAACTTATAGAACAAAAGTAGTTATTTTAGGGTTTTCAATTTTAAACTATTAGCAAAATTCTGATCTTCAAGTAAATAACTTAAAGAACTAAAGTATTAGTTAGAAGATTTTGATTTTAAATTGCTACAAAATTCTGTTCTTCAAGTAAATAACTTATAGAACAAAAGTAGTTATTTTAGAGTTTTCAATTTTAAACCATTAACAAAATTCTGATCTTCAAGTAAATAACTTATAGAACAGAAGTAGTTAATTTAGAGTTTTTAATTTTAAACTATTAACAAAATGCAGATCTTCAAGTAAATAACTTATAGAACAAAAATTGTTATTTTAGGGTTTTCAATTTTAAACTATTAACAAAATTCTGATCTTCAAGTAAATAACTTAAAGAACTAAAGTATTAGTTAGAAGATTTTGATTTTAAATTGCTACAAAATTCTGTACTTCAAGTTAATAACTTATAGAACAAAAGTAGTTATTTTAGAGTTTTCAATTTTAAACTATTAATAACATTCTGATATTCAAGTAAATAACTTATAGAACAGAAGTAGTTAATGTAGAGTTTTTAATTTTAAACTATTACCAAAATGCAGATCTTCAAGTAAATAACTTATAGAACAAACGTAGTTATTTTAGTGTTTTCAATTTTAAACTATTAACAAAATTCTGATCTACAAGTAAATAACTTAAAGAACTAAAGTATTAGTTTGAAGATTACGATTTTAATTTGTCTACATATTTCTGTTCTTTAAGTAAATAACTAAAAGAAGAAAAGGAGTTAGATTATAGCTTTAATTTTAAACTATTAACAAAATGCTGATCTTCAAGTAAATAACTTATAGAACAGAAATAGTTATTTTAGGGTTTTCAATTTTAAACTATTAACAAAATTCTGATCTTCAAGTAAATAACCTAAAGAACTAAAGTATTAGTTAGAAGATTTTGATTTTAAATTGCTACAAAATTCTGTTCTTCAAGTAAATAACTTATAGAACAAAAGTAGTTATTTTCGAGTTTTCAATTTTAAACTATTAACAAAATGCAGATCTACAAGTAAATAACTTATAGAACAAAAGTAGTTATTTTAGGGTTTTCAATTTTAAACTATTAACAAAATTCTGATCTTCAAGTAAATAACTTATAGAGCAGAAGTAGTTAATTTAGAGTTTTTAATTTTAAACAATTAACAAAATGCAGATCTTCAAGTAAATAACTTAGAGAACAAACGTAGTTATTTTAGTGTTTTCAATTTTAAACTATTAACAAAATTCTGATCTTCAAGTAAATAACTTATAGAGCAGAAGTAGTTAATTTAGGGTTTTCAATTTTAAACTATTAACAAAATTCTTATCTTCAAGTAAATAACTTAAAGAACTAAAGTATTAGTTTGAAGATTTCGATTTTAAATTGTCTACATATTTCTGTTCTTTAGGAAAATAACTAAAAGAAGAAAAGTAGTTAGATTATAGCTTAATAACTAAAAGAAGAAAAGTAGTTAGATTATAGCTTTAATTTTAAACTATTAACAAAATGCTGATCTTCAAGTAAATAACTTATAGAACAGAAGTAGTTAATATAGAGTTTTTAATTTTAAACTATTAACAAAATGCTGAACTTCAAGTAAATAACTTATAGAACAAAAGCAGTTATTTTAGGGTTTTCAATTTTAAACCATTAACAAAATTCTGATCTTCAAGTAAATAACTTAAAGAACTAAAGTATTAGTTAGAAGATTTTGATTTTAAATTGCTACAAAATTCTGTTCTTCAAGTAAATAACTTATAGAACAAAAGTAGTTATTTTAGAGTTTTCAATTTTAAACTATTAACAAAATTCTTATCTTCAAGTAAATAACTTATAGATCAGAAGTAGTTAATTTAGAGTTTTTAATTTTAAACTATTAACAAAATGCAGATCTTCAAGTAAATAGCTTATAGAACAAACGTAGTTATTTTTGTGTTTTCAATTTTTAACTATTAACAAAATACTGATCTTTAAGTAAATAACTTAAAGAGCTAAAGTATTAGATTGAAGATTTTGATTTTAAATTGTCTACAAAATTCTGTTCTTTAAATAAATAACTTAAAGAAGAAAAGTAGTTAGTTTATTGCTTTTTTTTTAAACTATAAACAAAATGCTGATCTTCAAGTAAATAACTTATAGACCAGAAGTAGTTAATTTAGAGTTTTTGATTTTAAACTATTAACAAAATGCTGATCTTCAAGTAAATAACTTATAGAACAGAAGTAGTTAATTTAGAGTTTTTAATTTTAAACTATTAACAAAATGCAGATCTTCAAGTAAATAACTTATAGAACAAACGTTGTTATTTTAGTATTTTCAATTTTGAACTATTAACAAAATTCTGATCTTCTAGTAAATAACTTAAAGAACTAAAGTATTAGTTTGAAGATTTTGATTTTAAATTGTCTACATATTTCTGTTCTTTAAGTAAATAACTAATAGAACAAAAGTAGTTAGATTATAGCTTTAATTTTAAACTATTAACAAAATGCAGATCTTCAGGTAAATAACTTATAGACCAGAAGTAGTTAACTTAGAGTTTTTAATTTTAAAGTATTAACAAAATGCTGATCTTCAAGTAAATAACTTATAGAACAGAAGTAGTTAATTTAGAGTTTTTAATTTTAAACTATTAACAAAATGCAGATCTTCAAGTATATAACTTATAGAACAAACGCTGTTATTTTAGTATTTTCAATTTTGAACTATTAACAAAATTCTGATCTTCAAGTAAATAACTTAAAGAACTAAAGTATTAGTTTGAAGATTTTGATTTTAAATTGTCTGCATATTTCTCTTCTTTAAGTAAATAACTAAAAGAACAAAAGTAGTTAGATTATAGCTTTAATTTTAAACTATTAACAAAATGCAGATCTTCAAGTAAAGAACTTATAGAACAAAAGTAGTTATTTTAGGGTTTTCAATTTGAACTATTAGCAAAATTCTGATCTTCAAGTAAATAACTTAAAGAACTAAAGTATTAGTTAGAAGATTTTGATTTTAAATTGCTACAAAATTCTGTTCATCAAGTAAATAACTTATAGAACAAAAGTAGTTATTTTAGAGTTTTCAAATTTAAACTATTAACAAAATTCTGATCTTCAAGTAAATAACTTATAGAAGAGAAGTAGTTATTTTAGAGTTTTCAATTTTAAACTATTAACAACATTCTGATCTTCAAGTAAATAACTTATAGAACAGATGTAGTTAATTTAGAATTTTCAAATTTAAACTATTAACAAAATTCTGATCTTCAAGTAAATAACTTATAGAACAGAAGTAGTTATTTTAGAGTTTTCAATTTTAAACTATTAACAACATTCTGATCTTCAAGTAAATAACTTATAGAACAGATGTAGTTAATTTAGAGTTTTTAATTTTAGACTATTAACAAAATGCAGATCTTCAAGTAAATAACTTATAGAACAAAAGTAGTTATTTTAGGGATTTCAATTTTAAACTATTAACAAAATTCTGATCTTCAAGTAAATAACTTATAGAACAGAAGTAGTTATTTTAGAGTTTTCAATTTTAAACTATTAACAACATTCTGATCTTCAAGTAAATAACTTATAGAACAGAAGTAGTTAATTTAGAGTTTTTAATTTTAAACTATTAACAAAATGCTGATCTTCAAGTAAATAACTTATAGAACAGAAATAGTTAATTTAGAGTTTTTAATTTTAAACTATTAACAAAATGCAGATCTTCAAGTAAATAACTTATAGAACAAAAGTAGTTATTTTAGGGTTTTTAATTTTAAACTATTAACAAAATGCAGATCTTCAAGTAAATAACTTATAGAACAGAAGTAGTTAATTTAGAGTTTTTAATTTTAAACTATTAACAAAATGCTGATCTTCAAGTAAATAACTTATAGAACAGAAATAGTTAATTTAGAGTTTTTAATTTTAAACTATTAACAAAATCCAGATCTGCAAGTAAATAACTTATAGAACAAACGTAGTTATTTTAGTATTTTCAATTTTGAACTATTAACAAAATTCTGATCTTCAAGTAAATAACTTAAAGAACTAAAGTATTAGTTTGAAGATTTTGATTTTAAATTGTCTACATATTTCTGTTCTTTAAGTAAATAACTAAAACAACAAAAGTAGTTAGATTATAGCTTTAATTTTAAACTATTACCAAAAATGCAGATCTTCAAGTAAATAACTTATAGAACAAAAGTAGTTATTTTAGGGTTTTCAATTTTAAACTATTAGCAAAATTCTGATCTTCAAGTAAATAACTTAAAGAACTAAAATATTAGTTAGAAGATTATGATTTTAAATTTCTACAAAATTCTGTTCTTCAAGTAAATAACTTATAGAACAAAAGTAGTTATTTTAGAGTTTTCAATTTTAAACTATTAACAAAATTCTTATCTTCAAGTAAATAACTTATAGATCAGAAGTAGTTAATTTAGAGTTTTTAATTTTAAACTATTAACAAAATGCAGATCTTCAAGTAAATAGCTTATAGAACAAACGTAGTTATTTTTGTGTTTTCAATTTTTAACTATTAACAAAATACTGATCTTTAAGTAAATAACTTAAAGAGCTAAAGTATTAGATTGAAGATTTTGATTTTAAATTGTCTACAAAATTCTGTTCTTTAAATAAATAACTTAAAGAAGAAAAGTAGTTAGTTTATTGCTTTTTTTTTAAACTATAAACAAAATGCTGATCTTCAAGTAAATAACTTATAGACCAGAAGTAGTTAATTTAGAGTTTTTGATTTTAAACTATTAACAAAATGCTGATCTTCAAGTAAATAACTTATAGAACAGAAGTAGTTAATTTAGAGTTTTTAATTTTAAACTATTAACAAAATGCAGATCTTCAAGTAAATAACTTATAGAACAAACGTTGTTATTTTAGTATTTTCAATTTTGAACTATTAACAAAATTCTGATCTTCTAGTAAATAACTTAAAGAACTAAAGTATTAGTTTGAAGATTTTGATTTTAAATTGTCTACATATTTCTGTTCTTTAAGTAAATAACTAATAGAACAAAAGTAGTTAGATTATAGCTTTAATTTTAAACTATTAACAAAATGCAGATCTTCAGGTAAATAACTTATAGACCAGAAGTAGTTAACTTAGAGTTTTTAATTTTAAAGTATTAACAAAATGCTGATCTTCAAGTAAATAACTTATAGAACAGAAGTAGTTAATTTAGAGTTTTTAATTTTAAACTATTAACAAAATGCAGATCTTCAAGTAAATAACTTATAGAACAAACGCTGTTATTTTAGTATTTTCAATTTTGAACTATTAACAAAATTCTGATCTTCAAGTAAATAACTTAAAGAACTAAAGTATTAGTTTGAAGATTTTGATTTTAAATTGTCTGCATATTTCTCTTCTTTAAGTAAATAACTAAAAGAACAAAAGTAGTTAGATTATAGCTTTAATTTTAAACTATTAACAAAATGCAGATCTTCAAGTAAAGAACTTATAGAACAAAAGTAGTTATTTTAGGGTTTTCAATTTGAACTATTAGCAAAATTCTGATCTTCAAGTAAATAACTTAAAGAACTAAAGTATTAGTTAGAAGATTTTGATTTTAAATTGCTACAAAATTCTGTTCATCAAGTAAATAACTTATAGAACAAAAGTAGTTATTTTAGAGTTTTCAAATTTAAACTATTAACAAAATTCTGATCTTCAAGTAAATAACTTATAGAAGAGAAGTAGTTATTTTAGAGTTTTCAATTTTAAACTATTAACAACATTCTGATCTTCAAGTAAATAACTTATAGAACATATGTAGTTAATTTAGAATTTTCAAATTTAAACTATTAACAAAATTCTGATCTTCAAGTAAATAACTTATAGAACAGAAGTAGTTATTTTAGAGTTTTCAATTTTAAACTATTAACAACATTCTGATCTTCAAGTAAATAACTTATAGAACAGATGTAGTTAATTTAGAGTTTTTAATTTTAGACTATTAACAAAATGCAGATCTTCAAGTAAATAACTTATAGAACAAAAGTAGTTATTTTAGGGATTTCAATTTTAAACTATTAACAAAATTCTGATCTTCAAGTAAATAACTTATAGAACAGAAGTAGTTATTTTAGAGTTTTCAATTTTAAACTATTAACAACATTCTGATCTTCAAGTAAATAACTTATAGAACAGAAGTAGTTAATTTAGAGTTTTTAATTTTAAACTATTAACAAAATGCTGATCTTCAAGTAAATAACTTATAGAACAGAAATAGTTAATTTAGAGTTTTTAATTTTAAACTATTAACAAAATGCAGATCTTCAAGTAAATAACTTATAGAACAAAAGTAGTTATTTTAGGGTTTTTAATTTTAAACTATTAACAAAATGCAGATCTTCAAGTAAATAACTTATAGAACAGAAGTAGTTAATTTAGAGTTTTTAATTTTAAACTATTAACAAAATGCTGATCTTCAAGTAAATAACTTATAGAACAGAAATAGTTAATTTAGAGTTTTTAATTTTAAACTATTAACAAAATCCAGATCTGCAAGTAAATAACTTATAGAACAAACGTAGTTATTTTAGTATTTTCAATTTTGAACTATTAACAAAATTCTGATCTTCAAGTAAATAACTTAAAGAACTAAAGTATTAGTTTGAAGATTTTGATTTTAAATTGTCTACATATTTCTGTTCTTTAAGTAAATAACTAAAACAACAAAAGTAGTTAGATTATAGCTTTAATTTTAAACTATTACCAAAAATGCAGATCTTCAAGTAAATAACTTATAGAACAAAAGTAGTTATTTTAGGGTTTTCAATTTTAAACTATTAGCAAAATTCTGATCTTCAAGTAAATAACTTAAAGAACTAAAATATTAGTTAGAAGATTATGATTTTAAATTTCTACAAAATTCTGTTCTTCAAGTAAACAACTTATAGAACAAAAGTAGTTATTCTAGAGTTTTCAATTTTAAACTATTAACAAAATTCTGATCTTCAAGTAAATAACTTATAGAGCAGAAGTAATTAATTTAGAGTTTTTAATTTTAAACTATTAACAAAATGCAGATCTTCAAGTAAATAACTTATAGAACAAAAGTAGTTATTTTAGGGTTTTCAATTTTAAACTATTAACAAAATTCTAATCTTCAAGTAAGTAACTTATAGAACAAAAGTAGTTATTTTAGAGTTTTCAATTTTAAACTATTAACAATATTCTGATCTTCAAGTAAATAACTTATAGAACAAACGTAGATATTTTAGTATTTTCAATTTTGAACTATTAACAAAATTCTGATCTTCAAGTAAATAACTTAAAGAACTAAAGTATTAGTTTGAAGATTTTGATTTTAAATTCTCTACATATTTCTGTTCTTTAAGTAAATAACTAAAAGAACAAAAGTAGTTAGATTATAGCTTTAATTTTAAACTATTAACAAAATGCAGATCTTCAAGTAAATAACTTAAATAACTAAAGTATTAGTTCGAAGATTTTGATTTTAAATTGCAACAAAATTCTGTTCTTCAAGTAAATAACTTATAAAACAAAAGTAGTTAATTTAGGGTTCTCAATTTTAAACTATTAACAAAATTCTGATCTTCAAGTAAATAACTTATAGAACAAAAGTAGTTATTTTAGGGTTCTCAATTTTAAACTATTAACAAAATTCTGATCTTCAAGTAAATAACTTATAGAACAAAAGTAGTTATTTTAGAGTTTTCAATTTTAAACTATTAACAATATTCTGATCTTCAAGTAAATAACTTATAGAACAAACGTAGATATTTTAGTATTTTCAATTTTGAACTATTAACAAAATTCTGATCTTCAAGTAAATAACTTAAAGAACTAAAGTATTAGTTTGAAGATTTTGATTTTAAATTGTCTACATATATCTGTTCTTTAAGTAAATAACTAAAAGAACAAAAGTAGTTAGATTATAGCTTTAATTTTAAACTATTGACAAAATGCAGATCTTCAAGTAAATAACTTAAATAACTAAAGTATTAGTTCGAAGATTTTGATTTTAAATTGCAACAAAATTCTGTTCTTCAAGTAAATAACTTATAGAACAAAAGTAGTTAATTTAGGGTTCTCAATTTTAAACTATTAACAAAATTCTGATCTTCAAGTAAATAACTTATAGAAAAAAAGTAGTTATTTTAGGTTTCTCAATTTTAAACTATTAACAAAATTCTGATCTTCAAGTAAATAACTTATAGAACAGAAGTAGTTAATTTAGAGTTTTAAGTAAATAACTTATAGAACAGAAGTAGTTAATTTAGAGTTTTTAATTTTAAACTATTAACAAAATGCAGATCTTCAAGTAAATAACTTATAGAACAAAAGTAGTAATTTTAGGGTTTTCAATTTTAAACTATTAACAAAATTCTGATCTTCAAGTAAATAACTTATAGAACAGAAGTAGTTAATTTAGAGTTTTTAATTTTAAACTATTAACAAAATCCAGATCTTCAAGTAAATAACTTATAGAACAAACGTAGTTATTTTAGTATTTTCAATTTTGAACTATTAACAAAATTCTGATCTTCAAGTAAATAACTTAAAGAACTAAAGTATTAGTTTGAAGATTTTGATTTTAAATTGTCTACATATTTCTGTTCTTTAAGTAAATAACTAAAACAACAAAAGTAGTTAGATTATAGCTTTAATTTTAAACTATTAACAAAATGCAGCTCTTCAAGTAAATAACTTATAGAACAAAAATTGTTATTTTAGGGTTTTCAATTTTAAACTATTAGCAAAATTCTGATCTTTAAGTAAATAACTTAAAGAACTAAAGTATTAGTTAGAAGATTTTGATTTTAAATTGCTACAAAATTCTGTTCTTCAAGTAAATAACTTATAGAACAAAAGTAGTTATTTTAGAGTTTTCAATTTTAAACTATTAACAAAATTCTGATCTTCAAGTAAATAACTTATAGAACAGAAGTAGTTAATTTAGAGTTTTGAATTTTAAACTATTAACTAAACGCAGATCTTCAAGTAAATAACTTATAGAACAAAAGTAGTTATTTTAGGGTTTTCAATTTTAAACTATTAACAAAATTCTGATCTTTAAGTAAATAACTTAAGGAACTAAAGTATTAGTTTGAAGATTTTGATTTTAAATTGTCTACATATTTCTGTTCTTTAAGTAAATAACTAAAAGAACAAAAGTAGTTAGATTATAGCTTTAATTTTAAACTATTAACAAAATGCAGATCTTCAAGTAAATAACTTATAGAACAAAAGTAGTTATTTTAGGGTTTTCAATTTTAAACTATTAACAAAATTCTGATCTTCATGTAAATAACTTATAGAACAGAAGTAGTTAATTTAGAGTTTTTAATTTTAAGCTATTAACAAAATGCAGATCTTCAAGTAAATAACACATAGAACAGAAGTAGTTAATTTAGAGTTTTTTATTTTAAACTATTAACAAAATGCAGATCTTCAAGTAAATAACTTATAGAACAAAAATAGTTATTTTATGGTTTTCAATTATAAACTATTAACAAAATTCTGATCTTCAAGTAAATAACTTAAGGAACTAAAGTATTAGTTAGAAGATTTTTATTTTAAATTGCTACAAAATTCTGTTCTTCAAGTAAATAACTTATAGAACAAAAGTAGTTTTTTTAGAGTTTTCAATTTTAACTATTAACAACATTCTGATCTTCAAGTAAATAACTTATAGAACAGATGTAGTTAATTTAGAGTTTTTAATTTTAAACTATTAACAAAATGCAGATCTTTAAGTAAATAACTTATAGAACAAAAATAGTTATTTTAGGGTTTTCAATTTTAAACTATTAACAAAATTCAGATCTTCAAGTAAATAACTTAAAGAACTAAAGTATTAGTTTGAAGATTTTGATTTTGTATTGTCTACAAATTTCTGTTCTTTAAGTAAATAACTAAAAGAACAAAAGTAGTTAGTTTATAGCTTTAATTTTAAACTATTAAGAAAATACTGATTTACAAGTAAATAACTTATAGACCAGAAGTAGTTAATTTAGAGTTTTTAATTTGTTACTATTAACAAAATGCTGATCTTCAAGTAAATAACTTATAGAACAGAAGTAGTTAATTTAGAGTTTTTAATTTTAAACTATTAACAAAATGCAGATCTTCAAGTAAATAACTTATAGAACAAAAGTAATTACTTTAGGGTTTTCAATTTTAAACTATTAACAAAATTCTGATCTTCAAGTAAATAACTTAAGGAACTAAAGTATTAGTTAGAAGATTTTTATTTTAAATTGCTACAAAATTCTGTTCTTCAAGTAAATAACTTATAGAACAAAAGTAGTTATTTTAGAGTTTTCAATTTTAAACTATTAACAAAATTCTGATCTTCAAGTAAATAACTTATAGAACAGAAGTAGTTAATTTAGAGTTTTTAATTTTAAACTATTAACAAAATGCAGATCTTCAAGTAAATAACTTATAGAACAAAAGTAGTTATTTTAGGGTTTTCAATTTTAAACTATTAACAAAATTCTGATCTTCATGTAAATAACTTATAGAACAGATGTAGTTAATTTAGAGTTTTTAATCTTAAGCTATTAACAAAATGCAGATCTTCAAGTAAATAACACATAGAACAGAAGTAGTTAATTTAGAGTTTTCAATTTTAAACTATTAACAACATTCTGATCTTCAAGTAAGTAACTTATAGAACAGAAGTAGTTAATTTAGAGTTTTTAATTTTAAACTATTAACAAAATGCAGATCTTCAAGTAAATAACTTATAGAACAAAAATAGTTATTTTATGGTTTTCAATTATAAACTATTAACAACATTCTGATCTTCAAGTAAATAACTTATAGAACAGATGTAGTTAATTTAGAGTTTTTAATTTTAAACTATTAACAAAATGCAGATCTTCAAGTAAATAACTTATAGAACAAAAGTAGTTATTGTAGGGTTTTCAATTTTAAACTATTAACAAAATTCTGATCTTCAAGTAAATAACTTAAGGAACTAAAGTATTAGTTAGAAGATTTTTATTTTAAATTGCTACAAAATTCTGTTCTTCAAGTAAATAACTTATAGAACAAAAGTAGTTATTTTAGAGTTTTCAATTTTAACTATTAACAACATTCTGATCTTCAAGTAAATAACTTATAGAACAGATGTAGTTAATTTAGAGTTTTTAATTTTAAACTATTAACAAAATGCAGATCTTTAAGTAAATAACTTATAGAACAAAAATAGTTATTTTAGGGTTTTCAATTTTAAACTATTACCAAAATTCAGATCTTCAAGTAAATAACTTAAAGAACTAAAGTATTAGTTTGAAGATCTTGATTTTGTATTGTCTACAAATTTCTGTTCTTTAAGTAAATAACTAAAAGAACAAAAGTAGTTAGTTTATAGCTTTAATTTTAAACTATTAAGAAAATACTGATTTACAAGTAAATAACTTATAGACCAGAAGTAGTTAATTTAGAGTTTTTAATTTGTAACTATTAACAAAATGCTGATCTTCAAGTAAATAACTTATAGAACAGAAGTAGTTAATTTAGAGTTTTTAATTTTAAACTATTACCAAAATGCAGATCTTCAAGTAAATAACTTATAGAACAATAGTAGTTATTTTAGGGTTTTCAATTTTAAACTATTAGCAAAATTCTGATCTTCAAGTAAATGACTTAAAGAACTAAAGTATTAGTTAGAATATTTTGATTTTAAATTGCTACTAAATTCTGTTCTTCAAGTAAATAACTTATATAACAAAAGTAGTTATTTTAGAGTTTTCAATTTTAAACTATTAACAAAATTCTGATCTTCAAGTAAATAACTTATAGAACAGAAGTAGTTAATTTAGAGTTTTTAATTTTATACTAATAACAAAATGCAGATCTTTAAGTAAATAACTTATAGAACAAAAGTAGTTATTTTAGGGTTTTCAATTTTAAACTATTAGCAAAATTCTGATCTTCAAGTAAATAACTTAAAGAACTAAAGTATTAGTTAGAAGATTTTGATTTTAAATTGCTACAAAATTCTGTTCTTCAAGTAAATAACTTATAGAACAAAAGTAGTTATTTTAGAGTTTTTAATTTTAAACTATTAACAAAATTCTGATCTTCAAGTAAATAACTTATAGAACAAAAATTGTTATTTTAGGGTTTTCAATTTTAAACTATTAACAAAATTCTGATCTTCAAGTAAATACCTTAAAGAACTAAAGTATTAGTTTGAAGATTTTGATTTTAAATTGCTACAAAATTCTGTTCTTCAAGTAAATAACTTATAGAACAAAAGTAGTTATTTTAAGGTTTTCAATTTTAAACTATTAACAAAATTCGGATCTTCAAGTAAATAACTTATAGAACACAAGTAGTTAATTTAGAGTTTTTAATTTTAGACTATTAACAAAATGCAGATCTTCGTAAATAACTTATAGAACAAAAGTAGTTATTTTAGGGTTTTCAATTTTAAACTATTAACAAAATTCTGATCTTCATGTAAATAACTTATAGATCAGAAGTAGTTAATTTAGAGTTTTAAATTTTAAACTATTAACAAAATGCAGATCTTCAAGAAAATAACTTAAAGAACTAAAGTATTAGTTAGAAGATTTTGATTTTAAATTGCTACAAAATTTTCTTCTTCAAGTGTATAGCTTATAGAACAAAAGTAGTTATTTTAGCGTTTTCAATTTTAAACTATTAACAAAATTCTGATCTTCAAGTAAATAACTTAAAGAACTAATGTATTAGTTTGAAGATTTTGATTTTAAATTGTCTACAAAATTCTGTTTTTCTAGTAAATAACTTATAGAACAAAAGTAGTTATTTTCGGGTTTTCAATTTTAAACTATTAACAAAATTCTGATCTTCAAGTAAATAACTTAAAGAACTAAAGTATTAGATTGAAGATTTTGATTTTAAATTTTCTACAAAATTCTGTTCTTTAAGTAAATAACTAAAAGAACAAAAGTAGTTAGTTTATAGCTTTCATTTTAAACTATTAACAAAATACTGATTTTCAAGTAAATAACTTATAGACCAGAAATAGTTAACTTAGAGTTTTTAATTTTAAACTATTAACAAAATGCAAATCTGCAAGTAAATAACTTATAGAACAGAAGTAGTAAATTTAAAGTTTTTAATTTTAAACTATTAACAAAATGCAGATCTTCAAGTAAATAACTTATAGAACAAAAGTAGTTATTTTAGGGTTTTCAATTTTAAACTATTAACCAAATTCTGATCTTCAAGTAAATAACTTATAGAACAGAAGTATTAATTTAGAGTTTTTAATTTTTAACTATTAACAAAATCCAGATCTTCAAGAAAATAACTTATAGAACAAAAGTAGTTATTTGAGGGTTTTCAATTTTAAACTATTAGCAAAATTTTGTTCTATAAGTTATTCACTTGAAGAACAGAATTTTGAAGCAATTTAAAATCAAAATCTTCTAACTAATACTTTAGTTCTTTAAGTTATTTACTTGCCGATTAGATTTTTATTTAGTTATTTTAGAGTTTTCAATTTTAAACTATTAACAAAATTCTGATCTTCAAGTAAATAACTTATAGAACAGAAGTAGTTAATTTAGAGTTTTTAATTTTAAACTATTAACAAAATGAATATCTTCAAGTAAATAACTTATAGAACAAAAGTAGTTATTTTAGAGTTTTCAATTTTAAACTATTAACAAAATTCTGATCTTCAAGTAAATAACTTATAGAACAAATGTAGTTATTTTAGTATTTGCAATTTTGAACTATTAACTAATTCTGATCTTCAAGTAAATAACTTAAAGAACTAAAGTATTAGTTTGAAGATTTCGATTTTAAATTGTCTACAAATTTCTGTTCTTTAAGTAAATAACTAAAAGAACAAAAGTAGTTAGTTTATAGCTTTAATTTTAAACTATTAACAAAATACTGATGTTCAAGTAAATAACTTTTAGACCAGAAGTGGTTAATTTAGAGTTTTTAATTTTAAACTATTAACAAAATGCTGATCTTCAAGTAAATAACTTATAGAACAGAAGTAGTTAATTTAGAGTTTTTAATTTTAAACCATTAACAAAATGCAGATCTTCAAGTAAATAACTTATAGAACTGTAATGAAACTACCATTTTTGGAGGAAATTTTATTTAAAATTGTGAAACAACTATTTAAAATTTCAATGATAGGCAACCCATGTTGCTGATTAGTTTTATCAACTTAGAGTGGATTAAAAGAAACCTGTTACATGTTTGCAATTGCCTGTAATACATTAGCTGCTGGTAAAAATGATAGAGGATTCTACTAGAAAAACTAACCAGTTAAGTTTTCATCTAATAGTTTGGTTTGGTCTAAATTTTTCCTTTCCAAGACAAGTGTTGTTCCGTCAATACTTCAGAAATAGGTCTGCTTAGCGATCATTTCAAAGAGTGTTGCATTCAATACTTCGGAAACGTGTCTGCCTAGCGATCGTTTCCAGTTTACCTGTTTTCCGGTAGCCGTTGCTGCATGGCGTGACGACATCATCATATCCAGCCTGAAAATATCTTGTTTATAGCCTGGCGAGACAAGATTCCTAAAAACAATTCATAATACCTGTCCTGATTATTTTTCCGGAAGTTGTTAAAGCCTGGCATGACAACTTCATCTTCTCCAGCCTGAAAGATCTTGTTTATAGCCTGGCGAGACAAGATTTATCCTATAAAAACTTCCTGTCATCTTTCCTGTTGTTATAAAATATTCACACCGGCGAAAAACCATCTAAGTAGTCATTATTAGTTTGCCAGTAGCCATGACCATCAGATGTGGGTGTAGTTTATGTTAGATTCCAGATAACCAAACCAGTAGTACTCGCAATTTCAAATTTAGATACTTATAATCCAGCTCCTGTAATAATATTTTAGTAGTAACTTTAAATTAACCAGCAATTCAGTTAGGTACCAGTAGTTCTTGCAACATCTAAGAAAGGAACTTGTAGAGTGATATTTCAGTAAGAACATTAAAATTAGATTCCCCGTACTTACCTGTAATTTCGCATTATTGAAACTAGTAGCTGTTGAAACTAAAGTGCAGAAGACCAAAATCAACACAACTACACACCCGCCATTTTATTAACTTGTAAATAAACCACCAGTGCCGTACGCAGTACTATTTCGTTTTAATTTTATAATTCATTTTAAGTTTGTAAATATATTTTCTTTTCCTTTATTAATAAATATTTTTTTGTTATTGTTTTCGAATCAATTGTTTATTTAACCCCCGTTCCAGTCATTATATTCGACTTATTCGAATTGGCGCCCACGTACCGGGTTTCTATAAAAAGAATAGTGTGTGATAGCAAGAAAACTCGACAAGTTAGTCCACCCCTGGACCCAAGCTTCCGTAGCTACCCAGTAGCTGCGATTTCACCTTTCCATTTAGGAAAGGCAAATTGGTCGCGCTTCTGTTCTTTAAGTAAATAACTAAAAGAACAAAAGTAGTTAGATTATAGCTTTAATTATAAACTATTAACAAAATGCAGATCTTCAAGTAAATAACTTATAGAACAAAAGTAGTTATTTTAGGTTTTTCAATTTTAAACTATTAACAAAATTCCGATCTTCAAGTAAATAACTTAAAGAACTAAAGTATTAGTTAGAAGGATTTGATTTTAAATTGCTACAAAATTCTGTTTTTCAAGTAAATAACTTATAGAACAAAAGTAGTTATTTTAGAGTTTTCAATTTTAAACTATTAACAAAATTCTGATCTTCAAGTAAATAACTTATAGAACAGAAGTAGTTAATTTAGAGTTTTTAATTTTAAACTATTAACAAAATGCAGATCTTCAAGTAAATAACTTATAGAACAAAAGTAGTTATTTTAGACTTTTCAATTTTAAACTATTAACAACATTCCGATTTTCAAGTAAATAACTTATAGAAGAGAAGTAGGTAATTTAGAGTTTTTAATTTTAACCTATTAACAAAATGAAGATCTTTAAGTAAATAACTTATAGAACAAAAATAGTTATTTTATGGTTTTCAATTTTAAACTATTAACAAAATTCTGATCTTCAAGTAAATAACTTAAAGAACTAAAGTATTAGTTTGAAGATTTCCATTTTAAATTGTCTACAAATTTCTGTTCTTTAGGTAAATAACTAAAAGAACAAAAGTAGTTAGTTTATAGCTTTAATTTTAAACTATTAACAAAATACTGATTTTCAAGTAAATAACTTATAGACCAGAAGTGGTTAATTTAGAGTTTTTATTTTTAAACTATTAACAAAATGCTGATCTTCAAGTAAATAACTTATAGAACAGAAGTAGTTAATTTAGAGTTTTTAATTTTAAACTATTAACAAAATGCAGATCTTCAAGTAAATAACTTATAGAACAAAAGTAGTTGTTTTAGGGTTTTCAATTTTAAACTATTAACTTAATTCTGATCTTCAAGTAAATAGCTTATAGAACAGAAGTAGGTAATTTAGGGTTTTTAATCTTAAACTATTAACAAAATCCAGATCTTCAAGTAAATTACTTATAGAATAAATGTAGTTATTTTAGTATTTTTAATTTTAAACTATTAACAAAATTCTGATCATCAAGTAAATAACTTAAAGAACTAAAGTATTAGTTAGAAGATTTTGATTTTAACTTGCTACAAAATTCTGTTCTTCAAGTAAATAACTTATAGAACAAAAGTAGTTATTTTAGAGTTTTCAATTTTAAACTATTAACAAAATTCTGATCTTCAAGTAAATAACTTATAGAACAGAAGTAGTTAATTTAGAGTTTTTAATTTTAAACTATTAACAAACTTCAGATCTTCAAGTAAATAACTTATAGAACAAAAGTAGTTATTTTAGAGTATTCAATTTTAAACTATTAACAATATTCTGATCTTCAAGTAAATAACTTATAGAACAGAAGTAGTTTATTTAGAGTTTTTAATTTTAAACCATTAACAAAATGCAGATCTTCAAGAAAATAACTTATAGAACAAAAGTAGTTATTTTAGGGTTTTCAATTTTAAACTATTAACAAAATTCTGATCTTCAAGTAAATAACTTAAGGAACTAAAATATTAGTTAGAAGATTTTTATTTTAAATTGCTACAAAATTTTGTTCTTCAAGTAAATAACTTATATAACAAAAGTAGTTATTTTAGAGTTTTCAATTTTAAACTATTAACAACATTCTGATCTTCAAGTAAACAACTTATAGAACAGAAGTAGTTAATTTATAGTTTTTAATTTTAAACTATTAACAAAATGCAGATCTTTAAGTAAATAACTTCTAGAACAAATATAGTTATTTTAGGGTTTTCAATTTTAAACTATTAACAAAATTCTGATCTTCAAGTAAATAACTTAAAGAACTAAAGTATTAGTTTGAAGATTTCGATTTTAAATTGTCTACAAATTTCTGTTCTTTAAGTAAATAACTAAAAGAACAAAAGTAGTTAGTTTATAGCTTTCATTTTAAACTATTAACAAAATACTGATTTTCAAGTAAATAACTTATAGACCAGAAGTAGTTAATTTATAGTTTTTTATTTTGAACTATTAACAAAATGCTGATCTTCAAGTAAATAACTTATAGAACAGAAGTAGTAAATTTAGAGTTTTTAATTTTAAACTATTAACAAAATGCAGATCTTCAAGTAAATAACTTATAGAACAAAAGTAGTTATTTTAGGGTTTTCAATTTTAAACTATTAACAAAATTCTGATCTTCAAGTAAATACCTTAAAGAACTAAAGTATTAGTTTGAAGATTTTGATTTTAAATTGCTACAAAATTCTGTTCTTCAAGTAAATAACTTATAGAACAAAAGTAGTTATTTTAAGGTTTTCAATTTTAAACTATTAACAAAATTCGGATCTTCAAGTAAATAACTTATAGAACACAAGTAGTTAATTTAGAGTTTTTAATTTTAGACTATTAACAAAATGCAGATCTTCGTAAATAACTTATAGAACAAAAGTAGTTATTTTAGGGTTTTCAATTTTAAACTATTAACAAAATTCTGATCTTCATGTAAATAACTTATAGATCAGAAGTAGTTAATTTAGAGTTTTAAATTTTAAACTATTAACAAAATGCAGATCTTCAAGAAAATAACTTAAAGAACTAAAGTATTAGTTAGAAGATTTTGATTTTAAATTGCTACAAAATTTTCTTCTTCAAGTGTATAGCTTATAGAACAAAAGTAGTTATTTTAGCGTTTTCAATTTTAAACTATTAACAAAATTCTGATCTTCAAGTAAATAACTTAAAGAACTAATGTATTAGTTTGAAGATTTTGATTTTAAATTGTCTACAAAATTCTGTTTTTCTAGTAAATAACTTATAGAACAAAAGTAGTTATTTTCGGGTTTTCAATTTTAAACTATTAACAAAATTCTGATCTTCAAGTAAATAACTTAAAGAACTAAAGTATTAGATTGAAGATTTTGATTTTAAATTTTCTACAAAATTCTGTTCTTTAAGTAAATAACTAAAAGAACAAAAGTAGTTAGTTTATAGCTTTCATTTTAAACTATTAACAAAATACTGATTTTCAAGTAAATAACTTATAGACCAGAAATAGTTAACTTAGAGTTTTTAATTTTAAACTATTAACAAAATGCAAATCTGCAAGTAAATAACTTATAGAACAGAAGTAGTAAATTTAAAGTTTTTAATTTTAAACTATTAACAAAATGCAGATCTTCAAGTAAATAACTTATAGAACAAAAGTAGTTATTTTAGGGTTTTCAATTTTAAACTATTAACCAAATTCTGATCTTCAAGTAAATAACTTATAGAACAGAAGTATTAATTTAGAGTTTTTAATTTTTAACTATTAACAAAATCCAGATCTTCAAGAAAATAACTTATAGAACAAAAGTAGTTATTTGAGGGTTTTCAATTTTAAACTATTAGCAAAATTTTGTTCTATAAGTTATTCACTTGAAGAACAGAATTTTGAAGCAATTTAAAATCAAAATCTTCTAACTAATACTTTAGTTCTTTAAGTTATTTACTTGCCGATTAGATTTTTATTTAGTTATTTTAGAGTTTTCAATTTTAAACTATTAACAAAATTCTGATCTTCAAGTAAATAACTTATAGAACAGAAGTAGTTAATTTAGAGTTTTTAATTTTAAACTATTAACAAAATGAATATCTTCAAGTAAATAACTTATAGAACAAAAGTAGTTATTTTAGAGTTTTCAATTTTAAACTATTAACAAAATTCTGATCTTCAAGTAAATAACTTATAGAACAAATGTAGTTATTTTAGTATTTGCAATTTTGAACTATTAACTAATTCTGATCTTCAAGTAAATAACTTAAAGAACTAAAGTATTAGTTTGAAGATTTCGATTTTAAATTGTCTACAAATTTCTGTTCTTTAAGTAAATAACTAAAAGAACAAAAGTAGTTAGTTTATAGCTTTAATTTTAAACTATTAACAAAATACTGATGTTCAAGTAAATAACTTTTAGACCAGAAGTGGTTAATTTAGAGTTTTTAATTTTAAACTATTAACAAAATGCTGATCTTCAAGTAAATAACTTATAGAACAGAAGTAGTTAATTTAGAGTTTTTAATTTTAAACCATTAACAAAATGCAGATCTTCAAGTAAATAACTTATAGAACTGTAATGAAACTACCATTTTTGGAGGAAATTTTATTTAAAATTGTGAAACAACTATTTAAAATTTCAATGATAGGCAACCCATGTTGCTGATTAGTTTTATCAACTTAGAGTGGATTAAAAGAAACCTGTTACATGTTTGCAATTGCCTGTAATACATTAGCTGCTGGTAAAAATGATAGAGGATTCTACTAGAAAAACTAACCAGTTAAGTTTTCATCTAATAGTTTGGTTTGGTCTAAATTTTTCCTTTCCAAGACAAGTGTTGTTCCGTCAATACTTCAGAAATAGGTCTGCTTAGCGATCATTTCAAAGAGTGTTGCATTCAATACTTCGGAAACGTGTCTGCCTAGCGATCGTTTCCAGTTTACCTGTTTTCCGGTAGCCGTTGCTGCATGGCGTGACGACATCATCATATCCAGCCTGAAAATATCTTGTTTATAGCCTGGCGAGACAAGATTCCTAAAAACAATTCATAATACCTGTCCTGATTATTTTTCCGGAAGTTGTTAAAGCCTGGCATGACAACTTCATCTTCTCCAGCCTGAAAGATCTTGTTTATAGCCTGGCGAGACAAGATTTATCCTATAAAAACTTCCTGTCATCTTTCCTGTTGTTATAAAATATTCACACCGGCGAAAAACCATCTAAGTAGTCATTATTAGTTTGCCAGTAGCCATGACCATCAGATGTGGGTGTAGTTTATGTTAGATTCCAGATAACCAAACCAGTAGTACTCGCAATTTCAAATTTAGATACTTATAATCCAGCTCCTGTAATAATATTTTAGTAGTAACTTTAAATTAACCAGCAATTCAGTTAGGTACCAGTAGTTCTTGCAACATCTAAGAAAGGAACTTGTAGAGTGATATTTCAGTAAGAACATTAAAATTAGATTCCCCGTACTTACCTGTAATTTCGCATTATTGAAACTAGTAGCTGTTGAAACTAAAGTGCAGAAGACCAAAATCAACACAACTACACACCCGCCATTTTATTAACTTGTAAATAAACCACCAGTGCCGTACGCAGTACTATTTCGTTTTAATTTTATAATTCATTTTAAGTTTGTAAATATATTTTCTTTTCCTTTATTAATAAATATTTTTTTGTTATTGTTTTCGAATCAATTGTTTATTTAACCCCCGTTCCAGTCATTATATTCGACTTATTCGAATTGGCGCCCACGTACCGGGTTTCTATAAAAAGAATAGTGTGTGATAGCAAGAAAACTCGACAAGTTAGTCCACCCCTGGACCCAAGCTTCCGTAGCTACCCAGTAGCTGCGATTTCACCTTTCCATTTAGGAAAGGCAAATTGGTCGCGCTTCTGTTCTTTAAGTAAATAACTAAAAGAACAAAAGTAGTTAGATTATAGCTTTAATTATAAACTATTAACAAAATGCAGATCTTCAAGTAAATAACTTATAGAACAAAAGTAGTTATTTTAGGTTTTTCAATTTTAAACTATTAACAAAATTCCGATCTTCAAGTAAATAACTTAAAGAACTAAAGTATTAGTTAGAAGGATTTGATTTTAAATTGCTACAAAATTCTGTTTTTCAAGTAAATAACTTATAGAACAAAAGTAGTTATTTTAGAGTTTTCAATTTTAAACTATTAACAAAATTCTGATCTTCAAGTAAATAACTTATAGAACAGAAGTAGTTAATTTAGAGTTTTTAATTTTAAACTATTAACAAAATGCAGATCTTCAAGTAAATAACTTATAGAACAAAAGTAGTTATTTTAGACTTTTCAATTTTAAACTATTAACAACATTCCGATTTTCAAGTAAATAACTTATAGAAGAGAAGTAGGTAATTTAGAGTTTTTAATTTTAACCTATTAACAAAATGAAGATCTTTAAGTAAATAACTTATAGAACAAAAATAGTTATTTTATGGTTTTCAATTTTAAACTATTAACAAAATTCTGATCTTCAAGTAAATAACTTAAAGAACTAAAGTATTAGTTTGAAGATTTCCATTTTAAATTGTCTACAAATTTCTGTTCTTTAGGTAAATAACTAAAAGAACAAAAGTAGTTAGTTTATAGCTTTAATTTTAAACTATTAACAAAATACTGATTTTCAAGTAAATAACTTATAGACCAGAAGTGGTTAATTTAGAGTTTTTATTTTTAAACTATTAACAAAATGCTGATCTTCAAGTAAATAACTTATAGAACAGAAGTAGTTAATTTAGAGTTTTTAATTTTAAACTATTAACAAAATGCAGATCTTCAAGTAAATAACTTATAGAACAAAAGTAGTTGTTTTAGGGTTTTCAATTTTAAACTATTAACTTAATTCTGATCTTCAAGTAAATAGCTTATAGAACAGAAGTAGGTAATTTAGGGTTTTTAATCTTAAACTATTAACAAAATCCAGATCTTCAAGTAAATTACTTATAGAATAAATGTAGTTATTTTAGTATTTTTAATTTTAAACTATTAACAAAATTCTGATCATCAAGTAAATAACTTAAAGAACTAAAGTATTAGTTAGAAGATTTTGATTTTAACTTGCTACAAAATTCTGTTCTTCAAGTAAATAACTTATAGAACAAAAGTAGTTATTTTAGAGTTTTCAATTTTAAACTATTAACAAAATTCTGATCTTCAAGTAAATAACTTATAGAACAGAAGTAGTTAATTTAGAGTTTTTAATTTTAAACTATTAACAAACTTCAGATCTTCAAGTAAATAACTTATAGAACAAAAGTAGTTATTTTAGAGTATTCAATTTTAAACTATTAACAATATTCTGATCTTCAAGTAAATAACTTATAGAACAGAAGTAGTTTATTTAGAGTTTTTAATTTTAAACCATTAACAAAATGCAGATCTTCAAGAAAATAACTTATAGAACAAAAGTAGTTATTTTAGGGTTTTCAATTTTAAACTATTAACAAAATTCTGATCTTCAAGTAAATAACTTAAGGAACTAAAATATTAGTTAGAAGATTTTTATTTTAAATTGCTACAAAATTTTGTTCTTCAAGTAAATAACTTATATAACAAAAGTAGTTATTTTAGAGTTTTCAATTTTAAACTATTAACAACATTCTGATCTTCAAGTAAACAACTTATAGAACAGAAGTAGTTAATTTATAGTTTTTAATTTTAAACTATTAACAAAATGCAGATCTTTAAGTAAATAACTTCTAGAACAAATATAGTTATTTTAGGGTTTTCAATTTTAAACTATTAACAAAATTCTGATCTTCAAGTAAATAACTTAAAGAACTAAAGTATTAGTTTGAAGATTTCGATTTTAAATTGTCTACAAATTTCTGTTCTTTAAGTAAATAACTAAAAGAACAAAAGTAGTTAGTTTATAGCTTTCATTTTAAACTATTAACAAAATACTGATTTTCAAGTAAATAACTTATAGACCAGAAGTAGTTAATTTATAGTTTTTTATTTTGAACTATTAACAAAATGCTGATCTTCAAGTAAATAACTTATAGAACAGAAGTAGTAAATTTAGAGTTTTTAATTTTAAACTATTAACAAAATGCAGATCTTCAAGTAAATAACTTATAGAACAAAAGTAGTTATTTTAGGGTTTTCAATTTTAAACTATTAACAAAATTCTGATCTTCAAGTAAATAACTTATAGAACAGAAGTAGTTATTTTAGGGTTTTCAATTTTAAACTATTAGCAAAATTCTGATCTTCAAGTAAATAACTGAAAGAACTAAAGTATTAGTTAGAAGATCTTGATTTTAAATTGCTTCAAAATTCTGTTCTTCAAGTGAATAACTTATAGAACAAAAGTAGTTATTTTAGAGTTTTTTATTTTAAACTATTAACAAAATTCTGATCTTCAAGTAAATAACTTATAGAACAGAAGTAGTTAATTTAGAGTTTTTAATTTTAAACCATTAACAAAATGCAGATCTTCAAGAAAATAACTTATAGAACAAAAGTAGTTATTTTAGGGTTTTCAATTTTAAACTATATATAGAACAAAAGTAGTTATTTTAGGGTTTTCAATTTTAAACTATTAACAAAATTCTGATCTTCAAGGAAATAACTTAAGGAACTAAAGTATTAGTTTTTTTTTTCCTGTGTCCCGACTGGGTTAAACCACCCAGCCAGGGAGTATATTATTGCAAATTGATACAATATTAAAAAAAAAGAAATTTAAATGATAGAGTAAGTGGTATAACGTTAATAATAGGAGTAATAAATAACAATAATTAATATTTGATTACAATAATAAATAATAACAATGCCGAAAGTGTGGTGTCCCCAATGAAACCATAGAGCATATTATAGGAGGATGCTCATTCTTGGCTCCTACTGACTATCTCCGAAGACACAACCAAGTTTGCAAGATATTACACCAGCAGCTTGGTAAAAAACTTAACTTGCTTGACAATTTTAGACCCTATTATGACTACGTACCTGACCCTGTACTTGAAGACGATTTTTCTCTACTCTATTGGGACAGGACTATATTAACGGATCGAACAATTAGTCATAATAGGCCTGACATTGTCTTGATACGAAAACGAGACCAAAATGCAGTCATCATTGATGTTGCTGTGCCTCTGTCTAAAAATATCATAACCACCGAAGGAGAAAAAATCCATAAGTACGAGGCACTAGCAATGGAAATGATGAGTGTATGGGGTCTCAATAAAATAGTAATAATACCGATAGTGATATCGGCTACTGGTGTGGTATCTTCCAAGTTTAAAACCCATTTGTTAAAGTTAGATCTATCTTCAAAATTATACCCAGAAATTCAAAAAGCTGTTATTTTGGAAACGTGCCATATTGTCAGAAAATTTTTAAATTCTCAACATTAAAAATGTACTCAACAATTTAAAATTCTAATTATTTAGTAGTAGATTTAAGTAACTTTTATCATAATTGTTCAAAATTAGCTTATGTGAAAAATGTATCGAAAAATAATGTAATTAGGTGAAACACACTGTAAAGAATAAGATGGTTGGAGCTAAATCCCCCAACTTATGCTAATTACCACTATATGTGAGATCCGAAATAAAGGAAATATTATGAATAACAATAATAAATAATAATAAAATATCAGGAATAAGTAACAAGAATAGTAATAATTATACCATTTCAACAAAATTATGAAGACCAATAGTCCCTAAAATATTAAGTAAATTGGAAAGTATTGGTCATCTAAAAATGGTGTTTATAAAATTTTAGATTAAAATAATGTACAAAATTTTAAAATTTAAAATAATAATTAATGCAGGGCCTTACAAGTTTATACTGTTCATTAAAAATTATATAACAATTTTTTTTTTTTTTTTTTTAATTAAGGGATTACTGCTGTCTTAGTAATTATATAAATAAATAAAAGTTTTAACAATAGTAGTTTACAAGTTGATTACGGGAAGAGAAGAGAAAACAAATTCAAACCGCATCGCTCATGTTAGAAGAAATTGAAATAAACTTAAGAAGAACAAGAATATTTAAATGTTGAAATTTTTTAAAGAATTTATTAAGTTTTTAATAAATTTTGTAAAAGATGATTTTAAATTTTTGTGTTTCAATAAAAGAATGTTAAAGGGATCTATATTGTAAAATGAACATAAAATAACATGAGAGAGTCGACTGCTCGAAAACTTCGGAGATTCTTTCATTAAATGTTGCATAGTCTGCCTACTTTTGGAATCACAAGGGCAAACGTCAGTAGGACCGATCTTAAATCGGTGGAGATAAGATCTTGCGTACGAGTGTCCCGTCAATACCTGCGTTAGCTCGAAGGAAATTTCGAATGCGTCTCGGAGCAAACCAACATCACGAAGCGTGGGCAAAAACTCGCGAGTTGTCGAACCTTGAATAGAGTTTCGGTATTCAGTATCCCAAATACCTTCTAGTTCAGTGCTGATTAACCGCTTTGCATAGCTCAGTGGGAGTTATTATTATTATAATTATTATTATTATAAGTATTAGTTAGAAGATTTTGATTTTAAATTGCTAGAAAATTCTGTTCTTCAAGTAAATAACTTATAGAACAAAAGTAGTTATTTTAGGGTTTTCAATTTTAAACTATTAACAAAATTCTGATCTTCAAGTAAATAACTTAAAGAACTAAAGTATTAATTTGAAAATTTCGATTTTAAATTGTATACAAATTTCTGTTCTTTAAGTAAATAACTAAAAGAACAAAAGTAGTTAGTTTATAGCTTTAATTTTAAACTATTAACAAAATGCTGATCTTCAAGTACATAACTTATAGAACAGGAGTAGTTAATTTAGAGTTTTTAATTGTAAACTATTAACAAAATGCAGATCTTCAAGTAAATAACTTATAGAGCAAACGTAGTTACTTTAGGGTTTTCGATTTTTAACTATTAACAAAATTCTGATCTTTAAGTAAATAACTTATAGAACAGAAGTAGTTAATTTAGAGTTTTTAATTGTGAACTATTAACAAACTGCAGATCTTCAAGTAAATAACTTATAGAGCAAAAGTAGTTATTTTAGTATTTTCAATTTTGAACTATTAACAAAATTCTGATCTTCAAGTAAATAACTTAAAGAACTAAAGTATTAGTTTGAAGATTTTGATTTTAAATTGTCTACATATTTCTGTTCTTTAAGTAAATAACTAAAAGAACAAAAGTAGTTAGATTATGGCTTTAATTTTAAACTATTAACAAACAAAAGTAGTTATTTTAGAGTTTTCAATTTTAAACTGTTAACAAAATTCTGATCTTCAAGTAAATAACTTAAAGAACTAAAGTATTAGTTTGAAGATTTTGATTTTAAATTGTCTACAAATTTCTGTTCTTTAAGTAAATAACTAAAAGAACAAAAGTAGTTACTTTAGGGTTTTCAATTTTAAACTATTAGCAAAATTCTGATCTTCAAGTAAATAACTTAAAGAACTAAAGTATTAGTTTGAAGATTTTGATTTTAAATTGCTACAAAATTCTGTTCTTCAAGTAAATAACTTATAGAACAAAAGTAGTTATTTTAGGGTTTTCAATTTTAAACTATTAACAAAATTCTGATCTTCAAGTAAATAACTTAAAGAACTAAAATATTAGTTTGAAGATTTCGATTTCAAATTGTCTACAAATTTCTGTTCTTTAAGTAAATAACTACAAAACATAGCTTACAAAACATAATACAAAAAAAAACAACACTCGAGAAAAACCATACAACAATCATTTTTAAAGCACAACAATCAGTGATATTCTTCATTAGCAATTAATGTCAGTAGTCCTCTCTTAAATCCACAAACTGTGGTGCAGTTTTTCAACTCTTCGTTCAGGTCATTAAACCTTCGTAGTCCATCATAAAAAACAGATCTTTTCATCCTATTAGTACGAGACAACGCGACACTGAAATCACGCTTCTGTCGGGTATTACGGCAATGAACATCCGAGACAAACCTCACATGTTGCTGTAGGAATTCAGGAACCCTCTTCAATTTAATCTTAAATATAAGAACCAAAGCGCTAAACATCACCCTTTGCTTGACATTCATCAGGTTCAGAGTTGACAACATTACCCCAATTGGGGTGTATTTGTTGCAAGAAAGGATACTTCTCATACATCGATTCTGAAAAAACTGTAGCTCCTGAAACCGATAAGCTGACATCCCGAACAAGATGGTAGAGCAATACTCCAGATGTGGAGCGACGATAGATTTATAAAGAAGCAGCCTGGTACAAGTGGACAGATTCTTTCCTATTCTGCTTAGTAGATAAGCCTTCCTGGACATCTTGCTCATAACGTATTCAGCGTGACTGTGAAAGTTTAAATGCTGGTCCAATTTAATGCCTAAATATTTAATTTCACTGGAGTACTCCAGTTTATGATCATTTATAACAATATCCAATCTAGTAAAATCCGAAACATATGAACCAAACCTGTTCGAAAAAACAATATACTTTGATTTATTCACATTAATGCACATTTGATTGTCGCAAAGCCACATGTTCAAACTTTTCAGGTCAACATTCATTATTTCCATCATGCAATCTATATCATCTCCAACTACAAAAACCATCGTATCGTCAGCAAACAGTCTAATCTCACAGTGCTTCAAACATTTTTTCATATCATTAACATACATTATAAACAGAATAGAGCCAAGCACAGCACCTTGGGGGACTCCATGAAGAACATCCTCTTCCTCAGACACAACCTCTCGGTATTTAACTTTCTGACGTCTGTCAGTCAAATACGATTCAAACCATCTCAGCACCACACCACCGATACCCATCCTCTTTAGCTTTCTCAACAATAATTTACGATTAACAGTCTCGAACGCTCTCTTAAAGTCAAGAAACAAAGCCAGAACCAACAATCCATCGTCCAAACTCTTAAACCATTCATCACAAACGACAATCAAAAGGAACTCACAGGAATTACCCCTTCTAAAACCAGACTGGTTCGATACCAACAAGCTGTTCCTATTGCAGTAATGTATCAACTGCTCTTTAACTACCATTTTCAACAACTTCTCGCACACAGGCACCGTATTTATAGGTCTGAATTCCTCGCATAAAACCGTTTTGTTCACCTTTGGTACAGGCACAATAATGGATGTCTTCCACTCCGAAGGGAATATTCCCTGTGACAATGAACAGTTTATAACATCTACAAAACGATCACCAATCACTTCAAAAGCATCTCTTATAATCCTTGTTGACAATCCATTCTCACTATCACCGGTGTTCTTCATTTTCTTAAGAATGCCTCTAACGCAACCAACGTCCACCAACTCGAAGGCATCAAATCCACACACCTCGTCGACCCCACCAACCACGAACTCATGATCGTGATACCCCGCGACACCCGCAACCAACTCATTTATACTTTCCACAAAGAATCTATTAAAACTTCTAGCTATGCAACCCTCATCTCGCACCAACACTCCATCAAACATAACACCACAGTGCGACTCACGCTTATGCTCGGGTAGCAGAAGCTTTAAGTTCTTCCACATCAAATAAGAGTTCTGCTTATTACTGTCTATAACATCAACATAGTATGCATCCTTTGCCAACTTGATCTTTCTTTATCTTTATTAACAAAATGCTGATCTTCAAGTAAATAACTTATAGAACAGAAGTAGTTAATTTAGAGTTTTTAATTTTAAACTATTAACAAAATGCAGATCTTCAAGTAAATAACTTATAGAACAAAAGTAGTTATTTTAGGGTTTTCAATTTTAAACTATTAACTAAATTCTGATCTTCAAGTAAATAACTTATAGAACAGAAGTAGTTAATTTAGAGTTTTTAATTTTAAACTATTAACAAAATCCAGATCTTCAAGTAAATAACTTATAGAACAAAAGTAGTTATTTTAGGGTTTTCAATTTTAAACTATTAACTAAATTCTGATCTTCAAGTAAATAACTTATAGAACAAAAGTAGTTATTTTAGCGTTTTCAATTTTAAATTTTAACAAAATTCTGATCTTCAAGTAAATAACTTATAGAACAAAAGTAGTTATTTTAGGGTTTTCAATTTTAAACTATTAACTAAATTCTGATCTTCAAGTAAATAACTTATAGAACAGAAGTAGTTAATTTAGAGTTTTTAATTTTAAACTATTAACAAAATGCAGATCTTCAAGTAAATAACTTATAGAACAAAAGTAGTTATTTTAGGGTTTTCAATTTTAAACTATTAACTAAATTCTGATCTTCAAGTAAATAACTTATAGAACAAAAGTAGTTATTTTAGCGTTTTCAATTTTAAATTTTAACAAAATTCTGATCTTCAAGTAAATAACTTATAGAACAGAAGTAGTTAATTTAGTGTTTTTAATTTTAAACTATTAACAAAATGCAGATCTTCAAGTAAATAACTTATAGAACATAAGTAGTTATTTTAGAGTTTTCAATTTTAAACTATTAACAATATTCTGATCTTCAAGTAAATAACTTATAGAACAAACGTAGATATTTTAGTATTTTCAATTTTGAACTATTAACAAAATTCTGATCTTCAAGTAAATAACTTAAAGAACTAAAGTATTAGTTTGAAGATTTTGATTTTAAATTGTCTACATATTTCTGTTCTTTAAGTAAATAACTAAAAGAACAAAAGTAGTTAGACTATAGCTTTAATTTTAAACTATTAACAAAATGCAGATCTTCAAGTAAACAACTTATAGAACAAAAGTAGTTATTTTAGGGTTTTCAATTTTAAACTATTAGCAAAACTCTGATCTTCAAGTAAATAACTTAAAGAACTAAAGTATTAGTTAGAAGATTTTGATTTTAAATTGCTACAAAATTCTGTTCTTCAAGTAAATAACTTATAGAACAAAAGTAGTTATTTTAGAGTTTTCAATTTTAAACTATTAACAACATTCTGATCTTCAAGTAAATAACTTATAGAACAGAAGTAGGTAATTTAGAGTTTTTAATTTTAAACTATTAACAAAATGAAGGTCTTTAAGTAAATAACTTATAGAACAAAAGTAGTTATTTTAGAGTTTTCAATTTTAAACTATTAACAACATTCTGATCTTCAAGTAAATAACTTATAGAACAGAAGTAGTTAATTTAGAGTTTTTAATTTTAAACTATTAACAAAATCCAGATCTTCAAGTAAATAACTTATAGAACAATGGTAGTTATTTTAGTATTTTCAATTTTGAACTATTAACAAATTCTGATCTTCAAGTAAATAACTTAAAGAACTAAAGTATTAGTTTGAAGATTTTGATTTTAAATAGTCTACATATTTCTGTTCTTGAAGTAAATAACTAAAAGAACAAATGTAGTTAGATTATAGCTTTAATTATGAACTATTAACAAAATGCAGATCTTCAAGTAAATAACTTATAGAACAAAAGTAGTTATTTTAGGTTTTTCAATTTTAAACTATTAGCAAAATTCCGATCTTCAAGTAAATAACTTAAAGAACTAAAGTATTAGTTAGAAGGATTTGATTTTAAATTGCTACAAAATTCTGTTTTTCAAGTAAATAACTTTTAGAACAAAAGTAGTTATTTTAGAGTTTTCAATTTTAAACTATTAACAAAAATCTGATCTTCAAGTAAATAACTTATAGAACAGAAGTAGTTAATTTAGAGTTTTCAATTTTAAACTATTAACAAATATCTCTTCTTCATGTAAATAACTTATAGAACAGAAGTAGTTAGTTTAGAGTTTTTAATTTTAAACTATTAACAAAATGCAGATCTTCAAGTAAATAACTTATAGAACAAAAGTAGTTATTTTAGGGTTTTCAATTTTAAACTATTAACTAAATTCTGATCTTCAAGTAAATAACTTATAGAACAGAAGTAGTTAATTTAGAGTTTTTAATTTTAAGCTATTAACAAAATCCAGATCTTCAAGTATATAACTTATAGAACAAATGTAGTTATTTTAGTATTTTCAATTTTGAACTATTTACAAAATTCTGATCTTCAAGTAAATAACTTAAAGAACTAAAGTATTAGTTTGAAGATTTTGATTTTAAATTGTCTACATATTTATGTTCTTTAAGTAAATAACTAAAAGGACAAAAGTAGTTAGATTATAGCTTTAATTATAAACTATTAACAAAATGCAGATCTTCAAGTAAATAACTTATAGAACAAAAGTAGTTATTTTAGGTTTTTCAATTTTAAACTATTAGCAAAATTCTGATCTTCAAGTAAATAACTTAAAGAACTAAAGTATTAGTTAGAAGGATTTGATTTTAAATTGCTACAAAATTCTGTTTTTCAAGTAAATAAGTTATAGAACAAAAGTAGTTATTTTAGAGTTTTCAATTTTAAACTATTAACAAAATTCTGATCTTCAAGTAAACAACTTATAGAACAAAAGTAGTTATTTTAGAGTTTTCAATTTTAAACTATTAACAACATTCTTCAAGTAAATAACTTATAGAACAGAAGTAGGTAATTTAGAGTTTTTAATTTTAACCTATTAACAAAATGAAGATCTTTAAGTAAATAACTTATAAAACAAAAATAGTTATTTTAGGGTTTTCAATTTTAAACTATTAACAAAATTCTCATCTTCAAGTAAATAACTTAAAGAACTAAAGTATTAGTTTGAAGATTTCGATTTTAAATTGTCTACAAATTTCTGTTCTTTAAGTAAATAACTAAAAGAAAAAAAGTAGTTAGTTTATAGCTTTAATTTTAAACTATTAACAAAATACTGATTTTCAAGTAAATAACTTATAGACCAGAAATAGTTAATTTAGAGTTTTTAAATTTAAACTACTAACAAAATGCTGATCTTCAAGTAAATAACTTATAGAACAGAAGTAATTAATTTAGAGTTTTTAATTTTAAACTATTAACAAAATGCAGATCTTCAAGTAAATAACTTATAGAACAAAAGTAGTTATTTTAGGGTTTTCAATTTTAAACTATTAACTAAATTCTGATCTGCAAGTAAATAACTTATAGAACAGAAGTAGTTAATTTAGAGTTTTTAATTTTAAACTATTAACAAAATCCAGATCTTCAAGTAAATAACTTATAGTATAAATGTAGTTATTTTAGTATTTTCAATTTTGAACTATTAACAAAATTCTGATCTTCAAGTTAATAACTTAAAAAACTAAAGTATTAGTTTGTAGATTTTGATTTTAAATTGTCTACATATTTCTGTTCTTTAAGTAAATAACTAAACGAACAAAAGTAGTTAGATTATAGCTTTAATTATAAACTATTAACAAAATGCAGATCTTCAAGTAAATAACTTATAGAACAAAAGTAGTTAGATTATAGCTTTAATTATAAACTATTAACAAAATGCTGATCTTCAAGTAAATAACTTATAGAACAGAAGTAGTTAATTTAGAGTTTTAAATTTTAAACTATTAACAAATTGCAGATCTTCAAGTAAATAACTAATAGAACAAAAGTAGTCATTTTAAAGTTTTCAATTTTAAACTATTAACAACATTCTGATCTTCAAGTAAATAACTTATAGAACAGAAGTAGATAATTTAGAGTTTTTAATTTTAACCTATTAACAAAATGAAGATCTTTAAGTAAAAAACTTATAGAAACAAAAATAGTTAATTTAGAGTTTTCAATTTTAAACTATTAACAAAATTCTCTTCTTCATGTAAATAACTTATAGAACAAAAGTAGTTAATTTAGAGTTTTTAATTTTAAACTATTAACAAAATGCAGATCTTCAAGTAAATAACTTATAGAACAAAAGTAGTTATTTTAGGTTTTTCAATTTTAAACTATTAGCAAAATTCTGATCTTCAAGTAAATAACTTAAAGAACTAAAGTATTAGTTAGAAGGATTTGATTTTAAATTGCTACAAAATTCTGTTTTTCAAGTAAATTAGTTATAGAACAAAAGTAGTTATTTTAGAGTTTTTAATTTTAAACTATTAACAAAATGCAGATCTTCAAGTAAATAACTTATAGAACAAAAGTAGTTATTTTAGGTTTTTCAATTTTAAACTATTAGCAAAATTCCGATCTTCAAGTAAATAACTTAAAGAACTAAAGTATTAGTTAGAAGGATTTGATTTTAAATTGCTACAAAATTCTGTTTTTCAAGTAAATAACTTTTAGAACAAAAGTAGTTATTTTAGAGTTTTCAATTTTAAACTATTAACAAAAATATGATCTTCAAGTAAATAACTTATAGAACAGAAGTAGTTAATTTAGAGTTTTCAATTTTAAACTATTAACAAAATTCTCTTCTTCATGTAAATAACTTATAGAACAGAAGTAGTTAATTTAGAGTTTTTAATTTTAAACTATTAACAAAATGCAGATCTTCAAGTAAATAACTTATAGAACAAAAGTAGTTATTTTAGGGTTTTCAATTTTAAACTATTAACTAAATTCTGATCTTCAAGTAAATAACTTATAGAACAGAAGTAGTTAATTTAGAGTTTTTAATTTTAAGCTATTAACAAAATCCAGATCTTCAAGTATATAACTTATAGAACAAATGTAGTTATTTTAGTATTTTCAATTTTGAACTATTTACAAAATTCTGATCTTCAAGTAAATAACTTAAAGAACTAAAGTATTAGTTTGAAGATTTTGATTTTAAATTGTCTACATATTTCTGTTCTTTAAGTAAATAACTAAAAGGACAAAAGTAGTTAGATTATAGCTTTAATTATAAACTATTAACAAAATGCAGATCTTCAAGTAAATAACTTATAGAACAAAAGTAGTTATTTTAGGTTTTTCAATTTTAAACTATTAGCAAAATTCTGATCTTCAAGTAAATAACTTAAAGAACTAAAGTATTAGTTAGAAGGATTTGATTTTAAATTGCTACAAAATTCTGTTTTTCAAGTAAATAAGTTATAGAACAAAAGTAGTTATTTTAGAGTTTTCAATTTTAAACTATTAACAAAATTCTGATCTTCAAGTAAACAACTTATAGAACAAAAGTAGTTATTTTAGAGTTTTCAATTTTAAACTATTAACAACATTCTGATCTTCAAGTAAATAACTTATAGAACAGAAGTAGGTAATTTAGAGTTTTTAATTTTAACCTATTAACAAAATGAAGATCTTTAAGTAAATAACTTATAAAACAAAAATAGTTATTTTAGGGTTTTCAATTTTAAACTATTAACAAAATTCTCATCTTCAAGTAAATAACTTAAAGAACTAAAGTATTAGTTTGAAGATTTCGATTTTAAATTGTCTACAAATTTCTGTTCTTTAAGTAAATAACTAAAAGAAAAAAAGTAGTTAGTTTATAGCTTTAATTTTAAACTATTAACAAAATACTGATTTTCAAGTAAATAACTTATAGACCAGAAGTAGTTAATTTAGAGTTTTTAATTTTAAACTATTAACAAAATGCTGATCTTCAAGTAAATAACTTATAGAACAAAAGTAGTTATTTTAGGTTTTTCAATTTTAAACTATTAGCAAAATTCCGATCTTCAAGTAAATAACTTAAAGAACTAAAGTATTAGTTAGAAGGATTTGATTTTAAATTGCTACAAAATTCTGTTTTTCAAGTAAATAACTTTTAGAACAAAAGTAGTTATTTTAGAGTTTTCAATTTTAAACTATTAACAAAAATATGATCTTCAAGTAAATAACTTATAGAACAGAAGTAGTTAATTTAGAGTTTTCAATTTTAAACTATTAACAAAATTCTCTTCTTCATGTAAATAACTTATAGAACAGAAGTAGTTAATTTAGAGTTTTTAATTTTAAACTATTAACAAAATGCAGATCTTCAAGTAAATAACTTATAGAACAAAAGTAGTTATTTTAGGGTTTTCAATTTTAAACTATTAACTAAATTCTGATCTTCAAGTAAATAACTTATAGAACAGAAGTAGTTAATTTAGAGTTTTTAATTTTAAGCTATTAACAAAATCCAGATCTTCAAGTATATAACTTATAGAACAAATGTAGTTATTTTAGTATTTTCAATTTTGAACTATTTACAAAATTCTGATCTTCAAGTAAATAACTTAAAGAACTAAAGTATTAGTTTGAAGATTTTGATTTTAAATTGTCTACATATTTCTGTTCTTTAAGTAAATAACTAAAAGGACAAAAGTAGTTAGATTATAGCTTTAATTATAAACTATTAACAAAATGCAGATCTTCAAGTAAATAACTTATAGAACAAAAGTAGTTATTTTAGGTTTTTCAATTTTAAACTATTAGCAAAATTCTGATCTTCAAGTAAATAACTTAAAGAACTAAAGTATTAGTTAGAAGGATTTGATTTTAAATTGCTACAAAATTCTGTTTTTCAAGTAAATAAGTTATAGAACAAAAGTAGTTATTTTAGAGTTTTCAATTTTAAACTATTAACAAAATTCTGATCTTCAAGTAAACAACTTATAGAACAAAAGTAGTTATTTTAGAGTTTTCAATTTTAAACTATTAACAACATTCTGATCTTCAAGTAAATAACTTATAGAACAGAAGTAGGTAATTTAGAGTTTTTAATTTTTTTTAAATTAAGATCTTTAAGTAAATAACTTATAGAACAAAAGTAGTTATTTTAGGTTTTTCAATTTTAAACTATTAACAAAATTCTGATCTTCAAGTAAATAACTTAAAGAACTAAAGTATTAGTTTGAAGATTTCGATTTTAAATTGTCTACAAATTTCTGTTTTTTAAGTAAATAACTAAAAGAACAAAAGTAGTTAGTTTATAGCTTTAAGTTTAAACAATTAACAAAATACTGATTTTCTAGTAAATAACTTATAGACCAGGAGTAGTTAATTTAGAGTTTTTTATTATAAACTATTAACAAAATTCTGATCTTCAAGTAAATAACTTATAGAACAGAAGTAGTTAATTTAGAGTTTTTAATTTTAAACTATTAACAAAATGCAGATCTTCAAGTAAATAACTTATAGAACAAAAATAGTTATTTTAGGGTTTTCAATTTTAAACTATTAACAAAATTCTGATCTTCAAGTAAATAACTTAAAGAACTAAAGTATTAGTTTGAAGATTTTGATTTTAAATTGTCTACAAATTTCTGTTCTTTAAGTAAATAACTAAAAGAACAAAAATAGTTAATTTAGAGTTTTTAATTTTAAACTATTAACAAAATGCTGATCTTCAAATAAATAACTTATAGAACAAAAGTAGTTATTTTAGGGTTTTCAACTTTAACTATTAACAAAATTCTGATCTTCAAGTAAATAACTTAAAGAACTAAAGTATTAGTTTGAAGATTTAGTTTTAAATTGTCTACATATTTCTGTTCTTTAAGTAAATAACTAAAAGAACAAAAGTAGTTAGATTATAGCTTTAATTATAAACTATTAACAAAATGCAGATCTTCAAGTAAATAACTTATAGAACAAAAGTAGTTATTTTAGGTTTTTCAATTTTAAACTATTAGCAAAATTCCGATCTTCAAGTAAATAACTTATAGAACAGAAGTAGTTAATTTAGAGTTTTTAATTTTAAACTATTAACTAAATTCTGATCATCAAGTAAATAACTTATACAACAGAAGTAGGTAATTTAGAGTTTTTAATTTTAAACTATTAACAAAATGCAGATCTTCAAGTAAATAACTTATAGAACAAAAGTAGTTATTTTATAGTTTTCAATTTTAAACTATTAACAACATTCTGATCTTAAAGTAAATAACTTATAGAACAGAAGTAGGTAATTTAGAGTTTTTAATTTTAACCTATTAACAAAATGAAGATCTTTAAGTAAATAACTTATAGAACAAAAATAGTTATTTTAGGGTTTTCAATTTTAAACTATTAACAAAATTCTGATCTTCAAGTAAATAACTTAAAGAACTAAAGTATTAGTTTGAAGATTTCGATTTTAAATTGTCTACAAATTTCTGTTCTTTAAGTAAATAACTAAAAGAACAAAAGTAGTTAGTTATAGCTTTAATTTTAAACTATTAACAAATTACTGATTTTCAAGTAAATAACTTATAGACCAGAAGTGGTTAATTTAGAGTTTTTAATTTTAAACTATTAACAAAATGCTGATCTTCAAGTAAATAACTTATAGAACAGAACTAGTTAATTTAGAGTTTTTAATTTTAAACTATTAACTAAATTCTGATCTTCAAGTAAATAACTTATACAACAGAAGTAGGTAATTTAGAGTTTTTAATTTTAAACTATTAACAAAATCCAGATCTTCGTAAATAACTTATAGAATAAATGTAGTTATTTTAGTATTTTCAATTTTGAACTATTAACAAAATTCTGATCTTCAAGTAAATAACTTAAAGAACTAGAGTATTAGTTTGAAGATTTAGTTTTAAATTGTCTACATATTTCTGTTCTTTAAGTAAATAACTAAAAGAACAAAAGTAGTTAGATTATAGCTTTAATTATAAACTATTAACAAAATGCAGATCTTCAAGTAAATAACTTAAAGAACTAAAGTATTAGTTAGAAGGATTTGATTTTAAATTGCTACAAAATTCTGTTTTTCAAGTAAATAACTAAAAGAACAAAAGTAATTAGTTTAGAGTTTTTAATTTTAAACTATTAACAAAATGCAGATCTTCAAGTAAATAACTTATAGAACAAAAGAAGTTATTTTAGAGTTTTCAATTTTAAACTATTAACAAAATTCTGATCTTCAAGTAAATAACTAAAAGAACAAAAGTAATTAGTTTAGAGTTTTTAATTTTAAACTATTAACAAAATGCAGATCTTCAAGTAAATAACTTATAGAACAAAAGTAGTTATTTTAGAGTTTTCAATTTTAAACTATTAACAAAATTCTGATCTTTAAGTAAATAACTTAAGGAACTAAAGTATTAGTTAGAAGATTTTGATTTTAAATTGCTACAAAATTCTGTTCTTCAAGTAAATAACTTATAGAACAAAAGTAGTTATTTTAGGTTTTTCAATTTTAAACTATTAACAAAATTCTGATCTTCAAGTAAATAACTTAAAGAACTAAAGTATTAGTTTGAAGATTTCGATTTTAAATTGTCTACAAATTTCTGTTTTTTAAGTAAATAACTAAAAGAACAAAAGTAGTTAGTTTATAGCTTTAAGTTTAAACAATTAACAAAATACTGATTTTCTAGTAAATAACTTATAGACCAGGAGTAGTTAATTTAGAGTTTTTTATTATAAACTATTAACAAAATTCTGATCTTCAAGTAAATAACTTATAGAACAGAAGTAGTTAATTTAGAGTTTTTAATTTTAAACTATTAACAAAATGCAGATCTTCAAGTAAATAACTTATAGAACAAAAATAGTTATTTTAGGGTTTTCAATTTTAAACTATTAACAAAATTCTGATCTTCAAGTAAATAACTTAAAGAACTAAAGTATTAGTTTGAAGATTTTGATTTTAAATTGTCTACAAATTTCTGTTCTTTAAGTAAATAACTAAAAGAACAAAAATAGTTAATTTAGAGTTTTTAATTTTAAACTATTAACAAAATGCTGATCTTCAAATAAATAACTTATAGAACAAAAGTAGTTATTTTAGGGTTTTCAACTTTAACTATTAACAAAATTCTGATCTTCAAGTAAATAACTTAAAGAACTAAAGTATTAGTTTTAAGGTTTAGATTTTAAATTGTCTACAAATTTCTGTTCTTTAAGTAAATAACTAAAAGAACAAAAGTAGTTAGTTTATAGCTTTAATTTTAAACTATTAACAAAATGCTGATCTTCAAGTAAATAACTGATAGAACAGAAGTAGTTAATTTAGAGTTTTTAATTTTAAACTATTAACAAAATGCTGATCTTCAAGTAAATAACTTATAGAACTAAAGTAGTTAATTTAGAGTTTTTAATTTTAAACTAATAACAAAATGCAGATCTACAAGTAAATAACTTATAGAACAAAAGTAATTATTTTAGGGTTTTCAATTTTAAACTATTAACAAAATTCTGATCTTCAAGTAAATAACTTATAGAACAGAAGTAGTTAATTTAGAGTTTTTAATTTTAAACTATTAACAAAATCCAGATCTTCAAGTAAATAACTTATAGAACAAACGTAGTTATTTTAGTATTTTCAATTTTGAATTATTAACAAGATTCTGATCTTCAAGTAAATAACTTAAAGAACTAAAGTATTAGTTTGAAGATTTTGATTTTAAATTGTCTACATATTTCTGTTCTTTAAGTAAATAACTAAAAGAACAAAAGTAGTTATTTTAGGGTTTTCAATTTTAAACTATTAACAAAATTCTGATCTTCAAATAAATAACTTAAGGAACTGAGTATTAGTTAGAAGATTTTTATTTTAAATTGCTACAAAATTCTGTTCTTCAAGTAAATAACTTATAGAACAAAAGTAGTTATTTTAGAGTTTTCAATTTTAAACTATTAACAACATTCTGATCATCAAGTAAATAACTTATAGAACAGAAGTAGTTAATTTATAGTTTTTAATTTTAAACTATTAACAAAATGCAGATCTTTAAGTAAATAACTTATAGAACAAAAATAGTTATTTTAGGGTTTTCAATTTTAAACTATTAACAAAATTCTGATCTTCAAGTAAATAACTTAAAGATCTAAAGTATTAGTTTGAAGATTTCGATTTTAAATTGTCTACAAATTTCTGTTCTTTAAGTAAATAACTAAAAAATCTAAAGTAGTTAGTTTATAGCTTTCATTTTAAACTATTAACAAAATACTGATTTTCAAGTAAATAACTTATAGACCAGAAGTAGTTAATTTAGAGTTTTTAATTTTAAACTATTAACAAAATGCTGATCTTCAAGTAAATAACTTATAGAGCAGAAGTAGTTAATTTAGAGTTTTTAATTTTAAACTATTAACAAAATGCAGATCTTCAAGTAAATAACTTATAGAACAAAAGTAGTTATTTTAGGTTTTTCAATTTTAAACTATTAACTAAATTTTGATCTTCAAGTAAATAACTTATAGAACAGAAGTAGTTAATTTAGAGTTTTTAATTTTAAGCTATTAATAAAATCCAGATCTTCAAGTAAATAACTTATAGAACAAAAGTAGTTATTTTAGGTTTTTCAATTTTAAACTATTAGCAAAATTCTGATCTTCAAGTAAATAACTTAAAGAACTAAAGTATTAGTTAGAAGATTTTGATTTTAAATTGCTACAAAATTCTGTTTTTCAAGTAAATAACTTATAGAACAGAAGTAGTTAATTTAGAGTTTTTAATTTTAAAGTATTAACAAAATTCTGATCTTCAAGTAAATAACTTATAGAACAGAAGTAGTTAATTTAGAGTTTTTAATTTTGAACTATTAACAAAATGCGGATCTTCAAGTAAATAACTTATAGAACAAAAGTAGTTATTTTAGAGTTTTCAATTTTAAACTATTAACAACATTCTGATCTTCAAGTAAATAACTTATAGAACAGAAGTAGGTAATTTAGAGTTTTTAATTTTAACCTATTAACAAAATGAAGATCTTTAAGTAAATAACTTATAGAACAAAAATAGTTATTTTAGGGTTTTCAATTTTAAACTATTAACAAAATTCTGATCTTCAAGTAAATAACTTAAAGAACTAAAGTATTAGTTTGAAGATTTCGATTTTAAATTGTCTACAAATTTCTGTTCTTTAAGTAAATAACTAAAAGAATGAAAGTAGTTAGTTTATAGCTTTAATTTTAAACTATTAACAAAATACTGATTTTCAAGTAAATAACTTATACACCAGAAGTGGTTAATTTAGAGTTTTTAATTTTAAACTATTAACAAAATGCTGATCTTCAAGTAAATAACTTATAGAACAGAAGTAGTTAATTTAGAGTTTTTAATTTTAAACTATTAACTAAATTCTGATCTTCAAGTAAATAACTTATACAACAGAAGTAGGTAATTTAGAGTTTTTAATTTTAAACTATTAACAAAATCCAGATCTTCAAGTAAATAACTTATAGAATAAATGTAGTTATTTTAGTATTTTCAATTTTGAACTATTAACAAAATTCTGATCTTCAAGTAAATAACTTAAAGAACTAGAGTATTAGTTTGAAGATTTTGATTTTAAACTGTCTACATATTTCTGTTCTTTAAGTAAATAACTAAAAGAACAAAAGTAGTTAGATTATAGCTTTAATTATAAACTATTAACAAAATGCAGATCTTCAAGTAAATAACTTATAGAACAAAAGTAGTTATTTTAAGTTTTTCAATTTTAAACTATTAGCAAAATTCCGATCTTCAAGTAAATAACTTAAAGAACTAAAGTATTTGTTAGAAGGATTTGATTTTAAATTGCTACAAAATTCTGTTTTTCAAGTAAATAACTTATAGAACAAAAGTAGTTATTTTAGAGTTTTCAATTTTAAACTATTAACAAAATTCTGACCTTCAAGTAAATAACTTATAGAACAGAAGTAGTTAATTTAGAGTTTTTAATTTTAAACTATTAACAAAATGCAGATCTTCAAGTAAATAACTTATAGAACAAAAGTAGTTATTTTAAAGTTTTCAATGTTAAACTATTAACAACATTCTGATCTTCAAGTAAATAACTTATAGAACAGAAGTAGGTAATTTAGAGTTTTTAATTTTAACCTATTAACAAAATGAAGATCTTTAAGTAAATAACTTATAGAACAAAAATAGTTATTTTAGGGTTTTCAATTTTAAACTATTAACAAAGATCTGATCTTCAAATAAATAACTTAAAGAACTAAAGTATTAGTTTGAAGATTGCGATTTTAAATTGTCTACAAATTTCTGTTCTTTAAGTAAATAACTAAAAGAACAAAAGTAGTTAGTTTATAGCTTTAATTTTAAACTATTAACAAAATACTGATTTTCAAGTATATAACTTATACACCAGAAGTGGTTAATTTAGAGTTTTTAATTTTAAACTATTAACAAAATGCAGATCTTCAAGTAAATAACTTATAGAACAAAAGTAGTTATTTTAAAGTTTTCAATGTTAAACTATTATCAACATTCTGATCTTCAAGTAAATAACTTATAGAACAGAAGTAGGTAATTTAGAGTTTTTAATTTTAACCTATTAACAAAATGAAGATCTTTAAGTAAATAACTTATAGAACAAAAATAGTTATTTTAGGGTTTTCAATTTTAAACTATTAACAAAGATCTGATCTTCAAATAAATAACTTAAAGAACTAAAGTATTAGTTTGAAGATTGCGATTTTAAATTGTCTACAAATTTCTGTTCTTTAAGTAAATAACTAAAAGAACAAAAGTAGTTAGTTTATAGCTTTAATTTTAAACTATTAACAAAATACTGATTTTCAAGTATATAACTTATACACCAGAAGTGGTTAATTTAGAGTTTTTAATTTTAAACTATTAACAAAATGCAGATCTTCAAGTAAATAACTTATAGAACAAAAGTAGTTATTTTAAAGTTTTCAATGTTAAACTATTATCAACATTCTGATCTTCAAGTAAATAACTTATAGAACAGAAGTAGGTAATTTAGAGTTTTTAATTTTAACCTATTAACAAAATGAAGATCTTTAAGTAAATAACTTATAGAACAAAAATAGTTATTTTAGGGTTTTCAATTTTAAACTATTAACAAAGATCTGATCTTCAAATAAATAACTTAAAGAACTAAAGTATTAGTTTGAAGATTGCGATTTTAAATTGTCTACAAATTTCTGTTCTTTAAGTAAATAACTTCAAGAACAAAAGTAGTTAGTTTATAGCTTTAATTTTAAACTATTAACAAAATACTGATTTTCAAGTATATAACTTATACACCAGAAGTGGTTAATTTAGAGTTTTTAATTTTAAACTATTAACAAAATTCTGATCTTCAAGTAAACAACTTATAGAACAAAAGTAGTTATTTTAGAGTTTTCAATTTTAAACTATTAACAACATTCTGATCTTCAAGTAAATAACTTATAGAACAGAAGTAGGTAATTTAGAGTTTTTAATTTTAACCTATTAACAAAATGAAGATCTTTAAGTAAATAACTTATAAAACAAAAATAGTTATTTTAGGGTTTTCAATTTTAAACTATTAACAAAATTCTCATCTTCAAGTAAATAACTTAAAGAACTAAAGTATTAGTTTGAAGATTTCGATTTTAAATTGTCTACAAATTTCTGTTCTTTAAGTAAATAACTAAAAGAAAAAAAGTAGTTAGTTTATAGCTTTAATTTTAAACTATTAACAAAATACTGATTTTCAAGTAAATAACTTATAGACCAGAAGTAGTTAATTTAGAGTTTTTAATTTTAAACTATTAACAAAATGCTGATCTTCAAGTAAATAACTTATAGAACAGAAGTAATTAATTTAGAGTTTTTAATTTTAAACTATTAACAAAATGCAGATCTTCAAGTAAATAACTTATAGAACAAAAGTAGTCATTTTAGGGTTTTCAATTTTAAACTATTAACAACATTCTGATCTTCAAGTAAATAACTTATAGAACTGAAATAGATAATTTAGAGTTTTTAATTTTAACCTATTAACAAAATGAAGATCTTCAAGTAAATAACTTATAGAACAAAAGTAGTTATTTTAGAGTTTTCAATTTTAAACTATTAACAACATTCTGATCTTCAAGTAAATAACTTATAGAACAGAAGTAGTTAATTTAGAGTTTTTAATTTTAAACTATTAACAAAATGCAGATCTTCAAGTAAATAACTAATAGAACAAAAGTAGTTATTTTAGAGTTTTCAATTTTAAACTATTAACAAAATCCAGATCTTCAAGTAAAAAACTTATAGAATAAATGTAGTTATTTTAGTATTTTCAATTTTGAACTATTAACAAAATTCTGATCTTCAAGTAAATAACTTAAAGAACTAGAGTATTAGTTTGAAGATTTTGATTTTAAACTGTCTACATATTTCTGTTCTTTAAGTAAATAACTAAAAGAACAAAAGTAGTTAGATTATAGCTTTAATTATAAACTATTAACAAAATGCAGATCTTCAAGTAAATAACTTATAGAACAAAAGTAGTTATTTTAGGTTTTTCAATTTTAAACTATTAGCAAAATTCCGATCTTCAAGTAAATAACTTATAGAACAGAAGTAGTTAATTTAGAGTTTTTAATTTTAAACTATTAACTAAATTCTGATCATCAAGTAAATAACTTATACAACAGAAGTAGGTAATTTAGAGTTTTTAATTTTAAACTATTAACAAAATGCAGATCTTCAAGTAAATAACTTATAGAACAAAAGTAGTTATTTTATAGTTTTCAATTTTAAACTATTAACAACATTCTGATCTTAAAGTAAATAACTTATAGAACAGAAGTAGGTAATTTAGAGTTTTTAATTTTAACCTATTAACAAAATGAAGATCTTTAAGTAAATAACTTATAGAACAAAAATAGTTATTTTAGGGTTTTCAATTTTAAACTATTAACAAAATTCTGATCTTCAAGTAAATAACTTAAAGAACTAAAGTATTAGTTTGAAGATTTCGATTTTAAATTGTCTACAAATTTCTGTTCTTTAAGTAAATAACTAAAAGAACAAAAGTAGTTAGTTATAGCTTTAATTTTAAACTATTAACAAATTACTGATTTTCAAGTAAATAACTTATAGACCAGAAGTGGTTAATTTAGAGTTTTTAATTTTAAACTATTAACAAAATGCTGATCTTCAAGTAAATAACTTATAGAACAGAACTAGTTAATTTAGAGTTTTTAATTTTAAACTATTAACTAAATTCTGATCTTCAAGTAAATAACTTATACAACAGAAGTAGGTAATTTAGAGTTTTTAATTTTAAACTATTAACAAAATCCAGATCTTCGTAAATAACTTATAGAATAAATGTAGTTATTTTAGTATTTTCAATTTTGAACTATTAACAAAATTCTGATCTTCAAGTAAATAACTTAAAGAACTAGAGTATTAGTTTGAAGATTTAGTTTTAAATTGTCTACATATTTCTGTTCTTTAAGTAAATAACTAAAAGAACAAAAGTAGTTAGATTATAGCTTTAATTATAAACTATTAACAAAATGCAGATCTTCAAGTAAATAACTTAAAGAACTAAAGTATTAGTTAGAAGGATTTGATTTTAAATTGCTACAAAATTCTGTTTTTCAAGTAAATAACTTATAGAACAAAAGAAGTTATTTTAGAGTTTTCAATTTTAAACTATTAACAAAATTCTGATCTTCAAGTAAATAACTAAAAGAACAAAAGTAATTAGTTTGGAGTTTTTAATTTTAAACTATTAACAAAATGCAGATCTTCAAGTAAATAACTTATAGAACAAAAGTAGTTATTTTAGAGTTTTCAATTTTAAACTATTAACAAAATTCTGATCTTTAAGTAAATAACTTAAGGAACTAAAGTATTAGTTAGAAGATTTTGATTTTAAATTGCTACAAAATTCTGTTCTTCAAGTAAATAACTTATAGAACAAAAGTAGTTATTTTAGGTTTTTCAATTTTAAACTATTAACAAAATTCTGATCTTCAAGTAAATAACTTAAAGAACTAAAGTATTAGTTTGAAGATTTCGATTTTAAATTGTCTACAAATTTCTGTTTTTTAAGTAAATAACTAAAAGAACAAAAGTAGTTAGTTTATAGCTTTAAGTTTAAACAATTAACAAAATACTGATTTTCTAGTAAATAACTTATAGACCAGGAGTAGTTAATTTAGAGTTTTTTATTATAAACTATTAACAAAATTCTGATCTTCAAGTAAATAACTTATAGAACAGAAGTAGTTAATTTAGAGTTTTTAATTTTAAACTATTAACAAAATGCAGATCTTCAAGTAAATAACTTATAGAACAAAAATAGTTATTTTAGGGTTTTCAATTTTAAACTATTAACAAAATTCTGATCTTCAAGTAAATAACTTAAAGAACTAAAGTATTAGTTTGAAGATTTTGATTTTAAATTGTCTACAAATTTCTGTTCTTTAAGTAAATAACTAAAAGAACAAAAATAGTTAATTTAGAGTTTTTAATTTTAAACTATTAACAAAATGCTGATCTTCAAATAAATAACTTATAGAACAAAAGTAGTTATTTTAGGGTTTTCAACTTTAACTATTAACAAAATTCTGATCTTCAAGTAAATAACTTAAAGAACTAAAGTATTAGTTTTAAGGTTTAGATTTTAAATTGTCTACAAATTTCTGTTCTTTAAGTAAATAACTAAAAGAACAAAAGTAGTTAGTTTATAGCTTTAATTTTAAACTATTAACAAAATGCTGATCTTCAAGTAAATAACTGATAGAACAGAAGTAGTTAATTTAGAGTTTTTAATTTTAAACTATTAACAAAATGCTGATCTTCAAGTAAATAACTTATAGAACTAAAGTAGTTAATTTAGAGTTTTTAATTTTAAACTAATAACAAAATGCAGATCTACAAGTAAATAACTTATAGAACAAAAGTAATTATTTTAGGGTTTTCAATTTTAAACTATTAACAAAATTCTGATCTTCAAGTAAATAACTTATAGAACAGAAGTAGTTAATTTAGAGTTTTTAATTTTAAACTATTAACAAAATCCAGATCTTCAAGTAAATAACTTATAGAACAAACGTAGTTATTTTAGTATTTTCAATTTTGAATTATTAACAAGATTCTGATCTTCAAGTAAATAACTTAAAGAACTAAAGTATTAGTTTGAAGATTTTGATTTTAAATTGTCTACATATTTCTGTTCTTTAAGTAAATAACTAAAAGAACAAAAGTAGTTATTTTAGGGTTTTCAATTTTAAACTATTAACAAAATTCTGATCTTCAAATAAATAACTTAAGGAACTGAGTATTAGTTAGAAGATTTTTATTTTAAATTGCTACAAAATTCTGTTCTTCAAGTAAATAACTTATAGAACAAAAGTAGTTATTTTAGAGTTTTCAATTTTAAACTATTAACAACATTCTGATCATCAAGTAAATAACTTATAGAACAGAAGTAGTTAATTTATAGTTTTTAATTTTAAACTATTAACAAAATGCAGATCTTTAAGTAAATAACTTATAGAACAAAAATAGTTATTTTAGGGTTTTCAATTTTAAACTATTAACAAAATTCTGATCTTCAAGTAAATAACTTAAAGATCTAAAGTATTAGTTTGAAGATTTCGATTTTAAATTGTCTACAAATTTCTGTTCTTTAAGTAAATAACTAAAAAATCTAAAGTAGTTAGTTTATAGCTTTCATTTTAAACTATTAACAAAATACTGATTTTCAAGTAAATAACTTATAGACCAGAAGTAGTTAATTTAGAGTTTTTAATTTTAAACTATTAACAAAATGCTGATCTTCAAGTAAATAACTTATAAAGCAGAAGTAGTTAATATAGAGTTTTTAATTTTAAACGATTAACAAAATGCAGATCTTCAAGTAAATAACTTATAGAACAAAAGTAGTTATTTTAGGTTTTTCAATTTTAAACTATTAACTAAATTTTGATCTTCAAGTAAATAACTTATAGAACAGAAGTAGTTAATTTAGAGTTTTTAATTTTAAGCTATTAATAAAATCCAGATCTTCAAGTAAATAACTTATAGAACAAAAGTAGTTATTTTAGGTTTTTCAATTTTAAACTATTAGCAAAATTCTGATCTTCAAGTAAATAACTTAAAGAACTAAAGTATTAGTTAGAAGATTTTGATTTTAAATTGCTACAAAATTCTGTTTTTCAAGTAAATAACTTATAGAACAGAAGTAGTTAATTTAGAGTTTTTAATTTTAAAGTATTAACAAAATTCTGATCTTCAAGTAAATAACTTATAGAACAGAAGTAGTTAATTTAGAGTTTTTAATTTTGAACTATTAACAAAATGCGGATCTTCAAGTAAATAACTTATAGAACAAAAGTAGTTATTTTAGAGTTTTCAATTTTAAACTATTAACAACATTCTGATCTTCAAGTAAATAACTTATAGAACAGAAGTAGGTAATTTAGAGTTTTTAATTTTAACCTATTAACAAAATGAAGATCTTTAAGTAAATAACTTATAGAACAAAAATAGTTATTTTAGGGTTTTCAATTTTAAACTATTAACAAAATTCTGATCTTCAAGTAAATAACTTAAAGAACTAAAGTATTAGTTTGAAGATTTTGATTTTAAATTGTCTACAAATTTCTGTTCTTTAAGTAAATAACTAAAAGAATGAAAGTAGTTAGTTTATAGCTTTAATTTTAAACTATTAACAAAATACTGATTTTCAAGTAAATAACTTATACACCAGAAGTGGTTAATTTAGAGTTTTTAATTTTAAACTATTAACAAAATGCTGATCTTCAAGTAAATAACTTATAGAACAGAAGTAGTTAATTTAGAGTTTTTAATTTTAAACTATTAACTAAATTCTGATCTTCAAGTAAATAACTTATACAACAGAAGTAGGTAATTTAGAGTTTTTAATTTTAAACTATTAACAAAATCCAGATCTTCAAGTAAATAACTTATAGAATAAATGTAGTTATTTTAGTATTTTCAATTTTGAACTATTAACAAAATTCTGATCTTCAAGTAAATAACTTAAAGAACTAGAGTATTAGTTTGAAGATTTTGATTTTAAACTGTCTACATATTTCTGTTCTTTAAGTAAATAACTAAAAGAACAAAAGTAGTTAGATTATAGCTTTAATTATAAACTATTAACAAAATGCAGATCTTCAAGTAAATAACTTATAGAACAAAAGTAGTTATTTTAAGTTTTTCAATTTTAAACTATTAGCAAAATTCCGATCTTCAAGTAAATAACTTAAAGAACTAAAGTATTTGTTAGAAGGATTTGATTTTAAATTGCTACAAAATTCTGTTTTTCAAGTAAATAACTTATAGAACAAAAGTACCTAGTTATTTTAGAGTTTTCAATTTTAAACTATTAACAAAATTCTGACCTTCAAGTAAATAACTTATAGAACAGAAGTAGTTAATTTAGAGTTTTTAATTTTAAACTATTAACAAAATGCAGATCTTCAAGTAAATAACTTATAGAACAAAAGTAGTTATTTTAAAGTTTTCAATGTTAAACTATTAACAACATTCTGATCTTCAAGTAAATAACTTATAGAACAGAAGTAGGTAATTTAGAGTTTTTAATTTTAACCTATTAACAAAATGAAGATCTTTAAGTAAATAACTTATAGAACAAAAATAGTTATTTTAGGGTTTTCAATTTTAAACTATTAACAAAGATCTGATCTTCAAATAAATAACTTAAAGAACTAAAGTATTAGTTTGAAGATTGCGATTTTAAATTGTCTACAAATTTCTGTTCTTTAAGTAAATAACTAAAAGAACAAAAGTAGTTAGTTTATAGCTTTAATTTTAAACTATTAACAAAATACTGATTTTCAAGTATATAACTTATACACCAGAAGTGGTTAATTTAGAGTTTTTAATTTTAAACTATTAACAAAATGCAGATCTTCAAGTAAATAACTTATAGAACAAAAGTAGTTATTTTAAAGTTTTCAATGTTAAACTATTATCAACATTCTGATCTTCAAGTAAATAACTTATAGAACAGAAGTAGGTAATTTAGAGTTTTTAATTTTAACCTATTAACAAAATGAAGATCTTTAAGTAAATAACTTATAGAACAAAAATAGTTATTTTAGGGTTTTCAATTTTAAACTATTAACAAAGATCTGATCTTCAAATAAATAACTTAAAGAACTAAAGTATTAGTTTGAAGATTGCGATTTTAAATTGTCTACAAATTTCTGTTCTTTAAGTAAATAACTAAAAGAACAAAAGTAGTTAGTTTATAGCTTTAATTTTAAACTATTAACAAAATACTGATTTTCAAGTATATAACTTATACACCAGAAGTGGTTAATTTAGAGTTTTTAATTTTAAACTATTAACAAAATGCTGATCTTCAAGTAAATAACTTAAAGAACAAAAGTATTTTGTTGAAGATTTTGATTTTAAATTGTCTACATATTTCTGTTCTTTAAGTAAATAACTAAAAGAACAAAAGTAGTTAGATTATAGCTATAATTATAAACTATTAAAAAATGCAGATCTTCAAGTAAATAACTTATAGAACAAAAGTAGTTAATTTAGGTTTTTCAATTTTAAACTATTAGCAAAATTCCGATCTTCAAGTAAATAACTTAAAGAACTAAAGTATTAGTTAGAAGGATTTGATTTTAAATTGCTACAAAATTCTGTTTTTCAAGTAAATAACTTATAGAACAAAAGTAGTTATTTTAGAGTTTTCAATTTTAAACTATTAACAAAATTCTGATCTTCAAGTAAATAACTTATAGAACAGAAGTAGTTAATTTAGAGTTTTTAATTTTAAACTATTAACAAAATGCAGATCTTCAAGTAAATAACTTATAGAACAAAAGTAGTTATTTTAGAGTTTTCAATGTTAAACTATTAACAACATTCTGATCTTCAAGTAAATAACTTACAGAACAGAAGTAGGTAATTTAGAGTTTTTAATTTTAACCTATTAACAAAATGAAGATCTTTAAGTAAATAACTTATAGAACAAAAATAGTTATTTTAGTGTTTTCAATTTTAAACTATTAACAAAATTCTGATCTTCAAATAAATACCTTGAAGAACTAAAGTATTAGTTTGAAGATTTCGATTTTAAATTGTCTACAAATTTCTGTTCTTTAAGTAAATAACTAAAAGAATAAAAGTAGTTAGTTTATAGCTTAATTTTAAACTATTAACAAAATACTGATCTTCAAGTAAATAACTTATAGAACAGAAGTAGTTAATTTAGAGTTTTTAATTTTAAGCTATTAATAAAATCCAGATCTTCAAGTAAATAACTTATAGAACAAAAGTAGTTATTTTAGGTTTTTCAATTTTAAACTATTAGCAAAATTCTGATCTTCAAGTAAATAACTTAAAGAACTAAAGTATTAGTTAGAAGATTTTGATTTTAAATTGCTACAAAATTCTGTTTTTCAAGTAAATAACTTATAGAACAGAAGTAGTTAATTTAGAGTTTTTAATTTTAAAGTATTAACAAAATTCTGATCTTCAAGTAAATAACTTATAGAACAGAAGTAGTTAATTTAGAGTTTTTAATTTTGAACTATTAACAAAATGCGGATCTTCAAGTAAATAACTTATAGAACAAAAGTAGTTATTTTAGAGTTTTCAATTTTAAACTATTAACAACATTCTGATCTTCAAGTAAATAACTTATAGAACAGAAGTAGGTAATTTAGAGTTTTTAATTTTAACCTATTAACAAAATGAAGATCTTTAAGTAAATAACTTATAGAACAAAAATAGTTATTTTAGGGTTTTCAATTTTAAACTATTAACAAAATTCTGATCTTCAAGTAAATAACTTAAAGAACTAAAGTATTAGTTTGAAGATTTTGATTTTAAATTGTCTACAAATTTCTGTTCTTTAAGTAAATAACTAAAAGAATGAAAGTAGTTAGTTTATAGCTTTAATTTTAAACTATTAACAAAATACTGATTTTCAAGTAAATAACTTATACACCAGAAGTGGTTAATTTAGAGTTTTTAATTTTAAACTATTAACAAAATGCTGATCTTCAAGTAAATAACTTATAGAACAGAAGTAGTTAATTTAGAGTTTTTAATTTTAAACTATTAACTAAATTCTGATCTTCAAGTAAATAACTTATACAACAGAAGTAGGTAATTTAGAGTTTTTAATTTTAAACTATTAACAAAATCCAGATCTTCAAGTAAATAACTTATAGAATAAATGTAGTTATTTTAGTATTTTCAATTTTGAACTATTAACAAAATTCTGATCTTCAAGTAAATAACTTAAAGAACTAGAGTATTAGTTTGAAGATTTTGATTTTAAACTGTCTACATATTTCTGTTCTTTAAGTAAATAACTAAAAGAACAAAAGTAGTTAGATTATAGCTTTAATTATAAACTATTAACAAAATGCAGATCTTCAAGTAAATAACTTATAGAACAAAAGTAGTTATTTTAAGTTTTTCAATTTTAAACTATTAGCAAAATTCCGATCTTCAAGTAAATAACTTAAAGAACTAAAGTATTTGTTAGAAGGATTTGATTTTAAATTGCTACAAAATTCTGTTTTTCAAGTAAATAACTTATAGAACAAAAGTACCTAGTTATTTTAGAGTTTTCAATTTTAAACTATTAACAAAATTCTGACCTTCAAGTAAATAACTTATAGAACAGAAGTAGTTAATTTAGAGTTTTTAATTTTAAACTATTAACAAAATGCAGATCTTCAAGTAAATAACTTATAGAACAAAAGTAGTTATTTTAAAGTTTTCAATGTTAAACTATTAACAACATTCTGATCTTCAAGTAAATAACTTATAGAACAGAAGTAGGTAATTTAGAGTTTTTAATTTTAACCTATTAACAAAATGAAGATCTTTAAGTAAATAACTTATAGAACAAAAATAGTTATTTTAGGGTTTTCAATTTTAAACTATTAACAAAGATCTGATCTTCAAATAAATAACTTAAAGAACTAAAGTATTAGTTTGAAGATTGCGATTTTAAATTGTCTACAAATTTCTGTTCTTTAAGTAAATAACTAAAAGAACAAAAGTAGTTAGTTTATAGCTTTAATTTTAAACTATTAACAAAATACTGATTTTCAAGTATATAACTTATACACCAGAAGTGGTTAATTTAGAGTTTTTAATTTTAAACTATTAACAAAATGCAGATCTTCAAGTAAATAACTTATAGAACAAAAGTAGTTATTTTAAAGTTTTCAATGTTAAACTATTATCAACATTCTGATCTTCAAGTAAATAACTTATAGAACAGAAGTAGGTAATTTAGAGTTTTTAATTTTAACCTATTAACAAAATGAAGATCTTTAAGTAAATAACTTATAGAACAAAAATAGTTATTTTAGGGTTTTCAATTTTAAACTATTAACAAAGATCTGATCTTCAAATAAATAACTTAAAGAACTAAAGTATTAGTTTGAAGATTGCGATTTTAAATTGTCTACAAATTTCTGTTCTTTAAGTAAATAACTAAAAGAACAAAAGTAGTTAGTTTATAGCTTTAATTTTAAACTATTAACAAAATACTGATTTTCAAGTATATAACTTATACACCAGAAGTGGTTAATTTAGAGTTTTTAATTTTAAACTATTAACAAAATGCTGATCTTCAAGTAAATAACTTAAAGAACAAAAGTATTTTGTTGAAGATTTTGATTTTAAATTGTCTACATATTTCTGTTCTTTAAGTAAATAACTAAAAGAACAAAAGTAGTTAGATTATAGCTATAATTATAAACTATTAAAAAATGCAGATCTTCAAGTAAATAACTTATAGAACAAAAGTAGTTAATTTAGGTTTTTCAATTTTAAACTATTAGCAAAATTCCGATCTTCAAGTAAATAACTTAAAGAACTAAAGTATTAGTTAGAAGGATTTGATTTTAAATTGCTACAAAATTCTGTTTTTCAAGTAAATAACTTATAGAACAAAAGTAGTTATTTTAGAGTTTTCAATTTTAAACTATTAACAAAATTCTGATCTTCAAGTAAATAACTTATAGAACAGAAGTAGTTAATTTAGAGTTTTTAATTTTAAACTATTAACAAAATGCAGATCTTCAAGTAAATAACTTATAGAACAAAAGTAGTTATTTTAGAGTTTTCAATGTTAAACTATTAACAACATTCTGATCTTCAAGTAAATAACTTACAGAACAGAAGTAGGTAATTTAGAGTTTTTAATTTTAACCTATTAACAAAATGAAGATCTTTAAGTAAATAACTTATAGAACAAAAATAGTTATTTTAGTGTTTTCAATTTTAAACTATTAACAAAATTCTGATCTTCAAATAAATACCTTGAAGAACTAAAGTATTAGTTTGAAGATTTCGATTTTAAATTGTCTACAAATTTCTGTTCTTTAAGTAAATAACTAAAAGAATAAAAGTAGTTAGTTTATAGCTTAATTTTAAACTATTAACAAAATACTGATTTTCAAGTAAATAACTTATACACCAGAAGTGGTTAATTTAGAGTTTTTAATTTTAAACTATTAACAAAATGCTGATCTTCAAGTAAATAACTTATAGAACAGAAGTAGTTAATTTAGAGTTTTTAATTTTAAACTATTAACTAAATTCTGATCTTCAAGTAAATAACTTATACAACAGAAGTAGGTAATTTAGAGTTTTTAATTTTAAACTATTAACAAAATCCAGATCTTCAAGTAAATAACTTATAGAATAAATGTAGGTATTTTAGTATTTTCAATTTTGAACTATTAACAAAATTCTGATCTTCAAGTAAATAACTTAAAGAACTAGAGTATTAGTTTGAAGATTTTGATTTTAAACTGTCTACATATTTCTGTTCTTTAAGTAAATAACTAAAAGAACAAAAGTAGTTAGATTATTGCTTTAATTATAAACTATTAACAAAATGCAGATCTTCAAGTAAATAACTTATAGAACAAAAGTAGTTATTTTAGGTTTTTCAATTTTAAACTATTAGCAAAATTCCGATCTTCAAGTAAATAACTTAAAGAACTAAAGTATTAGTTAGAAGGATTTGATTTTAAATTGCTACAAAATTCTGTTTTTCAAGTAAATAACTTATAGAACAAAAGTAGTTATTTTAGAGTTTTCAATTTTAAACTATTAACAAAATTCTGACCTTCAAGTAAGAAACTTATAGAACAGAAGTAGTTAATTTAGAGTTTTAAATTTTAAACTATTAACAAAATGCAGATCTTCAAGTAAATAACTTATAGAACAAAAGTAGTTATTTTAAAGTTTTCAATATTAAACTATTAACAACATTCTGATCTTCAAGTAAATAACTTATAGAACAGAAGTAGGTAATTTAGAGTTTTTAATTTTAACCTATTAACAAAATGAAGATCTTTAAGTAAATAACTTATAGAACAAAAATAGTTATTTTAGGGTTTTCAATTTTAAACTATTAACAAAGATCTGACCTTCAAATAAATAACTTAAAGAACTAAAGTATTAGTTTGAAGATTGCGATTTTAAATTGTCTACAAATTTCTGTTCTTTAAGTAAATAACTAAAAGAACAAAAGTAGTTAGTTTATAGCTTTAATTTTAAACTATTAACAAAATACTGATTTTCAAGTATATAACTTATACACCAGAAGTGGTTAATTTAGAGTTTTTAATTTTAAACTATTAACAAAATGCTGATCTTCAAGTAAATAACTTATAGAACAGAAGTAGTTAATTTAGAGTTTTTAATTTTAAACTATAAACTAAATTCTGATCTTCAAGTAAATAACTTAAAGAACTAGAGTATTAGTTTGAAGATTTTGATTTTAAACTGTCTACATATTTCTGTTCTTTAAGTAAATAACTAAAAGAACAAAAGTAGTTAGATTATAGCTTTAATTATAAACTATTAACAAAATGCAGATCTTCAAGTAAATAACTTATAGAACAAAAGTAGTTATTTTAGGTTTTTCAATTTTAAACTATTAGCAAAATTCCGATCTTCAAGTAAATGACTTAAAGAACTAAAGTATTAGTTAGAAGGATTTGATTTTAAATTGCTACAAAATTCTGTTTTTCAAGTAAATAACTTATAGAACAAAAGTAGTTATTTTAGAGTTTTCAATTTTAAACTATTAACAAAATTCTGACCTTCAAGTAAATAACTTATAGAACAGAAGTAGTTAATTTAGAGTTTTTAATTTTAAACTATTAACAAAATGCAGATCTTCAAGTAAATAACTTATAGAACAAAAGTAGTTATTTTAGGGTTTTCAATTTTAAACTATTAACAAAGATCTGATCTTCAAATAAATAACTTAAAGAACTAAAGTATTAGTTTGAAGATTGCGATTTTAAATTGTCTACAAATTTCTGTTCTTTAAGTAAATAACTAAAAGAACAAAAGTAGTTAGTTTATAGCTTTAATTTTAAACTATTACCAAAATACTGATTTTCAAGTAAATAACTTATACACCAGAAGTGGTTAATTTAGAGTTTTTAATTTTAAACTATTAACAAAATGCTGATCTTCAAGTAAATAACTTATAGAACAGAAGTAGTTAATTTAGAGTTTTTAATTTTAAACTATTAACTAAATTCTGATCATCAAGTAAATAACTTATACAACAGAAGTAGGTAATTTAGAGTTTTTAATTTTAAACTATTAACAAAATGCAGATCTTCAAGTAAATAACTTATAGAACAAAAGTAGTTATTTTAGAGTTTTCAATTTTAAACTATTAACAACATTCTGATCTTAAAGTAAATAACTTATAGAACAGAAGTAGGTAATTTAGAGTTTTTAATTTTAACCTATTAACAAAATGAAGATCTTTAAGTAAATAACTTATAGAACAAAAATAGTTATTTTAGGGTTTTCAATTTTAAACTATTAACAAAATTCTGATCTTCAAGTAAATAACTTAAAGAACTAAAGTATTAGTTTGAAGATTTCGATTTTAAATTGTCTACAAATTTCTGTTCTTTAAGTAAATAACTAAAAGAACAAAAGTAGTTAGTTATAGCTTTAATTTTAAACTATTAACAAATTACTGATTTTCAAGTAAATAACTTATAGACCAGAAGTGGTTAATTTAGAGTTTTTAATTTAAACTATTAACAAAATGCTGATCTTCAAGTAAATAACTTATAGAACAGAACTAGTTAATTTAGAGTTTTTAATTTTAAACTATTAACTAAATTCTGATCTTCAAGTAAATAACTTATACAACAGAAGTAGGTAATTTAGAGTTTTTAATTTTAAACTATTAACAAAATCCAGATCTTCGTAAATAACTTATAGAATAAATGTAGTTATTTTAGTATTTTCAATTTTGAACTATTAACAAAATTCTGATCTTCAAGTAAATAACTTAAAGAACTAGAGTATTAGTTTGAAGATTTAGTTTTAAATTGTCTACATATTTCTGTTCTTTAAGTAAATAACTAAAAGAACAAAAGTAGTTAGATTATAGCTTTAATTATAAACTATTAACAAAATACTGATTTTCAAGTAAATAACTTATAGACCAGAAGTAGTTAATTTAGAGTTTTTAATTTTAAACTATTAACTAAATTTTGATCTTCAAGTAAATAACTTATAGAACAGAAGTAGTTAATTTAGAGTTTTTAATTTTAAGCTATTAATAAAATCCAGATCTTCAAGTAAATAACTTATAGAACAAAAGTAGTTATTTTAGGTTTTTCAATTTTAAACTATTAGCAAAATTCTGATCTTCAAGTAAATAACTTAAAGAACTAAAGTATTAGTTAGAAGATTTTGATTTTAAATTGCTACAAAATTCTGTTTTTCAAGTAAATAACTTATAGAACAGAAGTAGTTAATTTAGAGTTTTTAATTTTAAAGTATTAACAAAATTCTGATCTTCAAGTAAATAACTTACAGAACAGAAGTAGTTAATTTAGAGTTTTTAATTTTGAACTATTAACAAAATGCGGATCTTCAAGTAAATAACTTATAGAACAAAAGTAGTTATTTTAGAGTTTTCAATTTTAAACTATTAACAAAATTCTGATCTTTAAGTAAATAACTTAAGGAACTAAAGTATTAGTTAGAAGATTTTGATTTTAAATTGCTACAAAATTCTGTTCTTCAAGTAAATAACTTATAGAACAAAAGTAGTTATTTTAGGTTTTTCAATTTTAAACTATTAACAAAATTCTGATCTTCAAGTAAATAACTTAAAGAACTAAAGTATTAGTTTGAAGATTTCGATTTTAAATTGTCTACAAATTTCTGTTTTTTTAAGTAAATAACTAAAAGAACAAAAGTAGTTAGTTTATAGCTTTAAGTTTAAACAATTAACAAAATACTGATTTTCTAGTAAATAACTTATAGACCAGGAGCAGTTAATTTAGAGTTTTTTATTATAAACTATTAACAAAATTCTGATCTTCAAGTAAATAACTTATAGAACAGAAGTAGTTAATTTAGAGTTTTTAATTTTAAACTATTAACAAAATGCAGATCTTCAAGTAAATAACTTATAGAACAAAAATAGTTATTTTAGGGTTTTCAATTTTAAACTATTAACAAAATTCTGATCTTCAAGTAAATAACTTAAAGAACTAAAGTATTAGTTTGAAGATTTTGATTTTAAATTGTCTACAAATTTCTGTTCTTTAAGTAAATAACTAAAAGAACAAAAATAGTTAATTTAGAGTTTTTAATTTTAAACTATTAACAAAATGCTGATCTTCAAATAAATAACTTATAGAACAAAAGTAGTTATTTTAGGGTTTTCAACTTTAACTATTAACAAAATTCTGATCTTCAAGTAAATAACTTAAAGAACTAAAGTATTAGTTTGAAGGTTTAGATTTTAAATTGTCTACAAATTTCTGTTCTTTAAGTAAATAACTAAAAGAACAAAAGTAGTTAGTTTATAGCTTTAATTTTAAACTATTAACAAAATGCTGATCTTCAAGTAAATAACTGATAGAACAGAAGTAGTTAATTTAGAGTTTTTAATTTTAAACTATTAACAAAATGCTGATCTTCAAGTAAATAACTTATAGAACTAAAGTAGTTAATTTAGAGTTTTTAATTTTAAACTAATAACAAAATGCAGATCTACAAGTAAATAACTTATAGAACAAAAGTAATTATTTTAGGGTTTTCAATTTTAAACTATTAACAAAATTCTGATCTTCAAGTAAATAACTTATAGAACAGAAGTAGTTAATTTAGAGTTTTTAATTTTAAACTATTAACAAAATCCAGATCTTCAAGTAAATAACTTATAGAACAAACGTAGTTATTTTAGTATTTTCAATTTTGAACTATTAACAAGATTCTGATCTTCAAGTAAATAACTTAAAGAACTAAAGTATTAGTTTGAAGATTTTGATTTTAAATTGTCTACATATTTCTGTTCTTTAAGTAAATAACTAAAAGAACAAAAGTAGTTATTTTAGGGTTTTCAATTTTAAACTATTAACAAAATTCTGATCTTCAAATAAATAACTTAAGGAACTGAGTATTAGTTAGAAGATTTTTATTTTAAATTGCTACAAAATTCTGTTCTTCAAGTAAATAACTTATAGAACAAAAGTAGTTATTTTAGAGTTTTCAATTTTAAACTATTAACAACATTCTGATCATCAAGTAAATAACTTATAGAACAGAAGTAGTTAATTTATAGTTTTTAATTTTAAACTATTAACAAAATGCAGATCTTTAAGTAAATAACTTATAGAACAAAAATAGTTATTTTAGGGTTTTCAATTTTAAACTATTAACAAAATTCTGATCTTCAAGTAAATAACTTAAAGATCTAAAGTATTAGTTTGAAGATTTCGATTTTAAATTGTCTACAAATTTCTGTTCTTTAAGTAAATAACTAAAAAATCTAAAGTAGTTAGTTTATAGCTTTCATTTTAAACTATTAACAAAATACTGATTTTCAAGTAAATAACTTATAGACCAGAAGTAGTTAATTTAGAGTTTTTAATTTTAAACTATTAACAAAATGCAGATCTTTAAGTAAATAACTTATAGAACAAAAGTAGTTATTTTAGGTTTTTCAATTTTAAACTATTAACTAAATTTTGATCTTCAAGTAAATAACTTATAGAACAGAAGTAGTTAATTTAGAGTTTTTAATTTTAAGCTATTAATAAAATCCAGATCTTCAAGTAAATAACTTATAGAACAAAAGTAGTTATTTTAGGTTTTTCAATTTTAAACTATTAGCAAAATTCTGATCTTCAAGTAAATAACTTAAAGAACTAAAGTATTAGTTAGAAGATTTTGATTTTAAATTGCTACAAAATTCTGTTTTTCAAGTAAATAACTTATAGAACAGAAGTAGTTAATTTAGAGTTTTTAATTTTAAACTATTAACTAAATTCTGATCTTCAAGTAAATAACTTATAGAACAGAAGTAGTTAATTTAGAGTTTTTAATTTTAAACTATTAATAAAATCCAGATCTTCAAGTAAATAACTTATAGAACAAAAGTAGTTATTTTAGGTTTTTCAATTTTAAACTATTAGCAAAATTCTGATCTTCATGTAAATAACTTATAGAACAGAAGTAGTTAATTTAGAGTTTTTAATTTTAAACTATTAACAAAATGCAGATTTTCAAGTAAATAACTTATAGAACAAAAGTAGTTATTTTAGGGTTTTCAATTTTAAACTATTAACAAAATTCTGATCTTCAAGTAAATAACTTAAAGAACTAAAGTATTAGTTTGAAGATTTCGATTTTAAATTGTCTACAAATTTCTGTTCTTTAAGTAAATAACTAAAAGAACAAAAGTAATTAGTTTAGAGTTTTTAATTTTAAACTATTAACACAATGCAGATCTTCAAGTAAATAACTTATAGAACAAAAGTAGTTATTTTAGAGTTTTCAATTTTAAACTATTAACAAAATTCTGATCTTTAAGTAAATAACTTAAGGAACTAAAGTATTAGTTAGAAGATTTTGATTTTAAATTGTTATAAAATTCTGTTCTTCAAGTAAATAACTTATAGAACAAAAGTAGTTATTTTAGGTTTTTCAATTTTAAACTATTAACAAAATGCAGATCTTCAAGTAAATAACTTATAGAACAAAAATAGTTATTTTATGGTTTTCAATTTTAAACTATTAACAAAATTCTGATCTTCAAGTAAATAACTTAAAGAACTAAAGTATTAGTTTGAAGATTTCGATTTTGAATTGTCTACAAATTTCTGTTCTTTAAGTAAATAACTACAAGAACAAAAGTAGTTAGTATAGAGTTTTTAATTTTAAACTATTTACAAAATCCAGATCTTCAAGTAAATAACTTATAGAACAAAAGTAGTTATTTTAGAGTTTTCAATTTTAAACTATTAACAAAATTCTGATCTTTAAGTAAATAACTTAAGGAACTAAAGTATTAGTTAGAAGATTTTGATTTTAAATTGTTATAAAATTCTGTTCTTCAAGTAAATAACTTATAGAACAAAAGTAGTTATTTTAGGTTTTTCAATTTTAAACTATTAACAAAATTCTGATCTTTAAGTAAATAACTTAAACAACTAAAGTATTAGTTAGAAGATTTTGATTTTAAATTGCTACAAAATTCTGTTCTTCAAGTAAATAACTTATAGAACAACAGTAGTTATTTTAGGGTTTTCAATTTTAAACTATTAACAAAATTCTGATCTGCATGTAAATTACTTATAGAACAGAAGTAGTTAATTTAGAGTTTTTAATTTTAAACTATTAACAAAATGCAGATCTTCAAGTAAATAACTTATAGAACAAAAGTAGTTATTTTAGGGTTTTCAATTTTAAACTATTAACAAAATTCTGATCTTTAAGTAAATAACTTAAGGAACTAAAGTATTAGTTAGAAGATTTGGATTTTAAATTGCTAAAAAATGCTGTTCTTCAAGTAAATAACTTATAGAACAAAAGTAGTTATTTTAGAGTTTTCAATTTTAAACTATTAACAACATTCTGATCTTCTAGTAAATAACTTATAGAACAGAAGTAGTTAATTTAGAGTTTTTAATTTTAAACTATTAACAAAATGCAGATCTTCAAGTAAATAACTTATAGAACAAAAATAGTTATTTTATGGTTTTCAATTTTGAACTATTAACAAAATTCTGATCTTCAAGTAAATAACTTAAAGAACTAAAGTATTATTTTGAAGATTTCGATTTTAAATTGTCTACAAATTTCTGTTCTTTAAGTAAATAACTAAAAGAACAAAAGTAGTTAGTTTAGAGTTTTTAAATTTAAACTATTAACAAAATCCAGATCTTCAAGTAAATAACTTATAGAACAAAAGTAGTTATTTTAGGTTTTTCAATTTTAAACTATTAGCAAAATTCTGATCTTCAAGTAAATAACTTATAAACCAGAAGTAGTTAATTTAGAGTTTTTAATTTTAAACTATTAACAAAATGCAGATCTTCAAGTAAATAACTTAAAGAGCAAATGTAGTTATTTTAGGGTTTTCAATTTTAAACTATTAACAAAATTCTGATCTTCAAGTAAATAACTTATAGAGCAGAAGTAGTTAATTTAGAGTTTTTAATTTTAAACTATTAACAAAATCCAGATCTTCAAGTAAATAAATTAGAGAACAAACGTAGTTATTTTAGTATTTGCAATTTTGAACTATTAACAAAATTCTGATCTTCAAGTAAATAACTTAAAGAACTAAAGTATTAGTTTGAAGATTTTGATTTTCAATTGTCTACATATTTCTGTTCTTTAAATAAATAACTAAAAGGACAAAAGTAGTTAGATTATAGCTTTAATTTTAAACTATAAACAAAATGCAGATCTTCAAGTAAATAACTTATAGAACAGAAGTAGTTATTTTAGGGTTTTCAATTTTAAACTATTAGCAAAATTCTGATCTTCAAGTAAATAACTTAAAGAACTAAAGTATTAGTTTGAAGATTTCGATTTTCAATTGTCTACATATTTCTGTTCTTTAAGTAAATAACTAAAAGAACAAAAGTAGTTAGATTATAGCTTTAATTTTAAACTATTAACAAAATGCAGATCTTCAAGTAAATAACTTATAGAACAAAAGTAGTTATTTTAGGGTGTTCAATTTTAAACTATTAACAAAATTCTGATCTTCATGTAAATAACTTATAGAACAGAAGTAGTTAATTTAGAGTTTTTAATTTTAAACTATTAACAAAATGCAGATCTTCAAGCAAATAACTTATAGAACAAAAGTAGTTATTTTAGGGTTTTCAATTTTAAACTATTAACAAAATTCGGATCTTCAAGTAAATAACTTAAGGAACTAAAGTATTAGTTAGAAGATTTTGATTTTAAATTGCTACAAAATTCTGTTCTTCAAGTAAATAACTTATAGAACAATAGTAGTTATTTTAGGGTTTTCAATTTTAAACTATTAACAAAATTCTGATCTTCAAGTAAATAACTTAAAGAACTAAAGTATTAGTTTGAAGATTTCGATTTTAAATTGTCTACAAATTTCTGTTCTTTAAGTAAATAACTAAAAGAACAAAAGTAGTTAGTTTAGAGTTTTTAATTTTAAACTATTAACTAAATCCAGATCTTCAAGTAAATAACTTATAGAACAAAAGTAGTTATTTTAGGTTTTTCAATTTTAAACTATTAAATTTTATTATATTTTATTTATTATATATTATTAGCAAAATTCTGATCTTCAAGTAAATAACTTAAAGAACTAAAGTATTAGTTAAAAGATTTTGATTTTAAATTGCTACAAAATTCTGTTTTTCAAGTAAATAACTTATAGAACAGAAGTAGTTAATTTAGAGTTTTTAACTTTAAAGTATTAACAAAATTCTGATCTTCAAGTAAATAATTTATAGAACAGAAGTAGTTAATTTAGAGTTTTTAATTTTAAACTATTAACAAAATGCAGATCTTCAAGTAAATAACTTATAGAACAAAAGTAGTTATTTTAGGGTTTTCAATTTAACTATTAACTAAATTCTGATCTTCATGTAAATAACTTATAGAACAGAAGTAGTTAATTTAGAGTTTTTAATTTTAAACTATTAACAAAATGCAGATCTTCAAGTAAATAACTTATAGAACAAAAGTAGTTATTTTAGGGTTTTCAATTTTAAACTATTAACAAAATTCTGATCTTCAAGTAAATAACTTAAAGAACTAAAGTATTAGTTTGAAGATTTCGATTTTGAATTGTCTACAAATTTCTGTTCTTTAAGTAAATAACTACAAGAACAAAAGTAGTTAGTTTAGAGTTTTTTTTTTAAACTATTAACAAAATCCAGATCTTCAAGTAAATAACTTATAGAACAAAAGTAGTTATTTTGGGTTTTTCAATTTTAAACTATTAACTAAATTCTGATCTTCAAGTAAATAACTTATAGAACAGAAGTAGTTAATTTAGAGTTTTTAATTTTAAACTATTAATAAAATCCAGATCTTCAAGTAAATAACTTATAGAACAAAAGTAGTTATTTTAGGTTTTTCAATTTTAAACTATTAGCAAAATTTTGATCTTCAAGTAAATAACTTATAGAACTAAAGTATTAGTTAGAAGATTTTTATTTTAAATTGCTACAAAATTCTGTTCTTCAAGTAAATAACTTATAGAACAAAAGTAGTTATTTTAGAGTTTTCAATTTTAAACTATTAACAACATTCTGATCATCAAGTAAATAACTTATAGAACAGAAGTAGTTAATTTATAGTTTTTAATTTTAAACTATTAACAAAATGCAGATCTTCAAGTAAATAACTTATAGAACAAAAGTAGTTATTTTAGGGTTTTCAATTTTAAACTATTAACAAAATTCTGATCTTCAAGTAAATAACTTATAGAACAGAAGTAGTTAATTTAGAATTTTTAATTTTAAACTATTAACAAAATCCAGATCTTCAAGTAAATAACTTATAGAACAAACGTAGTTATTTTAGTATTTTCAATTTTGAACTATTAACAAAATTCTGATCTTCAAGTAAATAACTTAAAGAACTAAAGTATTAGTTTGAAGATTTCGATTTTAAATTGTCTACAAATTTCTGTTCTTTAAGTAAATAACTAAAAGAACAAAAGTAGTTAGATTATAGCTTTAATTTTAAACTATTAACAAAATGCAGATCTTCAAGTAAATAACTTATAGAACAAAAGTAGTTATTTTAGGGTGTTCAATTTTAAACTATTAACAAAATTCTGATCTTCATGTAAATAACTTATAGAACAGAAGTAGTTAATTTAGAGTTTTTAATTTTAAACTATTAACAAAATGCAGATCTTCAAGCAAATAACTTATAGAACAAAAGTAGTTATTTTAGGGTTTTCAATTTTAAACTATTAACAAAATTCGGATCTTCAAGTAAATAACTTAAGGAACTAAAGTATTAGTTAGAAGATTTTGATTTTAAATTGCTACAAAATTCTGTTCTTCAAGTAAATAACTTATAGAACAATAGTAGTTATTTTAGGGTTTTCAATTTTAAACTATTAACAAAATTCTGATCTTCAAGTAAATAACTTAAAGAACTAAAGTATTAGTTTGAAGATTTCGATTTTAAATTGTCTACAAATTTCTGTTCTTTAAGTAAATAACTAAAAGAACAAAAGTAGTTAGTTTAGAGTTTTTAATTTTAAACTATTAACTAAATCCAGATCTTCAAGTAAATAACTTATAGAACAAAAGAAGTTATTTTAGGTTTTTCAATTTTAAACTATTAGCAAAATTCTGATCTTCAAGTAAATAACTTAAAGAACTAAAGTATTAGTTAAAAGATTTTGATTTTAAATTGCTACAAAATTCTGTTTTTCAAGTAAATAACTTATAGAACAGAAGTAGTTAATTTAGAGTTTTTAATTTTAAAGTATTAACAAAATTCTGATCTTCAAGTAAATAATTTATAGAACAGAAGTAGTTAATTTAGAGTTTTTAATTTTAAACTATTAACAAAATGCAGATCTTCAAGTAAATAACTTATAGAACAAAAGTAGTTATTTTAGGGTTTTCAATTTAACTATTAACTAAATTCTGATCTTCATGTAAATAACTTATAGAACAGAAGTAGTTAATTTAGAGTTTTTAATTTTAAACTATTAACAAAATGCAGATCTTCAAGTAAATAACTTATAGAACAAAAGTAGTTATTTTAGGGTTTTCAATTTTAAACTATTAACAAAATTCTGATCTTCAAGTAAATAACTTAAAGAACTAAAGTATTAGTTTGAAGATTTCGATTTTGAATTGTCTACAAATTTCTGTTCTTTAAGTAAATAACTACAAGAACAAAAGTAGTTAGTTTAGAGTTTTTTTTTTAAACTATTAACAAAATCCAGATCTTCAAGTAAATAACTTATAGAACAAAAGTAGTTATTTTGGGTTTTTCAATTTTAAACTGTTATGTTCATATATTTTGTATTATGGCGCGCTCAAATATGGAGCGCCATCTATGATTGTAAAAAGGAACTTGCGAAGTATCTTTGTGATAATAAAGTACAGTTATAATTACAGTGTGGAATTTAATTACATAATTACCTTACAAGTACACAAAAGTGGCGACGAGGATAAAAGAAGTCTTACAAGATTTGGTTTTCCAAGTAATTTCGAGTTTTACAGTGATTTCGAGGTTTATAAGAGTACGGAGGGAAACCTAACCTCAAAGATAAGAACGCACATTTTTCATATTCGAATTTTATTTTTTTTTACACAACTTAATTTGCGAGTACATAATAGGATACTTACATTACGATGCCACGCGATACAGAGGCAAATACAGTGCCAGCAGTAGCAACGGTGTATAATTCAGTGCATACAGTTTTTTCGATAGAAAATTATAATCCAACTACAAAATTGGATCGTTGGGTGATGCGATTAGAAAGTGCTTTCAAGGTTTTTTCGGTACCTGTAGATAAGAAGGCAGAGTACCTACTACACTATATGGGACCCGAGGCTTACGATGTGTTGTGTGACAAAATATCACCAGAGCAACCAAATACCAAAACTTACGAGGAGATTATAAAAGCATTAGGTACACACTACAATCCGGAACCATTGGAAATTGCAGAGAATTTTCGTTTCTTGCAGCGTCGACAGGGTGAAGGAGAAATGGCGCAGGAATACTTGACAGCCCTACAAAGATTGGCAACTACATGCATATTTGGGGACTATCTCAAGAAAGCACTGCGAAATCAGTTTGTTTTTGGCTTACGTTCGCAAAATATACAAAGTCGGTTATTGGAATACAAGGAGTTAACGGTGGAGAAGGCTCTGGATGTAGCAGTCAGTATGGAAGCTTCAGCCCGGGATGCAGCTCAGTTACATCGGACAGTTACAACCGCCGAGGTAAACCGTGTTGGAAGTGACGCTTATACAAGAAAAAATTTACAGACATCTTCAACATTCAAGAACAAGAAGAAAAGTGGTGACGTTCAATGTTTCAAAAAGTGCAATGACATTCAAATTAATCAACCTAATTTCTATTGTTTTAGATGTGGTTCACCACAGCACCTTGCAAACAAGTGCAACAAATCCAATGTAATCTGTCGCAAATGCGGGGTCAAGGGTCATTTGTCCAAGGTGTGCATGCGGAAAGGTACTGACACGAATCAAATAGAGGAAGTTTTATCTTTACATGCTGAGCATGGTCAATACAGAGAGAAATTTTTGGTTACACTTCTGGTACAAAATCGTCAAATGAAATTCGAGATAGACAGTGGTGCGGCTGTGAGTATCGTAAGTTTAATGCAATTCAAATCGTTATTTCCTAAATTACAAATTCAAAATACAAAATTGAAATTAATTACATATTGTAAACGCGAATTAGACGTTGTGGGGTTCTCACAAGTTAACTGTACATACAGGGGCGAATCCAAAGATTTAAATTTATACGTGGTTAATACAGATCGAAAGCCAATTTTAGGTCGAGAATGGATTCGACAATTACACATTCAATTTGATCAATTCGAAAATATTTCTCACATTACATTACATACACAGACTTCATTACAAACAATTTTACAAAAATACCCTACCATTTTTAGCAAAGATATGGGTAAGATTACAGGCTTACAAGCACATTTAAAATTAAGGAATAATGTACAGCCAATTTTCATTAAGGCAAGAAAAGTTCCATATGCGTTATTACAAAAAGTTGAGAATGAGTTAAATTTCTTGGAGAAAGAGGGAATTTTAACGAAGGTAGATAGTTCGGAATGGGCAACACCGATTGTCCCAGTAGTAAAAGCTAATGGAAAGATTAGAATTTGCGGTGATTTTAAAATTACAATAAATCCAAATTTGATTGTGGATGAGTACCCACTTCCTTCAATTGAAAATTTATTTTCGTCCATGGAAGGGGGAGATAAATTTACAAAGCTTGACTTACAGCAAGCGTATTTACAGCTCGAAGTACGGCCAGAGGACAGGAAGTTTCTTACCTTGAGTACACACAAGGGGCTTTATCAGAGTAAACGGATGATGTATGGCATTGCCAGTGCACCGGCTATATGGCAACGGGAAATTGAGAATATTTTGAGAGATATTCCGGGAATTTCTGTATTTTTAGATGATATAAAAATAACAGCACCAGATGATGTTACGCATTACAGAAGACTTGATCTTGTGTTGTCAAGACTGTCTCGTTACAATATACGAATAAACTACGAAAAATGTTGTTTTATGGAAAACAAAATAGAATATTGCGGTTATACCATTGATAAAAACGGTATCCATAAAACAAAACAAAAGATTGATGCAATACAAAATGCTAGGACGCCTACAAACAAGACAGAGGTACGAGCATTTGTTGGATTAGTAAATTATTATGGAAGGTTTTTGCAAAATTTAAGTACTACGTTATATCCTATACATAATTTATTGAAAGATGGTGTACCATTTGTTTGGACTAAAGCTTGCAAAAACGCTTTTGAAGCAGTTAAAAAAGAAATACTGTCTGAACGTGTGCTGGCACATTTCGATCCAAAACTACCTCTGGTCTTGGCAACGGACGCAAGTCCGTACGCGGTGGGAGCTGTTTTGTCTCACATTTACACGGACGGTACCGAGCGTCCGATACAGTTTGCTTCACAAACACTTACGGCAGTACAACAAAAATACGCACAAATCGACAAGGAAGCATATAGCATAATATTTGGAATAAAGAAATTTTATTATTATTTGTACGGTAGAAGTTTCATTTTGTATACAGACCATAAGCCCTTGTTGCAAATTTTTTCGCCTTCAAAGAAGTTGCCTACGTTAACTACAACCCGAATGCAACATTATGCATTGTTTTTACAGAATTTCCAGTACGATATTAGGTACAAAAGTACGGATTTACATTCTAACGCAGATGCTATGTCAAGGCTTCCAATTGATTCCACACAATTGGGTATGTACGATGAACCTGATGCATTCGAAATTTTTCAGATTGAGGCTTTGCCGATTACATTGAAAGAGCTGGCAAGAGAAACATTGCGAGATGCTAGTTTTTCCAAGTTGATTCATGCTTTACGCCACGGGAAAACAGTAAATAAAGCCGATCGTTTCAATGTTGAGCAGACTGAATTTACCTTACAACAGGATTGCTTATTTAGGTTGCAAACAGCAGTTATACCCCGGACCTTACAAAAAAAGATTTTACAGGAACTACATATCTGCCATTCGGGTATAGTAAAAATGAAACAATTGGCTAGAAGTTATTGTTGGTGGCCGGAAATTGCACGAGATATTGAAAATGAAGTAAGGAGTTGCGTACAGTGCAATAAATATAAAAACAACCCCATAAAAGTAAAAATACATCCATGGGAGCAAACTTCAAGCCCATTTGAGAGAGTTCATGTGGATTTTGCGGGACCATTCATGAATTCATATTTTTTAATTTTAGTGGATGCTTATACACGTTGGCCGGAGATATACGAGGTAAAGAATATAACGGCAAAACATACAATTACGATATTGCGAAGAGTGTTTAGTGTTTTTGGGATACCATCAGTATTAGTCAGTGACAATGGTCCCACTTTTACATCACACGAGTTCAAACTTTTTTTACGTTCAAACGGCATAATACACAAGTTATCCCCTCCTTACCATCCTGCTACAAATGGGTTAGCAGAGCGGTATGTTCAAACATTTAAAAATGCCTTAAGGGCAATGTGTGAAAATGAACGGGATATTAATACAAATTTATCAAAATTCCTATTACATTATCGGAAAAGTCCGCATTCAGTTACAGGAGTAAGTCCTTCTTATTTAATGTTTGGTCGAGAAATTTGTTCCAGACTAGATTACTTAAAACCACTACAGCAAAATGATACGGACCACTCAGTAGGTTTTACAGTTAGGTCTTTGAAAGAGGGGGAGAGAGTTGCGGTACGCGAATATACACACAATAATAAGTGGGAATTTGGTAGAGTACAACATAAGTTAGGAAAGTTAATATACTTGGTCAAACTTGATGATATGCGTGTTTGGAAGAGACATATCGATCAAATTAGATCAATCGGGGAGAATACGCCTGTTACAATTAATAGAAATTTAATGCCTATTTCACTTACTGATAACCTTGCTACGTCTGATACTACAGTAAAACCAAACTTTCCAGAAACTTGCATTACAACAACCTCGCCAATCCCTGAAAGAATTAAAACAAATTCAGATACAAAACTAGAAGTGCCTCCACAGTTCTCAGAAATACAGAATGCACCCGTGCCAGTACCTGCACCAGATACGAGTGACGCTTGTACCTTGCGACGTTCGAATCGTTCACGGAATCCTCCTGAACGATTTATACCCTAAAGGTTTTATGACAAGGGGAGGACTGTTATGTTCATATATTTTGTATTATGGCGCGCTCAAATATGGAGCGCCATCTATGATTGTAAAAAGGAACTTGCGAAGTATCTTTGTGATAATAAAGTACAGTTATAATTACAGTGTGGAATTTAATTACATAATTACCTTACAAGCACACAAAATAAACTATTAACTAAATTCTGATCTTCAAGTAAATAACTTATAGAACAGAAGTAGTTAATTTAGAGTTTTTAATTTTAAACTATTAATAAAATCCAGATCTTCAAGTAAATAACTTATAGAACAAAAGTAGTTATTTTAGGTTTTTCAATTTTAAACTATTAGCAAAATTTTGATCTTCAAGTAAATAACTTAAAGAACTAAAGTATTAGTTAGAAGATTTTTATTTTAAATTGCTACAAAATTCTGTTCTTCAAGTAAATAACTTATAGAACAAAAGTAGTTATTTTAGAGTTTTCAATTTTAAACTATTAACAACATTCTGATCATCAAGTAAATAACTTATAGAACAGAAGTAGTTAATTTATAGTTTTTAATTTTAAACTATTAACAAAATGCAGATCTTCAAGTAAATAACTTATAGAACAAAAGTAGTTATTTTAGGGTTTTCAATTTTAAACTATTAACAAAATTCTGATCTTCAAGTAAATAACTTATAGAACAGAAGTAGTTAATTTAGAATTTTTAATTTTAAACTATTAACAAAATCCAGATCTTCAAGTAAATAACTTATAGAACAAACGTAGTTATTTTAGTATTTTCAATTTTGAACTATTAACAAAATTCTGATCTTCAAGTAAATAACTTAAAGAACTAAAGTATTAGTTTGAAGATTTCGATTTTAAATTGTCTACAAATTTCTGTTCTTTAAGTAAATAACTAAAAGATCAAAAGTAGTTAGTTTATAGCTTTCATTTTAAACTATTAACAAAATACTGATTTTCAAGTAAATAACTTATAGACCAGAAGTAGTTAATTTAGAGTTTTTAATTTTAAACTATTAACAAAATGCTGATCTTCAAGTAAATAACTTATAGAGCAGAAGTAGTTAATTTAGAGTTTTTAATTTTAAACTATTAACAAAATGCAGATCTTCAAGTAAATAACTTATAGAACAAAAGTAGTTATTTTAGGGTTTTCAATTTTTAACTATTAACAAAATTCTGATCTTAAAGTAAATAACTTATAGAACAGAAGTAGTTAATTTAGAGTTTTTAATTTTAAACTATTAACAAAATCCAGATCTTCAAGTAAATAGCTTATAGAACAAACGTAGTTATTTTAGTATTTTCAATTTTGAACTATTAACAAAATTCTGTTCTTCAAGTAAATATCTTATAGAACAAAAGTAGTTATTTTAGAGTTTTCAATTTTAAACTATTAACAAAATTCTGATCTTCAAGTAAATAACTTATAGAACAGAAGTAGTTAATTTAGAGTTTTTAATTTTAAACTATTAACAAAATGCAGATCTTCAAGTAAATAACTTATAGAACAAAAGTAGTTATTTTAGGGTTTTCAATTTTAAACTATTAACAAAATTCTGATCTTCATGTAAATAACTTATAGAACAGAAGTAGTTAATTTAGAGTTTTTAATTTTAAACTATTAACTAAACGCAGATCTTCAAGTAAATAACTTATAGAACAAAAGTAGTTATTTTAGGGTTTTCAATTTTAAACTATTAACAAAATTCTGATCTTCATGTAAATAACTTATAGAACAGAAGTAGTTAATTTAGAGTTTTTAATTTTAAACTATTAACTAAACGCAGATCTTCAAGTAAATAACTTATAGAACAAAAGTAATTTTAGGGTTTTCAATTTTAAACTATTAACAAAATTCTGATCTTTAAGTAAATAACTTAAGGAACTAAAGTATTAGTTAGAAGATTTTAATTTTAAATTGCTACAAAATTCTGTTCTTCAAGTAAATAACTTATAGAACAAAAGTAGTTATTTTAGAGTTTTCAATTTTAAACTATTAACAAAATTCTGATCTTCAAGTAAATAACTTATAGAACAGAAGTAGTTAATTTAGAGCTTTTAATTTTAAACTATTAACAAAATGCAGATCTTCAAGTAAATAACTTATAGAACAAAAGTAGTTATTTAAGGGTTTTCAATTTTAAACTATTAACAACATTCTGATCTTCAAATAAATAACTTAAGGAACTAAGTATTAGTTAGAAGATTTTTATTTTAAATTGCTACAAAATTCTGTTCTTCAAGTAAATAACTTATAGAACAAAAGTAGTTATTTTTTTTTTATTTTTTTTTTTTTTCTTGCGTGGAAGGTGGAAAATCTTAAACAAGACACCATCAGCCCGTGCTGCTGGTAGTGTGGGGTTGTACCCACTAAAAACCACCTCCCGTCGAAGTCCGCAGGTTTCGCTATTAAGCATTTCTTCTGCTATGGACGACGCGCCCTTACTCTGTTGTGTAACGTTTTTATGAGTTTGCAGCCGTCACGGTTGGCCGCTGTTCTCTTTCTTCCTTCCTTCCGTCAGACTCTTTTGTTTCCATTATTTCGTTTATTGCCGCAGATATTTGCAGCCATCTTGCTTCTGATGCCAGCATTTCTGCGACTAAGGTGTCGGGCGTCAAATGCTGGATTCCAACCTGAGTCTTTATATCTTTCCACCGGGAGCAGTGAAAGAGCGTGTGCTCCGCGGTGTCCTCCTCTCGACAATAACGACATTCAGCGTCGTCTCTTAGTGCCATTCTATATAGATAAGCATTGAAGCAGCCGTGTCCCGTGAAAAACTGTGTGAGGCGGAAGTTCATCTCTCCAAACGTTCGTTCAAACCATGGTCTTAAGGTTGGTATAAGTTTTCTAGTCCAAGATCCTTTGGGACTGGCTGCCCATTTCGTCTGCCACTCGTTGAGTAGTACTTCTCTGGCTTTGCTCTTGGCTTCCGTGGTCTTTTCTGAAAGGTAGTTGGTATTCCTTTCTTTCGCCATAAGCTCAATTGATGGGAGACACGCGAGTACCTGAAGGGCCTCTCCGGACGCCGTCCTATATGACGAGCACACCCGTAGTGCAACTGTTCTCTGCACCCTTTCGAACTTCTTGCGGTAACTGTCAACCTCCATTGCCTCGTGCCAGACCGGTGCGCCATACAGCATCACAGAATGTACCACCTACGCCAACACTCTTCTTTTCCAATACTTCGGCCCTCCCATATTTGGCATTAATTTCATCAGGGCTGTGGAAAGTTGTAAAGCCTTTGCCGCAGTAGTTTCAATATGGTGACCGAATTTCATGCTTTTGTCCAGGTGGACTCCTAATACTTTAATATATTTAGTAGCTTGTACTTCCCTTCCCTTCACATTCAGTTCGATCTCAAACTGTCTTCTTCCGATGGCTAACATGGCCGTCGTTTTTTCGGGCACTACTTCTAATCCATGATTTTCTATCCATTCTGTTATTTTTTGGATAGCTTCCTCTGCTTTTCTTTTTACTTCGTCTATCGTTTTTGCTGTCACCATTAGGGTTAGGTCGTCTGCGAAGCCCACAAGCTCCACTCCATCGGGCAACCGCAAGCGGAGAACCCCGTCATACATTAAGTTCCACAGAGTTGGCCCCAGTACGGAGCCCTGCGGAACACCACTTGTAACCCTGACCTCTTCTCTCAGCTGCTCCTCCTCGATGTAGATTGATCGGGCGCTGAGATAACTCTTCAGCAGATCTATGAGATAATCAGAGATGCCTCTTCTCACTAGTTGGTTTATGATAAGAGACCATCTCGCGGAATTAAATGCGTTTTTGATATCAAGGGCAACGATGAGGCAAAGTTTGCGAGCTCTCCCTGTGCCCCTGTTTGCTTCCGCAGCGAGTTTTGTGATTCTTCTCAGCGCGTCGATCGTGGAGCGGCCCTTAACAAAGCCATACTGGTTTACCGCGAGACCTCCAGTTGTTGTGATCTCCTTCTCCAGCCTGCCAAGGATAAGGCGCTCGAACAGCTTTCCCATGTTGTCTAAAAGGCAGATTGGCCGGTAAGAGCTGGGGTTTTCGAGTGGCTTTTCCCCCTTCCTGAGCAATACCAGTCTCGCCTTTTTCCAGATGTTCGGAAATGACCTCTTCTCAAAGCACTTGTTGAGCACTCCTAGGATAGTGTCTGGATGCTCATTACATAGATACCGGATAACTTCAGTTGGTATGCCATCCGGACCGGGCGCCTTGCCAACCGACATCTTTTTTGCCGCCTCCTCAAGTTCGCCGTGGTCCAACAACTTCGGGTGGTTTGTAGACGTCGCTTCTGCCCTTTCGGGACTTTTTTCTTCATGTCGTTCAGTATGTGTTGGAAATAGCTGCCCAACCACGTTGCGAATTCTGCCTGGAGTAAGGCCGGGGATAGACTTTCTTGCTAATTTTTTGGTAACCAATTTGTACCCCTTTCCCCATACATCTTTATCCACTTCTTTTAACAGATCCTCCCAGCACTTTTTTTGGCTTGTCTTTATGGCTGTTCGAAGCTCTTTCTTTAAGTTTTTGTAATATTCGTCGTCTATTACCCTACGCCGTTGGACTTGTCTTCGGGCTGCAACGCATCTTCTCCTAAGATTTGCTATTTCTTCATTCCACCAATACATTGCCCGCCTCTTCGAAGCCGTTTTTCTAGGCATGCAGGAGTCACACAGAGATGTTAATAGTTCTACTAGTGCTTCTGGCGAGTCAGGTTGCATAAGATGTTTGTTACAAGCTATTGCCTCTTTTAGTTTGGAATTGTCTTGACGTGATGTCAGCCAACCATTTCTGCGCATGTTGTCTTCCTGCACGCCGTCGCCAACAACTCGGAACTCAATGTATCTGTGATCACTAAGTGTTTCTTCTGTTAGTACCTTCCAATCTTCCACTCTGTAGTAGTTATTTTAGAGTTTTCAATTTTAAACTATTAACAACATTCTGATCTTCAAGTAAATAACTTATAGAACAGAAGTAGTTAATTTATAGTTTTTAATTTTAAACTATTAACAAAATGCAGATCTTTAAGTAAATAACTTATAGAACAAAAATAGTTATTTTAGGGTTTTCAATTTTAAACTATTAACAAAATTCTGATCTTCAAGTAAATAACTTAAAGATCTAAAGTATTAGTTTGCAGATTTCGATTTTAAATTGTCTACAAATTTCTGTTCTTTAAGTAAATAACTAAAAGATCAAAAGTAGTTAGTTTATAGCTTTCATTTTAAACTATTAACAAAATACTGATTTTCAAGTAAATAACTTTTAGACCAGAAGTAGTTAATTTAGAGTTTTTAATTTTAAACTATTAACAAAATGCTGATCTTCAAGTAAATAACTTATAGAGCAGAAGTAGTTAATTTAGAGTTTTTAATTTTAAACTATTAACAAAATGCAGATCTTCAAGTAAATAACTTATAGAACAAAAGTAGTTATTTTAGGGTTTTCAATTTTAAACTATTAACAAAATTCTGATCTTCAAGTAAATAACTTATAGAACAGAAGTAGTTAATTTAGAGTTTTTAATTTTAAACTATTAACAAAATCCAGATCTTCAAGTAAATAGCTTATAGAACAAACGTAGTTATTTTAGTATTTTCAATTTTGAACTATTAACAAAATGCAGATCTTCAAGTAAATAACTTATAGAACAAAAGTAGTTATTTTAGGGTTTTCAATTTTAAACTATTAACAAAATTCTGATCTTCATGTAAATAACTTATAGAACAGAAGTAGTTAATTTAGAGTTTTTAATTTTAAACTATTAACTAAACGCAGATCTTCAAGTAAATAACTTATAGAACAAAAGTAGTTATTTTAGGGTTTTCAATTTTAAACTATTAACAAAATTCTGATCTTCATGTAAATAACTTATAGAACAGAAGTAGTTAATTTAGAGTTTTTAATTTTAAACTATTAACTAAACGCAGATCTTCAAGTAAATAACTTATAGAACAAAAGTAATTTTAGGGTTTTCAATTTTAAACTATTAACAAAATTCTGATCTTTAAGTAAATAACTTAAGGAACTAAAGTATTAGTTAGAAGATTTTTATTTTAAATTGCTACAAAATTCTGTTCTTCAAGTAAATAACTTATAGAACAAAAGTAGTTATTTTAGAGTTTTCAATTTTAAACTATTAACAACATTCTGATCATCAAGTAAATAACTTATAGAACAGAAGTAGTTAATTTATAGTTTTTAATTTTAAACTATTAACAAAATGCAGATCTTCAAGTAAATAACTTATAGAACAAAAGTAGTTATTTTAGGGTTTTCAATTTTAAACTATTAACAAAATTCTGATCTTCAAGTAAATAACTTATAGAACAGAAGTAGTTAATTTAGAATTTTTAATTTTAAACTATTAACAAAATCCAGATCTTCAAGTAAATAACTTATAGAACAAACGTAGTTATTTTAGTATTTTCAATTTTGAACTATTAACAAAATTCTGATCTTCAAGTAAATAACTTAAAGAACTAAAGTATTAGTTTGAAGATTTCGATTTTAAATTGTCTACAAATTTCTGTTCTTTAAGTAAATAACTAAAAGATCAAAAGTAGTTAGTTTATAGCTTTCATTTTAAACTATTAACAAAATACTGATTTTCAAGTAAATAACTTATAGACCAGAAGTAGTTAATTTAGAGTTTTTAATTTTAAACTATTAACAAAATGCTGATCTTCAAGTAAATAACTTATAGAGCAGAAGTAGTTAATTTAGAGTTTTTAATTTTAAACTATTAACAAAATGCAGATCTTCAAGTAAATAACTTATAGAACAAAAGTAGTTATTTTAGGGTTTTCAATTTTAAACTATTAACAAAATTCTGATCTTAAAGTAAATAACTTATAGAACAGAAGTAGTTAATTTAGAGTTTTTAATTTTAAACTATTAACAAAATCCAGATCTTCAAGTAAATAGCTTATAGAACAAACGTAGTTATTTTAGTATTTTCAATTTTGAACTATTAACAAAATTCTGTTCTTCAAGTAAATATCTTATAGAACAAAAGTAGTTATTTTAGAGTTTTCAATTTTAAACTATTAACAAAATTCTGATCTTCAAGTAAATAACTTATAGAACAGAAGTAGTTAATTTAGAGTTTTTAATTTTAAACTATTAACAAAATGCAGATCTTCAAGTAAATAACTTATAGAACAAAAGTAGTTATTTTAGGGTTTTCAATTTTAAACTATTAACAAAATTCTGATCTTCATGTAAATAACTTATAGAACAGAAGTAGTTAATTTAGAGTTTTTAATTTTAAACTATTAACTAAACGCAGATCTTCAAGTAAATAACTTATAGAACAAAAGTAGTTATTTTTGGGTTTTCAATTTTAAACTATTAACAAAATTCTGATCTTCATGTAAATAACTTATAGAACAGAAGTAGTTAATTTAGAGTTTTTAATTTTAAACTATTAACTAAACGCAGATCTTCAAGTAAATAACTTATAGAACAAAAGTAATTTTAGGGTTTTCAATTTTAAACTATTAACAAAATTCTGATCTTTAAGTAAATAACTTAAGGAACTAAAGTATTAGTTAGAAGATTTTAATTTTAAATTGCTACAAAATTCTGTTCTTCAAGTAAATAACTTATAGAACAAAAGTAGTTATTTTAGAGTTTTCAATTTTAAACTATTAACAAAATTCTGATCTTCAAGTAAATAACTTATAGAACAGAAGTAGTTAATTTAGAGCTTTTAATTTTAAACTATTAACAAAATGCAGATCTTCAAGTAAATAACTTATAGAACAAAAGTAGTTATTTAAGGGTTTTCAATTTTAAACTATTAACAACATTCTGATCTTCAAATAAATAACTTAAGGAACTAAGTATTAGTTAGAAGATTTTTATTTTAAATTGCTACAAAATTCTGTTCTTCAAGTAAATAACTTATAGAACAAAAGTAGTTATTTTAGAGTTTTCAATTTTAAACTATTAACAAAATGCAGATCTTTAAGTAAATAACTTATAGAACAAAAATAGTTATTTTAGAGTTTTCAATTTTAAACTATTAACAAAATTCTGATCTTCAAGTAAATAACTTAAAGATCTAAAGTATTAGTTTGCAGATTTCGATTTTAAATTGTCTACAAATTTCTGTTCTTTAAGTAAATAACTAAAAGATCAAAAGTAGTTAGTTTATAGCTTTCATTTTAAACTATTAACAAAATACTGATTTTCAAGTAAATAACTTATAGACCAGAAGTAGTTAATTTAGAGTTTTTAATTTTAAACTATTAACAAAATGCTGATCTTCAAGTAAATAACTTATAGAGCAGAAGTAGTTAATTTAGAGTTTTTAATTTTAAACTATTAACAAAATGCAGATCTTCAAGTAAATATCTTATAGAACAAAAGTAGTTATTTTAGAGTTTTCAATTTTAAACTATTAACAAAATTCTGATCTTCAAGTAAATAACTTATAGAACAGAAGTAGTTAATTTAGAGTTTTTAATTTTAAACTATTAACAAAACGCAGATCTTCAAGTAAATAACTTATAGAACAAAAGTAATTTTAGGGTTTTCAATTTTAAACTATTAACAAAATTCTGATCTTTAAGTAAATAACTTAAGGAACTAAAGTATTAGTTAGAAGATTTTTATTTTAAATTGCTACAAAATTCTGTTCTTCAAGTAAATAACTTATAGAACAAAAGTAGTTATTTTAGAGTTTTCAATTTTAAACTATTAACAACATTCTGATCATCAAGTAAATAACTTATAGAACAGAAGTAGTTAATTTATAGTTTTTAATTTTAAACTATTAACAAAATGCAGATCTTCAAGTAAATAACTTATAGAACAAAAGTAGTTATTTTAGGGTTTTCAATTTTAAACTATTAACAAAATTCTGATCTTCAAGTAAATAACTTATAGAACAGAAGTAGTTAATTTAGAATTTTTAATTTTAAACTATTAACAAAATCCAGATCTTCAAGTAAATAACTTATAGAACAAACGTAGTTATTTTAGTATTTTCAATTTTGAACTATTAACAAAATTCTGATCTTCAAGTAAATAACTTAAAGAACTAAAGTATTAGTTTGAAGATTTCGATTTTAAATTGTCTACAAATTTCTGTTCTTTAAGTAAATAACTAAAAGATCAAAAGTAGTTAGTTTATAGCTTTCATTTTAAACTATTAACAAAATACTGATTTTCAAGTAAATAACTTATAGACCAGAAGTAGTTAATTTAGAGTTTTTAATTTTAAACTATTAACAAAATGCTGATCTTCAAGTAAATAACTTATAGAGCAGAAGTAGTTAATTTAGAGTTTTTAATTTTAAACTATTAACAAAATGCAGATCTTCAAGTAAATAACTTATAGAACAAAAGTAGTTATTTTAGGGTTTTCAATTTTAAACTATTAACAAAATTCTGATCTTAAAGTAAATAACTTATAGAACAGAAGTAGTTAATTTAGAGTTTTTAATTTTAAACTATTAACAAAATCCAGATCTTCAAGTAAATAGCTTATAGAACAAACGTAGTTATTTTAGTATTTTCAATTTTGAACTATTAACAAAATTCAGTTCTTCAAGTAAATATCTTATAGAACAAAAGTAGTTATTTTAGAGTTTTCAATTTTAAACTATTAACAAAATTCTGATCTTCAAGTAAATAACTTATAGAACAGAAGTAGTTAATTTAGAGTTTTTAATTTTAAACTATTAACAAAATGCAGATCTTCAAGTAAATAACTTATAGAACAAAAGTAGTTATTTTAGGGTTTTCAATTTTAAACTATTAACAAAATTCTGATCTTCATGTAAATAACTTATAGAACAGAAGTAGTTAATTTAGAGTTTTTAATTTTAAACTATTAACTAAACGCAGATCTTCAAGTAAATAACTTATAGAACAAAAGTAGTTATTTTTGGGTTTTCAATTTTAAACTATTAACAAAATTCTGATCTTCATGTAAATAACTTATAGAACAGAAGTAGTTAATTTAGAGTTTTTAATTTTAAACTATTAACTAAACGCAGATCTTCAAGTAAATAACTTATAGAACAAAAGTAATTTTAGGGTTTTCAATTTTAAACTATTAACAAAATTCTGATCTTTAAGTAAATAACTTAAGGAACTAAAGTATTAGTTAGAAGATTTTAATTTTAAATTGCTACAAAATTCTGTTCTTCAAGTAAATAACTTATAGAACAAAAGTAGTTATTTTAGAGTTTTCAATTTTAAACTATTAACAAAATTCTGATCTTCAAGTAAATAACTTATAGAACAGAAGTAGTTAATTTAGAGCTTTTAATTTTAAACTATTAACAAAATGCAGATCTTCAAGTAAATAACTTATAGAACAAAAGTAGTTATTTAAGGGTTTTCAATTTTAAACTATTAACAACATTCTGATCTTCAAATAAATAACTTAAGGAACTAAGTATTAGTTAGAAGATTTTTATTTTAAATTGCTACAAAATTCTGTTCTTCAAGTAAATAACTTATAGAACAAAAGTAGTTATTTTAGAGTTTTCAATTTTAAACTATTAACAAAATGCAGATCTTTAAGTAAATAACTTATAGAACAAAAATAGTTATTTTAGGGTTTTCAATTTTAAACTATTAACAAAATTCTGATCTTCAAGTAAATAACTTAAAGATCTAAAGTATTAGTTTGCAGATTTCGATTTTAAATTGTCTACAAATTTCTGTTCTTTAAGTAAATAACTAAAAGATCAAAAGTAGTTAGTTTATAGCTTTCATTTTAAACTATTAACAAAATACTGATTTTCAAGTAAATAACTTATAGACCAGAAGTAGTTAATTTAGAGTTTTTAATTTTAAACTATTAACAAAATGCTGATCTTCAAGTAAATAACTTATAGAGCAGAAGTAGTTAATTTAGAGTTTTTAATTTTAAACTATTAACAAAATGCAGATCTTCAAGTAAATATCTTATAGAACAAAAGTAGTTATTTTAGAGTTTTCAATTTTAAACTATTAACAAAATTCTGATCTTCAAGTAAATAACTTATAGAACAGAAGTAGTTAATTTAGAGTTTTTAATTTTAAACTATTAACAAAACGCAGATCTTCAAGTAAATAACTTATAGAACAAAAGTAATTTTAGGGTTTTCAATTTTAAACTATTAACAAAATTCTGATCTTTAAGTAAATAACTTAAGGAACTAAAGTATTAGTTAGAAGATTTTTATTTTAAATTGCTACAAAATTCTGTTCTTCAAGTAAATAACTTATAGAACAAAAGTAGTTATTTTAGAGTTTTCAATTTTAAACTATTAACAACATTCTGATCATCAAGTAAATAACTTATAGAACAGAAGTAGTTAATTTATAGTTTTTAATTTTAAACTATTAACAAAATGCAGATCTTCAAGTAAATAACTTATAGAACAAAAGTAGTTATTTTAGGGTTTTCAATTTTAAACTATTAACAAAATTCTGATCTTCAAGTAAATAACTTATAGAACAGAAGTAGTTAATTTAGGATTTTTAATTTTAAACTATTAACAAAATCCAGATCTTCAAGTAAATAACTTATAGAACAAACGTAGTTATTTTAGTATTTTCAATTTTGAACTATTAACAAAATTCTGATCTTCAAGTAAATAACTTAAAGAACTAAAGTATTAGTTTGAAGATTTCGATTTTAAATTGTCTACAAATTTCTGTTCTTTAAGTAAATAACTAAAAGATCAAAAGTAGTTAGTTTATAGCTTTCATTTTAAACTATTAACAAAATACTGATTTTCAAGTAAATAACTTATAGACCAGAAGTAGTTAATTTAGAGTTTTTAATTTTAAACTATTAACAAAATGCTGATCTTCAAGTAAATAACTTATAGAGCAGAAGTAGTTAATTTAGAGTTTTTAATTTTAAACTATTAACAAAATGCAGATCTTCAAGTAAATAACTTATAGAACAAAAGTAGTTATTTTAGGGTTTTCAATTTTAAACTATTAACAAAATTCTGATCTTAAAGTAAATAACTTATAGAACAGAAGTAGTTAATTTAGAGTTTTTAATTTTAAACTATTAACAAAATCCAGATCTTCAAGTAAATAGCTTATAGAACAAACGTAGTTATTTTAGTATTTTCAATTTTGAACTATTAACAAAATTCTGTTCTTCAAGTAAATATCTTATAGAACAAAAGTAGTTATTTTAGAGTTTTCAATTTTAAACTATTAACAAAATTCTGATCTTCAAGTAAATAACTTATAGAACAGAAGTAGTTAATTTAGAGTTTTTAATTTTAAACTATAAACAAAATGCAGATCTTCAAGTAAATAACTTATAGAACAAAAGTAGTTATTTTAGGGTTTTCAATTTTAAACTATTAACAAAATTCTGATCTTCATGTAAATAACTTATAGAACAGAAGTAGTTAATTTAGAGTTTTTAATTTTAAACTATTAACTAAACGCAGATCTTCAAGTAAATAACTTATAGAACAAAAGTAGTTATTTTTGGGTTTTCAATTTTAAACTATTAACAAAATTCTGATCTTCATGTAAATAACTTATAGAACAGAAGTAGTTAATTTAGAGTTTTTAATTTTAAACTATTAACTAAACGCAGATCTTCAAGTAAATAACTTATAGAACAAAAGTAATTTTAGGGTTTTCAATTTTAAACTATTAACAAAATTCTGATCTTTAAGTAAATAACTTAAGGAACTAAAGTATTAGTTAGAAGATTTTAATTTTAAATTGCTACAAAATTCTGTTCTTCAAGTAAATAACTTATAGAACAAAAGTAGTTATTTTAGAGTTTTCAATTTTAAACTATTAACAAAATTCTGATCTTCAAGTAAATAACTTATAGAACAGAAGTAGTTAATTTAGAGCTTTTAATTTTAAACTATTAACAAAATGCAGATCTTCAAGTAAATAACTTATAGAACAAAAGTAGTTATTTAAGGGTTTTCAATTTTAAACTATTAACAACATTCTGATCTTCAAATAAATAACTTAAGGAACTAAGTATTAGTTAGAAGATTTTTATTTTAAATTGCTACAAAATTCTGTTCTTCAAGTAAATAACTTATAGAACAAAAGTAGTTATTTTAGAGTTTTCAATTTTAAACTATTAACAAAATGCAGATCTTTAAGTAAATAACTTATAGAACAAAAATAGTTATTTTAGGGTTTTCAATTTTAAACTATTAACAAAATTCTGATCTTCAAGTAAATAACTTAAAGATCTAAAGTATTAGTTTGCAGATTTCGATTTTAAATTGTCTACAAATTTCTGTTCTTTAAGTAAATAACTAAAAGATCAAAAGTAGTTAGTTTATAGCTTTCATTTTAAACTATTAACAAAATACTGATTTTCAAGTAAATAAATTATAGACCAGAAGTAGTTAATTTAGAGTTTTTAATTTTAAACTATTAACAAAATGCTGATCTTCAAGTAAATAACTTATAGAGCAGAAGTAGTTAATTTAGAGTTTTTAATTTTAAACTATTAACAAAATGCAGATCTTCAAGTAAATAACTTATAGAACAAAAGTAGTTATTTTAGGGTTTTCAATTTTAAACTATTAACAAAATTCTGATCTTCAAGTAAATAACTTATAGAACAGAAGTAGTTAATTTAGAGTTTTTAATTTTAAACTATTAACAAAATCCAGATCTTCAAGTAAATAGCTTATAGAACAAACGTAGTTATTTTAGTATTTTCAATTTTGAACTATTAACAAAATGCAGATCTTCAAGTAAATAACTTATAGAACAAAAGTAGTTATTTTAGGGTTTTCAATTTTAAACTATTAACAAAATTCTGATCTTCATGTAAATAACTTATAGAACAGAAGTAGTTAATTTAGAGTTTTTAATTTTAAACTATTAACTAAACGCAGATCTTCAAGTAAATAACTTATAGAACAAAAGTAGTTATTTTAGGGTTTTCAATTTTAAACTATTAACAAAATTCTGATCTTTAAGTAAATAACTTAAGGAACTAAAGTATTAGTTAGAAGATTTTAATTTTAAATTGCTACAAAATTCTGTTCTTCAAGTAAATAACTTATAGAACAAAAGTAGTTATTTTAGAGTTTTCAATTTTAAACTATTAACAAAATTCTGATCTTCAAGTAAATAACTTATAGAACAGAAGTAGTTAATTTAGAGCTTTTAATTTTAAACTATTAACAAAATGCAGATCTTCAAGTAAATAACTTATAGAACAAAAGTAGTTATTTAAGGGTTTTCAATTTTAAACTATTAACAACATTCTGATCTTCAAATAAATAACTTAAGGAACTAAGTATTAGTTAGAAGATTTTTATTTTAAATTGCTACAAAATTCTGTTCTTCAAGTAAATAACTTATAGAACAAAAGTAGTTATTTTAGAGTTTTCAATTTTAAACTATTAACAAAATGCAGATCTTTAAGTAAATAACTTATAGAACAAAAATAGTTATTTTAGGGTTTTCAATTTTAAACTATTAACAAAATTCTGATCTTCAAGTAAATAACTTAAAGATCTAAAGTATTAGTTTGCAGATTTCGATTTTAAATTGTCTACAAATTTCTGTTCTTTAAGTAAATAACTAAAAGATCAAAAGTAGTTAGTTTATAGCTTTCATTTTAAACTATTAACAAAATACTGATTTTCAAGTAAATAAATTATAGACCAGAAGTAGTTAATTTAGAGTTTTTAATTTTAAACTATTAACAAAATGCTGATCTTCAAGTAAATAACTTATAGAGCAGAAGTAGTTAATTTAGAGTTTTTAATTTTAAACTATTAACAAAATGCAGATCTTCAAGTAAATAACTTATAGAACAAAAGTAGTTATTTTAGGGTTTTCAATTTTAAACTATTAACAAAATTCTGATCTTCAAGTAAATAACTTATAGAACAGAAGTAGTTAATTTAGAGTTTTTAATTTTAAACTATTAACAAAATCCAGATCTTCAAGTAAATAGCTTATAGAACAAACGTAGTTATTTTAGTATTTTCAATTTTGAACTATTAACAAAATGCAGATCTTCAAGTAAATAACTTATAGAACAAAAGTAGTTATTTTAGGGTTTTCAATTTTAAACTATTAACAAAATTCTGATCTTCATGTAAATAACTTATAGAACAGAAGTAGTTAATTTAGAGTTTTTAATTTTAAACTATTAACTAAACGCAGATCTTCAAGTAAATAACTTATAGAACAAAAGTAGTTATTTTAGGGTTTTCAATTTTAAACTATTAACAAAATTCTGATCTTCATGTAAATAACTTATAGAACAGAAGTAGTTAATTTAGAGTTTTTAATTTTAAACTATTAACTAAACGCAGATCTTCAAGTAAATAACTTATAGAACAAAAGTAATTTTAGGGTTTTCAATTTTAAACTATTAACAAAATTCTGATCTTTAAGTAAATAACTTAAGGAACTAAAGTATTTGTTAGAAGATTTTAATTTTAAATTGCTACAAAATTCTGTTCTTCAAGTAAATAACTTATAGAACAAAAGTAGTTATTTTAGAGTTTTCAATTTTAAACTATTGCAACATTCTTATCTTCAAGTAAATAACTTATAGAACAGAAGTAGTTAATTTAGAGTTTTTAATTTTAACCTATTAGCAAAATTCAGATCTTCAAGTAAATAACTTATAGAACAAAAATAGTTATTTTAGGGTTTTCAATTTTAAACTATTATAAAATGCAGATCTTCTAGTAAATAACTTATAGAACAAAAGTAGTAATTTTAGGGTTTTCAATTTTAAACTATTAACTAAATTCTGATCTTCAAGTAAATAACTTATAGAACAGAAGTAATTAATTTAGGGTTTTCAATTTTGAACTATTAACAAAATTCTGATCTTCAAGTAAATAACTTATAGAACTAAAGTATTAGTTTGAAGATTTTGATTTTAAATTGTCTACATATTTCTGTTCTTTAAGTAAATAACTAAAAGACAAAAGTAGTTAGATTACAGCTTTAATTATAAACTATTAACAAAATGCAGATCTTCAAGTAAATAACTTATAGAACTAAAGTATAAGTTAGAAGATTTTGATTTTAAATTGCTACAAAATTCTGTTTTTCAAGTAAAAAACTTATAGAACAAAAGTAGTTATTTTAGAGTTTTCAATTTTAAACTATTAACAAAATTCTGATCTTCAAGTAAATAACTTATAGAACAAAAGTAGTTATTTAAGGGTTTTCAATTTTAAACTATTAACAACATTCTGATCTTCAAATAAATAACTTATAGAACAGAAGTAGTTAATTTATAGTTTTTAATTTTAAACTATTAACAAAATGCAGATCTTTAAGTAAATAACTTATAGAACAAAAATAGTTATTTTAGGGTTTTCAATTTTAAACTATTAGCAAAATTCTGATCTTCAAGTAAATAACTTAAAGAACTAAATTATTAGTTAGAAGATTTTGATTTTAAATTGCTACAAAATTCTGTTCTTCAAGTAAATAACTTATAAAACAAAAGTAGTTATTTTAGGGTTTTCAATTTTAAACTATTATAAAATGCAGATCTTCTAGTAAATAACTTATAGAACAAAAGTAGTAATTTTAGGGTTTTCAATTTTAAACTATTAACTAAATTCTGATCTTCAAGTAAATAACTTATAGAACAGAAGTAGTTAATTTAGGGTTTTCAATTTTGAACTATTAACAAAATTCTGATCTTCAAGTAAATAACTTATAGAACTAAAGTATTAGTTTGAAGATTTTGATTTTAAATTGTCTACATATTTCTGTTCTTTAAGTAAATAACTAAAAGACAAAAGTAGTTAGATTACAGCTTTAATTATAAACTATTAACAAAATGCAGATCTTCAAGTAAATAACTTATAGATCAAAAGTAGTTATTTTAGGTTTTTCAATTTTAAACTATTAGCAAAATTCTGATCTTCAAGTAAATAACTTATAGAACTAAAGTATTAGTTAGAAGATTTTGATTTTAAATTGCTACAAAATTCTGTTTTTCAAGTAAATAACTTATAGAACAAAAGTAGTTATTTAAGGGTTTTCAATTTTAAACTATTAACAACATTCTGATCTTCAAATAAATAACTTAAGGAACTAAGTATTAGTTAGAAGATTTTTATTTTAAATTGCTACAAAATTCTGTTCTTCAAGTAAATAACTTATAGAACAAAAGTAGTTATTTTAGAGTTTTCAATTTTAAACTATTAACAACATTCTGATCTTCAAGTAAATAACTTATAGAACAGAAGTAGTTAATTTATAGTTTTTAATTTTAAACTATTAACAAAATGCAGATCTTTAAGTAAATAACTTATAGAACAAAAATAGTTATTTTAGGGTTTTCAATTTTAAACTATTAACAAAATTCTGATCTTCAAGTAAATAACTTAAAGATCTATAGTATTAGTTTGAAGATTTCGATTTTAAATTGTCTACAAATTTCTGTTCTTTAAGTAAATAACTAAAAGATCAAAAGTAGTTAGTTTATAACTTTCATTTTAAACTATTAACAAAATACTGATTTTCAAGTAAATAACTTATAGACCAGAAGTAGTTAATTTAGAGTTTTTAATTTTAAACTATTAACAAAATGCTGATCTTCAAGTAAATAACTTATAGAGCAGAAGTAGTTAATGTAGAGTTTTTAATTTTAAACTATTAACAAAATGCAGATCTTCAAGTAAATAACTTATAGAACAAAAGTAGTTATTTTAGGGTTTTCAATTTTAAACTATTAACAAAATTCTGATCTTCATGTAAATAACTTATAGAACAGAAGTAGTTAATTTAGAGTTTTTAATTTTAAACTATTAACTAAACGCAGTCTTCAAGTAAGTAACTTATAGAACAAAAGTAGTTATTTTAGGGTTTTCAATTTTAAACTATTAACAAAATTCTGATCTTCATGTAAATAACTTATAGAACAGAAGTAGTTAATTTAGAGTTTTTAATTTTAAACTATTAACTAAACGCAGATCTTCAAGTAAATAACTTATAGAACAAAAGTAGTTATTATAGGGTTTTCAATTTTAAACTATTAACAAAATTCTGATCTTTAAGTAAATAACTTAAGGAACTAATGTATTAGTTAGAAGATTTTAATTTTAAATTGCTACAAACTTCTGTTCTTCAAGTAAATAACTTATAGAACAAAAGTAGTTATTTTAGAGTTTTCAATTTTAAACTATTGACAACATTTTTATCTTCAAGTAAATAACTTATAGAACAGAAGTAGTTAATTTAGAGTTTTTAATTTTAACCTATTAGCAAAATGCAGATCTTCAAGTAAATAACTTATAGAACAAAAATAGTTATTTTAGGGTTTTCAATTTTAAACTATTAGCAAAATTCTGATCTTTAAGTAAATAACTTAAAGAACTAAAGTATTAGTTAGAAGATTTTGATTTTAAATTGCTACAAAATTCTGTTCTTCAAGTAAATAACTTATAGAACAAAAGTAGTTATTTTAGAGTTTTCAATTTTAAACTATTAACAAAATCCAGATCTTCAAGTAAATAACTTATAGAACAAACGTAGTTATTTTAGTATTTTCAATTTTGAACTATTAACAAAATTCTGATCTTCAAGTAAATAACTTAAAGAACTAAAGTATTAGTTAGAAGATTTTGATTTAAAATTGCTACAAAATTCTGTTCTTCAAGTAAATATCTTATAGAACAGAAGTAGTTATTTTAGAGTTTTCAATTTTAAACCATTGACAACATTTTTATCTTCAAGTAAATAACTTATAGAACAGAAGTAGTTAATTTAGAGTTTTTAATTTTAACCTATTAGCAAAATGCAGATCTTCAAGTAAATAACTTATAGAACAAAAATAGTTATTTTAGGGTTTTCAATTTTAAACTATTAGCAAAATTCTGATCTTTAAGTAAATAACTTAAAGAACTAAAGTATTAGTTAGAAGATTTTGATTTTAAATTGCTACAAAATTCTGTTCTTCAAGTAAATAACTTATAGAACAAAAGTAGTTATTTTAGAGTTTTCAATTTTAAACTATTAACAAAATCCAGATCTTCAAGTAAATAACTTAGAGCAAACGTAGTTATTTTAGTATTTTCAATTTTGAACTATTAACAAAATTCTGATCTTCAAGTAAATAACTTAAAGAACTAAAGTATTAGTTAGAAGATTTTGATTTTAAATTGCTACAAAATTCTGTTCTTCAAGTAAATATCTTATAGAACAGAAGTAGTTATTTTAGAGTTTTCAATTTTAAACTATTAACAAAATTCTGATCTTCAAGTAAATAACTTATAGAACAGAAGTAGTTAATTTAGAGTTTTTAATTTTAAACTATTAACAAAATTCTGATCTTCATGTAAATAACTTATAGAACAGAAGTAGTTAATTTAGAGTTTTTAATTTTAAACTATTAACTAAACGCAAATCTTCAAGTTAATAACTTATAGAACAAAAGTAGTTATTATAGGGTTTTCAATTTTAAACTATTAACCAAATTCTGATCTTCATGTAAATAACTTATAGAACAGAAGTAGTTAATTTAGAGTTTTTAATTTTAAACTATTAACTAACCGCAGATCTTCAAGTAAATAACTTATAGAACAGAAGTAGTTAATTTAGAGTTTTTAATTTTAAACTAGTAACTAAACGCAGATCTTCAAGTAAATAACTTATAGAACAAAAGTAGTTATTTTAGAGTTTTCAATTTTAAACTATTAACAAAATTCTGATCTTCAAGTAAATAACTTATAGAACAAAAGTAGTTATTTTAGGGTGTTCAATTTTAAACTATTAACAAAATTCTGATCTTCATGTAAATAACTTATAGAACAGAAGTAGTTAATTTAGAGTTTTTAATTTTAAACTATTAACAAAATGCAGATCTTCAAGTAAATAACTTATAAAACAAAAGTAGTTATTTTAGGGTTTTCAATTTTAAACTATTATAAAATGCAGATCTTCTAGTAAATAACTTATAGAACAAAAGTAGTAATTTTAGGGTTTTCAATTTTAAACTATTAACTAAATTCTGATCTTCAAGTAAATAACTTATAGAACAGAAGTAGTTAATTTAGGGTTTTCAATTTTAAACTATTAGCAAAATTCTGATCTTCAAGTAAATAACTTATAGAACTAAAGTATTAGTTAGAAGATTTTGATTTTAAATTGCTACAAAATTCTGTTTTTCAAGTAAATAACTTATAGAACAAAAGTAGTTATTTTAGAGTTTTCAATTTTAAACTATTAACAAAATTCTGATCTTCAAGTAAATAACTTATAGAACAGAAGTAGTTAATTTAGAGCTTTTAATTTTAAACTATTAACAAAATGCAGATCTTCAAGTAAATAACTTATAGAACAAAAGCAGTTATTTAAGGGTTTTCAATTTTAAACTATTAACAAAATTCTGATCTTCAAGTAAATAACTTAAAGATCTAAAGTATTAGTTTGAAGATTTCGATTTTAAATTGTCTACAAATTTCTGTTCTTTAAGTAAATAACTAAAAGATCAAAAGTAGTTAGTTTATAGCTTTCATTTTAAACTATTAACAAAATACTGATTTTCAAGTAAATAACTTATAGACCAGAAGTAGTTAATTTAGAGTTTTTAATTTTAAACTATTAACAAAATGCTGATCTTTAAGTAAATAACTTATAGAGCAGAAGTAGTTAATTTAGAGTTTTTCATTTTAAACTATTAACAAAATGCAGATCTTCAAGTAAATAACTTATAGAACAAAAGTAGTTATTTTAGGGTTTTCAATTTTAAACTATTAACAAAATATTGATCTTTAAGTAAATAACTTATAGAACAGAAGTAGTTAATTTAGAGTTTTTAATTTTAAACTATTAACAAAATCCAGATCTTCAAGTAAATAACTTATAGAACAAACGTAGTTATTTTAGTATTTTCAATTTTGAACTATTAACAAAATTCTGATCTTCAAGTAAATAACTTAAAGAACTAAAGTATTAGTTAGAAGATTTTGATTTTAAATTGCTACAAAATTCTGTTCTTCAAGTAAATATCTTATAGAACAAAAGTAGTTATTTTAGAGTTTTCAATTTTAAACTATTAACAAAATTCTGATCTTCAAGTAAATAACTTATAGAACAGAAGTAGTTAATTTAGAGTTTTTAATTTTAAACTATTCACAAAATGCAGATCTTCAAGTAAATAACTTATTGAACAAAAGTAGTTATTTTAGGGTTTTCAATTTTAAACTATTAACAAAATTCTGATCTTCATGTAAATAACTTATAGAACAGAAGTAGTTAATTTAGAGTTTTTAATTTTAAACTATTAACTAAACGCAGTCTTCAAGTAAATAACTTATAGAACAAAAGTAGTTATTTTAGGGTTTTCAATTTTAAACTATTAACAAAATTCTGATCTTCATGTAAATAACTTATAGAACAGAAGTAGTTAATTTAGAGTTTTTAATTTTAAACTATTAACTAAACGCAGATCTTCAAGTAAATAACTTATAGAACAAAAGTAGTTATTATAGGGTTTTCAATTTTAAACTATTAACAAAATTCTCATCTTTAAGTAAATAACTTAAGGAACTAAAGTATTAGTTAGAAGATTTTAATTTTAAATTGCTACAAAATTCTGTTCTTCAAGTAAATAACTTATAGAACAAAAGTAGTTATTTTAGAGTTTTCAATTTTAAACTATTGACAACATTCTTATCTTCAAGTAAATAACTTATAGAACAGAAGTAGTTAATTTAGAGTTTTTAATTTTAACCTATTAGCAAAATGCAGATCTTCAAGTAAATAACTTATAGAACAAAAATAGTTATTTTAGGGTTTTCAATTTTAAACTATTAGCAAAATTCTGATCTTTAAGTAAATAACTTAAAGAACTAAAGTATTAGTTAGAAGATTTTGATTTTAAATTGCTACAAAATTCTGTTCTTCAAGTAAATAACTTATAGAACAGAAGTAGTTATTTTAGAGTTTTCAATTTTAAACTATTAACAAAATTCTGATCTTCAAGTAAATAACTTATAGAACAGAAGTAGTTAATTTAGAGTTTTTAATTTTAAACTATTAACAAAATTCTGATCTTCATGTAAATAACTTATAGAACAGAACTAGTTAATTTAGAGTTTTTAATTTTAAACTATTAACTAAACGCAGATCTTCAAGTTAATAACTTATAGAACAAAAGTAGTTATTATAGGGTTTTCAATTTTAAACTATTAACCAAATTCTGATCTTCATGTAAATAACTTATAGAACAGAAGTAGTTAATTTAGAGTTTTTAATTTTAAACTATTAACTAAACGCAGATCTTCAAGTAAATAACTTATAGAACAAAAGTAGTTATTATAGGGTTTTCAATTTTAAACTATTAACAAAATTCTGATCTTTAAGTAAATAACTTAAGGAACTAAAGTATTAGTTAGAAGATTTTAATTTTAAATTGCTACAAAATTCTGTTCTTCAAGTAAATAACTTATAGAACAAAAGTAGTTATTTTAGAGTTTTCAATTTTAAACTATTGACAACATTCTTATCTTCAAGTAAATAACTTATAGAACAGAAGTAGTTAATTTAGAGTTTTTAATTTTAACCTATTAGCAAAATGCAGATCTTCAAGTAAATAACTTATAGAACAAAAATAGTTATTTTAAGGTTTTCAATTTTAAACTATTAGCAAAATTCTGATCTTTAAGTAAATAACTTAAAGAACTAAAGTATTAGATAGAAGATTTTGATTTTAAATTGCTACAAAATTCTGTTCTTCAAGTAAATAACTTATAGAACAAAAGTACTTATTTTAGAGTTTTCAATTTTAAACTATTAACAAAATTCTGATCTTCAAGTAAATAACTTATAGAACAGAAGTAGTTATTTTAGAGTTTTCAATTTTAAACTATTAACAAAATTCTGGTCTTTAAGTAAATAACTTAAAGAACTAAAGTATTAGTTAGAAGATTTTGATTTTAAATTGCTACAAAATTCTGTTCTTCAAGTAAATAACTTATAGAACAAAAGTAGTTATTTTAGAGTTTTCAATTTTAAACTATTAACAAAATTCTGATCTTCAAGTAAATAACTTATAGAACAGAAGTAGTTAATTTAGAGTTTTTAATTTTAAACTATTAACAAAATGCAGATCTTCAAGTAAATAACTTATAGAACAAAAGTAGTTATTTTAGGGTTTTCAATTTTAAACTATTAACAAAATTCTGATCTTCATGTAAATAACTTATAGAACAGAAGTAGTTAATTTAGAGTTTTTAATTTTAACCTAATAGCAAAATGCAGATCTTCAAGTAAATAACTTATAGAACAAAAATAGTTATTTTAAGGTTTTCAATTTTAAACTATTAGCAAAATTCTGATCTTTAAGTAAATAACTTAAAGAACTAAAGTATTAGATAGAAGATTTTGATTTTAAATTGCTACAAAATTCTGTTCTTCAAGTAAATAACTTATAGAACAAAAGTAGTTATTTTAGAGTTTTCAATTTTAAACTATTAACAAAATTCTGATCTTCAAGTAAATAACTTATAGAACAGAAGTAGTTAATTTAGAGTTTTTAATTTTAAACTATTAACAAAATGCAGATCTTCAAGTAAATAACTTATAGAACAAAAGTAGTTATTTTAGGGTTTTCAATTTTAAACTATTAACAAAATTCTGATCTTCAAGTAAATAACTTATAGAACAGAAGTAATTAATTTAGAGTTTTTAATTTTAAACTATTAACAAAATGCAGATCTTCAAGTAAATAACTTATAGAACAAAAGTAGTTATTTTAGGGTTTTCAATTTTAAACTATTAACAAAATTCTCATCTTTAAGTAAATAACTTAAGGAACTAAAGTATTAGTTAGAAGATTTTAATTTTAAATTGCTACAAAATTCTGTTCTTCAAGTAAATAACTTATAGAACAAAAGTAGTTATTTTAGAGTTTTCAATTTTAAACTATTGACAACATTCTTATCTTCAAGTAAATAACTTATAGAACAGAAGTAGTTAATTTAGAGTTTTTAATTTTAAACTATTAACAAAATGCAGATCTTCAAGTAAATAACTTATAGAACAAAAGTAGTTATTTTAGGGTTTTCAATTTTAAACTATTAACAAAATTCTGATCTTCATGTAAATAACTTATAGAACAGAAGTAGTTAATTTAGAGTTTTTAATTTTAACCTAATAGCAAAATGCAGATCTTCAAGTAAATAACTTATAGAACAAAAATAGTTATTTTAAGGTTTTCAATTTTAAACTATTAGCAAAATTCTGATCTTTAAGTAAATAACTTAAAGAACTAAAGTATTAGATAGAAGATTTTGATTTTAAATTGCTACAAAATTCTGTTCTTCAAGTAAATAACTTATAGAACAAAAGTAGTTATTTTAGAGTTTTCAATTTTAAACTATTAACAAAATTCTGATCTTCAAGTAAATAACTTATAGAACAGAAGTAGTTAATTTAGAGTTTTTAATTTTAAACTATTAACAAAATGCAGATCTTCAAGTAAATAACTTATAGAACAAAAGTAGTTATTTTAGGGTTTTCAATTTTAAACTATTAACAAAATTCTGATCTTCAAGTAAATAACTTATAGAACAGAAGTAATTAATTTAGAGTTTTTAATTTTAAACTATTAACAAAATGCAGATCTTCAAGTAAATAACTTATAGAACAAAAGTAGTTATTTTAGGGTTTTCAATTTTAAACTATTAACAAAATTCTCATCTTTAAGTAAATAACTTAAGGAACTAAAGTATTAGTTAGAAGATTTTAATTTTAAATTGCTACAAAATTCTGTTCTTCAAGTAAATAACTTATAGAACAAAAGTAGTTATTTTAGAGTTTTCAATTTTAAACTATTGACAACATTCTTATCTTCAAGTAAATAACTTATAGAACAGAAGTAGTTAATTTAGAGTTTTTAATTTTAACCTATTAGCAAAATGCAGATCTTCAAGTAAATAACTTATAGAACAAAAATAGTTATTTTAGGGTTTTCAATTTTAAACTATTAGCAAAATTCTGATCTTTAAGTAAATAACTTAAAGAACTAAAGTATTAGTTAGAAGATTTTGATTTTAAATTGCTACAAAATTCTGTTCTTCAAGTAAATAACTTATAGAACAGAAGTAGTTATTTTAGAGTTTTCAATTTTAAACTATTAACAAAATTCTGATCTTCAAGTAAATAACTTATAGAACAGAAGTAGTTAATTTAGAGTTTTTAATTTTAAACTATTAACAAAATTCTGATCTTCATGTAAATAACTTATAGAACAGAACTAGTTAATTTAGAGTTTTTAATTTTAAACTATTAACTAAACGCAGATCTTCAAGTTAATAACTTATAGAACAAAAGTAGTTATTATAGGGTTTTCAATTTTAAACTATTAACCAAATTCTGATCTTCATGTAAATAACTTATAGAACAGAAGTAGTTAATTTAGAGTTTTTAATTTTAAACTATTAACTAAACGCAGATCTTCAAGTAAATAACTTATAGAACAAAAGTAGTTATTATAGGGTTTTCAATTTTAAACTATTAACAAAATTCTGATCTTTAAGTAAATAACTTAAGGAACTAAAGTATTAGTTAGAAGATTTTAATTTTAAATTGCTACAAAATTCTGTTCTTCAAGTAAATAACTTATAGAACAAAAGTAGTTATTTTAGAGTTTTCAATTTTAAACTATTGACAACATTCTTATCTTCAAGTAAATAACTTATAGAACAGAAGTAGTTAATTTAGAGTTTTTAATTTTAACCTATTAGCAAAATGCAGATCTTCAAGTAAATAACTTATAGAACAAAAATAGTTATTTTAAGGTTTTCAATTTTAAACTATTAGCAAAATTCTGATCTTTAAGTAAATAACTTAAAGAACTAAAGTATTAGATAGAAGATTTTGATTTTAAATTGCTACAAAATTCTGTTCTTCAAGTAAATAACTTATAGAACAAAAGTACTTATTTTAGAGTTTTCAATTTTAAACTATTAACAAAATTCTGATCTTCAAGTAAATAACTTATAGAACAGAAGTAGTTATTTTAGAGTTTTCAATTTTAAACTATTAACAAAATTCTGGTCTTTAAGTAAATAACTTAAAGAACTAAAGTATTAGTTAGAAGATTTTGATTTTAAATTGCTACAAAATTCTGTTCTTCAAGTAAATAACTTATAGAACAAAAGTAGTTATTTTAGAGTTTTCAATTTTAAACTATTAACAAAATTCTGATCTTCAAGTAAATAACTTATAGAACAGAAGTAGTTAATTTAGAGTTTTTAATTTTAAACTATTAACAAAATGCAGATCTTCAAGTAAATAACTTATAGAACAAAAGTAGTTATTTTAGGGTTTTCAATTTTAAACTATTAACAAAATTCTGATCTTCATGTAATAACTTATAGAACAGAAGTAGTTAATTTAGAGTTTTTAATTTTAACCTAATAGCAAAATGCAGATCTTCAAGTAAATAACTTATAGAACAAAAATAGTTATTTTAAGGTTTTCAATTTTAAACTATTAGCAAAATTCTGATCTTTAAGTAAATAACTTAAAGAACTAAAGTATTAGATAGAAGATTTTGATTTTAAATTGCTACAAAATTCTGTTCTTCAAGTAAATAACTTATAGAACAAAAGTAGTTATTTTAGAGTTTTCAATTTTAAACTATTAACAAAATTCTGATCTTCAAGTAAATAACTTATAGAACAGAAGTAGTTAATTTAGAGTTTTTAATTTTAAACTATTAACAAAATGCAGATCTTCAAGTAAATAACTTATAGAACAAAAGTAGTTATTTTAGGGTTTTCAATTTTAAACTATTAACAAAATTCTGATCTTCAAGTAAATAACTTATAGAACAGAAGTAATTAATTTAGAGTTTTTAATTTTAAACTATTAACAAAATGCAGATCTTCAAGTAAATAACTTATAGAACAAAAGTAGTTATTTTAGGGTTTTCAATTTTAAACTATTAACAAAATTCTGATCTTCAAGTAAATAACTTAAAGAACTAAAGAATTAGTTAGAAGATTTTGATTTTAAATTGCTACAAAATTCTGTTCTTCAAGTAAATATCTTATAGAACAAAAGTAGTTATTTTAGAGTTTTCAATTTTAAACTATTAACAAAATTCTGATCATCAAGTAAATAACTTATAGAACAGAAGTAGTTAATTTAGTGTTTTTAATTTTAAACTATTCACAAAATGCAGATCTTCAAGTAAATAACTTATAGAACAAAAGTAGTTATTTTAGTGTTTTCAATTTTAAACTATTAACAAAATTCTGATCTTTAAGTAAATAACTTAAGGAACTAAAGTATTAGTTAGAAGATTTTAATTTTAAATTGCTACAAGATTCTGTTCTTCAAGTAAATAACTTATAGAACAGAAGTAGTTAATTTAGAGTTTTTAATTTTAAACTATTAACAAAATGCAGATCTTCAAGTAAATAACTTATAAAACAAAAGTAGTTATTTTAGTTTTTTCAATTTTAAACTATTAGCAAAATTCTGATCTTCATGTAAATAACTTATAGAACAGAAGTAGTTAATTTAGAGTTTTTAATTTTAAACTATTATAAAAAGCAGATCTTCAAGTAAATAACTTATAGAACAAAAGTAGTTATTTTAGGGCTTTCAATTTTAAACTATTAACAAAATTCTGATCTTCATGTAAATAACTTATAGAACAGAAGTAGTTAATTTAGAGTTTTTAGTTTTAAACTATTAACTAAACGCAGATCTTCAAGTAAATAACTTATAGAACAAAAATAGTTATTTTAGGGCTTTCAACTTTAAACTAATAGCAAAATTCTGATCTTCAAGTAAATAACTTAAAGAACTAAAGTATTAGTTAGAAGATTGTGATTTTATATTGCTACAAAATTCTGTTCTTCAAGTAAATAACTTATAGAACAAAAGTAGTTATTTTAGAGTTTTCAATTTTAAACTATTAACAAAATTCTGATCTTCAAGTAAATAACTTATAGAACAAAAGTAGTTATTTTAGGGTTTTCAATTTTAAACTATTAACAAAATTCTGATCTTCAAGTAAATAATTTATAGAACAGAAGTAGTTAATTTAGAGTTTTCAATTTTAAACTATTGACAACATTCTGTTCTTCAAGTAAATAACTTATAGAACATAAGTAGTTATTTTAGAGTTTTCAATTTTAAACTATTGACAAAATTCTGATCTTCAAGTAAATAACTTATAGAACAAAAGTAGTTATTTTAGGGTTTTCAATTTTAAACTATTAATAAAATTCTGATCTTCAAGTAAATAACTTATAGAACAGAAGTAGTTATTTTAGGGTTTTCAATTTTAAACTATTAACAAAATTCTGTTCTTCAAGTAAATAACTTATAGAACAAAAGTAGTTATTTTAGAGTTTTCAATTTTAAACTATTGACAACATTCTTATCTTCAAGTAAATAACTTATAGAACAGAAGTAGTTAATTTAGAGTTTTCAATTTTAAACTATTGACAACATTCTTATCTTCAAGTAAATAACTTATAGAACAGAAGTAGTTAATTTAGAGTTTTTAATTTTAACCTATTAGCAAAATGCAGATCTTCAAGTAAATAACTTATAGAACAAAAGTACTTATTTTAGGGTTTTCAATTTTAAACTATTAACAAAATTCTGATCTTCATGTAAATAACTTATAGAACAGAAGTAGTTATTTTAGAGTTTTCAATTTTAAACTATTAACAAAATTCTGGTCTTTAAGTAAATAACTTAAAGAACTAAAGTATTAGTTAGAAGATTTTGATTTTAAATTGCTACAAAATTCTGTTCTTCAAGTAAATAACTTATAGAACAAAAGTAGTTATTTTAGAGTTTTCAATTTTAAACTATTAACAAAATTCTGATCTTCAAGTAAATAACTTATAGAACAGAAGTAGTTAATTTAGAGTTTTTAATTTTAAACTATTAACAAAATGCAGATCTTCAAGTAAATAACTTATAGAACAAAAGTAGTTATTTTAGGGTTTTCAATTTTAAACTATTAACAAAATTCTGATCTTCATGTAAATAACTTATAGAACAGAAGTAGTTAATTTAGAGTTTTTAATTTTAAACTATTAACTAAATGCAGATCTTCAAGTAAATAACTTATAGAACAAAAGTAGTTATTTTAGGGTTTTCAATTTTAAACTATTGACAACATTCTTATCTTCAAGTAAATAACTTATAGAACAGAAGTAGTTAATTTAGAGTTTTCAATTTTAAACTATTGACAACATTCTTATCTTCAAGTAAATAACTTATAGAACAGAAGTAGTTAATTTAGAGTTTTTAATTTTAACCTATTAGCAAAATGCAGATCTTCAAGTAAATAACTTATAGAACAAAAGTACTTATTTTAGGGTTTTCAATTTTAAACTATTAACAAAATTCTGATCTTCATGTAAATAACTTATAGAACAGAAGTAGTTATTTTAGAGTTTTCAATTTTAAACTATTAACAAAATTCTGGTCTTTAAGTAAATAACTTAAAGAACTAAAGTATTAGTTAGAAGATTTTGATTTTAAATTGCTACAAAATTCTGTTCTTCAAGTAAATAACTTATAGAACAAAAGTAGTTATTTTAGAGTTTTCAATTTTAAACTATTAACAAAATTCTGATCTTCAAGTAAATAACTTATAGAACAGAAGTAGTTAATTTAGAGTTTTTAATTTTAAACTATTAACAAAATGCAGATCTTCAAGTAAATAACTTATAGAACAAAAGTAGTTATTTTAGGGTTTTCAATTTTAAACTATTAACAAAATTCTGATCTTCATGTAAATAACTTATAGAACAGAAGTAGTTAATTTAGAGTTTTTAATTTTAAACTATTAACTAAATGCAGATCTTCAAGTAAATAACTTATAGAACAAAAGTAGTTATTTTAGGGTTTTCAATTTTAAACTATTAACAAAATTCTGATCTTTAAGTAAATAACTTAAGGAACTAAAGTATTAGTTAGAAGATTTTAATTTTAAATTGCTACAAGATTCCGTTCTTCAAGTAAATAACTTATAGAACAGAAGTAGTTAATTTAGAGTTTTTAATATTAAACTATTAACAAAATGCAGATCTTCAAGTAAATAACTTATAAAACAAAAGTAGTTATTTTAGTGTTTTCAATTTTAAACTATTAACAAAATTCTGATCTTCAAGTAAATAACTTATAGAACAGAAGTAGTTAATTTAGAGTTTTTAATTTTAAACTATTAACAAAATGCAGATCTTCAAGTAAATAACTTATAGAACAAAAGTAGTTATTTTAGGGTTTTCAATTTTAAACTATTAACAAAATTCTGATCTTCAAGTAAATAACTTATAGAACAGAAGTAGTTAATTTAGAGTTTTTAATTTTAAACTATTAACAAAATGCAGATCTTCAAGTAAATAACTTATAGAACAAAAGTAGTTATTTTAGGGTTTTCAATTTTAAACTATTAACAAAATTCTGATCTTCAAGTAAATAACTTAAAGAACTAAAGTATTAGTTAGAAGATTTTGATTTTAAATTGCTACAAAATTCTGTTCTTCAAGTAAATATCTTATAGAACAAAAGTAGTTATTTTAGAGTTTTCAATTTTAAACTATTAACAAAATTCTGATCATCAAGTAAATAACTTATAGAACAGAAGTAGTTAATTTAGAGTTTTTAATTTTAAACTATTCACAAAATGCAGATCTTCAAGTAAATAACTTATAGAACAAAAGTAGTTATTTTAGTGTTTTCAATTTTAAACTATTAACAAAATTCTGATCTTTAAGTAAATAACTTAAGGAACTAAAGTATTAGTTAGAAGATTTTAATTTTAAATTGCTACAAGATTCTGTTCTTCAAGTAAATAACTTATAGAACAGAAGTAGTTAATTTAGAGTTTTTAATTTTAAGCTATTAACAAAATGCAGATCTTCAAGTAAATAACTTATAAAACAAAAGTAGTTATTTTAGTTTTTTCAATTTTAAACTATTAGCAAAATTCTGATCTTCATGTAAATAACTTATAGAACAGAAGTAGTTAATTTAGAGTTTTTAATTTTAAACTATTATAAAAAGCAGATCTTCAAGTAAATAACTTATAGAACAAAAGTAGTTATTTTAGGGTTTTCAATTTTAAACTATTAACAAAATTCTGATCTTCATGTAAATAACTTATAGAACAGAAGTAGTTAATTTAGAGTTTTTAGTTTTAAACTATTAACTAAACGCAGATCTTCAAGTAAATAACTTATAGAAAAAAATAGTTATTTTAGGGCTTTCAACTTTAAACTAATAGCAAAATTCTGATCTTCAAGTAAATAACTTAAAGAACTAAAGTATTAGTTAGAAGATTTTGATTTTATATTGCTACAAAATTCTGTTCTTCAAGTAAATAACTTATAGAACAAAAGTAGTTATTTTAGAGTTTTCAATTTTAAACTATTAACAAAATTCTGATCTTCAAGTAAATAACTTATAGAACAAAAGTAGTAATTTTAGGGTTTTCAATTTTAAACTATTAACAAAATTCTGATCTTCAAGTAAATAATTTATAGAACAGAAGTAGTTAATTTAGAGTTTTCAATTTTAAACTATTGACAACATTCTGTTCTTCAAGTAAATAACTTATAGAACATAAGTAGTTATTTTAGAGTTTTCAATTTTAAACTATTGACAAAATTCTGATCTTCAAGTAAATAACTTATAGAACAAAAGTAGTTATTTTAGGGTTTTCAATTTTAAACTATTAATAAAATTCTGATCTTCAATTAAATAACTTATAGAACAGAAGTAGTTATTTTAGGGTTTTCAATTTTAAACTATTAACAAAATTCTGTTCTTCAAGTAAATAACTTATAGAACAAAAGTAGTTATTTTAGAGTTTTCAATTTTAAACTATTGACAACATTCTTATCTTCAAGTAAATAACTTATAGAACAGAAGTAGTTAATTTAGAGTTTTCAATTTTAAACTATTGACAACATTCTTATCTTCAAGTAAATAACTTATAGAACAGAAGTAGTTAATTTAGAGTTTTTAATTTTAACCTATTAGCAAAATGCAGATCTTCAAGTAAATAACTTATAGAACAAAAGTACTTATTTTAGGGTTTTCAATTTTAAACTATTAACAAAATTCTGATCTTCATGTAAATAACTTATAGAACAGAAGTAGTTATTTTAGAGTTTTCAATTTTAAACTATTAACAAAATTCTGATCTTTAAGTAAATAACTTAAAGAACTAAAGTATTAGTTAGAAGATTTTGATTTTAAATTGCTACAAAATTCTGTTCTTCAAGTAAATAACTTATAGAACAAAAGTAGTTATTTTAGAGTTTTCAATTTTAAACTATTAACAAAATTCTGATCTTCAAGTAAATAACTTATAGAACAGAAGTAGTTAATTTAGAGTTTTTAATTTTAAACTATTAACAAAATGCAGATCTTCAAGTAAATAACTTATAGAACAAAAGTAGTTATTTTAGGGTTTTCAATTTTAAACTATTAACAAAATTCTGATCTTCATGTAAATAACTTATAGAACAGAAGTAGTTAATTTAGAGTTTTTAATTTTAAACTATTAACTAAATGCAGATCTTCAAGTAAATAACTTATAGAACAAAAGTAGTTATTTTAGGGTTTTCAATTTTAAACTATTAACAAAATTCTGATCTTTAAGTAAATAACTTAAGGAACTAAAGTATTAGTTAGAAGATTTTAATTTTAAATTGCTACAAGATTCTGTTCTTCAAGTAAATAACTTATAGAACAGAAGTAGTTAATTTAGAGTTTTTAATATTAAACTATTAACAAAATGCAGATCTTCAAGTAAATAACTTATAGAACAAAAGTAGTTATTTTAGAGTTTTTAATTTTAAACTATTAACAAAATTCTGATCTTCAAGTAAATAACTGATAGAACAGAAGTAGTTAATTTAGAGTTTTTAATTTTAAACTATTATAAAAAGCAGATCTTCAAGTAAATAACTTATAGAACAAAAGTAGTTATTTTAGGGTTTTCAATTTTAAACTATTAACAAAATTCTGATCTTCATGTAAATAACTTATAGAACAGAAGTAGTTAATTTAGAGTTTTTAATTTTAAACTATTAACTAAACGCAGATCTTCAAGTAAATAACTTATAGAACAAAAATAGTTATTTTAGGGCTTTCAATTTTAAACTAATAGCAAAATTCTGATCTTCAAGTAAATAACTTAAAGAACTAAAGAATTAGTTAGAAGATTTTGATTTTATATTGCTACAAAATTCTGTTCTTCAAGTAAATAACTTATAGAACAAAAGTAGTTATTTTAGAGTTTTCAATTTTAAACTATTAACAAAATTCTGATCTTCAAGTAAATAACTTATAGAACAGAAGTAGTTAATTTAGAGTTTTTAATTTTAAAATATTATAAAAAGCAGATCTTCAAGTAAATAACTTATAGAACAAAAGTAGTTATTTTAGGGTTTTCAATTTTAAACTATTAACAAAATTCTGATCTTCTTGTAAATAACTTATAGAACAGAAGTAGTTAATTTAGAGTTTTTAATTTTAAACTATTAACAGTTAATAGTTCTACTAAACTACTACTAAATCTCTAAACGCAGATCTACTAAACGCAGATCTTCAAGTAAATAACTTATAGAACAAAAGTAGTTATTTTAGGGTTTTCAATTTTAAACTATTAACAAAATTCTGATCTTTAAGTAAATAACTTAAGGAACTAAAGTATTAGTTAGAAGATTTTAATTTTAAATTGCTACAAAATTCTGTTCTTCAAGTAAATAACTTATAGAACAGAAGTAGTTAATTTACAGTTTTTAACTTTAACCTATTGACAACATTCTTATCTTCAAGTAAATAACTTATAGAACAGAAGTAGTTAATTTAGAGTTTTTAATTTTAACCTATTAGCAAAATGCAGATCTTCAAGTAAATAACTTATAGAACAAAAGTAGTTATTTTAGGGTTTTCAATTTTAAACTATTAACAAAATTCTGATCTTCAAGTAAATAACTTATAGAACAGAAGTAGTTAATTTAGAGTTTTCAATTTTAAACTATTGACAACATTCTGTTCTTCAAGTAAATAACTTATAGAACAAAAGTAGTTATTTTAGAGTTTTCAATTTTAAACTATTGACAAAATTCTGATCTTCAAGTAAATAACTTATAGAACAGAAGTAGTTATTTTAGGGTTTTCAATTTTAAACTATTAATAAAATTCTGATCTTCAAGTAAATAACTTATAGAACAGAAGTAGTTAATTTAGAGTTTTTAATTTTAGACTATTAACAAAATGCAGATCTTCAAGTAAATAACTTATAGAACAAAAGTAGTTATTTTAGGGTTTTCAATTTTAAACTATTAACAAAATTCTGATCTTCATGTAAATAACTTATAGAACAGAAGTAGTTAATTTAGAGTTTTTAATTTTAAACTATTAACTAAATGCAGATCTTCAAGTAAATAACTTATAGAACAAAAGAAGTTATTTTAGGTTTTTCAATTTTAAACTATTAACAAAATTCTGATCTTTAAGTAAATAACTTAAGGAACTAAAGTATTAATTAGAAGATTTTAATTTTAAATTGCTACAAGATTCTTCTCTTCAAGTAAATAACTTATAGAACAGAAGTAGTTAATTTAGAGTTTTTAATTTTAAACTATTAACAAAATGCAGATCTTCAAGTAAATAACTTATAAAACAAAAGTAGTTATTTTTGTTTTTTCAATTTTAAACTATTAGCAAAATTCTGATCTTCAAGTAAATAACTTATAGAACTAAAGTATTAGTTAGAAGATTTTGATTTTAAATTGCTACAAAATTCTGTTTTTCAAGTAAATAACTTATAGAACAAAAGTAGTTATTTTAGAGTTTTCAATTTTAAACTATTAACAAAATTCTGATCTTCAAGTAAATAACTTATAGAACAGAAGTAGTTAATTTAGAGCTTTTAATTTTAAACTATTAACAAAATGCAGATCTTCAAGTAAATACCTTATAGAACAAAAGTAGTTATTTTAGAGTTTTCAATTTTAAACTATTAACAAAATTCTGTTCTTCAAGTAAATAACTTATAGAACAGAAGTAGTTAATTTAGAGTTTTTAATTTTAAACTATTAACAAAATGCAGATCTTCAAGTAAATAACTTATAGAACAAAAATAGTTATTTTATGGTTTTCAATTTTAAACTATTAACAAAATTCTGATCTTCAAGTAAATAACTTAAAGAACTACAGTATTAGTTTGAAGGTTTCGATTTTAAATTGTCTACAAATTTCTGTTTTTTAAGTAAATAACTAAAAGAACAAAAGTAGCTAGTTTATAGCTTTAATTTTAAACTATTAACAAAATACTGATTTTCTAGTAAATAACTTATAGACCAGAAGTAGGTAATTTAGAGTTTTCAATTTTAAACTATTAACAAAATTCTGGTCTTTAAGTAAATAACTTAAAGAACTAAAGTATTAGATAGAAGATTTTGATTTTAAATTGCTACAAAATTCTGTTCTTCAAGTAAATAACTTATAGAACAGAAGTAGTTAATTTAGAGTTTTTAATTTTAACCTATTAGCAAAATGCAGATCTTCAAGTAAATAACTTATAGAACAAAAATAGTTATTTTAAGGTTTTCAATTTTAAACTATTAGCAAAATTCTGATCTTTAAGTAAATAACTTAAAGAACTAAAGTATTAGATAGAAGATTTTGATTTTAAATTGCTACAAAATTCTGTTCTTCAAGTAAATAACTTATAGAACAAAAGTACTTATTTTAGAGTTTTCAATTTTAAACTATTAACAAAATTCTGATCTTCAAGTAAATAACTTATAGAACAGAAGTAGTTATTTTAGAGTTTTCAATTTTAAACTATTAACAAAATTCTGGTCTTTAAGTAAATAACTTAAAGAACTAAAGTATTAGTTAGAAGATTTTAATTTTAAATTGCTACAAAATTCTGTTCTTCAAGTAAATAACTTATAGAACAAAAGTAGTTATTTTAGAGTTTTCAATTTTAAACTATTGACAACATTCTTATCTTCAAGTAAATAACTTATAGAACAGAAGTAGTTAATTTAGAGTTTTTAATTTTAACCTATTAGCAAAATGCAGATCTTCAAGTAAATAACTTATAGAACAAAAATAGTTATTTTAAGGTTTTCAATTTTAAACTATTAGCAAAATTCTGATCTTTAAGTAAATAACTTAAAGAACTAAAGTATTAGATAGAAGATTTTGATTTTAAATTGCTACAAAATTCTGTTCTTCAAGTAAATAACTTATAGAACAAAAGTACTTATTTTAGAGTTTTCAATTTTAAACTATTAACAAAATTCTGATCTTCAAGTAAATAACTTATAGAACAGAAGTAGTTATTTTAGAGTTTTCAATTTTAAACTATTAACAAAATTCTGGTCTTTAAGTAAATAACTTAAAGAACTAAAGTATTAGTTAGAAGATTTTGATTTTAAATTGCTACAAAATTCTGTTCTTCAAGTAAATAACTTATAGAACAAAAGTAGTTATTTTAGAGTTTTCAATTTTAAACTATTAACAAAATTCTGATCTTCAAGTAAATAACTTATAGAACAGAAGTAGTTAATTTAGAGTTTTTAATTTTAAACTATTAACAAAATGCAGATCTTCAAGTAAATAACTTATAGAACAAAAGTAGTTATTTTAGGGTTTTCAATTTTAAACTATTAACAAAATTCTGATCTTCATGTAAATAACTTATAGAACAGAAGTAGTTAATTTAGAGTTTTTAATTTTAACCTAATAGCAAAATGCAGATCTTCAAGTAAATAACTTATAGAACAAAAATAGTTATTTTAAGGTTTTCAATTTTAAACTATTAGCAAAATTCTGATCTTTAAGTAAATAACTTAAAGAACTAAAGTATTAGATAGAAGATTTTGATTTTAAATTGCTACAAAATTCTGTTCTTCAAGTAAATAACTTATAGAACAAAAGTAGTTATTTTAGAGTTTTCAATTTTAAACTATTAACAAAATTCTGATCTTCAAGTAAATAACTTATAGAACAGAAGTAGTTAATTTAGAGTTTTTAATTTTAAACTATTAACAAAATGCAGATCTTCAAGTAAATAACTTATAGAACAAAAGTAGTTATTTTAGGGTTTTCAATTTTAAACTATTAACAAAATTCTGATCTTCAAGTAAATAACTTATAGAACAGAAGTAATTAATTTAGAGTTTTTAATTTTAAACTATTAACAAAATGCAGATCTTCAAGTAAATAACTTATAGAACAAAAGTAGTTATTTTAGGGTTTTCAATTTTAAACTATTAACAAAATTCTGATCTTCAAGTAAATAACTTAAAGAACTAAAGAATTAGTTAGAAGATTTTGATTTTAAATTGCTACAAAATTCTGTTCTTCAAGTAAATATCTTATAGAACAAAAGTAGTTATTTTAGAGTTTTCAATTTTAAACTATTAACAAAATTCTGATCATCAAGTAAATAACTTATAGAACAGAAGTAGTTAATTTAGTGTTTTTAATTTTAAACTATTCACAAAATGCAGATCTTCAAGTAAATAACTTATAGAACAAAAGTAGTTATTTTAGTGTTTTCAATTTTAAACTATTAACAAAATTCTGATCTTTAAGTAAATAACTTAAGGAACTAAAGTATTAGTTAGAAGATTTTAATTTTAAATTGCTACAAGATTCTGTTCTTCAAGTAAATAACTTATAGAACAGAAGTAGTTAATTTAGAGTTTTTAATTTTAAACTATTAACAAAATGCAGATCTTCAAGTAAATAACTTATAAAACAAAAGTAGTTATTTTAGTTTTTTCAATTTTAAACTATTAGCAAAATTCTGATCTTCATGTAAATAACTTATAGAACAGAAGTAGTTAATTTAGAGTTTTTAATTTTAAACTATTATAAAAAGCAGATCTTCAAGTAAATAACTTATAGAACAAAAGTAGTTATTTTAGGGCTTTCAATTTTAAACTATTAACAAAATTCTGATCTTCATGTAAATAACTTATAGAACAGAAGTAGTTAATTTAGAGTTTTTAGTTTTAAACTATTAACTAAACGCAGATCTTCAAGTAAATAACTTATAGAACAAAAATAGTTATTTTAGGGCTTTCAACTTTAAACTAATAGCAAAATTCTGATCTTCAAGTAAATAACTTAAAGAACTAAAGTATTAGTTAGAAGATTGTGATTTTATATTGCTACAAAATTCTGTTCTTCAAGTAAATAACTTATAGAACAAAAGTAGTTATTTTAGAGTTTTCAATTTTAAACTATTAACAAAATTCTGATCTTCAAGTAAATAACTTATAGAACAAAAGTAGTTATTTTAGGGTTTTCAATTTTAAACTATTAACAAAATTCTGATCTTCAAGTAAATAATTTATAGAACAGAAGTAGTTAATTTAGAGTTTTCAATTTTAAACTATTGACAACATTCTGTTCTTCAAGTAAATAACTTATAGAACATAAGTAGTTATTTTAGAGTTTTCAATTTTAAACTATTGACAAAATTCTGATCTTCAAGTAAATAACTTATAGAACAAAAGTAGTTATTTTAGGGTTTTCAATTTTAAACTATTAATAAAATTCTGATCTTCAAGTAAATAACTTATAGAACAGAAGTAGTTATTTTAGGGTTTTCAATTTTAAACTATTAACAAAATTCTGTTCTTCAAGTAAATAACTTATAGAACAAAAGTAGTTATTTTAGAGTTTTCAATTTTAAACTATTGACAACATTCTTATCTTCAAGTAAATAACTTATAGAACAGAAGTAGTTAATTTAGAGTTTTCAATTTTAAACTATTGACAACATTCTTATCTTCAAGTAAATAACTTATAGAACAGAAGTAGTTAATTTAGAGTTTTTAATTTTAACCTATTAGCAAAATGCAGATCTTCAAGTAAATAACTTATAGAACAAAAGTACTTATTTTAGGGTTTTCAATTTTAAACTATTAACAAAATTCTGATCTTCATGTAAATAACTTATAGAACAGAAGTAGTTATTTTAGAGTTTTCAATTTTAAACTATTAACAAAATTCTGGTCTTTAAGTAAATAACTTAAAGAACTAAAGTATTAGTTAGAAGATTTTGATTTTAAATTGCTACAAAATTCTGTTCTTCAAGTAAATAACTTATAGAACAAAAGTAGTTATTTTAGAGTTTTCAATTTTAAACTATTAACAAAATTCTGATCTTCAAGTAAATAACTTATAGAACAGAAGTAGTTAATTTAGAGTTTTTAATTTTAAACTATTAACAAAATGCAGATCTTCAAGTAAATAACTTATAGAACAAAAGTAGTTATTTTAGGGTTTTCAATTTTAAACTATTAACAAAATTCTGATCTTCATGTAAATAACTTATAGAACAGAAGTAGTTAATTTAGAGTTTTTAATTTTAAACTATTAACTAAATGCAGATCTTCAAGTAAATAACTTATAGAACAAAAGTAGTTATTTTAGGGTTTTCAATTTTAAACTATTGACAACATTCTTATCTTCAAGTAAATAACTTATAGAACAGAAGTAGTTAATTTAGAGTTTTCAATTTTAAACTATTGACAACATTCTTATCTTCAAGTAAATAACTTATAGAACAGAAGTAGTTAATTTAGAGTTTTTAATTTTAACCTATTAGCAAAATGCAGATCTTCAAGTAAATAACTTATAGAACAAAAGTACTTATTTTAGGGTTTTCAATTTTAAACTATTAACAAAATTCTGATCTTCATGTAAATAACTTATAGAACAGAAGTAGTTATTTTAGAGTTTTCAATTTTAAACTATTAACAAAATTCTGGTCTTTAAGTAAATAACTTAAAGAACTAAAGTATTAGTTAGAAGATTTTGATTTTAAATTGCTACAAAATTCTGTTCTTCAAGTAAATAACTTATAGAACAAAAGTAGTTATTTTAGAGTTTTCAATTTTAAACTATTAACAAAATTCTGATCTTCAAGTAAATAACTTATAGAACAGAAGTAGTTAATTTAGAGTTTTTAATTTTAAACTATTAACAAAATGCAGATCTTCAAGTAAATAACTTATAGAACAAAAGTAGTTATTTTAGGGTTTTCAATTTTAAACTATTAACAAAATTCTGATCTTCATGTAAATAACTTATAGAACAGAAGTAGTTAATTTAGAGTTTTTAATTTTAAACTATTAACTAAATGCAGATCTTCAAGTAAATAACTTATAGAACAAAAGTAGTTATTTTAGGGTTTTCAATTTTAAACTATTAACAAAATTCTGATCTTTAAGTAAATAACTTAAGGAACTAAAGTATTAGTTAGAAGATTTTAATTTTAAATTGCTACAAGATTCTGTTCTTCAAGTAAATAACTTATAGAACAGAAGTAGTTAATTTAGAGTTTTTAATATTAAACTATTAACAAAATGCAGATCTTCAAGTAAATAACTTATAAAACAAAAGTAGTTATTTTAGTGTTTTCAATTTTAAACTATTAACAAAATTCTGATCTTCAAGTAAATAACTTATAGAACAGAAGTAGTTAATTTAGAGTTTTTAATTTTAAACTATTAACAAAATGCAGATCTTCAAGTAAATAACTTATAGAACAAAAGTAGTTATTTTAGGGTTTTCAATTTTAAACTATTAACAAAATTCTGATCTTCAAGTAAATAACTTATAGAACAGAAGTAGTTAATTTAGAGTTTTTAATTTTAAACTATTAACAAAATGCAGATCTTCAAGTAAATAACTTATAGAACAAAAGTAGTTATTTTAGGGTTTTCAATTTTAAACTATTAACAAAATTCTGATCTTCAAGTAAATAACTTAAAGAACTAAAGTATTAGTTAGAAGATTTTGATTTTAAATTGCTACAAAATTCTGTTCTTCAAGTAAATATCTTATAGAACAAAAGTAGTTATTTTAGAGTTTTCAATTTTAAACTATTAACAAAATTCTGATCATCAAGTAAATAACTTATAGAACAGAAGTAGTTAATTTAGAGTTTTTAATTTTAAACTATTCACAAAATGCAGATCTTCAAGTAAATAACTTATAGAACAAAAGTAGTTATTTTAGTGTTTTCAATTTTAAACTATTAACAAAATTCTGATCTTTAAGTAAATAACTTAAGGAACTAAAGTATTAGTTAGAAGATTTTAATTTTAAATTGCTACAAGATTCTGTTCTTCAAGTAAATAACTTATAGAACAGAAGTAGTTAATTTAGAGTTTTTAATTTTAAGCTATTAACAAAATGCAGATCTTCAAGTAAATAACTTATAAAACAAAAGTAGTTATTTTAGTTTTTTCAATTTTAAACTATTAGCAAAATTCTGATCTTCATGTAAATAACTTATAGAACAGAAGTAGTTAATTTAGAGTTTTTAATTTTAAACTATTATAAAAAGCAGATCTTCAAGTAAATAACTTATAGAACAAAAGTAGTTATTTTAGGGTTTTCAATTTTAAACTATTAACAAAATTCTGATCTTCATGTAAATAACTTATAGAACAGAAGTAGTTAATTTAGAGTTTTTAGTTTTAAACTATTAACTAAACGCAGATCTTCAAGTAAATAACTTATAGAAAAAAATAGTTATTTTAGGGCTTTCAACTTTAAACTAATAGCAAAATTCTGATCTTCAAGTAAATAACTTAAAGAACTAAAGTATTAGTTAGAAGATTTTGATTTTATATTGCTACAAAATTCTGTTCTTCAAGTAAATAACTTATAGAACAAAAGTAGTTATTTTAGAGTTTTCAATTTTAAACTATTAACAAAATTCTGATCTTCAAGTAAATAACTTATAGAACAAAAGTAGTAATTTTAGGGTTTTCAATTTTAAACTATTAACAAAATTCTGATCTTCAAGTAAATAATTTATAGAACAGAAGTAGTTAATTTAGAGTTTTCAATTTTAAACTATTGACAACATTCTGTTCTTCAAGTAAATAACTTATAGAACATAAGTAGTTATTTTAGAGTTTTCAATTTTAAACTATTGACAAAATTCTGATCTTCAAGTAAATAACTTATAGAACAAAAGTAGTTATTTTAGGGTTTTCAATTTTAAACTATTAATAAAATTCTGATCTTCAATTAAATAACTTATAGAACAGAAGTAGTTATTTTAGGGTTTTCAATTTTAAACTATTAACAAAATTCTGTTCTTCAAGTAAATAACTTATAGAACAAAAGTAGTTATTTTAGAGTTTTCAATTTTAAACTATTGACAACATTCTTATCTTCAAGTAAATAACTTATAGAACAGAAGTAGTTAATTTAGAGTTTTCAATTTTAAACTATTGACAACATTCTTATCTTCAAGTAAATAACTTATAGAACAGAAGTAGTTAATTTAGAGTTTTTAATTTTAACCTATTAGCAAAATGCAGATCTTCAAGTAAATAACTTATAGAACAAAAGTACTTATTTTAGGGTTTTCAATTTTAAACTATTAACAAAATTCTGATCTTCATGTAAATAACTTATAGAACAGAAGTAGTTATTTTAGAGTTTTCAATTTTAAACTATTAACAAAATTCTGATCTTTAAGTAAATAACTTAAAGAACTAAAGTATTAGTTAGAAGATTTTGATTTTAAATTGCTACAAAATTCTGTTCTTCAAGTAAATAACTTATAGAACAAAAGTAGTTATTTTAGAGTTTTCAATTTTAAACTATTAACAAAATTCTGATCTTCAAGTAAATAACTTATAGAACAGAAGTAGTTAATTTAGAGTTTTTAATTTTAAACTATTAACAAAATGCAGATCTTCAAGTAAATAACTTATAGAACAAAAGTAGTTATTTTAGGGTTTTCAATTTTAAACTATTAACAAAATTCTGATCTTCATGTAAATAACTTATAGAACAGAAGTAGTTAATTTAGAGTTTTTAATTTTAAACTATTAACTAAATGCAGATCTTCAAGTAAATAACTTATAGAACAAAAGTAGTTATTTTAGGGTTTTCAATTTTAAACTATTAACAAAATTCTGATCTTTAAGTAAATAACTTAAGGAACTAAAGTATTAGTTAGAAGATTTTAATTTTAAATTGCTACAAGATTCTGTTCTTCAAGTAAATAACTTATAGAACAGAAGTAGTTAATTTAGAGTTTTTAATATTAAACTATTAACAAAATGCAGATCTTCAAGTAAATAACTTATAGAACAAAAGTAGTTATTTTAGAGTTTTTAATTTTAAACTATTAACAAAATTCTGATCTTCAAGTAAATAACTGATAGAACAGAAGTAGTTAATTTAGAGTTTTTAATTTTAAACTATTATAAAAAGCAGATCTTCAAGTAAATAACTTATAGAACAAAAGTAGTTATTTTAGGGTTTTCAATTTTAAACTATTAACAAAATTCTGATCTTCATGTAAATAACTTATAGAACAGAAGTAGTTAATTTAGAGTTTTTAATTTTAAACTATTAACTAAACGCAGATCTTCAAGTAAATAACTTATAGAACAAAAATAGTTATTTTAGGGCTTTCAATTTTAAACTAATAGCAAAATTCTGATCTTCAAGTAAATAACTTAAAGAACTAAAGAATTAGTTAGAAGATTTTGATTTTATATTGCTACAAAATTCTGTTCTTCAAGTAAATAACTTATAGAACAAAAGTAGTTATTTTAGAGTTTTCAATTTTAAACTATTAACAAAATTCTGATCTTCAAGTAAATAACTTATAGAACAGAAGTAGTTAATTTAGAGTTTTTAATTTTAAAATATTATAAAAAGCAGATCTTCAAGTAAATAACTTATAGAACAAAAGTAGTTATTTTAGGGTTTTCAATTTTAAACTATTAACAAAATTCTGATCTTCTTGTAAATAACTTATAGAACAGAAGTAGTTAATTTAGAGTTTTTAATTTTAAACTATTAACAGTTAATAGTTCTACTAAACTACTACTAAATCTCTAAACGCAGATCTACTAAACGCAGATCTTCAAGTAAATAACTTATAGAACAAAAGTAGTTATTTTAGGGTTTTCAATTTTAAACTATTAACAAAATTCTGATCTTTAAGTAAATAACTTAAGGAACTAAAGTATTAGTTAGAAGATTTTAATTTTAAATTGCTACAAAATTCTGTTCTTCAAGTAAATAACTTATAGAACAGAAGTAGTTAATTTACAGTTTTTAACTTTAACCTATTGACAACATTCTTATCTTCAAGTAAATAACTTATAGAACAGAAGTAGTTAATTTAGAGTTTTTAATTTTAACCTATTAGCAAAATGCAGATCTTCAAGTAAATAACTTATAGAACAAAAGTAGTTATTTTAGGGTTTTCAATTTTAAACTATTAACAAAATTCTGATCTTCAAGTAAATAACTTATAGAACAGAAGTAGTTAATTTAGAGTTTTCAATTTTAAACTATTGACAACATTCTGTTCTTCAAGTAAATAACTTATAGAACAAAAGTAGTTATTTTAGAGTTTTCAATTTTAAACTATTGACAAAATTCTGATCTTCAAGTAAATAACTTATAGAACAGAAGTAGTTATTTTAGGGTTTTCAATTTTAAACTATTAATAAAATTCTGATCTTCAAGTAAATAACTTATAGAACAGAAGTAGTTAATTTAGAGTTTTTAATTTTAGACTATTAACAAAATGCAGATCTTCAAGTAAATAACTTATAGAACAAAAGTAGTTATTTTAGGGTTTTCAATTTTAAACTATTAACAAAATTCTGATCTTCATGTAAATAACTTATAGAACAGAAGTAGTTAATTTAGAGTTTTTAATTTTAAACTATTAACTAAATGCAGATCTTCAAGTAAATAACTTATAGAACAAAAGAAGTTATTTTAGGTTTTTCAATTTTAAACTATTAACAAAATTCTGATCTTTAAGTAAATAACTTAAGGAACTAAAGTATTAATTAGAAGATTTTAATTTTAAATTGCTACAAGATTCTTCTCTTCAAGTAAATAACTTATAGAACAGAAGTAGTTAATTTAGAGTTTTTAATTTTAAACTATTAACAAAATGCAGATCTTCAAGTAAATAACTTATAAAACAAAAGTAGTTATTTTTGTTTTTTCAATTTTAAACTATTAGCAAAATTCTGATCTTCAAGTAAATAACTTATAGAACTAAAGTATTAGTTAGAAGATTTTGATTTTAAATTGCTACAAAATTCTGTTTTTCAAGTAAATAACTTATAGAACAAAAGTAGTTATTTTAGAGTTTTCAATTTTAAACTATTAACAAAATTCTGATCTTCAAGTAAATAACTTATAGAACAGAAGTAGTTAATTTAGAGCTTTTAATTTTAAACTATTAACAAAATGCAGATCTTCAAGTAAATACCTTATAGAACAAAAGTAGTTATTTTAGAGTTTTCAATTTTAAACTATTAACAAAATTCTGTTCTTCAAGTAAATAACTTATAGAACAGAAGTAGTTAATTTAGAGTTTTTAATTTTAAACTATTAACAAAATGCAGATCTTCAAGTAAATAACTTATAGAACAAAAATAGTTATTTTATGGTTTTCAATTTTAAACTATTAACAAAATTCTGATCTTCAAGTAAATAACTTAAAGAACTACAGTATTAGTTTGAAGGTTTCGATTTTAAATTGTCTACAAATTTCTGTTTTTTAAGTAAATAACTAAAAGAACAAAAGTAGCTAGTTTATAGCTTTAATTTTAAACTATTAACAAAATACTGATTTTCTAGTAAATAACTTATAGACCAGAAGTAGGTAATTTAGAGTTTTTAATTTTAACCTATTTACAAAATGCTGATCTTCAAGTATATAACTTATAGAACAGAAGTAGTTAATTTAGAGTTTTCAATTTTAAACTATTAACAAAATTCTGATCTTCAAGTAAATAACTTATAGAACAGAAGTAGTTAATTAAGAGCTTTTAATTTTAAACTATTAACAAAATGCAGATCTTCAAGTAAATAACTTATAGAACAAAAGTAGTTATTTTAGAGTTTTCAATTTTAAACTATTAACAAAATTCTGATCTTCAAGTAAATAACTTATAGAACAGAAGTAGTTAATTTAGAGTTTTTAATTTTAAACTATTAACAAAATGCAGATCTTCAAGTAAATAACTTATAGAACAAAAGTAGTTATTTTAGGGTTTTCAATTTTAAACTATTAACAAAATTCTGATCTTCATGTAAATAACTTATAGAACAGAAGTAGTTAATTTAGAGTTTTTAATTTTAAACTATTAACTAAATGCAGATCTTCAAGTAAATAACTTATAGAACAAAAGTAGTTATTTTAGGGTTTTCAATTTTAAACTATTAACAAAATTCTGATCTTTAAGTAAATAACTTAAGGAACTAAAGTATTAGTTAGAAGATTTTAATTTTAAATTGCTACAAGATTCTGTTCTTCAAGTAAATAACTTATAGAACAGAAGTAGTTAATTTAGAGTTTTTAATATTAAACTATTAACAAAATGCAGATCTTCAAGTAAATAACTTATAGAACAAAAGTAGTTATTTTAGAGTTTTTAATTTTAAACTATTAACAAAATTCTGATCTTCAAGTAAATAACTGATAGAACAGAAGTAGTTAATTTAGAGTTTTTAATTTTAAACTATTATAAAAAGCAGATCTTCAAGTAAATAACTTATAGAACAAAAGTAGTTATTTTAGGGTTTTCAATTTTAAACTATTAACAAAATTCTGATCTTCATGTAAATAACTTATAGAACAGAAGTAGTTAATTTAGAGTTTTTAATTTTAAACTATTAACTAAACGCAGATCTTCAAGTAAATAACTTATAGAACAAAAATAGTTATTTTAGGGCTTTCAATTTTAAACTAATAGCAAAATTCTGATCTTCAAGTAAATAACTTAAAGAACTAAAGAATTAGTTAGAAGATTTTGATTTTATATTGCTACAAAATTCTGTTCTTCAAGTAAATAACTTATAGAACAAAAGTAGTTATTTTAGAGTTTTCAATTTTAAACTATTAACAAAATTCTGATCTTCAAGTAAATAACTTATAGAACAGAAGTAGTTAATTTAGAGTTTTTAATTTTAAAATATTATAAAAAGCAGATCTTCAAGTAAATAACTTATAGAACAAAAGTAGTTATTTTAGGGTTTTCAATTTTAAACTATTAACAAAATTCTGATCTTCTTGTAAATAACTTATAGAACAGAAGTAGTTAATTTAGAGTTTTTAATTTTAAACTATTAACAGTTAATAGTTCTACTAAACTACTACTAAATCTCTAAACGCAGATCTACTAAACGCAGATCTTCAAGTAAATAACTTATAGAACAAAAGTAGTTATTTTAGGGTTTTCAATTTTAAACTATTAACAAAATTCTGATCTTTAAGTAAATAACTTAAGGAACTAAAGTATTAGTTAGAAGATTTTAATTTTAAATTGCTACAAAATTCTGTTCTTCAAGTAAATAACTTATAGAACAAAAGTAGTTATTTTAGAGTTTTCAATTTTAAACTATTGACAACATTCTTATCTTCAAGTAAATAACTTATAGAACAGAAGTAGTTAATTTACAGTTTTTAACTTTAACCTATTGACAACATTCTTATCTTCAAGTAAATAACTTATAGAACAGAAGTAGTTAATTTAGAGTTTTTAATTTTAACCTATTAGCAAAATGCAGATCTTCAAGTAAATAACTTATAGAACAAAAGTAGTTATTTTAGGGTTTTCAATTTTAAACTATTAACAAAATTCTGATCTTCAAGTAAATAACTTATAGAACAGAAGTAGTTAATTTAGAGTTTTCAATTTTAAACTATTGACAACATTCTGTTCTTCAAGTAAATAACTTATAGAACAAAAGTAGTTATTTTAGAGTTTTCAATTTTAAACTATTGACAAAATTCTGATCTTCAAGTAAATAACTTATAGAACAGAAGTAGTTATTTTAGGGTTTTCAATTTTAAACTATTAATAAAATTCTGATCTTCAAGTAAATAACTTATAGAACAGAAGTAGTTAATTTAGAGTTTTTAATTTTAGACTATTAACAAAATGCAGATCTTCAAGTAAATAACTTATAGAACAAAAGTAGTTATTTTAGGGTTTTCAATTTTAAACTATTAACAAAATTCTGATCTTCATGTAAATAACTTATAGAACAGAAGTAGTTAATTTAGAGTTTTTAATTTTAAACTATTAACTAAATGCAGATCTTCAAGTAAATAACTTATAGAACAAAAGAAGTTATTTTAGGTTTTTCAATTTTAAACTATTAACAAAATTCTGATCTTTAAGTAAATAACTTAAGGAACTAAAGTATTAATTAGAAGATTTTAATTTTAAATTGCTACAAGATTCTTCTCTTCAAGTAAATAACTTATAGAACAGAAGTAGTTAATTTAGAGTTTTTAATTTTAAACTATTAACAAAATGCAGATCTTCAAGTAAATAACTTATAAAACAAAAGTAGTTATTTTTGTTTTTTCAATTTTAAACTATTAGCAAAATTCTGATCTTCAAGTAAATAACTTATAGAACTAAAGTATTAGTTAGAAGATTTTGATTTTAAATTGCTACAAAATTCTGTTTTTCAAGTAAATAACTTATAGAACAAAAGTAGTTATTTTAGAGTTTTCAATTTTAAACTATTAACAAAATTCTGATCTTCAAGTAAATAACTTATAGAACAGAAGTAGTTAATTTAGAGCTTTTAATTTTAAACTATTAACAAAATGCAGATCTTCAAGTAAATAACTTATAGAACAAAAGTAGTTATTTTAGAGTTTTCAATTTTAAACTATTAACAAAATTCTGTTCTTCAAGTAAATAACTTATAGAACAGAAGTAGTTAATTTAGAGTTTTTAATTTTAAACTATTAACAAAATGCAGATCTTCAAGTAAATAACTTATAGAACAAAAATAGTTATTTTATGGTTTTCAATTTTAAACTATTAACAAAATTCTGATCTTCAAGTAAATAACTTAAAGAACTACAGTATTAGTTTGAAGGTTTCGATTTTAAATTGTCTACAAATTTCTGTTTTTTAAGTAAATAACTAAAAGAACAAAAGTAGCTAGTTTATAGCTTTAATTTTAAACTATTAACAAAATACTGATTTTCTAGTAAATAACTTATAGACCAGAAGTAGGTAATTTAGAGTTTTTAATTTTAACCTATTTACAAAATGCTGATCTTCAAGTATATAACTTATAGAACAGAAGTAGTTAATTTAGAGTTTTCAATTTTAAACTATTAACAAAATTCTGATCTTCAAGTAAATAACTTATAGAACAGAAGTAGTTAATTAAGAGCTTTTAATTTTAAACTATTAACAAAATGCAGATCTTCAAGTAAATAACTTATAGAACAAAAGTAGTTATTTTAGAGTTTTCAATTTTAAACTATTAACAAAATTCTGTTCTTCAAGTAAATAACTTATAGAACAGAAGTAGTTAATTTAGAGTTTTTAATTTTAAACTATTAACAAAATGCAGATCTTCAAGTAAATAACTTATAGAACAAAAATAGTTATTTTATGGTTTTCAATTTTAAACTATTAACAAAATTCTGATCTTCAAGTAAATAACTTAAAGAACTACAGTATTAGTTTGAAGGTTTCGATTTTAAATTGTCTACAAATTTCTGTTTTTTAAGTAAATAACTAAAAGAACAAAAGTAGCTAGTTTATAGCTTTAATTTTAAACTATTAACAAAATACTGATTTTCTAGTAAATAACTTATAGACCAGAAGTAGGTAATTTAGAGTTTTTAATTTTAACCTATTTACAAAATGCTGATCTTCAAGTATATAACTTATAGAACAGAAGTAGTTAATTTAGAGTTTTCAATTTTAAACTATTAACAAAATTCTGATCTTTAAGTAAATAACTTAAGGAACTAAAGTATTAGTAAGAAGATTTTAATTTTAAATTGCTACAAAATTCTGTTCTTCAAGTAAATAACTTAGAGAACAAAAGTAGTTATTTTAGAGTTGTCAATTTTAAACCATTAACAAAATTCTGATCTTCAAGTAAATAACTTATAGAACAGAAGTAGTTAATTTAGAGTTTTTAATTTTAAACTATTAACAAAATGCAGATCTTCAAGTAAATAACTTATAGAACAAAAGTAGTTATTTTAGGGTTTTCAATTTTAAACTATTAACAAAATTCTGATCTTCATGTAAATAACTTATAGAACAGAAGTAGTTAATTTAGAGTTTTTAATTTTAAACTATTAACAAAATGCAGATCTTCAAGTAAATAACTTATAGAACAAAAGTAGTTATTTTAGGGTTTTCAATTTTAAACTATTAACAAAATGCTGATCTTCATGTAAATAACTTAAAGAACAGAAGTAGTTCATTTAGAGTTTTTAATTTTAAACTATTAACAAAATCCAGATCTTCAAGTAAATAACTTATAGAACAAATGTAGTTATTTTAGTATTTTCAATTCTGAACTTTGGAGATTAGTTTATTTCCAATTTTAACTTATATACAAAATATACAAAAATAAATAATTACAATAAAAATAGCACGTGGTCGTCTTCGAGTCGTTGTCGTTACTGAATGGCCGCTTTTCCCGTCCGTACATGGTACCTCTACATGTGTTGGTGGTACCACTGACTCATAGCTGCCAACCTATCAAATTTGAATTGAAATTCGAATTTGAATTTGAATTCAAATGTTCGCCACATTTACCCCCTTCCCAGTGTTTTCAGTTGTCTGTAAAAAACGATACATATTTCTGGGGGAAGTGAACTCTTCTGCCGGATCTCGTAGTTTGTGCCGGTGGTGTATGCGTAATTACTTCCCTTCTTTTGACTACCGGTGGCGTGTGCGTAACCACTTCCTTCTGGGTTTCAGCTTCTTCGCGCTTTGACATCTTGTTTGACATCATGTAAGCTGGTTTAAGGCGATCGATAGAAATGGAAGTTGGTTTTCCTTTTACATCAATTCGAAATACTTTCTTATCCCGGCTGATTACTTCGTAAGGACCATCATAAGTTGGCTGTAAAGGTGTTCGGACTGCGTCATGTCGAATAAATACATGTGAACAGGTTGCTAGGTCTTTGTTTATAAATGTTTTCTTTTTACTATCATGATTACTTTCAGGTAACGGGCGTACTTGCTTGAAATATTGCCTTAATTTCGTGATCTTCGAAGATGGTTCTGTCAAGTCGTGACTGTTTTGAAAAATCTCTCCGGGTACTCTGAGTGTTTCGCCAAACACGAGTTCAGTTGACGTTGAATTGAGGTCTTCTTTAAAGGCAGTTCGCATGCCAAGTAATACAATCGGTAGAGCTTCTACCCATGATTCGTCATTGTCAATAGCGTGACATTTAATTGCACCTTTTAGTTGCCTGTGGATTCTTTCAATCATCCCGTTTGCCATCGGGTGGTATGGAGTTGAGCGTATGTGGTTAGTGCCGAGTAATTTTGTAAGGCTTGCAAACAAATTTGATGTAAACTGTCGGCCTTGATCGGTTGTTACTCTAAGGGGAACACCATACCTTGCGATCCAATGCAATAATAATGCCTCGGCCACGGTTTCTGCAGTTATGTCCGTCATTGGTATTACTTCGATCCATCTTGTGAATCTGTCGATTATTGTTAGACAGTACGTATATCCTTTGGAGCATGGTAGGGGTCCGACTAGGTCTAAATGGATATGTTCGAATCGTTGTGTAGGTGGTGTAAACTTGCTGGTTGGAGCAACTGTGTGTCTGTGCACTTTCGTGCGTTGACAGGCAATACAATTTTTGCACCAATCTCTAATGTTCTTTCTCATCTTAGGCCAGACAAATTTTGAACAGACTAGTTTAGTAGTTGCACGAGCGCCGGTGTGCGCTAATCCATGCAGGCTATCCAATACCTGATTACGGAATGGTTCGGTTACATATGGGCGAAGGTTGTTTGTTGAGGTGTCGCAGTAAATGGCTACATGATGCTCGGGAAAGTACACCTTCTTGAGCTTCAGTGATGTCTTTGATTGATCTAAAAATAATCTGATTTCAGGGTCTTCATCTTGCGATTTGGATAGGTCTTCCAAGTTGTGTTTGTGCATTGATACTGTTTAAGTTGTCTAATCGAGATAAAGTGTCCGCCGGAATGTTTTCTGTACCTTTCACGTGTACAATGTTGGTTGTAAACTGCCCGATGTAATCCAGATGTCTGAATTGTCGTGGTGTACACTTTTCAGGTTTTTGTTTGAATGCGAAAACCAAAGGTTTATGGTCTGTGAACAATGTAAATTCTCGTCCTTCAAGGGAATGTCGGAAATGTTTTATACCTGAGTACACGGCAAGTAGTTCTCGATCGTAAGCGCTGTATTTTGTTTGTGTACTGCTGAATTTCTTGGCAAAAAATCCTAACGGTTGCCATTCACCGTTGATTTTCTGTTGTAGGACTCCACCCATTGCATCGTTAGACGCGTCTACTATCAACGATAAAGGTGCGGTTGGTGAAGGGTGTGCTAAAAGAGCAACTTTTGCAAGTGCGTTTTTTAGGTTTACAAAAGCGGTGTCAGTTTCATCGGACCAGTTGATTTTTGCATTGCTCGATTTCTTCCCAGTTAGCAATTTGTTTAATGGGCCTTGAATTGCTGCCGAACATGGTATAAAGCGCCGGTAGAAATTGCACATTCCCAAAAATCGACGTAGCTGCTTAATGGTTGCTGGCTTTTCACTGGATAAAATAACATCTACTCTTTCTTGTAAGGGCTTGGTCCCATCCTTGCCGATGGTGTGTCCGAGAAAGGTAATTTCACTTACTCCAAAAATACATTTCGATGGATTAATAACCATCCCGTAATCTTGTAGACGTTGGAACAATTGATGAAGGTGCTTCAGGTGTTCTTTGTGTGATTTGGAAGCAATTACATGTCATCAACATACGCATAACAGAAATCCAAATCTCGTGTGACTTCATGTATGAAACGTTGGAAGGTTTGAGCAGAATTTCGTAAACCAAATGGCATTCGTACGAACTCAAACAAGCCGAAAGGAGTAATAACTGCCGTCTTGTGAATATCGTCAGGATGGACTGGTATTTGATTGAATGCTTTCATGAGATCAATGGTTGAAAATACCGTTTTTCCGTCGAGCAATTGGGCAAAATCTTGAATGTGAGGTATCGGGTAACAGTCATGAATGGTTTTTGCATTAAGGGCCCGGTAGTCACCACAGGGTCGGAATTCTTTGTTTTTCTTCTCTGCGAGGTGTAACGGAGAACACCAATTACTTTTTGAAGGTCGGACAATACCGTTCTGAAGCATATAATCGAATTCCTTCTTTGCTATGCGAAGGCGGTCTGGAGCAAGTCTTCTTGCGCGGCACGTAATGGGCTGTCCGGGTAGTGTTTCGATCCTGTGCACGGTTTGGTGTGTGATTACCGCTTTCACCATGTTGGGGTTTGTAATGGCTGGGTATTCCTCGAGGATTCGATGGTATTTGTTGTCCGAGTTGACAGTACGGATGATGGTAAGATGAGCTTCTTTTCTTAGTTGACCAGTTGCTTTGAGGCCCGTGGTATCGTCGATCAACCTTCCATTGCGAATATCAACCAGTAAACGGAAGTGATGAAGGAAGTCGGCACCGATGATTGCCTTGTTTACGTCTGCCACGACGAAGCGCCATGTTAGTTGTCGTCTTAAACAGAGATCCAGATTAAGCGTAATAAAACCGTACGTGTTAATAATAGTGTTGTTAGCAGCGTATAACTTGTAATCTTGTAACATGCGTTTGTCTTTGCAAGCTGATTTCGGGAATACGCTGATGTCCGCTCCGGTGTCGATCAGAAATTTTGTTGTCGTTGTTTTGTCGTTAACAATTAGGCGGTGCGCTGTAGTTTGGAGATCAATTGCCGCATCTATTGACCCCCGAAATAGTTTTCCGATCTGTTGAATGAGCACGGGTGTCGACATTTCCGAGCATTGCTACCAAATTTCTTGTGGAAATAGCACCAATCGGGGTTCGCATGGTTTCTCGACTCGCTTGTGGATCTTCTTCTGCTCTGACTAGGACTACTTCTCCTATTTCTTATTTCGGTCCTCAGCTGGTTGACTTCCATCCTCAACGTATCGAACTGACTTTGATGTGTCCTCCTGTCGGCTATGATTTCAGGAGCATCGGCTGATTCTATGTGAACGTTTGATGCATTTGTTTCGTGGATCTTGTCAGCTACTCGACCCATTTCTTCCAGACTTTTGCTGTCCATTGAGGCCAATATTGCTTGTGTGTTTCTGGGTAAGCGACCTAACCATAGAGTTTTTAGTATTGCGTCTGGTATACTACCTGCGAGGTCTCGAATGTGACGGAGAAACTGTGATGGTGTTCTGTCTGCTATTTCTTCGCGGTCCAGTAGCTGTTTTATTTTGTGGTCTTCGGATGCTGACAATCTGGTGATCAGTTCTGTTTTCAGTTTTGAATACTTCTCTGTAGCGGGCGGGTTTCGAATTATGTCTCGGACTTCTTTGGCGTGTCGGTGTTCGAGGTTGCTCGCGACATAGTAGAACTTCGTGGTGTCCTGCGTGATGCCGTTAAGCGCAAACTGCATTTCGATTTGAGCAAACCATGTTTCTGGATCTTCTTCCCAAAATGGTGGAATTTTGATGGCTACCCTTGCGACTTCTTGCGGGTTTGCGGGTGTTGCTGCAGTACTGTTCGTTTGATTAGCCATTATTTATCGTTTGTATATCACGTCGGGGTCACCAGTTTGGAGATTAGTTTATTTCCAATTTTAACTTATATACAAAATATACAAAAATAAATAATTACAATAAAAATAGCACGTGGTCGTCTTCGAGTCGTTGTCGTTACTGAATGGCCGCTTTTCCCGTCCGTCCATGGTACCCCTACATGTGTTGATGGTACCACTGACTCATAGCTGCCAACCTATCAAATTTGAATTGAAATTCGAATTTGAATTTGAATTCAAATGTTCGCCACAGAACTATTAACAAAATTCTGATCTTCAAGTAAATAACTTAAAGAACTAAAGTATTAGTTTGAAGATTTTGATTTTAAATTGTCTACATATTTCTGTTCTTTAAGTAAATAACTAAAAGAACAAAAGTAGTTAGAGTATAGCTTTAATTTTAAACTATTAACAAAATGCAGATCTTCAAGTAAATAACTTATAGAACAAAAGTAGTTATTTTAGGGTTTTCAATTTTAAACTATTAGCAAAATTCTGATCTTCAAGTACATAACTTAAAGAACTAAATTATTAGTTAGAAGATTTTGATTTTAAATTGCTACAAAATTCTGTTCTTCAAGTAAATAACTTATAGAACAAAAGTAGTTATTTTAGGGTTTTCAATTTTAAACTATTAACAAAATTCTGATCTTCAAGTAAATAACTTAAGGAACTAAAGTATTAGTTAGAAGATTTTTATTTTAAATTGCTACAAAATTCTGTTCTTCAAGTAAATAACTTATAGAACAAAAGTAGTTATTTTAGAGTTTTCAATTTTAAACTATTAACAAAATTCTGATCTTCAAGTAAATAACTGAAGGAACTAAAGTATTAGTTAGAAGATTTTTATTTTAAATTGCTACAGAATTCTGTTCTTCAATTAAATAACTTATAGAACAAAAGTAGTTATTTAAGAGTTTTCAATTTTAAACTATTAACAACATTCTGATCTTCAAGTAAATAACTTATAGAACAGAAGTAGTTAATTTAGAGTTTTTAATTTGTAACTATTAACAAAATGCTATCTACAAGTAAATAACTTATAGAACAGAAGTAGTTAATTTAGAGTTTTATATTTAAACTATTAACAAAATGCAGATCTTCAAGTAAATAACTTATAGAACAAAAGTAGTTATTTTAGGGTTTTCAATTTTAAACTATTAACAAAATTCTGATCTTCAAGTAAGTAACTTAAGGAACTAAAGTATTAGTTAGAAGATTTGTATTTTAAATTGCTACAAAATTCTGTTCTTCAAGTAAATAGCTTATAGAACAAAAGTAGTTATTTTAGAGTTTTCAATTTTAAACTATTAACAAAATTCTGATCTTCAAGTAAATAACTTATAGAACAGAAGTAGTTAATTTAGAGTTTTTAATTTTAAACTATTAACAAAATGCAGATCTTCAAGTAAATAACTTATAGAACAAAAGTAGTTATTTTAGGGTTTTCAATTTTAAACTATTAGCAAAATTCTGATCTTCAAGTACATAACTTAAAGAACTAAATTATTAGTTAGAAGATTTTGATTTTAAATTGCTACAAAATTCTGTTCTTCAAGTAAATAACTTATAGAACAAAAGTAGTTATTTTAGGGTTTTCAATTTTAAACTATTAACAAAATTCTGATCTTCAAGTAAATAACTTAAGGAACTAAAGTATTAGTTAAAAGATTTTTATTTTAAATTGCTACAAAATTCTGTTCTTCAAGTAAATAACTTATAGAACAAAAGTAGTTATTTTAGAGTTTTCAATTTTATACTATTAACAAAATTCTGATCTTCAAGTAAATAACTGAAGGAACTAAAGTATTAGTTAGAAGATTTTTATTTTAAATTGCTAGAGAATTCTGTTCTTCAATTAAATAACTTATAGAACAAAAGTAGTTATTTTAGAGTTTTCAATTTTAAACTATTAACAACATTCTGATCTTCAAGTAAATAACTTATAGAACAGAAGTAGTTAATTTAGAGTTTTATATTTAAACTATTAACAAAATGCAGATCTTCAAGTAAATAACTTATAGAACAAAAGTAGTTATTTTAGGGTTTTCAATTTTAAACTATTAACAAAATTCTGATCTTCAAGTAAATAACTTAAGGAACTAAAGTATTAGTTAGAAGATTTGTATTTTAAATTGCTACAAAATTCTGTTCTTCAAGTAAATAGCTTATAGAACAAAAGTAGTTATTTTAGAGTTTTCAATTTTAAACTATTAACAAAATTCTGATCTTCAAGTAAATAACTTATAGAACAGAAGTAGTTAATTTAGAGTTTTTAATTTTAAACTATTAACAAAATGCAGATCTTCAAGTAAATAACTTATAGAACAAAAGTAGTTATTTTAGGGTTTTCAATTTTAAACTATTAACAAAATTCTGATCTTCATGTAAATAACTTAGAGAACAGAAGTAGTTAATTTAGGGTTTTTAATTTTAAACGATTAACAAAATGCAGATCTTCAAGTAAATAACTTATAGAACAAAAGTAGTTATTTTAGGGTTTTCAATTTTAAACTATTAACAAAATTCTGATCTTCATGTAAATAACTTATAGAACAGAAGTAGGTAATTTAGAGTTTTGAATTTTAAACTATTAACAAAATGCAGATCTTCAAGTAAATAACTTATGGAACAAAAATAGTTATTTTAGGGTTTTTAATTTTAAACTATTAACAAAATGCAGATCTTCAAGTAAATATCTTATAGAACAAAAGTAGTATTTTAGGGTTTTCAACATTAAACTATTAACAAAATTCTGATCTTCAAGTAAATAACTTAAGGAACTAAAGTATTAGTTAGAAGATTTTGATTTTAAATTGCTACAAAATTCTGTTCTTCAAGTAAATAACTTATAGAACAAAAGTAGTTATTTTAGAGCTTTCAATTTTAAACTATTAACAACATTCTGATCTACAAGTAAATAACTTATAGAACAGAAGTAGTTAATTTAGAGTTTTTAATTTTAAACTATTAACAAAATGCAGATCTTCAAGTAAATAACTTATAGAACAAAAATAGTTAATTTAGGATTTTCAATTTAAAACTATTAACAAAATTCTGATCTTCAAGTCAATAACTTAAAGAACTAAAGTATTAGTTTGAAGATTTCGATGTTAAATTGTCTACAAATTTCTGTTCTTTAAGTAAATAACTAAAAGAACAAAAGTAGTTAGTTTATAGCTTTAATTTTAAACTATTAACAAAATACTGATTTTCAAGTAAATAACTTATAGACCAGAAGTAGTTAATTTAGAGTTTTTAATTTTAAACTATTAACAAAATGCTGATCTTCAAGTAAATAACTTATAGAGCAAAAGTAGTTATTTTAGGGTTTTCAATTTAAAACTATTAACAAAATTCTGATCTTCATGTAAATAACTTATAGAACAGAAGTAGTTAATATAGAGTTTTTAATTTTAAACTATTAACAAAATGCAGATTGTAATATAAAATTAATCTACTGCGGCTATGACGCCCTGTCAGTTTTTATTTTTGGGATGTCATGGAGATATTATTATTGTTGGAGTAACTTTTTGGTTTTTGTTTGATAGTGCAGTCAAAAAATTTGGTGTCGATCTAGTGAATGTTATTAATGTTAATGCAATCAGTGCGTCCCGTGTTTTCTTTTACTGTTCGTCTCGCTAACGTTACGTTGCAAATTTTATTACAAAATACCCGTTCAAAGGGGATCATACTTTCAAAAACACGTTAATGGGAGTCACCGTTTGCGCCGAATGGTTATTACAATCATTCATCTCATAGAGGATTAATCACAAAATAATAACGCCACGATAGTTCATCGCCAAGTTTCATTCCTGCACCTGTCGAAAGAATTTCTCCAGGACCGCATCCAGCTGCAGTTGTACGTATGTTACATCGTACTGAATGTTTTACTTATGTGAGTACAAACTTATGTTTTATCGATCAAAGTATTTATTGTCATAACTATCTTCAATGGTACGTCACCAAATTTAAGTTTTCAACATCAAGTATTGTTATTTTGCTATCTGTGTATCGTCAATTTTATGTGTCATCGCATCTACAAACTTTTTGATGCCAACCAAAGTTGTGAGGTATCGAAACAACGAATTAAAGTGTTCCACATTTTTAAGCACTATTAAATCAGTGATTTATTTATATGTATAATGTGTGTTTTATTTTGTTAACCATATTTGTTCGCAGCATTTGTAAGGACGGTACTGCTGAGGATTCTTTCGACACAATTTTCACTATTTATGGTAAGGACTTTCGTGCTCCGTTATTGCGCGTAAGCCATTATTACCGAGATTTTAAAATAACGGTGGCGCTCATTAAGGCAAATCCCGATTGTGACATAATTACCGAGAAAGTAAGCACCCTCTCCGACAATTTTTGTGAACCACCCCGGACTGAGCCTAGCCGGCAAACTAATAACCTGCGGAGGGTGCGGTGTGTCATTTTGTACCGTAACAGGTTATTTTTGGCGCCCAACTTTTCGGGGCCGATTTTTCGATATCGATAATTTATTCAATTCAATCAGTGACGGCACCTCTTTTGTTGACAGTACTAATATTGTTTTGATACTTTTAACGTTTAGTTTTATTTTTTTTGTGACTCAATTTTAAATTTTAAATTTAGCTATGGGGTTAAAATTAATAGTAGATCGACTCGTGAAGGAGGAACTTCAATATGAGTTGAGAATTAGAGGCATACCGGCTGATGACTTAGTAAAGAACTTACGCGTTGCACTAAGGCAAGCTATTAAGAAAGAAGCGGAAGGAGAAGATGTAGATGAAACTTTCGTGTATCCATTTTCTTTCGAGGAAGACGCTACAGCCATTTGCGCTGGAGCACTATTAATTGAAAAATTAATTGATGCTTTCGAACTTTCTCCAGCTAAGGAAACTGCATTCACGATTGAAACAAAATTAACGCATTACGTCAATCGTGCTGATAATTCGGTACCCGTCTCGGTGGACGAGGAAATACTAAAGACCCAGCATACCGTTAATCTCGCCGTTTTAATGTCCCGTTATCAACTTTTGATAACCAAGTCTACTAATGGGAAAGTAAATTTAGCTATTTCGGAACTCGCAGAAATAGAACAAAATGTTTCGGCTCTTAGTACACCCGTGAATAAAAATGAACCAATTAAAAATATCGTGGTGAAGTCAACTCCTGTCGCAAAGTGGGGTTTAAAATTTTCCGGGGAACCACGTTCCATCTCGATTAGCGCTTTTCTCGAACGAGTTGATGAACTGATTATCGCACGTAAAGTTGATCCCGCTCAATTGTTAGACGAGGCAATAGACCTATTTACATCGAAGGCATTAATTTGGTTCCGAGCTAATAAAAGTAGAGTCAATAGCTGGTTCGAATTAGTTGATTTATTAAACCAAGAGTTCCGCCCTATCGATTACGACGACAGATTGTTAGATGAGATTAAAAGACGCACCCAAGGTTCAGATGAAACCATGAGTATTTACGTTTCTGTCATGAAGACAATGTTCGCGCGTCTATTAGAATCCCTTACCGAAGACAAACAAGTGAGAATAGTTTTACGCAATTTAACGCCATTTTATCAAAATCAGTTAGGTTTGACCGTGGTGACCAGTTTCGATCAACTGTTAGCTTGTGGTCGCACTATTGAAGAACGACGTTTCGCTATCGAGAGCTATGTCCCTCCATCTAGGAAAAAGAATGACCTGGAAGCTGACTTAGCTTATTTAAATTTGAATTCAAACTCTCGTGAGGAAAGTAATGATTTACCGGCAACTAGTTTCGGGGTACGCACACATGAATCCAATCGTGGAAATTTTGTTAGAGGTCGTGGACGAGGTAGAGGCCGTGGTGGTGCAACCACAGTTCATGCAACTACAGTGCAATCGTGCTGGAATTGCAATAGTACCGATCACTTTGCATCTCGATGCCCTGAACCTCAGAGGCAGATGTATTGCTATCGCTGTGGAAATCCCGGTGTAACAACGCGTACGTGTAGCACATGCAGTAATAGTAATAGTAATTACCGTGATAGATTTTCGTCGGAAAACTCCGAAGGGAGACATTAAATGGTCGTAGAATGTTTTCCCGCACTTTCGTGAATTCGACGCGATATATTTCAGGATTAATGCAGGACCGTAAAACAAAATTTGAGAAGAATAAAGTGATTCTTGATTTCGTGTTAGAAAATTCATCTGAGGATCGACGTCCTCATGTGACGGTGAATATTTTAGGTTGTGAAGTGTTAGGCTTATTAGATTCCGGTGCCAGCCACACTATTTTAGGGCAACAGGGATGGAATATTTTAGAATCTTTCGGAGTTAAATTAAATATACGTAAAAATTCAATGCCCACTTGTACCGTTGCTAATGGAGAATCTCTTAATAGTTTAGGCACCGTTACCGTCCCGATTCAATTAAAAGACCGTGTAGTTACCCTTGATCTCATTGTAGTACCGGAGATTAAACAGAATTTAATTCTTGGAGTAGATTTTTGGGAATCTATCGGGTTTGTCCCGGATTTGCGTAAAGATCAGTGGCAGTTTACGAAGCCAGATATTGCTACCATACAAACTAGCAAAACTACTCCTTTATCGTCATCCAATGAACTTACCGAAAGTCAACGAAATGACTTAACGAATTTAGTCGAACGACATTTTAAGAATAATAATCGTGAGTTAGGTAGAACCGATTTGGTCAAGCATGTTATTAAGACTAGCTCCCCTCCGATTAAGCAAAGATATTATCCGGTGAACCCTCAAGTCCAAGAACATATCGATCAAGAGTTAGATAAAATGTTAAAGTTAGGTGTTGTAGAACCGTCAAAGAGCGCGTGGTCTAACCCGATCCTGCTCATCAAGAAGAAGGATAAATCCTTCCGCTTTTGCGTCGACTTCCGTCGGCTTAACGAAGTAAGCGAAAAAGACGCCTATCCTATTCCGTACGTTAACGCCATTTTGGACAGATTAAGAGACGCCAAATTTATATCCTCGTTAGACGTTAAATCCGCCTACTGGCAGATACTTTTAGATCCCGATTCTAAACAATATACGGCTTTTACGATACCAGGACGTGGATTATTCCAGTTCACAAGAATGCCGTTTGGTCTCCATAACGCTCCCGCCACCTGGCAGAGACTTATCGATGAAATTTTAGGATGTGACTTAGCCCCGTATGTTTTCGTGTATTTGGATGACATTATTATTTGCGCACCTACGTTTGAAAAACATTTAGAAATGCTGAATGAAGTTTTTAAAAGATTACAACAAGCCGGTTTATCTTTAAGCCGTGATAAATGTAAATTCTGTCAAGCCGAGTTAAAGTATTTAGGCTACGTGGTAAGCGCGAAAGGTCTTCTCGCAGACCCAGATAAAGTTAGTGCGATTTTGAACATACCCACCCCTAGAAATTCTAAAGAAGTGAGACGTATTATCGGAATGGCGTCGTGGTACCGGCGGTTCATACCACAATTTTCGTCAATTATCGCTCCTCTTACCGCATTATTGAAAAAAAATAGTAAATTTCAATGGACTGAATTGTGTGATGTGGCTTTTGCCACAATTAAAAATCATTTAGTATCGGCACCCATACTTTCGTGCCCCGATTTTAATCTTCCGTTTACGATACAGACTGACGCGTCCGGTTATGGAATTGGCGCAGTGTTAACCCAGAGTATTGACGATAAGGAAAGCGTGATTTGTTACATTAGTAGATCATTAACGCGTAACGAAAGAAATTATTCGGTCACAGAGAGAGAATGTTTGGCTGTCATTTGGGCGATCGAAAGGCTGAGACCTTATCTCGAAGCTACTCAATTTACCGTTATCACCGACCATCATTCTTTAATCTGGCTAAATAATTTAGAGAAACCCGCTGGCAGACTTTGCCGCTGGATGGTTCGCCTCCAGCAGTATGATTTTAACATCATTCATCGTAAGGGAAAAGATCATCACATTCCTGACGCATTGTCTCGTACTGTTCCTGTTATCGAACCAATTTCAGTTAGTTCTGTCGAAATTAATGATGCTTCTGCTTCAGTAGAAAACATTAGTCAATCAATTCCCCAAGTAGAAAATGCTCGTACCGATCGGTGGTATAACAGAATGGTTTCGAACATTCAAAAATACCCAATTAAGTTTAATCAGTGGCGAATAGAAAATGGGATAATTTTTAAACGTGTTAGAATGCGATATCCCGCTCTTACCGAAGATGAACATCAGTGGAGAAAAGTTGTACCAAAATTTGCCCGAGCTAAATTATTAAATGAATTCCATGACGTACCGACTTCCGGACATTTCGGAATACTTAAGACTTTTGACCGGTTAGCCCAAAGATACTTTTGGCCTAAAATGAAAGCTGACGTGGTTCGGTATGTTAATAAATGTCCCGTATGTTTAACTCACAAAGTAGAACAGAAAAAGCCCGCTGGCTTGATGTGTAGACACCCTGTAGTAAATAAACCATGGCAGATGATTTCTATCGATATTGTTGGACCTTTACCGCGATCAACTAAAGGTTACACACATATTTTGTCAGTAGTAGATTGTTTTACGAAATTTGCTCTTTTCTACCCGTTACGTTCTGCTACCGCGTCCCAAGTCATTCAACGACTTGAAGATAACGTTTTACTTGTTTTTGGCGCACCTCAATATCTACTTACCGATAACGGAGTTCAGTTTAAGAGTAACGATTTTAGGAAAATGATATCGAAGTATAAAACTCAAATTTTGTACAACGCATATTATCATGCTCAAGCAAATCCCGTTGAGAGAGTAAATCGCGTATTGAAAACCATGTTGGCATCATATGTGAAAGACAATCATAAGAATTGGGATGTTTATCTCCCTAAAGTTTCGTGTGCCGTGCGTACCGCTCTTCACGAGGTGATAGGAATGACTCCGTATTTCGCTAATTTTGGTCGAGAGATGGTTCTCTCTGGCGAGGAGTATAAAAATACTATAAATTCTGAAACTATTAATGACGTAACGTTTGCCGATAGGCAAAATCTCATACAACGCGCTCCCGCGCTATTAGAAGTTTACGACGATATCGTTAAACGATTAAAGATTGCTTATGACAAATCTAAGCAGATATATGATTTACGTAGGCGCCCTGCTACCTTTGAGGTTGGTGATACGGTTTACCGCCGAAATTTTGTTTTATCGGATGCGGCTAAGCATTTTAATGCCAAATTAGCGCCTAAATTTGTAGGACCTTTTATGATCTATAAAAAAGTTTCGTATTCAACTTACGAATTATCTGATGCTTCCGGTAGTCTTCGAGGCGTTTGGCACGCCAAAGACCTGAAGTCAGGTCCGCAGTGAGATTAGTTTACGTTAGTCTTTCGTCCGTGCATGACGCTAAACTGTCCGTCTGTTGACGTTAAATTTTTGAAGGTTAGGTTTATCTTTTGCGCTTAGCAAAATTTTGAACACTTGCTTGGTTAAGTTGGTAACAAGTTAGGACTACTTGAATTGGTCATTGAAGATTTAAATGCTTTGAGATCGGTTACAACTGTTTCGACTCTTGATATTGTAGGATCCCGTTGGACATGGATATTCGTGAAGTGTACGACGCCTTCTTTATCAATCAGTGTTAATTCAGTTTGGGACAGGACTTATTGTGTTTGGAAATTCGATTGGCTAGATATAGTGGTTAATTATGTTAAAGAGATTTTTTTTTTTTTGGTATTTAATTGCCAGATATTTATGCAGTTAAGATAATGAGTTGTTAATAGTTTACTGTTGCCCTGGACATGGCGTTAAACTGGTTTCACTTTCGTTTTGTTAGATAACGTCAGATTTTTTTTTGTTGGGTTTACTGTTAGTAATATTGTTCTCGTCGATTAAGCTTAGATTAGTTTATTCACGAGAGAGTAATTTGAGAAATCACTCTTCAATTAGGGGGGATGTAATATAAAATTAATCTACTGCGGCTATGACGCCCTGTCAGTTTTTATTTTTGGGATGTCATGGAGATATTATTATTGTTGGAGTAACTTTTTGGTTTTTGTTTGATAGTGCAGTCAAAAAATTTGGTGTCGATCTAGTGAATGTTATTAATGTTAATGCAATCAGTGCGTCCCGTGTTTTCTTTTACTGTTCGTCTCGCTAACGTTACGTTGCAAATTTTATTACAAAATACCCGTTCAAAGGGGATCATACTTTCAAAAACACGTTAATGGGAGTCACCGTTTGCGCCGAATGGTTATTACAATCATTCATCTCATAGAGGATTAATCACAAAATAATAACGCCACGATAGTTCATCGCCAAGTTTCATTCCTGCACCTGTCGAAAGAATTTCTCCAGGACCGCATCCAGCTGCAGTTGTACGTATGTTACATCGTACTGAATGTTTTACTTATGTGAGTACAAACTTATGTTTTATCGATCAAAGTATTTATTGTCATAACTATCTTCAATGGTACGTCACCAAATTTAAGTTTTCAACATCAAGTATTGTTATTTTGCTATCTGTGTATCGTCAATTTTATGTGTCATCGCATCTACAAACTTTTTGATGCCAACCAAAGTTGTGAGGTATCGAAACAACGAATTAAGGGGTCATGCCCACCTACACGTCGAAAAAATACGTGATTTTGGAGAATTTTTTTTAAAGAACCAGAAAGCTTTTTTAAGGGTATTTTGGTATACATAAAAAATATAAAGTTTTTACGTAAATAATATATTTTTTTTAATAAAATATGTTTGCAAACAAAGAACTTATGGCCATTCTCCTGAAGGGCTTTTTGAAAAACATGTTTTGCGGTGACCACTGCTGCTCGAAGCTGGATCATCTGAAATTAAAAATTCAAAAAAATTTATACAATATATTAAATTATTTAGTCCTTGAACGAACAGTTTTTCAAAATATCAATTTAGGACAAAATGGCACACGTTCAAAGTAAAAATTTCAATTTTTGATGAAAATATGACCCCTTTATCGCTAATAAAAACAAAACTATACATCAAAAAGTAAATTCCTTCGTTCAAGGACTAGTTTCTTATATCTAAAATAACCCCACCAAATTTGAAACAAATCGATGCAGTAGTTTTCAATATATCGTGGTCACCGATGTTGAAAATGTTATTTCGAGATAAACGCGTTTTTAGTTTCAAAATGAATTTACTCTAAAATTAAATTAATTTACAACTTACATCGAGTCATCTATTCCAGGCCCATATTGAACATTTTCAGATGAAGTTGTAGCCTCCAAAATGTCGATTTGACGCTGTCTTCGAACCATTCTTTCTTCTCGAGTGGCTTGCTGCGTTCGGCGGTCTGCCGTCTGAATACGGATTGAATCCTCCAATTGCACGTATCGCTGTGCGTTTGGGCCATTTTATGATTTGTTAAGTACTTAAAACTTTTAGGGAATATTTTTAAAATGTTTAACTTCCAGAAAATGAAATAAAAAAAAATCGTTTTTTTTTAAATCTGCAGGTGGGCCAGACCCCTTAAAGTGTTCCACATTTTTAAGCACTATTAAATCAGTGATTTATTTATATGTATAATGTGTGTTTTATTTTGTTAACCATATTTGTTCGCAGCATTTGTAAGGACGGTACTGCTGAGGATTCTTTCGACACAATTTTCACTATTTATGGTAAGGACTTTCGTGCTCCGTTATTGCGCGTAAGCCATTATTACCGAGATTTTAAAATAACGGTGGCGCTCATTAAGGCAAATCCCGATTGTGACATAATTACCGAGAAAGTAAGCACCCTCTCCGACAATTTTTGTGAACCACCCCGGACTGAGCCTAGCCGGCAAACTAATAACCTGCGGAGGGTGCGGTGTGTCATTTTGTACCGTAACAAGATCTTCAAGTAAATAACTTAAGGAACTAAAGTATTAGTTTGAAGATTTCGATTTTAAATTGTCTACAAATTTCTGTTCTTTAAGTAAATAACTAAAAGAACAAAAGTAGTTAGTTTATAGCTTTAATTTTAAACTATTAACAAAATACTGATTTTCAAGTAAATAACTTATAGACCAGAAGTAGTTAATTTAGAGTTTTTAATTTTAAACTATTAACAAATGGCTGATTTTCAAGTAAATAACTTATAGAACAGAAGTAGTTAATTTAGAGTTTTTAATTTTAAGCTATTAACAAAATGCAGATCTTCAAGTAAATGACTTATAGAGCAAAAGTAGTTATTTTAGGGTTTTCAATTTTAAACTATTAACAGAATTCTGATCTTCAAGTAAATAACTTATAGAACAGAAGTAGTTAATTTACAGTTTTTAATTTTAAACTATTAACAAAATCCAGAACTTCAAGAAATAACTTATAGAACAAACGTAGTTATTTTAGTATTTTCAATTTTGAACTATTAACAAAATTCTGATCTTCAAGTAAATAACTTAAAGAACTAAAGTATTAGTTTGAAGATTTTGATTTCAAATTGTCTACATATTTCTGTTCTTTAAGTAAATAACTAAAAGAACAAAAGTAGTTAGATTACAGCTTTAATTTTAAACTATTAACAAAATGCAGATCTTAAAGTAAATAACTTATAGAACAAAAGTAGTCATTTTAGGGTTTTCAATTTAAAACTATTAACAAAATTCTGATCTTCATGTAAATAACTTATAGAACAGAAGTAGTTAATTTAGAGTTTTTAATTTTAAACTATTAACAAAATGCAGATCTTCAAGTAAATAACTTATAGAACAAAAGTAGTTATTTTAGGGTTTTCAATTTTAAACTATTAACAAAATTGTGATCTTCAAGTAAATAACTTAAGGAACTAAAGTATTAGTTTGAAGATTTCGATTTTAAATTGTCTACAAATTTCTGTTCTTTAAGTAAATAACTAAAAGAACAAAAGTAGTTAGTTTATAGCTTTAATTTTAAACTATTAACAAAATACTGATTTTCAAGTAAATAACTTATAGACCAGAAGTAGTTAATTTAGAGTTTTTAATTTTGAACTATTAACAAATGGCTGATTTTCAAGTAAATAACTTATAGAACAGAAGTAGTTAATTTAGAGTTTTTAATTTTAAACTATTAACAAAATGCAGATCTTCAAGTAAATAACTTATAGAGCAAAAGTAGTTATTTTAGGGTTTTCAATTTTAAACTATTAACAGAATTCGGATCTTCAAGTAAATAACTTATAGAACAGAAGTAGTTAATTTACAGTTTTTAATTTTAAACTATTAACAAAATCCAGAACTTCAAGAAATAACTTATAGAACAAACGTAGTTATTTTAGTATTTTCAATTTTGAACTATTAACAAAATTCTGATCTTCAAGTAAATAACTTAAAGAACTAAAGTATCAGTTTGAAGATTTCGATTTTAAATTGTCTACAAATTTCTGTTCTTTAAGTAAATAACTAAAAGAACAAAAGTAGTTAGTTTATAGCTTTAATTTTAAACTATTAACAAAATACTGATTTTCAAGTAAATAACTTATAGACCAGAAGTAGTTAATTTAGAGTTTTTAATTTTAAACTATTAACAAATGGCTGATTTTCAAGTAAATAACTTATAGAACAGAAGTAGTTAATTTAGAGTTTTTAATTTTAAGCTATTAACAAAATGCAGATCTTCAAGTAAATGACTTATAGAGCAAAAGTAGTTATTTTAGGGTTTTCAATTTTAAACTATTAACAGAATTCTGATCTTCAAGTAAATAACTTATAGAACAGAAGTAGTTAATTTACAGTTTTTAATTTTAAACTATTAACAAAATCCAGAACTTCAAGAAATAACTTATAGAACAAACGTAGTTATTTTAGTATTTTCAATTTTGAACTATTAACAAAATTCTGATCTTCAAGTAAATAACTTAAAGAACTAAAGTATTAGTTTGAAGATTTTGATTTCAAATTGTCTACATATTTCTGTTCTTTAAGTAAATAACTAAAAGAACAAAAGTAGTTAGATTACAGCTTTAATTTTAAACTATTAACAAAATGCAGATCTTAAAGTAAATAACTTATAGAACAAAAGTAGTCATTTTAGGGTTTTCAATTTAAAACTATTAACAAAATTCTGATCTTCATGTAAATAACTTATAGAACAGAAGTAGTTAATTTAGAGTTTTTAATTTTAAACTATTAACAAAATGCAGATCTTCAAGTAAATAACTTATAGAACAAAAGTAGTTATTTTAGGGTTTTCAATTTTAAACTATTAACAAAATTGTGATCTTCAAGTAAATAACTTAAGGAACTAAAGTATTAGTTTGAAGATTTCGATTTTAAATTGTCTACAAATTTCTGTTCTTTAAGTAAATAACTAAAAGAACAAAAGTAGTTAGTTTATAGCTTTAATTTTAAACTATTAACAAAATACTGATTTTCAAGTAAATAACTTATAGACCAGAAGTAGTTAATTTAGAGTTTTTAATTTTGAACTATTAACAAATGGCTGATTTTCAAGTAAATAACTTATAGAACAGAAGTAGTTAATTTAGAGTTTTTAATTTTAAACTATTAACAAAATGCAGATCTTCAAGTAAATAACTTATAGAGCAAAAGTAGTTATTTTAGGGTTTTCAATTTTAAACTATTAACAGAATTCGGATCTTCAAGTAAATAACTTATAGAACAGAAGTAGTTAATTTACAGTTTTTAATTTTAAACTATTAACAAAATCCAGAACTTCAAGAAATAACTTATAGAACAAACGTAGTTATTTTAGTATTTTCAATTTTGAACTATTAACAAAATTCTGATCTTCAAGTAAATAACTTAAAGAACTAAAGTATCAGTTTGAAGATTTCAATTTTAAATTGTCTACAAATTTCCTCTCTTTAAGTAAATAACTAAAAGAACAAAAGTAGTTAGTTTATAGCTTTAATTTTAAACTATGAACAAAATGCTGATTTTCAAGTAAATAACTTATAGACCAGAAGTAGTTAATTTGGAGTTTTTAATTTTAAACTATTAAGAAAATGCAGATCTTCAAGTAAATAATTTTTGGAACAAAAGTAGTTATTTTAGGGTTTTCAATTTTAAACTATTAACAAAATTCTGATCTTCAAGTAAATAACTTATCGAACAGAAGTAGTTAATTTATCGTTTTTAATTATAAACTATTAACAACATTCTGATCTTCAAGTAAATAACTTAAAGAACTAAAGTATTAGTTTGAAGATTTTGATTTTAAATTGTCTACATATTTCTGTTGTTTAAGTAAATAACTAAAAAAACAAAAGTAGGTAGATTATAGCTTTAATTTTAAACTATTAACAAAATGCAGATCTTTAAGTAAATAACTTATAGAACAAAAGTAGTTACTTTAGGGTTTTCAATTTAAAACTATTAACAAAATTCTGATCTTCATGTAAATAACTTATAGAACAGAAGTAGTTAATTTAGAGTTTTTAATTTTAAACTATTAACAAAATGCAGATCTTCAAGTAAATAACTTATAGAGCAAAAGTAGTTATTTTAGGGTTTTCAATTTTAAACTATTAACAGAATTCGGATCTTCAAGTAAATAACTTATAGAACAGAAGTAGTTAATTTACAGTTTTTAATTTTAAACTATTAACAAAATCCAGAACTTCAAGAAATAACTTATAGAACAAACGTAGTTATTTTAGTATTTTCAATTTTGAACTATTAACAAAATTCTGATCTTCAAGTAAATAACTTAAAGAACTAAAGTATCAGTTTGAAGATTTCAATTTTAAATTGTCTACAAATTTCCTCTCTTTAAGTAAATAACTAAAAGAACAAAAGTAGTTAGTTTATAGCTTTAATTTTAAACTATGAACAAAATGCTGATTTTCAAGTAAATAACTTATAGACCAGAAGTAGTTAATTTGGAGTTTTTAATTTTAAACTATTAAGAAAATGCAGATCTTCAAGTAAATAATTTTTGGAACAAAAGTAGTTATTTTAGGGTTTTCAATTTTAAACTATTAACAAAATTCTGATCTTCAAGTAAATAACTTATCGAACAGAAGTAGTTAATTTATCGTTTTTAATTATAACCTATTAACAACATTCTGATCTTCAAGTAAATAACTTAAAGAACTAAAGTATTAGTTTGAAGATTTTGATTTCAAATAGTCTACATATTTCTGTTCTTTAAGTAAATAACTAAAAGAACAAAAGTAGTTAGATTACAGCTTTAATTTTAAACTATTAACAAAATGCAGATCTTAAAGTAAATAACTTATAGAACAAAAGTAGTCATTTTAGGGTTTTCAATTTAAAACTATTAACAAAATTCTGATCTTCATGTAAATAACTTAAGGAACTAAAGTATTAGTTAGAAGATTTTTATTTTAAATTGCTACAAAATTCTGTTCTTCAAGTAAATAACTTATAGAACAAAAGTAGTTATTTTAGAGTTTTTAATTTTAAACTATTGACAAAATTCTGATCTTCAAGTAAATAACTTATAGAACAAAAGTAGTTATTTTAGGGTTTTCAATTTTAAACTATTAATAAAATTCTGATCTTCAAGTAAATAACTTATAGAACAGAAGTAGTTAATTTAGAGTTTTTAATTTTAAACTATTAACAAAATGCAGATCTTCAAGTAAATAACTTATAGAACAAAAGTAGTTATTTTAGGGTTTTCAATTTTAAACTATTAACAAAATTCTGATCTTCATGTAAATAACTTATAGAACAGAAGTAGTTAATTTAGAGTTTTTAATTTTAAACTATTAACTAAATGCAGATCTTCAAGTAAATAACTTATAGAGCAAAAGAAGTTATATTAGGGTTTTCAATTTTAAACTATTAACAAAATTCTGATCTTTAAGTAAATAACTTAAGGAACTAAAGTATTAGTTAGAAGATTTTAATTTTAAATTGCTACAAGATTCTGTTCTTCAAGTAAATAACTTATAGAACAGAAGTAGTTAATTTAGAGTTTTTAATTTTAAACTATTAACAAAATGCAGATCTTCAAGTAAATAACTTATAAAACAAAAGTAGTTATTTTTGTTTTTTCAATTTTAAACTATTAACAAAATTCTGATCTTCAAGTAAATAACTTATAGAACTAAAGTATTAGTTAGAAGATTTTGATTTTAAATTGCTACAAAATTCTGTTTTTCAAGTAAATAACTTATAGAACAAAAGTAGTTATTTTAGAGTTTTCAATTTTAAACTATTAACAAAATTCTGATCTTCAAGTAAATAACTTATAGAACAGAAGTAGTTAATTTAGAGCTTTTAATTTTAAACTATTAACAAAATGCAGATCTTCAAGTAAATAACTTATAGAACAAAAGTAGTTATTTTAGAGTTTTCAATTTTAAACTATTAACAAAATTCTGTTCTTCAAGTAAATAACTTATAGAACAGAAGTAGTTAATTTAGAGTTTTTAATTTTAAACTATTAACAAAATGCAGATTTTCAAGTAAATAACTTATAGAACAAAAATAGTTATTTTATGGTTTTCAATTTTAAACTATTAACAAAATTCTGATCTTCAAGTAAATAACTTAAAGAACTACAGTATTAGTTTGAAGGTTTCGATTTTAAATTGTCTACAAATTTCTGTTTTTTAAGTAAATAACTAAAAGAACAAAAGTAGCTAGTTTATAGCTTTAATTTTAAACTATTAACAAAATACTGATTTTCTAGTAAATAACTTATAGACCAGAAGTAGGTAATTTAGAGTTTTTAATTTTAACCTATTTACAAAATGCTGATCTTCAAGTATATAACTTATAGAACAGAAGTAGTTAATTTAGAGTTTTCAATTTTAAACTATTAACAAAATTCTGATCTTCAAGTAAATAACTGAAGGAACTAAAGTATTAGTTAGAAGATTTTTATTTTAAATTGCTACAGAATTCTGTTCTTCAATTAAATAACTTATAGAACAAAAGTTGTTATTTTAGAGTTTTCAATTTTAAACTATTAACAACATTCTGATCTTCAAGTAAATAACTTATAGAACAGAAGTAGTTAATTTAGAGTTTTTAATTTGTAACTATTAACAAAATGCTATCTACAAGTAAATAACTTATAGAACAGAAGTAGTTAATTTAGAGTTTTATATTTAAACTATTAACAAAATGCAGATCTTCAAGTAAATAACTTATAGAACAAAAGTAGTTATTTTAGGGTTTTCAATTTTAAACTATTAACAAAATTCTGATCTTCAAGTAAGTAACTTAAGGAACTAAAGTATTAGTTAGAAGATTTGTATTTTAAATTGCTACAAAATTCTGTTCTTCAAGTAAATAGCTTATAGAAAAAAAATTAGTTATTTTAGAGTTTTCAATTTTAAACTATTAACAAAATTCTGATCTTCAAGTAAATAACTTATAGAACAGAAGTAGTTAATTTAGAGTTTTTAATTTTAAACTATTAACAAAATGCAGATCTTCAAGTAAATAACTTATAGAACAAAAGTAGTTATTTTAGGGTTTTCAATTTTAAACTATTAGCAAAATTCTGATCTTCAAGTACATAACTTAAAGAACTAAATTATTAGTTAGAAGATTTTGATTTTAAATTGCTACAAAATTCTGTTCTTCAAGTAAATAACTTATAGAACAAAAGTAGTTATTTTAGGGTTTTCAATTTTAAACTATTAACAAAATTCTGATCTTCAAGTAAATAACTTAAGGAACTAAAGTATTAGTTAGAAGATTTTTATTTTAAATTGCTACAAAATTCTGTTCTTCAAGTAAATAACTTATAGAACAAAAGTAGTTATTTTAGAGTTTTCAATTTTATACTATTAACAAAATTCTGATCTTCAAGTAAATAACTGAAGGAACTAAAGTATTAGTTAGAAGATTTGTATTTTAAATTGCTACAAAATTCTGTTCTTCAAGTAAATAGCTTATAGAACAAAAGTAGTTATTTTAGAGTTTTCAATTTTAAACTATTAACAAAATTCTGATCTTCAAGTAAATAACTTATAGAACAGAAGTAGTTAATTTAGAGTTTTTAATTTTAAACTATTAACAAAATGCAGATCTTCAAGTAAATAACTTATAGAACAAAAGTAGTTATTTTAGGGTTTTCAATTTTAAACTATTAACAAAATTCTGATCTTCCTGTAAATAACTTAGAGAACAGAAGTAGTTAATTTAGGGTTTTTAATTTTAAACGATTAACAAAATGCAGATCTTCAAGTAAATAACTTATAGAACAAAAGTAGTTATTTTAGGGTTTTCAATTTTAAACTATTAACAAAATTCTGATCTTCATGTAAATAACTTATAGAACAGAAGTAGGTAATTTAGAGTTTTGAATTTTAAACTATTAACAAAATGCAGATCTTCAAGTAAATAACTTATAGAACAAAAATAGTTATTTTAGGGTTTTTAATTTTAAACTATTAACAAAATGCAGATCTTCAAGTAAATATCTTATAGAACAAAAGTAGTATTTTAGGGTTTTCAACTTTAAACTATTAACAAAATTCTGATCTTCAAGTAAATAACTTAAGGAACTAAAGTATTAGTTAGAAGATTTTGATTTTAAATTGCTACAAAATTCTGTTCTTCAAGTAAATAACTTATAGAACAAAAGTAGTTATTTTAGAGCTTTCAATTTTAAACTATTAACAACATTCTGATCTACAAGTTAATAACTTATAGAACAGAAGTAGTTAATTTAGAGTTTTTAATTTTAAACTATTAACAAAATGCAGATCTTCAAGTAAATAACTTATAGAACAAAAATAGTTAATTTAGGATTTTCAATTTAAAACTATTAACAAAATTCTGATCTTCAAGTAAATAACTTAAAGAACTAAAGTATTAGTTTGAAGATTTCGATGTTAAATTGTCTACAAACTTCTGTTCTTTAAGTAAATAACTAAAAGAACAAAAGTAGTTAGTTTATAGCTTTAATTTTAAACTATTAACAAAATACTGATTTTCAAGTAAATAACTTATAGACCAGAAGTAGTTAATTTAGAGTTTTTAATTTTAAACTATTAACAAAATGCTGATCTTCAAGTAAATAACTTATAGAGCAAAAGTAGTTATTTTAGGGTTTTCAATTTAAAACTATTAACAAAATTCTGATCTTCATGTAAATAACTTATAGAACAGAAGTAGTTAATATAGAGTTTTTAATTTTAAACTATTAACAAAATGCAGATCTTCAAGTAAATAACTTATAGAACAAAAGTAGTTATTTTAGGGTTTTCAATTTTAAACTATTAACAAAATTGTGATCTTCAAGTAAATAACTTAAGGAACTAAAGTATTAGTTTGAAGATTTTGATTTCAAATTGTCTACATATTTCTGTTCTTTAAGTAAATAACTAAAAGAACAAAAGTAGTTAGATTACAGCTTTAATTTTAAACTATTAACAAAATGCAGATCTTAAAGTAAATAACTTATAGAACAAAAGTAGTCATTTTAGGGTTTTCAATTTAAAACTATTAACAAAATTCTGATCTTCATGTAAATAACTTATAGAACAGAAGTAGTTAATTTAGAGTTTTTAATTTTAAACTATTAACAAAATGCAGATCTTCAAGTAAATAACTTATAGAACAAAAGTAGTTATTTTAGAGTTTTCAATTTTAAACTATTAACAAAATTGTGATCTTCAAGTAAATAACTTAAGGAACTAAAGTATTAGTTTGAAGATTTCGATTTTAAATTGTCTACAAATTTCTGTTCTTTAAGTAAATAACTAAAAGAACAAAAGTAGTTAGTTTATAGCTTTAATTTTAAACTATTAACAAAATACTGATTTTCAAGTAAATAACTTATAGACCAGAAGTAGTTAATTTAGAGTTTTTAATTTTGAACTATTAACAAATGGCTGATTTTCAAGTAAATAACTTATAGAACAGAAGTAGTTAATTTAGAGTTTTTAATTTTAAACTATTAACAAAATGCAGATCTTCAAGTAAATAACTTATAGAGCAAAAGTAGTTATTTTAGGGTTTTCAATTTTAAACTATTAACAGAATTCGGATCTTCAAGTAAATAACTTATAGAACAGAAGTAGTTAATTTACAGTTTTTAATTTTAAACTATTAACAAAATCCAGAACTTCAAGAAATAACTTATAGAACAAACGTAGTTATTTTAGTATTTTCAATTTTGAACTATTAACAAAATTCTGATCTTCAAGTAAATAACTTAAAGAACTAAAGTATCAGTTTGAAGATTTCAATTTTAAATTGTCTACAAATTTCCTCTCTTTAAGTAAATAACTAAAAGAACAAAAGTAGTTAGTTTATAGCTTTAATTTTAAACTATGAACAAAATGCTGATTTTCAAGTAAATAACTTATAGACCAGAAGTAGTTAATTTGGAGTTTTTAATTTTAAACTATTAAGAAAATGCAGATCTTCAAGTAAATAATTTTTGGAACAAAAGTAGTTATTTTAGGGTTTTCAATTTTAAACTATTAACAAAATTCTGATCTTCAAGTAAATAACTTATCGAACAGAAGTAGTTAATTTATCGTTTTTAATTATAAACTATTAACAACATTCTGATCTTCAAGTAAATAACTTAAAGAACTAAAGTATTAGTTTGAAGATTTTGATTTTAAATTGTCTACATATTTCTGTTGTTTAAGTAAATAACTAAAAGAACAAAAGTAGGTAGATTATAGCTTTAATTTTAAACTATTAACAAAATGCAGATCTTAAAGTAAATAACTTATAGAACAAAAGTAGTCATTTTAGGGTTTTCAATTTAAAACTATTAACAAAATTCTGATCTTCATGTAAATAACTTAAGGAACTAAAGTATTAGTTAGAAGATTTTTATTTTAAATTGCTACAAAATTCTGTTCTTCAAGTAAATAACTTATAGAACAAAAGTAGTTATTTTAGAGTTTTCAATTTTAAACTATTGACAAAATTCTGATCTTCAAGTAAATAACTTATAGAACAAAAGTAGTTATTTTAGGGTTTTCAATTTTAAACTATTAATAAAATTCTGATCTTCAAGTAAATAACTTAAAGAACTACAGTATTAGTTTGAAGGTTTCGATTTTAAATTGTCTACAAATTTCTGTTTTTTAAGTAAATAACTAAAAGAACAAAAGTAGCTAGTTTATAGCTTTAATTTTAAACTATTAACAAAATACTGATTTTCTAGTAAATAACTTATAGACCAGAAGTAGGTAATTTAGAGTTTTTAATTTTAACCTATTTACAAAATGCTGATCTTCAAGTATATAACTTATAGAACAGAAGTAGTTAATTTAGAGTTTTCAATTTTAAACTATTAACAAAATTCTGATCTTTAAGTAAATAACTTAAGGAACTAAAGTATTAGTAAGAAGATTTTAATTTTAAATTGCTACAAAATTCTGTTCTTCAAGTAAATAACTTAGAGAACAAAAGTAGTTATTTTAGAGTTGTCAATTTTAAACCATTAACAAAATTCTGATCTTCAAGTAAATAACTTATAGAACAGAAGTAGTTAATTTAGAGTTTTTAATTTTAAACTATTAACAAAATGCAGATCTTCAAGTAAATAACTTATAGAACAAAAGTAGTTATTTTAGGGTTTTCAATTTTAAACTATTAACAAAATTCTGATCTTCATGTAAATAACTAATAGAACAGAAGTAGTTAATTTAGAGTTTTTAATTTTAAACTATTAACAAAATGCAGATCTTCAAGTAAATAACTTATAGAACAAAAGTAGTTATTTTAGGGTTTTCAATTTTAAACTATTAACAAAATGCTGATCTTCATGTAAATAACTTAAAGAACAGAAGTAGTTCATTTAGAGTTTTTAATTTTAAACTATTAACAAAATCCAGATCTTCAAGTAAATAACTTATAGAACAAATGTAGTTATTTTAGTATTTTCAATTCTGAACTTTGGAGATTAGTTTATTTCTAATTTTAACTTATATACAAAATATACAAAAATAAATAATTACAATAAAAATAGCACGTGGTCGTCTTCGAGTCGTTGTCGTTACTGAATGGCCGCTTTTCCCGTCCGTACATGGTACCTCTACATGTGTTGGTGGTACCACTGACTCATAGCTGCCAACCTATCAAATTTGAATTGAAATTTGAATTTGAATTTGAATTCAAATGTTCGCCACATTCACCCCCTTCCCAGTGTTTTCAGTTGTCTGTAAAAAACGATACATATTTCTGGGGGAAGTGAACTCTTCTGCCGGATCTCGTAGTTTGTGCCGGTGGTGTATGCGTAATTACTTCCCTTCTTTTGACTACCGGTGGCGTGTGCGTAACCACTTCCTTCTGGGTTTCAGCTTCTTCGCGCTTTGACATCTTGTTTGACATCATGTAAGCTGGTTTAAGGCGATCGATAGAAATGGAAGTTGGTTTTCCTTTTACATCAATTCGAAATACTTTCTTATCCCGGCTGATTACTTCGTAAGGACCATCATAAGTTGGCTGTAAAGGTGTTCGGACTGCGTCATGTCGAATAAATACATGTGAACAGGTTGCTAGGTCTTTGTTTATAAATGTTTTCTTTTTACTATCATGATTACTTTCAGGTAACGGGCGTACTTGCTTGAAATATTGCCTTAATTTCGTGATCTTCGAAGATGGTTCTGTCAAGTCGTGACTGTTTTGAAAAATCTCTCCGGGTACTCTGAGTGTTTCGCCAAACACGAGTTCAGCTGACGTTGAATTGAGGTCTTCTTTAAAGGCAGTTCGCATGCCAAGTAATACAATCGGTAGAGCTTCTACCCATGATTCGTCATTGTCAATAGCGTGACATTTAATTGCACCTTTTAGTTGCCTGTGGATTCTTTCAATCATCCCGTTTGCCATCGGGTGGTATGGAGTTGAGCGTATGTGGTTAGTGCCGAGTAATTTTGTAAGGCTTGCAAACAAATTTGATGTAAACTGTCGGCCTTGATCGGTTGTTACTCTAAGGGGAACACCATACCTTGCGATCCAATGCAATAATAATGCCTCGGCCACGGTTTCTGCAGTTATGTCCGTCATTGGTATTACTTCGATCCATCTTGTGAATCTGTCGATTATTGTTAGACAGTACGTATATCCTTTGGAGCATGGTAGGGGTCCGACTAGGTCTAAATGGATATGTTCGAATCGTTGTGTAGGTGGTGTAAACTTGCTGGTTGGAGCAACTGTGTGTCTGTGCACTTTCGTGCGTTGACAGGCAATACAATTTTTGCACCAATCTCTAATGTTCTTTCTCATCTTAGGCCAGACAAATTTTGAACAGACTAGTTTAGTAGTTGCACGAGCGCCGGTGTGCGCTAATCCATGCAGGCTATCCAATACCTGATTACGGAATGGTTCGGTTACATATGGGCGAAGGTTGTTTGTTGAGGTGTCGCAGTAAATGGCTACATGATGCTCGGGAAAGTACACCTTCTTGAGCTTCAGTGATGTCTTTGATTGATCTAAAAATAATCTGATTTCAGGGTCTTCATCTTGCGATTTGGATAGGTCTTCCAAGTTGTGTTTGTGCATTGATACTGTTTAAGTTGTCTAATCGAGATAAAGTGTCCGCCGGAATGTTTTCTGTACCTTTCACGTGTACAATGTTGGTTGTAAACTGCCCGATGTAATCCAGATGTCTGAATTGTCGTGGTGTACACTTTTCAGGTTTTTGTTTGAATGCGAAAACCAAAGGTTTATGGTCTGTGAACAATGTAAATTCTCGTCCTTCAAGGGAATGTCGGAAATGTTTTATACCTGAGTACGCGGCAAGTAGTTCTCGATCGTAAGCGCTGTATTTTGTTTGTGTACTGCTGAATTTCTTGGCAAAAAATCCTAACGGTTGCCATTCACCGTTGATTTTCTGTTGTAGGACTCCACCCATTGCATCGTTAGACGCGTCTACTATCAACGATAAAGGTGCGGTTGGTGAAGGGTGTGCTAAAAGAGCAACTTTTGCAAGTGCGTTTTTTAGGTTTACAAAAGCGGTGTCAGTTTCATCGGACCAGTTGATTTTTGCATTGCTCGATTTCTTCCCAGTTAGCAATTTGTTTAATGGGCCTTGAATTGCTGCCGAACATGGTATAAAGCGCCGGTAGAAATTGCACATTCCCAAAAATCGACGTAGCTGCTTAATGGTTGCTGGCTTTTCACTGGATAAAATAACATCTACTCTTTCTTGTAAGGGCTTGGTCACATCCTTGCCGATGGTGTGTCCGAGAAAGGTAATTTCACTTACTCCAAAAATACATTTCGATGGATTAATAACCATCCCGTAATCTTGTAGACGTTGGAACAATTGATGAAGGTGCTTCAGGTGTTCTTTGTGTGATTTGGAAGCAATTACATGTCATCAACATACGCATAACAGAAATCCAAATCTCGTGTGACTTCATGTATGAAACGTTGGAAGGTTTGAGCAGAATTTCGTAAACCAAATGGCATTCGTACGAACTCAAACAAGCCGAAAGGAGTAATAACTGCCGTCTTGTGAATATCGTCAGGATGGACTGGTATTTGATTGAATGCTTTCATGAGATCAATGGTTGAAAATACCGTTTTTCCGTCGAGCAATTGGGCAAAATCTTGAATGTGAGGTATCGGGTAACAGTCATGAATGGTTTTTGCATTAAGGGCCCGGTAGTCACCACAGGGTCGGAATTCTTTGTTTTTCTTCTCTGCGAGGTGTAACGGAGAACACCAATTACTTTTTGAAGGTCGGACAATACCGTTCTGAAGCATATAATCGAATTCCTTCTTTGCTATGCGAAGGCGGTCTGGAGCAAGTCTTCTTGCGCGGCACGTAATGGGCTGTCCGGGTAGTGTTTCGATCCTGTGCACGGTTTGGTGTGTGATTACCGCTTTCACCATGTTGGGGTTTGTAATGGCTGGGTATTCCTCGAGGATTCGATGGTATTTGTTGTCCGAGTTGACAGTACGGATGATGGTAAGATGAGCTTCTTTTCTTAGTTGACCAGTTGCTTTGAGGCCCGTGGTATCGTCGATCAACCTTCCATTGCGAATATCAACCAGTAAACGGAAGTGATGAAGGAAGTCGGCACCGATGATTGCCTTGTTTACGTCTGCCACGACGAAGCGCAATGTTAGTTGTCGTCTTAAACAGAGATCCAGATTAAGCGTAATAAAACCGTACGTGTTAATAATAGTGTTGTTAGCAGCGTATAACTTGTAATCTTGTAACATGCGTTTGTCTTTGCAAGCTGATTTCGGGAATACGCTGATGTCCGCTCCGGTGTCGATCAGAAATTTTGTTGTCGTTGTTTTGTCGTTAACAATTAGGCGGTGCGCTGTAGTTTGGAGATCAATTGCCGCATCTATTGACCCCCGAAATAGTTTTCCGATCTGTTGAATGAGCACGGGTGTCGACATTTCCGAGCATTGCTACCAAATTTCTTGTGGAAATAGCACCAATCGGGGTTCGCATGGTTTCTCGACTCGCTTGTGGATCTTCTTCTGCTCTGACTAGGACTACTTCTCCTATTTCTTATTTCGGTCCTCAGCTGGTTGACTTCCATCCTCAACGTATCGAACTGACTTTGATGTGTCCTCCTGTCGGCTATGATTTCAGGAGCATCGGCTGATTCTATGTGAACGTTTGATGCATTTGTTTCGTGGATCTTGTCAGCTACTCGACCCATTTCTTCCAGACTTTTGCTGTCCATTGAGGCCAATATTGCTTGTGTGTTTCTGGGTAAGCGACCTAACCATAGAGTTTTTAGTATTGCGTCTGGTATACTACCTGCGAGGTCTCGAATGTGACGGAGAAACTGTGATGGTGTTCTGTCTCCTATTTCTTCGCGGTCCAGTAGCTGTTTTATTTTGTGGTCTTCGGATGCTGACAATCTGGTGATCAGTTCTGTTTTCAGTTTTGAATACTTCTCTGTAGCGGGCGGGTTTCGAATTATGTCCCGGACTTCTTTGGCGTGTCGGTGTTCGAGGTTGCTCGCGACATAGTAGAACTTCGTGGTGTCCTGCGTGATGCCGTTAAGCGCAAACTGCATTTCGATTTGAGCAAACCATGTTTCTGGATCTTCTTCCCAAAATGGTGGAATTTTGATGGCTACCCTTGCGACTTCTTGCGGGTTTGCGGGTGTTGCTGCAGTACTGTTCGTTTGATTAGCCATTATTTATCGTTTGTATATCACGTCGGGGTCACCAGTTTGGAGATTAGTTTATTTCCAATTTTAACTTATATACAAAATATACAAAAATAAATAATTACAATAAAAATAGCACGTGGTCGTCTTCGAGTCGTTGTCGTTACTGAATGGCCGCTTTTCCCGTCCGTCCATGGTACCCCTACATGTGTTGATGGTACCACTGACTCATAGCTGCCAACCTATCAAATTTGAATTGAAATTCGAATTTGAATTTGAATTCAAATGTTCGCCACAGAACTATTAACAAAATTCTGATCTTCAAGTAAATAACTTAAAGAACTAAAGTATTAGTTTGAAGATTTTGATTTTAAATTGTCTACATATTTCTGTTCTTTAAGTAAATAACTAAAAGAACAAAAGTAGTTAGAGTATAGCTTTAATTTTAAACTATTAACCAAATGCAGATCTTCAAGTAAATAACTTATAGAACAAAAGTAGTTATTTTAGGGTTTTCAATTTTAAACTATTAGCAAAATTCTGATCTTCAAGTACATAACTTAAAGAACTAAATTATTAGTTAGAAGATTTTGATTTTAAATTGCTACAAAATTCTGTTCTTCAAGTAAATAACTTATAGAACAAAAGTAGTTATTTTAGGGTTTTCAATTTTAAACTATTAACAAAATTCTGATCTTCAAGTAAATAACTTAAGGAACTAAAGTATTAGTTAGAAGATTTTTATTTTAAATTGCTACAAAATTCTGTTCTTCAAGTAAATAACTTATAGAACAAAAGTAGTTATTTTAGAGTTTTCAATTTTAAACTATTAACAAAATTCTGATCTTCAAGTAAATAACTGAAGGAACTAAAGTATTAGTTAGAAGATTTTTATTTTAAATTGCTACAGAATTCTGTTCTTCAATTAAATAACTTATAGAACAAAAGTAGTTATTTTAGAGTTTTCAATTTTAAACTATTAACAACATTCTGATCTTCAAGTAAATAACTTATAGAACAGAAGTAGTTAATTTAGAGTTTTTAATTTGTAACTATTAACAAAATGCTATCTACAAGTAAATAACTTATAGAACAGAAGTAGTTAATTTAGAGTTTTATATTTAAACTATTAACAAAATGCAGATCTTCAAGTAAATAACTTATAGAACAAAAGTAGTTATTTTAGGGTTTTCAATTTTAAACTATTAACAAAATTCTGATCTTCAAGTAAGTAACTTAAGGAACTAAAGTATTAGTTAGAAGATTTGTATTTTAAATTGCTACAAAATTCTGTTCTTCAAGTAAATAGCTTATAGAACAAAAGTAGTTATTTTAGAGTTTTCAATTTTAAACTATTAACAAAATTCTGATCTTCAAGTAAATAACTTATAGAACAGAAGTAGTTAATTTAGAGTTTTTAATTTTAAACTATTAACAAAATGCAGATCTTCAAGTAAATAACTTATAGAACAAAAGTAGTTATTTTAGGGTTTTCAATTTTAAACTATTAGCAAAATTCTGATCTTCAAGTACATAACTTAAAGAACTAAATTATTAGTTAGAAGATTTTGATTTTAAATTGCTACAAAATTCTGTTCTTCAAGTAAATAACTTATAGAACAAAAGTAGTTATTTTAGGGTTTTCAATTTTAAACTATTAACAAAATTCTGATCTTCAAGTAAATAACTTAAGGAACTAAAGTATTAGTTAGAAGATTTTTATTTTAAATTGCTGCAAAATTCTGTTCTTCAAGTAAATAACTTATAGAACAAAAGTAGTTATTTTAGAGTTTTCAATTTTATACTATTAACAAAATTCTGATCTTCAAGTAAATAACTGAAGGAACTAAAGTATTAGTTAGAAGATTTTTATTTTAAATTGCTACAGAATTCTGTTCTTCAATTAAATAACTTATAGAACAAAAGTAGTTATTTTAGAGTTTTCAATTTTAAACTATTAACAACATTCTGATCTTCAAGTAAATAACTTATAGAACAGAAGTAGTTAATTTAGAGTTTTATATTTAAACTATTAACAAAATGCAGATCTTCAAGTAAATAACTTATAGAACAAAAGTAGTTATTTTAGGGTTTTCAATTTTAAACTATTAACAAAATTCTGATCTTCAAGTAAATAACTTAAGGAACTAAAGTATTAGTTAGAAGATTTGTATTTTAAATTGCTACAAAATTCTGTTCTTCAAGTAAATAGCTTATAGAACAAAAGTAGTTATTTTAGAGTTTTCAATTTTAAACTATTAACAAAATTCTGATCTTCAAGTAAATAACTTATAGAACAGAAGTAGTTAATTTAGAGTTTTTAATTTTAAACTATTAACAAAATGCAGATCTTCAAGTAAATAACTTATAGAACAAAAGTAGTTATTTTAGGGTTTTCAATTTTAAACTATTAACAAAATTCTGATCTTCATGTAAATAACTTAGAGAACAGAAGTAGTTAATTTAGGGTTTTTAATTTTAAACGATTAACAAAATGCAGATCTTCAAGTAAATAACTTATAGAACAAAAGTAGTTATTTTAGGGTTTTCAATTTTAAACTATTAACAAAATTCTGATCTTCATGTAAATAACTTATAGAACAGAAGTAGGTAATTTAGAGTTTTGAATTTTAAACTATTAACAAAATGCAGATCTTCAAGTAAATAACTTATAGAACAAAAATAGTTATTTTAGGGTTTTTAATTTTAAACTATTAACAAAATGCAGATCTTCAAGTAAATATCTTATAGAACAAAAGTAGTATTTTAGGGTTTTCAACTTTAAACTATTAACAAAATTCTGATCCTCAAGTAAATAACTTAAGGAACTAAAGTATTAGTTAGAAGATTTTGATTTTAAATTGCTACAAAATTCTGTTCTTCAAGTAAATAACTTATAGAACAAAAGTAGTTATTTTAGAGCTTTCAATTTTAAACTATTAACAACATTCTGATCTACAAGTAAATAACTTATAGAACAGAAGTAGTTAATTTAGAGTTTTTAATTTTAAACTATTAACAAAATGCAGATCTTCAAGTAAATAACTTATAGAACAAAAATAGTTAATTTAGGATTTTCAATTTAAAACTATTAACAAAATTCTGATCTTCAAGTAAATAACTTAAAGAACTAAAGTATTAGTTTGAAGATTTCGATGTTAAATTGTCTACAAATTTCTGTTCTTTAAGTAAATAACTAAAAGAACAAAAGTAGTTAGTTTATAGCTTTAATTTTAAACTATTAACAAAATACTGATTTTCAAGTAAATAACTTATAGACCAGAAGTAGTTAATTTAGAGTTTTTAATTTTAAACTATTAACAAAATGCTGATCTTCAAGTAACTAACTTATAGAGCAAAAGTAGTTATTTTAGGGTTTTCAATTTAAAACTATTAACAAAATTCTGATCTTCATGTAAATAACTTATAGAACAGAAGTAGTTAATTTAGAGTTTTTAATTTTAAACTATTAACAAAATGCAGATCTTCAAGTAAATAACTTATAGAGCAAAAGTAGTTATTTTAGTATTTTCAATTTTGAACTATTAACAAAATTCTGATCTTCAAGTAAATAACTTAAAGAACTAAAGTATTAGTTTGAAGATTTTGATTTCAAATTGTCTACATATTTCTGTTCTTTAAGTAAATAACTAAAAGAACAAAAGTAGTTAGATTACAGCTTTAATTTTAAACTATTAACAAAATGCAGATCTTAAAGTAAATAACTTATAGAACAAAAGTAGTCATTTTAGGGTTTTCAATTTAAAACTATTAACAAAATTCTGATCTTCATGTAAATAACTTATAGAACAGAAGTAGTTAATTTAGAGTTTTTAATTTTAAACTATTAACAAAATGCAGATCTTCAAGTAAATAACTTATAGAACAAAAGTAGTTATTTTAGGGTTTTCAATTTTAAACTATTAACAAAATTGTGATCTTCAAGTAAATAACTTAAGGAACTAAAGTATTAGTTTGAAGATTTCGATTTTAAATTGTCTACAAATTTCTGTTCTTTAAGTAAATAACTAAAAGAACAAAAGTAGTTAGTTTATAGCTTTAATTTTAAACTATTAACAAAATACTGATTTTCAAGTAAATAACTTATAGACCTGAAGTAGTTAATTTAGAGTTTTTAATTTTGAACTATTAACAAATGGCTGATTTTCAAGTAAATAACTTATAGAACAGAAGTAGTTAATTTAGAGTTTTTAATTTTAAACTATTAACAAAATGCAGATCTTCAAGTAAATAACTTATAGAGCAAAAGTAGTTATTTTAGGGTTTTCAATTTTAAACTATTAACAGAATTCGGATCTTCAAGTAAATAACTTATAGAACAGAAGTAGTTAATTTACAGTTTTTAATTTTAAACTATTAACAAAATCCAGAACTTCAAGAAATAACTTATAGAACAAACGTAGTTATTTTAGTATTTTCAATTTTGAACTATTAACAAAATTCTGATCTTCAAGTAAATAACTTAAAGAACTAAAGTATCAGTTTGAAGATTTCAATTTTAAATTGTCTACAAATTTCCTCTCTTTAAGTAAATAACTAAAAGAACAAAAGTAGTTAGTTTATAGCTTTAATTTTAAACTATGAACAAAATGCTGATTTTCAAGTAAATAACTTATAGACCAGAAGTAGTTAATTTGGAGTTTTTAATTTTAAACTATTAAGAAAATGCAGATCTTCAAGTAAATAATTTTTGGAACAAAAGTAGTTATTTTAGGGTTTTCAATTTTAAACTATTAACAAAATTCTGATCTTCAAGTAAATAACTTATCGAACAGAAGTAGTTAATTTATCGTTTTTAATTATAAACTATTAACAACATTCTGATCTTCAAGTAAATAACTTAAAGAACTAAAGTATTAGTTTGAAGATTTTGATTTTAAATTGTCTACATATTTCTGTTGTTTAAGTAAATAACTAAAAGAACAAAAGTAGGTAGATTATAGCTTTAATTTTAAACTATTAACAAAATGCAGATCTTTAAGTAAATAACTTATAGAACAAAAGTAGTTACTTTAGGGTTTTCAATTTAAAACTATTAACAAAATTCTGATCTTCACGTAAATAACTTATAGAACAGAAGTAGTTAATTTAGAGTTTTTAATTTTAAACTATTAACAAAATGCAGATCTTCAAGTAAATAACTTATAGAGCAAAAGTAGTTATTTTAGGGTTTTCAATTTTAAACTATTAACAGAATTCTGATCTTCAAGTAAATAACTTATAGAACAGAAGTAGTTAATTTACAGTTTTTAAATTTAAACTATTAACAAAATCCAGAACTTCAAGAAATAACTTATAGAACAAACGTAGTTATTTTAGTATTTTCAATTTTGAACTATTAACAAAATTCTGATCTTCAAGTAAATAACTTAAAGAACTAAAGTATAAGTTTGAAGATTTTGATTTCAAATTGTCTACATATTTCTGTTCTTTAAGTAAATAACTAAAAGAACAAAAGTAGTTAGATTACAGCTTTAATTTTAAACTATTAACAAAATGCAGATCTTAAAGTAAATAACTTATAGAACAAAAGTAGTCATTTTAGGGTTTTCAATTTAAAACTATTAACAAAATTCTGATCTTCATGTAAATAACTTATAGAACAGAAGTAGTTAATTTAGAGTTTTTAATTTTAAACTATTAACAAAATGCAGATCTTCAAGTAAATAACTTATAGAACAAAAGTAGTTATTTTAGGGTTTTCAATTTTAAACTATTAACAAAATTGTGATCTTCAAGTAAATAACTTAAGGAACTAAAGTATTAGTTTGAAGATTTCGATTTTAAATTGTCTACAAATTTCTGTTCTTTAAGTAAATAACTAAAAGAACAAAAGTAGTTAGTTTATAGCTTTAATTTTAAACTATTAACAAAATACTGATTTTCAAGTAAATAACTTATAGACCAGAAGTAGTTAATTTAGAGTTTTTAATTTTGAACTATTAACAAATGGCTGATTTTCAAGTAAATAACTTATAGAACAGAAGTAGTTAATTTAGAGTTTTTAATTTTAAACTATTAACAAAATGCAGATCTTCAAGTAAATAACTTATAGAGCAAAAGTAGTTATTTTAGGGTTTTCAATTTTAAACTATTAACAGAATTCGGATCTTCAAGTAAATAACTTATAGAACAGAAGTAGTTAATTTACAGTTTTTAATTTTAAACTATTAACAAAATCCAGAACTTCAAGAAATAACTTATAGAACAAACGTAGTTATTTTAGTATTTTCAATTTTGAACTATTAACAAAATTCTGATCTTCAAGTAAATAACTTAAAGAACTAAAGTATCAGTTTGAAGATTTCAATTTTAAATTGTCTACAAATTTCCTCTCTTTAAGTAAATAACTAAAAGAACAAAAGTAGTTAGTTTATAGCTTTAATTTTAAACTATTAACAAAATGCTGATTTTCAAGTAAATAACTTATAGACCAGAAGTAGTTAATTTGGAGTTTTTAATTTTAAACTATTAAGAAAATGCAGATCTTCAAGTAAATAATTTTTGGAACAAAAGTAGTTATTTTAGGGTTTTCAATTTTAAACTATTAACAAAATTCTGATCTTCAAGTAAATAACTTATCGAACAGAAGTAGTTAATTTATCGTTTTTAATTATAAACTATTAACAACATTCTGATCTTCAAGTAAATAACTTAAAGAACTAAAGTATTAGTTTGAAGATTTTGATTTTAAATTGTCTACATATTTCTGTTGTTTAAGTAAATAACTAAAAGAACAAAAGTAGGTAGATTATAGCTTTAATTTTAAACTATTAACAAAATGCAGATCTTTAAGTAAATAACTTATAGAACAAAAGTAGTTACTTTAGGGTTTTCAATTTAAAACTATTAACAAAATTCTGATCTTCATGTAAATAACTTATAGAACAGAAGTAGTTAATTTAGAGTTTTTAATTTTAAACTATTAACAAAATGCAGATCTTCAAGTAAATAACTTATAGAGCAAAAGTAGTTATTTTAGGGTTTTCAATTTTAAACTATTAACAAAATTCTGATCTTCATGTAAATAACTTATAGAACAGAAGTAGTTAATTTAGAGTTTTTAATTTTAAACTATTAACAAAATGCAGATCTTCAAGTAAATAACTTATAGAACAAACGTAGTTATTTTAGTATTTTCAATTTTGAACTATTAACAAAATTCTGATCTTCAAGTAAATAACTTAAAGAACTAAAGTATCAGTTTGAAGATTTCAGTTTTAAATTGTCTACAAATTTCCTCTCTTTAAGTAAATAACTAAAAGAACAAAAGTAGTTAGTTTATAGCTTTAATTTTAAACTATTAACAAAATGCTGATGTTCAAGTAAATAACTTATAGACCAGAAGTAGTTAATTTCGAGTTTTTAATTTTAAACTATTAAGAAAATGCAGATCTTCAAGTAAATAATTTTTGGAACAAAAGTAGTTATTTTAGGGTTTTCAATTTTAAACTATTAACAAAATTCTGATCTTCAAGTAAATAACTTATCGAACAGAAGTAGTTAATTTATAGTTTGTAATTTTAAACTAATAACAACAATCTGATCTTCAAGTAAATAACTTAAAGAACTAAAGTATTAGTTTGAAGATTTTGATTTTAAATTGTCTACATATTTCTGTTGTTTAAGTAAATAACTAAAAGAACAAAAGTAGGTAGATTATAGCTTTAATTTTAAACTATTAACAAAATGCAGATCTTTAAGTAAATAACTTATAGAACAAAAGTAGTTACTTTAGGGTTTTCAATTTAAAACTATTAACAAAATTCTGATCTTCATGTAAATAACTTATAGAACAGAAGTAGTTAATTTAGAGTTTTTAATTTTAAACTATTAACAAAATGCAGATCTTCAAGTAAATAACTTATAGAACAAAAGTAGTTATTTTAGGGTTTTCAATTTTAAACTATTAACAAAATTGTGATCTTCAAGTAAATAACTTAAGGAACTAAAGTATTATTTTGAAGATTTCGATTTTAAATTGTCTACAAATTTCTGTTCTTTAAGTAAATAACTAAAAGAACAAAAGTAGTTAGTTTTTAGCTTAAATTTTAAACTATTAACAAAATACTGATTTTCAAGTAAATAACTTATAGACCAGAAGTAGTTAATTTAGAGTTTTTAATTTTAAACTATTAACAAATGGCTGATTTTCAAGTAAATACCTTATAGAACAGAAGTAGTTAATTTAGAGTTTTTAATTTTAAACTATTAACAAAATGCAGATCTTCAAGTAAATAACTTATAGAGCAAAAGTAGTTATTTTAGGGTTTTCAATTTTAAACTATTAACAGAATTCTGATCTTCAAGTAAATAACTTATAGAACAGAAGTAGTTAATTTACAGTTTTTAATTTTAAACTATTAACAAAATCCAGAACTTCAAGAAATAACTTATAGAACAAACGTAGTTATTTTAGTATTTTCAATTTTGAACTATTAACAAAATTCTGATCTTCAAGTAAATAACTTAAAGAACTAAAGTATTAGTTTGAAGATTTTGATTTTAAATTGTCTACATATTTCTGTTCTTTAAGTAAATAACTAAAAGAACAAAAGTAGTTATTTTAGAGTTTTCAATTTTAAACTATTGACTACATTCTGATCTTCAAGTAAATAACTTATAGAACAGAAGTAGTTAATTTAGAGTTTTTAATTTTACCCCATTAACAAAATGCAGATCTTCAAGTAAATAACTTATAGAACAAAAATAGTTATTTTAGGGCTTTCAATTTTAAACTATTAGCAAAATTCTGATCTTCAAGTAAATCACTTAAAGAACTAAAGTATTAGTTAGAAGATTTTGATTTTATATTGCTACAAATTTCTGTTCTTCAAGTAAATAACTTATAGAACAAAAGTAGTTATTTTAGAGTTTTCAATTTTAAACTATTAACAAAATTCTGATCTTCAAGTAAATAACTTATAGAACAGAAGTAGTAAATTTAGAGTTTTTAATTTTAAACTATTAACAAAATGCAGATCTTCAAGTAAATAACTTATAGAGCAAAAGTAGTTATTTTAGGGTTTTCAATTTTAAACTATTAACAAAATTCTGATCTTCATGTAAATAACTTATAGAACAGAAGTAGTTAATTTAGAGTTTTTAATTTTAAACTATTAACAAAATGCAGATCTTCAAGTAAATAACTTATAGAACAAACGTAGTTATTTTAGTATTTTCAATTTTGAACTATTAACAAAATTCTGATCTTCAAGTAAATAACTTAAAGAACTAAAGTATCAGTTTGAAGATTTCAGTTTTAAATTGTCTACAAATTTCCTCTCTTTAAGTAAATAACTAAAAGAACAAAAGTAGTTAGTTTATAGCTTTAATTTTAAACTATTAACAAAATGCTGATGTTCAAGTAAATAACTTATAGACCAGAAGTAGTTAATTTCGAGTTTTTAATTTTAAACTATTAAGAAAATGCAGATCTTCAAGTAAATAATTTTTGGAACAAAAGTAGTTATTTTAGGGTTTTCAATTTTAAACTATTAACAAAATTCTGATCTTCAAGTAAATAACTTATCGAACAGAAGTAGTTAATTTATAGTTTGTAATTTTAAACTAATAACAACAATCTGATCTTCAAGTAAATAACTTAAAGAACTAAAGTATTAGTTTGAAGATTTTGATTTTAAATTGTCTACATATTTCTGTTGTTTAAGTAAATAACTAAAAGAACAAAAGTAGGTAGATTATAGCTTTAATTTTAAACTATTAACAAAATGCAGATCTTTAAGTAAATAACTTATAGAACAAAAGTAGTTACTTTAGGGTTTTCAATTTAAAACTATTAACAAAATTCTGATCTTCATGTAAATAACTTATAGAACAGAAGTAGTTAATTTAGAGTTTTTAATTTTAAACTATTAACAAAATGCAGATCTTCAAGTAAATAACTTATAGAACAAAAGTAGTTATTTTAGGGTTTTCAATTTTAAACTATTAACAAAATTGTGATCTTCAAGTAAATAACTTAAGGAACTAAAGTATTATTTTGAAGATTTCGATTTTAAATTGTCTACAAATTTCTGTTCTTTAAGTAAATAACTAAAAGAACAAAAGTAGTTAGTTTTTAGCTTAAATTTTAAACTATTAACAAAATACTGATTTTCAAGTAAATAACTTATAGACCAGAAGTAGTTAATTTAGAGTTTTTAATTTTAAACTATTAACAAAAGGCTGATTTTCAAGTAAATACCTTATAGAACAGAAGTAGTTAATTTAGAGTTTTTAATTTTAAACTATTAACAAAATGCAGATCTTCAAGTAAATAACTTATAGAGCAAAAGTAGTTATTTTAGGGTTTTCAATTTTAAACTATTAACAGAATTCTGATCTTCAAGTAAATAACTTATAGAACAGAAGTAGTTAATTTACAGTTTTTAATTTTAAACTATTAACAAAATCCAGAACTTCAAGAAATAACTTATAGAACAAACGTAGTTATTTTAGTATTTTCAATTTTGAACTATTAACAAAATTCTGATCTTCAAGTAAATAACTTAAAGAACTAAAGTATTAGTTTGAAGATTTTGATTTTAAATTGTCTACATATTTCTGTTCTTTAAGTAAATAACTAAAAGAACAAAAGTAGTTATTTTAGAGTTTTCAATTTTAAACTATTGACTACATTCTGATCTTCAAGTAAATAACTTATAGAACAGAAGTAGTTAATTTAGAGTTTTTAATTTTACCCCATTAACAAAATGCAGATCTTCAAGTAAATAACTTATAGAACAAAAATAGTTATTTTAGGGCTTTCAATTTTAAACTATTAGCAAAACTCTGATCTTCAAGTAAATCACTTAAAGAACTAAAGTATTAGTTAGAAGATTTTGATTTTATATTGCTACAAATTTCTGTTCTTCAAGTAAATAACTTATAGAACAAAAGTAGTTATTTTAGAGTTTTCAATTTTAAACTATTAACAAAATTCTGATCTTCAAGTAAATAACTTATAGAACAGAAGTAGTAAATTTAGAGTTTTTAATTTTAAACTATTATAAAATGCAGATCTTCAAGTAAATAACTTATAGAACAAAAGTAGTTATTTTAGGGTTTTCAATTTTAAACTATTAACAAAATTCTGATCTTCATGTAATTAACTTATAGAACAGAAGTAGTTAATTTAGAGTTTTTAGTTTTAAACTATTAACTAAACGCAGATCTTCAAGTAAATAACTTATAGAACAAAAGTAGTTATTTTAGGGTTTTCAATTTTAAACTATTAACAAAATTCTGATCTTTAAGTAAATAACTTAAGGAACTAAAGTATTAGTTAGAAGATTTTAATTTTAAATTGCTCAAAATTCTGTTCATCAAGTAAATAACTTATAGAACAAAAGTAGTTATTTTAGAGTTTTCAATTTTAAACTATTGACAACATTCTTATCTTCAAGTAAATAACTTATAGAACAGAAGTAGTTAATTTAGAGTTTTTAATTTTAACCTATTAGCAAAATGCAGATCTTCAAGTAAATAACTAATAGAACAAAAATAGTTATTTTAGGGTTTTCAATTTTAAACTATTAGCAAAATTCTGATCTTCAAGTAATTAACTTAAAGAACTAAAGTATTAGTTAGAAGATTTTGATTTTAAATTGCTACAAAATTCTGTTCTTCAAGTAAATAACTTATAGAACAAAAGAAGTTATTTTAGAGTTTTCAATTTTAAACTATTAACAAAATCCAGATCTTCAAGTAAATAACTTATAGAACAAACGTAGTTATTTTAGTATTTTCACATTTGAACTATTAACAAAATTCTGATCTTAAAGTAAATAACTTAAAGAACTAAAGTATTAGTTTGAAGATTTTGATTTTAAATTGTCTACAAATTTCTGTTCTTTAAGTAAATAACTAAAAGAACAAAAGTAGTTAGATTATAACTTTAATTTTAAACTATTAACAAAATGCAGATCTTCAATTAAATAACTTATAGAACAAATGTAGTTATTTTAAGGTTTTCAATTTTAAACTATTAACAAAATTCTGATCTTTAAGTAAATAACTTAAAGAACTAAAGTATTAGTTTGAAGATTTCGATTTTAAATTGTCTACAAATTTCTGTTCTTTAAGTAAATAACTAAAAGAACAAAAGTAGCTAGTTTATAGCTTTAATTTTAAACTATTAACAAAATACTGATTTTCAAGTAAATAACTTATAGACCAGAAGTAGGTAATTTAGAGTTTTTAATTTTAACCTATTAACAAAATGCTGATCTTCAAGTAAATAACTTATAGATCAAAAGTAGTTATTTTAGGGTTTTCAATTTTAAACTATTAACAAAATGCTGATCTTCATGTAAATAACTTAAAGAACAGAAGTAGTTAATTTAGAGTTTTTAATTTTAAACTATTAACAAAATCCAGATCTTCAAGTAAATAACTTATAGAACAAACGTAGTTATTTTAGTATTTTCAATTTTGAACTATTAACAAAATTCTGATCTTAAAGTAAAGAACTTAAAGAACTAAAGTATTAGTTTGAAGATTTTGATTTTAAATTGTCTACAAATTTCTGTTCTTTAAGTAAATAACTAAAAGAACAAAAGTAGTTAGATTATAACTTTAATTTTAAACTATTAACAAAATGCAGATCTTCAAGTAAATAACATATAGAACAAAAATAGTTATTTTAGGGTTTTCAATTTTAAACTTTTAACAAAATTCTGATCTTTAAGTAAATAACTTAAAGAACTAAAGTATTAGTTTTTAAGATTTCGATTTTAAATTGTCTACAAATTTCTGTTCTTTAAGTAAATAACTAAAAGAACAAAAGTAGTTAGTTTATAGCTTTAATTTTAAACTATAAAGAAAATACTTATTTACAAGTAAATAACTTATAGACCAGAAGTAGTTAATTTAGAGTTTTTAATTTGTAACTATTAACAAAATGCTGATCTACAAGTAAATAACTTATAGAACAGAAGTAGTTAATTTAGAGTTTTATATTTAAACTATTAACAAAATGCAGATCTTCAAGTAAATAACTTATAGAACAGAAGTAGTTATTTTAGGGTTTTTAATTTTAAACTATTAACAAAATGCAGATCTTCAAGTAAATATCTTATAGAACAAAAGTAGTATTTTAGGGTTTTCAATTTTAAACTATTAACAAAATTCTGATCTTCAAGTAAATAACTTATAGAACAAAAGTAGTTATTTTAGAGCTTTCAATTTTAAACTATTAACAACATTCTGATCTTCAAGTAAATAACTTATAGAACAGAAGTAGTTAATTTTGAGTTTTTAATTTAAACTATTAACAAAATCCAGAACTTCAAGTAAATAACTTATAGAACAAACGTAGTTATTTTAGTATTTTCAATTTTGAACTATTAACAAAATTCTGATCTTCAAGTAAATAACTTAAGGAACTAAAGTATTAGTTAGAAGATTTTGATTTTAAATTGCTACAACATTCTGTTCTTTAAGTAAATAACTTATAGAATAGAAGTAGTTAATTTAGAGTTTTTAATTTTAAACTATTAACAAAATGCAGATCTTCAAGTAAATAACTTATAGAACAAAAGTAGTTATTTTAGGTTTTTCAATTTTAAACTATTAACAAAATTCTGATCTTCAAGTAAATAACTTAAAGAACTAAAGTATCAGTTTGAAGATTACAGTTTTAAATTGTCTACAAATTTCCTCTCTTTAAGTAAATAACTAAAAGAACAAAAGTAGTTAGTTTATAGCTTTAATTTTAAACTATTAACAAAATGCTGATTTTCAAGTAAATAACTTATAGACCAGAAGTAGTTAATTTCGAGTTTTTAATTTTAAACTATTAACAAAATGCAGATCTTCAAGTAAATAGCTTATAGAACAAAAGTAGTTATTTTAGAGTTTTCAATTTTAAACTATTAACAACATTCTGATCTTCAATTAAATAACTTAAGGAACTAAAGTATTAGTTAGAAGATTTTTATTTTAAATTGCAACAAAATTCTGTTCTTCAAGTAAATAACTTATAGAACAAAAGTAGTTATTTTAGAGTTTTCAATTTTAAACTATTAACAATATTCTGATCTTCAAGTAAATAACTTATAGAACAGAAGTAGTTAATTTAGAGTTTTTAATTTTAAACTATTAACAAAATGCAGATCTTTTAGTAAATAACTTATAGAACAAAAATAGTTATTTTAGGGTTTTCAATTTTAAACTATTAACAAAATTCAGATCTTCAAGTAAATAACTTAAAGAACTAAAGTATCAGTTTTAAGATTACAGTTTTAAATTGTCTACAAATTTCCTCTCTTTAAGTAAATAACTAAAAGAACAAAAGTAGTTAGTTTATAGCTTTAATTTTAAACTATTAACAAAATTCTGATCTTCATATAAATAACTTATAGAACAGAAGTAGTTAATTTAGAGCTTTTAATTTTAAACTATTAACAAAATGCAGATCTTCAAGTAAATAACTTATAGAACAAAAGTAGTTATTTTAGGGTTTTCAATTTTAAACTATTAACAAAATTCTGATCTTCAAGTAAATAACTTAAGGAACTCAAGTATTAGTTAGAAGATTTTTATTTTAAATTGCTACAAAATTCTGTTCTTCAATTAAATAACTTATAGAACAAAAGTAGTTATTTTCGAGTTTTCAATTTTAAACTATTAACAATATTCTGATTTTCAAGTAAATAACTTATAGACCAGAAGTAGTTAATTTCGAGTTTTTAAATTTAAACTATTAACAAAATGCAGATCTTCAAGTAAATAGCTTATAGAACAAAAGTAGTTATTTTAGAGTTTTCAATTTTAAACTATTAACAACATTCTGAACTTCAATTAAATAACTTAAGGAACTAAAGTATTAGTTAGAAGATTTTTATTTTAAATTGTCTACAAATTTCTGTTCTTTAAGTAAATAACTAAAAGAACAAAAGTAGTTAGTTTATAGCTTTAATTTTAAACTATAAAGAAAATACTTATTTATAAGTAAATAACTTTTAGACCAGAAGTAGTTAATTTAGAGTTTTTAATTTGTAACTATTAACAAAATGCTGATCTACAAGTAAATAACTTATAGAACAGAAGTAGTTAATTTAGAGTTTTATATTTAAACTATAAACAAAATGCAGATCTTCAAGTAAATAACTTATAGAACAAAAGTAGTTATTTTAGGGTTATCAATTTTAAACAATTAACAACATTCTGATCTTCAAGTAAATAACTTATAGAACAGAAGTAGTTAATTTAGAGTTTTTAATTTTAAACTATTAACAAAATGCAGATCTTCAAGTAAATAACTTATAGAACAAAAATAGTTAATTTAGGGTTTTCAATTTACAACTATTAACAAAATTCTGATCTTCAAGTAAATAACTTATAGAACAAAAGTAGTTATTTTAGAGTTTTCAATTTTAAACTATTAAGAAAATTCTGATCTTCAAGTAAATAACTTACAGAACAGAAGTAGGTAATTTAGAGTTTTGAATTTTAAACTATTAACAAAATGCAAATCTTCAAGTAAATAACTTATAGATTAAAAGTAGTTATTTTAGGGTTTTCAATTTTAAACTATTAACAAAATTCTGATCTTCATGTAAATAACTTATAGAACAGAAGTAGTTAATTTAAAGCTTTTAATTTTAAACTATTAACAAAATGCAGATCTTCAAGTAAATAACTTATAGAACAAAAGTAGTTATTTAAGGGTTTTCAATTTTAAACTATTAACAAAATTCTGATCTTCAAGTAAATAACTTAAGGAACTAAAGTATTAGTTAGAAGATTTTTATTTTAAATTGCTACAAAATTCTGTTCTTCAATTAAATAACTTATAGAACAACAGTAGTTATTTTAGAGTTTTCAATTTTAAACTATTAACAACATTCTGATCTTCAAGTAAATAACTTATAGAACAGAAGTAGTTAATTTAGAGTTTTTAATTTTAAACTATTAACAAAATGCATATCTTTAAGTAAATAACTTATAGAACAAAAATAGTTAATTTAGGATTTTCAATTTAAAACTATTAACAAAATTCTGATCTTCAAGTAAATAACTTAAAGAACTAAAGTATTAGTTTGAAGATTTCGATGTTAAATTGTCTACAAATTTCTGTTCTTTAAGTAAATAACTAAAAGAACAAAAGTAGTTAGTTTATAGCTTTAATTTTAAACTATTAACAAAATACTGATTTTCAAGTAAATAACTTATAGACCAGAAGTAGTTAATTTAGAGTTTTTAATTTTAAACTATTAACAAAATGCTGATCTTCAAGTAAATAACTTATAGAGCAAAAGTAGTTATTTTAGGGTTTTCAATTTTAAACTATTAACAAAATGCAGATCTTCAATTAAATAACTTATAGAGCAAAAGTAGTTATTTTAGGGTTTTCAATTTTATAATATTAACAAAATTCTGATCTTCAAGTAAATAACTTATAGAACAGAAGTAGTTAATTTAGAGTTTTTAATTTTAAACTATTAACAAAATGCAGATCTTCAAGTAAATAACTTATAGAACAAAAGTAGTTATTTTAGGTTTTTCAATTTTAAACTATTAACAAAATTCTGATCTTCAAGTAAATAACTTAAAGAACTAAAGTATCAGTTTGAAGAATTCAGTTTTAAATTGTCTACAAATTTCCTCTCTTTAAGTAAATAACTAAAAGAACAAAAGTAGTTAGTTTATAGCTTTAATTTTAAACTATTAACAAAATGCTGATTTTCAAGTAAATAACTTATAGACCAGAAGTAGTTAATTTCGAGTTTTTAATTTTAAACTATTAAGAAAATGCAGATCTTCAAGTAAATAACTTATAGAACAAAAGTAGTTATTTTAGGGTTTTCAATTTTAAACTATTAACAAAATTGTGATCTTCAAGTAAATAACTTAAAGAACTAAAGTATTAGTTTGAAGATTTTAATTTTAAATTGTCTACATATTTCTGTTGTTTAAGTAAATATCTAAAGAACAAAAGTAGGTAGATTATAGCTTTAATTTTAAACTATTAACAAAATGCAGATCTTTAAGTAAATAACTTATAGAACAAAAGTAGTTACTTTAGGGTTTTCAATTTAAAACTATTAACAAAATTCTGATCTTCATGTAAATAACTTATAGAACAGAAGTAGTTAATTTAGAGTTTTTAATTTTAAACTATTAGCAAAATGCAGATCTTCAAGTAAATAACTTATAGAACAAAAGTAGTTATTTTAGGGTTTTCAATTTAAAACTATTAACAAAATTGTGATCTTCAAGTAAATAACTTGAGGAACTCAAGTATTAGTTTGAAGATTTCGATTTTAAATTGTCTACAAATTTCTGTTCTTTAAGTAAATAACTAAAAGAACAAAAGTAGTTAGTTTATAGCTTTAATTTTAAACTATTAACAAAATACCGATTTTCAAGTCAATAACTTATAGACCAGAAGTAGTTAATTTAGAGTTTTTAATTTTAAACTATTAACAAATGGCTGATTTTCAAGTAAATAACTTATAGAACAGAAGTAGTTAATTTAGAGTTGTTAATTTTAAACTATTAACAAAATGCAGATCTTCAAGTAAATAACTTATAGAGCAAAAGTAGTTATTTTAGGGTTTTCCATTTTAAACTATTAACAGAATTCTGATCTTCAAGTAAATAACTTATAGAACAGAAGTAGTTAATTTACAGTTTTTAATTTTAAACTATTAACAAAATCAAGAACTTCAAGAAATAACTTATAGAACAAACGTAGTTATTTTAGTATTTTCAATTTTAAACATTTTAACAAAATTCTGATCTTCAAGTAAATAACTTAAGGAACTAAAGTATTAGTTAGAAGATTTTTATTTTAAATTGCTACAAAATTCTGTTCTTCAATTAAATAACTTATAGAACAAAAGTAGTTATTTTAGAGTTTTCAATTTTAAACTCTTAACAATATTCTGATCTTCAAGTAAATAACTTATAGAACAGAAGTAGTTAATTTAGAGTTTTTAATTTTAAACTATTAACAAAATGCAGATCTTTAAGTAAATAACTTATAGAACAAAAATAGTTATTTTAGGGTTTTCAATTTTAAACTATTAACAAAATTCTGATCTTCAAGTAAATAACTTAAAGAACTAAAGTATTAGTTTAAAGATTTCGATTTTAAATTGTCTACAAATTTCTGTTCTTTAAGTAAATAACTAAAAGAACAAAAGTAGTTAGTTTATAGCTTTAATTTTAAACTATAAAGAAAATACTTATTTACAAGTAAATAACTTATAGACCAGAAGTAGTTAATTTAGAGTTTTTAATTTGTAACTATTAACAAAATGCTGATCTACAAGTAAATAACTTATAGAACAGAAGTAGTTAATTTAGAGTTTTATATTTAAACTATAAACAAAATGCAGATCTTCAAGTAAATAACTTATAGAACAAAAGTAGTTATTTTAGGGTTTTCAATTTTAAACTATTAACAAAATTCTGATCTTCAAGTAAATAACTTAAGGAACTAAAGTATTAGTTAGAAGATTTTTATTTTAAATTGCTACAAAATTCTGTTCTTCAAGTAAATAGCTTATAGAACAAAAGTAGTTATTTTAGAGTTTTCAATTTTAAACTATTAACAAAATTATGATCTTCAAGTAAATAACTTATAGAACAGAAGTAGTTAATTTAGAGTTTTTAATTTTAAACTATTAACAAAATGCAGATCTTCAAGTAAATAACTTATAGAACAAAAGTAGTTATTTTAGGGTTTTCAATTTTAAACAATTAACAACATTCTGATCTTCAAGTAAATAACTTATAGAACAGAAGTAGTTAATTTAGAGTTTTTAATTTTAAACTATTAACAAAATGCAGATCTTCAAGTAAATAACTTATAGAACAAAAATAGTTAATTTAGGGTTTTCAATTTAAAACTATTAACAAAATTCTGATCTTCAAGTAAATAACTTATAGAACAGAAGTAGTTAATTTAAAGCTTTTAATTTTAAACTATTAACAAAATGCAGATCTTCAAGTAAATAACTTATAGAACAAAAGTAGTTATTTTAGGGTTTTCAATTTTAAACTATTAACAAAATTCTGATCTTCAAGTAAATAACTTAAGGAACTAAAGTATTAGTTAGAAGATTTTTATTTTAAATTGCTACAAAATTCTGTTCTTCAATTAAATAACTTATAGAACAACAGTAGTTATTTTAGAGTTTTCAATTTTAAACTATTAACAACATTCTGATCTTCAAGTAAATAACTTATAGAACAGAAGTAGTTAATTTAGAGTTTTTAATTTTAAACTATTAACAAAATGCAGATCTTTAAGTAAATAACTTATAGAACAAAAATAGTTAATTTAGGATTTTCAATTTAAAACTATTAACAAAATTCTGATCTTCAAGTAAATAACTTAAAGAACTAAAGTATTAGTTTGAAGATTTCGATGTTAAATTGTCTACAAATTTCTGTTCTTTAAGTAAATAACTAAAAGAACAAAAGTAGTTAGTTTATAGCTTTAATTTTAAACTATTAACAAAATACTGATTTTCAAGTAAATAACTTATAGACCAGAAGTAGTTAATTTAGAGTTTTTAATTTTAAACTATTAACAAAATGCTGATCTTCAAGTAAATAACTTATAGAGCAAAAGTAGTTATTTTAGGGTTTTCAATTTTAAACTATTAACAAAATGCAGATCTTCAATTAAATAACTTATAGAGCAAAAGTAGTTATTTTAGGGTTTTCAATTTTATACTATTAACAAAATTCTGATCTTCAAGTAAATAACTTATAGAACAGAAGTAGTTAATTTAGAGTTTTTAATTTTAAACTATTAACAAAATGCAGATCTTCAAGTAAATAACTTATAGAACAAAAGTAGTTATTTTAGGTTTTTCAATTTTAAACTATTAACAAAATTCTGATCTTCAAGTAATTAACTTAAAGAACTAAAGTATCAGTTTGAAGAATTCAGTTTTAAATTGTCTACAAATTTCCTCTCTTTAAGTAAATAACTAAAAGAACAAAAGTAGTTAGTTTATAGCTTTAATTTTAAACTATTAACAAAATGCTGATTTTCAAGTAAATAACTTATAGACCAGAAGTAGTTAATTTCGAGTTTTTAATTTTAAACTATTAAGAAAATGCAGATCTTCAAGTAAATAACTTATAGAACAAAAGTAGTTATTTTAGGGTTTTCAATTTTAAACTATTAACAAAATTGTGATCTTCAAGTAAATAACTTAAAGAACTAAAGTAGTTACTTTAGGGTTTTCAATTTAAAACTATTAACAAAATTCTGATCTTCATGTAAATAACTTATAGAACAGAAGTAGTTAATTTAGAGTTTTTAATTTTAAACTATTAACAAAATGCAGATCTTCAAGTAAATAACTTATAGAACAAAAGTAGTTATTTTAGGGTTTTCAATTTTAAACTATTAACAAAATTGTGATCTTCAAGTAAATAACTTAAGGAACTAAAGTATTAGTTTGAAGATTTCGATTTTAAATTGTCTACAAATTTCTGTTCTTTAAGTAAATAACTAAAAGAACAAAAGTAGTTAGTTTATAGCTTTAATTTTAAACTATTAACAAAATACTGATTTTCAAGTAAATAACTTATAGACCAGAAGTAGTTAATTTAGAGTTTTTATATTTAAACTATTAACAAATGGCTGATTTTCAAGTAAATAACTTATAGAACAGAAGTAGTTAATTTAGAGTTTTTAATTTTAAACTATTAACAAAATGCAGATCTTCAAGTAAATAACTTATAGAGCAAAAGTAGTTATTTTAGGGTTTTCCATTTTAAACTATTAACAGAATTCTGATCTTCAAGTAAATAACTTATAGAACAGAAGTAGTTAATTTAGAGTTTTTAATTTTAAACTATTAACAAAATCCAGATCTTCAAGTAAATAACTTATAGAACAAACGTAGTTATTTTAATATTTTCAATTTTGAACTATTAACAAAATTCTGATCTTCAAGTAAATAACTTATAGAACAAAAGTAGTTATTTTATAGTTTTCAATTTTAAACTATTAACAAAATTCTGATTTTCAAGTAAATAACTTAAAGAACTAAAGTATTAGTTTGAAGATTTTGATTTTAAATTGTCCACAAAATTCTGTTCTTTAAGTAAATAACTAAAAGAAGAAAAGTAGTTAGTTTATAGCTTTTTTTACCTCCAATCAATTTTAAAAAAAAATTGGAGGTATGGTAATCGAAAAAAAATTTCAACTTTTTTTTTGCATTTTCGAGATCCCCGTGTTCAGAAACGTAAAGATCTGCAAAAAGTAAAAAAAAAATTTCTGTGTCGGTCTGTCTGTCTGTCTGTCTGTCGGTCGTCAAATTTTGTCGATCGATTTGCTTCCGAACCATTCAACCAATTACGACCAAATTTGGTATGGTGGTAGGGTTCACGGTGGAAAGGTGAAAATAAGGTTTTCGTCGCGATCTATCAATCAGGAGTGCCACCACAAGAAAATAATACGGGATTTTTAAAAAATATTTTGTCTTGCGATATGTTATTTTAAAGGCCTTAAAAGGCTTTATCCAGAATAGGTAAAATTAATCTTCTATCTGTCGTCTGTCAAAAATCACAAGTTGTCAAAGTTGAAACTTTAAGAGTGAATAACTCAAGAAATGCTGAAGGGATCTTACCCAAATTTGGTACGTAGGTACATTGATCCTAATGGATATGAGAGCATATGTAATCCTTCGATAGAAATCAGTAATGCAACATGAAAAAAATAAAATTAACTTTTTTGTCAAAAACATGAAAAAAGTTTTTGTCGATCGATTTCCTCCGGAATTTCTGCGTCGATTGCAATCAAACTTATTGGACGTATGCCTCGTGGGCTGGAATGGTGAAAATAAGGTTTTGCCAGAGAAATCTTCACCAGGGCCACCACAATAAAATAAATAAAAAAAAATGAAAATGTCGTCGTATCTCCGGAAATGTTTAACCGATTCAGCTAAAATTTGGTGTGTCGATGGAGCTTTGAAAGTATAAGTATTGGTGAGAAAACAAACCGAGCCAATTGTAACAGGGCGGGGCAGGTCAGAAAAATTATAGAAAATATTAACTGAAATCTTAATTTATATATTTTTTGTGAGAATTGGTCAGATGGCTGGCAAAAATAAAACAATATATTCAAAATTTTAATAAACGTCATAATTTTGTGACATATGTGTCAAAATTAGGTTAATGTTGATTTGTATACCGAGTGCAGCATAAGAATTGAGTTTAGGGCTTGTAACAATTAATTTTAGAATACAAAAATAGGTGGTTCGGTGGGAAATATTTTATAATATCGTCGTACGGACTGACGGAACGTTACTTTATAAGTAAAAGGTTCTGCCACTAGGTAGCGACCAAGTTTAGGCTGTTTGTTAAATTTTTTCGCAAATGTTTTCAGAATCAGTAAATCGACAGTCAGTAATTTACAAAAATTTATTTTCGAAAAATCCGCTAGATGACCGAAAAAATTTGTTGTACCAATCTTGGAGAAATTTTATTTGTGACTTCTTACGGTATTATGTGACGTATATAAAAATTTTGGAAAAAATTCAGTGGCGTACAAAAATAAAAAATTTTTTTCATTTTAGATTTTGTTAAAAAAACTTTTATAGATAGATTTAGGGTAGGGGGTGATACATATAGATATCTTTGCCAGGGCTACCGATATCTTTGTTAAGGCTACCACAATAGATAACAAAAATGAACATTATGTCATCGTATCTCCGGACAAAATTTGGTGTGCTGGTGATTGGAGGTATTGCGGCAGAGAGTGACGATATTTTTTAAACTATTAACAAAATGCTGATCTTCAAGTAAAATAATAACTTATAGACTAGAAGTAGTTAATTTAGAGTTTATAATTTTAAACTATTAACAAAATGCTGATCTTCAAGTAAATAACTTATAGAACAAAAGTAGTTATTTTCGGGTTTTCAATTTTAAACTATTAACAAAATTCTGATCTTCAAGTAAAAAACTTATAGAAGAGAAGTAGTGAATTAAAGTTTTTAATTTTAAACTATTAACAATATGCTGATCTTCAAGTAAAAAACTTATAGAACAGAAGTAGTTAATTAAAGTTTTTAATTTTAAACTATTAACAATATGCTGATCTTCAAGTAAATAACTTATAGAACACAAGTAGTTAATTTAGAGTTTTTAATTTTAAACTATTAACAAAATGCAGATCTTCAAGTAAATAATTTATAGAACACAAGTAGTTATTTTAGGGTTTTCAATTTTAAACTATTAACAAAATTCTGATCTTCATGTAAATAACTTATAGAACAGAAGTAGTTAATTTAGAGTTTTTAGTTTTAAACTATTAACTAAACGCAGATCTTCAAGTAAATAACTTATAAAACAAAAGTAGTTATTTTAAGGTTTTCAATTTTAAACTATTAACAAAATTCTGATCTTTAAGTAAATAACTTAAGGAACTAAAGTATTAGTTAGAAGATTTTAATTTTAAATTGCTACAAAATTCTGTTCTTTAAGTAAATAACTTATAGAACAAAAGTAGTTATTTTAGAGTTTTCAATTTTAAACTATTAACAACATTCTGATCTTCAAGTAAATAACTTATAGAACAGAAGTAGTTAATTTAGAGTTTTTAATTTTAAACTATTAAGAAAATGCAGATCTTCAAGTAAATAACTTATAGAACAAAAATAGTTATTTTATGGTTTTCAATTTTAAACTATTAACAAAATTCAGATCTTCAAGTAAATAACTTAAAGAACTAAAGTATTAGTTTGAAGATTTCGATTTTAAATTGTCTACAAATTTCTGTTCTTTAAGTAAATAACTAAAAAAACAAAAGTAGTTAGTTTATAGCTTTAATTTTAAACTATAAAGAAAATACTTATTTACAAATAAATAACTTATAGATCAGAAGTAGTTAATTTAGAGTTTTAATTTGTAACTATTAACAAAATGCTGATCTTCAAGTAAATAACTTATAGAACAGAAGTAGTTAATTTAGAGTTTTTAATTTTAAACTATTAACAAAATGCTGATCTTCAAGTAAATAACTTATAGAACAGAAGTAGTTAATTTAGAGTTTTTAATTTTAAACTATTAACAAAATCCAGATCTTCAAGTAAATAACTTATAGAACAAACGTAGTTATTTTAATATTTTCAATTTTGAACTATTAACAAAATTCTGATCTTCAAGTAAATAACTTAAAGAACTAAAGTATTGGTTAGAAGATTTTGATTTTAAATTGCTACAAAATTCTGTTCTCTAAGTAAATAACTTATAGAACAAAAGTAGTTATTTTATAGTTTTCAATTTTAAACTATTAACAAAATTCTGATTTTCAAGTAAATAACTTAAAGAACTAAAGTATTAGTTTGAAGATTTTGATTTTAAATTGTCCACAAAATTCTGTTCTTTAAGTAAATAACTAAAAGAAGAAAAGTAGTTAGTTTATAGCTTTTTTTTTAAACTATTAACAAAATGCTGATCTTCAAGTAAATAACTTATAGACTAGAAGTAGTTAATTTAGAGTTTTTAATTTTAAACTATTAACAAAATGCAGATCTACAAGTAAATAACTTATAGAACAAAACTAGTTATTTTCGGGTTTTCAATTTAAAACTATTAACAAAATTCTGATCTTCAAGTAAAAAACTTATAGAACAGAAGTAGTTAATTAAAGTTTTTAATTTTAAACTATTAACAAAATGCAGATCTTCAAGTAAATAACTTATAGAACAAAAGTAGTTATTTTAGGGTTTTCAATTTTAAACTATTAACAAAATTCTGATCTTCAAGTAAATAACTTAAGGAACTAAAGTATTAGTTAGAAGATTTTGATTTTAAATTGCTACAAAATTCTGTTCTTCAAGTAAATAACTAAAAGAACAAAAGTAGTTAGTTTATAGCTTTAATTTTAAACTATTAACAAAATACTGATTTTCAAGTAAATAACTTATAGACCAGAAGTAGTTAATTTAGAGTTTTTAATTTTAAACTATTAACAAAATGCTGATCTTCAAGTAAATAACTTATAGAACAGAAGTAGTTAATTCAGAGTTTTTAATTTTAAACTATTAACAAAATGCAGATCTTCAAGTAAATAACTTATAGAACAAAAGTAGTTATTTTAGGGTTTTCAATTATAAACTATTAACAAAATTCTGATCTTCATGTAAATAACTTATAGAACAGAAGTAGTTAATTTAGAGTTTTTAATTTTAAACTATTAACAAAATGCAGATCTTCAAGTAAATAACTTATAGAACAAAAGTAGTTATTTTAGGATTTTCAATTTTAAACTATTAACAAAATTCTGATCTTCAAGTAAATAACTTATAGAACAGAAGTTGTTAATTTAGAGTTTTTAATTTTAAACTATTAACAAAATCCAGATCTTCAAGTAAGTAACTTATAGAACAAACGTAGTTATTTTACTATTTTCAATTTTGAACTATTAACAAAATTCTGATCTTCAAGTAAATGACTTAAAGAACTAAAGTATTAGTTTGAAGATTTTGATTTTAAATTGTCGACATATTTCTGTTCTTTAAGTAAATAACTAAAAGAACAAAAGTAGTTAGATTATAGCTTTAATTTTATACTATTAACAAAATGCAAATCTTCAAGTAAATAACTTATAGAACAAAAGTAGTTATTTTATGGTTTTCAATTTTAAACTATTAGCAAAATTCTGATCTTCATGTAAATAACTTATAGAACAAAAGTAGTTATTTTAGGGTTTTCAATTTTAAACTATTAACAAAATTCTGATCTTCAAGTAAATAACTTAAGGAACTAAAGTATTAGTTAGAAGATTTTGATTTTAAATTGCTACAAAATTCTGTTCTTCATGTAAATAACTTATAGAACAAAAGTAGTTATTTTTGAGTTTTCAATTTTAAAATATAAGCAACATTCTGATCTTCAAGTAAATAACGTATAGAACAGAAGTAGTTAATTTAGAGTTTTTAATTTTAAACTATTAACAAAATGCAGATCTTCAAGTAAATAACTTATAGAACAAAAGTAGTTATTTCAGGATTTTCAATTTTAAACTATTAACAAAATTCTGATCTTCAAGTAAATAACTTAAGGAACTAAAGTATTAGTTAGAAGATTTTGATTTTAAATTGCTACAAAATTCTGTTCTTCAAGTAAATAACTTATAGAACAAAAGTAGTTATTTTTGAGTTTTCAATTTTAAACTATTAGCAACATTCTGATCTTCAAGTAAATTACTTATATAACAAAAGTAGTTATTTCAGGATTTTCAATTTTAAACTATTAACAAAATTCTGATCTTCAAGTAAATAACTTAAGGAACTAAAGTATTAGTTAGAAGATTTTGATTTTAAATTGCTACAAAATTCTGTTCTTCAAGTAAATAACTTATAGAACAAAAGTAGTTATTTTTGAGTTTTCAATTTTAAACTATTAGCAACATTCTGATCTTCAAGTAAATTACTTATAGAACAGAAGTAGTTAATTTAGAGTTTTTAATTTTAAACTATTAACAAAATGCAGATCTTCAAGTAAATAACTTAAAGAACTAAAGTATTAGTTTGAAGATTTCGATTTTAAATTGTCTACAAATTTCTGTTCTTTAAGTAAATAACTAAAAGAACAAAAGTAGTTAGTTTTTAGCTTTAATTTTAAACTATTAACAAAATAGTGATTTTCAAGTAAATAACTTATAGAACAGAAGTAGTTAATTTAGAGTATTTAATTTTAAACTATTAACAAAATGCAGATCTTCAAGTAAATAACTTATAGAGCAAAATTAGTTATTTTAGGGTTTTCAATTTTAAACTACATATTAACAAAATTCTGATCTTCAAGTAAATAACTTATAGAACAGAAGTAGTTAATTTAGAGTTTTTAATTTTAAACTATTAACAAAATGCTGATCTTCAAGTAAATAACTTATAGAACAGAAGTAGTTAATTTAGAGTATTTAATTTTAAACTATTAACAAAATGCAGATCTTCAAGTAAATAACTTATAGAGCAAAATTAGTTATTTTAGGGTTTTCAATTTTAAACTATTAACAAAATTCTGATCTTCAAGTAAATAACTTATAGAACAGAAGTAGTTAATTTAGAGTTTTCAATTTTAAACTATTAACAAAACCCAGATCTTCAAGTAAATAACCTAAAGAACTAAAGTATTAGTTTGAAGATTTTGATTTTAAATTGTCTACATATTTCTGTTCTTTAAGTAAATAACTAAAAGAACAAAAGTAGTTAGATTATGGCTTTAATTTTAAATTATTAACAAAATGTAGATCTTCAAGTAAATAACTTATAGAACAAAAGTAGTTATTTTAGGGTTTTCAATTTTAAACTATTAACAAAATTCTGATCTTCAAGTAAATAACTTAAAGAAGTAAAGTATTAATTTGAAGATTTCAATTTTAAACTATTAACAAAATTCTGTTCTTCAAGTAAATAACTTATAGAACAAAAGTAGTTATTTTTGAGTTTTCAATTTTAAGCTAGTAACAACATTCTGATCTTCAAGTAAATAACTTATAGAACAGAAGTAGTTAATTTAAAGTTTTTAATTTTAAACTATTAACAAAATGCAGATCTTCAAGTAAATAACTTATAGAACAAAAGTAGTTATTTTAGGGTTTTCAATTTTAAACTATTAGCAAAATTCTGATCTTCAAGTAAATAACTTAAAGAACTAAAGTATTAGTTTGAAGATTTCGATTTTAAATTGTCTACAAATTTCAGTTCTATAAGTAAATAACTAAAAGAACAATAGTAGTTAGTTTATAGCTTTAATTTTAAACTATTAACAAAATGCTGATTTTCAAGTAAATAACTTATAGACCAGAAGTAGTTAATTTAGAGTTTTTAATTTTAAAATATTAACAAAATGCAGATCTTCAAGTAAATAACTTATAGAACAAAAGTAGTTATTTTAGGGTTTTCAATTTTAAACTATTAACACAATTCTGATCTTCAAGTAAATAACTTATAGACCAGAAGTAGTTAATTTATAGTTTTTAATTTTAAACTATTAACAAAATTCTGATCTTCAAGTAAATAACTTATAGAACAGAAGTAGTTAATTTAGAGTTTTTAATTTTAAACTATTAACAAAATGCAGATCTTCAAGTAAATAACTTATAGAACAAACGTAGTTATTTTAGTATTTTCAATTTTGAACTATTAACAAAATTCTGTTCTTCTAGTAAATAACTTAAAGAACTAAAGTATTAGTTTGAAGATATTGATTTGAAATTGTCTACATATTTCTGTTCTTTAAGTAAATAACTAAAAGAAAAAAGTAGTTAGAGTATAGCTTTAATTTTAAACAATTAACAAAATGCAGATCTTCAAGTAAATAACTTAAAGAACTAAAGTATTAATTTAAAGATTTCGATTTTAAATTGTCTACAAATTTCTGTTCTTTAAGTAAATAACTAAAAGAACAAAAGTAGTTAGTTTATAGCTTTAATTTTAAACTATTAACAAAATACTGATTTTGAAGTAAATAACTTATAGACCAGAAGTAGTTAATTTAGAGTTTTTAATTTTAAACTATTAACAAATTGCTGATCTTCAAGTAAATAACTTTTAGAACAGAAGTAGTTAATTCAGAGTTTTTAATTTTAAACTATTAACAAAATGCAGATCTTCAAGTAAATAACTTATAGAACAAAAGTAGTTATTTTAGGGTTTTCAATTTTAAACTATTAACAAAATTCTGATCTTCAAGTAAATAACTTAAAGAACTAAAGTATTAGTTTGAAGATTTTGATTTTAAATTGTCGACATATTTCTGTTCTTTAAGTAAATAACTAAAAGAACAAAAGTAGTTAGATTATAGCTTTAATTTTATACTATTAACAAAATGCAAATCTTCAAGTAAATAACTTATAGAACAAAAGTAGTTATTTTATGGTTTTCAATTTTAAACTATTAACAAAATTCTGATCTTCATGTAAATAACTTATAGAACAAAAGTAGTTATTTTAGGGTTTTCAATTTTAAACTATTAACAAAATTCTGATCTTCAAGTAAATAACTTAAGGAACTAAAGTATTAGTTAGAAGATTTTGATTTTAAATTGCTACAAAATTCTGTTCTTCAAGTAAATAACTTATAGAACAAAAGTAGTTATTTTTGAGTTTTCATTTTTAAACTATAAGCAACATTGTGATCTACAAGTAAATAACGTATAGAACAGAAGTAGTTAATTTAGAGTTTTTAATTTTAAACTATTAACAAAATGCAGATCTTCAAGTAAATAACTTATAGAACAAAAGTAGTTATTTTAGGGTTTTCAATTTTAAACTACTAACAAAATTCTGATCTTCAAGTAAATAACTTAAAGAACTAAAGTACTAACTTGAAGATTTCGATTTTAAATTGTCTACAAATTTCAGTTCTTTAAATAAATAACTAAAAGAACAAAAGTAGTTAGTTTATAGCTTTAATTTTAAACTATTAACAAAATACTGTTTTTCAAGTAAATAACTTATAGACCAGAAGTAGTTAATTTAGAGTTTTTAATTTAAACTATTAACAAAATGCTGATCTTCAAGTAAATAACTTATAGAACAGAAGTAGTTAATTCAGAGTTTTTAATTTTAAACTATTAACAAAATGCAGATCTTCAAGTAAATAACTTATAGAACAAAAGTAGTTATTTTAGGGTTTTCAATTATAAACTATTAACAAAATTCTGATCTTCAAGTAAATAACTTAAGGAACTAAAGTATTAGTTAGAAGATTTTGATTTTAAATTGCTACAAATTTCAGTTCTTTAAATAAATAACTAAAAGAACAAAAGTAGTTAGTTTATAGCTTTAATTTTAAACTATTAACAAAATACTGTTTTTCAAGTAAATAACTTATAGACCAGAAGTAGTTAATTTAGAGTTTTTAATTTTAAACTATTAACAAAATGCTGATCTTCAAGTAAATAACTTATAGAACAGAAGTAGTTAATTCAGAGTTTTTAATTTTAAACTATTAACAAAATGCAGATCTTCAAGTAAATAACTTATAGAACAAAAGTAGTTATTTTAGGGTTTTCAATTATAAACTATTAACAAAATTCTGATCTTCAAGTAAATAACTTAAGGAACTAAAGTATTAGTTAGAAGATTTTGATTTTAAATTGCTACAAAATTCTTTTCTTCAAGTAAATAACTTATAGAACAAAAGTAGTTATTTTTGAGTTTTCAATTTTAAAATATAAGCAACATTCTGATCTTCAAGTAAATAACGTATAGAACAGAAGTAGTTAATTTAGAGTTTTTAATTTTAAACTATTAACAAAATGCAGATCTTCAAGTAAATAACTTATAGAACAAAAGTAGTTATTTTAGGGTTTTCAATTTTAACTATTAGCAAAATTCTGATCTTCAAGTAAATAACTTAAAGAACTAAAGTATTAGTTTGAAGATTTCGATTTTAAATTGTCTACAAATTTCAGTTCTATAAGTAAATAACTAAAAGAACAATAGTAGTTAGTTTATAGCTTTAATTTTAAACTATTAACAAAATGCTGATTTTCAAGTAAATAACTTATAGAACAAAAGTAGTTATTTTAGGGTTTTCAATTTTAAACTATTAACAAAATTCTGATCTTCAAGTAAATAACTTAAAGAACTAAAGTATTAGTTTGAAGATTTTGATTTTAAATTGTCGACATATTTCTGTTCTTTAAGTAAATAACTAAAAGAACAAAAGTAGTTAGATTATAGCTTTAATTTTATACTATTAACAAAATGCAAATCTTCAAGTAAATAACTTATAGAACAAAAGTAGTTATTTTATGGTTTTCAATTTTAAACTATTAACAAAATTCTGATCTTCATGTAAATAACTTATAGAACAAAAGTAGTTATTTTAGGGTTTTCAATTTTAAACTATTAACAAAATTCTGATCTTCAAGTAAATAACTTAAGGAACTAAAGTATTAGTTAGAAGATTTTGATTTTAAATTGCTACAAAATTCTTTTCTTCAAGTAAATAACTTATAGAACAAAAGTAGTTATTTTTGAGTTTTCAATTTTAAAATATAAGCAACATTCTGATCTTCAAGTAAATAACGTATAGAACAGAAGTAGTTAATTTAGAGTTTTTAATTTTAAACTATTAACAAAATGCAGATCTTCAAGTAAATAACTTATAGAACAAAAGTAGTTATTTCAGGATTTTCAATTTTAAACTATTAACAAAATTCTGATCTTCAAGTAAATAACTTAAGGAACTAAAGTATTAGTTAGAAGATTTTGATTTTAAATTGCTACAAAATTCTGTTCTTCAAGTAAATAACTTATAGAACAAAAGTAGTTATTTTTGAGTTTTCAATTTTAAACTATTAGCAACATTCTGATCTTCAAGTAAATTACTTATAGAACAAAAGTAGTTATTTCAGGATTTTCAATTTTAAACTATTAACAAAATTCTGATCTTCAAGTAAATAACTTAAGGAACTAAAGTATTAGTTAGAAGATTTTGATTTTAAATTGCTACAAAATTCTGTTCTTCAAGTAAATAACTTATAGAACAAAAGTAGTTATTTTTGAGTTTTCAATTTTAAACTATTAGCAACATTCTGATCTTCAAGTAAATTACTTATAGAACAGAAGTAGTTAATTTAGAGTTTTTAATTTTAAACTATTAACAAAGTGCAGATCTTCAAGTAAATAACTTATAGAACAGAAGTAGTTAATTTAGAGTTTTTAATTTTAAACTATTAACAAAATGCAGATCTTCAAGTAAATAACTTATAGAACAAAAGTAGTTATTTTAGGGTTTTCAATTTTAAACTATTAACACAATTCTGATCTTCAAGTAAATAACTTATAGACCAGAAGTAGTTAATTTATAGTTTTTAATTTTAAACTATTAACAAAATTCTGATCTTCAAGTAAATAACTTATAGAACAGAAGTAGTTAATTTAGAGTTTTTATTTTTAAACTATTAACAAAATGCAGATCTTCAAGTAAATAACTTATAGAACAAACGTAGTTATTTTAGTATTTTCAATTTTGAACTATTAACAAAATTCTGATCTTCTAGTAAATAACTTAAAGAACTAAAGTATTAGTTTGAAGATATTGATTTTAAATGGTCTACATATTTCTGTTCTTTAAGTAAATAACTAAAAGAAAAAAATAGTTAGAGTATAGCTTTAATTTTAAACTATTAACAAAATGCAGATCTTCAAGTAAATAACTTAAAGAACTAAAGTAGTTATTTCAGGATTTTCAATTTTAAACTATTAACAAAATTCTGATCTTCAAGTAAATAACTTAAGGAACTAAAGTATTAGTTAGAAGATTTTGATTTTAAATTGCTACAAAATTCTGTTCTTCAAGTAAATAACTTATAGAACAAAAGTAGTTATTTTTGAGTTTTCAATTTTAAACTATTAGCAACATTCTGATCTTCAAGTAAATTACTTATAGAACAGAAGTAGTTAATTTAGAGTTTTTAATTTTAAACTATTAACAAAATGCAGATCTTCAAGTAAATAACTTATAGAACAGAAGTAGTTAATTTAGAGTTTTTAATTTTAAACTATTAACAAAATGCAGATCTTCAAGTAAATAACTTATAGAACAAAAGTAGTTATTTCAGGATTTTCAATTTTAAACTATTAACAAAATTCTGATCTTCAAGTAAATAACTTAAGGAACTAAAGTATTAGTTAGAAGATTTTGATTTTAAATTGCTACAAAATTCTGTTCTTCAAGTAAATAACTTATAGAACAAAAGTAGTTATTTTTGAGTTTTCAATTTTAAACTATTAGCAACATTCTGATCTTCAAGTAAATTACTTATAGAACAAAAGTAGTTATTTCAGGATTTTCAATTTTAAACTATTAACAAAATTCTGATCTTCAAGTAAATAACTTAAGGAACTAAAGTATTAGTTAGAAGATTTTGATTTTAAATTGCTACAAAATTCTGTTCTTCAAGTAAATAACTTATAGAACAAAAGTAGTTATTTTTGAGTTTTCAATTTTAAACTATTAGCAACATTCTGATCTTCAAGTAAATTACTTATAGAACAGAAGTAGTTAATTTAGAGTTTTTAATTTTAAACTATTAACAAAATGCAGATCTTCAAGTAAATAACTTAAAGAACGAAAGTATTAGTTTGAAGATTTCGATTTTAAATTGTCTACAAATTTCTGTTCTTTAAGTATATAACTAAAAGAACAATAGTAGTTAGTTTATAGCTTTAATTTTAAACTATTAACAAAATAGTGATTTTCAAGTAAATAACTTATAGAACAGAAGTAGTTAATTTAGAGTATTTAATTTTAAACTATTAACAAAATGCAGATCTTCAAGTAAATAACTTATAGAGCAAAATTAGTTATTTTAGGGTTTTCTATTTTAAACTATTAACAAAATTCTGATCTTCAAGTATATAACTTATAGAACAGAAGTAGTTAATTTAGAGTATTTAATTTTAAACTATTAACAAAATGCTGATCTTCAAGTAAATAACTTATAGAACAGAAGTAGTTAATTTAGAGTATTTAATTTTAAACTATTAACAAAATGCAGATCTTCAAGTAAATAACTTATAGAGCAAAATTAGTTATTTTAGGGTTTTCAATTTTAAACTATTAACAAAATTCTGATCTTCAAGTAAATAACTTATAGAACAGAAGTGGTTAATTTAGAGTTTTTAATTTTAAACTATTAACAAAATTCTGATCTTCAAGTATATAACTTATAGAACAGAAGTAGTTAATTTAGAGTTTTTAATTTTAAACTATTAACAAAATGCTGATCTTCAAGTAAATAACTTATAGAACAGAAGTAGTTAATTTAGAGTTTTTAATTTTAAACTATTAACAAAATGCTGATCTTCAAGTAAATAACTTATAGAACAGAAGTAGTTAATTTAGAGTTTTCAATTTTAAACTATTAACAAAACCCAGATCTTCAAGTAAATAACTTAAAGAACTAAAGTATTAGTTTGAAGATTTTGATTTTAAATTGTCTACATATTTCTGTTCTTTAAGTAAATAACTAAAAGAACAAAAGTAGTTAGATTATGGCTTTAATTTTAAATTATTAACAAAATGTAGATCTTCAAGTAAATAACTTATAGAACAAAAGTAGTTATTTTAGGGTTTTCAATTTTAAACTATTAACAAAATTCTGATCTTCAAGTAAATAACTTAAAGAAGTAAAGTATTAATTTGAAGATTTCGATTTTAAATTGTCTACAAATTTAAGTTCTTTAAGTAAATAACTAAAAGAACAAAAGTAGTTAGTTTATAGCTTTAATTTTAAATTATTAACAAAATACTGATTTTCAAGTAAATAACTTATAGACCAGAAGTAGTTAATTTAGAGTTTTTAATTTTAAACTATTAACAATATGCTGATCTTTAAGTAAATAACTTATAGAACAGAAGTAGTTAATTAAAGAGTTTTTAATTTTAAACTATTAACAAAATGCAGATCTTCATGTAAATAACCTATAGAACAAAAGTAGTTATTTTAGGGTTTTCAATTTTAAACTATTAGCAAAATGCTGATCTTTAAGTAAATAACTTAAGGAACTAAAGTATTAGTTAGAAGATTTTAATTTTAAATTGCTACAAAATTCTGTTCTTCAAGTAAATAACTTAAAGAACAGAAGTAGTTAATTTAGAGTTTTTAATTTTAAACTATTAACAAAATGCAGATCTTCAAGTAAATAACTTATAGAACAAAAGTAGTTATTTTAGGGTTTTCAATTTTAAACTATTAGCAAAATTCTGATCTTCAAGTAAATAACTTAAAGAACTAAAGTATTAGTTTGAAGATTTCGATTTTAAATTGTCTACAAATTTCAGTTCTATAAGTAAATAACTAAAAGAACAATAGTAGTTAGTTTATAGCTTTAATTTTAAACTATTAACAAAATGCTGATTTTCAAGTAAATAACTTATAGACCAGAAGTAGTTAATTTAGAGTTTTTAATTTTAAAATATTAACAAAATGCAGATCTTCAAGTAAATAACTAATAGAACAAAAGTAGTTATTTTAGGGTTTTCAATTTTAAACTATTAACACAATTCTGATCTTCAAGTAAATAACTTATAGACCAGAAGTAGTTAATTTATAGTTTTGAATTTTAAACTATTAACAAAATTCTGATCTTCAAGTAAATAACTTATAGAACAGAAGTAGTTAATCTAGAGTTTTCAATTTTAAACTATTAACAAAATGCAGATCTTCAAGTAAATAACTTATAGAACAAACGTAGTTATTTTAGTATTTTCAATTTTGAACTATTAACAAAATTCTGATCTTCTAGTAAATAACTTAAAGAACTAAAGTATTAGTTTGAAGATATTGATTTGAAATTGTCTACATATTTCTGTTCTTTAAGTAAATAACTAAAAGAAAAAAGTAGTTAGAGTATAGCTTTAATTTTAAACTATTAACAAAATGCAGATCTTCAAGTAAATAACTTAAAGAACTAAAGTATTAATTTAAAGATTTCGATTTTAAATTGTCTACAAATTTCTGTTCTTTAAGTAAATAACTAAAAGAACAAAAGTAGTTAGTTTATAGCTTTAATTTTAAACTATTAACAAAATACTGATTTTGAAGTAAATAACTTATAGACCAGAAGTAGTTAATTTAGAGTTTTTAATTTTAAACTATTAACAAATTGGTGATCTTCAAGTAAATGACTTTTAGAACAGAAGTAGTTAATTCAGAGTTTTTAATTTTAAACTATTAACAAAATGCAGATCTTCAAGTAAATAACTTATAGAACAAAAGTAGTTATTTTAGGGTTTTCAATTTTAAACTATTAACAAAATTCTGATCTTCATGTAAATAACTTATAGAACAGAAGTAGTTAATTTATAGTTTTTAGTTTTAAACTATTAACAAAATGCAGATCTTCAAGTAAATAACTTATAGAACAAAAGTAGTTATTTTAGGGTTTTCAATTTTAAACTATTAACAAAATTCTGATCTTCAAGTAAATAACTTAAAGAACTAAAGTATTAGTTTGAAGATTTTGATTTTAAATTGTCTACATATTTCTGTTCTTTAAGTAAATAACTAAAAGAACAAAAGTAGTTAGATTATAGCTTTAATTTTATACTATTAACAAAATGCAAATCTTCAAGTAAATAACTTATAGAACAAAAGTAGTTATTTTATGGTTTTCAATTTTAAACTATTAACAAAATTCTGATCTTCATGTAAATAACTTATAGAACAAAAGTAGTTATTTCAGGATTTTCAATTTTAAACTATTAACAAAATTCTGATCTTCAAGTAAATAACTTAAGGAACTAAAGTATTAGTTAGAAGATCTTGATTTTAAATTGCTACAAAATTCTGTTCTTCAAGTAAATAACTTATAGAACAAAAGTAGTTATTTTTGAGTTTTCAATTTTAAACTATTAGCAACATTCTGATCTTCAAGTAAATTACTTATAGAACAGAAGTAGTTAATTTAGAGTTTTTAATTTTAAACTATTAACAAAATGCAGATCTTCAAGTAAATAACTTAAAGAACTAAAGTATTAGTTTGAAGATTTCGATTTTAAATTGTCTACAAATTTCTGTTCTTTAAGTAAATAACTAAAAGAACAAAAGTAGTTAGTTTATAGCTTTAATTTTAAACGATTAACAAAATAGTGATTTTCAAGTAAATAACTTATAGAACAGAAGTAGTTAATTTAGAGTATTTAATTTTAAACTATTAACAAAATGCAGATCTTCAAGTAAATAACTTATAGAGCAAAATTAGTTATTTTAGGGTTTTCAATTTAAAACTATTAACAAAATTCTGATCTTCAAGTAAATAACTTATAGAACAGAAGTAGTTAATTTAGAGTTTTTAATTTTAAACTATTAGCAAAATGCTGATCTTCAAGTAAATAACTTATAGAACAGAAGTAGTTAATTTAGAGTATTTAATTTTAAACTATTAACAAAATGCAGATCTTCAAGTAAATAACTTATAGAGCAAAATTAGTTATTTTAGGGTTTTCAATTTTAAACTATTAACAAAATTCTGATCTTCAAGTAAATAACTTATAGAACAGAAGTAGTTAATTTAGAGTTTTCAATTTTAAACTATTAACAAAACCCAGATCTTCAAGTAAATAACTTAAAGAACTAAAGTATTAGTTTGAAGATTTTGATTTTAAATTGTCTACATATTTCTGTTCTTTAAGTAAATAACTAAAAGAACAAAAGTAGTTAGATTATGGCTTTAATTTTAAATTATTAACAAAATGTAGATCTTCAAGTAAATAACTTATATAACAAAAGTAGTTATTTTAGGGTTTTCAATTTTAAACTATTAACAAAATTCTGATCTTCAAGTAAATAACTTTTAGAACAGAAGTAGTTAATTCAGAGTTTTTAATTTTAAACTATTAACAAAATGCAGATCTTCAAGTAAATAACTTATAGAACAAAAGTAGTTATTTTAGGGTTTTCAATTTTAAACTATTAACAAAATTCTGATCTTCATGTAAATAACTTATAGAACAGAAGTAGTTAATTTATAGTTTTTAGTTTTAAACTATTAACAAAATGCAGATCTTCAAGTAAATAACTTATAGAACAAAAGTAGTTATTTTAGGGTTTTCAATTTTAAACTATTAACAAAATTCTGATCTTCAAGTAAATAACTTAAAGAACTAAAGTATTAGTTTGAAGATTTTGATTTTAAATTGTCTACATATTTCTGTTCTTTAAGTAAATAACTAAAAGAACAAAAGTAGTTAGATTATAGCTTTAATTTTATACTATTAACAAAATGCAAATCTTCAAGTAAATAACTTATAGAACAAAAGTAGTTATTTTATGGTTTTCAATTTTAAACTATTAACAAAATTCTGATCGTCATGTAAATAACTTATAGAACAAAAGTAGTTATTTCAGGATTTTCAATTTTAAACTATTAACAAAATTCTGATCTTCAAGTAAATAACTTAAGGAACTAAAGTATTAGTTAGAAGATTTTGATTTTAAATTGCTACAAAATTCTGTTCTTCAAGTAAATAACTTATAGAACAAAAGTAGTTATTTTTGAGTTTTCAATTTTAAACTATTAGCAACATTCTGATCTTCAAGTAAATTACTTATAGAACAGAAGTAGTTAATTTAGAGTTTTTAATTTTAAACTATTAACAAAATGCAGATCTTCAAGTAAATAACTTAAAGAACTAAAGTATTAGTTTGAAGATTTCGATTTTAAATTGTCTACAAATTTCTGTTCTTTAAGTAAATAACTAAAAGAACAAAAGTAGTTAGTTTATAGCTTTAATTTTAAACGATTAACAAAATAGTGATTTTCAAGTAAATAACTTATAGAACAGAAGTAGTTAATTTAGAGTATTTAATTTTAAACTATTAACAAAATGCAGATCTTCAAGTAAATAACTTATAGAGCAAAATTAGTTATTTTAGGGTTTTCAATTTTAAACTATTAACAAAATTCTGATCTTCAAGTAAATAACTTATAGAACAGAAGTAGTTAATTTAGAGTTTTTAATTTTAAACTATTAGCAAAATGCTGATCTTCAAGTAAATAACTTATAGAACAGAAGTAGTTAATTTAGAGTATTTAATTTTAAACTATTAACAAAATGCAGATCTTCAAGTAAATAACTTATAGAGCAAAATTAGTTATTTTAGGGTTTTCAATTTTAAACTATTAACAAAATTCTGATCTTCAAGTAAATAACTTATAGAACAGAAGTAGTTAATTTAGAGTTTTCAATTTTAAACTATTAACAAAACCCAGATCTTCAAGTAAATAACTTAAAGAACTAAAGTATTAGTTTGAAGATTTTGATTTTAAATTGTCTACATATTTCTGTTCTTTAAGTAAATAACTAAAAGAACAAAAGTAGTTTGATTATGGCTTTAATTTTAAATTATTAACAAAATGTAGATCTTCAAGTAAATAACTTATAGAACAAAAGTAGTTATTTTAGGGTTTTCAATTTTAAACTATTAACAAAATTCTGATCTTCAAGTAAATAACTTTTAGAACAGAAGTAGTTAATTCAGAGTTTTTAATTTTAAACTATTAACAAAATGCAGATCTTCAAGTAAATAACTTATAGAACAAAAGTAGTTATTTTAGGGTTTTCAATTTTAAACTATTAACAAAATTCTGATCTTCATGTAAATAACTTATAGAACAGAAGTAGTTAATTTATAGTTTTTAGTTTTAAACTATTAACAAAATGCAGATCTTCAAGTAAATAACTTATAGAACAAAAGTAGTTATTTTAGGGTTTTCAATTTTAAACTATTAACAAAATTCTGATCTTCAAGTAAATAACTTAAAGAACTAAAGTATTAGTTTGAAGAATTTGATTTTAAATTGTCTACATATTTCTGTTCTTTAAGTAAATAACTAAAAGAACAAAAGTAGTTAGATTATAGCTTTAATTTTATACTATTAACAAAATGCAAATCTTCAAGTAAATAACTTATAGAACAAAAGTAGTTATTTTATGGTTTTCAATTTTAAACTATTAACAAAATTCTGATCTTCATGTAAATAACTTATAGAACAAAAGTAGTTATTTTAGGGTTTTCAATTTTAAACTATTAACAAAATTCTGATCTTCAAGTAAATAACTTAAAGAACTAAAGTATTAGTTTGAAGATTTTGATTTTAAATTGTCTACATATATCTGTTCTTTAAGTAAATAACTAAAAGAACAAAAGTAGTTAGATTATAGCTTTAATTTTAAACTATTAACACAATGCAAATCTTCAAGTAAATAACTTATAGAACAAAAGTAGTTATTTTATGGTTTTCAATTTTAAACTATTAACAAAATGCTGATCTTCATGTAAATAACTTATAGAACAGAAGTAGTTAATTTAGAGTTTTTAATTTTAAACTATTAACAAAATGCAGATCTTCAAGTAAATAACTTATAGAACAAAAGTAGTTATTTTAGGGTTTTCAATTTTAAACTATTAACAAAATTCTGATTTTCAAGTAAATAACTTAAGGAACTAAAGTATTAGTTAGAAGATTTTGATTTTAAATTGCTACAAAATCCTGTTCTTCAAGTAAATAACTTATAGAACAAAAGTAGTTATTTTTGAGTTTTCAATTTTAAACTATAAGCAACATTCTGATCTTCAAGTAAATAACGTATAGAACAGAAGTAGTTAATTTAGAGTTTTTAATTTTTAACTATTAACAAAATGCAGATCTTCAAGTAAATAACTTATAGAACAAAAGTAGTTATTTTAGGGTTTTCAATTTTAAACTACTAACAAAATTCTGATCTTCAAGTAAATAACTTAAAGAACTAAAGTATTAACTTGAAGATTTCGATTTTAAATTGTCTACAAATTTCAGTTCTTTAAATAAATAACTAAAAGAACAAAAGTAGTTAGTTTATAGCTTTAATTTTAAACTATTAACAAAATACTGATTTTCAAGTAAATAACTTATAGACCAGAAGTAGTTAATTTAGAGTTTTTAATTTTAAACTATTAACAAAATGCTGATCTTCAAGTAAATAACTTATAGAACAGAAGTAGTTAATTCAGAGTTTTTAATTTTAAACTATTAACAAAATGCAGATCTTCAAGTAAATAACTTATAGAACAAAAGTAGTTATTTTAGGGTTTTCAATTATAAACTATTAACAAAATTCTGATCTTCAAGTAAATAACTTAAGGAACTAAAGTATTAGTTAGAAGATTTTGATTTTAAATTGCTACAAAATTCTGTTCTTCAAGTAAATAACTTATAGAACAAAAGTAGTTATTTTTGAGTTTTCAATTTTAAACTATTAGCAACATTCTGATCTTCAAGTAAATTACTTATAGAACAAAAGTAGTTATTTCAGGATTTTCAATTTTAAACTATTAACAAAATTCTGATCTTCAAGTAAATAACTTAAGGAACTAAAGTATTAGTTAGAAGATTTTGATTTTAAATTGCTACAAAATTCTGTTCTTCAAGTAAATAACTTATAGAACAAAAGTAGTTATTTTTGAGTTTTCAATTTTAAACTATTAGCAACATTCTGATCTTCAAGTAAACTACTTATAGAACAGAAGTAGTTAATTTAGAGTTTTTAATTTTAAACTATTAACAAAATGCAGATCTTCAAGTAAATAACTTAAAGAACGAAAGTATTAGTTTGAAGATTTCGATTTTAAATTGTCTACAAATTTCTGTTCTTTAAGTATATAACTAAAAGAACAAAAGTAGTTAGTTTATAGCTTTAATTTTAAACTATTAACAAAATAGTGATTTTCAAGTAAATAACTTATAGAACAGAAGTAGTTAATTTAGAGTATTTAATTTTAAACTATTAACAAAATGCAGATCTTCAAGTAAATAACTTATAGAGCAAAATTAGTTATTTTAGGGTTTTCAATTTTAAACTATTAACAAAATTCTGATCTTCAAGTAAATAACTTATAGAACAGAAGTAGTTAATTTAGAGTTTTTAATTTTAAACTATTAACAAAATGCTGATCTTCAAGTAAATAACTTATAGAACAGAAGTAGTTAATTTAGAGTATTTAATTTTAAACTATTAACAAAATGCAGATCTTCAAGTAAATAACTTATAGAGCAAAATTAGTTATTTTAGGGTTTTCAATTTTAAACTATTAACAAAATTCTGATCTTCAAGTAAATAACTTATAGAACAGAAGTAGTTAATTTAGAGTTTTCAATTTTAAACTCTTAACAAAACCCAGATCTTCAAGTAAATAACTTAAAGAACTAAAGTATTAGTTTGAAGATTTTGATTTTAAATTGTCTACATATTTCTGTTCTTTAAGTAAAGAACTAAAAGAACAAAAGTAGTTAGATTATGGCTTTAATTTTAAATTATTAACAAAATGTAGATCTTCAAGTAAATAACTTATAGAACAAAAGTAGTTATTTTAGGGTTTTCAATTTTAAACTATTAACAAAATTCTGATCTTCAAGTAAATAACTTAAAGAAGTAAAGTATTAATTTGAAGATTTCGATTTTAAATTGTCTACAAATTTAAGTTCTTTAAGTAAATAACTAAAAGAACAAAAGTAGTTAGTTTATAGCTTTAATTTTAAATTATTAACAAAATACTGATTTTCAAGTAAATAACTTATAGACCAGAAGTAGTTAATTTAGAGTTTTTAATTTTAAACTATTAACAATATGCTGATCTTTAAGTAAATAACTTATAGAACAGAAGTAGTTAATTAAAGAGTTTTTAATTTTAAACTATTAACAAAATGCAGATCTTCATGTAAATAACCTATAGAACAAAAGTAGTTATTTTAGGGTTTTCAATTTTAAACTATTAACAAAATTCTGATCTTCATGTCAATAACTTATAGAACAGAAGTAGTTAATTTAGAGTTTTTAATTTTAAACTATTAACAAAATGCAGATCTTCAAGTAAATAACTTATAGAACAAAAGTAGTTATTTTAGGGTTTTCAATTTTAAACTATTAACAAAATTCTGATCTTCAAGTAAATAACTTAAGGAACTAAAGTATTAGTTAGAAGATTTTGATTTTAAATTGCTACAAAATTCTGTTCTTCAAGTAAATAATTTATAGCACAAAAGTAGTTATTTTAGAGTTTTCAATTTTAAACTATTAACAACATCCTGATCTTCAAGTAAATAACTTATAGAACAGAAGTAGTTAATTTAGAGTTTTTAATTTTAAACTATTAACAAAATGCAGATCTTCAAGTAAATAACTTATAGACCAGAAGTAGTTAATTTAGAGTTTTCAATTTTAAACTATTAACAAAATTCTGATCTTCAAGTAAATAACTTATAGAACAGAAGTAGCTAATTTAGAGTTTTTAATTTTAAACTATTAACAAAATCCAGATCTTCAAGTAAATAACTTATAGAACAAACGTAGTTATTTTAATATTTTCAATTTTGAACTATTAACAAAATTCTGATCTTCAAGTAAATAACTTAAAGAAGTAAAGTATTAATTTGAAGATTTCGATTTTAAATTGTCTACAAATTTCTGTTCTTTAAGTAAATAACTAAAAGAACAAAAGTAGTTAGTTTATAGCTTTAATTTTAAATTATTAACAAAATACTGATTTTCAAGTAAATAACTTAAAGACCAGAAGTAGTTAATTTAGAGTTTTTAATTTTAAACTATTAACAATATGCTGATCTTTAAGTAAATAACTTATAGAACAGAAGTAGTTAATTCAGAGTTTTAATTTTAAACTATTAACAATATGCTGATCTTCAAGTAAAAAACTTAAAGAACTAAAGTATTAGTTTGAAGATTTTGATTTTAAATTGTCCACAAAATTCTGTTCTTTAAGTAAATAACTTAAAGAAGAAAAGTAGTTAGTTTATAGCTTTTTTTTTTAAACTATTAACAAAATGCTGATCCTCAAGTAAATAACTTATAGACCAGAAGTAGTTAATTTAGAGTATTTAATTTTAAACTATTAACAAAATGCAGATCTTCAAGTAATTAACTTATAGAACAAAAGTAGTTATTTTAGGGTTTTCAATTTTAAACTATTAACAAAATTCTGATTTTCAAGTAAATAACTAAAAGAACAAAAGTAGTTAGTTAATAGCTTTGATTTTAAACTATTAACAAAATGCTGATCTTCAAGTAAAAAACTTATAGACCAAAAGTAGTTAATTTAGAGTATTTAATTTTAAACTATTAACAAAATGCTGATCTTCAAGTAAATAACTTATAGAACAGAAGTAGTTAATTTAGAATTTTTAATTTTAAACTATTATCAAAATGAAGATCTTCAAGTAAATAACTTATAGAACAAAAGTAGTTATTTTCGGGTTTTCAATTTTAACTATTAACAAAATTCTGATCTTCAAGTAAATAACTTAAAGATCTAAAGTATTAGTTTGAAGATTTCGATTTTAAATTGTCTACATATTTCTGTTCTTTAAGTAAATAACTAAAAGAACAAAAGTAGTTAGATTATAATTTTAATTTTAAACTATTAACATAATGCTGATCTTCAAGTAAATAAGTTAATGAACTAAAGTATTAGTTTGAAGATTTCGATTTAAAATTGTTTACAAATTTCTGTTCTGTAAGTAAATAACTAAAAGAACAAAAGAAGTTAGTTTAGAGCTTTAATTTTAAACTATTAACAAAATGCTGATCTTCAAGTAAATAACTTATAGAACAGAAGTAGTTAATTTAGAGTTTTTAATTTTAAACTATTAACAAAATGCTGATCTACAAGTAAATAACTTATAGAACAAAAGTAGTTATTTTAGGGTTTTCAATTTTAAACTATTAACAAAATTCTGATCTTCAAGTAAATAACTTAAAGGCCAGAGGTTGTTAGTTTAGAGCTTTAATTTTAAACTATTACCAAAATGCTGTTCTTCAAGTAAATAACTTAATCAACTAAAGTATTAGTTTGAAGGTTTTGATTTTAAATTGTCTACAAAATTCTGTTCTTCAAGTGTATAACTAATAGAACAAAAGTAGTTATTTTAGCGTTTTCAATTTTAAACTATTAACAAAATTCTGATCTTCAAGTAAATAACTTAAAGAACTAAAGTATTAGTTTGAAGGTTTTGATTTTAAATTGGCTACAAAATTCTGTTCTTTAAGTAAAAAACTTATAGAGCAGAAGTCGTTAGTTTAGAGTTTTCAATTTTAAACTATTAACAAAATGCTGATCTTCAAGTAAATAACTTATAGAACAGAAGTAGTTAATTTCGGGTTTTCAATTTTAAACTATTAACAAAATTCTGATCTTCAAGTAAATAACTTAAAGATCTAAAGTATTAGTTTGAATATTTCGATTTAAAATTGTCTACATATTTCTGTTCTTTAAGTAAATAACTAAAAAAACAAAAGTAGTTAGATTATAGCTTTAATTTTAAACTATTAACAAAATGCTGATCTTCCAGTAAATAACTTATAGAACAGAAGTAGTTAATATAGAGTTTTTAATTTTAAACTATTAACAAAATGCAGATCTTCAAGTAAATAACTTAGAGAACAAAAGTAGTTATTTTAGGGTTTTCAATTTTAAACTATTAACAAAATGCTGATCTTCAAGTAAATAACTTAAAGAACTAAAGTATTAGTTTGAAGATTTCGATTTAAAATTGTTTACAAATTTCTGTTCTGTAAGTAAATAACTAAAAGAACAAAAGAAGTTAGTTTAGAGCTTTAATTTTAAACTATTAACAAAATGCTGATCTTCAAGTAAATAACTTATAGAACAGAAGTAGTTACTTTAGAGTGTTTAATTTTAAACTATTAAAGAAATGCTGATCTTCATGTAAATAACTTAAAGAACAGAAGTAGTTAGTTTAGAGCTTTAATTTTAAACTATTAACAAAATGCTGATTTTCAAGTAAATAACTTAAAGAACTAAAGTATTCGTTTGAAGGTTATGATTTTAAATTGTCTAGAAAATTCTGTTCTTCAAGTAAATAACTTATAGAACAAAAGTAGTTGTTTTAGAGTTTTCAATTTTAAACTATTAACAAAATGCTGATCTTCAAGTAAATAACTTATAGAACAGAAGTAGTTACTTTAGAGTGTTTAATTTTAAACTATTAAAGAAATGCTGATCTTCATGTAAATAACTTAAAGAACAGAAGTAGTTAGTTTAGAGCTTTAATTTTAAACTATTAACAAAATGCTGATTTTCAAGTAAATAACTTAAAGAACTAAAGTATTCGTTTGAAGGTTATGATTTTAAATTGTCTAGAAAATTCTGTTCTTCAAGTAAATAACTTATAGAACAAAAGTAGTTGTTTTAGAGTTTTCAATTTTAAACTATTAACAAAATTCTGATCTTCAAGTAAATAACTTATAGAACAGAAGTAGTTAATTTAGAGTTTTTAATTTTAAACTATTAACAAAATGCTGATCTTCAAGTAAATAACTTATAGAACAGAAGTAGTTAATTTAGAGTATTTAATTTTAAACTATTAACAAAATGCAGATCTTCAAGTAAATAACTTATAGAGCAAAATTAGTTATTTTAGGGTTTTCAATTTTAAACTATTAACAAAATTCTGATCTTCAAGTAAATAACTTATAGAACAGAAGTAGTTAATTTAGAGTTTTCAATTTTAAACTCTTAACAAAACCCAGATCTTCAAGTAAATAACTTAAAGAACTAAAGTATTAGTTTGAAGATTTTGATTTTAAATTGTCTACATATTTCTGTTCTTTAAGTAAATAACTAAAAGAACAAAAGTAGTTAGATTATGGCTTTAATTTTAAATTATTAACAAAATGTAGATCTTCAAGTAAATAACTTATAGAACAAAAGTAGTTATTTTAGGGTTTTCAATTTTAAACTATTAACAAAATTCTGATCTTCAAGTAAATAACTTAAAGAAGTAAAGTATTAATTTGAAGATTTCGATTTTAAATTGTGTACAAATTTAAGTTCTTTAAGTAAATAACTAAAAGAACAAAAGTAGTTAGTTTATAGCTTTAATTTTAAATTATTAACAAAATACTGATTTTCAAGTAAATAACTTATAGACCAGAAGTAGTTAATTTAGAGTTTTTAATTTTAAACTATTAACAATATGCTGATCTTTAAGTAAATAACTTATAGAACAGAAGTAGTTAATTAAAGAGTTTTTAATTTTAAACTATTAACAAAATGCAGATCTTCATGTAAATAACCTATAGAACAAAAGTAGTTATTTTAGGGTTTTCAATTTTAAACTATTAACAAAATTCTGATCTTCATGTCAATAACTTATAGAACAGAAGTAGTTAATTTAGAGTTTTTAATTTTAAACTATTAACAAAATGCAGATCTTCAAGTAAATAACTTATAGAACAAAAGTAGTTATTTTAGGGTTTTCAATTTTAAACTATTAACAAAATTCTGATCTTCAAGTAAATAACTTAAGGAACTAAAGTATTAGTTAGAAGATTTTGATTTTAAATTGCTACAAAATTCTGTTCTTCAAGTAAATAATTTATAGCACAAAAGTAGTTATTTTAGAGTTTTCAATTTTAAACTATTAACAACATCCTGATCTTCAAGTAAATAACTTATAGAACAGAAGTAGTTAAATTAGAGTTTTTAATTTTAAACTATTAACAAAATGCAGATCTTCAAGTAAATAACTTATAGACCAGAAGTAGTTAATTTAGAGTTTTCAATTTTAAACTATTAACAAAATTCTGATCTTCAAGTAAATAACTTATAGAACAGAAGTAGTTAATTTAGAGTTTTTAATTTTAAACTATTAACAAAATCCAGATCTTCAAGTAAATAACTTATAGAACAAACGTAGTTATTTTAATATTTTCAATTTTGAACTATTAACAAAATTCTGATCTTCAAGTAAATAACTTAAAGAAGTAAAGTATTAATTTGAAGATTTCGATTTTAAATTGTCTACAAATTTCTGTTCTTTAAGTAAATAACTAAAAGAACAAAAGTAGTTAGTTTATAGCTTTAATTTTAAATTATTAACAAAATACTGATTTTCAAGTAAATAACTTAAAGACCAGAAGTAGTTAATTTAGAGTTTTTAATTTTAAACTATTAACAATATGCTGATCTTTAAGTAAATAACTTATAGAACAGAAGTAGTTAATTCAGAGTTTTAATTTTAAACTATTAACAATATGCTGATCTTCAAGTAAAAAACTTAAAGAACTAAAGTATTAGTTTGAAGATTTTGATTTTAAATTGTCCACAAAATTCTGTTCTTTAAGTAAATAACTTAAAGAAGAAAAATAGTTAGTTTATAGCTTTTTTTTTAAACTATTAACAAAATGCTGATCTTCAAGTAAATAACTTATAGACCAGAAGAGGTTAATTTAGAGTTTTTAATTTTAAACTATTAACAAAATGTTGATCTACAAGTAAATAATTTATAGAACAGAAGTAGTTAATTTAGAGTTTTTAATTTTAAACTATTAACAAAATGCAGATCTTCAAGTAATTAACTTATAGAACAAACGTAGTTATTTTAATATTTTCAATTTTGAACTATTAACAAAATTCTGATCTTCAAGTAAATAACTTAAAGAAGTAAAGTATTAATTTGAAGATTTCGATTTTAAATTGTCTACAAATTTCTGTTCTTTAAGTAAATAACTAAAAGAACAAAAGTAGTTAGTTTATAGCTTTAATTTTAAATTATTAACAAAATACTGATTTTCAAGTAAATAACTTAAAGACCAGAAGTAGTTAATTTAGAGTTTTTAATTTTAAACTATTAACAATATGCTGATCTTTAAGTAAATAACTTATAGAACAGAAGTAGTTAATTCAGAGTTTTAATTTTAAACTATTAACAATATGCTGATCTTCAAGTAAAAAACTTAAAGAACTAAAGTATTAGTTTGAAGATTTTGATTTTAAATTGTCCACAAAATTCTGTTCTTTAAGTAAATAACTTAAAGAAGAAAAATAGTTAGTTTATAGCTTTTTTTTTAAACTATTAACAAAATGCTGATCTTCAAGTAAATAACTTATAGACCAGAAGAGGTTAATTTAGAGTTTTTAATTTTAAACTATTAACAAAATGTTGATCTACAAGTAAATAATTTATAGAACAGAAGTAGTTAATTTAGAGTTTTTAATTTTAAACTATTAACAAAATGCAGATCTTCAAGTAATTAACTTATAGAACAAAAGTAGTTATTTTAGGGTTTTCAATTTTAAACTATTAACAAAATTCTGATCTTCAAGTAAATAACTGATAGAACAGAAGTAGTTATTTTAGGGTTTTCAATTTTAAACAATTTACAAAATTCTGATCTTCAAGTAAATAACTTAAAGAACTAAAGTATTAGTTTGAAGGTCTAGATTTTAAATTGTCTACAAAATTCTGTTCTTAAAGTAAATAACTTATAAAACAGAAGTAGTTACTTTAGAGTGTTTAATTTTAAACTATTAAAGAAATGCTGATCTTCATGTAAATAAGTTATAAAACAGAAGTAGTTAATTTAGAGTTTTCAATTTTAAACTATTAACAAAATTCTGATCTTCAAGTAAATAATTTAAAGAACTAAAGTATTAGTTTGAAGATTTTGATTTTATATTGTCCACAAAATTCTGTTCTTTAAGTAAATAACTTAAAGAAGAAAAGTAGTTAGTTTATAGCTTTTTTTTTAAACTATTAACAAAATGCTGATCCTCAAGTAAATAACTTATAGACCAGAAGTAGTTAATTTAGAGTATTTAATTTTAAACTATTAACAAAATGCAGATCTTCAAGTAATTAACTTATAGAACAAAAGTAGTTATTTTAGGGTTTTCAATTTTAAACTATTAACAAAATTCTGATTTTCAAGTAAATAACTAAAAGAACAAAAGTAGTTAGTTAATAGCTTTGATTTTAAACTATTAACAAAATGCTGATCTTCAAGTAAAAAACTTATAGACCAAAAGTAGTTAATTTAGAGTATTTAATTTTAAACTATTAACAAAATGCTGATCTTCAAGTAAATAACTTATAGAACAGAAGTAGTTAATTTAGAATTTTTAATTTTAAACTATTATCAAAATGAAGATCTTCAAGTAAATAACTTATAGAACAAAAGTAGTTATTTTCGGGTTTTCAATTTTAACTATTAACAAAATTCTGATCTTCAAGTAAATAACTTAAAGATCTAAAGTATTAGTTTGAAGATTTCGATTTTAAATTGTCTACATATTTCTGTTCTTTAAGTAAATAACTAAAAGAACAAAAGTAGTTAGATTATAACTTTAATTTTAAACTATTAACAAAATGCTGATCTTCAAGTAAATAACTTAATGAACTAAAGTATTAGTTTGAAGATTTCGATTTAAAATTGTTTACAAATTTCTGTTCTGTAAGTAAATAACTAAAAGAACAAAAGAAGTTAGTTTAGAGCTTTAATTTTAAACTATTAACAAAATGCTGATCTTCAAGTAAATAACTTATAGAACAGAAGTAGTTAATTTAGAGTTTTTAATTTTAAACTATTAACAAAATGCTGATCTACAAGTAAATAACTTATAGAACAAAAGTAGTTATTTTAGGGTTTTCAATTTTAAACTATTAACAAAATTCTGATCTTCAAGTAAATAACTTAAAGGCCAGAGGTTGTTAGTTTAGAGCTTTAATTTTAAACTATTACCAAAATGCTGTTCTTCAAGTAAATAACTTAATCAACTAAAGTATTAGTTTGAAGGTTTTGATTTTAAATTGTCTACAAAATTCTGTTCTTCAAGTGTATAACTAATAGAACAAAAGTAGTTATTTTAGCGTTTTCAATTTTAAACTATTAACAAAATTCTGATCTTCAAGTAAATAACTTAAAGAACTAAAGTATTAGTTTGAAGGTTTTGATTTTAAATTGGCTACAAAATTCTGTTCTTTAAGTAAAAAACTTATAGAGCGGAAGTCGTTAGTTTAGAGTTTTCAATTTTAAACTATTAACAAAATGCTGATCTTCAAGTAAATAACTTATAGAACAGAAGTAGTTAATTTCGGGTTTTCAATTTTAAACTATTAACAAAATTCTGATCTTCAAGTAAATAACTTAAAGATCTAAAGTATTAGTTTGAATATTTCGATTTAAAATTGTCTACATATTTCTGTTCTTTAAGTAAATAACTAAAAAAACAAAAGTAGTTAGATTATAGCTTTAATTTTAAACTATTAACAAAATGCTGATCTTCCAGTAAATAACTTATAGAACAGAAGTAGTTAATATAGAGTTTTTAATTTTAAACTATTAACAAAATGCAGATCTTCAAGTAAATAACTTATAGAACAAAAGTAGTTATTTTAGGGTTTTCAATTTTAAACTATTAACAAAATGCTGATCTTCAAGTAAATAACTTAAAGAACTAAAGTATTAGTTTGAAGATTTCGATTTAAAATTGTTTACAAATTTCTGTTCTGTAAGTAAATAACTAAAAGAACAAAAGAAGTTAGTTTAGAGCTTTAATTTTAAACTATTAACAAAATGCTGATCTTCAAGTAAATAACTTATAGAACAGAAGTAGTTACTTTAGAGTGTTTAATTTTAAACTATTAAAGAAATGCTGATCTTCATGTAAATAACTTAAAGAACAGAAGTAGTTAGTTTAGAGCTTTAATTTTAAACTATTAACAAAATGCTGATTTTCAAGTAAATAACTTAAAGAACTAAAGTATTCGTTTGAAGGTTATGATTTTAAATTGTCTAGAAAATTCTGTTCTTCAAGTAAATAACTTATAGAACAAAAGTAGTTGTTTTAGAGTTTTCAATTTTAAACTATTAACAAAATGCTGATCTTCAAGTAAATAACTTATAGAACAGAAGTAGTTACTTTAGAGTGTTTAATTTTAAACTATTAAAGAAATGCTGATCTTCATGTAAATAACTTAAAGAACAGAAGTAGTTAGTTTAGAGCTTTAATTTTAAACTATTAACAAAATGCTGATTTTCAAGTAAATAACTTAAAGAACTAAAGTATTCGTTTGAAGGTTATGATTTTAAATTGTCTAGAAAATTCTGTTCTTCAAGTAAATAACTTATAGAACAAAAGTAGTTGTTTTAGAGTTTTCAATTTTAAACTATTAACAAAATTCTGATCTTCAAGTAAATAACTTATAGAACAGAAGTAGTTAATTTAGAGTTTTTAATTTTAAACTATTAACAAAATGCTGATCTTCAAGTAAATAACTTATAGAACAGAAGTAGTTAATTTAGAGTATTTAATTTTAAACTATTAACAAAATGCAGATCTTCAAGTAAATAACTTATAGAGCAAAATTAGTTATTTTAGGGTTTTCAATTTTAAACTATTAACAAAATTCTGATCTTCAAGTAAATAACTTATAGAACAGAAGTAGTTAATTTAGAGTTTTCAATTTTAAACTCTTAACAAAACCCAGATCTTCAAGTAAATAACTTAAAGAACTAAAGTATTAGTTTGAAGATTTTGATTTTAAATTGTCTACATATTTCTGTTCTTTAAGTAAATAACTAAAAGAACAAAAGTAGTTAGATTATGGCTTTAATTTTAAATTATTAACAAAATGTAGATCTTCAAGTAAATAACTTATAGAACAAAAGTAGTTATTTTAGGGTTTTCAATTTTAAACTATTAACAAAATTCTGATCTTCAAGTAAATAACTTAAAGAAGTAAAGTATTAATTTGAAGATTTCGATTTTAAATTGTCTACAAATTTAAGTTCTTTAAGTAAATAACTAAAAGAACAAAAGTAGTTAGTTTATAGCTTTAATTTTAAATTATTAACAAAATACTGATTTTCAAGTAAATAACTTATAGACCAGAAGTAGTTAATTTAGAGTTTTTAATTTTAAACTATTAACAATATGCTGATCTTTAAGTAAATAACTTATAGAACAGAAGTAGTTAATTAAAGAGTTTTTAATTTTAAACTATTAACAAAATGCAGATCTTCATGTAAATAACCTATAGAACAAAAGTAGTTATTTTAGGGTTTTCAATTTTAAACTATTAACAAAATTCTGATCTTCATGTCAATAACTTATAGAACAGAAGTAGTTAATTTAGAGTTTTTAATTTTAAACTATTAACAAAATGCAGATCTTCAAGTAAATAACTTATAGAACAAAAGTAGTTATTTTAGGGTTTTCAATTTTAAACTATTAACAAAATTCTGATCTTCAAGTAAATAACTTAAGGAACTAAAGTATTAGTTAGAAGATTTTGATTTTAAATTGCTACAAAATTCTGTTCTTCAAGTAAATAATTTATAGCACAAAAGTAGTTATTTTAGAGTTTTCAATTTTAAACTATTAACAACATCCTGATCTTCAAGTAAATAACTTATAGAACAGAAGTAGTTAATTTAGAGTTTTTAATTTTAAACTATTAACAAAATGCAGATCTTCAAGTAAATAACTTATAGACCAGAAGTAGTTAATTTAGAGTTTTCAATTTTAAACTATTAACAAAATTCTGATCTTCAAGTAAATAACTTATAGAACAGAAGTAGTTAATTTAGAGTTTTTAATTTTAAACTATTAACAAAATCCAGATCTTCAAGTAAATAACTTATAGAACAAACGTAGTTATTTTAATATTTTCAATTTTGAACTATTAACAAAATTCTGATCTTCAAGTAAATAACTTAAAGAAGTAAAGTATTAATTTGAAGATTTCGATTTTAAATTGTCTACAAATTTCTGTTCTTTAAGTAAATAACTAAAAGAACAAAAGTAGTTAGTTTATAGCTTTAATTTTAAATTATTAACAAAATACTGATTTTCAAGTAAATAACTTAAAGACCAGAAGTAGTTAATTTAGAGTTTTTAATTTTAAACTATTAACAATATGCTGATCTTTAAGTAAATAACTTATAGAACAGAAGTAGTTAATTCAGAGTTTTAATTTTAAACTATTAACAATATGCTGATCTTCAAGTAAAAAACTTAAAGAACTAAAGTATTAGTTTGAAGATTTTGATTTTAAATTGTCCACAAAATTCTGTTCTTTAAGTAAATAACTTAAAGAAGAAAAATAGTTAGTTTATAGCTTTTTTTTTAAACTATTAACAAAATGCTGATCTTCAAGTAAATAACTTATAGACCAGAAGAGGTTAATTTAGAGTTTTTAATTTTAAACTATTAACAAAATGTTGATCTACAAGTAAATAATTTATAGAACAGAAGTAGTTAATTTAGAGTTTTTAATTTTAAACTATTAACAAAATGCAGATCTTCAAGTAATTAACTTATAGAACAAAAGTAGTTATTTTAGGGTTTTCAATTTTAAACTATTAACAAAATTCTGATCTTCAAGTAAATAACTGATAGAACAGAAGTAGTTATTTTAGGGTTTTCAATTTTAAACAATTAACAAAATTCTGATCTTCAAGTAAATAACTTAAAGAACTAAAGTATTAGTTTGAAGGTCTAGATTTTAAATTGTCTACAAAATTCTGTTCTTAAAGTAAATAACTTATAAAACAGAAGTAGTTACTTTAGAGTGTTTAATTTTAAACTATTAAAGAAATGCTGATCTTCATGTAAATAAGTTATAAAACAGAAGTAGTTAATTTAGAGTTTTCAATTTTAAACTATTAACAAAATTCTGATCTTCAAGTAAATAATTTAAAGAACTAAAGTATTAGTTTGAAGATTTTGATTTTATATTGTCCACAAAATTCTGTTCTTTAAGTAAATAACTTAAAGAAGAAAAGTAGTTAGTTTATAGCTTTTTTTTTTAAACTATTAACAAAATGCTGATCCTCAAGTAAATAACTTATAGACCAGAAGTAGTTAATTTAGAGTATTTAATTTTAAACTATTAACAAAATGCAGATCTTCAAGTAATTAACTTATAGAACAAAAGTAGTTATTTTAGGGTTTTCAATTTTAAACTATTAACAAAATTCTGATTTTCAAGTAAATAACTAAAAGAACAAAAGTAGTTAGTTAATAGCTTTGATTTTAAACTATTAACAAAATGCTGATCTTCAAGTAAAAAACTTATAGACCAAAAGTAGTTAATTTAGAGTATTTAATTTTAAACTATTAACAAAATGCTGATCTTCAAGTAAATAACTTATAGAACAGAAGTAGTTAATTTAGAATTTTTAATTTTAAACTATTATCAAAATGAAGATCTTCAAGTAAATAACTTATAGAACAAAAGTAGTTATTTTCGGGTTTTCAATTTTAACTATTAACAAAATTCTGATCTTCAAGTAAATAACTTAAAGATCTAAAGTATTAGTTTGAAGATTTCGATTTTAAATTGTCTACATATTTCTGTTCTTTAAGTAAATAACTAAAAGAACAAAAGTAGTTAGATTATAACTTTAATTTTAAACTATTAACAAAATGCTGATCTTCAAGTAAATAACTTAATGAACTAAAGTATTAGTTTGAAGATTTCGATTTAAAATTGTTTACAAATTTCTGTACTGTAAGTAAATAACTAAAAGAACAAAAGAAGTTAGTTTAGAGCTTTAATTTTAAACTATTAACAAAATGCTGATCTTCAAGTAAATAACTTATAGAACAGAAGTAGTTAATTTAGAGTTTTTAATTTTAAACTATTAACAAAATGCTGATCTACAAGTAAATAACTTATAGAACAAAAGTAGTTATTTTAGGGTTTTCAATTTTAAACTATTAACAAAATTCTGATCTTCAAGTAAATAACTTAAAGGCCAGAGGTTGTTAGTTTAGAGCTTTAATTTTAAACTATTACCAAAATGCTGTTCTTCAAGTAAATAACTTAATCAACTAAAGTATTAGTTTGAAGGTTTTGATTTTAAATTGTCTACAAAATTCTGTTCTTCAAGTGTATAACTAATAGAACAAAAGTAGTTATTTTAGCGTTTTCAATTTTAAACTATTAACAAAATTCTGATCTTCAAGTAAATAACTTAAAGAACTAAAGTATTAGTTTGAAGGTTTTGATTTTAAATTGGCTACAAAATTCTGTTCTTTAAGTAAAAAACTTATAGAGCAGAAGTCGTTAGTTTAGAGTTTTCAATTTTAAACTATTAACAAAATGCTGATCTTCAAGTAAATAACTTATAGAACAGAAGTAGTTAATTTCGGGTTTTCAATTTTAAACTATTAACAAAATTCTGATCTTCAAGTAAATAACTTAAAGATCTAAAGTATTAGTTTGAATATTTCGATTTAAAATTGTCTACATATTTCTGTTCTTTAAGTAAATAACTAAAAAAACAAAAGTAGTTAGATTATAGCTTTAATTTTAAACTATTAACAAAATGCTGATCTTCCAGTAAATAACTTATAGAACAGAAGTAGTTAATATAGAGTTTTTAATTTTAAACTATTAACAAAATGCAGATCTTCAAGTAAATAACTTATAGAACAAAAGTAGTTATTTTAATATTTTCAATTTTGAACTATTAACAAAATTCTGATCTTCAAGTAAATAACTTAAAGAAGTAAAGTATTAATTTGAAGATTTCGATTTTAAATTGTCTACAAATTTCTGTTCTTTAAGTAAATAACTAAAAGAACAAAAGTAGTTAGTTTATAGCTTTAATTTTAAATTATTAACAAAATACTGATTTTCAAGTAAATAACTTAAAGACCAGAAGTAGTTAATTTAGAGTTTTTAATTTTAAACTATTAACAATATGCTGATCTTTAAGTAAATAACTTATAGAACAGAAGTAGTTAATTCAGAGTTTTAATTTTAAACTATTAACAATATGCTGATCTTCAAGTAAAAAACTTAAAGAACTAAAGTATTAGTTTGAAGATTTTGATTTTAAATTGTCCACAAAATTCTGTTCTTTAAGTAAATAACTTAAAGAAGAAAAATAGTTAGTTTATAGCTTTTTTTTTAAACTATTAACAAAATGCTGATCTTCAAGTAAATAACTTATAGACCAGAAGAGGTTAATTTAGAGTTTTTAATTTTAAACTATTAACAAAATGTTGATCTACAAGTAAATAATTTATAGAACAGAAGTAGTTAATTTAGAGTTTTTAATTTTAAACTATTAACAAAATGCAGATCTTCAAGTAATTAACTTATAGAACAAAAGTAGTTATTTTAGGGTTTTCAATTTTAAACTATTAACAAAATTCTGATCTTCAAGTAAATAACTGATAGAACAGAAGTAGTTATTTTAGGGTTTTCAATTTTAAACAATTAACAAAATTCTGATCTTCAAGTAAATAACTTAAAGAACTAAAGTATTAGTTTGAAGGTCTAGATTTTAAATTGTCTACAAAATTCTGTTCTTAAAGTAAATAACTTATAAAACAGAAGTAGTTACTTTAGAGTGTTTAATTTTAAACTATTAAAGAAATGCTGATCTTCATGTAAATAAGTTATAAAACAGAAGTAGTTAATTTAGAGTTTTCAATTTTAAACTATTAACAAAATTCTGATCTTCAAGTAAATAATTTAAAGAACTAAAGTATTAGTTTGAAGATTTTGATTTTATATTGTCCACAAAATTCTGTTCTTTAAGTAAATAACTTAAAGAAGAAAAGTAGTTAGTTTATAGCTTTTTTTTTTAAACTATTAACAAAATGCTGATCCTCAAGTAAATAACTTATAGACCAGAAGTAGTTAATTTAGAGTATTTAATTTTAAACTATTAACAAAATGCAGATCTTCAAGTAATTAACTTATAGAACAAAAGTAGTTATTTTAGGGTTTTCAATTTTAAACTATTAACAAAATTCTGATTTTCAAGTAAATAACTAAAAGAACAAAAGTAGTTAGTTAATAGCTTTGATTTTAAACTATTAACAAAATGCTGATCTTCAAGTAAAAAACTTATAGACCAAAAGTAGTTAATTTAGAGTATTTAATTTTAAACTATTAACAAAATGCTGATCTTCAAGTAAATAACTTATAGAACAGAAGTAGTTAATTTAGAATTTTTAATTTTAAACTATTATCAAAATGAAGATCTTCAAGTAAATAACTTATAGAACAAAAGTAGTTATTTTCGGGTTTTCAATTTTAACTATTAACAAAATTCTGATCTTCAAGTAAATAACTTAAAGATCTAAAGTATTAGTTTGAAGATTTCGATTTTAAATTGTCTACATATTTCTGTTCTTTAAGTAAATAACTAAAAGAACAAAAGTAGTTAGATTATAACTTTAATTTTAAACTATTAACAAAATGCTGATCTTCAAGTAAATAACTTAATGAACTAAAGTATTAGTTTGAAGATTTCGATTTAAAATTGTTTACAAATTTCTGTACTGTAAGTAAATAACTAAAAGAACAAAAGAAGTTAGTTTAGAGCTTTAATTTTAAACTATTAACAAAATGCTGATCTTCAAGTAAATAACTTATAGAACAGAAGTAGTTAATTTAGAGTTTTTAATTTTAAACTATTAACAAAATGCTGATCTACAAGTAAATAACTTATAGAACAAAAGTAGTTATTTTAGGGTTTTCAATTTTAAACTATTAACAAAATTCTGATCTTCAAGTAAATAACTTAAAGGCCAGAGGTTGTTAGTTTAGAGCTTTAATTTTAAACTATTACCAAAATGCTGTTCTTCAAGTAAATAACTTAATCAACTAAAGTATTAGTTTGAAGGTTTTGATTTTAAATTGTCTACAAAATTCTGTTCTTCAAGTGTATAACTAATAGAACAAAAGTAGTTATTTTAGCGTTTTCAATTTTAAACTATTAACAAAATTCTGATCTTCAAGTAAATAACTTAAAGAACTAAAGTATTAGTTTGAAGGTTTTGATTTTAAATTGGCTACAAAATTCTGTTCTTTAAGTAAAAAACTTATAGAGCAGAAGTCGTTAGTTTAGAGTTTTCAATTTTAAACTATTAACAAAATGCTGATCTTCAAGTAAATAACTTATAGAACAGAAGTAGTTAATTTCGGGTTTTCAATTTTAAACTATTAACAAAATTCTGATCTTCAAGTAAATAACTTAAAGATCTAAAGTATTAGTTTGAATATTTCGATTTAAAATTGTCTACATATTTCTGTTCTTTAAGTAAATAACTAAAAAAACAAAAGTAGTTAGATTATAGCTTTAATTTTAAACTATTAACAAAATGCTGATCTTCCAGTAAATAACTTATAGAACAGAAGTAGTTAATATAGAGTTTTTAATTTTAAACTATTAACAAAATTCTGATCTTCAAGTAAATAACTTAAAGAACTAAAGTATTAGTTTGAAGGTTTTGATTTTAAATTGGCTACAAAATTCTGTTCTTTAAGTAAAAAACTTATAGAGCAGAAGTCGTTAGTTTAGAGTTTTCAATTTTAAACTATTAACAAAATGCTGATCTTCAAGTAAATAACTTATAGAACAGAAGTAGTTAATTTCGGGTTTTCAATTTTAAACTATTAACAAAATTCTGATCTTCAAGTAAATAACTTAAAGATCTAAAGTATTAGTTTGAATATTTCGATTTAAAATTGTCTACATATTTCTGTTCTTTAAGTAAATAACTAAAAAAACAAAAGTAGTTAGATTATAGCTTTAATTTTAAACTATTAACAAAATGCTGATCTTCCAGTAAATAACTTATAGAACAGAAGTAGTTAATATAGAGTTTTTAATTTTAAACTATTAACAAAATGCAGATCTTCAAGTAAATAACTTATAGAACAAAAGTAGTTATTTTAGGGTTTTCAATTTTAAACTATTAACAAAATGCTGATCTTCAAGTAAATAACTTAAAGAACTAAAGTATTAGTTTGAAGATTTCGATTTAAAATTGTTTACAAATTTCTGTTCTGTAAGTAAATAACTAAAAGAACAAAAGAAGTTAGTTTAGAGCTTTAATTTTAAACTATTAACAAAATGCTGATCTTCAAGTAAATAACTTATAGAACAGAAGTAGTTACTTTAGAGTGTTTAATTTTAAACTATTAAAGAAATGCTGATCTTCATGTAAATAACTTAAAGAACAGAAGTAGTTAGTTTAGAGCTTTAATTTTAAACTATTAACAAAATGCTGATTTTCAAGTAAATAACTTAAAGAACTAAAGTATTCGTTTGAAGGTTATGATTTTAAATTGTCTAGAAAATTCTGTTCTTCAAGTAAATAACTTATAGAACAAAAGTAGTTGTTTTAGAGTTTTCAATTTTAAACTATTAACAAAATGCTGATCTTCAAGTAAATAACTTATAGAACAGAAGTAGTTACTTTAGAGTGTTTAATTTTAAACTATTAAAGAAATGCTGATCTTCATGTAAATAACTTAAAGAACAGAAGTAGTTAGTTTAGAGCTTTAATTTTAAACTATTAACAAAATGCTGATTTTCAAGTAAATAACTTAAAGAACTAAAGTATTCGTTTGAAGGTTATGATTTTAAATTGTCTAGAAAATTCTGTTCTTCAAGTAAATAACTTATAGAACAAAAGTAGTTGTTTTAGAGTTTTCAATTTTAAACTATTAACAAAATTCTGATCTTCAAGTAAATAACTTATAGAACAGAAGTAGTTAATTTAGAGTTTTTAATTTTAAACTATTAACAAAATGCTGATCTTCAAGTAAATAACTTATAGAACAGAAGTAGTTAATTTAGAGTATTTAATTTTAAACTATTAACAAAATGCAGATCTTCAAGTAAATAACTTATAGAGCAAAATTAGTTATTTTATGGTTTTCAATTTTAAACTATTAACAAAATTCTGATCTTCAAGTAAATAACTTATAGAACAGAAGTAGTTAATTTAGAGTTTTCAATTTTAAACTCTTAACAAAACCCAGATCTTCAAGTAAATAACTTAAAGAACTAAAGTATTAGTTTGAAGATTTTGATTTTAAATTGTCTACATATTTCTGTTCTTTAAGTAAATAACTAAAAGAACAAAAGTAGTTAGATTATGGCTTTAATTTTAAATTATTAACAAAATGTAGATCTTCAAGTAAATAACTTATAGAACAAAAGTAGTTATTTTAGGGTTTTCAATTTTAAACTATTAACAAAATTCTGATCTTCAAGTAAATAACTTAAAGAAGTAAAGTATTAATTTGAAGATTTCGATTTTAAATTGTCTACAAATTTAAGTTCTTTAAGTAAATAACTAAATGAACAAAAGTAGTTAGTTTATAGCTTTAATTTTAAATTATTAACAAAATACTGATTTTCAAGTAAATAACTTATAGACCAGAAGTAGTTAATTTAGAGTTTTTAATTTTAAACTATTAACAATATGCTGATCTTTAAGTAAATAACTTATAGAACAGAAGTAGTTAATTAAAGAGTTTTTAATTTTAAACTATTAACAAAATGCAGATCTTCATGTAAATAACCTATAGAACAAAAGTAGTTATTTTAGGGTTTTCAATTTTAAACTATTAACAAAATTCTGATCTTCATGTCAATAACTTATAGAACAGAAGTAGTTAATTTAGAGTTTTTAATTTTAAACTATTAACAAAATGCAGATCTTCAAGTAAATAACTTATAGAACAAAAGTAGTTATTTTAGGGTTTTCAATTTTAAACTATTAACAAAATTCTGATCTTCAAGTAAATATCTTAAGGAACTAAAGTATTAGTTAGAAGATTTTGATTTTAAATTGCTACAAAATTCTGTTCTTCAAGTAAATAATTTATAGCACAAAAGTAGTTATTTTAGAGTTTTCAATTTTAAACTATTAACAACATCCTGATCTTCAAGTAAATAACTTATAGAACAGAAGTAGTTAATTTAGAGTTTTTAATTTTAAACTATTAACAAAATGCAGATCTTCAAGTAAATAACTTATAGACCAGAAGTAGTTAATTTAGAGTTTTCAATTTTAAACTATTAACAAAATTCTGATCTTCAAGTAAATAACTTATAGAACAGAAGTAGTTAATTTAGAGTTTTTAATTTTAAACTATTAACAAAATCCAGATCTTCAAGTAAATAACTTATAGAACAAACGTAGTTATTTTAATATTTTCAATTTTGAACTATTAACAAAATTCTGATCTTCAAGTAAATAACTTAAAGAAGTAAAGTATTAATTTGAAGATTTCGATTTTTAATTGTCTACAAATTTCTGTTCTTTAAGTAAATAACTAAAAGAACAAAAGTAGTTAGTTTATAGCTTTAATTTTAAATTATTAACAAAATACTGATTTTCAAGTAAATAACTTAAAGACCAGAAGTAGTTAATTTAGAGTTTTTAATTTTAAACTATTAACAATATGCTGATCTTTAAGTAAATAACTTATAGAACAGAAGTAGTTAATTCAGAGTTTTAATTTTAAACTATTAACAATATGCTGATCTTCAAGTAAAAAACTTAAAGAACTAAAGTATTAGTTTGAAGATTTTGATTTTAAATTGTCCACAAAATTCTGTTCTTTAAGTAAATAACTTAAAGAAGAAAAATAGTTAGTTTATAGCTTTTTTTTTAAACTATTAACAAAATGCTGATCTTCAAGTAAATAACTTATAGACCAGAAGAGGTTAATTTAGAGTTTTTAATTTTAAACTATTAACAAAATGTTGATCTACAAGTAAATAATTTATAGAACAGAAGTAGTTAATTTAGAGTTTTTAATTTTAAACTATTAACAAAATGCAGATCTTCAAGTAATTAACTTATAGAACAAAAGTAGTTATTTTAGGGTTTTCAATTTTAAACTATTAACAAAATTCTGATCTTCAAGTAAATAACTGATAGAACAGAAGTAGTTATTTTAGGGTTTTCAATTTTAAACAATTAACAAAATTCTGATCTTCAAGTAAATAACTTAAAGAACTAAAGTATTAGTTTGAAGGTCTAGATTTTAAATTGTCTACAAAATTCTGTTCTTAAAGTAAATAACTTATAAAACAGAAGTAGTTACTTTAGAGTGTTTAATTTTAAACTATTAAAGAAATGCTGATCTTCATGTAAATAAGTTATAAAACAGAAGTAGTTAATTTAGAGTTTTCAATTTTAAACTATTAACAAAATTCTGATCTTCAAGTAAATAATTTAAAGAACTAAAGTATTAGTTTGAAGATTTTGATTTTATATTGTCCACAAAATTCTGTTCTTTAAGTAAATAACTTAAAGAAGAAAAGTAGTTAGTTTATAGCTTTTTTTTTTAAACTATTAACAAAATGCTGATCCTCAAGTAAATAACTTATAGACCAGAAGTAGTTAATTTAGAGTATTTAATTTTAAACTATTAACAAAATGCAGATCTTCAAGTAATTAACTTATAGAACAAAAGTAGTTATTTTAGGGTTTTCAATTTTAAACTATTAACAAAATTCTGATTTTCAAGTAAATAACTAAAAGAACAAAAGTAGTTAGTTAATAGCTTTGATTTTAAACTATTAACAAAATGCTGATCTTCAAGTAAAAAACTTATAGACCAAAAGTAGTTAATTTAGAGTATTTAATTTTAAACTATTAACAAAATGCTGATCTTCAAGTAAATAACTTATAGAACAGAAGTAGTTAATTTAGAATTTTTAATTTTAAACTATTATCAAAATGAAGATCTTCAAGTAAATAACTTATAGAACAAAAGTAGTTATTTTCGGGTTTTCAACTTTAACTATTAACAAAATTCTGATCTTCAAGTAAATAACTTAAAGATCTAAAGTATTAGTTTGAAGATTTCGATTTTAAATTGTCTACATATTTCTGTTCTTTAAGTAAATAACTAAAAGAACAAAAGTAGTTAGATTATAACTTTAATTTTAAACTATTAACAAAATGCTGATCTTCAAGTAAATAACTTAATGAACTAAAGTATTAGTTTGAAGATTTCGATTTAAAATTGTTTACAAATTTCTGTTCTGTAAGTAAATAACTAAAAGAACAAAAGAAGTTAGTTTAGAGCTTTAATTTTAAACTATTAACAAAATGCTGATCTTCAAGTAAATAACTTATAGAACAGAAGTAGTTAATTTAGAGTTTTTAATTTTAAACTATTAACAAAATGCTGATCTACAAGTAAATAACTTATAGAACAAAAGTAGTTATTTTAGGGTTTTCAATTTTAAACTATTAACAAAATTCTGATCTTCAAGTAAATAACTTAAAGGCCAGAGGTTGTTAGTTTAGAGCTTTAATTTTAAACTATTACCAAAATGCTGTTCTTCAAGTAAATAACTTAATCAACTAAAGTATTAGTTTGAAGGTTTTGATTTTAAATTGTCTACAAAATTCTGTTCTTCAAGTGTATAACTAATAGAACAAAAGTAGTTATTTTAGCGTTTTCAATTTTAAACTATTAACAAAATTCTGATCTTCAAGTAAATAACTTAAAGAACTAAAGTATTAGTTTGAAGGTTTTGATTTTAAATTGGCTACAAAATTCTGTTCTTTAAGTAAAAAACTTATAGAGCAGAAGTCGTTAGTTAAGAGTTTTCAATTTTAAACTATTAACAAAATGCTGATCTTCAAGTAAATAACTTATAGAACAGAAGTAGTTAATTTCGGGTTTTCAATTTTAAACTATTAACAAAATTCTGATCTTCAAGTAAATAACTTAAAGATCTAAAGTATTAGTTTGAATATTTCGATTTAAAATTGTCTACATATTTCTGTTCTTTAAGTAAATAACTAAAAAAACAAAAGTAGTTAGATTATAGCTTTAATTTTAAACTATTAACAAAATGCTGATCTTCCAGTAAATAACTTATAGAACAGAAGTAGTTAATATAGAGTTTTTAATTTTAAACTATTAACAAAATGCAGATCTTCAAGTAAATAACTTATAGAACAAAAGTAGTTATTTTAGGGTTTTCAATTTTAAACTATTAACAAAATGCTGATCTTCAAGTAAATAACTTAAAGAACTAAAGTATTAGTTTGAAGATTTCGATTTAAAATTTTTTACAAATTTCTGTTCTGTAAGTAAATAACTAAAAGAACAAAAGAAGTTAGTTTAGAGCTTTAATTTTAAACTATTAACAAAATGCTGATCTTCAAGTAAATAACTTATAGAACAGAAGTAGTTACTTTAGAGTGTTTAATTTTAAACTATTAAAGAAATGCTGATCTTCATGTAAATAACTTAAAGAACAGAAGTAGTTAGTTTAGAGCTTTAATTTTAAACTATTAACAAAATGCTGATTTTCAAGTAAATAACTTAAAGAACTAAAGTATTCGTTTGAAGGTTATGATTTTAAATTGTCTAGAAAATTCTGTTCTTCAAGTAAATAACTTATAGAACAAAAGTAGTTGTTTTAGAGTTTTCAATTTTAAACTATTAACAAAATTCTGATCTTCAAGTATATAACTTAAAGAACTAAAGTATTAGTTTAAGGGTTTTTATTTTTAATCAGCTACAAAATCCTGTTCTCCAAGTAAATAACTTATTGATTATAAGTAGCTATTTTAGAGTTTTCAATTTTAACCTATTAACAAATGCTGATCTACAAGTAAATAATTTACAGAACAGAAGTTGCTAGTTTAAAGTTTTCAATTTTAAACCATTAACAAAAAGCTGATCTACAAGTAAATAACTTATAGAATAGAAGTAGTTAGTTTAGAGTTTTAAATTTTAAACTATTAAAAAAATTCTGATCTTCAAGTAAATAACTCCAAGAACTAAATTATTATTTTGAAGTTTTTTTTTAAATTGTTTACAAATTTTGTACTTAAAGTAAATAACTTATAGAACACAAGTAGTTATTTTAGAGTGTTTAATTTTAAACTATTAAAGAAATGCTGATCTTCAAGTAAATAACTTATAGAGCAGAAGTAGTTAATTTAGACTTTTTAATTTTAAACTATTAACAAAATGCTGATCTTCAAGTAAATAACTTAAAGAACTAAAGTATTAGTTAGAAGATTTTGATTTTAAATTGTCTACAAAATTCTGTTCTTCAAGTAAATAACTTATAGAACAAAAGTAGTTATTGTAGAGTTTTCCATTTCAAACTATTTACAAAATGCTGATCTTCAAGTACATAACTTAGAGAACTAAAGTAATAGTTTGATGGGTTTGATTTTAAATTGTCTACAAAATTCTGTTCTTAAAGTAAATAACTTAAAGAACAGTAGTAGTTAGATTAGAGCTTTAATTTTAAACTATTAACAAAATGCTGATCTTCAAGTAAATAACTTACAGAACAGAAGTTGTTAGTTTAGAGTTTTCAATTTTAAACTATTAACAAAATTCTGGTCTTCAAGTAAATAACTTGAAGAACTAAAGTAGTAGTTTGAAGATTTTGATTTTAAATAGTCTACAAAATTCTGTTCCTTAAGCAAAAAACATAAAGAAGAAAAGTAGTTAGTTTATAGCTTTTTTTTTAAACTATTAACAAAATGCTGAACTTCAAGTAAATAAGTTATTGGCCAGAAGTAGTTATTTTAGGGTTTTCAATTTTAGAATTTAACATAATTCTGATCTTCAAGTAAATAACTTAAAGAACTAAAGTATTAGTTTAAGGGTTTTGATTTTTAATCAGCTACAAAATCCTGTTCTCCAAGTAAATAACTTATTGATTATAAGTAGGTATTTTAGAGTTTTCAATTTTAACCTATTTTACAAAAGGCTGATCTACAAGTAAATAACTTACAGAACAGAAGTTGTTGGTTTAGAGTTTTCAATTTTAAACTATTAACAAAATTCTGATCTTCAAGTAAATAACTTAATGAACTAAATTATTAGTTTGAAGGTTTTGATTTTAAATTGTCTACAAAATTCAGTTCTTCAAGTAAACAACTTATAGAACATAAGTAGTTGTTTTAGAGTATTCAACTTTAAACTATTAACAAAATTCTGATCTTCAAGTATATAACTTAAAGAACTAAAGTATTAGTTTAAGGGTTTTTATTTTTAATCAGCTACAAAATCCTGTTCTCCAAGTAAATAACTTATTGATTATAAGTAGCTATTTTAAAGTTTTGAATTTTAACCTATTAACAAAATGCTGATCTACAAGCAAATAACTTACAGAACAGAAGTTGCTAGTTTAAAATTTTCAATTTTAAACGATTAACAAAAAGCTGATCTACAAGTAAATAACTTATAGAATAGAAGTAGTTAGTTTAGAGTTTTAAATTTTAAACTATTAAAAAAATTCTGATCTTCAAGTAAATAACTCCAAGAACTAAATTATTATTTTGAATGTTTTTTTTAAATTGTTTACAAAATTCTGTTCTTAAAGTAAATAACTTATAGAACACAAGTAGTTATTTTAGAGTGTTTAATTTTAAACTATTAAAGATATGCTGATCTTCAAGTAAATAACTTATATACCAGAAGTAGTTAATTTTGAGTTTTTAATTTTAAACTATTAACAAAATGCTGATCTTCAAGTAAATAACTTAAAGAACTAAAGTATTAGTTAGAAGATTTTGGTTTTAAATAGTCTAGAAAATTCTGTTCTTCAAGTAAATAACTTATAGAACAAAAGTAGTTATTTTAGAGTTTTCAATTTTAAACTAATAACAAAATTCTTATCTTCAAATAAATAACTTAAAGAAGTCGATTATTAGTTGCAAGGTTTTTTTTAAATCGTTTACAAATTTCTGTTCTTCAAGTAAATAACTTATAGAACAGAAGTAGTTAATTTAGAGTTTTTAATTTTAAACTATTAACAAAACCCAGATCTTCAAGTAAATAACTTATAGAACTAAAGTATTAGTTTGAAGATTTTGATTTTAAATTGTCTACATATTTCTGTTCTTTAAGTAAATAACTAAAAGAACAAAAGTAGTTAGATTATGGCTTTAATTTTAAACTATTAACAAAATGTAGATCTTCAAGTAAATAACTTATAGAACAAAAGTAGTTATTTTAGGGTTTTCAATTTTAAACTATTAACAAAATTCTGATCTTCAAGTAAATAACTTAAAGAAGTAAAGTATTAATTTGAAGATTTCGATTTTAAATTGTCTACAAATTTAAGTTCTTTAAGTAAATAACTAAAAGAACAAAAGTAGTTAGTTTATAGCTTTAATTTTAAATTATTAACAAAATACTGATTTTCAAGTAAATAACTTATAGACCAGAAGTAGTTAATTTAGAGTTTTTAATTTTAACTATTAACAAAATGCAGATCTACAAGTAAATAACTTAAGGAACTAAAGTATTAGTTAGAAGATTTTGATTTTAAATTGCTACAAAATTCTGTTCTTCAAGTAAATAATTTATAGCACAAAAGTAGTTATTTTAGAGTTTTCAATTTTAAACTATTAACAACATCCTGATCTTCAAGTAAATAACTTATAGAACAGAAGTAGTTAATTTAGAGTTTTTAATTTTAAACTATTAACAAAATGCAGATCTTCAAGTAAATAACTTATAGACCAGAAGTAGTTAATTTAGAGTTTTCAATTTTAAACTATTAACAAAATTCTGATCTTCAAGTAAATAACTTATAGAACAGAAGTAGTTAATTTAGAGTTTTTAATTTTAAACTATTAACAATATGCTGATCTTTAAGTAAATAACTTATAGAACAGAAGTAGTTAATTCAGAGTTTTAATTTTAAACTATTAACAATATGCTGATCTTCAAGTAAAAAACTTAAAAAACTAAAGTATTAGTTTGAAGATTTTGATTTTAAATTGTCCACAATATTCTGTTCTTTAAGTAAATAACTTAAAGAAGAAAAGCAGTTAGTTTATAGCTTTTTTTTTAAACTATTAACAAAATGCAGATCTTCAAGTAATTAACTTATAGAACAAAAGTAGTTATTTTAGGGTTTTCAATTTTAAACTATTAACAAAATTCTGATCTTCAAGTAAATAACTGATAGAACAGAAGTAGTTATTTTAGGGTTTTCAATTTTAAACAATTAACAAAATTCTGATCTTCAAGTAAATAACTTAAAGAACTAAAGTATTAGTTTGAAGGTCTAGATTTTAAATTGTCTACAAAATTCTGTTCTTAAAGTAAATAACTTATAAAACAGAAGTAGTTACTTTAGAGTGTTTAATTTTAAACTATTAAAGAAATGCTGATCTTCATGTAAATAAGTTATAGAACAGAAGTAGTTAGTTTAGAGTTTTCAATTTTAAACTATTAACAAAATTCTGATCTTCAAGTAAATAATTTAAAGAACTAAAGTATTAGTTTGAAGATTTTGATTTTATATTGTCCACAAAATTCTGTTCTTTAAGTAAATAACTTAAAGAAGAAAAGTAGTTAGTTTATAGCTTTTTTTTTAAACTATTAACAAAATGCTGATCTTCAAGTAAATAACTTATAGACCAGAAGTAGTTAATTTAGAGTATTTAATTTTAAACTATTAACAAAATGCAGATCTTCAAGTAATTAACTTATAGAACAAAAGTAGTTATTTTAGGGTTTTCAATTTTAAACTATTAACAAAATTCTGATCTTCAAGTAAATAACATAAAGAAGTAAAGTATTAATTTGAAGATTTCGATTTTAAATTGTCTACAAATTTAAGTTCTTTAAGTAAATAACTAAAAGAACAAAAGTAGTTAGTTTATAGCTTTAATTTTAAATTATTAACAAAATACTGACTTTCAAGTAAATAACTTATAGAGCAGAAGTAGTTAATTTAGAGTTTTTAATTTTAAACTATTAACAATATGCTGATCTTTAAGTAAATAACTTATAGAACAGAAGTAGTTAATTAAAGAGTTTTTAATTTTAAACTATTAACAAAATGCAGATCTTCATGTAAATAACCTATAGAACAAAAGTAGTTATTTTAGGGTTTTCAATTTTAAACTATTAACAAAATTCTGATCTTCATGTCAATAACTTATAGAACAGAAGTAGTTAATTTAGAGTTTTTAATTTTAAACTATTAACAAAATGCAGATCTTCAAGTAAATAACTTATAGAACAAAAGTAGTTATTTTAGGGTTTTCAATTTTAAACTATTAACAAAATTCTGATCTTAAAGTAAATAACTTAAGGAACTAAAGTATTAGTTAGAAGATTTTGATTTTAAATTGCTACAACATCCTGATCTTCAAGTCAATAACTTATAGAACAGAAGTAGTTAATTTAGAGTTTTTAATTTTAAACTATTAACAAAATGCAGATCTTCAAGTAAATAACTTATAGACCAGAAGTAGTTAATTTAGAGTTTTCAATTTTAAACTATTAACAAAATTCTGATCTTCAAGTAAATAACTTATAGAACAAACGTAGTTATTTTAATATTTTCAATTTTGAACTATTAACAAAATTCTGATCTTCAAGTAAATAACTTAAAGAAGTAAAGTATTAATTTGAAGATTCCGATTTCAAATTGTCTACAAATTTCTGTTCTTTAAGTAAATAACTAAAAGAACAAAAGTAGTTAGTTTATAGCTTTAATTTTAAATTATTAACAAAATACTGATTTTCAAGTAAATAACTTATAGACCAGAAGTAGTTAATTTAGAGTTTTTAATTTTAAACTATTAACAACATGCTGATCTTTAAGTAAATAACTTATAGAACAGAAGTAGTTAATTCAGAGTTTTAATTTTAAACTATTAACAATATGCTGATCTTCGAGTAAATAACTTATAGACCAGAAGAGGTTAATTTAGAGTTTTTAATTTTAAACTATTAACAAAATGTTGATCTACAAGTAAATAATTTATAGAACAAAAGTAGTTATTTTAGGGTTTTCAATTTTAAACTATTAACAAAATTCTGATCTTCAAGTAAATAACTTAAAGAACTAAAGTATTAGTTTGAAGGTCTAGATTTTAAATTGTCTACAAAATTCTGTTCTTAAAGTAAAAAAACTTATAAAACAGAAGTAGTTACTTTAGAGTGTTTAATTTTAAACTATTAAAGAAATGCTGATCTTCATGTAAATAAGTTATAGAACAGAGGTAGTTAGTTTAGAGTTTTCAATTTTAAACTATTAACAAAATTCTGATCTTCAAGTAAATAATTTAAAGAACTAAAGTATTAGTTTGAAGATTTTGATTTTATATTGTCCACAAAATTCTGTTCTTTAAGTAAATAACTTAAAGAAGAAAAGTAGTTAGTTTATAGCTTTTTTTTTAAACTATTAACAAAATGCTGATCTTCAAGTAAATAACTTATAGACCAAAAGTAGTTAATTTAGAGTATTTAATTTTAAACTATTAACAAAATGCTGATCTTCAAGTAAATAACTTATAGAACAGAAGTAGTTAATTTAAAATTTTTAATTTTAAACTATTATCAAAATGAAGATCTTCAAGTAAATAACTTATAGAACAAAAGTAGTTATTTTCGGGTTTTCAATTTTAAACTATTAACAAAATTCTGATCTTCAAGTAAATAACTTAAAGATCTAAAGTATTAGTTTGAAGATTTCGATTTTAAATTGTCTACATATTTCTGTTCTTTAAGTAAATAACTAAAAGAACAAAAGTAGTTAGATTATAACTTTAATTTTAAACCATTAACAAAATGCTGATCTTCAAGCAAATAACTTAATGAACTAAAGTATTAGTTTGAAGATTTCGATTTAAAATTGTTTACAAATTTCTGTTCTGTAAGTAAATAACTAAAAGAACAAAAGAAGTTAGTTTAGAGCTTTAATTTTAAACTATTAACAAAATGCTGATCTTCAAGTAAATAACTTATAGAACAGAAGTAGTTAATTTAGAGTTTTTAATTTTAAACTATTAACAAAATTCTGATCTTCAAGTAAATAACTTAAAGGACAGAGGTTGTTAGTTTAGAGCTTTAATTTTAAACTATTACCAAAATGCTGTTCTTCAAGTAAATAACTTAATCAACTAAAGTATTAGTTTGAAGATTTTGATTTTAAATTGTCTACAAAATTCTCTTCTTAAAGTAAATAACTTATAAAACAGAAATAGTAACTTTAGAGTGTTTAATTTTAAACTATTAAAGAGATGCTGATCTTCATGTAAATAAGTTATAGAACAGAAGTAGTTAGTTTAGAGTTTTCAATTTTAAACTATTAACAAAATTCTGATCTTCAAGTAAATAACTTAAAGGACAGAGGTTGTTAGTTTAGAGCTTTAATTTTAAACTATTACCAAAATGCTGTTCTTCAAGTAAATAACTTAATCAACTAAAGTATTAGTTTGAAGATTTTGATTTTAAATTGTCTACAAAATTCTGTTCTTCAAGTGTATAACTAATAGAACAAAAGTAGTTATTTTAGCGTTTTCAATTTTAAACTATTAACAAAATTCTGATCTTCAAGTAAAAAACTTAAAGAAGTAAAGTATTAATTTGAAGATTTCGATTTTAAATTGTCTACAAATTTAAGTTCTTTAAGTAAATAACTAAAAGAACAAAAGTAGTTAGTTTATAGCTTTAATTTTAAATTATTAACAAAATACTGATTTTCAAGTAAATAACTTATAGACCAGAAGTAGTTAATTTAGAGTTTTTAATTTTAAACTATTAACAAAATGCAGATCTTCATGTAAATAACCTATAGAACAAAAGTAGTTATTTTAGGGTTTTCAATTTTAAACTATTAACAAAATTCTGATCTTCATGTCAATAACTTATAGAACAGAAGTAGTTAATTTAGAGTTTTTAATTTTAAACTATTAACAAAATGCAGATCTTCATGTAAATAACCTATAGAACAAAAGTAGTTATTTTAGGGTTTTCAATTTTAAACTATTAACAAAATTCTGATCTTCATGTCAATAACTTATAGAACAGAAGTAGTTAATTTAGAGTTTTTAATTTTAAACTATTAACAAAATGCAGATCTTCAAGTAAATAACTTATAGAACAAAAGTAGTTATTTTAGGGTTTTCAATTTTAAACTATTAACAAAATTCTGATCTTCAAGTAAATAACTTAAGGAACTAAAGTAGTAGTTAGAAGATTTTGATTTTAAATTGCTACAAAATTCTGTTCTTCAAGTAAATAATTTATAGCACAAAAGTAGTTATTTTAGAGTTTTCAATTTTAAACTATTAACAAAATTCTGATCTTCAAGTAAATAACTTATAGAACAGAAGTAGTTAATTTAGAGTTTTTAATTTTAAACTATTAACAAAATCCAGATCTTCAAGTAAATACCTTATAGAACAAACGTAGTTATTTTAATATTTTCAATTTTGAACTATTAACAAAATTCTGATCTTCAAGTAAATAACTTAAAGAAGTAAAGTATTAATTTGAAGATTTCGATTTTAAATTGTCTACAAATTTCTGTTCTTTAAGTAAATAGCTAAAAGAACAAAAGTTGTTAGTTTATAGCTTTAATTTTAAATTATTAACAAAATACTGATTTTCAAGTAAATAACTTATAGACCAGAAGTAGTTAATTTAGAGTTTTTAATTTTAAACTATTAACAATATGCTGATCTTTAAGTAAATAACTTATAAAACAGAAGTAGTTAATTCAGAGTTTTAATTTTAAACTATTAACAATATGCTGATCTTCAAGTAAAAAACTTAAAGAACTAAAGTATTAGTTTGAAGATTTTGATTTTAAATTGTCCACAAAATTCTGTTCTTTAAGTAAATAACTTAAAGAAGAAAAGTAGTTAGTTTATAGCTTTTTTTTTAAACTATTAACAAAATGCTGATCTTCAAGTAAATAACTTATAGACCAGAAGTAGTTAATTTAGAGTATTTAATTTTAAACTATTAGCAAAATGCAGATCTTCAAGTAATTAACTTATAGAACAAAAGTAGTTATTTTAGGGTTTTCAATTTTAAACTATTAACAAAATTCTGATCTTCAAGTAAATAACTTAAAGAAGTAAAGTATTAATTTGAAGATTTCGATTTTAAATTGTCTACAAATTTAAGTTCTTTAAGTAAATAACTAAAAGAACAAAAGTAGTTAGTTTATAGCTTTAATTTTAAATTATTAACAAAATACTGATTTTCAAGTAAATAACTTATAGACCAGAAGTAGTTAATTTAGAGTTTTTAATTTTAAACTATTAATAATATGCTGATCTTTAAGTAAATAACTTATAGAACAGAAGTAGTTAATTAAAGAGTTTTTAATTTTAAACTATTAACAAAATGCAGATCTTCATGTAAATAACCTATAGAACAAAAGTAGTTATTTTAGGGTTTTCAATTTTAAACTATTAACAAAATTCTGATCTTCATGTCAATAACTTATAGAACAGAAGTAGTTAATTTAGAGTTTTTAATTTTAAACTATTAACAAAATGCAGATCTTCAAGTAAATAACTTATAGAACAAAAGTAGTTATTTTAGGGTTTTCAATTTTAAACTATTAACAAAATTCTGATCTTCAAGTAAATAACTTAAGGAACTAAAGTATTAGTTAGAAGATTTTGATTTTAAATTGCTACAAAATTCTGTTCTTCAAGTAAATAATTTATAGCACAAAAGTAGTTATTTTAGAGTTTTCAATTTTAAACTATTAACAACATCCTGATCTTCAAGTAAATAACTTATAGAACAGAAGTAGTTAATTTAGAGTTTTTAATTTTAAACTATTAACAAAACGCAGATCTTCAAGTAAATAACTTATAGACCAGAAGTAGTTAATTTAGAGTTTTCAATTTTAAACTATTAACAAAATTCTGATCTTCAAGTAAATAACTTATAGAACAGAAGTAGTTAATTTAGAGTTTTTAATTTTAAACTATTAACAAAATCCAGATCTTCAAGTAAATAACTTATAGAACAAACGTAGTTATTTTAATATTTTCAGTTTTGAACTATTAACAAAATTCTGATCTTCAAGTAAATAACTTAAAGAAGTAAAGTATTAATTTGAAGATTTCGATTTTAAATTGTCTACAAATTTCTGTTCTTTAAGTAAATAACTAAAAGAACAAAAGTAGTTAGTTTATAGCTCTAATTTTAAATTATTAACAAAATACTGATTTTGAAGTAAATAACTTATAGACCAGAAGTAGTTAATTTAGAGTATTTAATTTTAAACTATTAACAAAATGCAGATCTTCAAGTAATTACCTTATAGAACAAAAGTAGTTATTTTAGGGTTTTCAATTTTAAACTATTAACAATATTCTGATTTTCAAGTAAATAACTTAAAGAACAAAAGTAGTTAGTTAATAGCTTTGATTTTAAACTATTAACAAAATGCTGATCTTCAAGTAAATAACTTATAGACCAACAGTAGTTAATTTAGAGTATTTAATTTTAAACTATTAACAAAATGCTGATCTTCAAGTAAATAACTTATAGAACAGAAGTAGTTAATTTAGAATTTTTAATTTTAAACTATTATCAAAATGAAGATCTTCAAGTAAATAACTTATAGAACAAAAGTAGTTATTTTCGGGTTTTCAATTTTAACTATTAACAAAATTCTGATCTTCAAGTAAATAACTTAAAGATCTAAAGTATTAGTTTGAAGATTTCGATTTTAAATTGTCTACATATTTCTGTTCTTTAAGTAAATAACTAAAAGAACAAAAGTAGTTAGATTATAACTTTAATTTTAAACTATTAACAAAATGCTGATCTTCAAGTAAATAACTTAATGAACTAAAGTATTAGTTAGAAGATTTTGATTTTAAATTGCTACAAAATTCTGTTCTTCAAGTAAATAATTTATAGCACAAAAGTAGTTATTTTAGAGTTTTCAATTTTAAACTATTAACAACATCCTGATCTTCAAGTAAATAACTTATAGAACAGAAGTAGTTAATTTAGAGTTTTTAATTTTAAACTATTAATAATATGCTGATCTTTAAGTAAATAACTTATAGAACAGAAGTAGTTAATTAAAGAGTTTTTAATTTTAAACTATTAACAAAATGCAGATCTTCATGTTAATAACCTATAGAACAAAAGTAGTTATTTTAGGGTTTTCAATTTTAAACTATTAACAAAATTCTGATCTTCAAGTAAATAACTTAAGGAACTAAAGTATTAGTTAGAAGATTTTGATTTTAAATTGCTACAAAATTCTGTTCTTCAAGTAAATAATTTATAGCACAAAAGTAGTTATTTTAGAGTTTTCAATTTTAAACTATTAACAACATCCTGATCTTCAAGTAAATAACTTATAGAACAGAAGTAGTTCATTTAGAGTTTTTAATTTTAAACTATTAACAAAACGCAGATCTTCAAGTAAATAACTTATAGACCAGAAGTAGTTAATTTAGAGTTTTCAATTTTAAACTATTAACAAAATTCTGATCTTCAAGTAAATAACTTATAGAACAGAAGTAGTTAATTTAGAGTTTTTAATTTTAAACTATTAACAAAATCCAGATCTTCAAGTAAATAACTTATAGAACAAACGTAGTTATTTTAATATTTTCAGTTTTGAACTATTAACAAAATTCTGATCTTCAAGTAAATAACTTAAAGAAGTAAAGTATTAATTTGAAGATTTCGATTTTAAATTGTCTACAAATTTCTGTTCTTTAAGTAAATAACTAAAAGAACAAAAGTAGTTAGTTTATAGCTTTAATTTTAAATTATTAACAAAATACTGATTTTGAAATAAATAACTTATAGACCAGAAGTAGTTAATTTAGAGTATTTAATTTTAAACTATTAACAAAATGCAGATCTTCAAGTAATTACCTTATAGAACAAAAGTAGTTATTTTAGGGTTTTCAATTTTAAACTATTAACAATATTCTGATTTTCAAGTAAATAACTTAAAGAACAAAAGTAGTTAGTTAATAGCTTTGATTTTAAACTATTAACAAAATGCTGATCTTCAAGTAAATAACTTATAGACCAAAAGTAGTTAATTTAGAGTATTTAATTTTAAACTATTAACAAAATGCTGATCTTCAAGTAAATAACTTATAGAACAGAAGTAGTTAATTTAGAATTTTTAATTTTAAACTATTATCAAAATGAAGATCTTCAAGTAAATAACTTATAGAACAAAAGTAGTTATTTTCGGGTTTTCAATTTTAACTATTAACAAAATTCTGATCTTCAAGTAAATAACTTAAAGATCTAAAGTATTAGTTTGAAGATTTCGATTTTAAATTGTCTACATATTTCTGTTCTTTAAGTAAATAACTAAAAGAACAAAAGAAGTTAGTTTAGAGCTTTAATTTTAAACTATTAACAAAATGCTGATCTTCAAGTAAATAACTTGATGAACTAAAGTATTAGTTTGAAGATTTCGATTTAAAATTGTTTACAAATTTCTGTTCTGTAAGTAAATAACTAAAAGAACAAAAGAAGTTAGTTTAGAGCTTTAATTTTAAACTATTAACAAAATGCTGATCTTCAAGTAAATAACTTATAGAACAGAAGTAGTTAATTTAGAGTGTTTAATTTTAAACTATTAAAGAGATGCTGATCTTCATGTAAATAAGTTATAGAATAGAAGTAGTTAGTTTAGAGCTTTAATTTTAAACTATTACCAAAATGCTGTTCTTCAAGTAAATAACTTAATCAACTAAAGTATTAGTTTGAAGGTTTTGATTTTAAATTGTCTACAAAATTCTGTTCTTCAAGTGTATAACTAATAGAACAAAAGTAGTTATTTTAGCGTTTTCAATTTTAAACTATTAACAAAATTCTGATCTTCAAGTAAATAACTTAAAGAACTAAAGTATTAGTTTGAAGGTTTTGATTTTAAATTGGCTACAAAATTCTGTTCTTTAAGTAAAAAACTTATAGAGCAGAAGTCGTTAGTTTAGAGTTTTCAATTTTAAACTATTAACAAAATGCTGATCTTCAAGTAAATAACTTATAGAACAGAAGTAGTTAATTTCGGGTTTTCAATTTTAAACTATTAACAAAATTCTGATCTTCAAGTAAATAACTTAAAGATCTAAAGTATTAGTTTGAAGATTTCGATTTAAAATTGTCTACATATTTCTGTTCTTTAAGTAAATAACTAAAAAAACAAAAGTAGTTAGATTATAGCTTTAATTTTAAACTATTAACAAAATGCTGATCTTCCAGTAAATAACTTATAGAACAGAAGTTGTTAATATAGAGTTTTTAATTTTAAACTATTAACAAAATGCAGATCTTCAAGTAAATAACTTATAGAACAAAAGTAGTTATTTTAGGGTTTTCAATTTTAAACTATTAACAAAATGCTGATCTTCAAGTAAATAACTTAAAGAACTAAAGTATTAGTTTGAAGATTTCGATTTAAAATTGTTTACAATTTTCTGTTCTGTAAGTAAATAACTAAAAGAACAAAAGAAGTTAGTTTAGAGCTTTAATTTTAAACTATTAACAAAATGCTGATCTTCAAGTAAATAACTTATAGAACAGAAGTAGTTACTTTAGAGTGTTTAATTTTAAACTATTAAAGAAATGCTGATCTTCATGTAAATAACTTAAAGAACAGAAGTAGTTAGTTTAGAGCTTTAATTTTAAACTATTAACAAAATGCTGATTTTCAAGTAAATAACTAAAAGAACTAAAGTATTCGTTTAAAGGTTATGATTTTAAATTGTCTAGAAAATTCTGTTCTTCAAGTAAATAACTTATAGAACAAAAGTAGTTGTTTTAGAGTTTTCAATTTTAAACTATTAACAAAATTCTGATCTTCAAGTATATAACTTAAAGAACTAAAGTATTAGTTTAAGGGTTTTTATTTTTAATCAGCTACAAAATCCTGTTCTCCAAGTAAATAACTTATTGATTATAAGTAGCTATTTTAGAGTTTTCAATTTTAACCTATTAACAAAATGCTGATCTACAAGTAAATAATTTACAGAACAGAAGTTGCTAGTTTAAAGTTTTCAATTTTAAACCATTAACAAAAAGCTGATCTACAAGTAAATAACTTATAGAATAGAAGTAGTTAGTTTAGAGTTTTAAATTTTAAACTATTAAAAAAATTCTGATCTTCAAGTAAATAACTCCAAGAACTAAATTATTATTTTGAAGGTTTTTTTTAAATTGTTTACAAAATTCTGTACTTAAAGTAAATAACTTATAGAACACAAGTATTTATTTTAGAGTGTTTAATTTTAAACTATTAAAGAAATGCTGATCTTCAAGTAAATAACTTATAGAGCCAAAGTAGTTAATTTAGAGTTTTTAATTTTAAACTATTAACAAAATGCTGATCTTCAAGTAAATAACTTAAAGAACTAAAGTATTAGTTAGAAGATTTTGATTTTAAATTGTCTACAAAATTCTGTTCTTCAAGTAAATAACTTATAGAACAAAAGTAGTTATTGTAGAGTTTTCCATTTCAAACTATTAACAAAATGCTGATCTTCAAGTAAATAACTTATAGAACAACAGTAGTTATTTTAGAGTTTTTAATTTTAAACTATTAACAAAATGTTGATCTTCATGTAAATAAACTTAAAGAACAGAAGTAGTTAGTTTGGAGTTATTAATTTTAAACTACTATCAAAATTCTGATCTTCAAGTAAATAACTTAAAGAACTAAAGTATTAGTTTGAAGGTTTTGTTATTTATTAAGTTATTTACTTGAAGATAAGAATCTTGCTAATAGTTTAAAATTGAAAACCCTAAAATAACTACTTTAGTTCTATAACTTATATACTTGAAGATCTGCATTTTGTTAATAGTTTAAAATTAAAGCTATAATCTAACGACTTTTGTTCTTTTAGTTATTTACTTAAAGAACTGAAATATGTAGTCAGTTTAAAATCAAAATCTTCAAACTAATACTTAGGTTCATTAAGTTATTTACTTGAAGATCAGAATTTTGTTTATAGTTTAAAATTAAAAACTCTAAATTAACTACTTCTGTTCTATAAGTTATTTACATGAAGATCAGAATTTTGTTAATAGTTTAAAATTGTAAACCCTAAAATAACTACTTTTGTTCTATAAGTTATTTACTTGAAGATCTGCATTTTGTTAATAGTTTAAAACTAAAATCTCTAAATTAACTACTTCTGTTCTATAAGTTATTTACTTGAAGATCAGAATTTTGTTAATAGTTTAAAATTGAAAACTCTAAAATAACTACTTTTGTACTATAAGTTATTTACTTGAAGAACAGAATTTTGTAGCAATTTATAATCAAAATCTTCTAACTAATACTTTAGTGCAAGATTTAACAGAACTAAACAAAACGTTAAAATAATAAATTTTAACAGTAAAGTAAAGAAATACTTTAGTTCTTTAAGTTATTTACTTGAAGATCAGAATTTTGTTAATAGTTTAAAATTGAAAACCCTAAAATAACTACTTCTGTTCTATAAGTTATTTACTTGAAGATCAGAATTTTGTTAATAGTTTAAAATTGAAAACTCTAAAATAATTACTTTTGTACTATAAGTTATTTACTTGAAGAACAGAATTTTGTAGCAATTTATAATCAAAATCTTATAACTAATACTTTAGTTCTTTAAGTTATTTACTTGAAGATCAGAATTTTGCTAATAGTTTAAAATTGAAAACCCTAAAATAATTACTTTAGGTTCTATAAGTTATTTACTTGCAGATCTGCATTTTGTTAATAGTTTAAAATTAAAAACTCTAAATTAACTACTTCTGTTCTATAAGTTATTTACTTGAAGAATAGAATGTTTTTAATAGTTTAAAATTGAAATCCCTAAAATAACTACTTTTGTTCTATAAGTTATTTACTTGAAGATCTGCATTTTGTTAATAGTTTAAAATTAAAAACTCTAAATTAACTACTTCTGTTCTATAAGTTATTTACATGAAGATCAGAATTTTGTTAATAGTTTAAAATTGAAAACCCTAAAATAACTACATTTGTTATATAAGTTATTTACTTGCAGATCTGCATTTTGTTAATAGTTTAAAATTAAAAACTCTAAATTAACTACATCTGTTCTATAAGTTATTTACTTGAAGATCAGAATTTTGTTAGTAGTTTAAAATTAAAAACTCTAAATAACTTCTTTTGTTCTATAAGTTATTTACTTGAAGAACAGAATTTTGTAGCAATTTAAAATCAAAATATTCTAACTAATACTTAAGTTCTTTAAGTTATTTACTAGAAGATCAGAATTTTGCTAATAGTTTAAAATTGAAAACCCTAAAATAACTACTTTTGTTCTATAAGTTATTTACTTGAAGAACAGAATTTTGTAGCAATTTAAAATCAAAATATTCTAACTAATACTTAAGTTCTTTAAGTTATTTACTTGAAGATCAGAATTTTGTCAATAGTTTAAAATTGAAAACCCTAAAATAACTAATTTTGTTCTATAAGTTATTTACTTGAAGATCTGCATTTTGTTAATAGTTTAAAATTAAAAACTCTAAATTAACTACTTCTGTTCTATAAGTTATTTACTTGAAGATCAGCATTTTGTTAATAGTTTAAAATTAAATACTCTAAATTAACTACTTCTGGTCTATAAGTTATTTACTTGAAAATCAGTATTTTGTTAATAGTTTAAAATTGAAAATACTAAAATAACTACGTTTGTTCTATAAGTTATTTACTTGAAGATCAGAATTTTGTTAATAGTTTAAAATTGAAAACCCTAAAATAACTAATTTTGTTCTATAAGTTATTTACTTGAAGATCTGCATTTTGTTAATAGTTTAAAATTAAAAACTCTAAATTAACTACTTCTGTTTTATAAGTTATTTACTTGAAGATCAGAATTTTGTTAATAGTTTAAAATTGAAAACTCTAAAATAACTACTTTTGTACTATAAGTTATTTACTTGAAGAACAGAATTTTGTAGCAATTTAAAATCAAAATATTCTAACTAATACTTAAGTTCTTTAAGTTATTTACTTGAAGATCAGAATTTTGTCAATAGTTTAAAATTGAAAACCCTAAAATAACTAATTTTGTTCTATAAGTTATTTACTTGAAGATCTGCATTTTGTTAATAGTTTAAAATTAAAAACTCTAAATTAACTACTTCTGTTCTATAAGTTATTTACTTGAAGATCAGCATTTTGTTAATAGTTTAAAATTAAATACTCTAAATTAACTACTTCTGGTCTATAAGTTATTTACTTGAAAATCAGTATTTTGTTAATAGTTTAAAATTGAAAATACTAAAATAACTACGTTTGTTCTATAAGTTATTTACTTGAAGATCAGAATTTTGTTAATAGTTTAAAATTGAAAACCCTAAAATAACTACTTTTGTTCTATAAGTTATTTACTTGAAGAACAGAATTTTGTAGCAATTTAAAATCAAAATATTCTAACTAATACTTAAGTTCTTTAAGTTATTTACTTGAAGATCAGAATTTTGTCAATAGTTTAAAATTGAAAACCCTAAAATAACTAATTTTGTTCTATAAGTTATTTACTTGAAGATCTGCATTTTGTTAATAGTTTAAAATTAAAAACTCTAAATTAACTACATCTGTTCTATAAGTTATTTACTTGAAGATCAGAATTTTGTTAGTAGTTTAAAATTAAAAACTCTAAATTAACTACTTCTGTTCTATAAGTTATTTACTTGAAGATCAGCATTTTGTTAATAGTTTAAAATTAAATACTCTAAATTAACTACTTCTGGTCTATAAGTTATTTACTTGAAAATCAGTATTTTGTTAATAGTTTAAAATTGAAAATACTAAAATAACTACGTTTGTTCTATAAGTTATTTACTTGAAGATCAGAATTTTGTTAATAGTTTAAAATTGAAAACCTTAAAATAACTAATTTTGTTCTATAAGTTATTTACTTGAAGATCTGCATTTTGTTAATAGTTTAAAATTAAAAACTCTAAATTAACTACTTCTGTTTTATAAGTTATTTACTTGAAGATCAGAATTTTGTTAATAGTTTAAAATTGAAAACTCTAAAATAACTACTTTTGTACTATATGTTATTTACTTGAAGAACAGAATTTTGTAGCAATTTAAAATCAAAATATTGTAACTAATACTTAAGTTCTTTAAGTTATTTACTTGAAGATCAGAATTTTGTCAATAGTTTAAAATTGAAAACCCTAAAATAACTAATTTTGTTCTATAAGTTATTTACTTGAAGATCTGCATTTTGTTAATAGTTTAAAATTAAAAACTCTAAATTAACTACTTCTGTTCTATAAGTTATTTACTTGAAGATCAGCATTTTGTTAATAGTTTAAAATTAAATACTCTAAATTAACTACTTCTGGTCTATAAGTTATTTACTTGAAAATCAGTATTTTGATAATAGTTTAAAATTAAAGCTATAAACTAACTATTTTTGTTCTTGTAGTTATTTACTTAAAGAACAGAAATTTGTAGACAATTTAAAATCGAAATCTTCAAACTAATACTTTAGTTCTTTAAGTTATTTACTTGAAGATCAGAATTTTGTTAATAGTTTAAAATTGAAAACCCTAAAATAACTACTTCTGTTCTATAAGTTATATAATAAAATAGAACTTCAATATAACAAGTTAGTTAAAACGAATAAAATGCAATAATACGCCAAAGTAATTAAATCAGTAACCAACTACAAGGACAGAATTCTTCATGAAATGATCTGCATCAAAAGAGAGAAGAATTCTATGAATAGAAAAACTGACATAGATGGTTTAAGCAACATCTACAGCCATTTACTTGCTTAGTTTCCTTTGTGCACGTATTGGAGTTAAGTTTTTCCTACTTTGACGGAAACTCACTGTAGGTTGTTCCTTAACTCGCGATCATATTTCAAGACCATAGTGATTTCTTTGATCGTATCAAATGACAATACGTTTGTTTCGGTTTCCATATAAACATGTAATTTTATTAAAATATAATTTCTGATGATAGCGATAACCTTCGCTGAAAGCTCAAATATATTATAGCATTTTATTCGTTTTAACTAACTTGTTATATTGAAGTTCTATTTTATTAATTTTCACAAGTTAAGAATTTATATAATTTTATAAGTTATATACTTGAAGATCAGAATTTTGTTAATAGTTTAAAATTGAAAACACTAAAATAACTGCTTTTGTTCTATAAGTTATTTACTTGAAGATCTTCAGTTTGTTAATAGTTTAAAATTGAAAACTCTAAAATAACTACTTTTGTACTATAAGTTATTTACTTGAAGAACAGAATTTTGTAGCAATTTAAAATCAAAATCTTCTAACTAATACTTTAGTTCTTTAAGTTATTTACTTGAAGATCAGAATCTTGCTAATAGTTTAAAATTGAAAACCCTAAAATAACTACTTCTGTTCTATAAGTTATATACTTGAAGATCAGAATTTTGTTAATAGTTTAAAATTGAAAACCCTAAAATAACTGCTTTTGTTCTATAAGTTATTTACTTGAAGATCTTCAGTTTGTTAATAGTTTAAAATTGAAAACTCTAAAATAACTACTTTTGTACTATAAGTTATTTACTTGAAGAACAGAATTTTGTAGCAATTTAAAATCAAAATCTTCTAACTAATACTTTAGTTCTTTAAGTTATTTACTTGAAGATCAGAATTTTGTTAATAGTTCAAAATTGAAAATACTAAAATAACTACGTTTGTTCTATAAGTTATTTACTTGAAGATCAGAATTTTGTTAATAGTTTAAAATTGAAAACCCTAAAATAACTACTTTTGTTCTATAAGTTATTTACTTGAAGATCTGCATTTTGTTAATAGTTTAAAATTAAAAACTCTAAAATAACTACTTCTGTTCTATAAGTTATTTACTTGAAGATCAGAATGTTGTTAATAGTTTAAAATTGAAAACTCTAAAATAGCTACTTTTGTTCTATAAGTTATTTACTTGAAGAACAGAATTTTGTAGCAATTTAAAATCAAAATCTTCTAACTAATAGTTTAGTGCCTTAAGTTATTTACTTCAAGAACAGAAATTTGTAGACAATTTAATATCGAAATCTTCAAACTAATACTTTAGTTCTTTAAGTTATTTACTTGAAGATCAGAATGTTGTTAATAGTTTAAAATTGAAAACTCTAAAATAGCTACTTTTGTTCTATAAGTTATTTACTTGAAGAACAGAAGTTTTTAGCAATTTAAAATCAAAATCTTCTAACTAATACTTTAGTTACTTAAGTTATTTACTTGAAGATCAGAGTTTTGTTAATAGTTTAAAATTGAAAACCCTAAAATAACTACTTTTGTTCTATAGGTTATTTACTTGAAGATCAGGATTTTGTTAATAGTTTAAAATTAAAAACTCTAAATTAACTACTTCTGTTCTATAGGTTATTTACTTGAAGATCAGGATTTTGTTAATAGTTTAAAAATAAAAACTCTAAATTAACTACTTCTGGTCTATAAGTTATTTACTTGAAAATCAGTATTTTGTTAATAGTTTAAAATTAAAGCTATAAACTAACTACTTTGGTTCTTTTAGTTATTTACTTAAAGATCAGAAATGTGTAGACAATTTAAAGTCGAAATTTTCAAACTAATACTTTAGTTCTTTAAGTTATTTACTTGAAGATCAGAATTTTGTTAATAGTTTAAAATTAAAAACTCTAAATTAACTACTTCTGTTCTATAAGTTATTTACATGAAGATCAGAATTTTGTTAATAGTTTAAAATTGAAAACCCTAAAATAACTACTTTTGTTCTATAAGTTATTTACTTGAAGTTCTGCATTTTGTTAATAGTTTAAAATTAAAAACTCTAAATTAACTACTTCTGTTCTATAAGTTATTTACTTGAAGATCAGAATTTTGCTAATAGTTTAAAATTAAAAACTCTAAATTAACTACTTCTGTTCTATAAGATATTTACTTGAAGAACAGAATTTTGTAGCAATTTAAAATCAAAATCTTCTAACTAATACTTTAGTTCCTTAAGTTATTTACTTGAAGATCAGAATTTTGTTAATAGTTTAAAATTGAAAACCCTAAAATAACTACTTTTGTTCTATAATGCCCGATTGCACCACCTACCCTTAAACGTTAAGTGTCCCTTAAATCACTAAGCCCCACCCTATTTCATTGCACCACTGAATTAAGCGCCCCTTAACTTAAAACCGACCATCTAAATTTAAGCCTCAAAAATCTACCGCTTAAACTGACCCTTAAATATTTCGTAAATATATACATTTTTATTTTAAACGGATTTATTGTTTTTATTAATGTTAATCCGTTTAATTATAGAAATTCTTAACTTGTGAAAATTAATAAAATTAAAACTTCAAAACAACAAGTTAATTAAAAGCATTAATTAAAATTTAAAAAAAAATAATTAAATAATAATTTATTTTTAAATTTTATTTTAAAATAAAATTTCTTATTGTATTAAAAAGTAATATTAGGTATATTTTAAAATACTGTAATAAACTGTATTTACTTACTTGATTTCTGTACTGATACTGATACATTTCTTTTTGTTAATAACATTTTATATACTTAACAAATAACTGTATTTTACCAACATTAAAATCCAAAAAATTGTCAATGTTAAGACAACTTTAACATGAAGTTTAAATTTAAAATTATTAAATTCAAAAACGATAACAAAAAATTTAGGTTACAAAACTCGTTGACATTAATTTGCAGATTTAACCACGCTAAAAATAAATATAACCAAAGTTACTATAAAAATGCGATGTTGCTACATTTACTGCACGCTTAACTAAACCGAAGCTTAAAAAGATTGGTGCAATGAAATGTAAACTAAGGGTCGCTTAAAATTAAGGGTCGCTTATATAAGCGTCACATTTAAGGGTAGGTGGTGCAATCGGGCATAAGTTATTTACTTGAGGATCTGCATTTTGTTAATAGTTTACAATTAAAAACTCTAAATTAACTACTTCTGCTCTATAAGATATTTACTTGAAGATCAGCATTTTGTTAATAGTTTAAAATTAAAAACTCTAAATTAACTACTTCTGGTCTATAAGTTATTTACTTGAAGGTCAGCATTTTGTTAATAGTTTAAAAACAAAGCTATAAACTAACTACTTTTCTTTTTTAAGTTATTTACTTAAAGAACAGAATTTTGTAGACAATTTAAAATCAAAATCGTCAATCTAATACTTTAGTTCTTTAAGTTATTTACTTGAAATCAGAATTTTGTTAATAGTTTAAAATTGAAAACCAGAAAATAACTACTCTTGTTGTATAAGTTATTTACTAGAAAAACAGAATTTTGTAGACAATTTAAAATCAAAATGTTCAAACTAATACTTTAGTTCTTTAAGTTATTTACTTGAAGATCAGAATTTTGTTAATAGTTTAAAATTGAAAACTCTAAAATAACTAATTTTGTTGTATAAGTTATATACTTGAAGAACAGAATTTTATAGCAATTTAAAATCAAAATCTTCTAACTAATACTTTAGTGCAAGATTTAACAGAACTAAACAAAACGTTAAAATAATAAATTTTAACAGTAAAGTAAAGAAATACTTTAGTTCTTTAAGTTATTTACTTGAAGATCAGAATTTTGTTAATAGTTTAAAATTGAAAACCCTAAAATAACTACTTTTGTTCTATAAGTTATTTACTTGAAGACCTGCATTTTGTTAATAGTTTAAAATTAAAAATTCTAAATTAACTACTTCTGTTCTATAAGTTATTTACTTGAAGAATAGAATGTTTTTAATAGTTTAAAATTGAAAACCCTAAAATAACTACTTATGTTCTTTAAGTTATTTACTTGAAGATCTGCATTTTGTTAATAGTTTAAAATTAAAAACTCTAAATTAACTACTTCTGTTCTATAATTTATTTACATGAAGATCAGAATTTTGTTAATAGTTTAAAATTGAAAACCCTAAAATAACTACATTTGTTCTATAAGTTATTTACTTGAAGATCTGCATTTTGTTAATAGTTTAAAATTAAAAACTCTAAATTAACTACATCTGTTCTATAAGTTATTTACTTGAAGATCAGAATTTTGTTAATAGTTTAAAATTAAAAACTCTAAATAACTACTTTTGTTCTATAAGTTATTTACTTGAAGAACAGAATTTTGTAGCAATTTAAAATCAAAATATTCTAACTAATACTTAAGTTCTTTAAGTTATTTACTAGAAGATCAGAATTTTGCTAATAGTTTAAAATTGAAAACCCTAAAATAACTACTTCTGTTCTATAAGTTATTTACTTGAAGAACAGAATTTTGTAGCAATTTAAAATCAAAATATTCTAACTAATACTTAAGTTCTTTAAGTTATTTACTTGAAGATCAGAATTTTGTCAATAGTTTAAAATTGAAAACCCTAAAATAACTAATTTTGCTCCATAAGTTATTTACTTGAAGATCTGCATTTTGTTAATAGTTTAAAATTAAAAACTCTAAATTAACTACTTCTGTTCTATAAGTTATTTACTTGAAGATCAGTATTTTGTTAATAGTTTAAAATTAAAGCTATAAACTAGCTACTTCTGTTCTTTTAGTTATTTACTTAAAGAACAGAAATTTGTAGACAATTTAAAATCGAAATCTTCAAACTAATACTTTAGTTCTTTAAGGTATTTACTTGAAGATCTGAATTTTGTTAATAGTTTAAAATTGAAATCCTTAAATTAACTATTTTTGTTCTATAAGTTATTTAATTGAAGATCTGCATTTTGTTAATAGTTTAAAATTAAAAACTCTAAATTAACTACTTCTGTTCTATAAGTTATTTACTTGAAGATCAGAATGTTGTTAATAGTTTAAAATTGAAAACTCTAAAATAACTACTTTTGTTCTATAAGTGATTTACTTGAAGAACAGAATTTTGTAGCAATTTAAAATAAAAATCTTCTAACTAATACTTTAGTTCCTTAAGTTATTTACTTGAAGATCAGAACTTTGTTAATAGTTTAAAATTGAAAACCCTAAAATAACTACTTTTGTTCTATAAGTTATTTACTTGAAGATCTGCATTTTGTTAATAGTTTAAAATTAAAAACTTTAAATTAACTACTTCTGTTCTATAAGTTAGTTACTTGAAGATCAGAATTTTGTTAATAGTTTAAAATTGAAAACCCTAAAATAACTACTTTTGGTCTATAAGTTATTTACTTGAAGATTTGCATTTTGTTAATAGTTTAAAATTAAAAACTCTAAATTAACTACCTCTGTTCTAGAAGTTATTTACTTGAAGATCAGAATTTTGTTAATAGTTTAAAATTGAAAATCCTAAAATAACTATTTTTGTTCTATAAGTTATTTACTTGAAGAACAGAATTTTGTAGCAATTTAAAATCAAAATCTTCTAACTAATACTTTAGTTTTTTAATGTATTTACTTGAAGATCAGAATTTTGTTAATAGTTTAAAATTGAAAACTCTAAAATATCTACTTTTGTTCTATAAGTTATTTACTTGAAGAACAGAATTTTGTAGCAAGTTAAAATCAAAATCTTCAAACTAATACTTTAGTTCTTTAAGTTATTTACAGCAGGATCAGAATTTTGATAATAGTTTAAAATTGAGAACCCTAATATAACTACTTTTGTTCTATAAGTTATTTACTTGAATATCTGCATTTTGTTAATAGTTTAAAATTAAAAACTCTAAATTAACTACCTCTGTTCTAGAAGTTATTTACTTGAAGATCAGAATTTTGTTAATAGTTTAAAATTGAAAACCCTAAAATAACTACATTTGATCTATAAGTTATTTACTTGAAGATCTGCATTTTGTTAATAGTTTAAAATTAAAAACTCTAAATTAACTACTTCTGTTTTATAAGTTATTTACTTGAAGATCAGAATTTTGTTAATAGTTTAAAATTGAAAACTCCAAAATAACTACTTTTGTTCTATAAGTTATTTACTTGAAGAACAGAATTTCGTACACAATTTAAAATCAAAATCTTCTAACTAATACTTTAGTTCTTTAAGTTATTTACTTCAGGATCAGAATTTTGATAATAGTTTAAAATTGAGAACCCTAATATAACTACTTTTGTTCTATAAGTTATTTACTTGAAGATCTGCATTTTGTTAATAGTTTAAAATTAAAAACTCTAAATTAACTACTTCTGTTCTATAAGTTATTTACTTGAAGATCAGAATTTTGTTAATAACTTAAAATTGAAAAATCTAAAATAACTACTTTTGTTCTATAAGTTGTTTACTTGAAGAACAGAATTTTGTACCAACTTAAAATCAAAATCTTCTAACTAAACTTTAGTTCTTTAAGTTATTTACTTGAAGATCAGAATTTTGTTAATAGTTTAAAATTGAAAACCCTAAAATAACTCCTTTTGTTCTATAAGTTATTTACTTGAAGATCAGAAATTTGTTAATAGTTTAAAATTGAAAACCCTAAAATAACTACTTTTGTTCTATAAGTTATTTACTTGAAGATCTGCATTTTGTTAATAGTTTAAATTTAAAAACTCTAAATTAACTACTTCTGTTCTATAAGTTATTTACTTAAAGATCAGCATTTTGTTAATAGTTTAAAATTAAAAACTCTAAATTAACTACTTCTGGTCTATAAGTTATTTACTTGAAGATCAGAATGTTGTTAATAGTTTAAAATTGAAAACTCTAAAATAACCACTTTTGTTCTATAAGTTATTTACTTGAAGAACAGAATTTTGTAGCAATTTAAAATCAAAATCTTCTAACTAATACTTTAGTTCCTTAATTTATTTACTTGAAGATCAGAATTTTGTTAATAGTTTAAAATTGAAAACCCTGAAATAACTACTTTTGTTCTATAAGTTATTTACTTAAAGATCTTCATTTTGTTAATAGTTTAAAATTAAAAACTCTAAATTAACTACTTCTGTTCTATAAGTTATTTACTTGAAGATCAGCATTTTGTTAATAGTTTAAAATTAAAAACTCTAAATTAACTACTCCTGGTCTATAAGTTATTTACTTGAAGATCAGAATGTTGTTAATAGTTTAAAATTGAAAACTCTAAAATAACTACTTTTGTTCTATAAGTTATTTACTTGAAGAACAGAATTTTGTAGCAAGTTAAAATCAAAATCTTCTAACTAATACTTTAGTTCCTTAAGTAATTTACATAAAGATCAGAATTTTGTTAATAGTTTCAAATTGAAAACCCTAAAATAACTACTTTTGTTCTATAAGTTATTTACTTGAAGAACAGAATTTTGTAGCAATTTAAAATCAAAATCTTCTAACTAATACTTTAGTTCCTTAAGCTATTTACTTGAAGATCAGAATTTTGTTAATAGTTTAAAATTGAAAACCCTAAAATAACTACATTTGTTCTATAAGTTATTTACTTGAAGATCTGCATTTTGTTAATAGTTTAAAATTAAAAACTTTAAATTAACTACTTCTGTTCTATATGTTATTTACATGAAGATCAGAATTTTGTTAATAGTTTAAAATTGAAAACCCTAAAATAACTACATTTGTTCTATAAGTTACTTACTTGAAGATCTGCATTTTGTTAATAGTTTAAAATTAAAAACTCTAAATTAACTACTTCTGTTCTATATGTTATTTACATGAAGATCAGAATTCTGTTAATAGTTTAAAATTGAAAACCCTAAAATAACTACTTTTGTTCTATAAGTTATTTACTTGAAGATCTGCATTTTGTTAGTAGTTTAAAATTAAAAACTCTAAATTAACTACTTCTGTTCTTTAAGTTATTTACTTGAAGATCAGAATTTTGTTAATAGTTCAAAATTGAAAATACTAAAATAACTACGTTTGTTCTATAAGTTATTTACTTGAAGATCTGGATTTTGTTAATAGTTTAAAATTAAAATATCTAAATTAACTACTTCTGTTCTATAAGTTATTTACTTGAAGATCAGAATTTTGTTAATAGTTTCAAATTGAAAACCCTGAAATAACTACTTTTGTTCTATAAGTTATTTACTTGAAGATCTGCATTTTGTTAATAGTTTAAAATTAAAAACTCTAAATTAACTACTTCTGTTCTATAAGCTATTTACTTGAAGATCAGCATTTTGTTAATAGTTTAAAATTAAAAACTCTAAATTAACTACTTCTGGTCTATTAGTTATTTACTTGAAGATCAGAATGTTATTAATAGTTTAAAATTGAAAACTCTAAAATAACTACTTTTGTTCTATAAGTTATTTACTTGAAAAACAGAATTTTGTAGCAACTTAAAATCAAAATTTTCTAACTAAACTTTAGTTCTTTAATTTATTTACTTGAAGATCTGGATTTTGTTAATAGTTTAAAATTAAAATCTCTAAATTAACTACTTCTGTTCTATAAGTTATTTACTTGAAGATCAGAATTTTGTTAATAGTTTCAAATTGAAAACCCTGAAATAACTACTTTTGTTCTATAAGTTATTTACTTGAAGATCTGCATTTTGTTAATAGTTTAAAATTAAAAACTCTAAATTAACTACTTCTGTTCTATAAGTTATTTACTTGAAGATCAGAATTTTGTTAATAGTTTAAAATTGAAAAATCTAAAATAACTGCTTTTGTTCTATAAGTTGTTTACTTGAAGAACAGAATTTTGTACCAACTTAAAATCAAAATCTTCTAACTAAACTTTAGTTCTTTAAGTTATTTACTTCAAGATCAGAATTTTGTTAATAGTTTAAAATTGAAAACCCTAAAATAACTCCTTTTGTTCTATAAGTTATTTACTTGAAGATCAGAAATTTGTTAATAGTTTAAAATTGAAAACCCTAAAATAACTACTTTTGTTCTATAAGTTATTTACTTGAAGATCTGCATTTTGTTAATAGTTTAAATTTAAAAACTCTAAATTAACTACTTCTGTTCTATAAGTTATTTACTTGAAGATCAGCATTTTGTTAATAGTTTAAAATTAAAAACTCTAAATTAACTACTTGTGGTATAAGTTATTTACTTGAAGATCAGAATGTTGTTAATAGTTTAAAATTGAAAACTCTAAAATAACCACTTTTGTTCTATAAGTTATTTACTTGAAGAACAGAATTTTGTTGCAATTTAAAATCAAAATCTTCTAACTAATACTTTAGTTCCTTAATTTATTTACTTGAAGATCAGAATTTTGTTAATAGTAAAAATTGAAAACCCTGAAATAACTACTTTTGTTCTATAAGTTATTTACTTGAAGATCTGCATTTTGTTAATAGTTTAAAATTAAAAACTCTAAATTAACTACTTCTGTTCTATAAGCTATTTACTTGAAGATCAGCATTTTGTTAATAGTTTCAAATTGAAAACCCTGAAATAACTACTTTTGTTCTATAAGTTATTTACTTGAAGATCTGCATTTTGTTCATAGTTTAAAATTAAAAACTCCAAATTAACTACTTCTGGTCTATAAGTTATTTACTTGAAGATCAGAATGTTATTAATAGTTTAAAATTGAAAACTCTAAAATAACTACTTTTGTTCTATAAGTTATTTACTTGAAGAACAGAATTTTGCAGCAACTTAAAATCAAAATCTTCTAACTAAACTTTAGTTCTTTAATTTATTTACTTGAAGATCTGGATTTTGTTATTAGTTTAAAATTAAAATCTCTAAATTAACTACTTCTGTTCTATAAGTTATTTACTTGAAGATCAGAATTTTGTTAATAGTTTAAAATTGAAAAATCTAAAATAACTACTTTTGTTCTATAAGTTGTTTACTTGAAGAACAGAATTTTGTACCAACTTAAAATCAAAATCTTCTAACTAAACTTTAGTTCTTTAAGTTATTTACTTGAAGATCAGAATTTTGTTAATAGTTTAAAATTGAAAACCCTAAAATAACTCCTTTTGTTCTATAAGTTATTTACTTGAAGATCTGCATTTTGTTAATAGTTTAAATTTAAAAACTCTAAATTAACTACTTCTGTTCTATAAGTTATTTACTTGAAGATCAGCATTTTGTTAATAGTTTAAAATTAAAAACTCTAAATTAACTACTTCTGGTTTATAAGTTATTTACTTGAAGATCAGAATGTTGTTAATAGTTTAAAATTGAAAACTCTAAAATAACCACTTTTGTTCTATAAGTTATTTACTTGAAGATCAGAATGTTGTTAATAGTTTAAAATTGAAAACTCTAAAATAACTACTTTTGTTCTATAAGTTATTTACTTAAAGATCTTCATTTTGTTAATAGTTTAAAATTAAAAACTCTAAATTAACTACTTCTGTTCTATAAGTTATTTACTTGAAGATCAGAATTTTGTTAATAGTTTAAAATTGAAAACCCTAAAATAACTACTTCTGTTCTATAAGTTATTTACTTGATGATCTTCATTTTGTTAATAGTTTAAAATTAAAAACTCTAAATTAACTACTTCTGTTCTATAAGTTATTTACTTGAAGATCAGCATTTTGTTAATAGTTTAAAATTAAAAACTCTAAATTAACTACTTCTGGTCTATAAGTTATTTACTTGAAGATCTGGATTTTGTTAATAGTTTAAAATTAAAAACTCTAAATTAACTACTTCTGTTCTATAAGTTATTTACTTGAAGATCAGAATTTTGTTAATAGTTTTAAATTGAAAACCCTAAAATAACTACTTTTGTTCTATAAGTTATTTACTTGAAGATCTGCATTTTGTTAATAGTTTAAAATTAAAAACTCTAAATTAACAACTTCTGTTCTATAAGTTATTTACTTGAAGATCAGCATTTTGTTAATAGCTTAAAATGAAAACCTCTAAATTAACTACTTCTGTTCTAAAAGTTATTTACTTGAAGATCAGAATGTTATTAATAGTTTAAAATTGAAAACTCTAAAATAACTACTTTTGTTCTATAAGTTATTTACTTGAAGAACAGAATTTTGTAGCAACTTAAAATCATAATCTTCTAACTAAAGTTTAGTTCTTTAAGTTATTTACTTGAAGATCAGAATTTTGTTAATAGTTTAAAATTGAAAACCCTAAAATAACTACTTTTGTTCTATAAGTTATTTACTTGAAGATCTGGATTTTGTTAATAGTTTAAAATTAAAAACTCTAAATGAACTACTTTTGTTCTATAAGTTATTTACTTGAAGATCAGAATTTTGTTAATAGTTTTAAAATGAAAACCCTAAAATAACTACTTTTGTTCTATAAGTTATTTACTTGAAGATCTGCATTTTGTTAATAGTTTAAAATTAAAAACTCTAAATTAACTACTTCTGTTCTATAAGTTATTTACTTGAAGATCAGAATGTTGTTAATAGTTTAAAATTGAAAACTCTAAAATAACTACTTTTGTTCTATAAGTTATTTACTTGAAGATCTGCATTTTGTTAATAGTTTAAAATTAAAAACTCTAAATTAACTACTTCTGTTCTATAAGCTATTTACTTGAAGATCAGCATTTTGTTAATAGTTTCAAATTGAAAACCCTGAAATAACTACTTTTGTTCTATAAGTTATTTACTTGAAGATCTGCATTTTGTTCATAGTTTAAAATTAAAAACTCCAAATTAACTACTTCTGGTCTATAAGTTATTTACTTGAAGATCAGAATGTTATTAATAGTTTAAAATTGAAAACTCTAAAATAACTACTTTTGTTCTATAAGTTATTTACTTGAAGAACAGAATTTTGCAGCAACTTAAAATCAAAATCTTCTAACTAAACTTTAGTTCTTTAATTTATTTACTTGAAGATCTGGATTTTGTTATTAGTTTAAAATTAAAATCTCTAAATTAACTACTTCTGTTCTATAAGTTATTTACTTGAAGATCAGAATTTTGTTAATAGTTTAAAATTGAAAAATCTAAAATAACTACTTTTGTTCTATAAGTTGTTTACTTGAAGAACAGAATTTTGTACCAACTTAAAATCAAAATCTTCTAACTAAACTTTAGTTCTTTAAGTTATTTACTTGAAGATCAGAATTTTGTTAATAGTTTAAAATTGAAAAACCTAAAATAACTCCTTTTGTTCTATAAGTTATTTACTTGAAGATCTGCATTTTGTTAATAGTTTAAATTTAAAAACTCTAAATTAACTACTTCTGTTCTATAAGTTATTTACTTGAAGATCAGCATTTTGTTAATAGTTTAAAATTAAAAACTCTAAATTAACTACTTCTGGTTTATAAGTTATTTACTTGAAGATCAGAATGTTGTTAATAGTTTAAAATTGAAAACTCTAAAATAACCACTTTTGTTCTATAAGTTATTTACTTGAAGATCAGAATGTTGTTAATAGTTTAAAATTGAAAACTCTAAAATAACTACTTTTGTTCTATAAGTTATTTACTTAAAGATCTTCATTTTGTTAATAGTTTAAAATCAAAAACTCTAAATTAACTACTTCTGTTCTATAAGTTATTTACTTGAAGATCAGAATTTTGTTAATAGTTTAAAATTGAAAACCCTAAAATAACTACTTCTGTTCTATAAGTTATTTACTTGATGATCTTCATTTTGTTAATAGTTTAAAATTAAAAACTCTAAATTAACTACTTCTGTTCTATAAGTTATTTACTTGAAGATCAGCATTTTGTTAATAGTTTAAAATTAAAAACTCTAAATTAACTACTTCTGGTCTATAAGTTATTTACTTGAAGATCTGGATTTTGTTAATAGTTTAAAATTAAAAACTCTAAATTAACTACTTCTGTTCTATAAGTTATTTACTTGAAGATCAGAATTTTGTTAATAGTTTTAAATTGAAAACCCTAAAATAACTACTTTTGTTCTATAAGTTATTTACTTGAAGATCTGCATTTTGTTAATAGTTTAAAATTAAAAACTCTAAATTAACAACTTCTGTTCTATAAGTTATTTACTTGAAGATCAGCATTTTGTTAATAGCTTAAAATGAAAACCTCTAAATTAACTACTTCTGTTCTAAAAGTTATTTACTTGAAGATCAGAATGTTATTAATAGTTTAAAATTGAAAACTCTAAAATAACTACTTTTGTTCTATAAGTTATTTACTTGAAGAACAGAATTTTGTAGCAACTTAAAATCATAATCTTCTAACTAAAGTTTAGTTCTTTAAGTTATTTACTTGAAGATCAGAATTTTGTTAATAGTTTAAAATTGAAAACCCTAAAATAACTACTTTTGTTCTATAAGTTATTTACTTGAAGATCTGGATTTTGTTAATAGTTTAAAATTAAAAACTCTAAATGAACTACTTTTGTTCTATAAGTTATTTACTTGAAGATCAGAATTTTGTTAATAGTTTTAAAATGAAAACCCTAAAATAACTACTTTTGTTCTATAAGTTATTTACTTGAAGATCTGCATTTTGTTAATAGTTTAAAATTAAAAACTCTAAATTAACTACTTCTGTTCTATAAGTTATTTACTTGAAGATCAGAATGTTGTTAATAGTTTAAAATTGAAAACTCTAAAATAACTACTTTTGTTCTATAAGTTATTTACTTGAAGAACAGAATTTCGTACACAATTTAAAATCAAAATCTTCTAACTAATACTTTAGTTCTTTAAGTTATTTACTTCAGGATCAGAATTTTGATAATAGTTTAAAATTGAGAACCCTAATATAACTACTTTTGTTCTATAAGTTATTTACTTGAATATCTGCATTTTGTTAATAGTTTAAAATTAAAAACTCTAAATTAACTACCTCTGTTCTAGAAGTTATTTACTTGAAGATCAGAATTTTGTTAATAGTTTAAAATTGAAAACCCTAAAATAACTACATTTGATCTATAAGTTATATACTTGAAGATCTGCATTTTGTTAATAGTTTAAAATTAAAAACTCTAAATTAACTACTTCTGTTTTATAAGTTATTTACTTGAAGATCAGAATTTTGTTAATAGTTTAAAATTGAAAACTCTAAAATAACTACTTTTGTTCTTTGAGTTATTTACTTGAAGATCAGAATTTTGATAATAGTTTAAAATTGAAAACTCTAAAACAAGTACTTCTGCTCTATAAGTTTTTTACATAAAGAACAGAATTTTGTTGACAATTTAAAATCAAAACCTTCAAACTAATAGTTTAGTTCTTTAAGTTATTTATTTGAAGATCAGATTTTTGTTAATAGTTTAAAATTGAAAACTCTAAACTAACTACTTCTACTCTATAAGTTTTTTACTTAAAGAACAGATTTTGTACACAATTTAAAATCAAAACCTGCAAACTAATACTTTAGTTCTTTAAGTTATTTACTTTAAGATAAGAATTTTGTTAATAGTTTAAAATGGAAAACCCTAAAATAACTACTTTTGTTCTATAAGTTATTTACTTGAAGATCTGCATTTTGTTAATAGTTTAAAATTAAAAACTCTAAATTAACTACTTCTGTTCTATAAGTTATTTACTTGAAGATCAGCATTTTGTTAATAGTTTAAAATTAAAAACTCTAAATTAACTACTTCTGGTCTATAAGTTATTTACTTGAAGATCAGAATTTTGTTAATAGTTTTAAAATGAAAACCCTAAAATAACTACTTTTGTTCTATAAGTTATTTACTTGAAGATCTGCATTTTGTTAATAGTTTAAAATTAAAAACTCTAAATTAACTACTTCTGTTCTATAAGTTATTTACTTGAAGATCAGAATGTTGTTAATAGTTTAAAATTGAAAACTCTAAAATAACTACTTTTGTTCTATAAGTTATTTACTTGAAGAACAGAATTTCGTACACAATTTAAAATCAAAATCTTCTAACTAATACTTTAGTTCTTTAAGTTATTTACTTCAGGATCAGAATTTTGATAATAGTTTAAAATTGAGAACCCTAATATAACTACTTTTGTTCTATAAGTTATTTACTTGAATATCTGCATTTTGTTAATAGTTTAAAATTAAAAACTCTAAATTAACTACCTCTGTTCTAGAAGTTATTTACTTGAAGATCAGAATTTTGTTAATAGTTTAAAATTGAAAACCCTAAAATAACTACATTTGATCTATAAGTTATTTACTTGAAGATCTGCATTTTGTTAATAGTTTAAAATTAAAAACTTTAAATTAACTACTTCTGTTTTATAAGTTATTTACTTGAAGATCAGAATTTTGTTAATAGTTTAAAATTGAAAACTCTAAAATAACTACTTTAGTTCTTTAAGTTATTTACTTGAAGATCAGAATTTTGATAATAGTTTAAAATTGAAAACTCTAAAACAAGTACTTCTGCTCTATAAGTTTTTTACATAAAGAACAGAATTTTGTTGACAATTTAAAATCAAAACCTTCAAACTAATAATTTAGTTCTTTAAGTTATTTATTTGAAGATCAGATTTTTGTTAATAGTTTAAAATTGAAAACTCTAAACTAACTACTTCTACTCTATAAGTTTTTTACTTAAAGAACAGATTTTGTACACAATTTAAAATCAAAACCTTCAAACTAATACTTTAGTTCTTTAAGTTATTTACTTTAAGATCAGAATTTTGTTAATAGTGTAAAATTGAAAACCATAAAATAACTACTTTTGTTCTATAAGTTATTTACTTGAAGAACAGAATTTTGTAGACAATTTAAAATCAAAATCCTCTAACTAATACTTTATTTAGTTCTTTAAGTTATTTACTAGAAGTTAAGAATTTTGTTAATAGTTTAAAATTAAAGCTATAATCTAACAACTTTTGTTCTTTTATTTATTTACTGAAAGAACAGAAATATGTAGACAATTTAAAAACAAAATCTTCAAACTAATACTTTAGTTCTTTAAGTTATTTACTTGAAGATCTGCATTTTGTTAATAGTTTAAAAATAAAAACTCTAAATTAACTACTTCTGTTCTATAAGTTATTTACTTGAAGATCAGAATTTTGTTAATAGTTTAAAATGGAAAACCCTAAAATAACTACTTTTGTTCTATAAGTTATTTACTTGAAGATCTGGATTTTGTTAATAGTTTAAAATTAAAAACTCTATATTAACTACTTCTGGTCTATAAGTTATTTACTTGAAGATCAGAATGTTGTTAATAGCTTAAAATTGAAAACTCTAAAATAACTACTTTTGTTCTATAAGTTATTTACTTGAAGAACAGAATTTTGTAGCAATTTAAAATCAAAATCCTCTAACTAATACTTTAGTTCCTTAAGTTATTTACATGAAGATCAGAATTTTGTTCATAGATTAAAATTAAAAACTCTAAATTAACTACTTCTGTTCTATAAGTTATTTACTTGAAGATCAGGTCTATAAGTTATTTACTTGAAAATCAGTATTTTGTTAATAGTTTAAAATTAAAGTTATAAACTAACTACTTTTGATCTTTAAGTTATTTACTTAAAGAACAGAAATGTGTAGACAATTTAAAATCGAAATCTTCAAACTAATACTTTAGTTCTTTAAGTTATTTACTTGAAGATCAGAATTTTGTTAATAGTTTAAAATTGAAAACCCTAAAATAACTATTTTTGTTCTATTAGTTATTTAATTGAAGTTCTGCATTTTGTTAATAGTTTAAAATTAAAAACTCTAAATTAACTACTTCTGTTCTATAAGTTATTTACTTGAAGTTCAGAATGTTGTTAATAGTTTAAAATTGAAAACTCTAAAATAACTACTTTTGTTCTATAAGTTATTTACTTGAAGATCTGCATTTTGTTAATAGTTTATAATTAAAGCTATAATCTAACTACTTTTGTTCTTTTAGTTATTTACTTAAAGAACAGATATATGTAGACAATTTAAAATCAAAATCTTCAAACTAATCCTTTAGTTCTTTAAGTTATTAACTTGAAGAACAGAATTTTGTTAATAGTTCAAAATTGAAAATACTAAAATAACTACGTTTGTTCTATAAGTTATTTACTTTAAGATCTGAATTTTGTTAATAGTTTAAAATTAAAAACTCTAAATTAACTACTTCTGTTCTATAAGTTATTTACTTGAAGATCAGAATTTTTTTAATAGTTTAAAATGGAAAACCCTAAAATAACTACTTTTGTTCTTTAAGTTATTAACTTGAAGATCAGAATTTTGTTAATAGTTCAAAATTGAAAATACTAAAATAACTACGTTTGTTCTATAAGTTATTTACTTGAAGATCTGCATTTTGTTAATAGTTTAAAATTAAAAACTCTAAATTAACTACTCCTGTTCTATAAGTTATTTACTTGAAGATCAGAATTATGTTAATAGTTTAAAATGGAAAACCCTAAAATAACTACTTTTGTTCTATAAGTTATTTACTTGAAGATCTGCATTTTGTTAATAGTTTAAAATTAAAAACTCTAAATTAACTACTTCTGTTCTATAAGTTATTTACTTGACGATCAGGATTTTGTTAATAGTTTAAAATTAAAAACTCTAAATTAACTACTTCTGGTCTATAAGTTATTTACTTGATGATCAGAATCTCCTTATACTAAAGCTCGAAGCCTAAAATCGAAAAAACCGACTGGAAAAGCTAAAGGCTTTCGAAAGGGGCGGCAGAGCCGCCCGTCCGAGGTCTCGAAAAATCGACAAAAAAATCCCGCTCGGTGTGGGCTAGGTTAAGTTACGTTAAATTACCGATCGATCCCACAATTTTGATTTTAAAATATTGATTTTTGTGCGATTTTCGATAACCCACGTTCAACTTTTGAATCGTAGCCTATCGCATTTCTTTCTCGCACACGTAAACCGAGTTAGACGGAAAACGAGTCGCGTCCACGTCGCGTCGTAGTGGGCTTCGAAATTGCCAGCAAACTGACTTAGCCACGCCTACTCATTATTCGAAATAATTAATTTGACATTTCCGACGATTTTTAAAGTTTTAAATAAAATCTATTTGATTTTTCCAAAATTCTAACGTTTTTGCATTTTCGAGACGATTACGGACCACCGATGGATTTATTTATAACTACTTTAAAAGGGTAAGCCATTTATATCCTTTCAAAATGTATTCATTCGATGCAAACTTGAAGGTTAGGTAAGCTAATTATAAATTTTTATTAAATTTCTTCGTTTGTATCGTTTATTTGTTTTAGGTCGCCAAGTTCTTTACAAGTTTGAATATTATTTTATTGTGGTGCAATTACTTAATCTAATAAATTTACTAGATAAGTGAAACAGTTCACCGCAGCAATTTCAAAAGTCATCGAAAGGCAAGTTCTGTATTCGAGTTTTATACCAAAGCAAAGTACCAAAGCCTATTTCGCCTATTTCACGTTCCACATCAAATAGATCTAGATAGATGCAAACCAAGTTTTTTCGAAAAAAACTCATGTTATGATATATAAATCTACATGCAAAAGGTTTTTCGCCTGTTCGAATTTCTCCAAAATGTAAAACACGATTGTGTGTGTGTGTTTACGAAACAATTTTAAACTGTTTATAATCGTGCAAGGTGTGTTGTTCTTGGTATCCGAAAGATTTACGTTTTTGAAAATCCATTTTTACTGCCGAGCATTTAAATTTGCTTTATTATTATAAAGCAAATTGTGAAATTGCTATTGCAATCGTTATCGAAGTTACATTTTAGGTGATTTTAAATGATGTCAGATTGTTGGGTTTGGTGCAACGCTTCAAGGCATTTTATCCTGTTTTACCAAATTGCAGCAATTTGTGTTCGACTCTCAGATATAACAGTTTATTGCAACTGATCGAAGCTGCAGTGTTTATGAAATTTGTATTTAATTTTTTAAGATTTGTAATTAATTGTTTGACTCCGAGATTGTACCTAACTTAAACGCCGGTAAGAAATTTTAGCTATTAAATAACGATGATGTGAAGTCCAGTATAATTTCAACACCAAAGAAAATTAAACCGAAGACAACAGATTAAATGCATATGAGGTAGACGTACAGGCGAAAATCTCCTTACTGGTGAAATTATCGAAATTTTTAGTTTGTATTTTTGATTTGTTTTGAATAAAGATGTTTTAACAAATTTGCCAAGTTTCAATTATAAAATTTTATTATTAATTTAAGCAAAAGTGTTTCGAGTGTTTTCGTAAACTCCAAAGATGGTTCGAAAGTTAAGGAATCGAAGAAAAGTTTTCATCGAAATGGACCAAGAAATATAATTTATAATACAATAATTTATAGATTATATATTTCCACTTGTGACAATATTATTATTATAAAAATATTTTTGGTATTATAAATAATGCCTGCATCGAATAGAACAATAAGTTAAATTTTGTGACGATATTGTCATCAAATAATATTGTCCGTATATTTCAAAAATCAAATAATAATTAAACTATAAAATCGAATTTATTCCCAACTAAGATTTTATACATGTCCTACTGTTGCTCTGAGACGAGGATATGGTCGGTGGTGACTTTTTTGTGAGAAATTTATATTAAAATTATTTAATTAAATGGTTTCTCAGAGAAAGGAATTCCAAAATGTGTTAAAGCGGTTGTACACCATTATATTTCTACATGTAAAAATACACGTGTATGACCTTCAAAAATAGGACCTGTTCTATTCCGTCAAATTTTCCATGTAGAAATACATGTATATATACAAGTGCAATTTTAGTGTAGTATATCGCTACATTCAACATCTACATGTATATTTACATGTAAAATATGATGGTGTACTACGGCCATAAGAAATTAATCCTATAAAAACATTCAGGTCTATTTTATATCACAACCTCTAAAAATAACGGTCAACCTTTATTTTATAATAAAGTTTCAAAATAGCGTAAAGCGAAAAACATTATTATAGCTAACATGTGTCAGAAAGAGAACGTAATATTTCTATTTTCGGATCAAAACGCGGTTCATCAATTTTCTATTTCATAACTGTCACTGTTATAATAACGATTGTGATACGTAATAGGCCTGAATGAGTACTTGAAATGGTATTTTCTTTTTGAGAACAGCTATAAACTATACTTTTACGTTCGAAACATATCTCGCAGGTGTATTTGGAAATATACAGTTAATTCTAAATTTATTCCAAAATGGCTCTACATGGCAGGCTCTTTCGTTTTCAAATTTTTACGCCAAAGAAAATTGTTTTATAAAAATTTTACCACTGAAAATGCTTCTGTGACGACTGCGACTCGGTTTTGTCGTTAAATTAAAAAAAAAATTATCAAAGTTTTCTGAAATATTTTCCAAGGCATACCTTGACATTATTCTTTCTAAATTTTGTTTCTATTTTACGGCTTTCCTGATTGAGATGAGGCAAATATTTATCCCATCGATTTTGTGGTAAACCTCCGGACTCAAGCGATATCGCTTAAGATTTAAAAATCAGTCCATAAATATTGCCGCTTCGGGGCTACGGCCGTATAAAGAAATTTTCAAATTTTGCGATTGTTGCGCCGGTAGCGCGGAAACCATGCAACTTTTAGAAATTTTTTTGCTGCCATCCGATTTCATTTTATAAGAAGCGTTTTTTCGTATCTTAAACATTTTGTCGAAAATCGCTTAATAGCAGAATAAATCGCGAAATTAAATTTTCGTTTAAAAATTTGCCGTACACAAATAATGCGTGTTTTAGGCATAACCGAACGTTTTTTCTAAAAACTCCAAATCAAATATTCTTTTTACGAATTATACTATCGAAATAAACATTTTAAAAATCAAATTCTGAAAATTTTACAAATATTGGTAAATGCGGTAATAAATGTTTGTTTGTGTTTATACGTCAGTCGACGTTGGTTTGGCAAAATTCAAATATTTTTCTCATTTTTGAAACATATACGGACCATCGTTGAATTTATTTATTACACGTATATTTCGTTTTATTATTAAAGAGCTAAGTCGTTTTTAACGTTTCACTTTTAAGTTTTCTCAAACCGATCCGACACTGCTGGAGAAACGCAACCAACAACTGCAATCTTCAATGCATATAAATTTATTTATTTATATTATTTAATAGTTAAAATTATTGTTGACATAAGTTATTTGCTTTGATCACGTTAGTTGGTAAATTGCTCTTCATCGACAAAAAATAATTATTTAATCCATTATTTTTTTGTAATTTACAGAACCATCGATATTTCACCAAGCAATTACTATTAATTCAAATTATTTCTTAGAATTAGAATTTTTCCGAAAACGTCACAAATAAATCGTCCATATTATCCAGTCTAAGCTCTGTTATTTAACTGCTAACTCGAAAAGGTCTGGAATAATGGTTTTGTTTTCGAGCCGAGACCCATTTACACGACGTCGTGAGTAAACTGTCGGTTATCCAATCAAAGTTACAATACTGACCGCCGACTCGCGAAAGTCAGATATATTTATTGTTTTGTTATTCGAGTGGAGTCTCATTCCTACATCGTCGTGAAGAAACCGTGGGTTATCCAATCAAAGTTACAATATTGACCGCCGACTCGCAAAGGTCAGGAATAATTGTTTTGTCATTCAAGCCTTTTAAAAATCGTTAGGAATAAGCCGTAGTTAATACGAGCAAAGTTCCCACCTAAATACCGACTCGCAAACGTCTACAACTGTCGTTGTTATATAATATTGAAATTTATTCAAAGATCTACCTGGTTAACCACTATGTTGTTAATAGTTTAAAATTGAAAACTCTAAAATAACTACTTTAGTTCTATAAATTATTTACTTGAAGAACAGAATTTTGTAGCAATTTAAAATCAAAATCTTCTAACTAATACTTTAGTTCCTTAAGTTATTTACAAGAAGATCAGAATTTTGTTAATAGTTTAAAATTGAAAACCCTAAAATAACTACTTTTGTTCTATAAGTTATTTACTTGAAGATCTGCATTTTGTTAGTAGTTTAAAATTAAAAACTCTAAATTAACTACTTCTGTTCTATAAGTTATTTACTTGAAGATCTGCATTTTGTTAATAGTTTAAAATTAAAGCTATAATCTAACTACTTTTGTTCTTTTAGTTATTTACTTAAAGAACAGATATATGTAGACAATTTAAAATCAAAATCTTCAAACTAATACTTTAGTTCTTTAAGTTATTTACTTGTAGATCAGAATTTTGTAAATAGTTCAAAAATGAAAATACTAAAATAACTACGTTTGTTCTATAAGTTATATACTTGAATATCTGCATTTTGTTAATAGTTTAAACTTTAAAATTAAAAACTCTAAATTAACTACTTCTGGTCTATAAGTTATTTACTTAAAAATCAGAATGTTGTTAATAGTTTAAAATTAAAAACTCTAAAATAACTACTTTTGTTCTATAAGTTACTTACTTGAAGAACAGAATTTTGTAGCAATTTAAAATCAAAATTTTCTAACTAATACTTTAGTTCCTTAACTTATTTACTTGAAGATCAAAATTTTGTTAATAGTATAAAATTGAAAACCCTAAAATAACTACATTTGTTCTATAAGTTATTTACTTGAAGATCTGCATTTTGTTAATAGTTTAAAATTAAAAACTCTAAATTAACTACTTCTGTTCTATAAGTTATTTACATGAAGATCAGAATTTTGTTAATAGTTTAAAATTGAAAACCCTAAAATAATTACTTTTGTTCTATAAGTTATTTACTTGAAGATCTGCATTTTGTTAATAGTTTAAAATAAAAAATTCTAAATTAACTACTTCTGGTCTATAAGTTATTTACTTGAAGATCAGAATGTTGTTAATAGTTTAAAATTGAAAACTCTAAAATAACTACTTTTGTTCTATAAGTTATTTACTTGAAGAACAGAATTTTGTAGCAATTTAAAATCAAAATCTTCTAACTAATACTTTAGTTCCTTAAGCTATTTACTTGAAGATCAGAATTTTGTTAATAGTTTAAAATTGAAAACCCTAAAATAACTACATTTGTTCTATAAGTTATTTACTTGAAGATCTGGATTTTGTTAATAGTTTAAAATTAAAAACTCTAACTTAACTACTTCTGTTCTATAAGTTATTTACTTGAAGATCAAAATTTTGTTAATAGTTTTAAATTAAAAACTCTAAATTAACTACTTCTGGTTTATAAGTTATTTACTTGAAGATCAGAATGTTGTTAATAGTTTAAAATTAAAAACTCTAAAATAACTACTTTTGTTCTAATAGTGTTATATTATATATATTATATATTGAAAACTGAAAAACTGAAAAAAAAAACTGAAAAAATATTATATATTATATATTATATATATTATATATTATTATATTGTTATAGTATTATGTTATATAATATTGTTATAATAGTTCAAAATTGAAAATACTAAAATAACTACGTTTGTTCTATAAGTTATTTACTTGAAGATCTGGATTTTGTTAATAGTTTAAAATTATAAACTCTAAATTAACTACTTCTGTTCTATAAGTTATTTACTTGAAGATCAGCATTTTGTTAATAGTTTAAAATAAAAAGCTCTAAATTAACTACTTCTGGTCTATAAGTTATTTACTTGAAGATCAGAATGTTGTTAATAGTTTAAAATTGAAAACTCTAAAATAACTACTTTTGTTCTATAAGTTATTTACTTGAAGAACAGAATTTTGAAGCAATTTTAAATCAAAATCTTCTAACTAATACTTTAGTTCCTTAAGCTATTTACTTGAAGATCAGAATTTTGTTAATAGTATAAAATTGAAAACCCTAAAATAACTACTTTTGTTCTATAAGTTATTTACTTGAAGATCTGCATTTTGTTAGTAGTTTAAAATTAAAAACTCTAAATTAACTACTTCTGTTCTATATGTTATTTACATGAAGATCAGAATTTTGTTAATAGTTTAAAATTGAAAACCCTAAAATAACTACTTTTGTTCTATAAGTTATTTACTTGAAGATCTGCATTTTGTTAGTAGTTTAAAATTAAAAACTCTAAATTAACTACTTCTGTTCTATAAGTTATTTACTTGAAGAACAGAATTTTGTAGCAATTTAAAATCAAAATTTTCTAACTAATATTTTAGTTCCTTAACTTATTTACAAGATCAGAATTTTGTTAATAGTTTAAAATTGAAAACCCTAAAATAACTACTTCTGTTCTATAAGTTATTTACTTGAAGATCAGAATTTTGTTAATAGTTTCAAATTGAAAACCCTGAAATAACTGCTTTTGTTCTATAAGTTATTTACTTGAAGATCTGCATTTTGTTAATAGTTTAAAATTAAAAACTCTAAATTAACTACTTCTGTTCTATAAGCTATTTACTTGAAAATCAGCATTTTGTTAATACTTTAAAATTAAAAACTCTAAATTAACTACTTCTGGTCTATAAGTTATTTACTTGAAGATCAGAATGTTATTAATAGTTTAAAATTGAAAACTCTAAAATAACTACTTTTGTTCTATAAGTTATTTACTTGAAGAACAGAATTTTGTAGCAACTTAAAATCAAAATCTTCTAACTAAACTTTAGTTCTTTAATTTATTTACTTGAAGATCAGAATTTTGTTAATAGTTTAAAATTGAAAACCCTAAAATAACTACTTTTGTTCTATAAGTTATTTACTTGAAGATCAGCATTTTGTTAATAGTTTAAAATAAAAAACTCTAAATTAACTACTTCTGGTCTATAAGTTATTTACTTGAAGATCAGAATGTTGTTAATAGTTTAAAATTAAAAACTCTAAAATAACTACTTTTGTTCTAATAGTGTTATATTATATATATTATATATTGAAAACTGAAAAACTGAAAAAAAAAAACTGAAAAAATATTATATATTATATATTATATATATTATATATTATTATATTGTTATAGTATTATGTTATATAATATTGTTATAATAGTTCAAAATTGAAAATACTAAAATAACTACGTTTGTTCTATAAGTTATTTACTTGAAGATCTGGATTTTGTTAATAGTTTAAAATTATAAACTCTAAATTAACTACTTCTGTTCTATAAGTTATTTACTTGAAGATCAGCATTTTGTTAATAGTTTAAAATAAAAAGCTCTAAATTAACTACTTCTGGTCTATAAGTTATTTACTTGAAGATCAGAATGTTGTTAATAGTTTAAAATTGAAAACTCTAAAATAACTACTTTTGTTCTATAAGTTATTTACTTGAAGAACAGAATTTTGAAGCAATTTTAAATCAAAATCTTCTAACTAATACTTTAGTTCCTTAAGCTATTTACTTGAAGATCAGAATTTTGTTAATAGTATAAAATTGAAAACCCTAAAATAACTACTTTTGTTCTATAAGTTATTTACTTGAAGATCTGCATTTTGTTAGTAGTTTAAAATTAAAAACTCTAAATTAACTACTTCTGTTCTATATGTTATTTACATGAAGATCAGAATTTTGTTAATAGTTTAAAATTGAAAACCCTAAAATAACTACTTTTGTTCTATAAGTTATTTACTTGAAGATCTGCATTTTGTTAGTAGTTTAAAATTAAAAACTCTAAATTAACTACTTCTGTTCTATAAGTTATTTACTTGAAGAACAGAATTTTGTAGCAATTTAAAATCAAAATTTTCTAACTAATATTTTAGTTCCTTAACTTATTTACAAGATCAGAATTTTGTTAATAGTTTAAAATTGAAAACCCTAAAATAACTACTTCTGTTCTATAAGTTATTTACTTGAAGATCAGAATTTTGTTAATAGTTTCAAATTGAAAACCCTGAAATAACTACTTTTGTTCTATAAGTTATTTACTTGAAGATCTGCATTTTGTTAATAGTTTAAAATTAAAAACTCTAAATTAACTACTTCTGTTCTATAAGCTATTTACTTGAAAATCAGCATTTTGTTAATACTTTAAAATTAAAAACTCTAAATTAACTACTTCTGGTCTATAAGTTATTTACTTGAAGATCAGAATGTTATTAATAGTTTAAAATTGAAAACTCTAAAATAACTACTTTTGTTCTATAAGTTATTTACTTGAAGAACAGAATTTTGTAGCAACTTAAAATCAAAATCTTCTAACTAAACTTTAGTTCTTTAATTTATTTACTTGAAGATCAGAATTTTGTTAATAGTTTAAAATTGAAAACCCTAAAATAACTACTTTTGTTCTATAAGTTATTTACTTGAAGATCAGCATTTTGTTAATAGTTTAAAATAAAAAACTCTAAATTAACTACTTCTGGTCTATAAGTTATTTACTTGAAGATCAGAATGTTGTTAATAGTTTAAAATTAAAAACTCTAAAATAACTACTTTTGTTCTAATAGTGTTATATTATATATATTATATATTGAAAACTGAAAAACTGAAAAAAAAAAACTGAAAAAATATTATATATTATATATTATATATATTATATATTATTATATTGTTATAGTATTATGTTATATAATATTGTTATAATAGTTCAAAATTGAAAATACTAAAATAACTACGTTTGTTCTATAAGTTATTTACTTGAAGATCTGGATTTTGTTAATAGTTTAAAATTATAAACTCTAAATTAACTACTTCTGTTCTATAAGTTATTTACTTGAAGATCAGCATTTTGTTAATAGTTTAAAATAAAAAACTCTAAATTAACTACTTCTGGTCTATAAGTTATTTACTTGAAGATCAGAATGTTGTTAATAGTTTAAAATTGAAAACTCTAAAATAACTACTTTTGTTCTATAAGTTATTTACTTGAAGAACAGAATTTTGAAGCAATTTTAAATCAAAATCTTCTAACTAATACTTTAGTTCCTTAAGCTATTTACTTGAAGATCAGAATTTTGTTAATAGTATAAAATTGAAAACCCTAAAATAACTACTTTTGTTCTATAAGTTATTTACTTGAAGATCTGCATTTTGTTAGTAGTTTAAAATTAAAAACTCTAAATTAACTACTTCTGTTCTATATGTTATTTACATGAAGATCAGAATTTTGTTAATAGTTTAAAATTGAAAACCCTAAAATAACTACTTTTGTTCTATAAGTTATTTACTTGAAGATCAGAATTTTGTTAATAGTTTAAAATTGAAAACCCTAAAATAACTACTTTTGTTCTATAAGTTATTTACTTGAAGATCTGCATTTTGTTAATAGTTTAAAATTAAAAACTCTAAATTAACTACTTCTGTTCTATAAGCTATTTACTTGAAGATCAGCATTTTGTTAATAGTTTAAAATTAAAAACTCTAAATTAACTACTTCTGGTCTATAAGTTATTTACTTGAAGATCAGAATGTTATTAATAGTTTAAAATTGAAAACTCTAAAATAACTACTTTTGTTATATAAGTTATTTACTTGAAGAACAGAATTTTGTAGCAACTTAAAATCAAAATCTTCTAACTAAACTTTAGTTCTTTAATTTATTTACTTGAAGATCAGAATTTTGTTAATAGTTTAAAATTGAAAACCCTAAAATAACTACTTTTGTTCTATAAGTTATTTACTTGAAGATCTGCATTTTGTTAATAGTTTAAAATTAAAAACTCTAAATTAACTACTTCTGTTCTATAAGTTATTTACTTGAAGATCAGAATTTTGTTAATAACTTAAAATTGAAAAATCTAAAATAACTACTTTTGTTCTATAAGTTGTTTACTTGAAGAACAGAATTTTGTACCAACTTAAAATCAAAATCTTCTAACTAAACTTTAGTTCTTTAAGTTATTTACTTGAAGATCAGAATTTTGTTAATAGTCTAAAATTGAAAACCCTAAAATAACTCCTTTTGTTCTATAAGTTATTTACTTGAAGATCAGAATTTTGTTAATAGTTTAAAATTGAAAACCCTAAAATAACTACTTTTGTTCTATAAGTTATTTACTTGAAGATCTGCATTTTGTTAGTAGTTTAAAATTAAAAACTCTAAATTAACTACTTCTGTTCTATAAGTTATTTACTTGAAGATCAGAATGTTATTAATAGTTTAAAATTGAAAACTCTAAAATAACTACTTTTGTTCTATAAGTTATTTACTTGAAGAACAGAATTTTGTAGCAACTTAAAATCAAAATCTTCTAACTAAACTTTAGTTCTTTAATTTATTTACTTGAAGATCAGAATTTTGTTAATAGTTTAAAATTGAAAACCCTAAAATAACTACTTTTGTTCTATAAGTTATTTACTTGAAGATCAGCATTTTGTTAATAGTTTAAAATAAAAAACTCTAAATTAACTACTTCTGGTCTATAAGTTATTTACTTGAAGATCAGAATGTTGTTAATAGTTTAAAATTAAAAACTCTAAAATAACTACTTTTGTTCTAATAGTGTTATATTATATATATTATATATTGAAAACTGAAAAACTGAAAAAAAAAAACTGAAAAAATATTATATATTATATATTATATATATTATATATTATTATATTGTTATAGTATTATGTTATATAATATTGTTATAATAGTTCAAAATTGAAAATACTAAAATAACTACGTTTGTTCTATAAGTTATTTACTTGAAGATCTGGATTTTGTTAATAGTTTAAAATTATAAACTCTAAATTAACTACTTCTGTTCTATAAGTTATTTACTTGAAGATCAGCATTTTGTTAATAGTTTAAAATAAAAAACTCTAAATTAACTACTTCTGGTCTATAAGTTATTTACTTGAAGATCAGAATGTTGTTAATAGTTTAAAATTGAAAACTCTAAAATAACTACTTTTGTTCTATAAGTTATTTACTTGAAGAACAGAATTTTGAAGCAATTTTAAATCAAAATCTTCTAACTAATACTTTAGTTCCTTAAGCTATTTACTTGAAGATCAGAATTTTGTTAATAGTATAAAATTGAAAACCCTAAAATAACTACTTTTGTTCTATAAGTTATTTACTTGAAGATCTGCATTTTGTTAGTAGTTTAAAATTAAAAACTCTAAATTAACTACTTCTGTTCTATATGTTATTTACATGAAGATCAGAATTTTGTTAATAGTTTAAAATTGAAAACCCTAAAATAACTACTTTTGTTCTATAAGTTATTTACTTGAAGATCTGCATTTTGTTAGTAGTTTAAAATTAAAAACTCTAAATTAACTACTTCTGTTCTATAAGTTATTTACTTGAAGAACAGAATTTTGTAGCAATTTAAAATCAAAATTTTCTAACTAATATTTTAGTTCCTTAACTTATTTACAAGATCAGAATTTTGTTAATAGTTTAAAATTGAAAACCCTAAAATAACTACTTCTGTTCTATAAGTTATTTACTTGAAGATCAGAATTTTGTTAATAGTTTCAAATTGAAAACCCCGAAATAACTACTTTTGTTCTATAAGTTATTTACTTGAAGATCTGCATTTTGTTAATAGTTTAAAATTAAAAACTCTAAATTAACTACTTCTGTTCTATAAGCTATTTACTTGAAGATCAGCATTTTGTTAATAGTTTAAAATTAAAAACTCTAAATTAACTACTTCTGGTCTATAAGTTATTTACTTGAAGATCAGAATGTTATTAATAGTTTAAAATTGAAAACTCTAAAATAACTACTTTTGTTATATAAGTTATTTACTTGAAGAACAGAATTTTGTAGCAACTTAAAATCAAAATCTTCTAACTAAACTTTAGTTCTTTAATTTATTTACTTGAAGATCAGAATTTTGTTAATAGTTTAAAATTGAAAACCCTAAAATAACTACTTTTGTTCTATAAGTTATTTACTTGAAGATCTGCATTTTGTTAATAGTTTAAAATTAAAAACTCTAAATTAACTACTTCTGTTCTATAAGTTATTTACTTGAAGATCAGAATTTTGTTAATAACTTAAAATTGAAAAATCTAAAATAACTACTTTTGTTCTATAAGTTGTTTACTTGAAGAACAGAATTTTGTACCAACTTAAAATCAAAATCTTCTAACTAAACTTTAGTTCTTTAAAAGTTATTTACTTGAAGATCAGAATTTTGTTAATAGTCTAAAATTGAAAACCCTAAAATAACTCCTTTTGTTCTATAAGTTATTTACTTGAAGATCAGAATTTTGTTAATAGTTTAAAATTGAAAACCCTAAAATAACTCCTTTTGTTCTATAAGTTATTTACTTGAAGATCAAAAATTTGTTAATAGTTTAAAATTGAAAACCCTAAAATAACTACTTTTGTTCTATAAGTTATTTACTTGAAGATCTGCATTTTGTTAATAGTTTAAAATTAAAAACTCTAAATTAACTACTTCTGTTCTATAAGTTATTTACTTGAAGATCAGAATTTTGTTAATAACTTAAAATTGAAAAATCTAAAATAACTACTTTTGTTCTATAAGTTGTTTACTTGAAGAACAGAATTTTGTACCAACTTAAAATCAAAATCTTCTAACTAAACTTTAGTTCTTTAAGTTATTTACTTGAAGATCAGAATTTTGTTAATAGTTTAAAATTGAAAACCCTAAAATAACTCCTTTTGTTCTATAAGTTATTTACTTGAAGATCAGAATTTTGTTAATAGTTTAAAATTGAAAACCCTAAAATAACTCCTTGTGTTCTATAAGTTATTTACTTGAAGATCAGAAATTTGTTAATAGTTTAAAATTGAAAACCCTAAAATAACTACTTTTGTTCTATAAGTTATTTACTTGAAGATCAGCATTTTGTTAATAGTTTAAAATTAAAAACTCTAAATTAACTACTTTTGTTCTATAAGTTATTTACTTGAAGAACAGAATTTTGTAGCAATTTAAAATCAAAATCTTCTAACTAATACTTTAGTTCCTTAATTTATTTACTTGAAGATCAGAATTTTGTTAATAGTTTAAAATTGAAAACCCTGAAATAACTACTTTTGTTCTATAAGTTATTTACTTAAAGATCTTCATTTTGTTAATAGTTTAAAATTAAAAACTCTAAATTAACTACTTCTGTTCTATAAGTTATTTACTTGAAGATCAGCATTTTGTTAATAGTTTAAAATTAAAAACTCTAAATTAACTACTCCTGGTCTATAAGTTATTTACTTGAAGAACAGAATTTTGTAGCAAGTTAAAATCAAAATCTTCTAACTAATACTTTAGTTCCTTAAGTTATTTACATAAAGATCAGAATTTTGTTAATAGTTTCAAATTGAAAACCCTAAAATAACTACTTTTGTTCTATAAGTTATTTACTTGAAGAACAGAATTTTGTAGCAATTTAAAATCAAAATCTTCTAACTAATACTTTAGTTCCTTAAGCTATTTACTTGAATATCAGAATTTTGTTAATAGTTTAAAATTGAAAACCCTAAAATAACTACATTTGTTCTATAAGTTATTTACTTGAAGATCTGCATTTTGTTAATAGTTTAAAATTAAAAACTTTAAATTAACTACTTCTGTTCTATATGTTATTTACATGAAGATCAGAATTTTGTTAATAGTTTAAAATTGAAAACCCTAAAATAACTACTTTTGTTCTATAAGTTATTTACTTGAAGCTCTGCATTTTGTTAGTAGTTTATAATTAAAAACTCTAAATTAACTACTTCTGTTCTATAAGTTATTTACTTGAAGAACAGAATTTTGTACCAACTTAAAATCAAAATCTTCTAACTAAACTTTAGTTCTTTAAGTTATTTACTTGAAGATCAGAATTTTGTTAATAGTTTAAAATTGAAAACCCTAAAATAACTCCTTTTATTCTATAAGTTATTTACTTGAAGATCAGAAATTTGTTAATAGTTTAAAATTGAAAACCCTAAAATAACTACTTTTTTTCTATAAGTTATTTACTTGAAGATCTGCATTTTGTTAATAGTTTAAATTTAAAAACTCTAAATTAACTACTTCTGTTCTATAAGTTATTTACTTGAAGATCAGCATTTTGTTAATAGTTTAAAATTAAAAACTCTAAATTAAATACTTCTGGTCTATAAGTTATTTACTTGAAGATCAGAATGTTGTTAATAGTTTAAAATTGAAAACTCTAAAATAACCACTTTTGTTCTATAAGTTATTTACTTGAAGAACAGAATTTTGTAGCAATTTAAAATCAAAATCTTCTAACTAATACTTTAGTTCCTTAATTTATTTACTTGAAGATCAGAATTTTGTTAATAGTTTAAAATTGAAAACCCTGAAATAACTACTTTTGTTCTATAAGTTATTTACTTGAAGATCTGCATTTTGTTAATAGTTTAAAATTAAAAACTCTAAATTAACTACTTCTGTTCTATATGTTATTTACATGAAGATCAGAATTCTGTTAATAGTTTAAAATTGAAAACCCTAAAATAACTACATTTGTTCTATAAGTTACTTACTTGAAGATCTGCATTTTGTTAATAGTTTAAAATTAAAAACTCTAAATTAACTACTTCTGTTCTATATGTTATTTACATGAAGATCAGAATTCTGTTAATAGTTTAAAATTGAAAACCCTAAAATAACTACTTTTGTTCTATAAGTTATTTACTTGAAGATCTGCATTTTGTTAATAGTTTAAAATTAAAAACTCTAAATTAACTACTTCTGTTCTATATGTTATTTACATGAAGATCAGAATTCTGTTAATAGTTTAAAATTGAAAACCCTAAAATAACTACTTTTGTTCTATAAGTTATTTACTTGAAGATCTGCATTTTGTTAGTAGTTTAAAATTAAAAACTCTAAATTAACTACTTTTGTTCTATAAGTTATTTACTTGAAGAACAGAATTTTGTAGCAACTTAAAATCAAAATCTTCTAACTAAACTTTAGTTCTTTAATTTATTTACTTGAAGATCAGAATTTTGTTAATAGTTTAAAATTGAAAACCCTAAAATAACTACTTTTGTTCTATAAGTTATTTACTTGAAGATCTGCATTTTGTTAATAGTTTAAAATTAAAAACTCTAAATTAACTACTTCTGTTCTATAAGTTATTTACTTGAAGATCAGAATTTTGTTAATAACTTAAAATTGAAAAATCTAAAATAACTACTTTTGTTCTATAAGTTGTTTACTTGAAGAACAGAATTTTGTACCAACTTAAAATCAAAATCTTCTAACTAAACTTTAGTTCTTTAAGTTATTTACTTGAAGATCAGCATTTTGTTAATAGTTTAAAATTAAAAACTCTAAATTAACTACTCCTGGTCTATAAGTTATTTACTTGAAGATCAGAATGTTGTTAATAGTTTAAAATTGAAAACTCTAAAATAACTACTTTTGTTCTATAAGTTATTTACTTGAAGAACAGAATTTTGTAGCAAGTTAAAATCAAAATCTTGTAACTAGTACTTTAGTTCCTTAAGTTATTTACATAAAGATCAGAATTTTGTTAATAATTTCAAATTGAAAACCCTAAAATAACTACTTTTGTTCTATAAGTTATTTACTTGAAGAACAGAATTTTGTAGCAATTTAAAATCAAAATCTTCTAACTAATACTTTAGTTCCTTAAGCTATTTACTTGAAGATCAGAATTTTGTTAATAGTTTAAAATTGAAAACCCTAAAATAACTACATTTGTTCTATAAGTTATTTACTTGAAGATCTGCATTTTGTTAAGAGTTTAAAATTAAAAACTTTAAATTAACTACTTCTGTTCTATATGTTATTTACATGAAGATCAGAATTTTGTTAATAGTTTAAAATTGAAAACCCTAAAATAACTCCTCTTGTTCTATAAGTTATTTACTTGAAGATCAGAAATTTGTTAATAGTTTAAAATTGAAAACCCTAAAATAACTACTTTTGTTCTATAAGTTATTTACTTGAAGATCTGCATTTTGTTAATAGTTTAAATTTAAAAACTCTAAATTAACTACTTCTGTTCTATAAGTTATTTACTTGAAGATCAGCATTTTGTTAATAGTTTAAAATTAAAAACTCTAAATTAACTACTTCTGGTCTATAAGTTATTTACTTGAAGATCAGAATGTTGTTAATAGTTTAAAATTGAAAACTCTAAAATAACCACTTTTGTTCTATAAGTTATTTACTTGAAGAACAGAATTTTGTAGCAATTTAAAATCAAAATCTTCTAACTAATACTTTAGTTCCTTAATTTATTTACTTGAAGATCAGAATTTTGTTAATAGTTTAAAATTGAAAACCCTAAAATAACTCCTTGTGTTCTATAAGTTATTTACTTGAAGATCAGAAATTTGTTAATAGTTTAAAATTGAAAACCCTAAAATAACTACTTTTGTTCTATAAGTTATTTACTTGAAGATCAGCATTTTGTTAATAGTTTAAAATTAAAAACTCTAAATTAACTACTTTTGTTCTATAAGTTATTTACTTGAAGAACAGAATTTTGTAGCAATTTAAAATCAAAATCTTCTAACTAATACTTTAGTTCCTTAATTTATTTACTTGAAGATCAGAATTTTGTTAATAGTTTAAAATTGAAAACCCTAAAATAACTACTTTTGTTCTATAAGTTATTTACTTGAAGATCTGCATTTTGTTAATAGTTTAAAATTAAAAACTCTAAATTAACTACTTCTGTTCTATAAGTTATTTACTTGAAGATCAGAATTTTGTTAATAACTTAAAATTGAAAATCTAAAATAACTACTTTTGTTCTATAAGTTGTTTACTTGAAGAACAGAATTTTGTACCAACTTAAAATCAAAATCTTCTAACTAAACTTTAGTTCTTTAAGTTATTTACTTGAAGATCAGAATTTTGTTAATAGTCTAAAATTGAAAACCCTAAAATAACTCCTTTTGTTCTATAAGTTATTTACTTGAAGATCAGAATTTTGTTAATAGTTTAAAATTGAAAACCCTAAAATAACTCCTTTTGTTCTATAAGTTATTTACTTGAAGATCAAAAATTTGTTAATAGTTTAAAATTGAAAACCCTAAAATAACTACTTTTGTTCTATAAGTTATTTACTTGAAGATCTGCATTTTGTTAATAGTTTAAAATTAAAAACTCTAAATTAACTACTTCTGTTCTATAAGTTATTTACTTGAAGATCAGAATTTTGTTAATAACTTAAAATTGAAAAATCTAAAATAACTACTTTTGTTCTATAAGTTATTTACTTGAAGCTCTGCATTTTGTTAGTAGTTTATAATTAAAAACTCTAAATTAACTACTTCTGTTCTATAAGTTATTTACTTGAAGAACAGAATTTTGTACCAACTTAAAATCAAAATCTTCTAACTAAACTTTAGTTCTTTAAGTTATTTACTTGAAGATCAGAATTTTGTTAATAGTTTAAAATTGAAAACCCTAAAATAACTCCTTTTATTCTATAAGTTATTTACTTGAAGATCAGAAATTTGTTAATAGTTTAAAATTGAAAACCCTAAAATAACTACTTTTTTTCTATAAGTTATTTACTTGAAGATCTGCATTTTGTTAATAGTTTAAATTTAAAAACTCTAAATTAACTACTTCTGTTCTATAAGTTATTTACTTGAAGATCAGCATTTTGTTAATAGTTTAAAATTAAAAACTCTAAATTAAATACTTCTGGTCTATAAGTTATTTACTTGAAGATCAGAATGTTGTTAATAGTTTAAAATTGAAAACTCTAAAATAACCACTTTTGTTCTATAAGTTATTTACTTGAAGAACAGAATTTTGTAGCAATTTAAAATCAAAATCTTCTAACTAATACTTTAGTTCCTTAATTTATTTACTTGAAGATCAGAATTTTGTTAATAGTTTAAAATTGAAAACCCTGAAATAACTACTTTTGTTCTATAAGTTATTTACTTGAAGATCTGCATTTTGTTAATAGTTTAAAATTAAAAACTCTAAATTAACTACTTCTGTTCTATATGTTATTTACATGAAGATCAGAATTCTGTTAATAGTTTAAAATTGAAAACCCTAAAATAACTACATTTGTTCTATAAGTTACTTACTTGAAGATCTGCATTTTGTTAATAGTTTAAAATTAAAAACTCTAAATTAACTACTTCTGTTCTATATGTTATTTACATGAAGATCAGAATTCTGTTAATAGTTTAAAATTGAAAACCCTAAAATAACTACTTTTGTTCTATAAGTTATTTACTTGAAGATCTGCATTTTGTTAATAGTTTAAAATTAAAAACTCTAAATTAACTACTTCTGTTCTATATGTTATTTACATGAAGATCAGAATTCTGTTAATAGTTTAAAATTGAAAACCCTAAAATAACTACTTTTGTTCTATAAGTTATTTACTTGAAGATCTGCATTTTGTTAGTAGTTTAAAATTAAAAACTCTAAATTAACTACTTTTGTTCTATAAGTTATTTACTTGAAGAACAGAATTTTGTAGCAACTTAAAATCAAAATCTTCTAACTAAACTTTAGTTCTTTAATTTATTTACTTGAAGATCAGAATTTTGTTAATAGTTTAAAATTGAAAACCCTAAAATAACTACTTTTGTTCTATAAGTTATTTACTTGAAGATCTGCATTTTGTTAATAGTTTAAAATTAAAAACTCTAAATTAACTACTTCTGTTCTATAAGTTATTTACTTGAAGATCAGAATTTTGTTAATAACTTAAAATTGAAAAATCTAAAATAACTACTTTTGTTCTATAAGTTGTTTACTTGAAGAACAGAATTTTGTACCAACTTAAAATCAAAATCTTCTAACTAAACTTTAGTTCTTTAAGTTATTTACTTGAAGATCAGCATTTTGTTAATAGTTTAAAATTAAAAACTCTAAATTAACTACTCCTGGTCTATAAGTTATTTACTTGAAGATCAGAATGTTGTTAATAGTTTAAAATTGAAAACTCTAAAATAACTACTTTTGTTCTATAAGTTATTTACTTGAAGAACAGAATTTTGTAGCAAGTTAAAATCAAAATCTTGTAACTAGTACTTTAGTTCCTTAAGTTATTTACATAAAGATCAGAATTTTGTTAATAATTTCAAATTGAAAACCCTAAAATAACTACTTTTGTTCTATAAGTTATTTACTTGAAGAACAGAATTTTGTAGCAATTTAAAATCAAAATCTTCTAACTAATACTTTAGTTCCTTAAGCTATTTACTTGAAGATCAGAATTTTGTTAATAGTTTAAAATTGAAAACCCTAAAATAACTACATTTGTTCTATAAGTTATTTACTTGAAGATCTGCATTTTGTTAAGAGTTTAAAATTAAAAACTTTAAATTAACTACTTCTGTTCTATATGTTATTTACATGAAGATCAGAATTTTGTTAATAGTTTAAAATTGAAAACCCTAAAATAACTCCTCTTGTTCTATAAGTTATTTACTTGAAGATCAGAAATTTGTTAATAGTTTAAAATTGAAAACCCTAAAATAACTACTTTTGTTCTATAAGTTATTTACTTGAAGATCTGCATTTTGTTAATAGTTTAAATTTAAAAACTCTAAATTAACTACTTCTGTTCTATAAGTTATTTACTTGAAGATCAGCATTTTGTTAATAGTTTAAAATTAAAAACTCTAAATTAACTACTTCTGGTCTATAAGTTATTTACTTGAAGATCAGAATGTTGTTAATAGTTTAAAATTGAAAACTCTAAAATAACCACTTTTGTTCTATAAGTTATTTACTTGAAGAACAGAATTTTGTAGCAATTTAAAATCAAAATCTTCTAACTAATACTTTAGTTCCTTAATTTATTTACTTGAAGATCAGAATTTTGTTAATAGTTTAAAATTGAAAACCCTAAAATAACTCCTTGTGTTCTATAAGTTATTTACTTGAAGATCAGAAATTTGTTAATAGTTTAAAATTGAAAACCCTAAAATAACTACTTTTGTTCTATAAGTTATTTACTTGAAGATCAGCATTTTGTTAATAGTTTAAAATTAAAAACTCTAAATTAACTACTTTTGTTCTATAAGTTATTTACTTGAAGAACAGAATTTTGTAGCAATTTAAAATCAAAATCTTCTAACTAATACTTTAGTTCCTTAATTTATTTACTTGAAGATCAGAATTTTGTTAATAGTTTAAAATTGAAAACCCTAAAATAACTACTTTTGTTCTATAAGTTATTTACTTGAAGATCTGCATTTTGTTAATAGTTTAAAATTAAAAACTCTAAATTAACTACTTCTGTTCTATAAGTTATTTACTTGAAGATCAGAATTTTGTTAATAACTTAAAATTGAAAATCTAAAATAACTACTTTTGTTCTATAAGTTGTTTACTTGAAGAACAGAATTTTGTACCAACTTAAAATCAAAATCTTCTAACTAAACTTTAGTTCTTTAAGTTATTTACTTGAAGATCAGAATTTTGTTAATAGTCTAAAATTGAAAACCCTAAAATAACTCCTTTTGTTCTATAAGTTATTTACTTGAAGATCAGAATTTTGTTAATAGTTTAAAATTGAAAACCCTAAAATAACTCCTTTTGTTCTATAAGTTATTTACTTGAAGATCAAAAATTTGTTAATAGTTTAAAATTGAAAACCCTAAAATAACTACTTTTGTTCTATAAGTTATTTACTTGAAGATCTGCATTTTGTTAATAGTTTAAAATTAAAAACTCTAAATTAACTACTTCTGTTCTATAAGTTATTTACTTGAAGATCAGAATTTTGTTAATAACTTAAAATTGAAAAATCTAAAATAACTACTTTTGTTCTATAAGATGTTTACTTGAAGAACAGAATTTTGTACCAACTTAAAATCAAAATCTTCTAACTAAACTTTAGTTCTTTAAGTTATTTACTTGAAGATCAGAATTTTGTTAATAGTTTAAAATTGAAAACCCTAAACTAACTCCTTTTGTTCTATAAGTTATTTACTTGAAGATCAGAATTTTGTTAATAGTTTAAAATTGAAAACCCTAAAATAACTCCTTGTGTTCTATAAGTTATTTACTTGAAGATCAGAAATTTGTTAATAGTTTAAAATTGAAAACCCTAAAATAACTACTTTTGTTCTATAAGTTATTTACTTGAAGATCAGCATTTTGTTAATAGTTTAAAATTGAAAACCCTGAAATAACTACTTTTGTTCTATAAGTTATTTACTTAAAGATCTTCATTTTGTTAATAGTTTAAAATTAAAAACTCTAAATTAACTACTTCTGTTCTATAAGTTATTTACTTGAAGATCAGCATTTTGTTAATAGTTTAAAATTAAAAACTCTAAATTAACTACTCCTGGTCTATAAGTTATTTACTTGAAGAACAGAATTTTGTAGCAAGTTAAAATCAAAATCTTCTAACTAATACTTTAGTTCCTTAAGTTATTTACATAAAGATCAGAATTTTGTTAATAGTTTCAAATTGAAATCCCTAAAATAACTACTTTTGTTCTATAAGTTATTTACTTGAAGAACAGAATTTTGTAGCAATTTAAAATCAAAATCTTCTAACTAATACTTTAGTTCCTTAAGCTATTTACTTGAATATCAGAATTTTGTTAATAGTTTAAAATTGAAAACCCTAAAATAACTAAATTTGTTCTATAAGTTATTTACTTGAAGATCTGCATTTTGTTAATAGTTTAAAATTAAAAACTTTAAATTAACTACTTCTGTTCTATATGTTATTTACATGAAGATCAGAATTTTGTTAATAGTTTAAAATTGAAAACCCTAAAATAACTACTTTTGTTCTATAAGTTATTTACTTGAAGCTCTGCATTTTGTTAGTAGTTTATAATTAAAAACTCTAAATTAACTACTTCTGTTCTATAAGTTATTTACTTGAAGAACAGAATTTTGTACCAACTTAAAATCAAAATCTTCTAACTAAACTTTAGTTCTTTAAGTTATTTACTTGAAGATCAGAATTTTGTTAATAGTTTAAAATTGAAAACCCTAAAATAACTCCTTTTATTCTATAAGTTATTTACTTGAAGATCAGAAATTTGTTAATAGTTTAAAATTGAAAACCCTAAAATAACTACTTTTGTTCTATAAGTTATTTACTTGAAGATCTGCATTTTGTTAATAGTTTAAATTTAAAAACTCTAAATTAACTACTTCTGTTCTATAAGTTATTTACTTGAAGATCAGCATTTTGTTAATAGTTTAAAATTAAAAACTCTAAATTAACTACTTCTGGTCTATAAGTTATTTACTTGAAGATCAGAATGTTGTTAATAGTTTAAAATTGAAAACTCTAAAATAACCACTTTTGTTCTATAAGTTATTTACTTGAAGAACAGAATTTTGTAGCAATTTAAAATCAAAATCTTCTAACTAATACTTTAGTTCCTTAATTTATTTACTTGAAGATCAGAATTTTGTTAATAGTTTAAAATTGAAAACCCTGAAATAACTACTTTTGTTCTATAAGTTATTTACTTGAAGATCTGCATTTTGTTAATAGTTTAAAATTAAAAACTCTAAATTAACTACTTCTGTTCTATATGTTATTTACATGAAGATCAGAATTCTGTTAATAGTTTAAAATTGAAAACCCTAAAATAACTACATTTGTTCTATAAGTTACTTACTTGAAGATCTGCATTTTGTTAATAGTTTAAAATTAAAAACTCTAAATTAACTACTTCTGTTCTATATGTTATTTACATGAAGATCAGAATTCTGTTAATAGTTTAAAATTGAAAACCCTAAAATAACTACTTTTGTTCTATAAGTTATTTACTTGAAGATCTGCATTTTGTTAATAGTTTAAAATTAAAAACTCTAAATTAACTACTTCTGTTCTATATGTTATTTACATGAAGATCAGAATTCTGTTAATAGTTTAAAATTGAAAACCCTAAAATAACTACTTTTGTTCTATAAGTTATTTACTTGAAGATCTGCATTTTGTTAGTAGTTTAAAATTAAAAACTCTAAATTAACTACTTTTGTTCTATAAGTTATTTACTTGAAGAACAGAATTTTGTAGCAACTTAAAATCAAAATCTTCTAACTAAACTTTAGTTCTTTAATTTATTTACTTGAAGATCAGAATTTTGTTAATAGTTTAAAATTGAAAACCCTAAAATAACTACTTTTGTTCTATAAGTTATTTACTTGAAGATCTGCATTTTGTTAATAGTTTAAAATTAAAAACTCTAAATTAACTACTTCTGTTCTATAAGTTATTTACTTGAAGATTAGAATTTTGTTAATAACTTAAAATTGAAAAATCTAAAATAACTACTTTTGTTCTATAAGTTGTTTACTTGAAGAACAGAATTTTGTACCAACTTAAAATCAAAATCTTCTAACTAAACTTTAGTTCTTTAAGTTATTTAGTTGAAGATCAGAATTTTGTTAATAGTTTAAAATTGAAAACCCTAAAATAACTCCTTTTGTTCTATAAGTTATTTACATGAAGATCAGAATTTTGTAATAGTTTAAAATTGAAAACCCTAAAATAACTACTTTTGTTCTATAAGTTATTTACTTGAAGATCTGCATTTTGTTAATAGTTTAAATTTAAAAACTCTAAATTAACTACTTCTGTTCTATAAGTTATTTACTTGAAGATCAGCATTTTGTTAATAGTTTAAAATTAAAAACTCTAAATTAACTACTTCTGGTCTATAAGTTATTTACTTGAAGATCAGAATGTAGTTAAAAGTTTAAAATTGAAAACTCTAAAATAACCACTTATGTTCTATAAGTTATTTACTTGAAGAACAGAATTTTGTAGCAATTTAAAATCAAAATCTTCTAACTAATACTTTAGTTCCTTAATTTATTTACTTGAAGATCAGAATTTTGTTAATAGTTTAAAATTGAAAACCCTGAAATAACTACTTTTGTTCTATAAGTTATTTACTTAAAGATCTTCATTTTGTTAATAGTTTAAAATTAAAAACTCTAAATTAACTACTTCTGTTCTATAAGTTATTTACTTGAAGATCAGCATTTTGTTAATAGTTTAAAATTAAAAACTCTAAATTAACTACTCCTGGTCTATAAGTTATTTACTTGAAGATCAGAATGTTGTTAATAGTTTAAAATTGAAAACTCTAAAATAACTACTTTTGTTCTATAAGTTATTTACTTGAAGAACAGAATTTTGTAGCAAGTTAAAATCAAAATCTTGTAACTAGTACTTTAGTTCCTTAAGTTATTTACATAAAGATCAGAATTTTGTTAATAATTTCAAATTGAAAACCCTAAAATAACTACTTTTGTTCTATAAGTTATTTACTTGAAGAACAGAATTTTGTAGCAATTTAAAATCAAAATCTTCTAACTAATACTTTAGTTCCTTAAGCTATTTACTTGAAGATCAGAATTTTGTTAATAGTTTAAAATTGAAAACCCTAAAATAACTACATTTGTTCTATAAGTTATTTACTTGAAGATCTGCATTTTGTTAAGAGTTTAAAATTAAAAACTTTAAATTAACTACTTCTGTTCTATATGTTATTTACATGAAGATCAGAATTTTGTTAATAGTTTAAAATTGAAAACCCTAAAATAACTCCTCTTGTTCTATAAGTTATTTACTTGAAGATCAGAAATTTGTTAATAGTTTAAAATTGAAAACCCTAAAATAACTACTTTTGTTCTATAAGTTATTTACTTGAAGATCTGCATTTTGTTAATAGTTTAAATTTAAAAACTCTAAATTAACTACTTCTGTTCTATAAGTTATTTACTTGAAGATCAGCATTTTGTTAATAGTTTAAAATTAAAAACTCTAAATTAACTACTTCTGGTCTATAAGTTATTTACTTGAAGATCAGAATGTTGTTAATAGTTTAAAATTGAAAACTCTCAAATAACCACTTTTGTTCTATAAGTTATTTACTTGAAGAACAGAATTTTGTAGCAATTTAAAATCAAAATCTTCTAACTAATACTTTAGTTCCTTAATTTATTTACTTGAAGATCAGAATTTTGTTAATAGTTTAAAATTGAAAACCCTGAAATAACTACTTTTGTTCTATAAGTTATTTACTTAAAGATCTTCATTTTGTTAATAGTTTAAAATTAAAAACTCTAAATTAACTACTTCTGTTCTATAAGTTATTTACTTGAAGATCAGCATTTTGTTAATAGTTTAAAATTAAAAACTCTAAATTAACTACTCCTGGTCTATAAGTTATTTACTTGAAGATCAGAATGTTGTTAATAGTTTAAAATTGAAAACTCTAAAATAACTACTTTTGTTCTATAAGTTATTTACTTGAAGAACAGAATTTTGTAGCAAGTTAAAATCAAAATCTTCTAACTAATACTTTAGTTCCTTAAGTTCTTTACATAAAGATCAGAATTTTGTTAATAGTTTCAAATTGAAAACCCTAAAATAACTACTTTTGTTCTATAAGTTATTTACTTGAAGAACAGAATTTTGTAGCAATTTAAAATCAAAATCTTCTAACTAATACTTTAGTTCCTTAAGCTATTTACTTGAAGATCAGAATTTTGTTAATAGTTTAAAATTGAAAACCCTAAAATAACTACATTTGTTCTATAAGTTATTTACTTGAAGATCTGCATTTTGTTAATAGTTTAAAATTAAAAACTTTAAATTAACTACTTCTGTTCTATATGTTATTTACATGAAGATCAGAATTTTGTTAATAGTTTAAAATTGAAAACCCTAAAATAACTACTTTTGTTCTATAAGTTATTTACTTGAAGCTCTGCATTTTGTTAGTAGTTTATAATTAAAAACTCTAAATTAACTACTTCTGTTCTATAAGTTATTTACTTGAAGAACAGAATTTTGTAGCAATTTAAAATCAAAATTTTCTAACTAATACTTTAGTTCCTTAACTTATTTACAAGATCAGAATATTGTTAATAGTTTAAAATTGAAAACCCTAAAATAAATACATTTGTTCTATAAGTTATTTACTTGAAGATCTGCATTTTGTTATTAGTTTAAAATTAAAAACTCTAAATTAACTACTTCTGTTCTATAAGTTATTTACATGAAGATCAGAATTTTGTTAATAGTTTAAAATTGAAAACCCTAAAATAACTACTTTTGTTCTATAAGTTATTTACTTGAAGATCTTCATTTTGTAAAAAGTTTAAAATTAAAAACTCTAAATTAACTACTTCTGGTCTATCAGTTATTTACTTGAAGATCAGAATGTTGTTAATAGTTTAAAATTGAAAACTCTAAAATAACTACTTTTGTTCTATAAGTTATTTTGCTTGAAGAACAGAATTTTGTAGCAATTTAAAATCAAAATCTTCTAACTAATACTATGGTTCCTTAAGTTATTTACTTGAAGATCAGAATTTTGTTAATAGTTTAAAATTGAAAACCCTAATATAACTACATTTGTTCTATAAGTTACTTACTTGAAGATCTGCATTTTGTTAATAGTTTAAAATTAAAAACTCTAAATTAACTACTTCTGTTCTATATGTTATTAACATGAAGATCAGAATTCTGTTAATAGTTTATAATTGGAAACCCTAAAATAACTACTTTTGTTCTATAAGTTATTTACTTGAAGATCTGCATTTTGTTAGTAGTTTAAAATTAAAAACTCTAAATTAACTACTTCTGTTCTTTAATTTATTTACTTGAAGATCAGAATTTTGTTAATAGTTTAAAATTGAAAACCATAAAATAACTACTTTTGTTCTATAAGTTATTTACTTGAAGATCTGCATTTTGTTAATAGTTTAAAATTAAAAACTCTAAATTAACTACTTCTCCTCTATAAGTTATTTACTTGAAGATCAGAATTTTGTTAATAGTTTAAAATTGAAAACTCTAAAATAACTACTTTTGTTCTATAAGTTATTTACTTGAAGAACAGAATTTTGTAGCAATTTAAAAGCAAAATCTTCTAACTAATACTTTAGTTCTTTAAGTTATTTACTTGAAGATCAGAATTTTGTTAATAGTTCAAAATTGAAAATACTAAAATAACTACGTTTGTTCTATAAGTTATTTACTTGAAGATCTGGATTTTGTTAATAGTTTAAAATTAAAATATCTAAATTAAATACTTCTGTTCTATAAGTTATTTACTTGAAGATCAGAATTTTGTTAATAGTTTCAAATTGAAAACCCTGAAATAACTAGATTTGTTCTATAAGTTATTTACTTGAAGATCTGCATTTTGTTAATAGTTTAAAATTAAAAACTCTAAATTAACTACTTCTGTTCTATAAGTTATTTACTTGAAGATCAGAATTTTGTTAATAGTTTAAAATTGAAAAATCTAAATTAACTACTTCTGTTCTATAAGCTATTTACTTGAAGACCAGCATTTTGTTTATAGTTTAAAATTAAAAACTCTAAATTAACTACTTCTGTTCTATAAGCTATTTACTTGAAGATCAGAATGTTGTTAATAGTTTAAAATTAAAATCTCTAAATTAACTACTTCTGTTCTATAAGTTATTTACTTGAAGATCTGCATTTTGTTAATAGTTTAAAATTAAAAACTCTAAATTAACTACTTCTGTTCTATAAGTTATTTACTTGTAGATCAGAATTTTGTTAATAGTTTAAAATTGAAAAATCTAAAATAACTACTTTTGTTCTATAAGTTGTTTACTTGAAGAACAGAATTTTGTACCAACTTAAAATCAAAATCTTCTAACTAAACTTTAGTTCTTTAAGTTATTTACTTGAAGATCAGAATTTTGTTAATAGTTTAAAATTGAAAACCCTAAAATAACTACTTTTGTTCTATAAGTTATTTACTTGAAGTTCTGCATTTTGTTAATAGTTTAAATTTAAAAACTCTAAATTAACTACTTCTGTTCTATAAGTTATTTACTTGAAGATCAGCATTTTGTTAATAGTTTAAAATTAAAAACTCTAAATTAACTACTTCTGGTCTATAAGTTATTTACTTGAAGATCAGAATGTTGTTAATAGTTTAAAATTGAAAACTCTAAAATAACCACTTTTGTTCTATAAGTTATTTACTTGAAGAACAGAATTTTGTTGCAATTTAAAATCAAAATCTTCTAACTAATACTTTAGTTCCTTAATTTATTTACTTGAAGATCAGAATTTTGTTAATAGTTTAAAATTGAAAACTCTAAAATAACTACTTTTGTTCTATAAGTTATTTTGCTTGAAGAACAGAATTTTGTAGCAATTTAAAATCAAAATCTTCTAACTAATACTATGGTTCCTTAAGTTATTTACTTGAAGATCAGAATTTTGTTAATAGTTTAAAATTGAAAACCCTAATATAACTACATTTGTTCTATAAGTTACTTACTTGAAGATCTGCATTTTGTTAATAGTTTAAAATTAAAAACTCTAAATTAACTACTTCTGTTCTATATGTTATTAACATGAAGATCAGAATTCTGTTAATAGTTTATAATTGGAAACCCTAAAATAACTACTTTTGTTCTATAAGTTATTTACTTGAAGATCTGCATTTTGTTAGTAGTTTAAAATTAAAAACTCTAAATTAACTACTTCTGTTCTTTAATTTATTTACTTGAAGATCAGAATTTTGTTAATAGTTTAAAATTGAAAACCATAAAATAACTACTTTTGTTCTATAAGTTATTTACTTGAAGATCTGCATTTTGTTAATAGTTTAAAATTAAAAACTCTAAATTAACTACTTCTCCTCTATAAGTTATTTACTTGAAGATCAGAATTTTGTTAATAGTTTAAAATTGAAAACTCTAAAATAACTACTTTTGTTCTATAAGTTATTTACTTGAAGAACAGAATTTTGTAGCAATTTAAAAGCAAAATCTTCTAACTAATACTTTAGTTCTTTAAGTTATTTACTTGAAGATCAGAATTTTGTTAATAGTTCAAAATTGAAAATACTAAAATAACTACGTTTGTTCTATAAGTTATTTACTTGAAGATCTGGATTTTGTTAATAGTTTAAAATTAAAATATCTAAATTAAATACTTCTGTTCTATAAGTTATTTACTTGAAGATCAGAATTTTGTTAATAGTTTCAAATTGAAAACCCTGAAATAACTACTTTTGTTCTATAAGTTATTTAATTGAAGATCTGCATTTTGTTAATAGTTTAAAATTAAAAACTCTAAATTAACTACTTCTGTTCTATAAGTTATTTACTTGAAGATCAGAATTTTGTTAATAGTTTAAAATTGAAAAATCTAAATTAACTACTTCTGTTCTATAAGCTATTTACTTGAAGACCAGCATTTTGTTTATAGTTTAAAATTAAAAACTCTAAATTAACTACTTCTGTTCTATAAGCTATTTACTTGAAGATCAGAATGTTGTTAATAGTTTAAAATTAAAATCTCTAAATTAACTACTTCTGTTCTATAAGTTATTTACTTGAAGATCTGCATTTTGTTAATAGTTTAAAATTAAAAACTCTAAATTAACTACTTCTGTTCTATAAGTTATTTACTTGAAGATCAGAATTTTGTTAATAGTTTAAAATTGAAAAATCTAAAATAACTACTTTTGTTCTATAAGTTGTTTACTTGAAGAACAGAATTTTGTACCAACTTAAAATCAAAATCTTCTAACTAAACTTTAGTTCTTTAAGTTATTTACTTGAAGATCAGAATTTTGTTAATAGTTTAAAATTGAAAACCCTAAAATAACTACTTTTGTTCTATAAGTTATTTACTTGAAGTTCTGCATTTTGTTAATAGTTTAAATTTAAAAACTCTAAATTAACTACTTCTGTTCTATAAGTTATTTACTTGAAGATCAGCATTTTGTTAATAGTTTAAAATTAAAAACTCTAAATTAACTACTTCTGGTCTATAAGTTATTTACTTGAAGATCAGAATGTTGTTAATAGTTTAAAATTGAAAACTCTAAAATAACCACTTTTGTTCTATAAGTTATTTACTTGAAGAACAGAATTTTGTTGCAATTTAAAATCAAAATCTTCTAACTAATACTTTAGTTCCTTAATTTATTTACTTGAAGATCAGAATTTTGTTAATAGTTTAAAATTGAAAACCCTGAAATAACTACTTTTGTTCTATAAGTTATTTACTTAAAGATCTTCATTTTGTTAATAGTTTAAAATTAAAAACTCTAAATTAACTACTTCTGTTCTATAAGTTATTTACTTGAAGATCAGCATTTTGTTAATAGTTTAAAATTAAAAACTCTAAATTAACTACTTCTGGTCTATAAGTTATTTACTTGAAGATCAGAATGTTGTTAATAGTTTAAAATTGAAAACTCTAAAATAACTACTTTTGTTCTATAAGTTATTTACTTGAAGAACAGAATTTTGTATCAAGTTAAAATCAAAATCTTCTAACTAATACTTTAGTTCCTTAAGTTATTTACATAAAGATCAGATCTTTGTTAATAGTTTAAAATTAAAAACTCTAAATTAACTACTCCTGGTCTATAAGTTATTTACTTGAAGATCAGAATGTTGTTAATAGTTTAAAATTGAAAACTCTAAAATAACTACTTTTGTTCTATAAGTTATTTACTTGAAGAACAGAATTTTGTATCAAGTTAAAATCAAAATCTTCTAACTAATACTTTAGTTCCTTAAGTTATTTACATAAAGATCAGATCTTTGTTAATAGTTTCAAATTGAAAACCCTAAAATAACTACTTTTGTTCTATAAGTTATTTACTTGAAGATCTGCATTTTGTTAATAGTTTAAAATTAAAAACTCTAAATTAACTACTTCTGTTCTATAAGTTATTTACTTGAAGATCAGAATTTTGTTAATAGTTCAAAATTGAAAATACTAAAATAACTACGTTTGTTCTATAAGTTATTTACTTGAAGATCTGGATTTTGTTAATAGTTTAAAATTAAAAACTCTAAATTAACTACTTCTGTTCTATAAGTTATTTACTTGAAGATCAGAATTTTGTTAATAGTTTTAAATTGAAAACCCTAAAATAACTACTTTTGTTCTATAAGTTATTTACTTGAAGATCTGCATTTTGTTAATAGTTTAAAATTAAAAACTCTAAATTAACAACTTCTGTTCTATAAGTTATTTACTTGAAGATCAGAATGTTATTAATAGTTTAAAATTGAAAACTCTAAAATAACTACTTTTGTTCTATAAGTTACTTACTTGAAGATCAGAATTTTGTTAATAGTTTAAAATTGAAAACCCTAAAATAATTACTTTTGTTCTATAAGTTATTTACTTGAAGATCTGCATTTTGTTAATAGTTTAAAATAAAAAACTCTAAATTAACTACTTCTGGTCTATAAGTTATTTACTTGAAGATCAGAATGTTGTTAATAGTTTAAAATTGAAATCTCTAAATTAACTACTTCTGTGCTATAAGTTATTTACTTGAAGATCTGCATTTTGTTAATAGTTTAAAATTAAAAACTCTAAATTAACTACTTCTGTTCTATAAGTTATTTACTTGAAGATCAGAATTTTGTTAATAGTTTAAAATTGAAAAATCTAAAATAACTACTTTTGTTCTATAAGTTGTTTACTTGAAGAACAGAATTTTGTACCAACTTAAAATCAAAATCTTCTAACTAAACTTTAGTTCTTTAAGTTATTTACTTGAAGATCAGAATTTTGTTAATAGTTTAAAATTGAAAACCCTAAAATAACTACTTTTGTTCTATAAGTTATTTACTTGAAGTTCTGCATTTTGTTAATAGTTTAAATTTAAAAACTCTAAATTAACTACTTCTGTTCTATAAGTTATTTACTTGAAGATCAGCATTTTGTTAATAGTTTAAAATTAAAAACTCTAAATTAACTACTTCTGGTCTATAAGTTATTTACTTGAAGATCAGAATGTTGTTAATAGTTTAAAATTGAAAACTCTAAAATAACCACTTTTGTTCTATAAGTTATTTACTTGAAGAACAGAATTTTGTTGCAATTTAAAATCAAAATCTTCTAACTAATACTTTAGTTCCTTAATTTATTTACTTGAAGATCAGAATTTTGTTAATAGTTTAAAATTGAAAACCCTGAAATAACTACTTTTGTTCTATAAGTTATTTACTTAAAGATCTTCATTTTGTTAATAGTTTAAAATTAAAAACTCTAAATTAACTACTTCTGTTCTATAAGTTATTTACTTGAAGATCAGCATTTTGTTAATAGTTTAAAATTAAAAACTCTAAATTAACTACTTCTGGTCTATAAGTTATTTACTTGAAGATCAGAATGTTGTTAATAGTTTAAAATTGAAAACTCTAAAATAACTACTTTTGTTCTATAAGTTATTTACTTGAAGAACAGAATTTTGTATCAAGTTAAAATCAAAATCTTCTAACTAATACTTTAGTTCCTTAAGTTATTTACATAAAGATCAGATCTTTGTTAATAGTTTAAAATTAAAAACTCTAAATTAACTACTCCTGGTCTATAAGTTATTTACTTGAAGATCAGAATGTTGTTAATAGTTTAAAATTGAAAACTCTAAAATAACTACTTTTGTTCTATAAGTTATTTACTTGAAGAACAGAATTTTGTATCAAGTTAAAATCAAAATCTTCTAACTAATACTTTAGTTCCTTAAGTTATTTACATAAAGATCAGATCTTTGTTAATAGTTTCAAATTGAAAACCCTAAAATAACTACTTTTGTTCTATAAGTTATTTACTTGAAGATCTGCATTTTGTTAATAGTTTAAAATTAAAAACTCTAAATTAACTACTTCTGTTCTATAAGTTATTTACTTGAAGATCAGAATTTTGTTAATAGTTCAAAATTGAAAATACTAAAATAACTACGTTTGTTCTATAAGTTATTTACTTGAAGATCTGGATTTTGTTAATAGTTTAAAATTAAAAACTCTAAATTAACTACTTCTGTTCTATAAGTTATTTACTTGAAGATCAGAATTTTGTTAATAGTTTTAAATTGAAAACCCTAAAATAACTACTTTTGTTCTATAAGTTATTTACTTGAAGATCTGCATTTTGTTAATAGTTAAAAATTAAAAACTCTAAATTAACAACTTCTGTTCTATAAGTTATTTACTTGAAGATCAGAATGTTATTAATAGTTTAAAATTGAAAACTCTAAAATAACTACTTTTGTTCTATAAGTTATTTACTTGAAGATCAGAATTTTGTTAATAGTTTAAAATTGAAAACCCTAAAATAATTACTTTTGTTCTATAAGTTATTTACTTGAAGATCTGCATTTTGTTAATAGTTTAAAATAAAAAACTCTAAATTAACTACTTCTGGTCTATAAGTTATTTACTTGAAGATCAGAATGTTGTTAATAGTTTAAAATTGAAAACTCTAAAATAACTACTTTTGTTCTATAAGTTATTTACTTGAAGAACAGAATTTTGTAGCAATTTAAAATCAAAATCTTCTAACTAATACTTTAGTTCCTTAAGCTATTTACTTGAAGATCTGAATTTTGTTAATAGTTTAAAATTGAAAACCCTAAAATAACTACATTTGTTCTATAAGTTATTTACTTGAAGATCTGCATTTTGTTAATAGTTTAAAATTAAAAACTTTAAATTAACTACCTCTGTTCTATATGTTATTTACATGAAGATCAGAATTTTGTTAATAGTTTAAAATTGAAAACCCTAAAATAACTACTTTTGTTCTATAAGTTATTTACTTGAAGATCTGCATTTTGTTAGTAGTTTATAATTAAAAACTCTAAATTAACTACTTCTGTTCTATAAGTTATTTACTTGAAGAACAGAATTTTGTAGCAATTTAAAATCAAAATTTTCTAACTAATACTTTAGTTCCTTAACTTATTTACAAGATCAGAATTTTGTTAATAGTTTAAAATTGAAAACCCTAAAATAACTACATTTGTTCTATAAGTTATTTACTTGAAGATCTGCATTTTGTTATTAGTTTAAAATTAAAAACTCTAAATTAACTACTTCTGTTCTATAAGTTATTTACATGAAGATCAGAATTTTGTTAATAGTTTAAAATTGAAAACCCTAAAATAACTACTTTTGTTCTATAAGTTATTTACTTGAAGATCTTCATTTTGTTAATAGTTTAAAATTAAAAACTCTAAATTAACTACTTCTGGTCTATAAGTTATTTACTTGAAGATCAGAATGTTGTTAATAGTTTAAAATTGAAAACTCTAAAATAACTACTTTTGTTCTATAAGTTATTTTGCTTGAAGAACAGAATTTTGTAGCAATTTAAAATCAAAATCTTCTAACTAATACTATGGTTCCTTAAGTTATTTACTTGAAGATCAGAGTTTTGTTAATAGTTTAAAATTGAAAACCCTAAAATAACTACATTTGTTCTATAAGTTACTTACTTGAAGATCTGCATTTTGTTAATAGTTTAAAATTAAAAACTCTAAATTAACTACTTCTGTTCTATATGTTATTTACATGAAGATCAGAATTTTGTTAATAGTTTAAAATTGAAAACCCTAAAATAACTACTTTTGTTCTATAAGTTATTTACTTAAAGATCTGCATTTTGTTAGTAGTTTAAAATTAAAAACTCTAAATTAACTACTTCTGTTCTATAAGTTATTTACTTGAAGATCAGAATTTTGTTAATAGTTTAAAATTGAAAACTTTAAATAACTACTTTTCTTCTATAAGTTATTTACTTGAAGATCTGCATTTTGTTAATAGTTTAAAATTAAAAACTCTAAATTAACTACTTCTGGTCTATAAGTTATTTACTTGAAGATCAGAATTTTGTTAATAGTTTCAAATTGAAAACCCTAAAATAACTACTTTTGTTCTATAAGTTATTTACTTGAAGATCTGCATTTTGTTAATAGTTTAAAATTAAAAACTCTCAATTAACTACTTCTGTTCTATAAGTTATTTACTTGAAGATCAGAATTTTGAAATAGTTTAAAATTGAAAAATCTAAAATAACTACTTTTGTTCTATAAATTGTTTACTTGAAGAACAGAATTTTGTACCAACTTAAAATCAAAATCTTCTAACTAAACTTTAGTTCTTTAAGTTATTTACTTGAAGATCAGAATTTTGTTAATAGTTTAAAATTGAAAACCCTAAAATAACTCCTTTTGTTCTATAAGTTATTTACTTGAAGATCTGCATTTTGTTAATAGTTTAAAATTAAAAACTCTAAATTAACAACTTCTGTTCTATAAGTTATTTACTTGAAGATCAGAATGTTATTAATAGTTTAAAATTGAAAACCATAAAATAACTACTTTTGTTCTATAAGTTATTTACTTGAAGATCTGCATTTTGTTAATAGTTTAAAATTAAAAACTCTAAATTAACTACTTCTGTTCTATAAGTTATTCACTTGAAGATCAGAATTTTGTTAATAGTTTAAAATTGAAAAATCTAAAATAACTACTTTTGTTCTATAAGTTGTTTACTTGAAGAACAGAATTTTGTACCAACTTAAAATCAAAATCTTCTAACTAAACTTTAGTTCTTTAAGTTATTTACTTGAAGATCAGAATTTTGTTAATAGTTTAAAATTGAAAACCCTAAAATAACTCCTTTTGTTCTATAAGTTATTTACTTGAAGATCAGAAATTTGTTAATAGTTTAAAATTGAAAACCCTAAAATAACTACTTTTGTTCTATAAGTTATTTACTTGAAGTTCTGCATTTTGTTAATAGTTTAAATTTAAAAACTCTAAATTAACTACTTCTGTTCTATAAGTTATTTACTTGAAGATCAGCATTTTGTTAATAGTTTAAAATTAAAAACTCTAAATTAACTACTTCTGGTCTATAAGTTATTTACTTGAAGATCAGAATGTTGTTAATAGTTTAAAATTGAAAACTCTAAAATAACCACTTTTGTTCTATAAGTTATTTACTTGAAGAACAGAATTTTGTTGCAATTTAAAATCAAAATCTTCTAACTAATACTTTAGTTCCTTAATTTATTTACTTGAAGATCAGAATTTTGTTAATAGTTTAAAATTGAAAACCCTGAAATAACTACTTTTGTTCTATAAGTTATTTACTTAAAGATCTTCATTTTGTTAATAGTTTAAAATTAAAAACTCTAAATTAACTACTTCTGTTCTATAAGTTATTTACTTGAAGATCAGCATTTTGTTAATAGTTTAAAATTAAAAACTCTAAATTAACTACTCCTGGTCTATAAGTTATTTACTTGAAGATCAGAATGTTGTTAATAGTTTAAAATTGAAAACTCTAAAATAACTACTTTTGTTCTATAAGTTATTTACTTGAAGAACAGAATTTTGTATCAAGTTAAAATCAAAATCTTCTAACTAATACTTTAGTTCCTTAAGTTATTTACATAAAGATCAGATCTTTGTTAATAGTTTAAAATTAAAAACTCTAAATTAACTACTTCTGGTCTATAAGTTATTTACTTGAAGATCAGAATGTTGTTAATAGTTTAAAATTGAAAACTCTAAAATAACTACTTTTGTTCTATAAGTTATTTACTTGAAGAACAGAATTTTGTATCAAGTTAAAATCAAAATCTTCTAACTAATACTTTAGTTCCTTAAGTTATTTACATAAAGATCAGATCTTTGTTAATAGTTTCAAATTGAAAACCCTAAAATAACTACTTTTGTTCTATAAGTTATTTACTTGAAGATCTGCATTTTGTTAGTAGTTTAAAATTAAAATCTCTAAATTAACTACTTCTGTTCTATAAGTTATTTACTTGAAGATCAGAATTTTGTTAATAGTTCAAAATTGAAAATACTAAAATAACTACGTTTGTTTTATAAGTTATTTACTTGAAGATCTGGATTTTGTTAATAGTTTAAAATTAAAAACTCTAAATTAACTACTTCTGTTCTATAAGTTATTTACTTGAAGAGCAGAATTTTGTAGCAACTTAAAATCAAAATCTTCTAACTAAACTTTAGTTCTTTAAGTTATTTACTTGAAGATCAGAATTTGGTTAATAGTTTAAAATTAAAAACCCTAAAATAACTACTTTTGTTCTATAAGTTATTTACTTGAAGATCTGCATTTTGTTAATAGTTTAAAATTAAAAACTCTAAATTAACTACTTCTGTTCTATAAGTTATTTACTTGAAGATCAGAATTTTGTTAATAGTTTAAAATTGAAAACCCTAAAATAACTCCTTTTGTTCTATAAGTTATTTACTTGAAGATCAGAAATTTGTTAATAGTTTAAAATTGAAAACCCTAAAATAACTACTTTTGTTCTATAAGTTATTTACTTGAAGTTCTGCATTTTGTTAATAGTTTAAATTTAAAAACTCTAAATTAACTACTTCTGTTCTATAAGTTATTTACTTGAAGATCAGCATTTTGTTCATAGTTTAAAATTAAAAACTCTAAATTAACTACTTCTGGTCTCTAAGTTATTTACTTGAAGATCAGAATGTTGTTAATAGTTTAAAATTGAAAACTCTAAAATAACCACTTTTGTTCTATAAGTTATTTACATGAAGAACAGAATTTTGTTGCAATTTAAAATCAAAATCTTCTAACTAATACTTTAGTTCCTTAATTTATTTACTTGAAGATCAGAATTTTGTTAATAGTTTAAAATTGAAAACCCTGAAATAACTACTTTTGTTCTATAAGTTATTTACTTAAAGATCTTCATTTTGTTAATAGTTTAAAATTAAAAACTCTAAATTAACTACTTCTGTTCTATAAGTTATTTACTTGAAGATCAGCATTTTGTTAATAGTTTAAAATTAAAAACTCTAAATTAACTACTCCTGGTCTATAAGTTATTTACTTGAAGATCAGAATGTTGTTAATAGTTTAAAATTGAAAACTCTAAAATAACTACTTTTGTTCTATAAGTTATTTACTTGAAGAACAGAATTTTGTATCAAGTTAAAATCAAAATCTTCTAACTAATACTTTAGTTCCTTAAGTTATTTACATAAAGATCAGATCTTTGTTAATAGTTTAAAATTAAAAACTCTAAATTAACTACTCCTGGTCTATAAGTTATTTACTTGAAGATCAGAATGTTGTTAATAGTTTAAAATTGAAAACTCTAAAATAACTACTTTTGTTCTATAAGTTATTTACTTGAAGAACAGAATTTTGTATCAAGTTAAAATCAAAATCTTCTAACTAATACTTTAGTTCCTTAAGTTATTTACATAAAGATCAGATCTTTGTTAATAGTTTCAAATTGAAAACCCTAAAATAACTACTTTTGTTCTATAAGTTATTTACTTGAAGATCTGCATTTTGTTAGTAGTTTAAAATTAAAAACTCTAAATTAACTACTTCTGTTCTATAAGTTATTTACTTGAAGATCAGAATTTTGTTAATAGTTCAAAATTGAAAATACTAAAATAACTACGTTTGTTTTATAAGTTATTTACTTGAAGATCTGGATTTTGTTAATAGTTTAAAATTAAAAACTCTAAATTAACTACTTCTGTTCTATAAGTTATTTACTTGAAGATCAGAATTTTGTTAATAGTTTTAAATTGAAAACCCTAAAATAACTACTTTTGTTCTATAAGTTATTTACTTGAAGATCAGAATGTTATTAATAGTTTAAAATTGAAAACTCTAAAATAACTACTTTTGTTCTATAAGTTATTTACTTGAAGATCAGAATTTTGTTAATAGTTTAAAATTGAAAACCCTAAAATAATTACTTTTGTTCTATAAGTTATTTACTTGAAGATCTGCATTTTGTTAATAGTTTAAAATAAAAAACTCTAAATTAACTACTTCTGGTCTATAAGTTATTTACTTGAAGATCAGAATGTTGTTAATAGTTTAAAATTGAAAACTCTAAAATAACTACTTTTGTTCTATAAGTTATTTACTTGAAGAACAGAATTTTGTAGCAATTTAAAATCAAAATCTTCTAACTAATACTTTAGTTCCTTAAGCTATTTACTTGAAGATCTGAATTTTGTTAATAGTTTAAAATTGAAAACCCTAAAATAACTACATTTGTTCTATAAGTTATTTACTTGAAGATCTGCATTTTGTTAATAGTTTAAAATTAAAAACTTTAAATTAACTACCTCTGTTCTATATGTTATTTACATGAAGATCAGAATTTTGTTAATAGTTTAAAATTGAAAACCCTAAAATAACTACTTTTGTTCTATAAGTTATTTACTTGAAGATCTGCATTTTGTTAGTAGTTTATAATTAAAAACTCTAAATTAACTACTTCTGTTCTATAAGTTATTTACTTGAAGAACAGAATTTTGTTGCAATTTAAAATCAAAATTTTCTAACTAATACTTTAGTTCCTTAACTTTTTTTTTTAATTTTATAACAAATATATTATCTACAAAATGTACATTCAATTAAATTTAAAACAATATCTAAAATTAAGGACTAACACTAACTATATTTAGGTTTCTAAAAACAAATCTAGAGCTATTCACGCACTTGGGGGAGGGCGGCACCGTCTTCAAAACCAATTAGGGTGGCTGACCTCCACTTATGTCTTGTTCTTCTGATGCACATGCTGGTTGCGCGCACGATTGCAATTGCAATTCGTGCTCTCAGCCAGCCCATGACCGAGGAACATAAGCGGCCCCAACGATCTGATATGGCCTCTCCAAGGTTCCTGACAAATGTAGCCATCTGTGGTGCAAAGACGCCGTCCACGGAGGTTACTAGTGGGGTGAAAGTGGCATGTTTAGCTTCACAGGCAGCGGAGTATTTTCTTTTTTTCTCATCTTCAGCGGATCGTAGTATGGAGCCTACCGGGCGTGAGATGTAAGAGGGAGCGTCGGTGTCAACGACACGAATATCAAATAACGCCTCCCTCTGGGCATCCCATTCCTTAACTTATTTACAAGATCAGAATTTTGTTAATAGTTTAAAATTGAAAACCCTAAAATAACTACATTTGTTCTATAAGTTATTTACTTGAAGATCTGCATTTTGTTATTAGTTTAAAATTAAAAACTCTAAATTAACTACTTCTGTTCTATAAGTTATTTACATGAAGATCAGAATTTTGTTAATAGTTTAAAATTGAAAACCCTAAAATAACTACTTTTGTTCTATAAGTTATTTACTTGAAGATCTTCATTTTGTTAATAGTTTAAAATTAAAAACTCTAAATTAACTACTTCTGGTCTATAAGTTATTTACTTGAAGATCAGAATTTTGTTAATAGTTTAAAATTGAAAACTCTAAAATAACTACTTTTGTTCTATAAGTTATTTACTTGAAGAACAGAATTTTGTAGCAACTTAAAATCAAAATCTTCTAACTAAACTTCAGTTCTTTAATTTATTTACTTGAAGATCAGAATTTTGTTAATAGTTTAAAATTGAAAACCATAAAATAACTACTTTTGTTCTATAAGTTATTTACTTGAAGATCTGCATTTTGTTAATAGTTTAAAATTAAAAACTCTAAATTAACTACTTCTCCTCTATAAGTTATTTACTTGAAGATCAGAATTTTGTTAATAGTTTAAAATTGAAAACTCTAAAATAACTACTTTTGTTCTATAAGTTATTTACTTGAAGAACAGAATTTTGTAGCAATTTAAAAGCAAAATCTTCTAACTAATACTTTAGTTCTTTAAGTTATTTACTTGAAGATCAGAATTTTGTTAATAGTTCAAAATTGAAAATACTAAAATAACTACGTTTGTTCTATAAGTTATTTACTTGAAGATCTGGATTTTGTTAATAGTTTAAAATTAAAATCTCTAAATTAACTACTTCTGTTGTATAAGTTATTTACTTGAAGATCAGAATACAGAATTTTGTTAATAGTTTAAAATTGAAAAATCTAAAATAACTACTTTTGTTCTATACGTTGTTTACTTGAAGAACAGAATTTTGTACCAACTTAAAATCAAAATCTTCTAACTAAACTTTAGTTCTTTAAGTTATTTACTTGAAGATCAGAATTTTGTTAATAGTTTAAAATTGAAAACCCTAAATTAACTACTTCTGTTGTATAAGTTATTTACTTGAAGATCAGAATACAGAATTTTGTTAATAGTTTAAAATTGAAAAATCTAAAATAACTACTTTTGTTCTATAAGTTGTTTACTTGAAGAACAGAATTTTGTACCAACTTAAAATCAAAATCTTCTAACTAAACTTTAGTTCTTTAAGTTATTTACTTGAAGATCAGAATTTTGTTAATAGTTTAAAATTGAAAACCCTAAAGTAACTCCTTTAGTTCTATAAGTTATTTACTTGAAGATCAGAAATTTGTTAATAGTTTAAAATTGAAAACCCTAAAATAACTACTTTTGTTCTATAAGTTATTTACTTGAAGATCTGCATTTTGTTAATAGTTTAAATTTAAAAACTCTAAATTAACTACTTCTGTTCTATAAGTTATTTACTTGAAGATCAGCATTTTGTTAATAGTTTAAAATTAAAAACTCTAAATTAACTACTTCTGGTCTATAAGTTATTTACTTGAAGATCAGAATGTTGTTAATAGTTTAAAATTGAAAACCCTAAAATAACTACTTTTGTTCTATAAGTTATTTACTTGAAGATCTGCATTTTGTTAATAGTTTAAAATTAAAAACTCTAAATTAACTACTTCTGTTCTATAAGCTATTTACTTGAAGATCAGCATTTTGTTAATAGTTTCAAATTGAAAACCCTGAAATAACTACTTTTGTTCTATAAGTTATTTACTTGAAGATCTGCATTTTGTTAATAGTTTAAAATTAAAAACTCTAAATTAACTACTTCTGGTCTATAAGTTATTTACTTGAAGATCAGAATGTTATTAATAGTTTAAAATTGAAAACTCTAAAATAACTACTTTTGTTCTATAAGTTATTTACTTGAAGAACAGAATTTTGTAGCAACTTAAAATCAAAATCTTCTAACTAAACTTTAGTTCTTTAATTTATTTACTTGAAGATCTGGATTTTGTTAATAGTTTAAAATTAAAATCTCTAAATTAACTACTTCTGTTCTATAAGTTATTTACTTGAAGATCAGAATTTTGTTAATAGTTTCAAATTGAAAACCCTGAAATAACTACTTTTGTTCTATAAGTTATTTACTTGAAGATCTGCATTTTGTTAATAGTTTAAAATTAAAAACTCTAAATTAACTACTTCTGTTCTATAAGTTATTTACTTGAAGATCAGAATTTTGTTAATAGTTTAAAATTGAAAAATCTAAAATAACTACTTTTGTTCTATAAGTTGTTTACTTGAAGAACAGAATGTTGTACCAACTTAAAATCAAAATCTTCTAACTAAACTTTAGTTCTTTAAGTTATTTACTTGAAGATCAGAATTTTGTTAATAGTTTAAAATTGAAAACCCTAAAATAACTACTTTTGTTCTATAAGTTATTTACTTGAAGATCTGCATTTTGTTAATAGTTTAAAATTAAAAACTCTAAATTAACAACTTCTGTTCTATAAGTTATTTACTTGAAGATCAGCATTTTGTTAATAGCTTAAAATGAAAACCTCTAAATTAGCTACTTCTGTTCTATAAGTTATTTACTTGAAGATCAGAATGTTATTAATAAAATAATTAAGGGTAAATGAAATAAAATTTCAAAAACCTATTGTCGACCGTAAAAACTAAATCGACCTCTATCTCAACTATTAATTTTTTTTATATGTTATTAATAGTTTAAAATTGAAAACTCTAAAATAACTACTTTTGTTCTATAAGTTATTTACTTGAAGAACAGAATTTTGTAGCAATTTAAAATCAAAATCTTCTAACTAATACTTTAGTTCCTTAAGTTATTTACCTGAAGATCAGAATTTTGTTAATAGTTTAAAATTGAAAACCCTAAAATAACTACATTTGTTCTATAAGTTTATTACTTGAAGATCTGCATTTTGTTAATAGTTTAAAATTAAAAACTCTAAATTAACTACTTCTGTTCTATATGTTATTTACATGAAGATCAGAATTTTGTTAATAGTTTAAAATTGAAAACCCTCAAATAACTACTTTTGTTCTATAAGTTATTTACTTGAAGATCTGCATTTTTTAAGTAGTTTAAAATTAAAAACTCTAAATTAACTACTTCTGTTCTATATGTTATTTACTTGAAGATCAGAATTTTGTTAATAGTTTAAAATTTAAAACTCTAAAATAACTATTTTTGTTCTATAAGTTATTTACTTGAAGAACAGAATTTTGTAGCAACTTAAAATCAAAATCTTCTAACTAAAGTTTAGTTCTTTAAGCTATTTACTTGAAGATCAGAATTTTGTTAATAGTTTAATATTGAAAACCCTAAAATAACTACTTTTGATCTATAAGTTATTTACTTGAAGATCTGCATTTTGTTAATAGTTTAAAATTAAAAACTCTAAATTAACTACTTCTGTTCTATAAGTTATTTACTTGAAGATCAGAATTTTGCTAATAGTTTATAATTGAAAACCCTAAAATAACTACTTTTGTTCTATAAGTTATTTACTTGAAGATCTGCATTTTGTTAATAGTTTAAAATTAAAAACTCTACATTAACTACTTCTGTTCTATAAGTTATTTACTTGAAGATCAGCATTTTGTTAATCGTTTAAAATTAAAAACTCTAAATTAACTACTTCTGGTCTATAAGTTATTTACTTGAAGATCAGAATGTTGTTAATAGTTTAAAATTGAAAACTCTAAAATAACTACTTTTGTTCTATAAGTTATTTACTTGAAGAACAGAATTTTGTTAATAGTTTAAAATTGAAAACCCTAAAATAACTACATTTGTTCTATAAGTTATTTACTTGAAGATCTGCATTTTGTTAATAGTTTAAAATTAAAAACTCTAAATTAACTACTTCTGTTCTATATGTTATTTACATGAAGATCAGAATTTTGTAAATTGTTTAAAATTGAAAACCCTAAATTAACTACTTTTGTTCTATAAGTTATTTACTTGAAGATCTGCATTTTGTTAGTAGTTTAAAATTAAAAACTCTAAATTAACTACTTCTGTTCTATAAGTTATTTACTTGAAGAACAGAATTTTGTAGCAATTTAAAATCAAAATTTTCTAACTAATACTTTAGTTCCTTAACTTATTTACTTGAAGATCTTCATTTTGTTAATAGTTTAAAATTAAAAACTCTAAATTAACTACTTCTGGTCTATAAGTTATTTACTTGAAGATCAGAATGTTGTTAATAGTTTAAAATTGAAAACTCTAAAATAACTACTTTTGTTCTATAAATTATTTATTTGAAGAGCAGAATTTTGTAGCAATTTAAAATCAAAATCTTCTAACTAATACTTTGGTTCCTTAAGTTATTTACTTGAAGATCAGAATTTTGTTAATAGTTTAAAATTGAAAACCCTAAAATAACTACTTTTGTTCTATAAGTTATTTACTTGAAGATCTTCACTTTGGTAATAGTTTAAAATTAAAAACTCTAAATTAACTACTTCTGGTCTATAAGTTATTTACTTGAAGAACAGAATGTTGTTAATAGTTTAAAATTGAAAACTCTAAAATAACTACTTTTGTTCTATAAGTTATTTATTTGAAGAACAGAATTTTGTAGCAATTTAAAATCAAAATCTTCTAACTAATACTTTGGTTCCTTAAGTTATTTACTTGAAGATCAGAATTTTGTTAATAGTTTAAAATTGAAAACCCTAAAATAACTACTTTTGTTCTATAAGTTATTTACTTGAAGATCTGCATTTTGTTAATAGTTTAAAATTAAAAACTCTAAATTAACTACTTCTGTTCTATAAGTTATTTACTTGAAGATCTGCATTTTGTTAGTAGTTTAAAATTAAAAACTCGAAATTAACTACTTCTGTTCTATAAGTTATTTACTTGAAGATCAGAATTTTGTTAATAGTTTAAAATTGAAAACTCTAAAATAACTACTTTTGTTCTATAAGTTATTTACTTGAAGAACAGAATTTTGTAGCAACATAAAATCAAAATCTTCTAACTAAACTTTAGTTCTTTAAGTTATTTACTTGAAGATCAGAACTTTGTTAATAGTTTAAAATTGAAAACCCTAAAATAAATACTTTTGTTCTATAAGTTATTTACTTGAAGATCAGAAATTTGTTAATAGTTTAAAATTAAAAACTCTAAATTAACTACTTTTGTTCTATAAGTTATTTACATGAAGATCAGAATTTTGTTAATAGTTTAAAATTGAAAACCCTAAAATAACTACTTTTGTTCTATAAGTTATTTACTTGAAGATCTTCATTTTGTTAATAGTTTAAAATTAAAAACTCTAAATTAACTACTTCTGGTCTATAAGTTACTTACTTGAAGTTAAGAATGTTGTTAATAGTTTAAAATTGAAAACTCTAAAATAAGTACTTTTGTTCTATAAGTTATTTACTTGAAGATCTGCATATTGTTAATAGTTCAAAATTGAAAATACTAAAATAACTACGTTTGTTCTATAAGTTATTTACTTGAAGATCTGGATTTTGTTAAGAGTTTAAAATTAAAAACTCTAAATTAACTACTTCTGTTCTATAAGTTATTTACTTGAAGATCAGAATTTTGTTAATAGTTTTAAATTGAAAACCCTAAAATAACTACTTTTGTTCTATAAGTTATTTACTTGAAGATTAGCATTTTGTTAATAGTTTAAAATTAAAAACTCTAAATTAACAACTTCTGTTCTATAAGTTATTTACTTGAAGATCAGCATTTTGTTAATAGCTTAAAATGAAAACCTCTAAATTAACTACTTCTGGTCTATAAGTTATTTACTTGAAGATCAGAATGTTATTAATAGTTTAAAATTGAAAACTCTAAACTAACTACTTTTGTTCTATAAGTTATTTACTTGAAGAACAGAATTTTGTAGCAATTTAAAATCAAAATCTTCTAACTAATACTTTAGTTCCTTAAGTTATTTACCTGAAGATCAGAATTTTGTTAATAGTTTAAAATTGAAAACCCTAAAATAATAACTTTTGTTCTATAAGTTATTTACTTGAAGATCTGGATTTTGTTAATAGTTTAAAATTAAAAACTCTAAATTAACTACTTCTGTTCTATAAGTTATTTACTTGAAGATCAGAATTTTGTTAATAGTATTAAAATGAAAACCCTAAAATAACTACTTTTGTTCTATAAGTTATTTACTTGAAGATCAGCATTTTGTTAATAGTTTAAAATTAAAAACTCTAAATTAACTACTTCTGGTCTATAAGTTATTTACTTGAAGATCAGAATGTTGTTAATAGTTTAAAATTGAAAACTCTCAAATAACCACTTTTGTTCTATAAGTTATTTACTTGAAGAACAGAATTTTGTAGCAATTTAAAATCAAAATCTTCTAACTAATACTTTAGTTCCTTAATTTATTTACTTGAAGATCAGAATTTTGTTAATAGTTTAAAATTGAAAACCCTGAAATAACTACTTTTGTTCTATAAGTTATTTACTTAAAGATCTTCATTTTGTTAATAGTTTAAAATTAAAAACTCTAAATTAACTACTTCTGTTCTATAAGTTATTTACTTGAAGATCAGCATTTTGTTAATAGTTTAAAATTAAAAACTCTAAATTAACTACTCCTGGTCTATAAGTTATTTACTTGAAGATCAGAATGTTGTTAATAGTTTAAAATTGAAAACTCTAAAATAACTACTTTTGTTCTATAAGTTATTTACTTGAAGAACAGAATTTTGTAGCAAGTTAAAATCAAAATCTTCTAACTAATACTTTAGTTCCTTAAGTTCTTTACATAAAGATCAGAATTTTGTTAATAGTTTCAAATTGAAAACCCTAAAATAACTACTTTTGTTCTATAAGTTATTTACTTGAAGAACAGAATTTTGTAGCAATTTAAAATCAAAATCTTCTAACTAATACTTTAGTTCCTTAAGCTATTTACTTGAAGATCAGAATTTTGTTAATAGTTTAAAATTGAAAACCCTAAAATAACTACATTTGTTCTATAAGTTATTTACTTGAAGATCTGCATTTTGTTAATAGTTTAAAATTAAAAACTTTAAATTAACTACTTCTGTTCTATATGTTATTTACATGAAGATCAGAATTTTGTTAATAGTTTAAAATTGAAAACCCTAAAATAACTACTTTTGTTCTATAAGTTATTTACTTGAAGCTCTGCATTTTGTTAGTAGTTTATAATTAAAAACTCTAAATTAACTACTTCTGTTCTATAAGTTATTTACTTGAAGAACAGAATTTTGTAGCAATTTAAAATCAAAATTTTCTAACTAATACTTTAGTTCCTTAACTTATTTACAAGATCAGAATATTGTTAATAGTTTAAAATTGAAAACCCTAAAATAAATACATTTGTTCTATAAGTTATTTACTTGAAGATCTGCATTTTGTTATTAGTTTAAAATTAAAAACTCTAAATTAACTACTTCTGTTCTATAAGTTATTTACATGAAGATCAGAATTTTGTTAATAGTTTAAAATTGAAAACCCTAAAATAACTACTTTTGTTCTATAAGTTATTTACTTGAAGATCTTCATTTTGTAAAAAGTTTAAAATTAAAAACTCTAAATTAACTACTTCTGGTCTATCAGTTATTTACTTGAAGATCAGAATGTTGTTAATAGTTTAAAATTGAAAACTCTAAAATAACTACTTTTGTTCTATAAGTTATTTTGCTTGAAGAACAGAATTTTGTAGCAATTTAAAATCAAAATCTTCTAACTAATACTATGGTTCCTTAAGTTATTTACTTGAAGATCAGAATTTTGTTAATAGTTTAAAATTGAAAACCCTAATATAACTACATTTGTTCTATAAGTTACTTACTTGAAGATCTGCATTTTGTTAATAGTTTAAAATTAAAAACTCTAAATTAACTACTTCTGTTCTATATGTTATTAACATGAAGATCAGAATTCTGTTAATAGTTTATAATTGGAAACCCTAAAATAACTACTTTTGTTCTATAAGTTATTTACTTGAAGATCTGCATTTTGTTAGTAGTTTAAAATTAAAAACTCTAAATTAACTACTTCTGTTCTTTAATTTATTTACTTGAAGATCAGAATTTTGTTAATAGTTTAAAATTGAAAACCATAAAATAACTACTTTTGTTCTATAAGTTATTTACTTGAAGATCTGCATTTTGTTAATAGTTTAAAATTAAAAACTCTAAATTAACTACTTCTCCTCTATAAGTTATTTACTTGAAGATCAGAATTTTGTTAATAGTTTAAAATTGAAAACTCTAAAATAACTACTTTTGTTCTATAAGTTATTTACTTGAAGAACAGAATTTTGTAGCAATTTAAAAGCAAAATCTTCTAACTAATACTTTAGTTCTTTAAGTTATTTACTTGAAGATCAGAATTTTGTTAATAGTTCAAAATTGAAAATACTAAAATAACTACGTTTGTTCTATAAGTTATTTACTTGAAGATCTGGATTTTGTTAATAGTTTAAAATTAAAATATCTAAATTAAATACTTCTGTTCTATAAGTTATTTACTTGAAGATCAGAATTTTGTTAATAGTTTCAAATTGAAAACCCTGAAATAACTAGATTTGTTCTATAAGTTATTTACTTGAAGATCTGCATTTTGTTAATAGTTTAAAATTAAAAACTATAAATTAACTACTTCTGTTCTATAAGTTATTTACTTGAAGATCAGAATTTTGTTAATAGTTTAAAATTGAAAAATCTAAATTAACTACTTCTGTTCTATAAGCTATTTACTTGAAGACCAGCATTTTGTTTATAGTTTAAAATTAAAAACTCTAAATTAACTACTTCTGTTCTATAAGCTATTTACTTGAAGATCAGAATGTTGTTAATAGTTTAAAATTAAAATCTCTAAATTAACTACTTCTGTTCTATAAGTTATTTACTTGAAGATCTGCATTTTGTTAATAGTTTAAAATTAAAAACTCTAAATTAACTACTTCTGTTCTATAAGTTATTTACTTGTAGATCAGAATTTTGTTAATAGTTTAAAATTGAAAAATCTAAAATAACTACTTTTGTTCTATAAGTTGTTTACTTGAAGAACAGAATTTTGTACCAACTTAAAATCAAAATCTTCTAACTAAACTTTAGTTCTTTAAGTTATTTACTTGAAGATCAGAATTTTGTTAATAGTTTAAAATTGAAAACCCTAAAATAACTACTTTTGTTCTATAAGTTATTTACTTGAAGTTCTGCATTTTGTTAATAGTTTAAATTTAAAAACTCTAAATTAACTACTTCTGTTCTATAAGTTATTTACTTGAAGATCAGCATTTTGTTAATAGTTTAAAATTAAAAACTCTAAATTAACTACTTCTGGTCTATAAGTTATTTACTTGAAGATCAGAATGTTGTTAATAGTTTAAAATTGAAAACTCTAAAATAACCACTTTTGTTCTATAAGTTATTTACTTGAAGAACAGAATTTTGTTGCAATTTAAAATCAAAATCTTCTAACTAATACTTTAGTTCCTTAATTTATTTACTTGAAGATCAGAATTTTGTTAATAGTTTAAAATTGAAAACTCTAAAATAACTACTTTTGTTCTATAAGTTATTTTGCTTGAAGAACAGAATTTTGTAGCAATTTAAAATCAAAATCTTCTAACTAATACTATGGTTCCTTAAGTTATTTACTTGAAGATCAGAATTTTGTTAATAGTTTAAAATTGAAAACCCTAATATAACTACATTTGTTCTATAAGTTACTTACTTGAAGATCTGCTATTTGTTAATAGTTTAAAATTAAAAACTCTAAATTAACTACTTCTGTTCTATATGTTATTAACATGAAGATCAGAATTCTGTTAATAGTTTATAATTGGAAACCCTAAAATAACTACTTTTGTTCTATAAGTTATTTACTTGAAGATCTGCATTTTGTTAGTAGTTTAAAATTAAAAACTCTAAATTAACTACTTCTGTTCTTTAATTTATTTACTTGAAGATCAGAATTTTGTTAATAGTTTAAAATTGAAAACCATAAAATAACTACTTTTGTTCTATAAGTTATTTACTTGAAGATCTGCATTTTGTTAATAGTTTAAAATTAAAAACTCTAAATTAACTACTTCTCCTCTATAAGTTATTTACTTGAAGATCAGAATTTTGTTAATAGTTTAAAATTGAAAACTCTAAAATAACTACTTTTGTTCTATAAGTTATTTACTTGAAGAACAGAATTTTGTAGCAATTTAAAAGCAAAATCTTCTAACTAATACTTTAGTTCTTTAAGTTATTTACTTGAAGATCAGAATTTTGTTAATAGTTCAAAATTGAAAATACTAAAATAACTACGTTTGTTCTATAAGTTATTTACTTGAAGATCTGGATTTTGTTAATAGTTTAAAATTAAAATATCTAAATTAAATACTTCTGTTCTATAAGTTATTTACTTGAAGATCAGAATTTTGTTAATAGTTTCAAATTGAAAACCCTGAAATAACTACTTTTGTTCTATAAGTTATTTACTTGAAGATCTGCATTTTGTTAATAGTTTAAAATTAAAAACTCTAAATTAACTACTTCTGTTCTATAAGTTATTTACTTGAAGATCAGAATTTTGTTAATAGTTTAAAATTGAAAAATCTAAATTAACTACTTCTGTTCTATAAGCTATTTACTTGAAGACCAGCATTTTGTTTATAGTTTAAAATTAAAAACTCTAAATTAACTACTTCTGTTCTATAAGCTATTTACTTGAAGATCAGAATGTTGTTAATAGTTTAAAATTAAAATCTCTAAATTAACTACTTCTGTTCTATAAGTTATTTACTTGAAGATCTGCATTTTGTTAATAGTTTAAAATTAAAAACTCTAAATTAACTACTTCTGTTCTATAAGTTATTTACTTGAAGATCAGAATTTTGTTAATAGTTTAAAATTGAAAAATCTAAAATAACTACTTTTGTTCTATAAGTTGTTTACTTGAAGAACAGAATTTTGTACCAACTTAAAATCAAAATCTTCTAACTAAACTTTAGTTCTTTAAGTTATTTACTTGAAGATCAGAATTTTGTTAATAGTTTAAAATTGAAAACCCTAAAATAACTACTTTTGTTCTATAAGTTATTTACTTGAAGTTCTGCATTTTGTTAATAGTTTAAATTTAAAAACTCTAAATTAACTACTTCTGTTCTATAAGTTATTTACTTGAAGATCAGCATTTTGTTAATAGTTTAAAATTAAAAACTCTAAATTAACTACTTCTGGTCTATAAGTTATTTACTTGAAGATCAGAATGTTGTTAATAGTTTAAAATTGAAAACTCTAAAATAACCACTTTTGTTCTATAAGTTATTTACTTGAAGAACAGAATTTTGTTGCAATTTAAAATCAAAATCTTCTAACTAATACTTTAGTTCCTTAATTTATTTACTTGAAGATCAGAATTTTGTTAATAGTTTAAAATTGAAAACCCTGAAATAACTACTTTTGTTCTATAAGTTATTTACTTAAAGATCTTCATTTTGTTAATAGTTTAAAATTAAAAACTCTAAATTAACTACTTCTGTTCTATAAGTTATTTACTTGAAGATCAGCATTTTGTTAATAGTTTAAAATTAAAAACTCTAAATTAACTACTTCTGGTCTATAAGTTATTTACTTGAAGATCAGAATGTTGTTAATAGTTTAAAATTGAAAACTCTAAAATAACTACTTTTGTTCTATAAGTTATTTACTTGAAGAACAGAATTTTGTATCAAGTTAAAATCAAAATCTTCTAACTAATACTTTAGTTCCTTAAGTTATTTACATAAAGATCAGATCTTTGTTAATAGTTTAAAATTAAAAACTCTAAATTAACTACTCCTGGTCTATAAGTTATTTACTTGAAGATCAGAATGTTGTTAATAGTTTAAAATTGAAAACTCTAAAATAACTACTTTTGTTCTATAAGTTATTTACTTGAAGAACAGAATTTTGTATCAAGTTAAAATCAAAATCTTCTAACTAATACTTTAGTTCCTTAAGTTATTTACATAAAGATCAGATCTTTGTTAATAGTTTCAAATTGAAAACCCTAAAATAACTACTTTTGTTCTATAAGTTATTTACTTGAAGATCTGCATTTTGTTAATAGTTTAAAATTAAAAACTCTAAATTAACTACTTCTGTTCTATAAGTTATTTACTTGAAGATCAGAATTTTGTTAATAGTTCAAAATTGAAAATACTAAAATAACTACGTTTGTTCTATAAGTTATTTACTTGAAGATCTGGATTTTGTTAATAGTTTAAAATTAAAAACTCTAAATTAACTACTTCTGTTCTATAAGTTATTTACTTGAAGATCAGAATTTTGTTAATAGTTTTAAATTGAAAACCCTAAAATAACTACTTTTGTTCTATAAGTTATTTACTTGAAGATCTGCATTTTGTTAATAGTTTAAAATTAAAAACTCTAAATTAACAACTTCTGTTCTATAAGTTATTTACTTGAAGATCAGAATGTTATTAATAGTTTAAAATTGAAAACTCTAAAATAACTACTTTTGTTCTATAAGTTATTTACTTGAAGATCAGAATTTTGTTAATAGTTTAAAATTGAAAACCCTAAAATAATTACTTTTGTTCTATAAGTTATTTACTTGAAGATCTGCATTTTGTTAATAGTTTAAAATAAAAAACTCTAAATTAACTACTTCTGGTCTATAAGTTATTTACTTGAAGATCAGAATGTTGTTAATAGTTTAAAATTGAAATCTCTAAATTAACTACTTCTGTGCTATAAGTTATTTACTTGAAGATCTGCATTTTGTTAATAGTTTAAAATTAAAAACTCTAAATTAACTACTTCTGTTCTATAAGTTATTTACTTGAAGATCAGAATTTTGTTAATAGTTTAAAATTGAAAAATCTAAAATAACTACTTTTGTTCTATAAGTTGTTTACTTGAAGAACAGAATTTTGTACCAACTTAAAATCAAAATCTTCTAACTAAACTTTAGTTCTTTAAGTTATTTACTTGAAGATCAGAATTTTGTTAATAGTTTAAAATTGAAAACCCTAAAATAACTACTTTTGTTCTATAAGTTATTTACTTGAAGTTCTGCATTTTGTTAATAGTTTAAATTTAAAAACTCTAAATTAACTACTTCTGTTCTATAAGTTATTTACTTGAAGATCAGCATTTTGTTAATAGTTTAAAATTAAAAACTCTAAATTAACTACTTCTGGTCTATAAGTTATTTACTTGAAGATCAGAATGTTGTTAATAGTTTAAAATTGAAAACTCTAAAATAACCACTTTTGTTCTATAAGTTATTTACTTGAAGAACAGAATTTTGTTGCAATTTAAAATCAAAATCTTCTAACTAATACTTTAGTTCCTTAATTTATTTACTTGAAGATCAGAATTTTGTTAATAGTTTAAAATTGAAAACCCTGAAATAACTACTTTTGTTCTATAAGTTATTTACTTAAAGATCTTCATTTTGTTAATAGTTTAAAATTAAAAACTCTAAATTAACTACTTCTGTTCTATAAGTTATTTACTTGAAGATCAGCATTTTGTTAATAGTTTAAAATTAAAAACTCTAAATTAACTACTTCTGGTCTATAAGTTATTTACTTGAAGATCAGAATGTTGTTAATAGTTTAAAATTGAAAACTCTAAAATAACTACTTTTGTTCTATAAGTTATTTACTTGAAGAACAGAATTTTGTATCAAGTTAAAATCAAAATCTTCTAACTAATACTTTAGTTCCTTAAGTTATTTACATAAAGATCAGATCTTTGTTAATAGTTTAAAATTAAAAACTCTAAATTAACTACTCCTGGTCTATAAGTTATTTACTTGAAGATCAGAATGTTGTTAATAGTTTAAAATTGAAAACTCTAAAATAACTACTTTTGTTCTATAAGTTATTTACTTGAAGAACAGAATTTTGTATCAAGTTAAAATCAAAATCTTCTAACTAATACTTTAGTTCCTTAAGTTATTTACATAAAGATCAGATCTTTGTTAATAGTTTCAAATTGAAAACCCTAAAATAACTACTTTTGTTCTATAAGTTATTTACTTGAAGATCTGCATTTTGTTAATAGTTTAAAATTAAAAACTCTAAATTAACTACTTCTGTTCTATAAGTTATTTACTTGAAGATCAGAATTTTGTTAATAGTTCAAAATTGAAAATACTAAAATAACTACGTTTGTTCTATAAGTTATTTACTTGAAGATCTGGATTTTGTTAATAGTTTAAAATTAAAAACTCTAAATTAACTACTTCTGTTCTATAAGTTATTTACTTGAAGATCAGAATTTTGTTAATAGTTTTAAATTGAAAACCCTAAAATAACTACTTTTGTTCTATAAGTTATTTACTTGAAGATCTGCATTTTGTTAATAGTTAAAAATTAAAAACTCTAAATTAACAACTTCTGTTCTATAAGTTATTTACTTGAAGATCAGAATGTTATTAATAGTTTAAAATTGAAAACTCTAAAATAACTACTTTTGTTCTATAAGTTATTTACTTGAAGATCAGAATTTTGTTAATAGTTTAAAATTGAAAACCCTAAAATAATTACTTTTGTTCTATAAGTTATTTACTTGAAGATCTGCATTTTGTTAATAGTTTAAAATAAAAAACTCTAAATTAACTACTTCTGGTCTATAAGTTATTTACTTGAAGATCAGAATGTTGTTAATAGTTTAAAATTGAAAACTCTAAAATAACTACTTTTGTTCTATAAGTTATTTACTTGAAGAACAGAATTTTGTAGCAATTTAAAATCAAAATCTTCTAACTAATACTTTAGTTCCTTAAGCTATTTACTTGAAGATCTGAATTTTGTTAATAGTTTAAAATTGAAAACCCTAAAATAACTACATTTGTTCTATAAGTTATTTACTTGAAGATCTGCATTTTGTTAATAGTTTAAAATTAAAAACTTTAAATTAACTACCTCTGTTCTATATGTTATTTACATGAAGATCAGAATTTTGTTAATAGTTTAAAATTGAAAACCCTAAAATAACTACTTTTGTTCTATAAGTTATTTACTTGAAGATCTGCATTTTGTTAGTAGTTTATAATTAAAAACTCTAAATTAACTACTTCTGTTCTATAAGTTATTTACTTGAAGAACAGAATTTTGTAGCAATTTAAAATCAAAATTTTCTAACTAATACTTTAGTTCCTTAACTTATTTACAAGATCAGAATTTTGTTAATAGTTTAAAATTGAAAACCCTAAAATAACTACATTTGTTCTATAAGTTATTTACTTGAAGATCTGCATTTTGTTATTAGTTTAAAATTAAAAACTCTAAATTAACTACTTCTGTTCTATAAGTTATTTACATGAAGATCAGAATTTTGTTAATAGTTTAAAATTGAAAACCCTAAAATAACTACTTTTGTTCTATAAGTTATTTACTTGAAGATCTTCATTTTGTTAATAGTTTAAAATTAAAAACTCTAAATTAACTACTTCTGGTCTATAAGTTATTTACTTGAAGATCAGAATGTTGTTAATAGTTTAAAATTGAAAACTCTAAAATAACTACTTTTGTTCTATAAGTTATTTTGCTTGAAGAACAGAATTTTGTAGCAATTTAAAATCAAAATCTTCTAACTAATACTATGGTTCCTTAAGTTATTTACTTGAAGATCAGAGTTTTGTTAATAGTTTAAAATTGAAAACCCTAAAATAACTACATTTGTTCTATAAGTTACTTACTTGAAGATCTGCATTTTGTTAATAGTTTAAAATTAAAAACTCTAAATTAACTACTTCTGTTCTATATGTTATTTACATGAAGATCAGAATTTTGTTAATAGTTTAAAATTGAAAACCCTAAAATAACTACTTTTGTTCTATAAGTTATTTACTTAAAGATCTGCATTTTGTTAGTAGTTTAAAATTAAAAACTCTAAATTAACTACTTCTGTTCTATAAGTTATATACTTGAAGATCAGAATTTTGTTAATAGTTTAAAATTGAAAACTTTAAATAACTACTTTTCTTCTATAAGTTATTTACTTGAAGATCTGCATTTTGTTAATAGTTTAAAATTAAAAACTCTAAATTAACTACTTCTGGTCTATAAGTTATTTACTTGAAGATCAGAATTTTGTTAATAGTTTCAAATTGAAAACCCTAAAATAACTACTTTTGTTCTATAAGTTATTTACTTGAAGATCTGCATTTTGTTAATAGTTTAAAATTAAAAACTCTCAATTAACTACTTCTGTTCTATAAGTTATTTACTTGAAGATCAGAATTTTGAAATAGTTTAAAATTGAAAAATCTAAAATAACTACTTTTGTTCTATAAGTTGTTTACTTGAAGAACAGAATTTTGTACCAACTTAAAATCAAAATCTTCTAACTAAACTTTAGTTCTTTAAGTTATTTACTTGAAGATCAGAATTTTGTTAATAGTTTAAAATTGAAAACCCTAAAATAACTCCTTTTGTTCTATAAGTTATTTACTTGAAGATCTGCATTTTGTTAATAGTTTAAAATTAAAAACTCTAAATTAACAACTTCTGTTCTATAAGTTATTTACTTGAAGATCAGAATGTTATTAATAGTTTAAAATTGAAAACCATAAAATAACTACTTTTGTTCTATAAGTTATTTACTTGAAGATCTGCATTTTGTTAATAGTTTAAAATTAAAAACTCTAAATTAACTACTTCTGTTCTATAAGTTATTCACTTGAAGATCAGAATTTTGTTAATAGTTTAAAATTGAAAAATCTAAAATAACTACTTTTGTTCTATAAGTTGTTTACTTGAAGAACAGAATTTTGTACCAACTTAAAATCAAAATCTTCTAACTAAACTTTAGTTCTTTAAGTTATTTACTTGAAGATCAGAATTTTGTTAATAGTTTAAAATTGAAAACCCTAAAATAACTCCTTTTGTTCTATAAGTTATTTACTTGAAGATCAGAAATTTGTTAATAGTTTAAAATTGAAAACCCTAAAATAACTACTTTTGTTCTATAAGTTATTTACTTGAAGTTCTGCATTTTGTTAATAGTTTAAATTTAAAAACTCTAAATTAACTACTTCTGTTCTATAAGTTATTTACTTGAAGATCAGCATTTTGTTAATAGTTTAAAATTAAAAACTCTAAATTAACTACTTCTGGTCTATAAGTTATTTACTTGAAGATCAGAATGTTGTTAATAGTTTAAAATTGAAAACTCTAAAATAACCACTTTTGTTCTATAAGTTATTTACTTGAAGAACAGAATTTTGTTGCAATTTAAAATCAAAATCTTCTAACTAATACTTTAGTTCCTTAATTTATTTACTTGAAGATCAGAATTTTGTTAATAGTTTAAAATTGAAAACCCTGAAATAACTACTTTTGTTCTATAAGTTATTTACTTAAAGATCTTCATTTTGTTAATAGTTTAAAATTAAAAACTCTAAATTAACTACTTCTGTTCTATAAGTTATTTACTTGAAGATCAGCATTTTGTTAATAGTTTAAAATTAAAAACTCTAAATTAACTACTCCTGGTCTATAAGTTATTTACTTGAAGATCAGAATGTTGTTAATAGTTTAAAATTGAAAACTCTAAAATAACTACTTTTGTTCTATAAGTTATTTACTTGAAGAACAGAATTTTGTATCAAGTTAAAATCAAAATCTTCTAACTAATACTTTAGTTCCTTAAGTTATTTACATAAAGATCAGATCTTTGTTAATAGTTTAAAATTAAAAACTCTAAATTAACTACTTCTGGTCTATAAGTTATTTACTTGAAGATCAGAATGTTGTTAATAGTTTAAAATTGAAAACTCTAAAATAACTACTTTTGTTCTATAAGTTATTTACTTGAAGAACAGAATTTTGTATCAAGTTAAAATCAAAATCTTCTAACTAATACTTTAGTTCCTTAAGTTATTTACATAAAGATCAGATCTTTGTTAATAGTTTCAAATTGAAAACCCTAAAATAACTACTTTTGTTCTATAAGTTATTTACTTGAAGATCTGCATTTTGTTAGTAGTTTAAAATTAAAATCTCTAAATTAACTACTTCTGTTCTATAAGTTATTTACTTGAAGATCAGAATTTTGTTAATAGTTCAAAATTGAAAATACTAAAATAACTACGTTTGTTTTATAAGTTATTTACTTGAAGATCTGGATTTTGTTAATAGTTTAAAATTAAAAACTCTAAATTAACTACTTCTGTTCTATAAGTTATTTACTTGAAGAGCAGAATTTTGTAGCAACTTAAAATCAAAATCTTCTAACTAAACTTTAGTTCTTTAAGTTATTTACTTGAAGATCAGAATTTGGTTAATAGTTTAAAATTAAAAACCCTAAAATAACTACTTTTGTTCTATAAGTTATTTACTTGAAGATCTGCATTTTGTTAATAGTTTAAAATTAAAAACTCTAAATTAACTACTTCTGTTCTATAAGTTATTTACTTGAAGATCAGAATTTTGTTAATAGTTTAAAATTGAAAACCCTAAAATAACTCCTTTTGTTCTATAAGTTATTTACTTGAAGATCAGAAATTTGTTAATAGTTTAAAATTGAAAACCCTAAAATAACTACTTTTGTTCTATAAGTTATTTACTTGAAGTTCTGCATTTTGTTAATAGTTTAAATTTAAAAACTCTAAATTAACTACTTCTGTTCTATAAGTTATTTACTTGAAGATCAGCATTTTGTTCATAGTTTAAAATTAAAAACTCTAAATTAACTACTTCTGGTCTCTAAGTTATTTACTTGAAGATCAGAATGTTGTTAATAGTTTAAAATTGAAAACTCTAAAATAACCACTTTTGTTCTATAAGTTATTTACATGAAGAACAGAATTTTGTTGCAATTTAAAATCAAAATCTTCTAACTAATACTTTAGTTCCTTAATTTATTTACTTGAAGATCAGAATTTTGTTAATAGTTTAAAATTGAAAACCCTGAAATAACTACTTTTGTTCTATAAGTTATTTACTTAAAGATCTTCATTTTGTTAATAGTTTAAAATTAAAAACTCTAAATTAACTACTTCTGTTCTATAAGTTATTTACTTGAAGATCAGCATTTTGTTAATAGTTTAAAATTAAAAACTCTAAATTAACTACTCCTGGTCTATAAGTTATTTACTTGAAGATCAGAATGTTGTTAATAGTTTAAAATTGAAAACTCTAAAATAACTACTTTTGTTCTATAAGTTATTTACTTGAAGAACAGAATTTTGTATCAAGTTAAAATCAAAATCTTCTAACTAATACTTTAGTTCCTTAAGTTATTTACATAAAGATCAGATCTTTGTTAATAGTTTAAAATTAAAAACTCTAAATTAACTACTCCTGGTCTATAAGTTATTTACTTGAAGATCAGAATGTTGTTAATAGTTTAAAATTGAAAACTCTAAAATAACTACTTTTGTTCTATAAGTTATTTACTTGAAGAACAGAATTTTGTATCAAGTTAAAATCAAAATCTTCTAACTAATACTTTAGTTCCTTAAGTTATTTACATAAAGATCAGATCTTTGTTAATAGTTTCAAATTGAAAACCCTAAAATAACTACTTTTGTTCTATAAGTTATTTACTTGAAGATCTGCATTTTGTTAGTAGTTTAAAATTAAAAACTCTAAATTAACTACTTCTGTTCTATAAGTTATTTACTTGAAGATCAGAATTTTGTTAATAGTTCAAAATTGAAAATACTAAAATAACTACGTTTGTTTTATAAGTTATTTACTTGAAGATCTGGATTTTGTTAATAGTTTAAAATTAAAAACTCTAAATTAACTACTTCTGTTCTATAAGTTATTTACTTGAAGATCAGAATTTTGTTAATAGTTTTAAATTGAAAACCCTAAAATAACTACTTTTGTTCTATAAGTTATTTACTTGAAGATCAGAATGTTATTAATAGTTTAAAATTGAAAACTCTAAAATAACTACTTTTGTTCTATAAGTTATTTACTTGAAGATCAGAATTTTGTTAATAGTTTAAAATTGAAAACCCTAAAATAATTACTTTTGTTCTATAAGTTATTTACTTGAAGATCTGCATTTTGTTAATAGTTTAAAATAAAAAACTCTAAATTAACTACTTCTGGTCTATAAGTTATTTACTTGAAGATCAGAATGTTGTTAATAGTTTAAAATTGAAAACTCTAAAATAACTACTTTTGTTCTATAAGTTATTTACTTGAAGAACAGAATTTTGTAGCAATTTAAAATCAAAATCTTCTAACTAATACTTTAGTTCCTTAAGCTATTTACTTGAAGATCTGAATTTTGTTAATAGTTTAAAATTGAAAACCCTAAAATAACTACATTTGTTCTATAAGTTATTTACTTGAAGATCTGCATTTTGTTAATAGTTTAAAATTAAAAACTTTAAATTAACTACCTCTGTTCTATATGTTATTTACATGAAGATCAGAATTTTGTTAATAGTTTAAAATTGAAAACCCTAAAATAACTACTTTTGTTCTATAAGTTATTTACTTGAAGATCTGCATTTTGTTAGTAGTTTATAATTAAAAACTCTAAATTAACTACTTCTGTTCTATAAGTTATTTACTTGAAGAACAGAATTTTGTTGCAATTTAAAATCAAAATTTTCTAACTAATACTTTAGTTCCTTAACTTTTTTTTTTAATTTTATAACAAATATATTATCTACAAAATGTACATTCAATTAAATTTAAAACAATATCTAAAATTAAGGACTAACACTAACTATATTTAGGTTTCTAAAAACAAATCTAGAGCTATTCACGCACTTGGGGGAGGGCGGCACCGTCTTCAAAACCAATTAGGGTGGCTGACCTCCACTTATGTCTTGTTCTTCTGATGCACATGCTGGTTGCGCGCACGATTGCAATTGCAATTCGTGCTCTCAGCCAGCCCATGACCGAGGAACATAAGCGGCCCCAACGATCTGATATGGCCTCTCCAAGGTTCCTGACAAATGTAGCCATCTGTGGTGCAAAGACGCCGTCCACGGAGGTTACTAGTGGGGTGAAAGTGGCATGTTTAGCTTCACAGGCAGCGGAGTATTTTCTTTTTTTCTCATCTTCAGCGGATCGTAGTATGGAGCCTACCGGGCGTGAGATGTAAGAGGGAGCGTCGGTGTCAACGACACGAATATCAAATAACGCCTCCCTCTGGGCATCCCATTCCTTAACTTATTTACAAGATCAGAATTTTGTTAATAGTTTAAAATTGAAAACCCTAAAATAACTACATTTGTTCTATAAGTTATTTACTTGAAGATCTGCATTTTGTTATTAGTTTAAAATTAAAAACTCTAAATTAACTACTTCTGTTCTATAAGTTATTTACATGAAGATCAGAATTTTGTTAATAGTTTAAAATTGAAAACCCTAAAATAACTACTTTTGTTCTATAAGTTATTTACTTGAAGATCTTCATTTTGTTAATAGTTTAAAATTAAAAACTCTAAATTAACTACTTCTGGTCTATAAGTTATTTACTTGAAGATCAGAATTTTGTTAATAGTTTAAAATTGAAAACTCTAAAATAACTACTTTTGTTCTATAAGTTATTTACTTGAAGAACAGAATTTTGTAGCAACTTAAAATCAAAATCTTCTAACTAAACTTCAGTTCTTTAATTTATTTACTTGAAGATCAGAATTTTGTTAATAGTTTAAAATTGAAAACCATAAAATAACTACTTTTGTTCTATAAGTTATTTACTTGAAGATCTGCATTTTGTTAATAGTTTAAAATTAAAAACTCTAAATTAACTACTTCTCCTCTATAAGTTATTTACTTGAAGATCAGAATTTTGTTAATAGTTTAAAATTGAAAACTCTAAAATAACTACTTTTGTTCTATAAGTTATTTACTTGAAGAACAGAATTTTGTAGCAATTTAAAAGCAAAATCTTCTAACTAATACTTTAGTTCTTTAAGTTATTTACTTGAAGATCAGAATTTTGTTAATAGTTCAAAATTGAAAATACTAAAATAACTACGTTTGTTCTATAAGTTATTTACTTGAAGATCTGGATTTTGTTAATAGTTTAAAATTAAAATCTCTAAATTAACTACTTCTGTTGTATAAGTTATTTACTTGAAGATCAGAATACAGAATTTTGTTAATAGTTTAAAATTGAAAAATCTAAAATAACTACTTTTGTTCTATACGTTGTTTACTTGAAGAACAGAATTTTGTACCAACTTAAAATCAAAATCTTCTAACTAAACTTTAGTTCTTTAAGTTATTTACTTGAAGATCAGAATTTTGTTAATAGTTTAAAATTGAAAACCCTAAATTAACTACTTCTGTTGTATAAGTTATTTACTTGAAGATCAGAATACAGAATTTTGTTAATAGTTTAAAATTGAAAAATCTAAAATAACTACTTTTGTTCTATAAGTTGTTTACTTGAAGAACAGAATTTTGTACCAACTTAAAATCAAAATCTTCTAACTAAACTTTAGTTCTTTAAGTTATTTACTTGAAGATCAGAATTTTGTTAATAGTTTAAAATTGAAAACCCTAAAGTAACTCCTTTAGTTCTATAAGTTATTTACTTGAAGATCAGAAATTTGTTAATAGTTTAAAATTGAAAACCCTAAAATAACTACTTTTGTTCTATAAGTTATTTACTTGAAGATCTGCATTTTGTTAATAGTTTAAATTTAAAAACTCTAAATTAACTACTTCTGTTCTATAAGTTATTTACTTGAAGATCAGCATTTTGTTAATAGTTTAAAATTAAAAACTCTAAATTAACTACTTCTGGTCTATAAGTTATTTACTTGAAGATCAGAATGTTGTTAATAGTTTAAAATTGAAAACTCTAAAATAACCACTTTTGTTCTATAAGTTATTTGCTTGAAGAACAGAATTTTGTTGCAATTTAAAATCAAAATCTTCTAACTAATACTTTAGTTCCTTAATTTATTTACTTGAAGATCAGAATTTTGTTAATAGTTTAAAATTGAAAACCCTGAAATAACTACTTTTGTTCTATAAGTTATTTACTTGAAGATCTGCATTTTGTTAATAGTTTAAAATTAAAAACTCTAAATTAACTACTTCTGTTCTATAAGCTATTTACTTGAAGATCAGCATTTTGTTAATAGTTTCAAATTGAAAACCCTGAAATAACTACTTTTGTTCTATAAGTTATTTACTTGAAGATCTGCATTTTGTTAATAGTTTAAAATTAAAAACTCTAAATTAACTACTTCTGGTCTATAAGTTATTTACTTGAAGATCAGAATGTTATTAATAGTTTAAAATTGAAAACTCTAAAATAACTACTTTTGTTCTATAAGTTATTTACTTGAAGAACAGAATTTTGTAGCAACTTAAAATCAAAATCTTCTAACTAAACTTTAGTTCTTTAATTTATTTACTTGAAGATCTGGATTTTGTTAATAGTTTAAAATTAAAATCTCTAAATTAACTACTTCTGTTCTATAAGTTATTTACTTGAAGATCAGAATTTTGTTAATAGTTTCAAATTGAAAACCCTGAAATAACTACTTTTGTTCTATAAGTTATTTACTTGAAGATCTGCATTTTGTTAATAGTTTAAAATTAAAAACTCTAAATTAACTACTTCTGTTCTATAAGTTATTTACTTGAAGATCAGAATTTTGTTAATAGTTTAAAATTGAAAAATCTAAAATAACTACTTTTGTTCTATAAGTTGTTTACTTGAAGAACAGAATGTTGTACCAACTTAAAATCAAAATCTTCTAACTAAACTTTAGTTCTTTAAGTTATTTACTTGAAGATCAGAATTTTGTTAATAGTTTAAAATTGAAAACCCTAAAATAACTACTTTTGTTCTATAAGTTATTTACTTGAAGATCTGCATTTTGTTAATAGTTTAAAATTAAAAACTCTAAATTAACAACTTCTGTTCTATAAGTTATTTACTTGAAGATCAGCATTTTGTTAATAGCTTAAAATGAAAACCTCTAAATTAGCTACTTCTGTTCTATAAGTTATTTACTTGAAGATCAGAATGTTATTAATAAAATAATTAAGGGTAAATGAAATAAAATTTCAAAAACCTATTGTCGACCGTAAAAACTAAATCGACCTCTATCTCAACTATTAATTTTTTTTATATGTTATTAATAGTTTAAAATTGAAAACTCTAAAATAACTACTTTTGTTCTATAAGTTATTTACTTGAAGAACAGAATTTTGTAGCAATTTAAAATCAAAATCTTCTAACTAATACTTTAGTTCCTTAAGTTATTTACCTGAAGATCAGAATTTTGTTAATAGTTTAAAATTGAAAACCCTAAAATAACTACATTTGTTCTATAAGTTTATTACTTGAAGATCTGCATTTTGTTAATAGTTTAAAATTAAAAACTCTAAATTAACTACTTCTGTTCTATATGTTATTTACATGAAGATCAGAATTTTGTTAATAGTTTAAAATTGAAAACCCTCAAATAACTACTTTTGTTCTATAAGTTATTTACTTGAAGATCTGCATTTTTTAAGTAGTTTAAAATTAAAAACTCTAAATTAACTACTTCTGTTCTATATGTTATTTACTTGAAGATCAGAATTTTGTTAATAGTTTAAAATTTAAAACTCTAAAATAACTATTTTTGTTCTATAAGTTATTTACTTGAAGAACAGAATTTTGTAGCAACTTAAAATCAAAATCTTCTAACTAAAGTTTAGTTCTTTAAGCTATTTACTTGAAGATCAGAATTTTGTTAATAGTTTAATATTGAAAACCCTAAAATAACTACTTTTGATCTATAAGTTATTTACTTGAAGATCTGCATTTTGTTAATAGTTTAAAATTAAAAACTCTAAATTAACTACTTCTGTTCTATAAGTTATTTACTTGAAGATCAGAATTTTGCTAATAGTTTATAATTGAAAACCCTAAAATAACTACTTTTGTTCTATAAGTTATTTACTTGAAGATCTGCATTTTGTTAATAGTTTAAAATTAAAAACTCTACATTAACTACTTCTGTTCTATAAGTTATTTACTTGAAGATCAGCATTTTGTTAATCGTTTAAAATTAAAAACTCTAAATTAACTACTTCTGGTCTATAAGTTATTTACTTGAAGATCAGAATGTTGTTAATAGTTTAAAATTGAAAACTCTAAAATAACTACTTTTGTTCTATAAGTTATTTACTTGAAGAACAGAATTTTGTTAATAGTTTAAAATTGAAAACCCTAAAATAACTACATTTGTTCTATAAGTTATTTACTTGAAGATCTGCATTTTGTTAATAGTTTAAAATTAAAAACTCTAAATTAACTACTTCTGTTCTATATGTTATTTACATGAAGATCAGAATTTTGTAAATTGTTTAAAATTGAAAACCCTAAATTAACTACTTTTGTTCTATAAGTTATTTACTTGAAGATCTGCATTTTGTTAGTAGTTTAAAATTAAAAACTCTAAATTAACTACTTCTGTTCTATAAGTTATTTACTTGAAGAACAGAATTTTGTAGCAATTTAAAATCAAAATTTTCTAACTAATACTTTAGTTCCTTAACTTATTTACTTGAAGATCTTCATTTTGTTAATAGTTTAAAATTAAAAACTCTAAATTAACTACTTCTGGTCTATAAGTTATTTACTTGAAGATCAGAATGTTGTTAATAGTTTAAAATTGAAAACTCTAAAATAACTACTTTTGTTCTATAAATTATTTATTTGAAGAGCAGAATTTTGTAGCAATTTAAAATCAAAATCTTCTAACTAATACTTTGGTTCCTTAAGTTATTTACTTGAAGATCAGAATTTTGTTAATAGTTTAAAATTGAAAACCCTAAAATAACTACTTTTGTTCTATAAGTTATTTACTTGAAGATCTTCACTTTGGTAATAGTTTAAAATTAAAAACTCTAAATTAACTACTTCTGGTCTATAAGTTATTTACTTGAAGAACAGAATGTTGTTAATAGTTTAAAATTGAAAACTCTAAAATAACTACTTTTGTTCTATAAGTTATTTATTTGAAGAACAGAATTTTGTAGCAATTTAAAATCAAAATCTTCTAACTAATACTTTGGTTCCTTAAGTTATTTACTTGAAGATCAGAATTTTGTTAATAGTTTAAAATTGAAAACCCTAAAATAACTACTTTTGTTCTATAAGTTATTTACTTGAAGATCTGCATTTTGTTAATAGTTTAAAATTAAAAACTCTAAATTAACTACTTCTGTTCTATAAGTTCTTTACTTGACGATCAGAATTTTGTTAATAGTTTAAAATTGAAAACCCTAAAATAACTACTTTTGTTCTATAAGTTATTTACTTGAAGATCTGCATTTTGTTAATAGTTTAAAATTAAAAACTCTAAATTAACTACTTCTGTTCTATAAGTTATTTACTTGAAGATCAAAATTTTGTTAATAGTTTAAGATTGAAAACTCTAAAATAACTACTTTTGTTCTATAAGTTATTTACTTGAAGAACAGAATTTTGTAGCCATTTAAAATCAAAATCTTCTAACTAATAATTTAGTTCTTTAAGTTATTTACTTGAAGATCAGAATTTTGCTAATAGTTTAAAATTGAAAACCCTATAATAACTACTTTTGTTCTATAAGTTATTTACTTGAAGATCTGCATTTTGTTAATAGTTTAAAATTAAAAACTCTAAATTAACTACTTCTGTTCTATAAGTTATTTACTTGAAGATCTGCATTTTGTTAGTAGTTTAAAATTAAAAACTCGAAATTAACTACTTCTGTTCTATAAGTTATTTACTTGAAGATCAGAATTTTGTTAATAGTTTAAAATTGAAAACTCTAAAATAACTACTTTTGTTCTATAAGTTATTTACTTGAAGAACAGAATTTTGTAGCAACATAAAATCAAAATCTTCTAACTAAACTTTAGTTCTTTAAGTTATTTACTTGAAGATCAGAACTTTGTTAATAGTTTAAAATTGAAAACCCTAAAATAAATACTTTTGTTCTATAAGTTATTTACTTGAAGATCAGAAATTTGTTAATAGTTTAAAATTAAAAACTCTAAATTAACTACTTTTGTTCTATAAGTTATTTACATGAAGATCAGAATTTTGTTAATAGTTTAAAATTGAAAACCCTAAAATAACTACTTTTGTTCTATAAGTTATTTACTTGAAGATCTTCATTTTGTTAATAGTTTAAAATTAAAAACTCTAAATTAACTACTTCTGGTCTATAAGTTACTTACTTGAAGTTAAGAATGTTGTTAATAGTTTAAAATTGAAAACTCTAAAATAAGTACTTTTGTTCTATAAGTTATTTACTTGAAGATCTGCATATTGTTAATAGTTCAAAATTGAAAATACTAAAATAACTACGTTTGTTCTATAAGTTATTTACTTGAAGATCTGGATTTTGTTAAGAGTTTAAAATTAAAAACTCTAAATTAACTACTTCTGTTCTATAAGTTATTTACTTGAAGATCAGAATTTTGTTAATAGTTTTAAATTGAAAACCCTAAAATAACTACTTTTGTTCTATAAGTTATTTACTTGAAGATTAGCATTTTGTTAATAGTTTAAAATTAAAAACTCTAAATTAACAACTTCTGTTCTATAAGTTATTTACTTGAAGATCAGCATTTTGTTAATAGCTTAAAATGAAAACCTCTAAATTAACTACTTCTGGTCTATAAGTTATTTACTTGAAGATCAGAATGTTATTAATAGTTTAAAATTGAAAACTCTAAACTAACTACTTTTGTTCTATAAGTTATTTACTTGAAGAACAGAATTTTGTAGCAATTTAAAATCAAAATCTTCTAACTAATACTTTAGTTCCTTAAGTTATTTACCTGAAGATCAGAATTTTGTTAATAGTTTAAAATTGAAAACCCTAAAATAATAACTTTTGTTCTATAAGTTATTTACTTGAAGATCTGGATTTTGTTAATAGTTTAAAATTAAAAACTCTAAATTAACTACTTCTGTTCTATAAGTTATTTACTTGAAGATCAGAATTTTGTTAATAGTATTAAAATGAAAACCCTAAAATAACTACTTTTGTTCTATAAGTTATTTACTTGAAGATCTGCATTTTGTTAATAGTTTAAAATTAAAAACTCTAAATTAACTACTTCTGTTCTATAAGTTATTTACTTGAAGATCTGCATTTTGTTAATAGTTTAAAATTAAAAACTCTAAATTAACTACTTCTGTTCTATAAGTTATTTACTTGAAGATCAGCATTTTGTTAATCGTTTAAAATTAAAAACTCTAAATTAACTACTTCTGGTCTATAAGTTATTTACTTGAAGATCAGAATGTTGTTAATAGTTTAAAATTGAAAACTCTAAAATAACTACTTTTGTTCTATAAGTTATTTACTTGAAGAACAGAATTTTGTTAATAGTTTAAAATTGAAAACCCTAAAATAACTACATTTGTTCTATAAGTTATTTACTTGAAGATCTGCATTTTGTTAATAGTTTAAAATTAAAAACTCTAAATTAACTACTTCTGTTCTATATGTTATTTACATGAAGATCAGAATTTTGTAAATTGTTTAAAATTGAAAACCCTAAATTAACTACTTTTGTTCTATAAGTTATTTACTTGAAGATCTGCATTTTGTTAGTAGTTTAAAATTAAAAACTCTAAATTAACTACTTCTGTTCTATAAGTTATTTACTTGAAGAACAGAATTTTGTAGCAATTTAAAATCAAAATTTTCTAACTAATACTTTAGTTCCTTAACTTATTTACTTGAAGATTTTCATTTTGTTAATAGTTTAAAATTAAAAACTCTAAATTAACTACTTCTGGTCTATAAGTTATTTACTTGAAGATCAGAATGTTGTTAATAGTTTAAAATTGAAAACTCTAAAATAACTACTTTTGTTCTATAAGTTATTTATTTGAAGAACAGAATTTTGTAGCAATTTAAAATCAAAATCTTCTAACTAATACTTTGGTTCCTTAAGTTATTTACTTGAAGATCAGAATTTTGTTAATAGTTTAAAATTGAAAACCCTAAAATAACTACTTGTGTTCTATAAGTTATTTACTTGAAGATCTTCACTTTGTTAATAGTTTAAAATTAAAAACTCTAAATTAACTACTTCTGGTCTATAAGTTATTTACTTGAAGAACAGAATGTTGTTAATAGTTTAAAATTGAAAACTCTAAAATAACTACTTTTGTTCTATAAGTTATTTATTTGAAGAACAGAATTTTGTAGCAATTTAAAATCAAAATCTTCTAACTAATACTTTGGTTCCTTAAGTTATTTACTTGAAGATCAGAATTTTGTTAATAGTTTAAAATTGAAAACCCTAAAATAACTACTTTTGTTCTATAAGTTATTTACTTGAAGATCTGCATTTTGTTAATAGTTTAAAATTAAAAACTCTAAATTAACTACTTCTGTTCTATAAGTTCTTTACTTGACGATCAGAATTTTGTTAATAGTTTAAAATTGAAAACCCTAAAATAACTACTTTTGTTCTATAAGTTATTTACTTGAAGATCTGCATTTTGTTAATAGTTTAAAATTAAAAACTCTAAATTAACTACTTCTGTTCTATAAGTTATTTACTTGAAGATCAAAATTTTGTTAATAGTTTAAGATTGAAAACTCTAAAATAACTACTTTTGTTCTATAAGTTATTTACTTGAAGAACAGAATTTTGTAGCCATTTAAAATCAAAATCTTCTAACTAATAATTTAGTTCTTTAAGTTATTTACTTGAAGATCAGAATTTTGCTAATAGTTTAAAATTGAAAACCCTATAATAACTACTTTTGTTCTATAAGTTATTTACTTGAAGATCTGCATTTTGTTAATAGTTTAAAATTAAAAACTCTAAATTAACTACTTCTGTTCTATAAGTTATTTACTTGAAGATCTGCATTTTGTTAGTAGTTTAAAATTAAAAACTCGAAATTAACTACTTCTGTTCTATAAGTTATTTACTTGAAGATCAGAATTTTGTTAATAGTTTAAAATTGAAAACTCTAAAATATCTACTTTTGTTCTATAAGTTATTTACTTGAAGAACAGAATTTTGTAGCAACTTAAAATCAAAATCTTCTAACTAAACTTTAGTTCTTTAAGTTATTTACTTGAAGATCAGAATTTTGTTAATAGTTTAAAATTGAAAACCCTAAAACAAATACTTTTGTTCTATAAGTTATTTACTTGAAGATCAGAAATTTGTTAATAGTTTAAAATTAAAAACTCTAAATTAACTACTTTTGTTCTATAAGTTATTTACATGAAGATCAGAATTTTGTTAATAGTTTAAAATTGAAAACCCTAAAATAACTACTTTTGTTCTATAAGTTATTTACTTGAAGATCTTCATTTTGTTAATAGTTTAAAATTAAAAACTCTAAATTAACTACTTCTGGTCTATAAGTTATTTACTTGAAGATCAGAATGTTGTTAATAGTTTAAAATTGAAAACTCTAAAATAACTACTTTTGTTCTATAAGTTATTTATTTGAAGAACAGAATTTTGTAGCAATTTAAAATCAAAATCTTCTAACTAATACTTTGGTTCCTTAAGTTATTTACTTGAAGATCAGAATTTTGTTAATAGTTTAAAATTGAAAACCCTAAAATAACTACATTTGTTCTATAAGTTATTTACTTGAAGATCTGCATTTTGTTAATAGTTTAAAATTAAAAACTCTAAATTAACTACTTCTGTTCTATAAGTTATTTACTTGAAGATCAGCATTTTGTTAATAGTTTAAAATTAAAAACTCTAAATTAACCACTTCTGGTCTATAAGTTATTTACTTGAAGTTAAGAATGTTGTTAATAGTTTAAAATTGAAAACTCTAAAATAAGTACTTTTGTTCTATAAGTTATTTACTTGAAGATCTGCATATTGTTAATAGTTCAAAATTGAAAATACTAAAATAACTACGTTTGTTCTATAAGTTATTTACTTGAAGATCTGGATTTTGTTAAGAGTTTAAAATTAAAAACTCTAAATTAACTACTTCTGTTCTATAAGTTATTTACTTGAAGATCAGAATTTTGTTAATAGTTTTAAATTGAAAACCCTAAAATAACTACTTTTGTTCTATAAGTTATTTACTTGAAGATTAGCATTTTGTTAATAGTTTAAAATTAAAAACTCTAAATTAACAACTTCTGTTCTATAAGTTATTTACTTGAAGATCAGCATTTTGTTAATAGCTTAAAATGAAAACCTCTAAATTAACTACTTCTGGTCTATAAGTTATTTACTTGAAGATCAGAATGTTATTAATAGTTTAAAATTGAAAACTCTAAACTAACTACTTTTGTTCTATAAGTTATTTACTTGAAGAACAGAATTTTGTAGCAATTTAAAATCAAAATCTTCTAACTAATACTTTAGTTCCTTAAGTTATTTACCTGAAGATCAGAATTTTGTTAATAGTTTAAAATTGAAAACCCTAAAATAATAACTTTTGTTCTATAAGTTATTTACTTGAAGATCTGGATTTTGTTAATAGTTTAAAATTAAAAACTCTAAATTAACTACTTCTGTTCTATAAGTTATTTACTTGAAGATCAGAATTTTGTTAATAGTATTAAAATGAAAACCCTAAAATAACTACTTTTGTTCTATAAGTTATTTACTTGAAGATCTGCATTTTGTTAATAGTTCAAAAATTGAAAAATAGCTTATAAAATACATTTGTTCTATAAGTTATTTACTTGAAGATTAGGATTTTGTTAATAGTTCAAAATTGAAAATACTAAAATAACTACGTTTGTTCTATAAGTTATTTACTTGAAGATCTGGACTTTGTTAATAGTTTAAAATTAAAAACTCTAAATTAACTACTTCTGTTCTATAAGTTATTTACTTGATGATCAGAATTTTGTTAATAGTTTAAAATTGAAAACCCTAAAATAACTACATTTGTTCTATAAATTATTTACTTGAAGATCTGCATTTTGTTAATAGTTTAAAATTAAAAACCCTAAATTAACTACTTCTGTTCTATATGTTATTTACATGAAGATCAGAATTTTGTTAATAGTTTAAAATTGAAAACCCTCAAATAACTACTTTTGTCCTATAAGTTATTTACTTGAAGATCTGCATTTTTTAAGTAGTTTAAAATTAAAAACTCTAAATTAACTACTTCTGTTCTATATGTTATTTACTTGAAGATCAGAATTTTGTTAATAGTTTAAAATTTAAAACTCTAAAATAACTACTTTTGTTCTATAAGTTATTTACTTGAAGAACAGAATTTTGTAGCAATTTAAAATCAAAATCTTCTAACTAATACTTTAGTTCCTTAAGTTATTTACCTGAAGATCAGAATTTTGTTAATAGTTTAAAATTGAAAACCCTAAAATAACTACTTATGTTCTATAAGTTATTTACTTGAAGATCTGGATTTTGTTAATAGTTTAAAATTAAAAACTCTAAATTAACTACTTCTGTTCTATAAGTTATTTACTTGAAGATCAGAATTTTGTTAATAGTATTAAAATGAAAACCCTTAAATAACTACTTTTGTTCTATAAGTTATTTACTTGAAGATCTGCATTTTGTTAATAGTTCAAAAATTGAAAACCCTAAAATAACTACATTTGTTCTATAAGTTATTTACTTGAAGATTAGGATTTTTTTAATAGTTTAAAATTGAAAACCCTAAAATAACTACTTTTGTTCTATAAGTTATTTACTTGAAGATCTGCATTTTGTTAATAGTTTAAAATTAAAAACTCTAAATTAACTACTTCTGTTCTATAAGTTATTTACTTGAAGATCAGAATTTTGTTAATAGTTCAAAATTGAAAATACTAAAATAACTACGTTTGTTCTATAAGTTATTTACTTGAAGATCTGGACTTTGTTAATAGTTTAAAATTAAAAACTCTAAATTAACTACTTCTGTTCTATAAGTTATTTACTTGATGATCAGAATTTTGTTAATAGTTTAAAATTGAAAACCCTAAAATAACTACATTTGTTCTATAAATTATTTACTTGAAGATCTGCATTTTGTTAATAGTTTAAAATTAAAAACTCTAAATTAACTACTTCTGTTCTATATGTTATTTACATGAAGATCAGAATTTTGTTAATAGTTTAAAATTGAAAACCCTCAAATAACTACTTTTGTTCTATAAGTTATTTACTTGAAGATCTGCATTTTTTAAGTAGTTTAAAATTAAAAACTCTAAATTAACTACTTCTGTTCTATAAGTTATTTACTTGATGATCAGAATTTTGTTAATAGTTTAAAATTGAAAACCCTAAAATAACTACTTTTGTTCTATAAGTTATTTACTTGAAGATCTGCATTTTGTTAATAGTTTAAAATTAAAAACTCTAAATTAACTACTTCTGTTCTATAAGTTATTTACATGAAGATCAGATTTTTGTTAATAGTTTAAAATTGAAAACCCTAAAAACTTTTGTTCTATAAGTTATTTACTTGAAGATCTGCATTTTGTTAATAGTTTAAAATTAAAAACTCTAAATTAACTACTTCTGCTCTATAAGTTATTTACTTGAAGATCAGAAATTTGTTAATAGTTTAAAATTGAAAACTCTAAAATAACTACTTTTGTTCTATAAGTTATTTACTTGAAGAACAGAATTTTGTAGCAATTTAAAATCAAAATCTTCTAACTAATACTTTGGTTCTTTAAGTTATTTACTTGAAGATCAGAATTTTGCTAATAGTTTAAAATTGAAAACACTAAAATAACTACTTTTGTTTTATAAGTTATTTACTTGAAGATCAGAATTTTGTTAATAGTTTAAAATTGAAAACGCTAAAATAACTACTTTTGTTCTATAAGTTATTTACTTGAAGATCTGCATTTTGTTAATAGTTTAAAATTAAAAACTCTAAATTAACTACTTTTGTTCTATAAGTTATTTACATGAAGATCAGAATTTTGTTAATAGTTTAAAATTGAAAACCCTAAAATAACTACTTTTGTTCTATAAGTTATTTACTTGAAGATCTTCATTTTGTTAATAGTTTAAAATTAAAAACTCTAAATTAACTACTTCTGGTCTATAAGTTATTTACTTGAAGATCAGAATTTTGCTAATAGTATAAAATTGAAAATCCTAAAATACCTACTTTTGTTTTATAAGTTATTTACTTGAAGATCAGAATTTTGTTAATAGTTTAAAATTGAAAACCCTAAAATAACTACTTTTGTTCTATAAGTTATTTACTTGAAGATCTGCATTTTGTTAATAGTTTAAAATTAAAACTCTAAATTAACTACTTCTGTTCTATAAGTTATTTACTTGAAGATCAGCATTTGGTTAATAGTTTAAAATTAAAAACTCTAAATTAACTACTTCTGGTCTATAAGTTATTTACTTGAAGATCAGAATGTTGTTAATAGTTTAAAATTGAAAACTCTAAAATAACTACTTTTGTTCTATAAGTTATTTACTTGAAGAACAGAATTTTGTAGCAATTTAAAATCAAAATCTTCTAACTAATACTTTGGTTCTTTAAGTTATTTACTTGAAGATCAGAATTTTGCTAATAGTTTAAAATTGAAAACCCTAAAATAACTACTTTTGTTTTATAAGTTATTTATTTGAAGATCAGAATTTTGTTAATAGTTTAAAATTGAAAACCCTAAAATAACTACTTTTGTTCTATAAGTTATTTACTTGAAGATCTGCATTTTGTTAATAGTTTAAAATTAAAAACTCTAAATTAACTACTTTTGTTCTATAAGTTATTTACATGAAGATCAGAATTTTGTTAATAGTTTAAAATTGAAAACCCTAAAATAACTACTTTTGTTCTATAAGTTATTTACTTGAAGATCTTCATTTTGTTAATAGTTTAAAATTAAAAACTCTAAATTAACTACTTCTGGTCTATAAGTTATTTACTTGAAGATCAGAATTTTGCTAATAGTTTAAAATTGAAAATCCTAAAATAACTACTTTTGTTTTATAAGTTATTTACTTGAAGATCAGAATTTTGTTAATAGTTTAAAATTGAAAACCCTAAAATAACTACTTTTGTTCTATAAGTTATTTACTTGAAGATCTGCATTTTGTTAATAGTTTAAAATTAAAACTCTAAATTAACTACTTCTGTTCTATAAGTTATTTTACTTGAAGATCAGCATTTTGTTAATAGTTTAAAATTAAAAACTCTAAATTAACTACTTCTGGTCTATAAGTTATTTACTTGAAGATCAGAATGTTGTTAATAGTTTAAAATTGAAAACTCTAAAATAACTACTTTAGTTCTATAACTTATTTACTTGAAGAACAGAATTTTGTAGCAATTTAAAATCAAAATCTTCTAACTAATGCTTTAGTTCCTTAAGTTTTTTACTTGAAGATCTGCATTTTGTAAATAGTTTAAAATTAAAAACTCTAAATTAACTACTTCTGTTCTATAAGTTATTTACTTGAAGATCAGCATTTTGTTAATCGTTTAAAATTAAAAACTCTAAATTAACTACTTCTGGTCTATAAGTTATTTACTTGAAGATCAGAATGTTGTTAATAGTTTAAAATTGAAAACTCTAAAATAACTACTTTTGTTCTATAAGTTATTTACTTGAAGAACAGAATTTTGTTAATAGTTTAAAATTGAAAACCCTAAAATATCTACATTTGTTCTATAAGTTATTTACTTGAAGATCTGCATTTTGTTAATAGTTTAAAATTAAAAACTCTAAATTAACTACTTCTGTTCTATATGTTATTTACATGAAGATCAGAATTTTGTTAATTGTTTAAAATTGAAAACCCTAAATTAACTACTTTTGTTCTATAAGTTATTTACTTGAAGATCTGCATTTTGTTAGTAGTTTAAAATTAAAAACTCTAAATTAACTGCTTCTGTTCTATAAGTTATTTACTTGAAGAACAGAATTTTGTAGCAATTTAAAATCAAAATTTTCTAACTAATACTTTAGTTCCTTAACTTATTTACTTGAAGATCAGAATTTTGTTAATAGTTTAAAATTGAAAACCCTAAAATAACTTCATTTGTTCTATAAGTTATTTACTTGAAGATCTGCATTTTGTTAATAGTTTAAAATTAAAAACTCTAAATTAACTACTTTTGTTCTATAAGTTATTTACATGAAGATCAGAATTTTGTTAATAGTTTAAAATTGAAAACCCTAAAATAACTACTTTTGTTCTATAAGTTATTTACTTGAAGATCTTCATTTTGTTAATAGTTTAAAATTAAAAACTCTAAATTAACTACTTCTGGTCTATAAGTTACTTACTTGAAGATCAGAATGTTGTTAATAGTTTAAAATTGAAAACTCTAAAATAACTACTTTTGTTCTATAAGTTATTTATTTGAAGAACAGAATTTTGTAGCAATTTAAAATCAAAATCTTCTAACCAATACTTTAGTTCCTTAAGTTATTTACTTGAAGATCTGCATTTTGTTAATAGTTCAAAAATTAAAAACTCTAAATTAACTATATATATGTTATTTATTTATTTATATATGTTCTATATGTTATTTACATGAAGATCAGAATTTTGTTAATAGTTTAAAATTGAAAACCCTAAAATAACTACTTTTGTTCTACAAGTTATAAGTTATTTACTTGAAGAACAGAATTTTGTAGCAACTTAAAATCAAAATCTTCTAACTAAACTTTAGTTCTTTAAGTTATTTACTTGAAGATCAGAATTTTGTTAATAGTTTAAAATTGAAAACCCTAAAATAAATACTTTTGTTCTATAAGTTATTTACTTGAAGATCAGAAAGTTGTTAATAGTTTAAAATTGAAAACTCTAAAATAACTACTTTTGTTCTATAAGTTATTTACTTGAAGAACAGAATTTTGTAGCAATTTAAAATCAAAATCTTCTAACCAATACTTTAGTTCCTTAAGTTATTTACTTGAAGATCTGCAATTTGTTAATAGTTCAAAATATAAAAACTCTAAATTAACTACTTCTGTTCTATAAGTTATTTACTTGAAGATCAGCATTTTGTTAATAGTTTAAAATAAAAACTCTAAATTAACTACTTCTGGTCTATAAGTTATTTACTTGAAGATCAGAATGATGTTAATAGTTTAAAATTAAAAACTCTAAAATAACTACTTTTGTTCTATAAGTTATTTACTAGAAGAACAGAATTTTGTAGCATTTTAAAATCAAAATTTTCTAACTAATACTTTAGTTCCTTAACTTATTTACTTGAAGATCAGAATTTTGTTAATAGTTTAAAATTGAAAATCCTAAAATAACTACTTTTGTTCTATAAGTTATTTACTTGAAGATCTGCATTTTGTTAATAGTTTTAAATTGAAAACCCTAAAATAACTACTTTTGTTCTATAAGTTATTTACTTGAAGATCTGCATTTTGTTAATAGTTTAAAATTAAAAACTCTAAATTAACTACTTCTGTTCTATATGTTATTTACATGAAGATCAGAATTTTGTTAATAGTTTAAAATTAAAAACTCTAAAATAACTACTTCTGTTCTATAAGTTATTTACTAGAAGAACAGAATTTTGTAGCAATTTAAAATCAAAATTTTCTAACTAATACTTTAGTTCCTTAACTTATTTACTTGAAGATCAGAATTTTGTTAATAGTTTAAAATTGAAAACCCTAAAATAACTACATTTGTTCTATAAGTTATTTACTTGAAGATCTGGATTTTGTTAATAGTTTTAAATTAAAAACTCTAAATTAACTACTTCTGTTCTATAAGTTATTTACTTGAAGATCAGAATTTTGTTAATAGTTTTAAATTGAAAACCCTAAAATAACTACTTTTGTTCTATAAGTTATTTACTTGAAGATCTGCATTTTGTTAATAGTTTAAAATTAAAAACTCTAAATTAACTACTTCTGGTCTATAAGTTATTTACTTGAAGATCAGAATGTTATTAATAGTTTAAAATTGAAAACTCTAAAATAACTACTTTTGTTCTATAAGTTATTTACTAGAAGAACAGAATTTTGTAGCAACTTAAAATCAAAATCTTCTAACTAAACTTTAGTTCTTTAAGTTATTTACTTGAAGATCAGAATTTTGTTAATAGTTTAAAATTGAAAACTCTAAATTAACTACTTCTGGTCTATAAGTTATTTACTTGAAGATCAGAATGTTGTTAATAGTTTAAACTTGAAAACTCTAAAATAACTACTTTTGTTCTATAAGTTATTTACTTGAAGAACAGAATTTTGAAGCAATTTAAAATCAAAATCTTCTAACTAATACTTTAGTTCCTTAAGTTATTTACATGAAGATCAGAATTTTGTTAATAGTTAAAAATTGAAAACCCTAAAATAACTACTTTTGTTTTTATAAGTTATTTACTTGAAGAACAGAATTTTGTAGCAATTTAAAATCAAAATCTTCTAACTACTACTTTAGTTCCTTAAGTTTTTTACTTGAAGATCAGAATTTTGTTAATAGTTTAAAATTGAAAACTATAAAATAACTACTTTTGTTCTATAAGTTATTTACTTGAAGATCTGCATTTTGTTAATAGTTTAAATTTAAAAACTCTAAATTAACTACTTCTGTTCTATAAGTTATTTACTTGAAGATCAGCATTTTGTTAATAGTTTAAAATAAAAACTCTAAATTAACTACTTCTGTTCTATAAGTTAACTACTTGAAGATCAGAATTTTGTTAATAGTTTCAAATTGAAAACCCTAAAATAACTACTTTTGTTCTATAAGTTATTTACTAGAAGAACAGAATTTTGTAGTAATTTAAAATCAAAATTTTCTAACTAATACTTTAGTTCCTTAACTTATTTACTTGAAGATCAGAATTTTGTTAATAGTTTAAAATTGTAAACCCTAAAATAACTACACATGTTCTATAAGTTATTTACTTGAAGATCTGCATTTTGTTAATAGTTTAAAATTAAAAACTCTAAATTAACTACTTCTGGTCTATAAGTTATTTACTTGAAGATCAGAATGTTGTTAATAGTTTAAAATTGAAAACTCTAAAATAACTACTTTTGTTCTATAAGTTATTTACTTGAAAAACAGAATTTTGTAGCAATTTAAAATCAAAATCTTCTAACCAATACTTTAGTTCTTTAAGTTATTTACCTGAAGATCTGCATTTTGTTAATAGTTCAAAAATTAAAAACTCTAAATTAACTACTTCTGTTCTATAAGTTATTTACTTGAAGATCAGCATTTTGTTAATAGTTTAAAATAAAAACTCTAAATTAACTACTTCTGGTCTATAAGTTATTTACTTGAAGATCAGAATGATGTTAATAGTTTAAAATTAAAAACTCTAAAATAACTACTTTTGTTCTATAAGTTATTTACTTGAAGAACAGAATTTTGTAGCAATTTAAAATCAAAATCTTCTAACTAATACTTTGGATCTTTAAGTTATTTACTTGAAGATCAGAATTTTGCTAATAGTTTAAAATTGAAAACCCTAAAATAACTACTTTTGTTTTATAAGTTATTTACTTGAAGATCAGAATTTTGTTAATAGTTTAAAATTGAAAACCCTAAAATAACTACTTTTGTTCTATAAGTTATTTACTTGAAGATCTGCATTTTGTTAATAGTTTAAAATTAAAAACTCTAAATTAACTACTTTTGTTCTATAAGTTATTTACATGAAGATCAGAATTTTGTTAATAGTTTAAAATTGAAAACCCTAAAATAACTACTTTTGTTCTATAAGTTATTTACTTGAAGATCTTCATTTTGTTAATAGTTTAAAATTAAAAACTCTAAATTAACTACTTCTGGTCTATAAGTTATTTACTTGAAGATCAGAATTTTGCTAATAGTTTAAAATTGAAAATCCTAAAATAACTACTTTTGTTTTATAAGTTATTTACTTGAAGATCAGAATTTTGTTAATAGTTTAAAATTGAAAACCCTAAAATAACTACTTTTGTTCTATAAGTTATTTACTTGAAGATCTGCATTTTGTTAATAGTTTAAAATTAAAACTCTAAATTAACTACTTCTGTTCTATAAGTTATTTACTTGAAGATCAGCATTTTGTTAATAGTTTAAAATTAAAAACTCTAAATTAACTACTTCTGGTCTATAAGTTATTTACTTGAAGATCAGAATGTTGTTAATAGTTTAAAATTGAAAACTCTAAAGTAACTACTTTAGTTCTATAACTTATTTACTTGAAGAACAGAATTTTGTAGCAATTTAAAATCAAAATCTTCTAACTAATGCTTTAGTTCCTTAAGTTTTTTACTTGAAGATCTGCATTTTGTAAATAGTTTAAAATTAAAAACTCTAAATTAACTACTTCTGTTCTATAAGTTATTTACTTGAAGATCAGCATTTTGTTAATCGTTTAAAATTAAAAACTCTAAATTAACTACTTCTGGTCTATAAGTTATTTACTTGAAGATCAGAATGTTGTTAATAGTTTAAAATTGAAAACTCTAAAATAACTACTTTTGTTCTATAAGTTATTTACTTGAAGAACAGAATTTTGTTAATAGTTTAAAATTGAAAACCCTAAAATATCTACATTTGTTCTATAAGTTATTTACTTGAAGATCTGCATTTTGTTAATAGTTTAAAATTAAAAACTCTAAATTAACTACTTCTGTTCTATATGTTATTTACATGAAGATCAGAATTTTGTTAATTGTTTAAAATTGAAAACCCTAAATTAACTACTTTTGTTCTATAAGTTATTTACTTGAAGATCTGCATTTTGTTAATAGTTTAAAATTAAAAACTCTAAATTAACTACTTCTGTTCTATATGTTATTTACATGAAGATCAGAATTTTGTTAATTGTTTAAAATTGAAAACCCTAAATTAACTACTTTTGTTCTATAAGTTATTTACTTGAAGATCTGCATTTTGTTAGTAGTTTAAAATTAAAAACTCTAAATTAACTACTTCTGTTCTATAAGTTATTTACTTGAAGAACAGAATTTTGTAGCAATTTAAAATCAAAATTTTCTAACTAATACTTTAGTTCCTTAACTTATTTACTTGAAGATCAGAATTTTGTTAATAGTTTAAAATTGAAAACCCTAAAATAACTTCATTTGTTCTATAAGTTATTTACTTGAAGATCTGCATTTTGTTAATAGTTTAAAATTAAAAACTCTAAATTAACTACTTTTGTTCTATAAGTTATTTACTTGAAGATCAGCATTTTGTTAATAGTTTAAAATTAAAAACTCTAAATTAACTACTTCTGGTCTATAAGTTATTTACTTGAAGATCAGAATGTTGTTAATAGTTTAAAATTGAAAACTCTAAAATAACTACTTTAGTTCTATAACTTATTTACTTGAAGAACAGAATTTTGTAGCAATTTAAAATCAAAATCTTCTAACTAATGCTTTAGTTCCTTAAGTTTTTTACTTGAAGATCTGCATTTTGTAAATAGTTTAAAATTAAAAACTCTAAATTAACTACTTCTGTTCTATAAGTTATTTACTTGAAGATCAGCATTTTGTTAATCGTTTAAAATTAAAAACTCTAAATTAACTACTTCTGGTCTATAAGTTATTTACTTGAAGATCAGAATGTTGTTAATAGTTTAAAATTGAAAACTCTAAAATAACTACTTTTGTTCTATAAGTTATTTACTTGAAGAACAGAATTTTGTTAATAGTTTAAAATTGAAAACCCTAAAATATCTACATTTGTTCTATAAGTTATTTACTTGAAGATCTGCATTTTGTTAATAGTTTAAAATTAAAAACTCTAAATTAACTACTTCTGTTCTATATGTTATTTACATGAAGATCAGAATTTTGTTAATTGTTTAAAATTGAAAACCCTAAATTAACTACTTTTGTTCTATAAGTTATTTACTTGAAGATCTGCATTTTGTTAGTAGTTTAAAATTAAAAACTCTAAATTAACTACTTCTGTTCTATAAGTTATTTACTTGAAGAACAGAATTTTGTAGCAATTTAAAATCAAAATTTTCTAACTAATACTTTAGTTCCTTAACTTATTTACTTGAAGATCAGAATTTTGTTAATAGTTTAAAATTGAAAACCCTAAAATAACTTCATTTGTTCTATAAGTTATTTACTTGAAGATCTGCATTTTGTTAATAGTTTAAAATTAAAAACTCTAAATTAACTACTTTTGTTCTATAAGTTATTTACATGAAGATCAGAATTTTGTTAATAGTTTAAAATTGAAAACCCTAAAATAACTACTTTTGTTCTATAAGTTATTTACTTGAAGATCTTCATTTTGTTAATAGTTTAAAATTAAAAACTCTAAATTAACTACTTCTGGTCTATAAGTTACTTACTTGAAGATCAGAATGTTGTTAATAGTTTAAAATTGAAAACTCTAAAATAACTACTTTTGTTCTATAAGTTATTTATTTGAAGAACAGAATTTTGTAGCAATTTAAAATCAAAATCTTCTAACCAATACTTTAGTTCCTTAAGTTATTTACTTGAAGATCTGCATTTTGTTAATAGTTCAAAAATTAAAAACTCTAAATTAACTATATATTGCGATGTTCACCGCGCTCAAAGAAGAAAGTTCTTGGTGAGAGGGGTTTCCATGATCCTACAATTGTTTATAGGATACTGGGAATCGAGTAACAAATCACCATCGTTAACCTAACCTTAATCTTTGTAAAATATAAGTTACCATGTTCCTAATTTTAAGTTTTACGTCCAACAAAGTTTTCTGGGTTTTCTGAAAGAATAAAAAAAAAAATCAAGCAGGAAAAAGTTTTATTTTTATTTAAAAATTATTTTAAAATAAAAATGAGAGTGCCAAAGGAAAAATTTCCAAGGAGATGAAAAATAAAATAATAACGGTCAAAAAAAAAGAAAAGAAAAGAAGGAGTCTAAAAATTATACCGGAGCGACCGGTCGATGAAAAATTGGTTGTAAAGATAAAAAGCAATTGGTGCAGCAAATAAGGCAAGTGCGATTCAGCCCTAATTTCGCCATTATTGCAAAAATTACCGTGGAGTGTTTCCGCCGTTGTACAACCATCCGAATAGTGCCGTGATATTGTGAGAGTGAACCCTCACTCCCTTGTGGCCAAGTTAAATCGACAAAGGGTGCAAACCAAAAAGCCCAGAAAGAAATAAGGTCGTACAAAATTTTATAATTTATCTTTCACGAACTCAGACCCGCCTTTTTTATATTATTATTATTAGTAGTGTTGTTTTCTTGTTGTAATTGTTATGTGTGTTAATTTTGTTCTTAGTATTTAAGTACACGCACATACACTACATACGCAACACGTTAATTTGTTAATTTGTTAAAAAGTTTATTCGTTTTAGTTTGTTATTTTGTTGAATAAAATTAAGTTATTCACCATGGACATTCTTTTAATTGAGTAAATTTAAATACAAAAGTTTTTATTATATTTTAAATAAATTGGCATCCCAACGTGTAGGGGCTTGAAAAGTGCAACAAGATCACTCAACCCACGAATCCTGAGATTAAGACTAACATAGCGCTTAGAAAATAAAATTAAAAATTTCAGATCAGAGTAGGTGACAGTCAAAGTCAAAAATTTAATTTAATTTAGTCAAGGAAGTTATTTAAAAACGTTTCTAAATGAATACCAGAGGTAAGAAGCGAACAGATGAAATGGCAATTGGGGAGGGAAGCGAAGAAAGTTTCGAAAAAACTACCGACCCAAAGGAAGTAGCGGAAATAGAAGAAGCGGCAGAAAAAACTACCGAACAGCAAGCTCAAGCACCACAAGAGAATTCAATGATGGAGCTCTTAAAAAAATTGAATGAACAAATATGTAAGGGCCAAAATGAAATGAAAGAAATGAATGAAAAAATGTGTAAAAACCAAGAAAAAATGAATGAAAAAATTTGTCAAGGTTTCAACAGTGTAAAAGAAGAAATGAATGAAAAAATGTGTCAAATGAATGGTAAAATTGATTGCGTGCGAAGTGAGATGAACGAGGGAATGAAAGGAATGAAAGAGGAAATTATGAGTGTTGTAGACGAGCGATTGGAAGTGGTCGAGGCTAAAATTGAAGTAAGATTTGACAAAGCCGAAGTCCGAACAAATGTGTTGAGCGAGAAAACTGATGAATGCGGCGTGAAAGTAGAAAAAGTAACTGGGGAAGTGGCACAAGTTAAAAACAACGTTAAAAATGTCCAAAATGAGTTAAAGGCTAAAGAAGAAAAAGACAGGCAGCTCGAAGTCACCATCGAAGCCATGAAAGAAGAAGCAAAAGAATTAAAGAACCAATTAGAAGAAGGGCCTTCACATGACTTAGGTGAGGTCTTAAAGATGCATTTGTCAAGGGATCTTGATAGTGAAAAGTTACCAAAATTTCACGGGGACAATCGCAGTAACCCAAAAATATTTATCAAAAATTTAGAACAAAATATTAGAAAGATCAAAGAAGTTCAAAGAATGAAGAACATAATTCGCAGAACCATGAAGGGAGAAGCAGAAGTTTGGTTCTCCATGATAGAAGAAAACGTGACAAGCTTCAAATCATTTAAAGAAGCGTTTTTAAAAAAATATTGGGGGGAAACTGAGCAAGGTAGAGTACGCGGAAATCTAAATTGGGGCCGGTACAAGGGTTATGAAAGATCGAGGGAAAACTACGCCATTCGATTGATCAATCAGGCACAACAAGTTGAACCGCAATACGAGGAACGGGAACTGATTAAAGCAGTTGCTCGACACTTCGAACGAGAAGTAAAGAGCCGTGTTGGGATAGAAAAGGTGGTCTCATTGGAGGAGTTTTTGGAGCTCCTAAAGCGTTTTGATGAAACGGTCGATTTTAAACTCGAAAACGTAAACAGTGACCAATTTCCATTCCAACAGCGCCTAGAAAACACCGGGGGAAACGCCGCGTCGCAAGATAGCCGACAAGGGGATCGTTTCGGCAATAACGGTTACTCGAGAGGTAATTTTGGAAACGGGGGATTCCGAGGTAGAGGAAACTATCAAAATATGATAATAGAGGTATTATCAAAATTCTGATCTTCAAGTAAATAACTTATAGAACAGAAGTAGTTAATTTAGAGTTTTTAATTTTTAACTACTAACAAAATGCAGATCTTCAAGTAAATAACTTATAGAACAAAATTAGTTATTTTAGGGTTTTCAATTTTAAACTATTATAAAATTCTGATCTTCAAGTAAATAACTTAAAGAACTAAAGTATTAGTTAGAAGATTTTGACTTTACATTGCTACAAAATTCTGTTCTTCAAGTAAATAACTTATAGAACAAAAGTAGTTATTTTAGGGTTTTCAATTTTAAACTATTAACAAAATTCTGATCTTCAAGTAAATAACTTAAGGAACTAAAGTATTAGTTAGAAGATTTTGATTTTAAATTGCTACAAAATTCTGTTCTACAAGTAAATAACTTATAGAACTAAAGTAGTTATTTTAGAGTTTTCAATTTTAAACTATTAACAATATTCTGATCTTCAAGTAAATAACTTATAGAACAAAAGTAGTTATTTTAGGGTTTTCAATTTTAAACTATTAACAAAATTCTGATCTTCAAGTAAATAACTTAAGGAACTAAAGTATTAGTTAGAAGATTTTGATTTTAAATTGCTACAAAATTCTGTTCTACAAGTAAATAACTTATAGAACAAAAGTAGTTATTTTAGGGTTTTCAATTTTAAACTATTAACAAAATACTGATCTTCATGTAAATAACTTATAGAACAGACGTAGTTAATTTAGAGTTTTTAATTTTAAACTATTAACAAAATTCAGATCTTCAAGTAAATAACTTATAGAACAAAAGTAGTTATTTTAGGGTTTTCAATTTTAAACTATTAACAAATTACTGATCTTCATATACTTAACTTATAGAACAGAAGTAGTTAATTTAGAGTTTTTAATTTTAAACTATTAACAAAATCCTGATCTTCAAGTAAATAACTTAAGGAACTAAAGTATTAGTTAGAAGATTTTGATTTTAAATTGCTACAAAATTCTGTTCTACAAGTAAATAACATATAGAACTAAAGTAGTTATTTTAGAGTTTTCAATTTTAAACTATTAACAATATTCTGATCTTCAAGTAAATAACTTATAGAACAAAAGTAGTTATTTTAGGGTTTTCAGATTTAAACTATTAACAAAATCCTGATCTTCAAGTAAATAACTTAAAGAACTAAAGTATTAGTTAAAAGATTTTGATTTTAAATTGCTACAAAATTCTGTTCTACAAGTAAATAACTTATAGAACAAAAGTAGTTATTTTAGAGTTTTCAATTTTAAACTATTAACAATATTCTGATCTTCAAGTAAATAACTTATAGAACAGAAGTAGTTATTTTAGGGTTTTCAATTTTAAACTATTAACAAAATACTGATCTTCATGTAAATAACTTATAGAACAGAAGTAGTTAATTTAGAGTTTTTAATTTTAAACTATTAACAAAATGCAGATTTTCAAGTAAATAACTTATAGAACAAAAGTAGTTATTTTAGGGTTTTCAATTTTAAACTATTAACAAAATTCTGATCTTCAAGTAAATAACTTAAGGAACTAAAGTATTAGTTAGAAGATTTTGATTTTAAATTGCTAAAAATTCTGTTCTACAAGTAAATAACTTATAGAACAAAAGTAGTTATTTTAGGGTTTTCAATTTTAAACTATTAACAATATTCTGATCTTCAAGTAAATAACTTATAGAACAAAAGTAGTTATTTTAGGGTTTTCAATTTTAAACTATTAACAAAATTCTGATCTTCAAGTAAATAACTTAAGGAACTAAAGTATTAGTTAGAAGATTTTGATTTTAAATTGCTAAAAATTCTGTTCTACAAGTAAATAACTTATAGAACAAAAGTAGTTATTTTAGGGTTTTCAATTTTAAACTATTAACAAAATACTGATCTTCATGTAAATAACTTATAGAACAAAAGTAGTTATTTTAGGGTTTTCAATTTTAAACTATTAACAAAATACTGATCTTCATGTAAATAACTTATAGAACAAAAGTAGTTATTTTATGGTTTTCAATTTTAAACTATTAACAAAATACTGATCTTCATGTAAATAACTTATAGAACAGAAGTAGTTAATTTAGAATTTTTAATTTTAAACTATTAACAAAATGCAGATCTTCAAGTAAATAACTTATAGAACAAAAGTAGTTATTTTAGGGTTTTCAATTTCAAACTATTATAAAATTCTGATCTTCAAGTAAATAACTTAAAGAACTAAAGTATTAGTTAGAAGATTTTGACTTTACATTGCTACAAAATTCTGTTCTTCAAGTAAATAACTTATAGAACAAAAGTAGTTATTTAAGGGTTTTCAATTTTAAACTATTAACAAAATTCTGATCTTCAAGTTAATAACTTAAGGAACTAAAGTATTAGTTAGAAGATTTTGATTTTAAGTTGCTACAAAATTCTGTTCTTCAAGTAAATAACTTATAGAACAAAAGTAGTTATTTTAGAGTTTTCAATTTTAAACTATTAACAAAATTCTGATCTTCTAGTAAATAACTTGTAGAACAGAAGTAGTTAATTTAGAGTTTTTAATTTTAAACTACTAACAAAATGCAGATCTTCAAGTAAATAACTTAAGGAACTAAAGTATTAGTTAGAAGATTTTGATTTTAAATTGCTACAAAATTCTGTTCTACAAGTAAATAACATATAGAACTAAAGTAGTTATTTTAGAGTTTTCAATTTTAAACTATTAACAATTTTCTGATCTTCAAGTAAATAACTTAAAGAACAAAAGTAGTTATTTTAGGGTTTTCAATTTTAAACTATTAACAAAATCCTGATCTTCAAGTAAATAACTTAAAGAACTAAAGTATTAGTTAAAAGATTTTGATTTTAAATTGCTACAAAATTCTGTTCTACAAGTAAATAACTTATAGAACAAAAGTAGTTATTTTAGAGTTTTCAATTTTAAACTATTAACAATATTCTGATCTTCAAGTAAATAACTTATAGAACAGAAGTAGTTATTTTAGGGTTTTCAATTTTAAACTATTAACAAAATACTGATCTTCATGTAAATAACTTATAGAACAGAAGTAGTTAATTTAGAGTTTTTAATTTTAAACTATTAACAAAATGCAGATTTTCAAGCAAATAACTTATAGAACAAAAGTAGTTATTTTAGGGTTTTCAATTTTAAACTATCAACAAAATTCTGATCTTCAAGTAAATAACTTAAGGAACTAAAGTATTAGTTAGAAGATTTTGATTTTAAATTGCTAAAAATTCTGTTCTACAAGTAAATAACTTATAGAACAAAAGTAGTTATTTTAGGGTTTTCAATTTTAAACTATTAACAATATTCTGATCTTCAAGTAAATAACTTATAGAACAAAAGTAGTTATTTTAGGGTTTTCAATTTTAAACTATTAACAAAATTCTGATCTTCAAGTAAATAACTTAAGGAACTAAAGTATTAGTTAGAAGATTTTGATTTTAAATTGCTAAAAATTCTGTTCTACAAGTAAATAACTTATAGAACAAAAGTAGTTATTTTAGGGTTTTCAATTTTAAACTATTAACAAAATACTGATCTTCATGTAAATAACTTATAGAACAAAAGTAGTTATTTTAGGGTTTTCAATTTTAAACTATTAACAAAATACTGATCTTCATGTAAATAACTTATAGAACAAAAGTAGTTATTTTAGGGTTTTCAATTTTAAACTATTAACAAAATACTGATCTTCATGTAAATAACTTATAGAACAGAAGTAGTTAATTTAGAATTTTTAATTTTAAACTATTAACAAAATGCAGATCTTCAAGTAAATAACTTATAGAACAAAAGTAGTTATTTTAGGGTTTTCAATTTCAAACTATTATAAAATTCTGATCTTCAAGTAAATAACTTAAAGAACTAAAGTATTAGTTAGAAGATTTTGACTTTACATTGCTACAAAATTCTGTTCTTCAAGTAAATAACTTATAGAACAAAAGTAGTTATTTAAGGGTTTTCAATTTTAAACTATTAACAAAATTCTGATCTTCAAGTAAATAACTTAAGGAACTAAAGTATTAGATAGAAGATTTTGATTTTAAGTTGCTACAAAATTCTGTTCTTCAAGTAAATAACTTATAGAACAAAAGTAGTTATTTTAGAGTTTTCAATTTTAAACTATTAACAAAATTCTGATCTTCAAGTAAATAACTTATAGAACAGAAGTAGTTAATTTAGAGTTTTTAATTTTAAACTACTAACAAAATGCAGATCTTCAAGTAAATAACTTATAGAACAAAATTAGTTATTTTAGGGTTTTCAATTTTAAACTATTATAAAATTCTGATCTTCAAGTAAATAACTTAAAGAACTAAAGTATTAGTTAGAAGATTTTGACTTTACATTGCTACAAAATTCTGTTCTTCAAGTAAATAACTTATAGAACAAAAGTAGTTATTTTAGGGTTTTCAATTTTAAACTATTAACAAAATTCTGATCTTCAAGTAAATAACTTAAGGAACTAAAGTATTAGTTAGAAGATTTTGATTTTAAATTGCTACAAAATTCTGTTCTACAAGTAAATAACTTATAGAACTAAAGTAGTTATTTTAGAGTTTTCAATTTTAAACTATTAACAATATTCTGATCTTCAAGTAAATAACTTATAGAACAAAAGTAGTTATTTTAGGGTTTTCAATTTTAAACTATTAACAAAATTCTGATCTTCAAGTAAATAACTTAAGGAACTAAAGTATTAGTTAGAAGATTTTGATTTTAAATTGCTAAAAATTCTGTTCTACAAGTAAATAACTTATAGAACAAAAGTAGTTATTTTAGGGTTTTCAATTTTAAACTATTAACAAAATACTGATCTTCATGTAAATAACTTATAGAACAAAAGTAGTTTTTTTTGGGGTTTCAATTTTAAACTATTAACAAAATACTGATCTTCAAGTAAATAACTTATAGAACAGAAGTAGTTAATTTAGAGTTTTTAATTTTAAACTATTAACAAAATGCAGATCTTCAAGTAAATAACTTATAGAACAAAAGTAGTTATTTTAGGGTTTTCAATTTTAAACTATTAACAAATTACTGATCTTCATATACTTAGCTTATAGAACAGAAGTAGTTAATTTAGAGTTTTTAATTTTAAACTATTAACAAAATGCAGATCTTCAAGTAAATAACTTATAGAACAAAAGTAGTTATTTTAGGGTTTTCAATTTTAAACTATTAACAAAATACTGATCTTCATATACTTAACTTATAGAACAGAAGTAGTTAATTTAGAGTTTTTAATTTTAAACTATTAGCAAAATTCTGATCTTCAAGTAAATAACTTAAAGAACTAAAGTATTAGTTAGAAGATTTTGATTTTACATTGCTACAAAATTCTTTTCTACAAGTAAATAACTTATAGAACAAAAGTAGTTATTTTAGGGTTTTCAATTTTAAACTATTAAGAAAATACTTATCTTCATGTAAATAACTTATAGAACAGAAGTAGTTAATTTAGAGTTTTTAAATTTAAACTATTAACAAAATGCACATCTTCAAGTAAATAACTTATAGAACAAAAGAAGTTATTTTAGGGTTTTCAATTTTAAACTATTAACAAAATTCTGATCTTCAAGTAAATAACTTAAGGAACTAAAGTATTAGTTAGAAGATTTTGATTTTAAATTGCTACAAAATTCTGTTCTACAAGTAAATAACTTATAGAACAAAAGTAGTTATTTTAGAGTTTTCAATTTTAAACTATTAACAATATTCTGATCTTCAAGTAAATAACTTATAGAACAGAAGTAGTTATTTTAGGGTTTTCAATTTTAAACTATTAACAAAATACTGATCTTCATGTAAATAACTTATAGAACAGAAGTAGTTAATTTAGAGTTTTTAATTTTAAACTATTAACAAAATGCAGATCTTCAAGTAAATAACTTATAGAACAAAAGTAGTTGTTTTAGGGTTTTCAATTTTAAACTATTAGCAAAATTCTGATCTTCAAGTAAATAACTTAAAGAACTAAAGTATTAGTGAGAAGATTTTGATTGTACATTGCTACAAAATTCTGTTCTTCAAGTAAATAACTTATAGAACAAAAGTAGTTATTTTAGGGTTTTCAATTTTAAACTATTAACAAAATTCTGATCTTCAAGTAAATAACTTAAGGAACTAAAGTATTAGTTAGAAGATTTTGATTTTAAACTGCTACAAAATTCTGTTCTACAAGTAAATAACTTATAGAACTAAAGTAGTTATTTTAGAGTTTTCAATTTTAAACTATTAACAATATTCTGATCTTCAAGTAAATAACTTATAGAACAAAAGTAGTTATTTTAGGGTTTTCAATTTTAAACTATTAACAAAATTCTGATCTTCAAGTAAATAACTTAAGGAACTAAAGTATTAGTTAGAAGATTTTGATTTTAAATTGCTACAAAATTCTGTTCTACAAGTAAATAACTTATAGAACAAAAGTAGTTATTTTAGGGTTTTCAATTTTAAACTATTAACAAAATACTGATCTTCTAGTAATTAACTAATAGAACAAAAGTAGTTATTTTAGGGTTTTCAATTTTAAACTATTAACAAAATACTGATCTTCAAGTAAATAACTTATAGAACAGAAGTAGTTAATTTAGAGTTTTTAATTTTAAACTATTAACAAAATGCAGATCTTCAAGTAAATAACTTATAGAACAAAAGTAGTTATTTTAGGGTTTTCAATTTTAAACTATTAACAAAATACTGATCTTCATATACTTAACTTATAGAACAGAAGTAGTTAATTTAGAGTTTTTAATTTTAAACTATTAACAAAATGCAGATCTTCAAGTAAATAACTTATAGAACAAAAGTAGTTATTTTAGGGTTTTCAATTTTAAACTATTAACAAAATACTGATCTTCAAGTAAATAACTTAAAGAACTAAAGTATTAGTTAGAAGATTTTGATTTTACATTGCTACAAAATTCTGTTCTACAAGTAAATAACTTATAGAACAAAAGTAGTTATTTTAGAGTTTTCAATTTTAAACTATTAACAATATTCTGATCTTCAAGTAAATAACTTATAGAACAGAAGTAGTTAATTTAGAGTTTTTAATTTTAAACTATTAACAAAATGCAGATCTTCAAGTAAATAACTTATAGAACAGAAGTAGTTAATTTAGAGTTTTTAATTTTAAACTATTAGCGAAATTCTGATCTTCAAGTAAATAACTTAAAGAACTAAAGTATTAGTTAGAAGATTTTGATTTTACATTGCTACAAAATTCTGTTCTTCAAGTAAATAACTTATAGAACAAAAGTAGTTATTTTAGGGTTTTCAATTTTAAACTATTAACAAAATACTGATCTTCATGTAAATAATTTATAGAACAGAAGTAGTTAATTTAGAGTTTTTAATTTTAAACTATTAACAAAATGCAGATCTTCAAGTAAATAACTTATAGAACAAAAGTAGTTATTTTAGGGTTTTCAATTTTAAACTATTAACAAAATTCTGATCTTCAAGTAAATAACTTAAGGAACTAAAGTATTAGTTAGGAGATTTTGATTTTAAATTGCTACAAAATTCTGTTCTACAAGTAAATAACTTATAGAACAAAAGTAGTTATTTTAGAGTTTTCAATTTTAAACTATTAACAATATTCTGATCTTCAAGTAAATAACTTATAGAACAGAAGTAGTTATTTTAGGGTTTTCAATTTTAAACTATTAACAAAATACTGATCTTCATGTAAATAACTTATAGAACAGAAGTAGTTAATTAAGAGTTTTTAATTTTAAACTATTAACAAAATGCAGATCTTCAAGTAAATAACTTATAGAACAAAAGTAGTTATTTTAGGGTTTTCAATTTTAAACTATTAGCAAAATTCTGATCTTCAAGTAAATAACTTATAGAACAGAAGTAGTTAATTTAGAGTTTTTAATTTTAAACTATTAACAAAATGCAGATCTTCAAGTAAATAACTTATAGAACAAAAGTAGTTATTTTAGGGTTTTCAATTTTAAACTATTAACAAAATACTGATCTTCATATACTTAACTTATAGAACTGAAGTAGTTAATTTAGAGTTTTTAATTTTAAACTATTAACAAAATGCAGATCTTCAAGTAAATAACTTATAGAACAAAAGTAGTTATTTTAGGGTTTTCAATTTTAAACTATTAACAAAATACTGATCTTCATATACTTAACTTATAGAACAGAAGTAGTTAATTTAGAGTTTTTAATTTTAAACTATTAACAAAATGCAGATCTTCAAGTAAATAACTTATAGAACAAAAGTAGTTATTTTAGGGTTTTCAATTTTAAACTATTAGCAAAATTCTGATCTTCAAGTAAATAACTTAAAGAACTAAAGTATTAGTTAGAAGATTTTGATTTTACATTGCTACAAAATTCTGTTCTTCAAGTAAATAACTTATAGAACAAAAGTAGTTATTTTAGGGTTTTCAATTTTAAACTATTAACACAATTCTGATCTTCAAGTAAATAACTTACGGAACTAAAGTATTAGTTAGAAGATTTTGATTTTAAATTGCTACAAAATTCTGTTCTACAAGTAAATAACTTATAGAACAAAAGTAGTTATTTTAGAGTTTTCAATTTTAAACTATTAACAATATTCTGATCTTCATCTATATAACTTATAGAACAGAAGTAGTTATTTTAGGGTTTTCAATTTTAAACTATTAACAAAATACTGATCTTCATGTAAATAACTTATAGAACAGAAGTAGTTAATTTAGAGTTTTTAATTTTAAACTATTAACAAAATGCAGATCTTCAAGTAAATAACTTATAGAACAAAAGTAGTTATTTTAGGGTTTTCAATTTTAAACTATTAGCAAAATTCTGATCTTCAAGTAAATAACTTAAAGAACTAAAGTATTAGTTAGAAGATTTTGATTTTACATTGCTACAAAATTCTGTTCTTCAAGTAAATAACTTATAGAACAAAAGTAGATATTTTAGGGTTTTCAATTTTAAACTATTAACAAAATACTGATCTTCATGTAAATAACTTATAGAACAGAAGTAGTTAATTTAGAATTTTTAATTTTAAACTCTTAACAAAATGCAGATCTTCAAGTAAATAACTTATAGAACAAAAGTAGTTATTTTAGGGTTTTCAATTTTAAACTATTATAAAATTCTGATCTTCAAGTAAATAACTTAAAGAACTAAAGTATTAGTTAGAAGATTTTGACTTTACATTGCTACAAAATTCTGTTCTTCAAGTAAATAACTTATAGAACAAAAGTAGTTATTTTAGGGTTTTCAATTTTAAACTATTAACAAAATTCTGATCTTCAAGTAAATAACTTAAGGAACTAAAGTATTAGTTAGAAGATTTTGATTTTAAGTTGTTACAAAATTCTGTTCTTCAAGTAAATAACTTATAGAACAAAAGTAGTTATTTAAGAGTTTTCAATTTTAAACTATTAACAAAATTCTGATCTTCAAGTAAATAACTTATAGAACAGAAGTAGTTAATTTAGAGTTTTTAATTTTAAACTACTCACAAAATGCAGATCTTCAAGTAAATAACTTATAGAACAAAAGTAGTTATTTTAGGGTTTTCAATTTTAAACTATTAGCAAAATTCTGATCTTCAATTAAATAACTTAAAGAACTAAAGTATTAGTTAGAAGATTTTGATTTTACATTGCTACAAAATTCTGTTCTTCAAGTAAATAACTTATAGAACAAAAGTAGTTATTTTAGGGTTTTCAATTTTAAACTATTAACAAAATACTGATCTTCATGTAAATAACTTATAGAACAGAAGTAGTTAATTTAGAATTTTTAATTTTAAACTATTAACAAAATGCAGATCTTGAAGTAAATAACTTATAGAACAAAAGTAGTTATTTTAGGGTTTTCAATTTTAAACTATTATAAAATTCTGATCATCAAGTAAATAACTTAAAGAACTAAAGTATTAGTTAGAAGATTTTGACTTTACATTGCTACAAAATTCTGTTCTTCAAGTAAATAACTTATAGAACAAAAGTAGTTATTTAAGGGTTTTCAATTTTAAACTATTAACAAAATTCTGATCTTCAAGTAAATAACTTAAGGAACTAAAGTATTAGTTAGAAGATTTTGATTTTAAGTTGCTACAAAATTCTGTTCTTCAAGTAAATAACTTATAGAACAAAAGTAGTTATTTTAGAGTTTTCAATTTTAAACTATTATCAAAATTCTGATCTTCAAGTAAATAACTTATAGAACAGAAGTAGTTAATTTAGAGTTTTTAATTTTAAACTACTAACAAAATGCAGATCTTCAAGTAAATAACTTATAGAACAAAATTAGTTATTTTAGGGTTTTCAATTTTAAACTATTATAAAATTCTGATCTTCAAGTAAATAACTTAAAGAACTAAAGTATTAGTTAGAAGATTTTGACTTTACATTGCTACAAAATTCTGTTCTTCAAGTAAATAACTAATAGAACAAAAGTAGTTATTTTAGGGTTTTCAATTTTAAACTATTAACAAAATTCTGATCTTCAAGTAAATAACTTAAGGAACTAAAGTATTAGTTAGAATATTTTGATTTTAAATTGCTACAAAATTCTGTTCTACAAGTAAATAACTTATAGAACTAAAGTAGTTATTTTAGAGTTTTCAATTTTAAACTATTAACAATATTCTGATCTTCAAGTAAATAACTTATAGAACAAAAGTAGTTATTTTAGGGTTTTCAATTTTAAACTATTAACAAAATTCTGATCTTCAAGTAAATAACTTAAGGAACTAAAGTATTAGTTAGAAGATTTTGATTTTAAATTGCTACAAAATTCTGTTCTACAAGTAAATAACTTATAGAACAGAAGTAGTTATTTTAGGGTTTTCAATTTTAAACTATTAACAAATTACTGATCTTCATATACTTAACTTATAGAACAGAAGTAGTTAATTTAGAGTTTTTAATTTTAAACTATTAACAAAATGCATATATTCAAGTAAATAACTTATAGAACAAAAGTAGTTATTTTAGGGTTTTCAATTTTAAACTATTAACAAAATCCTGATCTTCAAGTAAATAACTTAAGGAACTAAAGTATTAGTTAGAAGATTTTGATTTTAAATTGCTACAAAATTCTGTTCTACAAGTAAATAACATATAGAACTAAAGTAGTTATTATAGAGTTTTCAATTTTAAACTATTAACAATATTCTGATCTTCAAGTAAATAACTTATAGAACAAAAATAATTATTTTAGGGTTTTCAATTTTAAACTATTAACAAAATACTGATCTTCATGTAAATAACATATAGAACAGAAGTAGTTAATTTAGAGTTTTTAAATTTAAACTATTAACAAAATGCAGATCTTCAAGTAAATAACTTATAGAACAAAAGTAGTTATTTTAGGGTTTTCAATTTTAAACTATTAACAAAATCCTGATCTTCTAGTAAATAACTTAAAGAACTAAAGTATTAGTTAGAAGATTTTGATTTTAAATTGCTACAAAATTCTGTTCTACAAGTAAATAACTTATAGAACAAAAGTAGTTATTTTAGAGTTTTCAATTTTAAACTATTAACAATATTCTGATCTTCAAGTAAATAACTTATAGAACAGAAGTAGTTATTTTAGGGTTTTCAATTTTAAACTATTAACAAAATACTGATCTTCATGTAAATAACTTATAGAACAGAAGTAGTTAATTTAGAGTTTTTAATTTTAAACTATTAACAAAATGCAGATCTTCAAGTAAATAACTTATAGAACAAAAGTAGTTATTTTAGGGTTTTCAATTTTAAACTATTAGCAAAATTCTGATCTTCAAGTAAATAACTTAAAGAACTAAAGTATTAGTTAGAAGATTTTGATTTTACATTGCTACAAAATTCTGTTCTTCAAGTAAATAACTTATAGAACAAAAGTAGTTATTTTAGGGTTTTCAATTTTAAACTATTAACAAAATACTGATCTTCATGTAAATAACTTATAGAACAGAAGTAGTTAATTTAGAATTTTTAATTTTAAACTATTAACAAAATGCAGATCTTCAAGTAAATAACTTATAGAACAAAAGTAGTTATTTTTGGGTTTTCAATTTTAAACTATTATAAAATTCTGATCTTCAAGTAAATAACTTAAAGAACTAAAGTATTAGTTAGAAGATTTTGACTTTACATTGCTACAAAATTCTGTTCTTCAAGTAAATAACTTATAGAACAAAAGTAGTTATTTTAGGGTTTTCAATTTTAAACTATTAACAAAATTCTGATCTTCAAGTAAATAACTTAAGGAACTAAAGTATTAGTTAGAAGATTTTGATTTTAAATTGCTACAAAATTCTGTTCTACAAGTAAATAACTTATAGAACAAAAGTAGTTATTTTAGAGTTTTTAATTTTAAACTATTAACAAAATGCAGATCTTCAAGTAAATAACTTATAGAAGAAAAGTAGTTATTTTAGAGTTTTCAATTTTAAACTATTAACAAAATACTGATCTTCATGTAAATAACTTATAGAACATAAGTAGTTAATTTAGAGTTTTTAAATTTAAACTATTAACAAAATGCAGATCTTCAAGTAAATAACTTATAGAACAAAAGTAGTTATTTTAGGGTTTTCAATTTTAAACTATTAACAAAATCCTGATCTTCAAGTAAATAACTTAAGGAACTAAAGTATTAGTTAGAAGATTTTGATTTTAAATTGCTACAAAATTCTGTTCTACAAGTAAATAACATATAGAACTAAAGTAGTTATTTTAGAGTTTTCAATTTTAAACTATTAACAATATTCTGATCTTCAAGTAAATAACTTATAGAACAAAAGTAGTCATTTTAGGGTTTTCAATTTTAAACTATTAACAAAATACTGATCTTCATGTAAATAACTTATAGAACAGAAGTAGTTAATTTAGAGTTTTTAAATTTAAACTATTAACAAAATGCAGATCTTCAAGTAAATAACTTATAGAACAAAAGTAGTTATTTTAGGGTTTTCAATTTTAAACTATTAACAAAATGCAGATCTTCAAGTAAATAACTTATAGAACAAAAGTAGTTATTTTAGGGTTTTTAATTTTAAACTATTAGCAAAATTCTGATCTTTAAGTAAATAACTTAAAGAACTAAAGTATTAGTTAGAAGATTTTGATTTTACATTGCTACAAAATTCTGTTCTTCAAGTAAATAACTTATAGAACAAAAGTAGTTATTTTAGGGTTTTCAATTTTAAACTATTAACAAAATACTGATCTTCATGTAAATAACTTATAGAACAGAAGTAGTTAATTTAGAATTTTTAATTTTAAACTATTAACAAAATGCAGATCTTCAAGTAAATAACTTATAGAACAAAAGTAGTTATTTTAGGGTTTTCAATTTTAAACTATTATAAAATTCTGATCATCAAGTAAATAACTTAAAGAACTAAAGTATTAGTTAGAAGATTTTGACTTTACATTGCTACAAAATTCTGTTCTTCAAGTAAATAACTTATAGAACAAAAGTAGTTATTTTAGGGTTTTCAATTTTAAACTATTAACAAAATTCTGATCTTCAAGTAAATAACTTAAGGAACTAAAGTATTAGTTAGAAGATTTTGATTTTACATTGCTACAAAATTCTGTTCTTCAAGTAAATAACTTATAGAACAAAAGTAGTTATTTTAGGGTTTTCAATTTTAAACTATTAACAAAATTCTGATCTTCAAGTAAATAACTTAAGGAACTAAAGTATTAGTTAGAAGATTTTGATTTTAAATTGCTACAAAATTCTGTTCTACAAGTAAATAACTTATAGAACAAAAGTAGTTATTTTAGAGTTTTCAATTTTAAACTATTAACAATATTCTGATCTTCAAGTAAATAACTTATAGAACAGAAGTAGTTATTTTAGGGTTTTCAATTTTAAACTATTAACAAAATACTGATCTTCATGTAAATAACTTATAGAACAGAAGTAGTTAATTTAGAGTTTTTAATTTTAAACTATTAACAAAATGCAGATCTTCAAATAAATAACTTATAGAACAAAAGTAGTTATTTTAGGGTTTTCAATTTTAAACTATTAACAAAATACTGATCTTCATGTAAATAACTTATAGAACAGAAGTAGTTAATTTAGAATTTTTAATTTTAAACTATTAACAAAATGCAGATCTTCAAGTAAATAACTTATAGAACAAAAGTAGTTATTTTTGGGTTTTCAATTTTAAACTATTATAAAATTCTGATCTTCAAGTAAATAACTTAAAGAACTAAAGTATTAGTTAGAAGATTTTGACTTTACATTGCTACAAAATTCTGTTCTTCAAGTAAATAACTTATAGAACAAAAGTAGTTATTTTAGGGTTTTCAATTTTAAACTATTAACAAAATTCTGATCTTCAAGTAAATAACTTAAGGAACTAAAGTATTAGTTAGAAGATTTTGATTTTAAATTGCTACAAAATTCTGTTCTACAAGTAAATAACTTATAGAACAAAAGTAGTTATTTTAGAGTTTTTAATTTTAAACTATTAACAAAATGCAGATCTTCAAGTAAATAACTTATAGAAGAAAAGTAGTTATTTTAGGGTTTTCAATTTTAAACTATTAACAAAATACTGATCTTCATGTAAATAACTTATAGAACATAAGTAGTTAATTTAGAGTTTTTAAATTTAAACTATTAACAAAATGCAGATCTTCAAGTAAATAACTTATAGAACAAAAGTAGTTATTTTAGGGTTTTCAATTTTAAACTATTAACAAAATCCTGATCTTCAAGTAAATAACTTAAGGAACTAAAGTATTAGTTAGAAGATTTTGATTTTAAATTGCTACAAAATTCTGTTCTACAAGTAAATAACATATAGAACTAAAGTAGTTATTTTAGAGTTTTCAATTTTAAACTATTAACAATATTCTGATCTTCAAGTAAATAACTTATAGAACAAAAGTAGTCATTTTAGGGTTTTCAATTTTAAACTATTAACAAAATACTGATCTTCATGTAAATAACTTATAGAACAGAAGTAGTTAATTTAGAGTTTTTAAATTTAAACTATTAACAAAATGCAGATCTTCAAGTAAATAACTTATAGAACAAAAGTAGTTATTTTAGGGTTTTCAATTTTAAACTATTAACAAAATGCAGATCTTCAAGTAAATAACTTATAGAACAAAAGTAGTTATTTTAGGGTTTTTAATTTTAAACTATTAGCAAAATTCTGATCTTTAAGTAAATAACTTAAAGAACTAAAGTATTAGTTAGAAGATTTTGATTTTACATTGCTACAAAATTCTGTTCTTCAAGTAAATAACTTATAGAACAAAAGTAGTTATTTTAGGGTTTTCAATTTTAAACTATTAACAAAATACTGATCTTCATGTAAATAACTTATAGAACAGAAGTAGTTAATTTAGAATTTTTAATTTTAAACTATTAACAAAATGCAGATCTTCAAGTAAATAACTTATAGAACAAAAGTAGTTATTTTAGGGTTTTCAATTTTAAACTATTATAAAATTCTGATCATCAAGTAAATAACTTAAAGAACTAAAGTATTAGTTAGAAGATTTTGACTTTACATTGCTACAAAATTCTGTTCTTCAAGTAAATAACTTATAGAACAAAAGTAGTTATTTTAGGGTTTTCAATTTTAAACTATTAACAAAATTCTGATCTTCAAGTAAATAACTTAAGGAACTAAAGTATTAGTTAGAAGATTTTGATTTTACATTGCTACAAAATTCTGTTCTTCAAGTAAATAACTTATAGAACAAAAGTAGTTATTTTAGGGTTTTCAATTTTAAACTATTAACAAAATTCTGATCTTCAAGTAAATAACTTAAGGAACTAAAGTATTAGTTAGAAGATTTTGATTTTAAATTGCTACAAAATTCTGTTCTACAAGTAAATAACTTATAGAACAAAAGTAGTTATTTTAGAGTTTTCAATTTTAAACTATTAACAATATTCTGATCTTCAAGTAAATAACTTATAGAACAGAAGTAGTTATTTTAGGGTTTTCAATTTTAAACTATTAACAAAATACTGATCTTCATGTAAATAACTTATAGAACAGAAGTAGTTAATTTAGAGTTTTTAATTTTAAACTATTAACAAAATGCAGATCTTCAAATAAATAACTTATAGAACAAAAGTAGTTATTTTAGGGTTTTCAATTTTAAACTATTAACAAAATTCTGATCTTCAAGTAAATAACTTAAGGAACTAAAGTATTAGTTAGAAGATTTTGATTTTAAGTTGCTACAAAATTCTGTTCTTCAAGTAAATAACTTATAGAACAAAAGTAGTTATTTTAGAGTTTTCAATTTTAAACTATTATCAAAATTCTGATCTTCAAGTAAATAACTTATAGAACAGAAGTAGTTAATTTAGAGTTTTTAATGTTAAACTACTAACAAAATACAGATCTTCAAGTAAATAACTTATAGAACAAAATTAGTTATTTTAGGGTTTTCAATTTTAAACTATTATAAAATTCTGATCTTCAAGTAAATAACTTAAAGAACTAAAGTATTAGTTAGAAGATTTTGACTTTACATTGCTACAAAATTCTGTTCTTCAAGTAAATAACTTATAGAACAAAAGTAGTTATTTTAGGGTTTTCAATTTTAAACTATTAACAAAATTCTGATCTTCAAGTAAATAACTTAAGGAACTAAAGTATTAGTTAGAATATTTTGATTTTAAATTGCTACTAAATTCTGTTCTACAAGTAAATAACTTATAGAACTAAAGTAGTTATTTTAGAGTTTTCAATTTTAAACTATTAACAATATTCTGATCTTCAAGTAAATAACTTATAGAACAAAAGTAGTTATTTTAGGGTTTTCAATTTTAAACTATTAACAAAATTCAGATCTTCAAGTAAATAACTTAAGGAACTAAAGTATTAGTTAGAAGATTTTGATTTTAAATTGCTACAAAATTCTGTTCTACAAGTAAATAACTTATAGAACAAAAGTAGTTATTTTAGGGTTTTCAATTTTAAACTATTAACAAAATACTGATCTTCATGTAAATAACTTATAGAACAAAAGTAGTTATTTTAGGGTTTTCAATTTTAAACTATTAACAAAATACTGATCTTTAAGTAAATAACTTATAGAACAGAAGTAGTTAATTTAGAGTTTTTAATTTTAAACTATTAACAAAATGCAGATCTTCAAGTAATAAACTTATAGAACAAAAGTAGTTATTTTAGGGTTTTCAATTTTAAACTATTAACAAATTACTGATCTTCATATACTTAACTTATAGAACAGAAGTAGTTAATTTAGAGTTTTTAATTTTAAACTATTAACAAAATGCATATATTCAAGTAAATAACTTATAGAACAAAAGTAGTTATTTTAGGGTTTTCAATTTTAAACTATTAACAAAATCCTGATCTTCAAGTAAATAACTTAAGGAACTAAAGTATTAGTTAGAAGATTTTGATTTTAAATTGCTACAAAATTCTGTTCTACAAGTAAGTAACTTATAGAACAAAAGTAATTATTTTAGAGTTTTTAATTTTAAACTATTAACAAAATGCAGATCTTCAAGTAAATAACTTATAGAAGAAAAGTAGTTATTTTAGGGTTTTCAATTTTAAACTATTAAAAAATACTGATCTTCATGTAAATAACTTATAGAACATAAGTAGTTAATTTAGAGTTTTTAAATTTAAACTATTAACAAAATGCAGATCTTCAAGTAAATAACTTATAGAACAAAAGTAGTTATTTTAGGGTTTTCAATTTTAAACTATTAACAAAATCCTGATCTTCAAGTAAATAACTTAAGGAACTAAAGTATTAGTTAGAAGATTTTGATTTTAAATTGCTACAAAATTCTGTTCTACAAGTAAATAACATATAGAACTAAAGTAGTTATTTTAGAGTTTTCAATTTTAAACTATTAACAATATTCTGATCTTCAAGTAAATAACTTATAGAACAAAAGTAGTCATTTTAGGGTTTTCAATTTTAAACTATTAACAAAATACTGATCTCCATGTAAATAACTTATAGAACAGAAGTAGTTAATTTAGAGTTTTTAAATTTAAACTATTAACAAAATGCAGATCTTCAAGTAAATAACTTATAGAACAAAAGTAGTTATTTTAGGGTTTTCAATTTTAAACTATTAACAAAATGCAGATCTTCAAGTAAATAACTTATAGAACAAAAGTAGTTATTTTAGGGTTTTTAATTTTAAACTATTAGCAAAATTGTGATCTTTAAGTAAATAACTTAAAGAACTAAAGTATTAGTTAGAAGATTTTGATTTTACATTGCTACAAAATTCTGTTCTTCAAGTAAATAACTTATAGAACAAAAGTAGTTATTTTAGGGTTTTCAATTTTAAACTATTAACAAAATACTGATCTTCATGTAAATAACTTATAGAACAGAAGTAGTTAATTTAGAATTTTTAATTTTAAACTATTAACAAAATGCAGATCTTCAAGTAAATAACTTATAGAACAAAAGTAGTTATTTTAGGGTTTTCAATTTTAAACTATTATAAAATTCTGATCATCAAGTAAATAACTTAAAGAACTAAAGTATTAGTTAGAAGATTTTGACTTTACATTGCTACAAAATTCTGTTCTTCAAGTAAATAACTTATAGAACAAAAGTAGTTATTTTAGGGTTTTCAATTTTAAACTATTAACAAAATTCTGATCTTCAAGTAAATAACTTAAGGAACTAAAGTATTAGTTAGAAGATTTTGATTTTACATTGCTACAAAATTCTGTTCTTCAAGTAAATAACTTATAGAACAAAAGTAGTTATTTTAGGGTTTTCAATTTTAAACTATTAACAAAATTCTGATCTTTAAGTAAATAACTTAAGGAACTAAAGTATTAGTTAGAAGATTTTGATTTTAAATTGCTACAAAATTCTGTTCTACAAGTAAATAACTTATAGAACAAAAGTAGTTATTTTAGAGTTTTCAATTTTAAACTATTAACAATATTCTGATCTTCAAGTAAATAACTTATAGAACAGAAGTAGTTATTTTAGGGTTTTCAATTTTAAACTATTAACAAAATACTGATCTTCATGTAAATAACTTATAGAACAGAAGTAGTTAATTTAGAGTTTTTAATTTTAAACTATTAACAAAATGCAGATCTTCAAATAAATAACTTATAGAACAAAAGTAGTTATTTTAGGGTTTTCAATTTTAAACTATTAGCAAAATTCTGATCTTCAAGTAAATAACTTAAAGAACTAAAGTATTAGTTAGAAGATTTTGATTTTACATTGCTACAAAATTCTGTTCTTCAAGTAAATAACTTATAGAACAAAAGTAGTTATTTTAGGGTTTTCAATTTTAAACTATTAACAAAATACTGATCTTCATGTAAATAACTTATAGAACAGAAGTAGTTAATTTAGAGTTTTTAATTTTAAACTATTAACAAAATGCAGATCTTCAAATAAATAACTTATAGAACAAAAGTAGTTATTTTAGGGTTTTCAATTTTAAACTATTAGCAAAATTCTGATCTTCAAGTAAATAACTTAAAGAACTAAAGTATTAGTTAGAAGATTTTGATTTTTCATTGCTACAAAATTCTGTTCTTCAAGTAAATAACTTATAGAACAAAAGTAGTTATTTTAGGGTTTTCAATTTTAAACTATTAACAAAATGCAGATCTTCAAGTAAATAACTTATAGAACAAAAGTAGTTATTTTAGGGTTTTCAATTTTAAACTATTATAAAATTCTGATCTTCAAGTAAATAACTTAAAGAACTAAAGTATTAGTTAGAAGATTTTGACTTTACATTGCTACAAAATTCTGTTCTACAAGTAAATAACATATAGAACTAAAGTAGTTATTTTAGAGTTTTCAATTTTAAACTATTTACAATATTCTGATCTTCAAGTAAATAACTTATAGAACAGAAGTAGTTATTTTAGGGTTTTCAATTTTAAACTATTAACAAAATACTGATCTTCATGTAAATAACTTATAGAACAGAAGTAGTTAATTTAGAGTTTTTAATTTTAAACTATTAACAAAATGCAGATCTTCAAGTAAATAACTTATAGAACAAAAGTAGTTATTTTAGGGTTTTCAATTTTAAACTATTAGCAAAATTCTGATCTTCAAGTAAATAACTTAAAGAACTAAAGTATTAGTTAGAAGACTTTGATTTTACATTGCTACAAAATTCTGTTCTTCAAGTAAATAACTTATAGAACAAAAGTAGTTATTTTAGGGTTTTCAATTTTAAACTATTAACAAAATACTGATCTTCATGTAAATAACTTATAGAACAGAAGTAGTTAATTTAGAATTTTTAATTTTAAACTATTAACAAAATGCAGATCTTCAAGTAAATAACTTATAGAACAAAAGTAGTTATTTTAGGGTTTTCAATTTTAAACTATTATAAAATTCTGATCTTCAAGTAAATAACTTAAAGAACTAAAGTATTAGTTAGAAGATTTTGACTTTACATTGCTACAAAATTCTGTTCTTCAAGTAAATAACTTATAGAACAAAAGTAGTTATTTTAGGGTTTTCAATTTTAAACTATTAACAAAATTCTGATCTTCAAGTAAATAACTTAAGGAACTAAAGTATTAGTTAGAAGATTTTGATTTTACATTGCTACAAAATTCTGTTCTTCAAGTAAATAACTTATAGAACAAAAGTAGTTATTTTAGGGTTTTCAATTTTAAACTATTAACAAATTTTTGATCTTCATGTAAACAACTTAAGGAACTAAAGTATTAGTTAGAAGATTTTGATTTTAAATTGCTACAAAATTCTGTTCTACAAGTAAATAACTTATAGAACAAAAGTAGTTATTTTAGAGTTTTCAATTTTATACTATTAACAATATTCTGATCTTCAAGTAAATAACTTATAGAACAGAAGTAGTTATTTTAGGGTTTTCAATTTTAAACTATTAACAAAATACTGATCTTCATGTAAATAACTTATAGAACAGAAGTAGTTAATTTAGAGTTTTTAATTTTAAACTATTAACAAAATGCAGATCTTCAAGTAAATAACTTATAGAACAAAAGTAGTTATTTTAGGGTTTTTAATTTTAAACTATTAGCAAAATTCTGATCTTTAAGTAAATAACTTAAAGAACTAAAGTATTAGTTAGAAGATTTTGATTTTACATTGCTACAAAATTCTGTTCTTCAAGTAAATAACTTATAGAACAAAAGTAGTTATTTTAGGGTTTTCAATTTTAAACTATTAACAAAATACTGATCTTCATGTAAATAACTTATAGAACAGAAGTAGTTAATTTAGAATTTTTAATTTTAAACTATTAACAAAATGCAGATCTTCAAGTAAATAACTTATAGAACAAAAGTAGTTATTTTAGGGTTTTCAATTTTAAACTATTATAAAATTCTGATCATCAAGTAAATAACTTAAAGAACTAAAGTATTAGTTAGAAGATTTTGACTTTACATTGCTACAAAATTCTGTTCTTCAAGTAAATAACTTATAGAACAAAAGTAGTTTTTAGGGTTTTCAATTTTAAACTATTAACAAAATTCTGATCTTCAAGTAAATAACTTAAGGAACTAAAGTATTAGTTAGAAGATTTTGATTTTACATTGCTACAAAATTCTGATCTTCAAGTAAATAACTTAAGGAACTAAAGTATTAGTTAGAAGATTTTGATTTTAAATTGCTACAAAATTCTGTTCTACAAGTAAATAACTTATAGAACAAAAGTAGTTATTTTAGAGTTTTCAATTTTAAACTATTAACAATATTCTGATCTTCAAGTAAATAACTTATAGAACAGAAGTAGTTATTTTAGGGTTTTCAATTTTAAACTATTAACAAAATACTGATCTTCATGTAAATAACTTATAGAACAGAAGTAGTTAATTTAGAGTTTTTAATTTTAAACTATTAACAAAATGCAGATCTTCAAATAAATAACTTATAGAACAAAAGTAGTTATTTTAGGGTTTTCAATTTTAAACTATTAACAAAATTCTGATCTTCAAGTAAATAACTTAATGAACTAAAGTATTAGTTAGAAGATTTTGATTTTAAGTTGCTACAAAATTCTGTTCTTCAAGTAAATAACTTATAGAACAAAAGTAGTTATTTTAGAGTTTTCAATTTTAAACTATTATCAAAATTCTGATCTTCAAGTAAATAACTTATAGAACAGAAGTAGTTAATTTAGAGTTTTTAATGTTAAACTACTAACAAAATGCAGATCTTCAAGTAAATAACTTATAGAACAAAATTAGTTATTTTAGGGTTTTCAATTTTAAACTATTATAAAATTCTGATCTTCAAGTAAATAACTTAAAGAACTAAAGTATTAGTTAGAAGATTTTGACTTTACATTGCTACAAAATTCTGTTCTTCAAGTAAATAACTTATAGAACAAAAGTAGTTATTTTAGGGTTTTCAATTTTAAACTATTAACAAAATTCTGATCTTCAAGTAAATAACTTAAGGAACTAAAGTATTAGTTAGAATATTTTGATTTTAAATTGCTACAAAATTCTGTTCTACAAGTAAATAACTTATAGAACTAAAGTAGTTATTTTAGAGTTTTCAATTTTAAACTATTAACAATATTCTGATCTTCAAGTAAATAACTTATAGAACAAAAGTAGTTATTTTAGGGTTTTCAATTTTAAACTATTAACAAAATTCTGATCTTCAAGTAAATAACTTAAGGAACTAAAGTATTAGTTAGAAGATTTTGATTTTAAATTGCTACAAAATTCTGTTCTACAAGTAAATAACTTATAGAACAAAAGTAGTTATTTTAGGGTTTTCAATTTTAAACTATTAACAAAATACTGATCTTCATGTAAATAACTTATAGAACAAAAGTAGTTATTTTAGGGTTTTCAATTTTAAACTATTAACAAAATATTGATCTTTAAGTAAATAACTTATAGAACAGAAGTAGTTAATTTAGAGTTTTTAATTTTAAACTATTAACAAAATGCAGATCTTCAAGTAATAAACTTATAGAACAAAAGTAGTTATTTTAGGGTTTTCAATTTTAAACTATTAACAAATTACTGATCTTCATATACTTAACTTATAGAACAGAAGTAGTTAATTTAGAGTTTTTAATTTTAAACTATTAACAAAATGCATATATTCAAGTAAATAACTTATAGAACAAAAGTAGTTATTTTAGGGTTTTCAATTTTAAACTATTAACAAAATCCTGATCTTCAAGTAAATAACTTAAGGAACTAAAGTATTAGTTAGAAGATTTTGATTTTAAATTGCTACAAAATTCTGTTCTACAAGTAAATAACTTATAGAACAAAAGTAATTATTTTAGAGTTTTTAATTTTAAACTATTAACAAAATGCAGATCTTCAAGTAAATAACTTATAGAAGAAAAGTAGTTATTTTAGGGTTTTCAATTTTAAACTATTAAAAAATACTGATCTTCATGTAAATAACTTATAGAACATAAGTAGTTAATTTAGAGTTTTTAAATTTAAACTATTAACAAAATGCAGATCTTCAAGTAAATAACTTATAGAACAAAAGTAGTTATTTTAGGGTTTTCAATTTTAAACTATTAACAAAATCCTGATCTTCAAGTAAATAACTTAAGGAACTAAAGTATTAGTTAGAAGATTTTGATTTTAAATTGCTACAAAATTCTGTTCTACAAGTAAATAACATATAGAACTAAAGTAGTTATTTTAGAGTTTTCAATTTTAAACTATTAACAATATTCTGATCTTCAAGTAAATAACTTATAGAACAAAAGTAGTCATTTTAGGGTTTTCAATTTTAAACTATTAACAAAATACTGATCTTCATGTAAATAACTTATAGAACAGAAGTAGGTAATTTAGAGTTTTTAAATTTAAACTATTAACAAAATGCAGATCTTCAAGTAAATAACTTATAGAACAAAAGTAGTTATTTTAGGGTTTTCAATTTTAAACTATTAACAAAATGCAGATCTTCAAGTAAATAACTTATAGAACAAAAGTAGTTATTTTAGGGTTTTTAATTTTAAACTATTAGCAAAATTGTGATCTTTAAGTAAATAACTTAAAGAACTAAAGTATTAGTTAGAAGATTTTGATTTTACATTGCTACAAAATTCTGTTCTTCAAGTAAATAACTTATAGAACAAAAGTAGTTATTTTAGGGTTTTCAATTTTAAACTATTAACAAAATACTGATCTTCATGTAAATAACTTATAGAACAGAAGTAGTTAATTTAGAATTTTTAATTTTAAACTATTAACAAAATGCAGATCTTCAAGTAAATAACTTATAGAACAAAACCCAAGCAGCACAAAGCCGTCAAAAATGTACATATACGGTACCAATATTTACATAACGGTATGGCATCGATGTGCCCATTTTTCCGTTACTGTTTTGAGGTATCAATTATGTACATAAACGGTACAGGTATTTTCGTATCTGTTTGGCATTGATTTTCTCATTTTGCCGTTACTGTTTTGAGATATCATTTATGTACATAAACGGTATAGGTATTTTCGTATCGATACGGCATCGATGTGCCCATTTTGCCGTTACTGTTTTGCGGTATCAATTATGTAGATAAACGGTACAGGTATTTACGTAACGGTACGGTATTGATTTGCCTATTATGCCGTTACTGAATTGGTGTATCGTTTTTACACATATTATGTGTTGATTTTTTATGAACGGAATATTATTTATATTATTAATAAAATATTAATATTAATAAAATTTACGTGCCTAATCGGCACTGATATTGATTAAAAAATATTTAATAATAATAAAAAAATTTAATTTCTGTAATTATTTAGAAATTCGTTAACTAAGGTAATAGTTGTTTTTTATTAATTCAGATGTTACAATTACATATATTATATTTATTTAATCATAATTTGCTTATTCCTGGAGAATCCATTCCTGAAATAACTGAAAATTAACATTAATTATTATTCACCAAATACGTACTTACATTTTTTTTTCTGAATGGCCCTCTCCAAGATTCGAACCCATGCTGCATGTGCTCTTGTATCTGAAAGCATACCACTTAACGCTCACAACTACCTGGGGTGTACAAAGAATTTAGATTGTTTAACGGTCAATTTCAATTTTTCAATAATAACTATATTAATCCATTTTAAAAATGTTTTAGTTCAATTATTATTATTATAAATTATGTTAAAAAATATGAAAGTGGCAGAAAAGCGAGAAACACGTGTATCATATTTTTTTCAAGCAATGCAATTTATTAAAAAAAATATATAAAATAATTTAAAACCACGTGTATTTTATATACAATTAGTAAACACGTAAAATAGATCAAATTAACACTCTAATGTCTAAAATATTATTACTGCAAAATTAACAAATTGAAAATTTTTATTTAAAAATTCCGTTATTTCCTGGGTTTCATCCCTTAAAAATTACCTGAAATTTTAATTGTTACTTGAAGTTTACTTACCTACTTATTCATGTATATAACAGCACATAAAAGAAATTAAATTACATTATTTCTTTCTATTTTTCAAGTGGGATTAAAGTTACAGACGGTGGTGTATGTGGATCTTCTGTATATCAATAAAAACTTTCGCAAATATTATAGATACAAAATAAGAAACTATCGTGTAATATATCAATTAATAATTTCAACAATATAGGGGAGGGGCAGTAGCGGGTCCAGACAATTACCACGGGGGCGGCGACAAAAAAATTTATTAAATAGGAAAATTTAAAAATAATAGAAATAACTAAAGTAAATGTATTATTTGTTTTGTACTCTGCGTTGCGCTATAACCCACCTCTCACCCTCAGCTACTCCAACTATAAATTTTTATTTACTTTTTACGCAAGAAAACATAAATTTGTCGATTTAAATTTTTAAAAATTATATTTTTTTTCATCATAATAATATCACAAAATAATTAATAAATAAAATAATATCTCTTAGCACAAATTTGCTCAAAAATATTTTATTTGAAAAACCAGAGATATTAAATAAGATTGACGATTTTTATAATAATCTGGATTTTAGTATTATTCGGGGAAAATTTCGTGGTATTTTGCAATAGGTATAAGAAATATATTAAATTTGAAAAAAATTCAAGTTTGTAGATTTTCGACAATGAGACGGTCAGATTTCTAGTATTATTTCATATGATGATTAGTATGATTAGATGAGTATGATTTCAGAGTATACCTACTCAGTCAGTTTTGTTTGTCCTTTCTTATCTAGAAACGCTTCTTTTACAGTTTTTCGACATTTGTTGTAATAGTTCGTAAGCAGTGGCGTATCAACGGGGTGTTATGGGTGTTCAAAAAACACGGGCCCCCGGAACCAACTTTTCACTAGGAGTCCCAGTATGCCGATTATATACTTTTTATAAATAAAATATAATTCAAGTATTAATGTTAACCAATACTTTTATTAAGCAAAATTATAAAAGGGGCCCCCATCTGCCTACGCATACGAAAAACTGCATTATAGATGTTTGCAGCATTTAGCAAATATTGTACATGTTTTCTTTAGGACATTTTTTTTAAATTGTAGGTTTACTTTAAAACCGAAATATTTGGTTAAAAAAATATTATCACAGAGAACTTCTGAACAGGAAAACAAACTATTGTCACAAAATTTTAAAATTAACAAATGTCCAGATGTTACTTAATGTTTTCTAGGTACTCTTTTGATTTTATAAAAATATGGTATATTATTATTACAAACCGACAAAGGACAAAGTAAGTAGTAAGATATAAGCCTCTTTCATTTAAAATAAAATTTATTACTTTTTACTTGGTTACTCTACTATGTTGAATGCCGACTACCAATAAATAAGCAAATAAAAAAAATAATAACGTTAAATTGAATGTTAAAATTTGTCTTCAAAATATTATTTGTCAGTTCACGGTCTTCCTGTATCTTTACGATTACCAAGTGAAAACTATATAATGAAGTCCAATCAAGTGCGAAAAGAGTGCATTACAATTTTATTCGTTTACATTGTTATCAGAAAAGTATTTTTATAAATACTAGACAAATTTAAAATTTTTATTTGAATATTAAAGATACCGTTATTATATCTTGGGTAAATCTCATTCATCCTTTAAAAATAACCTATTTACTTACCTACTATTCTTATTAGGTAATCCTAAGAATCCCTACCTGAATGAGTCTTTATTTTTGTATAACAGTACATAAACGCAATTAAATTTAAATTACATTATTTCTTTCTATTTTTCAAGTGCGAATCAAGTTATAGAATTATAGTGTAGTATTCATGGCAATGAAAAATTTTGAGAATATTATAGATAAAACAATAAAAAACTACTCGTACCGATGATTTAGTGAAAAATTAATTATTAAACAATTTCAGCAAATAGGGAAGTTTTTCGGGTTTTTGAAGTAAATTTTTAGAGATGAAATTCAATATGACAATAGAAATTAGATAACACAAAAATAAGATTAAATCAGGTGCTTTCTAAAACGGTAAATTTTTAAAGAATAAATTCTTGTCGGAGTATTTTGTCGCGACAAAATAAAAATTTATTAAATAAGATAAACAAAGAAGTAATAGAAATTTTAGGCACTTAGGCACTGTTTGCATAAGTATATTTTATATCAATTTTAACATAAATGACGTGGTATACGTATTGGAGAAAATTAAAATAAATTAAAGAAAACAAAAATTTGTCTAAGGTGGGAAGCGAACCGAAGACCTCCCGTTTACGAGACTCGCTCGCTACCCCACTCTGCCAGGAGACTATTGTAATTGTGTTTTGTAGTTTAATTTCAATCTTCATAATTTTTGCGGAATATTTCAAAGTCGATATTCTCGAACACTTCTGGGAATCTGGTCCAACAGCTTTAGAGAATTGTTATGTGAGGACTGACTTTTGACTATTATTAACAATTTATTTTAAATTAAAAAACATTTAATAATCCGTTTAACTGAGCTACCACGTGACAAATAAATAACTTTATCAAAATGAAAAATTTTAAAATAAAAAAATAATTACTTTAAAACATTGGCAAATTAATTATTCTTTCAAACACGAAAACAAAACAAAAACATTTTATAACAAGGTGGTAATGCAATTATTATTACAGTAACAAAACGGTACTATGATTAAAACTGCACCTAAACGGTACAATATATTCAAATATATTGTAGTTACCCAAGTTTCAATAAATATTCGATACATTTTCGGTGTTAGTTATGATGGTCTAACGGATGTTTTAAGTTTTACTAAATATATATTTATTTTAATTTTAAAAACATCTAATAATCCGTTGAGCGGGGCTACCACGTGACACATAAAATACTTGATTTTATCAAAATGAAAAATTTTAAAATAAAAATAACAATGAATTTAAAATATCTGTAAATCTTTCAAACATAGAAACAAAACACAAAATTTCAATATATATCAATATATAGTAGATTGATATTTAACATAATAATATTTAGTACCATTTAAATGAGTTAAGGTAAAATATTATGTTAAATATATTTAACAATAATGAACGGTATCTAAACAGTTAAATAAAAATCATAACTTGAAAGTAATAATGCTTCTTTACATATTAGATACTGAAATTGAAACTACCAAAACATTACTATTTAAACTGCACATTATAGATATCAAACCGGCAATGTAAAAATCGTAACTTCCAATTCATAATATAGCTGTTCATATTAGATACTGCAATTATAGTACCGAAAGGGTAAGGTTAAAACTGCACCTAAACGGTACGGTTAAAACTGCACCTAAACGGTACGGTTAAAACTACACCTTAACGGTACCATATATTCAAATAAATTGTAGTTGCCCAAGTTTCAATAAATATTCGATACATTTTCAGGGATAGTTATTATAATCTAACGGATATTTTAAAATTTATAAAATATAGTAACACATGATTTTAATTTAAAAGACGTTATTAATATTCCGTTGAGCTGGGCTATACCACGTAACTAATAAAATACTTGATTTTATCAAAATGAAAAATTTTAAAATAAAAATAATAAATAATTTAAAATATTTCTAAAGTAATTCTTTATTCAAACACAGAAACAAAACACAAAACTGCAATATATATAAATAGATATTTAAATAATATATAATTATGTACCTTTTAAATGAGTTAGGGTAAAATATTATGTTAAATATATTTAACCATTATGAATGGTATCAAAACAGTTAAGTAAAAATCATAACTTGGAAGTATTAATGCTTCTTTACATATTAGATACTAAAATTGTAACTACCAAAACATTACTATTTAAACTGCACTTTATAGATATCAAACCGGCAATGTAAAAATCGTAACTTCCAATTCATAATATAGATGTACATATTAGATACTGCAATTATAGCACCGAAACGTTAATGTTAAAACTGCACCTAAACTGTACCATTTGTTCAAATATATTTTAGTTAGTAATATTTCAATACATATCTGATACATCAATTGGCTTTACAATAACGGTATGAAAATATATGTATTGAAACGACACTTAAAGAGTACAGTGCAAATATGAATGAAAAATTATGTGCCGTTTAAGTACCTTTTTGATACTTAATTTTCAGGTATGAAAATATATGTACCTATTCGTTATACTTCAATGCTATACAGGTATAAAACCGACGTTGGTGTTGCTTGGGAAGTAGTTATTTTAGGGTTTTCAATTTTAAACTATTATAAAATTCTGATCATCAAGTAAATAACTTAAAGAACTAAAGTATTAGTTAGAAGATTTTGATTTTACATTGCTACAAAATTCTGTTCTTCAAGTAAATAACTTATAGAACAAAAGTAGTTATTTTAGGGTTTTCAATTTTAAACTATTAACAAAATACTGATCTTCATGTAAATAACTTATAGAACAGAAGTAGTTAATTTAGAGTTTTTAATTTTAAACTATTAACAAAATGCAGATCTTCAAATAAATAACTTATAGAACAAAAGTAGTTATTTTAGGGTTTTCAATTTTAAACTATTAACAAAATTCTGATCTTTAAGTAAATAACTTAAGGAACTAAATTATTAGTTAGAAGATTTTGATTTTAAATTGCTACAAAATTCTGTTCTACAAGTAAATAACTTATAGAACAAAAGTAGTTATTTTAGAGTTTTCAATTTTAAACTATTAACAATATTCTGATCTTCAAGTAAATAACTTATAGAACAGAAGTAGTTATTTTAGGGTTTTCAATTTTAAACTATTAACAAAATACTGATCTTCATGTAAATAACTTATAGAACAGAAGTAGTTAATTTAGAGTTTTTAATTTTAAACTATTAACAAAATGCAGATCTTCAAATAAATAACTTATAGAACAAAAGTAGTTATTTTAGGGTTTTCAATTTTAAACTATTAGCAAAATTCTGATCTCAAGTAAATAACTTAAAGAACTAAAGTATTAGTTAGAAGATTTTGATTTTACATTGCTACAAAATTCTGTTCTTCAAGTAAATAACTTATAGAACAAAAGTAGTTATTTTAGGGTTTTCAATTTTAAACTATTAACAAAATACTGATCTTCATGTAAATAACTTATAGAACAGAAGTAGTTAATTTAGAGTTTTTAATTTTAAACTATTAACAAAATGCAGATCTTCAAATAAATAACTTATAGAACAAAAGTAGTTATTTTAGGGTTTTCAATTTTAAACTATTAGCAAAATTCTGATCTTCAAGTAAATAACTTAAAGAACTAAAGTATTAGTTAGAAGATTTTGATTTTACATTGCTACAAAATTCTGTTCTTCAAGTAAATAACTTATAGAACAAAAGTAGTTATTTTAGGGTTTTCAATTTTAAACTATTAACAAAATGCAGATCTTCAAGTAAATAACTTATAGAACAAAAGTAGTTATTTTAGGGTTTTCAATTTTAAACTATTATAAAATTCTGATCTTCAAGTAAATAACTTAAAGAACTAAAGTATTAGTTAGAAGATTTTGACTTTACATTGCTACAAAATTCTGTTCTACAAGTAAATAACATATAGAACTAAAGTAGTTATTTTAGAGTTTTCAATTTTAAACTATTTACAATATTCTGATCTTCAAGTAAATAACTTATAGAACAGAAGTAGTTATTTTAGGGTTTTCAATTTTAAACTATTAACAAAATACTGATCTTCATGTAAATAACTTATAGAACAGAAGTAGTTAATTTAGAGTTTTTAATTTTAAACTATTAACAAAATGCAGATCTTCAAGTAAATAACTTATAGAACAAAAGTAGTTATTTTAGGGTTTTCAATTTTAAACTATTAGCAAAATTCTGATCTTCAAGTAAATAACTTAAAGAACTAAAGTATTAGTTAGAAGACTTTGATTTTACATTGCTACAAAATTCTGTTCTTCAAGTAAATAACTTATAGAACAAAAGTAGTTATTTTAGGGTTTTCAATTTTAAACTATTAACAAAATACTGATCTTCATGTAAATAACTTATAGAACAGAAGTAGTTAATTTAGAATTTTTAATTTTAAACTATTAACAAAATGCAGATCTTCAAGTAAATAACTTATAGAACAAAAGTAGTTATTTTAGGGTTTTCAATTTTAAACTATTATAAAATTCTGATCTTCAAGTAAATAACTTAAAGAACTAAAGTATTAGTTAGAAGATTTTGACTTTACATTGCTACAAAATTCTGTTCTTCAAGTAAATAACTTATAGAACAAAAGTAGTTATTTTAGGGTTTTCAATTTTAAACTATTAACAAAATTCTGATCTTCAAGTAAATAACTTAAGGAACTAAAGTATTAGTTAGAAGATTTTGATTTTACATTGCTACAAAATTCTGTTCTTCAAGTAAATAACTTATAGAACAAAAGTAGTTATTTTTGGGTTTTCAATTTTAAACTATTAACAAATTTCTGATCTTCATGTAAACAACTTAAGGAACTAAAGTATTAGTTAGAAGATTTTGATTTTAAATTGCTACAAAATTCTGTTCTACAAGTAAATAACTTATAGAACAAAAGTAGTTATTTTAGAGTTTTCAATTTTAAACTATTAACAATATTCTGATCTTCAAGTAAATAACTTATAGAACAGAAGTAGTTATTTTAGGGTTTTCAATTTTAAACTATTAACAAAATACTGATCTTCATGTAAATAACTTATAGAACAGAAGTAGTTAATTTAGAGTTTTTAATTTTAAACTATTAACAAAATGCAGATCTTCAAGTAAATAACTTATAGAACAAAAGTAGTTATTTTAGGGTTTTCAATTTTAAACTATTAGCAAAATTCTGATCTTCAAGTAAATAACTTAAAGAACTAAAGTATTAGTTAGAAGATTTTGATTTTACATTGCTACAAAATTCTGTTCTTCAAGTAAATAACTTATAGAACAAAAGTAGTTATTTTATGGTTTTCAATTTTAAACTATTAACAAAATACTGATCTTCATGTAAATAACTTATAGAACAGAAGTAGTTAATTTAGAATTTTTAATTTTAAACTATTAACAAAATGCAGATCTTCAAGTAAATATCTTATAGAACAAAAGTAGTTATTTTAGGGTTTTCAATTTTAAACTATTATAAAATTCTGATTTTCAAGTAAATAACTTAAAGAACTAAAGTATTAGTTAGAAGATTTTGACTTTACATTGCTACAAAATTCTGTTCTTCAAGTAAATAACTTATAGAACAAAAGTAGTTATTTTAGAGTTTTCAATTTTAAACTATTAACAAAATTCTGATCTTCAAGTAAATAACTTATAGAACAGAAGTAGTTAATTTAGAGTTTTTAATTTTAAACTACTAACAAAATGCAGATCTTCAAGTAAATAACTTATAGAACAAAATTAGTTATTTTAGGGTTTTCAATTTTAAACTATTATAAAATTCTGATCTTCAAGTAAATAACTTAAAGAACTAAAGTATTAGTTAGAAGATTACGACTTTACATTGCTACAAAATTCTGTTCTTCAAGTAAATAACTTATAGAACAAAAGTAGTTATTTTAGGGTTTTCAATTTTAAACTATTAACAAAATTCTGATCTTCAAGTAAATAACTTAAGGAACTAAAGTATTAGTTAGAAGATTTTGATTTTAAATTGCTACAAAATTCTGTTCTACAAGTAAATAACTTATAGAACTAAAGTAGTTATTTTAGAGTTTTCAATTTTAAACTATTAACAATATTCTGATCTTCAAGTAAATAACTTATAGAACAAAAGTAGTTATTTTAGGGTTTTCAATTTTAAACTATTAACAAAATTCTGATCTTCAAGTAAATAACTTAAGGAACTAAAGTATTAGTTAGAAGATTTTGATTTTAAATTGCTACAAAATTCTGTTCTACAAGTAAATAACTTATAGAACAAAAGTAGTTATTTTAGGGTTTTCAATTTTAAACTATTAACAAAATACTGATCTTCATGTAAATAACTTATAGAACAAAAGTAGTTATTTTAGGGTTTTCAATTTTAAACTATTAACAAAATACTGATCTTCAAGTAAATAACTTATAGAACAGAAGTAGTTAATTTAGAGTTTTTAATTTTAAACTATTAACAAAATGCAGATCTTCAAGTAAATAACTTATAGAACAAAAGTAGTTATTTTAGGGTTTTCAATTTTAAACTATTAACAAATTACTGATCTTCAAATACTTAACTTATAGAACAGAAGTAGTTAATTTAGAGTTTTTAATTTTAAACTATTAACAAAATGCAGATCTTCAAGTAAATAACTTATAGAACAAAAGTTGTTATTTTAGGGTTTTCAATTTTAAACTATTAACAAAATACTGATCTTCATATACTTAACTTATAGAACAGAAGTAGTTAATTTAGAGTTTTTAATTTTAAACTATTAGCAAAATTCTGATCTTCAAGTAAATAACTTAAAGAACTAAAGTATTAGTTAGAGGATTTTGATTTTACATTGCTACAAAATTCTGTTCTTCAAGTAAATAACTTATAGAACAAAAGTAGTTATTTTAGGGTTTTCAATTTTAAACTATTAACAAAATACTGATCTTCATGTAAATAACTTATAGAACAGAAGTAGTTAATTTAGAGTTTTTAAATTTAAACTATTAACAAAATGCAGATCTTCAAGTAAATAACTTATAGAACAAAAGTAGTTATTTTAGGGTTTTCAATTTTGAACTATTAACAAAATTCTGATCTTCAAGTAAATAACTTAAGGAACTAAAGTATTAGATAGAAGATTTTGATTTTAAATTGCTACAAAATTCTGTTCTACAAGTAAATATCTTATAGAACAAAAGTAGTTATTTTAGAGTTTTCAATTTTAAACTATTAACAATATTCTGATCTTCAAGTAAATAACTTATAGAACAGAAGTAGTTATTTTAGGGTTTTCAATTTTAAACTATTAACAAAATACTGATCTTCATGTAAATAACTTATAGAACAGAAGTAGTTAATTTAGAGTTTTTAATTTTAAACTATTAACAAAATGCAGATCTTCAAGTAAATAACTTAGAGAACAAAAGTAGTTATTTTAGGGTTTTCAATTTTAAACTATTAGCAAAATTCTGATCTTCAAGTAAATAACTTAAAGAACTAAAGTATTAGTTAGAAGATTTTGATTTTACATTGCTACAAAATTCTGTTCTTCAAGTAAATAACTTATAGAACAAAAGTAGTTATTTTAGGGTTTTCAATTTTAAACTATTAACAAAATACTGATCTTCATGTAAATAACTTATAGAACAGAAGTAGTTAATTTAGAATTTTTAATTTTAAACTATTAACAAAATGCAGATCTTCAAGTAAATAACTTATAGAACAAAAGTAGTTATTTTAGGGTTTTCAATTTTAAACTATTAGCAAAATTCTGATCTTCAAGTAAATAACTTAAAGAACTAAAGTATTAGTTAGAAGATTTTGATTTTACATTGCTACAAAATTCTGTTCTTCAAAATTTTAAATTTTAAATTTTAAAATTGAAAACCCTAAAATAATTACTTTTGTTCTATAAGTTATTTACTTGAAGATCTGCATTTTGTTATTAGTTTAAAATTAAAAACTCTAAATTAACTACTTCTGTTCTATAAGCTATTTACTTGAAGATCAGCATTTTGTTAATAGTTTAAAATTAAAAACTCTAAGTTAACTACTTCTGGTCTATAAGTTATTTATTTGAAAATCAGTATTTTGTTAATAGTTTCAAATTAAAGCTATAAACTAACTACTTTTGTTCTTTTAGTTTTTTACTTAAAGAACAGAAATTTGTAGACAATTTAAAATCGAGATCTTTAAACTAATACTTTAGTTCTTTAAGTTGTTTACTTAAAGATCAGAATTTTGTTAATAGTTTAAAATTGAAAACCCTAAAATAACTATTTTTGTTCTATAAGTTATTTACTTGAAGATCTGCATTTTGTTAATAGTTTAAAATTAAAAACTCTAAATTAACTACTTCTGTTCTATAAGTTATTTACTTGAAGATCAGAATGTTGTTAATAGTTTAAAATTGAAAACCCTAAAATAACTATTTTTGTTCTATAAGTTATTTACTTGAAGATCTGCATTTTGTTAATAGTTTAAAATTAAAAACTCTAAATTAACTACTTCTGTTCTATAAGTTATTTACTTGAAGATCAGAATGTTGTTAATAGTTTAAAATAGAAAACTCTAAAATAACTACTTTTGTTCTATAAGTTATTTACTTGAAGATCTGCATTTTGTTAATAGTTTAAAATTAAAAGCTCTAAATTAACTACTTCTGTTCTATAAGTTATTTACTTGAAGATCAGAATTTTGTTAATAGTTTAAAATTGAAAACTCTAAAATAACTACTTTTGTTCTATAAGTTATTTACGTGAAGAACAGAATTTTGTAGCAATTTAAAATCAAAATCTTCTAACTAATACTTTAGTTCTTTAAGTTATTTACTTGAAGATCAGAATTTTGTTAATAGTTTAAAATTGAAAACCTTAAAATAACTACTTTTGTTCTATAAGTTATTTACTTGAAGATTTGCATTTTGTTAATAGTTTAACATTAAAAACTCTAAATTAACTACTTCTGTTCTATAAGTTATTTACTTGAAGATCAGAATGATGTTAATAGTTTAAAATTGAAAACTCTAAAATAACTACTTTTGTTCTATAAGTTATTTACTTGAAGAACAGAATTTTGTAGCAATTTAAAATCAAAATCTTCTAACTAATACTTTAGTTCCTTAAGTTATTTACTTGAAGATCAGAATTTTGCTAATAGTTTAAAATTGAAAACCCTAAAATAACTACTTTTGTTCTATAAGTTATTTACTTGAAGATCTGCATTTTGTTAATAGTTTAAAATTAAAAACTCTAAAATAACTACTTCTGTTCTATAAGTTATATACATGAAGATAAGTATTTTGTTAATAGTTTAAAATTGAAAACCCTAAAATAACTAATTTTGTTCTATAAGTTATTTACTTGAAGATCTGCATTTTGTTAGTAGTTTAAAATTAAAAACTCTAAATTAACTATTTCTGTTCTATAAGTGATTTACTTGAAGATCAGAATTTTGCTAATAGTTTAAAATTGAAAACTCTAAATTACCTACTTTTGTTCTATAAGTTATTTACTTGAAGAACAGAATTTTGTAGCAACTTAAATCAAAATCGTCTAACTAAACTTTAGTTCTTTAAGTTATTTACTTGAAGATCAGAATTTTGTTAATAGTTTAAAATTAAAAACTTTAAATTAACTACTTCTGTTCTATAAGTTATTTACTGAAGATCTGCATTTTGTTAATAGTTTAAAATTAAAAACTCTAAATTAACTACTTTTGTTCTATAAGTTATTTACTTGAAGAACAGAATTTTGTAGCAATTTAAAATCAAAATCTTCTAACTAATACTTTAGTTCCTTAAGATATTTACTTGAAGGTCAGAATTTTGTTAATAGTTTAAAATTGAAAACCCTAAAATAACTACTTTTGTTCTATAAGATATTTACTTGAAGATCTGCATTTTGTTGGTAGTTTAAAATTAAAAACTCTAAATTAACTACTTCTGTTCTATAAGTTATTTACATGAAGATCAGTATTTTATTAATAGTTTAAAATTGTAAACCCTAAAATAACTACTTTTGTTCTATAAGTTATTTACTTGAAGATCTGCATTTTGTTAATAGTTTAAAATTAAAAACTCTAAATTAACTACTTCTGTTCTATAAGTTATTTACTTGAAGATCAGATTTTTGTTAATAGTTTAAAATTGAAAACTCTAAAATAACTACTTTTGTTCTATAAGTTATTTACTTGAAGAACAGAATTTTGTAGCAACTTAAAATCAAAATATTCTAACTAAACTTTAGTTCTTTAAGTTATTTACTTGAAGATCAGAATTTTGTTAATAGTTTAAAATTGAAAACCATAAAATAACTACTTTTGTGCTATAAGTTATTTACTTGAAGATCTGCATTTTGTTAATAGTTTAAAATTAAAAACTCTAAATTAACTACTTCTGCTCTATAAGTTATTTACTTGAAGATCAGAATTTTGTTAATAGTTTAAAATTGAAAACTCTAAAATAACTACTTTTGTTCTATAAGTTATTTACTTGAAGAACAGAATTTTGTAGCAATTTAAAAACAAAATCTTCTAACTAATACTTTAGTTCTTTAAGTTAGTTACTTGAAGATCAGAATTTTGCTAATAGTTTAAAATTGAAAACCCTAAAATAACTACTTTTGTTCTATAAGTTATTTACTTGAAGATCTGCATTTTGTTAGTAGTTTAAAATTAAAAACTTTAAATTAACTACTTCTGTTCTATAAGTTATTTACTTGAAGATCAGAATTTTGTTAATAGTTTAAAATTGAAAACTCTAAAATAACTACTTTTGTTCTATAAGTTATTTACTTGAAGAACAGAATTTTGTAGCAACTTCAAATCAAAATCTTCTAACTAAACTTTAGTTCTTTAAGTTATTTACTTGAAGATCAGAATTTTGTTAATAGTTTAAAATTGAAACCATAAAATAACTACTTTTGTTCTATAAGTTATTTACTTGAAGATCTGCATTTTGTTAATAGTTTAAAATTAAAAACTCTAAATTAACTACTTCTGTTCTATAAGTTATTTACATGAAGATCAGAACTTTGTTAATAGTTTAAAATTGAAAACCCTAAAATAACTACTTTTGTTCTATAAGTTATTTACTTGAAGATCTGCATTTTGTTAATAGTTTGAAATTAAAAACTCTAAATTAACTACTTCTGTTCTATAAGTTATTTACATGAAGATCAGTATTTTGTTAATAGTTTAAAATTGTAAACCCTAAAATAACTACTTTTGTTCTATAAGTTATTTACTTGAAGATCTGCATTTTGTTATTAGTTTAAAATTAAAAACGCTAAATGAACTACTTCTGTTCTATAAGTTATTTACATGAAGATCAGTAGTTTATTAATAGTTTAAAATTGTAAACCCTAAAATAACTACTTTTGTTCTATAAGTTATTTACTTGAAGATCTGCATTTTGTTAATAGTTTAAAATTAAAAACTCTAAATTAACTACTTCTGTTCTATGAGTTATTTACTTGAAGATCAGATTTTTGTTAATAGTTTAAAATTGAAAACTCTAAAATAACTACTTTTGTTCTATAAGTTATTTACTTGAAGAACAGAATTTTGTAGCAACTTAAAATCAAAATATTCTAACTAAACTTTAGTTCTTTAAGTTATTTACTTGAAGATCAGAATTTTGTTAATAGTTTAAAATTGAAAACCATAAAATAACTACTTTTGTGCTATAAGTTATTTACTTGAAGATCTGCATTTTGTTAATAGTTTAAATTAAAAACTCTAAATTAACTACTTCTGCTCTATAAGTTATTTACTTGAAGATCAGAATTTTGTTAATAGTTTAAAATTGAAAACCCTAAAATAACTACTTTTGTTCTATAAGTTATTTACTTGAAGAACAGAATTTTGTAGCAATTTAAAAACAAAATCTTCTAACTAATACTTTAGTTCTTTAAGTTAGTTACTTGAAGATCAGAATTTTGCTAATAGTTTAAAATTGAAAACCCTAAAATAACTACTTTTGTTCTATAAGTTATTTACTTGAAGATCTGCATTTTGTTAGTAGTTTAAAATTAAAAACTTTAAATTAACTACTTCTGTTCTATAAGTTATTTACTTGAAGATCAGAATTTTGTTAATAGTTTAAAATTGAAAACTCTAAAATAACTACTTTTGTTCTATAAGTTATTTACTTGAAGAACAGAATTTTGTAGCAACTTCAAATCAAAATCTTCTAACTAAACTTTAGTTCTTTAAGTTATTTACTTGAAGATCAGAATTTTGTTAATAGTTTAAAATTGAAACCATAAAATAACTACTTTTGTTCTATAAGTTATTTACTTGAAGATCTGCATTTTGTTAATAGTTTAAAATTAAAAACTCTAAATTAACTACTTCTGTTCTATAAGTTATTTACATGAAGATCAGAACTTTGTTAATAGTTTAAAATTGAAAACCCTAAAATAACTACTTTTGTTCTATAAGTTATTTACTTGAAGATCTGCATTTTGTTAATAGTTTGAAATTAAAAACTCTAAATTAACTACTTCTGTTCTATAAGTTATTTACATGAAGATCAGTATTTTGTTAATAGTTTAAAATTGTAAACCCTAAAATAACTACTTTTGTTCAATAAGTTATTTACTTGAAGATCTGCATTTTGTTATTAGTTTAAAATTAAAAACGCTAAATGAACTACTTCTGTTCTATAAGTTATTTACATGAAGATCAGTAGTTTATTAATAGTTTAAAATTGTAAACCCTAAAATAACTACTTTTGTTCTATAAGTTATTTACTTGAAGATCTGCATTTTGTTAATAGTTTAAAATTAAAAACTCTAAATTAACTACTTCTGTTCTATAAGTTATTTACTTGAAGATCAGATTTTTGTTAATAGTTTAAAATTGAAAACTCTAAAATAACTACTTTTGTTCTATAAGTTATTTACTTGAAGAACAGAATTTTGTAGCAACTTAAAATCAAAATATTCTAACTAAACTTTAGTTCTTTAAGTTATTTACTTGAAGATCAGAATTTTGTTAATAGTTTAAAATTGAAAACCATAAAATAACTACTTTTGTTCTATAAGTTATTTACTTGAAGATCTGCATTTTGTTAATAGTTTAAAATTAAAAACTCTAAATTAACTACTTCTGCTCTATAAGTTATTTACTTGAAGATCAGAATTTTGTTAATAGTTTAAAATTGAAAACTCTAAAATAACTACTTTTGTTCTATAAGTTATTTACTTGAAGAACAGAATTTTGTAGCAACTTAAAATCAAAATATTCTAACTAAACTTTAGTTCTTTAAGTTATTTACTTGAAGATCAGAATTTTGTTAATAGTTTAAAATTGAAAACCATAAAATAACTACTTTTGTGCTATAAGTTATTTACTTGAAGATCTGCATTTTGTTAATAGTTTAAATTAAAAACTCTAAATTAACTACTTCTGCTCTATAAGTTATTTACTTGAAGATCAGAATTTTGTTAATAGTTTAAAATTGAAAACCCTAAAATAACTACTTTTGTTCTATAAGTTATTTACTTGAAGAACAGAATTTTGTAGCAATTTAAAAACAAAATCTTCTAACTAATACTTTAGTTCTTTAAGTTAGTTACTTGAAGATCAGAATTTTGCTAATAGTTTAAAATTGAAAACCCTAAAATAACTACTTTTGTTCTATAAGTTATTTACTTGAAGATCTGCATTTTGTTAATAGTTTAAAATTAAAAACTCTAAATTAACTACTTCTGCTCTATAAGTTATTTACTTGAAGATCAGAATTTTGTTAATAGTTTAAAATTGAAAACTCTAAAATAACTACTTTTGTTCTATAAGTTATTTACTTGAAGAACAGAATTTTGTAGCAATTTAAAAACAAAATCTTCTAACTAATACTTTAGTTCTTTAAGTTAGTTACTTGAAGATCAGAATTTTGCTAATAGTTTAAAATTGAAAACCCTAAAATAACTACTTTTGTTCTATAAGTTATTTACTTGAAGATCTGCATTTTGTTAGTAGTTTAAAATTAAAAACTTTAAATTAACTACTTCTGTTCTATAAGTTATTTACTTGAAGATCAGAATTTTGTTAATAGTTTAAAATTGAAAACTCTAAAATAACTACTTTTGTTCTATAAGTTATTTACTTGAAGAACAGAATTTTGTAGCAACTTCAAATCAAAATCTTCTAACTAAACTTTAGTTCTTTAAGTTATTTACTTGAAGATCAGAATTTTGTTAATAGTTTAAAATTGAAACCATAAAATAACTACTTTTGTTCTATAAGTTATTTACTTGAAGATCTGCATTTTGTTAATAGTTTAAAATTAAAAACTCTAAATTAACTACTTCTGTTCTATAAGTTATTTACATGAAGATCAGAACTTTGTTAATAGTTTAAAATTGAAAACCCTAAAATAACTACTTTTGTTCTATAAGTTATTTACTTGAAGATCTGCATTTTGTTAATAGTTTGAAATTAAAAACTCTAAATTAACTACTTCTGTTCTATAAGTTATTTACATGAAGATCAGTATTTTGTTAATAGTTTAAAATTGTAAACCCTAAAATAACTACTTTTGTTCTATAAGTTATTTACTTGAAGATCTGCATTTTGTTATTAGTTTAAAATTAAAAACGCTAAATGAACTACTTCTGTTCTATAAGTTATTTACATGAAGATCAGTAGTTTATTAATAGTTTAAAATTGTAAACCCTAAAATAACTACTTTTGTTCTATAAGTTATTTACTTGAAGATCTGCATTTTGTTAATAGTTTAAAATTAAAAACTCTAAATTAACTACTTCTGTTCTATAAGTTATTTACTTGAAGATCAGATTTTTGTTAATAGTTTAAAATTGAAAACTCTAAAATAACTACTTTTGTTCTATAAGTTATTTACTTGAAGAACAGAATTTTGTAGCAACTTAAAATCAAAATATTCTAACTAAACTTTAGTTCTTTAAGTTATTTACTTGAAGATCAGAATTTTGTTAATAGTTTAAAATTGAAAACCATAAAATAACTACTTTTGTTCTATAAGTTATTTACTTGAAGATCTGCATTTTGTTAATAGTTTAAAATTAAAAACTCTAAATTAACTACTTCTGCTCTATAAGTTATTTACTTGAAGATCAGAATTTTGTTAATAGTTTAAAATTGAAAACTCTAAAATAACTACTTTTGTTCTATAAGTTATTTACTTGAAGAACAGAATTTTGTAGCAACTTAAAATCAAAATATTCTAACTAAACTTTAGTTCTTTAAGTTATTTACTTGAAGATCAGAATTTTGTTAATAGTTTAAAATTGAAAACCATAAAATAACTACTTTTGTGCTATAAGTTATTTACTTGAAGATCTGCATTTTGTTAATAGTTTAAATTAAAAACTCTAAATTAACTACTTCTGCTCTATAAGTTATTTACTTGAAGATCAGAATTTTGTTAATAGTTTAAAATTGAAAACCCTAAAATAACTACTTTTGTTCTATAAGTTATTTACTTGAAGAACAGAATTTTGTAGCAATTTAAAAACAAAATCTTCTAACTAATACTTTAGTTCTTTAAGTTAGTTACTTGAAGATCAGAATTTTGCTAATAGTTTAAAATTGAAAACCCTAAAATAACTACTTTTGTTCTATAAGTTATTTACTTGAAGATCTGCATTTTGTTAGTAGTTTAAAATTAAAAACTTTAAATTAACTACTTCTGTTCTATAAGTTATTTACTTGAAGATCAGAATTTTGTTAATAGTTTAAAATTGAAAACTCTAAAATAACTACTTTTGTTCTATAAGTTATTTACTTGAAGAACAGAATTTTGTAGCAACTTCAAATCAAAATCTTCTAACTAAACTTTAGTTCTTTAAGTTATTTACTTGAAGATCAGAATTTTGTTAATAGTTTAAAATTGAAACCATAAAATAACTACTTTTGTTCTATAAGTTATTTACTTGAAGATCTGCATTTTGTTAATAGTTTAAAATTAAAAACTCTAAATTAACTACTTCTGTTCTATAAGTTATTTACATGAAGATCAGAACTTTGTTAATAGTTTAAAATTGAAAACCCTAAAATAACTACTTTTGTTCTATAAGTTATTTACTTGAAGATCTGCATTTTGTTAATAGTTTGAAATTAAAAACTCTAAATTAACTACTTCTGTTCTATAAGTTATTTACATGAAGATCAGTATTTTGTTAATAGTTTAAAATTGTAAACCCTAAAATAACTACTTTTGTTCAATAAGTTATTTACTTGAAGATCTGCATTTTGTTATTAGTTTAAAATTAAAAACGCTAAATGAACTACTTCTGTTCTATAAGTTATTTACATGAAGATCAGTAGTTTATTAATAGTTTAAAATTGTAAACCCTAAAATAACTACTTTTGTTCTATAAGTTATTTACTTGAAGATCTGCATTTTGTTAATAGTTTAAAATTAAAAACTCTAAATTAACTACTTCTGTTCTATAAGTTATTTACTTGAAGATCAGATTTTTGTTAATAGTTTAAAATTGAAAACTCTAAAATAACTACTTTTGTTCTATAAGTTATTTACTTGAAGAACAGAATTTTGTAGCAACTTAAAATCAAAATATTCTAACTAAACTTTAGTTCTTTAAGTTATTTACTTGAAGATCAGAATTTTGTTAATAGTTTAAAATTGAAAACCATAAAATAACTACTTTTGTTCTATAAGTTATTTACTTGAAGATCTGCATTTTGTTAATAGTTTAAAATTAAAAACTCTAAATTAACTACTTCTGCTCTATAAGTTATTTACTTGAAGATCAGAATTTTGTTAATAGTTTAAAATTGAAAACTCTAAAATAACTACTTTTGTTCTATAAGTTATTTACTTGAAGAACAGAATTTTGTAGCAACTTAAAATCAAAATATTCTAACTAAACTTTAGTTCTTTAAGTTATTTACTTGAAGATCAGAATTTTGTTAATAGTTTAAAATTGAAAACCATAAAATAACTACTTTTGTGCTATAAGTTATTTACTTGAAGATCTGCATTTTGTTAATAGTTTAAATTAAAAACTCTAAATTAACTACTTCTGCTCTATAAGTTATTTACTTGAAGATCAGAATTTTGTTAATAGTTTAAAATTGAAAACCCTAAAATAACTACTTTTGTTCTATAAGTTATTTACTTGAAGAACAGAATTTTGTAGCAATTTAAAAACAAAATCTTCTAACTAATACTTTAGTTCTTTAAGTTAGTTACTTGAAGATCAGAATTTTGCTAATAGTTTAAAATTGAAAACCCTAAAATAACTACTTTTGTTCTATAAGTTATTTACTTGAAGATCTGCATTTTGTTAGTAGTTTAAAATTAAAAACTTTAAATTAACTACTTCTGTTCTATAAGTTATTTACTTGAAGATCAGAATTTTGTTAATAGTTTAAAATTGAAAACTCTAAAATAACTACTTTTGTTCTATAAGTTATTTACTTGAAGAACAGAATTTTGTAGCAACTTCAAATCAAAATCTTCTAACTAAACTTTAGTTCTTTAAGTTATTTACTTGAAGATCAGAATTTTGTTAATAGTTTAAAATTGAAACCATAAAATAACTACTTTTGTTCTATAAGTTATTTACTTGAAGATCTGCATTTTGTTAATAGTTTAAAATTAAAAACTCTAAATTAACTACTTCTGTTCTATAAGTTATTTACATGAAGATCAGAACTTTGTTAATAGTTTAAAATTGAAAACCCTAAAATAACTACTTTTGTTCTATAAGTTATTTACTTGAAGATCTGCATTTTGTTAATAGTTTGAAATTAAAAACTCTAAATTAACTACTTCTGTTCTATAAGTTATTTACATGAAGATCAGTATTTTGTTAATAGTTTAAAATTGTAAACCCTAAAATAACTACTTTTGTTCTATAAGTTATTTACTTGAAGATCTGCATTTTGTTATTAGTTTAAAATTAAAAACGCTAAATGAACTACTTCTATTCTATAAGTTATTTACATGAAGATCAGTAGTTTATTAATAGTTTAAAATTGTAAACCCTAAAATAACTACTTTTGTTCTATAAGTTATTTACTTGAAGATCTGCATTTTGTTAATAGTTTAAAATTAAAAACTCTAAATAAACTACTTCTGTTCTATAAGTTATTTACTTGAAGATCAGATTTTTGTTAATAGTTTAAAATTGAAAACTCTAAAATAACTACTTTTGTTCTATAAGTTATTTACTTGAAGAACAGAATTTTGTAGCAACTTAAAATCAAAATATTCTAACTAAACTTTAGTTCTTTAAGTTATTTACTTGAAGATCAGAATTTTGTTAATAGTTTAAAATTGAAAACCATAAAATAACTACTTTTGTTCTATAAGTTATTTACTTGAAGATCTGCATTTTGTTAATAGTTTAAAATTAAAAACTCTAAATTAACTACTTCTGCTCTATAAGTTATTTACTTGAAGATCAGAATTTTGTTAATAGTTTAAAATTGAAAACTCTAAAATAACTACTTTTGTTCTATAAGTTATTTACTTGAAGAACAGAACTTTGTAGCAATTTAAAAACAAAATCTTTTAACTAATACTTTAGTTCTTTAAGTTAGTTACTTGAAGATCAGAATTTTGCTAATAGTTTAAAATTGAAAACCCTAAAATAACTACTTTTGTTCTATAAGTTATTTACTTGAAGATCTGCATTTTGTTAGTAGTTTAAAATTAAAAACTCTAAATTAACTACTTCTGTTCTATAAGTTATTTACTTGAAGATCAGAATTTTGTTAATAGTTTAAGATTGAAAACTCTAAAATAACTACTTTTGTTCTATAAGTTATTTACTTGAAGAACAGAATTTTGTAGCAACTTCAAATCAAAATCTTCTAACTAAACTTTAGTTCTTTAACTAAGTTATTTTTAAGTTATTTACTTGAAGATCAGAATTTTGTTAATAGTTTAAAATTGAAAACCATAAAATAACTACCTTTGTTCTATAAGTTATTTACTTGAAGATCTGCATTTTGTTAATAGTTTAAAAAAAAAAAACTAAAATTAAAACTGTTCTATAAGTTATTTACATGAAGATCAGTAGTTTATTAATAGTTTAAAATTGTAAACCCTAAAATAACTACTTTTGTTCTATAAGTTATTTACTTGAAGATCTGCATTTTGTTAATAGTTTAAAATTAAAAACTCTAAATTAACTACTTCTGTTCTATAAGTTATTTACTTGAAGATCAGATTTTTGTTAATAGTTTAAAATTGAAAACTCTAAAATAACTACTTTTGTTCTATAAGTTATTTACTTGAAGAACAGAATTTTGTAGCAACTTAAAATCAAAATATTCTAACTAAACTTTAGTTCTTTAAGTTATTTACTTGAAGATCAGAATTTTGTTAATAGTTTAAAATTGAAAACCATAAAATAACTACTTTTGTTCTATAAGTTATTTACTTGAAGATCTGCATTTTGTTAATAGTTTAAAATTAAAAACTCTAAATTAACTACTTCTGCTCTATAAGTTATTTACTTGAAGATCAGAATTTTGTTAATAGTTCAAAATTGAAAATACTAAAATAACTACGTTTGTTCTATAAGTTATTTACATGAAGATCAGAATTTTGTTAATAGTTTAAAATTGAAAACCCTAAAATAACTATTTTTGTTCTATAAGTTATTTACTTAAAGATTTGAATTTTGTTAATAGTTTAAAATTAAAAACTCTAAATTAACTACTTCTGTTCTATAAGTTATTTACATGAAGATCAGAATTTTGTTAATAGTTTAAAATTGAAAACCCTAAAATAACTATTTTTGTTCTATAAGTTATTTACTTAAACATCTGCATTTTGTTAATAGTTTAAAATTGAAAACTCTAAAATACCTACTTTTGTTCTATAAGTTATTTACTTGAAGAACAGAATTTTGTAGCAATTTAAAATAAAAAACTTCTAACTAATACTTTAGTTCCTTAAGTTATTTACTTGAAGATCAGAATTTTGTTAATAGTTTAAAATTGAAAACCCTAAAATAACTACTTTTGTTCTATAAGTTATTTACTTGAAGAACAGAATTTTGTAGCAATTTAAAATAAAAATCTTCTAACTAATACTTTAGTTCCTTAAGTTATTTACTTGAAGATCAGAATTTTGTTAATAGTTTAAAATTGAAAATCCTAAAATAACTACTTTTGTTCTATAAGTTATTTACGAAGAACAGAATTTTGTAGCTATTTAAAATCAAAATCTTCTAACTAATACTTTAGTTCCTTAAGTTATTTACTTGAAGATCAGAATTTTGTTAATAGTTTAAAATTGAAAACCCTAAAATAACTACTTTTGTTCTATAAGTTATTTACTTGAAGATCTGCATTTTGTTAATAGTTTAAAATTAAAAACTCTAAATTAACTACTTCTGTTCTATAAGTTATTTACATGAAGATCAGAATTTTGTTAATAGTATAAAATTGAAAACCCTAAAATAACTACTTTTGTTCTATAAGTTATTTACTTGAAGATTTGCATTTTGTTAATAGTTTAAAATTAAAGCTACAATCTAACTACTATTGTTCTTTTAGTTATTTACTTAAAGAACAGAAATATGTAGACAATTTAAAATCAAAATCTTCAAACTAATACTTTAGTTCTTTAAGTTATTTACTTGAAGATCAGAATTTTGTTAATAGTTTAAAATTGAAAACCCTAAAATAACTACTTTTGTTCTATAAGTTATTTACTTGAAGATCTGCATTTTGTAAATAGTTTATAATTAAAAACCCTAAATTAACTACTTCTGTTCTATAAGTTATATACATGAAGATCAGAATTTTGTTAATAGTTTAAAATTGAAAACCCTAAAATAACTATTTTTGTTCTATAAGTTATTTACTTAAAGATCTGAATTTTGTTAATAGTTTAAAATTGAAAACCCTAAAATAACTATTTTTGTTTTATAAGTTATTTACTTAAAGATCTGAATTTTGTTAATAGTTTAAAATTAAAAACTCTCAATTAACTACTTCTGTTCTATAAGTTATTTACATGAAGATCAGAATTTTGTTAATAGTTTAAAATTGAAAACTCTAAAATACCTACTTTTGTTCTATAAGTTATTTACTTGAAGAACAGAATTTTGTAGCAATGTAAAATCAAAATCTTCTAACTAATACTTTAGTTCTTTAAGTTATTTATTGAAGATCAGAATTTTATAATAGTTTAAAATTGAAATCCCTAAAATAACTACTTTTGTTCTATAAGTTATTTACTTGAAGATCTGCATTTTGTTAATAGTTTGAAATTAAAAACTCTAAATTAACTACTTCTGTTCTATTAGTTATTTACTTGAAGATCAGATTTTTGTTAATAGTTTAAAATTGAAAACCCTAAAATAACTACTTTTGCTCTATAAGTTATTTACTTGAAGATCTGCATTTTGTTAATAGTTTAAAATTAAAAACTCTAAATTAACTACTTCTGTTCTATAAGTTATTTACTTGAAGATCAGATTTTTGTTAATAGTTTAAAATTGAAAACTCTAAAATAACTACTTTTGTTCTATAAGTTATTTACTTGAAGAACAGAATTTTGTAGCAACTTAAAATCAAAATATTCTAACTAAACTTTAGTTCTTTAAGTTATTTACTTGAAGATCAGAATTTTGTTAATAGTTTAAAATTGAAAACCATAAAATAACTACTTTTGTTCTATCAGTTATTTACTTAAAGATCTGCATTTTGGTAATAGTTTAAAATTAAAAACTCTAAATTAACTACTTCTGTTCTATAAGTTATTTACATGAAGATCAGAATTTTGTTAATAGTTTAAAATTGAAAACCCTAAAATAACTACTTTTGTTCTATAAGTTATTTACTTGAAGATTTGCATTTTGTTAATAGTTTAAAATTAAAGCTATAATCTAACTACTATTGTTCTTTTAGTTATTTACTTAAAGAACAGAAATATGTAGACAATTTAAAATCAAAATCTTCAAACTAATACTTTAGTTCTTTAAGTTATTTACTTGAAGATCAGAATTTTGATAATAGTTTAAAATTGAAAACCCTAAAATAACTACTTTTGTTCTATAAGTTATTTACTTGAAGATCTGCATTTTGTTAATAGTTTATAATTAAAAACCCTAAATTAACTACTACTGTTCTATAAGTTATATACATGAAGATCAGAATTTTGTTAATAGTTTAAAATTGAAAACCCTAAAATAACTATTTTTGTTTTATAAGTTATTTACTTAAAGATCTGAATTTTGTTAATAGTTTAAAATTAAAAACTCTAAATTAACTACTTCTGTTCTATAAGTTATTTACATGATGATCAGAATTTTGTTAATATTTTAAAATTGAAAACCCTAAAATAACTATTTTTGTTCTATAAGTTATTTACTTAAAGATCTGCATTTTGTTAATAGTTTAAAATTGAAAACTCTAAAATACCTACTTTTGTTCTATAAGTTATTTACTTGAAGATTTGCATTTTGTTAATAGTTTAAATTTAAAAACTCTAAATTAACTACTTCTGTTCTATAAGTTATTTACTTGAAGATCAGAATTTTGTTAATAGTTTAAAATTGAAAACCCTAAAATAACTATTTTTGTTCTATAAGTTATTTACATGAAGATCAGAATTTTGTTAATATTTTAAAATTGAAAACCCTAAAATAACTATTTTTGTTCTATAAGTTATTTACTTAAAGATCTGCATTTTGTTAATAGTTTAAAATTAAAAACTCTAAATTAACTACTTCTGTTCTATAAGTTATTTACATGAAGATCAGAATTTTGTTAATAGTTTAAAATTGAAAACCCTAAAATAACTACTTTTGTTCTATAAGTTATTTACTTGAAGATTTGCATTTTGTTAATAGTTTAAATTTAAAAACTCTAAATTAACTACTTCTGTTCTATAAGTTATTTACTTGAAGATCAGAATTTTCTTAATAGTTTAAAATTGAAAACTCTAAAATAACTACTTTTGTTCTATAAGTTATTTACTTGAAGATCAGAATTTTGTTAATAGATTAAAATTGAAAACCCTAAAATAACTACTTTTGTTCTATAAGTTATTTACTTGAAGAAAAGAATTTTGAAGCAATTTAAAATCAAAATCTTCTAACTAATAATTTAGTTCTTTAAGTTATTTACTTGAAGATCAGAATTTTGCTAATAGTTTAAAATTGAAAACCCTAAAATAACTACTTTTGTTCTATAAGTTATTTACTTGAAGATCTGCATTTTGTTAATAGTTTAAAATTAAAGCTATACTCTAACTACTTTTGTTCCTTTAGTTATTTACTTAAAGAACAGAAATATGTAGACAATTTAAAATCAAAATCTTCAAACTAATACTTTAGTTCTTTAAGTTATTTACTTGAAGATCAGAATTTTGTTAATAGTTCAAAATTGAAAATACTAAAATAACTACTTTTGTTCTATAAGTTATTTACTTGAAGATCTGCATTTTGTTAATAGTTTAAAATTAAAGCTATACTCTAACTACTTTTGTTCCTTTAGTTATTTACTTAAAGAACAGAAATATGTAGACAATTTAAAATCAAAATCTTCAAACTAATACTTTAGTTCTTTAAGTTATTTACTTGAAGATCAGAATTTTGTTAATAGTTCAAAATTGAAAATACTAAAATAACTACGTTTGTTCTATAAGTTATTTACATGAAGATCAGAATTTTGTTAATATTTTAAAATTGAAAACCCTAAAATAACTATTTTTGTTCTATAAGTTATTTACTTAAAGATCTGCATTTTGTTAATAGTTTAAAATTGAAAACTCTAAAATACCTACTTTTGTTCTATAAGTTATTTACTTGAAGATTTGCATTTTGTTAATAGTTTAAATTTAAAAACTCTAAATTAACTACTTCTGTTCTATAAGTTATTTACTTGAAGATCAGAATTTTGTTAATAGTTTAAAATTGAAAACCCTAAAATAACTATTTTTGTTCTATAAGTTATTTACATGAAGATCAGAATTTTGTTAATATTTTAAAATTGAAAACCCTAAAATAACTATTTTTGTTCTATAAGTTATTTACTTAAAGATCTGCATTTTGTTAATAGTTTAAAATTAAAAACTCTAAATTAACTACTTCTGTTCTATAAGTTATTTACATGAAGATCAGAATTTTGTTAATAGTTTAAAATTGAAAACCCTAAAATAACTACTTTTGTTCTATAAGTTATTTACTTGAAGATTTGCATTTTGTTAATAGTTTAAATTTAAAAACTCTAAATTAACTACTTCTGTTCTATAAGTTATTTACTTGAAGATCAGAATTTTCTTAATAGTTTAAAATTGAAAACTCTAAAATAACTACTTTTGTTCTATAAGTTATTTACTTGAAGATCAGAATTTTGTTAATAGATTAAAATTGAAAACCCTAAAATAACTACTTTTGTTCTATAAGTTATTTACTTGAAGAAAAGAATTTTGAAGCAATTTAAAATCAAAATCTTCTAACTAATAATTTAGTTCTTTAAGTTATTTACTTGAAGATCAGAATTTTGCTAATAGTTTAAAATTGAAAACCCTAAAATAACTACTTTTGTTCTATAAGTTATTTACTTGAAGATCTGCATTTTGTTAATAGTTTAAAATTAAAGCTATACTCTAACTACTTTTGTTCCTTTAGTTATTTACTTAAAGAACAGAAATATGTAGACAATTTAAAATCAAAATCTTCAAACTAATACTTTAGTTCTTTAAGTTATTTACTTGAAGATCAGAATTTTGTTAATAGTTCAAAATTGAAAATACTAAAATAACTACGTTTGTTCTATAAGTTATTTACATGAAGATCAGAATTTTGTTAATAGTTTAAAATTGAAAACCCTAAAATAACTATTTTTGTTCTATAAGTTATTTACTTAAACATCTGCATTTTGTTAATAGTTTAAAATTGAAAACTCTAAAATACCTACTTTTGTTCTATAAGTTATTTACTTGAAGAACAGAATTTTGTAGCAATTTAAAATAAAAAAGTTCTAACTAATACTTTAGTTCCTTAAGTTATTTACTTGAAGATCAGAATTTTGTTAATAGTTTAAAATTGAAAACCCTAAAATAACTACTTTTGTTCTATAAGTTATTTACTTGAAGAACAGAATTTTGTAGCAATTTAAAATAAAAATCTTCTAACTAATACTTTAGTTCCTTGAGTTATTTACTTGAAGATCAGAATTTTGTTAATAGTTTAAAATTGAAAATCCTAAAATAACTACTTTTGTTCTATAAGTTATTTACGAAGAACAGAATTTTGTAGCTATTTAAAATCAAAATCTTCTAACTAATACTTTAGTTCCTTAAGTTATTTACTTGAAGATCAGAATTTTGTTAATAGTTTAAAATTGAAAACCCTAAAATAACTACTTTTGTTCTATAAGTTATTTACTTGAAGATCTGCATTTTGTTAATAGTTTAAAATTAAAAACTCTAAATTAACTACTTCTGTTCTATAAGTTATTTACATGAAGATCAGAATTTTGTTAATAGTTTAAAATTGAAAACCCTAAAATAACTACTTTTGTTCTATAAGTTATTTACTTGAAGATTTGCATTTTGTTAATAGTTTAAAATTAAAGCTACAATCTAACTACTATTGTTCTTTTAGTTATTTACTTAAAGAACAGAAATATGTAGACAATTTAAAATCAAAATCTTCAAACTAATACTTTAGTTCTTTAAGTTATTTACTTGAAGATCAGAATTTTGTTAATAGTTTAAAATTGAAAACCCTAAAATAACTACTTTTGTTCTATAAGTTATTTACTTGAAGATCTGCATTTTGTTAATAGTTTATAATTAAAAACCCTAAATTAACTACTTCTGTTCTATAAGTTATATACATGAAGATCAGAATTTTGTTAATAGTTTAAAATTGAAAACCCTAAAATAACTATTTTTGTTCTATAAGTTATTTACTTAAAGATCTGAATTTTGTTAATAGTTTAAAATTGAAAACCCTAAAATAACTATTTTTGTTTTATAAGTTATTTACTTAAAGATCTGAATTTTGTTAATAGTTTAAAATTAAAAACTCTAAATTAACTACTTCTGTTCTATAAGTTATTTACATGAAGATCAGAATTTTGTTAATAGTTTAAAATTGAAAACTCTAAAATACCTACTTTTGTTCTATAAGTTATTTACTTGAAGAACAGAATTTTGTAGCACTTTAAAATAAAAATCTTCTAACTAATACTTTAGTTCCTTAAGTTATTTACTTGAAGATCAGAATTTTGTTAATAGTTTAAAATTGAAAACCCTAAAATAACTACTTTTGTTCTATAAGTTATTTACTTGAAGATCTGCATTTTGTTAATAGTTTAAAATTAAAAACTCTAAACTAACTACTTCTGTTCTATAAGTTATTTACATGAAGATCAGAATTTTGTTAATAGTTTAAAATTGAAAACCCTAAAATAACTACTTTTGTTCTATAAGTTATTTACTTGAAGATTTGCATTTTGTTAATAGTTTAAAATTAAAGCTATAATCTAACTACTATTGTTCTTTTAGTTATTTACTTAAAGAACAGAAATATGTAGACAATTTAAAATCAAAATCTTCAAACTAATACTTTAGTTCTTTAAGTTATTTACTTGAAGATCAGAATTTTGTTAATAGTTTAAAATTGAAAACCCTAAAATAACTACTTTTGTTCTATAAGTTATTTACTTGAAGATCTGCATTTTGTTAATAGTTTATAATTAAAAACCCTAAATTAACTACTACTGTTCTATAAGTTATATACATGAAGATCAGAATTTTGTTAATAGTTTAAAATTGAAAACTCTAAAATACCTACTTTTGTTCTATAAGTTATTTACTTGAAGATTTGCATTTTGTTAATAGTTTAAATTTAAAAACTCTAAATTAACTACTTCTGTTCTATAAGGTATTTACTTGAAGATCAGAATTTTGTTAATAGTTTAAAATTGAAAACCCTAAAATAACTATTTTTGTTCTATAAGTTATTTACATGAAGATCAGAATTTTGTTAATATTTTAAAATTGAAAACCCTAAAATAACTATTTTTGTTCTATAAGTTATTTACTTAAAGATCTGCATTTTGTTAATAGTTTAAAATTAAAAACTCTAAATTAACTACTTCTGTTCTATAAGTTATTTACATGAAGATCAGAATTTTGTTAATAGTTTAAAATTGAAAACCCTAAAATAACTACTTTTGTTCTATAAGTTATTTATTTGAAGATTTGCATTTTGTTAATAGTTTAAATTTAAAAACTCTAAATTAACTACTTCTGTTCTATAAGTTATTTACTTGAAGATCAGAATTTTCTTAATAGTTTAAAATTGAAAACTCTAAAATAACTACTTTTGTTCTATCAGTTATTTACTTGAAGATCAGAATTTTGTTAATAGATTAAAATTGAAAACCCTAAAATAACTACTTTTGTTCTATAAGTTATTTACTTGAAGAAAAGAATTTTGAAGCAATTTAAAATCAAAATCTTCGAACTAATAATTTAGTTCTTTAAGTTATTTACTTGAAGATCAGAATTTTGCTAATAGTTTAAAATTGAAAACCCTAAAATAACTACTTTTGTTCTATAAGTTATTTACTTGAAGATCTGCATTTTGTTAATAGTTTAAAATTAAAGCTATACTCTAACTACTTTTGTTCCTTTAGTTATTTACTTAAAGAACAGAAATATGTAGACAATTTAAAATCAAAATCTTCAAACTAATACTTTAGTTCTTTAAGTTATTTACTTGAAGATCAGAATTTTGTTAATAGTTCAAAATTGAAAATACTAAAATAACTACGTTTGTTCTATAAGTTATTTACATGAAGATCAGAATTTTGTTAATAGTTTAAAATTGAAAACCCTAAAATAACTATTTTTGTTCTATAAGTTATTTACTTAAACATCTGCATTTTGTTAATAGTTTAAAATTGAAAACTCTAAAATACCTACTTTTGTTCTATAAGTTATTTACTTGAAGAACAGAATTTTGTAGCAATTTAAAATAAAAAAGTTCTAACTAATACTTTAGTTCCTTAAGTTATTTACTTGAAGATCAGAATTTTGTTAATAGTTTAAAATTGAAAACCCTAAAATAACTACTTTTGTTCTATAAGTTATTTACTTGAAGAACAGAATTTTGTAGCAATTTAAAAAAAAAATCTTCTAACTAATACTTTAGTTCCTTGAGTTATTTACTTGAAGATCAGAATTTTGTTAATAGTTTAAAATTGAAAATCCTAAAATAACTACTTTTGTTCTATAAGCTATTTACGAAGAACAGAATTTTGTAGCTATTTAAAATCAAAATCTTCTAACTAATACTTTAGTTCCTTAAGTTATTTACTTGAAGATCAGAATTTTGTTAATAGTTTAAAATTGAAAACCCTAAAATAACTACTTTTGTTCTATAAGTTATTTACTTGAAGATCTGCATTTTGTTAATAGTTTAAAATTAAAAACTCTAAATTAACTACTTCTGTTCTATAAGTTATTTACATGAAGATCAGAATTTTGTTAATAGTTTAAAATTGAAAACCCTAAAATAACTACTTTTGTTCTATAAGTTATTTACTTGAAGATTTGCATTTTGTTAATAGTTTAAAATTAAAGCTACAATCTAACTACTATTGTTCTTTTAGTTATTTACTTAAAGAACAGAAATATGTAGACAATTTAAAATCAAAATCTTCAAACTAATACTTTAGTTCTTTAAGTTATTTACTTGAAGATCAGAATTTTGTTAATAGTTTAAAATTGAAAACCCTAAAATAACTACTTTTGTTCTATAAGTTATTTACTTGAAGATCTGCATTTTGTTAATAGTTTATAATTAAAAACCCTAAATTAACTACTTCTGTTCTATAAGTTATATACATGAAGATCAGAATTTTGTTAATAGTTTAAAATTGAAAACCCTAAAATAACTATTTTTGTTCTATAAGTTATTTACTTAAAGATCTGAATTTTGTTAATAGTTTAAAATTGAAAACCCTAAAATAACTATTTTTGTTTTATAAGTTATTTACTTAAAGATCTGAATTTTGTTAATAGTTTAAAATTAAAAACTCTAAATTAACTACTTCTGTTCTATAAGTTATTTACATGAAGATCAGAATTTTGTTAATAGTTTAAAATTGAAAACTCTAAAATACCTACTTTTGTTCTATAAGTTATTTACTTGAAGAACAGAATTTTGTAGCACTTTAAAATAAAAATCTTCTAACTAATACTTTAGTTCCTTAAGTTATTTACTTGAAGATCAGAATTTTGTTAATAGTTTAAAATTGAAAACCCTAAAATAACTACTTTTGTTCTATAAGTTATTTACTTGAAGATCTGCATTTTGTTAATAGTTTAAAATTAAAAACTCTAAACTAACTACTTCTGTTCTATAAGTTATTTACATGAAGATCAGAATTTTGTTAATAGTTTAAAATTGAAAACCCTAAAATAACTACTTTTGTTCTATAAGTTATTTACTTGAAGATTTGCATTTTGTTAATAGTTTAAAATTAAAGCTATAATCTAACTACTATTGTTCTTTTAGTTATTTACTTAAAGAACAGAAATATGTAGACAATTTAAAATCAAAATCTTCAAACTAATACTTTAGTTCTTTAAGTTATTTACTTGAAGATCAGAATTTTGTTAATAGTTTAAAATTGAAAACCCTAAAATAACTACTTTTGTTCTATAAGTTATTTACTTGAAGATCTGCATTTTGTTAATAGTTTATAATTAAAAACCCTAAATTAACTACTACTGTTCTATAAGTTATATACATGAAGATCAGAATTTTGTTAATAGTTTAAAATTGAAAACCCTAAAATAACTATTTTTGTTTTATAAGTTATTTACTTAAAGATCTGAATTTTGTTAATAGTTTAAAATTAAAAACTCTAAATTAACTACTTCTGTTCTATAAGTTATTTACATGATGATCAGAATTTTGTTAATATTTTAAAATTGAAAACCCTAAAATAACTATTTTTGTTCTATAAGTTATTTACTTAAAGATCTGCATTTTGTTAATAGTTTAAAATTGAAAACTCTAAAATACCTACTTTTGTTCTATAAGTTATTTACTTGAAGATTTGCATTTTGTTAATAGTTTAAATTTAAAAACTCTAAATTAACTACTTCTGTTCTATAAGTTATTTACTTGAAGATCAGAATTTTGTTAATAGTTTAAAATTGAAAACCCTAAAATAACTATTTTTGTTCTATAAGTTATTTACATGAAGATCAGAATTTTGTTAATATTTTAAAATTGAAAACCCTAAAATAACTATTTTTGTTCTATAAGTTATTTACTTAAAGATCTGCATTTTGTTAATAGTTTAAAATTAAAAACTATAAATTAACTACTTCTGTTCTATAAGTTATTTACATGAAGATCAGAATTTTGTTAATAGTTTAAAATTGAAAACCCTAAAATAACTACTTTTGTTCTATAAGTTATTTATTTGAAGATTTGCATTTTGTTAATAGTTTAAATTTAAAAACTCTAAATTAACTACTTCTGTTCTATAAGTTATTTACTTGAAGATCAGAATTTTCTTAATAGTTTAAAATTGAAAACTCTAAAATAACTACTTTTGTTCTATCAGTTATTTACTTGAAGATCAGAATTTTGTTAATAGATTAAAATTGAAAACCCTAAAATAACTACTTTTGTTCTATAAGTTATTTACTTGAAGAAAAGAATTTTGAAGCAATTTAAAATCAAAATCTTCGAACTAATAATTTAGTTCTTTAAGTTATTTACTTGAAGATCAGAATTTTGCTAATAGTTTAAAATTGAAAACCCTAAAATAACTACTTTTGTTCTATAAGTTATTTACTTGAAGATCTGCATTTTGTTAATAGTTTAAAATTAAAGCTATACTCTAACTACTTTTGTTCCTTTAGTTATTTACTTAAAGAACAGAAATATGTAGACAATTTAAAATCAAAATCTTCAAACTAATACTTTAGTTCTTTAAGTTATTTACTTGAAGATCAGAATTTTGTTAATAGTTCAAAATTGAAAATACTAAAATAACTACGTTTGTTCTATAAGTTATTTACATGAAGATCAGAATTTTGTTAATAGTTTAAAATTGAAAACCCTAAAATAACTATTTTTGTTCTATAAGTTATTTACTTAAACATCTGCATTTTGTTAATAGTTTAAAATTGAAAACTCTAAAATACCTACTTTTGTTCTATAAGTTATTTACTTGAAGAACAGAATTTTGTAGCAATTTAAAATAAAAAAGTTCTAACTAATACTTTAGTTCCTTAAGTTATTTACTTGAAGATCAGAATTTTGTTAATAGTTTAAAATTGAAAACCCTAAAATAACTACTTTTGTTCTATAAGTTATTTACTTGAAGAACAGAATTTTGTAGCAATTTAAAAAAAAAATCTTCTAACTAATACTTTAGTTCCTTGAGTTATTTACTTGAAGATCAGAATTTTGTTAATAGTTTAAAATTGAAAATCCTAAAATAACTACTTTTGTTCTATAAGCTATTTACGAAGAACAGAATTTTGTAGCTATTTAAAATCAAAATCTTCTAACTAATACTTTAGTTCCTTAAGTTATTTACTTGAAGATCAGAATTTTGTTAATAGTTTAAAATTGAAAACCCTAAAATAACTACTTTTGTTCTATAAGTTATTTACTTGAAGATCTGCATTTTGTTAATAGTTTAAAATTAAAAACTCTAAATTAACTACTTCTGTTCTATAAGTTATTTACATGAAGATCAGAATTTTGTTAATAGTTTAAAATTGAAAACCCTAAAATAACTACTTTTGTTCTATAAGTTATTTACTTGAAGATTTGCATTTTGTTAATAGTTTAAAATTAAAGCTACAATCTAACTACTATTGTTCTTTTAGTTATTTACTTAAAGAACAGAAATATGTAGACAATTTAAAATCAAAATCTTCAAACTAATACTTTAGTTCTTTAAGTTATTTACTTGAAGATCAGAATTTTGTTAATAGTTTAAAATTGAAAACCCTAAAATAACTACTTTTGTTCTATAAGTTATTTACTTGAAGATCTGCATTTTGTTAATAGTTTAAAATTAAAAACTCTAAATTAACTACTTCTGTTCTATAAGTTATTTACATGAAGATCAGAATTTTGTTAATAGTTTAAAATTGAAAACCCTAAAATAACTACTTTTGTTCTATAAGTTATTTACTTGAAGATTTGCATTTTGTTAATAGTTTAAATTTAAAAACTCTAAATTAACTACTTCTGTTCTATAAGTTATTTACTTGAAGATCAGAATTTTCTTAATAGTTTAAAATTGAAAACTCTAAAATAACTACTTTTGTTCTATAAGTTATTTACTTGAAGAACAGAATTTTGTACCAATTTTAAAAAAAATCTTCTAACTAATACTTTAGTTCCTTAAGTTATTTACTTGAAGATCAGAATTTTGTCAATAGATTAAAATTGAAAACCCTAAAATAACTACTTTTGTTCTATAAGTTATTTACTTGAAGAAAAGAATTTTGAAGCAATTTAAAATCAAAATCTTCTAACTAATAATTTAGTTCTTTAAGTTATTTACTTGAAGATCAGAATTTTGCTAATAGTTTAAAATTGAAAACCCTAAAATAACTACTTTTGTTCTATAAGTTATTTACTTGAAGATCTGCATTTTGTTAATAGTTTAAAATTAAAAACTCTAAATTAACTACTTCTGTTCTATAAGTTATTTACTTGAAGATCTGCATTTTGTTAATAGTTTAAAATTAAAGCTATACTCTAACTACTTTTGTTCCTTTAGTTATTTACTTAAAGAACAGAAATATGTAGACAATTTAAAATCAATATCTTCAAACTAATACTTTAGTTCTTTAAGTTATTTACTTGAAGATCAGAATTTTGTTAATAGTTCAAAATTGAAAATACTAAAATAACTACGTTTGTTCTATAAGTTATTTACATGAAGATCAGAATTTTGTTAATAGTTTAAAATTGAAAACCCTAAAATAACTATTTTTGTTCTATAAGTTATTTACTTAAAGATCTGAATTTTGTTAATAGTTTAAAATTAAAAACTCTAAATTAACTACTTCTGTTCTATAAGTTATTTACATGAAGATCAGAATTTTGTTAATAGTTTAAAATTGAAAACCCTAAAATAACTACTTTTGTTCTATAAGTTATTTACTTGAAGATTTGCATTTTGTTAATAGTTTAAAATTAAAGCTATAATCTAACTACTATTGTTCTTTTAGTGATTTACTTAAAGAACAGAAATATGTAGACAATTTAAAATCAAAATCTTCAAACTAATACTTTAGTTCTTTAAGTTATTTACTTGAAGATCAGAATTTTGTTAATAGTTTAAAATTGAAAACCCTAAAATAACTACTTTTGTTCTATAAGTTATTTACTTGAAGATCTGCATTTTGTTAATAGTTTATAATTAAAAACCCTAAATTAACTACTACTGTTCTATAAGTTATATACATGAAGATCAGAATTTTGTTAATAGTTTAAAATTGAAAACCCTAAAATAACTATTTTTGTTCTATAAGTTATTTACTTAAAGATCTGAATTTTGTTAATAGTTTAAAATTAAAAACTCTAAATTAACTACTTCTGTTCTATAAGTTATTTACATGAAGATCAGAATTTTGTTAATAGTTTAAAATTGAAAACCCTAAAATAACTATTTTTGTTCTATAAGTTATTTACATGAAGATCAGAATTTTGTAAATATTTTAAAATTGAAAACCCTAAAATAACTATTTTTGTTCTATAAGTTATTTACTTAAAGATCTGCATTTTGTTAATAGTTTAAAATTAAAAACTCTAAATTAACTACTTCTGTTCTATAAGTTATTTACTTGAAGATCTGCATTTTGTTAATAGTTTATAATTAAAAACCCTAAATTAACTACTTCTGTTCTATAAGTTATATACATAAAGATCAGAATTTTGTTAATAGTTTAAAATTGAAAACCCTAAAATAACTATTTTTGTTCTATAAGTTATTTACTTAAAGATCTGAATTTTGTTAATAGTTTAAAATTGAAAACCCTAAAATAACTATTTTTGTTTTATAAGTTATTTACTTAAAGATCTGACTTTTGTTAATAGTTTAAAATTAAAAACTCTAAATTAACTACTTCTGTTCTATAAGTTATTTACATGAAGATCAGAATTTTGTTAATAGTTTAAAATTGAAAACTCTAAAATACCTACTTTTGTTCTATAAGTTATTTACTTGAAGAACAGAATTTTGTAGCACTTTAAAATAAAAATCTTCTAACTAATACTTTAGTTCCTTAAGTTAATTACTTGAAGATCAGAATTTTGTTAATAGTTTAAAATTGAAAACCCTAAAATAACTACTTTTGTTCTATAAGTTATTTACTTGAAGATCTGCATTTTGTTAATAGTTTAAAATTAAAAACTCTAAATTAACTACTTCTGTTCTATAAGTTATTTACATGAAGATCAGAATTTTGTTAATAGTTTAAAATTGAAAACCCTAAAATAACTACTTTTGTTCTATAAGTTATTTACTTGAAGATTTGCATTTTGTTAATAGTTTAAATTTAAAAACTCTAAATTAACTACTTCTGTTCTATAAGTTATTTACTTGAAGATCAGAATTTTCTTAATAGTTTAAAATTGAAAACTCTAAAATAACTACTTTTGTTCTATAAGTTATTTACTTGAAGAACAGAATTTTGTACCAATTTTAAAAAAAATCTTCTAACTAATACTTTAGTTCCTTAAGTTATTTACTTGAAGATCAGAATTTTGTCAATAGATTAAAATTGAAAACCCTAAAATAACTACTTTTGTTCTATAAGTTATTTACTTGAAGAAAAGAATTTTGAAGCAATTTAAAATCAAAATCTTCTAACTAATAATTTAGTTCTTTAAGTTATTTACTTGAAGATCAGAATTTTGCTAATAGTTTAAAATTGAAAACCCTAAAATAACTACTTTTGTTCTATAAGTTATTTACTTGAAGATCTGCATTTTGTTAATAGTTTAAAATTAAAAACTCTAAATTAACTACTTCTGTTCTATAAGTTATTTACTTGAAGATCTGCATTTTGTTAATAGTTTAAAATTAAAGCTATACTCTAACTACTTTTGTTCCTTTAGTTATTTACTTAAAGAACAGAAATATGTAGACAATTTAAAATCACAATCTTCAAACTAATACTTTAGTTCTTTAAGTTATTTACTTGAAGATCAGAATTTTGTTAATAGTTCAAAATTGAAAATACTAAAATAACTACGTTTGTTCTATAAGTTATTTACATGAAGATCAGAATTTTGTTAATAGTTTAAAATTGAAAACCCTAAAATAACTATTTTTGTTCTATAAGTTATTTACTTAAAGATCTGAATTTTGTTAATAGTTTAAAATTAAAAACTCTAAATTAACTACTTCTGTTCTATAAGTTATTTACATGAAGATCAGAATTTTGTTAATAGTTTAAAATTGAAAACCCTAAAATAACTACTTTTGTTCTATAAGTTATTTACGGGAAGATTTGCATTTTGTTAATAGTTTAAAATTAAAGCTATAATCTAACTACTATTGTTCTTTTAGTTATTTACTTAAAGAACAGAAATATGTAGACAATTTAAAATCAAAATCTTCAAACTAATACTTTAGTTCTTTAAGTTATTTACTTGAAGATCAGAATTTTGTTAATAGTTTAAAATTGAAAACCCTAAAATAACTACTTTTGTTCTATAAGTTATTTACTTGAAGATCTGCATTTTGTTAATAGTTTATAATTAAAAACCCTAAATTAACTACTACTGTTCTATAAGTTATATACATGAAGATCAGAATTTTGTTAATAGTTTAAAATTGAAAACCCTAAAATAACTATTTTTGTTCTATAAGTTATTTACATGAAGTACAGAATTTTGTAAATATTTTAAAATTGAAAACCCTAAAATAACTATTTTTGTTCTATAAGTTATTTACTTAAAGATCTGCATTTTGTTAATAGTTTAAAATTAAAAACTCTAAATTAACTACTTCTGTTCTATAAGTTATTTACATGAAGATCAGAATTTTCTTAATAGTTTAAAATTGAAAACTCTAAAATAACTACTTTTGTTCTATAAGTTATTTACTTGAAGAACAGAATTTTGTACCAATTTTAAATAAAAATCTTCTAACTAATACTTTAGTTCCTTAAGTTATTTACTTGAAGATCAGAATTTTGTTAATAGATTAAAATTGAAAACCCTAAAATAACTACTTTTGTTCTATAAGTTATTTACTTGAAGAAAAGAATTTTGAAGCAATTTAAAATCAAAATCTTCTAACTAATAATTTAGTTCTTTAAGTTATTTACTTGAAGATCAGAATTTTGCTAATAGTTTAAAATTGAAAACCCTAAAATAACTACTTTTGTTCTATAAGTTATTTACTTGAAGATCTGCATTTTGTTAATAGTTTAAAATTAAAGCTATACTCTAACTACTTTTGTTCCTTTAGTTATTTACTTAAAGAACAGAAATATGTAGACAATTTAAAATCAAAATCTTCAAACTAATACTTTAGTTCTTTAAGTTATTTACTTGAAGATCAGAATTTTGTTAATAGTTCAAAATTGAAAATACTAAAATAACTACGTTTGTTCTATAAGTAATTTACATGAAGATCAGAATTTTGTTAATAGTTTAAAATTGAAAACCCTAAAATAACTATTTTTGTTCTATAAGTTATTTACTTAAAGATCTGAATTTTGTTAATAGTTTAAAATTAAAAACTCTAAATTAACTACTTCTGTTCTATAAGTTATTTACATGAAGATCAGAATTTTGTTAATAGTTTAAAATTGAAAACCCTAAAATAACTATTTTTGTTCTATAAGTTATTTACTTAAACATCTGCATTTTGTTAATAGTTTAAAATTGAAAACTCTAAAATACCTACTTTTGTTCTATAAGTTATTTACTTGAAGAACAGAATTTTGTAGCAATTTAAAATAAAAATCTTCTAACTAATACTTTAGTTCCTTAAGTTATTTACTTGAAGAGCAGAATTTTGTTAATAGTTTAAAATTGAAAACCCTAAAATAACTACTTTTGTTCTATATGTTATTTACTTGAAGAACAGAATTTTGTAGCAATTTAAAATAAAAATCTTCTAACTAATACTTTAGTTCCTTAAGTTATTTACTTGAAGATCAGAATTTTGTTAATAGTTTAAAATTGAAAATCCTAAAATAACTACTTTTGTTCTATAAGTTATTTACGAAGAACAGAATTTTGTAGCTATTTAAAATCAAAATCTTCTAACTAATACTTTAGTTCCCTAAGTTATTTACTTGAAGATCAGAATTTTGTTAATAGTTTAAAATTGAAAACCCTAAAATAACTACTTTTGTTCTATAAGTTATTTACTTGAAGATCTGCATTTTGTTAATAGTTTATAATTAAAAACCCTAAATTAACTACTTCTGTTCTATAAGTTATATACATGAAGATCAGAATTTTGTTAATAGTTTAAAATTGAAAACCCTAAAATAACTATTTTTGTTCTATAAGTTATTTACTTAAAGATCTGAATTTTGTTAATAGTTTAAAATTAAAAACTCTAAATTAACTACTTCTGTTCTATAAGTTATTTACATGAAGATCAGAATTTTGTTAATAGTTTAAAATTGAAAACCCTAAAATAACTATTTTTGTTCTATAAGTTATTTACTTAAACATCTGCATTTTGTTAATAGTTAAAAATTGAAAACTCTAAAATACCTACTTTTGTTCTATAAGTTATTTACTTGAAGAACAGAATTTTGTAGCAATTTAAAATAAAAATCTTCTAACTAATACTTTAGTTCCTTAAGTTATTTACTTGAAGATCAGAATTTTGTTAATAGTTTAAAATTGAAAACCCTAAAATAACTATTTTTGTTCTATAAGTTATTTACATGAAGTACAGAATTTTGTAAATATTTTAAAATTGAAAACCCTAAAATAACTATTTTTGTTCTATAAGTTATTTACTTAAAGATCTGCATTTTGTTAATAGTTTAAAATTAAAAACTCTAAATTAACTACTTCTGTTCTATAAGTTATTTACATGAAGATCAGAATTTTGTTAATAGTTTAAAATTGAAAACCCTAAAATAACTACTTTTGTTCTATAAGTTATTTACTTGAAGATTTGCATTTTGTTAATAGTTTAAATTTAAAAACTCTAAATTAACTACTTCTGTTCTATAAGTTATTTACATGAAGATCAGAATTTTCTTAATAGTTTAAAATTGAAAACTCTAAAATAACTACTTTTGTTCTATAAGTTATTTACTTGAAGAACAGAATTTTGTACCAATTTTAAATAAAAATCTTCTAACTAATACTTTAGTTCCTTAAGTTATTTACTTGAAGATCAGAATTTTGTTAATAGATTAAAATTGAAAACCCTAAAATAACTACTTTTGTTCTATAAGTTATTTACTTGAAGAAAAGAATTTTGAAGCAATTTAAAATCAAAATCTTCTAACTAATAATTTAGTTCTTTAAGTTATTTACTTGAAGATCAGAATTTTGCTAATAGTTTAAAATTGAAAACCCTAAAATAACTACTTTTGTTCTATAAGTTATTTACTTGAAGATCTGCATTTTGTTAATAGTTTAAAATTAAAGCTATACTCTAACTACTTTTGTTCCTTTAGTTATTTACTTAAAGAACAGAAATATGTAGACAATTTAAAATCAAAATCTTCAAACTAATACTTTAGATCTTTAAGTTATTTACTTGAAGATCAGAATTTTGTTAATAGTTCAAAATTGAAAATACTACAATAACTACGTTTGTTCTATAAGTTATTTACATGAAGATCAGAATTTTGTTAATAGTTTAAAATTGAAAACCCTAAAATAACTATTTTTGTTCTATAAGTTATTTACTTAAAGATCTGAATTTTGTTAATAGTTTAAAATTAAAAACTCTAAATTAACTACTTCTGTTCTATAAGTTATTTACATGAAGATCAGAATTTTGTTAATAGTTTAAAATTGAAAACCCTAAAATAACTATTTTTGTTCTATAAGTTATTTACTTAAACATCTGCATTTTGTTAATAGTTTAAAATTGAAAACTCTAAAATACCTACTTTTGTTCTATAAGTTATTTACTTGAAGAACAGAATTTTGTAGCAATTTAAAATAAAAATCTTCTAACTAATACTTTAGTTCCTTAAGTTATTTACTTGAAGATCAGAATTTTGTTAATAGTTTAAAATTGAAAACCCTAAAATAACTACTTTTGTTCTATATGTTATTTACTTGAAGAACAGAATTTTGTAGCAATTTAAAATAAAAATCTTCTAACTAATACTTTAGTTCCTTAAGTTATTTACTTGAAGATCAGAATTTTGTTAATAGTTTAAAATTGAAAATCCTAAAATAACTACTTTTGTTCTATAAGTTATTTACGAAGAACAGAATTTTGTAGCTATTTAAAATCAAAATCTTCTAACTAATACTTTAGTTCCTTAAGTTATTTACTTGAAGATCAGAATTTTGTTAATAGTTTAAAATTGAAAACCCTAAAATAACTACTTTTGTTCTATAAGTTATTTACTTGAAGATCTGCATTTTGTTAATAGTTTAAAATTAAAAACTCTAAATTAACTACTTCTGTTCTATAAGTTATTTACATGAAGATCAGAATTTTGTTAATAGTTTAAAATTGAAAACCCTAAAATAACTACTTTTGTTCTATAAGTTATTTACTTGAAGATTTGCATTTTGTTAATAGTTTAAAATTAAAGCTACAATCTAACTACTATTGTTCTTTTAGTTATTTACTTAAAGAACAGAAATATGTAGACAATTTAAAATCAAAATCTTCAAACTAATACTTTAGTTCTTTAAGTTATTTACTTGAAGATCAGAATTTTGTTAATAGTTTAAAATTGAAAACCCTAAAATAACTACTTTTGTTCTATAAGTTATTTACTTGAAGATCTGCATTTTGTTAATAGTTTATAATTAAAAACCCTAAATTAACTACTTCTGTTCTATAAGTTATATACATGAAGATCAGAATTTTGTTAATAGTTTAAAATTGAAAACCCTAAAATAACTATTTTTGTTCTATAAGTTATTTACTTAAAGATCTGAATTTTGTTAATAGTTTAAAATTGAAAACCCTAAAATAACTATTTTTGTTTTATAAGTTATTTACTTAAAGATCTGAATTTTGTTAATAGTTTAAAATTAAAAACTCTAAATTAACTACTTCTGTTCTATAAGTTATTTACATGAAGATCAGAATTTTGTTAATAGTTTAAAATTGAAAACTCTAAAATACCTACTTTTGTTCTATAAGTTATTTACTTGAAGAACAGAATTTTGTACCAATTTTAAATAAAAATCTTCTAACTAATACTTTAGTTCCTTAAGTTATTTACTTGAAGATCAGAATTTTGTTAATAGATTAAAATTGAAAACCCTAAAATAACTACTTTTGTTCTATAAGTTATTTACTTGAAGAAAAGAATTTTGAAGCAATTTAAAATCAAAATCTTCTAACTAATAATTTAGTTCTTTAAGTTATTTACTTGAAGATCAGAATTTTGCTAATAGTTTAAAATTGAAAACCCTAAAATAACTACTTTTGTTCTATAAGTTATTTACTTGAAGATCTGCATTTTGTTAATAGTTTAAAATTAAAGCTATACTCTAACTACTTTTGTTCCTTTAGTTATTTACTTAAAGAACAGAAATATGTAGACAATTTAAAATCAAAATCTTCAAACTAATACTTTAGTTCTTTAAGTTATTTACTTGAAGATCAGAATTTTGTTAATAGTTCAAAATTGAAAATACTACAATAACTACGTTTGTTCTATAAGTTATTTACATGAAGATCAGAATTTTGTTAATAGTTTAAAATTGAAAACCCTAAAATAACTATTTTTGTTCTATAAGTTATTTACTTAAAGATCTGAATTTTGTTAATAGTTTAAAATTAAAAACTCTAAATTAACTACTTCTGTTCTATAAGTTATTTACATGAAGATCAGAATTTTGTTAATAGTTTAAAATTGAAAACCCTAAAATAACTATTTTTGTTCTATAAGTTATTTACTTAAACATCTGCATTTTGTTAATAGTTTAAAATTGAAAACTCTTAAATACCTACTTTTGTTCTATAAGTTATTTACTTGAAGAACAGAATTTTGTAGCAATTTAAAATAAAAATCTTCTAACTAATACTTTAGTTCCTTAAGTTATTTACTTGAAGATCAGAATTTTGTTAATAGTTTAAAATTGAAAACCCTAAAATAACTACTTTTGTTCTATATGTTATTTACTTGAAGAACAGAATTTTGTAGCAATTTAAAATAAAAATCTTCTAACTAATACTTTAGTTCCTTAAGTTATTTACTTGAAGATCAGAATTTTGTTAATAGTTTAAAATTGAAAATCCTAAAATAACTACTTTTGTTCTATAAGTTATTTACGAAGAACAGAATTTTGTAGCTATTTAAAATCAAAATCTTCTAACTAATACTTTAGTTCCTTAAGTTATTTACTTGAAGATCAGAATTTTGTTAATAGTTTAAAATTGAAAACCCTAAAATAACTACTTTTGTTCTATAAGTTATTTACTTGAAGATCTGCATTTTGTTAATAGTTTAAAATTAAAAACTCTAAATTAACTACTTCTGTTCTATAAGTTATTTACATGAAGATCAGAATTTTGTTAATAGTTTAAAATTGAAAACCCTAAAATAACTACTTTTGTTCTATAAGTTATTTACTTGAAGATTTGCATTTTGTTAATAGTTTAAAATTAAAGCTACAATCTAACTACTATTGTTCTTTTAGTTATTTACTTAAAGAACAGAAATATGTAGACAATTTAAAATCAAAATCTTCAAACTAATACTTTAGTTCTTTAAGTTATTTACTTGAAGATCAGAATTTTGTTAATAGTTTAAAATTGAAAACCCTAAAATAACTACTTTTGTTCTATAAGTTATTTACTTGAAGATCTGCATTTTGTTAATAGTTTATAATTAAAAACCCTAAATTAACTACTTCTGTTCTATAAGTTATATACATGAAGATCAGAATTTTGTTAATAGTTTAAAATTGAAAACCCTAAAATAACTATTTTTGTTCTATAAGTTATTTACTTAAAGATCTGAATTTTGTTAATAGTTTAAAATTGAAAACCCTAAAATAACTATTTTTGTTTTAAAAGTTATTTACTTAAAGATCTGAATTTTGTTAATAGTTTAAAATTAAAAACTCTAAATTAACTACTTCTGTTCTATAAGTTATTTACATGAAGATCAGAATTTTGTTAATAGTTTAAAATTGAAAACTCTAAAATACCTACTTTTGTTCTATAAGTTATTTACTTGAAGAACAGAATTTTGTAGCACTTTAAAATAAAAATCTTCTAACTAATACTTTAGTTCCTTAAGTTATTTACTTGAAGATCAGAATTTTGTTAATAGTTTAAAATTGAAAACCCTAAAATAACTACTTTTGTTCTATAAGTTATTTACTTGAAGATCTGCATTTTGTTAATAGTTTAAAATTAAAAACTCTAAATTAACTACTTCTGTTCTATAAGTTATTTACATGAAGATCAGAATTTTGTTAATAGTTTAAAATTGAAAACCCTAAAATAACTACTTTTGTTCTATAAGTTATTTACTTGAAGATTTGCATTTTGTTAATAGTTTAAATTTAAAAACTCTAAATTAACTACTTCTGTTCTATAAGTTATTTACTTGAAGATCAGAATTTTCTTAATAGTTTAAAATTGAAAACTCTAAAATAACTACTTTTGTTCTATAAGTTATTTACTTGAAGAACAGAATTTTGTACCAATTTAAAAAAAAATCTTCTAACTAATACTTTAGTTCCTTAAGTTATTTACTTGAAGATCAGAATTTTGTCAATAGATTAAAATTGAAAACCCTAAAATAACTACTTTTGTACTATAAGTTATTTACTTGAAGAAAAGAATTTTGAAGCAATTTAAAATCAAAATCTTCTAACTAATAATTTAGTTCTTTAAGTTATTTACTTGAAGATCAGAATTTTGCTAATAGTTTAAAATTGAAAACCCTAAAATAACTACTTTTGTTCTATAAGTTATTTACTTGAAGATCTGCATTTTGTTAATAGTTTAAAATTAAAGCTATACTCTAACTACTTTTGTTCCTTTAGTTATTTACTTAAAGAACAGAAATATGTAGACAATTTAAAATCAAAATCTTCAAACTAATACTTTAGTTCTTTAAGTTATTTACTTGAAGATCAGAATTTTGTTAATAGTTCAAAATTGAAAATACTAAAATAACTACGTTTGTTCTATAAGTTATTTACATGAAGATCAGAATTTTGTTAATAGTTTAAAATTGAAAACCCTAAAATAACTATTTTTGTTCTATAAGTTATTTACTTAAAGATCTGAATTTTGTTAATAGTTTAAAATTAAAAACTCTAAATTAACTACTTCTGTTCTATAAGTTATTTACATGAAGATCAGAATTTTGTTAATAGTTTAAAATTGAAAACCCTAAAATAACTACTTTTGTTCTATAAGTTATTTACTTGAAGATTTGCATTTTGTTAATAGTTTAAAATTAAAGCTATAATCTAACTACTATTGTTCTTTTAGTTATTTACTTAAAGAACAGAAATATGTAGACAATTTAAAATCAAAATCTTCAAACTAATACTTTAGTTCTTTAAGTTATTTACTTGAAGATCAGAATTTTGTTAATAGTTTAAAATTGAAAACCCTAAAATAACTATTTTTGTTCTATAAGTTATTTACTTAAAGATCTGAATTTTGTTAATAGTTTAAAATTAAAAACTCTAAATTAACTACTTCTGTTCTATAAGTTATTTACATGAAGATCAGAATTTTGTTAATAGTTTAAAATTGAAAACCCTAAAATAACTATTTTTGTTCTATAAGTTATTTACTTAAACATCTGCATTTTGTTAATAGTTTAAAATTGAAAACTCTAAAATACCTACTTTTGTTCTATAAGTTATTTACTTGAAGAACAGAATTTTGTAGCAATTTAAAATAAAAATCTTCTAACTAATACTTTAGTTCCTTAAGTTATTTACTTGAAGATCAGAATTTTGTTAATAGTTTAAAATTGAAAACCCTAAAATAACTACTTTTGTTCTATATGTTATTTACTTGAAGAACAGAATTTTGTAGCAATTTAAAATAAAAATCTTCTAACTAATACTTTAGTTCCTTAAGTTATTTACTTGAAGATCAGAATTTTGTTAATAGTTTAAAATTGAAAATCCTAAAATAACTACTTTTGTTCTATAAGTTATTTACGAAGAACAGAATTTTGTAGCTATTTAAAATCAAAATCTTCTAACTAATACTTTAGTTCCTTAAGTTATTTACTTGAAGATCAGAATTTTGTTAATAGTTTAAAATTGAAAACCCTAAAATAACTACTTTTGTTCTATAAGTTATTTACTTGAAGATCTGCATTTTGTTAATAATTTAAAATTAAAAACTCTAAATTAACTACTTCTGTTCTATAAGTTATTTACATGAAGATCAGAATTTTGTTAATAGTTTAAAATTGAAAACCCTAAAATAACTACTTTTGTTCTATAAGTTATTTACTTGAAGATTTGCATTTTGTTAATAGTTTAAAATTAAAGCTACAATCTAACTACTATTGTTCTTTTAGTTATTTACTTAAAGAACAGAAATATGTAGACAATTTAAAATCAAAATCTTCAAACTAATACTTTAGTTCTTTAAGTTATTTACTTGAAGATCAGAATTTTGTTAATAGTTTAAAATTGAAAACCCTAAAATAACTACTTTTGTTCTATAAGTTATTTACTTGAAGATCTGCATTTTGTTAATAGTTTATAATTAAAAACCCTAAATTAACTACTTCTGTTCTATAAGTTATATACATGAAGATCAGAATTTTGTTAATAGTTTAAAATTGAAAACCCTAAAATAACTATTTTTGTTCTATAAGTTATTTACTTAAAGATCTGAATTTTGTTAATAGTTTAAAATTGAAAACCCTAAAATAACTATTTTTGTTTTAAAAGTTATTTACTTAAAGATCTGAATTTTGTTAATAGTTTAAAATTAAAAACTCTAAATTAACTACTTCTGTTCTATAAGTTATTTACATGAAGATCAGAATTTTGTTAATAGTTTAAAATTGAAAACTCTAAAATACCTACTTTTGTTCTATAAGTTATTTACTTGAAGAACAGAATTTTGTAGCACTTTAAAATAAAAATCTTCTAACTAATACTTTAGTTCCTTAAGTTATTTACTTGAAGATCAGAATTTTGTTAATAGTTTAAAATTGAAAACCCTAAAATAACTACTTTTGTTCTATAAGTTATTTACTTGAAGATCTGCATTTTGTTAATAGTTTAAAATTAAAAACTCTAAATTAACTACTTCTGTTCTATAAGTTATTTACATGAAGATCAGAATTTTGTTAATAGTTTAAAATTGAAAACCCTAAAATAACTACTTTTGTTCTATAAGTTATTTACTTGAAGATTTGCATTTTGTTAATAGTTTAAATTAAAAAACTCTAAATTAACTACTTCTGTTCTATAAGTTATTTACTTGAAGATCAGAATTTTCTTAATAGTTTAAAATTGAAAACTCTAAAATAACTACTTTTGTTCTATAAGTTATTTACTTGAAGAACAGAATTTTGTACCAATTTAAAAAAAAATCTTCTAACTAATACTTTAGTTCCTTAAGTTATTTACTTGAAGATCAGAATTTTGTCAATAGATTAAAATTGAAAACCCTAAAATAACTACTTTTGTTCTATAAGTTATTTACTTGAAGAAAAGAATTTTGAAGCAATTTAAAATCAAAATCTTCTAACTAATAATTTAGTTCTTTAAGTTATTTACTTGAAGATCAGAATTTTGCTAATAGTTTAAAATTGAAAACCCTAAAATAACTACTTTTGTTCTATAAGTTATTTACTTGAAGATCTGCATTTTGTTAATAGTTTAAAATTAAAGCTATACTCTAACTACTTTTGTTCCTTTAGTTATTTACTTAAAGAACAGAAATATGTAGACAATTTAAAATCAAAATCTTCAAACTAATACTTTAGTTCTTTAAGTTATTTACTTGAAGATCAGAATTTTGTTAATAGTTCAAAATTGAAAATACTAAAATAACTACGTTTGTTCTATAAGTTATTTACATGAAGATCAGAATTTTGTTAATAGTTTAAAATTGAAAACCCTAAAATAACTTTTTTTGTTCTATAAGTTATTTACTTAAAGATCTGAATTTTGTTAATAGTTTAAAATTAAAAACTCTAAATTAACTACTTCTGTTCTATAAGTTATTTACATGAAGATCAGAATTTTGTTAATAGTTTAAAATTGAAAACCCTAAAATAACTACTTTTGTTCTATTAGTTATTTACTTGAAGATTTGCATTTTGTTAATAGTTTAAAATTAAAGCTATAATCTAACTACTATTGTTCTTTTAGTTATTTACTTAAAGAACAGAAATATGTAGACAATTTAAAATCAAAATCTTCAAACTAATACTTTAGTTCTTTAAGTTATTTACTTGAAGATCAGAATTTTGTTAATAGTTTAAAATTGAAAACCCTAAAATAACTATTTTTGTTCTATAAGTTATTTACTTGAAGATCTGCATTTTGTTAATAGTTTAAATTTAAAAACTCTAAATTAACTACTTCTGTTCTATAAGTTATTTACTTGAAGATCAGAATTTTCTTAATAGTTTAAAATTGAAAACTCTAAAATAACTACTTTTGTTCTATAAGTTATTTACTTGAAGAACAGAATTTTGTACCAATTTTAAATAAAAATCTTCTAACTAATACTTTAGTTCCTTAAGTTATTTACTTGAAGATCAGAATTTTGTTAATAGATTAAAATTGAAAACCCTAAAATAACTACTTTTGTTCTATAAGTTATTTACTTGAAGAAAAGAATTTTGAAGCAATTTAAAATCAAAATCTTCTAACTAATAATTTAGTTCTTTAAGTTATTTACTTGAAGATCAGAATTTTGCTAATAGTTTAAAATTAAAAACCCTAAAATAACTACTTTTGTTCTATAAGTTATTTACTTGAAGATCTGCATTTTGTTAATAGTTTAAAATTAAAGCTATACTCTAACTACTTTTGTTCCTTTAGTTATTTACTTAAAGAACAGAAATATGTAGACAATTTAAAATCAAAATCTTCAAACTAATACTTTAGTTCTTTAAGTTATTTACTTGAAGATCAGAATTTTGTTAATAGTTCAAAATTGAAAATACTAAAATAACTACGTTTGTTCTATAAGTTATTTACATGAAGATCAGAATTTTGTTAATAGTTTAAAATTGAAAACCCTAAAATAACTATTTTTGTTCTATAAGTTATTTACTTAAAGATCTGAATTTTGTTAATAGTTTAAAATTAAAAACTCTAAATTAACTACTTCTGTTCTATAAGTTATTTACATGAAGATCAGAATTTTGTTAATAGTTTAAAATTGAAAACCCTAAAATAACTATTTTTGTTCTATAAGTTATTTACTTAAACATCTGCATTTTGTTAATAGTTTAAAATTGAAAACTCTAAAATACCTACTTTTGTTCTATAAGTTATTTACTTGAAGAACAGAATTTTGTAGCAATTTAAAATAAAAATCTTCTAACTAATACTTTAGTTCCTTAAGTTATTTACTTGAAGATCAGAATTTTGTTAATAGTTTAAAATTGAAAACCCTAAAATAACTACTTTTGTTCTATAAGTTATTTACTTGAAGAACAGAATTTTGTAGCAATTTAAAATAAAAATCTTCTAACTAATACTTTAGTTCCTTAAGTTATTTACTTGAAGATCAGAATTTTGTTAATAGTTTAAAATTGAAAATCCTAAAATAACTACTTTTGTTCTATAAGTTATTTACGAAGAACAGAATTTTGTAGCTATTTAAAATCCAAATCTTCTAACTAATACTTTAGTTCCTTAAGTTATTTACTTGAAGATCAGAATTTTGTTAATAGTTTAAAATTGAAAACCCTAAAATAACTACTTTTGTTCTATAAGTTATTTACTTGAAGATCTGCATTTTGTTAATAGTTTAAAATTAAAAACTCTAAATTAACTACTTCTGTTTTATAAGTTATTTACATGAAGATCAGAATTTTGTTAATAGTTTAAAATTGAAAACCCTAAAATAACTACTTTTGTTCTATAAGTTATTTACTTGAAGATTTGCATTTTGTTAATAGTTTAAAATTAAAGCTACAATCTAACTACTATTGTTCTTTTAGTTATTTACTTAAAGAACAGAAATATGTAGACAATTTAAAATCAAAATCTTCAAACTAATACTTTAGTTCTTTAAGTTATTTACTTGAAGATCAGAATTTTGTTAATAGTTTAAAATTGAAAACCCTAAAATAACTACTTTTGTTCTATAAGTTATTTACTTGAAGATCTGCATTTTGTTAATAGTTTATAATTAAAAACCCTAAATTAACTACTTCTGTTCTATAAGTTATATACATGAAGATCAGAATTTTGTTAATAGTTTAAAATTGAAAACCCTAAAATAACTATTTTTGTTCTATAAGTTATTTACTTAAAGATCTGAATTTTGTTAATAGTTTAACATTGAAAACCCTAAAATAACTATTTTTGTTTTATAAGTTATTTACTTAAAGATCTGAATTTTGTTAATAGTTTAAAATTAAAAACTCTAAATTAACTACTTCTGTTCTATAAGTTATTTACATGAAGATCAGAATTTTGTTAATAGTTTAAAATTGAAAACTCTAAAATACCTACTTTTGTTCTATAAGTTATTTACTTGAAGAACAGAATTTTGTAGCACTTTAAAATAAAAATCTTCTAACTAATACTTTAGTTCCTTAAGTTATTTACTTGAAGATCAGAATTTTGTTAATAGTTTAAAATTGAAAACCCTAAAATAACTACTTTTGTTCTATAAGTTATTTACTTGAAGATCTGCATTTTGTTAATAGTTTAAAATTAAAAACTCTAAATTAACTACTTCTGTTCTATAAGTTATTTACATGAAGATCAGAATTTTGTTAATAGTTTAAAATTGAAAACCCTAAAATAACTACTTTTGTTCTATAAGTTATTTACTTGAAGATTTGCATTTTGTTAATAGTTTAAATTTAAAAACTCTAAATTAACTACTTCTGTTCTATAAGTTATTTACTTGAAGATCAGAATTTTCTTAATAGTTTAAAATTGAAAACTCTAAAATAACTACTTTTGTTCTATAAGTTATTTACTTGAAGAACAGAATTTTGTACCAATTTAAAAAAAAATCTTCTAACTAATACTTTAAATAATAAGATATTGGGTATAACGGACACAATAAAACTAAAGGTTATTTTGTCAACGTTTCGAAAGATTTATTCTTTCATCATCAAGACTATAAAAAGAACATAATTATAACATCGGTAATAATAAATAGCAAAACGTAATCATACCTCCATAACCAGATAATAAATAATTTTTAAAAAACTTGGGTGACACTCAAACAAGTTAACAAAATTAAAGAATATATCAATTATAAAATACTAATATGAAATATAAATAAAATCTAACACTTATAAAAAATATGTTCAATAAAAATTGACATTGACAATATTTAAAATCACCGCCACTTAAATAATAGTAAAATAAAAAATGGGGTCAACGCCATCTAACCTAGGCGACCGGAAATAAAAATTAAAAACGAACGAAAAAACACGAAGATTAAGGAGGTAAACGTACAAAAGATAAAAAACAAATAATAAGAAACAGCAAAAACACACGATAAAAGCTGTTAGTTTCAACCAGACGAAGATTTAGACTTGTCCATAAATCGCTTAAGTATAGTGCGGTAACTTTCACCTATTTGGAAAAAATCACATTGTTTATTCAAATTGTTTTCTAATGTGGAAATGTATGCTGCCTCCAGAAATATGCGTTTTCCATAGTTAGGCTCAGATGCTAATATTTGAACATTGGCATTATCGAAAGTATGGCAGGTATTTATACAGTGTTCTGAAATACCTGTCTTTTTAGAGTTATATTTAATATCATAAATATGTTGTTTTAATCTAGTTTTCAACAATTGCTTAGTCTGTCCAACATATTTTTGGCCACATTCACATTTGATGTTATAAACAACGTTAGCCCTATCTAACAACGGAACAGCATCTTTAATTTTTGAATATAAAATCTTTCCTAATTTAAAATCATTGTAAAACGTAAGCTTCATAGAACCGTTTTTGACAAAATCTTTGAAGGTATGTTGTAACTTGTTCTTAAGCATCGGATGGTAAGTGATTTTATTAAATTTTATACCTTCTGGGTTCTCCACTTGTGTAGATAAGTTAATCTTTAAGGGCACTTTCTTCTGGAAAAGAGCACAATCAATAAGTCGACCTGGGAAATTGTTAATCAAAAGCTGTTTCTTGAGATCATGGAGTCTAACCCCAATTAGCTCTTCTGGTACACACGTCAGGATACGGTGTTTTAATGTAGAGACCACACTCATTTTTTGGTTAATTGGATGAGAACTATTAAAGTTTAATAATCTATCTGTAGATGAAGATTTTCTATATATATCTGTTGACAAGGTTCCGTCTTCTCTTCTAATAATTTTGAGGTCCAAAAACGGAATAGACTTCTCAGATTCTAATTCGTACGTGAACGTAAGTAAGTTATCATGTTCATTTAAAATCTCTATACAGTCATCAACTCTATCTTTAGGAACAGCAGTTAAAATATCATCAACATATAATAAGAGAAAGGGTACTTTGAAATCAATGCTACCTAAAAAGTTAAGCAGCAAGTCATTCATGACAAATGCTGCAAAAATAGGTGAAGAAGGGGCACCCATTGCACTACCTCTAAGTTGTAAATAAATCTCATTATAATAGCTAAAAAAGCTATTGTCAAAAATTATCGTAACCAATTTCAAAAATTCATTCAATGGTATAGTAGTGAAAGGTGAGATAAGATCCCAATTATTGGTAACGGATTTAATTACCGCTTCCTTCGAAATATTAGTAAATAAAGAGTTAACATCAAACGACACCAAAGTATAGTTATCAGGGATAGTCTCTTGTGTAATTTTATCCTTCGCTTCCAAAGTGCTTTTAATATTGAAAGGCATCCACGGTAATGCGTTGTTTAATATACTGTTGATAAATTTAGATAAGGGTACAGCTGGAGATTCAATACAACTTACAACAGGTCTTAAAGGAGTACCAATTTTATGGGATTTAGGAAGACCATATGCTCTAGGTGTTTGGGAGTTGTATTTAGTAAGAGATTTTCTAGTACTATCATCTATGTAATTATTATTATAGAGATCCTTAACCACCTTGTTAAATTTACCTTGTATCGTTAAGTTAGGATTTTTGTTAATTTTCTTGTAGGTGTTGTTATCAGAAAGCAATTCCAACATCTTTTCTCTATAATCTTTCTTATCCATAACAACAGTAGTGTTACCTTTATCAGCCTTCAATACTAAAAGTTCAAGATTATCTTTCAAAAATCTCTTAGTGGTCCATATTTGCTTATTAATAGGATTAATATTATTATGTAAATTAATAAAGTTATGAGTGATGTTAACAACTTCACTTTTTAGTTTTTCTTTTTCAGTTTCAGAAATATTGGTAGTTCTAATTGTGTTATCACACTCAGCCAAAAAGGTGTAAATGGGGAATTCATGTAATGATGGCGTAATAGCAAACTTTGGTCCCAAGGATATAGTTTTTGAGACAATGTCTGGTAATTGGGTGTTAGTAAGGTTAAGGACCCAATTTTCATCACCTAAGGTGGTTGTTCGTTATTGTTTATTGTGTCCGTTATACCCAATATCTTATTATTTAAATCAATACATCGGACAAGAATTTTTTACTTAACTAATACTTTAGTTCCTTAAGTTATTTACTTGAAGATCAGAATTTTGTCAATAGATTAAAATTGAAAACCCTAAAATAACTACTTTTGTTCTATAAGTTATTTACTTGAAGATCTGCATTTTGTTAATAGTTTAAAATTAAAGCTATACTCTAACTACTTTTGTTCCTTTAGTTATTTACTTAAAGAACAGAAATATGTAGACAATTTAAAATCAAAATCTTCAAAGTAATACTTTAGTTCTTTAAGTTATTTACTTGAAGATCAGAATTTTGTTAATAGTTCAAAATTGAAAATACTAAAATAACTACGTTTATTCTATAAGTTATTTACATGAAGATCAGAATTTTGTTAATAGTTTAAAATTGAAAACCCTAAAATAACTATTTTTGTTCTATAAGTTATTTACTTAAAGATCTGAATTTTGTTAATAGTTTAAAATTAAAAACTCTAAATTAACTACTTCTGTTCTATAAGTTATTTACATGAAGATCAGAATTTTGTTAATAGTTTAAAATTGAAAACCCTAAAATAACTACTTTTGTTCTATAAGTTATTTACTTAAAGAACAAAAATATGTAGACAATTTAAAATCAAAATCTTCAAACTAATACTTTAGTTCTTTAAGTTATTTACTTGAAGATCAGAATTTTGTTAATAGTTTAAAATTGAAAACCCTAAAATAACTACTTTTGTTCTATAAGTTATTTACTTGAAGATCTGCATTTTGTTAATAGTTTATAATTAAAAACCCTAAATTAACTACTACTGTTCTATAAGTTATATACATGAAGATCAGAATTTTGTTAATAGTTTAAAATTGAAAACCCTAAAATAACTATTTTTGTTCTATAAGTTATTTACTTAAAGATCTGAATTTTGTTAATAGTTTAAAATTAAAAACTCTAAATTAACTACTTCTGTTCTAAAAGTATTTACTTGAAGATCAGAATTTTGTTAATAGTTTAAAATTGAAAACCCTAAAATAACTATTTTTGTTCTATAAGTTATTTACTTAAACATCTGCATTTTGTTAATAGTTTAAAATTGAAAACTCTAAAATACCTACTTTTGTTCTATAAGTTATTTACTTGAAGAACAGAATTTTGTAGCAATTTAAAATAAAAATCTTCTAACTAATACTTTAGTTCCTTAAGTTATTTACTTGAAGATCAGAATTTTGTTAATAGTTTAAAACTGAAAACCCTAAAATAACTACTTTTGTTCTATAAGTTATTTACTTGAAGAACAGAATTTTGTAGCAATTTAAAATAAAAATCTTCTAACTAATACTTTAGTTCCTTAAGTTATTTACTTGAAGATCAGAATTTTGTTAATAGTTTAAAATTGAAAATCCTAAAATAACTACTTTTGTTCTATAAGTTAATTACGAAGAACAGAATTTTGTAACAATTTAAAATCAAAATCTTCTAACTAATACTTTAGTTCCTTAAGTTATTTACTTGAAGATCAGAATTTTGTTAATAGTTTAAAATTGAAAACCCTAAAATAACTACTTTTGTTCTATAAGTTATTTACTTGAAGATCTGCATTTTGTTAATAGTTTAAAATTAAAAACTCTAAATTAACTACTTCAGTTCTATAAGTTATTTACATGAAGATCAGAATTTTGTTAATAGTTTAAAATTGAAAACCCTAAAATAACTATTTTTGTTCTATAAGTTGTTTACTTGAAGATCTGCATTTAGTTAATAGTTTAAAATTAAAAACTCTAAATTAACTACTTCTGTTCTATAAGTTATTTACTTGAAGATCAGAATTTTGTTAATAGTTTAAAATTGAAAACCCTAAAATAACTACTTTTGTTCTATAAGTTATTTACTTGAAGATCTGCATTTTGTTAATAGTTTATAATTAAAAACCCTAAATTAACTACTACTGTTCTATAAGTTATATACATGAAGATCAGAATTTTGTTAATAGTTTAAAATTGAAAACCCTAAAATAACTATTTTTGTTCTATAAGTTATTTACTTAAAGATCTGAATTTTGTTAATAGTTGAAAATTAAAAACTCTAAATTAACTACTTCTGTTCTATAAGTTATTTACATGAAGATCAGAATTTTGTTAATAGTTTAAAATTGAAAACCCTAAAATAACTATTTTTGTTCTATAAGTTATTTACTTAAACATCTGCATTTTGTTAATAGTTTAAAATTGAAAACTCTAAAATACCTACTTTTGTTCTATAAGTTATTTACTTGAAGAACAGAATTTTGTAGCAATTTAAAATAAAAATCTTCTAACTAATACTTTAGTTCCTTAAGTTATTTACTTGAAGATCAGAATTTTGTTAATAGTTTAAAACTGAAAACCCTAAAGTAACTACTTTTGTTCTATAAGTTATTTACTTGAAGAACAGAATTTTGTAGCAATTTAAAATAAAAATCTTCTAACTAATACTTTAGTTCCTTAAGTTATTTACTTGAAGATCAGAATTTTGTTAATAGTTTAAAATTGAAAATCCTAAAATAACTACTTTTGTTCTATAAGTTAATTACGAAGAACAGAATTTTGTAACAATTTAAAATCAAAATCTTCTAACTAATACTTTAGTTCCTTAAGTTATTTACTTGAAGATCAGAATTTTCTTAATAGTTTAAAATTGAAAACCCTAAAATAACTACTTTTGTTCTATAAGTTATTTACTTGAAGATCTGCATTTTGTTAATAGTTTAAAATTAAAAACTCTAAATTAACTACTTCTGTGCGATAAGTTATTTACATGAAGATGAGAATTTTGTTAATAGTTTAAAATTGAAAACCCTAAAATAACTATTTTTGTTCTATAAGTTGTTTACTTGAAGATCTGCATTTAGTTAATAGTTTAAAATTAAAAACTCTAAATTAACTACTTCTGTTCTATAAGTTATTTACTTGAAGATCAGAATTTTGTTAATAGTTTAAAATTAAAAACCCTAAAATAACTAATTTTGCTCTATAAGTTATTTACTTGAAGATCTGCTTTTTGTTAATAGTTTAAAATTAAAAACTCTAAATTAACTACTTCTGTGCGATAAGTTATTTACATGAAGATCAGAATTTTGTTAATAGTTTAAAATTGAAAACCCTAAAATAACTATTTTTGTTCTATAAGTTGTTTACTTGAAGATCTGCATTTAGTTAATAGTTTAAAATTAAAAACTCTAAATTAACTACTTCTGTTCTATAAGTTATTTACTTGAAGATCAGAATTTTGTTAATAGTTTAAAATTAAAAACCCTAAAATAACTAATTTTGCTCTATAAGTTATTTACTTGAAGATCTGCTTTTTGTTAATAGTTTAAAATTAAAAACTCTAAATTAAATACTTCTGTTCTATAAGTTATTTACTTGAAGATCTGCATTTTGTTAATAGTTTAAAATTTAAAACTCTAAATTACCTACTTCTGTTCTATAAGTTATTTACTTGAAGATCAGAATTTTGTTAATAGTTTAAAATTGAAAACCCTAAAATAACTACTTTTGTTCTATAAGTTATTTACTTGAAGATCTGCATTTTGTTAATAGTTTATAATTAAAAACCCTAAATTAACTACTACTGTTCTATAAGTTATATACATGAAGATCAGAATTTTGTTAATAGTTTAAAATTGAAAACCCTAAAATAACTATTTTTGTTCTATAAGTTATTTACTTAAAGATCTGAATTTTGTTAATAGTTGAAAATTAAAAACTCTAAATTAACTACTTCTGTTCTATAAGTTATTTACATGAAGATCAGAATTTTGTTAATAGTTTAAAATTGAAAACCCTAAAATAACTATTTTTGTTCTATAAGTTATTTACTTAAACATCTGCATTTTGTTAATAGTTTAAAATTGAAAACTCTAAAATACCTACTTTTGTTCTATAAGTTATTTACTTGAAGAACAGAATTTTGTAGCAATTTAAAATAAAAATCTTCTAACTAATACTTTAGTTCCTTAAGTTATTTACTTGAAGATCAGAATTTTGTTAATAGTTTAAAACTGAAAACCCTAAAGTAACTACTTTTGTTCTATAAGTTATTTACTTGAAGAACAGAATTTTGTAGCAATTTAAAATAAAAATCTTCTAACTAATACTTTAGTTCCTTAAGTTATTTACTTGAAGATCAGAATTTTGTTAATAGTTTAAAATTGAAAATCCTAAAATAACTACTTTTGTTCTATAAGTTAATTACGAAGAACAGAATTTTGTAACAATTTAAAATCAAAATCTTCTAACTAATACTTTAGTTCCTTAAGTTATTTACTTGAAGATCAGAATTTTCTTAATAGTTTAAAATTGAAAACCCTAAAATAACTACTTTTGTTCTATAAGTTATTTACTTGAAGATCTGCATTTTGTTAATAGTTTAAAATTAAAAACTCTAAATTAACTACTTCTGTGCGATAAGTTATTTACATGAAGATCAGAATTTTGTTAATAGTTTAAAATTGAAAACCCTAAAATAACTATTTTTGTTCTATAAGTTGTTTACTTGAAGATCTGCATTTAGTTAATAGTTTAAAATTAAAAACTCTAAATTAACTACTTCTGTTCTATAAGTTATTTACTTGAAGATCAGAATTTTGTTAATAGTTTAAAATTAAAAACCCTAAAATAACTAATTTTGCTCTATAAGTTATTTACTTGAAGATCTGCTTTTTGTTAATAGTTTAAAATTAAAAACTCTAAATTAACTACTTCTGTTCTATAAGTTATTTACTTGAAGATCAGCATTTTGTTAATAGTTTAAAATTAAAAACTCTAAATTAACTACTTCTGTTCTATAAGTTATTTACTTGAAGATCTGCATTTTGTTAATAGTTTAAAATTAAAAACTCTAAATTAAATACTTCTGTTCTATAAGTTATTTACTTGAAGATCTGCATTTTGTTAATAGTTTAAAATTTAAAACTCTAAATTACCTACTTCTGTTCTATAAGTTATTTACTTGAAGATCAGAATTTTGTTAATAGTTTAAAATTGAAAACCCTAAAATAACTATTTTTGTTCTATAAGTTATTTACTTGAAGATCTGCATTTTGTTAATAGTTTAAAATTAAAAACTCTAAATTAACTACTTCAGTTCTATAAGTTATTTACTTGAAGATCAGAATGTTGTTAATAGTTTAAAATTGAAAACCCAAAAATAATTACTTTTGTTCTATAAGTTATTTACTTGAAGATCTGCATTTTGTTAATAGTTTAAAATTAAAAACTCTAAATTAACTACTTCTGTTCTATAAGTTATTTACTTGAAGATCAGTATTTTGTTAATAGTTTAAAATTAAAGCTATAAACTAACTACTTTTGTTCTTTTAGTTATTTACTTAAAGAAGAGAAATAAGTAGACAATTTAAAATCAAAATCTTCAAACTAATACTTTAGTTCTTTAAGTTATTTACTAGAAGATCAGAATTTTGTTAATAGTTCAAAATTGAAAATACTAAAATAACTACTTCTGTTCTATAAGTTATTTACTAGAAGATCAGAATTTTGTTAATTGTTAAAAATTGAAAACCCTAAAATAACTACTTTTGTTCTATAAGTTATTAACTTGAAGATCTGCATTTTGTTAATAGTTTAAAATTAAAGCTATACTCTAACTACTTTTGTTCTTTTAGTTATTTACTTAAAGAAGAGAAATATGTAGACAATTTAAAATCAAAATCTTCAAACTAATACTTTAGTTCTTTAAGTTATTTACTAGAAGATCAGAATTTTGTTAATAGTTCAAAATTGAAAATACTAAAATAACTACGTTTGTTCTATAAGTTATTTACTTGAAGATCTGCATTTTGTTAATAGTTTAAAATTAAAAACTCTAAATTAACTACTTCTGTTCTATAAGTTATTTACATGAAGATCAGAATTTTGTTAATAGTTTAAAATTAAAAACTATTAATTAACTACTTCTGGTCTGTAAGTTATTTACTTGAAGATCAGAATTTTGTTAATAGTTTAAAATTGAAAACCCTAAAATAACTACTTTTGTTCTATAAGTTATTAACTTGAAGATCTGCATTTTGTTAATATTTTAAAATTAAAAACTCTAAATTAACTACTTCTGGTCTATAAGTTACTTACTTGAAAATCAGCATTTTGTTAATGGTTTAAAATTAAAGCTATAAACTAACTACTATTGTCCTTTTAGTTATTTACTTATAGAACAGAAATTTGTAGACAATTTAAAATCGAAATCTTCAAACTAATACTTTAGTTCTTTAAGATATTTACTTGAAGATCAGAATTTTGCTAATAGTTTAAAATTGAAAACCCTAAAATAACTACTTTTGTTCTATAAGTTATTTACTTGAAGATCTGCATTTTGTTAATAGTTTAAAATTAAAAACTCTGAATTAACTACTTCTGTTCTATAAGTTATTTACTTGAAGATCAGCATTTTGTTAATAGTTTAAAATTAAAAACTCTAAATTAACTTCTTCTGGTCTATAAGTTATTTACTTGAAAATCAGTATTTTGTTAATAGTTTAAAATTAAAGCTATAAACTAACTACTTTTGTTCTTTTAGTTATTTACTTAAAGAACAGAAATTTGTAGACAATTTTAAATCGAAATCTTCAAACTAATACTTTAGTTCTTTAAGTTATTTACTTGAAGATCAGAATTTTGTTAATAGTTTAAAATTGAAAACCCTAAATAACTACTTTTGTTCTATAAGTTATTTACTTGAAGATCTGCATTTTGTTAATAGTTTAAAATTGAAAACTCTAAAATAACTACTTTTGTTCTATAAGTTATTTACTTGAAGATCAGAATTTTGTTAATAGTTTAAAATTGAAAACCCTAAAATAACTACTTTTGTTCTATAAGTTATTTACTTGAAGATTTGCATTTTGTTAATAGTTTAAAATTAAAGCTATAATCTAACTACTATTGTTCTTTTAGTTATTTACTTAAAGAACAGAAATATGTAGACAATTTAAAATCAAAATCTTCAAACTAATACTTTAGTTCTTTAAGTTATTTACTTGAAGATCAGAATTTTGTTAATAGTTTAAAATTGAAAACCCTAAAATAACTACTTTTGTTCTATAAGTTATTTACTTGAAGATCTGCATTTTGTTAATAGTTTAAAATTAAAAACCCTAAATTAACTACTTCTGTTCTATAAGTTATTTACATGAAGATCAGAATTTTGTTAATAGTTTAAAATTGAAAACCCTAAAATAACTATTTTTGTTCTATAAGTTATTTACTTAAAGATCTGAATTTTGTTAATAGTTTAATATTAAAAACTCCAAATTAACTACTTCTGTTCTATAAGTTATTTACATGAAGATCAGAATTTTGTTAATAGTTTAAAATTGAAAACCCTAAAATAACTATTTTTGTTCTATAAGTTATTTACTTAAAGATCTGCATTTTGTTAATAGTTAAAAATTGAAAACTCTAAAATACCTACTTTTGTTCTATAAGTTATTTACTTGAAGAACAGAATTTTGTAGCACTTTAAAGTAAAAATCTTCTAACTAATACCTTAGTTCATTAAGTTATTTACTTGAAGATCAGAATTTTGTTAATAGTTTAAAATTGAAAACCCTAAAATAACTACTTTTGTTCTATAAGTTATTTACTTGAAGATCTGCATTTTGTTAATAGTTTAAAATTAAAAACTCTAAATTAACTACTTCTGTTCTATAAGTTATTTACATGAAGATCAGAATTTTGTTAATAGTTTAAAATTGAAAACCCTAAAATAACTACTTTTATTCTATAAATTATTTACTTGAAGATTTGCATTTTGTTAATAGTTTAAATTTAAAAATTTTAAATTAACTACTTCTGTTCTATAAGTTATTTACTTGAAGATCAGAATTTTCTTAATAGTTTAAAATTGAAAACTCTAAAATAACCACTTTTGTTCTATAAGTTATTTACTTGAAGAACAGAATTTTGTAGCAATTTAAAATAAAAATCTTCTAACTAATACTTTAGTTCCTTAAGTTATTTACTTGAAGATCAGAATTTTGTTAATAGTTTAAAATTAAAAACTCTAAATCAACTACTTCTGTTCTATAAGTTATTTACTTGAAAATCAGCATTTTGTTAATAGTTTAAAATTAAAAACTCTAAGTTAACTACTTCTGGTCTATAAGTTATTTATTTGAAAATCACTATTTTGTTAATAGTTTCAAATTAAAGCTGTAAACTAACTACTTTTGTTCTTTTAGTTTTTTACTTAAAGAACAGAAATTTGTAGACAATTTAAAATCGAGATCTTCAAACTAATACTTTAGTTCTTTAAGTTATTTACTTGAAGATCAGAATTTTGTTAATGGTTTAAAATTGAAAACTCAAAAATAACTACTTTTGTTCTATAAGTTATTTACTTGAAGAACAGAATTTTGTAGCAATTTAAAATCAAAATCTTCTAACTAATACTTTAGTTCCTTAGGTTATTTACTTGAAGATCAGAATTTTGTTAATAGCTTAAAATTAAAAACTCTAAATTAACTACTTCTGTTCTATAAGTTATTTACATGAAGATCAGAATTTTGTTAATAGTTTAAAATTGAAAACCCTAAAATAACTACTTTTGTTCTATAAGTTATTTACTTGAAGATCTGCATTTTGTTAATAGTTTAAAATTAAAAACTCTAAATTAACTACTTCTGTTCTATAAGTTATTTACATGAAGATCAGAATTTTGTTAATAGTTTAAAATTGAAAACCCTAAAATAACTACTTTCGTTCTATAAGTTATTTACTTAAAGATCTGCATTTTGTTAATAGTTTAAAATTAAAAACTCTAAATTAACTACTTCTGTTCTATAAGTTATTTACTTGAAGATCAGAATACTGTTAATAGTTTAAAATTGAAAACTCTAAAATATCTACTTTTGTTCTATAAGTTATTTACTTGAAGAACAGAATTTTGTAGCAATGTAAAATCAAAATCTTCTAACTAATACTTTAGTTCTTTAAGTTATTTACTTGAAGATCAGAATTTTGCTAATAGTTTAAAATTAAAAACCCTAAAATAACTACTTTTGTTCTATAAGTTATTTACTTGAAGATCTGCTTTTTGTTAATAGTTTAAAATTAAAGCTATAATCTAACTACTTTTGTTCTTTTAGTTATTTACTTAAAGAACAGAAATTTGTAGACAATTTAAAATTGAAGTCTTCAAACTAATACTTTAGTTCTTTAAGTTATTTACTTGAAGATCAGAATTTTGTTAATAGTTTAAAATTGAAAACCCTAAAATAACTATTTTTGTTCTATAAGTTATTTACTTGAAGATCTGGATTTTGTTAATAGTTTAAAATTAAAAACTCTAAATTAACTACTTCTGTTCTATAAGTTATTTACTTGAAGATCAGAATGGTGTTAATAGTTTAAAATAGAAAACTCTAAAATAACTACTTTTGTTCTATAAGTTAATTACTTGAAGATCTGCATTTTGTTAATCGTTTAAAATTAAAAACTCTAAATTAACTACTTCTGTTCAATAAGTTATTTACTTGAAGATCAGAATACTGTTAATAGTTTAAAATTGAAAACTCTAAAATAACTACTTTTGTTTTATAAGTTATTTACTTGAAGAACAGAATTTTGTAGCAATGTAAAATCAAAATCTTCTAACTAATACTTTAGTTCTTTAAGTTATTCACTTGAGGATTAGAATTTTGCTAATAGTTTAAAATTGAAAACCCTAAAATAACTACTTTTGTTCTATAAGTTATTTACTTGAAGATCTGCATTTTGTTAATAGTTTAAAATTAAAGCTATAATCTAACTACTTTTGTTCTTTTAGTTATTTACTTAAAGAACAGAAATTTGTAGACAATTCAAAATCGAAGTCTTCAAACTAATACTTTAGTTCTTTAAGTTATTTACTTGAAGATCAGAATTTTGTTAATAGTTTAAAATTGAAAACCCTAAAATTACTATTTTTGTTCTATAAGTTATTTACTTGGAGATCTGGATTTTGTTAATAGTTTAAAATTAAAAACTCTAAATTAACTACTTCTGTTCTATAAGTTATTTACTTGAAGATCAGAATGTTGTTAATAGTTTAAAATAGAAAACTCTAAAATAACTACTTTTGTTCTATAAGTTATTTACTTGAAGATCTGCATTTTGTTAATAGTTTAAAATTAAAAACTCTAAATTAACTACTTCTGTTCTATAAGTTATTTACTTGAAGATCAGAATTTTGTTAATAGTCTAAAATTGAAAACCCTAAAATACCTACATTTGTTCTATAAGTTATTTACTTGAAGATTTGCATTTTGTTAATAGTTTAACATTAAAAACTCTAAATTAACTACTTCTGTTCTATAAGTTATTTATTTGAAAATCACTATTTTGTTAATAGTTTCAAATTAAAGCTATAAACTAACTACTTTTGTTCTTTTAGTTTTTTACTTAAAGAACAGAAATTTGTAGACAATTTAAAATCGAGATCCTCAAACTAATACTTTAGTTCTTTAAGTTATTTACTTGAAGATCAGAATTTTGTTAATAGTTTAACATTAAAAACCCTAAAATAACTATTTTTGTTCTATAAGTTATTTACTTGAAGATCTGCATTTTGTTAATAGTTTAAAATTAAAAACTCTAAATTAACCACTCCTGTTCTATAATTTATTTACTTGAAGATCAGAATATTGTTAATAGTTTAAAATTGAAAACCCTAAAATAATTACTTTTGTTCTATAAGTTATTTACTTGAAGATCTGCATTTTGTTATTAGTTTAAAATTAAAAACTCTAAATTAACTACTTCTGTTCTATAAGTTATTTACTTGAAAATCAGCATTTTGTTAATAGTTTAAAATTAAAAACTCTAAGTTAACTACTTCTGGTCTATAAGTTATTTATTTGAAAATCACTATTTTGTTAATAGTTTCAAATTAAAGCTATAAACTAACTACTTTTGTTCTTTTAGTTTTTTACTTAAAGAACAGAAATGTGTAGACAATTTAAAATCCAGATCTTTAAACTAATACTTTAGTTCTTTAAGTTATTTAATTGAAGATCAGAATTTTGTTAATAGTTTAAAATTGAAAACTCTAAAATAACTACTTTTGTTCTATAAGTTATTTACTTGAAGAACAGAATTTTGTAGCAATTTAAAATCAAAATCTTCTAACTAATACTTTAGTTCCTTAAGTTATTTACTTGAAGATCAGAATTTAGTTAATAGCTTAAAATTAAAAACTCTAAATTAACTACTTCTGTTCTATAAGTTATTTACATGAAGATCAGAATTTTGTTAATAGTTTAAAATTGAAAACCCTAAAATAACTACTTTTGTTCTATAAGTTATTTACTTGAAGATCTGCATTTTGTTAATAGTTTAAAATTAAAAACTCTAAATTAACTACTTCTGTTCTATAAGTTATTTACATGAATATCAGAATTTTGTTAATAGTTTAAAATTGAAAACCCTAAAATAACTACTTTTGTTCTATAAGTTATTTACTTAAAGATCTGCATTTTGTTAATAGTTTAAAATTAAAAACTCTAAATTAACTACTTCTGTTCTATAAGTTATTTACTTGAAGATCAGAATACTGTTAATAGTTTAAAATTGAAAACTCTAAAATAACTACTTTTGTTCTATAAGTTATTTACTTGAAGATCTGCATTTTGTTAATAGTTTAAAATTAAAGCTATAATCTAACTACTTTTGTTCTTTTAGTTATTTACTTAATGAACAGAAAATTGTAGACAATTTAAAATCGAAGTCTTCAAACTAATACTTTAGTTCTTTAAGTTATTTACTTGAAGACCAGAATCTGTTCTATATCAGAATCTGTTCTATATTTACTTGAAGATTTGCATTTTGTTAATAGTTTAACATTAAAAACTCTAAATTAACTACTTCTGTTCTATAAGTTATTTATTTGAAAATCACTATTTTGTTAATAGTTTCAAATTAAAGCTATAAACTAACTACTTTTGTTCTTTTAGTTTTTTACTTAAAGAACAGAAATTTGTAGACAATTTAAAATCGAGATCTTCAAACTAATACTTTAGTTCTTTAAGTTATTTACTTGAAGATCAGAATTTTGTTAATAGTTTAAAATTGAAAACTCTAAAATAACTACTTTTGTTCTATAAGTTATTTAATAAATAATTAGAATTATTAGCTCTTGAAAATTTATATAAATATAATATCAGTAATGAGTTAAGTTAACAATAAATCAAATTAATATTTATTTATTTATTGTTTGATTTATTGTTAACTTAGCTCATACTGATATTATATTTATATAAGTTATTTACTTGAAGAACAGAATTTTGTAGCAATTTAAAATCAAAATCTTCTAACTAATACTTTAGTTCCTTAAGTTATTTACTTAATTAACTAATTACTAAATTAACTACTTCTGTTCTATAAGTTATTTACATGAAGATCAGAATTTTGTTAATAGTTTAAAATTGAAAACCCTAAAATAACTACTTTTGTTCTATAAGTTATTTACTTGAAGATCTGCATTTTGTTAATAGTTTAAAATTAAAAACTCTAAATTAACTACTTCTGTTCTATAAGTTATTTACATGAAGATCAGAATTTTGTTAATAGTTTAAAATTGAAAACCCTAAAATAACTGCTTTTGTTCTATAAGTTATTTACTTAAAGATCTGCATTTTGTTAATAGTTTAAAATTAAAAACTCTAAATTAACTACTTCTGTTCTATAAGTTAATTACTTGAAGATCAGAATACTGATAATAGTTCAAAATTGAAAACTCTAAAATAACTACTTTTGTTCTATAGGTTATTTACATGAAGATCAGAATTTTGCTAATAGTTTAAAATTGAAAACCCTAAAGTAACTACTTTTGTTCTATAAGTTATTTACTTGAAGATCTGCATTTTGTTAATAGTTTAAAATTAAAAACTCTAAATTAACTACTTCTGTTCTATAAGTTATTTACATGAAGATCAGTATTTTGTTAATAGTTTAAAATTGAAAACCCTAAAATAACTACTTCTGTTCTATAAGTAATTTACTTGAAGATCAGAATATTGTTAATAGTTTAAAATTGAAAACCCAAAAATAATTACTTTTGTTCTATAAGTTGTTTACTTGAAGATCTGCATTTAGTTAATAGTTTAAAATTAAAAACTCTAAATTAACTACTTCTGTTCTATAAGTTATTTACTTGAAGATCAGAATTTTGTTAATAGTTTAAAATTAAAAACCCTAAAATAACTAATTTTGCTCTATAAGTTATTTACTTGAAGATCTGCTTTTTGTTAATAGTTTAAAATTAAAAACTCTAAATTAACTACTTCTGTTCTATAAGTTATTTACTTGAAGATCCGCATTTTGTTAATAGTTTAAAATTAAAAACTCTAAATTAACTACTTCTGTTCTATAAGTTATTTACTTGAAGATCTGCATTTTGTTAATAGTTTAAAATTAAAAACTCTAAAGTAACTACTTCTGTTCGATAAGTTATTTACATGAAGATCAGAATTTTGTTAATAGTTTAAAATTGAAAACCCTAAAATAACTATTTTTGTTCTATAAGTTGTTTACTTGAAGATCTGCATTTAGTTAATAGTTTAAAATTAAAAACTCTAAATTAACTACTTCTGTTCTATAAGTTATTTACTTGAAGATCAGAATTTTGTTAATAGTTTAAAATTAAAAACCCTAAAATAACTAATTTTGCTCTATAAGTTATTTACTTGAAGATCTGCTTTTTGTTAATAGTTTAAAATTAAAAACTCTAAATTAACTACTTCTGTTCTATAAGTTATTTACTTGAAGATCAGCATTTTGTTAATAGTTTAAAATTAAAAACTCTAAATTAACTACTTCTGTTCTATAAGTTATTTACTTGAAGATCTGCATTTTGTTAATAGTTTAAAATTAAAAACTCTAAATTAAATACTTCTGTTCTATAAGTTATTTACTTGAAGATCTGCATTTTGTTAATAGTTTAAAATTTAAAACTCTAAATTACCTACTTCTGTTCTATAAGTTATTTACTTGAAGATCAGAATTTTGTTAATTGTTTAAAATTGAAAACCCTAAAATAACTATTTTTGTTCTATAAGTTATTTACTTGAAGATCTGCATTTTGTTAATAGTTTAAAATTAAAAACTCTAAATTAACTACTTCAGTTCTATAAGTTATTTACTTGAAGATCAGAATGTTGTTAATAGTTTAAAATTGAAAACCCAAAAATAATTACTTTTGTTCTATAAGTTATTTACTTGAAGATCTGCATTTTGTTAATAGTTTAAAATTAAAAACTCTAAATTACCTACTTCTGTTCTATAAGTTATTTACTTGAAGATCAGTATTTTGTTAATAGTTTAAAATTAAAGCTATAAACTAACTACTTTTGTTCTTTTAGTTATTTACTTAAAGAAGAGAAATATGTAGACAATTTAAAATCAAAATCTTCAAACTAATACTTTAGATCTTTAAGTTATTTACTAGAAGATCAGAATTTTGTTAATAGTTCAAAATTGAAAATACTAAAATAACTACTTCTGTTCTATAAGTTATTTACTTGAAGATCAGAATTTTGTTAATTGTTAAAAATTGAAAACCCTAAAATAACTACTTTTGTTCTATAAGTTATTAACTTGAAGATCTGCATTTTGTTAATAGTTTAAAATTAAAGCTATACTCTAACTACTTTTGTTCTTTTAGTTATTTACTTAAAGAAGAGAAATATGTAGACAATTTAAAATCAAAATCTTCAAACTAATACTTTAGTTCTTTAAGTTATTTACTAGAAGATCAGAATTTTGTTAATAGTTCAAAATTGAAAATACTAAAATAACTACGTTTGTTCTATAAGTTATTTACTTGAAGATCTGCATTTTGTTAATAGTTTAAAATTAAAAACTCTAAATTAACTACTTCTGTTCTATAAGTTATTTACATGAAGATCAGAATTTTGTTAATAGTTTAAAATTGAAAACCCTAAAATAACTACTTTTGTTCTATAAGTTATTAACTTGAAGATCTGCATTTTGTTAATATTTTAAAATTAAAAACTCTAAATTAACTACTTCTGGTCTATAAGTTATTTACTTGAAAATCAGCATTTTGTTAATGGTTTAAAATTAAAGCTATAAACTAACTACTATTGTCCTTTTAGTTATTTACTTATAGAACAGAAATTTGTAGACAATTTAAAATCGAAATCTTCAAACTAATACTTTAGTTCTTTAAGATATTTACTTGAAGATCAGAATTTTGCTAATAGTTTAAAATTGAAAACCCTAAAATAACTACTTTTGTTCTATAAGTTATTTACTTGAAGATCTGCATTTTGTTAATAGTTTAAAATTAAAGCTATAATCTAACTACTTTTGTTCTTTTAGTTATTTACTTAAATAACAGAAATATGTAGACAATTTAAAATCAAAATCTTCAAACTAATACTTTAGTTCTTTAAGTTACTTACTTGAAGATCAGAATTTTGTTAATAGTTCAAAATTGAAAATATTAAAATAACTACGTTTGTTCTATAAGTTATTTACTTGAAGATCTGGATTTTGTTAATAGTTTAAAATTAAAAACTCTAAATTAACTACTTCTGTTCTATAAGTTATTTACTTGAAGATCAGAATTTTGTTAATAGTTTAAAATTGAAAACCCTAAAATAACTACTTTTGTTCTATAAGTTGTTTACTTGAAGATCTGCATTTTGTTAATAGTTTAAAATTAAAAACTCTGAATTAACTACTTCTGTTCTATAAGTTATTTACTTGAAGATCAGCATTTTGTTAATAGTTTAAAATTAAAAACTCTAAATTAACTTCTTCTGGTCTATAAGTTATTTACTTGAAAATCAGTATTTTGTTAATAGTTTAAAATTAAAGCTATAAACTAACTACTTTTGTTCTTTTAGTTATTTACTTAAAGAACAGAAATTTGTAGACAATTTTAAATCGAAATCTTCAAACTAATACTTTAGTTCTTTAAGTTATTTACTTGAAGATCAGAATTTTGTTAATAGTTTAAAATTGAAAACCCTAAAATAACTACTTTTGTTCTATAAGTTATTTACTTGAAGATCTGCATTTTGTTAATAGTTTAAAATTGAAAACTCTAAAATAACTACTTTTGTTCTATAAGTTATTTACTTGAAGATCAGAATTTTGTTAATAGTTTAAAATTGAAAACCCTAAAATAACTACTTTTGTTCTATAAGTTATTTACTTGAAGATTTGCATTTTGTTAATAGTTTAAAATTAAAGCTATAATCTAACTACTATTGTTCTTTTAGTTATTTACTTAAAGAACAGAAATATGTAGACAATTTAAAATCAAAATCTTCAAACTAATACTTTAGTTCTTTAAGTTATTTACTTGAAGATCAGAATTTTGTTAATAGTTTAAAATTGAAAACCCTAAAATAACTACTTTTGTTCTATAAGTTATTTACTTGAAGATCTGCATTTTGTTAATAGTTTAAAATTAAAAACCCTAAATTAACTACTTCTGTTCTATAAGTTATTTACATGAAGATCAGAATTTTGTTAATAGTTTAAAATTGAAAACCCTAAAATAACTATTTTTGTTCTATAAGTTATTTACTTAAAGATCTGAATTTTGTTAATAGTTTAATATTAAAAACTCCAAATTAACTACTTCTGTTCTATAAGTTATTTACATGAAGATCAGAATTTTGTTAATAGTTTAAAATTGAAAACCCTAAAATAACTATTTTTGTTCTATAAGTTATTTACTTAAAGATCTGCATTTTGTTAATAGTTAAAAATTGAAAACTCTAAAATACCTACTTTTGTTCTATAAGTTATTTACTTGAAGAACAGAATTTTGTAGCACTTTAAAGTAAAAATCTTCTAACTAATACCTTAGTTCATTAAGTTATTTACTTGAAGATCAGAATTTTGTTAATAGTTTAAAATTGAAAACCCTAAAATAACTACTTTTGTTCTATAAGTTATTTACTTGAAGATCTGCATTTTGTTAATAGTTTAAAATTAAAAACTCTAAATTAACTACTTCTGTTCTATAAGTTATTTACATGAAGATCAGAATTTTGTTAATAGTTTAAAATTGAAAACCCTAAAATAACTACTTTTATTCTATAAATTATTTACTTGAAGATTTGCATTTTGTTAATAGTTTAAATTTAAAAACTCTAAATTAACTACTTCTGTTCTATAAGTTATTTACTTGAAGATCAGAATTTTCTTAATAGTTTAAAATTGAAAACTCTAAAATAACCACTTTTGTTCTATAAGTTATTTACTTGAAGAACAGAATTTTGTAGCAATTTAAAATAAAAATCTTCTAACTAATACTTTAGTTCCTTAAGTTATTTACTTGAAGATCAGAATTTTGTTAATAGTTTAAAATTAAAAACTCTAAATCAACTACTTCTGTTCTATAAGTTATTTACTTGAAAATCAGCATTTTGTTAATAGTTTAAAATTAAAAACTCTAAGTTAACTACTTCTGGTCTATAAGTTATTTATTTGAAAATCACTATTTTGTTAATAGTTTCAAATTAAAGCTGTAAACTAACTACTTTTGTTCTTTTAGTTTTTTACTTAAAGAACAGAAATTTGTAGACAATTTAAAATCGAGATCTTCAAACTAATACTTTAGTTCTTTAAGTTATTTACTTGAAGATCAGAATTTTGTTAATGGTTTAAAATTGAAAACTCAAAAATAACTACTTTTGTTCTATAAGTTATTTACTTGAAGAACAGAATTTTGTAGCAATTTAAAATCAAAATCTTCTAACTAATACTTTAGTTCCTTAGGTTATTTACTTGAAGATCAGAATTTTGTTAATAGCTTAAAATTAAAAACTCTAAATTAACTACTTCTGTTCTATAAGTTATTTACATGAAGATCAGAATTTTGTTAATAGTTTAAAATTGAAAACCCTAAAATAACTACTTTTGTTCTATAAGTTATTTACTTGAAGATCTGCATTTTGTTAATAGTTTAAAATTAAAAACTCTAAATTAACTACTTCTGTTCTATAAGTTATTTACATGAAGATCAGAATTTTGTTAATAGTTTAAAATTGAAAACCCTAAAATAACTACTTTCGTTCTATAAGTTATTTACTTAAAGATCTGCATTTTGTTAATAGTTTAAAATTAAAAACTCTAAATTAACTACTTCTGTTCTATAAGTTATTTACTTGAAGATCAGAATACTGTTAATAGTTTAAAATTGAAAACTCTAAAATATCTACTTTTGTTCTATAAGTTATTTACTTGAAGAACAGAATTTTGTAGCAATGTAAAATCAAAATCTTCTAACTAATACTTTAGTTCTTTAAGTTATTTACTTGAAGATCAGAATTTTGCTAATAGTTTAAAATTAAAAACCCTAAAATAACTACTTTTGTTCTATAAGTTATTTACTTGAAGATCTGCTTTTTGTTAATAGTTTAAAATTAAAGCTATAATCTAACTACTTTTGTTCTTTTAGTTATTTACTTAAAGAACAGAAATTTGTAGACAATTTAAAATTGAAGTCTTCAAACTAATACTTTAGTTCTTTAAGTTATTTACTTGAAGATCAGAATTTTGTTAATAGTTTAAAATTGAAAACCCTAAAATAACTATTTTTGTTCTATAAGTTATTTACTTGAAGATCTGGATTTTGTTAATAGTTTAAAATTAAAAACTCTAAATTAACTACTTCTGTTCTATAAGTTATTTACTTGAAGATCAGAATGGTGTTAATAGTTTAAAATAGAAAACTCTAAAATAACTACTTTTGTTCTATAAGTTAATTACTTGAAGATCTGCATTTTGTTAATCGTTTAAAATTAAAAACTCTAAATTAACTACTTCTGTTCTATAAGTTATTTACTTGAAGATCAGAATACTGTTAATAGTTTAAAATTGAAAACTCTAAAATAACTACTTTTGTTTTATAAGTTATTTACTTGAAGAACAGAATTTTGTAGCAATGTAAAATCAAAATCTTCTAACTAATACTTTAGTTCTTTAAGTTATTCACTTGAGGATTAGAATTTTGCTAATAGTTTAAAATTGAAAACCCTAAAATAACTACTTTTGTTCTATAAGTTATTTACTTGAAGATCTGCATTTTGTTAATAGTTTAAAATTAAAGCTATAATCTAACTACTTTTGTTCTTTTAGTTATTTACTTAAAGAACAGAAATTTGTAGACAATTCAAAATCGAAGTCTTCAAACTAATACTTTAGTTCTTTAAGTTATTTACTTGAAGATCAGAATTTTGTTAATAGTTTAAAATTGAAAACCCTAAAATTACTATTTTTGTTCTATAAGTTATTTACTTGAAGATCTGGATTTTGTTAATAGTTTAAAATTAAAAACTCTAAATTAACTACTTCTGTTCTATAAGTTATTTACTTGAAGATCAGAATGTTGTTAATAGTTTAAAATAGAAAACTCTAAAATAACTACTTTTGTTCTATAAGTTATTTACTTGAAGATCTGCATTTTGTTAATAGTTTAAAATTAAAAACTCTAAATTAACTACTTCTGTTCTATAAGTTATTTACTTGAAGATCAGAATTTTGTTAATAGTTTAAAATTGAAAACCCTAAAATACCTACATTTGTTCTATAAGTTATTTACTTGAAGATTTGCATTTTGTTAATAGTTTAACATTAAAAACTCTAAATTAACTACTTCTGTTCTATAAGTTATTTATTTGAAAATCACTATTTTGTAAATAGTTTCAAATTAAAGCTATAAACTAACTACTTTTGTTCTTTTAGTTTTTTACTTAAAGAACAGAAATTTGTAGACAATTTAAAATCGAGATCCTCAAACTAATACTTTAGTTCTTTAAGTTATTTACTTGAAGATCAGAATTTTGTTAATAGTTTAACATTAAAAACCCTAAAATAACTATTTTTGTTCTATAAGTTATTTACTTGAAGATCTGCATTTTGTTAATAGTTTAAAATTAAAAACTCTAAATTAACCACTCCTGTTCTATAATTTATTTACTTGAAGATCAGAATATTGTTAATAGTTTAAAATTGAAAACCCTAAAATAATTACTTTTGTTCTATAAGTTATTTACTTGAAGATCTGCATTTTGTTATTAGTTTAAAATTAAAAACTCTAAATTAACTACTTCTGTTCTATAAGTTATTTACTTGAAAATCAGCATTTTGTTAATAGTTTAAAATTAAAAACTCTAAGTTAACTACTTCTGGTCTATAAGTTATTTATTTGAAAATCACTATTTTGTTAATAGTTTCAAATTAAAGCTATAAACTAACTACTTTTGTTCTTTTAGTTTTTTACTTAAAGAACAGAAATGTGTAGACAATTTAAAATCCAGATCTTTAAACTAATACTTTAGTTCTTTAAGTTATTTAATTGAAGATCAGAATTTTGTTAATAGTTTAAAATTGAAAACTCTAAAATAACTACTTTTGTTCTATAAGTTATTTACTTGAAGATCAGAATTTAGTTAATAGCTTAAAATTAAAAACTCTAAATTAACTACTTCTGTTCTATAAGTTATTTACATGAAGATCAGAATTTTGTTAATAGTTTAAAATTGAAAACCCTAAAATAACTACTTTTGTTCTATAAGTTATTTACTTGAAGATCTGCATTTTGTTAATAGTTTAAAATTAAAAACTCTAAATTAACTACTTCTGTTCTATAAGTTATTTACATGAATATCAGAATTTTGTTAATAGTTTAAAATTGAAAACCCTAAAATAACTACTTTTGTTCTATAAGTTATTTACTTAAAGATCTGCATTTTGTTAATAGTTTAAAATTAAAAACTCTAAATTAACTACTTCTGTTCTATAAGTTATTTACTTGAAGATCAGAATACTGTTAATAGTTTAAAATTGAAAACTCTAAAATAACTACTTTTGTTCTATAAGTTATTTACTTGAAGATCTGCATTTTGTTAATAGTTTAAAATTAAAGCTATAATCTAACTACTTTTGTTCTTTTAGTTATTTACTTAATGAACAGAAAATTGTAGACAATTTAAAATCGAAGTCTTCAAACTAATACTTTAGTTCTTTAAGTTATTTACTTGAAGACCAGAATCTGTTCTATATCAGAATCTGTTCTATATTTACTTGAAGATTTGCATTTTGTTAATAGTTTAACATTAAAAACTCTAAATTAACTACTTCTGTTCTATAAGTTATTTATTTGTAAATCACTATTTTGTTAATAGTTTCAAATTAAAGCTATAAACTAACTACTTTTGTTCTTTTAGTTTTTTACTTAAAGAACAGAAATTTGTAGACAATTTAAAATCGAGATCTTCAAACTAATACTTTAGTTCTTTAAGTTATTTACTTGAAGATCAGAATTTTGTTAATAGTTTAAAATTGAAAACCCTAAAAAAACTATTTTTGTTCTATAAGTTATTTACTTGAAGATCTGCATTTTGTTAATAGTATAAAATTAAAAACTCTAAATTAACCACTTCTGTTCTATAAGTTATTTACTTGAAGATCAGAATATTGTTAATAGTTTAAAATTGAAAACCCTAAAATAATTACTTTTGTTCTATAAGTTATTTACTTGAAGATCTGCATTTTGTTATTAGTTTAAAATTAAAAACTCTAAATTAACTACTTCTGTTCTATAAGTTATTTACTTGAAAATCAGCATTTTGTTAATAGTTTAAAATTAAAAACTCTAAGTTAACTACTTCTGGTCTATAAGTTATTTATTTGAAAATCACTATTTTGTTAATAGTTTCAAATTAAAGCTATAAACTAACTACTTTTGTTCTTTTAGTTTTTTAATTACAGAACAGAAATTTGTAGACAACTTAAAATCGAGATCTTCAAACTAATACTTTAGTTCTTTAAGTTATTTACTTGAAGATCAGAATTTTGTTAATAGTTTAAAATTGAAAACTCTAAAATAACTACTTTTGTTCTATAAGTTATTTAATAAATAATTAGAATTATTAGCTCTTGAAAATTTATATAAATATAATATCAGTAATGAGCTAAGTTAACAATAAATCAAATTAATATTTATTTTTTTATTGTTTGATTTATTGTTAATTTAGCTCATTACTGATATTATATTTATATAAGTTATTTACTTGAAGAACAGAATTTTGTAGCAATTTAAAATCAAAATCTTCTAACTAATACTTTAGTTCCTTAAGTTATTTACTTAATTAACTAATTACTAAATTAACTACTTCTGTTCTATAAGTTATTTACATGAAGATCAGAATTTTGTTAATAGTTTAAAATTGAAAACCCTAAAATAACTACTTTTGTTCTATAAGTTATTTACTTGAAGAACAGAATTTTGTAGCAATGTAAAATCAAAATCTTCTAACTAATACTTTAGTTCTTTAAGTTATTTACTTGAAGATCAGAATTTTGCTAATAGTTTAAAATTAAAAACCCTAAAATAACTACTTTTGTTCTATAAGTTATTTACTTGAAGATCTGCTTTTTGTTAATAGTTTAAAATTAAAGCTATAATCTAACTACTTTTGTTCTTTTAGTTATTTACTTAAAGAACAGAAATTTGTAGACAATTTAAAATTGAAGTCTTCAAACTAATACTTTAGTTCTTTAAGTTATTTACTTGAAGATCAGAATTTTGTTAATAGTTTAAAATTGAAAACCCTAAAATAACTATTTTTGTTCTATAAGTTATTTACTTGAAGATCTGGATTTTGTTAATAGTTTAAAATTAAAAACTCTAAATTAACTACTTCTGTTCTATAAGTTATTTACTTGAAGATCAGAATGTTGTTAATAGTTTAAAATAGAAAACTCTAAAATAACTACTTTTGTTCTATAAGTTATTTACTTGAAGATCTGCATTTTGTTAATAGTTTAAAATTAAAAACTCTAAATTAACTACTTCTGTTCTATAAGTTATTTACTTGAAGATCAGAATTTTGTTAATAGTTTAAAATTGAAAACCCTAAAATACCTACATTTGTTCTATAAGTTATTTACTTGAAGATTTGCATTTTGTTAATAGTTTAACATTAAAAACTCTAAATTAACTACTTCTGTTCTATAAGTTATTTATTTGAAAATCACTATTTTGTAAATAGTTTCAAATTAAAGCTATAAACTAACTACTTTTGTTCTTTTAGTTTTTTACTTAAAGAACAGAAATTTGTAGACAATTTAAAATCGAGATCCTCAAACTAATACTTTAGTTCTTTAAGTTATTTACTTGAAGATCAGAATTTTGTTAATAGTTTAACATTAAAAACCCTAAAATAACTATTTTTGTTCTATAAGTTATTTACTTGAAGATCTGCATTTTGTTAATAGTTTAAAATTAAAAACTCTAAATTAACCACTCCTGTTCTATAATTTATTTACTTGAAGATCAGAATATTGTTAATAGTTTAAAATTGAAAACCCTAAAATAATTACTTTTGTTCTATAAGTTATTTACTTGAAGATCTGCATTTTGTTATTAGTTTAAAATTAAAAACTCTAAATTAACTACTTCTGTTCTATAAGTTATTTACTTGAAAATCAGCATTTTGTTAATAGTTTAAAATTAAAAACTCTAAGTTAACTACTTCTGGTCTATAAGTTATTTATTTGAAAATCACTATTTTGTTAATAGTTTCAAATTAAAGCTATAAACTAACTACTTTTGTTCTTTTAGTTTTTTACTTAAAGAACAGAAATGTGTAGACAATTTAAAATCCAGATCTTTAAACTAATACTTTAGTTCTTTAAGTTATTTAATTGAAGATCAGAATTTTGTTAATAGTTTAAAATTGAAAACTCTAAAATAACTACTTTTGTTCTATAAGTTATTTACTTGAAGAACAGAATTTTGTAGCAATTTAAAATCAAAATCTTCTAACTAATACTTTAGTTCCTTAAGTTATTTACTTGAAGATCAGAATTTAGTTAATAGCTTAAAATTAAAAACTCTAAATTAACTACTTCTGTTCTATAAGTTATTTACATGAAGATCAGAATTTTGTTAATAGTTTAAAATTGAAAACCCTAAAATAACTACTTTTGTTCTATAAGTTATTTACTTGAAGATCTGCATTTTGTTAATAGTTTAAAATTAAAAACTCTAAATTAACTACTTCTGTTCTATAAGTTATTTACATGAATATCAGAATTTTGTTAATAGTTTAAAATTGAAAACCCTAAAATAACTACTTTTGTTCTATAAGTTATTTACTTAAAGATCTGCATTTTGTTAATAGTTTAAAATTAAAAACTCTAAATTAACTACTTCTGTTCTATAAGTTATTTACTTGAAGATCAGAATACTGTTAATAGTTTAAAATTGAAAACTCTAAAATAACTACTTTTGTTCTATAAGTTATTTACTTGAAGATCTGCATTTTGTTAATAGTTTAAAATTAAAAACTCTAAATTAACTACTTCTGTTCTATAAGTTATTTACATGAATATCAGAATTTTGTTAATAGTTTAAAATTGAAAACCCTAAAATAACTACTTTTGTTCTATAAGTTATTTACTTAAAGATCTGCATTTTGTTAATAGTTTAAAATTAAAAACTCTAAATTAACTACTTCTGTTCTATAAGTTATTTACTTGAAGATCAGAATACTGTTAATAGTTTAAAATTGAAAACTCTAAAATAACTACTTTTGTTCTATAAGTTATTTACTTGAAGATCTGCATTTTGTTAATAGTTTAAAATTAAAGCTATAATCTAACTACTTTTGTTCTTTTAGTTATTTACTTAATGAACAGAAAATTGTAGACAATTTAAAATCGAAGTCTTCAAACTAATACTTTTGTTCTTTAAGTTATTTACTTGAAGACCAGAATCTGTTCTATATCAGAATCTGTTCTATATTTACTTGAAGATTTGCATTTTGTTAATAGTTTAACATTAAAAACTCTAAATTAACTACTTCTGTTCTATAAGTTATTTATTTGAAAATCACTATTTTGTTAATAGTTTCAAATTAAAGCTATAAACTAACTACTTTTGTTCTTTTAGTTTTTTACTTAAAGAACAGAAATTTGTAGACAATTTAAAATCGAGATCTTCAAACTAATACTTTAGTTCTTTAAGTTATTTACTTGAAGATCAGAATTTTGTTAATAGTTTAAAATTGAAAACCATAAAATAACTATTTTTGTTCTATAAGTTATTTACTTGAAGATCTGCATTTTGTTAATAGTATAAAATTAAAAACTCTAAATTAACCACTTCTGTTCTATAAGTTATTTACTTGAAGATCAGAATATTGTTAATAGTTTAAAATTGAAAACCCTAAAATAATTACTTTTGTTCTATAAGTTATTTACTTGAAGATCTGCATTTTGTTATTAGTTTAAAATTAAAAACTCTAAATTAACTACTTCTGTTCTATAAGTTATTTACTTGAAAATCAGCATTTTGTTAATAGTTTAAAATTAAAAACTCTAAGTTAACTACTTCTGGTCTATAAGTTATTTATTTGAAAATCACTATTTTGTTAATAGTTTCAAATTAAAGCTATAAACTAACTACTTTTGTTCTTTTAGTTTTTTAATTACAGAACAGAAATTTGTAGACAACTTAAAAACGAGATCTTCAAACTAATACTTTAGTTCTTTAAGTTATTTACTTGAAGATCAGAATTTTGTTAATAGTTTAAAATTGAAAACTCTAAAATAACTACTTTTGTTCTATAAGTTATTTAATAAATAATTAGAATTATTAGCTCTTGAAAATTTATATAAATATAATATCAGTAATGAGCTAAGTTAACAATAAATCAAATTAATATTTATTTATTTATTGTTTGATTTATTGTTAACTTAGCTCATTACTGATATTATATTTATATAAGTTATTTACTTGAAGAACAGAATTTTGTAGCAATTTAAAATCAAAATCTTCTAACTAATACTTTAGTTCCTTAAGTTATTTACTTAATTAACTAATTACTAAATTAACTACTTCTGTTCTATAAGTTATTTACATGAAGATCAGAATTTTGTTAATAGTTTAAAATTGAAAACCCTAAAATAACTACTTTTGTTCTATAAGTTATTTACTTGAAGATCTGCATTTTGTTAATAGTTTAAAATTAAAAACTCTAAATTAACTACTTCTGTTCTATAAGTTATTTACATGAAGATCAGAATTTTGTTAATAGTTTAAAATTGAAAACCCTAAAATAACTGCTTTTGTTCTATAAGTTATTTACTTAAAGATCTGCATTTTGTTAATAGTTTAAAATTAAAAACTCTAAATTAACTACTTCTGTTCTATAAGTTAATTACTTGAAGATCAGAATACTGTTAATAGTTCAAAATTGAAAACTCTAAAATAACTACTTTTGTTCTATAGGTTATTTACATGAAGATCAGAATTTTGCTAATAGTTTAAAATTGAAAACCCTAAAGTAACTACTTTTGTTCTATAAGTTATTTACTTGAAGATCTGCATTTTGTTAATAGTTTAAAATTAAAGCTATAATCTAACTACTTTTGTTCTTTTAGTTATTTACTTAAAGAACAGAAATTTGTAGACAATTTAAAATCGAAGTCTTCAAACTAATACTTTAGTTCTTTAAGTTATTTACTTGAAGATCTGCATTTTGTTAATAGTTTAAAATTAAAAACTCTAAATTAACTACTTCTGTTCTATAAGTTATTTACTTGAAGATCAGAATACTGTTAATAGTTTAAAATTGAAAACTCTAAAATAACTACTTTTGTTTTATAAGTTATTTACTTGAAGAACAGAATTTTGTAGCAATGTAAAATCAAAATCTTCTAACTAATACTTTAGTTCTTTAAGTTATTTACTAGAAGATTAGAATTTTGCTAATAGTTTAAAATTGAAAACCCTAAAATAACTACTTTTGTTCTATAAGTTATTTACTTGAAGATCTGCATTTTGTTAATAGTTTAAAAATGAAAACCCTAAAATAACTACTTTTGTTCTATAAGTTATTTACTTGAAGATCAGAATTTTGTTAATAGTTAAAAAATTAAAAACTCTAAATTAACTACTTCTGTTCTATAAGTTATTTACATGAAGATCAGAATTTTGTTAATAGTTTAAAAATGAAAACCCTAAAATAACTACTTTTGGTCTATAAGTTATTTACTTGAAGATCTGCATTTTGTTAATAGTTTAAAATTAAAAACTCTAAATTAACTACTTCTGTTTTATAAGTTATTTACATGAAGATCAGAATTTTGTTAATAGTTTAAAATTGAAAACTCTAAAATAACTACTTTTGTTCTATAAGTTATTTACTTGAAGAACAGAATTTTGTAGCAATTTAAAATTAAAATCTTCTAACTAATACTTTAGTTCCTTAAGTTATTTACTTGAAGATCAGAATTTTGTTAATAGTTTAAAATTAAAAACTCTAAATTAACTACTTCTGTTCTATAAGTTATTTACATGAAGATCAGAATTGTGTTAATAGTTTAAAATTGAAAACTCTAAAATAACTACTTTTGTTCTATAATTTATTTACTTGAAGAACAGAATTTTGTAGCAATTTAAAATCAAAATCTTCTGACTAATACTTTAGTTCCTTAAGTTATTTACTTGAAGATCAGAATTTTGTTAATAGATTAAAATTGAAAACCCTAAAATAACTACTTTTGTTCTATAAGTTATTTACTTGAAGATTTGCATTTTGTTAATAGTTTAACATTAAAAACTCTAAATTTACTACTTCTGTTCTATAAGTTATTTACTTGAAGATCAGAATGATGTTAATAGTTTAAAATTGAAAACTCTAAAATAACTACTTTTGTTCTATAAGTTATTTACTTGAAGAACAGAATTTTGTAGCAATTTAAAATCAAAATCTTCTAACTAATACTTTAGTTCCTTAAGTTATTTACTTGAAGATCAGAATTTTGTTAATAGATTAAAATTGAAAACCCTAAAATAACTACTTTTGTTCTATAAGTTATTTACTTGAAGATCTGCATTTTGTTAATAGTGTAACATGACAAAATGCATTTTGTCAGTTACATTTCTTTTACGAGCTTCCCGACTGAAACGCCACTGTGTTTTTTTATTGTTTGGAGTTGGTAACTACGGAGTTGTCAATAGGAACGCCATTATGCGGTAAATTTCTTCAGAGATTGACGTATAATCGTAGTGAGTCCGATTTTAGTTATTTATGTATTTGTTATAATTTAGTTTTGCCGTTTAGCGGGTAAATATAATTTTTCCGACTAATTAATTTGTAGTAACAAATTACTTTTAGCACCCAGATTACGGGTTAATACATTTTAATTATAATTAATTGTTATTGGAAATATAAATATGGTCGTCGCAGATGTCATGTTATCATAAGTGGAAATCTTTTCTGTATTCGACATTTGTTGTTAAAGTTGCGATGGCTTAAGTTTTGAATAATCATCTGTTGGAAGATGTGAAGTGGATGAAATAAGTAGTAGCAATTTCCCGAAGAATGATTAGCTTTATTATTTTGGTTTTGATGCCGATGGTTGGATTTTTGTAAAATTTGTAAGAGGCTTTTCCTTATAAATTCGTTTGCGCCTAAGGATCGAGATTATTGTGAAATTGAAAAGTCAGACTTCGTGGACTTTGGTTGTTGCGTGTACGTTCGATCCTGGACACGGAATTATGTTTTGTTGGGATGCGAGACTTCGACTTTCAGCAGATGTTTGGGTTTATGAAGATGCGACAGTAGAAATTAATTTGAATTTGCAGTCACACTTTCTCGATTGATGAGTTTTGAGATGGCAAACATGTTGATTTTATAATAAGTATTTTGTGGGCTCTATTTGTAGATTTATACCTGGATGGTGGACCAACGTAATGATGAAGTAAGGATATTGAATTCGAAGGAGATACACTTGCCTAGTCGTGAAATTGGTAACATTGCATTCAGGGTAAGTCTCTTAGAGATGCATTTACTTATTTATTAATGATGCTGTATGCCAGGTTCTATTTTGATATCAGTAATAGCCGAGATAATGAATTCCGGTGTGCAATTTAATTTCTGCTAGAGCATAACTTCGTTTTGTTGATTTATCCTCCTCAGGGATGATCAATTGTATTTTTGCTACTTAACTGAATTTACCCCTCAGGTGGATGTCAGTATTTTACCTTGCATTTTTTTATTTTATTTTGTTTACTGTTATTATAATCTTCAATTATATACCAGCTTATCTTGATCATTATGTGTACGTTTTATGTAAGAGTAGTGAATTAATTAAACATTGTCGCCAACATCTTTCTTTCTATTTGTGTTTCTACGATAAGACGACCCTTCGTTTCTTCAGGTTTTATTAGTATTGACTGGCGTCCACATAACATCAGGTTTTTCATTTAGCTGATAAAATATCTGAGTACATGGTTGCGAATCCACGAGGTTTTTCGAAACACCCCGCTTCTCGAGAACTGCGTTTTAAGTAACACAGCTAGCTAACACGTGTAATTACATCTACGGTTAAGCAAGTGGCATTGTGGCAATAATTTGAGAGCAATTGTTGGTAAACATTAATGACGCCTCAACTTAGGGGCTTGAGGAAATTTTAACTTTCATTAGGACTTTGTTTTTGCGAAGGTATCCGTTGCACCTACCTGGTAACCGACGTAGAAGCTTAGTTCATACTCAGACGAAGTTGCTCTTTTTAACATCTCTCAGCTAAATAATTTTCTTCTTTTCTAGACATGTTTAGTAATCACTAGTCTGCATATTTTAGTAATTCTGTCTATAATGCGTGCATTGTGGTGACTAACTTTTTTGATGGTCTTCGATTAAAAACCATCGGTGTGGTTAATTTTTTAATGCTTTAGTATTTTGCGAGTCAATTATTAGAGTAGAGTACCAGCTCCCACCAAGTTTGTGGACAAATGGCATTGAAGCATTTGGGCGAACCTTGGATGAGGATAACTTGGCCCTCCCCTCCTAAGTGGCAGATTTGCTGAAGATTTGTCACAAATTAGTTTGTAGTAGTAATTTTTGTAGTGGAGTTTGGCGCCGCCAGTGTTGGATTCTGTTGTATATAGTTAGATTTAAGTTGTAGTGGTGTTGAGGAATATGAGAGTTTGCGAGGTTAACTAGGTCCTGTTCTCTTATGTTGCCGAGGCACTAGAGTCCAATGCGTTTAGCCAAATCCACTATGGCGGTTCTGTATTTGGATGTGTTTCCCATTGCAGACTGTGAAAGTCCTTAAGGTATAATTGTGTGCCTACACCTAAGCCTCTCTGTTAGGAACTGGTTTTTTCCTTGGTAACATTTTAGTGATGTTGAACGCTTCCAGCGGTTTTGAAGATTAATATGTTTCACGTTTTTCTCAACTCACGACCTTTTTTTTTGCATTTTCATTTTTAGTGATCAAACTGGAAAATGTAAATTTGAATCGAATTTCCTGATTTATGGTGAATCTACACGATTGCATCCGTTGTTGGTTCGAGCTGATTTAACAGACGAATGGTTATCCAATCTGAGTTATATTTTGCGAGAATTTATGGAATTTCTAAATGTAAATTGTCTTATGAATTTATTTTTTATTGGGATTTTTCAATGTTTACACTATCGTGGATTTGATCTTATTGGTATGACGAGTGCCGCGAGATCCGCCGTTTGAATCCGAGAGGCGCGTCAGTTATTTTATTGGATGCACGATTTTGTTATAGAGAATGAACTTTGCGAAGTAAAAACATGATTCAAAGTCTTGTTTTTTATTCTTTTTACTTGGACTGACTTATGCGTTTTGTTTTCATTAAAGAATTTTTAGGCGTAGTAATCAACGATAGAAAATTTGTGTGTTGTAATTTAAGGAACCGATTTTCTTGAAATCCTACTTGCGGATTCTGGATGTTGGGGACTGTCGTTAGTGTGTTGTATAAGGAACCGATTTTCTTTTGAAATCCTACTTGCGGATTCTGGATATTGGAACTTTCGTTTATTTTTACATTGTTGCTGGCTCGCTAGAGAATGAACTTTTGAGAATGAGTGTGTATTTCAGTTGCCTAGTTTGTCTTGTTAGGACACTGTTACGTTTAGGGGTTGATTTTCTGTTTGGCTTATGTTTTTTCATAACAGACTGGTCTAAGGCTATACTTCATCTTTAGTTTTTGAAACGCGAAGATAGTACTTGTGATGCAGTTTCTGTCTAGCTAGGATTTTCACCTGTAGACACGATAAGACTTTACTTCTGTCTGATTTTCATTTCCTTTTTCAAAACCGAGGGCGGTTTAGAGTTAAGCAGGGGGGATGTGTAACATGACAAAATGCATTTTGTCAGTTACATTTCTTTTACGAGCTTCCCGACTGAAACGCCACTGTGTTTTTTTATTGTTTGGAGTTGGTAACTACGGAGTTGTCAATAGGAACGCCATTATGCGGTAAATTTCTTCAGAGATTGACGTATAATCGTAGTGAGTCCGATTTTAGTTATTTATGTATTTGTTATAATTTAGTTTTGCCGTTTAGCGGGTAAATATAATTTTTCCGACTAATTAATTTGTAGTAACAAATTACTTTTAGCACCCAGATTACGGGTTAATACATTTTAATTATAATTAATTGTTATTGGAAATATAAATATGGTCGTCGCAGATGTCATGTTATCATAAGTGGAAATCTTTTCTGTATTCGACATTTGTTGTTAAAGTTGCGATGGCTTAAGTTTTGAATAATCATCTGTTGGAAGATGTGAAGTGGATGAAATAAGTAGTAGCAATTTCCCGAAGAATGATTAGCTTTATTATTTTGGTTTTGATGCCGATGGTTGGATTTTTGTAAAATTTGTAAGAGGCTTTTCCTTATAAATTCGTTTGCGCCTAAGGATCGAGATTATTGTGAAATTGAAAAGTCAGACTTCGTGGACTTTGGTTGTTGCGTGTACGTTCGATCCTGGACACGGAATTATGTTTTGTTGGGATGCGAGACTTCGACTTTCAGCAGATGTTTGGGTTTATGAAGATGCGACAGTAGAAATTAATTTGAATTTGCAGTCACACTTTCTCGATTGATGAGTTTTGAGATGGCAAACATGTTGATTTTATAATAAGTATTTTGTGGGCTCTATTTGTAGATTTATACCTGGATGGTGGACCAACGTAATGATGAAGTAAGGATATTGAATTCGAAGGAGATACACTTGCCTAGTCGTGAAATTGGTAACATTGCATTCAGGGTAAGTCTCTTAGAGATGCATTTACTTATTTATTAATGATGCTGTATGCCAGGTTCTATTTTGATATCAGTAATAGCCGAGATAATGAATTCCGGTGTGCAATTTAATTTCTGCTAGAGCATAACTTCGTTTTGTTGATTTATCCTCCTCAGGGATGATCAATTGTATTTTTGCTACTTAACTGAATTTACCCCTCAGGTGGATGTCAGTATTTTACCTTGCATTTTTTTATTTTATTTTGTTTACTGTTATTATAATCTTCAATTATATACCAGCTTATCTTGATCATTATGTGTACGTTTTATGTAAGAGTAGTGAATTAATTAAACATTGTCGCCAACATCTTTCTTTCTATTTGTGTTTCTACGATAAGACGACCCTTCGTTTCTTCAGGTTTTATTAGTATTGACTGGCGTCCACATAACATCAGGTTTTTCATTTAGCTGATAAAATATCTGAGTACATGGTTGCGAATCCACGAGGTTTTTCGAAACACCCCGCTTCTCGAGAACTGCGTTTTAAGTAACACAGCTAGCTAACACGTGTAATTACATCTACGGTTAAGCAAGTGGCATTGTGGCAATAATTTGAGAGCAATTGTTGGTACAATAGTTTAAAATTAAAAACTCTAAATTAACTACTTCTGTTCTATAAGTTATTTACATGAAGATCAGAATATTGTTAATAGTTTAAAATTGATAACTCGAAAATAACTACTTTTGTTCTATAAGTTATTTACTTGCAGATCTGCATTTTGTTAATAGTTTTAAATTAAAAACTCTAAATTAACTACTTCTGTTCTATAAGTTATTTACTTGAAGATCAGAATATTGTTAATAGTTTAAAATTGAAAACTCTAAAATAACTACTTTTGTTCTATAAGTTATTTACTTGTAGAACAGAATTTTGTAGCAATTTAAAATCAAAATCTTCTAACTAATACTTTAGTTCCTTAAGTTATTTACTTGAAGATCAGAATTTTGTTAATAGTTTAAAATTGAAAACCCTAAAATAACTACTTTTGTTCTATAAGTTATTTACATGAAGATCAGTATTTTGTTAATATTTTAAAATTGAAAACCCTAAAATAACTGCTTTTGTTCTATAAGTTATTTACTTAAAGATCTGCATTTTGTTAATAGTTTAAAATTAAAAACTCTAAATTAACTACTTCTGTTCTATAAGTTAATTACTTGAAGATCAGAATACTGTTAATAGTTCAAAATTGAAAACTCTAAAATAACTACTTTTGTTCTATAGGTTATTTACATGAAGATCAGAATTTTGCTAATAGTTTAAAATTGAAAACCCTAAAGTAACTACTTTTGTTCTATAAGTTATTTACTTGAAGATCTGCATTTTGTTAATAGTTTAAAATTAAAGCTATAATCTAACTACTTTTGTTCTTTTAGTTATTTACTTAAAGAACAGAAATTTGTAGACAATTTAAAATCGAAGTCTTCAAACTAATACTTTAGTTCTTTAAGTTATTTACTTGAAGATCTGCATTTTGTTAATAGTTTAAAATTAAAAACTCTAAATTAACTACTTCTGTTCTATAAGTTATTTACTTGAAGATCAGAATACTGTTAATAGTTTAAAATTGAAAACTCTAAAATAACTACTTTTGTTTTATAAGTTATTTACTTGAAGAACAGAATTTTGTAGCAATGTAAAATCAAAATCTTCTAACTAATACTTTAGTTCTTTAAGTTATTTACTAGAAGATTAGAATTTTGCTAATAGTTTAAAATTGAAAACCCTAAAATAACTACTTTTGTTCTATAAGTTATTTACTTGAAGATCTGCATTTTGTTAATAGTTTAAAAATGAAAACCCTAAAATAACTACTTTTGTTCTATAAGTTATTTACTTGAAGATCAGAATTTTGTTAATAGTTAAAAAATTAAAAACTCTAAATTAACTACTTCTGTTCTATAAGTTATTTACATGAAGATCAGAATTTTGTTAATAGTTTAAAAATGAAAACCCTAAAATAACTACTTTTGGTCTATAAGTTATTTACTTGAAGATCTGCATTTTGTTAATAGTTTAAAATTAAAAACTCTAAATTAACTACTTCTGTTTTATAAGTTATTTACATGAAGATCAGAATTTTGTTAATAGTTTAAAATTGAAAACTCTAAAATAACTACTTTTGTTCTATAAGTTATTTACTTGAAGAACAGAATTTTGTAGCAATTTAAAATTAAAATCTTCTAACTAATACTTTAGTTCCTTAAGTTATTTACTTGAAGATCAGAATTTTGTTAATAGTTTAAAATTAAAAACTCTAAATTAACTACTTCTGTTCTATAAGTTATTTACATGAAGATCAGAATTGTGTTAATAGTTTAAAATTGAAAACTCTAAAATAACTACTTTTGTTCTATAATTTATTTACTTGAAGAACAGAATTTTGTAGCAATTTAAAATCAAAATCTTCTGACTAATACTTTAGTTCCTTAAGTTATTTACTTGAAGATCAGAATTTTGTTAATAGATTAAAATTGAAAACCCTAAAATAACTACTTTTGTTCTATAAGTTATTTACTTGAAGATTTGCATTTTGTTAATAGTTTAACATTAAAAACTCTAAATTTACTACTTCTGTTCTATAAGTTATTTACTTGAAGATCAGAATGATGTTAATAGTTTAAAATTGAAAACTCTAAAATAACTACTTTTGTTCTATAAGTTATTTACTTGAAGAACAGAATTTTGTAGCAATTTAAAATCAAAATCTTCTAACTAATACTTTAGTTCCTTAAGTTATTTACTTGAAGATCAGAATTTTGTTAATAGATTAAAATTGAAAACCCTAAAATAACTACTTTTGTTCTATAAGTTATTTACTTGAAGATCTGCATTTTGTTAATAGTGTAACATGACAAAATGCATTTTGTCAGTTACATTTCTTTTACGAGCTTCCCGACTGAAACGCCACTGTGTTTTTTTATTGTTTGGAGTTGGTAACTACGGAGTTGTCAATAGGAACGCCATTATGCGGTAAATTTCTTCAGAGATTGACGTATAATCGTAGTGAGTCCGATTTTAGTTATTTATGTATTTGTTATAATTTAGTTTTGCCGTTTAGCGGGTAAATATAATTTTTCCGACTAATTAATTTGTAGTAACAAATTACTTTTAGCACCCAGATTACGGGTTAATACATTTTAATTATAATTAATTGTTATTGGAAATATAAATATGGTCGTCGCAGATGTCATGTTATCATAAGTGGAAATCTTTTCTGTATTCGACATTTGTTGTTAAAGTTGCGATGGCTTAAGTTTTGAATAATCATCTGTTGGAAGATGTGAAGTGGATGAAATAAGTAGTAGCAATTTCCCGAAGAATGATTAGCTTTATTATTTTGGTTTTGATGCCGATGGTTGGATTTTTGTAAAATTTGTAAGAGGCTTTTCCTTATAAATTCGTTTGCGCCTAAGGATCGAGATTATTGTGAAATTGAAAAGTCAGACTTCGTGGACTTTGGTTGTTGCGTGTACGTTCGATCCTGGACACGGAATTATGTTTTGTTGGGATGCGAGACTTCGACTTTCAGCAGATGTTTGGGTTTATGAAGATGCGACAGTAGAAATTAATTTGAATTTGCAGTCACACTTTCTCGATTGATGAGTTTTGAGATGGCAAACATGTTGATTTTATAATAAGTATTTTGTGGGCTCTATTTGTAGATTTATACCTGGATGGTGGACCAACGTAATGATGAAGTAAGGATATTGAATTCGAAGGAGATACACTTGCCTAGTCGTGAAATTGGTAACATTGCATTCAGGGTAAGTCTCTTAGAGATGCATTTACTTATTTATTAATGATGCTGTATGCCAGGTTCTATTTTGATATCAGTAATAGCCGAGATAATGAATTCCGGTGTGCAATTTAATTTCTGCTAGAGCATAACTTCGTTTTGTTGATTTATCCTCCTCAGGGATGATCAATTGTATTTTTGCTACTTAACTGAATTTACCCCTCAGGTGGATGTCAGTATTTTACCTTGCATTTTTTTATTTTATTTTGTTTACTGTTATTATAATCTTCAATTATATACCAGCTTATCTTGATCATTATGTGTACGTTTTATGTAAGAGTAGTGAATTAATTAAACATTGTCGCCAACATCTTTCTTTCTATTTGTGTTTCTACGATAAGACGACCCTTCGTTTCTTCAGGTTTTATTAGTATTGACTGGCGTCCACATAACATCAGGTTTTTCATTTAGCTGATAAAATATCTGAGTACATGGTTGCGAATCCACGAGGTTTTTCGAAACACCCCGCTTCTCGAGAACTGCGTTTTAAGTAACACAGCTAGCTAACACGTGTAATTACATCTACGGTTAAGCAAGTGGCATTGTGGCAATAATTTGAGAGCAATTGTTGGTAAACATTAATGACGCCTCAACTTAGGGGCTTGAGGAAATTTTAACTTTCATTAGGACTTTGTTTTTGCGAAGGTATCCGTTGCACCTACCTGGTAACCGACGTAGAAGCTTAGTTCATACTCAGACGAAGTTGCTCTTTTTAACATCTCTCAGCTAAATAATTTTCTTCTTTTCTAGACATGTTTAGTAATCACTAGTCTGCATATTTTAGTAATTCTGTCTATAATGCGTGCATTGTGGTGACTAACTTTTTTGATGGTCTTCGATTAAAAACCATCGGTGTGGTTAATTTTTTAATGCTTTAGTATTTTGCGAGTCAATTATTAGAGTAGAGTACCAGCTCCCACCAAGTTTGTGGACAAATGGCATTGAAGCATTTGGGCGAACCTTGGATGAGGATAACTTGGCCCTCCCCTCCTAAGTGGCAGATTTGCTGAAGATTTGTCACAAATTAGTTTGTAGTAGTAATTTTTGTAGTGGAGTTTGGCGCCGCCAGTGTTGGATTCTGTTGTATATAGTTAGATTTAAGTTGTAGTGGTGTTGAGGAATATGAGAGTTTGCGAGGTTAACTAGGTCCTGTTCTCTTATGTTGCCGAGGCACTAGAGTCCAATGCGTTTAGCCAAATCCACTATGGCGGTTCTGTATTTGGATGTGTTTCCCATTGCAGACTGTGAAAGTCCTTAAGGTATAATTGTGTGCCTACACCTAAGCCTCTCTGTTAGGAACTGGTTTTTTCCTTGGTAACATTTTAGTGATGTTGAACGCTTCCAGCGGTTTTGAAGATTAATATGTTTCACGTTTTTCTCAACTCACGACCTTTTTTTTTGCATTTTCATTTTTAGTGATCAAACTGGAAAATGTAAATTTGAATCGAATTTCCTGATTTATGGTGAATCTACACGATTGCATCCGTTGTTGGTTCGAGCTGATTTAACAGACGAATGGTTATCCAATCTGAGTTATATTTTGCGAGAATTTATGGAATTTCTAAATGTAAATTGTCTTATGAATTTATTTTTTATTGGGATTTTTCAATGTTTACACTATCGTGGATTTGATCTTATTGGTATGACGAGTGCCGCGAGATCCGCCGTTTGAATCCGAGAGGCGCGTCAGTTATTTTATTGGATGCACGATTTTGTTATAGAGAATGAACTTTGCGAAGTAAAAACATGATTCAAAGTCTTGTTTTTTATTCTTTTTACTTGGACTGACTTATGCGTTTTGTTTTCATTAAAGAATTTTTAGGCGTAGTAATCAACGATAGAAAATTTGTGTGTTGTAATTTAAGGAACCGATTTTCTTGAAATCCTACTTGCGGATTCTGGATGTTGGGGACTGTCGTTAGTGTGTTGTATAAGGAACCGATTTTCTTTTGAAATCCTACTTGCGGATTCTGGATATTGGAACTTTCGTTTATTTTTACATTGTTGCTGGCTCGCTAGAGAATGAACTTTTGAGAATGAGTGTGTATTTCAGTTGCCTAGTTTGTCTTGTTAGGACACTGTTATGTTTAGGGGTTGATTTTCTGTTTGGCTTATGTTTTTTCATAACAGACTGGTCTAAGGCTATACTTCATCTTTAGTTTTTGAAACGCGAAGATAGTACTTGTGATGCAGTTTCTGTCTAGCTAGGATTTTCACCTGTAGACACGATAAGACTTTACTTCTGTCTGATTTTCATTTCCTTTTTCAAAACCGAGGGCGGTTTAGAGTTAAGCAGGGGGGATGTGTAACATGACAAAATGCATTTTGTCAGTTACATTTCTTTTACGAGCTTCCCGACTGAAACGCCACTGTGTTTTTTTATTGTTTGGAGTTGGTAACTACGGAGTTGTCAATAGGAACGCCATTATGCGGTAAATTTCTTCAGAGATTGACGTATAATCGTAGTGAGTCCGATTTTAGTTATTTATGTATTTGTTATAATTTAGTTTTGCCGTTTAGCGGGTAAATATAATTTTTCCGACTAATTAATTTGTAGTAACAAATTACTTTTAGCACCCAGATTACGGGTTAATACATTTTAATTATAATTAATTGTTATTGGAAATATAAATATGGTCGTCGCAGATGTCATGTTATCATAAGTGGAAATCTTTTCTGTATTCGACATTTGTTGTTAAAGTTGCGATGGCTTAAGTTTTGAATAATCATCTGTTGGAAGATGTGAAGGGGATGAAATAAGTAGTAGCAATTTCCCGAAGAATGATTAGCTTTATTATTTTGGTTTTGATGCCGATGGTTGGATTTTTGTAAAATTTGTAAGAGGCTTTTCCTTATAAATTCGTTTGCGCCTAAGGATCGAGATTATTGTGAAATTGAAAAGTCAGACTTCGTGGACTTTGGTTGTTGCGTGTACGTTCGATCCTGGACACGGAATTATGTTTTGTTGGGATGCGAGACTTCGACTTTCAGCAGATGTTTGGGTTTATGAAGATGCGACAGTAGAAATTAATTTGAATTTGCAGTCACACTTTCTCGATTGATGAGTTTTGAGATGGCAAACATGTTGATTTTATAATAAGTATTTTGTGGGCTCTATTTGTAGATTTATACCTGGATGGTGGACCAACGTAATGATGAAGTAAGGATATTGAATTCGAAGGAGATACACTTGCCTAGTCGTGAAATTGGTAACATTGCATTCAGGGTAAGTCTCTTAGAGATGCATTTACTTATTTATTAATGATGCTGTATGCCAGGTTCTATTTTGATATCAGTAATAGCCGAGATAATGAATTCCGGTGTGCAATTTAATTTCTGCTAGAGCATAACTTCGTTTTGTTGATTTATCCTCCTCAGGGATGATCAATTGTATTTTTGCTACTTAACTGAATTTACCCCTCAGGTGGATGTCAGTATTTTACCTTGCATTTTTTTATTTTATTTTGTTTACTGTTATTATAATCTTCAATTATATACCAGCTTATCTTGATCATTATGTGTACGTTTTATGTAAGAGTAGTGAATTAATTAAACATTGTCGCCAACATCTTTCTTTCTATTTGTGTTTCTACGATAAGACGACCCTTCGTTTCTTCAGGTTTTATTAGTATTGACTGGCGTCCACATAACATCAGGTTTTTCATTTAGCTGATAAAATATCTGAGTACATGGTTGCGAATCCACGAGGTTTTTCGAAACACCCCGCTTCTCGAGAACTGCGTTTTAAGTAACACAGCTAGCTAACACGTGTAATTACATCTACGGTTAAGCAAGTGGCATTGTGGCAATAATTTGAGAGCAATTGTTGGTACAATAGTTTAAAATTAAAAACTCTAAATTAACTACTTCTGTTCTATAAGTTATTTACATGAAGATCAGAATATTGTTAATAGTTTAAAATTGATAACTCGAAAATAACTACTTTTGTTCTATAAGTTATTTACTTGCAGATCTGCATTTTGTTAATAGTTTTAAATTAAAAACTCTAAATTAACTACTTCTGTTCTATAAGTTATTTACTTGAAGATCAGAATATTGTTAATAGTTTAAAATTGAAAACTCTAAAATAACTACTTTTGTTCTATAAGTTATTTACTTGTAGAACAGAATTTTGTAGCAATTTAAAATCAAAATCTTCTAACTAATACTTTAGTTCCTTAAGTTATTTACTTGAAGATCAGAATTTTGTTAATAGTTTAAAATTGAAAACCCTAAAATAACTACTTTTGTTCTATAAGTTATTTACATGAAGATCAGTATTTTGTTAATATTTTAAAATTGAAAACCCTAAAATAACTACTTTTGTTCTATAAGTTATTTACTTGTAGAACAGAATTTTGTAGCAATTTAAAATCAAAATCTTCTAACTAATACTTTAGTTCCTTAAGTTATTTACTTGAAGATCAGAATTTTGTTAATAGTTTAAAATTGAAAACCCTAAAATAACTACTTTTGTTCTATAAGTTATTTACTTGAAGATCAGAATATTGTTAATAGTTTAAAATTGAAAACTCTAAAATAACTACTTTAGTTCTATAAGTTATTTACTTGTAGAACAGAATTTTGTAGCAATTTAAAATCAAAATCTTCTAACTAATACTTTAGTTCCTTAAGTTATTTACTTGAAGATCAGAATTTTGTTAATAGTTTAAAATTGAAAACCCTAAAATAACTACTTTTGTTCTATAGGTTATTTACTTGAAGAACAGAATTTTGTAGCAATGTAAAGTCAAAATCTTCTAACTAATACTTTAGTTCTTTAAGTTATTTTCTTGAAGATCAGAATTTTATAATAGTTTAAAATTGAAAACCCTAAAATAACTAATTTTGTTCTATATGTTATTTGCTTGAAGATCTGCATTTTGTTAGTAGTTTAAAATTAAAAACTCTAATTAACTACTTCTGTTCTATAAGTTATTTACTTGAAGATCAGAATTTTGTTAATAGTTTAAAATTGAAAACTCTAAAATAACTACTTTTGTTCTATAAGATATTTACTTGAAGAACAGAATTTTGTTAATAGTTTAAAATTAAAAACTCTAAATTAACTACTTTTGTTCTATAAGTTATTTACTTGAAGATCTGCATTTTGTTAATAGTTTAAAATTAAAAACTCTAAATTAACTACTTCTGTTCTATAAGTTATTCACTTGAAGATCAGAATATTGTTAATAGTTTAAAATTGAAAACTCTAAAATAACTACTTTTGTTCTATAAGTTATTTACTTGAAGATCTGCATTTTGTTAACAGTTTAAAATTAAAAACTCTAAATTAACTACTTCTGTTCTATAAGTTATTTACTTGAAGATCAGAATATTGTTAATAGTTTAAAATTGAAAATTCTAAAATAACTACTTTTGTTCTATAAGTTATTTACTTGTAGAACAGAATTTTGTAGCAATTTAAAATCAAAATCTTCTAACTAATACTTTAGTTCCTTAAGTTATTTACTTGAAGATCAGAATTTTGTTAATAGTTTAAAATTGAAAACCCTAAAATAACTACTTTTGTTCTATAAGTTATTTACATGAAGATCAGTATTTTGTTAATAGTTTAAAATTGAAAACCCTAAAATAACTACTTTTGTTCTATAAGTTATTTACTTGTAGAACAGAAGTTTGTAGCAATTTAAAATCAAAATCTTCTAACTAATACTTTAGTTCCTTAAGTTATTTACTTGAAGATCAGAATTTTGCTAATAGTTTAAAATTGAAAACTCTAAAATAACTACTTTTGTTCTACAAGTTATTTACTTGAAGAACAGAATTTTGTAGCAATGTAAAATCAAAATCTTCTAACTAATACTTTAGTTCTTTAAGTTATTTACTTGAAGATCAGAATTTTGCTGATAGTTTAAAATTGAAAACCCTAAAATAACTACTTTTGTTCTATAAGTTATTTACTTGAAGATCTGCATTTTGTTAATAGTTTAAAATTAAAAACTCTAAATTAACTACTTCTGTTCTATAAGTTATTTACATGAAGATCAGAATTTTGTTAATAGTTTAAAATTGAAAACTCTAAAATAACTACTTTTGTTCTATAAGTTATTTACTTGAAGAACAGAATTTTGTAGAAATTTAAAATCAAAATCTTCTAACTAATACTTTAGTTCCTTATGTTATTTACTTGAAGATCAGAATTTTGTTAATAGTTTAAAATTAAAAACTCTAAATTAACTACTTCTGTTCTATAAGTTATTTACATGAAGATCAGAATTTTGTTAATAGTTTAAAAATGAAAACCCTAAAATAACTACTTTTGTTCTATAAGTTATTTACTTGAAGATCTGCATTTTGTTAATAGTTTAAAATTAAAAACTCTAAATTAACTACTTCTGTTCTATAAGTTATTTACTTGAAGATCAGAATTTTGTTAATAGTTTAAAATTAAAAACTATAAATTAACTACTTCTGTTCTATAAGTTATTTACTTGAAGAACAGAATTTTGTAGCAATTTAAAATTAAAATCTTTTAACTAATACTTTAGTTCCTTAAGTTATTTACTTAAAGATCAGAATTTTGTTAATAGTTTAAAATTGAAAACCCTAAAATAACTACTTCTGTTCTATAAGTTATTTACTTGAAGATCAGAATATTGTTAATAGTTTAAAATTGAAAACTCTAAAATAACTACTTTTGTTCTATAAGTTATTTACTTGTAGAACAGAATTTTGTAGCAATTTAAAATCAAAATCTTCTAACTAATACTTTAGTTCCTTAAGTTATTTACTTGAAGATCAGAATTTTGTTAATAGTTTAAAATTGAAAACCCTAAAATAACTACTTTTGTTCTATAAGTTATTTACATGAAGATCAGTATTTTGTTAATATTTTAAAATTGAAAACCCTAAAATAACTACTTTTGTTCTATAAGTTATTTACTTGTAGAACAGAATTTTGTAGCAATTTAAAATCAAAATCTTCTAACTAATACTTTAGTTCCTTAAGTTATTTACTTGAAGATCAGAATTTTGTTAATAGTTTAAAATTGAAAACCCTAAAATAACTACTTTTGTTCTATAAGTTATTTACTTGAAGATCAGAATATTGTTAATAGTTTAAAATTGAAAACTCTAAAATAACTACTTTAGTTCTATAAGTTATTTACTTGTAGAACAGAATTTTGTAGCAATTTAAAATCAAAATCTTCTAACTAATACTTTAGTTCCTTAAGTTATTTACTTGAAGATCAGAATTTTGTTAATAGTTTAAAATTGAAAACCCTAAAATAACTACTTTTGTTCTATAGGTTATTTACTTGAAGAACAGAATTTTGTAGCAATGTAAAGTCAAAATCTTCTAACTAATACTTTAGTTCTTTAAGTTATTTTCTTGAAGATCAGAATTTTATAATAGTTTAAAATTGAAAACCCTAAAATAACTAATTTTGTTCTATATGTTATTTGCTTGAAGATCTGCATTTTGTTAGTAGTTTAAAATTAAAAACTCTAATTAACTACTTCTGTTCTATAAGTTATTTACTTGAAGATCAGAATTTTGTTAATAGTTTAAAATTGAAAACTCTAAAATAACTACTTTTGTTCTATAAGATATTTACTTGAAGAACAGAATTTTGTTAATAGTTTAAAATTAAAAACTCTAAATTAACTACTTTTGTTCTATAAGTTATTTACTTGAAGATCTGCATTTTGTTAATAGTTTAAAATTAAAAACTCTAAATTAACTACTTCTGTTCTATAAGTTATTCACTTGAAGATCAGAATATTGTTAATAGTTTAAAATTGAAAACTCTAAAATAACTACTTTTGTTCTATAAGTTATTTACTTGAAGATCTGCATTTTGTTAACAGTTTAAAATTAAAAACTCTAAATTAACTACTTCTGTTCTATAAGTTATTTACTTGAAGATCAGAATATTGTTAATAGTTTAAAATTGAAAATTCTAAAATAACTACTTTTGTTCTATAAGTTATTTACTTGTAGAACAGAATTTTGTAGCAATTTAAAATCAAAATCTTCTAACTAATACTTTAGTTCCTTAAGTTATTTACTTGAAGATCAGAATTTTGTTAATAGTTTAAAATTGAAAACCCTAAAATAACTACTTTTGTTCTATAAGTTATTTACATGAAGATCAGTATTTTGTTAATAGTTTAAAATTGAAAACCCTAAAATAACTACTTTTGTTCTATAAGTTATTTACTTGTAGAACAGAAGTTTGTAGCAATTTAAAATCAAAATCTTCTAACTAATACTTTAGTTCCTTAAGTTATTTACTTGAAGATCAGAATTTTGCTAATAGTTTAAAATTGAAAACTCTAAAATAACTACTTTTGTTCTACAAGTTATTTACTTGAAGAACAGAATTTTGTAGCAATGTAAAATCAAAATCTTCTAACTAATACTTTAGTTCTTTAAGTTATTTACTTGAAGATCAGAATTTTGCTGATAGTTTAAAATTGAAAACCCTAAAATAACTACTTTTGTTCTATAAGTTATTTACTTGAAGATCTGCATTTTGTTAATAGTTTAAAATTAAAAACTCTAAATTAACTACTTCTGTTCTATAAGTTATTTACATGAAGATCAGAATTTTGTTAATAGTTTAAAATTGAAAACTCTAAAATAACTACTTTTGTTCTATAAGTTATTTACTTGAAGAACAGAATTTTGTAGAAATTTAAAATCAAAATCTTCTAACTAATACTTTAGTTCCTTATGTTATTTACTTGAAGATCAGAATTTTGTTAATAGTTTAAAATTAAAAACTCTAAATTAACTACTTCTGTTCTATAAGTTATTTACATGAAGATCAGAATTTTGTTAATAGTTTAAAAATGAAAACCCTAAAATAACTACTTTTGTTCTATAAGTTATTTACTTGAAGATCTGCATTTTGTTAATAGTTTAAAATTAAAAACTCTAAATTAACTACTTCTGTTCTATAAGTTATTTACTTGAAGATCAGAATTTTGTTAATAGTTTAAAATTAAAAACTATAAATTAACTACTTCTGTTCTATAAGTTATTTACTTGAAGAACAGAATTTTGTAGCAATTTAAAATTAAAATCTTTTAACTAATACTTTAGTTCCTTAAGTTATTTACTTAAAGATCAGAATTTTGTTAATAGTTTAAAATTGAAAACCCTAAAATAACTACTGTTGTTCTATAAGTTATTTACTTGAAGATCTGCATTTAGTTAATAGTTTAAAATTAAAAACTCTAAATTAAATACTTCTGTTCTATAAGTTATTTACATGAAGATCAGAATTTTGTTAATAGTTTAAAATTGAAAACCCTAAAATAACTACTTTTGTTCTATAAGTTATTTACTTGAAGATCTGCATTTTGTTAATAGTTTAAAATTGAAAACCCTAAAATAACTACTTTTGTTCTATAGGTTATTTACTTGAAGAACAGAATTTTGTAGCAATGTAAAGTCAAAATCTTCTAACTACTACTTTAGTTCTTTAAGTTATTTTCTTGAAGATCAGAATTTTATAATAGTTTAAAATTGAAAACCCTAAAATAACTAATTTTGTTCTATAAGTTATTTGCTTGAAGATCTGCATTTTGTTAGTAGTTTAAAATTAAAAACTCTAATTAACTACTTCTGTTCTATAAGTTATTTACTTGAAGATCAGAATTTTGTTAATAGTTTAAAATTGAAAACTCTAAAATAACTACTTTTGTTCTATAAGATATTTACTTTAAGAACAGAATTTTGTTAATAGTTTAAAATTAAAAACTCTAAATTAACTACTTTTGTTCTATAAGTTATTTACTTGAAGATCTGCATTTTGTTAATAGTTTAAAATTAAAAACTCTAAATTAACTACTTCTGTTCTATAAGTTATTCACTTGAAGATCAGAATATTGTTAATAGTTTAAAATTGAAAACTCTAAAATAACTACTTTTGTTCTATAAGTTATTTACTTGAAGATCTGCATTTTGTTAATAGTTTAAAATTAAAAACTCTAAATTAACTCCTTCTGTTCTATAAGTTATTTACATGAAGATCAGAATTTTGCTAATAGTTTAAAATTGAAAGCCCTAAAATAACTACTTTTTTCTATAAGTTATTTACTTGAAGATCTGCATTTTGTTAATAGTTTAAAATTAAAGCTATAATCTAACTACTTTTGTTCTTTTAGTTATTTACTTAAAGAACAGAAATTTGTAGACAATTTAAAATCGAAGTCTTCAAACTAATACTTTAGTTCTTTAAGTTATTTACATGAAGATCAGTATTTTGTTAATAGTTTAAAATTGAACACTCTAAAATAACTACTTTTGTTCTATAAGTTATTTACTTGAAGATCTGCATTTTGTTAACAGTTTAAAATTAAAAACTCTAAATTAACTACTTCTGTTCTATAAGTTATTTACTTGAAGATCAGAATATTGTTAAAAGTTTAAAATTGAAAATTCTAAAATAACTACTTTTGTTCTATAAGTTATTTACTTGTAGAACAGAATTTTGTAGCAATTTAAAATCAAAATCTTCTAACTAATACTTTAGTTCCTTAAGTTATTTACTTGAAGATCAGAATTTTGTTAATAGTTTAAAATTGAAAACCCTAAAATAACTACTTTTGTTCTATAAGTTATTTACATGAAGATCAGTATTTTCTTAATAGTTTAAAATTGAAAACCCTAAAATAACTACTTTTGTTCTATAAGTTATTTACTTGTAGAACAGAATTTTGTAGCAATTTAAAATCAAAATCTTCTAACTAATACTTTAGTTCCTTAAGTTATTTACTTGAAGATCAGAATTTTGCTAATAGTTTAAAATTGAAAACCCTAAAATAACTACTTTTGTTCTATAAGTTATTTACTTGAAGATTTGCATTTTGTTAATAGTTTAAAATTAAAAACTCTAAATTAACTACTTCTGTTCTATAAGTTATTTACATGAAGATCAAAATATTGTTAATAGTTTAAAATTGAAAACTCTAAAATAACTACTTTTGTTCTACAAGTTATTTACTTGAAGAACAGAATTTTGTAGCAATGTAAAATCAAAATCTTCTAACTAATACTTTAGTTCTTTAAGTTATTTACTTGAAGATCAGAATTTTGCTAATAGTTTAAAATTGAAAACCCTAAAATAACTACTTTTGTTCTATAAGTTATTTACTTGAAGATCTGCATTTTGTTAATAGTTTAAAATTAAAAACTCTAAAATAACTACTTTTGTTCTATAAGTTATTTACTTGAAGATCTGCATTTTGTTAATAGTTTAAAATTAAAAACTCTAAATTAACTACTTCTGTTCTATAAGTTATTTACTTGAAGATCAGAATTTTGTTAATAGTTTAAAATTAAAAACTATAAATTAACTACTTCTGTTCTATAAGTTATCTACTTGAAGATCAGAATTTTGTTAATAGTTTAAAATTGAATACTCTAAAATAGCTACTTTTGTTCTATAAGTTATTTACTTGAAGAACAGAATTTTGTAGCAATTTAAAATCAAAATCTTCTAACTAATACTTTAGTTCTTTAAGTTATTTACTTGAAGATCAGAATTTTGCTAATAGTTTAAAATTGAAAACCCTAAAATAACTATTTTTGTTCTATAAGTTTTTTACTTGAAGATCTCCATTTTGTTAATAGTTTAAAATTAAAAACTCTAAATTAACTACTTCTGTTCTATAAGTTATTTACTTGAAGATCAGAATTTTGTTAATAGTTTAAAATTAAAAACTCTAAAATAGCTACTTTTGTTCTATAAGTTATTTACTTGAAGAACAGAATTTTGTAGCAATTTAAAATCAAAATCTTCTTACTATTACTTTAGTTCTTTAAGTTATTTTCTTGAAGATCAGAATTTTATAATAGTTTAAAATTGAAAACCCTAAAATAACTAATTTTGTTCTATAAGTTATTTGCTTGAAGATCTGCATTTTGTTAGTAGTTTAAAATTAAAAACTCTAATTAACTACTTCTGTTCTATAAGTTATTTACTTGAAGATCAGAATTTTGTTAATAGTTTAAAATTGAAAACTCTAAAATAACTACTTTTGTTCTATAAGATATTTACTTTAAGAACAGAATTTTGTTAATAGTTTAAAATTAAAAACTCTAAATTAACTACTTTTGTTCTATAAGTTATTTACTTGAAGATCTGCATTTTGTTAATAGTTTAAAATTAAAAACTCTAAATTAACTACTTCTGTTCTATAAGTTATTCACTTGAAGATCAGAATATTGTTAATAGTTTAAAATTGAAAACTCTAAAATAACTACTTTTGTTCTATAAGTTATTTACTTGAAGATCTGCATTTTGTTAATAGTTTAAAATTAAAAACTCTAAATTAACTCCTTCTGTTCTATAAGTTATTTACATGAAGATCAGAATTTTGCTAATAGTTTAAAATTGAAAGCCCTAAAATAACTACTTTTTTCTATAAGTTATTTACTTGAAGATCTGCATTTTGTTAATAGTTTAAAATTAAAGCTATAATCTAACTACTTTTGTTCTTTTAGTTATTTACTTAAAGAACAGAAATTTGTAGACAATTTAAAATCGAAGTCTTCAAACTAATACTTTAGTTCTTTAAGTTATTTACATGAAGATCAGTATTTTGTTAATAGTTTAAAATTGAACACTCTAAAATAACTACTTTTGTTCTATAAGTTATTTACTTGAAGATCTGCATTTTGTTAACAGTTTAAAATTAAAAACTCTAAATTAACTACTTCTGTTCTATAAGTTATTTACTTGAAGATCAGAATATTGTTAAAAGTTTAAAATTGAAAATTCTAAAATAACTACTTTTGTTCTATAAGTTATTTACTTGTAGAACAGAATTTTGTAGCAATTTAAAATCAAAATCTTCTAACTAATACTTTAGTTCCTTAAGTTATTTACTTGAAGATCAGAATTTTGTTAATAGTTTAAAATTGAAAACCCTAAAATAACTACTTTTGTTCTATAAGTTATTTACATGAAGATCAGTATTTTCTTAATAGTTTAAAATTGAAAACCCTAAAATAACTACTTTTGTTCTATAAGTTATTTACTTGTAGAACAGAATTTTGTAGCAATTTAAAATCAAAATCTTCTAACTAATACTTTAGTTCCTTAAGTTATTTACTTGAAGATCAGAATTTTGCTAATAGTTTAAAATTGAAAACCCTAAAATAACTACTTTTGTTCTATAAGTTATTTACTTGAAGATTTGCATTTTGTTAATAGTTTAAAATTAAAAACTCTAAATTAACTACTTCTGTTCTATAAGTTATTTACATGAAGATCAAAATATTGTTAATAGTTTAAAATTGAAAACTCTAAAATAACTACTTTTGTTCTACAAGTTATTTACTTGAAGAACAGAATTTTGTAGCAATGTAAAATCAAAATCTTCTAACTAATACTTTAGTTCTTTAAGTTATTTACTTGAAGATCAGAATTTTGCTAATAGTTTAAAATTGAAAACCCTAAAATAACTACTTTTGTTCTATAAGTTATTTACTTGAAGATCTGCATTTTGTTAATAGTTTAAAATTAAAAACTCTAAAATAACTACTTTTGTTCTATAAGTTATTTACTTGAAGATCTGCATTTTGTTAATAGTTTAAAATTAAAAACTCTAAATTAACTACTTCTGTTCTATAAGTTATTTACTTGAAGATCAGAATTTTGTTAATAGTTTAAAATTAAAAACTATAAATTAACTACTTCTGTTCTATAAGTTATCTACTTGAAGATCAGAATTTTGTTAATAGTTTAAAATTGAATACTCTAAAATAGCTACTTTTGTTCTATAAGTTATTTACTTGAAGAACAGAATTTTGTAGCAATTTAAAATCAAAATCTTCTAACTAATACTTTAGTTCTTTAAGTTATTTACTTGAAGATCAGAATTTTGCTAATAGTTTAAAATTGAAAACCCTAAAATAACTATTTTTGTTCTATAAGTTTTTTACTTGAAGATCTCCATTTTGTTAATAGTTTAAAATTAAAAACTCTAAATTAACTACTTCTGTTCTATAAGTTATTTACTTGAAGATCAGAATTTTGTTAATAGTTTAAAATTAAAAACTCTAAAATAGCTACTTTTGTTCTATAAGTTATTTACTTGAAGAACAGAATTTTGTAGCAATTTAAAATCAAAATCTTCTTACTATTACTTTAGTTCTTTAAGTTATGCACTTGAAGATCAGAATGTTGTCAATAGTTTAAAATTGAAAACTCTAAAATAGCTACTTTTGTTCAATAAGTTATTTACTTGAAGATCAGAATTTTGTTAATAGTTTAAAATTGAAAACTCTAAAATAGCTACTTTTGTTCTATAAGTTATTTACTTGAAGATCAGAATTTTGTAGCAAAACAAATTAAAATCTTCTAACTAATACTTGAGTTCCTTAAGTTATTTACTTAAAGATCAGAATTTTTTTAATAGTTTAAAATTGAAAACCCTAAAATAACTACTTTTGTTCTGTAAGTTATTTACTTGAAGATCTGCATTTAGTTAATAGTTTAAAATTAAAAACTCTAAATTAACTACTTCTGTTCTATAAGTTATTTACTTGAAGATCAGAATTTTGTTAATAGTTTAAAATTGAAAACTCTAAAATAGCTACTTTTGTTCTATAAGTTATTTACTTGAAGAACAGAATTTTGTAGCAATTTAAAATCAAAATCTTCTAACTAATACTTTAGTTCTTTAAGTTATTCACTTGAAGATCAGAATGTTGTCAATAGTTTAAAATTGAAAACTCTAAAATAACTACTTTTGTTCTATAAGTTATTTACTTGAAGAACAGAATTTTGTAGCAATTTAACCCTTATGTTAATACCCAAATTTACCGACGTTGTTTAGCACCCGGGGTACCCGGGTACCCATTTATAGTAATATTAAAATTTTTAATATTTCAGTAAAGGGAAGTGTTTTAAAATATTATTTTATATTAAATATACATTCTTATTGAGTATCTAAAAAACTTGGAGAAGAAAAAATGCTGTATAAATGTGCTATAAGCTTACTATAAAAAGACGACGAAAAACGCGCAAGAGCTGTAACGAATGTCAACTGCCGGTTTGTGATGAGCATTCAACAAATATTATAAAATGTATGGAATGCAATAAATAATATTATTTATAAAGAAATAACTGTAATGATTCTCTATTCTTACAATAAAATTTACTTCCATGCGTTAATAAAAATAATTTTAAAAGTATCTTGTAGAAATTCCGTTGTGGGTACCCGGGTACCCGGGTGCGAATGCAGCGATGGCTGAACTTTAAACTAATTTAAAAAAATATATAATAATAATAATAATAAGTTGAATTCATGTTTTGCTTGATTTTGAGCTAAATAACGACGATCCGGGAGCTCAAAATAAAAATTTAATTTTTTTTCAGTTATTTTCATGCAAATACAACACGGAGGGTACCCGGGTACCCGGGTATTAACATAAGGGTTAAAATTAAAATCTTCTAACTAATACTTTAGTTCTTTAAGTTATTTACTTGAAGATCAGAATTTTGCTAATAGATTAAAATTGAAAACCCTACAATAACTACTTTTGTTCTATAAGTTATTTACTTGAAGATCTGCATTTTGCTAATAGTTTAAAATTAGAGCTATACTCTAACTACTTTTGTTCTTTTAGGTATTTACTTAAAGAACATAAATATGTAGACAATTTAAAATCAAAATCTTCAAACTAATACTTTAGTTCTTTAAGTTATTTACTTGAAGATCAGAATTTTGTTAATAGTTCAAAATTGAAAATACTAAAATAACTACGTTTGTTCTATAAGTTATTTACTTGAAGATCTGGATTTTGTTAATAGTTTAAAATTAAAAACTCTAAATTAACTACTTCTGTTCTTTAAGTTATTTACATGAAGATCAGCATTTTGTTAATAGTTTAAATTTGAAAACCCTAAAATAACTACTTTTGTTCTATAAGTTATTTACTTGAAGATCTGAATTTTGTTAATAGTTTAAAATTAAAAACCCTAAAATACCTACTTTTGTTCTATAAGTTATTTACTTGAAGATTTGCATTTTGTTAATAGTTTAACATTAAAAACTCTAAATTAACTACTTCTGTTCTAGAAGTTATTTATTTGAAAATCACTATTTTGTTAATAGTTTCAAATTAAAGCTATAAACTAACTACTTTTGTTCTTTTAGTTTTTTACTTAAAGAACAGTAATTTGTAGACAATTTAAAATCGAGATCTTCAAACTAATACTTTAGTTCTTTAAGTTAATTACTTGAAGATCAGATTTTGTTAATAGTTTAAAATTGAAAACCCTAAAATAACTATTTTTGTTCTGTAAGTTATTTACTTGAAGATCTGCATTTTGTTAATAGTTTAAAATTAAAAACTCTAAATTAACTACTTCTGTTCTATAAGTTATTTACTTAAGGATCAGAATGTTGTTAATAGTTTAAAATAGAAAACTCTAAAATAACTACTTTTGTTCTATAAGTTATTTACTTGAAGATCTGCATTTTGTTAATAGTTTAAAATTAAAAACTCTAAATTAACTACTTCTGTTCTATAAGTTATTTACTTGAAGATCAGAATTTTGTTAATAGTTTAAAATTGAAAACCCTAAAATACCTACTTTTGTTCTATAAGTTATTTACTTGAAGATTTGCATTTTGTTAATAGTTTAACATTAAAAACTCTAAATTAACTACTTCTGTTCTATAAGTTATTTATTTGAAAATCACTATTTTGTTAATAGTTTCAAATTAAAGCTATAAACTAACTACTTTTGTTCTATAAGTTATTTACTTGAAGATCTGCATTTTGTTAATAGTTTAAAATTAAAAACTCTAAATTAACTACTTCTGTTCTATAAGTTATTTACTTGAAGATCAGAATGTTGTTAATAGTTTAAAATTGAAAACTCTAAAATAACTACTTTTGTTCTACAAGTTATTTACTTGAAGAACAGAATTTTGTAGCAATGTAAAATCAAAATCTTCTAACTAATACTTTAGTTCTTTAAGTTATTTACTTGAAGATTAGAATTTTGCTAATAGTTTAAAATTGAAAACCCTAAAATAACTATTTTTGTTCTATAAGTTATTTACTTGAAGATCTGCATTTTGTTAATAGTTTAAAATTAAAGCTATAATCTAACTACTTTTGTTCTTTTAGTTATTTACTTAAAGAACAGAAATTTGTAGACAATTTAAAATCGAAGTCTTCAAACTAATACTTTAGTTCTTTAAGTTATTTACTTGAAGATCAGAATTTTGTTAATAGTTTAAAATAGAAAACTCTAAAATAACTACTTTTGTACTATAAGTTATTTACTTGAAGATCTGCATTTTGTTAATAGTTTAAAATTAAAAACTCTAAATTAACTACTTCTGTTCTATAAGTTATTTACTTGAAGATCAGAATTTTGTTAATAGTTTAAAATTAAAAACTCTAAAATAGCTACTTTTGTTCTATAAGTTATTTACTTGAAGAACAGAATTTTGTAGCAATTTAAAATCAAAATCTTCTTACTATTACTTTAGTTCTTTAAGTTATGCACTTGAAGATCAGAATGTTGTCAATAGTTTAAAATTGAAAACTCTAAAATAGCTACTTTTGTTCTATAAGTTATTTACTTGAAGATCAGAATTTTGTAGCAAAATAAAATTAAAATCTTCTAACTAATACTTGAGTTCCTTAAGTTATTTACTTAAAGATCAGAATTTTGTTAATAGTTTAAAATTGAAAACCCTAAAATAACTACTTTTGTTCTGTAAGTTATTTACTTGAAGATCTGCATTTAGTTAATAGTTTAAAATTAAAAACTCTAAATTAACTACTTCTGTTCTATAAGTTATTTACTTGAAGATCAGAATTTTGTTAATAGTTTAAAATTGAAAACTCTAAAATAGCTACTTTTGTTCTATAAGTTATTTACTTGAAGAACAGAATTTTGTAGCAATTTAAAATCAAAATCTTCTAACTAATACTTTAGTTCTTTAAGTTATTCACTTGAAGATCAGAATGTTGTCAATAGTTTAAAATTGAAAACTCTAAAATAACTACTTTTGTTCTATAAGTTATTTACTTGAAGAACAGAATTTTGTAGCAATTTAAAATTAAAATCTTCTAACTAATACTTTAGTTCTTTAAGTTATTTACTTGAAGATCAGAATTTTGCTAATAGATTAAAATTGAAAACCCTAAAATAACTACTTTTGTTCTATAAGTTATTTACTTGAAGATCTGCATTTTGTTAATAGTTTAAAATTAAAGCTATACTCTAACTACTTTTGTTCTTTTAGGTATTTACTTAAACAACATAAATATGTAGACAATTTAAAATCAAAATCTTCAAACTAATACTTTAGTTCTTTAAGTTATTTACTTGAAGATCAGAATTTTGTTAATAGTTCAAAATTGAAAATACTAAAATAACTACGTTTGTTCTATAAGTTATTTACTTGAAGATCTGGATTTTGTTAATAGTTTAAAATTAAAAACTCTAAATTAACTACTTCTGTTCATTAAGTTATTTACATGAAGATCAGCATTTTGTTAATAGTTTAAATTTGAAAACCCTAAAATAACTACTTTTGTTCTATAAGTTATTTACTTGAAGATCTGAATTTTGTTAATAGTTTAAAATTGAAAACCCTAAAATACCTACTTTTGTTCTATAAGTTATTTACTTGAAGATTTGCATTTTGTTAATAGTTTAACATTAAAAACTCTAAATTAACTACTTCTGTTCTATAAGTTATTTATTTGAAAATCACTATTTTGTTAATAGTTTCAAATTAAAGCTATAAACTAACTACTTTTGTTCTTTTAGTTTTTTACTTAAAGAACAGTAATTTGTAGACAATTTAAAATCGAGATCTTCAAACTAATACTTTAGTTCTTTAAGTTAATTACTTGAAGATCAGATTTTGTTAATAGTTTAAAATTGAAAACCCTAAAATAACTATTTTTGTTCTATAAGTTATTTACTTGAAGATCTGCATTTTGTTAATAGTTTAAAATTAAAAACTCTAAATTAACTACTTCTGTTCTATAAGTTATTTACTTAAGGATCAGAATGTTGTTAATAGTTTAAAATAGAAAACTCTAAAATAACTACTTTTGTTCTATAAGTTATTTACTTGAAGATCTGCATTTTGTTAATAGTTTAAAATTAAAAACTCTAAATTAACTACTTCTGTTCTATAAGTTATTTACTTGAAGATCAGAATTTTGTTAATAGTTTAAAATTGAAAACCCTAAAATACCTACTTTTGTTCTATAAGTTATTTACTTGAAGATTTGCATTTTGTTAATAGTTTAACATTAAAAACTCTAAATTAACTACTTCTGTTCTATAAGTTATTTATTTGAAAATCACTATTTTGTTAATAGTTTCAAATTAAAGCTATAAACTAACTACTTTTGTTCTTTAAGTTATTTACTTGAAGATCTGCATTTTGTTAATAGTTTAAAATTAAAAACTCTAAATTAACTACTTCTGTTCTATAAGTTATTTACTTGAAGATCAGAATGTTGTTAATAGTTTAAAATTGAAAACTCTAAAATAACTACTTTTGTTCTATAAGTTATTTACTTGAAGAACAGAATTTTGTAGCAATTTGAAATCAAAATCTTCTAACTAATACTTTAGTTCCTTAAGTTATTTACTTGAAGATCAGAATTTTGTTAATAGCTTAAAATTAAAAACTCTAAATTAACTACTTCTGTTCTATAAGTTATTTACATGAAGATCAGAATTTTGTTAATAGTTTAAAATTGAAAATCCTAAAATAACTACTTTTGTTCTACAAGTTATTTACTTGAAGAACAAAATTTTGTAGCAATGTAAAATCAAAATCTTCTAACTAATACTTTAGTTCTTTAAGTTATTTACTTGAAGATTAGAATTTTGCTAATAGTTTAAAATTGAAAACCCTAAAATAACTATTTTTGTTCTATAAGTTATTTACTTGAAGATCTGCATTTTGTTAATAGTTTAAAATTAAAGCTATAATCTAACTACTTTTGTTCTTTTAGTTATTTACTTAAAGAACAGAAATTTGTAGACAATTTAAAATCAAAATCTTCTAACTAATACTTTAGTTCTTTAAGTTATTTACTTGAAGATCAGAATTTTGTTAATAGCTTAAAATTAAAAACTCTAAATTAACTACTTCTGTTCTATAAGTTATTTACATGAAGATCAGAATTTTGTTAATAGCTTAAAATTAAAAACTCTAAATTAACTACTTCTGTTCTATAAGTTATTTACTTGAAGAACAGAATTTTGTAGCAATGTAAAATCAAAATCTTCTAACTAATACTTTAGTTCTTTAAGTTATTTACTTGAAGATCAGAATTTTGTTAATAGTTTAAAATAGAAAACTCTAAAATAACTACTTTTGTACTATAAGTTATTTACTTGAAGATCTGCATTTTGTTAATAGTTTAAAATTAAAAACTCTAAATTAACTACTTCTGTTCTATAAGTTATTTACTTGAAGATCAGAATTTTGTTATTAGTTTAAAATTGAAAACCCTAAAATACCTACTTTTCTTCTATAAGTTATTTACTTGAAGATCTGCTTTTTGTTAATAGTTTAACATTAAAAACTCTAAATTAACTACTTCTGTTCTATAAGTTATTTATTTGAAAATCAATATTTTGTTAATAGTTTCAAATTAAAGCTATAAACTAACAACTTTTGTTCTTTTAGTTTTTTACTTAAAGAACAGAAATTTGTAGACAATTTAAAATCGAGATCTTCAAACTAATACTTTAGTTCTTTAAGTTATTTACTTGAAGATCAGAATTTTGTTAATAGTTTAAAATTGAAAACCCTAAAATAACTATTTATGTTCTATAAGTTATTTACTTGAAGATCTGCATTTTGTTATTAGTTTAAAATTAAAGACTCTAAATTAACCACTTCTGTTCTATAAGTTATTTACTTGAAGATCAGAATATTGTTAATAGTTTAAAATTGAAAACCCTAAAATAATTACTTTTGTTCTATAAGTTATTTACTTGAAGATCTGCATTTTGTTATTAGTTTAAAATTAAAAACTCTAAATTAAATACTTCTTTTCTATAAGTTATTTACTTGAAAATCAGCATTTTGTTAATAGTTTAAAATTAAAAACTCTAAGTTAACTACTTCTGGTCTATAAGTTATTTATTTGAAAATCACTATTTTGTTAATAGTTTCAAATTAAAGCTATAAACTAACTACTTTTGTTCTTTTAGTTTTTTATTTAAAGAACAGAAATTTGTAGACAATTTAAAATCGAGATCTTCAAACTAATACTTTAGTTCTTTAAGTTATTTACTTGAAGATCAGAATTTTGTTAATAGTTTAAAATTGAAAACTCTAAAATAACTACTTTTGTTCTATAAGTTATTTACTTGAAGAACAGAATTTTGTAGCAATTTAAAATCAAAATCTTCTAACTAATACTTTAGTTCCTTAAGTTATTTACTTGAAGATCAGAATTTTGTTAATAGCTTAAAATTAAAAACTCTAAATTAACTACTTCTGTTCTATAAGTTATTTACATGAAGATCAGAATTTTGTTAATAGTTTAAAATTGAAAACCCTAAAATAACTACTTTTGTTCTATAAGTTATTTACTTGAAGATCTGCATTTTGTTAATAGTTTAAAATTGAAAACTCTAAATTAACTACTTCTTTTCTATAAGTTATTTACTTGAAAATCAGCATTTTGTTAATAGTTTAAAATTAAAAACTCTAAGTTAACTACTTCTGGTCTATAAGTTATTTATTTGAAAATCACTATTTTGTTAATAGTTTCAAATTAAAGCTATAAACTAACTACTTTTGTTCTTTTAGTTTTTTATTTAAAGAACAGAAATTTGTAGACAATTTAAAATCGAGATCTTCAAACTAATACTTTAGTTCTTTAAGTTATTTACTTGAAGATCAGAATTTTGGTAATAGTTTAAAATTGAAAACTCTAAAATAACTACTTTTGTTCTATAAGTTATTTACTTGAAGAACAGAATTTTGTAGCAATTTAAAATCAAAATCTTCTAACTAATACTTTAGTTCTTTAAGTTATTTACTTGAAGATCAGAATTTTGCTAATAGTTTAAAATTAAAAACCCTAAAATAACTACTTTTGTTCTATGAGTTATTTACTTGAAGATCTGCTTTTTGTTAATAGTTTAAAATTAAAGCTATAATCTAACTACTTTTGTTCTTTTAGTTATTTACTTAAAGAATAGAAATTTGTAGACAATTTAAAATTGAAGTCTTCAAACTAATACTTTAGTTCTTTAAGTTATTTACTTGAAGATCAGAATTTTGTTAATAGTTTAAAATTGAAAACCCTAAAATAACTATTTTTGTTCTATAAGTTATTTACTTGAAGATCTGGATTTTGTTAATAGTTTAAAATTAAAAACTCTAAATTAACTACTTCTGTTCTATAAGTTATTTACTTGAAGATCAGAATGGTGTTAATAGTTTAAAATAGAAAACTCTAAAATAACTACTTTTGTTCTATAAGTTAATTACTTGAAGATCTGCATTTTGTTAATAGTTTAAAATTAAAAACTCTAAATTAACTACTTCTGTTCTATAAGTTATTTACTTGAAGATCAGAATACTGTTAATAGTTTAAAATTGAAAACTCTAAAATAACTACTTTTGTTTTATAAGTTATTTACTTGAAGAACAGAATTTTGTAGCAATGTAAAATCAAAATCTTCTAACTAATACTTTAGTTCTTTAAGTTATTTACTTGAGGATTAGAATTTTGCTAATAGTTTAAAATTGAAAACCCAAAAATAACTACTTTTGTTCTATAAGTTATTTACTTGAAGATCTGCATTTTGTTAATAGTTTAAAATTAAAGCTATAATCTAACTACTTTTGTTCTTTTAGTTATTTACTTAAAGAACAGAAATTTGTAGACAATTTAAAATCGAAGTCTTCAAACTAATACTTTAGTTCTTTAAGTTATTTACTTGAAGATCAGAATTTTGTTAATAGTTTAAAATTGAAAACCCTAAAATTACTATTTTTGTTCTATAAGTTATTTACCTCGAAGATCTGGATTTTGTTAATAGTTTAAAATTAAAAACTCTAAATTAACTACTTCTGTTCTATAAGTTATTTACTTGAAGATCAGAATGTTGTTAATAGTTTAAAATAGAAAACTCTAAAATAACTACTTTTGTTCTATAAGTTATTTACTTGAAGATCTGCATTTTGTTAATAGTTTAAAATTAAAAACTCTAAATTAACTACTTCTGTTCTATAAGTTATTTACTTGAAGATCAGAATTTTGTTAATAGTTTAAAATTGAAAACCCTAAAATACCTACATTTGTTCTATAAGTTATTTACTTGAAGATTTGCATTTTGTTAATAGTTTAACATTAAAAACTCTAAATTAACTACTTCTGTTCTATAAGTTATTTATTTGAAAATCACTATTTTGTTAATAGTTTCAAATGAAAGCTATAAACTAACTACTTTTGTTCTTTTAGTTTTTTATTTAAAGAACAGAAATTTGTAGACAATTTAAAATCGAGATCTTCAAACTAATACTTTAGTTCTTTAAGTTATTTACTTGAAGATCAGAATTTTGTTAATAGTTTAACATTAAAAACCCTAAAATAACTATTTTTGTTGTATAATTTATTTACTTGAAGATCTGCATTTTGTTAATAGTTTAAAATTAAAAACTCTAAATTAACCACTCCTGTTCTATAATTTATTTACTTGAAGATCAGAATATTGTTAATAGTTTAAAATTGAAAACCCTAAAATAATTACTTTTGTTCTATAAGTTATTTACTTGAAGATCTGCATTTTGTTATTAGTTTAAAATTAAAAACTCTAAATTAACTACTTCTGTTCTATAAGTTATTTACTTGAAAATCAGCATTTTGTTAATAGTTTAAAATGAAAAACTCTAAGTTAACTACTTCTGGTCTATAAGTTATTTATTTGAAAATCACTATTTTGTTAATAGTTTCAAATTAAAGCTATAAACTAACTACTTTTGTTCTTTTAGTTTTTTACTTAAAGAACAGAAATGTGTAGACAATTTAAAATCGAGATCTTTAAACTAATACTTTAGTTCTTTAAGTTATTTAATTGAAGATCAGAATTTTGTTAATAGTTTAAAATTGAAAACTCTAAAATAACTACTTTTGTTCTATAAGTTATTTACTTGAAGAACAGAATTTTGTAGCAATTTAAAATCAAAATCTTCTAACTAATACTTTAGTTCCTTAAGTTATTTACTTGAAGATCAGAATTTAGTTAATAGCTTAAAATTAAAAACTCTAAATTAACTACTTCTGTTCTATAAGTTATTTACATGAAGATCAGAATTTTGTTAATAGTTTAAAATTGAAAACCCTAAAATAACTACTTTTGTTCTATAAGTTATTTACTTGAAGATCTGCATTTTGTTAATAGTTTAAAATTAAAAACTCTAATTTAACTACTTCTGTTCTATAAGTTATATACTTGAAGATCAGAATACTGTTAATAGTTTAAAATTGAAAACTCTAAAATAACTACTTTTGTTCTATAAGTTATTTACTTGAAGAACAGAATTTTGTAGCAATGTAAAATCAAAATCTTCTTACTAATACTTTAGTTCTTTAAGTTATTTACTTGAAGATCAGAATTTTGCTAATAGTTTAAAATTGAAAACCCTAAAATAACTACTTTTGTTCTATAAGTTATTTACTTGAAGATCTGCATTTTGTTAATAGTTTAAAATTAAAGCTATAATCTAACTACTTTTGTTCTTTTAGTTATTTACTTAAAGAACAGAAAATTGTAGACAATTTAAAATCGAAGTCTTCAAACTAATACTTTAGTTCTTTAAGTTATTTACTTGAAGACCAGAATCTGTTCTATATCAGAATCTGTTCTATATTTACTTGAAGATTTGCATTTTGTTAATAGTTTAACATTAAAAACTCTAAATTAACTACTTCTGTTCTATAAGTTATTTATTTGAAAATCACTATTTTGTTAATAGTTTCAAATTAAAGCTATAAACTAACTACTTTTATTCTTTTAGTTTTTTACTTAAAGAACAGAAATTTGTAGACAATTTAAAATCGAGATCTTCAAACTAATACTTTAGTTCTTTCAGTTATTTACTTGAAGATCAGAATTTTGTTAATAGTTTAAAATTGAAAACCCTAAAATAACTATTTTTGTTCTATAAGTTATTTACTTGAAGATCTGCATTTTGTTAATAGTTTAAAATTAAAAACTCTAAATTAACCACTTCTGTTCTATAAGTTATTTACTTGAAGATCAGAATATTGTTAATAGTTTAAAATTGAAAACCCTAAAATAATTACTTTTGTTCTATAAGTTATTTACTTGAAGATCTGCATTTTGTTATTAGTTTAAAATTAAAAACTCTAAATTAACTACTTCTGTTCTATAAGTTATTTACTTGAAAATCAGCATTTTGTTAATAGTTTAAAATTAAAAACTCTAAGTTAACTACTTCTGGTCTATAAGTTATTTATTTGAAAATCACTATTTTGTTAATAGTTTCAAATTAAAGCTATAAACTAACTACTTTTGTTCTTTTAGTTTTTTAATTAAAGAACAGAAATTTGTAGACAATTTAAAATCGAGATCTTCAAACTAATACTTTAGTTCTTTAAGTTATTTACTTGAAGATCAGAATTTTGTTAATAGTTTAAAATTGAAAACTCTAAAATAACTACTTTTGTTCTATAAGTTATTTAATAAATAATTAGAATTATTAGCTCTTGAAAATTTATATAAATATAATATCAGTAATGAGCTAAGTTAACAATAAATCAAACTAATATTTATTTATTTATTGTTTGATTTATTGTTAACTTAGCTCATTACTGATATTATATTTATATAAGTTATTTACTTGAAGAACAGAATTTTGTAGCAATTTAAAATCAAAATCTTCTAACTAATACTTTAGTTCCTTAAGTTATTTACTTAATTAACTAATTAATAAATTAACTACTTCTGTTCTATAAGTTATTTACATGAAGATCAGAATTTTGTTAATAGTTTAAAATTGAAAACCCTAAAATAACTACTTTTGTTCTATAAGTTATTTACTTGAAGATCTGCATTTTGTTAATAGTTTAAAATTAAAAACTCTAAATTAACTACTTCTGTTCTATAAGTTATTTACATGAAGATCAGAATTTTGTTAATAGTTTAAAATTGAAAACCCTAAAATAACTACTTTTGTTCTATAAGTTATTTACTTAAAGATCCGCATTTTGTTAATAGTTTAAAATTAAAAACTCTAAATTAAATACTTCTGTTCTATAAGTTAATTACTTGAAGATCAGAATACTGTTAATAGTTCAAAATTGAAAACTCTAAAATAACTACTTTTGTTCTATAAGTTATTTACTTGAAGAACAGAATTTTGTAGCAATGTAAAATCAAAATCTTCTAACTAATACTTTAGTTCTTTAAGTTATTTACTTGAAGACCAGAATCTGTTCTATATCAGAATCTGTTCTATATTTACTTGAAGATTTGCATTTTGTTAATAGTTTAACATTAAAAACTCTAAATTAACTACTTCTGTTCTATAAGTTATTTATTTGAAAATCACTATTTTGTTAATAGTTTCAAATTAAAGCTATAAACTAACTACTTTTGTTCTTTTAGTTTTTTACTTAAAGAACAGAAATTTGTAGACAATTTAAAATCGAGATCTTCAAACTAATACTTTAGTTCTTTAAGTTATTTACTTGAAGATCAGAATTTTGTTAATAGTTTAAAATTGAAAACCCCAAAATAACTATTTTTGTTCTATAAGTTATTTACTTGAAGATCTGCATTTTGTTAATAGTTTAAAATTAAAAACTCTAAATTAACCACTTCTGTTCTATAAGTTATTTACTTGAAGATCAGAATATTGTTAATAGTTTAAAATTGAAAACCCTAAAATAATTACTTTTGTTCTATAAGTTATTTACTTGAAGATCTGCATTTTGTTATTAGTTTAAAATTAAAAACTCTAAATTAACTACTTCTGTTCTATAAGTTATTTACTTGAAAATCAGCATTTTGTTAATAGTTTAAAATTAAAAACTCTAAGTTAACTACTTCTGGTCTATAAGTTATTAATTTGAAAATCACTATTTTGTTAATAGTTTCAAATTAAAGCTATAAACTAACTACTTTTGTTCTTTTAGTTTTTTAATTAAAGAACAGAAATTTGTAGACAATTTAAAATCGAGATCTTCAAACTAATACTTTAGTTCTTTAAGTTATTTACTTGAAGATCAGAATTTTGTTAATAGTTTAAAATTGAAAACTCTAAAATAACTACTTTTGTTCTATAAGTTATTTAATAAATAATTAGAATTATTAGCTCTTGAAAATTTATATAAATATAATATCAGTAATGAGCTAAGTTAACAATAAATCAAACTAATATTTATTTATTTATTGTTTGATTTATTGTTAACTTAGCTCATTACTGATATTATATTTATATAAGTTATTTACTTGAAGAACAGAATTTTGTAGCAATTTAAAATCAAAATCTTCTAACTAATACTTTAGTTCCTTAAGTTATTTACTTAATTAACTAATTAATAAATTAACTACTTCTGTTCTATAAGTTATTTACATGAAGATCAGAATTTTGTTAATAGCTTAAAATTGAAAACCCTAAAATAACTGCTTTTGTTCTATAAGTTATTTACTTAAAGATCTGCATTTTGTTAATAGTTTAAAATTAAAAACTCTAAATTAACTACTTCTGTTCTATAAGTTATTTACATGAAGATCAGAATTTTGTTAATAGCTTAAAATTGAAAACCCTAAAATAACTGCTTTTGTTCTATAAGTTATTTACTTAAAGATCTGCATTTTGTTAAAAGTTTAAAATTGAAAACTCTAAATTAACTACTTCTGTTCTATAAGTTAATTACTTGAAGATCAGAATACTGTTAATAGTTCAAAATTGAAAACTCTAAAATAACTACTTTTGTTCTTTTAGTTATTTACTTAAAGAACAGAAATTTGTAGACAATTTAAAATCGAAGTCTTCAAACTAATACTTTAGTTCTTTAAGTTATTTACTTGAAGATCAGAATTTTGTTAATAGTTTAAAATTGAAAACCCTAAAATAACTATTTTTGTTCTATAAGTTATTTACTTGAAGATCTGGATTTTGTTAATAGTTTATAATTAAAAACTCTAAATTAACTACTTCTGTTCTATAAGTTATTTACTTGAAGATCAGAATGTTGTTAATAGTTTAAAATTAAAAACTCTAAATTAACTACTTCTGTTCTATAAGTTATTTACTTGAAGATCAGAATTTTGTTAATAGTTTAAAATTGAAAACTCTAAAATAACTACTTTTTTTCTATAAGTTATTTACTTGAAGATCTGCATTTTGTTAATAGTTTAAAATTAAAAACTCTAAATTAACTACTTCTGTTCTATAAGTTATTTACTTGAAGATCAGAATACTGTTAATAGTTTAAAATTGAAAACTCTAAAATAACTACTTTTGTTTTATAAGTTATTTACTTGAAGAACAGAATTTTGTAGCAATGTAAAATCAAAATCTTCTAACTAATACTTTAGTTCTTTAAGTTATTTACTAGAAGATTAGAATTTTGCTAATAGTTTAAAATTGAAAACCCTAAAATAACTACTTTTGTTCTATAAGTTATTTACTTGAAGATCTGCATTTTGTTAATAGTTTAAAAATGAAAACCCTAAAATAACTACTTTTGTTCTATAAGTTATTTACTTGAAGATCAGAATTTTGTTAATAGTTAAAAAATTAAAAACTCTAAATTAACTACTTCTGTTCTATAAGTTATTTACATGAAGATCAGAATTTTGTTAATAGTTTAAAAATGAAAACCCTAAAATAACTACTTTTGTTCTATAAGTTATTTACTTGAAGATCTGCATTTTGTTAATAGTTTAAAATTAAAAACTCTAAATTAACTATTTCTGTTCTATAAGTTATTTACATGAAGATCAGAATTTTGTTAATAGTTTAAAATTGAAAACTCTAAAATAACTACTTTTGTTCTATAAGTTATTTACTTGAAGAACAGAATTTTGTAGCAATTTAAAATTAAAATCTTCTAACTAATACTTTAGTTCCTTAAGTTATTTACTTGAAGATCAGAATTTTGTTAATAGTTTAAAATTAAAAACTCTAAATTAACTACTTCTGTTCTATAAGTTATTTACATGAAGATCAGAATTTTGTTAATAGTTTAAAATTGAAAACTCTAAAATAACTACTTTTGTTCTATAATTTATTTACTTGAAGAACAGAATTTTGTAGCAATTTAAAATCAAAATCTTCTGACTAATACTTTAGTTCCTTAAGTTATTTACTTGAAGATCAGAATTTTGTTAATAGATTAAAATTGAAAACCCTAAAATAACTACTTTTGTTCTATAAGTTATTTACTTGAAGATTTGCATTTTGTTAATAGTTTAACATTAAAAACTCTAAATTAACTACTTCTGTTCTATAAGTTATTTACTTGAAGATCAGAATGATGTTAATAGTTTAAAATTGAAAACTCTAAAATAACTACTTTTGTTCTATAAGTTATTTACTTGAAGAACAGAATTTTGTAGCAATTTAAAAACAAAATCTTCTAACTAATACTTTAGTTCCTTAAGTTATTTACTTGAAGATCAGAATTTTGTTAATAGTTTAAAATTGAAAACCCTAAAATAACTACTTTTGTTCTATAAGTTATTTACTTGAAGATCTGCATTTTGTTAATAGTTTAAAATTAAAAACTCTAAATTAACTACTTCTGTTCTATAAGTTATTTACATGAAGATCAGAATATTGTTAATAGATTAAAATTGATAACTCGAAAATAACTACTTTTGTTCTATAAGTTATTTACTTGCAGATCTGCATTTTGTTAATAGTTTAAAATTAAAAACTCTAAATTAACTACTTCTGTTCTATAAGTTATTTACATGAAGATCAGTATTTTGTTAATAGTTTAAAATTGAAAACCCTAAAATAACTACTTTTGTTCTATAAGTTATTTACTTGAAGATCTGCATTTTGTTAATAGTTTTAAATTAAAAACTCTAAATTAACTACTTCTGTTCTATAAGTTATTTACTTGAAGATCAGAATATTGTTAATAGTTTAAAATTGAAAACTCTAAAATAACTACTTTTGTTCTATAAGTTATTTACTTGTAGAACAGAATTTTGTAGCAATTTAAAATCAAAATCTTCTAACTAATACTTTAGTTCCTTAAGTTATTTACTTGAAGATCAGAATTTTGTTAATAGTTTAAAATTGAAAACCCTAAAATAACTACTTTTGTTCTATAAGTTATTTACATGAAGATCAGTATTTTGTTAATATTTTAAAATTGAAAACCCTAAAATAACTACTTTTGTTCTATAAGTTATTTACTTGTAGAACAGAATTTTGTAGCAATTTAAAATCAAAATCTTCTAACTAATACTTTAGTTCCTTAAGTTATTTACTTGAAGATCAGAATTTTGTTAATAGTTTAAAATTGAAAACCCTAAAATAACTACTTTTGTTCTATAAGTTATTTACTTGAAGATCAGAATATTGTTAATAGTTTAAAATTGAAAACTCTAAAATAACTACTTTAGTTCTATAAGTTATTTACTTGTAGAACAGAATTTTGTAGCAATTTAAAATCAAAATCTTCTAACTAATACTTTAGTTCCTTAAGTTATTTACTTGAAGATCAGAATTTTGTTAATAGTTTAAAATTGAAAACCCTAAAATAACTACTTTTGTTCTATAAGTTATTTACTTGAAGATCTGCATTTTGTTAATAGTTTTAAATTAAAAACTCTAAATTAACTACTTCTGTTCTATAAGTTATTTACTTGAAGATCAGAATATTGTTAATAGTTTAAAATTAAAAACTCTAAAATAACTACTTTAGTTCTATAAGTTATTTACTTGTAGAACAGAATTTTGTAGCAATTTAAAATCAAAATCTTCTAACTAATACTTTAGTTCCTTAAGTTATTTACTTGAAGATCAGAATTTTGTTAATAGTTTAAAATTGAAAACCCTAAAATAACTACTTTTGTTCTATAGGTTATTTACTTGAAGAACAGAATTTTGTAGCAATGTAAAGTAAAAATCTTCTAACTAATACTTTAGTTCTTTAAGTTATTTTCTTGAAGATCAGAATTTTGTTAATAGTTTAAAATTGAAAACCCTAAAATAACTACTTTTGTTCTATAAGTTATTTACTTGAAGATTTGCATTTTGTTAATAGTTTAACATTAAAAACTCTAAATTAACTACTTCTGTTCTATAAGTTATTTACTTGAAGATCAGAATGATGTTAATAGTTTAAAATTGAAAACTCTAAAATAACTACTTTTGTTCTATAAGTTATTTACTTGAAGAACAGAATTTTGTAGCAATTTAAAATCAAAATCTTCTAACTAATACTTTAGTTCCTTAAGTTATTTACTTGAAGATCAGAATTTTGTTAATAGTTTAAAATTGAAAACCCTAAAATAACTACTTTTGTTCTATAAGTTATTTACTTGAAGATCTGCATTTTGTTAATAGTTTAAAATTAAAAACTCTAAATTAACTACTTCTGTTCTATAAGTTATTTACATGAAGATCAGAATATTGTTAATAGTTTAAAATTAAAAACTCGAAAATAACTACTTTTGTTCTATAAGTTATTTACTTGAAGAACAGAATTTTGTAGCATTGTAAAATCAAAATCTTCTAACTAATACTTTAGTTCTTTAAGTTATTTACTTGAAGATCAGAATTTTGCTAATCGTTTTAAATTGAAAACCCTAAAATAACTACTTTTGTTCTATAAGTTATTTACTTGCAGATCTGCATTTTGTTAATAGTTTAAAATTAAAAACTCTAAATTAACTACTTCTGTTCTATAAGTTATTTACTTGAAGATCAGAATATTGTTAATAGTTTAAAATTAAAAACTCTAAAATAACTACTTTAGTTCTATAAGTTATTTACTTGTAGAACAGAATTTTGTAGCAATTTAAAATCAAAATCTTCTAACTAATACTTTAGTTCCTTAAGTTATTTACTTGAAGATCAGAATTTTGTTAATAGTTTAAAATTGAAAACCCTAAAATAACTACTTTTGTTCTATAGGTTATTTACTTGAAGAACAGAATTTTGTAGCAATGTAAAGTCAAAATCTTCTAACTAATACTTTAGTTCTTTAAGTTATTTTCTTGAAGATCAGAATTTTGTTAATAGTTTAAAATTGAAAACCCTAAAATAACTACTTTTGTTCTATAAGTTATTTACTTGTAGAACAGAATTTTGTAGCAATTTAAAATCAAAATCTTCTAACTAATACTTTAGTTCCTTAAGTTATTTACTTGAAGATCTGCATTTTGTTAATAGTTTAAAATTAAAAACTCTAAATTAACTACTTCTGTTCTATAAGTTATTTACATGAAGATCAGAATTTTGTTAATAGTTTAAAATTGAAAACTCTAAAATAACTACTTTTGTTCTATAATTTATTTACTTGAAGAACAGAATTTTGTAGCAATTTAAAATCAAAATCTTCTGACTAATACTTTAGTTCCTTAAGTTATTTACTTGAAGATCAGAATTTTGTTAATAGATTAAAATTGAAAACCCTAAAATAACTACTTTTGTTCTATAAGTTATTTACTTGAAGATTTGCATTTTGTTAATAGTTTAACATTAAAAACTCTAAATTAACTACTTCTGTTCTATAAGTTATTTACTTGAAGATCAGAATGTTGTTAATAGTTTAAAATTGAAAACTCTAAAATAACTACTTTTGTTCTATAAGTTATTTACTTGAAGAACAGAATTTTGTAGCAATTTAAAATCAAAATCTTCTGACTAATACTTTAGTTCCTTAAGTTATTTACTTGAAGATCAGAATTTTGTTAATAGATTAAAATTGAAAACCCTAAAATAACTACTTTTGTTCTATAAGTTATTTACTTGAAGATTTGCATTTTGTTAATAGTTTAACATTAAAAACTCTAAATTAACTACTTCTGTTCTATAAGTTATTTACTTGAAGATCAGAATGTGTTAATAGTTTAAAATTGAAAACCCTAAAATAACTACTTTTGTTCTATAAGTTATTTACTTGAAGATCTGCATTTTGTTAATAGTTTTAAATTAAAAACTCTAAATTAACTACTTCTGTTCTATAAGTTATTTACTTGAAGATCAGAATATTGTTAATAGTTTAAAATTGAAAACCCTAAAATAACTACTTTTGTTCTATAAGTTATTTACTTGAAGATCTGCATTTTGTTAATAGTTTAAAATTAAAAACTCTAAATTAACTACTTCTGTTCTATAAGTTATTTACATGAAGATCAGAATATTGTTAATAGTTTAAAATTGATAACTCGAAAATAACTACTTTTGTTCTATAAGTTATTTACTTGCAGATCTGCATTTTGTTAATAGTTTAAAATTAAAAACTCTAAATTAACTACTTCTGTTCTATAAGTTATTTACATGAAGATCAGTATTTTGTTAATAGTTTAAAATTGAAAACCCTAAAATAACTACTTTTGTTCTATAAGTTATTTACTTGAAGATCTGCATTTTGTTAATAGTTTTAAATTAAAAACTCTAAATTAACTACTTCTGTTCTATAAGTTATTTACTTGAAGATCAGAATATTGTTAATAGTTTAAAATTGAAAACTCTAAAATAACTACTTTTGTTCTATAAGTTATTTACTTGTAGAACAGAATTTTGTAGCAATTTAAAATCAAAATCTTCTAACTAATACTTTAGTTCCTTAAGTTATTTACTTGAAGATCAGAATTTTGTTAATAGTTTAAAATTGAAAACCCTAAAATAACTACTTTTGTTCTATAAGTTATTTACATGAAGATCAGTATTTTGTTAATATTTTAAAATTGAAAACCCTAAAATAACTACTTTTGTTCTATAAGTTATTTACTTGTAGAACAGAATTTTGTAGCAATTTAAAATCAAAATCTTCTAACTAATACTTTAGTTCCTTAAGTTATTTACTTGAAGATCATAATTTTGTTAATAGTTTAAAATTGAAAACCCTAAAATAACTACTTTTGTTCTATAAGTTATTTACTTGAAGATCAGAATATTGTTAATAGTTTAAAATTGAAAACTCTAAAATAACTACTTTAGTTCTATAAGTTATTTACTTGTAGAACAGAATTTTGTAGCAATTTAAAATCAAAATCTTCTAACTAATACTTTAGTTCCTTAAGTTATTTACTTGAAGATCAGAATTTTGTTAATAGTTTAAAATTGAAAACCCTAAAATAACTACTTTTGTTCTATAAGTTATTTACTTGAAGATCTGCATTTTGTTAATAGTTTTAAATTAAAAACTCTAAATTAACTACTTCTGTTCTATAAGTTATTTACTTGAAGATCAGAATATTGTTAATAGTTTAAAATTAAAAACTCTAAAATAACTACTTTAGTTCTATAAGTTATTTACTTGTAGAACAGAATTTTGTAGCAATTTAAAATCAAAATCTTCTAACTAATACTTTAGTTCCTTAAGTTATTTACTTGAAGATCAGAATTTTGTTAATAGTTTAAAATTGAAAACCCTAAAATAACTACTTTTGTTCTATAGGTTATTTACTTGAAGAACAGAATTTTGTAGCAATGTAAAGTAAAAATCTTCTAACTAATACTTTAGTTCTTTAAGTTATTTTCTTGAAGATCAGAATTTTGTTAATAGTTTAAAATTGAAAACCCTAAAATAACTACTTTTGTTCTATAAGTTATTTACTTGTAGAACAGAATTTTGTAGCAATTTAAAATCAAAATCTTCTAACTAATACTTTAGTTCCTTAAGTTATTTACTTGAAGATCTGCATTTTGTTAATAGTTTAAAATTAAAAACTCTAAATTAACTACTTCTGTTCTATAAGTTATTTACATGAAGATCAGAATTTTGTTAATAGTTTAAAATTGAAAACTCTAAAATAACTACTTTTGTTCTATAATTTATTTACTTGAAGAACAGAATTTTGTAGCAATTTAAAATCAAAATCTTCTGACTAATACTTTAGTTCCTTAAGTTATTTACTTGAAGATCAGAATTTTGTTAATAGATTAAAATTGAAAACCCTAAAATAACTACTTTTGTTCTATAAGTTATTTACTTGAAGATTTGCATTTTGTTAATAGTTTAACATTAAAAACTCTAAATTAACTACTTCTGTTCTATAAGTTATTTACTTGAAGATCAGAATGATGTTAATAGTTTAAAATTGAAAACTCTAAAATAACTACTTTTGTTCTATAAGTTATTTACTTGAAGAACAGAATTTTGTAGCAATTTAAAATCAAAATCTTCTAACTAATACTTTAGTTCCTTAAGTTATTTACTTGAAGATCAGAATTTTGTTAATAGTTTAAAATTGAAAACCCTAAAATAACTACTTTTGTTCTATAAGTTATTTACTTGAAGATCTGCATTTTGTTAATAGTTTAAAATTAAAAACTCTAAATTAACTACTTCTGTTCTATAAGTTATTTACATGAAGATCAGAATATTGTTAATAGTTTAAAATTAAAAACTCGAAAATAACTACTTTTGTTCTATAAGTTATTTACTTGAAGAACAGAATTTTGTAGCATTGTAAAATCAAAATCTTCTAACTAATACTTTAGTTCTTTAAGTTATTTACTTGAAGATCAGAATTTTGCTAATCGTTTTAAATTGAAAACCCTAAAATAACTACTTTTGTTCTATAAGTTATTTACTTGCAGATCTGCATTTTGTTAATAGTTTAAAATTAAAAACTCTAAATTAACTACTTCTGTTCTATAAGTTATTTACTTGAAGATCAGAATATTGTTAATAGTTTAAAATTAAAAACTCTAAAATAACTACTTTAGTTCTATAAGTTATTTACTTGTAGAACAGAATTTTGTAGCAATTTAAAATCAAAATCTTCTAACTAATACTTTAGTTCCTTAAGTTATTTACTTGAAGATCAGAATTTTGTTAATAGTTTAAAATTGAAAACCCTAAAATAACTACTTTTGTTCTATAGGTTATTTACTTGAAGAACAGAATTTTGTAGCAATGTAGAGTCAAAATCTTCTAACTAATACTTTAGTTCTTTAAGTTATTTTCTTGAAGATCAGAATTTTGTTAATAGTTTAAAATTGAAAACCCTAAAATAACTACTTTTGTTCTATAAGTTATTTACTTGTAGAACAGAATTTTGTAGCAATTTAAAATCAAAATCTTCTAACTAATACTTTAGTTCCTTAAGTTATTTACTTGAAGATCTGCATTTTGTTAATAGTTTAAAATTAAAAACTCTAAATTAACTACTTCTGTTCTATAAGTTATTTACATGAAGATCAGAATTTTGTTAATAGTTTAAAATTGAAAACTCTAAAATAACTACTTTTGTTCTATAATTTATTTACTTGAAGAACAGAATTTTGTAGCAATTTAAAATCAAAATCTTCTGACTAATACTTTAGTTCCTTAAGTTATTTACTTGAAGATCAGAATTTTGTTAATAGATTAAAATTGAAAACCCTAAAATAACTACTTTTGTTCTATAAGTTATTTACTTGAAGATTTGCATTTTGTTAATAGTTTAACATTAAAAACTCTAAATTAACTACTTCTGTTCTATAAGTTATTTACTTGAAGATCAGAATGATGTTAATAGTTTAAAATTGAAAACTCTAAAATAACTACTTTTGTTCTATAAGTTATTTACTTGAAGAACAGAATTTTGTAGCAATTTAAAATCAAAATCTTCTAACTAATACTTTAGTTCCTTAAGTTATTTACTTGAAGATCAGAATTTTGTTAATAGTTTAAAATTGAAAACCCTAAAATAACTACTTTTGTTCTATAAGTTATTTACTTGAAGATCTGCATTTTGTTAATAGTTTAAAATTAAAAACTATAAATTAACTACTTCTGTTCTATAAGTTATTTACATGAAGATCAGAATATTGTTAATAGTTTAAAATTAAAAACTCGAAAATAACTACTTTTGTTCTATAAGTTATTTACTTGAAGAACAGAATTTTGTAGCATTGTAAAATCAAAATCTTCTAACTAATACTTTAGTTCTTTAAGTTATTTACTTGAAGATCAGAATTTTGCTAATCGTTTTAAATTGAAAACCCTAAAATAACTACTTTTGTTCTATAAGTTATTTACTTGCAGATCTGCATTTTGTTAATAGTTTAAAATTAAAAACTCTAAATTAACTACTTCTGTTCTATAAGTTATTTACATGAAGATCAGTATTTTGTTAATAGTTTAAAATTGAAAACCCTAAAATAACTACTTTTGTTCTATAAGTTATTTACTTGAAGATCTGCATTTTGTTAATAGTTTTAAATTAAAAACTCTAAATTAACTACTTCTGTTCTATAAGTTATTTACTTGAAGATCAGAATATTGTTAATAGTTTAAAATTAAAAACTCTAAAATAACTACTTTTGTTCTATAAGTTATTTACTTGTAGAACAGAATTTTGTAGCAATTTAAAATCAAAATCTTCTAACTAATACTTTAGTTCCTTAAGTTATTTACTTGAAGATCAGAATTTTGTTAATAGTTTAAAATTGAAAACCCTAAAATAACTACTTTTGTTCTATAAGTTATTTACATGAAGATCAGTATTTTGTTAATAGTTTAAAATTGAAAACCCTAAAATAACTACTTTTGTTCTATAAGTTATTTACTTGTAGAACAGATTTTTGTAGCAATTTAAAATCAAAATCTTCTAACTAATACTTTAGTTCCTTAAGTTATTTACTTGAAGATCAGAATTTTGTTAATAGTTTAAAATTGAAAACCCTAAAATAACTACTTTTGTTCTATAAGTTATTTACTTGAAGATCAGAATATTGTTAATAGTTTAAAATTGAAACCTCTAAAATAACTACTTTTGTTCTATAAGTTATTTACATGAAGATCAGTATTTTGTTAATAGTTTAAAATTGAAAACCCTAAAATAACTACTTTTGTTCTATAAGTTATTTACTTGTAGAACAGAATTTTGTAGCATTGTAAAATCAAAATCTTCTAACTAATACTTTAGTTCTTTAAGTTATTTACTTGAAGATCAGAATTTTGCTAATCGTTTTAAATTGAAAACCCTAAAATAACTACTTTTGTTCTATAAGTTATTTACTTGCAGATCTGCATTTTGTTAATAGTTTAAAATTAAAAACTCTAAATTAACTACTTCTGTTCTATAAGTTATTTACATGAAGATCAGTATTTTGTTAATACTTTAAAATTGAAAACCCTAAAATAACTACTTTTGTTCTATAAGTTATTTACTTGAAGATCTGCATTTTGTTAATAGTTTTAAATTAAAAACTCTAAATTAACTACTTCTGTTCTATAAGTTATTTACTTGAAGATCAGAATATTGTTAATAGTTTAAAATTAAAAACTCTAAAATAACTACTTTTGTTCTATAAGTTATTTACTTGTAGAACAGAATTTTGTAGCAATTTAAAATCAAAATCTTCTAACTAATACTTTAGTTCCTTAAGTTATTTACTTGAAGATCAGAATTTTGTTAATAGTTAAAAAATTAAAAACTCTAAATTAACTACTTCTGTTCTATAAGTTATTTACATGAAGATCAGAATTTTGTTAATAGTTTAAAAATGAAAACCCTAAAATAACTACTTTTGTTCTATAAGTTATTTACTTGAAGATCTGCATTTTGTTAATAGTTTAAAATTAAAAACTCTAAATTAACTATTTCTGTTCTATAAGTTATTTACATGAAGATCAGAATTTTGTTAATAGTTTAAAATTGAAAACTCTAAAATAACTACTTTTGTTCTATAAGTTATTTACTTGAAGAACAGAATTTTGTAGCAATTTAAAATTAAAATCTTCTAACTAATACTTTAGTTCCTTAAGTTATTTACTTGAAGATCAGAATTTTGTTAATAGTTTAAAATTAAAAACTCTAAATTAACTACTTCTGTTCTATAAGTTATTTACATGAAGATCAGAATTTTGTTAATAGTTTAAAATTGAAAACTCTAAAATAACTACTTTTGTTCTATAATTTATTTACTTGAAGAACAGAATTTTGTAGCAATTTAAAATCAAAATCTTCTGACTAATACTTTAGTTCCTTAAGTTATTTACTTGAAGATCAGAATTTTGTTAATAGATTAAAATTGAAAACCGTAAAATAACTACTTTTGTTCTATAAGTTATTTACTTGAAGATTTGCATTTTGTTAATAGTTTAACATTAAAAACTCTAAATTAACTACTTCTGTTCTATAAGTTATTTACTTGAAGATCAGAATGATGTTAATAGTTTAAAATTGAAAACTCTAAAATAACTACTTTTGTTCTATAAGTTATTTACTTGAAGAACAGAATTTTGTAGCAATTTAAAAACAAAATCTTCTAACTAATACTTTAGTTCCTTAAGTTATTTACTTGAAGATCAGAATTTTGTTAATAGTTTAAAATTGAAAACCCTAAAATAACTACTTTTGTTCTATAAGTTATTTACTTGAAGATCTGCATTTTGTTAATAGTTTAAAATTAAAAACTCTAAATTAACTACTTCTGTTCTATAAGTTATTTACATGAAGATCAGAATATTGTTAATAGTTTAAAATTGATAATTCGAAAATAACTACTTTTGTTCTATAAGTTATTTACTTGCAGATCTGCATTTTGTTAATAGTTTAAAATTAAAAACTCTAAATTAACTACTTCTGTTCTATAAGTTATTTACATGAAGATCAGTATTTTGTTAATAGTTTAAAATTGAAAACCCTAAAATAACTACTTTTGTTCTATAAGTTATTTACTTGAAGATCTGCATTTTGTTAATAGTTTTAAATTAAAAACTCTAAATTAACTACTTCTGTTCTATAAGTTATTTACTTGAAGATCAGAATATTGTTAATAGTTTAAAATTGAAAACTCTAAAATAACTACTTTTGTTCTATAAGTTATTTACTTGTAGAACAGAATTTTGTAGCAATTTAAAATCAAAATCTTCTAACTAATACTTTAGTTCCTTAAGTTATTTACTTGAAGATCAGAATTTTGTTAATAGTTTAAAATTGAAAACCCTAAAATAACTACTTTTGTTCTATAAGTTATTTACATGAAGATCAGTATTTTGTTAATATTTTAAAATTGAAAACCCTAAAATAACTACTTTTGTTCTATAAGTTATTTACTTGTAGAACAGAATTTTGTAGCAATTTAAAATCAAAATCTTCTAACTAATACTTTAGTTCCTTAAGTTATTTACTTGAAGATCAGAATTTTGTTAATAGTTTAAAATTGAAAACCCTAAAATAACTACTTTTGTTCTATAAGTTATTTACTTGAAGATCAGAATATTGTTAATAGTTTAAAATTGAAAACTCTAAAATAACTACTTTAGTTCTATAAGTTATTTACTTGTAGAACAGAATTTTGTAGCAATTTAAAATCAAAATCTTCTAACTAATACTTTAGTTCCTTAAGTTATTTACTTGAAGATCAGAATTTTGTTAATAGTTTAAAATTGAAAACCCTAAAATAACTACTTTTGTTCTATAAGTTATTTACTTGAAGATCTGCATTTTGTTAATAGTTTTAAATTAAAAACTCTAAATTAACTACTTCTGTTCTATAAGTTATTTACTTGAAGATCAGAATATTTTTAATAGTTTAAAATTAAAAACTCTAAAATAACTACTTTAGTTCTATAAGTTATTTACTTGTAGAACAGAATTTTGTAGCAATTTAAAATCAAAATCTTCTAACTAATACTTTAGTTCCTTAAGTTATTTACTTGAAGATCAGAATTTTGTTAATAGTTTAAAATTGAAAACCCTAAAATAACTACTTTTGTTCTATAGGTTATTTACTTGAAGAACAGAATTTTGTAGCAATGTAAAGTCAAAATCTTCTAACTAATACTTTAGTTCTTTAAGTTATTTTCTTGAAGATCAGAATTTTGTTAATAGTTTAAAATTGAAAACCCTAAAATAACTACTTTTGTTCTATAAGTTATTTACTTGTAGAACAGAATTTTGTAGCAATTTAAAATCAAAATCTTCTAACTAATACTTTAGTTCCTTAAGTTATTTACTTGAAGATCTGCATTTTGTTAATAGTTTAAAATTAAAAACTCTAAATTAACTACTTCTGTTCTATAAGTTATTTTCATGAAGATCAGAATTTTGTTAATAGTTTAAAATTGAAAACTCTAAAATAACTACTTTTGTTCTATAATTTATTTACTTGAAGAACAGAATTTTGTAGCAAATTAAAATCAAAATCTTCTGACTAATACTTTAGTTCCTTAAGTTATTTACTTGAAGATCAGAATTTTGTTAATAGATTAAAATTGAAAACCCTAAAATAACTACTTTTGTTCTATAAGTTATTTACTTGAAGATTTGCATTTTGTTAATAGTTTAACATTAAAAACTCTAAATTAACTACTTCTGTTCTATAAGTTATTTACTTGAAGATCAGAATGATGTTAAAAGTTTAAAATTGAAAACTCTAAAATAACTACTTTTGTTCTATAAGTTATTTACTTGAAGAACAGAATTTTGTAGCAATTTAAAATCAAAATCTTCTAACTAATACTTTAGTTCCTTAAGTTATTTACTTGAAGATCAGAATTTTGTTAATAGTTTAAAATTGAAAACCCTAAAATAACTACTTTTGTTCTATAAGTTATTTACTTGAAGATCTGCATTTTGTTAATAGTTTAAAATTAAAAACTCTAAATTAACTACTTCTGTTCTATAAGTTATTTACATGAAGATCAGATTATTGTTAATAGTTTAAAATTAAAAACTCGAAAATAACTACTTTTGTTCTATAAGTTATTTACTTGAAGAACAGAATTTTGTAGCATTGTAAAATCAAAATCTTCTAACTAATACTTTAGTTCTTTAAGTTATTTACTTGAAGATCAGAATTTTGCTAATCGTTTTAAATTGAAAACCCTAAAATAACTACTTTTGTTCTATAAGTTATTTACTTGCAGATCTGCATTTTGTTAATAGTTTAAAATTAAAAACTCTAAATTAACTACTTCTATTCTATAAGTTATTTACATGAAGATCAGTATTTTGTTAATAGTTTAAAATTGAAAACCCTAAAATAACTACTTTTGTTCTATAAGTTATTTACTTGAAGATCTGCATTTTGTTAATAGTTTTAAATTAAAAACTACTTTTTTTTTTATTAAATTATTAATTAAATTATTAACTACTTCTGTTCTATAAGTTATTTACTTGAAGATCAGAATATTGTTAATAGTTTAAAATTAAAAACTCTAAAATAACTACTTTTGTTCTATAAGTTATTTACTTGTAGAACAGAATTTTGTAGCAATTTAAAATCAAAATCTTCTAACTAATACTTTAGTTCCTTAAGTTATTTACTTGAAGATCAGAATTTTGTTAATAGTTTAAAATTGAAAACCCTAAAATAACTACTTTTGTTCTATAAGTTATTTACATGAAGATCAGTATTTTGTTAATAGTTTAAAATTGAAAACCCTAAAATAACTACTTTTGTTCTATAAGTTATTTACTTGTAGAACAGAATTTTGTAGCAATTTAAAATCAAAATCTTCTAACTAATACTTTGGTTCCTTAAGTTATTTACTTGAAGATCAGAATTTTGCTAATAGTTTAAAATTGTAAAACCCTAAAATAACTACTTTTGTTCTATAAGTTATTTACTTGAAGATCAGAATTTTGCTAATAGTTTAAAATTGAAAACCCTAAAATAACTACTTTTGTTCTATAAGTTATTTACTTGAAGATTTGCATTTTGTTAATAGTTTAAAATTAAAAACTCTAAATTAACTACTTCTGTTCTATAAGTTATTTACATGAAGATCAAAATATTGTTAATAGTTTAAAATTGAAAACTCTAAAATAACTACTTTTGTTCTACAAGTTATTTACTTGAAGAACAGAATTTTGTAGCAATGTAAAATCAAAATCTTCTAACTAATACTTTAGTTCTTTAAGTTATTTACTTGAAGATCAGAATTTTGCTAATAGTTTAAAATTGAAAACCCTAAAAGAACTACTTTTGTTCTATAAGTTATTTACTTGAAGATCTGCATTTTGTTAATAGTTTAAAATTAAAAACTCTAAATTAACTACTTCTGTTCAATAAGTTATTTACATGAAGATCAGTTTTTTTTAATAGTTTAAAATTGAAAACCCTAAAATAACTACTTTTGTTCTATAAGTTATTTACTTGAAGATCTGCATTTTGTTAATAGTTTAAAATTAAAAACTCTAAATTAACTACTTCTGTTCTATAAGTTATTTACTTGAAGATCAGAATTTTGCTAATAGTTTAAAATTGAAAACCCTAAAATAACTACTTTTTTCTATAAGTTATTTACTTGAAGATCTGCATTTTGTTAATAGTTTAAAATTAAAAACTCTAAATTAACTACTTCTGTTCTATAAGTTATTTACTTGAAGATCAGAATATTGTTAATAGTTTAAAATTGAAAACTCTAAAATAACTACTTTTGTTCTATAAGTTATTTACTTGAAGATCTGCATTTTGTTAATAGTTTAAAATTAAAAACTCTAAATTAACTACTTCTGTTCTATAAGTTATTTACATGAAGATCAGAATATTGTTAATAGTTTAAAATTGATAACTCGAAAATAACTACTTTTGTTCTATAAGTTATTTACTTGCAGATCTGCATTTTGTTAATAGTTTAAAATTAAAAACTCTAAATTAACTACTTCTGTTCTATACGTTATTTACATGAAGATCAGTATTTTGTTAATAGTTTAAAATTGAAAACCCTAAAATAACTACTTTTGTTCTATAAGTTATTTACTTGAAGATCTGCATTTTGTTAATAGTTTTAAATTAAAAGCTCTAAATCAACTACTTCTGTTCTATAAGTTATTTACTTGAAGATCAGAATATTGTTAATAGTTTAAAATTGAAAACTCTAAAATAACTACTTTTGTTCTATAAGTTATTTACTTGTATAACAGAATTTTGTAGCAATTTAAAATCAAAATCTTCTAACTAATACTTTAGTTCCTTAAGTTATTTACTTGAAGATCAGAATTTTGTTAATAGTTTAAAATTGAAAACCCTAAAATAACTACTTTTGTTCTATAAGTTATTTACATGAAGATCAGTATTTTGTTAATATTTTAAAATTGAAAACTCTAAAATAACTACTTTTGTTCTATAAGTTATTTACTTGTAGAACAGAATTTTGTAGCAATTTAAAATCAAAATCTTCTAACTAATACTTTAGTTCCTTAAGTTATTTACTTGAAGATCAGAATTTTGTTAATAGTTTAAAATTGAAAACCCTAAAATAACTACTTTTGTTCTATAAGTTATTTACTTGAAGATCAGAATATTGTTAATAGTTTAAAATTGAAAACTCTAAAATAACTACTTTAGTTCTATAAGTTATTTACTTGTAGAACAGAATTTTGTAGCAATTTAAAATCAAAATCTTCTAACTAATACTTTAGTTCCTTTAGTTATTTACTTGAAGATCAGAATTTTGTTAATAGTTTAAAATTGAAAACCCTAAAATAACTACTTTTGTTCTATAGGTTATTTACTTGAAGAACAGAATTTTGTAGCAATGTAAAGTCAAAATGTTCTAACTAATACTTTAGTTCTTTAAGTTATTTTCTTGAAGAACAGAATTTTGTTAATAGTTTAAAATTGAAAACCCTAAAATAACTACTTTTGTTCTATAAGTTATTTACATGAAGATCAGTATTTTGTTAATATTTTAAAATTGAAAACCCTAAAATAACTACTTTTGTTCTATAAGTTATTTACTTGTAGAACAGAATTTTGTAGCAATTTAAAATCAAAATCTTCTAACTAATACTTTAGTTCCTTAAGTTATTTACTTGAAGATCTGCATTTTGTTAATAGTTTAAAATTAAAAACTCTAAATTAACTACTTCTGTTCTATAAGTTAATTACATGAAGATCAGAATTTTGTTAATAGTTTAAAATTGAAAACTCTAAAATAACTACTTTTGTTCTATAATTTATTTACTTGAAGAACAGAATTTTGTAGCAATTTAAAATCAAAATCTTCTGACTAATACTTTAGTTCCTTAAGTTATTTACTTGAAGATCAGAATTTTGTTAATAGATTAAAATTGAAAACCCTAAAATAACGACTTTTGTTCTATAAGTTATTTACTTGAAGATTTGGATTTTGTTAATAGTTTAACATTAAAAACTCTAAATTAACTACTTCTGTTCTATAAGTTATTTACTTGAAGATCAGAATGATGTTAATAGTTTAAAATTGAAAACTCTAAAATAACTACTTTTGTTCTATAAGTTATTTACTTGAAGAACAGAATTTTGTAGCAATTTAAAATCAAAATCTTCTAACTAACACTTTAGTTCCATAAGTTATTTACTTGAAGATCAGAATTTTGTTAATAGTTTAAAATTGAAAACCCTAAAATAACTACTTTTGTTCTATAAGTTATTTACTTGAAGATCTGCATTTTGTTAATAGTTTAAAATTAAAAACTCTAAATTAACTACTTCTGTTCTATAAGTTATTTACATGAAGATCAGAATATTGTTAATAGTTTAAAATTGATAACTCGAAAATAACAACTTTTGTTCTATAAGTTATTTACTTGCAGATCTGCATTTTGTTAATAGTTTAAAATTAAAAACTCTAAATTAACTACTTCTGTTCTATAAGTTATTTACATGAAGATCAGTATTTTGTTAATAGTTTAAAATTGAAAACCCTAAAATAACTACTTTTGTTCTATAAGTTATTTACTTGAAGATCTGCATTTTGTTAATAGTTTTAAATTAAAAACTCTAAATTAACTACTTCTGTTCTATAAGTTATTTACTTGAAGATCAGAATATTGTTAATAGTTTAAAATTGAAAACTCTAAAATAACTACTTTTGTTCTATAAGTTATTTACTTGTAGAACAGAATTTTGTAGCAATTTAAAATCAAAATCTTCTAACTAATACTTTAGTTCCTTAAGTTATTTACTTGAAGATCAGAATTTTGTTAATAGTTTAAAATTGAAAACCCTAAAATAACTACTTTTGTTCTATAAGTTATTTACATGAAGATCAGTATTTTGTAGCAATTTAAAATCAAAATCTTCTAACTAATACTTTAGTTCCTTAAGTTATTTACTTGAAGATCAGAATTTTGTTAATAGTTTAAAATTGAAAACCCTAAAATAACTACTTTTGTTCTATAAGTTATTTACTTGAAGATCAGAATATTGTTAATAGTTTAAAATTGAAAACTCTAAAATAACTACTTTAGTTCTATAAGTTATTTACTTTAGAACAGAATTTTGTAGCAATTTAAAATCAAAATCTTCTAACTAATACTTTAGTTCCTTAAGTTATTTACTTGAAGATCAGAATTTTGTTAATAGTTTAAAATTGAAAACCCTAAAATAACTACTTTTGTTCTATAGGTTATTTACTTGAAGAACAGAATTTTGTAGCAATGTAAAGTCAAAATGTTCTAACTAATACTTTAGTTCTTTAAGTTATTTTCTTGAAGATCAGAATTTTGTTAATAGTTTAAAATTGAAAACCCTAAAATAACTACTTTTGTTCTATAAGTTATTTACATGAAGATCAGTATTTTGTTAATATTTTAAAATTGAAAACCCTAAAATAACTACTTTTGTTCTATAAGTTATTTACTTGTAGAACAGAATTTTGTAGCAATTTAAAATCAAAATCTTCTAACTAATACTTTAGTTCCTTAAGTTATTTACTTGAAGATCTGCATTTTGTTAATAGTTTAAAATTAAAAACTCTAAATTAACTACTTCTGTTCTATAAGTTAATTTCATGAAGATCAGAATTTTGTTAATAGTTTAAAATTGAAAACTCTAAAATAACTACTTTTGTTCTATAATTTATTTACTTGAAGAACAGAATTTTGTAGCAATTTAAAATCAAAATCTTCTGACTAATACTTTAGTTCCTTAAGTTATTTACTTGAAGATCAGAATTTTGTTAATAGATTAAAATTGAAAACCCTAAAATAACGACTTTTGTTCTATAAGTTATTTACTTGAAGATTTGCATTTTGTTAATAGTTTAACATTAAAAACTCTAAATTAACTACTTCTGTTTTATAAGTTATTTACTTGAAGATCAGAATGATGTTAATAGTTTAAAATTGAAAACTCTAAAATAACTACTTTTGTTCTATAAGTTATTTACTTGAAGAACAGAATTTTGTAGCAATTTAAAATCAAAATCTTCTAACTAACACTTTAGTTCCATAAGTTATTTACTTGAAGATCAGAATTTTGTTAATAGTTTAAAATTGAAAACCCTAAAATAACTACTTTTGTTCTATAAGTTATTTACTTGAAGATCTGCATTTTGTTAATAGTTTAAAATTAAAAACTCTAAATTAACTACTTCTGTTCTATAAGTTATTTACATGAAGATCAGAATATTGTTAATAGTTTAAAATTGATAACTCGAAAATAACAACTTTTGTTCTATAAGTTATTTACTTGCAGATATGCATTTTGTTAATAGTTTAAAATTAAAAACTCTAAATTAACTACTTCTGTTCTATAAGTTATTTACATGAAGATCAGTATTTTGTTAATAGTTTAAAATTGAAAACCCTAAAATAACTACTTTTGTTCTATAAGTTATTTACTTGAAGATCTGCATTTTGTTAATAGTTTTAAATTAAAAACTCTAAATTAACTACTTCTGTTCTATAAGTTATTTACTTGAAGATCAGAATATTGTTAATAGTTTAAAATTGAAAACTCTAAAATAACTACTTTTGTTCTATAAGTTATTTACTTGTAGAACAGAATTTTGTAGCAATTTAAAATCAAAATCTTCTAACTAATACTTTAGTTCCTTAAGTTATTTACTTGAAGATCAGAATTTTGTTAATAGTTTAAAATTGAAAACCCTAAAATAACTACTTTTGTTCTATAAGTTATTTACATGAAGATCAGTATTTTGTTAATATTTTAAAATTGAAAACTCTAAAATAACTACTTTTGTTCTATAAGTTATTTACTTGTAGAACAGAATTTTGTAGCAATTTAAAATCAAAATCTTCTAACTAATACTTTAGTTCCTTAAGTTATTTACTTGAAGATCAGAATTTTGTTAATAGTTTAAAATTGAAAACCCTAAAATAACTACTTTTGTTCTATAAGTTATTTACTTGAAGATCAGAATATTGTTAATAGTTTAAAATTGAAAACTCTAAAATAACTACTTTAGTTCTATAAGTTATTTACTTGTAGAACAGAATTTTGTAGCAATTTAAAATCAAAATCTTCTAACTAATACTTTAGTTCCTTAAGTTATTTACTTGAAGATCAGAATTTTGTTAATAGTTTAAAATTGAAAACCCTAAAATAACTACTTTTGTTCTATAGGTTATTTACTTGAAGAACAGAATTTTGTAGCAATGTAAAGTCAAAATGTTCTAACTAATACTTTAGTTCTTTAAGTTATTTTCTTGAAGATCAGAATTTTGTTAATAGTTTAAAATTGAAAACCCTAAAATAACTACTTTTGTTCTATAAGTTATTTACATGAAGATCAGTATTTTGTTAATATTTTAAAATTGAAAACCCTAAAATAACTACTTTTGTTCTATAAGTTATTTACTTGTAGAACAGAATTTTGTAGCAATTTAAAATCAAAATCTTCTAACTAATACTTTAGTTCCTTAAGTTATTTACTTGAAGATCTGCATTTTGTTAATAGTTTAAAATTAAAAACTCTAAATTAACTACTTCTGTTCTATAAGTTAATTACATGAAGATCAGAATTTTGTTAATAGTTTAAAATTGAAAACTCTAAAATAACTACTTTTGTTCTATAATTTATTTACATGAAGAACAGAATTTTGTAGCAATTTAAAATCAAAATCTTCTGACTAATACTTTAGTTCCTTAAGTTATTTACTTGAAGATCAGAATTTTGTTAATAGATTAAAATTGAAAACCCTAAAATAACTACTTTTGTTCTATAAGTTATTTACTTGAAGATTTGCATTTTGTTAATAGTTTAACATAAAAAACTCTAAATTAACTACTTCTGTTCTATAAGTTATTTACTTGAAGATCAGAATGATGTTAATAGTTTAAAATTGAAAACTCTAAAATAACTACTTTTGTTCTATAAGTTATTTACTTGAAGAACAGAATTTTGTAGCAATTTAAAATCAAAATCTTCTAACTAACACTTTAGTTCCTTAAGTTATTTACTTGAAGATCAGAATTTTGTTAATAGTTTAAAATTGAAAACCCTAAAATAACTACTTTTGTTCTATAAGTTATTTACTTGAAGAACAGAATTTTGTAGCATTGTAAAATCAAAATCTTCTAACTAATACTTTAGTTCTTTAAGTTATTTACTTGAAGATCAGAATTTTGCTAATCGTTTTAAATTGAAAACCCTAAAATAACTACTTTTGTTCTATAAGTTATTTACTTGCAGATCTGCATTTTGTTAATAGTTTAAAATTAAAAACTCTAAATTAACTACTTCTGTTCTATAAGTTATTTACATGAAGATCAGTATTTTGTTAATAGTTTAAAATTGAAAACCCTAAAATAACTACTTTTGTTCTATAAGTTATTTACTTGAAGATCTGCATTTTGTTAATAGTTTTAAATTAAAAACTCTAAATTAACTACTTCTGTTCTATAAGTTATTTACTTGAAGATCAGAATATTGTTAATAGTTTAAAATTAAAAACTCTAAAATAACTACTTTTGTTCTATAAGTTATTTACTTGTAGAACAGAATTTTGTAGCAATTTAAAATCAAAATCTTCTAACTAATACTTTAGTTCCTTAAGTTATTTACTTGAAGATCAGAATTTTGTTAATAGTTTAAAATTGAAAACCCTAAAATAACTACTTTTGTTCTATAAGTTATTTACATGAAGATCAGTATTTTGTTAATAGTTTAAAATTGAAAACCCTAAAATAACTACTTTTGTTCTATAAGTTATTTACTTGTAGAACAAAATTTTGTAGCAATTTAAAATCAAAATCTTCTAACTAATACTTTGGTTCCTTAAGTTATTTACTTGAAGATCAGAATTTTGCTAATAGTTTAAAATTGAAAACCCTAAAATAACTACTTTTGTTCTATAAGTTATTTACTTGAAGATCAGAATTTTGCTAATAGTTTAAAATTGAAAACCCTAAAATAACTACTTTTGTTCTATAAGTTATTTACTTGAAGATTTGCATTTTGTTAATAGTTTAAAATTAAAAACTCTAAATTAACTACTTCTGTTCTATAAGTTATTTACATGAAGATCAAAATATTGTTAATAGTTTAAAATTGAAAACTCTAAAATAACTACTTTTGTTCTACAAGTTATTTACTTGAAGAACAGAATTTTGTAGCAATGTAAAATCAAAATCTTCTAACTAATACTTTAGTTCTTTAAGTTATTTACTTGAAGATCAGAATTTTGCTAATAGTTTAAAATTGAAAACCCTAAAATAACTACTTTTGTTCTATAAGTTATTTACTTGAAGATCTGCATTTTGTTAATAGTTTAAAATTAAAAACTCTAAATTAACTACTTCTGTTCAATAAGTTATTTACATGAAGATCAGTATTTTGTTAATAGTTTAAAATTGAAAACCCTAAAATAACTACTTTTGTTCTATAATTTATTTACTTGAAGATCTGCATTTTGTTAATAGTTTAAAATTAAAAACTCTAAATTAACTACTTCTGTTCTATAAGTTATTTACTTGAAGATCAGAATTTTGCTAATAGTTTAAAATTGAAAACCCTAAAATAACTACTTTTGTTCTATAAGTTATTTACTTGAAGATCTGCATTTTGTTAATAGTTTAAAATTAAAAACTCTAAATTAACTACTTCTGTTCTATAAGTTATTTACATGAAGATCAGAATATTGTTAATAGTTTAAAATTGAAAACTCGAAAATAACTACTTTTGTTCTATAAGTTATTTACTTGAAGAACAGAATTTTGTAGCATTGTAAAATCAAAATCTTCTAACTAATACTTTAGTTCTTTAAGTTATTTACTTGAAGATCAGAATTTTGCTAATCGTTTTAAATTGAAAACCCTAAAATAACTACTTTTGTTCTATAAGTTATTTACTTGCAGATCTGCATTTTGTTAATAGTTTAAAATTAAAAACTCTAAATTAACTACTTCTGTTCTATAAGTTATTTACATGAAGATCAGTATTTTGTTAATAGTTTAAAATTGAAAACCCTAAAATAACTACTTTTGTTCTATAAGTTATTTACTTGAAGATCTGCATTTTGTTAATAGTTTTAAATTAAAAACTCTAAATTAACTACTTCTGTTCTATAAGTTATTTACTTGAAGATCAGAATATTGTTAATAGTTTAAAATTAAAAACTCTAAAATAACTACTTTTGTTCTATAAGTTATTTACTTGTAGAACAGAATTTTGTAGCAATTTAAAATCAAAATCTTCTAACTAATACTTTAGTTCCTTAAGTTATTTACTTGAAGATCAGAATTTTGTTAATAGTTTAAAATTGAAAACCCTAAAATAACTACTTTTGTTCTATAAGTTATTTACATGAAGATCAGTATTTTGTTAATAGTTTAAAATTGAAAACCCTAAAATAACTACTTTTGTTCTATAAGTTATTTACTTGTAGAACAGAATTTTGTAGCAATTTAAAATCAAAATCTTCTAACTAATACTTTGGTTCCTTAAGTTATTTACTTGAAGATCAGAATTTTGCTAATAGTTTAAAATTGAAAACCCTAAAATAACTACTTTTGTTCTATAAGTTATTTACTTGAAGATCAGAATTTTGCTAATAGTTTAAAATTGAAAACCCTAAAATAACTACTTTTGTTCTATAAGTTATTTACTTGAAGATTTGCATTTTGTTAATAGTTTAAAATTAAAAACTCTAAATTAACTACTTCTGTTCTATAAGTTATTTACATGAAGATCAAAATATTGTTAATAGTTTAAAATTGAAAACTCTAAAATAACTACTTTTGTTCTACAAGTTATTTACTTGAAGAACAGAATTTTGTAGCAATGTAAAATCAAAATCTTCTAACTAATACTTTAGTTCTTTAAGTTATTTACTTGAAGATCAGAATTTTGCTAATAGTTTAAAATTGAAAACCCTAAAATAACTACTTTTGTTCTATAAGTTATTTACTTGAAGATCAGAATATTGTTAATAGTTTAAAATTGAAAACTCTAAAATAACTACTTTTGTTCTATAAGTTATTTACTTGTAGAACAGAATTTTGTAGCAATTTAAAATCAAAATCTTCTAACTAATACTTTAGTTCCTTAAGTTATTTACTTGAAGATCAGAATTTTGTTAATAGTTTAAAATTGAAAACCCTAAAATAACTACTTCTGTTCTATAAGTTATTTATATGAAGATCAAAATATTGTTAATAGTTTAAAATTGAAAACTCTAAAATAACTACTTTTGTTCTACAAGTTATTTACTTGAAGAACAGAATTTTGTAGCAATGTAAAATCAAAATCTTCTAACTAATACTTTAGTTCTTTAAGTTATTTACTTGAAGATCAGAATTTTGCTAATAGTTTAAAATTAAAAACCCTAAAGTTACTACTTTTGTTCTATAAGTTATTTACTTGAAGATCTGCATTTTGTTAATAGTTTAAAAATAAAAACTCTAAATTAACTACTTCTATTCTATAAGTTATTTACATGAAGATCAGAATTTTGTTAATAGTTTAAAATTGAAAACTCTAAAATAACTACTTTTGTTCTATAAGTTATTTACTTGAAGATCTGCATTTTGTTAATAGTTTATAATTAAAAACTCTAAATTAACTACTTCTGTTCTATAAGTTATTTACATGAAGATCAGAATTTTGTTAATAGTTTAAAATTGAAAACTCTAAAATAACTACTTTTGTTCTATAAGTTATTTACTTGAAGAACAGAATTTTGTAGCAATTTAAAATTAAAATCTTCTAACTAATACTTTAGTTCCTTAAGTTATTTACTTGAAGATCAGAATTTTGTTAATAGTTTAAAATTAAAAACTCTAAATTAACTACTTCTGTTCTATAAGTTATTTACATGAAGATCAGAATTTTGTTAATAGATTAAAATTGAAAACCCTAAAATAACTACTTTTGTTCTATAAGTTATTTACTTGCAGATCTGCATTTTGTTAATAGTTTAAAATTAAAAACTCTAAATTAACTACTTCTGTTCTATAAGTTATTTACATGAAGATCAGTATTTTGTTAATAGTTTAAAATTGAAAACCCTAAAATAACTACTTTTGTTCTATAAGTTATTTACTTGAAGATCTGCATTTTGTTAATAGTTTTAAATTAAAAACTCTAAATTAACTACTTCTGTTCTATAAGTTATTTACTTGAAGATCAGAATATTGTTAATAGTTTAAAATTAAAAACTCTAAAATAACTACTTTTGTTCTATAAGTTATTTACTTGTAGAACAGAATTTTGTAGCAATTTAAAATCAAAATCTTCTAACTAATACTTTAGTTCCTTAAGTTATTTACTTGAAGATCAGAATTTTGTTAATAGTTTAAAATTGAAAACCCTAAAATAACTACTTTTGTTCTATAAGTTATTTACATGAAGATCAGTATTTTGTTAATAGTTTAAAATTGAAAACCCTAAAATAACTACTTTTGTTCTATAAGTTATTTACTTGTAGAACAGAATTTTGTAGCAATTTAAAATCAAAATCTTCTAACTAATACTTTGGTTCCTTAAGTTATTTACTTGAAGATCAGAATTTTGCTAATAGTTTAAAATTGAAAACCCTAAAATAACTACTTTTGTTCTATAAGTTATTTACTTGAAGATCAGAATTTTGCTAATAGTTTAAAATTGAAAACCCTAAAATAACTACTTTTGTTCTATAAGTTATTTACTTGAAGATTTGCATTTTGTTAATAGTTTAAAATTAAAAACTCTAAATTAACTACTTCTGTTCTATAAGTTATTTACATGAAGATCAAAATATTGTTAATAGTTTAAAATTGAAAACTCTAAAATAACTACTTTTGTTCTACAAGTTATTTACTTGAAGATCTGCATTTTGTTAATAGTTTAAAATTAAAAACTCTAAATTAACTACTTCTGTTCTATAAGTTATTTACATGAAGATCAGAATATTGTTAATAGTTTAAAATTGAAAACTCGAAAATAACTACTTTTGTTCTATAAGTTATTTACTTGAAGAACAGAATTTTGTAGCATTGTAAAATCAAAATCTTCTAACTAATACTTTAGTTCTTTAAGTTATTTACTTGAAGATCAGAATTTTGCTAATCGTTTTAAATTGAAAACCCTAAAATAACTACTTTTGTTCTATAAGTTATTTACTTGCAGATCTGCATTTTGTTAATAGTTTAAAATTAAAAACTCTAAATTAACTACTTCTGTTCTATAAGTTATTTACATGAAGATCAGTATTTTGTTAATAGTTTAAAATTGAAAACCCTAAAATAACTACTTTTGTTCTATAAGTTATTTACTTGAAGATCTGCATTTTGTTAATAGTTTTAAATTAAAAACTCTAAATTAACTACTTCTGTTCTATAAGTTATTTACTTGAAGATCAGAATATTGTTAATAGTTTAAAATTAAAAACTCTAAAATAACTACTTTTGTTCTATAAGTTATTTACTTGTAGAACAGAATTTTGTAGCAATTTAAAATCAAAATCTTCTAACTAATACTTTAGTTCCTTAAGTTATTTACTTGAAGATCAGAATTTTGTTAATAGTTTAAAATTGAAAACCCTAAAATAACTACTTTTGTTCTATAAGTTATTTACATGAAGATCAGTATTTTGTTAATAGTTTAAAATTGAAAACCCTAAAATAACTACTTTTGTTCTATAAGTTATTTACTTGTAGAACAGAATTTTGTAGCAATTTAAAATCAAAATCTTCTAACTAATACTTTGGTTCCTTAAGTTATTTACTTGAAGATCAGAATTTTGCTAATAGTTTAAAATTGAAAACCCTAAAATAACTACTTTTGTTCTATAAGTTATTTACTTGAAGATCAGAATTTTGCTAATAGTTTAAAATTGAAAACCCTAAAATAACTACTTTTGTTCTATAAGTTATTTACTTGAAGATTTGCATTTTGTTAATAGTTTAAAATTAAAAACTCTAAATTAACTACTTCTGTTCTATAAGTTATTTACATGAAGATCAAAATATTGTTAATAGTTTAAAATTGAAAACTCTAAAATAACTACTTTTGTTCTACAAGTTATTTACTTGAAGAACAGAATTTTGTAGCAATGTAAAATCAAAATCTTCTAACTAATACTTTAGTTCTTTAAGTTATTTACTTGAAGATCAGAATTTTGCTAATAGTTTAAAATTGAAAACCCTAAAATAACTACTTTTGTTCTATAAGTTATTTACTTGAAGATCAGAATATTGTTAATAGTTTAAAATTGAAAACTCTAAAATAACTACTTTTGTTCTATAAGTTATTTACTTGTAGAACAGAATTTTGTAGCAATTTAAAATCAAAATCTTCTAACTAATACTTTAGTTCCTTAAGTTATTTACTTGAAGATCAGAATTTTGTTAATAGTTTAAAATTGAAAACCCTAAAATAACTACTTCTGTTCTATAAGTTATTTATATGAAGATCAAAATATTGTTAATAGTTTAAAATTGAAAACTCTAAAATAACTACTTTTGTTCTACAAGTTATTTACTTGAAGAACAGAATTTTGTAGCAATGTAAAATCAAAATCTTCTAACTAATACTTTAGTTCTTTAAGTTATTTACTTGAAGATCAGAATTTTGCTAATAGTTTAAAATTAAAAACCCTAAAGTTACTACTTTTGTTCTATAAGTTATTTACTTGAAGATCTGCATTTTGTTAATAGTTTAAAAATAAAAACTCTAAATTAACTACTTCTGTTCTATAAGTTATTTACATGAAGATCAGAATTTTGTTAATAGTTTAAAATTGAAAACTCTAAAATAACTACTTTTGTTCTATAAGTTATTTACTTGAAGATCTGCATTTTGTTAATAGTTTATAATTAAAAACTCTAAATTAACTACTTCTGTTCTATAAGTTATTTACATGAAGATCAGAATTTTGTTAATAGTTTAAAATTGAAAACTCTAAAATAACTACTTTTGTTCTATAAGTTATTTACTTGAAGAACAGAATTTTGTAGCAATTTAAAATTAAAATCTTCTAACTAATACTTTAGTTCCTTAAGTTATTTACTTGAAGATCAGAATTTTGTTAATAGTTTAAAATTAAAAACTCTAAATTAACTACTTCTGTTCTATAAGTTATTTACATGAAGATCAGAATTTTGTTAATAGATTAAAATTGAAAACCCTAAAATAACTACTTTTGTTCTATAAGTTATTTACTTGCAGATCTGCATTTTGTTAATAGTTTAAAATTAAAAACTCTAAATTAACTACTTCTGTTCTATAAGTTATTTACATGAAGATCAGTATTTTGTTAATAGTTTAAAATTGAAAACCCTAAAATAACTACTTTTGTTCTATAAGTTATTTACTTGAAGATCTGCATTTTGTTAATAGTTTTAAATTAAAAACTCTAAATTAACTACTTCTGTTCTATAAGTTATTTACTTGAAGATCAGAATATTGTTAATAGTTTAAAATTAAAAACTCTAAAATAACTACTTTTGTTCTATAAGTTATTTACTTGTAGAACAGAATTTTGTAGCAATTTAAAATCAAAATCTTCTAACTAATACTTTAGTTCCTTAAGTTATTTACTTGAAGATCAGAATTTTGTTAATAGTTTAAAATTGAAAACCCTAAAATAACTACTTTTGTTCTATAAGTTATTTACATGAAGATCAGTATTTTGTTAATAGTTTAAAATTGAAAACCCTAAAATAACTACTTTTGTTCTATAAGTTATTTACTTGTAGAACAGAATTTTGTAGCAATTTAAAATCAAAATCTTCTAACTAATACTTTGGTTCCTTAAGTTATTTACTTGAAGATCAGAATTTTGCTAATAGTTTAAAATTGAAAACCCTAAAATAACTACTTTTGTTCTATAAGTTATTTACTTGAAGATCAGAATTTTGCTAATAGTTTAAAATTGAAAACCCTAAAATAACTACTTTTGTTCTATAAGTTATTTACTTGAAGATTTGCATTTTGTTAATAGTTTAAAATTAAAAACTCTAAATTAACTACTTCTGTTCTATAAGTTATTTACATGAAGATCAAAATATTGTTAATAGTTTAAAATTGAAAACTCTAAAATAACTACTTTTGTTCTACAAGTTATTTACTTGAAGAACAGAATTTTGTAGCAATGTAAAATCAAAATCTTCTAACTAATACTTTAGTTCTTTAAGTTATTTACTTGAAGATCAGAATTTTGCTAATAGTTTAAAATTGAAAACCCTAAAATAACTACTTTTGTTCTATAAGTTATTTACTTGAAGATCTGCATTTTGTTAATAGTTTAAAATTAAAAACTCTAAATTAACTACTTCTGTTCAATAAGTTATTTACATGAAGATCAGTATTTTGTTAATAGTTTAAAATTGAAAACCCTAAAATAACTACTTTTGTTCTATAAGTTATTTACATGAAGATCAGTATTTTGTTAATAGTTTAAAATTGAAAACCCTAAAATAACTACTTTTGTTCTATAAGTTATTTACTTGTAGAACAGAATTTTGTAGCAATTTAAAATCAAAATCTTCTAACTAATACTTTGGTTTCTTAAGTTATTTACTTGAAGATCAGAATTTTGCTAATAGTTTAAAATTGAAAACCCTAAAATAACTACTTTTGTTCTATAAGTTATTTACTTGAAGATCAGAATATTGTTAATAGTTTAAAATTGAAAACTCTAAAATAACTACTTTTGTTCTATAAGTTATTTACTTGTAGAACAGAATTTTGTAGCAATTTAAAATCAAAATCTTCTAACTAATACTTTAGTTCCTTAAGTTATTTACTTGAAGATCAGAATTTTGTTAATAGTTTAAAATTGAAAACCCTAAAATAACTACTTCTGTTCTATAAGTTATTTATATGAAGATCAAAATATTGTTAATAGTTTAAAATTGAAAACTCTAAAATAACTACTTTTGTTCTACAAGTTATTTACTTGAAGAACAGAATTTTGTAGCAATGTAAAATCAAAATCTTCTAACTAATACTTTAGTTCTTTAAGTTATTTACTTGAAGATCAGAATTTTGCTAATAGTTTAAAATTGAAAACCCTAAAGTTACTACTTTTGTTCTATAAGTTATTTACTTGAAGATCTGCATTTTGTTAATAGTTTAAAAATAAAAACTCTAAATTAACTACTTCTGTTCTATAAGTTATTTACATGAAGATCAGAATTTTGTTAATAGTTTAAAATTGAAAACTCTAAAATAACTACTTTTGTTCTATAAGTTATTTACTTGAAGATCTGCATTTTGTTAATAGTTTATAATTAAAAACTCTAAATTAACTACTTCTGTTCTATAAGTTATTTACATGAAGATCAGAATTTTGTTAATAGTTTAAAATTGAAAACTCTAAAATAACTACTTTTGTTCTATAAGTTATTTACTTGAAGAACAGAATTTTGTAGCAATTTAAAATTAAAATCTTCTAACTAATACTTTAGTTCCTTAAGTTATTTACTTGAAGATCAGAATTTTGTTAATAGTTTAAAATTAAAAACTCTAAATTAACTACTTCTGTTCTATAAGTTATTTACATGAAGATCAGAATTTTGTTAATAGATTAAAATTGAAAACCCTAAAATAACTACTTTTGTTCTATAAGTTATTTACTTAAAGATTTGCATTTTGTTAATAGTTTAACATTAAAAACTCTAAATTAACTACTTCTGTTCTATAAGTTATTTACTTGAAGATCAGAATGATGTTAATAGTTTAAAATTGAAAACTCTAAAATAACTACTTTTGTTCTATAAGTTATTTACTTGAAGAACAGAATTTTGTAGCAATTTAAAATCAAAATCTTCTAACTAATACTTTAGTTCCTTAAGTTATTTACTTGAAGATCAGAATTTTGTTAATAGTTTAAAATTGAAAACCCTAAAATAGCTACTTTTGTTCTATAAGTTATTTACTTGAAGATCTGCATTTTGTTAATAGTTTAAAATTAAAAACTCTAAATTAACTACTTCTGTTCTATAAGTTATTTACATGAAGATCAGAATATTGTTAATAGTTTAAAATTGATAACTCGAAAATAACTACTTTTGTTCTATAAGTTATTTACTTGAAGAACAGAATTTTGTAGCATTGTAAAATCAAAATCTTCTAACTAATACTTTAGTTCTTTAAGTTATTTACTTGAAGATCAGAATTTTGCTAATCGTTTTAAATTGAAAACCCTAAAATAACTACTTTTGTTCTATAAGTTATTTACTTGCAGATCTGCATTTTGTTAATAGTTTAAAATTAAAAACTCTAAATTAACTACTTCTGTTCTATAAGTTATTTACACGAAGATCAGTATTTTGTTAATATTTTAAAATTGAAAACCCTAAAATAACTACTTTTGTTCTATAAGTTATTTACTTGTAGAACAGAATTTTGTAGCAATTTAAAATCAAAATCTTCTAACTAATACTTTAGTTCCTTAAGTTATTTACTTGAAGATCAGAATTTTGTTAATAATTTAAAATTGAAAACCCTAAAATAAATACTTTTGTTCTATAAGTTATTTACTTGAAGATCAGAATATTGTTAATAGTTTAAAATTGAAAACTCTAAAATAACTACTTTAGTTCTATAAGTTATTTACTTGTAGAACAGAATTTTGTAGCAATTTAAAATCAAAATCTTCTAACTAATACTTTAGTTCCTTAAGTTATTTACTTGAAGATCAGATTTTTGTTAATAGTTTAAAATTGAAAACCCTAAAATAACTACTTTTGTTCTATAGGTTATTTACTTGAAGAACAGAATTTTGTAGCAATGTAAAGTCAAAATCTTCTAACTAATACTTTAGTTCTTTAAGTTATTTTCTTGAAGATCAGAATTTTATAATAGTTTAAAATTGAAAACCCTAAAATAACTAATTTTGTTCTATAAGTTATTTGCTTGAAGATCTGCATTTTGTTAGTAGTTTAAAATTAAAAACTCTAAATTAACTACTTCTGTTCTATAAGTTATTTACTTGAAGATCAGAATTTTGTTAATAGTTTAAAATTGAAAACTCTAAAATAACTACTTTTGTTCTATAAGTTATTTACTTGAAGAACAGAATTTTGTTAATAGTTTAAAATTAAAAACTCTAAATTAACTACTTTTGTTCTATAAGTTATTTACTTGAAGATCTGCATTTTGTTAATAGTTTAAAATTAAAAACTCTAAATTAACTACTTCTGTTCTATAAGTTATTTACTTGAAGATCAGAATATTGTTAATAGTTTAAAATTGAAAACTCTAAAATAACTACTTTTGTTCTATAAGTTATTTACTTGAAGATCTGCATTTTGTTAATAGTTTAAAATTAAAAACTCTAAATTAACTACTTCTGTTCTATAAGTTATTTACATGAAGATCAGAATTTTGTTAATAGTTTAAAATTGAAAACTCTAAAATAACTACTTTTGTTCTATAAGTTATTTACTTGAAGAACAGAATTTTGTAGCAATTTAAAACTAAAATCTTCTAACTAATACTTTAGTTCCTTAAGTTATTTACTTGAAGATCAGAATTTTGTCAATAGTTTAAAATTAAAAACTCTATATTAACTACTTCTGTTCTATAAGTTATTTACATGAAGATCAGAATTTTGTTAATAGTTTAAAATTGAAAACTCTGAAATAACTACTTTTGTTCTATAAGTTATTTACTTGAAGAACAGAATTTTGTAGAAATTTAAAATCAAAATCTTCTAACTAATACTTTAGTTCCTTAAGTTATTTACTTGAAGATCAGAATTTTGTTAATAGATAAAAATTGAAAACCCTAAAATAACTACTTTTGTTCTATAAGTTATTTACTTGAAGATTTGCATTTTGTTAATAGTTTAACATTAAAAACTCTAAATTAACTACTTCTGTTCTATAAGTTATTTACTTGAAGATCAGAATGATGTTAATGGTTTAAAATTGAAAACTCTAAAATAACTACTTTTGTTCTATAAGTTATTTACTTGAAGAACAGAATTTTGTAGCAATTTAAAATCAAAATCTTCTAACTAATACTTTAGTTCCTTAAGTTATTTACTTGAAGATCAGAATATTGTTAATAGTTTAAAATTGAAAGCTCTAAAATAACTACTTTTGTTCTATAAGTTATTTACTTGAAGATCTGCATTTTGTTAATAGTTTTAAATTAAAAACTCTATATTAACTACTTCTGTTCTATAAGTTATTTACTTGAAGATCAGAATATTGTTAATAGTTTAAAATTGAAAACTCTAAAATAACTAATTTTGTTCTATAAGCTATTTGCTTGAAGATCTGCATTTTGTTAGTAGTTTAAAATTAAAAACTCTAAATTAACTACTTCTGTTCTATAAGTTATTTACTTGAAGATCAGAATTTTGTTAATAGTTTAAAATTGAAAACTCTAAAATAACTACTTTTGTTCTATAAGTAATTTACTTGAAGAACAGAATTTTGTTAATAGTTTAAAATTAAAAACTCTAAATTAACTACTTTTGTTCTATAAGTTATTTACTTGAAGATCTGCATTTTGTTAATAGTTTAAAATTAAAAACTCTAAATTAACTACTTCTGTTCTATAAGTTATTTACTTGAAGATCAGAATATTGTTAATAGTTTAAAATTGAAAACTCTAAAATAACTACTTTTGTTCTATAAGTTATTTACTTGAAGATCTGCATTTTGTTAATAGTTTAAAATTAAAAACTCTAAATTAACTACTTCTGTTCTATAAGTTATTTACATGAAGATCAGAATTTTGTTAATAGTTTAAAATTGAAAACTCTAAAATAACTACTTTTGTTCTATAAGTTATTTACTTGAAGAACAGAATTTTGTAGCAATTTAAAATTAAAATCTTCTAACTAATACTTTAGTTCCTTAAGTTATTTACTTGAAGATCAGAATTTTGTCAATAGTTTAAAATTAAAAACTCTAAATTAACTACTTCTGTTCTATAAGTTATTTACATGAAGATCAGAATTTTGTTAATAGTTTAAAATTGAAAACTCTAAAATAACTACTTTTGTTCTATAAGTTATTTACTTGAAGAACAGAATTTTGTAGCAATTTAAAATCAAAATCTTCTAACTAATACTTTAGTTCCTTAAGTTATTTACTTGAAGATCAGAATTTTGTTAATAGATTAAAATTGAAAACCCTAAAATAACTACTTTTGTTCTATAAGTTATTTACTTGAAGATTTGCATTTTGTTAATAGTTTAACATTAAAAACTCTAAATTAACTACTTCTGTTCTATAAGTTATTTACTTGAAGATCAGAATGATGTTAATAGTTTAAAATTGAAAACTCTAAAATAACTACTTTTGTTCAATAAGTTATTTACTTGAAGAACAGAATTTTGTAGCAATTTAAAATCAAAATCTTCTAACTAATACTTTAGTTCCTTAAGTTATTTACTTGAAGATCAGAATTTTGTTAATAGTTTAAAATTGAAAACCCTAAAATAACTACTTTTATTCTATAAGTTATTTACATGAAGATCAGAATATTGTTAATAGTTTAAAATTGAAAACTCGAAAATAACTACTTTTGTTCTTTAAGTTATTTACTTGAAGATCAGAATTTTGCTAATCGTTTTAAATTGAAAACCCTAAAATAACTACTTTTGTTCTATAAGTTATTTACTTGCAGATCTGCATTTTGTTAATAGTTTAAAATTAAAAACTCTAAATTAACTACTTCTGTTCTATAAGTTATTTACATGAAGATCAGTATTTTGTTAATAGTTTAAAATTGAAAACCCTAAAATAACTACTTTTGTTCTATAAGTTATTTACTTGAAGATCTGCATTTTGTTAATAGTTTTAAATTAAAAACTCTAAATTAACTACTTCTGTTCTATAAGTTATTTACTTGAAGATCAGAATATTGTTAATAGTTTAAAATTGAAAACTCTAAAATAACTACTTTTGTTCTATAAGTTATTTACTTGAAGAACAGAATTTTGTAGCAATGTAAAATCAAAATCTTCTAACTAATACTTTAGTTCTTTAAGTTATTTACATGAAGATCAGTATTTTGTTAATAGTTTAAAATTGAAAACCCTAAAATAACTACTTTTGTTCTATAAGTTATTTACTTGAAGAACAGAATTTTGTAGCAATGTAAAATCAAAATCTTCTAACTAATACTTTAGTTCTTTAAGTTATTTACTTGAAGATCAGAATTTTGCTAATAGTTTAAAATTGAAAACCCTAAAATAACTACTTTTGTTCTATAAGTTATTTACTTGAAGATCTGCATTTTGTTAATAGTTTAAAATTAAAAACTCTAAATTAACTACTTCTGTTCTATAAGTTAAGTACATGAAAATCAGTATTTTGTTAATAGTTTAAAATTGAAAACCCTAAAATAACTATTTTTGTTCTATAAGTTATTTACTTGAAGATCTGCATTTTGTTAATAGTTTAAAATTAAAAACTCTAAATTAACTACTTCTGTTCTATTAGTTATTTACTTGAAGATCAGAATATTGTTAATAGTTTAAAATTGAAAACTCTAAAATAACTACTTTTGTTCTATAAGTTATTTACTTGAAGATCTGCATTTTGTTAATAGTTTAAAATTAAAAACTCTAAATTAACTACTTCTGTTCTATAAGTTATTTACATGAAGATCAGAATATTGTTAATAGTTTAAAATTGAAAACTCTAAAATAACTACTTTTGTTCTATAAGTTATTTACTTGAAGAACAGAATTTTGTAGCAATTTAAAATCAAAATCTTCTAACTAATACTTTAGTTCCTTAAGTTATTTACTTGAAGATCAGAATTTTGTTAATAGTTTAAAATTGAAAACCCTAAAATAACTACTTTTGTTCTATATGTTATTTACTTGAAGATCTGCATTTTGTTAATAGTTTAAAATTAAAAACTCTAAATTAACTACTTCTGTTCTATAAGTTATTTACATGAAGATCAGAATATTGTTAATAGTTTAAAATTGAAAACTCGAAAATAACTACTTTTGTTCTATAAGTTATTTACTTGAAGAACAGAATTTTGTAGCATTGTAAAATCAAAATCTTCTAACTAATACTTTAGTTCTTTAAGTTATTTACTTGAAGATCAGAATTTTGCTAATCGTTTTAAATTGAAAACCCTAAAATAACTACTTTTGTTCTATAAGTTATTTACTTGCAGATCTGCATTTTGTTAATAGTTTAAAATTAAAAACTCTAAATTAACTACTTCTGTTCTATAAGTTATTTACATGAAGATCAGTATTTTGTTAATAGTTTAAAATTGAAAACCCTAAAATAACTACTTTTGTTCTATAAGTTATTTACTTGAAGATCTGCATTTTGTTAATAGTTTTAAATTAAAAACTCTAAATTAACTACTTCTGTTCTATAAGTTATTTACTTGAAGATCAGAATATTGTTAATAGTTTAAAATTGAAAACTCTAAAATAACTACTTTTGTTCTATAAGTTATTTACTTGAAGAACAGAATTTTGTAGCAATGTAAAATCAAAATCTTCTAACTAATACTTTAGTTCTTTAAGTTATTTACATGAAGATCAGTATTTTGTTAATAGTTTAAAATTGAAAACCCTAAAATAACTACTTTTGTTCTATAAGTTATTTACTTGAAGAACAGAATTTTGTAGCAATGTAAAATCAAAATCTTCTAACTAATACTTTAGTTCTTTAAGTTATTTACTTGAAGATCAGAATTTTGCTAATAGTTTAAAATTGAAAACCCTAAAATAACTACTTTTGTTCTATAAGTTATTTACTTGAAGATCTGCATTTTGTTAATAGTTTAAAATTAAAAACTCTAAATTAACTACTTCTGTTCTATAAGTTAAGTACATGAAAATCAGTATTTTGTTAATAGTTTAAAATTGAAAACCCTAAAATAACTATTTTTGTTCTATAAGTTATTTACTTGAAGATCTGCATTTTGTTAATAGTTTAAAATTAAAAACTCTAAATTAACTACTTCTGTTCTATTAGTTATTTACTTGAAGATCAGAATATTGTTAATAGTTTAAAATTGAAAACTCTAAAATAACTACTTTTGTTCTATAAGTTATTTACTTGAAGATCTGCATTTTGTTAATAGTTTAAAATTAAAAACTCTAAATTAACTACTTCTGTTCTATAAGTTATTTACATGAAGATCAGAATATTGTTAATAGTTTAAAATTGAAAACTCTAAAATAACTACTTTTGTTCTATAAGTTATTTACTTGAAGAACAGAATTTTGTAGCAATTTAAAATCAAAATCTTCTAACTAATACTTTAGTTCCTTAAGTTATTTACTTGAAGATCAGAATTTTGTTAATAGTTTAAAATTGAAAACCCTAAAATAACTACTTTTGTTCTATATGTTATTTACTTGAAGATCTGCATTTTGTTAATAGTTTAAAATTAAAAACTCTAAATTAACTACTTCTGTTCTATAAGTTATTTACATGAAGATCAGAATATTGTTAATAGTTTAAAATTGAAAACTCGAAAATAACTACTTTTGTTCTATAAGTTATTTACTTGAAGAACAGAATTTTGTAGCATTGTAAAATCAAAATCTTCTAACTAATACTTTAGTTCTTTAAGTTATTTACTTGAAGATCAGAATTTTGCTAATCGTTTTAAATTGAAAACCCTAAAATAACTACTTTTGTTCTATAAGTTATTTACTTGCAGATCTGCATTTTGTTAATAGTTTAAAATTAAAAACTCTAAATTAACTACTTCTGTTCTATAAGTTATTTACATGAAGATCAGTATTTTGTTAATAGTTTAAAATTGAAAACCCTAAAATAACTACTTTTGTTCTATAAGTTATTTACTTGAAGATCTGCATTTTGTTAATAGTTTTAAATTAAAAACTCTAAATTAACTACTTCTGTTCTATAAGTTATTTACTTGAAGATCAGAATATTGTTAATAGTTTAAAATTGAAAACCCTAAAATAACTACTTTTGTTCTATAGGTTATTTACTTGAAGAACAGAATTTTGTAGCAATGTAAAGTCAAAATCTTCTAACTAATACTTGAGTTCTTTAAGTTATTTTCTTGAAGATCAGAATTTTATAATAGTTTAAAATTGAAAACCCTAAAATAACTAATTTTGTTCTATAAGTTATTTGCTTGAAGATCTGCATTTTGTTAGTAGTTTAAAATTAAAAACTCTAAATTAACTACTTCTGTTCTATAAGTTATTTACTTGAAGATCAGAATTTTGTTAATAGTTTAAAATTGAAAACTCTAAAATAACTACTTTTGTTCTATAAGTTATTTACTTGAAGAACAGAATTTTGTTAATAGTTTAAAATTAAAAACTCTAAATTAACTACTTTTGTTCTATAAGTTATTTACTTGAAGATCTGCATTTTGTTAATAGTTTAAATTTAAAAACTCTAAATTAACTACTTCTGTTCTATAAGTTATTTACTTGAAGATCAGAATATTGTTAATAGTTTAAAATTGAAAACTCTAAAATAACTACTTTTGTTCTATAAGTTATTTACTTGAAGATCTGCATTTTGTTAATAGTTTAAAATTAAAAACTCTAAATTAACTACTTCTGTTCTATAAGTTATTTACATGAAGATCAGAATTTTGTTAATAGTTTAAAATTGAAAACTCTAAAATAACTACTTTTGTTCTATAAGTTATTTACTTGAAGAACAGAATTTTGTAGCAATTTAAAATTAAAATCTTCTAACTAATACTTTAGTTCCTTAAGTTATTTACTTGAAGATCAGAATTTTGTCAATAGTTTAAAATTAAAAACTCTATATTAACTACTTCTGTTCTATAAGTTATTTACATGAAGATCAGAATTTTGTTAATAGTTTAAAATTGAAAACTCTGAAATAACTACTATTGTTCTATAAGTTATTTACTTGAAGAACAGAATTTTGTAGAAATTTAAAATCAAAATCTTCTAACTAATACTTTAGTTCCTTAAGTTATTTACTTGAAGATCAGAATTTTGTTAATAGATAAAAATTGAAAACCCTAAAATAACTACTTTTGTTTTATAAGTTATTTACTTGAAGATTTGCATTTTGTTAATAGTTTAACATTAAAAACTCTAAATTAACTACTTCTGTTCTATAAGTTATTTACTTGAAGATCAGAATGATGTTAATGGTTTAAAATTGTAAAATTCTAAAATAACTACTTTTGTTCTATAAGTTATTTACTTGAAGAACAGAATTTTGTAGCAATTTAAAATCAAAATCTTCTAACTAATACTTTAGTTCCTTAAGTTATTTACTTGAAGATCAGAATTTTGTTAATAGTTTAAAATTGAAAACCCTAAAATAACTACTTTTGTTCTATATGTTATTTACTTGAAGATCTGCATTTTGTTAATAGTTTAAAATTAAAAACTCTAAATTAACTACTTCTGTTCTATAAGTTATTTACATGAAGATCAGAATATTGTTAATAGTTTAAAATTGAAAACTCGAAAATAACTACTTTTGTTCTATAAGTTATTTACTTGAAGAACAGAATTTTGTAGCATTGTAAAATCAAAATCTTCTAACTAATACTTTAGTTCTTTAAGTTATTTACTTGAAGATCAGAATTTTGCTAATCGTTTTAAATTGAAAACCCTAAAATAACTACTTTTGTTCTATAAGTTATTTACTTGCAGATCTGCATTTTGTTAATAGTTTAAAATTAAAAACTATAAATTAACTACTTCTGTTCTATAAGTTATTTACATGAAGATCAGTATTTTGTTAATAGTTTAAAATTGAAAACCCTAAAATAACTACTTTTGTTCTATAAGTTATTTACTTGAAGAACAGAATTTTGTAGCAATGTAAAATCAAAATCTTCTAACTAATACTTTAGTTCTTTAAGTTATTTACATGAAGATCAGTATTTTGTTAATAGTTTAAAATTGAAAACCCTAAAATAACTACTTTTGTTCTATAAGTTATTTACTTGAAGAACAGAATTTTGTAGCAATGTAAAATCAAAATCTTCTAACTAATACTTTAGTTCTTTAAGTTATTTACTTGAAGATCAGAATTTTGCTAATAGTTTAAAATTGAAAACCCTAAAATAACTACTTTTGTTCTATAAGTTATTTACTTGAAGATCTGCATTTTGTTAATAGTTTAAAATTAAAAACTCTAAATTAACTACTTCTGTTCTATAAGTTAAGTACATGAAAATCAGTATTTTGTTAATAGTTTAAAATTGAAAACCCTAAAATAACTATTTTTGTTCTATAAGTTATTTACTTGAAGATCTGCATTTTGTTAATAGTTTAAAATTAAAAACTCTAAATTAACTACTTCTGTTCTATTAGTTATTTACTTGAAGATCAGAATATTGTTAATAGTTTAAAATTGAAAACTCTAAAATAACTACTTTTGTTCTATAAGTTATTTACTTGAAGATCTGCATTTTGTTAATAGTTTAAAATTAAAAACTCTAAATTAACTACTTCTGTTCTATAAGTTATTTACATGAAGATCAGAATATTGTTAATAGTTTAAAATTGAAAACTCTAAAATAACTACTTTTGTTCTATAAGTTATTTACTTGAAGAACAGAATTTTGTAGCAATTTAAAATCAAAATCTTCTAACTAATACTTTAGTTCCTTAAGTTATTTACTTGAAGATCAGAATTTTGTTAATAGTTTAAAATTGAAAACCCTAAAATAACTACTTTTGTTCTATATGTTATTTACTTGAAGATCTGCATTTTGTTAATAGTTTAAAATTAAAAACTCTAAATTAACTACTTCTGTTCTATAAGTTATTTACATGAAGATCAGAATATTGTTAATAGTTTAAAATTGAAAACTCGAAAATAACTACTTTTGTTCTATAAGTTATTTACTTGAAGAACAGAATTTTGTAGCATTGTAAAATCAAAATCTTCTAACTAATACTTTAGTTCTTTAAGTTATTTACTTGAAGATCAGAATTTTGCTAATCGTTTTAAATTGAAAACCCTAAAATAACTACTTTTGTTCTATAAGTTATTTACTTGCAGATCTGCATTTTGTTAATAGTTTAAAATTAAAAACTCTAAATTAACTACTTCTGTTCTATAAGTTATTTACATGAAGATCAGTATTTTGTTAATAGTTTAAAATTGAAAACCCTAAAATAACTACTTTTGTTCTATAAGTTATTTACTTGAAGATCTGCATTTTGTTAATAGTTTTAAATTAAAAACTCTAAATTAACTACTTCTGTTCTATAAGTTATTTACTTGAAGATCAGAATATTGTTAATAGTTTAAAATTGAAAACCCTAAAATAACTACTTTTGTTCTATAGGTTATTTACTTGAAGAACAGAATTTTGTAGCAATGTAAAGTCAAAATCTTCTAACTAATACTTGAGTTCTTTAAGTTATTTTCTTGAAGATCAGAATTTTATAATAGTTTAAAATTGAAAACCCTAAAATAACTAATTTTGTTCTATAAGTTATTTGCTTGAAGATCTGCATTTTGTTAGTAGTTTAAAATTAAAAACTCTAAATTAACTACTTCTGTTCTATAAGTTATTTACTTGAAGATCAGAATTTTGTTAATAGTTTAAAATTGAAAACTCTAAAATAACTACTTTTGTTCTATAAGTTATTTACTTGAAGAACAGAATTTTGTTAATAGTTTAAAATTAAAAACTCTAAATTAACTACTTTTGTTCTATAAGTTATTTACTTGAAGATCTGCATTTTGTTAATAGTTTAAATTTAAAAACTCTAAATTAACTACTTCTGTTCTATAAGTTATTTACTTGAAGATCAGAATATTGTTAATAGTTTAAAATTGAAAACTCTAAAATAACTACTTTTGTTCTATAAGTTATTTACTTGAAGATCTGCATTTTGTTAATAGTTTAAAATTAAAAACTCTAAATTAACTACTTCTGTTCTATAAGTTATTTACATGAAGATCAGAATTTTGTTAATAGTTTAAAATTGAAAACTCTAAAATAACTACTTTTGTTCTATAAGTTATTTACTTGAAGAACAGAATTTTGTAGCAATTTAAAATTAAAATCTTCTAACTAATACTTTAGTTCCTTAAGTTATTTACTTGAAGATCAGAATTTTGTCAATAGTTTAAAATTAAAAACTCTATATTAACTACTTCTGTTCTATAAGTTATTTACATGAAGATCAGAATTTTGTTAATAGTTTAAAATTGAAAACTCTGAAATAACTACTATTGTTCTATAAGTTATTTACTTGAAGAACAGAATTTTGTAGAAATTTAAAATCAAAATCTTCTAACTAATACTTTAGTTCCTTAAGTTATTTACTTGAAGATCAGAATTTTGTTAATAGATAAAAATTGAAAACCCTAAAATAACTACTTTTGTTTTATAAGTTATTTACTTGAAGATTTGCATTTTGTTAATAGTTTAACATTAAAAACTCTAAATTAACTACTTCTGTTCTATAAGTTATTTACTTGAAGATCAGAATGATGTTAATGGTTTAAAATTGTAAAATTCTAAAATAACTACTTTTGTTCTATAAGTTATTTACTTGAAGAACAGAATTTTGTAGCAATTTAAAATCAAAATCTTCTAACTAATACTTTAGTTCCTTAAGTTATTTACTTGAAGATCAGAATTTTGTTAATAGTTTAAAATTGAAAACCCTAAAATAACTACTTTTGTTCTATATGTTATTTACTTGAAGATCTGCATTTTGTTAATAGTTTAAAATTAAAAACTCTAAATTAACTACTTCTGTTCTATAAGTTATTTACATGAAGATCAGAATATTGTTAATAGTTTAAAATTGAAAACTCGAAAATAACTACTTTTGTTCTATAAGTTATTTACTTGAAGAACAGAATTTTGTAGCATTGTAAAATCAAAATCTTCTAACTAATACTTTAGTTCTTTAAGTTATTTACTTGAAGATCAGAATTTTGCTAATCGTTTTAAATTGAAAACCCTAAAATAACTACTTTTGTTCTATAAGTTATTTACTTGCAGATCTGCATTTTGTTAATAGTTTAAAATTAAAAACTATAAATTAACTACTTCTGTTCTATAAGTTATTTACATGAAGATCAGTATTTTGTTAATAGTTTAAAATTGAAAACCCTAAAATAACTACTTTTGTTCTATAAGTTATTTACTTGAAGATCTGCATTTTGTTAATAGTTTTAAATTAAAAACTCTAAATTAACTACTTCTGTTCTATAAGTTATTTACTTGAAGATCAGAATATTGTTAATAGTTTAAAATTGAAAACTCTAAAATAACTAATTTTGTTCTATAAGTTATTTGCTTGAAGATCTGCATTTTGTTAGTAGTTTAAAATTAAAAACTCTAAATTAACTACTTCTGTTCTATAAGTTATTTACTTGAAGATCAGAATTTTGTTAATAGTTTAAAATTGAAAACTCTAAAATAACTACTTTTGTTCTATAAGTTATTTACTTGAAGAACAAATTTTGTTAATAGTTTAAAATTAAAAACTCTAAATTAACTACTTTTGTTCTATAAGTTATTTACTTGAAGATCTGCATTTTGTTAATAGTTTAAAATTAAAAACTCTAAATTAACTACTTCTGTTCTATAAGTTATTTACTTGAAGATCAGAATATTGTTAATAGTTTAAAATTGAAAACTCTAAAATAACTACTTTTGTTCTATAAGTTATTTACTTGAAGATCTGCATTTTGTTAATAGTTTAAAATTAAAAACTCTAAATTAACTACTTCTGTTCTATAAGTTATTTACATGAAGATCGGAATTTTGTTAATAGTTTAAAATTGAAAACTCTAAAATAACTACTTTTGTTCTATAAGTTATTTACTTGAAGAACAGAATTTTGTAGCAATTTAAAATTAAAATCTTCTAACTAATACTTTAGTTCCTTAAGTTATTTACTTGAAGATCAGAATTTTGTCAATAGTTTAAAATTAAAAACTCTAAATTAACTACTTCTGTTCTATAAGTTATTTACATGAAGATCAGAATTTTGTTAATAGTTTAAAATTGAAAACTCTAAAATAACTACTTTTGTTCTATAAGTTATTTACTTGAAGAACAGAATTTTGTAGCAATTTAAAATCAAAATCTTCTAACTAGTACTTTAGTTCCTTAAGTTATTTACTTGAAGATCAGAATTTTGTTAATAGATTAAAATTGAAAACCCTAAAATAACTACTTTTGTTCTATAAGTTATTTACTTGAAGATTTGCATTTTGTTAATAGTTTAACATTAAAAACTCTAAATTAACTACTTCTGTTCTATAAGTTATTTACTTGAAGATCAAAATGATGTTAATAGTTTAAAATTGAAAACTCTAAAATAACTACTTTTGTTCTATAAGTTATTTACTTGAAGAACAGAATTTTGTAGCAATTTAAAATCAAAATCTTCTAACTAATACTTTAGTTCCTTAAGTTATTTACTTGAAGATCAGAATTTTGTTAATAGTTTAAAATTGAAAACCCTAAAATAACTACTTTTGTTCTATAAGTTATTTACTAGAAGATCTTCATTTTGTTAATAGTTTAAAATTAAAAACTCTAAATTAACTACTTCTGTTCTATAAGTTATTTACATGAAGATCAGAATATTGTTAATAGTTTAAAATTGAAAACTCGAAAATAACTACTTTTGTTCTATAAGTTATTTACTTGAAGAACAGAATTTTGTAGCATTGTAAAATCAAAATCTTCTAACTAATACTTTAGTTCTTTAAGTTATTTACTTGAAGATCAGAATTTTGCTAATCGTTTTAAATTGAAAACCCTAAAATAACTACTTTTGTTCTATAAGTTATTTACTTGCAGATCTGCATTTTGTTAATAGTTTAAAATTGAAAACCCTAAAATAACTACTTTTGTTCTATAAGTTATTTACTTGAAGATCTGCATTTTGTTAATAGTTTAAAATTAAAAACTCTAAATTAACTACTTCTGTTCTATAAGTTATTTACATGAAGATCAGTATTTTGTTAATAGTTTAAAATTGAAAACCCTAAAATAACTACTTCTGTTCTATAAGTTATTTACTTGAAGATCAGAATATTGTTAATAGTTTAAAATTGAAAACTCTAAAATAACTAATTTTGTTCTATAAGTTATTTGCTTGAAGATCTGCATTTTGTTAGTAGTTTAAAATTAAAAACTCTAAATTAACTACTTCTGTTCTATAAGTTATTTACTTGAAGATCAGAATTTTGTTAATAGTTTAAAATTGAAAACTCTAAAATAACTACTTTTGTTCTATAAGTTATTTACTTGAAGAACAAATTTTGTTAATAGTTTAAAATTAAAAACTCTAAATTAACTACTTTTGTTCTATAAGTTATTTACTTGAAGATCTGCATTTTGTTAATAGTTTAAAATTAAAAACTCTAAATTAACTACTTCTGTTCTATAAGTTATTTACTTGAAGATCAGAATATTGTTAATAGTTTAAAATTGAAAACTCTAAAATAACTACTTTTGTTCTATAAGTTATTTACTTGAAGATCTGCATTTTGTTAATAGTTTAAAATTAAAAACTCTAAATTAACTACTTCTGTTCTATAAGTTATTTACATGAAGATCGGAATTTTGTTAATAGTTTAAAATTGAAAACTCTAAAATAACTACTTTTGTTCTATAAGTTATTTACTTGAAGAACAGAATTTTGTAGCAATTTAAAATTAAAATCTTCTAACTAATACTTTAGTTCCTTAAGTTACTTACTTGAAGATCAGAATTTTGTCAATAGTTTAAAATTAAAAACTCTAAATTAACTACTTCTGTTCTATAAGTTATTTACATGAAGATCAGAATTTTGTTAATAGTTTAAAATTGAAAACTCTAAAATAACTACTTTTGTTCTATAAGTTATTTACTTGAAGAACAGAATTTTGTAGCAATTTAAAATCAAAATCTTCTAACTAGTACTTTAGTTCCTTAAGTTATTTACTTGAAGATCAGAATTTTGTTAATAGATTAAAATTGAAAACCCTAAAATAACTACTTTTGTTCTATAAGTTATTTACTTGAAGATTTGCATTTTGTTAATAGTTTAACATTAAAAACTCTAAATTAACTACTTCTGTTCTATAAGTTATTTACTTGAAGATCAAAATGATGTTAATAGTTTAAAATTGAAAACTCTAAAATAACTACTTTTGTTCTATAAGTTATTTACTTGAAGAACAGAATTTTGTAGCAATTTAAAATCAAAATCTTCTAACTAATACTTTAGTTCCTTAAGTTATTTACTTGAAGATCAGAATTTTGTTAATAGTTTAAAATTGAAAACCCTAAAATAACTACTTTTGTTCTATAAGTTATTTACTTGAAGATCTGCATTTTGTTAATAGTTTAAAATTAAAAACTCTAAATTAACTACTTCTGTTCTATAAGTTATTTACATGAAGATCAGAATATTGTTAATAGTTTAAAATTGAAAACTCGAAAATAACTACTTTTGTTCTATAAGTTATTTACTTGAAGAACAGAATTTTGTAGCATTGTAAAATCAAAATCTTCTAACTAATACTTTAGTTCTTTAAGTTATTTACTTGAAGATCAGAATTTTGCTAATCGTTTTAAATTGAAAACCCTAAAATAACTACTTTTGTTCTATAAGTTATTTACTTGCAGATCTGCATTTTGTTAATAGTTTAAAATTGAAAACCCTAAAATAACTACTTTTGTTCTATAAGTTATTTACTTGAAGATCTGCATTTTGTTAATAGTTTAAAATTAAAAACTCTAAATTAACTACTTCTGTTCTATAAGTTATTTACATGAAGATCAGTATTTTGTTAATAGTTTAAAATTGAAAACCCTAAAATAACTACTTCTGTTCTATAAGTTATTTACTTGAAGATCAGAATATTGTTAATAGTTTAAAATTGAAAACTCTAAATTAACTACTTGTGTTCTATAAGTTATTTACATGAAGATCAGTATTTTGTTAATAGTTTAAAATTGAAAACCCTAAAATAACAACTTTTGTTCTATAAGTTATTTACTTGAAGATCTGCATTTTGTTAATAGTTTTAAATTAAAAACTCTAAATTAACTACTTCTGTTCTATAAGTTATTTACTTGAAGATCAGAATATTGTTAATAGTTTAAAATTGAAAACTCTAAAATAACTACTTTTGTTCTATAAGTTATTTACTTGTAGAACAGAATTTTGTAGCAATTTAAAATCAAAATCTTTTAACTAATACTTTAGTTCCTTAAGTTATTTACTTGAAGATCAGAATTTTGTTAATAGTTTAAAATTGAAAACCCTAAAATAACTACTTTTGTTCTATAAGTTATTTACATGAAGATCAGTATTTTGTTAATATTTTAAAATTGAAAACCCTAAAATAACTACTTTTGTTCTATAAGTTATTTACTTGTAGAACAGAATTTTGTAGCAATTTAAAATCAAAATCTTCTAACTAATACTTTAGTTCCTTAAGTTATTTACTTGAAGATCAGAATTTTGTTAATAGTTTAAAATTGAAAACCCTAAAATAACTACTTTTGTTCTATAGGTTATTTACTTGAAGAACAGAATTTTGTAGCAATGTAAAGTCAAAATCTTCTAACTAATACTTTAGTTCTTTAAGTTATTTTCTTGAAGATCAGAATTTTATAATAGTTTAAAATTGAAAACCCTAAAATAACTAATTTTGTTCTATAAGTTATTTGCTTTAAGATCTGCAATTTGTTAGTAGTTTAAAATTAAAAACTCTAAATTAACTACTTCTGTTCTATAAGTTATTTACTTGAAGATCAGAATTTTGTTAATAGTTTAAAATAAAAAACTCTAAATCAACTGAAATGATGATATGAAAGATGAAAGATGGCGTCCGCAAGTGTGGTTAATGTGCAGCCGCTGGAATCTGGTGTTTTGGGAGATGATGGGGGCGGCAAAGTCAGGCTTGTGTGTGGCATTTGCAAAAAATCGGTCACCGAAAATGTGGACTGCAAAATTTGCGGTCAACCTTTCCATGTAAGCTGTAAAAACAGACATAAAAATTGTCAGCCGATACCGACTGACACATCAAATTATATAGCAGAAGATGCTTCCAACACAGAAATAATGCTTCTTAGACGAATCATTAAAGAACTAGAAGAAAAAAACCAATTAATAATCGAAAATAATATCCTTTTACGAGAAAAAATTACCACATTGGAGTCTAGGTTAGATAGTAACAACAAGCAAATAAGGTTCAATCACATAGGCAACCCAACTAACGCCAACTTAACACACAGTGCAGTTAAAAATAAACTGCAAGATTTTATTTACCCATTCGGAAATCGGGAAAACACTTCAATTATTAAAAGACCAAGTAATGCAATAAAAAGTGATTCTTGTGACGCAAACGATGTTAAATTACTGCCTACTACCGAGGAAAAAAAGACTGAGACACTCCAAACTAGCAATACAGAACAAACAAATGAAGAACTAGCAAACAATGAAGCCTTCACTCTAGTCACAGGAAGGAGAAGGAAAACACCGAATGCAGGGGGTACTCCAAATCTTGAATTCAACGCTTTCCAAAAACCAACACCAAGGAGGAGCAAGTCACAGTTGGGAAATGCTCCTATATCGGAAGAGGAACAGTCAAGTGGTTTCTCAGGTAGAAATACAAAAAACAAAAAGATATGGCTGTTTGTCTCGAAAGCCAACGATCATGTCACCGAAGACATTATAATAAACTATATTAAAACCAAAAGTGGAAATCCTCACTTGGACACATACGTGAAAGCTGTTACGCCAAAAAACCAGGTCTTAAGAAGGGATAATAAATCGTTTATGATTGGAGTTGATCCCTCATTAAAGGACGTCGTATACAACTCTAATTTCTGGCCGACGGGAATTGCATGGACTCGCTTCAATTTTGCCTTGGGTAGAAATTTCCTGGACAACAATCGCAAAGTAACACCTACTCCACAATGATATCCATTTACAGTCATACACCAAAACATACAATGCCTCACAACGTCAATAAAACAACTTGAAGCAGCCTTGGCAGAGGAACACTGGGATGTGGTATGCCTGAGCGAGCACTGGCAATCTACCGAACAACTGGAAATGATTAAATTATTAAATCTTAAACTAACATCTAACTTTTGTAGATCTACCAAACAACATGGGGGAGTTGCTATCTATATTTTTCAAAAACACGAAGGGGTACCGTATACCGAAATAAATAATCTAAGTATTCCACGATGTATCGAACTAGCAGGATGCAAAACGACATGCTATGGAAAAACCATCATAATAGTTTGCCTCTACAGACCACCAGACGCCGAAACAGGGACGTTCTTTGAAGTTTTGGAAAAGTTATTGATCCTTCTTGAAAACGACCACCGCGATTTTATAATTGCAGGAGACTTCAACATAAATACCAAAGACTTAAATTCAAACAACACGCGAACACTCAGTAACCTTCTACTATCGTTCAATTTAAAACTGAAAGTGACTGAATACACTCGAATAGCCTATCAAAATCAAAAATGCAGCAAAACCTGTATCGACAACGTTATCTCAAATATTGAAGAATAGTGAATAATAATCTATCAGACCATCTTAGTCAAATAATTACCATCCATACAACTAATACAGCAAATATCAATATTAAAAAACATACCAAAAAGCTGTTAACTGAAGAAAATCTCCAAAACTTCAAGGAAAACATAATGCGAGAAGACTGGAATGAGGTATATAATGCGACTGACCCAAACATGAAATGGAACAAATTTGAAGAAATACTGCAATATTACTTTAAACTTCATATCCCAAATGTTACTATCAAAAACAAATCGGAAACTATAAAATCTAACAATAAAAGAAAACTGAATGAAGAATCACAGGAATGTAAACGAATCCTAAACATCTTATACGTATTGAGACCATACATACGGAATGGACAACAAATCTATAACGAACAAAAGAAATTATATAGCCAGATGATAATTAAAGATGCGAAAGAGTACAACAACGAATTAATAAAAAAATCGGACAACAAATCAGCGACCATGTGGAATATTGTTAAAAATAACATACGAATTGGGAAAACTAAAAACGACTGCAAAAGTGAACACACCGCAGATGAATTCGTGGAATTTTTTACTGCAAGCGCTGCTAAAACAGTATCGAATAAGTTCACAAACAAAACAACCAAAACAATAACATCGCAAACATACCAAGATACTATATATATGGCACCCGCAACCGAAGAAGAAGTTATGAGTGTAATAAACGACTTAAAAAACAAAAGTAGCTGTGGATCAGATGGAATTCCAGCACTCGCATTGAAATTCGTCAAATTGGCAATAGTGAAACCTCTGACCCATCTCATCAATGATTCCATACTGACAGGAATTTTCCCAGACGCCCAAAAAGTAGCCACAATCATACCCATATACAAAAAAGGAGACCCAAAAAACATATCGAATTACAGACCAATAAGTATACTCAACGCTGTCTCAAAGATTTTTGAGAGGATTATTTATAATAGAATATCTAAATTTTTTTGTGATAATAAATTATGGAGCAACCAACAACACGGTTTCATGAAGAAACGAGGCACAGACACCATTCTACACGCCTTCACAACAATGGTACTTGAATTGTTAGACAAGAAATATATACCATGCGGTATCTTTCTAGACTTGTCAAAGGCTTTCGATTGCATTGACCACAACATCCTACTAGAAAAACTACATAGATACGGAATTAGAGGACGAACACACAATCTTATAGAATCCTACCTTACCAACCGTACGCAAAAGGTATCAATTGATAATGGAACAAACGTCGAAATATCCAATGAAAAAGTTATCTCACTGGGTGTTCCCCAGGGGAGCCTACTAGCACCGTTACTGTTTCTGTGTTACATAAATGACCTTCCAAATTACGTTGAAGAAAACAACAGCCATCTTTTGATGTATGCAGATGATACGAATGTATTAGTGCACAGCAAGGATACTTCGGAACTGCAACAGGCGGTAGGCGAGAGCTTACAGCGCGTTAATGAATGGCTGAGTTGTAATCGTCTCATTCTCAATGAAGGCAAATCGGAAATGTTAACATTCCGTGCAACATACAAAGAGACTACACCTATAAAAATTGATGGCATACTATCAACATCAGTTACTAAGTTTCTAGGAGTGTACATGGACGAATCACTTTCATGGAAAACACACATCCAGCGCCTGAGCTCAAAGCTGTGCTCAGTGTGTTTCGGTATACGTGTACTATCCACAATTTGCTCAACCCAAACAATGCGGACGGTTTACTACGCCAACTTTTATTCTCTGTTACAATACGGAATCACCCTCTGGGGTAGTTGTTCATCAATTGAGTCTATTTTCGTGACTCAAAAACGTGCGATCCGTCTAATATATGGAATAGCTGGGGTAGGTTCATGTCGAGGAATTTTCAAACAAGAAAATCTACTTACTATATACGCACTATACATCTACAAATGCATAATGTACACAGTCATGAATAATCACCATCTTCAACATCTAGAAAAAGGAAAAATCTACAATACAAGACCAGTTTCGAAAATCCCTATACCAGCTCATCGGTTGGCCTCCTTTGAAAAGGGGGTACATTATACTGGTATTAAATTCTTCAATGCTCTACCCGAAGACCTTCATCGGGAAGCCGCCGACCTAAAGCTATTCAAGACAAGACTATTCCAATATTTAGTTGACTTAGAACCTTATTCAATCAAGGAATTTTTAAATTAATTCAAGAAACTTTGTTAGCAACAACACAAACTTCTCTCACACTACTCAAGTAATAAGCTTAATCTGACGACTTCGAACGCAATGCAGTATTTTATATTGTTTGTAGAGTTTTGAAATAAAATGCTTATTATTATTATTATTTTATTTTATTAGACTCTCACATATTTGTGGTGTTACAGTTGGGTGGGGGAACAATACCAACCACCTAACAAATAAATTAATGTACATAATTTTTTTTTTAATTTACATAAATAATTTTGAAAATGGTTTAGTAATAAGAGTATAAAATTAGTTAATGTTGATTTAAAAATTTTCTAACTATACGACAAGTTGCCAAAACAGTTGCTTTTTGAATATTTTCAAATAATTTTGATGTTAAATCTAAACTTAATAAATGTCTCTCCATATTACACGATACTACACCAGTAGCAGATATTACTATTGGCACAATTTTGACCGTTTTGAGACTCCATACAGCGGTCATTTCCATTGCCAAATCCTCATATTTACGTATTTTTTCTTTTTCGGTGGATAATACGTTTTTAGACAGGGGCACTGCAACATCAATAAGAATTGCAGATTTGTCATCTTTATTTATAATAACAATGTCAGGCCTATTGTGATTGATATGTCGATCTGTTAAAATTGATCTGTCCCAGTAAAGGGTTGTATGATTGTTTTCCAAAACAGGTTTCGGCATGTATTTATAATAAGGGTTAACATTGACCAATAAGCTAAATTTAAGTGCGATCTGTTGATGTAGAATCTTACATACTAAATTATGCCTATAAAGATATTCAGTGGGCGCTAGTTCTGAACAACCAGCTATGACGTGTTCGATAGTCTCGTTCGGTAGTTTGCATTTACGGCATATATCGACAACTTCAGGCTTCTTCATTATATATTTCGCATAATTTCTAGTGGCAATTACGCTATCTTGAATTGCACACATGAAACCTTCCGTTTCTGAATGCAATTTTCCTTGTTTAATCCATAATATTGATTTCTCTTTTTCAATGCCAACAGAATCCAAAATTGTAGCATGTTTACCATGCAAAACTTTATTTTTCCAATTTATTTCCAAATTTGAATTTTGTTCACAATTTAATTTTCTATTTTTAAGATCAAGTCCCGTAAAATGTTTGTCTAAATTGACTATACTTTTAATGAAAGGGTTGGTTAACGAATAAAAATATTCACGCAATAATTCAGTTTGCGCTTTACACAGATTAAATAGATTTAATAATCCCCGACCTCCTTTTTTTCTTTTTATGTATAAACGTTCTACAGCAGATTTAGGGTGTAGATATCTGTATTTGAACAAAAATTTTCTAGTTAAAGTATCCAGTGCATTCAAATCTGTATTCGACCATTTAATAGTACCGAAGGAATAGGTTATGATCGGTATTGCCCATATATTAATTGCCGATATTAAGTTTTTAGCTGTGAGTTTAGACTTGAGGAGTAATTTTAACTTCGTAATATATTTTTGCCGAAATTCATTTTTTAGTAAAGTGTCGTTCAAAACAAAATTTTGTTGCATTCCCAAATATTTATAAAATTTATTTGGCAGTAATTGGGGAATTTTGTCCAGAATTTCATTATTTGCAATTGGAGTACCATTTACAACGTTAATTTTTGCACATTTTTCAAAACCAAATTCCATTTTAATATCGCGACTAAACAATTTAGTAATTTCTATTAAGTTCTGAAGTTGATCGGTACTTCTAGAATATAATTTCAAATCGTCCATATAAAGCAAATGAGTTATGACATCGTTATTTCGGAAATTGAGTTTAAATCCTGCCGCGGAATCATTCAATAATGCCGAAAGTGGATTCATAGCCAAACAAAACCAGAGTGGACTTAAAGAGTCACCTTGAAAAATTCCACGTTTAATTTTGATTGAATCCAAACTAGTTCCATCATGAGTAATTAAAGTATTCCATTTCGACATTATTGAAGACAAAAGTTTAATAATTTTTGGGTTAATTTTGTATATCTTTAAGATATCGAGAAGCCAGTCGTGGGGAACTGAATCATAGGCTTTTTTATAGTCTATGTAGCACATATTTAAATTTCTTTTATTTTGTTTTGCCAATTTTGTAATTATTGTATCGACGATTAACAATTCTCGACATCCTTGGGAACCTTTGACGCAACCTTTCTGTTCAATGCTCATAATTTCGTTTGCCTTGCAGTGATTTTCAATTTTTGTCGCTAAAATGGATGTATAAATTTTGTAAATAGTTGGCAAGCAGGTAATAGGTCTATAATTTTTAGGTTCGAGTGGGTCTCCGTCTTTAAAGAGCATATATGTAACACCGGTACATAGAAAATCTGGTATGATTGATGGTTCATTTAACGCTTTGTTAAACCAAAAAAGTAATGGTAAATGAGTCGATTTAAATGTTTTCAACCAATAGTTTTGAATGCCATCCAATCCTGGCGATTTCTTATTTTTATTATTTTATTATTATTATTATTATTATTATTATTAACTACTTTTGTTCTATAAGTTATTTACATGAAGATCAGAATTTTGTTAATAGTTTAAAATTGAAAACTCTAAAATAACTACTTTTGTTCTATAAGTTATTTACTTGAAGATCAGAATATTGTTAATAGTTTAAAATTGAAAACTCTAAAATAACTACTTTAGTTCTATAAGTTATTTACTTGAAGAACAGAGTTTTGTTAATAGTTTAAAATTAAAAACTCTAAATCAACTACTTTTGTTCTATAAGTTATTTACATGAAGATCAGAATTTTGTTAATAGTTTAAAATTGAAAACTCTAAAATAACTACTTTTGTTCTATAAGTTATTTACTTGAAGAACAGAATTTTGTAGCAATTTAAAATCAAAATCTTCTAACTAATACTTTAGTTCCTTAAGTTATTTACTTGAAGATCAGAATTTTGTTAATAGTTTAAAATTGAAAACCCTAAAATAACTACTTTTGTTCTATAAGTTATTTACTTGAAGATCTGCATTTTGTTAATAGTTTTAAATTAAAAACTCTAAATTAACTACTTCTGTTCTATAAGTTATTTACTTGAAGATCAGAATATTGTTAATAGTTTAAAACTGAAAACTCTAAAATAACTACTTTTGTTCTATAAGTTATTTACTTGTAGAACAGAATTTTGTAGCAATTTAAAATCAAAATCTTTTAACTAATACTTTAGTTCCTTAAGTTATTTACTTGAAGATCAGAATTTTGTTAATAGTTTAAAATTGAAAACCCTAAAATAACTACTTTTGTTCTATAAGTTATTTACATGAAGATCAGTATTTTGTTAATATTTTAAAATTGAAAACCCTAAAATAACTACTTTTGTTCTATAAGTTATTTACTTGTAGAACAGAATTTTGTAGCAATTTAAAATCAAAATCTTCTAACTAATACTTTAGTTCCTTAAGTTATTTACTTGAAGATCAGAATTTTGTTAATAGTTTAAAATTGAAAACCCTAAAATAACAACTTTTGTTCTATAAGTTATTTACTTGAAGATCAGAATATTGTTAATAGTTTAAAATTGAAAACTCTAAAATAACTACTTTAGTTCTATAAGTTATTTACTTGTAGAACAGAATTTTGTAGCAATTTAAAATCAAAATCTTCTAACTAATACTTTAGTTCCTTAAGTTATTTACTTGAAGATCAGAATTTTGTTAATAGTTTAAAATTGAAAACCCTAAAATAACTACTTTTGTTCAATAGGTTATTTACTTGAAGAACAGAATTTTGTAGCAATGTAAAGTCAAAATCTTCTAACTAATACTTTAGTTCTTTAAGTTATTTTCTTGAAGATCAGAATTTTATAATAGTTTAAAATTGAAAACCCTAAAATAACTAATTTTGTTCTATAAGTTATTTGCTTGAAGATCTGCATTTTGTTAGTAGTTTAAAATTAAAAACTCTAAATTAACTACTTCTGTTCTATAAGTTATTTACTTGAAGATCAGAATTTTGTTAATAGTTTAAAATTAAAAACTCTAAATCAACTACTTTTGTTCTATAAGTTATTTACATGAAGATCAGAATTTTGTTAATAGTTTAAAATTGAAAACTCTAAAATAACTACTTTTGTTCTATAAGTTATTTACTTGAAGATCAGAATATTGTTAATAGTTTAAAATTGAAAACTCTAAAATAACTACTTTAGTTCTATAAGTTATTTACTTGAAGAACAGAGTTTTGTTAATAGTTTAAAATTAAAAACTCTAAATCAACTACTTTTGTTCTATAAGTTATTTACATGAAGATCAGAATTTTGTTAATAGTTTAAAATTGAAAACTCTAAAATAACTACTTTTGTTCTATAAGTTATTTACTTGAAGAACAGAATTTTGTAGCAATTTAAAATCAAAATCTTCTAACTAATACTTTAGTTCCTTAAGTTATTTACTTGAAGATCAGAATTTTGTTAATAGTTTAAAATTGAAAACCCTAAAATAACTACTTTTGTTCTATAAGTTATTTACTTGAAGATCTGCATTTTGTTAATAGTTTAAAATTAAAAACTCTAAATTAACTACTTCTGTTCTATAAGTTATTTACATGAAAATCAGAATATTGTTAATAGTTTAAAATTGATAACTCGAAAATAACTACTTTTGTTCTATATGTTATTTACTTGAAGAACAGAATTTTGTAGCATTGTAAAATCAAAATCTTCTAACTAATACTTTAGTTCTTTAAGTTATTTACTTGAAGATCAGAATTTTGCTAATCGTTTTAAATTGAAAACCCTAATATAACTACTTTTGTTCTATAAGTTATTTACTTGCAGATCTGCATTTTGTTAATAGTTTAAAATTAAAAACTCTAAATTAACTACTTCTGTTCTATAAGTTATTTACATGAAGATCAGTATTTTGTTAATAGTTTAAAATTGATAACCCTAAAATAACTACTTTTGTTCTATAAGTTATTTACTTGAAGATCTGCATTTTGTTAATAGTTTTAAATTAAAAACTCTAAATTAACTACTTCTGTTCTATAAGTTATTTACTTGAAGATCAGAAGATTATTAATAGTTAAAAATTGAAAACTCTAAAATAACTACTTTTGTTCTATAAGTTATTTACTTGTAGAACAGAATTTTGTAGCAATTTAAAATCAAAATCTTCTAACTAATACTTTAGTTCCTTAAGTTATTTACTTGAAGATCAGAATTTTGTTAATAGTTTAAAATTGAAAACCCTAAAATAACTACTTTTGTTCTATAAGTTATTTACTTGTAGAACAGAATTTTGTAGCAATTTAAAATCAAAATCTTCTAACTAATACTTTAGTTCCTTAAGTTATTTACTTGAAGATCAGAATTTTGTTAATAATTTAAAATTGAAAACCCTAAAATAACTACTTTTGTTCTATAAGTTATTTACTTGAAGATCAGAATATTGTTAATAGTTTAAAATTAAAAACTCTAAAATAACTACTTTAGTTCTATAAGTTATTTACTTGTAGAACAGAATTTTGTAGCAATTTAAAATCAAAATCTTCTAACTAATACTTTAGTTCCTTAAGTTATTTACTTGAAGATCAGAATTTTGTTAATAGTTTAAAATTGAAAACCCTAAAATAAATACTTTTGTTCTATAGGTTATTTACTTGAAGAACAGAATTTTGTAGCAATGTAAAGTCAAAATCTTCTAACTAATACTTTAGTTCTTTAAGTTATTTTCTTGAAGATCAGAATTTTATAATAGTTTAAAATTGAAAACCCTAAAATAACTAATTTTGTTCTATAAGTTATTTGCATGAAGATCTGCATTTTGTTAGTAGTTTAAAATTAAAAACTCTAAATTAACTACTTCTGTTCTATAAGTTATTTACTTGAAGATCAGAATTTTGTTAATAGTTTAAAATTGAAAACTCTAAAATAACTACTTTTGTTCTATAAGTTATTTACTTGAAGAACAGAATTTTGTTAATAGTTTAAAATTAAAAACTCTAAATTAACTACTTTTGTTCTATAAGTTATTTACTTGAAGATCTGCATTTTGTTAATAGTTTAAAATTAAAAACTCTAAATTAACTACTTCTGTTCTATAAGTTATTTACTTGAAGATCAGAATATTGTTAATAGTTTAAAATTGAAAACTCTAAAATAACTACTTTTGTTCTATAAGTTATTTACTTGAAGAACAGAATTTTGTTAATAGTTTAAAATTAAAAACTCTAAATTAACTACTTTTGTTCTATAAGTTATTTACTTGAAGATCTGCATTTTGTTAATAGTTTAAAATTAAAAACTCTAAATTAACTACTTCTGTTCTATAAGTTATTTACTTGAAGATCAGAATATTGTTAATAGTTTAAAATTGAAAACTCTAAAATAACTACTTTTGTTCTATAAGTTATTTACTTGAAGATCTGCATTTTGTTAATAGTTTAAAATTAAAAACTCTAAATTAACTACTTCTGTTCTATAAGTTATTTACATGAAGATCAGAATTTTGTTAATAGTTTTAAATTGAAAACTCTAAAATAACTACTTTTGTTCTATAAGTTATTTACTTGTAGAACAGAATTTTGTAGCAATTTAAAATTAAAATATTCTAACTAACACTTTAGTTCCTTAAGTTATTTACTTGAAGATCAGAATTTTGTCAATAGTTTAAAATTAAAAACTCTATATTAACTACTTCTGTTCTATAAGTTATTTACATGAAGATCAGAATTTTGTTAATAGTATATAATTGAAAACTCTGAAATAACTACTTTTGTTCTATAAGTTATTTACTTGAAGAACAGAATTTTGTAGCAATTTAAAATCAAAATCTTCTAACTAATACTTTAGTTCCTTAAGTTATTTACTTGAAGATCAGAATTTTGTTAATAGATAAAAATTGAAAACCCTAAAATATCTACTTTTGTTCTATAAGTTATTTACTTGAAGATTTGCATTTTGTTAATAGTTTAACATTAAAAACTCTAAATTAACTACTTCTGTTCTATAAGTTATTTACTTGAAGATCAGAATGATGTTAATGGTTTAAAATTGAAAACTCTAAAATAACTACTTTTGTTTTATAAGTTATTTACTTGAAGAACAGAATTTTGTAGCAATTTAAAATCAAAATCTTCTAACTAATACTTTAGTTCCTTAAGTTATTTACTTGAAGATCAGAATTTTGTTAATAGTTTAAAATTAAAACCCTAAAATAACTACTTTTGTTCTATATGTTATTTACTTGAAGATCTGCATTTTGTTAGTAGTTTAAAATTAAAAACTCTAAATTAACTACTTCTGTTCTATAAGTTATTTACATGAAGATCAGAATATTGTTAATAGTTTAAAATTGAAAACTCGAAAATAACTACTTTTGTTCTATAAGTTATTTACTTGAAGAACAGAATTTTGTAGCATTGTAAAATCAAAATCTTCTAACTAATACTTTAGTTCTTTAAGTTATTTACTTGAAGATCAGAATTTTGCTAATCGTTTTAAATTGAAAACCCTAAAATAACTACTTTTGTTCTATAAGTTATTTACTTGCAGATCTGCATTTTGTTAATAGTTTAAAATTAAAAACTCTAAATTAACTACTTCTGTTCTATAAGTTATTTACATAAAGATCAGTATTTTGTTAATAGTTTAAAATTGAAAACCCTAAAATAACTACTTTTGTTCTATAAGTTATTTACTTGAAGATCTGCATTTTGTTAATAGTTTTAAATTAAAAACTCTAAATTAACTACTTCTGTTCTATAAGTTATTTACTTGAAGATCAGAATATTGTTAATAGTTTAAAATTGAAAACCCTAAAATAACTACTTTTGTTCTATAGGTTATTTACTTGAAGAACAGAATTTTGTAGCAATGTAAAGTCAAAATCTTCTAACTAATACTTTAGTTCTTTAAGTTATTTTCTTGAAGATCAGAATTTTATAATAGTTTAAAATTGAAAACCCTAAAATAACTTATTTTGTTCTATAAGTTATTTGCTTGAAGATCTGCATTTTGTTAGTAGTTTAAAATTAAAAACTCTAAATTAACTACTTCTGTTCTATAAGTTATTTACTTGAAGATCAGAATTTTGTTAATAGTTTAAAATTGAAAACTCTAAAATAACTACTTTTGTTCTATAAGTTATTTACTTGAAGAACAGAATTTTGTTAATAGTTTAAAATTAAAAACTCTAAATTAACTACTTTTGTTCTATAAGTTATTTACTTGAAGATCTGCATTTTGTTAATAGTTTAAAATTAAAAATTCTAAATTAGCTACTTCTGTTCTATAAGTTATTTACTTGAAGATCAGAATATTGTTAAAAGTTTAAAATTGAAAACTCTAAAATAACTACTTTTGTTCTATAAGTTATTTACTTGAAGATCTGCATTTTGTTAATAGTTTAAAATTAAAAACTCTAAATTAACTACTTCTGTTCTATAAGTTATTTACATGAAGATCAGAATTTTGTTAATAGTTTAAAATTGAAAACTCTAAAATAACTACTTTTGTTCTATAAGTTATTTACTTGAAGAACAGAATTTTGTAGCAATTTACAATTAAAATCTTCTAACTAATACTTTAGTTCCTTAAGTTATTTACTTGAAGATCAGAATTTTGTCAATAGTTTAAAATTAAAAACTCTATATTAACTACTTCTGTTCTATAAGTTATTTACATGAAGATCAGAATTTTGTTAATAGTTTAAAATTGAAAACTCTGAAATAACTACTTTTGTTCTATAAGTTATTTACTTGAAGAACAGAATTGTGTAGAAATTTAAAATCAAAATCTTCTAACTAATACTTTAGTTCCTTAAGTTATTTACTTGAAGATCAGAATTTTGTTAATAGATAAAAATTGAAAACCCTAAAATAACTACTTTTGTTCTATAAGTTATTTACTTGAAGATTTGCATTTTGTTAATAGTTTAACATTAAAAACTCTAAATTAACTACTTCTGTTCTATAAGTTATTTACTTGAAGATCAGAATGATGTTAATGGTTTAAAATTGAAAACTCTAAAATAACTACTTTTGTTCTATAAGTTATTTACTTGAAGAACAGAATTTTGTAGCAATTTAAAATCAAAATCTTCTAACTAATACTTTAGTTCCTTAAGTTATTTACTTGAAGATCAGAATTTTGTTAATAGTTTAAAATTGAAAACCCTAAAATAACTACTTTTGTTCTATATGTTATTTACTTGAAGATCTGCATTTTGTTAATAGTTTAAAATTAAAAACTCTAAATTAACTACTTCTGTTCTATAAGTTATTTACATGAAGATCAGAATATTGTTAATAGTTTAAAATTGAAAACTCGAAAATAACTACTTTTGTTCTATAAGTTATTTACTTGAAGAACAGAATTTTGTAGCATTGTAAAATCAAAATCTTCTAACTAATACTTTAGTTCTTTAAGTTATTTACTTGAAGATCAGAATTTTGCTAATCGTTTTAAATTGAAAACCCTAAAATAACTACTTTTGTTCTATAAGTTATTTACTTGCAGATCTGCATTTTGTTAATAGTTTAAAATTAAAAACTCTAAATTAACTACTTCTGTTCTATAAGTTATTTACATGAAGATCAGTATTTTGTTAATAGTTTAAAATTGAAAACCCTAAAATAACTACTTTTGTTCTATAAGTTATTTACTTGAAGATCTGCATTTTGTTAATAGTTTTAAATTAAAAACTCTAAATTAACTACTTCTGTTCTATAAGTTATTTACTTGAAGATCAGAATATTGTTAATAGTTTAAAATTGAAAACTCGAAAATAACTAATTTTGTTCTATAAGTTATTTGCTTGAAGATCTGCATTTTGTTAGTAGTTTTAAATTAAAAACTCTAAATTAACTACTTCTGTTCTATAAGTTATTTACTTGAAGATCAGAATTTTGTTAATAGTTTAAAATTGAAAACTCTAAAATAACTACTTTTGTTCTATAAGTTATTTACTTGAAGAACAGAATTTTGTTAATAGTTTAAAATTAAAAACTCTAAATTAACTACTTTTGTTCTATAAGTTATTTACTTGAAGATCTGCATTTTGTTAATAGTTTAAAATTAAAAACTCTAAATTAACTACTTCTGTTCTATAAGTTATTTACTTGAAGATCAGAATATTGTTAATAGTTTAAAATTGAAAACTCTAAAATAACTACTTTTGTTCTATAAGTTATTTACTTGAAGATCTGCATTTTGTTAATAGTTTAAAATTAAAAACTCTAAATTAACTACTTCTGTTCTATAAGTTATTTACATGAAGATCAGAATTTTGTTAATAGTTTAAAATTGAAAACTCTAAAATAACTACTTTTGTTCTATAAGTTATTTACTTGAAGAACAGAATATTGTAGCAATTTAAAATTAAAATCTTCTAACTAATACTTTAGTTCCATAAGTTATTTACTTGAAGATCAGAATTTTGTCAATAGTTTAAAATTAAAAACTCTAAATTAGCTACTTCTGTTCTTAAGTTATTTACATGAAGATCAGAATTTTGTTAATAGTTTAAAATTGAAAACTCTAAAATAACTACTTTTGTTCTATAAGTTATTTACTTGAAGAACAGAATTTTGTAGCCATTTAAAATCTTCTAACTAATACTTTAGTTCCTTAAGTTATTTACTTGAAGATCAGTTTTTTGTTAATAGATTAAAATTGAAAACCCTAAAATAACTACTTTTGTTCTATAAGTTATTTACTTGAAGATTTGCATTTTGTTAATAGTTTAACATTAAAAACTCTAAATTAACTACTTCTGTTCTATAAGTTATTTACTTGAAGATCAGAATGATGTTAATAGTTTAAAATTGAAAACTCTAAAATAACTACTTTTGTTCTATAAGATATTTACTTGAAGAACAGAATTTTGTAGCAATTTAAAATCAAAATCTTCTAACTAATACTTTAGTTCCTTAAGTTATTTACTTGAAGATCAGAATTTTGTTAATAGTTTAAAATTGAAAACCCTAAAATAACTACTTTTGTTCTATAAGTTATTTACTTGAAGATCTGCATTTTGTTAATAGTTTAAAATTAAAAACTCTAAATTAACTACTTCTGATCTATAAGTTATTTACATGAAGATCAGAATATTATTAATAGTTTAAAATTGAAAACTCGAAAATAACTACTTTTGTTCTATAAATTATTTACTTGAAGAACAGAATTTTGTAGCATTGTAAAATCAAAATCTTCTAACTAATACTTTAGTTCTTTAAGTTATTTACTTGAAGATCAGAATTTTGCTAATCGTTTTAAATTGAAAACCCTAAAATAACTACTTTTGTTCTATAAGTTATTTACTTGCAGATCTGCATTTTGTTAATAGTTTAAAATTAAAAACTCTAAATTAACTACTTCTGTTCTATAAGTTATTTACATGAAGATCAGTATTTTGTTAATAGTTTAAAATTGAAAACCCTAAAATAACTACTTTTGTTCTATAAGTTATTTACTTGAAGATCTGCATTTTGTTAATAGTTTAAAATTAAAAACTCTAAATTAACTACTTCTGTTCTATAAGTTATTTACTTGAAGATCAGAATATTGTTAATAGTTTAAAATTGAAAACTCTAAAATAACTACTTTTGTTCTATAAGTTATTTACTTGTAGAACAGAATTTTGTAGCAATTTAAAATCAAAATCTTTTAACTAATACTTTAGTTCCTTAAGTTATTTACTTGAAGATCAGAATTTTGTTAATAGTTTAAAATTGAAAACCCTAAAATAACTACTTTTGTTCTATAAGTTATTTACATGAAGATCAGTATTTTGTTAATATTTTAAAATTGAAAACCCTAAAATAACTACTTTTGTTCTATAAGTTATTTACTTGTAGAACAGAATTTTGTAGCAATTTAAATTCAAAATCTTCTAACTAATACTTTAGTTCCTTAAGTTATTTACTTAAAGATCAGAATTTTGTTAATAGTTTAAAATTGAAAACCCTAAAATAACTACTTTTGTTCTATAGGTTATTTACTTGATGAACAGAATTTTGTAGCAATGTAAAGTCAAAATCTTCTAACTAATACTTTAGTTCTTTAAGTTATTTTCTTGAAGATCAGAATTTTATAATAGTTTAAAATTGAAAACCCTAAAATAACTAATTTTGTTCTATAAGTTATTTGCTTGAAGATCTGCATTTTGTTAGTAGTTTAAAATTAAAAACTCTAAATTAACTACTTCTGTTCTAGAAGTTATTTACTTGAAGATCAGAATTTTGTTAATAGTTTAAAATTGAAAACTCTAAAATAACTACTTTTGTTCTATAAGTTATTTACTTGAAGAACAGAGTTTTGTTAATAGTTTAAAATTAAAAACTCTAAATCAACTACTTTTGTTCTATAAGTTATTTACTTGAAGATCTGCATTTTGTTAATAGTTTAAAATTAAAAACTCTAAATTAACTACTTCTGTTCTATAAGTTATTTACTTGAAGATCAGAATATTGTTAATAGTTTAAAATTGAAAACTCTAAAATAACTACTTTTGTTCTATAAGTTATTTACTTGAAGAACAGAATTTTGTAGCAATGTAAAATCAAAATCTTCTAACTAATACTTTAGTTCTTTAAGTTATTTACTTGAAGATCAGAATTTTGTTAATAGTTTAAAATTAAAAACTCTAAATTAACTACTTCTGTTCTATAAGTTATTTACATGAAGATCAGTATTTTGTTAATAGTTTAAAATTGAAAACCCTAAAATAACTACTTCTGTTCTATAAGTTATTTACTTGAAGATCAGAATATTGTTAATAGTTTAAAATTGAAAACTCTAAAATAACTACTTTTGTTCTATAAGTTATTTACTTGTAGAACAGAATTTTGTAGCAATTTAAAATCAAAATCTTCTAACAAATACTTTAGTTCCTTAAGTTATTTACTTGAAGATCAGAATTTTGTTAATAGTTTAAAATTGAAAACCCTAAAATAACTACTTTTGTTCTATAAGTTATTTACTTGAAGATCTGCATTTTGTTAATAGTTTAAAATTAAAAACTCTAAATTAACTACTTCTGTTCTATAAGTTATTTACATGAAGATCAGTATTTTGTTAATAGCTTAAAATTGAAAACCCTAAAATAACTACTTTTGTTCTATAAGTTATTTACTTGAAGAACAGAATTTTGTAGCAATGTAAAATCAAAATCTTCTAACTAATACTTTAGTTCTTTAAGTTATTTACTGGAAGATCAGAATTTTGCTAATAGTTTAAAATTGAAAACCCTAAAATAACTACTTTTGTTCTAAAAGTTATTTACTTGAAGATCTGCATTTTGTTAATAGTTTAAAATTAAAAACTCTAAATTAACTACTTCTGTTCTATAAGTTAAGTATATGAAGATCAGTATTTTGTTAATAGTTTAATATTGAAAACCCTAAAATAACTACTTTTGTTCTATAAGTTATTTAGTTGAAGATCTGCATTTTGTTAATAGTTTAAAATTAAAAACTCTAAATTAACTACTTCTGTTCTATAAGTTATTTACTTGAAGAACAGAATTTTGTAGCAATGTAAAATCAAAATCTTCTAACTAATACTTTAGTTCTTTAAGTTATTTACTTGAAGATCAGAATTTTGCTAATAGTTTAAAATTGAAAACCCTAAAATAACTACTTTTATTCTATAAGTTATTTACTTGAAGATCTGCATTTTGTTAATAGTTTAAAATTAAAAACTCTAAATTAACTACTTCTGTTCTATAAGTTAGGTATATGAAGATCAGTATTTTGTTAATAGTTTAAAATTGAAAACCCTAAAATATCTACTTTTGTTCTATAAGTTATTTACTTGAAGATCTGCATTTTGTTAATAGTTTAAAATTAAAAACTCTAAATTAACTACTTCTGTTCTATAAGTTATTTACTTGAAGATCAGTATTTTGTTAATAGTTTAAAATTGAAAACCCTAAAATAACTACTTTTGTTCTATAAGTTATTTACATGAAGATCAGTATTTTGTTAATAGTTTAAAATTGAAAACCCTAAAATAACTACTTTTGTTCTATAAGTTATCTACTTGTAGAACAGAATTTTGTAGCAATTTAAAATCAAAATCTTCTAACTAATACTTTAGTTCCTTAAGTTATTTACTTGAAGATCAGAATTTTGTAAATAGTTTAAAATTGAAAACCCTAAAATAACTACTTTTGTTCTATAAGTTATTTACTTGAAAATCAGAATATTGTTAATAGTTTAAAATTGAAAACTCTAAAATAACTACTTTTGTTCTATAAGTTATTTACTTGAAGAACAGAATTTTGTAGCAATGTAAAATCAAAATCTTCTAACTAATACTTTAGTTCTTTAAGTTATTTACTTGAAGATCAGAATTTTGTTAATAGTTTAAAATTAAAAACTCTAAATTAACTACTTCTGTTCTATAAGTTATTTACATGAAGATCAGTATTTTGTTAATAGTTTAAAATTGAAAACCCTAAAATAACTACTTCTGTTCTATAAGTTATTTACTTGAAGATCAGAATATTGTTAATAGTTTAAAATTGAAAACTCTAAAATAACTACTTTTGTTCTATAAGTTATTTACTTGTAGAACAGAATTTTGTAGCAATTTAAAATCAAAATCTTCTAACAAATACTTTAGTTCCTTAAGTTATTTACTTGAAGATCAGAATTTTGTTAATAGTTTAAAATTGAAAACCCTAAAATAACTACTTTTGTTCTATAAGTTATTTACTTGAAGATCTGCATTTTGTTAATAGTTTAAAATTAAAAACTCTAAATTAACTACTTCTGTTCTATAAGTTATTTACATGAAGATCAGAATATTGTAAATAGTTTAAAATTGAAAACTCGAAAATAACTACTTTTGTTCTATAAGTTATTTACTTGAAGAACAGAATTTTGTAGCATTGTAAAATCAAAATCTTCTAACTAATACTTTAGTTCTTTAAGTTATTTACTTGAAGATCAGAATTTTGCTAATCGTTTTAAATTGAAAACCCTAAAATAACTACTTTTGTTCTATAAGTTATTTACTTGAAGATCTGCATTTTGTTAATAGTTTAAAATTAAAAACTCTAAATTAACTACTTCTGTTCTATAAGTTATTTACATAAAGATCAGTATTTTGTTAATAGTTTAAAATTGAAAACCCTAAAATAACTACTTTTGTTCTATAAGTTATTTACTTGAAGATCTGCATTTTGTTAATAGTTTTAAATTAAAAACTCTAAATTAACTACTTCTGTTCTATAAGTTATTAACTTGAAGATCAGAATATTGTTAATAGTTTAAAATTGAAAACTCTAAAATAACTACTTTTGTTCTATAAGTTATTTACTTGTAGAACAGAATTTTGTAGCAATTTAAAATCAAAATCTTCTAACTAATACTTTAGTTCCTTAAGTTATTTACTTGAAGATCAGAATTTTGTTAATAGTTTAAAATTGAAAACCCTAAAATAACTACTTTTGTTCTATAAGTTATTTACATGAAGATCAGTATTTTGTTAATAGTTTAAAATTGAAAACCCTAAAATAACTACTTTTGTTCTATAAGTTATTTACTTGTAGAACAGAATTTTGTAGCAATTTAAAATCAAAATCTTCTAACAAATACTTTAGTTCCTTAAGTTATTTACTTGAAGATCAGAATTTTGTTAATAGTTTAAAATTGAAAACCCTAAAATAACTACTTTTGTTCTATAAGTTATTTACTTGAAGATCAGAATATTGTTAATAGTTTAAAATTGAAAACTCTAAAATAACTACTTTAGTTCTATATGTTATTTACTTGTAGAACAGAATTTTGTAGCAATTTAAAATCAAAATCTTCTAACTAATACTTTAGTTCCTTAAGTTATTTACTTGAAGATCAGAATTTTGTTAATAGTTTAAAATTGAAAACCCTAAAATAACTACTTTTGTTCTATAGGTTATTTACTTGAAGAACAGAATTTTGTAGCAATGTAAAGTCAAAATCTTCTAACTAATACTTTAGTTCTTTAAGTTATTTACTTGAAGATCAGAATTTTATAATAGTTTAAAATTGAAAACCCTAAAATAACTAATTTTGTTCTATAAGTTATTTGCTTGAAGATCTGCATTTTGTTAGTAGTTTAAAATTAAAAACTCTAAATTAACTAATTCTGTTCTATAAGTTATTTACTTGAAGATCAGAATTTTGTTAATAGTTTAAAATTGAAAACTCTAAAATAACTACTTTTGTTCTATAAGCTATTTACTTGAAGAACAGAATTTTGTTAATAGTTTAAAATTAAAAACTCTAAATTAACTACTTGTGTTCTATAAGTTATTTACTTGAAGATCTGCGTTTTGTTAATAGTTTAAAATTATAAACTCTAAATTAACTACTTCTGTTCTATAAGTTATTTACTTGAAGATCAGAATATTGTTAATAGTTTAAAATTAAAAACTCTAAATTAACTACTTTTGTTCTATAAGTTATTTACTTGAAGATCTGCGTTTTGTTAATAGTTTAAAATTAAAAACTCTAAAATAACTACTTTTGTTCTATAAGTTATTTACTTGAAGATCAGAATTTTGCTAATAGTTTAAAATTGAAAACCCTAAAATTACTACTTTTGTTCTATAAGTTATTTACTTGAAGATCTGCATTTTGTTAATAGTTTAAAATTAAAAACTCTAAATTAACTACTTCTGTTCTATGAGTTATTTACATGAAGATCAGAATATTGTTAATAGTTTAAAATTGAAAACTCTAAAATAACTACTTTTGTTCTATAAGTTATTTACTTGTAGAACAGAATTTTGTAGCAATTTAAAATCAAAATCTTCTAACTAATACTTTAGTTCCTTAAGTTATTTACTTGAAGATCAGAATTTTGTTAATAGTTTAAAATTGAAAACCCTAAAATAACTACTTTTGTTCTATAAGTTATTTACATGAAGATCAGTATTTTGTTAATAGTTTAAAATTGAAAACCCTAAAATAACTACTTTAGTTCTATAAGTTTTTTACTTGTAGAACAGAATTTTGTAGCAATTTAAAATCAAAATCTTCTAACTAATACTTTAGTTCCTTAAGTTATTTACTTGAAGATCAGAATTTTGTTAATAGTTTAAAATTGAAAACCCTAAAATAACTACTTTTGTTCTATAAGTTATTTACTTGAAGATCAGAATATTGTTAATAGTTTAAAATTGAAAACTCTAAAATAACTACTTTAGTTCTATATGTAATTTACTTGTAGAACAGAATTTTGTAGCAATTTAAAATCAAAATCTTCTAACTAATACTTTAGTTCCTTAAGTTATTTACTTGAAGATCTGAATTTTGTTAATAGTTTAAAATTGAAAACCCTAAAATAACTACTTTTGTTCTATAGGTTATTTACTTGAAGAACAGAATTTTGTAGCAATGTAAAGTCAAAATCTTCTAACTAATACTTTAGTTCTTTAAGTTATTTACTTGAAGATCAGAATTTTATAATAGTTTAAAATTGAAAACCCTAAAATAACTAATTTTGTTCTATAAGTTATTTGCTTGAAGATCTGCATTTTGTTAGTAGTTTAAAATTAAAAACTCTAAATTAACTACTTCTGTTCTAAAAGTTATTTACTTGAAGATCAGAATTTTGTTAATAGTTTAAAATTGAAAACTCTAAAATAACTACTTTTGTTCTATAAGTTATTTACTTGAAGAACAGAATTTTGTTAATAGTTTAAAATTAAAAACTCTAAATTAACTACTTTTGTTCTATAAGTTATTTACTTGAAGATCTGCATTTTGTTAATAGTTTAAAATTAAAAACTCTAAATTAACTACTTCTGTTCTATAAGTTATTTACATGAAGATCGGTATTTTGTTAATAGTTTAAAATTGAAAACCCTAAAATAACTACTTCTGTTCTATAAGTTATTTACTTGAAGATCAGAATATTGTTAATAGTTTAAAATTGAAAACTCTAAAATAACTACTTTTGTTCTATAAGTTATTTACTTGTAGAACAGAATTTTGTAGCAATTTAAAATCAAAATCTTTTAACTAATACTTTAGTTCCTTAAGTTATTTACTTGAAGATCAGAATTTTGTTAATAGTTTAAAATTGAAAACCCTAAAATAACTACTTTTGTTCTATAAGTTATTTACATGAAGATCAGTATTTTGTTAATAGTTTAAAATTGAAAACCCTAAAATAACAACTTTTGTTCTATAAGTTATTTAATTGCAGAACAGAATTTTGTAGCAATTTAAAATCAAAATCTTCTAACTAATACTTTAGTTCCTTAAGTTATTTACATGAAGATCAGTATTTTGTTAATAGTTTAAAATTGAAAACCCTAAAATAACTACTTTTGTTCTATAAGTTATTTACTTGTAGAACAGAATTTTGTTAATAGTTTAAAATTAAAAACTCTAAATTAACTACTTTTGTTCTATAAGTTATTTACTTGAAGTTATTTAATAATAACTTATTCTATAAGTTATTTAATAATAGATATATATTATAAGATATATTAGTTTGATTTATTGTTAACTTAGCTCATTACTGATATTATATTTATATGAAGATCAGAATATTGTTAATAGTTTAAAATTGAAAACTCTAAAATAACTACTTTTGTTCTATAAGTTATTTACTTGAAGAACAGAATTTTGTAGCAATGTAAAATCAAAATCTTCTAACTAATACTTTAGTTCCTTAAGTTATTTACTTGAAGATCAGAATTTTGCTAATAGTTTAAAATTGAAAACCCTAAAATAACTACTTTTGTTCTATAAGTTATTTACTTGAAGATCTGCATTTTGTTAATAGTTTAAAATTAAAAACTCTAAATTAACTACTTCTGTTCTATAAGTTATTTACATGAAGATCAGTATTTTGTTAATAGTTTAAAATTGAAAACCCTAAAATAACTACTTTTGTTCTATAAGTTATTTACATGAAGAACAGAATTTTGTAGCAATGTAAAATCAAAATCTTCTAACTAATACTTTAGTTCTTTAAGTTATTTACTTGAAGATCAGAATTTTGCTAATAGTTTAAAATTGAAAACCCTAAAATAAATACTTTTGTTCTATAAGTTATTTACTTGAAGATCTGCATTTTGATAATAGTTTAAAATTAAAAACTCTAAATTAACTACTTCTGTTCTATAAGTTAAGTATATGAAGATCAGTATTTTGTTAATAGTTTAAAATTGAAAACCCTAAAATAACTACTTTTGTTCTATAAGTTATTTACTTGAAGATCTGCATTTTGTTAATAGTTTAAAATTAATAACTCTAAATTAACTACTTCTGTTCAATAAGTTATTTACATGAAGATCAGTATTTTGTTAATAGTTTAATATTGAAAACCCTAAAATAACTACTTTTGTTCTATAAGTTATTTACTTGAAGATCTGCATTTTGTTAATAGTTTAAAATTAAAAACTCTAAATTAACTACTTCTGTTCTATAAGTTATTTACTTGAAGATCAGAATTTTGCTAATAGTTTAAAATTGAAAACCCTAAAATAACTACTTTTTTCTATAAGTTATTTACTTGAAGATCTGCATTTTGTTAATAGTTTAAAATTAAAGCTATAATCTAACTACTTTTGTTCTTTTATTTATTTACTTAAAGAACAGAAATTTGTAGGCAATTTAAAATCGAAGTCTTCAAACTAATACTTTAGTTCTTTAAGTTATTTACATGAAGATCAGTATTTTGTTAATAGTTTAAAATTGAAAACTCTAAAATAACTACTTTTGTTCTATAAGTTATTTACTTGAAGATCTGCATTTTGTTAACAGTTTAAAATTAAAAACTCTAAATTAACTACTTCTGTTCTATAAGTTATTTACTTGAAGATCAGAATATTGTTAATAGTTTAAATTTGAAAACTCTAAAATAACTACTTTTGTTCTATAAGTTATTTACTTGTAGAACAGAATTTTGTAGCAATTTAAAATCAAAATCTTCTAACTAATACTTTAGTTCCTTAAGTTATTTACTTGAAGATCAGAATTTTGTTAATAGTTTAAAATTGAATACCCTAAAATAACTACTTTTGTTCTATAAGTTATTTACATGAAGATCAGTATTTTGTTAATAGTTTAAAATTGAAAACCCTAAAATAACTACTTTTGTTCTATAAGTTATTTACTTGTAGAACAGAATTTTGTAGCAATTTAAAATCAAAATCTTCTAACTAATACTTTAGTTCCTTAAGTTATTTACTTGAAGATCAGAATTTTGCTAATAGTTTAAAATTGAAAACCCTAAAATAACTACTTTTGTTCTATAAGTTATTTACTAGAAGATCAGAATTTTGCTAATAGTTTAAAATTGAAAACCCTAAAATAACTACTTTTGTTCTATAAGTTATTTACTTGAAGATTTGCATTTTGTTAATAGTTTAAAATTAAAAACTCTAAATTAGCTACTTCTGTTCTATAAGTTATTTACATGAAGATCAGAATTTTGTTAATAGTTTAAAAATGAAAACCCTAAAATAACTACTTTTGTTCTATAAGTTATTTACTTGGAGATCTGCATTTTGTTAATAGTTTAAAATTAAAAACTCTAAATTAACTACTTCTGTTCTACAAGTTATTTACTTGAAGAACAGAATTTTGTAGCAATGTAAAATCAAAATCTTCTAACTAATACTTTAGTTCCTTAAGTTATTTACTTGAATATCAGAATTTTGTTAATAGTTTAAAATTAAAAACTCTAAATTAACTACTTCTCTTCTATAAGTTATTTACATGAAGATCAGAATTTTGTTAATAGTTTAAAAATGAAAACCCTAAAATAACTACTTTTGTTCTATAAGTTATTTACTTGGAGATCTGCATTTTGTTAATAGTTTAAAATTGAAAACCCTAAAATAACTACTTTTGTTCTATAAGTTATTTACTTGAAGATCTGCATTTTGTTAATAGTTTAAAATTAAAAACTCTAAATTAACTACTTCTGTTCTATAAGTTATTTACATGAAGATCAGTATTTTGTTAATAGTTTAAAATTGAAAACCCTAAAATAACTACTTCTGTTCTATAAGTTATTTACTTGAAGATCAGAATATTGTTAATAGTTTAAAATTGAAAACTCTAAAATAACTACTTTTGTTCTATAAGTTATTTACTTGAAGATCTGCATTTTGTTAATAGTTTAAAATTAAAAACTCTAAATTAACTACTTCTGTTCTATAAGTTATTTACTTGAAGATCAGAATTTTGTTAATAGTTTAAAATTAAAAACTCTAAATTAACTACTTCTGTTCTATAAGTTATTTACATGAAGATCAGAATTTTGTTAATAGTTTAAAAATGAAACCCTAAAATAACTACTTTTGTTCTATAAGTTATTTACTTGGAGATCTGCATTTTGTTAATAGTTTAAAATTAAAAACTCTAAATTAACTACTTCTGTTCTATAAGTTATTTACTTGAAGATCAGAATTTTGTTAATAGTTTAAAATTAAAAACTCTAAATTAACTACTTTTGTTCTATAAGTTATTTACTTGAAGATTTGCATTTTGTTAATAGTTAAACATTAAAAACTCTAAATTAACTACTTCTGTTCTATAAGCTATTTACTTCAAGATCAGAATGATGTTAATAGTTTAAAATTGAAAACTCTAAAATAACTACTTTTGTTCTATAAGTTATTTACTTGAAGAACAGAATTTTGTAGCAATTTAAAATCAAAATCTTCTAACTAATACTTTAGTTCCTTAAGTTATTTACTTGAAGATCAGAATTTTGTTAATAGTTTAAAATTGAAAACTCTAAAATAACTACTTTTGTTCTATAAGTTATTTACTTGAAGAACAGAATTTTGTTAATAGTTTAAAATTAAAAACTCTAAATTAACTACTTTTGTTCTATAAGTTATTTACTTGAAGATCTGCATTTTGTTAATAGATTAAAATTAAAAACTCTAAATTAACTACTTCTGTTCCATAAGTTATTTACTTGAAGATCAGAATATTGTTAATAGTTTAAAATTGAAAACTCTAAAATAACTATTTTTGTTCTATAAGTTATTTACTTGAAGAACAGAATTTTGTAGCAATGTAAAATCAAAATCTTCTAACTAATACTTTAGTTCTTTAAGTTATTTACTTGAAGATCAGAATTTTGCTAATAGTTTAAAATTGAAAACCCTAAAATAACTACTTTTGTTCTATAAGTTATTTACTTGAAGATCTGCATTTTGTTAATAGTTTAAAATTAAAAACTCTAAATTAACTACTTCTGTTCTATAAGTTATTTACATGAAGATCAGTATTTTGTTAATAGTTTAAAATTGAAAACCCTAAAATAACTACTTCTGTTCTATAAGTTATTTACTTGAAGATCAGAATATTGTTAATAGTTTAAAATTGAAAACTCTAAAATAACTACTTTTGTTCTATAAGTTATTTACTTGTAGAACAGAATTTTGTAGCAATTTAAAATCAAAATCTTCTAACTAATACTTTAGTTCCTTAAGTTATTTACTTGAAGATCAGAATTTTGTTAATAGTTTAAAATTGAAAATCCTAAAATAACTACTTTTGTTCTATAAGTTATTTACTTGAAGATCTGCATTTTGTTAATAGTTTAAAATTAAAAACTCTAAATTAACTACTTCTGTTCTATAAGTTATTTACATGAAGATCAGTATTTTGTTAATAGTTTAAAATTGAAAACCCTAAAATAACTACTTTTGTTCTATAAGTTATTTACTTGAAGAACAGAATTTTGTAGCAATGTAAAATCAAAATCTTCTAACTAATACTTTAGTTCTTTAAGTTATTTACTTGAAGATCAGAATTTTGCTAATAGTTTAAAATTGAAAACCCTAAAATAAATACTTTTGTTCTATAAGTTATTTACTTGAAGATCTGCATTTTGTTAATAGTTTAAAATTAAAAACTCTAAATTAACTACTTCTGTTCTATAAGTTAAGTATATGAAGATCAGTATTTTGTTAATAGTTTAAAATTGAAAACCCTAAAATAACTACTTTTGTTCTATAAGTTATTTACTTGAAGATCTGCATTTTGTTAATAGTTTAAAATTAAAAACTCTAAATTAACTACTTCTGTTCTATAAGTTATTTACTTGAAGATCAGTATTTTGTTAATAGTTTAAAATTGAAAACCCTAAAATAACTACTTTTGTTCTATAAGTTATTTACATGAAGATCAGTATTTTGTTAATAGTTTAAAATTGAAAACCCTAAAATAACTACTTTTGTTCTATAAGTTATTTACTTGTAGAACAGAATTTTGTAGCAATTTAAAATCAAAATCTTCTAACTTATACTTTAGTTCCTTAAGTTATTTACTTGAAGATCAGAATTTTGTTAATAGTTTAAAATTGAAAACTCTAAAATAACTACTTTTGTTCTATAAGTTATTTACTTGAAGATCAGAATTTTGCTAATAGTTTAAAATTGAAAACCCTAAAATAACTACTTTTGTTCTATAAGTTATTTACTTGAAGATCTGCATTTTGTTAATAGTTTAAAATTAAAAACTCTAAATTAACTACTTCTGTTCTATAAGTTATTTACATGAAGATCAGTATTTTGTTAATAGTTTAAAATTGAAAACCCTAAAATAACTACTTTTGTTCTATAAGTTATTTACTTGAAGAACAGAATTTTGTAGCAATGTAAAATCAAAATCTTCTAACTAATACTTTAGTTCTTTAAGTTATTTACTTGAAGATCAGAATTTTGCTAATAGTTTAAAATTGAAAACCCTAAAATAAATACTTTTGTTCTATAAGTTATTTACTTGAAGATTTGCATTTTGTTAATAGTTTAAAATTAAAAACTCTAAATTAACTACTTCTGTTCTATAAGTTAAGTATATGAAGATCAGTATTTTGTTAATAGTTTAAAATTGAAAACCCTAAAATAACTACTTTTGTTCTATAAGTTATTTACTTGAAGATCTGCATTTTGTTAATAGTTTAAAATTAAAAACTCTAAAAAAACTACTTCTGTTCTATAAGTTATTTACTTGAAGATCTGCATTTTGTTAATAGTTTAAAATTGAAAACCCTAAAATAACTACTTTTGTTCTATAAGTTATTTACATGAAGATCAGTATTTTGTTAATAGTTTACAATTGAAAACCCTAAAATAACTACTTTTGTTCTATAAGTTATTTACTTGTAGAACAGAATTTTGTAGCAATTTAAAATCAAAATCTTCTAACTTATACTTTAGTTCCTTAAGTTATTTACTTGAAGATCAGAATTTTGTTAATAGTTTAAAATTGAAAACCCTAAAATAACTACTTTTGTTCTATAAGTTATTTACTTGAAGATCAGAATATTGGTAATAGTTTAAAATTGAAAACTCCAAAATAACTACTTTAGTTCTATAAGTTATTTACTTGTAGAACAGAATTTTGTAGCAATTTAAAATCAAAATCTTCTATCTAATACTTTAGTTCCTTAAGTTATTTACTTGAAGATCAGAATTTTGTTAATAGTTTAAAATTGAAAACCCTAAAATAACTACTTTTGTTCTATAAGTTATTTACTAGAAGATTTGCAGTTTGTTAATAGTTTAACATTAAAAACTCTAAATTAACTACTTCTGTTCTATAAGTTATTTACTTGAAGATCAGAATGATGTTAATAGTTTAAAATTGAAAACTCTAAAATAACTACTTTTGTTCTATAAGTTATTTACTTGAAGAACAGAATTTTGTAGCAATTTAAAATCAAAATCTTCTAACTAATACTTTAATTCCTTAAGTTATTTACTTGAAGATCAGAATTTTGCTAATCGTTTTAAATTGAAAACCCTAAATTAACTACTGTTGTTCAATAAGTTATTTACTTGAAGATCTGCATTTTGTTAATAGTTTAAAATTAAAAACTCTAAATTAACTACTTCTGTTCTATAAGTTATTTACATGAAGATCAGTATTTTGTTAATAGTTTAAAATTGAAAACCCTAAAATAACTACTTTTGTTCTATAAGTTATTTACTTGAAGATCTGCATTTTGTTAATAGTTTTAAATTAAAAACTCTAAATTAACTACTTCTGTTCTATAAGTTATTTACTTGAAGATCAGAATATTGTTAATAGTTTAAAATTGAAAACTCTAAAATAACTACTTTTGTACTATAAGTTATTTACTTGTAGAACAGAATTTTGTAGCAATTTAAAATCAAAATCTTCTAACTAATACTTTAGTTCCTTAAGTTATTTACTTGAAGATCAGAATTTTGTTAATAGTTTAAAATTGAAAACCCTAAAATAACTACTTTTGTTCTATAAGTTATTTACATGAAGATCAGTATTTTGTTAATAGTTTAAAATTGAAAACCCTAAAATAACTACTTTTGTTCTATAAGTTATTTACTTGTAGAACAGAATTTTGTAGCAATTTAAAATCAAAATCTTCTAACTAATACTTTAGTTCCTTAAGTTATTTACTTGAAGATCAGAATTTTGTTAATAGTTTAAAATTGAAAACCCTAAAATAACTACTTTTGTTCTATAAGTTATTTACATGAAGATCATTATTTTGTTAATAGTTTAAAATTGAAAACCCTAAAATAACTACTTTTGTTCTATAAGTTATTTACTTGTAGAACAGAATTTTGTAGCAATTTAAAATCAAAATCTTCTAACTAATACTTTAGTTCCTTAAGTTATTTACTTGAAGATCAGAATTTTGTTAATAGTTTAAAATTGAAAACCCTAAAATAACTACTTTTGTTCTATAGGTTATTTACTTGAAGATCTGCATTTTGTTAATAGTTTAAAATTAAAAACTCTAAATTAACTACTTCTGTTCTATAAGTTATTTACATGAAGATCAGTATTTTGTTAATAGTTTAAAATTGAAAACCCTAAAATAACTACTTTTGTTCTATAAGTTATTTACTTGAAGAACAGAATTTTGTAGCAATGTAAAATCAAAATCTTCTAACTAATACTTTAGTTCTTTAAGTTATTTACTTGAAGATCAGAATTTTGCTAATAGTTTAAAATTGAAAACCCTAAAATAACTACTTTTGTTCTATAAGTTATTTACTTGAAGATCTGCAATTTGTTAATAGTTTAAAATTCAAAACTCTAAATTAACTACTTCTGTTCTATAAGTTATTTACATGAAGATCAGTATTTTGTTAATAGTTTAAAATTGAAAACCCTAAAATAACTACTTCTGTTCTATAAGTTATTTACTTGAAGATCAGAATATTGTTAATAGTTTAAAATTGAAAACTCTAAAATAACTACTTTTGTTCTATAAGTTATTTACTTGAAGATCTGCATTTTGTTAATAGTTTAAAATTAAAAACTCTAAATTAACTACTTCTGTTCTATAAGTTATTTACTTGAAGATCAGAATTTTGTTAATAGTTTAAAATTAAAAACTCTAAATTAACTACTTCTGTTCTATAAGTTATTTACATGAAGATCAGAATTTTGTTAATAGTTTAAAAATGAAACCCTAAAATAACTACTTTTGTTCTATAAGTTATTTACTTGGAGATCTGCATTTTGTTAATAGTTTAAAATTAAAAACTCTAAATTAACTACTTCTGTTCTATAAGTTATTTACTTGAAGATCAGAATTTTGTTAATAGTTTAAAATTAAAAACTCTAAATTAACTACTTTTGTTCTATAAGTTATTTACTTGAAGATTTGCATTTTGTTAATAGTTTAACATTAGAAACTCTAAATTAACTACTTCTGTTCTATAAGCTATTTACTTCAAGATCAGAATGATGTTAATAGTTTAAAATTGAAAACTCTAAAATAACTACTTTTGTTCTATAAGTTATTTACTTGAAGAACAGAATTTTGTAGCAATTTAAAATCAAAATCTTCTAACTAATACTTTAGTTCCTTAAGTTATTTACTTGAAGATCAGAATTTTGTTAATAGTTTAAAATTGAAAACTCTAAAATAACTACTTTTGTTCTATAAGTTATTTACTTGAAGAACAGAATTTTGTTAATAGTTTAAAATTAAAAACTCTAAATTAACTACTTTTGTTCTATAAGTTATTTACTTGAAGATCTGCATTTTGTTAATAGATTAAAATTAAAAACTCTAAATTAACTACACTTCTGTTCCATAAGTTATTTACTTGAAGATCAGAATATTGTTAATAGTTTAAAATTGAAAACTCTAAAATAACTATTTTTGTTCTATAAGTTATTTACTTGAAGAACAGAATTTTGTAGCAATGTAAAATCAAAATCTTCTAACTAATACTTTAGTTCTTTAAGTTATTTACTTGAAGATCAGAATTTTGCTAATAGTTTAAAATTGAAAACCCTAAAATAACTACTTTTGTTCTATAAGTTATTTACTTGAAGATCTGCATTTTGTTAATAGTTTAAAATTAAAAACTCTAAATTAACTACTTCTGTTCTATAAGTTATTTACATGAAGATCAGTATTTTGTTAATAGTTTAAAATTGAAAACCCTAAAATAACTACTTCTGTTCTATAAGTTATTTACTTGAAGATCAGAATATTGTTAATAGTTTAAAATTGAAAACTCTAAAATAACTACTTTTGTTCTATAAGTTATTTACTTGTAGAACAGAATTTTGTAGCAATTTAAAATCAAAATCTTCTAACTTATACTTTAGTTCCTTAAGTTATTTACTTGAAGATCAGAATTTTGTTAATAGTTTAAAATTGAAGACCCTAAAATAACTACTTTTGTTCTATAAGTTATTTACATGAAGATCATTATTTTGTTAATAGTTTAAAATTGAAAACCCTAAAATAACTACTTTTGTTCTATAAGTTATTTACTTGTAGAACAGAATTTTGTAGCAATTTAAAATCAAAATCTTCTAACTAATACTTTAGTTCCTTAAGTTATTTACTTGAAGATCAGAATTTTGTTAATAGTTTAAAATTGAAAACCCTAAAATAACTACTTTTGTTCTATAGGTTATTTACTTGAAGATCTGCATTTTGTTAATAGTTTAAAATTAAAAACTCTAAATTAACTACTTCTGTTCTATAAGTTATTTACATGAAGATCAGTATTTTGTTAATAGTTTAAAATTGAAAACCCTAAAATAACTACTTTTGTTCTATAAGTTATTTACTTGAAGAACAGAATTTTGTAGCAATGTAAAATCAAAATCTTCTAACTAATACTTTAGTTCTTTAAGTTATTTACTTGAAGATCAGAATTTTGCTAATAGTTTAAAATTGAAAACCCTAAAATAACTACTTTTGTTCTATAAGTTATTTACTTGAAGATCTGCAATTTGTTAATAGTTTAAAATTCAAAACTCTAAATTAACTACTTCTGTTCTATAAGTTATTTACATGAAGATCAGTATTTTGTTAATAGTTTAAAATTGAAAACCCTAAAATAACTACTTCTGTTCTATAAGTTATTTACTTGAAGATCAGAATATTGTTAATAGTTTAAAATTGAAAACTCTAAAATAACTACTTTTGTTCTATAAGTTATTTACTTGAAGATCTGCATTTTGTTAATAGTTTAAAATTAAAAACTCTAAATTAACTACTTCTGTTCTATAAGTTATTTACTTGAAGATCAGAATTTTGTTAATAGTTTAAAATTAAAAACTCTAAATTAACTACTTCTGTTCTATAAGTTATTTACATGAAGATCAGAATTTTGTTAATAGTTTAAAAATGAAACCCTAAAATAACTACTTTTGTTCTATAAGTTATTTACTTGGAGATCTGCATTTTGTTAATAGTTTAAAATTAAAAACTCTAAATTAACTACTTCTGTTCTATAAGTTATTTACTTGAAGATCAGAATTTTGTTAATAGTTTAAAATTAAAAACTCTAAATTAACTACTTTTGTTCTATAAGTTATTTACTTGAAGATTTGCATTTTGTTAATAGTTTAACATTAGAAACTCTAAATTAACTACTTCTGTTCTATAAGCTATTTACTTCAAGATCAGAATGATGTTAATAGTTTAAAATTGAAAACTCTAAAATAACTACTTTTGTTCTATAAGTTATTTACTTGAAGAACAGAATTTTGTAGCAATTTAAAATCAAAATCTTCTAACTAATACTTTAGTTCCTTAAGTTATTTACTTGAAGATCAGAATTTTGTTAATAGTTTAAAATTGAAAACTCTAAAATAACTACTTTTGTTCTATAAGTTATTTACTTGAAGAACAGAATTTTGTTAATAGTTTAAAATTAAAAACTCTAAATTAACTACTTTTGTTCTATAAGTTATTTACTTGAAGATCTGCATTTTGTTAATAGATTAAAATTAAAAACTCTAAATTAACTACTTCTGTTCCATAAGTTATTTACTTGAAGATCAGAATATTGTTAATAGTTTAAAATTGAAAACTCTAAAATAACTATTTTTGTTCTATAAGTTATTTACTTGAAGAACAGAATTTTGTAGCAATGTAAAATCAAAATCTTCTAACTAATACTTTAGTTCTTTAAGTTATTTACTTGAAGATCAGAATTTTGCTAATAGTTTAAAATTGAAAACCCTAAAATAACTACTTTTGTTCTATAAGTTATTTACTTGAAGATCTGCATTTTGTTAATAGTTTAAAATTAAAAACTCTAAATTAACTACTTCTGTTCTATAAGTTATTTACATGAAGATCAGTATTTTGTTAATAGTTTAAAATTGAAAACCCTAAAATAACTACTTCTGTTCTATAAGTTATTTACTTGAAGATCAGAATATTGTTAATAGTTTAAAATTGAAAACTCTAAAATAACTACTTTTGTTCTATAAGTTATTTACTTGTAGAACAGAATTTTGTAGCAATTTAAAATCAAAATCTTCTAACTTATACTTTAGTTCCTTAAGTTATTTACTTGAAGATCAGAATTTTGTTAATAGTTTAAAATTGAAGACCCTAAAATAACTACTTTTGTTCTATAAGTTATTTACTTGAAGATCAGAATATTGGTAATAGTTTAAAATTGAAAACTCCAAAATAACTACTCTAGTTCTATAAGTTATTTACTTGTAGAACAGAATTTTGTAGCAATTTAAAATCAAAATCTTCTATCTAATACTTTAGTTCCTTAAGTTATTTACTTGAAGATCAGAATTTTGTTAATAGTTTAAAATTGAAAACCCTAAAATAACTACTTTTGTTCTATAAGTTATTTACTAGAAGATTTGCAGTTTGTTAATAGTTTAACATTAAAAACTCTAAATTAACTACTTCTGTTCTATAAGTTATTTACTTGAAGATCAGAATGATGTTAATAGTTTAAAATTGAAAACTCTAAAATAACTACTTTTGTTCTATAAGTTATTTACTTGAAGAACAGAATTTTGTAGCAATTTAAAATCAAAATCTTCTAACTAATACTTTAATTCCTTAAGTTATTTACTTGAAGATCAGAATTTTGCTAATCGTTTTAAATTGAAAACCCTAAATTAACTACTGTTGTTCAATAAGTTATTTACTTGAAGATCTGCATTTTGTTAATAGTTTAAAATTAAAAACTCTAAATTAACTACTTCTGTTCTATAAGTTATTTACATGAAGATCAGTATTTTGTTAATAGTTTAAAATTGAAAACCCTAAAATAACTACTTTTGTTCTATAAGTTATTTACTTGAAGATCTGCATTTTGTTAATAGTTTTAAATTAAAAACTCTAAATTAACTACTTCTGTTCTATAAGTTATTTACTTGAAGATCAGAATATTGTTAATAGTTTAAAATTGAAAACTCTAAAATAACTACTTTTGTACTATAAGTTATTTACTTGTAGAACAGAATTTTGTAGCAATTTAAAATCAAAATCTTCTAACTAATACTTTAGTTCCTTAAGTTATTTACTTGAAGATCAGAATTTTGTTAATAGTTTAAAATTGAAAACCCTAAAATAACTACTTTTGTTCTATAAGTTATTTACATGGAGATCAGTATTTTGTTAATAGTTTAAAATTGAAAACCCTAAAATAACTACTTTTGTTCTATAAGTTATTTACTTGTAGAACAGAATTTTGTAGCAATTTAAAATCAAAATCTTCTAACTAATACTTTAGTTCCTTAAGTTATTTACTTGAAGATCAGAATTTTGTTAATAGTTTAAAATTGAAAACCCTAAAATAACTACTTTTGTTCTATAAGTTATTTACATGAAGATCATTATTTTGTTAATAGTTTAAAATTGAAAACCCTAAAATAACTACTTTTGTTCTATAAGTTATTTACTTGTAGAACAGAATTTTGTAGCAATTTAAAATCAAAATCTTCTAACTAATACTTTAGTTCCTTAAGTTATTTACTTGAAGATCAGAATTTTGTTAATAGTTTAAAATTGAAAACCCTAAAATAACTACTTTTGTTCTATAGGTTATTTACTTGAAGATCTGCATTTTGTTAATAGTTTAAAATTAAAAACTCTAAATTAACTACTTCTGTTCTATAAGTTATTTACATGAAGATCAGTATTTTGTTAATAGTTTAAAATTGAAAACCCTAAAATAACTACTTCTGTTCTATAAGTTATTTACTTGAAGATCAGAATATTGTTAATAGTTTAAAATTGAAAACTCTAAAATAACTACTTTTGTTCTATAAGTTATTTACTTGAAGATCTGCATTTTGTTAATAGTTTAAAATTAAAAACTCTAAATTAACTACTTCTGTTCTATAAGTTATTTACTTGAAGATCAGAATTTTGTTAATAGTTTAAAATTAAAAACTCTAAATTAACTACTTCTGTTCTATAAGTTATTTACATGAAGATCAGAATTTTGTTAATAGTTTAAAAATGAAACCCTAAAATAACTACTTTTGTTCTATAAGTTATTTACTTGGAGATCTGCATTTTGTTAATAGTTTAAAATTAAAAACTCTAAATTAACTACTTCTGTTCTATAAGTTATTTACTTGAAGATCAGAATTTTGTTAATAGTTTAAAATTAAAAACTCTAAATTAACTACTTTTGTTCTATAAGTTATTTACTTGAAGATTTGCATTTTGTTAATAGTTTAACATTAAAAACTCTAAATTAACTACTTCTGTTCTATAAGCTATTTACTTCAAGATCAGAATGATGTTAATAGTTTAAAATTGAAAACTCTAAAATAACTACTTTTGTTCTATAAGTTATTTACTTGAAGAACAGAATTTTGTAGCAATTTAAAATCAAAATCTTCTAACTAATACTTTAGTTCCTTAAGTTATTTACTTGAAGATCAGAATTTTGTTAATAGTTTAAAATTGAAAACTCTAAAATAACTACTTTTGTTCTATAAGTTATTTACTTGAAGAACAGAATTTTGTTAATAGTTTAAAATTAAAAACTCTAAATTAACTACTTTTGTTCTATAAGTTATTTACTTGAAGATCTGCATTTTGTTAATAGATTAAAATTAAAAACTCTAAATTAACTACTTCTGTTCCATAAGTTATTTACTTGAAGATCAGAATATTGTTAATAGTTTAAAATTGAAAACTCTAAAATAACTATTTTTGTTCTATAAGTTATTTACTTGAAGAACAGAATTTTGTAGCAATGTAAAATCAAAATCTTCTAACTAATACTTTAGTTCTTTAAGTTATTTACTTGAAGATCAGAATTTTGCTAATAGTTTAAAATTGAAAACCCTAAAATAACTACTTTTGTTCTATAAGTTATTTACTTGAAGATCTGCATTTTGTTAATAGTTTAAAATTAAAAACTCTAAATTAACTACTTCTGTTCTATAAGTTATTTACATGAAGATCAGTATTTTGTTAATAGTTTAAAATTGAAAACCCTAAAATAACTACTTCTGTTCTATAAGTTATTTACTTGAAGATCAGAATATTGTTAATAGTTTAAAATTGAAAGCTCTAAAATAACTACTTTTGTTCTATAAGTTATTTACTTGTAGAACAGAATTTTGTAGCAATTTAAAATCAAAATCTTCTAACTAATACTTTAGTTCCTTAAGTTATTTACTTGAAGATCAGAATTTTGTTAATAGTTTAAAATTGAAAACCCTAAAATAACTACTTTTGTTCTATAAGTTATTTACTTGAAGATCTGCATTTTGTTAATAGTTTAAAATTGAAAACTCTAAAATAACTACTTTTGTTCTATAAGTTATTTACTTGAAGAACAGAATTTTGTAGCAATTTAAAATCAAAATCTTCTAACTAATACTTTAGTTCCTTAAGTTATTTACTTGAAGATCAGAATTTTGTTAATAGTTTAAAATTGAAAACCCTAAATTAACTACTGTTGTTCAATAAGTTATTTACTTGAAGATCTGCATTTTGTTAATAGTTTAAAATTAAAAACTCTAAATTAACTACTTCTGTTCTATAAGTTATTTACATGAAGATCAGTATTTTGTTAATAGTTTAAAATTGAAAACCCTAAAATAACTACTTTTGTTCTATAAGTTATTTACTTGAAGATCTGCATTTTGTTAATAGTTTTAAATTAAAAACTCTAAATTAACTACTTCTGTTCTATAAGTTATTTACTTGAAGATCAGAATATTGTTAATAGTTTAAAATTGAAAACTCTAAAATAACTACTTTTGTTCTATAAGTTATTTACTTGTAGAACAGAATTTTGTAGCAATTTAAAATCAAAATCTTCTAACTAATACTTTAGTTCCTTAAGTTATTTACTTGAAGATCAGAATTTTGTTAATAGTTTAAAATTGAAAACCCTAAAATAACTACTTTTGTTCTATAAGTTATTTACATGAAGATCAGTATTTTGTTAATAGTTTAAAATTGAAAACCCTAAAATAACTACTTTTGTTCTATAAGTTATTTACTTGTAGAACAGAATTTTGTAGCAATTTAAAATCAAAATCTTCTAACTAATACTTTAGTTCCTTAAGTTATTTACTTGAAGATCAGAATTTTGTTAATAGTTTAAAATTGAAAACCCTAAAATAACTACTTTTGTTCTATAAGTTATTTACATGAAGATCATTATTTTGTTAATAGTTTAAAATTGAAAACCCTAAAATAACTACTTTTGTTCTATAAGTTATTTACTTGTAGAACAGAATTTTGTAGCAATTTAAAATCAAAATCTTCTAACTAATACTTTAGTTCCTTAAGTTATTTACTTGAAGATCAGAATTTTGTTAATAGTTTAAAATTGAAAACCCTAAAATAACTACTTTTGTTCTATAGGTTATTTACTTGAAGATCTGCATTTTGTTAATAGTTTAAAATTAAAAACTCTAAATTAACTACTTCTGTTCTATAAGTTATTTACATGAAGATCAGTATTTTGTTAATAGTTTAAAATTGAAAACCCTAAAATAACTACTTTTGTTCTATAAGTTATTTACTTGAAGAACAGAATTTTGTAGCAATGTAAAATCAAAATCTTCTAACTAATACTTTAGTTCTTTAAGTTATTTACTTGAAGATCAGAATTTTGCTAATAGTTTAAAATTGAAAACCCTAAAATAACTACTTTTGTTCTATAAGTTATTTACTTGAAGATCTGCATTTTGTTAATAGTTTAAAATTAAAAACTCTAAATTAACTACTTCTGTTCTATAAGTTATTTACATGAAGATCAGTATTTTGTTAATAGTTTAAAATTGAAAACCCTAAAATAACTACTTCTGTTCTATAAGTTATTTACTTGAAGATCAGAATATTGTTAATAGTTTAAAATTGAAAACTCTAAAATAACTACTTTTGTTCTATAAGTTATTTACTTGAAGATCTGCATTTTGTTAATAGTTTAAAATTAAAAACTCTAAATTAACTACTTCTGTTCTATAAGTTATTTACTTGAAGATCAGAATTTTGTTAATAGTTTAAAATTAAAAACTCTAAATTAACTACTTCTGTTCTATAAGTTATTTACATGAAGATCAGAATTTTGTTAATAGTTTAAAAATGAAACCCTAAAATAACTACTTTTGTTCTATAAGTTATTTACTTGGAGATCTGCATTTTGTTAATAGTTTAAAATTAAAAACTCTAATTTAACTACTTCTGTTCTATAAGTTATTTACTTGAAGATCAGAATTTTGTTAATAGTTTAAAATTAAAAACTCTAAATTAACTACTTTTGTTCTATAAGTTATTTACTTGAAGATTTGCATTTTGTTAATAGTTTAACATTAAAAACCCTAAAATAACTACTTTTGTTCTATAAGTTATTTACATGAAGATCAGTATTTTGTTAATAGTTTAAAATTGAAAACCCTAAAATAACTACTTTTGTTCTATAAGTTATTTACTTGTAGAACAGAATTTTGTAGCAATTTAAAATCAAAATCTTCTAACTAATACTTTAGTTCCTTAAGTTATTTACTTGAAGATCAGAATTTTGTTAATAGTTTAAAATTGAAAACCCTAAAATAACTACTTTTGTTCTATAAGTTATTTACATGAAGATCATTATTTTGTTAATAGTTTAAAATTGAAAACCCTAAAATAACTACTTTTGTTCTATAAGTTATTTACTTGTAGAACAGAATTTTGTAGCAATTTAAAATCAAAATCTTCTAACTAATACTTTAGTTCCTTAAGTTATTTACTTGAAGATCAGAATTTTGTTAATAGTTTAAAATTGAAAACCCTAAAATAACTACTTTTGTTCTATAGGTTATTTACTTGAAGATCTGCATTTTGTTAATAGTTTAAAATTAAAAACTCTAAATTAACTACTTCTGTTCTATAAGTTATTTACATGAAGATCAGTATTTTGTTAATAGTTTAAAATTGAAAACCCTAAAATAACTACTTTTGTTCTATAAGTTATTTACTTGAAGAACAGAATTTTGTAGCAATGTAAAATCAAAATCTTCTAACTAATACTTTAGTTCTTTAAGTTATTTACTTGAAGATCAGAATTTTGCTAATAGTTTAAAATTGAAAACCCTAAAATAACTACTTTTGTTCTATAAGTTATTTACTTGAAGATCTGCATTTTGTTAATAGTTTAAAATTAAAAACTCTAAATTAACTACTTCTGTTCTATAAGTTATTTACATGAAGATCAGTATTTTGTTAATAGTTTAAAATTGAAAACCCTAAAATAACTACTTCTGTTCTATAAGTTATTTACTTGAAGATCAGAATATTGTTAATAGTTTAAAATTGAAAACTCTAAAATAACTACTTTTGTTCTATAAGTTATTTACTTGAAGATCTGCATTTTGTTAATAGTTTAAAATTAAAAACTCTAAATTAACTACTTCTGTTCTATAAGTTATTTACTTGAAGATCAGAATTTTGTTAATAGTTTAAAATTAAAAACTCTAAATTAACTACTTCTGTTCTATAAGTTATTTACATGAAGATCAGAATTTTGTTAATAGTTTAAAAATGAAACCCTAAAATAACTACTTTTGTTCTATAAGTTATTTACTTGGAGATCTGCATTTTGTTAATAGTTTAAAATTAAAAACTCTAAATTAACTACTTCTGTTCTATAAGTTATTTACTTGAAGATCAGAATTTTGTTAATAGTTTAAAATTAAAAACTCTAAATTAACTACTTTTGTTCTATAAGTTATTTACTTGAAGATTTGCATTTTGTTAATAGTTTAACATTAAAAACTCTAAATTAACTACTTCTGTTCTATAAGCTATTTACTTCAAGATCAGAATGATGTTAATAGTTTAAAATTGAAAACTCTAAAATAACTACTTTTGTTCTATAAGTTATTTACTTGAAGAACAGAATTTTGTAGCAATTTAAAATCAAAATCTTCTAACTAATACTTTAGTTCCTTAAGTTATTTACTTGAAGATCAGAATTTTGTTAATAGTTTAAAATTGAAAACTCTAAAATAACTACTTTTGTTCTATAAGTTATTTACTTGAAGAACAGAATTTTGTTAATAGTTTAAAATTAAAAACTCTAAATTAACTACTTTTGTTCTATAAGTTATTTACTTGAAGATCTGCATTTTGTTAATAGATTAAAATTAAAAACTCTAAATTAACTACTTCTGTTCCATAAGTTATTTACTTGAAGATCAGAATATTGTTAATAGTTTATAATTGAAAACTCTAAAATAACTATTTTTGTTCTATAAGTTATTTACTTGAAGAACAGAATTTTGTAGCAATGTAAAATCAAAATCTTCTAACTAATACTTTAGTTCTTTAAGTTATTTACTTGAAGATCAGAATTTTGCTAATAGTTTAAAATTGAAAACCCTAAAATAACTACTTTTGTTCTATAAGTTATTTACTTGAAGATCTGCATTTTGTTAATAGTTTAAAATTAAAAACTCTAAATTAACTACTTCTGTTCTATAAGTTATTTACATGAAGATCAGTATTTTGTTAATAGTTTAAAATTGAAAACCCTAAAATAACTACTTCTGTTCTATAAGTTATTTACTTGAAGATCAGAATATTGTTAATAGTTTAAAATTGAAAACTCTAAAATAACTACTTTTGTTCTATAAGTTATTTACTTGTAGAACAGAATTTTGTAGCAATTTAAAATCAAAATCTTCTAACTAATACTTTAGTTCCTTAAGTTATTTACTTGAAGATCAGAATTTTGTTAATAGTTTAAAATTGAAAACCCTAAAATAACTACTTTTGTTCTATAAGTTATTTACTTGAAGAACAGAATTTTGTAGCAATGTAAAATCAAAATCTTCTAACTAATACTTTAGTTCTTTAAGTTATTTACTTGAAGATCAGAATTTTGCTAATAGTTTAAAATTGAAAACCCTAAAATAAATACTTTTGTTCTATAAGTTATTTACTTGAAGATCTGCATTTTGTTAATAGTTTAAAATTAAAAACTCTAAATTAACTACTTCTGTTCTATAAGTTAAGTATATGAAGATCAGTATTTTGTTAATAGTTTAAAATTGAAAACCCTAAAATAACTACTTTTGTTCTATAAGTTATTTACTTGAAGATCTGCATTTTGTTAATAGTTTAAAATTAAAAACTCTAAATTAACTACTTCTGTTCTATAAGTTATTTACTTGAAGATCAGTATTTTGTTAATAGTTTAAAATTGAAAACCCTAAAATAACTACTTTTGTTCTATAAGTTATTTACATGAAGATCAGTATTTTGTTAATAGTTTAAAATTGAAAACCCTAAAATAACTACTTTTGTTCTATAAGTTATTTACTTGTAGAACAGAATTTTGTAGCAATTTAAAATCAAAATCTTCTAACTTATACTTTAGTTCCTTAAGTTATTTACTTGAAGATCAGAATTTTGTTAATAGTTTAAAATTGAAAACTCTAAAATAGCTACTTTTGTTCTATAAGTTATTTACTTGAAGATCAGAATTTTGCTAATAGTTTAAAATTGAAAACCCTAAAATAACTACTTTTGTTCTATAAGTTATTTACTTGAAGATCTGCATTTTGTTAATAGTTTAAAATTAAAAACTCTAAATTAACTACTTCTGTTCTATAAGTTATTTACATGAAGATCAGTATTTTGTTAATAGTTTAAAATTGAAAACCCTAAAATAACTACTTTTGTTCTATAAGTTATTTACTTGAAGAACAGAATTTTGTAGCAATGTAAAATCAAAATCTTCTAACTAATACTTTAGTTCTTTAAGTTATTTACTTGAAGATCAGAATTTTGCTAATAGTTTAAAATTGAAAACCCTAAAATAAATACTTTTGTTCTATAAGTTATTTACTTGAAGATTTGCATTTTGTTAATAGTTTAAAATTAAAAACTCTAAATTAACTACTTCTGTTCTATAAGTTAAGTATATGAAGATCAGTATTTTGTTAATAGTTTAAAATTGAAAACCCTAAAATAACTACTTTTGTTCTATAAGTTATTTACTTGAAGATCTGCATTTTGTTAATAGTTTAAAATTAAAAACTCTAAATTAACTACTTTTGTTCTATAAGTTATTTACTTGAAGATTTGCATTTTGTTAATAGTTTAACATTAAAAACTCTAAATTAACTACTTCTGTTCTATAAGCTATTTACTTCAAGATCAGAATGATGTTAATAGTTTAAAATTGAAAACTCTAAAATAACTACTTTTGTTCTATAAGTTATTTACTTGAAGAACAGAATTTTGTAGCAATGTAAAATCAAAATCTTCTAACTAATACTTTAGTTCTTTAAGTTATTTACTTGAAGATCAGAATTTTGCTAATAGTTTAAAATTGAAAACCCTAAAATAAATACTTTTGTTCTATAAGTTATTTACTTGAAGATTTGCATTTTGTTAATAGTTTAAAATTAAAAACTCTAAATTAACTACTTCTGTTCTATAAGTTAAGTATATGAAGATCATTATTTTGTTAATAGTTTAAAATTGAAAACCCTAAAATAACTACTTTTGTTCTATAAGTTATTTACTTGTAGAACAGAATTTTGTAGCAATTTAAAATCAAAATCTTCTAACTAATACTTTAGTTCCTTAAGTTATTTACTTGAAGATCAGAATTTTGTTAATAGTTTAAAATTGAAAACCCTAAAATAACTACTTTTGTTCTATAGGTTATTTACTTGAAGATCTGCATTTTGTTAATAGTTTAAAATTAAAAACTCTAAATTAACTACTTCTGTTCTATAAGTTATTTACATGAAGATCAGTATTTTGTTAATAGTTTAAAATTGAAAACCCTAAAATAACTACTTTTGTTCTATAAGTTATTTACTTGAAGAACAGAATTTTGTAGCAATGTAAAATCAAAATCTTCTAACTAATACTTTAGTTCTTTAAGTTATTTACTTGAAGATCAGAATTTTGCTAATAGTTTAAAATTGAAAACCCTAAAATAACTACTTTTGTTCTATAAGTTATTTACTTGAAGATCTGCATTTTGTTAATAGTTTAAAATTAAAAACTCTAAATTAACTACTTCTGTTCTATAAGTTATTTACATGAAGATCAGTATTTTGTTAATAGTTTAAAATTGAAAACCCTAAAATAACTACTTCTGTTCTATAAGTTATTTACTTGAAGATCAGAATATTGTTAATAGTTTAAAATTGAAAACTCTAAAATAACTACTTTTGTTCTATAAGTTATTTACTTGAAGATCTGCATTTTGTTAATAGTTTAAAATTAAAAACTCTAAATTAACTACTTCTGTTCTATAAGTTATTTACTTGAAGATCAGAATTTTGTTAATAGTTTAAAATTAAAAACTCTAAATTAACTACTTCTGTTCTATAAGTTATTTACATGAAGATCAGAATTTTGTTAATAGTTTAAAAATGAAACCCTAAAATAACTACTTTTGTTCTATAAGTTATTTACTTGGAGATCTGCATTTTGTTAATAGTTTAAAATTAAAAACTCTAAATTAACTACTTCTGTTCTATAAGTTATTTACTTGAAGATCAGAATTTTGTTAATAGTTTAAAATTAAAAACTCTAAATTAACTACTTTTGTTCTATAAGTTATTTACTTGAAGATTTGCATATTGTTAATAGTTTAACATTAAAAACTCTAAATTAACTACTTCTGTTCTATAAGCTATTTACTTCAAGATCAGAATGATGTTAATAGTTTAAAATTGAAAACTCTAAAATAACTACTTTTGTTCTATAAGTTATTTACTTGAAGAACAGAATTTTGTAGCAATTTAAAATCAAAATCTTCTAACTAATACTTTAGTTCCTTAAGTTATTTACTTGAAGATCAGAATTTTGTTAATAGTTTAAAATTGAAAACTCTAAAATAACTACTTTTGTTCTATAAGTTATTTACTTGAAGAACAGAATTTTGTTAATAGTTTAAAATTAAAAACTCTAAATTAACTACTTTTGTTCTATAAGTTATTTACTTGAAGATCTGCATTTTGTTAATAGATTAAAATTAAAAACTCTAAATTAACTACTTCTGTTCCATAAGTTATTTACTTGAAGATCAGAATATTGTTAATAGTTTATAATTGAAAACTCTAAAATAACTATTTTTGTTCTATAAGTTATTTACTTGAAGAACAGAATTTTGTAGCAATGTAAAATCAAAATCTTCTAACTAATACTTTAGTTCTTTAAGTTATTTACTTGAAGATCAGAATTTTGCTAATAGTTTAAAATTGAAAACCCTAAAATAACTACTTTTGTTCTATAAGTTATTTACTTGAAGATCTGCATTTTGTTAATAGTTTAAAATTAAAAACTCTAAATTAACTACTTCTGTTCTATAAGTTATTTACATGAAGATCAGTATTTTGTTAATAGTTTAAAATTGAAAACCCTAAAATAACTACTTCTGTTCTATAAGTTATTTACTTGAAGATCAGAATATTGTTAATAGTTTAAAATTGAAAACTCTAAAATAACTACTTTTGTTCTATAAGTTATTTACTTGTAGAACAGAATTTTGTAGCAATTTAAAATCAAAATCTTCTAACTAATACTTTAGTTCCTTAAGTTATTTACTTGAAGATCAGAATTTTGTTAATAGTTTAAAATTGAAAACCCTAAAATAACTACTTTTGTTCTATAAGTTATTTACTTGAAGATCTGCATTTTGTTAATAGTTTAAAATTAAAAACTCTAAATTAACTACTTCTGTTCTATAAGTTATTTACTTGAAGATCAGTATTTTGTTAATAGTTTAAAATTGAAAACCCTAAAATAACTACTTTTGTTCTATAAGTTATTTACATGAAGATCAGTATTTTGTTAATAGTTTAAAATTGAAAACCCTAAAATAACTACTTTTGTTCTATAAGTTATTTACTTGTAGAACAGAATTTTGTAGCAATTTAAAATCAAAATCTTCTAACTTATACTTTAGTTCCTTAAGTTATTTACTTGAAGATCAGAATTTTGTTAATAGTTTAAAATTGAAAACTCTAAAATAGCTACTTTTGTTCTATAAGTTATTTACTTGAAGATCAGAATTTTGCTAATAGTTTAAAATTGAAAACCCTAAAATAACTACTTTTGTTCTATAAGTTATTTACTTGAAGATCTGCATTTTGTTAATAGTTTAAAATTAAAAACTCTAAATTAACTACTTCTGTTCTATAAGTTATTTACATGAAGATCAGTATTTTGTTAATAGTTTAAAATTGAAAACCCTAAAATAACTACTTTTGTTCTATAAGTTATTTACTTGAAGAACAGAATTTTGTAGCAATGTAAAATCAAAATCTTCTAACTAATACTTTAGTTCTTTAAGTTATTTACTTGAAGATCAGAATTTTGCTAATAGTTTAAAATTGAAAACCCTAAAATAAATACTTTTGTTCTATAAGTTATTTACTTGAAGATTTGCATTTTGTTAATAGTTTAAAATTAAAAACTCTAAATTAACTACTTCTGTTCTATAAGTTAAGTATATGAAGATCAGTATTTTGTTAATAGTTTAAAATTGAAAACCCTAAAATAACTACTTTTGTTCTATAAGTTATTTACTTGAAGATCTGCATTTTGTTAATAGTTTAAAATTAAAAACTCTAAAAAAACTACTTCTGTTCTATAAGTTATTTACTTGAAGATCTGCATTTTGTTAATAGTTTAAAATTGAAAACCCTAAAATAACTACTTTTGTTCTATAAGTTATTTACATGAAGATCAGTATTTTGTTAATAGTTTAAAATTGAAAACCCTAAAATAACTACTTTTGTTCTATAAGTTATTTACTTGTAGAGCAGAATTTTGTAGCAATTTAAAATCAAAATCTTCTAACTTATACTTTAGTTCCTTAAGTTATTTACTTGAAGATCAGAATTTTGTTAATAGTTTAAAATTGAAAACCCTAAAATAACTACTTTTGTTCTATAAGTTATTTACTTGAAGATCAGAATATTGGTAATAGTTTAAAATTGAAAACTCCAAAATAACTACTTTAGTTCTATAAGTTATTTACTTGTAGAACAGAATTTTGTAGCAATTTAAAATCAAAATCTTCTATCTAATACTTTAGTTCCTTAAGTTATTTACTTGAAGATCAGAATTTTGTTAATAGTTTAAAATTGAAAACCCTAAAATAACTACTTTTGTTCTATAAGTTATTTACTAGAAGATTTGCAGTTTGTTAATAGTTTAACATTAAAAACTCTAAATTAACTACTTCTGTTCTATAAGTTATTTACTTGAAGATCAGAATGATGTTAATAGTTTAAAATTGAAAACTCTAAAATAACTACTTTTGTTCTATAAGTTATTTACTTGAAGAACAGAATTTTGTAGCAATTTAAAATCAAAATCTTCTAACTAATACTTTAATTCCTTAAGTTATTTACTTGAAGATCAGAATTTTGCTAATCGTTTTAAATTGAAAACCCTAAATTAACTACTGTTGTTCAATAAGTTATTTACTTGAAGATCTGCATTTTGTTAATAGTTTAAAATTAAAAACTCTAAATTAACTACTTCTGTTCTATAAGTTATTTACATGAAGATCAGTATTTTGTTAATAGTTTAAAATTGAAAACCCTAAAATAACTACTTTTGTTCTATAAGTTATTTACTTGAAGATCTGCATTTTGTTAATAGTTTTAAATTAAAAACTCTAAATTAACTACTTCTGTTCTATAAGTTATTTACTTGAAGATCAGAATATTGTTAATAGTTTAAAATTGAAAACTCTAAAATAACTACTTTTGTTCTATAAGTTATTTACTTGTAGAACAGAATTTTGTAGCAATTTAAAATCAAAATCTTCTAACTAATACTTTAGTTCCTTAAGTTATTTACTTGAAGATCAGAATTTTGTTAATAGTTTAAAATTGAAAACCCTAAAATAACTACTTTTGTTCTATAAGTTATTTACATGAAGATCAGTATTTTGTTAATAGTTTAAAATTGAAAACCCTAAAATAACTACTTTTGTTCTATAAGTTATTTACTTGTAGAACAGAATTTTGTAGCAATTTAAAATCAAAATCTTCTAACTAATACTTTAGTTTCTTAAGTTATTTACTTGAAGATCAGAATTTTGTTAATAGTTTAAAATTGAAAACCCTAAAATAACTACTTTTGTTCTATAAGTTATTTACATGAAGATCATTATTTTGTTAATAGTTTAAAATTGAAAACCCTAAAATAACTACTTTTGTTCTATAAGTTATTTACTTGTAGAACAGAATTTTGTAGCAATTTAAAATCAAAATCTTCTAACTAATACTTTAGTTCCTTAAGTTATTTACTTGAAGATCAGAATTTTGTTAATAGTTTAAAATTGAAAACCCTAAAATAACTACTTTTGTTCTATAGGTTATTTACTTGAAGATCTGCATTTTGTTAATAGTTTAAAATTAAAAACTCTAAATTAACTACTTCTGTTCTATAAGTTATTTACATGAAGATCAGTATTTTGTTAATAGTTTAAAATTGAAAACCCTAAAATAACTACTTTTGTTCTATAAGTTATTTACTTGAAGAACAGAATTTTGTAGCAATGTAAAATCAAAATCTTCTAACTAATACTTTAGTTCTTTAAGTTATTTACTTGAAGATCAGAATTTTGCTAATAGTTTAAAATTGAAAACCCTAAAATAAATACTTTTGTTCTATAAGTTATTTACTTGAAGATTTGCATTTTGTTAATAGTTTAAAATTAAAAACTCTAAATTAACTACTTCTGTTCTATAAGTTAAGTATATGAAGATCAGTATTTTGTTAATAGTTTAAAATTGAAAACCCTAAAATAACTACTTTTGTTCTATAAGTTATTTACTTGAAGATCTGCATTTTGTTAATAGTTTAAAATTAAAAACTCTAAATTAACTACTTCTGTTCTATAAGTTATTTACTTGAAGATCTGCATTTTGTTAATAGTTTAAAATTGAAAACCCTAAAATAACTACTTTTGTTCTATAAGTTATTTACATGAAGATCAGTATTTTGTTAATAGTTTAAAATTGAAAACCCTAAAATAACTACTTTTGTTCTATAAGTTATTTACTTGTAGAACAGAATTTTGTAGCAATTTAAAATCAAAATCTTCTAACTTATACTTTAGTTCCTTAAGTTATTTACTTGAAGATCAGAATTTTGTTAATAGTTTAAAATTGAAAACCCTAAAATAACTACTTTTGTTCTATAAGTTATTTACTTGAAGATCAGAATATTGGTAATAGTTTAAAATTGAAAACTCCAAAATAACTACTTTAGTTCTATAAGTTATTTACTTGTAGAACAGAATTTTGTAGCAATTTAAAATCAAAATCTTCTAACTAATACTTTAGTTCCTTAAGTTATTTACTTGAAGATCAGAATTTTGTTAATAGTTTAAAATTGAAAACCCTAAAATAACTACTTTTGTTCTATAAGTTATTTACTAGAAGATTTGCAGTTTGTTAATAGTTTAACATTAAAAACTCTAAATTAACTACTTCTGTTCTATAAGTTATTTACTTGAAGATCAGAATGATGTTAATAGTTTAAAATTGAAAACTCTAAAATAACTACTTTTGTTCTATAAGTTATTTACTTGAAGAACAGAATTTTGTAGCAATTTAAAATCAAAATCTTCTAACTAATACTTTAATTCCTTAAGTTATTTACTTGAAGATCAGAATTTTGCTAATCGTTTTAAATTGAAAACCCTAAATTAACTACTGTTGTTCAATAAGTTATTTACTTGAAGATCTGCATTTTGTTAATAGTTTAAAATTAAAAACTCTAAATTAACTACTTCTGTTCTATAAGTTATTTACATGAAGATCAGTATTTTGTTAATAGTTTAAAATTGAAAACCCTAAAATAACTACTTTTGTTCTATAAGTTATTTACTTGAAGATCTGCATTTTGTTAATAGTTTTAAATTAAAAACTCTAAATTAACTACTTCTGTTCTATAAGTTATTTACTTGAAGATCAGAATATTGTTAATAGTTTAAAATTGAAAACTCTAAAATAACTACTTTTGTTCTATAAGTTATTTACTTGTAGAACAGAATTTTGTAGCAATTTAAAATCAAAATCTTCAAACTAATACTTTTGTTCCTTAAGTTATTTACTTGAAGATCAGAATTTTGTTAATAGTTTAAAATTGAAAACCCTAAAATAACTACTTTTGTTCTATAAGTTATTTACATGAAGATCAGTATTTTGTTAATAGTTTAAAATTGAAAACCCTAAAATAACTACTTTTGTTCTATAAGTTATTTACTTGTAGAACAGAATTTTGTAGCAATTTAAAATCAAAATCTTCTAACTAATACTTTAGTTCCTTAAGTTATTTACTTGAAGATCAGAATTTTGTTAATAGTTTAAAATTGAAAACCCTAAAATAACTACTTTTGTTCTATAAGTTATTTACATGAAGATCAGTATTTTGTTAATAGTTTAAAATTGAAAACCCTAAAATAACTACTTTTGTTCTATAAGTTATTTACTTGTAGAACAGAATTTTGTAGCAATTTAAAATCAAAATCTTCTAACTAATACTTTAGTTCCTTAAGTTATTTACTTGAAGATCAGAATTTTGTTAATAGTTTAAAATTGAAAACCCTAAAATAACTACTTTTGTTCTATAGGTTATTTACTTGAAGAACAGAATTTTGTAGCAATGTAAAGTCAAAATCTTCTAACTAATACTTTAGTTCTTTAAGTTATTTACTTGAAGATCAGAATTTTATAATAGTTAAAAATTGAAAACCCTAAAATAACTAATTTTGTTCTATAAGTTATTTGCTTGAAGATCTGCATTTTGTTAGTAGTTTAAAATTAAAAACTCTAAATTAACTACTTCTGTTCTATAAGTTATTTACTTGAAGATCAGAATTTTGTTAATAGTTTAAAATTGAAAACTCTAAAATAACTACTTTTGTTCTATAAGTTATTTACTTGAAGAACAGAATTTTGTTAATAGTTTAAAATTAAAAACTCTAAATTAACTACTTTTGTTCTATAAGTTATTTACTTGAAGATCTGCATTTTGTTAATAGTTTAAAATTAAAAACTCTAAATTAACTACTTCTGTTCTATAAGTTATTTACTTGAAGATCAGAATATTGTTAATAGTTTAAAATTGAAAACTCTAAAATAACTACTTTTGTTCTATAAGTTATTTACTTGAAGAACAGAATTTTGTAGCAATGTAAAATCAAAATCTTCTAACTAATACTTTAGTTCTTTAAGTTATTTACTTGAAGATCAGAATTTTGCTAATAGTTTAAAATTGAAAACCCTAAAATAACTACTTTAGTTTTATAAGTTATTTACTTGAAGAACAGAATTTTGTTAATAGTTTAAAATTAAAAACTCTAAATTAACTACTTTTGTTCTATAAGTTATTTACTTGAAGATCTGCATTTTGTTAATAGTTTAAAATTAAAAACTCTAAATTAACTACTTCTGTTCTATAAGTTATTTACATGAAGATCAGTATTTTGTTAATAGTTTAAAATTGAAAACCCTAAAATAACTACTTTTGTTCTATAAGTTATTTACTTGAAGATCTGCATTTTGTTAATAGTTTTAAATTAAAAACTCTAAATTAACTACTTCTGTTCTATAAGTTATTTACTTGAAGATCAGAATATTGTTAATAGTTTAAAATTGAAAACCCAAAAATAACTAATTTTGTTCTATAAGTTATTTGCTTGAAGATCTGCATTTTGTTAGTAGTTTAAAATTAAAAACTCTAAATTAACTACTTCTGTTCTATAAGTTATTTACTTGAAGATCAGAATTTTGTTAATAGTTTAAAATTGAAAACTCTAAAATAACTACTTTTGTTCTATAAGTTATTTACTTGAAGAACAGAATTTTGTTAATAGTTTAAAATTAAAAACTCTAAATTAACTACTTTTGTTCTATAAGTTATTTACTTGAAGATCTGCATTTTGTTAATAGTTTAAAATTAAAAACTCTAAATTAACTACTTCTGTTCTATAAGTTATTTACTTGAAGATCTGCATTTTGTTAATAGTTTAAAATTAAAAACTCTAAATTAACTACTTCTGTTCTATAAGTTATTTACTTGAAGATCTGCATTTTGTTAATAGTTTAAAATTAAAAACTCTAAATTAACTACTTCTGTTCTATAAGTTATTTACTTGAAGATCTGCATTTTGTTAATAGTTTAAAATTGAAAACCTTAAAATAACTACTTTTGTTCTATAAGTTATTTGCTTGAAGATCTGCATTTTGTTAATAGTTTAAAATTGAAAACTCTAAAATAACTACTTTTGTTCTATAAGTTATTTACTTGAAGAACAGAATTTTGTTAATAGTTTAAAATTAAAAACTCTAAATTAACTACTTTTGTTCTATAAGTTATTTACTTGAAGATCTGCATTTTGTTAATAGTTTAAAATTAAAAACTCTAAATTAACTACTTCTGTTCTATAAGTTATTTACTTGAAGATCTGCATTTTGTTAATAGTTTAAAATTAAAAACTCTAAATTAACTACTTCTGTTCTATAAGTTATTTACTTGAAGATCTGCATTTTGTTAATAGTTTAAAATTGAAAACCCTAAAATAACTACTTTTGTTCTATAAGTTATTTACTTGAAGATCTGCATTTTGTTAATAGTTTAAAATTGAAAACCCTAAAATAACTACTTTAGTTCTATAAGTTATTTACTTGAAGATCTGCATTTTGTTAATAGTTTAAAATTAAAAACTCTAAATTAACTACTTCTGTTCTATAAGTTATTTACTTGAAGATCAGAATATTGTTAATAGTTTAAAATTGAAAACCCTAAAATAACTAATTTTGTTCTATAAGTTATTTGCTTGAAGATCTGCATTTTGTTAGTAGTTTAAAATTAAAAACTCTAAATTAACTACTTCTGTTCTATAAGTTATTTACTTGAAGATCAGAATTTTGTTAATAGTTTAAAATTGAAAACTCTAAAATAACTACTTTTGTTCTATAAGTTATTTACTTGAAGAACAGAATTTTGTTAATAGTTTAAAATTAAAAACTCTAAATTAACTACTTTTGTTCTATAAGTTATTTACTTGAAGATCTGCATTTTGTTAATAGTTTAAAATTAAAAACTCTAAATTAACTACTTCTGTTCTATAAGTTATTTACTTGAAGATCTGCATTTTGTTAATAGTTTAAAATTAAAAACTCTAAATTAACTACTTCTGTTCTATAAGTTATTTACTTGAAGATCTGCATTTTGTTAATAGTTTAAAATTGAAAACCCTATAATAACTACTTTTGTTCTATAAGTTATTTACATGAAGATCAGTATTTTGTTAATAGTTTAAAATTGAAAACCCTAAAATAACTACTTTTGTTCTATAAGTTATTTACTTGTAGAACAGAATTTTGTAGCAATTTAAAATCAAAATCTTCTAACTTATACTTTAGTTCCTTAAGTTATTTACTTGAAGATCAGAATTTTGTTAATAGTTTAAAATTGAAAACCCTAAAATAACTACTTTTGTTCTATAAGTTATTTACTTGAAGATCAGAATATTGGTAATAGTTTAAAATTGAAAACTCCAAAATAACTACTTTAGTTCTATAAGTTATTTACTTGTAGAACAGAATTTTGTAGCAATTTAAAATCAAAATCTTCTAACTAATACTTTAGTTCCTTAAGTTATTTACTTGAAGATCAGAATTTTGTTAATAGTTTAAAATTGAAAACCCTAAAATAACTACTTTTGTTCTATAAGTTATTTACTAGAAGATTTGCATTTTGTTAATAGTTTAACATTAAAAACTCTAAATTAACTACTTCTGTTCTATAAGTTATTTACTTGAAGATCAGAATGATGTTAATAGTTTAAAATTGAAAACTCTAAAATAACTACTTTTGTTCTATAAGTTATTTACTTGAAGAACAGAATTTTGTAGCAATTTAAAATCAAAATCTTCTAACTAATACTTTAGTTCCTTAAGTTATTTACTTGAAGATCAGAATTTTGCTAATCGTTTTAAATTGAAAACCCTAAATTAACTACTGTTGTTCAATAAGTTATTTACTTGAAGATCTGCATTTTGTTAATAGTTTAAAATTAAAAACTCTAAATTAACTACTTCTGTTCTATAAGTTATTTACATGAAGATCAGTATTTTGTTAATAGTTTAAAATTGAAAACCCTAAAATAACTACTTTTGTTCTATAAGTTATTTACTTGAAAATCTGCATTTTGTTAATAGTTTTAAATTAAAAACTCTAAATTAACTACTTCTGTTCTATAAGTTATTTACTTGAAGATCAGAATATTGTTAATAGTTTAAAATTGAAAACTCTAAAATAACTACTTTTGTTCTATAAGTTATTTACTTGTAGAACAGAATTTTGTAGCAATTTAAAATCAAAATCTTCTAACTAATACTTTAGTTCCTTAAGTTATTTACTTGAAGATCAGAATTTTGTTAATAGTTTAAAATTGAAAACCCTAAAATAACTACTTTTGTTCTATAAGTTATTTACATGAAGATCAGTATTTTGTTAATAGTTTAAAATTGAAAACCCTAAAATAACTACTTTTGTTCTATAAGTTATTTACATGAAGATCAGTATTTTGTTAATAGTTTAAAATTGAAAACCCTAAAATAACTACTTTTGTTCTATAAGTTATTTACTTGAAGATCAGAATATTGTTAATAGTTTAAAATTGAAAACTCTAAAATAACTACTTTAGTTCTATATGTTATTTACTTGTAGAACAGAATTTTGTAGCAATTTAAAATCAAAATCTTCTAACTAATACATTAGTTCCTTAAGTTATTTACTTGAAGATCAGAATTTTGTTAATAGTTTAAAATTGAAAACCCAAAAATAACTACTTTTGTTCTATAAGTTATTTACATGAAGATCAGTATTTTGTTAATAGTTTAAAATTGAAAACCCTAAAATAACTACTTTTGTTCTATAAGTTATTTACTTGTAGAACAGAATTTTGTAGCAATTTAAAATCAAAATCTTCTAACTAATACTTTAGTTCCTTAAGGTATTTACTTGAAGATCAGAATTTTGTTAATAGTTTAAAATTGAAAACCCTAAAATAACTACTTTTGTTCTATAAGTTATTTACATGAAGATCAGTATTTTGTTAATAGTTTAAAATTGAAAACCCTAAAATAACTACTTTTGTTCTATAAGTTATTTACTTGTAGAACAGAATTTTGTAGCAATTTAAAATCAAAATCTTCTAACTAATACTTTAGTTCCTTAAGTTATTTACTTGAAGATCAGAATTTTGTTAATAGTTTAAAATTGAAAACCCTAAAATAACTACTTTTGTTCTATAGGTTATTTACTTGAAGAACAGAATTTTGTAGCAATGTAAAGTCAAAATCTTCTAACTAATACTTTAGTTCTTTAAGTTATTTACTTGAAGATCAGAATTTTATAATAGTTAAAAATTGAAAACCCTAAAATAACTAATTTTGTTCTATAAGTTATTTGCTTGAAGATCTGCATTTTGTTAGTAGTTTAAAATTAAAAACTCTAAATTAACTACTTCTGTTCTATAAGTTATTTACTTGAAGATCAGAATTTTGTTAATAGTTTAAAATTGAAAACTCTAAAATAACTACTTTTGTTCTATAAGTTATTTACTTGAAGAACAGAATTTTGTTAATAGTTTAAAATTAAAAACTCTAAATTAACTACTTTTGTTCTATAAGTTATTTACTTGAAGATCTGCATTTTGTTAATAGTTTAAAATTAAAAACTCTAAATTAACTACTTCTGTTCTATAAGTTATTTACTTGAAGATCAGAATATTGTTAATAGTTTAAAATTGAAAACTCTAAAATAACTACTTTTGTTCTATAAGTTATTTACTTGAAGAACAGAATTTTGTAGCAATGTAAAATCAAAATCTTCTAACTAATACTTTAGTTCTTTAAGTTATTTACTTGAAGATCAGAATTTTGCTAATAGTTTAAAATTGAAAACCCTAAAATAACTACTTTAGTTCTATAAGTTATTTACTTGAAGATCTGCATTTTGTTGATAGTTTAAAATTAAAAACTCTAAATTGACTACTTCTGTTCTATAAGTTAAGTATATGAAGATCAGTATTTTGTTAATAGTTTAAAAAAAAAAACCCTAAAATAACTACTTTTGTTCTATAAGTTATTTACATGAAGATCAGTATTTTGTTAATAGTTTAAAATTGAAAACCCTAAAATAACTACTTTTGTTCTATAAGTTATTTACTTGTAGAACAGAATTTTGTAGTAATTTAAAATCAAAATCTTCTAACTAATACTTTAGTTCCTTAAGTTATTTACTTGAAGATCAGAATTTTGTTAATAGTTTAAAATTGAAAACCCTAAAATAACTACTTTTGTTCTATAAGTTATTTACTTGAAGATCAGAATATTGTTAATAGTTTAAAATTGAAAACTCTAAAATAACTACTTTAGTTCTATAAGTTATTTACTTGTAGAACAGAATTTTGTAGCAATTTAAAATCAAAATCTTCTAACTAATACTTTAGTTCCTTAAGTTAATTACTTGAAGATCAGAATTTTGTTAATAGTTTAAAATTGAAAACCCTAAAATAACTACTTTTGTTCTATAAGTTATTTACTTGAAGATTTGCATTTTGTCAATAGTTTAACATTAAAAACTCTAAATTAACTACTTCTGTTCTATAAGTTATTTACTTGAAGATCAGAATGATGTTAATAGTTTAAAATTGAAAACTCTAAAATAACTACTTTTGTTCTATAAGTTATTTACTTGAAGAACAGAATTTTGTAGCAATTTAAAATCAAAATCTTCTAACTAATACTTTAGTTCCTTAAGTTATTTACTTGAAGATCAGCATTTTGTTAATAGTTTAAAATTGAAAACCCTAAAATAACTACTTTTGTTCTATAAGTTATTTACTTGAAGATCTGCATTTTGTTAATAGTTTAAAATTAAAAACTCTAAATTAACTACTTCTGTTCTATAAGTTATTTACATGAAGATCAGTATTTTGTTAATAGTTTAAAATTGAAAACCCTAAAATAACTACTTTTGTTTTATAAGTTATTTACTTGAAGATCTGCATTTTGTTAATAGTTTTAAATTAAAAACTCTAAATTAACTACTTCTGTTCTATAAGTTATTTACTTGAAGATCAGAATATTGTTAATAGTTTAAAATTGAAAACTCTAAAATAACTACTTTTGTTCTATAAGTTATTTACTTGTAGAACAGAATTTTGTAGCAATTTAAAATCAAAATCTTCTAACTAATACTTTAGTTCCTTAAGTTATTTACTTGAAGATCAGAATTTTGTTAATAGTTTAAAATTGAAAACCCTAAAATAACTACTTTTGTTCTATAAGTTATTTACATGAAGATCAGAATTTTGTTAATAGTTTAAAATTGAAAACCCTAAAATAACTACTTTTGTTCTATAAGTTATTTACATGAAGATCAGTATTTTGTTAATAGTTTAAAATTGAAAACCCTAAAATAACTACTTTTGTTCTATAAGTTATTTACTTGAAGATCAGAATATTGTTAATAGTTTAAAATTGAAAACTCTAAAATAACTCCTTTAGTTCTATATGTTATTTACTTGTAGAACAGAATTTTGTAGCAATTTAAAATCAAAATCTTCTAACTAATACTTTAGTTCCTTAAGTTATTTACTTGAAGATCAGAATTTTGTTAATAGTTTAAAATTGAAAACCCTAAAATAACTACTTTTGTTCTATAAGTTATTTACATGAAGATCAGTATTTTGTTAATAGTTTAAAATTGAAAACCCTAAAATAACTACTTTTGTTCTATAAGTTATTTACTTGTAGAACAGAATTTTGTAGTAATTTAAAATCAAAATCTTCTAACTAATACTTTAGTTCCTTAAGTTATTTACTTGAAGATCAGAATATTGTTAATAGTTTAAAATTGAAAACTCTAAAATAACTACTTTTGTTCTATAAGTTATTTACTTGAAGAACAGAATTTTGTAGCAATGTAAAATCAAAATCTTCTAACTAATACTTTAGTTCTTTAAGTTATTTACTTGAAGATCAGAATTTTGCTAATAGTTTAAAATTGAAAACCCTAAAATAACTACTTTAGTTCTATAAGTTATTTACTTGAAGATCTGCATTTTGTTGATAGTTTAAAATTAAAAACTCTAAATTAACTACTTCTGTTCTATAAGTTAAGTATATGAAGATCAGTATTTTGTTAATAGTTTAAAATTGAAAACCCTAAAATAACTACTTTTGTTCTATAAGTTATTTACATGAAGATCAGTATTTTGTTAATAGTTTAAAATTGAAAACCCTAAAATAACTACTTTTGTTCTATAAGTTATTTACTTGTAGAACAGAATTTTGTAGTAATTTAAAATCAAAATCTTCTAACTAATACTTTAGTTCCTTAAGTTATTTACTTGAAGATCAGAATTTTGTTAATAGTTTAAAATTGAAAACCCTAAAATAACTACTTTTGTTCTATAAGTTATTTACTTGAAGATCAGAATATTGTTAATAGTTTAAAATTGAAAACTCTAAAATAACTACTTTAGTTCTATAAGTTATTTACTTGTAGAACAGAATTTTGTAGCAATTTAAAATCAAAATCTTCTAACTAATACTTTAGTTCCTTAAGTTATTTACTTGAAGATCAGAATTTTGTTTATAGTTTAAAATTGAAAACCCTAAAATAACTACTTTTGTTCTATAAGTTATTTACTTGAAGATTTGCATTTTGTTAATAGTTTAACATTAAAAACTCTAAATTAACTACTTCTGTTCTATAAGTTATTTACTTGAAGATCAGAATGATGTTAATAGTTTAAAATTGAAAACTCTAAAATAACTACTTTTGTTCTATAAGTTATTTACTTGAAGAACAGAATTTTGTAGCAATTTAAAATCAAAATCTTCTAACTAATACTTTAGTTCCTTAAGTTATTTACTTGAAGATCAGCATTTTGTTAATAGTTTAAAATTGAAAACCCTAAAATAACTACTTTTGTTCTATAAGTTATTTACTTGAAGATCTGCATTTTGTTAATAGTTTAAAATTAAAAACTCTAAATTAACTACTTCTGTTCTATAAGTTATTTACATGAAGATCAGTATTTTGTTAATAGTTTAAAATTGAAAACCCTAAAATAACTACTTTTGTTTTATAAGTTATTTACTTGAAGATCTGCATTTTGTTAATAGTTTTAAATTAAAAACTCTAAATTAACTACTTCTGTTCTATAAGTTATTTACTTGAAGATCAGAATATTGTTAATAGTTTAAAATTGAAAACTCTAAAATAACTACTTTTGTTCTATAAGTTATTTACTTGTAGAACAGAATTTTGTAGCAATTTAAAATCAAAATCTTCTAACTAATACTTTAGTTCCTTAAGTTATTTACTTGAAGATCAGAATTTTGTTAATAGTTTAAAATTGAAAACCCTAAAATAACTACTTTTGTTCTATAAGTTATTTACATGAAGATCAGTATTTTGTTAATAGTTTAAAATTGAAAACCCTAAAATAACTACTTTTGTTCTATAAGTTATTTACATGAAGATCAGTATTTTGTTAATAGTTTAAAATTGAAAACCCTAAAATAACTACTTTTGTTCTATAAGTTATTTACTTGAAGATCAGAATATTGTTAATAGTTTAAAATTGAAAACTCTAAAATAACTCCTTTAGTTCTATATGTTATTTACTTGTAGAACAGAATTTTGTAGCAATTTAAAATCAAAATCTTCTAACTAATACTTTAGTTCCTTAAGTTATTTACTTGAAGATCAGAATTTTGTTAATAGTTTAAAATTGAAAACCCTAAAATAACTACTTTTGTTCTATAAGTTATTTACATGAAGATCAGTATTTTGTTAATAGTTTAAAATTGAAAACCCTAAAATAACTACTTTTGTTCTATAAGTTATTTACTTGTAGAACAGAATTTTGTAGCAATTTAAAATCAAAATCTTCTAACTAATACTTTAGTTCCTTAAGTTATTTACTTGAAGATCAGAATTTTGTTAATAGCTTAAAATTGAAAACCCTAAAATAACTACTTTTGTTCTATAAGTTATTTACTTGAAGATCAGAATATTGTTAATAGTTTAAAATTGAAAACTCTAAAATAACTACTTTAGTTCTATATGTTATTTACTTGTAGAACAGAATCTTGTAGCAATTTAAAATCAAAATCTTCTAACTAAAACTTTAGTTCCTTAAGTTATTTACTTGAAGATCAGAAATTTGTTAATAGTTTAAAATTGAAAACCCTAAAATAACTACTTTTGTTCTATAAGTTATTTACTTGAAGATCAGAATATTGTTAATAGTTTAAAATTGAAAACTCTAAAATAACTACTTTAGTTCTATATGTTATTTACTTGTAAAACAGAATTTTGTAGCAATGTAAAATCAAAATCTTCTAACTAATACTTTAGTTCTTTAAGTTATTTACTTGAAGATCAGAATTTTGCTAATAGTTTAAAATTGAAAACCCTAAAATAACTACTTTAGTTCTATAAGTTATTTACTTGAAGATCTGCATTTTGTTAATAGTTTAAAATTAAAAACTCTAAATTAACTACTTTTGTTCTATAAGTTATTTACTTGAAGATCTGCATTTTGTTAATAGTTTAAAATTAAAAACCCTAAATTAACTACTTCTGTTCTATAAGTTATTTACATGAAGATCAGTATTTTGTTAATAGTTTAAAATTGAAAACCCTAAAATAACTACTTTAGTTCTATAAGTTATTTACTTGAAGATCTGCATTTTGTTAATAGTTTAAAATTAAAAACTCTAAATTAACTACTTCTGTTCTATAAGTTATTTACTTGAAGATCAGAATATTGTTAATAGTTTAAAATTGAAAACCCTAAAATAACTAATTTTGTTCTATAAGTTATTTGCTTGAAGATCTGCATTTTGTTAGTAGTTTAAAATTAAAAACTCTAAATTAACTACTTCTGTTCTATAAGTTATTTACTTGAAGATCAGAATTTTGTTAATAGTTTAAAATTGAAAACTCTAAAATAACTACTATTGTTCTATAAGTTATTTACTTGAAGAACAGAATTTTGTTAATAGTTTAAAATTAAAAACTCTAAATTAACTACTTTTGTTCTATAAGTTATTTACTTGAAGATCTGCATTTTGTTAATAGTTTAAAATTAAAAACTCTAAATTAACTACTTCTGTTCTATAAGTTATTTACTTGAAGATCTGCATTTTGTTAATAGTTTAAAATTAAAAACTCTAAATTAACTACTTCTGTTCTATAAGTTATTTACTTGAAGATCTGCATTTTGTTAATAGTTTAAAATTGAAAACCCTAAAATAACTACTTTTGTTCTATAAGTTATTTACATGAAGATCAGTATTTTGTTAATAGTTTAAAATTGAAAACCCTAAAATAACTACTTTTGTTCTATAAGTTATTTACTTGTAGAACAGAATTTTGTAGCAATTTAAAATCAAAATCTTCTAACTTATACTTTAGTTCCTTAAGTTATTTACTTGAAGATCAGAATTTTGTTAATAGTTTAAAATTGAAAACCCTAAAATAACTACTTTTGTTCTATAAGTTATTTACTTAAAGATCAGAATATTGGTAATAGTTTAAAATTGAAAACTCCAAAATAACTACTTTAGTTCTATAAGTTATTTACTTGTAGAACAGAATTTTGTAGCAATTTAAAATCAAAATCTTCTAACTAATACTTTAGTTCCTTAAGTTATTTACTTGAAGATCAGAATTTTGTTAATAGTTTAAAATTGAAAACCCTAAAATAACTACTTTTGTTCTATAAGTTATTTACTAGAAGATTTGCATTTTGTTAATAGTTTAACATTAAAAACTCTAAATTAACTACTTCTGTTCTATAAGTTATTTACTTGAAGATCAGAATGATGTTAATAGTTTAAAATTGAAAACTCTAAAATAACTACTTATGTTCTATAAGTTATTTACTTGAAGAACAGAATTTTGTAGCAATTTAAAATCAAAATCTTCTAACTAATACTTTAGTTCCTTAAGTTATTTACTTGAAGATCAGAATTTTGCTAATCGTTTTAAATTGAAAACCCTAAATTAACTACTGTTGTTCAATAAGTTATTTACTTGAAGATCTGCATTTTGTTAATAGTTTAAAATTAAAAACTCTAAATTAACTACTTCTGTTCTATAAGTTATTTACATGAAGATCAGTATTTTGTTCATAGTTTAAAATTGAAAACCCTAAAATAACTACTTTTGTTCTATAAGTTATTTACTTGAAGATCTGCATTTTGTTAATAGTTTTAAATTAAAAACTCTAAATTAACTACTTCTGTTCTATAAGTTATTTACTTGAAGATCAGAATATTGTTAATAGTTTAAAATTGAAAACTCTAAAATAACTACTTTTGTTCTATAAGTTATTTACTTGTAGAACAGAATTTTGTAGCAATTTAAAATCAAAATCTTCTAACTAATACTTTAGTTCCTTAAGTTATTTACTTGAAGATCAGAATTTTGTTAATAGTTTAAAATTGAAAACCCTAAAATAACTACTTTTGTTCTATAAGTTATTTACATGAAGATCAGTATTTTGTTAATAGTTTAAAATTGAAAACCCTAAAATAACTACTTTTGTTCTATAAGTTATTTACTTGTAGAACAGAATTTTGTAGCAATTTAAAATCAAAATCTTCTAACTAATACTTTAGTTCCTTAAGTTATTTACTTGAAGATCAGAATTTTGTTAATAGTTTAAAATTGAAAACCCTAAAATAACTACTTTTGTTCTATAAGTTATTTACATGAAGATCAGTATTTTGTTAATAGTTTAAAATTGAAAACCCTAAAATAACTACTTTTGTTCTATAAGTTATTTACTTGTAGAACAGAATTTTGTAGCAATTTAAAATCAAAATCTTCTAACTAATACTTTAGTTCCTTAAGTTATTTACTTGAAGATCAGAATTTTGTTAATAGTTTAAAATTGAAAACCCTAAAATAACTACTTTTGTTCTATAGGTTATTTACTTGAAGAACAGAATTTTGTAGCAATGTAAAGTCAAAATCTTCTAACTAATACTTTAGTTCCTTAAGTTATTTACTTGAAGATCAGAATTTTGTTAATAGTTTAAAATTGAAAACCCTAAAATAACTACTTTTGTTCTATAAGTTATTTACATGAAGATCAGTATTTTGTTAATAGTTTAAAATTGAAAACCCTAAAATAACTACTTTTGTTCTATAAGTTATTTACATGAAGATCAGTATTTTGTTAATAGTTTAAAATTGAAAACCCTAAAATAACTACTTTTGTTCTATAAGTTATTTACTTGAAGATCAGAATATTGTTAATAGTTTAAAATTGAAAACTCTAAAATAACTTCTTTAGTTCTATATGTTATTTACTTGTAAAACAGAATTTTGTAGCAATTTAAAATCAAAATCTTCTAACTAATACTTTAGTTCCTTAAGATATTTACTTGAAGATCAGAATTTGGTTAATAGTTTAAAATTGAAAACCCTAAAATAACTACTTTTGTTCTATAAGTTATTTACATGAAGATCAGTATTTTGTTAATAGTTTAAAATTGAAAACCCTAAAATAACTACTTTTGTTCTATAAGTTATTTACTTGTAGAACAGAATTTTGTAGCAATTTAAAATCAAAATCTTCTAACTAATACTTTAGTTCCTTAAGTTATTTACTTGAAGATCAGAATTTTGTTAATAGTTTAAAATTGAAAACCCTAAAATAACTACTTTTGTTCTATAAGTTATTTACTTGAAGATCAGAATATTGTTAATAGTTTAAAATTGAAAACTCTAAAATAACTACTTTAGTTCTATATGTTATTTACTTGTAGAACAGAATTTTGTAGCAATTTAAAATCAAAATCTTCTAACTAAAACTTTAGTTCCTTAAGTTATTTACTTGAAGATCAGAAATTTGTTAATAGTTTAAAATTGAAAACCCTAAAATAACTACTTTTGTTCTATAAGTTATTTACTTGAAGATCAGAATATTGTTAATAGTTTAAAATTGAAAACTCTAAAATAACTACTTTAGTTCTATATGTTATTTACTTGTAGAACAGAATTTTGTAGCAATGTAAAATCAAAATCTTCTAACTAATACTTTAGTTCTTTAAGTTATTTACTTGAAGATCAGAATTTTGCTAATAGTTTAAAATTGAAAACCCTAAAATAACTACTTTAGTTCTATAAGTTATTTACTTGAAGATCTGCATTTTGTTAATAGTTTAAAATTAAAAACTCTAAATTAACTACTTTTGTTCTATAAGTTATTTACTTGAAGATCTGCATTTTGTTAATAGTTTAAAATTAAAAACTCTAAATTAACTACTTCTGTTCTATAAGTTATTTACATGAAGATCAGTATTTTGTTAATAGTTTAAAATTGAAAACCCTAAAATAACTACTTTAGTTCTATAAGTTATTTACTTGAAGATCTGCATTTTGTTAATAGTTTAAAATTAAAAACTCTAAATTAACTACTTCTGTTCTATAAGTTATTTACTTGAAGATCAGAATATTGTTAATAGTTTAAAATTGAAAACCCTAAAATAACTAATTTTGTTCTATAAGTTATTTGCTTGAAGATCTGCATTTTGTTAGTAGTTTAAAATTAAAAACTCTAAATTAACTACTTCTGTTCTATAAGTTATTTACTTGAAGATCAGAATTTTGTTAATAGTTTAAAATTGAAAACTCTAAAATAACTACTATTGTTCTATAAGTTATTTACTTGAAGAACAGAATTTTGTTAATAGTTTAAAATTAAAAACTCTAAATTAACTACTTTTGTTCTATAAGTTATTTACTTGAAGATCTGCATTTTGTTAATAGTTTAAAATTAAAAACTCTAAATTAACTACTTCTGTTCTATAAGTTATTTACTTGAAGATCTGCATTTTGTTAATAGTTTAAAATTAAAAACTCTAAATTAACTACTTCTGTTCTATAAGTTATTTACTTGAAGATCTGCATTTTGTTAATAGTTTAAAATTGAAAACCCTAAAATAACTACTTTTGTTCTATAAGTTATTTACATGAAGATCAGTATTTTGTTAATAGTTTAAAATTGAAAACCCTAAAATAACTACTTTTGTTCTATAAGTTATTTACTTGTAGAACAGAATTTTGTAGCAATTTAAAATCAAAATCTTCTAACTTATACTTTAGTTCCTTAAGTTATTTACTTGAAGATCAGAATTTTGTTAATAGTTTAAAATTGAAAACCCTAAAATAACTACTTTTGTTCTATAAGTTATTTACTTGAAGATCAGAATATTGGTAATAGTTTAAAATTGAAAACTCCAAAATAACTACTTTAGTTCTATAAGTTATTTACTTGTAGAACAGAATTTTGTAGCAATTTAAATTCAAAATCTTCTAACTAATACTTTAGTTCCTTAAGTTATTTACTTGAAGATCAGAATTTTGTTAATAGTTTAAAATTGAAAACCCTAAAATAACTACTTTTGTTCTATAAGTTATTTACTAGAAGATTTGCATTTTGTTAATAGTTTAACATTAAAAACTCTAAATTAACTACTTCTGTTCTATAAGTTATTTACTTGAAGATCAGAATGATGTTAATAGTTTAAAATTGAAAACTCTAAAATAACTACTTATGTTCTATAAGTTATTTACTTGAAGAACAGAATTTTGTAGCAGTTTAAAATCAAAATCTTCTAACTAATACTTTAGTTCCTTAAGTTATTTACTTGAAGATCAGAATTTTGCTAATCGTTTTAAATTGAAAACCCTAAATTAACTACTGTTGTTCAATAAGTTATTTACTTGAAGATCTGCATTTTGTTCATAGTTTAAAATTGAAAACCCTAAAATAACTACTTTTGTTCTATAAGTTATTTACTTGAAGATCTGCATTTTGTTAATAGTTTTAAATTAAAAACTCTAAATTAACTACTTCTGTTCTATAAGTTATTTACTTGAAGATCAGAATATTGTTAATAGTTTAAAATTGAAAACTCTAAAATAACTACTTTTGTTCTATAAGTTATTTACTTGTAGAACAGAATTTTGTAGCAATTTAAAATCAAAATCTTCTAACTAATACTTTAGTTCCTTAAGTTATTTACTTGAAGATCAGAATTTTGTTAATAGTTTAAAATTGAAAACCCTAAAATAACTACTTTTGTTCTATAAGTTATTTACATGAAGATCAGTATTTTGTTAATAGTTTAAAATTGAAAACCCTAAAATAACTACTTTTGTTCTATAAGTTATTTACTTGTAGAACAGAATTTTGTAGCAATTTAAAATCAAAATCTTCTAACTAATACTTTAGTTCCTTAAGTTATTTACTTGAAGATCAGAATTTTGTTAATAGTTTAAAATTGAAAACCCTAAAATAACTACTTTTGTTCTATAAGTTATTTACATGAAGATCAGTATTTTGTTAATAGTTTAAAATTGAAAACCCTAAAATAACTACTTTTGTTCTATAAGTTATTTACTTGTAGAACAGAATTTTGTATCAATTTAAAATCAAAATCTTCTAACTAATACTTTAGTTCCTTAAGTTATTTACTTGAAGATCAGAATTTTGTTAATAGTTTAAAATTGAAAACCCTAAAATAACTACTTTTGTTCTATAGGTTATTTACTTGAAGAACAGAATTTTGTAGCAATGTAAAGTCAAAATCTTCTAACTAATACTTTAGTTCTTTAAGTTATTTACTTGAAGATCAGAATTTTATAATAGTTAAAAATTGAAAACCCTAAAATAACTAATTTTGTTCTATAAGTTATTTGCTTGAAGATCTGCATTTTGTTAGTAGTTTAAAATTAAAAACTCTAAATTAACTACTTCTGTTCTATAAGTTATTTACTTGAAGATCAGAATTTTGTTAATAGTTTAAAATTGAAAACTCTAAAATAACTACTTTTGTTCTATAAGTTATTTACTTGAAGAACAGAATTTTGTTAATAGTTTAAAATTAAAAACTCTAAATTAACTACTTTTGTTCTATAAGTTATTTACTTGAAGATCTGCATTTTGTTAATAGTTTAAAATTAAAAACTCTAAATTAACTACTTCTGTTCTATAAGTTATTTACTTGAAGATCAGAATATTGTTAATAGTTTAAATTGAAAACTCTAAAATAACTACTTTTGTTCTATAAGTTATTTACTTGAAGAACAGAATTTTGTAGCAATGTAAAATCAAAATCTTCTAACTAATACTTTAGTTCTTTAAGTTATTTACTTGAAGATCAGAATTTTGCTAATAGTTTAAAATTGAAAACCCTAAAATAACTACTTTAGTTCTATAAGTTATTTACTTGAAGATCTGCATTTTGTTGATAGTTTAAAATTAAAAACTGTAAATTAACTACTTCTGTTCTATAAGTTAAGTATATGAAGATCAGTATTTTGTTAATAGTTTAAAATTGAAAACCCTAAAATAACTACTTTTGTTCTATAAGTTATTTACATGAAGATCAGTATTTTGTTAATAGTTTAAAATTGAAAACCCTAAAATAACTACTTTTGTTCTATAAGTTATTTACTTGTAGAACAGAATTTTGTAGTAATTTAAAATCAAAATCTTCTAACTAATACTTTAGTTCCTTAAGTTATTTACTTGAAGATCAGAATTTTGTTAATAGTTTAAAATTGAAAACCCTAAAATAACTACTTTTGTTCTATAAGTTATTTACTTGAAGATCAGAATATTGTTAATAGTTTAAAATTGAAAACTCTAAAATAACTACTTTAGTTCTATAAGTTATTTACTTGTAGAACAGAATTTTGTAGCAATTTAAAATCAAAATCTTCTAACTAATACTTTAGTTCCTTAAGTTATTTACTTGAAGATCAGAATTTTGTTAATAGTTTAAAATTGAAAACCCTAAAATAACTACTTTTGTTCTATAAGTTATTTACTTGAAGAACAGAATTTTGTAGCAATTTAAAATCAAAATCTTCTAACTAATACTTTAGTTCCTTAAGTTATTTACTTGAAGATCAGAATTTTGCTAATCGTTTTAAATTGAAAACTCTAAAATAACTACTTCTGTTCTATAAGTTATTTACTTGAAGATCAGAATTTTGTTAATAGTTTAAAATTGAAAACTCTAAAATAACTACTATTGTTCTATAAGTTATTTACTTGAAGAACAGAATTTTGTTAATAGTTTAAAATTAAAAACTCTAAATTAACTACTTTTGTTCTATAAGTTATTTACTTGAAGATCTGCATTTTGTTAATAGTTTAAAATTAAAAACTCTAAATTAACTACTTCTGTTCTATAAGTTATTTACTTGAAGATCTGCATTTTGTTAATAGTTTAAAATTAAAAACTCTAAATTAACTACTTCTGTTCTATAAGTTATTTACTTGAAGATCTGCATTTTGTTAATAGTTTAAAATTGAAAACCCTAAAATAACTACTTTTGTTCTATAAGTTATTTACATGAAGATCAGTATTTTGTTAATAGTTTAAAATTGAAAACCCTAAAATAACTACTTTTGTTCTATAAGTTATTTACTTGTAGAACAGAATTTTGTAGCAATTTAAAATCAAAATCTTCTAACTTATACTTTAGTTCCTTAAGTTATTTACTTGAAGATCAGAATTTTGTTAATAGTTTAAAATTGAAAACCCTAAAATAACTACTTTTGTTCTATAAGTTATTTACTAGAAGATTTGCATTTTGTTAATAGTTTAACATTAAAAACTCTAAATTAACTACTTCTGTTCTATAAGTTATTTACTTGAAGATCAGAATGATGTTAATAGTTTAAAATTGAAAACTCTAAAATAACTACTTATGTTCTATAAGTTATTTACTTGAAGAACAGAATTTTGTAGCAATTTAAAATCAAAATCTTCTAACTAATACTTTAGTTCCTTAAGTTATTTACTTGAAGATCAGAATTTTGCTAATCGTTTTAAACTGAAAACCCTAAATTAACTACTGTTGATCAATAAGTTATTTACTTGAAGATCTGCATTTTGTTAATAGTTTAAAATTAAAAACTCTAAATTAACTACTTCTGTTCTATAAGTTATTTACATGAAGATCAGTATTTTGTTCATAGTTTAAAATTGAAAACCCTAAAATAACTACTTTTGTTCTATAAGTTATTTACTTGAAGATCTGCATTTTGTTAATAGTTTTAAATTAAAAACTCTAAATTAACTACTTCTGTTCTATAAGTTATTTACTTGAAGATCAGAATATTGTTAATAGTTTAAAATTGAAAACTCTAAAATAACTACTTTTGTTCTATAAGTTATTTACTTGTAGAACAGAATTTTGTAGCAATTTAAAATCAAAATCTTCTAACTAATACTTTAGTTCCTTAAGTTATTTACTTGAAGATCAGAATTTTGTTAATAGTTTAAAATTGAAAACCCTAAAATAACTACTTTTGTTCTATAAGTTATTTACATGAAGATCAGTATTTTGTTAATAGTTTAAAATTGAAAACCCTAAAATAACTACTTTTGTTCTATAAGTTATTTACTTGTAGAACAGAATTTTGTAGCAATTTAAAATCAAAATCTTCTAACTAATACTTTAGTTCCTTAAGTTATTTACTTGAAGATCAGAATTTTGTTAATAGTTTAAAATTGAAAACCCTAAAATAACTACTTTTGTTCTATAAGTTATTTACATGAAGATCAGTATTTTGTTAATAGTTTAAAATTGAAAACCCTAAAATAACTACTTTTGTTCTATAAGTTATTTACTTGTAGAACAGAATTTTGTAGCAATTTAAAATCAAAATCTTCTAACTAATACTTTAGTTCCTTAAGTTATTTACTTGAAGATCAGAATTTTGTTAATAGTTTAAAATTGAAAACCCTAAAATAACTACTTTTGTTCTATAGGTTATTTACTTGAAGAACAGAATTTTGTAGCAATGTAAAGTCAAAATCTTCTAACTAATACTTTAGTTCTTTAAGTTATTTACTTGAAGATCAGAATTTTATAATAGTTAAAAATTGAAAACCCTAAAATAACTAATTTTGTTCTATAAGTTATTTGCTTGAAGATCTGCATTTTGTTAGTAGTTTAAAATTAAAAACTCTAAATTAACTACTTCTGTTCTATAAGTTATTTACTTGAAGATCAGAATTTTGTTAATAGTTTAAAATTGAAAACTCTAAAATAACTACTTCTGTTCTATAAGTTATTTACTTGAAGAACAGAATTTTGTTAATAGTTTAAAATTAAAAACTCTAAATTAACTACTTTTGTTCTATAAGTTATTTACTTGAAGATCTGCATTTTGTTAATAGTTTAAAATTAAAAACTCTAAATTAACTACTTCTGTTCTATAAGTTATTTACTTGAAGATCAGAATATTGGTAATAGTTTAAAATTGAAAACCCTAAAATAACTACTTTTGTTCTATAAGTTATTTACTTGAAGAACAGAATTTTGTAGCAATTTAAAATCAAAATCTTCTAACTAATACTTTAGTTCCTTAAGTTATTTACTTGAAGATCAGAATTTTGCTAATCGTTTTAAATTGAAAACTCTAAAATAACTACTTCTGTTCTATAAGTTATTTACTTGAAGATCAGAATTTTGTTAATAGTTTAAAATTGAAAACTCTAAAATAACTACTATTGTTCTATAAGTTATTTACTTGAAGAACAGAATTTTGTTAATAGTTTAAAATTAAAAACTCTAAATTAACTACTTTTGTTCTATAAGTTATTTACTTGAAGATCTGCATTTTGTTAATAGTTTAAAATTAAAAACTCTAAATTAACTACTTCTGTTCTATAAGTTATTTACTTGAAGATCTGCATTTTGTTAATAGTTTAAAATTAAAAACTCTAAATTAACTACTTCTGTTCTATAAGTTATTTACTTGAAGATCTGCATTTTGTTAATAGTTTAAAATTGAAAACCCTAAAATAACTACTTTTGTTCTATAAGTTATTTACATGAAGATCAGTATTTTGTTAATAGTTTAAAATTGAAAACCCTAAAATAACTACTTTTGTTCTATAAGTTATTTACTTGTAGAACAGAATTTTGTAGCAATTTAAAATCAAAATCTTCTAACTTATACTTTAGTTCCTTAAGTTATTTACTTGAAGATCAGAATTTTGTTAATAGTTTAAAATTGAAAACCCTAAAATAACTACTTTTGTTCTATAAGTTATTTACTAGAAGATTTGCATTTTGTTAATAGTTTAACATTAAAAACTCTAAATTAACTACTTCTGTTCTATAAGTTATTTACTTGAAGATCAGAATGATGTTAATAGTTTAAAATTGAAAACTCTAAAATAACTACTTATGTTCTATAAGTTATTTACTTGAAGAACAGAATTTTGTAGCAATTTAAAATCAAAATCTTCTAACTAATACTTTAGTTCCTTAAGTTATTTACTTGAAGATCAGAATTTTGCTAATCGTTTTAAACTGAAAACCCTAAATTAACTACTGTTGATCAATAAGTTATTTACTTGAAGATCTGCATTTTGTTAATAGTTTAAAATTAAAAACTCTAAATTAACTACTTCTGTTCTATAAGTTATTTACATGAAGATCAGTATTTTGTTCATAGTTTAAAATTGAAAACCCTAAAATAACTACTTTTGTTCTATAAGTTATTTACTTGAAGATCTGCATTTTGTTAATAGTTTTAAATTAAAAACTCTAAATTAACTACTTCTGTTCTATAAGTTATTTACTTGAAGATCAGAATATTGTTAATAGTTTAAAATTGAAAACTCTAAAATAACTACTTTTGTTCTATAAGTTATTTACTTGTAGAACAGAATTTTGTAGCAATTTAAAATCAAAATCTTCTAACTAATACTTTAGTTCCTTAAGTTATTTACTTGAAGATCAGAATTTTGTTAATAGTTTAAAATTGAAAACCCTAAAATAACTACTTTTGTTCTATAAGTTATTTACATGAAGATCAGTATTTTGTTAATAGTTTAAAATTGAAAACCCTAAAATAACTACTTTTGTTCTATAAGTTATTTACTTTTGTAGAACAGAATTTTGTAGCAATTTAAAATCAAAATCTTCTAACTAATACTTTAGTTCCTTAAGTTATTTACTTGAAGATCAGAATTTTGTTAATAGTTTAAAATTGAAAACCCTAAAATAACTACTTTTGTTCTATAAGTTATTTACATGAAGATCAGTATTTTGTTAATAGTTTAAAATTGAAAACCCTAAAATAACTACTTTTGTTCTATAAGTTATTTACTTGTAGAACAGAATTTTGTAGCAATTTAAAATCAAAATCTTCTAACTAATACTTTAGTTCCTTAAGTTATTTACTTGAAGATCAGAATTTTGTTAATAGTTTAAAATTGAAAACCCTAAAATAACTACTTTTGTTCTATAGGTTATTTACTTGAAGAACAGAATTTTGTAGCAATGTAAAGTCAAAATCTTCTAACTAATACTTTAGTTCTTTAAGTTATTTACTTGAAGATCAGAATTTTATAATAGTTAAAAATTGAAAACCCTAAAATAACTAATTTTGTTCTATAAGTTATTTGCTTGAAGATCTGCATTTTGTTAGTAGTTTAAAATTAAAAACTCTAAATTAACTACTTCTGTTCTATAAGTTATTTACTTGAAGATCAGAATTTTGTTAATAGTTTAAAATTGAAAACTCTAAAATAACTACTTTTGTTCTATAAGTTATTTACTTGAAGAACAGAATTTTGTTAATAGTTTAAAATTAAAAACTCTAAATTAACTACTTTTGTTCTATAAGTTATTTACTTGAAGATCTGCATTTTGTTAATAGTTTAAAATTAAAAACTCTAAATTAACTACTTCTGTTCTATAAGTTATTTACTTGAAGATCAGAATATTGGTAATAGTTTAAAATTGAAAACTCTAAAATAACTACTTTTGTTCTATAAGTTATTTACTTGAATAACAGAATTTTGTAGCAATGTAAAATCAAAATCTTCTAACTAATACTTTAGTTCTTTAAGTTATTTACTTGAAGATCAGAATTTTGCTAATAGTTTAAAATTGAAAACCCTAAAATAACTACTTTAGTTCTATAAGTTATTTACTTGAAGATCTGCATTTTGTTGATAGTTTAAAATTAAAAACTGTAAATTAACTACTTCTGTTCTATAAGTTAAGTATATGAAGATCAGTATTTTGTTAATAGTTTAAAATTGAAAACCCTAAAATAACTACTTTTGTTCTATAAGTTATTTACATGAAGATCAGTATTTTGTTAATAGTTTAAAATTGAAAACCCTAAAATAACTACTTTTGCTCTATAAGTTATTTACTTGTAGGACAGAATTTTGTAGTAATTTAAAATCAAAATCTTCTAACTAATACTTTAGTTCCTTAAGTTATTTACTTGAAGATCAGAATTTTGTTAATAGTTTAAAATTGAAAACCCTAAAATAACTACTTTTGTTCTATAAGTTATTTACTTGAAGATCAGAATATTGTTAATAGTTTAAAATTGAAAACTCTAAAATAACTACTTTAGTTCTATAAGTTATTTACTTGTAGAACCGAATTTTGTAGCAATTTAAAATCAAAATCTTCTAACTAATACTTTAGTTCTTTAAGTTATTTACTTGAAGATCAGAATTTTGCTAATAGTTTAAAATTGAAAACCCTAAAATAACTACTTTAGTTCTATAAGTTATTTACTTGAAGATCTGCATTTTGTTGATAGTTTAAAATTAAAAACTGTAAATTAACTACTTCTGTTCTATAAGTTAAGTATATGAAGATCAGTATTTTGTTAATAGTTTAAAATTGAAAACCCTAAAATAACTACTTTTGTTCTATAAGTTATTTACATGAAGATCAGTATTTTGTTAATAGTTTAAAATTGAAAACCCTAAAATAACTACTTTTGTTCTATAAGTTATTTACTTGTAGAACAGAATTTTGTAGTAATTTAAAATCAAAATCTTCTAACTAATACTTTAGTTCCTTAAGTTATTTACTTGAAGATCAGAATTTTGTTAATAGTTTAAAATTGAAAACCCTAAAATAACTACTTTTGTTCTATAAGTTATTTACTTGAAGATCAGAATATTGTTAATAGTTTAAAATTGAAAACTCTAAAATAACTACTTTAGTTCTATAAGTTATTTACTTGTAGAACAGAATTTTGTAGCAATTTAAAATCAAAATCTTCTAACTAATACTTTAGTTCCTTAAGTTATTTACTTGAAGATCAGAATTTTGTTAATAGTTTAAAATTGAAAACCCTAAAATAACTACTTTTGTTCTATAAGTTATTTACTTGAAGAACAGAATTTTGTAGCAATTTAAAATCAAAATCTTCTAACTAATACTTTAGTTCCTTAAGTTATTTACTTGAAGATCAGAATTTTGCTAATCGTTTTAAATTGAAAACTCTAAAATAACTACTTCTGTTCTATAAGTTATTTACTTGAAGATCAGAATTTTGTTAATAGTTTAAAATTGAAAACTCTAAAATAACTACTATTGTTCTATAAGTTATTTACTTGAAGAACAGAATTTTGTTAATAGTTTAAAATTAAAAACTCTAAATTAACTACTTTTGTTCTATAAGTTATTTACTTGAAGATCTGCATTTTGTTAATAGTTTAAAATTAAAAACTCTAAATTAACTACTTCTGTTCTATAAGTTATTTACTTGAAGATCTGCATTTTGTTAATAGTTTAAAATTAAAAACTCTAAATTAACTACTTCTGTTCTATAAGTTATTTACTTGAAGATCTGCATTTTGTTAATAGTTTAAAATTGAAAACCCTAAAATAACTACTTTTGTTCTATAAGTTATTTACATGAAGATCAGTATTTTGTTAATAGTTTAAAATTGAAAACCCTAAAATAACTACTTTTGTTCTATAAGTTATTTACTTGTAGAACAGAATTTTGTAGCAATTTAAAATCAAAATCTTCTAACTTATACTTTAGTTCCTTAAGTTATTTACTTGAAGATCAGAATTTTGTTAATAGTTTAAAATTGAAAACCCTAAAATAACTACTTTTGTTCTATAAGTTATTTACTAGAAGATTTGCATTTTGTTAATAGTTTAACATTAAAAACTCTAAATTAACTACTTCTGTTCTATAAGTTATTTACTTGAAGATCAGAATGATGTTAATAGTTTAAAATTGAAAACTCTAAAATAACTACTTATGTTCTATAAGTTATTTACTTGAAGAACAGAATTTTGTAGCAATTTAAAATCAAAATCTTCTAACTAATACTTTAGTTCCTTAAGTTATTTACTTGAAGATCAGAATTTTGCTAATCGTTTTAAACTGAAAACCCTAAATTAACTACTGTTGATCAATAAGTTATTTACTTGAAGATCTGCATTTTGTTAATAGTTTAAAATTAAAAACTCTAAATTAACTACTTCTGTTCTATAAGTTATTTACATGAAGATCAGTATTTTGTTCATAGTTTAAAATTGAAAACCCTAAAATAACTACTTTTGTTCTATAAGTTATTTACTTGAAGATCTGCATTTTGTTAATAGTTTTAAATTAAAAACTCTAAATTAACTACTTCTGTTCTATAAGTTATTTACTTGAAGATCAGAATATTGTTAATAGTTTAAAATTGAAAACTCTAAAATAACTACTTTTGTTCTATAAGTTATTTACTTGTAGAACAGAATTTTGTAGCAATTTAAAATCAAAATCTTCTAACTAATACTTTAGTTCCTTAAGTTATTTACTTGAAGATCAGAATTTTGTTAATAGTTTAAAATTGAAAACCCTAAAATAACTACTTTTGTTCTATAAGTTATTTACATGAAGATCAGTATTTTGTTAATAGTTTAAAATTGAAAACCCTAAAATAACTACTTTTGTTCTATAAGTTATTTACTTGTAGAACAGAATTTTGTAGCAATTTAAAATCAAAATCTTCTAACTAATACTTTAGTTCCTTAAGTTATTTACTTGAAGATCAGAATTTTGTTAATAGTTTAAAATTGAAAACCCTAAAATAACTACTTTTGTTCTATAAGTTATTTACATGAAGATCAGTATTTTGTTAATAGTTTAAAATTGAAAACCCTAAAATAACTACTTTTGTTCTATAAGTTATTTACTTGTAGAACAGAATTTTGTAGCAATTTAAAATCAAAATCTTCTAACTAATACTTTAGTTCCTTAAGTTATTTACTTGAAGATCAGAATTTTGTTAATAGTTTAAAATTGAAAACCCTAAAATAACTACTTTTGTTCTATAGGTTATTTACTTGAAGAACAGAATTTTGTAGCAATGTAAAGTCAAAATCTTCTAACTAATACTTTAGTTCTTTAAGTTATTTACTTGAAGATCAGAATTTTATAATAGTTAAAAATTGAAAACCCTAAAATAACTAATTTTGTTCTATAAGTTATTTGCTTGAAGATCTGCATTTTGTTAGTAGTTTAAAATTAAAAACTCTAAATTAACTACTTCTGTTCTATAAGTTATTTACTTGAAGATCAGAATTTTGTTAATAGTTTAAAATTGAAAACTCTAAAATAACTACTTCTGTTCTATAAGTTATTTACTTGAAGAACAGAATTTTGTTAATAGTTTAAAATTAAAAACTCTAAATTAACTACTTTTGTTCTATAAGTTATTTACTTGAAGATCTGCATTTTGTTAATAGTTTAAAATTAAAAACTCTAAATTAACTACTTCTGTTCTATAAGTTATTTACTTGAAGATCAGAATATTGGTAATAGTTTAAAATTGAAAACCCTAAAATAACTACTTTTGTTCTATAAGTTATTTACTTGAAGAACAGAATTTTGTAGCAATTTAAAATCAAAATCTTCTAACTAATACTTTAGTTCCTTAAGTTATTTACTTGAAGATCAGAATTTTGCTAATCGTTTTAAATTGAAAACTCTAAAATAACTACTTCTGTTCTATAAGTTATTTACTTGAAGATCAGAATTTTGTTAATAGTTTAAAATTGAAAACTCTAAAATAACTACTATTGTTCTATAAGTTATTTACTTGAAGAACAGAATTTTGTTAATAGTTTAAAATTAAAAACTCTAAATTAACTACTTTTGTTCTATAAGTTATTTACTTGAAGATCTGCATTTTGTTAATAGTTTAAAATTAAAAACTCTAAATTAACTACTTCTGTTCTATAAGTTATTTACTTGAAGATCTGCATTTTGTTAATAGTTTAAAATTAAAAACTCTAAATTAACTACTTCTGTTCTATAAGTTATTTACTTGAAGATCTGCATTTTGTTAATAGTTTAAAATTGAAAACCCTAAAATAACTACTTTTGTTCTATAAGTTATTTACATGAAGATCAGTATTTTGTTAATAGTTTAAAATTGAAAACCCTAAAATAACTACTTTTGTTCTATAAGTTATTTACTTGTAGAACAGAATTTTGTAGCAATTTAAAATCAAAATCTTCTAACTTATACTTTAGTTCCTTAAGTTATTTACTTGAAGATCAGAATTTTGTTAATAGTTTAAAATTGAAAACCCTAAAATAACTACTTTTGTTCTATAAGTTATTTACTAGAAGATTTGCATTTTGTTAATAGTTTAACATTAAAAACTCTAAATTAACTACTTCTGTTCTATAAGTTATTTACTTGAAGATCAGAATGATGTTAATAGTTTAAAATTGAAAACTCTAAAATAACTACTTATGTTCTATAAGTTATTTACTTGAAGAACAGAATTTTGTAGCAATTTAAAATCAAAATCTTCTAACTAATACTTTAGTTCCTTAAGTTATTTACTTGAAGATCAGAATTTTGCTAATCGTTTTAAACTGAAAACCCTAAATTAACTACTGTTGATCAATAAGTTATTTACTTGAAGATCTGCATTTTGTTAATAGTTTAAAATTAAAAACTCTAAATTAACTACTTCTGTTCTATAAGTTATTTACATGAAGATCAGTATTTTGTTCATAGTTTAAAATTGAAAACCCTAAAATAACTACTTTTGTTCTATAAGTTATTTACTTGAAGATCTGCATTTTGTTAATAGTTTTAAATTAAAAACTCTAAATTAACTACTTCTGTTCTATAAGTTATTTACTTGAAGATCAGAATATTGTTAATAGTTTAAAATTGAAAACTCTAAAATAACTACTTTTGTTCTATAAGTTATTTACTTGTAGAACAGAATTTTGTAGCAATTTAAAATCAAAATCTTCTAACTAATACTTTAGTTCCTTAAGTTATTTACTTGAAGATCAGAATTTTGTTAATAGTTTAAAATTGAAAACCCTAAAATAACTACTTTTGTTCTATAAGTTATTTACATGAAGATCAGTATTTTGTTAATAGTTTAAAATTGAAAACCCTAAAATAACTACTTTTGTTCTATAAGTTATTTACTTTTGTAGAACAGAATTTTGTAGCAATTTAAAATCAAAATCTTCTAACTAATACTTTAGTTCCTTAAGTTATTTACTTGAAGATCAGAATTTTGTTAATAGTTTAAAATTGAAAACCCTAAAATAACTACTTTTGTTCTATAAGTTATTTACATGAAGATCAGTATTTTGTTAATAGTTTAAAATTGAAAACCCTAAAATAACTACTTTTGTTCTATAAGTTATTTACTTGTAGAACAGAATTTTGTAGCAATTTAAAATCAAAATCTTCTAACTAATACTTTAGTTCCTTAAGTTATTTACTTGAAGATCAGAATTTTGTTAATAGTTTAAAATTGAAAACCCTAAAATAACTACTTTTGTTCTATAGGTTATTTACTTGAAGAACAGAATTTTGTAGCAATGTAAAGTCAAAATCTTCTAACTAATACTTTAGTTCTTTAAGTTATTTACTTGAAGATCAGAATTTTATAATAGTTAAAAATTGAAAACCCTAAAATAACTAATTTTGTTCTATAAGTTATTTGCTTGAAGATCTGCATTTTGTTAGTAGTTTAAAATTAAAAACTCTAAATTAACTACTTCTGTTCTATAAGTTATTTACTTGAAGATCAGAATTTTGTTAATAGTTTAAAATTGAAAACTCTAAAATAACTACTTTTGTTCTATAAGTTATTTACTTGAAGAACAGAATTTTGTTAATAGTTTAAAATTAAAAACTCTAAATTAACTACTTTTGTTCTATAAGTTATTTACTTGAAGATCTGCATTTTGTTAATAGTTTAAAATTAAAAACTCTAAATTAACTACTTCTGTTCTATAAGTTATTTACTTGAAGATCAGAATATTGGTAATAGTTTAAAATTGAAAACTCTAAAATAACTACTTTTGTTCTATAAGTTATTTACTTGAATAACAGAATTTTGTAGCAATGTAAAATCAAAATCTTCTAACTAATACTTTAGTTCTTTAAGTTATTTACTTGAAGATCAGAATTTTGCTAATAGTTTAAAATTGAAAACCCTAAAATAACTACTTTAGTTCTATAAGTTATTTACTTGAAGATCTGCATTTTGTTGATAGTTTAAAATTAAAAACTGTAAATTAACTACTTCTGTTCTATAAGTTAAGTATATGAAGATCAGTATTTTGTTAATAGTTTAAAATTGAAAACCCTAAAATAACTACTTTTGTTCTATAAGTTATTTACATGAAGATCAGTATTTTGTTAATAGTTTAAAATTGAAAACCCTAAAATAACTACTTTTGCTCTATAAGTTATTTACTTGTAGAACAGAATTTTGTAGTAATTTAAAATCAAAATCTTCTAACTAATACTTTAGTTCCTTAAGTTATTTACTTGAAGATCAGAATTTTGTTAATAGTTTAAAATTGAAAACCCTAAAATAACTACTTTTGTTCTATAAGTTATTTACTTGAAGATCAGAATATTGTTAATAGTTTAAAATTGAAAACTCTAAAATAACTACTTTAGTTCTATAAGTTATTTACTTGTAGAACCGAATTTTGTAGCAATTTAAAATCAAAATCTTCTAACTAATACTTTAGTTCCTTAAGTTATTTACTTGAAGATCAGAATTTTGTTAATAGTTTAAAATTGAAAACCCTAAAATAACTACTTTTGTTCTATAAGTTATTTACTTGAAGATTTGCATTTTGTTAATAGTTTAACATTAAAAACTCTAAATTAACTACTTCTGTTCTATAAGTTATTTACTTGAAGATCAGAATGATGTTAATAGTTTAAAATTGAAAACTCTAAAATAACTACTTTTGTTCTATAAGTTATTTACTTGAAGAACAGAATTTTGTAGCAATTTAAAATCAAAATCTTCTAACTAATACTTTAGTTCCTTAAGTTATTTACTTGAAGATCAGCATTTTGTTAATAGTTTAAAATTGAAAACCCTAAAATAACTACTTTTGTTCTATAAGTTATTTACTTGAAGATCTGCATTTTGTTAATAGTTTAAAATTAAAAACTCTAAATTAACTACTTCTGTTCTATAAGTTATTTACATGAAGATCAGTATTTTGTTAATAGTTTAAAATTGAAAACCCTAAAATACCTACTTTTGTTTTATAAGTTATTTACTTGAAGATCTGCATTTTGTTAATAGTTTTAAATTAAAAACTCTAAATTAACTACTTCTGTTCTATAAGTTATTTACTTGAAGATCAGAATATTGTTAATAGTTTAAAATTGAAAACTCTAAAATAACTACTTTTGTTCTATAAGTTATTTACTTGTAGAACAGAATTTTGTAGCAATTTAAAATCAAAATCTTCTAACTAATACTTTAGTTCCTTAAGTTATTTACTTGAAGATCAGAATTTTGTTAATAGTTTAAAATTGAAAACCCTAAAATAACTACTTTTGTTCTATAAGTTATTTACATGAAGATCAGTATTTTGTTAATAGTTTAAAATTGAAAACCCTAAAATAACTACTTTTGTTCTATAAGTTATTTACATGAAGATCAGTATTTTGTTAATAGTTTAAAATTGAAAACCCTAAAATAACTACTTTTGTTCTATAAGTTATTTACTTGAAGATCAGAATATTGTTAATAGTTTAAAATTGAAAACTCTAAAATAACTACTTTAGTTCTATATGTTATTTACTTGTAGAACAGAATTTTGTAGCAATTTAAAATCAAAATCTTCTAACTAATACTTTAGTTCCTTAAGTTATTTACTTGAAGATCAGAATTTTGTTAATAGTTTAAAATTGAAAACCCTAAAATAACTACTTTTGTTCTATAAGTTATTTACATGAAGATCAGTATTTTGTTAATAGTTTAAAATTGAAAACCCTAAAATAACTACTTTTGTTCTATAAGTTATTTACTTGTAGAACAGAATTTTGTAGCAATTTAAAATCAAAATCTTCTAACTAATACTTTAGTTCCTTAAGTTATTTACTTGAAGATCAGAATTTTGTTAATAGTTTAAAATTGAAAACCCTAAAATAACTACTTTTGTTCTATAAGTTATTTACTTGAAGATCAGAATATAGTTAATAGTTTAAAATTGAAAACTCTAAAATAACTACTTTAGTTCTATATGTTATTTACTTGTAGATCAGAATTTTGTAGCAATTTAAAATCAAAATCTTCTAACTAAAACTTTAGTTCCTTAAGTTATTTACTTGAAGATCTGCATTTTGTTAATAGTTTAAAATTAAAAACTCTAAATTAACTACTTCTGTTCTATAAGTTATTTACTTGAAGATCAGAATATTGTTAATAGTTTAAAATTGAAAACTATAAAATAACTACTTTTGTTCTATAAGTTATTTACTTGAAGAACAGAATTTTGTAGCAATGTAAAATCAAAATCTTCTAACTAATACTTTAGTTCTTTAAGTTATTTACTTGAAGATCAGAATTTTGCTAATAGTTTAAAATTGAAAACCCTAAAATAACTACTTTTGTTCTATAAGTTATTTACTTGAAGATCTGCATTTTGTTAATAGTTTAAAATTAAAAACTCTAAATTAACTACTTCTGTTCTATAAGTTATTTACATGAAGATCAGTATTTTGTTAATAGTTTAAAATTGAAAACCCTAAAATAACTACTTCTGTTCTATAAGTTATATACATGAAGATCAGAATATTGTTAATAGTTTAAAATTGAAAACTCTAAAATAACTACTTTTGTTCTATAAGTTATTTACTTGTAGAACAGAATTTTGTAGCAATTTAAAATCAAAATCTTCTAACTAATACTTTCGTCGGTCTAAGATGCAAATGGCCTAAGTCCACTTTTGGGTCAAATTTTATTTTTGGTGACATCTGACGACCGGTAGTCAAACCTACCACCTGTTAGTTTCCCAAGTCCATATAAAAATTTTTCGCGCCATAAATGCTTTAAACGCATTTTTCATTTTCATGTTCATTTATTATTGATCAGCTACATTTTTTGCCTCTCCTGTAAAATTTTCATTTTGTGAGTTAGGCCATTTGCATCTTAGACCGACGCTTTAGTTCCTTAAGTTATTTACTTGAAGATCAGAATTTTGTTAATAGTTTAAAATTGAAAACCCTAAAATAACTACTTTTGTTCTATAAGTTATTTACTTGAAGAACAGAATTTTGTAGCAATGTAAAATCAAAATCTTCTAACTAATACTTTAGTTCTTTAAGTTATTTACTTGAAGATCAGAATTTTGCTAATAGTTTAAAATTGAAAACCCTAAAATAACTACTTTTGTTCTATAAGTTATTTACTTGAAGATCTGCATTTTGTTAATAGTTTAAAATTAAAAACTCTAAATTAACTACTTCTGTTCTATAAGTTATTTACATGAAGATCAGTATTTTGTTAATAGTTTAAAATTGAAAACCCTAAAATAACTACTTCTGTTCTATAAGTTATTTACTTGAAGATAAGAATATTGTTAATAGTTTAAAATTGAAAACCCTAAAATAACTACTTTTGTTCTATAAGTTATTTACTTGAAGATCTGCATTTTGTTAATAGCTTAAAATTAAAAACTCTAAATTAACTACTTCTGTTCTATAAGTTATTTACTTGAAGAACAGAATTTTGTAGCAATTTAAAATCAAAATCTTTTAACTAATACTTTAGTTCTTTAAGTTATTTACTTGAAGATCAGAATTTTGCTAATAATTTAAAATTGAAAACCCTAAAATAACTACTTTTGTTCTATAAGTTATTTACTTGAAGATCTGCATTTTGTTAATAGTTTAAAATTTAAAACTCTTAATTAACTACTTCTGTTCTATAAGTTATTTACATGAAGATCAGTATTTTGTTAATAGTTTAAAATTGAAAACCCTAAAATAACTACTTCTGTTCTATAAGTTATTTACTTGAAGATCAGAATATTGTTAATAGTTTAAAATTGAAAACCCTAAAATAACTACTTCTGTTCTATAAGTTATTTACTTGAAGATCAGAATATTGTTAATAGTTTAAAATTAAAAACTCTAAATTAACTACTTTTGTTCTATAAGTTATTTACTTGAAGATCTGCATTTTGTTAATAGTTTAAAATTAAAAACTCTAAATTAACTACTTCTGTTCTATAAGTTATTTACTTGAAGATCAGAATATTGTTAATAGTTTAAAATTGAAAACTCTAAAATAACTACTTTTGTTCTATAAGTTATTTACTTGAATAACAGAATTTTGTAGCAATGTAAAATCAAAATCTTCTAACTAATACTTTAGTTCTTTAAGTTATTTACTTGAAGATCAGAATTTTGCTAATAGTTTAAAATTGAAAACCCTAAAATAACTACTTTAGTTCTATAAGTTATTTACTTGAAGATCTGCATTTTGTTGATAGTTTAAAATTAAAAACTGTAAATTAACTACTTCTGTTCTATAAGTTAAGTATATGAAGATCAGTATTTTGTTAATAGTTTAAAATTGAAAACCCTAAAATAACTACTTTTGTTCTATAAGTTATTTACATGAAGATCAGTATTTTGTTAATAGTTTAAAATTGAAAACCCTAAAATAACTACTTTTGTTCTATAAGTTATTTACTTGTAGAACAGAATTTTGTAGTAATTTAAAATCAAAATCTTCTAACTAATACTTTAGTTCCTTAAGTTATTTACTTGAAGATCAGAATTTTGTTAATAGTTTAAAATTGAAAACCCTAAAATAACTACTTTTGTTCTATAAGTTATTTACTTGAAGATCAGAATATTGTTAATAGTTTAAAATTGAAAACTCTAAAATAACTACTTTAGTTCTATAAGTTATTTACTTGTAGAACAGAATTTTGTAGCAATTTAAAATCAAAATCTTCTAACTAATACTTTAGTTCCTTAAGTTATTTACTTGAAGATCAGAATTTTGTTAATAGTTTAAAATTGAAAACCCTAAAATAACTACTTTTGTTCTATAAGTTATTTACTTGAAGATTTGCATTTTGTTAATAGTTTAAAATTAAAAACTCTAAATTAACTACTTCTGTTCTATAAGTTATTTACATGAAGATCAGTATTTTGTTAATAGTTTAAAATTGAAAACCCTAAAATAACTACTTTTGTTTTATAAGTTATTTACTTGAAGATCTGCATTTTGTTAATAGTTTTAAATTAAAAACTCTAAATTAACTACTTCTGTTCTATAAGTTATTTACTTGAAGATCAGAATATTGTTAATAGTTTAAAATTGAAAACTCTAAAATAACTACTTTTGTTCTATAAGTTATTTACTTGTAGAACAGAATTTTGTAGCAATTTAAAATCAAAATCTTCTAACTAATACTTTAGTTCCTTAAGTTATTTACTTGAAGATCAGAATTTTGTTAATAGTTTAAAATTGAAAACCCTAAAATAACTACTTTTGTTCTATAAGTTATTTACATGAAGATCAGTATTTTGTTAATAGTTTAAAATTGAAAACCCTAAAATAACTACTTTTGTTCTATAAGTTATTTACATGAAGATCAGTATTTTGTTAATAGTTTAAAATTGAAAACCCTAAAATAACTACTTTTGTTCTATAAGTTATTTACTTGAAGATCAGAATATTGTTAATAGTTTAAAATTGAAAACTCTAAAATAACTACTTTAGTTCTATATGTTATTTACTTGTAGAACAGAATTTTGTAGCAATTTAAAATCAAAATCTTCTAACTAATACTTTAGTTCCTTAAGTTATTTACTTGAAGATCAGAATTTTGTTAATAGTTTAAAATTGAAAACCCTAAAATAACTACTTTTGTTCTATAAGTTATTTACATGAAGATCAGTATTTTGTTAATAGTTTAAAATTGAAAACCCTAAAATAACTACTTTTGTTCTATAAGTTATTTACTTGTAGAACAGAATTTTGTAGCAATTTAAAATCAAAATCTTCTAACTAATACTTTAGTTCCTTAAGTTATTTACTTGAAGATCAGAATTTTGTTAATAGTTTAAAATTGAAAACCCTAAAATAACTACTTTTGTTCTATAAGTTATTTACTTGAAGATCAGAATATAGTTAATAGTTTAAAATTGAAAACTCTTAAATAACTACTTTAGTTCTATATGTTATTTACTTGTAGAACAGAATTTTGTAGCAATTTAAAATCAAAATCTTCTAACTAATACTTTAGTTCCTTAAGTTATTTACTTGAAGATCAGAAATTTGTTAATAGTTTAAAATTGAAAACCCTAAAATAACTACTTTTAATCTATAAGTTATTTACTTGAAGATCAGAATATTGTTAATAGTTTAAAATTGAAAACTCTAAAATAACTACTTTAGTTCTATATGTTATTTACTTGTAGATCAGAATTTTGTAGCAATTTAAAATCAAAATCTTCTAACTAAAACTTTAGTTCCTTAAGTTATTTACTTGAAAATCTGCATTTTGTTAATAGTTTAAAATTAAAAACTCTAAATTAACTACTTCTGTTCTATAAGTTATTTACTTGAAGATCAGAATATTGTTAATAGTTTAAAATTGAAAACTATAAAATAACTACTTTTGTTCTATAAGTTATTTACTTGAAGAACAGAATTTTGTAGCAATGTAAAATCAAAATCTTCTAACTAATACTTTAGTTCTTTAAGTTATTTACTTGAAGATCAGAATTTTGCTAATAGTTTAAAATTGAAAACCCTAAAATAACTACTTTTGTTCTATAAGTAATTTACTTGAAGATCTGCATTTTGTTAATAGTTTAAAATTAAAAACTCTAAATTAACTACTTCTGTTCTATAAGTTATTTACATGAAGATCAGTATTTTGTTAATAGTTTAAAATTGAAAACCCTAAAATAACTACTTCTGTTCTATAAGTTATATACATGAAGATCAGAATATTGTTAATAGTTTAAAATTGAAAACTCTAAAATAACTACTTTTGTTCTATAAGTTATTTACTTGTAGAACAGAATTTTGTAGCAATTTAAAATCAAAATCTTCTAACTAATACTTTCGTCGGTCTAAGATGCAAATGGCCTAAGTCCACTTTTGGGTCAAATTTTATTTTTGGTGACATCTGACGACCGGTAGTCAAACCTACCACCTGTTAGTTTCCCAAGTCCATATAAAAATTTTTCGCGCCATAAATGCTTTAAACGCAATTTTCATTTTCATGTTCATTTATTATTGATCAGCTACATTTTTTGCCTCTCCTGTAAAATTTTCATTTTGTGAGTTAGGCCATTTGCATCTTAGACCGACGCTTTAGTTCCTTAAGTTATTTACTTGAAGATCAGAATTTTGTTAATAGTTTAAAATTGAAAACCCTAAAATAACTACTTTTGTTCTATAAGTTATTTACTTGAAGAACAGAATTTTGTAGCAATGTAAAATCAAAATCTTCTAACTAATACTTTAGTTCTTTAAGTTATTTACTTGAAGATCAGAATTTTGCTAATAGTTTAAAATTGAAAACCCTAAAACAACTACTTTTGTTCTATAAGTTATTTACTTGAAGATCTGCATTTTGTTAATAGTTTAAAATTAAAAACTCTAAATTAACTACTTCTGTTCTATAAGTTAAGTATATGAATATCAGTATTTTGTTAATAGTTTAAAATTGAAAACCCTAAAATAACTACTTTTGTTCTATAAGTTATTTACTTGAAGATCTGCATTTTGTTAATAGCTTAAAATTAAAAACTCTAAATTAACTACTTCTGTTCTATAAGTTATTTACTTGAAGAACAGAATTTTGTAGCAATTTAAAATCAAAATCTTTTAACTAATACTTTAGTTCTTTAAGTTATTTACTTGAAGATCAGAATTTTGCTAATAATTTAAAATTGAAAACCCTAAAATAACTACTTTTGTTCTATAAGTTATTTACTTGAAGATCTGCATTTTGTTAATAGTTTAAAATTTAAAACTCTTAATTAACTACTTCTGTTCTATAAGTTATTTACATGAAGATCAGTATTTTGTTAATAGTTTAAAATTGAAAACCCTAAAATAACTACTTCTGTTCTATAAGTTATTTACTTGAAGATCAGAATATTGTTAATAGTTTAAAATTGAAAACCCTAAAATAACTACTTCTGTTCTATAAGTTATTTACTTGAAGATCAGAATTTTGTTAATAGTTTAAAATTGAAAACCCTAAAATAACTACTTTTGTTCTATAAGTTATTTACTTGTAGAACAGAATTTTGTAGCAATTTAAAATCAAAATCTCCTAACTAATACTTTAGTTCCTTAAGTTATTTACTTGAAGATCAGAATTTTGTTAATAGTTTAAAATTGAAAACCCTAAAATAACTACTTTTGTTCTATAAGTTATTTACTTGAAGATCTGCATTTTGTTAATAGTTTAAAATAAAAAACTCTAAATTAACTACTTCTGTTCTATAAGTTATTTACATGAAGATCAGTATTTTGTTAATAGTTTAAAATTGAAAACCCTAAAATAACTACTTTTGTTCTATAAGTTATTTACTTGAAGAACAGAATTTTGTAGCAATGTAAAATCAAAATCTTCTAACTAATACTTTAGTTTTTTAAGTTATTTACTTGAAGATCAGAATTTTGCTAATAGTTTAAAATTAAAAACTCTAAATTAACTACTTCTGTTCTATAAGTTAAGTATATGAAGATCAGTATTTTGTTAATAGTTTAAAATTGAAAACCCTAAAATAACTACTTTTGTTCTATAAGTTATTTACTTGAAGATCTGCATTTTGTTAATAGTTTAAAATTAAAAACTCTAAAATAACTACTTTAGTTCTATATGTTATTTACTTGTAGAACAGAATTTTGTAGCAATTTAAAATCAAAATCTTCTAACTAATACTTTAGTTCCTTAAGTTATTTACTTGAAGATCAGAATTTTGTTAATAGTTTAAAATTGAAAACCCTAAAATAACTACTTTTGTTCTATAAGTTATTTACTAGAAGATCAGAATATTGTTAATAGTTTAAAATTGAAAACTCTAAAATAACTACGTTAGTTCTATATGTTATTTACTTGTAGAACAGAATTTTGTAGCAATTTAAAATCAAAATCTTCTAACTAATACTTTAGTTCCTTAAGTTATTTACTTGAAGATCAGAATTTTGTTAATAGTTTAAAATTGAAAACCCTAAAATAACTACTTTTGTTCTATAAGTTATTTACATGAAGATCAGTATTTTGTTAATAGTTTAAAATTAAAAACTCTTAATTAACTACTTCTGTTCTATAAGTTATTTACATGAAGATCAGTATTTTTTTAATAGTTTAAAGTTGAAAACCCTAAAATAACTACTTCTGTTCTATAAGTTATTTACTTGAAGATCAGAATATTGTTAATAGTTTAAAATTGAAAACTCTAAAATAACTACTTTTGTTCTATAAGTTATTTACTTGTAGAACAGAATTTTGTAGCAATTTAAAATCAAAATCTCCTAACTAATACTTTAGTTCCTTAAGTTATTTACTTGAAGATCAGAATTTTGTTAATAGTTTAAAATTGAAAACCCTAAAATAACTACTTTTGTTCTATAAGTTATTTACTTGAAGATCTGCATTTTGTTAATAGTTTAAAATTAAAAACTCTAAATTAACTACTTCTGTTCTATAAGTTATTTACATGAAGATCAGTATTTTGTTAATAGTTTAAAATTGAAAACCCTAAAATAACTACTTTTGTTCTATAAGTTATTTACTTGAAGAACAGAATTTTGTAGCAATGTAAAATCAAAATCTTCTAACTAATACTTTAGTTCTTTAAGTTATTTACTTGAAGATCAGAATTTTGCTAATAGTTTAAAATTAAAAACTCTAAATTAACTACTTCTGTTCTATAAGTTAAGTATATGAAGATCAGTATTTTGTTAATAGTTTAAAATTGAAAACCCTAAAATAACTACTTTTGTTCTATAAGTTATTTACTTGAAGATCTGCATTTTGTTAATAGTTTAAAATTAAAAACTCTAAAATAACTACTTTAGTTCTATATGTTATTTACTTGTAGAACAGAATTTTGTAGCAATTTAAAATCAAAATCTTCTAACTAATACTTTAGTTCCTTAAGTTATTTACTTGAAGATCAGAATTTTGTTAATAGTTTAAAATTGAAAACCCTAAAATAACTACTTTTGTTCTATAAGTTATTTACTAGAAGATCAGAATATTGTTAATAGTTTAAAATTGAAAACTCTAAAATAACTACTTTAGTTCTATATGTTATTTACTTGTAGAACAGAATTTTGTAGCAATTTAAAATCAAAATCTTCTAACTAATACTTTAGTTCCTTAAGTTATTTACTTGAAGATCAGAATTTTGTTAATAGTTTAAAATTGAAAACCCTAAAATAACTACTTTTGTTCTATAAGTTATTTACATGAAGATCAGTATTTTGTTAATAGTTTAAAATTGAAAACCCTAAAATAACTACTTTTGTTCTATAAGTTATTTACTTGTAGAACAGAATTTTGTAGCAATTTAAAATCAAAATCTTCTAACTAATACTTTAGTTCCTTAAGTTATTTACTTGAAGATCAGAATATTGTTAATAGTTTAAAATTGAAAACTCTAAAATAACTACTTTAGTTCTATATGTTATTTACTTGTAGAACAGAATTTTGTAGCAATTTAAAATCAAAATCTTCTAACTAATACTTTAGTTCCTTAAGTTATTTACTTGAAGATCAGAATTTTGTTAATAGTTAAAAATTGAAAACCCTAAAATAACTAATTTTGTTCTATAAGTTATTTGCTTGAAGATCTGCATTTTGTTAGTAGTTTAAAATTAAAAACTCTAAATTAACTACTTCTGTTCTATAAGTTATTTACTTGAAGATCAGAATTTTGTTAATAGTTTAAAATTGAAAACTCTAAAATAACTACTTTTGTTCTATAAGTTATTTACTTGAAGAACAGAATTTTGTTAATAGTTTAAAATTAAAAACTCTAAGTTAACTACTTTTGTGCTATAAGTTATTTACTTCAAGATCTGCATTTTGTTAATAGTTTAAAATTAAAAACTCTAAATTAACTACTTCTGTTCTATAAGTTATTTACTTAAAGATCAGAATATTGTTAATAGTTTAAAATTGAAAACTCTAAAATAACTACTTTTGTTCTATAAGTTATTTACTCGAAGAACAGAATTTTGTAGCAATGTAAAATCAAAATCTTCTAACTAATACTTTAGTTCTTTAAGTTATTTTCTTGAAGATCAGAATTTTGCTAATAGTTTAAAATTGAAAACCCTAAAATAACTACTTTTGTTCTATAAGTTATTTACTTGAAGATCTGCATTTTGTTAATAGTTTAAAATTAAAAACTCTAAATTAACTACTTCTGTTCTATAAGTTATTTACATGAAGATCAGTATTTTGTTAATAGTTTAAAATTGAAAACCCTAAAATAACTACTTCTGTTCTATAAGTTATATACATGAAGATCAGAATATTGTTAATAGTTTAAAATTGAAAACTCTAAAATAACTACTTTTGTTCTATAAGTTATTTACTTGTAGAACAGAATTTTGTAGCAATTTAAAATCAAAATCTTCTAACTAATACTTTAGTTCCTTAAGTTATTTACTTGAAGATCAGAATTTTGTTAATAGTTTAAAATTGAAAACCCTAAAATAACTACTTTTGTTCTATAAGTTATTTACTTGAAGATCTGCATTTTGTTAATAGTTTAAAATTAAAAACTCTTAATTAACTACTTCTGTTCTATAAGTTATTTACATGAAGATCAGTATTTTGTTAATAGTTTTAAATTGAAAACCCTAAAATAACTACTTCTGTTCTATAAGTTATTTACTTGAAGATCAGAATATTGTTAATAGTTTAAAATTGAAAACTCTAAAATAACTACTTTTGTTCTATAAGTTATTTACTTGTAGAACAGAATTTTGTAGCAATTTAAAATCAAAATCTCCTAACTAATACTTTAGTTCCTTAAGTTATTTACTTGAAGATCAGAATTTTGTTAATAGTTTAAAATTGAAAACCCTAAAATAACTACTTTTGTTCTATAAGTTATTTACTTGAAGATCAGTATTTTGTTAATAGTTTAAAATTGAAAACCCTAAAATAACTACTTTTGTTCTATAAGTTATTTACTTGTAGAACAGAATTTTGTAGCAAATTAAAATCAAAATCTTCTAACTAATACTTTAGTTCCTTAAGTTATTTACTTGAAGATCAGAATATTGTTAATAGTTTAAAATTAAAAACTCTAAAATAACTACTTTAGTTCTATATGTTATTTACTTGTAGAACAGAATTTTGTAGCAATTTAAAATCAAAATCTTCTAACTAATACTTTAGTTCCTTAAGTTATTTACTTGAAGATCAGAATTTTGTTAATAGTTAAAAATTGAAAACCCTAAAATAACTAATTTTGTTCTATAAGTTATTTGCTTGAAGATCTGCATTTTGTTAGTAGTTTAAAATTAAAAACTCTAAATTAACTACTTCTGTTCTATAAGTTATTTACTTGAAGATCAGAATTTTGTTAATAGTTTAAAATTGAAAACTCTAAAATAACTACTTTTGTTCTATAAGTTATTTACTTGAAGAACATAATTTTGTTAATAGTTTAAAATTAAAAACTCTAAGTTAACTACTTTTGTGCTATAAGTTATTTACTTCAAGATCTGCATTTTGTTAATAGTTTAAAATTAAAAACTCTAAATTAACTACTTCTGTTCTATAAGTTATTTACTTAAAGATCAGAATATTGTTAATAGTTTAAAATTGAAAACTCTAAAATAACTACTTTTGTTCTATAAGTTATTTACTCGAAGAACAGAATTTTGTAGCAATGTAAAATCAAAATCTTCTAACTAATACTTTAGTTCTTTAAGTTATTTTCTTGAAGATCAGAATTTTGCTAATAGTTTAAAATTGAAAACCCTAAAATAACTACTTTTGTTCTATAAGTTATTTACTTGAAGATCTGCATTTTGTTAATAGTTTAAAATTAAAAACTCTAAATTAACTACTTCTGTTCTATAAGTTATTTACATGAAGATCAGTATTTTGTTAATAGTTTAAAATTGAAAACCCTAAAATAACTACTTCTGTTCTATAAGTTATATACATGAAGATCAGAATATTGTTAATAGTTTAAAATTGAAAACTCTAAAATAACTACTTTTGTTCTATAAGTTATTTACTTGTAGAACAGAATTTTGTAGCAATTTAAAATCAAAATCTTCTAACTAATACTTTAGTTCCTTAAGTTATTTACTTGAAGATCAGAATTTTGTTAATAGTTTAAAATTGAAAACCCTAAAATAACTACTTTTGTTCTATAAGTTATTTACTTGAAGATCTGCATTTTGTTAATAGTTTAAAATTAAAAACTCTTAATTAACTACTTCTGTTCTATAAGTTATTTACATGAAGATCAGTATTTTGTTAATAGTTTTAAATTGAAAACCCTAAAATAACTACTTCTGTTCTATAAGTTATTTACTTGAAGATCAGAATATTGTTAATAGTTTAAAATTGAAAACTCTAAAATAACTACTTTTGTTCTATAAGTTATTTACTTGTAGAACAGAATTTTGTAGCAATTTAAAATCAAAATCTCCTAACTAATACTTTAGTTCCTTAAGTTATTTACTTGAAGATCAGAATTTTGTTAATAGTTTAAAATTGAAAACCCTAAAATAACTACTTTTGTTCTATAAGTTATTTACTTGAAGATCTGCATTTTGTTAATAGTTTAAAATTAAAAACTCTAAATTAACTACTTCTGTTCTATAAGTTATTTACATGAAGATCAGTATTTTGTTAATAGTTTAAAATTGAAAACCCTAAAATAACTACTTTTGTTCTATAAGTTATTTACTTGAAGAACAGAATTTTGTAGCAATGTAAAATCAAAATCTTCTAAATAATACTTTAGTTCTTTAAGTTATTTACTTGAAGATCAGAATTTTGCTAATAGTTTAAAATTAAAAACTCTAAATTAACTACTTGTGTTCTATAAGTTAAGTATATGAAGATCAGTATTTTGTTAATAGTTTAAAATTGAAAACCCTAAAATAACTACTTTTGTTCTATAAGTTATTTACTTGAAGATCTGCATTTTGTTAATAGTTTAAAATTAAAAACTCTAAAATAACTACTTTAGTTCTATATGTTATTTACTTGTAGAACAGAATTTTGTAGCAATTTAAAATCAAAATCTTCTAACTAATACTTTAGTTCCTTAAGTTATTTACTTGAAGATCAGAATATTGTTAATAGTTTAAAATTGAAAACTCTAAAATAACTACTTTAGTTCTATATGTTATTTACTTGTAGAACAGAATTTTGTAGCAATTTAAAATCAAAATCTTCTAACTAATACTTTAGTTCCTTAAGTTATTTACTTGAAGATCAGAATTTTGTTAATAGTTAAAAATTGAAAACCCTAAAATAACTAATTTTGTTCTATAAGTTATTTGCTTGAAGATCTGCATTTTGTTAGTAGTTTAAAATTAAAAACTCTAAATTAACTACTTCTGTTCTATAAGTTATTTACTTGAAGATCAGAATTTTGTTAATAGTTTAAAATTGAAAACTCTAAAATAACTACTTTTGTTCTATAAGTTATTTACTTGAAGAACAGAATTTTGTTAATAGTTTAAAATTAAAAACTCTAAGTTAACTACTTTTGTGCTATAAGTTATTTACTTCAAGATCTGCATTTTGTTAATAGTTTAAAATTAAAAACTCTAAATTAACTACTTCTGTTCTATAAGTTATTTACTTAAAGATCAGAATATTGTTAATAGTTTAAAATTGAAAACTCTAAAATAACTACTTTTGTTCTATAAGTTATTTACTCGAAGAACAGAATTTTGTAGCAATGTAAAATCAAAATCTTCTAACTAATACTTTAGTTCTTTAAGTTATTTTCTTGAAGATCAGAATTTTGCTAATAGTTTAAAATTGAAAACCCTAAAATAACTACTTTTGTTCTATAAGTTATTTACTTGAAGATCTGCATTTTGTTAATAGTTTAAAATTAAAAACTCTAAATTAACTACTTCTGTTCTATAAGTTATTTACATGAAGATCAGTATTTTGTTAATAGTTTAAAATTGAAAACCCTAAAATAACTACTTCTGTTCTATAAGTTATATACATGAAGATCAGAATATTGTTAATAGTTTAAAATTGAAAACTCTAAAATAACTACTTTTGTTCTATAAGTTATTTACTTGTAGAACAGAATTTTGTAGCAATTTAAAATCAAAATCTTCTAACTAATACTTTAGTTCCTTAAGTTATTTACTTGAAGATCAGAATTTTGTTAATAGTTTAAAATTGAAAACCCTAAAATAACTACTTTTGTTCTATAAGTTATTTACTTGAAGATCTGCATTTTGTTAATAGTTTAAAATTAAAAACTCTTAATTAACTACTTCTGTTCTATAAGTTATTTACATGAAGATCAGTATTTTGTTAATAGTTTTAAATTGAAAACCCTAAAATAACTACTTCTGTTCTATAAGTTATTTACTTGAAGATCAGAATATTGTTAATAGTTTAAAATTGAAAACTCTAAAATAACTACTTTTGTTCTATAAGTTATTTACTTGTAGAACAGAATTTTGTAGCAATTTAAAATCAAAATCTCCTAACTAATACTTTAGTTCCTTAAGTTATTTACTTGAAGATCAGAATTTTGTTAATAGTTTAAAATTGAAAACCCTAAAATAACTACTTTTGTTCTATAAGTTATTTACTTGAAGATCTGCATTTTGTTAATAGTTTAAAATTAAAAACTCTAAATTAACTACTTCTGTTCTATAAGTTATTTACATGAAGATCAGTATTTTGTTAATAGTTTAAAATTGAAAACCCTAAAATAACTACTTTTGTTCTATAAGTTATTTACTTGAAGAACAGAATTTTGTAGCAATGTAAAATCAAAATCTTCTAAATAATACTTTAGTTCTTTAAGTTATTTACTTGAAGATCAGAATTTTGCTAATAGTTTAAAATTAAAAACTCTAAATTAACTACTTGTGTTCTATAAGTTAAGTATATGAAGATCAGTATTTTGTTAATAGTTTAAAATTGAAAACCCTAAAATAACTACTTTTGTTCTATAAGTTATTTACTTGAAGATCTGCATTTTGTTAATAGTTTAAAATTAAAAACTCTAAAATAACTACTTTAGTTCTATATGTTATTTACTTGTAGAACAGAATTTTGTAGCAATTTAAAATCAAAATCTTCTAACTAATACTTTAGTTCCCTAAGTTATTTACTTGAAGATCAGAATTTTGTTAATAGTTTAAAATTGAAAACCCTAAAATAACTAATTTTGTTCTATAAGTTATTTACTAGAAGATCAGAATATTGTTAATAGTTTATAATTGAAAACTCTAAAATAACTACTTTAGTTCTATATGTTATTTATTGTAGAACAGAATTTTGTAGCAATTTAAAATCAAAATCTTCTAACTAATACTTTAGTTCCTTAAGTTATTTACTTGAAGATCAGAATTTTGTTAATAGTTTAAAATTGAAAACCCTAAAATAACTACTTTTGTTCTATAAGTTATTTACATGAAGATCAGTATTTTGTTAATAGTTTAAAATTAAAAACTCTAAATTAACTACTTCTGTTCTATAAGTTATTTACATGAAGATCAGTATTTTGTTAATAGTTTAAAATTGAAAACCCTAAAATAACTACTTTTGTTCTATAAGTTATTTACTTGTAGAACAGAATTTTGTAGCAATTTAAAATCAAAATCTTCTAACTAATACTTTAGTTCCTTAAGTTATTTACTTGAAGATCAGAATATTGTTAATAGTTTAAAATTGAAAACTCTAAAATAACTACTTTAGTTCTATATGTTATTTACTTGTAGAACAGAATTTTGTAGCAATTTAAAATCAAAATCTTCTAACTAATACTTTAGTTCCTTAAGTTATTTGCTTCAAGATCTGCATTTTGTTAGTAGTTTAAAATTAAAAACTCTAAATTAACTACTTCTGTTCTATAAGTTATTTACTTGAAGATCAGAATTTTGTTAATAGTTTAAATTTGAAAACTCTAAAATAACTACTTTTGTTCTATAAGTTATTTACTTGAAGAACAAAATTTTGTTAATAGTTAAAATTAAAAACTCTAAGTTAACTACTTTTGTGCTATAAGTTATTTACTTGAAGATCTGCATTTTGTTAGTAGTTTAAAATTGAAAACCCTAAAATAACTACTTCTGTTCTATAAGTTATATACATGAAGATCAGAATATTGTTAATAGTTTAAAATTGAAAACTCTAAAATAACTACTTTTGTTCTATAAGTTATTTACTTGTAGAACAGAATTTTGTAGCAATTTAAAATCAAAATCTTCTAACTAATACTTTAGTTCCTTAAGTTATTTACTTGAAGATCAGAATTTTGTTAATAGTTTAAAATTGAAAACCCTAAAATAACTACTTTTGTTCTATAAGTTATTTACTTGAAGATCTGCATTTTGTTAATAGTTTAAAATTAAAAACTCTTAATTAACTACTTCTGTTCTATAAGTTATTTACATGAAGATCAGTATTTTGTTAATAGTTTTAAATTGAAAACCCTAAAATAACTACTTCTGTTCTATAAGTTATTTACTTGAAGATCAGAATATTGTTAATAGTTTAAAATTGAAAACTCTAAAATAACTACTTTTGTTCTATAAGTTATTTACTTGTAGAACAGAATTTTGTAGCAATTTAAAATCAAAATCTCCTAACTAATACTTTAGTTCCTTAAGTTATTTACTTGAAGATCAGAATTTTGTTAATAGTTTAAAATTGAAAACCCTAAAATAACTACTTTTGTTCTATAAGTTATTTACTTGAAGATCTGCATTTTGTTAATAGTTTAAAATTAAAAACTCTAAATTAACTACTTCTGTTCTATAAGTTATTTACATGAAGATCAGTATTTTGTTAATAGTTTAAAATTGAAAACCCTAAAATAACTACTTTTGTTCTATAAGTTATTTACTTGAAGAACAGAATTTTGTAGCAATGTAAAATCAAAATCTTCTAAATAATACTTTAGTTCTTTAAGTTATTTACTTGAAGATCAGAATTTTGCTAATAGTTTAAAATTAAAAACTCTAAATTAACTACTTGTGTTCTATAAGTTAAGTATATGAAGATCAGTATTTTGTTAATAGTTTAAAATTGAAAACCCTAAAATAACTACTTTTGTTCTATAAGTTATTTACTTGAAGATCTGCATTTTGTTAATAGTTTAAAATTAAAAACTCTAAAATAACTACTTTAGTTCTATATGTTATTTACTTGTAGAACAGAATTTTGTAGCAATTTAAAATCAAAATCTTCTAACTAATACTTTAGTTCCCTAAGTTATTTACTTGAAGATCAGAATTTTGTTAATAGTTTAAAATTGAAAACCCTAAAATAACTAATTTTGTTCTATAAGTTATTTACTTGAAGATCTGCATTTTGTTAATAGTTTAAAATTAAAAACTCTAAAATAACTACTTTAGTTCTATAAGTTATTTACTTGTAGAACAGAATTTTGTAGCAATTTAAAATCAAAATCTCCTAACTAATACTTTAGTTCCTTAAGTTATTTACTTGAAGATCAGAATTTTGTTAATAGTTTAAAATTGAAAACCCTAAAATAACTACTTTTGTTCTATAAGTTATTTACTTGAAGATCTGCATTTTGTTAATAGTTTAAAATTAAAAACTCTAAATTAACTACTTCTGTTCTATAAGTTATTTACATGAAGATCAGTATTTTGTTAATAGTTTAAAATTGAAAACCCTAAAATAACTACTTTTGTTCTATAAGTTATTTACTTGAAGAACAGAATTTTGTAGCAATGTAAAATCAAAATCTTCTAAATAATACTTTAGTTCTTTAAGTTATTTACTTGAAGATCAGAATTTTGCTAATAGTTTAAAATTAAAAACTCTAAATTAACTACTTGTGTTCTATAAGTTAAGTATATGAAGATCAGTATTTTGTTAATAGTTTAAAATTGAAAACCCTAAAATAACTACTTTTGTTCTATAAGTTATTTACTTGAAGATCTGCATTTTGTTAATAGTTTAAAATTAAAAACTCTAAAATAACTACTTTAGTTCTATATGTTATTTACTTGTAGAACAGAATTTTGTAGCAATTTAAAATCAAAATCTTCTAACTAATACTTTAGTTCCCTAAGTTATTTACTTGAAGATCAGAATTTTGTTAATAGTTTAAAATTGAAAACCCTAAAATAACTAATTTTGTTCTATAAGTTATTTACTAGAAGATCAGAATATTGTTAATAGTTTATAATTGAAAACTCTAAAATAACTACTTTAGTTCTATATGTTATTTATTGTAGAACAGAATTTTGTAGCAATTTAAAATCAAAATCTTCTAACTAATACTTTAGTTCCTTAAGTTATTTACTTGAAGATCAGAATTTTGTTAATAGTTTAAAATTGAAAACCCTAAAATAACTACTTTTGTTCTATAAGTTATTTACATGAAGATCTGCATTTTGTTAATAGTTTAAAATTAAAAACTCTAAATTAACTACTTCTGTTCTATAAGTTATTTACATGAAGATCAGTATTTTGTTAATAGTTTAAAATTGAAAACCCTAAAATAACTACTTTTGTTCTATAAGTTATTTACTTGAAGAACAGAATTTTGTAGCAATGTAAAATCAAAATCTTCTAAATAATACTTTAGTTCTTTAAGTTATTTACTTGAAGATCAGAATTTTGCTAATAGTTTAAAATTAAAAACTCTAAATTAACTACTTGTGTTCTATAAGTTAAGTATATGAAGATCAGTATTTTGTTAATAGTTTAAAATTGAAAACCCTAAAATAACTACTTTTGTTCTATAAGTTATTTACTTGAAGATCTGCATTTTGTTAATAGTTTAAAATTAAAAACTCTAAAATAACTACTTTAGTTCTATATGTTATTTACTTGTAGAACAGAATTTTGTAGCAATTTAAAATCAAAACCTTCTAACTAATACTTTAGTTCCCTAAGTTATTTACTTGAAGATCAGAATTTTGTTAATAGTTTAAAATTGAAAACCCTAAAATAACTAATTTTGTTCTATAAGTTATTTACTTGAAGATCTGCATTTTGTTAATAGTTTAAAATTAAAAACTCTAAAATAACTACTTTAGTTCTATAAGTTATTTACTTGTAGAACAGAATTTTGTAGCAATTTAAAATCAAAATCTCCTAACTAATACTTTAGTTCCTTAAGTTATTTACTTGAAGATCAGAATTTTGTTAATAGTTTAAAATTGAAAACCCTAAAATAACTACTTTTGTTCTATAAGTTATTTACTTGAAGATCTGCATTTTGTTAATAGTTTAAAATTAAAAACTCTAAATTAACTACTTCTGTTCTATAAGTTATTTACATGAAGATCAGTATTTTGTTAATAGTTTAAAATTGAAAACCCTAAAATAACTACTTTTGTTCTATAAGTTATTTACTTGAAGAACAGAATTTTGTAGCAATGTAAAATCAAAATCTTCTAAATAATACTTTAGTTCTTTAAGTTATTTACTTGAAGATCAGAATTTTGCTAATAGTTTAAAATTAAAAACTCTAAATTAACTACTTGTGTTCTATAAGTTAAGTATATGAAGATCAGTATTTTGTTAATAGTTTAAAATTGAAAACCCTAAAATAACTACTTTTGTTCTATAAGTTATTTACTTGAAGATCTGCATTTTGTTAATAGTTTAAAATTAAAAACTCTAAAATAACTACTTTAGTTCTATATGTTATTTACTTGTAGAACAGAATTTTGTAGCAATTTAAAATCAAAATCTTCTAACTAATACTTTAGTTCCCTAAGTTATTTACTTGAAGATCAGAATTTTGTTAATAGTTTAAAATTGAAAACCCTAAAATAACTAATTTTGTTCTATAAGTTATTTACTAGAAGATCAGAATATTGTTAATAGTTTATAATTGAAAACTCTAAAATAACTACTTTAGTTCTATATGTTATTTATTGTAGAACAGAATTTTGTAGCAATTTAAAATCAAAATCTTCTAACTAATACTTTAGTTCCTTAAGTTATTTACTTGAAGATCAGAATTTTGTTAATAGTTTAAAATTGAAAACCCTAAAATAACTACTTTTGTTCTATAAGTTATTTACATGAAGATCTGCATTTTGTTAATAGTTTAAAATTAAAAACTCTAAATTAACTACTTCTGTTCTATAAGTTATTTACATGAAGATCAGTATTTTGTTAATAGTTTAAAATTGAAAACCCTAAAATAACTACTTTTGTTCTATAAGTTATTTACTTGAAGAACAGAATTTTGTAGCAATGTAAAATCAAAATCTTCTAAATAATACTTTAGTTCTTTAAGTTATTTACTTGAAGATCAGAATTTTGCTAATAGTTTAAAATTAAAAACTCTAAATTAACTACTTGTGTTCTATAAGTTAAGTATATGAAGATCAGTATTTTGTTAATAGTTTAAAATTGAAAACCCTAAAATAACTACTTTTGTTCTATAAGTTATTTACTTGAAGATCTGCATTTTGTTAATAGTTTAAAATTAAAAACTCTAAAATAACTACTTTAGTTCTATATGTTATTTACTTGTAGAACAGAATTTTGTAGCAATTTAAAATCAAAATCTTCTAACTAATACTTTAGTTCCCTAAGTTATTTACTTGAAGATCAGAATTTTGTTAATAGTTTAAAATTGAAAACCCTAAAATAACTAATTTTGTTCTATAAGTTATTTACTTGAAGATCTGCATTTTGTTAATAGTTTAAAATTAAAAACTCTAAAATAACTACTTTAGTTCTATAAGTTATTTACTTGTAGAACAGAATTTTGTAGCAATTTAAAATCAAAATCTCCTAACTAATACTTTAGTTCCTTAAGTTATTTACTTGAAGATCAGAATTTTGTTAATAGTTTAAAATTGAAAACCCTAAAATAACTACTTTTGTTCTATAAGTTATTTACTTGAAGATCTGCATTTTGTTAATAGTTTAAAATTAAAAACTCTAAATTAACTACTTCTGTTCTATAAGTTATTTACATGAAGATCAGTATTTTGTTAATAGTTTAAAATTGAAAACCCTAAAATAACTACTTTTGTTCTATAAAATATTTACTTGAAGAACAGAATTTTGTAGCAATGTAAAATCAAAATCTTCTAAATAATACTTTAGTTCTTTAAGTTATTTACTTGAAGATCAGAATTTTGCTAATAGTTTAAAATTAAAAACTCTAAATTAACTACTTGTGTTCTATAAGTTAAGTATATGAAGATCAGTATTTTGTTAATAGTTTAAAATTGAAAACCCTAAAATAACTACTTTTGTTCTATAAGTTATTTACTTGAAGATCTGCATTTTGTTAATAGTTTAAAATTAAAAACTCTAAAATAACTACTTTAGTTCTATATGTTATTTACTTGTAGAACAGAATTTTGTAGCAATTTAAAATCAAAATCTTCTAACTAATACTTTAGTTCCCTAAGTTATTTACTTGAAGATCAGAATTTTGTTAATAGTTTAAAATTGAAAACCCTAAAATAACTAATTTTGTTCTATAAGTTATTTACTAGAAGATCAGAATATTGTTAATAGTTTATAATTGAAAACTCTAAAATAACTACTTTAGTTCTATATGTTATTTATTGTAGAACAGAATTTTGTAGCAATTTAAAATCAAAATCTTCTAACTAATACTTTAGTTCCTTAAGTTATTTACTTGAAGATCAGAATTTTGTTAATAGTTTAAAATTGAAAACCCTAAAATAACTACTTTTGTTCTATAAGTTATTTACATGAAGATCAGTATTTTGTTAATAGTTTAAAATTAAAAACTCTAAATTAACTACTTCTGTTCTATAAGTTATTTACATGAAGATCAGTATTTTGTTAATAGTTTAAAATTGAAAACCCTAAAATAACTACTTTTGTTCTATAAGTTATTTACTTGTAGAACAGAATTTTGTAGCAATTTAAAATCAAAATCTTCTAACTAATACTTTAGTTCCTTAAGTTATTTACTTGAAGATCAGAATATTGTTAATAGTTTAAAATTGAAAACTCTAAAATAACTACTTTAGTTCTATATGTTATTTACTTGTAGAACAGAATTTTGTAGCAATTTAAAATCAAAATCTTCTAACTAATACTTTAGTTCCTTAAGTTCTTTGCTTGAAGATCTGCATTTTGTTAGTAGTTTAAAATTAAAAACTCTAAATTAACTACTTCTGTTCTATAAGTTATTTACTTGAAGATCAGAATTTTGTTAATAGTTTAAATTTGAAAACTCTAAAATAACTACTTTTGTTCTATAAGTTATTTACTTGAAGAACAAAATTTTGTTAATAGTTAAAATTAAAAACTCTAAGTTAACTACTTTTGTGCTATAAGTTATTTACTTGAAGATCTGCATTTTGTTAGTAGTTTAAAATTGAAAACCCTAAAATAACTACTTCTGTTCTATAAGTTATATACATGAAGATCAGAATATTGTTAATAGTTTAAAATTGAAAACTCTAAAATAACTACTTTTGTTCTATAAGTTATTTACTTGTAGAACAGAATTTTGTAGCAATTTAAAATCAAAATCTTCTAACTAATACTTTAGTTCCTTAAGTTATTTACTTGAAGATCAGAATTTTGTTAATAGTTTAAAATTGAAAACCCTAAAATAACTACTTTTGTTCTATAAGTTATTTACTTGAAGATCTGCATTTTGTTAATAGTTTAAAATTAAAAACTCTTAATTAACTACTTCTGTTCTATAAGTTATTTACATGAAGATCAGTATTTTGTTAATAGTTCTAAATTGAAAACCCTAAAATAACTACTTCTGTTCTATAAGTTATTTACTTGAAGATCAGAATATTGTTAATAGTTTAAAATTGAAAACTCTAAAATAACTACTTTTGTTCTATAAGTTATTTACTTGTAGAACAGAATTTTGTAGCAATTTAAAATCAAAATCTCCTAACTAATACTTTAGTTCCTTAAGTTATTTACTTGAAGATCAGAATTTTGTTAATAGTTTTAAATTGAAAACCCTAAAATAACTACTTTTGTTCTATAAGTTATTTACTTGAAGATCTGCATTTTGTTAATAGTTTAAAATTAAAAACTCTAAATTAACTACTTCTGTTCTATAAGTTATTTACATGAAGATCAGTATTTTGTTAATAGTTTAAAATTGAAAACCCTAAAATAACTACTTTTGTTCTATAAGTTATTTACTTGAAGAACAGAATTTTGTAGCAATGTAAAATCAAAATCTTCTAAATAATACTTTAGTTCTTTAAGTTATTTACTTGAAGATCAGAATTTTGCTAATAGTTTAAAATTAAAAACTCTAAATTAACTACTTGTGTTCTATAAGTTAAGTATATGAAGATCAGTATTTTGTTAATAGTTTAAAATTGAAAACCCTAAAATAACTACTTTTGTTCTATAAGTTATTTACTTGAAGATCTGCATTTTGTTAATAGTTTAAAATTAAAAACTCTAAAATAACTACTTTAGTTCTATATGTTATTTACTTGTAGAACAGAATTTTGTAGCAATTTAAAATCAAAATCTTCTAACTAATACTTTAGTTCCCTAAGTTATTTACTTGAAGATCAGAATTTTGTTAATAGTTTAAAATTGAAAACCCTAAAATAACTAATTTTGTTCTATAAGTTATTTACTAGAAGATCAGAATATTGTTAATAGTTTATAATTGAAAACTCTAAAATAACTACTTTAGTTCTATATGTTATTTATTGTAGAACAGAATTTTGTAGCAATTTAAAATCAAAATCTTCTAACTAATACTTTAGTTCCTTAAGTTATTTACTTGAAGATCAGAATTTTGTTAATAGTTTAAAATTGAAAACCCTAAAATAACTACTTTTGTTCTATAAGTTATTTACATGAAGATCAGTATTTTGTTAATAGTTTAAAATTAAAAACTCTAAATTAACTACTTCTGTTCTATAAGTTATTTACATGAAGATCAGTATTTTGTTAATAGTTTAAAATTGAAAACCCTAAAATAACTACTTTTGTTCTATAAGTTATTTACTTGTAGAACAGAATTTTGTAGCAATTTAAAATCAAAATCTTCTAACTAATACTTTAGTTCCTTAAGTTATTTACTTGAAGATCAGAATATTGTTAATAGTTTAAAATTGAAAACTCTAAAATAACTACTTTAGTTCTATATGTTATTTACTTGTAGAACAGAATTTTGTAGCAATTTAAAATCAAAATCTTCTAACTAATACTTTAGATCCTAAAGTTATTTACTTGAAGATCAGAATTTTGTTAATAGTTAAAAATTGAAAACCCTAAAATAACTAATTTTGTTCTATAAGTTATTTGCTTGAAGATCTGCATTTTGTTAGTAGTTTAAAATTAAAAACTCTAAATTAACTACTTCTGTTCTATAAGTTATTTACTTGAAGATCAGAATTTTGTTAATAGTTTAAATTTGAAAACTCTAAAATAACTACTTTTGTTCTATAAGTTATTTACTTGAAGATCAGTATTTTGTTAATAGTTTAAAATTGAAAACCCTAAAATAACTACTTCTGTTCTATATGTTATATACATGAAGATCAGAATATTGTTAATAGTTTAAAATTGAAAACTCTAAAATAACTACTTTTGTTCTATAAGTTATTTACTTGTAGAACAGAATTTTGTAGCAATTTAAAATCAAAATCTTCTAACTAATACTTTAGTTCCTTAAGTTATTTACTTGAAGATCAGAATTTTGTTAATAGTTTAAAATTGAAAACCCTAAAATAACTACTTTTGTTCTATAAGTTATTTACTTGAAGATCTGCATTTTGTTAATAGTTTAAAATTAAAAACTCTTAATTAACTACTTCTGTTCTATAAGTTATTTACATGAAGATCAGTATTTTGTTAATAGTTTAAAATTGAAAACCCTAAAATAACTACTTCTGTTCTATAAGTTATTTACTTGAAGATCAGAATATTGTTAATAGCTTAAAATTGAAAACTCTAAAATAACTACTTTTGTTCTATAAGTTATTTACTTGTAGAACAGAATTTTGTAGCAATTTAAAATCAAAATCTCCTAACTAATACTTTAGTTCCTTAAGTTATTTACTTGAAAATCAGAATTTTGTTAATAGTTTAAAATTGAAAACCCTAAAATAACTACTTTTGTTCTATAAGTTATTTACTTGAAGATCTGCATTTTGTTAATAGTTTAAATAAAAAACTCTAAATTAACTACTTCTGTTCTATTAGTTATTTACATGAAGATCAGTATTTTGTTAATAGTTTAAAATTGAAAACCCTAAAATAACTACTTTTGTTCTATAAGTTATTTACTTGAAGAACAGAATTTTGTAGCAATGTAAAATCAAAATCTTCTAAATAATACTTTAGTTCTTTAAGTTATTTACTTGAAGATCAGAATTTTGCTAATAGTTTAAAATTAAAAACTCTAAATTAACTACTTGTGTTCTATAAGTTAAGTATATGAAGATCAGTATTTTGTTAATAGTTTAAAATTGAAAACCCTAAAATAACTACTTTTGTTCTATAAGTTATTTACTTTAAGATCTGCATTTTGTTAATAGTTTAAAATTAAAAACTCTAAAATAACTACTTTAGTTCTATATGTTATTTACTTGTAGAACAGAATTTTGTAGCAATTTAAAATCAAAATCTTCTAACTAATACTTTAGTTCCCTAAGTTATTTACTTGAAGATCAGAATTTTGTTAATAGTTTAAAATTGAAAACCCTAAAATAACTACTTTTGTTCTATAAGTTATTTACTAGAAGATCAGAATATTGTTAATAGTTTATAATTGAAAACTCTAAAATAACTACTTTAGTTCTATATGTTATTTACTTGTAGAACAGAATTTTGTAGCAATTTAAAATCAAAATCTTCTAACTCATACTTTAGTTCATTAAGTTATTTACTTGAAGATCAGAATTTTGTTAATAGTTTAAAATTGAAAACCCTAAAATAACTACTTTTGTTCTATAAGTTATTTACATGAAGATCAGTATTTTGTTAATAGTTTAAAATTGAAAACCCTAAAATAACTACTTTTGTTCTATAAGTTATTTACTTGTAGAACAGAATTTTGTAGCAATTTAAAATCAAAATCTTCTAACTAATACTTTAGTTCATTAAGTTATTTACTTGAAGATCAGAATTTTGTTAATAGTTTAAAATTGAAAACCCTAAAATAACTACTTTTGTTCTATAAGTTATTTACTTGAAGATCAGAATATTGTTAATAGTTTAAAATTGAAAACTCTAAAATAACTACTTTAGTTCTATATGTTATTTACTTGTAGAACAGAATTTTGTAGCAATTTAAAATCAAAATTTTCTAACTAATACTTTAGTTCCTTAAGTTATTTACTTGAAGATCAGAATTTTGTTAATAGTTAAAAATTGAAAACCCTAAAATAACTAATTTTGTTCTATAAGTTATTTGCTTGAAGATCTGCATTTTGTTAGTAGTTTAAAATTAAAATCTCTAAAATAACTACTTTTGTTCTATAAGTTATTTACTTGAAGAACAGAATTTTGTTAATAGTTTAAAATTAAAAACTCTAAGTTAACTACTTTTGTTCTATAAGTTATTTACTTGAAGATCTGCATTTTGTTAATAGTTTAAAATTAAAAACTCTAAATTAACTACTTCTGTTCTATAAGTTATTTACTTGAAGATCAGAATATTGTTAATAGTTTAAAATTGAAAACTCTAAAATAACTACTTTTGTTCTATAAGTTATTTACTTGAAAAACAGAATTTTGTAGCAATGTAAAATCAAAATCTTCTAACTAATACTTTAGTTCTTTAAGTTATTTACTTGAAGATCAGAATTTTGCTAATAGTTTAAAATTGAAAACCCTAAAATAACTACTTTTGTTCTATAAGTTATTTACTTGAAGATCTGCATTTTGTTAATAGTTTAAAATTAAAAACTATAAATTAACTACTTCTGTTCTATAAGTTATTTACATGAAGATCAGTATTTTGTTAATAGTTTAAAATTGAAAACCCTAAAATAACTACTTTTGTTCTATAAGTTATTTACTTGTAGAACAGAATTTTGTAGCAATTTAAAATCAAAATCTTCTAACTAATACTTTAGTTCATTAAGTTATTTACTTGAAGATCAGAATTTTGTTAATAGTTTAAAATTGAAAACCCTAAAATAACTACTTTTGTTCTATAAGTTATTTACTTGAAGATCAGAATATTGTTAATAGTTTAAAATTGAAAACTCTAAAATAACTACTTTAGTTCTATATGTTATTTACTTGTAGAACAGAATTTTGTAGCAATTTAAAATCAAAATCTTCTAACTAATACTTTAGTTCCTTAAGTTATTTACTTGAAGATCAGAATTTTGTTAATAGTTTAAAATTGAAAACCCTAAAATAACTACTTTTGTTCTATAAGTTATTTACTTGAAGATCTGCATTTTGTTAATAGTTTAAAATTAAAAACTCTTAATTAACTACTTCTGTTCTATAAGTTATTTACATGAAGATCAGTATTTTGTTAATAGTTTAAAATTGAAAACCCTAAAATAACTACTTCTGTTCTATAAGTTATTTACTTGAAGATCAGAATATTGTTAATAGCTTAAAATTGAAAACTCTAAAATAACTACTTTTGTTCTATAAGTTATTTACTTGTAGAACAGAATTTTGTAGCAATTTAAAATCAAAATCTCCTAACTAATACTTTAGTTCCTTAAGTTATTTACTTGAAAATCAGAATTTTGTTAATAGTTTAAAATTGAAAACCCTAAAATAACTACTTTTGTTCTATAAGTTATTTACTTGAAGATCTGCATTTTGTTAATAGTTTAAATAAAAAACTCTAAATTAACTACTTCTGTTCTATTAGTTATTTACATGAAGATCAGTATTTTGTTAATAGTTTAAAATTGAAAACCCTAAAATAACTACTTTTGTTCTATAAGTTATTTACTTGAAGAACAGAATTTTGTAGCAATGTAAAATCAAAATCTTCTAAATAATACTTTAGTTCTTTAAGTTATTTACTTGAAGATCAGAATTTTGCTAATAGTTTAAAATTAAAAACTCTAAATTAACTACTTGTGTTCTATAAGTTAAGTATATGAAGATCAGTATTTTGTTAATAGTTTAAAATTGAAAACCCTAAAATAACTACTTTTGTTCTATAAGTTATTTACTTTAAGATCTGCATTTTGTTAATAGTTTAAAATTAAAAACTCTAAAATAACTACTTTAGTTCTATATGTTATTTACTTGTAGAACAGAATTTTGTAGCAATTTAAAATCAAAATCTTCTAACTAATACTTTAGTTCCCTAAGTTATTTACTTGAAGATCAGAATTTTGTTAATAGTTTAAAATTGAAAACCCTAAAATAACTACTTTTGTTCTATAAGTTATTTACTAGAAGATCAGAATATTGTTAATAGTTTATAATTGAAAACTCTAAAATAACTACTTTAGTTCTATATGTTATTTACTTGTAGAACAGAATTTTGTAGCAATTTAAAATCAAAATCTTCTAACTAATACTTTAGTTCATTAAGTTATTTACTTGAAGATCAGAATTTTGTTAATAGTTTAAAATTGAAAACCCTAAAATAACTACTTTTGTTCTATAAGTTATTTACATGAAGATCAGTATTTTGTTAATAGTTTAAAATTGAAAACCCTAAAATAACTACTTTTGTTCTATAAGTTATTTACTTGTAGAACAGAATTTTGTAGCAATTTAAAATCAAAATCTTCTAACTAATACTTTAGTTCATTAAGTTATTTACTTGAAGATCAGAATTTTGTTAATAGTTTAAAATTGAAAACCCTAAAATAACTACTTTTGTTCTATAAGTTATTTACTTGAAGATCAGAATATTGTTAATAGTTTAAAATTGAAAACTCTAAAATAACTACTTTAGTTCTATATGTTATTTACTTGTAGAACAGAATTTTGTAGCAATTTAAAATCAAAATTTTCTAACTAATACTTTAGTTCCTTAAGTTATTTACTTGAAGATCAGAATTTTGTTAATAGTTAAAAATTGAAAACCCTAAAATAACTAATTTTGTTCTATAAGTTATTTGCTTGAAGATCTGCATTTTGTTAGTAGTTTAAAATTAAAATCTCTAAAATAACTACTTTTGTTCTATAAGTTATTTACTTGAAGAACAGAATTTTGTTAATAGTTTAAAATTAAAAACTCTAAGTTAACTACTTTTGTTCTATAAGTTATTTACTTGAAGATCTGCATTTTGTTAATAGTTTAAAATTAAAAACTCTAAATTAACTACTTCTGTTCTATAAGTTATTTACTTGAAGATCAGAATATTGTTAATAGTTTAAAATTGAAAACTCTAAAATAACTACTTTTGTTCTATAAGTTATTTACTTGAAAAACAGAATTTTGTAGCAATGTAAAATCAAAATCTTCTAACTAATACTTTAGTTCTTTAAGTTATTTACTTGAAGATCAGAATTTTGCTAATAGTTTAAAATTGAAAACCCTAAAATAACTACTTTTGTTCTATAAGTTATTTACTTGAAGATCTGCATTTTGTTAATAGTTTAAAATTAAAAACTATAAATTAACTACTTCTGTTCTATAAGTTATTTACATGAAGATCAGTATTTTGTTAATAGTTTAAAATTGAAAACCCTAAAATAACTACTTTTGTTCTATAAGTTATTTACTTGTAGAACAGAATTTTGTAGCAATTTAAAATCAAAATCTTCTAACTAATACTTTAGTTCATTAAGTTATTTACTTGAAGATCAGAATTTTGTTAATAGTTTAAAATTGAAAACCCTAAAATAACTACTTTTGTTCTATAAGTTATTTACTTGAAGATCAGAATATTGTTAATAGTTTAAAATTGAAAACTCTAAAATAACTACTTTAGTTCTATATGTTATTTACTTGTAGAACAGAATTTTGTAGCAATTTAAAATCAAAATCTTCTAACTAATACTTTAGTTCCTTAAGTTATTTACTTGAAGATCAGAATTTTGTTAATAGTTAAAAATTGAAAACCCTAAAATAACTAATTTTGTTCTATAAGTTATTTGCTTGAAGATCTGCATTTTGTTAGTAGTTTAAAATTAAAAACTCTAAATTAACTACTTCTGTTCTATAAGTTATTTACTTGAAGATCAGAATTTTGTTAATAGTTTAAAATTGAAAACTCTAAAATAACTACTTTTGTTCTATAAGTTATTTACTTGAAGAACAGAATTTTGTTAATAGTTTAAAATTAAAAACTCTAAAATAACTACTTTTGTTCTATAAGTTATTTACTTGTAGAACAGAATTTTGTAGCAATTTAAAATCAAAATCTCCTAACTAATACTTTAGTTCCTTAAGTTATTTACTTGAAGATCAGAATTTTGTTAATAGTTTAAAATTGAAAACCCTAAAATAACTACTTTTGTTCTATAAGTTATTTACTTGAAGAACAGAATTTTGTAGCAATGTAAAATCAAAATCTTCTAAATAATACTTTAGTTCTTTAAGTTATTTACTTGAAGATCAGAATTTTGCTAATAGTTTAAAATTAAAAACTCTAAATTAACTACTTGTGTTCTATAAGTTAAGTATATGAAGATCAGTATTTTGTTAATAGTTTAAAATTGAAAACCCTAAAATAACTACTTTTGTTCTATAAGTTATTTACTTGAAGAACAGAATTTTGTTAATAGTTTAAAATTAAAAACTCTAAGTTAACTACTTTTGTTCTATAAGTTATTTACTTGAAGATCTGCATTTTGTTAATAGTTTAAAATTAAAAACTCTAAATTAACTACTTCTGTTCTATAAGTTATTTACTTGAAGATCAGAATATTGTTAATAGTTTAAAATTGAAAACTCTAAAATAACTACTTTTGTTCTATAAGTTATTTACTTGAAAAACAGAATTTTGTAGCAATGTAAAATCAAAATCTTCTAACTAATACTTTAGTTCTTTAAGTTATTTACTTGAAGATCAGAATTTTGCTAATAGTTTAAAATTGAAAACCCTAAAATAACTACTTTTGTTCTATAAGTTATTTACTTGAAGATCTGCATTTTGTTAATAGTTTAAAATTAAAAACTATAAATTAACTACTTCTGTTCTATAAGTTATTTACATGAAGATCAGTATTTTGTTAATAGTTTAAAATTGAAAACCCTAAAATAACTACTTTTGTTCTATAAGTTATTTACTTGTAGAACAGAATTTTGTAGCAATTTAAAATCAAAATCTTCTAACTAATACTTTAGTTCATTAAGTTATTTACTTGAAGATCAGAATTTTGTTAATAGTTTAAAATTGAAAACCCTAAAATAACTACTTTTGTTCTATAAGTTATTTACTTGAAGATCAGAATATTGTTAATAGTTTAAAATTGAAAACTCTAAAATAACTACTTTAGTTCTATATGTTATTTACTTGTAGAACAGAATTTTGTAGCAATTTAAAATCAAAATCTTCTAACTAATACTTTAGTTCCTTAAGTTATTTACTTGAAGATCAGAATTTTGTTAATAGTTTAAAATTGAAAACCCTAAAATAACTACTTTTGTTCTATAAGTTATTTACTTGAAGATCTGCATTTTGTTAATAGTTTAAAATTAAAAACTCTTAATTAACTACTTCTGTTCTATAAGTTATTTACATGAAGATCAGTATTTTGTTAATAGTTTAAAATTGAAAACCCTAAAATAACTACTTCTGTTCTATAAGTTATTTACTTGAAGATCAGAATATTGTTAATAGCTTAAAATTGAAAACTCTAAAATAACTACTTTTGTTCTATAAGTTATTTACTTGTAGAACAGAATTTTGTAGCAATTTAAAATCAAAATCTCCTAACTAATACTTTAGTTCCTTAAGTTATTTACTTGAAAATCAGAATTTTGTTAATAGTTTAAAATTGAAAACCCTAAAATAACTACTTTTGTTCTATAAGTTATTTACTTGAAGATCTGCATTTTGTTAATAGTTTAAATAAAAAACTCTAAATTAACTACTTCTGTTCTATTAGTTATTTACATGAAGATCAGTATTTTGTTAATAGTTTAAAATTGAAAACCCTAAAATAACTACTTTTGTTCTATAAGTTATTTACTTGAAGAACAGAATTTTGTAGCAATGTAAAATCAAAATCTTCTAAATAATACTTTAGTTCTTTAAGTTATTTACTTGAAGATCAGAATTTTGCTAATAGTTTAAAATTAAAAACTCTAAATTAACTACTTGTGTTCTATAAGTTAAGTATATGAAGATCAGTATTTTGTTAATAGTTTAAAATTGAAAACCCTAAAATAACTACTTTTGTTCTATAAGTTATTTACTTTAAGATCTGCATTTTGTTAATAGTTTAAAATTAAAAACTCTAAAATAACTACTTTAGTTCTATATGTTATTTACTTGTAGAACAGAATTTTGTAGCAATTTAAAATCAAAATCTTCTAACTAATACTTTAGTTCCCTAAGTTATTTACTTGAAGATCAGAATTTTGTTAATAGTTTAAAATTGAAAACCCTAAAATAACTACTTTTGTTCTATAAGTTATTTACTAGAAGATCAGAATATTGTTAATAGTTTATAATTGAAAACTCTAAAATAACTACTTTAGTTCTATATGTTATTTACTTGTAGAACAGAATTTTGTAGCAATTTAAAATCAAAATCTTCTAACTAATACTTTAGTTCATTAAGTTATTTACTTGAAGATCAGAATTTTGTTAATAGTTTAAAATTGAAAACCCTAAAATAACTACTTTTGTTCTATAAGTTATTTACATGAAGATCAGTATTTTGTTAATAGTTTAAAATTGAAAACCCTAAAATAACTACTTTTGTTCTATAAGTTATTTACTTGTAGAACAGAATTTTGTAGCAATTTAAAATCAAAATCTTCTAACTAATACTTTAGTTCATTAAGTTATTTACTTGAAGATCAGAATTTTGTTAATAGTTTAAAATTGAAAACCCTAAAATAACTACTTTTGTTCTATAAGTTATTTACTTGAAGATCAGAATATTGTTAATAGTTTAAAATTGAAAACTCTAAAATAACTACTTTAGTTCTATATGTTATTTACTTGTAGAACAGAATTTTGTAGCAATTTAAAATCAAAATTTTCTAACTAATACTTTAGTTCCTTAAGTTATTTACTTGAAGATCAGAATTTTGTTAATAGTTAAAAATTGAAAACCCTAAAATAACTAATTTTGTTCTATAAGTTATTTGCTTGAAGATCTGCATTTTGTTAGTAGTTTAAAATTAAAATCTCTAAAATAACTACTTTTGTTCTATAAGTTATTTACTTGAAGAACAGAATTTTGTTAATAGTTTAAAATTAAAAACTCTAAGTTAACTACTTTTGTTCTATAAGTTATTTACTTGAAGATCTGCATTTTGTTAATAGTTTAAAATTAAAAACTCTAAATTAACTACTTCTGTTCTATAAGTTATTTACTTGAAGATCAGAATATTGTTAATAGTTTAAAATTGAAAACTCTAAAATAACTACTTTTGTTCTATAAGTTATTTACTTGAAAAACAGAATTTTGTAGCAATGTAAAATCAAAATCTTCTAACTAATACTTTAGTTCTTTAAGTTATTTACTTGAAGATCAGAATTTTGCTAATAGTTTAAAATTGAAAACCCTAAAATAACTACTTTTGTTCTATAAGTTATTTACTTGAAGATCTGCATTTTGTTAATAGTTTAAAATTAAAAACTATAAATTAACTACTTCTGTTCTATAAGTTATTTACATGAAGATCAGTATTTTGTTAATAGTTTAAAATTGAAAACCCTAAAATAACTACTTTTGTTCTATAAGTTATTTACTTGTAGAACAGAATTTTGTAGCAATTTAAAATCAAAATCTTCTAACTAATACTTTAGTTCATTAAGTTATTTACTTGAAGATCAGAATTTTGTTAATAGTTTAAAATTGAAAACCCTAAAATAACTACTTTTGTTCTATAAGTTATTTACTTGAAGATCAGAATATTGTTAATAGTTTAAAATTGAAAACTCTAAAATAACTACTTTAGTTCTATATGTTATTTACTTGTAGAACAGAATTTTGTAGCAATTTAAAATCAAAATCTTCTAACTAATACTTTAGTTCCTTAAGTTATTTACTTGAAGATCAGAATTTTGTTAATAGTTAAAAATTGAAAACCCTAAAATAACTAATTTTGTTCTATAAGTTATTTGCTTGAAGATCTGCATTTTGTTAGTAGTTTAAAATTAAAAACTCTAAATTAACTACTTCTGTTCTATAAGTTATTTACTTGAAGATCAGAATTTTGTTAATAGTTTAAAATTGAAAACTCTAAAATAACTACTTTTGTTCTATAAGTTATTTACTTGAAGAACAGAATTTTGTTAATAGTTTAAAATTAAAAACTCTAAAATAACTACTTTTGTTCTATAAGTTATTTACTTGTAGAACAGAATTTTGTAGCAATTTAAAATCAAAATCTCCTAACTAATACTTTAGTTCCTTAAGTTATTTACTTGAAGATCAGAATTTTGTTAATAGTTTAAAATTGAAAACCCTAAAATAACTACTTTTGTTCTATAAGTTATTTACTTGAAGAACAGAATTTTGTAGCAATGTAAAATCAAAATCTTCTAAATAATACTTTAGTTCTTTAAGTTATTTACTTGAAGATCAGAATTTTGCTAATAGTTTAAAATTAAAAACTCTAAATTAACTACTTGTGTTCTATAAGTTAAGTATATGAAGATCAGTATTTTGTTAATAGTTTAAAATTGAAAACCCTAAAATAACTACTTTTGTTCTATAAGTTATTTACTTGAAGATCTGCATTTTGTTAATAGTTTAAAATTAAAAACTCTAAAATAACTACTTTAGTTCTATATGTTATTTACTTGTAGAACAGAATTTTGTAGCAATTTAAAATCAAAATCTTCTAACTAATACTTTAGTTCCCTAAGTTATTTACTTGAAGATCAGAATTTTGTTAATAGTTTAAAATTGAAAACCCTAAAATAACTACTTTTGTTCTATAAGTTATTTACTAGAAGATCAGAATATTGTTAATAGTTTATAATTGAAAACTCTAAAATAACTACTTTAGTTCTATATGTTATTTACTTGTAGAACAGAATTTTGTAGCAATTTAAAATCAAAATCTTCTAACTAATACTTTAGTTCCTTAAGTTATTTACTTGAAGATCAGAATTTTGTTAATAGTTTAAAATTGAAAACCCTAAAATAACTACTTTTGTTCTATAAGTTATTTACATGAAGATCAGTATTTTGTTAATAGTTTAAAATTGAAAACCCTAAAATAACTACTTTTGTTCTATAAGTTATTTACTTGTAGAACAGAATTTTGTAGCAATTTAAAATCAAAATCTTCTAACTAATACTTTAGTTCATTAAGTTATTTACTTGAAGATCAGAATTTTGTTAATAGTTTAAAATTGAAAACCCTAAAATAACTACTTTTGTTCTATAAGTTATTTACTTGAAGATCAGAATATTGTTAATAGTTTAAAATTGAAAACTCTAAAATAACTACTTTAGTTCTATATGTTATTTACTTGTAGAACAGAATTTTGTAGCAATTTAAAATCAAAATCTTCTAACTAATACTTTAGTTCCTTAAGTTATTTACTTGAAGATCAGAATTTTGTTAATAGTTAAAAATTGAAAACCCTAAAATAACTAATTTTGTTCTATAAGTTATTTGCTTGAAGATCTGCATTTTGTTAGTAGTTTAAAATTAAAAACTCTAAATTAACTACTTCTGTTCTATAAGTTATTTACTTGAAGATCAGAATTTTGTTAATAGTTTAAAATTGAAAACTCTAAAATAACTACTTTTGTTCTATAAGTTATTTACTTGAAGAACAGAATTTTGTTAATAGTTTAAAATTAAAAACTCTAAGTTAACTACTTTTGTTCTATAAGTTATTTACTTGAAGGTCAGAATTTTGTTAATAGTTTAAAATTGAAAACCCTAAAATAACTACTTTTGTTCTATAAGTTATTTACTTGAAGATCAGAATATTGTTAATAGTTTAAAATTGAAAACTCTAAAATAACTACTTTAGTTCTATATTTTATTTACTTGTAGAACAGAATTTTGTAGCAATTTAAAATCAAAATCTTCTAACTAATACTTTAGTTCCTTAAGTTATTTACTTGAAGATCAGAATTTTGTTAATAGTTAAAAATTGAAAACCCTAAAATAACTAATTTTGTTCTATAAGTTATTTGCTTGAAGATCTGCATTTTGTTAGTAGTTTAAAATTAAAAACTCTAAATTAACTACTTCTGTTCTATAAGTTATTTACTTGAAGATCAGAATTTTGTTAATAGTTTAAAATTGAAAACTCTAAAATAACTACTTTTGTTCTATAAGTTATTTACTTGAAGAACAGAATTTTGTTAATAGTTTAAAATTAAAAACTCTAAAATAACTACTTTTGTTCTATAAGTTATTTACTTGTAGAACAGAATTTTGTAGCAATTTAAAATCAAAATCTCCTAACTAATACTTTAGTTCCTTAAGTTATTTACTTGAAGATCAGAATTTTGTTAATAGTTTAAAATTGAAAACCCTAAAATAACTACTTTTGTTCTATAAGTTATTTACTTGAAGAACAGAATTTTGTAGCAATGTAAAATCAAAATCTTCTAAATAATACTTTAGTTCTTTAAGTTATTTACTTGAAGATCAGAATTTTGCTAATAGTTTAAAATTAAAAACTCTAAATTAACTACTTGTGTTCTATAAGTTAAGTATATGAAGATCAGTATTTTGTTAATAGTTTAAAATTGAAAACCCTAAAATAACTACTTTTGTTCTATAAGTTATTTACTTGAAGATCTGCATTTTGTTAATAGTTTAAAATTAAAAACTCTAAAATAACTACTTTAGTTCTATATGTTATTTACTTGTAGAACAGAATTTTGTAGCAATTTAAAATCAAAATCTTCTAACTAATACTTTAGTTCCCTAAGTTATTTACTTGAAGATCAGAATTTTGTTAATAGTTTAAAATTGAAAACCCTAAAATAACTACTTTTGTTCTATAAGTTATTTACTAGAAGATCAGAATATTGTTTATAGTTTATAATTGAAAACTCTAAAATAACTACTTTAGTTCTATATGTTATTTACTTGTAGAACAGAATTTTGTAGCAATTTAAAATCAAAATCTTCTAACTAATACTTTAGTTCCTTAAATTATTTACTTGAAGATCAGAATTTTGTTAATAGTTTAAAATTGAAAACCCTAAAATAACTACTTTTGTTCTATAAGTTATTTACATGAAGATCAGTATTTTGTTAATAGTTTAAAATTGAAAACCCTAAAATAACTACTTTTGTTCTATAAGTTATTTACTTGTATAACAGAATTTTGTAGTAATTTAAAATCAAAATCTTCTAACTAATACTTTAGTTCATTAAGTTATTTACTTGAAGATCAGAATTTTGTTAATAGTTTAAAATTGAAAACCCTAAAATAACTACTTTTGTTCTATAAGTTATTTACTTGAAGATCAGAATATTGTTAATAGTTTAAAATTGAAAACTCTAAAATAACTACTTTAGTTCTATATGTTATTTACTTGTAGAACAGAATTTTGTAGCAATTTAAAATCAAAATCTTCTAACTAATACTTTAGTTCCTTAAGTTATTTACTTGAAGATCAGAATTTTGTTAATAGTTAAAAATTGAAAACCCTAAAATAACTAATTTTGTTCTATAAGTTATTTGCTTGAAGATCTGCATTTTGTTAATAGTTTAAATAAAAAACTCTAAATTAACTACTTCTGTTCTATTAGTTATTTACATGAAGATCAGTATTTTGTTAATAGTTTAAAATTGAAAACCCTAAAATAACTACTTTTGTTCTATAAGTTATTTACTTGAAGAACAGAATTTTGTAGCAATGTAAAATCAAAATCTTCTAAATAATACTTTAGTTCTTTAAGTTATTTACTTGAAGATCAGAATTTTGCTAATAGTTTAAAATTAAAAACTCTAAATTAACTACTTGTGTTCTATAAGTTAAGTATATGAAGATCAGTATTTTGTTAATAGTTTAAAATTGAAAACCCTAAAATAACTACTTTTGTTCTATAAGTTATTTACTTTAAGATCTGCATTTTGTTAATAGTTTAAAATTAAAAACTCTAAAATAACTACTTTAGTTCTATATGTTATTTACTTGTAGAACAGAATTTTGTTAATAGTTTAAAATTGAAAACCCTAAAATAACTACTTTAGTTCTATAAGTTATTTACTAGAAGATCAGAATATTGTTAATAGTTTATAATTGAAAACTCTAAAATAACTACTTTAGTTCTATATGTTATTTACTTGTAGAACAGAATTTTGTAGCAATTTAAAATCAAAATCTTCTAACTAATACTTTAGTTCATTAAGTTATTTACTTGAAGATCAGAATTTTGTTAATAGTTTAAAATTGAAAACCCTAAAATAACTACTTTTGTTCTATAAGTTATTTACATGAAGATCAGTATTTTGTTAATAGTTTAAAATTGAAAACCCTAAAATAACTACTTTTGTTCTATAAGTTATTTACTTGTAGAACAGAATTTTGTAGCAATTTAAAATCAAAATCTTCTAACTAATACTTTAGTTCATTAAGTTATTTACTTGAAGATCAGAATTTTGTTAATAGTTTAAAATTGAAAACCCTAAAATAACTACTTTTGTTCTATAAGTTATTTACTTGAAGATCAGAATATTGTTAATAGTTTAAAATTGAAAACTCTAAAATAACTACTTTAGTTCTATATGTTATTTACTTGTAGAACAGAATTTTGTAGCAATTTAAAATCAAAATTTTCTAACTAATACTTTAGTTCCTTAAGTTATTTACTTGAAGATCAGAATTTTGTTAATAGTTAAAAATTGAAAACCCTAAAATAACTAATTTTGTTCTATAAGTTATTTGCTTGAAGATCTGCATTTTGTTAGTAGTTTAAAATTAAAATCTCTAAAATAACTACTTTTGTTCTATAAGTTATTTACTTGAAGAACAGAATTTTGTTAATAGTTTAAAATTAAAAACTCTAAGTTAACTACTTTTGTTCTATAAGTTATTTACTTGAAGATCTGCATTTTGTTAATAGTTTAAAATTAAAAACTCTAAATTAACTACTTCTGTTCTATAAGTTATTTACTTGAAGATCAGAATATTGTTAATAGTTTAAAATTGAAAACTCTAAAATAACTACTTTTGTTCTATAAGTTATTTACTTGAAAAACAGAATTTTGTAGCAATGTAAAATCAAAATCTTCTAACTAATACTTTAGTTCTTTAAGTTATTTACTTGAAGATCAGAATTTTGCTAATAGTTTAAAATTGAAAACCCTAAAATAACTACTTTTGTTCTATAAGTTATTTACTTGAAGATCTGCATTTTGTTAATAGTTTAAAATTAAAAACTATAAATTAACTACTTCTGTTCTATAAGTTATTTACATGAAGATCAGTATTTTGTTAATAGTTTAAAATTGAAAACCCTAAAATAACTACTTTTGTTCTATAAGTTATTTACTTGTAGAACAGAATTTTGTAGCAATTTAAAATCAAAATCTTCTAACTAATACTTTAGTTCATTAAGTTATTTACTTGAAGATCAGAATTTTGTTAATAGTTTAAAATTGAAAACCCTAAAATAACTACTTTTGTTCTATAAGTTATTTACTTGAAGATCAGAATATTGTTAATAGTTTAAAATTGAAAACTCTAAAATAACTACTTTAGTTCTATATGTTATTTACTTGTAGAACAGAATTTTGTAGCAATTTAAAATCAAAATCTTCTAACTAATACTTTAGTTCCTTAAGTTATTTACTTGAAGATCAGAATTTTGTTAATAGTTAAAAATTGAAAACCCTAAAATAACTAATTTTGTTCTATAAGTTATTTGCTTGAAGATCTGCATTTTGTTAGTAGTTTAAAATTAAAAACTCTAAATTAACTACTTCTGTTCTATAAGTTATTTACTTGAAGATCAGAATTTTGTTAATAGTTTAAAATTGAAAACTCTAAAATAACTACTTTTGTTCTATAAGTTATTTACTTGAAGAACAGAATTTTGTTAATAGTTTAAAATTAAAAACTCTAAAATAACTACTTTTGTTCTATAAGTTATTTACTTGTAGAACAGAATTTTGTAGCAATTTAAAATCAAAATCTCCTAACTAATACTTTAGTTCCTTAAGTTATTTACTTGAAGATCAGAATTTTGTTAATAGTTTAAAATTGAAAACCCTAAAATAACTACTTTTGTTCTATAAGTTATTTACTTGAAGAACAGAATTTTGTAGCAATGTAAAATCAAAATCTTCTAAATAATACTTTAGTTCTTTAAGTTATTTACTTGAAGATCAGAATTTTGCTAATAGTTTAAAATTAAAAACTCTAAATTAACTACTTGTGTTCTATAAGTTAAGTATATGAAGATCAGTATTTTGTTAATAGTTTAAAATTGAAAACCCTAAAATAACTACTTTTGTTCTATAAGTTATTTACTTGAAGATCTGCATTTTGTTAATAGTTTAAAATTAAAAACTCTAAAATAACTACTTTAGTTCTATATGTTATTTACTTGTAGAACAGAATTTTGTAGCAATTTAAAATCAAAATCTTCTAACTAATACTTTAGTTCCCTAAGTTATTTACTTGAAGATCAGAATTTTGTTAATAGTTTAAAATTGAAAACCCTAAAATAACTACTTTTGTTCTATAAGTTATTTACTAGAAGATCAGAATATTGTTAATAGTTTATAATTGAAAACTCTAAAATAACTACTTTAGTTCTATATGTTATTTACTTGTAGAACAGAATTTTGTAGCAATTTAAAATCAAAATCTTCTAACTAATACTTTAGTTCCTTAAGTTATTTACTTGAAGATCAGAATTTTGTTAATAGTTTAAAATTGAAAACCCTAAAATAACTACTTTTGTTCTATAAGTTATTTACATGAAGATCAGTATTTTGTAAATAGTTTAAAATTGAAAACCCTAAAATAACTACTTTTGTTCTATAAGTTATTTACTTGTAGAACAGAATTTTGTAGCAATTTAAAATCAAAATCTTCTAACTAATACTTTAGTTCATTAAGTTATTTACTTGAAGATCAGAATTTTGTTAATAGTTTAAAATTGAAAACCCTAAAATAACTACTTTTGTTCTATAAGTTATTTACTTGAAGATCAGAATATTGTTAATAGTTTAAAATTGAAAACTCTAAAATAACTACTTTAGTTCTATATGTTATTTACTTGTAGAACAGAATTTTGTAGCAATTTAAAATCAAAATCTTCTAACTAATACTTTAGTTCCTTAAGTTATTTACTTGAAGATCAGAATTTTGTTAATAGTTAAAAATTGAAAACCCTAAAATAACTAATTTTGTTCTATAAGTTATTTGCTTGAAGATCTGCATTTTGTTAGTAGTTTAAAATTAAAAACTCTAAATTAACTACTTCTGTTCTATAAGTTATTTACTTGAAGATCAGAATTTTGTTAATAGTTTAAAATTGAAAACTCTAAAATAACTACTTTTGTTCTATAAGTTATTTACTTGAAGAACAGAATTTTGTTAATAGTTTAAAATTAAAAACTCTAAGTTAACTACTTTTGTTCTATAAGTTATTTACTTGAAGGTCAGAATTTTGTTAATAGTTTAAAATTGAAAACCCTAAAATAACTACTTTTGTTCTATAAGTTATTTACTTGAAGATCAGAATATTGTTAATAGTTTAAAATTGAAAACTCTAAAATAACTACTTTAGTTCTATATGTTATTTACTTGTAGAACAGAATTTTGTAGCAATTTAAAATCAAAATCTTCTAACTAATACTTTAGTTCCTTAAGTTATTTACTTGAAGATCAGAATTTTGTTAATAGTTAAAAATTGAAAACCCTAAAATAACTAATTTTGTTCTATAAGTTATTTGCTTGAAGATCTGCATTTTGTTAGTAGTTTAAAATTAAAAACTCTAAATTAACTACTTCTGTTCTATAAGTTATTTACTTGAAGATCAGAATTTTGTTAATAGTTTAAAATTGAAAACTCTAAAATAACTACTTTTGTTCTATAAGTTATTTACTTGAAGAACAGAATTTTGTTAATAGTTTAAAATTAAAAACTCTAAAATAACTACTTTTGTTCTATAAGTTATTTACTTGTAGAACAGAATTTTGTAGCAATTTAAAATCAAAATCTCCTAACTAATACTTTAGTTCCTTAAGTTATTTACTTGAAGATCAGAATTTTGTTAATAGTTTAAAATTGAAAACCCTAAAATAACTACTTTTGTTCTATAAGTTATTTACTTGAAGAACAGAATTTTGTAGCAATGTAAAATCAAAATCTTCTAAATAATACTTTAGTTCTTTAAGTTATTTACTTGAAGATCAGAATTTTGCTAATAGTTTAAAATTAAAAACTCTAAATTAACTACTTGTGTTCTATAAGTTAAGTATATGAAGATCAGTATTTTGTTAATAGTTTAAAATTGAAAACCCTAAAATAACTACTTTTGTTCTATAAGTTATTTACTTGAAGATCTGCATTTTGTTAATAGTTTAAAATTAAAAACTCTAAAATAACTACTTTAGTTCTATATGTTATTTACTTGTAGAACAGAATTTTGTAGCAATTTAAAATCAAAATCTTCTAACTAATACTTTAGTTCCCTAAGTTATTTACTTGAAGATCAGAATTTTGTTAATAGTTTAAAATTGAAAACCCTAAAATAACTACTTTTGTTCTATAAGTTATTTACTAGAAGATCAGAATATTGTTTATAGTTTATAATTGAAAACTCTAAAATAACTACTTTAGTTCTATATGTTATTTACTTGTAGAACAGAATTTTGTAGCAATTTAAAATCAAAATCTTCTAACTAATACTTTAGTTCCTTAAATTATTTACTTGAAGATCAGAATTTTGTTAATAGTTTAAAATTGAAAACCCTAAAATAACTACTTTTGTTCTATAAGTTATTTACATGAAGATCAGTATTTTGTTAATAGTTTAAAATTGAAAACCCTAAAATAACTACTTTTGTTCTATAAGTTATTTACTTGTAGAACAGAATTTTGTAGTAATTTAAAATCAAAATCTTCTAACTAATACTTTAGTTCATTAAGTTATTTACTTGAAGATCAGAATTTTGTTAATAGTTTAAAATTGAAAACCCTAAAATAACTACTTTTGTTCTATAAGTTATTTACTTGAAGATCAGAATATTGTTAATAGTTTAAAATTGAAAACTCTAAAATAACTACTTTAGTTCTATATGTTATTTACTTGTAGAACAGAATTTTGTAGCAATTTAAAATCAAAATCTTCTAACTAATACTTTAGTTCCTTAAGTTATTTACTTGAAGATCAGAATTTTGTTAATAGTTAAAAATTGAAAACCCTAAAATAACTAATTTTGTTCTATAAGTTATTTGCTTGAAGATCTGCATTTTGTTAGTAGTTTAAAATTAAAAACTCTAAATTAACTACTTCTGTTCTATAAGTTATTTACTTGAAGATCAGAATTTTGTTAATAGTTTAAAATTGAAAACTCTAAAATAACTACTTTTGTTCTATAAGTTATTTACTTGAAGAACAGAATTTTGTTAATAGTTTAAAATTAAAAACTCTAAGTTAACTACTTTTGTTCTATAAGTTATTTACTTGAAGATCTGCATTTTGTTAATAGTTTAAAATTAAAAACTCTAAATTAACTACTTCTGTTCTATAAGTTATTTACTTGAAGATCAGAATATTGTTAATAGTTTAAAATTGAAAACTCTAAAATAACTACTTTTGTTCTATAAGTTATTTACTTGAAAAACAGAATTTTGTAGCAATGTAAAATCAAAATTTTCTAACTAATACTTTAGTTCTTTAAGTTATTTACTTGAAGATCAGAATTTTGCTAATAGTTTAAAATTGAAAACCCTAAAATAACTACTTTTGTTCTATAAGTTATTTACTTGAAGATCTGCATTTTGTTAATAGTTTAAAATTAAAAACTATAAATTAACTACTTCTGTTCTATAAGTTATTTACATGAAGATCAGTATTTTGTTAATAGTTTAAAATTGAAAACCCTAAAATAACTACTTCTGTTCTATAAGTTATATACATGAAGATCAGAATATTGTTAATAGTTTAAAATTGAAAACTCTAAAATAACTACTTTTCTTCTATAAGTTATTTACTTGTAGAACAGAATTTTGTAGCAATTTAAAATCAAAATCTTCTAACTAATACTTTAGTTCCTTAAGTTATTTACTTGAAGATCAGAATTTTGTTAATAGTTTAAAATTGAAAACCCTAAAATAACTACATTTGTTCTATAAGTTATTTACTTGAAGAACAGAATTTTGTAGCAATGTAAAATCAAAATCTTCTAACTAATACTTTAGTTCTTTAAGTTATTTACTTGAAGATCAGAATTTTGCTAATAGTTTAAAATTGAAAACCCTAAAATAACTACTTTTGTTCTATAAGTTATTTACTTGAAGATCTGCATTTTGTTAATAGTTTAAAATTAAAAACTCTAAATTAACTACTTCTGTTCTATAAGTTAAGTATATGAAGATCAGTATTTTGTTAATAGTTTAAAATTGAAAACCCTAAAATAACCACTTTTGTTCTATAAGTTATTTACTTGAAGATCTGCATTTTTTAATAGTTTAAAATTAAAAACTCTAAATTAACTACTTCTGTTCTATAAGTTATTTACTAGAAGAACAGAATTTTGTAGCAATTTAAAATCAAAATCTTTTAACTAATACTTTAGTTCTTTAAGTTATTTACTTGAAGATCAGAATTTTGCTAATAGTTTAAAATTGAAAACCCTAAAATAACTACTTTTGTTCTATAAGTTATTTACTTGAAGATCTGCATTTTGTTAATAGTTTAAAATTAAAAACTCTTAGTTAACTACTTCTGTTCTATAAGTTATTTACATGATGATCAGTATTTTGTTAATAGTTTAAAATTGAAAACCCTAAAATAACTACTTCTGTTCTACAAGTTATTTACTTGAAGATCAGAATATTGTTAATAGTTTAAAATTGAAAACCCTAAAATAACTACTTTTGTTCTATAAGTTATTTACTTGAAGATCTGCATTTTGTTAATAGTTTAAAATTAAAAACTCTAAATTAACTACTTCTGTTCTATAAGTTATTTACATGAAGATCAGTATTTTGTTAATAGTTTAAAATTGAAAACCCTAAAATAACTACTTTTGTTCTATAAGTTATTTACTTGAAGAACAGAATTTTGTAGCGATGTAAAATCAAAATCTTCTAACTAATACTTTAGTTCTTTAAGTTATTTACTTGAAGATCAGAATTTTGCTAATAGTTTAAAATTAAAAACTCTAAATTAACTACTTCTGTTCTATAAGTTAAGTATATGAAGATCAGTATTTTGCTAATAGTTTAAAATTGAAAACCCTAAAATAACTACTTTTGTTCTATAAGTTATTTACTTGAAGGTCAGCATTTTGTTAATAGTTTAAAATTAAAAACACTTAATTAACTACTTCTGTTCTATAAGTTATTTACATGAAGATCAGTATTTTGTTAATAGTTTAAAATTTAAACCCTAAAATAACTACTTCTGTTCTATAAGTTATTTACTTGAAGATCAGAATATTGTTAATAGTTTAAAATTGAAAACTCTAAAATAACTACTTTTGTTCTATAAGTTATTTACTTGTAGAACAGAATTTTGTAGCAATTTAAAATCAAAATCTCCTAACTAATACTTTAGTTCCTTAAGTTATTTACTTGAAGATCAGAATTTTGTTAATAGTTTAAAATGAAAACCCTAAAATAACTACTTTTGTTCTATAAGTTATTTACTTGAAGATCTGCATTTTGTTAATAGTTTAAAATTAAAAACTCTAAATTAACTACTTCTGTTCTATAAGTTAAGTATATGAAGATCAGTATTTTGTTAATAGTTTAAAATTGAAAACCCTAAAATAACTACTTTTGTTCTATAAGTTATTTACTTGAAGATCTGCATTTTGTTAATAGTTTAAAATTAAAAACTCTAAATTAACTACTTCTGTTCTATAAGTTATTTACTTGAAGATCAGTATTTTGTTAATAGTTTAAAATTGAAAACCCTAAAATAACTACTTTTGTTCTATTAGTTATTTACATGAAGATCAGTATTTTGTTTATAGTTTAAAATTGAAAACCCTAAAATAACTACTTTTGTTCTATAAGTTATTTACTTGTAGAACAGAATTTTGTAGCAATTTAAAATCAAAATCTTCTAACTAATACTTTAGTTCCTTAAGTTATTTACTTAAAGATCAGAATTTTGTTAATAGTTTAAAATTGAAAACCTTAAAATAACTACTTTTGTTCTATAAGTTATTTACTTGAAGATCAGAATATTGTTAGTAGTTTAAAATTGAAAACTCTAAAATAACTACTTTAGTTCTATAAGTTACTTACTTGTAGAACAGAATTTTGTAGCAATTTAAAATCAAAATCTTCTAATTAATACTTTAGTTCTTTAAGTTATTTACTTGAAGATCAGAATTTTGCTAATAGTTTAAAATTAAAAACTCTAAATTAACTACTTCTGTTCTATAAGTTAAGTATATGAAGATCAGTATTTTGTTAATAGTTTAAAATTGAAAACCATAAAATAACTACTTTTGTTCTATAAGTTATTTACTTGAAGATCTGCATTTTGTTAATAGTTTAAAATTAAAAACTCTAAAATAACTACTTTAGTTCCTTAAGTTATTTACTTAAAGATCAGAATTTTGTTAATAGTTTAAGATTGAAAACCTTAAAATAACTACTTTTGTTCTATAAGTTATTTACTTGAAGATCAGAATATTGTTAGTAGTTTAAAATTGAAAACTCTAAAATAACTACTTTAGTTCCTTAAGTCATTTACTTGAAGATCAGAATTTTGTTAATAGTTTAAAATTGAAAACCCTAAAATAACTACTTTTGTTCTATAAGTTATTTACTAGAAGATCAGAATATTGTTAATAGTTTAAAATTGAAAACTCTAAAATAACTACTTTAGTTCTATATGTTATTTACTTGTAGAACAGAATTTTGTAGCAATTTAAAATCAAAATCTTCTAACTAATACTTTAGTTCCTTAAGTTATTTACTTGAAGATCAGAATTTTGTTAATAGTTTAAAATTGAAAACCCTAAAATAACTACTTTTGTTCTATAAGTTATTTACATGAAGATCAGTATTTTGTTAATAGTTTAAAATTGAAATCCCTAAAATAACTACTTTAGTTCTATAAGTTATTTACTTGTAGAACAGAATTTTGTAGCAATTTAAAATCAAAATCTTCTAACTAATACTTTAGTTCCTTAAGTTATTTACTTGAAGATCAGAATTTTGTTAATAGTTTAAAATTGAAAACCCTAAAATAACTACTTTTGTTCTATAAGTTATTTACTTGAAGATCAGAATATTGTTAATAGTTTAAAATTGAAAACTCTAAAATAACTACTTTAGTTCTATATGTTATTTACTTGTAGAACAGAATTTTGTAGCAATTTAAAATCAAAATCTTCTAACTAATACTTTAGTTCCTTAAGTTATTTACTTGAAGATCAGAATTTTGTTAATAGTTATAAATTGAAAACCCTAAAATAACTAATTTTGTTCTATAAGTTATTTACTTGAAGAACAGAATTTTGTAGCAATGTAAAGTCAAAATCTTCTAACTAATACTTTAGTTCTTTAAGTTATTTACTTGAAGATCAGAATTTTATAATAGTTTAAAATTGAAAACCCTAAAATAACTAATTTTGTTCTATAAGTTATTTACTTGAAGATCTGCATTTTGTTAATAGTTTAAAATTAAAAACTCTAAATTAACTACTTCTGTTCTATAAGTTATTTACATGAAGATCAGTATTTTGTTAATAGTTTAAAATTGAAAACCCTAAAATAACTACTTTTGTTCTATAAGTTATTTACTTGAAGAACAGAATTTTGTAGCAAAGTAATTTCAAAATCTTCTAACTAATACTTTAGTTCTTTAAGTTATTTACTTGAAGATCAGAATTTTGCTAATAGTTTAAAATTTAAACTCTAAATTAACTACTTCTGTTCTATAAGTTAAGTATATGAAGATCAGTATTTTGTTAATAGTTTAAAATTGAAAACCCTAAAATAACCACTTTTGTTCTATAAGTTATTTACTTGAAGATCTGCATTTTGTTAATAGTTTAAAATTAAAAACTCTAAATTAACTACTTCTGTTCTATAAGTTAAGTATATGAAGATCAGTATTTTGTTAATAGTTTAAAATTGAAAACCCTAAAATAACTACTTTTGTTCTATTAGTTATTTACATGAAGATCAGTATTTTGTTAATAGTTTAAAATTGAAAACCCTAAAATAACTACTTTTGTTCTATAAGTTATTTACTTGTAGAACAGAATTTTGTAGCAATTTAAAATCAAAATCTTCTAACTAATACTTTAGTTCCTTAAGTTATTTACTTGAAGATCAGAATTTTGTTAATAGTTTACAATTGAAAACCCTAAAATAACTACTTTTGTTCTATAAGTTATTTACTTGAAGATCAGAATATTGTTAATAGTTTAAAATTGAAAACTCTAAAATAACTACTTTAGTTCTATAAGTTATTTACTTGTAGAACAGAATTTTGTAGCAATTTAAAATCAAAATCTTCTAACTAATACTTTAGTTCCTTAAGTTATTTACTTGAAGATCAGAATTTTGTTAATAGTTTAAAATTGAAAACCCAAAAATAACTAATTTTGTTCTATAAGTTATTTACTTGAAGATCTGCATTTTGTTAATAGTTTAAAATTAAAAACTCTAAATTAACTACTTCTGTTCTATAAGTTATTTACTTGAAGATCAGAATTTTGTTAATAGTTTAAAATTGAAAACTCTAAAATAACTACTTTTGTTCTATAAGTTATTTACTTGAAGATCAGAATATTGTTAATAGTTTAAAATTGAAAACTCTAAAATAACTACTTTTGTTCTATAAGTTATTTACTTGTAGAACAGAATTTTGTAGCAATTTAAAATCAAAATCTTCTAACTAATACTTTAGTTCCTTAAGTTATTTACTTGAAGATCAGAATTTTGTTAATAGTTTAAAATTGAAAACCCTAAAATAACTACTTTTGTTCTAAAAAGTTATTTACTTGAAGATCAGAATTTTGTTAATAGTTTAAAATTGAAAACTCTAAAATAACTACTTCTGTTCTATAAGTTATTTACTTGAAGATCAGAATATTATTAATAGTTTAAAATTGAAAACTCTAAAATAACTACTTTTGTTCTATAAGTTATTTACTTGTAGAACAGAATTTTGTAGCAATTTAAAATCAAAATCTTCTAACTAATACTTTAGTTCCTCAAGTTATTTACTTGAAGATCAGAATTTTGTTAATAGTTTAAAATTGAAAACCCTAAAATAACTACTTTTGTTCTATAAGTTATTTACATGAAGATCAGTATTTTGTTAATAGTTTAAAATTGAAAACCCTATAATAACTACTTTTGTTCTATAAGTTATTTACTTGTAGAACAGAATTTTGTAGCAATTTAAAATCAAAATCTTCTAACTAATACTTTAGTTCCTTAAGTTATTTACTTGAAGATCAGAATTTTGTTAATAGTTTAAAATTGAAAACCCTAAAATAACTTTTTTTTTTCTATAAGTTATTTACTTGAAGATCAGAATATTGTTAATAGTTTAAAATTGAAAACTCTAAAATAACTACTTTAGTTCTATATGTTAGTTACTTGTAGAACAGAATTTTGTAGCAATTTAAAATCAAAATCTTCTAACTAATACTTTAGTTCCTTAAGTTATTTACTTGAAGATCAGAATTTTGTTAATAGTTTAAAATTGAAAACCCTAAAATAACTACTTTTGTTCTATAGGTTATTTACTTGAAGAACAGAATTTTGTAGCAATGTAAAGTCAAAATCTTCTAACTAATACTTTAGTTCTTTAAGTTATTTACTTGAAGATCAGAATTTTATAATAGTTAAAAATTGAAAACCCTAAAATAACTAATTTTGTTCTATAAGTTATTTGCTTGAAGATCTGCATTTTGTTAGTAGTTTAAAATTAAAAACTCTAAATTAACTACTTCTGATCTATAAGTTATTTACTTGAAGAACAAAATTTTGTTAATAGTTTAAAATTAAAAACTCTAAATTAAATACTTTTGTTCTATAAGTTATTTACTTGAAGATCTGCATTTTGTTAAAAGTTTAAAATTAAAAACTCTAAATTAACTACTTCTGTTCTATAAGTTAATTACTTGAAGATCAGAATATTGGTAATAGTTTAAAATTGAAAACTCTAAAATAACTACTTTTGTTCTATAAGTTATTTACTTGAAGAACAGAATTTTGTAGCAATATACAATCAAAATCTTCTAACTAATACTTTAGTTCTTTAAGTTATTTACTTGAAGATCAGAATTTTGTTAATAGTTTAAAATTGAAAACCCTAAAATAACTACTTTTGTTCTATAAGTTATTTACTTGAAGATCAGAATATTGTTAATAGTTTAAAATTGAAAACTCTAAAATAACTGCTTTAGTTCTATAAGTTATTTACTTGTAGAACAGAATTTTGTAGCAATTTAAAATCAAAATCTTCTAACTAATACTTTAGTTCCTTAAGTTATTTACTTGAAGTTCAGAATTTTGTTAATAGTTTAAAATTGAAAACCCTAAAATAACTACTTTTGTTCTATAAGTTATTTACTTGAAGAACAGAATTTTGTAGCAATGTAAAGTCAAAATCTTCTAACTAATACTTTAGTTCTTTAAGTTATTTACTTGAAGATCAGAATTTTATAATAGTTTAAAATTGAAAACCCTAAAATAACTAATTTTGTTCTATAAGTTATTTACTTGAAGATCTGCATTTTGTTAGTAGTTTAAAATTAAAAACTCTAAATTAACTACTTCTGTTCTATAAGTTATTTACTTGAAGATCTGCATTTTGTTAATAGTTTAAAATTAAAAACTCTAAATTAACTGCTTCTGTTCTATAAGTTAAGTATATGAAGATCAGTATTTTGTTAATAGTTTAAAATTGAAAACCCTAAACAACTACTTTTGTTCTATAAGTTATTTACTTGAAGATCTGCATTTTGTTAATAGTTTAAAATTAAAAACTCTAAATTAACTACTTCTGTTCTATAAGTTATTTACTTGAAGAACAGAATTTTGCAGCAATTTAAAATCAAAATCTTTTAACTAATACTTTAGTTCTTTAAGTTATTTACTTGAAGATCAGAATTTTGCTAATAGTTTAAAATTGAAAACCCTAAAATAACTACTTTTGTTCTATAAGTTATTTACTTGAAGATCTGCATTTTGTTAATAGTTTAAAATTAAAAACTCTAAATTAACTACTTCTGTTCTATAAGTTATTTACATGAAGATCAGTATTTTGTTAATAGTTTAAAATTGAAAACCCTAAAATAACTACTTCTGTTCTATAAGTTATTTACTTGAAGATCAGAATATTGTTAATAGTTTAAAATTGAAAACCCTAAAATAACTACTTTTGTTCTATAAGTTATTTACTTGAAGATCTGCATTTTGTTAATAGTTTAAAATTAAAAACTCTAAATTAACTACTTCTGTTCTATAAGTTATTTACATGAAGATCAGTATTTTGTTAATAGTTTAAAATTGAAAACCCTAAAATAACTTCTTTTGTTCTATAAGTTATTTACTTGAAGAACAGAATTTTGTAGCAATGTAAAATCAAAATCTTCTAACTAATACTTTAGTTCTTTAAGTTATTTACTTGAAGATCAGAATTTTGCTAATAGTTTAAAATTAAAAACTCTAAATTAACTACTTCTGTTCTATAAGTTAAGTATATGAAGATCAGTATTTTGCTAATAGTTTAAAATTGAAAACCCTAAAATAACTACTTTTGTTCTATAAGTTATTTACTTGAAGATCTGCATTTTGTTAATAGTTTAAAATTAAAAACTCTAAATTAACTACTTCTGTTCTATAAGTTAAGTATATGAAGATCAGTAATTTGTTAATAGTTAAAAATTGAAAACCCTAAAATAACTACTTTTGTTCTATAAGTTATTTACTTGAAGATCTGCATTTTGTTAATAGTTTAAAATTAAAAACTCTAAATTAACTACTTCTGTTCTATAAGTTATTTACATGAAGATCAGTATTTTGTTAATAGTTTAAAATTGAAAACCCTAAAATAACTACTTTTGTTCTATAAGTTATTTACTTGAAGAACAGAATTTTGTAGCAATGTAAAATCAAAATCTTCTAACTAATACTTTAGTTCTTTAAGTTATTTACTTGAAGATCAGAATTTTTGCTAATAGTTTAAAATTAAAAACTCTAAATTAACTACTTCTGTTCTATAAGTTAAGTATATGAAGATCAGTATTTAGTTAATAGTTTAAAATTGAAAACCCTAAAATAACTACTTTTGTTCTATAAATTATTTACTTGAAGATCTGCATTTTGTTAATAGTTTAAAATTAAAAACTCTAAATTAACTACTTCTGTTCTATAAGTTATTTACTTGAAGATCAGTATTTTGTTAATAGTTTAAAATTGAAAACCCTAAAATAACTACTTTTGTTCTATAAGTTATTTACATGAAGATCAGTATTTTGTTAATAGTTTAAAATTGAAAACCCTAAAATAACTACTTTTGTTCTATAAGTTATTTACTTGTAGAACATAATTTTGTAGCAATTTAAAATCAAAATCTTCTAACTAATACTTTAGTTCCTTAAGTTATTTACTTGAAGATCAGAATTTTGTTAATAGTTTAAAATTGAAAACCCTAAAATAACTACTTTTGTTCTATAAGTTATTTACTTGAAGATCAGAATATTGTTAATAGTTTAAAATTGAAAACTCTAAAATAACTACTTTAGTTCTATAAGTTATTTACTTGTAGAACAGAATTTTGTAGCAATTTAAAATCAAAATCTTCTAACTAATACTTTAGTTCCTTAAGTTATTTACTTGAAGTTCAGAATTTTGTTAATAGTTTAAAATTGAAAACCCTAAAATAACTACTTTTGTTCTATAAGTTATTTACTTGAAGAACAGAATTTTGTAGCAATGTAAAGTCAAAATCTTCTAACTAATACTTTAGTTCTTTAAGTTATTTACTTGAAGATCAGAATTTTATAATAGTTTAAAATTGAAAACCCTAAAATAACTAATTTTGTTCTATAAGTTATTTACTTGAAGATCTGCATTTTGTTAGTAGTTTAAAATTAAAAACTCTAAATTAACTACTTCTGTTCTATAAGTTATTTACTTGAAGATCTGCATTTTGTTAATAGTTTAAAATTAAAAACTCTAAATTAACTGCTTCTGTTCTATAAGTTAAGTATATGAAGATCAGTATTTTGTTAATAGTTTAAAATTGAAAACCCTAAACAACTACTTTTGTTCTATAAGTTATTTACTTGAAGATCTGCATTTTGTTAATAGTTTAAAATTAAAAACTCTAAATTAACTACTTCAGTTCTATAAGTTATTTACTTGAAGAACAGAATTTTGTAGCAATTTAAAATCAAAATCTTTTAACTAATACTTTAGTTCTTTAAGTTATTTACTTGAAGATCAGAATTTTGCTAATAGTTTAAAATTGAAAACCCTAAAATAACTACTTTTGTTCTATAAGTTATTTACTTGAAGATCTGCATTTTGTTAATAGTTTAAAATTAAAAACTCTTAATTAACTACTTCTGTTCTATAAGTTATTTACATGAAGATCAGTATTTTGTTAATAGTTTAAAATTGAAAACCCTAAAATAACTACTTCTGTTCTATAAGTTATTTACTTGAAGATCAGAATATTGTTAATAGTTTAAAATTGAAAACCCTAAAATAACTACTTTTGTTCTATAAGTTATTAACTTGAAGATCTGCATTTTGTTAATAGTTTAAAATTAAAAACTCTAAATTAACTACTTCTGTTCTATAAGTTATTTACATGAAGATCAGTATTTTGTTAATAGTTTAAAATTGAAAACCCTAAAATAACTACTTTTGTTCTATAAGTTATTTACTTGAAGAACAGAATTTTGTAGCAATGTAAAATCAAAATCTTCTAACTAATACTTTAGTTCTTTAAGTTATTTACTTGAAGATCAGAATTTTGCTAATAGTTTAAAATTAAAAACTCTAAATTAACTACTTCTGTTCTATAAGTTAAGTATATGAAGATCAGTATTTTGCTAATAGTTTAAAATTGAAAACCCTAAAATAACTACTTTTGTTCTATAAGTTATTTACTTGAAGATCTGCATTTTGTTAATAGTTTAAAATTAAAAACTCTAAATTAACTACTTCTGTTCTATAAGTTAAGTATATGAAGATCAGTATTTTGTTAATAGTTTAAAATTGAAAACCCTAAAATAACTACTTTTGTTCTATAAGTTATTTACTTGAAGATCTGCATTTTGTTAATAGTTTAAAATTAAAAACTCTAAATTAACTACTTCTGTTCTATAAGTTAATTACTTGAAGATCAGAATATTGTTAATAGTTTAAAATTGAAAACTCTAAAATAACTACTTTTGTTCTATAAGTTATTTACTTGAAGAACAGAATTTTGTAGCAATGTACAATCAAAATCTTCTAACTAATACTTTAGTTCTTTAAGTTATTTACTTGAAGATCAGAATTTTGCTAATAGTTTAAAATTGAAAACCCTAAAATAACTACTTTTGTTCTATAAGTTATTTACTTGAAGATCAGAATATTGTTAATAGTTTAAAATTGAAAACTCTAAAATAACTACTTTTGTTCTATAAGTTATTTACTTGTAGAACAGAATTTTGTAGCAATTTAAAATCAAAATCTTCTATCTAATACTTTAGTTCCTTAAGTTATTTACTTGAAGATCAGAATTTTGTTAATAGTTTAAAATTGAAAACCCTAAAATAACTACTTTTGTTCTATAAGTTATTTACTTGAAGATCTGCATTTTGTTAATAGTTTAAATTTAAAAACTCTAAATTAACTACTTCTGTTCTATAAGTTATTTACATGAAGATCAGTATTTTGTTAATAGTTTAAAATTGAAAACCCTAAAATAACTACTTTTGTTCTATAAGTTATTTACTTGAAGAACAGAATTTTGTAGCAATGTAAAATCAAAATCTTCTAACTAATACTTTAGTTCTTTAAGTTATTAACTTGAAGATCAGAATTTTGCTAATAGTTTAAAATTAAAAACTCTAAATTAACTACTTCTGTTCTATAAGTTAAGTATATGAAGATCAGTATTTTGTTAATAGTTTAAAATTGAAAACCCTAAAATAACTACTTTTGTTCTATAAGTTATTTACTTGAAGATCTGCATTTTGTTAATAGTTTAAAATTAAAAACTCTAAATTAACTACTTCTGTTCTATAAGTTAAGTATATGAAGATCAGTAATTTGTTAATAGTTAAAAATTGAAAACCCTAAAATAACAACTTTTGTTCTATAAGTTATTTACTTGAAGATCTGCATTTTGTTAATAGTTTAAAATTAAAAACTCTAAATTAACTACTTCTGTTCTATAAGTTATTTACATGAAGATCAGTATTTTGTTAATAGTTTAAAATTGAAAACCCCAAAATAACTACTTTTGTTCTATAAGTTATTTACTTGAAGAACAGAATTTTGTAGCAATGTAAAATCAAAATCTTCTAACTAATACTTTAGTTCTTTAAGTTATTTACTTGAAGATCAGAATTTTTGCTAATAGTTTAAAATTAAAAACTCTAAATTAACTACTTCTGTTCTATAAGTTAAGTATATGAAGATCAGTATTTAGTTAATAGTTTAAAATTGAAAACCCTAAAATAACTACTTTTGTTCTATAAGTTATTTACTTGAAGATCCGCATTTTGTTAATAGTTTAAAATTAAAAACTCTAAATTAACTACTTCTGTTCTATAAGTTAAGTATTTGAAGATCAGTAATTTGTTAATAGTTTAAAATTGAAAACCCTAAAATAACTACTATTGTTCTATAAGTTATTTACTTGAAGATCTGCATTTTGTTAATAGTTTAAAATTAAAAACTCTAAATTAACTACTTCTGTTCTATAAGTTATTTACTTGAAGATCAGTATTTTGTTAATAGTTTAAAATTGAAAACCCTAAAATAACTACTTTTGTTCTATAAGTTATTTACATGAAGATCAGTATTTTGTTAATAGTTTAAAATTGAAAACCCTAAAATAACTACTTTTGTTCTATAAGTTATTTACTTGTAGAACAGAATTTTGTAGCAATTTAAAATCAAAATCTTCTAACTAATACTTTAGTTCCTTAAGTTATTTACTTGAAGATCAGAATTTTGTTAATAGTTTAAAATTGAAAACCCTAAAATAACTACTTTTGTTCTATAAGTTATTTACTTGAAGATCAGAATATTGTTAATAGTTTAAAATTGAAAACTCTAAAATAACTACTTTAGTTCTATAAGTTATTTACTTGTAGAACAGAATTTTGTAGCAATTTAAAATCAAAATCTTCTAACTAATACTTTAGTTCCTTAAGTTATTTACTTGAAGATCAGAATTTTGTTAATTGTTTAAAATTGAAAACCCTAAAATAACTACTTTTGTTCTATAAGTTATTTACTTGAAGAACAGAATTTTGTAGCAATGTAAAGTCAAAATCTTCTAACTAATACTTTAGTTCTTTAAGTTATTTACTTGAAGATCAGAATTTTATAATAGTTTAAAATTGAAAACCCTAAAATAACTAATTTTGTTCTATAAGTTATTTACTTGAAGATCTGCATTTTGTTAGTAGCTTAAAATTAAAAACTCTAAATTAACTACTTCTGTTCTATAAGTTATTTACTTGAAGATCAGAATTTTGTTAATAGTTTAAAATTGAAAACTCTAAAATAACTACTTTTGTTCTATAAGTTATTTACTTGAAGAACAGAATTTTGTAGCAACTTAAAATCAAAATCTTCTAACTAATACTTTAGTTCCTTAAGTTATTTACTTGAAGATCAGAATTTTGTTAATAGTTTTAAATTGAAAACCCTTAAATAACTACTTTTGTTCTATAAGTTATTTACTTGTAGAACAGAATTTTGTAGCAATTTAAAATCAAAATCTTCTAACTAATACTTTAGTTCCTTAAGTTATTTACTTGAAGATCAGAATTTTGTTAATAGTTTAAAATTGAAAACCCTAAAATAACTACTTTTGTTCTATAAGTTATTTACTTGAAGATCAGTATTTTGTTAATAGTTTAAAATTGAAAACCCTAAAATAACTACTTTTGTTCTATAAGTTATTTACATGAAGATCAGTATTTTGTTAATAGTTTAAAATTGAAAACCCTAAAATAACTACTTTTGTTCTATAAGTTATTTACTTGTAGAACAGAATTTTGTAGCAATTTAAAATCAAAATCTTCTAACTAATACTTTAGTTCCTTAAGTTATTTACTTGAAGATCAGAATTTTGTTAATAGTTTAAAATTGAAAACCCTAAAATAACTACTTTTGTTCTATAAGTTATTTACTTGAAGAACAGAATTTTGTAGCAATGTACAATCAAAATCTTCTAACTAATACTTTAGTTCTTTAAGTTATTTACTTGAAGATCAGAATTTTGCTAGTAGTTTAAAATTGAAAACCCTAAAATAACTACTTTTGTTCTATAAGTTATTTACTTGAAGATCTGCATTTTGTTAATAGTTTAAATTTAAAAACTCTAAATTAACTACTTCTGTTCTATAAGTTATTTACATGAAGATCAGTATTTTGTTAATAGTTTAAAATTGAAAACCCTAAAATAACTACTTTTGATCTATAAGTTATTTACTTGAAGAACAGAATTTTGTAGCAATGTAAAATCAAAATCTTCTAACTAATACTTTCGTTCTTTAAGTTATTTACTTGAAGATCAGAATTTTGCTAATAGTTTAAAATTAAAAACTCTAAATTAACTACTTCTGTTCTATAAGTTAAGTATATGAAGATCAGTATTTTGTTAATAGTTTAAAATTGAAAACCCTAAAATAACTACTTTTGTTCTATAAGTTATTTACTTGAAGATCTGCATTTTGTTAATAGTTTAAAATTAAAAACTCTAAATTAACTACTTCTGTTCTTTAAGTTAAGTATTTGAAGATCAGTAATTTGTTAATAGTTTAAAATTGAAAACCCTAAAATAACTACTTTTGTTCTATAAGTTATTTACTTGAAGATCTGCATTTTGTTAATAGTTTAAAATTAAAAACTCTAAATTAACTACTTCTGTTCTATAAGTTATTTACTTGAAGATCAGTATTTTGTTAATAGTTTAAAATTGAAAACCCTAAAATAACTACTTTTGTTCTATAAGTTATTTACATGAAGATCAGTATTTTGTTAATAGTTTAAAATTGAAAACCCTAAAATAACTACTTTTGTTCTATAAGTTATTTACTTGTAGAACAGAATTTTGTAGCAATTTAAAATCAAAATCTTCTAACTAATACTTTAGTTCCTTAAGTTATTTACTTGAAGATCAGAATTTTGTTAATAGTTTAAAATTGAAAACCCTAAAATAACTACTTTTGTTCTATAAGTTATTTACTTGAAGATCAGAATATTGTTAATAGTTTAAAATTGAAAACTCTAAAATAACTACTTTAGTTCTATAAGTTATTTACTTGTAGAACAGAATTTTGTAGCAATTTAAAATCAAAATCTTCTAACTAATACTTTAGTTCCTTAAGTTATTTACTTGAAGATCAGAATTTTGTTAATAGTTTAAAATTGAAAACCCTAAAATAACTACTTTTGTTCTATAAGTTATTTACTTGAAGAACAGAATTTTGTAGCAATGTAAAGTCAAAATCTTCTAGCTAATACTTTAGTTCTTTAAGTTATTTACTTGAAGATCAGAATTTTATAATAGTTTAAAATTGAAAACCCTAAAATAACTAATTTTGTTCTATAAGTTATTTACTTGAAGATCTGCATTTTGTTAGTAGCTTAAAATTAAAAACTCTAAATTAACTACTTCTGTTCTATAAGTTATTTACTTGAAGATCAGAATTTTGTTAATAGTTTAAAATTGAAAACTCTAAAATAACTACTTTTGTTCTATAAGTTATTTACTTGAAGAACAGAATTTTGTAGCAACTTAAAATCAAAATCTTCTAACTAATACTTTAGTTCCTTAAGTTATTTACTTGAAGATCAGAATTTTGTTAATAGTTTAAAATTGAAAACCCTTAAATAACTACTTTTGTTCTATAAGTTATTTACTTGAAGATCAGAATATTGTTAATAGTTTAAAATTGAAACCTCTAAAATAACTACTTTTGTTCTATAAGTTATTTACTTGAAGAACAGAATTTTGTTGCAATGTAAAGTCAAAATCTTCTAACTAATACTTTAGTTCTTTAAGTTATTTACTTGAAGATCAGAATTTTATAATAGTTTAAAATTGAAAACCCTAAAATAACTACTTTTGTTCTATAAGTTATTTACTTGAAGATCTGCATTTTGTTAATAGTTTAAAATTAAAAATTCTAAATTAACTACTTCTGTTCTATAAGTTATTTACATGAAGATCAGTATTTTGTTAATAGTTTAAAATTGAAAACCCTAAAATAACTACTTTTGTTCTATAAGTTATTTACTTGAAGAACAGAATTTTGTAGCAATGTAAAATCAAAATCTTCTAACTAATACTTTAGTTCTTTAAGTTATTTACTTGAAGATCAGAATTTTGCTAATAGTTTAAAATTGAAAACCCTAAAATAACTACTTTTGTTCTATAAGTTATTTACTTGAAGATCTGCATTTTGTTAATAGTTTAAAATTAAAAACTCTAAATTAACTACTTCTGTTCTATAAGTTATTTACATGAAGATCAGTATTTTGTTAATAGTTTAAAATTGAAAACCCTAAAATAACTACTTCTGTTCTATAAGTTATTTACTTGAAGATCAGAATATTGTTAATAGTTTAAAATTGAAAACTCTAAAATAACTACTTTTGTTCTATAAGTTATTTACTTGAAGAACAGAATTTTGTAGCAATGTAAAGTCAAAATCTTCTAACTAATACTTTAGTTCTTTAAGTTATTTACTTGAAGATCAGAATTTTATAATAGTTTAAAATTGAAAACCCTAAAATAACTACTTTTGTTCTATAAGTTATTTACTTGAAGAACAGAATTTTGTAGCAATGTAAAGTCAAAATCTTCTAACTAATACTTTAGTTCTTTAAGTTATTTACTTGAAGATCAGAATTTTATAATAGTTTAAAATTGAAAACCCTAAAATAACTAATTTTGTTCTATAAGTTATTTACTTGAAGATCTGCATTTTGTTAGTAGCTTAAAATTAAAAACTCTAAATTAACTACTTCTGTTCTATAAGTTATTTACTTGAAGATCAGAATTTTGTTAATAGTTTAAAATTGAAAACTCTAAAATAACTACTTTTGTTCTATAAGTTATTTACTTGAAGAACAGAATTTTGTAGCAACTTAAAATCAAAATCTTCTAACTAATACTTTAGTTCCTTAAGTTATTTACTTGAAGATCAGAATTTTGTTAATAGTTTAAAATTGAAAACCCTTAAATAACTACTTTTGTTCTATAAGTTATTTACTTGAAGATCAGAATATTGTTAATAGTTTAAAATTGAAAACTCTAAAATAACTACTTTTGTTCTATAAGTTATTTACTTGAAGAACAGAATTTTGTTGCAATGTAAAGTCAAAATCTTCTAACTAATACTTTAGTTCTTTAAGTTATTTACTTGAAGATCAGAATTTTATAATAGTTTAAAATTGAAAACCCTAAAATAACTACTTTTGTTCTATAAGTTATTTACTTGAAGATCTGCATTTTGTTAATAGTTTAAAATTAAAAATTCTAAATTAACTACTTCTGTTCTATAAGTTATTTACATGAAGATCAGTATTTTGTTAATAGTTTAAAATTGAAAACCCTAAAATAACTACTTTTGTTCTATAAGTTATTTACTTGAAGAACAGAATTTTGTAGCAATGTAAAATCAAAATCTTCTAACTAATACTTTAGTTCTTTAAGTTATTTACTTGAAGATCAGAATTTTGCTAATAGTTTAAAATTGAAAACCCTAAAATAACTACTTTTGTTCTATAAGTTATTTACTTGAAGATCTGCATTTTGTTAATAGTTTAAAATTAAAAACTCTAAATTAACTACTTCTGTTCTATAAGTTATTTACATGAAGATCAGTATTTTGTTAATAGTTTAAAATTGAAAACCCTAAAATAACTACTTCTGTTCTATAAGTTATTTACTTGAAGATCAGAATATTGTTAATAGTTTAAAATTGAAAACTCTAAAATAACTACTTTTGTTCTATAAGTTATTTACTTGTAGAACAGAATTTTGTAGCAATTTAAAATCAAAATCTTCTAACTAATACTTTAGTTCCTTAAGTTATTTACTTGAAGATCAGAATTTTGTTAATAGTTTAAAATTGAAAACCCTAAAATAACTACTTTTGTTCTATAAGTTATTTACTTGAAGAACAGAATTTTGTAGCAATGTAAAATCAAAATCTTCTAACTAATACTTTAGTTCCTTAAGTTATTTACTTGAAGATCAGAATTTTGTTAATAGTTTAAAATTGAAAACCCTAAAATAACTACTTTTGTTCTATAAGTTATTTACTTGAAGATCAGAATATTGTTGATAGTTTAAAATTGAAAACTCTAAAATAACTACTTTTGTTCTATAAGTTATTTACTTGTAGAACAGAATTTTGTAGCAATTTAAAATCAAAATCTTCTAACTAATACTTTAGTTCCTTAAGTTATTTACTTGAAGATCAGAATTTTGTTAATAGTTTAAAATTGAAAACCCTAAAATAACTACTTTTGTTCTAAAAAGTTATTTACTTGAAGATCAGAATTTTGTTAATAGTTTAAAATTGAAAACTCTAAAATAACTACTTCTGTTCTATAAGTTATTTACTTGAAGATCAGAATATTGTTAATAGTTTAAAATTGAAAACTCTAAAATAACTACTTTTGTTCTATAAGTTATTTACTTGTAGAACAGAATTTTGTAGCAATTTAAAATCAAAATCTTCCAAATAATACTTTAGTTCCTCAAGTTATTTACTTGAAGATCAGAATTTTGTTAATAGTTTAAAATTGAAAACCCTAAAATAACTACTTTTGTTCTATAAGTTATTTACATGAAGATCAGTATTTTGTTAATAGTTTAAAATTGAAAACCCTAAAATAACTACTTTTGTTCTATAAGTTATTTACTTGTAGAACAGAATTTTGTAGCAATTTAAAATCAAAATCTTCTAACTAATACTTTAGTTCCTTAAGTTATTTACTTGAAGATCAGAATTTTGTTAATAGTTTAAAATTGAAAACAATAAAATAACTACTTTTGTTCTATAGGTTATTTACTTGAAGAACAAAATTTTGTAGCAATGTAAAGTCAAAATCTTCTAACTAATACTTTAGTTCTTTAAGTTATTTACTTGAAGATCAGAATTTTATAATAGTTAAAAATTGAAAACCCTAAAATAACTAATTTTGTTCTATAAGTTATTTGCTTGAAGATCTGCATTTTGTTAGTAGTTTAAAATTAAAAACTCTAAATTAACTACTTCTGTTCTATAAGTTATTTACTTGAAGATCAGAATTTTGTTAATAGTTTAAAATTGAAAACTCTAAAATAACTACTTTTGTTCTATAAGTTATTTACTTGAAGAACAAAATTTTGTTAATAGTTTAAAATTAAAAACTCTAAATTAAATACTTTTGTTCTATAAGTTATTTACTTGAAGATCTGCATTTTGTTAATAGTTTAAAATTAAAAACTCTAAATTAACTACTTCTGTTCTATAAGTTAATTACTTGAAGATCAGAATATTGTTAATAGTTTAAAATTGAAAACTCTAAAATTACTACTTTTGTTCTACAAGTTATTTACTTGAAGAACAGAATTTTGTAGCAATGTACAATCAAAATCTTCTAACTAATACTTTAATTCTTTAAGTTATTTACTTGAAGATCAGAATTTTGCTAATAGTTTAAAATTGAAAACCCTAAAATAACTACTTTTGTTCTATAAGTTATTTACTTGAAGATCTGCATTTTGTTAATAGTTTAAAATTAAAAACTCTAAATTAACTACTTCTGTTCTATAAGTTATTTACATGAAGATCAGTATTTTGTTAATAGTTTAAAATTGAAAACCCTAAAATAACTACTTTTGTTCTATAAGTTATTTACTTGAAGATCAGAATATTGTTAATAGTTTAAAATTGAAAACTCTAAAATAACTACTTTTGTTCTATAAGTTATTTACTTGTAGAACAGAATTTTGTAGCAATTTAAAATCAAAATCTTCTATCTAATACTTTAGTTCCTTAAGTTATTTACTTGAAGATCAGAATTTTGTTAATAGTTTAAAATTGAAAACCCTAAAATAACTACTTTTGTTCTATAAGTTATTTACTTGAAGATCTGCATTTTGTTAATAGTTTAAATTTAAAAACTCTAAATTAACTACTTCTGTTCTATAAGTTATTTACATGAAGATCAGTATTTTGTTAATAGTTTAAAATTGAAAACCCTAAAATAACTACTTTTGTTCTATAAGTTATTTACTTGAAGAACAGAATTTTGTAGCAATGTAAAATCAAAATCTTCTAACTAATACTTTAGTTCTTTAAGTTATTTACTTGAAGATCAGAATTTTGCTAATAGTTTAAAATTAAAAACTCTAAATTAACTTCTTCTGTTCTATAAGTTAAGTATATGAAGATCAGTATTTTGTTAATAGTTTAAAATTGAAAACCCTAAAATAACTACTTTTGTTCTATAAGTTATTTACTTGAAGATCTGCATTTTGTTAATAGTTTAAAATTAAAAACTCTAAATTAACTACTTCTGTTCTATAAGTTAAGTATATGAAGATCAGTAATTTGTTAATAGTTTAAAATTGAAAACCCTAAAATAACTACTTTTGTTCTATAAGTTATTTACTTGAAGATCTGCATTTTGTTAATAGTTTAAAATTAAAAACTCTAAATTAACTACTTCTGTTCTATAAGTTATTTACTTGAAGATCAGTATTTTGTTAATAGTTTAAAATTGAAAACCCTAAAATAACTACTTTTGTTCTATAAGTTATTTACATGAAGATCAGTATTTTGTTAATAGTTTAAAATTGAAAACCCTAAAATAACTACTTTTGTTCTATAAGTTATTTACTTGTAGAACAGAATTTTGTAGCAATTTAAAATCAAAATCTTCTAACTAATACTTTAGTTCCTTAAGTTATTTACTTGAAGATCAGAATTTTGTTAATAGTTTAAAATTGAAAACCCTAAAATAACTACTTTTGTTCTATAAGTTATTTACTTGTAGAACAGAATTTTGTAGCAATTTAAAATCAAAATCTTCTAACTAATACTTTAGTTCCTTAAGTTATTTACTTGAAGATCAGAATTTTGTTAATAGTTTAAAATTGAAAACCCTAAAATAACTACTTTTGTTCTATAAGTTATTTACTTGAAGATCAGAATATTGTTAATAGTTTAAAATTGAAAACTCTAAAATAACTACTTTAGTTCTATAAGTTATTTACTTGTAGAACAGAATTTTGTAGCAATTTAAAATCAAAATCTTCTAACTAATACTTTAGTTCCTTAAGTTATTTACTTGAAGATCAGAATTTTGTTAATAGTTTAAAATTGAAAACCCTAAAATAACTACTTTTGTTCTATAAGTAATTTACTTGAAGAACAGAATTTTGTAGCAATGTAAAGTCATAATCTTCTAACTAATACTTTAGTTCTTTAAGTTATTTACTTGAAGATCAGAATTTTATAATAGTTTAAAATTGAAAACCCTAAAATAACTAATTTTGTTCTATAAGTCATTTACTTGAAGATCTGCATTTTGTTAGTAGTTTAAAATTAAAAACTCTAAATTAACTACTTCTGTTCTATAAGTTATTTACTTGAAGATCAGAATTTTGTTAATAGTTTAAAATTGAAAACTCTAAAATAACTACTTTTGTTCTATAAGTTATTTACTTGAAGAACAGAATTTTGTAGCAACTTAAAATCAAAATCTTCTAACTAATACTTTAGTTCCTTAAGTTATTTATTTGAAGATCAGAATTTTGTTAATAGTTTAAAATTGAAAACCCTTAAATAACTACTTTTGTTCTATAAGTTATTTACTTGAAGATCAGAATATTGTTAATAGTTTAAAATTGAAAACTCTAAAATAACTACTTTTTTTCTATAAGTTATTTACTTGAAGAACAGAATTTTGTAGCAATGTAAAGTCAAAATCTTCTAACTAATACTTTAGTTCTTTAAGTTATTTACTTGAAGATCAGAATTTTATAATAGTTTAAAATTGAAAACCCTAAAATAACTACTTTTGTTCTATAAGTTATTTACTTGAAGATCTGCATTTTGTTAATAGTTTAAAATTAAAAATTCTAAATTAACTACTTCTGTTCTATAAGTTATTTACATGAAGATCAGTATTTTGTTAATAGTTTAAAATTGAAAACCCTAAAATAACTACTTTTGTTCTATAAGTTATTTACTTGAAGAACAGAATTTTGTAGCAATGTAAAATCAAAATCTTCTAACTAATACTTTAGTTCTTTAAGTTATTTACTTGAAGATCAGAATTTTGCTAATAGTTTAAAATTGAAAACCCTAAAATAACTACTTTTGTTCTATAAGTTATTTACTTGAAGATCTGCATTTTGTTAATAGTTTAAAATTAAAAACTCTAAATTAACTACTTCTGTTCTATAAGTTATTTACATGAAGATCAGTATTTTGTTAATAGTTTAAAATTGAAAACCCTAAAATAACTACTTCTGTTCTATAAGTTATTTACTTGAAGATCAGAATATTGTTAATAGTTTAAAATTGAAAACTCTAAAATAACTACTTTTGTTCTATAAGTTATTTACTTGTAGAACAGAATTTTGTAGCAATTTAAAATCAAAATCTTCTAACTAATACTTTAGTTCCTTAAGTTATTTACTTGAAGATCTGCATTTTGTTAATAGTTTAAATTTAAAAACTCTAAATTAACTACTTCTGTTCTATAAGTTATTTACATGAAGATCAGTATTTTGTTAATAGTTTAAAATTGAAAACCCTAAAATAACTACTTTTGTTCTATAAGTTATTTACTTGAAGAACAGAATTTTGTAGCAATGTAAAATCAAAATCTTCTAACTAATACTTTAGTTCTTTAAGTTATTTACTTGAAGATCAGAATTTTGCTAATAGTTTAAAATTAAAAACTCTAAATTAACTACTTCTGTTCTATAAGTTAAGTATATGAAGATCAGTATTTTGTTAATAGTTTAAAATTGAAAACCCTAAAATAACTACTTTTGTTCTATAAGTTATTTACTTGAAGATCTGCATTTTGGTAATAGTTTAAAATTAAAAACTCTAAATTAACTACTTCTGTTCTATAAGTTAAGTATATGAAGATCAGTAATTTGTTAATAGTTTAAAATTGAAAACCCTAAAATAACTACTTTTGTTCTATAAGTTATTTACTTGAAGATCTGCATTTTGTTAATAGTTTAAAATTAAAAACTCTAAATTAACTACTTCTGTTCTATAAGTTATTTACTTGAAGATCAGTATTTTGTTAATAGTTTAAAATTGAAAACCCTAAAATAACTACTTTTGTTCTATAAGTTATTTACATGAAGATCAGTATTTTGTTAATAGTTTAAAATTGAAAACCCTAAAATAACTACTTTTGTTCTATAAGTTATTTACTTGTAGAACAGAATTTTGTAGCAATTTAAAATCAAAATCTTCTAACTAATACTTTAGTTCCTTAAGTTATTTACTTGAAGATCAGAATTTTGTTAATAGTTTAAAATTGAAAACCCTAAAATAACTACTTTTGTTCTATAAGTTATTTACTTGAAGAACAGAATTTTGTAGCAATGTACAATCAAAATCTTCTAACTAATACTTTAGTTCTTTAAGTTATTTACTTGAAGATCAGAATTTTGCTAATAGTTTAAAATTGAAAACCCTAAAATAACTACTTTTGTTCTATAAGTTATTTACTTGAAGATCTGCATTTTGTTAATAGTTTAAAATTGAAAACCCTAAAATAACTACTTCTGTTCTATAAGTTATTTACTTGAAGATCAGAATATTGTTAATAGTTTAAAATTGAAAACTCTAAAATAACTACTTTTGTTCTATAAGTTATTTACTTGTAGAACAGAATTTTGTAGCAATTTAAAATCAAAATCTTCTATCTAATACTTTAGTTCCTTAAGTTATTTACTTGTAGATCAGAATTTTGTTAATAGTTTAAAATTGAAAACCCTAAAATAACTACTTTTGTTCTATAAGTTATTTACTTGAAGATCTGCATTTTGTTAATAGTTTAAATTTAAAAACTCTAAATTAACTACTTCTGTTCTATAAGTTATTTACATGAAGATCAGTATTTTGTTAATAGTTTAAAATTGAAAACCCTAAAATAACTACTTTTGTTCTATAAGTTATTTACTTGAAGAACAGAATTTTGTAGCAATGTAAAATCAAAATCTTCTAACTAATACTTTAGTTCTTTAAGTTATTTACTTGAAGATCAGAATTTTGCTAATAGTTTAAAATTAAAAACTCTAAATTAACTACTTCTGTTCTATAAGTTAAGTATATGAAGATCAGTATTTTGTTAATAGTTTAAAATTGAAAACCCTAAAATAACTACTTTTGTTCTATAAGTTATTTACTTGAAGATCTGCATTTTGTTAATAGTTTAAAATTAAAAACTCTAAATTAACTACTTCTGTTCTATAAGTTAAGTATTTGAAGATCAGTAATTTGTTAATAGTTTAAAATTGAAAACCCTAAAATAACTACTTTTGTTCTATAAGTTATTTACTTGAAGATCTGCATTTTGTTAATAGTTTAAAATTAAAAACTCTAAATTAACTACTTCTGTTCTATAAGTTATTTACTTGAAGATCAGTATTTTGTTAATAGTTTAAAATTGAAAACCCTAAAATAACTACTTTTGTTCTATAAGTTATTTACATGAAGATCAGTATTTTGTTAATAGTTTAAAATTGAAAACCCTAAAATAACTACTTTTGTTCTATAAGTTATTTACTTGTAGAACAGAATTTTGTAGCAATTTAAAATCAAAATCTTCTAACTAATACTTTAGTTCCTTAAGTTATTTACTTGAAGATCAGAATTTTGTTAATAGTTTAAAATTGAAAACCCTAAAATAACTACTTTTGTTCTATAAGTTATTTACTTGAAGATCAGAATATTGTTAATAGTTTAAAATTGAAAACTCTAAAATAACTACTTTAGTTCTATAAGTTATTTACATGAAGATCAGTATTTTGTTAATAGTTTAAAATTGAAAACCCTAAAATAACTACTTTTGTTCTATAAGTTATTTACTTGTAGAACAGAATTTTGTAGCAATTTAAAATCAAAATCTTCTAACTAATACTTTAGTTCCTTAAGTTATTTACTTGAAGATCAGAATTTTGTTAATAGTTTAAAATTGAAAACTCTAAAATAACTACTTTTGTTCTATAAGTAATTTACTTGAAGAACAGAATTTTGTAGCAATGTAAAGTCATAATCTTCTAACTAATACTTTAGTTCTTTAAGTTATTTACTTGAAGATCAGAATTTTATAATAGTTTAAAATTGAAAACCCTAAAATAACTAATTTTGTTCTATAAGTCATTTACTTGAAGATCTGCATTTTGTTAGTAGTTTAAAATTAAAAACTCTAAATTAACTACTTCTGTTCTATAAGTTATTTACTTGAAGATCAGAATTTTGTTAATAGTTTAAAATTGAAAACTCTAAAATAACTACTTTTGTTCTATAAGTTATTTACTTGAAGAACAGAATTTTGTAGCAACTTAAAATCAAAATCTTCTAACTAATACTTTAGTTCCTTAAGTTATTTATTTGAAGATCAGAATTTTGTTAATAGTTTAAAATTGAAAACCCTTAAATAACTACTTTTGTTCTATAAGTTATTTACTTGAAGATCAGAATATTGTTAATAGTTTAAAATTGAAAACTCTAAAATAACTACTTTTTTTCTATAAGTTATTTACTTGAAGAACAGAATTTTGTAGCAATGTAAAGTCAAAATCTTCTAACTAATACTTTAGTTCTTTAAGTTATTTACTTGAAGATCAGAATTTTATAATAGTTTAAAATTGAAAACCCTAAAATAACTACTTTTGTTCTATAAGTTATTTACTTGAAGAACAGAATTTTGTAGCAATGTAAAATCAAAATCTTCTAACTAATACTTTAGTTCTTTAAGTTATTTACTTGAAGATCAGAATTTTGCTAATAGTTTAAAATTGAAAACCCTAAAATAACTACTTTTGTTCTATAAGTTATTTACTTGAAGATCTGCATTTTGTTAATAGTTTAAAATTAAAAACTCTAAATTAACTACTTCTGTTCTATAAGTTATTTACATGAAGATCAGTATTTTGTTAATAGTTTAAAATTGAAAACCCTAAAATAACTACTTCTGTTCTATAAGTTATTTACTTGAAGATCAGAATATTGTTAATAGTTTAAAATTGAAAACTCTAAAATAACTACTTTTGTTCTATAAGTTATTTACTTGTAGAACAGAATTTTGTAGCAATTTAAAATCAAAATCTTCTATCTAATACTTTAGTTCCTTAAGTTATTTACTTGAAGATCAGAATTTTGTTAATAGTTCAAAATTGAAAACCCTAAAATAACTACTTTTGTTCTATAAGTTATTTACTTGAAGATCTGCATTTTGTTAATAGTTTAAATTTAAAAACTCTAAATTAACTACTTCTGTTCTATAAGTTATTTACATGAAGATCAGTATTTTGTTAATAGTTTAAAATTGAAAACCCTAAAATAACTACTTTTGTTCTATAAGTTATTTACTTGAAGAACAGAATTTTGAAGCAATGTAAAATCAAAATCCTCTAACTAATACTTTAGTTCTTTAAGTTATTTACTTGAAGATCTGAATTTTGCTAATAGTTTAAAATTAAAAACTCTAAATTAACTACTTCTGTTCTATAAGTTAAGTATATGAAGATCAGTATTTTGTTAATAGTTTAAAATTGAAAACCCTAAAATAACAACTTTTGTTCTATAAGTTATTTACTTGAAGATCTGCAATTTGTTAATAGTTTAAAATTAAAAACTCTAAATTAACTACTTCTGTTCTATAAGTTAAGTATTTGAAGATCAGTAATTTGTTAATAGTTTAAAATTGAAAACCCTAAAATAACTACTTTTGTTCTATAAGTTATTTACTTGAAGATCTGCATTTTGTTAATAGTTTAAAATTAAAAACTCTAAATTAACTACTTCTGTTCTATAAGTTATTTACTTGAAGATCAGTATTTTGTTAATAGTTTAAAATTGAAAACCCTAAAATAACTACTTTTGTTCTATAAGTTATTTACATGATGATCAGTATTTTGTTAATAGTTTAAAATTGAAAACCCTAAAATAACTACTTTTGTTCTATAAGTTATTTACTTGTAGAACAGAATTTTGTAGCAATTTAAAATCAAAATCTTCTAACTAATACTTTAGTTCCTTAAGTTATTTACTTGAAGATCAGAATTTTGTTAATAGTTTAAAATTGAAAACCCTAAAATAACTACTTTTGTTCTATAAGTTATTTATTTGAAGATCAGAATATTGTTAATAGTTTAAAATTGAAAACTCTAAAATAACTACTTTAGTTCTATAAGTTATTTACTTGTAGAACAGAATTTTGTAGCAATTTAAAATCAAAATCTTCTAACTAATACTTTAGTTCCTTAAGTTATTTACTTGAAGATCAGAATTTTGTTAATAGTTTAAAATTGAAAACCCTAAAATAACTACTTTTGTTCTATAAGTTATTTACTTGAAGAACAGAATTTTGTAGCAATGTAAAGTCATAATCTTCTAACTAATACTTTAGTTCTTTAAGTTATTTACTTGAAGATCAGAATTTTATAATAGTTTAAAATTGAAAACCCTAAAATAACTAATTTTGTTCTATAAGTTATTTACTTGAAGATCTGCATTTTGTTAGTAGTTTAAAATTAAAAACTCTAAATTAACTACTTCTGTTCTATAAGTAATTTACTTGAAGATCAGAATTTTGTTAATAGTTTAAAATTGAAAACTCTAAAATAACTACTTTTGTTCTATAAGTTATTTACTTGAAGAACAGAATTTTGTAGCAACTTAAAATCAAAATCTTCTAACTAATACTTTAGTTCCTTAAGTTATTTATTTGAAGATCAGAATTTTGTTAATAGTTTAAAATTGAAAACCCTTAAATAACTACTTTTGTTCTATAAGTTATTTACTTGAAGATCAGAATATTGTTAATAGTTTAAAATTGAAAACTCTAAAATAACTACTTTTGTTCTATAAGTTATTTACTTGAAGAACATAATTTTGTAGCAATGTAAAGTCAAAATCTTCTAACTAATACTTTAGTTCTTTAAGTTATTTACTTGAAGATCAGAATTTTATAATAGTTTAAAATTGAAAACCCTAAAATAACTACTTTTGTTCTATAAGTTATTTACTTGAAGATCTGCATTTTGTTAATAGTTTAAAATTAAAAACTCTAAATTAACTACTTCTGTTCTATAAGTTATTTACATGAAGATCAGTATTTTGTTAATAGTTTAAAATTGAAAACCCTAAAATAACTACTTCTGTTCTATAAGTTATTTACTTGAAGATCAGAATATTGTTAATAGTTTAAAATTGAAAACTCTAAAATAACTACTTTTGTTCTATAAGTTATTTACTTGTAGAACAGAATTTTGTAGCAATTTAAAATCAAAATCTTCTAACTAATACTTTAGTTCCTTAAGTTGTTTACATGAAGATCAGAAATTTGTTAATAGTTTAAAATTGAAAACCCTAAAATAACTACTTTTGTTCTATAAGTTATTTACTTGAAGAACAGAATTTTGTAGCAATGTAAAATCAAAATCTTCTAACTAATACTTTAGTTCCTTAAGTTATTTACTTGAAGATCAGAATTTTGTTAATAGTTTAAAATTGAAAACCCTAAAATAACTACTTTTGTTCTATAAGTTATTTACTTGAAGATCTGCATTTTGTTAATAGTTTAAAATTAAAAATTCTAAATTAACTACTTCTGTTCTATAAGTTATTTACATGAAGATCAGTATTTTGTTAATAGTTTAAAATTGAAAACCCTAAAATAACTACTTTTGTTCTATAAGTTATTTACTTGAAGAACAGAATTTTGTAGCAATGTAAAATCAAAGTCTTCTAACTAATACTTTAGTTCTTTAAGTTATTTACTTGAAGATCAGAATTTTGCTAATAGTTTAAAATTGAAAACCCTAAAATAACTACTTTTGTTCTATAAGTTATTTACTTGAAGATCTGCATTTTGTTAATAGTTTAAAATTAAAAACTCTAAATTAACTACTTCTGTTCTATAAGTTATTTACATGAAGATCAGTATTTTGTTAATAGTTTAAAATTGAAAACCCTAAAATAACTACTTCTGTTCTATAAGTTATTTACTTGAAGATCAGAATATTGTAAATAGTTTAAAATTGAAAACTCTAAAATAACTACTTTAGTTCTATATGTTATTTACTTGTAGAACAGAATTTTGTAGCAATGTAAAGTCAAAATCTTCTAACTAATACTTTAGTTCTTTAAGTTATTTACTTGAAGATCAGAATTTTATAATAGTTTAAAATTGAAAACCCTAAAATAACTACTTTTGTTCTATAACTTATTTACATGATGATCAGTATTTTGTTAATAGTTTAAAATTGAAAACCCTAAAATAACTACTTTTGTTCTATAAGTTATTTACTTGTAGAACAGAATTTTGTAGCAATTTAAAATCAAAATCTTCTAACTAATACTTTAGTTCCTTAAGTTATTTACTTGAAGATCAGAATTTTGTTAATAGTTTAAAATTGAAAACCCTAAAATAACTACTTTTGTTCTATAAGTTATTTATTTGAAGATCAGAATATTGTTAATAGTTTAAAATTGAAAACTCTAAAATAACTACTTTAGTTCTATAAGTTATTTACTTGTAGAACAGAATTTTGTAGCAATTTAAAATCAAAATCTTCTAACTAATACTTTAGTTCCTTAAGTTATTTACTTGAAGATCAGAATTTTGTTAATAGTTTAAAATTGAAAACCCTAAAATAACTACTTTTGTTCTATAAGTTATTTACTTGAAGAACAGAATTTTGTAGCAATGTAAAGTCATAATCTTCTAACTAATACTTTAGTTCTTTAAGTTATTTACTTGAAGATCAGAATTTTATAATAGTTTAAAATTGAAAACCCTAAAATAACTAATTTTGTTCTATAAGTTATTTACTTGAAGATCTGCATTTTGTTAGTAGTTTAAAATTAAAAACTCTAAATTAACTACTTCTGTTCTATAAGTAATTTACTTGAAGATCAGAATTTTGTTAATAGTTTAAAATTGAAAACTCTAAAATAACTACTTTTGTTCTATAAGTTATTTACTTGAAGAACAGAATTTTGTAGCAACTTAAAATCAAAATCTTCTAACTAATACTTTAGTTCCTTAAGTTATTTATTTGAAGATCAGAATTTTGTTAATAGTTTAAAATTGAAAACCCTTAAATAACTACTTTTGTTCTATAAGTTATTTACTTGAAGATCAGAATATTGTTAATAGTTTAAAATTGAAAACTCTAAAATAACTACTTTTGTTCTATAAGTTATTTACTTGAAGAACATAATTTTGTAGCAATGTAAAGTCAAAATCTTCTAACTAATACTTTAGTTCTTTAAGTTATTTACTTGAAGATCAGAATTTTATAATAGTTTAAAATTGAAAACCCTAAAATAACTACTTTTGTTCTATAAGTTATTTACATGAAGATCTGCATTTTGTTAATAGTTTAAAATTAAAAACTCTAAATTAACTACTTCTGTTCTATAAGTTATTTACATGAAGATCAGTATTTTGTTAATAGTTTAAAATTGAAAACCCTAAAATAACTACTTCTGTTCTATAAGTTATTTACTTGAAGATCAGAATATTGTTAATAGTTTAAAATTGAAAACTCTAAAATAACTACTTTTGTTCTATAAGTTATTTACTTGTAGAACAGAATTTTGTAGCAATTTAAAATCAAAATCTTCTAACTAATACTTTAGTTCCTTAAGTTGTTTACATGAAGATCAGAAATTTGTTAATAGTTTAAAATTGAAAACCCTAAAATAACTACTTTTGTTCTATAAGTTATTTACTTGAAGAACAGAATTTTGTAGCAATGTAAAATCAAAATCTTCTAACTAATACTTTAGTTCCTTAAGTTATTTACTTGAAGATCAGAATTTTGTTAATAGTTTAAAATTGAAAACCCTAAAATAACTACTTTTGTTCTATAAGTTATTTACTTGAAGATCTGCATTTTGTTAATAGTTTAAAATTAAAAATTCTAAATTAACTACTTCTGTTCTATAAGTTATTTACATGAAGATCAGTATTTTGTTAATAGTTTAAAATTGAAAACCCTAAAATAACTACTTTTGTTCTATAAGTTATTTACTTGAAGAACAGAATTTTGTAGCAATGTAAAATCAAAGTCTTCTAACTAATACTTTAGTTCTTTAAGTTATTTACTTGAAGATCAGAATTTTGCTAATAGTTTAAAATTGAAAACCCTAAAATAACTACTTTTGTTCTATAAGTTATTTACTTGAAGATCTGCATTTTGTTAATAGTTTAAAATTAAAAACTCTAAATTAACTACTTCTGTTCTATAAGTTATTTACATGAAGATCAGTATTTTGTTAATAGTTTAAAATTGAAAACCCTAAAATAACTACTTCTGTTCTATAAGTTATTTACTTGAAGATCAGAATATTGTAAATAGTTTAAAATTGAAAACTCTAAAATAACTACTTTAGTTCTATATGTTATTTACTTGTAGAACAGAATTTTGTAGCAATGTAAAGTCAAAATCTTCTAACTAATACTTTAGTTCTTTAAGTTATTTACTTGAAGATCAGAATTTTATAATAGTTTAAAATTGAAAACCCTAAAATAACTACTTTTGTTCTATAAGTTATTTACTTGAAGATCTGCATTTTGTTAATAGTTTAAAATTGAAAACCCTAAAATAACTACTTTTGTTCTATAAGTTATTTACTTGAAGAACAGAATTTTGTAGCAATGTAAAATCAAAATCTTCTAACTAATACTTTAGTTCTTTAAGTTATTTGCTTGAAGATCAGAATTTTGCTAATAGTTTAAAATTGAAAACCCTAAAATAACTACTTTTGTTCTATAAGTTATTAGTTGAAGATCTGCATTTTGTTAATAGTTTAAAATTAAAAACTCTAAATTAACTACTTCTGTTCTATAAGTTATTTACATGAAGATCAGTATTTTGTTAATAGTTTAAAATTGAAAACCCTAAAATAACTACTTTTCTTCTATAAGTTATTTACTTGAAGATCTGCATTTTGTTAATAGTTTAAAATTAAAAACTCTAAAATAATTACTTTTGTTCTATAAGTTATTTACTTGTAGAACAGAATTTTGTAGCAATTTAAAATCAAAATCTTCTAACTAATACTTTAGTTCCTTAAGTTATTTACTTGAAGATCAGGATTTTGTTAATAGTTTAAAATTGAAAACCCTAAAATAACTACTTTTGTTCTATAAGTTATTTACTTGAATATATGCATTTTGTTAATAGTTTAAAATTAAAAACTCTAAATTAACTACTTCTGTTCTATAAGTTAAGTATATGAAGATCAGTAATTTGTTAATAGTTTAAAATTGAAAACCCTAAAATAACTACTTTTGTTCTATAAGTTTATTACTTGAAGATCTGCATTTTGTTAATAGTTTAAAATTAAAAACTCTAAATTAACTACTTCTGTTCTATAAGTTATTTACTTAAAGATCAGTATTTTGTTAATAGTTTAAAATTGAAAACCCTAAAATAACTACTTTTGTTCTATAAGTTATTTACATGAAGATCAGTATTTTGTTAATAGTTTGAAATTGAAAACCCTAAAATAACTACTTTTGTTCTATAAGTTATTTACTTGTAGAACAGAATTTTGTAGCAATTTAAAATCAAAATCTTCTAACTAATACTTTAGTTCCTTAAGTTATTTACTTGAAGATCAGAATTTTGTTAATAGTTTAAAATTGAAAACCCTAAAATAACTACTTTTGTTCTATAAGTTATTTACTTGAAGATCAGAATATTGTTAATAGTTTAAAATTGAAAACTCTAAAATAACTACTTTAGTTCTATAAGTTATTTACTTGTAGAACAGAATTTTGTAGCAATTTAAAATCAAAATATTCTAACTAATACTTTAGTTCCTTAAGTTATTTACTTGAAGATCAGAATTTTGTTAATAGTTTAAAATTGAAAACCCTAAAATAACTACTTTTGTTCTATAAGTTATTTACTTGAAGAACAGAATTTTGTAGCAATGTAAAGTCAAAATCTTCTAACTAATACTTTAGTTCTTTAAGTTATTTACTTGAAGATCAGAATTTTATAATAGTTTAAAATTGAAAACCCTAAAATAACTAATTTTGTTCTATAAGTTATTTACTTGAAGATCTGCATTTTGTTAGTAGTTTAACATTAAAAACTCTAAATTAACTACTTCTGTTCTATAAGTTATTTACTTGAAGATCAGAATTTTGATAATAGTTTAAAATTGAAAACTCTAAGATAACTACTTTTGTTCTATAAGTTATTTACTTGAAGAACAGAATTTTGTAGCAACTTAAAATCAAAATCTTCTAACTAATACTTTAGTTCCTTAAGTTATTTACTTGAAGATCAGAATTTTGTTAATAGTTTAAAATTGAAAACCCTAAAATAACTACTTTTGTTCTATAAGTTATTTATTTGAAGATCTGCATTTTGTTAATAGTTTAAAATTAAAAACTCTAAACTAACTACTTCTGTTCTATAAGTTATTTACATGAAGATCAGTATTTTGTTAATATTTTAAAATTGAAAACCCTAAAATAACTACTTCTGTTCTATAAGTTATTTACTTGAGGATCAGAATATTGTTAATAGTTTAAAATTGAAAACTCTAAAATAACTACTTTTGTTCTATAAGTTATTTACTTGTAGAACAGAATTTTGTAGCAATTTAAAATCAAAATCTTCTAACTAATACTTTAGTTCCTTAAGTTATTTACTTGAAGATCAGAATTTTGTTAATAGTTTAAAATTGAAAACCCTAAAATAACTACTTTTGTTCTATAAGTTATTTACTTGAAGAACAGAATTTTGTAGCAATGTAAAATCAAAATCTTCTAACTAATACTTTAGTTCCTTAAGTTATTTACTTGAAGATCAGAATTTTGATAATAGTTTAAAATTGAAAACCCTAAAATAACTACTTTTGTTCTATAAGTTATTTACTTGAAGAACAGAATTTTGTAGCAATGTAAAGTCAAAATCTTCTAACTAATACTTTAGTTCTTTAAGTTATTTACTTGATGATCAGAATTTTATAATAGTTTAAAATTGAAAACCCTAAAATAACTACTTTTGTTCTATAAGTTATTTACTTGAAGATCTGCATTTTGTTAATAGTTTAAAATTAAAAATTCTAAATTAACTACTTCTGTTCTATAAGTTATTTACATGAAGATCAGTATTTTGTTAATAGTTTAAAATTGAAAACCCTAAAATAACTACTTTTGTTCTATAAGTTATTTACTTGAAGAACAGAATTTTGTAGCAATGTAAAATCAAAATCTTCTAACTAATACTTTAGTTCTTTAAGTTATTTACAGAATTTTGCTAATAGTTTAAAATTAAAAACCCTAAAATAACTACTTTTGTTCTATAAGTTATTTACTTGAAGATCTGCATTTTGTTAATAGTTTAAAATTGAAAACCCTAAAATAACTACTTTTGTTCTATAAGTTATTTACTTGAAGAACAGAATTTTGTAGCAATGTAAAATCAAAATCTTCTAACTAATACTTTAGTTCTTTAAGTTATTTACTTAAAGATCAGAATTTTGTTAATAGTTTAAAATTGAAAACCCTAAAATAACTACTTTTGTTCTATAAGTTATTTACTTGAAGATCTGCATTTTGTTAATAGTTTAAATTTAAAAACTCTAAATTAACTACTTCTGTTCTATAAGTTATTTACATGAAGATCAGTATTTTGTTAATAGTTTAAAATTGAAAACCCTAAAATGACTACTTTTGTTCTATAAGTTATTTACTTGAAGATCAGAATATTGTTAATAGTTTAAAATTGAAAACTCTAAAATAACTACTTTAGTTCTATATGTTATTTACTTGTAGAACAGAATTTTGTAGCAATTTAAAATCAAAATCTTCTAACTAATACTTTAGTTCCTTAAGTTATTTACTTGAAGATCAGGATTTTGTTAATAGTTTAAAATTGAAAACCCTAAAATAACTATTTTTGTTCTATAAGTTATTTACTTGAAGATCTGCATTTTGTTAATAGTTTAAATTTAAAAACTCTAAATTAACTACTTATGTTCTATAAGTTATTTACATGAAGATCAGTATTTTGTTAATAGTTTAAAATTGAAAACCCTAAAATAACTACTTTTCTTCTATAAGTTATTTACTTGAAGATCTGCATTTTGTTAATAGTTTAAAATTAAAAACTCTAAAATAACTACTTTTGTTCTATAAGTTATTTACTTGTAGAACAGAATTTTGTAGCAATTTAAAATCAAAATCTTCTAACTAATACTTTAGTTCCTTAAGTTATTTACTTGAAGATCAGAATTTTGTTAATAGTTTAAAATTGAAAACCCTAAAATAACTACTTTTGTTCTATAAGTTATTTACTTGAAGAACAGAATTTTGTAGCAATGTAAAGTCAAAATCTTCTAACTAATACTTTAGTTCTTTAAGTTATTTACTTGAAGATAAGAATTTTATAATAGTTTAAAATTGAAAACCCTAAAATAACTACTTTTGTTCTATAAGTTATTTACTTGAAGATCTGCATTTTGTTAATAGTTTAAAATTAAAAATTCTAAATTAACTACTTCTGTTCTATAAGTTATTTACATGAAGATCAGTATTTTGTTAATAGTTTAAAATTGAAAACCCTAAAATAACTACTTTTGTTCTATAAGTTATTTACTTGAAGAACAGAATTTTGTAGCAATGTAAAATCAAAATCTTCTAACTAATACTTTAGTTCTTTAAGTTATTTACTTGAAGATCAGAATTTTGCTAATAGTTTAAAATTGAAAACCCTAAAATAACTACTTTTGTTCTATAAGTTATTTACTTGAAGATCTGCATTTTGTTAATAGTTTAAAATTAAAAACTCTAAATTAACTACTTCTGTTCTATAAGTTATTTACATGAAGATCAGTATTTTGTTAATAGTTTAAAATTGAAAACCCTAAAATAACTACTTCTGTTCTATAAGTTATTTACTTGAAGATCAGAATATTGTTAATAGTTTAAAATTGAAAACTCTAAAATAACTACTTTTGTTCTATAAGTTATTTACTTGTAGAACAGAATTTTGTAGCAATTTAAAATCAAAATCTTCTAACTAATACTTTAGTTCTTTAAGTTATTTACTAGAAGATCAGGATTTTGTTAATAGTTTAAAATTGAAAACCCTAAAATAACTACTTTTGTTCTATAAGTTATTTACTTGAAGATCTGCATTTTGTTAATAGTTTAAATTTAAAAACTCTAAATTAACTACTTCTGTTCTATAAGTTATTTACATGAAGATCAGTATTTTGTTAATAGTTTAAAATTGAAAACCCTAAAATAATTACTTTTGTTCTATAAGTTATTTACTTGAAGATCAGAATATTGTTAATAGTTTAAAATTGAAAACTCTATAATAACTACTTTAGTTCTATATGTTATTTACTTGTAGAACAGAATTTTGTAGCAATTTAAAATCAAAATCTTCTAACTAATACTTTAGTTCCTTAAGTTATTTACTTGAAGATCAGGATTTTGTTAATAGTTTAAAATTGAAAACCCTAAAATAACTACTTTTGTTCTATAAGTTATTTACTTGAATATATGCATTTTGTTAATAGTTTAAAATTAAAAACTCTAAATTAACTACTTCTGTTCTATAAGTTAAGTATATGAAGATCAGTAATTTGTTAATAGTTTAAAATTGAAAACCCTAAAATAACTACTTTTGTTCTATAAGTTTATTACTTGAAGATCTGCATTTTGTTAATAGTTTAAAATTAAAAACTCTAAATTAACTACTTCTGTTCTATAAGTTATTTACTTAAAGATCAGTATTTTGTTAATAGTTTAAAATTGAAAACCCTAAAATAACTACTTTTGTTCTATAAGTTATTTACTTGTAGAACAGAATTTTGTAGCAATTTAAAATCAAAATCTTCTAACTAATACTTTAGTTCCTTAAGTTATTTACTTGAAGATCAGAATTTTGTTAATAGTTTAAAATTGAAAACCCTAAAATAACTACTTTTGTTCTATAAGTTATTTACTTGAAGATCAGAATATTGTTAATAGTTTAAAATTGAAAACTCTAAAATAACTACTTTAGTTCTATAAGTTATTTACTTGTAGAACAGAATTTTGTAGCAATTTAAAATCAAAATATTCTAACTAATACTTTAGTTCCTTAAGTTATTTACTTGAAGATCAGAATTTTGTTAATAGTTTAAAATTGAAAACCCTAAAATAACTACTTTTGTTCTATAAGTTATTTACTTGAAGAACAGAATTTTGTAGCAATGTAAAGTCAAAATCTTCTAACTAATACTTTAGTTCTTTAAGTTATTTACTTGAAGATCAGAATTTTATAATAGTTTAAAATTGAAATCCCTAAAATAACTAATTTTGTTCTATAAGTTATTTACTTGAAGATCTGCATTTTGTTAGTAGTTTAAAATTAAAAACTCTAAATTAACTACTTCTGTTCTATAAGTTATTTACTTGAAGATCAGAATTTTGATAATAGTTTAAAATTGAAAACTCTAAAATAACTACTTTTGTTCTATAAGTTATTTACTTGAAGAACAGAATTTTGTAGCAACTTAAAATCAAAATCTTCTAACTAATACTTTAGTTCCTTAAGTTATTTACTTGAAGATCAGAATTTTGTTAATAGTTTAAAATTGAAATCCCTTAAATAACTACTTTTGTTCTATAAGTTATTTACTTGAAGAACAGAATTTTGTAGCAAAGTAAAGTCAAAATCTTCTAACTAATACTTTAGTTCTTTAAGTTATTTACTTGATGATCAGAATTTTATAATAGTTTAAAATTGAAAACCCTAAAATAACTACTTTTGTTCTATAAGTTATTTACTTGAAGAACAGAATTTTGTAGCAATGTAAAGTCAAAATCTTCTAACTAATACTTTAGTTCTTTAAGTTATTTACTTGAAGATCAGAATTTTATAATAGTTTAAAATTGAAAACCCTAAAATAACTACTTTTGTTCTATAAGTTATTTACTTGAAGATCTGCATTTTGTTAAGAGTTTAAAATTAAAAATTCTAAATTAACTACTTCTGTTCTATAAGTTATTTACATGAAGATCAGTATTTTGTTAATAGTTTAAAATTGAAAACCCTAAAATAACTACTTTTGTTCTATAAGTTATTTACTTGAAGAACAGAATTTTGTTGCAATGTAAAATCAAAATCTTCTAACTAATACTTTAGTTCTTTAAGTTATTTACTTGAAGATCAGAATTTTGCTAATAGTTTAAAATTGAAAACCCTAAAATAACTACTTTTGTTCTATAAGTTATTTACTTGAAGATCTGCATTTTGTTAATAGTTTAAAATTAAAAACTCTAAATTAACTACTTCTGTTCTATAAGTTATTTACATGAAGATCAGTATTTTGTTAATAGTTTAAAATTGAAAACCCTAAAATAACTACTTCTGTTCTATAAGTTATATAGATGAAGATCAGAATATTGTTAATAGTTTAAAATTGAAAACTCTAAAATAACTACTTTTGTTCTATAAGTTATTTACTTGTAGAACAGAATTTTGTAGCAATTTAAAATCAAAATCTTCTAACTAATACTTTAGTTCCGTAAGTTATTTACTTGAAGATCTGCATTTTGTTAATAGTTTAAAATTAAAAACTCTAAATTAACTACTTCTGTTCTATAAGTTAAGTATATGAAGATCAGTAATTTGTTAATAGTTTAAAATTGAAAACCCTAAAATAACTACTTTTGTTCTATAAGTTTATTACTTGAAGATCTGCATTTTGTTAATAGTTTAAAATTAAAAACTCTAAATTAACTACTTCTGTTCTATAAGTTATTTACTTAAAGATCAGTATTTTGTTAATAGTTTAAAATTGAAAACCCTAAAATAACTACTTTTGTTCTATAAGTTATTTACTTGTAGAACAGAATTTTGTAGCAATTTAAAATCAAAATCTTCTAACTAATACTTTAGTTCCGTAAGTTATTTACTTGAAGATCAGAATTTTGCTAATAGTTTAAAATTGAAAACCCTAAAATAACTACTTTTGTTCTATAAGTTATTTACTTGAAGATCTGCATTTTGTTAATAGTTTAAAATTAAAAACTCTAAATTAACTACTTCTGTTCTATAAGTTAAGTATATGAAGATCAGTATTTTGTTAATAGTTTAAAATTGAAAACCCTAAAATAACTACTTTTGTTCTATAAGTTATTTACTTGAAGATCTGCATTTTGTTAATAGTTTAAAATTAAAAACTCTAAATTAACTACTTCAGTTCTATAAGTTAAGTATATGAAGATCAGTATTTTGTTAATAGTATAAATTTAAAAACCCTAAAATAACTACTTTTGTTCTATAAGTTATTTACTTGAAGATCTGCATTTTGTTAATAGTTTAAAATTAAAAACTCTAAATTAACTACTTCTGTTCTATAAGTTATTTACTTGAAGATCAGAATTTTGCTAATAGTTTAAAATTGAAAACCCTAAAACAACTACTTTTGTTCTGTAAGTTATTTACTTGAAGATCTGCATTTTGTTAATAGTTTAAAATTAAAAACTCTTAATTAACTACTTCTGTTCTATAAGTTATTTACATGAAGATCAGAATTTTGTTAATAGTTTAAAATTGAAAACCCTAAAATAACTACTTCTGTTCTATAAGTTATTTACTTGAAGATCAGAATATTGTTAATAGTTTAAAATTGAAAACTCTAAAATAACTACTTTTGTTCTATAAGTTATTTACTTGTAGAACAGAATTTTGTAGCAATTTAAAATCAAAATCTCCTAACTAATACTTTAGTTCCTTAAGTTATTTACTTGAAGATCAGAATTTTGTTAATAGTTTAAAATTGAAAACCCTAAAATAACTACTTTTGTTCTATAAGTTATTTACTTGAAGATCTGCATTTTGTTAATAGTTTAAAATTAAAAACTCTAAATTAACTACTTCTGTTCTATAAATTATTTACATGAAGATCAGTATTTTGTTAATAGTTTAAAATTGAAAACCCTAAAATAACTACTTTTGTTCTATAAGTTATTTACTTGAAGAACAGAATTTTGTAGCAATGTAAAATCCAAATCTTCTAACTAATACTTTAGTTCTTTAAGTTATTTACTTGAAGATCAGAATTTTGCTAATAGTTTAAAATTAAAAACTCTAAATTAACTACTTCTGTTCTATAAGTTATTTACTTGAAGATCTGCATTTTGTTAATAGTTTAAAATTAAAAACTCTAAATTAACTACTTCTGTTCTATAAGTTATTTACTTGAAGATCAGAATATTGTTAATAGTTTAAAATTGAAAACTCTAAAATAACTACTTTTGTTCTATAAGTTATTTACTTGTAGAACAGAATTTTGTAGCAATGTAAAATCAAAATCTTCTAACTAATACTTTAGTTCTTTAAGTTATTTACTTGAAGATCAGTATTTTGTTAATAGTTTAAAATTGAAAACCCTAAAATAACTACTTTTGTTCTATAAGTTATTTACTTGAAGATCTGCATTTTGTTAATAGTTTAAAATTAAAAACTCTAAATTAACTACTTCTGTTCTATAAGTTAAGTATATGAAGATCAGTATTTTGTTAATAGTTTAAAATTGAAAACCCTAAAATAACTACTTTTGTTCTATAAGTTATTTACTTGAAGATCTGCATTTTGTTAATAGTTTAAAATTAAAAACTCTAAATTAACTACTTCTGTTCTATAAGTTATTTACTTGAAGATCAGTATTTTGTTAATAGTTTAAAATTGAAAACCCTAAAATAACTACTTTTGTTCTATTAGTTATTTACATGAAGATCAGTATTTTGTTAATAGTTTAAAATTGAAGACCCTAAAATAACTACTTTTGTTCTATAAGTTATTTACTTGTAGAACAGAATTTTGTAGCAATTTAAAATCAAAATCTTCTAACTAATACTTTAGTTCCTTAAGTTATTTACTTGAAGATCAGAATTTTGTTAATAGTTTAAAATTGAAAACCCTAAAATAACTACTTTTGTTCTATAAGTTATTTACTTGAAGATCAGAATATTGTTAATAGTTTAAAATTGAAAACTCTAAAATAACTACTTTAGTTCTATAAGTTATTTACTTGTAGAACAGAATTTTGTAGCAATTTAAAATCAAAATGTTCTAACTAATACTTTAGTTCCTTAAGTTATTTACTTGAAGATCAGAATTTTGTTAATAGTTTAAAATTGAAAACCCTAAAATAACTACTTTTGTTCTATAAGTTATTTACTTGAAGAACAGAATTTTGTAGCAATGTACAATCAAAATCTTCTCACTAATACTTTAGTTCTTTAAGTTATTTACTTGAAGATCAGAATTTTGCTAATAGTTTAAAATTGAAAACCCTAAAACAACTACTTTTGTTCTATAAGTTATTTACTTGAAGATCTGCATTTTGTTAATAGTTTAAAATTAAAAACTCTAAATTAACTACTTCTGTTCTATAAGTTATTTACATGAAGATCAGTATTTTGTTAATAGTTTAAAATTGAAAACCCTAAAATAACTACTTTTGTTCTATTAGTTATTTACATGAAGATCAGTATTTTGTTAATAGTTTAAAATTGAAGACCCTAAAATAACTACTTTTGTTCTATAAGTTATTTACTTGTAGAACAGAATTTTGTAGCAATTTAAAATCAAAATCTTCTAACTAATACTTTAGTTCCTTAAGTTATTTACTTGAAGATCAGAATTTTGTTAATAGTTTAAAATTGAAAACCCTAAAATAACTACTTTTGTTCTATAAGTTATTTACTTGAAGATCAGAATATTGTTAATAGTTTAAAATTGAAAACTCTAAAATAACTACTTTAGTTCTATAAGTTATTTACTTGTAGAACAGAATTTTGTAGCAATTTAAAATCAAAATGTTCTAACTAATACTTTAGTTCCTTAAGTTATTTACTTGAAGATCAGAATTTTGTTAATAGTTTAAAATTGAAAACCCTAAAATAACTACTTTTGTTCTATAAGTTATTTACTTGAAGAACAGAATTTTGTAGCAATGTACAATCAAAATCTTCTCACTAATACTTTAGTTCTTTAAGTTATTTACTTGAAGATCAGAATTTTGCTAATAGTTTAAAATTGAAAACCCTAAAACAACTACTTTTGTTCTATAAGTTATTTACTTGAAGATCTGCATTTTGTTAATAGTTTAAAATTAAAAACTCTAAATTAACTACTTCTGTTCTATAAGTTATTTACATGAAGATCAGTATTTTGTTAATAGTTTAAAATTGAAAACCCTAAAATAACTACTTCTGTTCTATAAGTTATTTACTTGAAGATCAGAATATTGTTAATAGTTTAAAATTGAAAACTCTAAAATAACTACTTTTGTTCTATAAGTTATTTACTTGTAGAACAGAATTTTGTAGCAATTTAAAATCAAAATCTTCTAACTAATACTTTAGTTCCTTAAGTTATTTACTTGAAGATCAGAATTTTGTTAATAGTTTAAAATTGAAAACCCTAAAATAACTACTTTTGTTCTATAAGTTATTTACTTGAAGATGTGCATTTTGTTAATAGTTTAAATTTAAAAACTCTAAATTAACTACTTCTGTTCTATAAGTTATTTACATGAAGATAAGTATTTTCTTAATAGTTTAAAATTGAAAACCCTAAAATAACTACTTTTGTTCTATAAGTTATTTACTTGAAGAAAAGAATTTTGTAGCAATGTAAAATCAAAATCTTCTAACTAATACTTTAGTTCTTTAAGTTATTTACTTGAAGATCAGAATTTTGCTAATAGTTTAAAATTAAAAACTCTAAATTAACTACTTCTGTTCTATAAGTTAAGTATATGAAGATCAGTATTTTGTTAATAGTTTAAAATTGAAAACCCTAAAATAACTACTTTTGTTCTATAAGTTATTTACTTGAAGATCTGCATTTTGTTAGTAGTTTAAAATTAAAAACTCTAAATTAACTACTTCTGTTCTATAAGTAATTTACTTGAAGATCAGAATTTTGTTAATAGTTTAAAATTGAAAACTCTAAAATAACTACTTTTGTTCTATAAGTTATTTACTTGAAGAACAGAATTTTGTAGCAACTTAAAATCAAAATCTTCTAACTAATACTTTAGTTCCTTAAGTTATTTATTTGAAGATCAGAATTTTGTTAATAGTTTAAAATTGAAAACCCTTAAATAACTACTTCTGTTCTATAAGTTATTTACTTGAAGATCAGAATTTTGATAATAGTTTAAAATTGAAAACTCTAAGATAACTACTTTTGTTCTATAAGTTATTTACTTGAAGAACAGAATTTTGTAGCAACTTAAAATCAAAATCTTCTAACTAATACTTTAGTTCCTTAAGTTATTTACTTGAAGATCAGAATTTTGTTAATAGTTTAAAATTGAAAACCCTAAAATAACTACTTTTGTTCTATAAGTTATTTACTTGAAGAACAGAATTTTGTAGCAACTTAAAATCAAAATCTTCTATCTAATACTTTAGTTCCTTAAGTTATTTACTTGAAGATCAGAATTTTGTTAATAGTTTAAAATTGAAAACCCTTAAATAACTACTTTTGTTCTATAAGTTATTTACTTGAAGAACAGAATTTTGTAGCAATGTAAAGTCAAAATCTTCTAACTAATACTTTAGTTCTTTAAGTTATTTACTTGAAGATCAGAATTTTATAATAGTTTGAAATTGAAAACCCTAAAATAACTACTTTTGTTCTATAAGTTATTTACTTGAAGATCTGCATTTTGTTAATAGTTTAAAATTAAAAATTCTAAATTAACTACTTCTGTTCTATAAGTTATTCACATGAAGATCAGTATTTTGTTAATAGTTTAAAATTGAAAACCCTAAAATAACTACTTTTCTTCTATAAGTTATTTACATGAAGATCAGTATTTTGTTAATAGTTTAAAATTGAAAACCCTAAAATAACTACTTTTGTTCTATAAGTTATTTACATGAAGATCAGTATTTTGTTAATAGTTTAAAACTGAAAACCCTACAATAACTACTTTTGTTCTATAAGTTATTTACTTGTAGAACAGAATTTTTAGCAATTTAAAATCAAAATCTTCTAACTAATACTTTAGTTCCTTAAGTTATTTACTTGAAGATCAGAATTTTGTTAATAGTTTAAAATTGAAAACCCTAAAATAACTACTTTTGTTCTATAAGTTATTTACTTGAAGATCAGAATATTGTTAATAGTTTAAAATTGAAAACCCTAAAATAACTACTTTTGTTCTATAAGTTATTTACTTGAAGATCGGAATATTGTTAATAGTTTAAAATTGAAAACTCTAAAATAACTACTTTAGTTCTATATGTTATTTACTTGTAGAACAGAATTTTGTAGCAATTTAAAATCAAAATCTTCTAACTAATACTTTAGTTCCTTAAGTTATTTACTTGAAGATCTGCATTTTGTTAGTAGTTTAAAATTAAAAACTCTAAATTAACTACTTCTGTTCTATAAGTTATTTACTTGAAGATCAGAATTTTGTTAATAGTTTAAAATTGAAAACTCTAAAATAACTACTTTTGTTCTATAAGTTATTTACTTGAAGAACAGAATTTTGTAGCAACTTAAAATCAAAATCTTCTAACTAATACTTTAGTTCCTTAAGTTATTAACTTGAAGATCAGAATTTTGTTAATAGTTTAAAATTGAAAACCCTTAAATAACTACTTTTGTTCTATAAGTTATTTACTTGAAGAACAGAATTTTGTAGCAATGTAAAGTCAAAATCTTCTAACTAATACTTTAGTTCTTTAAGTTATTTACTTGAAGATCAGAATTTTATAATAGTTTGAAATTGAAAACCCTAAAATAACTACTTTTGTTCTATAAGTTATTTACTTGAAGATCTGCATTTTGTTAATAGTTTAAAATTAAAAATTCTAAATTAACTACTTCTGTTCTATAAGTTATTTACATGAAGATCAGTATTTTGTTAATAGTTTAAAATTAAAAACCCTAAAATAACTACTTTTGTTCTATAAGTTATTTACATGAAGATCAGTATTTTGTTAATAGTTTAAAATTGAAAACCCTAAAATAACTACTTTTGTTCTATAAGTTATTTACATGAAGATCAGTATTTTGTTAATAGTTTAAAATTGAAAACCCTAAAATAACTACTTTTGTTCTATAAGTTATTTACTTGTAGAACAGAATTTTTAGCAATTTAAAATCAAAATCTTCTAACTAATACTTTAGTTCCTTAAGTTATTTACTTGAAGTTCAGAATTTTGTTAATAGTTTAAAATTGAAAACCCTAAAATAACTACTTTTGTTCTATAAGTTATTTACTTGAAGATCAGAATATTGTTAATAGTTTAAAATTGAAAACCCTAAAATAACTACTTTAGTTCTATATGTTATTTACTTGTAGAACAGAATTTTGTAGCAATTTAAAATCAAAATCTTCTAACTAATACTTTAGTTCCTTAAGTTATTTACTTGAAGATCTGCATTTTGTTAGTAGTTTAAAATTAAAAACTCTAAATTAACTACTTCTGTTCTATAAGTTATTTACTTGAAGATCAGTATTTTGTTAATAGTTTAAAATTGAAAACCCTAAAATAACTACTTTTGTTCTATAAGTTATTTACATGAAGATCAGTATTTTGTTAATAGTTTAAAATTGAAAACCCTAAAATAACTACTTTTGTTCTATAAGTTATTTACTTGTAGAACAGAATTTTTAGCAATTTAAAATCAAAATCTTCTAACTAATACTTTAGTTCCTTAAGTTATTTACTTGAAGTTCAGAATTTTGTTAATAGTTTAAAATTGAAAACCCTAAAATAACTACTTTTGTTCTATAAGTTATTTACTTGAAGATCAGAATATTGTTAATAGTTTAAAATTGAAAACCCTAAAATAACTACTTTAGTTCTATATGTTATTTACTTGTAGAACAGAATTTTGTAGCAATTTAAAATCAAAATCTTCTAACTAATACTTTAGTTCCTTAAGTTATTTACTTGAAGATCAGAATTTTGTTAATAGTTTAAAATTGAAAACCCTAATATAACTACTTTTGTTCTATAAGTTATTTACTTGAAAATCTGCATTTTGTTAATAGTTTAAAATTAAAAACTCTAAATTAACTACTTCTGTTCTATAAGTTATTTACATGAAGATCAGTATTTTGTTAATAGTTTAAAATTGAAAACCCTAAAATAACTACTTCTGTTCTATAAGTTATTTACTTGAAGATCAGAATATTGTTAATAGTTTAAAATTGAAAACTCTAAAATAACTACTTTTGTTCTATAAGTTATTTACTTGTAGAACAGAATTTTGTAGCAATTTAAAATCAAAATCTTTTAACTAATACTTTAGTTCTTTAAGTTATTTACTTGAAGATCAGGATTTTGTTAATAGTTTAAAATTGAAAACCCTAAAATAACTACTTTTGTTCTATAAGTTATTTACTTGAAGATCAGAATATTGTTAATAGTTTAAAATTGAAAACTCTAAAATAACTACTTTAGTTCTATATGTTATTTACTTGTAGAACAGAATTTTGTAGCAATTTAAAATCAAAATCTTCTAACTAATACTTTAGTTCCTTAAGTTATTTACTTGAAGATCAGGATTTTGTTAATAGTTTAAAATTAAAAACTCTAAATTAACTACTTCTGTTCTATAAGTTAAGTATATGAAGATCAGTAATTTGTTAATAGTTTAAAATTGAAAACCCTAAAATAACTACTTTTGTTCTATAAGTTATTTACTTGAAGATCTGCATTTTGTTAATAGTTTAAAATTAAAAACTCTAAATTAACTACGTCTGTTCTATAAGTTATTTACATGAAGATCAGTATTTTGTTAATAGTTTAAAATTGAAAACCCTAAAATAACTACTTTTGTTCTATAAGTTATTTACTTGTAGAACAGAATTTTGTAGCAATTTAAAATCAAAATCTTCTAACTAATACTTTAGTTCCTTAAGTTATTTACTTGAAGATCAGAATTTTGTTAATAGTTTAAAATTGAAAACCCTAAAATAACTACTTTTGTTCTATAAGTTATTTACTTGAAGATCAGAATATTGTTAATAGTTTAAAATTGAAAACTCTAAAATAACTACTTTAGTTCTATAAGTTATTTACTTGTAGAACAGAATTTTGTAGCAATTTAAAATCAAAATCTTCTAACTAATACTTTAGTTCCTTAAGTTATTTACTTGAAGATCAGAATTTTGTTAATAGTTTAAAATTGAAAACCCTAAAATAACTACTTTTGTTCTATAAGTTATTTACTTGAAGAACAGAATTTTGTAGCAATGTAAAGTCAAAATCTTCTAACTAATACTTTAGTTCTTTAAGTTATTTACTTGAAGATCAGAATTTTATAATAGTTTAAAATTGAAAACCCTAAAATAACTAATTTTGTTCTATAAGTTATTTACTTGAAGATCTGCATTTTGTTAGTAGTTTAAAATTAAAAACTCTAAATTAACTACTTCTGTTCTATAAGTTATTTACATGAAGATCAGTATTTTGTTAATAGTTTAAAATTGAAAACCCTAAAATAACTACTTTTGTTCTATAAGTTATTTACTTGAAGAACAGAATTTTGTAGCAATGTAAAATCAAAATCTTCTAACTAATACTTTAGTTCTTTAAGTTATTTACTTGAAGATCAGGATTTTGTTAATAGTTTAAAATTGAAAACCCTAAAATAACTACTTTTGTTCTATAAGTTATTTACTTGAAGATCAGAATATTGTTAATAGTTTAAAATTGAAAACTCTAAAATAACTACTTTAGTTCTATATGTTATTTACTTGTAGAACAGAATTTTGTAGCAATTTAAAATCAAAATCTTCTAACTAATACTTTAGTTCCTTAAGTTATTTACTTGAAGATCTGCATTTTGTTAGTAGTTTAAAATTAAAAACTCTAAATTAACTACTTCTGTTCTATAAGTTATTTACTTGAAGATCAGAATTTTGTTAATAGTTTAAAATTGAAAACTCTAAAATAACTACTTTTGTTCTATAAGTTATTTACTTGAAGAACAGAATTTTGTAGCAACTTAAAATCAAAATCTTCTAACTAATACTTTAGTTCCTTAAGTTATTAACTTGAAGAACAGAATTTTGTAGCAATGTAAAGTCAAAATCTTCTAACTAATACTTTAGTTCTTTAAGTTATTTACTTGAAGATCAGAATTTTATAATAGTTTGAAATTGAAAACCCTAAAATAACTACTTTTGTTCTATAAGTTATTTACTTGAAGATCTGCATTTTGTTAATAGTTTAAAATTAAAAATTCTAAATTAACTACTTCTGTTCTATAAGTTATTTACATGAAGATCAGTATTTTGTTAATAGTTTAAAATTGAAAACCCTAAAATAACTAATTTTGTTCTATAAGTTATTTACTTGAAGATCTGCATTTTGTTAGTAGTTTAAAATTAAAAACTCTAAATTAACTACTTCTGTTCTATAAGTTATTTACTTGAAGATCAGAATTTTGTTAATAGTTTAAAATTGAAAACTCTAAAATAACTACTTTTGTTCTATAAGTTATTTACTTGAAGAACAGAATTTTGTAGCAACTTAAAATCAAAATCTTCTATCTAATACTTTAGTTCCTTAAGTTATTTACTTGAAGATCAGAATTTTGTTAATAGTTTAAAATTGAAAACCCTTAAATAACTACTTTTGTTCTATAAGTTATTTACTTGAAGAACAGAATTTTGTAGCAATGTAAAGTCAAAATCTTCTAACTAATACTTTAGTTCTTTAAGTTATTTACTTGAAGATCAGAATTTTATAATAGTTTGAAATTGAAAACCCTAAAATAACTACTTTTGTTCTATAAGTTATTTAATTGAAGATCTGCATTTTGTTAATAGTTTAAAATTAAAAATTCTAAATTAACTACTTCTGTTCTATAAGTTATTTACATGAAGATCAGTATTTTGTTAATAGTTTAAAATTGAAAACCCTAAAATAACTACTTTTCTTCTATAAGTTATTTACATGAAGATCAGTATTTTGTTAATAGTTTAAAATTGAAAACCCTAAAATAACTACTTTTGTTCTATAAGTTATTTACATGAAGATCAGTATTTTGTTAATAGTTTAAAACTGAAAACCCTAAAATAACTACTTTTGTTCTATAAGTTATTTACTTGTAGAACAGAATTTTTAGCAATTTAAAATCAAAATCTTCTAACTAATACTTTAGTTCCTTAAGTTATTTACTTGAAGATCAGAATTTTGTTAATAGTTTAAAATTGAAAACCCTAAAATAACTACTTTTGTTCTATAAGTTATTTACTTGAAGATCAGAATATTGTTAATAGTTTAAAATTGAAAACCCTAAAATAACTACTTTTGTTCTATAAGTTATTTACTTGTAGAACAGAATTTTTAGCAATTTAAAATCAAAATCTTCTAACTAATACTTTAGTTCTTTAAGTTATTTACTTGAAGATCAGAATTTTGCTAATAGTTTAAAATTGAAAACCCTAAAATAACTACTTTTGTTCTATAAGTTATTTACTTGAAAATCTGCATTTTGTTAATAGTTTAAAATTAAAAACTCTAAATTAACTACTTCTGTTCTATAAGTTATTTACATGAAGATCAGTATTTTGTTAATAGTTTAAAATTGAAAACCCTAAAATAACTACTTCTGTTCTATAAGTTATTTACTTGAAGATCAGAATATTGTTAATAGTTTAAAATTGAAAACTCTAAAATAACTACTTTTGTTCTATAAGTTATTTACTTGTAGAACAGAATTTTGTAGCAATTTAAAATCAAAATCTTTTAACTAATACTTTAGTTCTTTAAGTTATTTACTTGAAGATCAGGATTTTGTTAATAGTTTAAAATTGAAAACCCTAAAATAACTACTTTTGTTCTATAAGTTATTTACTTGAAGATCGGAATATTGTTAATAGTTTAAAATTGAAAACTCTAAAATAACTACTTTAGTTCTATATGTTATTTACTTGTAGAACAGAATTTTGTAGCAATTTAAAATCAAAATCTTCTAACTAATACTTTAGTTCCTTAAGTTATTTACTTGAAGATCTGCATTTTGTTAGTAGTTTAAAATTAAAAACTCTAAATTAACTACTTCTGTTCTATAAGTTATTTACTTGAAGATCAGAATTTTGTTAATAGTTTAAAATTGAAAACTCTAAAATAACTACTTTTGTTCTATAAGTTATTTACTTAAAGAACAGAATTTTGTAGCAACTTAAAATCAAAATCTTCTAACTAATACTTTAGTTCCTTAAGTTATTAACTTGAAGATCAGAATTTTGTTAATAGTTTAAAATTGAAAACCCTTAAATAACTACTTTTGTTCTATAAGTTATTTACTTGAAGAACAGAATTTTGTAGCAATGTAAAGTCAAAATCTTCTAACTAATACTTTAGTTCTTTAAGTTATTTACTTGAAGATCAGAATTTTATAATAGTTTGAAATTGAAAACCCTAAAATAACTACTTTTGTTCTATAAGTTATTTACTTGAAGATCTGCATTTTGTTAATAGTTTAAAATTAAAAATTCTAAATTAACTACTTCTGTTCTATAAGTTATTTACATGAAGATCAGTATTTTGTTAATAGTTTAAAATTAAAAACCCTAAAATAACTACTTTTGTTCTATAAGTTATTTACATGAAGATCAGTATTTTGTTAATAGTTTAAAATTGAAAACCCTAAAATAACTACTTTTGTTCTATAAGTTATTTACATGAAGATCAGTATTTTGTTAATAGTTTAAAATTGAAAACCCTAAAATAACTACTTTTGTTCTATAAGTTATTTACTTGTAGAACAGAATTTTTAGCAATTTAAAATCAAAATCTTCTAACTAATACTTTAGTTCCTTAAGTTATTTACTTGAAGATCAGAATTTTGTTAATAGTTTAAAATTGAAAACCCTAAAATAACTACTTTTGTTCTATAAGTTATTTACTTGAAAATCTGCATTTTGTTAATAGTTTAAAATTAAAAACTCTAAATTAACTACTTCTGTTCTATAAGTTATTTACATGAAGATCAGTATTTTGTTAATAGTTTCAAATTGAAAACCCTAAAATAACTACTTCTGTTCTATAAGTTATTTACTTGAAGATCAGAATATTGTTAATAGTTTAAAATTGAAAACTCTAAAATAACTACTTTTGTTCTATAAGTTATTTACTTGTAGAACAGAATTTTGTAGCAATTTAAAATCAAAATCTTTTAACTAATACTTTAGTTCTTTAAGTTATTTACTTGAAGATCAGGATTTTGTTAATAGTTTAAAATTGAAAACCCTAAAATAACTACTTTTGTTCTATAAGTTATTTACTTGAAGATCAGAATATTGTTAATAGTTTAAAATTGAAAACTCTAAAATAACTACTTTAGTTCTATATGTTATTTACTTGTAGAACAGAATTTTGTAGCAATTTAAAATCAAAATCTTCTAACTAATACTATAGTTCCTTAAGTTATTTACTTGAAGATCAGGATTTTGTTAATAGTTTAAAATTAAAAACTCTAAATTAACTACTTCTGTTCTATAAGTTAAGTATATGAAGATCAGTAATTTGTTAATAGTTTAAAATTGAAAACCCTAAAATAACTACTTTTGTTCTATAAGTTATTTACTTGAAGATCTGCATTTTGTTAATAGTTTAAAATTAAAAACTCTAAATTAACTACGTCTGTTCTATAAGTTATTTACATGAAGATCAGTATTTTGTTAATAGTTTAAAATTGAAAACCCTAAAATAACTACTTTTGTTCTATAAGTTATTTACTTGTAGAACAGAATTTTGTAGCAATTTAAAATCAAAATCTTCTAACTAATACTTTAGTTCCTTAAGTTATTTACTTGAAGATCAGAATTTTGTTAATAGTTTAAAATTGAAAACCCTAAAATAACTACTTTTGTTCTATAAGTTATTTACTTGAAGATCAGAATATTGTTAATAGTTTAAAATTGAAAACTCTAAAATAACTACTTTAGTTCTATAAGTTATTTACTTGTAGAACAGAATTTTGTAGCAATTTAAAATCAAAATCTTCTAACTAATACTTTAGTTCCTTAAGTTATTTACTTGAAGATCTGCATTTTGTTAGTAGTTTAAAATTAAAAACTCTAAATTAACTACTTCTGTTCTATAAGTTATTTACTTGAAGATCAGAATTTTGTTAATAGTTTAAAATTGAAAACTCTAAAATAACTACTTTTGTTCTATAAGTTATTTACTTGAAGAACAGAATTTTGTAGCAACTTAAAATCAAAATCTTCTAACTAATACTTTAGTTCCTTAAGTTATTAACTTGAAGAACAGAATTTTGTAGCAATGTAAAGTCAAAATCTTCTAACTAATACTTTAGTTCTTTAAGTTATTTACTTGAAGATCAGAATTTTATAATAGTTTGAAATTGAAAACCCTAAAATAACTACTTTTGTTCTATAAGTTATTTACTTGAAGATCTGCATTTTGTTAATAGTTTAAAATTAAAAATTCTAAATTAACTACTTCTGTTCTATAAGTTATTTACATGAAGATCAGTATTTTGTTAATAGTTTAAAATTGAAAACCCTAAAATAACTACTTTTGTTCTATAAGTTATTTACATGAAGATCAGTATTTTGTTAATAGTTTAAAATTGAAAACCCTAAAATAACTACTTTTGTTCTATAAGTTATTTACATGAAGATCAGTATTTTGTTAATAGTTTAAAATTGAAAACCCTAAAATAACTACTTTTGTTCTATAAGTTATTTACTTGTAGAACAGAATTTTTAGCAATTTAAAATCAAAATCTTCTAACTAATACTTTAGTTCCTTAAGTTATTTACTTGAAGATCAGAATTTTGTTAATAGTTTAAAATTGAAAACCCTAAAATAACTACTTTTGTTCTATAAGTTATTTACTTGAAGATCAGAATATTGTTAATAGTTTAAAATTGAAAACCCTAAAATAACTACTTTTGTTCTATAAGTTATTTACTTGTAGAACAGAATTTTTAGCAATTTAAAATCAAAATCTTCTAACTAATACTTTAGTTCCTTAAGTTATTTACTTGAAGATCAGAATTTTGTTAATAGTTTAAAATTGAAAACCCTAAAATAACTACTTTTGTTCTATAAGTTATTTACTTGAAAATCTGCATTTTGTTAATAGTTTAAAATTAAAAACTCTAAATTAACTACTTCTGTTCTATAAGTTATTTACATGAAGATCAGTATTTTGTTAATAGTTTAAAATTGAAAACCCTAAAATAACTACTTCTGTTCTATAAGTTATTTACTTGAAGATCAGAATATTGTTAATAGTTTAAAATTGAAAACTCTAAAATAACTACTTTTGTTCTATAAGTTATTTACTTGTAGAACAGAATTTTGTAGCAATTTAAAATCAAAATCTTTTAACTAATACTTTAGTTCTTTAAGTTATTTACTTGAAGATCAGGATTTTGTTAATAGTTTAAAATTGAAAACCCTAAAATAACTACTTTTGTTCTATAAGTTATTTACTTGAAGATCAGAATATTGTTAATAGTTTAAAATTGAAAACTCTAAAATAACTACTTTAGTTCTATATGTTATTTACTTGTAGAACAGAATTTTGTAGCAATTTAAAATCAAAATCTTCTAACTAATACTTTAGTTCCTTAAGTTATTTACTTGAAGATCAGGATTTTGTTAATAGTTTAAAATTAAAAACTCTAAATTAACTACTTCTGTTCTATAAGTTAAGTATATGAAGATCAGTAATTTGTTAATAGTTTAAAATTGAAAACCCTAAAATAACTACTTTTGTTCTATAAGTTATTTACTTGAAGATCTGCATTTTGTTAATAGTTTAAAATTAAAAACTCTAAATTAACTACGTCTGTTCTATAAGTTATTTACATGAAGATCAGTATTTTGTTAATAGTTTAAAATTGAAAACCCTAAAATAACTACTTTTGTTCTATAAGTTATTTACTTGTAGAACAGAATTTTGTAGCAATTTAAAATCAAAATCTTCTAACTAATACTTTAGTTCCTTAAGTTATTTACTTGAAGATCAGAATTTTGTTAATAGTTTAAAATTGAAAACCCTAAAATAACTACTTTTGTTCTATAAGTTATTTACTTGAAGATCAGAATATTGTTAATAGTTTAAAATTGAAAACTCTAAAATAACTACTTTAGTTCTATAAGTTATTTACTTGTAGAACAGAATTTTGTAGCAATTTAAAATCAAAATCTTCTAACTAATACTTTAGTTCCTTAAGTTATTTACTTGAAGATCAGAATTTTGTTAATAGTTTAAAATTGAAAACCCTAAAATAACTACTTTTGTTCTATAAGTTATTTATTTGAAGAACAGAATTTTGTAGCAATGTAAAGTCAAAATCTTCTAACTAATACTTTAGTTCTTTAAGTTATTTACTTGAAGATCAGAATTTTATAATAGTTTAAAATTGAAAACCCTAAAATAACTAATTTTGTTCTATAAGTTATTTACTTGAAGATCTGCATTTTGTTAGTAGTTTAAAATTAAAAACTCTAAATTAACTACTTCTGTTCTATAAGTTATTTACTTGAAGATCAGAATTTTGATAATAGTTTAAAATTGAAAACTCTAAAATAACTACTTTTGTTCTATAAGTTATTTACTTGAAGAACAGAATTTTGTAGCAACTTAAAATCAAAATCTTCTAACTAATACTTTAGTTCCTTAAGTTATTTACTTGAAGATCAGAATGTTGTTAATAGTTTAAAATTGAAAACCCTTAAATAACTACTTTTGTTCTATAAGTTATTTACTTGAAGAACAGAATTTTGTAGCAATGTAAAGTCAAAATCTTCTAACTAATACTTTAGTTCTTTAAGTTATTTACTTGATGATCAGAATTTTATAATAGTTTAAAATTGAAAACCCTAAAATAACTACTTTTGTTCTATAAGTTATTTACTTCAAGATCTGCATTTTGTTAATAGTTTAAAATTAAAAATTCTAAATTAACTACTTCTGTTCTATAAGTTATTTACATGAAGATCAGTATTTTGTTAATAGTTTAAAATTGAAAACCCTAAAATAACTACTTTTGTTCTATAAGTTATTTACTTGAAGAACAGAATTTTGTAGCAATGTAAAATCAAAATCTTCTAACTAATACTTTAGTTCTTTAAGTTATTTACTTGAAGATCAGAATTTTGCTAATAGTTTAAAATTGAAAACCCTAAAATAACTACTTTTGTTCTATAAGTTATTTACTTGAAGATCTGCATTTTGTTAATAGTTTAAAATTAAAAACTCTAAATTAACTACTTCTGTTCTATAAGTTATTTACTTGAAGATCAGAATTTTGTTAATAGTTTAAAATTGAAAACTCTAAAATAATTACTTTTGTTCTATAAGTTATTTACTTGAAGAACAGAATTTTGTAACAACTTAAAATCAAAATCTTCTAACTAATACTTTAGTTCCTTAAGTTATTTACTTGAAGATCAGAATTTTGTTAATAGTTTAAAATTGAAAACCCTAAAATAACTACTTTTGTTCTATAAGTTATTTACTTGAAGAACAGAATTTTGTAGCAATGTAAAATCAAAATCTTCTAACTAATACTTTAGTTCTTTAAGTTATTTACTTGAAGATCAGAATTTTGCTAATAGTTTAAAATTGAAAACCCTAAAATAACTACTTTTGTTCTATAAGTTATTTACTTGAAGATCTGCATTTTGTTAATAGTTTAAAATTAAAAACTCTAAATTAACTACTTCTGTTCTATAAGTTATTTACATGAAGATCAGTATTTTGTTAATAGTTTAAAATTGAAAACCCTAAAATAACTACTTCTGTTCTATAAGTTATATAGATGAAGATCAGAATATTGTTAATAGTTTAAAATTGAAAACTCTAAAATAACTACTTTTGTTCTATAAGTTATTTACTTGAAGAACAGAATTTTGTAGCAACTTAAAATCAAAATCTTCTAACTAATACTTTAGTTCCTTAAGTTATTTACTTGAAGATCAGAATGTTGTTAATAGTTTAAAATTGAAAACCCTTAAATAACTACTTTTGTTCTATAAGTTATTTACTTGAAGAACAGAATTTTGTAGCAATGTAAAGTCAAAATCTTCTAACTAATACTTTAGTTCTTTAAGTTATTTACTTGATGATCAGAATTTTATAATAGTTTAAAATTGAAAACCCTAAAATAACTACTTTTGTTCTATAAGTTACTTACTTCAAGATCTGCATTTTGTTAATAGTTTAAAATTAAAAATTCTAAATTAACTACTTCTGTTCTATAAGTTATTTACATGAAGATCAGTATTTTGTTAATAGTTTAAAATTGAAAACCCTAAAATAACTACTTTTGTTCTATAAGTTATTTACTTGAAGAACAGAATTTTGTAGCAATGTAAAATCAAAATCTTCTAACTAATACTTTAGTTCTTTAAGTTATTTACTTGAAGATCAGAATTTTGCTAATAGTTTAAAATTGAAAACCCTAAAATAACTACTTTTGTTCTATAAGTTATTTACTTGAAGATCTGCATTTTGTTAATAGTTTAAAATTAAAAACTCTAAATTAACTACTTCTGTTCTATAAGTTATTTACTTGAAGAACAGAATTTTGTTAATAGTTTAAAATTGAAAACTCTAAAATAACTACTTTTGTTCTATAAGTTATTTACTTGAAGAACAGAATTTTGTAACAACTTAAAATCAAAATCTTCTAACTAATACTTTAGTTCCTTAAGTTATTTACTTGAAGATCAGAATTTTGTTAATAGTTTAAAATTGAAAACCCTAAAATAACTACTTTTGTTCTATAAGTTATTTACTTGAAGAACAGAATTTTGTAGCAATGTAAAGTCAAAATCTTCTAACTAATACTTTAGTTCTTTAAGTTATTTACTTGAAGATCAGAATTTTATAATAGTTTAAAATTGAAAACCCTAAAATAACTACTTTTGTTCTATAAGTTATTTACTTGAAGATCTGCATTTTGTTAAGAGTTTAAAATTAAAAATTCTAAATTAACTACTTTTGTTCTATAAGTTATTTACATGAAGATCAGTATTTTGTTAATAGTTTTAAATTGAAAACCCTAAAATAACTACTTTTGTTCTATAAGTTATTTACTTGTAGAACAGAATTTTGTAGCAATTTAAAATCAAAATCTTCTAACTAATACTTTAGTTCCGTAAGTTATTTACTTGAAGATCAGAATTTTGTTAATAGTTTAAAATTGAAAACCCTAAAATAACTACTTTTGTTCTATAAGTTATTTACTTGAAGAACAGAATTTTGTAGCAATGTAAAATCAAAATCTTCTAACTAATACTTTAGTTCTTTAAGTTATTTACTTGAAGATCAGAATTTTGCTAATAGTTTAAAATTGAAAACCCTAAAATAATTACTTTTGTTCTATAAGTTATTTACTTGAAGATCTGCATTTTGTTAATAGTTTAAAATTAAAAACTCTAAATTAACTACTTCTGTTCTATAAGTTAAGTATATGAAGATCAGTATTTTGTTAATAGTTTAAAATTGAAAACCCTAAAATAACTACTTTTGTTCTATAAGTTATTTACTTGAAGATCTGCATTTTGTTAATAGTTTAAAATTAAAAACTCTAAATTAACTACTTCAGTTCTATAAGTTAAGTATATGAAGATCAGTATTTTGTTAATAGTTTAAAATTGAAAACCCTAAAATAACTACTTTTGTTCTATAAGTTATTTACTTGAAGATCTGCATTTTGTTAATAGTTTAAAATTAAAAACTCTAAATTAACTACTTCTGTTCTATAAGTTATTTACTTGAAGATCAGAATTTTGCTAATAGTTTAAAATTGAAAACCCTAAAATAACTACTTTTGTTCAATAAGTTATTTACTTGAAGATCTGCATTTTGTTAATAGTTTAAAATTAAAAACTCTTAATTAACTACTTCTGTTCTATAAGTTATTTACATGAAGATCAGTATTTTGTTAATAGTTTAAAATTGAAAACCCTAAAATAAAAACTTTTGTTCTATAAGTTATTTACTTGAAGAACAGAATTTTGTAGCAATGTAAAATCAAAATCTTCTAACTAATACTTTAGTTCTTTAAGTTATTTACTTGAAGATCAGAATTTTGCTAATAGTTTAAAATTAAAAACTCTAAATTAACTACTTCTGTTCTATAAGTTATTTACTTGAAGATCTGCATTTTGTTAATAGTTTAAAATTAAAAACTCTAAATTAACTACTTCTGTTCTATAAGTTATTTACTTGAAGATCAGAATATTGTTAATAGTTTAAAATTGAAAACTCTAAAATAACTACTTTTGTTCTATAAGTTATTTACTTGTAGAACAGAATTTTGTAGCAATGTAAAATCAAAATCTTCTAACTAATACTTTAGTTCTTTAAGTTATTTACTTGAAGATCAGTATTTTGTTAATAGTTTAAAATTGAAAACCCTAAAATAACTACTTTTGTTCTATAAGTTATTTACTTGAAGATCTGCATTTTGTTAATAGTTTAAAATTAAAAACTCTAAATTAACTACTTCTGTTCTATAAGTTAAGTATATGAAGATCAGTATTTTGTTAATAGTTTAAAATTGAAAACCCTAAAATAACTACTTTTGTTCTATAAGTTATTTACTTGAAGATCTGCATTTTGTTAATAGTTTAAAATTAAAAACTCTAAATTAACTACTTCTGTTCTATAAGTTATTTACTTGAAGATCAGTATTTTGTTAATAGTTTAAAATTGAAAACCCTAAAATAACTACTTTTGTTCTATTAGTTATTTACATGAAGATCAGTATTTTGTTAATAGTTTAAAATTGAAAACCCTAAAATAACTACTTTTGTTCTATAAGTTATTTACTTGTAGAACAGAATTTTGTAGCAATTTAAAATCAAAATCTTCTAACTAATACTTTAGTTCCTTAAGTTATTTACTTGAAGATCAGAATTTTGTTAATAGTTTAAAATTGAAAACCCTAAAATAACTACTTTTGTTCTATAAGTTATTTACTTGAAGATCAGAATATTGTTAATAGTTTAAAATTGAAAACTCTAAAATAACTACTTTAGTTCTATAAGTTATTTACTTGTAGAACAGAATTTTGTAGCAATTTAAAATCAAAATCTTCTAACTAATACTTTAGTTCCTTAAGTTATTTACTTGAAGATCAGAATTTTGTTAATAGTTTAAAATTGAAAACCCTAAAATAACTACTTTTGTTCTATAAGTTATTTACTTGAAGAACAGAATTTTGTAGCAATATTCCACAAAAATTCTTCTCACTAATACTTTAGTTCTTTAAGTTATTTACTTGAAGATCAGAATTTTGCTAATAGTTTAAAATTGAAAACCCTAAAATAACTACTTTTGTTCTATAAGTTATTTACTTGAAGATCTGCATTTTGTTAATAGTTTAAAATTAAAAACTCTAAATTAACTACTTCTGTTCTATAAGTTATTTACATGAAGATCAGTATTTTGTTAATAGTTTAAAATTGAAAACCCTAAAATAACTACTTCTGTTCTATAAGTTATTTACTTGAAGATCAGAATATTGTTAATAGTTTAAAATTGAAAACTCTAAAATAACTACTTTTGTTCTATAAGTTATTTACTTGTAGAACAGAATTTTGTAGCAATTTAATATCAAAATCTTCTAACTAATACTTTAGTTCTTTAAGTTATTTACTTGAAGATCAGAATTTTGCTAATAGTTTAAAATTAAAAACTCTAAATTAACTACTTTTGTTCTATAAGTTATTTACTTGAAGATGTGCATTTTGTTAATAGTTTAAAATTAAAAACTCTAAATTAACTACTTCTGTTCTATAAGTTATTTACTTGAAGATCAGAATATTGTTAATAGTTTAAAATTGAAAACTCTAAAATAACTACTTTTGTTCTATAAGTTATTTACTTGTAGAACAGAATTTTGTAGCAATTTAATATCAAAATCTTCTAACTAATACTTTAGTTCTTTAAGTTATTTACTTGAAGATCAGAATTTTGCTAATAGTTTAAAATTAAAAACTCTAAATTAACTACTTCTGTTCTATAAGTTATTTACTTGAAGATCTGCATTTTGTTAATAGTTTAAAATTAAAAACTCTAAATTAACTACTTCTGTTCTATAAGTTATTTACTTGAAGATCAGAATATTGTTAATAGTTTAAAATTGAAAACTCTAAAATAACTACTTTTGTTCTATAAGTTATTTACTTGTAGAACAGAATTTTGTAGCAATGTAAAATCAAAATCTTCTAACTAATACTTTAGTTCTTTAAGTTATTTACTTGAAGATCAGTATTTTGTTAATAGTTTAAAATTGAAAACCCTAAAATAACTACTTTTGTTCTATAAGTTATTTACTTGAAGATCTGCATTTTGTTAATAGTTTAAAATTAAAAACTCTAAATTAACTACTTCTGTTCTATAAGTTAAGTATATGAAGATCAGTATTTTGTTAATAGTTTAAAATTGAAAACCCTAAAATAACTACTTTTGTTCTATAAGTTATTTACTTGAAGATCTGCATTTTGTTAATAGTTTAAAATTAAAAACTCTAAATTAACTACTTCTGTTCTATAAGTTATTTACTTGAAGATCAGTATTTTGTTAATAGTTTAAAATTGAAAACCCTAAAATAACTACTTTTGTTCTATTAGTTATTTACATGAAGATCAGTATTTTGTTAATAGTTTAAAATTGAAAACCCTAAAATAACTACTTTTGTTCTATAAGTTATTTACTTGTAGAACAGAATTTTGTAGCAATTTAAAATCAAAATCTTCTAACTAATACTTTAGTTCCTTAAGTTATTTACTTGAAGATCAGAATTTTGTTAATAGTTTAAAATTGAAAACCCTAAAATAACTACTTTTGTTCTATAAGTTATTTACTTGAAGATCAGAATATTGTTAATAGTTTAAAATTGAAAACTCTAAAATAACTACTTTAGTTCTATAAGTTATTTACTTGTAGAACAGAATTTTGTAGCAATTTAAAATCAAAATCTTCTAACTAATACTTTAGTTCCTTAAGTTATTTACTTGAAGATCAGAATTTTGTTAATAGTTTAAAATTGAAAACCCTAAAATAACTACTTTTGTTCTATAAGTTATTTACTTGAAGAACAGAATTTTGTAGCAATATTCCACAAAAATTCTTCTCACTAATACTTTAGTTCTTTAAGTTATTTACTTGAAGATCAGAATTTTGCTAATAGTTTAAAATTGAAAACCCTAAAATAACTACTTTTGTTCTATAAGTTATTTACTTGAAGATCTGCATTTTGTTAATAGTTTAAAATTAAAAACTCTAAATTAACTACTTCTGTTCTATAAGTTATTTACATGAAGATCAGTATTTTGTTAATAGTTTAAAATTGAAAACCCTAAAATAACTACTTCTGTTCTATAAGTTATTTACTTGAAGATCAGAATATTGTTAATAGTTTAAAATTGAAAACTCTAAAATAACTACTTTTGTTCTATAAGTTATTTACTTGTAGAACAGAATTTTGTAGCAATTTAATATCAAAATCTTCTAACTAATACTTTAGTTCCTTAAGTTATTTACTTGAAGATCAGAATTTTGTTAATAGTTTAAAATTGAAAACCCTAAAATAACTACTTTTGTTCTATAAGTTATTTACTTGAAGATGTGCATTTTGTTAATAGTTTAAATTTAAAAACTCTAAATTAACTACTTCTGTTCTATAAGTTATTTACATGAAGATAAGTATTTTCTTAATAGTTTAAAATTGAAAACCCTAAAATAACTACTTTTGTTCTATAAGTTATTTACTTGAAGAACAGAATTTTGTAGCAATGTAAAATCAAAATCTTCTAACTAATACTTTAGTTCTTTAAGTTATTTACTTGAAGATCAGAATTTTGCTAATAGTTTAAAATTAAAAACTCTAAATTAACTACTTCTGTTCTATAAGTTAAGTATATGAAGATCAGTATTTTGTTAATAGTTTAAAATTGAAAACCCTAAAATAACTACTTTTGTTCTATAAGTTATTTACTTGAAGATCTGCATTTTGTTAATAGTTTAAAATTAAAAACTCTAAATTAACTACTTCTGTTCTATAAGTTAAGTATATGAAGATCAGTAATTTGTTAATAGTTTAAAATTGAAAACCCTAAAATAACTACTTTTGTTCTATAAGTTATTTACTTGAAGATCTGCATTTTGTTAATAGTTTAAAATTAAAAACTCTAAATTAACTACTTCTGTTCTATAAGTTATTTACTTGAAGATCAGTATTTTGTTAATAGTTTAAAATTGAAAACCCTAAAATAACTACTTTTGTTCTATAAGTTATTTACATGAAGATCAGTATTTTGTTAATAGTTTAAAATTGAAAACCCTAAAATAACTACTTTTGTTCTATAAGTTATTTACTTGTAGAACAGAATTTTTAGCAATTTAAAATCAAAATCTTCTAACTAATACTTTAGTTCCTTAAGTTATTTACTTGAAGATCAGAATTTTGTTAATAGTTTAAAATTGAAAACCCTAAAATAACTACTTTTGTTCTATAAGTTATTTACTTGAACATCAGAATATTGTTAATAGTTTAAAATTGAAAACTCTAAAATAACTACTTTAGTTCTATAAGTTATTTACTTGTAGAACAGAATTTTGTAGCAATTTAAAATCAAAATCTTCTAACTAATACTTTAGTTCCTTAAGTTATTTACTTGAAGATCAGAATTTTGTTAATAGTTTAAAATTGAAAACCCTAAAATAACTACTTTTGTTCTATAAGTTATTTACTTGAAGAACAGAATTTTGTAGCAATGTAAAGTCAAAATCTTCTAACTAATACTTTAGTTCTTTAAGTTATTTACTTGAAGATCAGATTTTGTTAATAGTTTAAAATTGAAAACTCTAAAATAACTACTTTTGCTCTATAAGTTATTTACTTGAAGAACAGAATTTTGTAGCAACTTAAAATCAAAATCTTCTAACTAATACTTTAGTTCCTTAAGTTATTTACTTGAAGAACAGAATTTTGTAGCAATATAAAGTCAAAATCTTCTAATACTTTAGTTCTTTAAGTTATTTACTTGAAGATCAGAATTTTATAATAGTTTAAAATTGAAAACCCTAAAATAACTAATTTTGTTCTATAAGTTATTTACTTGAAGATCTGCATTTTGTTAGTAGTTTAAAATTAAAAACTCTAAATTAACTACTTCTGTTCTATAAGTTATTTACTTGAAGATCAGAATTTTGTTAATAGTTTAAAATTGAAAACTCTAAAATAACTACTTTAGTTCTATAAGTTATTTACTTGAAGAACAGAATTTTGTAGCAATGTACAATCAAAATCTTCTCACTAATACTTTAGTTCTTTAAGTTATTTACTTGAAGATCAGAATTTTGCTAATAGTTTAAAATTGAAAACCCTAAAATAACTACTTTTGTTCTATAAGTTATTTACTTGAAGATCTGCATTTTGTTAATAGTTTAAAATTAAAAACTCTAAATTAACTACTTCTGTTCTATAAGTTATTTACATGAAGATCAGTATTTTGTTAATAGTTTAAAATTGAAAACCCTAAAATAACTACTTCTGTTCTATAAGTTATTTACTTGAAGATCAGAATATTGTTAATAGTTTAAAATTGAAAACTCTAAAATAACTACTTTTGTTCTATAAGTTATTTACTTGTAGAACAGAATTTTGTAGCAATTTAAAATCAAAATCTTCTAACTAATACTTTAGTTCCTTAAGTTATTTACTTGAAGATCAGAATTTTGTTAATAGTTTAAAATTGAAAACCCTAAAATAACTACTTTTGTTCTATAAGTTATTTACTTGAAGATGTGCATTTTGTTAATAGTTTAAATTTAAAAACTCTAAATTAACTACTTCTGTTCTATAAGTTATTTACATGAAGATAAGTATTTTCTTAATAGTTTAAAATTGAAAACCCTAAAATAACTACTTTTGTTCTATAAGTTATTTACTTGAAGAACAGAATTTTGTAGCAATGTAAAATCAAAATCTTCTAACTAATACTTTAGTTCTTTAAGTTATTTACTTGAAGATCAGAATTTTGCTAATAATTTAAAATTAAAAACTCTAAATTAACTACTTCTGTTCTATAAGTTAAGTATATGAAGATCAGTATTTTGTTAATAGTTTAAAATTGAAAACCCTAAAATAACTACTTTTGTTCTATAAGTTATTTACTTGAAGATCTAAATTTTGTTAATAGTTTAAAATTAAAAACTCTAAATTAACTACTTCTGTTCTATAAGTTAAGTATATGAAGATAAGTATTTTCTTAATAGTTTAAAATTGAAACCCTAAAACAACTACTTTTGTTCTATAAGTTATTTACTTGAAGAACAGAATTTTGTAGCAATGTAAAATCAAAATCTTCTAACTAATACTTTAGTTCTTTAAGTTATTTACTTGAAGATCAGAATTTTGCTAATAGTTTAAAATTAAAAACTTTAAATTAACTACTTCTGTTCTATAAGTTAAGTATATGAAGATCAGTATTTTGTTAATAGTTTAAAATTGAAAACCCTAAAATAACTACTTTTGTTCTATAAGTTATTTACTTGAAGATCTGCATTTTGTTAATAGTTTAAAATTAAAAACTCTAAATTAACTACTTCTGTTCTATAAGTTATTTACTTGAAGATCAGTATTTTGTTAATAGTTTAAAATTGAAAACCCTAAAATAACTACTTTTGTTCTATAAGTTATTTACATGAAGATCAGTATTTTGTTAATAGTTTAAAATTGAAAACCCTAAAATAACTACTTTTGTTCTATAAGTTATTTACTTGTAGAACAGAATTTTTAGCAATTTAAAATCAAAATCTTCTAACTAATACTTTAGTTCCTTAAGTTATTTACTTGAAGATCAGAATTTTGTTAATAGTTTAAAATTGAAAACCCTAAAATAACTACTTTTGTTCTATAAGTTATTTACTTGAAGATCAGAATATTGTTAATAGTTTAAAATTGAAAACTCTAAAATAACTACTTTAGTTCTATAAGTTATTTACTTGTAGAACAGAATTTTGTAGCAATTTAAAATCAAAATCTTCTAACTAATACTTTAGTTCCTTAAGTTATTTACTTGAAGATCAGAATTTTGTTAATAGTTTAAAATTGAAAACCCTAAAATAACTACTTTTGTTCTATAAGTTATTTACTTGAAGAACAGAATTTTGTAGCAATGTAAAGTCAAAATCTTCTAACTAATACTTTAGTTCTTTAAGTTATTTACTTGAAGATCAGAATTTTATAATAGTTTAAAATTGAAAACCCTAAAATAACTAATTTTGTTCTATAAGTTATTTACTTGAAGATCTGCATTTTGTTAGTAGTTTAAAATTAAAAACTCTAAATTAACTACTTCTGTTCTATAAGTTATTTACTTGAAGATCAGAATTTTGTTAATAGTTTAAAATTGAAAACTCTAAAATAACTACTTTTGTTCTATAAGTTATTTACTTGAAGAACAGAATTTTGTAGCAACTTAAAATCAAAATCTTCTAACTAATACTTTAGTTCCTTAAGTTATTTACTTGAAGATCAGAATTTTGTTAATAGTTTAAAATTGAAAACCCTAAAATTACTATTTTTGTTCTATAAGTTATTTACTTGAAGATCTGGATTTTGTTAATAGTTTAAAATTAAAAACTCTAAATTAACTACTTCTGTTCTATAAGTTATTTACTTGAAGATCAGAATGTTGTTAATAGTTTAAAATAGAAAACTCTAAAATAACTACTTTTGTTCTATAAGTTATTTACTTGAAGATCTGCATTTTGTTAATAGTTTAAAATTAAAAACTCTAAATTAACTACTTCTGTTCTATAAGTTATTTACTTGAAGATCAGAATTTTGTTAATAGTTTAAAATTGAAAACCCTAAAATACCTACATTTGTTCTATAAGTTATTTACTTGAAGATTTGCATTTTGTTAATAGTTTAACATTAAAAACTCTAAATTAACTACTTCTGTTCTATAAGTTATTTATTTGAAAATCACTATTTTGTTAATAGTTTCAAATTAAAGCTATAAACTAACTACTTTTGTTCTTTTAGTTTTTTACTTAAAGAACAGAAATTTGTAGACAATTTAAAATCGAGATCTTCAAACTAATACTTTAGCTCTTTAAGTTATTTACTTGAAGATCAGAATTTTGTTAATAGTTTAACATTAAAAACCCTAAAATAACTATTTTTGTTCTATAAGTTATTTACTTGAAGATCTGCATTTTGTTAATAGTTTAAAATTAAAAACTCTAAATTAACCACTCCTGTTCTATAATTTATTTACTTGAAGATCAGAATATTGTTAATAGTTTAAAATTGAAAACCCTAAAATAATTACTTTTGTTCTATAAGTTATTTACTTGAAGATCTGCATTTTGTTATTAGTTTAAAATTAAAAACTCTAAATTAACTACTTCTGTTCTATAAGTTATTTACTTGAAAATCAGCATTTTGTTAATAGTTTAAAATTAAAAACTCTAAGTTAACTACTTCTGGTCTATAAGTTATTTATTTGAAAATCACTATTTTGTTAATAGTTTCATATTAAAGCTATAAACTAACTACTTTTGTTCTTTTAGTTTTTTACTTAAAGAACAGAAATGTGTAGACAATTTAAAATCCAGATCTTTAAACTAATACTTTAGTTCTTTAAGTTATTTAATTGAAGATCAGAATTTTGTTAATAGTTTAAAATTGAAAACTCTAAAATAACTACTTTTGTTCTATAAGTTATTTACTTGAAGAACAGAATTTTGTAGCAATTTAAAATCAAAATCTTCTAACTAATACTTTAGTTCCTTAAGTTATTTACTTGAAGATCAGAATTTAGTTAATAGCTTAAAAGTAAAAACTCTAAATTAACTACTTCTGTTCTATAAGTTATTTACATGAAGATCAGAATTTTGTTAATAGTTTAAAATTGAAAACCCTAAAATAACTACTTTTGTTCTATAAGTTATTTACTTGAAGATCTGCATTTTGTTAATAGTTTAAAATTAAAAACTCTAAATTAGCTACTTCTGTTCTATAAGTTATTTACATGAATATCAGAATTTTGTTAATAGTTTAAAATTGAAAACCCTAAAATAACTACTTTTGTTCTATAAGTTATTTACTTAAAGATCTGCATTTTGTTAATAGTTTAAAATTAAAAACTCTAAATTAACTACTTCTGTTCTATAAGTTATTTACTTGAAGATCAGAATACTGTTAATAGTTTAAAATTGAAAACTCTAAAATAACTACTTCTGTTCTATAAGTTATTTACTTGAAGATCAGTATTTTGTTAATAGTTTAAAATTGAAAACCCTAAAATAACTACTTTTGTTCTATAAGTTATTTACATGAAGATCAGAATATTGTTAATAGTTTAAAATTGAAAACTCTAAAATAACTACTTTAGTTCTATAAGTTATTTACTTGTAGAACAGAATTTTGTAGCAATTTAAAATCAAAATCTTCTAACTAATACTTTAGTTCCTTAAGTTATTTACTTGAAGATCAGAATTTTGTTAATAGTTAAAAATTGAAAACCCTAAAATAACTATTTTTGTTCTATAAGTTATTTACTTGAAGATCTGCATTTTGTTAATAGTTTAAAATTAAAAACTCTAAATTAACCACTTCTGTTCTATAAGTTATTTACTTGAAGATCAGAATATTGTTAATAGTTTAAAATTGAAAACCCTAAAATAATTACTTTTGTTCTATAAGTTATTTACTAGTTATTTACTATAATCTTCACACTAATACTTTAGTTCTTTAAGTTATTTACTTGAAGATCTGGATTTTGTTAATAGTTTAAAATTAAAAACTCTAAATTAACTAATTCTGTTTTATAAGTTATTTACTTGAAGATCAGAATGTTGTTAATGGTTTAAAATAGAAAACTCTAAAATAACTACTTTTGTTCTATAAGTTATTTACTTGAAGATCTGCATTTTGTTAATAGTTTAAAATTAAAAACTCTAAATTAACCACTTCTGTTCTATAAGTTATTTACTTGAAGATCAGAATATTGTTAATAGTTTAAAATTGAAAACCCTAAAATAATTACTTTTGTTCTATAAGTTATTTACTAGTTATTTACTATAATCTTCACACTAATACTTTAGTTCTTTAAGTTATTTACTTGAAGATCTGGATTTTGTTAATAGTTTAAAATTAAAAACTCTAAATTAACTAATTCTGTTTTATAAGTTATTTACTTGAAGATCAGAATGTTGTTAATGGTTTAAAATAGAAAACTCTAAAATAACTACTTTTGTTCTATAAGTTATTTACTTGAAGATCTGCATTTTGTTAATAGTTTAAAATTAAAAACTCTAAATTAACTACTTCTGTTCTATAAGTTATTTACTTGAAGATCAGAATATTTGTTAGGGTAATGTCTTGCAGGTTGCCACCCCATAGCCTTTTTGATCATAACTCGTAATACAATCAACGTATTGTTGATATAATCACATATACAGGAAAGGGGAAGTGTAAAGGCACTATCCTGAGCTAGAAATCATTTAAATTTTCAAAAACTAAAACTTTACAGCAAATTTTCAAAAACATCTAAAATCGACACTTTGAAATTTTGTCTTGCAGGTTGCCACCCCATGAAAAACTGTTAAAAATGTAGAAAAAACCAAGTAAAAACATATGATTTATATTTATTTATTTATATTTACACTTAGTGGCCATGAAAAAAACATTAATGTAAATTGATATGAAAAAAATTATTTTTTCTAATTCTGTTGCAAAATGGCTACATTTTGAAAGTCATTCGAGTTTTAAAAAGTCGTTCTTTTTATAACTAGTGATAAAATGGTTACTGCAGTAATGTCACTGTTAATAAAACATAGTTTGACAGAAGAATTTTGGACGCGATAAATCTGAATTTTTGCATATATCGTCCTTTCCCACCGATAATTCATGAATTCATTAATGAAAATAATATCACAATATAAGTTAACTGAATTTTTAATTATAAATATTTACAACACAATTTACAAATTTCATATTTCCATGATTATTTTCCAGCGCAGATATCGATGGCGAGGGTGATATTCTTCTGGAATTCGCCGGTGGCATCGAAGTGTTAGTAATATTTGTTTCATTATTTTCCATCGTAGATATCAATGGCGAGGGTGATATTCTTCTGGAATTCGCCGGTTGCATTGAAGTGTTATTGTTTGTTTTCACATTTTCGCCTAAAATTTTAGTAGAAATTCGTTTCTTGTTTTCTATGGAATCTTCAATATAACCCTCGGCAACGGTAGAATATTTCCATCCCCCATGTCGCTTTAATGTTAATAAATCCGCTCCAGAATTAGCCAATAAGGAAGCCGAAGATCGACGAAAACAGTGACCAGTATATTGGTCAGAATTAGGCAAATTCAAAAAAATTGCAATTTTTTTAGGCATAGTACCAATTGTGTTAATCCCAATAGGTTGTCTCGTACATTTTCCGTTTCTATATCCCAAAAAAAAACGAGAATTTGCTTGGTTCGGTCGAAGAGATACATATTTTCTAACAATTTCAACTAAATTTAACCCGTCAATATTGCCTTCTGTTATTGTGAATGTTCTTGGATGTTTTGTTTTTGTATCAGGAAGACAAATTTTGAAAAACGAGCCAAAATCTACAACATGATCTGTGAGCATTTTAACAAGTTCGTCCTTACGGCAGCCACCGGATAATCCAATAATCAAGACTACCTATAAACAAAAAATAAATTATGAAGATAAATTCTTAACACTTGCTACTAACAAACTTACCTTTAAAGCTAAATATATTTGGTTATCGGCATTTAATAAAAAATTATTGAAATCTTCTTTTGTCAGTACTTTTGATTTTTTAGGACGATATCCTTCCGCTTGCCTCTTCAAAAAGGCAATTAGATTTGTAAATTTGCTAATATCAACATTATTTTTCATTGAAATTGTCGTTCTTAACATTGAATACGTACTCCACAAAGTGGAAGGTTTATAAACCTTTGCTTTGTTTGCAAAATAAGCAAGAAGTACCTTTTCCACTACTGTTTTGACGTTTTTTGAATCACACCATGTTTTGAAGCGTTTATATGCAAATTCGTATACTTGCTTAGATTTGTCTGGCAATAAAGTTAAAATTGCGAAATTGGCATCATTTTCAATATCAGAATCTTCAGAACCACTCATTTTATTACCATTACCTCGTGCAAAACTATTTACCCGAAATAAAAAATTGCTTGTTGTTTATACATATTGTTGTAGCAACTGATGTTTTAAAACTTCTAGATTAATATAATTTATTTTGTGCAGGTATTTGAACTGTCAATGTAAACTTGATATTATTAGTAGGGTAAATAATTTTACGCGCGATCGATCTGAATTTTTGCATATGCTTTCCAACCGATAATTCACAAGGGAGTGAGTACGAGGCGAGGGGGGGAAAGTTTTTTGCTCAGTTTTTCGATATCTAGCTCCGTTGTCGAGTTATTGCTAATTCAAAAAATGTTGTTTTAAGAAAGCCCATTTTGCACAGAATTAGAAAAAATCTTGTATGCAACACGACGTAAAAGTGTCTTTTTATAACACGGCGCGTTGTCCATCTCGGCTGCGCCTCGATGGACAATTTTCACGCCTAGTTATAAAGTATCACTTTTACATCTAGGTTGCATAAATAGCTATTTTAAAATTTTATAAAAAATTCGAAAAAAATTGTTTTTATTTTTTTTTTCTGTAAATTATATTGTAAATAGTCAATAAAAAAATTGAGACAAAAGTTTAATACGTTCTTATTTATTTAAAATGAATTTAGGTGAAAGGTGGCAACCTGCACTTTTACACCACTTTAGATTATACGTGAAAAAAAAACTGCCAACTCATGATATGTTTAGAAATTTTTAAGGAATATGAAAATTGAATGTAAAAGCAACACAGCAAAAATATTTACCTTAAATTGTCGACGAAAAAGTTCAATTTACGGACACACAAAAAAAACACAATTTTAATTTTTCAATTTAAAAAAAATAATATTTCACACTTTTATCCAAAAACACCCTGTTATTATGTCGGTACGCACCAAAATAGGTTTAAAAGTGACAACTACTCGTTTAACATCGATGGCCGTCGGAATTTAAGGGTTGACCCACCTAGAATGTAGAAATTCGGCTGTGGTGGCAACCTGCAAGAAGTGGCAACCTGCAAGACATGACCCTAATAGTTTAAAATTGAAAACTCTAAAATAACTACTTTTGTTCTATAAGTTATTTACTTGTAGAACAGAATTTTGTAGCAATTTAAAATCAAAATCTTCTAACTAATACTTTAGTTCCTTAAGTTATTTACTTGAAGATCAGAATTTTGTTAATAGTTTAAAATTGAAAACCCTAAAATAACTACTTTTGTTCTATAAGTTATTTACTTGAAGAACACAATTTTGTAGCAATGTAAAATCAAAATCTTCTAACTAATACTTTAGTTGTTTAAGATATTTACTTGAAGATCAGAATTTTGCTAATAGTTTAAAATTGAAAACCCTAAAATAACTACTTTTGTTCTATAACTTATTTACTTGAAGATCTGCATTTTGTTAATAGTTTTAAATTAAAGCTCTAATCTAACTACTTTTGTTCTTTTAGTTATTTACTTAAAGAACAGAAATATGTAGACAATTTAAAATCAAAATCTTCAAACTAATACTTTAGTTCTTTAAGTTATTTACTTAAAGATCAGAATTTTGTTAATAGTTCAAAATTGAAAATACTAAAATGACTACGTTTGTTCTATAAGTTATTTAATTGAAGATCTGGATTTTGTTAATAGTTTAAAATGAAAAACTCTAAATTAACAACTTCTGTTCTATAAGTTATTTACTTGAAGATCAGAATTTTGTTAATAGTTTAAATTTGAAAACCCTAAAATAATTACTTTTGTTCTATAAGTTATTTACTTGAAGATCTGCATTTTGTTATTAGTTTAAAATTAAAAACTCTAAATTAACTACTTCTGTTCTATAAGTTATTTACTTGAAGATCAGCATTTTGTTAATAGTTCAAAATTGAAAATACTAAAATGACTACGTTTGTTCTATAAGTTATTTAATTGAAGATCTGGATTTTGTTAATAGTGTAAAATTAAAAACTCTAAATTAACAACTTCTGTTCTTTAAGTTATTTACTTGAAGATCAGAATTTTGTTAATAGTTTAAAATTAAAAACTCTAAATTAACTACTTCTGTTCTATAAGTTATTTACTTGAAGATTAGCATTTTGTTAATAGTTTAAAATTAAAAACTCTAAGTTAACTACTTCTGGTCTATAAGTTATTTATTTGAAAATCAGTATTTTGTTAATAGTTTCAAATTAAAGCTATAAACCAACTACTTTTGTTCTTTTAGTTTTTTACTTAAAGAACAGAAATTTGTAGACAATTTAAAATCGAGATCTTCAAACTAATACTTTAGTTCTTTAAGTTATTTACTTGAAAATCAGAATTTTGTTAATAGTTTAAAATTAAAAACTCTAAATTCACTACTTCTGTTCTATAAGTTATTTACTTGAAGATAAGAATGTTGTTAATAGTTTAAAATAGAAAACTTTAAAATAACTACTTTTGTTCTATATGTTATTTACTTGAAGATCTGCGTTTTGTTAATAGTTTAAAATTAAAAACTCTAAATTCACTACTTCTGTTCTATAAGTTATTTACTTGAAGATCAGAATATTGTTAATAGTTTAAAATTGAAAACTCTAACATAACTACTTTTGTTCTATAAGTTATTTACTTGAAGAATAGAATTTTGTAGCAATTTAAAACCAAAATCTTCTAACTAATACTTTAGTTCTTTAAGTTATTTACTTGAAGATCAGAATTTTGCTAACTGTTTAAAATTGAAAACCCTAAAATAACTACTTTTGTTCTATAAGTTATTTACTTGAAGATCTGCATTTTGTTAATAGTTTAAAAATAAAAACTCTAAATTAACTACTTCTGTTCTATAAATTATTTACTTGAAGATCAAATTGTTTTTAATAGTTTAAAATTGAAAACCCTACAATAACTACTTTTGTTCTATAAGTTATTTACTTGAAGATCTGCATTTTGTTAATAGTTTAAAATTAAAAACTCTAAATTAACTACTTCTGTTCTATAAGTTATTTACATGAAGATCAGAATTTTGTTGATAGTTTAAAATTGAAAACCCTAAAATAACTACTTTTGTTCTATAAGTTATTTACTTGAAGATCTGGATTTTGTTAATAGTTTAAAATTAAAAACTCTAAATTAACTAATTCTGTTCTATAAGTTATTTACTTGAAGATCAGAATGTTGTTAATAGTTTAAAATAGAAAACTCTAAAATAACTACTTTTGTTCTATAAGTTATTTACTTGAAGATCTAGATTTTGTTAATAGTTTAAAATTAAAAACTCTAAATTAACTACTTCTGTTCTATAAGTTATTTACTTGAAGATCAGAATTTTGTTAATAGTTTAAAATTGACAACCCTAAAATAACTTCTTTAGTTCTTTAAGTTATTTACTTGAAGATCAGAATTTTGTTAATAGTTCAAAATTGAAAATACTAAAATAACTACGTTTGTTCTATAAGTTATTTACTTGAAGATCTAGATTTTGTTAATAGTTTAAAATTAAAAACTCTAAATTAACTACTTCTGTTCTATAAGTTATTTACTTGAAGATCAGAATTTTGTTAATAGTTTAAATTTAAAAACCCTAAAATAATTACTTTTGTTCTATAAGTTATTTACTTGAAGATCTGCATTTTGTTATTAGTTTAAAATTAAAAACTCTAAATTAACTACTTCTGTTCTATAAGTTATTTACTTGAAGATCAGCATTTTGTTAATAGTTCAAAATTGAAAATACTAAAATGACTACGTTTGTTCTATAAGTTATTTAATAGAAGATCTGGATTTTGTTAATAGTTTAAAATTAAAAACTCTAAATTAACAACTTCTTTAGTTCTTTAAGTTATTTACTTGAAGATCAGAATTTTGTTAATAGTTTAAAATTGAAAACCCTAAAATAACTACTTTTGTTCTATAAGTTATTTACTTGAAGATCTGCATTTAGTTAATAGTTTAAAATTAAAAACTCTAAATTAACTACTTCTGTTCTATAAGTTATTTAATTGAAGATCAGCATTTTGTTAATAGTTTAAAATTAAAAACTCTAAATTAACTACTTCTGTTCTATAAGTTATTTACTTGAAGATCAGAATACTGTTAATAGTTTAAAATTAAAAACTCTAAAATACCTACTTTTGTTTTATAAGTTATTTACTTGAAGAACAGAATTTTGTAGCAATGTAAAATCAAAATCTTCTAACTAATACTTTAGTTCTTTAAGTTATTTACTTGAAGATTTGAATTTTGCTAATAGTTTAAAATTGAAAACCCTAAAATAACTATTTTTGTTCTATAAGTTATTTACTTAAAGATCTGCATTTTGTTAATAGTTTAAAATTAAAAACTCTAAATTACCCACTTCTGTTCTATAAGTTATTTACTTGAAGATCAGAATATTGTTAATAGTTTAAAATTGAAAACCCTAAAATAATTACTTTTGTTCTATAAGTTATTTACTTGAGGATCTGCATTTTGTTATTAGTTTAAAATTAAAAACTCAAAATTAACTACTTCTGTTCTATAAGTTATTTACTTGAAATTCAGCATTTTGATAATAGTTTAAAATTAAAAACTCTAAGTTAACTACTTCTGGTCTATAAGTTATTTATTTGAAAATCACTATTTTGTTAATAGTTTCAAATTAAAGCTATAAACTAACTACTTTTGTTCTTTTAGTTTTTTACTTAAAGAACAGAAATTTGTAGACAAATTAAAATCGAGATCTTCAAACTAATACTTTAGTTCTTTAAGTTATTTACTTGAAGATCTGCATTTTGTTAATAGCTTAAAATTAAAAACTCTAAATTAACTACTTCTGTTCTATAAGTTATTTACTTGAAGATCAGAATGTTGTTAATAGTTTAAAATTGAAAACTCTAAAATAACTACTTTTGTTCTATAAGTTATTTACTTGAAGAACAGAATTTTGTAGCAATTTAAAATCAAAATCTTCTAACTAATACTTTAGTTCCTTAAGTTATTTACTTGAAGATCAGAATTTTGTTAATAGCTTTAAATTAAAAACTCTAAATTAACTACTTCTGTTCTATAAGTTATTTACATGAAGATCAGAATTTTGTTAATAGTTTAAAATTGAAAACCCTAAAATAACTATTTTTGTTCTATAAGTTATTTACTTGAAGATCTGCATTTTGTTAATAGTTTAAAATTAAAAACTCTTGATTAACTACTTCTGTTCTATAAGTTATTTACATGAAGATCAGAATTTTGTTATAAGTTTAAAATTGAAAACCCTAAAATAACTACTTTTGTTTTATAAGTTATTTACTTGAAGAACAGAATTTTGTAGCAATGTAAAATCAAAATCTTCTAACTAATACTTTAGTTCTTTAAGTTATTTACTTGAAGATTTGAATTTTGCTAATAGTTTAAAATTGAAAACCCTGAAATAACTATTTTTGTTCTATAAGTTATTTACTTAAAGATCTGCATTTTGTTAATAGTTTAAAATTAAAAACTCTAAATTACCCACTTCTGTTCTATAAGTTATTTACTTGAAGATCAGAATATTGTTAATAGTTTAAAATTGAAAACCCTAAAATAATTACTTTTGTTCTATAAGTTATTTACTTGAAGATCTGCATTTTGTTATTAGTTTAAAGTTAAAAACTCTAAATTAACTACTTCTGTTCTATAAGTTATTTACTTGAAATTCAGCATTTTGATAATAGTTTAAAATTAAAAACTCTAAGTTAACTACTTCTGGTCTATAAGTTATTTATTTGAAAATCACTATTTTGTTAATAGTTTCAAATTAAAGCTATAAACTAACTACTTTTGTTCTTTTAGTTTTTTACTTAAAGAACAGAAATTTGTAGACAAATTAAAATCGAGATCTTCAAACTAATACTTTAGTTCTTTAAGTTATTTACTTGAAGATCTGCATTTTGTTAATAGCTTAAAATTAAAAACTCTAAATTAACTACTTCTGTTCTATAAGTTATTTACTTGAAGATCAGAATGTTGTTAATAGTTTAAAATTGAAAACTCTAAAATAACTACTTTTGTTCTATAAGTTATTTACTTGAAGAACAGAATTTTGTAGCAATTTAAAATCAAAATCTTCTAACTAATACTTTAGTTCCTTAAGTTATTTACTTGAAGATCAGAATTTTGTTAATAGCTTAAAATTAAAAACTCTAAATTAACTACTTCTGTTCTATAAGTTATTTACATGAAGATCAGAATTTTGTTAATAGTTTAAAATTGAAAACCCTAAAATAACTACTTTTGTTCTATAAGTTATTTACTTGAAGATCTGCATTTTGTTAATAGTTTAAAATTAAAAACTCTAAATTAACTACTTCTGTTCTATAAGTTATTTACATGAAGATCAGAATTTTGATAATAGTTTAAAATTGAAAACCCTAAAATAACTACTTTTGTTCTATATGTTATTTACTTGAAGATCTGCATTTTGTTAATAGTTTAAAATTAAAAACTCTAAATGAACTACTTCTGTTCTATAAGTTATTTATTTGAAGATCAGAATACTGTTAATAGTTTAAAATTGAAAACTCTTAAATAACTTCTTTTGTTCTATAAGTTATTTACTTGAAGAACAGAATTTTGTAGCAATGTAAAATCAAAATCTTCTAACTAATACTTTAGTTCTTTAAGTTATTTACTTGAAGATCAGAATTTTGCTAATAGTTTAAAATTGAAAACCCTAAAATAACTACTTTTGTTCTATAAGTTATTTACTTGAAGATCTGCATTTTGTTAATAGTTTAAAATTAAAAACTCTAAATTAACTACTTCTGTTCTATATGTTATTTACTTAAAGAACAGAAATTTGTAGACAATTTAAAATCGAAATCTTCACACTAATACTTTAGTTCTTTAAGTTATTTACTTGAAGATCTGCATTTTGTTAATAGTTTAAAATTGACAACCCTAAAATAACTTCTTTTGTTCTATAAGTTATTTACTTGAAGATCTGCATTTTGTTAATAGTTTAAAATTAAAGCTATAATCTAACTACTTTTGTTCTTTTAGTTAATTACTTAAAGAACAGAAATATGTAGACAATTTAAAATCAAAATCTTCAAACTAATACTTTAGTTCTTTAAGTTATTTATTTGAAGATCAGAATTTTGTTAATAGTTCAAAATTGAAAATACTAAAATAACTACGTTTGTTCTATAAGTTATTTACTTGAAGATCTAGATTTTGTTAATAGTTTAAAATTAAAAACTCTAAATTAACTACTTCTGTTCTATAAGTTATTTACTTGAAGATCAGAATTTTGTTAATAGTTTAAAATTGAAAACCCTAAAATAATTACTTTTGTTCTATAAGTTATTTATTTGTAGAACAGAATTTTGTAGCAATTTAAAATCAAAATCTTCTAACTAATACTTTAGTTCCTTAAGTTATTTACTTGAAGATCAGAATTTTGTTAATAGTTTAAAATTGAAAACCCTAAAATAACTACTTTTGTTCTATAAGTTATTTACTTGAAGATCTGCATTTTGTTAATAGTATAACATTAAAAACTCTAAATTAACTACTTCTGTTCTATAAGTTAATTTCATGAAGATCCGTATTTTGTTAATAGTTTAAAATTGAAAACCCTAAACAACTATTTTTGTTCTATAAGTTATTTACTTGAAGATCAGGATTTTGTTAATAGTTTAAAATTAAAAACTCTAAATTAACTACTTCTGTTCTATAAGTTATTTACTTGAAGATTAGAATACTGTTAATAGTTTAAAATTAAAAACTCTAAAATAACTACTTTTGTTTTATAAGTTATTTACTTGAAGAACAGAATTTTGTAGCAATGTAAAATCAAAATCTTCTAACTAATACTTTAGTTCTTTAAGTTATTTACTTGAAGATTAGAATTTTGCTAATAGTTTAAAATTGAAAACCCTAAAATAACAATTTTTGTTCTATAAGTTATTTACTTGAAGATCTGCATTTTGTTAATAGTTTAAAATTAAAAACTCTAAATTAACCACTTCTGTTCTATAAGTTATTTACTTGAAGATCAGAATATTGTTAATAGTTTAAAATTGAAAACCCTAAAATAATTACTTTTGTTCTATAAGTTATTTACTTGAAGATCTGCATTTTGTTATTAGTTTAAAATTAAAAACTCTAAATTAACTACTTCTGTTCTATAAGTTATTTACTTGAAATTCAGCATTTTGATAATAGTTTAAAATTAAAAACTCTAAGTTAACTACTTCTGGTCTATAAGTTATTTATTTGAAAATCACTATTTTGTTAATAGTTTCAAATTAAAGCTATAAACTAACTACTTTTGTTCTTTTAGTTTTTTACTTAAAGAACAGAAATTTGTAGACAAATTAAAATCGAGATCTTCAAACTAATACTTTAGTTCTTTAAGTTATTTACTTGAAGATCTGCATTTTGTTAATAGTTTAAAATTAAAAACTCTAAATTAACTACTTCTGTTCTATAAGTTATTTACTTGAAGATCAGAATGTTGTTAATAGTTTAAAATTGAAAACTCTAAAATAACTACTTTTGTTCTATAAGTTATTTACTTGAAGAACAGAATTTTGTAGCAATTTAAAATCAAAATCTTCTAACTAATACTTTAGTTCCTTAAGTTATTTACTTGAAGATCAGAATTTTGTTAATAGCTTAAAATTAAAAACTCTAAATTAACTACTTCTGTTCTATAAGTTATTTACATGAAGATCAGAATTTTGTTAATAGTTTAAAATTGAAAACCCTAAAATAACTATTTTTGTTCTATAAGTTATTTACTTGAAGATCTGCATTTTGTTAATAGTTTAAAATTAAAAACTCTTGATTAACTACTTCTGTTCTATAAGTTATTTACATGAAGATCAGAATTTTGTTATAAGTTTAAAATTGAAAACCCTAAAATAACTACTTTTGTTTTATAAGTTATTTACTTGAAGAACAGAATTTTGTAGCAATGTAAAATCAAAATCTTCTAACTAATACTTTAGTTCTTTAAGTTATTTACTTGAAGATTTGAATTTTGCTAATAGTTTAAAATTGAAAACCCTAAAATAACTATTTTTGTTCTATAAGTTATTTACTTAAAGATCTGCATTTTGTTAATAGTTTAAAATTAAAAACCCTAAAATAATTACTTTTGTTCTATAAGTTATTTATTTGTAGAACAGAATTTTGTAGCAATTTAAAATCAAAATCTTCTAACTAATACTTTAGTTCCTTAAGTTATTTACTTGAAGATCAGAATTTTGTTAATAGTTTAAAATTGAAAACCCTAAAATAACTACTTTTGTTCTATAAGTTATTTACTTGAAGATCTGCATTTTGTTAATAGTATAACATTAAAAACTCTAAATTAACTACTTCTGTTCTATAAGTTAATTTCATGAAGATCCGTATTTTGTTAATAGTTTAAAATTGAAAACCCTAAAATAACTATTTTTGTTCTATAAGTTATTTACTTGAAGATCAGAATTTTGTTAATAGTTTAAAATTAAAAACTCTAAATTAACTACTTCTGTTCTATAAGTTATTTACATGAAGATCAGAATTTTGTTAATAGTTTAAAATTGAAAACCCTAAAATAACTACTTTTGTTCTATAAGTTATTTACTTGAAGATCTGCATTTTGTTAATAGTTTAAAATTAAAAACTCTAAATTAACTACTTCTGTTCTATAAGTTATTTACATGAAGATCAGAATTTTGTTAATAGTTTAAAATTGAAAACCCTAAAATAACTACTTTTGTTCTATAAGTTATTTACTTGAAGATCTGCATTTTGTTAATAGTTTAAAATTAAAAACTCTAAATGAACTACTTCTGTTCTATAAGTTATTTATTTGAAGATCAGAATACTGTTAATAGTTTAAAATTGAAAACTCTAAAATAACTACTTTTGTTCTATAAGTTATTTACTTGAAGAACAGAATTTTGTAGCAATGTAAAATCAAAATCTTCTAACTAATACTTTAGTTCTTTAAGTTATTTACTTGAAGATCAGAATTTTGCTAATAGTTTAAAATTGACAACCCTAAAATAACTTCTTTTGTTCTATAAGTTATTTACTTGAAGATCTGCATTTTGTTAATAGTTTAAAATTAAAGCTATAATCTAACTACTTTTGTTCTTTTAGTTAATTACTTAAAGAACAGAAATATGTAGACAATTTAAAATCAAAATCTTCAAACTAATACTTTAGTTCTTTAAGTTATTTATTTGAAGATCAGAATTTTGTTAATAGTTCAAAATTGAAAATACTAAAATAACTACGTTTGTTCTATAAGTTATTTACTTGAAGATGTAGATTTTGTTAATAGTTTAAAATTAAAAACTCTAAATTAACTACTTCTGTTCTATAAGTTATTTACTTGAAGATCAGAATTTTGTTAATAGTTTAAAATTGAAAACCCTAAAATAATTACTTTTGTTCTATAAGTTATTTATTTGTAGAACAGAATTTTGTAGCAATTTAAAATCAAAATCTTCTAACTAATACTTTAGTTCCTTAAGTTATTTACTTGAAGATCAGAATTTTGTTAATAGTTTAAAATTGAAAACCCTAAAATAACTACTTTTGTTCTATAAGTTATTTACTTGAAGATCTGCATTTTGTTAATAGTATAACATTAAAAACTCTAAATTAACTACTTCTGTTCTATAAGTTAATTTCATGAAGATCCGTATTTTGTTAATAGTTTAAAATTGAAAACCCTAAAATAACTATTTTTGTTCTATAAGTTATTTACTTGAAGATCAGGATTTTGTTAATAGTTTAAAATTAAAAACTCTAAATTAACTACTTCTGTTCTATAAGTTATTTACTTGAAGATCAGAATACTGTTAATAGTTTAAAATTAAAAACTCTAAAATAACTACTTTTGTTTTATAAGTTATTTACTTGAAGAACAGAATTTTGTAGCAATGTAAAATCAAAATCTTCTAACTAATACTTTAGTTCTTTAAGTTATTTACTTGAAGATTAGAATTTTGCTAATAGTTTAAAATTGAAAACCCTAAAATAACTATTTTTGTTCTATAAGTTATTTACTTGAAGATCTGCATTTTGTTAATAGTTTAAAATTAAAAACTCTAAATTAACCACTTCTGTTCTATAAGTTATTTACTTGAAGATCAGAATATTGTTAATAGTTTAAAATTGAAAACCCTAAAATAATTACTTTTGTTCTATAAGTTATTTACTTGAAGATCTGCATTTTGTTATTAGTTTAAAATTAAAAACTCTAAATTAACTACTTCTGTTCTATAAGTTATTTACTTGAAATTCAGCATTTTGATAATAGTTTAAAATTAAAAACTCTAAGTTAACTACTTCTGGTCTATAAGTTATTTATTTGAAAATCACTATTTTGTTAATAGTTTCAAATTAAAGCTATAAACTAACTACTTTTGTTCTTTTAGTTTTTTACTTAAAGAACAGAAATTTGTAGACAAATTAAAATCGAGATCTTCAAACTAATACTTTAGTTCTTTAAGTTATTTACTTGAAGATCTGCATTTTGTTAATAGTTTAAAATTAAAAACTCTAAATTAACTACTTCTGTTCTATAAGTTATTTACTTGAAGATCAGAATGTTGTTAATAGTTTAAAATTGAAAACTCTAAAATAACTACTTTTGTTCTATAAGTTATTTACTTGAAGAACAGAATTTTGTAGCAATTTAAAATCAAAATCTTCTAACTAATACTTTAGTTCCTTAAGTTATTTACTTGAAGATCAGAATTTTGTTAATAGCTTAAAATTAAAAACTCTAAATTAACTACTTCTGTTCTATAAGTTATTTACATGAAGATCAGAATTTTGTTATAAGTTTAAAATTGAAAACCCTAAAATAACTACTTTTGTTTTATAAGTTATTTACTTGAAGAACAGAATTTTGTAGCAATGTAAAATCAAAATCTTCTAACTAATACTTTAGTTGTTTAAGTTATTTACTTGAAGATTTGAATTTTGCTAATAGTTTAAAATTGAAAACCCTAAAATAACTATTTTTGTTCTATAAGTTATTTACTTAAAGATCTGCATTTTGTTAATAGTTTAAAATTAAAAACTCTAAATTACCCACTTCTGTTCTATAAGTTATTTACTTGAAGATCAGAATATTGTTAATAGTTTAAAATTGAAAACCCTAAAATAATTACTTTTGTTCTATAAGTTATTTATTTGTAGAACAGAATTTTGTAGCAATTTAAAATCAAAATCTTCTAACTAATACTTTAGTTCCTTAAGTTATTTACATGAAGATCAGAATTTTGTTAATAGTTTAAAATTGAAAACCCTAAAATAACTACTTTTGTTCTATAAGTTATTTACTTGAAGATCTGCATTTTGTTAATAGTTTAAAATTAAAAACTCTAAATTAACTACTTCTGTTCTATAAGTTATTTACATGAAGATCAGAATTTTGTTAATAGTTTAAAATTGAAAACCCTAAAATAACTACTTTTGTTCTATAAGTTATTTACTTGAAGATCTGCATTTTGTTAATAGTTTAAAATTAAAAACTCTAAATGAACTACTTCTGTTCTATAAGTTATTTATTTGAAGATCAGAATACTGTTAATAGTTTAAAATTGAAAACTCTAAAATTACTACTTTTGTTCTATAAGTTATTTACTTGAAGAACAGAATTTTGTAGCAATGTAAAATCAAAATCTTCTAACTAATACTTTAGTTCTTTAAGTTATTTACTTGAAGATCAGAATTTTGCTAATAGTTTAAAATTGAAAACCCTAAAATAACTACTTTTGTTCTATAAGTTATTTACTTGAAGATCTGCATTTTGTTAATAGTTTAAAATTAAAAACTCTAAATTAACTACTTCTGTTCTATATGTTATTTACTTAAAGAACAGAAATTTGTAGACAATTTAAAATCGAAATCTTCACACTAATACTTTAGTTCTTTAAGTTATTTACTTGAAGATCTGCATTTTGTTAATAGTTTAAAATTGACAACCATAAAATAACTTCTTTTGTTCTATAAGTTATTTACTTGAAGATCTGCATTTTGTTAATAGTTTAAAATTAAAGCTATAATCTAACTACTTTTGTTCTTTTAGTTAATTACTTAAAGAACAGAAATATGTAGACAATTTAAAATCAAAATCTTCAAACTAATACTTTAGTTCTTTAAGTTATTTATTTGAAGATCAGAATTTTGTTAATAGTTCAAAATTGAAAATACTAAAATAACTACGTTTGTTCTATAAGTTATTTACTTGAAGATCTAGATTTTGTTAATAGTTTAAAATTAAAAACTCTAAATTAACTACTTCTGTTCTATAAGTTATTTACTTGAAGATCAGAATTTTGTTAATAGTTTAAAATTGAAAACCCTAAAATAATTACTTTTGTTCTATAAGTTATTTACTTGCAGATCTGCATTTTGTTATTAGTTTGAAATTAAAAACTCTAAATTAACTACTTCTGTTCTATAAGTTATTTACTTGAAGATCAGCATTTTGTTAATAGTTTAAAATTGAAAACTCTAAGTTAACTACTTCTGGTCTATAAGTTATTTATTTGAAAATCAGTATTTTGTTAATAGTTCCAAATTAAAGCTATAAACTAACTACTTTTGTTCTTTTAGTTTTTTACTTAAAGAACAGAAATTTGTAGACAATTTAAAATTGAGATCTTCAAACTAATACTTTAGTTCTTTAAGTTATTTACTTGAAGATCAGAATTTTGTTAATAGTTTAAAATTGAAAACCCTAAAATAACTATTTTTGTTCTATAAGGTATTTACTTGAAGATCTGCATTTTGTTAATAGTTTAAAATTAAAAACTCTAAATTAACTACTTCTGTTCTATAAGTTATTTACTTGAAGATCAGAATATTGTTAATAGTTTATAATTGAAAACTCTAAAATAACTACTTTTGTTCTATAAGTTATTTACTTGTAGTACAAAAAATAGTTATTTTAGGGTTTTCAATTTTAAACTATTAACAAAATTCTGATCTTCATGTAAATAACTTATAGAACAGAAGTAGTTAATTTAGGGTTTTTAATTTTAAACTATTAACAAAATGCAGATCTTCAAGTAAATAACTTATAGAAAAAAAGTAGTTATTTTAGGGTTTTCAATTTTAAACTATTAACAAAATTCTGATCTTCAAGTAAATAACTTAAAGAACTAAAGTATTAGTTTGAAGATTTTGATTTTAAATTGCTACAAAATTCTGTTCTTTAAGTAAATAACTAAAAGAACAATAGTAGTTAGATTATAGCTTTAATTTTAAACTATTAACAAAATGCAAATCTTCTAGTAAATAACTTATAGAACAAAAGTAGTTATTTTAGGGTTTTCAATTTTAAACTATTAACAAAATTCTGATCTTCAAGTAAATAACTTATAGAACAAAAGTAGTTATTTTAGGGTTTTCAATTTGAAACTATTAACAAAATTCTGATCTTCAAGTAAATAACTTAAGGAACTAAAGTATTAGTTAGAAGATTTTGATTTTAAACTGCTTCAAAATTCTGTTCTTCAAGTAAATAACTTATAGAACAAAAGTAGTTATTTTAGGGTTTTCAATTTTAAACTATTAACAAAATTCTGATCTTCAAGTAAATAACTTAAAGAACTAAAGTATTAGTTTGAAGATTTCGATTTTAAATTGTCTACAAATTTCTGTTCTTTAAGTAAATAACTAATAGAACAAAAGTAGTTAGTTTATAGCTTTAATTTTAAACTATTACCAAAATAGTGATTTTCAAGTAAATAACTTATAGACCAGAAGTAGTTAATTTAGAGTTTTTAATTTTAAACTATTAACAAAATGCTGATCTTCAAGTAAATAACTTATAGAACAGAAGTAGTTAATTTAGAGTTTTTAATTTTAAACTATTAACAAAATGCAGATCTTCAAGTAAATAACTTATAGAGCAAAATTAGCTATTTTAGGGTTTTTAATTTTAAACTATTAACAAAATTCTGATCTTCAAGTAAATAACTTATAGAACAGAAGTTGTTAATTTAGAGTTTTGAATTTTAAACTATTAACAAAATTCTGATCTTCATGTAAATAACTTATAGAACAGAAGTAGTTAATTTAGAGTTTTTAATTTTAAACTATTAACAAAATTCAGATCTTCAAGTAAATAACTTATAGAACAAAAGTAGTTATTTTAGGATTTTCAATTTTAAACTATTAAAAAAATTATGATCTTCAAGTAAATAACTTAAGGAACTAAAGTATTAGTTAGAAGATTTTTATTTTAAATTGCTACAAAATTCTGTTCTTCAAGTAAATAACTTACAGAACAAAAGTAGTTATTTTAGAGTTTTCAATTTTAAACTATTAAGAAAATTCTGATCTTCAAGTAAATAACTTATAGAACAGAAGTAGTTAATTTAGAGTTTTTAAATTGAAACTATTAACAAAATTCTGATCTTCATGTAAATAACTTATAGAACAGAAGTAGTTAATTTAGAGTTTTTAAATTGAAACTATTAACAAAATTCTGATCTTCATGTAAATAACTTATAGAACAGAAGTAGTTAATTTAGAGTTTTTAATTTTAAACTATTAACAAAATGCAGATCTTCAAGTAAATAACTTATAGAGCAAAATTAGTTATTTTAGGGTTTTTAATTTTAAACTATTAACAAAATTCTGATCTTCAAGTAAATAACTTATAGAACAGAAGTAGTTAATTTAGAGTTTTTAATTTTAAACTATTAACAAAATGCAGATCTTCAAGTAAACAACTTATAGAACAAAAATAGTTATTTTAGGGTTTACAATTTTAAACTATTAACAAAATTCTGATCTTCATGTAAATAACTTATAGAACAGAAGTAGTTAATTTAGAGTTTTTAATTTTAAACTATTAACAAAATTCAGATCTTCAAGTAAATAACTTATAGAACAAAAGTAGTTATTTTAGGGTTTTCAATTTTAAACTATTAACAAAATTCTGATCTTCAAGTAAATTACTTAAGGAACTAAAGTATTAGTTAGAAGATTTTGATTTTAAATTGCTACAAAATGCTGTTCTTCAAGTAAATAACTTATAGCACAAAAGTAGTTATTTTAGAGTTTTCAATTTTAAACTATTAACAACATTCTGAACTTCAAGTATATAACTTATAGAACAGAAGTAGTTGATTTGGAGTTTTTCTTTTTAAACTATTAACAAAATGCAGATCTTCAAGTAAATAACTTATAGAATAAAAGTAGTTATTTTAGGGTTTTCAATTTTAAACTATTAACAAAATTCTGATCTTCAAGTAAATAACTTATAGAACAGAAGTAGTTAATTTAGAGTTTTCAATTTTAAACTATTAACAAAATTCTGATCTTTAAGTAAATAACTTATAGAACAGAAGTAGTTAATTTAGAGTTTTTAATTTTAAACTATTAACAAAATCCAGATCTTCAAGTAAATAACTTATAGAACAAACGTAGTTATTTTAATATTTTCAATTTTGAACTATTAACAAAATTCTGATCTTCAAGTAAATAACTTAAAGAACTAAAGTATTAGTTTGAAGATTTTGATTTTAAATTGTCTACATATTTCTGTTCTTTAAGTAAATAACTAAAAGAACAAAAGTAGTTAGATTATAGCTTTAATTTTAAACTATTAACAAAATGCAGATCTTCAAGTAAATAACTTATAGAACAAAAGTAGTTATTTTAGGGTTTTCAATTTTAAACTATTAGCAAAATTCTGATCTTCAAGTAAATAACTTAAAGAACTAAAGTATTAGTTTGAAGATTTCGATTTTAAATTGTCTACAAATTTCTGTTCTATAAGTAAATAACTAAAAGGACAATAGTAGTTAGTTTATAGCTTTAATTTTAAACTATTATCAAAATGCTGATTTTCAAGTAAATAACTTATAGACCAGAAGTAGTTAATTTAGAGTTTTTAATTTTAAAATATTAACAAAATGCAGATCTTCAAGTTAATAACTTATAGAACAAAAGTAGTTATTTTAGGGTTTTCAATTTTAAACTATTAACAAAATTCTGATCTTCAAGTAAATAACTTACAGACCAGAAGTAGTTAATTTATAGTTTTTAATTTTAAACTATTAACAAAATTCTGATCTTCATGTAAATAACTTATAGAACAGAAGTAGTTAATTTAGAGTTTTTAATTTTAACTATTAACAAAATGCAGATCTACAAGTAAATAACTTATAGAACAAACGTAGTTATTTTAGTATTTTCAATTTTGAACTATTAACAAAATTCTGATCTTCTAGTAAATAACTTAAAGAACTAAAGTATTAGTTTGAAGATTTTGATTTTAAATTGTCTACATATTTCTCTTCTTTAAGTAAATAACTAAAAGAACAAAAGTAGTTAGAGTATAGCTTTAATTTTAAACTATTAACAAAATGCAGATCTTCAAGTAAATAACTTAAAGAACTAAAGTATTAATTTGAAGATTTCGATTTAAAATTGTCTACAAATTTCTGTTCTTTAAGTAAATAACTAAAAGAACAAAAGTAGTTAGTTTATAGCTTTAATTTTAAACTATTAACAAAATACTGATTTTCAAGTAAATAACTTATAGACCAGAAGTAGTTAATTTAGAGTTTTTAATTTTAAACTATTAACAAAATGCTGATCTTCAAGTAAATAACTTATAGAACAGAAGTAGTTAATTCAGAGTTTTTAATTTTAAACTATTAACAAAATGCAGATCTTCAAGTAAACAACTTATAGAACAAAAGTAGTTATTTTAGGGTTTTCAATTTTAAACTATTAACAAAATTCTGATCTTCAAGTAAATAACTTATAGAACAGAAGTAGTTAATTTAGAGTTTTTAATTTTAAACTATTAACAAAATGCAGATCTTCAAGTAAATAACTTATAGAACAAAAGTAGTTATTTTAGGGTTTTCAATTTTAAACTATTAACAACATTCTGATCTTCAAGTAAATAACTTATAGAACTGAAGTAGTTAATTTAGAGTTTTTAATTTTAAACTATTAACAAAATGCAGATCTTCAAGTAAATAACTTATAGAACAAAAATAGTTATTTTAGGGTTTTCAATTTTAAACTATTAACAAAATTCTGATCTTCAAGTAAATATCTTATAGAACAGAAGTAGGTAATTTAGAGTTTTAAATTTTAAACTATTAACAAAATGCAGATCTTCAAGTAATTAACTTATAGAACAGAAGTAGTTAATTTAGAGTTTTTAATTTTAAACTATTAACAAAATGCAGATCTTCAAGTAAATAACTTATAGAACAGAAGTAGTTAATTTAGAGTTTTTAATTTTAAACTACTAACAAAATGCAGATCTTCAAGTAAATAACTTATAGAACAAAATTAGTTATTTTAGGGTTTTCAATTTTAAATTATTATAAAATTCTGATCTTCAAGTAAATAACTTAAAGAACTAAAGTATTAGTTAGAAGATTTTGACTTTACATTGCTACAAAATTCTGTTCTTCAAGTAAATAACTTATAGAACAAAAGTAGTTATTTTAGGGTTTTCAATTTTATACTATTAACAAAATACTGATTTTCATGTACTTAACTTATAGAACAGAAGTAGTTAATTTAGAGTTTTTAATTTTAAACTATTAACAAAATACTGATCTTCATGTAAATAACTTATAGAACAGAAGTAGTTAATTTAGAGTTTTTAATTTTAAACTATTAACAAAATGCAGATCTTCAAGTAAATAACTTATAGAACAAAAGTAGTTATTTTAGGGTTTTCAATTTTAAACTATTAGCAAAATTCTGATCTTCAAGTAAATAACTTAAAGAACTGAAGTATTAGTTAGAAGATTTTGATTTTAAATTGCTACAAAATTCTGTTCTTCAAGTAAATAACTTATAGAACAGAAGTAGTTAATTTAGAGTTTTTAATTTTAAACTATTAACAAAATGCAGATCTTCAAGTAAATAACTTATAGAACAAAAGTAGTTATTTTAGGGTTTTCAATTTTAAACTATTAACAAAATACTGATCTTCATATACTTAACTTATAGAACAGAAGTAGTTAATTTAGAGTTTTTAATTTTAAACTATTAACAAAATGCAGATCTTCAAGTAAATAACTTAAAGAACTAAAGTATTAGTTAGAAGATTTTGATTTTACATTGCTACAAAATTCTGTTCTTCAAGTAAATAACTTATAGAACAAAAGTAGTTAGTTTAGGGTTTTCAATTTTAAACTATTAACAAAATACTGATCTTCATGTAAATAACTTATAGAACAGAAGTAGTTAATTTAGAGTTTTTAATTTTAAACTATTAACAAAATGCAGATCTTCAAGTAAATAACTTATACAACAAAAGTAGTTATTTTAGGGTTTTCAATTTTAAACTATTAACAAAATTCTGATCTTCAAGTAAATAACTTAAGGAACTAAAGTATTAGTTAGAAGATTTTGATTTTAAATTGCTACAAAATTCTGTTCTACAAGTAAATAACTTATAGAACAAAAGTAGTTATTTTAGAGTTTTCAATTTTAAACTATTAACAATATTCTGATCTTCAAGTAAATAACTGTGGGGTTAGTACTCGTATAATAGTTCTAGGGGTTTTCTCTTAAATGAAACACACTTAAATTATAACGATATAATAAAACAATTAATGAACACAAGTTATAAACAATACAATTATACACGATACAGCCTTCGTCGTACGTCAGGGTCGATCACCACAAGCCGACTGTCCCCCTATGCTGGTGGCGCGGGCAACACCCCCTTCCACCGTTCCCACAACTCGGCCCTCCTGGGTTAAATCCGTCTCGGATTCGCTTCCATCTTGAATTGTGTACCATGGTTTCATATACTCGGCACACGAAGTGGTTTTATAGGGTCCTTCATGATTGCCCTCTCTGATGACATCATAGGTGGCATTCGGCTTCAGTTTTGTTATTACGTAGGGTCCTAAATATTTTCCCCGTAATTTTAAACCTGGCCCAAATTGAGTTCGCTTAATGGCAACAAGATCGTTTATTTTATAGATCTTTGGTGGTCGTCTTCGCAAATTGTATGTACGGCGGTTCTCTTCTTGTATACGATAAATTTGCTTTTTGGCCGTCTTTCGGAGTTCTTCGCGTCCTTTTTGAAATTCTTCTTGAATTTCCTCTTCTATCAACTCTTTTATTCGCAGATCTTCCTTACTTTTCATTTTAACGCCAGTCATTAATTCGAATGGAGTAGTATTAATGCTTCTTTGGTAGGTTGAATTTATCGTCTGCTGAACCTGATTCACATACTTATACCATTTGGTTGGATCATCGATTGATAACTTAGAGAGAACTGGTATTATGATAGAATTTACTCTCTCAACTTGACCATTTGCTCTTGGCAATCCAGTGGTTATTTTATGATGAACGATTCCTTCATTTTCACAGTATGTATCGAACTCATTGGCAGTGAACGCTGTGCCTCGGTCGGATATAATGCAACTTGGATTTCCAAATACTTTCTTCTGGAGTTCCAGCTTGTCGATAACTTCTTTAGCTGTTGTCGATTTCGTCGGATATAACCAAACAAATTTAGTAAACGCGTCGATGACAACCAGGATGTGCTTGTAGTGCTTATTGGTTGACTCTAACGGCCCCAAGTGATCAATGTGGTAGGCATGAAGAGGAACGGCACCTTTCTCCAGTGGATTCAAGAATCCTTCTTGTTTTCCCCTTTTCCTGTTGATCAAAATACATTTAACACAATTCGAAATACATTTTTCAATTTTTTGTTTTAACTTCGGAATGTAATAATCACGATTTATTATTTCTTCAGTTTTTTTAACACCGAAATGACCGTTTTCATGCGCACTTGATATTATATTCATTTGCATACCGCTAGGAATTACTATTAATTCGCGCCCGTCTTTAAATTTATACAAAATGTCATTTTTTAAAAAGTAGTCCTCATATTGTCCCGACTTTAAAATTGTTTTTACACTTTCAATTAAATCGTCTTTTGCTTGCATAGCTTTAATATGAACACTTACATTATTATTTATTTCAACTAACATTACAGGATATCTACTTAGTGCGTCAACATGTTGCATTCTTTCTCCAGCTCGATGTTCAATCGTATATTCGAATTCTTCGAGCATCATGGCCCATCTGGCAACTCTAGTAGTCAAACTTTTCTTGTCCATTGTTTTTTGGAATGCTGAGCAATCTGTCACGATCTTAAACTTATGCCCTAGTAAATAGATGCGAAATTTTTCCAATGATCTTATTATTGCCAGTACTTCCAATTCATAACTGTCGTAGTTTTCCTCGGCTGGCGTAGTCTTTCTGCTCATATAGTAAACCGGGTGGAGCTTACCATCATCGTTACATCTCTGCAGTAATACAGATCCGTATCCTTGTTTGCTTGCGTCTGTATGCAATTCCGTTTCACTATTTTGTCGATAGATTTGTAGAACTGGTTCACAACTTAAAATGTGTTTTAACTTCTCAAAGGCTTCTTCTTCTTTTACGTCGAATCTAAAATTATTCTCTTTCCTCAAAAGGTCGCTTAGCGGCTTGGCTATTAAGGCATATGTGGGAATAAATTTTCTGAAGTAACCCGATAATCCTAGGAAACTTTGTACTTGTTTGAACGTCGTCGGCTTCGGAAAGTTCTTGACTGCACTTGTTTTCAATGGTGACGGCTGAATCGTTCCGTTTTCAATTATGTGCCCTAAAAATTCTACTCGTCTCTTCAAAAATTGACACTTCTTTTTATTGATCTCCAAACCATGATCCCTAGCAACATCCAAAACCTCTTTTAAATTTCTAATACCCTCTGCTTCGTCTTTCGATGGTATGATGATATCATCTACAAACGGTATAGCAATTTTCTTATTCATCAACGTCCTAAATACATTGTAGACAAATCTCTGGAATACTGGAGGAGCATTAGTAAATCCAAATGGAACTCTTAAGAACCAATACTGTCCTCGGTGCATCACAAACGCTGTATATTTTCTGCTTTCAGGATCGACAGGTACATGGAAGAAACCATTTTTGAGATCAATTGTGCTGAAAGTGTTAGCCTCTTGCAATTTATCTAGTTGATCTTCTATGAGCGGCAATGGGAATCGATCTTTAACGCATATTTTATTTATTTTTCTATAATCAATACATATTCTTGGAGAACCATCTTTCTTCTTAACGACTACAACCTGACTTGCATATTCCGATTCACAGGGCTCTACTATGCCATTTCTGATCCATTCTTCTATTTGATCGTCGACTACATCACGTTTTGTAAACGGTAATCTTCTAGGCGTACTGTATATGGGTTCGTCGTTTTTCACTATTATTTTCATAGTCACGTTCGTGGTTTTAATTTTCTTTGGTTCATACTCTTCCAACATTTGTCTGATTATTTTCTTATTTTCTTCTTTAATGATGTGGCTTAAATCCGGTGTGTCGTCTTTTTCTAGTTCACATGAAACCTGCATTACAATGTTATTCACTTCTTTTTTATGAATAATGACACCATCTTGATTAATGTGTACTTCGGCTTGGAGTAATAACTCATTTCCTATCACGGCTTCGTATTGGCAGACGCCCTCTGGTACTACGTGGAATGTAAAAATAAAATCTTCATTGTTAATCGTCACAGTATCAGTAAAAAGTCCTAAGGTTCTTATAGGTTTATTACCCAATCCACTTAAGGTTGACTTCACATCTTTAATATCTATTGATTGACAATTCTTGATCAAACTTTCCACCACAAAGTTCACGTCGCTACCGGTATCGAAAAGTGCTGACGTTTCTATGTCTTTGATTTTCAAATTAATCCTGTTGAAATTATTCTTTGCAGCCAAAGTAACGGTATTTACCCTCTTCCCGGTAGGGCAGCTTGTAGAAATGTGCCCAAATTCATTGCACTTAAAGCATCTCGCACCTTTTTCTTTGGAATTACAATTGGATGACTTATGGCCTTTTGCGCCACAATTATAACAACGCATCATGTTTACTGTCTGGTGTGATTCTTTGGATCTCCACTTGTTTGCAGAATCTTTGGTTTCGGCGTTTTTGTTTTTAAATTCTCTTATTTTATTTGGTAAATGACTTTTACTTTCTTTCTTGATAGTTTCGTAAGTCTTCATTTTTATTTTAAACTCTGCAAATGTCATAGCGCCATACAGAATATGTTTATTCACTGATTCATCTTCAATTCCGTTGATAATGTATTGTATTACATCTCTAACTTCAATGTCGGCTCTGCTTCCAATTTCACGCATAATTAAAGCATACTGTTGCAACGATTCGCCTTGTTTCATTTTTCTATCCATCAGCATTTTGTGAATTTCAGCACTACTAGTCTTATCTAGAAATTCATCCTTTAGTAATTTCTTTAACTTATCCCAGCTTACGACTCCTTTTTCCGACTGGATAAATGTTTTGGCTGATTTAATCAACAACTTCTTTGCATAAATTAATTTTTGCAATTTCGTCCAGTTTGCTAGTTCTGCAAATTCTTCAAAGCTTTCAATCCATTTCTGGATAGGATCATCATCTTCGCCACTAAACGGTTTTAATGTATTTTCTACATCTCGAAATGATAGCGCAAATAAATTTTTCGTCGTCTTACTTAATGTATTTGCTTCGTCTTTTTCGCTTTTATCGTCTACTTCGTCAGTTTCGTCTTCATTTGTATCTTCGGTAATTTCATCGTCTTCCAGTTCTTCAGGTTCGTCTCGTTCAAATTTGTTTAAGAATGTACAGATTTTTTCTATTATTTGTTCTTCTGGACCATTGTGGTCTAAATTCAATATTTCGCAAATCGATTCGATATCGCTTACTTCTAAACGTTCACAAAGATCATTAATTTTATTGTTTAAGTCGTCAGATTCGTCTGCATATTTAAAACCTGTAAAAGTTTTTAAATTTCGCCTTAACATACGCGCTTGCCCTACATTTCCAAAAACTGCTACATGTAGTATTTTAATAGCTTTAAATGAGCTGCTACACAAATTATGTAAAATTTTTGGATCGTCTTCTAACTTTTCCATTTTTAATATTTTCACTGTAAATTTAATTCGACTTAAAAGTTCTATATTTTACTGTAGGTATTAAAACAAAATTTTTAAACACAACTTGCAAAATTGTTACCGTCCAATTATTAAAAAAAATATTACTTCAATTTGAATTCAATGAATTTACTGTCTTTGCTAAAATAAAGATTACTGAGTTTTAACAGGCATGCATTAATAATAAAAAGCTTATCTGTGTGTCTTTGACGCTGTGGTGTTGCTCACATGCATTCGATTCACTTGCAGTATTTATTTTAAATTGTCTAATGCACTTATAATTATTAAAGTTTTCCACTGTATATTGTTTATAAGTTTACACTACACAAACGTTAAAAATGTTTAACAAAGTCTTATTTTCAAATTTAATTTTCACTTCAATCTCGGACCAGCCTCCATAATTGTGGGGTTAGTACTCGTATAATAGTTCTAGGGGTTTTCTCTTAAATGAAACACACTTAAATTATAACGATATAATAAAACAATTAATGAACACAAGTTATAAACAATACAATTATACACGATACAGCCTTCGTCGTACGTCAGGGTCGATCACCACAAGCCGACTGTCCCCCTATGCTGGTGGCGCGGGCAACACCCCCTTCCACCGTTCCCACATAACTTATAGAACAGAAGTAGTTATTTTAGGGTTTTCAATTTTAAACTATTAACAAAATACTGATCTTCATGTAAATAACTTATAGAACAGAAGTAGTTAATTTAGAGTTTTTAATTTTAAACTATTAACAAAATGCAGATCTTCAAGTAAATAACTTATAGAACAAAAGTAGTTATTTTAGGGTTTTCAATTTTATACTATTAACAAAATGCAGATCTTCAAGTAAATAACTTATAGAACAAAAGTAGTTATTTTAGGGTTTTCAATTTTAAACTATTAGCAAAATTCTGATATTCAAGTAAATAACTTAAAGAAGTAAAGTATTAGTTAGAAGATTTTGATTTTACATTGCTACAAAATTCTGTTCTTCAAGTAAATAACTTATAGAACAAAAGTAGTTATTTTAGGGTTTTCAATTTTAAACTATTAACAAAATTCTGATCTTCAAGTAAATAACTTATAGAACAGAAGTAGTTAATTTAGAGTTTTTAATTTTAAACTACTAACAAAATGCAGATCTTCAAGTAAATAACTTATAGAACAAAATTAGTTATTTTAGGGTTTTCAATTTTAAATTATTATAAAATTCTGATCTTCAAGTAAATAACTTAAAGAACTAAAGTATTAGTTAGAAGATTTTGACTTTACATTGCTACAAAATTCTGTTCTTCAAGTAAATAACTTATAGAACAAAAGTAGTTATTTTAGGGTTTTCAATTTTATACTATTAACAAAATACTGATTTTCATGTACTTAACTTATAGAACAGAAGTAGTTAATTTAGAGTTTTTAATTTTAAACTATTAACAAAATGCAGATCTTCAAGTAAATAACTTATAGAACAAAAGTAGTTATTTTAGGGTTTTCAATTTTCAACTATTAGCAAAATTCTGATATTCAAGTAAATAACTTAAAGAACTAAAGTATTAGTTAGAAGATTTTGATTTTACATTGCTACAAAATTCTGTTCTTCAAGTAAATAACTTATAGAACAAAAGTAGTTATTTTAGGGTTTTCAATTTTAAACTATTAACAAAATTCTGATCTTCAAGTAAATAACTTATAGAACAGAAGTAGTTAATTTAGAGTTTTTAATTTTAAACTACTAACAAAATGCAGATCTTCAAGTAAATAACTTATAGAACAAAATTAGTTATTTTAGGGTTTTCAATTTTAAATTATTATAAAATTCTGATCTTCAAGTAAATAACTTAAAGAACTAAAGTATTAGTTAGAAGATTTTGACTTTACATTGCTACAAAATTCTGTTCTTCAAGTAAATAACTTATAGAACAAAAGTAGTTATTTTAGGGTTTTCAATTTTAAACTATTAACAAAATTCTGATCTTCAAGTAAATAACTTAAGGAACTAAAGTATTAATTAGAAGATTTTGATTTTAAATTGCTACAAAATTCTGTTCTACAAGTAAATAACTTATAGAACTAAAGTAGTTATTTTAGAGTTTTCAATTTTAAACTATAAACAATATTCTGATCTTCAAGTAAATAACTTATAGAACAAAAGTAGTTATTTTAGGGTTTTCAATTTTAAACTATTAACAAAATTCTGATCTTCAAGTAAATAACTTAAGGAACTAAAGTATTAGTTAGAAGATTTTGATTTTAAATTGCTACAAAATTCTGTTCTACAAGTAAATAACTTATAGAACAAAAGTAGTTATTTTAGAGTTTTCAATTTTAAACTATTAACAATATTCTGATCTTCAAGTAAATAACTTAAGGAACTAAAGTATTAGTTAGAAGATTTGGATTTTAAATTGCTACAAAATTCTGTTCTACAAGTAAATAACTTATAGAACAAAAGTAGTTATTTTAGGGTTTTCAATTTTAAACTATTAACAAAATACCGATTTTCATGTACTTAACTTATAGAACAGAAGTAGTTAATTTAGAGTTTTTAATTTTAAACTATTAACAAAATGCAGATCTTCAAGTAAATAACTTATAGAACAAAAGTAGTTATTTTAGGGTTTTCAATTTTAAACTATTAGCAAAATTCTGATATTCAAGTAAATAACTTAAAGAACTAAAGTATTAGTTAGAAGATTTTGATTTTACATTGCTACAAAATTCTGTTCTTTAAGTAAATAACTTATAGAACAAAAGTAGTTATTTTAGGGTTTTCAATTTTAAACTATTAACAAAATACTGATCTTCATGTAAATAACTTATAGAACAGAAGTAGTTAATTTAGAATTTTTAATTTTAAACTATTAACAAAATGCAGATCTTCAAGTAAATAACTTATAGAACAAAAGCAGTTATTTTAGGGTTTTCAATTTTAAACTATTATAAAATTCTGATCTACAAGTAAATAACTTAAAGAACTAAAGTATTAGTTAGAAGATTTTGACTTTACATTGCTACAAAATTCTGTTCTTCAAGTAAATAACGTATAGAACAAAAGTAGTAATTTTAGGGTTTTCAATTTTAAACTATTATAAAATTCTGATCTTCAAGTAAATAACTTAAGGAACTAAAGTATTAGTTAGAAGATTTTGATTTTAAGTTGCTACAAAATTCTGTTCTTCAAGTAAATAACTTATAGAACAAAAGTAGTTATTTTAGAGTTTTCAATTTTAAACTATTAACAAAAATCTGATCTTCAAGTAAATAACTTATAGAACAGAAGTAGTTAATGTAGAGTTTTTAATTTTAAACTACTAACAAAATGCAGATCTTCAAGTAAATAACTTATAGAACAAAATTAGTTATTTTAGGGTTTTCAATTTTAAACTATTATAAAGTTCTGATCTTCAAGTAAATAACTTAAAGACCTAAAGTATTAGTTACAAGATTTTGACTTTACATTGCTACAAAATTCTGTTCTTCAAGTAAATAACTTATAGAACAAAAGTAGTTATTTTAGGGTTTTCAATTTTAAACTATTAACAAAATTCTGATCTTCAAGTAAATAGCTTAAGGAACTAAAGTATTAGTTAGAAGATTTTGATTTTAAATTGCTACAAAATTCTGTTCTACAAGTAAATAACTTATAGAACAAAAGTAGTTATTTTAGAGTTTTCAATTTTAAACTATTAACAATATTCTGATCTTCAAGTAAATAACTTAAGGAACTAAAGTATTAGTTAGAAGATTTGGATTTTAAATTGCTACAAAATTCTGTTCTACAAGTAAATAACTTATAGAACAAAAGTAGTTATTTTAGGGTTTTCAATTTTAAACTATTAACAAAATACCGATTTTCATGTACTTAACTTATAGAACAGAAGTAGTTAATTGAGAGTTTTTAATTTTAAACTATTAACAAAATGCAGATCTTCAAGTAAATAACTTATAGAACAAAAGTAGTTATTTTAGGGTTTTCAATTTTAAACTATTAGCAAAATTCTGATATTCAAGTAAGTAACTTAAAGAACTAAAGTATTAGTTAGAAGATTTTGATTTTACATTGCTACAAAATTCTGTTCTTCAAGTAAATAACTTATAGAACAAAAGTAGTTATTTTAGGGTTTTCAATTTTAAACTATTAACAAAATACTGATCTTCATGTAAATAACTTATAGAACAGAAGTAGTTAATTTAGAATTTTTAATTTTAAACTATTAACAAAATGCAGATCTTCAAGTAAATAACTTATAGAACAAAAGCAGTTATTTTAGGGTTTTCAATTTTAAACTATTATAAAATTCTGATCTACAAGTAAATAACTTAAAGAACTAAAGTATTAGTTAGAAGATTTTGACTTTACATTGCTACAAAATTCTGTTCTTCAAGTAAATAACTTATAGAACAAAAGTAGTTATTTTAGAATTTTCAATTTTAAACTATTAACAAACTTCTGATCTTCAAGTAAATAACTTAAGGAACTAAAGTATTAGTTAGAAGATTTTGATTTTAAGTTGCTACAAAATTCTGTTCTTCAAGTAAATAGCTTATAGAACAAAAGTAGTTATTTTAGAGTTTTCACTTTTAAACTATTAACAAAAATCTGATTTTCAAGTAAATAACTTATAGAACAGAAGTAGTTAATTTAGAGTTTTTAATTTTAAACTACTAACAAAATGCAGATCTTCAAGTAAATAACTTATAGAACAAAATTAGTTATTTTAGGGTTTTCAATTTTAAACTATTATAAAGTTCTGATCTTCAAGTAAATAACTTAAAGACCTAAAGTATTAGTTACAAGATTTTGACTTTACATTGCTACAAAATTCTGTTCTTCAAGTAAATAACTTATAGAACAAAAGTAGTTATTTTAGGGTTTTCAATTTTAAACTATTAACAAAATTCTGATCTTCAAGTAAATAACTTATAGAACAAAAGTAGTTATTTTAGGGTTTTCAATTTTAAACTATTAACAAAATTCTGATCTTCAAGTAAATAACTTAAGGAACTAAAGTATTAGTTAGAAGATTTTGATTTTAAATTGCTACAAAAATCTGTTCTACAAGTAAATAACTTATTGAAGTAAAGTAGTTATTTTAGAGTTTTCAATTTTAAACTATTAACAATATTCTGATCTTCAAGTAAATAACTTATAGAACAAAAGTAGTTATTTTAGGGTTTTCAATTTTAAACTATTAACAAAATTCAGATCTTCAAGTAAATAACTTAAGGAACTAAAGTATTAGTTAGAAGATTTTGATTTTAAATTGCTACAAAATTCTGTTCTACAAGTAAATAACTTATAGAACAAAAGTAGTTATTGTAGGGTTTTCAATTTTAAACTATTAACAAAATACTGATCTTCATGTAAATAACTTATAGAACAAAAGTAGTTATTTTAGGGTTTTCAATTTTAAACTATTAACAAAATACTGATCTTCAAGTAAATAACTTATAGAACAGAAGTTGTTAATTTAGAGTTTTTAATTTTAAACTATTAACAAAATGCAGATCTTCAAGTAAATAACTTAAAGAACTAAAGTATTAGTTAGAAGATTTTGATTTTACATTGCTACAAAATTCTGTTCTTCAAGTAAATAACTTATAGAACAAAAGTAGTTATTTTAGGGTTTTCAATTTTAAACTATTAACAAAATACTGATCTTCATGTAAATAACTTATAGAACAGAAGTAGTTAATTTAGAGTTTTTAATTTTAAACTATTAACAAAATGCAGATCTTCAAGTAAATAACTTATAGAACAAAAGTAGTTATATTAGGGTTTTCAATTTTAAACTATTAACAAAATTCTGATCTTCAAGTAAATAACTTAAGGAACTAAAGTATTAGTTAGAAGATTTTGATTTTAAATTGCTACTAAATTCTGTTCTACAAGTAAATAACTTATAGAACAAAAGTAGTTATTTTAGAGTTTTCAATTTTAAACTATTAACAATATTCTGATCTTCAAGTAAATAACTTATAGAACAGAAGTAGTTATTTTAGGGTTTTCAATTTTAAACTATTAACAAAATACTGATCTTCATGTAAATAACTTATAGAACAGAAGTAGTTAATTTAGAGTTTTTAATTTTAAACTATTAACAAAATGCAGATCTTCAAGTAAATAACTTATAGAACAAAAGTAGTTATTTTAGGGTTTTCAATTTTAAACTATTAGCAAAATTCTGATCTTCAAGTAAATAACTTAAAGAACTAAAGTATTAGTTAGAAGATTTTGATTTTAAATTGCTACAAAATTCTGTTCTTCAAGTAAATAACTTATAGAACAGAAGTAGTTAATTTAGAGTTTTTAATTTTAAACTATTAACAAAATGCAGATCTTCAAGTAAATAACTTATAGAACAAAAGTAGTTATTTTAGGGTTTTTAATTTTAAACTATTAACAAAATACTGATCTTCATATACTTAACTTATAGAACAGAAGTAGTTAATTTAGAGTTTTTAATTTTAAACTATTAACAAAATGCAGATCTTCAAGTAAATAACTTAAAGAACTAAAGTATTAGTTAGAAGATTTTGATTTTACATTGCTACAAAATTCTGTTCTTCAAGTAAATAACTTATAGAACAAAAGTAGTTATTTTAGGGTTTTCAATTTTAAACTATTAACAAAATACTGATCTTCATGTAAATAACTTATAGAACAGAAGTAGTTAATTTAGAGTTTTTAATTTTAAACTATTAACAAAATGCAGATCTTCAAGTAAATAACTTATACAACAAAAGTAGTTATTTTAGGGTTTTCAATTTTAAACTATTAACAAAATTCTGATCTTCAAGTAAATAACTTAAGGAACTAAAGTATTAGTTAGAAGATTTTGATTTTAAATTGCTACAAAATTCAGTTCTACAAGTAAATAACTTATAGAACAAAAGTAGTTATTGTAGGGTTTTCAATTTTAAACTATTAACAAAATACTGATCTTCATGTAAATAACTTATAGAACAAAAGTAGTTATTTTAGGGTTTTCAATTTTAAACTATTAACAAAATACTGATCTTCAAGTAAATAACTTATAGAACAGAAGTTGTTAATTTAGAGTTTTTAATTTTAAACTATTAACAAAATGCAGATCTTCAAGTAAATAACTTAAAGAACTAAAGTATTAGTTAGAAGATTTTGATTTTACATTGCTACAAAATTCTGTTCTTCAAGTAAATAACTTATAGAACAAAAGTAGTTATTTTAGGATTTTCAATTTTAAACTATTAACAAAATACTGATCTTCATGTAAATAACTTATAGAACAGAAGTAGTTAATTTAGAGTTTTTAATTTTAAACTATTAACAAAATGCAGATCTTCAAGTAAATAACTTATAGAACAAAAGTAGTTATTTTAGGGTTTTCAATTTTAAACTATTAACAAAATTCTGATCTTCAAGTAAATAACTTAAGGAACTAAAGTATTAGTTAGAAGATTTTGATTTTAAATTGCTACTAAATTCTGTTCTACAAGTAAATAACTTATAGAACAAAAGTAGTTATTTTAGAGTTTTCAATTTTTAAACTATATATTCTGATCTTCAAGTAAATAACTTATAGAACAGAAGTAGTTATTTTAGGGTTTTCAATTTTAAACTATTAACAAAATACTGATCTTCATGTAAATAACTTATAGAACAAAAGTAGTTAATTTAGAGTTTTTAATTTTAAACTATTAACAAAATGCAGATCTTCAAGTAAATAACTTATAGAACAAAAGTAGTTATTTTAGGGTTTTCAATTTTAAACTATTAGCAAAATTCTGATCTTCAAGTAAATAACTTAAAGAACTAAAGTATTAGTTAGAAGATTTTGATTTTAAATTGCTACAAAATTCTGTTCTTCAAGTAAATAACTTATAGAACAGAAGTAGTTAATTTAGAGTTTTTAATTTTAAATTATTAACAAAATGCAGATCTTCAAGTAAATAACTTATAGAACAAAAGTAGTTATTTTAGGGTTTTCAATTTTTTACTATTAACAAAATACTGATCTTCATATACTTAACTTATAGAACAGAAGTAGTTAATTTAGAGTTTTTAATTTAAAACTATTAACAAAATGCAGATCTTCAAGTAAATAACTTAAAGAACTAAAGTATTAGTTAGAAGATTTTGATTTTACATTGCTACAAAATTCTGTTCTTCAAGTAAATAACTTATAGAACAAAAGTAGTTATTTTAGGGTTTTCAATTTTAAACTATTAACAAAATACTGATCTTCATGTAAATAACTTATAGAACAGAAGTAGTTAATTTAGAGTTTTTAATTTTAAACTATTAACAAAATGCAGATCTTCAAGTAAATAACTTATACAACAAAAGTAGTTATTTTAGGGTTTTCAATTTTAAACTATTAACAAAATTCTGATCTTCAAGTAAATAACTTAAGGAACTAAAGTATTAGTTAGAAGATTTTGATTTTAAATTGCTACAAAATTCTGTTCTACAAGTAAATAACTTATAGAACAAAAGTAGTTATTTTAGAGTTTTCAATTTTAAACTATTAACAATATTCTGATCTTCAAGTAAATAACTTATAGAACAGAAGTAGTTATTTTAGGGTTTTCAATTTTAAACTATTAACAAAATACTGATCTTCATGTAAATAACTTATAGAACAGAAGTAGTTAATTTAGAGTTTTTAATTTTAAACTATTAACAAAATGCAGATCTTCAAGTAAATAACTTATAGAACAAAAGTAGTTATTTTAGGGTTTTCAATTTTAAACTATTAACAAAATTCTGATCTTCAAGTAAATAACTTACGGAACTAAAGTATTAATTAGAAGATTTTGATTTTAAATTGCTACAAAATTCTGTTCTACAAGTAAATAACTTATAGAACAAAAGTAGTTATTTTAGAGTTTTCAATTTTAAACTATTAACAATATTCTGATCTTCAAGTAAATAACTTATAGAACAGAAGTAGTTATTTTAGGGTTTTCAATTTTAAACTATTAACAAAATACTGATCTTCATGTAAATAACTTATAGAACAGAAGTAGTTAATTTAGAGTTTTTAATTTTAAACTATTAACAAAATGCAGATCTTCAAGTAAATAACTTATAGAACAAAAGTAGTTATTTTAGGGTTTTCAATTTTAAACTATTATAAAGTTCTGATCTTCAAGTAAATAACTTAAAGAACTAAAGTATTAGTTAGAAGATTTTGACTTTACATTGCTACAAAATTCTGTTCTTCAAGTAAATAACTTATAGAACAGAAGTAGTTAATTTAGAGTTTTTAATTTTAAACTATTAACAAAATGCAAATCTTCAAGTAAATAACTTATAGAACAAAAGTAGTTATTTTAGGGTTTTCAATTTTAAACTATTAACAAAATACTGATCTTCATATACTTAACTTATAGAACAGAAGTAGTTAATTTAGAGTTTTTAATTTTAAACTATTAACAAAATGCAGATCTTCAAGTAAATAACTTAAAGAACTAAAGTATTAGTTAGAAGATTTTGATTTTACATTGCTACAAAATTCTGTTCTTCAAGTAAATAACTTATAGAACAAAAGTAGTTATTTTAGGGTTTTCAATTTTAAACTATTAACAAAATACTGATCTTCATGTAAATAACTTATAGAACAGAAGTAGTTAATTTAGAGTTTTTAATTTTACTCTATTAACAAAATGCAGATCTTCAAGTAAATAACTTATACAACAAAAGTAGTTATTTTAGGGTTTTCAATTTTAAACTATTAACAAAATTCTGATCTTCAAGTAAATAACTTAAGGAACTAAAGTATTTGTTAGAAGATTTTGATTTTAAATTGCTACAAAATTCTGTTCTACAAGTAAATAACTTATAGAACAAAAGTAGTTATTTTAGAGTTTTCAATTTTAAACTATTAACAATATTCTGATCTTCAAGTAAATAACTTATAGAACAGAAGTAGTTATTTTAGGGTTTTCAATTTTAAACTATTAACAAAATACTGATCTTCATGTAAATAACTTATAGAACAGAAGTAGTTAATTTAGAGTTTTTAATTTTAAACTATTAACAAAATGCAGATCTTCAAGTAAATAACTTATAGAACAAAAGTAGTTATTTTAGGGTTTTCAATTTTAAACTATTAACAAAATTCTGATCTTCAAGTAAATAACTTACGGAACTAAAGTATTAATTAGAAGATTTTGATTTTACATTGCTACAAAATTCTGTACTTCAAGTAAATAACTTATAGAAAAAAAGTAGTTATTTTAGGGTTTTCAATTTTAAACTATTAACAAAATACTGATCTTCATGTAAATAACTTATAGAACAGAAGTAGTTAATTTAGAATTTTTAATTTTAAACTATTAACAAAATGCAGATATTCAAGTAAATAACTTATAGAACAAAAGTAGTTATTTTAGGGTTTTCAATTTTAAACTATTATAAAATTCTGATCTTCAAGTAAATAACTTAAAGAACTAAAGTATTAGTTAGAAGATTTTGACTTTACATTGCTACAAAATTCTGTTCTACAAGTAAATAACATATAGAACTAAAGTAGTTATTTTAGAGTTTTCAATTTCAAACTATTAACAATATTCTGATCTTCAAGTAAATAACTTATAGACCAAAAGTAGTTATTTTAGGGTTTTCAATTTTAAACTATTAACAAAATACTGATCTTCATGTAAATAACTTATAGAACAGAAGTAGTTAATTTAGAGTTTTTAAATTTAAACTATTAACAAAATGCAGATCTTCAAGTAAATAACTTATAGAACAAAAGTAGTTATTTTAGGGTTTTCAATTTTAAACTATTAACAAAATCCTGATCTTCAAGTAAATAACTAAGGAACTAAAGTATTAGTTAGAAGATTTTGATTTTAAATTGCTACAAAATTCTGTTCTACAAGTAAATAACTTATAGAACAAAAGTTGTTATTTTAGAGTTTTCAATTTTAAACTATTAACAATATTCTGATCTTCAAGTAAATAACTTATAGAACAGAAGTAGTTATTTTAGGGTTTTCAATTTTAAACTATTAACAAAATACTGATCTTCATGTAAATAACTTATAGAACAGAAGTAGTTAATTTAGAGTTTTTAATTTTAAACTATTAACAAAATGCAGATCTTCAAGTAAATAACTTATAGAACAAAAGTAGTTATTTTAGGGTTTTCAATTTTAAACTATTAGCAAAATTCTGATCTTCAAGTAAATAACTTAAAGAACTAAAGTATTAGTTAGAAGACTTTGATTTTACATTGCTACAAAATTCTGTTCTTCAAGTAAATAACTTATAGAACAAAAGTAGTTATTTTAGGGTTTTCAATTTTAAACTATTAACAAAATACTGATCTTCATGTAAATAACTTATAGAACAGAAGTAGTTAATTTAGAATTTTTAATTTTAAACTATTAACAAAATGCAGATCTTCAAGTAAATAACTTATAGAACAAAAGTAGTTATTTTAGGGTTTTCAATTTTAAACTATTATAAAATTCTGATCTTCAAGTAAATAACTTAAAGAACTAAAGTATTAGTTAGAAGATTTTGACTTTACATTGCTACAAAATTCTGTTCTACAAGTAAATAACATATAGAACTAAAGTAGTTATTTTAGAGTTTTCAATTTCAAACTATTAACAATATTCTGATCTTCAAGTAAATAACTTATAGACCAAAAGTAGTTATTTTAGGGTTTTCAATTTTAAACTATTAACAAAATACTGATCTTCATGTAAATAACTTATAGAACAGAAGTAGTTAATTTAGAGTTTTTAAATTTAAACTATTAACAAAATGCAGATCTTCAAGTAAATAACTTATAGAACAAAAGTAGTTATTTTAGGGTTTTCAATTTTAAACTATTAACAAAATCCTGATCTTCAAGTAAATAACTAAGGAACTAAAGTATTAGTTAGAAGATTTTGATTTTAAATTGCTACAAAATTCTGTTCTACAAGTAAATAACTTATAGAACAAAAGTTGTTATTTTAGAGTTTTCAATTTTAAACTATTAACAATATTCTGATCTTCAAGTAAATAACTTATAGAACAGAAGTAGTTATTTTAGGGTTTTCAATTTTAAACTATTAACAAAATACTGATCTTCATGTAAATAACTTATAGAACAGAAGTAGTTAATTTAGAGTTTTTAATTTTAAACTATTAACAAAATGCAGATCTTCAAGTAAATAACTTATAGAACAAAAGTAGTTATTTTAGGGTTTTCAATTTTAAACTATTAGCAAAATTCTGATCTTCAAGTAAATAACTTAAAGAACTAAAGTATTAGTTAGAAGACTTTGATTTTACATTGCTACAAAATTCTGTTCTTCAAGTAAATAACTTATAGAACAAAAGTAGTTATTTTAGGGTTTTCAATTTTAAACTATTAACAAAATACTGATCTTCATGTAAATAACTTATAGAACAGAAGTAGTTAATTTAGAATTTTTAATTTTAAACTATTAACAAAATGCAGATCTTGAAGTAAATAACTTATAGAACAAAAGTAGTTATTTTAGGGTTTTCAATTTTAAACTATTATAAAATTCTGATCTTCAAGTAAATAACTTAAAGAACTAAAGTATTAGTTAGAAGACTTTGACTTTAGATTGCTACAAAATTCTGTTCTTCAAGTAAATAACTTATAGAACAAAAGTAGTTATTTTAGGGTTTTCAATTTTAAACTATTAACAAAATTCTGATCTTCAAGTAAATAACTTAAGGAACTAAAGTATTAGTTAGAAGATTTTGATTTAACATTGCTACAAAATTCTGTTCTTCAAGTAAATAACTTATAGAACAAAAGTAGTTATTTTAGGGTTTTCAATTTTAAACTATTAACAAAATTCTGATCTTCAAGTAAATAACTTAAGGAACTAAAGTATTAGTTAGAAGATTTTGATTTTAAATTGCTACAAAATTCTGTTCTACAAGTAAATAACTTATAGAACAAAAGTAGTTATTTTAGAGTTTTCAATTTTAAACTATTAACAATATTCTGATCTTCAAGTAAATAACTTATAGAACAAAAGTAGTTATTTTAGGGTTTTCAATTTTAAACTATTAACAAAATACTGATTTTCATGTAAATAACTTATAGAACAGAAGTAGTTAATTTAGAATTTTTAATTTTAAACTATTAACAAAATGCAGATCTTCAAGTAAATAACTTATAGAACAAAAGTAGTTATTTAAGGGTTTTCAATTTTAAACTATTAACAAAATTCTGATCTTCAAGTAAATAACTTAAGGAACTAAAGTATTAGTTAGAAGATTTTGATTTTAAGTTGCTACAAAATTCTGTTCTTCAATTAAATAACTTATAGAACAAAAGTAGTTATTTTAGAGTTTTCAATTTTAAACTATTAACAAAATGCAGATCTTCAAGTAAATAACTTATAGAACAAAAGTAGTTATTTTAGGGTTTTCAATTTTAAACTATTAACAAATTACTGATCTTCATATACTTAACTTATAGAACAGAAGTAGTTAATTTAGAGTTTTTAATTTTAAACTATTAACAAAATGCAGATCTTCAAGTAAATAACTTATAGAACAGAAGTAGTTATTTTAGGGTTTTCAATTTTAAACTATTAACAAAATACTGATCTTCATATACTTAACTTATAGAACAGAAGTAGTTAATTTAGAGTTTTTAATTTTAAACTATTAGCAAAATTCTGATCTTCAAGTAAATAACTTAAAGAACTAAAGTATTAGTTAGAAGATTTTGATTTTACATTGCTACAAAATTCTGTTCTTCAAGTAAATAACTTATAGAACAAAAGTAGTTATTTTAGGGTTTTCAATTTTAAACTATTAACAAAATACTGATCTTCATGTAAATAACTTATAGAACAGAAGTAGTTAATTTAGAGTTTTTAAATTTAAATTATTAACAAAATGCAGATCTTCAAGTAAATAACTTATAGAACAAAAGTAGTTATTTTAGGGTTTTCAATTTTAAACTATTAACAAAATTCTGATCTTCAAGTAAATAACTTAAGGAACTAAAGTATTAGATAGAAGATTTTGATTTTAAATTGCTACAAAATTCTGTTCTACAAGTAAATAACTTATAGAACAAAAGTAGTTATTTTAGAGTTTTCAATTTTAAACTATTAACAATATTCTGATCTTCAAGTAAATAACTTATAGAACAGAAGTAGTTATTTTAGGGTTTTCAATTTTAAACTATTAACAAAATACTGATCTTCATGTAAATAACTTATAGAACAGAAGTAGTTAATTTAGAGTTTTTAATTTTAAACTATTAACAAAATGCAGATCTTCAAGTAAATAACTTATAGAACAAAAGTAGTTATTTTAGGGTTTCTAATTTTAAACTATTAGCAAAATTCTGATCTTCAAGTAAATAACTTAAAGAACTAAAGTATTAGTTAGAAGATTTTGATTGTACATTGCTACAAAATTCTGTTCTACAAGTAAATAACTTATAGAACAAAAGTAGTTATTTTAGGGTTTTCAATTTTAAACTATTAACAAAATTCTGATCTTCAAGTAAATAACTTAAGGAACTAAAGTATTAGTTAGAAGATTTTGATTTTAAATTGCTACAAAATTCTGTTCTACAAGTAAATAACTTATAGAACAAAAGTAGTTATTTTAGGGTTTTCAATTTTAAACTATTAACAAAATACTGATCTTCATGTAAATAACTTATAGAACAAAAGTAGTTATTTTAGGGTTTTCAATTTTAAACTATTAACAAAATACTGATCTTCAAGTAAATAACTTATAGAACAGAAGTAGTTAATTTAGAGTTTTTAAATTTAAACTATTAACAAAATGCAGATCTTCAAGTAAATAACTTATAGAACAAAAGTAGTTATTTTAGGGTTTTCAATTTTAAACTATTATAAAATTCTGATCTTCAAGTAAATAACTTAAAGAACTAAAGTATTAGTTAGAAGATTTTGACTTTACATTTCTACAAAATTCTGTTCTTCAAGTAAATAACTTAAAGAACAAAAGTAGTTATTTTAGGGTTTTCAATTTTAAACTATTAACAAAATTCTGATCTTCAAGTAAATAACTTAAGGAACTAAAGTATTAGTTAGAAGATTTTGATTTTACATTGCTACAAAATTCTGTTCTTCAAGTAAATAACTTATAGAACAAAAGTAGTTATTTTAGGGTTTTCAATTTTAAAACTATTAACAAAAGTAGTTATTTTAGAGTTTTCAATTTTAAACTATTAACAATATTCTGATCTTCAAGTAAATAACTTATAGAACAAAAGTAGTTATTTAAGGGTTGTCAATTTTAAACTATTAACAAAATTCTGATCTTCAAGTAAATAACTTAAGGAACTAAAGTATTAGTTAGAAGATTTTGATTTTAAGTTGCTACAAAATTCTGTTCTTCAAGTAAATAACTTATAGAACAAAAGTAGTTATTTTAGAGTTTTCAATTTTAAACTATTAACAAAATTCTGATCTTCAAGTAAATAACTTATAGAACAGAAGTAGTTAATTTAGAGTTTTTAATTTTAAACTACTAACAAAATGCAGATCTTCGAGTAAATAACTTATAGAACAAAATTAGTTATTTTAGGGTTTTCAATTTTAAACTATTATAAAATTCTGATTTTCAAGTAAATAACTTAAAGAACTAAAGTATTAGTTAGAAGATTTTGACTTTACATTGCTACAAAATTCTGTTCTTCAAGTAAATAACTTATAAAACAAAAGTAGTTATTTTAGGGTTTTCAATTTTAAACTATTAACAAAATTCTGATCTTCAAGTAAATAACTTAAGGAACTAAAGTATTAGTTAGAAGATTTTGATTTTAAATTGCTACAAAATTCTGTTCTACAAGTAAATAACTTATAGAACTAAAGTAGTTATTTTAGAGTTTTCAATTTTAAACTATTAACAATATTCTGATCTTCAAGTAAATAACTTATAGAACAAAAGTAGTTATTTTAGGGTTTTCAATTTTAAACTATTAACAAAATTCTGATCTTCAAGTAAATAACTTATGGAACTAAAGTATTAGTTAGAAGATTTTGATTTTAAATTGCTACAAAATTCTGTTCTACAAGTAAATAACTTATAGAACAAAAGTAGTTATTTTAGGGTTTTCAATTTTAAACTATTAACAAAATACTGATCTTCATGTAAATAACTTATAGAACAAAAGTAGTTATTTTAGGGTTTTCAATTTTAAACTATTAACAAAATACTGATCTTCAAGTAAATAACTTATAGAACAGAAGTAGTTAACTTAGAGTTTTTAATTTTAAACTATTAACAAAATGCAGATCTTCAAGTAAATAACTTATAGAACAAAAGTAGTTATTTTAGGGTTTTCAATTTTAAACTATTAACAAATTACTGATCTTCATATACTTAACTTATAGAACAGAAGTAGTTAATTTAGAGTTTTTAATTTTAAACTATTAACAAAATGCAGATCTTCAAGTAAATAACTTATAGAACAAAAGTAGTTATTTTAGGGTTTTCAATTTTAAACTATTAACAAAATACTGATCTTCATATACTTAACTTATAGAACAGAAGTAGTTAATTTAGAGTTTTTAATTTTAAACTATTAGCAAAATTCTGATCTTCAAGTAAATAACTTAAAGAACTAAAGTATTAGTTAGAAGATTTTGATTTTACATTGCTACAAAATTCTGTTCTTCAAGTAAATAACTTATAGAACAAAAGTAGGTATTTTAGGGTTTTCAATTTTAAACTATTAACAAAATACTGATCTTCATGTAAATAACTTATAGAACAGAAGTAGTTAATTTAGAGTTTTTAAATTTAAACTATTAACAAAATGCAGATCTTCAAGTAAATAACTTATAGAACAAAAGTAGTTATTTTAGGGTTTTCAATTTTAAACTATTAACAAAATTCTGATCTTCAAGTAAATAACTTAAGGAACTAAAGTATTAGATAGAAGATTTTGATTTTAAATTGCTACAAAATTCTGTTCTACAAGTAAATAACTTATAGAACAAAAGTAGTTATTTTAGAGTTTTCAATTTTAAACTATTAACAATATTCTGATCTTCAAGTAAATAACTTATAGAACAGAAGTAGTTATTTTAGGGTTTTCAATTTTAAACTATTAACAAAATACTGATCTTCATGTAAATAACTTATAGAACAGAAGTAGTTAATTTAGAGTTTTTAATTTTAAACTATTAACAAAATGCAGATCTTCAGTTAAATAACTTATAGAACAAAAGTAGTTATTTTAGGGTTTTCAATTTTAAACTATTAGCAAAATTCTGATCTTCAAGTAAATAACTTAAAGAACTAAAGTATTAGTTAGAAGATTTTGATTGTACATTGCTACAAAATTCTGTTCTTCAAGTAAATAACTTATAGAACAAAAGTAGTTATTTTAGGGTTTTCAATTTTAAACTATTAACAAAATTCTGATCTTCAAGTAAATAACTTAAGGAACTAAAGTATTAGTTAGAAGATTTTGATTTTAAATTGCTACAAAATTCTGTTCTACAAGTAAATAACTTATAGAACAAAAGTAGTTATTTTAGGGTTTTCAATTTTAAACTATTAACAAAATACTGATCTTCATGTAAATAACTTATAGAACAAAAATAGTTATTTTAGGGTTTTCAATTTTAAACTTTTAACAAAATACTGATCTTCAAGTAAATAACTTATAGAACAGAAGTAGTTAATTTAGAGTTTTTAATTTTAAACTATTAACAAAATGCAGATCTTCAAGTAAATAACTTATAGAACAAAAGTAGTTATTTTAGGGTTTTCAATTTTAAACTATTGACAAATTACTGATCTTCATATACTTAACTTATAGAACAGAAGTTGTTAATTTAGAGTTTTTAATTTTAAACTATTAACAAAATGCAGATCTTCAAGTAAATAACTTATAGAACAAAAGTAGTTATTTTAGGGTTTTCAATTTTAAACTATTAACAAAATACTGATCTTCATATACTTAACTTATAGAACAGAAGTAGTTAATTTAGAGTTTTTAATTTTAAACTATTAGCAAAATTCTGATCTTCAAGTAAATAACTTAAAGAACTAAAGTATTAGTTAGAAGATTTTGATTTTACATTGCTACAAAATTCTGTTCTTCAAGTAAATAACTTATAGAACAAAAGTAGTTATTTTAGGGTTTTCAATTTTAAACTATTAACAAAATACTGATCTTCATGTAAATAACTTATAGAACAGAAGTAGTTAATTTAGAGTTTTTAAATTTAAACTATTAACAAAATGCAGATCTTCAAGTAAATAATTTATAGAACAAAAGTAGTTATTTTAGAGTTTTCAATTTTAAACTATTAACAATATTCTGATCTTCAAGTAAATAACTTATAGAACAGAAGTAGTTATTTTAGGGTTTTCAATTTTAAACTATTAACAAAATACTGATCTTCATGTAAATAACTTATAGAACAGAAGTAGTTAATTTAGAGTTTTTAATTTTAAACTATTAACAAAATGCAGATCTTCAAGTAAATAACTTATAGAACAAAAGTAGTTATTTTAGGGTTTTCAATTTTAAACTATTAGCAAAATTCTGATCTTCAAGTAAATAACTTAAAGAACTAAAGTATTAGTTAGCAGATTTTGATTGTACATTGCTACAAAATTCTGTTCTTCAAGTAAATAACTTATAGAACAAAAGTAGTTATTTTAGAGTTTTCAATTTTAAACTATTAACAATATTCTGATCTTCAAGTAATTAAATTATAGAACAGAAGTAGTTAATTTAGAGTTTTTAATTTTAAACTATTAACAAAATGCAGATCTTCAAGTAAATAACTTATAGAACAAAAGTATTTAATTTAGAGTTTTTAATTTTAAACTATTAAAAAAATTTTGTTCTTCAAGTAAATAACTTATAGAACAAAAGTAGTTATTTTAGAGTTTTCAATTTTAAACTATTAACAAAATGCAGATCTTCAAGTAAATAACTTATAGAACAAAAGTAGTTATTTTAGGGTTTTCAATTTTAAACTATTGACAAATTACTGATCTTCATATACTTAACTTATAGAACAGAAGTTGTTAATTTAGAGTTTTTAATTTTAAACTATTAACAAAATGCAGATCTTCAAGTAAATAACTTATAGAACAAAAGTAGTTATTTTAGGGTTTTCAATTTTAAACTATTAACAAAATACTGATCTTCATATACTTAACTTATAGAACAGAAGTAGTTAATTTAGAGTTTTAATTTTAAACTATTAGCAAAATTCTGATCTTCAAGTAAATAACTTAAAGAACTAAAGTATTAGTTAGAAGATTTTGATTTTACATTGCTACAAAATTCTGTTCTTCAAGTAAATAACTTATAGAACAAAAGTAGTTATTTTAGGGTTTTCAATTTTAAACTATTAACAAAATACTGATCTTCATGTAAATAACTTATAGAACAGAAGTAGTTAATTTAGAGTTTTTAAATTTAAACTATTAACAAAATGCAGATCTTCAAGTAAATAATTTATAGAACAAAAGTAGTTATTTTAGAGTTTTCAATTTTAAACTATTAACAATATTCTGATCTTCAAGTAAATAACTTATAGAACAGAAGTAGTTATTTTAGGGTTTTCAATTTTAAACTATTAACAAAATACTGATCTTCATGTAAATAACTTATAGAACAGAAGTAGTTAATTTAGAGTTTTTAATTTTAAACTATTAACAAAATGCAGATCTTCAAGTAAATAACTTATAGAACAAAAGTAGTTATTTTAGGGTTTTCAATTTTAAACTATTAGCAAAATTCTGATCTTCAAGTAAATAACTTAAAGAACTAAAGTATTAGTTAGCAGATTTTGATTGTACATTGCTACAAAATTCTATTCTTCAAGTAAATAACTTATAGAACAAAAGTAGTTATTTTAGAGTTTTCAATTTTAAACTATTAACAATATTCTGATCTTCAAGTAATTAAATTATAGAACAGAAGTAGTTAATTTAGAGTTTTTAATTTTAAACTATTAACAAAATGCAGATCTTCAAGTAAATAACTTATAGAACAAAAGTATTTAATTTAGAGTTTTTAATTTTAAACTATTAAAAAAATTTTGTTCTTCAAGTAAATAACTTATAGAACAAAAGTAGTTATTTTAGAGTTTTCAATTTTAAACTATTAACAAAATTCTGATCTTCAAGTAAATAACTTTTTAGAACAAAAGTAGTTATTTTAGGGTTTTCAATTTTAAACTATTAACAAAATTCTGATCTTCAAGTAAATAACTTAAGGAACTAAAGTATTAGTTAGAAGATTTTGATTTTAAATTGCTACAAAATTCTGTTCTACAAGTAAATAACTTATAGAACAAAAGTAGTTATTTTAGAGTTTTCAATTTTAAACTATTAACAATATTCTGATCTTCAAGTAAATAACTTATAGAACAAAAGTAGTTATTTTAGAGTTTTCAATTTTAAACTATTAACAAAATTCTGATCTTCAAGTAAATAACTTATAGAACAGAAGTAGTTAATTTAGAGTTTTTAATTTTAAACTACTAACAAAATGCAGATCTTCAAGTAAATAACTTATAGAACAAAATTAGTTATTTTAGGGTTTTCAATTTTAAACTATTATAAAATTCTGATCTTCAAGTAAATAACTTAAAGAACTAAAGTATTAGTTAGAAGATTTTGACTTTACATTGCTACAAAATTCTGTACTTCAAGTAAATAACTTATAGAACAAAAGTAGTTATTTTAGGGTTTTCAATTTTAAACTATTAACAAAATTCTGATCTTCAAGTAAATAACTTACGGAACTAAAGTATTAGTTACAAGATTTTGATTTTAAATTGCTACAAAATTCTGTTCTACAAGTAATTAACTTATAGAACTAAAGTAGTTATTTTAGAGTTTTCAATTTTAAACTATTAACAATATTCTGATCTTCAAGTAAATAACTTATAGAACAAAAGTAGCTATTTTAGAGTTTTCAATTTTAAACTATTAACAATATTCTTATCTTCAAGTAAATAACTTATAGAACAGAAGTAGTTATTTTAGGGTTTTCAATTTTAAACTATTAACAAAATACTGATCTTCATGTAAATAACTTATAGAACAGAAGTAGTTAATTAAGAGTTTTTAATTTTAAACTATTAACAAAATGCAGATCTTCAAGTAAATAACTTATAGAACAAAATTAGTTACTTTAGGGTTTTCAATTTTAAACTATTATAAAATTCTGATCTTCAAGTAAATAACTTAAAGAACTAAAGTATTAGTTAGAAGATTTTGACTTTACATTGCTACAAAATTCTGTTCTTCAAGTAAATAACTTATAGAACAGAAGTAGTTAATTTAGAGTTTTTAATTTTAAACTATTAACAAAATGCAGATCTTCAAGTAAATAACTTATAGAACAAAAGTAGTTATTTTAGGGTTTTCAATTTTAAACTATTAACAAAATACTGATCTTCATATAATTAACTTATAGAACAGAAGTAGTTAATTTAGAGTTTTTAATTTTAAACTATTAACAAAATGCAGATCTTCAAGTAAATAACTTATAGAACAAAAGTAGTTATTTTAGGGTTTTCAATTTTAAACTATTAGCAAAATACTGATCTTCATATACTTAACTTATAGAACAGAAGTAGTTAATTTAGAGTTTTTAATTTTAAACTATTAGCAAAATTCTGATCTTCAAGTAAATAACTTAAAGAACTAAAGTATTAGTTAGAAGATTTTGATTTTACATTGCTACAAAATTCTGTTCTTCAAGTAAATAACTTATAGAACAAAATTAGTTATTTTAGGGTTTTCAATTTTAAACTATTAACAAAATACTGATCTTCATGTAAATAACTTATAGAACAGAAGTAGTTAATTTAGAGTTTTTAATTTTAAACTATTAACAAAATGCAGATCTTCAAGTAAATAACTTATAGAACAAAAGTAGTTATTTTAGGGTTTTCAATTTTAAACTATTAACAATATTCTGATCTTCAAGTAAATAACTTATAGAACAGAAGTAGTTATTTTAGGGTTTTCAATTTTAAACTATTAACAAAATACTGATCTTCATGTAAATAACTTATAGAACAGAAGTAGTTAATTAAGAGTTTTTAATTTTAAACTATTAACAAAATGCAGATCTTCAAGTAAATAACTTATAGAACAAAAGTAGTTATTTTAGGGTTTTCAATTTTAAACTATTAGCAAAATTCTGATCTTCAAGTAAATAACTTAAAGAACTAAAGTATTAGTTAAAAGATTTTGATTTTAAATTGCTACAAAATTCTGTTCTTCAAGTAAATAACTTATAGAACAGAAGTAGTTAATTTAGAGCTTTTAATTTTAAACTATTAACAAAATGCAGATCTTCAAGTAAATAACTTATAGAACAAAAGTAGTTGTTTAGGGTTTTCAATTTTAAACTATTAACAAAATACTGATCTTCATATACTTAACTTATAGAACAGAAGTAGTTAATTTAGAGTTTTTAATTTTAAACTATTAGCAAAATGCAGATCTTCAAGTAAATAACTTATAGAACAGAAGTAGTTAGTTTAGAGTTTTTAATTTTAAACTACTAACAAAATGCAGATCTTCAAGTAAATAACTTATAGAACAAAAGTAGTTATTTTAGGGTTTTCAATTTTAAACTATTAACAAAATACTGATCTTCAAGTATATAACTTATAGAACAAAAGTAGTTATTTTAGGGTTTTCAATTTTAAACTATTAACAAAATACTGATCTTAAAGTAAATAACTTATAGAACAGAAGAAGTTAATTTCGAGTTTTTAATTTTAAACTATCAAAAAAATGCAGATCTTCAAGTAAATAACTTATAGAACAAAAGTAGTTATTTTAGTGTTTTCAATTTTAAACTATTAACAAATTACTGATCTTCATATACTTAACTTATAGAACAGAAGTAGTTAATTTAGAGTTTTTAATTTTAAACTATTAGCAAAATGCAGATCTTCAAGTAAATAACTTATAGAACAAAAGTGGTTATTTTAGGGTTTTCAATTTTAAACTATTAACAAAATACTGATCTTCATATACTTAACTTATAGAACAGAAGTAGTTAATTTAGAGTTTTTAATTTTAAACTATTAGCAAAATTCTGATCTTCAAGTAAATAACTTAAAGAACTAAAGTATTAGTTAGAAGATTTTGATTTTACATTGCTACAAAATTCTGTTCTTCAAGTAAATAACTTATAGAACAAAAGTAGTTATTTTAGGGTTTTCAATTTTAAACTATTAACAAAATACTGATCTTCATGTAAATAACTTATAGAACAGAAGTAGTTAATTTAGAGTTTTTAATTTTAAACTATTAACAAAATGCAGATCTTCAAGTAAATAACTTATAGAACAAAAGTAGTTATTTTAGGGTTTTCAATTTTAAACTATTAACAAAATTCTGATCTTCAAGTAAATAACTTAACGAACTAAAGTATTAGTTAGGAGATTTTGATTTTAAATTGCTACAAAATTCTGTTCTACAAGTAAATAACTTATAGAACAAAAGTAGTTATTTTAGAGTTTTCAATTTTAAACTATTAACAATATTCTGATCTTCAAGTAAATAACTTATAGAACAGAAGTAGTTATTTTAGGGTTTTCAATTTTAAACTATTAACAAAATACTGATCTTCATGTAAATAACTTATAGAACAGAAGTAGTTAATTTAGAGTTTTTAATTTTAAACTATTAACAAAATGCAGATCTTCAAGTAAATAACTTATAGAACAGAAGTAGTTAATTTAGAGTTTTTAATTTTAAACTATTAACAAAATGCAGATCTTCAAGTAAATAACTTATAGAACAAAAGTAGTTATTTTAGGGTTTTCAATTTTAAACTATTAACAAAATACTGATCTTCATATACTTAACTTATAGAACAGAAGTAGTTAATTTAGAGTTTTTAATTTTAAACTATTAACAAAATACTGATCTTCATGTAAATAACTTATAGAACAGAAGTAGTTAATTTAGAGTTTTTAATTTTAAACTATTAACAAAATGCAGATCTTCAAGTAAATAACATATAGAACAAAAGTAGTTATTTTAGGGTTTTCAATTTTAAACTATTAACAAAATTCTGATCTTCAAGTAAATAACTTAACGAACTAAAGTATTAGTTAGGAGATTTTGATTTTAAATTGCTACAAAATTCTGTTCTACAAGTAAACAACTTATAGAACAAAAGTAGTTATTTTAGAGTTTTCAATTTTAAACTATTAACAATATTCTGATCTTCAAGTAAATAACTTATAGAACAGAAGTAGTTATTTTAGGGTTTTCAATTTTAAACTATTAACAAAATACTGATCTTCATGTAAATAACTTATAGAACAGAAGTAGTTAATTTAGAGTTTTTAATTTCAAACTATTAACAAAATGCAGATCTTCAAGTAAATAACTTATAGAACAGAAGTAGTTAATTTAGAGTTTTTAATTTTAAACTATTAACAAAATGCAGATCTTCAAGTAAATAACTTATAGAACAAAAGTAGTTATTTTAGGGTTTTCAATTTTAAACTATTAACAAAATACTGATCTTCATATACTTAACTTATAGAACAGAAGTAGTTAATTTAGAGTTTTTAATTTTAAACTATTAACAAAATGCAGATCTTCAAGTAAATAACTTATAGAACAAAAGTGGTTATTTTAGGGTTTTCAATTTTAAACTATTAACAAAATACTGATCTTCATATACTTAACTTATAGAACAGAAGTAGTTAATTTAGAGTTTTTAATTTTAAACTATTAGCAAAATTCTGATCTTCAAGTAAATAACTTAAAGAACTAAAGTATTAGTTAGAAGATTTTGATTTTACATTGCTACAAAATTCTGTTCTTCAAGTAAATAACTTATAGAACAAAAGTAGTTATTTTAGGGTTTTCAATTTTAAACTATTAACAAAATACTGATCTTCATGTAAATAACTTATAGAACAGAAGTAGTTAATTTAGAGTTTTTAATTTTAAACTATTAACAAAATGCAGATCTTCAAGTAAATAACTTATAGAACAAAAGTAGTTATTTTAGGGTTTTCAATTTTAAACTATTAACAAAATTCTGATCTTCAAGTAAATAACTTAAAGAACTAAAGTATTAGTTAGAAGATTTTGACTTTACATTGCTACAAAATTCTGTTCTTCAAGTAAATAACTTATAGAACAAAAGTAGTTATTTTAGGGTTTTCAATTTTAAACTATTAACAAAATTCTGATCTTCAAGTAAATAACTTAAGGAACTAAAGTATTAGTTAGAAGATTTTGATTTTAAATTGCTACAAAATTCTGTTCTACAAGTAAATAACTTATAGAACTAAATAGTTATTTTAGAGTTTTCAATTTTAAACTATTAACAATATTCTGATCTTCAAGTAAATAACTTATAGAACAAAAGTAGTTATTTTAGGGTTTTCAATTTTAAACTATTAACAAAATACTGATCTTCATATACTTAACTTATAGAACAGAAGTAGTTAATTTAGAGTTTTTAATTTTAAACTATTAACAAAATGCAGATCTTCAAGTAAATAACTTATAGAACAAAAGTGGTTATTTTAGGGTTTTCAATTTTAAACTATTAACAAAATACTGATCTTCATATACTTAACTTATAGAACAGAAGTAGTTAATTTAGAGTTTTTAATTTTAAACTATTAGCAAAATTCTGATCTTCAAGTAAATAACTTAAGGAACTAAAGTATTAGTTAGGAGATTTTGATTTTAAATTGCTACAAAATTCTGTTCTACAAGTAAATAACTTATAGAACAAAAGTAGCTATTTTAGAGTTTTCAATTTTAAACTATTAACAATATTCTGATCTTCAAGTTAATAACTTATAGAACAGAAGTAGTTATTTTAGGGTTTTCAATTTTAAACTATTAACAAAATACTGATCTTCATGTAAATAACTTATAGAACAGAAGTAGTTAATTAAGGGTTTTTAATTTTAAACTATTAACAAAATGCAGATCTTCAAGTAAATAACTTATAGAACAAAATTAGTTATTTTAGGGTTTTCAATTTTAAACTATTATAAAATTCTGATCTTCAAGTAAATAACTTAAAGAACTAAAGTGTTAGTTAGAAGATTTTGACTTTACATTGCTACAAAATTCTGTTCTTCAAGTAAATAACTTATAGAACAAAAGTAGTTATTTTAGGGTTTTCAATTTTAAACTATTAACAAAATACTGATCTTCATATAATTAACTTATAGAACAGAAGTAGTTAATTTAGAGTTTTTAATTTTAAACTATTAACAAAATGCAGATCTTCAAGTAAATAACTTATAGAACAAAAGTAGTTATTTTAGGGTTTTCAATTTTAAACTATTAGCAAAATACTGATCTTCATATACTTAACTTATAGAACAGAAGTAGTTAATTTAGAGTTTTTAATTTTAAACTATTAGCAAAATTCTGATCTTCAAGTAAATAACTTAAAGAACTAAAGTATTAGTTAGAAGATTTTGATTTTACATTGCTACAAAATTCTGTTCTTCAAGTAAATAACTTATAGAACAAAAGTAGTTATTTTAGGGTTTTCAATTTTAAACTATTAACAAAATACTGATCTTCATGTAAATAACTTATAGAACAGAAGTAGTTAATTTAGAGTTTTTAATTTTTAACTATTAACAAAATGCAGATCTTCAAGTAAATAACTTATAGAACAAAAGTAGTTATTTTAGGGTTTTCAATTTTAAACTATTAACAATATTCTGATCTTCAAGTAAATAACTTATAGAACAGAAGTAGTTATTTTAGGGTTTTCAATTTTAAACTATTAACAAAATACTGATCTTCATGTAAATAACTTATAGAACAGAAGTAGTTAATTAAGAGTTTTTAATTTTAAACTATTAACAAAATGCAGATCCAAGTAAATAACTTATAGAACAAAAGTAGTTATTTTAGGGTTTTCAATTTTAAACTATTAACAAAATACTGATCTTCATATACTTAACTTATAGAACAGAAGTAGTTAATTTAGAGTTTTTAATTTTAAACTATTAGCAAAATTCTGATCTTCAAGTAAATAACTTAAAGAACTAAAGTATTAGTTAGAAGATTTTGATTTTACATTGCTACAAAATTCTGTTCTTCAAGTAAATAACTTATAGAACAAAAGTAGTTATTTTAGGGTTTTCAATTTTAAACTATTAACAAAATACTGATCTTCATGTAAATAACTTATAGAACAGAAGTAGTTAATTTAGAGTTTTTAATTTTAAACTATTAACAAAATGCAGATCTTCAAGTAAATAACTTATAGAACAAAAGTAGTTATTTTAGGGTTTTCAATTTTAAACTATTAACAAAATTCTGATCTTCAAGTAAATAACTTAACGAACTAAAGTATTAGTTAGCAGATTTTGATTTTAAATTGCTACAAAATTCTGTTCTACAAGTAAATAACTTATAGAACAAAAGTAGCTATTTTAGAGTTTTCAATTTTAAACTATTAACAATATTCTGATCTTCAAGTAAATAACTTATAGAACAAAAGTAGCTATTTTAGAGTTTTCAATTTTAAACTATTAACAATATTCTGATCTTCAAGTAAATAACTTATAGAACAGAAGTAGTTATTTTAGGGTTTTCAATTTTAAACTATTAACAAAATACTGATCTTCATGTAAATAACTTATAGAACAGAAGTAGTTAATTAAGAGTTTTTAATTTTAAACTATTAACAAAATGCAGATCTTCAAGTAAATAACTTATAGAACAAAATTAGTTATTTTAGGGTTTTCAATTTTAAACTATTATAAAATTCTGATCTTCAAGTAAATAACTTAAAGAACTAAAGTATTAGTTAGAAGATTTTGACTTTACATTGCTACAAAATTCTGTTCTTCAAGTAAATAACTTATAGAACAAAAGTAGTTATTTTAGGGTTTTCAATTTTAAACTATTAACAAAATTCTGATCTTCAAGTAAATAACTTAAGGAACTAAAGTATTAGTTAGAAGATTTTGATTTTAAATTGCTACAAAATTCTGTTCTACAAGTAAATAACTTATAGAACTAAATAGTTATTTTAGAGTTTTCAATTTTAAACTATTAACAATATTCTGATCTTCAAGTAAATAACTTATAGAACAAAAGTAGTTATTTTAGGGTTTTCAATTTTAAACTATTAACAAAATACTGATCTTCATATACTTAACTTATAGAACAGAAGTAGTTAATTTAGAGTTTTTAATTTTAAACTATTAGCAAAATTCTGATCTTCAAGTAAATAACTTAAAGAACTAAAGTATTAGTTAGAAGATTTTGATTTTACATTGCTACAAAATTCTGTTCTTCAAGTAAATAACTTATAGAACAAAAGTAGTTATTTTAGGGTTTTCAATTTTAAACTATTAACAAAATACTGATCTTCATGTAAATAACTTATAGAACAGAAGTAGTTAATTTAGAGTTTTTAATTTTAAACTATTAACAAAATACAGATCTTCAAGTAAATAACTTATAGAACAAAAGTAGTTATTTAAGGGTTTTCAATTTTAAACTATTAACAAAATTCTCATCTTCAAGTAAATAACTTAAGGAACTAAAGTATTAGTTAGGAGATTTTGATTTTAAATTGCTACAAAATTCTGTTCTACAAGTAAATAACTTATAGAACAAAAGTAGCTATTTTAGAGTTTTCAATTTTAAACTATTAACAATATTCTGATCTTCAAGTAAATAACTTATAGAACAGAAGTAGTTATTTTAGGGTTTTCAATTTTAAACTATTAACAAAATACTGATCTTCATGTAAATAACTTATAGAACAGAAGTAGTTAATTAAGGGTTTTTAATTTTAAACTATTAACAAAATGCAGATCTTCAAGTAAATAACTTATAGAACAAAATTAGTTATTTTAGGGTTTTCAATTTTAAACTATTATAAAATTCTGATCTTCAAGTAAATAACTTAAAGAACTAAAGTATTAGTTAGAAGATTTTGACTTTACATTGCTACAAAATTCTGTTCTTCAAGTAAATAACTTATAGAACAGAAGTAGTTAATTTAGAGTTTTTAATTTTAAACTATTAACAAAATGCAGATCTTCAAGTAAATAACTTATAGAACAAAAGTAGTTATTTTAGGGTTTTCAATTTTAAACTATTAACAAAATACTGATCTTCATATAATTAACTTATAGAACAGAAGTAGTTAATTTAGAGTTTTTAATTTTAAACTATTAACAAAATGCAGATCTTCAAGTAAATAACTTATAGAACAAAAGTAGTTATTTTAGGGTTTTCAATTTTAAACTATTAGCAAAATACTGATCTTCATATACTTAACTTATAGAACAGAAGTAGTTAATTTAGAGTTTTTAATTTTAAACTATTAGCAAAATTCTGATCTTCAAGTAAATAACTTAAAGAACTAAAGTATTAGTTAGAAGATTTTGATTTTACATTGCTACAAAATTCTGTTCTTCAAGTAAATAACTTATAGAACAAAAGTAGTTATTTTAGGGTTTTCAATTTTAAACTATTAACAAAATACTGATCTTCATGTAAATAACTTATAGAACAGAAGTAGTTAATTTAGAGTTTTTAATTTTAAACTATTAACAAAATGCAGATCTTCAAGTAAATAACTTATAGAACAAAAGTAGTTATTTTAGGGTTTTCAATTTTAAACTATTAACAATATTCTGATCTTCAAGTAAATAACTTATAGAACAGAAGTAGTTATTTTAGGGTTTTCAATTTTAAACTATTAACAAAATACTGATCTTCATGTAAATAACTTATAGAACAGAAGTAGTTAATTAAGAGTTTTTAATTTTAAACTATTAACAAAATGCAGATCTTCAAGTAAATAACTTATAGAACAAAAGTAGTTATTTTAGGGTTTTCAATTTTAAACTATTAGCAAAATTCTGAACTTCAAGTAAATAACTTAAAGAACTAAAGTATTAGTTAAAAGATTTTGATTTTAAATTGCTACAAAATTCTGTTCTTCAAGTAAATAACTTATAGAACAGAAGTAGTTAATTTAGAGTTTTTAATTTTAAACTATTAACAAAATGCAGATCTTCAAGTAAATAACTTATAGAACAAAAGTAGTTGTTTAGGGTTTTCAATTTTAAACTATTAACAAAATACTGATCTTCATATACTTAACTTATAGAACAGAAGTAGTTAATTTAGAGTTTTTAATTTTAAACTATTAACAAAATGCAGATCTTCAAGTAAATAACTTATAGAACAGAAGTAGTTAGTTTAGAGTTTTTAATTTTAAACTACTAACAAAATGCAGATCTTCAAGTAAATAACTTATAGAACAAAATTAGTTATTTTAGGGTTTTCAATTTTAAACTATTATAAAATTCTGATCTTCAAGTAAATAACTTAAAGAACTAAAGTATTAGTTAGAAGATTTTGACTTTACATTGCTACAAAATTCTGTTCTTCAAGTAAATAACTTATAGAACTAAAGTAGTTATTTTAGGGTTTTCAATTTTAAACTATTAACAAAATTCTGATCTTCAAGTAAATAACTTAAAGAACTAAAGTATTAGTTAAAAGATTTTGATTTTAAATTGCTACAAAATTCTGTTCTACAAGTAAATAACTTATAGAACTAAAGTAGTTATTTTAGAGTTTTCAATTTTAAACTATTAACAATATTCTGATCTTCAAGTAAATAACTTATAGAACAAAAGTAGTTATTTTAGGGTTTTCAATTTTAAACTATTAACAAAATTCTGATCTTCAAGTAAATAACTTAAGGAACTAAAGTATTAGTTAGAAGATTTTGATTTTAAATTGCTACAAAATTCTGTTCTACAAGTAAATAACTTATAGAACAAAAGTAGTTATTTTAGGGTATTCAATTTTAAACTATAAGAAAATACTGATCTTCATGTAAATAACTAATAGAACAAAAGTAGTTATTTTAGGGTTTTCAATTTAAACTATTAACAAAATACTGATCTTAAAGTAAATAACTTATAGAACAGAAGTAGTTAATTTCGAGTTTTTAATTTTAAACTATCAAAAAAATGCAGATCTTCAAGTAAATAACTTATAGAACAAAAGTAGTTATTTTAGGGTTTTCAATTTTAAACTATTAACAAAATACTGATCTTCATATACTTAACTTATAGAACAGAAGTAGTTAATTTAGAGTTTTTAATTTTAAACTATTAACAAAATGCAGATCTTCAAGTAAATAACTTATAGAACAAAAGTGGTTATTTTAGGGTTTTCAATTTTAAACTATTAACAAAATACTGATCTTCATATACTTAACTTATAGAACAAAATTAGTTATTTTAGGGTTTTCAATTTTAAACTATTATAAAATTCTGATCTTCAAGTAAATAACTTAAAGAACTAAAGTATTAGTTAGAAGATTTTGACTTTACATTGCTACAATATTCTGATCTTCAAGTAAATAACTTATAGAACAAAAGTAGTTATTTTAGGGTTTTCAATTTTAAACTATTAACAAAATTCTGATCTTCAAGTAAATAACTTAAGGAACTAAAGTATTTGTTAGAAGATTTTGATTTTAAATTGCTACAAAATTCTGTTCTACAAGTAAATAACTTATAGAACAAAAGTAGTTATTTTAGGGTTTTCAATTTTAAACTATTAACAAAATACTGATCTTCCTGTAAATAACTAATAGAACAAAAGTAGTTATTTTAGGGTTTTCAATTTTAAACTATTAACAAAATACTGATCTTCAAGTAAATAACTTATAGAACAGAAGTAGTTAATTTAGAGTTTTTAATTTTAAACTATTAACAAAATGCAGATCTTCAAGTAAATAACTTATAGAACAAAAGTAGTTATTTTAGGGTTTTCAATTTTAAACTATTAACAAAATACTGATCTTCATATACTTAACTTATAGAACAGAAGTAGTTAATTTAGAGTTTTTAATTTTAAACTATTAACAAAATGCAGATCTTCAAGTAAATAACTTATAGAACAAAAGTGGTTATTTTAGGGTTTTCAATTTTAAACTATTAACAAAATACTGATCTTCATATACTTAACTTATAGAACAGAAGTAGTTAATTTAGAGTTTTTAATTTTAAACTATTAGCAAAATTCTGATCTTCAAGTAAATAACTTAAAGAACTAAAGTATTAGTTAGAAGATTTTGATTTTACATTGCTACAAAATTCTGTTCTTCAAGTAAATAACTTATAGAACAAAAGTAGTTATTTTAGGGTTTTCAATTTTAAACTATTAACAAAATACTGATCTTCATGTAAATAACTTATAGAACAGAAGTAGTTAATTTAGAGTTTTTAATTTTAAACTATTAACAAAATGCAGATCTTCAAGTAAATAACTTATAGAACAAAAGTAGTTATTTTAGGGTTTTCAATTTTAAACTATTAACAATATTCTGATCTTCAAGTAAATAACTTATAGAACAGAAGTAGTTATTTTAGGGTTTTCAATTTTAAACTATTAACAAAATACTGATCTTCATGTAAATAACTTATAGAACAGAAGTAGTTAATTAAGAGTTTTTAATTTTAAACTATTAACAAAATGCAGATCTTCAAGTAAATAACTTATAGAACAAAAGTAGTTATTTTAGGGTTTTCAATTTTAAACTATTAGCAAAATTCTGATCTTCAAGTAAATAACTTAAAGAACTAAAGTATTAGTTAAAAGATTTTGATTTTAAATTGCTACAAAATTCTGTTCTTCAAGTAAATAACTTATAGAACAGAAGTAGTTAATTTAGAGTTTTTAATTTTAAACTATTAACAAAATGCAGATCTTCAAGTAAATAACTTATAGAACAAAAGTAGTTAATTAAGAGTTTTTAATTTTAAACTATTAACAAAATGCAGATCTTCAAGTAAATAACTTATAGAACAAAAGTAGTTATTTTAGGGTTTTCAATTTTAAACTATTAGCAAAATTCTGAACTTCAAGTAAATAACTTAAAGAACTAAAGTATTAGTTAAAAGATTTTGATTTTAAATTGCTACAAAATTCTGTTCTTCAAGTAAATAACTTATAGAACAGAAGTAGTTAATTTAGAGTTTTTAATTTTAAACTATTAACAAAATGCAGATCTTCAAGTAAATAACTTATAGAACAAAAGTAGTTGTTTAGGGTTTTCAATTTTAAACTATTAACAAAATACTGATCTTCATATACTTAACTTATAGAACAGAAGTAGTTAATTTAGAGTTTTTAATTTTAAACTATTAACAAAATGCAGATCTTCAAGTAAATAACTTATAGAACAGAAGTAGTTAGTTTAGAGTTTTTAATTTTAAACTACTAACAAAATGCAGATCTTCAAGTAAATAACTTATAGAACAAAATTAGTTATTTTAGGGTTTTCAATTTTAAACTATTATAAAATTCTGATCTTCAAGTAAATAACTTAAAGAACTAAAGTATTAGTTAGAAGATTTTGACTTTACATTGCTACAAAATTCTGTTCTTCAAGTAAATAACTTATAGAACTAAAGTAGTTATTTTAGGGTTTTCAATTTTAAACTATTAACAAAATTCTGATCTTCAAGTAAATAACTTAAAGAACTAAAGTATTAGTTAAAAGATTTTGATTTTAAATTGCTACAAAATTCTGTTCTACAAGTAAATAACTTATAGAACTAAAGTAGTTATTTTAGAGTTTTCAATTTTAAACTATTAACAATATTCTGATCTTCAAGTAAATAACTTATAGAACAAAAGTAGTTATTTTAGGGTTTTCAATTTTAAACTATTAACAAAATTCTGATCTTCAAGTAAATAACTTAAGGAACTAAAGTATTAGTTAGAAGATTTTGATTTTAAATTGCTACAAAATTCTGTTCTACAAGTAAATAACTTATAGAACAAAAGTAGTTATTTTAGGGTATTCAATTTTAAACTATAAGAAAATACTGATCTTCATGTAAATAACTAATAGAACAAAAGTAGTTATTTTAGGGTTTTCAATTTAAACTATTAACAAAATACTGATCTTAAAGTAAATAACTTATAGAACAGAAGTAGTTAATTTCGAGTTTTTAATTTTAAACTATCAAAAAAATGCAGATCTTCAAGTAAATAACTTATAGAACAAAAGTAGTTATTTTAGGGTTTTCAATTTTAAACTATTAACAAAATACTGATCTTCATATACTTAACTTATAGAACAGAAGTAGTTAATTTAGAGTTTTTAATTTTAAACTATTAACAAAATGCAGATCTTCAAGTAAATAACTTATAGAACAAAAGTGGTTATTTTAGGGTTTTCAATTTTAAACTATTAACAAAATACTGATCTTCATATACTTAACTTATAGAACAGAAGTAGTTAATTTAGAGTTTTTAATTTTAAACTATTAGCAAAATTCTGATCTTCAAGTAAATAACTTAAAGAACTAAAGTATTAGTTAGAAGATTTTGATTTTACATTGCTACAAAATTCTGTTCTTCAAGTAAATAACTTATAGAACAAAAGTAGTTATTTTAGGGTTTTCAATTTTAAACTATTAACAAAATACTGATCTTCATGTAAATAACTTATAGAACAGAAGTAGTTAATTTAGAGTTTTTAATTTTAAACTATTAACAAAATGCAGATCTTCAAGTAAATAACTTATAGAACAAAAGTAGTTATTTTAGGGTTTTCAATTTTAAACTATTAACAAAATTCTGATCTTCAAGTAAATAACTTAACGAACTAAAGTATTAGTTAGCAGATTTTGATTTTAAATTGCTACAAAATTCTGTTCTACAAGTAAATAACTTATAGAACAAAAGTAGTTATTTTAGAGTTTTCAATTTTAAACTATTAACAATATTCTGATCTTCAAGTAAATAACTTATAGAACAGAAGTAGTTATTTTAGGGTTTTCAATTTTAAACTATTAACAAAATACTGATCTTCATGTAAATAACTTATAGAACAGAAGTAGTTAATTTAGAGTTTTTAATTTTAAACTATTAACAAAATGCAGATCTTCAAGTAAATAACTTATAGAACAGAAGTAGTTAATTTAGAGTTTTTAATTTTAAACTATTAACAAAATGCAGATCTTCAAGTAAATAACTTATAGAACAAAAGTAGTTATTTTAGGGTTTTCAATTTTAAACTATTAACAAAATACTGATCTTCATATACTTAACTTATAGAACAGAAGTAGTTAATTTAGAGTTTTTAATTTTAAACTATTAACAAAATGCAGATCTTCAAGTAAATAACTTATAGAACAAAAGTGGTTATTTTAGGGTTTTCAATTTTAAACTATTAACAAAATACTGATCTTCATATACTTAACTTATAGAACAGAAGTAGTTAATTTAGAGTTTTTAATTTTAAACTATTAGCAAAATTCTGATCTTCAAGTAAATAACTTAAAGAACTAAAGTATTAGTTAGAAGATTTTGATTTTACATTGCTACAAAATTCTGTTCTTCAAGTAAATAACTTATAGAACAAAAGTAGTTATTTTAGGGTTTTCAATTTTAAACTATTAACAAAATACTGATCTTCATGTAAATAACTTATAGAACAGAAGTAGTTAATTTAGAGTTTTTAATTTTAAACTATTAACAAAATGCAGATCTTCAAGTAAATAACTTATAGAACAAAAGTAGTTATTTTAGGGTTTTCAATTTTAAACTATTAACAAAATTCTGATCTTCAAGTAAATAACTTAAGGATCTAAAGTATTAGTTAGGAGATTTTGATTTTAAATTGCTACAAAATTCTGTTCTACAAGTAAATAACTTATAGAACAAAAGTAGCTATTTTAGAGTTTTCAATTTTAAACTATTAACAATATTCTGATCTTCAAGTAAATAACTTATAGAACAGAAGTAGTTATTTTAAGGTTTTCAATTTTAAACTATTAACAAAATACTGATCTTCATGTAAATAACTTATAGAACAGAAGTAGTTAATTAAGAGTTTTTAATTTTAAACTATTAACAAAATGCAGATCTTCAAGTAAATAACTTATAGAACAAAATTAGTTATTTTAGGGTTTTCAATTTTAAACTATTATAAAATTCTGATCTTCAAGTAAATAACTTAAAGAACTAAAGTATTAGTTAGAAGATTTTGACTTTACATTGCTACAATATTCTGATCTTCAAGTAAATAACATATAGAACAAAAGTAGTTATTTTAGGGTTTTCAATTTTAAACTATTAACAAAATTCTGATCTTCAAGTAAATAACTTAAGGAACTAAAGTATTTGTTAGAAGATTTTGATTTTAAATTGCTACAAAATTCTGTTCTACAAGTAAATAACTTATAGAACAAAAGTAGTTATTTTAGGGTTTTCAATTTTAAACTATTAACAAAATACTGATCTTCCTGTAAATAACTAATAGAACAAAAGTAGTTATTTTAGGGTTTTCAATTTTAAACTATTAACAAAATACTGATCTTCAAGTAAATAACTTATAGAACAGAAGTAGTTAATTTAGAGTTTTTAATTTTAAACTATTAACAAAATGCAGATCTTCAAGTAAATAACTTATAGAACAAAAGTAGTTATTTTAGGGTTTTCAATTTTAAACTATTAACAAAATACTGATCTTCATATACTTAACTTATAGAACAGAAGTAGTTAATTTAGAGTTTTTAATTTTAAACTATTAACAAAATGCAGATCTTCAAGTAAATAACTTATAGAACAAAAGTGGTTATTTTAGGGTTTTCAATTTTAAACTATTAACAAAATACTGATCTTCATATACTTAACTTATAGAACAGAAGTAGTTAATTTAGAGTTTTTAATTTTAAACTATTAGCAAAATTCTGATCTTCAAGTAAATAACTTAAAGAACTAAAGTATTAGTTAGAAGATTTTGATTTTACATTGCTACAAAATTCTGTTCTTCAAGTAAATAACTTATAGAACAAAAGTAGTTATTTTAGGGTTTTCAATTTTAAACTATTAACAAAATACTGATCTTCATGTAAATAACTTATAGAACAGAAGTAGTTAATTTAGAGTTTTTAATTTTAAACTATTAACAAAATGCAGATCTTCAAGTAAATAACTTATAGAACAAAAGTAGTTATTTTAGGGTTTTCAATTTTAAACTATTAACAATATTCTGATCTTCAAGTAAATAACTTATAGAACAGAAGTAGTTATTTTAGGGTTTTCAATTTTAAACTATTAACAAAATACTGATCTTCATGTAAATAACTTATAGAACAGAAGTAGTTAATTAAGAGTTTTTAATTTTAAACTATTAACAAAATGCAGATCTTCAAGTAAATAACTTATAGAACAAAAGTAGTTATTTTAGGGTTTTCAATTTTAAACTATTAGCAAAATTCTGATCTTCAAGTAAATAACTTAAAGAACTAAAGTATTAGTTAAAAGATTTTGATTTTAAATTGCTACAAAATTCTGTTCTTCAAGTAAATAACTTATAGAACAGAAGTAGTTAATTTAGAGTTTTTAATTTTAAACTATTAACAAAATGCAGATCTTCAAGTAAATAACTTATAGAACAAAAGTAGTTGTTTAGGGTTTTCAATTTTAAACTATTAACAAAATACTGATCTTCATATACTTAACTTATAGAACAGAAGTAGTTAATTTAGAGTTTTTAATTTTAAACTATTAACAAAATGCAGATCTTCAAGTAAATAACTTATAGAACAGAAGTAGTTAGTTTAGAGTTTTTAATTTTAAACTACTAACAAAATGCAGATCTTCAAGTAAATAACTTATAGAACAAAATTAGTTATTTTAGGGTTTTCAATTTTAAACTATTATAAAATTCTGATCTTCAAGTAAATAACTTAAAGAACTAAAGTATTAGTTAGAAGATTTTGACTTTACATTGCTACAAAATTCTGTTCTTCAAGTAAATAACTTATAGAACAAAAGTAGTTATTTTAGGGTTTTCAATTTTAAACTATTAACAAAATTCTGATCTTCAAGTAAATAACTTAAAGAACTAAAGTATTAGTTAGAAGATTTTGATTTTAAATTGCTACAAAATTCTGTTCTACAAGTAAATAACTTATAGAACTAAAGTAGTTATTTTAGAGTTTTCAATTTTAAACTATTAACAATATTCTGATCTTCAAGTAAATAACTTATAGAACAAAAGTAGTTATTTTAGGGTTTTCAATTTTAAACTATTAACAAAATTCTGATCTTCAAGTAAATAACTTAAGGAACTAAAGTATTAGTTAGAAGATTTTGATTTTAAATTGCTACAAAATTCTGTTCTACAAGTAAATAACTTATAGAACAAAAGTAGTTATTTTAGGGTATTCAATTTTAAACTATTAACAAAATACTGATCTTCATGTAAATAACTAATAGAACAAAAGTAGTTATTTTAGGGTTTTCAATTTTAAACTATTAACAAAATACTGATCTTAAAGTAAATAACTTATAGAACAGAAGTAGTTAATTTCGAGTTTTTAATTTTAAACTATCAACAAAATGCAGATCTTCAAGTAAATAACTTATAGAACAAAAGTAGTTATTTTAGGGTTTTCAATTTTAAACTATTAACAAAATACTGATCTTCATATACTTAACTTATAGAACAGAAGTAGTTAATTTAGAGTTTTTAATTTTAAACTATTAACAAAATGCAGATCTTCAAGTAAATAACTTATAGAACAAAAGTGGTTATTTTAGGGTTTTCAATTTTAAACTATTAACAAAATACTGATCTTCATATACTTAACTTATAGAACAGAAGTAGTTAATTTAGAGTTTTTAATTTTAAACTATTAGCAAAGTTCTGATCTTCAAGTAAATAACTTAAAGAACTAAAGTATTAGTTAGAAGATTTTGATTTTACATTGCTACAAAATTCTGTTCTTCAAGTAAATAACTTATAGAACAAAAGTAGTTATTTTAGGGTTTTCAGTTTTAAACTATTAACAAAATACTGATCTTCATGTAAATAACTTATAGAACAGAAGTAGTTAATTAAGAGTTTTTAATTTTAAACTATTAACAAAATGCAGATCTTCAAGTAAATAACTTATAGAACAAAAGTAGTTATTTTAGGGTTTTCAATTTTAAACTATTAGCAAAATTCTGATCTTCAAGTAAATAACTTAAAGAACTAAAGTATTAGTTAAAAGATTTTGATTTTAAATTGCTACAAAATTCTGTTCTTCAAGTAAATAACTTATAGAACAGAAGTAGTTAATTTAGAGTTTTTAATTTTAAACTATTAACAAAATGCAGATCTTCAAGTAAATAACTTATAGAACAAAAGTAGTTGTTTAGGGTTTTCAATTTTAAACTATTAACAAAATACTGATCTTCATATACTTAACTTATAGAACAGAAGTAGTTAATTTAGAGTTTTTAATTTTAAACTATTAACAAAATGCAGATCTTCAAGTAAATAACTTATAGAACAGAAGTAGTTAGTTTAGAGTTTTTAATTTTAAACTACTAACAAAATGCAGATCTTCAAGTAAATAACTTATAGAACAAAATTAGTTATTTTAGGGTTTTCAATTTTAAACTATTATAAAATTCTGATCTTCAAGTAAATAACTTAAAGAACTAAAGTATTAGTTAGAAGATTTTGACTTTACATTGCTACAAAATTCTGTTCTTCAAGTAAATAACTTATAGAACAAAAGTAGTTATTTTAGGGTTTTCAATTTTAAACTATTAACAAAATTCTGATCTTCAAGTAAATAACTTAAAGAACTAAAGTATTAGTTAGAAGATTTTGATTTTAAATTGCTACAAAATTCTGTTCTACAAGTAAATAACTTATAGAACTAAAGTAGTTATTTTAGAGTTTTCAATTTTAAACTATTAACAATATTCTGATCTTCAAGTAAATAACTTATAGAACAAAAGTAGTTATTTTAGGGTTTTCAATTTTAAACTATTAACAAAATTCTGATCTTCAAGTAAATAACTTAAGGAACTAAAGTATTAGTTAGAAGATTTTGATTTTAAATTGCTACAAAATTCTGTTCTACAAGTAAATAACTTATAGAACAAAAGTAGTTATTTTAGGGTATTCAATTTTAAACTATTAACAAAATACTGATCTTCATGTAAATAACTAATAGAACAAAAGTAGTTATTTTAGGGTTTTCAATTTTAAACTATTAACAAAATACTGATCTTAAAGTAAATAACTTATAGAACAGAAGTAGTTAATTTCGAGTTTTTAATTTTAAACTATCAACAAAATGCAGATCTTCAAGTAAATAACTTATAGAACAAAAGTAGTTATTTTAGGGTTTTCAATTTTAAACTATTAACAAAATACTGATCTTCATATACTTAACTTATAGAACAGAAGTAGTTAATTTAGAGTTTTTAATTTTAAACTATTAACAAAATGCAGATCTTCAAGTAAATAACTTATAGAACAAAAGTGGTTATTTTAGGGTTTTCAATTTTAAACTATTAACAAAATACTGATCTTCATATACTTAACTTATAGAACAGAAGTAGTTAATTTAGAGTTTTTAATTTTAAACTATTAGCAAAGTTCTGATCTTCAAGTAAATAACTTAAAGAACTAAAGTATTAGTTAGAAGATTTTGATTTTACATTGCTACAAAATTCTGTTCTTCAAGTAAATAACTTATAGAACAAAAGTAGTTATTTTAGGGTTTTCAGTTTTAAACTATTAACAAAATACTGATCTTCATGTAAATAACTTATAGAACAGAAGTAGTTAATTTAGAGTTTTTAATTTTAAACTATTAACAAAATGCAGATCTTCAAGTAAATAACTTATAGAACAAAAGTAGTTATTTTAGGGTTTTCAATTTTAAACTATTAACAAAATTCTGATCTTCAAGTAAATAACTTAACGAACTAAAGTATTAGTTAGGAGATTTTGATTTTAAATTGCTACAAAATTCTGTTCTACAAGTAAATAACTTATAGAACAAAAGTAGTTATTTTAGAGTTTTCAATTTTAAACTATTAACAATATTCTGATCTTCAAGTAAATAACTTAAAGAACTAAAGTATTAGTTAAAAGATTTTGATTTTAAATTGCTACAAAATTCTGTTCTTCAAGTAAATAACTTATAGAACAGAAGTAGTTAATTTAGAGTTTTTAATTTTAAACTATTAACAAAATGCAGATCTTCAAGTAAATAACTTATAGAACAAAAGTAGTTATTTTAGGGTTTTCAATTTTAAACTATTAACAAAATACTGATCTTCATATACTTAACTTATAGAACAGAAGTAGTTAATTTAGAGTTTTTAATTTTAAACTATTAACAAAATGCAGATCTTCAAGTAAATAACTTATAGAACAAAAGTAGTTATTTTAGGGTTTTCAATTTTAAACTATTAGCAAAATTCTGCTCTTCAAGTAAATAACTTAAAGAACTAAAGTATTAGTTAGAAGATTTTGATTTTACATTGCTACAAAATTCTGTTCTTCAAGTAAATAACTTATAGAACAAAAGTAGTTATTTTAGGGTTTTCAATTTTAAACTATTATCAAAATTCTGATCTTCAAGTAAATAACTTAAGGAACTAAAGTATTAGTTAGAAGATTTTGATTTTAAATTGCTACAAAATTCTGTTCTACAAGTAAATAACTTATAGAACAAAAGTAGTTATTTCAGAGTTTTCTATTTTAAACTATTAACAATATTCTGATCTTCATGTATATAACTTATAGAACAGAAGTAGTTATTTTAGGGTTTTCAATTTTAAACTATTAACAAAATACTGATCTTCATGTAAATAACTTATAGAACAGAAGTAGTTAATTTAGAGTTTTTAATTTTAAACTATTAACAAAATGCAGATCTTCAAGTAAATAACTTATAGAACAAAAGTAGTTATTTTAGGGTTTTCAATTTTAAACTATTAACAATATTCTGATCTTCAAGTAAATAACTTAAGGAACTAAAGTATTAGTTAGAAGATTTTGATTTTAAATTGCTACAAAATTCTGTTCTACAAGTAAATAACATATAGAACTAAAGTAGTTATTTTAGAGTTTTCAATTTTAAACTATTAACAATATTCTGATCTTCAAGTAAATAACTTATAGAACAAAAGTAGTTATTTTAGGGTTTTTAATTTTAAACTATTAACAAAATTCTGATCTTCGAGTAAATAACTTAAGGAACTAAAGTATTAGTTAGAAGATTTTGATTTTAAATTGCTACAAAATTCTGTTCTACAAGTAAATAACTTATAGAACAAAAGTAGTTATTTTAGGGTTTTCAATTTTAAACTATTATAAAATTCTGATCTTCAAGTAAATAACTTAAAGAACTAAAGTATTAGTTAGAAGATTTTGACTTTACATTGCTACAAAATTCTGTTCTTCAAGTAAATAACTTATAGAACAAAAGTAGTTATTTTAGGGTTTTCAATTTTAAACTATTAACAAAATTCTGATTTTCAAGTAAATAACTTAAGGAACTAAAGTATTAGTTAGAAGATTTTGATTTTAAATTGCTACAAAATTCTGTTCTACAAGTAAATAACTTATAGAACTAAATAGTTATTTTAGAGTTTTCAATTTTAAACTATTAACAATATTCTGATCTTCAAGTAAATAACTTATAGAACAAAAGTAGTTATTTTAGGGTTTTCAATTTTAAACTATTAACAAAATTCTGATCTTCCAGTAAATAACTTAAGGAACTTAAGTATTAGTTAGAAGATTTTGATTTTAAATTGCTACAAAATTCTGTTCTACAAGTAAATAACTTATAGAACAAAAGTAGTTATTTTAGGGTTTTCAATTTTAAACTATTAACAAAATACTGATCTTCATGTAAATAACTAATAGAACAAAAGTAGTTATTTTAGGGTTTTCAATTTTAAACTATTAACAAAATACTGATCTTCAAGTAAATAACTTATAGAACAGAAGTAGTTAATTTAGAGTTTTTAATTTTAAACTATTAACAAAATGCAGATCTTCAAGTAAATAACTTATAGAACAAAAGTAGTTATTTTAGGGTTTTCAATTTTAAACTATTAACAAAATACTGATCTTCATATACTTAACTTATAGAACAGAAGTAGTTAATTTAGAGTTTTTAATTTTAAACTATTAACAAAATGCAGATCTTCAAGTAAATAACTTATAGAACAAAAGTAGTTATTTTAGGGTTTTCAATTTTAAACTATTAACAAAATTCTGATCTTCAAGTAAATAACTTAACGAACTAAAGTATTAGTTAGGAGATTTTGATTTTAAATTGCTACAAAATTCTGTTCTACAAGTAAATAACTTATAGAACAAAAGTAGTTATTTTAGAGTTTTCAATTTTAAACTATTAACAATATTCTGATCTTCAAGTAAATAACTTATAGAACAGAAGTAGTTATTTTAGGGTTTTCAATTTTAAACTATTAACAAAATACTGATCTTCATGTAAATAACTTATAGAACAGAAGTAGTTAATTTAGAGTTTTTAATTTTAAACTATTAACAAAATGCAGATCTTCAAGTAAATAACTTATAGAACAAAAGTAGTTATTTTAGGGTTTTTAATTTTAAACTATTAACAATATTTTGATCTTCAAGTAAATAACTTATAGCACAGAAGTAGTTATTTTAGGGTTTTCAATTTTAAACTATTAACAAAATACTGATCTTCATGTAAATAACTTATAGAACAGAAGTAGTTAATTAAGAGTTTTTAATTTTAAACTATTAACAAAATGCAGATCTTCAAGTAAATAACTTATAGAACAAAAGTAGTTATTTTAGGGTTTTCAAATTTAAACTATTAGCAAAATTCTGATCTTCAAGTAAATAACTTAAAGAACTAAAGTATTAGTTAAAAGATTTTGATTTTAAATTGCTACAAAATTCTGTTCTTCAAGTAAATAACTTATAGAACAGAAGTAGTTAATTTAGAGTTTTTAATTTTAAACTATTAACAAAATGCAGATCTTCAAGTAAATAACTTATAGAACAAAAGTAGTTATTTTAGGGTTTTCAATTTTAAACTATTAACAAAATACTGATCTTCATATACTTAACTTATAGAACAGAAGTAGTTAATTTAGAGTTTTTAATTTTAAACTATTAACAAAATGCAGATCTTCAAGTAAATAACTTATAGAACAAAAGTAGTTATTTTAGGGTTTTCATTTTTAAACTATTAGCAAAATTCTGCTCTTCAAGTAAATAACTTAAAGAACTAAAGTATTAGTTAGAAGATTTTGATTTTACATTGCTACAAAATTCTGTTCTTCAAGTAAATAACTTATAGAACAAAAGTAGTTATTTTAGGGTTTTCAATTTTAAACTATTATCAAAATTCTGATCTTCAAGTAAATAACTTAAGGAACTAAAGTATTAGTTAGAAGATTTTGATTTTAAATTGCTACAAAATTCTGTTCTACAAGTAAATAACTTATAGAACAAAAGTAGTTATTTTAGAGTTTTCTATTTTAAACTATTAACAATATTCTGATCTTCATGTATATAACTTATAGAACAGAAGTAGTTATTTTAGGGTTTTCAATTTTAAACTATTAACAAAATACTGATCTTCATGTAAATAACTTATAGAACAGAAGTAGTTAATTTAGAGTTTTTAATTTTAAACTATTAACAAAATGCAGATCTTCAAGTAAATAACTTATAGAACAAAAGTAGTTATTTTAGGGTTTTCAATTTTAAACTATTAGCAAAATTCTGATCTTCAAGTAAATAACTTAAAGAACTAAAGTATTAGTTAGAAGATTTTGATATTACATTGCTACAAAATTCTGTTCTTCAAGTAAATAACTTATAGAACAAAAGTAGTTATTTTAGAGTTTTCAATTTTAAACTATTAACAATATTCTGATCTTCAAGTAAATAACTTATAGAACAGAAGTAGTTAATTTAGAGTTTTTAATTTTAAACTATTAACAAAATGCAGATCTTCAAGTAAATAACTTATAGAACAAAAGTAGTTAACTTAGAGTTTTTAATTTTAAACTATTAACAAAATTCTGTTCTTCAAGTAAATAACTTATAGAACAAAAGTAGTTATTTTAGAGTTTTCAATTTTAAACTATTAACAAAATTCTGATCTTCAAGTAAATAACTTATAGAACAGAAGTAGTTAATTTAGAGTTTTTAATTTTAAACTACTAACAAAATGCAGATCTTCAAGCAAATAACTTATAGAACAAAATTAGTTATTTTAGGGTTTTCAATTTTTAACTATTAACAAAATTCTGATCTTCAAGTAAATAACTTAAGGAACTAAAGTATTAGTTAGAAGATTTTGATTTTAAATTGCTACAAAATTCTGTTCTACAAGTAAATAACATATAGAACTAAAGTAGTTATTTTAGAGTTTTCAATTTTAAACTATTAACAATATTCTGATCTTCAAGTAAATAACTTATAGAACAAAAGTAGTTATTTTAGGGTTTTTAATTTTAAACTATTAACAAAATTCTGATCTTCGAGTAAATAACTTAAGGAACTAAAGTATTAGTTAGAAGATTTTGATTTTAAATTGCTACAAAATTCTGTTCTACAAGTAAATAACTTATAGAACAAAAGTAGTTATTTTAGGGTTTTCAATTTTAAACTATTATAAAATTCTGATCTTCAAGTAAATAACTTAAAGAACTAAAGTATTAGTTAGAAGATTTTGACTTTACATTGCTACAAAATTCTGTTCTACAAGTAAATAACTTATAGAACTAAATAGTTATTTTAGAGTTTTCAATTTTAAACTATTAACAATATTCTGATCTTCAAGTAAATAACTTATAGAACAAAATTAGTTATTTTAGGGTTTTCAATTTTAAACTATTATAAAATTCTGATCTTCAAGTAAATAACTTAAAGAACTAAAGTATTAGTTAGAAGATTTTGACTTTACATTGCTACAAAATTCTGTTCTTCAAGTAAATAACTTATAGAACAAAAGTAGTTATTTTAGGGTTTTCAATTTTAAACTATTAACAAAATTCTGATTTTCAAGTAAATAACTTAAGGAACTAAAGTATTAGTTAGAAGATTTTGATTTTAAATTGCTACAAAATTCTGTTCTACAAGTAAATAACTTATAGAACTAAATAGTTATTTTAGAGTTTTCAATTTTAAACTATTAACAATATTCTGATCTTCAAGTAAATAACTTATAGAACAAAAGTAGTTATTTTAGGGTTTTCAATTTTAAACTATTAACAAAATTCTGATCTTCAAGTAAATAACTTAAGGAACTAAAGTATTAGTTAGAAGATTTTGATTTTAAATTGCTACAAAATTCTGTTCTACAAGTAAATAACTTATAGAACTGAATAGTTATTTTAGAGTTTTCAATTTTAAACTATTAACAATATTCTGATCTTCAAGTAAATAACTTATAGAACAAAAGTAGTTATTTTAGGGTTTTCAATTTTAAACTATTAACAAAATTCTGATCTTCAAGTAAATAACTTAAGGAACTAAAGTATTTGTTAGAAGATTTTGATTTTAAATTGCTACAAAATTCTGTTCTACAAGTAAATAACTTATAGAACAAAAGTAGTTATTTTAGGGTTTTCAATTTTAAACTATTAACAAAATACTGATCTTCATGTAAATAACTAATAGAACAAAAGTAGTTATTTTAGGGTTTTCAATTTTAAACTATTAACAAAATACTGATCTTCAAGTAAATAACTTATAGAACAGAAGTAGTTAATTTAGAGTTTTTAATTTTAAACTATTAACAAAATGCAGATCTTCAAGTAAATAACTTATAGAACAAAAGTAGTTATTTTAGGGTTTTCAATTTTAAACTATTAACAAAATACTGATCTTCATATACTTAACTTATAGAACAGAAGTAGTTAATTTAGAGTTTTTAATTTTAAACTATTAACAAAATGCAGATCTTCAAGTAAATAACTTATAGAACAAAAGTGGTTATTTTAGGGTTTTCAATTTTAAACTATTAACAAAATACTGATCTTCATATACTTAACTTATAGAACAGAAGTAGTTAATTTAGAGTTTTTAATTTTAAACTATTAGCAAAATTCTGATCTTCAAGTAAATAACTTAAAGAACTAAAGTATTAGTTAGAAGATTTTGATTTTACATTGCTACAAAATTCTGTTCTTCAAGTAAATAACTTATAGAACAAAAGTAGTTATTTTAGGGTTTTCAATTTTAAACTATTAACAAAATACTGATCTTCATGTAAATAACTTATAGAACAGAAGTAGTTAATTTAGAGTTTTTAATTTTAAACTATTAACAAAATGCAGATCTTCAAGTAAATAACTTATAGAACAAAAGTAGTTATTTTAGGGTTTTCAATTTTAAACTATTAACAAAATTCTGATCTTCAAGTAAATAACTTAAGGAACTAAAGTATTAGTTAGGAGATTTTGATTTTAAATTGCTACAAAATTCTGTTCTACAAGTAAATAACTTATAGAACAAAAGTAGCTATTTTAGAGTTTTCAATTTTAAACTATTAACAATATTCTGATCTTCAAGTAAATAACTTATAGAACAGAAGTAGTTATTTTAGAGTTTTCAATTTTAAACTATTAACAAAATACTGATCTTCATGTAAATAACTTATAGAACAGAAGTAGTTAATTAAGAGTTTTTAATTTTATACTATTAACAAAATGCAGATCTTCAAGTAAATAACTTATAGAACAAAATTAGTTATTTTAGGGTTTTCAATTTTAAACTATTATAAAATTCTGATCTTCAAGTAAATAACTTAAAGAACTAAAGTATTAGTTAGAAGATTTTGACTTTACATTGCTACAAAATTCTGTTCTTCAAGTAAATAAATTATAGAACAGAAGTAGTTAATTTAGAGTTTTTAATTTTAAACTATTAACAAAATGCAGATCTTCTAGTAAATAACTTATAGAACAAAAGTAGTTATTTTAGGGTTTTCAATTTTAAACTATTAACAAAATACTGATCTTCATATAATTAACTTATAGAACAGAAGTAGTTAATTTAGAGTTTTTAATTTTAAACTATTAACAAAATGCAGATCTTCAAGTAAATAACTTATAGAACAAAAGTAGTTATTTTAGGGTTTTCAATTTTAAACTATTAGCAAAATACTGATCTTCATATACCTAACTTATAGAACAGAAGTAGTTAATTTAGAGTTTTTAATTTTAAACTATTAGCAAAATTCTGATCTTCAAGTAAATAACTTAAAGAACTTAAGTATTAGTTAGAAGATTTTGATTTTACATTGCTACAAAATTCTGTTCTTCAAGTAAATAACTTATAGAACAAAAGTAGTTATTTTAGGGTTTTCAATTTTAAACTATTAACAAAATACTGATCTTCATGTAAATAACTTATAGAACAGAAGTAGTTAATTTAGAGTTTTTAATTTTAAACTATTAACAAAATGCAGATCTTCAAGTAAATAACTTATAGAACAAAAGTAGTTATTTTAGGGTTTTCAATTTTAAACTATTAACAATATTCTGATCTTCAAGTAAATAACTTATAGAACAGAAGTAGTTATTTTAGGGTTTTCAATTTTAAACTATTAACAAAATACTGATCTTCATGTAAATAACTTATAGAACAGAAGTAGTTAATTAAGAGTTTTTAATTTTAAACTATTAACAAAATGCAGATCTTCAAGTAAATAACTTATAGAACAAAAGTAGTTATTTTAGGGTTTTCAATTTTAAACTATTAGCAAAATTCTGATCTTCAAGTAAATAACTTAAAGAACTAAAGTATTAGTTAAAAGATTTTGATTTTAAATTGCTACAAAATTCTGTTCTTCAAGTAAATAACTTATAGAACAGAAGTAGTTAATTTAGAGTTTTTAATTTTAAACTATTAACAAAATGCAGATCTTCAAGTAAATAACTTATAGAACAAAAGTAGTTGTTTAGGGTTTTCAATTTTAAACTATTAACAAAATACTGATCTTCATATACTTAACTTATAGAACAGAAGTAGTTAATTTAGAGTTTTTAATTTTAAACTATTAACAAAATGCAGATCTTCAAGTAAATAACTTATAGAACAGAAGTAGTGAATTTAGAGTTTTTAATTTTAAACTACTAACAAAATGCAGATCTTCAAGTAAATAACTTATAGAACAAAATTAGTTATTTTAGGGTTTTCAATTTTAAACTATTATAAAATTCTGATCTTCAAGTAAATAACTTAAAGAACTAAAGTATTAGTTAGAAGATTTTGACTTTACATTGCTACAAAATTATGTTCTTCAAGTAAATAACTTATAGAACAAAAGTAGTTATTTTAGGGTTTTCAATTTTAAACTATTAACAAAATTCTGATCTTCAAGTAAATAACTTAAAGAACTAAAGTATTAGTTAGATGATTTTGATTTTAAATTGCTACAAAATTCTGTTCTACACGTAAATAACTTATAGAACTAAAGTAGTTATTTTAGAGTTTTCAATTTTAAACTATTAACAATATTCTGATCTTCAAGTAAATAACTTATAGAACAAAAGTAGTTATTTTAGGGTTTTCAATTTTAAACTATTAACAAAATTCTGATCTTCAAGTAAATAACTTAAGGAACTAAAGTATTAGTTAGAAGATTTTGATTTTAAATTGCTACAAAATTCTGTTCTACAAGTAAATAACTTATAGAACAAAAGTAGTTATTTTAGGGTATTCAATTTTAAACTATTAACAAAATACTGATCTTCATGTAAATAACTAATAGAACAAAAGTAGTTATTTTAGGGTTTTCAATTTTAAACTATTAACAAAATACTGATCTTAAAGTAAATAACTTATAGAACAGAAGTAGTTAATTTAGAGTTTTTAATTTTAAACTATCAACAAAATGCAGATCTTCAAGTAAATAACTTATAGAACAAAAGTAGTTATTTTAGGGTTTTCAATTTTAAACTATTAACAAAATACTGATCTTCATATACTTAATTTTGGAACAGAAGTAGTTAATTTAGAGTTTTTAATTTTAAACTATTAACAAAATGCAGATCTTCAAGTAAATAACTTATAGAACAAAAGTGGTTATTTTAGGGTTTTCAATTTTAAACTATTAACAAAATACTGATCTTCATATACTTAACTTATAGAACAGAAGTAGTTAATTTAGAGTTTTTAATTTTAAACTATTAGCAAAATTCTGATCTTCAAGTAAATAACTTAAAGAACTAAAGTATTAGTTAGAAGATTTTGATTTTACATTGCTACAAAATTCTGTTCTTCAAGTAAATAACTTATAGAACAAAAGTAGTTATGTTAGGGTTTTCAATTTTAAACTATTAACAAAATACTGATCTTCATGTAAATAACTTATAGAACAGAAGTAGTTAATTTATAGTTTTTAATTTTAAACTATTAACAAAATGCAGATCTTCAAGTAAATAACTTATAGAACAAAAGTAGTTATTTTAGGGTTTTCAATTTTAAACTATTAACAAAATTCTGATCTTCAAGTAAATAACTTAACGAACTAAAGTATTAGTTAGGAGATTTTGATTTTAAATTGCTACAAAATTCTGTTCTACAAGTAAATAACTTATAGAACAAAAGTAGTTATTTTAGAGTTTTCAATTTTAAACTATTAACAATATTCTGATCTTCAAGTAAATAACTTATAGAACAGAAGTAGTTATTTTAGGGTTTTCAATTTTAAACTATTAACAAAATACTGATCTTCATGTAAATAACTTATAGAACAGAAGTAGTTAATTTAGAGTTTTTAATTTTAAACTATTAACAAAATGCAGATCTTCAAGTAAATAACTTCAAGATCTTCAAGTAAATAACTTAAAGAACTAAAGTATTAGTTAAAATATTTTGATATTAAATTGCTACAAAATTCTGTTCTTCAAGTAAATAACTTATAGAACAAAAGTAGTTATTTTAGGGTTTTCAATTTTAAACTATTAACAATATTCTGATCTTCAAGTAAATAACTTATAGAACAGAAGTAGTTATTTTAGGGTTTTCAATTTTAAACTATTAACAAAATACTGATCTTCATGTAAATAACTTATAGAACAGAAGTAGTTAATTAAGAGTTTTTAATTTTAAACTATTAACAAAATGCAGATCTTCAAGTAAATAACTTCAAGATCTTCAAGTAAATAACTTAAAGAACTAAAGTATTAGTTAAAAGATTTTGATTTTAAATTGCTACAAAATTCTGTTCTTCAAGTAAATAACTTATAGAACAAAAGTAGTTATTTTAGGGTTTTCAATTTTAAACTATTAACAAAATACTGATCTTCATATACTTAACTTATAGAACAGAAGTAGTTAATTTAGAGTTTTTAATTTTAAACTATTAACAAAATGCAGATCTTCAAGTAAATAACTTATAGAACAAAAGTAGTTATTTTAGGGTTTTCAATTTTAAACTATTAGCAAAATTCTGCTCTTCAAGTAAATAACTTAAAGAACTAAAGTATTAGTTAGAAGATTTTGATGTTACATTGCTACAAAATTCTGTTCTTCAAGTAAATAACTTATAGAACAAAAGTAGTTATTTTAGGGTTTTCAATTTTAAACTATTAACAAAATTCTGATCTTCAAGTAAATAACTTAAGGAACTAAAGTATTAGTTAGAAGATTTTGATTTTAAATTGCTACAAAATTCTGTTCTACAAGTAAATAACTTATAGAACAAAAGTAGTTATTTTAGAGTTTTCTATTTTAAACTATTAACAATATTCTGATCTTCATGTATATAACTTATAGAACAGAAGTAGTTATTTTAGGGTTTTCAATTTTAAACTATTAACAAAATACTGATCTTCATGTAAATAACTTATAGAACAGAAGTAGTTAATTTAGAGTTTTTAATTTTAAACTATTAACAAAATGCAGATCTTCAAGTAAATAACTTATAGAACAAAAGTAGTTATTTTAGGGTTTTCAATTTTAAACTATTAGCAAAATTCTGATCTTCAAGTAAATAACTTAAAGAACTAAAGTATTAGTTAGAAGATTTTGATTTTACATTGCTACAAAATTCTGTTCTTCAAGTAAATAACTTATAGAACAAAAGTAGTTATTTTAGAGTTTTCAATTTTAAACTATTAACAATATTCTGATCTTCAAGTAAATAACTTATAGAACAGAAGTAGTTAATTTATAGTTTTTAATTTTAAACTATTAACAAAATGCAGATCTTCAAGTAAATAACTTATAGAACAAAAGTAGTTAACTTAGAGTTTTTAATTTTAAACTATTAACAAAATTCTGTTCTTCAAGTAAATAACTTATAGAACAAAAGTAGTTATTTTAGAGTTTTCAATTTTAAACTATTAACAAAATTCTGATCTTCAAGTAAATAACTTATAGAACAGAAGTAGTTAATTTAGAGTTTTTAATTTTAAACTACTAACAAAATGCAGATCTTCAAGCAAATAACTTATAGAACAAAATTAGTTATTTTAGGGTTTTCAATTTTTAACTATTAACAAAATTCTGATCTTCAAGTAAATAACTTAAGGAACTAAAGTATTAGTTAGAAGATTTTGATTTTAAATTGCTACAAAATTCTGTTCTTCAAGTAAATAACTTATAGAACAGAAGTAGTTAATTTAGAGTTTTTAATTTTAAACTATTAACAAAATGCAGATCTTCAAGTAAATAACTTATAGAACAAAAGTAGTTGTTTAGGGTTTTCAATTTTAAACTATTAACAAAATACTGATCTTGATATACTTAACTTATAGAACAGAAGTAGTTAATTTAGAGTTTTTAATTTTAAACTATTAACAAAATGCAGATCTTCAAGTAAATAACTTATAGAACAGAAGTAGTTAATTTAGAGTTTTTAATTTTAAACTACTAACAAAATGCAGATCTTCAAGTAAATAACTTATAGAACAAAATTAGTTATTTTAGGGTTTTCAATTTTAAACTATTATAAAATTCTGATCTTCAAGTAAATAACTTAAAGAACTAAAGTATTAGTTAGAAGATTTTGACTTTACATTGCTACAAAATTCTGTTCTTCAAGTAAATAACTTATAGAACAAAAGTAGTTATTTTAGGGTTTTCAATTTTAAACTATTAACAAAATTCTGATCTTCAAGTAAATAACTTAAAGAACTAAAGTATTAGTTAGAAGATTTTGATTTTACATTGCTACAAAATTCTGTTCTTCAAGTAAATAACTTATAGAACAAAAGTAGTTATTTTAGGGTTTTCAATTTTAAACTATTAACAAAATTCTGATCTTCAAGTAAATAACTTAAAGAACTAAAGTATTAGTTAGAAGATTTTGATTTTAAATTGCTACAAAATTCTGTTCTACAAGTAAATAACTTATAGAACTAAAGTAGTTATTTTAGAGTTTTCAATTTTAAACTATTAACAATATTCTGATCTTCAAGTAAATAACTTATAGAACAAAAGTAGTTATTTTAGGGTTTTCAATTTTAAACTATTAACAAAATTCTGATCTTCAAGTAAATAACTTAAAGAAATAAAGTATTAGTTAGAAGATTTTGATTTTAAATTGCTACAAAATTCTGTTCTACAAGTAAATAACTTATAGAACTAAAGTAGTTATTTTAGAGTTTTCAATTTTAAACTATTAACAATATTCTGATCTTCAAGTAAATAACTTATAGAACAAAAGTAGTTATTTTAGGGTTTTCAATTTTAAACTATTAACAAAATTCTGATCTTCAAGTAAATAACTTAAGGAACTAAAGTATTAGTTAGAAGATTTTGATTTTAAATTGCTACAAAATTCTGTTCTACAAGTAAATAACTTATAGAACAAAAGTAGTTATTTTAGGGTATTCAATTTTAAACTATTAACAAAATACTGATCTTCATGTAAATAACTAATAGAACAAAAGTAGTTATTTTAGGGTTTTCAATTTTAAACTATTAACAAAATACTGATCTTAAAGTAAATAACTTATAGAACAGAAGTAGTTAATTTAGAGTTTTAATTTTAAACTATCAACAAAATGCAGATCTTCAAGTAAATAACTTATAGAACAAAAGTAGTTATTTTAGGGTTTTCAATTTTAAACTATTAACAAAATACTGATCTTCATATACTTAACTTATAGAACAGAAGTAGTTAATTTAGAGTTTTTAATTTTAAACTATTAACAAAATGCAGATCTTCAAGTAAATAACTTATAGAACAAAAGTGGTTATTTTAGGGTTTTCAATTTTAAACTATTAACAAAATACTGATCTTCATATACTTAACTTATAGAACAGAAGTAGTTAATTTAGAGTTTTTAATTTTAAACTATTAGCAAAATTCTGATCTTCAAGTAAATAACTTAAAGAACTAAAGTATTAGTTAGAAGATTTTGATTTTACATTGCTACAAAATTCTGTTCTTCAAGTAAATAACTTATAGAACAAAAGTAGTTATTTTAGGGTTTTCAATTTTAAACTATTAACAAAATACTGATCTTCATGTAAATAACTTATAGAACAGAAGTAGTTAATTTAGAGTTTTTAATTTTAAACTATTAACAAAATGCAGATCTTCAAGTAAATAACTTATAGAACAAAAGTAGTTATTTTAGGGTTTTCAATTTTAAACTATTAACAAAATTCTGATCTTCAAGTAAATAACTTAACGAACTAAAGTATTAGTTAGGAGATTTTGATTTTAAATTGCTACAAAATTCTGTTCTACAAGTAAATAACTTATAGAACAAAAGTAGTTATTTTAGAGTTTTCAATTTTAAACTATTAACAATATTCTGATCTTCAAGTAAATAACTTATAGAACAGAAGTAGTTATTTTAGGGTTTTCAATTTTAAACTATTAACAAAATACTGATCTTCATGTAAATAACTTATAGAACAGAAGTAGTTAATTTAGAGTTTTTAATTTTAAACTATTAACAAAATGCAGATCTTCAAGTAAATAACTTCAAGATCTTCAAGTAAATAACTTAAAGAACTAAAGTATTAGTTAAAATATTTTGATATTAAATTGCTACAAAATTCTGTTCTTCAAGTAAATAACTTATAGAACAAAAGTAGTTATTTTAGGGTTTTCAATTTTAAACTATTAACAATATTCTGATCTTCAAGTAAATAACTTAAAGAACAGAAGTAGTTATTTTAGGGTTTTCAATTTTAAACTATTAACAAAATACTGATCTTCATGTAAATAACTTATAGAACAGAAGTAGTTAATTAAGAGTTTTTAATTTTAAACTATTAACAAAATGCAGATCTTCAAGTAAATAACTTCAAGATCTTCAAGTAAATAACTTAAAGAACTAAAGTATTAGTTAAAATATTTTGATATTAAATTGCTACAAAATTCTGTTCTTCAAGTAAATAACTTATAGAACAAAAGTAGTTATTTGAGGGTTTTCAATTTTAAACTATTAACAATATTCTGATCTTCAAGTAAATAACTTATAGAACAGAAGTAGTTATTTTAGGGTTTTCAATTTTAAACTATTAACAAAATACTGATCTTCATGTAAATAACTTATAGAACAGAAGTAGTTAATTAAGAGTTATTAATTTTAAACTATTAACAAAATGCAGATCTTCAAGTAAATAACTTCAAGATCTTCAAGTAAATAACTTAAAGAACTAAAGTATTAGTTAAAAGATTTTGATTTTAAATTGCTACAAAATTCTGTTCTTCAAGTAAATAACTTATAGAACAAAAGTAGTTATTTTAGGGTTTTCAATTTTAAACTAGTAACAAAATACTGATCTTCATATACTTAACTTATAGAACAGAAGTAGTTAATTTAGAGTTTTTAATTTTAAACTATTAACAAAATGCAGATCTTCATATACTTAACTTATAGAACAGAAGTAGTTAATTTAGAGTTTTTAATTTTAAACTATTAGCAAAATTCTGATCTTCAAGTAAATAACTTAAAGAACTAAAGTATTAGTTAGAAGATTTTGATTTTACATTGCTACAAAATTCTGTTCTTCAAGTAAATAACTTATAGAACAAAAGTAGTTATTTTAGGGTTTTCAATTTTAAACTATTAACAAAATACTGATCTTCATGTAAATAACTTATAGAACAGAAGTAGTTAATTTAGAGTTTTTAATTTTAAACTATTAACAAAATGCAGATCTTCAAGTAAATAACTTATAGAACAAAAGTAGTTATTTTAGGGTTTTCAATTTTAAACTATTAACAAAATTCTGATCTTCAAGTAAATAACTTAACGAACTAAAGTATTAGTTAGGAGATTTTGATTTTAAATTGCTACAAAATTCTGTTCTACAAGTAAATAACTTATAGAACAAAAGTAGTTATTTTAGAGTTTTCAATTTTAAACTATTAACAATATTCTGATCTTCAAGTAAATAACTTATAGAACAGAAGTAGTTATTTTAGGGTTTTCAATTTTAAACTATTAACAAAATACTGATCTTCATGTAAATAACTTATAGAACAGAAGTAGTTAATTTAGAGTTTTTAATTTTAAACTATTAACAAAATGCAGATCTTCAAGTAAATAACTTCAAGATCTTCAAGTAAATAACTTAAAGAACTAAAGTATTAGTTAAAATATTTTGATATTAAATTGCTACAAAATTCTGTTCTTCAAGTAAATAACTTATAAAACAAAAGTAGTTATTTTAGGGTTTTCAATTTTAAACTATTAACAATATTCTGATCTTCAAGTAAATAACTTATAGAACAGAAGTAGTTATTTTAGGGTTTTCAATTTTAAACTATTAACAAAATACTGATCTTCATGTAAATAACTTATAGAACAGAAGTAGTTAATTAAGAGTTATTAATTTTAAACTATTAACAAAATGCAGATCTTCAAGTAAATAACTTCAAGATCTTCAAGTAAATAACTTAAAGAACTAAAGTATTAGTTAAAAGATTTTGATTTTAAATTGCTACAAAATTCTGTTCTTCAAGTAAATAACTTATAGAACAAAAGTAGTTATTTTAGGGTTTTCAATTTTAAACTAGTAACAAAATACTGATCTTCATATACTTAACTTATAGAACAGAAGTAGTTAATTTAGAGTTTTTAATTTTAAACTATTAACAAAATGCAGATCTTCATATACTTAACTTATAGAACAGAAGTAGTTAATTTAGAGTTTTTAATTTTAAACTATTAGCAAAATTCTGATCTTCAAGTAAATAACTTAAAGAACTAAAGTATTAGTTAGAAGATTTTGATTTTACATTGCTACAAAATTCTGTTCTTCAAGTAAATAACTTATAGAACAAAAGTAGTTATTTTAGGGTTTTCAATTTTAAACTATTAACAAAATACTGATCTTCATGTAAATAACTTATAGAACAGAAGTAGTTAATTTAGAGTTTTTAATTTTAAACTATTAACAAAATGCAGATCTTCAAGTAAATAACTTATAGAACAAAAGTAGTTATTTTAGGGTTTTCAATTTTAAACTATTAACAAAATTCTGATCTTCAAGTAAATAACTTAACGAACTAAAGTATTAGTTAGGAGATTTTGATTTTAAATTGCTACAAAATTCTGTTCTACAAGTAAATAACTTATAGAACAAAAGTAGTTATTTTAGAGTTTTCAATTTTAAACTATTAACAATATTCTGATCTTCAAGTAAATAACTTATAGAACAGAAGTAGTTATTTTAGGGTTTTCAATTTTAAACTATTAACAAAATACTGATCTTCATGTAAATAACTTATAGAACAGAAGTAGTTAATTTAGAGTTTTTAATTTTAAACTATTAACAAAATGCAGATCTTCAAGTAAATAACTTCAAGATCTTCAAGTAAATAACTTAAAGAACTAAAGTATTAGTTAAAATATTTTGATATTAAATTGCTACAAAATTCTGTTCTTCAAGTAAATAACTTATAAAACAAAAGTAGTTATTTTAGGGTTTTCAATTTTAAACTATTAACAATATTCTGATCTTCAAGTAAATAACTTATAGAACAGAAGTAGTTATTTTAGGGTTTTCAATTTTAAACTATTAACAAAATACTGATCTTCATGTAAATAACTTATAGAACAGAAGTAGTTAATTAAGAGTTTTTAATTTTAAACTATTAACAAAATGCAGATCTTCAAGTAAATAACTTCAAGATCTTCAAGTAAATAACTTAAAGAACTAAAGTATTAGTTAAAATATTTTGATATTAAATTGCTACAAAATTCTGTTCTTCAAGTAAATAACTTATAGAACAAAAGTAGTTATTTTAGGGTTTTCAATTTTAAACTATTAACAATATTCTGATCTTCAAGTAAATAACTTATAGAACAGAAGTAGTTATTTTAGGGTTTTCAATTTTAAACTATTAACAAAATACTGATCTTCATGTAAATAACTTATAGAACAGAAGTAGTTAATTAAGAGTTATTAATTTTAAACTATTAACAAAATGCAGATCTTCAAGTAAATAACTTCAAGATCTTCAAGTAAATAACTTAAAGAACTAAAGTATTAGTTAAAAGATTTTGATTTTAAATTGCTACAAAATTCTGTTCTTCAAGTAAATAACTTATAGAACAAAAGTAGTTATTTTAGGGTTTTCAATTTTAAACTATTAACAAAATACTGATCTTCATATACTTAACTTATAGAACAGAAGTAGTTAATTTAGAGTTTTTAATTTTAAACTATTAACAAAATGCAGATCTTCAAGTAAATAACTTATAGAACAAAAGTAGTTATCTTAGGGTTTTCAATTTTAAACTATTAGCAAAATTCTGCTCTTCAAGTAAATAACTTAAAGAACTAAAGTATTAGTTAGAAGATTTTGATGTTACATTGCTACAAAATTCTGTTCTTCAAGTAAATAACTTATAGAACAAAAGTAGTTATTTTAGGGTTTTCAATTTTAAACTATTAACAAAATTCTGATCTTCAAGTAAATAACTTAAGGAACTAAAGTATTAGTTAGAAGATTTTGATTTTAAATTGCTACAAAATTCTGTTCTACAAGTAAATAACTTATAGAACAAAAGTAGTTATTTTAGAGTTTTCTATTTTAAACTATTAACAATATTCTGATCTTCATGTATATAACTTATAGAACAGAAGTAGTTATTTTAGGGTTTTCAATTTTAAACTATTAACAAAATACTGATCTTCATGTAAATAACTTATAGAACAGAAGTAGTTAATTTAGAGTTTTTAATTTTAAACTATTAACAAAATGCAGATCTTCAAGTAAATAACTTATAGAACAAAAGTAGTTATTTTAGGGTTTTCAATTTTAAACTATTAGCAAAATTCTGATCTTCAAGTAAATAACTTAAAGAACTAAAGTATTAGTTAGAAGATTTTGATTTTACATTGCTACAAAATTCTGTTCTTCAAGTAAATAACTTATAGAACAAAAGTAGTTATTTTAGAGTTTTCAATTTTAAACTATTAACAATATTCTGATCTTCAAGTAAATAACCTATAGAACAGAAGTAGTTAATTTAGAGTTTTTAATTTTAAACTATTAACAAAATGCAGATCTTCAAGTAAATAACTTATAGAACAAAAGTAGTTAACTTAGAGTTTTTAATTTTAAACTATTAACAAAATTCTGTTCTTCAAGTAAATAACTTATAGAACAAAAGTAGTTATTTTAGAGTTTTCAATTTTAAACTATTAACAAAATTCTGATCTTCAAGTAAATAACTTATAGAACAGAAGTAGTTAATTTAGAGTTTTTAATTTTAAACTACTAACAAAATGCAGATCTTCAAGCAAATAACTTATAGAACAAAATTAGTTATTTTAGGGTTTTCAATTTTTAACTATTAACAAAATTCTGATCTTCAAGTAAATAACTTAAGGAACTAAAGTATTAGTTAGAAGATTTTGATTTTAAATTGCTACAAAATTCTGTTCTTCAAGTAAATAACTTATAGAACAGAAGTAGTTAATTTAGAGTTTTTAATTTTAAACTATTAACAAAATGCAGATCTTCAAGTAAATAACTTATAGAACAAAAGTAGTTGTTTAGGGTTTTCAATTTTAAACTATTAACAAAATACTGATCTTGATATACTTAACTTATAGAACAGAAGTAGTTAATTTAGAGTTTTTAATTTTAAACTATTAACAAAATGCAGATCTTCAAGTAAATAACTTATAGAACAGAAGTAGTTAATTTAGAGTTTTTAATTTTAAACTACTAACAAAATGCAGATCTTCAAGTAAATAACTTATAGAACAAAATTAGTTATTTTAGGGTTTTCAATTTTAAACTATTATAAAATTCTGATCTTCAAGTAAATAACTTAAAGAACGTATTAGTTAGAAGATTTTGACTTTACATTGCTACAAAATTCTGTTCTTCAAGTAAATAACTTATAGAACAAAAGTAGTTATTTTAGGGTTTTCAATTTTAAACTATTAACAAAATTCTGATCTTCAAGTAAATAACTTAAAGAACTAAAGTATTAGTTAGAAGATTTTGATTTTACATTGCTACAAAATTCTGTTCTTCAAGTAAATAACTTATAGAACAAAAGTAGTTATTTTAGGGTTTTCAATTTTAAACTATTAACAAAATTCTGATCTTCAAGTAAATAACTTAAAGAACTAAAGTATTAGTTAGAAGATTTTGATTTTAAATTGCTACAAAATTCTGTTCTACAAGTAAATAACTTATAGAACTAAAGTAGTTATTTTAGAGTTTTCAATTTTAAACTATTAACAATATTCTGATCTTCAAGTAAATAACTTATAAAACAAAAGTAGTTATTTTAGGGTTTTCAATTTTAAACTATTAACAAAATTCTGATCTTCAAGTAAATAACTTAAAGAACTAAAGTATTAGTTAGAAGATTTTGATTTTAAATTGCTACAAAATTCTGTTCTACAAGTAAATAACTTATAGAACTAAAGTAGTTATTTTAGAGTTTTCAATTTTAAACTATTAACAATATTCTGATCTTCAAGTAAATAACTTATAGAACAAAAGTAGTTATTTTAGGGTTTTCAATTTTAAACTATTAACAAAATTCTGATCTTCAAGTAAATAACTTAAGGAACTAAAGTATTAGTTAGAAGATTTTGATTTTAAATTGCTACAAAATTCTGTTCTACAAGTAAATAACTTATAGAACAAAAGTAGTTATTTTAGGATATTCAATTTTAAACTATTAACAAAATACTGATCTTCATGTAAATAACTAATAGAACAAAAGTAGTTATTTTAGGGTTTTCAATTTTAAACTATTAACAAAATACTGATCTTAAAGTAAATAACTTATAGAACAGAAGTAGTTAATTTAGAGTTTTTAATTTTAAACTATCAACAAAATGCAGATCTTCAAGTAAATAACTTATAGAACAAAAGTAGTTATTTTAGGGTTTTCAATTTTAAACTATTAACAAAATACTGATCTTCATATACTTAACTTATAGAACAGAAGTAGTTAATTTAGAGTTTTTAATTTTAAACTATTAACAAAATGCAGATCTTCAAGTAAATAACTTATAGAACAAAAGTGGTTATTTTAGGGTTTTCAATTTTAAACTATTAACAAAATACTGATCTTCATATACTTAACTTATAGAACAGAAGTAGTTAATTTAGAGTTTTTAATTTTAAACTATTAGCAAAATTCTGATCTTCAAGTAAATAACTTAAAGAACTAAAGTATTAGTTAGAAGATTTTGATTTTACATTGCTACAAAATTCTGTTCTTCAAGTAAATAACTTATAGAACAAAAGTAGTTATTTTAGGGTTTTCAATTTTAAACTATTAACAAAATACTGATCTTCATGTAAATAACTTATAGAACAGAAGTAGTTAATTTAGAGTTTTTAATTTTAAACTATTAACAAAATGCAGATCTTCAAGTAAATAACTTATAGAACAAAAGTAGTTATTTTAGGGTTTTCAATTTTAAACTATTAACAAAATTCTGATCTTCAAGTAAATAACTTAACGAACTAAAGTATTAGTTAGGAGATTTTGATTTTAAATTGCTACAAAATTCTGTTCTACAAGTAAATAACTTATAGAACAAAAGTAGTTATTTTAGAGTTTTCAATTTTAAACTATTAACAATATTCTGATCTTCAAGTAAATAACTTATAGAACAGAAGTAGTTATTTTAGGGTTTTCAATTTTAAACTATTAACAAAATACTGATCTTCATGTAAATAACTTATAGAACAGAAGTAGTTAATTTAGAGTTTTTAATTTTAAACTATTAACAAAATGCAGATCTTCAAGTAAATAACTTCAAGATCTTCAAGTAAATAACTTAAAGAACTAAAGTATTAGTTAAAATATTTTGATATTAAATTGCTACAAAATTCTGTTCTTCAAGTAAATAACTTATAGAACAAAAGTAGTTATTTTAGGGTTTTCAATTTTAAACTATTAACAATATTCTGATCTTCAAGTAAATAACTTATAGAACAGAAGTAGTTATTTTAGGGTTTTCAATTTTAAACTATTAACAAAATACTGATCTTCATGTAAATAACTTATAGAACAGAAGTAGTTAATTAAGAGTTTTTAATTTTAAACTATTAACAAAATGCAGATCTTCAAGTAAATAACTTCAAGATCTTCAAGTAAATAACTTAAAGAACTAAAGTATTAGTTAAAAGATTTTGATTTTAAATTGCTACAAAATTCTGTTCTTCAAGTAAATAACTTATAGAACAAAAGTAGTTATTTTAGGGTTTTCAATTTTAAACTATTCACAAAATACTGATCTTCATATACTTAACTTATAGAACAGAAGTAGTTAATTTAGAGTTTTTAATTTTAAACTATTAACAAAATGCAGATCTTCAAGTAAATAACTTATAGAACAAAAGTAGTTATTTTAGGGTTTTCAATTTTAAACTATTAGCAAAATTCTGCTCTTCAAGTAAATAACTTAAAGAACTAAAGTATTAGTTAGAAGATTTTGATGTTACATTGCTACAAAATTCTGTTCTTCAAGTAAATAACTTATAGAACAAAAGTAGTTATTTTAGGGTTTTCAATTTTAAACTATTAACAAAATTCTGATCTTCAAGTAAATAACTTAAGGAACTAAAGTATTAGTTAGAAGATTTTGATTTTAAATTGCTACAAAATTCTGTTCTACAAGTAAATAACTTATAGAACAAAAGTAGTTATTTTAGAGTTTTCTATTTTAAACTATTAACAATATTCTGATCTTCATGTATATAACTTATAGAACAGAAGTAGTTATTTTAGGGTTTTCAATTTTAAACTATTAACAAAATACTGATCTTCATGTAAATAACTTATAGAACAGAAGTAGTTAATTTAGAGTTTTTAATTTTAAACTATTAACAAAATGCAGATCTTCAAGTAAATAACTTATAGAACAAAAGTAGTTATTTTAGGGTTTTCAATTTTAAACTATTAGCAAAATTCTGATCTTCAAGTAAATAACTTAAAGAACTAAAGTATTAGTTAGAAGATTTTGATTTTACATTGCTACAAAATTCTGTTCTTCAAGTAAATAACTTATAGAACAAAAGTAGTTATTTTAGAGTTTTCAATTTTAAACTATTAACAATATTCTGATCTTCAAGTAAATAACTTATAGAACAGAAGTAGTTAATTTAGAGTTTTTAATTTTAAACTATTAACAAAATGCAGATCTTCAAGTAAATAACTTATAGAACAAAAGTAGTTAACTTAGAGTTTTTAATTTTAAACTATTAACAAAATTCTGTTCTTCAAGTAAATAACTTATAGAACAAAAGTAGTTATTTTAGAGTTTTCAATTTTAAACTATTAACAAAATTCTGATCTTCAAGTAAATAACTTATAGAACAGAAGTAGTTAATTTAGAGTTTTTAATTTTAAACTACAAACAAAATGCAGATCTTCAAGCAAATAACTTATAGAACAAAATTAGTTATTTTAGGGTTTTCAATTTTTAACTATTAACAAAATTCTGATCTTCAAGTAAATAACTTAAGGAACTAAAGTATTAGTTAGAAGATTTTGATTTTAAATTGCTACAAAATTCTGTTCTTCAAGTAAATAACTTATAGAACAGAAGTAGTTAATTTAGAGTTTTTAATTTTAAACTATTAACAAAATGCAGATCTTCAAGTAAATAACTTATAGAACAAAAGTAGTTGTTTAGGGTTTTCAATTTTAAACTATTAACAAAATACTGATCTTGATATACTTAACTTATAGAACAGAAGTAGTTAATTTAGAGTTTTTAATTTTAAACTATTAACAAAATGCAGATCTTCAAGTAAATAACTTATAGAACAGAAGTAGTTAATTTAGAGTTTTTAATTTTAAACTACTAACAAAATGCAGATCTTCAAGTAAATAACTTATAGAACAAAATTAGTTATTTTAGGGTTTTCAATTTTAAACTATTATAAAATTCTGATCTTCAAGTAAATAACTTATAGAACAAAAGTAGTTATTTTAGGGTTTTCAATTTTAAACTATTAACAAAATTCTGATCTTCAAGTAAATAACTTAAAGAACTAAAGTATTAGTTAGAAGATTTTGATTTTAAATTGCTACAAAATTCTGTTCTACAAGTAAATAACTTATAGAACTAAAGTAGTTATTTTAGAGTTTTCAATTTTAAACTATTAACAATATTCTGATCTTCAAGTAAATAACTTATAGAACAAAAGTAGTTATTTTAGGGTTTTCAATTTTAAACTATTAACAAAATTCTGATCTTCAAGTAAATAACTTAAGGAACTAAAGTATTAGTTAGAAGATTTTGATTTTAAATTGCTACAAAATTCTGTTCTACAAGTAAATAACTTATAGAACAAAAGTAGTTATTTTAGGGTATTCAATTTTAAACTATTAACAAAATACTGATCTTCATGTAAATAACTAATAGAACAAAAGTAGTTATTTTAGGGTTTTCAATTTTAAACTATTAACAAAATACTGATCTTAAAGTAAATAACTTATAGAACAGAAGTAGTTAATTTAGAGTTTTTAATTTTAAACTATCAACAAAATGCAGATCTTCAAGTAAATAACTTATAGAACAAAAGTAGTTATTTTAGGGTTTTCAATTTTAAACTATTAACAAAATACTGATCTTCATATACTTAACTTATAGAACAGAAGTAGTTAATTTAGAGTTTTTAATTTTAAACTATTAACAAAATGCAGATCTTCAAGTAAATAACTTATAGAACAAAAGTGGTTATTTTAGGGTTTTCAATTTTAAACTATTAACAAAATACTGATCTTCATATACTTAACTTATAGAACAGAAGTAGTTAATTTAGAGTTTTTAATTTTAAACTATTAGCAAAATTCTGATCTTCAAGTAAATAACTTAAAGAACTAAAGTATTAGTTAGAAGATTTTGATTTTACATTGCTACAAAATTCTGTTCTTCAAGTAAATAACTTATAGAACAAAAGTAGTTATTTTAGGGTTTTCAATTTTAAACTATTAACAAAATACTGATCTTCATGTAAATAACTTATAGAACAGAAGTAGTTAATTTAGAGTTTTTAATTTTAAACTATTAACAAAATGCAGATCTTCAAGTAAATAACTTATAGAACAAAAGTAGTTATTTTAGGGTTTTCAATTTTAAACTATTAACAAAATTCTGATCTTCAAGTAAATAACTTAACGAACTAAAGTATTAGTTAGGAGATTTTGATTTTAAATTGCTACAAAATTCTGTTCTACAAGTAAATAACTTATAGAACAAAAGTAGTTATTTTAGAGTTTTCAATTTTAAACTATTAACAATATTCTGATCTTCAAGTAAATAACTTATAGAACAGAAGTAGTTATTTTAGGGTTTTCAATTTTAAACTATTAACAAAATACTGATCTTCATGTAAATAACTTATAGAACAGAAGTTGTTAATTTAGAGTTTTTAATTTTAAACTATTAACAAAATGCAGATCTTCAAGTAAATAACTTCAAGATCTTCAAGTAAATAACTTAAAGAACTAAAGTATTAGTTAAAATATTTTGATTTTAAATTGCTACAAAATTCTGTTCTTCAAGTAAATAACTTATAGAACAAAAGTAGTTATTTTAGGGTTTACAATTTTAAACTATTAACAATATTCTGATCTTCAAGTAAATAACTTATAGAACAGAAGTAGTTATTTTAGAGTTTTCAATTTTAAACTATTAACAATATTCTGATCTTCAAGTATATAACTTATAGAACAGAAGTAGTTATTTTAGGGTTTTCAATTTTAAACAATTAACAAAATACTGATCTTCATGTAAATAACTTATAGAACAGAAGTAGTTAATTAAGAGTTTTTAATTTTAAACTATTAACAAAATGCAGATCTTCAAGTAAATAACTTATAGAACAGAAGTAGTTAATTTAGAGTTTTTAATTTTAAACTACTAACAAAATGCAGATCTTCAAGCAAATATCTTATAGAACAAAATTAGTTATTTTAGGGTTTTCAATTTTTAACTATTAACAAAATTCTGATCTTCAAGTAAATAACTTAAGGAACTAAAGTATTAGTTAGAAGATTTTGATTTTAAATTGCTACAAAATTCTGTTCTACAAGTAAATAACTTAGAGAACTTTTGTTCTCTTAGTTATTTATAATTAGTTATTTTAGAGTTTTCTATTTTAAACTATTAACAATATTCTGATCTTCATGTATATAACTTATAGAACAGAAGTAGTTATTTTAGGGTTTTCAATTTTAAACTATTAACAAAATACTGATCTTCATGTAAATAACTTATAGAACAGAAGTAATAAATAATTAGAATTATTAGCTCTTGAAAATTTATATAAATATAATATCAGTAATGAGCTAAGTTAACAATAAATCAAACTAATATTTTCGAGCTTTCGAGAGTGGATACTCTCTTTATCAAGATATATTAATAATCTTTTCGAAAGCTCGAAAATATTAGTTTGATTTATTGTTAACTTAGCTCATTACTGATATTATATTTAGAACAGAAGTAGTTAATTTAGAGTTTTTAATTTTAAACTATTAACAAAATGCAGATCTTCAAGTAAATAACTTATAGAACAAAAGTAGTTATTTTAGGGTTTTCAATTTTAAACTATTAGCAAAATTCTGATCTTCAAGTAAATAACTTAAAGAACTAAAGTATTAGTTAGAAGATTTTGATTTTACATTGCTACAAAATTCTGTTCTTCAAGTAAATAACTTATAGAACAAAAGTAGTTATTTTAGAGTTTTCAATTTTAAACTATTAACAATATTCTGATCTTCAAGTAAATAACTTATAGAACAGAAGTAGTTAATTTAGAGTTTTTAATTTTAAACTATTAACAAAATGCAGATCTTCAAGAAAATAACTTATAGAACAAAAGTAGTTAACTTAGAGTTTTTAATTTTAAACTATTAACAAAATTCTGTTCTTCAAGTAAATAACTTATAGAACAAAAGTAGTTATTTTAGAGTTTTCAATTTTAAACTATTAACAAAATTCTGATCTTCAAGTAAATAACTTATAGAACAGAAGTAGTTAATTTAGAGTTTTTAATTTTAAACTACTAACAAAATGCAGATCTTCAAGCAAATAACTTATAGAACAAAATTAGTTATTTTAGGGTTTTCAATTTTTAACTATTAACAAAATTCTGATCTTCAAGTAAATAACTTAAGGAACTAAAGTATTAGTTAGAAGATTTTGATTTTAAATTGCTACAAAATTCTGTTCTACAAGTAAATAACATATAGAACTAAAGTAGTTATTTTAGAGTTTTCAATTTTAAACTATTAACAATATTCTGATCTTCAAGTAAATAACTTATAGAACAAAAGTAGTTATTTTAGGGTTTTCAATTTTAAACTATTAACAAAATTCTGATCTTCGAGTAAATAACTTAAGGAACTAAAGTATTAGTTAGAAGATTTTGATTTTAAATTGCTACAAAATTCTGTTCTACAAGTAAATAACATATAGAACTAAAGTAGTTATTTTAGAGTTTTCAATTTTAAACTATTAACAATATTCTGATCTTCTAGTAAATAACTTATAGAACAAAAGTAGTTATTTTAGGGTTTTCAATTTTAAACTATTAACAAAATTCTGATCTTCAAGTAAATGACTTAAGGAACTAAAGTATTAGTTAGAAGATTTTGATTTTAAATTGCTACAAAATTCTGTTCTACAAGTAAATAACATATAGAACTAAAGTAGTTATTTTAGAGTTTTTAATTTTAAACTATTAACAAAATGCAGATCTTCAAGTAAATAACTTATAGAACAAAAGTAGTTATTTTATGGTTTTCAATTTTAAACTATTAACAAAATACTGATCTTCATATACTTAACTTATAGAACAGAAGTAGTTAATTTAGAGTTTTTAATTTTAAACTATTAGCAAAATTCTGATCTTCAAGTAAATAACTTAAAGAACTAAAGTATTAGTTAGAAGACTTTGATTTTAAATTGCTACAAAATTCTGTTCTACAAGTAAATAACTTATAGAACTAAAGTAGTTATTTTAGAGTTTTCAATTTTAAACTATTAACAATATTCTGATCTTCAAGTAAATAACTTATAGAACAAAAGTAGTTATTTTAGGGTTTTCAATTTTAAACTATTAACAAAATTCTGATCTTTAAGTAAATAACTTAAGGAACTAAAGTATTAGTTAGAAGATTTTGATTTTAAATTGCTACAAAATTCTGTTCTACAAGTAAATAACTTATAGAACAAAAGTAGTTATTTTAGGGTTTTCAATTTTAAACTATTAACAAAATACTGATCTTCATGTAAATAACTAATAGAACAAAAGTAGTTATTTTAGTGTTTTCAATTTTAAACTATTAACAAAATACTGATCTTCAAGTAAATAACTTATAGAACAGAAGTAGTTAATTTAGAGTTTTTAATTTTAAACTATTAACAAAATGCAGATCTTCAAGTAAATAACTTATAGAACAAAAGTAGTTATTTTAGGGTTTTCAATTTTAAACTATTAACAAAATACTGATCTTCATATACTTAACTAATAGAACAGAAGTAGTTAATTTAGAGTTTTTAATTTTAAACTATTAACAAAATTCTGTTCTTCAAGTAAATAACTTATAGAACAAAAGTAGTTATTTTAGAGTTTTCAATTTTAAACTATTAACAAAATTCTGATCTTCAAGTAAATAACTTATAGAACAGAAGTAGTTAATTTAGAGTTTTTAATTTTAAACTACTAACAAAATGCAGATCTTCAAGCAAATAACTTATAGAACAAAATTAGTTATTTTAGGGTTTTCAATTTTTAACTATTAACAAAATTCTGATCTTCAAGTAAATAACTTAAGGAACTAAAGTATTAGTTAGAAGATTTTGATTTTAAATTGCTACAAAATTCTGTTCTTCAAGTAAATAACTTATAGAACAGAAGTAGTTAATTTAGAGTTTTTAATTTTAAACTATTAACAAAATGCAGATCTTCAAGTAAATAACTTATAGAACAAAAGTAGTTGTTTAGGGTTTTCAATTTTAAACTATTAACAAAATACTGATCTTGATATACTTAACTAATAGAACAGAAGTAGTTAATTTAGAGTTTTTAATTTTAAACTATTAACAAAATGCAGATCTTCAAGTAAATAACTTATAGAACAGAAGTAGTTAATTTAGAGTTTTTAATTTTAAACTACTAACAAAATGCAGATCTTCAAGTAAATAACTTATAGAACAAAATTAGTTATTTTAGGGTTTTCAATTTTAAACTATTATAAAATTCTGATCTTCAAGTAAATAACTTAAAGAACTAAAGTATTAGTTAGAAGATTTTGACTTTACATTGCTACAAAATTCTGTTCTTCAAGTAAATAACTTATAGAACAAAAGTAGTTATTTTAGGGTTTTCAATTTTAAACTATTAACAAAATTCTGATCTTCAAGTAAATAACTTAAAGAACTAAAGTATTAGTTAGAAGATTTTGATTTTAAATTGCTACAAAATTCTGTTCTACAAGTAAATAACTTATAGAACTAAAGTAGTTATTTTAGAGTTTTCAATTTTAAACTATTAACAATATTCTGATCTTCAAGTAAATAACTTATAGAACAAAAGTAGTTATTTTAGGGTTTTCAATTTTAAACTATTAACAAAATTCTGATCTTCAAGTAAATAACTTAAGGAACTAAAGTATTAGTTAGAAGATTTTGATTTTAAATTGCTACAAAATTCTGTTCTACAAGTAAATAACTTATAGAACAAAAGTAGTTATTTTAGGGTATTCAATTTTAAACTATTAACAAAATACTGATCTTCATGTAAATAACTAATAGAACAAAAGTAGTTATTTTAGGGTTTTCAATTTTAAACTATTAACAAAATACTGATCTTAAAGTAAATAACTTATAGAACAGAAGTAGTAAATTTAGAGTTTTTAATTTTAAACTATCAACAAAATGAAGATCTTCAAGTAAATAACTTATAGAACAAAAGTAGTTATTTTAGGGTTTTCAATTTTAAACTATTAACAAAATACTGATCTTCATATACTTAACTTATAGAACAGAAGTAGTTAATTTAGAGTTTTTAATTTTAAACTATTAACAAAATGCAGATCTTCAAGTAAATAACTTATAGAACAAAAGTGGTTATTTTAGGGTTTTCAATTTTAAACTATTAACAAAATACTGATCTTCATATACTTAACTTATAGAACAGAAGTAGTTAATTTAGAGTTTTTAATTTTAAACTATTAGCAAAATTCTGATCTTCAAGTAAATAACTTAAAGAACTAAAGTATTAGTTAGAAGATTTTGATTTTACATTGCTACAAAATTCTGTTCTTCAAGTAAATAACTTATAGAACAAAAGTAGTTATTTTAGGGTTTTCAATTTTAAACTATTAACAAAATACTGATCTTCATGTAAATAACTTATAGAACAGAAGTAGTTAATTTAGAGTTTTTAATTTTAAACTATTAACAAAATGCAGATCTTCAAGTAAATAACTTATAGAACAAAAGTAGTTATTTTAGGGTTTTCAATTTTAAACTATTAACAAAATTCTGATCTTCAAGTAAATAACTTAACGAACTAAAGTATTAGTTAGGAGATTTTGATTTTAAATTGCTACAAAATTCTGTTCTACAAGTAAATAACTTATAGAACAAAAGTAGTTATTTTAGAGTTTTCAATTTTAAACTATTAACAATATTCTGATCTTCAAGTAAATAACTTATAGAACAGAAGTAGTTATTTTAGGGTTTTCAATTTTAAACTATTAACAAAATACTGATCTTCATGTAAATAACTTATAGAACAGAAGTTGTTAATTTAGAGTTTTTAATTTTAAACTATTAACAAAATGCAGATCTTCAAGTAAATAACTTCAAGATCTTCAAGTAAATAACTTAAAGAACTAAAGTATTAGTTAAAATATTTTGATTTTAAATTGCTACAAAATTCTGTTCTTCAAGTAAATAACTTATAGAACAAAAGTAGTTATTTTAGGGTTTACAATTTTAAACTATTAACAATATTCTGATCTTCAAGTAAATAACTTATAGAACAGAAGTAGTTATTTTAGAGTTTTCAATTTTAAACTATTAACAATATTCTGATCTTCAAGTATATAACTTATAGAACAGAAGTAGTTATTTTAGGGTTTTCAATTTTAAACTATTAACAAAATACTGATCTTCATGTAAATAACTTATAGAACAGAAGTAGTTAATTAAGAGTTTTTAATTTTAAACTATTAACAAAATGCAGATCTTCAAGTAAATAACTTATAGAACAGAAGTAGTTAATTTAGAGTTTTTAATTTTAAACTACTAACAAAATGCAGATCTTCAAGCAAATAACTTATAGAACAAAATTAGTTATTTTAGGGTTTTCAATTTTTAACTATTAACAAAATTCTGATCTTCAAGTAAATAACTTAAGGAACTAAAGTATTAGTTAGAAGATTTTGATTTTAAATTGCTACAAAATTCTGTTCTACAAGTAAATAACTTAGAGAACAAAAGTAGTTATTTTAGAGTTTTCTATTTTAAACTATTAACAATATTCTGATCTTCATGTATATAACTTATAGAACAGAAGTAGTTATTTTAGGGTTTTCAATTTTAAACTATTAACAAAATACTGATCTTCATGTAAATAACTTATAGAACAGAAGTAATAAATAATTAGAATTATTAGCTCTTGAAAATTTATATAAATATAATATCAGTAATGAGCTAAGTTAACAATAAATCAAACTAATATTTTCGAGCTTTCGAGAGTGGATACTCTCTTTATCAAGATATATTAATAATCTTTTCGAAAGCTCGAAAATATTAGTTTGATTTATTGTTAACTTAGCTCATTACTGATATTATATTTAGAACAGAAGTAGTTAATTTAGAGTTTTTAATTTTAAACTATTAACAAAATGCAGATCTTCAAGTAAATAACTTATAGAACAAAAGTAGTTATTTTAGGGTTTTCAATTTTAAACTATTAGCAAAATTCTGATCTTCAAGTAAATAACTTAAAGAACTAAAGTATTAGTTAGAAGATTTTGATTTTACATTGCTACAAAATTCTGTTCTTCAAGTAAATAACTTATAGAACAAAAGTAGTTATTTTAGAGTTTTCAATTTTAAACTATTAACAATATTCTGATCTTCAAGTAAATAACTTATAGAACAGAAGTAGTTAATTTAGAGTTTTTAATTTTAAACTATTAACAAAATGCAGATCTTCAAGAAAATAACTTATAGAACAAAAGTAGTTAACTTAGAGTTTTTAATTTTAAACTATTAACAAAATTCTGTTCTTCAAGTAAATAACTTATAGAACAAAAGTAGTTATTTTAGAGTTTTCAATTTTAAACTATTAACAAAATTCTGATCTTCAAGTAAATAACTTATAGAACAGAAGTAGTTAATTTAGAGTTTTTAATTTTAAACTACTAACAAAATGCAGATCTTCAAGCAAATAACTTATAGAACAAAATTAGTTATTTTAGGGTTTTCAATTTTTAACTATTAACAAAATTCTGATCTTCAAGTAAATAACTTAAGGAACTAAAGTATTAGTTAGAAGATTTTGATTTTAAATTGCTACAAAATTCTGTTCTACAAGTAAATAACATATAGAACTAAAGTAGTTATTTTAGAGTTTTCAATTTTAAACTATTAACAATATTCTGATCTTCAAGTAAATAACTTATAGAACAAAAGTAGTTATTTTAGGGTTTTCAATTTTAAACTATTAACAAAATTCTGATCTTCGAGTAAATAACTTAAGGAACTAAAGTATTAGTTAGAAGATTTTGATTTTAAATTGCTACAAAATTCTGTTCTACAAGTAAATAACATATAGAACTAAAGTAGTTATTTTAGAGTTTTCAATTTTAAACTATTAACAATATTCTGATCTTCTAGTAAATAACTTATAGAACAAAAGTAGTTATTTTAGGGTTTTCAATTTTAAACTATTAACAAAATTCTGATCTTCAAGTAAATGACTTAAGGAACTAAAGTATTAGTTAGAAGATTTTGATTTTAAATTGCTACAAAATTCTGTTCTACAAGTAAATAACATATAGAACTAAAGTAGTTATTTTAGAGTTTTTAATTTTAAACTATTAACAAAATGCAGATCTTCAAGTAAATAACTTATAGAACAAAAGTAGTTATTTTATGGTTTTCAATTTTAAACTATTAACAAAATACTGATCTTCATATACTTAACTTATAGAACAGAAGTAGTTAATTTAGAGTTTTTAATTTTAAACTATTAGCAAAATTCTGATCTTCAAGTAAATAACTTAAAGAACTAAAGTATTAGTTAGAAGACTTTGATTTTAAATTGCTACAAAATTCTATTCTACAAGTAAATAACTTATAGAACTAAAGTAGTTATTTTAGAGTTTTCAATTTTAAACTATTAACAATATTCTGATCTTCAAGTAAATAACTTATAGAACAAAAGTAGTTATTTTAGGGTTTTCAATTTTAAACTATTAACAAAATTCTGATCTTTAAGTAAATAACTTAAGGAACTAAAGTATTAGTTAGAAGATTTTGATTTTAAATTGCTACAAAATTCTGTTCTACAAGTAAATAACTTATAGAACAAAAGTAGTTATTTTAGGGTTTTCAATTTTAAACTATTAACAAAATACTGATCTTCATGTAAATAACTAATAGAACAAAAGTAGTTATTTTAGTGTTTTCAATTTTAAACTATTAACAAAATACTGATCTTCAAGTAAATAACTTATAGAACAGAAGTAGTTAATTTAGAGTTTTTAATTTTAAACTATTAACAAAATGCAGATCTTCAAGTAAATAACTTATAGAACAAAAGTAGTTATTTTAGGGTTTTCAATTTTAAACTTTTAACAAAATACTGATCTTCATGTAAATAACTTATAGAACAGAAGTAGTTAATTTAGAGTTTTTAATTTTAAACTATTAACAAAATGCAGATCTTCAAGTAAATAACTTATAGAACAAAAGTAGTTATTTTAGGGTTTTCAATTTTAAACTATTAACAAAATTCTGATCTTCAAGTAAATAACTAAAGGAACTAAAGTATTAGTTAGGAGATTTTGATTTTAAATTGCTACAAAATTCTGTTCTACAAGTAAATAACTTATAGAACAAAAGTAGTTATTTTAGAGTTTTCAATTTTAAACTATTAACAATATTCTGATCTTCAAGTAAATAACTTATAGAACAGAAGTAGTTATTTTAGGGTTTTCAATTTTAAACTATTAACAAAATACTGATCTTCATGTAAATAACTTATAGAACAGAAGTAGTTAATTAAGAGTTTTCAATTTTAAACTATTAACAATATTCTGATCTTCAAGTAAATAACTTATAGAACAGAAGTAGTTATTTTAGGGTTTTCAATTTTAAACTATTAGCAAAATACTGATCTTCATATACTTAACTTATAGAACAGAAGTAGTTAATTTAGAGTTTTTAATTTTAAACTATTAGCAAAATTCTGATCTTCAAGTAAATAACTTAAAGAACTAAAGTATTAGTTAGAAGATTTTGATTTTACATCGCTACAAAATTCTGTTCTTCAAGTAAATAACTTATAGAACAAAAGTAGTTATTTTAGGGTTTTCAATTTTAAACTATTAACAAAATACTGATCTTCATGTAAATAACTTATAGAACAGAAGTAGTTAATTTAGAGTTTTTAATTTTAAACTATTAACAAAATGCAGATCTTCAAGTAAATAACTTATAGAACAAAAGTAGTTATATTAGGGTTTTCAATTTTAAACTATTAACAATATTCTGATCTTCAAGTAAATAACTTATAGAACAGAAGTAGTTATTTTAGGGTTTTCAATTTTAAACTATTAACAAAATACTGATCTTCATGTAAATAACTTATAGAACAGAAGTAGTTAATTAAGAGTTTTTAATTTTAAACTATTAACAAAATGCAGATCTTCAAGTAAATAACTTATAGAACAAAAGTAGTTATTTTAGGGTTTTCAATTTTAAACTATTAGCAAAATTCTGATCTTCAAGTAAATAACTTAAAGAACTAAAGTATTAGTTAAAAGATTTTGATTTTAAATTGCTACAAAATTCTGTTCTTCAAGTAAATAACTTATAGAACAGAAGTAGTTAATTTAGAGTTTTTAATTTTAAACTATTAACAAAATGCAGATCTTCAAGTAAATAACTTATAGAACAAAAGTGGTTATTTTAGGGTTTTCAATTTTAAACTATTAACAAAATACTGATCTTCATATACTTAACTTATAGCACAGAAGTAGTTAATTTAGAGTTTTTAATTTTAAACTATTAACAAAATGCAGATCTTCAAGTAAATAACTTATAGAACAAAAGTAGTTATTTTAGGGTTTTCAATTTTAAATTATTAGCAAAATTCTGATCTTCAAGTAAATAACTTAAAGAACTAAAGTATTAGTTAGAAGATTTTGATTTTACATTGCTACAAAATTCTGTTCTTCAAGTAAATAACTTATAGAACAAAAGTAGTTATTTTAGGGTTTTCAATTTTAAACTATTAACAAAATTCTGATCTTCAAGTAAATAACTTAAGGAACTAAAGTATTAGTTAGAAGATTTTGATTTTAAATTGCTACAAAATTCTGTTCTACAAGTAAATAACTTATAGAACAAAAGTAGTTATTTTAGAGTTTTCAATTTTAAACTATTAACAATATTCTGATCTTCATGTATATAACTTATAGAACAGAAGTAGTTATTTTAGGGTTTTCAATTTTAAACTATTAACAAAATACTGATCTTCATGTAAATAACTTATAGAACAGAAGTAGTTAATTTAGAGTTTTTAATTTTAAACTATTAACAAAATGCAGATCTTCAAGTAAATAACTTATAGAACAAAAGTAGTTATTTTAGGGTTTTCAATTTTAAACTATTAGCAAAATTCTGATCTTCAAGTAAATAACTTATAGAACAAAAGTAGTTATTTTAGAGTTTTCAATTTTAAACTATTAACAATATTCTGATCTTCAAGTAAATAACTTATAGAACAGAAGTAGTTAATTTAGAGTTTTTAATTTTAAACTATTAACAAAATGCAGATCTTCAAGTAAATAACTTATAGAACAAAAGTAGTTAACTTAGAGTTTTTAATTTTAAACTATTAACAAAATTCTGTTCTTCAAGTAAATAACTTATAGAACAAAAGTAGTTATTTTAGAGTTTTCAATTTTAAACTATTAACAAAATTCTGATCTTCAAGTAAATAACTTATAGAACAGAAGTAGTTAATTTAGAGTTTTTAATTTTAAACTACTAACAAAATGCAGATCTTCAAGCAAATAACTTATAGAACAAAATTAGTTATTTTAGGGTTTTCAATTTTTAACTATTAACAAAATTCTGATCTTCAAGTAAATAACTTAAGGAACTAAAGTATTAGTTAGAAGATTTTGATTTTAAATTGCTACAAAATTCTGTTCTACAAGTAAATAACATATAGAACTAAAGTAGTTATTTTAGAGTTTTCAATTTTAAACTATTAACAATATTCTGATCTTCAAGTAAATAACTTATAGAACAAAAGTAGTTATTTTAGGGTTTTCAATTTTAAACTATTAACAAAATTCTGATCTTCAAGTAAATAACTTAATGAACTAAAGTATTAGTTAGAAGATTTTGATTTTAAATTGCTACAAAATTCTGTTCTACAAGTAAATAACATATAGAACTAAAGTAGTTATTTTAGGGTTTTCAATTTTAAACTATTAACAAAATACTGATCTTCATGTAAATAACTTATAGAACAAAAGTAGTTATTTTAAGGTTTTCAATTTTAAACTATTAACAAAATTCTGATCTTCAAGTAAATAACTTAAGGAACTAAAGTATTAGTTAGAAGATTTTGATTTTAAATTGCTACAAAATTCTGTTCTACAAGTAAATAACATATAGAACTAAAGTAGTTATTTTAGAGTTTTCAATTTTAAACTATTAACAATATTCTGATCTTCAAGTAAATAACTTATAGAACAGAAGTAGTTATTTTAGGGTTTTCAATTTTAAACTATTAACAAAATTCTGATCTTCAAGTAAATAACTTAAGGAACTAAAGTATTAGTTAGAAGATTTTGATTTTAAATTGCTACAAAATTCTGTTCTACAAGTAAATAACATATAGAACTAAAGTAGTTATTTTAGAGTTTTTAATTTTAAACTATTAACAAAATGCAGATCTTCAAGTAAATAACTTATAGAACAAAAGTAGTTATTTTAGGGTTTTCAATTTTAAACTATTAACAAAATACTGATCTTCATATACTTAACTTATAGAACAGAAGTAGTTAATTTAGAGTCTTTAATTTTAAACTATTAGCAAAATTCTGATCTTCAAGTAAATAACTTAAAGAACTAAAGTATTAGTTAGAAGATTTTGATTTTACATTGCTACAAAATTCTGTTCTTCAAGTAAATAACTTATAGAACAAAAGTAGTTATTTTAGGGTTTTCAATTTTAAACTATTAACAAAATACTGATCTTCATGTAAATAACTTATAGAACAGAAGTAGTTAATTTAGAGTTTTTAATTTTAAACTATTAATAAAATGCAGATCTTCAAGTAAATAACTTATAGAACAAAAGTAGTTATTTTAGGGTTTTCAATTTTAAACTATTAACAAAATTCTGATCTTCAAGTAAATAACTTAAGGAACTAAAGTATTAGTTAGGAGATTTTGATTTTAAATTGCTACAAAATTCTGTTCTACAAGTAAATAACTTATAGAACAAAAGTAGTTATTTTAGAGTTTTCAATTTTAAACTATTAACAATATTCTGATCTTCAAGTAAATAACTTATAGAACAGAAGTAGTTATTTTAGGGTTTTCAATTTTAAACTATTAACAAAATACTGAGCTTCATGTAAATAACTTATAGAACAGAAGTAGTTAATTAAGAGTTTTTAATTTTAAACTATTAACAAAATGCAGATCTTCAAGTAAATAACTTATAGAACAAAAGTAGTTATTTTAGGGTTTTCAATTTTAAACTATTAACAAAATTCTGATCTTCAAGTAAATAACTTAAGGAACTAAAGTATTAGTTAGAAGATTTTGATTTTAAATTGCTACAAAATTCTGTTCTACAAGTAAATAACTTATAGAACAAAAGTAGTTATTTTAGAGTTTTCAATTTTAAACTATTAACAATATTCTGATCTTCATGTATATAACTTCTAGAACAGAAGTAGTTATTTTAGTGTTTTCAATTTTAAACTATTAACAAAATACTGATCTTCATGTAAATAACTTATAGAACAGAAGTAGTTAATTTAGAGTTTTTAATTTTAAACTATTAACAAAATTCTGATCTTCAAGTAAATAACTAAAGGAACTAAAGTATTAGTTAGGAGATTTTGATTTTAAATTGCTACAAAATTCTGTTCTACAAGTAAATAACTTATAGAACAAAAGTAGTTATTTTAGAGTTTTCAATTTTAAACTATTAACAATATTCTGATCTTCAAGTAAATAACTTATAGAACAGAAGTAGTTATTTTAGGGTTTTCAATTTTAAACTATTAACAAAATACTGATCTTCATGTAAATAACTTATAGAACAGAAGTAGTTAATTAAGAGTTTTCAATTTTAAACTATTAACAATATTCTGATCTTCAAGTAAATAACTTATAGAACAGAAGTAGTTATTTTAGGGTTTTCAATTTTAAACTATTAGCAAAATACTGATCTTCATATACTTAACTTATAGAACAGAAGTAGTTAATTTAGAGTTTTTAATTTTAAACTATTAGCAAAATTCTGATCTTCAAGTAAATAACTTAAAGAACTAAAGTATTAGTTAGAAGATTTTGATTTTACATCGCTACAAAATTCTGTTCTTCAAGTAAATAACTTATAGAACAAAAGTAGTTATTTTAGGGTTTTCAATTTTAAACTATTAACAAAATACTGATCTTCATGTAAATAACTTATAGAACAGAAGTAGTTAATTTAGAGTTTTTAATTTTAAACTATTAACAAAATGCAGATCTTCAAGTAAATAACTTATAGAACAAAAGTAGTTATATTAGGGTTTTCAATTTTAAACTATTAACAATATTCTGATCTTCAAGTAAATAACTTATAGAACAGAAGTAGTTATTTTAGGGTTTTCAATTTTAAACTATTAACAAAATACTGATCTTCATGTAAATAACTTATAGAACAGAAGTAGTTAATTAAGAGTTTTTAATTTTAAACTATTAACAAAATGCAGATCTTCAAGTAAATAACTTATAGAACAAAAGTAGTTATTTTAGGGTTTTCAATTTTAAACTATTAGCAAAATTCTGATCTTCAAGTAAATAACTTAAAGAACTAAAGTATTAGTTAAAAGATTTTGATTTTAAATTGCTACAAAATTCTGTTCTTCAAGTAAATAACTTATAGAACAGAAGTAGTTAATTTAGAGTTTTTAATTTTAAACTATTAACAAAATGCAGATCTTCAAGTAAATAACTTATAGAACAAAAGTGGTTATTTTAGGGTTTTCAATTTTAAACTATTAACAAAATACTGATCTTCATATACTTAACTTATAGCACAGAAGTAGTTAATTTAGAGTTTTTAATTTTAAACTATTAACAAAATGCAGATCTTCAAGTAAATAACTTATAGAACAAAAGTAGTTATTTTAGGGTTTTCAATTTTAAATTATTAGCCAAATTCTGATCTTCAAGTAAATAACTTAAAGAACTAAAGTATTAGTTAGAAGATTTTGATTTTACATTGCTACAAAATTCTGTTCTTCAAGTAAATAACTTATAGAACAAAAGTAGTTATTTTAGGGTTTTCAATTTTAAACTATTAACAAAATTCTGATCTTCAAGTAAATAACTTAAGGAACTAAAGTATTAGTTAGAAGATTTTGATTTTAAATTGCTACAAAATTCTGTTCTACAAGTAAATAACTTATAGAACAAAAGTAGTTATTTTAGAGTTTTCAATTTTAAACTATTAACAATATTCTGATCTTCATGTATATAACTTATAGAACAGAAGTAGTTATTTTAGGGTTTTCAATTTTAAACTATTAACAAAATACTGATCTTCATGTAAATAACTTATAGATCAGAAGTAGTTAATTTAGAGTTTTTAATTTTAAACTATTAACAAAATGCAGATCTTCAAGTAAATAACTTATAGAACAAAAGTAGTTATTTTAGGGTTTTCAATTTTAAACTATTAGCAAAATTCTGATCTTCAAGTAAATAACTTATAGAACAAAAGTAGTTATTTTAGAGTTTTCAATTTTAAACTATTAACAATATTCTGATCTTCAAGTAAATAACTTATAGAACAGAAGTAGTTAATTTAGAGTTTTTAATTTTAAACTATTAACAAAATGCAGATCTTCAAGTAAATAACTTATAGAACAAAAGTAGTTAACTTAGAGTTTTTAATTTTAAACTATTAACAAAATTCTGTTCTTCAAGTAAATAACTTATAGAACAAAAGTAGTTATTTTAGAGTTTTCAATTTTAAACTATTAACAAAATTCTGATCTTCAAGTAAATAACTTATAGAACAGAAGTAGTTAATTTAGAGTTTTTAATTTTAAACTACTAACAAAATGCAGATCTTCAAGCAAATAACTTATAGAACAAAATTAGTTATTTTAGGGTTTTCAATTTTTAACTATTAACAAAATTCTGATCTTCAAGTAAATAACTTAAGGAACTAAAGTATTAGTTAGAAGATTTTGATTTTAAATTGCTACAAAATTCTGTTCTACAAGTAAATAACATATAGAACTAAAGTAGTTATTTTAGAGTTTTCAATTTTAAACTATTAACAATATTCTGATCTTCAAGTAAATAACTTATAGAACAAAAGTAGTTATTTTAGGGTTTTCAATTTTAAACTATTAACAAAATTCTGATCTTCAAGTAAATAACTTAATGAACTAAAGTATTAGTTAGAAGATTTTGATTTTAAATTGCTACAAAATTCTGTTCTACAAGTAAATAACATATAGAACTAAAGTAGTTATTTTAGGGTTTTCAATTTTAAACTATTAACAAAATACTGATCTTCATGTAAATAACTTATAGAACAAAAGTAGTTATTTTAAGGTTTTCAATTTTAAACTATTAACAAAATTCTGATCTTCAAGTAAATAACTTAAGGAACTAAAGTATTAGTTAGAAGATTTTGATTTTAAATTGCTACAAAATTCTGTTCTACAAGTAAATAACATATAGAACTAAAGTAGTTATTTTAGAGTTTTCAATTTTAAACTATTAACAATATTCTGATCTTCAAGTAAATAACTTATAGAACAGAAGTAGTTATTTTAGGGTTTTCAATTTTAAACTATTAACAAAATTCTGATCTTCAAGTAAATAACTTAAGGAACTAAAGTATTAGTTAGAAGATTTTGATTTTAAATTGCTACAAAATTCTGTTCTACAAGTAAATAACATATAGAACTAAAGTAGTTATTTTAGAGTTTTTAATTTTAAACTATTAACAAAATGCAGATCTTCAAGTAAATAACTTATAGAACAAAAGTAGTTATTTTAGGGTTTTCAATTTTAAACTATTAACAAAATACTGATCTTCATATACTTAACTTATAGAACAGAAGTAGTTAATTTAGAGTCTTTAATTTTAAACTATTAGCAAAATTCTGATCTTCAAGTAAATAACTTAAAGAACTAAAGTATTAGTTAGAAGATTTTGATTTTACATTGCTACAAAATTCTGTTCTTCAAGTAAATAACTTATAGAACAAAAGTAGTTATTTTAGGGTTTTCAATTTTAAACTATTAACAAAATACTGATCTTCATGTAAATAACTTATAGAACAGAAGTAGTTAATTTAGAGTTTTTAATTTTAAACTATTAATAAAATGCAGATCTTCAAGTAAATAACTTATAGAACAAAAGTAGTTATTTTAGGGTTTTCAATTTTAAACTATTAACAAAATTCTGATCTTCAAGTAAATAACTTAAGGAACTAAAGTATTAGTTAGGAGATTTTGATTTTAAATTGCTACAAAATTCTGTTCTACAAGTAAATAACTTATAGAACAAAAGTAGTTATTTTAGAGTTTTCAATTTTAAACTATTAACAATATTCTGATCTTCAAGTAAATAACTTATAGAACAGAAGTAGTTATTTTAGGGTTTTCAATTTTAAACTATTAACAAAATACTGAGCTTCATGTAAATAACTTATAGAACAGAAGTAGTTAATTAAGAGTTTTTAATTTTAAACTATTAACAAAATGCAGATCTTCAAGTAAATAACTTATAGAACAAAAGTAGTTATTTTAGGGTTTTCAATTTTAAACTATTAACAAAATTCTGATCTTCAAGTAAATAACTTAAGGAACTAAAGTATTAGTTAGAAGATTTTGATTTTAAATTGCTACAAAATTCTGTTCTACAAGTAAATAACTTATAGAACAAAAGTAGTTATTTTAGAGTTTTCAATTTTAAACTATTAACAATATTCTGATCTTCATGTATATAACTTCTAGAACAGAAGTAGTTATTTTAGGGTTTTCAATTTTAAACTATTAACAAAATACTGATCTTCATGTAAATAACTTATAGAACAGAAGTAGTTAATTTAGAGTTTTTAATTTTAAACTATTAACAAAATGCAGATCTTCAAGTAAATAACTTATAGAACAAAAGTAGTTATTTTAGGGTTTTCAATTTTAAACTATTAGCAAAATTCTGATCTTCAAGTAAATAACTTAAAGAACTAAAGTATTAGTTAGAAGATTTTGATTTTACATTGCTACAAAATTCTGTTCTTCAAGTAAATAACTTATAGAACAAAAGAAGTTATTTTAGAGTTTTCAATTTTAAACTATTAACAATATTCTGATCTTCAAGTAAATAACTTATAGAACAGAAGTAGTTAATTTAGAGTTTTTAATTTTAAACTATTAACAAAATGCAGATCTTCAAGTAAATAACTTATAGAACAAAAGTAGTTAACTTAGAGTTTTTAATTTTAAACTATTAACAAAATTCTGTTCTTCAAGTAAATAACTTATAGAACAAAAGTAGTTATTTTAGAGTTTTCAATTTTAAACTATTAACAAAATTCTGATCTTCAAGTAAATAACTTATAGAACAGAAGTAGTTAATTTAGAGTTTTTAATTTTAAACTACTAACAAAATGCAGATCTTCAAGCAAATAACTTATAGAACAAAATTAGTTATTTTAGGGTTTTCAATTTTTAACTATTAACAAAATTCTGATCTTCAAGTAAATAACTTAAGGAACTAAAGTATTAGTTAGAAGATTTTGATTTTAAATTGCTACAAAATTCTGTTCTACAAGTAAATAACATATAGAACTAAAGTAGTTATTTTAGAGTTTTCAATTTTAAACTATTAACAATATTCTGATCTTCAAGTAAATAACTTAAGGAACTAAAGTATTAGTTAGAAGATTTTGATTTTAAATTGCTACAAAATTCTGTTCTACAAGTAAATAACTTATAGAACAAAAGTAGTTATTTTAGGGTTTTCAATTTTAAACTATTAACAAAATACTGATCTTCATGTAAATAACTTATAGAACAAAAGTAGTTATTTTAGGGTTTTCAATTTTAAACTATTAACAAAATTCTGATCTTCAAGTAAATAACTTAAGGAACTAAAGTATTAGTTAGAAGATTTTGATTTTAAATTGCTACAAAATTCTGTTCTACAAGTAAATAACATATAGAACTAAAGTAGTTATTTTAGAGTTTTTAATTTTAAACTATTAACAAAATGCAGATCTTCAAGTAAATAACTTATAGAACAAAAGTAGTTATTTTAGGGTTTTCAATTTTAAACTATTAACAAAATACTGATCTTCATATACTTAACTTATAGAACAGAAGTAGTTAATTTAGAGTTTTTAATTTTAAACTATTAGCAAAATTCTGATCTTCAAGTAAATAACTTAAAGAACTAAAGTATTAGTTAGAAGATTTTGATTTTACATTGCTACAAAATTCTGTTCTTCAAGTAAATAACTTATAGAACAGAAGTAGTTAATTTAGAGTTTTTAATTTTAAACTATTAACAAAATGCAGATCTTCAAGTAAATAACTTATAGAACAAAAGTAGTTATTTTAGGGTTTTCAATTTTAAACTATTAACAAAATTCTGATCTTCAAGTAAATAACTTAAGGAACTAAAGTATTAGTTAGGAGATTTTGATTTTAAATTGCTACAAAATTCTGTTCTACAAGTAAATAACTTATAGAACAAAAGTAGTTATTTTAGAGTTTTCAATTTTAAACTATTAACAATATTCTGATCTTCAAGTAAATAACTTATAGAACAGAAGTAGTTATTTTAGGGTTTTCAATTTTAAACTATTAACAAAATACTGAGCTTCATTCATAACAAAATGCAGATCTTCAAGTAAATAACTTATAGAACAAAAGTAGTTATTTTAGGGTTTTCAATTTTAAACTATTAACAAAATTCTGATCTTCAAGTAAATAACTTAAGGAACTAAAGTATTAGTTAGAAGATTTTGATTTTAAATTGCTACAAAATTCTGTTCTTCAAGTAAATAACTTATAGAACAAAAGAAGTTATTTTAGAGTTTTCAATTTTAAACTATTAACAATATTCTGATCTTCAAGTAAATAACTTATAGAACAGAAGTAGTTAATTTAGAGTTTTTAATTTTAAACTATTAACAAAATGCAGATCTTCAAGTAAATAACTTATAGAACAAAAGTAGTTAACTTAGAGTTTTTAATTTTAAACTATTAACAAAATTCTGTTCTTCAAGTAAATAACTTATAGAACAAAAGTAGTTATTTTAGAGTTTTCAATTTTAAACTATTAACAAAATTCTGATCTTCAAGTAAATAACTTATAGAACAGAAGTAGTTAATTTAGAGTTTTTAATTTTAAACTACTAACAAAATGCAGATCTTCAAGCAAATAACTTATAGAACAAAATTAGTTATTTTAGGGTTTTCAATTTTTAACTATTAACAAAATTCTGATCTTCAAGTAAATAACTTAAGGAACTAAAGTATTAGTTAGAAGATTTTGATTTTAAATTGCTACAAAATTCTGTTCTACAAGTAAATAACATATAGAACTAAAGTAGTTATTTTAGAGTTTTCAATTTTAAACTATTAACAATATTCTGATCTTCAAGTAAATAACTTAAGGAACTAAAGTATTAGTTAGAAGATTTTGATTTTAAATTGCTACAAAATTCTGTTCTACAAGTAAATAACTTATAGAACAAAAGTAGTTATTTTAGGGTTTTCAATTTTAAACTATTAACAAAATACTGATCTTCATGTAAATAACTTATAGAACAAAAGTAGTTATTTTAGGGTTTTCAATTTTAAACTATTAACAAAATTCTGATCTTCAAGTAAATAACTTAAGGAACTAAAGTATTAGTTAGAAGATTTTGATTTTAAATTGCTACAAAACTCTGTTCTACAAGTAAATAACATATAGAACTAAAGTAGTTATTTTAGAGTTTTTAATTTTAAACTATTAACAAAATGCAGATCTTCAAGTAAATAACTTATAGAACAAAAGTAGTTATTTTAGGGTTTTCAATTTTAAACTATTAACAAAATACTGATCTTCATATACTTAACTTATAGAACAGAAGTAGTTAATTTAGAGTTTTTAATTTTAAACTATTAGCAAAATTCTGATCTTCAAGTAAATAACTTAAAGAACTAAAGTATTAGTTAGAAGATTTTGATTTTACATTGCTACAAAATTCTGTTCTTCAAGTAAATAACTTATAGAACAGAAGTAGTTAATTTAGAGTTTTTAATTTTAAACTATTAACAAAATGCAGATCTTCAAGTAAATAACTTATAGAACAAAAGTAGTTATTTTAGGGTTTTCAATTTTAAACTATTAACAAAATTCTGATCTTCAAGTAAATAACTTAAGGAACTAAAGTATTAGTTAGGAGATTTTGATTTTAAATTGCTACAAAATTCTGTTCTACAAGTAAATAACTTATAGAACAAAAGTAGTTATTTTAGAGTTTTCAATTTTAAACTATTAACAATATTCTGATCTTCAAGTAAATAACTTATAGAACAGAAGTAGTTATTTTAGGGTTTTCAATTTTAAACTATTAACAAAATACTGAGCTTCATTCATAACAAAATGCAGATCTTCAAGTAAATAACTTATAGAACAAAAGTAGTTATTTTAGGGTTTTCAATTTTAAACTATTAACAAAATTCTGATCTTCAAGTAAATAACTTAAGGAACTAAAGTATTAGTTAGAAGATTTTGATTTTAAATTGCTACAAAATTCTGTTCTACAAGTAAATAACTTATAGAACAAAAGTAGTTATTTTAGAGTTTTCAATTTTAAACTATTAACAATATTCTGATCTTCATGTATATAACTTCTAGAACAGAAGTAGTTATTTTAGGGTTTTCAATTTTAAACTATTAACAAAATACTGATCTTCATGTAAATAACTTATAGAACAGAAGTAGTTAATTTAGAGTTTTTAATTTTAAACTATTAACAAAATGCAGATCTTCAAGTAAATAACTTATAGAACAAAAGTAGTTATTTTAGGGTTTTCAATTTTAAACTATTAGCAAAATTCTGATCTTCAAGTAAATAACTTAAAGAACTAAAGTATTAGTTAGAAGATTTTGATTTTACATTGCTACAAAATTCTGTTCTTCAAGTAAATAACTTATAGAACACAAGAAGTTATTTTAGAGTTTTCAATTTTAAACTATTAACAATATTCTGATCTTCAAGTAAATAACTTATAGAACAGAAGTAGTTAATTTAGAGTTTTTAATTTTAAACTATTAACAAAATGCAGATCTTCAAGTAAATAACTTATAGAACAAAAGTAGTTAACTTAGAGTTTTTAATTTTAAACTATTAACAAAATTCTGTTCTTCAAGTAAATAACTTATAGAACAAAAGTAGTTATTTTAGAGTTTTCAATTTTAAACTATTAACAAAATTCTGATCTTCAAGTAAATAACTTATAGAACAGAAGTAGTTAATTTAGAGTTTTTAATTTTAAACTACTAACAAAATGCAGATCTTCAAGCAGAGTTTCAAGCAAATAACTTATAGAACAAAATTAGTTATTTTAGGGTTTTCAATTTTTAACTATTAACAAAATTCTGATCTTCAAGTAAATAACTTAAGGAACTAAAGTATTAGTTAGAAGATTTTGATTTTAAATTGCTACAAAATTCTGTTCTACAAGTAAATAACATATAGAACTAAAGTAGTTATTTTAGAGTTTTCAATTTTAAACTATTAACAATATTCTGATCTTCAAGTAAATAACTTAAGGAACTAAAGTATTAGTTAGAAGATTTTGATTTTAAATTGCTACAAAATTCTGTTCTACAAGTAAATAACTTATAGAACAAAAGTAGTTATTTTAGGGTTTTCAATTTTAAACTATTAACAAAATACTGATCTTCATGTTAATAACTTATAGAACAAAAGTAGTTATTTTAGGGTTTTCAATTTTAAACTATTAACAAAATTCTGATCTTCAAGTAAATAACTTAAGGAACTAAAGTATTAGTTAGAAGATTTTGATTTTAAATTGCTACAAAATTCTGTTCTACAAGTAAATAACATATAGAACTAAAGTAGTTATTTTAGAGTTTTCAATTTTAAACTATTAACAATATTCTGATCTACTAGTAAATAACTTATAGAACAAAAGTAGTTATTTTAGGGTTTTCAATTTTAAACTATTAACAAAATTCTGATCTTCAAGTAAATAACTTAAGGAACTAAAGTATTAGTTAGAAGATTTTGATTTTAAATTGCTACAAAATTCTGTTCTACAAGTAAATAACATATAGAACTAAAGTAGTTATTTTAGAGTTTCTAATTTTAAACTATTAACAAAATGCAGATCTTCAAGTAAATAACTTATAGAACAAAAGTAGTTATTTTAGGGTTTTCAATTTTAAACTATTAAGAAAATACTGATCTTCATATACTTAACTTATAGAACAGAAGTAGTTAATTTAGAGTTTTTAATTTTAAACTATTAGCAAAATTCTGATCTTCAAGTAAATAACTTAAAGAACTATAGTATTAGTTAGAAGATTTTGATTTTACATTGCTACAAAATTCTGTTCTTCAAGTAAATAACTTATAGAACAAAAGTAGTTATTTTAGGGTTTTCAATTTTAAACTATTAACAAAATACTGATCTTCATGTAAATAACTTATAGAACAGAAGTAGTTAATTTAGAGTTTTTAATTTTAAACTATTAACAAAATGCAGATCTTCAAGTAAATAACTTATAGAACAAAAGTAGTTATTTTAGGGTTTTCAATTTTAAACTATTAACAAAATTCTGATCTTCAAGTAAATAACTTAAGGAACTAAAGTATTAGTTAGGAGATTTTGATTTTAAATTGCTACAAAATTCTGTTCTACAAGTAAATAACTTATAGAACAAAAGTAGTTATTTTAGAGTTTTCAATTTTAAACTATTAACAATATTCTGATCTTCAAGTAAATAACTTATAGAACAGAAGTAGTTATTTTAGGGTTTTCAATTTTAAACTATTAACAAAATACTGATCTTCATGTAAATAACTTATAGAACAGAAGTAGTTAATTAAGAGTTTTTAATTTTAAACTATTAACAAAATGCAGATCTTCAAGTAAATAATTTATAGAACAAAAGTAGTTATTTTAGGGTTTTCAATTTTAAATTATTAGCTAAATTCTGATCTTCAAGTAAATAACTTAAAGAACTAAAGTATTAGTTAAAAGATTTTGATTTTAAATTGCTACAAAATTCTGTTCTTCAAGTAAATAACTTATAGAACAGAAGTAGTTAATTTAGAGTTTTTAATTTTAAACTATTAACAAAATACTGATCTTCATGTAAATAACTTATAGAACAAAAGTAGTTATTTTAGGGTTTTCAATTTTAAACTATTAAGAAAATACTGATCTTCATATACTTAACTTATAGAACAGAAGTTGTTAATTTAGAGTTTTTAATTTTAAACTATTAGCAAAATTCTGATCTTCAAGTAAATAACTTAAAGAACTATAGTATTAGTTAGAAGATTTTGATTTTACATTGCTACAAAATTCTGTTCTTCAAGTAAATAACTTATAGAACAAAAGTAGTTATTTTAGGGTTTTCAATTTTTAACTATTAACAAAATTCTGATCTTCAAGTAAATAACTTAAGGAACTAAAGTATTAGTTAGAAGATTTTGATTTTAAATTGCTACAAAATTCTGTTCTACAAGTAAATAACATATAGAACTAAAGTAGTTATTTTAGAGTTTTCAATTTTAAACTATTAACAATATTCTGATCTTCAAGTAAATAACTTAAGGAACTAAAGTATTAGTTAGAAGATTTTGATTTTAAATTGCTACAAAATTCTGTTCTACAAGTAAATAACTTATAGAACAAAAGTAGTTATTTTAGGGTTTTCAATTTTAAACTATTAACAAAATACTGATCTTCATGTTAATAACTTATAGAACAAAAGTAGTTATTTTAGGGTTTTCAATTTTAAACTATTAACAAAATTCTGATCTTCAAGTAAATAACTTAAGGAACTAAAGTATTAGTTAGAAGATTTTGATTTTAAATTGCTACAAAATTCTGTTCTACAAGTAAATAACATATAGAACTAAAGTAGTTATTTTAGAGTTTTCAATTTTAAACTATTAACAATATTCTGATCTACTAGTAAATAACTTATAGAACAAAAGTAGTTATTTTAGGGTTTTCAATTTTAAACTATTAACAAAATTCTGATCTTCAAGTAAATATCTTAAGGAACTAAAGTATTAGTTAGAAGATTTTGATTTTAAATTGCTACAAAATTCTGTTCTACAAGTAAATAACATATAGAACTAAAGTAGTTATTTTAGAGTTTCTAATTTTAAACTATTAACAAAATGCAGATCTTCAAGTAAATAACTTATAGAACAAAAGTAGTTATTTTAAGGTTTTCAATTTTAAACTATTAAGAAAATACTGATCTTCATATACTTAACTTATAGAACAGAAGTAGTTAATTTAGAGTTTTTAATTTTAAACTATTAGCAAAATTCTGATCTTCAAGTAAATAACTTAAAGAACTATAGTATTAGTTAGAAGATTTTGATTTTACATTGCTACAAAATTCTGTTCTTCAAGTAAATAACTTATAGAACAAAAGTAGTTATTTTAGGGTTTTCAATTTTAAACTATTAACAAAATACTGATCTTCATGTAAATAACTTATAGAACAGAAGTAGTTAATTTAGAGTTTTTAATTTTAAACTATTAACAAAATGCAGATCTTCAAGTAAATAACTTATAGAACAAAAGTAGTTATTTTAGGGTTTTCAATTTTAAACTATTAACAAAATTCTGATCTTCAAGTAAATAACTTAAGGAACTAAAGTATTAGTTAGGAGATTTTGATTTTAAATTGCTACAAAATTTTGTTCTACAAGTAAATAACTTATAGAACAAAAGTAGTTATTTTAGAGTTTTCAATTTTAAACTATTAACAATATTCTGATCTTCAAGTAAATAACTTATAGAACAGAAGTAGTTATTTTAGGGTTTTCAATTTTAAACTATTAACAAAATACTGATCTTCATGTAAATAACTTATAGAACAGAAGTAGTTAATTAAGAGTTTTTAATTTTAAACTATTAACAAAATGCAGATCTTCAAGTAAATAATTTATAGAACAAAAGTAGTTATTTTAGGGTTTTCAATTTTAAATTATTAGCTAAATTCTGATCTTCAAGTAAATAACTTAAAGAACTAAAGTATTAGTTAAAAGATTTTGATTTTAAATTGCTACAAAATTCTGTTCTTCAAGTAAATAACTTATAGAACAGAAGTAGTTAATTTAGAGTTTTTAATTTTAAACTATTAACAAAATACTGATCTTCATGTAAATAACTTATAGAACAAAAGTAGTTATTTTAGGGTTTTCAATTTTAAACTATTAAGAAAATACTGATCTTCATATACTTAACTTATAGAACAGAAGTAGTTAATTTAGAGTTTTTAATTTTAAACTATTAGCAAAATTCTGATCTTCAAGTAAATAACTTAAAGAACTATAGTATTAGTTAGAAGATTTTGATTTTACATTGCTACAAAATTCTGTTCTTCGAGTAAATAACTTATAGAACAAAAGTAGTTATTTTAGGGTTTTCAATTTTAAACTATTAACAAAATACTGATCTTCATGTAAATAACTTATAGAACAGAAGTAGTTAATTTAGAGTTTTTAATTTTAAACTATTAACAAAATGCAGATCTTCAAGTAAATAACTTATAGAACAAAAGTAGTTATTTTAGGGTTTTCAATTTTAAACTATTAACAAAATTCTGATCTTCAAGTAAATAACTTAAGGAACTAAAGTATTAGTTAGGAGATTTTGATTTTAAATTGCTACAAAATTCTGTTCTACAAGTAAATAACTTATAGAACAAAAGTAGTTATTTTAGAGTTTTCAATTTTAAACTATTAACAATATTCTGATCTTCAAGTAAATAACTTATAGAACAGAAGTAGTTATTTTAGGGTTTTCAATTTTAAACTATTAACAAAATACTGATCTTCTTGTAAATAACTTATAGAACAGAAGTAGTTAATTAAGAGTTTTTAATTTTAAACTATTAACAAAATGCAGATCTTCAAGTAAATAATTTATAGAACAAAAGTAGTTATTTTAGGGTTTTCAATTTTAAATTATTAGCAAAATTCTGATCTTCAAGTAAATAACTTAAAGAACTAAAGTATTAGTTAAAAGATTTTGATTTTAAATTGCTACAAAATTCTGTACTTCAAGTAAATAACTTATAGAACAGAAGTAGTTAATTTAGAGTTTTTAATTTTAAACTATTAACAAAATGCAGATCTTCAAGTAAATAACTTATAGAACAAAAGTAGTTATTTTAGGGTTTTCAATTTTAAACTATTAGCAAAATTCTGATCTTCAAGTAAATAACTTAAAGAACTAAAGTATTAGTTAGAAGATTTTGATTTTACATTGCTACAAAATTCTGTTCTTCAAGTAAATAACTTATAGAACAAAAGTAGTTATTTTAGGGTTTTCAATTTTAAACTATTAACAAAATTCTGATCTTCAAGTAAATAACTTAAGGAACTAAAGTATTAGTTAGAAGATTTTGATTTTAAATTGCTACAAAATTCTGTTCTACAAGTAAATAACTTATAGAACAAAAGTAGTTATTTTAGAGTTTTCAATTTTAAACTATTAACAATATTCTGATCTTCATGTATATAACTTATAGAACAGAAGTAGTTATTTTAAGGTTTTCAATTTTAAACTATTAACAAAATACTGATCTTCATGTAAATAACTGATAGAACATAAGTAGTTAATTTAGAGTTTTTAATTTTAAACTATTAACAAAATGCAGATCTTCAAGTAAATAACTTATAGAACAAAAGTAGTTATTTTAGGGTTTTCAATTTTAAACTATTAGCAAAATTCTGATCTTCAAGTAAATAACTTAAAGAACTATAGTATTAGTTAGAAGATTTTGATTTTACATTGCTACAAAATTCTGTTCTTCAAGTAAATAACTTATAGAACAAAAGTAGTTATTTTAGGGTTTTCAATTTTAAACTATTAACAAAATACTGATCTTCATGTAAATAACTTATAGAACAAAAGTAGTTAATTTAGAGTTTTTAATTTTAAACTACTAACAAAATGCAGATCTTCAAGCAAATAACTTATAGAACAAAATTAGTTATTTTAGGGTTTTCAATTTTTAACTATTAACAAAATTCTGATCTTCAAGTAAATAACTTAAGGAACTAAAGTATTAGTTAGAAGATTTTGATTTCAAATTGCTACAAAATTCTGTTCTACAAGTAAATAACATATAGAACTAAAGTAGTTATTTTAGAGTTTTCAATTTTAAACTATTAACAATATTCTGATCTTCAAGTAAATAACTTATAGAACAAAAGTAGTTATTTTAGGGTTTTCAATTTTAAACTATTAACAAAATTCTGATCTTCAAGTAAATAACTTAATGAACTAAAGTATTAGTTAGAAGATTTTGATTTTAAATTGCTACAAAATTCTGTTCTACAAGTAAATAACTTATAGAACAAAAGTAGTTATTTTAGGGTTTTCAATTTTAAACTATTAACAAAATACTGATCTTCTAGTAAATAACTTATAGAACAAAAGTAGTTATTTTAGGGTTTTCAATTTTAAACTATTAACAAAATTCTGATCTTCAAGTAAATAACTTAAGGAACTAAAGTATTAGTTAGAAGATTTTGATTTTAAATTGCTACAAAATTCTGTTCTACAAGTAAATAACATATAGAACTAAAGTAGCTATTTTAGAGTTTTTAATTTTAAACTATTAACAAAATGCAGATCTTCAAGTAAATAACTTATAGAACAAAAGTAGTTATTTTAGGGTTTTCAATTTTAAACTATTAACAAAATACTGATCTTCATATACTTAACTTATAGAACAGAAGTAGTTAATTTAGAGTTTTTAATTTTAAACTATTAGAAAAATTCTGATCTTCAAGTAAATAACTTAAAGAACTAAAGTATTAGTTAGAAGATTTTGATTTTACATTGCTACAAAATTCTGTTCTTCAAGTAAATAACTTATAGAACAAAAGTAGTTATTTTAGGGTTTTCAGTTTTAAACTATTAACAAAATACTGATCTTCATGTAAATAACTTATAGAACAGAAGTAGTTAATTTAGAGTTTTTAATTTTAAACTATTAACAAAATGCAGATCTTCAAGTAAATAACTTATAGAACAAAAGTAGTTATTTTAGGGTTTTCAATTTTAAACTATTAACAAAATTCTGATCTTCAAGTAAATAACTTATAGAACAAAAGTAGTTATTTTAGAGTTTTCAATTTTAAACTATTAACAATATTCTGATCTTCAAGTAAATAACTTATAGAACAGAAGTAGTTATTTTAGGGTTTTCAATTTTAAACTATTAACAAAATACTGAGCTTCATGTAAATAACTTATAGAACAGAAGTAGTTAATTAAGAGTTTTTAATTTTAAACTATTAACAAAATGCAGATCTTCAAGTAAATAACTTATAGAACAAAAGTAGTTATTTTAAGGTTTTCAATTTTTAACTATTAACAAAATTCTGATCTTCAAGTAAATAACTTAAGGAACTAAAGTATTAGTTAGAAGATTTTGATTTTAAATTGCTACAAAATTCTGTTCTACAAGTAAATAACATATAGAACTAAAGTAGTTATTTTAGAGTTTTCAATTTTAAACTATTAACAATATTCTGATCTTCAAGTAAATAACTTATAGAACAAAAGTAGTTATTTTAGGGTTTTCAATTTTAAACTATTAACAAAATTCTGATCTTCAAGTAAATAACTTAATGAACTAAAGTATTAGTTAGAAGATTTTGATTTTAAATTGCTACAAAATTCTGTTCTACAAGTAAATAACTTATAGAACAAAAGTAGTTATTTTAGGGTTTTCAATTTTAAACTATTAACAAAATACTGATCTTCTAGTAAATAACTTATAGAACAAAAGTAGTTATTTTAGGGTTTTCAATTTTAAACTATTAACAAAATTCTGATCTTCAAGTAAATAACTTAAGGAACTAAAGTATTAGTTAGAAGATTTTGATTTTAAATTGCTACAAAATTCTGTTCTACAAGTAAATAACATATAGAACTAAAGTAGCTATTTTAGAGTTTTTAATTTTAAACTATTAACAAAATGCAGATCTTCAAGTAAATAACTTATAGAACAAAAGTAGTTATTTTAGGGTTTTCAATTTTAAACTATTAACAAAATACTGATCTTCATATACTTAACTTATAGAACAGAAGTAGTTAATTTAGAGTTTTTAATTTTAAACTATTAGCAAAATTCTGATCTTCAAGTAAATAACTTAAAGAACTAAAGTATTAGTTAGAAGATTTTGATTTTACATTGCTACAAAATTCTGTTCTTCAAGTAAATAACTTATAGAACAAAAGTAGTTATTTTAGGGTTTTCAGTTTTAAACTATTAACAAAATACTGATCTTCATGTAAATAACTTATAGAACAGAAGTAGTTAATTTAGAGTTTTTAATTTTAAACTATTAACAAAATGCAGATCTTCAAGTAAATAACTTATAGAACAAAAGTAGTTATTTTAGGGTTTTCAATTTTAAACTATTAACAAAATTCTGATCTTCAAGTAAATAACTTAAGGAACTAAAGTATTAGTTAGGAGATTTTGATTTTAAATTGCTACAAAATTCTGTTCTACAAGTAAATAACTTATAGAACAAAAGTAGTTATTTTAGAGTTTTCAATTTTAAACTATTAACAATATTCTGATCTTCAAGTAAATAACTTATAGAACAGAAGTAGTTATTTTAGGGTTTTCAATTTTAAACTATTAACAAAATACTGAGCTTCATGTAAATAACTTATAGAACAGAAGTAGTTAATTAAGAGTTTTTAATTTTAAACTATTAACAAAATGCAGATCTTCAAGTAAATAACTTATAGAACAAAAGTAGTTATTTTAGGGTTTTCAATTTTAAACTATTAACAAAATTCTGATCTTCAAGTAAATAACTTAAGGAACTAAAGTATTAGTTAGAAGATTTTGATTTTAAATTGCTACAAAATTCTGTTCTACAAGTAAATAACTTATAGAACAAAAGTAGTTATTTTAGAGTTTTCAATTTTAAACTATTAACAATATTCTGATCTTCATGTATATAACTTCTAGAACAGAAGTAGTTATTTTAGGGTTTTCAATTTTAAACTATTAACAAAATACTGATCTTCATGTAAATAACTTATAGAACAGAAGTAGTTAATTTAGAGTTTTTAATTTTAAACTATTAACAAAATGCAGATCTTCAAGTAAATAACTTATAGAACAAAAGTAGTTATTTTAGGGTTTTCAATTTTAAACTATTAGCAAAATTCTGATCTTCAAGTAAATAACTTAAAGAACTAAAGTATTAGTTAGAAGATTTTGATTTTACATTGCTACAAAATTCTGTTCTTCAAGTAAATAACTTATAGAACAAAAGAAGTTATTTTAGAGTTTTCAATTTTAAACTATTAACAATATTCTGATCTTCAAGTAAATAACTTATAGAACAGAAGTAGTTAATTTAGAGTTTTTAATTTTAAACTATTAACAAAATGCAGATCTTCAAGTAAATAACTTATAGAACAAAAGTAGTTAACTTAGAGTTTTTAATTTTAAACTATTAACAAAATTCTGTTCTTCAAGTAAATAACTTATAGAACAAAAGTAGTTATTTTAGAGTTTTCAATTTTAAACTATTAACAAAATTCTGATCTTCAAGTAAATAACTTATAGAACAGAAGTAGTTAATTTAGAGTTTTTAATTTTAAACTACTAACAAAATGCAGATCTTCAAGCAAATAACTTATAGAACAAAATTAGTTATTTTAGGGTTTTCAATTTTTAACTATTAACAAAATTCTGATCTTCAAGTAAATAACTAAAGGAACTAAAGTATTAGTTAGAAGATTTTGATTTTAAATTGCTACAAAATTCTGTTCTACAAGTAAATAACATATAGAACTATAGTAGTTATTTTAGGGTTTTCAATTTTAACTATTAACAATATTCTGATCTTCAAGTAAATAACTTAAGGAACTAAAGTATTAGTTAGAAGATTTTGATTTTAAATTGCTACAAAATTCTGTTCTACAAGTAAATAACTTATAGAACAAAAGTAGTTATTTTAGGGTTTTCAATTTTAAACTATTAACAAAATACTGATCTTCATGTAAATAACTTATAGAACAAAAGTAGTTATTTTAGGGTTTTCAATTTTAAACTATTAACAAAATTCTGATCTTCAAGTAAATAACTTAAGGAACTAAAGTATTAGTTAGAAGATTTTGATTTTAAATTGCTACAAAATTCTGTTCTACAAGTAAATAACATATAGAACTAAAGTAGTTATTTTAGAGTTTTCAATTTTAAACTATTAACAATATTCTGATCTACTAGTAAATAACTTATAGAACAAAAGTAGTTATTTTAGGGTTTTCAATTTTAAACTATTAACAAAATTCTGATCTTCAAGTAAATAACTTAAGGAACTAAAGTATTAGTTAGAAGATTTTGATTTTAAATTGCTACAAAATTCTGTTCTACAAGTAAATAACATATAGAACTAAAGTAGTTATTTTAGAGTTTCTAATTTTAAACTATTAACAAAATGCAGATCTTCAAGTAAATAACTTATAGAACAAAAGTAGTTATTTTAGGGTTTTCAATTTTAAACTATTAAGAAAATACTTATCTTCATATACTTAACTTATAGAACAGAAGTAGTTAATTTAGAGTTTTTAATTTTAAACTATTAGCAAAATTCTGATCTTCAAGTAAATAACTTAAAGAACTATAGTATTAGTTAGAAGATTTTGATTTTACATTGCTACAAAATTCTGTTCTTCAAGTAAATAACTTATAGAACAAAAGTAGTTATTTTAGGGTTTTCAATTTTAAACTATTAACAAAATACTGATCTTCATGTAAATAACTTATAGAACAGAAGTAGTAAATTTAGAGTTTTTAATTTTAAACTATTAACAAAATGCAGATCTTCAAGTAAATAACTTATAGAACAAAAGTAGTTATTTTAGGGTTTTCAATTTTAAACTATTAACAAAATTCTGATCTTCAAGTAAATAACTTAAGGAACTAAAGTATTAGTTAGGAGATTTTGATTTTAAATTGCTACAAAATTCTGTTCTACAAGTAAATAACTTATAGAACAAAAGTATTTATTTTAGAGTTTTCAATTTTAAACTATTAACAATATTCTGATCTTCAAGTAAATAACTTATAGAACAGAAGTAGTTATTTTAGGGTTTTCAATTTTAAACTATTAACAAAATACTGATCTTCATGTAAATAACTTATAGAACAGAAGTAGTTAATTAAGAGTTTTTAATTTTAAACTATTAACAAAATGCAGATCTTCAAGTAAATAATTTATAGAACAAAAGTAGTTATTTTAGGGTTTTCAATTTTAAATTATTAGCAAAATTCTGATCTTCAAGTAAATAACTTAAAGAACTAAAGTATTAGTTAAAAGATTTTGATTTTAAATTGCTACAAAATTCTGTTCTTCAAGTAAATAACTTATAGAACAGAAGTAGTTAATTTAGAGTTTTTAATTTTAAACTATTAACAAAATGCAGATCTTCAAGTAAATAACTTATAGAACAAAAGTAGTTATTTTAGGGTTTTCAATTTTAAACTATTAGCAAAATTCTGATCTTCAAGTAAATAACTTAAAGAACTAAAGTATTAGTTAGAAGATTTTGATTTTACATTGCTACAAAATTCTGTTCTTCAAGTAAATAACTTATAGAACAAAAGTAGTTATTTTAGGGTTTTCAATTTTAAACTATTAACAAAATTCTGATCTTCAAGTAAATAACTTAAGGAACTAAAGTATTAGTTAGAAGATTTTGATTTTAAATTGCTACAAAATTCTGTTCTACAAGTAAATAACTTATAGAACAAAAGTAGTTATTTTAGAGTTTTCAATTTTAAACTATTAACAATATTCTGATCTTCATGTATATAACTTATAGAACAGAAGTAGTTATTTTAAGGTTTTCAATTTTAAACTATTAACAAAATACTGATCTTCATGTAAATAACTGATAGAACATAAGTAGTTAATTTAGAGTTTTTAATTTTAAACTATTAACAAAATGCAGATCTTCAAGTAAATAACTTATAGAACAAAAGTAGTTATTTTAGGGTTTTCAATTTTAAACTATTAGCAAAATTCTGATCTTCAAGTAAATAACTTAAAGAACTAAAGTATTAGTTAGAAGATTTTGATTTTACATTGCTACAAAATTCTGTTCTTCAAGTAAATAACTTATAGAACAGAAGTAGTTATTTTAGAGTTTTCAATTTTAAACTATTAACAATATTCTGATCTTCAAGTAAATAACTTATAGAACAGAAGTAGTTAATTTAGAGTTTTTAATTTTAAACTATTAACAAAATGCAGATCTTCAAGTAAATAACTTATAGAACAAAAGTAGTTAACTTAGAGTTTTTAATTTTAAACTATTAACAAAATTCTGTTCTTCAAGTAAATAACTTATAGAACAAAAGTAGTTATTTTAGAGTTTTCAATTTTAAACTATTAACAAAATTCTGATCTTCAAGTAAATAACTTATAGAACAGAAGTAGTTAATTTAGAGTTTTTAATTTTAAACTACTAACAAAATGCAGATCTTCAAGCAAATAACTTATAGAACAAAATTAGTTATTTTAGGGTTTTCAATTTTTAACTATTAACAAAATTCTGATCTTCAAGTAAATAACTAAAGGAACTAAAGTATTAGTTAGAAGATTTTGATTTTAAATTGCTACAAAATTCTGTTCTACAAGTAAATAACATATAGAACTATAGTAGTTATTTTAGGGTTTTCAATTTTAAACTATTAACAATATTCTGATCTTCAAGTAAATAACTTAAGGAACTAAAGTATTAGTTAGAAGATTTTGATTTTAAATTGCTACAAAATTCTGTTCTACAAGTAAATAACTTATAGAACAAAAGTAGTTATTTTAGGGTTTTCAATTTTAAACTATTAACAAAATACTGATCTTCATGTAAATAACTTATAGAACAAAAGTAGTTATTTTAGGGTTTTCAATTTTAAACTATTAACAAAATTCTGATCTTCAAGTAAATAACTTAAGGAACTAAAGTATTAGTTAGAAGATTTTGATTTTAAATTGCTACAAAATTCTGTTCTACAAGTAAATAACATATAGAACTAAAGTAGTTATTTTAGAGTTTTCAATTTTAAACTATTAACAATATTCTGATCTACTAGTAAATAACTTATAGAACAAAAGTAGTTATTTTAGGGTTTTCAATTTTAAACTATTAACAAAATTCTGATCTTCAAGTAAATAACTTAAGGAACTAAAGTATTAGTTAGAAGATTTTGATTTTAAATTGCTACAAAATTCTGTTCTACAAGTAAATAACATATAGAACTAAAGTAGTTATTTTAGAGTTTCTAATTTTAAACTATTAACAAAATGCAGATCTTCAAGTAAATAACTTATAGAACAAAAGTAGTTATTTTAGGGTTTTCAATTTTAAACTATTAAGAAAATACTTATCTTCATATACTTAACTTATAGAACAGAAGTAGTTAATTTAGAGTTTTTAATTTTAAACTATTAGCAAAATTCTGATCTTCAAGTAAATAACTTAAAGAACTATAGTATTAGTTAGAAGATTTTGATTTTACATTGCTACAAAATTCTGTTCTTCAAGTAAATAACTTATAGAACAAAAGTAGTTATTTTAGGGTTTTCAATTTTAAACTATTAACAAAATACTGATCTTCATGTAAATAACTTATAGAACAGAAGTAGTAAATTTAGAGTTTTTAATTTTAAACTATTAACAAAATGCAGATCTTCAAGTAAATAACTTATAGAACAAAAGTAGTTATTTTAGGGTTTTCAATTTTAAACTATTAACAAAATTCTGATCTTCAAGTAAATAACTTAAGGAACTAAAGTATTAGTTAGGAGATTTTGATTTTAAATTGCTACAAAATTCTGTTCTACAAGTAAATAACTTATAGAACAAAAGTATTTATTTTAGAGTTTTCAATTTTAAACTATTAACAATATTCTGATCTTCAAGTAAATAACTTATAGAACAGAAGTAGTTATTTTAGGGTTTTCAATTTTAAACTATTAACAAAATACTGATCTTCATGTAAATAACTTATAGAACAGAAGTAGTTAATTAAGAGTTTTTAATTTTAAACTATTAACAAAATGCAGATCTTCAAGTAAATAATTTATAGAACAAAAGTAGTTATTTTAGGGTTTTCAATTTTAAATTATTAGCAAAATTCTGATCTTCAAGTAAATAACTTAAAGAACTAAAGTATTAGTTAAAAGATTTTGATTTTAAATTGCTACAAAATGCAGATCTTCAAGTAAATAACTTATAGAACAAAAGTAGTTATTTTAGGGTTTTCAATTTTAAACTATTAGCAAAATTCTGATCTTCAAGTAAATAACTTAAAGAACTAAAGTATTAGTTAGAAGATTTTGATTTTACATTGCTACAAAATTCTGTTCTTCAAGTAAATAACTTATAGAACAAAAGTAGTTATTTTAGGGTTTTCAATTTTAAACTATTAACAAAATTCTGATCTTCAAGTAAATAACTTAAGGAACTAAAGTATTAGTTAGAAGATTTTGATTTTAAATTGCTACAAAATTCTGTTCTACAAGTAAATAACTTATAGAACAAAAGTAGTTATTTTAGAGTTTTCAATTTTAAACTATTAACAATATTCTGATCTTCATGTATATAACTTATAGAACAGAAGTAGTTATTTTAAGGTTTTCAATTTTAAACTATTAACAAAATACTGATCTTCATGTAAATAACTGATAGAACATAAGTAGTTAATTTAGAGTTTTTAATTTTAAACTATTAACAAAATGCAGATCTTCAAGTAAATAACTTATAGAACAAAAGTAGTTATTTTAGGGTTTTCAATTTTAAACTATTAGCAAAATTCTGATCTTCAAGTAAATAACTTAAAGAACTAAAGTATTAGTTAGAAGATTTTGATTTTACATTGCTACAAAATTCTGTTCTTCAAGTAAATAACTTATAGAACAGAAGTAGTTATTTTAGAGTTTTCAATTTTAAACTATTAACAATATTCTGATCTTCAAGTAAATAACTTATAGAACAGAAGTAGTTAATTTAGAGTTTTTAACTTTAAACTATTAACAAAATGCAGATCTTCAAGTAAATAACTTATAGAACAAAAGTAGTTAACTTAGAGTTTTTAATTTTAAACTATTAACAAAATTCTGTTCTTCAAGTAAATAACTTATAGAACAAAAGTAGTTATTTTAGAGTTTTCAATTTTAAACTATTAACAAAATTCTGATCTTCAAGTAAATAACTTATAGAACAGAAGTAGTTAATTTAGAGTTTTTAATTTTAAACTACTAACAAAATGCAGATCTTCAAGCAAATAACTTATAGAACAAAATTAGTTATTTTAGGGTTTTCAATTTTTAACTATTAACAAAATTCTGATCTTCAAGTAAATAACTTAAGGAACTAAAGTATTAGTTAGAAGATTTTGATTTTAAATTGCTACAAAATTCTGTTCTACAAGTAAATAACATATAGAACTAAAGTAGTAATTTTAGAGTTTTCAATTTTAAACTATTAACAATATTCTGATCTTCAAGTAAATAACTTATAGAACAAAAGTAGTTATTTTAGGGTTTTCAATTTTAAACTATTAACAAAATTCTGATCTTCAAGTAAATAACTTAAGGAACTAAAGTATTAGTTAGAAGATTTTGATTTTAAATTGCTACAAAATTCTGTTCTACAAGTAAATAACTTATAGAACAAAAGTAGTTATTTTATTGTTTTCAATTTTAAACTATTAACAAAATACTGATCTTCATGTAAATAACTTATACAACAAAAGTAGTTATTTTAGGGTTTTCAATTTTAAACTATTAACAAAATTCTGATCTTCAAGTAAATAACTTAAGGAACTAAAGTATTAGTTAGAAGATTTTGATTTTAAATGGCTACAAAATTCTGTTCTACAAGTAAATAACATATAGAACTAAAGTAGTTATTTTAGAGTTTTCAATTTTAAACTATTAACAATATTCTGATCTTCTAGTAAATAACTTATAGAACAAAAGTAGTTATTTTAGGGTTTTCAATTTTAAACTATTAACAAAATTCTGATCTTCAAGTAAATAACTTAAGGAACTAAAGTATTAGTTAGAAGATTTTGATTTTAAATTGCTACAAAATTCTGTTCTACAAGTAAATAACTTATAGCACAAAAGTAGTTATTTTATTGTTTTCAATTTTAAACTATTAACAAAATACTGATCTTCATGTAAATAACTTATACAACAAAAGTAGTTATTTTAGGGTTTTCAATTTTAAACTATTAACAAAATTCTGATCTTCAAGTAAATAACTTAAGGAACTAAAGTATTAGTTAGAAGATTTTGATTTTAAATGGCTACAAAATTCTGTTCTACAAGTAAATAACATATAGAACTAAAGTAGTTATTTTAGAGTTTTCAATTTTAAACTATTAACAATATTCTGATCTTCTAGTAAATAACTTATAGAACAAAAGTAGTTATTTTAGGGTTTTCAATTTTAAACTATTAACAAAATTCTGATCTTCAAGTAAATAACTTAAGGAACTAAAGTATTAGTTAGAAGATTTTGATTTTAAATTGCTACAAAATTCTGTTCTACAAGTAAATAACATATAGAACTAAAGTAGTTATTTTAGAGTTTTTAATTTTAAACTATTAACAAAATGCAGATCTTCATATACTTAACTTATAGAACAGAAGTAGTTAATTTAGAGTTTTTAATTTTAAACTATTAACAAAATTCTGATCTTCATGTAAATAACTTATACAACAAAAGTAGTTATTTTAGGGTTTTCAATTTTAAACTATTAACAAAATTCTGATCTTCAAGTAAATAACTTAAGGAACTAAAGTATTAGTTAGAAGATTTTGATTTTAAATTGCTACAAAATTCTGTTCTACAAGTAAATAACATATAGAACTAAAGTAGTTATTTTAGAGTTTTCAATTTTAAACTATTAACAATATTCTGATCTTCTAGTAAATAACTTATAGAACAAAAGTAGTTATTGTAGGGTTTTCAATTTTAAACTATTAACAAAATTCTGATCTTCAAGTAAATAACTTAAGGAACTAAAGTATTAGTTAGAAGATTTTGATTTTAAATTGCTACAAAATTCTGTTCTACAAGTAAATAACATATAGAACTAAAGTAGTTATTTTAGAGTTTTTAATTTTAAACTATTAACAAAATGCAGATCTTCATATACTTAACTTATAGAACAGAAGTAGTTAATTTAGAGTTTTTAATTTTAAACTATTAGCAAAATTCTGATCTTCAAGTAAATAACTTAAAGAACTAAAGTATTAGTTAGAAGATTTTGATTTTACATTGCTACAAAATTCTGTTCTTCAAGTAAATAACTTATAGAACAAAAGTAGTTATTTTAGGGTTTTCAATTTTAAACTATTAACAAAATTCTGATCTTCAAGTAAATAACTTAAGGAACTAAAGTATTAGTTAGAAGATTTTGATTTTAAATTGCTACAAAATTCTGTTCTACAAGTAAATAACATATAGAACGAAAGTAGTTATTTTAGGGTTTTCAATTTTAAACTATTAACAAAATACTGATCTTCATATACTTAACTTATAGAACAGAAGTAGTTAATTTAGAGTTTTTAATTTTAAACTATTAGCAAAATTCTGATCTTCAAGTAAATAACTTAAAGAACTAAAGTATTAGTTAGAAGATTTTGATTTTACATTGCTACAAAATTCTGTTCTTCAAGTAAATAACTTATAGAACAAAAGTAGTTATTTTAGAGTTTTCAATTTTAAACTATTAACAATATTCTGATCTGCAAGTAAATAACTTATAGAACAAAAGTAGTTATTTTAGGGTTTTCAATTTTAAACTGTTAACAAAATTCTTATCTTCAAGTAAATAACTTAAGGAACTAAAGTATTAGTTAGGAGATTTTGATATTAAATTGCTACAAAATTCTGTTCTACAAGTAAATAACTTATAGAACAAAAGTAGTTATTTTAGAGTTTTCAATTTTAAACTATTAACAATATTCTGATCTTCAAGTAAATAACTTATAGAACAGAAGTAGTTATTTTAGGGTTTTCAATTTTAAACTATTAACAAAATACTGATCTTCATGTAAATAACTTATAGAACAGAAGTAGTTAATTAAGAGTTTTTAATTTTAAACTATTAACAAAATGCAGATCTTCAAGTAAATAACTTATAGAACAAAAGTAGTTATTTTAGGGTTTTCAATTTTAAACTATTAACAAAATTCTGATCTTCAAGTAAATAACTTAAGGAACTAAAGTATTAGTTAGAAGATTTTGATTTTAAATTGCTACAAAATTCTGTTCTACAAGTAAATAACTTATAGAACAAAAGTAGTTATTTTAGAGTTTTCAATTTTAAACTATTAACAATATTCTGATCTTCATGTATATAACTTATAGAACAGAAGTAGTTATTTTAGGGTTTTCAATTTTAAACTATTAACAAAATACTGATCTTCATGTAAATAACTTATAGAACAGAAGTAGTTAATTTAAAGTTTTTAATTTTAAACTATTAACAAAATGCAGATCTTCAAGTAAATAACTTATAGAACAAAAGTAGTTATTTTAGGGTTTTCAATTTTAATCTATTAGCAAAATTCTGATCTTCAAGTAAATAACTTAAAGAACTAAAGTATTAGTTAGAAGATTTTGATTTTACATTGCTACAAAATTCTGTTCTTCAAGTAAATAACTTATAGAACAAAAGTAGTTATTTTAGAGTTTTCAATTTTAAACTATTAACAATATTCTGATCTTCAAGTAAATAACTTATAGAACAGAAGTAGTTAATTTAGAGTTTTTAATTTTAAACTATTAACAAAATGCAGATCTTCAAGTAAATAACTTATAGAACAAAAGTAGTTAACTTAGAGTTTTTAATTTTAAACTATTAACAAAATTCTGTTCTTCAAGTAAATAACTTATAGAACAAAAGGAGTTATTTTAGAGTTTTCAATTTTAAACTATTAACAAAATTCTGATCTTCAAGTAAATAACTTATAGAACAGAAGTAGTTAATTTAGAGTTTTTAATTTTAAACTACTAACAAAATGCAGATCTTCAAGCAAATAACTTATAGAACAAAATTAGTTATTTTAGGGTTTTCAATTTTTAACTATTAACAAAATTCTGATCTTCAAGTAAATAACTTAAGGAACTAAAGTATTAGTTAGAAGATTTTGATTTTAAATTGCTACAAAATTCTGTTCTACAAGTAAATAACATATAGAACTAAAGTAGTTATTTTAGAGTTTTCAATTTTAAACTATTAACAATATTCTGATCTTCAAGTAAATAACTTAAGGAACTAAAGTATTAGTTAGAAGATTTTGATTTTAAATTGCTAAAAAAGTCTGTTCTACAAGTAAATAACTTATAGAACAAAAGTAGTTATTTTAGGGTTTTCAATTTTAAACTATTAACAAAATACTGATCTTCATGTAAATAACTTATAGAACAAAAGTAGTTAATTAAGAGTTTTTAATTTTAAACTATTAACAAAATGCAGATCTTCAAGTAAATAACTTATAGAACAAAAGTAGTTATTTTAGGATTTTCAATTTTAAACTATTAACAAAATTCTGATCTTCAAGTAAATAACTTAAGGAACTAAAGTATTAGTTAGAAGATTTTGATTTTAAATTGCTACAAAATTCTGTTCTACAAGTAAATAACATATAGAACTAAAGTAGTTATTTTAGAGTTTTCAATTTTAAACTATTAACAATATTCTGATCTTCTAGTAAATAACTTATAGAACAAAAGTAGTTATTTTAGGGTTTTCAATTTTAAACTATTAACAAAATTCTGATCTTCAAGTAAATAACTTAAGGAACTAAAGTATTAGTTAGAAGATTTTGATTTTAAATTGCTACAAAATTCTGTTCTACAAGTAAATAACATATAGAACTAAAGTAGTTATTTTAGAGTTTTTAATTTTAAACTATTAACAAAATGCAGATCTTCATATACTTAACTTATAGAACAGAAGTAGTTAATTTAGAGTTTTTAATTTTAAACTATTAGCAAAATTCTGATCTTCAAGTAAATAACTTAAAGAACTAAAGTATTAGTTAGAAGATTTTGATTTTACATTGCTACAAAATTCTGTTCTTCAAGTAAATAACTTATAGAACAAAAGTAGTTATTTTAGGGTTTTCAATTTTAAACTATTAACAAAATTCTGATCTTCAAGTAAATAACTTAAGGAACTAAAGTATTAGTTAGAAGATTTTGATTTTAAATTGCTACAAAATTCTGTTCTACAAGTAAATAACATATAGAACGAAAGTAGTTATTTTAGGGTTTTCAATTTTAAACTATTAACAAAATACTGAACTTCATATACTTAACTTATAGAACAGAAGTAGTTAATTTAGAGTTTTTAATTTTAAACTATTAGCAAAATTCTGATCTTCAAGTAAATAACTTAAAGAACTAAAGTATTAGTTAGAAGACTTTGATTTTACATTGCTACAAAATTCTGTTCTTCAAGTAAATAACTTATAGAACAAAAGTAGTTATTTTAGAGTTTTCAATTTTAAACTATTAACAATATTCTGATCTTCAAGTAAATAACTTATAGAACAGAAGTAGTTATTTTAGGGTTTTCAATTTTAAACTATTAACAAAATACTGATCTTCATGTAAATAACTTATAGACCAGAAGTAGTTAATTAAGAGTTTTTAATTTTAAACTATTAACAAAATGCAGATCTTCAAGTAAATAACTTATAGAAGAAAAGTAGTTATTTTAGGGTTTTCAATTTTAAACTATTAACAAAATTCTGATCTTCAAGTAAATAACTTAAGGAACTAAAGTATTAGTTAGAAGATTTTGATTTTAAATTGCTACAAAATTCTGTTCTACAAGTAAATAACTTATAGAACAAAAGTAGTTATTTTAGAGTTTTCAATTTTAAACTATTAACAATATTCTGATCTTCAAGTAAATAACTTATAGAACAGAAGTAGTTATTTTAGGGTTTTCAATTTTAAACTATTAACAAAATACTGATCTTCATGTAAATAACTTATAGAACAGAAGTAGTTAATTAAGAGTTTTTAATTTTAAACTATTAACAAAATGCAGATCTTCAAGTAAATAACTTATAGAACAAAAGTAGTTATTTTAGGGTTTTCAATTTTAAACTATTAACAAAATTCTGATCTTCAAGTAAATAACTTAAGGAACTAAAGTATTAGTTAGAAGATTTTGATTTTAAATTGCTACAAAATTCTGTTCTACAAGTAAATAACTTATAGAACAAAAGTAGTTATTTTAGAGTTTTCAATTTTAAACTATTAACAATATTCTGATCTTCATGTATATAACTTATAGAACAGAAGTAGTTATTTTAGGGTTTTCAATTTTAAACTATTAACAAAATACTGATCTTCATGTAAATAACTTATAGAACAGAAGTAGTTAATTTAGAGTTTTTAATTTTAAACTATTAACAAAATGCAGATCTTCAAGTAAATAACTTATAGAACAAAAGTAGTTATTTTAGGGTTTTCAATTTTAAACTATTAGCAAAATTCTGATCTTCAAGTAAATAACTTAAAGAACTAAAGTATTAGTTAGAAGATTTTGATTTTACATTGCTACAAAATTCTGTTCTTCAAGTAAATAACTTATAGAACAAAAGTAGTTATTTTAGAGTTTTCAATTTTAAACTATTAACAAAATTCTGATCTTCAAGTAAATAACTTATAGAACAGAAGTAGTTAATTTAGAGTTTTTAATTTTAAACTATTAACAAAATGCAGATCTTCATATACTTAACTTATAGAGCAGAAGTAGTTAATTTAGAGGTTTTAATTTTAAACCATTAGCAAAATTCTGATCTTCAAGTAAATAACTTAAAGAACTAAAGTATTAGTTAGAAGATTTTGATTTTACATTGCTACAAAATTCTGTTTTTCAAGTAAATAACTTATAGAACAAAAGTAGTTATTTTAGGGTTTTCAATTTTAAACTATTAACAAAATTCTGATCTTCAAGTAAATAACTTAAGGAACTAAAGTATTAGTTAGAAGATTTTGATTTTAAATTGCTACAAAATTCTGTTCTACAAGTAAATAACATATAGAACGAAAGTAGTTATTTTAGGTTTTTCAATTTTAAACTATTAACAAAATACTGATCTTCATATACTTAACTTATAGAACAGAAGTAGTTAATTTAGAGTTTTTAATTTTAAACTATTAGCAAAATTCTGATCTTCAAGTAAATAACTTAAAGAACTAAAGTATTAGTTAGAAGATTTTGATTTTAAATTGCTACAAAATTCTGTTCTACAAGTAAATAACATATAGAACTAAAGTAGTTATTTTAGAGTTTTCAATTTTAACTATTAACAATATTCTGATCTTCAAGTAAATAACTTAAGGAACTAAAGTATTAGTTAGAAGATTTTGATTTTAAATTGCTACAAAATTCTGTTCTACAAGTAAATAACTTATAGAACAAAAGTAGTTATTTTAGGGTTTTCAATTTTAAACTATTAACAAAATACTGATCTTCATGTAAATAACTTATAGAACAAAAGTAGTTAATTAAGAGTTTTTAATTTTAAACTATTAACAAAATGCAGATCTTCAAGTAAATAACTTATAGAACAAAAGTAGTTATTTTAGGGTTTTCAATTTTAAACTATTAACAAAATTCTGATCTTCAAGTAAATAACTTAAGGAACTAAAGTATTAGTTAGAAGATTTTGATTTTAAATTGCTACAAAATTCTGTTCTACAAGTAAATAACATATAGAACTAAAGTAGTTATTTTAGAGTTTTCAATTTTAAACTATTAACAATATTCTGATCTTCTAGTAAATAACTTATAGAACAAAAGTAGTTATTTTAGGGTTTTCAATTTTAAACTATTAACAAAATTCTGATCTTCAAGTAAATAACTTAAGGAACTAAAGTATTAGTTAGAAGATTTTGATTTTAAATTGCTACAAAATTCTGTTCTACAAGTAAATAACATATAGAACTAAAGTAGTTATTTTAGAGTTTTTAATTTTAAACTATTAACAAAATGCAGATCTTCATATACTTAACTTATAGAACAGAAGTAGTTAATTTAGAGTTTTTAATTTTAAACTATTAGCAAAATTCTGATCTTCAAGTAAATAACTTAAAGAACTAAAGTATTAGTTAGAAGATTTTGATTTTACATTGCTACAAAATTCTGTTCTTCAAGTAAATAACTTATAGAACAAAAGTAGTTATTTTAGGGTTTTCAATTTTAAACTATTAACAAAATTCTGATCATCAAGTAAATAACTTAAGGAACTAAAGTATTAGTTAGAAGATTTTGATTTTAAATTGCTACAAAATTCTGTTCTACAAGTAAATAACATATAGAACGAAAGTAGTTATTTTAGGGTTTTCAATTTTAAACTATTAACAAAATACTGATCTTCATATACTTAACTTATAGAACAGAAGTAGTTAATTTAGAGTTTTTAATTTTAAACTATTAGCAAAATTCTGATCTTCAAGTAAATAACTTAAAGAACTAAAGTATTAGTTAGAAGATTTTGATTTTACATTGCTACAAAATTCTGTTCTTCAAGTAAATAACTTATAGAACAAAAGTAGTTATTTTAGAGTTTTCAATTTTAAACTATTAACAATATTCTGATCTTCAAGTAAATAACTTATAGAACAGAAGTAGTTATTTTAGGGTTTTCAATTTTAAACTATTAACAAAATACTGATCTTCATGTAAATAACTTATAGAACAGAAGTAGTTAATTAAGAGTTTTTAATTTTAAACTATTAACAAAATGCAGATCTTCAAGTAAATAACCTATAGAACAAAAGTAGTTATTTTAGGGTTTTCAATTTTAAACTATTAACAAAATTCTGATCTTCAAGTAAATAACTTAAGGAACTAAAGTATTAGTTAGAAGATTTTGATTTTAAATTGCTACAAAATTCTGTTCTACAAGTAAATAACTTATAGAACAAAAGTAGTTATTTTAGAGTTTTCAATTTTAAACTATTAACAATATTCTGATCTTCATGTATATAACTTATAGAACAGAAGTAGTTATTTTAGGGTTTTCAATTTTAAACTATTAACAAAATACTGATCTTCATGTAAATAACTTATAGAACAGAAGTAGTTAATTTAGAGTTTTTAATTTTAAACTATTAACAAAATGCAGATCTTCAAGTAAATAACTTATAGAACAAAAGTAGTTATTTTAGGGTTTTCAATTTTAAACTATTAGCAAAATTCTGATCTTCAAGTAAATAACTTAAAGAACTAAAGTATTAGTTAGAAGATTTTGATTTTACATTGCTACAAAATTCTGTTCTTCAAGTAAATAACTTATAGAACAAAAGTAGTTATTTTAGAGTTTTCAATTTTAAACTTTTAACAATATTCTGATCTTCAAGTAAATAACTTATAGAACAGAAGTAGTTAATTTAGAGTTTTTAATTTTAAACTATTAACAAAATGCAGATCTTCAAGTAAATAACTTATAGAACAAAAGTACTTAACTTAGAGTTTTTAATTTTAAACTATTGTTACGACTTTTTGGTCGTGGGGGTTTTATTGTAGCTCAGATTAATCAATTAAAGTCACGACAGGAGTTTAAACAATTATAATGACGCATAATACAACATACAATAATTACAATTAAGTCTTACCCTAAAAGGCTGAGGGAGGATTGGATCACCAACATGACGGACATAGGTTTCAGCGGTAATCCCTACTCGCACTTCACCCACGGCTGACTGCCGATTTTCCGACTTACCGCCCTTTTTGTTGTAATCCTCCCTCTTAATCTTAATTCTACTAATTATAATTCTTATTGGTCATTGTTGGATTCATATTATTGGTTTATCGATTAAGTTGATTCATCGGGGCAATGTTCCGTTTACAATTTTGATGATCAATCAATCACACAGGATATAGAATATATTTTGTTATAGTAATTATAAATTTAGTTCTATACCGTGTGATTGATTTTTACGTGACATTACCCCCTCGCCGGCAAAAGCGGCTGGCCCAAGGCGCTAAAATTGACTGATCAACAACTTGTTGAACCAATAACATTAAAAGAACAATGACAAAGCAAAACTACTACCAAATCAAACGAAAAACATAAAATAAAAAAAAATCGGCTTACAATTGGAATTGTAAAGAAAAATTATAAATAAAATATAGATATATGTATATGAGAACAACAAAAACAATAGTTTTTCAAAAATAAATCAATAGAAAATTAAAATTAAATATATATAATAACTAATCAAAGTTTTATAAGACAACTTATAATTGCAACAGGAAAAAAAAAAATAAAAATAAAATAATTCCTGACAAAACAAAAAAAATTTTTTCACATTGAAGACACAAATCGGAAAAAAATTTTATTTGAAGAATTAAAATTTTGTTCCAAAAATTTTTCAGTTAGTTCAAGGGACGTATTATCCAGGGTATATTTTTAAGCGCATAGGCCGTACTCCAGTGGTAAAATACTTCCTCATCCAGAAAAAAAAAGTGTTTGTTATGAGTGCAATCAAACAATCCAAGGTAAGTATACAATAAATTATACTCACAGGATGTTTATTTAAAATTCCTTACTACGTCTCTGCAAAATATAGTTAAATGTTATTTACTATTTATAGCGAGCGATTTGCTTATTTTACCGTTTGTAATCTTCAATGAGTATATCTAGTCATATTCATAGAAATTTGATGTCGTTGCAATTACAAGTTGTTTAACCTAGTTTAATTTAAAAAAATCCTAACAAAAATTCAATCAGTTAAATCATTAAGGTTTTTCATTTACTTATGTAAAGGTTTTACATTTATTATTTATATCGGTTGGACAACTCTTTGCAAAACAAAAACAGAATCCCATCTAGAGTCAATTTAACTATTTGGACTACATTGAATATTTATATGTTTATTATTTTAAATCAAGTGCTATTATGTGCTCCTATTTATCTCGATGTGGGCTTTATAACAAAAATTAATTTTTTAATTGACATAAAACTTGTGTTCTTATTAAACTTTATTGGCCTTATTAAAAAAAATTCAAGGGGGAGTATGGGGAAAAGACTTAATTATTTATTTGACTCAGTATTTCATTATGGCCTTATTAAAAAAATTCAAGGGGGAGTATGGGGGAAAAGACTTAATTATTTATTTGACTTATTATTTCATTATGGCCTTATTAAAAAAAATTCAAGGGGGAGTATGGGGGAAAAAACTTAATTATTTATTTGACTTAGTGTTTCATTATGGCCTTATTAAAAAAATTCAAGGGGGATTATGGGGGAAAAGACTTAATTATTTATATGACTTATTATTTGGGCTCTTATTTATCTCATTATGGGGCGTATGGGGGAAAAACTCGATTATTTAATATTTGAATATAATGAATGGGGGAAAATGGGGAAAATCGTATTTCTTTATCGCTCATACTAAATTAATGCCTTTACGTTGATCTATTCAAAAAGGAATGCAGATTTGCGCGCGTTGCACTGATTTTTTGAATACATCGGCGTTTACATTATACGAGGCCTCGTTTGAAATTTGTATGATAATATATTATAACAACAATTTTTTAACAACTTTTTTACATACATAAATAATAATTTCACGACAACGAAGATGAATTTGCACTTTTGCTCTGCTTTTTTGTCACTTTATTAATATCACATTTATTTATTTAATTGGAGCACATTTATTTATTTATTTATAATCTTGTAGCACTAGACGATGTGTTGACTCTAATGATGACTCTTCTTAAGGTTTAGATACGATGCACTTGTCTTCTTAAAATCTCTTTGTACCATTAATTGCGACTACCCACTAGGACTATAAGCTTCCATGTAGCGATCGTTTCATTCCACATTTTCTGTTTATTTACCAGGTATACCAATCCATAATTTCTAATTCGCTAATACAAAAACCATTCACTCCCTTTTTGTTCCATTCCATTTCATTCGATTCCATTCCATTCGGTTCCACTTTATTCCATTCGATTCCATTTGATTCCAATCTACTCGATTCCATTCCAATCAATTCCATTTTATTCCATTCCATTCCAATCAATTCCATTTTATTCCATTCCATTTTATTCCATTCGATTCCATTTTGTTCCATTTCATACCATTTACTTCCATTCGATTCCATTTGATTTCATTTGATTCCATTCAATTCTATTCCATTTAAATTCCATTTGAACCCATTTCCTTCCATTCCATTCCATTTGATTTCATTTGATTTCATTCGATTCCATTCAATTCCATTTAGATTCCACTTGATTCCATTTCATTTGATTTCATTGTATTCCGTTCCAAAACTTCCTTCCATTATTACCCAAATTGACAGTTGACAGTGGCGCGTGACATCAATCGATGATTAGTCTGATGATTAGTCTGCCGCTTGACATCAGGTTGCCCCCATCAATCCGACCAAAATGCCATTTACTTGGAACACCACTCTTCTTTTTGGATGCCGCCCTTGATGATTGCAACGTGGTATAGGAATTTACCTCACTCCTTTAAAATTCGACCCTGAATTTCTTCTTATAATCTGCTTTTTCACATCAACTATGGAGACATCTTCCAAATTGACTTAATCCTCGTGATAAAAACTTAGAACAAAATAAATAAAAAATATTAACATACACAAAAAGTATTATTATGCCCTTTAAATTCAAATTTTATTTTAAACCATCTAAAAATTAAAAAGTTAATATTAAAAAATAAATATTAGCTGATAATACATAAACTTAATACCCAATAAATTAAATTTAAATTAAAGGTTATTAAATTAGTATTCCATTTAAAAATTTTATTTGGTCAAAATCAAACCAATTATTATTAAAAATAGTTGACAAAATAAAATAAAAAATACACCGCAACATTAATACTACAAACATTATTAAAAATTCATTATTAAAATCATCACTAAAAAAATTAAAAGTTATCAGGGTAAGGCTTAAGAGAATGTCTTTAAAAATTTGTATAATTGTATAATAATTGTATTATTGTTTTACTCTAATGACCCCTGACCTATATAATTAAAACATCGACTTGCGATTTTTTTTTTTTTTAATTCTATAATAAATTATAATATACATAGACCGCATAAAAAGATTTTGTTTAAATTACCACATTACACCTAAAGTCAATATACTTTTTAAATAACTACTAGAAAAAAAAAAATTTTAATTTCATTTGGTTTAAAATAATATGATAATGTGAAATTGAAAATAAATTTTCTTCAGTTAAATTCTTAATAAACAGGCTTAGAAATTCTAGAATATTACCCAAATTTGAAAAATTAAATTAAAGATGTATAGCATAATAACCACTCATTTCTTCGTTGCAACATAAAAAAAAACAATGCATTTTCTTTCTTACATGAACTTGATTAAACCCATCCTTTATGCAACGTATAACTATTATATAAATTCGCTTAGACAATATTCCATTAAACAAAACTAAATGAATAAAATGCCAAACTGTTATTATTACTAATGCCAAATTTAACATCTACCTATATGTAATATAAACTTTTTTCAATTATACCCTAAACGAACCGTATAGAAATCAAATTTCTTAAAAGTAATATAAATTTTGCTTAAGAAAATTCCAATCGTCATCAATAATTATTATTAGTAAAATCCCTATATTTATTAAAAAGATTAGTCGAATTAAATTTTTTAATTGTAACCTAAAATGCCTACCAAACTTATTTGGTCGTTGAAATAAGAAAAAACCCACAAAAATGTCAAAGAACAATTTCTCAATTCTCCAAAAAAGTATCCAATCCATAAGTAGACTTGAACTAATTTTAAACTTATATTTATCAGAAAAATGATAAAAATTACCTAAATCAAAAAAATTTTCAATTTCCTTTAAATGAGAATTTTACAATTAACGTATTTAATGCATTATTCGCAACATAATATTTATTCGCCTGCATTTGAAAAGATATCTATAAATGAATCAATTAGACTAAAAAATTTTATATAGAAAATAAAAGTTAAATGAGGTTAATTTAATTAGGTTTAATATGAACCCTAAAAAAAAGTAATTATGGTTGAAAAATTGACTTGAAAAATAAGCAAAACTTATCTTAAACTGTAGAGTTCTTATGCATTATAGAATCACTTATGTTTTAAAAATTCATTAGTATCAACTTATGTACATTATTGCTAAACTAAAATCTTAAAAACAAGTAAAAATATTCATCTAAAAAAAATGTAAAGTTAATTAAAATTGATTCTTGCAGTAAATAATTATATTCTATCTTAATCTTATCAATGGAAATTTATAAACACGTAAGTGACGCAAAAAGAATGATTTAGACTACTAATAATAAATTTCTTTTTTTGTATCAGCAAAAGAAGCGTAAATTAAAAGCATAAATAAAATGAAAATAATATCCAGCTTAATAGAGATGGCATCACAAAGAAAAATGATAATAGGACCTCATTTTGGAACAAGAATTTTTTTTAATTATTTGAATTTAAAAGTATGGAAAACTAAATTTGTAAATTATTATTTGGAGAATTAAAAAAATTTGGAAAGCATAAGGCCTTTTATTGAATTAAACATTTACCTTTTAAAGTAACAAATGAAATACGACAATAATTGAAATTAAAAAAATTTTTAACCTTACATGAACTTCCTGCATTTGCCTAGTAAATGCAACGTCTACTTATTAAAATATAAATGCATACTAAATATTATTTTATTAGAAACCATGTAAACGAACTTTAATAATGTTAAGCTAAAATTACTAATTGAACGCGTTGGACATTTTCGTTTTTAATTTGACAATTTAAGTACTAAAGAAAAGAAAAACTATATACGTGCGCCATTTATCTACAATTTACAATTTGAAGTAATATACACCTATATGAGTACCAGGTTCTTTATTTCGGTGGCTCTTTAAGACAGTCTCATCTCAAAGAATTAATACGTGCAGTTAGACTTATTGTAACCACCAAAATATGCTTGGCACGCTCCACCATATGTTACGACCTTTTGGTCGTGGGGGTTTTATTGTAGCTCAGATTAATCAATTAAAGTCACGACAGGAGTTTAAACAATTATAATGACGCATAATACAACATACAATAATTACAATTAAGTCTTACCCTAAAAGGCTGAGGGAGGATTGGATCACCAACATGACGGACATAGGTTTCAGCGGTAATCCCTACTCGCACTTCACCCACGGCTGACTGCCGATTTTCCGACTTACCGCCCTTTTTGTTGTAATCCTCCCTCTTAATCTTAATTCTACTAATTATAATTCTTATTGGTCATTGTTGGATTCATATTATTGGTTTATCGATTAAGTTGATTCATCGGGGCAATGTTCCGTTTACAATTTTGATGATCAATCAATCACACAGGATATAGAATATATTTTGTTATAGTAATTATAAATTTAGTTCTATACCGTGTGATTGATTTTTACGTGACACTATGAACAAAATTCTGTTCTTCAAGTAAATAACTTATAGAACAAAAGTAGTTATTTTAGAGTTTTCAATTTTAAACTATTAACAAAATTCTGATCTTCACGTAAATAACTTATAGAACAGAAGTAGTTAATTTAGTGTTTTTAATTTTAAACTATTAACAAAATGCAGATCTTCATATACTTAACTTATAGAGCAGAAGTAGTTAATTTAGAGTTTTTAATTTTAAACTATTAGCAAAATTCTGATCTTCAAGTAAATAACTTAAAGAACTAAAGTATTAGTTAGAAGATTTTGATTTTACATTGCTACAAAATTCTGTTTTTCAAGTAAATAACTTATAGAACAAAAGTAGTTATTTTAGGGTTTTCAATTTTAAACTATTAACAAAATTCTGATCTTCAAGTAAATAACTTAAGGAACTAAAGTATTAGTTAGAAGATTTTGATTTTAAATTGCTACAAAATTCTGTTCTACAAGTAAATAACATATAGAACGAAAGTAGTTATTTTAGGGTTTTCAATTTTAAACTATTAACAAAATACTGATCTTCATATACTTAACTTATAGAACAGAAGTAGTTAATTTAGAGTTTTTAATTTTAAACTATTAGCAAAATTCTGATCTTCAAGTAAATAACTTAAAGAACTAAAGTATTAGTTAGAAGATTTTGATTTTACATTGCTACAAAATTCTGTTCTTCAAGTAAATAACTTATAGAACAAAAGTAGTTATTTTAGGGTTTTCAATTTTAAACTATTAACAAAATACTGATCTTCATGTAAATAACTTATAGAACAGAAGTAGTTAATTTAGAGTTTTTAATTTTAAACTATTAACAAAATGCAGATCTTCAAGTAAATAACTTATATAACAAAAGTAGTTATTTTAGGGTTTTCAATTTTAAACTATTAACAAAATTCTTATCTTCAAGTAAATAACTTAAGGAACTAAAGTATTAGTTAGGAGATTTTGATTTTAAATTGCTACAAAATTCTGTTCTACAAGTAAATAACTTATAGAACAAAAGTAGTTATTTTAGAGTTTTCAATTTTAAACTATTAACAATATTCTGATCTTCAAGTAAATAACTTATAGAACAGAAGTAGTTATTTTAGGGTTTTCAATTTTAAACTATTAACAAAATACTGATCTTCATGTAAATAACTTATAGAACAGAAGTAGTTAATTAAGAGTTTTTAATTTTAAACTATTAACAAAATGCAGATCTTCAAGTAAATAACTTATAGAACAAAAGTAGTTATTTTAGGGTTTTCAATTTTAAACTATTAGCAAAATTCTGATCTTCAAGTAAATAACTTAAAGAACTAAAGTATTAGTTAGAAGATTTTGATTTTACATTGCTACAAAATTCTGTTCTTCAAGTAAATAACTTATAGAACAAAAGTAGTTATTTTAGAGTTTTCAATTTTAAACTATTAACAATATTCTGATCTTCAAGTAAATAACTTATAGAACAGAAGTAGTTAATTTAGAGTTTTTAATTTTAAACTATTAACAAAATGCAGATCTTCAAGTAAATAACTTATAGAACAAAAGTAGTTATTTTAGAGTTTTCAATTTTAAACTATTAACAATATTCTGATCTTCATGTATATAACTTATAGAACAGAAGTAGTTATTTTAGGGTTTTCAATTTTAAACTATTAACAAAATACTGATCTTCATGTAAATAACTTATAGAACAGAAGTAGTTAATTTAGAGTTTTTAATTTTAAACTATTAACAAAATGCAGATCTTCAAGTAAATAACTTATAGAACAAAAGTAGTTATTTTAGGGTTTTCAATTTTAAACTATTAGCAAAATTCTGATCTTCAAGTAAATAACTTAAAGAACTAAAGTATTAGTTAGAAGATTTTGATTTTACATTGCTACAAAATTCTGTTCTTCAAGTAAATAACTTATAGAACAAAAGTAGTTATTTTAGAGTTTTCAATTTTAAACTATTAACAATATTCTGATCTTCAAGTAAATAACTTATAGAACAAAAGTAGTTATTTTAGAGTTTTCAATTTTAAACTATTAACAATATTCTGATCTTCAAGTAAATAACTTATAGAACAGAAGTAGTTAATTTAGAGTTTTTAATTTTAAACTATTAACAAAATGCAGATCTTCAAGTAAATAACTTATAGAACAAAAGTAGTTAACTTAGAGTTTTTAATTTTAAACTATTAACAAAATTCTGTTCTTCAAGTAAATAACTTATAGAACAAAAGTAGTTATTTTAGAGTTTTCAATTTTAAACTATTAACAAAATTCTGATCTTCAAGTAAATAACTTATAGAACAGAAATAGTTAATTTAGAGTTTTTAATTTTAAACTATTAAAAAAAGCAGATCTTCATATACTTAACTTATAGAACAGAAGTAGTTAATTTAGAGTTTTTAATTTTAAACTATTAGCAAAATTCTAATCTTCAAGTAAATAACTTAAAGAACTAAAGTATTAGTTAGAAGATTTTGATTTTACATTGCTACAAAATTCTGTTCTTCAAGTAAATAACTTATAGAACAAAAGTAGTTATTTTAGGGTTTTCAATTTTAAACTATTAACAAAATTCTGATCTTCAAGTAAATAACTTAAGGAACTAAAGTATTAGTTAGAAGATTTTGATTTTAAATTGCTACAAAATTCTGTTCTACAAGTAAATAACATATAGAACGAAAGTAGTTATTTTAGGGTTTTCAATTTTAAACTATTAACAAAATACTGATCTTCATATACTTAACTTATAGAACAGAAGTAGTTAATTTAGAGTTTTTAATTTTAAACTATTAGCAAAATTCTGATCTTCAAGTAAATAACTTAAAAAACTAAAGTATTAGTTAGAAGATTTTGATTTTACATTGCTACAAAATTCTGTTCTTCAAGTAAATAACTTATAGAACAAAAGTAGTTATTTTAGGGTTTTCAATTTTAAACTATTAACAAAATACTGATCTTCATGTAAATAACTTATAGAACAGAAGTAGTTAATTTAGAGTATTTAATTTTAAACTATTAACAAAATGCAGATCTTCAAGTAAATAACTTATAGAACAAAAGTAGTTATTTTAGGGTTTTCAATTTTAAACTATTAACAAAATTCTTATCTTCAAGTAAATAACTTAAGGAACTAAAGTATTAGTTAGGAGATTTTGATTTTAAATTGCTACAACATTCTGTTCTACAAGTAAATAACTTATAGAACAAAAGTAGTTATTTTAGAGTTTTCAATTTTAAACTATTAACAATATTCTGATCTTCAAGTAAATAACTTATAGAACAGAAGTAGTTATTTTAGGGTTTTCAATTTTAAACTATTAACAAAATACTGATCTTCATGTAAATAACTTATAGAACAGAAGTAGTTAATTAAGAGTTTTTAATTTTAAACTATTAACAAAATGCAGATCTTCAAGTAAATAACTTATAGAACAAAAGTAGTTATTTTAGGGTTTTCAATTTTAAACTATTAACAAAATTCTGATCTTCAAGTAAATAACTTAAGGAACTAAAGTATTAGTTAGAAGATTTTGATTTTAAATTGCTACAAAATTCTGTTCTACAAGTAAATAACTTATAGAACAAAGTAGTTATTTTAGAGTTTTCAATTTTAAACTATTAACAATATTCTGATCTTCATGTATATAACTTATAGAACAGAAGTAGTTATTTTAGGGTTTTCAATTTTAAACTACTAACAAAATACTGATCTTCATGTAAATAACTTATAGAACAAAAGTAGTTAATTTAGAGTTTTTAATTTTAAACTATTAACAAAATGCAGATCTTCAAGTAAATAACTTATAGAACAAAAGTAGTTATTTTAGGGTTTTCAATTTTAAACTATTAGCAAAATTCTGATCTTCAAGTAAATAACTTATAGAACAGAAGTAGTTAATTTAGAGTTTTTAATTTTAAACTATTAACAAAATTCTGTTCTTCAAGTAAATAACTTATAGAACAAAAGTAGTTATTTTAGAGTTTTCAATTTTAAACTATTAACAAAATTCTGATCTTCAAGTAAATAACTTATAGAACAGAAGTAGTTAATTTAGAGTTTTTAATTTTAAACTACTAACAAAATGCAGATCTTCAAGCAAATAACTTATAGAACAAAATTAGTTATTTTAGGGTTTTCAATTTTTAACTATTAACAAAATTCTGATCTTCAAGTAAATAACTTAAGGAACTAAAGTATTAGTTAGAAGATTTTGATTTTAAATTGCTACAAAATTCTGTTCTACAAGTAAATAACATATAGAACTAAAGTAGTTATTTTAGAGTTTTCAATTTTAAACTATTAACAATATTCTGATCTTCAAGTAAATAACTTATAGAACAAAAGTAGTTATTTTAGGGTTTTCAATTTTAAACTATTAACAAAATTCTGATCTTCGAGTAAATAACTTAAGGAACTAAAGTATTAGTTAGAAGATTTTGATTTTAAATTGCTACAAAATTCTGTTCTACAAGTAAATAACTTATAGAACAAAAGTAGTTATTTTAGGGTTTTCAATTTTAAACTATTAACAAAATACTGATCTTCATGTAAATAACTTATAGAACAAAAGTAGTTATTTTAGGGTTTTCAATTTTAAACTATTAACAAAATTCTGATCTTCAAGTAAATAACTTAAGGAACTAAAGTATTAGTTAGAAGATTTTGATTTTAAATTGCTACAAAATTCTGTTCTACAAGTAAATAACATATAGAACTAAAGTAGTTATTTTAGAGATTTCAATTTTAAACTATTAACAATATTCTGATCTTCTAGTAAATAACTTATAGAACAAAAGTAGTTATTTTAGGGTTTTCAATTTTAAACTATTAACAAAATTCTGATCTTCAAGTAAATGACTTAAGGAACTAAAGTATTAGTTAGAAGATTTTGATTTTAAATTGCTACAAAATTCTGTTCTACAAGTAAATAACATATAGAACTAAAGTAGTTATTTTAGAGTTTTTAATTTTAAACTATTAACAAAATGCAGATCTTCAAGTAAATAACTTATAGAACAAAAGTAGTTATTTTATGGTTTTCAATTTTAAACTATTAACAAAATACTGATCTTCATATACTTAACTTATAGAACAGAAGTAGTTAATTTAGAGTTTTTAATTTTAAACTATTAGCAAAATTCTGATCTTCAAGTAAATAACTTAAAGAACTAAAGTATTAGTTAGAAGATTTTGATTTTAAATTGCTACAAAATTCTGTTCTACAAGTAAATAACTTATAGAACTAAAGTAGTTATTTTAGAGTTTTCAATTTTAAACTATTAACAAAATTCTGATCTTCAAGTAAATAACTTATAGAACAGAAGTAGTTAATTTAGAGTTTTTAATTTTAAACTATTAACAAAATGCAGATCTTCATATACTTAACTTATAGAACAGAAGTAGTTATTTTAGAGTTTTTAATTTTAAACTATTAGCAAAATTCTGATCTTCAAGTAAATAACTTATAGAACAAAAGTAGTTATTTTAGAGTTTTCAATTTTAAACTATTAACAAAATTCTGATCTTCAAGTAAATAACTTATAGAACAGAAGTAGTTAATTTAGAGTTTTTAATTTTAAACTATTAACAAAATGCAGATCTTCATATACTTAACTTATAGAACAGAAGTAGTTAATTTAGAGTTTTTAATTTTAATCTATTAGCAAAATTCTGATCTTCAAGTAAATAACTTAAAGAACTAAAGTATTAGTTAGAAGATTTTGATTTTACATTGCTACAAAATTCTGTTCTTCAAGTAAATAACTTAAGGAACTAAAGTATTAGTTAGAAGATTTTGATTTTAAATTGCTACAAAATTCTGTTCTACAAGTAAATAACATATTGAACGAAAGTAGTTATTTTAGGGTTTTCAATTTTAAACTATTAACAAAATACTGATCTTCATATACTTAACTTATAGAACAGAAATAGTTAATTTAGAGTTTTTAATTTTAAACTATTAGCAAAATGCTGATCTTCAAGTAAATAACTTAAAGAACTAAAGTATTAGTTAGAAGATTTTGATTTTACATTGCTACAAAATTCTGTTCTTCAAGTAAATAACTTATAGAACAAAAGTAGTTATTTTAGGGTTTTCAATTTTAAACTATTAACAAAATACTGATCTTCATGTAAATAACTTATAGAACAGAAGTAGTTAATTTAGAGTTTTTAATTTTAAACTATTAACAAAATGCAGATCTTCAAGTAAATAACTTATAGAACAAAAGTAGTTATTTTAGGGTTTTCAATTTTAAACTATTAACAAAATTCTTATCTTCAAGTAAATAACTTAAGGAACTAAAGTATTAGTTAGGAGATTTTGATTTCAAATTGCTACAAAATTCTGTTCTACAAGTAAATAACTTATAGAACAAAAGTAGTTATTTTAGAGTTTTCAATTTTAAACTATTAACAATATTCTGATCTTCAAGTAAATAACTTATAGAACAGAAGTAGTTATTTTAGGGTTTTCAATTTTAAACTATTAACAAAATACTGATCTTCATGTAAATAACTTATAGAACAGAAGTAGTTAATTAAGAGTTTTTAATTTTAAACTATTAACAAAATGCATATCTTCAAGTAAATAACTTATAGAACAAAAGTAGTTATTTTAGGGTTTTCAATTTTAAACTATTAACAAAATTCTGATCTTCAAGTAAATAACTTAAGGAACTAAAGTATTAGTTAGAAGATTTTGATTTTAAATTGCTACAAAATTCTGTTCTACAAGTAAATAACTTATAGAACAAAAGTAGTTATTTTAGAGTTTTCAATTTTAAACTATTAACAATATTCTGATCTTCAAGTAAATAACTTATAGAACAGAAGTAGTTAATTTAGAGTTTTTAATTTTAAACTATTAACAAAATGCAGATCTTCAAGTAAATAACTTATAGAACAAAAGTAGTTAACTTAGAGTTTTTAATTTTAAACTATTAACAAAATTCTGTTCTTCAAGTAAATAACTTATAGAACAAAAGTAGTTATTTTAGAGTTTTCAATTTTAAACTATTAACAAAATTCTGATCTTCAAGTAAATAACTTATAGAACAGAAGTAGTTAATTTAGAGTTTTTAATTTTAAACTACTAACAAAGTGCAGATCTTCAAGCAAATAACTTATAGAACAAAATTAGTTATTTTAGGGTTTTCAATTTTTAACTATTAACAACATTCTGATCTTCAAGTAAATAACTTAAGGAACTAAAGTATTAGTTAGAAGATTTTGATTTTAAATTGCTACAAAATTCTGTTCTACAAGTAAATAACATATAGAACTAAAGTAGTTATTTTAGAGTTTTCAATTTTAAACTATTAACAATATTCTGATCTTCAAGTAAATAACTTAAGGAACTAAAGTATTAGTTAGAAGATTTTGATTTTAAATTGCTACAAAATTCTGTTCTACAAGTAAATAACATATAGAACTAAAGTAGTTATTTTAGAGTTTTTAATTTTAAACTATTAACAAAATGCAGATCTTCAAGTAAATAACTTATAGAACAAAAGTAGTTATTTTAGGGTTTTCAATTTTAAACTATTAACAAAATACTGATCTTTATATACTTAACTTATAGAACAGAAGTAGTTAATTTAGAGTTTTTAATTTTAGACTATTAGCAAAATTCTGATCTTCAAGTAAATAACTTAAAGAACTAAAGTATTAGTTAGAAGATTTTGATTTTACATTGCTACAAAATTCTGTTCTTCAAGTAAATAACTTATAGAACAAAAGTAGTTATTTTAGGGTTTTCAATTTTAAACTATTAACAAAATACTGATCTTCATGTAAATAACTTATAGAACAGAAGTAGTTAATTTAGAGTTTTTAATTTTAAACTATTAACAAAATGCAGATCTTCAAGTAAATAACTTATAGAACAAAAGTAGTTATTTTAGGGTTTTCAATTTTAAACTATTAACAAAATTCTGATCTTCAAGTAAATAACTTAAGGAACTAAAGTATTAGTTAGGAGATTTTGATTTTAAATTGCTACAAAATTCTGTTCTACAAGTAAATAACTTATAGAACAAAAGTAGTTATTTTAGAGTTTTCAATTTTAAACTATTAACAATATTCTGATCTTCAAGTAAATAACTTATAGAACAGAAGTAGTTATTTTAGGGTTTTCAATTTTAAACTATTAACAAAATACTGATCTTCATGTAAATAACTTATAGAACAGAAGTAGTTAATTAAGAGTTTTTAATTTTAAACTATTAACAAAATGCAGATCTTCAAGTAAATAACTTATAGAACAAAAGTAGTTATTTTAGGGTTTTCAATTTTAAACTATTAACAAAATACTGATCTTCATATACTTAACTTATAGAACAGAAGTAGTTAATTTAGAGTTTTTAATTTTAAACTATTAACAAAATGCAGATCTTCAAGTAAATAACTTATAGAACAAAAGTAGTTATTTTAGGGTTTTCAATTTTAAACTATTAGCAAAATTCTGATCTTCAAGTAAATAACTTAAAGAACTAAAGTATTAGTTAGAAGATTTTGATTTTACATTGCTACAAAATTCTGTTCTTCAAGTAAATAACTTATAGAACAAAAGTAGTTATTTTAGGGTTTTCAATTTTAAACTATTAACAAAATTCTGATCTTCAAGTAAATAACTTAAGGAACTAAAGTACTAGTTAGAAGATTTTGATTTTAAATTGCTACAAAATTCTGTTCTACAAGTAAATAACTTATAGAACAAAAGTAGTTATTTTAGAGTTTTCAATTTTAAACTATTAACAATATTCTGATCTTCATGTTTATAACTTATAGAACAGAAGTAGTTATTTTAGGGTTTTCAATTTTAAACTATTAACAAAATACTGATCTTCATGTAAATAACTTATAGAACAGAAGTAGTTAATTTAGAGTTTTTAATTTTAAACTATTAACAAAATGCAGATCTTCAAGTAAATAACTTATAGAACAAAAGTAGTTATTTTAGGGTTTTCAATTTTAAACTATTAGCAAAATTCTGATCTTCAAGTAAATAACTTAAAGAACTAAAGTATTAGTTAGAAGATTTTGATTTTACATTGCTACAAAATTCTGTTCTTCAAGTAAATAACTTATAGAACAAAAGTAGTTATTTTAGAGTTTTCAATTTTAAACTATTAACAATATTCTGATCTTCAAGTAAATAACTTATAGAACAGAAGTAGTTAATTTAGAGTTTTTAATTTTAAACTATTAACAAAATGCAGATCTTCATATACTTAACTTATAGAACAGAAGTAGTTAATTTAGAGTTTTTAATTTTAAACTATTAGCAAAATTCTGATCTTCAAGTAAATAACTTAAAGAACTAAAGTATTAGTTAGAAGATTTTGATTTTACATTGCTACAAAATTCTGTTCTTCAAGTAAATAAGTTAAGGAACTAAAGTATTAGTTAGAAGATTTTGATTTTAAATTGCTACAAAATTCTGTTCTACAAGTAAATAACATATTGAACGAAAGTAGTTATTTTAGGGTTTTCAATTTTAAACTATTAACAAAATACTGATCTTCATATACTTAACTTATAGAACAGAAGTAGTTAATTTAGAGTTTTTAATTTTAAACTATTAGCAAAATTCTGATCTTCAAGTAAATAACTTAAAGAACTAAAGTATTAGTTAGAAGATTTTGATTTTACATTGCTACAAAATTCTGTTCTTCAAGTAAATAACTTATAGAACAAAAGTAGTTATTTTAGGGTTTTCAATTTTAAACTATTAACAAAATACTGATCTTCATGTAAATAACTTATAGAACAGAAGTAGTTAATTTAGAGTTTTTAATTTTAAACTATTAACAAAATGCAGATCTTCAAGTAAATAACTTATAGAACAAAAGTAGTTATTTTAGGGTTTTCAATTTTAAACTATTAACAAAATTCTTATCTTCAAGTAAATAACTTAAGGAACTAAAGTATTAGTTAGGAGATTTTGATTTTAAATTGCTACAAAATTCTGTTCTACAAGTAAATAACTTATAGAACAAAAGTAGTTATTTTAGAGTTTTCAATTTTAAACTATTAACAATATTCTGATCTTCAAGTAAATAACTTATAAAACAGAAGTAGTTATTTTAGGGTTTTCAATTTTAAACTATTAACAAAATACTGATCTTCATGTAAATAACTTATAGAACAGAAGTAGTTAATTAAGAGTTTTTAATTTTAAACTATTAACAAAATGCAGATCTTCAAGTAAATAACTTATAGAACAAAAGTAGTTATTTTAGGGTTTTCAATTTTAAACTATTAACAAAATTCTGATCTTCAAGTAAATAACTTAAGGAACTAAAGTATTAGTTAGAAGATTTTGATTTTAAATTGCTACAAAATTCTGTTCTACAAGTAAATAACTTATAGAACAAAAGTAGTTATTTTAGAGTTTTCAATTTTAAACTATTAACAATATTCTGATCTTCAAGTAAATAACCTATAGAACAGAAGTAGTTAATTTAGAGTTTTTAATTTTAAACTATTAACAAAATGCAGATCTTCAAGTAAATAACTTATAGAACAAAATTAGTTATTTTAGAGTTTTTAATTTTAAACTACTAACAAAGTGCAGATCTTCAAGCAAATAACTTATTGAACAAAATTAGTTATTTTAGGGTTTTCAATTTTTAACTATTAACAAAATTCTGATCTTCAAGTAAATAACTTAAGGAACTAAAGTATTAGTTAGAAGATTTTGATTTTAAATTGCTACAAAATTCTGTTCTACAAGTAAATAACATATAGAACTAAAGTAGTTATTTTAGAGTTTTCAATTTTAAACTATTAACAATATTCTGATCTTCAAGTAAATAACTTAAGGAACTAAAGTATTAGTTAGAAGATTTTGATTTTAAATTGCTACAAAATTCTGTTCTACAAGTAAATAACTTATAGAACAAAAGTAGTTATTTTAGGGTTTTCAATTTTAAACTATTAACAAAATACTGATCTTCATGTAAATAACTTATAGAACAAAAGTAGTTATTTTAGGGTTTTCAATTTTAAACTATTAACAAAATTCTGATCTTCAAGTAAATAACTTAAGGAACTAAAGTATTAGTTAGAAGATTTTGATTTTAAATTGCTACAAAATTCTGTTCTACAAGTAAATAACATATAGAACTAAAGTAGTTATTTTAGAGTTTTTAATTTTAAACTATTAACAAAATGCAGATCTTCAAGTAAATAACTTATAGAACAAAAGTAGTTATTTTAGGGTTTTCAATTTTAAACTATTAACAAAATACTGATCTTCATATACTTAACTTATAGAACAGAAGTAGTTAATTTAGAGTTTTTAATTTTAAACTATTAGCAAAATTCTGATCTTCAAGTAAATAACTTATAGAACTAAAGTATTAGTTAGAAGATTTTGATTTTACATTGCTACAAAATTCTGTTCTTCAAGTAAATAACTTATAGAACAAAAGTAGTTATTTTAGGGTTTTCAATTTTAAACTATTAACAAAATACTGATCTTCATGTAAATAACTTATAGAACAGAAGTAGTTAATTTAGAGTTTTTAATTTTAAACTATTAACAAAATGCAGATCTTCAAGTAAATAACTTATAGAACAAAAGTAGTTATTTTAGGGTTTTCAATTTTAAACTATTAACAAAATTCTGATCTTCAAGTAAATAACTTAAGGAACTAAAGTATTAGTTAGGAGATTTTGATTTTAAATTGCTACAAAATTCTGTTCTACAAGTAAATAACTTATAGAACAAAAGTAGTTATTTTAGAGTTTTCAATTTTAAACTATTAACAATATTCTGATCTTCAAGTAAATAACTTATAGAACAGAAGTAGTTATTTTAGGGTTTTCAATTTTAAACTATTAACAAAATACTGATCTTCATGTAAATAACTTATAGAACAGAAGTAGTTAATTAAGAGTTTTTAATTTTAAACTATTAACAAAATGCAGATCTTCAAGTAAATAACTTATAGAACAAAAGTAGTTATTTTAGGGTTTTCAATTTTAAATTATTAGCAAAATTCTGATCTTCAAGTAAATAACTTATAGAACTAAAGTATTAGTTAAAAGATTTTGATTTTAAATTGCTACAAAATTCTGTTCTTCAAGTAAATAACTTATAGAACAGAAGTAGTTAATTTAGAGTTTTTAATTTTAAACTATTAACAAAATGCAGATCTTCAAGTAAATAACTTATAGAACAAAAGTAGTTATTTTAGGGTTTTCAATTTTAAACTATTAAAAAATACTGATCTTCATATACTTAACTTATAGAACAGAAGTAGTTAATTTAGAGTTTTTAATTTTTAACTATTAACAAAATGCAGATCTTCAAGTAAATAACTTATAGAACAAAAGTAGTTATTTTAGGGTTTTCAATTTTAAACTTTTAACAAAATTCTGATCTTCAAGTAAATAACTTAAGGAACTAAAGTACTAGTTAGAAGATTTTGATTTTAAATTGCTACAAAATTCTGTTCTACAAGTAAATAACTTATAGAACAAAAGTAGTTATTTTAGAGTTTTCAATTTTAAACTATTAACAATATTCTGATCTTCATGTATATAACTTATAGAACAGAAGTAGTTATTTTAGGGTTTTCAATTTTAAACTATTAACAAAATACTGATCTTCATGTAAATAACTTATAGAACAGAAGTAGTTAATTTAGAGTTTTTAATTTTAAACTATTAACAAAATGCAGATCTTCAAGTAAATAACTTATAGAACAAAAGTAGTTATTTTAGGGTTTTCAATTTTAAACTATTAGCAAAATTCTGATCTTCAAGTAAATAACTTAAAGAACTAAAGTATTAGTTAGAAGATTTTGATTTTACATTGCTACAAAATTCTGTTCTTCAAGTAAATAACTTATAGAACAAAAGTAGTTATTTTAGAGTTTTCAATTTTAAACTATTAACAATATTCTGATCTTCAAGTAAATAACTTATAGAACAGAAGTAGTTAATTTAGAGTTTTTAATTTTAAACTATTAACAAAATGCAGATCTTCAAGCAAATAACTTATAGAACAAAATTAGTTATTTTAGGGTTTTCAATTATTAACTATTAACAAAATTCTGATCTTCAAGTAAATAACTTAAGGAACTAAAGTATTAGTTAGAAGATTTTGATTTTAAATTGCTACAAAATTCTGTTCTACAAGTAAATAACATATAGAACTAAAGTAGTTATTTTAGAGTTTTCAATTTTAAACTATTAACAATATTCTGATCTTCAAGTAAATAACTTATAGAACAAAAGTAGTTATTTTGGGGTTTTCAATTTTAAACTATTAACAAAATTCTGATCTTCAAGTAAATAACTTAAGGAACTAAAGTATTAGTTAGAAGATTTTGATTTTAAATTGCTACAAAATTCTGTTCTACAAGTAAATAACTTATAGAACAAAAGTAGTTATTTTAGGGTTTTCAATTTTAAACTATTAACAAAATACTGATCTTCATGTAAATAACTTATAGAACAAAAGTAGTTATTTTAGGGTTTTCAATTTTAAACTATTAACAAAATTCTGATCTTCAAGTAAATAACTTAAGGAACTAAAGTATTAGTTAGAAGATTTTGATTTTAAATTGCTACAAAATTCTGTTCTACAAGTAAATAACATATAGAACTAAAGTAGTTATTTTAGAGTTTTCAATTTTAAACTATTAACAATATTCTGATCTTCTAGTAAATAACTTATAGAACAAAAGTAGTTATTTTAGGGTTTTCAATTTTAAACTATTAACAAAATTCTGATCTTCAAGTAAATAACTTAAGGAACTAAAGTATTAGTTAGAAGATTTTGATTTTAAATTGCTACAAAATTCTGTTCTACAAGTAAATAACTTATAGAACAAAAGTAGTTATTTTAGGGTTTTCAATTTTAAACTATTAACAAAATACTGATCTTCATGTAAATAACTTATAGAACAAAAGTAGTTATTTTAGGGTTTTCAATTTTAAACTATTAACAAAATTCTGATCTTCAAGTAAATAACTTAAGGAACTAAAGTATTAGTTAGAAGATTTTGATTTTAAATTGCTACAAAATTCTGTTCTACAAGTAAATAACATATAGAACTAAAGTAGTTATTTTAGAGTTTTCAATTTTAAACTATTAACAATATTCTGATCTTCAAGTAAATAACTTATAGAACAAAAGTAGTTATTTTAGGGTTTTCAATTTTAAACTATTAACAAAATTCTGATCTTCAAGTAAATAACTTAAGGAACTAAAGTATTAGTTAGAAGATTTTGATTTTAAATTGCTACAAAATTCTGTTCTACAAGTAAATAACATATAGAACTAAAGTAGTTATTTTAGAGTTTTCAATTTTAAACTATTAACAATATTCTGATCTTCAAGTAAATAACTTATAGAACAAAAGTAGTTATTTTAGGGTTTTCAATTTTAAACTATTAACAAAATTCTGATCTTCAAGTAAATAACTTAAGGAACTAAAGTATTAGTTAGAAGATTTTGATTTTAAATTGCTACAAAATTCTGTTCTACAAGTAAATAACATATAGAACTAAAGTAGTTATTTTAGAGTTTTCAATTTTAAACTATTAACAATATTCTGATCTTCTAGTAAATAACTTATAGAACAAAAGTAGTTATTTTAGGGTTTTCAATTTTAAACTATTAACAAAATTCTGATCTTCAAGTAAATAACTTAAGGAACTAAAGTATTAGTTAGAAGATTTTGATTTTAAATTGCTACAAAATTCTGTTCTACAAGTAAATAACTTATAGAACAAAAGTAGTTATTTTAGGGTTTTCAATTTTAAACTATTAACAAAATACTGATCTTCATGTAAATAACTTATAGAACAAAAGTAGTTATTTTAGGGTTTTCAATTTTAAACTATTAACAAAATTCTGATCTTCAAGTAAATAACTTAAGGAACTAAAGTATTAGTTAGAAGATTTTGATTTTAAATTGCTACAAAATTCTGTTCTACAAGTAAATAACATATAGAACTAAAGTAGTTATTTTAGAGTTTTCAATTTTAAACTATTAACAATATTCTGATCTTCAAGTAAATAACTTATAGAACAAAAGTAGTTATTTTAGGGTTTTCAATTTTAAACAATTAACAAAATACTGATCTTCATGTAAATAACTTATAGAACAAAAGTAGTTATTTTAGGGTTTTCAATTTTAAACTATTAACAAAATACTGATCTTCATGTAAATAACTTATAGAACAAAAGTAGTTATTTTAGGGTTTTAAATTTTAAACTATTAACAAAATTCTGATCTTCAAGTAAATAACTTAAGGAACTAAAGTATTAGTTAGAAGATTTTGATTTTAAATTGCTACAAAATTCTGTTCTACAAGTAAATAACTTATAGAACAAAAGTAGTTATTTTAGAGTTTTCAATTTTAAACTATTAACAATATTCTGATCTTCAAGTAAATAACTTATAGAACAGAAGTAGTTAATTTAGAGTTTTTAATTTAAAACTATTAACAAAATGCAGATCTTCAAGTAAATAACTTATAGAACAAAAGTAGTTATTTTAGGGTTTTCAATTTTAAACTATTAACAAAATACTGATCTTCATGTAAATAACTTATAGAACAGAAGTAGTTAATTTAGAGTTTTTAATTTTAAACTATTAACAAAATGCAGATCTTCAAGTAAATAACTTATAGAACAAAAGTAGTTATTTTAGGGTTTTCAATTTTAAACTATTAACAAAATGCTGATCTTCAAGTAAATAACTTAAGTAACTAAAGTTTGGTTAGAAGATTTTGATTTTAAATTGCTACAAAATTCTGTTCTACAAGTAAATAACTTATAGAACAAAAGTAGTTATTTTAGAGTTTTCAATTTTAAACTATTAACATCATTCTGATCTTCAAGTAAATAACTTATAGAACAGAAGTAGTTAATTTAGAGTTTTTAATGTTAAACTATTAACAAAATGCAAATCTTCAAGTAAATAACTTATAGAACAAAAGTAGTTATTTTAGGGTTTTCAATTTTAAACTATTAACAAAATTCTGATCTTCATGTAAATAACTTATAGAACAAAAGTAGTTATTTTAGGGTTTTAAATTTTAAACTATTAACAAAATTCTGATCTTCAAGTAAATAACTTAAGGAACTAAAGTATTAGTTAGAAGATTTTGATTTTAAATTGCTACAAAATTCTGTTCTACAAGTAAATAACTTATAGAACTAAAGTAGTTATTTTAGAGTTTTCAATTTTAAACTATTAACAATATTCTGATCTTCAAGTAAATAACTTATAGAACAAAAGTAGTTATTTTAGGGTTTTCAATTTTAAACTATTAACAAAATTCTGATCTTCAAGTAAATAACTTAAGGAACTAAAGTATTAGTTAGAAGATTTTGATTTTAAATTGCTACAAAATTCTGTTCTACAAGTAAATAACTTATAGAACAAAAGTAGTTATTTTAGGGTTTTCAATTTTAAACAATTAACAAAATACTGATCTTCATGTAAATAACTTATAGAACAAAAGTAGTTATTTTAGGGTTTTCAATTTTAAACTATTAACAAAATACTGATCTTCATGTAAATAACTTATAGAACAAAAGTAGTTATTTTAGGGTTTTAAATTTTAAACTATTAACAAAATTCTGATCTTCAAGTAAATAACTTAAGGAACTAAAGTATTAGTTAGAAGATTTTGATTTTAAATTGCTACAAAATTCTGTTCTACAAGTAAATAACTTATAGAACAAAAGTAGTTATTTTAGAGTTTTCAATTTTAAACTATTAACAATATTCTGATCTTCAAGTAAATAACTTATAGAACAGAAGTAGTTAATTTAGAGTTTTTAATTTAAAACTATTAACAAAATGCAGATCTTCAAGTAAATAACTTATAGAACAAAAGTAGTTATTTTAGGGTTTTCAATTTTAAACTATTAACAAAATACTGATCTTCATGTAAATAACTTATAGAACAGAAGTAGTTAATTTAGAGTTTTTAATTTTAAACTATTAACAAAATGCAGATCTTCAAGTAAATAACTTATAGAACAAAAGTAGTTATTTTAGGGTTTTCAATTTTAAACTATTAACAAAATGCTGATCTTCAAGTAAATAACTTAAGTAACTAAAGTTTGGTTAGAAGATTTTGATTTTAAATTGCTACAAAATTCTGTTCTACAAGTAAATAACTTATAGAACAAAAGTAGTTATTTTAGAGTTTTCAATTTTAAACTATTAACATCATTCTGATCTTCAAGTAAATAACTTATAGAACAGAAGTAGTTAATTTAGAGTTTTTAATGTTAAACTATTAACAAAATGCAAATCTTCAAGTAAATAACTTATAGAACAAAAGTAGTTATTTTAGGGTTTTCAATTTTAAACTATTAACAAAATTCTGATCTTCATGTAAATAACTTATAGAACAAAAGTAGTTATTTTAGGGTTTTAAATTTTAAACTATTAACAAAATTCTGATCTTCAAGTAAATAACTTAAGGAACTAAAGTATTAGTTAGAAGATTTTGATTTTAAATTGCTACAAAATTCTGTTCTACAAGTAAATAACTTATAGAACTAAAGTAGTTATTTTAGAGTTTTCAATTTTAAACTATTAACAATATTCTGATCTTCAAGTAAATAACTTATAGAACAAAAGTAGTTATTTTAGGGTTTTCAATTTTAAACTATTAACAAAATTCTGATCTTCAAGTAAATAACTTAAGGAACTAAAGTATTAGTTAGAAGATTTTGATTTTAAATTGCTACAAAATTCTGTTCTACAAGTAAATAACTTATAGAACAAAAGTAGTTATTTTAGGGTTTTCAATTTTAAACTATTAACAAAATACTGATCTTCATGTAAATAACTTATAGAACAAAAGTAGTTATTTTAGGGTTTTCAATTTTAAACTATTAACAAAATACTGATCTTCAAGTAAATAACTTAAGGAACTAAAGTATTAGTTAGAAGATTTTGATTTTAAATTGCTACAAAATTCTGTTCTACAAGTAAATAACTTATAGAACAAAAGTAGTTATTTTAGGGTTTTCAATTTTAAACTATTAACAAAATACTGATCTTCAAGTAAATAACTTATAGAACAGAAGTAGTTAATTTAGAGTTTTTAATGTTAAACTATTAACAAAATGCAAATCTTCAAGTAAATAACTTATAGAACAAAAGTAGTTATTTTAGGGTTTTCAATTTTAAACTATTAACAAAATTCTGATCTTCAAGTAAATAACTTAAGGAACTAAAGTATTAGTTAGAAGATTTTGATTTTAAATTGCTACAAAATTCTGTTCTACAAGTAAATAACTTATAGAACAAAAGTAGTTATTTTAGGGTTTTCAATTTTAAACTATTAACAAAATACTGATCTTCATGTAAATAACTTATAGAACAAAAGTAGTTATTTTAGGGTTTTCAATTTTAAACTATTAACAAAATTCTGATCTTCAAGTAAATAACTTAAGGAACTAAAGTATTAGTTAGAAGATTTTGATTTTAAATTGCTACAAAATTCTGTTCTACAAGTAAATAACATATAGAACTAAAGTAGTTATTTTAGAGTTTTCAATTTTAAACTATTAACAATATTCTGATCTTCAAGTAAATAACTTATAGAACAAAAGTAGTTATTTTAGGGTTTTCAATTTTAAACTATTAACAAAATTCTGATCTTCAAGTAAATAACTTAAGGAACTAAAGTATTAGTTAGAAGATTTTGATTTTAAATTGCTACAAAATTCTGTTCTACAAGTAAATAACATATAGAACTTAAGTAGTTATTTTAGAGTTTTCAATTTTAAACTATTAACAATATTCTGATCTTCAAGTAAATAACTTATAGAACAAAAGTAGTTATTTTAGGGTTTTCAATTTTAAACTATTAACAAAATTCTGATCTTCAAGTAAATAACTTAAGGAACTAAAGTATTAGTTAGAAGATTTTGATTTTAAATTGCTACAAAATTCTGTTCTACAAGTAAATAACTTATAGAACAAAAGTAGTTATTTTAGGGTTTTCAATTTTAAACTATTAACAAAATTCTGATCTTCAAGTAAATAACTTAAGGAACTAAAGTATTAGTTAGAAGATTTTGATTTTAAATTGCTACAAAATTCTGTTCTACAAGTAAATAACATATAGAACTAAAGTAGTTATTTTAGAGTTTTCAATTTTAAACTATTAACAATATTCTGATCTTCTAGTAAATAACTTATAGAACAAAAGTAGTTATTTTAGGGTTTTCAATTTTAAACTATTAACAAAATTCTGATCTTCAAGTAAATAACTTAAGGAACTAAAGTATTAGTTAGAAGATTTTGATTTTAAATTGCTACAAAATTCTGTTCTACAAGTAAATAACATATAGAACTAAAGTAGTTATTTTAGAGTTTTCAATTTTAAACTATTAACAATATTCTGATCTTCAAGTAAATAACTTATAGAACAAAAGTAGTTATTTTAGGGTTTTCAATTTTAAACAATTAACAAAATACTGATCTTCATGTAAATAACTTATAGAACAAAAGTAGTTATTTTAGGGTTTTCAATTTTAAACTATTAACAAAATACTGATCTTCATGTAAATAACTTATAGAACAAAAGTAGTTATTTTAGGGTTTTCAATTTTAAACTATTAACAAAATTCTGATCTTCAAGTAAATAACTTAAGGAACTAAAGTATTAGTTAGAAGATTTTGATTTTAAATTGCTACAAAATTCTGTTCTACAAGTAAATAACTTATAGAACAAAAGTAGTTATTTTAGAGTTTTCAATTTTAAACTATTAACAATATTCTGATCTTCAAGTAAATAACTTATAGAACAGAAGTAGTTAATTTAGAGTTTTTAATTTAAAACTATTAACAAAATGCAGATCTTCAAGTAAATAACTTATAGAACAAAAGTAGTTATTTTAGGGTTTTCAATTTTAAACTATTAACAAAATACTGATCTTCATGTAAATAACTTATAGAACAGAAGTAGTTAATTTAGAGTTTTTAATTTTAAACTATTAACAAAATGCAGATCTTCAAGTAAATAACTTATAGAACAAAAGTAGTTATTTTAGGGTTTTCAATTTTAAACTATTAACAAAATGCTGATCTTCAAGTAAATAACTTAAGGAACTAAAGTTTGGTTAGAAGATTTTGATTTTAAATTGCTACAAAATTCTGTTCTACAAGTAAATAACTTATAGAACAAAAGTAGTTATTTTAGAGTTTTCAATTTTAAACTATTAACATCATTCTGATCTTCAAGTAAATAACTTATAGAACAGAAGTAGTTAATTTAGAGTTTTTAATGTTAAACTATTAACAAAATGCAAATCTTCAAGTAAATAACTTATAGAACAAAAGTAGTTATTTTAGGGTTTTCAATTTTAAACTATTAACAAAATTCTGATCTTCAAGTAAATAACTTAAGGAACTAAAGTATTAGTTAGAAGATTTTGATTTTAAATTGCTACAAAATTCAGTTCTACAAGTAAATAACTTATAGAACTAAAGTAGTTATTTTAGAGTTTTCAATTTTAAACTATTAACAATATTCTGATCTTCAAGTAAATAACTTATAGAACAAAAGTAGTTATTTTAGGGTTTTCAATTTTAAACTATTAACAAAATTCTGATCTTCAAGTAAATAACTTAAGGAACTAAAGTATTAGTTAGAAGATTTTGATTTTAAATTGCTACAAAATTCTGTTCTACAAGTAAATAACTTATAGAACAAAAGTAGTTATTTTAGGGTTTTCAATTTTAAACTATTAACAAAATACTGATCTTCATGTAAATAACTTATAGAACAAAAGTAGTTATTTTAGGGTTTTCAATTTTAAACTATTAACAAAATACTGATCTTCAAGTAAATAACTTAAAGAACTAAAGTATTAGTTAGAAGATTTTGATTTTACATTGCTACAAAATTCTGTTCTTCAAGTAAATAACTTATAGAACAAAAGTAGTTATTTTAGAGTTTTCAATTTTAAACTATTAACAATATTCTGATCTTCAAGTAAATAACTTATAGAACAGAAGTAGTTAATTTAGAGTTTTTAATTTTAAACTATTAACAAAATGCAGATCTTCAAGTAAATAACTTATAGAACAAAAGTAGTTAATTTAGAGTTTTTAATTTTAAACTATTAACAAAATTCTGTTCTTCAAGTAAATAACTTATAGAACAAAAGTAGTTATTTTAGAGTTATCAATTTTAAACTATTAACAAAATTCTGATCTTCAAGTAAATAACTTATAGAACAGAAGTAGTTAATTTAGAGTTTTTAATTTTAAACTACTAACAAAATGCAGATCTTCAAGCAAATAACTTATAGAACAAAATTAGTTATTTTAGGGTTTTCAATTTTTAACTATTATAAAATTCTGATCTTCAAGTAAATAACTTAAAGAACTAAAGTATTAGTTAGAAGATTTTGACTTTACATTGCTACAAAATTCTGTTCTTCAAGTAAATAACCTATAGAACAAAAGTAGTTTTTTTAGGGTTTTCAATTTTAAACTATTAACAAAATTCTGATCTTCAAGTAAATAACTTAAGGAACTAAAGTATTAGTTAGAAGATTTTGATTTTAAATTGCTACAAAATTCTGTTCTACAAGTAAATAACTTATAGAACAAAAGTAGTTATTTTAGGGTTTTCAATTTTAAACTATTAACAAAATTCTGATCTTCAAGTAAATAACTTAAGGAACTAAAGTATTAGTTAGAAGATTTTGATTTTAAATTGCTACAAAATTCTGTTCTACAAGTAAAAAACTTATAGAACAAAAGTAGTTATTTTAGGGTTTTCAATTTTAAACTATTAACAAAATACTGATCTTCATGTAAATAACTTATAGAACAAAAGTAGTTATTTTAGGGTTTTCAATTTTAAACTATTAACAAAATTCTGATCTTCAAGTAAATAACTTAAGGAACTAAAGTATTAGTTAGAAGATTTTGATTTTAAATTGCTACAAAATTCTGTTCTACAAGTAAATAACTTATAGAACAAAAGTAGTTATTTTAGAGTTTTCAATTTTAAACTATTAACAATATTCTGATCTTCAAGTAAATAACTTATAGAACAGAAGTAGTTAATTTAGAGTTTTTAATTTAAAACTATTAACAAAATGCAGATCTTCAAGTAAATAACTTATAGAACAAAAGTAGTTATTTTAGGGTTTTCAATTTTAAACTATTAACAAAATTCTGATCTTCAAGTATATAACTTAAGGAACTAAAGTATTAGTTAGAAGATTTTGATTTTAAATTGCTACAAAATTCTGTTCTACAAGTAAATAACATATAGAACTAAAGTAGTTATTTTAGAGTTTTCAATTTTAAACTATTAACAATATTCTGATCTTCAAGTAAATAACTTATAGAACAAAAGTAGTTATTTTAGGGTTTTCAATTTTAAACTATTAACAAAATTCTGATCTTCAAGTAAATAACTTAAGGAACTAAAGTATTAGTTAGAAGATTTTGATGTTAAATTGCTACAAAATTCTGTTCTACAAGTAAATAACTTATAGAACAAAAGTAGTTATTTTAGGGTTTTCAATTTTAAACTATTAACAAAATACTGATCTTCATGTAAATAACTTATAGAACAAAAGTAGTTATTTTAGGGTTTTCAATTTTAAACTATTAACAAAATTCTGATCTTCAAGTAAATAACTTAAGGAACTAAAGTATTAGTTAGAAGATTTTGATTTTAAATTGCTACAAAATTCTGTTCTACAAGTAAATAACATATAGAACTAAAGTAGTTATTTTAGAGTTTTCAATTTTAAACTATTAACAATATTCTGATCTTCAAGTAAATAACTTATAGAACAAAAGTAGTTATTTTAGGGTTTTCAATTTTAAACTATTAACAAAATACTGATCTTCATGTAAATAACTTATAGAACAAAAGTAGTTATATTAGGGTTTTCAATTTTAAACTATTAACAAAATATTGATCTTCATGTAAATAACTTATAGAACAAAAGTAGTTATTTTAGGGTTTTCAATTTTAAACTATTAACAAAATTCTGATCTTCAAGTAAATAACTTAAGGAACTAAAGTATTAGTTAGAAGATTTTGATTTTAAATTGCTACAAAATTCTGTTCTACAAGTAATAAAACTTATATAAATAAAACTTATATAAATAAAACTTATAGAACAAAAGTAGTTATTTTAGAGTTTTTAATTTTAAACTATTAACAATATTCTGATCTTCAAGTAAATAGCTTATAGAACAGAAGTAGTTAATTTAGAGTTTTTAATTTAAAACTATTAACAAAATGCAGATCTTCAAGTAAATAACTTATAGAACAAAAGTAGTTATTTTAGGGTTTTCAATTTTAAACTATTAACAAAATACTGATCTTCATGTAAATAACTTATAGAACAGAAGTAGTTAATTTAGAGTTTTTAATTTTAAACTATTAACAAAATGCAGATCTTCAAGTAAATAACTTATAGAACAAAAGTAGTTATTTTAGGGTTTTCAATTTTAAACTATTAACAAAATGCTGATCTTCAAGTAAATAACTTAAGGAACTAAAGTTTAGTTAGAAGATTTTGATTTTAAATTGCTACAAAATTCTGTTCTTCAAGTAAATAACTTATAGAACAGAAGTAGTTAATTTAGAGTTTTTAATGTTAAACTATTAACAAAATGCAAATCTTCAAGTAAATAACTTATAGAACAAAAGTAGTTATTTTAGGGTTTTCAATTTTAAACTATTAACAAAATTCTGATCTTCAAGTAAATAACTTAAGGAACTAAAGTATTAGTTAGAAGATTTTGATTTTAAATTGCTACAAAATTCTGTTCTACAAGTAAATAACTTATAGAACTAAAGTAGTTATTTTAGAGTTTTCAAATTTAAACTATTAACAATATTCTGATCTTCAAGTAAATAACTTATAGAACAAAAGTAGTTATTTTAGGGTTTTCAATTTTAAACTATTAACAAAATTTTGATCTTCAAGTAAATAACTTAAGGAACTAAAGTATTAGTTAGAAGATTTTGATTTTAAATTGCTACAAAATTCTGTTCTACAAGTAAATAACTTATAGAACTAAAGTAGTTATTTTAGAGTTTTCAAATTTAAACTATTAACAATATTCTGATCTTCAAGTAAATAACTTATAGAACAAAAGTAGTTATTTTAGGGTTTTCAATTTTAAACTATTAGCAAAATTCTGATCTTCAAGTAAATAACTTAAAGAACTAAAGTATTAGTTAGAAGATTTTGATTTTACATTGCTACAAAATTCTGTTCTTCAAGTAAATAACTTATAGAACAAAAGTAGTTATTTTAGAGTTTTCAATTTTAAACTATTAACAATATTCTGATCTTCAAGTAAATAACTTATAGAACAGAAGTAGTTAATTTAGAGTTTTTAATTTTAAACTATTAACAAAATGCAGATCTTCAAGTAAATAACTTATAGAACAAAAGTAGTTAATTTAGAGTTTTTAATTTTAAACTATTAACAAAATTCTGTTCTTCAAGTAAATAACTTATAGAACAAAAGTAGTTATTTTAGAGTTTTCAATTTTAAACTATTAACAAAATTCTGATCTTCAAGTAAATAACTTATAGAACAGAAGTAGTTAATTTAGAGTTTTTAATTTTAAACTACTAACAAAATGCAGATCTTCAAGCAAATAACTTATAGAACAAAATTAGTTATTTTAGGGTTTTCAATTTTTAACTATTATAAAATTCTGATCTTCAAGTAAATAACTTAAAGAACTAAAGTATTAGTTAGAAGATTTTGACTTTACATTGCTACAAAATTCTGTTCTTCAAGTAAATAACCTATAGAACAAAAGTAGTTATTTTAGGGTTTTCAATTTTAAACTATTAACAAAATTCTGATCTTCAAGTAAATAACTTAAGGAACTAAAGTATTAGTTAGAAGATTTTGATTTTAAATTGCTACAAAATTCTGTTCTACAAGTAAATAACTTATAGAACAAAAGTAGTTATTTTAAGGTTTTCAATTTTAAACTATTAACAAAATACTGATCTTCATGTAAATAACTTATAGAACAAAAGTAGTTATTTTAGGGTTTTCAATTTTAAACTATTAACAAAATTCTGATCTTCAAGTAAATAACTTAAGGAACTAAAGTATTAGTTAGAAGATTTTGATTTTAAATTGCTACAAAATTCTGTTCTACAAGTAAAAAACTTATAGAACAAAAGTAGTTATTTTATGGTTTTCAATTTTAAACTATTAACAAAATACTGATCTTCATGTAAATAACTTATAGAACAAAAGTAGTTATTTTAGGGTTTTCAATTTTAAACTATTAACAAAATTCTGATCTTCAAGGAAATAACTGAAGGAACTAAAGTATTAGTTAGAAGATTTTGATTTTAAATTGCTACAAAATTCTGTTCTACAAGTAAATAACTTATAGAACAAAAGTAGTTATTTTAGAGTTTTCAATTTTAAACTATTAACAATATTCTGATCTTCAAGTAAATAACTTATAGAACAGAAGTAGTTAATTTAGAGTTTCTAATTTAAAACTATTAACAAAATGCAGATCTTCAAGTAAATAACTTATAGAACACAAGTAGTTATTTTAGGGTTTTCAATTTTAAACTAATAACAAAATACTGATCTTCATGTAAATAACTTATAGAACAGAAGTAGTTAATTTAGAGTTTTTAATTTTAAACTATTAACAAAATGCAGATCTTCAAGTAAATAACTTATTGAACAAAAGTAGTTATTTTAGGGTTTTCAATTTAAAACGATTAGCAAAATTCTGATCTTCAAGTAAATAACTTAAAGAACTAAAGTATTAGTTAGAAGATTTTGATTTCACAATGCTACAAAATTCTGTTCTTCAAGTAAATAACTTATAGAACAAAAGTAGTTATTTTCGAGTTTTCAATTTTAAACTATTTACAATATTCTGATCTTCATGTAAATAACTTATAGAACAGAAGTAGTTAATTTAGAGTTTTTAATTTTAAACTATTAACAAAATGCAGATCTTCAAGTAAATAACTTATAGAACAAAAGTAGTTATTTTAGGGTTTTCAATTTTAAACTATTAACAAAATACTGATCTTCATATACTTAACTTATAGAACAGAAGTAGTTAATGTACAGTTTTTAATTTTAAACTATTAACAAAATGCAGATCTTCAAGTAAATAACTTATAGAACAAAAGTAGTTAATTTAGGGTTTTCAATTTTAAACTATTAACAAAATTCTGATCTTCAAGTAAATAACTTAAGGAACTAAAGTATTAGTTAGAAGATTTTGATTTTAAATTGCTTCAAAATTCTGTTCTACAAATAAATAACTTATAGAACTAAAGTAGTTATTTTAGAGTTTTCAATTTTAAACTATTAACAATATTCTGATCTTCAAGTAAATAACTTATAGAACAAAAGTAGTTATTTTAGGGTTTTCAATTTTAAACTATTAACAAAATTCTGATCTTCAAGTAAATAACTTAAGGAACTAAAGTATTAGTTAGAAGATTTTGATTTTAAATTGCTACAAAATTCTGTTCTACAAGTAAATAACTTATAGAACAAAAGTAGTTATTTTAGGGTTTTCAATTTTAAACTATTAACAAAATACTGATCTTCATGTAAATAACTTATAGAACAAATGTAGTTATTTTAGGGTTTTCAATTTTAAACTATTAAAAAAATACTGATCTTCATATACTTAACTTATAGAACAGAAGTAGGTAATTTACAGTTTTTAATTTTAAACTATTAACAAAATGCAGATCTTCAAGTAAATAACTTATAGAACAAAAGTAGTTATTTTAGGGTTTTCAATTTTAAACTATTAGCAAAATTCTGATCTTCAAGTAAATAACTTAAAGAACTAAAGTATTAGTTAGAAGATTTTGATTTTACATTGCTACAAAATTCTGTTCTTCAAGTAAATAACTTATAGAACAAAAGTAGTTATTTTAGAGTTTTCAATTTTAAACTATTAACAATATTCTGATCTTCAAGTAAATAACTTATAGAACAGAAGTAGTTAATTTAGAGTTTTTAATTTTAAACTATTAACAAAATGCAGATCTTCAAGTAAATAACTTATAGAACAAAAGTAGTTAATTTAGAGTTTTTAATTTTAAACTATTAACAAAATTCTGTTCTTCAAGTAAATAACTTATAGAACAAAAGTAGTTATTTTAGAGTTTTCAATTTTAAACTATTAACAAAATTCTGATCTTCAAGTAAATAACTTATAGAACAGAAGTAGTTAATTTAGAGTTTTTAATTTTAAACTACTAACAAAATGCAGATCTTCAAGCAAATAACTTATAGAACAAAATTAGTTATTTTAGGGTTTTCAATTTTTAACTATTATAAAATTCTGATCTTCAAGTAAATAACTTAAAGAACTAAAGTATTAGTTAGAAGATTTTGACTTTACATTGCTACAAAATTCTGTTCTTCAAGTAAATAACCTATAGAACAAAAGTAGTTATTTTAGGGTTTTCAATTTTAAACTATTAACAAAATTCTGATCTTCAAGTAAATAACTTAAGGAACTAAAGTATTAGTTAGAAGATTTTGATTTTAAATTGCTACAAAATTCTGTTCTACAAGTAAATAACTTATAGAACAAAAGTAGTTATTTTAAGGTTTTCAATTTTAAACTATTAACAAAATACTGATCTTCATGTAAATAACTTATAGAACAAAAGTAGTTATTTTAGGGTTTTCAATTTTAAACTATTAACAAAATTCTGATCTTCAAGTAAATAACTTAAGGAACTAAAGTATTAGTTAGAAGATTTTGATTTTAAATTGCTACAAAATTCTGTTCTACAAATAAAAAACTTATAGAACAAAAGTAGTTATTTTATGGTTTTCAATTTTAAACTATTAACAAAATACTGATCTTCATGTAAATAACTTATAGAACAAAAGTAGTTATTTTAGGGTTTTCAATTTTAAACTATTAACAAAATTCTGATCTTCAAGGAAATAACTTAAGGAACTAAAGTATTAGTTAGAAGATTTTGATTTTAAATTGCTACAAAATTCTGTTCTACAAGTAAATAACTTATAGAACAAAAGTAGTTATTTTAGAGTTTTCAATTTTAAACTATTAACAATATTCTGATCTTCAAGTAAATAACTTATAGAACAGAAGTAGTTAATTTAGAGTTTCTAATTTAAAACTATTAACAAAATGCAGATCTTCAAGTAAATAACTTATAGAACACAAGTAGTTATTTTAGGGTTTTCAATTTTAAACTATTAACAAAATACTGATCTTCATGTAAATAACTTATAGAACAGAAGTAGTTAATTTAGAGTTTTTAATTTTAAACTATTAACAAAATGCAGATCTTCAAGTAAATAACTTATTGAACAAAAGTAGTTATTTTAGGGTTTTCAATTTAAAACGATTAGCAAAATTCTGATCTTCAAGTAAATAACTTAAAGAACTAAAGTATTAGTTAGAAGATTTTGATTTCACAATGCTACAAAATTCTGTTCTTCAAGTAAATAACTTATAGAACAAAAGTAGTTATTTTCGAGTTTTCAATTTTAAACTATTTACAATATTCTGATCTTCATGTAAATAACTTATAGAACAGAAGTAGTTAATTTAGAGTTTTTAATTTTAAACTATTAACAAAATGCAGATCTTCAAGTAAATAACTTATAGAACAAAAGTAGTTATTTTAGGGTTTTCAATTTTAAACTATTAGCAAAATTCTGATCTTCAAGTAAATAACTTAAAGAACTAAAGTATTAGTTAGAAGATTTTGATTTTACATTGCTACAAAATTCTGTTCTTCAAGTAAATAACTTATAGAACAAAAGTAGTTATTTTAGAGTTTTCAATTTTAAACTATTAACAATATTCTGATCTTCAAGTAAATAACTTATAGAACAGAAGTAGTTAATTTAGAGTTTTTAATTTTAAACTATTAACAAAATGCAGATCTTCAAGTAAATAACTTATAGAACAAAAGTAGTTAATTTAGAGTTTTTAATTTTAAACTATTAACAAAATTCTGTTCTTCAAGTAAATAACTTATAGAACAAAAGTAGTTATTTTAGAGTTTTCAATTTTAAACTATTAACAAAATTCTGATCTTCAAGTAAATAACTTATAGAACAGAAGTAGTTAATTTAGAGTTTTTAATTTTAAACTACTAACAAAATGCAGTTCTTCAAGCAAATAACTTATAGAACAAAATTAGTTATTTTAGGGTTTTCAATTTTTAACTATTATAAAATTCTGATCTTCAAGTAAATAACTTAAAGAACTAAAGTATTAGTTAGAAGATTTTGACTTTACATTGCTACAAAATTCTGTTCTTCAAGTAAATAACCTATAGAACAAAAGTAGTTATTTTAGGGTTTTCAATTTTAAACTATTAACAAAATTCTGATCTTCAAGTAAATAACTTAAGGAACTAAAGTATTAGTTAGAAGATTTTGATTTTAAATTGCTACAAAATTCTGTTCTACAAGTAAATAACTTATAGAACAAAAGTAGTTATTTTAGGGTTTTCAATTTTAAACTATTAACAAAATACTGATCTTCATGTAAATAACTTATAGAACAAAAGTAGTTATTTTAGGGTTTTCAATTTTAAACTATTAACAAAATTTTGATCTTCAAGTAAATAACTTAAGGAACTAAAGTATTAGTTAGAAGATTTTGATTTTAAATTGCTACAAAATTCTGTTCTACAAGTAAAAAACTTATAGAACAAAAGTAGTTATTTTAGGGTTTTCAATTTTAAACTATTAACAAAATACTGATCTTCATGTAAATAACTTATAGAACAAAAGTAGTTATTTTAGGGTTTTCAATTTTAAACTATTAACAAAATTCTGTTCTACAAGTTAATAACTTATAGAACAAAAGTAGTTATTTTAGAGTTTTCAATTTTAAACTATTAACAATATTCTGATCTTCAAGTAAATAACTTATAGAACAGAAGTAGTTAATTTAGAGTTTTTAATTTAAAACTATTAACAAAATGCAGATCTTCAAGTAAATAACTTATAGAACAAAAGTAGTTATTTTAGGGTTTTCAATTTTAAACTATTAACAAAATACTGATCTTCATGTAAATAACTTATAGAACAGAAGTAGTTAATTTAGAGTTTTTAATTTTAAACTATTAACAAAATGCAGATCTTCAAGTAAATAACTTATTGAACAAAAGTAGTTATTTTAGGGTTTTCAATTTAAAACGATTAGCAAAATTCTGATCTTCAAGTAAATAACTTAAAGAACTAAAGTATTAGTTAGAAGATTTTGATTTCACAATGCTACAAAATTCTGTTCTTCAAGTAAATAACTTATAGAACAAAAGTAGTTATTTTCGAGTTTTCAATTTTAAACTATTTACAATATTCTGATCTTCATGTAAATAACTTATAGAACAGAAGTAGTTAATTTAGAGTTTTTAATTTTAAACTATTAACAAAATGCAGATCTTCAAGTAAATAACTTATAGAACAAAAGTAGTTATTTTAGGGTTTTCAATTTTAAACTATTAACAAAATTCTGATCTTCAAGTAAATAACTTAAGGAACTAAAGTATTAGTTAGAAGATTTTGATTTTAAATTGCTACAAAATTCTGTTCTTCAAGTAAATAACTTATAGAACAAAAGTAGTTATTTTAGAGTTTTCAATTTTAAACTATTAACATCATTCTGATCTTCAAGTAAATAACTAATAGAACAGAAGTAGTTAATTTAGAGTTTTTAATGTTAAACTATTAACAAAATGCAAATCTTCAAGTAAATAACTTATAGAACAAAAGTAGTTATTTTAGGGTTTTCAATTTTAAACTATTAACAAAATTCTGATCTTCAAGTAAATAACTTAAGGAACTAAAGTATTAGTTAGAAGATTTTGATTTTAAATTGCTACAAAATTCTGTTCTACAAGTAAATAACTTATAGAACAAAAGTAGTTATTTTAAGGTTTTCAATTTTAAACTATTAACAAAATACTGATCTTCATGTAAATAACTTATAGAACAAAAGTAGTTATTTTAGGGTTTTCAATTTTAAACTATTAACAAAATACTGATCTTCATGTAAATAACTTATAGAACAAAAGTAGTTATTTTAGGGTTTTCAATTTTAAACTATTAACAAAATTTTGATCTTCAAGTAAATAACTTAAGGAACTAAAGTATTAGTTAGAAGATTTTGATTTTAAATTGCTACAAAATTCTGTTCTACAAGTAAAAAACTTATAGAACAAAAGTAGTTATTTTAGGGTTTTCAATTTTAAACTATTAACAAAATACTGATCTTCATGTAAATAACTTATAGAACAAAAGTAGTTATTTTAGGGTTTTCAATTTTAAACTATTAACAAAATTCTGTTCTACAAGTTAATAACTTATAGAACAAAAGTAGTTATTTTAGAGTTTTCAATTTTAAACTATTAACAATATTCTGATCTTCAAGTAAATAACTTATAGAACAGAAGTAGTTAATTTAGAGTTTTTAATTTAAAACTATTAACAAAATGCAGATCTTCAAGTAAATAACTTATAGAACAAAAGTAGTTATTTTAGGGTTTTCAATTTTAAACTATTAACAAAATACTGATCTTCATGTAAATAACTTATAGAACAGAAGTAGTTAATTTAGAGTTTTTAATTTTAAACTATTAACAAAATGCAGATCTTCAAGTAAATAACTTATTGAACAAAAGTAGTTATTTTAGGGTTTTCAATTTAAAACGATTAGCAAAATTCTGATCTTCAAGTAAATAACTTAAAGAACTAAAGTATTAGTTAGAAGATTTTGATTTCACAATGCTACAAAATTCTGTTCTTCAAGTAAATAACTTATAGAACAAAAGTAGTTATTTTCGAGTTTTCAATTTTAAACTATTTACAATATTCTGATCTTCATGTAAATAACTTATAGAACAGAAGTAGTTAATTTAGAGTTTTTAATTTTAAACTATTAACAAAATGCAGATCTTCAAGTAAATAACTTATAGAACAAAAGTAGTTATTTTAGGGTTTTCAATTTTAAACTATTAACAAAATTCTGATCTTCAAGTAAATAACTTAAGGAACTAAAGTATTAGTTAGAAGATTTTGATTTTAAATTGCTACAAAATTCTGTTCTTCAAGTAAATAACTTATAGAACAAAAGTAGTTATTTTAGAGTTTTCAATTTTAAACTATTAACATCATTCTGATCTTCAAGTAAATAACTTATAGAACAGAAGTAGTTAATTTAGAGTTTTTAATGTTAAACTATTAACAAAATGCAAATCTTCAAGTAAATAACTTATAGAACAAAAGTAGTTATTTTAGGGTTTTCAATTTTAAACTATTAACAAAATTCTGATCTTCAAGTAAATAACTTAAGGAACTAAAGTATTAGTTAGAAGATTTTGATTTTAAATTGCTACAAAATTCTGTTCTACAAGTAAATAACTTATAGAACTAAAGTAGTTATTTTGGAGTTTTCAATTTTAAACTATTACCAATATTCTGATCTTCAAGTAAATAACTTATAGAACAAAAGTAGTTATTTTAGGGTTTTCAATTTTAAACTATTAACAAAATTCTGATCTTCAAGTAAATAACTTAAGGAACTAAAGTATAAGTTAGAAGATTTTGATTTTAAATTGCTACAAAATTCTGTTCTACAAGTAAATAACTTATAGAACAAAAGTAGTTATTTTAGGGTTTTCAATTTTAAACTATTAACAAAATACTGATCTTCATGTAAATAACTTATAGAACAAAAGTAGTTATTTTAGGGTTTTCAATTTTAAACTATTAACAAAATACTGATCTTCAAGTAAATAACTTATAGAACAGAAGTAGTTAATTTAGAGTTTTTAATTTTAAACTATTAACAAAATGCAGATCTTCAAGTAAATAACTTATAGAACAAAAGTAGTTATTTTAGGGTTTTCAATTTTAAACTATTAACAAAATACTGATCTTCATATACTTAACTTATAGAACAGAAGTAGTTAATTTAAAGTTTTTAATTTTAAACTATTAACAAAATGCAGATCTTCAAGTAAATAACTTATAGAACAAAAGTATTTATTTTAGGGTTTTCAATTTTAAACTATTAGCAAAATTCTGATCTTCAAGTAAATAACTTAAAGAACTAAAGTATTAGTTAGAAGATTTTGATTTTACATTGCTACAAAATTCTGTTCTTCAAGTAAATAACTTATAGAACAAAAGTAGTTATTTTAGGGTTTTCAATTTTAAACTATTAACAAAATACTGATCTTCATGTAAATAACTTATAGAACAGAAGTAGTTAATTTAGAGTTTTTAATTTTAAACTATTAACAAAATGCAGATCTTCAAGTAAATAACTTATAGAACAAAAGTAGTTATTTTAGGGTTTTCAATTTTAAACTATTAACAAAATTCTGATCTTCAAGTAAATAACTTAAGGAACTAAAGTATTAGTTAGAAGATTTTGATTTTACATTGCTACAAAATTCTGTTCTTCAAGTAAATAACTTATAGAACAAAAGTAGTTATTTTAGAGTTTTCAATTTTAAACTATTAACAATATTCTGATCTTCAAGTAAATAACTTATAGAACAGAAGTAGTTAATTTAGAGTTTTTAATTTTAAACTATTAACAAAATGCAGATCTTCAAGTAAATAACTTATAGAACAAAAGTAGTTAATTTAGAGTTTTTAATTTTAAACTATTAACAAAATTCTGTTCTTCAAGTAAATAACTTATAGAACAAAAGTAGTTAATTTAGAGTTTTTAATTTTAAACTATTAACAAAATTCTGATCTTCAAGTAAATAACTTATAGAACAGAAGTAGTTAATTTAGAGTTTTTAATTTTAAACTATTAACAAAATGCAGATCTCCAAGTAAATAACTTATAGAACAAAAGTAGTTATTTTAGGGTTTTCATTTTTAAACTATTAACAAAATTCTGATCTTCATGTAAATAACTTATAGAACAGAAGTAGTTAATTTAGAGTTTTTAATTTTAACCTATTAACAAAATTCTGATCTTCAAGTAAATAACTTAAGGAACTAAAGTATTAGTTAGAAGATTTTGATTTTACATTGCTACAAAATTCTGTTCTTCAAGTAAATAACTTGTAGAACAAAAGTAGTTATTTTAGAGTTTTCAATTTTAAACTATTAACAATATTTTGATCTTCATGTAAATAACTTATAGAACAGAAGTAGCTAATTTAGAGTTTTTAATTTTAAACTATTAACAAAATGCAAATCTTCAAGTAAATAACTTATAGAACAAAAGTAGTTATTTTAGGGTTTTCAATTTTAAACTATTAGCAAAATTCTGATCTTCTAGTAAATAACTTATAGAACAAAAGTAGTTATTTTAGGGTTTTCAATTTTAAACTATTAGCAAAATTCTGATCTTCAAGTAAATAACTTAAGGAACTAAAGTATTAGTTAGAAGATTTTGATTTTAAATTGCTACAAAATTCTGTTCTACAAGTAAATAACTTATAGAACAAAAGTAGTTATTTTAGGATTTTCAATTTTAAACTATTAACAAAATACTGATCTTCATGTAAATAACTTATAGAACAAAAGTAGTTATTTTAGGGTATTCAATTTTAAACTATTAACAAAATTCTGATCTTCAAGTAAATAACTTAAGGAACTAAAGTATTAGTTAGAAGATTTTGATTTTAAATTGCTACAAAATTCTGTTCTACAAGTAAATAACTTATAGAACAAAAGTAGTTATTTTAGAGTTTTCAATTTTAAACTATTAACAATATTCTGATCTTCAAGTAAATAACTTATAGAACAGAAGTAGTTAATTTAGAGTTTTTAATTTTAAACTGTTAACAAAATGAGGATCTTCAAGTAAATAACTTATAGAACAAAAGTAGTTATTTTAGAGTTTTCAATTTTAAACTATTAACAAAATACTGATCTTCATGTAAATAACTTAAAGAACTAAAGTATTAGTTTGAAGACTTCGATTTTAAATTGTCTACAAATTTCTGTTCTTTAAGTAAATAAATAAAAGAACAAAAGTAGTTAGATTATAGCTTTAATTTTAAACTATTAACAAAATGCAGATCTTCAAGTAAATAACTTATAGAAAAAAGTAGTTATTTTAGGGTTTTCAATTTTAAACTATTAGCAAAATTCTGATCTTCAAGTAAATAACTTATAGAACAGAAGTAGTTAATTTAGAGTTTTTAATTTTAAACTATTAACAAAATGCAGATCTTCAAGTAAATAACTTATAGAAGAAAAGTAGTTATTTTAGGGTTTTCAATTTTAAACTATTAACAAAATACTGATCTTCATGTAAATAACTTATTGAACAGAAGTAGTTAATTTAGAGTTTTTAATTTTAAACTATTAACAAAATGCAGATCTTCAAGTAAATAACTTATAGAACAAAAGTAGTTATTTTCGAGTTTTCAATTTTAAACTATTTACAATATTCTGATCTTCATGTAAATAACTTATAGAACAGAAGTAGTTAATTTAGAGTTTTTAATTTTAAACTATTAACAAAATTCTGATCTTCAAGAAAATAACTTATAGAACAGAAGCAGTTAATTTATAGTTTTTAATTTTAAACTGTTAACAAAATGAGGATCTTCAAGTAAATAACTTATAGAACAAAAGTAGTTATTTTAGAGTTTTCAATTTTAAACTATTAACAAAATACTGATCTTCATGTAAATATCTTAAAGAACTAAAGTATTAGTTTGAAGACTTCGATTTTAAATTGTCTACAAATTTCTGTTCTTTAAGTAAATAAATAAAAGAACCAAAGTAGTTAGATTATAGCTTTAATTTTAAACTATTAACAAAATGCAGATCTTCAAGTAAATAACTTATAGAAAAAAGTAGTTATTTTAGGGTTTTCAATTTTAAACTATTAGCAAAATTCTGATCTTCAAGTAAATAACTTATAGAACAGAAGTAGTTAATTTAGAGTTTTTAATTTTAAACTATTAACAAAATGCAGATCTTCAAGTAAATAACTTATAGAAGAAAAGTAGTTATTTTAGGGTTTTCAATTTTAAACTATTAACAAAATACTGATCTTCAAGTAAATAACTTATAGAACAAAAGTAGTTAATTTAGAGTTTTTAATTTTAAACTATTAACAAAATTCTGTTCTTCAATTAAATAACTTATAGAACAAAAGTAGTTAATTTAGAGTTTTTAATTTTAAACTATTAACAAAATTCTGATCTTCAAGTAAATAACTTATAGAACAGAAGTAGTTAATTTAGAGTTTTTAATTTTAAACTATTAACAAAATGCAGATCTCCAAGTAAATAACTTATAGAACAAAAGTAGTTATTTTAGGGTTTTCATTTTTAAACTATTAACAAAATTCTGATCTTCATGTAAATAACTTATAGAACAGAAGTAGTTAATTTAGAGTTTTTAATTTTAACCTATTAACAAAATTCTGATCTTCAAGTAAATAACTTAAGGAACTAAAGTATTAGTTAGAAGATTTTGATTTTACATTGCTACAAAATTCTGTTCTTCAAGTAAATAACTTGTAGAACAAAAGTAGTTATTTTAGAGTTTTCAATTTTAAACTATTAACAATATTTTGATCTTCATGTAAATAACTTATAGAACAGAAGTAGCTAATTTAGAGTTTTTAATTTTAAACTATTAACAAAATGCAAATCTTCAAGTAAATAACTTATAGAACAAAAGTAGTTATTTTAGGGTTTTCAATTTTAAACTATTAGCAAAATTCTGATCTTCTAGTAAATAACTTATAGAACAAAAGTAGTTATTTTAGGGTTTTCAATTTTAAACTATTAGCAAAATTCTGATCTTCAAGTAAATAACTTAAGGAACTAAAGTATTAGTTAGAAGATTTTGATTTTAAATTGCTACAAAATTCTGTTCTACAAGTAAATAACTTATAGAACAAAAGTAGTTATTTTAGGATTTTCAATTTTAAACTATTAACAAAATACTGATCTTCATGTAAATAACTTATAGAACAAAAGTAGTTATTTTAGGGTATTCAATTTTAAACTATTAACAAAATTCTGATCTTCAAGTAAATAACTTAAGGAACTAAAGTATTAGTTAGAAGATTTTGATTTTAAATTGCTACAAAATTCTGTTCTACAAGTAAATAACTTATAGAACAAAAGTAGTTATTTTAGAGTTTTCAATTTTAAACTATTAACAATATTCTGATCTTCAAGTAAATAACTTATAGAACAGAAGTAGTTAATTTAGAGTTTTTAATTTTAAACTGTTAACAAAATGAGGATCTTCAAGTAAATAACTTATAGAACAAAAGTAGTTATTTTAGAGTTTTCAATTTTAAACTATTAACAAAATACTGATCTTCATGTAAATAACTTAAAGAACTAAAGTATTAGTTTGAAGACTTCGATTTTAAATTGTCTACAAATTTCTGTTCTTTAAGTAAATAAATAAAAGAACAAAAGTAGTTAGATTATAGCTTTAATTTTAAACTATTAACAAAATGCAGATCTTCAAGTAAATAACTTATAGAAAAAAGTAGTTATTTTAGGGTTTTCAATTTTAAACTATTAGCAAAATTCTGATCTTCAAGTAAATAACTTATAGAACAGAAGTAGTTAATTTAGAGTTTTTAATTTTAAACTATTAACAAAATGCAGATCTTCAAGTAAATAACTTATAGAAGAAAAGTAGTTATTTTAGGGTTTTCAATTTTAAACTATTAACAAAATACTGATCTTCATGTAAATAACTTATTGAACAGAAGTAGTTAATTTAGAGTTTTTAATTTTAAACTATTAACAAAATGCAGATCTTCAAGTAAATAACTTATAGAACAAAAGTAGTTATTTTCGAGTTTTCAATTTTAAACTATTTACAATATTCTGATCTTCATGTAAATAACTTATAGAACAGAAGTAGTTAATTTAGAGTTTTTAATTTTAAACTATTAACAAAATGCAGATCTTCAAGTAAATAACTTATAGAACAAAAGTAGTTATTTTAGGGTTTTCAATTTTAAACTATTAACAAAATTCTGATCTTCAAGTAAATAACTTAAGGAACTAAAGTATTAGTTAGAAGATTGTGATTTTAAATTGCTACAAAATTCTGTTCTTCAAGTAAATAACTTATAGAACAAAAGTAGTTATTTTAGAGTTTTCAATTTTAAACTATTAACATCATTCTGATCTTCAAGTAAATAACTTATAGAACAGAAGTAGTTAATTTAGAGTTTTTAATGTTAAACTATTAACAAAATGCAAATCTTCAAGTAAATAACTTATAGAACAAAAGTAGTTATTTTAGGGTTTTCAATTTTAAACTATTAACAAAATTCTGATCTTCAAGTAAATAACTTAAGGAACTAAAGTATTAGTTAGAAGATTTTGATTTTAAATTGCTACAAAATTCTGTTCTACAAGTAAATAACTTATAGAACTAAAGTAGTTATTTTGGAGTTTTCAATTTTAAACTATTACCAATATTCTGATCTTCAAGTAAATAACTTATAGAACAAAAGTAGTTATTTTAGGGTTTTCAATTTTAAACTATTAACAAAATTCTGATCTTCAAGTAAATAACTTAAGGAACTAAAGTATAAGTTAGAAGATTTTGATTTTAAATTGCTACAAAATTCTGTTCTACAAGTAAATAACTTATAGAACAAAAGTAGTTATTTTAGGGTTTTCAATTTTAAACTATTACCAAAATACTGATCTTCATGTAAATAACTTATAGAACAAAAGTAGTTATTTTAGGGTTTTCAATTTTAAACTATTAACAAAATACTGATCTTCAAGTAAATAACTTATAGAACAGAAGTAGTTAATTTAGAGTTTTTAATTTTAAACTATTAACAAAATGCAGATCTTCAAGTAAATAACTTATAGAACAAAAGTAGTTATTTTAGGGTTTTCAATTTTAAACTATTAACAAAATACTGATCTTCATATACTTAACTTATAGAACAGAAGTAGTTAATTTAGAGTTTTTAATGTTAAACTATTAACAAAATGCAAATCTTCAAGTAAATAACTTATAGAACAAAAGTAGTTATTTTTGGGTTTCAATTTTAATCTATTAACAAAATTCTGATCTTTAAGTAAATAACTTAAGGAACTAAAGTATTAGTTAGAAGATTTTGATTTTAAATTGCTACAAAATTCTGTTCTTCAAGTAAATAACTTATAGAACAAAAGTAGTTATTTTAGAGTTTTCAATTTTAAACTATTAACAAAATTCTGATCTTCATGTAAATAACTTATAGAACAGAAGTAGTTAATTTAGAGTTTTTAATTTTAAACTATTAACAAAATTCTGATCTTTAAGTAAATAACTTATAGAACAGAAGTAGTTAATTTAGAGTTTTTAATTTTAAACTGTTAACAAAATGAGGATCTTCAAGTAAATAACTTATAGAACAAAAGTAGTTATTTTAGAGTTTTCAATTTTAAACTATTAACAATATTCTGATCTTCAAGTAAATAACTTATAGAACAGAAGTAGTTAATTTAGAGTTTTTAATTTTAAACTGTTAACAAAATGAGGATCTTCAAGTAAATAACTTATAGAACAAAAGTAGTTATTTTAGAGTTTTCAATTTTAAACTATTAACAAAATACTGATCTTCATGTAAATAACTTAAAGAACTAAAGTATTAGTTTGAAGACTTCGATTTTAAATTGTCTACAAATTTCTGTTCTTTAAGTAAATAAATAAAAGAACAAAAGTAGTTAGATTATAGCTTTAATTTTAAACTATTAACAAAATGCAGATCTTCAAGTAAATAACTTATAGAAAAAAGTAGTTATTTTAGGGTTTTCAATTTTAAACTATTAGCAAAATTCTGATCTTCAAGTAAATAACTTATAGAACAGAAGTAGTTAATTTAGAGTTTTTAATTTTAAACTATTAACAAAATGCAGATCTTCAAGTAAATAACTTATAGAAGAAAAGTAGTTATTTTAGGGTTTTCAATTTTAAACTATTAACAAAATACTGATCTTCATGTAAATAACTTATTGAACAGAAGTAGTTAATTTAGAGTTTTTAATTTTAAACTATTAACAAAATGCAGATCTTCAAGTAAATAACTTATAGAACAAAAGTAGTTATTTTCGAGTTTTCAATTTTAAACTATTTACAATATTCTGATCTTCATGTAAATAACTTATAGAACAGAAGTAGTTAATTTAGAGTTTTTAATTTTAAACTATTAACAAAATGCAGATCTTCAAGTAAATAACTTATAGAACAAAAGTAGTTATTTTAGGGTTTTCAATTTTAAACTATTAACAAAATTCTGATCTTCAAGTAAATAACTTAAGGAACTAAAGTATTAGTTAGAAGATTGTGATTTTAAATTGCTACAAAATTCTGTTCTTCAAGTAAATAACTTATAGAACAAAAGTAGTTATTTTAGAGTTTTCAATTTTAAACTATTAACATCATTCTGATCTTCAAGTAAATAACTTATAGAACAGAAGTAGTTAATTTAGAGTTTTTAATGTTAAACTATTAACAAAATGCAAATCTTCAAGTAAATAACTTATAGAACAAAAGTAGTTATTTTAGGGTTTTCAATTTTAAACTATTAACAAAATTCTGATCTTCAAGTAAATAACTTAAGGAACTAAAGTATTAGTTAGAAGATTTTGATTTTAAATTGCTACAAAATTCTGTTCTACAAGTAAATAACTTATAGAACTAAAGTAGTTATTTTGGAGTTTTCAATTTTAAACTATTACCAATATTCTGATCTTCAAGTAAATAACTTATAGAACAAAAGTAGTTATTTTAGGGTTTTCAATTTTAAACTATTAACAAAATTCTGATCTTCAAGTAAATAACTTAAGGAACTAAAGTATAAGTTAGAAGATTTTGATTTTAAATTGCTACAAAATTCTGTTCTACAAGTAAATAACTTATAGAACAAAAGTAGTTATTTTAGGGTTTTCAATTTTAAACTATTACCAAAATACTGATCTTCATGTTAATAACTTATAGAACAAAAGTAGTTATTTTAGGGTTTTCAATTTTAAACTATTAACAAAATACTGATCTTCAAGTAAATAACTTATAGAACAGAAGTAGTTAATTTAGAGTTTTTAATTTTAAACTATTAACAAAATGCAGATCTTCAAGTAAATAACTTATAGAACAAAAGTAGTTATTTTAGGGTTTTCAATTTTAAACTATTAACAAAATACTGATCTTCATATACTTAACTTATAGAACAGAAGTAGTTAATTTAGAGTTTTTAATGTTAAACTATTAACAAAATGCAAATCTTCAAGTAAATAACTTATAGAACAAAAGTAGTTATTTTTGGGTTTCAATTTTAATCTATTAACAAAATTCTGATCTTTAAGTAAATAACTTAAGGAACTAAAGTATTAGTTAGAAGATTTTGATTTTAAATTGCTACAAAATTCTGTTCTTCAAGTAAATAACTTATAGAACAAAAGTAGTTATTTTAGAGTTTTCAATTTTAAACTATTAACAAAATTCTGATCTTCATGTAAATAACTTATAGAACAGAAGTAGTTAATTTAGAGTTTTTAATTTTAAACTATTAACAAAATTCTGATCTTTAAGTAAATAACTTATAGAACAGAAGTAGTTAATTTAGAGTTTTTAATTTTAAACTATTAACAAAATGCAGATCTCCAAGTAAATTACTTATAGAACAAAAGTAGTTATTTTAGGGTTATCATTTTTAAACTATTAACAAAATTCTGATCTTCATGTAAATAACTTATAGAACAGAAGTAGTTAATTTAGAGTTTTTGATTTTAAACTATTAACAAAATTCTGATCTTCAAGTAAATAACTTAAGGAACTAAAGTATTAGTTAGAAGATTTTGATTTTACATTGCTACAAAATTCTGTTCTTCAAGTAAATAACTTGTAGAACAAAAGTAGTTATTTTAGAATTTTCAATTTTAAACTATTAACAATATTTTGATCTTCATGTAAATAACTTATAGAACAGATGTAGCTAATTTAGAGTTTTTAATTTTAAACTATTAACAAAATGCAAATCTTCAAGTGAATAACTTATAGAACAAAAGTAGTTATTTTAGGGTTTTCAATTTTAAACTATTAGCAAAATTCTGATCTTCTAATAAATAACTTATAGAACAAAAGTAGTTATTTTAGGGTTTTCAATTTTAAACTATTAGCAAAATTCTGATCTTCAAGTAAATAACTTAAGGAACTAAAGTATTAGTTAGAAGATTTTGATTTTAAATTGCTACAAAATTTTGTTCTACAAGTAAATAACTTATAGAACAAAAGTAGTTATTTTAGGGTATTCAATTTTAAACTATTAACAAAATTCTGATCTTCAAGTAAATAACTTAAGGAACTAAAGTATTAGTTAGAAGATTTTGATTTTACATTGCTACAAAATTCTGTTCTTCAAGTAAATAACTTGTAGAACAAAAGTAGTTATTTTAGAATTTTCAATTTTAAACTATTAACAATATTTTGATCTTCATGTAAATAACTTATAGAACAGATGTAGCTAATTTAGAGTTTTTAATTTTAAACTATTAACAAAATGCAGATCTCCAAGTAAATTACTTATAGAACAAAAGTAGTTATTTTAGGGTTTTCATTTTTAAACTATTAACAAAATTCTGATCTTCATGTAAATAACTTATAGAACAGAAGTAGTTAATTTAGAGTTTTTAATTTTAAACTATTAACAAAATTCTGATCTTCAAGTAAATAACTTAAGGAACTAAAGTATTAGTTAGAAGATTTTGATTTTACATTGCTACAAAATTCTGTTCTTCAAGTAAATAACTTGTAGAACAAAAGTAGTTATTTTAGAGTTTTCAATTTTAAACTATTAACAATATTTTGATCTTCATGTAAATAACTTATAGAACAGATGTAGCTAATTTAGAGTTTTTAATTTTAAACTATTAACAAAATGCAAATCTTCAAGTGAATAACTTGTAGAACAAAAGTAGTTATTTTAGGGTTTTCAATTTTAAACTATTAACAAAATACTGATCTTCATGTAAATAACTTATAGAACAAAAGTAGTTATTTTAGGGTTTTCAATTTTAAACTATTAACAAAATACTGATCTTCAAGTAAATAACTTATAGAACAGAAGTAGTTAATTTAGAGTTTTTTATTTTAAACTATTAACAAAATGCAGATCTTCAAGTAAATAACTTATAGAACAAAAGTAGTTATTTTAGGGTTTTCAATTTTAAACTATTAACAAAATACTGATCTTCATATACTTAACTTATAGAACAGAAGTAGTTAATTTAGAGTTTTTAATGTTAAACTATTAACAAAATGCAAATCTTCAAGTAAATAACTTATAGAACAAAAGTAGTTATTTTTGGGTTTTCAATTTTAATCTATTAACAAAATTCTGATCTTCAAGTAAATAACTTAAGGAACTAAAGTATTAGTTAGAAGATTTTGATTTTAAATTGCTACAAAATTCTGTTCTTCAAGTAAATAACTTATAGAACAAAAGTAGTTATTTTAGAGTTTTCAATTTTAAACTATTAACAAAATTCTGATCTTCATGTAAATAACTTATAGAACAGAAGTAGTTAATTTAGAGTTTTTAATTTTAAACTATTAACAAAATTCTGATCTTCAAGTAAATAACTTATAGAACAGAAGTAGTTAATTTAGAGTTTTTAATTTTAAACTATTAACAAAATGCAGATCTCCAAGTAAATTACTTATAGAACAAAAGTAGTTATTTTAGGGTTTTCATTTTTAAACTATTAACAAAATTCTGATCTTCATGTAAATAACTTATAGAACAGAAGTAGTTAATTTAGAGTTTTTAATTTTAAACTATTAACAAAATTCTGATCTTCAAGTAAATAACTTAAGGAACTAAAGTATTAGTTAGAAGATTTTGATTTTACATTGCTACAAAATTCTGTTCTTCAAGTAAATAACTTGTAGAGCAAAAGTAGTTATTTTAGAGTTTTCAATTTTAAACTATTAACAATATTTTGATCTTCATGTAAATAACTTATAGAACAGATGTAGCTAATTTAGAGTTTTTAATTTTAAACTATTAACAAAATGCAAATCTTCAAGTGAATAACTTATAGAACAGAAGTAGTTAATTTAGAGTTTTTAATTTTAAACTATTAACAAAATGCAGATCTCCAAGTAAATTACTTATAGAACAAAAGTAGTTATTTTAGGGTTATCATTTTTAAACTATTAACAAAATTCTGATCTTCATGTAAATAACTTATAGAACAGAAGTAGTTAATTTAGAGTTTTTAATTTTAAACTATTAACAAAATTCTGATCTTCAAGTAAATAACTTAAGGAACTAAAGTATTAGTTAGAAGATTTTGATTTTACATTGCTACAAAATTCTGTTCTTCAAGTAAATAACTTGTAGAACAAAAGTAGTTATTTTAGAATTTTCAATTTTAAACTATTAACAATATTTTGATCTTCATGTAAATAACTTATAGAACAGATGTAGCTAATTTAGAGTTTTTAATTTTAAACTATTAACAAAATGCAAATCTTCAAGTGAATAACTTATAGAACAAAAGTAGTTATTTTAGGGTTTTCAATTTTAAACTATTAGCAAAATTCTGATCTTCTAGTAAATAACTTATAGAACAAAAGTAGTTATTTTAGGGTTTTCAATTTTAAACTATTAGCAAAATTCTGATCTTCAAGTAAATAACTTAAGGAACTAAAGTATTAGTTAGAAGATTTTGATTTTAAATTGCTACAAAATTCTGTTCTACAAGTAAATAACTTATAGAACAAAAGTAGTTATTTTAGGGTATTCAATTTTAAACTATTAACAAAATTCTGATCTTCAAGTAAATAACTTAAGGAACTAAAGTATTAGTTAGAAGATTTTGATTTTAAATTGCTACAAAATTCTGTTCTACAAGTAAATAACTTATAGAACAAAAGTAGTTATTTTAGAGTTTTCAATTTTAAACTATTAACAATATTCTGATCTTCAAGTAAATAACTTATAGAACAGAAGTAGTTAATTTAGAGTTTTTAATTTTAAACTATTAACAAAATTCTGATCTTCAAGTAAATAACTTATAGAACAGAAGTAGTTAATTTAGAGTTTTTAATTTTAAACTATTGACAAAATGCAGATCTCCAAGTAAATTACTTATAGAACAAAAGTAGTTATTTTAGGGTTTTCATTTTTAAACTATTAACAAAATTCTGATCTTCATGTAAATAACTTATAGAACAGAAGTAGTTAATTTAGAGTTTTTAATTTTAAACTATTAACAAAATTCTGATCTTCAAGTAAATAACTTAAGGAACTAAAGTATTAGTTAGAAGATTTTGATTTTACATTGCTACAAAATTCTGTTCTTCAAGTAAATAACTTGTAGAACAAAAGTAGTTATTTTAGAGTTTTCAATTTTAAACTATTAACAATATTTTGATCTTCATGTAAATAACTTATAGAACAGATGTAGCTAATTTAGAGTTTTTAATTTTAAACTATTAACAAAATGCAAATCTTCAAGTGAATAACTTATAGAACAAAAGTAGTTATTTTAGGGTTTTCAATTTTAAACTATTAACAAAATACTGATCTTCATGTAAATAACTTATAGAACAAAAGTAGTTATTTTAGGGTTTTCAATTTTAAACTATTAACAAAATACTGATCTTCAAGTAAATAACTTATAGAACAGAAGTAGTTAATTTAGAGTTTTTAATTTTAAACTATTAACAAAATGCAGATCTTCAAGTAAATAACTTATAGAACAAAAGTAGTTATTTTAGGGTTTTCAATTTTAAACTATTAACAAAATACTGATCTTCATATACTTAACTTATAGAACAGAAGTAGTTAATTTAGAGTTTTTAATGTTAAACTATTAACAAAATGCAAATCTTCAAGTAAATAACTTATAGAACAAAAGTAGTTATTTTTGGGTTTTCAATTTTAATCTATTAACAAAATTCTGATCTTCAAGTAAATAACTTAAGGAACTAAAGTATTAGTTAGAAGATTTTGATTTTAAATTGCTACAAAATTCTGTTCTTCAAGTAAATAACTTATAGAACAAAAGTAGTTATTTTAGAGTTTTCAATTTTAAACTATTAACAAAATTCTGATCTTCATGTAAATAACTTATAGAACAGAAGTAGTTAATTTAGAGTTTTTAATTTTAAACTATTAACAAAATTCTGATCTTCAAGTAAATAACTTATAGAACAGAAGTAGTTAATTTAGAGTTTTTAATTTTAAACTATTAACAAAATGCAGATCTCCAAGTAAATTACTTATAGAACAAAAGTAGTTATTTTAGGGTTTTCATTTTTAAACTATTAACAAAATTCTGATCTTCATGTAAATAACTTATAGAACAGAAGTAGTTAATTTAGAGTTTTTAATTTTAAACTATTAACAAAATTCTGATCTTCAAGTAAATAACTTAAGGAACTAAAGTATTAGTTAGAAGATTTTGATTTTACATTGCTACAAAATTCTGTTCTTCAAGTAAATAACTTGTAGAACAAAAGTAGTTATTTTAGAGTTTTCAATTTTAAACTATTAACAATATTTTGATCTTCATGTAAATAACTTATAGAACAGATGTAGCTAATTTAGAGTTTTTAATTTTAAACTATTAACAAAATGCAAATCTTCAAGTGAATAACTTATAGAACAAAAGTAGTTATTTTAGGGTTTTCAATTTTAAACTATTAGCAAAATTCTGATCTTCTAGTAAATAACTTATAGAACAAAAGTAGTTATTTTAGGGTTTTCAATTTTAAACTATTAGCAAAATTCTGATCTTCAAGTAAATAACTTAAGGAACTAAAGTATTAGTTAGAAGATTTTGATTTTAAATTGCTACAAAATTCTGTTCTACAAGTAAATAACTTATAGAACAAAAGTAGTTATTTTAGGGTTTTCAATTTGAAACTATTAACAAAATACTGATCTTCATGTAAATAACTTATAGAACAAAAGTAGTTATTTTAGGGTATTCAATTTTAAACTATTAACAAAATTCTGATCTTCAAGTAAATAACTTAAGGAACTAAAGTATTAGTTAGAAGATTTTGATTTTAAATTGCTACAAAATTCTGTTCTACAAGTAAATAACTTATAGAACAAAAGTAGTTATTTTAGAGTTTTCAATTTTAAACTATTAACAATATTCTGATCTTCAAGTAAATAACTTATAGAACAGAAGTAGTTAATTTAGAGTTTTTAATTTTAAACTATTAACAAAATTCTGATCTTCAAGTAAATAACTTATAGAACAGAAGTAGTTAATTTAGAGTTTTTAATTTTAAACTATTAACAAAATGCAGATCTCCAAGTAAATTACTTATAGAACAAAAGTAGTTATTTTAGGGTTTTCATTTTTAAACTATTAACAAAATTCTGATCTTCATGTAAATAACTTATAGAACAGAAGTAGTTAATTTAGAGTTTTTAATTTTAAACTATTAACAAAATTCTGATCTTCAAGTAAATAACTTAAGGAACTAAAGTATTAGTTAGAAGATTTTGATTTTACATTGCTACAAAATTCTGTTCTTCAAGTAAATAACTTGTAGAACAAAAGTAGTTATTTTAGAGTTTTCAATTTTAAACTATTAACAATATTTTGATCTTCATGTAAATAACTTATAGAACAGATGTAGCTAATTTAGAATTTTTAATTTTAAACTATTAACAAAATGCAAATCTTCAAGTGAATAACTTATAGAACAAAAGTAGTTATTTTAGGGTTTTCAATTTTAAACTATTAACAAAATACTAATCTTCATGTAAATAACTTATAGAACAAAAGTAGTTATTTTAGGGTTTTCAATTTTAAACTATTAACAAAATACTGATCTTCAAGTAAATAACTTATAGAACAGAAGTAGTTAATTTAGAGTTTTTAATTTTAAACTATTAACAAAATGCAGATCTTCAAGTAAATAACTTATAGAACAAAAGTAGTTATTTTAGGGTTTTCAATTTTAAACTATTAACAAAATACTGATCTTCATATACTTAACTTATAGAACAGAAGTAGTTAATTTAGAGTTTTTAATGTTAAACTATTAACAAAATGCAAATCTTCAAGTAAATAACTTATAGAACAAAAGTAGTTATTTTTGGGTTTTCAATTTTAATCTATTAACAAAATTCTGATCTTCAAGTAAATAACTTAAGGAACTAAAGTATTAGTTAGAAGATTTTGATTTTAAATTGCTACAAAATTCTGTTCTTCAAGTAAATAACTTATAGAACAAAAGTAGTTATTTTAGAGTTTTCAATTTTAAACTATTAACAAAATTCTGATCTTCATGTAAATAACTTATAGAACAGAAGTAGTTAATTTAGAGTTTTTAATTTTAAACTATTAACAAAATTCTGATCTTCAAGTAAATAACTTATAGAACAGAAGTAGTTAATTTAGAGTTTTTAATTTTAAACTATTAACAAAATGCAGATCTCCAAGTAAATTACTTATAGAACAAAAGTAGTTATTTTAGGGTTTTCATTTTTAAACTATTAACAAAATTCTGATCTTCATGTAAATAACTTATAGAACAGAAGTAGTTAATTTAGAGTTTTTAATTTTAAACTATTAACAAAATTCTGATCTTCAAGTGAATAACTTATAGAACAAAAGTAGTTATTTTAGAGTTTTCAATTTTAAACTATTAACAATATTTTGATCTTCATGTAAATAACTTATAGAACAGATGTAGCTAATTTAGAGTTTTTAATTTTAAACTATTAACAAAATGCAAATCTTCAAGTGAATAACTTATAGAACAAAAGTAGTTATTTTAGGGTTTTCAATTTTAAACTATTAGCAAAATTCTGATCTTCTAGTAAATAACTTATAGAACAAAAGTAGTTATTTTAGGGTTTTCAATTTTAAACTATTAGCAAAATTCTGATCTTCAAGTAAATAACTTAAGGAACTAAAGTATTAGTTAGAAGATTTTGATTTTAAATTGCTACAAAATTCTGTTCTACAAGTAAATAACTTATAGAACAAAAGTAGTTATTTTAGGGTTTTCAATTTGAAACTATTAACAAAATACTGATCTTCATGTAAATAACTTATAGAACAAAAGTAGTTATTTCAGGGTATTCAATTTTAAACTATTAACAAAATTCTGATCTTCAAGTAAATAACTTAAGGAACTAAAGTATTAGTTAGAAGATTTTGATTTTAAATTGCTACAAAATTCTGTTCTACAAGTAAATAACTTATAGAACAAAAGTAGTTATTTTAGAGTTTTCAATTTTAAACTATTAACAATATTCTGATCTTCAAGTAAATAACTTATAGAACAGAAGTAGTTAATTTACAGTTTTTAATTTTAAACTGTTAACAAAATGCAGATCTTCAAGTAAATAACTTATAGAACAAAAGTAGTTATTTTAGAGTTTTCAATTTTAAACTATTAACATCATTCTGATCTTCAAGTAAAAAACTTATAGAACAGAAGTAGTTAATTTAGAGTTTTTAATGTTAAACTATTAACAAAATGCAAATCTTCAAGTAAATAACTTATAGAACAAAAGTAGTTATTTTAGGGTTTTCAATTTTAAACTATTAACAAAATTCTGATCTTCAAGTAAATAACTTAAGGAACTAAAGTATTAGTTAGAAGAGTTTGATTTTAAATTGCTACAAAATTCTGTTCTACAAGTAAATAACTTATAGAACTAAAGTAGTTATTTTGGAGTTTTCAATTTTAAACTATTACCAATATTCTGATCTTCAAGTAAATAACTTATAGAACAAAAGTAGTTATTTTAGGGTTTTCAATTTTAAACTATTAACAAAATTCTGATCTTCAAGTAAATAACTTAAGGAACTAAAGTATTAGTTAGAAGATTTTGATTTTAAATTGCTACAAAATTCTGTTCTACAAGTAAATAACTTATAGAACAAAAGTAGTTATTTTAGGGTTTTCAATTTTAAACTATTAACAAAATACTGATCTTCGTGTAAATAACTTATAGAACAAAAGTAGTTATTTTAGGGTTTTCAATTTTAAACTATTAACAAAATACTGATCTTCAAGTAAATAACTTATAGAACAGAAGTAGTTAATTTAGAGTTTTTAATTTTAAACTATTAACAAAATGCAGATCTTCAAGTAAATAACTTAAGGAACTAAAGTATTAGTTAGAAGAGTTTGATTTTAAATTGCTACAAAATTCTGTTCTACAAGTAAATAACTTATAGAACTAAAGTAGTTATTTTGGAGTTTTCAATTTTAAACTATTACCAATATTCTGATCTTCAAGTAAATAACTTATAGAACAAAAGTAGTTATTTTAGGGTTTTCAATTTTAAACTATTAACAAAATTCTGATCTTCAAGTAAATAACTTAAGGAACTAAAGTATTAGTTAGAAGATTTTGATTTTAAATTGCTACAAAATTCTGTTCTACAAGTAAATAACTTATAGAACAAAAGTAGTTATTTTAGGGTTTTCAATTTTAAACTATTAACAAAATACTGATCTTCATGTAAATAACTTATAGAACAAAAGTTGTTATTTTAGGGTTTTCAATTTTAAACTATTAACAAAATACTGATCTTCAAGTAAATAACTTATAGAACAGAAGTAGCTAATTTAGAGTTTTTAATTTTAAACTATTAACAAAATGCAAATCTTCAAGTAAATAACTTATAGAACAAAAGTAGTTATTTTAGGGTTTTCAATTTTAAACTATTAGCAAAATTCTGATCTTCTAGTAAATAACTTATAGAACAAAAGTAGTTATTTTAGGGTTTTCAATTTTAAACTATTAGCAAAATTCTGATCTTCAAGTAAATAACTTAAGGAACTAAAGTATTAGTTAGAAGATTTTGATTTTAAATTGCTACAAAATTCTGTTCTACAAGTAAATAACTTATAGAACAAAAGTAGTTATTTTAGGATTTTCAATTTTAAACTATTAACAAAATACTGATCTTCATGTAAATAACTTATAGAACAAAAGTAGTTATTTTAGGGTATTCAATTTTAAACTATTAACAAAATTCTGATGTTCAAGTAAATAACTTAAGGAACTAAAGTATTAGTTAGAAGATTTTGATTTTAAATTGCTACAAAATTCTGTTCTACAAGTAAATAACTTATAGAACAAAAGTAGTTATTTTAGAGTTTTCAATTTTAAACTATTAACAATATTCTGATCTTCAAGTAAATAACTTATAGAACAGAAGTAGTTAATTTAGAGTTTTTAATTTTAAACTGTTAACAAAATGAGGATCTTCAAGTAAATAACTTATAGAACAAAAGTAGTTATTTTAGAGTTTTCAATTTTAAACTATTAACAAAATACTGATCTTCATGTAAATAACTTAAAGAACTAAAGTATTAGTTTGAAGACTTCGATTTTAAATTGTCTACAAATTTCTGTTCTTTAAGTAAATAAATAAAAGAACAAAAGTAGTTAGATTATAGCTTTAATTTTAAACTATTAATAAAATGCAGATCTTCAAGTAAATAACTTATAGAAAAAAGTAGTTATTTTAGGGTTTTCAATTTTAAACTATTAGCAAAATTCTGATCTTCAAGTAAATAACTTATAGAACAGAAGTAGTTAATTTAGAGTTTTTAATTTTAAACTATTAACAAAATGCAGATCTTCAAGTAAATAACTTATAGAAGAAAAGTAGTTATTTTAGGGTTTTCAATTTTAAACTATTAACAAAATACTGATCTTCATGTAAATAACTTATTGAACAGAAGTAGTTAATTTAGAGTTTTTAATTTTAAACTATTAACAAAATGCAGATCTTCAAGTAAATAACTTATAGAAAAAAGTAGTTATTTTAGGGTTTTCAATTTTAAACTATTAGCAAAATTCTGATCTTCAAGTAAATAACTTATAGAACAGAAGTAGTTAATTTAGAGTTTTTAATTTTAAACTATTAACAAAATGCAGATCTTCAAGTAAATAACTTATAGAAGAAAAGTAGTTATTTTAGGGTTTTCAATTTTAAACTATTAACAAAATACTGATCTACATGTAAATAACTTATTGAACAGAAGTAGTTAATTTAGAGTTTTTAATTTTAAACTATTAACAAAATGCAGATCTTCAAGTAAATAACTTATAGAACAAAAGTAGTTATTTTCGAGTTTTCAATTTTAAACTATTTACAATATTCTGATCTTCATGTAAATAACTTATAGAACAGAAGTAGTTAATTTAGAGTTTTTAATTTTAAACTATTAACAAAATGCAGATCTTCAAGTAAATAACTTATAGAACAAAAGTAGTTATTTTAGGGTTTTCAATTTTAAACTATTAACAAAATTCTGATCTTCAAGTAAATAACTTAAGGAACTAAAGTATTAGTTAGAAGATTTTGATTTTAAATTGCTACAAAATTCTGTTCTTCAAGTAAATAACTTATAGAACAAAAGTAGTTATTTTAGAGTTTTCAATTTTAAACTATTAACATCATTCTGATCTTCAAGTAAATAACTTATAGAACAGAAGTAGTTAATTTAGAGTTTTTAATGTTAAACTATTAACAAAATGCAAATCTTCAAGTAAATAACTTATAGAACAAAAGTAGTTATTTTAGGGTTTTCAATTTTAAACTATTAACAAAATTCTGATCTTCAAGTAAATAACTTAAGGAACTAAAGTATTAGTTAGAAGATTTTGATTTTAAATTGCTACAAAATTCTGTTCTACAAGTAAATAACTTATAGAACTAAAGTAGTTATTTTGGAGTTTTCAATTTTAAACTATTACCAATATTCTGATCTTCAAGTAAATAACTTATAGAACAAAAGTAGTTATTTTAGGGTTTTCAATTTTAAACTATTAACAAAATTCTGATCTTCAAGTAAATAACCTAAGGAACTAAAGTATAAGTTAGAAGATTTTGATTTTAAATTGCTACAAAATTCTGTTCTACAAGTAAATAACTTATAGAACAAAAGTAGTTATTTTAGGGTTTTCATTTTTAAACTATTAACAAAATTCTGATCTTCATGTAAATAACTTATAGAACAGAAGTAGTTAATTTAGAGTTTTTAATTTTAAACTATTAACAAAATTCTGATCTTCAAGTAAATAACTTAAGGAACTAAAGTATTAGTTAGAAGATTTTGATTTTACATTGCTACAAAATTCTGTTCTTCAAGTAAATAACTTGTAGAACAAAAGTAGTTATTTTAGAGTTTTCAATTTTAAACTATTAACAATATTTTGATCTTCATGTAAATAACTTATAGAACAGATGTAGCTAATTTAGAGTTTTTAATTTTAAACTAGTAACAAAATGCAAATCTTCAAGTGAATAACTTATAGAACAAAAGTAGTTATTTTAGGGTTTTCAATTTTAAACTATTAGCAAAATTCTGATCTTCAAGTAAATAACTTAAGGAACTAAAGTATTAGTTAGAAGATTTTGATTTTAAATTGCTACAAAATTCTGTTCTACAAGTAAATAACTTATAGAACAAAAGTAGTTATTTTAGAGTTTTCAATTTTAAACTATTAACAATATTCTGATCTTCAAGTAAATAACTTATAGAACAGAAGTAGTTAATTTAGAGTTTTTAATTTTAAACTGTTAACAAAATGCAGATCTTCAAGTAAATAACTTATAGTGTCACGACCTTTTGGTCGTGGGGGTTTTATTGTAGCTCAGATTAATCAATTAAAGTCACGACAGGAGTTTAAACAATTATAATGACGCATAATACAACATACAATAATTACAATTAAGTCTTACCCTAAAAGGCTGAGGGAGGATTGGATCACCAACATGACGGACATAGGTTTCAGCGGTAATCCCTACTCGCACTTCACCCACGGCTGACTGCCGATTTTCCGACTTACCGCCCTTTTTGTTGTAATCCTCCCTCTTAATCTTAATTCTACTAATTATAATTCTTATTGGTTATTGTTGGATTCATATTATTGGTTTATCGATTAAGTTGATTCATCGGGGCAATGTTCCGTTTACAATTTTGATGATCAATCAATCACACAGGATATAGAATATATTTTGTTATAGTAATTATAAATTTAGTTTTATACCGTGTGATTGATTTTTACGTGACAATAGAACAAAAGTAGTTATTTTAGAGTTTTCAATTTTAAACTATTAACAAAATACTGATCTTCATGTAAATAACTTAAAGAACTAAAGTATTAGTTTGAAGACTTCGATTTTAAATTGTCTACAAATTTCTGTTCTTTAAGTAAATAAATAAAAGAACAAAAGTAGTTAGATTATAGCTTTAATTTTAAACTATTAACAAAATGCAGATCTTCAAGTAAATAACTTATAGAAAAAAGTAGTTATTTTAGGGTTTTCAATTTTAAACTATTAGCAAAATTCTGATCTTCAAGTAAATAACTTATAGAACAGAAGTAGTTAATTTAGAGTTTTTAATTTTAAACTATTAACAAAATGCAGATCTTCAAGTAAATAACTTATAGAACAAAAGTAGTTATTTTAGGGTTTTCAATTTTAAACTATTAGCAAAATTCTGATCTTCAAGTAAATAACTTATAGAACAGAAGTAGTTAATTTAGAGTTTTTAATTTTAAACTATTAACAAAATGCAGATCTTCAAGTAAATAACTTATTGAACAGAAGTAGTTAATTTAGAGTTATTAATTTTAAACTATTAACAAAATGCAGATCTTCAAGTAAATAACTTATAGAACAAAAGTAGTTATTTTAGGGTTTTCAATTTTAAACTATTAGCAAAATTCTGATCTTCAAGTAAATAACTTAAAGAACTAAAGTATTAGTTAGAAGATATTGATTTTAAATTGCTACAAAATTCTGTTCTACAAGTAAATAACTTATAGAACAAAAGTAGTTATTTAAGAGTTTTCAATTATAAACTATTAACAATATTCTGATCTTCAAGTAAATAACTTATAGAACAGAAGTAGTTATTTTAGGGTTTTCAATTTTAAACTATTAACAAAATACTGATCTTCATGTAAATAACTTATAGAACAGAAGTAGTTAATTTAGAGTTTTTAATTTAGAGTTTTTAATTTTAAACTATTAACAAAATGCAGATCTTCAAGTAAATAACTTATAGAACAAAAGTAGTTATTTTAGGGTTTTCAATTTTAAACTATTAGCAAAATTCTGATCTTCAAGTAAATAACTTAAAGAACTAAAGTATTAGTTAGAAGATTTTGATTTTACTCTGCTACAAAATTCTGTTCTTCAAGTAAATAACTTATAGAACAAAAGTAGTTATTTTAGAGTTTTCAATTTTAAACTATTAACAATATTCTGATCTTCAAGTAAATAACTTATAGAACAGAAGTAGTTAATTTAGAGTTTTTAATTTTAAACTATTAACAAAACGCAGATCTTCAAGTAAATAACTTATAGAACAAAAGTAGTTAATTTAGAGTTTTTAATTTTAAACTATTAACAAAATTCTGTTCTTCAAGTAAATAACTTATAGAACAAAAGTAGTTATTTTAGAGTTTTCAATTTTAAACTATTAACAATATTCTGATCTTCAAGTAAATAACTTATAGAACAGAAGTAGTTAATTTAGAGTTTATTTTTTAAACTATTAACAAAACGCAGATCTTCAAGTAAATAACTTATAGAACAAAAGTAGTTAATTTAGAGTTTTTAATTTTAAACTATTAACAAAATTCTGTTCTTCAAGTAAATAACTTATAGAACAAAAGTAGTTATTTTAGAGTTTTTAATTTTAAACTATTAACAAAATTCTGATCTTCAAGTAAATAACTTATAGAACAGAAGTAGTTAATTTAGAGTTTTTAATTTTAAACTACTAACAAAATGCAGATCTTCAAGCAAATAACTTATAGAACAAAATTAGTTATTTTAGGGTTTTCAATTTTAAACTATTATAAAATTCTGATCTTCAAGTAAATAACTTAAAGAACTAAAGTATTAGTTAGAAGATTTTGACTTTACATTGCTACAAAATTCTGTTCTTCAAGTAAATAACCTATAGAACAAAAGTAGTAATTTTAGGGTTTTCAATTTTAAACTATTAACAAAATTCTGATCTTCAAGTAAATAACTTAAGGAACTAAAGTATTAGTTAGAAGATTTTGATTTTAAATTGCTACAAAATTCTGTTCTACAAGTAAATAACATATAGAACTAAAGTAGTTATTTTAGAGTTTTCAATTTTAATCTATTAACAATATTCTGATCTTCAAGTAAATAACTTATAGAACAAAAGTAGTTATTTTAGGGTTTTCAATTTTAAACTATTAACAAAATTCTGAACTTCCTAGTAAATAACTTAAGGAACTAAAGTATTAGTTAGAAGATTTTGATTTTAAATTGCTACAAAATTCTGTTCTACAAGTAAATAACTTATAGAACAAAAGTAGTTATTTTAGGGTTTTCAATTTTAAACTATTAACAAAATACTGATCTTCATGTAAATAACTTATAGAACAAAAGTAGTTATTTTAGGGTTTTCAATTTTAAACTATTAACAAAATTCTGATCTTCAAGTAAATAACTTAAGGAACTAAAGTATTAGTTAGAAGATTTTGATTTTAAATTGCTACAAAATTCTGTTCTACAAGTAATTAACTTATAGAACAAAAGTAGTTATTTTAGAGTTTTCAATTTTAAACTATTAACAATATTCTGATCTTCAAGTAAATAACTTATAGAACAGAAGTAGTTAATTTAGAGTTTTTAATTTAAAACTATTAATAAAATGCAGATCTTCAAGTAAATAACTTATAGAACAAAAGTAGTTATTTTAGGGTTTTCAATTTTAAACTATTAACAAAATACTGATCTTCATGTAAATAACTTATAGAACAGAAGTAGTTAATTTAGAGTTTTTAATTTTAAACTATTAACAAAATGCAGATCTTCAAGTAAATAACTTATAGAACAAAAGTAGTTATTTTAGGGTTTTCAATTTAAAACGATTAGCAAAATTCTGATCTTCAAGTAAATAATTTATAGAACAGAAGTAGTTAATTAAAGTTTTTAATTTTAAACTATTAACAAAATGCAGATCTTCAAGTAAATAACTTATAGAACAAAAGTAGTTATTTTAGGGTTTTCAATTTTAAACTATTAACAAAATACTGATCTTCATGTAAATAACTAATTGAACAGAAGTAGTTAATTTAGAGTTTTTAATTTTAAACTATTAACAAAATGCAGATCTTCAAGTAAATAACTTATAGAACAAAAGTAGTTATTTTAGGGTTTTCAATTTTAAACTATTAACAAAATTCTGATCTTCAAGTAAATAACTTAAGGAACTAAAGTATTAGTTAGAAGATTTTGATTTTAAATTGCTACAAAATTCTGTTCTACAAGTAAATAACTTATAGAACAAAAGTAGTTATTTTAGGGTTTTCAATTTTAAACTATTAACAAAATACTGATCTTCATGTAAATAACTTATAGAACAAAAGTAGTTATTTTAGGGTTTTCAATTTTAAACTATTAACAAAATTCTGATCTTCAAGTAAATAACTTATTGAACAGAAGTAGTTAATTTAGAGTTTTTAATTTTAAACTATTAACAAAATGCAGATCTTCAAGTAAATAACTTATAGAACAAAAGTAGTTATTTTAGGGTTTTCAATTTTAAACTATTAACAAAATACTGATCTTCATGTAAATAACTTATAGAACAGAAGTAGTTAATTTAGAGTTTTTAATTTTAAACAATTAACAAAATGCAGATCTTCAAGTAAATAACTTATAGAACAAAAGTAGTTATTTTAGGGTTTTCAATTTTAAACTATTAACAAAATTCTGATCTTCAAGTAAATAACTTATAGAACAAAAGTAGTTATTTTAGGGTTTTCAATTTTAAACTATTAACAAAATTCTGATCTTCCTAGTAAATAACTTAAGGAACTAAAGTATTAGTTAGAAGATTTTGATTTTAAATTGCTACAAAATTCTGTTCTACAAGTAAATAACTTATAGAACAAAAGTAGTTATTTTACAGTTTTCAATTTTAAACTATTAACAAAATACTGATCTTCATGTAAATAACTTATAGAACAAAAGTAGTTATTTTAGGGTTTTCAATTTTAAACTATTAACAAAATTCTGATCTTCAAGTAAATAACTTAAGGAACTAAAGTATTAGTTAGAAGATTTTGATTTTAAATTGCTACAAAATTCTGTTCTACAAGTAAATAACTTATAGAACAAAAGTAGTTATTTTAGAGTTTTCAATTTTAAACTATTAACAATATTCTGATCTTCAAGTAAATAACTTATAGAACAGAAGTAGTTAATTTAGAGTTTTTAATTTAAAACTATTAATAAAATGCAGATCTTCAAGTAAATAACTTATAGAACAAAAGTAGTTATTTTAGGGTTTTCAATTTTAAACTATTAACAAAATACTGATCTTCATGTAAATAACTTATAGAACAGAAGTAGTTAATTTAGAGTTTTTAATTTTAAACTATTAACAAAATGCAGATCTTCAAGTAAATAACTTATAGAACAAAAGTAGTTATTTTAGGGTTTTCAATTTAAAACGATTAGCAAAATTCTGATCTTCAAGTAAATAACTTATAGAACAGAAGTAGTTAATTAAAGTTTTTAATTTTAAACTATTAACAAAATGCAGATCTTCAAGTAAATAACTTATAGAACAAAAGTAGTTATTTTAGGGTTTTCAATTTTAAACTATTAACAAAATACTGATCTTCATGTAAATAACTAATTGAACAGAAGTAGTTAATTTAGAGTTTTTAATTTTAAACTATTAACAAAATGCAGATCTTCAAGTAAATAACTTATAGAACAAAAGTAGTTATTTTAGGGTTTTCAATTTTAAACTATTAACAAAATTCTGATCTTCAAGTAAATAACTTAAGGAACTAAAGTATTAGTTAGAAGATTTTGATTTTAAATTGCTACAAAATTCTGTTCTACAAGTAAATAACTTATAGAACAAAAGTAGTTATTTTAGGGTTTTCAATTTTAAACTATTAACAAAATACTGATCTTCATGTAAATAACTTATAGAACAAAAGTAGTTATTTTAGGGTTTTCAATTTTAAACTATTAACAAAATTCTGATCTTCAAGTAAATAACTTATTGAACAGAAGTAGTTAATTTAGAGTTTTTAATTTTAAACTATTAACAAAATGCAGATCTTCAAGTAAATAACTTATAGAACAAAAGTAGTTATTTTAGGGTTTTCAATTTTAAACTATTAACAAAATACTGATCTTCATGTAAATAACTTATAGAACAGAAGTAGTTAATTTAGAGTTTTTAATTTTAAACAATTAACAAAATGCAGATCTTCAAGTAAATAACTTATAGAACAAAAGTAGTTATTTTAGGGTTTTCAATTTTAAACTATTAACAAAATTCTGATCTTCAAGTAAATAACTTAAGGAACTAAAGTATTAGTTAGAAGATTTTGATTTTAAATTGCTACAAAATTCTGTTCTATAAGTAAATAACTTATAGAACAAAAGTAGTTATTTTAGAGTTTTCAATTTTAAACTATTAACAATATTCTGATCTTCAAGTAAATAACTTATAGAACAGAAGTAGTTATTTTAGGGTTTTCAATTTTAAACTATTAACAAAATACTGATCTTCATGTAAATAACTTATAGAACAGAAGTAGTTAATTTAGACTTTTTAATTTTAAACTATTAACAAAATGCAGATCTTCAAGTAAATAACTTATAGAACAAAAGTAGTTATTTTAGGATTTTCAAATTTAAACTATTAGCAAAATTATGATCTTCAAGTAAATAACTTAAAGAACTAAAGTATTAGTTAGAAGATTTTGATTTTACATTGCTACAAAATTCTGTTCTTCAAGTAAATAACTTATAGAACAAAAGTAGTTATTTTAGAGTTTTCAATTTTAAACTATTAACAATATTCTGATCTTCAAGTAAATAACTTATAGAACAGAAGTAGTTAATTTAGAGTTTTTAATTTTAAACTATTTACAAAATGCAGATCTTCAAGTAAATAACTTATAGAACAAAAGTAGTTAATTTAGAGTTTTAATTTTAAACTATTAACAAAATTCTGTTCTTCAAGTAAATAACTTATAGAACAAAAGTAGTTATTTTAGAGTTTTCAATTTTAAACTATTAACAAAATTCTGATCTTCAAGTAAATAACTTATAGAACAGAAGTAGTTAATTTAGAGTTTTTAATTTTAAACTACTAACAAAATGCAGATCTTCAAGCAAATAACTTATAGAACAAAATTAGTTATTTTAGGGTTTTCAATTTTAAACTATTATAAAATTCTGATCTTCAAGTAAATAACTTAAAGAACTAAAGTATTAGTTAGAAGATTTTGACTTTACATTGCTACAAAATTCTGTTCTTCAAGTAAATAACCTATAGAACAAAAGTAGTTATTTTAGGGTTTTCAATTTTAAACTGTTAACAAAATTCTGATCTTCAAGTAAATAACTTAAGGAACTAAAGTATTAGTTAGAAGATTTTGATTTTAAATTGCTACAAAATTCTGTTCTACAAGTAAATAACATATAGAACTAAAGTAGTTATTTTAGAGTTTTCAATTTTAAACTATTAACAATATTCTGATCTTCAAGTAAATAACTTATAGAACAAAAAGTAGTTATTTTAGGGTTTTCAATTTTAAACTATTAACATAATTCTGATCTTCAAGTAAATAACTTAAGGAACTAAAGTATTAGTTAGAAGATTTTGATTTTAAATTGCTACAAAATTCTGTTCTACAAGTAAATAACATATAGAACTAAAGTAGTTATTTTAGAGTTTTCAATTTTAATCTATTAACAATATTCTGATCTTCAAGTAAATAACTTATAGAACAAAAGTAGTTATTTTAGGGTTTTCAATTTTAAACTATTAACAAAATTCTGATCTTCAAGTAAATAACTTAAGGAACTAAAGTATTAGTTAGAAGATTTTGATTTTAAATTGCTACAAAATTCTGTTCTACAAGTAAATAACTTATAGAACAAAAGTAGTTATTTTAGGGTTTTCAATTTTAAACTATTAACAAAATACTGATCTTCATGTAAATAACTTATAGAACAAAAGTAGTTATTTTAGGGTTTTCAATTTTAAACTATTAACAAAATTCTGATCTTCAAGTAAATAACTTAAGGAACTAAAGTATTAGTTAGAAGATTTTGATTTTAAATTGCTACAAAATTCTGTTCTACAAGTAAATAACTTATAGAACAAAAGTAGTTATTTTAGAGTTTTCAATTTTAAACTATTAACAATATTCTGATCTTCAAGTAAATAACTTATAGAACAGAAGTAGTTAATTTAGAGTTTTTAATTTAAAACTATTAACTAAATGCAGATCTTCAAGTAAATAACTTATAGAACAAAAGTAGTTATTTTAGGGTTTTCAATTTTAAACTATTAACAAAATACTGATCTTCATGTAAATAACTTATAGAACAGAAGTAGTTAATTTAGAGTTTTTAATTTTAAACTATTAACAAAATGCAGATCTTCAAGTAAATAACTTATAGAACAAAAGTAGTTATTTTAGGGTTTTCAATTTAAAACGATTAGCAAAATTCTGATCTTCAAGTAAATAACTTATAGAACAGAAGTAGTTAATTAAAGTTTTTAATTTTAAACTATTAACAAAATGCAGATCTTCAAGTAAATAACTTATAGAACAAAAGTAGTTATTTTAGGGTTTTCAATTTTAAACTATTAACAAAATACTGATCTTCATGTAAATAACTTATTGAACAGAAGTAGTTAATTTAGAGTTTTTAATTTTAAACTATTAACAAAATGCAGATCTTCAAGTAAATAACTTATAGAACAAAAGTAGTTATTTTTGGGTTTTCAATTTTAATCTATTAACAAAATTCTGATCTTCAAGTAAATAACTTAAGGAACTAAAGTATTAGTTAGAAGATTTTGATTTTAAATTGCTACAAAATTCTGTTCTTCAAGTAAATAACTTATAGAACAAAAGTAGTTATTTTAGAGTTTTCAATTTTAAACTATTAACAAAATTCTGATCTTCATGTAAATAACTTATAGAACAGAAGTAGTTAATTTAGAGTTTTTAATTTTAAACTATTAACAAAATTCTGATCTTCAAGTAAATAACTTATAGAACAGAAGTAGTTAATTTAGAGTTTTTAATTTTAAACTATTAACAAAATGCAGATCTCCAAGTAAATTACTTATAGAACAAAAGTAGTTATTTTAGGGTTTTCATTTTTAAACTATTAACAAAATTCTGATCTTCATGTAAATAACTTATAGAACAGAAGTAGTTAATTTAGAGTTTTTAATTTTAAACTATTAACAAAATTCTGATCTTCAAGTAAATAACTTAAGGAACTAAAGTATTAGTTAGAAGATTTTGATTTTACATTGCTACAAAATTCTGTTCTTCAAGTAAATAACTTGTAGAACAAAAGTAGTTATTTTAGAGTTTTCAATTTTAAACTATTAACAATATTTTGATCTTCATGTAAATAACTTATAGAACAGATGTAGCTAATTTAGAGTTTTTAATTTTAAACTATTAACAAAATGCAAATCTTCAAGTGAATAACTTATAGAACAAAAGTAGTTATTTTAGGGTTTTCAATTTTAAACTATTAGCAAAATTCTGATCTTCAAGTAAATAACTTAAGGAACTAAAGTATTAGTTAGAAGATTTTGATTTTAAATTGCTACAAAATTCTGTTCTACAAGTAAATAACTTATAGAACAAAAGTAGTTATTTTAGGGTTTTCAATTTTAAACTATTAACAAAATACTGATCTTCATGTAAATAACTTATAGAACAAAAGTAGTTATTTTAGGGTATTCAATTTTAAACTATTAACAAAATTCTGATCTTCAAGTAAATAACTTAAGGAACTAAAGTATTAGTTAGAAGATTTTGATTTTAAATTGCTACAAAATTCTGTTCTACAAGTAAATAACTTATAGAACAAAAGTAGTTATTTTAGAGTTTTCAATTTTAAACTATTAACAATATTCTGATCTTCAAGTAAATAACTTATAGAACAGAAGTAGTTAATTTAGAGTTTTTAATTTTAAACTGTTAACAAAATGCAGATCTTCAAGTAAATAACTTATAGAACAAAAGTAGTTATTTTAGGGTTTTCAATTTTAAACTATTAGCAAAATTCTGATCTTCAAGTAAATAACTTAAAAAACTAAAGTATTAGTTAGAAGATTTTGATTTTACATTGCTACAAAATTCTGTTCTTCAAGTAAATAACTTATAGAACAAAAGTAGTTATTTTAGAGTTTTCAATTTTAAACTATTAACAATATTCTGATCTTCAAGTAAATAACTTATAGAACAGAAGTAGTTAATTTAGAGTTTTTAATTTTAAACTATTAACAAAACGCAGATCTTCAAGTAAATAACTTATAGAACAAAAGTAGTTAATTTAGAGTTTTTAATTTTAAACTATTAACAAAATTTTGTTCTTCAAGTAAATAACTTATAGAACAAAAGTAGTTATTTTAGAGTTTTCAATTTTAAACTATTAACAAAATTCTGATCTTCAAGTAAATAACTTATAGAACAGAAGTAGTTAATTTAGAGTTTTTAATTTTAAACTACTAACAAAATGCAGATCTTCAAGCAAATAACTTATAGAACAAAATTAGTTATTTTAGGGTTTTCAATTTTAAACTATTATAAAATTCTGATCTTCAAGTAAATAACTTAAAGAACTAAAGTATTAGTTAGAAGATTTTGACTTTACATTGCTACAAAATTCTGTTCTTCAAGTAAATAACCTATAGAACAAAAGTAGTTATTTTAGGGTTTTCAATTTTAAACTATTAACAAAATTCTGATCTTCAAGTAAATAACTTAAGGAACTAAAGTATTAGTTAGAAGATTTTGATTTTAAATTGCTACAAAATTTTGTTCTACAAGTAAATAACATATAGAACTAAAGTAGTTATTTTAGAGTTTTCAATTTTAAACTATTAACAATATTTATAGAAGTAGTTAATTTAGATTTTTTAATTTTAAACTATTAACAAAATGCAGATCTTCAAGTAAATAGCTTATAGAACAAAAGTAGTTATTTTAGAGTTTTCTATTTTAAACTATTAACAACATTCTGATCTTCAAGTAAATAACTTATAGAACAGAAGTAGTTAATTTAGAGTTTTTAATTTTAAACTATTAACAAAATCCAGATCTTCGTAAATAACTTATAGAACAAAAATAGTAATTTTAGGGTTTTCAATTTTAAACTATTAACAAAATTCTGATCTTCAAGTAAATAACTTAAAGAACTAAAGTATTAGTTTGAAGACTTCGATTTTAAATTGTCTACAAATTTCTGTTCTTTAAGTAAATAACTAAAAGAACAAAAGTAGTTAGATTATAGCTTTAATTTTAAACTATTAACAAAATGCAGATCTTCAAGTAAATAACTTATAGAACAAAAGTAGTTATTTTAGGGTTTTCAATTTTAAACTATTAACAAAATTCTGATCTTCGTGTAAATAACTTATAGAACAGAAGTAGTTAATTTATTAATTAGTTAATTAAGTAAATAACTTAAGGAACTAAAGTATTAGTTAGAAGATTTTGATTTTAAATTGCTACAAAATTCTGTTCTTCAAGTAAATAACTTATATAAATATAATATTTATATAATTATATTTATATAAATTTTCAAGAGCTAATAATTCTAATTATTTATTAAATAACTTATAGAACAAAAGTAGTTATTTTAGAGTTTTCAATTTTAAACTATTAACAAAATTCTGATCTTCAAGTAAATAACTTAAAGAACTAAAGTATTAGTTTGAAGATCTCGATTTTAAATTGTCTACAAATTTCTGTTCTTTAATTAAAAAACTAAAAGAACAAAAGTAGTTAGTTTATAGCTTTAATTTGAAACTATTAACAAAATAGTAATTTTCAAATAAATAACTTATAGAACAGAAGTAGTTAATTTAGAGTTTTTAATGTTAAACTATTAACAAAATGCAAATCTTCAAGTAAATAACTTATAGAACAAATGTAGGTATTTTAGGGTTTTCAATTTTAAACTATTAACAAAATTCTGATCTTCAAGTAAATAACTTATAGAACAGAAGTAGTTAATTTAGAGTTTTTAATTTTAAACTATTAACAAAATGCAGATCTTCAAGTAAATAGCTTATAGAACAAAAGTAGTTATTTTAGAGTTTTCTATTTTAAACTATTAACAACATTCTGATCTTCAAGTAAATAACTTATAGAACAGAAGTAGTTAATTTAGAGTTTTTAATTTTAAACTATTAACAAAATCCAGATCTTCAAGTAAATAACTTATAGAACAAAAATAGTAATTTTAGGGTTTTCAATATTAAACTATTAACAAAATTCTGATCTTCAAGTAAATAACTTAAAGAACTAAAGTATTAGTTTGAAGACTTCGATTTTAAATTGTCTACAAATTTCTGTTCTTTAAGTAAATAACTAAAAGAACAAAAGTAGTTAGATTATAGCTTTAATTTTAAACTATTAACAAAATGCAGATCTTCAAGTAAATAACTTATAGAACAAAAGTAGTTATTTTAGGGTTTTCAATTTTAAACTATTAGCAAAATTCTAATCCTCAAGTAAATAACTTAAAGAACTAAAGTATTAGTTAGAAGATTTTGATTTTACATTGCTACAAAATTCTGTTCTTCAAGTAAATAACTTATAAAACAAAAGTAGTTATTTTAGAGTTTTCAATTTTAAACTATTAACAGTATTCTGATCTTCAAGTAAATAACTTATAGAACAGAAGTAGTTAATTTAGAGTTTTTAATTTTAAACTATTAACAAAATGCAGATCTTCAAGTAATTAACTTATAGAACAAAAGTAGTTATTTTAGAGTTTTCTATTTTAAACTATTAACACCATTCTGATCTTCAAGTAAATAACTTATAGAACAGAAGTAGTTAATTTAGAGTTTTTAATTTTAAACTATTAACAAAATCCAGATCTTCAAGTAAATAACTTATAGAACAAAAATAGTTATTTTAGGGTTTTCAATTTTAAACTATTAACAAAATTCTGATCTTCAAGTAAATAACTTAAAGAACTAAAGTATTAGTTTGAAGACTTCAATTTTAAATTGTCTACAAATTTCTGTTCTTTAAGTAAATAACTAAAAGAACAAAAGTAGTTATTTTAGGGTTTTTAATTTTAAACTATTAGCAAAATTCTGATCTTCAAGTAAATAACTTAAAGAACTAAAGTATTAGTTAGAAGATTTTGATTTTACATTGCTACAAAATTCTGTTCTTCAAGTAAATAACTTATAGAACAAAAGTAGTTATTTTAGAGTTTTCAATTTTAAACTATTAACAGTATTCTGATCTTCAAGTAAATAACTTATAGAACAAAAGTAGTTATTTTAGAGTTTTCTATTTTAAACTATTAACAACATTCTGATCTTCAAGTAAATAACTTATAGAACAGAAGTAGTTAATTTAGAGTTTTTAATTTTAAACTATTAACAAAATGCTGATTTTCAAGTAAATAACTTATAGAACAGAAGTAGTTAATTTAGAGTTTTTAATTTTAAACTAATAACAAAATGCAGATCTTCAAGTAAATAACTTATAGAACAAAAGTAATTATTTTAGGGTTTTCAATTTTAAACTATTAACAAAATTCTGATCTTCAAGTAAATAACTTAAAGAACTAAAGTATTAGTTTGAAGATCTCGATTTTAAATTGTCTACAAATTTCTGTTCTTTAAGTAAAAAACTAAAAGAACAAAAGTAGTTAGTTTATAGCTTTAATTTGTAACTATTAACAAAATAGTGATTTTCAAATAAATAACTTATAGATCAGAAGTAGTTAATTTAGAGTTTTTAATGTTAAACTATTAACAAAAAGCAGATATTCAAGTAAATAACTTATAGAAGAAAAGTAGGTATTTTAGGGTTTTCAATTTTAAACTATTAACAAAATTCTGATCTTCAAGTAAATAACTTATAGAACAGAAGTAGTTAATTTAGAGTTTTTAATTTTAAACTATTAACAAAATGCAGATCTTCAAGTAAATAACTTATAGAACAAAAGTAGTTATTTTAGAGTTTTCTATTTTAAACTATTAACAAAATTCTGATCTTCAAGTAAATAACTTAAAGAACTAAAGTATTAGTTTGAAGACTTCGATTTTAAATTGTCTACAAATTTCTGTTCTTTAAGTAAATAACTAAAAGAACAAAAGTAGTTAGATTATAGCTTTAATTTTAAACTATTAACAAAATGCAGATCTTCAAGTAAATAACTTATAGAACAAAAATAGTTATTTTAGGGTTTTCAATTTTAAACTATTAGCAAAATTCTAATCTTCAAGTAAATAACTTAATGAACTAAAGTATTAGTTAGAAGATTTTGATTTTACATTGCTACAAAATTCTGTTCTTCAAGTAAATAACTTGTAGAACAAAAGTAGTTATTTTAGGGTTTTCAATTTTAAACTATTAACAAAATTCTGATCTTCATGTAAATAACTTATAGAACAGAAGTAGTTAATTTAGAGTTTTTAATTTTAAGCTATTAACAAAATTCTGATCTTCAAGTAAATAACTTAAGGAACTAAAGTATTAGTTAGAAGATTTTGATTTCAAATTGCTACAAAATTCTGTTCTTCAAGTAAATAACTAATAGAACAAAAGTAGTTATTTTAGAATTTTCAATTTTAAACTATTAACAACATTCTGATCTTCAAGTAAATAACTTATAGAACAGAAGTAGTTAATTTAGAGTTTTTAATTTTAAACTATTAACAAAATGCAGATCTTCAAGTAAATAACTTATAGAACAAATGTAGTTAGTTTATAGCTTTAATTTGAAACTATTAACAAAATAGTGATTTTCAAATAAATAACTTATAGAACAGAAGTAGTTAATTTAGAGTTTTTAATGTTAAACTATTAACAAAATGCAAATCTTCAAGTAAATAACTTATAGAACAAAAGTAGGTATTTTAGGGTTTTCAATTTTAAACTATTAACAAAATTCTGATCTTCAAGTAAATAACTTATAGAACAGAAGTAGTTAATTTAGAGTTTTTAATTTTAAACTATTAACAAAATGCAGATCTTCAAGTAAATAACTTATAGAACAAAAGTAGTTATTTTAGAGTTTTCTATTTTAAACTATTAACAACATTCTGATCTTCAAGTAAATAACTTATAGAACAGAAGTAGTTAATTTAGAGTTTTTAATTTTAAACTATTAACAAAATGCAGATCTTCAAGTAAATAACTTATTGAACAAAAATAGTTATTTTAGGGTTTTCAATTTTAAACTATTAACAAAATCTGATCTTCAAGTAATTAACTTAAAGAACTAAAGTATTAGTTTGAAGATCTCGATTTTAAATTGTCTACAAATTACTGTTCTTTAAGTAAAAAACTAAAAGAACAAAAGTAGTTAGTTTATAGCTTTAATTTGAAACTATTAACAAAATAGTGATTTTCAAATAAATAACTTATAGAACAGAAGTAGGTATTTTAGGGTTTTCAATTTTAAACTATTAACAAAATTCTGATCTTCAAGTAAATAACTTATAGAACAGAAGTAGTTAATTTAGAGTTTTTAATTTTAAACTATTAACAAAATCCAGATCTTCAAGTAAATAACTTATAGAACAAAAATAGTTATTTTATGGTTTTCAATTTTAAACTATTAACAAAATTCTGATCTTCAAGTAAATAACTTAAAGAACTAAAGTATTAGCATGAAGACTTCGATTTTAAATTGTCTACAAATTTCTGTTCTTTAAGTGAATAACTAAAAGAACAAAAGTAGTTAGATTATAGCTTTAATTTTAAACTATTAACAAAATGCAGATCTTCAAGTAAATAACTTATAGAACAAAAGTAGTTATTTTAGGGTTTTCAATTTTAAACTATTAGCAAAATTCTAATCTTCAAGTAAATAACTTAAAGAACTAAAGTATTAGTTAGAAGATTTTGATTTTACATTGCTACAAAATTCTGTTCTTCAAGTAAATAACTTATAAAACAAAAATAGTTATTTTAGAGTTTTCAATTTTAAACTATTAACAGTATTCTGATCTTCAAGTAAATAACTTATAGAACAGAAGTAGTTAATTTAGAGTTTTTAATTTTAAACTATTAACAAAATGCAGATCTTCAAGTAAATAACTTATAGAACAAAAGTAGTTATTTTAGAGTTTTCTATTTCAAACTATTAACAACATTCTGATCTTCAAGTAAATAACTTATAGAACAGAAGTAGTTAATTTAGAGTTTTTAATTTTAAACTATTAACAAAATGCAGATCTTCAAGTAAATAACTTATAGAACAAATGTAGTTAGTTTATAGCTTTAATTTGAAACTATTAACAAAATAGTGATTTTCAAATAAATAACTTATAGAACAGAAGTAGTTAATTTAGAGTTTTTAATGTTAAACTATTAACAAAATGCAAATCTTCAAGTAAATAACTTATAGAACAAAAGTAGGTATTTTAGGGTTTTCAATTTTAAACTATTAACAAAATTCTGATCTTCAAGTAAATAACTTATAGAACAGAAGTAGTTAATTTAAAGTTTTTAATTTTAAACTATTAACAAAATGCAGATCTTCAAGTAAATAACTTATAGAACAAAAGTAGTTATTTTAGAGTTTTCTATTTTAAACTATTAACAACATTCTGATCTTCAAGTAAATAACTTATAGAACAGAAGTAGTTAATTTAGAGTTTTTAATTTTAAACTATTAACAAAATGCAGATCTTCAAGTAAATAACTTATTGAACAAAAATAGTTATTTTAGGGTTTTCAATTTTAAACTATTAACAAAATCTGATCTTCAAGTAATTAACTTAAAGAACTAAAGTATTAGTTTGAAGATCTCGATTTTAAATTGTCTACAAATTACTGTTCTTTAAGTAAAAAACTAAAAGAACAAAAGTAGTTAGTTTATAGCTTTAATTTGAAACTATTAACAAAATAGTGATTTTCAAATAAATAACTTATAGAACAGAAGTAGGTATTTTAGGGTTTTCAATTTTAAACTATTAACAAAATTCTGATCTTCAAGTAAATAACTTATAGAACAGAAGTAGTTAATTTAGAGTTTTTAATTTTAAACTATTAACAAAATCCAGATCTTCAAGTAAATAACTTATAGAACAAAAATAGTTATTTTATGGTTTTCAATTTTAAACTATTAACAAAATTCTGATCTTCAAGTAAATAACTTAAAGAACTAAAGTATTAGCATGAAGACTTCGATTTTAAATTGTCTACAAATTTCTGTTCTTTAAGTGAATAACTAAAAGAACAAAAGTAGTTAGATTATAGCTTTAATTTTAAACTATTAACAAAATGCAGATCTTCAAGTAAATAACTTATAGAACAAAAGTAGTTATTTTAGGGTTTTCAATTTTAAACTATTAGCAAAATTCTAATCTTCAAGTAAATAACTTAAAGAACTAAAGTATTAGTTAGAAGATTTTGATTTTACATTGCTACAAAATTCTGTTCTTCAAGTAAATAACTTATAAAACAAAAATAGTTATTTTAGAGTTTTCAATTTTAAACTATTAACAGTATTCTGATCTTCAAGTAAATAACTTATAGAACAGAAGTAGTTAATTTAGAGTTTTTAATTTTAAACTATTAACAAAATGCAGATCTTCAAGTAAATAACTTATAGAACAAAAGTAGTTATTTTAGAGTTTTCTATTTCAAACTATTAACAACATTCTGATCTTCAAGTAAATAACTTATAGAACAGAAGTAGTTAATTTAGAGTTTTTAATTTTAAACTATTAACAAAATCCAGATCTTCAAGTAAATAACTTATAGAACAAAAATAGTTATTTTAGGGTTTTCAATTTTAAACTATTAACAAAATTCTGATCTTCAAGTAAATAACTTAAAGAACTAAAGTATTAGTTTGAAGACTTCGATTTTAAATTGTCTACAACTTTCTGTTCTTTAAGTAAATAACTAAAAGAACAAAAGTAGTTAGATTATAGCTTTAATTTTAAACTATTAACAAAAAGCAGATCTTCAAGTAAATAACTTATAGAACAAAAGTAGTTATTTTAGGGTTTCTAATTTTAAACTATTAGCAAAATTCTGATCTTCAAGTAAATAACTTAAAGAACTAAAGTATTAGTTAGAAGATTTTGATTTTACATTGCTACAAAATTCTGTTCTTCAAGTAAATAACTTATAGAACAAAAGTAGTTATTTTAGAGTTTTCAATTTTAAACTATTAACAGTATTCTGATCTTCAAGTAAATAACTTATAGAACAGAAGTAGTTAATTTAGAGTTTTTAATTTTAAACTAATAACAAAATGCAGATCTTCAAGTAAATAACTTATAGAACAAAAGTAATTATTTTTGGGTTTTCAATTTTAAACTATTAACAATATTCTGATCTTCAAGTAAATAACTTATAGAACAGAAGTGGTTAATTTAGAGTTTTTAATTTTAAACCATTAACAAAATGCAGATCTTCAAGTAAATAACTTATAGAACAAAAGTAGTTATTTTAGGGTTTTCAATTTTAAACTATTAGCAAAATTCTAATCTTCAAGTAAATAACTTAAAGAACTAAAGTATTAGTTAGCAGATTTTGATTTTACATTGCTACAAAATTCTGTTCTTCAAGTAAATAACTTGTAGAACAAAAGTAGTTATTTCAGGGTGTTCAATTTTAAACTATTAACAAAATTCTGATCTTCATGTAAATAACTTATAGAACAGAAGTAGTTAATTTAGAGTTTTTAATTTTAAGCTATTAACAAAATTCTGATCTTCATGTAAATAACTTATAGAACAGAAGTAGTTAATTTAGAGTTTTTAATTTTAAACTATTAACAAAATGCAGATCTTCAAGTAAATAACTTATAGAACAAAAATAGTTATTTTAGGGTTTTCAATTTTAAACTATTAACAACATTCTGATCTTCAAGTAAATAACTTAAAGAACTAAAGTATTAGTTTGAAGATCTCGATTTTAAATTGTCTTCAAATTACTGTTCTTTAAGTAAAAAACTAAAAGAACAAAAGTAGTTAGTTTATAGCTTTAATTTGAAACTATTAACAAAATAGTGATTTTCAAATAAATAACTTATAGAACAGAAGTAGTTAATTTAGAGTTTTTAATGTTAAACTAGGTATTTTAGGGTTTTCAAATTTAAACTATTAACAAAATTATGATCTTCAAGTAAATAACTTATAGAACAGAAGTAGTTAATTTAGAGTTTTTAATTTTAAACTATTAACAAAATGCAGATCTTCAAGTAAATAACTTATAGAACAAAAGTAGTTATTTTAGGGTTTTCAATTTTAAACTATTAACAAAATTCTGATCTTCATGAAAATAACTTATAGAACAGAAGTAGTTAATTTAGAGTTTTTAATTTTAAACTATTAACAAAATGCAGATCTTCAAGTAAATAACTTATAGAACAGAAGTAGTTAATTTAGAGTTTTTAATGTTAAACTACTAACAAAATGCAAATCTTCAAGTAAATAACTTATAGAACAAAAGTAGGTATTTTAGGGTTTTCAATTTTAAACTATTAACAAAATTCTGATCTTCAAGTAAATAACTTATAGAACAGAAGTAGTTAATTTAGAGTTTTTAATTTTAAACTATTAACAAAATTCTGATCTTCAAGTAAATAACTTAAATAACTAAAGTATTAGTTAGCAGATTTTGATTTTACATTGCTACAAAATTCTGTTCTTCAAGTAAATAACTTGTAGAACAAAAGTAGTTATTTTAGGGTGTTCAATTTTAAACTATTAAAAAATTCTGATCTTCATGTAAATAACTTATAGAACAGAAGTAGTTAATTTAGAGTTTTTAATTTTAAGCTATTAACAAAATTCTGATCTTCAAGTAAATAACTTAAGGAACTAAAGTATTAGTTAGAAGATTTTGATTTCAAATTGCTACAAAATTCTGTTCTTCAAGTAAATAACTTATAGAACAAAAGTAGTTATTTTAGAGTTTTCTATTTTAAAATATTAACAACATTCTGATCTTCAAGTAAATAACTTATAGAACAGAAGTAGTTAATTTAGAGTTTTTAATTTTAAACTATTAACAAAATGCAGATCTTCAAGTAAATAACTTATAGAACAAAAATAGTTATTTTAGGGTTTTCAATTTTAAACTATTAACAAAATTCTGATCTTCAAGTAAATAACTTAAAGAACTAAAGTATTAGTTTGAAGATCTCGATTTTAAATTGTCTACAAATTACTGTTCTTTAAGTAAAAAACTAAAAGAACAAAAGTAGTTAGTTTATAGCTTTAATTTGAAACTATTAACAAAATAGTGATTTTCAAATAAATAACTTATAGAACAGAAGTAGTTAATTTAGAGTTTTTAATGTTAAACTATTAACAAAATGCAAATCTTCAAGTAAATAACTTATAGAACAAAAGTAGGTATTTTAGGGTTTTCAATTTTAAACTATTAACAAAATTATGATCTTCAAGTAAATAACTTATAGAACAGAAGTAGTTAATTTAGAGTTTTTTATTTTAAACTATTAACAAAATGCAGATCTTCAAGTAAATAACTTATAGAACAAAAGTAGTTATTTTAGGGTTTTCAATTTTAAACTATTAACAAAATTCTGATCTTCATGAAAATAACTTATAGAACAGTAGTAGTTAATTTAGAGTTTTTAATTTTAAACTATTAACAAAATGCAGATCTTCAAGTAAATAACTTATAGAACAAAAGTAGTTATTTTAGGGTTTTCAATTTTAAACTATTAACAAAATTCTGATCTTCATGTAAATAACTTATAGAACAGAAGTAGTTAATTTAGAGTTTTTAATTTTAAGCTATTAACAAAATTCTGATCTTCAAGTAAATAACTTAAGGAACTAAAGTATTAGTTAGAAGATTTTGATTTCAAATTGCTACAAAATTCTGTTCTTCAAGTAAATAACTTATAGAACAAAAGTAGTTATTTTAGAGTTTTCAATTTTAAACTATTAACAACATTCTGATCTTCAAGTAAATAACTTATAGAACAGAAGTAGTTAATTTAGAGTTTTTAATTTTAAACTATTAACAAAATGCAGATCTTCAAGTAAATAACTTATAGAACAAAAATAGTTATTTTAGGGGTTTTCAATTTTAAACTATTAACAAAATCTGATCTTCAAGTAAATAACTTAAAGAACTAAAGTATTAGTTTGAAGATCTCGATTTTAAATTGACTACAAATTACTGTTCTTTAAATAAAAAACTAAAATAACAAAAGTAGTTAGTTTATAGCTTTAATTTGAAACTATTAACAAAATAGTGATTTTCAAATAAATAACTTATAGAACAGAAGTAGTTAATTTAGAGTTTTTAATGTTAAACTATTAACAAAATGCAAATCTTCAAGTAAATAACTTATAGAACAAAAGTAGGTATTTTAGGGTTTTCAATTTTAAACTATTAACAAAATTCTGATCTTCAAGTAAATAACTTATTGAACAGAAGTAGTTAATTTAGAGTTTTTAATTTTAAACTATTAACAAAATGCAGATCTTCAAGTAAATAACTTATAGAACAAAAGTAGTTATTTTAGAGTTTTCTATTTTAAACTATTAACAACATTCTAATCTTCAAGTAAATAACTTATAGAACAGAAGTAGTTAATTTAGAGTGTTTAATTTTAAACTATTAACAAAATCCAGATCTTCAAGTAAATAACTTATAGAACAAAAATAGTTATTTTAGGGTTTTCAATTTTAAACTATTAACAAAATCCTGATCTTCAAGTAAATAACTTAAAGAACTAAAGTATTAGCACGAAGACTTCGATTTTAAATTGTCTACAAATTTCTGTTCTTTAAGTAAATAACTAAAAGAACAAAAGTAGTTAGATTATAGCTTTAATTTTAAACTATTAACAAAATGCAGATCTACAAGTAAATAACTTATAGAACAAAAGTAGTTATTTTAGGGTTTTCAATTTTAAACTATTAGCAAAATTCTAATCTTCAAGTAAATAACTTAAAGAACTAAAGTATTAGTTAGAAGATTTTGATTTTACATTGCTACAAAATTCTGTTCTTCAAGTAAATAACTTGTAGAACAAAAGTAGTTATTTTAGAGTTTTCAATTTTAAACTATTAACAATATTTTGATCTTCATGTAAATAACTTATAGAACAGAAGTAGTTAATTTAGAGTTTTTAATTTTAAACTATTAACAAAATGCAAATCTTCAAGTAAATAACTTATAGAACACAAGTAGTTATTTTAGAGTTTTCAATTTTAAACTATTAACATCATTCTCATCTTCAAGTAAATAACTTATAGAACAGAAGTAGTTAATTTAGAGTTTTTAATGTTAAACTATTAACAAAATGCATATCTTCAAGTAAATAACTTATAGAACAAAAGTAGGTATTTTAGGGTTTTCAATTTTAAACTATTAGCAATATTCTGATCTTCAAGTAAATAACTTATAGAACAGAAGTAGTTATTTTAGGGTTTTCAATTTTAAACTATTAACAAAATACTGATCTTCTTGTAAATAACTTATAGAACAGAAGTAGTTAATTAGAGTTTTTAATTTTAAACTATTAACAAAATGCAGATCTTCCAGTAAATAACTTATAGAACAAAAGTAGTTATTTTAGGGTTTTCAATTTTAAACTATTAGCAAAATTCTGATCTTCAAGTAAATAACTTAAAGAACTAAAGTATTAGTTAGAAAATTTTGATTTTACATTGCTACACAATTCTGTTCTTCAAGTAAATAACTTATAGAACAAAAGTAGTTATTTTAGAGTTTTCAATTTTAAACTATTAACAATATTCTGATCTTCATGTAAATAACTTATAGAACAGAAGTAGTTAATTTAGAGTTTTTAATTTTAAACTATTAACAAAATGCAGATCTTCAAATAAATAACTTATAGAACAAAAGTAGTTATTTTAGGGTTTTCAATTTTAAACTATTAACAAAATTCTGATCTTCAAGTAAATAACTTAAGGAATCAAAGTATTAGTTTGAAGATTATGATTTTAAATTGTCTACATATTTCTGTTCTTTAAGTAATTAACTAAAAGAACAAAAGTAGTTAGATTATAGCTTTAATTTTAAACTATTAACAAAATGCAGATCTTCAAGTAAATAACTTATAGAACAAAAGAAGTTATTTTAAGGTTTTCAATTTTAAACTATTAACAAAATTCTGATCTTCATGTAAATAACTTATAGAACAGAAGTAGTTAATTTAGAGTTTTTAATTTTAAATTATTAACAAAATGCAGATCTTCAAGTAAATAACTTAAAGAACTAAAGTATTAGTGTGAAGATTTCGATTTTAAATTGTCTACAAATTTCTGTTCTTTAAGTAAATAACATATAGAACAGAAGTAGTTAATTTAGAGTTTTTAATTTAAATTATTAACAAAACGCAGATCTTCAAGTAAATAACTTATAGACAAAAGTAGTTATTTTAGGGTTTTCAATTTTAAACTATTAGCAAAATTCTGATCTTCAAGTAAATAACTTATAGAACAAAAGTAGTTATTTTAGAGTTTTCAATTTTAAACTATTAACAGTATTCTGATCTTCAAGTAAATAACTTATAGAACAGAAGTAGTTAATTTAGAGTTTTTAATTATAACTATTAACAAAATGCAGATCTTCAAGTAAATAACTTATAGAACAAAAGTAGTTATTTTAGGGTTTTCAATTTTAAACTATTAACAAAATTCTGATCTTCATGTAAATAACTTATAGAACAGAAGTAGTTAATTTAGAGTTTTTAATTTTAAGCTATTAACAAAATTCTGATCTTCAAGTAAATAACTTAAGGAACTAAAGTATTAGTTAGAAGATTTTGATTTTAAATTGCTACAAAATTCTGTTCTTCAAGTAAATAACTTATAGAACAAAAGTAGTTATTTTAGAGTTTTCAATTTTAAACTATTAACAACATTCTGATCTTCAAGTAAATAACTTATAGAACAGAAGTAGTTAATTTAGAGTTTTTAATTTTAAAGTATTAACAAATTGCAGATCTTCAAGTAAATAACTTATAGAACAAAAATAGTTATTTTAGGGTTTTCAGTTTTAAACTATTAACAAAATTCTGATCTTCAAGTAAATAACTTAAAGAACTAAAGTATTAGTTTGAAGATCTCGATTTTAAATTGTCTACAAATTTCTGTTCTTTAAGTAAAAAACTAAAAGAACAAAAGTAGTTAGTTTATAGCTTTAATTTGAAACTATTAACAAAATAGTGATTTTCAAATAAATAACTTATAGACCAGAAGTAGTTAACTTAGAGTTTTTAATTTTAAACTATTATCAAAATGCTGAATTTCAAGTAAATAACTTATAGAACAGAAGTAGTTAATTTAGAGTTTTTAATTTTAAACTAATAACAAAATGCAGATCTTCAAGTAAATAACTTATAGAACAAAAGTAATTATTTTAGGGTTTTCAATTTTAAACTATTAACAATATTCTGATCTTCAAGTAAATAACTTATAGAACAGAAGTGGTTAATTTAGAGTTTTTAATTTTAAACTATTAACAAAATGCAGATCTTCAAGTAAATAACTTATAGAACAAAAGTAGCTATTTTAGAGTTTTCAATTTTAAACTATTAACATCAGTCTCGTCTTCAAGTAAATAACTTATAGAACAGAAGTAGTTAATTTAGAGTTTTTAATGTTAAACTATTAACAAAATGCAAATCTTCAAGTAAATAACTTATAGAACAAAAGTAGGTATTTTAGGATTTTCAATTTTAAACTATTAACAATATTCTGATCTTCAAGTAAATAACTTATAGAACAGAAGTAGTTATTTTAGGGTTTTCAATTTTAAACTATTAACAAAATACTGATCTTCATGTAAATAACTTATAGAACAGAAGTAGTTAATTTAGAGTTTTTAATTTTAAACTATTAACAAAATGCAGATCTTCCAGTAAATAACTTATAGAACAATAGTAGTTATTTTAGGGTTTTCAATTTTAAACTATTAGCAAAATTCTGATCTTCAAGTAAATAACTTAAAGAACTAAAGAATTAGTTAGAAGATTTTGATTTTACATTGCTACACAATTCTGTTCTTCAAGTAAATAACTTATAGAACAAAGGTAGTTATTTTAGAGTTTTCAATTTTAAACTATTAACAATATTCTGATCTTCATGTAAATAACTTATAGAACAGAAGTAGTTAATTTAGAGTTTTTAATTTTAAACTATTAACAAAATGCAGATCTTCAAGTAAATAACTTATAGAACAAAAGTAGTTATTTTAGGGTTTTCAATTTTAAACTATTAACAAAATTCTGATCTTCAAGTAAATAACTTAAGGAATCAAAGTATTAGTTTGAAGATTATGATTTTAAATTGTCTACATAATTCTGTTCTTTAAGTAATTAACTAAAAGAACAAAAGTAGTTAGATTATAGCTTTAATTTTAAACTATTAACAAAATGCAGATCTTCAAGTAAATAACTTATAGAACAAAAGAAGTTATTTTAAGGTTTTCAATATTAAACTATTAACAAAATTCTGATCTTCATGTAAATAACTTATAGAACAGAAGTAGTTAATTTAGAGTTTTTAATTTTAAACTATTAACAAAATGCAGATCTTCAAGTAAATAACTTAAAGAACTAAAGTATTAGTGTGAAGATTTCGATTTTAAATTGTCTACAAATTTCTGTTCTTTAAGTAAATAACATATAGAACAGAAGTAGTTAATTTAGAGTTTTTAATTTTAAACTATTAACAAAATGCAGATCTTCAAGTAAATAACTTATAGAACAAAAGTAGTTATTTTAATGTTTTCAATTTTAAACTATTAGCAAAATTCTGATCTTCAAGTAAATAACTTAAAGAACTAAAGTATTAGTTAGAAGATTTTGATTTTACATTGCTACAAAATTCTGTTCTTCAAGTAAATAACTTATAGAACAAAAGTAGTTATTTTAGAGTTTTCAATTTTAAACTATTAACAGTATTCTGATCTTCAAGTAAATAACTTATAGAACAGAAGTAGTTAATTTAGAGTTTTTAATTTTAAACTATTAACAAAATGCAGATCTTCAAGTAAATAACTTATAGAACAAAAGTAGTTATTTTAGGGTTTTCAATTTTAAACTATTAACAAAATTCTGATCTTCATGTAAATAACTTATAGAACAGAAGTAGTTAATTTAGAGTTTTTAATTTTAAACTATTAACAAAATGCAGATGTTCAAGTAAATAACTTATAGAACAAAAGAAGTTATTTTAGGGTTTTCAATTTTAAACTATTAACAAAATTCTGATCTTCATGTAAATAACTTATAGAACAGAAGTAGTTAATTTAGAGTTTTTAATTTTAAGCTATTAACAAAATTCTGATCTTCAAGTAAATAACTTAAGGAACTAAAGTATTAGTTAGAAGATTTTGATTTTAAATTGCTACAAAATTCTGTTTTTCAAGTAAATAACTTATAGAACAGAAGTAGTTAATTTAGAGTTTTTAATTTTAAACTATTAACAAAATGCAGATCTTCAAGTAAATAACTTAAAGAACTAAAGTATTAGTTTGAAGATCTCGATTTTAATTTGTCTACAAATTTCTGTTCTTTAAGTAAAAAACTAAAAGAACAAAAGTAGTTAGTTTATAGCTTTAATTTGAAACTATTAACAAAATAGTGATTTTCAAATAAATAACTTAGAGACCAGAAGTAGTTAACTTAGAGTTTTTAATTTTAAACTATTATCAAAATGCAGATCTTCAAGTAAATAACTTATAGAACAAAAGTAGTTATTTTAGGGTTTTCAATTTTAAACTATTAACAAAATTCTGATCTTCATGTAAATAACTTGTAGAACAGAAGTAGTTAATTTAGAGTTTTTAATTTTAAGCTATTAACAAAATTCTGATCTTCAAGTAAATAACTTAAGGAACTAAAGTATTAGTTAGAAGATTTTGATTTTAAATTGCTACAAAATTCTGTTTTTCAAGTAAATAACTTATAGAACAGAAGTAGTTAATTTAGAGTTTTTAATTTTAAACTATTAACAAAATGCAGATCTTCAAGTAAATAACTTAAAGAACTGAAGTATTAGTTTGAAGATCTCGATTTTAATTTGTCTACAAATTTCTGTTCTTTAAGTAAAAAACTAAAAGAAAAAAAGTAGTTAGTTTATAGCTTTAATTTGAAACTATTAACAAAATAGTGATTTTCAAATAAATAACTTATAGACCAGAAGTAGTTAACTTAGAGTTTTTAATTTTAAACTATTATCAAAATGCAGATCTTCAAGTAAATAACTTATAGAACAAAAGTAGTTATTTTAGCGTTTTCAATTTTAAACTATTAACAAAATTCTGATCTTCATGTAAATAACTTAAAGAACTAAAGTATTAGTTTGAAGATCTCGATTTTAATTTGTCTACAAATTTCTGTTCTTTAAGTAAAAAACTAAAAGAACAAAAGTAGTTAGTTTATAGCTTTAATTTGAAACTATTAACAAAATAGTGATTTTCAAATAAATAACTTATAGACCAGAAGTAGTTAACTTAGAGTTTTTAATTTTAAACTATTATCAAAATGCAGATCTTCAAGTAAATAACTTATAGAACAAAAGTAGTTATTTTAGGGTTTTCAATTTTAAACTATTAACAAAATTCTGATCTTCATGTAAATAACTTATAGAACAGAAGTAGTTAATTTAGAGTTTTTAATTTTAAGCTATTAACAAAATTCTGATCTTCAAGTAAATAACTTAAGGAACTAAAGTATTAGTTAGAAGATTTTGATTTTAAATTGCTACAAAATTCTGTTTTTCAAGTAAATAACTTATAGAACAGAAGTAGTTAATTTAGAGTTTTTAATTTTAAACTATTAACAAAATGCAGATCTTCAAGTAAATAACTTAAAGAACTAAAGTATTAGTTTGAAGATCTCGATTTTAATTTGTCTACAAATTTCTGTTCTTTAAGTAAAAAACTAAAAGAACAAAAGTAGTTAGTTTATAGCTTTAATTTGAAACTATTAACAAAATAGTGATTTTCAAATAAATAACTTATAGACCAGAAGTAGTTAACTTAGAGTTTTTAATTTTAAACTATTATCAAAATGCAGATCTTCAAGTAAATAACTTATAGAACAAAAGTAGTTATTTTAGCGTTTTCAATTTTAAACTATTAACAAAATTCTGATCTTCATGTAAATAACTTATAGAACAGAAGTAGTTAATTTAGAGTTTTTAATTTTAAACTATTAACAAAATGCAGATCTTCAAGTAAATAACTTATAGAACAAAAGTAGTTATTTTAGGGTTTTCAATTTTAAACTATTAACAAAATTCTGATCTTCATGTAAATAACTTATAGAACAGAAGTAGTTAATTTAGAGTTTTTAATTTTAAACTATTAACAAAATGCAGATCTTCAAGTAAATAACTTATAGAACAAAAGTAGTTATTTTAGAGTTTTCAATTTTAAACTATTAACAACATTCTGATCTTCAAGTAAATAACTTATAGAACAGAAGTAGTTAATTTAGAGTTTTTAATTTTAAACTATTAACAAAATGCAGATCTTCAAGTAAATAACTTAAAGAACTAAAGTATTAGTTTGAAGATCTCGATTTTAATTTGTCTACAAATTTCTGTTCTATAAGTAAAAAACTAAAAGAACAAAAGTAGTTAGTTTATAGCTTTAATTTGAAACTATTAACAAAATAGTGATTTTCAAATAAATAACTTATAGACCAGAAGTAGTTAACTTAGAGTTTTTAATTTTAAACTATTATCGAAATGCTGAATTTCAAGTAAATAACTTATAGAACAGAAGTAGTTAATTTAGAGTTTTTAATTTTAAACTAATAACAAAATGCAGATCTTCAAGTAAATAACTTATAGAACAAAAGTAATTATTTTAGGGTTTTCAATTTTAAACTATTAACAATATTCTGATCTTCAAGTAAATAACTTATAGAACAGAAGTGGTTAATTTAGAGTTTTTAATTTTAAACTATTAACAAAATGCAGAACTTCAAGTAAATAACTTATAGAACAAAAATAGTTATTTTAGGGTTTTCAATTTTAAACTATTAGCAAAATTCTAATCTTCAAGTAAATAACCTAAAGAACTAAAGTATTAGTTAGAAGATTTTGATTTTACATTGCTACAAAATTCTGTTCTTCAAGTAAATAACTTATAAAACAAAAGTAGTTATTTTAGAGTTTTCAATTTTAAACTATTAACAGTATTCTGATCTTCAAGTAAATAACTTATAGAACAGAAGTAGTTAATTTAGAGTTTTTAATTTTAAACTATTAACAAAATGCAGATCTTCAAGTAAATAACTTATAGAACAAAAGTAGTTATTTTAGGGTTTTCAATTTTAAACTATTAACAAAATTCTGATCTTCATGTAAATAACTTATTGAACAGAAGTAGTTAATTTAGAGTTTTTAATTTTAAACTATTAACAAAATGCAGATCTTCAAGTAAATAACTTATAGAACAAAAGTAGTTATTTTAGGGTTTTCAATTTTAAACTATTAACAAAATTCTGATCTTCATGTAAATAATTTATAGAACAGAAGTAGTTAATTTAGAGTTTTTAATTTTAAGCTATTAACAAAATTCTGATCTTCAAGTAAATAACTTAAGGAACTAAAGTATTAGTTAGAAGATTTTGATTTCAAATTGCTACAAAATTCTGTTCTTCAAGTAAATAACTTATAGAACAAAAGCAGTTATTTTAGAGTTTTCAATTTTAAACTATTAACTATATTCTGATCTTCAAGTAAATAACTTATAGAACAGAAGTAGTTAATTTAGAGTTTTTAATTTTAAACTATTAACAAAATGCAGATCTTCAAGTAAATAACTTATAGAACAAAAATAGTTATTTTAGGGTTTTCAATTTTAAACTATTAACAAAATTCTGATCTTTAAGTAAATAACTTAAAGAACTAAAGTATTAGTTTGAAGATCTCGATTTTAAATTGCTACAAATTTCTGTTCTTTAAGTAAAAAACTAAAAGAACAAAAGTAGTTAGTTTATAGCTTTATAATTTGAAACAATTAAAAAAATAGTGATTTTCAAATAAATAACTTATAGACCAGAAGTAGTTAACTTAGAGTTTTTAATTTTAAACTATTAACAAAATGCTGATCTTCAAGTAAATAACTTATAGAACAGAAGTAGTTAATTTAGAGTTTTTAATTTTAAACTAATAACAAAATGCAGATCTTCAAGTAAATAACTTATAGAACAAAAGTAATTATTTTAGGGTTTTCAATTTTAAACTATTAACAATATTCTGATCTTCAAGTAAATAACTTATAGAACAGAAGTGGTTAATTTAGAATTTTTAATTTTAAGCTATTAACAAAATGCAGATCTTCAAGTAAATAACTTATAGAACAAAAATAGTTATTTTAGGGTTTTCAATTTTAAACTATTAACAAAATACTGATCTTCATGAAATTAACTTATAGAACAGAAGTAGTTAATTTAGAGTTTTTAATTTTATACTATTAACAAAATGCAGATCTTCAAGTAAATAACTTAAGGAATCAAAGTATTAGTTTGAAGATTATGATTTTAAATTGTCTACATAATTCTGTTCTTTAAGTAATTAACTAAAAGAACAAAAGTAGTTAGATTATAGCTTTAATTTTAAACTATTAACAAAATGCAGATCTTCAAGTAAATAACTTATAGAACAAAAGAAGTTATTTTAAGGTTTTCAATATTAAACTATTAACAAAATTCTGATCTTCATGTAAATAACTTATAGAACAGAAGTAGTTAATTTAGAGTTTTTAATTTTAAACTATTAACAAAATGCAGATCTTCAAGTAAATAACTTAAAGAACTAAAGTTAAATTAGTGTGAAGATTTCGATTTTAAATTGTCTACAAATTTCTGTTCTTTAAGTAAATAACATATAGAACAGAAGTAGTTAATTTAGAGTTTTTAATTTTATACTATTAACAAAATGCAGATCTTCAAGTAAATAACTTATAGAACAGAAGTAGTTAATTTAGAGTTTTTAATTTTATACTATTAACAAAATGCAGATCTTCAAGTAAATAACTTAAGGAATCAAAGTATTAGTTTGAAGATTATGATTTTAAATTGTCTACATAATTCTGTTCTTTAAGTAATTAACTAAAAGAACAAAAGTAGTTAGATTATAGCTTTAATTTTAAACTATTAACAAAATGCAGATCTTCAAGTAAATAACTTATAGAACAAAAGAAGTTATTTTAAGGTTTTCAATTTTAAACTATTAACAAAATGCAGATCTTCAAGTAAATAACTTATAGAACAGAAGTAGTTAATTTATAGTTTTTAATTTTAAACTATTAACAAAATGCAGATCTTCAAGTAAATAACTTATAGAACAAAAGTAGTTATTTTAGGGTTTTCAATTTTAAACTATTAACAAAATTCTGATCTTCATGTAAATAACTTATAGAACAGAAGTAGTTAATTTAGAGTTTTTAATTTTAAACTATTATCAAAATGCAGATCTTCAAGTAAATAACTTATAGAACAAAAGTAGTTATTTTAGCGTTTTCAATTTTAAACTATTAACAAAATTCTGATCTTCATGTAAATAACTTAAAGAACTAAAGTATTAGTTTGAAGATCTCGATTTTAATTTGTCTACAAATTTCTGTTCTTTAAGTAAAAAACTAAAAGAACAAAAGTAGTTAGTTTATAGCTTTAATTTGAAACTATTAACAAAATAGTGATTTTCAAATAAATAACTTATAGACCAGAAGTAGTTAACTTAGAGTTTTAAATTTTAAACTATTATCAAAATGCAGATCTTCAAGTAAATAACTTATAGAACAAAAGTAGTTATTTTAGGGTTTTCAATTTTAAACTATTAACAAAATTCTGATCTTCATGTAAATAACTTATAGAACAGAAGTAGTTAATTTAGAGTTTTTAATTTTAAGCTATTAACAAAATTCTGATCTTCAAGTAAATAACTTAAGGGACTAAAGTATTAGTTAGAAGATTTTGATTTTAAATTGCTACAAAATTCTGTTTTTCAAGTAAATAACTTATAGAACAGAAGTAGTTAATTTAGAGTTTTTAATTTTAAACTATTAACAAAATGCAGATCTTCAAGTAAATAACTTATAGAACAAAAGTAGTTATTTTAGAGTTTTCAATTTTAAACTATTAACAACATTCTGATCTTCAAGTAAATAACTTATAGAACAGAAGTAGTTAATTTAGAGTTTTTAATTTTAAACTATTAACAAAATGCAGATCTTCAAGTAAATAACTTAAAGAACTAAAGTATTAGTTTGAAGATCTCGATTTTAATTTGTCTACAAATTTCTGTTCTATAAGTAAAAAACTAAAAGAACAAAAGTAGTTAGTTTATAGCTTTAATTTGAAACTATTAACAAAATAGTGATTTTCAAATAAATAACTTATAGACCAGAAGTAGTTAACTTAGAGTTTTTAATTTTAAACTATTATCAAAATGCTGAATTTCAAGTAAATAACTTATAGAACAGAAGTAGTTAATTTAGAGTTTTTAATTTTAAACTAATAACAAAATGCAGATCTTCAAGTAAATAACTTATAGAACAAAAGTAATTATTTTAGGGTTTTCAATTTTAAACTATTAACAATATTCTGATCTTCAAGTAAATAACTTATAGAACAGAAGTGGTTAATTTAGAGTTTTTAATTTTAAACTATTAACAAAATGCAGAACTTCAAGTAAATAACTTATAGAACAAAAATAGTTATTTTAGGGTTTTCAATTTTAAACTATTAGCAAAATTCTAATCTTCAAGTAAATAACCTAAAGAACTAAAGTATTAGTTAGAAGATTTTGATTTTACATTGCTACAAAATTCTGTTCTTCAAGTAAATAACTTATAAAACAAAAGTAGTTATTTTAGAGTTTTCAATTTTAAACTATTAACAGTATTCTGATCTTCAAGTAAATAACTTATAGAACAGAAGTAGTTAATTTAGAGTTTTTAATTTTAAACTATTAACAAAATGCAGATCTTCAAGTAAATAACTTATAGAACAAAAGTAGTTATTTTAGGGTTTTCAATTTTAAACTATTAACAAAATTCTGATCTTCATGTAAATAACTTATTGAACAGAAGTAGTTAATTTAGAGTTTTTAATTTTAAACTATTAACAAAATGCAGATCTTCAAGTAAATAACTTATAGAACAAAAGTAGTTATTTTAGGGTTTTCAATTTTAAACTATTAACAAAATTCTGATCTTCATGTAAATAATTTATAGAACAGAAGTAGTTAATTTAGAGTTTTTAATTTTAAGCTATTAACAAAATTCTGATCTTCAAGTAAATAACTTAATGAACTAAAGTATTAGTTAGAAGATTTTGATTTCAAATTGCTACAAAATTCTGTTCTTCAAGTAAATAACTTATAGAACAAAAGCAGTTATTTTAGAGTTTTCAATTTTAAACTATTAACTATATTCTGATCTTCAAGTAAATAACTTATAGAACAGAAGTAGTTAATTTAGAGTTTTTAATTTTAAACTATTAACAAAATGCAGATCTTCAAGTAAATAACTTATAGAACAAAAATAGTTATTTTAGGGTTTTCAATTTTAAACTATTAACAAAATTCTGATCTTTAAGTAAATAACTTAAAGAACTAAAGTATTAGTTTGAAGATCTCGATTTTAAATTGCTACAAATTTCTGTTCTTTAAGTAAAAAACTAAAAGAACAAAAGTAGTTAGTTTATAGCTTTATAATTTGAAACTATTAAAAAAATAGTGATTTTCAAATAAATAACTTATAGACCAGAAGTAGTTAACTTAGAGTTTTTAATTTTAAACTATTAACAAAATGCTGATCTTCAAGTAAATAACTTATAGAACAGAAGTAGTTAATTTAGAGTTTTTAATTTTAAACTAATAACAAAATGCAGATCTTCAAGTAAATAACTTATAGAACAAAAGTAATTATTTTAGGGTTTTCAATTTTAAACTATTAACAATATTCTGATCTTCAAGTAAATAACTTATAGAACAGAAGTGGTTAATTTAGAATTTTTAATTTTAAGCTATTAACAAAATGCAGATCTTCAAGTAAATAACTTATAGAACAAAAATAGTTATTTTAGGGTTTTCAATTTTAAACTATTAACAAAATACTGATCTTCATGAAATTAACTTATAGAACAGAAGTAGTTAATTTAGAGTTTTTAATTTTATACTATTAACAAAATGCAGATCTTCAAGTAAATAACTTAAGGAATCAAAGTATTAGTTTGAAGATTATGATTTTAAATTGTCTACATAATTCTGTTCTTTAAGTAATTAACTAAAAGAACAAAAGTAGTTAGATTATAGCTTTAATTTTAAACTATTAACAAAATGCAGATCTTCAAGTAAATAACTTATAGAACAAAAGAAGTTATTTTAAGGTTTTCAATATTAAACTATTAACAAAATTCTGATCTTCATGTAAATAACTTATAGAACAGAAGTAGTTAATTTAGAGTTTTTAATTTTAAACTATTAACAAAATGCAGATCTTCAAGTAAATAACTTAAAGAACTAAAGTATTAGTGTGAAGATTTCGATTTTAAATTGTCTACAAATTTCTGTTCTTTAAGTAAATAACATATAGAACAGAAGTAGTTAATTTAGAGTTTTTAATTTTAAACTATTAACAAAATGCAGATCTTCAAGTAAATAACTTATAGAACAGAAGTAGTTAATTTAGAGTTTTTAATTTTATACTATTAACAAAATGCAGATCTTCAAGTAAATAACTTAAGGAATCAAAGTATTAGTTTGAAGATTATGATTTTAAATTGTCTACATAATTCTGTTCTTTAAGTAATTAACTAAAAGAACAAAAGTAGTTAGATTATAGCTTTAATTTTAAACTATTAACAAAATGCAGATCTTCAAGTAAATAACTTATAGAACAAAAGAAGTTATTTTAAGGTTTTCAATTTTAAACTATTAACAAAATGCAGATCTTCAAGTAAATAACTTATAGAACAGAAGTAGTTAATTTATAGTTTTTAATTTTAAACTATTAACAAAATGCAGATCTTCAAGTAAATAACTTATAGAACAAAAGTAGTTATTTTAGGGTTTTCAATTTTAAACTATTAACAAAATTCTGATCTTCATGTAAATAACTTATAGAACAGAAGTAGTTAATTTAGAGTTTTTAATTTTAAGCTATTAACAAAATTCTGATCTTCAAGTAAATAACTTAAGGAACTAAAGTATTAGTTAGAAGATTTTGATTTTAAATTGCTACAAAATTCTGTTCTTCAAGTAAATAACTTGTAGAACAGAAGTAGTTAATTTAGAGTTTTTAATTTTAAACTATTAACAAAATGCAGATCTTCAAGTAAATAACTTAAAGAACTAAAGTATTAGTTTGAAGATCTCGATTTTAATTTGTCTACAAATTTCTGTTCTTTAAGTAAAAAACAAAAAGAACAAAAGTAGTTAGTTTATAGCTTTAATTTGAAACTATTAACAAAATAGTGATTTTCAAATAAATAACTTATAGACCAGAAGTAGTTAACTTAGAGTTTTTAATTTTAAACTATTATCAAAATGCAGATCTTCAAGTAAATAAATTATAGAACAAAAGTAGTTATTTTAGGGTTTTCAATTTTAAACTATTAACAAAATTCTGATCTTCATGTAAATAACTTATAGAACAGAAGTAGTTAATTTAGAGTTTTTAATTTTAAACTATTAACAAAATGCAGATCTTCAAGTAAATAACTTATAGAACAAAAGTAGTTATTTTAGGGTTTTCAATTTTAAACTATTAACAAAATTCTGATCTTCATGTAAATAACTTATAGAACAGAAGTAGTTAATTTAGAGTTTTTAATTTTAAACTATTAACAAAATGCAGATCTTCAAGTAAATAACTTATAGAACAAAAGTAGTTATTTTAGAGTTTTCAATTTTAAACTATTAACAACATTCTGATCTTCAAGTAAATAACTTATAGAACAGAAGTAGTTAATTTAGAGTTTTTAATTTTAAACTATTAACAAAATGCAGATCTTCAAGTAAATAACTTGAAGAACTAAAGTATTAGTTTGAAGATCTCGATTTTAATTTGTCTACAAATTTCTGTTCTTTAAGTAAAAAACTAAAAGAACAAAAGTAGTTAGTTTATTTATTTTTTTTTTTTATAGTTAAATGATTTAAATATACAATATAATTTAACTAATGAAAGTTAGTTATAAATACAAATTTAACAAAATATTAAACTCTTTTTAACATTAAAGATTAATTGTAGCCGAGAGGCAAAGCTGCTCCATCGTCAAAACCTAGTAATTCTTCACTAGGTCTCCATATCATTCTAGCGCCTCGTATGCACATACTAGATGCACGTATAATGGCAAACGCTAATCGCGCCCTTAGTTAAGTAGTTAGTTTATAGCTTTAATTTGAAACTATTAACAAAATAGTGATTTTCAAATAAATAACTTATAGACCAGAAGTAGTTAACTTAGAGTTTTTAATTTTAAACTATTATCAAAATGCTGAATTTCAAGTAAATAACTTATAGAACAGAAGTAGTTAATTTAGAGTTTTTAATTTTAAACTAATAACAAAATGCAGATCTTCAAGTAAATAACTTATAGAACAAAAGTAATTATTTTAGGGTTTTCAATTTTAAACTATTAACAATATTCTGATCTTCAAGTAAATAACTTATAGAACAGAAGTGGTTAATTATAGTTTTTAATTTTAAACTATTAACAAAATGCAGAACTTCAAGTAAATAACTTATAGAACAAAAATAGTTATTTTAGGGTTTTCAATTTTAAACTATTAGCAAAATTCTAATCTTCAAGTAAATAACTTAAAGAACTAAAGTATTAGTTAGAAGATTTTGATTTTACATTGCTACAAAATTCTGTTCTTCAAGTAAATAACTTATAAAACAAAAGTAGTTATTTTAGAGTTTTCAATTTTAAACTATTAACAGTATTGTGATCTTCAAGTAAATAACTTATAGAACAGAAGTAGTTAATTTAGAGTTTTTAATTTTAAACTATTAACAAAATGCAGATCTTCAAGTAAATAACTTATAGAACAAAAGTAGTAATTTTAGGGTTTTCAATTTTAAACTATTAACAAAATTCTGATCTTCATGTAAATAACTTATTGAACAGAAGTAGTTAATTTAGAGTTTTTAATTTTAAACTATTAACAAAATCCAGATCTTCAAGTAAATAACTTATAGAACAAAAATAGTAATTTTAGGGTTTTCAATTTTAAACTATTAACAAAATTCTGATCTACAAGTAAATAACTTAAAGAACTAAAGTATTAGTTTGAAGCCTTCGATTTTAAATTGTCTACAAATTTCTGTTCTTTAAGTAAATAACTAAAAGAACAAAAGTAGTTAGATTATAGCTTTAATTTTAAACTATTAACAAAATGCAGATCTTCAAGTAAATAACTTATAGAACAAAAGTAGTTATTTTAGGGTTTTCAATTTTAAACTATTAGCAAAATTCTGATCTTCATGTAAATAACTTAAAGAACTAAAGTATTAGTTAGAAGATTTTGATTTTACATTGCTACAAAATTCTGTTCTTCAAGTAAATAACTTATAGAACAAAAGTAGTTATTTTAGAGTTTTCAATTTTGAACTATTAACATTATTCTGATCTTCAAGTAATTAACTTATAGAACAGAAGTAGTTAATTTAGAGTTTTTAATTTTAAACTATTAACAAAATGCAGATCTTTAAGTAAATAACTTATAGAACAAAAGCAGTTATTTTAGGGTTTTCAATTTTAAACTATTAACAAAATTCTGATCTTCATGTAAATAACTTATAGAACAGAAGTAGTTAATTTATTAATTAGTTAATTAAGTAAATAACTTAAGGAACTAAAGTATTAGTTAGAAGATTTTGATTTTAAATTGCTACAAAATTCTGTTCTTCAAGTAAATAACTTATATAAATATAATATCAGTAATGAGCTAAGTTAACAATAAATCAAACAATAAATAAATAAATATTAGTTTGATTTATTGTTAACTTAGCTCATTACTGATATTATATTTATATAAATTTTCAAGAGCTAATAATTCTAATTATTTATTAAATAACTTATAGAACAAAAGTAGTTATTTTAGAGTTTTCAATTTTAAACTATTAACAAAATTCTGATCTTCAAGTAAATAACTTAAAGAACTAAAGTATTAGTTTGAAGATCTCGATTTTAAATTGTCTACAAATTTCTGTTCTTTAATTAAAAAACTAAAAGAACAAAAGTAGTTAGTTTATAGCTTTAATTTGAAACTATTAACAAAATAGTGATTTTCAAATAAATAACTTATAGCCCAGAAGTAGTTAACTTAGAGTTTTTAATTTTAAACTATTAACAAAATGCTGATTTTCAAGTAAATAACTTATAGAACAGAAGTAGTTAATTTAGAGTTTTTAATTTTAAACTAATAACAAAATGCAGATCTTCAAGTAAATAACTTATAGAACAAAAGTAATTATTTTAGGGTTTTCAATTTTAAACTATTAACAATATTCTGATCTTCAAGTAAATAACTTATAGAACAGAAGTGGTTAATTTAGAGTTTTTAATTTTAAACTATTAACAAAATGCAGATCTTCAAGTAAATAACTTATAGAACAAAAATAGTTATTTTAGGGTTTTCAATTTTAAACTATTAACAAAATTCTGATCTTCAAGTAAATAACTTAAAGAACTAAAGTATTAGTTTGAAGATCTCGATTTTAAATTGTCTACAAATTTCTGTTCTTTAAGTAAAAAACTAAAAGAACAAAAGTAGTTAGTTTATAGCTTTAATTAGAAACTATTAACAAAATAGTGATTTTCAAATAAATAACTTATAGAACAGAAGTAGTTAATTTAGAGTTTTTAATGTTAAACTATTAACAAAATGCAAATCTTCAAGTAAATATAGAACAGATTCTGATATAGAACAGATTCTGGTCTTCAAGTAAATAACTTAAAGAACTAAAGTATTAGTTAGAAGATTTTGATTTTACATTGCTACAAAATTCTGTTCTTCAAGTAAATAACTTATAGAACAAAAGTAGTTATTTTAGAGTTTTCAATTTTGAACTATTAACAGTATTCTGATCTTCAAGTAATTAACTTATAGAACAGAAGTAGTTAATTTAGAGTTTTTAATTTTAAACTATTAACAAAATGCAGATCTTTAAGTAAATATCTTATAGAACAAAAGTAGTTATTTTAGGGTTTTCAATTTTAAACTATTAACAAAATTCTGATCTTCATGTAAATAACTTATAGAACAGAAGTAGTTAATTTAGAGTTTTTAATTTTAAACTATTAACAAAATGCAAATCTTCAAGTAAATAACTTATAGAACAAAAGTAGTTATTTTAGGGTTTTCAATTTTAAACTATTAACAAAATTCTGATCTTCATGTAAATAACTTATAGAACAGAAGTAGTTAATTTAGAGTTTTTAATTTTAAGCTATTAACAAAATTCTGATCTTCAAGTAAATAACTTAAGGAACTAAAGTATTAGTTAGAAGATTTTGATTTTAAATTGCTACAAAATTCTGTTTTTCAAGTAAATAACTTATAGAACAGAAGTAGTTAATTTAGAGTTTTTAATTTTAAACTATTAACAAAATGCAGATCTTCAAGTAAATAACTTAAAGAACTAAAGTATTAGTTTGAAGATCTCGATTTTAATTTGTCTACAAATTTCTGTTCTTTAAGTAAAAAACTAAAAGAACAAAAGTAGTTAGTTTATAGCTTTAATTTGAAACTATTAACAAAATAGTGATTTTCAAATAAATAACTTATAGACCAGAAGTAGTTAACTTAGAGTTTTTAATTTTAAACTATTATCAAAATGCAGATCTTCAAGTAAATAACTTATAGAACAAAAGTAGTTATTTTAGCGTTTTCAATTTTAAACTATTAACAAAATTCTGATCTTCATGTAAATAACTTATAGAACAGAAGTAGTTAATTTAGAGTTTTTAATTTTAAACTATTAACAAAATGCAGATCTTCAAGTAAATAACTTATAGAACAAAAGTAGTTATTTTAGGGTTTTCAATTTTAAACTATTAACAAAATTCTGATCTTCATGTAAATAACTTATAGAACAGAAGTAGTTAATTTAGAGTTTTTAATTTTAAGCTATTAACAAAATTCTGATCTTCAAGTAAATAACTTAAGGAACTAAAGTATTAGTTAGAAGATTTTGATTTTAAATTGCTACAAAATTCTGTTTTTCAAGTAAATAACTTATAGAACAGAAGTAGTTAATTTAGAGTTTTTAATTTTAAACTATTAACAAAATGCAGATCTTCAAGTAAATAACTTAAAGAACTAAAGTATTAGTTTGAAGATCTCGATTTTAATTTGTCTACAAATTTCTGTTCTTTAAGTAAAAAACTAAAAGAACAAAAGTAGTTAGTTTATAGCTTTAATTTGAAACTATTAACAAAATAGTGATTTTCAAATAAATAACTTATAGACCAGAAGTAGTTAACTTAGAGTTTTTAATTTTAAACTATTATCAAAATGCAGATCTTCAAGTAAATAACTTATAGAACAAAAGTAGTTATTTTAGCGTTTTCAATTTTAAACTATTAACAAAATTCTGATCTTCATGTAAATAACTTATAGAACAGAAGTAGTTAATTTAGAGTTTTTAATTTTAAACTATTAACAAAATGCAGATCTTCAAGTAAATAACTTATAGAACAAAAGTAGTTATTTTAGGGTTTTCAATTTTAAACTATTAACAAAATTCTGATCTTCATGTAAATAACTTATAGAACAGAAGTAGTTAATTTAGAGTTTTTAATTTTAAACTATTAACAAAATGCAGATCTTCAAGTAAATAACTTATAGAACAAAAGTAGTTATTTTAGAGTTTTCAATTTTAAACTATTAACAACATTCTGATCTTCAAGTAAATAACTTATAGAACAGAAGTAGTTAATTTAGAGTTTTTAATTTTAAACTATTAACAAAATGCAGATCTTCAAGTAAATAACTTAAAGAACTAAAGTATTAGTTTGAAGATCTCGATTTTAATTTGTCTACAAATTTCTGTTCTATAAGTAAAAAACTAAAAGAACAAAAGTAGTTAGTTTATAGCTTTAATTTGAAACTATTAACAAAATAGTGATTTTCAAATAAATAACTTATAGACCAGAAGTAGTTAACTTAGAGTTTTTAATTTTAAACTATTATCAAAATGCTGAATTTCAAGTAAATAACTTATAGAACAGAAGTAGTTAATTTAGAGTTTTTAATTTTAAACTAATAACAAAATGCAGATCTTCAAGTAAATAACTTATAGAACAAAAGTAATTATTTTAGGGTTTTCAATTTTAAACTATTAACAATATTCTGATCTTCAAGTAAATAACTTATAGAACAGAAGTGGTTAATTTAGAGTTTTTAATTTTAAACTATTAACAAAATGCAGAACTTCAAGTAAATAACTTATAGAACAAAAATAGTTATTTTAGGGTTTTCAATTTTAAACTATTAGCAAAATTCTAATCTTCAAGTAAATAACTTAAAGAACTAAAGTATTAGTTAGAAGATTTTGATTTTACATTGCTACAAAATTCTGTTCTTCAAGTAAATAACTTATAAAACAAAAGTAGTTATTTTAGAGTTTTCAATTTTAAACTATTAACAGTATTCTGATCTTCAAGTAAATAACTTATAGAACAGAAGTAGTTAATTTAGAGTTTTTAATTTTAAACTATTAACAAAATGCAGATCTTCAAGTAAATAACTTATAGAACAAAAGTAGTTATTTTAGGGTTTTCAATTTTAAACTAATAACAAAATTCTGATCTTCATGTAAATAACTTATTGAACAGAAGTAGTTAATTTAGAGTTTTTAATTTTAAACTATTAACAAAATGCAGATCTTCAAGTAAATAACTTATAGAACAAAAGTAGTTATTTTAGGGTTTTCAATTTTAAACTATTAACAAAATTCTGATCTTCATGTAAATAATTTATAGAACAGAAGTAGTTAATTTAGAGTTTTTAATTTTAAGCTATTAACAAAATTCTGATCTTCAAGTAAATAACTTAAGGAACTAAAGTATTAGTTAGAAGATTTTGATTTCAAATTGCTACAAAATTCTGTTCTTCAAGTAAATAACTTATAGAACAAAAGCAGTTATTTTAGAGTTTTCAATTTTAAACTATTAACTATATTCTGATCTTCAAGTAAATAACTTATAGAACAGAAGTAGTTAATTTAGAGTTTTTAATTTTAAACTATTAACAAAATGCAGATCTTCAAGTAAATAACTTATAGAACAAAAATAGTTATTTTAGGGTTTTCAATTTTAAACTATTAACAAAATTCTGATCTTTAAGTAAATAACTTAAAGAACTAAAGTATTAGTTTGAAGATCTCGATTTTAAATTGCTACAAATTTCTGTTCTTTAAGTAAAAAACTAAAAGAACAAAAGTAGTTAGTTTATAGCTTTAATTTGAAACTATTAAAAAAATAGTGATTTTCAAATAAATAACTTATAGACCAGAAGTAGTTAACTTAGAGTTTTTAATTTTAAACTATTAACAAAATGCTGATCTTCAAGTAAATAACTTATAGAACAGAAGTAGTTAATTTAGAGTTTTTAATTTTAAACTAATAACAAAATGCAGATCTTCAAGTAAATAACTTATAGAACAAAAGTAATTATTTTAGGGTTTACAATTTTAAACTATTAACAATATTCTGATCTTCAAGTAAATAACTTATAGAACAGAAGTGGTTAATTTAGAGTTTTTAATTTTAAGCTATTAACAAAATGCAGATCTTCAAGTAAATAACTTATAGAACAAAAATAGTTATTTTAGGGTTTTCAATTTTAAACTATTAACAAAATACTGATCTTCATGAAATTAACTTATAGAACAGAAGTAGTTAATTTAGAGTTTTTAATTTTATACTATTAACAAAATGCAGATCTTCAAGTAAATAACTTAAGGAATCAAAGTATTAGTTTGAAGATTATGATTTTAAATTGTCTACATAATTCTGTTCTTTAAGTAATTAACTAAAAGAACAAAAGTAGTTAGATTATAGCTTTAATTTTAAACTATTAACAAAATGCAGATCTTCAAGTAAATAACTTATAGAACAAAAGAAGTTATTTTAAGGTTTTCAATATTAAACTATTAACAAAATTCTGATCTTCATGTAAATAACTTATAGAACAGAAGTAGTTAATTTAGAGTTTTTAATTTTAAACTATTAACAAAATGCAGATCTTCAAGTAAATAACTTAAAGAACTAAAGTATTAGTGTGAAGATTTCGATTTTAAATTGTCTACAAATTTCTGTTCTTTAAGTAAATAACATATAGAACAGAAGTAGTTAATTTAGAGTTTTTAATTTTAAACTATTAACAAAATGCAGATCTTCAAGTAAATAACTTATAGAACAAAAGTAGTTATTTTAATGTTTTCAATTTTAAACTATTAGCAAAATTCTGATCTTCAAGTAAATAACTTAAAGAACTAAAGTATTAGTTAGAAGATTTTGATTTTACATTGCTACAAAATTCTGTTCTTCAAGTAAATAACTTATAGAACAAAAGTAGTTATTTTAGAGTTTTCAATTTTAAACTATTAACAGTATTCTGATCTTCAAGTAAATAACTTATAGAACAGAAGTAGTTAATTTATAGTTTTTAATTTTAAACTATTAACAAAATGCAGATCTTCAAGTAAATAACTTATAGAACAAAAGTAGTTATTTTAGGGTTTTCAATTTTAAACTATTAACAAAATTCTGATCTTCATGTAAATAACTTATAGAACAGAAGTAGTTAATTTAGAGTTTTTAATTTTAAGCTATTAACAAAATTCTGATCTTCAAGTAAATAACTTAAGGAACTAAAGTATTAGTTAGAAGATTTTGATTTTAAATTGCTACAAAATTCTGTTCTTCAAGTAAATAACTTATAGAACAGAAGTAGTTAATTTAGAGTTTTTAATTTTAAACTATTAACAAAATGCAGATCTTCAAGTAAATAACTTAAAGAACTAAAGTATTAGTTTGAAGATCTCGATTTTAATTTGTCTACAAATTTCTGTTCTTTAAGTAAAAAACTAAAAGAACAAAAGTAGTTAGTTTATAGCTTTAATTTGAAACTATTAACAAAATAGTGATTTTCAAATAAATAACTTATAGACCAGAAGTAGTTAACTTAGAGTTTTTAATTTTAAACTATTATCAAAATGCAGATCTTCAAGTAAATAAATTATAGAACAAAAGTAGTTATTTTAGGGTTTTCAATTTTAAACTATTAACAAAATTCTGATCTTCATGTAAATAACTTATAGAACAGAAGTAGTTAATTTAGAGTTTTTAATTTTAAACTATTAACAAAATGCAGATCTTCAAGTAAATAACTTATAGAACAAAAGTAGTTATTTTAGGGTTTTCAATTTTAAACTATTAACAAAATTCTGATCTTCATGTAAATAACTTATAGAACAGAAGTAGTTAATTTAGAGTTTTTAATTTTAAACTATTAACAAAATGCAGATCTTCAAGTAAATAACTTATAGAACAAAAGTAGTTATTTTAGAGTTTTCAATTTTAAACTATTAACAACATTCTGATCTTCAAGTAAATAACTTATAGAACAGAAGTAGTTAATTTAGAGTTTTTAATTTTAAACTATTAACAAAATGCAGATCTTCAAGTAAATAACTTAAAGAACTAAAGTATTAGTTTGAAGATCTCGATTTTAATTTGTCTACAAATTTCTGTTCTTTAAGTAAAATACTAAAAGAACAAAAGTAGTTAGTTTATTTATTTTTTTTTTTATAGTTAAATGATTTAAATATACAATATAATTTAACTAATGAAAGTCAGTTATAAATACAAATTTAACAAAATATTAAACACTTTATAACATTAAAGATTAATTGTAGCCGAGAGGCAAAGCTGCTCCATCGTCAAAACCTAGTAATTCTTCACTAGGTCTCCATTTCATTCTAGCGCCTCGTATGCACATACTAGATGCACGTATAATGGCAAACGCTAATCGCGCCCTTAGTTAAGTAGTTAGTTTATAGCTTTAATTTGAAACTATTAACAAAATAGTGATTTTCAAATAAATAACTTATAGACCAGAAGTAGTTAACTTAGAGTTTTTAATTTTAAACTATTATCAAAATGCTGAATTTCAAGTAAATAACTTATAGAACAGAAGTAGTTAATTTAGAGTTTTTAATTTTAAACTAATAACAAAATGCAGATCTTCAAGTAAATAACTTATAGAACAAAAGTAATTATTTTAGGGTTTTCAATTTCAAACTATTAACAATATTCTGATCTTCAAGTAAATAACTTATAGAACAGAAGTGGTTAATTTAGAGTTTTTAATTTTAAACTATTAACAAAATGCAGAACTTCAAGTAAATAACTTATAGAACAAAAATAGTTATTTTAGGGTTTTCAATTTTAAACTATTAGCAAAATTCTAATCTTCAAGTAAATAACTTAAAGAACTAAAGTATTAGTTAGAAGATTTTGATTTTACATTGCTACAAAATTCTGTTCTTCAAGTAAATAACTTATAAAACAAAAGTAGTTATTTTAGAGTTTTCAATTTTAAACTATTAACAGTATTCTGATCTTCAAGTAAATAACTTATAGAACAGAAGTAGTTAATTTAGAGTTTTTAATTTTAAACTATTAACAAAATGCAGATCTTCAAGTAAATAACTTATAGAACAAAAGTAGTTATTTTAGGGTTTTCAATTTTAAACTATTAACAAAATTCTGATCTTCATGTAAATAACTTATTGAACAGAAGTAGTTAATTTAGAGTTTTTAATTTTAAACTATTAACAAAATCCAGATCTTCAAGTAAATAACTTATAGAACAAAAATAGTAATTTTAGGGTTTTCAATTTTAAACTATTAACAAAATTCTGATCTTCAAGTAAATAACTTAAAGAACTAAAGTATTAGTTTGAAGACTTCGATTTTAAATTGTCTACAAATTTCTGTTCTTTAAGTAAATAACTAAAAGAACAAAAGTAGTTAGATTATAGCTTTAATTTTAAACTATTAACAAAATGCAGATCTTCAAGTAAATAACTTATAGAACAAAAGTAGTTATTTTAGGGTTTTCAATTTTAAACTATTAGCAAAATTCTGATCTTCATGTAAATAACTTAAAGAACTAAAGTATTAGTTAGAAGATTTTGATTTTACATTGCTACAAAATTCTGTTCTTCAAGTAAATAACTTATAGAACAAAAGTAGTTATTTTAGAGTTTTCAATTTTGAACTATTAACAGTATTCTGATCTTCAAGTAATTAACTTATAGAACAGAAGTAGTTAATTTAGAGTTTTTAATTTTAAACTATTAACAAAATGCAGATCTTTAAGTAAATAACTTATAGAACAAAAGCAGTTATTTTAGGGTTTTCAATTTTAAACTATTAACAAAATTCTGATCTTCATGTAAATAACTTATAGAACAGAAGTAGTTAATTTATTAATTAGTTAATTAAGTAAATAACTTAAGGAACTAAAGTATTAGTTAGAAGATTTTGATTTTAAATTGCTACAAAATTCTGTTCTTCAAGTAAATAACTTATATAAATATAATATCAGTAATGAGCTAAGTTAACAATAAATCAAACAATTAATAAATAAATATTAGTTTGATTTATTGTTAACTTAGCTCATTACTGATATTATATTTATATAAATTTTCAAGAGCTAATAATTCTAATTATTTATTAAATAACTTATAGAACAAAAGTAGTTATTTTAGAGTTTTCAATTTTAAACTATTAACAAAATTCTGAACTTCAAGTAAATAACTTAAAGAACTAAAGTATTAGTTTGAAGATCTCGATTTTAAATTGTCTACAAATTTCTGTTCTTTAATTAAAAAACTAAAAGAACAAAAGTAGTTAGTTTATAGCTTTAATTTGAAACTATTAACAAAATAGTGATTTTCAAATAAATAACTTATAGACCAGAAGTAGTTAACTTAGAGTTTTTAATTTTAAACTATTAACAAAATGCTGATTTTCAAGTAAATAACTTATAGAACAGAAGTAGTTAATTTAGAGTTTTTAATTTTAAACTAATAACAAAATGCATATCTTCAAGTAAATAACTTATAGAACAAAAGTAATTATTTTAGGGTTTTCAATTTTAAACTATTAACAATATTCTGATCTTCAAGTAAATAACTTATAGAACAGAAGTGGTTAATTTAGAGTTTTTAATTTTAAACTATTAACAAAATGCAGATCTTCAAGTAAATAACTTATAGAACAAAAATAGTTATTTTAGGGTTTTCCATTTTAAACAATTAACAAAATTCTGATCTTCAAGTAAATAACTTAAAGAACTAAAGTATTAGTTTGAAGATCTCGATTTTAAATTGTCTACAAATTTCTGTTCTTTAAGTAAAAAACTAAAAGAACAAAAGTAGTTAGTTTATAGCTTTAATTTGAAACTATTAACAAAATAGTGATTTTCAAATAAATAACTTATAGAACAGAAGTAGTTAATTTAGAGTTTTTAATGTTAAACTATTAACAAAATGCAAATCTTCAAGTAAATATAGAACAGATTCTGATATAGAACAGATTCTGGTCTTCAAGTAAATAACTTAAAGAACTAAAGTATTAGTTAGAAGATTTTGATTTTACATTGCTACAAAATTCTGTTCTTCAAGTAAATAACTTATAGAACAAAAGTAGTTATTTTAGAGTTTTCAATTTTGAACTATTAACAGTATTCTGATCTTCAAGTAATTAACTTATAGAACAGAAGTAGTTAATTTAGAGTTTTTAATTTTAAACTATTAACAAAATGCAGATCTTTAAGTAAATAACTTATAGAACAAAAGTAGTTATTTTAGGGTTTTCAATTTAAACTATTAACAATATTCTGATCTTCAAGTAAATAACTTATAGAACAGAAGTGGTTAATTTAGAGTTTTTAATTTTAAACTATTAACAAAATGCAGATCTTCAAGTAAATAACTTATAGAACAAAAATAGTTATTTTAGGGTTTTCAATTTTAAACTATTAACAAAATTCTGATCTTCAAGTAAATAACTTAAAGAACTAAAGTATTAGTTTGAAGATCTCGATTTTAAATTGTCTACAAATTTCTGTTCTTTAAGTAAAAAACTAAAAGAACAAAAGTAGTTAGTTTATAGCTTTAATTTGAAACTATTAACAAAATAGTGATTTTCAAATAAATAACTTATAGAACAGAAGTAGTTAATTTAGAGTTTTTAATGTTAAACTATTAACAAAATGCAAATCTTCAAGTAAATATAGAACAGATTCTGATATAGAACAGATTCTGGTCTTCAAGTAAATAACTTAAAGAACTAAAGTATTAGTTAGAAGATTTTGATTTTACATTGCTACAAAATTCTGTTCTTCAAGTAAATAACTTATAGAACAAAAGTAGTTATTTTAGAGTTTTCAATTTTGAACTATTAACAGTATTCTGATCTTCAAGTAATTAACTTATAGAACAGAAGTAGTTAATTTAGAGTTTTTAATTTTAAACTATTAACAAAATGCAGATCTTTAAGTAAATAACTTATAGAACAAAAGTAGTTATTTTAGGGTTTTCAATTTTAAACTATTAACAAAATTCTGATCTTCATGTAAATAACTTATAGAACAGAAGTAGTTAATTTAGAGTTTTTAATTTTAAACTATTAACAAAATGCAGATCTTCAAGTAAATAACTTATAGAACAAAAGTAGTTATTTTAGGGTTTTCAATTTTAAACTATTAACAAAATTCTGATCTTCATGTAAATAACTTATAGAACAGAAGTAGTTAATTTAGTAATTAGTTAATTAAGTAAATAACTTAAGGAACTAAAGTATTAGTTAGAAGATTTTGATTTTAAATTGCTACAAAATTCGGTTCTTCAAGTAAATAACTTATATAAATATAATATCAGTAATGAGCTAAGTTAACAATAAATCAAACAATAAATAAATAAATATTAGTTTGATTTATTGTTAACTTAGCTCATTACTGATATTATATTTATATAAATTTTCAAGAGCTAATAATTCTAATTATTTATTAAATAACTTATAGAACAAAAGTAGTTATTTTAGAGTTTTCAATTTTAAACTATTAACAAAATTCTGATCTTCAAGTAAATAACTTAAAGAACTAAAGTATTAGTTTGAAGATCTCGATTTTAAATTGTCTACAAATTTCTGTTCTTTAATTAAAAAACTAAAAGAACAAAAGTAGTTAGTTTATAGCTTTAATTTGAAACTATTAACAAAATAGTGATTTTCAAATAAATAACTTATAGACCAGAAGTAGTTAACTTAGAGTTTTTAATTTTAAACTATTAACAAAATGCTGATTTTCAAGTAAATAACTTATAGAACAGAAGTAGTTAATTTAGAGTTTTTAATTTTAAACTAATAACAAAATGCAGATCTTCAAGTAAATAACTTATAGAACAAAAGTAATTATTTTAGGGTTTTCAATTTTAAACTATTAACAATATTCTGATCTTCAAGTAAATAACTTATAGAACAGAAGTGGTTAATTTAGAGTTTTTAATTTTAAACTATTAACAAAATGCAGATCTTCAAGTAAATAACTTATAGAACAAAAATAGTTATTTTAGGGTTTTCAATTTTAAACTATTAACAAAATTCTGATCTTCAAGTAAATAACTTAAAGAACTAAAGTATTAGTTTGAAGATCTCGATTTTAAATTGTCTACAAATTTCTGTTCTTTAAGTAAAAAACTAAAAGAACAAAAGTAGTTAGTTTATAGCTTTAATTTGAAACTATTAACAAAATAGTGATTTTCAAATAAATAACTTATAGAACAGAAGTAGTTAATTTAGAGTTTTTAATGTTAAACTATTAACAAAATGCAAATCTTCAAGTAAATATAGAACAGATTCTGATATAGAACAGATTCTGGTCTTCAAGTAAATAACTTAAAGAACTAAAGTATTAGTTTGAAGACTTCGATTTTAAATTGTCTACAATTTTCTGTTCATTAAGTAAATAACTAAAAGAACAAAAGTAGTTAGATTATAGCTTTAATTTTAAACTATTAACAAAATGCAGATCTTCAAGTAAATAACTTATAGAACAAAAGTAGTTATTTTAGGGTTTTCAATTTTAAACTATTAGCAAAATTCTGATCTTCAAGTAAATAACTTAAAGAACTAAAGTATTAGTTAGAAGATTTTGATTTTACATTGCTACAAAATTCTGTTCTTCAAGTAAATAACTTATAGAACAAAAGTAGTTATTTTAGAGTTTTCAATTTTAAACTATTAACAGTATTCTGATCTTCAAGTAAATAACTTATAGAACAGAAGTAGTTAATTTAGAGTTTTTAATTTTAAACTATTAACAAAATGCAGATCTTTAAGTAAATAACTTATAGAACAAAAGTAGTTATTTTAGGGTTTTCAATTTTAAACTATTAACAAAATTCTGATATTCATGTAAATAACTTATAGAACAGAAGTAGTTAATTTAGAGTTTTTAATTTTAAACTATTAACAAAATGCAGATCTTCAAGTAAATAACTTATAGAGCAAAAGTAGTTATTTTAGGGTTTTCAATTTTAAACTATTAACAAAATTCTGATCTTCATGTAAATAACTTATAGAACAGAAGTAGTTAATTTAGAGTTTTTAATTTTAAGCTATTAACTAAATTCTGATCTTCAAGTAAATAACTTAAAGAACTAAAGTATTAGTTTAAAGATCTGGATTTTAAATTGTCTACACATTTCTGTTCTTTAAGTAAAAAACTAAAAGAACAAAAGTAGTTAGTTTATAGCTTTAATTTGAAACTATTAACAAAATAGTGATTTTCAAATAAATAACTTATTGACCAGAAGTAGTTATCTTAGAGTTTTTAATTTTAAACTATTAACAAAATGCTGATTTTCAAGTAAATAACTTATAGAACAGAAGTAGTTAATTTAGAGTTTTTAATTTTAAACTAATAACAAAATGCAGATCTTCAAGTAAATAACTTATAGAACAAAAGTAATTATTTTAGGGTTTTCAATTTTAAACTATTAACAATATTCTGATCTTCAAGTAAATAAATTATAGAACAGGAGTGGTTAATTTAGAGTTTTTAATTTTAAACTATTAACAAAATGCAGATCTTCAAGTAAATAACTTATAGAACAAAAATAGTTATTTTAGGGTTTTTAATGTTAAACTATTAACAAAATTCTGATCTTCAAGTAAATAACTTAAAGAACTAAAGTATTAGTTTGAAGATCTCGATTTTAAATTGTCTACAAATTTCTGTTCTTTAAGTAAAAAACTAAAAGAACAAAAGTAGTTAGTTTATAGCTTTAATTTGAAACTATTAACAAAATAGTGATTTTCAAATAAATAACTTATAGAACAGAAGTAGTTAATTTAGAGTTTTTAATGTTAAACTATTAACAAAATGCAAATCTTCAAGTAAATAACTTATAGAACAAATGTAGGTATTTTAGGGTTTTCAATTTTAAACTATTAACAAAATTCTGATCTTCAAGTAAATAACTTATAGAACAGAAGTAGTTAATTTAGAGTTTTTAATTTTAAACTATTAACAAAATGCAGATCTTCAAGTAAATAACTTATAGAACAAAAGTAGTTATTTTAGAGTTTTCTATTTTAAACTATTAACAACATTCTGATCTTCAAGTAAATAACTTATAGAACAAAAATAGTAATTTTAGGGTTTTCAATTTTAAACTATTAACAAAATTCTGATCTTCAAGTAAATAACTTAAAGAACTAAAGTATTAGTTTGAAGACTTCGATTTTAAATTGTCTACAAATTTCTGTTCTTTAAGTAAATAACTAAAAGAACAAAAGTAGTTAGATTATAGCTTTAATTTTAAACTATTAACAAAATGCAGATCTTCAAGTAAATAACTTATAGAACAAAAGTAGTTATTTTAGGGTTTTCAATTTTAAACTATTAGCAAAATTCTAATCCTCAAGTAAATAACTTAAAGAACTAAAGTATTAGTTAGAAGATTTTGATTTTACATTGCTACAAAATTCTGTTCTTCAAGTAAATAACTTATAAAACAAAAGTAGTTATTTTAGAGTTTTCAATTTTAAACTATTAACAGTATTCTGATCTTCAAGTAAATAACTTATAGAACAGAAGTAGTTAATTTAGAGTTTTTAATTTTAAACTATTAACAAAATGCAGATCTTCAAGTAATTAACTTATAGAACAAAAGTAGTTATTTTAGAGTTTTCTATTTTAAACTATTAACACCATTCTGATCTTCAAGTAAATAACTTATAGAACAGAAGTAGTTAATTTAGAGTTTTTAATTTTAAACTATTAACAAAATCCAGATCTTCAAGTAAATAACTTATAGAACAAAAATAGTTATTTTAGGGTTTTCAATTTTAAACTATCAACAAAATTCTGATCTTCAAGTAAATAACTTAAAGAACTAAAGTATTAGTTTGAAGACTTCAATTTTAAATTGTCTACAAATTTCTGTTCTTTAAGTAAATAACTAAAAGAACAAAAGTAGTTAGATTATAGCTTTAATTTTAAACTATTAACAAAAAGCAGATCTTCAAGTAAATAACTTATAGAACAAAAGTAGTTATTTTAGGGTTTTTAATTTTAAACTATTAGCAAAATTCTGATCTTCAAGTAAATAACTTAAAGAACTAAAGTATTAGTTAGAAGATTTTGATTTTACATTGCTACAAAATTCTGTTCTTCAAGTAAATAACTTATAGAACAAAAGTAGATATTTTAGAGTTTTCAATTTTAAACTATTAACAGTATTCTGATCTTCAAGTAAATAACTTATAGAACAGAAGTAGTTAATTTAGAGTTTTTAATTTTAAACTATTAACAAAATGCAGATCTTTAAGTAAATAACTTATAGAACGAAAGTAGTTATTTTAGGGTTTTCAATTTTAAACTATTAACAAAATTCTGATCTTCATGTAAATAACTTATAGAACAGAAGTAGTTAATTTAGAGTTTTTAATTTTAAACTATTAACAAAATGCAGATCTTCAAGTAAATAACTTATAGAACAAAAGTAGTTATTTTAGGGTTTTCAATTTTAAACTATTAACAAAATTCTGATCTTCATGTAAATAACTTATAGAACAGAAGTAGTTAATTTAGAGTTTTTAATTTTAAGCTATTAACAAAATTCTGATCTTCAAGTAAATAACCTAAGGAACTAAAGTATTAGTTAGAAGATTTTGATCTTAAATTGCTACAAAATTCTGTTCTTCAAGTAAATAACTTATAGAACAAAAGTAGTTATTTTAGAGTTTTCAAAATTAAACTATTAACAAAATTCTGATCTTCAAGTAAATAACTTAAAGAACTAAAGTATTAGTTTGAAGATCTCGATTTTAAATTGTCTACAAATTTCTGTTCTTTAAGTAAAAAACTAAAAGAACAAAAGTAGTTAGTTTATAGCTTTAATTTGAAACTATTAACAAAATAGTGATTTTCAAATAAATAACTTATAGACCAGAAGTAGTTAACTTAGAGTTTTTAATTTTAAACTATTAACAAAATGCTGATTTTCAAGTAAATAACTTATAGAACAGAAGTAGTTAATTTAGAGTTTTTAATTTTAAACTAATAACAAAATGCAGATCTTCAAGTAAATAACTTATAGAACAAAAGTAATTATTTTAGGGTTTTCAATTTTAAACTATTAACAATATTATGATCTTCAAGTAAATAACTTATAGAACAGAAGTGGTTAATTTAGAGTTTTTAATTTTAAACTAATAACAAAATGCAGATCTTCAAGTAAATAACTTATAGAACAAAAATAGTTATTTTAGGGTTTTCAATTTTAAACTATTAACAAAATTCTGATCTTCAAGTAAATAACTTAAAGAACTAAAGTATTAGTTTGAAGATCTCGATTTTAAATTGTCTACAAATTTCTGTTCTTTAAGTAAAAAACTAAAAGAACAAAAGTAGTTAGTTTATAGCTTTAATTTGAAACTATTAACAAAATAGTGATTTTCAAATAAATAACTTATAGAACAGAAGTAGTTAATTTAGAGTTTTTAATGTTAAACTATTAACAAAAAGCAGATCTTCAAGTAAATAACTTATAGAAGAAAAGTAGGTATTTTAGGGTTTTCAATTTTAAACTATTAACAAAATTCTGATCTTCAAGTAAATAACTTATAGAACAGAAGTAGTTAATTTAGAGTTTTTAATTTTAAACTATTAACAAAATGCAGATCTTCAAGTAAATAACTTATAGTACAAAAGTAGTTATTTTAGAGTTTTCTATTTTAAACTATTAACAAAATTCTGATCTTCAAGTAAATAACTTAAAGAACTAAAGTATTAGTTTGAAGACTTCGATTTTAAATTGTCTACAAATTTCTGTTCTTTAAGTAAATAACTAAAAGAACAAAAGTAGTTAGATTATAGCTTTAATTTTAAACTTTTAACAAAATGCAGATCTTCAAGTAAATAACTTATAGAACAAAAATAGTTATTTTAGGGTTTTCAATTTTAAACTATTAGCAAAGTTCTAATCTTCAAGTAAATAACTTAAAGAACTAAAGTATTAGTTAGAAGATTTTGATTTTACCTTGCTACAAAATTCTGTTCTTCAAGTAAATAACTTGTAGAACAAAAGTAGTTATTTTAGGGTTTTCAATTTTAAACTATTAACAAAATTCTGATCTTCATGTAAATAACTTATAGAACAGAAGTAGTTAATTTAGAGTTTTTAATTTTAAACTATTAACAAAATGCAGATCTTCAAGTAATTAACTTATAGAACAAAAGTAGTTATTTTAGAGTTTTCTATTTTAAACTATTAACACCATTCTGATCTTCAAGTAAATAACTTATAGAACAGAAGTAGTTAATTTAGAGTTTTTAATTTTAAACTATTAACAAAATCCAGATCTTCAAGTAAATAACTTATAGAACAAAAATAGTTATTTTAGGGTTTTCAATTTTAAACTATTAACAAAATTCTGATCTTCAAGTAAATAACTTAAAGAACTAAAGTATTAGTTTGAAGACTTCAATTTTAAATTGTCTACAAATTTCTGTTCTTTAAGTAAATAACTAAAAGAACAAAAGTAGTTAGATTATAGCTTTAATTTTAAACTATTAACAAAAAGCAGATCTTCAAGTAAATAACTTATAGAACAAAAGTAGTTATTTTAGGGTTTTTAATTTTAAACTATTAGCAAAATTCTGATCTTCAAGTAAATAACTTAAAGAACTAAAGTATTAGTTAGAAGATTTTGATTTTACATTGCAACAAAATTCTGTTCTTCAAGTAAATAACTTATAGAACAAAAGTAGTTATTTTAGAGTTTTCAATTTTAAACTATTAACAGTATTCTGATCTTCAGTAAATAACTTATAGAACAGAAGTAGTTAATTTAGAGTTTTTAATTTTAAACTATTAACAAAATGCAGATCTTTAAGTAAATAACTTATAGAACGAAAGTAGTTATTTTAGGGTTTTCAATTTTAAACTATTAACAAAATTCTGATCTTCATGTAAATAACTTATAGAACAGAAGTAGTTAATTTAGAGTTTTTAATTTTAAACTATTAACAAAATGCAGATCTTCAAGTAAATAACTTATAGAACAAAAGTAGTTATTATAGGGTTTTCAATTTTAAACTATTAACAAAATTCTGATCTTCATGTAAATAACTTATAGAACAGAAGTAGTTAATTTAGAGTTTTTAATTTTAAGCTATTAACAAAATTCTGATCTTCAAGTAAATAACTTAAGGAACTAAAGTATTAGTTAGAAGATTTTGATTTTAAATTGCTACAAAATTCTGTTCTTCAAGTAAATAACTTATAGAACAAAAGTAGTTATTTTAGAGTTTTCAATTTTAAACTATTAACAAAATTCTGATCTTCAAGTAAATAACTTAAAGAACTAAAGTATTAGTTTGAAGATCTCGATTTTAAATTGTCTACAAATTTCTGTTCTTTAAGTAAAAAACTAAAAGAACAAAAGTAGTTAGTCTATAGCTTTAATTTGAAACTATTAACAAAATAGTGATTTTCAAATAAATAACTTATAGACCAGAAGTAGTTAACTTAGAGTTTTTAATTTTAAACTATTAACAAAATGCTGATTTTCAAGTAAATAACTTATAGAACAGAAGTAGTTAATTTAGAGTTTTTAATTTTAAACTAATAACAAAATGCAGATCTTCAAGTAAATAACTTATAGAACAAAAGTAATTATTTTAGGGTTTTCAATTTTAAACTATTAACAATATTCTGATCTTCAAGTAAATAACTTATAGAACAGAAGTGGTTAATTTAGAGTTTTTAATTTTAAACTAATAACAAAATGCAGATCTTCAAGTAAATAACTTATAGAACAAAAATAGTTATTTTAGGGTTTTCAATTTTAAACTATTAACAAAATTCTGATCTTCAAGTAAATAACTTAAAGAACTAAAGTATTAGTTTGAAGATCTCGATTTTAAATTGTCTACAAATTTCTGTTCTTTAAGTAAAAAACTAAAAGAACAAAAGTAGTTAGTTTATAGCTTTAATTTGAAACTATTAACAAAATAGTGATTTTCAAATAAATAACTTATAGAACAGAAGTAGTTAATTTAGAGTTTTTAATGTTAAACTATTAACAAAAAGCAGATCTTCAAGTAAATAACTTATAGAAGAAAAGTAGGTATTTTAGGGTTTTCAATTTTAAACTATTAACAAAATTCTGATCTTCAAGTAAATAACTTATAGAACAGAAGTAGTTAATTTAGAGTTTTTAATTTTAAACTATTAACAAAATGCAGATCTTCAAGTAAATAACTTATAGTACAAAAGTAGTTATTTTAGAGTTTTCTATTTTAAACTATTAACAAAATTCTGATCTTCAAGTAAATAACTTAAAGAACTAAAGTATTAGTTTGAAGACTTCGATTTTAAATTGTCTACAAATTTCTGTTCTTTAAGTAAATAACTAAAAGAACAAAAGTAGTTAGATTATAGCTTTAATTTTAAACTATTAACAAAATGCAGATCTTCAAGTAAATAACTTATAGAACAAAAATAGTTATTTTAGGGTTTTCAATTTTAAACTATTAACAAAATTCTGATCTTCATGTAAATAACTTATAGAACAGAAGTAGTTAATTTAGAGTTTTTAATTTTAAGCTATTAACAAAATTCTGATCTTCAAGTAAATAACTTAAGGAACTAAAGTATTAGTTAGAAGATTTTGATTTCAAATTGCTACAAAATTCTGTTCTTCAAGTAAATAACTTATAGAACAAAAGTAGTTATTTTAGAGTTTTCAATTTTAAACTATTAACAACATTCTGATCTTCAAGTAAATAACTTATAGAACAGAAGTAGTTAATTTAGAGTTTTTAATTTTAAACTATTAACAAAATGCAGATCTTCAAGTAAATAACTTATAGAACAAAAGTAGTTATTTTAGGGTTTTCAATTTTAATCTATTAGCAAAATTCTGATCTTTAAGTAAATAACTTAAAGAACTAAAGTATTAGTTAGAAGATTTTGATTTTAAATTGCTACAAAATTTTGTTCTTCAAGTAAATAACTTATAGAACAAAAGTAGTTATTTTGGAGTTTTCAATTTTAAACTATTAACAAAATTCTGATCTTCAAGTAAATAACTTATAGAACAGAAGTATATAATTTAGAGTTTTTAATTTTGAACTATTAACAAATTGCAGATCTTCATGTAAATAACTTATAGAACAAAAGTAGTTATTTTAGGGTTTTCAATTTTAAACTATTAACAAAATTCTGATCTTCATGTAAATAACTTATAGAACAGAAGTAGTTAATTTAGAGTTTTTAATTTTAAACTATTAACTAAACGCAGATCTTCAAGTAAATAATTTATAGAACAAAAGTAGTTATTTTAGGGTTTTTAATTTTAAACTATTAATAAAATTCTGATCTTTAAGTAAATGACTTAAGGAACTAAAGTATTAGGTAGAAGATTTTAATTTTTAATTGCTACAAAATTCTGTTCTTCAAGTAAATAACTTATAGAACAAAAGTAGCTATTTTAGAGTTTTCAATTATAAACTATTAACAAAATTCTGATCTTCAAGTAAATAACTTATAGAACAGAAGTAGTTAATGTAGAGTTTTTAATTTCAAACCATTAACAAAATGCAGCTCTTCAAGTAAATAACTTATAGAACAAAAATAGGTATTTTATGGTTTTCAATTTTAAACTATTAACAAAATTCTGATCTTCAAGTAAATAACTTAAAGAACTAAAGTATTAGTTTGAAGATTTCGATTTTAAATTGTCTACAAATTTCTGTTCTTTAAGTAAATAATTAAAAGAACAAATGTAGTTAGTTTATAGCTTTAATTTTAAACTATTAACAATATACTGATTTACAAGTAAAAACTTATAGACCAGAAGTAGTTAATTTAGAGTTTTTAATTTGTAACTATTAACAAAATGCTGACCTTCAAGTAAATAACTTATAGAACAGAAGTAGTTAATTTAGAGTTTTTAATTTTAAACTATTAACAAAATGCAGATCTTCAAGTAAATAACTTATAGAACAAAAGTAGTTATTTTAGGGTTTTCAATTTTAAACTATTAACAAAATGCTGATCTTCATGTAAATAACTTAAAGAACAGAAGTAGTTAATTTAGAGTTTTTAATTTTAAACTATTAACAAAATCCAGATCTTCAAGTAAATAACTTATAGAACAAACGAAGTTATTTTAGTATTTTCAATTTTGAACTATTAACAAAATTCTGATCTTCAAGTAAATAACTTAAAGAACTAAAGTATTAGTTTGAAGATTTTGATTTTAAATTGTCTACATATTTATGTTCTTTAAGTAAATACCTAAAAGAACAAAAGTAGTTAGAGTATAGCTTTAATTTTAAACTATTAACAAAATGGAGATCTTCAAGTAAAAAACTTATAGAACAAAAATTCTTATTTTAGGGTTTTCAATTTTAAACTATTAGCAAAATTCTGATCTTCAAGTAAATAACTTAAAGAACTAAAGTATTAGTTAGAAGATTTTGATTTTAAATTGCTACAAAATTCTGTTCTTCAAGTAAATAACTTATAGAACAAAAGTAGCTATTTTAGAGTTTTCAATTTTAAACTATTAACAAAATTCTGATCTTCAAGTAAATAACTTATAGAACAGAAGTAGTTAATTTAGAGTTTTTAATTTTAAACTATTAACAAAATGCAGATCTTCAAGTAAATAACTTATAGAACAAAAGTAGTTATTTTAGGGTTTTCAATTTTAAACTATTAACAAAATTCTGATCTTCATGTAAATAAGTTATAGAACAGAAGTAGTTAATTTAGAGTTTTTAATTTTAAACTATTAACTAAACGCAGATCTTCAAGTAAATAATTTATAGAACAAAAGTAGTTATTTTAGGGTTTTTAATTTTAAACTATTAATAAAATTCTGATCTTTAAGTAAATGACTTAAGGAACTAAAGTATTAGTTAGAAGATTTTAATTTTTAATTGCTACAAAATTCTGTTCTTCAAGTAAATAACTTATAGAACAAAAGTAGCTATTTTAGAGTTTTCAATTATAAACTATTAACAAAATTCTGATCTTCAAGTAAATAACTTATAGAACAGAAGTAGTTAATTTAGAGTTTTTAATTTCAAACCATTAACAAAATGCAGCTTTTCAAGTAAATAACTTATAGAACAAAAATAGGTATTTTATGGTTTTCAATTTTAAACTATTAACAAAATTCTGATCTTCAAGTAAATAACTTAAAGAACTAAAGTATTAGTTTGAAGATTTCGATTTTAAATTGTCTACTAATTTCTGTTCTTTAAGTAAATAACTAAAAGAACAAAAGTAGTTAGTTTATAGCTTTAATTTTAAACTATTAACAAAATAGTGATTTTCAAGTAAATAACTTATAGACCAGAAGTAGTTAATTTAGAGTTTTTAATTTTAAACTATTAACAGAATGCTGATCTGCAAGTAAATAACTTATAGAACAGAAGCAGGTAATTTAAAGTTTTAAATTTTAAACTATTAACAAAATGCAGATCTTCAAGTAAATAACTTATAGAACAAAAGTAGTTATTTTAGGGTTTTCAATTTTAAACTATTAACAAAATTCTGATCTTCAAGTAAATAACTTATAGAACAGAAGTAGTTAATTTAGAGTTTTTAATTTTAAACTATTAACAAAATGCAGATCTTCAAGTAAATAACTTATAGAACAAAAGTTGTTATTTTAGGGTTTTCAATTTTAAACTATTAACAACATTCTGATCTTCAAGTAAATAACTTATAGAACAGAAGTAGTTAATTTAGAGTTTTTAATTTTAAACTATTAACAAAATGCAGATCTTCAAGTAAATAACTTATAGAACAAAAATAGTTATTTTAGGGTTTTCAATTTTAAACTATTAACAAAATTCTGATCTTCAAGTAAATAACTTATAGAACAGAAGTAGGTAATTTAGAGTTTTAAATTTTAAACTATTAACAAAATGCAGATCTTCAAGTAAATAACTTATAGAACAAAAGTAGTTATTTTAGGGTTTTCAATTTTAAACTATTAACAAAATTCTGATCTTCAAGTAAATAACTTAAAGAACTAAAGTATTAGTTAGAAGATTTTAATTTTTAATTGCTACAAAATTCTGTTCTTCAAGTAAATAACTTATAGAACAAAAGTAGCTATTTTAGAGTTTTCAATTATAAACTATTAACAAAATTCTGATCTTCAAGTAAATAACTTATAGAACAGAAGTAGTTAATTTAGAGTTTTTAATTTTAAACTATTAACAAAATGCAGATCTTCAAGTAAATAACTTATAGAACAAAAATAGTTATTTTAGGGTTTTCAATTTTAAACTATTAACAAAATTCTGATCTTCAAGTAAATAACTTATAGAACAGAAGTAGGTAATTTAGAGTTTTAAATTTTAAACTATTAACAAAATGCAGATCTTCAAGTAAATAACTTATAGAACAAAAGTAGTTATTTTAGGGTTTTCAATTTTAAACTATTAACAAAATTCTGATCTTCAAGTAAATAACTTAAAGAACTAAAGTATTAGTTTGAAGATTTCGATTTTAAATTGTCTACAAATTTCTGTTCTTTAAGTAAATAACTTATAGAACAGAAGTAGTTAATTTAGAGTTTTTAATTTTAAACTATTAACAAAATGCAGATCTTCAAGTAAATAACTTATAGAACAAAAGTAGTTATTTTAGGGTTTTCAATTTTAAACTATTAACAAAATTCTGATCTTCATGTAAATAACTTATAGAACAGAAGAAGTTAATTTAGAGTTTTTAATTTTAAACTATTAACTAAATGCAGATCTTCAAGTAAATAACTTAGAGAACAAAAGTCGTTATTTTAGGGTTTTCAATTTTAAACTATTAACAAAATTCTGATCTTTAAGTAAATAACTTAAGGAACTAAAGTATTAGTTAGAAGATTTTAATTTAAAATTGCTACAAAATTCTTTTCTTCAAGTAAATAACTTATAGAACAGAAGTAGTTAATTTAGAGTTTTTAATTTTAAACCATTAACAAAATGCAGATCTTCAAGTAAATAACTTATAGAACAAACGTAGTTATTTTAGTATTTTCAATTTTGAACTATTAACAAAATTCTGATCTTCAAGTAAATAACTTAAAGAACTAAAGTATTAGTTTGAAGATTTTGATTTTAAATTGTCTACATATTTCTGTTCTATAAGTAAATAACTAAAGGAACAAAAGTAGTTAGAGTATAGCTTTAATTTTAAACTATTAACAAAATGCAGATCTTCAAGTAAATAACTTATAGAACAAAAGTAGTTATTTTAGGGTTTTCAATTTTAAACTATTAGCAAAATTCTGATCTTCAAGTAAATAACTTAAAGAACTAAATTATTAGTTAGAAGATTTTTATTTTAAATTGCTACAAAATTCTGTTCTTCAAGTAAATAACTTATAGAACAGAAGTAGTTAATTTAGAGTTTTTAAATTTAAACTATTAACAAAATGCAAATCTTCAAGTAAATAACTTATAGAATAAAAGTAGTTATTTTAGGGTTTTCAATTTTAAACTATTAACAAAATTCTGATCTTCATGTAAATAACTTATAGAACAGAAGTAGTTAATTTAGAGTTTTTAATTTTAAACTATTAACAAAATGCAGATCTTCAAGTAAATAACTTAGAGAACAAAAGTAGTTATTTTAGGGTTTTCAATTTTAAGCTATTAACAAAATTCTGATCTTCAAGTAAATAACTTAAGGAACTAAAGTATTAGTTAGAAGATTTTTATTTTAAAGTGCTACAAAATTCTGTTCTTCAAGTAAATAACTTATAGAACAAAAGTAGGTATTTTAGAGTTTTCAATTTTAAACTATTAACAAAATGCAGATCTTTAAGTAAATAACTTATAGAACAAAAATAGTTATTTTAGGGTTTTCAATTTTAAACTATTAACAAAATTCTGATCTTCATGTAAATAACTTATAGAACAGAAGTAGTTAATTTAGAGTTTTTAATTTTAAACTATTAACAAAATTCAGATCTTTAAGTAAATAACTTATAGAACAAAAATAGTTATTTTAGGGTTTTCAATTTTAAACTATTAACAAAATTCTGATCTTCATGTAAATAACTTATAGAACAGAAGTAGTTAATTTAGGGTTTTTAATTTTAAACTATTAACAAAATGCAGATCTTCAAGTAAATAACTTATAGAAAAAAAGTAGTTATTTTAGGGTTTTCAATTTTAAACTATTAACAAAATTCTGATCTTCAAGTAAATAACTTAAAGAACTAAAGTATTAGTTTGAAGATTTTGATTTTAAATTGTCTACATATTTCTGTTCTTTAAGTAAATAACTAAAAGAACAATAGTAGTTAGATTATAGCTTTAATTTTAAACTATTAACAAAATGCAAATCTTCTAGTAAATAACTTATAGAACAAAAGTAGTTATTTTAGGGTTTTCAATTTTAAACTATTAACAAAATTCTGATCTTCAAGTAAATAACTTATAGAACAAAAGTAGTTATTTTAGGGTTTTCAATTTTAAACTATTAACAAAATGCAGATCTTCAAGTAAATAACTTATAGAATAAAAGTAGTTATTTTAGGGTTTTCAATTTTAAACTATTAACAAAATTCTGATCTTCAAGTAAATAACTTAAGGAACTAAAGTATTAGTTAGAAGATTTTTATTTTAAATTGCTACAAAATTCTGTTCTTCAAGTAAATAACTTATAGAACAAAAGTAGTTATTTTAGAGTTTTCAATTTTAAACTATTAAGAAAATTCTGATCTACAAGTAAATAACTTATAGTACAGAAGTAGTTAATTTGGAGTTTTTAAATTTAAACTATTAACAAAATGCAAATCTTCAAGTAAATAACTTATAGAATAAAAGTAGTTATTTTAGGGTTTTCAGTTTTAAACTATTAACAAAATTCTGATCTTCATGTAAATAACTTATAGAACAGAAGTAGTTAATTTAGAGTTTTTAATTTTAAACTATTAACAAAATGCAGAATTTCAAGTAAATAACTTATAGAACAAAAGTAGTTATTTTAGGGTTTTCAATTTTAAACTATTAACAAAATTCTGATGTTCAAGTAAATAACTTAAGGAACTAAAGTATTAGTTAGAAGATTTTTATTTTAAAGTGCTACAAAATTCTGTTCTTCAAGTAAATAACTTATAGAACAAAAGTAGGTATTTTAGAGTTTTCAATTTTAAACTATTAACAAAATGCAGATCTTTAAGTAAATAACTTATAGAACAAAAATAGTTATTTTAGGGTTTTCAATTTTTAACTATTAACAAAATTCTGATCTTCATGTAAATAACTTATAGAACAGAAGTAGTTAATTTAGAGTTTTTAATTTTAAACTATTAAACAAATTCAGATCTTTAAGTAAATAATTTATAGAACAAAAATAGTTATTTTAGGGTTTTCAATTTAAAACTATTAACAAAATTCTGATCTTCATGTAAATAACTTATAGAACAGAAGTAGTTAATTTAGGGTTTTTAATTTTAAACTATTAACAAATTGCAGATCTTCAAGTAAATAACTTATAGAACAAAAGTAGTTATTTTAGGGTTTTCAATTTTAAACTATTAACAAAATTCTGATCTTCAAGTAAATAACTTAAAGAACTAAAGTATTAGTTTGAAGATTTTGATTTTAAATTGTCTACATATTTCTGTTCTTTAAGTAAATAACTAAAAGAACAATAGTAGTTAGATTATAGCTTTAATTTTAAACTATTAACAAAATGCAAATCTTCAAGTAAATAACTTATAGAACAAAAGTAGTTATTTTAGGGTTTTCAATTTTAAGCTATTAACAAAATTCTGATCTTCAAGTAAATAACTTAAGGAACTAAAGTATTAGTTAGAAGATTTTTATTTTAAAGTGCTACAAAATTCTGTTCTTCAAGTAAATAACTTATAGAACAAAAGTAGGTATTTTAGAGTTTTCAATTTTAAACTATTAACAAAATGCAGATCTTTAAGTAAATAACTTATAGAACAAAAATAGTTATTTTAGGGTTTTCAATTTTAAACTATTAACAAAATTCTGATCTTCATGTAAATAACTTATAGAACAGAAGTAGTTAATTTAGAGTTTTTAATTTTAAACTATTAACAAAATGCAGATCTTCAAGTAAATAACTTATAGAAAAAAAGTAGTTATTTTAGGGTTTTCAATTTTAAACTATTAACAAAATTCTGATCTTCAAGTAAATAACTTAAAGAACTAAAGTATTAGTTTGAAGATTTTGATTATAAATTGTCTACATATTTCTGTTCTTTAAGTAAATAACTAAAAGAACAATAGTAGTTAGATTATAGCTTTAATTTTAAACTATTAACAAAATGCAAATCTTCTAGTAAATAACTTATAGAACAAAAGTAGTTATTTTAGGGTTTTCAATTTTAAACTATTAACAAAATTCTGATCTTCAAGTAAATAACTTATAGAACAAAAGTAGTTATTTTAGGGTTTTCAATTTTAAACTATTAACAAAACGCAGATCTTCAAGTAAATAACTTATAGAACAAAAGTAGTTATTTTAGGGTTTTCAATTTTAAACTATTAACAAAATTCTGATCTTCAAGTAAATAACTTAAGGAACTAAAGTATTAGTTAGAAGATTTTTATTTTAAATTGCTACAAAATTCTGTTCTTCAAGTAAATAACTTATAGAACAAAAGTAGTTATTTTAGAGTTTTCAATTTTAAACTATTAAGAAAATTCTGATCTTCAAGTAAATAACTTATAGTACAGAAATAGTTAATTTGGAGTTTTTAAATTTAAACTATTAACAAAATGCAAATCTTCAAGTAAATAACTTATAGAATAAAAGTAGTTATTTTAGGGTTTTCAATTTTAAACTATTAACAAAATTCTGATCTTCATGTAAATAACTTATAGAACAGAAGTAGTTAATTTAGAGTTTTTAATTTTAAACAATTAACAAAATGCAGATCTTCAAGTAAATAACTTATAGAACAAAAGTAGTTATTTTAGGGTTTTCAATTTTAAACTATTAACAAAATTCTGATCTTCAAGTAAATAACTTATAGAACAAAAGTAGTTATTTTAGGGTTTTCAATTTTAAACTATTAACAAAATGCAGATCTCCAAGTAAATAACTTATAGAACAAAAGTAGTTATTTTAGGGTTTTCAATTTTAAACTATTAACAAAATTCTGATCTTCAAGTAAATAACTTAAGGAACTAAAGTATTAGTTAGAAGATTTTTATTTTAAATTGCTACAAAATTCTGTTCTTCAAGTAAATAACTTATAGAACAAAAGTAGTTATTTTAGAGTTTTCAATTTTAAACTATTAAGAAAATTCTGATCTTCAAGTAAATAACTTATAGTACAGAAGTAGTTAATTTGGAGTTTTTAAATTTAAACTATTAACAAAATGCAAATCTTCAAGTAAATAACTTATAGAATAAAAGTAGTTATTTTAGGGTTTTCAGTTTTAAACTATTAACAAAATTCTGATCTTCATGTAAATATCTTATAGAACAGAAGTAGTTAATTTAGAGTTTTTAATTTTAAACTATTAACAAAATACAGATCTTCAAGTAAATAACTTATAGAACAAAAGTAGTTATTTTAGGGTTTTCAATTTTAAACTATTAACAAAATTCTGATCTTCAAGTAAATAACTTAAGGAACTAAAGTATTAGTTAGAAGATTTTTATTTTAAAGTGCTACAAAATTCTGTTCTTCAAGTAAATAACTTATAGAACAAAAGTAGGTATTTTAGAGTTTTCAATGTTAAACTATTAACAAAATGCAGATCTTTAAGTAAATAACTTATAGAACAAAAATAGTTATTTTAGGGTTTTCAATTTTTAACTATTAACAAAATTCTGATCTTCATGTAAATAACTTATAGAACAGAAGTAGTTAATTTAGAGTTTTTAATTTTAAACTATTAAACAAATTCAGATCTTTAAGTAAATAATTTATAGAACAAAAATAGTTATTTTAGGGTTTTCAATTTAAAACTATTAACAAAATTCTGATCTTCATGTAAATAACTTATAGAACAGAAGTAGTTAATTTAGGGTTTTTAATTTTAAACTATTAACAAATTGCAGATCTTCAAGTAATTAACTTATAGAACAAAAGTAGTTATTTTAGGGTTTTCAATTTTAAACTATTAACAAAATTCTGATCTTCAAGTAAATAACATAAAGAACTAAAGTATTAGTTTGAAGATTTTGATTTTAAATTGTCTACATATTTCTGTTCTTTAAGTAAATAACTAAAAGAACAATAGTAGTTAGATTATAGCTTTAATTTTAAACTATTAACAAAATGCAAATCTTCAAGTAAATAACTTATAGAACAAAAGTAGTTATTTTAGGGTTTTCAATTTTAAGTTATTAACAAAATTCTGATCTTCAAGTAAATAACTTAAGGAACTAAAGTATTAGTTAGAAGATTTTTATTTTAAAGTGCTACAAAATTCTGTTCTTCAAGTAAATAACTTATAGAACAAAAGTAGGTATTTTAGAGTTTTCAATTTTAAACTATTAACAAAATGCAGATCTTTAAGTAAATAACTTATAGAACAAAAATAGTTATTTTAGGGTTTTCAATTTTAAACTATTAACAAAATTCTGATCTTCATGTAAATAACTTATAGAACAGAAGTAGTTAATTTAGAGTTTTTAATTTTAAACCATTAACAAAATGCAGATCTTCAAGTAAATAACTTATAGAAAAAAAGTAGTTATTTTAGGGTTTTCAATTTTAAACTATTAACAAAATTCTGATCTTCAAGTAAATAACTTAAAGAACTAAAGTATTAGTTTGAAGATTTTGATTTTAAATTGTCTACATATTTCTGTTCTTTAAGTAAATAACTAAAAGAACAATAGTAGTTAGATTATAGCTTTAATTTTAAACTATTAACAAAATGCAAATCTTCTAGTAAATAACTTATAGAACAAAAGTAGTTATTTTAGGGTTTTCAATTTTAAACTATTAACAAAATTCTGATCTTCAAGTAAATAACTTATAGAACAAAAGTAGTTATTTTAGGGTTTTCAATTTTAAACTATTAACAAAACGCAGATCTTCAAGTAAATAACTTATAGAACAAAAGTAGTTATTTTAGGGTTTTCAATTTTAAACTATTAACAAAATTCTGATCTTCAAGTAAATAACTTAAGGAACTAAAGTATTAGTTAGAAGATTTTTATTTTAAATTGCTACAAAATTCTGTTCTTCAAGTAAATAACTTATAGAACAAAAGTAGTTATTTTAGAGTTTTCAATTTTAAACTATTAAGAAAATTCTGATCTTCAAGTAAATAACTTATAGTACAGAAATAGTTAATTTGGAGTTTTTAAATTTAAACTATTAACAAAATGCAAATCTTCAAGTAAATAACCTATAGAATAAAAGTAGTTATTTTAGGGTTTTCAATTTTAAACTATTAACAAAATTCTGATCTTCATGTAAATAACTTATAGAACAGAAGTAGTTAATTTAGAGTTTTTAATTTTAAACAATTAACAAAATGCAGATCTTCAAGTAAATAACTTATAGAACAAAAGTAGTTATTTTAGGGTTTTCAATTTTAAACTATTAACAAAATTCTGATCTTCAAGTAAATAACTTATAGAACAAAAGTAGTTATTTTAGGGTTTTCAATTTTAAACTATTAACAAAATGCAGATCTCCAAGTAAATAACTTATAGAACAAAAGTAGTTATTTTAGGGTTTTCAATTTTAAACTATTAACAAAATTCTGATCTTCAAGTAAATAACTTAAGGAACTAAAGTATTAGTTAGAAGATTTTTATTTTAAATTGCTACAAAATTCTGTTCTTCAAGTAAATAACTTATAGAACAAAAGTAGTTATTTTAGAGTTTTCAATTTTAAACTATTAAGAAAATTCTGATCTTCAAGTAAATAACTTATAGTACAGAAGTAGTTAATTTGGAGTTTTTAAATTTAAACTATTAACAAAATGCAAATCTTCAAGTAAATAACTTATAGAATAAAAGTAGTTATTTTAGGGTTTTCAATTTTAAACTATTAACAAAATTCTGATCTTCATGTAAATAACTTATAGAACAGAAGTAGTTAATTTAGAGTTTTTAATTTTAAACTATTAACAAAATGCAGATCTTCAAGTAAATAACTTATAGAACAAAAGTAGTTATTTTAGGGTTTTCAATTTTAAACTATTAACAAAATTCTGATCTTCAAGTAAATAACTTAAGGAACTAAAGTATTAGTTAGAAGATTTTTATTTTAAAGTGCTACAAAATTCTGTTCTTCAAGTAAATAACTTATAGAACAAAAGTAGGTATTTTAGAGTTTTCAATTTTAAACTATTAACAAAATGCAGATCTTTAAGTAAATAACTTATAGAATAAAAATAGTTATTTTAGGGTTTTCAATTTTTAACTATTAACAAAATTCTGATCTTCATGTAAATAACTTATAGAACAGAAGTAGTTAATTTAGAGTTTTTAATTTTAAACTATTAAACAAATTCAGATCTTTAAGTAAATAATTTATAGAACAAAAATAGTTATTTTAGGGTTTTCAATTTAAAACTATTAACAAAATTCTGATCTTCATGTAAATAACTTATAGAACAGAAGTAGTTAATTTAGGGTTTTTAATTTTAAACTATTAACAAATTGCAGATCTTCAAGTAAATAACTTATAGAACAAAAGTAGTTATTTTAGGGTTTTCAATTATAAACTATTAACAAAATTCTGATCTTCAAGTAAATAACTTAAAGAACTAAAGTATTAGTTTGAAGATTTTGATTTTAAATTGTCTACATATTTCTGTTCTTTAAGTAAATAACTAAAAGAACAATAGTAGTTAGATTATAGCTTTAATTTTAAACTATTAACAAAATGCAAATCTTCAAGTAAATAACTTATAGAACAAAAGTAGTTATTTTAGGGTTTTCAATTTTAAGCTATTAACAAAATTCTGATCTTCAAGTAAATAACTTAAGGAACTAAAGTATTAGTTAGAAGATTTTTATTTTAAAGTGCTACAAAATTCTGTTCTTCAAGTAAATAACTTATAGAACAAAAGTAGGTATTTTAGAGTTTTCAATTTTAAACTATTAACAAAATGCAGATCTTCAAGTAAATAACTTATAGAACAAAAATAGTTATTTTAGGGTTTTCAATTTTAAACTATTAACAAAATTCTGATCTTCATGTAAATAACTTATAGAACAGAAGTAGTTAATTTAGAGTTTTTAATTTTAAACTATTAACAAAATTCAGATCTTTAAGTAAAATACTTATAGAACAAAAATAGTCATTTTAGGGTTTTCAATTTTAAACTATTAACAAAATTCTGATCTTCATGAAAATAACTTATAGAACAGAAGTAGTTAATTTAGGGTTTTTAATTTTAAACTATTAACAAAATGCAGATCTTCAAGTAAATAACTTATAGAAAAAAAGTAGTTATTTTAGGGTTTTCAATTTTAAACTATTAACAAAATTCTGATCTTCAAGTAAATAACTTAAAGAACTAAAGTATTAGTTTGAAGATTTTGATTTTAAATTGTCTACATATTTCTGTTCTTTAAGTAAATAACTAAAAGAACAATAGTAGTTAGATTATAGCTTTAATTTTAAACTATTAACAAAATGCAAATCTTCTAGTAAATAACTTATAGAACAAAAGTAGTTATTTTAGGGTTTTCAATTTTAAACTATTAACAAAATTCTGATCTTCAAGTAAATAACTTATAGAACAAAAGTAGTTATTTTAGGGTTTTCAATTTTAAACTATTAACAAAACGCAGATCTTCAAGTAAATAACTTATAGAACAAAAGTAGTTATTTTAGGGTTTTCAATTTTAAACTATTAACAAAATTCTGATCTTCAAGTAAATAACTTAAGGAACTAAAGTATTAGTTAGAAGATTTTTATTTTAAATTGCTACAAAATTCTGTTCTTCAAGTAAATAACTTATAGAACAAAAGTAGTTATTTTAGAGTTTTCAATTTTAAACTATTAAGAAAATTCTGATCTTCAAGTAAATAACTTATAGTACAGAAGTAGTTAATTTGGAGTTTTTAAATTTAAACTATTAACAAAATGCAAATCTTCAAGTAAATAACTTATAGAATAAAAGTAGTTATTTTAGGGTTTTCAATTTTAAACTATTAACAAAATTCTGATCTTCATGTAAATAACTTATAGAACAGAAGTAGTTAATTTAGAGTTTTTAATTTTAAACAATTAACAAAATGCAGATCTTCAATTAAATAACTTATAGAACAAAAGTAGTTATTTTAGGGTTTTCAATTTTAAACTATTAACAAAATTCTGATCTTCAAGTAAATAACTTAAGGAACTAAAGTATTAGTTAGAAGATTTTTATTTTAAAGTGCTACAAAATTCTGTTCTTCAAGTAAATAACTTATAGAACAAAAGTAGGTATTTTAGAGTTTTCAATTTTAAACTATTAACAAAATGCAGATCTTTAAGTAAATAACTTATAGAACAAAAATAGTTATTTTAGGGTTTTCAATTTTTAACTATTAACAAAATTCTGATCTTCATGTAAATAACTTATAGAACAGAAGTAGTTAATTTAGAGTTTTTAATTTTAAACTATTAAACAAATTCAGATCTTTAAGTAAATAATTTATAGAACAAAAATAGTTATTTTAGGGTTTACAATTTAAAACTATTAACAAAATTCTGATCTTCATGTAAATAACTTATAGAACAGAAGTAGTTAATTTAGGGTTTTTAATTTTAAACTATTAACAAATTGCAGATCTTCAAGTAAATAACTTATAGAACAAAAGTAGTTATTTTAGGGTTTTCAATTTTAAACTATTAACAAAATTCTGATCTTCAAGTAAATAACTTAAAGAACTAAAGTATTAGTTTGAAGATTTTGATTTTAAATTGTCTACATATTTCTGTTCTTTAAGTAAATAACTAAAAGAACAATAGTAGTTAGATTATAGCTTTAATTTTAAACTATTAACAAAATGCAAATCTTCAAGTAAATAACTTATAGAACAAAAGTAGTTATTTTAGGGTTTTCAATTTTAAACTATTAACAAAATTCTGATCTTCAAGTAAATAACTTATAGAACAAAAGTAGTTATTTTAGGGTTTTCAATTTTAAACTATTAACAAAATGCAGATCTTCAAGTAAATAACTTATAGAACAAAAGTAGTTATTTTAGGGTTTTCAATTTTAAACTATTAACAAAATTCTGATCTTCAAGTAAATAACTTAAGGATCTAAAGTATTAGTTAGAAGATTTTGATTTTAAACTGCTTCAAAATTCTGTTCTTCAAGTAAATAACTTATAGAACAAAAGTAGTTATTTTAGGGTTTTCAATTTTAAACTATTAACAAAATTCTGATCTTCAAGTTAATAACTTAAAGAACTAAAGTATTAGTTTGAAGATTTTGATTTTAATTGTCTACATATTTCTGTCCTTTAAGTAAATAACTAAATGAACAAAAGTAGTTAGAGTATAGCTTTAATTTTAAACTATTAGCAAAATTCTGATCTTCAAGTAAATAACTTAAGGAACTAAAGTATTAGTTAGAAGATTTTTATTTTAAATTGCTACAAAATTCTGTTCTTCAAGCAAATAACTTATAGAACAAAAGTAGTTATTTTAGAGTTTTCAATTTTAAACTATTAAGAAAATTCTGATCTTCAAGTAAATAACTTATAGAACAGAAGTAGTTGATTTAGAGTTTTTAATTTTAAACTATTAACAAAATTCTGATCTTCAAGTAAATAACTTAAGGAACTAAAGTATTAGTTAGAAGATTTTGATTTTAAATTGCTACAAAATGCAGTTCTTCAAGTAAATAACTTATAGCACAAAAGTAGTTATTTTAGAGTTTTCAATTTTAAACTATTAACAACATTCTGAACTTCAAGTAAATAACTTATAGAACAGAAGTAGTTGATTTAGAGTTTTTAATTTTAAACTATTAACAAAATTCTGATCTTCAAGTAAATAACTTAAGGAACTAAAGTATTAGTTAGAAGATTTTTATTTTAAATTGCTACAAAATTCTGTTCTTCAAGTAAATAACTTATAGAACAAAAGTAGATATTTTAGAGTTTTCAATTTTAAACTATTAAGAAAATTCTGATCTTCAAGTAAATAACTTATAGTACAGAAGTAGTTAATTTGGAGTTTTTAAATTTAAACTATTAACAAATTGCAAATCTTCAAGTAAATAACTTATAGAATAAAAGTAGTTATTTTAGGGTTTTCAATTTTAAACTATTAACAAAATTCTGATCTTCATGTAAATAACTTATAGAACAGAAGTAGTTAATTTAGAGTTTTTAATTTTAAACTATTAACAAAATGCAGATCTTCAAGTAAATAACTTATAGAACAAAAGTAGTTATTTTAGGGTTTTCAATTTTAAACTATTAGCAAAATTCTGATCTTCAAGTAAATAACTTAAAGAACTAAAGTATTAGTTAGAAGATTTTGATTTTAAATTGCTACAAAATTCTGTTCTTCAAGTAAATAACTTATAGAACAAAAGTAGTTATTTTATAGCTTTAATTTAAAACTATTAACAAAATAGTGAATTTCAAGCAAATAACTAATAGAACAAAAGTAGTTAGTTTATAGCTTTAATTTTAAACTATTAACAAAATAGTGATTTTCAAGTAAATAACTTATAGAACAAAAATACTTATTTTAGGGTTTTCAATTTTAAACTATTAGCAAAATTCTGATCTTCAAGTAAATAACTTAAAGAACTAAAGTATTAGTTAGAAGATTTTGATTTTAAATTGCTACAAAATTCTGTTCTTCAAGTAAATAACTTATAGAACAAAAGTAGCTATTTTAGAGTTTTCAATTTTAAACTATTAACAAAATTCTGATCTTCAAGTAAATAACTTATAGAACAGAAGTAGTTAATTTAGAGTTTTTAATTTTAAACTATTAACAAAATGCAGATCTTCAAGTAAATAACTTATAGAACAAAAGTAGTTATTTTAGGGTTTTCAATTTTAAACTATTAACAAAATTCTGATCTTCATGTAAATAACTTATAGAACAGAAGTAGTTAATTTAGAGTTTTTAATTTTAAACTATTAACTAAATACAGATCTTCAAGTAAATAACTTAGAGAACAAAAGTCGTTATTTTAGGGTTTTCAATTTTAAACTATTAACAAAATTCTGATCTTTAAGTAAATAACTTAAGGAACTAAAGTATTAGTTAGAAGATTTTAATTTAAAATTGCTACAAAATTCTTTTCTTCAAGTAAATAACTTATAGAACAGAAGTAGTTAATTTAGAGTTTTTAATTTTAAACTATTAACAAAATGCAGATCTTCAAGTAAATAACTTATAGAACAAACGTAGTTATTTTAGTATTTTCAATTTTGAACTATTAACAAAATTCTGATCTTCAAGTAAATAACTTAAAGAACTAAAGTATTAGTTTGAAGATTTTGATTTTAAATTGTCTACATATTTCTGTTCTATAAGTAAATAACTAAAGGAACAAAAGTAGTTAGAGTATAGCTTTAATTTTAAACTATTAACAAAATGCAGATCTTCAAGTAAATAACTTATAGAACAAAAGTAGTTATTTTAGGGTTTTCAATTTTAAACTATTAGCAAAATTCTGATCTTCAAGTAAATAACTTAAAGAACTAAATTATTAGTTAGAAGATTTTTATTTTAAATTGCTACAAAATTCTGTTCTTCAAGTAAATAACTTATAGAACAGAAGTAGTTAATTTAGAGTTTTTAAATTTAAACTATTAACAAAATGCAAATCTTCAAGTAAATAACTTATAGAATAAAAGTAGTTATTTTAGGGTTTTCAATTTTAAACTATTAACAAAATTCTGATCTTCATGTAAATAACTTATAGAACAGAAGTAGTTAATTTAGAGTTTTTAATTTTAAACTATTAACAAAATGCAGATCTTCAAGTAAATAACTTATAGAACAAAAGTAGTTATTTTAGGGTTTTCAATTTTAAGCTATTAACAAAATTCTGATCTTCAAGTAAATAACTTAAGGAACTAAAGTATTAGTTAGAAGATTTTTATTTTAAAGTGCTACAAAATTCTGTTCTTCAAGTAAATAACTTATAGAACAAAAGTAGGTATTTTAGAGTTTTCAATTTTAAACTATTAACAAAATTCTGATCTTCATGTAAATAACTTATAGAACAGAAGTAGTTAATTTAGAGTTTTTAATTTTAAACTATTAACAAAATGCAGATCTTCAAGTAAATAACTTATAGAACAAAAGTAGTTATTTTAGGGTTTTCAATTTTAAACTATTAGCAAAATTCTGATCTTCAAGTAAATAACTTAAAGAACTAAAGTATTAGTTAGAAGATTTTGATTTTAAATTGCTACAAAATTCTGTTCTTCAAGTAAATAACTTATAGAACAAAAGTAGTTATTTTATAGCTTTAATTTTAAACTATTAACAAAATAGTGAATTTCAAGCAAATAACTAATAGAACAAAAGTAGTTAGTTTATAGCTTTAATTTTAAACTATTAACAAAATAGTGATTTTCAAGTAAATAACTTATAGAACAAAAATACTTATTTTAGGGTTTTCAATTTTAAACTATTAGCAAAATTCTGATCTTCAAGTAAATAACTTAAAGAACTAAAGTATTAGTTAGAAGATTTTGATTTTAAATTGCTACAAAATTCTGTTCTTCAAGTAAATAACTTATAGAACAAAAGTAGCTATTTTAGAGTTTTCAATTTTAAACTATTAACAAAATTCTGATCTTCAAGTAAATAACTTATAGAACAGAAGTAGTTAATTTAGAGTTTTTATTTTTAAACTATTAACAAAATGCAGATCTTTAAGTAAATAACTTATAGAACAAAAGTAGTTATTTTAGGGTTTTCAATTTTAAACTATTAACAAAATTCTGATCTTCAGGTAAATAACTTATAGAACAGAAGTAGTTAATTTAGAGTTTTTAATTTTAAACTATTAACTAAATACAGATCTTCAAGTAAATAACTTAGAGAACAAAAGTCGTTATTTTAGGGTTTTCAATTTTAAACTATTAACAAAATTCTGATCTTTAAGTAAATAACTTAAGGAACTAAAGTATTAGTTAGAAGATTTTAATTTAAAATTGCTACAAAATTCTTTTCTTCAAGTAAATAACTTATAGAACAGAAGTAGTTAATTTAGAGTTTTTAATTTTAAACTATTAACAAAATGCAGATCTTCAAGTAAATAACTTATAGAACAAACGTAGTTATTTTAGTATTTTCAATTTTGAACTATTAACAAAATTCTGATCTTCAAGTAAATAACTTAAAGAACTAAAGTATTAGTTTGAAGATTTTGATTTTAAATTGTCTACATATTTCTGTTCTATAAGTAAATAACTAAAGGAACAAAAGTAGTTAGAGTATAGCTTTAATTTTAAACTATTAACAAAATGCAGATCTTCAAGTAAATAACTTATAGAACAAAAGTAGTTATTTTAAAGTTTTCAATTTTAAACTATTAGCAAAATTCTGATCTTCAAGTAAATAACTTAAAGAACTAAATTATTAGTTAGAAGATTTTTATTTTAAATTGCTACAAAATTCTGTTCTTCAAGTAAATAACTTATAGAACAGAAGTAGTTAATTTAGAGTTTTTAAATTTAAACTATTAACAAAATGCAAATCTTCAAGTAAATAACTTATAGAATAAAAGTAGTTATTTTAGGGTTTTCAATTTTTAACTATTAACAAAATTCTGATCTTCATGTAAATAACTTATAGAACAGAAGTAGTTAATTTAGAGTTTTTAATTTTAAACTATTAACAAAATGCAGATCTTCAAGTAAATAACTTATAGAACAAAAGTAGTTATTTTAGGGTTTTCAATTTTAAGCTATTAACAAAATTCTGATCTTCAAGTAAATAACTTAAGGAACTAAAGTATTAGTTAGAAGATTTTTATTTTAAAGTGCTACAAAATTCTGTTCTTCAAGTAAATAACTTATAGAACAAAAGTAGGTATTTTAGAGTTTTCAATTTTAAACTATTAACAAAATGCAGATCTTTAAGTAAATAACTTATAGAACAAAAATAGTTATTTTAGGGTTTTCAATTTTAAACTATTAACAAAATTCTGATCTTCATGTAAATAACTTATAGAACAGAAGCAGTTAATTTAGAGATTTTAATTTTAAACTATTAACAAAATTCAGATCTTTAAGTAAATAACTTATAGAACAAAAATAGTTATTTTAGGGTTTTCAATTTTAAACTATTAACAAAATTCTGATCTTCATGTAAATAACTTATAGAACAGAAGTAGTTAATTTAGGGTTTTCAATTTTAAACTATTAACAAAATTCTGATCTTCAAATAAATAACTTATAGAACAAAAGTAGTTATTTTAGGGTTTTCAATTTTAAACTATTAACAAAATGCAGATCTTCAAGTAAATAACTTATAGAACAAAAGTAGTTATTTTGGGTTTTCAATTTTAAACTATTAACAAAATTCTGATCTTCAAGTAAATAACTTATGGAACTAAAGTATTAGTTAGAAGATTTTGATTTTAAACTGCTTCAAAATTCTGTTCTTCAAGTAAATAACTTATAGAACAAAAGTAGTTATTTTAGGGTTTTCAATTTTAAACTATTAACAAAATTCTGATCTTCAAGTAAATAACTTAAAGAACTAAAGTATTAGTTTGAAGATTTCGATTTTAAATTGTCTACAAATTTCTGTTCTTTAAGTAAATAACTAATAGAACAAAAGTAGTTAGTTTATAGCTTTAATTTTAAACTATTAACAAAATAGTGATTTTCAAGTAAATAACTTATAGACCAGAAGTAGTTAATTTAGAGTTTTTAATTTTAAACTATTAACAAAATTCTGATCTTCAAGTAAATAACTTATAGAACACAAGTAGTTAATTTAGAGTTTTTAATTTTAAACTATTAACAAAATGCAGATCTTCAAGTAAACAACTTATAGAACAAAAATAGTTATTTTAGGGTTTTGAATTTTAAACTATTAACAAAATTCTGATCTTCATGTAAATAACTTATAGAACAGAAGTAGTTAATTTAGAGTTTTTAATTTTAAACTATTAACAAAATGCAGATCTTCAAGTAAATAACTTATAGAACAAAAGTAGTTATTTTAGGGTTTTCAATTTTAAACTATTAACAAAATTCTGATCTTCAAGTAAATAACTTAAGGAACTAAAGTATTAGTTAGAAGATTTTTATTTTAAAGTGCTACAAAATTCTGTTCTTCAAGTAAATAACTTATAGAACAAAATTAGTTATTTTAGGGTTTTTAATTTTAAACTATTAACAAAATTCTGATCTTCAAGTAAATAACTTATAGAACAGAAGTAGTTAATTTAGAGTTTTTAATTTTAAACTATTAACAAAATGCATATCTTCAAGTAAATAACTTATAGAACAAAAGTAGTTATTTTAGGGTTTTCAATTTTAAACTATTAGCAAAATTCTGATCTTCAAGTAAATAACTTAAAGAACTAAAGTATTAGTTAGAAGATTTTGATTTTAAATTGCTACAAAATTCTGTTCTTCAAGTAAATAACTTATAGAACAAAAGTAGTTATTTTATAGCTTTAATTTTAAACTATTAACAAAATAGTGATTTTCAAGTAAATAACTAATAGAACAAAAGTAGTTAGTTTATAGCTTTAATTTTAAACTATTAACAAAATAGTGATTTTCAAGTAAATAACTTATAGAACAAAAATACTTATTTTAGGGTTTTCAATTTTAAACTATTAGCAAAATTCTGATCTTCAAGTAAATAACTTAAAGAACTAAAGTATTAGTTAGAAGATTTTGATTTTAAATTGCTACAAAATTCTGTTCTTCAAGTAAATAACTTATAGAACAAAAGTAGCTATTTTAGAGTTTTCAATTTTAAACTATTAACAAAATTCTGATCTTCAAGTAAATAACTTATAGAACAGAAGTAGTTAATTTAGAGTTTTTAATTTTAAACTATTAACAAAATGCAGATCTTCAAGTAAATAACTTATAGAACAAAAGTAGTTATTTTAGGGTTTTCAATTTTAAACTATTAACAAAATTCTGATCTTCATGTAAATAACTTATAGAACAGAAGTAGTTAATTTAGAGTTTTTAATTTTAAACTATTAACTAAATACAGATCTTCAAGTAAATAACTTAGAGAACAAAAGTCGTTATTTTAGGGTTTTCAATTTTAAACTATTAACAAAATTCTGATCTTTAAGTAAATAACTTAAGGAACTAAAGTATTAGTTAGAAGATTTTAATTTAAAATTGCTACAAAATTCTTTTCTTCAAGTAAATAACTTATAGAACAGAAGTAGTTAATTTAGAGTTTTTAATTTTAAACTATTAACAAAATGCAGATCTTCAAGTAAATAACTTATAGAACAAACGTAGTTATTTTAGTATTTTCAATTTTGAACTATTAACAAAATTCTGATCTTCAAGTAAATAACTTAAAGAACTAAAGTATTAGTTTGAAGATTTTGATTTTAAATTGTCTACATATTTCTGTTCTTTAAGTAAATAACTAAAGGAACAAAAGTAGTTAGAGTATAGCTTTAATTTTAAACTATTAACAAAATGCAGATCTTCAAGTAAATAACTTATAGAACAAAAGTAGTTATTTTAGGGTTTTCAATTTTAAACTATTAGCAAAATTCTGATCTTCAAGTAAATAACTTAAAGAACTAAATTATTAGTTAGAAGATTTTTATTTTAAATTGCTACAAAATTCTGTTTTTCAAGTAAATAACTTATAGAACAGAAGTAGTTAATTTAGAGTTTTTAATTTTAAACTATTAACAAAATGCAGATCTTCAAGTAAATAACTTATAGAACAAAAGTAGTTATTTTAGGGTTTTCAATTTTAAGCTATTAACAAAATTCTGATCTTCAAGTAAATAACTTAAGGAACTAAAGTATTAGTTAGAAGATTTTTATTTTGAAGTGCTACAAAATTCTGTTCTTCAAGTAAATAACTTATAGAACAAAAGTAGGTATTTTAGAGTTTTCAATTTTAAACTATTAACAAAATGCAGATCTTTAAGTAAATAACTTATAGAACAAAAATAGTTATTTTAGGGTTTTCAATTTTAAACTATTAACAAAATTCTGATCTTCATGTAAATAACTTATAGAACAGTAGTAGTTAATTTAGAGTTTTTAATTTTAAACTATTAACAAAATTCAGATCTTTAAGTAAATAACTTATAGAACAAAAATAGTTATTTTAGGGTTTTCAATTTTAAACTATTAACAAAATTCTGATCTTCAAGTAAATAACTTATAGAACAGAAGTATTAGTTTGAAGATTTTGATTTTAAATTGTCTACATATTTCTGTTCTTTAAGTAAATAACTAAAAGAACAATAGTAGTTAGATTATAGCTTTAATTTTAAACTATTAACAAAATGCAAATCTTCTAGTAAATAACTTATAGAACAAAAGTAGTTATTTTAGGGTTTTCAATTTTAAACTATTAACAAAATTCTGATCTTCAAGTAAATAACTTATAGAACAAAAGTAGTTATTTTAGGGTTTTCAATTTTAAACTATTAACAAAATGCAGATCTTCAAGTAAATAACTTATAGAACAAAAGTAGTTATTTTAGGGTTTTCAATTTTAAACTATTAACAAAATTCTGATCTTCAAGTAAATAACTTAAGGAACTAAAGTATTAGTTAGAAGATTTTGATTTTAAACTGCTTCAAAATTCTGTTCTTCAAGTAAATAACTTATAGAACAAAAGTAGTTATTTTAGGGTTTTCAATTTTAAACTATTAACAAAATTCTGATCTTCAAGTAAATAACTTAAAGAACTAAAGTATTAGTTCGAAGATTTCGATTTTAAATTGTCTACAAATTTCTGTTCTTTAAGTAAATAACTAATAGAACAAAAGTAGTTAGTTTATAGCTTTAATTTTAAACTATTAACAAAATAGTGATTTTCAAGTAAATAACTTATAGACCAGAAGTAGTTAATTTAGAGTTTTTAATTTTAAACTATTAACAAAATGCTGATCTTCAAGTAAATAACTTATAGAACAGAAGTAGTTAATTTAGAGTTTTTAATTTTAAACTATTAACAAAATGCAGATCTTCAAGTAAACAACTTATAGAACAAAAATAGTTATTTTAGGGTTTTGAATTTTAAACTATTAACAAAATTCTGATCTTCATGTAAATAACTTATAGAACAGAAGTAGTTAATTTAGAGTTTTTAATTTTAAACTATTAACAAAATTCAGATCTTCAAGTAAATAACTTATAGAACAAAAGTAGTTATTTTAGGATTTTCAATTTTAAACTATTAACAAAATTATGATCTTCAAGTAAATAACTTAAGGAACTAAAGTATTAGTTAGAAGATTTTGATTTTAAATTGCTACAAAATGCTGTTCTTCAAGTAAATAACTTATAGCACAAAAGTGGTTATTTTAGAGTTTTCAATTTTAAACTATTAACAACATTCTGAACTTCAAGTAAATAACTTATAGAACAGAAGTAGTTGATTTAGAGTTTTTAATTTTAAACTATTAACAAAATTCTGATCTTCAAGTAAATAACTTAAGGAACTAAAGTATTAGTTAGAAGATTTTTATTTTAAATTGCTACAAAATTCTGTTCTTCAAGTAAATAACTTATAGAACAAAAGTAGTTATTTTAGAGTTTTCAATTTTAAACTATTAAGAAAATTCTGATCTTCAAGTAAATAACTTATAGAACAGAAGTAGTTAATTTAGAGTTTTTAAATTTAAACTATTAACAAAATTCTGATCTTCATGTAAATAACTTATAGAACAGAAGTAGTTAATTTAGAGTTTTTAATTTTAAACTATTAACAAAATTCAGATCTTTAAGTAAATAACTTATAGAACAAAAATAGTTATTTAAGGGTTTTCAATTTTAAACTATTAACAAAATTCTGATCTTCATGTAAATAACTTATAGAACAGAAGTAGTTAATTTAGAGTTTTTAATTTAAAACTATTAACAAAATGCAGATCTTCAAGTAAATAACTTATAGAGCAAAATTAGTTATTTTAGGGTTTTTAATTTTAAACTATTAACAAAATTCTGATCTTCAAGTAAATAACTTATAGAACAGAAGTAGTTAATTTAGAGTTTTTAATTTTAAACTATTAACAAAATGCAGATCTACAAGTAAACAACTTATAGAACAAAAATAGTTATTTTAGGGTTTACAATTTTAAACTATTAACAAAATACTGATCTTCATGTAAATAACTTATAGAACAGAAGTAGTTAATTTAGAGTTTTTAATTTTAAACTATTAACAAAATTCATATCTTCAAGTAAATAACTTATAGAACCAAAGTAGTTATTTTAGGGTTTTCAATTTTAAACTATTAACAAAATTCTGATCTTCAAGTAAATAACTTAAGGAACTAAAGTATTAGTTAGAAGATTTTGATTTTAAATTGCTACAAAATGCTGTTCTTCAAGTAAATAACTTATAGAACAAAAGTAGTTATTTTAGAGTTTTCAATTTTAAACTATTAAGAAAATTCTGATCTTCAAGTAAATAACTTATAGAACAGAAGTAGTTAATTTAGAGTTTTTAAATTTAAACTATTAACAAAATTCTGATCTTCATGTAAATAACTTATAGAACAGAAGTAGTTAATTTAGAGTTTTTAATTTTAAACTATTAACAAAATTCAGATCTTTAAGTAAATAACTTATAGAACAAAAATAGTTATTTAAGGGTTTTCAATTTTAAACTATTAACAAAATTCTGATCTTCATGTAAATAACTTATAGAACAGAAGTAGTTAATTTAGAGTTTTTAATTTAAAACTATTAACAAAATGCAGATCTTCAAGTAAATAACTTATAGAGCAAAATTAGTTATTTTAGGGTTTTTAATTTTAAACTATTAACAAAATTCTGATCTTCATGTAAATAACTTATAGAACAGAAGTAGTTAATTTAGAGTTTTTAATTTTAAACTATTAACAAAATGCAGATCTTCAAGTAAATAACTTATAGAACAAAAGTAGTTATTTTAGGGTTTTCAATTTTAAGCTATTAACAAAATTCTGATCTTCAAGTAAATAACTTAAGGAACTAAAGTATTAGTTAGAAGATTTTTATTTTAAAGTGCTACAAAATTCTGTTCTTCAAGTAAATAACTTATAGAACAAAAGTAGGTATTTTAGAGTTTTCAATTTTAAACTATTAACAAAATTCTGATCTTCATGTAAATAACTTATAGAACAGAAGTAGTTAATTTAGAGTTTTTAATTTTAAACTATTAACAAAATGCAGATCTTCAAGTAAATAACTTATAGAACAAAAGTAGTTATTTTAGGGTTTTCAATTTTAAACTATTAGCAAAATTCTGATCTTCAAGTAAATAACTTAAAGAACTAAAGTATTAGTTAGAAGATTTTGATTTTAAATTGCTACAAAATTCTGTTCTTCAAGTAAATAACTTATAGAACAAAAGTAGTTATTTTATAGCTTTAATTTTAAACTATTAACAAAATAGTGAATTTCAAGCAAATAACTAATAGAACAAAAGTAGTTAGTTTATAGCTTTAATTTTAAACTATTAACAAAATAGTGATTTTCAAGTAAATAACTTATAGAACAAAAATACTTATTTTAGGGTTTTCAATTTTAAACTATTAGCAAAATTCTGATCTTCAAGTAAATAACTTAAAGAACTAAAGTATTAGTTAGAAGATTTTGATTTTAAATTGCTACAAAATTCTGTTCTTCAAGTAAATAACTTATAGAACAAAAGTAGCTATTTTAGAGTTTTCAATTTTAAACTATTAACAAAATTCTGATCTTCAAGTAAATAACTTATAGAACAGAAGTAGTTAATTTAGAGTTTTTATTTTTAAACTATTAACAAAATGCAGATCTTTAAGTAAATAACTTATAGAACAAAAGTAGTTATTTTAGGGTTTTCAATTTTAAACTATTAACAAAATTCTGATCTTCAGGTAAATAACTTATAGAACAGAAGTAGTTAATTTAGAGTTTTTAATTTTAAACTATTAACTAAATACAGATCTTCAAGTAAATAACTTAGAGAACAAAAGTCGTTATTTTAGGGTTTTCAATTTTAAACTATTAACAAAATTCTGATCTTTAAGTAAATAACTTAAGGAACTAAAGTATTAGTTAGAAGATTTTAATTTAAAATTGCTACAAAATTCTTTTCTTCAAGTAAATAACTTATAGAACAGAAGTAGTTAATTTAGAGTTTTTAATTTTAAACTATTAACAAAATGCAGATCTTCAAGTAAATAACTTATAGAACAAACGTAGTTATTTTAGTATTTTCAATTTTGAACTATTAACAAAATTCTGATCTTCAAGTAAATAACTTAAAGAACTAAAGTATTAGTTTGAAGATTTTGATTTTAAATTGTCTACATATTTCTGTTCTATAAGTAAATAACTAAAGGAACAAAAGTAGTTAGAGTATAGCTTTAATTTTAAACTATTAACAAAATGCAGATCTTCAAGTAAATAACTTATAGAACAAAAGTAGTTATTTTAAAGTTTTCAATTTTAAACTATTAGCAAAATTCTGATCTTCAAGTAAATAACTTAAAGAACTAAATTATTAGTTAGAAGATTTTTATTTTAAATTGCTACAAAATTCTGTTCTTCAAGTAAATAACTTATAGAACAGAAGTAGTTAATTTAGAGTTTTTAAATTTAAACTATTAACAAAATGCAAATCTTCAAGTAAATAACTTATAGAATAAAAGTAGTTATTTTAGGGTTTTCAATTTTTAACTATTAACAAAATTCTGATCTTCATGTAAATAACTTATAGAACAGAAGTAGTTAATTTAGAGTTTTTAATTTTAAACTATTAACAAAATGCAGATCTTCAAGTAAATAACTTATAGAACAAAAGTAGTTATTTTAGGGTTTTCAATTTTAAGCTATTAACAAAATTCTGATCTTCAAGTAAATAACTTAAGGAACTAAAGTATTAGTTAGAAGATTTTTATTTTAAAGTGCTACAAAATTCTGTTCTTCAAGTAAATAACTTATAGAACAAAAGTAGGTATTTTAGAGTTTTCAATTTTAAACTATTAACAAAATGCAGATCTTTAAGTAAATAACTTATAGAACAAAAATAGTTATTTTAGGGTTTTCAATTTTAAACTATTAACAAAATTCTGATCTTCATGTAAATAACTTATAGAACAGAAGCAGTTAATTTAGAGATTTTAATTTTAAACTATTAACAAAATTCAGATCTTTAAGTAAATAACTTATAGAACAAAAATAGTTATTTTAGGGTTTTCAATTTTAAACTATTAACAAAATTCTGATCTTCATGTAAATAACTTATAGAACAGAAGTAGTTAATTTAGGGTTTTCAATTTTAAACTATTAACAAAATTCTGATCTTCAAATAAATAACTTATAGAACAAAAGTAGTTATTTTAGGGTTTTCAATTTTAAACTATTAACAAAATGCAGATCTTCAAGTAAATAACTTATAGAACAAAAGTAGTTATTTTGGGTTTTCAATTTTAAACTATTAACAAAATTCTGATCTTCAAGTAAATAACTTATGGAACTAAAGTATTAGTTAGAAGATTTTGATTTTAAACTGCTTCAAAATTCTGTTCTTCAAGTAAATAACTTATAGAACAAAAGTAGTTATTTTAGGGTTTTCAATTTTAAACTATTAACAAAATTCTGATCTTCAAGTAAATAACTTAAAGAACTAAAGTATTAGTTTGAAGATTTCGATTTTAAATTGTCTACAAATTTCTGTTCTTTAAGTAAATAACTAATAGAACAAAAGTAGTTAGTTTATAGCTTTAATTTTAAACTATTAACAAAATAGTGATTTTCAAGTAAATAACTTATAGACCAGAAGTAGTTAATTTAGAGTTTTTAATTTTAAACTATTAACAAAATTCTGATCTTCAAGTAAATAACTTATAGAACACAAGTAGTTAATTTAGAGTTTTTAATTTTAAACTATTAACAAAATGCAGATCTTCAAGTAAACAACTTATAGAACAAAAATAGTTATTTTAGGGTTTTGAATTTTAAACTATTAACAAAATTCTGATCTTCATGTAAATAACTTATAGAACAGAAGTAGTTAATTTAGAGTTTTTAATTTTAAACTATTAACAAAATGCAGATCTTCAAGTAAATAACTTATAGAACAAAAGTAGTTATTTTAGGGTTTTCAATTTTAAACTATTAACAAAATTCTGATCTTCAAGTAAATAACTTAAGGAACTAAAGTATTAGTTAGAAGATTTTTATTTTAAAGTGCTACAAAATTCTGTTCTTCAAGTAAATAACTTATAGAACAAAATTAGTTATTTTAGGGTTTTTAATTTTAAACTATTAACAAAATTCTGATCTTCAAGTAAATAACTTATAGAACAGAAGTAGTTAATTTAGAGTTTTTAATTTTAAACTATTAACAAAATGCATATCTTCAAGTAAATAACTTATAGAACAAAAGTAGTTATTTTAGGGTTTTCAATTTTAAACTATTAGCAAAATTCTGATCTTCAAGTAAATAACTTAAAGAACTAAAGTATTAGTTAGAAGATTTTGATTTTAAATTGCTACAAAATTCTGTTCTTCAAGTAAATAACTTATAGAACAAAAGTAGTTATTTTATAGCTTTAATTTTAAACTATTAACAAAATAGTGATTTTCAAGTAAATAACTAATAGAACAAAAGTAGTTAGTTTATAGCTTTAATTTTAAACTATTAACAAAATAGTGATTTTCAAGTAAATAACTTATAGAACAAAAATACTTATTTTAGGGTTTTCAATTTTAAACTATTAGCAAAATTCTGATCTTCAAGTAAATAACTTAAAGAACTAAAGTATTAGTTAGAAGATTTTGATTTTAAATTGCTACAAAATTCTGTTCTTCAAGTAAATAACTTATAGAACAAAAGTAGCTATTTTAGAGTTTTCAATTTTAAACTATTAACAAAATTCTGATCTTCAAGTAAATAACTTATAGAACAGAAGTAGTTAATTTAGAGTTTTTAATTTTAAACTATTAACAAAATGCAGATCTTCAAGTAAATAACTTATAGAACAAAAGTAGTTATTTTAGGGTTTTCAATTTTAAACTATTAACAAAATTCTGATCTTCATGTAAATAACTTATAGAACAGAAGTAGTTAATTTAGAGTTTTTAATTTTAAACTATTAACTAAATACAGATCTTCAAGTAAATAACTTAGAGAACAAAAGTCGTTATTTTAGGGTTTTCAATTTTAAACTATTAACAAAATTCTGATCTTTAAGTAAATAACTTAAGGAACTAAAGTATTAGTTAGAAGATTTTAATTTAAAATTGCTACAAAATTCTTTTCTTCAAGTAAATAACTTATAGAACAGAAGTAGTTAATTTAGAGTTTTTAATTTTAAACTATTAACAAAATGCAGATCTTCAAGTAAATAACTTATAGAACAAACGTAGTTATTTTAGTATTTTCAATTTTGAACTATTAACAAAATTCTGATCTTCAAGTAAATAACTTAAAGAACTAAAGTATTAGTTTGAAGATTTTGATTTTAAATTGTCTACATATTTCTGTTCTTTAAGTAAATAACTAAAGGAACAAAAGTAGTTAGAGTATAGCTTTAATTTTAAACTATTAACAAAATGCAGATCTTCAAGTAAATAACTTATAGAACAAAAGTAGTTATTTTAGGGTTTTCAATTTTAAACTATTAGCAAAATTCTGATCTTCAAGTAAATAACTTAAAGAACTAAAGTATTAGTTTGAAGATTTTGATTTTAAATTGTCTACATATTTCTGTTCTTTAAGTAAATAACTAAAGGAACAAAAGTAGTTAGAGTATAGCTTTAATTTTAAACTATTAACAAAATGCAGATCTTCAAGTAAATAACTTATAGAACAGAAGTAGTTAATTTAGAGTTTTTAATTTTAAACTATTAACAAAATTCAGATCTTTAAGTAAATAACTTATAGAACAAAAATAGTTATTTAAGGGTTTTCAATTTTAAACTATTAACAAAATTCTGATCTTCATGTAAATAACTTATAGAACAGAAGTAGTTAATTTAGAGTTTTTAATTTAAAACTATTAACAAAATGCAGATCTTCAAGTAAATAACTTATAGAGCAAAATTAGTTATTTTAGGGTTTTTAATTTTAAACTATTAACAAAATTCTGATCTTCAAGTAAATAACTTATAGAACAGAAGTAGTTAATTTAGAGTTTTTAATTTTAAACTATTAACAAAATGCAGATCTACAAGTAAACAACTTATAGAACAAAAATAGTTATTTTAGGGTTTACAATTTTAAACTATTAACAAAATACTGATCTTCATGTAAATAACTTATAGAACAGAAGTAGTTAATTTAGAGTTTTTAATTTTAAACTATTAACAAAATTCATATCTTCAAGTAAATAACTTATAGAACCAAAGTAGTTATTTTAGGGTTTTCAATTTTAAACTATTAACAAAATTCTGATCTTCAAGTAAATAACTTAAGGAACTAAAGTATTAGTTAGAAGATTTTGATTTTAAATTGCTACAAAATGCTGTTCTTCAAGTAAATAACTTATAGAACAAAAGTAGTTATTTTAGAGTTTTCAATTTTAAACTATTAAGAAAATTCTGATCTTCAAGTAAATAACTTATAGAACAGAAGTAGTTAATTTAGAGTTTTTAAATTTAAACTATTAACAAAATTCTGATCTTCATGTAAATAACTTATAGAACAGAAGTAGTTAATTTAGAGTTTTTAATTTTAAACTATTAACAAAATTCAGATCTTTAAGTAAATAACTTATAGAACAAAAATAGTTATTTAAGGGTTTTCAATTTTAAACTATTAACAAAATTCTGATCTTCATGTAAATAACTTATAGAACAGAAGTAGTTAATTTAGAGTTTTTAATTTAAAACTATTAACAAAATGCAGATCTTCAAGTAAATAACTTATAGAGCAAAATTAGTTATTTTAGGGTTTTTAATTTTAAACTATTAACAAAATTCTGATCTTCATGTAAATAACTTATAGAACAGAAGTAGTTAATTTAGAGTTTTTAATTTTAAACTATTAACAAAATGCAGATCTTCAAGTAAATAACTTATAGAACAAAAGTAGTTATTTTAGGGTTTTCAATTTTAAGCTATTAACAAAATTCTGATCTTCAAGTAAATAACTTAAGGAACTAAAGTATTAGTTAGAAGATTTTTATTTTAAAGTGCTACAAAATTCTGTTCTTCAAGTAAATAACTTATAGAACAAAAGTAGGTATTTTAGAGTTTTCAATTTTAAACTATTAACAAAATTCTGATCTTCATGTAAATAACTTATAGAACAGAAGTAGTTAATTTAGAGTTTTTAATTTTAAACTATTAACAAAATGCAGATCTTCAAGTAAATAACTTATAGAACAAAAGTAGTTATTTTAGGGTTTTCAATTTTAAACTATTAGCAAAATTCTGATCTTCAAGTAAATAACTTAAAGAACTAAAGTATTAGTTAGAAGATTTTGATTTTAAATTGCTACAAAATTCTGTTCTTCAAGTAAATAACTTATAGAACAAAAGTAGTTATTTTATAGCTTTAATTTTAAACTATTAACAAAATAGTGAATTTCAAGCAAATAACTAATAGAACAAAAGTAGTTAGTTTATAGCTTTAATTTTAAACTATTAACAAAATAGTGATTTTCAAGTAAATAACTTATAGAACAAAAATACTTATTTTAGGGTTTTCAATTTTAAACTATTAGCAAAATTCTGATCTTCAAGTAAATAACTTAAAGAACTAAAGTATTAGTTAGAAGATTTTGATTTTAAATTGCTACAAAATTCTGTTCTTCAAGTAAATAACTTATAGAACAAAAGTAGCTATTTTAGAGTTTTCAATTTTAAACTATTAACAAAATTCTGATCTTCAAGTAAATAACTTATAGAACAGAAGTAGTTAATTTAGAGTTTTTATTTTTAAACTATTAACAAAATGCAGATCTTTAAGTAAATAACTTATAGAACAAAAGTAGTTATTTTAGGGTTTTCAATTTTAAACTATTAACAAAATTCTGATCTTCAGGTAAATAACTTATAGAACAGAAGTAGTTAATTTAGAGTTTTTAATTTTAAACTATTAACTAAATACAGATCTTCAAGTAAATAACTTAGAGAACAAAAGTCGTTATTTTAGGGTTTTCAATTTTAAACTATTAACAAAATTCTGATCTTTAAGTAAATAACTTAAGGAACTAAAGTATTAGTTAGAAGATTTTAATTTAAAATTGCTACAAAATTCTTTTCTTCAAGTAAATAACTTATAGAACAGAAGTAGTTAATTTAGAGTTTTTAATTTTAAACTATTAACAAAATGCAGATCTTCAAGTAAATAACTTATAGAACAAACGTAGTTATTTTAGTATTTTCAATTTTGAACTATTAACAAAATTCTGATCTTCAAGTAAATAACTTAAAGAACTAAAGTATTAGTTTGAAGATTTTGATTTTAAATTGTCTACATATTTCTGTTCTATAAGTAAATAACTAAAGGAACAAAAGTAGTTAGAGTATAGCTTTAATTTTAAACTATTAACAAAATGCAGATCTTCAAGTAAATAACTTATAGAACAAAAGTAGTTATTTTAAAGTTTTCAATTTTAAACTATTAGCAAAATTCTGATCTTCAAGTAAATAACTTAAAGAACTAAATTATTAGTTAGAAGATTTTTATTTTAAATTGCTACAAAATTCTGTTCTTCAAGTAAATAACTTATAGAACAGAAGTAGTTAATTTAGAGTTTTTAAATTTAAACTATTAACAAAATGCAAATCTTCAAGTAAATAACTTATAGAATAAAAGTAGTTATTTTAGGGTTTTCAATTTTTAACTATTAACAAAATTCTGATCTTCATGTAAATAACTTATAGAACAGAAGTAGTTAATTTAGAGTTTTTAATTTTAAACTATTAACAAAATGCAGATCTTCAAGTAAATAACTTATAGAACAAAAGTAGTTATTTTAGGGTTTTCAATTTTAAGCTATTAACAAAATTCTGATCTTCAAGTAAATAACTTAAGGAACTAAAGTATTAGTTAGAAGATTTTTATTTTAAAGTGCTACAAAATTCTGTTCTTCAAGTAAATAACTTATAGAACAAAAGTAGGTATTTTAGAGTTTTCAATTTTAAACTATTAACAAAATGCAGATCTTTAAGTAAATAACTTATAGAACAAAAATAGTTATTTTAGGGTTTTCAATTTTAAACTATTAACAAAATTCTGATCTTCATGTAAATAACTTATAGAACAGAAGCAGTTAATTTAGAGATTTTAATTTTAAACTATTAACAAAATTCAGATCTTTAAGTAAATAACTTATAGAACAAAAATAGTTATTTTAGGGTTTTCAATTTTAAACTATTAACAAAATTCTGATCTTCATGTAAATAACTTATAGAACAGAAGTAGTTAATTTAGGGTTTTCAATTTTAAACTATTAACAAAATTCTGATCTTCAAATAAATAACTTATAGAACAAAAGTAGTTATTTTAGGGTTTTCAATTTTAAACTATTAACAAAATGCAGATCTTCAAGTAAATAACTTATAGAACAAAAGTAGTTATTTTGGGTTTTCAATTTTAAACTATTAACAAAATTCTGATCTTCAAGTAAATAACTTATGGAACTAAAGTATTAGTTAGAAGATTTTGATTTTAAACTGCTTCAAAATTCTGTTCTTCAAGTAAATAACTTATAGAACAAAAGTAGTTATTTTAGGGTTTTCAATTTTAAACTATTAACAAAATTCTGATCTTCAAGTAAATAACTTAAAGAACTAAAGTATTAGTTTGAAGATTTCGATTTTAAATTGTCTACAAATTTCTGTTCTTTAAGTAAATAACTAATAGAACAAAAGTAGTTAGTTTATAGCTTTAATTTTAAACTATTAACAAAATAGTGATTTTCAAGTAAATAACTTATAGACCAGAAGTAGTTAATTTAGAGTTTTTAATTTTAAACTATTAACAAAATTCTGATCTTCAAGTAAATAACTTATAGAACACAAGTAGTTAATTTAGAGTTTTTAATTTTAAACTATTAACAAAATGCAGATCTTCAAGTAAACAACTTATAGAACAAAAATAGTTATTTTAGGGTTTTGAATTTTAAACTATTAACAAAATTCTGATCTTCATGTAAATAACTTATAGAACAGAAGTAGTTAATTTAGAGTTTTTAATTTTAAACTATTAACAAAATGCAGATCTTCAAGTAAATAACTTATAGAACAAAAGTAGTTATTTTAGGGTTTTCAATTTTAAACTATTAACAAAATTCTGATCTTCAAGTAAATAACTTAAGGAACTAAAGTATTAGTTAGAAGATTTTTATTTTAAAGTGCTACAAAATTCTGTTCTTCAAGTAAATAACTTATAGAACAAAATTAGTTATTTTAGGGTTTTTAATTTTAAACTATTAACAAAATTCTGATCTTCAAGTAAATAACTTATAGAACAGAAGTAGTTAATTTAGAGTTTTTAATTTTAAACTATTAACAAAATGCATATCTTCAAGTAAATAACTTATAGAACAAAAGTAGTTATTTTAGGGTTTTCAATTTTAAACTATTAGCAAAATTCTGATCTTCAAGTAAATAACTTAAAGAACTAAAGTATTAGTTAGAAGATTTTGATTTTAAATTGCTACAAAATTCTGTTCTTCAAGTAAATAACTTATAGAACAAAAGTAGTTATTTTATAGCTTTAATTTTAAACTATTAACAAAATAGTGATTTTCAAGTAAATAACTAATAGAACAAAAGTAGTTAGTTTATAGCTTTAATTTTAAACTATTAACAAAATAGTGATTTTCAAGTAAATAACTTATAGAACAAAAATACTTATTTTAGGGTTTTCAATTTTAAACTATTAGCAAAATTCTGATCTTCAAGTAAATAACTTAAAGAACTAAAGTATTAGTTAGAAGATTTTGATTTTAAATTGCTACAAAATTCTGTTCTTCAAGTAAATAACTTATAGAACAAAAGTAGCTATTTTAGAGTTTTCAATTTTAAACTATTAACAAAATTCTGATCTTCAAGTAAATAACTTATAGAACAGAAGTAGTTAATTTAGAGTTTTTAATTTTAAACTATTAACAAAATGCAGATCTTCAAGTAAATAACTTATAGAACAAAAGTAGTTATTTTAGGGTTTTCAATTTTAAACTATTAACAAAATTCTGATCTTCATGTAAATAACTTATAGAACAGAAGTAGTTAATTTAGAGTTTTTAATTTTAAACTATTAACTAAATACAGATCTTCAAGTAAATAACTTAGAGAACAAAAGTCGTTATTTTAGGGTTTTCAATTTTAAACTATTAACAAAATTCTGATCTTTAAGTAAATAACTTAAGGAACTAAAGTATTAGTTAGAAGATTTTAATTTAAAATTGCTACAAAATTCTTTTCTTCAAGTAAATAACTTATAGAACAGAAGTAGTTAATTTAGAGTTTTTAATTTTAAACTATTAACAAAATGCAGATCTTCAAGTAAATAACTTATAGAACAAACGTAGTTATTTTAGTATTTTCAATTTTGAACTATTAACAAAATTCTGATCTTCAAGTAAATAACTTAAAGAACTAAAGTATTAGTTTGAAGATTTTGATTTTAAATTGTCTACATATTTCTGTTCTTTAAGTAAATAACTAAAGGAACAAAAGTAGTTAGAGTATAGCTTTAATTTTAAACTATTAACAAAATGCAGATCTTCAAGTAAATAACTTATAGAACAAAAGTAGTTATTTTAGGGTTTTCAATTTTAAACTATTAGCAAAATTCTGATCTTCAAGTAAATAACTTAAAGAACTAAATTATTAGTTAGAAGATTTTTATTTTAAATTGCTACAAAATTCTGTTTTTCAAGTAAATAACTTATAGAACAGAAGTAGTTAATTTAGAGTTTTTAATTTTAAACTATTAACAAAATGCAGATCTTCAAGTAAATAACTTATAGAACAAAAGTAGTTATTTTAGGGTTTTCAATTTTAAGCTATTAACAAAATTCTGATCTTCAAGTAAATAACTTAAGGAACTAAAGTATTAGTTAGAAGATTTTTATTTTGAAGTGCTACAAAATTCTGTTCTTCAAGTAAATAACTTATAGAACAAAAGTAGGTATTTTAGAGTTTTCAATTTTAAACTATTAACAAAATGCAGATCTTTAAGTAAATAACTTATAGAACAAAAATAGTTATTTTAGGGTTTTCAATTTTAAACTATTAACAAAATTCTGATCTTCATGTAAATAACTTATAGAACAGTAGTAGTTAATTTAGAGTTTTTAATTTTAAACTATTAACAAAATTCAGATCTTTAAGTAAATAACTTATAGAACAAAAATAGTTATTTTAGGGTTTTCAATTTTAAACTATTAACAAAATTCTGATCTTCAAGTAAATAACTTATAGAACAGAAGTATTAGTTTGAAGATTTTGATTTTAAATTGTCTACATATTTCTGTTCTTTAAGTAAATAACTAAAAGAACAATAGTAGTTAGATTATAGCTTTAATTTTAAACTATTAACAAAATGCAAATCTTCTAGTAAATAACTTATAGAACAAAAGTAGTTATTTTAGGGTTTTCAATTTTAAACTATTAACAAAATTCTGATCTTCAAGTAAATAACTTATAGAACAAAAGTAGTTATTTTAGGGTTTTCAATTTTAAACTATTAACAAAATGCAGATCTTCAAGTAAATAACTTATAGAACAAAAGTAGTTATTTTAGGGTTTTCAATTTTAAACTATTAACAAAATTCTGATCTTCAAGTAAATAACTTAAGGAACTAAAGTATTAGTTAGAAGATTTTGATTTTAAACTGCTTCAAAATTCTGTTCTTCAAGTAAATAACTTATAGAACAAAAGTAGTTATTTTAGGGTTTTCAATTTTAAACTATTAACAAAATTCTGATCTTCAAGTAAATAACTTAAAGAACTAAAGTATTAGTTCGAAGATTTCGATTTTAAATTGTCTACAAATTTCTGTTCTTTAAGTAAATAACTAATAGAACAAAAGTAGTTAGTTTATAGCTTTAATTTTAAACTATTAACAAAATAGTGATTTTCAAGTAAATAACTTATAGACCAGAAGTAGTTAATTTAGAGTTTTTAATTTTAAACTATTAACAAAATGCTGATCTTCAAGTAAATAACTTATAGAACAGAAGTAGTTAATTTAGAGTTTTTAATTTTAAACTATTAACAAAATGCAGATCTTCAAGTAAACAACTTATAGAACAAAAATAGTTATTTTAGGGTTTTGAATTTTAAACTATTAACAAAATTCTGATCTTCATGTAAATAACTTATAGAACAGAAGTAGTTAATTTAGAGTTTTTAATTTTAAACTATTAACAAAATTCAGATCTTCAAGTAAATAACTTATAGAACAAAAGTAGTTATTTTAGGATTTTCAATTTTAAACTATTAACAAAATTATGATCTTCAAGTAAATAACTTAAGGAACTAAAGTATTAGTTAGAAGATTTTGATTTTAAATTGCTACAAAATGCTGTTCTTCAAGTAAATAACTTATAGCACAAAAGTGGTTATTTTAGAGTTTTCAATTTTAAACTATTAACAACATTCTGAACTTCAAGTAAATAACTTATAGAACAGAAGTAGTTGATTTAGAGTTTTTAATTTTAAACTATTAACAAAATTCTGATCTTCAAGTAAATAACTTAAGGAACTAAAGTATTAGTTAGAAGATTTTTATTTTAAATTGCTACAAAATTCTGTTCTTCAAGTAAATAACTTATAGAACAAAAGTAGTTATTTTAGAGTTTTCAATTTTAAACTATTAAGAAAATTCTGATCTTCAAGTAAATAACTTATAGAACAGAAGTAGTTAATTTAGAGTTTTTAAATTTAAACTATTAACAAAATTCTGATCTTCATGTAAATAACTTATAGAACAGAAGTAGTTAATTTAGAGTTTTTAATTTTAAACTATTAACAAAATTCAGATCTTTAAGTAAATAACTTATAGAACAAAAATAGTTATTTAAGGGTTTTCAATTTTAAACTATTAACAAAATTCTGATCTTCATGTAAATAACTTATAGAACAGAAGTAGTTAATTTAGAGTTTTTAATTTAAAACTATTAACAAAATGCAGATCTTCAAGTAAATAACTTATAGAGCAAAATTAGTTATTTTAGGGTTTTTAATTTTAAACTATTAACAAAATTCTGATCTTCAAGTAAATAACTTATAGAACAGAAGTAGTTAATTTAGAGTTTTTAATTTTAAACTATTAACAAAATGCAGATCTACAAGTAAACAACTTATAGAACAAAAATAGTTATTTTAGGGTTTACAATTTTAAACTATTAACAAAATACTGATCTTCATGTAAATAACTTATAGAACAGAAGTAGTTAATTTAGAGTTTTTAATTTTAAACTATTAACAAAATTCATATCTTCAAGTAAATAACTTATAGAACCAAAGTAGTTATTTTAGGGTTTTCAATTTTAAACTATTAACAAAATTCTGATCTTCAAGTAAATAACTTAAGGAACTAAAGTATTAGTTAGAAGATTTTGATTTTAAATTGCTACAAAATGCTGTTCTTCAAGTAAATAACTTATAGCACAAAAGTAGTTATTTTAGAGTTTTCAATTTTAAACTATTAACAACATTCTGATCTTCAAGTATATAACTTATAGAACAGAAGTAGTTAATTTAGAGTTTTTAATTTTAAACTATTAACAAAATGCAGATCTTCAAGTAAATAACTTATAGAACAAACGTAGTTATTTTAGTATTTTCAATTTTGAACTATTAACAAAATTCTGATCTTCAAGTAAATAACTTAAAGAACTAAAGTATTAGTTTGAAGATTTTGATTTTAAATTGTCTACATATTTCTGTTCTTTAAGTAAATAACTAAAGGAACAAAAGTAGTTAGAGTATAGCTTTAATTTTAAACTATTAACAAAATGCAGATCTTCAAGTAAATAACTTATAGAACAAAAGTAGTTATTTTAGGGTTTTCAATTTTAAACTATTAGCAAAATTCTGATCTTCAAGTAAATAACTTAAAGAACTAAATCATTAGTTAGAAGATTTTTATATTAAATTGCTACAAAATTCTGTTCTTCAAGTAAATAGCTTATAGAACAGAAGTAGTTAATTTAGAGTTTTTAAATTTAAACTATTAACAAAATGCAAATCTTCAAGTAAATAACTTATAGAATAAAAGTAGTTATTTTAGGGTTTTCAATTTTAAACTATTAACAAAATTCTGATCTTCATGTAAATAACTTATAGAACCAAAGTAGTTATTTTAGGGTTTTCAATTTTAAACTATTAACAAAATTCTGATCTTCAAGTAAATAACTTAAGGAACTAAAGTATTAGTTAGAAGATTTTGATTTTAAATTGCTACAAAATGCTGTTCTTCAAGTAAATAACTTATAGCACAAAAGTAGTTATTTTAGAGTTTTCAATTTTAAACTATTAACAACATTCTGAACTTCAAGTATATAACTTATAGAACAGAAGTAGTTAATTTAGAGTTTTTAATTTTAAACTATTAACAAAATGCAGATCTTCAAGTAAATAACTTATAGAACAAACGTAGTTATTTTAGTATTTTCAATTTTGAACTATTAACAAAATTCTGATCTTCAAGTAAATAACTTAAAGAACTAAAGTATTAGTTTGAAGATTTTGATTTTAAATTGTCTACATATTTCTGTTCTTTAAGTAAATAACTAAAGGAACAAAAGTAGTTAGAGTATAGCTTTAATTTTAAACTATTAACAAAATGCAGATCTTCAAGTAAATAACTTATAGAACAAAAGTAGTTATTTTAGGGTTTTCAATTTTAAACTATTAGCAAAATTCTGATCTTCAAGTAAATAACTTAAAGAACTAAATTATTAGTTAGAAGATTTTTATTTTAAATTGCTACAAAATTCTGTTCTTCAAGTAAATAGCTTATAGAACAGAAGTAGTTAATTTAGAGTTTTTAAATTTAAACTATTAACAAAATGCAAATCTTCAAGTAAATAACTTATAGAATAAAAGTAGTTATTTTAGGGTTTTCAATTTTAAACTATTAACAAAATTCTGATCTTCATGTAAATAACTTATAGAACAGAAGTAGTTAATTTAGAGTTTTTAATTTTAAACTATTAACAAAATGCAGATCTTCAAGTAAATAACTTATAGAACAAAAGTAGTTATTTTAGGGTTTTCAATTTTAAGCTATTAACAAAATTCTGATCTTCAAGTAAATAACTTAATAAACTAAAGTATTAGTTAGAAGATTTTTATTTTAAAGTGCTACAAAATTCTGTTCTTCAAGTAAATAACTTATAGAACAAAAGTAGGTATTTTAGAGTTTTCAATTTTAAACTATTAACAAAATGCAGATCTTTAAGTAAATAACTTATAGAACAAAAATAGTTATTTTAGGGTTTTCAATTTTAAACTATTAACAAAATTCTGATCTTCATGTAAATAACTTATAGAACAGAAGTAGTTAATTTAGAGTTTTTAATTTTAAACTATTAACAAAATTCAGATCTTTAAGTAAATAACTTATAGAACAGAAGTAGTTAATTTAGAGTTTTTAAATTGAAACTATTAACAAAATGCAGATCTTCAAGTAAATAACTTATAGAGCAAAATTAGTTATTTTAGGGTTTTTAATTTTAAACTATTAACAAAATTCTGATCTTCAAGTAAATAACTTATAGAACAGAAGTAGTTAATTTAGAGTTTTTAATTTTAAACTATTAACAAAATGCAGATCTTCAAGTAAACAACTTATAGAACAAAAATAGTTATTTTAGGGTTTACAATTTTAAACTATTAACAAAATTCTGATCTTCATGTAAATAACTTATAGAACAGAAGTAGTTAATTTAGAGTTTTTAATTTTAAACTATTAACAAAATTCAGATCTTTAAGTAAATAACTTATAGAACAAAACCACTAATTTAGAGTTTTTAATTTTAAACTAATAACAAAATGCAGATCTTCAAGTAAATAACTTATAGAACAAAAGTAATTATTTTAGGGTTTTCAATTTTAAACTATTAGCAAAATTCTAATCTTCAAGTAAATAACTTAAAGAACTAAAGTATTAGTTAGAAGATTTTGATTTTACAATGCTACAAAATTCTGTTCTTCACGTAATTAACTTATAAAACAAAAGTAGTTATTTTAGAGTTTTCAATTTTAAACTATTAACAGTATTCTGATCTTCAAGTAAATAACTTATAGAACAGAAGTAGTTAATTTAGAGTTTTTAATTTTAAACTATTAACAAAATGCAGATCTTCTAGTAAATAACTTATAGAACAAAAATAGTTATTTTAGGGTTTTCAATTTTAAACTATTAACAAAATACTGATCTTCATGAAATTAACTTATAGAACAGAAGTAGTTAATTTAGAGTTTTTAATTTTATACTATTAACAAAATGCAGATCTTCAAGTAAATAACTTATAGACAAAAGTAGTTATTTTAGGGTTTTCAATTTTAAACTGTTAACAAAATTCTGATCTTCAAGTAAATAACTTAAGGAACTAAAGTATTAGTTAGAAGATTTTGATTTTAAATTGCTACAAAATTCTGTTCTACAAGTAAATAACTTATAGAACAAAAGTAGTTATTTTAGAGTTTTCAATTATAAACTATTAACAATATTCTGATCTTCAAGTAAATAACTTATAGAACAGAAGTAGTTAATTTAGAGTTTTTAATTTTAAACTATTAACAAAATGCAGATCTTCAAGTAAATAACTTATAGAACAAAAATAGTTATTTTAGGGTTTTCAATTTTAAACTATTAACAAAATTCTGATCTTCAAGTAAATAACTTAAAGAACTAAAGTATTAGTTTGAAGATCTCAATTTTAAATTGTCTACAAATTTCTGTTCTTTAAGTAAAAAACTAAAAGAACAAAAGTAGTTAGTTTATAGCTTTAATTTGGAACTATTAACAAAATACTGATTTTCAAATAAATAACTTATAGACCAGAAGTAGTTAACTTAGAGTTTTCAATTTTAAACTATTAACAAAATGCTGATCTTCAAGTAAATAACTTATAGAACAGAAGTAGTTAATTTAGAGTTTTTAATTTCAAACTAATAACAAAATGCAGATCTGCAAGTAAATAACTTATAGAACAAAAGTAATTATTTTAGGGATTTCAATTTTAAACTATTAACAAAATTCTGATCTTCAAGTAAATAACTTATAGAACAAACGTAGTTATTTTAGTATTTTCAATTTTGAACTATTAACAAAATTCTGATCTTCAAATAAATAACTTAAAGAACTAAAGTATTAGTTTGAAGATTTTGATTTTAAATTGTCTACATATTTCTGTTCTTTAAGCAATTAACTAAAAAAACAAAAGTAGTTAGATTATAGCTTTAATTTTAAACTATTAACAAAATGCAGATCTTCAAGTAAATAACTTATAGAACAAAAGAAGTTATTTTAGGGTTGTCAATTTTAAACTATTAACAAAATGCAGATCTTCAAGTAAATAACTTAAAGAACTAAAGTATTAGTGTGAAGATTTCGATTTTAAATTGTCTACAAATTTCTGTTCTTTAAGTAAATAACATATAGAACAGAAGTAGTTAATTTAGAGTTTTTAATTTTAAACTATTAACAAAATGCAGATCTTCAAGTAAATAACTTATAGAACAAAAGTAGTTATTTTAGGGTTTTCAATTTTAAACTATTAGCAAAATTCTGATCTTCAAGTAAATAACTTAAAGAACTAAAGTATTAGTTAGAAGATTTTGATTTTACATTGCTACAAAATTCTGTTCTTCAAGTAAATAACTTATAGAACAAAAGTAGTTATTTTAGAGTTTTCAATTTTAAACTATTAACAGTATTCTGATCTTCAAATAAATAACTTATAGAACAGAAGTAGTTCATTTAGAGTTTTTAATTTTAAACTATTAACAAAATGCAGATCTTCAAGTAAATAACTTATAGAACAAAAGTAGTTATTTTAGGGTTTTCAATTTTAAACTATTAACAAAATTCTGATATTCATGTAAATAACTTATAGAACAGAAGTAGTTAATTTAGAGTTTTTAATTTTAAACTATTAACAAAATGCAGATCTTCAAGTAAATAACTTATAGAACAAAAGTAGTTATTTTAGGGTTTTCAATTTTAAACTATTAACAAAATTCTGATCTTCATGTAAATAACTTATAGAACAGAAGTAGTTAATTTAGAGTTTTTAATTTTAAGCTATTAACAAAATTCTGATCTTCAAGTAAATAACTTAAGGAACTAAAGTATTAGTTAGAAGATTTTGATTTTAAATTGCTACAAAATTCTGTTCTTCAAGTAAATAACTTATAGAACAAAAGTAGTTATTTTAGAGTTTTCAATTTTAAACTATTAACAACATTCTGATCTTCAAGTAAATAACTTATAGAACAGAAGTAGTTAATTTAGAGTTTTTAATTTTAAGCTATTAACAAAATGCAGATCTTCAAGTAAATAACTTAAAGAACTAAAGTATTAGTTTGAAGATCTCGATTTTAATTTGTCTACAAATTTCTGTTCTTTAAGTAAAAAACTAAAAGAACAAAAGTAGTTAGTTTATAGCTTTAATTTGAAACTATTAACAAAATAGTGATTTTCAAATAAATAACTTATAGACCAGAAGTAGTTAACTTAGAGTTTTTAATTTTAAACTATTATCAAAATGCTGAATTTCAAGTAAATAACTTATAGAACAGAAGTAGTTAATTTAGAGTTTTTAATTTTAAACTAATAACAAAATGCAGATCTTCAAGTAAATAACTTATAGAACAAAAGTAATTATTTTAGGGTTTTCAATTTTAAACTATTAACAATATTCTGATCTTCAAGTAAATAACTTATAGAACAGAAGTGGGTAATTTAGAGTTTTTAATTTTAAACTATTAACAAAATGCAGATCTTTAAGTAAATAACTTATAGAACAAAAATAGTTATTTCAGGGTTTTCAATTTTAAACTATTAGCAAAATTCAAATCTACAAGTAAATAACTTAAAGAACTAAAGTATTAGTTAGAAGATTTTGATTTTACATTGCTACAAAATTCTGTTCTTCAAGTAAATAACTTATAAAACAAAAGTAGTTATTTTAGGGTTTTCAATTTTAAACTTATAACAAAATTCTGATCTTCATGTAAATAACTTATAGAACAGAAGTAGTTAATCAAGAGTTTTTAATTTTAAACTATTAACAAAATGCAGATCTTCAAGTAAATAACTTATAAAACAAAAATAGTTATTTTAGGGTTTTCAATTTTAAACTATTAACAAAATTCTGATCTTCATGTAAATAACTTATAGAACAGAAGTAGTTAATTTAGAGTTTTTAATTTTAAGCTATTAACAAAATTCTGATCTTCAAGTAAATAACTTAAGGAACTAAAGTATTAGTTAGAAGATTTTGATTTTAAATTGCTACAAAATTCTGTTCTTCAAGTAAATAACTTATAGAACAAAAGTAGTTATTTTAGAGTTTTCAATTTTAAACTATTAACAACATTCTGATCTTCAAGTAAATAACTTATAGAACAGAAGTAGTTAATTTAGAGTTTTTAATTTTAAGCTATTAACAAAATGCAGATCTTCAAGTAAATAACTTAAAGAACTAAAGTATTAGTTTGAAGATCTCGATTTTAATTTGTCTACAAATTTCTGTTCTTTAAGTAAAAAACTAAAAGAACAAAAGTAGTTAGTTTATAGCTTTAATTTGAAACTATTAACAAAATAGTGATTTTCAAATAAATAACTTATAGACCAGAAGTAGTTAACTTAGAGTTTTTAATTTTAAACTATTATCAAAATGCTGAATTTCAAGTAAATAACTTATAGAACAGAAGTAGTTAATTTAGAGTTTTTAATTTTAAACTAATAACAAAATGCAGATCTTCAAGTAAATAACTTATAGAACAGAAGTAATTATTTTAGGGTTTTCAATTTTAAACTATTAACAATATTCTGATCTTCAAGTAAATAACTTATAGAACAGAAGTGGGTAATTTAGAGTTTTTAATTTTAAACTATTAACAAAATGCAGATCTTTAAGTAAATAACTTATAGAACAAAAATAGTTATTTTAGGGTTTTCAATTTTAAACTATTAGCAAAATTCAAATCTTCAAGTAAATAACTTAAAGAACAAAAGTATTAGTTAGAAGATTTTGATTTTACATTGCTACAAAATTCTGTTCTTCAAGTAAATAACTTATAAAACAAAAGTAGTTATTTTAGGGTTTTCAATTTTAAACTTATAACAAAATTCTGATCTTCATGTAAATAACTTATAGAACAGAAGTAGTTAATCAAGAGTTTTTAATTTTAAACTATTAACAAAATGCAGATCTTTAAGTAAATAACTTATAGAACAAAAATAGTTATTTTAGGGTTTTCAATTTTAAACTATTAACAAAATTCTGATCTTCATGTAAATAACTTATAGAACAGAAGTAGTTAATTTAGAGTTTTTAATTTTAAGCTATTAACAAAATTCTGATCTTCAAGTAAATAACTTAAGGAACTAAAGTATTAGTTAGAAGATTTTGATTTTAAATTGCTACAAAATTCTGTTCTTCAAGTAAATAACTTATAGAACAAAAGTAGTTATTTTAGAGTTTTCAATTTTAAACTATTAACAACATTCTGATCTTCAAGTAAATAACTTATAGAACAGAAGTAGTTAATTTAGAGTTTTTAATTTTAAACTATTAACAAAATGCAGATCTTCAAGTAAATAACTTAAAGAACTAAAGTATTAGTTTGAAGATCTCGATCTTAATTTGTCTACAAATTTCTGTTCTTTAAGTAAAAAACTAAAAGAACAAAAGTAGTTAGTTTATAGCTTTAATTTGAAACTATTAACAAAATAGTGATTTTCAAATAAATAACTTATAGACCAGAAGTAGTTAACTTAGAGTTTTTAATTTTAAACTATTATCAAAATGCTGAATTTCAAGTAAATAACTTATAGAACAGAAGTAGTTAATTTAGAGTTTTTAATTTTAAACTAATAACAAAATGCAGATCTTCAAGTAAATAACTTATAGAACAAAAGTAATTATTTTAGGGTTTTCAATTTTAAACTATTAACAATATTCTGATCTTCAAGTAAATAACTTATAGAACAGAAGTGGTTAATTTAGAGTTTTCAATTTTAAACTATTAACAAAATGCAGATCTTTAAGTAAATAACTTATAGAACAAAAATAGTTATTTTAGGGTTTTCAATTTTAAACTATTAACAAAATTCTGATCTTCATGTAAATAACTTATAGAACAGTAGTAGTTAATTTAGAGTTTTTAATTTTAAACTATTAACAAAATTCAGATCTTTAAGTAAATAACTTATAGAACAAAAATAGTTATTTTAGGGTTTTCAATTTTAAACTATTAACAAAATTCTGATCTTCAAGTAAATAACTTATAGAACAGAAGTATTAGTTTGAAGATTTTGATTTTAAATTGTCTACATATTTCTGTTCTTTAAGTAAATAACTAAAAGAACAATAGTAGTTAGATTATAGCTTTAATTTTAAACTATTAACAAAATGCAAATCTTCTAGTAAATAACTTATAGAACAAAAGTAGTTATTTTAGGGTTTTCAATTTTAAACTATTAACAAAATTCTGATCTTCAAGTAAATAACTTATAGAACAAAAGTAGTTATTTTAGGGTTTTCAATTTTAAACTATTAACAAAATGCAGATCTTCAAGTAAATAACTTATAGAACAAAAGTAGTTATTTTAGGGTTTTCAATTTTAAACTATTAACAAAATTCTGATCTTCAAGTAAATAACTTAAGGAACTAAAGTATTAGTTAGAAGATTTTGATTTTAAACTGCTTCAAAATTCTGTTCTTCAAGTAAATAACTTATAGAACAAAAGTAGTTATTTTAGGGTTTTCAATTTTAAACTATTAACAAAATTCTGATCTTCAAGTAAATAACTTAAAGAACTAAAGTATTAGTTCGAAGATTTCGATTTTAAATTGTCTACAAATTTCTGTTCTTTAAGTAAATAACTAATAGAACAAAAGTAGTTAGTTTATAGCTTTAATTTTAAACTATTAACAAAATAGTGATTTTCAAGTAAATAACTTATAGACCAGAAGTAGTTAATTTAGAGTTTTTAATTTTAAACTATTAACAAAATGCTGATCTTCAAGTAAATAACTTATAGAACAGAAGTAGTTAATTTAGAGTTTTTAATTTTAAACTATTAACAAAATGCAGATCTTCAAGTAAACAACTTATAGAACAAAAATAGTTATTTTAGGGTTTTGAATTTTAAACTATTAACAAAATTCTGATCTTCATGTAAATAACTTATAGAACAGAAGTAGTTAATTTAGAGTTTTTAATTTTAAACTATTAACAAAATTCAGATCTTCAAGTAAATAACTTATAGAACAAAAGTAGTTATTTTAGGATTTTCAATTTTAAACTATTAACAAAATTATGATCTTCAAGTAAATAACTTAAGGAACTAAAGTATTAGTTAGAAGATTTTGATTTTAAATTGCTACAAAATGCTGTTCTTCAAGTAAATAACTTATAGCACAAAAGTGGTTATTTTAGAGTTTTCAATTTTAAACTATTAACAACATTCTGAACTTCAAGTAAATAACTTATAGAACAGAAGTAGTTGATTTAGAGTTTTTAATTTTAAACTATTAACAAAATTCTGATCTTCAAGTAAATAACTTAAGGAACTAAAGTATTAGTTAGAAGATTTTTATTTTAAATTGCTACAAAATTCTGTTCTTCAAGTAAATAACTTATAGAACAAAAGTAGTTATTTTAGAGTTTTCAATTTTAAACTATTAAGAAAATTCTGATCTTCAAGTAAATAACTTATAGAACAGAAGTAGTTAATTTAGAGTTTTTAAATTTAAACTATTAACAAAATTCTGATCTTCATGTAAATAACTTATAGAACAGAAGTAGTTAATTTAGAGTTTTTAATTTTAAACTATTAACAAAATTCAGATCTTTAAGTAAATAACTTATAGAACAAAAATAGTTATTTAAGGGTTTTCAATTTTAAACTATTAACAAAATTCTGATCTTCATGTAAATAACTTATAGAACAGAAGTAGTTAATTTAGAGTTTTTAATTTTAAACTATTAACAAAATGCAGATCTTCAAGTAAATAACTTATAGAGCAAAATTAGTTATTTTAGGGTTTTTAATTTTAAACTATTAACAAAATTCTGATCTTCAAGTAAATAACTTATAGAACAGAAGTAGTTAATTTAGAGTTTTTAATTTTAAACTATTAACAAAATGCAGATCTACAAGTAAACAACTTATAGAACAAAAATAGTTATTTTAGGGTTTACAATTTTAAACTATTAACAAAATACTGATCTTCATGTAAATAACTTATAGAACAGAAGTAGTTAATTTAGAGTTTTTAATTTTAAACTATTAACAAAATTCATATCTTCAAGTAAATAACTTATAGAACCAAAGTAGTTATTTTAGGGTTTTCAATTTTAAACTATTAACAAAATTCTGATCTTCAAGTAAATAACTTAAGGAACTAAAGTATTAGTTAGAAGATTTTGATTTTAAATTGCTACAAAATGCTGTTCTTCAAGTAAATAACTTATAGCACAAAAGTAGTTATTTTAGAGTTTTCAATTTTAAACTATTAACAACATTCTGATCTTCAAGTATATAACTTATAGAACAGAAGTAGTTAATTTAGAGTTTTTAATTTTAAACTATTAACAAAATGCAGATCTTCAAGTAAATAACTTATAGAACAAACGTAGTTATTTTAGTATTTTCAATTTTGAACTATTAACAAAATTCTGATCTTCAAGTAAATAACTTAAAGAACTAAAGTATTAGTTTGAAGATTTTGATTTTAAATTGTCTACATATTTCTGTTCTTTAAGTAAATAACTAAAGGAACAAAAGTAGTTAGAGTATAGCTTTAATTTTAAACTATTAACAAAATGCAGATCTTCAAGTAAATAACTTATAGAACAAAAGTAGTTATTTTAGGGTTTTCAATTTTAAACTATTAGCAAAATTCTGATCTTCAAGTAAATAACTTAAAGAACTAAATTATTAGTTAGAAGATTTTTATATTAAATTGCTACAAAATTCTGTTCTTCAAGTAAATAGCTTATAGAACAGAAGTAGTTAATTTAGAGTTTTTAAATTTAAACTATTAACAAAATGCAAATCTTCAAGTAAATAACTTATAGAATAAAAGTAGTTATTTTAGGGTTTTCAATTTTAAACTATTAACAAAATTCTGATCTTCATGTAAATAACTTATAGAACCAAAGTAGTTATTTTAGGGTTTTCAATTTTAAACTATTAACAAAATTCTGATCTTCAAGTAAATAACTTAAGGAACTAAAGTATTAGTTAGAAGATTTTGATTTTAAATTGCTACAAAATGCTGTTCTTCAAGTAAATAACTTATAGCACAAAAGTAGTTATTTTAGAGTTTTCAATTTTAAACTATTAACAACATTCTGAACTTCAAGTATATAACTTATAGAACAGAAGTAGTTAATTTAGAGTTTTTAATTTTAAACTATTAACAAAATGCAGATCTTCAAGTAAATAACTTATAGAACAAACGTAGTTATTTTAGTATTTTCAATTTTGAACTATTAACAAAATTCTGATCTTCAAGTAAATAACTTAAAGAACTAAAGTATTAGTTTGAAGATTTTGATTTTAAATTGTCTACATATTTCTGTTCTTTAAGTAAATAACTAAAGGAACAAAAGTAGTTAGAGTATAGCTTTAATTTTAAACTATTAACAAAATGCAGATCTTCAAGTAAATAACTTATAGAACAAAAGTAGTTATTTTAGGGTTTTCAATTTTAAACTATTAGCAAAATTCTGATCTTCAAGTAAATAACTTAAAGAACTAAATTATTAGTTAGAAGATTTTTATTTTAAATTGCTACAAAATTCTGTTCTTCAAGTAAATAGCTTATAGAACAGAAGTAGTTAATTTAGAGTTTTTAAATTTAAACTATTAACAAAATGCAAATCTTCAAGTAAATAACTTATAGAATAAAAGTAGTTATTTTAGGGTTTTCAATTTTAAACTATTAACAAAATTCTGATCTTCATGTAAATAACTTATAGAACAGAAGTAGTTAATTTAGAGTTTTTAATTTTAAACTATTAACAAAATGCAGATCTTCAAGTAAATAACTTATAGAACAAAAGTAGTTATTTTAGGGTTTTCAATTTTAAGCTATTAACAAAATTCTGATCTTCAAGTAAATAACTTAATAAACTAAAGTATTAGTTAGAAGATTTTTATTTTAAAGTGCTACAAAATTCTGTTCTTCAAGTAAATAACTTATAGAACAAAAGTAGGTATTTTAGAGTTTTCAATTTTAAACTATTAACAAAATGCAGATCTTTAAGTAAATAACTTATAGAACAAAAATAGTTATTTTAGGGTTTTCAATTTTAAACTATTAACAAAATTCTGATCTTCATGTAAATAACTTATAGAACAGAAGTAGTTAATTTAGAGTTTTTAATTTTAAACTATTAACAAAATTCAGATCTTTAAGTAAATAACTTATAGAACAGAAGTAGTTAATTTAGAGTTTTTAAATTGAAACTATTAACAAAATGCAGATCTTCAAGTAAATAACTTATAGAGCAAAATTAGTTATTTTAGGGTTTTTAATTTTAAACTATTAACAAAATTCTGATCTTCAAGTAAATAACTTATAGAACAGAAGTAGTTAATTTAGAGTTTTTAATTTTAAACTATTAACAAAATGCAGATCTTCAAGTAAACAACTTATAGAACAAAAATAGTTATTTTAGGGTTTACAATTTTAAACTATTAACAAAATTCTGATCTTCATGTAAATAACTTATAGAACAGAAGTAGTTAATTTAGAGTTTTTAATTTTAAACTATTAACAAAATTCAGATCTTTAAGTAAATAACTTATAGAACAAAACCACTAATTTAGAGTTTTTAATTTTAAACTAATAACAAAATGCAGATCTTCAAGTAAATAACTTATAGAACAAAAGTAATTATTTTAGGGTTTTCAATTTTAAACTATTAGCAAAATTCTAATCTTCAAGTAAATAACTTAAAGAACTAAAGTATTAGTTAGAAGATTTTGATTTTACAATGCTACAAAATTCTGTTCTTCACGTAATTAACTTATAAAACAAAAGTAGTTATTTTAGAGTTTTCAATTTTAAACTATTAACAGTATTCTGATCTTCAAGTAAATAACTTATAGAACAGAAGTAGTTAATTTAGAGTTTTTAATTTTAAACTATTAACAAAATGCAGATCTTCTAGTAAATAACTTATAGAACAAAAATAGTTATTTTAGGGTTTTCAATTTTAAACTATTAACAAAATACTGATCTTCATGAAATTAACTTATAGAACAGAAGTAGTTAATTTAAAGTTTTTAATTTTATACTATTAACAAAATGCAGATCTTCAAGTAAATAACTTATAGACAAAAGTAGTTATTTTAGGGTTTTCAATTTTAAACTGTTAACAAAATTCTGATCTTCAAGTAAATAACTTAAGGAACTAAAGTATTAGTTAGAAGATTTTGATTTTAAATTGCTACAAAATTCTGTTCTACAAGTAAATAACTTATAGAACAAAAGTAGTTATTTTAGAGTTTTCAATTATAAACTATTAACAATATTCTGATCTTCAAGTAAATAACTTATAGAACAGAAGTAGTTAATTTAGAGTTTTTAATTTTAAACTATTAACAAAATGCAGATCTTCAAGTAAATAACTTATAGAACAAAAATAGTTATTTTAGGGTTTTCAATTTTAAACTATTAACAAAATTCTGATCTTCAAGTAAATAACTTAAAGAACTAAAGTATTAGTTTGAAGATCTCAATTTTAAATTGTCTACAAATTTCTGTTCTTTAAGTAAAAAACTAAAAGAACAAAAGTAGTTAGTTTATAGCTTTAATTTGGAACTATTAACAAAATACTGATTTTCAAATAAATAACTTATAGACCAGAAGTAGTTAACTTAGAGTTTTCAATTTTAAACTATTAACAAAATGCTGATCTTCAAGTAAATAACTTATAGAACAGAAGTAGTTAATTTAGAGTTTTTAATTTCAAACTAATAACAAAATGCAGATCTGCAAGTAAATAACTTATAGAACAAAAGTAATTATTTTAGGGATTTCAATTTTAAACTATTAACAAAATTCTGATCTTCAAGTAAATAACTTATAGAACAAACGTAGTTATTTTAGTATTTTCAATTTTGAACTATTAACAAAATTCTGATCTTCAAATAAATAACTTAAAGAACTAAAGTATTAGTTTGAAGATTTTGATTTTAAATTGTCTACATATTTCTGTTCTTTAAGCAATTAACTAAAAGAACAAAAGTAGTTAGATTATAGCTTTAATTTTAAACTATTAACAAAATGCAGATCTTCAAGTAAATAACTTATAGAACAAAAGAAGTTATTTTAGGGTTGTCAATTTTAAACTATTAACAAAATGCAGATCTTCAAGTAAATAACTTAAAGAACTAAAGTATTAGTGTGAAGATTTCGATTTTAAATTGTCTACAAATTTCTGTTCTTTAAGTAAATAACATATAGAACAGAAGTAGTTAATTTAGAGTTTTTAATTTTAAACTATTAACAAAATGCAGATCTTCAAGTAAATAACTTATAGAACAAAAGTAGTTATTTTAGGGTTTTCAATTTTAAACTATTAGCAAAATTCTGATCTTCAAGTAAATAACTTAAAGAACTAAAGTATTAGTTAGAAGATTTTGATTTTACATTGCTACAAAATTCTGTTCTTCAAGTAAATAACTTATAGATCAAAAGTAGTTATTTTAGAGTTTTCAATTTTAAACTATTAACAGTATTCTGATCTTCAAATAAATAACTTATAGAACAGAAGTAGTTCATTTAGAGTTTTTAATTTTAAACTATTAACAAAATGCAGATCTTCAAGTAAATAACTTATAGAACAAAAGTAGTTATTTTAGGGTTTTCAATTTTAAACTATTAACAAAATTCTGATCTTCATGTAAATAACTTATAGAACAGAAGTAGTTAATTTAGAGTTTTTAATTTTAAACTATTAACAAAATGCAGATCTTCAAGTAAATAACTTATAGAACAAAAGTAGTTATTTTAGGGTTTTCAATTTTAAACTATTAACAAAATTCTGATCTTCATGTAAATAACTTATAGAACAGAAGTAGTTAATTTAGAGTTTTTAATTTTAAGCTATTAACAAAATTCTGATCTTCAAGTAAATAACTTAAGGAACTAAAGTATTAGTTAGAAGATTTTGATTTTAAATTGCTACAAAATTCTGTTCTTCAAGTAAATAACTTATAGAACAAAAATAGTTATTTTAGAGTTTTCAATTTTAAACTATTAACAACATTCTGATCTTCAAGTAAATAACTTATAGAACAGAAGTAGTTAATTTAGAGTTTTTAATTTTAAGCTATTAACAAAATGCAGATCTACAAGTAAATAACTTAAAGAACTAAAGTATTAGTTTGAAGATCTCGATTTTAATTTGTCTACAAATTTCTGTTCTTTAAGTAAAAAACTAAAAGAACAAAAGTAGTTAGTTTATAGCTTTAATTTGAAACTATTAACAAAATAGTGATTTTCAAATAAATAACTTATAGACCAGAAGTAGTTAACTTAGAGTTTTTAATTTTAAACTATTATCAAAATGCTGAATTTCAAGTAAATAACTTATAGAACAGAAGTAGTTAATTTAGAGTTTTTAATTTTAAACTAATAACAAAATGCAGATCTTCAAGTAAATAACTTATAGAACAAAAGTAATTATTTTAGGGTTTTCAATTTTAAACTATTAACAATATTCTGATCTTCAAGTAAATAACTTATAGAACAGAAGTGGGTAATTTAGAGTTTTTAATTTTAAACTATTAACAAAATGCAGATCTTTAAGTAAATAACTTATAGAACAAAAATAGTTATTTCAGGGTTTTCAATTTTAAACTATTAGCAAAATTCAAATCTACAAGTAAATAACTTAAAGAACTAAAGTATTAGTTAGAAGATTTTGATTTTACATAACTACAAAATTCTGTTCTTCAAGTAAATAACTTATAAAACAAAAGTAGTTATTTTAGGGTTTTCAATTTTAAACTTATAACAAAATTCTGATCTTCATGTAAATAACTTATAGAACAGAAGTAGTTAATAAAGAGTTTTTAATTTTAAACTATTAACAAAATGCAGATCTTCAAGTAAATAACTTATAGAACAAAAATAGTTATTTTAGGGTTTTCAATTTTAAACTATTAACAAAATTCTGATCTTCATGTAAATAACTTATAGAACAGAAGTAGTTAATTTAGAGTTTTTAATTTTAAGCTATTAACAAAATTCTGATCTTCAAGTAAATAACTTAAGGAACTAAAGTATTAGTTAGAAGATTTTGATTTTAAATTGCTACAAAATTCTGTTCTTCAAGTAAATAACTTATAGAACAAAAGTAGTTATTTTAGAGTTTTCAATTTTAAACTATTAACAACATTCTGATCTTCAAGTAAATAACTTATAGAACAGAAGTAGTTAATTTAGAGTTTTTAATTTTAAGCTATTAACAAAATGCAGATCTTCAAGTAAATAACTTAAAGAACTAAAGTATTAGTTTGAAGATCTCGATTTTAATTTGTCTACAAATTTCTGTTCTTTAAGTAAAAAACTAAAAGAACAAAAGTAGTTAGTTTATAGCTTTAATTTGAAACTATTAACAAAATAGTGATTTTCAAATAAATAACTTATAGACCAGAAGTAGTTAACTTAGAGTTTTTAATTTTAAACTATTATCAAAATGCTGAATTTCAAGTAAATAACTTATAGAACAGAAGTAGTTAATTTAGAGTTTTTAATTTTAAACTAATAACAAAATGCAGATCTTCAAGTAAATAACTTATAGAACAGAAGTAATTATTTTAGGGTTTTCAATTTTAAACTATTAACAATATTCTGATCTTCAAGTAAATAACTTATAGAACAGAAGTGGGTAATTTAGAGTTTTTAATTTTAAACTATTAACAAAATGCAGATCTTTAAGTAAATAACTTATAGAACAAAAATAGTTATTTTAGGGTTTTCAATTTTAAACTATTAGCAAAATTCAAATCTTCAAGTAAATAACTTAAAGAACAAAAGTATTAGTTAGAAGATTTTGATTTTACATTGCTACAAAATTCTGTTCTTCAAGTAAATAACTTATAAAACAAAAGTAGTTATTTTAGGGTTTTCAATTTTAAACTTATAACAAAATTCTGATCTTCATGTAAATAACTTATAGAACAGAAGTAGTTAATCAAGAGTTTTTAATTTTAAACTATTAACAAAATGCAGATCTTTAAGTAAATAACTTATAGAACAAAAATAGTTATTTTAGGGTTTTCAATTTTAAACTATTAACAAAATTCTGATCTTCATGTAAATAACTTATAGAACAGAAGTAGTTAATTTAGAGTTTTTAATTTTAAGCTATTAACAAAATTCTGATCTTCAAGTAAATAACTTAAGGAACTAAAGTATTAGTTAGAAGATTTTGATTTTAAATTGCTACAAAATTCTGTTCTTCAAGTAAATAACTTATAGAACAAAAGTAGTTATTTTAGAGTTTTCAATTTTAAACTATTAACAACATTCTGATCTTCAAGTAAATAACTTATAGAACAGAAGTAGTTAATTTAGAGTTTTTAATTTTAAACTATTAACAAAATGCAGATCTTCAAGTAAATAACTTAAAGAACTAAAGTATTAGTTTGAAGATCTCGATTTTAATTTGTCTACAAATTTCTGTTCTTTAAGTAAAAAACTAAAAGAACAAAAGTAGTTAGTTTATAGCTTTAATTTGAAACTATTAACAAAATAGTGATTTTCAAATAAATAACTTATAGACCAGAAGTAGTTAACTTAGAGTTTTTAATTTTAAACTATTATCAAAATGCTGAATTTCAAGTAAATAACTTATAGAACAGAAGTAGTTAATTTAGAGTTTTTAATTTTAAACTAATAACAAAATGCAGATCTTCAAGTAAATAACTTATAGAACAAAAGTAATTATTTTAGGGTTTTCAATTTTAAACTATTAACAATATTCTGATCTTCAAGTAAATAACTTATAGAACAGAAGTGGTTAATTTAGAGTTTTTAATTTTAAACTATTAACAAAATGCAGATCTTCAAGTAAATAACTTATAGAACAAAAATAGTTATTTTAGGGTTTTCAATTTTAAACTATTAGCAAAATTCTAATCTTCAAGTAAATAACTTAAAGAACTAAAGTATTAGTTAGAAGATTTTGATTTTACATTGCTACAAAATTCTGTTCTTCAAGTAAATAACTTATAAAACAAAAGTAGGTATTTTAGAGTTTTTAATTTTAAACTATTAACAGTATTCTGATCTTCAAGTAAATAACTTATAGAACAGAAGTAGTAAATGTAGAGTTTTTAATTTTAAACTATTAACAAAATTCTGATCTTCAAGTAAATAACTTATAGAACAAAAATAGTTATTTTAGGGTTTTCAATTTTAAACTATTAACAAAATACGGATCTTCATGAAATTAACTTATAGAACAGAAGTAGTTAATTTAGAGTTTTTAATGTTATACTATTAACAAAATGCAGATCTTCAAGTAAATAACTTATAGAACAAAAGTAGTTATTTTAGGGTTTTCAATTTTAAACTATTAACAAAATTCTGATCTTCAAGTAAATAACTTAAGGAACTAAAGTATTAGTTAGAAGATTTTGATTTTACATTGCTACAAAATTCTGTTCTTCAAGTAAATAACTTATAGAACAAAAGTAGTTATTTTAGAGTTTTCAATTTTAAACTATTAACAGTATTCTGATCTTCAAATAAAGAACTTATAGAACAGAAGTAGTTCATTTAGAGTTTTTAATTTTAAACTATTAACAAAATGCAGATCTTCAAGTAAATAACTTATAGAACAAAAGTAGTTATTTTAGGGTTTTCAATTTTAAACTATTAACAAAATTCTGATCTTCATGTAAATAACTTATAGAACAGAAGTAGTTAATTTAGAGTTTTTAATTTTAAACTATTAACAAAATGCAGATCTTCAAGTAAATAACTTATAGAACAAAAGTAGTTATTTTAGGGTTTTCAATTTTAAACTATTAACGAAATTCTTATCTTCATGTAAATAACTTATAGAACAGAAGTAGTTAATTTAGAGTTTTTAATTTTAAGCTATTAACAAAATTCTGATCTTCAAGTAAATAACTTAAGGAACTAAAGTATTAGTTTGAAGATCTCGATTTTAATTTGTCTACAAATTTCTGTTCTTTAAGTAAAAAACTAAAAGAACAAAAGTAGTTAGTTTATAGCTTTAATTTGAAACTATTAACAAAATAGTGATTTTCAAATAAATAACTTATAGACCAGAAGTAGTTAACTTAGAGTTTTTAATTTTAAACTATTATCAAAATGCTGAATTTCAAGTAAATAACTTATAGAACAGAAGTAGTTAATTTAGAGTTTTTAATTTTAAACTAATAACAAAATGCAGATCTTCAAGTAAATAACTTATAGAACAAAAGTAATTATTTTAGGGTTTTCAATTTTAAACTATTAACAATATTCTGATCTTCAAGTAAATAACTTATAGAACAGAAGTGGGTAATTTAGAGTTTTTAATTTTAAACTATTAACAAAATGCAGATCTTTAAGTAAATAACTTATAGAACAAAAATAGTTATTTCAGGGTTTTCAATTTTAAACTATTAGCAAAATTCAAATCTACAAGTAAATAACTTAAAGAACTAAAGTATTAGTTAGAAGATTTTGATTTTACATTGCTACAAAATTCTGTTCTTCAAGTAAATAACTTATAAAACAAAAGTAGTTATTTTAGGGTTTTCAATTTTAAACTTATAACAAAATTCTGATCTTCATGTAAATAACTTATAGAACAGAAGTAGTTAATCAAGCGTTTTTAATTTTAAACTATTAACAAAATGCAGATCTTCAAGTAAATAACTTATAGAACAAAAATAGTTATTTTAGGGTTTTCAATTTTAAACTATTAACAAAATTCTGATCTTCATGTAAATAACTTATAGAACAGAAGTAGTTAATTTAGAGTTTTTAATTTTAAGCTATTAACAAAATTCTGATCTTCAAGTAAATAACTTAAGGAACTAAAGTATTAGTTAGAAGATTTTGATTTTAAATTGCTACAAAATTCTGTTCTTCAAGTAAATAACTTATAGAACAAAAGTAGTTATTTTAGAGTTTTCAATTTTAAACTATTAACAACATTCTGATCTTCAAGTAAATAACTTATAGAACAGAAGTAGTTAATTTAGAGTTTTTAATTTTAAGCTATTAACAAAATGCAGATCTTCAAGTAAATAACTTAAAGAACTAAAGTATTAGTTTGAAGATCTCGATTTTAATTTGTCTACAAATTTCTGTTCTTTAAGTAAAAAACTAAAAGAACAAAAGTAGTTAGTTTATAGCTTTAATTTGAAACTATTAACAAAATAGTGATTTTCAAATAAATAACTTATAGACCAGAAGTAGTTAACTTAGAGTTTTTAATTTTAAACTATTATCAAAATGCTGAATTTCAAGTAAATAACTTATAGAACAGAAGTAGTTAATTTAGAGTTTTTAATTTTAAACTAATAACAAAATGCAGATCTTCAAGTAAATAACTTATAGAACAAAAGTAATTATTTTAGGGTTTTCAATTTTAAACTATTAACAATATTCTGATCTTCAAGTAAATAACTTATAGAACAGAAGTGGGTAATTTAGAGTTTTTAATTTTAAACTATTAACAAAATGCAGATCTTTAAGTAAATAACTTATAGAACAAAAATAGTTATTTTAGGGTTTTCAATTTTAAACTATTAGCAAAATTCAAATCTTCAAGTAAATAACTTAAAGAACTAAAGTATTAGTTAGAAGATTTTGATTTTACATTGCTACAAAATTCTGTTCTTCAAGTAAATAACTTATAAAACAAAAGTAGTTATTTTAGGGTTTTCAATTTTAAACTTATAACAAAATTCTGATCTTCATGTAAATAACTTATAGAACAGAAGTAGTTAATCAAGAGTTTTTAATTTTAAACTATTAACAAAATGCAGATCTTCAAGTAAATAACTTATAGAACAAAAATAGTTATTTTAGGGTTTTCAATTTTAAACTATTAACAAAATTCTGATCTTCATGTAAATAACTTATAGAACAGAAGTAGTTAATTTAGAGTTTTTAATTTTAAGCTATTAACAAAATTCTGATCTTCAAGTAAATAACTTAAGGAACTAAAGTATTAGTTAGAAGATTTTGATTTTAAATTGCTACAAAATTCTGTTCTTCAAGTAAATAACTTATAGAACAAAAGTAGTTATTTTAGAGTTTTCAATTTTAAACTATTAACAACATTCTGATCTTCAAGTAAATAACTTATAGAACAGAAGTAGTTAATTTAGAGTTTTTAATTTTAAACTATTAACAAAATGCAGATCTTCAAGTAAATAACTTAAAGAACTAAAGTATTAGTTTGAAGATCTCGATTTTAATTTGTCTACAAATTTCTGTTCTTTAAGTAAAAAACTAAAAGAACAAAAGTAGTTAGTTTATAGCTTTAATTTGAAACTATTAACAAAATAGTGATTTTCAAATAAATAACTTATAGACCAGAAGTAGTTAACTTAGAGTTTTTAATTTTAAACTATTATCAAAATGCTGAATTTCAAGTAAATAACTTATAGAACAGAAGTAGTTAATTTAGAGTTTTTAATTTTAAACTAATAACAAAATGCAGATCTTCAAGTAAATAACTTATAGAACAAAAGTAATTATTTTAGGGTTTTCAATTTTAAACTATTAACAATATTCTGATCTTCAAGTAAATAACTTATAGAACAGAAGTGGTTAATTTAGAGTTTTTAATTTTAAACTATTAACAAAATGCAGATCTTCAAGTAAATAACTTATAGAACAAAAATAGTTATTTTAGGGTTTTCAATTTTAAACTATTAGCAAAATTCTAATCTTCAAGTAAATAACTTAAAGAACTAAAGTATTAGTTAGAAGATTTTGATTTTACATTGCTACAAAATTCTGTTCTTCAAGTAAATAACTTATAAAACAAAAGTAGGTATTTTAGAGTTTTTAATTTTAAACTATTAACAGTATTCTGATCTTCAAGTAAATAACTTATAGAACAGAAGTAGTAAATGTAGAGTTTTTAATTTTAAACTATTAACAAAATTCTGATCTTCAAGTAAATAACTTATAGAACAAAAATAGTTATTTTAGGGTTTTCAATTTTAAACTATTAACAAAATACGGATCTTCATGAAATTAACTTATAGAACAGAAGTAGTTAATTTAGAGTTTTTAATGTTATACTATTAACAAAATGCAGATCTTCAAGTAAATAACTTATAGAACAAAAGTAGTTATTTTAGGGTTTTCAATTTTAAACTATTAACAAAATTCTGATCTTCAAGTAAATAACTTAAGGAACTAAAGTATTAGTTAGAAGATTTTGATTTTACATTGCTACAAAATTCTGTTCTTCAAGTAAATAACTTATAGAACAAAAGTAGTTATTTTAGAGTTTTCAATTTTAAACTATTAACAGTATTCTGATCTTCAAATAAATAACTTATAGAACAGAAGTAGTTCATTTAGAGTTTTTAATTTTAAACTATTAACAAAATGCAGATCTTCAAGTAAATAACTTATAGAACAAAAGTAGTTATTTTAGGGTTTTCAATTTTAAACTATTAACAAAATTCTGATCTTCATGTAAATAACTTATAGAACAGAAGTAGTTAATTTAGAGTTTTTAATTTTAAACTATTAACAAAATGCAGATCTTCAAGTAAATAACTTATAGAACAAAAGTAGTTATTTTAGGGTTTTCAATTTTAAACTATTAACGAAATTCTTATCTTCATGTAAATAACTTATAGAACAGAAGTAGTTAATTTAGAGTTTTTAATTTTAAGCTATTAACAAAATTCTGATCTTCAAGTAAATAACTTAAGGAACTAAAGTATTAGTTAGAAGATTTTGATTTTAAATTGCTACAAAATTCTGTTCTTCAAGTAAATAACTTATAGAACAAAAGTAGTTATTTTAGAGTTTTCAATTTTAAACTATTAACAACATTCTGATCTTCAAGTAAATAACTTATAGAACAGAAGTAGTTAATTTAGGGTTTTTAATTTTAAGCTATTAACAAAATGCAGATCTTCAAGTAAATAACTTAAAGAACTAAAGTATTAGTTTGAAGATCTCGATTTTAATTTGTCTACAAATTTCTGTTCTTTAAGTAAAAAACTAAAAGAACAAAAGTAGTTAGTTTATAGCTTTAATTTGAAACTATTAACAAAATAGTGATTTTCAAATAAATAACTTATAGACCAGAAGTAGTTAACTTAGAGTTTTTAATTTTAAACTATTATCAAAATGCTGAAATTCTAGTAAATAACTTATAGAACAGAAGTAGTTAATTTAGAGTTTTTAATTTTAAACTAATAACAAAATGCAGATCTTCAAGTAAATAACTTATAGAACAAAAGTGATTATTTTAGGGTTTTCAATTTTAAACTATTAACAATATTCTGATCTTCAAGTAAATAACTTATAGAACAGAAGTGGGTAATTTAGAGTTTTTAATTTTAAACTATTAACAAAATGCAGATCTTTAAGTAAATAACTTATAGAACAAAAATAGTTATTTCAGGGTTTTCAATTTTAAACTATTAGCAAAATTCAAATCTACAAGTAAATAACTTAAAGAACTAAAGTATTAGTTAGAAGATTTTGATTTTACATTGCTACAAAATTCTGTTCTTCAAGTAAATAACTTATAAAACAAAAGTAGTTATTTTAGGGTTTTCAATTTTAAACTTATAACAAAATTCTGATCTTCATGTAAATAACTTATAGAACAGAAGTAGTTAATCAAGAGTTTTTAATTTTAAACTATTAACAAAATGCAGATCTTCAAGTAAATAACTTATAGAACAAAAATAGTTATTTTAGGGTTTTCAATTTTAAACTATTAACAAAATTCTGATCTTCATGTAAATAACTTATAGAACAGAAGTAGTTAATTTAGAGTTTTTAATTTTAAGCTATTAACAAAATTCTGATCTTCAAGTAAATAACTTAAGGAACTAAAGTATTAGTTAGAAGATTTTGATTTTAAATTGCTACAAAATTCGGTTCTTCAAGTAAATAACTTATAGAACAAAAGTAGTTATTTTAGAGTTTTCAATTTTAAACTATTAACAACATTCTGATCTTCAAGTAAATAACTTATAGAACAGAAGTAGTTAATTTAGAGTTTTTAATTTTAAGCTATTAACAAAATGCAGATCTTCAAGTAAATAACTTAAAGAACTAAAGTATTAGTTTGAAGATCTCGATTTTAATTTGTCTACAAATTTCTGTTCTTTAAGTAAAAAACTAAAAGAACAAAAGTAGTTAGTTTATAGCTTTAATTTGAAACTATTAACAAAATAGTGATTTTCAAATAAATAACTTATAGACCAGAAGTAGTTAACTTAGAGTTTTTAATTTTAAACTATTATCAAAATGCTGAATTTCAAGTAAATAACTTATAGAACAGAAGTAGTTAATTTAGAGTTTTTAATTTTAAACTAATAACAAAATGCCGATCTTCAAGTAAATAACTTATAGAACAAAAGTAATTATTTTAGGGTTTTCAATTTTAAACTATTAACAATATTCTGATCTTCAAGTAAATAACTTATAGAACAGAAGTGGGTAATTTAGAGTTTTTAATTTTAAACTATTAACAAAATGCAGATCTTTAAGTAAATAACTTATAGAACAAAAATAGTTATTTTAGGGTTTTCAATTTTAAACTATTAGCAAAATTCAAATCTTCAAGTAAATAACTTAAAGAACTAAATTATTAGTTAGAAGATTTTGATTTTACATTGCTACAAAATTCTGTTCTTCAAGTAAATAACTTATAAAACAAAAGTAGTTATTTTAGGGTTTTCAATTTTAAACTTATAACAAAATTCTGATCTTCATGTAAATAACTTATAGAACAGAAGTAGTTAATCAAGAGTTTTTAATTTTAAACTATTAACAAAATGCAGATCTTCAAGTAAATAACTTATAGAACAAAAATAGTTATTTTAGGGTTTTCAATTTTAAACTATTAACAAAATTCTGATCTTCATGTAAATAACTTATAGAACAGAAGTAGTTAATTTAGAGTTTTTAATTTTAAGCTATTAACAAAATTCTGATCTTCAAGTAAATAACTTAAGGAACTAAAGTATTAATTAGAAGATTTTGATTTTAAATTGCTACAAAATTCTGTTCTTCAAGTAAATAACTTATAGAACAAAAGTAGTTATTTTAGAGTTTTCAATTTTAAACTATTAACAACATTCTGATATTCAAGTAAATAACTTATAGAACAGAAGTAGTTAATTTAGAGTTTTTAATTTTAAACTATTAACAAAATGCAGATCTTCAAGTAAATAACTTAAAGAACTAAAGTATTAGTTTGAAGATCTCGATTTTAATTTGTCTACAAATTTCTGTTCTTTAAGTAAAAAACTAAAAGAACAAAAGTAGTTAGTTTATAGCTTTAATTTGAAACTATTAACAAAATAGTGATTTTCAAATAAATAACTTATAGACCAGAAGTAGTTAACTTAGAGTTTTTAATTTTAAACTATTATCAAAATGCTGAATTTCAAGTAAATAACTTATAGAACAGAAGTAGTTAATTTAGAGTTTTTAATTTTAAACTAATAACAAAATGCAGATCTTCAAGTAAATAACTTATAGAACAAAAGTAATTATTTTAGGGTTTTCAATTTTAAACTATTAACAATATTCTGATCTTCAAGTAAATAACTTATAGAACAGAAGTGGTTAATTTAGAGTTTTTAATTTTAAACTATTAACAAAATGCAGATCTTCAAGTAAATAACTTATAGAACAAAAATAGTTATTTTAGGGTTTTCAATTTTAAACTATTAGCAAAATTCTAATCTTCAAGTAAATAACTTAAAGAACTAAAGTATTAGTTAGAAGATTTTGATTTTACATTGCTACAAAATTCTGTTCTTCAAGTAAATAACTTATAAAACAAAAGTAGGTATTTTAGAGTTTTTAATTTTAAACTATTAACAGTATTCTGATCTTCAAGTAAATAACTTATAGAACCGAAGTAGTAAATTTAGAGTTTTTAATTTTAAACTATTAACAAAATTCTGATCTTCAAGTAAATAACTTATAGAACAAAAATAGTTATTTTAGGGTTTTCAATTTTAAACTATTAACAAAATACGGATCTTCATGAAATTAACTTATAGAACAGAAGTAGTTAATTTAGAGTTTTTAATGTTATACTATTAACAAAATGCAGATCTTCAAGTAAATAACTTATAGAACAAAAGTAGTTATTTTAGGGTTTTCAATTTTAAACTATTAACAAAATTCTGATCTTCAAGTAAATAACTTAAGGAACTAAAGTATTAGTTAGAAGATTTTGATTTTAAATTGCTACAAAATTCTGTTCTACAAGTAAATAACTTATAGAACAAAAATAGTTATTTTAGGGTTTTCAATTTTAAACTATTAACAAAATAGTGATTTTCAAATAAATAACTTATAGACCAGAAGTAGTTAACTTAGAGTTTTTAATTTTAAACTATTATCAAAATGCTGAATTTCAAGTAAATAACTTATAGAACAGAAGTAGTTAATTTAGAGTTTTTAATTTTAAACTAATAACAAAATGCAGATGTTCAAGTAAATAACTTATAGAACAAAAGTAATTATTTTAGGGTTTTCATTTTTAAACTATTAACAATATTCTGATCTTCAAGTAAATAACTTATAGAACAGAAGTGGGTAATTTAGAGTTTTTAATTTTAAACTATTAACAAAATGCAGATCTTTAAGTAAATAACTTATAGAACAAAAATAGTTATTTTAGGGTTTTCAATTTTAAACTATTAGCAAAATTCAAATCTTCAAGTAAATAACTTAAAGAACTAAAGTATTAGTTAGAAGATTTTGATTTTACATTGCTACAAAATTCTGTTCTTCAAGTAAATAACTTATAAAACAAAAGTAGTTATTTTAGGGTTTTCAATTTTAAACTTATAACAAAATTCTGATCTTCATGTAAATAACTTATAGAACAGAAGTAGTTAATCAAGAGTTTTTAATTTTAAACTATTAACAAAATGCAGATCTTCAAGTAAATAACTTATAGAACAAAAATAGTTATTTTAGGGTTTTCAATTTTAAACTATTAACAAAATTCTGATCTTCATGTAAATAACTTATAGAACAGAAGTAGTTAATTTAGAGTTTTTAATTTTAAGCTATTAACAAAATTCTGATCTTCAAGTAAATAACTTAAGGAACTAAAGTATTAGTTAGAAGATTTTGATTTTAAATTGCTACAAAATTCTGTTCTTCAAGTAAATAACTTATAGAACAAAAGTAGTTATTTTAGAGTTTTCAATTTTAAACTATTAACAAAATACTGATCTTCATGAAATTAACTTATAGAACAGAAGTAGTTAATTTAGAGTTTTTAATTTTATACTATTAACAAAATGCAGATCTTCAAGTAAATAACTTAAGGAATCAAAGTATTAGTTTGAAGATTATGATTTTAAATTGTCTACATAATTCTGTTCTTTAAGTAATTAACTAAAAGAACAAAAGTAGTTAGATTATAGCTTTAATTTTAAACTATTAACAAAATGCAGATCTTCAAGTAAATAACTTATAGAACAAAAGAAGTTATTTTAAGGTTTTCAATATTAAACTATTAACAAAATTCTGATCTTCATGTAAATAACTTATAGAACAGAAGTAGTTAATTTAGAGTTTTTAATTTTAAACTATTAACAAAATGCAGATCTTCAAGTAAATAACTTAAAGAACTAAAGTATTAGTTTGAAGATCTCGATTTTAATTTGTCTACAAATTTCTGTTCTTTAAGTAAAAAACTAAAAGAACAAAAGTAGTTAGTTTATAGCTTTAATTTGAAACTATTAACAAAATAGTGATTTTCAAATAAATAACTTATAGACCAGAAGTAGTTAACTTAGAGTTTTTAATTTTAAACTATTATCAAAATGCTGAATTTCAAGTAAATAACTTATAGAACAGAAGTAGTTAATTTAGAGTTTTTAATTTTAAACTAATAACAAAATGCAGATTTTCAAGTAAATAACTTATAGAACAAAAGTAATTATTTTAGGGTTTTCAATTTTAAACTATTAACAATATTCTGATCTTCAAGTAAATAACTTATAGAACAAAAATAGTTATTTTAGGGTTTTCAATTTTAAACTATTAGCAAAATTCTAATCTTCAAGTAAATAACTTAAAGAACTAAAGTATTAGTTAGAAGATTTTGATTTTACATTGCTACAAAATTCTGTTCTTCAAGTAAATAACTTATAAAACAAAAGTAGTTATTTTAGAGTTTTTAATTTTAAACTATTAACAGTATTCTGATCTTCAAGTAAATAACTTATAGAACAGAAGTAGTTAATTTAGAGTTTTTAATTTTAAACTATTAACAAAATTCTGATCTTCAAGTAAATAACTTAAGGAACTAAAGTATTAGTTAGAAGATTTTGATTTTAAATTGCTACAAAATTCTGTTCTACAAGTAAATAACTTATAGAACAAAAATAGTTATTTTAGGGTTTTCAATTTTAAACTATTAACAAAATACGGATCTTCATGAAATTAACTTATAGAACAGAAGTAGTTAATTTAGAGTTTTTAATGTTATACTATTAACAAAATGCAGATCTTCAAGTAAATAACTTATAGAACAAAAGTAGTTATTTTAGGGTTTTCAATTTTAAACTATTAACAAAATTCTGATCTTCAAGTAAATAACTTAAGGAACTAAAGTATTAGTTAGAAGATTTTGATTTTAAATTGCTACAAAATTCTGTTCTACAAGTAAATAACTTATAGAACAAAAATAGTTATTTTAGGGTTTTCAATTTTAAACTATTAACAAAATTCTGATCTTCAAGTAAATAACTTAAAGAACTAAAGTATTAGTTTGAAGATCTCAATTTTAAATTGTCTACAAATTTCTGTTCTTTAAGTAAAAAACTAAAAGAACAAAAGTAGTTAGTTTATAGCTTTAATTTGAAACTATTAACAAAATACTGATTTTCAAATAAATAACTTATAGACCAGAAGTAGTTAACTTAGAGTTTTTAATTTTAAACTATTAACAAAATGCTGATCTTCAAGTAAATAACTTATAGAACAGAAGTAGTTAATTTAGAGTTTTTAATTTTAAACTAATAACAAAATGCAGATCTTCAAGTAAATAACTTATAGAACAAAAGTAATTATTTTAGGGTTTTCAATTTTAAACTATTAACAAAATTCTGATCTTCAAGTAAATAACTTATAGAACAGAAGTAGTTAATTTAGAGTTTTTAATTTTAAACTATTAACAAAATCTAGATCTTCAAGTAAATAACTTATAGAACAAACGTAGTTATTTTAGTATTTTCAATTTTGAACTATTAACAAAATTCTGATCTTCAAGTAAATAACTTAAAGAACTAAAGTATTAGTTTGAAGATTTTGATTTTAAATTGTCTACATATTTCTGTTCTTTAAGTAATTAACTAAAAGAACAAAAGTAGTTAGATTATAGCTTTAATTTTAAACTATTAACAAAATGCAGATCTTCAAGTAAATAACTTATAGAACAAAAGAAGTTATTTTAGGGTTGTCAATTTTAAACTATTAACAAAATTCTGATCTTCATGTAAATAACTTATAGAACAGAAGTAGTTAATTTAGAGTTTTTAATTTTAAATTATTAACAAAATGCAGATCTTCAAGTAAATAACTTATAGAACAAAAGTAGATATTTTAGGGTTTTCAATTTTAAACTATTAACAAAATACTGATTTTCAAGTAAATAACTTATAGACCAGAAGTAATTAATTTAGAGTTTTTAATTTTAAACTATTAACAAAATGCTGATCTTCAATTAAATAACTTATAAAACAGAAGTAGTTAATTTAGAGTTTTTAATTATAAACTATTAACTAAATGCAGATCTTCAAGTAAATAACTTATAGAACAAAAGTAGTTATTTTAGGGTTTTCAATTTTAAACTATTAACAAAATTCTGATCTTCAAGTAAATAACTTATAGAACAGATGTTGTTAATTTAGAGTTTTTAATTTTAAACTATTAACAAAATCCAGATCTTCAATTAAATAACTTATAGAACAAACGTAGTCATTTTAGTATTTTCAATTTTGAACTATTAACAAAATGCTGATCTTAAAGTAAATAACTTATAGAACAGAAGTAGTTAATTTAGAGTTTTTAATTTTAAACTAATAACAAAATGCAGATCTTCAAGTAAATAACTTATAGAACAAAAGTAATTATTTTAGGGTTTTCAAATTTAAACTATTAACAAAATTCTGATCTTCAAGTAAATAACTTATAGAACAGAAGTAGTTAATTTAGAGTTTTTAATTTTAAACTATTAACAAAATCTAGATCTTCAAGTAAATAACTTATAGAACAGAAGTAGTTATTTTAGTATTTTCAATTTTGAACCATTAACAAAATTCTGATCTTCAAGTAAATAACTTAAAGAACTAAAGAAGTTATTTTATCGATGTCAATTTTAAACTATTAACAAAATTCTCATCTTCAAGTAAATAACTTAAAGAACTAAAGTATTAGTGTGAAGATTTCGATTTTAAATTGTATACAAATTTCTGTTCTTTAAGTAAATAACTAAAAGAACAAAAGTAGTTAGTTTATTGGTTTACTTTTAAACTATTAACAAAATACTGATTTTCAAGTAAATAACTTATAGACCAGAAGTAGTTAATTTAGAGTTTTTAATTTTAAACTATTAACAAAATGCTGATCTTCAATTAAATAACTTATAGAACAGAAGTAGTTAATTTAGAGTTTTTAATTTTAAACTATTAACTAAATGCAGATCTTCAAGTAAATAACTTATAGAACAAAAGTAGTTATTTTAGGGTTTTCAATTTTAAACTATTAACAAAATTCTGATCTTCAAGTAAATAACTTATAGAACAGAAGTTGTTAATTTAGAGTTTTTAATTTTAAACTATTAACAAAATCCAGATCTTCAATTAAATAACTTATAGAACTTACGTAGTCATTTTAGTATTTTCAATTTTGAACTATTAACAAAATTCTGATCTTTAAGTAAATAACTTAAAGAACTAAAGTATTAGTTTGAAGATTTTGATTTTAAATTGTCTACATATTTCTGTTCTTTAAGTAAATAACTAAAAGAACAAAAGTAGTTAGATTATAGCTTTAATTTTAAACTATTAACAAAATGCAGAACTTCAAGTAAATAACTTATAGAACAAAAGTAGTTATTTTAGGGTTTTCAATTTTACACTATTAGCAAAATTCTGATCTTCAAGTAAATAACTTAAACAACTAAAGTATTAGTTAGAAGATTTTGATTTACATTGCTACAAAATTCTGTTCTTCAAGTAAATAACTTATAGAACAAAAGAAGTTATTTTAGAGTTTTCAATTTTAAACTATTAACAATATTCTGATCTTCAAGTAAATAACTTATAGAACAGAAGTGGTTAATTTAGAGTTTTTAATTTTAAACTATTAACAAAATGCAGATCTTCAAGTAAATAACTTATAGAACAAAAGTAGTTATTTTAGGGTTTTCAATTTTAAACTATAAGCAAAATTCTGATCTTCAAGTAAATAACTTAAGGAACTAAAGTATTAGTTAGAAGATTTTGATTTTAAATTGTCTACAAATTTCTGTTCTTTAAGTAAATAACTAAAAGAACAAAAGTAGTTAGATTATAGCTTTAATTTTAAACTATTAACAAAATGCAGATCTTCAAGTAAATAACTTAAACAACTAAAGTATTAGTTAGAATATTTTGATTTTACATTGCTACAAAATTCTGTTCTTCAAGTAAATAACTTATAGAACAAAAGTAGTTATTTTAGGGTTTTCAATTTTAAACTATTAACAAAATTCTGATCTTCAAGTAAATAACTTAAGGAACTAAAGTATTAGTTAGAAGATTTTGATTTTAAATTGCTACAAAATTCTGTTCTACAAGTAAATAACTTATAGAACAAAAGTAGTTATTTTAGAGTTTTCAATTTTAAACTATTAACAAAATTCTGATCTTCAAGTAAATAACTTATAGAACAGAAGTTGTTAATTTAGAGTTTTTAATTTTAAACTATTAACAAAATCCAGATCTTCAATTAAATAACTTATAGAACAAACGTAGTCATTTTAGTATTTTCAATTTTGAACTATTAACAAAATTCTGATCTTCAAGTAAATAACTTAAAGAACTAAAGTATTAGTTTGAAGATTTTGATTTTAAATTGTCTACATATTTCTGTTCTTTAAGTAATTAACTAAAAGAACAAAAGTAATTAGATTATAGCTTTAATTTTAAACTATTAACAAAATGCAGATCTTCAAGTAAATAACTTATAGAACAAAAGAAGTTATTTTAGGGTTGTCAATTTTAAACTATTAACAAAATTCTGATCTTCATGTAAATAACTTATAGAACAGAAGTAGTTAATTTAGAGTTTTTAATTTTAAATTATTAACAAAATGCAGATCTTCAAGTAAATAACTTATAGAACAAAAGTAGATATTTTAGGGTTTTCAATTTTAAACTATTAACAAAATACTGATTTTCAAGTAAATAACTTATAGACCAGAAGTAGTTAATTTAGAGTTTTTAATTTTAAACTATTAACAAAATGCTGATCTTCAATTAAATAACTTATAGAACAGAAGTAGTTAATTTAGAGTTTTTAATTTTAAACTATTAACTAAATGCAGATCTTCAAGTAAATAACTTATAGAACAAAAGTAGTTATTTTAGGGTTTTCAATTTTAAACTATTAACAAAATTCTGATCTTCAAGTAAATAACTTAAAGAACTAAAGAAGTTGTTAATTTAGAGTTTTTAATTTTAAACTATTAACAAAATCCAGATCTTCAATTAAATAACTTATACAACAAACGTAGTCATTTTAGTATTTTCAATTTTGAACTATTAACAAAATGCTGATCTTCAAGTAAATAACTTATAGAACAGAAGTAGTTAATTTAGAGTTTTTAATTTTAAACTAATAACAAAATGCAGATCTTCAAGTAAATAACTTATAGAACAAAAGTAATTATTTTAGGGTTTTTAAATTTAAACTATTAACAAAATTCTGATCTTCAAGTAAATAACTTATAGAACAGAAGTAGTTAATTTAAAGTTTTTAATTTTAAACTATTAACAAAATCTAGATCTTCAAGTAAATAACTTATAGAACAAACGTAGTTATTTTAGTATTTTCAATTTTGAACTATTAACAAAATTCTGATCTTCAAGTAAATAACTTAAAGAACTAAAGAAGTTATTTTAGGGTTGTCAATTTTAAACTATTAACAAAATTGTGATCTTCAAGTAAATAACTTAAAGAACTAAAGTATTAGTGTGAAGATTTCGATTTTAAATTGTATACAAATTTCTGTTCTTTAAGTAAATAACTAAAAGAACAAAAGTAGTTAGTTTATTGGTTTACTTTTAAACTATTAACAAAATACTGATTTTCAAGTAAATAACTTATAGACCAGAAGTAGTTAATTTAGAGTTTTTAATTTTAAACTATTAACAAAACGCTGATCTTCAATTAAATAACTTATAGAACAGAAGTAGTTAATTTAGAGTTTTTAATTTTAAACTATTAACTAAATGCAGATCTTCAAGTAAATAACTTATAGAACAAAAGTAGTTATTTTAGGGTTTTCAATTTTAAACTATTAACAAAATTCTGATCTTCAAGTAAATAACTTATAGAACAGAAGTTGTTAATTTAGAGTTTTTAATTTTAAACTATTAATAAAATCCAGATCTTCAATTAAATAACTTATAGAACAAACGTAGTCATTTTAGTATTTTCAATTTTGAACTATTAACAAAATTCTGATCTTTAAGTAAATAACTTAAAGAACTAAAGTAGTTAGATTATAGCTTTAATTTTAAACTATTAACAAAATGCAGATCTTCAAGTAAATAACTTATAGAACAAAAGTAGTTATTTTAGGGTTTTCAATTTTAAACTATTAGCAAAATTCTGATCTTCAAGTAAATAACTTAAACAACTAAAGTATTAGTTAGAAGATTTTGATTTTACATTGCTACAAAATTCTGTTCTTCAAGTAAATAACTTATAGAACAAAAGTAGTTATTTTAGAGTTTTCAATTTTAAACTATTAACAATATTCTGATCTTCAAGTAAATAACTTATAGAACAGAAGTGGTTAATTTAGAGTTTTTAATTTTAAACTATTAACAAAATGCAGATCTTCAAGTAAATAACTTATAGAACAAAAGTAGTTATTTTAGGGTTTTCAATTTTAAACTATTAGCAAAATTCTGATCTTCAAGTAAATAACTTAAGGAACTAAAGTATTAGTTAGAAGATTTTGATTTTACAATAGTCTACATATTTCTGTTCTTTAAGTAAATAACTAAAAGAACAAAAGTAGTTAGATTATAGCTTTAATTTTAAACTATTAACAAAATGCAGATCTTCAAGTAAATAACTTAAACAACTAAAGTATTAGTTAGAAGATTTTGATTTTACATTGCTACAAAATTCTGTTCTTCAAGTAAATAACTTATAGAACAAAAGTAGTTATTTTAGTATTTTCAATTTTGAACTATTAACAAAATGCTGATCTTCAAGTAAATAACTTAAGGAACTAAAGTATTAGTTAGAAGATTTTGATTTTAAATTGCTACAAAATTCTGTTCTACAAGTAAATAACTTATAGAACAAAAGTAGTTATTTTAGAGTTTTCAATTTTAAACTATTAACAATATTCTGATCTTCAAGTAAATAACTTATAGAACAGAAGTAGTTAATTTCGAGTTTTTAATTTTAAACTATTAACAAAATGCAGATCTTCAAGTAAATAACTTATAGAACAAAAGTAGTTATTTTAGAGTTTTCTATTTTAAACTATTAACAACATTCTGATCTTCAAGTAAATAACTTATAGAACAGAATTAGTTAATTTAGAGTTTTTAATTTTAAACTATTAACAAAATCCAGATCTTCAAGTAAATAACTTAAAGAACTAAAGTATTAGTGTGAAGATTTCGATTTAAAATTGTCTACAAATTTCTGTTCTTTAAGTAAATAACTAAAAGAACAAAAGTAGTTAGTTTATAGCTTTAATTTTAAACTATTAACAAAATTCTGATCTTCAAGTAAATAACTTATAGAACAGAAGTAGTTAATTTAGAGTTTTTAATTTTAAGCAATTAACAAAATGCAGATCTTCAAGTAAATAACTTATAGAACAAAAGTAGTTATTTTAGGGTTTTCAATTTTAAACTATCAACAAAATTCTGATCTTCATGTAAATAACTTATAGAACAGAAGTAGTTAATTTAGAGTTTTTAATTTTAAACTATTAACAAAATGCAGATCTTCAAGTAAATAACTTATAGAACAAAAGTAGTTATTTTAGGGTTTTCAATTTTAAACTATTAAAAACAATTTGATCTTCAAGTAAATAATTTATAGAACAGAAGTAGTTAATTTAGAGTTTTTATTTTTAAACTATTAACAAAATGCAGATCTTCAAGTAAATAACTTATAGAACAAAAGTAGTTATTTTAGGGTTTTCAATTTTAAACAGTTAGCAAAATTCTGATCTTCAAGTAAATAACTTAAAGAACTAAAGTATTAGTTAGAAGATTTTGGTTTTAAATTGCTACAAAATTCTATTCTTCAAGTAAATAACTTATAGAACAAAAGTAGTTATGTTAGAGTTTTCAATTTTAAACTATTAACAATATTCTGATCTTCAAGTAAATAACTTATAGAACAGAAGTAGTTAATTTAGAGTCTTTAATGTTAAACTATTAACAAAATGCAAATCTTCAAGTAAATAACTTATAGAACAGAAGTAGTTAATTCAGAGTTTTTAATTTTAAACTATTAACAAAATGCAGATCTTCAAGTAAATAACTTAAAGAACTAAAGTATTAGTTAGAAGATTTTGATTTTAAATTGCTAAAAAATTCTGTTCTTCACGTAAATAACTTATAGAACAAAAGTAGTTATTTTCGAGTTTTCAATTTTAAACTATTAACAAAATTCTGATCCTCAAGTAAATAACTTATAGAACTGAAGTAGTGAATTTAGAGTTTTTAATTTTAAACTATTAACAAAACGCAGATCTTCAAGTAAATAACATATAGAACAAAAGTAGTTATTTTAAAGTTTTCTATTTTAAACTATTAACAACATTCTTATCTTCAAGTAAATAACTTATAGAACAGAAGTAGTGAATTTAGAGTTTTTAATTTTAAACTATTAACAAAATTCTGATTTTCAAGTAAATAACTTAAAGAACTAAAGTATTAGTTTGAAGATCTCGATTTTAAATTGTCTACAAATTTCTGTTCTTTAAGTAAAAAACTAAAAAAACAAAAGTAGTTGGTTTATAGCTTTAATTTGAAACTATTAACAAAATACTGAATTTCAAATAAATAACTTATAGACCAGAAGTAGTTAACTTAGAGTTTTTAATTTTAAACTATTAACAAAATGCTAATCTTCAAGTAAATAACTTATAGAACAGAAGTAGTTAATTTAGAGCTTTTAATTTTAAACTATTAACAAAATTCTGATCTTCAAGTAAATAACTTATAGAACAGAAGTAGTTAATTTAGAGTTTTTAATTTTAAACTATTAACAAAATCTAGATCTTCAAGTAAATAACTTATAGAACAAACGTAGTTATTTTAGTATTTTCAATTTTGAACTATTAACAAAATTCTGATCTTCAAGTAAATAACTTAAAGAACTAAAGTATTAGTTAGAAGATTTTGGTTTTAAATTGCTACAAAATTCTGTTCTTCAAGTAAATAACTTATAGAACAAAAGTAGTTATGTTAGAGTTTTCAATTTTAAACTATTAACAATATTCTGATCTTCAAGTAAATAACTTATAGAACAGAAGTAGTTAATTTAGAGTCTTTAATGTTAAACTATTAACAAAATGCAAATCTTCAAGTAAATAACTTAAAGATCTAAAGTATTAGTTAGAAGATTTTGATTTTAAATTGCTAAAAAATTCTGTTCTTCACGTAAATAACTTATAGAACAAAAGTAACTATTTTCGAGTTTTCAATTTTAAACTATTAACAAAATTCTGATCCTCAAGTAAATAACTTATAGAACAGAAGTAGTGAATTTAGAGTTTTTAATTTTAAACTATTAACAAAATGCAAATCTTCAAGTAAATAACATATAGAACAAAAGTAGTTATTTTAGAGTTTTCTATTTTAAACTATTAACAACATTCTTATTTTCAAGTAAATAACTTATAGAACAGAAGTAGTGAATTTAGAGTTTTTAATTTTAAACTATTAACAAAATTCTGATCTTCAAGTAAATAACTTAAAGAACAGAAGTTGTTAATTTAGAGTTTTTAATTTTACACTATTAACAAAATCCAGATCTTCAATTAAATAACTTATAGAACAAACGTAGTCATTTTAGTATTTTCAATTTTGAACTATTAACAAAATGCTGATCTTCAAGTAAATAACTTATAGAACAGAAGTAGTTAATTTAGAGTTTTTAATTTTAAACTAATAACAAAATGCAGATCTTCAAGTAAATAACTTATAGAACAAAAGTAATTATTTTAGGGTTTTCAAATTTAAACTATTAACAAAATTCTGATCTTCAAGTAAATAACTTATAGAACAGAAGTTGTTAATTTAGAGTTTTTCATTTTAAACTATTAACAAAATCCAGATCTTCAATTAAATAACTTATAGAACAAACGTAGTCATTTTAGTATTTTCAATTTTGAACTATTAACAAAATTCTGATCTTTAAGTAAATAACTTAAAGAACTAAAGTATTAGTTTGAAGATTTTGATTTTAAATTGTCTACATATTTCTGTTCTTTAAGTAAATAACTAAAAGAACAAAAGTAGTTAGATTAGAGCTTTAATTTAAAACTATTAACAAAATGCAGATCTTCAAGTAAATAAGTTATAGAACAAAAGTAGTTATTTTAGGGTTTTCAATTTTAAACTATTAGCAAAATTCTGATCTTCAAGTAAATATCTTAAACAACTAAAGTATTAGTTAGAAGATTTTGATTTTACATTGCTACAAAATTGTGTTCTTCAAGTAAATAACTTATAGAACAAAAGTAGTTATTTTAGGGTTTTCAATTTTAAACTATTAACAAAATTCTGATCTTCAAGTAAATAACTTAAGGAACTAAAGTATTAGTTAGAAGATTTTGATTTTAAATTGCTACAAAATTCTGTTCTACAAGTAAATAACTTATAGAACAAAAGTAGTTATTTTAGAGTTTTCAATTTTAAACTATTAACAAAATGCAGATCTTCAAGTAAATAACTTATAGAACAAAAGTAGTTATTTTAGAGTTTTCTATTTTAAACCATTAACAACATTCTGATCTTCAAGTAAATAACTTATAAAACAGAATTAGTAAATTTAGAGTTTTTAATTTTAAACTATTAACAAAATCCAGATCTTCAAGTAAATAACTTAAAGAACTAAAGTATTAGTGTGAAGATTTCGATTTTAAATTGTCTACAAATTTCTGTTCTTTAAGTAAATAACTAAAAGAACAAAAGTAGTTAGTTTATAGCTTTAATTTTAAACTATTAACAAAATTCTGATCTTCAAGTAAATAACTTATAGAACAGAAGTAGTTAATTTAGAGTTTTTAATTTTAAACAATTAACAAAATGCAGATCTTCAAGTATATAACTTATAGAACAAAAGTAGTTATTTTAGAGTTTTCAATTTTAAACTATTATCAATATTCTGATCTTCAAGTAAATAACTTATAGAACAGAAGTAGTTAATTTAGAGTTTTTAATTTTAAACTATTAACAAAATGCAGATCTTCAAGTAAATAACTTATAGAACAGAAGTAGTTAATTTAGAGTTTTTAATTTTAAACTATTAACAAAATTCTGATCTTCAAGTAAATAACTTAAAGAACTAAAGTTTAGTTAGAAGATTTTGATTTTAAATTGCTACAAAATTCTGTTCTACAAGTAAATAACTTATAGAACTAAAGTAGTTATTTTAGAGTTTTCAATTTTAAACTATTAACAATATTCTGATCTTCAAGTAAATAACTTATAGAACAAAAGTAGTTATTTTAGGGTTTTCAATTTTACACTATTAACAAAATTCTGATCTTCAAGTAAATAACTTAAGGAACTAAAGTATTAGTTAGAAGATTTTGATTTTAAATTGCTACAAAATTCTGTTCTACAAGTAAATAACTTATAGAACTAAAGTAGTTATTTTAGAGTTTTCAATTTTAAACTATTAACAATATTCTGATCTTCATGTAAATAACTTATAGAACAAAAGTAGTTATTTTAGGGTTTTCAATTTTAAACTATTAACAAAATACTGATCTTCAAGTAAATAACTTATAGAACAGAAGTAGTTAATTTAGAGTTTTTAATTTTAAACTATTAACAAAATGCAGATCTTCAAGTAAATAACTTATAGAACAGAAGTAGTTAATTTAGAGTTTTTAATTTTAAACTATTAACAAAATTCTGATCTTCAAGTAAATAACTTAAAGAACTAAAGTTTAGTTAGAAGATTTTGATTTTAAATTGCTACAAAATTCTGTTCTACAAGTAAATAACTTATAGAACTAAAGTAGTTATTTTAGAATTTTCAATTTTAAACTATTAACAATATTCTGATCTTCAAGTAAATAACTTATAGAACAAAAGTAGTTATTTTAGGGTTTTCAATTTTACACTATTAACAAAATTCTGATCTTCAAGTAAATAACTTAAAGTATTAGTTAGAAGATTTTGATTTTAAATTGCTACAAAATTCTGTTCTACAAGTAAATAACTTATAGAACTAAAGTAGTTATTTTAGAGTTTTCAATTTTAAACTATTAACAATATTCTGATCTTCATGTAAATAACTTATAGAACAAAAGTAGTTATTTTAGGGTTTTCAATTTTAAACTATTAACAAAATACTGATCTTCAAGTAAATAACTTATAGAACAGAAGTAGTGAATTTAGAGTTTTTAATTTTAAACTATTAACAAAATGCAGATCTTCAAGTAAATAACTAATAGAATAAAAGTAGTTATTTTATGGTTTTCAATTTTAAACTATTAACAAAATACTGATCTTCATATACTTAACTTATAGAACAGAAATAGTTAATTTAGAGTTTTTAATTTTAAACTATTAACAAAATGCAGATCTTCAAGTAAATAACTTATAGAACAAAAGTAGTTATTTTAGAGTTTTCAATTTTAAACTATTAACAATATTCTGATCTTCAAGTAAATAACTTATAGAACAGAAGTAGTTAATTTAGAGTTTTTAATTTTAAACTATTAACAAAATGCAGATCTTCAAGTAAATAACTTATAGAACAGAAGAAGTTAATTTAGAGTTTTTAATTTTAAACTATTAACAAAATTCTGATCTTCAAGTAAATAACTTAAAGAACTAAAGTTTAGTTCGAAGATTTTGATTTTAAGTTGCTATAAAATTCTGTTCTTCAAGTAAATAACTTATAGAACAAAAGTAGTTATTTTAGAGTTTTCAATTTTAAACTATTAACAATATTCTGATCTTCAAGTAAATAACTTATAGAACAGAAGTAGTTAGTTTAGAGTTTTCAATTTTAAACTATTAACAGTATTCTGATCTTCAAGTAAGTAACTTATAGAACAGAAGTAGTTAATTTAGAGTTTTTAATTTTAAACTATTAACAAAATGCAGATCTTTAAGTAAATAACTTATAGAACAAAAGTAGTTATTTTAGGGTTTTCAATTTTAAACTATTAACAAAATTCTGATATTCATGTAAATAACTTATAGAACAGAAGTAGCTAATTTAGAGTTTTTAATTTTAAACTATTAACAAAATGCAGATCTTCAAGTAAATAACTTATAGAACAAAAGTAGTTATTTTAGGGTTTTCAATTTTAAACTATTAACAAAATTCTGATCTTCATGTAAATAACTTATAGAACAGAAGTAGTTAATTTAGAGTTTTTACTTTTAAGCTATTAACTAAATTCTGATCTTCAAGTAAATAACTTAAGGAACTAAAGTATTAGTTAGAAGATTTTGATTTTAAATTGCTACAAAATTCTGTTCTTCAAGTAAATAACTTATAGAACAAAAGTAGTTATTTTAGAGTTTTCAATTTTAAACTATTAACAAAATTCTGATCTTCAATTAAATAACTTAAAGAACTAAAGTATTAGTTTAAAGATCTGGATTTTAAATTGTCTACACATTTCTGTTCTTTAAGTAAAAAACTAAAAGAACAAAAGTAGTTAGTTTATAGCTTTAATATGAAACTATTAACAAAATAGTGATTTTCAAATAAATAACTTATAGACCAGAAGTAGTTAACTTAGAGTTTTTAATTTTAAACTATTAACAAAATGCTGATTTTCAAGTAAATAACTTATAGAACAGAAGTAGTTAATTTAGAGTTTTTAATTTTAAACTAATAACAAAATGCAGATCTTCAAGTAAATAACTTATAGAACAAAAGTAATTATTTTAGGGTTTTCAATTTTAAACTATTAACAATATTCTGATCTTCAAGTAAATAAATTATAGAACAGGAGTGGTTAATTTAGAGTTTTTAATTTTAAACTATTAACAAAATGCAGATCTTCAAGTAAATAACTTATAGAACAAAAATAGTTATTTTAGGGTTTTTAATGTTAAACTATTAACAAAATTCTGATCTTCAAGTAAATAACTTAAAGAGCTAAAGTATTAGTTTGAAGATCTCGATTTTAAATTGTCTACAAATTTCTGTTCTTTAAGTAAAAAACTAAAAGAACAAAAGTAGTTAGTTTATAGCTTTAATTTGAAACTATTAACAAAATAGTGATTTTCAAATAAATAACTTATAGAACAGAAGTAGTTAATTTAGAGTTTTTAATGTTAAACTATTAACAAAATGCAAATCTTCAAGTAAATAACTTATAGAACAAATGTAGTTATTTTAGAGTTTTCTATTTTAAACTATTAACAACATTCTGATCTTCAAGTAAATAACTTATAGAACAGAAGTAGTTAATTTAGAGTTTTTAATTTTAAACTATTAACAAAATCCAGATCTTCAAGTAAATAACTTATAGAACAAAAATAGTAATTTTAGGGTTTTCAATTTTAAACTATTAACAAAATTCTGATCTTCAAGTAAATAACTTAAGGAACTAAAGTATTAGTTAGAAGATTTTGATTTTAAGTTGCTACAAAATTCTGTTCTTCAAGTAAATAACTTATAGAACAAAAGTAGTTATTTTAGAGTTTTCAATTTTAAACTATTAACAAAATTCTGATCTTCAAGTAAATAACTTATAGAACAGAAGTAGTTAATTTAGAGTTTTTAATTTTAAACTACTAACAAAATGCAGATCTTCAAGTAAATAACTTATAGAACAAAATTAGTTATTTTAGGGTTTTCAATTTTAAACTATTATAAAATTCTGATCTTCAAGTAAATAACTTAAAGAACTAAAGTATTAGTTAGAAGATTTTGACTTTACATTGCTACAAAATTCTGTTCTTCAAGTAAATAACTTATAGAACAAAAGTAGTTATTTTAGGGTTTTCAATTTTAAACTATTAACAAAATTCTGATCTTCAAGTAAATAACTTAAGGAACTAAAGTATTAGTTAGAAGATTTTGATTTTAAATTGCTACAAAATTCTGTTCTACAAGTAAATAACTTATAGAACTAAAGTAGTTATTTTACAGTTTTCAATTTTAAACTATTAACAATATTCTGATCTTCAAGTAAATAACTTATAGAACAAAAGTAGTTATTTTAGGGTTTTCAATTTTAAACTATTAACAAAATACTGATCTTCAAGTAAATAAATTATAGAACAGAAGTAGTTAATTTAGAGTTTTTAATTTTAAACTATTAACAAAATGCAGATCTTCAAGTAAATAACTTATAGAACAAAAGTAGTTATTTTAGGGTTTTCAATTTTAAACTATTAACAAAATACTGATCTTCATATACTTAACTTATAGAACAGAAGTAGTTAATTTAAAGTTTTTAATTTTAAACTATTAGCAAAATTCTGATCTTCAAGTAAATAACTTAAAGAACTAAAGTATTAGTGAGAAGAATTTTTGTGGAATATTGCTACAAAATTCTGTTCTTCAAGTAAATAACTTATAGAACAAAAGTAGTTATTTTAGGGTTTTCAATTTTAAACTATTAACAAAATTCTGATCTTCAAGTAAATAACTTAAGGAACTAAAGTATTAGTTAGAAGATTTTGATTTTAAATTGCTACAAAATTCTGTTCTACAAGTAAATAACTTATAGAACTAAAGTAGTTATTTTAGAGTTTTCAATTTTAAACTATTAACAATATTCTGATCTTCAAGTAAATAACTTATAGAACAAAAGTAGTTATTTTAGGGTATTCAATTTTAAACTATTAACAAAATTCTGATCTTCAAGTAAATAACTTAAGGAACTAAAGTATTAGTTAGAAGATTTTGATTTTAAATTGCTACAAAATTCTGTTCTACAAGTAAATAACTTATAGAACAAAAGTAGTTATTTTCGGGTTTTCAATTTTAAACTATTAACAAAATACTGATCTTCATGTAAATAACTAATAGAACAAAAGTAGTTACTTTAGGGTTTTCAATTTTAAACTATTAACAAAATACTGATCTTCAAGTAAATAACTTATAGAACAGAAGTAGTTAATTTAGAGTTTTTAATTTTAAACTATTAACAAAATGCAGATCTTCAAGTAAATAACTTATAGAACAAAAGTAGTTATTTTAGGGTTTTCAATTTTAAACTATTAACAAAATACTGATCTTCATATACTTAACTTATAGAACAGAAGTAGTTAATTTAGAGTTTTTAATTTTAAACTATTAACAAAATGCAGATCTTCAAGTAAATAACTTATAGAACAAAAGTAGTTATTTTAGGGTTTTCAATTTTAAACTATTAACAAAATACTGATCTTCAAGTAAATAACTTAAAGAACTAAAGTATTAGTTAGAAGATTTTGATTTTACATTGCTACAAAATTCTGTTCTACAAGTAAATAACTTATAGAACAAAAGTAGTTATTTTAGAGTTTTCAATTTTAAACTATTAACAATATTCTGATCTTCAAGTAAATAACTTATAGAACAGAAGTAGTTAATTTAGAGTTTTTAATTTTAAACTATTAACAAAATGCAGATCTTTAAGTAAATAACTTATAGAACAGAAGTAGTTAATTTAGAGTTTTTAATTTTAAACTATTAGCAAAATTCTGATCTTCAAGTAAATAACTTAAAGAACTAAAGTATTAGTTAGAAGATTTTGATTTTACATTGCTACAAAATTCTGTTCTTCAAGTAAATAACTTATAGAACAAAAGTTTTTATTTTAGGGTTTTCAATTTTAAACTATTAACAAAATACTGATCTTCATGTAAATAACTTATAGAACAGAAGTAGTTAATTTAGAGTTTTTAATTTTAAACTATTAACAAAATGCAGATCTTCAAGTAAATAACTTATAGAACAAAAGTAGTTATTTTAGGGTTTTCAATTTTAAACTATTAACAAAATTCTGATCTTCAAGTAAATAACTTAAGGAACTAAAGTATTAGTTAGGAGATTTTGATTTTAAATTGCTACAAAATTCTGTTCTACAAGTAAATAACTTATAGAACAAAAGTAGTTATTTTAGAGTTTTCAATTTTAAACTATTAACAATATTCTGATCTTCAAGTAAATAACTTATAGAACAGAAGTAGTTATTTTAGGGTTTTCAATTTTAAACTATTAACAAAATACTGATCTTCATGTAAATAACTTATAGAACAGAAGTAGTTAATTAAGAGTTTTTAATTTTAAACTATTAACAAAATGCAGATCTTCAAGTAAATAACTTATAGAACAAAAGTAGTTATTTTAGGGTTTTCAATTTTAAACTATTAGCAAAATTCTGATCTTCAAGTAAATAACTTATAGAACAGAAGTAGTTAATTTAGAGTTTTTAATTTTAAACTATTAACAAAATGCAGATCTTCAAGTAAATAACTTATAGAACAAAAGTAGTTATTTTAGGGTTTTCAATTTTAAACTATTAACAAAATACTGATCTTCATATACTTAACTTATAGAACTGAAGTAGTTAATTTAGAGTTTTTAATTTTAAACTATTAACAAAATGCAGATCTTCAAGTAAATAACTTATAGAACAAAAGTAGTTATTTTAGGGTTTTCAATTTTAAACTATTAACAAAATACTGATCTTCATATACTTAACTTATAGAACAGAAGTAGTTAATTTAGAGTTTTTAATTTTAAACTATTAACAAAATGCAGATCTTCAAGTAAATAACTTATAGAACAAAAGTAATTATTTTAGGGTTTTCAATTTTAAACTATTAGCAAAATTCTGATCTTCAAGTAAATAACTTAAAGAACTAAAGTATTAGTTAGAAGATTTTGATTTTACATTGCTACAAAATTCTGTTCTTCAAGTAAATAACTTATAGAACAAAAGTAGTTATTTTAGGGTTTTCAATTTTAAACTATTAACAAAATTCTGATCTTCAAGTAAATAACTTACGGAACTAAAGTATTAGTTAGAAGATTTTGATTTTAAATTGCTACAAAATTCTGTTCTACAAGTAAATAACTTATAGAACAAAAGTAGTTATTTTAGAGTTTTCAATTTTAAACTATTAACAATATTCTGATCTTCATCTATATAACTTATAGAACAGAAGTAGTTATTTTAGGGTTTTCAATTTTAAACTATTAACAAAATACTGATCTTCATGTAAATAACTTATAGAACAGAAGTAGTTAATTTAGAGTTTTTAATTTTAAACTATTAACAAAATGCAGATCTTCAAGTAAATAACTTATAGAACAAAAGTAGTTATTTTAGGGTTTTCAATTTTAAACTATTAGCAAAATTCTGATCTTCAAGTAAATAACTTAAAGAACTAAAGTATTAGTTAGAAGATTTTGATTTTACATTGCTACAAAATTCTGTTCTTCAAGTAAATAACTTATAGAACAAAAGTAGTTATTTTAGGGTTTTCAATTTAAAACTATTAACAAAATACTGATCTTCATGTAAATAACTTATAGAACAGAAGTAGTTAATTTAGAATTTTTAATTTTAAACTCTTAACAAAATGCAGATCTTCAAGTAAATAACTTAAAGAACTAAAGTATTAGTTAGAAGATTTTGACTTTACATTGCTACAAAATTCTGTTCTTCAAGTAAATAACTTATAGAACAAAAGTAGTTATTTTAGGGTTTTCAATTTTAAACTATTAACAAAATTCTGATCTTCAAGTAAATAACTTAAGGAACTAAAGTATTAGTTAGAAGATTTTGATTTTAAGTTGTTACAAAATTCTGTTCTTCAAGTAAATAACTTATAGAACAAAAGTAGTTATTTTAGAGTTTTCAATTTTAAACTATTAACAAAATTCTGATCTTCAAGTAAATAACTTATAGAACAGAAGTAGTTAATTTAGAGTTTTTAATTTTAAACTACTAACAAAATGCAGATCTTCAAGTAAATAACTTATAGAACAAAAGTAGTTATTTTAGGGTTTTCAATTTTAAACTATTAGCAAAATTCTGATCTTCAAGTAAATAACTTAAAGAACTAAAGTATTAGTTAGAAGATTTTGATTTTACATTGCTACAAAATTCTGTTCTTCAAGTAAATAACTTATAGAACAAATGTAGTTATTTTAGGGTTTTCAATTTTAAACTATTAACAAAATACTGATCTTCATGTAAATAACTTATAGAACAGAAGTAGTTAATTTAGAATTTTTAATTTTAAACTATTAACAAAATGCAGATCTTGAAGTAAATAACTTATAGAACAAAAGTAGTTATTTTAGGGTTTTCAATTTTAAACTATTATAAAATTCTGATCATCAAGTAAATAACTTAAAGAACTAAAGTATTAGTTAGAAGATTTTGACTTTACATTGCTACAAAATTCTGTTCTTCAAGTAAATAACTTATAGAACAAAAGTAGTTATTTAAGGGTTTTCAATTTTAAACTATTAACAACATTCTGATCTTCAAGTAAATAACTTATAGAACAGAAGTAGTTAATTTAGAGTTTTTAATTTTAAACTATTAACAAAATGCAGATCTTCAAGTAAATAACTTATAGAACAAAAGTAGTTATTTTAGGGTTTTCAATTTTAAACTATTAACAAAATACTGATCTTCATATACTTAACTTATAGAACTGAAGTAGTTAATTTAGAGTTTTTAATTTTAAACTATTAACAAAATGCAGATCTTCAAGTAAATAACTTATAGAACAAAAGTAGTTATTTTAGGGTTTTCAATTTTAAACTATTAACAAAATACTGATCTTCATATACTTAACTTATAGAACAGAAGTAGTTAATTTAGAGTTTTTAATTTTAAACTATTAACAAAATGCAGATCTTCAAGTAAATAACTTATAGAACAAAAGTAATTATTTTAGGGTTTTCAATTTTAAACTATTAGCAAAATTCTGATCTTCAAGTAAATAACTTAAAGAACTAAAGTATTAGTTAGAAGATTTTGATTTTACATTGCTACAAAATTCTGTTCTTCAAGTAAATAACTTATAGAACAAAAGTAGTTATTTTAGGGTTTTCAATTTTAAACTATTAACAAAATTCTGATCTTCAAGTAAATAACTTACGGAACTAAAGTATTAGTTAGAAGATTTTGATTTTAAATTGCTACAAAATTCTGTTCTACAAGTAAATAACTTATAGAACAAAAGTAGTTATTTTAGAGTTTTCAATTTTAAACTATTAACAATATTCTGATCTTCATCTATATAACTTATAGAACAGAAGTAGTTATTTTAGGGTTTTCAATTTTAAACTATTAACAAAATACTGATCTTCATGTAAATAACTTATAGAACAGAAGTAGTTAATTTAGAGTTTTTAATTTTAAACTATTAACAAAATGCAGATCTTCAAGTAAATAACTTATAGAACAAAAGTAGTTATTTTAGGGTTTTCAATTTTAAACTATTAGCAAAATTCTGATCTTCAAGTAAATAACTTAAAGAACTAAAGTATTAGTTAGAAGATTTTGATTTTACATTGCTACAAAATTCTGTTCTTCAAGTAAATAACTTATAGAACAAAAGTAGTTATTTTAGGGTTTTCAATTTAAAACAATTAACAAAATACTGATCTTCATGTAAATAACTTATAGAACAGAAGTAGTTAATTTAGAATTTTTAATTTTAAACTCTTAACAAAATGCAGATCTTCAAGTAAATAACTTATAGAACAAAAGTAGTTATTTTAGGGTTTTCAATTTTAAACTATTATAAAATTCTGATCTTCAAGTAAATAACTTAAAGAACTAAAGTATTAGTTAGAAGATTTTGACTTTACATTGCTACAAAATTCTGTTCTTCAAGTAAATAACTTATAGAACAAAAGTAGTTATTTTAGGGTTTTCAATTTTAAACTATTAACAAAATTCTGATCTTCAAGTAAATAACTTAAGGAACTAAAGTATTAGTTAGAAGATTTTGATTTTAAGTTGTTACAAAATTCTGTTCTTCAAGTAAATAACTTATAGAACAAAAGTAGTTATTTTAGAGTTTTCAATTTTAAACTATTAACAAAATTCTGATCTTCAAGTAAATAACTTATAGAACAGAAGTAGTTAATTTAGAGTTTTTAATTTTAAACTACTAACAAAATGCAGATCTTCAAGTAAATAACTTATAGAACAAAAGTAGTTATTTTAGGGTTTTCAATTTTAAACTATTAGCAAAATTCTGATCTTCAAGTAAATAACTTAAAGAACTAAAGTATTAGTTAGAAGATTTTGATTTTACATTGCTACAAAATTCTGTTCTTCAAGTAAATAACTTATAGAACAAATGTAGTTATTTTAGGGTTTTCAATTTTAAACTATTAACAAAATACTGATCTTCATGTAAATAACTTATAGAACAGAAGTAGTTAATTTAGAATTTTTAATTTTAAACTATTAACAAAATGCAGATCTTGAAGTAAATAACTTATAGAACAAAAGTAGTTATTTTAGGGTTTTCAATTTTAAACTATTATAAAATTCTGATCATCAAGTAAATAACTTAAAGAACTAAAGTATTAGTTAGAAGATTTTGACTTTACATTGCTACAAAATTCTGTTCTTCAAGTAAATAACTTATAGAACAAAAGTAGTTATTTAAGGGTTTTCAATTTTAAACTATTAACAACATTCTGATCTTCAAGTAAATAACTTAAGGAACTAAAGTATTAGTTAGAAGATTTTGATTTTAAGTTGCTACAAAATTCTGTTCTTCAAGTAAATAACTTATAGAACAAAAGTAGTTATTTTAGAGTTTTCAATTTTAAACTATTAACAATATTCTGATCTTCATCTATATAACTTATAGAACAGAAGTAGTTATTTTAGGGTTTTCAATTTTAAACTATTAACAAAATACTGATCTTCATGTAAATAACTTATAGAACAGAAGTAGTTAATTTAGAGTTTTTAATTTTAAACTATTAACAAAATGCAGATCTTCAAGTAAATAACTTATAGAACAAAAGTAGTTATTTTAGGGTTTTCAATTTTAAACTATTAGCAAAATTCTGATCTTCAAGTAAATAACTTAAAGAACTAAAGTATTAGTTAGAAGATTTTGATTTTACATTGCTACAAAATTCTGTTCTTCAAGTAAATAACTTATAGAACAAAAGTAGTTATTTTAGGGTTTTCAATTTTAAACTATTAACAAAATACTGATCTTCATGTAAATAACTTATAGAACAGAAGTAGTTAATTTAGAATTTTTAATTTTAAATTCTTAACAAAATGCAGATCTTCAAGTAAATAACTTATAGAACAAAAGTAGTTATTTTAGGGTTTTCAATTTTAAACTATTATAAAATTCTGATCTTCAAGTAAATAACTTAAAGAACTAAAGTATTAGTTAGAAGATTTTGACTTTACATTGCTACAAAATTCTGTTCTTCAAGTAAATAACTTATAGAACAAAAGTAGTTATTTTAGGGTTTTCAATTTTAAACTATTAACAAAATTCTGATCTTCAAGTAAATAACTTAAGGAACTAAAGTATTAGTTAGAAGATTTTGATTTTAAGTTGTTACAAAATTCTGTTCTTCAAGTAAATAACTTATAAAACAAAAGTAGTTATTTTAGAGTTTTCAATTTTAAACTATTAACAAAATTCTGATCTTCAAGTAAATAACTTATAGAACAGAAGTAGTTAATTTAGAGTTTTTAATTTTAAACTACTAACAAAATGCAGATCTTCAAGTAAATAACTTATAGAACAAAAGTAGTTATTTTAGGGTTTTCAATTTTAAACTATTAGCAAAATTCTGATCTTCAAGTAAATAACTTAAAGAACTAAAGTATTAGTTAGAAGATTTTGATTTTACATTGCTACAAAATTCTGTTCTTCAAGTAAATAACTTATAGAACAAAAGTAGTTATTTTAGGGTTTTCAATTTTAAACTATTAACAAAATACTGATCTTCATGTAAATAACTTATAGAACAGAAGTAGTTAATTTAGAATTTTTAATTTTAAACTATTAACAAAATGCAGATCTTGAAGTAAATAACTTATAGAACAAAAGTAGTTATTTTAGGGTTTTCAATTTTAAACTATTATAAAATTCTGATCATCAAGTAAATAACTTAAAGAACTAAAGTATTAGTTAGAAGATTTTGACTTTACATTGCTACAAAATTCTGTTCTTCAAGTAAATAACTTAAGGAACTAAAGTATTAGTTAGAAGATTTTGATTTTAAGTTGCTACAAAATTCTGTTCTTCAAGTAAATAACTTATAGAACAAAAGTAGTTATTTTAGAGTTTTCAATTTTAAACTATTATCAAAATTCTGATCTTCAAGTAAATAACTTATAGAACAGAAGTAGTTAATTTAGAGTTTTTAATTTTAAACTACTAACAAAATGCAGATCTTCAAGTAAATAACTTATAGAACAAAATTAGTTATTTTAGGGTTTTCAATTTTAAACTATTATAAAATTCTGATCTTCAAGTAAATAACTTAAAGAACTAAAGTATTAGTTAGAAGATTTTGACTTTACATTGCTACAAAATTCTGTTCTTCAAGTAAATAACTTATAGAACAAAAGTAGTTATTTTAGGGTTTTCAATTTTAAACTATTAACAAAATTCTGATCTTCAAGTAAATAACTTAAGGAACTAAAGTATTAGTTAGAAGATTTTGATTTTAAATTGCTACAAAATTCTGTTCTACAAGTGAATAACTTATAGAACTAAAGTAGTTATTTTAGAGTTTTCAATTTTAAACTATTAACAATATTCTGATCTTCAAGTAAATAACTTATAGAACAAAAGTAGTTATTTTAGGGTTTTCAATTTTAAACTATTAACAAAATTCTGATCTTCAAGTAAATAACTTAAGGAACTAAAGTATTAGTTAGAAGATTTTGATTTTAAATTGCTACAAAATTCTGTTCTACAAGTAAATAACTTATAGAACAAAAGTAGTTATTTTAGGGTTTTCAATTTTAAACTATTAACAAAATACTGATCTTCATGTAAATAACTTATAGAACAGACGTAGTTAATTTAGAGTTTTTAATTTTAAACTATTAACAAAATGCAGATCTTGAAGTAAATAACTTATAAAACAAAAGTAGTTATTTTAGGGTTTTCAATTTTAAACTATTAACAAATTACTGATCTTCATATACTTAACTTATAGAACAGAAGTAGTTAATTTAGAGTTTTTAATTTTAAACTATTAACAAAATCCTGATCTTCAAGTAAATAACTTAAGGAACTAAAGTATTAGTTAAAAGATTTTGATTTTAAATTGCTACAAAATTCTGTTCTACAAGTAAATAACTTATAGAACAAAAGTAGTTATTTTAGAGTTTTCAATTTTAAACTATTAACAATATTCTGATCTTCAAGTAAATAACTTATAGAACAGAAGTAGTTATTTTAGGGTTTTCAATTTTAAACTATTAACAAAATACTGATCTTCATGTAAATAACTTATAGAACAGAAGTAGTTAATTTAGAGTTTTTAATTTTAAACTATTAACAAAATGCAGATTTTCAAGTAAATAACTTATAGAACAAAAGTAGTTATTTTAGGGTTTTCAATTTTAAACTATTAACAAAATTCTGATCTTCAAGTAAATAACTTAAGGAACTAAAGTATTAGTTAGAAGATTTTGATTTTAAATTGCTAAAAATTCTGTTCTACAAGTAAATAACTTATAGAACAAAAGTAGTTATTTTAGGGTTTTCAATTTTAAACTATTAACAATATTCTGATCTTCAAGTAAATAACTTATAGAACAAAAGTAGTTATTTTAGGGTTTTCAATTTTAAACTATTAACAAAATTCTGATCTTCAAGTAAATAACTTAAGGAACTAAAGTATTAGTTAGAAGATTTTGATTTTAAATTGCTAAAAATTCTGTTCTACAAGTAAATAACTTATAGAACAAAAGTAGTTATTTTAGGGTTTTCAATTTTAAACTATTAACAAAATACTGATCTTCATGTAAATAACTTATAGAACAAAAGTAGTTATTTTAGGGTTTTCAATTTTAAACTATTAACAAAATACTGATCTTCATGTAAATAACTTATAGAACAAAAGTAGTTATTTTAGGGTTTTCAATTTTAAACTATTAACAAAATACTGATCTTCATGTAAATAACTTATAGAACAGAAGTAGTTAATTTAGAATTTTTAATTTTAAACTATTAACAAAATGCAGATCTTCAAGTAAATAACTTATAGAACAAAAGTAGTTATTTTAGGGTTTTCAATTTCAAACTATTATAAAATTCTGATCTTCAAGTAAATAACTTAAAGAACTAAAGTATTAGTTAGAAGATTTTGACTTTATATTGCTACAAAATTCTGTTCTTCAAGTAAATAACTTATAGAACAAAAGTAGTTATTTAAGGGTTTTCAATTTTAAACTATTAACAAAATTCTGATCTTCAAGTTAATAACTTAAGGAACTAAAGTATTAGTTAGAAGATTTTGATTTTAAGTTGCTACAAAATTCTGTTCTTCAAGTAAATAACTTATAGAACAAAAGTAGTTATTTTAGAGTTTTCAATTTTAAACTATTAACAAAATTCTGATCTTCAAGTAAATAACTTATAGAACAGAAGTAGTTAATTTAGAGTTTTTAATTTTAAACTACTAACAAAATGCAGATCTTCAAGTAAATAACTTAAGGAACTAAAGTATTAGTTAGAAGATTTTGATTTTAAATTGCTACAAAATTCTGTTCTACAAGTAAATAACATATAGAACTAAAGTAGTTATTTTAGAGTTTTCAATTTTAAACTATTAACAATATTCTGATCTTCAAGTAAATAACTTATAGAACAAAAGTAGTTATTTTAGGGTTTTCAATTTTAAACTATTAACAAAATCCTGATCTTCAAGTAAATAACTTAAAGAACTAAAGTATTAGTTAGAAGATTTTGATTTTACATTGCTACAAAATTCTGTTCTTCAAGTAAATAACTTATAGAACAAAAGTAGTTATTTTAGGGTTTTCAATTTTAAACTATTAACAAAATACTGATTTTCATGTAAATAACTTATAGAACAGAAGTAGTTAATTTAGAATTTTTAATTTTAAACTATTAACAAAATGCAGATCTTGAAGTAAATAACTTATAGAACAAAAGTAGTTATTTTAGGGTTTTCAATTTTAAACTATTATAAAATTCTGATCATCAAGTAAATAACTTAAAGAACTAAAGTATTAGTTAGAAGATTTTGATTTTAAGTTGCTACAAAATTCTGTTCTTCAAGTAAATAACTTATAGAACAAAAGTAGTTATTTTAGAGTTTTCAATTTTAAACTATTAACAACATTCTGATCTTCAAGTAAATAACTTAAGGAACTAAAGTATTAGTTAGAAGATTTTGATTTTAAGTTGCTACAAAATTCTGTTCTTCAAGTAAATAACTTATAGAACAAAAGTAGTTATTTTAGAGTTTTCAATTTTAAACTATTATCAAAATTCTGATCTTCAAGTAAATAACTTATAGAACAGAAGTAGTTAATTTAGAGTTTTTAATTTTAAACTACTAACAAAATGCAGATCTTCAAGTAAATAACTTATAGAACAAAATTAGTTATTTTAGGGTTTTCAATTTTAAACTATTATAAAATTCTGATCTTCAAGTAAATAACTTAAAGAACTAAAGTATTAGTTAGAAGATTTTGACTTTACATTGCTACAAAATTCTGTTCTTCAAGTAAATAACTTATAGAACAAAAGTAGTTATTTTAGGGTTTTCAATTTTAAACTATTAACAAAATTCTGATCTTCAAGTAAATAACTTAAGGAACTAAAGTATTAGTTAGAAGATTTTGATTTTAAATTGCTACAAAATTCTGTTCTACAAGTAAATAACTTATAGAACTAAAGTAGTTATTTTAGAGTTTTCAATTTTAAACTATTAACAATATTCTGATCTTCAAGTAAATAACTTATAGAACAAAAGTAGTTATTTTAGGGTTTTCAATTTTAAACTATTAACAAAATTCTGATCTTCAAGTAAATAACTTAAGGAACTAAAGTATTAGTTAGAAGATTTTGATTTTAAATTGCTACAAAATTCTGTTCTACAAGTAAATAACTTATAGAACAAAAGTAGTTATTTTAGGGTTTTCAATTTTAAACTATTAACAAAATACTGATCTTCATGTAAATAACTTATAGAACAGACGTAGTTAATTTAGAGTTTTTAATTTTAAACTATTAACAAAATGCAGATCTTCAAGTAAATAACTTATAGAACAAAAGTAGTTATTTTAGGGTTTTTAATTTTAAACTATTAACAAATTACTGATCTTCATATACTTAACTTATAGAACAGAAGTAGTTAATTTAGAGTTTTTAATTTTAAACTATTAACAAAATCCTGATCTTCAAGTAAATAACTTAAGGAACTAAAGTATTAGTTAGAAGATTTTGATTTTAAATTGCTACAAAATTCTGTTCTACAAGTAAATAACATATAGAACTAAAGTAGTTATTTTAGAGTTTTCAATTTTAAACTATTAACAATATTCTGATCTTCAAGTAAATAACTTATAGAACAAAAGTAGTTATTTTAGGGTTTTCAGATTTAAACTATTAACAAAATCCTGATCTTCAAGTAAATAACTTAAAGAACTAAAGTATTAGTTAAAAGATTTTGATTTTAAATTGCTACAAAATTCTGTTCTACAAGTAAATAACTTATAGAACAAAAGTAGTTATTTTAGAGTTTTTAATTTTAAACTATTAACAATATTCTGATCTTCAAGTAAATAACTTATAGAACAGAAGTAGTTATTTTAGGGTTTTCAATTTTAAACTATTAACAAAATACTGATCTTCATGTAAATAACTTATAGAACAGAAGTATTTAATTTAGAGTTTTTAATTTTAAACTATTAACAAAATGCAGATTTTCAAGTAAATAACTTATAGAACAAAAGTAGTTATTTTAGGGTTTTCAATTTTAAACTATTAACAAAATTCTGATCTTCAAGTAAATAACTTAAGGAACTAAAGTATTAGTTAGAAGATTTTGATTTTAAATTGCTAAAAATTCTGTTCTACAAGTAAATAACTTATAGAACAAAAGTAGTTATTTTAGGGTTTTCAATTTTAAACTATTAACAATATTCTGATCTTCAAGTAAATAACTTATAGAACAAAAGTAGTTATTTTAGGGTTTTCAAATTTAAACTATTAACAAAATTCTGATCTTCAAGTAAATAACTTAAGGAACTAAAGTATTAGTTAGAAGATTTTGATTTTAAATTGCTAAAAATTCTGTTCTACAAGTAAATAACTTATAGAACAAAAGTAGTTATTTTAGGGTTTTCAATTTTAAACTATTAACAAAATACTGATCTTCATGTAAATAACTTATAGAACAAAAGTAGTTATTTTAGGGTTTTCAATTTTAAACTATTAACAAAATACTGATCTTCATGTAAATAACTTATAGAACAAAAGTAGTTATTTTAGGGTTTTCAATTTTAAACTATTAACAAAATACTGATCTTCATGTAAATAACTTATAGAACAGAAGTAGTTAATTTAGAATTTTTAATTTTAAACTATTAACAAAATGCAGATCTTCAAGTAAATAACTTATAGAACAAAAGTAGTTATTTTAGGGTTTTCAATTTCAAACTATTATAAAATTCTGATCTTCAAGTAAATAACTTAAAGAACTAAAGTATTAGTTAGAAGATTTTGACTTTACATTGCTACAAAATTCTGTTCTTCAAGTAAATAACTTATAGAACAAAAGTAGTTATTTAAGGGTTTTCAATTTTAAACTATTAACAAAATTCTGATCTTCAAGTTAATAACTTAAGGAACTAAAGTATTAGTTAGAAGATTTTGATTTTAAGTTGCTACAAAATTCTGTTCTTCAAGTAAATAACTTATAGAACAAAAGTAGTTATTTTAGAGTTTTCAATTTTAAACTATTAACAATATTCTGATCTTCAAGTAAATAACTTATAGAACAAAAGTAGTTATTTTAGGGTTTTCAATTTTAAACTATTAACAAAATCCTGATCTTCAAGTAAATAACTTAAAGAACTAAAGTATTAGTTAGAAGATTTTGATTTTACATTGCTACAAAATTCTGTTCTTCAAGTAAATAACTTATAGAACAAAAGTAGTTATTTTAGGGTTTTCAATTTTAAACTATTAACAAAATACTGATTTTCATGTAAATAACTTATAGAACAGAAGTAGTTAATTTAGAATTTTTAATTTTAAACTATTAACAAAATGCAGATCTTGAAGTAAATAACTTATAGAACAAAAGTAGTTATTTTAGGGTTTTCAATTTTAAACTATTATAAAATTCTGATCATCAAGTAAATAACTTAAAGAACTAAAGTATTAGTTAGAAGATTTTGACTTTACATTGCTACAAAATTCTGTTCTTCAAGTAAATAACTTATAGAACAAAAGTAGTTATTTAAGGGTTTTCAATTTTAAACTATTAACAACATTCTGATCTTCAAGTAAATAACTTAAGGAACTAAAGTATTAGTTAGAAGATTTTGATTTTAAGTTGCTACAAAATTCTGTTCTTCAAGTAAATAACTTATAGAACAAAAGTAGTTATTTTAGAGTTTTCAATTTTAAACTATTATCAAAATTCTGATCTTCAAGTAAATAACTTATAGAACAGAAGTAGTTAATTTAGAGTTTTTAATTTTAAACTACTAACAAAATGCAGATCTTCAAGTAAATAACTTATAGAACAAAATTAGTTATTTTAGGGTTTTCAATTTTAAACTATTATAAAATTCTGATCTTCAAGTAAATAACTTAAAGAACTAAAGTATTAGTTAGAAGATTTTGACTTTACATTGCTACAAAATTCTGTTCTTCAAATAAATAACTTATAGAACAAAAGTAGTTATTTTAGGGTTTTCAATTTTAAACTATTAACAAAATTCTGATCTTCAAGTAAATAACTTAAGGAACTAAAGTATTAGTTAGAAGATTTTGATTTTAAATTGCTACAAAATTCTGTTCTACAAGTAAATAACTTATAGAACTAAAGTAGTTATTTTAGAGTTTTCAATTTTAAACTATTAACAATATTCTGATCTTCAAGTAAATAACTTATAGAACAAAAGTAGTTATTTTAGGGTTTTCAATTTTAAACTATTAACAAAATTCTGATCTTCAAGTAAATAACTTAAGGAACTAAAGTATTAGTTAGAAGATTTTGATTTTAAATTGCTACAAAATTCTGTTCTACAAGTAAATAACTTATAGAACAAAAGTAGTTATTTTAGGGTTTTCAATTTTAAACTATTAACAAAATACTGATCTTCATGTAAATAACTTATAGAACAGACGTAGTTAATTTAGAGTTTTTAATTTTAAACTATTAACAAAATGCAGATCTTCAAGTAAATAACTTATAGAACAAAAGTAGTTATTTTAGGGTTTTCAATTTTAAACTATTAACAAATTACTGATCTTCATATACTTAACTTATAGAACAGAAGTAGTTAATTTAGAGTTTTTAATTTTAAACTATTAACAAAATCCTGATCTTCAAGTAAATAACTTAAGGAACTAAAGTATTAGTTAGAAGATTTTGATTTTAAATTGCTACAAAATTCTGTTCTACAAGTAAATAACATATAGAACTAAAGTAGTTATTTTAGAGTTTTCAATTTTAAACTATTAACAATATTCTGATCTTCAAGTAAATAACTTATAGAACAAAAGTAGTTATTTTAGGGTTTTCAGATTTAAACTATTAACAAAATCCTGATCTTCAAGTAAATAACTTAAAGAACTAAAGTATTAGTTAAAAGATTTTGATTTTAAATTGCTACAAAATTCTGTTCTACAAGTAAATAACTTATAGAACAAAAGTAGTTATTTTAGAGTTTTCAATTTTAAACTATTAACAATATTCTGATCTTCAAGTAAATAACTTATAGAACAGAAGTAGTTATTTTAGGGTTTTCAATTTTAAACTATTAACAAAATACTGATCTTCATGTAAATAACTTATAGAACAGAAGTAGTTAATTTAGAGTTTTTAATTTTAAACTATTAACAAAATGCAGATTTTCAAGTAAATAACTTATAGAACAAAAGTAGTTATTTTAGGGTTTTCAATTTTAAACTATTAACAAAATTCTGATCTTCAAGTAAATAACTTAAGGAACTAAAGTATTAGTTAGAAGATTTTGATTTTAAATTGCTAAAAATTCTGTTCTACAAGTAAACAACTTATAGAACAAAAGTAGTTATTTTAGGGTTTTCAATTTTAAACTATTAACAATATTCTGATCTTCAAGTAAATAACTTATAGAACAAAAGTAGTTATTTTAGGGTTTTCAATTTTAAACTATTAACAAAATTCTGATCTTCAAGTAAATAACTTAAGGAACTAAAGTATTAGTTAGAAGATTTTGATTTTAAATTGCTAAAAATTCTGTTCTACAAGTAAATAACTTATAGAACAAAAGTAGTTATTTTAGGGTTTTCAATTTTAAACTATTAACAAAATACTGATCTTCATGTAAATAACTTATAGAACAAAAGTAGTTATTTTAGGGTTTTCAATTTTAAACTATTAACAAAATACTGATCTTCATGTAAATAACTTATAGAACAAAAGTAGTTATTTTAGGGTTTTCAATTTTAAACTATTAACAAAATACTGATCTTCATGTAAATAACTTATAGAACAGAAGTAGTTAATTTAGAATTTTTAATTTTAAACTATTAACAAAATGCAGATCTTCAAGTAAATAACTTATAGAACAAAAGTAGTTATTTTAGGGTTTTCAATTTCAAACTATTATGAAATTCTGATCTTCAAGTAAATAACTTAAAGAACTAAAGTATTAGTTAGAAGATTTTGACTTTACATTGCTACAAAATTCTGTTCTTCAAGTAAATAACTTATAGAACAAAAGTAGTTATTTAAGGGTTTTCAATTTTAAACTATTAACAAAATTCTGATCTTCAAGTTAATAACTTAAGGAACTAAAGTATTAGTTAGAAGATTTTGATTTTAAGTTGCTACAAAATTCTGTTCTTCAAGTAAATAACTTATAGAACAAAAGTAGTTATTTTAGAGTTTTCAATTTTAAACTATTAACAAAATTCTGATCTTCAAGTAAATAACTTATAGAACAGAAGTAGTTAATTTAGAGTTTTTAATTTTAAACTACTAACAAAATGCAGATCTTCAAGTAAATAACTTAAGGAACTAAAGTATTAGTTAGAAGATTTTGATTTTAAATTGCTACAAAATTCTGTTCTACAAGTAAATAACATATAGAACTAAAGTAGTTATTTTAGAGTTTTCAATTTTAAACTATTAACAATATTCTGATCTTCAAGTAAATAACTTATAGAACAAAAGTAGTTATTTTAGGGTTTTCAATTTTAAACTATTAACAAAATCCTGATCTTCAAGTAAATAACTTAAAGAACTAAAGTATTAGTTAAAAGATTTTGATTTTAAATTGCTACAAAATTCTGTTCTACAAGTAAATAACTTATAGAACAAAAGTAGTTATTTTAGAGTTTTCAATTTTAAACTATTAACAATATTCTGATCTTCAAGTAAATAACTTATAGAACAGAAGTAGTTATTTTAGGGTTTTCAATTTTAAACTATTAACAAAATACTGATCTTCATGTAAATAACTTATAGAACAGAAGTAGTTAATTTAGAGTTTTTAATTTTAAACTATTAACAAAATGCAGATTTTCAAGTAAATAACTTATAGAACAAAAGTAGTTATTTTAGGGTTTTCAATTTTAAACTATCAACAAAATTCTGATCTTCAAGTAAATAACTTAAGGAACTAAAGTATTAGTTAGAAGATTTTGATTTTAAATTGCTAAAAATTCTGTTCTACAAGTAAATAACTTATAGAACAAAAGTAGTTATTTTAGGGTTTTCAATTTTAAACTATTAACAATATTCTGATCTTCAAGTAAATAACTTATAGAACAAAAGTAGTTATTTTAGGGTTTTCAATTTTAAACTATTAACAAAATTCTGATCTTCAAGTAAATAACTTAAGGAACTAAAGTATTAGTTAGAAGATTTTGATTTTAAATTGCTAAAAATTCTGTTCTACAAGTAAATAACTTATAGAACAAAAGTAGTTATTTTAGGGTTTTCAATTTTAAACTATTAACAAAATACTGATCTTCATGTAAATAACTTATAGAACAAAAGTAGTTATTTTAGGGTTTTCAATTTTAAACTATTAACAAAATACTGATCTTCATGTAAATAACTTATAGAACAGAAGTAGTTAATTTAGAATTTTTAATTTTAAACTATTAACAAAATGCAGATCTTCAAGTAAATAACTTATAGAACAAAAGTAGTTATTTTAGGGTTTTCAATTTCAAACTATTATAAAATTCTGATCTTCAAGTAAATAACTTAAAGAACTAAAGTATTAGTTAGAAGATTTTGACTTTACATTGCTACAAAATTCTGTTCTTCAAGTAAATAACTTATAGAACAAAAGTAGTTATTTAAGGGTTTTCAATTTTAAACTATTAACAAAATTCTGATCTTCAAGTAAATAACTTAAGGAACTAAAGTATTAGATAGAAGATTTTGATTTTAAGTTGCTACAAAATTCTGTTCTTCAAGTAAATAACTTATAGAACAAAAGTAGTTATTTTAGAGTTTTCAATTTTAAACTATTAACAAAATTCTGATCTTCAAGTAAATAACTTATAGAACAGAAGTAGTTAATTTAGAGTTTTTAATTTTAAACTACTAACAAAATGCAGATCTTCAAGTAAATAACTTATAGAACAAAATTAGTTATTTTAGGGTTTTCAATTTTAAACTATTATAAAATTCTGATCTTCAAGTAAATAACTTAAAGAACTAAAGTATTAGTTAGAAGATTTTGACTTTACATTGCTACAAAATTCTGTTCTTCGAGTAAATAACTTATAGAACAAAAGTAGTTATTTTAGGGTTTTCAATTTTAAACTATTAACAAAATTCTGATCTTCAAGTAAATAACTTAAGGAACTAAAGTATTAGTTAGAAGATTTTGATTTTAAATTGCTACAAAATTCTGTTCTACAAGTAAATAACTTATAGAACTAAAGTAGTTATTTTAGAGTTTTCAATTTTAAACTATTAACAATATTCTGATCTTCAAGTAAATAACTTATAGAACAAAAGTAGTTATTTTAGGGTTTTCAATTTTAAACTATTAACAAAATTCTGATCTTCAAGTAAATAACTTAAGGAACTAAAGTATTAGTTAGAAGATTTTGATTTTAAATTGCTAAAAATTCTGTTCTACAAGTAAATAACTTATAGAACAAAAGTAGTTATTTTAGGGTTTTCAATTTTAAACTATTAACAAAATACTGATCTTCATGTAAATAACTTATAGAACAAAAGTAGTTTTTTTTGGGGTTTCAATTTTAAACTATTAACAAAATACTGATCTTCAAGTAAATAACTTATAGAACAGAAGTAGTTAATTTAGAGTTTTTAATTTTAAACTATTAACAAAATGCAGATCTTCAAGTAAATAACTTATAGAACAAAAGTAGTTATTTTAGGGTTTTCAATTTTAAACTATTAACAAATTACTGATCTTCATATACTTAGCTTATAGAACAGAAGTAGTTAATTTAGAGTTTTTAATTTTAAACTATTAACAAAATGCAGATCTTCAAGTAAATAACTTATAGAACAAAAGTAGTTATTTTAGGGTTTTCAATTTTAAACTATTAACAAAATACTGATCTTCATATACTTAACTTATAGAACAGAAGTAGTTAATTTAGAGTTTTTAATTTTAAACTATTAGCAAAATTCTGATCTTCAAGTAAATAACTTAAAGAACTAAAGTATTAGTTAGAAGATTTTGATTTTACATTGCTACAAAATTCTTTTCTACAAGTAAATAACTTATAGAACAAAAGTAGTTATTTTAGGGTTTTCAATTTTAAACTATTAAGAAAATACTTATCTTCATGTAAATAACTTATAGAACAGAAGTAGTTAATTTAGAGTTTTTAAATTTAAACTATTAACAAAATGCACATCTTCAAGTAAATAACTTATAGAACAAAAGAAGTTATTTTAGGGTTTTCAATTTTAAACTATTAACAAAATTCTGATCTTCAAGTAAATAACTTAAGGAACTAAAGTATTAGTTAGAAGATTTTGATTTTAAATTGCTACAAAATTCTGTTCTACAAGTAAATAACTTATAGAACAAAAGTAGTTATTTTAGAGTTTTCAATTTTAAACTATTAACAATATTCTGATCTTCAAGTAAATAACTTATAGAACAGAAGTAGTTATTTTAGGGTTTTCAATTTTAAACTATTAACAAAATACTGATCTTCATGTAAATAACTTATAGAACAGAAGTAGTTAATTTAGAGTTTTTAATTTTAAACTATTAACAAAATGCAGATCTTCAAGTAAATAACTTATAGAACAAAAGTAGTTGTTTTAGGGTTTTCAATTTTAAACTATTAGCAAAATTCTGATCTTCAAGTAAATAACTTAAAGAACTAAAGTATTAGTGAGAAGATTTTGATTGTACATTGCTACAAAATTCTGTTCTTCAAGTAAATAACTTATAGAACAAAAGTAGTTATTTTAGGGTTTTCAATTTTAAACTATTAACAAAATTCTGATCTTCAAGTAAATAACTTAAGGAACTAAAGTATTAGTTAGAAGATTTTGATTTTAAACTGCTACAAAATTCTGTTCTACAAGTAAATAACTTATAGAACTAAAGTAGTTATTTTAGAGTTTTCAATTTTAAACTATTAACAATATTCTGATCTTCAAGTAAATAACTTATAGAACAAAAGTAGTTATTTTAGGGTTTTCTTTTTTAAACTATTAACAAAATTCTGATCTTCAAGTAAATAACTTAAGGAACTAAAGTATTAGTTAGAAGATTTTGATTTTAAATTGCTACAAAATTCTGTTCTACAAGTAAATAACTTATAGAACAAAAGTAGTTATTTTAGTGTTTTCAATTTTAAACTATTAACAAAATACTGATCTTCATGTAAATAACTAATAGAACAAAAGTAGTTATTTTAGGGTTTTCAAATTTTAAACTATTAACAAAATACTGATCTTCAAGTAAATAACTTATAGAACAGAAGTAGTTAATTTAGAGTTTTTAATTTTAAACTATTAACAAAATGCAGATCTTCAAGTAAATAACTTATAGAACAAAAGTAGTTATTTTAGGGTTTTCAATTTTAAACTATTAACAAAATACTGATCTTCATATACTTATCTTATAGAACAGAAGTAGTTAATTTAGAGTTTTTAATTTTAAACTATTAACAAAATGCAGATCTTCAAGTAAATAACTTATAGAACAAAAGTAGTTATTTTAGGGTTTTCAATTTTAAACTATTAACAAAATACTGATCTTCAAGTAAATAACTTAAAGAACTAAAGTATTAGTTAGAAGATTTTGATTTTACATTGCTACAAAATTCTGTTCTACAAGTAAATAACTTATAGAACAAAAGTAGTTATTTTAGAGTTTTCAATTTTAAACTATTAACAATATTCTGATCTTCAAGTAAATAACTTATAGAACAGAAGTAGTTAATTTAGAGTTTTTAATTTTAAACTATTAGCGAAATTCTGATCTTCAAGTAAATAACTTAAAGAACTAAAGTATTAGTTAGAAGATTTTGATTTTACATTGCTACAAAATTCTGTTCTTCAAGTAAATAACTTATAGAACAAAAGTAGTTATTTAAGGGTTTTCAATTTTAAACTATTAACAAAATTCTGATCTTCAAGTTAATAACTTAAGGAACTAAAGTATTAGTTAGAAGATTTTGATTTTAAGTTGCTACAAAATTCTGTTCTTCAAGTAAATAACTTATAGAACAAAAGTAGTTATTTTAGAGTTTTCAATTTTAAACTATTAACAAAATTCTGATCTTCAAGTAAATAACTTATAGAACAGAAGTAGTTAATTTAGAGTTTTTAATTTTAAACTACTAACAAAATGCAGATCTTCAAGTAAATAACTTAAGGAACTAAAGTATTAGTTAGAAGATTTTGATTTTAAATTGCTACAAAATTCTGTTCTACAAGTAAATAACATATAGAACTAAAGTAGTTATTTTAGAGTTTTCAATTTTAAACTATTAACAATATTCTGATCTTCAAGTAAATAACTTATAGAACAAAAGTAGTTATTTTAGGGTTTTCAATTTTAAACTATTAACAAAATCCTGATCTTCAAGTAAATAACTTAAAGAACTAAAGTATTAGTTAAAAGATTTTGATTTTAAATTGCTACAAAATTCTGTTCTACAAGTAAATAACTTATAGAACAAAAGTAGTTATTTTAGAGTTTTCAATTTTAAACTATTAACAATATTCTGATCTTCAAGTAAATAACTTATAGAACAGAAGTAGTTATTTTAGGGTTTTCAATTTTAAACTATTAACAAAATACTGATCTTCATGTAAATAACTTATAGAACAGAAGTAGTTAATTTAGAGTTTTTAATTTTAAACTATTAACAAAATGCAGATTTTCAAGTAAATAACTTATAGAACAAAAGTAGTTATTTTAGGGTTTTCAATTTTAAACTATCAACAAAATTCTGATCTTCAAGTAAATAACTTAAGGAACTAAAGTATTAGTTAGAAGATTTTGATTTTAAATTGCTAAAAATTCTGTTCTACAAGTAAATAACTTATAGAACAAAAGTAGTTATTTTAGGGTTTTCAATTTTAAACTATTAACAATATTCTGATCTTCAAGTAAATAACTTATAGAACAAAAGTAGTTATTTTAGGGTTTTCAATTTTAAACTATTAACAAAATTCTGATCTTCAAGTAAATAACTTAAGGAACTAAAGTATTAGTTAGAAGATTTTGATTTTAAATTGCTAAAAATTCTGTTCTACAAGTAAATAACTTATAGAACAAAAGTAGTTATTTTAGGGTTTTCAATTTTAAACTATTAACAAAATACTGATCTTCATGTAAATAACTTATAGAACAAAAGTAGTTATTTTAGGGTTTTCAATTTTAAACTATTAACAAAATACTGATCTTCATGTAAATAACTTATAGAACAGAAGTAGTTAATTTAGAATTTTTAATTTTAAACTATTAACAAAATGCAGATCTTCAAGTAAATAACTTATAGAACAAAAGTAGTTATTTTAGGGTTTTCAATTTCAAACTATTATAAAATTCTGATCTTCAAGTAAATAACTTAAAGAACTAAAGTATTAGTTAGAAGATTTTGACTTTACATTGCTACAAAATTCTGTTCTTCAAGTAAATAACTTATAGAACAAAAGTAGTTATTTAAGGGTTTTCAATTTTAAACTATTAACAAAATTCTGATCTTCAAGTAAATAACTTAAGGAACTAAAGTATTAGATAGAAGATTTTGATTTTAAGTTGCTACAAAATTCTGTTCTTCAAGTAAATAACTTATAGAACAAAAGTAGTTATTTTAGAGTTTTCAATTTTAAACTATTAACAAAATTCTGATCTTCAAGTAAATAACTTATAGAACAGAAGTAGTTAATTTAGAGTTTTTAATTTTAAACTACTAACAAAATGCAGATCTTCAAGTAAATAACTTATAGAACAAAATTAGTTATTTTAGGGTTTTCAATTTTAAACTATTATAAAATTCTGATCTTCAAGTAAATAACTTAAAGAACTAAAGTATTAGTTAGAAGATTTTGACTTTACATTGCTACAAAATTCTGTTCTTCGAGTAAATAACTTATAGAACAAAAGTAGTTATTTTAGGGTTTTCAATTTTAAACTATTAACAAAATTCTGATCTTCAAGTAAATAACTTAAGGAACTAAAGTATTAGTTAGAAGATTTTGATTTTAAATTGCTACAAAATTCTGTTCTACAAGTAAATAACTTATAGAACTAAAGTAGTTATTTTAGAGTTTTCAATTTTAAACTATTAACAATATTCTGATCTTCAAGTAAATAACTTATAGAACAAAAGTAGTTATTTTAGGGTTTTCAATTTTAAACTATTAACAAAATTCTGATCTTCAAGTAAATAACTTAAGGAACTAAAGTATTAGTTAGAAGATTTTGATTTTAAATTGCTAAAAATTCTGTTCTACAAGTAAATAACTTATAGAACAAAAGTAGTTATTTTAGGGTTTTCAATTTTAAACTATTAACAAAATACTGATCTTCATGTAAATAACTTATAGAACAAAAGTAGTTTTTTTTGGGGTTTCAATTTTAAACTATTAACAAAATACTGATCTTCAAGTAAATAACTTATAGAACAGAAGTAGTTAATTTAGAGTTTTTAATTTTAAACTATTAACAAAATGCAGATCTTCAAGTAAATAACTTATAGAACAAAAGTAGTTATTTTAGGGTTTTCAATTTTAAACTATTAACAAATTACTGATCTTCATATACTTAGCTTATAGAACAGAAGTAGTTAATTTAGAGTTTTTAATTTTAAACTATTAACAAAATGCAGATCTTCAAGTAAATAACTTATAGAACAAAAGTAGTTATTTTAGGGTTTTCAATTTTAAACTATTAACAAAATACTGATCTTCATATACTTAACTTATAGAACAGAAGTAGTTAATTTAGAGTTTTTAATTTTAAACTATTAGCAAAATTCTGATCTTCAAGTAAATAACTTAAAGAACTAAAGTATTAGTTAGAAGATTTTGATTTTACATTGCTACAAAATTCTTTTCTACAAGTAAATAACTTATAGAACAAAAGTAGTTATTTTAGGGTTTTCAATTTTAAACTATTAAGAAAATACTTATCTTCATGTAAATAACTTATAGAACAGAAGTAGTTAATTTAGAGTTTTTAAATTTAAACTATTAACAAAATGCACATCTTCAAGTAAATAACTTATAGAACAAAAGAAGTTATTTTAGGGTTTTCAATTTTAAACTATTAACAAAATTCTGATCTTCAAGTAAATAACTTAAGGAACTAAAGTATTAGTTAGAAGATTTTGATTTTAAATTGCTACAAAATTCTGTTCTACAAGTAAATAACTTATAGAACAAAAGTAGTTATTTTAGAGTTTTCAATTTTAAACTATTAACAATATTCTGATCTTCAAGTAAATAACTTATAGAACAGAAGTAGTTATTTTAGGGTTTTCAATTTTAAACTATTAACAAAATACTGATCTTCATGTAAATAACTTATAGAACAGAAGTAGTTAATTTAGAGTTTTTAATTTTAAACTATTAACAAAATGCAGATCTTCAAGTAAATAACTTATAGAACAAAAGTAGTTGTTTTAGGGTTTTCAATTTTAAACTATTAGCAAAATTCTGATCTTCAAGTAAATAACTTAAAGAACTAAAGTATTAGTGAGAAGATTTTGATTGTACATTGCTACAAAATTCTGTTCTTCAAGTAAATAACTTATAGAACAAAAGTAGTTATTTTAGGGTTTTCAATTTTAAACTATTAACAAAATTCTGATCTTCAAGTAAATAACTTAAGGAACTAAAGTATTAGTTAGAAGATTTTGATTTTAAACTGCTACAAAATTCTGTTCTACAAGTAAATAACTTATAGAACTAAAGTAGTTATTTTAGAGTTTTCAATTTTAAACTATTAACAATATTCTGATCTTCAAGTAAATAACTTATAGAACAAAAGTAGTTATTTTAGGGTTTTCTTTTTTAAACTATTAACAAAATTCTGATCTTCAAGTAAATAACTTAAGGAACTAAAGTATTAGTTAGAAGATTTTGATTTTAAATTGCTACAAAATTCTGTTCTACAAGTAAATAACTTATAGAACAAAAGTAGTTATTTTAGTGTTTTCAATTTTAAACTATTAACAAAATACTGATCTTCATGTAAATAACTAATAGAACAAAAGTAGTTATTTTAGGGTTTTCAAATTTTAAACTATTAACAAAATACTGATCTTCAAGTAAATAACTTATAGAACAGAAGTAGTTAATTTAGAGTTTTTAATTTTAAACTATTAACAAAATGCAGATCTTCAAGTAAATAACTTATAGAACAAAAGTAGTTATTTTAGGGTTTTCAATTTTAAACTATTAACAAAATACTGATCTTCATATACTTAACTTATAGAACAGAAGTAGTTAATTTAGAGTTTTTAATTTTAAACTATTAACAAAATGCAGATCTTCAAGTAAATAACTTATAGAACAAAAGTAGTTATTTTAGGGTTTTCAATTTTAAACTATTAACAAAATACTGATCTTCAAGTAAATAACTTAAAGAACTAAAGTATTAGTTAGAAGATTTTGATTTTACATTGCTACAAAATTCTGTTCTACAAGTAAATAACTTATAGAACAAAAGTAGTTATTTTAGAGTTTTCAATTTTAAACTATTAACAATATTCTGATCTTCAAGTAAATAACTTATAGAACAGAAGTAGTTAATTTAGAGTTTTTAATTTTAAACTATTAGCGAAATTCTGATCTTCAAGTAAATAACTTAAAGAACTAAAGTATTAGTTAGAAGATTTTGATTTTACATTGCTACAAAATTCTGTTCTTCAAGTAAATAACTTATAGAACAAAAGTAGTTATTTTAGGGTTTTCAATTTTAAACTATTAACAAAATACTGATCTTCATGTAAATAATTTATAGAACAGAAGTAGTTAATTTAGAGTTTTTAATTTTAAACTATTAACAAAATGCAGATCTTCAAGTAAATAACTTATAGAACAAAAGTAGTTATTTTAGGGTTTTCAATTTTAAACTATTAACAAAATTCTGATCTTCAAGTAAATAACTTAAGGAACTAAAGTATTAGTTAGGAGATTTTGATTTTAAATTGCTACAAAATTCTGTTCTACAAGTAAATAACTTATAGAACAAAAGTAGTTATTTTAGAGTTTTCAATTTTAAACTATTAACAATATTCTGATCTTCAAGTAAATAACTTATAGAACAGAAGTAGTTATTTTAGGGTTTTCAATTTTAAACTATTAACAAAATACTGATCTTCATGTAAATAACTTATAGAACAGAAGTAGTTAATTAAGAGTTTTTAATTTTAAACTATTAACAAAATGCAGATCTTCAAGTAAATAACTTATAGAACAAAAGTAGTTATTTTAGGGTTTTCAATTTTAAACTATTAGCAAAATTCTGATCTTCAAGTAAATAACTTATAGAACAGAAGTAGTTAATTTAGAGTTTTTAATTTTAAACTATTAACAAAATGCAGATCTTCAAGTAAATAACTTATAGAACAAAAGTAGTTATTTTAGGGTTTTCAATTTTAAACTATTAACAAAATACTGATCTTCATATACTTAACTTATAGAACTGAAGTAGTTAATTTAGAGTTTTTAATTTTAAACTATTAACAAAATGCAGATCTTCAAGTAAATAACTTATAGAACAAAAGTAGTTATTTTAGGGTTTTCAATTTTAAACTATTAACAAAATACTGATCTTCATATACTTAACTTATAGAACAGAAGTAGTTAATTTAGAGTTTTTAATTTTAAACTATTAACAAAATGCAGATCTTCAAGTAAATAACTTATAGAACAAAAGTAGTTATTTTAGGGTTTTCAATTTTAAACTATTAGCAAAATTCTGATCTTCAAGTAAATAACTTAAAGAACTAAAGTATTAGTTAGAAGATTTTGATTTTACATTGCTACAAAATTCTGTTCTTCAAGTAAATAACTTATAGAACAAAAGTAGTTATTTTAGGGTTTTCAATTTTAAACTATTAACACAATTCTGATCTTCAAGTAAATAACTTACGGAACTAAAGTATTAGTTAGAAGATTTTGATTTTAAATTGCTACAAAATTCTGTTCTACAAGTAAATAACTTATAGAACAAAAGTAGTTATTTTAGAGTTTTCAATTTTAAACTATTAACAATATTCTGATCTTCATCTATATAACTTATAGAACAGAAGTAGTTATTTTAGGGTTTTCAATTTTAAACTATTAACAAAATACTGATCTTCATGTAAATAACTTATAGAACAGAAGTAGTTAATTTAGAGTTTTTAATTTTAAACTATTAACAAAATGCAGATCTTCAAGTAAATAACTTATAGAACAAAAGTAGTTATTTTAGGGTTTTCAATTTTAAACTATTAGCAAAATTCTGATCTTCAAGTAAATAACTTAAAGAACTAAAGTATTAGTTAGAAGATTTTGACTTTACATTGCTACAAAATTCTGTTCTTCAAGTAAATAACTTATAGAACAAAAGTAGTTATTTAAGGGTTTTCAATTTTAAACTATTAACAAAATTCTGATCTTCAAGTAAATAACTTAAGGAACTAAAGTATTAGATTGAAGATTTTGATTTTAAGTTGCTACAAAATTCTGTTCTTCAAGTAAATAACTTATAGAACAAAAGTAGTTATTTTAGAGTTTTCAATTTTAAACTATTAACAAAATTCTGATCTTCAAGTAAATAACTTATAGAACAGAAGTAGTTAATTTAGAGTTTTTAATTTTAAACTACTAACAAAATGCAGATCTTCAAGTAAATAACTTATAGAACAAAATTAGTTATTTTAGGGTTTTCAATTTTAAACTATTATAAAATTCTGATCTTCAAGTAAATAACTTAAAGAACTAAAGTATTAGTTAGAAGATTTTGACTTTACATTGCTACAAAATTCTGTTCTTCAAGTAAATAACTTATAGAACAAAAGTAGTTATTTTAGGGTTTTCAATTTTAAACTATTAACAAAATTCTGATCTTCAAGTAAATAACTTAAGGAACTAAAGTATTAGTTAGAAGATTTTGATTTTAAATTGCTACAAAATTCTGTTCTACAAGTAAATAACTTATAGAACTAAAGTAGTTATTTTAGAGTTTTCAATTTTAAACTATTAACAATATTCTGATCTTCAAGTAAATAACTTATAGAACAAAAGTAGTTATTTTAGGGTTTTCAATTTTAAACTATTAACAAAATTCTGATCTTCAAGTAAATAACTTAAGGAACTAAAGTATTAGTTAGAAGATTTTGATTTTAAATTGCTAAAAATTCTGTTCTACAAGTAAATAACTTATAGAACAAAAGTAGTTATTTTAGGGTTTTCAATTTTAAACTATTAACAAAATACTGATCTTCATGTAAATAACTTATAGAACAAAAGTAGTTTTTTTTGGGGTTTCAATTTTAAACTATTAACAAAATACTGATCTTCAAGTAAATAACTTATAGAACAGAAGTAGTTAATTTAGAGTTTTTAATTTTAAACTATTAACAAAATGCAGATCTTCAAGTAAATAACTTATAGAACAAAAGTAGTTATTTTAGGGTTTTCAATTTTAAACTATTAACAAATTACTGATCTTCATATACTTAGCTTATAGAACAGAAGTAGTTAATTTAGAGTTTTTAATTTTAAACTATTAACAAAATGCAGATCTTCAAGTAAATAACTTATAGAACAAAAGTAGTTATTTTAGGGTTTTCAATTTTAAACTATTAACAAAATACTGATCTTCATATACTTAACTTATAGAACAGAAGTAGTTAATTTAGAGTTTTTAATTTTAAACTATTAACAAAATGCAGATCTTCAAGTAAATAACTTATAGAACAAAAGTAGTTGTTTTAGGGTTTTCAATTTTAAACTATTAGCAAAATTCTGATCTTCAAGTAAATAACTTAAAGAACTAAAGTATTAGTGAGAAGATTTTGATTGTACATTGCTACAAAATTCTGTTCTTCAAGTAAATAACTTATAGAACAAAAGTAGTTATTTTAGGGTTTTCAATTTTAAACTATTAACAAAATTCTGATCTTCAAGTAAATAACTTAAGGAACTAAAGTATTAGTTAGAAGATTTTGATTTTAAACTGCTACAAAATTCTGTTCTACAAGTAAATAACTTATAGAACTAAAGTAGTTATTTTAGAGTTTTCAATTTTAAACTATTAACAATATTCTGATCTTCAAGTAAATAACTTATAGAACAAAAGTAGTTATTTTAGGGTTTTCAATTTTAAACTATTAACAAAATTCTGATCTTCAAGTAAATAACTTAAGGAACTAAAGTATTAGTTAGAAGATTTTGATTTTAAATTGCTACAAAATTCTGTTCTACAAGTAAATAACTTATAGAACAAAAGTAGTTATTTTAGGGTTTTCAATTTTAAACTATTAACAAAATACTGATCTTCATGTAAATAACTAATAGAACAAAAGTAGTTATTTTAGGGTTTTCAATTTTAAACTATTAACAAAATACTGATCTTCAAGTAAATAACTTATAGAACAGAAGTAGTTAATTTAGAGTTTTTAATTTTAAACTATTAACAAAATGCAGATCTTCAAGTAAATAACTTATAGAACAAAAGTAGTTATTTTAGGGTTTTCAATTTTAAACTATTAACAAAATACTGATCTTCATATACTTAACTTATAGAACAGAAGTAGTTAATTTAGAGTTTTTAATTTTAAACTATTAACAAAATGCAGATCTTCAAGTAAATAACTTATAGAACAAAAGTAGTTATTTTAGGGTTTTCAATTTTAAACTATTAACAAAATACTGATCTTCAAGTAAATAACTTAAAGAACTAAAGTATTAGTTAGAAGATTTTGATTTTACATTGCTACAAAATTCTGTTCTACAAGTAAATAACTTATAGAACAAAAGTAGTTATTTTAGAGTTTTCAATTTTAAACTATTAACAATATTCTGATCTTCAAGTAAATAACTTATAGAACAGAAGTAGTTAATTTAGAGTTTTTAATTTTAAACTATTAACAAAATGCAGATCTTCAAGTAAATAACTTATAGAACAGAAGTAGTTAATTTAGAGTTTTTAATTTTAAACTATTAGCGAAATTCTGATCTTCAAGTAAATAACTTAAAGAACTAAAGTATTAGTTAGAAGATTTTGATTTTACATTGCTACAAAATTCTGTTCTTCAAGTAAATAACTTATAGAACAAAAGTAGTTATTTTAGGGTTTTCAATTTTAAACTATTAACAAAATACTGATCTTCATGTAAATAATTTATAGAACAGAAGTAGTTAATTTAGAGTTTTTAATTTTAAACTATTAACAAAATGCAGATCTTCAAGTAAATAACTTATAGAACAAAAGTAGTTATTTTAGAGTTTTCAATTTTAAACTATTAACAAAATTCTGATCTTCAAGTAAATAACTTAAGGAACTAAAGTATTAGTTAGGAGATTTTGATTTTAAATTGCTACAAAATTCTGTTCTACAAGTAAATAACTTATAGAACAAAAGTAGTTATTTTAGAGTTTTCAATTTTAAACTATTAACAATATTCTGATCTTCAAGTAAATAACTTATAGAACAGAAGTAGTTATTTTAGGGTTTTCAATTTTAAACTATTAACAAAATACTGATCTTCATGTAAATAACTTATAGAACAGAAGTAGTTAATTAAGAGTTTTTAATTTTAAACTATTAACAAAATGCAGATCTTCAAGTAAATAACTTATAGAACAAAAGTAGTTATTTTAGGGTTTTCAATTTTAAACTATTAGCAAAATTCTGATCTTCAAGTAAATAACTTATAGAACAGAAGTAGTTAATTTAGAGTTTTTAATTTTAAACTATTAACAAAATGCAGATCTTCAAGTAAATAACTTATAGAACAAAAGTAGTTATTTTAGGGTTTTCAATTTTAAACTATTAACAAAATACTGATCTTCATATACTTAACTTATAGAACTGAAGTAGTTAATTTAGAGTTTTTAATTTTAAACTATTAACAAAATGCAGATCTTCAAGTAAATAACTTATAGAACAAAAGTAGTTATTTTAGGGTTTTCAATTTTAAACTATTAACAAAATACTGATCTTCATATACTTAACTTATAGAACAGAAGTAGTTAATTTAGAGTTTTTAATTTTAAACTATTAACAAAATGCAGATCTTCAAGTAAATAACTTATAGAACAAAAGTAGTTATTTTAGGGTTTTCAATTTTTAACTATTAGCAAAATTCTGATCTTCAAGTAAATAACTTAAAAAACTAAAGTATTAGTTAGAAGATTTTGATTTTACATTGCTACAAAATTCTGTTCTTCAAGTAAATAACTTATTGAACAAAAGTAGTTATTTTAGGGTTTTCAATTTTAAACTATTAACACAATTCTGATCTTCAAGTAAATAACTTACGGAACTAAAGTATTAGTTAGAAGATTTTGATTTTAAATTGCTACAAAATTCTGTTCTACAAGTAAATAACTTATAGAACAAAAGTAGTTATTTTAGAGTTTTCAATTTTAAACTATTAACAATATTCTGATCTTCATCTATATAACTTATAGAACAGAAGTAGTTATTTTAGGGTTTTCAATTTTAAACTATTAACAAAATACTGATCTTCATGTAAATAACTTATAGAACAGAAGTAGTTAATTTAGAGTTTTTAATTTTAAACTATTAACAAAATGCAGATCTTCAAGTAAATAACTTATAGAACAAAAGTGGTTATTTTAGGGTTTTCAATTTTAAACTATTAGCAAAATTCTGATCTTCAAGTAAATAACTTAAAGAACTAAAGTATTAGTTAGAAGATTTTGATTTTACATTGCTACAAAATTCTGTTCTTCAAGTAAATAACTTATAGAACAAAAGTAGATATTTTAGGGTTTTCAATTTTAAACTATTAACAAAATACTGATCTTCATGTAAATAACTTATAGAACAGAAGTAGTTAATTTAGAATTTTTAATTTTAAACTCTTAACAAAATGCAGATCTTCAAGTAAATAACTTATAGAACAAAAGTAGTTATTTTAGGGTTTTCAATTTTAAACTATTATAAAATTCTGATCTTCAAGTAAATAACTTAAAGAACTAAAGTATTAGTTAGAAGATTTTGACTTTACATTGCTACAAAATTCTGTTCTTCAAGTAAATAACTTATAGAACAAAAGTAGTTATTTTAGGGTTTTCAATTTTAAACTATTAACAAAATTCTGATCTTCAAGTAAATAACTTAAGGAACTAAAGTATTAGTTAGAAGATTTTGATTTTAAGTTGTTACAAAATTCTGTTCTTCAAGTAAATAACTTATAGAACAAAAGTAGTTATTTAAGAGTTTTCAATTTTAAACTATTAACAAAATTCTGATCTTCAAGTAAATAACTTATAGAACAGAAGTAGTTAATTTAGAGTTTTTAATTTTAAACTACTCACAAAATGCAGATCTTCAAGTAAATAACTTATAGAACAAAAGTAATTATTTTAGGGTTTTCAATTTTAAACTATTAGCAAAATTCTGATCTTCAATTAAATAACTTAAAGAACTAAAGTATTAGTTAGAAGATTTTGATTTTACATTGCTACAAAATTCTGTTCTTCAAGTAAATAACTTATAGAACAAAAGTAGTTATTTTAGGGTTTTCAATTTTAAACTATTAACAAAATACTGATCTTCATGTAAATAACTTATAGAACAGAAGTAGTTAATTTAGAATTTTTAATTTTAAACTATTAACAACATGCAGATCTTGAAGTAAATAACTTATAGAACAAAAGTAGTTATTTTAGGGTTTTCAATTTTAAACTATTATAAAATTCTGATCATCAAGTAAATAACTTAAAGAACTAAAGTATTAGTTAGAAGATTTTGACTTTACATTGCTACAAAATTCTGTTCTTCAAGTAAATAACTTATAGAACAAAAGTAGTTATTTAAGGGTTTTCAATTTTAAACTATTAACAAAATTCTGATCTTCAAGTAAATAACTTAAGGAACTAAAGTATTAGTTAGAAGATTTTGATTTTAAGTTGCTACAAAATTCTGTTCTTCAAGTAAATAACTTATAGAACAAAAGTAGTTATTTTAGAGTTTTCAATTTTAAACTATTATCAAAATTCTGATCTTCAAGTAAATAACTTATAGAACAGAAGTAGTTAATTTAGAGTTTTTAATTTTAAACTACTAACAAAATGCAGATCTTCAAGTAAATAACTTATAGAACAAAATTAGTTATTTTAGGGTTTTCAATTTTAAACTATTATAAAATTCTGATCTTCAAGTAAATAACTTAAAGAACTAAAGTATTAGTTAGAAGATTTTGACTTTACATTGCTACAAAATTCTGTTCTTCAAGTAAATAACTAATAGAACAAAAGTAGTTATTTTAGGGTTTTCAATTTTAAACTATTAACAAAATTCTGATCTTCAAGTAAATAACTTAACCAACTAAAGTATTAGTTAGAATATTTTGATTTTAAATTGCTACAAAATTCTGTTCTACAAGTAAATAACTTATAGAACTAAAGTAGTTATTTTAGAGTTTTCAATTTTAAACTATTAACAATATTCTGATCTTCAAGTAAATAACTTATAGAACAAAAGTAGTTATTTTAGGGTTTTCAATTTTAAACTATTAACAAAATTCTGATCTTCAAGTAAATAACTTAAGGAACTAAAGTATTAGTTAGAAGATTTTGATTTTAAATTGCTACAAAATTCTGTTCTACAAGTAAATAACTTATAGAACAAAAGTAGTTATTTTAGGGTTTTCAATTTTAAACTATTAACAAAATACTGATCTTTAAGTAAATAACTTATAGAACAGAAGTAGTTAATTTAGAGTTTTTAATTTTAAACTATTAACAAAATGCAGATCTTCAAGTAATAAACTTATAGAACAAAAGTAGTTATTTTAGGGTTTTCAATTTTAAACTATTAACAAATTACTGATCTTCATATACTTAACTTATAGAACAGAAGTAGTTAATTTAGAGTTTTTAATTTTAAACTATTAACAAAATGCATATATTCAAGTAAATAACTTATAGAACAAAAGTAGTTATTTTAGGGTTTTCAATTTTAAACTATTAACAAAATCCTGATCTTCAAGTAAATAACTTAAGGAACTAAAGTATTAGTTAGAAGATTTTGATTTTAAATTGCTACAAAATTCTGTTCTACAAGTAAATAACATATAGAACTAAAGTAGTTATTATAGAGTTTTCAATTTTAAACTATTAACAATATTCTGATCTTCAAGTAAATAACTTATAGAACAAAAGTAATTATTTTAGGGTTTTCAATTTTAAACTATTAACAAAATACTGATCTTCATGTAAATAACATATAGAACAGAAGTAGTTAATTTAGAGTTTTTAAATTTAAACTATTAACAAAATGCAGATCTTCAAGTAAATAACTTATAGAACAAAAGTAGTTATTTTAGGGTTTTCAATTTTAAACTATTAACAAAATCCTGATCTTCTAGTAAATAACTTAAAGAACTAAAGTATTAGTTAGAAGATTTTGATTTTAAATTGCTACAAAATTCTGTTCTACAAGTAAATAACTTATAGAACAAAAGTAGTTATTTTAGAGTTTTCAATTTTAAACTATTAACAATATTCTGATCTTCAAGTAAATAACTTATAGAACAGAAGTAGTTATTTTAGGGTTTTCAATTTTAAACTATTAACAAAATACTGATCTTCATGTAAATAACTTATAGAACAGAAGTAGTTAATTTAGAGTTTTTAATTTTAAACTATTAACAAAATGCAGATCTTCAAGTAAATAACTTATAGAACAAAAGTAGTTATTTTAGCGTTTCCAATTTTAAACTATTAGCAAAATTCTGATCTTCAAGTAAATAACTTAAAGAACTAAAGTATTAGTTAGAAGATTTTGATTTTACATTGCTACAAAATTCTGTTCTTCAAGTAAATAACTTATAGAACAAAAGTAGTTATTTTAGGGTTTTCAATTTTAAACTATTAACAAAATACTGATCTTCATGTAAATAACTTATAGAACAGAAGTAGTTAATTTAGAATTTTTAATTTTAAACTATTAACAAAATGCAGATCTTCAAGTAAATAACTTATAGAACAAAAGTAGTTATTTTTGGGTTTTCAATTTTAAACTATTATAAAATTCTGATCTTCAAGTAAATAACTTAAAGAACTAAAGTATTAGTTAGAAGATTTTGACTTTACATTGCTACAAAATTCTGTTCTTCAAGTAAATAACTTATAGAACAAAAGTAGTTATTTTAGGGTTTTCAATTTTAAACTATTAACAAAATTCTGATCTTCAAGTAAATAACTTAAGGAACTAAAGTATTAGTTAGAAGATTTTGATTTTAAATTGCTACAAAATTCTGTTCTACAAGTAAATAACTTATAGAACAAAAGTAGTTATTTTAGAGTTTTTAATTTTAAACTATTAACAAAATGCAGATCTTCAAGTAAATAACTTATAGAAGAAAAGTAGTTATTTTAGGGTTTTCAATTTTAAACTATTAACAAAATACTGATCTTCATGTAAATAACTTATAGAACATAAGTAGTTAATTTAGAGTTTTTAAATTTAAACTATTAACAAAATGCAGATCTTCAAGTAAATAACTTATAGAACAAAAGTAGTTATTTTAGGGTTTTCAATTTTAAACTATTAACAAAATCCTGATCTTCAAGTAAATAACTTAAGGAACTAAAGTATTAGTTAGAAGATTTTGATTTTAAATTGCTACAAAATTCTGTTCTACAAGTAAATAACATATAGAACTAAAGTAGTTATTTTAGAGTTTTCAATTTTAAACTATTAACAATATTCTGATCTTCAAGTAAATAACTTATAGAACAAAAGTAGTCATTTTAGGGTTTTCAATTTTAAACTATTAACAAAATACTGATCTTCATGTAAATAACTTATAGAACAGAAGTAGTTAATTTAGAGTTTTTAAATTTAAACTATTAACAAAATGCAGATCTTCAAGTAAATAACTTATAGAACAAAAGTAGTTATTTTAGGGTTTTCAATTTTAAACTATTAACAAAATGCAGATCTTCAAGTAAATAACTTATAGAACAAAAGTAGTTATTTTAGGGTTTTTAATTTTAAACTATTAGCAAAATTCTGATCTTTAAGTAAATAACTTAAAGAACTAAAGTATTAGTTAGAAGATTTTGATTTTACATTGCTACAAAATTCTGTTCTTCAAGTAAATAACTTATAGAACAAAAGTAGTTATTTTAGGGTTTTCAATTTTAAACTATTAACAAAATACTGATCTTCATGTAAATAACTTATAGAACAGAAGTAGTTAATTTAGAATTTTTAATTTTAAACTATTAACAAAATGCAGATCTTCAAGTAAATAACTTATAGAACAAAAGTAGTTATTTTAGGGTTTTCAATTTTAAACTATTATAAAATTCTGATCATCAAGTAAATAACTTAAAGAACTAAAGTATTAGTTAGAAGATTTTGACTTTACATTGCTACAAAATTCTGTTCTTCAAGTAAATAACTTATAGAACAAAAGTAGTTATTTTAGGGTTTTCAATTTTAAACTATTAACAAAATTCTGATCTTCAAGTAAATAACTTAAGGAACTAAAGTATTAGTTAGAAGATTTTGATTTTACATTGCTACAAAATTCTGTTCTTCAAGTAAATAACTTATAGAACAAAAGTAGTTATTTTAGGGTTTTCAATTTTAAACTATTAACAAAATTCTGATCTTCAAGTAAATAACTTAAGGAACTAAAGTATTAGTTAGAAGATTTTGATTTTAAATTGCTACAAAATTCTGTTCTACAAGTAAATAACTTATAGAACAAAAGTAGTTATTTTAGAGTTTTCAATTTTAAACTATTAACAATATTCTGATCTTCAAGTAAATAACTTATAGAACAGAAGTAGTTATTTTAGGGTTTTCAATTTTAAACTATTAACAAAATACTGATCTTCATGTAAATAACTTATAGAACAGAAGTAGTTAATTTAGAGTTTTTAATTTTAAACTATTAACAAAATGCAGATCTTCAAATAAATAACTTATAGAACAAAAGTAGTTATTTTAGGGTTTTCAATTTTAAACTATTAACAAAATTCTGATCTTCAAGTAAATAACTTAATGAACTAAAGTATTAGTTAGAAGATTTTGATTTTAAGTTGCTACAAAATTCTGTTCTTCAAGTAAATAACTTATAGAACAAAAGTAGTTATTTTAGAGTTTTCAATTTTAAACTATTATCAAAATTCTGATCTTCAAGTAAATAACTTATAGAACAGAAGTAGTTAATTTAGAGTTTTTAATGTTAAACTACTAACAAAATGCAGATCTTCAAGTAAATAACTTATAGAACAAAATTAGTTATTTTAGGGTTTTCAATTTTAAACTATTATAAAATTCTGATCTTCAAGTAAATAACTTAAAGAACTAAAGTATTAGTTAGAAGATTTTGACTTTACATTGCTACAAAATTCTGTTCTTCAAGTAAATAACTTATAGAACAAAAGTAGTTATTTTAGGGTTTTCAATTTTAAACTATTAACAAAATTCTGATCTTCAAGTAAATAACTTAAGGAACTAAAGTATTAGTTAGAATATTTTGATTTTAAATTGCTACAAAATTCTGTTCTACAAGTAAATAACTTATAGAACTAAAGTAGTTATTTTAGAGTTTTCAATTTTAAACTATTAACAATATTCTGATCTTCAAGTAAATAACTTATAGAACAAAAGTAGTTATTTTAGGGTTTTCAATTTTAAACTATTAACAAAATTCTGATCTTCAAGTAAATAACTTAAGGAACTAAAGTATTAGTTAGAAGATTTTGATTTTAAATTGCTACAAAATTCTGTTCTACAAGTAAATAACTTATAGAACAAAAGTAGTTATTTTAGGGTTTTCAATTTTAAACTATTAACAAAATACTGATCTTCATGTAAATAACTTATAGAACAAAAGTAGTTATTTTAGGGTTTTCAATTTTAAACTATTAACAAAATATTGATCTTTAAGTAAATAACTTATAGAACAGAAGTAGTTAATTTAGAGTTTTTAATTTTAAACTATTAACAAAATGCAGATCTTCAAGTAATAAACTTATAGAACAAAAGTAGTTATTTTAGGGTTTTCAATTTTAAACTATTAACAAATTACTGATCTTCATATACTTAACTTATAGAACAGAAGTAGTTAATTTAGAGTTTTTAATTTTAAACTATTAACAAAATGCATATATTCAAGTAAATAACTTATAGAACAAAAGTAGTTATTTTAGGGTTTTCAATTTTAAACTATTAACAAAATCCTGATCTTCAAGTAAATAACTTAAGGAACTAAAGTATTAGTTAGAAGATTTTGATTTTAAATTGCTACAAAATTCTGTTCTACAAGTAAATAACTTATAGAACAAAAGTAATTATTTTAGAGTTTTTAATTTTAAACTATTAACAAAATGCAGATCTTCAAGTAAATAACTTATAGAAGAAAAGTAGTTATTTTAGGGTTTTCAATTTTAAACTATTAAAAAATACTGATCTTCATGTAAATAACTTATAGAACATAAGTAGTTAATTTAGAGTTTTTAAATTTAAACTATTAACAAAATGCAGATCTTCAAGTAAATAACTTATAGAACAAAAGTAGTTATTTTAGGGTTTTCAATTTTAAACTATTAACAAAATCCTGATCTTCAAGTAAATAACTTAAGGAACTAAAGTATTAGTTAGAAGATTTTGATTTTAAATTGCTACAAAATTCTGTTCTACAAGTAAATAACATATAGAACTAAAGTAGTTATTTTAGAGTTTTCAATTTTAAACTATTAACAATATTCTGATCTTCAAGTAAATAACTTATAGAACAAAAGTAGTCATTTTAGGGTTTTCAATTTTAAACTATTAACAAAATACTGATCTTCATGTAAATAACTTATAGAACAGAAGTAGTTAATTTAGAGTTTTTAAATTTAAACTATTAACAAAATGCAGATCTTCAAGTAAATAACTTATAGAACAAAAGTAGTTATTTTAGGGTTTTCAATTTTAAACTATTAACAAAATGCAGATCTTCAAGTAAATAACTTATAGAACAAAAGTAGTTATTTTAGGGTTTTTAATTTTAAACTATTAGCAAAATTGTGATCTTTAAGTAAATAACTTAAAGAACTAAAGTATTAGTTAGAAGATTTTGATTTTACATTGCTACAAAATTCTGTTCTTCAAGTAAATAACTTATAGAACAAAAGTAGTTATTTTAGGGTTTTCAATTTTAAACTATTAACAAAATACTGATCTTCATGTAAATAACTTATAGAACAGAAGTAGTTAATTTAGAATTTTTAATTTTAAACTATTAACAAAATGCAGATCTTCAAGTAAATAACTTATAGAACAAAAGTAGTTATTTTAGGGTTTTCAATTTTAAACTATTATAAAATTCTGATCATCAAGTAAATAACTTAAAGAACTAAAGTATTAGTTAGAAGATTTTGATTTTACATTGCTGCAAAATTCTGTTCTTCAAGTAAATAACTTATAGAACAAAAGTAGTTATTTTAGGGTTTTCAATTTTAAACTATTAACAAAATACTGATCTTCATGTAAATAACTTATAGAACAGAAGTAGTTAATTTAGAGTTTTTAATTTTAAACTATTAACAAAATGCAGATCTTCAAATAAATAACTTATAGAACAAAAGTAGTTATTTTAGGGTTTTCAATTTTAAACTATTTACAAAATTCTGATCTTTAAGTAAATAACTTAAGGAACTAAATTATTAGTTAGAAGATTTTGATTTTAAATTGCTACAAAATTCTGTTCTACAAGTAAATAACTTATAGAACAAAAGTAGTTATTTTAGAGTTTTCAATTTTAAACTATTAACAATATTCTGATCTTCAAGTAAATAACTTATAGAACAGAAGTAGTTATTTTAGGGTTTTCAATTTTAAACTATTAACAAAATACTGATCTTCATGTAAATAACTTATAGAACAGAAGTAGTTAATTTAGAGTTTTTAATTTTAAACTATTAACAAAATGCAGATCTTCAAATAAATAACTTATAGAACAAAAGTAGTTATTTTAGGGTTTTCAATTTTAAACTATTAGCAAAATTCGGATCTCAAGTAAATAACTTAAAGAACTAAAGTATTAGTTAGAAGATTTTGATTTTACATTGCTACAAAATTCTGTTCTTCAAGTAAATAACTTATAGAACAAAAGTAGTTATTTTAGGGTTTTCAATTTTAAACTATTAACAAAATACTGATCTTCATGTAAATAACTTATAGAACAGAAGTAGTTAATTTAGAGTTTTTAATTTTAAACTATTAACAAAATGCAGATCTTCAAATAAATAACTTATAGAACAAAAGTAGTTATTTTAGGGTTTTCAATTTTAAACTATTAACAAAATGCAGATCTTCAAGTAAATAACTTATAGAACAAAAGTAGTTATTTTAGGGTTTTCAATTTTAAACTATTATAAAATTCTGATCTTCAAGTAAATAACTTAAAGAACTAAAGTATTAGTTAGAAGATTTTGACTTTACATTGCTACAAAATTCTGTTCTACAAGTAAATAACATATAGAACTAAAGTAGTTATTTTAGAGTTTTCAATTTTAAACTATTTACAATATTCTGATCTTCAAGTAAATAACTTATAGAACAGAAGTAGTTATTTTAGGGTTTTCAATTTTAAACTATTAACAAAATACTGATCTTCATGTAAATAACTTATAGAACAGAAGTAGTTAATTTAGAGTTTTTAATTTTAAACTATTAACAAAATGCAGATCTTCAAGTAAATAACTTATAGAACAAAAGTAGTTATTTTAGGGTTTTCAATTTTAAACTATTAGCAAAATTCTGATCTTCAAGTAAATAACTTAAAGAACTAAAGTATTAGTTAGAAGACTTTGATTTTACATTGCTACAAAATTCTGTTCTTCAAGTAAATAACTTATAGAACAAAAGTAGTTATTTTAGGGTTTTCAATTTTAAACTATTAACAAAATACTGATCTTCATGTAAATAACTTATAGAACAGAAGTAGTTAATTTAGAATTTTTAATTTTAAACTATTAACAAAATGCAGATCTTCAAGTAAATAACTTATAGAACAAAAGTAGTTATTTTAGGGTTTTCAATTTTAAACTATTATAAAATTCTGATCTTCAAGTAAATAACTTAAAGAACTAAAGTATTAGTTAGAAGATTTTGACTTTACATTGCTACAAAATTCTGTTCTTCAAGTAAATAACTTATAGAACAAAAGTAGTTATTTTAGGGTTTTCAATTTTAAACTATTAACAAAATTCTGATCTTCAAGTAAATAACTTAAGGAACTAAAGTATTAGTTAGAAGATTTTGATTTTACATTGCTACAAAATTCTGTTCTTCAAGTAAATAACTTATAGAACAAAAGTAGTTATTTTTGGGTTTTCAATTTTAAACTATTAACAAATTTCTGATCTTCATGTAAACAACTTAAGGAACTAAAGTATTAGTTAGAAGATTTTGATTTTAAATTGCTACAAAATTCTGTTCTACAAGTAAATAACTTATAGAACAAAAGTAGTTATTTTAGAGTTTTCAATTTTAAACTATTAACAATATTCTGATCTTCAAGTAAATAACTTATAGAACAGAAGTAGTTATTTTAGGGTTTTCAATTTTAAACTATTAACAAAATACTGATCTTCATGTAAATAACTTATAGAACAGAAGTAGTTAATTTAGAGTTTTTAATTTTAAACTATTAACAAAATGCAGATCTTCAAGTAAATAACTTATAGAACAAAAGTAGTTATTTTAGGGTTTTCAATTTTAAACTATTAGCAAAATTCTGATCTTCAAGTAAATAACTTAAAGAACTAAAGTATTAGTTAGAAGATTTTGATTTTACATTGCTACAAAATTCTGTTCTTCAAGTAAATAACTTATAGAACAAAAGTAGTTATTTTAGGGTTTTCAATTTTAAACTATTAACAAAATACTGATCTTCATGTAAATAACTTATAGAACAGAAGTAGTTAATTTAGAATTTTTAATTTTAAACTATTAACAAAATGCAGATCTTCAAGTAAATATCTTATAGAACAAAAGTAGTTATTTTAGGGTTTTCAATTTTAAACTATTATAAAATTCTGATCTTCAAGTAAATAACTTAAAGAACTAAAGTATTAGTTAGAAGATTTTGACTTTACATTGCTACAAAATTCTGTTCTTCAAGTAAATAACTTATAGAACAAAAGTAGTTATTTTAGAGTTTTCAATTTTAAACTATTAACAATATTCTGATCTTCAAGTAAATAACTTATAGAACAAAAGTAGTTATTTAAGGGTTTTCAATTTTAAACTATTAACAAAATTCTGATCTTCAAATAAATAACTTAAGGAACTAAAGTATTAGTTAGAAGATTTTGATTTTAAGTTGCTACAAAATTCTGTTCTTCAAGTAAATAACTTATAGAACAAAAGTAGTTATTTTAGAGTTTTCAATTTTAAACTATTAACAAAATTCTGATCTTCAAGTAAATAACTTATAGAACAGAAGTAGTTAATTTAGAGTTTTTAATTTTAAACTACTAACAAAATGCAGATCTTCAAGTAAATAACTTATAGAACAAAATTAGTTATTTTAGGGTTTTCAATTTTAAACTATTATAAAATTCTGATCTTCAAGTAAATAACTTAAAGAACTAAAGTATTAGTTAGAAGATTACGACTTTACATTGCTACAAAATTCTGTTCTTCAAGTAAATAACTTATAGAACAAAAGTAGTTATTTTAGGGTTTTCAATTTTAAACTATTAACAAAATTCTGATCTTCAAGTAAATAACTTAAGGAACTAAAGTATTAGTTAGAAGATTTTGATTTTAAATTGCTACAAAATTCTGTTCTACAAGTAAATAACTTATAGAACTAAAGTAGTTATTTTAGAGTTTTCAATTTTAAACTATTAACAATATTCTGATCTTCAAGTAAATAACTTATAGAACAAAAGTAGTTATTTTAGGGTTTTCAATTTTAAACTATTAACAAAATTCTGATCTTCAAGTAAATAACTTAAGGAACTAAAGTATTAGTTAGAAGATTTTGATTTTAAATTGCTACAAAATTCTGTTCTACAAGTAAATAACTTATAGAACAAAAGTAGTTATTTTAGGGTTTTCAATTTTAAACTATTAACAAAATACTGATCTTCATGTAAATAACTTATAGAACAAAAGTAGTTATTTTAGGGTTTTCAATTTTAAACTATTAACAAAATACTGATCTTCAAGTAAATAACTTATAGAACAGAAGTAGTTAATTTAGAGTTTTTAATTTTAAACTATTAACAAAATGCAGATCTTCAAGTAAATAACTTATAGAACAAAAGTAGTTATTTTAGGGTTTTCAATTTTAAACTATTAACAAATTACTGATCTTCAAATACTTAACTTATAGAACAGAAGTAGTTAATTTAGAGTTTTTAATTTTAAACTATTAACAAAATGCAGATCTTCAAGTAAATAACTTATAGAACAAAAGTTGTTATTTTAGGGTTTTCAATTTTAAACTATTAACAAAATACTGATCTTCATATACTTAACTTATAGAACAGAAGTAGTTAATTTAGAGTTTTTAATTTTAAACTATTAGCAAAATTCTGATCTTCAAGTAAATAACTTAAAGAACTAAAGTATTAGTTAGAGGATTTTGATTTTACATTGCTACAAAATTCTGTTCTTCAAGTAAATAACTTATAGAACAAAAGTAGTTATTTTAGGGTTTTCAATTTTAAACTATTAACAAAATACTGATCTTCATGTAAATAACTTATAGAACAGAAGTAGTTAATTTAGAGTTTTTAAATTTAAACTATTAACAAAATGCAGATCTTCAAGTAAATAACTTATAGAACAAAAGTAGTTATTTTAGGGTTTTCAATTTTGAACTATTAACAAAATTCTGATCTTCAAGTAAATAACTTAAGGAACTAAAGTATTAGATAGAAGATTTTGATTTTAAATTGCTACAAAATTCTGTTCTACAAGTAAATATCTTATAGAACAAAAGTAGTTATTTTAGAGTTTTCAATTTTAAACTATTAACAATATTCTGATCTTCAAGTAAATAACTTATAGAACAGAAGTAGTTATTTTAGGGTTTTCAATTTTAAACTATTAACAAAATACTGATCTTCATGTAAATAACTTATAGAACAGAAGTAGTTAATTTAGAGTTTTTAATTTTAAACTATTAACAAAATGCAGATCTTCAAGTAAATAACTTAGAGAACAAAAGTAGTTATTTTAGGGTTTTCAATTTTAAACTATTAGCAAAATTCTGATCTTCAAGTAAATAACTTAAAGAACTAAAGTATTAGTTAGAAGATTTTGATTTTACATTGCTACAAAATTCTGTTCTTCAAGTAAATAACTTATAGAACAAAAGTAGTTATTTTAGGGTTTTCAATTTTAAACTATTAACAAAATACTGATCTTCATGTAAATAACTTATAGAACAGAAGTAGTTAATTTAGAATTTTTAATTTTAAACTATTAACAAAATGCAGATCTTCAAGTAAATAACTTATAGAACAAAAGTAGTTATTTTAGGGTTTTCAATTTTAAACTATTAACAAAATGCAGATCTTCAAGTAAATAACTTATAGAACAAAAGTAGTTATTTTAGGGTTTTCAATTTTAAACTATTAACAAAATTCTGATCTTCATGTAAATAACTTATAGAACAGAAGTAGTTAATTTAGACTTTTTAATTTTAAACTATTAACTAAACGCAGATCTTCAAGTAAATAACTTATAGAACAAAAGTAGTTATTTTAGGGTTTTCAATTTTAAACCATTAACAAAATTCTGATCTTTAGGTAAATAACTTAAGGAACTAAAGTATTAGTTAAAAGATTTTAATTTTAAATTTCTACAAAATTCTGTTCTTCAAGTAAATAACTTATAGAACAAAAGTAGTATTTGAGAGTTTTCAATTTTAAACTATTGACAACATTCTGATCTTCAAGTAAATAACATATAGAACAGAAGTAGTTAATTTAGAGTTTTTAATTTTAAGCTATTAACAAAATGCAGATCTTCAAGTAAATAATTTATAAAACAAAAATAGTTATTTTAGGGTTTTCAATTTTAAACTATTAGCAAAATTGTGATCTTCAAGTAAATAACTTAAAGAACTAAAGTATTAGTTAGAAGATTTTGATTTTAAATTGCTAAAAATTCTGTTCTTCAAGTAAATAACTTATAGAACAAAAGTAGTTATTTTAGAGTTTTCAATTTTAAACTATTAACAAAATTCTGATCTTTAAGTAAATAAGTTATAGAACAGAAGTAGTTAATTTAGAGTTTTTAATTTTAAACTATTAACAAAATGCAGATCTGCAAGTAAAAAACTTAAAGAACTAAAGTATTAGTTAGATGATTTTGATTTTAAATTGCTACAAAATTCTGTTCTTCAAGTAAATAACTTATAGAACAAAAGTAGTTATTTTAGAGTTTTCAATTTTAAACTATTAACAAAATTCTGATCTTCATGTAAATAACTTATAGAACAGAAGTAGTTAATTTAGACTTTTTAATTTTAAACTATTAACTAAACGCAGATCTTCAGGTAAATAACTTATAGAACAAAAGTAGTTATTTTAGGGTTTTCAATTTTAAACTATTAATAAAATTGTGATCTTTAAGTAAATGACTTAAGGAACTAAAGTATTAGTTAAAAGATTTTAATTTTAAATTGCTACAAAATTCTGTTCTTCAAGTAAATAACTTATAGAACATAAGTAGTATTTGAGAGTTTTCAATTTTAAACTATTGACAACATTCTGATCTTCAAGTAAATAACATATAGAACAGAAGTAGTTAATTTAGAGTTTTTAATTTTAAGCTATTAACAAAATGCAGATCTTCAAGTAAATAATTTATAAAACAAAAATAGTTATTCATAGGGTTTTCAATTTTAAACTATTAGCAAAATTGTGATCTTCAAGTAAATAACTTAAAGAACTAAAGTATTAGTTAGAAGATTTTGATTTTAAATTGCTACAAAATTCTGTTCTTCAAGTAAATAACTTATAGAACAAAAGTAGTTATTTTAGAGTTTTCAATTTTGAACTATTAACAAAATTCTGATCTTTAAGTAAATAACTTATAGAACAGAAGTAGTTAATTTAGAGTTTTTAATTTTAAACTATTAACAAAATGCAGATCTGCAAGTAAATAACTTAAAGAACTAAAGTATTAGTTAGATGATTTTGATTTTAAATTGCTACAAAATTCTGTTCTTCAAGTAAATAACTTATAGAACAAAAGTAGTTATTTCAGAGTTTTCAATTTTAAACTATTAACAAAATTCTGATCTTCATGTAAATAACTTATAGAACAGTAATAGTTAATTTAGACTTTTTAATTTTAAACTATTAACTAAACGCAGATCTTCAGGTAAATAACTTATAGAACAAAAGTAGTTATTTTAGGGTTTTCAATTTTAAACTATTAATAAAATTCTGATCTTTAAGTAAATGACTTAAGGAACTAAAGTATTAGTTAGAAGATTTTAATTTTAAATTGCTACAAAATTCTGTTCTTCAAGTAAATAACTTATAGAACAAAAGTAGTTATTTTAGAGTTTTCAATTTAAACTATTGACAACATTCTGATCTTCAAGTAAATAACTTATAGAACAGAAGTAGTTAATTTAGAGTTTTTAATTTTAAACTATTAACAAAATGCATATCTTCAAGTAAAAAACTTATAGACCAAAAATAGTTATTTTAGGGTTTTCAATTTTAAACTATTAGCAAAATTCTGATCTTCAAGTAAATAACTTAAAGAACTAAAGTATTAGTTAGAAGATTTTGATTTTAAATTGCTACAAAATTCTGTTCTTCAAGTAAATAACTTATAGAACAAAAGTAGCTATTTTAGAGTTTTCAATTTTAAACTATTAACAAAATTCTGATCTTCAAGTAAATAACTTATAGAACAGAAGTAGTTAAATTTAGAGTTTTTAATTTTAAACTATTAACAAAATGCAGATCTTCAAGTAAATAACTTATAGAACAAAAGTAGTTATTTTAGGGTTTTCAATTTTAAACTATTAACAAAATTCTGATCTTCATGTAAATAACTTATAGAACAGAAGTAGTTAATTTAGAGTTTTTAATTTTAAACTATTAACTAAATGCAGATCTTCAAGTAAATAACTTACAGAACAAAAGTAGTTATTTTAGGGTTTTCAGTTTTAAACTATTAACAAAATTCTGATCTTTAAGTAAATAACTTAAGGAACTCCAGTATTAGTTAGAAGATTTTAATTTTAAATTGCTACAAAATTCTGTTCTTCAAGTAAATAACTTATAGAACAGAAGTAGTTAATTTAGAGTTTTTAATTTTAAAGTATTAACAAAATGCAGATCTTCAAGTAAATAACTTATAGAACAAAAGTAGTTATTTTAGGGTTTTCAATTTTAAACTATTAACAAAATGCTGATCTTCATGTAAATAACTTAAAGAACAGAAGTAGTTAATTTAGAGTTTTTAATTTTAAACTATTAACAAAATCCAGATCTTCAAGTAAATAACTTATAGAACAAACGTAGTTATTTTAGTATTTTCAATTTTGAACTATTAACAAAATTCTGATCTTCAAGTAAATAACTTATAGAACTAAAGTATTAGTTTGAAGATTTTGATTTTAAATTGTCTACATATTTCTGTTCTTTAAGTAAATAACTAAAAGAACAAAAGTAGTTAGAGTATAGCTTTAATTTTAAACTATTAACAAAATGCAGATCTTCAAGTAAATAACTTATAGAACAAAAGTAGTTATTTTAGGGTTTTCAATTTTAAACTATTAACAAAATTCTGATCATCAAGTAAATAACTTATAGAACAGAAGTAGTTAATTTAGAGTTTTTAATTTTAAACTATTAACAAAATGCAGATCTTCAAGTAAATAACTTATAGAACAAAAGTAGTTATTTTAGAGTTTTCAATTTTAAACTATTAACAAAATTCTGATCTTTAAGTAAATAACTTATAGAACAGAAGTAGTTAATTTAGAGTTTTTAATTTTAAACTATTAACAAAATGCAGATCTTCAAGTAAATAACTTAAAGAACTAAAGTATTAGTTAGATGATTTTGATTTTAAATTGCTACAAAATTCTGTTCTTCAAATAAATAACTTATAGAACAAAAGTAGTTATTTTAGAGTTTTCAATTTTAAACTATTAACAAAATTCTGATCTTCATGTAAATAACTTATAGAACAGAAGTAGTTAATTTAGACTTTTTAATTTTAAACTATTAACTAAACGCAGATCTTCAAGTAAATAACTTATAGAACAAAAGTAGTTATTTTAGGGTTTTCAATTTTAAACCATTAACAAAATTCTGATCTTTAGGTAAATAACTTAAGGTACTAAAGTATTAGTTAGAAGATTTTAATTTTAAATTACTACAAAATTCTGTTCTTCAAGTAAATAACTTATAGAACAAAAGTAGTATTTGAGAGTTTTCAATTTTAAACTATTGACAACATTCTGATCTTCAAGTAAATAACTTATAGAACAGAAGTAGTTAATTTAGAGTTTTTAATTTTAAACTATTAACTAAACTCAGATCTTCAGGTAAATAACTTATAGAACAAAAGTAGTTATTTTAGGGTTTTCAATTTTAAACTATTAATAAAATTCTGATCTTTAAGTAAATGACTTAAGGAACTAAAGTATTAGTTAGAAGATTTTAATTTTAAATTGCTACAAAATTCTGTTCTTCAAGTAAATAACTTATAGAACAAAAGTAGTTATTTTAGAGTTTTCAATTTAAACTTTTGACAACATTCTGATCTTCAAGTAAATAACTTATAGAACAGAAGTAGTTAATTTAGAGTTTTTAATTTTAAACTATTAACAAAATGCATATCTTCAAGTAAAAAACTTATAGACCAAAAATAGTTATTTTAGGGTTTTCAATTTTAAACTATTAGCAAAATTCTGATCTTCAAGTAAATAACTTAAAGAACTAAAGTATTAGTTAGAAGATTTTGATTTTAAATTGCTACAAAATTCTGTTCTTCAAGTAAATAACTTATAGAACAAAAGTAGCTATTTTAGAGTTTTCAATTTTAAACTATTAACAAAATTCTGATCTTCAAGTAAATAACTTATAGAATAGAAGTAGTTAAATTTAGAGTTTTTAATTTTAAACTATTAACAAAATGCAGATCTTCAAATAAATAACTTTTAGAACAAAAGTAGTTATTTTAGGGTTTTCAATTTTAAACTATTAACAAAATTCTGATCTTCATGTAAATAACTTATAGAACAGAAGTAGTTAATTTAGAGTTTTTAATTTTAAACTATTAACTAAATGCAGATCTTCAAGTAAATAACTTACAGAACAAAAGTAGTTATTTTAGGGTTTTCAATTTTAAACTATTAACAAAATTCTGATCTTTAAGTAAATAACTTAAGGAACTCAAGTATTAGTTAGAAGATTTTAATTTTAAATTGCTACAAAATTCTGTTCTTCAAGTAAATAACTTATAGAACAGAAGTAGTTAATTTAGAGTTTTTAATTTTAAACTATTAACAAAATGCAGATCTTCAAGTAAATAACTTATAGAACAAAAGTAGTTATTTTAGGGTTTTCAATTTTAAACTATTAACAAAATGCTGATCTTCATGTAAATAACTTAAAGAACAGATGTAGTTAATTTAGAGTTTTTAATTTTAAACTATTAACAAAATCCAGATCTTCAAGTAAATAACTTATAGAACAAACGTAGTTATTTTAGTATTTTCAATTTTGAACTATTAACAAAATTCTGATCTTCAAGTAAATAACTTATAGAACTAAAGTATTAGTTTGAAGATTTTGATTTTCAATTGTCTACATATTTCTGTTCTTTAAGTAAATAACTAAAAGAACAAAAGTAGTTAGAGTATAGCTTTAATTTTAAACTATTAACAAAATGCAGATCTTCAAGTAAATAACTTATAGAACAAAAGTAGTTATTTTAGGGTTTTCAATTTTAAACTATTAACAAAATTCTGATCATCAAGTAAATAACTTATAGAACAGAAGTAGTTAATTTAGAGTTTTTAATTTTAAACTATTAACAAAATGCAGATCTTCAAGTAAATAACTTATAGAACAAAAGTAGTTATTTTAGAGTTTTCAATTTTAAACTATTAACAAAATTCTGATCTTTAAGTAAATAACTTATAGAACAGAAGTAGTTAATTTAGAGTTTTTAATTTTAAACTATTAACAAAACGCAGATCTTCAAGTAAATAACTTAAAGAACTAAAGTATTAGTTAGATGATTTTGATTTTAAATTGCTACAAAATTCTGTTCTTCAAGTAAATAACTTATAGAACAAAAGTAGTATTTGAGAGTTTTCAATTTTAAACTATTGACAACATTCTGATCTTCAAGTAAATAACTTATAGAACAGAAGTAGTTAATTTAGAGTTTTTAATTTTAAACTATTAACTAAACTCAGATCTTCAGGTAAATAACTTATAGAACAAAAGTAGTTATTTTAGGGTTTTCAATTTTAAACTATTAATAAAATTCTGATCTTTAAGTAATTGACTTAAGGAACTAAAGTATTAGTTAGAAGATTTTAATTTTAAATTGCTACAAAATTCTGTTCTTCAAGTAAATAACTTATAGAACAAAAGTAGTTATTTTAGAGTTTTCAATTTAAACTATTGACAACATTCTGATTTTCAAGTAAATAACTTATAGAACAGAAGTAGTTAATTTAGAGTTTTTAATTTTAAACTATTAACAAAATGCATATCTTCAAGTAAAAAACTTATAGACCAAAAATAGTTATTTTAGGGTTTTCAATTTTAAACTATTAGCAAAATTCTGATCTTCAAGTAAATAACTTAAAGAACTAAAGTATTAGTTAGAAGATTTTGATTTTACATTGCTACAAAATTCTGTTCTTCAAGTAAATAACTTATAGAACAAAAGTAGTTATTTTAGGGTTTTCAATTTTAAACTATTAACAAAATACTGATCTTCATGTAAATAATTTATAGAACAGAAGTAGTTAATTTAGAGTTTTTAATTTTAAACTATTAACAAAATGCAGATCTTCAAGTAAATAACTTATAGAACAAAAGTAGTTATTTTAGGGTTTTCAATTTTAAACTATTAACAAAATTCTGATCTTCAAGTAAATAACTTAAGGAACTAAAGTATTAGTTAGGAGATTTTGATTTTAAATTGCTACAAAATTCTGTTCTACAAGTAAATAACTTATAGAACAAAAGTAGTTATTTTAGAGTTTTCAATTTTAAACTATTAACAATATTCTGATCTTCAAGTAAATAACTTATAGAACAGAAGTAGTTATTTTAGGGTTTTCAATTTTAAACTATTAACAAAATACTGATCTTCATGTAAATAACTTATAGAACAGAAGTAGTTAATTAAGAGTTTTTAATTTTAAACTATTAACAAAATGCAGATCTTCAAGTAAATAACTTATAGAACAAAAGTAGTTATTTTAGGGTTTTCAATTTTAAACTATTAGCAAAATTCTGATCTTCAAGTAAATAACTTATAGAACAGAAGTAGTTAATTTAGAGTTTTTAATTTTAAACTATTAACAAAATGCAGATCTTCAAGTAAATAACTTATAGAACAAAAGTAGTTATTTTAGGGTTTTCAATTTTAAACTATTAACAAAATACTGATCTTCATATACTTAACTTATAGAACTGAAGTAGTTAATTTAGAGTTTTTAATTTTAAACTATTAACAAAATGCAGATCTTCAAGTAAATAACTTATAGAACAAAAGTAGTTATTTTAGGGTTTTCAATTTTAAACTATTAACAAAATACTGATCTTCATATACTTAACTTATAGAACAGAAGTAGTTAATTTAGAGTTTTTAATTTTAAACTATTAACAAAATGCAGATCTTCAAGTAAATAACTTATAGAACAAAAGTAGTTATTTTAGGGTTTTCAATTTTAAACTATTAGCAAAATTCTGATCTTCAAGTAAATAACTTAAAGAACTAAAGTATTAGTTAGAAGATTTTGATTTTACATTGCTACAAAATTCTGTTCTTCAAGTAAATAACTTATAGAACAAAAGTAGTTATTTTAGGGTTTTCAATTTTAAACTATTAACACAATTCTGATCTTCAAGTAAATAACTTACGGAACTAAAGTATTAGTTAGAAGATTTTGATTTTAAATTGCTACAAAATTCTGTTCTACAAGTAAATAACTTATAGAACAAAAGTAGTTATTTTAGAGTTTTCAATTTTAAACTATTAACAATATTCTGATCTTCATCTATATAACTTATAGAACAGAAGTAGTTATTTTAGGGTTTTCAATTTTAAACTATTAACAAAATACTGATCTTCATGTAAATAACTTATAGAACAGAAGTAGTTAATTTAGAGTTTTTAATTTTAAACTATTAACAAAATGCAGATCTTCAAGTAAATAACTTATAGAACAAAAGTAGTTATTTTAGGGTTTTCAATTTTAAACTATTAGCAAAATTCTGATCTTCAAGTAAATAACTTAAAGAACTAAAGTATTAGTTAGAAGATTTTGACTTTACATTGCTACAAAATTCTGTTCTTCAAGTAAATAACTTATAGAACAAAAGTAGTTATTTAAGGGTTTTCAATTTTAAACTATTAACAAAATTCTGATCTTCAAGTAAATAACTTAAGGAACTAAAGTATTAGATTGAAGATTTTGATTTTAAGTTGCTACAAAATTCTGTTCTTCAAGTAAATAACTTATAGAACAAAAGTAGTTATTTTAGAGTTTTCAATTTTAAACTATTAACAAAATTCTGATCTTCAAGTAAATAACTTATAGAACAGAAGTAGTTAATTTAGAGTTTTTAATTTTAAACTACTAACAAAATGCAGATCTTCAAGTAAATAACTTATAGAACAAAATTAGTTATTTTAGGGTTTTCAATTTTAAACTATTATAAAATTCTGATCTTCAAGTAAATAACTTAAAGAACTAAAGTATTAGTTAGAAGATTTTGACTTTACATTGCTACAAAATTCTGTTCTTCAAGTAAATAACTTATAGAACAAAAGTAGTTATTTTAGGGTTTTCAATTTTAAACTATTAACAAAATTCTGATCTTCAAGTAAATAACTTAAGGAACTAAAGTATTAGTTAGAAGATTTTGATTTTAAATTGCTACAAAATTCTGTTCTACAAGTAAATAACTTATAGAACTAAAGTAGTTATTTTAGAGTTTTCAATTTTAAACTATTAACAATATTCTGATCTTCAAGTAAATAACTTATAGAACAAAAGTAGTTATTTTAGGGTTTTCAATTTTAAACTATTAACAAAATTCTGATCTTCAAGTAAATAACTTAAGGAACTAAAGTATTAGTTAGAAGATTTTGATTTTAAATTGCTAAAAATTCTGTTCTACAAGTAAATAACTTATAGAACAAAAGTAGTTATTTTAGGGTTTTCAATTTTAAACTATTAACAAAATACTGATCTTCATGTAAATAACTTATAGAACAAAAGTAGTTTTTTTTGGGGTTTCAATTTTAAACTATTAACAAAATACTGATCTTCAAGTAAATAACTTATAGAACAGAAGTAGTTAATTTAGAGTTTTTAATTTTAAACTATTAACAAAATGCAGATCTTCAAGTAAATAACTTATAGAACAAAAGTAGTTATTTTAGGGTTTTCAATTTTAAACTATTAACAAATTACTGATCTTCATATACTTAGCTTATAGAACAGAAGTAGTTAATTTAGAGTTTTTAATTTTAAACTATTAACAAAATGCAGATCTTCAAGTAAATAACTTATAGAACAAAAGTAGTTATTTTAGGGTTTTCAATTTTAAACTATTAACAAAATACTGATCTTCATATACTTAACTTATAGAACAGAAGTAGTTAATTTAGAGTTTTTAATTTTAAACTATTAACAAAATGCAGATCTTCAAGTAAATAACTTATAGAACAAAAGTAGTTGTTTTAGGGTTTTCAATTTTAAACTATTAGCAAAATTCTGATCTTCAAGTAAATAACTTAAAGAACTAAAGTATTAGTGAGAAGATTTTGATTGTACATTGCTACAAAATTCTGTTCTTCAAGTAAATAACTTATAGAACAAAAGTAGTTATTTTAGGGTTTTCAATTTTAAACTATTAACAAAATTCTGATCTTCAAGTAAATAACTTAAGGAACTAAAGTATTAGTTAGAAGATTTTGATTTTAAACTGCTACAAAATTCTGTTCTACAAGTAAATAACTTATAGAACTAAAGTAGTTATTTTAGAGTTTTCAATTTTAAACTATTAACAATATTCTGATCTTCAAGTAAATAACTTATAGAACAAAAGTAGTTATTTTAGGGTTTTCAATTTTAAACTATTAACAAAATTCTGATCTTCAAGTAAATAACTTAAGGAACTAAAGTATTAGTTAGAAGATTTTGATTTTAAATTGCTACAAAATTCTGTTCTACAAGTAAATAACTTATAGAACAAAAGTAGTTATTTTAGGGTTTTCAATTTTAAACTATTAACAAAATACTGATCTTCATGTAAATAACTAATAGAACAAAAGTAGTTATTTTAGGGTTTTCAATTTTAAACTATTAACAAAATACTGATCTTCAAGTAAATAACTTATAGAACAGAAGTAGTTAATTTAGAGTTTTTAATTTTAAACTATTAACAAAATGCAGATCTTCAAGTAAATAACTTATAGAACAAAAGTAGTTATTTTAGGGTTTTCAATTTTAAACTATTAACAAAATACTGATCTTCATATACTTAACTTATAGAACAGAAGTAGTTAATTTAGAGTTTTTAATTTTAAACTATTAACAAAATGCAGATCTTCAAGTAAATAACTTATAGAACAAAAGTAGTTATTTTAGGGTTTTCAATTTTAAACTATTAACAAAATACTGATCTTCAAGTAAATAACTTAAAGAACTAAAGTATTAGTTAGAAGATTTTGATTTTACATTGCTACAAAATTCTGTTCTACAAGTAAATAACTTATAGAACAAAAGTAGTTATTTTAGAGTTTTCAATTTTAAACTATTAACAATATTCTGATCTTCAAGTAAATAACTTATAGAACAGAAGTAGTTAATTTAGAGTTTTTAATTTTAAACTATTAACAAAATGCAGATCTTCAAGTAAATAACTTATAGAACAGAAGTAGTTAATTTAGAGTTTTTAATTTTAAACTATTAGCGAAATTCTGATCTTCAAGTAAATAACTTAAAGAACTAAAGTATTAGTTAGAAGATTTTGATTTTACATTGCTACAAAATTCTGTTCTTCAAGTAAATAACTTATAGAACAAAAGTAGTTATTTTAGGGTTTTCAATTTTAAACTATTAACAAAATACTGATCTTCATGTAAATAATTTATAGAACAGAAGTAGTTAATTTAGAGTTTTTAATTTTAAACTATTAACAAAATGCAGATCTTCAAGTAAATAACTTATAGAACAAAAGTAGTTATTTTAGAGTTTTCAATTTTAAACTATTAACAAAATTCTGATCTTCAAGTAAATAACTTAAGGAACTAAAGTATTAGTTAGGAGATTTTGATTTTAAATTGCTACAAAATTCTGTTCTACAAGTAAATAACTTATAGAACAAAAGTAGTTATTTTAGAGTTTTCAATTTTAAACTATTAACAATATTCTGATCTTCAAGTAAATAACTTATAGAACAGAAGTAGTTATTTTAGGGTTTTCAATTTTAAACTATTAACAAAATACTGATCTTCATGTAAATAACTTATAGAACAGAAGTAGTTAATTAAGAGTTTTTAATTTTAAACTATTAACAAAATGCAGATCTTCAAGTAAATAACTTATAGAACAAAAGTAGTTATTTTAGGGTTTTCAATTTTAAACTATTAGCAAAATTCTGATCTTCAAGTAAATAACTTATAGAACAGAAGTAGTTAATTTAGAGTTTTTAATTTTAAACTATTAACAAAATGCAGATCTTCAAGTAAATAACTTATAGAACAAAAGTAGTTATTTTAGGGTTTTCAATTTTAAACTATTAACAAAATACTGATCTTCATATACTTAACTTATAGAACTGAAGTAGTTAATTTAGAGTTTTTAATTTTAAACTATTAACAAAATGCAGATCTTCAAGTAAATAACTTATAGAACAAAAGTAGTTATTTTAGGGTTTTCAATTTTAAACTATTAACAAAATACTGATCTTCATATACTTAACTTATAGAACAGAAGTAGTTAATTTAGAGTTTTTAATTTTAAACTATTAACAAAATGCAGATCTTCAAGTAAATAACTTATAGAACAAAAGTAGTTATTTTAGGGTTTTCAATTTTTAACTATTAGCAAAATTCTGATCTTCAAGTAAATAACTTAAAGAACTAAAGTATTAGTTAGAAGATTTTGATTTTACATTGCTACAAAATTCTGTTCTTCAAGTAAATAACTTATTGAACAAAAGTAGTTATTTTAGGGTTTTCAATTTTAAACTATTAACACAATTCTGATCTTCAAGTAAATAACTTACGGAACTAAAGTATTAGTTAGAAGATTTTGATTTTAAATTGCTACAAAATTCTGTTCTACAAGTAAATAACTTATAGAACAAAAGTAGTTATTTTAGAGTTTTCAATTTTAAACTATTAACAATATTCTGATCTTCATCTATATAACTTATAGAACAGAAGTAGTTATTTTAGGGTTTTCAATTTTAAACTATTAACAAAATACTGATCTTCATGTAAATAACTTATAGAACAGAAGTAGTTAATTTAGAGTTTTTAATTTTAAACTATTAACAAAATGCAGATCTTCAAGTAAATAACTTATAGAACAAAAGTGGTTATTTTAGGGTTTTCAATTTTAAACTATTAGCAAAATTCTGATCTTCAAGTAAATAACTTAAAGAACTAAAGTATTAGTTAGAAGATTTTGATTTTACATTGCTACAAAATTCTGTTCTTCAAGTAAATAACTTATAGAACAAAAGTAGATATTTTAGGGTTTTCAATTTTAAACTATTAACAAAATACTGATCTTCATGTAAATAACTTATAGAACAGAAGTAGTTAATTTAGAATTTTTAATTTTAAACTCTTAACAAAATGCAGATCTTCAAGTAAATAACTTATAGAACAAAAGTAGTTATTTTAGGGTTTTCAATTTTAAACTATTATAAAATTCTGATCTTCAAGTAAATAACTTAAAGAACTAAAGTATTAGTTAGAAGATTTTGACTTTACATTGCTACAAAATTCTGTTCTTCAAGTAAATAACTTATAGAACAAAAGTAGTTATTTTAGGGTTTTCAATTTTAAACTATTAACAAAATTCTGATCTTCAAGTAAATAACTTAAGGAACTAAAGTATTAGTTAGAAGATTTTGATTTTAAGTTGTTACAAAATTCTGTTCTTCAAGTAAATAACTTATAGAACAAAAGTAGTTATTTAAGAGTTTTCAATTTTAAACTATTAACAAAATTCTGATCTTCAAGTAAATAACTTATAGAACAGAAGTAGTTAATTTAGAGTTTTTAATTTTAAACTACTCACAAAATGCAGATCTTCAAGTAAATAACTTATAGAACAAAAGTAATTATTTTAGGGTTTTCAATTTTAAACTATTAGCAAAATTCTGATCTTCAATTAAATAACTTAAAGAACTAAAGTATTAGTTAGAAGATTTTGATTTTACATTGCTACAAAATTCTGTTCTTCAAGTAAATAACTTATAGAACAAAAGTAGTTATTTTAGGGTTTTCAATTTTAAACTATTAACAAAATACTGATCTTCATGTAAATAACTTATAGAACAGAAGTAGTTAATTTAGAATTTTTAATTTTAAACTATTAACAACATGCAGATCTTGAAGTAAATAACTTATAGAACAAAAGTAGTTATTTTAGGGTTTTCAATTTTAAACTATTATAAAATTCTGATCATCAAGTAAATAACTTAAAGAACTAAAGTATTAGTTAGAAGATTTTGACTTTACATTGCTACAAAATTCTGTTCTTCAAGTAAATAACTTATAGAACAAAAGTAGTTATTTAAGGGTTTTCAATTTTAAACTATTAACAAAATTCTGATCTTCAAGTAAATAACTTAAGGAACTAAAGTATTAGTTAGAAGATTTTGATTTTAAGTTGCTACAAAATTCTGTTCTTCAAGTAAATAACTTATAGAACAAAAGTAGTTATTTTAGAGTTTTCAATTTTAAACTATTATCAAAATTCTGATCTTCAAGTAAATAACTTATAGAACAGAAGTAGTTAATTTAGAGTTTTTAATTTTAAACTACTAACAAAATGCAGATCTTCAAGTAAATAACTTATAGAACAAAATTAGTTATTTTAGGGTTTTCAATTTTAAACTATTATAAAATTCTGATCTTCAAGTAAATAACTTAAAGAACTAAAGTATTAGTTAGAAGATTTTGACTTTACATTGCTACAAAATTCTGTTCTTCAAGTAAATAACTAATAGAACAAAAGTAGTTATTTTAGGGTTTTCAATTTTAAACTATTAACAAAATTCTGATCTTCAAGTAAATAACTTAACCAACTAAAGTATTAGTTAGAATATTTTGATTTTAAATTGCTACAAAATTCTGTTCTACAAGTAAATAACTTATAGAACTAAAGTAGTTATTTTAGAGTTTTCAATTTTAAACTATTAACAATATTCTGATCTTCAAGTAAATAACTTATAGAACAAAAGTAGTTATTTTAGGGTTTTCAATTTTAAACTATTAACAAAATTCTGATCTTCAAGTAAATAACTTAAGGAACTAAAGTATTAGTTAGAAGATTTTGATTTTAAATTGCTACAAAATTCTGTTCTACAAGTAAATAACTTATAGAACAAAAGTAGTTATTTTAGGGTTTTCAATTTTAAACTATTAACAAAATACTGATCTTTAAGTAAATAACTTATAGAACAGAAGTAGTTAATTTAGAGTTTTTAATTTTAAACTATTAACAAAATGCAGATCTTCAAGTAATAAACTTATAGAACAAAAGTAGTTATTTTAGGGTTTTCAATTTTAAACTATTAACAAATTACTGATCTTCATATACTTAACTTATAGAACAGAAGTAGTTAATTTAGAGTTTTTAATTTTAAACTATTAACAAAATGCATATATTCAAGTAAATAACTTATAGAACAAAAGTAGTTATTTTAGGGTTTTCAATTTTAAACTATTAACAAAATCCTGATCTTCAAGTAAATAACTTAAGGAACTAAAGTATTAGTTAGAAGATTTTGATTTTAAATTGCTACAAAATTCTGTTCTACAAGTAAATAACATATAGAACTAAAGTAGTTATTATAGAGTTTTCAATTTTAAACTATTAACAATATTCTGATCTTCAAGTAAATAACTTATAGAACAAAAGTAATTATTTTAGGGTTTTCAATTTTAAACTATTAACAAAATACTGATCTTCATGTAAATAACATATAGAACAGAAGTAGTTAATTTAGAGTTTTTAAATTTAAACTATTAACAAAATGCAGATCTTCAAGTAAATAACTTATAGAACAAAAGTAGTTATTTTAGGGTTTTCAATTTTAAACTATTAACAAAATCCTGATCTTCTAGTAAATAACTTAAAGAACTAAAGTATTAGTTAGAAGATTTTGATTTTAAATTGCTACAAAATTCTGTTCTACAAGTAAATAACTTATAGAACAAAAGTAGTTATTTTAGAGTTTTCAATTTTAAACTATTAACAATATTCTGATCTTCAAGTAAATAACTTATAGAACAGAAGTAGTTATTTTAGGGTTTTCAATTTTAAACTATTAACAAAATACTGATCTTCATGTAAATAACTTATAGAACAGAAGTAGTTAATTTAGAGTTTTTAATTTTAAACTATTAACAAAATGCAGATCTTCAAGTAAATAACTTATAGAACAAAAGTAGTTATTTTAGCGTTTCCAATTTTAAACTATTAGCAAAATTCTGATCTTCAAGTAAATAACTTAAAGAACTAAAGTATTAGTTAGAAGATTTTGATTTTACATTGCTACAAAATTCTGTTCTTCAAGTAAATAACTTATAGAACAAAAGTAGTTATTTTAGGGTTTTCAATTTTAAACTATTAACAAAATACTGATCTTCATGTAAATAACTTATAGAACAGAAGTAGTTAATTTAGAATTTTTAATTTTAAACTATTAACAAAATGCAGATCTTCAAGTAAATAACTTATAGAACAAAAGTAGTTATTTTTGGGTTTTCAATTTTAAACTATTATAAAATTCTGATCTTCAAGTAAATAACTTAAAGAACTAAAGTATTAGTTAGAAGATTTTGACTTTACATTGCTACAAAATTCTGTTCTTCAAGTAAATAACTTATAGAACAAAAGTAGTTATTTTAGGGTTTTCAATTTTAAACTATTAACAAAATTCTGATCTTCAAGTAAATAACTTAAGGAACTAAAGTATTAGTTAGAAGATTTTGATTTTAAATTGCTACAAAATTCTGTTCTACAAGTAAATAACTTATAGAACAAAAGTAGTTATTTTAGAGTTTTTAATTTTAAACTATTAACAAAATGCAGATCTTCAAGTAAATAACTTATAGAAGAAAAGTAGTTATTTTAGGGTTTTCAATTTTAAACTATTAACAAAATACTGATCTTCATGTAAATAACTTATAGAACATAAGTAGTTAATTTAGAGTTTTTAAATTTAAACTATTAACAAAATGCAGATCTTCAAGTAAATAACTTATAGAACAAAAGTAGTTATTTTAGGGTTTTCAATTTTAAACTATTAACAAAATCCTGATCTTCAAGTAAAGAACTTAAGGAACTAAAGTATTAGTTAGAAGATTTTGATTTTAAATTGCTACAAAATTCTGTTCTACAAGTAAATAACATATAGAACTAAAGTAGTTATTTTAGAGTTTTCAATTTTAAACTATTAACAATATTCTGATCTTCAAGTAAATAACTTATAGAACAAAAGTAGTCATTTTAGGGTTTTCAATTTTAAACTATTAACAAAATACTGATCTTCATGTAAATAACTTATAGAACAGAAGTAGTTAATTTAGAGTTTTTAAATTTAAACTATTAACAAAATGCAGATCTTCAAGTAAATAACTTATAGAACAAAAGTAGTTATTTTAGGGTTTTCAATTTTAAACTATTAACAAAATGCAGATCTTCAAGTAAATAACTTATAGAACAAAAGTAGTTATTTTAGGGTTTTTAATTTTAAACTATTAGCAAAATTCTGATCTTTAAGTAAATAACTTAAAGAACTAAAGTATTAGTTAGAAGATTTTGATTTTACATTGCTACAAAATTCTGTTCTTCAAGTAAATAACTTATAGAACAAAAGTAGTTATTTTAGGGTTTTCAATTTTAAACTATTAACAAAATACTGATCTTCATGTAAATAACTTATAGAACAGAAGTAGTTAATTTAGAATTTTTAATTTTAAACTATTAACAAAATGCAGATCTTCAAGTAAATAACTTATAGAACAAAAGTAGTTATTTTAGGGTTTTCAATTTTAAACTATTATAAAATTCTGATCATCAAGTAAATAACTTAAAGAACTAAAGTATTAGTTAGAAGATTTTGACTTTACATTGCTACAAAATTCTGTTCTTCAAGTAAATAACTTATAGAACAAAAGTAGTTATTTTAGGGTTTTCAATTTTAAACTATTAACAAAATTCTGATCTTCAAGTAAATAACTTAAGGAACTAAAGTATTAGTTAGAAGATTTTGATTTTACATTGCTACAAAATTCTGTTCTTCAAGTAAATAACTTATAGAACAAAAGTAGTTATTTTAGGGTTTTCAATTTTAAACTATTAACAAAATTCTGATCTTCAAGTAAATAACTTAAGGAACTAAAGTATTAGTTAGAAGATTTTGATTTTAAATTGCTACAAAATTCTGTTCTACAAGTAAATAACTTATAGAACAAAAGTAGTTATTTTAGAGTTTTCAATTTTAAACTATTAACAATATTCTGATCTTCAAGTAAATAACTTATAGAACAGAAGTAGTTATTTTAGGGTTTTCAATTTTAAACTATTAACAAAATACTGATCTTCATGTAAATAACTTATAGAACAGAAGTAGTTAATTTAGAGTTTTTAATTTTAAACTATTAACAAAATGCAGATCTTCAAATAAATAACTTATAGAACAAAAGTAGTTATTTTAGGGTTTTCAATTTTAAACTATTAACAAAATTCTGATCTTCAAGTAAATAACTTAATGAACTAAAGTATTAGTTAGAAGATTTTGATTTTAAGTTGCTACAAAATTCTGTTCTTCAAGTAAATAACTTATAGAACAAAAGTAGTTATTTTAGAGTTTTCAATTTTAAACTATTATCAAAATTCTGATCTTCAAGTAAATAACTTATAGAACAGAAGTAGTTAATTTAGAGTTTTTAATGTTAAACTACTAACAAAATGCAGATCTTCAAGTAAATAACTTATAGAACAAAATTAGTTATTTTAGGGTTTTCAATTTTAAACTATTATAAAATTCTGATCTTCAAGTAAATAACTTAAAGAACTAAAGTATTAGTTAGAAGATTTTGACTTTACATTGCTACAAAATTCTGTTCTTCAAGTAAATAACTTATAGAACAAAAGTAGTTATTTTAGGGTTTTCAATTTTAAACTATTAACAAAATTCTGATCTTCAAGTAAATAACTTAAGGAACTAAAGTATTAGTTAGAATATTTTGATTTTAAATTGCTACAAAATTCTGTTCTACAAGTAAATAACTTATAGAACTAAAGTAGTTATTTTAGAGTTTTCAATTTTAAACTATTAACAATATTCTGATCTTCAAGTAAATAACTTATAGAACAAAAGTAGTTATTTTAGGGTTTTCAATTTTAAACTATTAACAAAATTCTGATCTTCAAGTAAATAACTTAAGGAACTAAAGTATTAGTTAGAAGATTTTGATTTTAAATTGCTACAAAATTCTGTTCTACAAGTAAATAACTTATAGAACAAAAGTAGTTATTTTAGGGTTTTCAATTTTAAACTATTAACAAAATACTGATCTTCATGTAAATAACTTATAGAACAAAAGTAGTTATTTTAGGGTTTTCAATTTTAAACTATTAACAAAATATTGATCTTTAAGTAAATAACTTATAGAACAGAAGTAGTTAATTTAGAGTTTTTAATTTTAAACTATTAACAAAATGCAGATCTTCAAGTAATAAACTTATAGAACAAAAGTAGTTATTTTAGGGTTTTCAATTTTAAACTATTAACAAATTACTGATCTTCATATACTTAACTTATAGAACAGAAGTAGTTAATTTAGAGTTTTTAATTTTAAACTATTAACAAAATGCATATATTCAAGTAAATAACTTATAGAACAAAAGTAGTTATTTTAGGGTTTTCAATTTTAAACTATTAACAAAATCCTGATCTTCAAGTAAATAATTTAAGGAACTAAAGTATTAGTTAGAAGATTTTGATTTTAAATTGCTACAAAATTCTGTTCTACAAGTAAATAACTTATAGAACAAAAGTAATTATTTTAGAGTTTTTAATTTTAAACTATTAACAAAATGCAGATCTTCAAGTAAATAACTTATAGAAGAAAAGTAGTTATTTTAGGGTTTTCAATTTTAAACTATTAAAAAATACTGATCTTCATGTAAATAACTTATAGAACATAAGTAGTTAATTTAGAGTTTTTAAATTTAAACTATTAACAAAATGCAGATCTTCAAGTAAATAACTTATAGAACAAAAGTAGTTATTTTAGGGTTTTCAATTTTAAACTATTAACAAAATCCTGATCTTCAAGTAAATAACTTAAGGAACTAAAGTATTAGTTAGAAGATTTTGATTTTAAATTGCTACAAAATTCTGTTCTACAAGTAAATAACATATAGAACTAAAGTAGTTATTTTAGAGTTTTCAATTTTAAACTATTAACAATATTCTGATCTTCAAGTAAATAACTTATAGAACAAAAGTAGTCATTTTAGGGTTTTCAATTTTAAACTATTAACAAAATACTGATCTTCATGTAAATAACTTATAGAACAGAAGTAGTTAATTTAGAGTTTTTAAATTTAAACTATTAACAAAATGCAGATCTTCAAGTAAATAACTTATAGAACAAAAGTAGTTATTTTAGGGTTTTCAATTTTAAACTATTAACAAAATGCAGATCTTCAAGTAAATAACTTATAGAACAAAAGTAGTTATTTTAGGGTTTTTAATTTTAAACTATTAGCAAAATTGTGATCTTTAAGTAAATAACTTAAAGAACTAAAGTATTAGTTAGAAGATTTTGATTTTACATTGCTACAAAATTCTGTTCTTCAAGTAAATAACTTATAGAACAAAAGTAGTTATTTTAGGGTTTTCAATTTTAAACTATTAACAAAATACTGATCTTCATGTAAATAACTTATAGAACAGAAGTAGTTAATTTAGAATTTTTAATTTTAAACTATTAACAAAATGCAGATCTTCAAGTAAATAACTTATAGAACAAAAGTAGTTATTTTAGGGTTTTCAATTTTAAACTATTATAAAATTCTGATCATCAAGTAAATAACTTAAAGAACTAAAGTATTAGTTAGAAGATTTTGATTTTACATTGCTGCAAAATTCTGTTCTTCAAGTAAATAACTTATAGAACAAAAGTAGTTATTTTAGGGTTTTCAATTTTAAACTATTAACAAAATACTGATCTTCATGTAAATAACTTATAGAACAGAAGTAGTTAATTTAGAGTTTTTAATTTTAAACTATTAACAAAATGCAGATCTTCAAATAAATAACTTATAGAACAAAAGTAGTTATTTTAGGGTTTTCAATTTTAAACTATTTACAAAATTCTGATCTTTAAGTAAATAACTTAAGGAACTAAATTATTAGTTAGAAGATTTTGATTTTAAATTGCTACAAAATTCTGTTCTACAAGTAAATAACTTATAGAACAAAAGTAGTTATTTTAGAGTTTTCAATTTTAAACTATTAACAATATTCTGATCTTCAAGTAAATAACTTATAGAACAGAAGTAGTTATTTTAGGGTTTTCAATTTTAAACTATTAACAAAATACTGATCTTCATGTAAATAACTTATAGAACAGAAGTAGTTAATTTAGAGTTTTTAATTTTAAACTATTAACAAAATGCAGATCTTCAAATAAATAACTTATAGAACAAAAGTAGTTATTTTAGGGTTTTCAATTTTAAACTATTAGCAAAATTCTGATCTCAAGTAAATAACTTAAAGAACTAAAGTATTAGTTAGAAGATTTTGATTTTACATTGCTACAAAATTCTGTTCTTCAAGTAAATAACTTATAGAACAAAAGTAGTTATTTTAGGGTTTTCAATTTTAAACTATTAACAAAATACTGATCTTCATGTAAATAACTTATAGAACAGAAGTAGTTAATTTAGAGTTTTTAATTTTAAACTATTAACAAAATGCAGATCTTCAAATAAATAACTTATAGAACAAAAGTAGTTATTTTAGGGTTTTCAATTTTAAACTATTAACAAAATGCAGATCTTCAAGTAAATAACTTATAGAACAAAAGTAGTTATTTTAGGGTTTTCAATTTTAAACTATTATAAAATTCTGATCTTCAAGTAAATAACTTAAAGAACTAAAGTATTAGTTAGAAGATTTTGACTTTACATTGCTACAAAATTCTGTTCTACAAGTAAATAACATATAGAACTAAAGTAGTTATTTTAGAGTTTTCAATTTTAAACTATTTACAATATTCTGATCTTCAAGTAAATAACTTATAGAACAGAAGTAGTTATTTTAGGGTTTTCAATTTTAAACTATTAACAAAATACTGATCTTCATGTAAATAACTTATAGAACAGAAGTAGTTAATTTAGAGTTTTTAATTTTAAACTATTAACAAAATGCAGATCTTCAAGTAAATAACTTATAGAACAAAAGTAGTTATTTTAGGGTTTTCAATTTTAAACTATTAGCAAAATTCTGATCTTCAAGTAAATAACTTAAAGAACTAAAGTATTAGTTAGAAGACTTTGATTTTACATTGCTACAAAATTCTGTTCTTCAAGTAAATAACTTATAGAACAAAAGTAGTTATTTTAGGGTTTTCAATTTTAAACTATTAACAAAATACTGATCTTCATGTAAATAACTTATAGAACAGAAGTAGTTAATTTAGAATTTTTAATTTTAAACTATTAACAAAATGCAGATCTTCAAGTAAATAACTTATAGAACAAAAGTAGTTATTTTAGGGTTTTCAATTTTAAACTATTATAAAATTCTGATCTTCAAGTAAATAACTTAAAGAACTAAAGTATTAGTTAGAAGATTTTGACTTTACATTGCTACAAAATTCTGTTCTTCAAGTAAATAACTTATAGAACAAAAGTAGTTATTTTAGGGTTTTCAATTTTAAACTATTAACAAAATTCTGATCTTCAAGTAAATAACTTAAGGAACTAAAGTATTAGTTAGAAGATTTTGATTTTACATTGCTACAAAATTCTGTTCTTCAAGTAAATAACTTATAGAACAAAAGTAGTTATTTTTGGGTTTTCAATTTTAAACTATTAACAAATTTCTGATCTTCATGTAAACAACTTAAGGAACTAAAGTATTAGTTAGAAGATTTTGATTTTAAATTGCTACAAAATTCTGTTCTACAAGTAAATAACTTATAGAACAAAAGTAGTTATTTTAGAGTTTTCAATTTTAAACTATTAACAATATTCTGATCTTCAAGTAAATAACTTATAGAACAGAAGTAGTTATTTTAGGGTTTTCAATTTTAAACTATTAACAAAATACTGATCTTCATGTAAATAACTTATAGAACAGAAGTAGTTAATTTAGAGTTTTTAATTTTAAACTATTAACAAAATGCAGATCTTCAAGTAAATAACTTATAGAACAAAAGTAGTTATTTTAGGGTTTTCAATTTTAAACTATTAGCAAAATTCTGATCTTCAAGTAAATAACTTAAAGAACTAAAGTATTAGTTAGAAGATTTTGATTTTACATTGCTACAAAATTCTGTTCTTCAAGTAAATAACTTATAGAACAAAAGTAGTTATTTTAGGGTTTTCAATTTTAAACTATTAACAAAATACTGATCTTCATGTAAATAACTTATAGAACAGAAGTAGTTAATTTAGAATTTTTAATTTTAAACTATTAACAAAATGCAGATCTTCAAGTAAATATCTTATAGAACAAAAGTAGTTATTTTAGGGTTTTCAATTTTAAACTATTATAAAATTCTGATCTTCAAGTAAATAACTTAAAGAACTAAAGTATTAGTTAGAAGATTTTGACTTTACATTGCTACAAAATTCTGTTCTTCAAGTAAATAACTTATAGAACAAAAGTAGTTATTTTAGAGTTTTCAATTTTAAACTATTAACAATATTCTGATCTTCAAGTAAATAACTTATAGAACAAAAGTAGTTATTTAAGGGTTTTCAATTTTAAACTATTAACAAAATTCTGATCTTCAAATAAATAACTTAAGGAACTAAAGTATTAGTTAGAAGATTTTGATTTTAAGTTGCTACAAAATTCTGTTCTTCAAGTAAATAACTTATAGAACAAAAGTAGTTATTTTAGAGTTTTCAATTTTAAACTATTAACAAAATTCTGATCTTCAAGTAAATAACTTATAGAACAGAAGTAGTTAATTTAGAGTTTTTAATTTTAAACTACTAACAAAATGCAGATCTTCAAGTAAATAACTTATAGAACAAAATTAGTTATTTTAGGGTTTTCAATTTTAAACTATTATAAAATTCTGATCTTCAAGTAAATAACTTAAAGAACTAAAGTATTAGTTAGAAGATTACGACTTTACATTGCTACAAAATTCTGTTCTTCAAGTAAATAACTTATAGAACAAAAGTAGTTATTTTAGGGTTTTCAATTTTAAACTATTAACAAAATTCTGATCTTCAAGTAAATAACTTAAGGAACTAAAGTATTAGTTAGAAGATTTTGATTTTAAATTGCTACAAAATTCTGTTCTACAAGTAAATAACTTATAGAACTAAAGTAGTTATTTTAGAGTTTTCAATTTTAAACTATTAACAATATTCTGATCTTCAAGTAAATAACTTATAGAACAAAAGTAGTTATTTTAGGGTTTTCAATTTTAAACTATTAACAAAATTCTGATCTTCAAGTAAATAACTTAAGGAACTAAAGTATTAGTTAGAAGATTTTGATTTTAAATTGCTACAAAATTCTGTTCTACAAGTAAATAACTTATAGAACAAAAGTAGTTATTTTAGGGTTTTCAATTTTAAACTATTAACAAAATACTGATCTTCATGTAAATAACTTATAGAACAAAAGTAGTTATTTTAGGGTTTTCAATTTTAAACTATTAACAAAATACTGATCTTCAAGTAAATAACTTATAGAACAGAAGTAGTTAATTTAGAGTTTTTAATTTTAAACTATTAACAAAATGCAGATCTTCAAGTAAATAACTTATAGAACAAAAGTAGTTATTTTAGGGTTTTCAATTTTAAACTATTAACAAATTACTGATCTTCAAATACTTAACTTATAGAACAGAAGTAGTTAATTTAGAGTTTTTAATTTTAAACTATTAACAAAATGCAGATCTTCAAGTAAATAACTTATAGAACAAAAGTTGTTATTTTAGGGTTTTCAATTTTAAACTATTAACAAAATACTGATCTTCATATACTTAACTTATAGAACAGAAGTAGTTAATTTAGAGTTTTTAATTTTAAACTATTAGCAAAATTCTGATCTTCAAGTAAATAACTTAAAGAACTAAAGTATTAGTTAGAGGATTTTGATTTTACATTGCTACAAAATTCTGTTCTTCAAGTAAATAACTTATAGAACAAAAGTAGTTATTTTAGGGTTTTCAATTTTAAACTATTAACAAAATACTGATCTTCATGTAAATAACTTATAGAACAGAAGTAGTTAATTTAGAGTTTTTAAATTTAAACTATTAACAAAATGCAGATCTTCAAGTAAATAACTTATAGAACAAAAGTAGTTATTTTAGGGTTTTCAATTTTGAACTATTAACAAAATTCTGATCTTCAAGTAAATAACTTAAGGAACTAAAGTATTAGATAGAAGATTTTGATTTTAAATTGCTACAAAATTCTGTTCTACAAGTAAATATCTTATAGAACAAAAGTAGTTATTTTAGAGTTTTCAATTTTAAACTATTAACAATATTCTGATCTTCAAGTAAATAACTTATAGAACAGAAGTAGTTATTTTAGGGTTTTCAATTTTAAACTATTAACAAAATACTGATCTTCATGTAAATAACTTATAGAACAGAAGTAGTTAATTTAGAGTTTTTAATTTTAAACTATTAACAAAATGCAGATCTTCAAGTAAATAACTTAGAGAACAAAAGTAGTTATTTTAGGGTTTTCAATTTTAAACTATTAGCAAAATTCTGATCTTCAAGTAAATAACTTAAAGAACTAAAGTATTAGTTAGAAGATTTTGATTTTACATTGCTACAAAATTCTGTTCTTCAAGTAAATAACTTATAGAACAAAAGTAGTTATTTTAGGGTTTTCAATTTTAAACTATTAACAAAATACTGATCTTCATGTAAATAACTTATAGAACAGAAGTAGTTAATTTAGAATTTTTAATTTTAAACTATTAACAAAATGCAGATCTTCAAGTAAATAACTTATAGAACAAAAGTAGTTATTTTAGGGTTTTCAATTTTAAACTATTAACAAAATGCAGATCTTCAAGTAAATAACTTATAGAACAAAAGTAGTTATTTTAGGGTTTTCAATTTTAAACTATTAACAAAATTCTGATCTTCATGTAAATAACTTATAGAACAGAAGTAGTTAATTTAGACTTTTTAATTTTAAACTATTAACTAAACGCAGATCTTCAAGTAAATAACTTATAGAACAAAAGTAGTTATTTTAGGGTTTTCAATTTTAAACCATTAACAAAATTCTGATCTTTAGGTAAATAACTTAAGGAACTAAAGTATTAGTTAAAAGATTTTAATTTTAAATTTCTACAAAATTCTGTTCTTCAAGTAAATAACTTATAGAACAAAAGTAGTATTTGAGAGTTTTCAATTTTAAACTATTGACAACATTCTGATCTTCAAGTAAATAACATATAGAACAGAAGTAGTTAATTTAGAGTTTTTAATTTTAAGCTATTAACAAAATGCAGATCTTCAAGTAAATAATTTATAAAACAAAAATAGTTATTTTAGGGTTTTCAATTTTAAACTATTAGCAAAATTGTGATCTTCAAGTAAATAACTTAAAGAACTAAAGTATTAGTTAGAAGATTTTGATTTTAAATTGCTAAAAATTCTGTTCTTCAAGTAAATAACTTATAGAACAAAAGTAGTTATTTTAGAGTTTTCAATTTTAAACTATTAACAAAATTCTGATCTTTAAGTAAATAAGTTATAGAACAGAAGTAGTTAATTTAGAGTTTTTAATTTTAAACTATTAACAAAATGCAGATCTGCAAGTAAAAAACTTAAAGAACTAAAGTATTAGTTAGATGATTTTGATTTTAAATTGCTACAAAATTCTGTTCTTCAAGTAAATAACTTATAGAACAAAAGTAGTTATTTTAGAGTTTTCAATTTTAAACTATTAACAAAATTCTGATCTTCATGTAAATAACTTATAGAACAGAAGTAGTTAATTTAGACTTTTTAATTTTAAACTATTAACTAAACGCAGATCTTCAGGTAAATAACTTATAGAACAAAAGTAGTTATTTTAGGGTTTTCAATTTTAAACTATTAATAAAATTGTGATCTTTAAGTAAATGACTTAAGGAACTAAAGTATTAGTTAAAAGATTTTAATTTTAAATTGCTACAAAATTCTGTTCTTCAAGTAAATAACTTATAGAACATAAGTAGTATTTGAGAGTTTTCAATTTTAAACTATTGACAACATTCTGATCTTCAAGTAAATAACATATAGAACAGAAGTAGTTAATTTAGAGTTTTTAATTTTAAGCTATTAACAAAATGCAGATCTTCAAGTAAATAATTTATAAAACAAAAATAGTTATTCATAGGGTTTTCAATTTTAAACTATTAGCAAAATTGTGATCTTCAAGTAAATAACTTAAAGAACTAAAGTATTAGTTAGAAGATTTTGATTTTAAATTGCTACAAAATTCTGTTCTTCAAGTAAATAACTTATAGAACAAAAGTAGTTATTTTAGAGTTTTCAATTTTGAACTATTAACAAAATTCTGATCTTTAAGTAAATAACTTATAGAACAGAAGTAGTTAATTTAGAGTTTTTAATTTTAAACTATTAACAAAATGCAGATCTGCAAGTAAATAACTTAAAGAACTAAAGTATTAGTTAGATGATTTTGATTTTAAATTGCTACAAAATTCTGTTCTTCAAGTAAATAACTTATAGAACAAAAGTAGTTATTTCAGAGTTTTCAATTTTAAACTATTAACAAAATTCTGATCTTCATGTAAATAACTTATAGAACAGTAATAGTTAATTTAGACTTTTTAATTTTAAACTATTAACTAAACGCAGATCTTCAGGTAAATAACTTATAGAACAAAAGTAGTTATTTTAGGGTTTTCAATTTTAAACTATTAATAAAATTCTGATCTTTAAGTAAATGACTTAAGGAACTAAAGTATTAGTTAGAAGATTTTAATTTTAAATTGCTACAAAATTCTGTTCTTCAAGTAAATAACTTATAGAACAAAAGTAGTTATTTTAGAGTTTTCAATTTAAACTATTGACAACATTCTGATCTTCAAGTAAATAACTTATAGAACAGAAGTAGTTAATTTAGAGTTTTTAATTTTAAACTATTAACAAAATGCATATCTTCAAGTAAAAAACTTATAGACCAAAAATAGTTATTTTAGGGTTTTCAATTTTAAACTATTAGCAAAATTCTGATCTTCAAGTAAATAACTTAAAGAACTAAAGTATTAGTTAGAAGATTTTGATTTTAAATTGCTACAAAATTCTGTTCTTCAAGTAAATAACTTATAGAACAAAAGTAGCTATTTTAGAGTTTTCAATTTTAAACTATTAACAAAATTCTGATCTTCAAGTAAATAACTTATAGAACAGAAGTAGTTAAATTTAGAGTTTTTAATTTTAAACTATTAACAAAATGCAGATCTTCAAGTAAATAACTTATAGAACAAAAGTAGTTATTTTAGGGTTTTCAATTTTAAACTATTAACAAAATTCTGATCTTCATGTAAATAACTTATAGAACAGAAGTAGTTAATTTAGAGTTTTTAATTTTAAACTATTAACTAAATGCAGATCTTCAAGTAAATAACTTACAGAACAAAAGTAGTTATTTTAGGGTTTTCAGTTTTAAACTATTAACAAAATTCTGATCTTTAAGTAAATAACTTAAGGAACTCCAGTATTAGTTAGAAGATTTTAATTTTAAATTGCTACAAAATTCTGTTCTTCAAGTAAATAACTTATAGAACAGAAGTAGTTAATTTAGAGTTTTTAATTTTAAAGTATTAACAAAATGCAGATCTTCAAGTAAATAACTTATAGAACAAAAGTAGTTATTTTAGGGTTTTCAATTTTAAACTATTAACAAAATGCTGATCTTCATGTAAATAACTTAAAGAACAGAAGTAGTTAATTTAGAGTTTTTAATTTTAAACTATTAACAAAATCCAGATCTTCAAGTAAATAACTTATAGAACAAACGTAGTTATTTTAGTATTTTCAATTTTGAACTATTAACAAAATTCTGATCTTCAAGTAAATAACTTATAGAACTAAAGTATTAGTTTGAAGATTTTGATTTTAAATTGTCTACATATTTCTGTTCTTTAAGTAAATAACTAAAAGAACAAAAGTAGTTAGAGTATAGCTTTAATTTTAAACTATTAACAAAATGCAGATCTTCAAGTAAATAACTTATAGAACAAAAGTAGTTATTTTAGGGTTTTCAATTTTAAACTATTAACAAAATTCTGATCATCAAGTAAATAACTTATAGAACAGAAGTAGTTAATTTAGAGTTTTTAATTTTAAACTATTAACAAAATGCAGATCTTCAAGTAAATAACTTATAGAACAAAAGTAGTTATTTTAGAGTTTTCAATTTTAAACTATTAACAAAATTCTGATCTTTAAGTAAATAACTTATAGAACAGAAGTAGTTAATTTAGAGTTTTTAATTTTAAACTATTAACAAAATGCAGATCTTCAAGTAAATAACTTAAAGAACTAAAGTATTAGTTAGATGATTTTGATTTTAAATTGCTACAAAATTCTGTTCTTCAAATAAATAACTTATAGAACAAAAGTAGTTATTTTAGAGTTTTCAATTTTAAACTATTAACAAAATTCTGATCTTCATGTAAATAACTTATAGAACAGAAGTAGTTAATTTAGACTTTTTAATTTTAAACTATTAACTAAACGCAGATCTTCAAGTAAATAACTTATAGAACAAAAGTAGTTATTTTAGGGTTTTCAATTTTAAACCATTAACAAAATTCTGATCTTTAGGTAAATAACTTAAGGTACTAAAGTATTAGTTAGAAGATTTTAATTTTAAATTACTACAAAATTCTGTTCTTCAAGTAAATAACTTATAGAACAAAAGTAGTATTTGAGAGTTTTCAATTTTAAACTATTGACAACATTCTGATCTTCAAGTAAATAACTTATAGAACAGAAGTAGTTAATTTAGAGTTTTTAATTTTAAACTATTAACTAAACTCAGATCTTCAGGTAAATAACTTATAGAACAAAAGTAGTTATTTTAGGGTTTTCAATTTTAAACTATTAATAAAATTCTGATCTTTAAGTAAATGACTTAAGGAACTAAAGTATTAGTTAGAAGATTTTAATTTTAAATTGCTACAAAATTCTGTTCTTCAAGTAAATAACTTATAGAACAAAAGTAGTTATTTTAGAGTTTTCAATTTAAACTTTTGACAACATTCTGATCTTCAAGTAAATAACTTATAGAACAGAAGTAGTTAATTTAGAGTTTTTAATTTTAAACTATTAACAAAATGCATATCTTCAAGTAAAAAACTTATAGACCAAAAATAGTTATTTTAGGGTTTTCAATTTTAAACTATTAGCAAAATTCTGATCTTCAAGTAAATAACTTAAAGAACTAAAGTATTAGTTAGAAGATTTTGATTTTAAATTGCTACAAAATTCTGTTCTTCAAGTAAATAACTTATAGAACAAAAGTAGCTATTTTAGAGTTTTCAATTTTAAACTATTAACAAAATTCTGATCTTCAAGTAAATAACTTATAGAATAGAAGTAGTTAAATTTAGAGTTTTTAATTTTAAACTATTAACAAAATGCAGATCTTCAAATAAATAACTTTTAGAACAAAAGTAGTTATTTTAGGGTTTTCAATTTTAAACTATTAACAAAATTCTGATCTTCATGTAAATAACTTATAGAACAGAAGTAGTTAATTTAGAGTTTTTAATTTTAAACTATTAACTAAATGCAGATCTTCAAGTAAATAACTTACAGAACAAAAGTAGTTATTTTAGGGTTTTCAATTTTAAACTATTAACAAAATTCTGATCTTTAAGTAAATAACTTAAGGAACTCAAGTATTAGTTAGAAGATTTTAATTTTAAATTGCTACAAAATTCTGTTCTTCAAGTAAATAACTTATAGAACAGAAGTAGTTAATTTAGAGTTTTTAATTTTAAACTATTAACAAAATGCAGATCTTCAAGTAAATAACTTATAGAACAAAAGTAGTTATTTTAGGGTTTTCAATTTTAAACTATTAACAAAATGCTGATCTTCATGTAAATAACTTAAAGAACAGATGTAGTTAATTTAGAGTTTTTAATTTTAAACTATTAACAAAATCCAGATCTTCAAGTAAATAACTTATAGAACAAACGTAGTTATTTTAGTATTTTCAATTTTGAACTATTAACAAAATTCTGATCTTCAAGTAAATAACTTATAGAACTAAAGTATTAGTTTGAAGATTTTGATTTTCAATTGTCTACATATTTCTGTTCTTTAAGTAAATAACTAAAAGAACAAAAGTAGTTAGAGTATAGCTTTAATTTTAAACTATTAACAAAATGCAGATCTTCAAGTAAATAACTTATAGAACAAAAGTAGTTATTTTAGGGTTTTCAATTTTAAACTATTAACAAAATTCTGATCATCAAGTAAATAACTTATAGAACAGAAGTAGTTAATTTAGAGTTTTTAATTTTAAACTATTAACAAAATGCAGATCTTCAAGTAAATAACTTATAGAACAAAAGTAGTTATTTTAGAGTTTTCAATTTTAAACTATTAACAAAATTCTGATCTTTAAGTAAATAACTTATAGAACAGAAGTAGTTAATTTAGAGTTTTTAATTTTAAACTATTAACAAAACGCAGATCTTCAAGTAAATAACTTAAAGAACTAAAGTATTAGTTAGATGATTTTGATTTTAAATTGCTACAAAATTCTGTTCTTCAAGTAAATAACTTATAGAACAAAAGTAGTATTTGAGAGTTTTCAATTTTAAACTATTGACAACATTCTGATCTTCAAGTAAATAACTTATAGAACAGAAGTAGTTAATTTAGAGTTTTTAATTTTAAACTATTAACTAAACTCAGATCTTCAGGTAAATAACTTATAGAACAAAAGTAGTTATTTTAGGGTTTTCAATTTTAAACTATTAATAAAATTCTGATCTTTAAGTAATTGACTTAAGGAACTAAAGTATTAGTTAGAAGATTTTAATTTTAAATTGCTACAAAATTCTGTTCTTCAAGTAAATAACTTATAGAACAAAAGTAGTTATTTTAGAGTTTTCAATTTAAACTATTGACAACATTCTGATTTTCAAGTAAATAACTTATAGAACAGAAGTAGTTAATTTAGAGTTTTTAATTTTAAACTATTAACAAAATGCATATCTTCAAGTAAAAAACTTATAGACCAAAAATAGTTATTTTAGGGTTTTCAATTTTAAACTATTAGCAAAATTCTGATCTTCAAGTAAATAACTTAAAGAACTAAAGTATTAGTTAGAAGATTTTGATTTTAAATTGCTACAAAATTCTGTTCTTCAAGTAAATAACTTATAGAACAAAAGTAGCTATTTTAGAGTTTTCAATTTTAAACTATTAACAAAATTCTGATCTTCAAGTAAATAACTTATAGAATAGAAGTAGTTAAATTTAGAGTTTTTAATTTTAAACTATTAACAAAATGCAGATCTTCAAGTAAATAACTTTTAAAACAAAAGTAGTTATTTTAGGGTTTTCAATTTTAAACTATTAACAAAATTCTGATCTTCATGTAAATAACTTATAGAACAGAAGTAGTTAATTTAGAGTTTTTAATTTTAAACTATTAACAAAATGCAGATCTTCAAGTAAATAACTTTTAAAACAAAAGTAGTTATTTTAGGGTTTTCAATTTTAAACTATTAACAAAATTCTGATCTTCATGTAAATAACTTATAGAACAGAAGTAGTTAATTTAGAGTTTTTAATTTTAAACTATTAACTAAATGCAGATCTTCAAGTAAATAACTTACAGAACAAAAGTAGTTATTTTAGGGTTTTCAATTTTAAACTATTAATAAAATTCTGATCTTTAAGTAAATGACTTAAGGAACTAAAGTATTAGTTAGAAGATTTTAATTTTAAATTGCTACAAAATTCTGTTCTTCAAGTAAATAACTTATAGAACAAAAGTAGTTATTTTAGAGTTTTCAATTAAAACTATTGACAACATTCTGATCTTCAAGTAAATAACTTATAGAACAGAAGTAGTTAATTTAGAGTTTTTAAATTTAAACTATTAACAAAATGCATATCTTCAAGTAAAAAACTTATAGACCAAAAATAGTTATTTTAGGGTTTTCAATTTTAAACTATTAGCAAAATTCTGATCTTCAAGTAAATAACTTAAAGAACTAAAGTATTAGTTAAAAGATTTTGATTTTAAATTGCTACAAAATTCTGTTCTTCAAGTAAATAACTTATAGAACAAAAGTAGCTATTTTAGAGTTTTCAATTTTAAACTATTAACAAAATTCTGATCTTCAAGTAAATAACTTATAGAATAGAAGTAGTTAAATTTAGAGTTTTTAATTTTAAACTATTAACAAAATGCAGATCTTCAAGTAAATAACTTTTAGAACAAAAGTAGTTATTTTAGGGTTTTCAATTTTAAACTATTAACAAAATTCTGATCTTCATGTAAATAACTTATAGAACAGAAGTAGTTAATTTAGAGTTTTTAATTTTAAACTATTAACTAAATGCAGATCTTCAAGTAAATAACTTACAGAACAAAAGTAGTTATTTTAGGGTTTTCAATTTTAAACTATTAACAAAATGCAGATCTTCAAGTAAATAACTTATAGAACAAAAGTAGTTATTTTAGGGTTTTCAATTTTAAACTATTAATAAAATTCTGATCTTTAAGTAAATGACTTAAGGAACTAAAGTATTAGTTAGAAGATTTTAATTTTAAATTGCTACAAAATTCTGTTCTTCAAGTAAATAACTTATAGAACAAAAGTAGTTATTTTAGAGTTTTCAATTTAAACTATTGACAACATTCTGATCTTCAAGTAAATAACTTATAGAACAGAAGTAGTTAATTTAGAGTTTTTAATTTTAAACTATTAACAAAATGCATATCTTCAAGTAAAAAACTTATAGACCAAAAATAGTTATTTTAGGGTTTTCAATTTTAAACTATTAGCAAAATTCTGATCTTCAAGTAAATAACTTAAAGAACTAAAGTATTAGTTAGAAGATTTTGATTTTAAATTGCTACAAAATTCTGTTCTTCAAGTAAATAACTTATAGAACAAAAGTAGCTATTTTAGAGTTTTCAATTTTAAACTATTAACAAAATTCTGATCTTCAAGTAAATAACTTATAGAACAAAAGTAGTTAAATTTAGAGTTTTTAATTTTAAACTATTAACAAAATGCAGATCTTCAAGTAAATAACTTATAGAACAAAAGTAGTTATTTTAGGGTTTTCAATTTTAAACTATTAACAAAATTCTGATCTTCATGTAAATAACTTATAGAACAGAAGTAGTTAATTTAGAGTTTTTAATTTTAAACTATTAACTAAATGCAGATCTTCAAGTAAATAACTTACAGAACAAAAGTAGTTATTTTAGGGTTTTCAATTTTAAACTATTAACAAAATTCTGATCTTTAAGTAAATAACTTATAGAACAGAAGTAGTTAATTTAGAGTTTTTAATTTTAAACTATTAACAAAATGCAGATCTTCAAGTAAATAACTTATAGAACAAAAGTAGTTATTTTAGGGTTTTCAATTTTAAACTATTAACAAAATGCTGATCTTCATGTAAATAACTTAAAGAACAGATGTAGTTAATTTAGAGTTTTTAATTTTAAACTATTAACAAAATCCAGATCTTCAAGTAAATAACTTATAGAACAAACGTAGTTATTTTAGTATTTTCAATTTTGAACTATTAACAAAATTCTGATCTTCAAGTAAATAACTTATAGAACTAAAGTATTAGTTTGAAGATTTTGATTTTAAATTGTCGACATATTTCTGTTCTTTAAGTAAATAACTAAAAGAACAAAAGTAGTTAGAGTATAGCTTTAATTTTAAACTATTAACAAAATGCAGATCTTCAAGTAAATAACTTATAGAACAAAAGTAGTTATTTTAGGGTTTTCAATTTTAAACTATTAACAAAATTCTGAGCATCAAGTAAATAACTTATAGAACAGAAGTAGTTAATTTAGAGTTTTTAATTTTAAACTATTAACAAAATGCAGATCTTTCAAGTAAATAACTTATAGAACAAAAGTAGTTATTTTAGAGTTTTCAATTTTAAACTATTAACAAAATTCTGATCTTTAAGTAAATAACTTATAGAACAGAAGTAGTTAATTTAGAGTTTTTAATTTTAAACTATTAACAAAACGCAGATCTTCAAGTAAATAACTTAAAGAACTAAAGTATTAGTTAGATGATTTTGATTTTAAATTGCTACAAAATTCTGTTCTTCAAGTAAATAACTTATAGAACAAAAGTAGTTATTTTAGAGTTTTCAATTTTAAACTATTAACAAAATTCTGATCTTCATGTAAATAACTTATAGAACAGAAGTAGTTAATTTAGACTTTTTAATTTTAAACTATTAACTAAACGCAGATCTTCAAGTAAATAACTTATAGAACAAAAGTAGTTATTTTAGGGTTTTCAATTTTAAACCATTAACAAAATTCTGATCTTTAGGTAAATAACTTAAGGAACTAAAGTATTAGTTAGAAGATTTTAATTTTAAATTACTACAAAATTCTGTTCTTCAAGTAAATAACTTATAGAACAGAAGTAGTTAATTTAGAGTTTTTAATTTTAAACTATTAACTAAACTCAGATCTTCGGGTAAATAACTTATAGAACAGAAGTAGTTAATTTAGAGTTTTTAATTTTAAACTATTAACTAAATGCAGATCTTCAAGTAAATAACTTACAGAACAAAAGTAGTTATTTTAGGGTTTTCAATTTTAAACTATTAACAAATTGCAGATCTTCAAGTAAATAACTTATAGAACAAAAGTAGTTATTTTAGGGTTTTCAATTTTAAACTATTAATAAAATTCTGATCTTTAAGTAAATGACTTAAGGAACTAAAGTATTAGTTAGAAGATTTTAATTTTAAATTGCTACAAAATTCTGTTCTTCAAGTAAATAACTTATAGAACAAAAGTAGTTATTTTAGAGTTTTCAATTTAAACTATTGACAACATTCTGATCTTCAAGTAAATAACTTATAGAACAGAAGTAGTTAATTTAGAGTTTTTAATTTTAAACTATTAACAAAATGCATATCTTCAAGTAAAAAACTTATAGACCAAAAATAGTTATTTTAGGGTTTTCAATTTTAAACTATTAGCAAAATTCTGATCTTCAAGTAAATAACTTAAAGAACTAAAGTATTAGTTAGAAGATTTTGATTTTAAATTGCTACAAATTCTGTTCTTCAAGTAAATAACTTATAGAACAAAAGTAGCTATTTTAGAGTTTTCAATTTTAAACTATTAACAAAATTCTGATCTTCAAGTAAATAACTTATAGAACAAAAGTAGTTAAATTTAGAGTTTTTAATTTTAAACTATTAACAAAATGCAGATCTTCAAGTAAATAACTTATAGAACAAAAGTAGTTATTTTAGGGTTTTCAATTTTAAACTATTAAGAAAATTCTGATCTTCATGTAAATAACTTATAGAACAGAAGTAGTTAATTTAGAGTTTTTAATTTTAAACTATTAACTAAATGCAGATCTTCAAGTAAATAACTTACAGAACAAAAGTAGTTATTTTAGGGTTTTCAATTTTAAACTATTAACAAAATTCTGATCTTTAAGTAAATAACTTATAGAACAGAAGTAGTTAATTTAGAGTTTTTAATTTTAAACTATTAACAAAATGCAGATCTTCAAGTAAATAACTTATAGAACAAAAGTAGTTATTTTAGGGTTTTCAATTTTAAACTATTAACAAAATGCTGATCTTCATGTAAATAACTTAAAGAACAGATGTAGTTAATTTAGAGTTTTTAATTTTAAACTATTAACAAAATCCAGATCTTCAAGTAAATAACTTATAGAACAAACGTAGTTATTTTAGTATTTTCAATTTTGAACTATTAACAAAATTCTGATCTTCAAGTAAATAACTTATAGAACTAAAGTATTAGTTTGAAGATTTTGATTTTAAATTGTCTACATATTTCTGTTCTTTAAGTAAATAACTAAAAGAACAAAAGTAGTTAGAGTATAGCTTTAATTTTAAACTATTAACAAAATGCAGATCTTCAAGTAAATAACTTATAGAACAAAAGTAGTTATTTTAGGGTTTTCAATTTTAAACTATTAACAAAATTCTGATCATCAAGTAAATAACTTATAGAACAGAAGTAGTTAATTTAGAGTTTTTAATTTTAAACTATTAACAAAATGCAGATCTTCAAGTAAATAACTTATAGAACAAAAGTAGTTATTTTAGAGTTTTCAATTTTAAACTATTAACAAAATTCTGATCTTTAAGTAAATAACTTATAGAACAGAAGTAGTTAATTTAGAGTTTTTAATTTTAAACTATTAACAAAACGCAGATCTTCAAGTAAATAACTTAAAGAACTAAAGTATTAGTTAGATGATTTTGATTTTAAATTGCTACAAAATTCTGTTCTTCAAGTAAATAACTTATAGAACAAAAGTAGTTATTTTAGAGTTTTCAATTTTAAACTATTAACAAAATTCTGATCTTCATGTAAATAACTTATAGAACAGAAGTAGTTAATTTAGACTTTTTAATTTTAAACTATTAACTAAACGCAGATCTTCAAGTAAATAACTTATAGAACAAAAGTAGTTATTTTAGGGTTTTCAATTTTAAACCATTAACAAAATTCTGATCTTTAGGTAAATAACTTAAGGAACTAAAGTATTAGTTAGAAGATTTTAATTTTAAATTACTACAAAATTCTGTTCTTCAAGTAAATAACTTATAGAACAAAAGTAGTATTTGAGAGTTTTCAATTTTAAACTATTGACAACATTCTGATCTTCAAGTAAATAACTTATAGAACAGAAGTAGTTAATTTAGAGTTTTTAATTTTAAACTATTAACTAAACTCAGATCTTCAGGTAAATAACTTTTAGAACAAAAGTAGTTATTTTAGGGTTTTCAATTTTAAGCTATTAATAAAATTCTGATCTTTAAGTAAATGACTTAAGGAACTAAAGTATTAGTTAGAAGATTTTAATTTTAAATTGCTACAAAATTCTGTTCTTCAAGTAAATAACTTATAGAACAAAAGTAGTTATTTTAGAGTTTTCAATTTAAACTATTGACAACATTCTGATCTTCAAGTAAATAACTTATAGAACAGAAGTAGTTAATTTAGAGTTTTTAATTTTAAACTATTAACAAAATGCAGATCTTCAAGTAAATAACTTTTAGAACAAAAGTAGTTATTTTAGGGTTTTCAATTTTAAACTATTAACAAAATTCTGATCTTCATGTAAATAACTTATAGAACAGAAGTAGTTAATTTAGAGTTTTTAATTTTAAACTATTAACTAAATGCAGATCTTCAAGTAAATAACTTACAGAACAAAAGTAGTTATTTTAGGGTTTTCAATTTTAAACTATTAACAAAATGCAGATCTTCAAGTAAATAACTTATAGAACAAAAGTAGTTATTTTAGGGTTTTCAATTTTAAACTATTAACCAAATGCTGATCTTCATGTAAATAACTTAAAGAGCAGAAGTAGTTAATTTAGAGTTTTTAATTTTAAACTATTAACAAAATCCAGATCTTTAAGTAAATAACTTATAGAACAAACGTAGTTATTTTAGTATTTTCAATTTTGAACTATTAACAAAATTCTGATCTTCAAGTAAATAACTTAAAGAACTAAAGTATTAGTTTGAAGATTTTGATTTTAAATTGCTACAAAATTCTGTTCTTCAAGTAAATAACTTATAGAACAAAAGTAGCTATTTTAGAGTTTTCAATTTTAAACTATTAACAAAATTCTGATCTTCAAGTAAATAACTTATAGAACAAAAGTAGTTATTTTAGAGTTTTTAATTTTAAACTATTAACAAAATGCAGATCTTCAAGTAAATAACTTATAGAACAAAAGTAGTTATTTTAGGGTTTTCAATTTTAAACTATTAACAAAATTCTGATCTTCATGTAAATAACTTATAGAACAGAAGTAGTTAATTTAGAGTTTTTAATTTTAAACTATTAACTAAATGCAGATCTTCAAGTAAATAACTTACAGAACAAAAGTAGTTATTTTAGGGTTTTCAATTTTAAACTATTAACAAAATTCTGATCTTTAAGTAAATAACTTATAGAACAGAAGTAGTTAATTTAGAGTTTTTAATTTTAAACTATTAACAAAATGCAGATCTTCAAGTAAATAACTTATAGAACTAAAGTATTAGTTTGAAGATTTTGATTTTAAATTGTCTACATATTTCTGTTCTTTAAGTAAATAACTAAAAGAACAAAAGTAGTTAGAGTATAGCTTTAATTTTAAACTATTAACAAAATGCAGATCTTCAAGTAAATAACTTATAGAACAAAAGTAGTTATTTTAGGGTTTTCAATTTTAAACTATTAACAAAATTCTGATCATCAAGTAAATAACTTATAGAACAGAAGTAGTTAATTTAGAGTTTTTAATTTTAAACTATTAACAAAATGCAGATCTTCAAGTAAATAACTTATAGAACAAAAGTAGTTATTTTAGAGTTTTCAATTTTAAACTATTAACAAAATTCTGATCTTTAAGTAAATAACTTATAGAACAGAAGTAGTTAATTTAGAGTTTTTAATTTTAAACTATTAACAAAACGCAGATCTTCAAGTAAATAACTTAAAGAACTAAAGTATTAGTTAGATGATTTTGATTTTAAATTGCTACAAAATTCTGTTCTTCAAGTAAATAACTTATAGAACAAAAGTAGTATTTGAGAGTTTTCAATTTTAAACTATTGACAACATTCTGATCTTCAAGTAAATAACTTATAGAACAGAAGTAGTTAATTTAGAGTTTTTAATTTTAAACTATTAACTAAATGCAGATCTTCAAGTAAATAACTTACAGAACAAAAGTAGTTATTTTAGGGTTTTCAATTTTAAACTATTAATAAAATTCTGATCTTTAAGTAAATGACTTAAGGAACTAAAGTATTAGTTAGAAGATTTTAATTTTAAATTGCTACAAAATTCTGTTCTTCAAGTAAATAACTTATAGAACAAAAGTAGTTATTTTAGAGTTTTCAATTTAAACTATTGACAACATTCTGATCTTCAAGTAAATAACTTATAGAACAGAAGTAGTTAATTTAGAGTTTTTAATTTTAAACTATTAACAAAATGCAGATCTTCAAGTAAATAACTTTTAGAACAAAAGTAGTTATTTTAGGGTTTTCAATTTTAAACTATTAACAAAATTCTGATCTTCATGTAAATAACTTATAGAACAGAAGTAGTTAATTTAGAGTTTTTAATTTTAAACTATTAACTAAATGCAGATCTTCAAGTAAATAACTTACAGAACAAAAGTAGTTATTTTAGGGTTTTCAATTTTAAACTATTAACAAAATGCAGATCTTCAAGTAAATAACTTATAGAACAAAAGTAGTTATTTTAGGGTTTTCAATTTTAAACTATTAACCAAATGCTGATCTTCATGTAAATAACTTAAAGAGCAGAAGTAGTTAATTTAGAGTTTTTAATTTTAAACTATTAACAAAATCCAGATCTTTAAGTAAATAACTTATAGAACAAACGTAGTTATTTTAGTATTTTCAATTTTGAACTATTAACAAAATTCTGATCTTCAAGTAAATAACTTAAAGAACTAAAGTATTAGTTTGAAGATTTTGATTTTAAATTGCTACAAAATTCTGTTCTTCAAGTAAATAACTTATAGAACAAAAGTAGCTATTTTAGAGTTTTCAATTTTAAACTATTAACAAAATTCTGATCTTCAAGTAAATAACTTATAGAACAAAAGTAGTTATTTTAGAGTTTTTAATTTTAAACTATTAACAAAATGCAGATCTTCAAGTAAATAACTTATAGAACAAAAGTAGTTATTTTAGGGTTTTCAATTTTAAACTATTAACAAAATTCTGATCTTCATGTAAATAACTTATAGAACAGAAGTAGTTAATTTAGAGTTTTTAATTTTAAACTATTAACTAAATGCAGATCTTCAAGTAAATAACTTACAGAACAAAAGTAGTTATTTTAGGGTTTTCAATTTTAAACTATTAACAAAATTCTGATCTTTAAGTAAATAACTTATAGAACAGAAGTAGTTAATTTAGAGTTTTTAATTTTAAACTATTAACAAAATGCAGATCTTCAAGTAAATAACTTATAGAACTAAAGTATTAGTTTGAAGATTTTGATTTTAAATTGTCTACATATTTCTGTTCTTTAAGTAAATAACTAAAAGAACAAAAGTAGTTAGAGTATAGCTTTAATTTTAAACTATTAACAAAATGCAGATCTTCAAGTAAATAACTTATAGAACAAAAGTAGTTATTTTAGGGTTTTCAATTTTAAACTATTAACAAAATTCTGATCATCAAGTAAATAACTTATAGAACAGAAGTAGTTAATTTAGAGTTTTTAATTTTAAACTATTAACAAAATGCAGATCTTCAAGTAAATAACTTATAGAACAAAAGTAGTTATTTTAGAGTTTTCAATTTTAAACTATTAACAAAATTCTGATCTTTAAGTAAATAACTTATAGAACAGAAGTAGTTAATTTAGAGTTTTTAATTTTAAACTATTAACAAAACGCAGATCTTCAAGTAAATAACTTAAAGAACTAAAGTATTAGTTAGATGATTTTGATTTTAAATTGCTACAAAATTCTGTTCTTCAAGTAAATAACTTATAGAACAAAAGTAGTATTTGAGAGTTTTCAATTTTAAACTATTGACAACATTCTGATCTTCAAGTAAATAACTTATAGAACAGAAGTAGTTAATTTAGAGTTTTTAATTTTAAACTATTAACTAAACTCAGATCTTCAGGTAAATAACTTATAGAACAAAAGTAGTTATTTTAGGGTTTTCAATTTTAAACTATTAATAAAATTCTGATCTTTAAGTAAATGACTTAAGGAACTAAAGTATTAGTTAGAAGATTTTAATTTTAAATTGCTACAAAATTCTGTTCTTCAAGTAAATAACTTATAGAACAAAAGTAGTTATTTTAGAGTTTTCAATTTAAACTATTGACAACATTCTGATCTTCAAGTAAATAACTTATAGAACAGAAGTAGTTAATTTAGAGTTTTTAATTTTAAACTATTAACAAAATGCATATCTTCAAGTAAAAAACTTATAGACCAAAAATAGTTATTTTAGGGTTTTCAATTTTAAACTATTAGCAAAATTCTGATCTTCAAGTAAATAACTTAAAGAACTAAAGTATTAGTTAGAAGATTTTGATTTTAAATTGCTACAAAATTCTGTTCTTCAAGTAAATAACTTATAGAACAAAAGTAGCTATTTTAGAGTTTTCAATTTTAAACTATTAACAAAATTCTGATCTTCAAGTAAATAACTTATAGAATAGAAGTAGTTAAATTTAGAGTTTTTAATTTTAAACTATTAACAAAATGCAGATCTTCAAGTAAATAACTTTTAAAACAAAAGTAGTTATTTTAGGGTTTTCAATTTTAAACTATTAACAAAATTCTGATCTTCATGTAAATAACTTATAGAACAGAAGTAGTTAATTTAGAGTTTTTAATTTTAAACTATTAACTAAATGCAGATCTTCAAGTAAATAACTTACAGAACAAAAGTAGTTATTTTAGGGTTTTCAATTTTAAACTATTAACAAAATGCAGATCTTCAAGTAAATAACTTATAGAACAAAAGTAGTTATTTTAGGGTTTTCAATTTTAAACTATTAATAAAATTCTGATCTTTAAGTAAATGACTTAAGGAACTAAAGTATTAGTTAGAAGATTTTAATTTTAAATTGCTACAAAATTCTGTTCTTCAAGTAAATAACTTATAGAACAAAAGTAGTTATTTTAGAGTTTTCAATTAAAACTATTGACAACATTCTGATCTTCAAGTAAATAACTTATAGAACAGAAGTAGTTAATTTAGAGTTTTTAAATTTAAACTATTAACAAAATGCATATCTTCAAGTAAAAAACTTATAGACCAAAAATAGTTATTTTAGGGTTTTCAATTTTAAACTATTAGCAAAATTCTGATCTTCAAGTAAATAACTTAAAGAACTAAAGTATTAGTTAAAAGATTTTGATTTTAAATTGCTACAAAATTCTGTTCTTCAAGTAAATAACTTATAGAACAAAAGTAGCTATTTTAGAGTTTTCAATTTTAAACTATTAACAAAATTCTGATCTTCAAGTAAATAACTTATAGAATAGAAGTAGTTAAATTTAGAGTTTTTAATTTTAAACTATTAACAAAATGCAGATCTTCAAGTAAATAACTTTTAGAACAAAAGTAGTTATTTTAGGGTTTTCAATTTTAAACTATTAACAAAATTCTGATCTTCATGTAAATAACTTATAGAACAGAAGTAGTTAATTTAGAGTTTTTAATTTTAAACTATTAACTAAATGCAGATCTTCAAGTAAATAACTTACAGAACAAAAGTAGTTATTTTAGGGTTTTCAATTTTAAACTATTAACAAAATGCAGATCTTCAAGTAAATAACTTATAGAACAAAAGTAGTTATTTTAGGGTTTTCAATTTTAAACTATTAATAAAATTCTGATCTTTAAGTAAATGACTTAAGGAACTAAAGTATTAGTTAGAAGATTTTAATTTTAAATTGCTACAAAATTCTGTTCTTCAAGTAAATAACTTATAGAACAAAAGTAGTTATTTTAGAGTTTTCAATTTAAACTATTGACAACATTCTGATCTTCAAGTAAATAACTTATAGAACAGAAGTAGTTAATTTAGAGTTTTTAATTTTAAACTATTAACAAAATGCATATCTTCAAGTAAAAAACTTATAGACCAAAAATAGTTATTTTAGGGTTTTCAATTTTAAACTATTAGCAAAATTCTGATCTTCAAGTAAATAACTTAAAGAACTAAAGTATTAGTTAGAAGATTTTGATTTTAAATTGCTACAAAATTCTGTTCTTCAAGTAAATAACTTATAGAACAAAAGTAGCTATTTTAGAGTTTTCAATTTTAAACTATTAACAAAATTCTGATCTTCAAGTAAATAACTTATAGAACAAAAGTAGTTAAATTTAGAGTTTTTAATTTTAAACTATTAACAAAATGCAGATCTTCAAGTAAATAACTTATAGAACAAAAGTAGTTATTTTAGGGTTTTCAATTTTAAACTATTAACAAAATTCTGATCTTCATGTAAATAACTTATAGAACAGAAGTAGTTAATTTAGAGTTTTTAATTTTAAACTATTAACAAAATGCAGATCTTCAAGTAAATAACTTATAGAACAAAAGTAGTTATTTTAGGGTTTTCAATTTTAAACTATTAACAAAATGCTGATCTTCATGTAAATAACTTAAAGAACAGATGTAGTTAATTTAGAGTTTTTAATTTTAAACTATTAACAAAATCCAGATCTTCAAGTAAATAACTTATAGAACAAACGTAGTTATTTTAGTATTTTCAATTTTGAACTATTAACAAAATTCTGATCTTCAAGTAAATAACTTATAGAACTAAAGTATTAGTTTGAAGATTTTGATTTTAAATTGTCTACATATTTCTGTTCTTTAAGTAAATAACTAAAAGAACAAAAGTAGTTAGAGTATAGCTTTAATTTTAAACTATTAACAAAATGCAGATCTTCAAGTAAATAACTTATAGAACAAAAGTAGTTATTTTAGGGTTTTCAATTTTAAACTATTAACAAAATTCTGAGCATCAAGTAAATAACTTATAGAACAGAAGTAGTTAATTTAGAGTTTTTAATTTTAAACTATTAACAAAATGCAGATCTTCAAGTAAATAACTTATAGAACAAAATTAGTTATTTTAGAGTTTTCAATTTTAAACTATTAACAAAATTCTGATCTTTAAGTAAATAACTTATAGAACAGAAGTAGTTAATTTAGAGTTTTTAATTTTAAACTATTAACAAAACGCAGATCTTCAAGTAATTAACTTAAAGAACTAAAGTATTAGTTAGATGATTTTGATTTTAAATTGCTACAAAATTCTGTTCTTCAAGTAAATAACTTATAGAACAAAAGTAGTTATTTTAGAGTTTTCAATTTTAAACTATTAACAAAATTCTGATCTTCATGTAAATAACTTATAGAACAGAAGTAGTTAATTTAGACTTTTTAATTTTAAACTATTAACTAAACGCAGATCTTCAAGTAAATAACTTATAGAACAAAAGTGGTTATTTTAGGGTTTTCAATTTTAAACCATTAACAAAATTCTGATCTTTAGGTAAATAACTTAAGGAACTAAAGTATTAGTTAGAAGATTTTAATTTTAAATTACTACAAAATTCTGTTCTTCAAGTAAATAACTTATAGAACAGAAGTAGTTAATTTAGAGTTTTTAATTTTAAACTATTAACTAAACTCAGATCTTCGGGTAAATAACTTATAGAACAGAAGTAGTTAATTTAGAGTTTTTAATTTTAAACTATTAACTAAATGCAGATCTTCAAGTAAATAACTTACAGAACAAAAGTAGTTATTTTAGGGTTTTCAATTTTAAACTATTAACAAAATGCAGATCTTCAAGTAAATAACTTATAGAACAAAAGTAGTTATTTTAGGGTTTTCAATTTTAAACTATTAATAAAATTCTGATCTTTAAGTAAATGACTTAAGGAACTAAAGTATTAGTTAGAAGATTTTAATTTTAAATTGCTACAAAATTCTGTTCTTCAAGTAAATAACTTATAGAACAAAAGTAGTTATTTTAGAGTTTTCAATTTAAACTATTGACAACATTCTGATCTTCAAGTAAATAACTTATAGAACAGAAGTAGTTAATTTAGAGTTTTTAATTTTAAACTATTAACAAAATGCATATCTTCAAGTAAAAAACTTATAGACCAAAAATAGTTATTTTAGGGTTTTCAATTTTAAACTATTAGCAAAATTCTGATCTTCAAGTAAATAACTTAAAGAACTAAAGTATTAGTTAGAAGATTTTGATTTTAAATTGCTACAAAATTCTGTTCTTCAAGTAAATAACTTATAGAACAAAAGTAGCTATTTTAGAGTTTTCAATTTTAAACTATTAACAAAATTCTGATCTTCAAGTAAATAACTTATAGAACAAAAGTAGTTAAATTTAGAGTTTTTAATTTTAAACTATTAACAAAATGCAGATCTTCAAGTAAATAACTTATAGAACAAAAGTAGTTATTTTAGGGTTTTCAATTTTAAACTATTAACAAAATTCTGATCTTCATGTAAATAACTTATAAAACAGAAGTAGTTAATTTAGAGTTTTTAATTTTAAACTATTAACTAAATGCAGATCTTCAAGTAAATAACTTACAGAACAAAAGTAGTTATTTTAGGGTTTTCAATTTTAAACTATTAACAAAATTCTGATCTTTAAGTAAATAACTTAAAGAACAGAAGTAGTTAATTTAGAGTTTTTAATTTTAAACTATTAACAAAATGCAGATCTTCAAGTAAATAACTTATAGAACAAAAGTAGTTATTTTAGGGTTTTCAATTTTAAACTATTAACAAAATTCTGATCTTCATGTAAATAACTTATAGAACAGAAGTAGTTAATTTAGAGTTTTTAATTTTAAACTATTAACTAAATGCAGATCTTCAAGTAAATAACTTACAGAACAAAAGTAGTTATTTTAGGGTTTTCAATTTTAAACTATTAACAAAATGCAGATCTTCAAGTAAATAACTTATAGAACAAAAGTAGTTATTTTAGGGTTTTCAATTTTAAACTATTAATAAAATTCTGATCTTTAAGTAAATGACTTAAGGAACTAAAGTATTAGTTAGAAGATTTTAATTTTAAATTGCTACAAAATTCTGTTCTTCAAGTAAATAACTTATAGAACAAAAGTAGTTATTTTAGAGTTTTCAATTTAAACTATTGACAACATTCTGATCTTCAAGTAAATAACTTATAGAACAGAAGTAGTTAATTTAGAGTTTTTAATTTTAAACTATTAACAAAATGCATATCTTCAAGTAAAAAACTTATAGACCAAAAATAGTTATTTTAGGGTTTTCAATTTTAAACTATTAGCAAAATTCTGATCTTCAAGTAAATAACTTAAAGAACTAAAGTATTAGTTAGAAGATTTTGATTTTAAATTGCTACAAAATTCTGTTCTTCAAGTAAATAACTTATAGAACAAAAGTAGCTATTTTAGAGTTTTCAATTTTAAACTATTAACAAAATTCTGATCTTCAAGTAAATAACTTATAGAACAAAAGTAGTTAAATTTAGAGTTTTTAATTTTAAACTATTAACAAAATGCAGATCTTCAAGTAAATAACTTATAGAACAAAAGTAGTTATTTTAGGGTTTTCAATTTTAAACTATTAACAAAATTCTGATCTTCATGTAAATAACTTATAGAACAGAAGTAGTTAATTTAGAGTTTTTAATTTTAAACTATTAACTAAATGCAGATCTTCAAGTAAATAACTTACAGAACAAAAGTAGTTATTTTAGGGTTTTCAATTTTAAACTATTAACAAAATTCTGATCTTTAAGTAAATAACTTATAGAACAGAAGTAGTTAATTTAGAGTTTTTAATTTTAAACTATTAACAAAATGCAGATCTTCAAGTAAATAACTTATAGAACAAAAGTAGTTATTTTAGGGTTTTCAATTTTAAACTATTAACAAAATGCTGATCTTCATGTAAATAACTTAAAGAACAGATGTAGTTAATTTAGAGTTTTTAATTTTAAACTATTAACAAAATCCAGATCTTCAAGTAAATAACTTATAGAACAAACGTAGTTATTTTAGTATTTTCAATTTTGAACTATTAACAAAATTCTGATCTTCAAGTAAATAACTTATAGAACTAAAGTATTAGTTTGAAGATTTTGATTTTAAATTGTCTACATATTTCTGTTCTTTAAGTAAATAACTAAAAGAACAAAAGTAGTTAGAGTATAGCTTTAATTTTAAACTATTAACAAAATGCAGATCTTCAAGTAAATAACTTATAGAACAAAAGTAGTTATTTTAGGGTTTTCAATTTTAAACTATTAACAAAATTCTGAGCATCAAGTAAATAACTTATAGAACAGAAGTAGTTAATTTAGAGTTTTTAATTTTAAACTATTAACAAAATGCAGATCTTCAAGTAAATAACTTATAGAACAAAATTAGTTATTTTAGAGTTTTCAATTTTAAACTATTAACAAAATTCTGATCTTTAAGTAAATAACTTATAGAACAGAAGTAGTTAATTTAGAGTTTTTAATTTTAAACTATTAACAAAACGCAGATCTTCAAGTAAATAACTTAAAGAACTAAAGTATTAGTTAGATGATTTTGATTTTAAATTGCTACAAAATTCTGTTCTTCAAGTAAATAACTTATAGAACAAAAGTAGTTATTTTAGAGTTTTCAATTTTAAACTATTAACAAAATTCTGATCTTCATGTAAATAACTTATAGAACAGAAGTAGTTAATTTAGACTTTTTAATTTTAAACTATTAACTAAACGCAGATCTTCAAGTAAATAACTTATAGAACAAAATTAGTTATTTTAGAGTTTTCAATTTTAAACTATTAACAAAATTCTGATCTTTAAGTAAATAACTTATAGAACAGAAGTAGTTAATTTAGAGTTTTTAATTTTAAACTATTAACAAAACGCAGATCTTCAAGTAAATAACTTAAAGAACTAAAGTATTAGTTAGATGATTTTGATTTTAAATTGCTACAAAATTCTGTTCTAGTAAATAACTTATAGAACAAAAGTAGTTATTTTAGAGTTTTCAATTTTAAACTATTAACAAAATTCTGATCTTCATGTAAATAACTTATAGAACAGAAGTAGTTAATTTAGACTTTTTAATTTTAAACTATTAACTAAACGCAGATCTTCAAGTAAATAACTTATAGAACAAAAGTAGTTATTTTAGGGTTTTCAATTTTAAACCATTAACAAAATTCTGATCTTTAGGTAAATAACTTAAGGAACTAAAGTATTAGTTAGAAGATTTTAATTTTAAATTACTACAAAATTCTGTTCTTCAAGTAAATAACTTATAGAACAGAAGTAGTTAATTTAGAGTTTTTAATTTTAAACTATTAACTAAACTCAGATCTTCGGGTAAATAACTTATAGAACAGAAGTAGTTAATTTAGAGTTTTTAATTTTAAACTATTAACTAAATGCAGATCTTCAAGTAAATAACTTACAGAACAAAAGTAGTTATTTTAGGGTTTTCAATTTTAAACTATTAACAAAATGCAGATCTTCAAGTAAATAAGTTATAGAACAAAAGTAGTTATTTTAGGGTTTTCAATTTTAAACTATTAATAAAATTCTGATCTTTAAGTAAATGACTTAAGGAACTAAAGTATTAGTTAGAAGATTTTAATTTTAAATTGCTACAAAATTCTGTTCTTCAAGTAAATAACTTATAGAACAAAAGTAGTTATTTTAGAGTTTTCAATTTAAACTATTGACAACATTCTGATCTTCAAGTAAATAACTTATAGAACAGAAGTAGTTAATTTAGAGTTTTTAATTTTAAACTATTAACAAAATGCATATCTTCAAGTAAAAAACTTATAGACCAAAAATAGTTATTTTAGGGTTTTCAATTTTAAACTATTAGCAAAATTCTGATCTTCAAGTAAATAACTTAAAGAACTAAAGTATTAGTTAGAAGATTTTGATTTTAAATTGCTACAAAATTCTGTTCTTCAAGTAAATAACTTATAGAACAAAAGTAGCTATTTTAGAGTTTTCAATTTTAAACTATTAACAAAATTCTGATCTTCAAGTAAATAACTTATAGAACAAAAGTAGTTAAATTTAGAGTTTTTAATTTTAAACTATTAACAAAATGCAGATCTTCAAGTAAATAACTTATAGAACAAAAGTAGTTATTTTAGGGTTTTCAATTTTAAACTATTAACAAAATTCTGATCTTCATGTAAATAACTTATAAAACAGAAGTAGTTAATTTAGAGTTTTTAATTTTAAACTATTAACTAAATGCAGATCTTCAAGTAAATAACTTACAGAACAAAAGTAGTTATTTTAGGGTTTTCAATTTTAAACTATTAACAAAATTCTGATCTTTAAGTAAATAACTTATAGAACAGAAGTAGTTAATTTAGAGTTTTTAATTTTAAACTATTAACAAAATGCAGATCTTCAAGTAAATAACTTATAGAACAAAAGTAGTTATTTTAGGGTTTTCAATTTTAAACTATTAACAAAATTCTGATCTTCATGTAAATAACTTATAGAACAGAAGTAGTTAATTTAGAGTTTTTAATTTTAAACTATTAACTAAATGCAGATCTTCAAGTAAATAACTTACAGAACAAAAGTAGTTATTTTAGGGTTTTCAATTTTAAACTATTAACAAAATGCAGATCTTCAAGTAAATAACTTATAGAACAAAAGTAGTTATTTTAGGGTTTTCAATTTTAAACTATTAATAAAATTCTGATCTTTAAGTAAATGACTTAAGGAACTAAAGTATTAGTTAGAAGATTTTAATTTTAAATTGCTACAAAATTCTGTTCTTCAAGTAAATAACTTATAGAACAAAAGTAGTTATTTTAGAGTTTTCAATTTAAACTATTGACAACATTCTGATCTTTAAGTAAATAACTTATAGAACAGAAGTAGTTAATTTAGAGTTTTTAATTTTAAACTATTAACAAAATGCAGATCTTCAAGTAAATAACTTATAGAACAAAAGTAGTTATTTTAGGGTTTTCAATTTTAAACTATTAACAAAATGCTGATCTTCATGTAAATAACTTAAAGAACAGATGTAGTTAATTTAGAGTTTTTAATTTTAAACTATTAACAAAATCCAGATCTTCAAGTAAATAACTTATAGAACAAACGTAGTTATTTTAGTATTTTCAATTTTGAACTATTAACAAAATTCTGATCTTCAAGTAAATAACTTATAGAACTAAAGTATTAGTTTGAAGATTTTGATTTTAAATTGTCTACATATTTCTGTTCTTTAAGTAAATAACTAAAAGAACAAAAGTAGTTAGAGTATAGCTTTAATTTTAAACTATTAACAAAATGCAGATCTTCAAGTAAATAACTTATAGAACAAAAGTAGTTATTTTAGGGTTTTCAATTTTAAACTATTAACAAAATTCTGAGCATCAAGTAAATAACTTATAGAACAGAAGTAGTTAATTTAGAGTTTTTAATTTTAAACTATTAACAAAATGCAGATCTTCAAGTAAATAACTTATAGAACAAAATTAGTTATTTTAGAGTTTTCAATTTTAAACTATTAACAAAATTCTGATCTTTAAGTAAATAACTTATAGAACAGAAGTAGTTAATTTAGAGTTTTTAATTTTAAACTATTAACAAAACGCAGATCTTCAAGTAAATAACTTAAAGAACTAAAGTATTAGTTAGATGATTTTGATTTTAAATTGCTACAAAATTCTGTTCTTCAAGTAAATAACTTATAGAACAAAAGTAGTTATTTTAGAGTTTTCAATTTTAAACTATTAACAAAATTCTGATCTTCATGTAAATAACTTATAGAACAGAAGTAGTTAATTTAGACTTTTTAATTTTAAACTATTAACTAAACGCAGATCTTCAAGTAAATAACTTATAGAACAAAATTAGTTATTTTAGAGTTTTCAATTTTAAACTATTAACAAAATTCTGATCTTTAAGTAAATAACTTATAGAACAGAAGTAGTTAATTTAGAGTTTTTAATTTTAAACTATTAACAAAACGCAGATCTTCAAGTAAATAACTTAAAGAACTAAAGTATTAGTTAGATGATTTTGATTTTAAATTGCTACAAAATTCTGTTCTTCAAGTAAATAACTTATAGAACAAAAGTAGTTATTTTAGAGTTTTCAATTTTAAACTATTAACAAAATTCTGATCTTCATGTAAATAACTTATAGAACAGAAGTAGTTAATTTAGACTTTTTAATTTTAAACTATTAACTAAACGCAGATCTTCAAGTAAATAACTTATAGAACAAAAGTAGTTATTTTAGGGTTTTCAATTTTAAACCATTAACAAAATTCTGATCTTTAGGTAAATAACTTAAGGAACTAAAGTATTAGTTAGAAGATTTTAATTTTAAATTACTACAAAATTCTGTTCTTCAAGTAAATAACTTATAGAACAGAAGTAGTTAATTTAGAGTTTTTAATTTTAAACTATTAACTAAACTCAGATCTTCGGGTAAATAACTTATAGAACAGAAGTAGTTAATTTAGAGTTTTTAATTTTAAACTATTAACTAAATGCAGATCTTCAAGTAAATAACTTACAGAACAAAAGTAGTTATTTTAGGGTTTTCAATTTTAAACTATTAACAAAATGCAGATCTTCAAGTAAATAACTTATAGAACAAAAGTAGTTATTTTAGGGTTTTCAATTTTAAACTATTAATAAAATTCTGATCTTTAAGTAAATGACTTAAGGAACTAAAGTATTAGTTAGAAGATTTTAATTTTAAATTGCTACAAAATTCTGTTCTTCAAGTAAATAACTTATAGAACAAAAGTAGTTATTTTAGAGTTTTCAATTTAAACTATTGACAACATTCTGATCTTCAAGTAAATAACTTATAGAACAGAAGTAGTTAATTTAGAGTTTTTAATTTTAAACTATTAACAAAATGCATATCTTCAAGTAAAAAACTTATAGACCAAAAATAGTTATTTTAGGGTTTTCAATTTTAAACTATTAGCAAAATTCTGATCTTCAAGTAAATAACTTAAAGAACTAAAGTATTAGTTAGAAGATTTTGATTTTAAATTGCTACAAAATTCTGTTCTTCAAGTAAATAACTTATAGAACAAAAGTAGCTATTTTAGAGTTTTCAATTTTAAACTATTAACAAAATTCTGATCTTCAAGTAAATAACTTATAGAACAAAAGTAGTTAAATTTAGAGTTTTTAATTTTAAACTATTAACAAAATGCAGATCTTCAAGTAAATAACTTATAGAACAAAAGTAGTTATTTTAGGGTTTTCAATTTTAAACTATTAACAAAATTCTGATCTTCATGTAAATAACTTATAAAACAGAAGTAGTTAATTTAGAGTTTTTAATTTTAAACTATTAACTAAATGCAGATCTTCAAGTAAATAACTTACAGAACAAAAGTAGTTATTTTAGGGTTTTCAATTTTAAACTATTAACAAAATTCTGATCTTTAAGTAAATAACTTATAGAACAGAAGTAGTTAATTTAGAGTTTTTAATTTTAAACTATTAACAAAATGCAGATCTTCAAGTAAATAACTTATAGAACAAAAGTAGTTATTTTAGGGTTTTCAATTTTAAACTATTAACAAAATTCTGATCTTCATGTAAATAACTTATAGAACAGAAGTAGTTAATTTAGAGTTTTTAATTTTAAACTATTAACTAAATGCAGATCTTCAAGTAAATAACTTACAGAACAAAAGTAGTTATTTTAGGGTTTTCAATTTTAAACTATTAACAAAATGCAGATCTTCAAGTAAATAACTTATAGAACAAAAGTAGTTATTTTAGGGTTTTCAATTTTAAACTATTAATAAAATTCTGATCTTTAAGTAAATGACTTAAGGAACTAAAGTATTAGTTAGAAGATTTTAATTTTAAATTGCTACAAAATTCTGTTCTTCAAGTAAATAACTTATAGAACAAAAGTAGTTATTTTAGAGTTTTCAATTTAAACTATTGACAACATTCTGATCTTCAAGTAAATAACTTATAGAACAGAAGTAGTTAATTTAGAGTTTTTAATTTTAAACTATTAACAAAATGCATATCTTCAAGTAAAAAACTTATAGACCAAAAATAGTTATTTTAGGGTTTTCAATTTTAAACTATTAGCAAAATTCTGATCTTCAAGTAAATAACTTAAAGAACTAAAGTATTAGTTAGAAGATTTTGATTTTAAATTGCTACAAAATTCTGTTCTTCAAGTAAATAACTTATAGAACAAAAGTAGCTATTTTAGAGTTTTCAATTTTAAACTATTAACAAAATTCTGATCTTCAAGTAAATAACTTATAGAACAAAAGTAGTTAAATTTAGAGTTTTTAATTTTAAACTATTAACAAAATGCAGATCTTCAAGTAAATAACTTATAGAACAAAAGTAGTTATTTTAGGGTTTTCAATTTTAAACTATTAACAAAATTCTGATCTTCATGTAAATAACTTATAGAACAGAAGTAGTTAATTTAGAGTTTTTAATTTTAAACTATTAACTAAATGCAGATCTTCAAGTAAATAACTAACAGAACAAAAGTAGTTATTTTAGGGTTTTCAATTTTAAACTATTAACAAAATTCTGATCTTTAAGTAAATAACTTATAGAACAGAAGTAGTTAATTTAGAGTTTTTAATTTTAAACTATTAACAAAATGCAGATCTTCAAGTAAATAACTTATAGAACAAAAGTAGTTATTTTAGGGTTTTCAATTTTAAACTATTAACAAAATGCTGATCTTCATGTAAATAACTTAAAGAACAGATGTAGTTAATTTAGAGTTTTTAATTTTAAACTATTAACAAAATCCAGATCTTCAAGTAAATAACTTATAGAACAAACGTAGTTATTTTAGTATTTTCAATTTTGAACTATTAACAAAATTCTGATCTTCAAGTAAATAACTTATAGAACTAAAGTATTAGTTTGAAGATTTTGATTTTAAATTGTCTACATATTTCTGTTCTTTAAGTAAATAACTAAAAGAACAAAAGTAGTTAGAGTATAGCTTTAATTTTAAACTATTAACAAAATGCAGATCTTCAAGTAAATAACTTATAGAACAAAAGTAGATATTTTAGGGTTTTAAATTTTAAACTTTTAACAAAATTCTGATCATCAAGTAAATAACTTATAGAACAGAAGTAGTTAATTTAGAGTTTTTAATTTTAAACTATTAACAAAATGCAGATCTTCATGTAAGTAACTTATAGAACAAAAGTAGTTATTTTAGGGTTTTTAATTTTAAACTATTAACAAAATTCTGATCTTCATGTAAATAACTTATAGAACAGAAGTAGTTAATTTAGACTTTTTAATTTTAAACTATTAACTAAACGCAGATCTTCAAGTAAATAACTTATAGAACAAAAGAAGTTATTTTAGGGTTTTCAATTTTAAACCATTAACAAAATTCTGATCTTTAGGTAAATAACTTAAGGAACTAAAGTATTAGTTAAAAATTATAATTTTAAATTGCTACAAAATTCTGTTCTTCAAGTAAATAACTTATAGAACAAAAGTAGTATTTGAGAGTTTTCAATTTTAAACTATTGACAACATTCTGATCTTCAAGTAAATAACATATAGAACAGAAGTAGTTAATTTAGAGTTTTTAATTTTAAGCTATTAACAAAATGCAGATCTTCAAGTAAATAACTTATAGAACAGAAGTAGTTAATTTAGAGTTTTCACTTTTAAACTATTAACAAAATTCTGATCTTTAAGTAAATAACTTATAGAACAGAAGTAGTTATTTTAGAGTTTTCAATTTTAAACTATTAACAAAATTCTGATCTTTAAGTAAATAACTTATAGAACAGAAGTATTTAATTTAGAGTTTTCACTTTTAAACTATTAACAAAATTCTGATCTTCAAGTAAATAACTTATAGAACAGAAGTAGTTAATTTAGAGTTTTTAATTTTGAACTATTAACAAAATGCTGATCTTCAAGTAAATAACTTATAGAACAAAAGTAGTTATTTTAGGGTTTTCAATTTTAAACTATTAACAAAATTCTGATCTTCATGTAAATAACTTATAGAACAGAAGTAGTTAATTTAGAGTTATTAATTTTAAACTATTAACTAAACTCAGATCTTCAAGTAAATAACTTATAGAACAAAAGTAGTTATTTTAGGGTTTTCAATTTTAAACTATTAATAAAATTCTGATCTTTAAGTAAATGACTTAAGGAACTAAAGTATTAGTTAGAAGATTTTAATTTTAAATTGCTACAAAATTCTGTTCTTCAAGTAAATAACTTATAGAACAAAAGTAGTTATTTTAGAGTTTTCAATTTTAAACTATTGACAACATTCTGATCTTCAAGTAAATAACTTATAGAACAGAAGTAGTTAATTTAGAGTTTTTAATTTTAAACTATTAACTAAATGCATATCTTCAAGTAAAAAACTTATAGACCAAAAATAGTAATTTTAGGGTTTTCAATTTTAAACTATTAGCAAAATTCTGATCTTCAAGTAAATAACTTAAAGAACTAAAGTATTAGTTAGAAGATTTTGATTTTAAATTGCTACAAAATTCTGTTCTTCAAGTAAATAACTTATAGAACAAAAGTAGCTATTTTAGAGTTTTCAATTTTAAACTATTAACAAAATTCTGATCTTCAAGTAAATAACTTATAGAACAGAAGTAGTTAAATTTAGAGTTTTTAATTTTAAACTATTAACAAAATGCAGATCATCAAGTAAATAACTTATAGAACAAAAGTAGTTATTTTAGGGTTTTCAATTTTAAACTATTAACAAAATTCTGATCTTCATGTAAATAACTTATAGAACAGAAGTAGTTAATTTAGAGTTTTTAATTTTAAACTATTAACTAAATGCAGATCTTCAAGTAAATAACTTACAGAACAAAAGTAGTTATTTTAGGGTTTTCAATTTTAAACTATTAACAAAATTCTGATCTTTAAGTAAATAACTTAAGGAACTCAAGTATTAGTTAGAAGATTTTAATTTTAAATTGCGACAAAATTCTGTTCTTCAAGTAAATAACTTAAAGAACAGAAGTAGTTAATTTAGAGTCTTTAATTTTAAACAATTAACAAAATCCAGATCTTCAAGTAAATAACTTATAGAACAAACGTAGTTATTTTAGTATTTTCAATTTTGAACTATTAACAAAATTCTGATCTTCAAGTAAATAACTTAAAGAACTAAAGTATTAGTTTGAAGATTTTGATTTTAAATTGTCTACATATTTCTGTTCTTTAAGTAAATAACTAAAAGAACGAAAGTAGTTAGAGTATAGCTTTAATTTTAAACTATTAACAAAATGCAGATCTTCAAGTAAATAACTTATAGAACAAAAGTAGTTATTTTAGGGTTTTCAATTTTAAACTATTAACAAAATTCTGATCATCAAGTAAATAACTTATAGAACAGAAGTAGTTAATTTAGAGTTTTTAATTTTAAACTATTAACAAAATGCAGATCTTCAAGTAAATAACTTATAGAACAAAAGTAGTTATTTTAGGGTTTTCAATTTTAAACTATTAACAAAATTCTGATCTTCATGTAAATAACTTATAGAACAGAAGTAGTTAATTAAGACTTTTTAATTTTAAACTATTAACTAAACGCAGATCTTCAAGTAAATAACTTATAGAACAAAAAGTAGTTATTTTAGGGTTTTCAATTTTAAACCATTAACAAAACTCTGATCTTTAGGTAAATAACTTAAGGAACTAAAGTATTAGTTAAAAGATTTTAATTTTAAATTGCTACAAAATTCTGTTCTTCAAGTAAATAACTTATAGAACAAAAGTAGTATTTGAGAGTTTTCAATTTTAAACTATTGACAACATTCTGATCTTCAAGTAAATAACATATAGAACAGAAGTAGTTAATTTAGAGTTTTTAATTTTAAGCTATTAACAAAATGCAGATCTTCAAGTAAATAATTTATAAAACAAAAATAGTTATTTTAGGGTTTTCAATTTTAAACTATTAGCAAAATTGTGATCTTCAAGTAAATAACTTAAAGAACTAAAGTATTAGTTAGAAGATTTTGATTTTAAATTGCTACAAAATTCTGTTCTTCAAGTAAATAACTTATAGAACAAAAGTAGTTATTTTAGAGTTTTCAATTTTAAACTATTAACAAAATTCTGATCTTTAAGTAAATAACTTATAGAACAGAAGTAGTTAATTTAGAGTTTTTAATTTTAAACTATTAACAAAATGCAGATCTGCAAGTAAATAACTTAAAGAACTAAAGTATTAGTTAGATGATTTTGATTTTAAATTGCTACAAAATTCTGTTCTTCAAGTAAATAACTTATAGAACAAAAGTAGTTATTTTAGAGTTTTCAATTTAAACTATTGACAACATTCTGATCTTCAAGTAAATAACTTATAGAACAGAAGTAGTTAATTTAGAGTTTTTAATTTTAAACTATTAACAAAATGCATATCTTCAAGTAAAAAACTTATAGACCAAAAATAGTTATTTTAGGGTTTTCAATTTTAAACTATTAGCAAAATTCTGATCTTCAAGTAAATAACTTAAAGAACTAAAGTATTAGTTAGAAGATTTTGATTTTAAATTGCTACAAAATTCTGTTCTTCAAGTAAATAACTTATAGAACAAAAGTAGCTATTTTAGAGTTTTCAATTTTAAACTATTAACAAAATTCTGATCTTCAAGTAAATAACTTATAGAATAGAAGTAGTTAAATTTAGAGTTTTTAATTTTAAACTATTAACCAAATGCAGATCTTCAAGTAAATAACTTTTAGAACAAAAGTAGTTATTTTAGGGTTTTCAATTTTAAACTATTAACAAAATTCTGATCTTCATGTAAATAACTTATAGAACAGAAGTAGTTAATTTAGAGTTTTTAATTTTAAACTATTAACTAAATGCAGATCTTCAAGTAAATAACTTACAGAACAGAAGTAGTTAATTTAGAGTTTTTAATTTTAAACTATTAACAAAATCCAGATCTTCAAGTAAATAACTTATAGAACAAACGTAGTTATTTTAGTATTTTCAATTTTGAACTATTAACAAAATTCTGATCTTCAAGTAAATAACTTAAAGAACTAAAGTATTAGTTTGAAGATTTTGATTTTAAATTGTCTACATATTTCTGTTCTTTAAGTAAATAACTAAAAGAACAAAAGTAGTTAGAGTATAGCTTTAATTTTAAACTATTAACAAAATGCAGATCTTCAAGTAAATAACTTATAGAACAAAAGTAGATATTTTAGGGTTTTAAATTTTAAACTTTTAACAAAATTCTGATCATCAAGTAAATAACTTATAGAACAGAAGTAGTTAATTTAGAGTTTTTAATTTTAAACTATTAACAAAATGCAGATCTTCATGTAAATAACTTATAGAACAAAAGTAGTTATTTTAGGGTTTTTAATTTTAAACTATTAACAAAATTCTGATCTTCATGTAAATAACTTATAGAACAGAAGTAGTTAATTTAGACTTTTTAATTTTAAACTATTAACTAAACGCAGATCTTCAAGTAAATAACTTATAGAACAAAAGAAGTTATTTTAGGGTTTTCAATTTTAAACCATTAACAAAATTCTGATCTTTAGGTAAATAACTTAAGGAACTAAAGTATTAGTTAAAAGATTTTAATTTTAAATTGCTACAAAATTCTGTTCTTCAAGTAAATAACTTATAGAACAAAAGTAGTATTTGAGAGTTTTCAATTTTAAACTATTGACAACATTCTGATCTTCAAGTAAATAACATATAGAACAGAAGTAGTTAATTTAGAGTTTTTAATTTTAAGCTATTAACAAAATGCAGATCTTCAAGTAAATAACTTATAGAACAGATGTAGTTAATTTAGAGTTTTTAATTTTAAACTATTAACAAAATCCAGATCTTCAAGTAAATAACTTATAGAACAAACGTAGTTATTTTAGTATTTTCAATTTTAAACTATTAACAAAATTCTGATCTTCATGTAAATAACTTATAGAACAAAAGTAGTTATTTTAGAGTTTTCAATTTTAAACTATTAACAAAATTCTGATCTTCATGTAAATAACTTATAGAACAGAAGTAGTTAATTTAGACTTTTTAATTTTAAACTATTAACTAAACGCAGATCTTCAAGTAAATAACTTATAGAACAAAATTAGTTATTTTAGAGTTTTCAATTTTAAACTATTAACAAAATTCTGATCTTTAAGTAAATAACTTATAGAACAGAAGTAGTTAATTTAGAGTTTTTAATTTTAAACTATTAACAAAACGCAGATCTTCAAGTAAATAACTTAAAGAACTAAAGTATTAGTTAGATGATTTTGATTTTAAATTGCTACAAAATTCTGTTCTTCAAGTAAATAACTTATAGAACAAAAGTAGTTATTTTAGAGTTTTCAATTTTAAACTATTAACAAAATTCTGATCTTCATGTAAATAACTTATAGAACAGAAGTAGTTAATTTAGACTTTTTAATTTTAAACTATTAACTAAACGCAGATCTTCAAGTAAATAACTTATAGAACAAAATTAGTTATTTTAGAGTTTTCAATTTTAAACTATTAACAAAATTCTGATCTTTAAGTAAATAACTTATAGAACAGAAGTAGTTAATTTAGAGTTTTTAATTTTAAACTATTAACAAAACGCAGATCTTCAAGTAAATAACTTAAAGAACTAAAGTATTAGTTAGATGATTTTGATTTTAAATTGCTACAAAATTCTGTTCTTCAAGTAAATAACTTATAGAACAAAAGTAGTTATTTTAGAGTTTTCAATTTTAAACTATTAACAAAATTCTGATCTTCATGTAAATAACTTATAGAACAGAAGTAGTTAATTTAGACTTTTTAATTTTAAACTATTAACTAAACGCAGATCTTCAAGTAAATAACTTATAGAACAAAAGTAGTTATTTTAGGGTTTTCAATTTTAAACCATTAACAAAATTCTGATCTTTAGGTAAATAACTTAAGGAACTAAAGTATTAGTTAGAAGATTTTAATTTTAAATTACTACAAAATTCTGTTCTTCAAGTAAATAACTTATAGAACAGAAGTAGTTAATTTAGAGTTTTTAATTTTAAACTATTAACTAAACTCAGATCTTCGGGTAAATAACTTATAGAACAGAAGTAGTTAATTTAGAGTTTTTAATTTTAAACTATTAACTAAATGCAGATCTTCAAGTAAATAACTTACAGAACAAAAGTAGTTATTTTAGGGTTTTCAATTTTAAACTATTAACAAAATGCAGATCTTCAAGTAAATAACTTATAGAACAAAAGTAGTTATTTTAGGGTTTTCAATTTTAAACTATTAATAAAATTCTGATCTTTAAGTAAATGACTTAAGGAACTAAAGTATTAGTTAGAAGATTTTAATTTTAAATTGCTACAAAATTCTGTTCTTCAAGTAAATAACTTATAGAACAAAAGTAGTTATTTTAGAGTTTTCAATTTAAACTATTGACAACATTCTGATCTTCAAGTAAATAACTTATAGAACAGAAGTAGTTAATTTAGAGTTTTTAATTTTAAACTATTAACAAAATGCATATCTTCAAGTAAAAAACTTATAGACCAAAAATAGTTATTTTAGGGTTTTCAATTTTAAACTATTAGCAAAATTCTGATCTTCAAGTAAATAACTTAAAGAACTAAAGTATTAGTTAGAAGATTTTGATTTTAAATTGCTACAAAATTCTGTTCTTCAAGTAAATAACTTATAGAACAAAAGTAGCTATTTTAGAGTTTTCAATTTTAAACTATTAACAAAATTCTGATCTTCAAGTAAATAACTTATAGAACAAAAGTAGTTAAATTTAGAGTTTTTAATTTTAAACTATTAACAAAATGCAGATCTTCAAGTAAATAACTTATAGAACAAAAGTAGTTATTTTAGGGTTTTCAATTTTAAACTATTAACAAAATTCTGATCTTCATGTAAATAACTTATAAAACAGAAGTAGTTAATTTAGAGTTTTTAATTTTAAACTATTAACTAAATGCAGATCTTCAAGTAAATAACTTACAGAACAAAAGTAGTTATTTTAGGGTTTTCAATTTTAAACTATTAACAAAATTCTGATCTTTAAGTAAATAACTTATAGAACAGAAGTAGTTAATTTAGAGTTTTTAATTTTAAACTATTAACAAAATGCAGATCTTCAAGTAAATAACTTATAGAACAAAAGTAGTTATTTTAGGGTTTTCAATTTTAAACTATTAACAAAATTCTGATCTTCATGTAAATAACTTATAGAACAGAAGTAGTTAATTTAGAGTTTTTAATTTTAAACTATTAACTAAATGCAGATCTTCAAGTAAATAACTTACAGAACAAAAGTAGTTATTTTAGGGTTTTCAATTTTAAACTATTAACAAAATGCAGATCTTCAAGTAAATAACTTATAGAACAAAAGTAGTTATTTTAGGGTTTTCAATTTTAAACTATTAATAAAATTCTGATCTTTAAGTAAATGACTTAAGGAACTAAAGTATTAGTTAGAAGATTTTAATTTTAAATTGCTACAAAATTCTGTTCTTCAAGTAAATAACTTATAGAACAAAAGTAGTTATTTTAGAGTTTTCAATTTAAACTATTGACAACATTCTGATCTTCAAGTAAATAACTTATAGAACAGAAGTAGTTAATTTAGAGTTTTTAATTTTAAACTATTAACAAAATGCATATCTTCAAGTAAAAAACTTATAGACCAAAAATAGTTATTTTAGGGTTTTCAATTTTAAACTATTAGCAAAATTCTGATCTTCAAGTAAATAACTTAAAGAACTAAAGTATTAGTTAGAAGATTTTGATTTTAAATTGCTACAAAATTCTGTTCTTCAAGTAAATAACTTATAGAACAAAAGTAGCTATTTTAGAGTTTTCAATTTTAAACTATTAACAAAATTCTGATCTTCAAGTAAATAACTTATAGAACAAAAGTAGTTAAATTTAGAGTTTTTAATTTTAAACTATTAACAAAATGCAGATCTTCAAGTAAATAACTTATAGAACAAAAGTAGTTATTTTAGGGTTTTCAATTTTAAACTATTAACAAAATTCTGATCTTCATGTAAATAACTTATAGAACAGAAGTAGTTAATTTAGAGTTTTTAATTTTAAACTATTAACTAAATGCAGATCTTCAAGTAAATAACTTACAGAACAAAAGTAGTTATTTTAGGGTTTTCAATTTTAAACTATTAACAAAATTCTGATCTTTAAGTAAATAACTTATAGAACAGAAGTAGTTAATTTAGAGTTTTTAATTTTAAACTATTAACAAAATGCAGATCTTCAAGTAAATAACTTATAGAACAAAAGTAGTTATTTTAGGGTTTTCAATTTTAAACTATTAACAAAATGCTGATCTTCATGTAAATAACTTAAAGAACAGATGTAGTTAATTTAGAGTTTTTAATTTTAAACTATTAACAAAATCCAGATCTTCAAGTAAATAACTTATAGAACAAACGTAGTTATTTTAGTATTTTCAATTTTGAACTATTAACAAAATTCTGATCTTCAAGTAAATAACTTATAGAACTAAAGTATTAGTTTGAAGATTTTGATTTTAAATTGTCTACATATTTCTGTTCTTTAAGTAAATAACTAAAAGAACAAAAGTAGTTAGAGTATAGCTTTAATTTTAAACTATTAACAAAATGCAGATCTTCAAGTAAATAACTTATAGAACAAAAGTAGATATTTTAGGGTTTTAAATTTTAAACTTTTAACAAAATTCTGATCATCAAGTAAATAACTTATAGAACAGAAGTAGTTAATTTAGAGTTTTTAATTTTAAACTATTAACAAAATGCAGATCTTCATGTAAGTAACTTATAGAACAAAAGTAGTTATTTTAGGGTTTTTAATTTTAAACTATTAACAAAATTCTGATCTTCATGTAAATAACTTATAGAACAGAAGTAGTTAATTTAGACTTTTTAATTTTAAACTATTAACTAAACGCAGATCTTCAAGTAAATAACTTATAGAACAAAAGAAGTTATTTTAGGGTTTTCAATTTTAAACCATTAACAAAATTCTGATCTTTAGGTAAATAACTTAAGGAACTAAAGTATTAGTTAAAAGATTTTAATTTTAAATTGCTACAAAATTCTGTTCTTCAAGTAAATAACTTATAGAACAAAAGTAGTATTTGAGAGTTTTCAATTTTAAACTATTGACAACATTCTGATCTTCAAGTAAATAACATATAGAACAGAAGTAGTTAATTTAGAGTTTTTAATTTTAAGCTATTAACAAAATGCAGATCTTCAAGTAAATAACTTATAGAACAGAAGTAGTTAATTTAGAGTTTTCACTTTTAAACTATTAACAAAATTCTGATCTTTAAGTAAATAACTTATAGAACAGAAGTAGTTATTTTAGAGTTTTCAATTTTAAACTATTAACAAAATTCTGATCTTTAAGTAAATAACTTATAGAACAGAAGTATTTAATTTAGAGTTTTCACTTTTAAACTATTAACAAAATTCTGATCTTCAAGTAAATAACTTAAAGAACTAAAGTATTAGTTTGAAGATTTTGATTTTAAATTGTCTACATATTTCTGTTCTTTAAGTAAATAACTAAAAGAACGAAAGTAGTTATTTTAGAGTTTTCAATTTAAACTATTGACAACATTCTGATCTTCAAGTAAATAACTTATAGAACAGAAGTAGTTAATTTAGAGTTTTTAATTTTAAACTATTAACAAAATGCATATCTTCAAGTAAAAAACTTATAGACCAAAAATAGTTATTTTAGGGTTTTCAATTTTAAACTATTAGCAAAATTCTGATCTTCAAGTAAATAACTTAAAGAACTAAAGTATTAGTTAGAAGATTTTGATTTTAAATTGCTACAAAATTCTGTTCTTCAAGTAAATAACTTATAGAACAAAAGTAGCTATTTTAGAGTTTTCAATTTTAAACTATTAACAACATTCTGATCTTCAAGTAAATAACTTATAGAACAGAAGTAGTTAATTTAGAGTTTTTAATTTTAAACTATTAACAAAATGCATATCTTCAAGTAAAAAACTTATAGACCAAAAATAGTTATTTTAGGGTTTTCAATTTTAAACTATTAGCAAAATTCTGATCTTCAAGTAAATAACTTAAAGAACTAAAGTATTAGTTAGAAGATTTTGATTTTAAATTGCTACAAAATTCTGTTCTTCAAGTAAATAACTTATAGAACAAAAGTAGCTATTTTAGAGTTTTCAATTTTAAACTATTAACAAAATTCTGATCTTCAAGTAAATAACTTATAGAATAGAAGTAGTTAAATTTAGAGTTTTTAATTTTAAACTATTAACCAAATGCAGATCTTCAAGTAAATAACTTTTAGAACAAAAGTAGTTATTTTAGGGTTTTCAATTTTAAACTATTAACAAAATTCTGATCTTCATGTAAATAACTTATAGAACAGAAGTAGTTAATTTAGAGTTTTTAATTTTAAACTATTAACTAAATGCAGATCTTCAAGTAAATAACTTACAGAACAGAAGTAGTTAATTTAGAGTTTTTAATTTTAAACTATTAACAAAATCCAGATCTTCAAGTAAATAACTTATAGAACAAACGTAGTTATTTTAGTATTTTCAATTTTGAACTATTAACAAAATTCTGATCTTCAAGTAAATAACTTAAAGAACTAAAGTATTAGTTTGAAGATTTTGATTTTAAATTGTCTACATATTTCTGTTCTTTAAGTAAATAACTAAAAGAACAAAAGTAGTTAGAGTATAGCTTTAATTTTAAACTATTAACAAAATGCAGATCTTCAAGTAAATAACTTATAGAACAAAAGTAGATATTTTAGGGTTTTAAATTTTAAACTTTTAACAAAATTCTGATCATCAAGTAAATAACTTATAGAACAGAAGTAGTTAATTTAGAGTTTTTAATTTTAAACTATTAACAAAATGCAGATCTTCATGTAAATAACTTATAGAACAAAAGTAGTTATTTTAGGGTTTTTAATTTTAAACTATTAACAAAATTCTGATCTTCATGTAAATAACTTATAGAACAGAAGTAGTTAATTTAGACTTTTTAATTTTAAACTATTAACTAAACGCAGATCTTCAAGTAAATAACTTATAGAACAAAAGAAGTTATTTTAGGGTTTTCAATTTTAAACCATTAACAAAATTCTGATCTTTAGGTAAATAACTTAAGGAACTAAAGTATTAGTTAAAAGATTTTAATTTTAAATTGCTACAAAATTCTGTTCTTCAAGTAAATAACTTATAGAACAAAAGTAGTATTTGAGAGTTTTCAATTTTAAACTATTGACAACATTCTGATCTTCAAGTAAATAACATATAGAACAGAAGTAGTTAATTTAGAGTTTTTAATTTTAAGCTATTAACAAAATGCAGATCTTCAAGTAAATAACTTATAGAACAGATGTAGTTAATTTAGAGTTTTTAATTTTAAACTATTAACAAAATCCAGATCTTCAAGTAAATAACTTATAGAACAAACGTAGTTATTTTAGTATTTTCAATTTTGAACTATTAACAAAATTCTGATCTTCAAGTAAATAACTTATAGAACTAAAGTATTAGTTTGAAGATTTTGATTTTAAATTGTCTACATATTTCTGTTCTTTAAGTAAATAACTAAAAGAACAAAAGTAGTTAGAGTATAGCTTTAATTTTAAACTATTAACAAAATGCAGATCTTCAAGTAAATAACTTATAGAACAAAAGTAGTTATTTTAGGGTTTTCAATTTTAAACTATTAACAAAATTCTGATCATCAAGTAAATAACTTATAGAACAGAAGTAGTTAATTTAGAGTTTTTAATTTTAAACTATTAACAAAATGTAGATCTTCAAGTAAATAACTTATAGAACAAAAGTAGTTATTTTAGAGTTTTCAATTTTAAACTATTAACAAAATTCTGATCTTTAAGTAAATAACTTATAGAACAGAAGTAGTTAATTTAGAGTTTTTAATTTTAAACTATTAACAAAACGCAGATCTTCAAGTAAATAACTTAAAGAACTAAAGTATTAGTTAGATGATTTTGATTTTAAATTGCTACAAAATTCTGTTCTTCAAGTAAATAACTTATAGAACAAAAGTAGTTATTTTAGAGTTTTCAATTTTAAACTATTAACAAAATTCTGATCTTCATGTAAATAACTTATAGAACAGAAGTAGTTAATTTAGACTTTTTAATTTTAAACTATTAACTAAACGCAGATCTTCAAGTAAATAACTTATAGAACAAAAGTAGTTATTTTAGGGTTTTCAATTTTAAACCATTAACAAAATTCTGATCTTTAGGTAAATAACTTAAGGAACTAAAGTATTAGTTAGAAGATTTTAATTTTAAATTACTACAAAATTCTGTTCTTCAAGTAAATAACTTATAGAACAAAAGTTGTATTTGAGAGTTTTCAATTTTAAACTATTGACAACATTCTGATCTTCAAGTAAATAACTTATAGAACAGAAGTAGTTAATTTAGAGTTTTTAATTTTAAACTATTAACTAAACTCAGATCTTCAGGTAAATAACTTATAGAACAAAAGTAGTTATTTTAGGGTTTTCAATTTTAAGCTATTAATAAAATTCTGATCTTTAAGTAAATGACTTAAGGAACTAAAGTATTAGTTAGAAGATTTTAATTTTAAATTGCTACAAAATTCTGTTCTTCAAGTAAATAACTTATAGAACAAAAGTAGTTATTTCAGAGTTTTCAATTTAAACTATTGACAACATTCTGATCTTCAAGTAAATAACTTATAGAACAGAAGTAGTTAATTTAGAGTTTTTAATTTTAAACTATTAACAAAATGCATATCTTCAAGTAAAAAACTTATAGACCAAAAATAGTTATTTTAGGGTTTTCAATTTTAAACTATTAGCAAAATTCTGATCTTCAAGTAAATAACTTAAAGAACTAAAGTATTAGTTAGAAGATTTTGATTTTAAATTGCTACAAAATTCTGTTCTTCAAGTAAATAACTTATAGAACAAAAGTAGCTATTTTAGAGTTTTCAATTTTAAACTATTAACAAAATTCTGATCTTCAAGTAAATAACTTATAGAATAGAAGTAGTTAAATTTAGAGTTTTTAATTTTAAACTATTAACCAAATGCAGATCTTCAAGTAAATAACTTTTAGAACAAAAGTAGTTATTTTAGGGTTTTCAATTTTAAACTATTAACAAAATTCTGATCTTCATGTAAATAACTTATAGAACAGAAGTAGTTAATTTAGAGTTTTTAATTTTAAACTATTAACTAAATGCAGATCTTCAAGTAAATAACTTACAGAACAAAAGTAGTTATTTTAGGGTTTTCAATTTTAAACTATTAACAAAATGCAGATCTTCAAGTAAATAACTTATAGAACAAAAGTAGTTATTTTAGGGTTTTCAATTTTAAACTATTAACAAAATGCTGATCTTCATGTAAATAACTTAAAGAGCAGAAGTAGTTAATTTAGAGTTTTTAATTTTAAACTATTAACAAAATCCAGATCTTCAAGTAAATAACTTATAGAACAAACGTAGTTATTTTAGTATTTTCAATTTTGAACTATTAACAAAATTCTGATCTTCAAGTAAATAACTTAAAGAACTAAAGTATTAGTTTGAAGATTTTGATTTTAAATTGTCTACATATTTCTGTTCTTTAAGTAAATAACTAAAAGAACAAAAGTAGTTAGAGTATAGCTTTAATTTTAAACTATTAACAAAATGCAGATCTTCAAGTAAATAACTTATAGAACAAAAGTAGATATTTTAGGGTTTTAAATTTTAAACTTTTAACAAAATTCTGATCATCATGTAAATAACTTATAGAACAGAAGTAGTTAATTTAGAGTTTTTAATTTTAAACTATTAACAAAATGCAGATCTTCATGTAAATAACTTATAGAACAAAAGTAGTTATTTTAGGGTTTTTAATTTTAAACTATTAACAAAATTCTGATCTTCATGTAAATAACTTATAGAACAGAAGTAGTTAATTTAGACTTTTTAATTTTAAACTATTAACTAAACGCAGATCTTCAAGTAAATAACTTATAGAACAAAAGAAGTTATTTTAGGGTTTTCAATTTTAAACCATTAACAAAATTCTGATCTTTAGGTAAATAACTTAAGGAACTAAAGTATTAGTTAAAAGATTTTAATTTTAAATTGCTACAAAATTCTGTTCTTCAAGTAAATAACTTATAGAACAAAAGTAGTATTTGAGAGTTTTCAATTTTAAACTATTGACAACATTCTGATCTTCAAGTAAATAACATATAGAACAGAAGTAGTTAATTTAGAGTTTTTAATTTTAAGCTATTAACAAAATGCAGATCTTCAAGTAAATAACTTATAGAACAGAAGTAGTTAATTTAGAGTTTTCACTTTTAAACTATTAACAAAATTCTGATCTTTAAGTAAATAACTTATAGAACAGAAGTAGTTATTTTAGAGTTTTCAATTTTAAACTATTAACAAAATTCTGATCTTTAAGTAAATAACTTATAGAACAGAAGTATTTAATTTAGAGTTTTCACTTTTAAACTATTAACAAAATTCTGATCTTCAAGTAAATAACTTATAGAACAGAAGTAGTTAATTTAGAGTTTTTAATTTTGAACTATTAACAAAATGCTGATCTTCAAGTAAATAACTTATAGAACAAAAGTAGTTATTTTAGGGTTTTCAATTTTAAACTATTAACAAAATTCTGATCTTAATGTAAATAACTTATAGAACAGAAGTAGTTAATTTAGAGTTATTAATTTTAAACTATTAACTAAACTCAGATCTTCAAGTAAATAACTTATAGAACAAAAGTAGTTATTTTAGGGTTTTCAATTTTAAACTATTAATAAAATTCTGATCTTTAAGTAAATGACTTAAGGAACTAAAGTATTAGTTAGAAGATTTTAATTTTAAATTGCTACAAAATTCTGTTCTTCAAGTAAATAACTTATAGAACAAAAGTAGTTATTTTAGAGTTTTCAATTTTAAACTATTGACAACATTCTGATCTTCAAGTAAATAACTTATAGAACAGAAGTAGTTAATTTAGAGTTTTTAATTTTAAACTATTAACTAAATGCATATCTTCAAGTAAAAAACTTATAGACCAAAAATAGTAATTTTAGGGTTTTCAATTTTAAACTATTAGCAAAATTCTGATCTTCAAGTAAATAACTTAAAGAACTAAAGTATTAGTTAGAAGATTTTGATTTTAAATTGCTACAAAATTCTGTTCTTCAAGTAAATAACTTATAGAACAAAAGTAGCTATTTTAGAGTTTTCAATTTTAAACTATTAACAAAATTCTGATCTTCAAGTAAATAACTTATAGAACAGAAGTAGTTAAATTTAGAGTTTTTAATTTTAAACTATTAACAAAATGCAGATCTTCAAGTAAATAACTTATAGAACAAAAGTAGTTATTTTAGGGTTTTCAATTTTAAACTATTAACAAAATTCTGATCTTCATGTAAATAACTTATAGAACAGAAGTAGTTAATTTAGAGTTTTTAATTTTAAACTATTAATTAAATGCAGATCTTCAAGTAAATAACTTACAGAACAAAAGTAGTTATTTTAGGGTTTTCAATTTTAAACTATTAACAAAATTCTGATCTTTAAGTAAATAACTTAAGGAACTCAAGTATTAGTTAGAAGATTTTAATTTTAAATTGCGACAAAATTCTGTTCTTCAAGTAAATAACTTAAAGAACAGAAGTAGTTAATTTAGAGTCTTTAATTTTAAACAATTAACAAAATCGAGATCTTCAAGTAAATAACTTATAGAACAAACGTAGTTATTTTAGTATTTTCAATTTTGAACTATTAACAAAATTCTGATCTTCAAGTAAATAACTTAAAGAACTAAAGTATTAGTTTGAAGATTTTGATTTTAAATTGTCTACATATTTCTGTTCTTTAAGTAAATAACTAAAAGAACGAAAGTAGTTAGAGTATAGCTTTAATTTTAAACTATTAACAAAATGCAGATCTTCAAGTAAAGAACTTATAGAACAAAAGTAGTTATTTTAGGGTTTTCAATTTTAAACTATTAACAAAATTCTGATCATCAAGTAAATAACTTATAGAACAGAAGTAGTTAATTTAGAGTTTTTAATTTTAAACTATTAACAAAATGCAGATCTTCAAGTAAATAACTTATAGAACAAAAGTAGTTATTTTAGGGTTTTCAATTTTAAACTATTAACAAAATTCTGATCTTCATGTAAATAACTTATAGAACAGAAGTAGTTAATTAAGACTTTTTAATTTTAAACTATTAACTAAACGCAGATCTTCAAGTAAATAACTTATAGAACAAAAGTAGTTATTTTAGGGTTTTCAATTTTAAACCATTAACAAAACTCTGATCTTTAGGTAAATAACTTAAGGAACTAAAGTATTAGTTAAAAGATTTTAATTTTAAATTGCTACAAAATTCTGTTCTTCAAGTAAATAACTTATAGAACAAAAGTAGTATTTGAGAGTTTTCAATTTTAAACTATTGACAACATTCTGATCTTCAAGTAAATAACATATAGAACAGAAGTAGTTAATTTAGAGTTTTTAATTTTAAGCTATTAACAAAATGCAGATCTTCAAGTAAATAATTTATAAAACAAAAATAGTTATTTTAGGGTTTTCAATTTTAAACTATTAGCAAAATTGTGATCTTCAAGTAAATAACTTAAAGAACTAAAGTATTAGTTAGAAGATTTTGATTTTAAATTGCTACAAAATTCTGTTCTTCAAGTAAATAACTTATAGAACAAAAGTAGTTATTTTAGAGTTTTCAATTTTAAACTATTAACAAAATTCTGATCTTTAAGTAAATAACTTATAGAACAGAAGTAGTTAATTTAGAGTTTTTAATTTTAAACTATTAACAAAATGCAGATCTGCAAGTAAATAACTTAAAGAACTAAAGTATTAGTTAGATGATTTTGATTTTAAATTGCTACAAAATTCTGTTCTTCAAGTAAATAACTTATAGAACAAAAGTAGTTATTTTAGAGTTTTCAATTTTAAACTATTAACAAAATTCTGATCTTCATGTAAATAACTTATAGAACAGAAGTAGTTAATTTAGACTTTTTAATTTTAAACTATTAACTAAACGCAGATCTTCAGGTAAATAACTTATAGAACAAAAGTAGTTATTTTAGGGTTTTCAATTTTAAACTATTAATAAAATTCTGATCTTTAAGTAAATGACTTAAGGAACTAAAGTATTAGTTAGAAGATTTTAATTTTAAATTGCTACAAAATTCTGTTCTTCAAGTAAATAACTTATAGAACAAAAGTAGTTATTTTAGAGTTTTCAATTTAAACTATTGACAACATTCTGATCTTCAAGTAAATAACTTATAGAACAGAAGTAGTTAATATAGAGTTTTTAATTTTAAACTATTAACAAAATGCATATCTTCAAGTAAAAAACTTATAGACCAAAAATAGTTATTTTAGGGTTTTCAATTTTAAACTATTAGCAAAATTCTGATCTTCAAGTAAATAACTTAAAGAACTAAAGTATTAGTTAGAAGATTTTGATTTTAAATTGCTACAAAATTCTGTTCTTCAAGTAAATAACTTATAGAACAAAAGTAGCTATTTTAGAGTTTTCAATTTTAAACTATTAACAAAATTCTGATCTTCAAGTAAATAACTTATAGACCAGAAGTAGTTAAATTTAGAGTTTTTAATTTTAAACTATTAACAAAATGCAGATCTTCAAGTAAATAACTTATAGAACAAAAGCAGTTATTTTAGGGTTTTCAATTTTAAACTATTAACAAAATTCTGATCTTCATGTAAATAACTTATAGAACAGAAGTAGTTAATTTAGAGTTTTTAATTTTAAACTATTAACTAAATGCAGATCTTCAAGTAAATAACTTACAGAACAAAAGTAGTTAATTTAGAGTTTTTAATTTTAAACTATTAACAAAATGCAGATCTTCAAGTAAATAACTTATAGAACAAAAGTAGTTATTTTAGGGTTTTCAATTTTAAACTATTAACAAAATGCTGATCTTCATGTAAATAACTTAAAGAACAGAAGTAGTTAATTTAGAGTTTTTAATTTTAAACTATTAACAAAATCCAGTTCTTCAAGTAAATAACTTATAGAACAAACGTAGTTATTTTAGTATTTTCAATTTTGAACTATTAACAAAATTCTGATCTTCAAGTAAATAACTTATAGAACAAAAGTATTAGTTTGAAGATTTTGATTTTAAATTGTCTACATATTTCTGTTCTTTAAGTAAATAACTAAAAGAACAAAAGTAGTTAGAGTATAGCTTTAATTTTAAACTATTAACAAAATGCAGATCTTCAAGTAAATAACTTATAGAACAAAAGTAGTTATTTTAGGGTTTTCAATTTTAAACTATTAACAAAATTCTGATCATCAAGTAAATAACTTATAGAACAGAAGTAGTTAATTTAGAGTTTTTAATTTTAAACTATTAACAAAATGCAGATCTACAAGTAAACAACTTATAGAACAAAAGTAGTTATTTTAGAGTTTTCAATTTTAAACTATTAACAAAATTCTGATCTTTAAGTAATTAACTTATAGAACAGAAGTAGTTAATTTAGAGTTTTTAATTTTAAACTATTAACAAAATGCAGATCTTCAAGTAAATAACTTAAAGAACTAAAGTAGTAGTTAGATGATTTTGATTTTAAATTGCTACAAAATTCTGTTCTTCAAGTAAATAACTTATAGAACAAAAGTAGTTATTTTAGAGTTTTCAATTTTAAACTATTGACAACATTCTGATCTTCGAGTAAATAACTTATAGAACAGAAGTAGTTAATTTAGAGTTTTTAATTTTAAACTATTAACTAAACGCAGATCTTCAAGTAAATAACTTATAGAACAAAAGTAGTTATTTTAGGGTTTTCAATTTTAAACCATTAACAAAATTCTGATCTTTAGGTAAATAACTTAAGGAACTAAAGTATTAGTTAGAAGATTTTAATTTTAAATTACTACAAAATTCTGTTCTTCAAGTAAATAACTTATAGAACAAAAGTAGTATTTGAGAGTTTTCAATTTTAAACTATTGACAACATTCTGATCTTCAAGTAAATAACTTATAGAACAGAAGTAGTTAATTTAGAGTTTTTAATTTTAAACTATTAACTAAATGCAGATCTTCAAGTAAATAACTTACAGAACAAAAGTAGTTATTTTAGGGTTTTCAATTTTAAACTATTAACAAAATGCAGATCTTCAAGTAAATAACTTATAGAACAAAAGTAGTTATTTTAGGGTTTTCAATTTTAAACTATTAATAAAATTCTGATCTTTAAGTAAATGACTTAAGGAACTAAAGTATTAGTTAGAAGATTTTAATTTTAAATTGCTACAAAATTCTGTTCTTCAAGTAAATAACTTATAGAACAAAAGTAGTTATTTTAGAGTTTTCAATTTAAACTATTGACAACATTCTGATCTTCGAGTAAATAACTTATAGAACAGAAGTAGTTAATTTAGAGTTTTTAATTTTAAACTATTAACAAAATGCATATCTTCAAGTAAAAAACTTATAGACCAAAAATAGTTATTTTAGGGTTTTCAATTTTAAACTATTAGCAAAATTCTGATCTTCAAGTAAATAACTTAAAGAACTAAAGTATTAGTTAGAAGATTTTGATTTTAAATTGCTACAAAATTCTGTTCTTCAAGTAAATAACTTATAGAACAAAAGTAGCTATTTTAGAGTTTTCAATTTTAAACTATTAACAAAATTCTGATCTTCAAGTAAATAACTTATAGAATAGAAGTAGTTAAATTTAGAGTTTTTAATTTTAAACTATTAACAAAATGCAGATCTTCAAGTAAATAACTTTTAGAACAAAAGTAGTTATTTTAGGGTTTTCAATTTTAAACTATTAACAAAATTCTGATCTTCATGTAAATAACTTATAGAACAGAAGTAGTTAATTTAGAGTTTTTAATTTTAAACTATTAACTAAATGCAGATCTTCAAGTAAATAACTTACAGAACAAAAGTAGTTATTTTAGGGTTTTCAATTTTAAACTATTAACAAAATGCAGATCTTCAAGTAAATAACTTATAGAACAAAAGTAGTTATTTTAGGGTTTTCAATTTTAAACTATTAATAAAATTCTGATCTTTAAGTAAATGACTTAAGGAACTAAAGTATTAGTTAGAAGATTTTAATTTTAAATTGCTACAAAATTCTGCTCTTCAAGTAAATAACTTATAGAACAAAAGTAGTTATTTTAGAGTTTTCAATTTAAACTATTGACAACATTCTGATCTTCAAGTAAATAACTTATAGAACAGAAGTAGTTAATTTAGAGTTTTTAATTTTAAACTATTAACAAAATGCATATCTTCAAGTAAAAAACTTATAGACCAAAAATAGTTATTTTAGGGTTTTCAATTTTAAACTATTAGCAAAATTCTGATCTTCAAGTAAATAACTTAAAGAACTAAAGTATTAGTTAGAAGATTTTGATTTTAAATTGCTACAAAATTCTGTTCTTCAAGTAAATAACTTATAGAACAAAAGTAGCTATTTTAGAGTTTTCAATTTTAAACTATTAACAAAATTCTGATCTTCAAGTAAATAACTTATAGAACAAAAGTAGTTAAATTTAGAGTTTTTAATTTTAAACTATTAACAAAATGCAGATCTTCAAGTAAATAACTTATAGAACAAAAGTAGTTATTTTAGGGTTTTCAATTTTAAACTATTAACAAAATTCTGATCTTCATGTAAATAACTTATAGAACAGAAGTAGTTAATTTAGAGTTTTTAATTTTAAACTATTAACTAAATGCAGATCTTCAAGTAAATAACTTACAGAACAAAAGTAGTTATTTTAGGGTTTTCAATTTTAAACTATTAACAAAATTCTGATCTTTAAGTAAATAACTTATAGAACAGAAGTAGTTAATTTAGAGTTTTTAATTTTAAACTATTAACAAAATGCAGATCTTCAAGTAAATAACTTATAGAACAAAAGTAGTTATTTTAGGGTTTTCAATTTTAAACTATTAACAAAATGCTGATCTTCATGTAAATAACTTAAAGAACAGATGTAGTTAATTTAGAGTTTTTAATTTTAAACTATTAACAAAATCCAGATCTTCAAGTAAATAACTTATAGAACAAACGTAGTTATTTTAGTATTTTCAATTTTGAACTATTAACAAAATTCTGATCTTCAAGTAAATAACTTATAGAACTAAAGTATTAGTTTGAAGATTTTGATTTTAAATTGTCTACATATTTCTGTTCTTTAAGTAAATAACTAAAAGAACAAAAGTAGTTAGAGTATAGCTTTAATTTTAAACTATTAACAAAATGCAGATCTTCAAGTAAATAACTTATAGAACAAAAGTAGTTATTTTAGGGTTTTCAATTTTAAGCTATTAACAAAATTCTGATCATCAAGTAAATAACTTATAGAACAGAAGTAGTTAATTTAGAGTTTTTAATTTTAAACTATTAACAAAATGCAGATCTTCAAGTAAATAACTTATAGAACAAAAGTAGTTATTTTAGAGTTTTCAATTTTAAACTATTAACAAAATTCTGATCTTTAAGTAAATAACTTATAGAACAGAAGTAGTTAATTTAGAGTTTTTAATTTTAAACTATTTACAAAACGCAGATCTTCAAGTAAATAACTTAAAGAACTAAAGTATTAGTTAGATGATTTTGATTTTAAATTGCTACAAAATTCTGTTCTTCAAGTAAATAACTTATAGAACAAAAGTAGTTATTTTAGAGTTTTCCATTTTAAACTATTAACAAAATTCTGATCTTCATGTAAATAACTTATAGAACAGAAGTAGTTAATTTAGACTTTTTAATTTTAAACTATTAACTAAACTCAGATCTTCAGGTAAATAACTTATAGAACAAAAGTAGTTATTTTAGGGTTTTCAATTTTAAACTATTAATAAAATTCTGATCTTTAAGTAAATGACTTAAGGAACTAAAGTATTAGTTAGAAGATTTTAATTTTAAATTGCTACAAAATTCTGTTCTTCAAGTAAATAACTTATAGAACAAAAGTAGTTATTTTAGAGTTTTCAATTTAAACTATTGACAACATTCTGATCTTCGAGTAAATAACTTATAGAACAGAAGTAGTTAATTTAGAGTTTTTAATTTTAAACTATTAACAAAATGCATATCTTCAAGTAAAAAACTTATAGACCAAAAATAGTTATTTTAGGGTTTTCAATTTTAAACTATTAGCAAAATTCTGATCTTCAAGTAAATAACTTAAAGAACTAAAGTATTAGTTAGAAGATTTTGATTTTAAATTGCTACAAAATTCTGTTCTTCAAGTAAATAACTTATAGAACAAAAGTAGCTATTTTAGAGTTTTCAATTTTAAACTATTAACAAAATTCTGATCTTCAAGTAAATAACTTATAGAATAGAAGTAGTTAAATTTAGAGTTTTTAATTTTAAACTATTAACAAAATGCAGATCTTCAAGTAAATAACTTTTAGAACAAAAGTAGTTATTTTAGGGTTTTCAATTTTAAACTATTAACAAAATTCTGATCTTCATGTAAATAACTTATAGAACAGAAGTAGTTAATTTAGAGTTTTTAATTTTAAACTATTAACTAAATGCAGATCTTCAAGTAAATAACTTACAGAACAAAAGTAGTTATTTTAGGGTTTTCAATTTTAAACTATTAACAAAATGCAGATCTTCAAGTAAATAACTTATAGAACAAAAGTAGTTATTTTAGGGTTTTCAATTTTAAACTATTAATAAAATTCTGATCTTTAAGTAAATGACTTAAGGAACTAAAGTATTAGTTAGAAGATTTTAATTTTAAATTGCTACAAAATTCTGCTCTTCAAGTAAATAACTTATAGAACAAAAGTAGTTATTTTAGAGTTTTCAATTTAAACTATTGACAACATTCTGATCTTCAAGTAAATAACTTATAGAACAGAAGTAGTTAATTTAGAGTTTTTAATTTTAAACTATTAACAAAATGCATATCTTCAAGTAAAAAACTTATAGACCAAAAATAGTTATTTTAGGGTTTTCAATTTTAAACTATTAGCAAAATTCTGATCTTCAAGTAAATAACTTAAAGAACTAAAGTATTAGTTAGAAGATTTTGATTTTAAATTGCTACAAAATTCTGTTCTTCAAGTAAATAACTTATAGAACAAAAGTAGCTATTTTAGAGTTTTCAATTTTAAACTATTAACAAAATTCTGATCTTCAAGTAAATAACTTATAGAACAAAAGTAGTTAAATTTAGAGTTTTTAATTTTAAACTATTAACAAAATGCAGATCTTCAAGTAAATAACTTATAGAACAAAAGTAGTTATTTTAGGGTTTTCAATTTTAAACTATTAACAAAATTCTGATCTTCATGTAAATAACTTATAGAACAGAAGTAGTTAATTTAGAGTTTTTAATTTTAAACTATTAACTAAATGCAGATCTTCAAGTAAATAACTTACAGAACAAAAGTAGTTATTTTAGGGTTTTCAATTTTAAACTATTAACAAAATTCTGATCTTTAAGTAAATAACTTATAGAACAGAAGTAGTTAATTTAGAGTTTTTAATTTTAAACTATTAACAAAATGCAGATCTTCAAGTAAATAACTTATAGAACAAAAGTAGTTATTTTAGGGTTTTCAATTTTAAACTATTAACAAAATGCTGATCTTCATGTAAATAACTTAAAGAACAGATGTAGTTAATTTAGAGTTTTTAATTTTAAACTATTAACAAAATCCAGATCTTCAAGTAAATAACTTATAGAACAAACGTAGTTATTTTAGTATTTTCAATTTTGAACTATTAACAAAATTCTGATCTTCAAGTAAATAACTTATAGAACTAAAGTATTAGTTTGAAGATTTTGATTTTAAATTGTCTACATATTTCTGTTCTTTAAGTAAATAACTAAAAGAACAAAAGTAGTTAGAGTATAGCTTTAATTTTAAACTATTAACAAAATGCAGATCTTCAAGTAAATAACTTATAGAACAAAAGTAGTTATTTTAGGGTTTTCAATTTTAAGCTATTAACAAAATTCTGATCATCAAGTAAATAACTTATAGAACAGAAGTAGTTAATTTAGAGTTTTTAATTTTAAACTATTAACAAAATGCAGATCTTCAAGTAAATAACTTATAGAACAAAAGTAGTTATTTTAGAGTTTTCAATTTTAAACTATTAACAAAATTTTGATCTTTAAGTAAATAACTTATAGAACAGAAGTAGTTAATTTAGAGTTTTTAATTTTAAACTATTTACAAAACGCAGATCTTCAAGTAAATAACTTAAAGAACTAAAGTATTAGTTAGATGATTTTGATTTTAAATTGCTACAAAATTCTGTTCTTCAAGTAAATAACTTATAGAACAAAAGTAGTTATTTTAGAGTTTTCCATTTTAAACTATTAACAAAATTCTGATCTTCATGTAAATAACTTATAGAACAGAAGTAGTTAATTTAGACTTTTTAATTTTAAACTATTAACTAAACTCAGATCTTCAGGTAAATAACTTATAGAACAAAAGTAGTTATTTTAGGGTTTTCAATTTTAAACTATTAATAAAATTCTGATCTTTAAGTAAATGACTTAAGGAACTAAAGTATTAGTTAGAAGATTTTAATTTTAAATTGCTACAAAATTCTGTTCTTCAAGTAAATAACTTATAGAACAAAAGTAGTTATTTTAGAGTTTTCAATTTAAACTATTGACAACATTCTGATCTTCAAGTAAATAACTTATAGAACAGAAGTAGTTAATTTAGAGTTTTTAATTTTAAACTATTAACAAAATGCATATCTTCAAGTAAAAAACTTATAGACCAAAAATAGTTATTTTAGGGTTTTCAATTTTAAACTATTAGCAAAATTCTGATCTTCAAGTAAATAACTTAAAGAACTAAAGTATTAGTTAGAAGATTTTGATTTTAAATTGCTACAAAATTCTGTTCTTCAAGTAAATAACTTATAGAACAAAAGTAGCTATTTTAGAGTTTTAAATTTTAAACTATTAACAAAATTCTGATCTTCAAGTAAATAACTTATAGAATAGAAGTAGTTAAATTTAGAGTTTTTAATTTTAAACTATTAACAAAATGCAGATCTTCAAGTAAATAACTTTTAGAACAAAAGTAGTTATTTTAGGGTTTTCAATTTTAAACTATTAACAAAATTCTGATCTTCATGTAAATAACTTATAGAACAGAAGTAGTTAATTTAGAGTTTTTAATTTTAAACTATTAACTAAATGCAGATCTTCAAGTAAATAACTTACAGAACAAAAGTAGTTATTTTAGGGTTTTCAATTTTAAACTATTAACAAAATGCAGATCTTCAAGTAAATAACTTATAGAACAAAAGTAGTTATTTTAGGGTTTTCAATTTTAAACTATTAACAAAATGCTGATCTTCATGTAAATAACTTAAAGAGCAGAAGTAGTTAATTTAGAGTTTTTAATTTTAAACTATTAACAAAATCCAGATCTTCAAGTAAATAACTTATAGAACAAACGTAGTTATTTTAGTATTTTCAATTTTGAACTATTAACAAAATTCTGATCTTCAAGTAAATAACTTAAAGAACTAAAGTATTAGTTTGAAGATTTTGATTTTAAATTGTCTACATATTTCTGTTCTTTAAGTAAATAACTAAAAGAACAAAAGTAGTTAGAGTATAGCTTTAATTTTAAACTATTAACAAAATGCAGATCTTCAAGTAAATAACTTATAGAACAAAAGTAGATATTTTAGGGTTTTAAATTTTAAACTTTTAACAAAATTCTGATCATCAAGTAAATAACTTATAGAACAGAAGTAGTTAATTTAGAGTTTTTAATTTTAAACTATTAACAAAATGCAGATCTTCAAGTAAATAACTTATAGAACAAAAGTAGTTATTTTAGGGTTTTTAATTTTAAACTATTAACAAAATTCTGATCTTCATGTAAATAACTTATAGAACAGAAGTAGTTAATTTAGACTTTTTAATTTTAAACTATTAACTAAACGCAGATCTTCAAGTAAATAACTTATAGAACAAAAGAAGTTATTTTAGGGTTTTCAATTTTAAACCATTAACAAAATTCTGATCTTTAGGTAAATAACTTAAGGAACTAAAGTATTAGTTAAAAGATTTTAATTTTAAATTGCTACAAAATTCTGTTCTTCAAGTAAATAACTTATAGAACAAAAGTAGTATTTGATAGTTTTCAATTTTAAACTATTGACAACATTCTGATCTTCAAGTAAATAACATATAGAACAGAAGTAGTTAATTTAGAGTTTTTAATTTTAAGCTATTAACAAAATGCAGATCTTCAAGTAAATAACTTATAGAACAGAAGTAGTTAATTTAGAGTTTTCACTTTTAAACTATTAACAAAATTCTGATCTTTAAGTAAATAACTTATAGAACAGAAGTAGTTATTTTAGAGTTTTCAATTTTAAACTATTAACAAAATTCTGATCTTTAAGTAAATAACTTATAGAACAGAAGTAGTTAATTTAGAGTTTTCACTTTTAAACTATTAACAAAATTCTGATCTTCAAGTAAATAACTTATAGAACAGAAGTAGTTAATTTAGAGTTTTTAATTTTGAACTATTAACAAAATGCTGATCTTCAAGTAAATAACTTATAGAACAAAAGTAGTTATTTTAGGGTTTTCAATTTTAAACTATTAACAAAATTCTGATCTTCATGTAAATAACTTATAGAACAGAAGTAGTTAATTTAGAGTTATTAATTTTAAACTATTAACTAAACTCAGATCTTCAAGTAAATAACTTATAGAACAAAAGTAGTTATTTTAGGGTTTTCAATTTTAAACTATTAATAAAATTCTGATCTTTAAGTAAATGACTTAAGGAACTAAAGTATTAGTTAGAAGATTTTAATTTTAAATTGCTACAAAATTCTGTTCTTCAAGTAAATAACTTATAGAACAAAAGTAGTTATTTTAGAGTTTTCAATTTTAAACTATTGACAACATTCTGATCTTCAAGTAAATAACTTATAGAACAGAAGTAGTTAATTTAGAGTTTTTAATTTTAAACTATTAACTAAATGCATATCTTCAAGTAAAAAACTTATAGACCAAAAATAGTTATTTTAGGGTTTTCAATTTTAAACTATTAGCAAAATTCTGATCTTCAAGTAAATAACTTAAAGAACTAAAGTATTAGTTAGAAGATTTTGATTTTAAATTGCTACAAAATTCTGTTCTTCAAGTAAATAACTTATAGAACAAAAGTAGCTATTTTAGAGTTTTCAATTTTAAACTATTAACAAAATTCTGATCTTCAAGTAAATAACTTATAGAACAGAAGTAGTTAAATTTAGAGTTTTTAATTTTAAACTATTAACAAAATGCAGATCTTCAAGTAAATAACTTATAGAACAAAAGTAGTTATTTTAGGGTTTTCAATTTTAAACTATTAACAAAATTCTGATCTTCATGTAAATAACTTATAGAACAGAAGTAGTTAATTTAGAGTTTTTAATTTTAAACTATTAACTAAATGCAGATCTGCAAGTAAATAACTTACAGAACAAAAGTAGTTATTTTAGGGTTTTCAATTTTAAACTATTAACAAAATTCTGATCTTTAAGTAAATAACTTAAGGAACTCAAGTATTAGTTAGAAGATTTTAATTTTAAATTGCTACAAAATTCTGTTCTTCAAGTAAATAACTTATAGAACAAAAGTAGTTATTTTAGGGTTTTCAATTTTAAACTATTAACAAAATGCTGATCTTCATGTAAATAACTTAAAGAACAGAAGTAGTTAATTTAGAGTCTTTAATTTTAAACAATTAACAAAATCCCGATCTTCAAGTAAATAACTTATAGAACAAACGTAGTTATTTTAGTATTTTCAATTTTGAACTATTAACAAAATTCTGATCTTCAAGTAAATAACTTAAAGAACTAAAGTATTAGTTTGAAGATTTTGATTTTAAATTGTCTACATATTTCTGTTCTTTAAGTAAATAACTAAAAGAACGAAAGTAGTTAGAGTATAGCTTTAATTTTAAACTATTAACAAAATGCAGATCTTCAAGTAAATAACTTATAGAACAAAAGTAGTTATTTTAGGGTTTTCAATTTTAAACTATTAACAAAATTCTGATCATCAAGTAAATAACTTATAGAACAGAAGTAGTTAATTTAGAGTTTTTAATTTTAAACTATTAACAAAATGCAGATCTTCAAGTAAATAACTTATAGAACAAAAGTAGTTATTTTAGGGTTTTCAATTTTAAACTATTAACAAAATTCTGATCTTCATGTAAATAACTTATAGAACAGAAGTAGTTAATTTAGACTTTTTAATTTTAAACTATTAACTAAACGCAGATCTTCAAGTAAATAACTTATAGAACAAAAGTAGTTATTTTACGGTTTTCAATTTTAAACCATTAACAAAACTCTGATCTTTAGGTAAATAACTTAAGGAACTAAAGTATTAGTTAAAAGATTTTAATTTTAAATTGCTACAAAATTCTGTTCTTCAAGTAAATAACTTATAGAACAAAAGTAGTATTTGAGAGTTTTCAATTTTAAACTATTGACAACATTCTGATCTTCAAGTAAATAACATATAGAACAGAAGTAGTTAATTTAGAGTTTTTAATTTTAAGCTATTAACAAAATGCAGATCTTCAAGTAAATAATTTATAAAACAAAAATAGTTATTTTAGGGTTTTCAATTTTAAACTATTAGCAAAATTGCGATCGTCAAGTAAATAACTTAAAGAACTAAAGTATTAGTTAGAAGATTTTGATTTTAAATTGCTACAAAATTCTGTTCTTCAAGTAAATAACTTATAGAACAAAAGTAGTTATTTTAGAGTTTTCAATTTTAAACTATTAACAAAATTCTGATCTTTAAGTAAATAACTTATAGAACAGAAGTAGTTAATTTAGAGTTTTTAATTTTAAACTATTAACAAAATGCAGATCTGCAAGTAAATAACTTAAAGAACTAAAGTATTAGTTAGAAGATTTTAATTTTAAATTGCTACAAAATTCTGTTCTTCAAGTAAATAACTTATAGAACAAAAGTAGTTATTTTAGAGTTTTCAATTTAAACTATTGACAACATTCTGATCTTCAAGTAAATAACTTATAGAACAGAAGTAGTTAATTTAGAGTTTTTAATTTTAAACTATTAACAAAATGCGTATCTTCAAGTAAAAAACTTATAGACCAAAAATAGTTATTTTAGGGTTTTCAATTTTAAACTATTAGCAAAATTCTGATCTTCAAGTAAATAACTTAAAGAACTAAAGTATTAGTTAGAAGATTTTGATTTTAAATTGCTACAAAATTCTGTTCTTCAAGTAAATAACTTATAGAACAAAAGTAGCTATTTTAGAGTTTTCAATTTTAAACTATTAACAAAATTCTGATCTTCAAGTAAATAACTTATAGACCAGAAGTAGTTAAATTTAGAGTTTTTAATTTTAAACTATTAACAAAATGCAGATCTTCAAGTAAATAACTTATAGAACAAAAGCAGTTATTTTAGGGTTTTCAATTTTAAACTATTAACAAAATTCTGATCTTCATGTAAATAACTTATAGAACAGAAGTAGTTAATTTAGAGTTTTTAATTTTAAACTATTAACTAAATGCAGATCTTCAAGTAAATAACTTACAGAACAAAAGTAGTTATTTTAGGGTTTATAATTTTAAACTATTAACAAAATTCTGATCTTTAAGTAAATAACTTAAGGAACTCAAGTATTAGTTAGAAGATTTTAATTTTAAATTGCTACAAAATTCTGTTCTTCAAGTAAATAACTTATAGAACAGAAGTAGTTAATTTAGAGTTTTTAATTTTAAACTATTAACAAAATGCAGATCTTCAAGTAAATAACTTATAGAACAAAAGTAGTTATTTTAGGGTTTTCAATTTTAAACTATTAACAAAATGCTGATCTTCATGTAAATAACTTAAAGAACAGAAGTAGTTAATTTAGAGTTTTTAATTTTAAACTATTAACAAAATCCAGATCTTCAAGTAAATAACTTATAGAACAAACGTAGTTATTTTAGTATTTTCAATTTTGAACTATTAACAAAATTCTGATCTTCAAGTAAATAACTTATAGAACTAAAGTATTAGTTTGAAGATTTTGATTTTAAATTGTCTACATATTTCTGTTCTTTAAGTAAATAACTAAAAGAACAAAAGTAGTTAGAGTATAGCTTTAATTTTAAACTATTAACAAAATGCAGATCTTCAAGTAAATAACTTATAGAACAAAAGTAGTTATTTTAGGGTTTTCAATTTTAAACTATTAACAAAATTCTGATCATCAAGTAAATAACTTATAGAACAGAAGTAGTTAATTTAGAGTTTTTAATTTTAAACTATTAACAAAATGCAGATCTACAAGTAAATAACTTATAGAACAAAAGTAGTTATTTTAGAGTTTTCAATTTTAAACTATTAACAAAATTCTGATCTTTAAGTAATTAACTTATAGAACAGAAGTAGTTAATTTAGAGTTTTTAATTTTAAACTATTAACAAAATGCACATCTTCAAGTAAATAACTTAAAGAACTAAAGTAGTAGTTAGATGATTTTGATTTTAAATTGCTACAAAATTCTGTTCTTCAAGTAAATAACTTATAGAACAAAAGTAGTTATTTTAGAGTTTTCAATTTTAAACTATTAACAAAATTCTGATCTTCAAGTAAATAACTTAAAGAACTAAAGTATTAGTTAGAAGATTTTGATTTTAAATTGCTACAAAATTCTGTTCTTCAAGTAAATAACTTATAGAACAAAAGTAGCTATTTTAGAGTTTTCAATTTTAAACTATTAACAAAATTCTGATCTTCAAGTAAATAACTTATAGAACAGAAGTAGTTAAATTTAGAGTTTTTAATTTTAAACTATTAACAAAATGCAGATCTTCAAGTAAATAACTTATAGAACAAAAGTAGTTATTTTAGGGTTTTCAATTTTAAACTATTAACAAAATTCTGATCTTCATGTAAATAACTTATAGAACAGAAGTAGTTAATTTAGAGTTTTTAATTTTAAACTATTAACTAAATGCAGATCTTCAAGTAAATAACTTACAGAACAAAAGTAGTTATTTTAGGGTTTTCAATTTTAAACTATTAACAAAATTCTGATCTTTAAGTAAATAACTTAAGGAACTCAAGTATTAGTTAGAAGATTTTAATTTTAAATTGCTACAAAATTCTGTTCTTCAAGTAAATAACTTATAGAACAAAAGTAGTTATTTTAGGGTTTTCAATTTTAAACTATTAACAAAATGCTGATCTTCATGTAAATAACTTAAAGAACAGAAGTAGTTAATTTAGAGTCTTTAATTTTAAACAATTAACAAAATCCAGATCTTCAAGTAAATAACTTAAAGAACTAAAGTATTAGTTTGAAGATTTTGATTTTAAATTGTCTACATATTTCTGTTCTTTAAGTAAATAACTAAAAGAACGAAAGTAGTTAGAGTATAGCTTTAATTTTAAACTATTAACAAAATGCAGATCTTCAAGTAAATAACTTATAGAACAAAAGTAGTTATTTTAGGGTTTTCAATTTTAAACTATTAACAAAATTCTGATCATCAAGTAAATAACTTATAGAACAGAAGTAGTTAATTTAGAGTTTTTAATTTTAAACTATTAACAAAATGCAGATCTTCAAGTAAATAACTTATAGAACAAAAGTAGTTATTTTAGGGTTTTCAATTTTAAACTATTAACAAAATTCTGATCTTCATGTAAATAACTTATAGAACAGAAGTAGTTAATTTAGACTTTTTAATTTTAAACTATTAACTAAACGCAGATCTTCAAGTAAATAACTTATAGAACAAAAGTAGTTATTTTACGGTTTTCAATTTTAAACCATTAACAAAACTCTGATCTTTAGGTAAATAACTTAAGGAACTAAAGTATTAGTTAAAAGATTTTAATTTTAAATTGCTACAAAATTCTGTTCTTCAAGTAAATAACTTATAGAACAAAAGTAGTATTTGAGAGTTTTCAATTTTAAACTATTGACAACATTCTGATCTTCAAGTAAATAACATATAGAACAGAAGTAGTTAATTTAGAGTTTTTAATTTTAAGCTATTAACAAAATGCAGATCTTCAAGTAAATAATTTATAAAACAAAAATAGTTATTTTAGGGTTTTCAATTTTAAACTATTAGCAAAATTGCGATCGTCAAGTAAATAACTTAAAGAACTAAAGTATTAGTTAGAAGATTTTGATTTTAAATTGCTACAAAATTCTGTTCTTCAAGTAAATAACTTATAGAACAAAAGTAGTTATTTTAGAGTTTTCAATTTTAAACTATTAACAAAATTCTGATCTTTAAGTAAATAACTTATAGAACAGAAGTAGTTAATTTAGAGTTTTTAATTTTAAACTATTAACAAAATGCGTATCTTCAAGTAAAAAACTTATAGACCAAAAATAGTTATTTTAGGGTTTTCAATTTTAAACTATTAGCAAAATTCTGATCTTCAAGTAAATAACTTAAAGAACTAAAGTATTAGTTAGAAGATTTTGATTTTAAATTGCTACAAAATTCTGTTCTTCAAGTAAATAACTTATAGAACAAAAGTAGCTATTTTAGAGTTTTCAATTTTAAACTATTAACAAAATTCTGATCTTCAAGTAAATAACTTATAGACCAGAAGTAGTTAAATTTAGAGTTTTTAATTTTAAACTATTAACAAAATGCAGATCTTCAAGTAAATAACTTATAGAACAAAAGCAGTTATTTTAGGGTTTTCAATTTTAAACTATTAACAAAATTCTGATCTTCATGTAAATAACTTATAGAACAGAAGTAGTTAATTTAGAGTTTTTAATTTTAAACTATTAACTAAATGCAGATCTTCAAGTAAATAACTTACAGAACAAAAGTAGTTATTTTAGGGTTTATAATTTTAAACTATTAACAAAATTCTGATCTTTAAGTAAATAACTTAAGGAACTCAAGTATTAGTTAGAAGATTTTAATTTTAAATTGCTACAAAATTCTGTTCTTCAAGTAAATAACTTATAGAACAGAAGTAGTTAATTTAGAGTTTTTAATTTTAAACTATTAACAAAATGCAGATCTTCAAGTAAATAACTTATAGAACAAAAGTAGTTATTTTAGGGTTTTCAATTTTAAACTATTAACAAAATGCTGATCTTCATGTAAATAACTTAAAGAACAGAAGTAGTTAATTTAGAGTTTTTAATTTTAAACTATTAACAAAATCCAGATCTTCAAGTAAATAACTTATAGAACAAACGTAGTTATTTTAGTATTTTCAATTTTGAACTATTAACAAAATTCTGATCTTCAAGTAAATAACTTATAGAACTAAAGTATTGGTTTGAAGATTTTGATTTTAAATTGTCTACATATTTCTGTTCTTTAAGTAAATAACTAAAAGAACAAAAGTAGTTATTTTAGGGTTTTCAATTTTAAACTATTAACAAAATTCTGATCATCAAGTAAATAACTTATAGAACAGAAGTAGTTAATTTAGAGTTTTTAATTTTAAACTATTAACAAAATGCAGATCTACAAGTAAATAACTTATAGAACAAAAGTAGTTATTTTAGAGTTTTCAATTTTAAACTATTAACAAAATTCTGATCTTTAAGTAATTAACTTATAGAACAGAAGTAGTTAATTTAGAGTTTTTAATTTTAAACTATTAACAAAATGCACATCTTCAAGTAAATAACTTAAAGAACTAAAGTAGTAGTTAGATGATTTTGATTTTAAATTGCTACAAAATTCTGTTCTTCAAGTAAATAACTTATAGAACAAAAGTAGTTATTTTAGAGTTTTCAATTTTAAACTATTAACAAAATTCTGATCTTCATGTAAATAACTTATAGAACAGAAGTAGTTAATTTAGACTTTTTAATTTTAAACTATTAACTAAACGCAGATCTTCAAGTAAATAACTTATAGAACAAAAGTAGTTATTTTAGGGTTTTCAATTTTAAACCATTAACAAAATTCTGATCTTTAGGTAAATAACTTAAGGAACTAAAGTATTAGTTGGAAGATTTTAATTTTAAATTACTACAAAATTCTGTTCTTCAAGTAAATAACTTATAGAACAAAAGTAGTATTTGAGAGTTTTCAATTTTAAACTATTGACAACATTCTGATCTTCAAGTAAATAACTTATAGAACAGAAGTAGTTAATTTAGAGTTTTTAATTTTAAACTATTAACTAAACTCAGATCTTCAGGTAAATAACTTATAGAACAAAAGTAGTTATTTTAGGGTTTTCAATTTTAAACTATTAATAAAATTCTGATCTTTAAGTAAATGACTTAAGGAACTAAAGTATTAGTTAGAAGATTTTAATTTTAAATTGCTACAAAATTCTGTTCTTCAAGTAAATAACTTATAGAACAAAAGTAGTTATTTTAGAGTTTTCAATTTAAACTATTGACAACATTCTGATCTTCAAGTAAATAACTTATAGAACAGAAGTAGTTAATTTAAAGTTTTTAATTTTAAACTATTAACAAAATGCATATCTTCAAGTAAAAAACTTATAGACCAAAAATAGTTATTTTAGGGTTTTCAATTTTAAACTATTAGCAAAATTCTGATCTTCAAGTAAATAACTTAAAGAACTAAAGTATTAGTTAGAAGATTTTGATTTTAAATTGCTACAAAATTCTGTTCTTCAAGTAAATAACTTATAGAACAAAAGTAGCTATTTTAGAGTTTTCAATTTTAAACTATTAACAAAATTCTGATCTTCAAGTAAATAACTTATAGAATAGAAGTAGTTAAATTTAGAGTTTTTAATTTTAAACTATTAACAAAATGCAGATCTTCAAGTAAATAACTTTTAGAACAAAAGTAGTTATTTTAGGGTTTTCAATTTTAAACTATTAACAAAATTCTGATCTTCATGTAAATAACTTATAGAACAGAAGTAGTTAATTTAGAGTTTTTAATTTTAAACTATTAACTAAATGCAGATCTTCAAGTAAATAACTTACAGAACAAAAGTAGTTATTTTAGGGTTTTCAATTTTAAACTATTAACAAAATTCTGATCTTTAAGTAAATAACTTAAGGAACTCAAGTATTAGTTAGAAGATTTTAATTTTAAATTGCTACAAAATTCTGTTCTTCAAGTAAATAACTTATAGAACAGAAGTAGTTAATTTAGAGTTTTTAATTTTAAACTATTAACAAAATGCAGATCTTCAAGTAAATAACTTATAGAACAAAAGTAGTTATTTTAGGGTTTTCAATTTTAAACTATTAACAAAATTCTGATCATCAAGTAAATAACTTATAGAACAGAAGTAGTTAATTTAGACTTTTTAATTTTAAACTATTAACTAAACGCAGATCTTCAAGTAAATAACTTATAGAACAAAAGTAGTTATTTTAGGGTTTTCAATTTTAAACCATTAACAAAATTCTGATCTTTAGGTAAATAACTTAAGGAACTAAAGTATTAGTTAAAAGATTTTAATTTTAAATTGCTACAAAATTCTGTTCTTCAAGTAAATAACTTATAGAACAAAAGTAGTATTTGAGAGTTTTCAATTTTAAACTATTGACAACATTCTGATCTTCAAGTAAATAACATATAGAACAGAAGTAGTTAATTTAGAGTTTTTAATTTTAAGCTATTAACAAAATGCAGATCTTCAAGTAAATAATTTATAAAATAAAAATAGTTATTTTAGGGTTTTCAATTTTAAACTATTAGCAAAATTGTGATCTTCAAGTAAATAACTTAAAGAACTAAAGTATTAGTTAGAAGATTTTGATTTTAAATTGCTACAAAATTCTGTTCTTCAAGTAAATAACTTATAGAACAAAAGTAGTTATTTTAGAGTTTTCAATTTTAAACTATTAACAAAATTCTGATCTTTAAGTAAATAACTTATAGAACAGAAGTAGTTAATTTAGAGTTTTTAATTTTAAACTATTAACAAAATGAAGATCTGCAAATAAATAACTTAAAGAACTAAAGTATTAGTTAGATGATTTTGATTTTAAATTGCTACAAAATTCTGTTCTTCAAGTAAATAACTTATAGAACAAAAGTAGCTATTTTAGAGTTTTCAATTTTAAACTATTAACAAAATTCTGATCTTCAAGTAAATAACTTAAGGAACTCAAGTATTAGTTAGAAGATTTTAATTTTAAATTGCTACAAAATTCTGTTCTTCAAGTAAATAACTTATAGAACAGAAGTAGTTAATTTAGAGGTTTTAATTTTAAACTATTAACAAAATGCAGATCTTCAAGTAAATAACTTATAGAACAGAAGTAGTTAAATTTAGAGTTTTTAATTTTAAACTATTAACAAAATGCAGATCTTCAAGTAAATAACTTATAGAACAAAAGTAGTTATTTTAGGGTTTTCAATTTTAAACTATTAACAAAATTCTGATCTTTAAGTAAATAACTTAAGGAACTCAAGTATTAGTTAGAAGATTTTAATTTTAAATTGCTACAAAATTCTGTTCTGCAAGTAAATAACTTATAGAACAGAAGTAGTTAATTTAGAGTTTTTAATTTTAAACTATTAACAAAATGCAGATCTTCAAGTAAATAACTTATAGAACAAAAGTAGTTATTTTAGGGTTTTCAATTTTAAACTATTAACAAAATGCTGATCTTCATGTAAATAACTTAAAGAACAGAAGTAGTTAATTTAGAGTTTTTAATTTTAAACTATTAACAAAATCCAGATCTTCAAGTAAATAACTTATAGAACTAAAGTATTAGTTTGAAGATTTTGATTTTAAATTGTCTACATATTTCTGTTCTTTAAGTAAATAACTAAAAGAACAAAAGTAGTTAGAGTATAGCTTTAATTTTAAACTATTAACAAAATGCAGATCTTCAAGTAAATAACTTATAGAACAAAAGTAGTTATTTTAGGGTTTTCAATTTTAAACTATTAACAAAATTCTGATCATCAAGTAAATAACTTATAGAACAGAAGTAGTTAATTTAGAGTTTTTAATTTTAAACTATTAACAAAATGCAGATCTTCAAGTAAATAACTTATAGAACAAAAGTAGTTATTTTACAGTTTTCAATTTTAAACTATTAACAAAATTCTGATCTTTAAGTAAATAACTTATAGAACAGAAGTAGTTAATTTAGAGTTTTTAATTTTAAACTATTAACAAAATGCAGATCTTCAAGTAAATAACTTAAAGAACTAAAGTATTAGTTAGATGATTTTGATTTTAAATTGCTACAAAATTCTGTTCTTCAAGTAAATAACTTATAGAACAAAAGTAGTTATTTTAGAGTTTTCAATTTTAAACTATTAACAAAATTCTGATCTTCATGTAAATAACTTATAGAACAGAAGTAGTTAATTTAGACTTTTTAATTTTAAACTATTAACTAAACGCAGATCTTCAAGTAAATAACTTATAGAACAAAAGTAGTTATTTTAGGGTTTTCAATTTTATACCATTAACAAAATTCTGATCTTTAGGTAAATAACTTAAGGAACTAAAGTATTAGTTAGAAGATTTTAATTTTAAATTACTACAAAATTCTGTTCTTCAAGTAAATAACTTATAGAACAGAAGTAGTTAATTTAGAGTTTTTAATTTTAAACTATTAACAAAATTCTGATCTTCATGTAAATAACTTATAGAACAGAAGTAGTTAATTTAGAGTTTTTAATTTTAAACTATTAACTAAATGCAGATCTTCAAGTAAATAACTTACAGAACAAAAGTAGTTATTTTAGGGTTTTCAATTTTAAACTATTAACAAAATTCTGATCTTTAAGTAAATAACTTAAGGAACTCAAGTATTAGTTAGAAGATTTTAATTTTAAATTGCTACAAAATTCTGTTCTTCAAGTAAATAACTTATAGAACAGAAGTAGTTAATTTAGAGTTTTTAATTTTAAACTATTAACAAAATGCAGATCTTCAAGTAAATAACTTATAGAACAAAAGTAGTTATTTTAGGGTTTTCAATTTTAAACTATTAACAAAATTCTGATCATCAAGTAAATAACTTATAGAACAGAAGTAGTTAATTTAGACTTTTTAATTTTAAACTATTAACTAAACGCAGATCTTCAAGTAAATAACTTATAGAACAAAAGTAGTTATTTTAGGGTTTTCAATTTTAAACCATTAACAAAATTCTGATCTTTAGGTAAATAACTTAAGGAACTAAAGTATTAGTTAAAAGATTTTAATTTTAAATTGCTACAAAATTCTGTTCTTCAAGTAAATAACTTATAGAACAAAAGTAGTATTTGAGAGTTTTCAATTTTAAACTATTGACAACATTCTGATCTTCAAGTAAATAACATATAGAACAGAAGTAGTTAATTTAGAGTTTTTAATTTTAAGCTATTAACAAAATGCAGATCTTCAAGTACATAATTTATAAAATAAAAATAGTTATTTTAGGGTTTTCAATTTTAAACTATTAGCAAAATTGTGATCTTCAAGTAAATAACTTAAAGAACTAAAGTATTAGTTAGAAGATTTTGATTTTAAATTGCTACAAAATTCTGTTCTTCAAGTAAATAACTTATAGAACAAAAGTAGCTATTTTAGAGTTTTCAATTTTAAACTATTAACAAAATTCTGATCTTCAAGTAAATAACTTAAGGAACTCAAGTATTAGTTAGAAGATTTTAATTTTAAATTGCTATAAAATTCTGTTCTTCAAGTAAATAACTTATAGAACAGAAGTAGTTAATTTAGAGGTTTTAATTTTAAACTATTAACAAAATGCAGATCTTCAAGTAAATAACTTATAGAACAGAAGTAGTTAAATTTAGAGTTTTTAATTTTAAACTATTAACAAAATGCAGATCTTCAAGTAAATAACTTATAGAACAAAAGTAGTTATTTTAGGGTTTTCAATTTTAAACTATTAACAAAATTCTGATCTTTAAGTAAATAACTTAAGGAACTCAAGTATTAGTTAGAAGATTTTAATTTTAAATTGCTACAAAATTCTGTTCTGCAAGTAAATAACTTATAGAACAGAAGTAGTTAATTTAGAGTTTTTAATTTTAAACTATTAACAAAATGAAGATCTGCAAATAAATAACTTAAAGAACTAAAGTATTAGTTAGATGATTTTGATTTTAAATTGCTACAAAATTCTGTTCTTCAAGTAAATAACTTATAGAACAAAAGTAGCTATTTTAGAGTTTTCAATTTTAAACTATTAACAAAATTCTGATCTTCAAGTAAATAACTTAAGGAACTCAAGTATTAGTTAGAAGATTTTAATTTTAAATTGCTATAAAATTCTGTTCTTCAAGTAAATAACTTATAGAACAGAAGTAGTTAATTTAGAGGTTTTAATTTTAAACTATTAACAAAATGCAGATCTTCAAGTAAATAACTTATAGAACAGAAGTAGTTAAATTTAGAGTTTTTAATTTTAAACTATTAACAAAATGCAGATCTTCAAGTAAATAACTTATAGAACAAAAGTAGTTATTTTAGGGTTTTCAATTTTAAACTATTAACAAAATTCTGATCTTTAAGTAAATAACTTAAGGAACTCAAGTATTAGTTAGAAGATTTTAATTTTAAATTGCTACAAAATTCTGTTCTGCAAGTAAATAACTTATAGAACAGAAGTAGTTAATTTAGAGTTTTTAATTTTAAACTATTAACAAAATGCAGATCTTCAAGTAAATAACTTATAGAACAAAAGTAGTTATTTTAGGGTTTTCAATTTTAAACTATTAACAAAATGCTGATCTTCATGTAAATAACTTAAAGAACAGAAGTAGTTAATTTAGAGTTTTTAATTTTAAACTATTAACAAAATCCAGATCTTCAAGTAAATAACTTATAGAACAAACGTAGTTATTTTAGTATTTTCAATTTTGAACTATTAACAAAATTCTGATCTTCAAGTAAATAACTTATAGAACTAAAGTATTAGTTTGAAGATTTTGATTTTAAATTGTCTACATATTTCTGTTCTTTAAGTAAATAACTAAAAGAACAAAAGTAGTTAGAGTATAGCTTTAATTTTAAACTATTAACAAAATGCAGATCTTCAAGTAAATAACTTATAGAACAAAAGTAGTTATTTTAGGGTTTTCAATTTTAAACTATTAACAAAATTCTGATCATCAAGTAAATAACTTATAGAACAGAAGTAGTTAATTTAGAGTTTTTAATTTTAAACTATTAACAAAATGCAGATCTTCAAGTAAATAACTTATAGAACAAAAGTAGTTATTTTACAGTTTTCAATTTTAAACTATTAACAAAATTCTGATCTTTAAGTAAATAACTTATAGAACAGAAGTAGTTAATTTAGAGTTTTTAATTTTAAACTATTAACAAAATGCAGATCTTCAAGTAAATAACTTAAAGAACTAAAGTATTAGTTAGATGATTTTGATTTTAAATTGCTACAAAATTCTGTTCTTCAAGTAAATAACTTATAGAACAAAAGTAGTTATTTTAGAGTTTTCAATTTTAAACTATTAACAAAATTCTGATCTTCATGTAAATAACTTATAGAACAGAAGTAGTTAATTTAGACTTTTTAATTTTAAACTATTAACTAAACGCAGATCTTCAAGTAAATAACTTATAGAACAAAAGTAGTTATTTTAGGGTTTTCAATTTTATACCATTAACAAAATTCTGATCTTTAGGTAAATAACTTAAGGAACTAAAGTATTAGTTAGAAGATTTTAATTTTAAATTACTACAAAATTCTGTTCTTCAAGTAAATAACTTATAGAACAGAAGTAGTTAATTTAGAGTTTTTAATTTTAAACTATTAACTAAACTCAGATCTTCAGGTAAATAACTTATAGAACAAAAGTAGTTATTTTAGGGTTTTCAATTTTAAACTATTAATAAAATTCTGATCTTTAAGTAAATGACTTAAGGAACTAAAGTATTAGTTAGAAGATTTTAATTTTAAATTGCTACAAAATTCTGTTCTTCAAGTAAATAACTTATAGAACAAAAGTAGCTATTTTAGAGTTTTCAATTTTAAACTATTAACAAAATTCTGATCTTCAAGTAAATAACTTATAGAATAGAAGTAGTTAAATTTAGAGTTTTTAATTTTAAACTATTAACAAAATGCAGATCTTCAAGTAAATAACTTTTAGAACAAAAGTAGTTATTTTAGTATTTTCAATTTTGAACTATTAACAAAATTCTGATCTTCAAGTAAATAACTTATAGAACTAAAGTATTAGTTTGAAGATTTTGATTTTAAATTGTCTACATATTTCTGTTCTTTAAGTAAATAACTAAAAGAACAAAAGTAGTTAGAGTATAGCTTTAATTTTAAACTATTAACAAAATGCAGATCTTCAAGTAAATAACTTATAGAACAAAAGTAGTTATTTTAGGGTTTTCAATTTTAAACTATTAACAAAATTCTGATCATCAAGTAAATAACTTATAGAACAGAAGTAGTTAATTTAGAGTTTTTAATTTTAAACTATTAACAAAATGCAGATCTTCAAGTAAATAACTTATAGAACAAAAGTAGTTATTTTAGAGTTTTCAATTTTAAACTATTAACAAAATTCTGATCTTTAAGTAAATAACTTATAGAACAGAAGTAGTTAATTTAGAGTTTTTAATTTTAAACTATTAACAAAATGCAGATCTTCAAGTAAATAACTTAAAGAACTAAACTATTAGTTAGATGATTTTGATTTTAAATTGCTACAAAATTCTGTTCTTCAAGTAAATAACTTATAGAACAAAAGTAGTTATTTTAGAGTTTTCAATTTTAAACTATTAACAAAATTCTGATCTTCATGTAAATAACTTATAGAACAGAAGTAGTTAATTTAGACTTTTTAATTTTAAACTATTAACTAAACTCAGATCTTCAGGTAAATAACTTATAGAACAAAAGTAGTTATTTTAGGGTTTTCAATTTTAAACTATTAATAAAATTCTGATCTTTAAGTAAATGACTTAAGGAACTAAAGTATTAGTTAGAAGATTTTAATTTTAAATTGCTACAAAATTCTGTTCTTCAAGTAAATAACTTATAGAACAAAAGTAGCTATTTTAGAGTTTTCAATTTTAAACTATTAACAAAATTCTGATCTTCAAGTAAATAACTTATAGAATAGAAGTAGTTAAATTTAGAGTTTTTAATTTTAAACTATTAACAAAATGCAGATCTTCAAGTAAATAACTTTTAGAACAAAAGTAGTTATTTTAGGGTTTTTAATTTTAAACTATTAACAAAATTCTGATCGTCATGTAAATAACTTATAGAACAGAAGTAGTTAATTTAGAGTTTTTAATTTTAAACTATTAACTAAATGCAGATCTTCAAGTAAATAACTTACAGAACAAAAGTAGTTATTTTAGGGTTTTCAATTTTAAACTATTAACAAAATTCTGATCTTTAAGTAAATAACTTATAGAACAGAAGTAGTTAATTTAGAGTTTTTAATTTTAAACTATTAACAAAATGCAGATCAGCAAGTAAATAACTTAAAGAACTAAAGTATTAGTTAGATGATTTTGATTTTAAATTGCTACAAAATTCTGTTCTTCAAGTAAATAACTTATAGAACAAAAGTAGTTATTTTAGAGTTTTCAATTTTAAACTATTAACAAAATTCTGATCTTCATGTAAATAACGTATAGAACAGAAGTAGTTAATTTAGACTTTTTAATTTTAAACTATTAACTAAACGCAGATCTTGAGGTAAATAACTTATAGAACAAAAGTAGTTATTTTAGGGTTTTCAATTTTAAACTATTAGTAAAATTATGATCTTTAAGTAAATGACTTAAGGAACTAAAGTATTAGTTAGAAGATTTTAATTTTAAATTGCTACAAAATTCTGTTCTTCAAGTAAATAACTTATAGAACAAAAGTAGTTATTTTAGAGTTTTCAATTTAAACTATTGACAACATTCTGATCTTCAAGTAAATAACTTATAGAACAGAAGTAGTTAATTTAGAGTTTTTAATTTTAAACTATTAACAAAATGCATATCTTCAAGTAAAAAACTTATAGACCAAAAATAGTTATTTTAGGGTTTTCAATTTTAAACTATTAGCAAAATTCTGATCTTCAAGTAAATAACTTAAAGAACTAAAGTATTAGTTAGAAGATTTTGATTTTAAATTGCTACAAAATTCTGTTCTTCAAGTAAATAACTTATAGAACAAAAGTAGCTATTTTAGAGTTTTCAATTTTAAACTATTAACAAAATTCTGATCTTCTAGTAAATAACTTATAGAACAGAAGTAGTTAAATTTAGAGTTTTTAATTTTAAACTATTAACAAAATGCAGATCTTCAAGTAAATAACTTATAGAACAAAAGTAGTTATTTTAGGGTTTTCAATTTTAAACTATTAACAAAATTCTGATCTTCATGTAAATAACTTATAGAACAGAAGTAGTTAATTTAGAGTTTTTAATTTTAAACTATTAACTAAATGCAGATCTTTAAGTAAATAACTTACAGAACAAAAGTAGTTATTTTAGGGTTTTCAATTTTAAACTATTAACAAAATTCTGATCTTTAAGTAAATAACTTAAGGAACTCAAGTATTAGTTAGAAGATTTTAATTTTAAATTGCTACAAAATTCTGTTCTTCAAGTAAATAACTTATAGAACAGAAGTAGTTAATTTAGAGTTTTTAATTTTAAACTATTAACAAAATTCTGATCTTCATGTAAATAACTTATAGAACAGAAGTAGTTAATTTAGAGTTTTTAATTTTAAATTATTAACAAAATGCAGATCTTCAAGTAAATAACTTTTAGAACAAAAGTAGTTATTTTAGGGTTTTCAATTTTAAACTATTAACAAAATTCTGATCTTCATGTAAATAACTTATAGAACCGAAGTAGTTAATTTAGAGTTTTTAATTTTAAACTATTAACTAAACGCAGATCTTCAAGTAAATAACTTATAGAACAAAAGTAGTTATTTTAGGGTTTTCATTTTTAAACTATTAACAAAATTCTGATCTTTAAGTAAGTAACTTAAGGAACTAAAGTATTAGTTAGAAGATTTTAATTTTAAATTGCTACAAAATTCTGTTCTTCAAGTAAATAACTTATAGAACAAAAGCAGTTATTTTAGAGTTTTTAATTTTAAACTATTAACAAAATTCTGATCTTCAAGTAAATAACTTATAGACCAGAAGTAGTTAATTTAGAGTTTTTAATTTTAAATTATTAACAAAATGCAGATCTTCAAGTAAATAACTTATAGAACAAAAGTAGTTATTTTAGGGTTTTCAATTTTAAACTATTAACAAAATTCTGATCTTCATGTAAATAACTTATAGAACAGAAGTAGTTAATTTAGAGTTTTTAATTTTAAACTATTAACTAAACGCAGATCTTCAAGTAAATAACTTATAGAACAAAAGTAGTTATTTTAGGGTTTTCAATTTTAAACTATTAACAAAATTCTGATCTTCATGTAAATAACTTATAGAACAGAAGTAGTTAATTTGGAGTTTTTAATTTTAAACTATTAACAAAATGCAGATCTTCAAGTAAATAACTTATAAAACAAAAGTAGTTATTTTAGGGTTTTCAATTTTAAACTATTAGCAAAATTCTGATCTTCAAGTAAATAACTTAAAGAACTAAAGTATTAGTTAGAAGATTTTGATTTTAAATTGCTACAAAATTCTGTTCTTCAAGTAAATAACTTATAGAACAAAAGCAGTTATTTTAGAGTTTTTAATTTTAAACTATTAACAAAATTCTGATCTTCAAGTAAATAACTTATAGACCAGAAGTAGTTAATTTAGAGTTTTTAATTTTAAATTATTAACAAAATGCAGATCTTCAAGTAAATAACTTATAGAACAAAAGTAGTTATTTTAGGGTTTTCAATTTTAAACTATTAACAAAATTCTGATCTTCATGTAAATAACTTATAGAACAGAAGTAGTTAATTTAGAGTTTTTAATTTTAAACTATTAACTAAATGCAGATCTTTAAGTAAATAACTTACAGAACAAAAGTAGTTATTTTAGGGTTTTCAATTTTAAACTATTAACAAAATTCTGATCTTTAAGTAAATAACTTAAGGAACTCAAGTATTAGTTAGAAGATTTTAATTTTAAATTGCTACAAAATTCTGTTCTTCAAGTAAATAACTTATAGAACAGAAGTAGTTAATTTAGAGTTTTTAATTTTAAACTATTAACAAAATTCTGATCTTCATGTAAATAACTTATAGAACAGAAGTAGTTAATTTAGAGTTTTTAATTTTAAATTATTAACAAAATGCAGATCTTCAAGTAAATAACTTTTAGAACAAAAGTAGTTATTTTAGGGTTTTCAATTTTAAACTATTAACTAAACGCAGATCTTCAAGTAAATAACTTATAGAACAAAAGTAGTTATTTAAAGGTTTTCAATTTTAAACTATTAACAAAATTCTGATCTTCATGTAAATAACTTATAGAACAGAAGTAGTTAATTTAGAGTTTTTAATTTTAAACTATTAACAAAATGCATATCTTCAAGTAAAAAACTTATAGACCAAAAATAGTTATTTTAGGGTTTTCAATTTTAAACTATTAGCAAAATTCTGATCTTCAAGTAAATAACTTAAAGAACTAAAGTATTAGTTAGAAGATTTTGATTTTAAATTGCTACAAAATTCTGTTCTTCAAGTAAATAACTTATAGAACAAAAGTAGCTATTTTAGAGTTTTCAATTTTAAACTATTAACAAAATTCTGATCTTCTAGTAAATAACTTATAGAACAGAAGTAGTTAAATTTAGAGTTTTTAATTTTAAACTATTAACAAAATGCAGATCTTCAAGTAAATAACTTATAGAACAAAAGTAGTTATTTTAGGGTTTTCAATTTTAAACTATTAACAAAATTCTGATCTTCATGTAAATAACTTATAGAACAGAAGTAGTTAATTTAGAGTTTTTAATTTTAAACTATTAACTAAATGCAGATCTTTAAGTAAATAACTTACAGAACAAAAGTAGTTATTTTAGGGTTTTCAATTTTAAACTATTAACAAAATTCTGATCTTTAAGTAAATAACTTAAGGAACTCAAGTATTAGTTAGAAGATTTTAATTTTAAATTGCTACAAAATTCTGTTCTTCAAGTAAATAACTTATAGAACAGAAGTAGTTAATTTAGAGTTTTTAATTTTAAACTATTAACAAAATTCTGATCTTCATGTAAATAACTTATAGAACAGAAGTAGTTAATTTAGAGTTTTTAATTTTAAATTATTAACAAAATGCAGATCTTCAAGTAAATAACTTTTAGAACAAAAGTAGTTATTTTAGGGTTTTCAATTTTAAACTATTAACAAAATTCTGATCTTCATGTAAATAACTTATAGAACCGAAGTAGTTAATTTAGAGTTTTTAATTTTAAACTATTAACTAAACGCAGATCTTCAAGTAAATAACTTATAGAACAAATGTAGTTATTTTAGGGTTTTCATTTTTAAACTATTAACAAAATTCTGATCTTTAAGTAAGTAACTTAAGGAACTAAAGTATTAGTTAGAAGATTTTAATTTTAAATTGCTACAAAATTCTGTTCTTCAAGTAAATAACTTATAGAACAAAAGCAGTTATTTTAGAGTTTTTAATTTTAAACTATTAACAAAATTCTGATCTTCAAGTAAATAACTTATAGACCAGAAGTAGTTAATTTAGAGTTTTTAATTTTAAATTATTAACAAAATGCAGATCTTCAAGTAAATAACTTATAGAACAAAAGTAGTTATTTTAGGGTTTTCAATTTTAAACTATTAACAAAATTCTGATCTTCATGTAAATAACTTATAGAACAGAAGTAGTTAATTTAGAGTTTTTAATTTTAAACTATTAACTAAACGCAGATCTTCAAGTAAATAACTTATAGAACAAAAGTAGTTATTTTAGGGTTTTCAATTTTAAACTATTAACAAAATTCTGATCTTCATGTAAATAACTTATAGAACAGAAGTAGTTAATTTGGAGTTTTTAATTTTAAACTATTAACAAAATGCAGATCTTCAAGTAAATAACTTATAAAACAAAAGTAGTTATTTTAGGGTTTTCAATTTTAAACTATTAGCAAAATTCTGATCTTCAAGTAAATAACTTAAAGAACTAAAGTATTAGTTAGAAGACTTTGATTTTAAATTGCTACAAAATTCTGTTCTTCAAGTAAATAACTTATAGAACAAAAGCAGTTATTTTAGAGTTTTTAATTTTAAACTATTAACAAAATTCTGATCTTCAAGTAAATAACTTATAGACCAGAAGTAGTTAATTTAGAGTTTTTAATTTTAAATTATTAACAAAATGCAGATCTTCAAGTAAATAACTTATAGAACAAAAGTAGTTATTTTAGGGTTTTCAATTTTAAACTATTAACAAAATTCTGATCTTCATGTAAATAACTTATAGAACAGAAGTAGTTAATTTAGAGTTTTTAATTTTAAACTATTAACTAAATGCAGATCTTTAAGTAAATAACTTACAGAACAAAAGTAGTTATTTTAGGGTTTTCAATTTTAAACTATTAACAAAATTCTGATCTTTAAGTAAATAACTTAAGGAACTCAAGTATTAGTTAGAAGATTTTAATTTTAAATTGCTACAAAATTCTGTTCTTCAAGTAAATAACTTATAGAACAGAAGTAGTTAATTTAGAGTTTTTAATTTTAAACTATTAACAAAATTCTGATCTTCATGTAAATAACTTATAGAACAGAAGTAGTTAATTTAGAGTTTTTAATTTTAAATTATTAACAAAATGCAGATCTTCAAGTAAATAACTTTTAGAACAAAAGTAGTTATTTTAGGGTTTTCAATTTTAAACTATTAACTAAACGCAGATCTTCAAGTAAATAACTTATAGAACAAAAGTAGTTATTTTAAGGTTTTCAATTTTAAACTATTAACAAAATTCTGATCTTCATGTAAATAACTTATAGAACAGAAGTAGTTAATTTGGAGTTTTTAATTTTAAACTATTAACAAAATGCAGATCTTCAAGTAAATAACTTATAAAACAAAAGTAGTTATTTTAGGGTTTTCAATTTTAAACTATTAGCAAAATTCTGATCTTCAAGTAAATAACTTAAAGAACTAAAGTATTAATTAGAAGATTTTGATTTTAAATTGCTACAAAATTCTGTTCTTCAAGTAAATAACTTATAGAACAAAAGCAGTTATTTTAGAGTTTTCAATTTTAAACTATTAACAAAATTCTGATCTTCATGTAAATAACTTATAGACCAGAAGTAGTTAATTTAGAGTTTTTAATTTTAAATTATTAACAAAATGCAGATCTTCAAGTAAATAACTTATAGAACAAAAGTAGTTATTTTAGGGTTTTCAATTTTAAACTATTAACAAAATTCTGATCTTCATGTAAATAACTTATAGAACAGAAGTAGTTAATTTAGAGTTTTTAATTTTAAACTAATAACTAAACGCAGATCTTCAAGTAAATAACTTATAGAACAAAAGTAGTTATTTTAGGGTTTTCAATTTTAAACTATTAACAAAATTCTGATCTTCATGTAAATAACTTATAGAACAGAAGTAGTTAATTTGGAGTTTTTAATTTTAAACTATTAACAAAATGCAGATCTTCAAGTAAATAACTTATAAAACAAAAGTAGTTATTTTAGGGTTTTCAATTTTAAACTATTAGCAAAATTCTGATCTTCAAGTAAATAACTTAAAGAACTAAAGTATTAGTTAGAAGATTTTGATTTTAAATTGCTACAAAATTCTGTTCTTCAAGTAAATAACTTATAGAACAAAAGCAGTTATTTTAGAGTTTTTAATTTTAAACTATTAACAAAATTCTGATCTTCAAGTAAATAACTTATAGACCAGAAGTAGTTAATTTAGAGTTTTTAATTTTAAATTATTAACAAAATGCAGATCTTCAAGTAAATAACTTATAGAACAAAAGTAGTTATTTTAGGGTTTTCAATTTTAAACTATTAACAAAATTCTGATCTTCATGTAAATAACTTATAGAACAGAAGTAGTTAATTTAGAGTTTTTAATTTTAAACTATTAACTAAACGCAGATCTTCAAGTAAATAACTTATAGAACAAAAGTAGTTATTTTAGGGTTTTCATTTTTAAACTATTAACAAAATTCTGATCTTTAAGTAAGTAACTTAAGGAACTAAAGTATTAGTTAGAAGATTTTAATTTTAAATTGCTACAAAATTCTGTTCTTCAAGTAAATAACTTATTGAACAAAAGTAGTTATTTTATAGTTTTCAATTTTAAACTATTGACAACATTCTGATCTTCAAGTAAATAACTTATAGAACAGAAGTAGTTAATTTAGAGTTTTTAATTTTAAACTATTAACAAAATGCAGATCTTCAAGTAAATAACTTATAGAACAAAAATAGTTATTTTAGGGTTTTCAATTTTAAACTATTAACAAAATTCTGATCTTCAAGTAAATAACTTATAGAACAGAAGTAGTTAATTTAGAGTTTTTAATTTTAAACTATTAACAAAATCCAGATCTTCAAGTAAATAACTTATAGAACAAACGTAGTTATTTTAGTATTTTCAATTTTGAACTATTAACAAAATGCAGATCTTCAAGTAAATACCTTATAAAACAAAAGTAGTTATTTTAGGGTTTTCAATTATAAACTATTAGCAAAATTCTGATCTTCAAGTAAATAACTTAAAGAACTAAAGTATTAGTTAGAAGATTTTGATTTTAAATTGCTACAAAATTCTGTTCTTCAAGTAAATAACTTATAGAACAAAAGCAGTTATTTTAGAGTTTTCAATTTTAAACTATTAACAAAATTCTGATCTTCAAGTAAATAACTTAAAGACCAGAAGTAGTTAATTTAGAGTTTTTAATTTTAAACTATTAACAAAATGCAGATCTTCAAGTAAATAACTTATAGAACAAAAGTAGTTATTTTAGGGTTTTCAATTTTAAACTATTAACAAAATTCTGATCTTCATGTAAATAACTTATAGAACAGAAGTAGTTAATTTAAGAACAAAAGTAGTTAGTTTATAGCTTTCATTTTAAACTATTAACAAAATACTGATTTTCAAGTAAATAACTTATAGACCAGAAGTAGTTAATTTAGAGTTTTTAATTTTAAACTATTAACAAAATGCTGATCTTCAAGTAAATAACTTATAAAACAGAAGTAGTTAATTTAGAGTTTTTAATTTTAAACTATTAACAAAATGCAGATCTTCAAGTAAATAACTTATAGAACAAAAGTAGTTATTTTAGGGTTTTAAAAGTTAAACTATTAACAAAATTCTGATCTTCAAGTAAATAACTTATAGAACAGAAGTAGTTAATTTAGAGTTTTTAATTTTAAACTATTAACAAAATGCAGATCTTCAAGTAAATAACTTATAGAACAAAAGTAGTTATTTTAGGGTTTTCAATTTTAAACTATTAACAAAATTCTGATCTTCATGTAAATAACTTATAGAACAGAAGTAGGTAATTGAGAGTTTTTAATTTTAAACTATTAACTAAACGCAGATCTTCAAGTAAATAACTTATAGAACAAAAATAGTTATTTTAGGGTTTTCAATTTTGAACTATTAGCAAAATTCTGATCTTCAAGTAAATACCTTATAGAACAGAAGTAGGTAATTTAGAGTTTTTAATTTAAAACTATTAACAAAACGCAGATCTTCTAGTAAATAACTTATAGAACAAAAGTATTTATTTTAGAGTTTTCAATTTTAAACTATTAACAAAATTCTGATCTTCAAGTAAATAACTTATAGAACAGAAGTAGTTAATTTAGAGTTTTTAATTTTAAACTATGAACAAAATGCAGATCTTCAAGTAAATAAGTTATAGAACAAAAGTAGTTATTTTAGGGTTTTCAATTTTAAACTATTAGCAAAATTGTGATCTTCAAGTAAATAACTTAAAGAACTAAAGTATTAGTTAGAAGATTTTGATTTTAAATTGCTACAAAATTCTGTTCTTCAAGTAAATAACTTATAGAACAAACGTAGTTATTTTAGTATTTTCTATTTTGAACTATTAGCAAAATTCTGATCTTCAAGTAAGTAACTTATAGAACAGACGTAGTTATTTTAGTATTTTCAATTTTGAACTATTAACAAAATTCTGATCTTCAAGTAAATAACTTAAAGAACTAAAGTATTAGTTTGAAGATTTTGATTTTAAATTGTCTACATATTTCTGTTCTTTAAGTAAATAACTAAAAGAACAAAAGTAGTTAGATTATAGCTTTAATTTTAAACTATTAACAAAATGCAGATCTTCAAGTAAATAACTTATAGAACAAAAGTAGTTATTTTAGGGTTTTCAATTTTTAACTATTAGCAAAATTCTGATCTTCAAGTAAATAACTTAAAGAACTAAAGTATTAGTTAGAAGATTTTGATTTTAAATTGCTACAAAATTCTGTTCTTCAAGTAAATAACTTATAGAACAAAAGTAGTTATTTTAGAGTTTTTAATTTTAAACTATTAACAAAATTCTGATCTTCAAGTAAATAACTTATAGAACAAAAGTAGTTATTTTAGAGATTTCAATTTTAAACTATTGACAACATTCTGATCTTCAAGTAAATAACTTATAGAACAGAAGTAGTTAATTTAGAGTTTTTAATTTTAAACTATTAACAAAATGCAGATCTTCAAATAAATAATTTATAGAACAAAAGTAGTTATTTTAGAGTTTTTAATTTTAAACTATTAACAAAATTCTGATCTTCAAGTAAATAACTTATAGAACCGAAGTAGTTAATTTAGAGTTTTTAATTTTAAACTATTAACAAAATGCAGATCTTCAAGTAAATAACTTATAGAACAAAAGTAGTATTTTAGGGTTTTCTATTTTAAACTATTAACAAAATTCTGATCTTCATGTAAATAACTTATAGAACAGAAGTAGTTAATTTAGAGTTTTTAATTTTAAACTATTAACTAAACGCAGATCTTCAAGTAAATAACTTATAGAACAAAAGTAGTTATTTTAGGGTTTTCTATTTTAAACTATTAACAAAATTCTGATCTTCATGTAAATAACTTGTAGAACAGAAGTAGTTAATTTAGAGTTTTTAATTTTAAACTATTAACAAATTGCAGATCTTCAAGTAAATAACTTATAGAACAAAAGTAGTTATTTTAAGGTTTTCAATTTTAAACTATTAACAAAATTCTGATCTTTAAGTAAGTAACTTAAGGAACTAAAGTATTAGTTAGAAGATTTTAATTTTTAATTGCTACAAAATTCTGTTCTTCAAGTAAATAACTTATAGAACAAAAGTAGTTATTTTAGGGTTTTCTATTTTTAACTATTAACAAAATTCTGATCTTCATGTAAATAACTTATAGAACAGAAGTAGTTAATTTAGAGTTTTTAATTTTAAACTATTAACAAATTGCAGATCTTCAAGTAAATAACTTATAGAACAAAAGTAGTTATTTTAGAGTTTTCAATTTTAAACTATTGACAACATTCTGATCTTCAAGTAAATAACTTATAGAACAGAAGTAGTTAATTTAGAGTTTTTAATTTTAAACTATTAACAAAATCCAGATCTTCAAGTAAATAACTTATAGAACAAACGTAGTTATTTTAGTATTTTCAATTTTGAACTATTAACAAAATGCAGATCTTCAAGTAAATAACTTATAAAACAAAAGTAGTTATTTTAGGGTTTTCAATTTTAAACTATTAGCAAAATTCTGATCTTCAAGTAAATAACTTAAAGAACTAAAGTATTAGTTAGAAGATTTTGATTTTAAATTGCTACAAAATTCTGTTCTTCAAGTAAATAACTTATAGAACAAAAGCAGTTATTTTAGAGTTTTCAATTTTTAACTATTAACAAAATTCTGATCTTCATGTAAATAACTTATAGAACAGAAGTAGTTATTTTAGGGTTTTCAATTATAAACTATTAACAAAATTCTGATCTTCATGTAAATAACTTATAGAACAGAAGTAGTTAATTTAGGGTTTTCAATTTTAAACTATTAACAAAATTCTGATCTTTAAGTAAGTAACTTAAGGAACTAAAGTATTAGTTAGAAGATTTTAATTTTAAATTGCTACAAAATTCTGTTCTTCAAGTAAATAACTTATAGAACAAAAGTAATTATTTTAGAGTTTTCAATTTTAAACTATTGACAACATTCTGATCTTCAAGTAAATAACTTATAGAACAGAAGTAGTTAATTTAAAGTTTTTAATTTTAAACTATTAACAAAATGCAGATCTTCAAGTAAATAACTTATAGAACAAAAACAGTTATTTTAGGGTTTTCAATTTTAAACTATTAACAAAATTCTGATCTTCAAGTAAATAACTTATAGAACAGAAGTAGTTAATTTAGAGTGTTTAATTTTAAACTATTAACAAAATCCAGATCTTCAAGTAAATAACTTATAGAACAAAAGTAGTTATTTTAGGGTTTTCAATTTTAAACTATTAACAAAATTCTGATCTTCAAGTAAATAACTTATAGACCAGAAGTAGTTAATTTAGAGTTTTTAATTTTAAACTATTAACAAAATGCAGATCTTCAAGTAAATAACTTATAGAACAAAAGTAGTTATTTTAGGGTTTTCAATTTTAAACTATTAACAAAATTCTGATCTTCATGTAAATAACTTATAGAACAGAAGTAGTTAATTTAGAGTTTTTAATTTTAAACTATTAACTAAACGCAGATCTTCAAGTAAATAACTTATAGAACAAAAGTAGTTATTTTAGGGTTTTCAATTTTAAACTATTAACAAAATTCTGATCTTTAAGTAAGTAACTTAAGGAACTAAAGTATTAGTTAGAAGATTTTATTTTTAAATTGCTACAAAATTCTGTTCTTCAAGTAAATAACGTATAGAACAAAAGTAGTTATTTTAGAGTTTTCAATTTTAAACTATTGACAACATTCTGATCTTCAAGTAAATAACTTATAGAACAGAAGTAGTTAATTTAGAGTTTTTAATTTTAAACTATTAACAAAATGCAGATCTTCAAGTAAATAACTTATAAAACAAAAGTAGTTATTTTAGGGTTTTCAATTTTAAACTATTAGCAAAATTCTGATCTTCAAGTAAATAACTTAAAGAACTAAAGTATTAGTTAGAAGATTTTGATTTTAAATTGCTACAAAATTCTGTTCTTCAAGTAAATAACTTATAGAACAAAAGCAGTTATTTTAGAGTTTTTAATTTTAAACTTTTAACAAAATTCTGATCTTCAAGTAAATAACTTATAGACCAGAAGTAGTTAATTAAGAGTTTTTAATTTTAAACTATTAACAAAATGCAGATCTTCAAGTAAATAACTTATAGAACAAAAGTAGTATTTTAGGGTTTTCTATTTTAAACTATTAACAAAATTCTGATCTTCATGTAAATAACTTATAGAACAGAAGTAGTTAATTTAGAGTTTTTAATTTTAAACTATTAACTAAACGCAGATCTTCAAGTAAATAACTTATAGAACAAAAGTAGTTATTTTAGGGTTTTCTATTTTAAACTATTAACAAAATTCTGATCTTCATGTAAATAACTTGTAGAACAGAAGTAGTTAATTTAGAGTTTTTAATTTTAAACTATTAACAAATTGCAGATCTTCAAGTAAATAACTTATAGAACAAAAGTAGTTATTTTAAGGTTTTCAATTTTAAACTATTAACAAAATTCTGATCTTTAAGTAAGTAACTTAAGGAACTAAAGTATTAGTTAGAAGATTTTAATTTTTAATTGCTACAAAATTCTGTTCTTCAAGTAAATAACTTATAGAACAAAAGTAGTTATTTTAGGGTTTTCTATTTTTAACTATTAACAAAATTCTGATCTTCATGTAAATAACTTATAGAACAGAAGTAGTTAATTTAGAGTTTTTAATTTTAAACTATTAACAAATTGCAGATCTTCAAGTAAATAACTTATAGAACAAAAGTAGTTATTTTAGAGTTTTCAATTTTAAACTATTGACAACATTCTGATCTTCAAGTAAATAACTTATAGAACAGAAGTAGTTAATTTAGAGTTTTTAATTTTAAACTATTAACAAAATCCAGATCTTCAAGTAAATAACTTATAGAACAAACGTAGTTATTTTAGTATTTTCAATTTTGAACTATTAACAAAATGCAGATCTTCAAGTAAATAACTTATAAAACAAAAGTAGTTATTTTAGGGTTTTCAATTTTAAACTATTAGCAAAATTCTGATCTTCAAGTAAATAACTTAAAGAACTAAAGTATTAGTTAGAAGATTTTGATTTTAAATTGCTACAAAATTCTGTTCTTCAAGTAAATAACTTATAGAACAAAAGCAGTTATTTTAGAGTTTTCAATTTTTAACTATTAACAAAATTCTGATCTTCATGTAAATAACTTATAGAACAGAAGTAGTTATTTTAGGGTTTTCAATTATAAACTATTAACAAAATTCTGATCTTCATGTAAATAACTTATAGAACAGAAGTAGTTAATTTAGGGTTTTCAATTTTAAACTATTAACAAAATTCTGATCTTTAAGTAAGTAACTTAAGGAACTAAAGTATTAGTTAGAAGATTTTAATTTTAAATTGCTACAAAATTCTGTTCTTCAAGTAAATAACTTATAGAACAAAAGTAATTATTTTAGAGTTTTCAATTTTAAACTATTGACAACATTCTGATCTTCAAGTAAATAACTTATAGAACAGAAGTAGTTAATTTAGAGTTTTTAATTTTAAACTATTAACAAAATGCAGATCTTCAAGTAAATAACTTATAGAACAAAAACAGTTATTTTAGGGTTTTCAATTTTAAACTATTAACAAAATTCTGATCTTCAAGTAAATAACTTATAGAACAGAAGTAGTTAATTTAGAGTGTTTAATTTTAAACTATTAACAAAATCCAGATCTTCAAGTAAATAACTTATAGAACAAAAGTAGTTATTTTAGGGTTTTAAATTTTAAACTATTAACAAAATTCTGATCTTCAAGTAAATAACTTATAGACCAGAAGTAGTTAATTAAGAGTTTTTAATTTTAAACTATTAACAAAATGCTGATCTTCAAGTAAACAACTTATAGAACAAACGTAGTTATTTTAGTATTTTCAATTTTGAACTATTAACAAAATGCAGATCTTCAAGTAAATAACTTATAAAACAAAAGTAGTTATTTTAGGGTTTTCAATTTTAAACTATTAGCAAAATTCTGATCTTCAAGTAAATAACTTAAAGAACTAAAGTATTAGTTAGAAGATTTTGATTTTAAATTGCTACAAAATTCTGTTCTTCAAGTAAATAACTTATAGAACAAAAGCAGTTATTTTAGAGTTTTCAATTTTTAACTATTAACAAAATTCTGATCTTCATGTAAATAACTTATAGAACAGAAGTAGTTATTTTAGGGTTTTCAATTATAAACTATTAACAAAATTCTGATCTTCATGTAAATAACTTATAGAACAGAAGTAGTTAATTTAGGGTTTTCAATTTTAAACTATTAACAAAATTCTGATCTTTAAGTAAGTAACTTAAGGAACTAAAGTATTAGTTAGAAGATTTTAATTTTAAATTGCTACAAAATTCTGTTCTTCAAGTAAATAACTTATAGAACAAAAGTAATTATTTTAGAGTTTTCAATTTTAAACTATTAACAAAATTCTGATCTTCAAGTAAATAACTTATAGAACAGAAGTAGTTAATTTAGAGTTTTTAATTTTAAACTATTAACAAAATGCAGATCTTCAAGTAAATAACTTATAAAACAAAAGTAGTTATTTTAGGGTTTTCAATTTTAAACTATTAGCAAAATTCTGATCTTCAAGTAAATAACTTAAAGAACTAAAGTATTAGTTAGAAGATTTTGATTTTAAATTGCTACAAAATTCTGTTCTTCAAGTAAATAACTTATAGAACAAAAGCAGTTATTTTAGAGTTTTTAATTTTAAACTTTTAACAAAATTCTGATCTTCAAGTAAATAACTTATAGACCAGAAGTAGTTAATTAAGAGTTTTTAATTTTAAACTATTAACAAAATGCTGATCTTCAAGTAAACAACTTATAGAACAAAAGTAGTTATTTTAGGGTTTTCAATTTTAAACTATTAACAAAATTCTGATCTTCATGTAAATGACTTATAGAACAGAAGTAGTTAATTTAGAGTTTTTAATTTTAAACTATTAACTAAACGCAGATCTTCAAGTAAATAACTTATAGAACCAAAGTAGTTATTTTAGGGTTTTCAATTTTAAACTATTAACAAAATTCTGATCTTTAAGTAAGTAACTTAAGGAACTAAAGTATTAGTTAGAAGATTTTAATTTTAAATTGCTACAAAATTCTGTTCTTCAAGTAAATAACTTATTGAACAAAAGTAGTTATTTTAGAGTTTTCAATTTTAAACTATTGACAACATTCTGATCTTCAAGTAAATAACTTATAGAACAGAAGTAGTTAATTTAGAGTTTTTAATTTTAAACTATTAACAAAATGTAGATCTTCAAGTAAATAACTTATAGAACAAAAATAGTTATTTTAGGGTTTTCAATTTTAAACTATTAACAAAATTCTTATCTTCAAGTAAATAACTTATAGAACAGAAGTAGTTAATTTAGAGTTTTTAATTTTAAACTATTAACAAAATCCAGATCTTCAAGTAAATAACTTATAGAACAAACGTAGTTATTTTAGTATTTTCAATTTTGAACTATTAACAAAATGCAGATCTTCAAGTAAACACCTTATAAAACAAAAGTAGTTATTTTAGAGTTTTCAATTATAAACTATTAGCAAAATTCTGATCTTCAAGTAAATAACTTAAAGAACTAAAGTATTAGTTAGAAGATTTTGATTTTAAATTGCTACAAAATTCTGTTCTTCAAGTAAATAACTAAAAGAACAAAAGTAGTTAGTTTATAGCTTTAATTTTAAACTATTAACTAAATACTGATTTTCAAGTAAATAACTTAAAGACCAGAAGTAGTAAATTTAGAGTTTTTAATTTTAAACTATTAACAAAATGCAGATCTTCAAGTAAATAACTTATAGAACAAAAGTAGTTATTTTAGGGTTTTCAATTTTAAACTAATAACAAAATTCTGATCTTCATGTAAATAACTTATAGAACAGAAGTAGTTAATTTAAGAACAAAAGTAGTTAGTTTATAGCTTTCATTTTAAACTATTAACAAAATACTGATTTTCAAGTAAATAACTTATAGACCAGAAGTAGTTAATTTAGAGTTTTTAATTTTAAACTATTAACAAAATGCTGATCTTCAAGTAAATAACTTATAAAACAGAAGTAGTTAATTTAGAGTTTTTAATTTTAAACTATTAACAAAATGCAGATCTTCAAGTAAATAACTTATAGAACAAAAGTAGTTATTTTAGGGTTTTAAAAGTTAAACTATTAACAAAATTCTGATCTTCAAGTAAATAACTTATAGAACAGAAGTAGTTAATTTAGAGTTTTTAATTTTTAACTATTAACAAAATCCAGATCTTCAAGAAAATAAATTATAGAACAAAAGGAGTTATTTTAGGGTTTTCAATTTTAAACTGTTAGCAAAATTCTGATCTTCAAGTAAATAACTTAAAGAACTAAAGTATTAGTTAGAAGATATTGATTTTAAATTGCTTCAAAATTCTGTTCTTCAAGTAATTAACTTATAGAACCAAAGTAGTTATTTTAGAGTTTTCAATTTTAAACTATTAACAAAATTCTGATCTTCAAGTAAATAACTTATAGAACAGAAGTATATAATTTAGAGTTTTTAATTTTAAACTATCAACAAAATGCAGATCTTCAAGTAAATAACCTATAAAACAAAAGTAGTTATTTTAGGGTTTTTAATTTTAAACTATTAACAAAATTCTGATCTTCATGTAAATAACTTATAGAACAGAAGTAGGTAATTTAGAGTTTTTAATTTTAAACTATTAACTAAACGCAGATCTTCAAGTAAATAACTTATAGAACAAAAATAGTTATTTTAGGGTTTTCAATTTTAAACTATTAGCAAAATTCTGATCTTCAAGTAAATAACTTATAGAACAGAAGTAGGTAATTTAGAGTTTTTAATTTTAAACTATTAACTAAACGCAGATCTTCAAGTAAATAACTTATAGAACAAAAGTAGTTATTTTAGAGTTTTCAATTTTAAACTATTAACAAAATTCTGATCTTCAAGTAAATAACTTATAGAACAGAAGTAGTTAATTTAGAGTTTTTAATTTTAAACTATTAACAAAATGCAGATCTTCAAGTAAATAACTTATAGAACAAAAGTAGTTATTTTAGGGTTTTCAATTTTAAACTATTAGCAAAATTCTGATCCTCAAGTAAATAACTTAAGAACTAAAGTATTAGTTAGAAGATTTTGATTTTAAATTGCTACAAAATTCTGTTCTTCAAGTAAATAACTTATAGAACAAAAGTAGTTATTTTAGAGTTTTCAATTTTAAACTATTGACAACATTCTGATCTTCAAGTAAATAACTTATAGAACAGAAGTAGTTAATTTAGAGTTTTTCATTTTAAACTATTAACAAAATGCAGATCTTCAAGTAAATAACTTATAGAACACAAATAGTTATTTTAGGGTTTTCAATTTTAAACTATTAGCAAAATTGTGATCTTCAAGTAAATAACTTAAAGAACTAAAGTATTAGTTAGAAGATTTTGATTTTAAATTGCTACAAAATTCTGTTCTTCAAGTAAATAACTTATAGAACAAACGTAGTTATTTTAGTATTTTCAATTTTGAACTATTAGCAAAATTCTGATCTTCAAGTAAGTAACTTATAGAACAGACGTAGTTATTTTAGTATTTTCAATTTTGAACTATTAACAAAATTCTGATCTTCAAGTAAATAACTTAAAGAACTAAAGTATTAGTTTGAAGATTTTGATTTTAAATTGTCTACATATTTCTGTTCTTTAAGTAAATAACTAAAAGAACAAAAGTAGTTAGATTATAGCTTTAATTTTAAACTATTAACAAAATGCAGATCTTCAAGTAAATAACTTATAGAACAAAAGTAGTTATTTTAGGGTTTTCAATTTTTAACTATTAGCAAAATTCTGATCTTCAAGTAAATAACTTAAAGAACTAAAGTATTAGTTAGAAGATTTTGATTTTAAATTGCTACAAAATTCTGTTCTTCAAGTAAATAACTTATAGAACAAAAGTAGTTATTTTAGAGTTTTTAATTTTAAACTATTAACAAAATTCTGATCTTCAAGTAAATAACTTATAGAACAAAAGTAGTTATTTTAGAGTTTTTAATTTTAAACTATTAACAAAATTCTGATCTTCAAGTAAATAACTTATAGAACCGAAGTAGTTAATTTAGAGTTTTTAATTTTAAACTATTAACAAAATGCAGATCTTCAAGTAAATAACTTATAGAACAAAAGTAGTATTTTAGGGTTTTCTATTTTAAACTATTAACAAAATTCTGATCTTCATGTAAATAACTTATAGAACAGAAGTAGTTAATTTAGAGTTTTTAATTTTAAACTATTAACTAAACGCAGATCTTCAAGTAAATAACTTATAGAACAAAAGTAGTTATTTTAGGGTTTTCTATTTTAAACTATTAACAAAATTCTGATCTTCATGTAAATAACTTGTAGAACAGAAGTAGTTAATTTAGAGTTTTTAATTTTAAACTATTAACAAATTGCAGATCTTCAAGTAAATAACTTATAGAACAAAAGTAGTTATTTTAAGGTTTTCAATTTTAAACTATTAACAAAATTCTGATCTTTAAGTAAGTAACTTAAGGAACTAAAGTATTAGTTAGAAGATTTTAATTTTTAATTGCTACAAAATTCTGTTCTTCAAGTAAATAACTTATAGAACAAAAGTAGTTATTTTAGGGTTTTCTATTTTTAACTATTAACAAAATTCTGATCTTCATGTAAATAACTTATAGAACAGAAGTAGTTAATTTAGAGTTTTTAATTTTAAACTATTAACAAATTGCAGATCTTCAAGTAAATAACTTATAGAACAAAAGTAGTTATTTTAGAGTTTTCAATTTTAAACTATTGACAACATTCTGATCTTCAAGTAAATAACTTATAGAACAGAAGTAGTTAATTTAGAGTTTTTAATTTTAAACTATTAACAAAATCCAGATCTTCAAGTAAATAACTTATAGAACAAACGTAGTTATTTTAGTATTTTCAATTTTGAACTATTAACAAAATGCAGATCTTCAAGTAAATAACTTATAAAACAAAAGTAGTTATTTTAGGGTTTTCAATTTTAAACTATTAGCAAAATTCTGATCTTCAAGTAAATAACTTAAAGAACTAAAGTATTAGTTAGAAGATTTTGATTTTAAATTGCTACAAAATTCTGTTCTTCAAGTAAATAACTTATAGAACAAAAGCAGTTATTTTAGAGTTTTCAATTTTTAAATATTAACAAAATTCTGATCTTCATGTAAATAACTTATAGAACAGAAGTAGTTATTTTAGGGTTTTCAATTATAAACTATTAACAAAATTCTGATCTTCATGTAAATAACTTATAGAACAGAAGTAGTTAATTTAGGGTTTTCAATTTTAAACTATTAACAAAATTCTGATCTTTAAGTAAGTAACTTAAGGAACTAAAGTATTAGTTAGAAGATTTTAATTTTAAATTGCTACAAAATTCTGTTCTTCAAGTAAATAACTTATAGAACAAAAGTAATTATTTTAGAGTTTTCAATTTTAAACTATTGACAACATTCTGATCTTCAAGTAAATAACTTATAGAACAGAAGTAGTTAATTTAGAGTTTTTAATTTTAAACTATTAACAAAATGCAGATCTTCAAGTAAATAACTTATAGAACAAAAACAGTTATTTTAGGGTTTTCAATTTTAAACTATTAACAAAATTCTGATCTTCAAGTAAATAACTTATAGAACAGAAGTAGTTAATTTAGAGTGTTTAATTTTAAACTATTAACAAAATCCAGATCTTCAAGTAAATAACTTATAGAACAAAAGTAGTTATTTTAGGGTTTTCAATTTTAAACTATTAACAAAATTCTGATCTTCAAGTAAATAACTTATAGACCAGAAGTAGTTAATTTAGAGTTTTTAATTTTAAACTATTAACAAAATGCAGATCTTCAAGTAAATAACTTATAGAACAAAAGTAGTTATTTTAGGGTTTTCAATTTTAAACTATTAACAAAATTCTGATCTTCATGTAAATAACTTATAGAACAGAAGTAGTTAATTTAGAGTTTTTAATTTTAAACTATTAACTAAACGCAGATCTTCAAGTAAATAACTTATAGAACAAAAGTAGTTATTTTAGGGTTTTCAATTTTAAACTATTAACAAAATTCTGATCTTTAAGTAAGTAACTTAAGGAACTAAAGTATTAGTTAGAAGATTTTATTTTTAAATTGCTACAAAATTCTGTTCTTCAAGTAAATAACGTATAGAACAAAAGTAGTTATTTTAGAGTTTTCAATTTTAAACTATTGACAACATTCTGATCTTCAAGTAAATAACTTATAGAACAGAAGTAGTTAATTTAGAGTTTTTAATTTTAAACTATTAACAAAATGCAGATCTTCAAGTAAATAACTTATAAAACAAAAGTAGTTATTTTAGGGTTTTCAATTTTAAACTATTAGCAAAATTCTGATCTTCAAGTAAATAACTTAAAGAACTAAAGTATTAGTTAGAAGATTTTGATTTTAAATTGCTACAAAATTCTGTTCTTCAAGTAAATAACTTATAGAACAAAAGCAGTTATTTTAGAGTTTTTAATTTTAAACTTTTAACAAAATTCTGATCTTCAAGTAAATAACTTATAGACCAGAAGTAGTTAATTAAGAGTTTTTAATTTTAAACTATTAACAAAATGCTGATCTTCAAGTAAACAACTTATAGAACAAAAGTAGTTATTTTAGGGTTTTCAATTTTAAACTATTAACAAAATTCTGATCTTCATGTAAATAACTTATAGAACAGAAGTAGTTAATTTAGAGTTTTTAATTTTAAACTATTAACTAAACGCAGATCTTCAAGTAAATAACTTATAGAACCAAAGTAGTTATTTTAGGGTTTTCAATTTTAAACTATTAACAAAATTCTGATCTTTAAGTAAGTAACTTAAGGAACTAAAGTATTAGTTAGAAGATTTTAATTTTAAATTGCTACAAAATTCTGTTCTTCAAGTAAATAACTTATTGAACAAAAGTAGTTATTTTAGAGTTTTCAATTTTAAACTATTGACAACATTCTGATCTTCAAGTAAATAACTTATAGAACAGAAGTAGTTAATTTAGAGTTTTTAATTTTAAACTATTAACAAAATGTAGATCTTCAAGTAAATAACTTATAGAACAAAAATAGTTATTTTAGGGTTTTCAATTTTAAACTATTAACAAAATTCTTATCTTCAAGTAAATAACTTATAGAACAGAAGTAGTTAATTTAGAGTTTTTAATTTTAAACTATTAACAAAATCCAGATCTTCAAGTAAATAACTTATAGAACAAACGTAGTTATTTTAGTATTTTCAATTTTGAACTATTAACAAAATGCAGATCTTCAAGTAAACACCTTATAAAACAAAAGTAGTTATTTTAGAGTTTTCAATTATAAACTATTAGCAAAATTCTGATCTTCAAGTAAATAACTTAAAGAACTAAAGTATTAGTTAGAAGATTTTGATTTTAAATTGCTACAAAATTCTGTTCTTCAAGTAAATAACTAAAAGAACAAAAGTAGTTAGTTTATAGCTTTAATTTTAAACTATTAACTAAATACTGATTTTCAAGTAAATAACTTAAAGACCAGAAGTAGTAAATTTAGAGTTTTTAATTTTAAACTATTAACAAAATGCAGATCTTCAAGTAAATAACTTATAGAACAAAAGTAGTTATTTTAGGGTTTTCAATTTTAAACTAATAACAAAATTCTGATCTTCATGTAAATAACTTATAGAACAGAAGTAGTTAATTTAAGAACAAAAGTAGTTAGTTTATAGCTTTCATTTTAAACTATTAACAAAATACTGATTTTCAAGTAAATAACTTATAGACCAGAAGTAGTTAATTTAGAGTTTTTAATTTTAAACTATTAACAAAATGCTGATCTTCAAGTAAATAACTTATAAAACAGAAGTAGTTAATTTAGAGTTTTTAATTTTAAACTATTAACAAAATGCAGATCTTCAAGTAAATAACTTATAGAACAAAAGTAGTTATTTTAGGGTTTTAAAAGTTAAACTATTAACAAAATTCTGATCTTCAAGTAAATAACTTATAGAACAGAAGTAGTTAATTTAGAGTTTTTAATTTTTAACTATTAACAAAATCCAGATCTTCAAGAAAATAAATTATAGAACAAAAGGAGTTATTTTAGGGTTTTCAATTTTAAACTGTTAGCAAAATTCTGATCTTCAAGTAAATAACTTAAAGAACTAAAGTATTAGTTAGAAGATATTGATTTTAAATTGCTTCAAAATTCTGTTCTTCAAGTAATTAACTTATAGAACCAAAGTAGTTATTTTAGAGTTTTCAATTTTAAACTATTAACAAAATTCTGATCTTCAAGTAAATAACTTATAGAACAGAAGTATATAATTTAGAGTTTTTAATTTTAAACTATCAACAAAATGCAGATCTTCAAGTAAATAACCTATAAAACAAAAGTAGTTATTTTAGGGTTTTTAATTTTAAACTATTAACAAAATTCTGATCTTCATGTAAATAACTTATAGAACAGAAGTAGGTAATTTAGAGTTTTTAATTTTAAACTATTAACTAAACGCAGATCTTCAAGTAAATAACTTATAGAACAAAAATAGTTATTTTAGGGTTTTCAATTTTAAACTATTAGCAAAATTCTGATCTTCAAGTAAATAACTTATAGAACAGAAGTAGGTAATTTAGAGTTTTTAATTTTAAACTATTAACTAAACGCAGATCTTCAAGTAAATAACTTATAGAACAAAAGTAGTTATTTTAGAGTTTTCAATTTTAAACTATTAACAAAATTCTGATCTTCAAGTAAATAACTTATAGAACAGAAGTAGTTAATTTAGAGTTTTTAATTTTAAACTATTAACAAAATGCAGATCTTCAAGTAAATAACTTATAGAACAAAAGTAGTTATTTTAGGGTTTTCAATTTTAAACTATTAGCAAAATTCTGATCCTCAAGTAAATAACTTAAGAACTAAAGTATTAGTTAGAAGATTTTGATTTTAAATTGCTACAAAATTCTGTTCTTCAAGTAAATAACTTATAGAACAAAAGTAGTTATTTTAGAGTTTTCAATTTTAAACTATTGACAACATTCTGATCTTCAAGTAAATAACTTATAGAACAGAAGTAGTTAATTTAGAGTTTTTCATTTTAAACTATTAACAAAATGCAGATCTTCAAGTAAATAACTTATAGAACACAAATAGTTATTTTAGGGTTTTCAATTTTAAACTATTAGCAAAATTGTGATCTTCAAGTAAATAACTTAAAGAACTAAAGTATTAGTTAGAAGATTTTGATTTTAAATTGCTACAAAATTCTGTTCTTCAAGTAAATAACTTATAGAACAAACGTAGTTATTTTAGTATTTTCAATTTTGAACTATTAGCAAAATTCTGATCTTCAAGTAAGTAACTTATAGAACAGACGTAGTTATTTTAGTATTTTCAATTTTGAACTATTAACAAAATTCTGATCTTCAAGTAAATAACTTAAAGAACTAAAGTATTAGTTTGAAGATTTTGATTTTAAATTGTCTACATATTTCTGTTCTTTAAGTAAATAACTAAAAGAACAAAAGTAGTTAGATTATAGCTTTAATTTTAAACTATTAACAAAATGCAGATCTTCAAGTAAATAACTTATAGAACAAAAGTAGTTATTTTAGGGTTTTCAATTTTTAACTATTAGCAAAATTCTGATCTTCAAGTAAATAACTTAAAGAACTAAAGTATTAGTTAGAAGATTTTGATTTTAAATTGCTACAAAATTCTGTTCTTCAAGTAAATAACTTATAGAACAAAAGTAGTTATTTTAGAGTTTTTAATTTTAAACTATTAACAAAATTCTGATCTTCAAGTAAATAACTTATAGAACAAAAGTAGTTATTTTAGAGTTTTTAATTTTAAACTATTAACAAAATTCTGATCTTCAAGTAAATAACTTATAGAACCGAAGTAGTTAATTTAGAGTTTTTAATTTTAAACTATTAACAAAATGCAGATCTTCAAGTAAATAACTTATAGAACAAAAGTAGTATTTTAGGGTTTTCTATTTTAAACTATTAACAAAATTCTGATCTTCATGTAAATAACTTATAGAACAGAAGTAGTTAATTTAGAGTTTTTAATTTTAAACTATTAACTAAACGCAGATCTTCAAGTAAATAACTTATAGAACAAAAGTAGTTATTTTAGGGTTTTCTATTTTAAACTATTAACAAAATTCTGATCTTCATGTAAATAACTTGTAGAACAGAAGTAGTTAATTTAGAGTTTTTAATTTTAAACTATTAACAAATTGCAGATCTTCAAGTAAATAACTTATAGAACAAAAGTAGTTATTTTAAGGTTTTCAATTTTAAACTATTAACAAAATTCTGATCTTTAAGTAAGTAACTTAAGGAACTAAAGTATTAGTTAGAAGATTTTAATTTTTAATTGCTACAAAATTCTGTTCTTCAAGTAAATAACTTATAGAACAAAAGTAGTTATTTTAAGGTTTTCTATTTTTAACTATTAACAAAATTCTGATCTTCATGTAAATAACTTATAGAACAGAAGTAGTTAATTTAGAGTTTTTAATTTTAAACTATTAACAAATTGCAGATCTTCAAGTAAATAACTTATAGAACAAAAGTAGTTATTTTAGAGTTTTCAATTTTAAACTATTGACAACATTCTGATCTTCAAGTAAATAACTTATAGAACAGAAGTAGTTAATTTAGAGTTTTTAATTTTAAACTATTAACAAAATCCAGATCTTCAAGTAAATAACTTATAGAACAAACGTAGTTATTTTAGTATTTTCAATTTTGAACTATTAACAAAATGCAGATCTTCAAGTAAATAACTTATAAAACAAAAGTAGTTATTTTAGGGTTTTCAATTTTAAACTATTAGCAAAATTCTGATCTTCAAGTAAATAACTTAAAGAACTAAAGTATTAGTTAGAAGATTTTGATTTTAAATTGCTACAAAATTCTGTTCTTCAAGTAAATAACTTATAGAACAAAAGCAGTTATTTTAGAGTTTTCAATTTTTAACTATTAACAAAATTCTGATCTTCATGTAAATAACTTATAGAACAGAAGTAGTTATTTTAGGGTTTTCAATTATAAACTATTAACAAAATTCTGATCTTCATGTAAATAACTTATAGAACAGAAGTAGTTAATTTAGGGTTTTCAATTTTAAACTATTAACAAAATTCTGATCTTTAAGTAAGTAACTTAAGGAACTAAAGTATTAGTTAGAAGATTTTAATTTTAAATTGCTACAAAATTCTGTTCTTCAAGTAAATAACTTATAGAACAAAAGTAATTATTTTAGAGTTTTCAATTTTAAACTATTGACAACATTCTGATCTTCAAGTAAATAACTTATAGAACAGAAGTAGTTAATTTAGAGTTTTTAATTTTAAACTATTAACAAAATGCAGATCTTCAAGTAAATAACTTATAGAACAAAAACAGTTATTTTAGGGTTTTCAATTTTAAACTATTAACAAAATTCTGATCTTCAAGTAAATAACTTATAGAACAGAAGTAGTTAATTTAGAGTGTTTAATTTTAAACTATTAACAAAATCCAGATCTTCAAGTAAATAACTTATAGAACAAAAGTAGTTATTTTAGGGTTTTCAATTTTAAACTATTAACAAAATTCTGATCTTCAAGTAAATAACTTATAGACCAGAAGTAGTTAATTTAGAGTTTTTAATTTTAAACTATTAACAAAATGCAGATCTTCAAGTAAATAACTTATAGAACAAAAGTAGTTATTTTAGGGTTTTCAATTTTAAACTATTAACAAAATTCTGATCTTCATGTAAATAACTTATAGAACAGAAGTAGTTAATTTAGAGTTTTTAATTTTAAACTATTAACTAAACGCAGATCTTCAAGTAAATAACTTATAGAACAAAAGTAGTTATTTTAGGGTTTTCAATTTTAAACTATTAACAAAATTCTGATCTTTAAGTAAGTAACTTAAGGAACTAAAGTATTAGTTAGAAGATTTTATTTTTAAATTGCTACAAAATTCTGTTCTTCAAGTAAATAACGTATAGAACAAAAGTAGTTATTTTAGAGTTTTCAATTTTAAACTATTGACAACATTCTGATCTTCAAGTAAATAACTTATAGAACAGAAGTAGTTAATTTAGAGTTTTTAATTTTAAACTATTAACAAAATGCAGATCTTCAAGTAAATAACTTATAAAACAAAAGTAGTTATTTTAGGGTTTTCAATTTTAAACTATTAGCAAAATTCTGATCTTCAAGTAAATAACTTAAAGAACTAAAGTATTAGTTAGAAGATTTTGATTTTAAATTGCTACAAAATTCTGTTCTTCAAGTAAATAACTTATAGAACAAAAGCAGTTATTTTAGAGTTTTTAATTTTAAACTTTTAACAAAATTCTGATCTTCAAGTAAATAACTTATAGACCAGAAGTAGTTAATTAAGAGTTTTTAATTTTAAACTATTAACAAAATGCTGATCTTCAAGTAAACAACTTATAGAACAAAAGTAGTTATTTTAGGGTTTTCAATTTTAAACTATTAACAAAATTCTGATCTTCATGTAAATAACTTATAGAACAGAAGTAGTTAATTTAGAGTTTTTAATTTTAAACTATTAACTAAACGCAGATCTTCAAGTAAATAACTTATAGAACCAAAGTAGTTATTTTAGGGTTTTCAATTTTAAACTATTAACAAAATTCTGATCTTTAAGTAAGTAACTTAAGGAACTAAAGTATTAGTTAGAAGATTTAAATTTTAAATTGCTACAAAATTCTGTTCTTCAAGTAAATAACTTATTGAACAAAAGTAGTTATTTTAGAGTTTTCAATTTTAAACTATTGACAACATTCTGATCTTCAAGTAAATAACTTATAGAACAGAAGTAGTTAATTTAGAGTTTTTAATTTTAAACTATTAACAAAATGTAGATCTTCAAGTAAATAACTTATAGAACAAAAATAGTTATTTTAGGGTTTTCAATTTTAAACTATTAACAAAATTCTTATCTTCAAGTAAATAACTTATAGAACAGAAGTAGTTAATTTAGAGTTTTTAATTTTAAACTATTAACAAAATCCAGATCTTCAAGTAAATAACTTATAGAACAAACGTAGTTATTTTAGTATTTTCAATTTTGAACTATTAACAAAATGCAGATCTTCAAGTAAACACCTTATAAAACAAAAGTAGTTATTTTAGAGTTTTCAATTATAAACTATTAGCAAAATTCTGATCTTCAAGTAAATAACTTAAAGAACTAAAGTATTAGTTAGAAGATTTTGATTTTAAATTGCTACAAAATTCTGTTCTTCAAGTAAATAACTAAAAGAACAAAAGTAGTTAGTTTATAGCTTTAATTTTAAACTATTAACTAAATACTGATTTTCAAGTAAATAACTTAAAGACCAGAAGTAGTAAATTTAGAGTTTTTAATTTTAAACTATTAACAAAATGCAGATCTTCAAGTAAATAACTTATAGAACAAAAGTAGTTATTTTAGGGTTTTCAATTTTAAACTAATAACAAAATTCTGATCTTCATGTAAATAACTTATAGAACAGAAGTAGTTAATTTAAGAACAAAAGTAGTTAGTTTATAGCTTTCATTTTAAACTATTAACAAAATACTGATTTTCAAGTAAATAACTTATAGACCAGAAGTAGTTAATTTAGAGTTTTTAATTTTAAACTATTAACAAAATGCTGATCTTCAAGTAAATAACTTATAAAACAGAAGTAGTTAATTTAGAGTTTTTAATTTTAAACTATTAACAAAATGCAGATCTTCAAGTAAATAACTTATAGAACAAAAGTAGTTATTTTAGGGTTTTAAAAGTTAAACTATTAACAAAATTCTGATCTTCAAGTAAATAACTTATAGAACAGAAGTAGTTAATTTAGAGTTTTTAATTTTTAACTATTAACAAAATCCAGATCTTCAAGAAAATAAATTATAGAACAAAAGGAGTTATTTTAGGGTTTTCAATTTTAAACTGTTAGCAAAATTCTGATCTTCAAGTAAATAACTTAAAGAACTAAAGTATTAGTTAGAAGATATTGATTTTAAATTGCTTCAAAATTCTGTTCTTCAAGTAATTAACTTATAGAACCAAAGTAGTTATTTTAGAGTTTTCAATTTTAAACTATTAACAAAATTCTGATCTTCAAGTAAATAACTTATAGAACAGAAGTATATAATTTAGAGTTTTTAATTTTAAACTATCAACAAAATGCAGATCTTCAAGTAAATAACCTATAAAACAAAAGTAGTTATTTTAGGGTTTTTAATTTTAAACTATTAACAAAATTCTGATCTTCATGTAAATAACTTATAGAACAGAAGTAGGTAATTTAGAGTTTTTAATTTTAAACTATTAACTAAACGCAGATCTTCAAGTAAATAACTTATAGAACAAAAGTAGTTATTTTAGAGTTTTCAATTTTAAACTATTGACAACATTCTGATCTTCAAGTAAATAACTTATAGAACAGAAGTAGTTAATTTAGAGTTTTTAATTTTAAACTATTAACAAAATCCAGATCTTCAAGTAAATAACTTATAGAACAAACGTAGTTATTTTAGTATTTTCAATTTTGAACTATTAACAAAATGCAGATCTTCAAGTAAATAACTTATAAAACAAAAGTAGTTATTTTAGGGTTTTCAATTTTAAACTATTAGCAAAATTCTGATCTTCAAGTAAATAACTTAAAGAACTAAAGTATTAGTTAGAAGATTTTGATTTTAAATTGCTACAAAATTCTGTTCTTCAAGTAAATAACTTATAGAACAAAAGCAGTTATTTTAGAGTTTTCAATTTTTAACTATTAACAAAATTCTGATCTTCATGTAAATAACTTATAGAACAGAAGTAGTTATTTTAGGGTTTTCAATTATAAACTATTAACAAAATTCTGATCTTCATGTAAATAACTTATAGAACAGAAGTAGTTAATTTAGGGTTTTCAATTTTAAACTATTAACAAAATTCTGATCTTTAAGTAAGTAACTTAAGGAACTAAAGTATTAGTTAGAAGATTTTAATTTTAAATTGCTACAAAATTCTGTTCTTCAAGTAAATAACTTATAGAACAAAAGTAATTATTTTAGAGTTTTCAATTTTAAACTATTGACAACATTCTGATCTTCAAGTAAATAACTTATAGAACAGAAGTAGTTAATTTAGAGTTTTTAATTTTAAACTATTAACAAAATGCAGATCTTCAAGTAAATAACTTATAGAACAAAAACAGTTATTTTAGGGTTTTCAATTTTAAACTATTAACAAAATTCTGATCTTCAAGTAAATAACTTATAGAACAGAAGTAGTTAATTTAGAGTGTTTAATTTTAAACTATTAACAAAATCCAGATCTTCAAGTAAATAACTTATAGAACAAAAGTAGTTATTTTAGGGTTTTCAATTTTAAACTATTAACAAAATTCTGATCTTCAAGTAAATAACTTATAGACCAGAAGTAGTTAATTTAGAGTTTTTAATTTTAAACTATTAACAAAATGCAGATCTTCAAGTAAATAACTTATAGAACAAAAGTAGTTATTTTAGGGTTTTCAATTTTAAACTATTAACAAAATTCTGATCTTCATGTAAATAACTTATAGAACAGAAGTAGTTAATTTAGAGTTTTTAATTTTAAACTATTAACTAAACGCAGATCTTCAAGTAAATAACTTATAGAACAAAAGTAGTTATTTTAGGGTTTTCAATTTTAAACTATTAACAAAATTCTGATCTTTAAGTAAGTAACTTAAGGAACTAAAGTATTAGTTAGAAGATTTTATTTTTAAATTGCTACAAAATTCTGTTCTTCAAGTAAATAACGTATAGAACAAAAGTAGTTATTTTAGAGTTTTCAATTTTAAACTATTGACAACATTCTGATCTTCAAGTAAATAACTTATAGAACAGAAGTAGTTAATTTAGAGTTTTTAATTTTAAACTATTAACAAAATGCAGATCTTCAAGTAAATAACTTATAAAACAAAAGTAGTTATTTTAGGGTTTTCAATTTTAAACTATTAGCAAAATTCTGATCTTCAAGTAAATAACTTAAAGAACTAAAGTATTAGTTAGAAGATTTTGATTTTAAATTGCTACAAAATTCTGTTCTTCAAGTAAATAACTTATAGAACAAAAGCAGTTATTTTAGAGTTTTTAATTTTAAACTTTTAACAAAATTCTGATCTTCAAGTAAATAACTTATAGACCAGAAGTAGTTTATTAAGAGTTTTTAATTTTAAACTATTAACAAAATGCTGATCTTCAAGTAAACAACTTATAGAACAAAAGTAGTTATTTTAGGGTTTTCAATTTTAAACTATTAACAAAATTCTGATCTTCATGTAAATAACTTATAGAACAGAAGTAGTTAATTTAGAGTTTTTAATTTTAAACTATTAACTAAACGCAGATCTTCAAGTAAATAACTTATAGAACCAAAGTAGTTATTTTAGGGTTTTCAATTTTAAACTATTAACAAAATTCTGATCTTTAAGTAAGTAACTTAAGGAACTAAAGTATTAGTTAGAAGATTTTAATTTTAAATTGCTACAAAATTCTGTTCTTCAAGTAAATAACTTATTGAACAAAAGTAGTTATTTTAGAGTTTTCAATTTTAAACTATTGACAACATTCTGATCTTCAAGTAAATAACTTATAGAACAGAAGTAGTTAATTTAGAGTTTTTAATTTTAAACTATTAACAAAATGTAGATCTTCAAGTAAATAACTTATAGAACAAAAATAGTTATTTTAGGGTTTTCAATTTTAAACTATTAACAAAATTCTTATCTTCAAGTAAATAACTTATAGAACAGAAGTAGTTAATTTAGAGTTTTTAATTTTAAACTATTAACAAAATCCAGATCTTCAAGTAAATAACTTATAGAACAAACGTAGTTATTTTAGTATTTTCAATTTTGAACTATTAACAAAATGCAGATCTTCAAGTAAACACCTTATAAAACAAAAGTAGTTATTTTAGAGTTTTCAATTATAAACTATTAGCAAAATTCTGATCTTCAAGTAAATAACTTAAAGAACTAAAGTATTAGTTAGAAGATTTTGATTTTAAATTGCTACAAAATTCTGTTCTTCAAGTAAATAACTAAAAGAACAAAAGTAGTTAGTTTATAGCTTTAATTTTAAACTATTAACTAAATACTGATTTTCAAGTAAATAACTTAAAGACCAGAAGTAGTAAATTTAGAGTTTTTAATTTTAAACTATTAACAAAATGCAGATCTTCAAGTAAATAACTTATAGAACAAAAGTAGTTATTTTAGGGTTTTCAATTTTAAACTAATAACAAAATTCTGATCTTCATGTAAATAACTTATAGAACAGAAGTAGTTAATTTAAGAACAAAAGTAGTTAGTTTATAGCTTTCATTTTAAACTATTAACAAAATACTGATTTTCAAGTAAATAACTTATAGACCAGAAGTAGTTAATTTAGAGTTTTTAATTTTAAACTATTAACAAAATGCTGATCTTCAAGTAAATAACTTATAAAACAGAAGTAGTTAATTTAGAGTTTTTAATTTTAAACTATTAACAAAATGCAGATCTTCAAGTAAATAACTTATAGAACAAAAGTAGTTATTTTAGGGTTTTAAAAGTTAAACTATTAACAAAATTCTGATCTTCAAGTAAATAACTTATAGAACAGAAGTAGTTAATTTAGAGTTTTTAATTTTTAACTATTAACAAAATCCAGATCTTCAAGAAAATAAATTATAGAACAAAAGGAGTTATTTTAGGGTTTTCAATTTTAAACTGTTAGCAAAATTCTGATCTTCAAGTAAATAACTTAAAGAACTAAAGTATTAGTTAGAAGATATTGATTTTAAATTGCTTCAAAATTCTGTTCTTCAAGTAATTAACTTATAGAACCAAAGTAGTTATTTTAGAGTTTTCAATTTTAAACTATTAACAAAATTCTGATCTTCAAGTAAATAACTTATAGAACAGAAGTATATAATTTAGAGTTTTTAATTTTAAACTATCAACAAAATGCAGATCTTCAAGTAAATAACCTATAAAACAAAAGTAGTTATTTTAGGGTTTTTAATTTTAAACTATTAACAAAATTCTGATCTTCATGTAAATAACTTATAGAACAGAAGTAGGTAATTTAGAGTTTTTAATTTTAAACTATTAACTAAACGCAGATCTTCAAGTAAATAACTTATAGAACAAAAATAGTTATTTTAGGGTTTTCAATTTTAAACTATTAGCAAAATTCTGATCTTCAAGTAAATAACTTATAGAACAGAAGTAGGTAATTTAGAGTTTTTAATTTTAAACTATTAACTAAACGCAGATCTTCAAGTAAATAACTTATAGAACAAAAGTAGTTATTTTAGAGTTTTCAATTTTAAACTATTAACAAAATTCTGATCTTCAAGTAAATAACTTATAGAACAGAAGTAGTTAATTTAGAGTTTTTAATTTTAAACTATTAACAAAATGCAGATCTTCAAGTAAATAACTTATAGAACAAAAGTAGTTATTTTAGGGTTTTCAATTTTAAACTATTAGCAAAATTCTGATCTTCATGTAAATAACTTAAAGAACTAAAGTATTAGTTAGAAGATTTTGATTTTAAATTGCTACAAAATTCTGTTCTTCAAGTAAATAACTTATAGAACAAAAGTAGTTATTTTAGAGTTTTCAATTTTAAACTATTGACAACATTCTGATCTTCAAGTAAATAACTTATAGAACAGAAGTAGTTAAATTAGAGTTTTTAATTTTAAACTATTAACAAAATGCAGATCTGCAAGTAAATAACTTATAGAACAAAAATAGTTATTTTAGGGTTTTCAATTTTATACTATTAGCAAAATTGTGATCTTCAAGTAAATAACTTAAAGAACTAAAGTATTAGTTAGAAGATTTTGATTTTAAATTGCTACAAAATTCTGTTCTTCAAGTAAATAACTTATAGAACAAACGTAGATATTTTAGTATTTTCAATTTTGAACTATTAGCAAAATTCTGATCTTCAAGTAAGTAACTTATAGAACAGACGTAGTTATTTTAGTATTTTCAATTTTGAACTAAACAAAATTCTGTTCTTCAAGTAAATAACTTATAGACCAGAAGTAGTTAATTTAGAGTTTTTAATTTTAAACTATTAACAAAATGCAGATCTTCAAGTAAATAACTTATAGAACAAAAGTAGTGATTTTAGGGTTTTCAATTTTAAAGTATTAGCAAAATTCTGATCTTCAAGTAAATAACTTATAGAACAGAAGTAGTTAATTTAGAGTTTTTAATTTTAAACTATTAACTAAACGCAGATCTTCAAGTAAATAACTTATAGAACAAAAGTAGTTATTTTAGGGTTTTCAATTTTAAACTATTAACAAAATTCTGATCTTTAAGTAAGTAACTTAAGGAACTAAAGTATTAGTTAGAAGATTTTAATTTTAAATTGCTACAAAATTCTGTTCTTCAAGTAAATAACTTATAGAACAAAAGTAGTTATTTTAGAGTTTTCAATTTTAAACTATTGACAACATTCTGATCTTCAAGTAAATAACTTATAGAACAGAAGTAGTTAATTTAGAGTTTTTAATTTTAAACTATTAGCAAAATGCAGATCTTCAAGTAAATAACTTATAAAACAAAAGTAGTTATTTTAGGGTTTTCAATTTTAAACTATTAGCAAAATTCTGATCTTCAAGTAAATAACTTAAAGAACTAAAGTATTAGTTAGAAGATTTTGATTTTAAATTGCTACAAAATTCTGTTCTTCAAGTAAATAACTTATAGAACAAAAGCAGTTATTTTAGAGTTTTTAATTTTAAACTATTAACAAAATTTTGATCTTCAAGTAAATAACTTATAGACCAGAAGTAGTTAATTTAGAGTTTTTAATTTTAAACTATTAACAAAATGCAGATCTTCAAGTAAACAACTTATAGAACAAAAGTAGTTATTTTAGGGTTTTCAATTTTAAACTATTAACAAAATTCTGATCTTCATGTAAATAACTTATAGAACAGAAGTAGTTAATTTAGAGTTTTTAATTTTAAACTATTAACTAAACGCAGATCTTCAAGTAAATAACTTATAGAACAAAAGTAGTTATTTTAGGGTTTTCAATTTTAAACTATTAACAAAATTCTGATCTTTAAGTAAGTAACTTAAGGAACTAAAGTATTAGTTAGAAGATTTTAATTTTAAATTGCTACAAAATTCTGTTCTTCAAGTAAATAACTTATTGAACAAAAGTAGTTATTTTAGAGTTTTCAATTTTAAACTATTGAAAACATTCTGATCTTCAAGTAAATAACTTATAGAACAGAAGTAGTTAATTTAGAGTTTTTAATTTTAAACTATTAACAAAATCCAGATCTTCAAGTAAATAACTTATAGAACAAACGTAGTTATTTTAGTATTTTCAATTTTGAACTATTAACAAAATGCAGATCTTCAAGTAAACACCTTATAAAACAAAAGTAGTTATTTTAGGGTTTTCAATTATAAACTATTAGCAAAATTCTGATCTTCAAGTAAATAACTTAAAGAACTAAAGTATTAGTTAGAAGATTTTGATTTTAAATTGCTACAAAATTCTGTTTTTCAAGTAAATAACTTATAGAACAAAAGCAGTTATTTTAGAGTTTTCAATTTTAAACTATTAACAAAATTCTGATCTTCAAGTAAATAACTTAAAGACCAGAAGTAGTTAATTTAGAGTTTTTAATTTTAAACTATTAACAAAATGCAGATCTTCAAGTAAATAACTTATAGAACAAAAGTAGTTATTTTAGGGTTTTCAATTTTAAACTATTAACAAAATACTGATTTTCAAGTAAATAACTTATAGACCAGAAGTAGTTAATTTAGAGTTTTTAATTTTAAACTATTAACAAAATGCTGATCTTCAAGTAAATAACTTATAAAACAGAAGTAGTTAATTTAGAGTTTTTAATTTTAAACTATCAACAAAATGCAGATCTTCAAGTAAATAACTTATAGAACAAAAGTAGTTATTTTAGGGTTTTAAAAGTTAAACTATTAACAAAATTCTGATCTTCAAGTAAATAACTTATAGAACAGAAGTAGTTAATTTAGAGTTTTTAATTTTTAACTATTAACAAAATCCAGATCTTCAAGAAAATAAATTATAGAACAAAAGGAGTTATTTTAGGGTTTTCAATTTTAAACTATTAGCAAAATTCTGATCTTCAAGTAAATAACTTAAAGAACTAAAGTATTAGTTAGATGATTTTGATTTTAAATTGCTTCAAAATTCTGTTCTTCAAGTAAATAACTTATAGAACCAAAGTAGTTATTTTAGAGTTTTCAATTTTAAACTATTAACAAAATTCTGATCTTCAAGTAAATAACTTATAGAACAGAAGTAGTTAATTTAGAGTTTTTAATTTTAAACTATTAACAAAATGCAGATCTTCAAGTAAATAACCTATAAAACAAAAGTAGTTATTTTAAGGTTTTCAATTTTAAACTATTAACAAAAATCTGATCTTCATGTAAATAACTTATAGAACAGAAGTAGGTAATTTAGAGTTTTTAATTTTAAACTATTAACTAAACGCAGATCTTCAAGTAAATAACTTATAGAACAAAAATAGTTATTTTAGGGTTTTCAATTTTAAACTATTAGCAAAATTCTGATCTTCAAGTAAATAACTTATAGAACAGAAGTAGGTAATTTAGAGTTTTTAATTTTAAACTATTAACTAAACGCAGATCTTCAAGTAAATAACTTATAGAACAAAAGTAGTTATTTTAGAGTTTTCAAATTTAAACTATTAACAAAATTCTGATCTTCAAGTAAATAACTTATAGAACAGAAGTAGTTAATTTAGAGTTTTTAATTTTAAACTATTAACAAAATGCAGATCTTCAAGTAAATAACTTAAAGAACTAAAGAATTAGTTAGAAGATTTTGATTTTAAATTGCTACAAAATTCTGTTCTTCAAGTAAATAACTTATAGAACAAAAGTAGTTATTTTAGAGTTTTCAATTTTAAACTATTGACAACATTCTGATCTTCAAGTAAATAACTTAAAGAACTAAAGAATTAGTTAGAAGATTTTGATTTTAAATTGCTACAAAATTCTGTTCTTCAAGTAAATAACTTATAGAACAAAAGTAGTTATTTTAGAGTTTTCAATTTTAAACTATTGACAACATTCTGATCTTCAAGTAAATAACTTATAGAACAGAAGTAGTTAATTTAGAGTTTTTAATTTTAAACTATTAACAAAATGCAGATCTTCAAGTAAATAACTTATAGAACAAAAATAGTTATTTTAGGGTTTTCAATTTTAAACTATTAGCAAAATTGTGATCTTCAAGTAAATAACTTAAAGAACTAAAGTATTAGTTAGAAGATTTTGATTTTAAATTGCTACAAAATTCTGTTCTTCAAGTAAATAACTTATAGAACATAAGCAGTTATTTTAGAGTTTTTAATTTTAAACTATTAACAAAATTCTGATCTTCAAGTAAATAACTTATAGACCAGAAGTAGTTAATTTAGAGTTTTTAATTTTAAACTATTAACAAAATGCAGATCTTCAAGTAAACAACTTATAGAACAAAAGTAGTTATTTTAGGGTTTTCAATTTTAAACTATTAACAAAATTCTGATCTTCATGTAAATAACTTATAGAACAGAAATAGTTAATTTAGAGTTTTTAATTTTAAACTATTAACAAAATGTAGATCTTCAAGTAAACAACTTATAGAACAAAAATAGTTATTTTAGGGTTTTCAATTTTAAACTATTAACAAAATTCTTATCTTCAAGTAAATAACTTATAGAACAGAAGTAGTTAATTTAGAGTTTTTAATTTTAAACTATTAACAAAATCCAGATCTTCAAGTAAATAACTTATAGAACAAACGTAGTTATTTTAGTATTTTCAATTTTGAACTATTAACAAAATGCAGATCTTCAAGTAAACACCTTATAAAACAAAAGTAGTTATTTTAGGGTTTTCAATTATAAACTATTAGCAAAATTCTGATCTTTAAGTAAATAACTTAAAGAACTAAAGTATTAGTTAGAAGATTTTGATTTTAAATTGCTACAAAATTCTGTTCTTCAAGTAAATAACTTATAGAACAAAAGCAGTTATTTTAGAGTTTTCAATTTTAAACTATTAACAAAATTCTGATCTTCAAGTAAATAACTTAAAGACCAGAAGTAGTTAATTTAGAGTTTTTAATTTTAAACTATTAACAAAATGCAGATCTTCAAGTAAATAACTTATAGAACAAAAGTAGTTATTTTAGGGTTTTCAATTTTAAACTATTAACAAAATTCTGATCTTCATGTAAATAACTTATAGAACAGAAGTAGTTAATTTAAGAACAAAAGTAGTTAGTTTATAGCTTTCATTTTAAACTATTAACAAAATACTGATTTTCAAGTAAATAACTTATAGACCAGAAGTAGTTAATTTAGAGTTTTTAATTTTAAACTATTAACAAAATGCTGATCTTTAAGTAAATAACTTATAAAACAGAAGTAGTTAATTTAGAGTTTTTAATTTTAAACTATTAACAAAATGCAGATCTTCAAGTAAATAACTTATAGAACAAAAGTAGTTATTTTAGGGTTTTAAAAGTTAAACTATTAACAAAATTCTGATCTTCAAGTAAATAACTTATAGAACAGAAGTAGTTAATTTAGAGTTTTTAATTTTTAACTATTAACAAAATCCAGATCTTCAAGAAAATAAATTATAGAACAAAAGGAGTTATTTTAGGGTTTTCAATTTTAAACTATTAGCAAAATTGTGATCTTCAAGTAAATAACTTAAAGAACTAAAGTATTAGTTAGAAGATTTTGATTTTAAATTGCTACAAAATTCTGTTCTTCAAGTAAATAACTTATAGAACAAACGTAGTTATTTTAGTATTTTCAATTTTGAACTATTAGTAAAATTCTGATCTTCAAGTAAGTAACTTATAGAACAGACGTAGTTATTTTAGTATTTTCAATTTTAACTATTAACAAAATTCTGATCTTCAAGTAAATAACTTAAAGAACTAAAGTATTAGTTTGAAGATTTTGATTTTAAATTGTCTACATATTTCTGTTCTTTAAGTAAATAACTAAAAGAACAAAAGTAGTTAGATTATAGCTTTAATTTTAAACTATTAACAAAATGCAGATCTTCTAGTAAATAACTTATAGAACAAAAGTAGTTATTTTAGGGTTTTCAATTTTGAACTATTAGCAAAATTCTGATCTTCAAGTAAATAACTTAAAGAACTAAAGTATTAGTTAGAAGATTTTGATTTTAAATTGCTACAAAATTCTGTTCTTCAAGTAAATAACTTATAGAAAAAAGTAGTTATTTTAGAGTTTTCAATTTTAAACTATTAACAAAATTCTGATCTTCAAGTAAATAACTTATAGAACAAAAGTAGTTATTTTAGAGTTTTCAATTTTAAACTATTGACAACATTCTGATCTTCAAGTATATAACTTATAGAACAGAAGTAGTTAATGTAGAGTTTTTAATTTTAAACTATTAACAAAATGCAGATCTTCAAATAAATAACTTATAGAACAAAAGTAGTTATTTTAGAGTTTTTAATTTTAAACTATTAACAAAATTCTGATCTTCAAGTAAATAACTTATAGAACCGAAGTAGTTAATTTAGAGTTTTTAATATTAAACTATTAACAAAATGCAGATCTTCAAGTAAATAACTTATAGAACAAAAGTAGTTATTTTAGGGTTTTCTATTTTAAACTATTAACAAAATTCTGATCTTCATGTAAATAACTTATAGAACAGAAGTAGTTAATTTAGAGTTTTTAATTTTAAACTATTAACTAAACGCAGATCTTCAAGTAAATAACTTATAGAACAAAAGTAGTTATTTTAGGGTTTTCTATTTTAAACTATTAACAAAATTCTGATCTTCATGTAAATAACTTATAGAACAGAAGTAGTTAATTTAGAGTTTTTAATTTTAAACTATTAACTAAACGCAGATCTTCAAGTAAATAACTTATAGAACAAAAGTAGTTATTTTAAGGTTTTCAATTTTAAACTATTAACAAAATTCTGATCTTTAAGTAAGTAACTTAAGGAACTAAAGTATTAGTTAGAAGATTTTAATTTTAAATTGCTACAAAATTCTGTTCTTCAAGTAAATAACTTATAGAACAAAAGTAGTTATTTTAGGGTTTTCTATTTTAAACTATTAACAAAATTCTGATCTTCATGTAAATAACTTATAGAACAGAAGTAGTTAATTTAGAGTTTTTAATTTTAAACTATTAACAAATTGCAGATCTTCAAGTAAATAACTTATAGAACAAAAGTAGTTATTTTAGGGTTTTCAATTTTAAACTATTAACAAAATTCTGATCTTCATGTAAATAACTTATAGAACAGAAGTAGTTAATTTAGAGTTTTTAATTTTAAACTATTAACTAAACGCAGATCTTCAAGTAAATAACTTATAGAACAAAAGTAGTTATTTTAAGGTTTTCAATTTTAAACTATTAACAAAATTCTGATCTTTAAGTAAGTAACTTAAGGAACTAAAGTATTAGTTAGAAGATTTTGATTTTAAATTGCTACAAAATTCTGTTCTTCAAGTAAATAACTTATAGAACAAAAGCAGTTATTTTAGAGTTTTCAATTTTAAACTATTAACAAAATTCTAATCTTCAAGTAAATAACTTAAAGACCAGAAGTAGTTAATTTAGAGTTTTTAATTTTAAACTATTAACAAAATGCAGATCTTCAAGTAAATAACTTATAGAACAAAAGTAGTTATTTTAGGGTTTTCAATTTTAAACTATTAACAAAATTCTGATCTTCATGTAAATAACTTATAGAACAGATGTAGTTAATTTAAGAACAAAAGTAGTTAGTTTATAGCTTTCATTTTAAACTATTAACAAAATACTGATTTTCAAGTAAATAACTTATAGACCAGAAGTAGTTAATTTAGAGTTTTTAATTTTAAACTATTAACAAAATGCTGATCTTCAAGTAAATAACTTATAAAACAAAAGTAGTTATTTTAGGGTTTTCAATTTTAAACTATTAGCAAAATTCTGATCTTCAAGTAAATAACTTAAAGAACTAAAGTATTAGTTAGAAGATTTTGATTTTAAATTGCTACAAAATTCTGTTCTTCAAGTAAATAACTTATAGAACAAAAGTAGTTATTTTAGAGTTTTCAATTTTAAACTATTAACAAAATTCTGATCTTCAAGTAAATAACTTATAGAACAAAAGTAGTTATTTTAGAGTTTTCAATTTTAAACTATTGACAACATTCTGATCTTCAAGTATATAACTTATAGAACAGAAGTAGTTAATGTAGAGTTTTTAATTTTAAACTATTAACAAAATGCAGATCTTCAAATAAATAACTTATAGAACAAAAGTAGTTATTTTAGAGTTTTTAATTTTAAACTATTAACAAAATTCTGATCTTCAAGTAAATAACTTATAGAACCGAAGTAGTTAATTTAGAGTTTTTAATTTTAAACTATTAACAAAATGCAGATCTTCAAGTAAATAACTTATAGAACAAAAGTAGTTATTTTAGGGTTTTCTATTTTAAACTATTAACAAAATTCTGATCTTCATGTAAATAACTTATAGAACAGAAGTAGTTAATTTAGAGTTTTTAATTTTAAACTATTAACTAAACGCAGATCTTCAAGTAAATAACTTATAGAACAAAAGTAGTTATTTTAGGGTTTTCTATTTTAAACTATTAACAAAATTCTGATCTTCATGTAAATAACTTATAGAACAGAAGTAGTTAATTTAGAGTTTTTAATTTTAAACTATTAACAAATTGCAGATCTTCAAGTAAATAACTTATAGAACAAAAGTAGTTATTTTAGGGTTTTCAATTTTAAACTATTAACAAAATTCTGATCTTCATGTAAATAACTTATAGAACAGAAGTAGTTAATTTAGAGTTTTTAATTTTAAACTATTAACTAAACGCAGATCTTCAAGTAAATAACTTATAGAACAAAAGTAGTTATTTTAAGGTTTTCAATTTTAAACTATTAACAAAATTCTGATCTTTAAGTAAGTAACTTAAGGAACTAAAGTATTAGTTAGAAGATTTTAATTTTAAATTGCTACAAAATTCTGTTCTTCAAGTAAATAACATATAGAACAAAAGTAGTTATTTTAGGGTTTTCTATTTTAAACTATTAACAAAATTCTGATCTTCATGTAAATAACTTATAGAACAGAAGTAGTTAATTTAGAGTTTTTAATTTTAAACTATTAACAAATTGCAGATCTTCAAGTAAATAACTTATAGAACAAAAGTAGTTATTTTAGGGTTTTCAATTTTAAACTATTAACAAAATTCTGATCTTCATGTAAATAACTTATAGAACAGAAGTAGTTAATTTAGAGTTTTTAATTTTAAACTATTAACTAAACGCAGATCTTCAAGTAAATAACTTATAGAACAAAAGTAGTTATTTTAAGGTTTTCAATTTTAAACTATTAACTAAATTCTGATCATTAAGTAAGTAACTTAAGGAACTAAAGTATTAGTTAGAAGATTTTAATTTTAAATTGTTACAAAATTCTGTTCTTCAAGTAAATAACTTATAGAACAAATGTAGTTATTTTAGAGTTTTCAGTTTTAAACTATTGACAACATTCTGATCTTCAAGTAAATAACTTATAGAACAGAAGTAGCTAATTTAGAGTTTTTAATTTTAAACTATTAACAAAATGCAGATCTTCAAGTAAATAACTTATAGAACAAAAATAGTTATTTTAGGGTTTTCAATTTTAAACTATTAGCAAAATTGTGATCTTCAAGTAAATAACTTAAAGAACTAAAGTATTAGTTAGAAGATTTTGATTTTAAATTGCTACAAAATTCTGTTCTTCAAGTAAATAACCTATAGAACAAACGTAGTTATTTTAGTATTTTCAATTTTGAACTATTAACAAAATTCTGATCTTCAAGTAAATAACTTAAAGAACTAAAGTATTAGTTTGAAGATTTTGATTTTAAATTGTCTACATATTTCTGTTCTTTAAGTAAATAACTAAAAGAACAAAAGTAGTTATTTTAGGGTTTTCAATTTTAAACTATTAGCAAAATTCTGATCTTCAAGTAAATAACTTATAGAACAGAAGTAGTTAATTTAGAGTTTTTAATTTTAAACTATTAACAAAATGCAGATCTTCAAGTAAATAACTTATAGAACAAAAGTAGTTATTTTAGGGTTTTCAATTTTAAACTATTAGCAAAATTCTGATCTTCAAGTAAATAACTTATAGAACAGAAGTAGTTAATTTAGAGTTTTTAATTTTAAACTATTAACAAAATGCAGATCTTCAAGTAAATAACTTATAGAACAAAAGTAGTTTATTTAGAGTTTTTAATTTTAAACTATTAACAAAATGCAGATTTTCAAGAAAATAACATTTAGAACAAAAGTAGTTGTTTTAGGGTTTTCAATTTTAAACTATTAACAAAATTCTGATCTTCAAGTAAATAACTTAAGGAACTAAAATATTAGTAGAAGATTTTTATTTTAAATTGCTACAAAATTCTGTTCTTCAAGTAAATAACTTATAGAACAAAAGTAGTTATTTTAGGGTTTTCAATTTTAAACTATTAACAACATTCTGATCTTCAAGTAAATAACTTATAGAACAAAAGTAGTTATTTTAGGGTTTTCAATTTTAAACTATTAACAACATTCTGATCTTCAAGTAAATAACTTATAGAACAGAAGTAGTTAATTTATAGTTTTTAATTTTAAACTATTAACAAAATGCAGATCTTTAAGTAAATAACTTCTAGAACAAAAATAGTTATTTTAGGGTTTTCAATTTTAAACTATTAACAAAATTCTGACCTTCAAGTAAATAACTTAAAGAACTAAAGTATTAGTTTGAAGATTTCGATTTTAAATTGTCTACAAATTTCTGTTCTTTAAGTAAATAACTAAAAGAACAAAGTAGTTAGTTTATAGCTTTCATTTTAAATATTAACAAAATACTGATTTTCAAGAAAATAACTTATAGACCAGAAGTAGTTAATTTAGAGTTTTTAATTTTAAACTATTAACAAAATGCAGATCTTCAAGTAAATAACTTATAGAACAAAAGTAGTTATTTTAGGGTTTTCAATTTTAAACTATTAGCAAAATTGTGATCTTCAAGTAAATAACTTAAAGAACTAAAGTATTAGTTAGAAGATTTTGATTTTAAATTGCTACAAAATTCTGTTCTACAGTAAATAACTTATAGAACAAAAGTAGTTATTTTAGAGTTTTCAATTTTAAACTATTAACAAAATTCTGATCTTCAAGTAAATAACTTATAGAACAGAAGTAGTTAATTTAGAGTTTTTAATTTTAAACTATTAACAAAATGCAGATCTTCAAGTAAATAACTTATAGAACAAAAGTAGTTATTTTAGGGTTTTCAATTTTAAACTATTAACAAAATTCTGATCTTCATGTAAATAACTTATAGAACAGAAGTAGTTAATTTAGAGTTTTTAATTTTAAACTATTAACTAAACGCAGATCTTCAAGTAAATAACTTATAGAACAAAAGTAGTTATTTTAGGGTTTTCAATTTTAAACTATTAACAAAATTCTGATCTTTAAGTAAATAACTTAAGGAACTAAAGTATTAGTTAGAAGATTTTAATTTTAAATTGCTACAAAATTCTGTTCTTCAAGTAAATAACTTATAGAACAAAAGTAGTTATTTTAGAGTTTTCAATTTTAAACCATTGACAACATTCTGATCTTCAAGTAAATAACTTAAAGAACTAAAGTATTAGTTTGAAGATTTTGATTTTAAATTGTCTCCATATTTCTGTTCTTTAAGTAAATAACTAAAAGAACAAAAGTAGTTAGATTATAGCTTTAATTTTAAACTATTAACAAAATGCAGATCTTCAAGTAAATAACTTATAGAACAAAAGTAGTTATTTTAGGGTTTTCAATTTTAAACTATTAACAAAATTCTGATCTTCATGTAAATAACTTATAGAACAGAAGTAGTTAATTTAGAGTTTTTAATTTTAAACTATTAACTAAACGAAGATCTTCAAGTAAATAACTTATAGAACAAAAGTAGTTATTTTAGGGTTTTCAATTTTAAACTATTAACAAAATTGTGATCTTCATGTAAATAACTTATAGAACAGAAGTAGTTAATTTAGATTTTTTAATTTTAAACTATTAACAAAATGCAGATCTTCAAGTAAATAACTTATAGAACAAAAGTAGTTATTTTAGGGTTTTCAATTTTAAACTATTAGCAAAATTGTGATCTTCAAGTAAATAACTTCAAGAACTAAAGTATTAGTTAGAAGATGTTGATTTTAAATTGCTACAAAATTCTGTTCTTCAAGTAAATAACTTATAGAACAAAAGTAGTTATTTTAGAGTTTTCAATTTTAAACTATTAACAAAATTCTGATCTTCAAGTAAATAACTTATAGAACAGAAGTAGTTAATTTAGATTTTTTAATTTTAAACTATTAACAAAATGCAGATCTTCAAGTAAATAACTTATAGAACAAAAGTAGTTATTTTAGGGTTTTCAATTTTAAACTATTAGCAAAATTCTGATCTTCAAGTAAATAACTTATAGAACAAAAGTAGTTATTTTAGGGTTTTCAATTTTAAACTATTAGCAAAATTCTGATCCTCAAGTAAATAACTTATAGAACAGAAGTAGTTAATTTAGAGTTTTTAGTTTTAAACTATTAACAAAATGCAGATCTTCAAGTAAATAACTTATAGAACAAAAGTAGTTATATTTTAGGGTTTTCAATTTTGAACTATTAACAAAATGCAGATCTTCAAGTAAATAACTTATAAAACAAAAGTAGTTATTTTAGGGTTTTCAATTTTAAACTATTAGCAAAATTCTGATCTTCAAGTAAATAACTTAAAGAACTAAAGTATTAGTTAGAAGATTTTTATTTTAAATTGCTACAAAATTCTGTTCTTCAAGTAAATAACTAATAGAACAAAAGCAGTTATTTTAGAGTTTTCAATTTTAAACTATTAACAAAATTCTGATCTTCATGTAAATAACTTATAGAACAGAAGTAGTTATTTTAGGGTTTGCAATTTTAAACTATTAACAAAATTCTGATCTTTAAGTAAGTAACTTAAGGAACTAAAGTATTAGTTAGAAGATTTTAATTTTAAATTGCTACAAAATTCTGTTCTTCAAGTAAATAACTCATAGAACAAAAGTAATTATTTTAGAGTTTTCAATTTTAAACTATTGACAACATTCTGATCTTCAAGTAAATAACTTATAGAACAGAAATAGTTAATTTAGAGTTTTTAATTTTAAACTATTAACAAAATGCAGATCTTCAAGTAAATAACTTATAGAACAAAAATAGTTATTTTAGGGTTTTCAATTTTAAACTATTAACAAAATTCTGATCTTCAAGTAAATAACTTATAGAACAGAAGTAGTTAATTTAGAGTTTTTAATTTTAAACTATTAACAAAATCCAGATCTTCAAGTAAATAACTTATAGAACAAAAGTAGTTATTTTAGGGTTTTCAATTTTAAACTATTAACAAAATTCTGATCTTCAAGTAAATAACTTATAGACCAGAAGTAGTTAATTTAGAGTTTTTAATTTTAAACTATTAACAAAATGCAGATCTTCAAGTAAATAACTTATAGAACAAAAGTAGTTATTTTAGGGTTTTCAATTTTAAACTATTAACAAAATTCTGATCTTCATATAAATAACTTATAGAACAGAAGTAGTTAATTTATAGTTTTTAATTTTAAACTATTAACTAAACGCAGATCTTCAAGTAAATAACTTATAGAACAAAAATAGTTATTTTAGGGTTTTCAATTTTAAACTATTAACAAAATTCTGATCTTCAAGTAAATAACTTATAGAACAGATGTAGTTAATTTAGAGTTTTTAATTTTAAACTATTAACAAAATGCAGATCTTCAAGTAAATAACTTATAGAACAAAAGTAGTTATTTTAGGGTTTTCAATTTTAAACTATTAACAAAATTCTGAACTTCAAGTAAATAACTTATAGAACAGAAGTAGTTAATTTAGAGTTTTTAATTTTAAACTATTAATAAAATCCAGATCTTCAAGTAAATATCTTATAGAACAAACGTAGTTATTTTAGTATTTTCAATTTTGAACTATTAACAAAATCTTGATCTTCAAGTAAATAACTTAAAGAATTAAAGTATTAGTTTGAAGATTTTGATTTTAAATTGCCTACATATTTATGTTCTTTAAGTAAATAACTAAAAGAACAAAAGTAGTTAGATTATAGCTTTAATTTTAAACTAATAACAAAATGCAGATATTCAAGTAAATAACTTATAGAACAAAAGTAGTTAATTTTAGGGTTTTCAATTTTAAACTATTAACAAAATTCTGATCTTTAAGTAAGTAACTTAAGGAACTAAAGTATTAGTTAGAAGATTTTAATTTTAAATTGCTACAAAATTCTGTTCTTCAAGTAATTAACTTATATAAATATAATATCAGTAATGAGCTAAGTTAACAATAAATCAAACTAATATTTTCGAGCTTTCGAGAGTGGAAACTCTCTTTATCAAAATATATTAATAATGATATTATTAATATATTATATATTAATATATTATTAATAAAAACTCTCGAAAGCTCGAAAATATTAGTTTGATTTATTGTTAACTTAGCTCATTACTGATATTATATTTATATAAATTTTCAAGAGCTAATAATTCTAATTATTTTTAAATAACTTATAGAACAAAAGTAGTTATTTTAGGGTTTTCAATTTTAAACTATTAACAAAATTCTGATCTACAAGTAAATAACTTATAGAACAGAAGTAGTTAATTTAGAGTTTTTAATTTTAAACTATTAACAAAATCCAGATCTTCAAGTAAATAACTTATAGAACAAAAGTAGTTATTTTAGGGTTCTCAATTTTAAACTATTAACAAAATTCTGATCTTCAAGTAAATAACTTCTAGACCAGAAGTAGTTAATTTAGAGTTTTTAATTTTAAACTATTAACAAAATGCAGATCTTCAAGTAAATACCTTATAGAACAAAAGTAGTTATTTTAGGGTTTTCAATTTTAAACTATTAACAAAATTCTGATCTTCATGTAAATAACTTATAGAACAGAAGTAGTTAATTTAGAGTTTTTAATTTTAAACTATTAACTAAACGCAGATCTTCAAGTAAATAACTTATAGAACAAAAGTAGTTATTTAAGGGTTTTTAATTTTAAACTATTAACAAAATTCTGATCTTTAAGTAAGTAACTTAAGGAACTAAAGTATTAGTTAGAAGATTTTAATTTTAAATTGCTACAAAATTCTGTTCTTCAAGTAAATAACTTATAGAACAAAAGTAGTTATTTTAGAGTTTTCAATTTTAAACTATTGACAACATTCTGATCTTCAAGTAAATAACTTATAGAACAGAAGTAGTTAATTTAGAGTTTTTAATTTTAAACTATTAACAAAATGCAGATCTTCAAGTAAATAACTTATAAAACAAAAGTAGTTATTTTAGGGTTTTGAATTTTAAACTATTAGCAAAATTCTGATCTTCAAGTAAATAACTTAAAGAACTAAAGTATTAGTTAGAAGATTTTGAATTTAAATTGCTACAAAATTCTGTTCTTCAAGTAAATAACTTATAGAACAAAAGCAGTTATTTTAGAGTTTTCAATTTTAAACTATTAACAAAATTCTGATCTTCAAGTAAATAACTTATAGACCAGAAGTAGTTAATTTAGAGTTTTTAATTTTAAACTATTAACAAAATGCAGATCTTCAAGTAAATAACTTATAGAACAAAAGTAGTTATTTTAGGGTTTTCAATTTTAAACTATTGACAACATTCTGATCTTCAAGTAAATAACTTATAGAACAGAAGTAGTTAATTTAGAGTTTTTAATTTTAAACTATTAACAAAATGCAGATCTTCAAGTAAATAACTTATAGAACAAAAATAGTTATTTTAGGGTTTTCAATTTTAAACTATTAACAAAATTCTGATCTTCAAGTAAATAACTTATAGAACAGAAGTAGTTAATTTAGAGTTTTTAATTTTAAACTATTAACAAAATCCAGATCTTCAAGTAAATAACTTATAGAACAAACGTAGTTATTTTAGTATTTTCAATTTTGAACTATTAACAAAATGCAGATCTTCAAGTAAATACCTTATAAAACAAAAGTAGTTATTTTAGGGTTTTCAATTATAAACTATTAGCAAAATTCTGATCTTCAAGTAAATAACTTAAAGAACTAAAGTATTAGTTAGAAGATTTTGATTTTAAATTGCTACAAAATTCTGTTCTTCAAGTAAATAACTTATAGAACAAAAGCAGTTATTTTAGAGTTTTCAATTTTAAACTATTAACAAAATTCTGATCTTCAAGTGAATAACTTAAAGACCAGAAGTAGTTAATTTAGAGTTTTTGATTTTAAACTATTAACTAAACGCAGATCTTCAAGTAAATAACTTATAGAACAAAAGTAGTTATTTTAGGGTTTTTAATTTTAAACTATTAGCAAAATTCTGATCTTCAAGTAAATAACTTATAGAACAGATGTAGTTAATTTAGAGTTTTTAATTTTAAACTATTAACAAAATGCAGATCTTCAAGTAAATAACTTATAGAACAAAAGTAGTTATTTTAGGGTTTTCAATTTTAAACTATTAACAAAATTCTGAACTTCAAGTAAATAACTTATAGAACAGAAGTAGTTAATTTAGAGTTTTTAATTTTAAACTATTAATAAAATCCAGATCTTCAAGTAAATATCTTATAGAACAAACGTAGTTATTTTAGTATTTTCAATTTTGAACTATTAACAAAATCTTGATCTTCAAGTAAATAACTTAAAGAATTAAAGTATTAGTTTGAAGATTTTGATTTTAAATTGCCTACATATTTATGTTCTTTAAGTAAATAACTAAAAGAACAAAAGTAGTTAGATTATAGCTTTAATTTTAAACTAATAACAAAATGCAGATATTCAAGTAAATAACTTATAGAACAAAAGTAGTTAATTTTAGGGTTTTCAATTTTAAACTATTAACAAAATTCTGATCTTCATGTAAATAACTTAAGGAACTAAAGTATTAGTTAGATGATTTTAATTTTAAATTGCTACAAAATTCTGTTCTTCAAGTAAATAACTTATAGAACAAAAGTAGTTATTTTAGAGTTTTCAATTTTAAACTATTAACAAAATTCTGATCTTCAAGTAAATAACTTATAGAACAGAAGTAGTTAATTTAGAGTTTTTAATTTTAAACTATTAACAAAATGCAGATCTTCAAGTAAATAACTTATAGAACAAAAGTAGTTATTGTAGGGTTTTCAATTTTAAACTATTAACAAAATTCTGATCTTCATGTAAATAACTTATAGAACAGAAGTAGTTAATTAAAGTTTTTAATTTTAAACTATTAACTAAACGCAGATCACAAGTAAATAACTTATAGAACAAAAGTAGTTATTTTAGGGTTTTCAATTTTAAACTTTTAACAAAATTCTGATCTTTAAGTAAATAACTTAAGGAACTAAAGTATTAGTTAGAAGATTTTAATTTTAAATTGCTACAAAATTCTGTTCTTCAAGTAAATAACTTATAGAACAAAAGTAGTTATTTTAGAGTTTTCAATTTTAAACCATTGACAACATTCTGATCGTCAATTAAATAACTTATAGAACAGACGTAGTTATTTTAGTATTTTCAATTTTGAACTATTAACAAAATTCTGATCTTCAAGTAAATAACTTAAAGAACTAAAGTATTAGTTTGAAGATTTTGATTTTAAATTGTCTACATATTTCTGTTCTTTAAGTAAATAACTAAAAGAACAAAAGTTGTTAGATTATAGCTTTAATTTTAAACTATTAACAAAATGCAGATCTACAAGTAAATAACTTATAGAACAAAAGTAGTTATTTTAGGGTTTTCAATTTTAAACTATTAGCGAAATTCTGATCTTCAAGTGAATTATTTAAAGAACTAAAGTATTAGTTAGAAGATTTTGATTTTGAATTGCTACAAAATTCTGTTCTTGAAGTAAATAACTTATAGAACAAAAGTAGTTATTTTAGAGTTTTCAATTTTAAACTATTAACAAAATTCTGATCTTCAAGTAAATAACTTATAGAACAGAAGTAGTTAATTTAGAGTTTTTAATTTTAAACCATTAACAAAATGCAGATCTTCAAGTAAATAACTTATAGAACAAAAGTAGTTATTTTAGGGTTTTCAATTTTAAACTATTAACAAAATTCTGATCTTTAAGTAAGTAACTTAAGGAACTAAAGTATTAGTTAGAAGATTTTGATTTTAAATTGCTACAAAATTCTGTTCTTCAAGTAAATAACTTATAGAACAAACGTAGTTATTTTAGAGTTTTCAATTTTAAACTATTAACAAAATTCTGATCTTCAAGTAAATAACTTATAGAACCGACGTAGTTAATTTAGAGTTTTTTATTTTAAACTATTAAAAAAATGCAGATCTTCAAGTAAATAACTTATAGAACAAAAGTAGTTATTTTAGAGTTTTCAATTTTAAACTATTAACAAAATTCTGATCTTCATGTAAATAACTTATAGAACAAAAGTAGTTATTTTAGGGTTTTCAATTTTAAACTATTAGCGAAATTCTGATCTTCAAGTGAATTATTTAAAGAACTAAAGTATTAGTTAGAAGATTTTGATTTTGAATTGCTACAAAATTCTGTTCTTGAAGTAAATAACTTATAGAACAAAAGTAGTTATTTTAGAGTTTTCAATTTTAAACTATTAACAAAATTCTGATCTTCAAGTAAATAACTTATAGAACAGAAGTAGTTAATTTAGAGTTTTTAATTTTAAACCATTAACAAAATGCAGATCTTCAAGTAAATAACTTATAGAACAAAAGTAGTTATTTTAGGGTTTTCAATTTTAAACTATTAACAAAATTCTGATCTTTAAGTAAGTAACTTAAGGAACTAAAGTATTAGTTAGAAGATTTTGATTTTAAATTGCTACAAAATTCTGTTCTTCAAGTAAATAACTTATAGAACAAACGTAGTTATTTTAGAGTTTTCAATTTTAAACTATTAACAAAATTCTGATCTTCAAGTAAATAACTTATAGAACCGACGTAGTTAATTTAGAGTTTTTTATTTTAAACTATTAAAAAAATGCAGATCTTCAAGTAAATAACTTATAGAACAAAAGTAGTTATTTTAGAGTTTTCAATTTTAAACTATTAACAAAATTCTGATCTTCATGTAAATAACTTATAGAACAGAAGTAGTTAATTTAGAGTTTTTAATTTTAAACTATTAACTAAACGCAGATCTTCAAGTAAATAACTTATAGAACAAAAGTAGTTATTTTAGGGTTTTCAATTTTAAACTATTAACAAAATTCTGATCTTTAAGTAAGTAACTTAAGGAACTAAAGTATTAGTTAGAAGATTTTAATTTTAAATTGCTACAAAATTCTGTTCTTCAAGTAAATAACTTATTGAACAAAAGTAGTTATTTTAGAGTTTTCAATTTTAAACTATTGACAACATTCTGATCTTCAAGTAAATAACTTATAGAACAGAAGTAGTTAATTTAGAGTTTTTAATTTTAAACTATTAACAAAATGCAGATCTTCAAGTAAATAACTTATAGAACAAAAATAGTTATTTTAGGGTTTTCAATTTTAAACTATTAACAAAATTCTGATCTTCAAGTAAATAACTTATAGAACAGAAGTAGTTAATTTAGAGTTTTTAATTTTAAACTATTAACAAAATCCAGATCTTCAAGTAAATAACTTGTAACTCGACCAATTTGCCTTTCCTAAATGGAAAGGTGAAATCGCAGCTACTGGGTAGCTACGGAAGCTTGGGTCCAGGGGTGGACTAACTTGTCGAGTTTTCTTGCTATCACACACTATTCTTTTTATAGAAACCCGGTACGTGGGCGCCAATTCGAATAAGTCGAATATAATGACTGGAACGGGGGTTAAATAAACAATTGATTCGAAAACAATAACAAAAATATTTATTAATAAAGGAAAAGAAAATATATTTACAAACTTAAATTGAATTATAAAATTAAAACGAAATAGTACTGCGTACGGCACTGGTGGTTTATTTACAAGTTAATAAAATGGCGGGTGTGTAGTTGTGTTGATTTTTGTCTTCTGCACTTTAGTTTCAACAGCTACTAGTTTCAATAATGCGAAATTACAGGTAAGTACGGGGAATCTAATTTTAATGATCTTACTGAAATATCACACTACAAGTTCCTTTCTTAGATGTTGCAAGAACTACTGGTACCTAACTGAATTGCTGGTTAATTTAAAGTTACTACTAAAATATTATTACAGGAGCTGGATTATAAGTATCTAAATTTGAAATGGCGAGTACTACTGGTTTGGTTATCTGGAATCTAACATAAACTACACCCACATCTGATGGTCATGGCTACTGGTAAACTAATAATGACTACTTAGATGGTTTTTCGCCGGTGTGAATATTTTATAACAACAGGAAAGATGACAGGAAGTTTTTATGGAATAAATCTTGTCTCGCCAGGCTATAAACAAGATCTTTCAGGCTGGAGAAGATGAAGTTGTCATGCCAGGCTTTAACAACTTCCGGAAAAATAATCAGGACAGGTATTATGAATTGTTTTTAGGAATCTTGTCTCGCCAGGCTATAAACAAGATATTTTCAGGCTGGAGAAGATGAAGTCGTCACGCCATGCAGCAACGGCTTTCGGAAAACAGGTAAAATGGAAACGATCGCTAGGCAGACACGTTTCCGAAGTATTGAATGCAACACTCTTTGAAATGATCGCTAAGCAGACCTATTTCGGAAGTATCGACAGAACAATACCTGTCTTGGAAAGGAAAAATTTAGACCAAACCAAACTATTAGATGAAAACTTAACTGGTTAGTTTTTCTAGTAGAATCCTCTATCATTTTTACCAGCAGCTAATGTATTACAGGCAATTGCAAACATGTAACAGGTTTCTTTTAATCCACTCTAAGTTGATAAAACTAATCAGCAACATGGGTTGCCTATCATTGAAATTTTAAATAGTTGTTTCACAATTTTAAATAAAATTTCCTCCAAAAATGGTAGTTTCATTACAACCCCGTGCCTTCCGGGGAAACCGAAAGTGCAAAAGATGAAACCAACTAACACCAAAAAAAATATTAGATTTCATATAAAAAAAACAACGCCAAATGTTTGCTTTCACTTCCTTCAGGATTCTTCATCAGTCGGATCAAGTTTGCAATAAACTTTTCTTAGAATTTGGTAACATCTCGGCGAGCTTTTCCAGGATAACCCTGCCCCAAAAAAAACTGCGATTGGAGGATACCTCTAGCCACCATTTGAACCAGCCTTCCTTCTCCGGAATTGAAGGCAAGGGGGTTCTGGATCCACTTTGGTCATCCTCCGGACTGGACTGGACTGGGGCGGCTGAGCCATGCTAGGTCACTCGTCGCGATATCCCTTGCATTCAAAAAAAAATAATAATTAAAGGAAAGTTTTTGCTTACCGATTTTTTCTATCTGTGGCTGGTGGTCTAGTTTTTGCCGGGTGTTGGCGGCTGACTGGAAACGCTGACATTATCGATTTCTTGGTCGACTTTCTTCTCCAGTTCAACGACTCCTCGGTCGGGTTTCTTTTTTAGTTTAACGACGTCTCGGTCGCGTTTCTTCTTTAGTTTAACGACGTCTCGGTCGCGATGGGCTGGTGGCGAATCCGGCATGACCTCCGCAAGGGTTCTTCTTCTTCGGGTTCTTCATGCCTCATCCTTAGAGGAATTTCGCCCTCTGGTAGTCGGGGGGTTGCACTCCACTTTATATCTTTCACGTGGGTTCTGCCGATCGGTTCCCCCGTTGGAGTGGTTAGTTCCACCACTACTGGTGATAATATTCTACTTATCACGTAAGGTCCGCGAAATTTAGGAGCTAGCTTCGCTATTACCCCTTCCGGTGCATTCGATAGGACTCTCTGGCGTTTATAAACTAAATCTCCCACTATCGGCGATCGGTGGCGTCGCTTCTTATCGTAGTGTTTTTGTTGCTGTGTGAAGGCGATGGTCAGATTTTGTTGTGCCAACTCATGAAGTTCGCCGAGTTTACTCAGTTTTTCTTGATGCAGTGTGGGAGATATCATGTGATCTGGAGGTAATGGCTGATCTGGTGAGCAATACAGTTCTCGACCGAAGTTCAACATGCACGGAGAAAAACCGGTAGAAGCGTGTTGCGCCGTGTTCAGAGCGTACTGGATTTCAGGCAGAAATTCGTCCCACTTCCGATGTTGGTTGGCACATGATTGTGCGATCATCATCCCTATTGTTTTGTTCGTTCTCTCTACCGGGTTGTTTTGAGGTGAGTAGGGAGGGGTAAAAAGATGCTTTATATTCAACTCATTGGTGAGACTAGCCAGTTCTCTGCTGACGTATGGGGTTCCATTGTCCGTCAGGATTTGTTCCGGTTTTCCAAATCTTAGCAATATGCGGTTTTTCAACTCTTGGCACACTCCTTTGGCATTGGCTTGCCTGAGAGGGCACAGTTCTACCCATTTTGTAAATGTATCCTGGAACACTAGCAGGTGTTGGAATCCTCGCCGGGAACGTGGAAAGGGTCCCATGAAATCGGAGCTGACCGTTTGCCAGGGACGTTGCGGTATTCGTGGGTGCATCTTTCCCACTGGAACTCCTACAGGTGGCTTGTATTGGTTACAAGCGTGACAGGTTTTGACGTATTGAGCTACGTCGCGAATCAAGCCGGGCCAGTAGTATGCCCTCATAATTCGAGCTGCTGTTTTAGCGACTCCTAGATGTCCGGCGGTTGCAAGATCGTGATTGGCACTCAGAATTGACTTCCTCTCTGGTTCTGGGATACATCTTTTCCATGGGGAGTCAAAGTCAGCGGCTACAATGCTGGTGATGGTGGGAAACTTTTTGTACAGCTTTTTCCGTTTTATTCGGTATTCTGGATGCTGATTGGGGTGTCTCTTAACTTTTTGCCACATCTTCCTGTACCACCTACAGACAGGAGTCGATCTTCTCAATGCGGCTGTCGGAATGGGTTCCTCTTTGTTGTTTCGGGACAGCATGTCTGCCACGTAATTGTTCTTGCCTGGTTGGTACTCAATTTTATAATCATAGCCCTGTAGTTCTAATATCCACCTGGCAAGTCGTCCTGTAGGATTAGGTTGTGCTTGCAACCAGCGTAGACTTCGGTGGTCGCTTATCACTTTGAAGGTGTAGCCTTCCAAATAATTTTTTAATTTCTTAATAGCCCACACCACTGCCAGGCACTCTAGTTCCGTTACTGTGTAGTTTTTCTCGGCTTTGATTAGGCTACGGCTAATGTAAGTAATAGGTCGGAAGCCCTCCGGATACTCTTGTTCAAGGACAGCTCCAAGTCCAAGATAGCAAGCATCTGTTCGTAGTACAAACGGTTTAGTAAAATCTGGACTGGCTAACACAGGGGCAATGACTAAAGCATTCTTGAGGTTTGTAAAAGCTTTATCTTGGGTCGCTTCCCACTTAAATTTCTGATTTTTCTTGAGTAGGTCCGTTAAAGATCCGGCTATGTGAGAAAAATTTGGAATGAATTTCCGGTACCAAGATGCAGCACCGAGAAAACTTCGCACCTGTCTAACAGTGGTTGGGGTTTCAATTCTTTTTATAGCCTCCACTTTCTCCGGATCGGTTTGAATACCGGCTTGACTTACTACATGTCCCAGGTATTTGATTTCTGGTCTGCCGAATGAACACTTCTCCTCATGAATCTGGAGTCCCGTTTTTTTCAGGCGATCAAACACTTTCTTCAAATTTTCCAGGTGCTCTTTTAAGGTATTGCCTCTCACAATTATGTCATCTATATAGCAATAGGCGATCCCTTCTAACTCCGGTCCGATTATCTGATCCAACAGTCTTTGGAAGGTAGCAGGCGCTGAGTGGAGACCAAACGGCATCACCTTAAACTGGTATAGCCCCCTCCCGGGCACTGTAAAAGCCGTTAGCGGTTTGCTTTCTTCGCTAAGAGGAATTTGCCAATATCCGTCTTTCAGATCGAGGGTACTAATATACTTGGCTCCTCTTAGTCCATCCAATATAGCCTGGATATATGGTAACGGATAGGCATCCTTTTCGCTTAACTCATTCAGTTTTCGGAAGTCGACGCAAAATCGATACTGGCCGTTAGGTTTCCGAACCAGGACAATCGGCGAGCTCCAGGGGCTATGGGATTTTTCGATTATCCCGGCGGCAAGCATTTCATCAATTTTCTTATTGATGATTTCTTGGATCTTCGGATTCCGGGGAAAATATCGTTGTTTGACGGGTTGCGCACCTGGTTTAAGCCGGATTTTATGATATGTTTGCGATATAGGACCCTTAAGTTTATTAAACTCCGGAAGATGTTTGTTTAGGAATTCGTGAAGTTGGTTAGTCTCTTCTTTTCCGGTTGTTTTAAGGGACCCGATTTCGCTATTTTTCTTTGGTTTGGATATTACCAGACGAGGAGGATCGAGCTTAATCGTAGCATGTAGCTGGTTTAATATGTTCATTCCGAGTATCGCCTTGGTGTTCAGGTCCGGCACATAGTTCCATTCACTCATGATGGTCCGCGGACCTACGCGGATGAGTATTCTGAACTTTGCTTTTATTTGTGTTGTGCGCCCATCAGCTAGTAGTACCTCTCGAGAAGTGCTTATTTCTTGGTTGCGATACTGTCTTTTCAAGTATTGAAATATTTCTTTTCCGATGAAGCTTTCTGCTGCGCCGGTGTCTACTAGTGTGAGGAACTGCCTATGTTGAAACTTTACCCTGACATAGGGCCGGTTATCTCGAGAAGCAGTGGATCTTGTTTCGTAGATAGTGGAGACTATGGCCGGGGATGGAAGAGATCGCCTCCTTACTCTCTTCGGCCTCTTGCGTTTCCCGACATTTCTTTGCAAGGACATTTGGTACTGGCGATATTATTCCGGCCACATCTCGAACAACACATACGCCAGGGCTTTCTACAGGTATCCTGCCAATGGTCTAATGCTCCACATCTAAAACATCTCTCTCCTCTGGTGTTACCGGGTGGACTCGAAGTCGTGGGCGTGTTTAGAGGTTTTGCTGCGTAGAGCGGTTGCGGTGTGCTTTTCCGAGACGGCACAGTCTCTACTTCCGTTTCTCGCATTGCCAAAACAGGTGTGTTCCGATGGACTTTCCGGGTTTCTTTTAGCGTTCTCTCTGTTTCTTGTGTCAATTCGATCAACTCCTGGACGGTGGTGAAATCTCTTCGCCTTATTGTTAGTTTATACTCTGGTTTGAGATTCTGATGAATAATCTCTGCTTGTTCTTTGGGAGAAAACCTCCCGTAACGTCTCATCAACGTTAGCATGTCGGTTATATATTCTAACACTGGTTCGGCTGTATGGTGTTTGTTGAGGATTTCAGTTCCCAATAGGAATCGATCGTGGTCAGGGCAGAAGGAGCGTCGAAAGCAATTGAGAAATTGAGCCCAGTCCGTCCATGTGCTCCTATTATTTCTATACCACAAAAGCGGCCTGTCTTTGAATAATTCGGGTAATGCCAGGAGAAGTGCATCCTCTGGCACACAGTAGCTGGTTTTTAACTCTTCCAATCTTTCATGGAAGGATATTGGATCTGTTTTGCCGTCGAACCTCAGGTTCCATTTCCGCACACTGGTGCATATTTCGGCCGGTGTCATTGTTTTCTGCGATATCACAGGAGAGTTTTGGGTTATCGTGATTTGAGGCTTCTGTCCTTGCCCTGTTTGGAAATATCCCTTTATTCTCTCCCGAATCTCTGCAATAGTGCCTGATGTTTTCAGCCTAAAGCTTTCCGCCAAACTGATTAATTCCGGCTTCTTTAGCGGATTGAGCCACAAGAAGGTGTTTTCTTTTGGTGGCGGGGTGGACTCTATCGGATCGAAACCTTCGGTAAATGGAAGTGTTAACGGGCTGGTGATTTCTGGTGTGGTTCTTCCCATTAGATCGGGTGTAGGTATTCTAAGATTGTTCATTCTGAAAAAATGTTTATTAGTTTCGAGATAGGGTGTATCTAATTTCCTATTTGATCGGGGTTGTCTATTCTACTATTCAATCAATAACCTACAGTTTTGGATTGCGGAAAACCAAAAGTTTTTTTTTTTTTTCGAGGGGGAATGTGTGTAGCGGTCCCTGCGCGGGCGCCAAATTTGTAACTCGACCAATTTGCCTTTCCTAAATGGAAAGGTGAAATCGCAGCTACTGGGTAGCTACGGAAGCTTGGGTCCAGGGGTGGACTAACTTGTCGAGTTTTCTTGCTATCACACACTATTCTTTTTATAGAAACCCGGTACGTGGGCGCCAATTCGAATAAGTCGAATATAATGACTGGAACGGGGGTTAAATAAACAATTGATTCGAAAACAATAACAAAAATATTTATTAATAAAGGAAAAGAAAATATATTTACAAACTTAAATTGAATTATAAAATTAAAACGAAATAGTACTGCGTACGGCACTGGTGGTTTATTTACAAGTTAATAAAATGGCGGGTGTGTAGTTGTGTTGATTTTTGTCTTCTGCACTTTAGTTTCAACAGCTACTAGTTTCAATAATGCGAAATTACAGGTAAGTACGGGGAATCTAATTTTAATGATCTTACTGAAATATCACACTACAAGTTCCTTTCTTAGATGTTGCAAGAACTACTGGTACCTAACTGAATTGCTGGTTAATTTAAAGTTACTACTAAAATATTATTACAGGAGCTGGATTATAAGTATCTAAATTTGAAATGGCGAGTACTACTGGTTTGGTTATCTGGAATCTAACATAAACTACACCCACATCTGATGGTCATGGCTACTGGTAAACTAATAATGACTACTTAGATGGTTTTTCGCCGGTGTGAATATTTTATAACAACAGGAAAGATGACAGGAAGTTTTTATGGAATAAATCTTGTCTCGCCAGGCTATAAACAAGATCTTTCAGGCTGGAGAAGATGAAGTTGTCATGCCAGGCTTTAACAACTTCCGGAAAAATAATCAGGACAGGTATTATGAATTGTTTTTAGGAATCTTGTCTCGCCAGGCTATAAACAAGATATTTTCAGGCTGGAGAAGATGAAGTCGTCACGCCATGCAGCAACGGCTTTCGGAAAACAGGTAAAATGGAAACGATCGCTAGGCAGACACGTTTCCGAAGTATTGAATGCAACACTCTTTGAAATGATCGCTAAGCAGACCTATTTCGGAAGTATCGACAGAACAATACCTGTCTTGGAAAGGAAAAATTTAGACCAAACCAAACTATTAGATGAAAACTTAACTGGTTAGTTTTTCTAGTAGAATCCTCTATCATTTTTACCAGCAGCTAATGTATTACAGGCAATTGCAAACATGTAACAGGTTTCTTTTAATCCACTCTAAGTTGATAAAACTAATCAGCAACATGGGTTGCCTATCATTGAAATTTTAAATAGTTGTTTCACAATTTTAAATAAAATTTCCTCCAAAAATGGTAGTTTCATTACAAACTTATAGAACAAACGTAGTTATTTTAGTATTTTCAATTTTGAACTATTAACAAAATGCAGATCTTCAAGTAAATACCTTATAAAACAAAAGTAGTTATTTTAGGGTTTTCAATTATAAACTATTAACAAAATCCAGATCTTCAAGTAAATAACTTATAGAACAAACGTAGTTATTTTAGTATTTTCAATTTTGAACTATTAACAAAATGCAGATCTTCAAGTAAATAACTTATAGAACAAAAGTAGTTATTTTAGGGTTTTCAATTTTAAACTATTAACAAAATTCTGATCTTTAAGTAAATAACTTAAGGAACTAAAGTATTAGTTAGAAGATTTTAATTTTAAATTGCTACAAAATTCTGTTCTTCAAGTAAATAACTTATAGAACAAAAGTAGTTATTTTAGAGTTTTCAATTTTAAACCATTGACAACATTCTGATCGTCAATTAAATAACTTATAGAACAGACGTAGTTATTTTAGTATTTTCAATTTTGAACTATTAACAAAATTCTGATCTTCAAGTAAATAACTTAAAGAACTAAAGTATTAGTTTGAAGATTTTGATTTTAAATTGTCTACATATTTCTGTTCTTTAAGTAAATAACTAAAAGAACAAAAGTTGTTAGATTATAGCTTTAATTTTAAACTATTAACAAAATGCAGATCTACAAGTAAATAACTTATAGAACAAAAGTAGTTATTTTAGGGTTTTCAATTTTAAACTATTAGCGAAATTCTGATCTTCAAGTGAATTATTTAAAGAACTAAAGTATTAGTTAGAAGATTTTGATTTTGAATTGCTACAAAATTCTGTTCTTGAAGTAAATAACTTATAGAACAAAAGTAGTTATTTTAGAGTTTTCAATTTTAAACTATTAACAAAATTCTGATCTTCAAGTAAATAACTTATAGAACAGAAGTAGTTAATTTAGAGTTTTTAATTTTAAACCATTAACAAAATGCAGATCTTCAAGTAAATAACTTATAGAACAAAAGTAGTTATTTTAGGGTTTTCAATTTTAAACTATTAACGAAATTCTGATCTTTAAGTAAGTAACTTAAGGAACTAAAGTATTAGTTAGAAGATTTTGATTTTAAATTGCTACAAAATTCTGTTCTTCAAGTAAATAACTTATAGAACAAACGTAGTTATTTTAGAGTTTTCAATTTTAAACTATTAACAAAATTCTGATCTTCAAGTAAATAACTTATAGAACCGAAGTAGTTAATTTAGAGTTTTTAATTTTAAACTATTAAAAAAATGCAGATCTTCAAGTAAATAACTTATAGAACAAAAGTAGTTATTTTAGGGTTTTCAATTTTAAACTATTAACAAAATTCTGATCTTCATGTAAATAACTTATAGAACAGAAGTAGTTAATTTAGAGTTTTTAATTTTAAACTATTAACTAAACGCAGATCTTCAAGTAAATAACTTATAGAACAAAAGTAGTTATTTTAGGGTTTTCAATTTTAAACTATTAACAAAATTCTGATCTTTAAGTAAGTAACTTAAGGAACTAAAGTATTAGTTAGAAGATTTTAATTTTAAATTTCTACAAAATTCTGTTCTTCAAGTAAATAACTTATTGAACAAAAGTAGTTATTTTAGAGTTTTCAATTTTAAACTATTGACAACATTCTGATCTTCAAGTAAATAACTTATAGAACAGAAGTAGTTAATTTAGAGTTTTTAATTTTAAACTATTAACAAAATGCAGATCTTCAAGTAAATAACTTATAGAACAAAAATAGTTATTTTAGGGTTTTCAATTTTAAACTATTAACAAAATTCTGATCTTCAAGTAAATAACTTATAGAACAGAAGTAGTTAATTTAGAGTTTTTAATTTTAAACTATTAACAAAATCCAGATCTTCAAGTAAATAACTTATAGAACAAACGTAGTTATTTTAGTATTTTCAATTTTGAACTATTAACAAAATGCAGATCTTCAAGTAAATACCTTATAAAACAAAAGTAGTTATTTTAGGGTTTTCAATTATAAACTATTAGCAAAATTCTGATCTTCAAGTAAATAACTTAAAGAACTAAAGTATTAGTTAGAAGATTTTGATTTTAAATTGCTACAAAATTCTGTTCTTCAAGTAAATAACTTATAGAACAAAAGCAGTTATTTTAGAGTTTTCAATTTTAAACTATTAACAAAATTCTGATCTTCAAGTAAATAACTTAAAGACCAGAAGTAGTTAATTTAGAGTTTTTGATTTTAAACTATTAACTAAACGCAGATCTTCAAGTAAATAACTTATAGAACAAAAGTAGTTATTTTAGGGTTTTTAATTTTAAACTATTAGCAAAATTCTGATCTTCAAGTAAATAACTTATAGAACAGATGTAGTTAATTTAGAGTTTTTAATTTTAAACTATTAACAAAATGCAGATATTCAAGTAAATAACTTATAGAACAAAAGTAGTTATTTTAGGGTTTTCAATTTTAAACTATTAACAAAATTCTGAACTTCAAGTAAATAACTTATAGAACAGAAGTAGTTAATTTAGAGTTTTTAATTTTAAACTATTAATAAAATCCAGATCTTCAAGTAAATATCTTATAGAACAAACGTAGTTATTTTAGTATTTTCAATTTTGAACTATTAACAAAATCTTGATCTTCAAGTAAATAACTTAAAGAATTAAAGTATTAGTTTGAAGATTTTGATTTTAAATTGCCTACATATTTATGTTCTTTAAGTAAATAACTAAAAGAACAAAAGTAGTTAGATTATAGCTTTAATTTTAAACTAATAACAAAATGCAGATATTCAAGTAAATAACTTATAGAACAAAAGTAGTTAATTTTAGGGTTTTCAATTTTAAACTATTAACAAAATTCTGATCTTCAAGTAAATAACTTAAAGACCAGAAGTAGTTAATTTAGAGTTTTTGATTTTAAACTATTAACTAAACGCACATCTTCAAGTAAATAACCTATAGAACAAAAGTTGTCATTTTAGGGTTTTTAATTTTAAACTATTAGCAAAATTCTGATCTTCAAGTAAATAACTTATAGAACAGATGTAGTTAATTTAGAGTTTTTAATTTTAAACTATTAACAAAATGCAGATCTTCAAGTAAATAACTTATAGAACAAAAGTAGTTATTTTAGGGTTTTCAATTTTAAACTATTAACAAAATTCTGAACTTCAAGTAAATAACTTATAGAACAGAAGTAGTTAATTTAGAGTTTTTAATTTTAAACTATTAATAAAATCCAGATCTTCAAGTAAATATCTTATAGAACAAACGTAGTTATTTTAGTATTTTCAATTTTGAACTATTAACAAAATCTTGATCTTCAAGTAAATAACTTAAAGAATTAAAGTATTAGTTTGAAGATTTTGATTTTAAATTGCCTACATATTTATGTTCTTTAAGTAAATAACTAAAAGAACAAAAGTAGTTAGATTATAGCTTTAATTTTAAACTAATAACAAAATGCAGATATTCAAGTAAATAACTTATAGAACAAAAGTAGTTAATTTTAGGGTTTTCAATTTTAAACTATTAACAAAATTCTGATCTTCATGTAAATAACTTAAGGAACTAAAGTATTAGTTAGAAGATTTTAATTTTAAATTGCTACAAAATTCTGTTCTTCAAGTAAATAACTTATAGAACAAAAGTAGTTATTTTAGAGTTTTCAATTTTAAACCATTGACAACATTCTGATCGTCAATTAAATAACTTATAGAACAGACGTAGTTATTTTAGTATTTTCAATTTTGAACTATTAACAAAATTCTGATCTTCAAGTAAATAACTTAAAGAACTAAAGTATTAGTTTGAAGATTTTGATTTTAAATTGTCTACATATTTCTGTTCTTTAAGTAAATAACTAAAAGAACAAAAGTTGTTAGATTATAGCTTTAATTTTAAACTATTAACAAAATGCAGATCTACAAGTAAATAACTTCTAGACCAAAAGTAGTTATTTTAGGGTTTTCAATTTTAAACTATTAGCGAAATTCTGATCTTCAAGTGAATTATTTAAAGAACTAAAGTATTAGTTAGAAGATTTTGATTTTGAATTGCTACAAAATTCTGTTCTTGAAGTAAATAACTTATAGAACAAAAGTAGTTATTTTAGAGTTTTCAATTTTAAACTATTAACAAAATTCTGATCTTCAAGTAAATAACTTATAGAACAGAAGTAGTTAATTTAGAGTTTTTAATTTTAAACCATTAACAAAATGCAGATCTTCAAGTAAATAACTTATAGAACAAAAGTAGTTATTTTAGGGTTTTCAATTTTAAACTATTAACAAAATTCTGATCTTCAAGTAAATAACTTATAGAACCGAAGTAGTTAATTTAGAGTTTTTAATTTTAAACCATTAAAAAAATGCAGATCTTCAAGTAAATAACTTATAGAACAAAAGTAGTTATTTTAGGGTTTTCAATTTTAAACTATTAACAAAATTCTGATCTTCATGTAAATAACTTATAGAACAGAAGTAGTTAATTTAGAGTTTTTAATTTTAAACTATTAACTAAACGAAGATTTTCAAGTAAATAACTTATAGAACAAAAATCGTTATTTTAGGGTTTTCAATTTTAAACTATTAACAAAATTCTGATCTTCAAGTAAATAACTTATAGAACAGAAGTAGTTAATTTAGAGTTTTTAATTTTAAACTATTAACAAAATGCAGATCTTCAAGTAAATAACTTATAGAACAAAAATAGTTATTTTAGGGTTTTCAATTTTAAACTATTAGCAAAATTGTGATCTTCAAGTAAATAACTTAAAGAACTAAAGTATTAGTTAGAAGATTTTGATTTTAAATTGCTACCAAATTCTGTTCTTCAAGTAAATAACTTATAGAACAAACGTAGTTATTTAAGAGTTTTCAATTTTAAACTATTAACAAAATTCTGATCTTCAAGTAAATAACTTATAGAACCGAAGTAGTTAATTTAGAGTTTTTAATTTTAAACTATTAAAAAAATGCAGATCTTCAAGTAAATAACTTATAGAACAAAAGTAGTTATTTTAGGGTTTTCAATTTTAAACTATTAACAAAATTCTGATCTTCATGTAAATAACTTAAGGAACTAAAGTATTAGTTAGATGATTTTAATTTTAAATTGCTACAAAATTCTGTTCTTCAAGTAAATGACTTATAGAACAAAAGTAGTTATTTTAGAGTTTTCAATTTTAAACCATTGACAACATTCTGATCGTCAATTAAATAATCTATAGAACAGACGTAGTTATTTTAGTATTTTCAATTTGAACTATTAACAAAATTCTGATCTTCAAGTAAATAACTTAAAGAACTAAAGTATTAGTTTGAAGATTTTGATTTTAAATTGTCTACATATTTCTGTTCTTTAAGAAAATAACTAAAAGAACAAAAGTAGTTAGATTATAGCTTTAATTTTAAACTATTAACAAAATGCAGATCTTCTAGTAAATAACTTATAGAACAAAAGTAGTTATTTTAGGGTTTTCAATTTTAAACTATTAGCGAAATTCTGGTCTTCAAGTAAATAACTTAAAGAACTAAAGTATTAGTTAGAAAATTTTGATTTTAAATTGCTACAAAATTCTGTTCTTCAAGTAAATAACTTATAGAACAAAAGTAGTTATTTTAGAGTTTTCAATTTTAAACTATTAACAAAATTCTGATCTTCAAGTAAATAACTTATAGAACAGAAGTAGTTAATTTAGAGTTTTTAATTTTAAACTATTAACAAAATGCAGATCTTCAAGTAAATAACTTATAGAACAAAAGTAGTTATTTCAGGGTTTTCAATTTTAAACTATTAACAAAATTCTGATCTTCATGTAAATAACTTATAGAACAGAAGTAGTTAATTAAAGTTTTTAATTTTAAACTATTAACTAACCGCAGATCTTCAAGTAAATAACTTATAGAACAAAAGTAGTTATTTTAGGGTTTTCAATTTTAAACTATTAACAAAATTCTGATCTTTAAGTAAATAACTTAAAGACCAGAAGTAGTTAATTTAGAGTTTTTGATTTTAAACTATTAACTAAACGCAGATCTTCAAGTAAATAACTTATAGAACAAAAGTAGTTATTTTAGGGTTTTTAATTTTAAACTATTAGCAAAATTCTGATCTTCAAGTAAATAACTTATAGAACAGATGTAGTTAATTTAGAGTTTTTAATTTTAAACTATTAACAAAATGCAGATATTCAAGTAAATAACTTATAGAACAAAAGTAGTTATTTTAGGGTTTTCAATTTTAAACTATTAACAAAATTCTGAACTTCAAGTAAATAACTTATAGAACAGAAGTAGTTAATTTAGAGTTTTTAATTTTAAACTATTAATAAAATCCAGATCTTCAAGTAAATATCTTATAGAACAAACGTAGTTATTTTAGTATTTTCAATTTTGAACTATTAACAAAATCTTGATCTTCAAGTAAATAACTTAAAGAATTAAAGTATTAGTTTGAAGATTTTGATTTTAAATTGCCTACATATTTATGTTCTTTAAGTAAATAACTAAAAGAACAAAAGTAGTTAGATTATAGCTTTAATTTTAAACTTATAACAAAATGCAGATATTCAAGTAAATAACTTATAGAACAAAAGTAGTTAATTTTAGGGTTTTCAATTTTAAACTATTAACAAAATACTGATCTTCAAGTAAATAACTTAAAGACCAGAAGTAGTTAATTTAGAGTTTTTGATTTTAAACTATTAACTAAACGCACATCTTCAAGTAAATAACCTATAGAACAAAAGTTGTCATTTTAGGGTTTTTAATTTTAAACTATTAGCAAAATTCTGATCTTCAAGTAAATAACTTATAGAACAGATGTAGTTAATTTAGAGTTTTTAATTTTAAACTATTAACAAAATGCAGATCTTCAAGTAAATAACTTATAGAACAAAAGTAGTTATTTTAGGGTTTTCAATTTTAAACTATTAACAAAATTCTGAACTTCAAGTAAATAACTTATAGAACAGAAGTAGTTAATTTAGAGTTTTTAATTTTAAACTATTAATAAAATCCAGATCTTCAAGTAAATATCTTATAGAACAAACGTAGTTATTTTAGTATTTTCAATTTTGAACTATTAACAAAATCTTGATCTTCAAGTAAATAACTTAAAGAATTAAAGTATTAGTTTGAAGATTTTGATTTTAAATTGCCTACATATTTATGTTCTTTAAGTAAATAACTAAAAGAACAAAAGTAGTTAGATTATAGCTTTAATTTTAAACTAATAACAAAATGCAGATATTCAAGTAAATAACTTATAGAACAAAAGTAGTTAATTTTAGGGTTTTCAATTTTAAACTATTAACAAAATTCTGATCTTCATGTAAATAACTTAAGGAACTAAAGTATTAGTTAGATGATTTTAATTTTAAATTGCTACAAAATTCTGTTCTTCAAGTAAATGACTTATAGAACAAAAGTAGTTATTTTAGAGTTTTCAATTTTAAACCATTGACAACATTCTGATCGTCAATTAAATAATCTATAGAACAGACGTAGTTATTTTAGTATTTTCAATTTGAACTATTAACAAAATTCTGATCTTCAAGTAAATAACTTAAAGAACTAAAGTATTAGTTTGAAGATTTTGATTTTAAATTGTCTACATATTTCTGTTCTTTAAGAAAATAACTAAAAGAACAAAAGTAGTTAGATTATAGCTTTAATTTTAAACTATTAACAAAATGCAGATCTTCTAGTAAATAACTTATAGAACAAAAGTAGTTATTTTAGGGTTTTCAATTTTAAACTATTAGCGAAATTCTGGTCTTCAAGTAAATAACTTAAAGAACTAAAGTATTAGTTAGAAAATTTTGATTTTAAATTGCTACAAAATTCTGTTCTTCAAGTAAATAACTTATAGAACAAAAGTGGTTATTTTAGAGTTTTCAATTTTAAACTATTAACAAAATTCTGATCTTCAAGTAAATAACTTATAGAACAGAAGTAGTTAATTTAGAGTTTTTAATTTTAAACTATTAACAAAATGCAGATCTTCAAGTAAATAACTTATAGAACAAAAGTAGTTATTTCAGGGTTTTCAATTTTAAACTATTAACAAAATTCTGATCTTCATGTAAATAACTTATAGAACAGAAGTAGTTAATTAAAGTTTTTAATTTTAAACTATTAACTAACCGCAGATCTTCAAGTAAATAACTTATAGAACAAAAGTAGTTATTTTAGGGTTTTCAATTTTAAACTATTAACAAAATTCTGATCTTTAAGTAAATAACTTAAGGAACTAAAGTATTAGTTAGAAGATTTTAATTTTAAATTGCTACAAAATTCTGTTCTTCAAGTAAATAACTTATAGAACAAAAGTAGTTATTTTAGAGTTTTCAATTTTAAACCATTGACAACATTCTGATCGTCAATTAAATAACTTATAGAACAGACGTAGTTATTTTAGTATTTTCAATTTTGAACTATTAACAAAATTCTGATCTTCAAGTAAATAACTTAAAGAACTAAAGTATTAGTTTGAAGATTTTGATTTTAAATTGTCTACATATTTCTGTTCTTTAAGTAAATAACTAAAAGAACAAAAGTTGTTAGATTATAGCTTTAATTTTAAACTATTAACAAAATGCAGATCTACAAGTAAATAACTTATAGAACAAAAGTAGTTATTTTAGGGTTTTCAATTTTAAACTATTAGCGAAATTCTGATCTTCAAGTGAATTATTTAAAGAACTAAAGTATTAGTTAGAAGATTTTGATTTTGAATTGCTACAAAATTCTGTTCTTGAGGTAAATAACTTATAGAACAAAAGTAGTTATTTTAGAGTTTTCAATTTTAAACTATTAACAAAATTCTGATCTTCAAGTAAATAACTTATAGAACAGAAGTAGTTAATTTAGAGTTTTTAATTTTAAACCATTAACAAAATGCAGATCTTCAAGTAAATAACTTATAGAACAAAAGTAGTTATTTTAGGGTTTTCAAGTTTAAACTATTAACAAAATTCTGATCTTCAAGTAAATAACTTATAGAACCGAAGTAGTTAATTTAGAGTTTTTAATTTTAAACCATTAAAAAAATGCAGATCTTCAAGTAAATAACTTATAGAACAAAAGTAGTTATTTTAGGGTTTTCAATTTTAAACTATTAACAAAATTCTGATCTTCATGTAAATAACTTATAGAACAGAAGTAGTTAATTTAGAGTTTTTAATTTTAAACTATTAACTAAACGAAGATTTTCAAGTAAATAACTTATAGAACAAAAATCGTTATTTTAGGGTTTTCAATTTTAAACTATTAACAAAATTCTGATCTTCAAGTAAATAACTTATAGAACAGAAGTAGTTAATTTAGAGTTTTTAATTTTAAACTATTAACAAAATGCAGATCTTCAAGTAAATAACTTATAGAACAAAAATAGTTATTTTAGGGTTTTCAATTTTAAACTATTAGCAAAATTGTGATCTTCAAGTAAATAACTTAAAGAACTAAAGTATTAGTTAGAAGATTTTGATTTTAAATTGCTACAAAATTCTGTTCTTCAAGTAAATAACTTATAGAACAAACGTAGTTATTTAAGAGTTTTCAATTTTAAACTATTAACAAAATTCTGATCTTCAAGTAAATAACTTATAGAACCGAAGTAGTTAATTTAGAGTTTTTAATTTTAAACTATTAAAAAAATGCAGATCTTCAAGTAAATAACTTATAGAACAAAAGTAGTTATTTTAGGGTTTTCAATTTTAAACTATTAACAAAATTCTGATCTTCATGTAAATAACTTAAGGAACTAAAGTATTAGTTAGATGATTTTAATTTTAAATTGCTACAAAATTCTGTTCTTCAAGTAAATGACTTATAGAACAAAAGTAGTTATTTTAGAGTTTTCAATTTTAAACCATTGACAACATTCTGATCGTCAATTAAATAATCTATAGAACAGACGTAGTTATTTTAGTATTTTCAATTTGAACTATTAACAAAATTCTGATCTTCAAGTAAATAACTTAAAGAACTAAAGTATTAGTTTGAAGATTTTGATTTTAAATTGTCTACATATTTCTGTTCTTTAAGAAAATAACTAAAAGAACAAAAGTAGTTAGATTATAGCTTTAATTTTAAACTATTAACAAAATGCAGATCTTCTAGTAAATAACTTATAGAACAAAAGTAGTTATTTTAGGGTTTTCAATTTTAAACTATTAGCGAAATTCTGGTCTTCAAGTAAATAACTTAAAGAACTAAAGTATTAGTTAGAAAATTTTGATTTTAAATTGCTACAAAATTCTGTTCTTCAAGTAAATAACTTATAGAACAAAAGTAGTTATTTTAGAGTTTTCAATTTTAAACTATTAACAAAATTCTGATCTTCAAGTAAATAACTTATAGAACAGAAGTAGTTAATTTAGAGTTTTTAATTTTAAACTATTAACAAAATGCAGATCTTCAAGTAAATAACTTATAGAACAAAAGTAGTTATTTCAGGGTTTTCAATTTTAAACTATTAACAAAATTCTGATCTTCATGTAAATAACTTATAGAACAGAAGTAGTTAATTAAAGTTTTTAATTTTAAACTATTAACTAACCGCAGATCTTCAAGTAAATAACTTATAGAACAAAAGTAGTTATTTTAGGGTTTTCAATTTTAAACTATTAACAAAATTCTGATCTTTAAGTAAATAACTTAAGGAACTAAAGTATTAGTTAGAAGATTTTAATTTTAAATTGCTACAAAATTCTGTTCTTCAAGTAAATAACTTATAGAACAAAAGTAGTTATTTTAGAGTTTTCAATTTTAAACCATTGACAACATTCTGATCGTCAATTAAATAACTTATAGAACAGACGTAGTTATTTTAGTATTTTCAATTTTGAACTATTAACAAAATTCTGATCTTCAAGTAAATAACTTAAAGGACTAAAGTATTAGTTTGAAGATTTTGATTTTAAATTGTCTACATATTTCTGTTCTTTAAGTAAATAACTAAAAGAACAAATGTTGTTAGATTATAGCTTTAATTTTAAACTATTAACAAAATGCAGATCTACAAGTAAATAACTTATAGAACAAAAGTAGTTATTTTAGGGTTTTCAATTTTAAACTATTAGCGAAATTCTGATCTTCAAGTGAATTATTTAAAGAACTAAAGTATTAGTTAGAAGATTTTGATTTTGAATTGCTACAAAATTCTGTTCTTGAAGTAAATAACTTATAGAACAAAAGTAGTTATTTTAGAGTTTTCAATTTTAAACTATTAACAAAATTCTGATCTTCAAGTAAATAACTTATAGAACAGAAGTAGTTAATTTAGAGTTTTTAATTTTAAACCATTAACAAAATGCAGATCTTCAAGTAAATAACTTATAGAACAAAAGTAGTTATTTTAGGGTTTTCAATTTTAAACTATTAACAAAATTCTGATCTTCAAGTAAATAACTTATAGAACCGAAGTAGTTAATTTAGAGTTTTTAATTTTAAACCATTAAAAAAATGCAGATCTTCAAGTAAATAACTTATAGAACAAAAGTAGTTATTTTAGGGTTTTCAATTTTAAACTATTAACAAAATTCTGATCTTCATGTAAATAACTTATAGAACAGAAGTAGTTAATTTAGAGTTTTTAATTTTAAACTATTAACTAAACGAAGATTTTCAAGTAAATAACTTATAGAACAAAAATCGTTATTTTAGGGTTTTCAATTTTAAACTATTAACAAAATTCTGATCTTCAAGTAAATAACTTATAGAACAGAAGTAGTTAATTTAGAGTTTTTAATTTTAAACTATTAACAAAATGCAGATCTTCAAGTAAATAACTTATAGAACAAAAATAGTTATTTTAGGGTTTTCAATTTTAAACTATTAGCAAAATTGTGATCTTCAAGTAAATAACTTAAAGAACTAAAGTATTAGTTAGAAGATTTTGATTTTAAATTGCTACAAAATTCTGTTCTTCAAGTAAATAACTTATAGAACAAACGTAGTTATTTAAGAGTTTTCAATTTTAAACTATTAACAAAATTCTGATCTTCAAGTAAATAACTTATAGAACCGAAGTAGTTAATTTAGAGTTTTTAATTTTAAACTATTAAAAAAATGCAGATCTTCAAGTAAATAACTTATAGAACAAAAGTAGTTATTTTAGGGTTTTCAATTTTAAACTATTAACAAAATTCTGATCTTCATGTAAATAACTTATAGAACAGAAGTAGTTAATTTAGAGTTTTTAATTTTAAACTATTAACTAAACGAAGATCTTCAAGTAAATAACTTATAGAACAAAAATCGTTATTTTAGGGTTTTCAATTTTAAACTATTAACAAAATTCTGATCTTCAAGTAAATAACTTATAGAACAGAAGTAGTTAATTTAGAGTTTTTAATTTTAAACTATTAACAAAATCCAAATCTTCAAGTAAATAACTTATAGAACAAACGTAGTTATTTTAGTATTTTCAATTTTGAACTATTAGCAAAATTCTGATCTTCAAGTAAATAACTTATAGACAAAAGTAGTTATGTTAGGGTTTTCAATTTTAAACTATTAGCAAAATTCTGATCCTCAAGTAAATAACTTATAGAACAGAAGTAGTTAATTTAGAGTTTTTAATTTTAAACTATTAACAAAATGCAGATATTCAAGTAAATAACTTATAGAACAAAAGTAGTTATATTTTAGGGTTTTCAATTTTAAACTATTAACAAAATTCTGATATTCAAGTAAATAACTTATAGAACAGAAGTAGTTAATTTAGAGTTTTTAATTTTAAACTATAAACAAAATCCAGATCTTCAAGTAAATAACTTATAGAACAAACGTAGTTATTTTAGTATTTTCAATTTTGAACTATTAACAAAATTCTGATCTTCAAGTAAATAACTTCAAGAACTAAAGTATTAGTTTGAAGATTTTGATTTTAAATTGTCTACATATTTCTGTTTTTTAAGTAAATAACCAAAAGAACAAAAGTAGTTAGATTATAGCTTTAATTTTAAACTATTAATAAAATGCAGATCTTCAAGTAAATAACTTATAAAACAAAAGTAGTTAGTTTAGGGTTTTCAAATTTTAAACTATTAGCAAAATTCTGATCTTCAAGTAAATAACTTAAAGAACTAAAGTATTAGTTAGAAGATTTTGATTTTAAATTGCTACAAAATTCTGTTCTTCAAGTAAATAACTTATAGAACAAAAGCAGTTATTTTAAAGTTTTTAATTTTAAACTATTAACAAAATGCAGATCTTCAAGTAAATAACTTATAGAACAAAAGTAGTTATTTTATTGTTTTCAATTTTAAACTATTAACAAAATTCTGATCTTCATGTAAATAACTTATAGAACAGAAGTAGTTAATTTATAGTTTTTAATTTTAAACTTGTAACTAAACGCAGATCTTCAAGTAAATAACTTATAGAACAAAAGTAGTTATTTTAGGGTTTTCAATTTTAAACTATTAACAAAATTCTGATTTTTAAGTAAGTAACTTAAGGAACTAAAGTATTAGTTAGAAGATTTTAATTTTAAATTGCTACAAAATTCTGTTCTTCAAGTAAATAACTTATAGAACAAAAGTAGTTATTTTAGAGTTTTCAATTTTAAACTATTGACAACATCCTGATCTTCAAGTAAATAAATTTTAGAACAGAAGTAGTTAATTTAGAGTTTTTAATTTTAAACTATTAACAAAATGCAGATCTTCAAGTAAATAACTTATAGAACAAAAATAGTTATTTTAGGGTTTTCAATTTTAAACTATTAGCAAAATTGGTATCTTCAAGTAAATAACCTTAAGAACTAAAGTATTAGTTAGAAGATTTTGATTTTAAATTGCTACAAAATTCTGTTCTTCAAGTAAATAACTTATAGAACAAAAATAGTTAATTTAGAGTTTTTAATTTTAAACTATTAACAAAATTCTGATCTTCAAGTAAATAACTAATAGAACAGAAGTAGTTAATTTAGACTTTTTAATTTTAAACTATTAACAAAATGCAGATCTTCAAGTAAATAACTTATAGAACAAAAGTAGTTATTTTAGGGTCTTCAATTTTAAACTATTAACAAAATTCTGATTTTCATGTAAATAACTTATAGAACAGAAGTAGTTAATTTAGAGTTTTTAATTTTAAACTATTAACTAAACGCAGATCTTCAAGTAAATAACTTATAGAACAGAAGTAGTTAATTTAGAGTTTTTAATTTTAAACTATTGACAACATTCTGATCTTCAAGTAAATAACTTATAGAACAGAAGTAGTTAATTTAGAGTTTTTAATTTTAAACTATTAACAAAATGCAGATCTTCAAGTAAATAACTTATAGAACAAAAGTAGTTATTTTAGGGTTTTCAATTTTAAACTATTAGCAAAATTGTGATCTTCAAGTAAATAACTTAAAGAACTAAAGTATTAGTTAGAAGATTTTGATTTTAAATTGCTACAAAATTCTGTTCTTCATGTAAATAACTTATAGAACAAAAGTAGTTATTTTAGAGTTTTCAATTTTAAACTATTAACAAAATTCTGCTCTTCAAGTAAATAACTTATAGAACAGAAGTAGTTAATTTAGAGTTTTTAATTTTAAACTATTAACAAAATCCAAATCTTCAAGTAAATAACTTATAGAACAAACGTAGTTATTTTATTATTTTCAATTTTGAACTATTAGCAAAATTCTGATCTTCAAGTAAATAACTTATAGAACAAAAGTAGTTATTTTAGGGTTTTCAATTTTAAACTATTAGCGAAATTCTGATCTTCAAGTGAATTATTTAAAGAACTAAAGTATTAGTTAGAAGATTTTGATTTTGAATTGCTACAAAATTCTGTTCTTGAAGTAAATAACTTATAGAACAAAAGTAGTTATTTTAGAGTTTTCAATTTTAAACTATTAACAAAATTCTGATCTTCAAGTAAATTACTTATAGAACAGCAGTAGTTAATTTAGAGTTTTTAATTTTAAACCATTAACAAAATGCAGATCTTCAAGTAAATAACTTATAGAACAAAAGTAGTTATTTTAGGGTTTTCAATTTTAAACTATTAACAAAATTCTGATCTTCAAGTAAATAACTTATAGAACAGAAGTAGTTAATTTAGAGTTTTTAATTTTAAACCATTAACAAAATGCAGATCTTCAAGTAAATAACTTATAGAACAAAAGTAGTTATTTTAGGGTTTTCAATTTTAAACTATTAACAAAATTCTGATCTTCAAGTAAATAACTTATAGAACCGAAGTAGTTAATTTAGAGTTTTTAATTTTAAACCATTAAAAAAATGCAGATCTTCAAGTAAATAACTTATAGAACAAAAGTAGTTATTTTAGGGTTTTCAATTTTAAACTATTAACAAAATTCTGATCTTCATGTAAATAACTTATAGAACAGAAGTAGTTAATTTAGAGTTTTTAATTTTAAACTATTAACTAAACGAAGATTTTCAAGTAAATAACTAATAGAACAAAAATCGTTATTTTAGGGTTTTCAATTTTAAACTATTAACAAAATTCTGATCTTCAAGTAAATAACTTATAGAACAGAAGTAGTTAATTTAGAGTTTTTAATTTTAAACTATTAACAAAATGCAGATCTTCAAGTAAATAACTTATAGAACAAAAATAGTTATTTTAGGGTTTTCAATTTTAAACTATTAGCAAAATTGTGATCTTCAAGTAAATAACTTAAAGAACTAAAGTATTAGTTAGAAGATTTTGATTTTAAATTGCTACAAAATTCTGTTCTTCAAGTAAATAACTTATAGAACAAACGTAGTTATTTAAGAGTTTTCAATTTTAAACTATTAACAAAATTCTGATCTTCAAGTAAATAACTTATAGAACCGAAGTAGTTAATTTAGAGTTTTTTATTTTAAACTAATAAAAAAATGCAGATCTTCAAGTAAATAACTTATAGAACAAAAGTAGTTATTTTAGGGTTTTCAATTTTAAACTATTAACAAAATTCTGATCTTCATGTAAATAACTTATAGAACAGAAGTAGTTAATTTAGAGTTTTTAATTTTAAACTATTAACTAAACGAAGATCTTCAAGTAAATAACTTATAGAACAAAAATCGTTATTTTAGGGTTTTCAATTTTAAACTATTAACAAAATTCTGATCTTCAAGTAAATAACTTATAGAACAGAAGTAGTTAATTTAGAGTTTTTAATTTTAAACTATTAACAAAATCCAAATCTTCAAGTAAATAACTTATAGAACAAACGTAGTTATTTTAGTATTTTCAATTTTGAACTATTAGCAAAATTCTGATCTTCAAGTAAATAACTTATAGACAAAAGTAGTTATGTTAGGGTTTTCAATTTTAAACTATTAGCAAAATTCTGATCCTCAAGTAAATAACTTATAGAACAGAAGTAGTTAATTTAGAGTTTTTAATTTTAAACTATTAACAAAATGCAGATCTTCAAGTAAATAACTTATAGAACAAAAGTAGTTATATTTTAGGGTTTTCAATTTTAAACTATTAACAAAATTCTGATATTCAAGTAAATAACTTATAGAACAGAAGTAGTTAATTTAGAGTTTTTAATTTTAAACTATAAACAAAATCCAGATCTTCAAGTAAATAACTTATAGAACAAACGTAGTTATTTTAGTATTTTCTATTTTGAACTATTAACAAAATTCTGATCTTCAAGTAAATAACTTCAAGAACTAAAGTATTAGTTTGAAGATTTTGATTTTAAATTGTCTACATATTTCTGTTTTTTAAGTAAATAACCAAAAGAACAAAAGTAGTTGGATTATAGCTTTAATTTTAAACTATTAATAAAATGCAGATCTTCAAGTAAATAACTTATAAAACAAAAGTAGTTAGTTTAGGGTTTTCAAATTTTAAACTATTAGCAAAATTCTGATCTTCAAGTAAATAACTTAAAGAACTAAAGTATTAGTTAGAAGATTTTGATTTTAAATTGCTACAAAATTCTGTTCTTCAAGTAAATAACTTATAGAACAAAAGCAGTTATTTTAGAGTTTTTAATTTTAAACTATTAACAAAATGCAGATCTTCAAGTAAATAACTTATAGAACAAAAGTAGTTATTTTATTGTTTTCAATTTTAAACTATTAACAAAATTCTGATCTTCATGTAAATAACTTATAGAACAGAAGTAGTTAATTTATAGTTTTTAATTTTAAACTTGTAACTAAACGCAGATCTTCAAGTAAATAACTTATAGAACAAAAGTAGTTATTTTAGGGTTTTCAATTTTAAACTATTAACAAAATTCTGATTTTTAAGTAAGTAACTTAAGGAACTAAAGTATTAGTTAGAAGATTTTAATTTTAAATTGCTACAAAATTCTGTTCTTCAAGTAAATAACTTATAGAACAAAAGTAGTTATTTTAGAGTTTTCAATTTTAAACTATTGACAACATCCTGATCTTCAAGTAAATAAATTTTAGAACAGAAGTAGTTAATTTAGAGTTTTTAATTTTAAACTATTAACAAAATGCAGATCTTCAAGTAAATAACTTATAGAACAAAAATAGTTATTTTAGGGTTTTCAATTTTAAACTATTAGCAAAATTGGTATCTTCAAGTAAATAACTTAAAGAACTAAAGTATTAGTTAGAAGATTTTGATTTTAAATTGCTACAAAATTCTGTTCTTCAAGTAAATAACTTATAGAACAAAAGTAGTTAATTTAGAGTTTTTAATTTTAAACTATTAACAAAATTCTGATCTTCAAGTAAATAACTAATAGAACAGAAGTAGTTAATTTAGACTTTTTAATTTTAAACTATTAACAAAATGCAGATCTTCAAGTAAATAACTTATAGAACAAAAGTAGTTATTTTAGGGTCTTCAATTTTAAACTATTAACAAAATTCTGATTTTCATGTAAATAACTTATAGAACAGAAGTAGTTAATTTAGAGTTTTTAATTTTAAACTATTAACTAAACGCAGATCTTCAAGTAAATAACTTATAGAACAGAAGTAGTTAATTTAGAGTTTTTAATTTTAAACTATTGACAACATTCTGATCTTCAAGTAAATAACTTATAGAACAGAAGTAGTTAATTTAGAGTTTTTAATTTTAAACTATTAACAAAATGCAGATCTTCAAGTAAATAACTTATAGAACAAAAGTAGTTATTTTAGGGTTTTCAATTTTAAACTATTAGCAAAATTGTGATCTTCAAGTAAATAACTTAAAGAACTAAAGTATTAGTTAGAAGATTTTGATTTTGAATTGCTACAAAATTCTGTTCTTGAAGTAAATAACTTATAGAACAAAAGTAGTTATTTTAGAGTTTTAATTTTAAACTATTAACAAAATTCTGCTCTTCAAGTAAATAACTTATAGAACAGAAGTAGTTAATTTAGAGTTTTTAATTTTAAACTATTAACAAAATCCAAATCTTCAAGTAAATAACTTATAGAACAAACGTAGTTATTTTATTATTTTCAATTTTGAACTATTAGCAGAATTCTGATCTTCAAGTAAATAACTTATAGAACAAAAGTAGTTATTTTAGGGTTTTCAATTTTAAACTATTAGCGAAATTCTGATCTTCAAGTGAATTATTTAAAGAACTAAAGTATTAGTTAGAAGATTTTGATTTTGAATTGCTACAAAATTCTGTTCTTGAAGTAAATAACTTATAGAACAAAAGTAGTTATTTTAGAGTTTTCAATTTTAAACTATTAACAAAATTCTGATCTTCAAGTAAATTACTTATAGAACAGAAGTAGTTAATTTAGAGTTTTTAATTTTAAACCATTAACAAAATGCAGATCTTCAAGTAAATAACTTATAGAACAAAAGTAGTTATTTTAGGGTTTTCAATTTTAAACTATTAACAAAATTCTGATCTTTAAGTAAGTAACTTAAGGAACTAAAGTATTAGTTAGAAGATTTTGATTTTAAATTGCTACAAAATTCTGTTCTTCAAGTAAATAACTAATAGAACAAACGTAGTTATTTTAGAGTTTTCAATTTTAAACTATTAACAAAATTCTGATCTTCAAGTAAATAACTTATAGAACAGAAGTAGTTAATTTAGAGTTTTTAATTTTAAACCATTAACAAAATGCAGATCTTCAAGTAAATAACTTATAGAACAAAAGTAGTTATTTTAGGGTTTTCAATTTTAAACTATTAACAAAATTCTGATCTTTAAGTAAGTAACTTAAGGAACTAAAGTATTAGTTAGAAGATTTTGATTTTAAATTGCTACAAAATTCTGTTCTTCAAGTAAATAACTTATAGAACAAACGTAGTTATTTTAGAGTTTTCAATTTTAAACTATTAACAAAATTCTGATCTTCAAGTAAATAACTTATAGAACCGAAGTAGTTAATTTAGAGTTTTTAATTTTAAACTATTAAAAAAATGCAGATCTTCAAGTAAATAACTTATAGAACAAAAGTAGTTATTTTAGGGTTTTCAATTTTAAACTATTAACAAAATTCTGATCTTCATGTAAATAACTTATAGAACAGAAGTAGTTAATTTAGAGTTTTTAATTTTAAACTATTAACTAAACGAAGATCTTCAAGTAAATAACTTATAGAACAAAAATCGTTATTTTAGGGTTTTCAATTTTAAACTATTAACAAAATTCTGATCTTCAAGTAAATAACTTATAGAACAGAAGTAGTTAATTTAGAGTTTTTAATTTTAAACTATTAACAAAATGCAGATCTTCAAGTAAATAACTTATAGAACAAAAATAGTTATTTTAGGGTTTTCAATTTTAAACTATTAACAAAATTCTGATCTTCAAGTAAATAACTTATAGAACAGAAGTAGTTAATTTAGAGTTTTTAATTTTAAACTATTAACAAAATCCAGATCTTCAAGTAAATAACTTATAGAACAAACGTAGTTATTTTAGTATTTTCAATTTTGAACTATTAAAAAATGCAGATCTTCAAGTAAATACCTTATAAAACAAAAGTAGTTATTTTAGGGTTTTCAATTATAAACTATTAGCAAAATTCTGATCTTCAAGTAAATAACTTAAAGAACTAAAGTATTAGTTAGAAGATTTTGATTTTGAATTGCTACAAAATTCTGTTCTTGAAGTAAATAACTTATAGAACAAAAGTAGTTATTTTAGAGTTTTCAATTTTAAACTATTAACAAAATTCTGATCTTCAAGTAAATAACTTATAGAACAGAAGTAGTTAATTTAGAGTTTTTAATTTTAAACCATTAACAAAATGCAGATCTTCAAGTAAATAACTTATAGAACAAAAGTAGTTATTTTAGGGTTTTCAATTTTAAACTATTAACAAAATTCTGATCTTCATGTAAATAACTTATAGAACAGAAGTAGTTAATTTAGAGTTTTTAATTTTAAACTATTAACTAAACGAAGATCTTCAAGTAAATAACTTATAGAACAAAAATCGTTATTTTAGGGTTTTCAATTTTAAACTATTAACAAAATTCTGATCTTCAAGTAAATAACTTATAGACAAAAGTAGTTATGTTAGGGTTTTCAATTTTAAACTATTAGCAAAATTCTGATCCTCAAGTAAATAACTTATAGAACAGAAGTAGTTAATTTAGAGTTTTTAATTTTAAACTATTAACAAAATGCAGATCTTCAAGTAAATAACTTATAGAACAAACGTAGTTATTTTAGTATTTCCAATTTGGACTATTAACAAAATTCTGATCTTCAAGTAAATAACTTCAAGAACTAAAGTATTAGTTTGAAGATTTTGATTTTAAATTGTCTACATATTTCTGTTTTTTAAGTAAATAACTAAAAGAACAAAAGTAGTTAGATTATAGCTTTAATTTTAAACTATTAATAAAATGCAGATCTTCAAGTAAATAACTTATAAAACAAAAGTAGTTAGTTTAGGGTTTTCAATTTTAAACTATTAGCAAAATTCTGATCTTCAAGTAAATAACTTAAAGAACTAAAGTATTAGTTAGAAGATTTTGATTTTAAATTGCTACAAAATTCTGTTCTTCAAGTAAATAACTTATAGAACAAAAGCAGTTATTTTAGAGTTTTTAATTTTAAACTATTAACAAAATGCAGATCTTCAAGTAAATAACTTATAGAACAAAAGTAGTTATTTTATTGTTTTCAATTTTAAACTATTAACAAAATTCTGATCTTCATGTAAATAACTTATAGAACAGAAGTAGTTAATTTATAGTTTTTAATTTTAAACTTGTAACTAAACGCAGATCTTCAAGTAAATAACTTATAGAACAAAAGTAGTTATTTTAGGGTTTTCAATTTTAAACTATTAACAAAATTCTGATTTTTAAGTAAGTAACTTAAGGATCTAAAGTATTAGTTAGAAGATTTTAATTTTAAATTGCTACAAAATTCTGTTCTTCAAGTAAATAACTTATAGAACAAAAATAGTTATTTTAGAGTTTTCAATTTTATACTATTGACAACATCCTGATCTTCAAGTAAATAAATTTTAGAACAGAAGTAGTTAATTTAGAGTTTTTAATTTTAAACTATTAACAAAATGCAGATCTTCAAGTAAATAACTTATAGAACAAAAATAGTTATTTTAGGGTTTTCAATTTTAAACTATTAGCAAAATTGGTATCTTCAAGTAAATAACTTAAAGAACTAAAGTATTAGTTAGAAGATTTTGATTTTAAATTGCTACAAAATTCTGTTCTTCAAGTAAATAACTTATAGAACAAAAGTAGTTAATTTAGAGTTTTTAATTTTAAACTATTAACAAAATGCAGATCTTCAAGTAAATAACTTATAGAACAGAAGTAGTTAATTTAGGGTCTTCAATTTTAAACTATTAACAAAATTCTGATTTTCATGTAAATAACTTATAGAACAGAAGTAGTTAATTTAGAGTTTTTAATTTTAAACTATTAACTAAACGCAGATCTTCAAGTAAATAACTTATAGAACAGAAGTAGTTAATTTAGAGTTTTTAATTTTAAACTATTGACAACATTCTGATCTTCAAGTAAATAACTTATAGAACAGAAGTAGTTAATTTAGAGTTTTTAATTTTAAACTATTAACAAAATGCAGATCTTCAAGTAAATAACTTATAGAACAAAATTAGTTATTTTAGGGTTTTCAATTTTGAACTATTAGCAAAATTGTGATCTTCAAGTAAATAACTTAAAGAACTAAAGTATTAGTTAGAAGATTTTGATTTTAAATTGCTACAAAATTCTGTTCTTCAAGTAAATAACTTATAGAACAGAAGTAGCTAATTTAGAGTTTTTAATTTTAAACTATTAACAAAATCCAAATCTTCAAGTAAATAACTTATAGAACAAACGTAGTTATTTTAGTATTTTCAATTTTGAACTATTAGCAAAATTCTGATCTTCAAGTAAATAACTTATAGACAAAAGTAGTTATGTTAGGGTTTTCAATTTTAAACTATTAGCAAAATTCTGATCCTCAAGTAAATAACTTATAGAACAGAAGTAGTTAATTTAGAGTTTTTAATTTTAAACTATTAACAAAATGCAGATCTTCAAGTAAATAACTTATAGAACAAACGTAGTTATTTTAGTATTTCCAATTTTGAACTATTAACAAAATTCTGATCTTCAAGTAAATAACTTCAAGAACTAAAGTATTAGTTTGAAGATTTTGATTTTAAATTGTCTACATATTTCTGTTTTTTAAGTAAATAACTAAAAGAACAAAAGTAGTTAGATTATAGCTTTAATTTTAAACTATTAATAAAATGCAGATCTTCAAGTAAATAACTTATAAAACAAAAGTAGTTAGTTTAGGGTTTTCAATTTTAAACTATTAGCAAAATTCTGATCTTCAAGTAAATAACTTAAAGAACTAAAGTATTAGTTAGAAGATTTTGATTTTAAATTGCTACAAAATTCTGTTCTTCAAGTAAATAACTTATAGAACAAAAGCAGTTATTTTAGAGTTTTTAATTTTAAACTATTAACAAAATGCAGATCTTCAAGTAAATAACTTATAGAACAAAAGTAGTTATTTTATTGTTTTCAATTTTAAACTATTAACAAAATTCTGATCTTCATGTAAATAACTTATAGAACAGAAGTAGTTAATTTATAGTTTTTAATTTTAAACTTGTAACTAAACGCAGATCTTCAAGTAAATAACTTATAGAACAAAAGTAGTTATTTTAGGGTTTTCAATTTTAAACTATTAACAAAATTCTGATTTTTAAGTAAGTAACTTAAGGAACTAAAGTATTAGTTAGAAGATTTTAATTTTAAATTGCTACAAAATTCTGTTCTTCAAGTAAATAACTTATAGAACAAAAATAGTTATTTTAGAGTTTTCAATTTTAAACTATTGACAACATCCTGATCTTGAAGTAAATAAATTTTAGAACAGAAGTAGTTAATTTAGAGTTTTTAATTTTAAACTATTAACAAAATGCAGATCTTCAAGTAAATAACTTATAGAACAAAAATAGTTATTTTAGGGTTTTCAATTTTAAACTATTAGCAAAATTGGTATCTTCAAGTAAATAACTTAAAGAACAAAAGTAGTTAATTTAGAGTTTTTAATTTTAAACTATTAACAAAATTCTGATCTTCAAGTAAATAACTAATAGAACAGAAGTAGTTAATTTAGACTTTTTAATTTTAAACTATTAACAAAATGCAGATCTTCAAGTAAATAACTTATAGAACAAAAGTAGTTATTTTAGGGTCTTCAATTTTAAACTATTAACAAAATTCTGATTTTCATGTAAATAACTTATAGAACAGAAGTAGTTAATTTAGAGTTTTTAATTTTAAACTATTGACAACATTCTGATCTTCAAGTAAATAACTTATAGAACAGAAGTAGTTAATTTAGAGTTTTTAATTTTAAACTATTAACAAAATGCAGATCTTCAAGTAAATAACTTATAGAACAAAATTAGTTATTTTAGGGTTTTCAATTTTAAACTATTAGCAAAATTGTGATCTTCAAGTAAATAACTTAAAGAACTAAAGTATTAGTTAGAAGATTTTGATTTTAAATTGCTACAAAATTCTGTTCTTCAAGTAAATAACTTATAGAACAAAAGTAGTTATTTTAGAGTTTTCAATTTTAAACTATTAACAAAATTCTGATCTTCAAGTAAATAACTTATAGAACAGAAGTAGTTAATTTAGAGTTTTTAATTTTAAACTATTAACAAAATCCAAATCTTCAAGTAAATAACTTATAGAACAAACGTAGTTATTTTATTATTTTCAATTTTGAACTATTAGCAAAATTCTGATCTTCAAGTAAATAACTTATAGAACAAAAGTAGTTATTTTAGGGTTTTCAATTTTAAACTATTAGCAAAATTCTGATCCTCAAGTAAATAACTTATAGAACAGAAGTAGGTAATTTAGAGTTTTTAATTTTAAACTATTAACAAAATGCAGATCATCAAGTAAATAACTTATAGAACAAAAGTAGTTATATTTTAGGGTTTTCAATTTTAAACTATTAACAAAATTCTGATCTTTAAGTAAATAACTTATAGAACAGAAGTAGTTAATTTAGAGTTTTTAATTTTAAACTATTAACAAAATCCAGATCTTCAAGTAAATAACTTATAGAACAAACGTAGTTATTTTAGTATTTTCAATTTTGAACTATTAACAAAATTCTGATCTTCAAGTAAATAACTTATAAAACAAAAGTAGTTATTTTAGGGTTTTCAATTTTAAACTATTAGCAAAATTCTGATCTTCAAGTAAATAACTTAAAGAACTAAAGTATTAGTTAGAAGATTTTGATTTTAAATTGCTACAAAATTCTGTTCTTCAAGTAAATAACTTATAGAACAAAAGCAGTTATTTTAGAGTTTTCAATTTTAAACTATTAACAAAATTCAGATCTTCAAGTAAATAACCTATAGACCAGAAGTAGTTAATTTAGAGCTTTTAATTTTAAACTATTAACAAAATGCAGATCTTCAAGTAAATAACTTATAGAACAAAAGTAGTTATTTTAGGGTTTTCAATTTTAAACTATTAACAAAATTCTGATCTTCATGTAAATAACTTGTAGAACAGAAGTAGTTAATTTATAGTTTTTAATTTTAAACTATTAACTAAACGCAGATCTTCAAGTAAATAACTTATAGAACAAAAGTAGTTATTTTAGGGTTTCGATTTTAAACTATTAACAAAATTCTGATCTTTAAGTAAGTAACTTAAGGAACTAAAGTATTAGTTAGAAGATTTTAATTTTAAATTGCTACAAAATTCTGTTCTTCAAGTAAATAACTTATAGAACAAAAGTAGTTATTTTAGAGTTTTCAATTTTAAACTATTGACAACATCCAAATCTTCAAGTAAATAACTTATAGAACAAACGTAGTTATTTTAGTATTTTCAATTTTGAACTATTAGCAAAATTCTGATCTTCAAGTAAATAACTTATAGAACAAAAGTAGTTACTTTAGGGTTTTCAATTTTAAACTATTAACAAAATTCTGATCTTCAAGTAAATAACTTATAGAACAGAAGTAGTTAATTTAGAGTTTTTAATTTTAAACTATTAACAAAATCCAAATCTTCAAGTAAATAACTTATAGAACAAACGTAGTTATTTTAGTATTTTCAATTTTGAACTATTAGCAAAATTCTGATCTTCAAGTAAATAACTTATAGAACAAAAGTAGTTATTTTAGGGTTTTCAATTTTAAACTATTAGCAAAATTCTGATCCTCTAGTAAATAACTTATAGAACAGAAGTAGTTATTTTAGGGTTTTCAATTGTATACTATTAACAATATTCTGATCTTCAAGTAAATAACTTATAGAACAGAAGTAGTTAATTTAGAGTTTTTAATTTTAAACTATTAACAAAATCCAGATCTTCAAGTAAATAACTTATAGAACAAACGTAGTTATTTTAGTATTTTCAATTTTGAACTATTAACAAAATTCTGATCTTCAAGTAAATAACTTAAAGAACTAAAGTATTAGTTTGAAGATTTTGATTTTAAATTGTCTACATATTTCTGTTCTTTAAGTAAATAACTAAAAGAACAAAAGTAGTTAGATTATAGCTTTAATTTTAAACTATTAACAAAATGCAGATCTTCAAGTAAATAACTTATAAAACAAAAGTAGTTATTTTAGGGTTTTCAATTTTAAACTATTAGCAAAATTCTGATCTTCAAGTAAATAACTTAAAGAACTAAAGTATTAGTTAGAAGATTTTGATTTTAAATTGCTACAAAATTCTGTTCTTCAAGTAAATAACTTATAGAACAAAAGCAGTTATTTTAGAGTTTTCAATTTTAAACTATTAACAAAATTCAGATCTTCAAGTAAATAACCTATAGACCAGAAGTAGTTAATTTAGAGCTTTTAATTTTAAACTATTAACAAAATGCAGATCTTCAAGTAAATAACTTATAGAACAAAAGTAGTTATTTTAGAGTTTTCAATTTTAAACTATTAACAAAATTCTGATCTTCATGTAAATAACTTATAGAACAGAAGTAGTTAATTTATAGTTTTTAATTTTAAACTATTAAATAAACGCAGATCTTCAAGTAAATAACTTATAGAACAAAAGTAGTTATTTTAGGGTTTCGATTTTAAACTATTAACAAAATTCTGATCTTTAAGTAAGTAACTTAAGGAACTAAAGTATTAGTTAGAAGATTTTAATTTTAAATTGCTACAAAATTCTGTTCTTCAAGTAAATAACTTATAGAACAAAAGTAGTTATTTTATAGTTTTCAATTTTAAACTATTGACAACATCCTGATCTTCAAGTAAAAAACTTTTAGAACAGAAGTAGTTAATTTAGAGTTTTTAATTTTAAACTATTAACAAAATGCAGATCCTCAAGTAAATAACTTATAGAACAAAAGTAATTATTTAAGAGTTTTCAATTTTAAACTAATAACAAAATTCTGATCTTCATGTAAATAACTTATAGAACAGAAGTAGTTAATTTAGAGTTTTTATTTTTAAACTATTAACAAAATGCAGATCTTCAAGTAAATAACTTATAGAACAAAAGTAGTTATTTTAGAGTTTTCAATTTTAAACTATTGACAACATTCTGATCTTCATGTAAATAACTTATAGAACAGAAGTAGTTAATTTATAGTTTTTAATTTTAAACTATTAACAAAATCCAGATCTTCAAGTAAATACCTTATAGAACAAACGTAGTTATTTTAGTATTTTCAATTTTGAACTGTTAACAAAATTCTGATCTTCAAGTAAATAACTTAAAGAACTAAAGTATTAGTTAGAAGATTTTAATTTTAAATTGCTAAAAAATTCTGTTCTTCAAGTAAATAACTTATAGAACAAAAGCAGTTATTTTAGAGTTTTCAATTTTAAACTATTAACAAAATTCTGATCTTCATGTAAATAACTTATAGAACAGAAGTAGTTAATTTAGAGTTTTTATTTTTAAACTATTAACAAATAGCAGATCTTCAAGTAAATAACTTTTAGAACAAAAATAGTTATTTTAGGGTTTTCAATTTTAAACTATTAGCAAAATTGTGATCTTCAAGTAAATAACTTATAGAACCGAAGTAGTTAATTTAGAGTTTTTAATTTTAAACTATTAAAAAAATGCAGATCTTCAAGTAAATAACTTATAGAACAAAAGTAGTTATTTTAGGGTTTTCAATTTTAAACTATTAACAAAATTCTGATCTTCATGTAAATAACTTATAGAACAGAAGTAGTTAATTTAGTGTTTTTAATTTTAAACTATTAACTAAACGAAGATCTTCAAGTAAATAACTTATAGAACAAAAATCGTTATTTTAGGGTTTTCAATTTTAAACTATTAACAAAATTCTGATCTTCAAGTAAATAACTTATAGAACAGAAGTAGTTAATTTAGAGTTTTTAATTTTAAACTATTAACAAAATGCAGATCTTCAAGTAAATAACTTATAGAACAAAAATAGTTATTTTAGGGTTTTCAATTTTAAACTATTAGCAAAATTGTGATCTTCAAGTAAATAACTTAAAGAACTAAAGTATTAGTTAGAAGATTTTGATTTTAAATTGCTACAAAATTCTGTTCTTCAAGTAAATAACTTATAGAACAAACGTAGTTATTTAAGAGTTTTCAATTTTAAACTATTAACAAAATTCTGATCTTCAAGTAAATAACTTATAGAACCGAAGTAGTTAATTTAGAGTTTTTAATTTTAAACTATTAAAAAAATGCAGATCTTCAAGTAAATAACTTATAGAACAAAAGTAGTTATTTTAGGGTTTTCAATTTTATACTATTAACAAAATTCTGATCTTCATGTAAATAACTTATAGAACAGAAGTAGTTAATTTAGAGTTTTTAATTTTAAACTATTAACTAAACGAAGATCTTCAAGTAAATAACTTATAGAACAAAAATCGTTATTTTAGGGTTTTCAATTTTAAACTATTAACAAAATTCTGATCTTCAAGTAAATAACTTATAGAACAGCAGTAGTTAATTTAGAGTTTTTAATTTTAAACTATTAACAAAATCCAAATCTTCAAGTAAATAACTTATAGAACAAACGTAGTTATTTTAGTATTTTCACTTTTGAACTATTAGCAAAATTCTGATCTTCAAGTAAATAACTTATAGACAAAAGTAGTTATGTTAGGGTTTTCAATTTTAAACTATTAGCAAAATTCTGATCCTCAAGTAAATAACTTATAGAACAGAAGTAGTTAATTTAGAGTTTTTAATTTTAAACTATTAACAAAATGCAGATCTTCAAGTAAATAACTTATAGAACAAACGTAGTTATTTTAGTATTTTCAATTTTGAACTATTAACAAAATTCTGATCTTCAAGTAAATAACTTAAAGAACTAAAGTATTAGTTTGAAGATTTTGATTTTAAATTGTCTACATATTTCTGTTCTTTAAGTAAATAACTAAAAGAACAAAAGTAGTTAGATTATAGCTTTAATTTTAAACTATTAACAAAATGCAGATCTTCAAGTAAATAACTTATAAAACAAAAGTAGTTATTTTAGGGTTTTCAATTTTAAACTATTAGCAAAATTCTGATCTTCAAGTAAATAACTTAAAGAACTAAAGTATTAGTTAGAAGATTTTGATTTTAAATTGCTACAAAATTCTGTTCTTCAAGTAAATAACTTATAGAACAAAAGCAGTTATTTTAGAGTTTTCAATTTTAAACTATTAACAAAATTCAGATCTTCAAGTAAATAACCTATAGACCAGAAGTAGTTAATTTAGAGCTTTTAATTTTAAACTATTAACAAAATGCAGATCTTCAAGTAAATAACTTATAGAACAAAAGTAGTTATTTTAGAGTTTTCAATTTTAAACTATTAACAAAATTCTGATCTTCATGTAAATAACTTATAGAACAGAAGTAGTTAATTTATAGTTTTTAATTTTAAACTATTAAATAAACGCAGATCTTCAAGTAAATAACTTATAGAACAAAAGTAGTTATTTTAGGGTTTCGATTTTAAACTATTAACAAAATTCTGATCTTTAAGTAAGTAACTTAAGGAACTAAAGTATTAGTTAGAAGATTTTAATTTTAAATTGCTAAAAAATTCTGTTCTTCAAGTAAATAACTTATAGAACAAAAGTAGTTATTTTATAGTTTTCAATTTTAAACTATTGACAACATCCTGATCTTCAAGTAAAAAACTTTTAGAACAGAAGTAGTTAATTTAGAGTTTTTAATTTTAAACTATTAACAAAATGCAGATCCTCAAGTAAATAACTTATAGAACAAAAGTAATTATTTAAGAGTTTTCAATTTTAAACTAATAACAAAATTCTGATCTTCATGTAAATAACTTATAGAACAGAAGTAGTTAATTTAGAGTTTTTATTTTTAAACTATTAACAAAATGCAGATCTTCAAGTAAATAACTTATAGAACAAAAGTAGTTATTTTAGAGTTTTCAATTTTAAACTATTGACAACATTCTGATCTTCAAGTAAATAACTTATAGAAGAGAAGTAGTTAATTTAGAGTTTTTAATTTTAAACTATTAACAAAATCCAGATCTTCAAGTAAATACCTTATAGAACAAACGTAGTTATTTTAGTATTTTCAATTTTGAACTGTTAACAAAATTCTGATCTTCAAGTAAATAACTTAAAGAACTAAAGTATTAGTTTGAAGATTTTGATTTTAAATTGTCTACATATTTCTGTTCTTTAAATAAATAACTAAAAGAACAAAAGTAATTAGATTATTGCTTTAATTTTAAACTATTAACAAAATGCAGATCTTCAAGTAAATAACTTAAAGAACTAAAGTATTAGTTAGAAGATTTTAATTTTAAATTGCTAAAAAATTCTGTTCTTCAAGTAAATAACTTATAGAACAAAAGCAGTTATTTTAGAGTTTTCAATTTTAAACTATTAACAAAATTCTGATCTTCATGTAAATAACTTATAGAACAGAAGTAGTTAATTTAGAGTTTTTATTTTTAAACTATTAACAAATAGCAGATCTTCAAGTAAATAACTTTTAGAACAAAAATAGTTATTTTAGGGTTTTCAATTTTAAACTATTAGCAAAATTGTGATCTTCAAGTAAATAACTTATAGAACCGAAGTAGTTAATTTAGAGTTTTTAATTTTAAACTATTAAAAAAATGCAGATCTTCAAGTAAATAACTTATAGAACAAAAGTAGTTATTTTAGGGTTTTCAATTTTAAACTATTAACAAAATTCTGATCTTCATGTAAATAACTTATAGAACAGAAGTAGTTAATTTAGAGTTTTTAATTTTAAACTATTAACTAAACGAAGATCTTCAAGTAAATAACTTATAGAACAAAAATCGTTATTTTAGGGTTTTCAATTTTAAACTATTAACAAAATTCTGATCTTCAAGTAAATAACTTATAGAACAGCAGTAGTTAATTTAGAGTTTTTAATTTTAAACTATTAACAAAATCCAAATCTTCAAGTAAATAACTTATAGAACAAACGTAGTTATTTTAGTATTTTCAATTTTGAACTATTAGCAAAATTCTGATCTTCAAGTAAATAACTTATAGACAAAAGTAGTTATGTTAGGGTTTTCAATTTTAAACTATTAGCAAAATTCTGATCCTCAAGTAAATAACTTATAGAACAGAAGTAGTTAATTTAGAGTTTTTAATTTTAAACTATTAACAAAATGCAGATCTTCAAGTAAATAACTTATAGAACAAACGTAGTTATTTTAGTATTTTCAATTTTGAACTATTAACAAAATTCTGATCTTCAAGTAAATAACTTAAAGAACTAAAGTATTAGTTTGAAGATTTTGATTTTAAATTGTCTACATATTTCTGTTCTTTAAGTAAATAACTAAAAGAACAAAAGTAGTTAGATTATAGCTTTAATTTTAAACTATTAACAAAATGCAGATCTTCAAGTAAATAACTTATAAAACAAAAGTAGTTATTTTAGGGTTTTCAATTTTAAACTATTAGCAAAATTCTGATCTTCAAGTAAATAACTTAAAGAACTAAAGTATTAGTTAGAAGATTTTGATTTTAAATTGCTACAAAATTCTGTTCTTCAAGTAAATAACTTATAGAACAAAAGCAGTTATTTTAGAGTTTTCAATTTTAAACTATTAACAAAATTCAGATCTTCAAGTAAATAACCTATAGACCAGAAGTAGTTAATTTAGAGCTTTTAATTTTAAACTATTAACAAAATGCAGATCTTCAAGTAAATAACTTATAGAACAAAAGTAGTTATTTTAGAGTTTTCAATTTTAAACTATTAACAAAATTCTGATCTTCATGTAAATAACTTATAGAACAGAAGTAGTTAATTTATAGTTTTTAATTTTAAACTATTAAATAAACGCAGATCTTCAAGTAAATAACTTATAGAACAAAAGTAGTTATTTTAGGGTTTCGATTTTAAACTATTAACAAAATTCTGATCTTTAAGTAAGTAACTTAAGGAACTAAAGTATTAGTTAGAAGATTTTAATTTTAAATTGCTACAAAATTCTGTTCTTCAAGTAAATAACTTATAGAACAAAAGTAGTTATTTTATAGTTTTCAATTTTAAACTATTAACAAAATTCTGATCTTCATGTAAATAACTTATAGAACAGAAGTAGTTAATTTATAGTTTTTAATTTTAAACTATTAACAAAATGCAGATCCTCAAGTAAATAACTTATAGAACAAAAGTAATTATTTAAGAGTAGTTATTTTAGTATTTTCAATTTTGAACTGTTAACAAAATTCTGATCTTCAAGTAAATAACTTAAAGAACTAAAGTATTAGTTTGAAGATTTTGATTTTAAATTGTCTACATATTTCTGTTCTTTAAATAAATAACTAAAAGAACAAAAGTAATTAGATTATTGCTTTAATTTTAAACTATTAACAAAATGCAGATCTTCAAGTAAATAACTTAAAGAACTAAAGTATTAGTTAGAAGATTTTAATTTTAAATTGCTAAAAAATTCTGTTCTTCAAGTAAATAACTTATAGAACAAAAGCAGTTATTTTAGAGTTTTCAATTTTAAACTATTAACAAAATTCTGATCTTCATGTAAATAACTTATAGAACAGAAGTAGTTAATTTAGAGTTTTTATTTTTAAACTATTAACAAATAGCAGATCTTCAAGTAAATAACTTTTAGAACAAAAATAGTTATTTTAGGGTTTTCAATTTTAAACTATTAGCAAAATTGTGATCTTCAAGTAAATAACTTATAGAACCGAAGTAGTTAATTTAGAGTTTTTAATTTTAAACTATTAAAAAAATGCAGATCTTCAAGTAAATAACTTATAGAACAAAAGTAGTTATTTTAGGGTTTTCAATTTTAAACTATTAACAAAATTCTGATCTTCATGTAAATAACTTATAGAACAGAAGTAGTTAATTTAGTGTTTTTAATTTTAAACTATTAACTAAACGAAGATCTTCAAGTAAATAACTTATAGAACAAAAATCGTTATTTTAGGGTTTTCAATTTTAAACTATTAACAAAATTCTGATCTTCAAGTAAATAACTTATAGAACAGAAGTAGTTAATTTAGAGTTTTTAATTTTAAACTATTAACAAAATGCAGATCTTCAAGTAAATAACTTATAGAACAAAAATAGTTATTTTAGGGTTTTCAATTTTAAACTATTAGCAAAATTGTGATCTTCAAGTAAATAACTTAAAGAACTAAAGTATTAGTTAGAAGATTTTGATTTTAAATTGCTACAAAATTCTGTTCTTCAAGTAAATAACTTATAGAACAAACGTAGTTATTTAAGAGTTTTCAATTTTAAACTATTAACAAAATTCTGATCTTCAAGTAAATAACTTATAGAACCGAAGTAGTTAATTTAGAGTTTTTAATTTTAAACTATTAAAAAAATGCAGATCTTCAAGTAAATAACTTATAGAACAAAAGTAGTTATTTTAGGGTTTTCAATTTTATACTATTAACAAAATTCTGATCTTCATGTAAATAACTTATAGAACAGAAGTAGTTAATTTAGAGTTTTTAATTTTAAACTATTAACTAAACGAAGATCTTCAAGTAAATAACTTATAGAACAAAAATCGTTATTTTAGGGTTTTCAATTTTAAACTATTAACAAAATTCTGATCTTCAAGTAAATAACTTATAGAACAGCAGTAGTTAATTTAGAGTTTTTAATTTTAAACTATTAACAAAATCCAAATCTTCAAGTAAATAACTTATAGAACAAACGTAGTTATTTTAGTATTTTCAATTTTGAACTATTAGCAAAATTCTGATCTTCAAGTAAATAACTTATAGACAAAAGTAGTTATGTTAGGGTTTTCAATTTTAAACTATTAGCAAAATTCTGATCCTCAAGTAAATAACTTATAGAACAGAAGTAGTTAATTTAGAGTTTTTAATTTTAAACTATTAACAAAATGCAGATCTTCAAGTAAATAACTTATAAAAGAAACGTAGTTATTTTAGTATTTTCAATTTTGAACTATTAACAAAATTCTGATCTTTAAGTAAATAACTTAAAGAACTAAAGTATTAGTTTGAAGATTTTGATTTTAAATTGTCTACATATTTCTGTTTTTTAAGTAAATAACTAAAAGAACAAAAGTAGTTAGATTATAGCTTTAATTTTAAACTATTAATAAAATGCAGATCTTCAAGTAAATAACTTATAAAACAAAAGTAGTTATTTTAGGGTTTTCAATTTTAAACTATTAGCAAAATTCTGATCTTCAAGTAAATAACTTAAAGAACTAAAGTATTAGTTAGAAGATTTTGATTTTAAATTGCTACAAAATTCTGTTCTTCAAGTAAATAACTTATAGAACAAAAGCAGTTATTTTAGAGTTTTTAATTTTAAACTATTAACAAAATGCAGATCTTCAAGTAAATAACTTATAGAACAAAAGTAGTTATTTTAGGGTTTTCAATTTTAAACTATTAGCAAAATTCTGATCCTCAAGTAAATAACTTATAGAACAGAAGTAGTTAATTTAGAGTTTTTAATTTTAAACTATTAACAAAATGCAGATCATCAAGTAAATAACTTATAGAACAAAAGTAGTTATATTTTAGGGTTTTCAATTTTAAACTATTAGCAAAATTCTGATCTTCAAGTAAATAACTTATAGAACAAAAGTAGTTATTTTAGGGTTTTCAATTTTAAACTATTAACAAAATTCTGATCTTCATGTAAATAACTTATAGAACAGAAGTAGTTAATTTAGAGTTTTTAATTTTAAACTATTAACTAAACGCAGATCTTCAAGTAAATAACTTATAGAACAAAAGTAATTATTTAAGAGTTTTCAATTTTAAACTAATAACAAAATTCTGATCTTCATGTAAATAACTTATAGAACAGAAGTGGTTAATTTAGAGTTTTTATTTTTAAACTATTAACAAAATGCAGATCTTCAAGTAAATAACTTATAGAACAAAAATAGTTATTTTAGGGTTTTCAATTTTAAACTATTAGCAAAATTGTGATCTTCAAGTAAATAACTTATAGAACCGAAGTAGTTAATTTAGAGTTTTTAATTTTAAACTATTAAAAAAATGCAGATCTTCAAGTAAATAACTTATAGAACAAAAGTAGTTATTTTAGGGTTTTCAATTTTAAACTATTAACAAAATTCTGATCTTCATGTAAATAACTTAAAGAACTAAAGTATTAGTTAGAAGATTTTGATTTTAAATTGCTACAAAATTCTGTTCTTCAAGTAAATAACTTATAGAACAAAAGTAGTTATTTTAGAGTTTTCAATTTTAAACTAGTAACAAAATTCTGATCTTCAAGTAAATAACTTATAGAACAAAATTAGTTATTTTAGGGTTTTCAATTTTAAACTATTAGCAAAATTGTGATCTTCAAGTAAATAACTTAAAGAACTAAAGTATTAGTTAGAAGATTTTGATTTTAAATTGCTACAAAATTCTGTTCTTCAAGTAAATAACTTATAGAACAAAAGTAGTTATTTTAGAGTTTTCAATTTTAAACTATTAACAAAATTCTGATCTTCAAGTAAATAACTTATAGAACAGAAGTAGTTATATTAGAGTTTTTAATTTTAAACTATTAACAAAATCCAAATCTTCAAGTAAATAACTTATAGAACAAACGTAGTTATTTTAGTATTTTCAATTTTGAACTATTAGCAAAATTCTGATCTTCAAGTAAATAACTTATAGAACAAAAGTAGTTATTTTAGGGTTTTCAATTTTAAACTATTAGCAAAATTCTGATCCTCAAGTAAATAACTTATAGAACAGAAGTAGTTAATTTAGAGTATTTAATTTTAAACTATTAACAAAATGCAGATCATCAAGTAAATAACTTATAGAACAAAAGTAGTTATATTTTAGGGTTTTCAATTTTAAACTATTAACAAAATTCTGATCTTCAAGTAAATAACTTATAGAACAGAAGTAGTTAATTTAGAGTTTTTAATTTTAAAAATTCAAAAGGGTTCAAAGGGGTTCAAAGGGGTTGTGAAGCGCAATACACAGTCTCAAAGACTGCATAGCCTCTCCAACCCAATTCCAACTCTCACCTCCAAGACTGGTGAACCCTGGTAACCTGAGTCATCCCAGCAGAGATCGGATAACCAATCCCGGTGGATGCTGGGACCTTAGGGCTAACGAGAGTGGAAGAAGTTGTTGCAACTCCTTCGGGTTGGGCAATGGGCCAGCACCTCATTCCCGTAAAAAGCAATATCAATTGCTAAAAGACCTTTAACCAAGCCTCGGATAATGGATGGATCAAATGACGAACGACTGCGCAAACTAAAAAGGACAATGCTGTTTGGTACCTGGAATGTACAAGGAATCAATACTAAATACGAAGAAGTACTCCAGGAAGTGAAGAGATGTAACACAGACGTAGTAGTGTTAAGCGAAACAAAAAAGAAAGGAAAAGGGGTGGAAGAAAAACAGGGATACATACATTTGTATAGTGGCGTACCAAAAGATGTTAGAGCTAAATCGGGTGTCTCCATACTGATAAAGAGATCTCTAAAACGATATTTAAAAAGCTGGAACCAAGTGAATGATCGAATCATTCAGGTGCACATGAACATAAATGGAGTCGATATAGTGGTAATTGGCGTGTATGCCCCGAATGACGATGCCGTTAAGAATGAAAAAGAAAAATTTTATTCTGAGCTGACGGATTTACTAGACGTAATTGGTAAACGAAAAGAAGTTATTTTATTAGGAGACTTTAACGGCAGAATTGGTAAGCGTAAAAATGACCAAGCAGTAGGACAATACGGCGAAGAAACAGTTAATGACAATGGCGAAAGGCTCATTGAATTCGCTCACCAGCATTCCCTGAAAATTACAAACGGATGGTTCCCACATCGAGATATACATCGATATACATGGTTCCAGACAACACGAAAACTGAAATCAATAATAGACTACATGGTAGTAAAACAAAATTGCCATATTAAAGTTAACGATGTAAGAGTAAAACGAGGAGCCGACTGCGGATCAGACCATCATTTTCTACAAGCCAAAGTATATATTCCTTACAAGAGTTATAGGACCTCGGATAAAACCGCCGAGAATTCCGATAATATACCCCTGGATAATTCGCAATACAATATACTAAGCCTAAATGACAGCTCGATTGAATTCTTATATAAGCTACGACTAGCTAAAAAATTGCAGGATATGGAATCCTGCAACACAGTTCCACCTACTACCGAAGAATTCTATAATGCGATCAAACAGTGTATACATCAAGCAGCCAAGGAAGCACTGGGGGAAAAAGAAAAAACAACAAAAAGACGGAAAACGCAACTCTGGTGGACAGGGCAGATGGAAGAACTCGTTAGAAATAAAAAGCTCCTGTATGAAAAATGGTTATCTACGCAATCACTTGAAGACAGAAGACAATACTGCAGATCACGAAATGAACTTAAGAAGATAATCATCGAAGCTAAAAATGAGATGTGGGACCAGCAATGCAGTGAAATTAATAGATGTATTGGAAATACTCGCGCAAGCAAAGCGTGGAAACTATTGCGGGAAATGCGAAGAGATAACAAAGACAACGGCAAAATAAATTTAATAACGCTTCAGGATTGGAGAGAGTACTTCAGAGTGTTACTAACTGAGGATCGAATGGAGTTTAAAACTGCAGCAGAACTAGACGAAATTTCACAGAATGAAATGAACGATGCATATACGTGCTTAAATGCCGCAGAAATAAGAAAAGCCGCTAGTGAGATGAAAAGCGGAAAAGCCCCGGGCCCAGGAAATATTCCTATAGAATTAATAAAATCAGCACCATCGATTATATATGATATGTTAGCATCATTATTTAATAAATGTATAAAAGGAGAAGATGTACCTCAAGAATGGAAAAAAGCCTACATTACTTCTATTTACAAAAAAGGCGACAAAAGAGACTGTCGTAATTATCGTGGCATAAGCGTATTGAGTTCAATTGGAAATTTTGGAAAAATTGTACGGAAAAACAATTAAAAATAGGATTGAGAATGAGATGTTAGAGACCGAAGAACAGAGTGGTTTTCGTGCAGGTCGCTCATGTATTGACAACGTCTTTGTGTTAAGACAACTAATTGACAAGAAATTAGCGAGAAATAGAACTGTACATCTAACATTTATAGATCTCCGCAAAGCCTACGATAGTATCCCATTAAGTAAGCTGTGGGGAAGCCTAGACAGAGGAGGTATTAGTAGAGTATATATAAATGCCATTCGTAATCTATACATAGGAGGTTCTGGTGCTATAAAATTAGGCAATAGGTTATCTCGAGAATTTGAAATTTCAAAAGGCTTGCGTCAAGGATGCTGCCTGGCTCCCACTTTATTTAAAATCTATATTAATGAGGCAATGAAGAATTGGAAGAGAAAATGCCATAGAATGGGAACCCCGATAGGGAACTCGACCCTCTATACTCTGTTGTTTGCCGATGATCAGGTAATCGTAGCCGAAGATGATCAGGACGCAAATTACATGGTAAGAAAATTAAAAGAAGAATACGAAAAGTGGGGCCTTGAGATAAATTTTACTAAAACAGAACACCTAACAATTGGAGAACCTGGGCAAGATCTGATACTGGAATCAGAAGTGATCGGGAGTTGCGAATATTTCAAGTACTTGGGGGTAACTCTTTCCAACAGGGGAAGCAGCGAAGCAGACATTAATAACAAAATTATTCAAGGAAAGCGAGCCATACGCCAGCTAAATTCAGTCCTTTGGAATAAACACGTCACGAAGAAAACCAAAAGCATGATCTATTCGGCAATAGTGGAGAGCATATGCACATATGGAGCAGAAGTATGGGAATTAACAAAAAGAAATACAGGACGTTTAAAAGCTCTGGAAATGGACTACTGGAGACGCTCTTGTGGTGTATCTAGGCTAGAACATGTAAGAAACGTAGAAATACGTAAAAGAATGGGTGTTGATAGAACAATAATAGACACCATAGATAAGAAGCGACTGATGTGGTACGGCCACCTGCAAAGAATGGAATACTACCGATGGCCAAAAAGAATTTGGGAATGGGAACCCCCAGCAAAAAGAAGAAGAGGAAGACCAAAACTAACCTGGCAGAAGGATGTCCAAAACGCGATGAACTCCCGAGGACTCGCAGAAGGTGACTGGGAGAACCGAAAAGCTTGGCGCGAAGGGTGCGAAATACGATTAAATATATTGTAAAAATTCGCTAAATATATATAATTTTAAACTAGTAACAAAATCCAGATCTTCAAGTAAATAACTTATAGAACAAACGTAGTTATTTTAGTATTTTCAATTTTGAACTATTAACAAAATTCTGATCTTCAAGTAAATAACTTAAAGAACTAAAGTATTAGTTTGAAGATTTTGATTTTAAATTGTCTACATATTTCTGTTCTTTAAGTAAATAACTAAAAGAACAAAAGTAGTTAGATTATAGCTTTAATTTTAAACTATTAACAAAATGCAGATCTTCAAGTAAATAACTTATAAAACAAAAGTAGTTATTTTAGGGTTTTCAATTTTAAACTATTAGCAAAATTCTGATCTTCAAGTAAATAACTTAAAGAACTAAAGTATTAGTTAGAAGATTTTGATTTTAAATTGCTACAAAATTCTGTTCTTCAAGTAAATAACTTATAGAACAAAAGCAGTTATTTTAGAGTTTTCAATTTTAAACTATTAACAAAATTCAGATTTTCAAGTAAATAACCTATAGACCAGAAGTAGTTAATTTAGAGCTTTTAATTTTAAACTATTAACAAAATGCAGATCTTCAAGTAAATAACTTATAGAACAAAAGTAGTTATTTTAGGGTTTTCAATTTTAAACTATTAACAAAATTCTGATCTTCATGTAAATAACTTATAGAACAGAAGTAGTTAATTTATAGTTTTTAATTTTAAACTATTAAATAAACGCAGATCTTCAAGTAAATAACTTATAGAACAAAAGTAGTTATTTTAGGGTTTCGATTTTAAACTATTAACAAAATTCTGATCTTTAAGTAAGTAACTTAAGGAACTAAAGTATTAGTTAGAAGATTTTAATTTTAAATTGCTACAAAATTCTGTTCTTCAAGTAAATAACTTATAGAACAAAAGTAGTTATTTTATAGTTTTCAATTTTAAACTATTGACAACATCCTGATCTTCAAGTAAAAAACTTTTAGAACAGAAGTAGTTAATTTAGAGTTTTTAATTTTAAACTATTAACAAAATGCAGATCCTCAAGTAAATAACTTATAGAACAAAAGTAATTATTTAAGAGTTTTCAATTTTAAACTAATAACAAAATTCTGATCTTCATGTAAATAACTTATAGAACAGAAGTAGTTAATTTAGAGTTTTTATTTTTAAACTATTAACAAAATGCAGATCTTCAAGTAAATAACTTATAGAACAAAAGTAGTTATTTTAGGGTTTTCAATTTTAAACTATTAGCAAAATTCTGATCTTCAAGTAAATAACTTAAAGAACTAAAGTATTAGTTAGAAGATTTTAATTTTAAATTGCTAAAAAATTCTGTTCTTCAAGTAAATAAGTTATAGAACAAAAGCAGTTATTTTAGAGTTTTCAATTTTAAACTATTAACAAAATTCTGATCTTCATGTAAATAACTTATAGAACAGAAGTAGTTAATTTAGAGTTTTTATTTTTAAACTATTAACAAATAGCAGATCTTCAAGTAAATAACTTTTAGAACAAAAATAGTTATTTTAGGGTTTTCAATTTTAAACTATTAGCAAAATTGTGATCTTCAAGTAAATAACTTATAGAACCGAAGTAGTTAATTTAGAGTTTTTAATTTTAAACTATTAAAAAAATGCAGATCTTCAAGTAAATAACTTATAGAACAAAAGTAGTTATTTTAGGGTTTTCAATTTTAAACTATTAACAAAATTCTGATCTTCATGTAAATAACTTATAGAACAGAAGTAGTTAATTTAGTGTTTTTAATTTTAAACTATTAACTAAACGAAGATCTTCAAGTAAATAACTTATAGAACAAAAATCGTTATTTTAGGGTTTTCAATTTTAAACTATTAACAAAATTCTGATCTTCAAGTAAATAACTTATAGAACACAAGTAGTTAATTTAGAGTTTTTAATTTTAAACTATTAACAAAATGCAGATCTTCAAGTAAATAACTTATAGAACAAAAATAGTTATTTTAGGGTTTTCAATTTTAAACTATTAGCAAAATTGTGATCTTCAAGTAAATAACTTAAAGAACTAAAGTATTAGTTAGAAGATTTTGATTTTAAATTGCTACAAAATTCTGTTCTTCAAGTAAATAACTTATAGAACAAACGTAGTTATTTAAGAGTTTTCAATTTTAAACTATTAACAAAATTCTGATCTTCAAGTAAATAACTTATAGAACCGAAGTAGTTAATTTAGAGTTTTTAATTTTAAACTATTAAAAAAATGCAGATCTTCAAGTAAATAACTTATAGAACAAAAGTAGTTATTTTAGGGTTTTCAATTTTATACTATTAACAAAATTCTGATCTTCATGTAAATAACTTATAGAACAGAAGTAGTTAATTTAGAGTTTTTAATTTTAAACTATTAACTAAACGAAGATCTTCAAGTAAATAACTTATAGAACAAAAATCGTTATTTTAGGGTTTTCAATTTTAAACTATTAACAAAATTCTGATCTTCAAGTAAATAACTTATAGAACAGCAGTAGTTAATTTAGAGTTTTTAATTTTAAACTATTAACAAAATCCAAATCTTCAAGTAAATAACTTATAGAACAAACGTAGTTATTTTAGTATTTTCAATTTTGAACTATTAGCAAAATTCTGATCTTCAAGTAAATAACTTATAGACAAAAGTAGTTATGTTAGGGTTTTCAATTTTAAACTATTAGCAAAATTCTGATCCTCAAGTAAATAACTTATAGAACAGAAGTAGTTAATTTAGAGTTTTTAATTTTAAACTATTAACAAAATGCAGATCTTCAAGTAAATAACTTATAAAAGAAACGTAGTTATTTTAGTATTTTCAATTTTGAACTATTAACAAAATTCTGATCTTCAAGTAAATAACTTATAGAACAAAAGTAGTTATTTTAGGGTTTTCAATTTTAAACTATTAACAAAATTCTGATCTTCATGTAAATAACTTATAGAACAGAAGTAGTTAATTTATAGTTTTTAATTTTAAACTATTAAATAAACGCAGATCTTCAAGTAAATAACTTATAGAACAAAAGTAGTTATTTTAGGGTTTCGATTTTAAACTATTAACAAAATTCTGATCTTTAAGTAAGTAACTTAAGGAACTAAAGTATTAGTTAGAAGATTTTAATTTTAAATTGCTACAAAATTCTGTTCTTCAAGTAAATAACTTATAGAACAAAAGTAGTTATTTTATAGTTTTCAATTTTAAACTATTGACAACATCCTGATCTTCAAGTAAAAAACTTTTAGAACAGAAGTAGTTAATTTAGAGTTTTTAATTTTAAACTATTAACAAAATGCAGATCCTCAAGTAAATAACTTATAGAACAAAAGTAATTATTTAAGAGTTTTCAATTTTAAACTAATAACAAAATTCTGATCTTCATGTAAATAACTTATAGAACAGAAGTAGTTAATTTAGAGTTTTTATTTTTAAACTATTAACAAAATGCAGATCTTCAAGTAAATAACTTATAGAACAAAAGTAGTTATTTTAGGGTTTTCAATTTTAAACTATTAGCAAAATTCTGATCTTCAAGTAAATAACTTAAAGAACTAAAGTATTAGTTAGAAGATTTTAATTTTAAATTGCTAAAAAATTCTGTTCTTCAAGTAAATAAGTTATAGAACAAAAGCAGTTATTTTAGAGTTTTCAATTTTAAACTATTAACAAAATTCTGATCTTCATGTAAATAACTTATAGAACAGAAGTAGTTAATTTAGAGTTTTTATTTTTAAACTATTAACAAATAGCAGATCTTCAAGTAAATAACTTTTAGAACAAAAATAGTTATTTTAGGGTTTTCAATTTTAAACTATTAGCAAAATTGTGATCTTCAAGTAAATAACTTATAGAACCGAAGTAGTTAATTTAGAGTTTTTAATTTTAAACTATTAAAAAAATGCAGATCTTCAAGTAAATAACTTATAGAACAAAAGTAGTTATTTTAGGGTTTTCAATTTTAAACTATTAACAAAATTCTGATCTTCATGTAAATAACTTATAGAACAGAAGTAGTTAATTTAGTGTTTTTAATTTTAAACTATTAACTAAACGAAGATCTTCAAGTAAATAACTTATAGAACAAAAATCGTTATTTTAGGGTTTTCAATTTTAAACTATTAACAAAATTCTGATCTTCAAGTAAATAACTTATAGAACACAAGTAGTTAATTTAGAGTTTTTAATTTTAAACTATTAACAAAATGCAGATCTTCAAGTAAATAACTTATAGAACAAAAATAGTTATTTTAGGGTTTTCAATTTTAAACTATTAGCAAAATTGTGATCTTCAAGTAAATAACTTAAAGAACTAAAGTATTAGTTAGAAGATTTTGATTTTAAATTGCTACAAAATTCTGTTCTTCAAGTAAATAACTTATAGAACAAACGTAGTTATTTAAGAGTTTTCAATTTTAAACTATTAACAAAATTCTGATCTTCAAGTAAATAACTTATAGAACCGAAGTAGTTAATTTAGAGTTTTTAATTTTAAACTATTAAAAAAATGCAGATCTTCAAGTAAATAACTTATAGAACAAAAGTAGTTATTTTAGGGTTTTCAATTTTATACTATTAACAAAATTCTGATCTTCATGTAAATAACTTATAGAACAGAAGTAGTTAATTTAGAGTTTTTAATTTTAAACTATTAACTAAACGAAGATCTTCAAGTAAATAACTTATAGAACAAAAATCGTTATTTTAGGGTTTTCAATTTTAAACTATTAACAAAATTCTGATCTTCAAGTAAATAACTTATAGAACAGCAGTAGTTAATTTAGAGTTTTTAATTTTAAACTATTAACAAAATCCAAATCTTCAAGTAAATAACTTATAGAACAAACGTAGTTATTTTAGTATTTTCAATTTTGAACTATTAGCAAAATTCTGATCTTCAAGTAAATAACTTATAGACAAAAGTAGTTATGTTAGGGTTTTCAATTTTAAACTATTAGCAAAATTCTGATCCTCAAGTAAATAACTTATAGAACAGAAGTAGTTAATTTAGAGTTTTTAATTTTAAACTATTAACAAAATGCAGATCTTCAAGTAAATAACTTATAAAAGAAACGTAGTTATTTTAGTATTTTCAATTTTGAACTATTAACAAAATTCTGATCTTCAAGTAAATAACTTAAAGAACTAAAGTATTAGTTTGAAGATTTTGATTTTAAATTGTCTACATATTTCTGTTTTTTAAGTAAATAACTAAAAGAACAAAAGTAGTTAGATTATAGCTTTAATTTTAAACTATTAATAAAATGCAGATCTTCAAGTAAATAACTTATAAAACAAAAGTAGTTATTTTAGGGTTTTCAATTTTAAACTATTAGCAAAATTCTGATCTTCAAGTAAATAACTTAAAGAACTAAAGTATTAGTTAGAAGATTTTGATTTTAAATTGCTACAAAATTCTGTTCTTCAAGTAAATAACTTATAGAACAAAAGCAGTTATTTTAGAGTTTTTAATTTTAAACTATTAACAAAATGCAGATCTTCAAGTAAATAACTTATAGAACAAAAGTAGTTATTTTAGGGTTTTCAATTTTAAACTATTAGCAAAATTCTGATCCTCAAGTAAATAACTTATAGAACAGAAGTAGTTAATTTAGAGTTTTTAATTTTAAACTATTAACAAAATGCAGATCATCAAGTAAATAACTTATAGAACAAAAGTAGTTATATTTTAGGGTTTTCAATTTTAAACTATTAGCAAAATTCTGATCTTCAAGTAAATAACTTATAGAACAAAAGTAGTTATTTTAGGGTTTTCAATTTTAAACTATTAGCAAAATTCTGATCCTCAAGTAAATAACTTATAGAACAGAAATAGTTAATTTAGAGTTTTTAATTTTAAACTATTAACAAAATGCAGATCATCAAGTAAATAACTTATAGAACAAAAGTAGTTATATTTTAGGGTTTTCAATTTTAAACAATTAGCAAAATTCTGATCTTCAAGTAAATAACTTAAAGAACTAAAGTATTAGTTAGAAGATTTTAATTTTAAATTACTAAAAAATTCTGTTCTTCAAGTAAATAACTTATAGAACAAAAGCAGTTATTTTAGAGTTTTCAATTTTAAACTATTAACAAAATTCTGATCTTCATGTAAATAACTTATAGAACAGAAGTAGTTAATTTAGAGTTTTTATTTTTAAACTATTAACAAATAGCAGATCTTCAAGTAAATAACTTTTAGAACAAAAATAGTTATTTTAGGGTTTTCAATTTTAAACTATTAGCAAAATTGTGATCTTCAAGTAAATAACTTATAGAACCGAAGTAGTTAATTTAGAGTTTTTAATTTTAAACTATTAAAAAAATGCAGATCTTCAAGTAAATAACTTATAGAACAAAAGTAGTTATTTTAGGGTTTTCAATTTTAAACTATTAGCAAAATTGTGATCTTCAAGTAAATAACTTATAGAACCGAAGTAGTTAATTTAGAGTTTTTATTTTTAAACTATTAACAAAATGCAGATCTTCAAGTAAATAACTTATAGAACAAAAGTAGTTATTTTAGGGTTTTCAATTTTAAACTATTAGCAAAATTCTGATCTTCAAGTAAATAACTTAAAGAACTAAAGTATTAGTTAGAAGATTTTAATTTTAAATTGCTAAAAAATTCTGTTCTTCAAGTAAATAAGTTATAGAACAAAAGCAGTTATTTTAGAGTTTTCAATTTTAAACTATTAACAAAATTCTGATCTTCATGTAAATAACTTATAGAACAGAAGTAGTTAATTTAGAGTTTTTATTTTTAAACTATTAACAAATAGCAGATCTTCAAGTAAATAACTTTTAGAACAAAAATAGTTATTTTAGGGTTTTCAATTTTAAACTATTAGCAAAATTGTGATCTTCAAGTAAATAACTTATAGAACCGAAGTAGTTAATTTAGAGTTTTTAATTTTAAACTATTAAAAAAATGCAGATCTTCAAGTAAATAACTTATAGAACAAAAGTAGTTATTTTAGGGTTTTCAATTTTAAACTATTAACAAAATTCTGATCTTCATGTAAATAACTTATAGAACAGAAGTAGTTAATTTAGTGTTTTTAATTTTAAACTATTAACTAAACGAAGATCTTCAAGTAAATAACTTATAGAACAAAAATCGTTATTTTAGGGTTTTCAATTTTAAACTATTAACAAAATTCTGATCTTCAAGTAAATAACTTATAGAACACAAGTAGTTAATTTAGAGTTTTTAATTTTAAACTATTAACAAAATGCAGATCTTCAAGTAAATAACTTATAGAACAAAAATAGTTATTTTAGGGTTTTCAATTTTAAACTATTAGCAAAATTGTGATCTTCAAGTAAATAACTTAAAGAACTAAAGTATTAGTTAGAAGATTTTGATTTTAAATTGCTACAAAATTCTGTTCTTCAAGTAAATAACTTATAGAACAAACGTAGTTATTTAAGAGTTTTCAATTTTAAACTATTAACAAAATTCTGATCTTCAAGTAAATAACTTATAGAACCGAAGTAGTTAATTTAGAGTTTTTAATTTTAAACTATTAAAAAAATGCAGATCTTCAAGTAAATAACTTATAGAACAAAAGTAGTTATTTTAGGGTTTTCAATTTTATACTATTAACAAAATTCTGATCTTCATGTAAATAACTTATAGAACAGAAGTAGTTAATTTAGAGTTTTTAATTTTAAACTATTAACTAAACGAAGATCTTCAAGTAAATAACTTATAGAACAAAAATCGTTATTTTAGGGTTTTCAATTTTAAACTATTAACAAAATTCTGATCTTCAAGTAAATAACTTATAGAACAGCAGTAGTTAATTTAGAGTTTTTAATTTTAAACTATTAACAAAATCCAAATCTTCAAGTAAATAACTTATAGAACAAACGTAGTTATTTTAGTATTTTCAATTTTGAACTATTAGCAAAATTCTGATCTTCAAGTAAATAACTTATAGACAAAAGTAGTTATGTTAGGGTTTTCAATTTTAAACTATTAGCAAAATTCTGATCCTCAAGTAAATAACTTATAGAACAGAAGTAGTTAATTTAGAGTTTTTAATTTTAAACTATTAACAAAATGCAGATCTTCAAGTAAATAACTTATAAAAGAAACGTAGTTATTTTAGTATTTTCAATTTTGAACTATTAACAAAATTCTGATCTTCAAGTAAATAACTTAAAGAACTAAAGTATTAGTTTGAAGATTTTGATTTTAAATTGTCTACATATTTCTGTTTTTTAAGTAAATAACTAAAAGAACAAAAGTAGTTAGATTATAGCTTTAATTTTAAACTATTAATAAAATGCAGATCTTCAAGTAAATAACTTATAAAACAAAAGTAGTTATTTTAGGGTTTTCAATTTTAAACTATTAGCAAAATTCTGATCTTCAAGTAAATAACTTAAAGAACTAAAGTATTAGTTAGAAGATTTTGATTTTAAATTGCTACAAAATTCTGTTCTTCAAGTAAATAACTTATAGAACAAAAGCAGTTATTTTAGAGTTTTTAATTTTAAACTATTAACAAAATGCAGATCTTCAAGTAAATAACTTATAGAACAAAAGTAGTTATTTTAGGGTTTTCAATTTTAAACTATTAGCAAAATTCTGATCCTCAAGTAAATAACTTATAGAACAGAAGTAGTTAATTTAGAGTTTTTAATTTTAAACTATTAACAAAATGCAGATCATCAAGTAAATAACTTATAGAACAAAAGTAGTTATATTTTAGGGTTTTCAATTTTAAACTATTAGCAAAATTCTGATCTTCAAGTAAATAACTTATAGAACAAAAGTAGTTATTTTAGGGTTTTCAATTTTAAACTATTAGCAAAATTCTGATCCTCAAGTAAATAACTTATAGAACAGAAATAGTTAATTTAGAGTTTTTAATTTTAAACTATTAACAAAATGCAGATCATCAAGTAAATAACTTATAGAACAAAAGTAGTTATATTTTAGGGTTTTCAATTTTAAACAATTAGCAAAATTCTGATCTTCAAGTAAATAACTTAAAGAACTAAAGTATTAGTTAGAAGATTTTAATTTTAAATTACTAAAAAATTCTGTTCTTCAAGTAAATAACTTATAGAACAAAAGCAGTTATTTTAGAGTTTTCAATTTTAAACTATTAACAAAATTCTGATCTTCATGTAAATAACTTATAGAACAGAAGTAGTTAATTTAGAGTTTTTAATTTTAAACTATTAACTAAACGCAGATCTTCAAGTAAATAACTTATAGAACAAAAGTAATTATTTAAGAGTTTTCAATTTTAAACTAATAACAAAATTCTGATCTTCATGTAAATAACTTATAGAACAGAAGTGGTTAATTTAGAGTTTTTATTTTTAAACTATTAACAAAATGCAGATCTTCAAGTAAATAACTTATAGAACAAAAATAGTTATTTTAGGGTTTTCAATTTTAAACTATTAGCAAAATTGTGATCTTCAAGTAAATAACTTATAGAACCGAAGTAGTTAATTTAGAGTTTTTAATTTTAAACTATTAAAAAAATGCAGATCTTCAAGTAAATAACTTATAGAACAAAAGTAGTTATATTAGGGTTTTCAATTTTAAACTATTAACAAAATTCTGATCTTCATGTAAATAACTTAAAGAACTAAAGTATTAGTTAGAAGATTTTGATTTTAAATTGCTACAAAATTCTGTTCTTCAAGTAAATAACTTATAGAACAAAAGTAGTTATTTTAGAGTTTTCAATTTTAAACTAGTAACAAAATTCTGATCTTCAAGTAAATAACTTATAGAACAAAATTAGTTATTTTAGGGTTTTCAATTTTAAACTATTAGCAAAATTGTGATCTTCAAGTAAATAACTTAAAGAACTAAAGTATTAGTTAGAAGATTTTGATTTTAAATTGCTACAAAATTCTGTTCTTCAAGTAAATAACTTATAAAACAAAAGTAGTTATTTTAGAGTTTTCAATTTTAAACTATTAACAAAATTCTGATCTTCAAGTAAATAACTTATAGAACAGAAGTAGTTATATTAGAGTTTTTAATTTTAAACTATTAACAAAATCCAAATCTTCAAGTAAATAACTTATAGAACAAACGTAGTTATTTTAGTATTTTCAATTTTGAACTATTAGCAAAATTCTGATCTTCAAGTAAATAACTTATAGAACAAAAGTAGTTATTTTAGAGTTTTCAATTTTAAACTATTAGCAAAATTCTGATCCTCAAGTAAATAACTTATAGAACAGAAGTAGTTAATTTAGAGTATTTAATTTTAAACTATTAACAAAATGCAGATCATCAAGTAAATAACTTATAGAACAAAAGTAGTTATATTTTAGGGTTTTCAATTTTAAACTATTAACAAAATTCTGATCTTCAAGTAAATAACTTATAGAACAGAAGTAGTTAATTTAGAGTTTTTAATTTTAAACTAGTAACAAAATCCAGATCTTCAAGTAAATAACTTATAGAACAAACGTAGTTATTTTAGTATTTTCAATTTTGAACTATTAACAAAATTCTGATCTTCAAGTAAATAACTTAAAGAACTAAAGTATTAGTTTGAAGATTTTGATTTTAAATTGTCTACATATTTCTGTTCTTTAAATAAATAACTAAAAGAACAAAAGTAATTAGATTATTGCTTTAATTTTAAACTATTAACAAAATGCAGATCTTCAAGTAAATAACTTATAGAACAAAAGTAGTTATTTTAGGGTTTTCAATTTTAAACTATTAGCAAAATTCTGATCTTCAAGTAAATAACTTAAAGAACTAAAGTATTAGTTAGAAGATTTTAATTTTAAATTGCTAAAAAATTCTGTTCTTCAAGTAAATAAGTTATAGAACAAAAGCAGTTATTTTAGAGTTTTCAATTTTAAACTATTAACAAAATTCTGATCTTCATGTAAATAACTTATAGAACAGAAGTAGTTAATTTAGAGTTTTTATTTTTAAACTATTAACAAATAGCAGATCTTCAAGTAAATAACTTTTAGAACAAAAATAGTTATTTTAGGGTTTTCAATTTTAAACTATTAGCAAAATTGTGATCTTCAAGTAAATAACTTATAGAACCGAAGTAGTTAATTTAGAGTTTTTAATTTTAAACTATTAAAAAAATGCAGATCTTCAAGTAAATAACTTATAGAACAAAAGTAGTTATTTTAGGGTTTTCAATTTTAAACTATTAACAAAATTCTGATCTTCATGTAAATAACTTATAGAACAGAAGTAGTTAATTTAGTGTTTTTAATTTTAAACTATTAACTAAACGAAGATCTTCAAGTAAATAACTTATAGAACAAAAATCGTTATTTTAGGGTTTTCAATTTTAAACTATTAACAAAATTCTGATCTTCAAGTAAATAACTTATAGAACACAAGTAGTTAATTTAGAGTTTTTAATTTTAAACTATTAACAAAATGCAGATCTTCAAGTAAATAACTTATAGAACAAAAATAGTTATTTTAGGGTTTTCAATTTTAAACTATTAGCAAAATTGTGATCTTCAAGTAAATAACTTAAAGAACTAAAGTATTAGTTAGAAGATTTTGATTTTAAATTGCTACAAAATTCTGTTCTTCAAGTAAATAACTTATAGAACAAACGTAGTTATTTAAGAGTTTTCAATTTTAAACTATTAACAAAATTCTGATCTTCAAGTAAATAACTTATAGAACCGAAGTAGTTAATTTAGAGTTTTTAATTTTAAACTATTAAAAAAATGCAGATCTTCAAGTAAATAACTTATAGAACAAAAGTAGTTATTTTAGGGTTTTCAATTTTATACTATTAACAAAATTCTGATCTTCATGTAAATAACTTATAGAACAGAAGTAGTTAATTTAGAGTTTTTAATTTTAAACTATTAACTAAACGAAGATCTTCAAGTAAATAACTTATAGAACAAAAATCGTTATTTTAGGGTTTTCAATTTTAAACTATTAACAAAATTCTGATCTTCAAGTAAATAACTTATAGAACAGCAGTAGTTAATTTAGAGTTTTTAATTTTAAACTATTAACAAAATCCAAATCTTCAAGTAAATAACTTATAGAACAAACGTAGTTATTTTAGTATTTTCAATTTTGAACTATCAGCAAAATTCTGATCTTCAAGTAAATAACTTATAGACAAAAGTAGTTATGTTAGGGTTTTCAATTTTAAACTATTAGCAAAATTCTGATCCTCAAGTAAATAACTTATAGAACAGAAGTAGTTAATTTAGAGTTTTTAATTTTAAACTATTAACAAAATGCAGATCTTCAAGTAAATAACTTATAAAAGAAACGTAGTTATTTTAGTATTTTCAATTTTGAACTATTAACAAAATTCTGATCTTCAAGTAAATAACTTAAAGAACTAAAGTATTAGTTTGAAGATTTTGATTTTAAATTGTCTACATATTTCTGTTTTTTAAGTAAATAACTAAAAGAACAAAAGTAGTTAGATTATAGCTTTAATTTTAAACTAATAATAAAATGCAGATCTTCAAGTAAATAACTTATAAAACAAAAGTAGTTATTTTAGGGTTTTCAATTTTAAACTATTAGCAAAATTCTGATCTTCAAGTAAATAACTTAAAGAACTAAAGTATTAGTTAGAAGATTTTGATTTTAAATTGCTACAAAATTCTGTTCTTCAAGTAAATAACTTATAGAACAAAAGCAGTTATTTTAGAGTTTTTAATTTTAAACTATTAACAAAATGCAGATCTTCAAGTAAATAACTTATAGAACAAAAGTAGTTATTTTAGGGTTTTCAATTTTAAACTATTAGCAAAATTCTGATCCTCAAGTAAATAACTTATAGAACAGAAGTAGTTAATTTAGAGTTTTTAATTTTAAACTATTAACAAAATGCAGATCATCAAGTAAATAACTTATAGAACAAAAGTAGTTATATTTTAGGGTTTTCAATTTTAAACTATTAGCAAAATTCTGATCTTCAAGTAAATAACTTATAGAACAAAAGTAGTTATTTTAGGGTTTTCAATTTTAAACTATTAGCAAAATTCTGATCCTCAAGTAAATAACTTATAGAACAGAAATAGTTAATTTAGAGTTTTTAATTTTAAACTATTAACAAAATGCAGATCATCAAGTAAATAACTTATAGAACAAAAGTAGTTATATTTTAGGGTTTTCAATTTTAAACAATTAGCAAAATTCTGATCTTCAAGTAAATAACTTATAGAACAGAAATAGTTAATTTAGAGTTTTTAATTTTAAACTATTAACAAAATGCAGATCATCAAGTAAATAACTTATAGAACAAAAGCAGTTATTTTAGAGTTTTCAATTTTAAACTATTAACAAAATTCTGATCTTCATGTAAATAACTTATAGAACAGAAGTAGTTAATTTAGAGTTTTTAATTTTAAACTATTAACTAAACGCAGATCTTCAAGTAAATAACTTATAGAACAAAAGTAATTATTTAAGAGTTTTCAATTTTAAACTAATAACAAAATTCTGATCTTCATGTAAATAACTTATAGAACAGAAGTGGTTAATTTAGAGTTTTTATTTTTAAACTATTAACAAAATGCAGATCTTCAAGTAAATAACTTATAGAACAAAAGTAATTATTTAAGAGTTTTCAATTTTAAACTAATAACAAAATTCTGATCTTCATGTAAATAACTTATAGAACAGAAGTGGTTAATTTAGAGTTTTTATTTTTAAACTATTAACAAAATGCAGATCTTCAAGTAAATAACTTATAGAACAAAAATAGTTATTTTAGGGTTTTCAATTTTAAACTATTAGCAAAATTGTGATCTTCAAGTAAATAACTTATAGAACCGAAGTAGTTAATTTAGAGTTTTTAATTTTAAACTATTAAAAAAATGCAGATCTTCAAGTAAATAACTTATAGAACAAAAGTAGTTATATTAGGGTTTTCAATTTTAAACTATTAACAAAATTCTGATCTTCATGTAAATAACTTAAAGAACTAAAGTATTAGTTAGAAGATTTTGATTTTAAATTGCTACAAAATTCTGTTCTTCAAGTAAATAACTTATAGAACAAAAGTAGTTATTTTAGAGTTTTCAATTTTAAACTAGTAACAAAATTCTGATCTTCAAGTAAATAACTTATAGAACAAAATTAGTTATTTTAGGGTTTTCAATTTTAAACTATTAGCAAAATTGTGATCTTCAAGTAAATAACTTAAAGAACTAAAGTATTAGTTAGAAGATTTTGATTTTAAATTGCTACAAAATTCTGTTCTTCAAGTAAATAACTTATAAAACAAAAGTAGTTATTTTAGAGTTTTCAATTTTAAACTATTAACAAAATTCTGATCTTCAAGTAAATAACTTATAGAACAGAAGTAGTTATATTAGAGTTTTTAATTTTAAACTATTAACAAAATCCAAATCTTCAAGTAAATAACTTATAGAACAAACGTAGTTATTTTAGTATTTTCAATTTTGAACTATTAGCAAAATTCTGATCTTCAAGTAAATAACTTATAGAACAAAAGTAGTTATTTTAGGGTTTTCAATTTTAAACTATTAGCAAAATTCTGATCCTCAAGTAAATAACTTATAGAACAGAAGTAGTTAATTTAGAGTATTTAATTTTAAACTATTAACAAAATGCAGATCATCAAGTAAATAACTTATAGAACAAAAGTAGTTATATTTTAGGGTTTTCAATTTTAAACTATTAACAAAATTCTGATCTTCAAGTAAATAACTTATAGAACAGAAGTAGTTAATTTAGAGTTTTTAATTTTAAACTAGTAACAAAATCCAGATCTTCAAGTAAATAACTTATAGAACAAACGTAGTTATTTTAGTATTTTCAATTTTGAACTATTAACAAAATTCTGATCTTCAAGTAAATAACTTAAAGAACTAAAGTATTAGTTTGAAGATTTTGATTTTAAATTGTCTACATATTTCTGTTCTTTAAGTAAATAACTAAAAGAACAAAAGTAGTTAGATTATAGCTTTAATTTTAAACTATTAACAAAATGCAGATCTTCAAGTAAATAACTTATAAAACAAAAGTAGTTATTTTAGGGTTTTCAATTTTAAACTATTAGCAAAATTCTGATCTTCAAGTAAATAACTTAAAGAACTAAAGTATTAGTTAGAAGATTTTGATTTTAAATTGCTACAAAATTCTGTTCTTCAAGTAAATAACTTATAGAACAAAAGCAGTTATTTTAGAGTTTTCAATTTTAAACTATTAACAAAATTCAGATTTTCAAGTAAATAACCTATAGACCAGAAGTAGTTAATTTAGAGCTTTTAATTTTAAACTATTAACAAAATGCAGATCTTCAAGTAAATAACTTATAGAACAAAAGTAGTTATTTTAGGGTTTTCAATTTTAAACTATTAACAAAATTCTGATCTTCATGTAAATAACTTATAGAACAGAAGTAGTTAATTTATAGTTTTTAATTTTAAACTATTAAATAAACGCAGATCTTCAAGTAAATAACTTATAGAACAAAAGTAGTTATTTTAGGGTTTCGATTTTAAACTATTAACAAAATTCTGATCTTTAAGTAAGTAACTTAAGGAACTAAAGTATTAGTTAGAAGATTTTAATTTTAAATTGCTACAAAATTCTGTTCTTCAAGTAAATAACTTATAGAACAAAAGTAGTTATTTTAGAGTTTTCAATTTTAAACTATTGACAACATCCTGATCTTCAAGTAAAAAACTTTTAGAACAGAAGTAGTTAATTTAGAGTTTTTAATTTTAAACTATTAACAAAATGCAGATCCTCAAGTAAATAACTTATAGAACAAAAATAGTTATTTTAGGGTTTTCAATTTTAAACTATTAGCAAAATTGTGATCTTCAAGTAAATAACTTAAAAAACTAAAGTATTAGTTAGAAGATTTTGATTTTAAATTGCTAAAAATTCTGTTCTTCAAGTAAATAACTTATAGAACAAACGTAGTTATTTTAGAGTTTTCAATTTTAAACTATTAACAAAATTCTGATCTTCAAGTAAATAACTTATAGAACCGAAGTAGTTAATTTAGAGTTTTTAATTTTAAACTATTAAAAAAATGCAGATCTTCAAGTAAATAACTTATAGAACAAAAGTAGTTATTTTAGGGTTTTCAATTTTAAACTATTAACAAAATTCTGATCTTTAAGTAAGTAACTTAAGGAACTAAAGTATTAGTTAGAAGATTTTAATTTTAAATTGCTACAAAATTCTGTTCTTCAAGTAAATAACTTATAGAACAAAAGTAGTTATTTTAGAGTTTTCAATTTTAAACTATTGACAACATTCTGATCTTCAAGTAAATAACTTATAGAAGAGAAGTAGTTAATTTAGAGTTTTTAATTTTAAACTATTAACAAAATCCAGGTCTTCAAGTAAATACCTTATAGAACAAACGTAGTTATTTTAGTATTTTCAATTTTGAACTGTTAACAAAATTCTGATCTTCAAGTAAATAACTTATAGAACAAAAGTAGTTATTTTAGGGTGTTCAATTTTAAACTATTAGCAAAATTCTGATCTTCAAGTAAATAACTTAAAGAACTAAAGTATTAGTTAGAAGATTTTAATTTTAAATTGCTAAAAAATTCTGTTCTTCAAGTAAATAACTTATAGAACAAAAGCAGTTATTTTAGAGTTTTCAATTTTTAACTATTAACAAAATTCTGATCTTCATGTAAATAACTTATAGAACAGAAGTAGTTAATTTAGAGTTTTTAATTTTAAACTATTAACTAAACGCAGATCTTCAAGAAAATAACTTATAGAACAAAAGTAATTATTTAAGAGTTTTCAATTTTAAACTAATAACAAAATTCTGATCTTCATGTAAATAACTTATAGAACAGAAGTAGTTAATTTAGAGTTTTTATTTTTAAACTATTAACAAAATGCAGATCTTCAAGTAAATAACTTATAGAACAAAAATAGTTATTTTAGGGTTTTCAATTTTAAACTATTAGCAAAATTGTGATCTTCAAGTAAATAACTTATAGAACCGAAGTAGTTAATTTAGAGTTTTTAATTTTAAACTATTAAAAAAATGCAGATCTTCAAGTAAATAACTTATAGAACAAAAGTAGTTATTTTAGGGTTTTCAATTTTAAACTATTAACAAAATTCTGATCTTCATGTAAATAACTTATAGAACAGAAGTAGTTAATTTAGAGTTTTTAATTTTAAACTATTAACTAAACGAAGATCTTCAAGTAAATAACTTATAGAACAAAAATCGTTATTTTAGGGTTTTCAATTTTAAACTATTAACAAAATTCTGATCTTCAAGTAAATAACTTATAGAACAGAAGTAGTTAATTTAGAGTTTTTAATTTTAAACTATTAACAAAATGCAGATCTTCAAGTAACTAACTTATAGAACAAAAATAGTTATTTTAGGGTTTTCAATTTTAAACTATTAGCAAAATTGTGATCTTCAAGTAAATAACTTAAAGAACTAAAGTATTAGTTAGAAGATTTTGATTTTCAATTGCTACAAAATTCTGTTCTTCAAGTAAATAACTTATAGAACAAACGTAGTTATTTAAGAGTTTTCAATTTTAAACTATTAACAAAATTCTGATCTTCAAGTAAATAACTTATAGAACCGAAGTAGTTAATTTAGAGTTTTTAATTTTAAACTATTAAAAAAATGCAGATCTTCAAGTAAATAACTTATAGAACAAAAGTAGTTATTTTAGGGTTTTCAATTTTAAACTATTAACAAAATTCTGATCTTCATGTAAATAACTTATAGAACAGAAGTAGTTAATTTAGAGTTTTTAATTTTAAACTATTAACTAAACGAAGATCTTCAAGTAAATAACTTATAGAACAAAAATCGTTATTTTAGGGTTTTCAATTTTAAACTATTAACAAAATTCTGATCTTCAAGTAAATAACTTATAGAACAGCAGTAGTTAATTTAGAGTTTTTAATTTTAAACTATTAACAAAATCCAAATCTTCAAGTAAATAACTTATAGAACAAACGTAGTTATTTTAGTATTTTCAATTTTGAACTATTAGCAAAATTCTGATCTTCAAGTAAATAACTTATAGACAAAAGTAGTTATGTTAGGGTTTTCAATTTTAAACTATTAGCAAAATTCTGATCCTCAAGTAAATAACTTATAGAACAGAAGTAGTTAATTTAGAGTTTTTAATTTTAAACTATTAACAAAATGCAGATCTTCAAGTAAATAACTTATAGAACAAAAGTAGTTATATTTTAGGGTTTTCAATTTTAAACTATTAACAAAATTCTGATATTCAAGTAAATAACTTATAGAACAGAAGTAGTTAATTTAGAGTATTTAATTTTAAACTATTAACAAAATCCAGATCTTCAAGTAAATAACTTATAGAAGAAACGTAGTTATTTTAGTATTTTCAATTTTGAACTATTAACAAAATTCTGATCTTCAAGTAAATAACTTAAAGAACTAAAGTATTAGTTTGAAGATTTTGATTTTAAATTGTCTACATATTTCTGTTTTTTAAGTAAATAACTAAAAGAACAAAAGTAGTTAGATTATAGCTTTAATTTTAAACTATTAATAAAATGCAGATCTTCAAGCAAATAACTTATAAAACAAAAGTAGTTATTTTAGGGTTTTCAATTTTAAACTATTAGCAAAATTCTGATCTTCAAGTAAATAACTTAAAGAACTAAAGTATTAGTTAGAAGATTTTGATTTTAAATTGTTACAAAATTCTGTTCTTCAAGTAAATAACTTATAGAACAAAAGCAGTTATTTTAGAGTTTTTAATTTTAAACTATTAACAAAATGCAGATCTTCAAGTAAATAACTTATAGAACAAAAGTAGTTATTTTATTGTTTTCAATTTTAAACTATTAACAAAATTCTGATCTTCATGTAAATAACTTATAGAACAGAAGTAGTTAATTTATAGTTTTTAATTTTAAACTTGTAACTAAACGCAGATCTTCAAGTAAATAACTTATAGAACAAAAGTAGTTATTTTAGGGTTTTCAATTTTAAACTATTAACAAAATTCTGATTTTTAAGTAAGTAACTTAAGGAACTAAAGTATTAGTTAGAAGATTTTAATTTTAAATTGCTACAAAATTCTGTTCTTCAAGTAAATAACTTATAGAACAAAAGTAGTTATTTTAGAGTTTTCAATTTTAAACTATTGACAACATCCTGATCTTCAAGTAAATAAATTTTAGAACAGAAGTAGTTAATTTAGAGTTTTTAATTTTAAACTATTAACAAAATGCAGATCTTCAAGTAAATAACTTATAGAACAAAAATAGTTATTTTAGGGTTTTCAATTTTAAACTATTAGCAAAATTGGTATCTTCAAGTAAATAACTTAAAGAACTAAAGTATTAGTTAGAAGATTTTGATTTTAAATTGCTACAAAATTCTGTTCTTCAAGTAAATAACTTATAGAACAAAAGTAGTTAATTTAGAGTTTTTAATTTTAAACTATTAACAAAATTCTGATCTTCAAGTAAATAACTTATAGACCAGAAGTAGTTAATTTAGAGTTTTTAATTTTAAACTATTAACAAAATCCAAATCTTCAAGTAAATAACTTATAGAACAAACGTAGTTATTTTAGTATTTTCAATTTTGAACTATTAGCAAAATTCTGATCTTCAAGTAAATAACTTATAGAACAAAAGTAGTTATTTTAGGGTTTTCAATTTTAAACTATTAGCAAAATTCTGATCCTCAAGTAAATAACTTATAGAACAGAAGTAGTTAATTTAGAGTTTTTAATTTTAAACTATTAACAAAATGCAGATCATCAAGTAAATAACTTATAGAACAAAAGTAGTTATATTTTAGGGTTTTCAATTTTAAACTATTAACAAAATTTTGATCTTCAAGTAAATAACTTATAGAACAGAAGTAGTTAATTTAGAGTTTTTAATTTTAAACTATTAACAAAATCCAGATCTTCAAGTAAATAACTTATAGAACAAACGTAGTTATTTTAGTATTTTCAATTTTGAACTATTAACAAAATTCTGATCTTCAAGTAAATAACTTAAAGAACTAAAGTATTAGTTTGATGATTTTGATTTTAAATTGTCTACATATTTCTGTTCTTTAAGTAAATAACTAAAAGAACAAAAGTAGTTAGATTATAGCTTTAATTTTAAACTATTAACAAAATGCAGATCTTCAAGTAAATAACTTATAAAACAAAAGTAGTTATTTTAGGGTTTTCAATTTTAAACTATTAGCAAAATTCTGATCTTCAAGTAAATAACTTAAAGAACTAAAGTATTAGTTAGAAGATTTTGATTTAAAATTGCTACAAAATTCTGTTCTTCAAGTAAATAACTTATAGAACAAAAGCAGTTATTTTAGAGTTTTCAATTTTAAACTATTAACAAAATTCAGATCTTCAAGTAAATAACCTATAGACCAGAAGTAGTTAATTTAGAGCTTTTAATTTTAAACTATTAACAAAATGCAGATCTTCAAGTAAATAACTTATAGAACAAAAGTAGTTATTTTAGGGTTTTCAATTTTAAACTATTAACAAAATTCTGATCTTCATGTAAATAACTTATAGAACAAAAGTAGTTATTTTAGGGTTTCGATTTTAAACTGTTAACAAAATTCTGATCTTTAAGTAAGTAACTTAAGGAACTAAAGGATTAGTTAGAAGATTTTAATTTTACATTGCTACAAAATTCTGTTCTTCAAGTAAATAACTTATAGAACAAAAGTAGTTATTTTAGAGTTTTCAATTTTAAACTATTGACAACATCCTGATCTTCAAGTAAAAAACTTTTAGAACAGAAGTAGTTAATTTAGAGTTTTTAATTTTAAACTATTAGCAAAATTGTGATCTTCAAGTAAATAACTTAAAAAACTAAAGTATTAGTTAGAAGATTTTGATTTTAAATTGCTACAAAATTCTGTTCTTCAAGTAAATAACTTATAGAACAAACGTAGTTATTTTAGAGTTTTCAATTTTAAACTATTAACAAAATTCTGATCTTCAAGTAAATAACTTATAGAACCGAAGTAGTTAATTTAGAGTTTTTAATTTTAAACTATTAAAAAAATGCAGATCTTCAAGTAAATAACTTATAGAACAAAAGTAGTTATTTTAGGGTTTTCAATTTTAAACTATTAACAAAATTCTGATCTTTAAGTAAGTAACTTAAGGAACTAAAGTATTAGTTAGAAGATTTTAATTTTAAATTGCTACAAAATTGTGTTCTTCAAGTAAATAACTTATAAAACAAAAGTAGTTATTTTAGAGTTTTCAATTTTAAACTATTGTCAACATTCTGATCTTCAAGTAAATAACTTATAGAACAGAAGTAGTTAATTTAGAGTTTTTAATTTTAAACTATTAACAAAATCCAGATCTTCAAGTAAATACCTTATAGAACAAACGTAGTTATTTTAGTATTTTCAATTTTGAACTGTTAACAAAATTCTGATCTTCAAGTAAATAACTTAAAGAACTAAAGTATTAGTTTGAAGATTTTGATTTTAAATTGTCTACATATTTCTGTTCTTTAAGTAAATAACTAAAAGAACAAAAGTAATTAGATTATTGCTTTAATTTTAAACTATTAACAAAATGCAGATCTTCAAGTAAATAACTTATAGAACAAAATTAGTTATTTTAGGGTTTTCAATTTTAAACTATTAGCAAAATTCTGATCTTCAAGTAAATAACTTAAAGAACTAAAGTATTAGTTAGAAGATTTTGATTTTAAATTGCTAAAAAATTCTGTTCTTCAAGTAAATAACTTATAGAACAAAAGTAGCTATTTTAGAGTTTTCAATTTTAAACTATTAACAAAATTCTGATCTTCAAGTAAATAACTTATAGAACAGAAGTAGTTAATTTAGAGTTTTTAATTTTAAACTATTAACAAAATGCAGATCTTCAAGTAAATAACTTATAGAACAAAAGCAGTTTTTTTAGGGTTTTTAATTTTAAACTATTAACAAAATTCAGATCTTCATGTAAATAACTTATAGAACAGAAGTAGTTAATTTAGAGTTTTTAATTTTAAACTATTAACTAAACGCAGATCTTCAAGTAAATAACTTATAGAACAAAAGTAGTTATTTTAGGGTTTTCAATTTTAAACTATTAACAAAATTCTGATCTTCAAGTAAATAACTTATAGAACAGAAGTAGTTAATTTAGAGTTTTTAATTTTAAACTATTAACAAAATGCAGATCTTCAAGTAAATAACTTATAGAACAAAAATAGTTATTTTAGGGTTTTCAATTTTAAACTATTAGCAAAATTGTGATCTTCAAGTAAATAACTTAAAGAACTAAAGTATTAGTTAGAAGATTTTGATTTTAAATTGCTACAAATTTCTGTTCTTCAAGTAAATAACTTATAGAACACAAGTAGTTATTTTAGAGTTTTCAATTTTAAACTATTAACAAAATTCTGATCTTCAAGTAAATAACTTATAGAACAGAAGTAGTTAATTTAGAGTTTTTAATTTTAAACTATTAACAAAATGCAGATTTTCAAGTAAATAACTTATAGAACAAAAGTAGTTATTTTAGGGTTTTCAATTTTAAACTATTAGCAAAATTCTGATCCTCAAGTAAATAACTTATAGAACAAAAGTAGTTATTTTAGGGTTTTCAATTTTAAACTATTAACAAAATGCAGATCTTCAAGTAAATAACTTATAGAACAAAAGTAGTTATTTTAGGGTTTTCAATTTTAAACTATTAGCAAAATTATGATCCTCAAGTAAATAACTTATCGATCAGAAGTAGTTATTTTAGTATTTTTAATTTTGAACTATTATCAAAATTCTGTTCTTCAAGTAAATAACTTAAAGAACTAAAGTATTAGTTTGCAGATTTTGATTTTAAATTGTCTACATATTTCTGTTCTTTAAGTAAATAACTAAAAGAACAAAAGTAGTTAGATTATAGCTTTAATTTTAAACTATTAACAAAATGCAGATCTTCAAGTAAATAACTTATAGAACAAAAGTAGTTATTTTAGGGTTTTCAATTTTAAACTATTAACAAAATTCTGATCTTTAAGTAAGTAACTTAAGGAACTAAAGTATTAGTTAGAAGATTTTAATTTTAAATTGCTACAAAATTCTGTTCTTCAAGTAAATAACTTATAGAACAACAGTAGTTATTTTAGAGTTTTCAATTTTAAACTATTGACAACATTCTGATCTTCATGTAAATAACTTATAGAACAGAAGTAGTTAATTTAGAGTTTTTAATTTTAAACTATTAACAAAATCCAGATCTTCAAGTAAATACCTTATAGAACAAACGTAGTTATTTTAGTATTTTCAATTTTGAACTGTTAACAAAATTCTGATCTTCAAGTAAATAACTTAAAGAACTAAAGTATTAGTTTGAAGATTTTGATTTTAAATTGTCTACATATTTCTGTTCTTTAAGTAAATAACTAAAAGAACAAAAGTAATTAGATTATTGCTTTAATTTTAAACTATTAATAATAAATAAGTTTATTAGCTAATGCTATCTTTACACAGATCATTACAACAAAAATCAACCCCCCAATATACATGCCACTACCCACCCGCATAAATACAAAACCCAAACATACCAACTCACACCAAAACAGGTTATTTCCAAAATTAACAAAAATCAATCACATGCTATTTACATTCTTCTTAATATACAAAACCAATTCACTTCTAAAAGTTCTATAATTCTTGCATTCCCTTAATACTACAGGCAAAGCATTATATAATAGCAACCCTTTGCAAAAGAAGGAGTTATATGCTCTAGACGATTTGGTAATATCAACATAAAAATTGTCTTGCTGTCTCGTATTATACGAGTGCACCTCATTAACACATCTTAACCTATTTTGTAAGTATTTTGGAGCCATATCATATTTAATTTTATATACAAAATCCAAAACCCTATATCTTATATGTTGTGATACACTCATCAAGTTTAACACATTCAACATATCTCTAATTGGCGTATAACTATTACATTGAATTATAATTCTCATTGCTTTATTTTGTACCTTTTGCAACTGTTGAGTTTCAGTTTTACTCATATTCAAAAACAGAGTTGAACAAAAATCAATATGTGGACCTATCAAAGATTTATACAATAGCACCCTTGTGGATGCACATATACTGTCTGAAATGCGTCTAAGGAAAAACACCTTGCGCGACATTTTTTTCATTACATATGCAAAATGCTTTTTGAAATTCAAGCTTTCATCTATAACCACTCCCAAATACTTAATTTCGATTACTCTATCCAATGCAATGCCATTAATCAAAATCTGCAACCCCTCCGTTTTTATACCTTTCAAAATATGCTGCTTTCCTAAAATAATGTATTTTGATTTCTTAAAATTAACGCTTAAACTGTTATTACATAGCCACTTAAATACACATTGCAATTCGTTATTTAAAATTTCAAACATTTTCTTTATATCTATACCACATATATATATCATAGTGTCGTCAGCAAATATTTTCATTTTACACAATCTTAAACATCTTACAATGTCATTGATATACAAAATAAACATTAGAGGACCCAAAATTGTTCCCTGTGGTACACCATATTCAGTAAAAAGTTTATTTGAAAAACTGTTCCTAAACTTGACGTTCTGTTTTCTTTTACTTAAATAACATTTAAACCACTTTAACACTGTGCCACTTACACCCATTTTTTTAAGCTTTTCTATCAACAATTTTCTATCTATAGTTTCAAAAGCACGCTTGAAATCCAAGAACACTGCCAATACAACTTCACTCTTTTCCATACTGCCAGTCCACTCTTCACAAGCATCGATTACCACAGATTCACATGAGTGAAACTTTCGAAATCCAGACTGTTCCTGAACCAAAATATTGTTCGTCTCACAAAAATTTTTTAATTGATCGTGCACTTCATATTCTAGTATTTTTTCATGAATGGGGACTATATTTACTGGTCGATGTTCTTCACATTTATCTGTGTTTGCTACCTTTGGTATAGGAACTATACTAGAGGTTTTCCAATTCTCTGGAACGATTCCACTTTTTAGTGACGCATTAATCGCGTTCAAAAAGAACTGGCCCACCACTGCAAAAGAATCTTTAATCGCTTTAGTCGTAAGTAACGTTTCCGGATCGGTCGTGCCTTTTAATCTACTTATATTTTCTCTTAGTTTTTTCATTGTTAATGTCTCAAATTTTTCCCAGTGCTTGACTTCTTTGACATTTTCTAGGGCTCTATCATGATTTACCCTGGATGGTATTCCTGAAATTAATTCATTAATGCTATCTAAAAAAAATATATTAAATTTATTGGCTATAATTCTTTCATTGGTTTCTTCGACTCCTTGAAATTTTATTGTCTCCTGCGTTCTTATATTTTTTCCTGGTAATAGTCCTTTTATCTCCCTCCAAAGGTCTTTACTACTTTTGTTTTCTGCGACCAATTCATAATAATAATTTCTCTTATTTGCACGTATTTTTTCGGTTACCAAGTTTCTATGTTGTCTATATATTTCCCAATCTTCCAGTTTTTCTGTAAATTTTGCTTTTTTATATAGATTATCTCTTTTCTTAATAAGTTCTACAACATCGCTTTTCATCCATTTGTTCTCCTTGTACTTATTTTTAATTTTTATAGTTTCAATTGGGCACATTTCGTTCATAGTACTGATTATGTTGCCGATGAGTTGACTTGCTTTATCTTTATCTGGTACCTCTACATCCCACTCTCTTTCCAACAACTTCTCTTGAAATATTTCCGTTTTATAATTCTTTAAACTTCTCTTTCTGATACTTATATATTCGTTTGGTATAGATTTTCCTTCTATATTAATAGTTATTATGTAGTGATCGCTTATTCTAGGAACCTGATGAATCTTAACTTCTTTCTCTTTATTATTTGTTATTACATAATCTATAATAGTTGCACTTGTATTTGTCACTCTGGTGAAGTTATTTACCTGTTGATAATACCCAAATCTCGTAATAACATTCTTCAATTTTTGTGTATAAAAATCATTTTTTGCGTAATCCAGATTCATATCTCCATTGATAATAATATTACCGTCAAATTCCAGCGATTCAAGGTACGTTTCCATATATTGCACGAATAAACCATCACAACTCTGTGGTGGATGGTAGATACCAGCTATTAAGCAATTTTCTTCATTTATCCTTATTTGAACTGATAAAATCCATATATATTTGTCATCCGTGAAATTCAGCATCACTTTATACCCTATATTGTTTCGCACATATAAAAGAACTCCACCAGTTCTTGAATTTTCTGTCAAGCATTTTTCCATTTTGTAACCGCCGATCTCAAGCTCCTCATCATATACGCATTCCGTTACATGTGTCTCCACCAGGCATAATACATCAGGCTTCCTATCTTGGACCAATAACAAAATCTGGTCCTTGTTGTTCAAATATCCTTGACAATTAAAATAAACGATCTCTTCCCTTTTTTCTGTCGATTGCTATATGTTATAATTTATTCGACTACTCTTTTTTTCTATCTCTTTTCTGTAGCAGGGGCAGTCTATATCCGTTGCACAATGATTCACGTCCACTTTGATATTAAACTTTTCCATCGCTTTAATGCAATTAGCACATTTTAAGTTCATAGAGCTGCATTTTTCTCTGTCGCTGTGTTCCTCAGCACATTTAAAGCATACTTTTTTGTTTGTACACTCCTTTGCTATGTGGTTAAATCCTGCACAATTGAAACAGCGTTTTATATTTACGTGATAATGAACGTTACATATTCTCCATCCCATTTTTAGTTTTTCACGCTTCATAATTTCTTTGTATGAATCTGGATCCGTTTCTAATACAATACTACCTATGTTCTTCCTAGATCGTTTCACATACTTGGTTACAACTTTGATAGTGTCAAACATAATACCATTTTGTTCTCTTATTGCCATCACTATTTCTTCTTCTTGCATGTTAACAAAGTCTTCTTCCACTCCCACAACAATAATTCTCGGATTCTTTTCAATCACTTCTTCTACTTGGTATTTCTCGCTCAGTACCTCTTGCACCTTATTTTTAATTACTCCCTTAGAATTTGAGTCAGCACAGCTAATCATTACTCCACCATTTCTTATATTTTTTATATTATTCACACCCACCGCCAATTTACTCGGATCTATTTGTGATTTTATGTCCTTCCTCGTAACATCATTACGCTGCTCTAAGTTTATTGGTTTAATCATTATCATTTCCTTGCTTTTACCTAGCACTTGTGAATACGACTTCTTCTCGGCAAACTCAACTTCCGTTTTTTTTCCGTTTACATTCTCTTTATCCAGTTTACCTATAATTTCACTATTCATGGCTATAATCTTAGCCTGTTCCTGCAATTTCTCGATGCATTGCTCCACTAGGTTTTTCAATTCATTTATTTGACCACGTACATCAGTTTTACTGCAAATTCTGCATGTATAATTTATATTCTCATTCTCATTTATTATTTTTATCTCATGTTCAGTTACTTTTGTACATTTTATATGAAATTTCTCATTGCAAATCACACATTTAACATACTTATCGCTTCTCTTTATCTCAATGTCACAGCTCATACACACGCTCGCCATATTCTCCGATATCAATCAAAAAAAAAAACTGTAACACCAATCACAATAATATACGTAATTTATCGCAACTTATATCACAAGCATAATGCAGATCTTTATGTTTATGCATAAAGCATAATAACATAATGCAGATCTTCAAGTAAATAACTTATAGAACAAAAGTAGTTATTTTAGGGTTTTCAATTTTAAACTATTAGCAAAATTCTGATCTTCAAGTAAATAACTTAAAAAACTAAAGTATTAGTTAGTAGATTTTAATTTTAAATTGCTAAAAAATTCTGTTCTTCAAGTAAATAACTTATAGAACAAAAGTAGTTATTTTAGAGTTTTCAATTTTAAACTATTAACAAAATTCTGATCTTCATGTAAATAACTTATAGAACAGAAGTAGTTAATTTAGAGTTTTTAATTTTAAACTATTAACTAAACGCAGATCTTCAAGTAAATAACTTATAGAACAAAAGTAATTATTTAAGAGTTTTCAATTTTAAACTATTAACAAAATTCTGATCTTCATGTAAATAACTTATAGAACAGAAGTAGTTAATTTAGAGTTTTTATTTTTAAACTATTAACAAAATGCAGATCTTCAAGTAAATAACTTATAGAACAAAAATAGTTATTTTAGGGTTTTTAATTTTAAACTATTAGCAAAATTGTGATCTTCAAGTAAATAACTTAAAGAACTAAAGTATTAGTTAGAAGATTTTGATTTTAAATTGCTACAAAATTCTGTTCTTCAAGTAAATAACTTATAGAACACAAGTAGTTATTTTAGAGTTTTCAATTTTAAACTATTAACAAAATTCTGATCTTCAAGTAAATAACTTATAGAACAGAAGTAGTTAATTTAGAGTTTTTAATTTTAAACTATTAACAAAATGCAGATTTTCAAGTAAATAACTTATAGAACACAAGTAGTTATTTTAGAGTTTTCAATTTTAAACTATTAACAAAATTCTGATCTTCAAGTAAATAACTTATAGAACAAAAGTAGTTATTTTAGGGTTTTTAATTTTAAACTATTAGCATAATTCTTATCTTCAAGTAAATAACTTATAGAACACAAGTAGTTATTTTAGGGTTTTCAATTTTAAACTACTAGCAAAATTCTGATCCTCAAGTAAATAACTTATCGAACAGAAGTAGTTAATTTAGAGTTTTTAATTTTAAACTATTAACAAAATGCAGATCTTCAAGTAAATAACTTATAGAACAGAAGTAGTTAATTTAAATTTTTTAATTCTAAACTATTAACAAAATCCAAATCTTCAAGTAAATAACTTATAGAACAAACGTAGTTATTTTAGTATTTTCAATTTTGAACTATTAAATTTTTAGATTTTAATTTTAAATTGCTAAAAAATTCTGTTCTTTAAGTAAATAACTAAAAGAACAAAAGTAGTTAGATTATAGCTTTAATTATAAACTATTAACAAAATGCAGATCTTCAAGTAAATAACTTATAGAACAAAAGCAGTTATTTTAGGGTTTTCAATTTTAAACTGTTAGCAAAATTCGGATCTTCAAGTAAATAACTTAAAGAAATAAAGTATTAGTTAGAAGATTTTGATTTTAGATTGCTACATAATTCTGTTCTTCAAGTAAATAACTTATAGAACAAAAGTGGTTATTTTAGAGTTTTCAATTTTAAACTATTAACAAAATTCTGATCTTCAAGTAAATAACTTATAGAACAGAAGTAGTTAATTTAGACTTTTTAATTTTAAACTATTAACAAAATGCAGATCTTCAAGTAAATAACTTATAGAACAAAAGTAGTTATTTTAGGGTTTTCAATTTTATACTATTAACAAAATTCTGATCTTCATGTAAATAACTTATAGAACAGAAGTAGTTAATTTAGAGTTTTTAATTTTAAACTATTAACTAAACGCAGATCTTCAAGTAAATAAATTATAGAACAAAAGTAGTTATTTTAGGGTTTTCAATTTTAAACTATTAACAAAATTCTGATCTTTAAGTAAGTAACTTAAGGAACTAAAGTATTAGTTAGAAGATTTTAATTTTAAATTGCTACAAAATTCTGTTCTTCAAGTAAATAACTTATAGAACAAAAGTTGTTATTTTAGAGTTTTCATTTTTAAACTATTGACAACATTCTGATCTTCAAGTAAATAACTTATAGAACAGAAGTAGATAATTTAGAGTTTTTAATTTTAAACTATTAACAAAATGCAGATCTTCAAGTAAATAACTTATAGAACAAAAATAGTTATTTTAGGGTTTTCAATTTTAAACTATTAGCAAAATTGTGATCTTCAAGTAAATAACTTAAAGAACTAAAGTATTAGTTAGAAGATTTTGATTTTAAATTGCTACAAAATTCTGTTCTTCAAGTAAATAACTTATAGAACAAAAGTAGTTATTTTAGAGTTTACAATTTTAAACTATTAACAAAATTCTGATCTTCAAGTAAATAACTTATAGAACAGAAGTAGTTAATTTAGAGTTTTTAATTTAAACTATTAACAAAATCCAGATCTTCAAGTAAATAACTTATAGAACAAACGTAGTTATTTCAGTATTTTCAATTTTGAACTACTAACAAAATTCTGTAAATAAATCAAGTAAATAACTTAAAGAACTAAAGTATTAGTTTGAAGATTTTGATTTTAAATTGTCTACATATTTCTGTTCTTTAAGTAAATAACTAAAAGAACAAAAGTAGTTAGATTATAGCTTTAATTTTAAACTAATAACAAAATGCAGATCTTCAAGTAAATAACTTATAGAACAAAAGTAGTATATTCTGATCTTCAAGTAAATAACTTAAAGAAGTGAAGTATTAGTTAGAAGATTTTGGTTTTAAATTGCTAAAAAATTCTGTTCTTCAAGTAAATAACTTATAGAACAAAAGTAGTTATTTTCGAGTTTTCAATTTTAAGCTATTAACAAAATTCTGATCTTCAAGTGAATAACTTATAGAACACAAGTAGTTATTTTAGAGTTTTCAATTTTAAACTATTAACAAAATTCTGATCTTCAAGTAAATAACTTATAGAACAGAAGTAGTTAATTTAGAGTTTTTAATTTTAAACTATTAACAAAATGCAGATTTTCAAGTAAATAACTTATAGAACAAAAGTAGTTATTTTAGGGTTTTCAATTTTAAACTATTAGCAAAATTCTGATCTTCAAGTAAATAACTTATAGAACAAAAGTAGTTATTTTAGGGTTTTTAATTTTAAACTATTAGCATAATTCTTATCTTCAAGTAAATAACTTATCGAACAGAAGTAGTTAATTTAGAGTTTTTAATTTTAAACTATTAACAAAATGCAGATCTTCAAGTAAATAACTTATAGAACAGAAGTAGTTAATTTAGAGTTTTTAATTTTAAACTATTAACAAAATCCAAATCTTCAAGTAAATAACTTAAAGAACTAAAGTATTAGTTAGAAGATTTTAATTTTAAATTGCTAAAAAATTCTGTTCTTCAAGTAAATAACTTATAGAACAAAAGTAGTTATTTTAGAGTTTTCAATTTTAAACTATTAACAAAATTCTGATCTTCATGTAAATAACTTATAGAACAGAAGTAGTTAATTTAGAGTTTTTAATTTTAAACTATTAACTAAACGCAGATCTTCAAGTAAATAACTTATAGAACAAAAGTAATTATTTAAGAGTTTTCAATTTTAAACTATTAACAAAATTCTGATCTTCATGTAAATAACTTATAGAACAGAAGTAGTTAATTTAGAGTTTTTATTTTTAAACTATTAACAAAATGCAGATCTTCAAGTAAATAACTTATAAAACAAAAATAGTTATTTTAGGGTTTTCAATTTTAAACTATTTGCAAAATTGTGATCTTCAAGTAAATAACTTAAAGAACTAAAGTATTAGTTAGAAGATTTTGATTTTAAATTGCTACAAAATTCTGTTTTTCAAGTAAATAACTTATAGAACACAAGTAGTTATTTTAGAGTTTTCAATTTTAAACTATTAACAAAATTCTGATCTTCAAGTAAATAACTTATAGAACTGAAGTAGTTAATTTAGAGTTTTTAATTTTAAACTATTAACAAAATGCAGATATTCAAGTAAATAACTTATAGAACAAGAGTAGTTATTTTAGGGTTTTCAATTTTAAACTATTAGCAAAATTCTGATCTTCAAGTAAATAACTTATAGAACAAAAGTAGTTATTTTAGGGTTTTTAATTTTAAACTATTAGCATAATTCTTATCTTCAAGTAAATAACTTATAGAACAAAAGTAGTTATTTTAGGGTTTTCAATTTTAAACTACTAGCAAAATTCTGATCCTCAAGTAAATAACTTATCGAACAGAAGTAGTTAATTTAGAGTTTTTAATTTTAAACTATTAACAAAATGCAGATCTTCAAGTAAATAACTTATAGAACAGAAGTAGTTAATTTAGAGTTTTTAATTTTAAACTATTAACAAAATCCAAATCTTCAAGTAAATAACTTATAGAACAAACGTAGTTATTTTAGTATTTTCAATTTTGAACTATTAACAAAATTCTGATCTTCAAGTAAATAACTTAAAGAACTAAAGTATTAGTTTGAAGATTTTGATTTTAAATTGTCTACATATTTCTGTTCTTTAAGTAAATAACTAAAAGAACAAAAGTAGTTAGATTATAGCTTTAATTTTAAACTATTAACAAAATGCAGATCTTCAAGTAAATAACTTATAGAACAAAACCAGTTATTTTAGGGTTTTCAATTTTAAACTGTTAGCAAAATTCGGATCTTCAAGTAAATAACTTAAAGAACTAAAGTATTAGTTAGAAGATTTTGATTTTAGATTGCTACATAATTCTGTTTTTCAAGTAAATAACTTATAGAACAAAAGTAGTTATTTTAGAGTTTTCAATTTTACACTATTAACAAAATTCTGATCTTCAAGTAAATAACTTATAGAACAGAAGTAGTTAATTTAGACTTTTTAATTTTAAACTATTAACAAAATGCAGATCTTCAAGTAAATAACTTATAGAACAAAAGTAGTTATTTTAGGGTTTTCAATTTTATACTATTAACAAAATTCTGATCTTCATGTAAATAACTTATAGAACAGAAGTAGTTAATTTAGAGTTTTTAATTTTAAACTATTAACTAAACGCAGATCTTCAAGTAAATAACTTATAGAACAAAAGTAGTTATTTTAGGGTTTTCAATTTTAAACTATTAACAAAATTCTGATCTTTAAGTAAGTAACTTAAGGAACTAAAGTATTAGTTAGAAGATTTTAATTTTAAATTGCTACAAAATTCTGTTCTTCAAGTAAATAACTTATAGAACAAAAGTTGTTATTTTAGAGTTTTCAATTTTAAACTATTGACAACATTCTGATCTTCAAGTAAATAGCTTATAGAACAGAAGTAGATAATTTAGAGTTTTTAATTTTAAACTATTAACAAAATGCAGATCTTCAAGTAAATAACTTATAGAACAAAAATAGTTATTTTAGGGTTTTCAATTTTAAACTATTAGCAAAATTGTGATCTTCAAGTAAATAACTTAAAGAACTAAAGTATTAGTTAGAAGATTTTGATTTTAAATTGCTACAAAATTCTGTTCTACAAGTAAATAACTTATAGAACAAAAGTAGTTATTTTAGAGTTTACAATTTTAAACTATTAACAAAATTCTGATCTTCAAGTAAATAACTTATAGAACAGAAGTAGTTAATTTAGAGTTTTTAATTTAAACTATTAACAAAATCCAGATCTTCAAGTAAATAACTTATAGAACAAACGTAGTTATTTCAGTATTTTCAATTTTGAACTACTAACAAAATTCTGTAAATAAATCAAGTAAATAACTTAAAGAACTAAAGTATTAGTTTGAAGATTTTGATTTTAAATTGTCTACATATTTCTGTTCTTTAAGTAAATAACTAAAAGAACAAAAGTAGTTAGATTATAGCTTTAATTTTAAACTAATAACAAAATGCAGATCTTCAAGTAAATAACTTATAGAACAAAAGTAGTATTTTAGGGTTTTCAATTTTAAACTATTAGCGAAATTCTGATCTTCAAGTAAATACCTTAAAGAAGTGAAGTATTAGTTAGAAGATTTTAATTTTAAATTGCTACAAAATTCTGTTCTTCAAGTAAATAACTTATAGAACAAAAGTAGTTATTTTAGAGTTTTCAATTTTAAACTATTGACAACATTCTGATCTTCAAGTAAATAACTTATAAAACAGAAGTAGTTAATTTAGAGTTTTTAATTTTAAACTATTAACAAAATGCAGATCTTTAAGTAAATAACTCATAGAACAAAAATAGTTATTTTAGGGTTTTCAATTTTAAACTATTAGCAAAATTGTGATCTTCAAGTAAATAACTTAAAGAACTAAAGTATTAGTTAGAAGATTTTGATTTTAAATTGCTACAAAATTCTGTTCTTCAAGTATATAACTTATAGAACAAAAGTAGTTATTTTAGAGTTTTCAATTTTAAACTATTAACAAAATTCTGATCCTCAAGTAAATAACTTATCGAACAGAAGTAGTTAATTATAGTTTTTAATTTTAAACTATTAACTAAATGCAGATCTTCAAGTAAATAACTTATAGAACAGAAATAGTTAATTTAGAGTTTTTAATTTTAAACTATTAACAAAATCCAAATCTTCAAGTAAATAACTTATAGAACAAACGTAGTTATTTTAGTATTTTCAATTTTGAACTATTATCAAAATTCTGATCTTCAAGTAAATACCTTAAAGAACTAAAGTATTAGTTTGAAGATTTTGATTTTAAATTGTCTACATATTTCTGTTCTTTAAGTAAATAACTAAAAGAACAAAAGTAGTTAGATTATAGCTTTAATTTTAAACTATAACAAAATTCTGATCTTCAAGTAAATAACTTATAGAACAGAAGTAGTTAATTTAGACTTTATAATTTTAAACTATTAACAAAATGCAGATCTTCAAGTAAATAACTTATAGAACAAAAGTAGTTATTTTAGCGTTTTCAATTTTAAACTATTAACAAAATTCTGATCTTCATGTAAATAACTTATAGAACAGAAGGAGTTAATTTAGGGTTTTTAATTTTAAACTATTAACTTTTTTTTTTTTTTTTCCTGTGTCCCGACTGGGTTAATCCACCCAGCCAGGGAGTATATTATTGCAAATTGATACAATATTAAAAAAAAAAAAGAAATTCAAATGATAGAGTAAGTGGTATAACGTTAATAATAGGAGTAATAAATAACAATAATTAATATTTGATTACAATAATAAATAATAACAATAACAGTGAAAAAGGCAACATTAATAATAATGAATAACAATAATAAATAATAATAAAATATCAGGAATAAGTAACAAGTATAGTAATAATTATACCATTTCAACGAAATTATGATGACCAATAGTCCCTAAAATATTAAGAATTAAATTGGAAAGTATTGGTCATCTAAAAATGGTGTTTATAAAATTTTAGATTAAAATAATGTACAAAATTTTCAAATTTAAAATAATAATTAATGCAGGGCCCTACAAGTTTATACTGTTCATTAAAAATTATATAACAATTTTTTTTTAATTAAGGAATTGCAGCTGTCTCAGTAATTATATAAATAAATAAAAGTTTTCACAAAACTATTAACTAAACGCAGATCTTCAAGTAAATAACTTATAGAACAGAAGTAGTTATTTTAGGGATTTCAATTTTAAACTATTAACAAAATTCTGATCTTTAAGTAAGTAACTTAAGGAACTAAAGTATTAGTTAGAAGATTTTAATTTTAAATTGCTACAAAATTCTGTTCTTCAAGTAAATAACTTATAGAACAAAAGTAGTTATTTTAGAGTTTTCAATTTTAAACTATTGACAACATTCTGATCTTCAAGTAAATAACTTATAGAACAGAAGTAGTTAATTTAGAGTTTTTAATTTTAAACTATTAACAAAATGCAGATCTTCAAGTAAATAACTCATAGAACAAAAATAGTTATTTTAGGGTTTTCAATTTTAAACTATTAGCAAAATTGTGATCTTCAAGTAAATAACTTAAAGAACTAAAGTATTAGTTAGAAGATTTTGATTTTAAATTGCTACAAAATTCTGTTCTTCAAGTATATAACTTATAGAACAAAAGTAGTTATTTTAGAGTTTTCAATTTTAAACTATTAACAAAATTCTGATCCTCAAGTAAATAACTTATCGAACAGAAGTAGTTAATTTAGAGTTTTTAATTTTAAACTATTAACTAAATGCAGATCTTCAAGTAAATAACTTATAGAACAGAAATAGTTAATTTAGAGTTTTTAATTTTAAACTATTAACAAAATGCAGATCTTCAAGTAAATAACTTATAGAACAAAAGTAGTTATTTTAGGGTTTTTAATTTTAAACTATTAACAAAATTCAGATCTTCATGTAAATAACTTATAGAACAAAAGTAGTTAATTTAGAGTTTTTAATTTTAAACTATTAACTAAACGCAGATCTTCAAGTAAATAACTTATAGAACAAAAGTAGTTATTTTAGGGTTTTCAATTTTAAACTATTAACAAAATTCTGATCTTCATGTGAATAACTTATGGAACAGAAGTAGTTAATTTAGAGTTTTTAATTTTAAACTATTAACAAAATGCAGATCTTCAAGTAAATAACTTATAGAACAAAAATAGTTATTTTAGGGTTTTCAATTTTAAACTATTAGCAAAATTGTGATCTTCAAGTAAATAACTTAAAGAACTAAAGTATTAGTTAGAAGATTTTGATTTTAAATTGCTACAAATTTCTGTTCTTCAAGTAAATAACTTATAGAACAGAAGTAGTTAATTTAGAGTTTTTAATTTTAAACTATTAACAAAATGCAGATTTTCAAGTAAATAACTGATAGAACAAAAGTAGTTATTTTAGGGTTTTCAATTTTAAACTATAAGCAAAATTCTGATCCTCAAGTAAATAACTTATAGAACAAAAGTAGTTATTTTAGGGTTTTCAATTTTAAACTATTAGCATCATTCTGATCTTCAAGTAAATAACTTATAGAACAAAAGTAGTTATTTTAGGGTTTTCAATTTTAAACTATTAACAAAATTCTGATCTTCAAGTAAATAACTTATAGAACAGAAGTAGTTAATTTAGAGTTTTTAATTTTAAACTATTAACAAAATGCAGATTTTTAAGTAAATAACTGATAGAACAAAAGTAGTTATTTTAGGGTTTTCAATTTTAAACTATTAGCAAAATTCTGATCCTCAAGTATATAACTTATAGAACAAAAGTAGTTATTTTAGGGTTTTCAATTTTAAACTATTAGCATCATTCTGATCTTCAAGTAAATAACTTATAGAACAAAAGTAGTTATTTTAGGGTTTTCAATTTTAACCTATTAGCAAAATTATGATCCTCAAGTAAATAACTTATCGAACAGAAGTAGTTAATTTAGAGTTTTTAATTTTAAACTATTAACTAAATGCAGATCTTCAAGTAAATAACTTATAGAACAGAAATAGTTAATTTAGAGTTTTTAATTTTAAACTATTAACAAAATCAAAATCTTCAAGTAAATAACTTATAGAACAAACGTAGTTATTTTAGTATTTTCAATTTTGAACTATTATCAAAATTCTGATCTTCAAGTAAATACCTTAAAGAACTAAAGTATTAGTTTGAAGATTTTGATTTTAAATTGTCTACATATTTCTGTTCTTTAAGTAAATAACTAAAAGAACAAAAGTAGTTAGATTATAGCTTTAATTTTAAACTATTAACAAAATGCAGATCTTCAAGTAAATAACTTATAGAACAAAAGCAGTTATTTTAGGGTTTTCAATTTTAAACTATTAGCAAAATTCTGATCTTCAAGTAAAAAACTTAAAGAACTAAAGTATTAGTTAGAAGATTTTGATTTTAAATTGCTACAAAATTCTGTTCTTCAAGTAAATAACTTATAGAACAAAAGTAGTTATTTTAGAGTTTTCAATTTTAAACTATTAACAAAATTCTGATCTTCAAGTAAATAACTTATAGAACAGAAGTAGTTAATTTAGACTTTATAATTTTAAACTATTAACAAAATGCAGATCTTCAAGTAAATAACCTATAGAACAGAAGTAGTTAATTTAGAGTTTTTAATTTTAAACTATTAACAAAATGCAGATATTCAAGTAAATAACTTATAGAACAAGAGTAGTTATTTTAGGGTTTTCAATTTTAAACTATTAGCAAAATTCTGATCTTCAAGTAAATAACTTATAGAACAAAAGTAGTTATTTTAGGGTTTTTAATTTTAAACTATTAGCATAATTCTTATCTTCAAGTAAATAACTTATAGAACAAAAGTAGTTATTTTAGGGTTTTCAATTTTAAACTACTAGCAAAATTCTGATCCTCAAGTAAATAACTTATCGAACAGAAGTAGTTAATTTAGAGTTTTTAATTTTAAACTATTAACAAAATGCAGATCTTCAAGTAAATAACTTATAGAACAGAAGTAGTTAATTTAGAGTTTTTAATTTTAAACTATTAACAAAATCCAAATCTTCAAGTAAATAACTTATAGAACAAACGTAGTTATTTTAGTATTTTCAATTTTGAACTATTAACAAAATTCTGATCTTCAAGTAAATAACTTAAAGAACTAAAGTATTAGTTTGAAGATTTTGATTTTAAATTGTCTACATATTTCTGTTCTTTAAGTAAATAACTAAAAGAACAAAAGTAGTTAGATTATAGCTTTAATTTTAAACTATTAACAAAATGCAGATCTTCAAGTAAATAACTTATAGAACAAAAGCAGTTATTTTAGGGTTTTCAATTTTAAACTGTTAGCAAAATTCGGATCTTCAAGTAAATAACTTAAAGAAATAAAGTATTAGTTAGAAGATTTTGATTTTAGATTGCTACATAATTCTGTTCTTCAAGTAAATAACTTATAGAACAAAAGTAGTTATTTTAGAGTTTTCAATTTTAAACTATTAACAAAATTCTGATCTTCAAGTAAATAACTTATAGAACAGAAGTAGTTAATTTAGACTTTTTAATTTTAAACTATTAACAAAATGCAGATCTTCAAGTAAATAACTTATAGAACAAAAGTAGTTATTTTAGGGTTTTCAATTTTATACTATTAACAAAATTCTGATCTTCATGTAAATAACTTATAGAACAGAAGTAGTTAATTTAGAGTTTTTAATTTTAAACTATTAACTAAACGCAGATCTTCAAGTAAATAACTTATAGAACAAAAGTAGTTATTTTAGGGTTTTCAATTTTAAACTATTAACAAAATTCTGATCTTTAAGTAAGTAACTTAAGGAACTAAAGTATTAGTTAGAAGATTTTAATTTTAAATTGCTACAAAATTCTGTTCTTCAAGTAAATAACTTATAGAACAAAAGTTGTTATTTTAGAGTTTTCAATTTTAAACTATTGCCAACATTCTGATCTTCAAGTAAATAACTTATAGAACAGAAGTAGATAATTTAGAGTTTTTAATTTTAAACTATTAACAAAATGCAGATCTTCAAGTAAATAACTTATAGAACAAAAATAGTTATTTTAGGGTTTTCAATTTTAAACTATTAGCAAAATTGTGATCTTCAAGTAAATAACTTAAAGAACTAAAGTATTAGGTAGAAGATTTTGATTTTAAATTGCTACAAAATTCTGTTCTTCAAGTAAATAACTTATAGAACAAAAGTAGTTATTTTAGAGTTTACAATTTTAAACTATTAACAAAATTCTGATCTTCAAGTAAATAACTTATAGAACAGAAGTAGTTAATTTAGAGTTTTTAATTTAAACTATTAACAAAATCCAGATCTTCAAGTAAATAACTTATAGAACAAACGTAGTTATTTCAGTATTTTCAATTTTGAACTACTAACAAAATTCTGTAAATAAATCAAGTAAATAACTTAAAGAACTAAAGTATTAGTTTGAAGATTTTGATTTTAAATTGTCTACATATTTCTGTTCTTTAAGTAAATAACTAAAAGAACAAAAGTAGTTAGATTATAGCTTTAATTTTAAACTAATAACAAAATGCAGATCTTCAAGTAAATAACTTATAGAAGTGAAGTATTAGTTAGAAGATTTTGGTTTTAAATTGCTAAAAAATTCTGTTCTTCAAGTAAATAACTTATAGAACAAAAGTAGTTATTTTCGAGTTTTCAATTTTAAGCTATTAACAAAATTCTGATCTTCAAGTAAATAACTTATAGAACACAAGTAGTTATTTTAGAGTTTTCAATTTTAAACTATTAACAAAATTCTGATCTTCAAGTAAATAACTTATAGAACACAAGTAGTTATTTTAGAGTTTTCAATTTTAAACTATTAACAAAATGCAGATTTTCAAGTAAATAACTTATAGAACAAAAGTAGTTATTTTAGGGTTTTCAATTTTAAACTATTAGCAAAATTCTGATCTTCAAGTAAATAACTTATAGAACAAAAGTAGTTATTTTAGGGTTTTTAATTTTAAACTATTAGCATAATTCTTATCTTCAAGTAAATAACTTATAGAACAAAAGTAGTTATTTTAGGGTTTTCAATTTTAAAAAACTACTAGCAAAATTCTGATCCTCAAGTAAATAACTTATAGAACACAAGTAGTTATTTTAGAGTTTTCAATTTTGAACTATTAACAAAATTCTGATCTTCAAGTAAATAACTTATAGAACACAAGTAGTTATTTTAGAGTTTTCAATTTTAAACTATTAACAAAATGCAGATTTTCAAGTAAATAACTTATAGAACAAAAGTAGTTATTTTAGGGTTTTCAATTTTAAACTATTAGCAAAATTCTGATCTTCAAGTAAATAACTTATAGAACAAAAGTAGTTATTTTAGGGTTTTTAATTTTAAACTATTAGCATAATTCTTATCTTCAAGTAAATAACTTATAGAACAAAAGTAGTTATTTTCGAGTTTTCAATTTTAAGCTATTAACAAAATTCTGATCTTCAAGTAAATAACTTATAGGACACAAGTAGTTATTTTAGAGTTTTCAATTTTAAACTATTAACAAAATTCTGATCTTCAAGTAAATAACTTATAGAACAGAAGTAGTTAATTTAGAGTTTTTAATTTTAAACTATTAACAAAATGCAGATTTTCAAGTAAATAACTTATAGAACAAAAGTAGTTATTTTAGGGTTTTCAATTTTAAACTATTAGCAAAATTCTGATCTTCAAGTAAATAACTTATAGAACAAAAGTAGTTATTTTAGGGTTTTTAATTTTAAACTATTAGCATAATTCTTATCTTCAAGTAAATAACTTATAGAACAAAAGTAGTTATTTTAGGGTTTTCAATTTTAAACTACTAGCAAAATTCTGATCCTCAAGTAAATAACTTATCGAACAGAAGTAGTTAATTTAGAGTTTTTAATTTTAAACTATTAACAAAATGCAGATCTTCAAGTAAATAACTTATAGAACAGAAGTAGTTAATTTAGAGTTTTTAATTTTAAACTATTAACAAAATCCAAATCTTCAAGTAAATAACTTATAGAACAAACGTAGTTATTATAGTATTTTCAATTTTGAACTATTAACAAAATTCTGATCTTCAAGTAAATAACTTATAGAACAAAAGTAGTTATTTTAGGGTTTTCAATTTTAAACTATTAGCAAAATTCTGATCTTCAAGTAAATAACTTATAGAACAAAAGTAGTTATTTTAGGGTTTTTAATTTTAAACTACTAGCAAAATTCTGATCTTCATGTAAATAACTTATAGAACAGAAGTAGTTAATTTAGAGTTTTTAATTTTAAACTATTAACTAAACGCAGATCTTCAAGTAAATAACTTATAGAACAAAAGTAATTATTTAAGAGTTTTCAATTTTAAACTATTAACAAAATTCTGATCTTCATGTAAATAACTTATAGAACAGAAGTAGTTAATTTAGAGTTTTTATTTTTAAACTATTAACAAAATGCATATCTTCAAGTAAATAACTTATAAAGCAAAAATAGTTATTTTAGGGTTTTCAATTTTAAACTATTTGCAAAATTGTGATCTTCAAGTAAATAACTTAAAGAACTAAAGTATTAGTTAGAAGATTTTGATTTTAAATTGCTACAAAATTCTGTTTTTCAAGTAAATAACTTATAGAACACAAGTAGTTATTTTAGAGTTTTCAATTTTAAACTATTAACAAAATTCTGATCTTCAAGTAAATAACTTATAGAACAGAAGTAGTTAATTTAGAGTTTTTAATTTTAAACTATTAACAAAATGCAGATATTCAAGTAAATAACTTATAGAACAAACGTAGTTATTTTAGTATTTTCAATTTTGAACTATTAACAAAATTCTGATCTTCAAGTAAATAACTTAAAGAACTAAAGTATTAGTTTGAAGATTTTGATTTTAAATTGTCTACATATTTCTGTTCTTTAAGTAAATAACTAAAAGAACAAAAGTAGTTAGATTATAGCTTTAATTTTAAACTATTAACAAAATGCAGATCTTCAAGTAAATAACTTATAGAACAAAAGCAGTTATTTTAGGGTTTTCAATTTTAAACTGTTAGCAAAATTCGGATCTTCAAGTAAATAACTTATAGAACAAAAGTAGTTATTTTAGGGTTTTTAATTTTAAACTATTAGCATAATTCTTATCTTCAAGTAAATAACTTATAGAACAAAAGTAGTTATTTTAGGGTTTTCAATTTTAAACTACTAGCAAAATTCTGATCCTCAAGTAAATAACTTATCGAACAGAAGTAGTTAATTTAGAGTTTTTAATTTTAAACTATTAACAAAATGCAGATCTTCAAGTAAATAACTTATAGAACAGAAGTAGTTAATTTAGAGTTTTTAATTTTAAACTATTAACAAAATCCAAATCTTCAAGTAAATAACTTATAGAACAAACGTAGTTATTATAGTATTTTCAATTTTGAACTATTAACAAAATTCTGATCTTCAAGTAAATAACTTATAGAACAAAAGTAGTTATTTTAGGGTTTTCAATTTTAAACTATTAGCAAAATTCTGATCTTCAAGTAAATAACTTATAGAACAAAAGTAGTTATTTTAGGGTTTTTAATTTTAAACTACTAGCAAAATTCTGATCTTCATGTAAATAACTTATAGAACAGAAGTAGTTAATTTAGAGTTTTTAATTTTAAACTATTAACTAAACGCAGATCTTCAAGTAAATAACTTATAGAACAAAAGTAATTATTTAAGAGTTTTCAATTTTAAACTATTAACAAAATTCTGATCTTCATGTAAATAACTTATAGAACAGAAGTAGTTAATTTAGAGTTTTTATTTTTAAACTATTAACAAAATGCATATCTTCAAGTAAATAACTTATAAAGCAAAAATAGTTATTTTAGGGTTTTCAATTTTAAACTATTTGCAAAATTGTGATCTCCAAGTAAATAACTTAAAGAACTAAAGTATTAGTTAGAAGATTTTGATTTTAAATTGCTACAAAATTCTGTTTTTCAAGTAAATAACTTATAGAACACAAGTAGTTATTTTAGAGTTTTCAATTTTAAACTATTAACAAAATTCTGATCTTCAAGTAAATAACTTATAGAACAGAAGTAGTTAATTTAGAGTTTTTAATTTTAAACTATTAACAAAATGCAGATATTCAAGTAAATAACTTATAGAACAAACGTAGTTATTTTAGTATTTTCAATTTTGAACTATTAACAAAATTCTGATCTTCAAGTAAATAACTTAAAGAACTAAAGTATTAGTTTGAAGATTTTGATTTTAAATTGTCTACATATTTCTGTTCTTTAAGTAAATAACTAAAAGAACAAAAGTAGTTAGATTATAGCTTTAATTTTAAACTATTAACAAAATGCAGATCTTCAAGTAAATAACTTATAGAACAAAAGCAGTTATTTTAGGGTTTTCAATTTTAAACTGTTAGCAAAATTCGGATCTTCAAGTAAATAACTTATAGAACAAAAGTAGTTATTTTAGGGTTTTTAATTTTAAACTATTAGCATAATTCTTATCTTCAAGTAAATAACTTATAGAACAAAAGTAGTTATTTTAGGGTTTTCAATTTTAAACTACTAGCAAAATTCTGATCCTCAAGTAAATAACTTATCGAACAGAAGTAGTTAATTTAGAGTTTTTAATTTTAAACTATTAACAAAATGCAGATCTTCAAGTAAATAACTTATAGAACAGAAGTAGTTAATTTAGAGTTTTTAATTTTAAACTATTAACAAAATCCAAATCTTCAAGTAAATAACTTATAGAACAAACGTAGTTATTTTAGTATTTTCAATTTTGAACTATTAACAAAATTCTGATCTTCAAGTAAATAACTTAAAGAACTAAAGTATTAGTTTGAAGATTTTGATTTTAAATTGTCTACATATTTCTGTTCTTTAAGTAAATAACTAAAAGAACAAAAGTAGTTAGATTATAGCTTTAATTTTAAACTATTAACAAAATGCAGATCTTCAAGTAAATAACTTATAGAACAAAAGCAGTTATTTTAGGGTTTTCAATTTTAAACTGTTAGCAAAATTCGGATCTTCAAGTAAATAACTTAAAGAACTAAAGTATTAGTTAGAAGATTTTGATTTTAGATTGCTACATAATTCTGTTCTTCAAGTAAATAACTTATAGAACAAAAGTGGTTATTTTAGAGTTTTCAATTTTAAACTATTAACAAAATTCTGATCTTCAAGTAAATAACTTATAGAACAGAAGTAGTTAATTTAGACTTTTTAATTTTAAACTATTAACAAAATGCAGATCTTCAAGTAAATAACTTATAGAACAAAAGTAGTTATTTTAGGGTTTTCAATTTTATACTATTAACAAAATTCTGATCTTCATGTAAATAACTTATAGAACATAAGTAGTTAATTTAGAGTTTTTAATTTTAAACTATTAACTAAACGCAGATCTTCAAGTAAATAACTTATAGAACAAAAGTAGTTATTTTAGGGTTTTCAATTTTAAACTATTAACAAAATTCTGATCTTTAAGTAAGTAACTTAAGGAACTAAAGTATTAGTTAGAAGATTTTAATTTTAAATTGCTACAAAATTCTGTTCTTCAAGTAAATAACTTATAGAACAAAAGTTGTTATTTTAGAGTTTTCAATTTTAAACTATTGACAACATTCTGATCTTCAAGTAAATAACTTATAGAACAGAAGTAGATAATTTAGAGTTTTTAATTTTAAACTATTAACAAAATGCAGATCTTCAAGTAAATAACTTATAGAACAAAAATAGTTATTTTACGGTTTTCAATTTTAAACTATTAGCAAAATTGTGATCTTCAAGTAAATAACTTAAAGAACTAAAGTATTAGTTAGAAGATTTTGATTTTAAATTGCTACAAAATTCTGTTCTTCAAGTAAATAACTTATAGAACAAAAGTAGTTATTTTAGAGTTTACAATTTTAAACTATTAACAAAATTCTGATCTTCAAGTAAATAACTTATAGAACAGAAGTAGTTAATTTAGAGTTTTTAATTTTAAACTATTAACAAAATGCAGATCTTCAAGTAAATAACTTATAGAACAAACGTAGTTATATCAGTATTTTCAATTTTGAACTACTAACAAAATTCTGTAAATAAATCAAGTAAATAACTTAAAGAACTAAAGTATTAGTTTGAAGATTTTGATTTTAAATTGTCTACATATTTCTGTTCTTTAAGTAAATAACTAAAAGAACAAAAGTAGTTAGATTATAGCTTTAATTTTAAACTATTAGCGAAATTCTGATCTTCAAGTAAATACCTTAAAGAAGTGAAGTATTAGTTAGAAGATTTTAATTTTAAATTGCTACAAAATTCTGTTCTTCAAGTAAATAACTTATAGAACAAAAGTAGTTATTTTAGAGTTTTCAATTTTAAACTATTGACAACATTCTGATCTTCAAGTAAATAACTTATAGAACAGAAGTAGTTAATTTAGAGTTTTTAATTTTAAACTATTAACAAAATGCAGATCTTCAAGTAAATAACTCATAGAACAAAAATAGTTATTTTAGGGTTTTCAATTTTAAACTATTAGCAAAATTGTGATCTTCAAGTAAATAACTTAAAGAACTAAAGTATTAGTTAGAAGATTTTGATTTTAAATTGCTACAAAATTCTGTTCTTCAAGTATATAACTTATAGAACAAAAGTAGTTATTTTAGAGTTTTCAATTTTAAACTATTAACAAAATTCTGATCCTCAAGTAAATAACTTATCGAACAGAAGTAGTTAATTTAGAGTTTTTAATTTTAAACTATTAACTAAATGCAGATCTTCAAGTAAATAACTTATAGAACAGAAATAGTTAATTTAGAGTTTTTAATTTTAAACTATTAACAAAATCCAAATCTTCAAGTAAATAACTTATAGAACAAACGTAGTTATTTTAGTATTTTCAATTTTGAACTATTATCAAAATTCTGATCTTCAAGTAAATACCTTAAAGAACTAAAGTATTAGTTTGAAGATTTTGATTTTAAATTGTCTACATATTTCTGTTCTTTAAGTAAATAACTAAAAGAACAAAAGTAGTTAGATTCTAGCTTTAATTTTAAACTATAACAAAATTCTGATCTTCAAGTAAATAACTTATAGAACAGAAGTAGTTAATTTAGACTTTATAATTTTAAACTATTAACAAAATGCAGATCTTCAAGTAAATAACTTATAGAACAAAAGTAGTTATTTTAGCGTTTTCAATTTTAAACTATTAACAAAATTCTGATCTTCATGTAAATAACTTATAGAACAGAAGGAGTTAATTTAGGGTTTTTAATTTTAAACTATTAACTTTTTTTTTTTTTTTTCCTGTGTCCCGACTGGGTTAATCCACCCAGCCAGGGAGTATATTATTGCAAATTGATACAATATTAAAAAAAAAAAAGAAATTCAAATGATAGAGTAAGTGGTATAACGTTAATAATAGGAGTAATAAATAACAATAATTAATATTTGATTACAATAATAAATAATAACAATAACAGTGAAAAAGGCAACATTAATAATAATGAATAACAATAATAAATAATAATAAAATATCAGGAATAAGTAACAAGTATAGTAATAATTATACCATTTCAACGAAATTATGATGACCAATAGTCCCTAAAATATTAAGAATTAAATTGGAAAGTATTGGTCATCTAAAAATGGTGTTTATAAAATTTTAGATTAAAATAATGTACAAAATTTTCAAATTTAAAATAATAATTAATGCAGGGCCCTACAAGTTTATACTGTTCATTAAAAATTATATAACAATTTTTTTTTAATTAAGGAATTGCAGCTGTCTCAGTAATTATATAAATAAATAAAAGTTTTCACAAAACTATTAACTAAACGCAGATCTTCAAGTAAATAACTTATAGAACAGAAGTAGTTATTTTAGGGATTTCAATTTTAAACTATTAACAAAATTCTGATCTTTAAGTAAGTAACTTAAGGAACTAAAGTATTAGTTAGAAGATTTTAATTTTAAATTGCTACAAAATTCTGTTCTTCAAGTAAATAACTTATAGAACAAAAGTAGTTATTTTAGAGTTTTCAATTTTAAACTATTGACAACATTCTGATCTTCAAGTAAATAACTTATAGAACAGAAGTAGTTAATTTAGAGTTTTTAATTTTAAACTATTAACAAAATGCAGATCTTCAAGTAAATAACTCATAGAACAAAAATAGTTATTTTAGGGTTTTCAATTTTAAACTATTAGCAAAATTGTGATCTTCAAGTAAATAACTTAAAGAACTAAAGTATTAGTTAGAAGATTTTGATTTTAAATTGCTACAAAATTCTGTTCTTCAAGTATATAACTTATAGAACAAAAGTAGTTATTTTAGAGTTTTCAATTTTAAACTATTAACAAAATTCTGATCCTCAAGTAAATAACTTATCGAACAGAAGTAGTTAATTTAGAGTTTTTAATTTTAAACTATTAACTAAATGCAGATCTTCAAGTAAATAACTTATAGAACAGAAATAGTTAATTTAGAGTTTTTAATTTTAAACTATTAACAAAATGCAGATCTTCAAGTAAATAACTTATAGAACAAAAGTAGTTATTTTAGGGCTTTTAATTTTAAACTATTAACAAAATTCAGATCTTCATGTAAATAACTTATAGAACAAAAGTAGTTAATTTAGAGTTTTTAATTTTAAACTATTAACTAAACGCAGATCTTCAAGTAAATAACTTATAGAACAAAAGTAGTTATTTTAGGGTTTTCAATTTTAAACTATTAACAAAATTCTGATCTTCATGTGAATAACTTATGGAACAGAAGTAGTTAATTTAGAGTTTTTAATTTTAAACTATTAACAAAATGCAGATCTTCAAGTAAATAACTTATAGAACAAAAATAGTTATTTTAGGGTTTTCAATTTTAAACTATTAGCAAAATTGTGATCTTCAAGTAAATAACTTAAAGAACTAAAGTATTAGTTAGAAGATTTTGATTTTAAATTGCTACAAATTTCTGTTCTTCAAGTAAATAACTTATAGAACACAAGTAGTTATTTTAGAGTTTTCAATTTTAAACTATTAACAAAATTCTGATCTTCAAGTAAATAACTTATAGAACAGAAGTAGTTAATTTAGAGTTTTTAATTTTAAACTATTAACAAAATGCAGATTTTCAAGTAAATAACTGATAGAACAAAAGTAGTTATTTTAGGGTTTTCAATTTTAAACTATTAGCAAAATTCTGATCCTCAAGTAAATAACTTATAGAACAAAAGTAGTTATTTTAGGGTTTTCAATTTTAAACTATTAGCATCATTCTGATCTTCAAGTAAATAACTTATAGAACAAAAGTAGTTATTTTAGGGTTTTCAATTTTAAACTATTAACAAAATTCTGATCTTCAAGTAAATAACTTATAGAACAGAAGTAGTTAATTTAGAGTTTTTTTTTTTAAACTATTAACAAAATCCAGATTTTCAAGTAAATAACTGATAGAACAAAAGTAGTTATTTTAGGGTTTTCAATTTTAAACTATTAGCAAAATTCTGATCCTCAAGTATATAACTTATAGAATAAAAGTAGTTATTTTAGGGTTTTCAATTTTAAACTATTAGCATCATTCTGATCTTCAAGTAAATAACTTATAGAACAAAAGTAGTTATTTTAGGGTTTTCAATTTTAACCTATTAGCAAAATTATGATCCTCAAGTAAATAACTTATCGAACAGAAGTAGTTAATTTAGAGTTTTTAATTTTAAACTATTAACTAAACGCAGATCTTCAAGTAAATAACTTATAGAACAAAAGTAATTATTTAAGAGTTTTCAATTTTAAACTATTAACAAAATTCTGATCTTCATGTAAATAACTTATAGAACAGAAGTAGTTAATTTAGAGTTTTTATTTTTAAACTATTAACAAAATGCATATCTTCAAGTAAATAACTTATAAAGCAAAAATAGTTATTTTAGGGTTTTCAATTTTAAACTATTTGCAAAATTGTGATCTTCAAGTAAATAACTTAAAGAACTAAAGTATTAGTTAGAAGATTTTGATTTTAAATTGCTACAAAATTCTGTTTTTCAAGTAAATAACTTATAGAACACAAGTAGTTATTTTAGAGTTTTCAATTTTAAACTATTAACAAAATTCTGATCTTCAAGTAAATAACTTATAGAACAGAAGTAGTTAATTTAGAGTTTTTAATTTTAAACTATTAACAAAATGCAGATATTCAAGTAAATAACTTATAGAACAAACGTAGTTATTTTAGTATTTTCAATTTTGAACTATTAACAAAATTCTGATCTTCAAGTAAATAACTTAAAGAACTAAAGTATTAGTTTGAAGATTTTGATTTTAAATTGTCTACATATTTCTGTTCTTTAAGTAAATAACTAAAAGAACAAAAGTAGTTAGATTATAGCTTTAATTTTAAACTATTAACAAAATGCAGATCTTCAAGTAAATAACTTATAGAACAAAAGCAGTTATTTTAGGGTTTTCAATTTTAAACTGTTAGCAAAATTCGGATCTTCAAGTAAATAACTTATAGAACAAAAGTAGTTATTTTAGGGTTTTTAATTTTAAACTATTAGCATAATTCTTATCTTCAAGTAAATAACTTATAGAACAAAAGTAGTTATTTTAGGGTTTTCAATTTTAAACTACTAGCAAAATTCTGATCCTCAAGTAAATAACTTATCGAACAGAAGTAGTTAATTTAGAGTTTTTAATTTTAAACTATTAACAAAATGCAGATCTTCAAGTAAATAACTTATAGAACAGAAGTAGTTAATTTAGAGTTTTTAATTTTAAACTATTAACAAAATCCAAATCTTCAAGTAAATAACTTATAGAACAAACGTAGTTATTATAGTATTTTCAATTTTGAACTATTAACAAAATTCTGATCTTCAAGTAAATAACTTATAGAACAAAAGTAGTTATTTTAGGGTTTTCAATTTTAAACTATTAGCAAAATTCTGATCTTCAAGTAAATAACTTATAGAACAAAAGTAGTTATTTTAGGGTTTTTAATTTTAAACTACTAGCAAAATTCTGATCTTCATGTAAATAACTTATAGAACAGAAGTAGTTAATTTAGAGTTTTTAATTTTAAACTATTAACTAAACGCAGATCTTCAAGTAAATAACTTATAGAACAAAAGTAATTATTTAAGAGTTTTCAATTTTAAACTATTAACAAAATTCTGATCTTCATGTAAATAACTTATAGAACAGAAGTAGTTAATTTAGAGTTTTTATTTTTAAACTATTAACAAAATGCATATCTTCAAGTAAATAACTTATAAAGCAAAAATAGTTATTTTAGGGTTTTCAATTTTAAACTATTTGCAAAATTGTGATCTCCAAGTAAATAACTTAAAGAACTAAAGTATTAGTTAGAAGATTTTGATTTTAAATTGCTACAAAATTCTGTTTTTCAAGTAAATAACTTATAGAACACAAGTAGTTATTTTAGAGTTTTCAATTTTAAACTATTAACAAAATTCTGATCTTCAAGTAAATAACTTATAGAACAGAAGTAGTTAATTTAGAGTTTTTAATTTTAAACTATTAACAAAATGCAGATATTCAAGTAAATAACTTATAGAACAAACGTAGTTATTTTAGTATTTTCAATTTTGAACTATTAACAAAATTCTGATCTTCAAGTAAATAACTTAAAGAACTAAAGTATTAGTTTGAAGATTTTGATTTTAAATTGTCTACATATTTCTGTTCTTTAAGTAAATAACTAAAAGAACAAAAGTAGTTAGATTATAGCTTTAATTTTAAACTATTAACAAAATGCAGATCTTCAAGTAAATAACTTATAGAACAAAAGCAGTTATTTTAGGGTTTTCAATTTTAAACTGTTAGCAAAATTCGGATCTTCAAGTAAATAACTTATAGAACAAAAGTAGTTATTTTAGGGTTTTTAATTTTAAACTATTAGCATAATTCTTATCTTCAAGTAAATAACTTATAGAACAAAAGTAGTTATTTTAGGGTTTTCAATTTTAAACTACTAGCAAAATTCTGATCCTCAAGTAAATAACTTATCGAACAGAAGTAGTTAATTTAGAGTTTTTAATTTTAAACTATTAACAAAATGCAGATCTTCAAGTAAATAACTTATAGAACAGAAGTAGTTAATTTAGAGTTTTTAATTTTAAACTATTAACAAAATCCAAATCTTCAAGTAAATAACTTATAGAACAAACGTAGTTATTTTAGTATTTTCAATTTTGAACTATTAACAAAATTCTGATCTTCAAGTAAATAACTTAAAGAACTAAAGTATTAGTTTGAAGATTTTGATTTTAAATTGTCTACATATTTCTGTTCTTTAAGTAAATAACTAAAAGAACAAAAGTAGTTAGATTATAGCTTTAATTTTAAACTATTAACAAAATGCAGATCTTCAAGTAAATAACTTATAGAACAAAAGCAGTTATTTTAGGGTTTTCAATTTTAAACTGTTAGCAAAATTCGGATCTTCAAGTAAATAACTTAAAGAACTAAAGTATTAGTTAGAAGATTTTGATTTTAGATTGCTACATAATTCTGTTCTTCAAGTAAATAACTTATAGAACAAAAGTGGTTATTTTAGAGTTTTCAATTTTAAACTATTAACAAAATTCTGATCTTCAAGTAAATAACTTATAGAACAGAAGTAGTTAATTTAGACTTTTTAATTTTAAACTATTAACAAAATGCAGATCTTCAAGTAAATAACTTATAGAACAAAAGTAGTTATTTTAGGGTTTTCAATTTTATACTATTAACAAAATTCTGATCTTCATGTAAATAACTTATAGAACATAAGTAGTTAATTTAGAGTTTTTAATTTTAAACTATTAACTAAACGCAGATCTTCAAGTAAATAACTTATAGAACAAAAGTAGTTATTTTAGGGTTTTCAATTTTAAACTATTAACAAAATTCTGATCTTTAAGTAAGTAACTTAAGGAACTAAAGTATTAGTTAGAAGATTTTAATTTTAAATTGCTACAAAATTCTGTTCTTCAAGTAAATAACTTATAGAACAAAAGTTGTTATTTTAGAGTTTTCAATTTTAAACTATTGACAACATTCTGATCTTCAAGTAAATAACTTATAGAACAGAAGTAGATAATTTAGAGTTTTTAATTTTAAACTATTAACAAAATGCAGATCTTCAAGTAAATAACTTATAGAACAAAAATAGTTATTTTACGGTTTTCAATTTTAAACTATTAGCAAAATTGTGATCTTCAAGTAAATAACTTAAAGAACTAAAGTATTAGTTAGAAGATTTTGATTTTAAATTGCTACAAAATTCTGTTCTTCAAGTAAATAACTTATAGAACAAAAGTAGTTATTTTAGAGTTTACAATTTTAAACTATTAACAAAATTCTGATCTTCAAGTAAATAACTTATAGAACAGAAGTAGTTAATTTAGAGTTTTTAATTTTAAACTATTAACAAAATGCAGATCTTCAAGTAAATAACTTATAGAACAAACGTAGTTATATCAGTATTTTCAATTTTGAACTACTAACAAAATTCTGTAAATAAATCAAGTAAATAACTTAAAGAACTAAAGTATTAGTTTGAAGATTTTGATTTTAAATTGTCTACATATTTCTGTTCTTTAAGTAAATAACTAAAAGAACAAAAGTAGTTAGATTATAGCTTTAATTTTAAACTATTAGCGAAATTCTGATCTTCAAGTAAATACCTTAAAGAAGTGAAGTATTAGTTAGAAGATTTTAATTTTAAATTGCTACAAAATTCTGTTCTTCAAGTAAATAACTTATAGAACAAAAGTAGTTATTTTAGAGTTTTCAATTTTAAACTATTGACAACATTCTGATCTTCAAGTAAATAACTTATAGAACAGAAGTAGTTAATTTAGAGTTTTTAATTTTAAACTATTAACAAAATGCAGATCTTCAAGTAAATAACTCATAGAACAAAAATAGTTATTTTAGGGTTTTCAATTTTAAACTATTAGCAAAATTGTGATCTTCAAGTAAATAACTTAAAGAACTAAAGTATTAGTTAGAAGATTTTGATTTTAAATTGCTACAAAATTCTGTTCTTCAAGTATATAACTTATAGAACAAAAGTAGTTATTTTAGAGTTTTCAATTTTAAACTATTAACAAAATTCTGATCCTCAAGTAAATAACTTATCGAACAGAAGTAGTTAATTTAGAGTTTTTAATTTTAAACTATTAACTAAATGCAGATCTTCAAGTAAATAACTTATAGAACAGAAATAGTTAATTTAGAGTTTTTAATTTTAAACTATTAACAAAATCCAAATCTTCAAGTAAATAACTTATAGAACAAACGTAGTTATTTTAGTATTTTCAATTTTGAACTATTATCAAAATTCTGATCTTCAAGTAAATACCTTAAAGAACTAAAGTATTAGTTTGAAGATTTTGATTTTAAATTGTCTACATATTTCTGTTCTTTAAGTAAATAACTAAAAGAACAAAAGTAGTTAGATTCTAGCTTTAATTTTAAACTATAACAAAATTCTGATCTTCAAGTAAATAACTTATAGAACAGAAGTAGTTAATTTAGACTTTATAATTTTAAACTATTAACAAAATGCAGATCTTCAAGTAAATAACTTATAGAACAAAAGTAGTTATTTTAGCGTTTTCAATTTTAAACTATTAACAAAATTCTGATCTTCATGTAAATAACTTATAGAACAGAAGGAGTTAATTTAGGGTTTTTAATTTTAAACTATTAACTTTTTTTTTTTTTTTTCCTGTGTCCCGACTGGGTTAATCCACCCAGCCAGGGAGTATATTATTGCAAATTGATACAATATTAAAAAAAAAAAAGAAATTCAAATGATAGAGTAAGTGGTATAACGTTAATAATAGGAGTAATAAATAACAATAATTAATATTTGATTACAATAATAAATAATAACAATAACAGTGAAAAAGGCAACATTAATAATAATGAATAACAATAATAAATAATAATAAAATATCAGGAATAAGTAACAAGTATAGTAATAATTATACCATTTCAACGAAATTATGATGACCAATAGTCCCTAAAATATTAAGAATTAAATTGGAAAGTATTGGTCATCTAAAAATGGTGTTTATAAAATTTTAGATTAAAATAATGTACAAAATTTTCAAATTTAAAATAATAATTAATGCAGGGCCCTACAAGTTTATACTGTTCATTAAAAATTATATAACAATTTTTTTTTAATTAAGGAATTGCAGCTGTCTCAGTAATTATATAAATAAATAAAAGTTTTCACAAAACTATTAACTAAACGCAGATCTTCAAGTAAATAACTTATAGAACAGAAGTAGTTATTTTAGGGATTTCAATTTTAAACTATTAACAAAATTCTGATCTTTAAGTAAGTAACTTAAGGAACTAAAGTATTAGTTAGAAGATTTTAATTTTAAATTGCTACAAAATTCTGTTCTTCAAGTAAATAACTTATAGAACAAAAGTAGTTATTTTAGAGTTTTCAATTTTAAACTATTGACAACATTCTGATCTTCAAGTAAATAACTTATAGAACAGAAGTAGTTAATTTAGAGTTTTTAATTTTAAACTATTAACAAAATGCAGATCTTCAAGTAAATAACTCATAGAACAAAAATAGTTATTTTAGGGTTTTCAATTTTAAACTATTAGCAAAATTGTGATCTTCAAGTAAATAACTTAAAGAACTAAAGTATTAGTTAGAAGATTTTGATTTTAAATTGCTACAAAATTCTGTTCTTCAAGTATATAACTTATAGAACAAAAGTAGTTATTTTAGAGTTTTCAATTTTAAACTATTAACAAAATTCTGATCCTCAAGTAAATAACTTATCGAACAGAAGTAGTTAATTTAGAGTTTTTAATTTTAAACTATTAACTAAATGCAGATCTTCAAGTAAATAACTTATAGAACAGAAATAGTTAATTTAGAGTTTTTAATTTTAAACTATTAACAAAATGCAGATCTTCAAGTAAATAACTTATAGAACAAAAGTAGTTATTTTAGGGTTTTTAATTTTAAACTATTAACAAAATTCAGATCTTCATGTAAATAACTTATAGAACAAAAGTAGTTAATTTAGAGTTTTTAATTTTAAACTATTAACTAAACGCAGATCTTCAAGTAAATAACTTATAGAACAAAAGTAGTTATTTTAGGGTTTTCAATTTTAAACTATTAACAAAATTCTGATCTTCATGTGAATAACTTATGGAACAGAAGTAGTTAATTTAGAGTTTTTAATTTTAAACTATTAACAAAATGCAGATCTTCAAGTAAATAACTTATAGAACAAAAATAGTTATTTTAGGGTTTTCAATTTTAAACTATTAGCAAAATTGTGATCTTCAAGTAAATAACTTAAAGAACTAAAGTATTAGTTAGAAGATTTTGATTTTAAATTGCTACAAATTTCTGTTCTTCAAGTAAATAACTTATAGAACACAAGTAGTTATTTTAGAGTTTTCAATTTTAAACTATTAACAAAATTCTGATCTTCAAGTAAATAACTTATAGAACAGAAGTAGTTAATTTAGAGTTTTTAATTTTAAACTATTAACAAAATGCAGATTTTCAAGTAAATAACTGATAGAACAAAAGTAGTTATTTTAGGGTTTTCAATTTTAAACTATTAGCAAAATTCTGATCCTCAAGTAAATAACTTATAGAACAAAAGTAGTTATTTTAGGGTTTTCAATTTTAAACTATTAGCATCATTCTGATCTTCAAGTAAATAACTTATAGAACAAAAGTAGTTATTTTAGGGTTTTCAATTTTAAACTATTAACAAAATTCTGATCTTCAAGTAAATAACTTATAGAACAGAAGTAGTTAATTTAGAGTTTTTTTTTTTAAACTATTAACAAAATCCAGATTTTCAAGTAAATAACTGATAGAACAAAAGTAGTTATTTTAGGGTTTTCAATTTTAAACTATTAGCAAAATTCTGATCCTCAAGTATATAACTTATAGAATAAAAGTAGTTATTTTAGGGTTTTCAATTTTAAACTATTAGCATCATTCTGATCTTCAAGTAAATAACTTATAGAACAAAAGTAGTTATTTTAGGGTTTTCAATTTTAACCTATTAGCAAAATTATGATCCTCAAGTAAATAACTTATCGAACAGAAGTAGTTAATTTAGAGTTTTTAATTTTAAACTATTAACTAAATGCAGATCTTCAAGTAAATAACTTATAGAACAGAAATAGTTAATTTAGAGTTTTTAATTTTAAACTATTAACAAAATCCAAATCTTCAAGTAAATAACTTATAGAACAAACGTAGTTATTTTAGTATTTTCAATTTTGAACTATTATCAAAATTCTGATCTTCAAGTAAATACCTTAAAGAACTAAAGTATTAGTTTGAAGATTTTGATTTTAAATTGTCTACATATTTCTGTTCTTTAAGTAAATAACTAAAAGAACAAAAGTAGTTAGATTATAGCTTTAATTTTAAACTATTAACAAAATGCAGATCTTCAAGTAAATAACTTATAGAACAAAAGTAGTTATTTTAGAGTTTTCAATTTTAAACTATTAACAAAATTCTGATCTTCAAGTAAATAACTTATAGAACAGAAGTAGTTAATTTAGACTTTATAATTTTAAACTATTAACAAAATGCAGATCTTCAAGTAAATAACCTATAGAACAAAAGTAGTTATTTTAGGGTTTTCAATTTTAATCTATTAACAAAATTCTGATCTTCATGTAAATAACTTATAGAACAGAAGGAGTTAATTTAGAGTTTTTAATTTTAAACTATTAACTAAACGCAGATCTTCAAGTAAATAACTTATAGAACAAAAGTAGTTATTTTAGGGATTTCAATTTTAAACTATTAACAAAATTCTGATCTTTAAGTAAGTAACTTAAGGAACTAAAGTATTAGTTAGAAGATTTTAATTTTAAATTGCTACAAAATTCTGTTCTTCAAGTAAATAACTTATAGAACAAAACTAGTTATTTTAGAGTTTTCAATTTTAAACTATTGACAACATTCTGATCTTCAAGTAAATAACTTATAGAACAGAAGTAGTTAATTTAGAGTTTTTAATTTTAAACTATTAACAAAATGCAGATCTTCAAGTAAATAACTTATAGAACAAAAGTAGTTATTTTAGGGTTTGCAATTTTAAACTATTAACAAAATTCTGATCTTCATGTAAATAACTTATAGAACAGAAAGAGTTAATTTAGAGTTTTTAATTTTAAACTATTAACTAATCGCAGATCTTCAAGTAAATAACTTATAGAACAAAAGTAGTTATTTTAGGGATTTCAATTTTAAACTATTAACAAAATTCTGATCTTTAAGGAAGTAACTTAAGGAACTAAAGTATTAGTTAGAAGATTTTAATTTTAAATTGCTACAAAATTCTGTTCTTCAAGTAAATAACTTATAGAACAAAAGTAGTTATTTTAGAGTTTTCAATTTTAAACTATTGACAACATTCTGATCTTCAAGTAAATAACTTATAGAACAGAAGTAGTTAATTTAGAGTTTTTAATTTTAAACTATTAACAAAATGCAGATCTTCAAGTAAATAACTCATAGAACAAAAATAGTTATTTTAGGGTTTTCAATTTTAAACTATTAGCAAAATTGTGATCTTTAAGTAAATAACTTAAAGAACTAAAGTATTAGTTAGAAGATTTTGATTTTAAATTGCTACAAAATTCTGTTCTTCAAGTATATAACTTATAGAACAAAAGTAGTTATTTTAGAGTTTTCAATTTTAAACTATTAACAAAATTCTGATCCTCAAGTAAATAACTTATCGAACAGAAGTAGTTAATTTAGAGTTTTTAATTTTAAACTATTAACTAAATGCAGATCTTCAAGTAAGTAACTTATAGAACAGAAATAGTTAATTTAGAGTTTTTAATTTTAAACTATTTACAAAATCCAAATCTTCAAGTAAATAACTTATAGAACAAACGTAGTTATTTTAGTATTTTCAATTTTGAACTATTATCAAAATTCTGATCTTCAAGTAAATAACTTAAAGAACTAAAGTATTAGTTTGAAGATTTTGATTTTAAATTGTCTACATATTTCTGTTCTTTAAGTAAATAACTAAAAGAACAAAAGTAGTTAGATTATAGCTTTAATTTTAAACTATTAACAAAATGCAGATCTTCAATTAAATAACTTATAGAACAAAAGTAGTTATTTTAGGGTTTTCAATTATAACTATTAGCAAAATTCTGATCTTCAAGTAAATAACTTAAAGAACTAAAGTATTAGTTAGAAGATTTTGATTTTAAATTGCTACAAAATTCTGTTCTTCAAGTAAATAACTTATAGAAAAAAAGTAGTTATTTTAGAGTTTTCAATTTTAAACTATTAACAAAATTGTAATCTTCAAGTAAATAACTTATAGAACAGAAGTAGTTCATTTAGAGTTTTTAATTTTAAACTATTAACAAAATGCAGATCTTCAAGTAAATAACTTATAGAACAAAAGTAGTTATTTTAGGGTTTTTAATTTTAAACTATTAACAAAATTCAGATCTTCATGTAAATAACTTATAGAACAGAAGTTGCTAATTTAGAGTTTTTAATTTTAAACTATTAACTAAACGCAGATCTTCAAGTAAATAACTTATAGAACAAAAGTAGTCATTTAAGGGTTTTCAATTTTAAACTATTAACAAAATTCTGATCTTCATGTAAATAACTTATAGAACAGAAGTAGTTAATTGAGAGTTTTTAATTTTAAACTATTAACAAAATGCAGATTTTCAAGTAAATAACTTATAGAACAAAAGTAGTTATTTTAGGGTTTTCAATTTTAAACTATTAGCAAAATTCTGATCCTCAAGTAAAAAACTTATAGAACAAAAGTAGTTATTTTAGGGTTTTCAATTTTAAACTATTAGCATAATTCTGATCTTCAAGTAAATAACTTATAGAACAAAAGTAGTTATTTTAGGGTTTTCAATTTTAAACTATTAGCAAAATCATGATCCTCAAGTAAATAGCTTATCGAACAGAAGTAGTTAATTTAGAGTTTTTAATTTTAAACTATTAACTAAATGCAGATCTTCAAGTAAATAACTTATAGAACAGAAATAGTTAATTTAGAGTTTTTAATTTTAAACTATTAACAAAATCCAAATCTTCAAGTAAATAACTTATAAAACAAACGTAGTTATTTTAGTATTTTCAATTTTGAACTATTATCAAAATTCTGATCTTCAAGTAAATAACTTAAAGAACTAAAGTATTAGTTTGAAGATTTTGATTTTAAATTGTCTACATATTTCTGTTCTTTAAGTAAATAACTAAAAGAACAAAAGTAGTTAGATTATAGCTTTAATTTTAAACTATTAACAAAATGCAGATCTTCAAGTAAATAACGTATAGAACAAAAGCAGTTATTTTAGGGTTTTCAATTTTAAACTATTAGCAAAATACTGATCTTCAAGTAAATAACTTAAAGAACTAAAGTATTAGTTAGAAGATTTTGATTTTAAATTGCTACAAAATTCTGTTCTTCAAGTAAAGAACTTATAGAACAAAAGTAGTTATTTTAGAGTTTTCAATTTTAAACTATTAACAAAATTCTGATCTTCAAGTAAATAACTTATAGAACAGAAGTAGTTAATTTAGACTTTATAATTTTAAACTATTAACAAAATGCAGATCTTCAAGTAAATAACTTATAGAACAAAAGTAATTATTTTAGGGTTTTCAATTTTAAACTATTAACAAAATTCTGATCTTCATGTAAATAACTTATAGAACAGAAGGAGTTAATTTAGAGTTTTTAATTTTAAACTATTAACTAAACGCAGATCTTCAAGTAAATAACTTATAGAACAAAAGTAGTTATTTTAGGGATTTCAATTTTAAACTATTAACAAAATTCTGATCTTTAAGTAAGTAACTTAAGGAACTAAAGTATTAGTTAGAAGATTTTAATTTTAAATTGCTACAAAATTCTGTTCTTCAAGTAAATAACTTATAGAACAAAAGTAGTTATTTTAGAGTTTTCAATTTTAAACTATTGACAACATTCTGATCTTCAAGTAAATAACTTATAGAACAGAAGTAGTTAATTTATAGAGTTTTTAATTTTAAACTATTAACAAAATGCAGATTTTCAAGTAAATAACTTATAGAACAAAAATAGTTATTTTAGGGTTTTCAATATTAAACTATTAGCAAAATTGTGATCTTCAAGTAAATAACTTAAAGAACTAAAGTATTAGTTAGAAGATTTTGATTTTAAATTGCTACAAAATTCTGTTCTTCAACTAAATAACTTATAGAACAAAAGTAGTTATTTTAGAGTTTTCAATTTTAAACTATTAACAAAATTCTGATCTTCAAGTAAATAACTTATAGAACAGAAGTAGTTAATTTAGAGTTTTTAATTTTAAACTATTAACAAAATGCAGATCTTCAAGTAAATAACTTATAGAACAAAAGTAGTTATTTTAGGGTTTTTAATTTTAAACTATTAACAAAATTCAGATCTTCATGTAAATAACTTATAGAACAGAAGTAGTTAATTTAGAGTTTTTAATTTTAAACTATTAACTAAACGCAGATCTTCAAGTAAATAACTTATAGAACAAAAGTAGTTATTTTAGGGTTTTCAATTTTAAACTATTAACAAAATTCTGATCTTCATGTAAATAACTTATAGAACAGAAGTAGTTAATTTAGAGTTTTTAATTTTAAACTATTAACAAAATGCAGATCTTCAAGTAAATAACTTATAGAACAAAAATAGTTATTTTAGGGTTTTCAATTTTAAACTATTAGCAAAATTGTGATCTTCAAGTAAATAACTTAAAGAACTAAAGTATTAGTTAGAAGATTTTGATTTTAAATTGCTACAAAATTCTGTTCTTCAAGTAAATAACTTATAGAACACAAGTAGTTATTTTAGAGTTTTCAATTTTAAACTATTAACAAAATTCTGATCTTCAAGTAAATAACTTATAGAACAGAAGTAGTTAATTGAGAGTTTTTAATTTTAAATTATTAACAAAATGCAGATTTTCAAGTAAATAACTTATAGAACAAAAGTAGTTATTTTAAGGTTTTCAATTTTAAACTATTAGCAAAATTCTGATCCTCAAGTAAATAACTTATAGAACAAAAGTAGTTATTTTAGGGTTTTCAATTTTAAACTATTAGCATAATTCTGATCTTCAAGTAAATAACTTATAGAACAAAAGTAGTTATTTTAGGGTTTTCAATTTTAAACTATTAGCAAAATTATGATCGTCAAGTAAATAACTTATCGAACAGAAGTAGTTAATTTAGAGTTTTTAATTTTAAACTATTAACTAAATGCAGATCTTCAAGTAAAAAACTTATAGAACAGAAATAGTTAATTTAGAGTTTTTAATTTTAAACTATTAACAAAATCCAAATCTTCAAGTAAATAACTTATAGAACAAACGTAGTTATTTTAGTATTTTCAATTTTGAACTATTATCAAAAATTCTGATCTTCAAGTAAATACCTTAAAGAACTAAAGTATTAGTTTGAAGATTTTGATTTTAAATTGTCTACATATTTCTGTTCTTTAAGTAAATAACTAAAAGAACAAAAGTAGTTAGATTATAGCTTTAATTTTAAACTATTAACAAAATGCAGATCTTCAAGTAAATAACTTATAGAACAAAAGCAGTTATTTTAGGGTTTTCAATTTTAAACTATTAGCAAAATTCTGATCTTCAAGTAAATAACTTAAAGAACTAAAGTATTAGTTAGAAGATTTTGATTTTAAATTGCTACAAAATTCTGTTCTTCAAGTAAATAACTTATAGAACAAAAGTAGTTATTTTAGAGTTTTCAATTTTAAACTATTAACAAAATTCTGATCTTCAAGTAAATAACTTATAGAACAGAAGTAGTTAATTTAGACTTTATAATTTTAAACTATTAACAAAATGCAGATCTTCAAGTAAATAACTTATAGAACAAAAGTAGTTATTTTAGGGTTTTCAATTTTAAACTATTAACAAAATTCTGATCTTCATGTAAATAACTTATAGAACAGAAGGAGTTAATTTAGAGTTTTTAATTTTAAACTATTAACTAAACGCAGATCTTCAAGTAAATAACTTATAGAACAAAAGTAGTTATTTTAGGGATTTCAATTTTAAACTATTAACAAAATTCTGATCTTTAAGGAAGTAACTTAAGGAACTAAAGTATTAGTTAGAAGATTTTAATTTTAAATTGCTACAAAATTCTGTTCTTCAAGTAAATAACTTATAGAACAAAAGTAGTTATTTTAGAGTTTTCAATTTTAAACTATTGACAACATTCTGATCTTCAAGTAAATAACTTATAGAACAGAAGTAGTTAATTTAGAGTTTTTAATTTTAAACTATTAACAAAATGCAGATCTTCAAGTAAATAACTCATAGAACAAAAATAGTTATTTTAGGGTTTTCAATTTTAAACTATTAGCAAAATTGTGATCTTTAAGTAAATAACTTAACGAACTAAAGTATTAGTTAGAAGATTTTGATTTTAAATTGCTACAAAATTCTGTTCTTCAAGTATATAACTTATAGAACAAAAGTAGTTATTTTAGAGTTTTCAATTTTAAACTATTAACAAAATTCTGATCCTCAAGTAAATAACTTATCGAACAGAAGTAGTTAATTTAGAGTTTTTAATTTTAAACTATTAACTAAATGCAGATCTTCAAGTAAGTAACTTATAGAACAGAAATAGTTAATTTAGAGTTTTTAATTTTAAACTATTTACAAAATCCAAATCTTCAAGTAAATAACTTATAGAACAAACGTAGTTATTTTAGTATTTTCAATTTTGAACTATTATCAAAATTCTGATCTTCAAGTAAATAACTTAAAGAACTAAAGTATTAGTTTGAAGATTTTGATTTTAAATTGTCTACATATTTCTGTTCTTTAAGTAAATAACTAAAAGAACAAAAGTAGTTAGATTATAGCTTAAATTTTAAACTATTAACAAAATGCAGATCTTCAAGTAAATAACTTATAGAACAAAAGTAGTTATTTTAGGGTTTTCAATTATAACTATTAGCAAAATTCTGATCTTCAAGTAAATAACTTAAAGAACTAAAGTAGTTATTTTAGGGTTTTCAATTTTAAACTATTAACAAAATTCTGATCTTCAAGTAAATAACTTATAGAACAGAAGTAGTTAATTTAGAGTTTTTAATTTTAAACTATTAACAAAATGCAGATCTTCAAGTAAATAACTTATAGAACAAAAGTAGTTATTTTAGGGTTTTTAATTTTAAACTATTAACAAAATTCAGATCTTCATGTAAATAACTTATAGAACAGAAGTTGCTAATTTAGAGTTTTTAATTTTAAACTATTAACTAAACGCAGATCTTCAAGTAAATAACTTATAGAACAAAAGTAGTTATTTTAGGGTTTTCAATTTTAAACTATTAACAAAATTCTGATCTTCATGTAAATAACTTATAGAACAGAAGTAGTTAATTTAGAGTTTTTAATTTTAAACTATTAACAACATGCAGATTTTCAAGTAAATAACTTATAGAACAAAAGTAGTTATTTTAGGGTTTTCAATTTTAAACTATTAGCAAAATTCTGATCCTGAAGTAAAAAACTTATAGAACAAAAGTTGTTATTTTAGGGTTTTCAATTTTATACTATTAGCATAATTCTGATCTTCAAGTAAATAACTTATAGAACAAAAGTAGTTATTTTAGGGTTTTTAATTTTAAACTATTAGCAAAATCATGATCCTCAAGTAAATAACTTATCGAACAGAAGTAGTTAATTTAGAGTTTTTAATTTTAAACTATTAACTAAATGCAGATCTTCAAGTAAATAACTTATAGAACAGAAATAGTTAATTTAGAGTTTTTAATTTTAAACTATTAACAAAATCCAAATCTTCAAGTAAATAACTTATAGAACAAACGTAGTTATTTTAGTATTTTCAATTTTGAACTATTATCAAAATTCTGATCTTCAAGTAAATAACTTAAAGAACTAAAGTATTAGTTTGAAGATTTTGATTTTAAATTGTCTACATATTTCTGTTCTTTAAGTAAATAACTAAAAGAACAAAAGTAGTTAGATTATAGCTTTAATTTTAAACTATTAACAAAATGCAGATCTTCAAGTAAATAACGTATAGAACAAAAGCAGTTATTTTAGGGTTTTCAATTTTAAACTATTAGCAAAATTCTGATCTTCAAGTAAATAACTTAAAGAACTAAAGTATTGGTTAGAAGATTTTGATTTTAAATTGCTACAAAATTCTGTTCTTCAAGTAAAGAACTTATAGAACAAAAGTAGTTATTTTAGAGTTTTCAATTTTAAACTATTAACAAAATTCTGATCTTCAAGTAAATAACTTATAGAACAGAAGTAGTTAATTTAGACTTTATAATTTTAAACTATTAACAAAATGCAGATCCTCAAGTAAATAACTTATAGAACAAAAGTAGTTATTTTAGGGTTTTCAATTTTAAACTATTAACAAAATTCTGATCTTCATGTAAATAACTTATAGAACAGAAGGAGTTAATTTAGAGTTTTTAATTTTAAACTATTAACTAAACGCAGATCTTCAAGTAAATAACTTATAGAACAAAAGTAGTTATTTTAGGGATTTCAATTTTAAACTATTAACAAAATTCTGATCTTTAAGTAAGTAACTTAAGGAACTAAAGTATTAGTTAGAAGATTTTAATTTTAAATTGCTACAAAATTCTGTTCTTCAAGTAAATAACTTATAGAACAAAAGTAGTTATTTTAGAGTTTTCAATTTTAAACTATTGACTACATTCTGATCTTCAAGTAAATAACTTATAGAACAGAAGTAGTTAATTTAGAGTTTTTAATTTTAAACTATTAACAAAATGCAGATCTTCAAGTAAATAACTTATAGAACAAAAATAGTTATTTTAGGGTTTTCAATATTAAACTATTAGCAAAATTGTGATCTTCAAGTAAATAACTTAAAGAACTAAAGTATTAGTTAGAAAATTTTGATTTTAAATTGCTACAAAATTCTGTTCTTCAACTAAATAACTTATAGAACAAAAGTAGTTATTTTAGAGTTTTCAATTTTAAACTATTAACAAAATTCTGATCTTCAAGTAAATAACTTATAAAACAGAAGTAGTTAATTTAGAGTTTTTAATTTTAAACTATTAACAAAATGCAGATCTTCAAGTAAATAACTTATAGAACAAAAGTAGTTATTTTAGGTTTTTTAATTTTTAACTATTAACAAAATTCAGATCTTCATGTAAATAACTTATAGAACAGAAGTAGTTAATTTGGAGTTTTTAATTTTAAACTATTAACTAAACGCAGATCTTCAAGTAAATAACTTATAGAACAAAAGTAGTTATTTTAGGGATTTCAATTTTAAACTATTAACAAAATTCTGATCTTCATGTAAATAACTTATAGAACAGAAGTAGTTAATTTAGAGTTTTTAATTTTAAACTATTAACAAAATGCAGATCTTCAAGTAAATAACTTATAGAACAAAAGTAGTTATTTTAGGGATTTCAATTTTAAACTATTAACAAAATTCTGATCTTTAAGTAAGTAACTTAAGGAACTAAAGTATTAGTTAGAAGATTTTAATTTTAAATTGCTACAAAATTCTGTTCTTCAAGTAAATAACTTATAGAACAAAAGTAGTAATTTTAGAGTTTTCAATTTTAAACTATTAACAAAATTCTGATCTTCAAGTAAATAACTTATAGAACAGAAGTAGTTAATTTAGAGTTTTTAATTTTAAATTATTAACAAAATGCAGATTTTCAAGTAAATAACTTATAGAACAAAAGTAGTTATTTTAGGGATTTCAATTTTAAACTATTAACAAAATTCTGATCTTTAAGGAAGTAACTTAATGAACTAAAGTATTAGTTAGAAGATTTTAATTTTAAATTGCTACAAAATTCTGTTCTTCAAGTAAATAACTTATAGAACAAAAGTAGTTATTTTAGAGTTTTCAATTTTAAACTATTGACAACATTCTGATCTTCATGTAAATAACTTATAGAACAGAAGTAGTTAATTTAGAGTTTTTAATTTTAAACAATTAACAAAATGCAGATCTTCAAGTAAATAACTCATAGAACAAAAATAGTTATTTTAGGGTTTTCAATTTTAAACTATTAGCAAAATTGTGATCTTTAAGTAAATAACTTAACGAACTAAAGTATTAGTTAGAAGATTTTGATTTTAAATTGCTACCAAATTCTGTTCTTCAAGTATATAACTTATAGAACAAAAGTAGTTATTTTAGAGTTTTCAATTTTAAACTATTAACAAAATTCTGATCCTCAAGTAAATAACTTATCGAACAGAAGTAGTTAATTTAGAGTTTTTAATTTTAAACTATTAACTAAATGCAGATCTTCAAGTAAGTAACTTATAGAACAGAAATAGTTAATTTAGAGTTTTTAATTTTAAACTATTTACAAAATCAAAATCTTCAAGTAAATAACTTATAGAACAAACGTAGTTATTTTAGTATTTTCAATTTTGAACTATTATCAAAATTCTGATCTTCAAGTAAATAACTTAAAGAACTAAAGTATTAGTTTGAAGATTTTGATTTTAAATTGTCTACATATTTCTGTTCTTTAAGTAAATAACTAAAAGAACAAAAGTAGTTAGATTATAGCTTTAATTTTAAACTATTAACAAAATTCAGATCTTCATGTAAATAACTTATAGAACAGAAGTTGCTAATTTAGAGTTTTTAATTTTAAACTATTAACTAAACGCAGATCTTCAAGTAAATAACTTATAGAACAAAAGTAGTTATTTTAGGGTTTTCAATTTTAAACTATTAACAAAATTCTGATCTTCATGTAAATAACTTATAGAACAGAAGTAGTTAATTTAGAGTTTTTAATTTTAAACTATTAACAACATGCAGATTTTCAAGTAAATAACTTATAGAACAAAAGTAGTTATTTTAGGGTTTTCAATTTTAAACTATTAGCAAAATTCTGATCCTGAAGTAAAAAACTTATAGAACAAAAGTTGTTATTTTAGGGTTTTCAATTTTATACTATTAGCATAATTCTGATCTTCAAGTAAATAACTTATAGAACAAAAGTAGTTATTTTAGGGTTTTTAATTTTAAACTATTAGCAAAATCATGATCCTCAAGTAAATAACTTATCGAACAGAAGTAGTTAATTTAGAGTTTTTAATTTTAAACTATTAACTAAATGCAGATCTTCAAGTAAATAACTTATAGAACAGAAATAGTTAATTTAGAGTTTTTAATTTTAAACTATTAACAAAATCCAAATCTTCAAGTAAATAACTTATAGAACAAACGTAGTTATTTTAGTATTTTCAATTTTGAACTATTATCAAAATTTTGATCTTCAAGTAAATAACTTAAAGAACTAAAGTATTAGTTTGAAGATTTTGATTTTAAATTGTCTACATATTTCTGTTCTTTAAGTAAATAACTAAAAGAACAAAAGTAGTTAGATTATAGCTTTAATTTTAAACTATTAACAAAATGCAGATCTTCAAGTAAATAACGTATAGAACAAAAGCAGTTATTTTAGGGTTTTCAATTTTAAACTATTAGCAAAATTCTGATCTTCAAGTAAATAACTTAAAGAACTAAAGTATTGGTTAGAAGATTTTGATTTTAAATTGCTACAAAATTCTGTTCTTCAAGTAAAGAACTTATAGAACAAAAGTAGTTATTTTAGAGTTTTCAATTTTAAACTATTAACAAAATTCTGATCTTCAAGTAAATAACTTATAGAACAGAAGTAGTTAATTTAGACTTTATAATTTTAAACTATTAACAAAATGCAGATCCTCAAGTAAATAACTTATAGAACAAAAGTAGTTATTTTAGGGTTTTCAATTTTAAACTATTAACAAAATTCTGATCTTCATGTAAATAACTTATAGAACAGAAGGAGTTAATTTAGAGTTTTTAATTTTAAACTATTAACTAAACGCAGATCTTCAAGTAAATAACTTATAGAACAAAAGTAGTTATTTTAGGGATTTCAATTTTAAACTATTAACAAAATTCTGATCTTTAAGTAAGTAACTGAAGGAACTAAAGTATTAGTTAGAAGATTTTAATTTTAAATATAAGAAAAATAAATAGTTGAGATAGAGGTCGTTATAATTTACAAAGTAGATACATTTCAAAATACAAATTCGTAGTAGGACATCGGTAGTCAGGACCGTATTAGGAATCAATAACGAATAAAAAAAATAGCAAGAAAAAAATTATTAAATTCAAAAAGCCTTAACGAACGACATGTTTCGGACTTATTCGCGGTTTTACCCAACGAAATTGACCTCATCAGGTTCGTACTGACAATGAAAATATAAAATTAAACTTACCATTTTTTCAAACGATCATAAAACCTTCCACGTGCTCTAAACTAGCCGAATGCCATACTAAGAAAATGTATTTTGAAGGTTAGTAAGCGTCCACAAAGGGATATCTAAACTTACAAGTTTGTTATCTCATCAAACTAAAATAATTAACGGTAAATGAAATAAAATTTCAAAAACCTATTGTCGACCGTAAAAACTAAATATAAGAAAAATAAATAGTTGAGATAGAGGTCGTTATAATCTACAAAGTAGATACATTTCAAAATACAAATTCGTAGTAGGACATCGGTAGTCAGGACCGTATTAGGAATCAATAACGAATAAAAAAATAGCAAGAAAAAAATTATTAAATTCAAAAAGCCTTAACGAACGACATGTTTCGGACTTATTCGCGGTTTTACCCAACGAAATTGACCTCATCAGGTTCGTACTGACAATGAAAATATAAAATTAAACTTACCATTTTTTCAAACGATCATAAAACCTTCCACGTGCTCTAAACTAGCCGAATGCCATACTAAGAAAATGTATTTTGAAGGTTAGTAAGCGTCCACAAAGGGATATCTAAACTTACAAGTTTGTTATCTCATCAAACTAAAATAATTAACGGTAAATGAAATAAAATTTCAAAAACCTATTGTCGACCGTAAAAACTAAATATAAGAAAAATAAATAGTTGAGATAGAGGTCGTTATAATCTACAAAGTAGATACATTTCAAAATACAAATTCGTAGTAGGACATCGGTAGTCAGGACCGTATTAGGAATCAATAACGAATAAAAAAATAGCAAGAAAAAAATTATTAAATTCAAAAAGCCTTAACGAACGACATGTTTCGGACTTATTCGCGGTTTTACCCAACGAAATTGACCTCATCAGGTTCGTACTGACAATGAAAATATAAAATTAAACTTACCATTTTTTCAAACGATCATAAAACCTTCCACGTGCTCTAAACTAGCCGAATGCCATACTAAGAAAATGTATTTTGAAGGTTAGTAAGCGTCCACAAAGGGATATCTAAACTTACAAGTTTGTTATCTCATCAAACTAAAATAATTAACGGTAAATGAAATAAAATTTCAAAAACCTATTGTCGACCGTAAAAACTAAATATAAGAAAAATAAATAGTTGAGATAGAGGTCGTTATAATCTACAAAGTAGATACATTTCAAAATACAAATTCGTAGTAGGACATCGGTAGTCAGGACCGTATTAGGAATCAATAACGAATAAAAAAATAGCAAGAAAAAAATTATTAAATTCAAAAAGCCTTAACGAACGACATGTTTCGGACTTATTCGCGGTTTTACCCAACGAAATTGACCTCATCAGGTTCGTACTGACAATGAAAATATAAAATTAAACTTACCATTTTTTCAAACGATCATAAAACCTTCCACGTGCTCTAAACTAGCCGAATGCCATACTAAGAAAATGTATTTTGAAGGTTAGTAAGCGTCCACAAAGGGATATCTAAACTTACAAGTTTGTTATCTCATCAAACTAAAATAATTAACGGTAAATGAAATAAAATTTCAAAAACCTATTGTCGACCGTAAAAACTAAATATAAGAAAAATAAATAGTTGAGATAGAGGTCGTTATAATCTACAAAGTAGATACATTTCAAAATACAAATTCGTAGTAGGACATCGGTAGTCAGGACCGTATTAGGAATCAATAACGAATAAAAAAATAGCAAGAAAAAAATTATTAAATTCAAAAAGCCTTAACGAACGACATGTTTCGGACTTATTCGCGGTTTTACCCAACGAAATTGACCTCATCAGGTTCGTACTGACAATGAAAATATAAAATTAAACTTACCATTTTTTCAAACGATCATAAAACCTTCCACGTGCTCTAAACTAGCCGAATGCCATACTAAGAAAATGTATTTTGAAGGTTAGTAAGCGTCCACAAAGGGATATCTAAACTTACAAGTTTGTTATCTCATCAAACTAAAATAATTAACGGTAAATGAAATAAAATTTCAAAAACCTATTGTCGACCGTAAAAACTAAATATAAGAAAAATAAATAGTTGAGATAGAGGTCGTTATAATCTACAAAGTAGATACATTTCAAAATACAAATTCGTAGTAGGACATCGGTAGTCAGGACCGTATTAGGAATCAATAACGAATAAAAAAATAGCAAGAAAAAAATTATTAAATTCAAAAAGCCTTAACGAACGACATGTTTCGGACTTATTCGCGGTTTTACCCAACGAAATTGACCTCATCAGGTTCGTACTGACAATGAAAATATAAAATTAAACTTACCATTTTTTCAAACGATCATAAAACCTTCCACGTGCTCTAAACTAGCCGAATGCCATACTAAGAAAATGTATTTTGAAGGTTAGTAAGCGTCCACAAAGGGATATCTAAACTTACAAGTTTGTTATCTCATCAAACTATGATCTCATCAAACTATGATGAGATAACAAACTTGTAAGTTTAGATATCCCTTTGTGGACGCTTACTAACCTTCAAAATACATTTTCTTAGTATGGCATTCGGCTAGTTTAGAGCACGTGGAAGGTTTTATGATCGTTTGAAAAAATGGTAAGTTTAATTTTATATTTTCATTGTCAGTACGAACCTGATGAGGTCAATTTCGTTGGGTAAAACCGCGAATAAGTCCGAAACATGTCGTTCGTTAAGGCTTTTTGAATTTAATAATTTTTTTCTTGCTATTTTTTTATTCGTTATTGATTCCTAATACGGTCCTGACTACCGATGTCCTACTACGAATTTGTATTTTGAAATGTATCTACTTTGTAGATTATAACGACCTCTATCTCAACTATTTATTTTTCTTATATTTAGTTTTTACGGTCGACAATAGGTTTTTGAAATTTTATTTCATTTACCGTTAATTATTTTAGTTTGATGAGATAACAAACTTGTAAGTTTAGATATCCCTTTGTGGACGCTTACTAACCTTCAAAATACATTTTCTTAGTATGGCATTCGGCTAGTTTAGAGCACGTGGAAGGTTTTATGATCGTTTGAAAAAATGGTAAGTTTAATTTTATATTTTCATTGTCAGTACGAACCTGATGAGGTCAATTTCGTTGGGTAAAACCGCGAATAAGTCCGAAACATGTCGTTCGTTAAGGCTTTTTGAATTTAATAATTTTTTTCTTGCTATTTTTTTATTCGTTATTGATTCCTAATACGGTCCTGACTACCGATGTCCTACTACGAATTTGTATTTTGAAATGTATCTACTTTGTAGATTATAACGACCTCTATCTCAACTATTTATTTTTCTTATATTTAGTTTTTACGGTCGACAATAGGTTTTTGAAATTTTATTTCATTTACCGTTAATTATTTTAATTTTAAATTGCTACAAAATTCTGTTCTTCAAGTAAATAACTTATAGAACAAAAGTAGTTATTTTAGAGTTTTCAATTTTAAACTATTGGCTACATTCTGATCTTCAAGTAAATAACTTATAGAACAGAAGTAGTTAATTTAGAGTTTTTAATTTTAAACTATTAACAAAATGCAGATCTTCAAGTAAATAACTTATAGAACAAAAATAGTTATTTTAGGGTTTTCAATATTAAACTATTAGCAAAATTGTGATCTTCAAGTAAATAACTTAAAGAACTAAAGTATTAGTTAGAAAATTTTGATTTTAAATTGCTACAAAATTCTGTTCTTCAACTAAATAACTTATAGAACAAAAGTAGTTATTTTAGAGTTTTCAATTTTAAACTATTAACAAAATTCTGATCTTCAAGTAAATAACTTATAAAACAGAAGTAGTTAATTTAGAGTTTTTAATTTTAAACTATTAACAAAATGCAGATCTTCAAGTAAATAACTTATAGAACAAAAGTAGTTATTTTAGGGTTTTTAATTTTAAACTATTAACAAAATTCAGATCTTCATGTAAATAACTTATAGAACAGAAGTAGTTAATTTAGAGTTTTTAATTTTAAACTATTAACTAAACGCAGATCTTCAAGTAAATAACTTATAGAACAAAAGTAGTTATTTTAGGGATTTCAATTTTAAACTATTAACAAAATTCTGATCTTCATGTAAATAACTTATAGAACAGAAGTAGTTAATTTAGAGTTTTTAATTTTAAACTATTAACAAAATGCAGATCTTCAAGTAAATAACTTATAGAACAAAAGTAGTTATTTTAGGGATTTCAATTTTAAACTATTAACAAAATTCTGATCTTTAAGTAAGTAACTTAAGGAACTAAAGTATTAGTTAGAAGATTTTAATTTTAAATTGCTACAAAATTCTGTTCTTCAAGTAAATAACTTATAGAACAAAAGTAGTAATTTTAGAGTTTTCAATTTTAAACTATTAACAAAATTCTGATCTTCAAGTAAATAACTTATAGAACAGAAGTAGTTAATTTAGAGTTTTTAATTTTAAATTATTAACAAAATGCAGATTTTCAAGTAAATAACTTATAGAACAAAAGTAGTTATTTTAAGGTTTTCAATTTTAAACTATTAGCAAAATTCTGATCCTCAAGTAAATAACTTATAGAACAAAAGTAGTTATTTTAGGGTTTTCAATTTTAAACTATTAGCATAATTCTGATCTTCAAGTAAATAACTTATAGAACAAAAATAGTTATTTTAGGGTTTTCAATTTTAAACTATTAGCAAAATTGTGATCTTCAAGTAAATAACTTAAAGAACTAAAGTATTAGTTAGAAGATTTTGATTTTAAATTGCTACAAAATTCTGTTCTTCAACTAAATAACTTATAGAACAAAAGTAGTTATTTTAGAGTTTTCAATTTTAAACTATTAACAAAATTCTGATCTTCAAGTTAATAACTTAAAGAACTAAAGTATTAGTTTGAAGATTTTGATTTTAAATTGTCTACATATTTCTGTTCTTTAAGTAAATAACTAAAAGAACAAAAGTAGTTAGATTATAGCTTTAATTTTAAACTATTAACAAAATGCAGATCTTCAAGTAAATAACTTATAGAACAAAAGTAGTTATTTTAGGGTTTTTAATTTTAAACTATTAAAAAAATTCAGATCTTCATGTAAATAACTTATAGAACAGAAGTAGTTAATTTAGAGTTTTTAATTTTAAACTATTAACTAAACGCAGATCTTCAAGTAAAAAACTTATAGAACAAAAGTAGTTATTTTAGGGTTTTCAATTTTAAACTATTAACAAAATTCTGATCTTCATGTAAATAACTTATAGAACAGAAGTAGTTAATTTAGAGTTTTTAATTTTAAACTATTAACAAAATGCAGATCTTCAAGTAAATAACTTATAGAACAAAAATAGTTATTTTAGGGTTTTCAATTTTAAACTATTAGCAAAATTGTGATCTTCAAGTAAATAACTTAAAGAACTAAAGTATTAGTTAGAAGATTTTGATTTTAAATTGCTACAAAATTCTGTTCTTCAAGTAAGTAACTTATAGACCACAAGTAGTTATTTTAGAGTTTTCAATTTTAAACTATTAACAAAATTCTGATCTTCAAGTAAATAACTTATAGAACAGAAGTAGTTAATTTAGAGTTTTTAATTTTAAACTATTAACAAAATTCTTATCTTCAAGTAAATAACTTATAGAACAGAAGTAGTAAATTTAGAGTTTTTAATTTTAAACTATTAGCAAAATTCTGATCTTCAAGTAAATAACTTAAAGAACTAAAGTAGTTATTTTAGGGATTTCAATTTTAAACTATTAACAAAATTCTGATCTTTAAGTAAGTAACTTAAGGAACTAAAGTATTAGTTAGAAGATTTTAATTTTAAATTGCTACAAAATTCTGTTCTTCAAGTAAATAACTTATAGAACACAAGTAGTTATTTTAGAGTTTTCAATTTTAAACTATTAACAAAATTCTGATCTTCAAGTAAATAACTTATAGAACAGAAGTAGTTAATTTATACTTTATAATTTTAAACTATTAACAAAATGCAGATCTTCAAGTAAATAACTTATAGAACAAAAGTAGTTATTTTAGGGTTTTCAATTTTAAACTATCAACAAAATTCTGATCTTCATGTAAATAACTTATAGAACAGAAGGAGTTAATTTAGAGTTTTTAATTTTAAACTATTAACTAAACGCAGATCTTCAAGTAAATAACTTATAGAACAAGAGTAGTTATTTTAGGGATTTCAATTTTAAACTATTAACAAAATTCTGATCTTTAAGTAGGTAACTTAAGGAACTAAAGTATTAGTTAGAAGATTTTAATTTTAAATTGCTACAAAATTCTGTTCTTCAAGTAAATAACTTATAGAACAAAAGTAGTTATTTTAGAGTTTTCAATTTTAAACTATTGACAACATGCTGATCTTCAAGTAAATAACTTATAGAACAGAAGTAGTTAATTTAGAGTTTTTAATTTTAAACTATTAACAAAATGCAGATCTTCAAGTAAATGACTTATAGAACAAAAATAGTTATTTTAGGGTTTTCAATTTTAAACTATTAGCAAAATTGTGATCTTCAAGTAAATAACTTAAAGAACTAAAGTATTAGTTAGAAGATTTTGATTTTAAATTGCTACAAAATTCTGTTCTTCAACTAAATAACTTATAGAACAAAAGTAGTTATTTTAGAGTTTTCAATTTTAAACTATTAACAAAATTCTGATCTTCAAGTAAATAACTTATAGAACAGAAGTAGTTAATTTAGAGTTTTTAATTTTAAACTATTAACAAAATGCAGATCTTCAAGTAAATAACTTATAGAACAAAAGTAGTTATTTTAGGGTTTTTAATTTTAAACTATTAACAAAATTCAGATCTTCATGTAAATAACTTATAGAACAGAAGTAGTTAATTTAGAGTTTTTAATTTTAAACTATTAACTAAACGCAGATCTTCAAGTAAATAACTTATAGAACAAAAGTAGTTATTTTAGGGATTTCAATTTTAAACTATTAACAAAATTCTGATCTTTAAGTAAGTAACTTAAGGAACTAAAGTATTAGTTAGAAGATTTTAATTTTAAATTACTACAAAATTCTGTTCTTCAAGTAAATAACTTATAGAACAAAAGTAGTTATTTTAGAGTTTTCAATTTTAAACTATTGACAACATTCTGATTTTCAAGTAAATAACTTATAGAACAGAAGTATTTAATTTAGAGTTTTTAATTTTAAACTATTAACAAAATGCAGATCTTCAAGTAAATAACTTATAGAACAAAAATAGTTATTTTAGGGTTTTCAATTTTAAACTATTAGCAAAATTGTGATCTTCAAGTAAATAACTTAAAGAACTAAAGTATTAGTTAGAAGATTTTGATTTTAAATTGCTACAAAATTCTGTTCTTCAACTAAATAACTTATAGAACAAAAGTAGTTATTTTAGAGTTTTCAATTTTAAACTATTAACAAAATTCTGATCTTCAAGTAAATAACTTATAGAACAGAAGTAGTTAATTTAGAGTTTTTAATTTTAAACTATTAACAAAATTCTTATCTTCAAGTAAATAACTTATAGAACAGAAGTAGTAAATTTAGAGTTTTTAATTTTAAACTATTAGCAAAATTCTGATCTTCAAGTAAATAACTTAAAGAACTAAAGTATTAGTTAGAAGATTTTGATTTTAAATTGCTACAAAATTCTGTTCTTCAAGTAAATAATTTATAGAACAAAAGTAGTTATTTTAGAGTTTTCAATTTTAAACTATTAACAAAATGCAGATCTTCAAGTAAATAACTTATAGAACAAAAGTAGTTATTTTAGGGATTTCAATTTTAAACTATTTACAAAATTCTGATCTTTAAGTAAGTAACTTAAGGAACTAAAGTATTAGTTAGAAGATTTTAATTTTAAATTGCTACAAAATTCTGTTCTTCAAGTAAATAACTTATAGAACAAAAGTAGTTATTTTAGAGTTTTCAATTTTAAACTATTAACAAAATTCTGATCTTCAAGTAAATAACTTATAGAACAAAAGTAGTTATTTTAGGGTTTTCAATTTTAAACTATTAACAAAATTCTGATCTTCATGTAAATAACTTATAGAACAGAAGGAGTTAATTTAGAGTTTTTAATTTTAAACTATTAACTAAACGCAGATCTTCAAGTAAATAACTTATAGAACAAAAGTAAATAACTTATAGAACAGAAGTAGTTAATTTAGAGTTTTTAATTTTAAACTATTAACAAAATGCAGATCTTCAAGTAAATAACTTATAGAACAAAAATAGTTATTTTACGGTTTTCAATTTTAAACTATTAAAAAAATTGTGATCTTCAAGTAAATAACTTAAAGAACTAAAGTATTAGTTAGAAGATTTTGATTTTAAATTGCTACAAAATTCTGTTCTTCAAGTAAATAACTTATAGAACAAAAGTAGTTATTTTAGAGTTTTCAATTTTAAACTATTAACAAAATTCTGATCTTCAAGTAAATAACTTATAGAACAGAAGTAGTTAATTTAGAGTTTTTAATTTTAAACTATTAACAAAATTCTGATCTTTAAGTAAGTAACTTAAGGAACTAAAGTATTAGTTACACAATAACAAGAAACATAAATACGAACACTTTTTTAATACATTGGGAAACAAATTTATAGCTGGCGGTGATTTTAATGCGAAGCACTTTCAATGGGGTTCGAGACTTACAACTACAAAGGGCAAAGAATTAATGAAAGCAATTAGAAGTAATAATATGTCACACTTATCGACAGGACAGCCAACATATTGGCCTACCGACAGAAGCAAAACGCCAGATCTGATTGACTTCTGTGTAACAAAAGGCATCGACATCAGGCAGTGTAAAATTGAATCATCACTGGATCTGACATCGGATCACTCGCCCATCTTACTGACATTGTATTCGAAGATTCTTGGTAAACGGAGACAGCCTACACTATTTAGCAATAAAACCAACTGGGACTTATTTAAATCAGAATTGGATGAGCACATCCAGCTGGACATAGCTCTTAAAACAGAAGAAAACTTAGAGAATGCAGTCGAACATCTGACAAAAAGTATACAGAGTGCAGCTTGGTTTGCCACTCCAGATTGCAACGAAACTTACATCAAGGAACAAACTCCGATAATTGTTAAACAAAAAATTGCAGAAAAACGTCAAGCTCGTAAACAATGGCAGATAACAAGAACACACGATAACAAGAGAAAATTTAATAAATTGGCCCAAGAACTCAAAACACTTCTTCTCAACCTAAAAAACGAATCCTTCAACGACTATGTGAGTAAGCTATCTGCGACGGAAGCAAACGAATATTCCCTGTGGAAAGCCACAAAAAACATGAAACGCCCACAACAAGCTATGCCACCAATCAGAAATGATACAGGACAATGGGCAAGAAGCGATAAAGATAAAGCTGCTGCCTTCGCCAAACATCTCGAAAGTGTTTTCAAACCGTTCCCGCCAACACTAAATACAGACGAAGACATCGCCCAATACTTGGATGCGCCATTCCAGATGGAGCTGCCAATCAAAAAATTTAAAATCAAAGAAATTCAACGAGTCATTAAATATGAAGTTAACCCAAAGAAGGCACCTGGCTTTGATTTAATAACAGGGAAGATACTACAACAACTAACATATAAATGTATAAAGCTTATAACATTTATTTATAATGCGGTTATGAGACTAAACTATTTTCCTAATCAGTGGAAAGTTGCTCAAATTATTCTTCTGCCAAAGCCAGGAAAAAAGCTAGATGAAGTAGCATCATATAGACCGATAAGTTTACTGCCAGTACTTTCCAAAGTATTCGAAAAACTTCTTCTTAGCCGCTTAATACCAGTACTAGGAGAGAGAAAACTTATCCCTGGTCACCAGTTTGGATTTCAACATAAACATGCCACGACTGAACAGGTGCATAGGATAGTGAAAAAAATAAGCAATGACCTAGAACACAAACGTTACTGTTCCGCCGCGTTTTTAGATATCAGCCAAGCGTTTGATAAGGTATGGCATGTTGGGCTATGCTATAAGCTAAAGAAATATCTCCCCTATCCTTACTATCAATTATTAAAATCCTACCTAAAAGATAGACATTTCCTAGTAAAATACCAAGAAGAATATACCAAACTATATCCCATTAACTCCGGTGTACCACAAGGTAGTGTATTGGGGCCAGTTCTCTATTTACTGTACACGGCCGACCTTCCAACAACGAGACTCACAACAGTGGCTACGTTTGCTGACGACACAGCCATACTAGCATCTCATGTCAATCCGGTTATCGCTTCCAAACATCTTCAAACTCACCTAAATAAAATCCAAGATTGGCTGCGAAAATGGAGAATCAAGGCTAATGAATCGAAGTCCACCCATGTGACATTTACAATGCGAAATGACTCATGCCCACCGGTAAAATTAAACAACTGTCCGTTACCACAAGATGATTATGCAAAATATCTTGGCATGCATCTCGACAGAAAATTAACATGGCAAAAACATATCTTCAGCAAACGTAAACAACTAGGAATAAAATTTAACCAGTTGCTTTGGCTGGTTGGCAAAAAGTCTCAATTGTCTCTGGAAAACAAACTTCTTGTGTATAAGTCCATCTTGAAGCCCGTATGGACATATGGCATCCAACTTTGGGGGACTACTAGCGTTTCTAACATTGAGATTCTGGAAAGATTTCAAAATAAGGTCCTCAGAACAATTGTAAATGCCCCATGGTATGTTCCAAACATTAATATTCGACATGATCTACATATGACCTCGGTTAAAGAAGAAATCCATGAGTATTACAGTAAGTACCAAACCAGACTGGAAAACCATCCAAACGAACTTGCCAACAACCTGATGGATACCACAAACGAGTTGCGAAGATTGAAGAGGTTCAAGACTACAGATTTGTTAAACCGATTTGCCAAATAGATAAATACTTATAACCATTATGAATGTTAAATTTATTTTAAAGAAAATATTCATTGGAATATTTTCTACATGACATGTACCCTATCATAGAATTTACTTATTGTTTATAAACAGATTGTAAATATTTAATTGAAATAAAAAAAAAAAAAAAAAAAAAAAAAAATTGCTACAAAATTCTGTTCTTCAAGTAAATAACTTATAGAACAAAAGTAGTTATTTTAGAGTTTTCAATTTTAAACTATTAACAAAATTCTGATCTTCAAGTAAATAACTTATAGAACAAAAGTAGTTATTTTAGGGCTTTCAATTTTAAACTATTAACAAAATTCTGATCTTCATGTAAATAACTTATAGAACAGAAGGAGTTAATTTAGAGTTTTTAATTTTAAACTATTAACTAAACGCAGATCTTCAAGTAAATAACTTATAGAACAAAAGTAGTTATTTTAGGGATTTCAATTTTAAACTATTAACAAAATTCTGATCTTTAAGTAAGTAACTTAAGGAACTAAAGTATTAGTTAGAAGATTTTAATTTTAAATTACTACAAAATTCTGTTCTTCAAGTAAATAACTTATAGAACAAAAGTAGTTATTTTAGAGTTTTCAATTTTAAACTATTGACAACATTCTGATCTTCAAGTAAATAACTTATAGAACAGAAGTAGTTAATTTAGAGTTTTTAATTTTAAACTATTAACAAAATGCAGATCTTCAAGTAAATAACTTATAGAACAAAAATAGTTATTTTAGGGTTTTCAATTTTAAACTATTAAAAAAATTGTGATCTTCAAGTAAATAACTTAAAGAACTAAAGTATTAGTTAGAAGATTTTGATTTTAAATTGCTACAAAATTCTGTTCTTCAAGTAAATAACTTATAGAACAAAAGTAGTTATTTTAGAGTTTTCAATTTTAAACTATTAACAAAATTCTGATCTTTAAGTAAGTAACTTAAGGAACTAAAGTATTAGTTAGAAGATTTTAATTTTAAATTGCTACAAAATTCTGTTCTTCAAGTAAATAACTTATAGAACAAAAGTAGTTATTTTAGAGTTTTCAATTTTAAACTATTAACAAAATTCTGATCTTCAAGTAAATAACTTATAGAACAAAAGTAGTTATTTTAGGGTTTTCAATTTTAAACTATTAACAAAATTCTGATCTTCATGTAAATAACTTATAGAACAGAAGGAGTTAATTTAGAGTTTTTAATTTTAAACTATTAACTAAACGCAGATCTTCAAGTAAATAACTTATAGAACAAAAGTAGTTATTTTAGGGATTTCAATTTTAAACTATTAACAAAATTCTGATCTTTAAGTAAGTAACTTAAGGAACTAAAGTATTAGTTAGAAGATTTTAATTTTAAATTGCTACAAAATTCTGTTCTTCAAGTAAATAACTTATAGAACAAAAGTAGTTATTTTAGAGTTTTCAATTTTAAACTATTGACAACATTCTGATCTTCAAGTAAATAACTTATAGAACAGAAGTAGTTAATTTAGAGTTTTTAATTTTAAACTATTAACAAAATGCAGATCTTCAAGTAAATAACTTATAGAACAAAAGTAGTTATTTTAGAGTTTTCAATTTTAAACTATTAACAAAATTCTGATCTTCAAGTAAATAACTTATAGAACAGAAGTAGTTAATTTAGAGTTTTTAATTTTAAACTATTAACAAAATGCAGATCTTCAAGTAAATAACTTATAGAACAAAAGTAGTTATTTTAGGGTTCTCAATTTTAAACTATTAACAAAATTCTGATCTTCATGTAAATAACTTATAGAACAGAAGTAGTTAATTTAGAGTTTTTAATTTTAAACTATTAACAAAATGCAGATCTTCAAGTAAATAACTTATAGAACAAAAATAGTTATTTTAGGGTTTTCAATTGTAAACAATTAGCAAAATTGTGATCTTCAAGTAAATAACTTAAAGAACTAAAGTATTAGTTAGAAGATTTTGATTTTAAATTGCTACAAAATTCTGTTCTTCAAGTAAATAACTTATAGAACAAAAGTAGTTATTTTAGAGTTTTCAATTTTAAACTATTAACAAAATTCTGATCTTCAAGTAAATAACTTATAGAACAGAAGTAGTTAATTTAGACTTTTTAATTTTAAACTATTAACAAAATGCAGATCTTCAAGTAAATAACTTATAGAACAAAAGTAGTTATTTTATGGATTTCAATTTTAAACTATTAACAAAATTCTGATCTTTAAGTAAGTAACTTAAGGAACTAAAGTATTAGTTAGAAGATTTTAATTTTAAATTGCTACAAAATTCTGTTCTTCAAGTAAATAACTTATAGAACAAAAGTAGTTATTTTAGAGTTTTCAATTTTAAACTATTAACAAAATTCTGATCTTCAAGTAAATAACTTATAGAACAGAAGTAGTTAATTTAGAGTTTTTAATTTTATACTATTAACAAAATCCAGATCTTCAAGTAAATAACTTTTAGAACAAACGTAGTTATTTAGTATTTTCAATTTTGAGCTATTAACAAAATTCTGATCTTCAAGTAAATAACTTAAAGAACTAAAGTATTAGTTTGAAGATTTTGATTTTAAATTGTCTAAATATTTCTGTTCTTTAAGTAAATAACTAAAAGAACAAAAGTAGTCAGATTATAGCTTTAATTTTAAACTATTTACAAAATGCAGATCTTCAAGTAAATAACTTATAGAACAGAAGTAGTTAATTTAGAGTTTTTAATTTTAAACTATTAACTAAAGGCAGATCTTCAAGTAAATAACTTATAGAACAAAAGTACTTATTTTAGGGTTTTCAATTTTAAACTATTAACAAAATTCTGATCTTCATGTAAATAACTTATAGAACAGAAGTAGTTAATTTAGAGTTTTTAATTTTAAACTATTAACAAAATGCAGATCTTCAAGTAAATAACTTATAGAACAAAAGTAGTTATTTTAGAGTTTTCAATTATAACTATTAGCAAAATTCTGATCTTCAAGTAAATAACTTAAAGAACTAAAGTATTAGTTAGAAGATTTTGATTTTAAATTGCTACAAAATTCTGTTCTTCAAGTAAATAATTTATAGAACAAAAGTAGTTATTTTAGAGTTTTCAATTTTAAACTATTGACAACATTCTGATTTTCAAGTAAATAACTTATAGAACAGAAGTATTTAATTTAGAGTTTTTAATTTTAAACTATTAACAAAATGCAGATCTTCAAGTAAGTAACTTATAGAACAAAAATAGTTATTTTAGGGTTTTCAATTTTAAACTATTAGCAAAATTGTGATCTTCAAGTAAATAACTTAAAGAACTAAAGTATTAGTTAGAAGATTTTGATTTTAAATTGCTACAAAATTCTGTTCTTCAACTAAATAACTTATAGAACAAAAGTAGTTATTTTAGAGTTTTCAATTTTAAACTATTAACAAAATTCTGATCTTCAAGTAAATAACTTATAGAACAGAAGTAGTTAATTTAGAGTTTTTAATTTTAAACTATTAACAAAATTCTTATCTTCAAGTAAATAACTTATAGAACAGAAGTAGTAAATTTAGAGTTTTTAATTTTAAACTATTAGCAAAATTCTGATCTTCAAGTAAATAACTTAAAGAACTAAAGTATTAGTTAGAAGATTTTGATTTTAAATTGCTACAAAATTCTGTTCTTCAAGTAAATAATTTATAGAACAAAAGTAGTTATTTTAGAGTTTTCAATTTTAAACTATTAACAAAATGCAGATCTTCAAGTAAATAACTTATAGAACAAAAGTAGTTATTTTAGGGATTTCAATTTTAAACTATTTACAAAATTCTGATCTTTAAGTAAGTAACTTAAAGAACTAAAGTATTAGTTAGAAGATTTTAATTTTAAATTGCTACAAAATTCTGTTCTTCAAGTAAATAACTTATAGAACAAAAGTAGTTATTTTAGAGTTTTCAATTTTAAACTATTAACAAAATTCTGATCTTCAAGTAAATAACTTATAGAACAAAAGTAGTTATTTTAGGGTTTTCAATTTTAAACTATTAACAAAATTCTGATCTTCATGTAAATAACTTATAGAACAGAAGGAGTTAATTTAGAGTTTTTAATTTTAAACTATTAACTAAACGCAGATCTTCAAGTAAATAACTTATAGAACAAAAGTAAATAACTTATAGAACAGAAGTAGTTAATTTAGAGTTTTTAATTTTAAACTATTAACAAAATGCAGATCTTCAAGTAAATAACTTATAGAACAAAAATAGTTATTTTACGGTTTTCAATTTTAAACTATTAAAAAAATTGTGATCTTCAAGTAAATAACTTAAAGAACTAAAGTATTAGTTAGAAGATTTTGATTTTAAATTGCTACAAAATTCTGTTCTTCAAGTAAATAACTTATAGAACAAAAGTAGTTATTTTAGAGTTTTCAATTTTAAACTATTAACAAAATTCTGATCTTCAAGTAAATAACTTATAGAACAGAAGTAGTTAATTTAGAGTTTTTAATTTTAAACTATTAACAAAATTCTGATCTTTAAGTAAGTAACTTAAGGAACTAAAGTATTAGTTACACAATAACAAGAAACATAAATACGAACACTTTTTTAATACATTGGGAAACAAATTTATAGCTGGCGGTGATTTTAATGCGAAGCACTTTCAATGGGGTTCGAGACTTACAACTACAAAGGGCAAAGAATTAATGAAAGCAATTAGAAGTAATAATATGTCACACTTATCGACAGGACAGCCAACATATTGGCCTACCGACAGAAGCAAAACGCCAGATCTGATGGACTTCTGTGTAACAAAAGGCATCGACATCAGGCAGTGTAAAATTGAATCATCACTGGATCTGACATCGGATCACTCGCCCATCTTACTGACATTGTATTCGAAGATTCTTGGTAAACGGAGACAGCCTACACTATTTAGCAATAAAACCAACTGGGACTTATTTAAATCAGAATTGGATGAGCACATCCAGCTGGACATAGCTCTTAAAACAGAAGAAAACTTAGAGAATGCAGTCGAACATCTGACAAAAAGTATACAGAGTGCAGCTTGGTTTGCCACTCCAGATTGCAACGAAACTTACATCAAGGAACAAACTCCGATAATTGTTAAACAAAAAATTGCAGAAAAACGTCAAGCTCGTAAACAATGGCAGATAACAAGAACACACGATAACAAGAGAAAATTTAATAAATTGGCCCAAGAACTCAAAACACTTCTTCTCAACCTAAAAAACGAATCCTTCAACGACTATGTGAGTAAGCTATCTGCGACGGAAGCAAACGAATATTCCCTGTGGAAAGCCACAAAAAACATGAAACGCCCACAACAAGCTATGCCACCAATCAGAAATGATACAGGACAATGGGCAAGAAGCGATAAAGATAAAGCTGCTGCCTTCGCCAAACATCTCGAAAGTGTTTTCAAACCGTTCCCGCCAACACTAAATACAGACGAAGACATCGCCCAATACTTGGATGCGCCATTCCAGATGGAGCTGCCAATCAAAAAATTTAAAATCAAAGAAATTCAACGAGTCATTAAATATGAAGTTAACCCAAAGAAGGCACCTGGCTTTGATTTAATAACAGGGAAGATACTACAACAACTAACATATAAATGTATAAAGCTTATAACATTTATTTATAATGCGGTTATGAGACTAAACTATTTTCCTAATCAGTGGAAAGTTGCTCAAATTATTCTTCTGCCAAAGCCAGGAAAAAAGCTAGATGAAGTAGCATCATATAGACCGATAAGTTTACTGCCAGTACTTTCCAAAGTATTCGAAAAACTTCTTCTTAGCCGCTTAATACCAGTACTAGGAGAGAGAAAACTTATCCCTGGTCACCAGTTTGGATTTCAACATAAACATGCCACGACTGAACAGGTGCATAGGATAGTGAAAAAAATAAGCAATGACCTAGAACACAAACGTTACTGTTCCGCCGCGTTTTTAGATATCAGCCAAGCGTTTGATAAGGTATGGCATGTTGGGCTATGCTATAAGCTAAAGAAATATCTCCCCTATCCTTACTATCAATTATTAAAATCCTACCTAAAAGATAGACATTTCCTAGTAAAATACCAAGAAGAATATACCAAACTATATCCCATTAACTCCGGTGTACCACAAGGTAGTGTATTGGGGCCAGTTCTCTATTTACTGTACACGGCCGACCTTCCAACAACGAGACTCACAACAGTGGCTACGTTTGCTGACGACACAGCCATACTAGCATCTCATGTCAATCCGGTTATCGCTTCCAAACATCTTCAAACTCACCTAAATAAAATCCAAGATTGGCTGCGAAAATGGAGAATCAAGGCTAATGAATCGAAGTCCACCCATGTGACATTTACAATGCGAAATGACTCATGCCCACCGGTAAAATTAAACAACTGTCCGTTACCACAAGATGATTATGCAAAATATCTTGGCATGCATCTCGACAGAAAATTAACATGGCAAAAACATATCTTCAGCAAACGTAAACAACTAGGAATAAAATTTAACCAGTTGCTTTGGCTGGTTGGCAAAAAGTCTCAATTGTCTCTGGAAAACAAACTTCTTGTGTATAAGTCCATCTTGAAGCCCGTATGGACATATGGCATCCAACTTTGGGGGACTACTAGCGTTTCTAACATTGAGATTCTGGAAAGATTTCAAAATAAGGTCCTCAGAACAATTGTAAATGCCCCATGGTATGTTCCAAACATTAATATTCGACATGATCTACATATGACCTCGGTTAAAGAAGAAATCCATGAGTATTACAGTAAGTACCAAACCAGACTGGAAAACCATCCAAACGAACTTGCCAACAACCTGATGGATACCACAAACGAGTTGCGAAGATTGAAGAGGTTCAAGACTACAGATTTGTTAAACCGATTTGCCAAATAGATAAATACTTATAACCATTATGAATGTTAAATTTATTTTAAAGAAAATATTCATTGGAATATTTTCTACATGACATGTACCCTATCATAGAATTTACTTATTGTTTATAAACAGATTGTAAATATTTAATTGAAATAAAAAAAAAAAAAAAAAAAAAAAAAATTGCTACAAAATTCTGTTCTTCAAGTAAATAACTTATAGAACAAAAGTAGTTATTTTAGAGTTTTCAATTTTAAACTATTAACAAAATTCTGATCTTCAAGTAAATAACTTATAGAACAAAAGTAGTTATTTTAGGGCTTTCAATTTTAAACTATTAACAAAATTCTGATCTTCATGTAAATAACTTATAGAACAGAAGGAGTTAATTTAGAGTTTTTAATTTTAAACTATTAACTAAACGCAGATCTTCAAGTAAATAACTTATAGAACAAAAGTAGTTATTTTAGGGATTTCAATTTTAAACTATTAACAAAATTCTGATCTTTAAGTAAGTAACTTAAGGAACTAAAGTATTAGTTAGAAGATTTTAATTTTAAATTACTACAAAATTCTGTTCTTCAAGTAAATAACTTATAGAACAAAAGTAGTTATTTTAGAGTTTTCAATTTTAAACTATTGACAACATTCTGATCTTCAAGTAAATAACTTATAGAACAGAAGTAGTTAATTTAGAGTTTTTAATTTTAAACTATTAACAAAATGCAGATCTTCAAGTAAATAACTTATAGAACAAAAATAGTTATTTTAGGGTTTTCAATTTTAAACTATTAAAAAAATTGTGATCTTCAAGTAAATAACTTAAAGAACTAAAGTATTAGTTAGAAGATTTTGATTTTAAATTGCTACAAAATTCTGTTCTTCAAGTAAATAACTTATAGAACAAAAGTAGTTATTTTAGAGTTTTCAATTTTAAACTATTAACAAAATTCTGATCTTTAAGTAAGTAACTTAAGGAACTAAAGTATTAGTTAGAAGATTTTAATTTTAAATTGCTACAAAATTCTGTTCTTCAAGTAAATAACTTATAGAACAAAAGTAGTTATTTTAGAGTTTTCAATTTTAAACTATTAACAAAATTCTGATCTTCAAGTAAATAACTTATAGAACAAAAGTAGTTATTTTAGGGTTTTCAATTTTAAACTATTAACAAAATTCTGATCTTCATGTAAATAACTTATAGAACAGAAGGAGTTAATTTAGAGTTTTTAATTTTAAACTATTAACTAAACGCAGATCTTCAAGTAAATAACTTATAGAACAAAAGTAGTTATTTTAGGGATTTCAATTTTAAACTATTAACAAAATTCTGATCTTTAAGTAAGTAACTTAAGGAACTAAAGTATTAGTTAGGAGATTTTAATTTTAAATTGCTACAAAATTCTGTTCTTCAAGTAAATAACTTATAGAACAAAAGTAGTTATTTTAGAGTTTTCAATTTTAAACTATTGACAACATTCTGATCTTCAAGTAAATAACTTATAGAACAGAAGTAGTTAATTTAGAGTTTTTAATTTTAAACTATTAACAAAATGCAGATCTTCAAGTAAATAACTTATAGAACAAAAGTAGTTATTTTAGAGTTTTCAATTTTAAACTATTAACAAAATTCTGATCTTCAAGTAAATAACTTATAGAACAGAAGTAGTTAATTTAGAGTTTTTAATTTTAAACTATTAACAAAATGCAGATCTTCAAGTAAATAACTTATAGAACAAAAGTAGTTATTTTAGGGTTCTCAATTTTAAACTATTAACAAAATTCTGATCTTCATGTAAATAACTTATAGAACAGAAGTAGTTAATTTAGAGTTTTTAATTTTAAACTATTAACAAAATGCAGATCTTCAAGTAAATAACTTATAGAACAAAAATAGTTATTTTAGGGTTTTCAATTGTAAACAATTAGCAAAATTGTGATCTTCAAGTAAATAACTTAAAGAACTAAAGTATTAGTTAGAAGATTTTGATTTTAAATTGCTACAAAATTCTGTTTTTCAAGTAAATAACTTATAGAACAAAAGTAGTTATTTTAGAGTTTTCAATTTTAAACTATTAACAAAATTCTGATCTTCAAGTAAATAACTTATAGAACAGAAGTAGTTAATTTAGACTTTTTAATTTTAAACTATTAACAAAATGCAGATCTTCAAGTAAATAACTTATAGAACAAAAGTAGTTATTTTAGGGATTTCAATTTTAAACTATTAACAAAATTCTGATCTTTAAGTAAGTAACTTAAGGAACTAAAGTATTAGTTAGAAGATTTTAATTTTAAATTGCTACAAAATTCTGTTCTTCAAGTAAATAACTTATAGAACAAAAGTAGTTATTTTAGAGTTTTCAATTTTAAACTATTAACAAAATTCTGATCTTCAAGTAAATAACTTATAGAACAGAAGTAGTTAATTTAGAGTTTTTAATTTTATACTATTAACAAAATCCAGATCTTCAAGTAAATAACTTTTAGAACAAACGTAGTTATTTAGTATTTTCAATTTTGAACTATTAACAAAATTCTGATCTTCAAGTAAATAACTTAAAGAACTAAAGTATTAGTTTGAAGATTTTGATTTTAAATTGTCTAAATATTTCTGTTCTTTAAGTAAATAACTAAAAGAACAAAAGTAGTCAGATTATAGCTTTAATTTTAAACTATTTACAAAATGCAGATCTTCAAGTAAATAACTTATAGAACAAAAGTAGTTATTTTAGGGTTCTCAATTTTAAACTATTAAAAATATTCTGATCTTATGTAAATAACTTATAGAACAGAAGTAGTTAATTTAGAGTTTTTAATTTTAAACTATTAACTAAAGGCAGATCTTCAAGTAAATAACTTATAGAACAAAAGTACTTATTTTAGGGTTTTCAATTTTAAACTATTAACAAAATTCTGATCTTCATGTAAATAACTTATAGAACAGAAGTAGTTAATTTAGAGTTTTTAATTTTAAACTATTAACAAAATGCAGATCTTCAAGTAAATAACTTATAGAACAAAAATAGTTATTTTAGGGTTTTCAATTTTAAACAATTAGCAAAATTGTGATCTTCAAGTAAATAACTTAAAGAACTAAAGTATTAGTTAGAAGATTTTAATTTTAAATTGCTACAAAATTCTGTTTTTCAAGTAAATAACTTATAGAACAAAAGTAGTTATTTTAGAGTTTTCAATTATAACTATTAGCAAAATTCTGATCTTCAAGTAAATAACTTAAAGAACTAAAGTATTAGTTAGAAGATTTTGATTTTAAATTGCTACAAAATTCTGTTCTTCAAGTAAATAATTTATAGAACAAAAGTAGTTATTTTAGAGTTTTCAATTTTAAACTATCAACAAAATGCAGATCTTCAAGTAAATAACTTATAGAAGAAAAGTAGTTAATTTAAGGTTTTCAATTTTAAACTAATAACAAAATTCTGATCTTCATGTAAATAACTTATAGAACAGAAGTAGTTAATTTAGAGTGTTTAATTTAAAAAAAAAAAATTTAAAATTAAAAAAAAAAAATCTTCAAGTAAATAACTTATAGAACAAAAGTAGTTATTTTAGGGTTTTCAATTTTAAACTATTAACAAAATTCTGCTCTTTAAGTAAGTAACTTAAGGAACTAAAGTATTAGTTAGAAGATTTTAATTTTAAATTGCTACAAAATTCTGTTCTTCAAGTAAATAACTTATAGAACAAATGTAGTTATTTTAGAGTTTTCAATTTTAAACTATAAACAAAATTCTTATCTTCAAGTAAATAACTTATAGAACAGAAGTAGTAAATTTAGAGTTTTTAATTTTAAACTATTAGCAAAATCCAGATCTTCAAGTAAATAACTTATAGAACAAACGTAGTTATTTTAGTATTTTCAATTTTGAACTATTAACAAAATACTGATCTTCAAGTAAATAACTTAAAGAACTAAAGTATTAGTTTGAAGATTTTGATTTTAAATTGTCTACATATTTCTGTTCTTTAAGTAAATAACTAAAAGAACAAACGTAGTTAGATTATAGCTTTAATTTTAAACTAATAACAAAATGCAGATCTTTAAGTAAATAACTTATAGAACAAAAGTAGTTATTTTAGGGTTTTCAATTTTAAACTATTAATAAAATTCTGATCTTCAAGTAAATAACTTAAAGAACTAAAGTATTAGTTAGAAGATTTTGCTTTTAAATTGCTACAAAATTCTGTTCTTCAAGTAAATATCTTATAGAACAAAAGTAGTTATTTTAGAGTTTTCAATTTTAAACTATTAACAAAATTCTGATCTTCAAGTAAATAACTTATAGAACAGAAGTAGTTAATTTAGAGTTTTTAATTTTACACTATTAACAAAATCCAGATCTTCAAGTAAATAACTTTTAGAACAAACGTAGTTATTTAGTATTTTCAATTTTGAACTATTAACAAAATTCTGATCTTCAAGTAAATAACTTAAAGAACTAAAGTATTAGTTTGAAGATTTTGATTTTAAATTGTCTAAATATTTCTGTTCTTTAAGTAAATAACTAAAAGAACAAAAGTAGTCAGATTATAGCTTTAATTTTAAACTATTAACAAAATGCAGATCTTCAAGTAAATAACTTATAGAACAAAAGTAGTTATTTTAGGGTTCTCAATTTTAAACTATTAACAAAATTCTGATCTTATGTAAATAACTTATAGAACAGAAGTAGTTAATTTAGAGTTTTTAATTTTAAACTATTAACAAAATGCAGATCTTCAAGTAAATAACTTATAGAACAAAAATAGTTATTTTAGGGTTTTCAATTTTAAACAATTAGCAAAATTGTGATCTTCAAGTAAATAACTTAAAGAACTAAAGTATTAGTTAGAAGATTTTGATTTTAATTTGCTACAAAATTCTGTTCTTCAAGTAAATAACTTATAGAACAAAAGTAGTTATTTTAGGGATTTCAATTTTAAACTATTAACAAAATTCTGATCTTTAAGTAAGTAACTTAAGGAACTAAAGTATTAGTTAGAAGATTTTAATTTTAAATTGCTACAAAATTCTGTTTTTCAAGTAAATAACTTATAGAACAAAAGTAGTTATTTTAGAGTTTTCAATTATAACTATTAGCAAAATTCTGATCTTTAAGTAAATAACTTAAAGAACTAAAGTATTAGTTAGAAGATTTTGATTTTAAATTGCTACAAAATTCTGTTCTTCAAGTAAATAATTTATAGAACAAAAGTAGTTATTTTAGAGTTTTCAATTTTAAACTATTAACAAAATGCAGATCTTCAAGTAAATAACTTATAGAAGAAAAGTAGTTATTTTAAGGTTTTCAATTTTAAACTAATAACAAAATTCTGATCTTCATGTAAATAACTTATAGAACAGAAGTAGTTAATTTAGAGTGTTTAATTTAAAAAAAAAAAATTTTAAAATTTAAAAAAAAAAATCTTCAAGTAAATAACTTATAGAACAAAAGTAGTTATTTTAGGGTTTTCAATTTTAAACTATTAACAAAATTCTGCTCTTTAAGTAAGTAACTTAAGGAACTAAAGTATTAGTTAGAAGATTTTAATTTTAAATTGCTACAAAATTCTGTTCTTCAAGTAAATAACTTATAGAACAAAAGTAGTTATTTTAGAGTTTTCAATTTTAAACTATTAACAAAATTCTTATCTTCAAGTAAATAACTTATAGAACAGAAGTAGTAAATTTAGAGTTTTTAATTTTAAACTATTAGCAAAATCCAGATCTTCAAGTAAATAACTTATAGAACAAACGTAGTTATTTTAGTATTTTCAATTTTGAACTATTAACAAAATACTGATCTTCAAGTAAATAACTTAAAGAACTAAAGTATTAGTTTGAAGATTTTGATTTTAAATTGTCTACATATTTCTGTTCTTTAAGTAAATAACTAAAAGAACAAACGTAGTTAGATTATAGCTTTAATTTTAAACTAATAACAAAATGCAGATCTTTAAGTAAATAACTTATAGAACAAAAGTAGTTATTTTAGGGTTTTCAATTTTAAACTATTAACAAAATTCTGATCTTCAAGTAAATAACTTAAAGAACTAAAGTATTAGTTAGAAGATTTTGCTTTTAAATTGCTACAAAATTCTGTTCTTCAAGTAAATATCTTATAGAACAAACGTAGTTATTTTAGTATTTTCAATTTTGAACTATTAACAAAATCTTCATCTTCAAGTAAATAACTTAAAGAACTAAAGTATTAGTTAGAAGATTTTGATTTTAAATTGCTACAAAATTCTGTTCTTCAAGTAAATAATTTATAGAACAAAAGTAGTTATTTTAGAGTTTTCAATTTTAAACTATTAACAAAATGCAGATCTTCAAGTAAATAACTTATAGAACAAAAGTAGTTATTTTTGGGTTTTCAATTTTAAACTATTAACAAAATTCTGATCTTCATGAAAATAACTTATAGAACAGAAGTAGTTAATTTAGAGTGTTTAATTTTAAACTATTAACTAAACGCAGATCTTCAAGTAAATAACTTATAGAACAAAAGTAGTTATTTTAGGGTTTTCAATTTTAAACTATTAACAAAATTCTGATATTTAAGTAAGTAACTTAAGGAACTAAAGTATTAGATAGAAGATTTTAAATTTTAAAAAAATTTTAAATTGCTACAAAATTCTGCTCTTCAAGTAAATAACTTATAGAACAAAAGTAGTTATTTTAGAGTTTTCAATTTTAAACTATTAACAAAATTCTTACCTTCAAGTAAATAACTTATAGAACAGAAGTAGTAAATTTAGAGTTTTTAATTTTAAACTATTAACAAAATCCAGATCTTCAGGTAAATAACTTATAGAACAAAAGTAGTTATTTTAGGGTTTTCAATTTTAAAATATTAACAAAATTCTGATCTTCATGTAAATAACTTATAGAACAGAAGTAGTTAATTTAGAGTGTTTAATTTTAAACTATTAACTAAACGCAGATCTTCAAGTAAATAACTTATAGAACAAACGTAGTTACTTTAGTATTTTCAATTTTGAACTATTAACAAAATACTGATCTTCAAGTAAATAACTTAAAGAACTAAAGTATTAGTTTGAAGATTTTGATTTTAAATTGTCTACATATTTCTGTTCTTTAAGTAAATAACTAAAAGAACAAAACTAGTTAGATTATAGCTTTAATTTTAAACTATTAACAAAATGCATTTTATTTTAACATTACATAACATTACATATTAACAAAATTCAAGTAAATAACTATAGAACAAAAGTAGTTATTTTAAGTTTTCAATTTTAAACTATTAGCAAAATTCTGATCTTCAAGTGAATAACTTAAAGAACAGAAGTAGTTAATTTAGAGTTTTTAATTTTAAACTATTAACAAAATGCAGATCTTCAAGTAAATAACTTATAGAACAAAAGTAGTTATTTTAGGGTTTTCAATTTTAAACTATTAAAAACATTCTGATCTTCAAGTAAATAACTTATAGAACAGAAGTAGTTAATTTAGAGTTTTTAATTTTAAACTATTAACAAAATGCAGATCTTCAAGTAAATAACTTACAGAACAAAAGTAGTTATTTTAGGGTTTACAATTTTAAACTATTAACTAAATACTGATCTTCATGTAAATAACTTATAGAACAGAAGTAGTTAATTTAGAGTTTTTAATTTTAAACTATTAACAAAATGCAGATCTTCAAGTAAATAACTTATAGAACAAAAGTAGTTATTTTAGGGTTTACAATTTTAAACTATTAACAAAATACTGATCTTCATATAAATAACTTATAGAACAGAAGTAGTTAATTTAGAGTTTTTAATTATAAACCATTAACAAAATGCAGATCTTCAAGTAAATAACTTATAGAACAAAAGTAGTTATTTTAGGGTTTTCAATTTTAAACTATTAACAAAATTCTAATCTTCAAGTAAATATCTTAAGGAACTAAAGTATTAGTTAGAAGATTTTGATTTTAAATTGCTACAAAATATTTGTTCTTCAAGTAAATAACTTATAGAACAAAAGTAGTTATTTTAGAGTTTTCAATTTTAAACTATTAACAACATTCTGATCTTCAAGTAAATAACTTATAGAACAGAAGTAGTTAATTTAGAGTTTTTAATTTTAAACTATTAACAAAATTCTGATCTTCAAATAAATAACTTAAAGAACTAAAGTTTAGTTAGAAGATTTTGATTTTAAGTTGCTATAAAATTCTGTTCTTCAAGTAAATAACTTATAGAACAAAAGTAGTTATTTTAGAGTTTTCAATTTTAAACTATTAACAAAATTCTGATCTTCAAGTAAATAACATATATAGAACAGAAGTAGTTAATTTAGAGTTTTTAATTTTAAACTACTAACAAAATGCAGATCTTCAAGTAAATAACTTATAGAACAAAAGTAGTTATTTTAGGGTTTTCAATTTTTAACTATTATAAAATTCTGATCTTCAAGTAAATAACTTAAAGTACTAAAGTATTAGTTAGAAGATTTTGATTTTACATTGCTACAAAATTCTGTTCTTCAAGTAAATAACTTATAGAACAAAAGTAGTTATTTTAGAGTTTTCAATTTTAAACTATTAATAATATTCTGATATTCAAGTAAATAACTTATAGAACAGAAGTAGTTAATTTAGAGTTTTTAATTTTAAACTACTAACAAAATGCAGATCTTCAAGTAAATAACTTATAGAACAAAAGTAGTTATTTTAGGGTTTTCAATTTTAAACTATTAACAAAATTCTAATCTTCAAGTTAATATCTTAAGGAACTAAAGTATTAGTTAGAAGATTTTGATTTTAAATTGCTACAAAATATTTGTTCTTCAAGTAAATAACTTATAGAACAAAAGTAGTTATTTTAGAGTTTTCAATTTTAAACTATTAACAACATTCTGATCTTCAAGTAAATAACTTATAGAACAGAAGTAGTTAATTTAGAGTTTTTAATTTTAAACTATTAACAAAATTCTGATCTTCAAATAAATAACTTAAAGAACTAAAGTTTAGTTAGAAGATTTTGATTTTAAGTTGCTATAAAATTCTGTTCTTCAAGTAAATAACTTATAGAACAAAAGTAGTTATTTTAGAGTTTTCAATTTTAAACTATTAACAAAATTCTGATCTTCAAGTAAATAACATATAGAACAGAAGTAGTTAATTTAGAGTTTTTAATTTTAAACTACTAACAAAATGTAGATCTTCAAGTAAATAACTTATAGAACAAAAGTAGTTATTTTAGGGTTTTCAATTTTAAACTATTATAAAATTCTGATCTTCAAGTAAATAACTTAAAGTACTAAAGTATTAGTTAGAAGATTTTGATTTTACATTGCTACAAAATTCTGTTCTTCAAGTAAATAACTTATAGAACAAAAGTAGTTATTTTAGAGTTTTCAATTTTAAACTATTAATAATATTCTGATCTTCAAGTAAATAACTTATAGAACAGAAGTAGTTAATTTAGAGTTTTTAATTTTAAACTACTAACAAAATGCAGATCTTCAAGTAAATAACTTATAGAACAAAAGTAGTTATTTTAGGGTTTTCAATTTTAAACTATTAACAAAATTCTAATCTTCAAGTAAATATCTTAAGGAACTAAAGTATTAGTTAGAAGATTTTGATTTTAAATTGCTACAAAATATTTGTTCTTCAAGTAAATAACTTATAGAACAAAAGTAGTTATTTTAGAGTTTTCAATTTTAAACTATTAACAACATTCTGATCTTCAAGTAAATAACTTATAGAACAGAAGTAGTTAATTTAGAGTTTTTAATTTTAAACTATTAACAAAATTCTGATCTTCAAATAAATAACTTAAAGAACTAAAGTTTAGTTAGAAGATTTTGATTTTAAGTTGCTATAAAATTCTGTTCTTCAAGTAAATAACTTATAGAACAAAAGTAGTTATTTTAGAGTTTTCAATTTTAAACTATTAACAAAATTCTGATCTTCAAGTAAATAACATATAGAACAGAAGTAGTTAATTTAGAGTTTTTAATTTTAAACTACTAACAAAATGCAGATCTTCAAGTAAATAACTTATAGAACAAAAGTAGTTATTTTAGGGTTTTCAATTTTAAACTATTATAAAATTCTGATCTTCAAGTAAATAACTTAAAGTACTAAAGTATTAGTTAGAAGATTTTGATTTTACATTGCTACAAAATTCTGTTCTTCAAGTAAATAACTTATAGAACAAAAGTAGTTATTTTAGAGTTTTCAATTTTAAACTATTAATAATATTCTGATCTTCAAGTAAATAACTTATAGAACAGAAGTAGTTAATTTAGAGTTTTTAATTTTAAACTATAAACAAAATACAGATCTTCTAGTAAATAACTTATAGAACAAAAGTAGTTATTTTAGGGTTTACAATTTTAAACTATTAACAAAATACTGATCTTCATGTAAATAACTTATAGAACAGAACTAGTTAATTTAGAGTTTTTAATTTTAAACTATTAACAAAATGCAGATCTTCAAGTAAATAACTTATAGAACAAAAGTAGTTATTTTAGGGTTTTCAATTTTAAACTATTAACATAATTCTGATCTTCATGTAAATCACTTATAGAATAGAAGTAGTTAATTTAGAGTTTTTAATTTTAAACTATTAACAAAATTCTGATCTTCAAGTAAATAACTTAAAGAACTAAAGTTTAGTTAGAAGATTTTGATTTTAAGTTGCTACAAAATTCTGTTCTTCAAGTAAATAACTTATAGAACAAAAGTAGTTATTTTAGAGTTTACAATTTTAAACTATTAACAAAATTCTGATCTTCGAGTAAATAACTTATAGAACAGAAGTAGTTAATTTAGAGTTTTTAATTTTTAACTACTAACAAAATGCGGATCTTCAAGTAAATAACTTATAGAACAAAAGTAGTTATTTTAGGGTTTTCAATTTTAAACTATTTACAAAATTCTGATCTTCAAGTAAATAACTTAAAGGACTAAAGTATTAATTTGAAGATTTTGATTTTAAATTGTCTACATATTTCTGTTCTTTAAGTAAATAACTAAAAGAACAAAACTAGTTAGATTATAGCTTTAATTTTAAACTATTAACAAAATGCATTTTATTTTAACATTACATAACATTACATATTAACAAAATTCAAGTAAATAACTTATAGAACAAAAGTAGTTATTTTAAGTTTTCAATTTTAAACTATTAGCAAAATTCTGATCTTCAAGTGAATAACTTAAAGAACTAAAGTATTAGTTAGAAGATTTTGATTTTAAATTGCTACAAAATTCTGTTCTTCAAGTAAATAACTTATAGAACAAAAGTAGTTATTTTAGAGTTTTCAATTTTAAACTATTAACAAAATTCTGATCTTCAAGTAAATAACTTATAGAACAGAAGTAGTTAATTTAGAGTTTTTAATTTTAAACTATTAACAAAATGCAGATCTTCAAGTAAATAACTTATAGCACAAAAGTAGTTATTTTAGGGTTTTCAATTTTAAACTATCAACAAAATTCTGATCTTCATGTAAATAACTTATAGAACAAAAGTAGTTAATTTAGAGTTTTAATTTTAAACTATTAACAAAATGCAGATCTTCAAGTAAATAACTTATAGAACAAAAGTAGTTATTTTAGAGTTTTCAATTTTAAACTATTAATAATATTCTGATCTTCAAGTAAATAACTTATAGAACAGAAGTAGTTAATTTAGAGTTTTTAATTTTAAACTACTAACAAAATGCAGATCTTCAAGTAAATAACTTATAGAACAAAAGTAGTTATTTTAGGGTTTTCAATTTTAAACTATTAACAAAATTCTAATCTTCAAGTAAATATCTTAAGGAACTAAAGTATTAGTTAGAAGATTTTGATTTTAAATTGCTACAAAATATTTGTTCTTCAAGTAAATAACTTATAGAACAAAAGTAGTTATTTTAGAGTTTTCAATTTTAAACTATTAACAACATTCTGATCTTCAAGTAAATAACTTATAGAACAGAAGTAGTTAATTTAGAGTTTTTAATTTTAAACTATTAACAAAATTCTGATCTTCAAATAAATAACTTAAAGAACTAAAGTTTAGTTAGAAGATTTTGATTTTAAGTTGCTATAAAATTCTGTTCTTCAAGTAAATAACTTATAGAACAAAAGTAGTTATTTTAGAGTTTTCAATTTTAAACTATTAACAAAATTCTGATCTTCAAGTAAATAACATATAGAACAGAAGTAGTTAATTTAGAGTTTTTAATTTTAAACTACTAACAAAACGCAGATCTTCAAGTAAATAACTTATAGAACAAAAGTAGTTATTTTAGGGTTTTCAATTTTAAACTATTATAAAATTCTGATCTTCAAGTAAATAACTTAAAGTACTAAAGTATTAGTTAGAAGATTTTGATTTTACATTGCTACAAAATTCTGTTCTTCAAGTAAATAACTTATAGAACAAAAGTAGTTATTTTAGAGTTTTCAATTTTAAACTATTAATAATATTCTGATCTTCAAGTAAATAACTTATAGAACAGAAGTAGTTAATTTAGAGTTTTTAATTTTAAACTATAAACAAAATACAGATCTTCTAGTAAATAACTTATAGAACAAAAGTAGTTATTTTAGGGTTTACAATTTTAAACTATTAACAAAATACTGATCTTCATGTAAATAACTTATAGAACAGAACTAGTTAATTTAGAGTTTTTAATTTTAAACTATTAACAAAATGCAGATCTTCAAGTAAATAACTTATAGAACAAAAGTAGTTATTTTAGGGTTTTCAATTTTAAACTATTAACATAATTCTGATCTTCATGTAAATCACTTTTAGAATAGAAGTAGTTAATTTAGAGTTTTTAATTTTAAACTATTAACAAAATTCTGATCTTCAAGTAAATAACTTAAAGAACTAAAGTTTAGTTAGAAGATTTTGATTTTAAGTTGCTACAAAATTCTGTTCTTCAAGTAAATAACTTATAGAACAAAAGTAGTTATTTTAGAGTTTACAATTTTAAACTATTAACAAAATTCTGATCTTCGAGTAAATAACTTATAGAACAGAAGTAGTTAATTTAGAGTTTTTAATTTTTAACTACTAACAAAATGCGGATCTTCAAGTAAATAACTTATAGAACAAAAGTAGTTATTTTAGGGTTTTCAATTTTAAACTATTTACAAAATTCTGATCTTCAAGTAAATAACTTAAAGGACTAAAGTATTAATTTGAAGATTTTGATTTTAAATTGTCTACATATTTCTGTTCTTTAAGTAAATAACTAAAAGAACAAAACTAGTTAGATTATAGCTTTAATTTTAAACTATTAACAAAATGCATTTTATTTTAACATTACATAACATTACATATTAACAAAATTCAAGTAAATAACTTATAGAACAAAAGTAGTTATTTTAAGTTTTCAATTTTAAACTATTAGCAAAATTCTGATCTTCAAGTGAATAACTTAAAGAACTAAAGTATTAGTTAGAAGATTTTGATTTTAAATTGCTACAAAATTCTGTTCTTCAAGTAAATAACTTATAGAACAAAAGTAGTTATTTTAGAGTTTTCAATTTTAAACTATTAACAAAATTCTGATCTTCAAGTAAATAACTTATTGAACAGAAGTAGTTAATTTAGAGTTTTTAATTTTAAACTATTAACAAAATGCAGATCTTCAAGTAAATAACTTATAGCACAAAAGTAGTTATTTTAGGGTTTTCAATTTTAAACTATCAACAAAATTCTGATCTTCATGTAAATAACTTATAGAACAAAAGTAGTTAATTTAGAGTTTTAATTTTAAACTATTAACAAAATGCAGATCTTCAAGTAAATAACTTATAGAACAAAAGTAGTTATTTTAGGGTTTTCAATTTTAAACTATTATAAACATTCTGATCTTCAAGTAAATAACTTATAGAACAGAAGTAGTTAATTTAGAGTTTTTAATTTTAAACTATTAACAAAATACTGATCTTCATGTAAATAACTTATAGAACAGAAGTAGTTAATTTAGAGTTTTTAATTTTAAACTATTAACAAAATGCAGATCTTCAAGTAAATAACTTATAGAACAAAAGTAGTTATTTTAGGGTTTACAATTTTAAACTATTAACAAAATACTGATCTTCATATAAATAACTTATAGAACAGAAGTAGTTAATTTAGAGTTTTTAATTTTAAACTATTAAAAAATGCAGATCTTCAAGTAAATAACTTATAGAACAAAACTAGTTATTTTAGGGTTTTCAATTTTAAACTATTAACAAAATTCTGATCTTCAAATAAATATCTTAAGGAACTAAAGTATTAGTTAGAAGATTTTGATTTTAAATTGCTACAAAATTCTGTTCTTCAAGTAAATAACTTATAGAACAAAAGTAGTTATTTTAGAGTTTTCAATTTTAAACTATTAACAACATTCTGATCTTCAAGTAAATAACTTATAGAACAGAAGTAGTTAATTTAGAGTTTTTAATTTTAAACTATTAACAAAATTCTGATCTTCAAGTAAATAACTTAAAGAACTAAAGTTTAGTTAGAAGATTTCGATTTTAAGTTGCTATAAAATTCTGTTCTTCAAGTAAATAACTTATAGAACAAAAGTAGTTATTTTAGAGTTTTCAATTTTAAACAATTAATAATATTCTGATCTTCAAGTAAATAACTTATAGAACAGAAGTAGTTAATTTAGAGTTCTTAATTTTAAACTATTAACAAAATACAGATCTTCTAGTAAATAACTTATAGAACAAAAGTAGTTATTTTAGGGTTTACATTTTTAAACTATTAACAAAATGCTGATCTTCATGTAAATAACTTATAGAACAGAAGTAGTTAATTTAGAGTTTTTAATTTTAAACTATTAACAAAATGCAGATCTTCAAGTAAATAACTTATAGAACAAAAGTAGTTATTTTAGGGTTTTCAATTTTAAACTATTAACAAAATTCTGATCTTCATGTAAATCACTTATAGAACAGAAGTAGTTAATTTAGAGTTTTTACTTTTAAACTATTAACAAAAGCAGATCTTCAAGTAAATAACTTTTAGAACAGAAGTAGTTAATTTAGAGTTTTTAATTTTAAACTATTAACAAAATTCTGATCTTCAAGTAAATAACTTAAAGAACTAAAGTTTAGTTAGAAGATTTTGATTTGAAGTTGCTACAAAATTCTGTTCTTCAAGTAAATAACTTATAGAACAAAAGTAGTTATTTTAGAGTTTTCAATTTTAAACTATTAACAAAATACTGATCTTCATGTAAATAACTTATAGAACAGAAGTAGTTAATTTAGAGTTTTTAATTTTAAACTATTAACAAAATGCAGATCTTCAAGTAAATAACTTATAGAACAAAAGTAGTTATTTTAGGGTTTTCAATTTTAAACTATTAACAAAATTCTGATCTTCAAGTAAATAACTTATAGAACAAAAGTAGAGATTTTAGAGTTTTCAATTTTAAACTATTAACAACATTTTTAACTTCAAGTAAATAACGTATAGAACAGAAGTAGTTAATTTAGAGTTTTTAATTTTAAACTATTAACAAAATGCAGATCTTCAAGTAAATAACTTATAGAACAAAAGTATTTATTTTAGGGTTTTCAATTTTAAACTATTAACAAAATTCTGATCTTCAAGTAAATAACTTAAAGAACTAAAGTTTAGTTAGAAGATTTTGATTTTAAGTTGCTACAAAATTCTGTTCTTGGAGTAAATAACTTATAGAACAAAAGTAGTTATTTTAGAGTTTACAATTTTAAACTATTAACAAAATTCTGATCTTCAAGTAAATAACTTAAAGAACAGAAGTAGTTAATTTAGGGTTTTTAATTTTAAACTACTAACAAAATGCAGATCTTCAGGTAAATAACTTATAGAACAAAAGTAGTTATTTTAGGGTTTTCAATTTTAAACTATTTACAAAATTCTGATCTTCAAGTAAATATCTTAAGGAACTAAAGTATTAGTTAGAAGATTTTGATTTTACATTGCTACAAAATTCTGTTCTTCAAGTAAATAACTTATAGAACAAAAGTAGTTATTTTAGAGTTTTCAATTTTAAACTATTAATAATATTCTGATCTTCAAGTAAATAACTTATAGAACAGAAGTAGTTAATTTAGAGTTTTTAATTTTAAACTATTAACAAAATACAGATCTTCTAGTAAATAACTTATAGAACAAAAGTAGTTATTTTAGGGTTTTCAATTTTAAACTATTAACAAAATTCTGATCTTCATGTAAATCACTTATAGAATAGAAGTAGTTAATTTAGAGTTTTTAATTTTAAACTATTAACAAAATTCTGATCTTCAAGTAAATAACTTAAAGAACTAAAGTTTAGTTAGAAGATTTTGATTTTAAGTTGCTACAAAATTCTGTTCTTCAAGTAAATAACTTATAGAACAAAAGTAGTTATTTTAGAGTTTACAATTTTAAACTATTAACAAAATTCTGATCTTCGAGTAAATAACTTATAGAACAGAAGTAGTTAATTTAGAGTTTTTAATTTTAAACTACTAACAAAATGCAGATCTTCAAGTAAATAACTTATAGAACAAAAGTAGTTATTTTAGGGTTTTCAATTTTAAACTATTTACAAAATTCTGATCTTCAAGTAAATAACTTAAAGGACTAAAGTATTAATTTGAAGATTTTGATTTTAAATTGTCTACATATTTCTGTTCTTTAAGTAAATAACTAAAAGAACAAAACTAGATAGATTATAGCTTTAATTTTAAACTATTAACAAAATGCATTTTATTTTAACATTACATAACATTACATATTATCAAAATTCAAGTAAATAACTTATAGAACAAAAGTGGTTATTTTAAGTTTTCAATTTTAAACTATTAGCAAAATTCTGATCTTCAAGTGAATAACTTAAAGAACTAAAGTATTAGTTAGAAGATTTTGATTTTAAATTGCTACAAAATTCTGTTCTTCAAGTAAATAACTTATAGAACAAAAGTAGTTATTTTAGAGTTTTCAATTTTAAACTATTAACAAAATTCTGATCTTCAAGTAAATAACTTATAGAACAGAAGTAGTTAATTTAGAGTTTTTAATTTTAAACTATTAACAAAATGCAGATCTTCAAGTAAATAACTTATAGCACAAAAGTAGTTATTTTAGGGTTTTCAATTTTAAAATATCAACAAAATTCTGATCTGCATGTAAATAACTTATAGAACAGAAGTAGTTAATTTAGAGTTTTAATTTTAAACTATTAACAAAATGCAGATCTTCAAGTAAATAACTTATAGAACAAAAGTAGTTATTTTAGGGTTTACAATTTTAAACTATTAACAAAATACTGATCTTCATGTAAATAACTTATAGAACAGAAGTAGTTAATTTAGAGTTTTTAATTTTAAACTATTAACAAAATGCAGATCTTCAAGTAAATAACTTATAGAACAAAAGTAGTTATTTTAGGGTTTACAATTTTAAACTATTAACAAAATACTGATCTTCATATAAATAACTTATAGAACAGAAGTAGTTAATTTAGAGTTTTTAATTTTAAACTATTAACAAAATGCAGATCTTCAAGTAAATAACTTACAGAACAAAAGTAGTTATTTTAGGGTTTTCAATTTTAAACTATTAACAAAATTCTGATCTTCAAATAAATATCTTAAGGAACTAAAGTATTAGTTAGAAGATTTTGATTTTATTTTGCTACAAAATTGTGTTCTTCAAGTAAATAACTTATAGAACAAAAGTAGTTATTTTAGAGTTTTCAATTTTAAACTATTAACAACATTCTGATCTTCAAGTAAATAACTTATAGAACAGAAGTAGTTAATTTAGAGTTCTTAATTTTAAACTATTAACAAAATACAGATCTTCTAGTAAATAACTTATAAAACAAAAGTAGTTATTTTAGGGTTTACAATTTTAAACTATTAACAAAATACTGATCTTCATGTAAATAACTTATAGAACAGAAGTAGTTAATTTAGAGTTTTTAATTTTAAACTATTAACAAAATGCAGATCTTCAAGTAAATAACTTATAGAACAAAAGTAGTTATTTTAGGGTTTTCAATTTTAAACTATTAACAAAATTCTGATCTTCAAGTAAATAACTTATAGAACAAAAGTAGAGATTTTAGAGTTTTCAATTTTAAACTATTAACAACATTTTTAACTTCAAGTAAATAACGTATAGAACAGAAGTAGTTAATTTAGAGTTTTTAATTTTAAACTATTAACAAAATGCAGATCTTCAAGTAAATAACTTATAGAACAAAAGTATTTATTTTAGGGTTTTCAATTTTAAACTATTAACAAAATTCTGATCTTCAAGTAAATAACTTAAAGAACTAAAGTTTAGTTAGAAGATTTTGATTTTAAGTTGCTACAAAATTCTGTTCTTGGAGTAAATAACTTATAGAACAAAAGTAGTTATTTTAGAGTTTACAATTTTAAACTATTAACAAAATTCTGATCTTCAAGTAAATAACTTAAAGAACAGAAGTAGTTAATTTAGGGTTTTTAATTTTAAACTACTAACAAAATGCAGATCTTCAGGTAAATAACTTATAGAACAAAAGTAGTTATTTTAGGGTTTTCAATTTTAAACTATTTACAAAATTCTGATCTTCAAGTAAATATCTTAAGGAACTAAAGTATTAGTTAGAAGATTTTGATTTTACATTGCTACAAAATTCTGTTCTTCAAGTAAATAACTTATAGAACAAAAGTAGTTATTTTAGAGTTTTCAATTTTAAACTATTAATAATATTCTGATCTTCAAGTAAATAACTTATAGAACAGAAGTAGTTAATTTAGAGTTTTTAATTTTAAACTATTAACAAAATACAGATCTTCTAGTAAATAACTTATAGAACAAAAGTAGTTATTTTAGGGTTTACAATTTTAAACTATTAACAAAATACTGATCTTCATGTAAATAACTTATAGAACAGAAGTAGTTAATTTAGAGTTTTTAATTTTAAACTATTAACAAAATGCAGATCTTCAAGTAAGAAACTTATAGAACAAAAGTAGTTATTTTAGGGTTTTCAATTTTAAACTATTAACAAAATTCTGATCTTCATGTAAATCACTTATAGAATAGAAGTAGTTAATTTAGAGTTTTTAATTTTAAACTATTAACAAAATTCTGATCTTCAAGTAAATAACTTAAAGAACTAAAGTTTAGTTAGAAGATTTTGATTTTAAGTTGCTACAAAATTCTGTTCTTCAAGTAAATAACTTATAGAACAAAAGTAGTTATTTTAGAGTTTACAATTTTAAACTATTAACAAAATTCTGATCTTCGAGTAAATAACTTATAGAACAGAAGTAGTTAATTTAGAGTTTTTAATTTTAAACTACTAACAAAATGCAGATCTTCAAGTAAATAACTTATAGAACAAAAGTAGTTATTTTAGGGTTTTCAATTTTAAACTATTTACAAAATTCTGATCTTCAAGTAAATAACTTAAAGGACTAAAGTATTAATTTGAAGATTTTGATTTTAAATTGTCTACATATTTCTGTTCTTTAAGTAAATAACTAAAAGAACAAAACTAGTTAGATTATAGCTTTAATTTTAAACTATTAACAAAATGCATTTTATTTTAACATTACATAACATTACATATTAACAAAATTCAAGTAAATAACTTATAGAACAAAAGTGGTTATTTTAAGTTTTCAATTTTAAACTATTAGCAAAATTCTGATCTTCAAGTGAATAACTTAAAGAACTAAAGTATTAGTTAGAAGATTTTGATTTTAAATTGCTACAAAATTCTGTTCTTCAAGTAAATAACTTATAGAACAAAAGTAGTTATTTTAGAGTTTTCAATTTTAAACTATTAACAAAATTCTGATCTTCAAGTAAATAACTTATAGAACAGAAGTAGTTAATTTAGAGTTTTTAATTTTAAACTATTAACAAAATGCAGATCTTCAAGTAAATAACTTATAGCACAAAAGTAGTTATTTTAGGGTTTTCAATTTTAAAATATCAACAAAATTCTGATCTGCATGTAAATAACTTATAGAACAGAAGTAGTTAATTTAGAGTTTTAATTTTAAACTATTAACAAAATGCAGATCTTCAAGTAAATAACTTATAGAACAAAAGTAGTTATTTTAGGGTTTTCAATTTTAAACTATTATAAACATTCTGATCTTCAAGTAAATAACTTATAGAACAGAAGTAGTTAATTTAGAGTGTTTAATTTTAAACTATTAACAAAATGCAGATCTTCAAGTAAATAACTTATAGAACAAAAGTAGTTATTTTAGGGTTTACAATTTTAAACTATTAACAAAATACTGATCTTCATGTAAATAACTTATAGAACAGAAGTAGTTAATTTAGAGTTTTTAATTTTAAACTATTAACAAAATGCAGATCTTCAAGTAAATAACTTATAGAACAAAAGTAGTTATTTTAGGGTTTACAATTTTAAACTATTAACAAAATACTGATCTTCATATAAATAACTTATAGAACAGAAGTAGTTAATTTAGAGTTTTTAATTTTAAACTATTAACAAAATGCAGATCTTCAAGTAAATAACTTACAGAACAAAAGTAGTTATTTTAGGGTTTTCAATTTTAAACTATTAACAAAATTCTGATCTTCAAATAAATATCTTAAGGAACTAAAGTATTAGTTAGAAGATTTTGATTTTATTTTGCTACAAAATTGTGTTCTTCAAGTAAATAACTTATAGAACAAAAGTAGTTATTTTAGAGTTTTCAATTTTAAACTATTAACAACATTCTGATCTTCAAGTAAATAACTTATAGAACAGAAGTAGTTAATTTAGGGTTTTTAATTTTAAACTATTAACAAAATTCTGATCTTCAAGTAAATAAGTTAAAGAACTAAAGTTTAGTTAGAAGATTTCGATTTTAAGTTGCTATAAAATTCTGTTCTTCAAGTAAATAACTTATAGAACAAAAGTAGTTATTTTAGAGTTTTCAATTTTAAACTATTAATAATATTCTGATCTTCAAGTAAATAACTTATAGAACAGAAGTAGTTAATTTAGAGTTCTTAATTTTAAACTATTAACAAAATACAGATCTTCTAGTAAATAACTTATAAAACAAAAGTAGTTATTTTAGGGTTTACAATTTTAAACTATTAACAAAATACTGATCTTCATGTAAATAACTTATAGAACAGAAGTAGTTAATTTAGAGTTTTTAATTTTAAACTATTAACAAAATGCAGATCTTCAAGTAAATAACTTATAGAACAAAAGTAGTTATTTTAGGGTTTTCAATTTTAAACTATTAACAAAATTCTGATCTTCAAGTAAATAACTTATAGAACAAAAGTAGAGATTTTAGAGTTTTCAATTTTAAACTATTAACAACATTTTTATCTTCAAGTAAATAACGTATAGAACAGAAGTAGTTAATTTAGAGTTTTTAATTTTAAACTATTAACAAAATGCAGATCTTCAAGTAAATAACTTATAGAACAAAAGTATTTATTTTAGGGTTTTCAATTTTAAACTATTAACAAAATTCTGATCTTCAAGTAAATAACTTAAAGAACTAAAGTTTAGTTAGAGGATTTTGATTTTAAGTTGCTACAAAATTCTGTTCTTCGAGTAAATAACTTATAGAACAAAAGTAGTTATTTTAGAGTTTACAATTTTAAACTATTAACAAAATTCTGATCTTCAAGTAAATAACTTAAAGAACAGAAGTAGTTAATTTAGGGTTTTTAATTTTAAACTACTAACAAAATGCAGATCTTCAGGTAAATAACTTATAGAACAAAAGTAGTTATTTTAGGGTTTTCAATTTTAAACTATTTACAAAATTCTGATCTTCAAGTAAATATCTTAAGGAACTAAAGTATTAGTTAGAAGATTTTGATTTTAAATTGCTACAAAATTCTGTTCTTCAAGTAAATAACTTATAGAACAAAAGTAGTTATTTTAGAGTTTTCAATTTTAAACTATTAATAATATTCTGATCTTCAAGTAAATAACTTATAGAACAGAAGTAGTTAATTTAGAGTTTTTAATTTTAAACTATTAACAAAATACAGATCTTCTAGTAAATAACTTATAGAACAAAAGTAGTTATTTTAGGCTTTACAATTTTAAACTATTAACAAAATACTGATCTTCATGTAAATAACTTATAGAACAGAAGTAGTTAATTTAGAGTTTTTAATTTTAAACTATTAACAAAATGCAGATCTTCAAGTAAATAACTTATAGAACAAAAGTAGTTATTTTAGGGTTTTCAATTTTAAACTATTAACAAAATTCTGATCTTCATGTAAATCACTTATAGAATAGAAGTAGTTAATTTAGAGTTTTTAATTTTAAACTATTAACAAAATGCAGATCTTCAAGTAAATAACTTATAGAACAAAAGTATTTATTTTAGGGTTTTCAATTTTAAACTATTAACAAAATTCTGATCTTCAAGTAAATAACTTAAAGAACTAAAGTTTAGTTAGAAGATTTTGATTTTAAGTTGCTACAAAATTCTGTTCTTCAAGTAAATAACTTATAGAACAAAAGTAGTTATTTTAGAGTTTACAATTTTAAACTATTAACAAAATTCTGATCTTCAAGTAAATAACTTAAAGAACAGAAGTAGTTAATTTAGGGTTTTTAATTTTAAACTACTAACAAAATGCAGATCTTCAGGTAAATAACTTATAGAACAAAAGTAGTTATTTTAGGGTTTTCAATTATAAACTATTTACAAAATTCTGATCTTCAAGTAAATATCTTAAGGAACTAAAGTATTAGTTAGAAGATTTTGATTTTAAATTGCTACAAAATTGTGTTCTTCAAGTAAATAACTTATAGAACAAAAGTAGTTATTTTAGAGTTTTCAATTTTAAACTATTAACAACATTCTGATCTTCAAGTAAATAACTTATAGAACAGAAGTAGTTAATTTAGAGTTTTTAATTTTAAACTATTAACAAAATTCTGATCTTCAAGTAAATAACTTAAAGAACTAAAGTTTAGTTAGAAGATTTCGATTTTAAGTTGCTATAAAATTCTGTTCTTCAAGTAAATAACTTATAGAACAAAAGTAGTTATTTTAGAGTTTTCAATTTTAAACTATTAATAATATTCTGATCTTCAAGTAAATAACTTATAGAACAGAAGTAGTTAATTTAGAGTTCTTAATTTTAAACTATTAACAAAATACAGATCTTCTAGTAAATAACTTATAAAACAAAAGTAGTTATTTTAGGGTTTACAATTTTAAACTATTAACAAAATACTGATCTTCATGTAAATAACTTATAGAACAGAAGTAGTTAATTTAGAGTTTTTAATTTTAAACTATTAACAAAATGCAGATCTTCAAGTAAATAACTTATAGAACAAAAGTAGTTATTTTAGGGTTTTCAATTTTAAACTATTAACAAAATTCTGATCTTCAAGTAAATAACTTATAGAACAAAAGTAGAGATTTTAGAGTTTTCAATTTTAAACTATTAACAACATTTTTATCTTCAAGTAAATAACGTATAGAACAGAAGTAGTTAATTTAGAGTTTTTAATTTTAAACTATTAACAAAATGCAGATCTTCAAGTAAATAACTTATAGAACAAAAGTATTTATTTTAGGGTTTTCAATTTTAAACTATTAACAAAATTCTGATCTTCAAGTAAATAACTTAAAGAACTAAAGTTTAGTTAGAGGATTTTGATTTTAAGTTGCTACAAAATTCTGTTCTTCGAGTAAATAACTTATAGAACAAAAGTAGTTATTTTAGAGTTTACAATTTTAAACTATTAACAAAATTCTGATCTTCAAGTAAATAACTTAAAGAACAGAAGTAGTTAATTTAGGGTTTTTAATTTTAAACTACTAACAAAATGCAGATCTTCAGGTAAATAACTTATAGAACAAAAGTAGTTATTTTAGGGTTTTCAATTTTAAACTATTTACAAAATTCTGATCTTCAAGTAAATATCTTAAGGAACTAAAGTATTAGTTAGAAGATTTTGATTTTAAATTGCTACAAAATTCTGTTCTTCAAGTAAATAACTTATAGAACAAAAGTAGTTATTTTAGAGTTTTCAATTTTAAACTATTAATAATATTCTGATCTTCAAGTAAATAACCTATAGAACAGAAGTAGTTAATTTAGAGTTTTTAATTTTAAACTATTAACAAAATACAGATCTTCTAGTAAATAACTTATAGAACAAAAGTAGTTATTTTAGGGTTTACAATTTTAAACTATTAACAAAATACTGATCTTCATGTAAATAACTTATAGAACAGAAGTAGTTAATTTAGAGTTTTTAATTTTAAACTATTAACAAAATGCAGATCTTCAAGTAAATAACTTATAGAACAAAAGTAGTTATTTTAGGGTTTTCAATTTTAAACTATTAACAAAATTCTGATCTTCATGTAAATCACTTATAGAATAGAAGTAGTTAATTTAGAGTTTTTAATTTTAAACTATTAACAAAATGCAGATCTTCAAGTAAATAACTTATAGAACAAAAGTATTTATTTTAGGGTTTTCAATTTTAAACTATTAACAAAATTCTGATCTTCAAGTAAATAACTTAAAGAACTAAAGTTTAGTTAGAAGATTTTGATTTTAAGTTGCTACAAAATTCTGTTCTTCAAGTAAATAACTTATAGAACAAAAGTAGTTATTTTAGAGTTTACAATTTTAAACTATTAACAAAATTCTGATCTTCAAGTAAATAACTTAAAGAACAGAAGTAGTTAATTTAGGGTTTTTAATTTTAAACTACTAACAAAATGCAGATCTTCAGGTAAATAACTTATAGAACAAAAGTAGTTATTTTAGGGTTTTCAATTATAAACTATTTACAAAATTCTGATCTTCAAGTAAATATCTTAAGGAACTAAAGTATTAGTTAGAAGATTTTGATTTTAAATTGCTACAAAATTCTGTTCTTCAAGTAAATAACTTATAGAACAAAAGTAGTTATTTTAGAGTTTTCAATTTTAAACTATTAACAGCATTCTGATCTTCAAGTAAATAACTTATAGAACAGAAGTAGTTAATTTAGAGTTTTTAATTTTAAACTAATAACAAAATGCAGATCTACAAGTAAATAATTATGATTAGTCTATCGAAGTTAATTTATATTTTATTTAAAAAAGTACAATACTTCGTTTAATATTTTCTTATAATTAGTAAGACGACATGTTTCGAATATAGATATTCGTCTTATATTCTAATATAGACATGTCGTCTTACTAATTAAAAGAAAATATTAAACGAAGTATTGTACTTTTTTAAATAAAATACAAGTAAATAACTTATAGAACAAACGCAGTTATTTTAGTATTTTCAATTTTGAACTTTTACCAAAATTCTGATCTTCAAGTAAATAATTTAAAGGACTAAAGTATTAGTTTGAAGATTTTGATTTTAAATTGTCTACATATTTCTGTTCTTTAAGTAAATAACTAAAAGAACAAAACTAGTTAGATTATAGCTTTAATTTTAAACTATTAACAAAATGCATTTTATTTTAACATTACATAACATTACATATTAACAAAATTCAAGTAAATAACTTATAGAACAAAAGTAGTTATTTTAAGTTTTCAATTTTAAACTATTAGCAAAATTCTGATCTTCAAGTGAATAACTTAAAGAACAGAAGTAGTTAATTTAGAGTTTTTAATTTTAAACTATTAACAAAATGCAGATCTTCAAGTAAATAACTTATAGAACAAAAGTAGTTATTTTAGGGTTTTCAATTTTAAACTATTAAAAACATTCTGATCTTTAAGTAAATAACTTATAGAACAGAAGTAGTTAATTTAGAGTTTTTAATTTTAAACTATTAACAAAATGCAGATCTTCAAGTAAATAACTTATAGAACAAAAGTAGTTATTTTAGGGTTTACAATTTTAAACTATTAACTAAATACTGATCTTCATGTAAATAACTTATAGAACAGAAGTAGTTAATTTAGAGTTTGTAATTTTAAACTATTAACAAAATGCAGATCTTCAAGTAAATAACTTATAGAACAAAAGTAGTAATTTTAGGGTTTACAATTTTAAACTATTAACAAAATACTGATCTTCATATAAATAACTTATAGAACAGAAGTAGGTAATTTAGAGTTTTTAATTATAAACCATTAACAAAATGCAGATCTTCAAGTAAATAACTTATAGAACAAAAGTAGTTATTTTAGGGTTTTCAATTTTAAACTATTAACAAAATTCTAATCTTCAAGTAAATATCTTAAGGAACTAAAGTATTAGTTAGAAGATTTTGATTTTAAATTGCTACAAAATTCTGTTCTTCAAGTAAATAACTTATTGAACAAAAGTAGTTATTTTAGAGTTTTCAATTTTAAACTATTAACAACATTCTGATCTTCAAGTAAATAACTTATAGAACAGAAGTAGTTAATTTAGAGTTTTTAATTTTAAACTATTAACAAAATGCTGATCTTCAAGTAAATAACTTAAAGAACTAAAGTTTAGTTAGAAGATTTTGATTTTAAGTTGCTATAAAATTCTGTTCTTCAAGTAAATAACTTATGGAACAAAAGTAGTTATTTTAGAGTTTTCAATTTTAAACTATTAACAAAATTCTGATCTTCAAGTAAATAACTTATAGAACAGAAGTAGTTAATTTAGAGTTTTTAATTTTAAACTACTAACAAAATGCAGATCTTCAAGTAAATAACTTATAGAACAAAAGTAGTTATTTTAGGGTTTTCAATTTTAAACTATTATAAAATTCTGATCTTCAAGTAAATAACTTAAAGTACTAAAGTATTAGTTAGAAGATTTTGATTTTACATTGCTACAAAATTCTGTTCTTCAAGTAAATAACTTATAGAACAAAAGTAGTTATTTTTGAGTTTTCAATTTTAAACTATTAATAATATTCTGATCTTCAAGTAAATAACTTATAGAACAGAAGTAGTTAATTTAGAGTTTTTAATTTTAAACTATTAACAAAATACAGATCTTCTAGTAAATAACTTATAGAACAAAAGTAGTTATTTTAGGGTTTACAATTTTAAACTATTAACAAAATACTGATCTTCATGTAAATAACTTATAGAACAGAAGTAGTTAATTTAGAGTTTTTAATTTTAAACTATTAACAAAATGCAGATCTTCAAGTAAATAACTTATAGAACAAAAGTAGTTATTTTAGGGTCTTCAATTTTAAACTATTAACAAAATTCTGATCTTCATGTAAATCACTTATAGAATAGAAGTAGTTAATTTAGAGTTTTTAATTTTAAACTATTAACAAAATTCTGATCTTCAAGTAAATAACTTAAAGAACTAAAGTTTAGTTAGAAGATTTTGATTTTAAGTTGCTACAAAATTCTGTTCTTCAAGTAAATAACTTATAGAAAAAAAGTAGTTATTTTAGAGTTTACAATTTTAAACTATTAACAAAATTCTGATCTTCAAGTAAATAACTTATAGAACAGAAGTAGTTAATTTAGAGTTTTTAATTTTAAACTACTAACAAAATGCAGATCTTCAAGTAAATAACTTATAGAACAAAAGTAGTTATTTTAGGGTTTTCAATTTTAAACTATTTACAAAATTCTGATCTTCAAGTAAATATCTTAAGGAACTAAAGTATTAGTTAGAAGATTTAGATTTTAAATTGCTACAAAATTCTGTTCTTCAAGTAAATAACTTATAGAACAAAAGTAGTTATTTTAGAGGTTTCAATTTTAAACTATTAACTACATTCTGATCTTCAAGTAAATAACTTATAGAACAGAAGTAGTTAATTTAGAATTTTTAATTTTAAACTAATAACAAAATGCAGATCTTCAAGTAAATAACTTATAGAACAAACGCAGTTATTTTAGTATTTTCAATTTTGAACTTTTACCAAAATTCTGATCTTCAAGTAAATAACTTAAAGGACACAAGTATTAGTTTGAAGATTTTGATTTTGAATTGTCTACATATTTCTGTTCTTTAAGTAAATAACTAAAAGAACAAAACTAGTTAGATTATAGCTTTAATTTTAAACTATTAACAAAATGCATTTTATTTTAACATTACATAACATTACATATTAACAAAATTCAAGTAAATAACTTATAGAACAAAAGTAGTTATTTTAAGTTTTCAATTTTAACTATTAGCAAAATTCTGATCTTCAAGTGAATAACTTAAAGAACTAAAGTATTAGTTAGAAGATTTTGATTTTAAATTGCTACAAAATTCTGTTCTTCAAGTAAATAACTTATAGAACAAAAGTAGTTATTTTAGAGTTTTCAATTTTAAACTATTAACAAAATTCTGATCTTCAAGTAAATAACTTATAGAACAGAAGTAGTTAATTTAGAGTTTTTAATTTTAAACTATTAACAAAATGCAGATCTTCAAGTAAATAACTTATAGCACAAAAGTAGTTATTTTAGGGTTTTCAATTTTAAACTATCAACAAAATTCTGATCTTCATGTAAATAACTTATAGAACAGAAGTAGTTAATTTAGAGTTTTTAATTTTAAACTATTAACAAAATGCAGATCTTCAAGTAAATAACTTATAGAACAAAAGTAGTTATTTTAGGGTTTTCAATTTTAAACTATTATAAACATTCTGATCTTCAAGTAAATAACTTATAGAACAGAAGTAGTTAATTTAGAGTTTTTAATTTTAAACTATTAACAAAATGCAGATCTTCAAGTAAATAACTTATAGAACAAAAGTAGTTATTTTAGGGTTTACAATTTTAAACTATTAACAAAATACTGATCTTCATGTAAATAACTTATAGAACAGAAGTAGTTAATTTAGAGTTTTTAATTTTTAACTATTAACAAAATGCAGATCTTCAAGTAAATAACTTATAGAACAAAAGTAGTTATTTTATGGTTTACAATTTTAAACTATTAACAAAATACTGATCTTCATATAAATAACTTATAGAACAGAAGTAGTTAATTTAGAGTTTTTAATTTTAAACTATTAACAAAATGCAGATCTTCAAGTAAATAACTTATAGAACAAAAGTAATTATTTTAGGGTTTTCAATTTTAAACTATTAACAAAATTCTGATCTTCAAATAAATATCTTAAGGAACTAAAGTATTAGTTAGAAGATTTTGATTTTAAATTGCTACAAAATTCTGTTCTTCAAGTAAATAACTTATAGAACAAAAGTAGTTATTTTAGAGTTTTCAATTTTAAACTATTAACAACATTCTGATCTTCAAGTAAATAACTTATAGAACAGAAGTAGTTAATTTAGAGTTTTTAATTTTAAACTATTAACAAAATTCTGATCTTCAAGTAAATAACTTAAAGAACTAAAGTTTAGTTAGAAGATTTCGATTTTATTTAAATATAAATTATTAACTTGTGAGAATAATAATAAGATAAAACTTTAAAATATAACAAGTTAAATAAACTTCAATAATTGGAAAGTCAATTGAGCTTTCAGCGATGGTAATCGCCTTAAATATAAGTAAATAAGTAAATAACTTATAGAACAAAAGTAGTTATTTTAGAGTTTTCAATTTTAAACTATTAACAAAATTCTGATCTTCAAGTAAATAACTTATAGAACAGAAGTAGTTAATTTAGAGTTTTTTATTTTAAACTACTAACAAAATGCAGATCTTCAAGTAAATAACTTATAGAACAAAAGTAGTTATTTTAGGGTTTTCAATTTTAAACTATTATAAAATTCTGATCTTCAAGTAAATAACTAAAAGTACTAAAGTATTAGTTAGAAGATTTTGATTTTACATTGCTACAAAATTCTGTTCTTCAAGTAAATAACTTATAGAACAAAAGTAGTTATTTTAGGGTCTTCAATTTTAAACTATTAACAAAATTCTGATCTTCATGTAAATCACTTATAGAATCGAAGTAGTTAATTTAGAGTTTTTAATTTTAAACTATTAACAAAATTCTGATCTTCAAGTAAATAACTTAAAGAACTAAAGTTTAGTTAGAAAATTTTGATTTTAAGTTGCTACAAAATTCTGTTCTTCAAGTAAATAACTTATAGAACAAAAGTAGTTATTTTAGAGTTTACAATTTTAAACTATTAACAAAATTCTGATCTTCAAGTAAATAACTTATAGAACAGAAGTAGTTAATTTAGAGTTTTTAATTTTAAACTACTAACAAAATGCAGATCTTCAAGTAAATAACTTATAGAACAAAAGTAGTTATTTTAGGGTTTTCAATTTTAAACTATTTACAAAATTCTGATCTTCAAGTAAATATCTTAAGGAACTAAAGTATTAGTTAGAAGATTTAGATTTTAAATTGCTACAAAATTCTGTTCTTCAAGTAAATAACTTATAGAACAAAAGTAGTTATTTTAGAGTTTTCAATTTTAAACTATTAACTACATTCTGATCTTCAAGTAAATAACTTATAGAACAGAAGTAGTTAATTTAGAATTTTTAATTTTAAACTAATAACAAAATGCAGATTTTCAAGTAAATAACTTATAGAACAAACGCAGTTATTTTAGTATTTTCAATTTTGAACTTTTACCAAAATTCTGATCTTCAAGTAAATAACTTAAAGGACTAAAGTATTAGTTTGAAGATTTTGATTTTAAATTGTCTACATATTTCTGTTCTTTAAGTAAATAACTAAAAGAACAAAACTAGTTAGATTATAGCTTTAATTTTAAACTATTAACAAAATGCATTTTATTTTAACATTACATAACATTACATATTAACAAAATTCAAGTAAATAACTTATAGAACAAAAGTAGTTATTTTAAGTTTTCAATTTTAACTATTAGCAAAATTCTGATTTTCAAGTGAATAACTTAAAGAACTAAAGTATTAGTTAGAAGATTTTGATTTTAAATTGCTACAAAATTCTGTTCTTCAAGTAAATAACTTATAGAACAAAAGTAGTTATTTTAGAGTTTTCAATTTTAAACTATTAACAAAATTCTGATCTTCAAGTAAATAACTTATAGAACAGAAGTAGTTAATTTAGAGTTTTTAATTTTAAACTATTAACAAAATGCAGATCTTCAAGTAAATAACTTATAGCACAAAAGTAGTTATTTTAGGGTTTTCAATTTTAAACTATCAACAAAATTCTGATCTTCATGTAAATAACTTATAGAACAGAAGTAGTTAATTTAGAGTTTTTAATTTTAAACTATTAACAAAATGCAGATCTTCAAGTAAATAACTTATAGAACAAAAGTAGTTATTTTAGGGTTTTCAATTTTAAACTATTATAAACATTCTGATCTTCAAGTAAATAACTTATAGAACAGAAGTAGTTAATTTAGAGTTTTTAATTTTAAACTATTAACAAAATGCAGATCTTCAAGTAAATAACTTATAGAACAAAAGTAGTTATTTTAGGGTTTACAATTTTAAACTATTAACAAAATACTGATCTTCATGTAAATAACTTATAGAACAGAAGTAGTTATTTTAGAGTTTACAATTTTAAACTATTAACAAAATACTGATCTTCATGTAAATAACTTATAGAACAGAAGTAGTTAATTTAGAGTTTTTAATTTTAAACTATTAACAAAATACAGATCTTCTAGTAAATAACTTATAGAACAAAAGTAGTTATTTTAGGGTTTACAATTTTAAACTATTAACAAAATACTGATCTTCATGTAAATAACTTATAGAACAGAAGTAGTTAATTTAGAGTTTTTAATTTTAAACTATTAACAAAATGCAGATCTTCAAGTAAATAACTTATAGAACAAAAGTAGTTATTTTAGGGTCTTCAATTTTAAACTATTAACAAAATTCTGATCTTCATGTAAATCACTTATAGAATAGAAGTAGTTAATTTAGAGTTTTTAATTTTAAACTATTAACAAAATTCTGATCTTCAAGTAAATAACTTAAAGAACTAAAGTTTAGTTAGAAGATTTTGGTTTTAAGTTGCTACAAAATTCTGTTCTTCAAGTAAATAACTTATAGAACAAAAGTAGTTATTTTAGAGTTTACAATTTTAAACTATTAACAAAATTCTGATCTTCAAGTAAATAACTTATAGAACAGAAGTAGCTAATTTAGAGTTTTTAATTTTAAACTACTAACAAAATGCAGATCTTCAAGTAAATAACTTATAGAACAAAAGTAGTTATTTTAGGGTTTTCAATTTTAAACTATTTACAAAATTCTGATCTTCAAGTAAATATCTTAAGGAACTAAAGTATTAGTTAGAAGATTTAGATTTTAAATTGCTACAAAATTCTGTTCTTCAAGTAAATAACTTATAGAACAAAAGTAGTTATTTTAGAGTTTTCAATTTTAAACTATTAACTACATTCTGATCTTCAAGTAAATAACTTATAGAACAGAAGTAGTTAATTTAGAATTTTTAATTTTAAACTAATAACAAAATGCAGATCTTCAAGTAAATAACTTATAGAACAAACGCAGTTATTTTAGTATTTTCAATTTTGAACTTTTACCAAAATTCTGATCTTCAAGTAAATAACTTAAAGGACTAAAGTATTAGTTTGAAGATTTTGATTTTAAATTGTCTACATATTTCTGTTCTTTAAGTAAATAACTAAAAGAACAAAACTAGTTAGATTATAGCTTTAATTTTAAACTATTAACAAAATGCATTTTATTTTAACATTACATAACATTACATATTAACAAAATTCAAGTAAATAACTTATAGAACAAAAGTAGTTATTTTAAGTTTTCAATTTTAACTATTAGCAAAATTCTGATTTTCAAGTGAATAACTTAAAGAACTAAAGTATTAGTTAGAAGATTTTGATTTTAAATTGCTACAAAATTCTGTTCTTCAAGTAAATAACTTATAGAACAAAAGTAGTTATTTTAGAGTTTTCAATTTTAAACTATTAACAAAATTCTGATCTTCAAGTAAATAACTTATAGAACAGAAGTAGTTAATTTAGAGTTTTTAATTTTAAACTATTAACAAAATGCAGATCTTCAAGTAAATAACTTATAGCGCAAAAGTAGTTATTTTAGGGTTTTCAATTTTAAACTATCAACAAAATTCTGATCTTCATGTAAATAACTTATAGAACAGAAGTAGTTAATTTAGAGTTTTTAATTTTAAACTATTAACAAAATGCAGATCTTCAAGTAAATAACTTATAGAACAAAAGTAGTTATTTTAGGGTTTTCAATTTTAAACTATTATAAACATTCTGATCTTCAAGTAAATAACTTATAGAACAGAAGTAGTTAATTTAGAGTTTTTAATTTTAAACTATTAACAAAATGCAGATCTTCAAGTAAATAACTTATAGAACAAAAGTAGTTATTTTAGGGTTTACAATTTTAAACTATTAACAAAATACTGATCTTCATGTAAATAACTTATAGAACAGAAGTAGTTAATTTAGAGTTTTTAATTTTTAACTATTAACAAAATGCAGATCTTCAAGTAAATAACTTATAGAACAAAAGTAGTTATTTTAGGGTTTACAATTTTAAACTATTAACAAAATACTGATCTTCATATAAATAACTTATAGAACAGAAGTAGTTAATTTAGAGTTTTTAATTTTAAACTATTAACAAAATGCAGATCTTCAAGTAAATAACTTATAGAACAAAAGTAATTATTTTAGGGTTTTCAATTTTAAACTATTAACAAAATTCTAATCTTCAAATAAATATCTTAAGGAACTAAAGTATTAGTTAGAAGATTTTGATTTTAAATTGCTACAAAATTCTGTTCTTCAAGTAAATAACTTATAGAACAAAAGTAGTTATTTTAGAGTTTTCAATTTTAAACTATTAACAACATTCTGATCTTCAAGTAAATAACTTATAGAACAGAAGTAGTTAATTTAGAGTTTTTAATTTTAAACTATTAACAAAATTCTGATCTTCAAGTAAATAACTTAAAGAACTAAAGTTTAGTTAGAAGATTTCGATTTTATTTAAATATAAATTATTAACTTGTGAGAATAATAATAAGATAAAACTTTAAAATATAACAAGTTAAATAAACTTCAATAATTGGAAAATCAATTGAGCTTTCAGCGATGGTAATCGCCTTAAATATAAGTAAATAAGTAAATAACTTATAGAACAAAAGTAGTTATTTTAGAGTTTTCAATTTTAAACTATTAACAAAATTCTGATCTTCAAGTAAATAACTTATAGAACAGAAGTAGTTAATTTAGAGTTTTTTATTTTAAACTACTAACAAAATGCAGATCTTCAAGTAAATAACTTATAGAACAAAAGTAGTTATTTTAGGGTTTTCAATTTTAAACTATTATAAAATTCTGATCTTCAAGTAAATAACTAAAAGTACTAAAGTATTAGTTAGAAGATTTTGATTTTACATTGCTACAAAATTCTGTTCTTCAAGTAAATAACTTATAGAACAAAAGTAGTTATTTTAGAGTTTTCAATTTTAAACTATTAATAATATTCTGATCTTCAAGTAAATAACTTATAGAACCGAAGTAGTTAATTTAGAGTTCTTAATTTTAAACTATTAACAAAATACAGATCTTCTAGTAAATAACTTATAGAACAAAAGTAGTTATTTTAGGGTTTACAATTTTAAACTATTAAAAAATGCTGATCTTCATGTAAATAACTTATAGAACAGAAGTAGTTAATTTAGAGTTTTTAATTTTAAACTATTAACAAAATGCAGATCTTCAAGTAAATAACTTATAGAACAAAAGTAGTTATTTTAGGGTTTTCAATTTTAAACTATTAACAAAATTCTGATCTTCATGTAAATCACTTATAGAACAGAAGTAGTTAATTTAGAGTTTTTAATTTTAAACTATTAACAAAAGCAGATCTTCAAGTAAATAACTTATAGAACAGAAGTAGTTAATTTAGAGTTTATAATTTTTAACTATTAACAAAATGCAGATCTTCAAGTAAATAACTTATAGAACAAAAGTAGTTATTTTAGGGTTTACAATTTTAAACTATTAACAAAATACTGATCTTCATATAAATAACTTATAGAACAGAAGTAGTTAATTTAGAGTTTTTAATTTTAAACTATTAACAAAATGCAGATCTTCAAGTAAATAACTTATAGAACAAAAGTAATTATTTTAGGGTTTTCAATTTTAAACTATTAACAAAATTCTGATCTTCAAATAAATATCTTAAGGAACTAAAGTATTAGTTAGAAGATTTTGATTTTAAATTGCTACAAAATTCTGTTCTTCAAGTAAATAACTTATAGAACAAAAGTAGTTATTTTAGAGTTTTCAATTTTAAACTATTAACAACATTCTGATCTTCAAGTAAATAACTTATAGAACAGAAGTAGTTAATTTAGAGTTTTTAATTTTAAACTATTAACAAAATTCTGATCTTCAAGTAAATAACTTAAAGAACTAAAGTTTAGTTAGAAGATTTCGATTTTATTTAAATATAAATTATTAACTTGTGAGAATAATAATAAGATAAAACTTTAAAATATAACAAGTTAAATAAACTTCAATAATTGGAAAATCAATTGAGCTTTCAGCGATGGTAATCGCCTTAAATATAAGTAAATAAGTAAATAACTTATAGAACAAAAGTAGTTATTTTAGAGTTTTCAATTTTAAACTATTAACAAAATTCTGATCTTCAAGTAAATAACTTATAGAACAGAAGTAGTTAATTTAGAGTTTTTTATTTTAAACTACTAACAAAATGCAGATCTTCAAGTAAATAACTTATAGAACAAAAGTAGTTATTTTAGGGTTTTCAATTTTAAACTATTATAAAATTCTGATCTTCAAGTAAATAACTAAAAGTACTAAAGTATTAGTTAGAAGATTTTGATTTTACATTGCTACAAAATTCTGTTCTTCAAGTAAATAACTTATAGAACAAAAGTAGTTATTTTAGAGTTTTCAATTTTAAACTATTAATAATATTCTGATCTTCAAGTAAATAACTTATAGAACAGAAGTAGTTAATTTAGAGTTCTTAATTTTAAACTATTAACAAAATACAGATCTTCTAGTAAATAACTTATAGAACAAAAGTAGTTATTTTAGGGTTTACAATTTTAAACTATTAAAAAATGCTGATCTTCATGTAAATAACTTATAGAACAGAAGTAGTTAATTTAGAGTTTTTAATTTTAAACTATTAACAAAATGCAGATCTTCAAGTAAATAACTTATAGAACAAAAGTAGTTATTTTAGGGTTTTCAATTTTAAACTATTAACAAAATTCTGATCTTCATGTAAATCACTTATAGAACAGAAGTAGTTAATTTAGAGTTTTTAATTTTAAACTATTAACAAAAGCAGATCTTCAAGTAAATAACTTATAGAACAGAAGTAGTTAATTTAGAGTTTTTAATTTTAAACTATTAACAAAATGCAGATCTTCAAGTAAATAACTTATAGAACAAAAGTAATTATTTTAGGGTTTTCAATTTTAAACTATTAACAAAATTCTGATCTTCAAATAAATATCTTAAGGAACTAAAGTATTAGTTAGAAGATTTTGATTTTAAATTGCTACAAAATTCTGTTCTTCAAGTAAATAACTTATAGAACAAAAGTAGTTATTTTAGAGTTTTCAATTTTAAACTATTAACAACATTCTGATCTTCAAGTAAATAACTTATAGAACAGAAGTAGTTAATTTAGAGTTTTTAATTTTAAACTATTAACAAAATTCTAATCTTCAATTAAATAACTTAAAGAACTAAAGTTTAGTTAGAAGATTTCGATTTTAAGTTGCTATAAAATTCTGTTCTTCAAGTAAATAACTTATATAACAAAAGTAGTTATTTTAGAGTTTTCAATTTTAAACTATTAACAAAATTCTGATCTTCAAGTAAATAACTTATAGAACAGAAGTAGTTAATTTAGAGTTTTTAATTTTAAACTACTAACAAAATGCAGATCTTCAAGTAAATAACTTATAGAACAAAAGTAGTTATTTTAGGGTTTTCAATTTTAAACTATTATAAAATTCTGATCTTCAAGTAAATAACTAAAAGTACTAAAGTATTAGTTAGAAGATTTTGATTTTACATTGCTACAAAATTCTGTTCTTCAAGTAAATAACTTATAGAACAAAAGTAGTTATTTTAGGGTTTTCAATTTTAAACTATTAACAAAATTCTGATCTTCATGTAAATAACTTATAGAACAGAAGTAGTTATTTTAGAGTTTTTAATTTTAAACTATTAACAAAATGCAGATCTTCAAGTAAATAACTTATAGAACAAAAGTAGTTATTTTAGAGTTTTCAATTTTAAACTATTAACAAAATACTGATCTTCATGTAAATAACTTATAGAACAGAAGTAGTTAATTTAGAGTTTTTAATTTTAAACTATTAACAAAATGCAGATCTTCAAGTAAATAACTTATAGAACAAAAGTAGTTATTTTAGGGTTTTCAATTTTAAACTATTAACAAAATTCTGATCTTCATGTAAATAACTTATAGAACAGAAGTAGTTATTTTAGAGTTTTTAATTTTAAACTATTAACAAAATGCAGATCTTCAAGTAAATAACTTATAGAACAAAAGTAGTTATTTTAGAGTTTTCAATTTTAAACTATTAACAAAATACTGATCTTCATGTAAATAACTTATAGAACAGAAGTAGTTAATTTAGAGTTTTTAATTTTAAACTATTAACAAAATGCAGATCTTCAAGTAAATAACTTATAGAACAAAAGTAGTTATTTTAGGGTTTTCAATTTTAAACTATTAACAAAATTCTGATCTTCAAGTAAATATCTTAAGGAACTAAAGTATTAGTTAGAAGATTTTGATTTTAAATTGCTACAAAATTCTGTTCTTCAAGTAAATAACTTATAGAACAAAAGTAGTTATTTTAGAGTTTTCAATTTTAAACTATTAACAACATTCTGATCTTCAAGTAAATAACTTATAGAACAGAAGTAGTTAATTTAGAGTTTTTAATTTTAAACTATTAACAGAATTGAGATCTTCAAGTAAATAACTTATAGAACAAAAGTAGTTATTTTAGGGTTTTCAATTTTAAACTATTAGCAAAATTCTGATCTTCAAGTAAATAACTTAAAGAACTAAAGTATTAGTTAGAAGATTTTGCTTTTAAATTGCTACAAAATTCTGTTCTTCAAGTAAATAATTTATAGAACAAAAGTAGTTATTTTAGAGTTTTCAATATTAAACTATTAACAAAATGCAGATCTTCAAGTAAATAACTCATAGAACAAAAGTAGTTATTTTAGGGTTTTCAATTTTAAACTATTAACAATATTCTGATCTTCATGTAAATAATTTATAGAACAGAAGTAGTTAATTTAGAGTGTTCAATTTTAAACTATTAACTAAACGCAGATCTTCAAGTAAATAACTTATAGAACAAAAGTAGTTATTTTAGGGTTTTCAATTTTAAACTATTAACAAAATTCTGATCTTTTAGTAACTAACTTAAGGAACTAAAGTATTAGTTAGAAGATTTTAAGTTTAAATTGCTACAAAATTCTGTTCTTCAAGTAAATAACTTATAGAACAAAAGTAGTTATTTTAGAGTTTTCAATTTTAAACTATTAACAAAATCCTTATCTTCAAGTAAATAACTTATAGAACAGAAGTAGTAAATTTAGAGTTTTTAATTTTAAACTATTAGCAAAATCCAGATCTTCAAGTAAATAACTTATAGAACAAACGTAGTTATTTTAGTATTTTCAATTTTGAACTATTAACAAAATTCTGATCTTCAAGTAAATAACTAAAGTATTAAAGAACTAAAGTATTAGTTTGAAGATTTTGATTTTAAATTGTCTACATATTTCTGTTCATTAAGTAAATAACTAAAAGAACAAAAGTAGTTAGATTATAACTTTAATTTTAAACTATTAGCAAAATGCAGATCTTTAAGTAAATAACTTATAGAACAAAAGTAGTTATTTTAGGGTTTTCAATTTTAAACTATTAGCAAAATTCTGATCTTCAAGTAAATAACTTATAGAACAATTTTAGGGTTTTCAATTTAAAACTATTAACAAAATTCTGATCTTCAAGTAAATAACTTATAGAACAAAAGTAGTTATTTTAGAGTTTTCAATTTTAAACTATTAACAACATTCTTATCTTCAAGTAAATAACGTATAGAACAAAAGTAGTTAATTTAGAGTTTTTAATTTTAAACTATTAACAAAATGCAGATCTTCAAGTAAATAACTTATAGAACAAAAGTATTTATTGTAGGGTTTTCAATTTTAAACTATTAACAAAATTCTGATCTTCAAGTAAATAACTTAAAGAACTAAAGTTTAGTTAGAAGATTTTGATTTTAAGTTGCTACAAAATTCTGTTCTTCAAGTAAATAACTTATAGAACAGAAGTAGTTATTTTAGAGTTTACAATTTTAAACTATTAACAAAATTCTGATCTTCAAGTAAATAACTTATAGAACAGAAGTAGTTAATTTAGAGTTTTTAATTTTAAACTACTAACAAAATGCAGATCTTCAAGTAAATAACTTATAGAACAAAAGTAGTTATTTTAGGGTTTTCAATTTTAAACTATTTACAAAATTCTGATCTTCAAGCAAATATCTTAAGGAACTAAAGTATTAGTTAGAAGATTTTGATTTTAAATTGCTACAAAATTCTGTTCTTCAAGTAAATAACTTATAGAACAAAAGTAGTTATTTTAGAGTTTTCAATTTTAAACTATTAACAATATTCTGATCTTCAAGTAAATAACTTATAGAACAGAAGTAGTTAATTTAGAGTTTTTAATTTTAAACTAATAACAAAATGCAGATCTTCAAGTAAATAACTTATAGAACAAACGAAGTTATTTTAGTATTTTCAATTTTGAACTTTTACCAAAATTCTGATCTTCAAGTAAATAACTTATAGAACAAAAGTAGTTATTTTAGAGTTTTCAATTTTAAAGTATTAACAAAATCCTTATCTTCAAGTAAATAACTTATAGAACAGAAGTAGTAAATTTAGAGTTTTTAATTTTAAACTATTAGCAAAATCCAGATCTTCAAGTAAATAACTTATAGAACAAACGTAGTTATTTTAGTATTTTCAATTTTGAACTATTAACAAAATTCTGATCTTCAAGTAAATAACTTAAAGAACTAAAGTATTAGTTTGACGATTTTGATTTTAAATTGTCTACATATTTCTGTTCTTTAAGTAAATAACTTATAGAACAAAAGTAGTTATTTTAGGGTTTTCAATTTTAAACTATTAGCAAAATTCTGATCTTCAAGTAAATAACTTATAGAACAATTTTAGGGTTTTCAATTTAAAACTATTAACAAAATTCTGATCTTCAAGTAAATAACTTATAGAACAAAAGTAGTTATTTTAGAGTTTTCAATTTTAAACTATTAACAACATTCTTATCTTCAAGTAAATAACGTATAGAACAGAAGTAGTTAATTTAGAGTTTTTAATTTTAAACTATTAACAAAATGCAGATCTTCAAGTAAATAACTTATAGAACAAAAGTATTTATTGTAGGGTTTTCAATTTTAAACTATTAACAAAATTCTGATCTTCAAGTAAATAACTTAAAGAACTAAAGTTTAGTTAGAAGATTTTGATTTTAAGTTGCTACAAAATTCTGTTCTTCAAGTAAATAACTTATAGAACAGAAGTAGTTATTTTAGAGTTTACAATTTTAAACTATTAACAAAATTCTGATCTTCAAGTAAATAACTTATAGAACAGAAGTAGTTAATTTAGAGTTTTTAATTTTAAACTACTAACAAAATGCAGATCTTCAAGTAAATAACTTATAGAACAAAAGTAGTTATTTTAGGGTTTTCAATTTTAAACTATTTACAAAATTCTGATCTTCAAGCAAATATCTTAAGGAACTAAAGTATTAGTTAGAAGATTTTGATTTTAAATTGCTACAAAATTCTGTTCTTCAAGTAAATAACTTATAGAACAAAAGTAGTTATTTTAGAGTTTTCAATTTTAAACTATTAACAATATTCTGATCTTCAAGTAAATAACTTATAGAACAGAAGTAGTTAATTTAGAGTTTTTAATTTTAAACTAATAACAAAATGCAGATCTTCAAGTAAATAACTTATAGAACAAACGAAGTTATTTTAGTATTTTCAATTTTGAACTTTTACCAAAATTCTGATCTTCAAGTAAATAACTTATAGAACAAAAGTAGTTATTTTAGAGTTTTCAATTTTAAACTATTAACAAAATCCTTATCTTCAAGTAAATAACTTATAGAACAGAAGTAGTAAATTTAGAGTTTTTAATTTTAAACTATTAGCAAAATCCAGATCTTCAAGTAAATAACTTATAGAACAAACGTAGTTATTTTAGTATTTTCAATTTTGAACTATTAACAAAATTCTGATCTTCAAGTAAATAACTTAAAGAACTAAAGATTTTGATTTTAAATTGTCTACATATTTCTGTTCTTTAAGTAAATAACTAAAAGAACAAAAGTAGTTAGATTATAGCTTTAATTTTAAACTATTAGCAAAATGCAGATCTTTAAGTAAATAACTTATAGAACAAAAGTAGTTATTTTAGGGTTTTCAATTTTAAACTATTAGCAAAATTCTGATCTTCAAGTAAATAACTTATAGAACAATTTTAGGGTTTCAATTTAAAACTATTAACAAAATTCTGATCTTCAAGTAAATAACTTATAGAACAAAAGTAGTTATTTTAGAGTTTTCAATTTTAAACTATTAACAACATTCTTATCTTCAAGTAAATAACGTATAGAACAGAAGTAGTTAATTTAGAGTTTTTAATTTTAAACTATTAACAAAATGCAGATCTTCAAGTAAATAACTTATAGAACAAAAGTATTTATTGTAGGGTTTTCAATTTTAAACTATTAACAAAATTCTGATCTTCAAGTAAATAACTTAAAGAACTAAAGTTTAGTTAGAAGATTTTGATTTTAAGTTGCTACAAAATTCTGTTCTTCAAGTAAATAACTTATAGAACAGAAGTAGTTATTTTAGAGTTTTCAATTTTAAACTATTAAAACATTCTTATCTTCAAGTAAATAACGTATAGAACAGAAGTAGTTAATTTAGAGTTTTTAATTTTAAACTACTAACAAAATGCAGATCTTCAAGTAAATAACTTATAGAACAAAAGTAGTTATTTTAGGGTTTTCAATTTTAAACTATTATAAAATTCTGATCTTCAAGTAAATAACTTAAAGTACTAAAGTATTAGTTAGAAGATTTTGTCTTTACATTGCTACAAAATTCTGTTCTTCAAGTAAATAACTTATAGAACGAAAGGAGTTATTTTAGAGTTTTCAATTTTAAACTATTAATAATATTCTGATCTTCAAGTAAATAACTTATAGAACAGAAGTAGTTAATTTAGAGTTCTTAATTTTAAACTATTAACAAAATACAGATCTTCTAGTAAATAACTTATAGAACAAAAGTAGTTATTTTAGGGTTTACAATTTTAAACTATTAACAAAATACTGATCTTCATGTAAATAACTTATAGAACAGAAGTAGTTAATTTAGAGTTTTTAATTTTAAACTATTAACAAAATGCAGATCTTCAAGTAAATAACTTATAGAACAAAAGTAGTTATTTTAGGGTTTTCAATTTTAAACTATTAACAAAATTCTGATCTTCATGTAAATCACTTATAGAACAGAAGTAGTTAATTTAGAGTTTTTAATTTTAAACTATTAACAAAAGCAGATCTTCAAGTAAATAACTTATAGAACAGAAGTAGTTAATTTAGAGTTTTTAATTTTAAACTATTAACAAAATTCTGATCTTCAAGTAAATAACTTAAAGAACTAAAGTTTAGTTAGAAGATTTTGATTTGAAGTTGCTACAAAATTCTGTTCTTCAAGTAAATAACTTATAGAACAAAAGTAGTTATTTTAGAGTTTTCAATTTTAAACTATTAACAAAATACTGATCTTCATGTAAATAACTTATAGAACAGAAGTAGTTAATTTAGAGTTTTTAATTTTAAACTATTAACAAAATGCAGATCTTCAAGTAAATAACTTATAGAACAAAAGTAGTTATTTTAGGGTTTTCAATTTTAAACTAATAACAAAATTCTGATCTTCAAGTAAATAACTTTCAAGTAAATAACTTGAAAACCGTAAGTACGGCCCGGCGAGAAGACGTGTTTTCGACGAGCTCCGGTGTCGTAATCCCGTCTTGGGGGTATACGAGAAGTTTTAAAATACGACTTTGTGCGGGATGGGTGCGCTCTAGCGAGAGGCATCCGGTAAACCCGGTGTCGACCTTATCGGACTTCGGATAAGATAGGTGGAGTTGTTTTTGTGCTGCTGTACTTTTTGTGCGATTTTGTGCCGCTTAAACTTAACGCAAATTTGTGCAAAGTGGGTGCAATGTGTTGGAGAAGTTGTCGTGAACCCGCCGAGGTGCAACTCGGGGGGGTGGAGGATGGATCTAGCGATTTATCACTGCTAAAAGGGGTGAGTGAAATTAAAAGTTCTTTGGTGATTGTGCGATAGGGGCGATTTTTGCTACGGTGCGTTAAGCACAAAAAGTTAAGAAGAACGACGCCCGCCACGACCTTATCGGGCCGCTAATAAGGTAGCAAATCGAAAAACACATTTACGAGCTATTCAAATTCATTTACATTGGAAAGTGTTTTGTTATTTTTTCGACGACAAGGGGTCGTCCGATAGGGGCGAATCGAACACGAGGGGATGTGGGACGCGATTTGCCGTCGATCTAGACGCGTCCCACCCTTATCGGTCCGCGCGTTGTGGCGTAAATGGCCTAAAACCACCGTTATCTTTATCACCTTCAGATAGCGATAATCAATTTCGAACATATACGGGGCGGTTCGCGAAGATTTAATATACAGCGAGGACACACTAATTCCGTTTTTTCGACATTCTGAGCGAACCGGTGGGCGGATCGCCCCCGGAGTGGTGCCATGTGACGCGGGCCGGTCGGGGTCACCCCCCCCCCAAATTTTTTTTCGACCCCCCCCCACCAAGTTTCATGGGGAGAATTTTTGCCCCCCCCCCCCCCCCTCCCCCCTCCTCCCTCGGCCAGGTTTCATGTGGAAGCGGAAAACGAGAAGAAAAAAAAATGTTTTTGTAGTGCGCATGCGCAGAGCAAAAGAATTTGCGCATGCGCTAGTGTAAAAATCGGTGTCCGAGTGTGTGTAAGAAGACACAACAAGTGGGAAGTACCCCGGGTCAACCGGGCAACTAGCGAGTGCTGGGGCCCCTCCCCGTCTTCACTTCCGGTATTTAAACTTGCGGGTGTGCCTCCGAGATCGGGTAACCAACCCCGGTGGAGGGGTCGTTCCTGTGGGGCCGGTGTGGGAGATGGGGGAGGGGTGGAAGAGGAAGGAGGAAGACTAACGCGATCATCATGGCCTGTGATAGCCATAGTCTGTCGTGCCGCGGCCGGCTCAACCGGTACTCCCAAGCCAACCATTGAAGGTTGGGTTGGTTTCACTATGAGACGAACAACAGTCTCCCTCCAAAGTCAAGGTGAGGGGAGTCGCGCCAACGACTGAATGGCACCCGGGAGAAGTACGGGTGTCCCTAGCGATAACTAGGGGTGGGGTCCCCGACAGAAACCCTAACAATAGAAAAAATGGAAAGAACAGAAGAAAGTGAAGAGTATACGGTGCAAAGGGTCGGATCCTTAGTACCGGTCGGGAGTGGGAGTGTTAAGGCAGGCTCCACCCGATCGTCAACCAGTGACTGCTCGGCGAATCCAGTGGGTGACCAGGCTGGGGCGTCAAACAATACGACTGGAACGAGACGCAAAGAGGAGAAAAAACTAGAAACCCTGAAGGATATATCCAAGAAAAAGAACGTTAAAGACCTGAAATTGGATGTGTCGCGGTCGGCGGGGAACTCTCCCTTGTCAACACCAACAACACAAGCGCTGTATGCGGCATGGCCACTAAAAGACCCAGTGGAGAAGAAAATAACAGAGTTCACTCTGGCTGCAAAGGAATTGTATAAGAAAAAGGAATACAAATGCACCGCTAAAGAAATTCAAAACTTTGTTGATAAGAGCTACGTTGACATCCAGCTAGCGTACGCAAAGGAAAAGGACTCTTGGCGTATGAGAGAGAAGCAACAAATAAACAAGGAGAAAGAGAAAACAAGCGAGGGAGTCACGATGAGCGAAATAAAAAAAATGCTTGAAGAGTGGAAAGAGGTCCAGAGTCAGCGTCACACAGAAATGAGGGTCGAGATTAGCAATTTAAAGCTCCAGATAGAAGAAATGGAGAAACGCTTAATTCTCAAATCAATCAAAAGCTTAGATGAAATTAAGCAAAAGATAGGGGAACTAAAGGACTGGCACTTTCAGACGGAGTTCCCACCGGAACAGGAAAAAATTATGGGTCAAGTTCTAGCTGCAACCAACGAATTTAAGACGGTGATAGAAGGTACACCATCAATTAAAGCAAAAATGGACGGTAGGGCAGGCAACGAAACGCCAAAAGAGACCCGCAAAAAGGAAGAATTAAACAGAAGAGACTCGGATTTGGAAGAAACCGAAGAACAAAGAGAAAGACTAGAGAAATTGCTGGAAGTTCCTTTTGAAACGGTTGCTTCACGTAAAAAGAAGAGAGCATGTGCTAGGGTGGCATCCCAAAAACAGTCCCTTCAAAAAAGTGATTCGTTAATTGAAGACAAAATGGGAAAGCAAGAAAGTAAAAGTGACTCTTCAAGGCCTACAGTAAAACTCATAAATATTGAGCACGACCTACATATCAATCGCCGTGTAGGGGTGGAATCTTCTCCTCTCCCGGAGAGAACGTGGAAGTCGAAAACCCAGAGGAGAAGGATGAAGCCTCCGGCGATCTTGATCAGGGCCAAGGTAGCAAATGGCGAGAAAGATTATGCGGGTACAATGAAGGAGATTAAGGGCTCCCTTAGAGGAACAGATATCCAAATTAATAAAATCACAAAGACGAGAAGCGGGGATGTCCTCATTGAACCCGTCGCGGAACGGGACGCGGTAGAAGCAGAGAAAAACATCCAATCTCTGCAAGACAAAATTGGTAAAGCTCTGCCGCAAATAAAAATGGAAACCCTGTCTGCCACCTGTCTCGTCAAAATTATGGGCATAGACGAGACGGCCGAAGAGGATGAGATAAAGACGTCCCTTAATGAGGCTGGCGTGATGAACGTCACACAGATTAGACAACTCGGGAAATCCTATAAGGGAAACAAGTCCATCGTAGTTAAGTGTGACCAGAAGTCGGAGACGATCCTACTAAATAAAAGGAGGATCAAAATAGGACTTATAAATGGCTGCCGAATCAGCGAGTTTTTTCGAAGAGACGTGTGCCCGGCGTGTTGGAAGGACGTACACCCCGGAAAGGCATGTGGAGGGAAGAGAATTAATCTCTGCTTCAACTGCGGAGGGGAGGGTCACGCGGCCAAGGTGTGCAACGCAAAACCCCGATGTCTGGACTGCAACGGGGAGCACCGGACGAATAATTCGGGGTGCCCTATCCCCAGGCAGAGTGACGCAAAAAACCAATGTGTTACAGATAAACTTGCACACCAGTTCGGGCGCGCAGCGAGTGATGCAACAAACACTCCTGCAAAGAAACATTGACATTGCACTTCTCTCAGAGTTTAACGGACCAGAATCCTCGGGCTGGTTCGAGAGTAAAGATGGCACTGCAGCCGTATATGTCAGAAAAAGCGCTACGGTGGCGGAAAGCGGAGGAGGAAACGGATATGCATGGGTGAAGGTGGGAGATATTGCATACTATAGCGTATACCTGTCCCCCAATATTTCAGTGGCAGAATACGAGCAAAAAATTGACAAACTCTTTAGAAGCACAAGAGAAAGAAGATGTGGTGTGGTGGTTGGAGGAGACTTCAACGCCAAGAGTGCCGAGTGGGGCTCAGCCAAAAATAACGACAGAGGAATCATCTTGTCGGAGACGGCGGCTGGCCTACAGTTTGGAGTGTGCAACATCGGCAATACCCCAACGTTCCAAAGAGCAGCTACTCAAAATAGGGCAGCTTCAGAATCGGTATTAGACATCACCTTTGCAAACATGGAGGCTTACCGCAGAGTGGAAGATTGGAAGGTACTAACAGAAGAAACACTTAGTGATCACAGATACATTGAGTTCCGAGTTGTTGGCGACGGCGTGCAGGAAGACAACATGCGCAGAAATGGTTGGCTGACATCACGTCAAGACAATTCCAAACTAAAAGAGGCAATAGCTTGTAACAAACATCTTATGCAACCTGACTCGCCAGAAGCACTAATAGAACTATTAACATCTCTGTGTGACTCCTGCATGCCTAGAAAAACGGCTTCGAAGAGGCGGGCAATGTATTGGTGGAATGAAGAAATAGCAAATCTTAGGAGAAGATGCGTTGCAGCCCGAAGACAAGTCCAACGGCGTAGGGTAATAGACGACGAATATTACAAAAACTTAAAGAAAGAGCTTCGAACAGCCATAAAGACAAGCCAAAAAAAGTGCTGGGAGGATCTGTTAAAAGAAGTGGATAAAGATGTATGGGGAAAGGGGTACAAATTGGTTACCAAAAAATTAGCAAGAAAGTCTATCCCCGGCCTTACTCCAGGCAGAATTCGCAACGTGGTTGGGCAGCTATTTCCAACACACACTGAACGACATGAAGAAAAAAGTCCCGAAAGGGCAGAAGCGACGTCTACAAACCACCCGAAGTTGTTTGACCACGGCGAACTTGAGGAGGCGGCAAAAAAGATGTCGGTTGGCAAGGCGCCCGGTCCGGATGGCATACCAACTGAAGTTATCCGGTATCTATGTAATGAGCATCCAGACACTATCCTAGGAGTGCTCAACAAGTGCTTTGAGAAGAGGTCATTTCCGAACATCTGGAAAAAGGCGAGACTGGTATTGCTCAGGAAGGGGGAAAAGCCACTCGAAAACCCCAGCTCTTACCGGCCAATCAGCCTTTTAGACAACATGGGAAAGCTGTTCGAGCGCCTTATCCTTGGCAGGCTGGAGAAGGAGATCACAACAACTGGAGGTCTCGCGGTAAACCAGTATGGCTTTGTTAAGGGCCGCTCCACGATCGACGCGCTGAGAAGAATCACGAAACTCGCTGCGGAAGCAAACAGGGGCACAGGGAGAGCTCGCAAACTTTGCCTCATCGTTGCCCTTGATATCAAAAACGCATTTAATTCCGCGAGATGGTCTCTTATCATAAACCAACTAGTGAGAAGAGGCATCTCTGATTATCTCATAGATTTGCTGAAGAGTTATCTCAGCGCCCGATCAATCTACATCGAGGAGGAGCAGCTGAGAGAAGAGGTCAGGGTTACAAGTGGTGTTCCGCAGGGCTCCGTACTGGGGCCAACTCTGTGGAACTTAATGTATGACGGGGTTCTCCGCTTGCGGTTGCCCGATGGAGTGGAGCTTGTGGGCTTCGCAGACGACCTAACCCTAATGGTGACAGCAAAAACGATAGACGAAGTAAAAAGAAAAGCAGAGGAAGCTATCCAAAAAATAACAGAATGGATAGAAAATCATGGATTAGAAGTAGTGCCCGAAAAAACGACGGCCATGTTAGCCATCGGAAGAAGACAGTTTGAGATCGAACTGAATGTGAAGGGAAGGGAAGTACAAGCTACTAAATATATTAAAGTATTAGGAGTCCACCTGGACAAAAGCATGAAATTCGGTCACCATATTGAAACTACTGCGGCAAAGGCTTTACAACTTTCCACAGCCCTGATGAAATTAATGCCAAATATGGGAGGGCCGAAGTATTGGAAAAGAAGAGTGTTGGCGTCGGTGGTACATTCTGTGATGCTGTATGGCGCACCGGTCTGGCACGAGGCAATGGAGGTTGACAGTTACCGCAAGAAGTTCGAAAGGGTGCAGAGAACAGTTGCACTACGGGTGTGCTCGTCATATAGGACGGCGTCCGGAGAGGCCCTTCAGGTACTCGCGTGTCTCCCACCAATTGAGCTTATGGCGAGAGAAAGGAATACCAACTACCTTTCAGAAAAGACCACGGAAGCCAAGAGCAAAGCCAGAGAAGTACTACTCAACGAGTGGCAGACGAAATGGGCAGCCAGTCCCAAAGGATCTTGGACTAGAAAACTTATACCAACCTTAAGACCATGGTTTGAACGAACGTTTGGAGAGATGAACTTCCGCCTCACACAGTTTTTCACGGGACACGGCTGCTTCAATGCTTATCTATATAGAATGGCACTAAGAGACGACGCTGAATGTCGTTATTGTCGAGAGGAGGACACCGCGGAGCACACGCTCTTTCACTGCTCCCGGTGGAAAGATATAAAGACTCAGGTTGGAATCCAGCATTTGACGCCCGACACCTTAGTCGCAGAAATGCTGGCATCAGAAGCAAGATGGCTGCAAATATCTGCGGCAATAAACGAAATAATGGAAACAAAAGAGTCTGACGGAAGGAAGGAAGAAAGAGAACAGCGGCCAACCGTGACGGCTGCAAACTCATAAAAACGTTACACAACAGAGTAAGGGCGCGTCGTCCATAGCAGAAGAAATGCTTAATAGCGAAACCTGCGGACTTCGACGGGAGGTGGTTTTTAGTGGGTACAACCCCACACTACCAGCAGCACGGGCTGATGGTGTCTTGTTTAAGATTTTCCACCTTCCACGCAAGAAAAAAAAAAAAAAAAAAAAAAAAAAAAAAGTAAATAACTTATAGAACAAAAGTAGTTATTTTAGAGTTTTCAATTTTAAACTATTAACAACATTCTTATCTTCAAGTAACTAACGTATAGAACAGAAGTAGTTAATTTAGAGTTTTTAATTTTAAACTATTAACAAAATGCAGATCTTCAAGTAAATAACTTATAGAACAACAGTATTTATTTTAGGGTTTTCAATTTTAAACTATTAACAAAATTCTGATCTTCAAGTAAATAACTTATAGAACAAAAGTAGTTATTTTAGAGTTTACAATTTTAAACTATTAACAAAATTCTGATCTTTAAGTAAATAACTTATAGAACAGAAGTAGTTAATTTAGGGTTTTTAATTTTAAACTACTAACAAAATGCAGATCTTCAGGTAAATAACTTATAGAACAAAAGTAGTTATTTTAGGGTTTTCAATTTTAAACTATTTACAAAATTCTGATCTTCAAGTAAATATCTTAAGGAACTAAAGTATTAGTTAGAAGATTTTGATTTTAAATTGCTACAAAATTCTGTTCTTCAAGTAAAAAACTTATAGAACAAAAGTAGTTATTTTAGAGTTTTCAATTTTAAACTATTAACAGCATTCTGATCTTCAAGTAAATAACTTATAGAACAGAAGTAGTTAATTTAGAGTTTTTAATTTTAAACTAATAACAAAATGCAGATCTACAAGTAAATAACTTATAGAACAAACGCAGTTATTTTAGTATTTTCAATTTTGAACTTTTACCAAAATTCTGATCTTCAAGTAAATAACTTAAAGGACTAAAGTATTAGTTTGAAGATTTTGATTTTAAATTGTCTACATATTTCTGTTCTTTAAGTAAATAACTAAAAGAACAAAACTAGTTAGATTATAGCTTTAATTTTAAACTATTACCAAAATGCATTTTATTTTAACATTACATAACATTACATATTAACAAAATTCAAGTTAATAACTTATAGAACAAAAGTAGTTATTTTAAGTTTTCAATTTTAAACTATTAGCAAAATTCTGATCTTCAAGTGAATAACTTAAAGAACAGAAGTAGTTAATTTAGAGTTTTTAATTTTAAACTATTAATAAAATGCAGATCTTCAAGTAAATAACTTATAGAACAAAAGTAGTTATTTTAGGATTTTCAATTTTAAACTATCAACAAAATTCTGATCTTCATGTAAATAACTTATAGAACAGAAGTAGTTAATTTAGAGTTTTTAATTTTAAACTATTAACAAAATGCAGATCTTCAAGTAAATAACTTATAGAACAAAAGTAGTTATTTTAGGGTTTTCAATTTTAAACTATTAAAAACATTCTGATCTTCAAGTAAATAACTTATAGAACAGAAGTAGTTAATTTAGAGTTTTTAATTTTAAACTATTAACAAAATACAGATCTTCTAGTAAATAACTTATAGAACAAAAGTAGTTAATTTAGAGTTTTTAATTTTAAACTATTAACAAAATGCAGATCTTCAAGTAAATAACTTATAGAACAAAAGTAGTTATTTTAGGGTTTTCAATTTTAAACTATTAACAAAATTCTGATCTTCATGTAAATCACTTATAGAATAGAAGTAGTTAATTTAGAGTTTTTAATTTTAAACTATTAACAAAGGCAGATCTTCAAGTAAATAACTTATAGAACAGAAGTAGTTAATTTAGAGTATTTTTATTTTAAACTATTAACAAAATTCTGATCTTCAAGTAAATAACTTAAAGAACCAAAATTTAGTTAGAAGATTTTGATTTGAAGTTGCTACAAAATTCTGTTCTTCAAGTAAATAACTTATAGAACAAAAGTAGTTATTTTAGAGTTTTCAATTTTAAACTATTAACAACATTCTGATCTTCAAGTAAATAACTTATAGAACAGAAGTAGTTAATTTAGAGTTTTTAATTTTAAACTATTAAAAAATTCTGATCTACAAGTAAATAACTTAAGGAACTAAAGTATTAGTTAGAAGATTTTAATTTTAAATTGCTACAAAATTCTGTTCTTCAAGTAAATAACTTATAGAACAAAAGTAGTTATTTTGGAGTTTTCAATTTTAAACTATTGAAAACATTCTGATCTTCAAGTAAATAACTTATAGAACAGAAGTAGTTAATTTAGAGTTTTTAATTTTAAACTATTAACAAAATGCAGATCTTCAAGTAAAAAACTTATAGAACAAAAATAGTTATTTTAGGGTTTTCAATTTTAAACTATTAGCAAAATTCTGATCTTCAAGTAAATTACTTAAAGAACTAAAGTATTAGTTAGAAGATTTTGATTTTAAATTGCTACAAAATTCTGTTCTTCAAGTAAATAACTTAGAACAAAAGTAGTTATTTTAGAGTTTTCAATTTTAAACTATTAACAAAATTCTGATCTTCAAGTAAATAACTTATAGAACAGAAGTAGTTAATTTAGAGTTTTTAATTTTAAACTATTAACAAAATGCAGATCTTCAAGTAAATAACTTATAGCACAAAAGTAGTTATTTTAGGGTTTTCAATTTTAAACTATCAACAAAATTCTGATCTTCATGTAAATAACTTATAGAACAGAAGTAGTTAATTTAGAGTTTTTAATTTTATACTATTAACAAAATGCAGATCTTCAAGTAAATAACTTATAGAACAAAAGTAGTTATTTTAGGGTTTTCAATTTTAAACTATTAAAAACATTCTGATCTTCAAGTAAATAACTTATAGAACAGAAGTAGTTAATTTAGAGTTTTTAATTTTAAACTTTTAACAAAATGCAGATCTTCAAGTAAATAACTTATAAAACAAAAGTAGTTATTTTAGGGTTTACAATTTTAAACTATTAACAAAATACTGATCTTCATGTAAATAACTTATAGAACAGAAGTAGTTAATTTAGAGTTTTTAATTTTAAACTGTTAACAAAATGCAGATCTTCAAGTAAATAACTTATAGAACAAAAGTAGTTATTTTAGGGTTTACAATTTTAAACTATTAACAAAATACTGATCTTCATATTAATAATTTATAGAACAGAAGTAGTTAATTTAGAGTTTTTAATTTTAAACTATTAACAAAATGCAGATCTTCAAGTAAATAACTTATAGAACAAAAGTAGTTATTTTAGGGTTTTCAATTTTAAACTATTAACAAAATTCTGATCTTCAAGTAAATATCTTAAGGAACTAAAGTATTAGTTAGAAGATTTTGATTTTAAATTGCTACAAAATTCTGTTCTTCAAGTAAATAACTTATAGAACAAAAGTAGTTATTTTAGAGTTTTCAATTTTAAACTATTAACAACATTCTGATCTTCAAGTAAATAACTTATAGAACAGAAGTAGTTAATGTAGAGTTTTTAATTTTAAACTATTAACAAAATGCAGATCTTCAAGTAAATAACTTATAGAACAAAAGTAGTTATTTTAGGGTTTTCAATTTTAAACTATTAAAAACATTCTGATCTTCAAGTAAATAACTTATAGAACAGAAGTAGTTAATTTAGAGTTTTTAATTTTAAACTATTAACAAAATGCAGATCTTCAAGTAAATAACTTATAGAACAAAAGTAGTTATTTTAGGGTTTTCAATTTTAAACTATTAACAAAATTCTGATCTTCATGTAAATCACTTATAGAATAGAAGTAGTTAATTTAGAGTTTTTAATTTTAAACTATTAACAAAGGCAGATCTTCAAGTAAATAACTTATAGAACAGAAGTAGTTAATTTAGAGTATTTTTATTTTAAACTATTAACAAAATTCTGATCTTCAAGTAAATAACTTAAAGAACTAAAGTTTAGTTAGAAGATTTTGATTTGAAGTTGCTACAAAATTCTGTTCTTCAAGTAAATAACTTATAGAACAAAAGTAGTTATTTTAGAGTTTTCAATTTTAAACTATTAACAACATTCTGATCTTCAAGTAAATAACTTATAGAACAGAAGTAGTTAATTTAGAGTTTTTAATTTTAAACTATTAAAAAATTCTGATCTACAAGTAAATAACTTAAGGAACTAAAGTATTAGTTAGAAGATTTTAATTTTAAATTGCTACAAAATTCTGTTCTTCAAGTAAATAACTTATAGAACAAAAGTAGTTATTTTGGAGTTTTCAATTTTAAACTATTGAAAACATTCTGATCTTCAAGTAAATAACTTATAGAACAGAAGTCGTTAATTTAGAGTTTTTAATTTTAAACTATTAACAAAATGCAGATCTTCAAGTAAAAAACTTATAGAACAAAAATAGTTATTTTAGGGTTTTCAATTTTAAACTATTAGCAAAATTCTGATCTTCAAGTAAATTACTTAAAGAACTAAAGTATTAGTTAGAAGATTTTGATTTTAAATTGCTACAAAATTCTGTTCTTCAAGTAAATAACTTAGAACAAAAGTAGTTATTTTAGAGTTTTCAATTTTAAACTATTAACAAAATTCTGATCTTCAAGTAAATAACTTATAGAACAGAAGTAGTTAATTTAGAGTTTTTAATTTTAAACTATTAACAAAATGCAGATCTTCAAGTAAATAACTTATAGCACAAAAGTAGTTATTTTAGGGTTTACAATTTTAAACTATTAACAAAATACTGATCTTCATGTAAATAACTTATAGAACAGAAGTAGTTAATTTAGAGTTTTTAATTTTAAACTGTTAACAAAATGCAGATCTTCAAGTAAATAACTTATAGAACAAAAGTAGTTATTTTAGGGTTTACAATTTTAAACTATTAACAAAATACTGATCTTCATATTAATAATTTATAGAACAGAAGTAGTTAATTTAGAGTTTTTAATTTTAAACTATTAACAAAATGCAGATCTTCAAGTAAATAACTTATAGAACAAAAGTAGTTATTTTAGGGTTTTCAATTTTAAACTATTAACAAAATTCTGATCTTCAAGTAAATATCTTAAGGAACTAAAGTATTAGTTAGAAGATTTTGATTTTAAATTGCTACAAAATTCTGTTCTTCAAGTAAATAACTTATAGAACAAAAGTAGTTATTTTAGAGTTTTCAATTTTAAACTATTAACAACATTCTGATCTTCAAGTAAATAACTTATAGAACAGAAGTAGTTAATTTAGAGTTTTTAATTTTAAACTATTAAAAAATTCTGATCTTCAAGTAAATAACTTAAAGAACTAAAGTTTAGTTAGAAGATTTTGATTTTAAGTTGCTATAAAATTCTGTTCTTCAAGTAAATAACTTATAGAACAAAAGTAGTTATTTTAGAGTTTTCAATTTTAAACTATTAACAAAATTCTGATCTTCAAGCAAATAACTTATAGAACAGAAGTAGTTAATTTAGAGTTTTTAATTTTAAACTACTAACAAAATGCAGATCTTCAAGTAAATAACTTATAGAACAAAAGTAGTTAATTTAGAGTTTTCAATTTTAAACTATTAATAATATTCTGATCTTCAAGTAAATAACTTATAGAACAGAAGTAGTTAATTTAGAGTTTTTAATTTTAAACTATTAACAAAATGCAGATCTTCAAGTAAATAACTTATAGAACAAAAGTAGTTATTTTAGGGTTTACAATTTTAAACTATTAACAAAATACTGATCTTCATATAAATAACTTATAGAACAGAAGTAGTTAATTTAGAGTTTTTAATTATAAACCATTAACAAAATGCAGATCTTCAAGTAAATAACTTATAGAACAAAAGTAGTTATTTTAGAATTTTCAATTTTAAACTATTAACAAAATTCTGATCTTTAAGTAAATATCTTAAGGAACTAAAGTATTAGTTAGAAGATTTTGATTTTAAATTGCTACAAAATTCTGTTCTTCAAGTAAATAACTTATAGAACAAAAGTAGTTATTTTAGGGTTTACAATTTTAAACTATTAACAAAATACTGATCTTCATGTAAATAACTTATAGAACAGAAGTAGTTAATTTAGAGTTTTTAATTTTAAACTATTAACAAAATGCAGATCTTCAAGTAAATAACTTATAGAACAAAAGTAGTTATTTTAGGGTTTTCAATTTTAAACTATTAACAAAATTCTGATCTTCATGTAAATGACTTATAGAATAGAAGTAGTTAATTTAGAGTTTTTAATTTTAAACTATTAACAAAATTCTGATCTTCAAGTAAATAACTTAAAGAACTAAAGTTTAGTTAGAAGATTTTGATTTGAAGTTGCTACAAAATTCTGTTCTTCAAGTAAATAACTTATAAAACAAAAGTAGTTATTTTAGAGTTTTCAATTTTTAACTATTAACAAAATTCTGATCTTTAAGTAAATAACTTAAGGAACTAAAGTATTAGTTAGAAGATTTTAATTTTAAATCGCTACAAAATTCTGTTCTTCAAGTAAATAACTTATAGAACAAAAGTAGTTATTTTAGAGTTTTCAATTTTAAACTATTGAAAACATTCTGATCTTCAAGTAAATAACTTATAGAACAGAAGTAGTTAATTTAGAGTTTTTAATTTTAAACTATTAACAAAATGCAGATCTTCAAGTAAAAAACTTATAGAACAGAAGTAGTTAATTTAGCGTTTTTAATTTTAAACTATTAACAAAATGCAGATCTTCAAGTAAATAACTTATAGAACAGAAGTAGTTAATTTAGCGTTTTTAATTTTAAACTATTAACAAAATGCAGATCTTCAAGTAAATAACTTATAGCACAAAAGTAGTTATTTTAGGGTTTTCAATTTTAAACTATCAACAAAATTCTGATCTTCATGTAAATAACTTATAGAACAGAAGTAGTTAATTTAGAGTTTTTAATTTTAAACTATTAACAAAATGCAGATCTTCAAGTAAATAACTTATAGAACAAAAGTAGTTATTTTAGGGTTTTCAATTTTAAACTAATAAAAACATTCTGATCTTCAAGTAAATAACTTATAGAACAGAAGTAGTTAATTTAGAGTTTTTAATTTTAAACTTTTAACAAAATGCAGATCTTCAAGTAAATAACTTATAAAACAAAAGTAGTTATTTTAGAGTTTTCAATTTTTAACTATTAACAAAATTCTGATCTTTAAGTAAATAACTTAAGGAACTAAAGTATTAGTTAGAAGATTTTAATTTTAAATTGCTACAAAATTCTGTTCTTCAAGTAAATAACTTATAGAACAAAAGTAGTTATTTTAGAGTTTTCAATTTTAAACTATTGAAAACATTCTGATCTTCAAGTAAATAACTTATAGAACAGAAGTAGTTAATTTAGAGTTTTTAATTTTAAACTATTAACAAAATGCAGATCTTCAAGTAAAAAACTTATAGAACAAAAATAGTTATTTTAGGGTTTTCAATTTTAAACTATTAGCAAAATTCTGATCTTCAAGTAAATTACTTAAAGAACTAAAGTATTAGTTAGAAGATTTTGATTTTAAATTGCTACAAAATTCTGTTCTTCAAGTAAATAACTTAAAACAAAAGTAGTTATTTTAGAGTTTTCAGTTTTAAACTATTAACAAAATTCTGATCTTCAAGCAAATAACTTATAGAACAGAAGTAGTTAATTTAGAGTGTTTAATTTTAAACTACTAACAAAATGCAGATCTTCAAGTAAATAACTTATAGAACAAAAGTAGTTATTTTAGAGTTTTCAATTTTAAACTATTAATAATATTCTGATCTTCAAGTAAATAACTTATAGAACAGAAGTAGTTAATTTAGAGTTTTTAATTTTAAACTATTAACAAAATGCAGATCTTCAAGTAAATAACTTATAGAACAAAAGTAGTTATTTTAGGGTTTACAATTTTAAACTATTAACAAAATACTGATCTTCATATAAATAACTTATAGAACAGAAGTAGTTAATTTAGAGTTTTTAATTATAAACCATTAACAAAATGCAGATCAAGTAAATAACTTATAGAACAAAAGTAGTTATTTTAGAATTTTCAATTTTAAACTATTAACAAAATTCTGATCTTTAAGTAAATATCTTAAGGAACTAAAGTATTAGTTAGAAGATTTTGATTTTAAATTGCTACAAAATTCTGTTCTTCAAGTAAATAACTTATAGAACAAAAGTAGTTATTTTAGAGTTTTCAATTTTAAACTATTAATAATATTCTGATCTTCAAGTAAATAACTTATAGAACAGAAGTAGTTAATTTAGAGTTTTTAATTTTAAACTATTAACAAAATACAGATCTTCTAGTAAATAACTTATAGAACAAAAGTAGTTATTTTAGGGTTTACAATTTTAAACTATTAACAAAATACTGATCTTCATGTAAATAACTTATAGAACAGAAGTAGTTAATTTAGAGTTTTTAATTTTAAACTATTAACAAAATGCAGATCTTCAAGTAAATAACTTATAGAACAAAAGTAGTTATTTTAGGGTTTTCAATTTTAAACTATTAACAAAATTCTGATCTTCATGTAAATTACTTATAGAATAGAAGTAGTTAATTTAGAGTTTTTAATTTTAAACTATTAACAAAAGCAGATCTTCAAGTAAATAACTTATAGAACAGAAGTAGTTAATTTAGAGTTTTTAATTTTAAACTATTAACAAAAGCAGATCTTCAAGTAAATAACTTATAGAACAGAAGTAGTTAATTTAGAGTTTTTAATTTTAAACTATTAACAAAATTCTGATCTTCAAGTAAATAACTTAAAGAACTAAAGTTTAGTTAGAAGATTTTGATTTGAAGTTGCTACAAAATTCTGTTCTTCAAGTAATTAACTTATAAAACAAAAGTAGTTATTTTAGAGTTTTCAATTTTTAACTATTAACAAAATTCTGATCTTTAAGTAAATAACTTAAGGAACTAAAGTATTAGTTAGAAGATTTTAATTTTAAATTGCTACAAAATTCTGTTCTTCAAGTAGATAACTTATAGAACAAAAGTAGTTATTTTAGAGTTTTCAATTTTAAACTATTGAAAACATTCTGATCTTCAAGTAAATAACTTATAGAACAGCAGTAGTTAATTTAGAGTTTTTAATTTTAAACTATTAACAAAATGCAGATCTTCAAGTAAAAAACTTATAGAACAAAAATAGTTATTTTAGGGTTTTCAATTTTAAACTATTAGCAAAATTCTGATCTTCAAGTAAATTACTTAAAGAACTAAAGTATTAGTTAGAAGATTTTGATTTTAAATTGCTACAAAATTCTGTTCTTCAAGTAAATAACTTAGAACAAAAGTAGTTATTTTAGAGTTTTCAATTTTAAACTATTAACAAAATTCTGATCTTCAAGTAAATAACTTATAGAACAGAAGTAGTTAATTTAGCGTTTTTAATTTTAAACTATTAACAAAATGCAGATCTTCAAGTAAATAACTTATAGCACAAAAGTAGTTATTTTAGGGTTTTCAATTTTAAACTATCAACAAAATTCTGATCTTCATGTAAATAACTTATAGAACAGAAGTAGTTAATTTAGAGTTTTTAATTTTAAACTATTAACAAAATGCAAATCTTCAAGTAAATAACTTATAGAACAAAAGTAGTTATTTTAGGGTTTTCAATTTTAAACTATTAAAAACATTCTGATCTTCAAGTAAATAACTTATAGAACAGAAGTAGTTAATTTAGAGTTTTTAATTTTAAACTTTTAACAAAATGCAGATCTTCAAGTAAATAACTTATAAAACAAAAGTAGTTATTTTAGAGTTTTCAATTTTTAACTATTAACAAAATTCTGATCTTTAAGTAAATAACTTAAGGAACTAAAGTATTAGTTAGAAGATTATAATTTTAAATTGCTACAAAATTCTGTTCTTCAAGTAAATAACTTATAGAATAAAAGTAGTTATTTTAGAGTTTTCAATTTTAAACTATTGAAAACATTCTGATCTTCAAGTAAATAACTTATAGAACAGAAGTAGTTAATTTAGAGTTTTTAATTTTAAACTATTAACAAAATGCAGATCTTCAAGCAAAAAACTTATAGAACAAAAATAGATATTTTAGGGTTTTCAATTTTAAACTATTAGCAAAATTCTGATCTTCAAGTAAATTACTTAAAGAACTAAAGTATTAGTTAGAAGATTTTGATTTTAAATTGCTACAAAATTCTGTTCTTTAAGTAAATAACTTAGAACAAAAGTAGTTATTTTAGAGTTTTCAATTTTAAACTATTAACAAAATTCTGATCTTCAAGTAAATAACTTATAGAACAGAAGTAGTTAATTTAGCGTTTTTAATTTTAAACTATTAACAAAATGCAGATCTTCAAGTAAATAACTTATAGCACAAAAGTAGTTATTTTAGGGTTTTCAATTTTAAACTATCAACAAAATTCTGATCTTCATGTAAATAACTTATAGAACAGAAGTAGTTAATTTAGAGTTTTTAATTTTAAACTATTAACAAAATGCAGATCTTCAAGTAAATAACTTATAGAACAAAAGTAGTTATTTTAGGGTTTTCAATTTTAAACTATTAAAAACATTCTGATCTTCAAGTAAATAACTTATAGAACAGAAGTAGTTAATTTAGAGTTTTTAATTTTAAACTTTTAACAAAATGCAGATCTTCAAGTAAATAACTTATAAAACAAAAGTAGTTATTTTAGGGTTTACAATTTTAAACTATTAACAAAATACTGATCTTCATGTAAATAACTTATAGAACAGAAGTAGTTAATTTAGAGTTTTTAATTTTAAACTGTTAACAAAATTCTGTTCTTCAAGTAAATAACTTATAGAACAAAAGTAGTTATTTTAGAGTTTTCAATTTTTAACTATTAACAAAATTCTGATCTTTAAGTAAATAACTTAAGGAACTAAAGTATTAGTTAGAAGATTTTAATTTTAAATTGCTACAAAATTCTGTTCTTCAAGTAAATAACTTATAGAACAAAAATAGTTATTTTAGGGTTTTCAATTTTAAACTATTAGCAAAATTCTGATCTTCAAGTAAATTACTTAAAGAACTAAAGTATTAGTTTGAAGATTTTGATTTTAAATTGCTACAAAATTCTGTTCTTCAAGTAAATAACTTAGAACAAAAGTAGTTATTTTAGAGCTTTCAATTTTAAACTATTAACAAAATTCTCATCTTCAAGTAAATAACTTATAGAACAGAAGTAGTTAATTTAGCGTTTTTAATTTTAAACTATTAACAAAATGCAGATCTTCAAGTAAATAACTTATAGCACAAAAGTAGTTATTTTAGGGTTTTCAATTTTAAACTATCAACAAAATTCTGATCTTCATGTAAATAACTTATAGAACAGAAGTAGTTAATTTAGAGTTTTTAATTTTAAACTATTAACAAAATGCAGATCTTCAAGTAATTAACTTATAGAACAAAAGTAGTTATTTTAGGGTTTTCAATTTTAAACTATTAAAAACATTCTGATCTTCAAGTAAATAACTTATAGAACAGAAGTAGTTAATTTAGAGTTTTTAATTTTAAACTTTTAACAAAATGCAGATCTTCAAGTAAATAACTTATAAAACAAAAGTAGTTATTTTAGGGTTTACAATTTTAAACTATTAACAAAATACTGATCTTCATGTAAATAACTTATAGAACAGAAGTAGTTAATTTAGAGTTTTTAATTTTAAACTGTTAACAAAATGCAGATCTTCAAGTAAATAACTTATAGAACAAAAGTAGTTATTTTAGGGTTTACAATTTTAAACTATTAACAAAATACTGATCTTCATATTAATAATTTATAGAACAGAAGTAGTTAATTTAGAGTTTTTAATTTTAAACTATTAACAAAATGCAGATCTTCAAGTAAATAACTTATAGAACAAAAGTAGTTATTTTAGGGTTTTCAATTTTAAACTATTAACAAAATTCTGATCTTCAAGTAAATATCTTAAGGAACTAAAGTATTAGTTAGAAGATTTTGATTTTAAATTGCTACAAAATTCTGTTCTTCAAGTAAATAACTTATAGAACAAAAGTAGTTATTTTAGAGTTTTCAATTTTAAACTATTAACAACATTCTGATCTTCAAGTAAATAACTTAAAGAACTAAAGTTTAGTTAGAAGATTTTGATTTTAAGTTGCTATAAAATTCTGTTCTTCAAGTAAATAACTTATAGAACAAAAGTAGTTATTTTAGAGTTTTCAATTTTAAACTATTAACAAAATTCTAATCTTCAAGTAAATAACTTATAGAACAAAAGTAGTTAGTTTAGGGTTTTCAATTTTAAACTATTATAAAATTCTAATCTTCAAGTAAATAACTTAAAGTACTAAAGTATTAGTTAGAAGATTTTGATTTTACATTGCTACAAAATTCTGTTCTTCAAGTAAATAACTTATAGAACAAAAGTAGTTAATTTAGAGTTTTTAATTTTAAACTATTAACAAAATACAGATCTTCTAGTAAATAACTTATAGAACAAAAGTAGTTATTTTAGGGTTTTCAATTTTAAACTATTAACAAAATTCTGATCTTCATGTCAATCACTTATAGAACAGAAGTAGTTAATTTAGAGTTTTTAATTTTAAACTATTAAAAAATTCTGATCTTCAAGTAAATAACTTAAAGAACTAAAGTTTAGTTAGAAGATTTTGATTTTAAGTTGCTATAAAATTCTGTTCTTCAAGTAAATAACTTATAGTACAAAAGTAGTTATTTTAGAGTTTTCAATTTTAAACTATTAACAAAATTCTGATCTTCAAGCAAATAACTTATAGAACAGAAGTAGTTAATTTAGAGTTTTTAATTTTAAACTACTAACAAAATGCAGATCTTCAAGTAAATAACTTATAGATCAAAAGTAGTTAGTTTAGGGTTTTCAATTTTAAACTATTATAAAATTCTAATCTTCAAGTAAATAACTTAAAGTAATAAAGTATTAGTTAGAAGATTTTGATTTTACATTGCTACAAAATTCTGTTCTTCAAGTAAATAACTTATAGAACAAAAGTAGTTATTTTAGAGTTTTCAATTTTAAACTATTAATAATATTCTGATCTTCAAGTAAATAACTTATAGAACAGAAGTAGTTAATTTAGAGTTTTTAATTTTAAACTATTAACAAAATACAGATCTTCTAGTAAATAACTTATAGAACAAAAGTAGTTATTTTAGGGTTTTCAATTTTAAACTATTAACAAAATTCTGATCTTCATGTAAATCACTTATAGAACAGAAGTAGTTAATTTAGAGTTTTTAATTTTAAACTATTAACAAAAGCAGATCTTCAAGTAAATAACTTATAGAACAGAAGTAGTTAATTTAGAGTTTTTAATTTTAAACTATTAACAAAATGCAGATCTTCAAGTAAATAACTTATAGAACAAAAGTATTTATTTTAGGGTTTTCAATTTTAAACTATTAACAAAATTCTGATCTTCAAGTAAATAACTTATAGAACAAAAGTAGTTAATTTAGGGTTTTTAATTTTAAACTACTAACAAAATGCAGATCTTCAGGTAAATAACTTATAGAACAAAAGTAGTTATTTTAGGGTTTTCAATTTTAAACTATTTACAAAATTCTGATCTTCAAGTAAATATCTTAAGGAACTAAAGTATTAGTTAGAAGATTTTGATTTTAAATTGCTACAAAATTCTGTTCTTCAAGTAAATAACTTATAGAACAAAAGTAGTTATTTTAGAGTTTTCAATTTTAAACTTTTAACAGCATTCTGATCTTCAAGTAAATAACTTATAGAACAGAAGTAGCTAATTTAGAGTTTTTAATTTTAAACTAATAGCAAAATGCAGATCTACAAGTAAATAACTTATAGAACAAACGCAGTTATTTTAGTATTTTCAATTTTGAACTTTTACCAAAATTCTGATCTTCAAGTAAATAACTTAAAGGACTAAAGTATTAGTTTGAAGATTTTGATATTAAATTGTCTACATATTTCTGTTCTTTAAGTAAATAACTAAAAGAACAAAACTAGTTAGATTATAGCTTTAATTTTAAACTATTAACAAAATGCATTTTATTTTAACATTACATAACATTACATATTAACAAAATTCAAGTAAATAACTTATAGAACAAAAGTAGTTATTTTAAGTTTTCAATTTTAAACTATTAAAAACATTCTGATCTTCAAGTAAATAACTTATAGAACAGAAGTAGTTAATTTAGGGTTTTTAATTTTAAACTTTTAACAAAATGCAGATCTTCAAGTAAAAAACTTATAGAACAAAAATAGTTATTTTAGGGTTTTCAATTTTAAACTATTAGCAAAATTCTGATCTTCAAGTAAATTACTTAAAGAACTAAAGTATTAGTTAGAAGATTTTGATTTTAAATTGCTACAAAATTCTGTTCTTCAAGTAAATAACTTAGAACAAAAGTAGTTATTTTAGAGTTTTCAATTTTAAACTATTAACAAAATTCTGATCTTCAAGTAAATAACTTATAGAACAGAAGTAGGTAATTTAGCGTTTTTAATTTTAAACTATTAACAAAATGCAGATCTTCAAGTAATTAACTTATAGCACAAAAGTAGTTATTTTAGGGTTTTCAATTTTAAACTATCAACAAAATTCTGATCTTCATGTAAATAACTTATAGAACAGAAGTAGTTAATTTAGAGTTTTTAATTTTAAACTATTAACAAAATGCAGATCTTCAAGTAAATAACTTATAGAACAAAAGTAGTTATTTTAGGGTTTTCAATTTTAAACTATTAAAAACATTCTGATCTTCAAGTAAATAACTTATAGAACAGAAGTAGTTAATTTAGAGTTTTTAATTTTAAACTTTTAACAAAATGCAGATCTTCAAGTAAATAACTTATAAAACAAAAGTAGTTATTTTAGGGTTTACAATTTTAAACTATTAACAAAATACTGATCTTCATGTAAATAACTTATAGAACAGAAGTAGTTAATTTAGAGTTTTTAATTTTAAACTGTTAACAAAATGCAGATCTTCAAGTAAATAACTTATAGAACAAAAGTAGTTATTTTAGGGTTTACAATTTTAAACTATTAACAAAATACTGATCTTCATATTAATAATTTATAGAACAGAAGTAGTTAATTTAGAGTTTTTAATTTTAAACTATTAACAAAATGCAGATCTTCAAGTAAATAACTTATAGAACAAAAGTAGTTATTTTAGGGTTTTCAATTTTAAACTATTAACAAAATTCTGATCTTCAAGTAAATATCTTAAGGAACTAAAGTATTAGTTAGAAGATTTTGATTTTAAATTGCTACAAAATTCTGTTCTTCAAGTAAATAACTTATAGAACAAAAGTAGTTATTTTAGAGTTTTCAATTTTAAACTATTTACAACATTCTGATCTTCAAGTAAATAACTTATAGAACAGAAGTAGTTAATTTAGAGTTTTTAATTTTAAACTATTAAAAAATTCTGATCTTCAAGTAAATAACTTAAAGAACTAAAGTTTAGTTAGAAGATTTTGATTTTAAGTTGCTATAAAATTCTGTTCTTCAAGTAAATAACTTATAGAACAAAAGTAGTTATTTTAGAGTTTTCAATTTTAAACTATTAACAAAATTCTGATCTTCAAGTAAATAACTTATAGAACAAAAGTAGTTAATTTAGGGTTTTTAATTTTAAACTACTAACAAAATGCAGATCTTCAGGTAAATAACTTATAGAACAAAAGTAGTTATTTTAGGGTTTTCAATTTTAAACTATTTACAAAATTCTGATCTTCAAGTAAATAACTTATAGAACAATAGTAGTTAATTTAGGGTTTTTAATTTTAAACTACTAACAAAATGCAGATCTTCAGGTAAATAACTTATAGAACAAAAGTAGTTATTTTAGGGTTTTCAATTTTAAACTATTTACAAAATTCTGATCTTCAAGTAAATATCTTAAGGAACTAAAGTATTAGTTAGAAGATTTTGATTTTAAATTGCTACAAAATTCTGTTCTTCAAGTAAATAACTTATAGAACAAAAGTAGTTATTTTAGAGTTTTCAATTTTAAACTTTTAACAGCATTCTGATCTTCAAGTAAATAACTTATAGAACAGAAGTAGTTAATTTAGAGTTTTTAATTTTAAACTAATAACAAAATGCAGATCTACAAGTAAATAACTTATAGAACAAACGCAGTTATTTTAGTATTTTCAATTTTGAACTTTTACCAAAATTCTGATCTTCAAGTAAATAACTTAAAGGACTAAAGTATTAGTTTGAAGATTTTGATATTGTTTACGCCACTTCTCAAATTCTTCCCGTCGAGGCGATCTGAGTATGCGCCGAAGAGTCGAGGACACGCGCCATATTGGAAGAACCAACAATTTGTTCTAATATCAGTTTTGTGATATTTTCCCGGTTTTTTCAAGTGTTTTGTGACCAACAACCAACCTTGACCAGCTGATTAATAAAGGAACATTTCGCTACATTATAATAGTGCTTATCGGTGATCATCCTATTGTTATCCTTTCCCTTCACCCTATATGTTATTTCCCATCCGAAGAGAGAGGAGAAGCAAGAAGAATTCTCTGGTAAGTCACTATTATTTCTAACATCTATTACGCAATCATAAACCAAATATACAGTCCACTTTTTCATTCTCACTATAATTTTAGAAGTGAGAATTGGCCCAAACATTTGTTCCTTCGAGCCGAATTGGGTTATTGTTTGTTTTTTTCCAACTCAATTCAGTGATTTCTGCCCAGTTGATTGTGTTAACTTTTCTGATCATTTTCTTGATTATTCAGCGATTTGTTATAGTTTTAATTCCACCATTTGTTCGATTCTAATTTTGAAGATTAGATTAATCCAATTTTTTGATTTTATTACAAAATTATTTCTTTGAAAATTTCCGATTTTGTTAAATTGAGTATCGTAATCGAAACGATATTTCTTTCCGCAGCTGCATTGATAGTTTTATCACGTTCGTTAAATATTTGCCAGTTAAAACCGAATTTGTTTTTTAAATTCAAACTAAGAAGATTACCAAAATGACAAAAACCCAAATGGAAAAAAGGCTAGAAATTTTGTCTGCGAAGCGAGAAAACATATTTAGACGAATACAATTATGTCATGATGCTGCAGTAACCTTCAGAAATGATATTTCTAACCGCACCTACAAGGAAAACTTTAAAATAAGATACCACACCATCGAAAAAGTAGTTATGGACTATAAGGAAACTACGCAAGAAATAATAAATTTAAAGTTTGACCTAAATCCAGAGGAAAAACCTGATTATGCTTTGTTCCATGGTTTTGATGATATGCACGATACCATCCAATACCTAGCTTCCGAATTGTTAAAACCTGGTGCAAATAATTTACCCACAACATCATTAGCTGGTAATGAACACAGACCAAAAGTGAGGCTTCCCAAGATTGAATTAGTTAAGTTTGATGGCACTGATATGTCGCTTTGGCCAATTTTTTATGGTAATTTTAAGAACCTGATCCATGCTAAACCTGAATATTCCAAAAGTGAAAAACTCCAGTATTTATTAGGAAGTTTACACGGTAAAGCATTAAAAACATGCAGTGGTATAGAACCCGTACCTGATAATTATGATATCATATGGAAACTCCTAAAAGATACCTACCATGACAAGAAATTCTTATCTAACTTGTATTTAGATAGAATAACCAAGTTTCGCCCATTATCAATGCATCATCCTACAAAATTACAGTTCTTTTTGGAAAACTTTGATACCAGTGTCAGCAGCTTGAAGAGATTGAAAATTGATAACCTCGCTGATTACATTATCACCTACCTGGCTATGTCAAAATTATCTCAAGAAACCATTAATGCTTTTGAATTGATTAATTCCAAGACTACAGATATGCCAACTTATGACCAATTGATAAGTTTTGTTCGTCAGCAAAGCAAAATCGTTATAAAACATGACAAGCATCCTGTTAGTGATCCACATTTCAAAAATCCTAAGACTTTCTTCACTAATAGTACCGACTCTCGTTCGAAAACCAATTTTCGAAATTGCATTTCGTGTAATAAACAACCACATTTGCTGAAAGATTGTATTCACTTCAGGAATAGCACACACGAACACAAGTTTGGCCTATTAAAAGATAATAATCTTTGCTTTAATTGTTTTTCATCTAAACATTCCGCATCTTCGTGTCCATCGAGATTTAACTGCACCATCTGCAATAAAAGACATCATACCTTATTGCATAAAACCAATCCAATTAGTTTGGCAACCCCTACTTCATCTACCGAAATTTCCAATGCCGCAATGAATTCTAACAACGAAGCGGTTCACAGTTTATGCACTAACGTTCTGTCAGTTAAGAATCCGAGTCCCAATTACGTTTTGTTGAGCACAGCCCTAGTTAAAGTAAAGGATAAATGGAATAAAGAGCGTACACTTCGATTCATTATCGATAGCGGGTCTATGTCCAATTTCTTGACCTTCAATTGTTGTAACCGATTAGGATTATCTTTCACCAAATTATCTACATGTGCCATTGCAATTGGTTCAGCTACCAAACCCATTAGTGGACGAACAAGTTTAACTATTTCTTCAAATTTGAATTCCAATTTGAAATACCCAATTGAAGTGTTACTCATCGATAAAATTAGTGACGAATTGCCAAGCTTTCCAGTAGATATTCAATTCTACAATCACCTAAAATTTCTACCATTAGCTGATCCGACATTTAATATTCCTGGTCCAATTGATGGTCTTCTTGGAGCAGCTATGTTTGCTGAGATATTAGGTACTCACAAAATACCGGGAACCCTTAACACCCCTACAGCCATTCAAACCACCTTAGGATATGTGATTCTGGGCAATATTTCTCAAATGAAAACCAACATAAGTCCTCTGAACCGATCGACGACGTTCTTAACCTTAGATAATTTAGTAGAAAAAATGTTTGAACTTGAAGATTTCAATCCTCCTGCGTCAACTAAAGAAGATACTGTAGCCGAAGAAATATTTGTAAACCATGTGAAGCGTGATGAGAAAGGGCGTTATACCGTGGCTTTACCGTTTAAGGATGATCCAGAGAAGTTAGGTGATTCATATTTTCTTGCTAAAAGAAGATTAATTTCTTTGGAAAACCGATTGCTAAAATCCCCAAATCTTCGAATGCTTTATAATTCCGTCATCAAAGACTACTTAAGCCAAAAGCATATGTTGTTAGCACCAGAAAGTAGTTTAAATTCTCCTGGTTATTATATTCCTCATCACTGTGTATTTAAACCGGAAAGCGTTTCAACCCCATGTCGCATAGTTTTTGATGCAAGTATGAAATCTGATAATGGACTTTCATTGAATGATATTTTATATACCGGCGCTAAATTGCAAAATCATTCGATACCGATCTTGCTAAATTTTCGCTTATTTCCAATTGCCTTTTCATCAGACGTCAAACAGATGTATCGTCAAATTAATGTGATCGAGTCACACAGACCATATCAACGCATCTTATGGAGATTCAATCCGGAAGATCCCATCCAGGTTTATGAATTAAATACAGTAACCTTTGGTGTCAAATCATCTCCCTTCCTAAGTTTACGAACAGTAAAACAATTAGCAAGTTACGAATCTCTGTCCTATCCTCGAGCTGTAGCATATGTTAACAGAGATATGTATATGGATGATTTGATTTCTAGTGTACCCACTATTAAAGAAGCAATTGAATTATACCCTGACCTAATTAATATGTTCAAGTCCGGTGGATTTCAATTAGCAAAATGGACTTCAAATTCGTCCAACTTCTTAGAACGTATTCCAGATGAATTTAAATTAATCCAGCCTTTCGATTTTAATCAAGATAACGTAAAAATTCTTGGTTTACGTTGGAATCCCGTGACAGACCAGTTTTATTTTAAGATAACAATAAATATTCTACCCTGCACTAAGAGGAATATGTTATCTTTAGTAGCACGTACGTTTGATCCATTAGGTTTTTTGGCCCCTATCACGTTATTGATTAAATTGTTAATTAAGAAGTTGTGGGAGATGGGCATCGACTGGGATACCCCAGCACCTCCGGAAATTGGAAAAATATGGACAAAATGCCAAAATGAATTCGTTCTTCTAAACAAGTTAGAAATTCCACGTCATGTTTTGGTATTTGAGAAGACTCCTGTGACATTAATTGGTTTTGCAGACGCAAGTCAATCCGGATATGCTGCAGTAGTTTATCTACAAACTATTGACTCGTCCAATAAAATTAATGTGAGATTCCTATGTGCTCAATCCAAGGTTGCCCCCATGTGTAAAATTACCCTTCCACGTTTGGAACTTTGCGCCGCTACGTTATTATCTAAACTTTTAGCACATGTTCGAGATATATATTCCAATCGAGTAAAAATAAATAATATTTTTGCATTTACCGACTCCAATATAACCTTATGTTGGATCAATTCGACTACTAAGAAATTAAAACCATTTGTTGGAAATAGAGTAGCAAAGATACAAACTTGTTTACCTCCGTTACATTGGTATTACGTTCCAGGGAAATTGAATGTGTCTGATTGTGCATCTCGAGGACTCACTCCTTCAACTTTACTTCACCATCCTACATGGTTTGCTGGCCCTCTTTGGTTGACATCATCTCGTTCCAAATGGCCAATTAAACCCTTTTGTGAGATTATAGTCCCTTCCGATGATGATGATAAGAAAGAATTAGTGCTTCTTACCGTTCCAGATGTGATTTCTCCATTGTATTCATTGATAAATTATTTCTTGTCTTGGACCAAACTTCTAAACGCCACCGTTTATGTTCTTCGATTTATAAAAGTTTTATCAAACCAAACATCGATTACCACTTTGCATTTAAAAACTGCCGAAATGTTTCTCATAAAAGCCGTTCAACAACGTTATTTTCAAAGAGAGTTTCATAGTTTAAGGAATAATAAAGTCGATCCATCCAACCTACGTCGTTTATGTCCCTTTATAAAAGAAGGTCTTATCCGAGTTGGAGGGCGGTTAGCCAACGCTGCTGTTAGTTATGACCACAAACATCCTATTTTATTACCCAAATCAGACCCGTTGGTAATCATGTTAATTACCTATTATCACAAACTACATCATCATGCGGGAGCATATTTATTGCAATCTTTGTTAATGCAAAATTACTGGATTTTATCAGCAAGAAGTATAATTCGCCGATGCATTTGGAAATGCAATCATTGTTTTAGTTTATCTCCAAAGCCTACAATTCCTTTGATGGCTAATTTACCATTTGAAAAAGTTAACCAAGCTAAAGCCTTTATATCAACAGGATTTGATTTCACAGGAGCCTTTCAAATTACGTTAAGTCGTCGTCGAGGTGTCCGAACCCAGAAAGCCTACGTCTGCCTCTTTGTGTGTCTAGCAACAAAAGCTGTTCATCTCGAGTTGGCTTCCGATTTATCTACCGAGTGTTTTATAGCCGACCATTGGTAAACTTTGCCCACTTCCAAACCAGTAACCAATGGTTTTAGTTTTGTTCATTTTTTGTTTTTTTTTTGATCCGTATTTAATTTTGCCTGCATTGAATTTATGTTAATTTTGATTTGGAATTTCCCTTATTTGTTTTCTTCTTTAATGATAATTCCTTTTGTTTGTTTATAAAAATATTCCCTCTTGAATTGATAATTCAAGCCCGGGCCGGCAGGATGTTTACGCCACTTCTCAAATTCTTCCCGTCGAGGCGATCTGAGTATGCGCCGAAGAGTCGAGGACACGCGCCATATTGGAAGAACCAACAATTTGTTCTAATATCAGTTTTGTGATATTTTCCCGGTTTTTTCAAGTGTTTTGTGACCAACAACCAACCTTGACCAGCTGATTAATAAAGGAACATTTCGCTACATTATAATAGTGCTTATCGGTGATCATCCTATTGTTATCCTTTCCCTTCACCCTATATGTTATTTCCCATCCGAAGAGAGAGGAGAAGCAAGAAGAATTCTCTGGTAAGTCACTATTATTTCTAACATCTATTACGCAATCATAAACCAAATATACAGTCCACTTTTTCATTCTCACTATAATTTTAGAAGTGAGAATTGGCCCAAACAGATATTAAATTGTCTAAATATTTCTGTTCTTTAAGTAAATAACTAAAAGAACAAAACTAGTTAGATTATAGCTTTAATTTTAAACTATTAACAAAATGCATTTTATTTTAACATTACATAACATTACATATTAACAAAATTCAAGTAAATAACTTATAGAACAAAAGTAGTTATTTTAAGTTTTCAATTTTAAACTATTAAAAACATTCTGATCTTCAAGTAAATAACTTATAGAACAGAAGTAGTTAATTTAGAGTTTTTAATTTTAAACTTTTAACAAAATGCAGATCTTCAAGTAAAAAACTTATAGAACAAAAATAGTTATTTTAGGGTTTTCAATTTTAAACTATTAGCAAAATTCTGATCTTCAAGTAAATTACTTAAAGAACTAAAGTATTAGTTAGAAGATTTTGATTTTAAATTGCTACAAAATTCTGTTCTTCAAGTAAATAACTTAGAACAAAAGTAGTTATTTTAGAGTTTTCAATTTTAAACTTTTAACAAAATTCTGATCTTCAAGTAAATAACTTATAGAACAGAAGTAGTTAATTTAGCGTTTTTAATTTTAAACTATTAACAAAATGCAGATCTTCAAGTAATTAACTTATAGCACAAAAGTAGTTATTTTAGGGTTTTCAATTTTAAACTATCAACAAAATTCTGATCTTCATGTAAATAACTTATAGAACAGAAGTAGTTAATTTAGAGTTTTTAACTTTAAACTATTAACAAAATGCAGATCTTCAAGTAAATAACTTATAGAACAAAAGTAGTTATTTTAGGGTTTTCAATTTTAAACTATTAAAAACATTCTGATCTTCAAGTAAATAACTTATAGAACAGAAGTAGTTAATTTAGAGTTTTTAATTTTAAACTTTTAACAAAATGCAGATCTTCAAGTAAATAACTTATAAAACAAAAGTAGTTATTTTAGGGTTTACAATTTTAAACTATTAACAAAATACTGATCTTCATGTAAATAACTTATAGAACAGAAGTAGTTAATTTAGAGTTTTTAATTTTAAACTGTTAACAAAATGCAGATCTTCAAGTAAATAACTTATAGAACAAAAGTAGTTATTTTAGGGTTTACAATTTTAAACTATTAACAAAATACTGATCTTCATATTAATAATTTATAGAACAGAAGTAGTTAATTTAGAGTTTTTAATTTTAAACTATTAACAAAATGCAGATCTTCAAGTAAATAACTTATAGAACAAAAGTAGTTATTTTAGGGTTTTCAATTTTAAACTATTAACAAAATTCTGATCTTCAAGTAAATATCTTAAGGAACTAAAGTATTAGTTAGAAGATTTTGATTTTAAATTGCTACAAAATTCTGTTCTTCAAGTAAATAACTTATAGAACAAAAGTAGTTATTTTAGAGTTTTCAATTTTAAACTATTTACAACATTCTGATCTTCAAGTAAATAACTTATAGAACAGAAGTAGTTAATTTAGAGTTTTTAATTTTAAACTATTAAAAAATTCTGATCTTCAAGTAAATAACTTAAAGAACTAAAGTTTAGTTAGAAGATTTTGATTTTAAGTTGCTATAAAATTCTGTTCTTCAAGTAAATAACTTATAGAACAAAAGTAGTTATTTTAGAGTTTTCAATTTTAAACTATTAACAAAATTCTGATCTTCAAGTAAATAACTTATAGAACAAAAGTAGTTAATTTAGGGTTTTTAATTTTAAACTACTAACAAAATGCAGATCTTCAGGTAAATAACTTATAGAACAAAAGTAGTTATTTTAGGGTTTTCAATTTTAAACTATTTACAAAATTCTGATCTTCAAGTAAATATCTTAAGGAACTAAAGTATTAGTTAGAAGATTTTGATTTTAAATTGCTACAAAATTCTGTTCTTCAAGTAAATAACTTATAGAACAAAAGTAGTTATTTTAGAGTTTTCAATTTTAAACTTTTTACAGCATTCTGATCTTCAAGTAAATAACTTATAGAACAAACGCAGTTATTTTAGTATTTTCAATTTTGAACTTTTACCAAAATTCTGATCTTCAAGTAAATAACTTAAAGGACTAAAGTATTAGTTTGAAGATTTTGATTTTAAATTGTCTACATATTTCTGTTCTTTAAGTAAATAACTAAAAGAACAAAACTAGTTAGATTATAGCTTTAATTTTAAACTATTAACAAAATGCATTTTATTTTAACATTACATAACATTACATATTAACAAAATTCAAGTAAATAACTTATAGAACAAAAGTAGTTATTTTAGGGTTTTCAATTTTAAACTATTTACAAAATTCTGATCTTCAAGTAAATATCTTAAGGAACTAAAGTATTAGTTAGAAGATTTTGATTTTAAATTGCTACAAAATTCTGTTCTTCAAGTAAATAACTTATAGAACAAAAGTAGTTATTTTAGAGTTTTCAATTTTAAACTTTTAACAGCATTCTGATCTTCAAGTAAATAACTTATAGAACAGAAGTAGTTAATTTAGAGTTTTTAATTTTAAACTAATAACAAAATGCAGATCTACAAGTAAATAACTTATAGAACAAACGCAGTTATTTTAGTATTTTCAATTTTGATCTTTTACCAAAATTCTGATCTTCAAGTAAATAACTTAAAGGACTAAAGTATTAGTTTGAAGATTTTGATTTTAAATTGTCTACATATTTCTGTTCTTTAAGTAAATAACTAAAAGAACAAAACTAGTTAGATTATAGCTTTAATTTTAAACTATTAACAAAATGCATTTTATTTTAACATTACATAACATTACATATTAACAAAATTCAAGTAAATAACTTATAGAACAAAAGTAGTTATTTTAAGTTTTCAATTTTAAACTACTAACAAAATTCTGATCTTCAAGTAAATAACTTATAGAACAGAAGTAGTTAATTTAGAGTTTTTAATTTTAAACTATTAACAAAATGCAGATCTTCAAGTAATTAACTTATAGCACAAAAGTAGTTATTTTAGGGTTTTCAATTTTAAACTATCAACAAAATTCTGATCTTCATGTAAATAACTTATAGAACAGAAGTAGTTAATTTAGAGTTTTTAATTTTAAACTATTAACAAAATGCAGATCTTCAAGTAAATAACTTATAGAACAAAAGTAGTTATTTTAGGGTTTTCAATTTTAAACTATTAAAAACATTCTGATCTTCAAGTAAATAACTTATAGAACAGAAGTAGTTAATTTAGAGTTTTTAATTTTAAACTTTTAACAAAATGCAGATCTTCAAGTAAATAACTTATAAAACAAAAGTAGTTATTTTAGGGTTTACAATTTTAAACTATTAACAAAATACTGATCTTCATGTAAATAACTTATAGAACAGAAGTAGTTAATTTAGAGTTTTTAATTTTAAACTGTTAACAAAATGCAGATCTTCAAGTAAATAACTTATAGAACAAAAGTAGTTATTTTAGGGTTTACAATTTTAAACTATTAACAAAATACTGATCTTCATATTAATAATTTATAGAACAGAAGTAGTTAATTTAGAGTTTTTAATTTTAAACTATTAACAAAATGCAGATCTTCAAGTAAATAACTTATAGAACAAAAGTAGTTATTTTAGAGTTTTCAATTTTAAACTATTAACAACATTCTGATCTTCAAGTAAATAACTTATAGAACAGAAGTAGTTAATTTAGAGTTTTTAATTTTAAACTATTAAAAAATTCTGATCTTCAAGTAAATAACTTAAAGAACTAAAGTTTAGTTAGAAGATTTTGATTTTAAGTTGCTATAAAATTCTGTTCTTCAAGTAAATAACTTATAGAACAAAAGTAGTTATTTTAGCGTTTTCAATTTTAAACTATTAACAAAATTCTGATCTTCAAGCAAATAACTTATAGAACAGAAGTAGTTAATTTAGAGTTTTTAATTTTAAACTACTAACAAAATGCAGATCTTCAAGTAAATAACTTATAGATCAAAAGTAGTTAGTTTAGGGTTTTCAATTTTAAACTATTATAAAATTCTAATCTTCAAGTAAATAACTTAAAGTACTAAAGTATTAGTTAGAAGATTTTGATTTTACATTGCTACAAAATTCTGTTCTTCAAGTAAATAACTTATAGAACAAAAGTAGTTATTTTAGAGTTTTCAATTTTAAACTATTAATAATATTCTGATCTTCAAGTAAATAACTTATAGAACAGAAGTAGTTAATTTAGAGTTTTTAATTTTAAACTATTAACAAAATACAGATCTTCTAGTAAATAACTTATAGAACAAAAGTAGTTATTTTAGGGTTTTCAATTTTAAACTATTAACAAAATTCTGATCTTCATGTAAATCACTTATAGAACAGAAGTAGTTAATTTAGAGTTTTTAATTTTAAACTATTAACAAAAGCAGATCTTCAAGTAAATAACTTATAGAACAGAAGTAGTTAATTTAGAGTTTTTAATTTTAAACTATTAACAAAATTCTGATCTTCAAGTAAATAACTTAAAGAACTAAAGTTTAGTTAGAAGATTTTGATTTGAAGTTGCTACAAAATTCTGTTCTTCAAGTAAATAACTTATAGAACAAAAGTAGTTATTTTAGAGTTTTCAATTTTAAACTATTAACAAAATACTGATCTTCATGTAAATAACTTATAGAACAGAAGTAGTTAATTTAGAGTTTTTAATTTTAAACTATTAACAAAATGCAGATCTTCAAGTAAATAACTTATAGAACAAAAGTAGTTATTTTAGGGTTTTCAATTTCAAACTAATAACAAAATTCTGATCTTCTAGTAAATAACTTATAGAACAAAAGTAGTTATTTTAGAGTTTTCAATTTTAAACTATTAACAACATTCTTATCTTCAAGTAACTAACGTATAGAACAGAAGTAGTTAATTTAGAGTTTTTAATTTTAAACTATTAACAAAATGCAGATCTTCAAGTAAATAACTTATAGAACAAAAGTATTTATTTTAGGGTTTTCAATTTTAAACTATTAACAAAATTCTGATCTTCAAGTAAATAACTTATAGAACAAAAGTAGTTAATTTAGGGTTTTTAATTTTAAACTACTAACAAAATGCAGATCTTCAGGTAAATAACTTATAGAACAAAAGTAGTTATTTTAGGGTTTTCAATTTTAAACTATTTCCAAAATTCTGATCTTCAAGTAAATATCTTAAGGAACTAAAGTATTAGTTAGAAGATTTTGATTTTAAATTGCTACAAAATTCTGTTCTTCAAGTAAATAACTTATAGAACAAAAGTAGTTATTTTAGAGTTTTCAATTTTAAACTTTTAACAGCATTCTGATCTTCAAGTAAATAACTTATAGAACAGAAGTAGTTAATTTAGAGTTTTTAATTTTAAACTAATAACAAAATGCAGATCTACAAGTAAATAACTTATAGAACAAACGCAGTTATTTTAGTATTTTCAATTTTGAACTTTTACCAAAATTCTGATCTTCAAGTAAATAACTTAAAGGACTAAAGTATTAGTTTGAAAATTTTGATTTTAAATTGTCTACATATTTCTGTTCTTTAAGTAAATAACTAAAAGAACAAAACTAGTTAGATTATAGCTTTAATTTTAAACTATTAACAAAATGCATTTTATTTTAACATTACATAACATTACATATTAACAAAATTCAAGTAAATAACTTATAGAACAAAAGTAGTTATTTTAAGTTTTCAATTTTAAACTATTAAAAACATTCTGATCTTCAAGTAAATAACTTATAGAACAGAAGTAGTTAATTTAGAGTTTTTAATTTTAAACTTTTAACAAAATGCAGATCTTCAAGTAAAAAACTTATAGAACAAAAATAGTTATTTTAGGGTTTTCAATTTTAAACTATTAGCAAAATTCTGATCTTCAAGTAAATTACTTAAAGAACTAAAGTATTAGTTAGAAGATTTTGATTTTAAATTGCTACAAAATTCTGTTCTTCAAGTAAATAACTTAGAACAAAAGTAGTTATTTTAGAGTTTTCAATTTTAAACTATTAACAAAATTCTGATCTTCAAGTAAATAACTTATAGAACAGAAGTAGTTCATTTAGCGTTTTTAATTTTAAACTATTAACAAAATGCAGATCTTCAAGTAATTAACTTATAGCACAAAAGTAGTTATTTTAGGGTTTTCAATTTTAAACTATCAACAAAATTCTGATCTTCACCTAAATAACTTATAGAACAGAAGTAGTTAATTTAGAGTTTTTAATTTTAAACTATTAACAAAATGCAGATCTTCAAGTAAATAACTTATAGAACAAAAGTAGTTATTTTAGGGTTTTCAATTTTAAACTATTAAAAACATTCTGATCTTCAAGTAAATAACTTATAGAACAGAAGTAGTTAATTTAGAGTTTTTAATTTTAAACTTTTAACAAAATGCAGATCTTCAAGTAAATAACTTATAAAACAAAAGTAGTTATTTTAGGGTTTACAATTTTAAACTATTAACAAAATACTGATCTTCATGTAAATAACTTATAGAACAGAAGTAGTTAATTTAGAGTTTTTAATTTTAAACTGTTAACAAAATGCAGATCTTCAAGTAAATAACTTATAGAACAAAAGTAGTTATTTTAGGGTTTTCAATTTTAAACTATTAACAAAATTCTGATCTTCAAGTAAATATCTTAAGGAACTAAAGTATTAGTTAGAAGATTTTGATTTTAAATTGCTACAAAATTCTGTTCTTCAAGTAAATAACTTATAGAACAAAAGTAGTTATTTTAGAGTTTTCAATTTTAAACTATTAACAACATTCTGATCTTCAAGTAAATAACTTATAGAACAGAAGTAGTTAATTTAGAGTTTTTAATTTTAAACTATTAAAAAATTCTGATCTTCAAGTAAATAACTTATAGAACAAAAGTAGTTATTTTAGCGTTTTCAATTTTAAACTATTAATAATATTCTGATCTTCAAGTAAATAACTTATAGAACAGAAGTAGTTAATTTAGAGTTTTTAATTTTAAACTACTAACAAAATGCAGATCTTCTAGTAAATAACTTATAGAACAAAAGTAGTTATTTTAGGGTTTTCAATTTTAAACTATTAACAAAATTCTGATCTTCATGTAAATCACTTATAGAACAGAAGTAGTTAATTTAGAGTTTTTAATTTTAAACTATTAACAAAAGCAGATCTTCAAGTAAATAACTTATAGAACAGAAGTAGTTAATTTAGAGTTTTTAATTTTAAACTATTAACAAAATTCTGATCTTCAAGTAAATAACTTAAAGAACTAAAGTTTAGTTAGAAGATTTTGATTTGAAGTTGCTACAAAATTCTGTTCTTCAAGTAAATAACTTATAGAACAAAAGTAGTTATTTTAGAGTTTTCAATTTTAAACTATTAACAAAATACTGATGTTCATGTAAATAACTTATAGAACAGAAGTAGTTAATTTAGAGTTTTTAATTTTAAACTATTAACAAAATGCAGATCTTCAAGTAAATAACTTATAGAACAAAAGTAGTTATTTTAGGGTTTTCAATTTTAAACTAATAACAAAATTCTGATCTTCTAGTAAATAACTTATAGAACAAAAGTAGTTATTTTAGAGTTTTCAATTTTAAACTATTAACAACATTCTTATCTTCAAGTAACTAACGTATAGAACAGAAGTAGTTAATTTAGAGTTTTTAATTTTAAACTATTAACAAAATGCAGATCTTCAAGTAAATAACTTATAGAACAAAAGTATTTATTTTAGGGTTTTCAATTTTAAACTATTAACAAAATTCTGATCTTCAAGTAAATAACTTATAGAACAAAAGTAGTTAATTTAGGGTTTTTAATTTTAAACTACTAACAAAATGCAGATCTTCAGGTAAATAACTTATAGAACAAAAGTAGTTATTTTAGGGTTTTCAATTTTAAACTATTTACAAAATTCTGATCTTCAAGTAAATATCTTAAGGAACTAAAGTATTAGTTAGAAGATTTTGATTTTAAATTGCTACAAAATTCTGTTCTTCAAGTAAATAACTTATAGAACAAAAGTAGTTATTTTAGAGTTTTCAATTTTAAACTTTTAACAGCATTCTGATCTTCAAGTAAATAACTTATAGAACAGAAGTAGTTAATTTAGAGTTTTTAATTTTAAACTAATAACAAAATGCAGATCTACAAGTAAATAACTTATAGAACAAACGCAGTTATTTTAGTATTTTCAATTTTGAACTTTTTCCAAAATTCTGAACTTCAAGTAAATAACTTAAAGGACTAAAGTATTAGTTTGAAAATTTTGATTTTAAATTGTCTACATATTTCTGTTCTTTAAGTAAATAACTAAAAGAACAAAACTAGTTAGATTATAGCTTTAATTTTAAACTATTAACAAAATGCATTTTATTTTAACATTACATAACATTACATATTAACAAAATTCAAGTAAATAACTTATAGAACAAAAGTAGTTATTTTAAGTTTTCAATTTTAAACTATTAAAAACATTCTGATCTTCAAGTAAATAACTTATAGAACAGAAGTAGTTAATTTAGAGTTTTTAATTTTAAACTTTTAACAAAATGCAGATCTTCAAGTAAAAAACTTATAGAACAAAAATAGTTATTTTAGGGTTTTCAATTTTAAACTATTAGCAAAATTCTGATCTTCAAGTAAATTACTTAAAGAACTAAAGTATTAGTTAGAAGATTTTGATTTTAAATTGCTACAAAATTCTGTTCTTCAAGTAAATAACTTAGAACAAAAGTAGTTATTTTAGAGTTTTCAATTTTAAACTATTAACAAAATTCTGATCTTCAAGTAAATAACTTATAGAACAGAAGTAGTTCATTTAGCGTTTTTAATTTTAAACTATTAACAAAATGCAGATCTTCAAGTAATTAACTTATAGCACAAAAGTAGTTATTTTAGGGTTTTCAATTTTAAACTATCAACAAAATTCTGATCTTCACCTAAATAACTTATAGAACAGAAGTAGTTAATTTAGAGTTTTTAATTTTAAACTATTAACAAAATGCAGATCTTCAAGTAAATAACTTATAGAACAAAAGTAGTTATTTTAGGGTTTTCAATTTTAAACTATTAAAAACATTCTGATCTTCAAGTAAATAACTTATAGAACAGAAGTAGTTAATTTAGAGTTTTTAATTTTAAACTTTTAACAAAATGCAGATCTTCAAGTAAATAACTTATAAAACAAAAGTAGTTATTTTAGGGTTTACAATTTTAAACTATTAACAAAATACTGATCTTCATGTAAATAACTTATAGAACAGAAGTAGTTAATTTAGAGTTTTTAATTTTAAACTGTTAACAAAATGCAGATCTTCAAGTAAATAACTTATAGAACAAAAGTAGTTATTTTAGGGTTTTCAATTTTAAACTATTAACAAAATTCTGATCTTCAAGTAAATATCTTAAGGAACTAAAGTATTAGTTAGAAGATTTTGATTTTAAATTGCTACAAAATTCTGTTCTTCAAGTAAATAACTTATAGAACAAAAGTAGTTATTTTAGAGTTTTCAATTTTAAACTATTAACAACATTCTGATCTTCAAGTAAATAACTTATAGAACAGAAGTAGTTAATTTAGAGTTTTTAATTTTAAACTATTAAAAAATTCTGATCTTCAAGTAAATAACTTAAAGAACTAAAGTTTAGTTAGAAGATTTTGATTTTAAGTTGCTATAAAATTCTGTTCTTCAAGTAAATAACTTATAGAACAAAAGTAGTTATTTTAGCGTTTTCAATTTTAAACTATTAACAAAATTCTGATCTTCAAGCAAATAACTTATAGAACAGAAGTAGTTAATTTAGAGTTTTTAATTTTAAACTACTAACAAAATGCAGATCTTCAAGTAAATAACTTATAGATCAAAAGTAGTTAGTTTAGGGTTTTCAATTTTAAACTATTATAAAATTCTAATCTTCAAGTAAATAACTTAAAGTACTAAAGTATTAGTTAGAAGATTTTGATTTTACATTGCTACAAAATTCTGTTCTTCAAGTAAATAACTTATAGAACAAAAGTAGTTATTTTAGAGTTTTCAATTTTAAACTATTAATAATATTCTGATCTTCAAGTAAATAACTTATAGAACAGAAGTAGTTAATTTAGAGTTTTTAATTTTAAACTATTAACAAAATACAGATCTTCTAGTAAATAACTTATAGAACAAAAGTAGTTATTTTAGGGTTTTCAATTTTAAACTATTAACAAAATTCTGATCTTCATGTAAATCACTTATAGAACAGAAGTAGTTAATTTAGAGTTTTTAATTTTAAACTATTAACAAAAGCAGATCTTCAAGTAAATAACTTATAGAACAGAAGTAGTTAATTTAGAGTTTTTAATTTTAAACTATTAACAAAATAAGACAAAGGAATTTCAGGTTGTATTGGGAGGCAAATCAAACAATATATTTGTACGCCGACGTTTCGGAAGATTTATTCCTCCATTATCAAGACTATAATGAAAAACATGTATAAGTCACATGGGTATACAGATAATACAACTCACCGGAGAACAAATAAGATGTAAAATGTTCGATGTAAGCCTAAACGAAGACAACTGCATGTGTCCGAAGCAAACACATTCAACGAGGTCCACAAATTTTGAATACAAAAACAATATTACAACAAAACATGAAATGACTTCACATTGTAAATATAAAACTATGTAAAAATATAAATAACTATGTACAGCATTAAAATAATTAACCATTAGCATTAAAATGTAACGAATATTCAATTCAAAAAACTATGGGAAATAATCTAACTTAAAATTTTAAACCAAAATGTGTTTCCTCTCGCAATCTAATATGCACGGATAAAATGCAGGTGGGTAGGCAACCCATAAAGTGTATAAAATAATAGACGCTCGAAAAATATATTGTTTATACAAATATATTGTTTGATTTGCCTCCCAATACAACCTGAAATTCCTTTGTCTTATTATTATATTGGGTGAGATATACCGTTTACATATTAACAAAATTCTGATCTTCAAGTAAATAACTTAAAGAACTAAAGTTTAGTTAGAAGATTTTGATTTGAAGTTGCTACAAAATTCTATTCTTCAAGTAAATAACTTATAGAACAAAAGTAGTTATTTTAGAGTTTTCAATTTTAAACTATTAACAAAATACTGATCTTCATGTAAATAACTTATAGAACAGAAGTAGTTAATTTAGAGTTTTTAATTTTAAACTATTAACAAAATGCAGATCTTCAAGTAAATAACTTATAGAACAAAAGTAGTTATTTTAGGGTTTTCAATTTTAAACTAATAACAAAATTCTGATCTTCTAGTAAATAACTTATAGAACAAAAGTAGTTATTTTAGAGTTTTCAATTTTAAACTATTAACAACATTCTTATCTTCAAGTAACTAACGTATAGAACAGAAGTAGTTAATTTAGAGTTTTTAATTTTAAACTATTAACAAAATGCAGATCTTCAAGTAAATAACTTATAGAACAAAAGTATTTATTTTAGGGTTTTCAATTTTAAACTATTAACAAAATTCTGATCTTCAAGTAAATAACTTATAGAACAAAAGTAGTTAATTTAGGGTTTTTAATTTTAAACTACTAACAAAATGCAGATCTTCAGGTAAATAACTTATAGAACAAAAGTAGTTATTTTAGGGTTTTCAATTTTAAACTATTTACAAAATTCTGATCTTCAAGTAAATATCTTAAGGAACTAAAGTATTAGTTAGAAGATTTTGATTTTAAATTGCTACAAAATTCTATTCTTCAAGTAAATAACTTATAGAACAAAAGTAGTTATTTTAGAGTTTTCAATTTTAAACTTTTAACAGCATTCTGATCTTCAAGTAAATAACTTATAGAACAGAAGTAGTTAATTTAGAGTTTTTAATTTTAAACTAATAACAAAATGCAGATCTACAAGTAAATAACTTATAGAACAAACGCAGTTATTTTAGTATTTTCAATTTTGAACTTTTACCAAAATTCTGATCTTCAAGTAAATAACTTAAAGGACTAAAGTATTAGTTTGAAAATTTTGATTTTAAATTGTCTACATATTTCTGTTCTTTAAGTAAATAACTAAAAGAACAAAACTAGTTAGATTATAGCTTTAATTTTAAACTATTAACAAAATGCATTTTATTTTAACATTACATAACATTACATATTAACAAAATTCAAGTAAATAACTTATAGAACAAAAGTAGTTATTTTAAGTTTTCAATTTTAAACTATTAAAAACATTCTGATCTTCAAGTAAATAACTTATAGAACAGAAGTAGTTAATTTAGAGTTTTTAATTTTAAACTTTTAACAAAATGCAGATCTTCAAGTAAAAAACTTATAGAACAAAAAGAGTTATTTTAGGGTTTTCAATTTTAAACTATTAGCAAAATTCTGATCTTCAAGTAAATTACTTAAAGAACTAAAGTATTAGTTAGAAGATTTTGATTTTAAATTGCTACAAAATTCTGTTCTTCAAGTAAATAACTTAGAACAAAAGTAGTTATTTTAGAGTTTTCAATTTTAAACTATTAACAAAATTCTGATCTTCAAGTAAATAACTTATAGAACAGAAGTAGTTCATTTAGCGTTTTTAATTTTAAACTATTAACAAAATGCAGATCTTCAAGTAATTAACTTATACCACAAAAGTAGTTATTTTAGGGTTTTCAATTTTAAACTATCAACAAAATTCTGATCTTCACCTAAATAACTTATAGAACAGAAGTAGTTAATTTAGAGTTTTTAATTTTAAACTATTAACAAAATGCAGATCTTCAAGTAAATAACTTATAGAACAAAAGTAGTTATTTTAGGGTTTTCAATTTTAAACTATTAAAAACATTCTGATCTTCAAGTAAATAACTTATAGAACAGAAGTAGTTAATTTAGAGTTTTTAATTTTAAACTTTTAACAAAATGCAGATCTTCAAGTAAATAACTTATAAAACAAAAGTAGTTATTTTAGGGTTTACAATTTTAAACTATTAACAAAATACTGATCTTCATGTAAATAACTTATAGAACAGAAGTAGTTAATTTAGAGTTTTTAATTTTAAACTGTTAACAAAATGCAGATCTTCAAGTAAATAACTTATAGAACAAAAGTAGTTATTTTAGGGTTTTCAATTTTAAACTATTAACAAAATTCTGATCTTCAAGTAAATATCTTAAGGAACTAAAGTATTAGTTAGAAGATTTTGATTTTAAATTGCTACAAAATTCTGTTCTTCAAGTAAATAACTTATAGAACAAAAGTAGTTATTTTAGAGTTTTCAATTTTAAACTATTAACAACATTCTGATCTTCAAGTAAATAACTTATAGAACAGAAGTAGTTAATTTAGAGTTTTTAATTTTAAACTATTAAAAAATTCTGATCTTCAAGTAAATAACTTAAAGAACTAAAGTTTAGTTAGAAGATTTTGATTTTAAGTTGCTATAAAATTCTGTTCTTCAAGTAAATAACTTATAGAACAAAAGTAGTTATTTTAGCGTTTTCAATTTTAAACTATTAACAAAATTCTGATCTTCAAGCAAATAACTTATAGAACAGAAGTAGTTAATTTAGAGTTTTTAATTTTAAACTACTAACAAAATGCAGATCTTCAAGTAAATAACTTATAGATCAAAAGTAGTTAGTTTAGGGTTTTCAATTTTAAACTATTATAAAATTCTAATCTTCAAGTAAATAACTTAAAGTACTAAAGTATTAGTTAGAAGATTTTGATTTTACATTGCTACAAAATTCTGTTCTTCAAGTAAATAACTTATAGAACAAAAGTAGTTATTTTAGAGTTTTCAATTTTAAACTATTAATAATATTCTGATCTTCAAGTAAATAACTTATAGAACAGAAGTAGTTAATTTAGAGTTTTTAATTTTAAACTATTAACAAAATACAGATCTTCTAGTAAATAACTTATAGAACAAAAGTAGTTATTTTAGGGTTTTCAATTTTAAACTATTAACAAAATTCTGATCTTCATGTAAATCACTTATAGAACAGAAGTAGTTAATTTAGAGTTTTTAATTTTAAACTATTAACAAAAGCAGATCTTCAAGTAAATAACTTATAGAACAGAAGTAGTTAATTTAGAGTTTTTAATTTTAAACTATTAACAAAATGCAGATCTTCAAGTAAATAACTTATAGAACAAAAGTATTTATTTTAGGGTTTTCAATTTTAAACTATTAACAAAATTCTGATCTTCAAGTAAATAACTTATAGAACAAAAGTAGTTAATTTAGGGTTTTTAATTTTAAACTACTAACAAAATGCAGATCTTCAGGTAAATAACTTATAGAACAAAAGTAGTTATTTTAGGGTTTTCAATTTTAAACTATTTACAAAATTCTGATCTTCAAGTAAATATCTTAAGGAACTAAAGTATTAGTTAGAAGATTTTGATTTTAAATTGCTACAAAATTCTGTTCTTCAAGTAAATAACTTATAGAACAAAAGTAGTTATTTTAGAGTTTTCAATTTTAAACTTTTAACAGCATTCTGATCTTCAAGTAAATAACTTATAGAACAGAAGTAGTTAATTTAGAGTTTTTAATTTTAAACTAATAACAAAATGCAGATCTACAAGTAAATAACTTATAGAACAAACGCAATTATTTTAGTATTTTCAATTTTGAACTTTTACCAAAATTCTGATCTTCAAGTAAATAACTTAAAGGACTAAAGTATTAGTTTGAAAATTTTGATTTTAAATTGTCTACATATTTCTGTTCTTTAAGTAAATAACTAAAAGAACAAAACTAGTTAGATTATAGCTTTAATTTTAAACTATTAACAAAATGCATTTTATTTTAACATTACATAACATTACATATTAACAAAATTCAAGTAAATAACTTATAGAACAGAAGTAGTTAATTTAGAGTTTTTAATTTTAAACTTTTAACAAAATGCAGATCTTCAAGTAAAAAACTTATAGAACAAAAAGAGTTATTTTAGGGTTTTCAATTTTAAACTATTAGCAAAATTCTGATCTTCAAGTAAATTACTTAAAGAACTAAAGTATTAGTTAGAAGATTTTGATTTTAAATTGCTACAAAATTCTGTTCTTCAAGTAAATAACTTAGAACAAAAGTAGTTATTTTAGAGTTTTCAATTTTAAACTATTAACAAAATTCTGATCTTCAAGTAAATAACTTATAGAACAGAAGTAGTTCATTTAGCGTTTTTAATTTTAAACTATTAACAAAATGCAGATCTTCAAGTAATTAACTTATAGCACAAAAGTAGTTATTTTAGGGTTTTCAATTTTAAACTATCAACAAAATTCTGATCTTCACCTAAATAACTTATAGAACAGAAGTAGTTAATTTAGAGTTTTTAATTTTAAACTATTAACAAAATCCAGATCTTCAAGTAAATAACTTATAGAACAAAAGTAGTTATTTTAGGGTTTTCAATTTTAAACTATTAAAAACATTCTGATCTTCAAGTAAATAACTTATAGAACAGAAGTAGTTAATTTAGAGTTTTTAATTTTAAACTTTTAACAAAATGCAGATCTTCAAGTAAATAACTTATAAAACAAAAGTAGTTATTTTAGGGTTTACAATTTTAAACTATTAACAAAATACTGATCTTCATGTAAATAACTTATAGAACAGAAGTAGTTAATTTAGAGTTTTTAATTTTAAACTGTTAACAAAATGCAGATCTTCAAGTAAATAACTTATAGAACAAAAGTAGTTATTTTAGGGTTTTCAATTTTAAACTATTAACAAAATTCTGATCTTCAAGTAAATATCTTAAGGAACTAAAGTATTAGTTAGAAGATTTTGATTTTAAATTGCTACAAAATTCTGTTCTTCAAGTAAATAACTTATAGAACAAAAGTAGTTATTTTAGAGTTTTCAATTTTAAACTATTAACAACATTCTGATCTTCAAGTAAATAACTTATAGAACAGAAGTAGTTAATTTAGAGTTTTTAATTTTAAACTATTAAAAAATTCTGATCTTCAAGTAAATAACTTAAAGAACTAAAGTTTAGTTAGAAGATTTTGATTTTAAGTTGCTATAAAATTCTGTTCTTCAAGTAAATAACTTATAGAACAAAAGTAGTTATTTTAGCGTTTTCAATTTTAAACTATTAACAAAATTCTGATCTTCAAGCAAATAACTTATAGAACAGAAGTAGTTAATTTAGAGTTTTTAATTTTAAACTACTAACAAAATGCAGATCTTCAAGTAAATAACTTATAGATCAAAAGTAGTTAGTTTAGGGTTTTCAATTTTAAACTATTATAAAATTCTAATCTTCAAGTAAATAACTTAAAGTACTAAAGTATTAGTTAGAAGATTTTGATTTTACATTGCTACAAAATTCTGTTCTTCAAGTAAATAACTTATAGAACAAAAGTAGTTATTTTAGAGTTTTCAATTTTAAACTATTAATAATATTCTGATCTTCAAGTAAATAACTTATAGAACAGAAGTAGTTAATTTAGAGTTTTTAATTTTAAACTATTAACAAAATACAGATCTTCTAGTAAATAACTTATAGAACAAAAGTAGTTATTTTAGGGTTTTCAATTTTAAACTATTAACAAAATTCTGATCTTCATGTAAATCACTTATAGAACAGAAGTAGTTAATTTAGAGTTTTTAATTTTAAACTATTAACAAAAGCAGATCTTCAAGTAAATAACTTATAGAACAGAAGTAGTTAATTTAGAGTTTTTAATTTTAAACTATTAACAAAATTCTGATCTTCAAGTAAATAACTTAAAGAACTAAAGTTTAGTTAGAAGATTTTGATTTGAAGTTGCTACAAAATTCTATTCTTCAAGTAAATAACTTATAGAACAAAAGTAGTTATTTTAGAGTTTTCAATTTTAAACTATTAACAAAATACTGATCTTCATGTAAATAACTTATAGAACAGAAGTAGTTAATTTAGAGTTTTTAATTTTAAACTATTAACAAAATGCAGATCTTCAAGTAAATAACTTATAGAACAAAAGTAGTTATTTTAGGGTTTTCAATTTTAAACTAATAACAAAATTCTGATCTTCTAGTAAATAACTTATAGAACAAAAGTAGTTATTTTAGAGTTTTCAATTTTAAACTATTAACAACATTCTTATCTTCAAGTAACTACCGTATAGAACAGAAGTAGTTAATTTAGAGTTTTTAATTTTAAACTATTAACAAAATGCAGATCTTCAAGTAAATAACTTATAGAACAAAAGTATTTATTTTAGGGTTTTCAATTTTAAACTATTAACAAAATTCTGATCTTCAAGTAAATAACTTATAGAACAAAAGTAGTTAATTTAGGGTTTTTAATTTTAAACTACTAACAAAATGCAGATCTTCAGGTAAATAACTTATAGAACAAAAGTAGTTATTTTAGGGTTTTCAATTTTAAACTATTTACAAAATTCTGATCTTCAAGTAAATATCTTAAGGAACTAAAGTATTAGTTAGAAGATTTTGATTTTAAATTGCTACAAAATTCTGTTCTTCAAGTAAATAACTTATAGAACAAAAGTAGTTATTTTAGAGTTTTCAATTTTAAACTTTTAACAGCATTCTGATCTTCAAGTAAATAACTTATAGAACAGAAGTAGTTAATTTAGAGTTTTTAATTTTAAACTAATAACAAAATTCTGATCTTCAAGTAAATAACTTATAGAACAGAAGTAGTTCATTTAGTATTTTCAATTTTGAACTTTTACCAAAATTCTGATCTTCAAGTAAATAACTTAAAGGACTAAAGTATTAGTTTGAAAATTTTGATTTTAAATTGTCTACATATTTCTGTTCTTTAAGTAAATAACTAAAAGAACAAAACTAGTTAGATTATAGCTTTAATTTTAAACTATTAACAAAATGCATTTTATTTTAACATTACATAACATTACATATTAACAAAATTGAAGTAAATAACTTATAGAACAAAAGTAGTTATTTTAAGTTTTCAATTTTAAACTATTAAAAACATTCTGATCTTCAAGTAAATAACTTATAGAACAGAAGTAGTTAATTTAGAGTTTTTAATTTTAAACTTTTAACAAAATGCAGATCTTCAAGTAAATTACTTAAAGAACTAAAGTATTAGTTAGAAGATTTTGATTTTAAATTGCTACAAAATTCTGTTCTTCAAGTAAATAACTTAGAACAAAAGTAGTTATTTTAGAGTTTTCAATTTTAAACTATTAACAAAATTCTGATCTTCAAGTAAATAACTTATAGAACAGAAGTAGTTCATTTAGCGTTTTTAATTTTAAACTATTAACAAAATGCAGATCTTCAAGTAATTAACTTATAGCACAAAAGTAGTTATTTTAGGGTTTTCAATTTTAAACTATCAACAAAATTCTGATCTTCACCTAAATAACTTATAGAACAGAAGTAGTTAATTTAGAGTTTTTAATTTTAAACTATTAACAAAATACAGATCTTCTAGTAAATAACTTATAGAACAAAAGTAGTTATTTTAGGGTTTTCAATTTTAAACTATTAACAAAATTCTGATCTTCATGTAAATCACTTATAGAACAGAAGTAGTTAATTTAGAGTTTTTAATTTTAAACTATTAACAAAAGCAGATCTTCAAGTAAATAACTTATAGAACAGAAGTAGTTAATTTAGAGTTTTTAATTTTAAACTATTAACAAAATTCTGATCTTCAAGTAAATAACTTAAAGAACTAAAGTTTAGTTAGAAGATTTTGATTTGAAGTTGCTACAAAATTCTGTTCTTCAAGTAAATAACTTATAGAACAAAAGTAGTTATTTTAGAGTTTTCAATTTTAAACTATTAACAAAATACTGATCTTCATGTAAATAACTTATAGAACAGAAGTAGTTAATTTAGAGTTTTTAATTTTAAACTATTAACAAAATGCAGATCTTCAAGTAAATAACTTATAGAACAAAAGTAGTTATTTTAGGGTTTTCAATTTTAAACTAATAACAAAATTCTGATCTTCAAGTAAATAACTTATAGAACAAAAGTAGTTATTTTAGAGTTTTCAATTTTAAACTATTAACAACATTCTTATCTTCAAGTAACTAACGTATAGAACAGAAGTAGTTAATTTAGAGTTTTTAATTTTAAACTATTAACAAAATGCAGATCTTCAAGTAAATAACTTATAGAACAAAAGTATTTATTTTAGGGTTTTCAATTTTAAACTATTAACAAAATTCTGATCTTCAAGTAAATAACTTATAGAACAAAAGTAGTTAATTTAGGGTTTTTAATTTTAAACTACTAACAAAATGCAGATCTTCAGGTAAATAACTTATAGAACAAAAGTAGTTATTTTAGGGTTTTCAATTTTAAACTATTTACAAAATTCTGATCAGTAAATATCTTAAGGAACTAAAGTATTAGTTAGAAGATTTTGATTTTAAATTGCTACAAAATTCTGTTCTTCAAGTATATAACTTATAGAACAAAAGTAGTTATTTTAGAGTTTTCAATTTTAAACTTTTAACAGCATTCTGATCTTCAAGTAAATAACTTATAGAACAGAAGTAGTTAATTTAGAGTTTTTAATTTTAAACTAATAACAAAATGCAGATCTACAAGTAAATAACTTATAGAACAAACGCAGTTATTTTAGTATTTTCAATTTTGAACTTTTACCAAAATTCTGATCTTCAAGTAAATAACTTAAACGACTAAAGTATTAGTTTGAAGATTTTGATTTTAAATTGTCTACATATTTCTGTTCTTTAAGTAAATAACTAAAAGAACAAAACTAGTTAGATTATAGCTTTAATTTTAAACTATTAACAAAATGCATTTTATTTTAACATTACATAACATTACATATTAACAAAATTCAAGTAAATAACTTATAGAACAAAAGTAGTTATTTTAGAGTTTTCAATTTTAAACTATTAACAACATTCTTATCTTCAAGTAACTAACGTATAGAACAGAAGTAGTTAATTTAGAGTTTTTAATTTTAAACTATTAACAAAATGCAGATCTTCAAGTAAATAACTTATAGAACAAAAGTATTTATTTTAGGGTTTTCAATTTTAAACTATTAACAAAATTCTGATCTTCAAGTAAATAACTTATAGAACAAAAGTAGTTAATTTAGGGTTTTTAATTTTAAACTACTAACAAAATGCAGATCTTCAGGTAAATAACTTATAGAACAAAAGTAGTTATTTTAGGGTTTTCAATTTTAAACTATTTACAAAATTCTGATCTTCAAGTAAATATCTTAAGGAACTAAAGTATTAGTTAGAAGATTTTGATTTTAAATTGCTACAAAATTCTGTTCTTCAAGTATATAACTTATAGAACAAAAGTAGTTATTTTAGAGTTTTCAATTTTAAACTTTTAACAGCATTCTGATCTTCAAGTAAATAACTTATAGAACAGAAGTAGTTAATTTAGAGTTTTTAATTTTAAACTAATAACAAAATGCAGATCTACAAGTAAATAACTTATAGAACAAGCGCAGTTATTTTAGTATTTTCAATTTTGAACTTTTACCAAAATTCTGATCTTCAAGTAAATAACTTAAACGACTAAAGTATTAGTTTGAAGATTTTGATTTTAAATTGTCTACATATTTCTGTTCTTTAAGTAAATAACTAAAAGAACAAAACTAGTTAGATTATAGCTTTAATTTTAAACTATTAACAAAATGCATTTTATTTTAACATTACATAACATTACATATTAACAAAATTCAAGTAAATAACTTATAGAACAAAAGTAGTTATTTTAAGTTTTCAATTTTAAACTATTAGCAAAATTCTGATCTTCAAGTGAATAACTTAAAGAACAGAAGTAGTTAATTTAGAGTTTTTAATTTTAAACTATTAATAAAATGCAGATCTTCAAGTAAATAACTTATAGAACAAAAGTAATTATTTTAGGGTTTTCAATTTTAAACTATCAACAAAATTCTGATCTTCATGTAAATAACTTATAGAACAGAAGTAGTTAATTTAGAGTTTTTAATTTTAAACTATTAACAAAATGCAGATCTTCAAGTAAATAACTTATAGAACAAAAGTAGTTATTTTAGGGTTTTCAATTTTAAACTATTAAAAACATTCTGATCTTCAAGTAAATAACTTATAGAACAGAAGTAGTTAATTTAGAGTTTTTAATTTTAAACTATTAACAAAATGCAGATCTTCAAGTAAATAACTTATAAAACAAAAGTAGTTATTTTAGGGTTTACAATTTTAAACTATTAACTAAATACTGATCTTCATGTAAATAACTTATAGAACAGAAGTAGTTAATTTAGAGTTTTTAATTTTAAACTATTAACAAAATGCAGATCTTCAAGTAAATAACTTATAGAACAAAAGTAGTTATTTTAGGGTTTACAATTTTAAACTATTTACAAAATACTGATCTTCATATAAATAACTTATAGAACAGAAGTAGTTAATTTAGAGTTTTCAATTATAAACCATTAACAAAATGCAGATCTTCAAGTAAATAACTTATAGAACAAAAGTAGTTATTTTAGGGTTTACAATTTTAAACTATTAACAAAATTCTGTTCTTCAAGTAAATAACTTATAGAACAAAAGTAGTTATTTTAGAGTTTTCAATTTTAAACTATTAACAACATTCTGATCTTCAAGTAAATAACTTATAGAACAGAAGTAGTTAATTTAGAGTTTTTAATTTTAAACTATTAACAAAATTCTGATCTTCAAGTAAATAACTTAAAGAACTAAAGTTTAGTTAGAAGATTTTGATTTTAAGTTGCTATAAAATTCTGTTCTTCAAGTAAATAACTTATAGAACAAAAGTAGTTATTTTAGAGTTTTCAATTTTGAACTATTAACAAAATTCTGATCTTCAAGTAAATAACTTATAGAACAGAAGTAGTTAATTTAGAGTTTTTAATTTTAAACTACTAACAAAATGCAGATCTTCAAGTAAATAACTTATAGAACAAAAGTAGTTATTTTAGGGTTTTCAATTTTAAACTATTATAAAAATCTGATCTTCAAGTAAATAACTTAAAGTACTAAAGTATTAGTTAGAAGATTTTGATTTTACATTGCTACAAAATTCTGTTCTTCAAGTAAATAACTTATAGAACAAAAGTAGTTATTTTAGAGTTTTCAATTTTAAACTATTAATAATATTCTGATCTTCAAGTAAATAACTTATAGAACAGAAGTAGTTAATTTAGAGTTTTTAATTATAAACCATTAACAAAATGCAGATCTTCAAGTAAATAACTTATAGAACAAAAGTAGTTATTTTAGAATTTTCAATTTTAAACTATTAACAAAATTCTGATCTTTAAGTAAATATCTTAAGGAACTAAAGTATTAGTTAGAAGATTTTGATTTTAAATTGCTACAAAATTCTGTTCTTCAAGTAAATAACTTATAGAACAAAAGTAGTTATTTTAGAGTTTTCAATTTTAAACTATTAACAAAATTCTGATCTTTAAGTAAATAACTTATAGAACAGAAGTAGTTAATTTAGAGTTTTTAATTTTAAACTACTAACAAAAAGCAGATCTTCAAGTAAATAACTTATAGAACAAAAGTAGTTATTTTAGGGTTTTCAATTTTAAACTATAAAAAGCATTCTGATCTTCAAGTAAATAACTTATAGAACAGAAGTAGTTAATTTAGAGTTTTTAATTTTAAACTTTTAACAAAATGCAGATCTTCAAGTAAATAACTTATAAAACAAAAGTAGTTATTTTAGGGTTTACAATTTTAAACTATTAACAAAATACTGATCTTCATGTAAATAACTTATAGAACAGAAGTAGTTAATTTAGAGTTTTTAATTTTAAACTGTTAACAAAATGCAGATCTTCAAGTAAATAACTTATAGAACAAAAGTAGTTTTTTTAGGGTTTACAATTTTAAACTATTAACAAAATACTGATCTTCATATTAATAATTTATAGAACAGAAGTAGTTAATTTAGAGTTTTTAATTTTAAACTATTAACAAAATGCAGATCTTCAAGTAAATAACTTATAGAACAAAAGTAGTTATTTTAGGGTTTTCAATTTTAAACTATTAACAAAATTCTGATCTTCAAGTAAATATCTTAAGGAACATTAATATAATGTATAGTTATTAACAAATGTAATTATAATCAAAGTGAAATATTATCAAAATCTTGTTAAGTTAAAAATATTGAAAATCTTACTGTTAAAAAGCACTAAGTTGATAGTCTGCGACATCTAATATATATTATATGTTTCGAATTTATGAATCTCGTCAGGCAGACCTAGAAAATCAAAATCAACCCGGGCAGTATGAACTCAATACAAAATATAAGTCAAATTTATTTGACATTTATAATTAAAAATTCCTACTACTTGATTCCAAAATTAGTTGAAAAAATGTAAAAAATATATTTTGGAAAAATCTAAACAAAGCCAAAAAAACAATATCATGGCGTAAAAGACCCAATAACTTAACAAGATTTTGATAATATTTCACTTTGATTATCTTAAGGAACTAAAGTATTAGTTAGAAGATTTTGATTTTAAATTGCTACAAAATTCTGTTCTTCAAATAAATAACTTATAGAACAAAAGTAGTTATTTTATAGTTTTCAATTTTAAACTATTAACAACATTCTGATCTTCAAGTAAATAACTTATAGAACAGAAGTAGTTAATTTAGAGTTTTTAATTTTAAACTATTAAAAAATTCTGATCTTCAAGTAAATAACTTAAAGAACTAAAGTTTAGTTAGAAGATTTTGATTTTAAGTTGCTATAAAATTCTGTTCTTCAAGTAAATAACTTATAGAACAAAAGTAGTTATTTTAGAGTTTTCAATTTTAAACTATTAACAAAATTCTGATCTTCAAGCAAATAACTTATAGAACAGAAGTAGTTAATTTAGAGTTTTTAATTTTAATCTACTAACAAAATGCAGATCTTCAAGTAAATAACTTATAGAACAAAAGTAGTTATTTTAGAGTTTTCAATTTTAAACAATTAATAATATTCTGATCTTCAAGTAAATAACTTATAGAACAGAAGTAGTTAATTTAGAGTTTTTAATTTTAAACTATTAACAAAATGCAGATCTTCAAGTAAATAACTTATAGAACAAAAGTAGTTATTTTAGGGTTTACAATTTTAAACTATTAACAAAATACTGATCTTCATATAAATAACTTATAGAACAGAAGTAGTTAATTTAGAGTTTTTAATTATAAACCATTAACAAAATGCAGATCTTCAAGTAAATAACTTATAGAACAAAAGTAGTTATTTTAGAATTTTCAATTTTAAACTATTAACAAAATTCTGATCTTTAAGTAAATATCTTAAGGAACTAAAGTATTAGTTAGAAGATTTTGATTTTAAATTGCTACAAAATTCTGTTCCTCAAGTAAATAACTTATAGAACAAAAGTAGTTATTTTAGAGTTTTCAATTTTAAACTATTAATAATATTCTGATCTTCAAGTAAATAACTTATAGAACAGAAGTAGTTAATTTAGAGTTTTTAATTTTAAACTATTAACAAAATACAGATCTTCTAGTAAATAACTTATAGAACAAAAGTAGTTATTTTAGGGTTTACAATTTTAAACTATTAACAAAATACTGATCTTCATGTAAATAACTTATAGAACAGAAGTAGTTAATTTAGAGTTTTTAATTTTAAACTATTAACAAAATGCAGATCTTCAAGTAAATAACTTATAGAACAAAAGTAGTTATTTTAGGGTTTTCAATTTTAAACTATTAACAAAATTCTGATCTTCATGTAAATCACTTATAGAATAGAAGTAGTTAATTTAGAGTTTTTAATTTTAAACTATTAACAAAAGCAGATCTTCAAGTAAATAACTTATAGAACAGAAGTAGTTAATTTAGAGTTTTTAATTTTAAACTATTAACAAAATTCTGATCTTCAAGTAAATAACTAAAAGAACTAAAGTTTAGTTAGAAGATTTTGATTTGAAGTTGCTACAAAATTCTGTACTTCAAGTAAATAACTTATAAAACAAAAGTAGTTATTTTAGAGTTTTCAATTTTTAACTATTAACAAAATTCTGATCTTTAAGTAAATAACTTAAGGAACTAAAGTATTAGTTAGAAGATTTTAATTTTAAATTGCTACAAAATTCTGTTCTTCAAGTAAATAACTTATAGAACAAAAGTAGTTATTTTAGAGTTTTCAATTTTAAACTATTGAAAACATTCTGATCTTCAAGTAAATAACTTATAGAACAGAAGTAGTTAATTTAGAGTTTTTAATTTTAAACTATTAACAAAATGCAGATCTTCAAGTAAAAACTTATAGAACAAAAATAGTTATTTTAGGGTTTTCAATTTTAAACTATTAGCAAAATTCTGATCTTCACGTAAATTACTTAAAGAACTAAAGTATTAGTTAGAAGATTTTGATTTTAAATTGCTACAAAATTCTGTTCTTCAAGTAAATAACTTAGAACAAAAGTAGTTATTTTAGAGTTTTCAATTTTAAACTATTAACAAAATTCTGATCTTCAAGTAAATAACTTATAGAACAGAAGTAGTTAATTTTGCGTTTTTAATTTTAAACTATTAACAAAATGCAGATCTTCAAGTAAATAACTTATAGCACAAAAGTAGTTATTTTAGGGTTTTCAATTTTAAACCATCAACAAAATTCTGATCTTCATGTAAATAACTTATAGAACAGAAGTAGTTAATTTAGAGTTTTTAATTTTAAACTATTAACAAATGCAGATCTTCAAGTAAATAACTTATAGAACCAAAGTAGTTATTTTAGGGTTTTCAATTTTAAACTATTAAAAACATTCTGATCTTCAAGTAAATAACTTATAGAACAGAAGTAGTAAATTTAGAGTTTTTAATTTTAAACTTTTAACAAAATGCAGATCTTCAAGTAAATAACTTATAAAACAAAAGTAGTTATTTTAGGGTTTACAATTTTAAACTATTAACAAAATACTGATCTTCATGTAAATAACTTATAGAACAGAAGTAGTTAATTTAGAGTTTTTAATTTTAAACTGTTTACAAAATGCAGATCTTCAAGTAAATAACTTATAGAACAAAAGTAGTTATTTTAGGGTTTACAATTTTAAACTATTAACAAAATACTGATCTTCATATTAATAATTTATAGAACAGAAGTAGTTAATTTAGAGTTTTTAATTTTAAACTATTAACAAAATGCAGATCTTCAAGTAAATAACTTATAGAACAAAAGTAGTTATTTTAGGGTTTTCAATTTTAAACTATTAACAAAATTCTGATCTTCAAGTAAATATCTTAAGGAACTAAAGTATTAGTTAGAAGATTTTGATTTTAAATTGCTACAAAATTCTGTTCTTCAAGTAAATAACTTATAGAACAAAAGTAGTTATTTTAGAGTTTTCAATTTTAAACTATTAACAACATTCTGATCTTCAAGTAAATAACTTATAGAACAGAAGTAGTTAATTTAGAGTTTTTAATTTTAAACTATTAAAAAATTCTGATCTTCAAGTAAATAACTTAGAGAACTAAAGTTTAGTTAGAAGATTTTGATTTTAAGTTGCTATAAAATTCTGTTCTTCAAGTAAATATCTTATAGAACAAAAGTAGTTATTTTAGAGTTTTCAATTTTAAACTATTAACAAAATTCTGATCTTCAAGCAAATAACTTATAGAACAGAAGTAGTTAATTTAGAGTTTTTAATTTTAAACTACTAACAAAATGCAGATCTTCAAGTAAATAACTTATAGATCAAAAGTAGTTATTTTAGGGTTTTCAATTTTAAACTATTATAAAATTCTAATCTTCAAGTAAATAACTTATAGTACTAAAGTATTAGTTAGAAGATTTTGATTTTACATTGCTACAAAATTCTGTTCTTCAAGTAAATAACTTATAGAACAAAAGTAGTTATTTTAGAGTTTTCAATTTTAAACTATTAATAATATTCTGATCTTCAAGTAAATAACTTATAGAACAGAAGTAGTTAATTTAGAGTTTTTAATTTTAAACTATTAACAAAATACAGATCTTCTAGTAAATAACTTATAGAACAAAAGTAGTTATTTTAGGGTTTACAATTTTAAAGTATTAACAAAATACTGATCTTCATGTAAATAACTTATAGAACAGAAGTAGTTAATTTAGAGTTTTTAATTTTAAACTATTAACAAAATGCAGATCTTCAAGTAAATAACTTATAGAACAAAAGTAGTTATTTTAGGGTTTTCAATTTTAAACTATTAACAAAATTCTGATCTTCATGTAAATCACTTATAGAACAGAAGTAGTTAATTTAGAGTTTTTAATTTTCAACTATTAACAAAAGCAGATCTTCAAGTAAATAACTTATAGAACAGAAGTAGTTAATTTAGAGTTTTTAATTTTAAACTATTACCAAAATTCTGATCTTCAAGTAAATAACTTAAAGAACTAAAGTTTAGTTAGAAGATTTTGATTTGAAGTTGCTACAAAATTCTGTTCTTCAAGTAAATAACTTATAGAACAAAAGTAGTTATTTTAGAGTTTTCAATTTTAAACTATTAACAAAATTCTGATCTTTAAGTAAATAACTTAAGGAACTAAAGTATTAGTTAGAAGATTTTAATTTTAAATTGCTACAAAATTCTGTTCTTCAAGTAAATAACTTATAGAACAAAAGTAGTTATTTTAGAGTTTTCAATTTTAAACTATTGACAACATTCTGATCTTCAAGTAAATAACTTATAGAACAGAAGTAGTTAATTTAGAGTTTTTAATTTTAAACTATTAACAAAATGCAGATCTTCAAGTAAAAAACTTATAGAACAAAAATAGTTATTTTAGGGTTTTCAATTTTAAACTATTAGCAAAATTCTGATCTTCAAGTAAATTACTTAAAGAACTAAAGTATCAGTTAGAAGATTTTGATTTTAAATTGCTACAAAATTCTGTTCTTCAAGTAAATAACTTATAGAACAAAAGTAGCTATTTTAGAGTTTTCAATTTTAAACTATTAACAAAATGCAGATCTTCAAGTAAAAAACTTATAGAACAGAAGTAGTTAATTTAGAGTTTTTAATTTTAAACTATTAACAAAATGCAGATCTTCAAGTAAATAACTTATAGAACAAAAGTAGTTATTTTAGGGTTTTCAATTTTAAACTATTAACAAAATTCTGATCTACATGTAAATAACTTATAGAACAGAAGTAGTTAATTTAGAGTTTTTAATTTTAAACTATTAACAAAATGCAGATCTTCAAGTAAATAACTTATAGAACAAAAGTAGTTATTTTAGGGTTTTCAATTTTAAACTATTAACAAAATTCTGATCTTCAAGTAAATATCTTAAGGAACATTAATATAATGTATAGTTATTAACAAATGTAATTATAATCAAAGTGAAATATTATCAAAATCTTGTTAAGTTAAAAATATTGAAAATCTTACTGTTAAAAAGCACTAAGTTGATAGTCTGTGACATCTAATATATATTATATGTTTCGAATTTATGAATCTCGTCAGGCAGACCTAGAAAATCAAAATCAACCCGGGCAGTAGGAACTCAATACAAAATATAAGTCAAATTTATTTGACATTTATAATTAAAAATTCCTACTACTTGATTCCAAAATTAGTTGAAAAAATGTAAAAAATATATTTTGGAAAAATCTAAACAAAGCCAAAAAAACAATATCATGGCGTAAAAGACCCAATAACTTAACAAGATTTTGATAATATTTCACTTTGATTATCTTAAGGAACTAAAGTATTAGTTAGAAGATTTTGATTTTAAATTGCTACAAAATTCTGTTCTTCAAATAAATAACTTATAGAACAAAAGTAGTTATTTTAGAGTTTTCAATTTTAAACTATTAACAACATTCTGATCTTCAAGTAAATAACTTATAGAACAGAAGTAGTTAATTTAGAGTTTTTAATTTTAAACTATTAAAAAATTCTGATCTTCAAGTAAATAACTTAAAGAACTAAAGTTTAGTTAGAAGATTTTGATTTTAAGTTGCTATAAAATTCTGTTCTTCAAGTAAATAACTTATAGAACAAAAGTAGTTATTTTAGAGTTTTCAATTTTAAACTATTAACAAAATTCTGATCTTCAAGCAAATAACTTATAGAACAGAAGTAGTTAATTTAGAGTTTTTAATTTTAATCTACTAACAAAATGCAGATCTTCAAGTAAATAACTTATAGAACAAAAGTAGTTATTTTAGAGTTTTCAATTTTAAACAATTAATAATATTCTGATCTTCAAGTAAATAACTTATAGAACAGAAGTAGTTAATTTAGAGTTTTTAATTTTAAACTATTAACAAAATGCAGATCTTCAAGTAAATAACTTATAGAACAAAAGTAGTTATTTTAGGGTTTACAATTTTAAACTATTAACAAAATACTGATCTTCATATAAATAACTTATAGAACAGAAGTAGTTAATTTAGAGTTTTTAATTATAAACCATTAACAAAATGCAGATCTTCAAGTAAATAACTTATAGAACAAAAGTAGTTATTTTAGAATTTTCAATTTTAAACTATTAACAAAATTCTGATCTTTAAGTAAATATCTTAAGGAACTAAAGTATTAGTTAGAAGATTTTGATTTTAAATTGCTACAAAATTCTGTTCCTCAAGTAAATAACTTATAGAACAAAAGTAGTTATTTTAGAGTTTTCAATTTTAAACTATTAATAATATTCTGATCTTCAAGTAAATAACTTATAGAACAGAAGTAGTTAATTTAGAGTTTTTAATTTTAAACTATTAACAAAATACAGATCTTCTAGTAAATAACTTATAGAACAAAAGTAGTTATTTTAGGGTTTACAATTTTAAACTATTAACAAAATACTGATCTTCATGTAAATAACTTATAGAACAGAAGTAGTTAATTTAGAGTTTTTAATTTTAAACTATTAACAAAATGCAGATCTTCAAGTAAATAACTTATAGAACAAAAGTAGTTATTTTAGGGTTTTCAATTTTAAACTATTAACAAAATTCTGATCTTCATGTAAATCACTTATAGAATAGAAGTAGTTAATTTAGAGTTTTTAATTTTAAACTATTAACAAAAGCAGATCTTCAAGTAAATAACTTATAGAACAGAAGTAGTTAATTTAGAGTTTTTAATTTTAAACTATTAACAAAATTCTGATCTTCAAGTAAATAACTAAAAGAACTAAAGTTTAGTTAGAAGATTTTGATTTGAAGTTGCTACAAAATTCTGTACTTCAAGTAAATAACTTATAAAACAAAAGTAGTTATTTTAGAGTTTTCAATTTTTAACTATTAACAAAATTCTGATCTTTAAGTAAATAACTTAAGGAACTAAAGTATTAGTTAGAAGATTTTAATTTTAAATTGCTACAAAATTCTGTTCTTCAAGTAAATAACTTATAGAACAAAAGTAGTTATTTTAGAGTTTTCAATTTTAAACTATTGAAAACATTCTGATCTTCAAGTAAATAACTTATAGAACAGAAGTAGTTAATTTAGAGTTTTTAATTTTAAACTATTAACAAAATGCAGATCTTCAAGTAAAAACTTATAGAACAAAAATAGTTATTTTAGGGTTTTCAATTTTAAACTATTAGCAAAATTCTGATCTTCACGTAAATTACTTAAAGAACTAAAGTATTAGTTAGAAGATTTTGATTTTAAATTGCTACAAAATTCTGTTCTTCAAGTAAATAACTTAGAACAAAAGTAGTTATTTTAGAGTTTTCAATTTTAAACTATTAACAAAATTCTGATCTTCAAGTAAATAACTTATAGAACAGAAGTAGTTAATTTTGCGTTTTTAATTTTAAACTATTAACAAAATGCAGATCTTCAAGTAAATAACTTATAGCACAAAAGTAGTTATTTTAGGGTTTTCAATTTTAAACCATCAACAAAATTCTGATCTTCATGTAAATAACTTATAGAACAGAAGTAGTTAATTTAGAGTTTTTAATTTTAAACTATTAACAAATGCAGATCTTCAAGTAAATAACTTATAGAACCAAAGTAGTTATTTTAGGGTTTTCAATTTTAAACTATTAAAAACATTCTGATCTTCAAGTAAATAACTTATAGAACAGAAGTAGTAAATTTAGAGTTTTTAATTTTAAACTTTTAACAAAATGCAGATCTTCAAGTAAATAACTTATAAAACAAAAGTAGTTATTTTAGGGTTTACAATTTTAAACTATTAACAAAATACTGATCTTCATGTAAATAACTTATAGAACAGAAGTAGTTAATTTAGAGTTTTTAATTTTAAACTGTTTACAAAATGCAGATCTTCAAGTAAATAACTTATAGAACAAAAGTAGTTATTTTAGGGTTTACAATTTTAAACTATTAACAAAATACTGATCTTCATATTAATAATTTATAGAACAGAAGTAGTTAATTTAGAGTTTTTAATTTTAAACTATTAACAAAATGCAGATCTTCAAGTAAATAACTTATAGAACAAAAGTAGTTATTTTAGGGTTTTCAATTTTAAACTATTAACAAAATTCTGATCTTCAAGTAAATATCTTAAGGAACTAAAGTATTAGTTAGAAGATTTTGATTTTAAATTGCTACAAAATTCTGTTCTTCAAGTAAATAACTTATAGAACAAAAGTAGTTATTTTAGAGTTTTCAATTTTAAACTATTAACAACATTCTGATCTTCAAGTAAATAACTTATAGAACAGAAGTAGTTAATTTAGAGTTTTTAATTTTAAACTATTAAAAAATTCTGATCTTCAAGTAAATAACTTAGAGAACTAAAGTTTAGTTAGAAGATTTTGATTTTAAGTTGCTATAAAATTCTGTTCTTCAAGTAAATATCTTATAGAACAAAAGTAGTTATTTTAGAGTTTTCAATTTTAAACTATTAACAAAATTCTGATCTTCAAGCAAATAACTTATAGAACAGAAGTAGTTAATTTAGAGTTTTTAATTTTAAACTACTAACAAAATGCAGATCTTCAAGTAAATAACTTATAGATCAAAAGTAGTTATTTTAGGGTTTTCAATTTTAAACTATTATAAAATTCTAATCTTCAAGTAAATAACTTATAGTACTAAAGTATTAGTTAGAAGATTTTGATTTTACATTGCTACAAAATTCTGTTCTTCAAGTAAATAACTTATAGAACAAAAGTAGTTATTTTAGAGTTTTCAATTTTAAACTATTAATAATATTCTGATCTTCAAGTAAATAACTTATAGAACAGAAGTAGTTAATTTAGAGTTTTTAATTTTAAACTATTAACAAAATACAGATCTTCTAGTAAATAACTTATAGAACAAAAGTAGTTATTTTAGGGTTTACAATTTTAAAGTATTAACAAAATACTGATCTTCATGTAAATAACTTATAGAACAGAAGTAGTTAATTTAGAGTTTTTAATTTTAAACTATTAACAAAATGCAGATCTTCAAGTAAATAACTTATAGAACAAAAGTAGTTATTTTAGGGTTTTCAATTTTAAACTATTAACAAAATTCTGATCTTCATGTAAATCACTTATAGAACAGAAGTAGTTAATTTAGAGTTTTTAATTTTCAACTATTAACAAAAGCAGATCTTCAAGTAAATAACTTATAGAACAGAAGTAGTTAATTTAGAGTTTTTAATTTTAAACTATTACCAAAATTCTGATCTTCAAGTAAATAACTTAAAGAACTAAAGTTTAGTTAGAAGATTTTGATTTGAAGTTGCTACAAAATTCTGTTCTTCAAGTAAATAACTTATAGAACAAAAGTAGTTATTTTAGAGTTTTCAATTTTAAACTATTAACAAAATTCTGATCTTTAAGTAAATAACTTAAGGAACTAAAGTATTAGTTAGAAGATTTTAATTTTAAATTGCTACAAAATTCTGTTCTTCAAGTAAATAACTTATAGAACAAAAGTAGTTATTTTAGAGTTTTCAATTTTAAACTATTGACAACATTCTGATCTTCAAGTAAATAACTTATAGAACAGAAGTAGTTAATTTAGAGTTTTTAATTTTAAACTATTAACAAAATGCAGATCTTCAAGTAAAAAACTTATAGAACAAAAATAGTTATTTTAGGGTTTTCAATTTTAAACTATTAGCAAAATTCTGATCTTCAAGTAAATTACTTAAAGAACTAAAGTATCAGTTAGAAGATTTTGATTTTAAATTGCTACAAAATTCTGTTCTTCAAGTAAATAACTTATAGAACAAAAGTAGCTATTTTAGAGTTTTCAATTTTAAACTATTAACAAAATGCAGATCTTCAAGTAAAAAACTTATAGAACAGAAGTAGTTAATTTAGAGTTTTTAATTTTAAACTATTAACAAAATGCAGATCTTCAAGTAAATAACTTATAGAACAAAAGTAGTTATTTTAGGGTTTTCAATTTTAAACTATTAACAAAATTCTGATCTACATGTAAATAACTTATAGAACAGAAGTAGTTAATTTAGAGTTTTTAATTTTAAACTATTAACAAAATGCAGATCTTCAAGTAAATAACTTATAGAACAAAAGTAGTTATTTTAGGGTTTTCAATTTTAAACTATTAACAAAATTCTGATCTTCAAGTAAATATCTTAAGGAACATTAATATAATGTATAGTTATTAACAAATGTAATTATAATCAAAGTGAAATATTATCAAAATCTTGTTAAGTTAAAAATATTGAAAATCTTACTGTTAAAAAGCACTAAGTTGATAGTCTGTGACATCTAATATATATTATATGTTTCGAATTTATGAATCTCGTCAGGCAGACCTAGAAAATCAAAATCAACCCGGGCAGTAGGAACTCAATACAAAATATAAGTCAAATTTATTTGACATTTATAATTAAAAATTCCTACTACTTGATTCCAAAATTAGTTGAAAAAATGTAAAAAATATATTTTGGAAAAATCTAAACAAAGCCAAAAAAACAATATCATGGCGTAAAAGACCCAATAACTTAACAAGATTTTGATAATATTTCACTTTGATTATCTTAAGGAACTAAAGTATTAGTTAGAAGATTTTGATTTTAAATTGCTACAAAATTCTGTTCTTCAAATAAATAACTTATAGAACAAAAGTAGTTATTTTAGAGTTTTCAATTTTAAACTATTAACAACATTCTGATCTTCAAGTAAATAACTTATAGAACAGAAGTAGTTAATTTAGAGTTTTTAATTTTAAACTATTAAAAAATTCTGATCTTCAAGTAAATAACTTAAAGAACTAAAGTTTAGTTAGAAGATTTTGATTTTAAGTTGCTATAAAATTCTGTTCTTCAAGTAAATAACTTATAGAACAAAAGTAGTTATTTTAGAGTTTTCAATTTTAAACTATTAACAAAATTCTGATCTTCAAGCAAATAACTTATAGAACAGAAGTAGTTAATTTAGAGTTTTTAATTTTAATCTACTAACAAAATGCAGATCTTCAAGTAAATAACTTATAGAACAAAAGTAGTTACTTTAGAGTTTTCAATTTTAAACAATTAATAATATTCTGATCTTCAAGTAAATAACTTATAGAACAGAAGTAGTTAATTTAGAGTTTTTAATTTTAAACTATTAACAAAATGCAGATCTTCAAGTAAATAACTTATAGAACAAAAGTAGTTATTTTAGGGTTTACAATTTTAAACTATTAACAAAATACTGATCTTCATATAAATAACTTATAGAACAGAAGTAGTTAATTTAGAGTTTTTAATTTTAAACTATTAACAAAATACAGATCTTCTAGTAAATAACTTATAGAACAAAAGTAGTTATTTTAGGGTTTACAATTTTAAACTATTAACAAAATACTGATCTTCATGTAAATAACTTATAGAACAGAAGTAGTTAATTTAGAGTTTTTAATTTTAAACTATTAACAAAATGCAGATCTTCAAGTAAATAACTTATAGAACAAAAGTAGTTATTTTAGGGTTTTCAATTTTAAACTATTAACAAAATTCTGATCTTCATGTAAATCACTTATAGAATAGAAGTAGTTAATTTAGAGTTTTTAATTTTAAACTATTAACAAAAGCAGATCTTCAAGTAAATAACTTATAGAACAGAAGTAGTTAATTTAGAGTTTTTAATTTTAAACTATTAACAAAATTCTGATCTTCAAGTAAATAACTAAAAGAACTAAAGTTTAGTTAGAAGATTTTGATTTGAAGTTGCTACAAAATTCTGTACTTCAAGTAAATAACTTATAAAACAAAAGTAGTTATTTTAGAGTTTTCAATTTTTAACTATTAACAAAATGCTGATCTTTAAGTAAATAACTTAAGGAACTAAAGTATTAGTTAGAAGATTTTAATTTTAAATTGCTACAAAATTCTGTTCTTCAAGTAAATAACTTATAGAACAAAAGTAGTTATTTTAGAGTTTTCAATTTTAAACTATTGAAAACATTTTGATCTTCAAGTAAATAACTTATAGAACAGAAGTAGTTAATTTAGAGTTTTTAATTTTAAACTATTGACAAAATGCAGATCTTCAAGTAAAAACTTATAGAACAAAAATAGTTATTTTAGGGTTTTCAATTTTAAACTATTAGCAAAATTCTGATCTTCACGTAAATTACTTAAAGAACTAAAGTATTAGTTAGAAGATTTTGATTTTAAATTACTACAAAATTCTGTTCTTCAAGTAAATAACTTAGAACAAAAGTAGTTATTTTAGAGTTTTCAATTTTAAACTATTAACAAAATTCTGATCTTCAAGTAAATAACTTATAGAACAGAAGTAGTTAATTTTGCGTTTTTAATTTTAAACTATTAACAAAATGCAGATCTTCAAGTAAATAACTTATAGCACAAAAGTAGTTATTTTAGGGTTTTCAATTTTAAACTATCAACAAAATTCTGATCTTCATGTAAATAACTTATAGAACAGAAGTAGTTATTTTAGAGTTTTTAATTTTAAACTATTAACAAATGCAGATCTTCAAGTAAATAACTTATAGAACAAAAGTAGTTATTTTAGGGTTTTCAATTTTAAACTATTAAAAACATTCTGATCTTCAAGTAAATAACTTATAGAACAGAAGTAGTTAATTTAGAGTTTTTAATTTTAAACTTTTAACAAAATGCAGATCTTCAAGTAAATAACTTATAAAACAAAAGTAGTTATTTTAGGGTTTACAATTTTAAACTATTAACAAAATACTGATCTTCATGTAAATAACTTATAGAACAGAAGTAGTTAATTTAGAGTTTTTAATTTTAAACTGTTAACAAAATGCAGATCTTCAAGTAAATAACTTATAGAACAAAAGTAGTTATTTTAGGGTTTACAATTTTAAACTATTAACAAAATACTGATCTTCATATTAATAATTTATAGAACAGAAGTAGTTAATTTAGAGTTTTTAATTTTAAACTATTAACAAAATGCAGATCTTCAAGTAAATAACTTATAGAACAAAAGTAGTTATTTTAGGGTTTTCAATTTTAAACTATTAACAAAATTCTGATCTTCAAGTAAATATCTTAAGGAACTAAAGTATTAGTTAGAAGATTTTGATTTTAAATTGCTACAAAATTCTGTTCTTCAAGTAAATAACTTATAGAACAAAAGTAGTTATTTTACAGTTTTCAATTTTAAACTATTAACAACATTCTGATCTTCAAGTAAATAACTTATAGAACAGAAGTAGTTAATTTAGAGTTTTTAATTTTAAACTACTAACAAAATGCAGATCTTCAAGTAAATAACTTATAGATCAAAAGTAGTTATTTTAGGGTTTTCAATTTTAAACTATTATAAAATTCTAATCTTCAAGTAAATAACTTAAAGTACTAAAGTATTAGTTAGACGATTTTGATTTTACATTGCTACAAAATTCTGTTCTTCAAGTAAATAACTTATAGAACAAAAGTAGTTATTTTAGAGTTTTCAATTTTAAACTATTAATAATATTCTGATCTTCAAGTAAATAACTTATAGAACAGAAGTAGTTAATTTAGAGTTTTTAATTTTAAACTATTAACAAAATACAGATCTTCTAGTAAATAACTTATAGAACAAAAGTAGTTATTTTAGGGTTTACAATTTTAAAGTATTAACAAAATACTGATCTTCATGTAAATAACTTATAGAACAGAAGTAGTTAATTTAGAGTTTTTAATTTTAAACTATTAACAAAATGCAGATCTTCAAGTAAATAACTTATAGAACAAAAGTAGTTATTTTAGGGTTTTCAATTTTAAACTATTAACAAAATTCTGATCTTCATGTAAATCACTTATAGAACAGAAGTAGTTAATTTAGAGTTTTTAATTTTCAACTATTAACAAAAGCAGATCTTCAAGTAAATAACTTATAGAACAGAAGTAGTTAATTTAGAGTTTTTAATTTTAAACTATTACCAAAATTCTGATCTTCAAGTAAATAACTTAAAGAACTAAAGTTTAGTTAGAAGATTTTGATTTGAAGTTGCTACAAAATTCTGTTCTTCAAGTAAATAACTTATAGAACAAAAGTAGTTATTTTAGAGTTTTCAATTTTAAACTATTAACAAAATTCTGATCTTTAAGTAAATAACTTAAGGAACTAAAGTATTAGTTAGAAGATTTTAATTTTAAATTGCTACAAAATTCTGTTCTTCAAGTAAATAACTTATAGAACAAAAGTAGTTATTTTAGAGTTTTCAATTTTAAACTAATGACAACATTCTGATCTTCAAGTAAATAACTTATAGAACAGAAGTAGTTAATTTAGAGTTTTTAATTTTAAACTATTAACAAAATGCAGATCTTCAAGTAAAAAACTTACAGAACAAAAATAGTTATTTTAGGGTTTTCAATTTTAAACTATTAGCAAAATTCTGATCTTCAAGTAAATTACTTAAAGAACTAAAGTATCAGTTAGAAGATTTTGATTTTAAATTGATACAAAATTCTGTTCTTCAAGTAAATAACTTATAGAACAAAAGTAGCTATTTTAGAGTTTTCAATTTTAAACTATTAACAAAATTCTGATCATCAAGTAAATAACTTATAGAACAGAAGTAGTTAATTTAGAGTTTTTAATTTTAAACTATTAACAAAATGCAGATCTTCAAGTAAATAACTTATAGAACAAAAGTAGTTATTTTAGGGTTTTCAATTTTAAACTATTAACAAAATTCTGATCTACATGTAAATAACTTATAGAACAGAAGTAGTTAATTTAGAGTTTTTAATTTTAAACTATTAACTAAATGCAGATCTTCAAGTAAATAACTTATAGAACAAAAGTAGTTATTTTAGGGTTTTCAATTTTAAACTATTAACAAATTTCTAATCTTTAAGTAAATAACTTAAGGAACTAAAGTATTAGTTAGAAGATTTTAATTTTAAATTGCTACAAAATTCTGTTCTTTAAGTAAATAACTAAAAGAACAAAAGTACTTATTTTAGGGTTTTCAATTTTAAACTATTAACAAAATGCTGATCTTCAAGTAAATAACTTATTGAACAAAAGTACTTATTTTAGGGCTTTCAATTTTAAACTTATAACAAAATGCAGATCTTCATGTAAATAACTTATAGAACAAAAGTAGTTATTTTAGGGTTTTCGATTTTAAACTATTAACAAAATTTTGATCTTCATGTAAATAACTTATAGAACAGAAGTAGTTAATTTAGAGTTTTTAATTTTAAACTATTAACAAAATGCAGATCTTCAAGTAAATAACTTATAGAACAAAAGTAGTTATTTTAGGGTTTTCAATTTTAAACTATTAACAAAATTCTAATCTTTAAGTAAATAACTTAAGGAACTAAAGTATTAGTTAGAAGATTTTGATTTTAAATTGCTACATAATTCTGTTCTTCAAGTAAATAACTTATAGAACAAAAGTAGCTATTTTAGAGTTTTCAATTTTAAACTATTAACAAAATTCTGATCTTCAAGTAAATAACTTATAGCATAGAAGTAGCTAATTTAGAGTTTTTAATTTTAAACTATTAACTAAATGCAGATCTTCAAGTAAATAACTTATAGAACAAAAGTAGTTATTTTAGGGTTTTCAATTTTAAACTATTAACAAAATTCTGATCTTCATGTAAATAACTTAAGGAACTAAAGTATTAGTTAGAAGATTTTAATTTTAAATTGCTACAAAATTCTGTTCTACAAGTAAATAACTTATAGAACAGAAGTAGTTAATTTAGAGTTTTTAATTTTAAACTATTAACAAAATGCAGATCTTCAAGTAAATAACTTATAGAACAAAAGTAGTTATTTTAGAGTTTTCAATTTTAAACTATTAACAAAATTTTGATCTTCAAGTAAATAACTTAAAGAACTAAAGTATTAGTTTGAAGATTTTGATTTTAAATTGTCTACATATTTCTGTTCTTTAAGTAAATAACTAAAAGAACAAAAGTACTTAGATTATAGCTTTAATTTTAAACTATTAACAAAATGCAGATCTTCAAGTAAATAACTTATAGAACAAAAGTAGTTAATTTAGAGTTTTTAATTTTAAACTATTAACAAAATACAGATCTTCAAGTAAATAACTTATAGAACAAAAATAGTTATTTTAGGGTTTTCAATTTTAAACTATTAACAAAATTCTGAACTTCATGTAAATAACTTATAGAACAGAAGTAGTTAATTCAGAGTTTTTAATTTTAAACTATTAACAAAATGCAGATCTTCAAGTAAAAAACTTATAGAACAAAAATAGTTATTTTAGGGTTTTCAATTTTAAACTATTAGCAAAATTCTGATCTTCAAGTAAATAACTTAAAGAACTAAAGTATTAGTTAGAAGATTTTGATTTTAAATTGCTACAAAATTCTGTTCTTTAAGTAAATAACTTAAAGAACTAAAGTATTAGTTTCAAGATTTTGATTTTAAATTGTCTACATATTTCTGTTCTTTAAGTAAATATCTAAAAGAACAAAAGTAGTTAGATTATAGCTTTAATTTTAAACTATTAACAAAATGCAGATCTTCAAGTAAATAAGTTATAGAACAAAAGTAGTTATTTTAAGGTTTTCAATCTTAAACTATTAGCAAAATTCTGATCTTCAAGTAAATAACTTAAAGAACTAAAGTATTAGTTAGAAGATTTTGATTTTAAATTGCTACAAAATTCTGTTCTTCAAGTAAATAACTTATAGAACAAAAGTAGCTATTTTAGAGTTTTCAATTTTAAACTATTAACAAAATTCTAATCATCAAGTAAATAACTTATAGAACAGAAGTAGTTAATTTAGAGTTTTTAATTTTAAACTATTAACAAAATGCAGATCTTCAAGTAAATAACTTATAGAACAAAAGTAGCTATTTTAGAGTTTTCAATTTTAAACTATTAACAAAATTCTGATCTACATGTAAATAACTTATAGAACAGAAGTAGTTAATTTAGAGTTTTTAATTTTAAACTATTAACTAAATGCAGATCTTCAAGTAAATAACTTATAGAACAAAAGTAGTTATTTTAGGGTTTTCAATTTTAAACTATTAACAAATTTCTAATCTTTAAGTAAATAACTTAAGGAACTAAAGTATTAGTTAGAAGATTTTAATTTTAAATTGCTACAAAATTCTGTTCTTTAAGTAAATAACTAAAAGAACAAAAGTACTTATTTTAGGGTTTTCAATTTTAAACTATTAACAAAATGCTGATCTTCAAGTAAATAACTTATAGAACAAAAGTACTTATTTTAGGGCTTTCAATTTTAAACTTATAACAAAATGCAGATCTTCATGTAAATAACTTATAGAACAAAAGTAGTTATTTTAGGGTTTTCGATTTTAAACTATTAACAAAATTTTGATCTTCATGTAAATAACTTATAGAACAGAAGTAGTTAATTTAGAGTTTTTAATTTTAAACTATTAACTAAATGCAGATCTTCAAGTAAATAACTTATAGAACAAAAGTAGTTATTTTAGGGTTTTCAATTTTAAACTATTAACAAAATTCTAATCTTTAAGTAAATAACTTAAGGAACTAAAGTATTAGTTAGAAGATTTTGATTTTAAATTGCTATATAATTCTGTTCTTCAAGTAAATAACTTATAGAACAAAAGTAGCTATTTTAGAGTTTTCAATTTTAAACTATTAACAAAATTCTGATCTTCAAGTAAATAACTTATAGCATAGAAGTAGCTAATTTAGAGTTTTTAATTTTAAACTATTAACTAAATGCAGATCTTCAAGTAAATAACTTATAGAACAAAAGTAGTTATTTTAGGGTTTTCAATTTTAAACTATTAACAAAATTCTGATCTTCATGTAAATAACTTAAGGAACTAAAGTATTAGTTAGAAGATTTTAATTTTAAATTGCTACAAAATTCTGTTCTTCAAGTAAATAACTTATAGAACAGAAGTAGTTAATTTAGAGTTTTTAATTTTAAACTATTAACAAAATGCAGATCTTCAAGTCAATAACTTATAGAACAAAAGTAGTTATTTTAGAGTTTTCAATTTTAAACTATTAACAAAATTTTGATCTTCAAGTAAATAACTTAAAGAACTAAAGTATTAGTTTGAAGATTTTGATTTTAAATTGTCTACATATTTCTGTTCTTTAAGTAAATAACTAAAAGAACAAAAGTACTTAGATTATAGCTTTAATTTTAAACTATTAACAAAATGCAGATCTTCAAGTAAATAACTTATAGAACAAAAGTAGTTAATTTAGAGTTTTTAATTTTAAACTATTAACAAAATACAGATCTTCAAGTAAATAACTTATAGAACAAAAATAGTTATTTTAGGGTTTTCAATTTTAAACTATTAACAAAATTCTGAACTTCATGTAAATAACTTATAGAACAGAAGTAGTTAATTCAGAGTTTTTAATTTTAAACTATTAACAAAATGCAGATCTTCAAGTAAAAAACTTATAGAACAAAAATAGTTATTTTAGGGTTTTCAATTTTAAACTATTAGCAAAATTCTGATCTTCAAGTAAATAACTTAAAGAACTAAAGTATTAGTTAGAAGATTTTGATTTTAAATTGCTACAAAATTCTGTTCTTTAAGTAAATAACTTAAAGAACTAAAGTATTAGTTTCAAGATTTTGATTTTAAATTGTCTACATATTTCTGTTCTTTAAGTAAATATCTAAAAGAACAAAAGTAGTTAGATTATAGCTTTAATTTTAAACTATTAACAAAATGCAGATCTTCAAGTAAATAACTTATAGAACAAAAGTAGTTATTTTAAGGTTTTCAATCTTAAACTATTAGCAAAATTCTGATCTTCAAGTAAATAACTTAAAGAACTAAAGTATTAGTTAGAAGATTTTGATTTTAAATTGCTACAAAATTCTGTTCTTCAAGTAAATAACTTATAGAACAAAAGTAGCTATTTTAGAGTTTTCAATTTTAAACTATTAACAAAATTCTAATCATCAAGTAAATAACTTATAGAACAGAAGTAGTTAATTTAGAGTTTTTAATTTTAAACTATTAACAAAATGCAGATCTTCAAGTAAATAACTTATAGAACAAAAGTAGTTATTTTAGGGTTTTCAATTTTAAACTATTAACAAAATTCTGATCTTTAAGTAAATAACTTAAGGAACTAAAGTATTAGTTAGAAGATTTTAATTTTAAATTGCTACAAAATTCTGTTCTTCAAGTAAATAACTTATAGTACAGAAGTAGTTAATTTAGAGTTTTTAATTTTAAACTATTAACAAATGCAGATCTTCAAGTAAATAACTTATAGAACAAAAGTAGTTATTTTAGGGTTTTCAATTTTAAACTATTAAAAACATTCTCTCTTCAAGTAAATAACTTATAGAACAGAAGTAGTTAATTTAGAGTTTTTAATTTTAAACTTTTAACAAAATGCAGATCTTCAAGTAAATAACTTATAAAACAAAAGTAGTTATTTTAGGGTTTACAATTTAAAACTATTAACAAAATACTGATCTTCATGTAAATAACTTATAGAACAGAAGTAGTTAATTTAGAGTTTTTAATTTTAAACTGTTAACAAAATGCAGATCTTCAAGTAAATAACTTATAGAACAAAAGTAGTTATTTTAGGGTTTACAATTTTAAACTATTAACAAAATACTGATCTTCATATTAATAATTTATAGAACAGAAGTAGTTAATTTAGAGTTTTTAATTTTAAACTATTAACAAAATGCAGATCTTCAAGTAAATAACTTATAGAACAAAAGTAGTTATTTTAGGGTTTTCAATTTTAAACTATTAACAAAATTCTGATCTTCAAGTAAATATCTTAAGGAACTAAAGTATTAGTTAGAAGATTTTGATTTTAAATTGCTACAAAATTCTGTTCTTCAAGTAAATAACTTATAGAACAAAAGTAGTTATTTTAAAGTTTTCAATTTTAAACTATTAACAACATTCTGATCTTCAAGTAAATAACTTATAGAACAGAAGTAGTTAATTTAGAGTTTTTAATTTTAAACTATTAAAAAATTCTGATCTTCAAGTAAATAACTTAAAGAACTAAAGTTTAGTTAGAAGATTTTGATTTTAAGTTGCTATAAAATTCTGTTCTTCAAGTAAATATCTTATAGAACAAAAGTAGTTATTTTAGAGTTTTCAATTTTAAACTATTAACAAAATTCTGATCTTCAAGCAAATAACTTATAGAACAGAAGTAGTTAATTTAGAGTTTTTAATTTTAAACTACTAACAAAATGCAGATCTTCAAGTAAATAACTTATAGATCAAAAGTAGTTATTTTAGGGTTTTCAATTTTAAACTATTATAAAATTCTAATCTTCAAGTAAATAACTTAAAGTACTAAAGTATTAGTTAGAAGATTTTGATTTTACATTGCTACAAAATTCTGTTCTTCAAGTAAATAACTTATAGAACAAAAGTAGTTATTTTAGAGTTTTCAATTTTAAACTATTAATAATATTCTGATATTCAAGTAAATAACTTATAGAACAGAAGTAGTTAATTTAGAGTTTTTAATTTTAAACTATTAACAAAATACAGATCTTCTAGTAAATAACTTATAGAACAAAAGTAGTTATTTTAGGGTTTACAATTTTAAAGTATTAACAAAATACTGATCTTCATGTAAATAACTTATAGAACAGAAGTAGTTAATTTAGAGTTTTTAATTTTAAACTATTAACAAAATGCAGATCTTCAAATAAATAACTTATAGAACAAAAGTAGTTATTTTAGGGTTTTCAATTTTAAACTATTAACAAAATTCTGATCTTCATGTAAATCTCTTATAGAACAGAAGTAGTTAATTTAGAGTTTTTAATTTTCAACTATTAACAAAAGCAGATCTTCAAGTAAATAACTTATAGAACAAAAGTAGTTATTTTAGAGTTTTCAATTTTAAACTATTAACAAAATTCTGATCTTTAAGTAAATAACTTAAGGAACTAAAGTATTAGTTAGAAGATTTTAATTTTAAATTGCTACAAAATTCTGTTCTTCAAGTAAATAACTTATAGAACAAAAGTAGTTATTTTAGAGTTTTCAATTTTAAACTATTGACAACATTCTGATCTTCAAGTAAATAACTTATAGAACAGAAGTAGTTAATTTAGAGTTTTTAATTTTAAACTATTAACAAAATGCAGATCTTCAAGTAAAAAACTTATAGAACAAAAATAGTTATTTTAGGGTTTTCAATTTTAAACTATTAGCAAAATTCTGATCTTCAAGTAAATTACTTAAAGAACTAAAGTATCAGTTAGAAGATTTTGATTTTAAATTGATACAAAATTCTGTTCTTCAAGTAAATAACTTATAGAACAAAAGTAGCTATTTTAGAGTTTTCAATTTTAAACTATTAACAAAATTCTGATCATCAAGTAAATAACTTATAGAACAGAAGTAGTTAATTTAGAGTTTTTAATTTTAAACTATTAACAAAATGCAGATCTTCAAGTAAATAACTTATAGAACAAAAGTAGTTATTTTAGGGTTTTCAATTTTAAACTATTAACAAAATTCTGATCTACATGTAAATAACTTATAGAACAGAAGTAGTTAATTTAGAGTTTTTAATTTTAAACTATTAACTAAATGCAGATCCAAGTAAATAACTTATAGAACAAAAGTAGTTATTTTAGGGTTTTCAATTTTAAACTATTAACAAATTTCTAATCTTTAAGTAAATAACTTAAGGAACTAAAGTATTAGTTAGAAGATTTTAATTTTAAATTGCTACAAAATTCTGTTCTTTAAATAAATAACTAAAAGAACAAAAGTACTTATTTTAGGGTTTTCAATTTTAAACTATTAACAAAATGCTGATCTTCAAGTAAATAACTTATAGAACAAAAGTACTTATTTTAGGGCTTTCAATTTTAAACTTATAACAAAATGCAGATCTTGTAAATAACTTATAGAACAAAAGTAGTTATTTTAGGGTTTTCGATTTTAAACTATTAACAAAATTTTGATCTTCATGTAAATAACTTATAGAACAGAAGTAGTTAATTTAGAGTTTTTAATTTTAAACTATTAACTAAATGCAGATCTTCAAGTAAATAACTTATAGAACAAAAGTAGTTATTTTAGGGTTTTCAATTTTAAACTATTAACAAAATTCTAATCTTTAAGTAAATAACTTAAGGAACTAAAGTATTAGTTAGAAGATTTTGATTTTAAATTGCTACATAATTCTGTTCTTCAAGTAAATAACTTATAGAACAAAAGTAGCTATTTTAGAGTTTTCAATTTTAAACTATTAACAAAATTCTGATCTTCAAGTAAATAACTTATAGCATAGAAGTAGCTAATTTAGAGTTTTTAATTTTAAACTATTAACTAAATGCAGATCTTCAAGTAAATAACTTATAGAACAAAAGTAGTTATTTTAGGGTTTTCAATTTTAAACTATTAACAAAATTCTGATCTTCATGTAAATAACTTAAGGAACTAAAGTATTAGTTAGAAGATTTTAATTTTAAATTGCTACAAAATTCTGTTCTTCAAGTAAATAACTTATAGAACAGAAGTAGTTAATTTAGAGTTTTTAATTTTAAACTATTAACAAAATGCAGATCTTCAAGTAAATAACTTATAGAACAAAAATAGTTATTTTAGGGTTTTCAATTTTAAACTATTAGCAAAATTGTGATCTTCAAGTAAATAACTTAAGGAACTAAAGTATTAGTTAGAAGATTTTGATTTTAAATTGCTACAAAATTCTGTTCTTCAAGTAAATAACTTATAGAACAAAAGTAGTTATTTTAGAGTTTTCAATTTTAAACTATTAACAAAATTTTGATCTTCAAGTAAATAACTTAAAGAACTAAAGTATTAGTTTGAAGATTTTGATTTTAAATTGTCTACATATTTCTGTTCTTTAAGTAAATAACTAAAAGAACAAAAGTACTTAGATTATAGCTTTAATTTTAAACTGTTAACAAAATGCAGATCTTCAAGTAAATAACTTATAGAACAAAAGTAGTTATTTTAGGGTTTACAATTTTAAACTATTAACAAAATACTGATCTTCATATTAATAATTTATAGAACAGAAGTAGTTAATTTAGAGTTTTTAATTTTAAACTATTAACAAAATGCAGATCTTCAAGTAAATAACTTATAGAACAAAAGTAGTTATTTTAGGGTTTTCAATTTTAAACTATTAAAAAAATTCTGATCTTCAAGTAAATATCTTAAGGAACTAAAGTATTAGTTAGAAGATTTTGATTTTAAATTGCTACAAAATTCTGTTCTTCAAGTAAATAACTTATAGAACAAAAGTAGTTATTTTAGAGTTTTCAATTTTAAACTATTAACAACATTCTGATCTTCAAGTAAATAACTTATAGAACAGAAGTAGTTAATTTAGAGTTTTTAATTTTAAACTACTAACAAAATGCAGATCTTCAAGTAAATAACTTATAGATCAAAAGTAGTTATTTTAGGGTTTTCAATTTTAAACTATTATAAAATTCTAATCTTCAAGTAAATAACTTAAAGTACTAAAGTATTAGTTAGACGATTTTGATTTTACATTGCTACAAAATTCTGTTCTTCAAGTAAATAACTTATAGAACAAAAGTAGTTATTTTAGAGTTTTCAATTTTAAACTATTAATAATATTCTGATCTTCAAGTAAATAACTTATAGAACAGAAGTAGTTAATTTAGAGTTTTTAATTTTAAACTATTAATAAAATACAGATCTTCTAGTAAATAACTTATAGAACAAAAGTAGTTATTTTAGGGTTTACAATTTTAAAGTATTAACAAAATACTGATCTTCATGTAAATAACTTATAGAACAGAAGTAGTTAATTTAGAGTTTTTAATTTTAAACTATTAACAAAATGCAGATCTTCAAGTAAATAACTTATAGAACAAAAGTAGTTATTTTAGGGTTTTCAATTTTAAACTATTAACAAAATTCTGATCTTCATGTAAATCACTTATAGAACAGAAGTAGTTAATTTAGAGTTTTTAATTTTCAACTATTAACAAAAGCAGATCTTCAAGTAAATAACTTATAGAACAGAAGTAGTTAATTTAGAGTTTTTAATTTTAAACTATTACCAAAATTCTGATCTTCAAGTAAATAACTTAAAGAACTAAAGTTTAGTTAGAAGATTTTGATTTGAAGTTGCTACAAAATTCTGTTCTTCAAGTAAATAACTTATAGAACAAAAGTAGTTATTTTAGAGTTTTCAATTTTAAACTATTAACAAAATTCTGATCTTTAAGTAAATAACTTAAGGAACTAAAGTATTAGTTAGAAGATTTTAATTTTAAATTGCTACAAAATTCTGTTCTTCAAGTAAATAACTTATAGAACAAAAGTAGTTATTTTAGAGTTTTCAATTTTAAACTATTGACAACATTCTGATCTTCAAGTAAATAACTTATAGAACAAAAGTAGTTATTTTAGGGTTTTCGATTTTAAACTATTAACAAAATTTTGATCTTCATGTAAATAACTTATAGAACAGAAGTAGTTAATTTAGAGTTTTTAATTTTAAACTATTAACTAAATGCAGATCTTCAAGTAAATAACTTATAGAACAAAAGTAGTTATTTTAGGGTTTTCAATTTTAAACTATTAACAAAATTCTAATCTTTAAGTAAATAACTTAAGGAACTAAAGTATTAGTTAGAAGATTTTGATTTTAAATTGCTACATAATTCTGTTCTTCAAGTAAATAACTTATAGAACAAAAGTAGCTATTTTAGAGTTTTCAATTTTAAACTATTAACAAAATTCTGATCTTCAAGTAAATAACTTATAGCATAGAAGTAGCTAATTTAGAGTTTTTAATTTTAAACTATTAACTAAATGCAGATCTTCAAGTAAATAACTTATAGAACAAAAGTAGTTATTTTAGGGTTTTCAATTTTAAACTATTAACAAAATTCTGATCTTCATGTAAATAACTTAAGGAACTAAAGTATTAGTTAGAAGATTTTAATTTTAAATTGCTACAAAATTCTGTTCTTCAAGTAAATAACTTATAGAACAGAAGTAGTTAATTTAGAGTTTTTAATTTTAAACTATTAACAAAATGCAGATCTTCAAGTAAATAACTTATAGAACAAAAATAGTTATTTTAGGGTTTTCAATTTTAAACTATTAGCAAAATTGTGATCTTCAAGTAAATAACTTAAGGAACTAAAGTATTAGTTAGAAGATTTTGATTTTAAATTGCTACAAAATTCTGTTCTTCAAGTAAATAACTTATAGAACAAAAGTAGTTATTTTAGAGTTTTCAATTTTAAACTATTAACAAAATTTTGATCTTCAAGTAAATAACTTAAAGAACTAAAGTATTAGTTTGAAGATTTTGATTTTAAATTGTCTACATATTTCTGTTCTTTAAGTAAATAACTAAAAGAACAAAAGTACTTAGATTATAGCTTTAATTTTAAACTGTTAACAAAATGCAGATCTTCAAGTAAATAACTTATAGAACAAAAGTAGTTATTTTAGGGTTTACAATTTTAAACTATTAACAAAATACTGATCTTCATATTAATAATTTATAGAACAGAAGTAGTTAATTTAGAGTTTTTAATTTTAAACTATTAACAAAATGCAGATCTTCAAGTAAATAACTTATAGAACAAAAGTAGTTATTTTAGGGTTTTCAATTTTAAACTATTAACAAAATTCTGATCTTCAAGTAAATATCTTAAGGAACTAAAGTATTAGTTAGAAGATTTTGATTTTAAATTGCTACAAAATTCTGTTCTTCAAGTAAATAACTTATAGAACAAAAGTAGTTATTTTAGAGTTTTCAATTTTAAACTATTAACAACATTCTGATCTTCAAGTAAATAACTTATAGAACAGAAGTAGTTAATTTAGAGTTTTTAATTTTAAACTACTAACAAAATGCAGATCTTCAAGTAAATAACTTATAGATCAAAAGTAGTTATTTTAGGGTTTTCAATTTTAAACTATTATAAAATTCTAATCTTCAAGTAAATAACTTAAAGTACTAAAGTATTAGTTAGACGATTTTGATTTTACATTGCTACAAAATTCTGTTCTTCAAGTAAATAACTTATAGAACAAAAGTAGTTATTTTAGAGTTTTCAATTTTAAACTATTAATAATATTCTGATCTTCAAGTAAATAACTTATAGAACAGAAGTAGTTAATTTAGAGTTTTTAATTTTAAACTATTAATAAAATACAGATCTTCTAGTAAATAACTTATAGAACAAAAGTAGTTATTTTAGGGTTTACAATTTTAAAGTATTAACAAAATACTGATCTTCATGTAAATAACTTATAGAACAGAAGTAGTTAATTTAGAGTTTTTAATTTTAAACTATTAACAAAATGCAGATCTTCAAGTAAATAACTTATAGAACAAAAGTAGTTATTTTAGGGTTTTCAATTTTAAACTATTAACAAAATTCTGATCTTCATGTAAATCACTTATAGAACAGAAGTAGTTAATTTAGAGTTTTTAATTTTCAACTATTAACAAAAGCAGATCTTCAAGTAAATAACTTATAGAACAGAAGTAGTTAATTTAGAGTTTTTAATTTTAAACTATTACCAAAATTCTGATCTTCAAGTAAATAACTTAAAGAACTAAAGTTTAGTTAGAAGATTTTGATTTGAAGTTGCTACAAAATTCTGTTCTTCAAGTAAATAACTTATAGAACAAAAGTAGTTATTTTAGAGTTTTCAATTTTAAACTATTAACAAAATTCTGATCTTTAAGTAAATAACTTAAGGAACTAAAGTATTAGTTAGAAGATTTTAATTTTAAATTGCTACAAAATTCTGTTCTTCAAGTAAATAACTTATAGAACAAAAGTAGTTATTTTAGAGTTTTCAATTTTAAACTATTGACAACATTCAGATCTTCAAGTAAATAACTTATAGAACAGAAGTAGTTAATTTAGAGTTTTTAATTTTAAACTATTAACAAAATGCAGATCTTCAAGTAAAAAACTTACAGAACAAAAATAGTTATTTTGGGGTTTTCAATTTTAAACTATTAGCAAAATTCTGATCTTCAAGTAAATTACTTAAAGAACTAAAGTATCAGTTAGAAGATTTTGATTTTAAATTGATACAAAATTCTGTTCTTCAAGTAAATAACTTATAGAACAAAAGTAGCTATTTTAGAGTTTTCAATTTTAAACTATTAACAAAATTCTGATCATCAAGTAAATAACTTATAGAACAGAAGTAGTTAATTTAGAGTTTTTAATTTTAAACTATTAACAAAATGCAGATCTTCAAGTAAATAACTTATAGAACAAAAGTAGTTATTTTAGGGTTTTCAATTTTAAACTATTAACAAAATTCTGATCTACATGTAAATAACTTATAGAACAGAAGTAGTTAATTTAGAGTTTTTAATTTTAAACTATTAACTAAATGCAGATCTTCAAGTAAATAACTTATAGAACAAAAGTAGTTATTTTAGGGTTTTCAATTTTAAACTATTAACAAATTTCTAATCTTTAAGTAAATAACTTAAGTAACTAAAGTATTAGTTAGAAGATTTTAATTTTAAATTGCTACAAAATTCTGTTCTTTAAGTAAATAACTAAAAGAACAAAAGTACTTATTTTAGGGTTTTCAATTTTAAACTATTAACAAAATGCTGATCTTCAAGTAAATAACTTATAGAACAAAAGTACTTATTTTAGGGCTTTCAATTTTAAACTTATAACAAAATGCAGATCTTCATGTAAATAACTTATAGAACAAAAGTAGTTATTTTAGGGTTTTCGATTTTAAACTATTAACAAAATTTTGATCTTCATGTAAATAACTTATAGAACAGAAGTAGTTAATTTAGAGTTTTTAATTTTAAACTATTAACTAAATGCAGATCTTCAAGTAAATAACTTATAGAACAAAAGTAGTTATTTTAGGGTTTTCAATTTTAAACTATTAACAAAATTCTAATCTTTAAGTAAATAACTTAAGGAACTAAAGTATTAGTTAGAAGATTTTGATTTTAAATTGCTACATAATTCTGTTCTTCAAGTAAATAACTTATAGAACAAAAGTAGCTATTTTAGAGTTTTCAATTTTAAACTATTAACAAAATTCTGATCTTCAAGTAAATAACTTATAGCATAGAAGTAGCTAATTTAGAGTTTTTAATTTTAAACTATTAACTAAATGCAGATCTTCAAGTAAATAACTTATAGAACAAAAGTAGTTATTTTAGGGTTTTCAATTTTAAACTATTAACAAAATTCTGATCTTCATGTAAATAACTTAAGGAACTAAAGTATTAGTTAGAAGATTTTAATTTTAAATTGCTACAAAATTCTGTTCTTCAAGTAAATAACTTATAGAACAGAAGTAGTTAATTTAGAGTTTTTAATTTTAAACTATTAACAAAATGCAGATCTTCAAGTAAATAACTTATAGAACAAAAGTAGTTATTTTAGAGTTTTCAATTTTAAACTATTAACAAAATTTTGATCTTCAAGTAAATAACTTAAAGAACTAAAGTATTAGTTTGAAGATTTTGATTTTAAATTGTCTACATATTTCTGTTCTTTAAGTAAATAACTAAAAGAACAAAAGTACTTAGATTATAGCTTTAATTTTAAACTATTAACAAAATGCAGATCTTCAAGTAAATAACTTATAGAACAAAAGTAGTTAATTTAGAGTTTTTAATTTTAAACTATTAACAAAATACAGATCTTCAAGTAAATAACTTATAGAACAAAAATAGTTATTTTAGGGTTTTCAATTTTAAACTATTAACAAAATTCTGAACTTCATGTAAATAACTTATAGAACAGCAGTAGTTAATTCAGAGTTTTTAATTTTAAACTATTAACAAAATGCAGATCTTCAAGTAAAAAACTTATAGAACAAAAATAGTTATTTTAGGGTTTTCAATTTTAAACTATTAGCAAAATTCTGATCTTCAAGTAAATAACTTAAAGAACTAAAGTATTAGTTAGAAGATTTTGATTTTAAATTGCTACAAAATTCTGTTCTTTAAGTAAATAACTTAAAGAACTAAAGTATTAGTTTCAAGATTTTGATTTTAAATTGTCTACATATTTCTGTTCTTTAAGTAAATATCTAAAAGAACAAAAGTAGTTAGATTATAGCTTCAATTTTAAACTATTAACAAAATGCAGATCTTCAAGTAAATAACTTATAGAACAAAAGTAGTTATTTTAAGGTTTTCAATCTTAAACTATTAGCAAAATTCTGATCTTCAAGTAAATAACTTAAAGAACTAAAGTATTAGTTAGAAGATTTTGATTTTAAATTGCTACAAAATTCTGTTCTTCAAGTAAATAACTTATAGAACAAAAGTAGCTATTTTAGAGTTTTCAATTTTAAACTATTAACAAAATTCTGATCATCAAGTAAATAACTTATAGAACAGAAGTAGTTAATTTAGAGTTTTTAATTTTAAACTATTAACAAAATGCAGATCTTCAAGTAAATAACTTATAGAACAAAAGTAGTTATTTTAGGGTTTTCAATTTTAAACTATTAACAAAATTCTGATCTTTAAGTAAATAACTTAAGGAACTAAAGTATTAGTTAGAAGATTTTAATTTTAAATTGCTACAAAATTCTGTTCTTCAAGTAAATAACTTATAGAACAGAAGTAGTTAATTTAGAGTTTTTAATTTTAAACTATTAACAAAATGCAGATCTTCAAGTAAATAACTTATAGAACAAAAGTAGTTATTTTAGAGTTTTCAATTTTAAACTATTAACAAAATTTTGATCTTCAAGTAAATAACTTAAAGAACTAAAGTATTAGTTTGAAGATTTTGATTTTAAATTGTCTACATATTTCTGTTCTTTAAGTAAATAACTAAAAGAACAAAAGTACTTAGATTATAGCTTTAATTTTAAACTATTAACAAAATGCAGATCTTCAAGTAAATAACTTATAGAACAAAAGTAGTTAATTTAGAGTTTTTAATTTTAAACTATTAACAAAATACAGATCTTCAAGTAAATAACTTATAGAACAAAAATAGTTATTTTAGGGTTTTCAATTTTAAACTATTAACAAAATTCTGAACTTCATGTAAATAACTTATAGAACAGAAGTAGTTAATTCAGAGTTTTTAATTTTAAACTATTAACAAAATGCAGATCTTCAAGTAAAAAACTTATAGAACAAAAATAGTTATTTTAGGGTTTTCAATTTTAAACTATTAGCAAAATTCTGATCTTCAAGTAAATAACTTAAAGAACTAAAGTATTAGTTAGAAGATTTTGATTTTAAATTGCTACAAAATTCTGTTCTTTAAGTAAATAACTTAAAGAACTAAAGTATTAGTTTCAAAATTTTGATTTTAAATTGTCTACATATTTCTGTTCTTTAAGTAAATATCTAAAAGAACAAAAGTAGTTAGATTATAGCTTTAATTTTAAACTATTAACAAAATGCAGATCTTCAAGTAAATAACTTATAGAACAAAAGTAGTTATTTTAAGGTTTTCAATCTTAAACTATTAGCAAAATTCTGATCTTCAAGTAAATAACTTAAAGAACTAAAGTATTAGTTAGAAGATTTTGATTTTAAATTGCTACAAAATTCTGTTCTTCAAGTAAATAACTTATAGAACAAAAGTAGCTATTTTAGAGTTTTCAATTTTAAACTATTAACAAAATTCTGATCATCAAGTAAATAACTTATAGAACAGAAGTAGTTAATTTAGAGTTTTTAATTTTAAACTATTAACAAAATGCAGATCTTCAAGTAAATAACTTATAGAACAAAAGTAGTTATTTTAGGGTTTTCAATTTTAAACTATTAACAAAATTCTGATCTTTAAGTAAATAACTTAAGGAACTAAAGTATTAGTTAGAAGATTTTAATTTTAAATTGCTACAAAATTCTGTTCTTCAAGTAAATAACTTATAGTACAGAAGTAGTTAATTTAGAGTTTTTAATTTTAAACTATTAACAAAATGCAGATCTTCAAGTAAATAACTTATAGCACAAAAGTAGTTATTTTAGGGTTTTCAATTTTAAACTATCACCAAAATTCTGATCTTCATGTAAATAACTTATAGAACAGAAGTAGTTAATTTAGAGTTTTTAATTTTAAACTATTAACAAAATGCAGATCTTCAAGTAAATAACTTATAGAACAAAAGTAGTTATTTTAGGGTTTTCAATTTTAAACTATTAAAAACATTCTGATCTTCAAGTAAATAACTTATAGAACAGAAGTAGTTAATTTAGAGTTTTTAATTTTAAACTTTTAACAAAATGCAGATCTTCAAGTAAATAACTTATAAAACAAAAGTAGTTATTTTAGGGTTTACAATTTTAAACTATTAACAAAATACTGATCTTCATGTAAATAACTTATAGAACAGAAGTAGTTAATTTAGAGTTTTTAATTTTAAACTGTTAACAAAATGCAGATCTTCAAGTAAATAACTTATAGAACAAAAGTAGTTATTTTAGGGTTTACAATTTTAAACTATTAACAAAATACTGATCTTCATGTTAATAATTTATAGAACAGAAGTAGTTAATTTAGAGTTTTTAATTTTAAACTATTAACAAAATGCAGATCTTCAAGTAAATAACTTATAGAACAAAAGTAGTTATTTTAGGGTTTTCAATTTTAAACTATTAACAAAATTCTGATCTTCAAGTAAATATCTTAAGGAACTAAAGTATTAGTTAGAAGATTTTGATTTTAAATTGCTACAAAATTCTGTTCTTCAAGTAAATAACTTATAGAACAAAAGTAGTTATTTTAGAGTTTTCAATTTTAAACTATTAACAACAGTCTGATCTTCAAGTAAATAACTTATAGAACAGAAGTAGTTAATTTAGAGTTTTTAATTTTAAACTATTAAAAAATTCTGATCTTCAAGTAAATAACTTAAAGAACTAAACTTTAGTTAGAAGATTTTGATTTTAAGTTGCTATAAAATTCTGTTCTTCAAGTAAATATCTTATAGAACAAAAGTAGTTATTTTAGAGTTTTCAATTTTAAACTATTAACAAAATTCTGATCTTCAAGCAAATAACTTATAGAACAGAAGTAGTTAATTTAGAGTTTTTAATTTTAAACTACTAACAAAATGCAGATCTTCAAGTAAATAACTTATAGATCAAAAGTAGTTATTTTAGGGTTTTCAATTTTAAACTATTATAAAATTCTAATCTTCAAGTAAATAACTTAAAGTACTAAAGTATTAGTTAGAAGATTTTGATTTTACATTGCTACAAAATTCTGTTCTTCAAGTAAATAACTTATAGAACAAAAGTAGTTATTTTAGAGTTTTCAATTTTAAACTATTAATAATATTCTGATCTTCAAGTAAATAACTTATAGAACAGAAGTAGTTAATTTAGAGTTTTTAATTTTAAACTATTAACAAAATACAGATCTTCTAGTAAATAACTTATAGAACAAAAGTAGTTATTTTAGGGTTTACAATTTTAAAGTATTAACAAAATACTGATCTTCATGTAAATAACTTATAGAACAGAAGTAGTTAATTTAGAGTTTTTAATTTTAAACTATTAACAAAATGCAGATCTTCAAGTAAATAACTTATAGAACAAAAGTAGTTATTTTAGGGTTTTCAATTTTAAACTATTAACAAAATTCTGATCTTCATGTAAATCTCTTATAGAACAGAAGTAGTTAATTTAGAGTTTTTAATTTTCAACTATTAACAAAAGCAGATCTTCAAGTAAATAACTTATAGAACAGAAGTAGTTAATTTAGAGTTTTTAATTTTAAACTATTACCAAAATTCTGATCTTCAAGTAAATAACTTAAAGAACTAAAGTTTAGTTAGAAGATTTTGATTTGAAGTTGCTACAAAATTCTGTTCTTCAAGTAAATAACTTATAGAACAAAAGTAGTTATTTTAGAGTTTTCAATTTTAAACTATTAACAAAATTCTGATCTTTAAGTAAATAACTTAAGGAACTAAAGTATTAGTTAGAAGATTTTAATTTTAAATTGCTACAAAATTCTGTTCTTCAAGTAAATAACTTATAGAACAAAAGTAGTTATTTTAGAGTTTTCAATTTTAAACTATTGACAACATTCTGATCTTCAAGTAAATAACTTATAGAACAGAAGTAGTTAATTTAGAGTTTTTAATTTTAAACTATTAACAAAATGCAGATCTTCAAGTAAAAAACTTATAGAACAAAAATAGTTATTTTAGGGTTTTCAATTTTAAACTATTAGCAAAATTCTGATCTTCAAGTAAATTACTTAAAGAACTAAAGTATCAGTTAGAAGATTTTGATTTTAAATTGATACAAAATTCTGTTCTTCAAGTAAATAACTTATAGAACAAAAGTAGCTATTTTAGAGTTTTCAATTTTAAACTATTAACAAAATTCTGATCATCAAGTAAATAACTTATAGAACAGAAGTAGTTAATTTAGAGTTTTTAATTTTAAACTATTAACAAAATGCAGATCTTCAAGTAAATAACTTATAGAACAAAAGTAGTTATTTTAGGGTTTTCAATTTTAAACTATTAACAAAATTCTGATCTACATGTAAATAACTTATAGAACAGAAGTAGTTAATTTAGAGTTTTTAATTTTAAACTATTAACTAAATGCAGATCCAAGTAAATAACTTATAGAACAAAAGTAGTTATTTTAGGGTTTTCAATTTTAAACTATTAACAAATTTCTAATCTTTAAGTAAATAACTTAAGGAACTAAAGTATTAGTTAGAAGATTTTAATTTTAAATTGCTACAAAATTCTGTTCTTTAAGTAAATAACTAAAAGAACAAAAGTACTTATTTTAGGGTTTTCAATTTTAAACTATTAACAAAATGCTGATCTTCAAGTAAATAACTTATAGAACAAAAGTACTTATTTTAGGGCTTTCAATTTTAAACTTATAACAAAATGCAGATCTTCATGTAAATAACTTATAGAACAAAAGTAGTTATTTTAGGGTTTTCGATTTTAAACTATTAACAAAATTTTGATCTTCATGTAAATAACTTATAGAACAGAAGTAGTTAATTTAGAGTTTTTAATTTTAAACTATTAACTAAATGCAGATCTTCAAGTAAATAACTTATAGAACAAAAGTAGTTATTTTAGGGTTTTCAATTTTAAACTATTAACAAAATTCTAATCTTTAAGTAAATAACTTAAGGAACTAAAGTATTAGTTAGAAGATTTTGATTTTAAATTGCTACATAATTCTGTTCTTCAAGTAAATAACTTATAGAACAAAAGTAGCTATTTTAGAGTTTTCAATTTTAAACTATTAACAAAATTCTGATCTTCAAGTAAATAACTTATAGCATAGAAGTAGCTAATTTAGAGTTTTTAATTTTAAACTATTAACTAAATGCAGATCTTCAAGTAAATAACTTATAGAACAAAAGTAGTTATTTTAGGGTTTTCAATTTTAAACTATTAACAAAATTCTGATCTTCATGTAAATAACTTAAGGAACTAAAGTATTAGTTAGAAGATTTTAATTTTAAATTGCTACAAAATTCTGTTCTTCAAGTAAATAACTTATAGAACAGAAGTAGTTAATTTAGAGTTTTTAATTTTAAACTATTAACAAAATGCAGATCTTCAAGTAAATAACTTATAGAACAAAAATAGTTATTTTAGGGTTTTCAATTTTAAACTATTAGCAAAATTGTGATCTTCAAGTAAATAACTTAAGGAACTAAAGTATTAGTTAGAAGATTTTGATTTTAAATTGCTACAAAATTCTGTTCTTCAAGTAAATAACTTATAGAACAAAAGTAGTTATTTTAGAGTTTTCAATTTTAAACTATTAACAAAATTTTGATCTTCAAGTAAATAACTTAAAGAACTAAAGTATTAGTTTGAAGATTTTGATTTTAAATTGTCTACATATTTCTGTTCTTTAAGTAAATAACTAAAAGAACAAAAGTACTTAGATTATAGCTTTAATTTTAAACTATTAACAAAATGCAGATCTTCAAGTAAATAACTTATAGAACAAAAGTAGTTAATTTAGAGTTTTTAATTTTAAACTATTAACAAAATACAGATCTTCAAGTAAATAACTTATAGAACAAAAATAGTTATTTTAGGGTTTTCAATTTTAAACTATTAACAAAATTCTGAACTTCATGTAAATAACTTATAGAACAGAAGTAGTTAATTCAGAGTTTTTAATTTTAAACTATTAACAAAATGCAGATCTTCAAGTAAAAAACTTATAGAACAAAAATAGTTATTTTAGGGTTTTCAATTTTAAACTATTAGCAAAATTCTGATCTTCAAGTAAATAACTTAATGAACTAAAGTATTAGTTAGAAGATTTTGATTTTAAATTGCTACAAAATTCTGTTCTTTAAGTAAATAACTTAAAGAACTAAAGTATTAGTTTCAAGATTTTGATTTTAAATTGTCTACATATTTCTGTTCTTTAAGTAAATATCTAAAAGAACAAAAGTAGTTAGATTATAGTTTTAATTTTAAACTATTAACAAAATGCAGATCTTCAAGTAAATAACTTATAGAACAAAAGTAGTTATTTTAGGGTTTTCAATTTTAAACTATTAACAAAATTCTGATCTACATGTAAATAACTTATAGAACAGAAGTAGTTAATTTAGAGTTTTTAATTTTAAACTATTAACTAAATGCAGATCCAAGTAAATAACTTATAGAACAAAAGTAGTTATTTTAGGGTTTTCAATTTTAAACTATTAACAAATTTCTAATCTTTAAGTAAATAACTTAAGGAACTAAAGTATTAGTTAGAAGATTTTAATTTTAAATTGCTACAAAATTCTGTTCTTTAAGTAAATAACTAAAAGAACAAAAGTACTTATTTTAGGGTTTTCAATTTTAAACTATTAACAAAATGCTGATCTTCAAGTAAATAACTTATAGAACAAAAGTACTTATTTTAGGGCTTTCAATTTTAAACTTATAACAAAATGCAGATCTTCATGTAAATAACTTATAGAACAAAAGTAGTTATTTTAGGGTTTTCGATTTTAAACTATTAACAAAATTTTGATCTTCATGTAAATAACTTATAGAACAGAAGTAGTTAATTTAGAGTTTTTAATTTTAAACTATTAACTAAATGCAGATCTTCAAGTAAATAACTTATAGAACAAAAGTAGTTATTTTAGGGTTTTCAATTTTAAACTATTAACAAAATTCTAATCTTTAAGTAAATAACTTAAGGAACTAAAGTATTAGTTAGAAGATTTTGATTTTAAATTGCTACATAATTCTGTTCTTCAAGTAAATAACTTATAGAACAAAAGTAGCTATTTTAGAGTTTTCAATTTTTAACTATTAACAAAATTCTGATCTTCAAGTAAATAACTTATAGCATAGAAGTAGCTAATTTAGAGTTTTTAATTTTAAACTATTAACTAAATGCAGATCTTCAAGTAAATAACTTATAGAACAAAAGTAGTTATTTTAGGGTTTTCAATTTTAAACTATTAACAAAATTCTGATCTTCATGTAAATAACTTAAGGAACTAAAGTATTAGTTAGAAGATTTTAATTTTAAATTGCTACAAAATTCTGTTCTTCAAGTAAATAACTTATAGAACAGAAGTAGTTAATTTAGAGTTTTTAATTTTAAACTATTAACAAAATGCAGATCTTCAAGTAAATAACTTATAGAACAAAAATAGTTATTTTAGGGTTTTCAATTTTAAACTATTAGCAAAATTGTGATCTTCAAGTAAATAACTTAAGGAACTAAAGTATTAGTTAGAAGATTTGGATTTTAAATTGCTACAAAATTCTGTTCTTCAAGTAAATAACTTATAGAACAAAAGTAGTTATTTTAGAGTTTTCAATTTTAAACTATTAACAAAATTTTGATCTTCAAGTAAATAACTTAAAGAACTAAAGTATTAGTTTGAAGATTTTGATTTTAAATTGTCTACATATTTCTGTTCTTTAAGTAAATAACTAAAAGAACAAAAGTACTTAGATTATAGCTTTAATTTTAAACTATTAACAAAATGCAGATCTTCAAGTAAATAACTTATAGAACAAAAGTAGTTAATTTAGAGTTTTTAATTTTAAACTATTAACAAAATACAGATCTTCAAGTAAATAACTTATAGAACAAAAATAGTTATTTTAGGGTTTTCAATTTTAAACTATTAACAAAATTCTGAACTTCATGTAAATAACTTATAGAACAGAAGTAGTTAATTCAGAGTTTTTAATTTTAAACTATTAACAAAATGCAGATCTTCAAGTAAAAAACTTATAGAACAAAAATAGTTATTTTAGGGTTTTCAATTTTAAACTATTAGCAAAATTCTGATCTTCAAGTAAATAACTTAAAGAACTAAAGTATTAGTTAGAAGATTTTGATTTTAAATTGCTACAAAATTCTGTTCTTTAAGTAAATAACTTAAAGAACTAAAGTATTAGTTTCAAGATTTTGATTTTAAATTGTCTACATATTTCTGTTCTTTAAGTAAATATCTAAAAGAACAAAAGTAGTTAGATTATAGCTTTAATTTTAAACTATTAACAAAATGCAGATCTTCAAGTAAATAACTTATAGAACAAAAGTAGTTATTTTAAGGTTTTCAATCTTAAACTATTAGCAAAATTCTGATCTTCAAGTAAATAACTTAAAGAACTAAAGTATTAGTTAGAAGATTTTGATTTTAAATTGCTACAAAATTCTGTTCTTCAAGTAAATAACTTATAGAACAAAAGTAGCTATTTTAGAGTTTTCAATTTTAAACTATTAACAAAATTCTGATCATCAAGTAAATAACTTATAGAACAGAAGTAGTTAATTTAGAGTTTTTAATATTAAACTATTAACAAAATGCAGATCTTTAAGTAAATAACTTATAGAACAAAAGTAGTTATTTTAGGGTTTTCAATTTTAAACTATTAACAAAATTCTGATCTTTAAGTAAATAACTTAAGGAACTAAAGTATTAGTTAGAAGATTTTAATTTTAAATTGCTACAAAATTCTGTTCTTCAAGTAAATAACTTATAGTACAGAAGTAGTTAATTTAGAGTTTTTAATTTTAAACTATTAACAAAATGCAGATCTTCAAGTAAATAACTTAAAGAACTAAAGTATTAGTTTGAAGATTTCGATTTTAAATTGTCTACAAATTTCTGTTCTTTAAGTAAATAATTAAAAGAACAAAAGTAGTTAGTTTATAGCTTTAATTTTAAACTATTAACAATATACTGATTTACAAGTAAATAAGTTATAGACCAGAAGTAGTTAATTTAGAGTTTTTAATTTGTAACTATTAACAAAATGCTGATCTTTAAGTAAATAACTTGTAATGAAACTACCATTTTTGGAGGAAATTTTATTTAAAATTGTGAAACAACCATTTAAAATTTCAATGATAGGCAACCCATGTTGCTGATTAGTTTTATCAACTTAGAGTGGATTAAAAGAAACCTGTTACATGTTTGCAATTGCCTGTAATACATTAGCTGCTGGTAAAAATGATAGAGGATTCTACTAGAAAAACTAACCAGTTAAGTTTTCATCTAATAGTTTGGTTTGGTCTAAATTTTTCCTTTCCAAAACAGGTATTGTTCTGTCGATACTTCCGAAATAGGTCTGCTTAGCGATCATTTCAAAGAGTGTTGCATTCAATACTTCGGAAACGTGTCTGCCTAGCGATCGTTTCCATTTTACCTGTTTTCCGGTAGCCGTTGCTGCATGGCGTGACGACATCATCATATCCAGCCTGAAAATATCTTGTTTATAGCCTGGCGAGACAAGATTCCTAAAAACAATTCATAATACCTGTCCTGATTATTTTTCCGGAAGTTGTTAAAGCCTGGCATGACAACTTCATCTTCTCCAGCCTGAAAGATCTTGTTTATAGCCTGGCGAGACAAGATTTATCCCATAAAAACTTCCTGTCATCTTTCCTGTTGTTATAAAATATTCACACCGGCGAAAAACCATCTAAGTAGTCATTATTAGTTTACCAGTAGCCATGACCATCAGATGTGGGTGTAGTTTATGTTAGATTCCAGATAACCAAACCAGTAGTACTCGCCATTTCAAATTTAGATACTTATAATCCAGCTCCTGTAATAATATTTTAGTAGTAACTTTAAATTAACCAGCAATTCAGTTAGGTACCAGTAGTTCTTGCAACATCTAAGAAAGGAACTTGTAGAGTGATATTTCAGTAAGAACATTAAAATTAGATTCCCCGTACTTACCTGTAATTTCGCATTATTGAAACTAGTAGCTGTTGAAACTAAAGTGCAGAAGACCAAAATCAACACAACTACACACCCGCCATTTTATTAACTTGTAAATAAACCACCAGTGCCGTACGCAGTACTATTTCGTTTTAATTTTATAATTCATTTTAAGTTTGTAAATATATTTTCTTTTCCTTTATTAATAAATATTTTTGTTATTGTTTTCGAATCAATTGTTTATTTAACCCCCGTTCCAGTCATTATATTCGACTTATTCGAATTGGCGCCCACGTACCGGGTTTCTATAAAAAGAATAGTGTGTGATAGCAAGAAAACTCGACAAGTTAGTCCACCCCTGGACCCAAGCTTCCGTAGCTACCCAGTAGCTGCGATTTCACCTTTCCATTTAGGAAAGGCAAATTGGTCGAGCTACAAATTTGGCGCATTCGCGCAGGGACCGCTACACACAGTCCCCCTCGAAAAAACTTTTGGTTTTCCGCAATCCAAAACTGTAGGTTATTGATTGAATAGTAGAATAGACAACCCCGATCAAATAGGAAATTAGATACACCCTATCTCGAAACTAATAAACATTCTTTCAGAATGAACAATCTTAGAATACCTACACCCGATCTAATGGGAAGAACCACACCAGAAATCACCAGCCCGTTAACACTTCCATTTACCGAAGGTTTCGATCCGATAGAGTCCACCCCGCCACCAAAAGAAAACACCTTCTTGTGGCTCAATCCGCTAAAGAAGCCGGAATTAATCAGTTTGGCGGAAAGCTTTAGGCTGAAAACATCAGGCACTATTGCAGAGATTCGCGAGAGAATAAAGGGATATTTCCAAACAGGGCAAGGACAGAAGCCTCAAATCACGATAACCCAAAACTCTCCTGTGATATCGCAGAAAACAATGACACCGGCCGAAATATGCACCAGTGTGCGGAAATGGAACCTGAGGTTCGATGGCAAAACAGATCCAATATCCTTCCTTGAAAGATTGGAAGAGTTAAAAACCAGCTACTGTGTGCCAGAGGATGCACTTCTCCTGGCATTACCCGAATTATTCAAAGACAGGCCGCTTTTGTGGTATAGAAATAATAGGAGCACATGGACGGACTGGGCTCAATTTCTCAATTGCTTTCGACGCTCCTTCTGCCCTGACCACGATCGATTCCTATTGGGAACTGAAATCCTCAACAAACACCATACAACCGAACCAGTGTTAGAATATATAACCGACATGCTAACGTTGATGAGACGTTACGGGAGGTTTTCGCCCAAAGAACAAGCAGAGATTATTCATCAGAATCTCAAACCAGAGTATAAACTAACAATAAGGCGAAGAGATTTCACCACCGTCCAGGAGTTGATCGAATTGACACAAGAAACAGAGAAAACGCTAAAAGAAACCCGGAAAGTCCATCGGAACACACCTGTTTTGGCAATGCGAGAAACGGAAGTAGAGACTGTGCCGTCTCGGAAAAGCACACCGCAACCGCTCTACGCAGCAAAACCTCTAAACACGCCCACGACTTCGAGTCCACCCGGTAACACCAGAGGAGAGAGATGTTTTAGATGTGAAGCATTAGACCATTGGCAGGATACCTGTAGAAAGCCCTGGCGTATGTGTTGTTCGAGATGTGGCCGGAATAATATCGCCAGTACCAAATGTCCTTGCAAAGAAATGTCGGGAAACGCAAGAGGCCGAAGAGAGTAAGGAGGCGATCTCTTCCATCCCCGGCCATAGTCTCCACTATCTACGAAACAAGATCCACTGCTTCTCGAGATAACCGGCCCTATGTCAGGGTAAAGTTTCAACATAGGCAGTTCCTCACACTAGTAGACACCGGCGCAGCAGAAAGCTTCATCGGAAAAGAAATATTTCAGTACTTGAAAAGACAGTATCGCAACCAAGAAATAAGCACTTCTCGAGAGGTACTACTAGCTGATGGGCGCACAACACAAATAAAAGCAAAGTTCAGAATACTCATCCGCGTAGGCCCGCGGACCATCATGAGTGAATGGAACTATGTGCCGGACCTGAACACCAAGGCGATACTCGGAATGAACATATTAAACCAGCTACATGCTACGATTAAGCTCGATCCTCCTCGTCTGGTAATATCCAAACCAAAGAAAAATAGCGAAATCGGGTCCCTTAAAACAACCGGAAAAGAAGAGACTAACCAACTTCACGAATTCCTAAACAAACATCTTCCGGAGTTTAAAAAACTTAAGGGTCCTATATCGCAAACATATCATAAAATCCGGCTTAAACCAGGTGCACAACCCGTCAAACAACGATATTTTCCCCGGAATCCGAAGATCCAAGAAATCATCAATAAGAAAATTGATGAAATGCTTGCCGCCGGGATAATCGAAAAATCCCATAGCCCCTGGAGCTCGCCGATTGTCCTGGTTCGGAAACCTAACGGCCAGTATCGATTTTGCGTCGACTTCCGAAAACTGAACGAGTTAAGCGAAAAGGATGCCTATCCGTTACCATATATCCAGGCTATATTGGATGGACTAAGAGGAGCCAAGTATATTAGTACCCTCGATCTGAAAGACGGATATTGGCAAATTCCTCTTAGCGAAGAAAGCAAACCGCTAACGGCTTTTACAGTGCCCGGGAGGGGGCTATACCAGTTTAAGGTGATGCCGTTTGGTCTCCACTCAGCGCCTGCTACCTTCCAAAGACTGTTGGATCAGATAATCGGACCGGAGTTAGAAGGGATCGCCTATTGCTATATAAATGACATAATTGTGAGAGGCAATACCTTAAAAGAGCACTTGGAAAATTTGAAGAAAGTGTTTGATCGCCTGAAAAAAACGGGACTCCAGATTCATGAGGAGAAGTGTTCATTCGGCAGACCAGAAATCAAATACCTGGGACATGTAGTAAGTCAAGCCGGTATTCAAACCGATCCGGAGAAAGTGGAGGCTATAAAAAGAATTGAAACCCCAACCACTGTTAGACAGGTGCGAAGTTTTCTCGGTGCTGCATCTTGGTACCGGAAATTCATTCCAAATTTTTCTCACATAGCCGGACCTTTAACGGACCTACTCAAGAAAAATCAGAAATTTAAGTGGGAAGCGACCCAAGAAAAATCTTTTACAAACCTCAAGAATGCTTTAGTCATTGCCCCTGTGTTAGCCAGTCCAGATGTTACTAAACCGTTTGTGCTACGAACAGATGCTTGCTATCTTGGACTTGGAGCTGTCCTTGAACAAGAGTATCCGGAGGGCTTCCGACCTATTACTTACATTAGCCGTAGCCTAATCAAAGCCGAGAAAAACTACACAGTAACGGAACTAGAGTGCCTGGCAGTGGTGTGGGCTATTAAGAAATTAAAAAATTATTTGGAAGGCTACACCTTCAAAGTGATAAGCGACCACCGAAGTCTACGCTGGTTGCAAGCACAACCTAATCCTACAGGACGACTTGCCAGGTGGATATTAGAACTACAGGGCTATGATTATAAAATTGAGTACCAACCAGGCAAGAACAATTACGTGGCCGACATGCTGTCCCGAAACAACAAAGAGGAACCCATTCCGACAGCCGCATTGAGAAGATCGACTCCTGTCTGTAGGTGGTACATGAAGATGTGGCAAAAAGTTAAGAGACACCCCAATCAGCATCCAGAATACCGAATAAAACGGAAAAAGCTGTACAAAAAGTTTCCTACCATCACCAGCATTGTAGCCGCTGACTTTGATTCCCCATGGAAAAGATGTATCCCAGAACCGGAGAGGAAGTCAATTCTGAGTGCCAATCACGATCTTGCAACCGCCGGACATCTAGGAGTCGCTAAAACAGCAGCTCGAATTATGAGGGCATACTACTGGCCCGGCTTGATTCGCGACGTAGCTCAATACGTCAAAACCTGTCACGCTTGTAACCAATACAAGCCACCTGTAGGAGTTCCAGTGGGGAAGATGCACCCACGAATACCGCAACGTCCCTGGCAAACGGTCAGCTCCGATTTCATGGGACCCTTTCCACGTTCACGGAGAGGATTCCAACACCTGCTAGTGTTCCAGGATACATTTACAAAATGGGTAGAACTGTGCCCTCTCAGGCAAGCCAATGCCAAAGGAGTGTGCCAAGAGTTGAAAAACCGCATATTGCTAAGATTTGGAAAACCGGAACAAATCCTGACGGACAATGGAACCCCATACGTCAGCAGAGAACTGGCTAGTCTCACCAATGAGTTGAATATAAAGCATCTTTTTACCCCTCCCTACTCACCTCAAAACAACCCGGTAGAGAGAACGAATAAAACAATAGGGATGATGATCGCACAATCATGTGCCAACCAACATCGTAAGTGGGACGAATATCTGCCAGAAATCCAGTACGCTCTGAACACGGCGCAACACGCTTCTACCGGTTTTTCTCCGTGCATGTTGAACTTCGGTCGAGAACTGTATTGCTCACCAGATCAGCCATTACCTCCAGATCACATGATATCTCCCACACTGCATCAAGAAAAACTGAGTAAACTCGGCGAACTTCATGAGTTGGCACAACAAAATCTGACCATCGCCTTCACACAGCAACAAAAACACTACGATAAGAAGCGACGCCACCGATCGCCGATAGTGGGAGATTTAGTTTATAAACGCCAGAGAGTCCTATCGAATGCACCGGAAGGGGTAATAGCGAAGCTAGCTCCTAAATTTCGCGGACCTTACGTGATAAGTAGAATATTATCACCAGTAGTGGTGGAACTAACCACTCCAACGGGGGAACCGATCGGCAGAACCCACGTGAAAGATATAAAGTGGAGTATAACCCCCCGACTACCAGAGGGCGAAATTCCTCTAAGGATGAGGCATGAAGAACCCGAAGAAGAAGAACTCTTGCGGAGGTCATGCCGGATTCGCCACCAGCCCAACGCGACCGAGATGTCGTTAAACTAAAGAAGAAACGCGACCGAGACGTCGTTAAACTAAAAAAGAAACCCGACCGAGGAGTCGTTGAACTGGAGAAGAAAGTCGACCAAGAAATCGATAATGTCAGCGTTTCCAGTCAGCCGCCAACACCCTGCAAAAACTAGACCACCAGCCACAGATAGGAAAAATCGGTAAGCAAAAACTTTCCTATAATTATTTTTTTTTTGAATGCAAGGGATATCGCGACGAGTGACCTAGCATGGCTCAGCCGCCCCAGTCCAGTCCAGTCCGGAGGATGACCAAAGTGGATCCAGAACCCCATTGCCTTCAATTCCGGAGAAGGAAGGCTGGTTCAAATGGTGGCTAGAGGTATCCTCCAATCGCAGTTTTTTTTGGGACAGGGTTATCCTAGAAAAGCTCGCCGAGATGTTACCGAATTCTAAGAAAAGTTTATTGCAAACTTGATCCGACTGATGAAGAATCCTGAAGGAAGTGAAAGCAAACATTTGGCGTTGTTTTTTTTATATGAAATCTAATATTTTTTTTGTATTAGTTGGTTTCATCTTTTGCACTTTCGGTTTCCCCGGAAGGCACGGGGTTGTAATGAAACTACCATTTTTGGAGGAAATTTTATTTAAAATTGTGAAACAACCATTTAAAATTTCAATGATAGGCAACCCATGTTGCTGATTAGTTTTATCAACTTAGAGTGGATTAAAAGAAACCTGTTACATGTTTGCAATTGCCTGTAATACATTAGCTGCTGGTAAAAATGATAGAGGATTCTACTAGAAAAACTAACCAGTTAAGTTTTCATCTAATAGTTTGGTTTGGTCTAAATTTTTCCTTTCCAAAACAGGTATTGTTCTGTCGATACTTCCGAAATAGGTCTGCTTAGCGATCATTTCAAAGAGTGTTGCATTCAATACTTCGGAAACGTGTCTGCCTAGCGATCGTTTCCATTTTACCTGTTTTCCGGTAGCCGTTGCTGCATAATACCTGTCCTGATTATTTTTCCGGAAGTTGTTAAAGCCTGGCATGACAACTTCATCTTCTCCAGCCTGAAAGATCTTGTTTATAGCCTGGCGAGACAAGATTTATCCCATAAAAACTTCCTGTCATCTTTCCTGTTGTTATAAAATATTCACACCGGCGAAAAACCATCTAAGTAGTCATTATTAGTTTACCAGTAGCCATGACCATCAGATGTGGGTGTAGTTTATGTTAGATTCCAGATAACCAAACCAGTAGTACTCGCCATTTCAAATTTAGATACTTATAATCCAGCTCCTGTAATAATATTTTAGTAGTAACTTTAAATTAACCAGCAATTCAGTTAGGTACCAGTAGTTCTTGCAACATCTAAGAAAGGAACTTGTAGAGTGATATTTCAGTAAGAACATTAAAATTAGATTCCCCGTACTTACCTGTAATTTCGCATTATTGAAACTAGTAGCTGTTGAAACTAAAGTGCAGAAGACCAAAATCAACACAACTACACACCCGCCATTTTATTAACTTGTAAATAAACCACTAGTGCCGTACGCAGTACTATTTCGTTTTAATTTTATAATTCATTTTAAGTTTGTAAATATATTTTCTTTTCCTTTATTAATAAATATTTTTGTTATTGTTTTCGAATCAATTGTTTATTTAACCCCCGTTCCAGTCATTATATTCGACTTATTCGAATTGGCGCCCACGTACCGGGTTTCTATAAAAAGAATAGTGTGTGATAGCAAGAAAACTCGACAAGTTAGTCCACCCCTGGACCCAAGCTTCCGTAGCTACCCAGTAGCTGCGATTTCACCTTTCCATTTAGGAAAGGCAAATTGGTCGAGCTACAAATTTATAGAACAGAAGTAGTTAATTTAGAGTTTTTAATTTTAAACTATTAACAAAATGCAGATCTTCAAGTAAATAACATATAGAACAAAAGTACTTATTTTAGGGTTTTCAATTTTAAACTATTAACAAAATCCAGATCTTCAAGTAAATAACTTATAGAACAAACGTAGTTATTTTAGTATTTTCAATTTTAAACTATTAACAAAATGCAGATCTTCAACTAAATAACTTATAGAACAAAAGTAGTTATTTTAGGGTTTTCAATTTTAAACTATTAACAAAATTCTGATCTTCATGTAAATAACTTATAGAACAGAAGTAGTTAATTTAGAGTTTTTAATTTTAAACTATTAACAAAACGCAGATCTTCAAGTAAATAACTTATAGAACAAAAGTAGTTATTTTAGGGTTTTCAATTTTAAACTATTAGCAAAATTCTGATCTTCAAGTAAATAACTTATAGAACAGAAGTAGTTAATTTAGAGTTTTTAATTTTAAACTATTAACTAAATGCAGATCTTCATGTAAATAACTTATAGAACAAAAGTAGTTATTTTAGGGTTTTCAATTTTAAACTATTAACAAAATTCTGATCTTCATGTAAATAACTTATAGAACAGAAGTAGTTAATTTAGAGTTTTTAATTTTAAACTATTAACTAAATGCAGATCTTCATGTAAATAACTTATAGAACAAAAGTAGTTATTTTAGGGTTTTCAATTTTAAACTATTAACAAAATTCTGATCTTCATGTAAATAACTTATAGAACAGAAGTAGTTAATTTAGAGTTTTTAATTTTAAACTATTAACAAAACGCAGATCTTCAAGTAAATAACTTATAGAACAAAAGTAGTTATTTTAGGGTTTTCAATTTTAAACTATTAGCAAAATTCTGATCTTCAAGTAAATAACTTATAGAACAGAAGTAGTTAATTTAGAGTTTTTAATTTTAAACTATTAACAAAAGGCAGATCTTCAAGTAAATAACTTATAGAACAAAAGTAGTTATTTTAGGGTTTTCAATTTTAAACTATTAACAAAATTCTGATCTTCATGTAAATAACTTATAGAACAGAAGTAGTTAATTTAGAGTTTTTAATTTTAAACTATTAACTAAATGCAGATCTTCATGTAAATAACTTATAGAACAAAAGTAGTTATTTTAGGGTTTTCAATTTTAAACTATTAACAAAATTCTGATCTTTAAGTAAATAACTTAAGGAACTAAAGTATTAGTTAGAAGATTTTAATTTTAAATTGCTACAAAATTCTGTTCTTCAAGTAAATAACTTATAGTACAGAAGTAGTTAATTTAGAGTTTTTAATTTTAAACTATTAACAAAATGCAGATCTTCAAGTAAATAACTTAAAGAACTAAAGTATTAGTTTGAAGATTTCGATTTTAAATTGCCTACAAATTTCTGTTCTTTAAGTAAATAATTAAAAGAACAAAAGTAGTTAGTTTATAGCTTTAATTTTAAACTATTAACAATATACTGATTTACAAGTAAATAAGTTATAGACCAGAAGTAGTTAATTTAGAGTTTTTAATTTGTAAATATTAACAAAATGCTGATCTTCTAGTAAATAACTTAAAGAACTAAAGTTTAGTTAGAAGATTTTGATTTGAAGTTGCTACAAAATTCTGTTCTTCAAGTAAATAACTTATAGAACAAAAGTAGTTATTTTTGAGGTTTCAATTTTAAACTATTAACAAAATTCTGATCTTTAAGTAAATAACTTAAGGAACTAAAGTATTAGTTAGAAGATTTTAATTTTAAATTGCTACAAAATTCTGTTCTTCAAGTAAATTACTTATAGAACAAAAGTAGTTATTTTAGAGTTTTCAATTTTAAACTATTGACAACATTCTGATTTTCAAGTAAATAACTTATAGAGCAGAAGTAGTTAATTTAGAGTTTTTAATTTTAAACTATTAACAAAATGCAGATCTTCAAGTAAAAAACTTATAGAACAAAAATAGTAAGTTTAGGGTTTTCAATTTTAAACTATTAGCAAAATTCTGATCTTCAAGTAAATTACTTAAAGAACTAAAGTATTAGTTAGAAGATTTTGATTTTAAATTGCTACAAAATTCTGTTCTTCAAGTAAATAACTTATAGAACAAAAGTAGCTATTTTAGAGTTTTCAATTTTAAACTATTAACAAAATTCTGATCATCAAGTAAATAACTTATAGAACAGAAGTAGTTAATTTAGAGTTTTTAATTTTAAACTATTAACAAAATGCAGATCTTCAAGTAAATAACTTATAGAACAAAAGTAGTTATTTTAGGGTTTTCAATTTTAAACTATTAACAAAATTCTGATCTACATGTAAATAACTTATAGAACAGAAGTAGTTAATTTAGAGTTTTTAATTTTAAACTATTAACTAAATGCAGATCTTCAAGTAAATAACTTATAGAACAAAAGTAGTTATTTTAGGGTTTTCAATTTTAAACTATTAACAAAATTCTAATCTTTAAGTAAATAACTTAAGGAACTAAAGTATTAGTTAGAAGATTTTAATTTTAAATTGCTACAAAATTCTGTTCTTTAAGCAAATAACTAAAAGAACAAAAGTACTTATTTTAGGGTTTTCAATTTTAAACTATTAACAAAATGCTGATCTTCAAGTAAATAACTTATAGAACAAAAGTACTTATTTTAGGGCTTTCAATTTTAAACTATTAACAAAATGCAGATCTTCATGTAAATAACTTATAGAACAAAAGTAGTTATTTTAGGGTTTTCGATTTTAAACTATTAACAAAATTCTGATCTTCATGTAAATAACTTATAGAACAGAAGTAGTTAATTTAGAGTTTTTAATTTTAAACTATTAACTAAATGCAGATCTTCAAGTAAATAACTTATAGAACAAAAGTAGTTATTTTAGGGTTTTCAATTTTAAACTATTAACAAAATTCTAATCTTTAAGTAAATAACTTAAGGAACTAAAGTATTAGTTAGAAGATTTTGATTTTAAATTGCTACATAATTCTGTTCTTCAAGTAAATAACTTATAGAACAAAAGTAGCTATTTTAGAGTTTTCAATTTTAAACTATTAACAAAATTCTGATCTTCAAGTAAATAACTTATAGCATAGAAGTAGCTAATTTAGAGTTTTAAATTTTAAACTATTAACTAAATGCAGATCTTCAAGTAAATAACTTATAGAACAAAAGTAGTTATTTTAGGGTTTTCAATTTTAAACTATTAACAAAATTCTGATCTTTAAGTAAATAACTTAAGGAACTAAAGTATTAGTTAGAAGATTTTAATTTTAAATTGCTACAAAATTCTGTTCTTCAAGTAAATAACTTATAGAACAAAAGTAGTTAATTTAGAGTTTTTAATTTTAAACTATTAACTAAATGCAGATCTTCAAGTAAATAACTTATAGAACAAAAGTAGTTATTTTAGGGTTTTCAATTTTAAACTATTAACAAAATTCTAATCTTTAAGTAAATAACTTAAGGAACTAAAGTATTAGTTAGAAGATTTTGATTTTAAATTGCTACATAATTCTGTTCTTCAAGTAAATAACTTATAGAACAAAAGTAGCTATTTTAGAGTTTTCAATTTTAAACTATTAACAAAATTCTGATCTTCAAGTAAATAACTTATAGCATAGAAGTAGCTAATTTAGAGTTTTAAATTTTAAACTATTAACTAAATGCAGATCTTCAAGTAAATAACTTATAGAACAAAAGTAGTTATTTTAGGGTTTTCAATTTTAAACTATTAACAAAATTCTGATCTTTAAGTAAATAACTTAAGGAACTAAAGTATTAGTTAGAAGATTTTAATTTTAAATTGCTACAAAATTCTGTTCTTCAAGTAAATAACTTATAGAACAAAAGTAGTTATTTTAGAGTTTTCAATTTTAAACTATTGACAACATTCTGATTTTCAAGTAAATAACTTATAGAGCAGAAGTAGTTAATTGAGAGTTTTTAATTTTAAACTATTAACAAAATGCAGATCTTCAAGTAAAAAACTTATAGAACAAAAATAGTTAGTTTAGGGTTTTCAATTTTAAACTATTAGCAAAATTCTGATCTTCAAGTAAATTACTTAAAGAACTAAAGTATTAGTTAGAAGATTTTGATTTTAAATTGCTACAAAATTCTGTTCTTCAAGTAAATAACTTATAGAACAAAAGTAGCTATTTTAGAGTTTTCAATTTTAAACTATTAACAAAATTCTTATCTACATGTAAATAACTTATAGAACAGAAGTAGTTAATTTAGAGTTTTTAATTTTAAACTATTAACAAAATGCAGATCTTCAAGTAAATAACTTATAGAACAAAAGTAGTTATTTTAGGGTTTTCAATTTCAAACTATTAACAAAATTCTGATCTACATGTAAATAACTTATAGAACAGAAGTAGTTAATTTAGAGTTTTTAATTTTAAACTATTAACTAAATGCAGATCTTCAAGTAAATAACTTATAGAACAAAAGTAGTTATTTTAGGGTTTTCAATTTTAAACTATTAACAAAATTCTAATCTTTAAGTAAATAACTTAAGGAACTAAAGTATTAGTTAGAAGATTTTAATTTTAAATTGCTACAAAATTCTGTTCTTTAAGCAAATAACTAAAAGAACAAAAGTACTTATTTTAGGGTTTTCAATTTTAAACTATTAACAAAATGCTGATCTTCAAGTAAATAACTTATAGAACAAAAGTACTTATTTTAGGGCTTTCAATTTTAAACTATTAACAAAATGCAGATCTTCATGTAAATAACTTATAGAACAAAAGTAGTTATTTTAGGGTTTTCGATTTTAAACTATTAACAAAATTCTGATCTTCATGTAAATAACTTATAGAACAGAAGTAGTTAATTTAGAGTTTTTAATTTTAAACTATTAACTAAATGCAGATCTTCAAGTAAATAACTTATAGAACAAAAGTAGTTATTTTAGGGTTTTCAATTTTAAACTATTAACAAAATTCTGATCTTCATGTAAATAACTTAAGGAACTAAAGTATTAGTTAGAAGATTTTAATTTTAAATTGCTACAAAATTCTGTTCTTCAAGTAAATAACTTATAGAACAGAAGTAGTTAATTTAGAGTTTTTAATTTTAAACTATTAACAAAATGCAGATCTTCAAGTAAATAACTTATAGAACAAAAATAGTTATTTTAGGGTTTTCAATTTTAAACTATTAGCAAAATTGTGATCTTCAAGTAAATAACTTAAGGAACTAAAGTATTAGTTAGAAGATTTTGATTTTAAATTGCTACAAAATTCTGTTCTTCAAGTAAATAACTTATAGAACAAAAGTAGTTATTTTAGAGTTTTCAATTTTAAACTATTAACAAAAATTTGATCTTCAAGTAAATAACATAAAGAACTAAAGTATTAGTTTGAAGATTTTGATTTTAAATTGTCTACATATTTCTGTTCTTTAAGTAAATAACTAAAAGAACAAAAGTAGTTAGATTATAGCTTTAATTTTAAACTATTAACAAAATGCAGATCTTCAAGTAAATAACTTATAGAACAAAAGTAGTTATTTTAGGGTTTTCAATTTTAAACTATTAGCAAAATACTGATCTTCAAGTAAATAACTTAAAGAACTAAAGTATTAGTTAGAAGATTTTGATTTTAAATTGCTAAAAAATTCTGTTCTTCAAGTAAATAACTTATAGAACAAAAGTAGTTATTTTAGAGTTTTCAATTCTAAACTATTAACAAAATGCAGATCTTCAAGTAAATAACTTATAGAACAAAAGTAGTTATTTTAGGGTTTTCAATTTTAAACTATTAACAAAATTCTGATCTTCATGTAAATAACTTATAGAACAGAAGTAGTTAATTTAGAGTTTTTAATTTTAAACTATTAACTTAACGCAGATCTTCAAGTAAATAACTTATAGAACAAAAGTAGTTATTTTAGGGTTTTCAATTTTAAACTATTAACAAAATTCTGAACTTCATGTAAATAACTTATAGAACAGAAGTAGTTAATTCAGAGTTTTTAATTTTAAACTATTAACAAAGTGCAGATCTTCAAGTAAAAAACTTATAGAACAAAAATAGTTATTTTAGGGTTTTCAATTTTAAACTATTAGCAAAATTCTGATCTTCAAGTAAATAACTTAAAGAACTAAAGTATTAGTTAGAAGATTTTGATTTTAAATTGCTACAAAATTCTGTTCTTTAAGTAAATAACTTAAAGAACTAAAGTATTAGTTTCAAGATTTTGATTTTAAATTGTCTACATATTTCTGTTCTTTAAGTAAATATCTAAAAGAACAAAAGTAGTTAGATTATAGCTTTAATTTTAAACTATTAACAAAATGCAGATCTTCAAGTAAATAACTTATAGAACAAAAGTAGTTATTTTAAGGTTTTCAATCTTAAACTATTAGCAAAATTCTGATCTTCAAGTAAATAACTTAAAGAACTAAAGTATTAGTTAGAAGATTTTGATTTTAAATTGCTACAAAATTCTGTTCTTCAAGTAAATAACTTATAGAACAAAAGTAGCTATTTTAGAGTTTTCAATTTTAAACTATTAACAAAATTCTGATCATCAAGTAAATAACTTATAGAACAGAAGTAGTTAATTTAGAGTTTTTGATTTTAAACTATTAACAAAATGCAGATCTTCAAGTAAATAACTTATAGAACAAAAGTAGTTATTTTAGGGTTTTCAATTTTAAACTATTAACAAAATTCTGATCTTCATGTAAATAACTTATAGAACAGAAGTAGTTAATTTAGAGTTTTTAATTTTAAACTATTAACTAAATGCAGATCTTCATGTAAATAACTTATAGAACAAAAGTAGTTATTTTAGGGTTTTCAATTTTAAACTATTAACAAAATTCTGATCTTTAAGTAAATAACTTAAGGAACTAAAGTATTAGTTAGAAGATTTTAATTTTAAATTGCTACAAAATTCTGTTCTTCAAGTAAATAACTTATAGTACAGAAGTAGTTAATTTAGAGTTTTTAATTTTAAACTATTAACAAAATGCAGATCTTCAAGTAAATAACTTAAAGAACTAAAGTATTAGTTTGAAGATTTCGATTTTAAATTGTCTACAAATTTCTGTTCTTTAAGTAAATAATTAAAAGAACAAAAGTAGTTAGTTTATAGCTTTAATTTTAAACTATTAACAATATACTGATTTACAAGTAAATAAGTTATAGACCAGAAGTAGTTAATTTAGAGTTTTTAATTTGTAAATATTAACAAAATGCTGATCTTCAAGTAAATAACTTAAAGAACTAAAGTTTAGTTAGAAGATTTTGATTTGAAGTTGCTACAAAATTCTGTTCTTCAAGTAAATAACTTATAGAACAAAAGTAGTTATTTTAGAGTTTTCAATTTTAAACTATTAACAAAATTCTGATCATTAAGTAAATAACTTAAGGAACTAAAGTATTAGTTAGAAGATTTTAATTTTAAATTGCTACAAAATTCTGTTCTTCAAGTAAATAACTTATAGAACAAAAGTAGTTATTTTAGAGTTTTCAATTTTAAACTATTGACAACATTCTGATTTTCAAGTAAATAACTTATAGAACAGAAGTAGTTAATTTAGAGTTTTTAATTTTAAACTATTAACAAAATGCAGATCTTCAAGTAAAAAACTTATAGAACAAAAATAGTTATTTTAGGGTTTTCAATTTTAAACTATTAGCAAAATTCTGATCTTCAAGTAAATAACTTAAAGAACTAAAGTATTAGTTAGAAGATTTTGATTTTAAATTGCTACAAAATTCTGTTCTTCAAGTAAATAACTTATAGAACAAAAGTAGCTATTTTAGAGTTTTCAATTTTAAACTATTAACAAAATTCTGATCATCAAGTAAATAACTTATAGAACAGAAGTAGTTAATTTAGAGTTTTTAATTTTAAACTATTAACAAAATGCAGATCTTCAAGTAAATAACTTATAGAACAAAAGTAGTTATTTTAGGGTTTTCAATTTTAAACTATTAACAAAATTCTGATCTACATGTAAATAACTTATAGAACAGAAGTAGTTAATTTAGAGTTTTTAATTTTAAACTATTAACTAAATGCAGATCTTGAAGTAAATAACTTATAGAACAAAAGTAGTTATTTTAGGGTTTTCAATTTTAAACTATTAACAAAATTCTAATCTTTAAGTAAATAACTTAAGGAACTAAAGTATTAGTTAGAAGATTTTAATTTTAAATTGCTACAAAATTCTGTTCTTCAAGTAAATAACTTATAGTACAGAAGTAGTTAATTTAGAGTTTTTAATTTTAAACTATTAACAAAATGCAGATCTTCAAGTAAATAACTTAAAGAACTAAAGTATTAGTTTGAAGATTTCGATTTTAAATTGTCTACAAATTTCTGTTCTTTAAGTAAATAATTAAAAGAACAAAAGTAGTTAGTTTATAGCTTTAATTTTAAACTATTAACAATATACTGATTTACAAGTAAATAAGTTATAGACCAGAAGTAGTTAATTTAGAGTTTTTAATTTGTAAATATTAACAAAATGCTGATCTTCAAGTAAATAACTTAAAGAACTAAAGTTTAGTTAGAAGATTTTGATTTGAAGTTGCTACAAAATTCTGTTCTTCAAGTAAATAACTTATAGAACAAAAGTAGTTATTTTAGAGTTTTCAATTTTAAACTATTAACAAAATTCTGATCTTTAAGTAAATAACTTAAGGAACTAAAGTATTAGTTAGAAGATTTTAATTTTAAATTGCTACAAAATTCTGTTCTTCAAGTAAATAACTTATAGAACAAAAGTAGTTATTTTAGAGTTTTCAATTTTAAACTATTGACAACATTCTGATTTTCAAGTAAATAACTTATAGAACAGAAGTAGTTAATTTAGAGTTTTTAATTTTAAACTATTAACAAAATGCAGATCTTCAAGTAAAAAACTTATAGAACAAAAGTAGTTATTTTAGGGTTTTCAATTTTAAACTATTAGCAAAATTCTGCTCTTCAAGTAAATTACTTAAAGAACTAAAGTATTAGTTAGAAGATTTTGATTTTAAATTGCTACAAAATTCTGTTCTTCAAGTAAATAACTTATAGAACAAAAGTAGCTATTTTAGAGTTTTCAATTTTAAACTATTAACAAAATTCTGATCATCAAGTAAATAACTTATAGAACAGAAGTAGTTAATTTAGAGTTTTTAATTTTAAACTATTAACAAAATGCAGATCTTCAAGTAAATAACTTATAGAACAAAAGTAGTTATTTTAGGGTTTTCAATTTTAAACTATTAACAAAATTCTGATCTACATGTAAATAACTTATAGAACAGAAGTAGTTAATTTAGGGTTTTTAATTTTAAACTATTAACTAAATGCAGATCTTCAAGTAAATAACTTATAGAACAAAAGTAGTTATTTTAGGGTTTTCAATTTTAAACTATTAACAAAATTCTAATCTTTAAGTAAATAACTTAAGGAACTAAAGTATTAGTTAGAAGATTTTAATTTTAAATTGCTACAAAATTCTGTTCTTTAAGCAAATAACTAAAAGAACAAAAGTACTTATTTTAGGGTTTTTAATTTTAAACTATTAACAAAATGCTGATCTTCAAGTAAATAACTTATAGAACAAAAGTACCTATTTTAGGGCTTTCAATTTTAAACTATTAACAAAATGCAGATCTTCATGTAAATAACTTATAGAACAAAAGTAGTTATTTTAGGGTTTTTGATTTTAAACTATTAACAAAATTCTGATCTTCATGTAAATAACTTATAGAACAGAAGTAGTTAATTTAGAGTTTTTAATTTTAAACTATTAACTAAATGCAGATCTTCAAGTAAATAACTTATAGAACAAAAGTAGTTATTTTAGGGTTTTCAATTTTAAACTATTAACAAAATTCTAATCTTTAAGTAAATAACTTAAGGAACTAAAGTATTAGTTAGAAGATTTTGATTTTAAATTGCTACATAATTCTGTTCTTCAAGTAAATAACTTATAGAACAAAAGTAGCTATTTTAGAGTTTTCAATTTTAAACTATTAACAAAATTCTGATCTTCAAGTAAATAACTTATAGCATAGAAGTAGCTAATTTAGAGTTTTAAATTTTAAACTATTAACTAAATGCAGATCTTCAAGTAAATAACTTATAGAACAAAAGTAGTTATTTTAGGGTTTTCAATTTTAAACTATTAACAAAATGCTGATCTTCATGTAAATAACTTAAGGAACTAAAGTATTAGTTAGAAGATTTTAATTTTAAATTGCTACAAAATTCTGTTCTTCAAGTAAATAACTTATAGAACAGAAGTAGTTAATTTAGAGTTTTTAATTTTAAACTATTAACAAAATGCAGATCTTCAAGTAAATAACTTATAGAACAAAAATAGTTATTTTACGGTTTTCAATTTTAAACTATTAGCAAAATTGTGATCTTCAAGTAAATAACTTAAGGAACTAAAGTATTAGTTAGAAGATTTTGATTTTAAATTGCTACAAAATTCTGTTCTTCAAGTAAATAACTTAAAGAACTAAAGTATTAGTTTGAAGATTTTGATTTTAAATTGTCTACATATTTCTGTTCTTTAAGTAAATAACTAAAAGAACAAAAGTAGTTAGATTATAGCTTTAATTTTAAACTATTAACAATATGCAGATCTTCAAGTAAATAACTTATAGAACAAAAGTAGTTATTTTAGGGTTTTCAATTTTAAACTATTAGCAAAATACTGATCTTCAAGTAAATAACTTAAAGAACTAAAGTATTAGTTAGAAGATTTTGATTTTAAATTGCTAAAAAATTCTGTTCTTCAAGTAAATAACTTATAGAACAAAAGTAGTTATTTTAGAGTTTTCAATTCTAAACTATTAACAAAATGCAGATCTTCAAGTAAATAACTTATAGAACAAAAGTAGTTATTTTAGGGTTTTCAATTTTAAACTATTAACAAAATTCTGATCTTCATGTAAATAACTTATAGAACAGAAGTAGTTAATTTAGAGTTTTTAATTTTAAACTATTAACTTAACGCAGATCTTCAAGTAAATAACTTATAGAACAAAAGTAGTTATTTTAGGGTTTTCAATTTTAAACTATTAACAAAATTCTGAACTTCATGTAAATAACTTATAGAACAGAAGTAGTTAATTCAGAGTTTTTAATTTTAAACTATTAACAAAATGCAGATCTTCAAGTAAAAAACTTATAGAACAAAAATAGTTATTTTAGGGTTTTCAATTTTAAACTATTAGCAAAATTCTGATCTTCAAGTAAATAACTTAAAGAACTAAAGTATTAGTTAGAAGATTTTGATTTTAAATTGCTACAAAATTCTGTTCTTTAAGTAAATAACTTAAAGAACTAAAGTATTAGTTTCAAGATTTTGATTTTAAATTGTCTACATATTTCTGTTCTTTAAGTAAATATCTAAAAGAACAAAAGTAGTTAGATTATATTAATTTTAAACTATTAACAAAATGCAGATCTTCAAGTAAATAACTTATAGAACAAAAGTAGTTATTTTAAGGTTTTCAATCTTAAACTATTAGCAAAATTCTGATCTTCAAGTAAATAACTTAAAGAACTAAAGTATTAGTTAGAAGATTTTGATTTTAAATTGCTACAAAATTCTGTTCTTCAAGTAAATAACTTATAGAACAAAAGTAGCTATTTTAGAGTTTTCAATTTTAAACTATTAACAAAATTCTGATCATCAAGTAAATAACTTATAGAACAGAAGTAGTTAATTTAGAGTTTTTAATTTTAAACTATTAACAAAATGCAGATCTTCAAGTAAATAACTTATAGAACAAAAGTAGTTATTTTAGGGTTTTCAATTTTAAACTATTAACAAAATTCTGATCTTCATGTAAATAACTTATAGAACAGAAGTAGTTAATTTAGAGTTTTTAATTTTAAACTATTAACTAAATGCAGATCTTCATGTAAATAACTTATAGAACAAAAGTAGTTATTTTAGGGTTTTCAATTTTAAACTATTAACAAAATTCTGATCTTTAAGTAAATAACTTAAGGAACTAAAGTATTAGTTAGAATATTTTAATTTTAAATTGCTACAAAATTCTGTTCTTCAAGTAAATAACTTATAGTACAGAAGTAGTTAATTTAGAGTTTTTAATTTTAAACTATTAACAAAATGCAGATCTTCAAGTAAATAACTTAAAGAACTAAAGTATTAGTTTGAAGATTTCGATTTTAAATTGTCTACAAATTTCTGTTCTTTAAGTAAATAATTAAAAGAACAAAAGTAGTTAGTTTATAGCTTTAATTTTAAACTATTAACAATATACTGATTTACAAGTAAATAAGTTATAGACCAGAAGTAGTTAATTTAGAGTTTTTAATTTGTAAATATTAACAAAATGCTGATCTTCAAGTAAATAACTTATAGAACAGAAGTAGTTAATTTAGAGTTTTTAATTTTAAACTATTAACAAAATGCAGATCTTCAAGTAAATAACATATAGAACAAAAGTACTTATTTTAGGGTTTTCAATTTTAAACTATTAACAAAATCCAGATCTTCAAGTAAATAACTTATAGAACAAACGTAGTTATTTTAGTATTTTCAATTTTAAACTATTAACAAAATGCAGATCTTCAACTAAATAACTTATAGAACAAAAGTAGTTATTTTAGAGTTTTTAATTTTAAACTATTAACATAATTCTGTTCTTCAAGTAAATAACTTATAGAACAAAAGTAGTTATTTTAGAGTTTTCAATTTTAAACTATTAACAAAATTCTGATCTTCAAGTAAATAACTTATAGAACAGAAGTAGTTAATTTAGAGTTTTTAATTTTAAACAATTTACAAAATCCAGATCTTCAAGTAAATAACTTATAGAACAAAAATAGTTATTTTAGGGATTTCAATTTTAAACTATTAGCAAAATTCTGATCTTCAAGTAAATAACTTAAAGAACTAAAGTATTAGTTAGAAGATTTTGATTTTAAATTGCTACAAAATTCTGTTCTTTAAGTAAATAACTTAAAGAACTAAAGTATTAGTTTGAAGATTTTGATTTTAAATTGTCTACATATTTCTGTTCTTTAAGTAAATAACTAAAAGAACAAAAGAAGTTAGATTATAGCTTTAATTTTAAACTATTAACAAAATGCAGATCTTCAAGTAAATAACTTATAGAACAAAAGTAGTTAATTTAGGGTTTTCAATCTTAAACTATTAGCAAAATTCTGATCTTCAAGTAAATAACTTAAAGAACTAAAGTATTAGTTAGAAGATTTTGATTTTAAATTGCTACAAAATTCTGTTCTTCAAGTAAATAACTTATAGAAAAAAAGTTGCTAATTTAGAGTTTTCAATTTTAAACTATTAACAAAATTCTGATCATCAAGTAAATAACTTATAGAACAGAAGTAGTTAATTTAGAGTTTTTAATTTTAAACTATTAACAAAATGCAGATCTTCATGTAAATAACTTATAGAACAAAAGTAGTTATTTTAGGGTTTTCGATTTTAAACTATTAACAAAATTCTGATCTTCATGTAAATAACTTATAGAACAGAAGTAGTTAATTTAGAGTTTTTAATTTTAAACTATTAACTAAATGCAGATCTTCAAGTAAATAACTTATAGAACAAAAGTAGTTATTTTAGGGTTTTCAATTTTAAACTATTAACAAAATTCTAATCTTTAAGTAAATAACTTAAGGAACTAAAGTATTAGTTAGAAGATTTTGATTTTAAATTGCTACATAATTCTGTTCTTCAAGTAAATAACTTATAGAACAAAAGTAGCTATTTTAGAGTTTTCAATTTTAAACTATTAACAAAATTCTGATCTTCAAGTAAATAACTTATAGCATAGAAGTAGCTAATTTAGAGTTTTAAATTTTAAACTATTAACTAAATGCAGATCTTCAAGTAAATAACTTATAGAACAAAAGTAGTTATTTTAGGGTTTTCAATTTTAAACTATTAACAAAATTCTGATCTTTAAGTAAATAACTTATAGAACAAAAGTAGTTATTTTAGAGTTTTCAATTTTAAACTATTGACAACATTCTGATTTTCAAGTAAATAACTTATAGAGCAGAAGTAGTTAATTTAGAGTTTTTAATTTTAAACTATTAACAAAATGCAGATCTTCAAGTAAAAAACTTATAGAACAAAAATAGTTAGTTTAGGGTTTTCAATTTTAAACTATTAGCAAAATTCTGATCTTCAAGTAAATTACTTAAAGAACTAAAGTATTAGTTAGAAGATTTTGATTTTAAATTGCTACAAAATTCTGTTCTTCAAGTAAATAACTTATAGAACAAAAGTAGCTATTTTAGAGTTTTCAATTTTAAACTATTAACAAAATTCTGATCTACATGTAAATAACTTATAGAACAGAAGTAGTTAATTTAGAGTTTTTAATTTTAAACTATTAACAAAATGCAGATCTTCAAGTAAATAACTTATAGAACAAAAGTAGTTATTTTAGGGTTTTCAATTTTAAACTATTAACAAAATTCTGATCTACATGTAAATAACTTATAGAACAGAAGTAGTTAATTTAGAGTTTTTAATTTTAAACTATTAACTAAATACAGATCTTCAAGTAAATAACTTATAGAACAAAAGTAGTTATTTTAGGGTTTTCAATTTTAAACTATTAACAAAATTCTAATCTTTAAGTAAATAACTTAAGGAACTAAAGTATTAGTTAGAAGATTTTAATTTTAAATTGCTACAAAATTCTGTTCTTTAAGCAAATAACTAAAAGAACAAAAGTACTTATTTTAGGGTTTTCAATTTTAAACTATTAACAAAATGCTGATCTTCAAGTAAATAACTTATAGAACAAAAGTACTTATTTTAGGGCTTTCAATTTTAAACTATTAACAAAATGCAGATCTTCATGTAAATAACTTATAGAACAAAAGTAGTTATTTTAGGGTTTTGATTTTAAACTATTAACAAAATTCTGATCTTCATGTAAATAACTTATAGAACAGAAGTAGTTAATTTAGAGTTTTTAATTTTAAACTATTAACTAAATGCAGATCTTCAAGTAAATAACTTATAGAACAAAAGTAGTTATTTTAGGGTTTTCAATTTTAAACTATTAACAAAATTCTAATCTTTAAGTAAATAACTTAAGGAACTAAAGTATTAGTTAGAAGATTTTGATTTTAAATTGCTACATAATTCTGTTCTTCAAGTAAATAACTTATAGAACAAAAGTAGCTATTTTAGAGTTTTCAATTTTAAACTATTAACAAAATTCTGATCTTCAAGTAAATAACTTATAGCATAGAAGTAGCTAATTTAGAGTTTTAAATTTTAAACTATTAACTAAATGCAGATCTTCAAGTAAATAACTTATAGAACAAAAGTAGTTATTTTAGGGTTTTCAATTTTAAACTATTAACAAAATTCTGATCTTCATGTAAATAACTTAAGGAACTAAAGTATTAGTTAGAAGATTTTAATTTTAAATTGCTACAAAATTCTGTTCTTCAAGTAAATAACTTATAGAACAGAAGTAGTTAATTTAGAGTTTTTAATTTTAAACTATTAACAAAATGCAGATCTTCAAGTAAATAACTTATAGAACAAAAATAGTTATTTTAGGGTTTTCAATTTTAAACTATTAGCAAAATTGTGATCTTCAAGTAAATAACTTAAGGAACTAAAGTATTAGTTAGAAGATTTTGATTTTAAATTGCTACAAAATTCTGTTCTTCAAGTAAATAACTTATAGAACAAAAGTAGTTATTTTAGAGTTTTCAATTTTAAACTATTAACAAAAATTTGATCTTCAAGTAAATAACATAAAGAACTAAAGTATTAGTTTGAAGATTTTGATTTTAAATTGTCTACATATTTCTGTTCTTTAAGTAAATAACTAAAAGAACAAAAGTAGTTAGATTATAGCTTTAATTTTAAACTATTAACAAAATGCAGATCTTCAAGTAAATAACTTATAGAACAAAAGTAGTTATTTTAGGGTTTTCAATTTTAAACTATTAGCAAAATACTGATCTTCAAGTAAATAACTTAAAGAACTAAAGTATTAGTTAGAAGATTTTGATTTTAAATTGCTAAAAAATTCTGTTCTTCAAGTAAATAACTTATAGAACAAAAGTAGTTATTTTAGAGTTTTCAATTCTAAACTATTAACAAAATGCAGATCTTCAAGTAAATAACTTATAGAACAAAAGTAGTTATTTTAGGGTTTTCAATTTTAAACTATTAACAAAATTCTGATCTTCATGTAAATAACTTATAGAACAGAAGTAGTTAATTTAGAGTTTTTAATTTTAAACTATTAACTTAACGCAGATCTTCAAGTAAATAACTTATAGAACAAAAGTAGTTATTTTAGGGTTTTCAATTTTAAACTATTAACAAAATTCTGAACTTCATGTAAATAACTTATAGAACAGAAGTAGTTAATTCAGAGTTTTTAATTTTAAACTATTAACAAAGTGCAGATCTTCAAGTAAAAAACTTATAGAACAAAAATAGTTATTTTAGGGTTTTCAATTTTAAACTATTAGCAAAATTCTGATCTTCAAGTAAATAACTTAAAGAACTAAAGTATTAGTTAGAAGATTTTGATTTTAAATTGCTACAAAATTCTGTTCTTTAAGTAAATAACTTAAAGAACTAAAGTATTAGTTTCAAGATTTTGATTTTAAATTGTCTACATATTTCTGTTCTTTAAGTAAATATCTAAAAGAACAAAAGTAGTTAGATTATAGCTTTAATTTTAAACTATTAACAAAATGCAGATCTTCAAGTAAATAACTTATAGAACAAAAGTAGTTATTTTAAGGTTTTCAATCTTAAACTATTAGCAAAATTCTGATCTTCAAGTAAATAACTTAAAGAACTAAAGTATTAGTTAGAAGATTTTGATTTTAAATTGCTACAAAATTCTGTTCTTCAAGTAAATAACTTATAGAACAAAAGTAGCTATTTTAGAGTTTTCAATTTTAAACTATTAACAAAATTCTGATCATCAAGTAAATAACTTATAGAACAGAAGTAGTTAATTTAGAGTTTTTGATTTTAAACTATTAACAAAATGCAGATCTTCTAGTAAATAACTTATAGAACAAAAGTAGTTATTTTAGGGTTTTCAATTTTAAACTATTAACAAAATTCTGATCTTCATGTAAATAACTTATAGAACAGAAGTAGTTAATTTAGAGTTTTTAATTTTAAACTATTAACTAAATGCAGATCTTCATGTAAATAACTTATAGAACAAAAGTAGTTATTTTAGGGTTTTCAATTTTAAACTATTAACAAAATTCTGATCTTTAAGTAAATAACTTAAGGAACTAAAGTATTAGTTAGAAGATTTTAATTTTAAATTGCTACAAAATTCTGTTCTTCAAGTAAATAACTTATAGTACAGAAGTAGTTAATTTAGAGTTTTTAATTTTAAACTATTAACAAAATGCAGATCTTCAAGTAAATAACTTAAAGAACTAAAGTATTAGTTTGAAGATTTCGATTTTAAATTGTCTACAAATTTCTGTTCTTTAAGTAAATAATTAAAAGAACAAAAGTAGTTAGTTTATAGCTTTAATTTTAAACTATTAACAATATACTGATTTACAAGTAAATAAGTTATAGACCAGAAGTAGTTAATTTAGAGTTTTTAATTTGTAAATATTAACAAAATGCTGATCTTCAAGTAAATAACTTAAAGAACTAAAGTTTAGTTAGAAGATTTTGATTTGAAGTTGCTACAAAATTCTGTTCTTCAAGTAAATAACTTATAGAACAAAAGTAGTTATTTTAGAGTTTTCAATTTTAAACTATTAACAAAATTCTGATCATTAAGTAAATAACTTAAGGAACTAAAGTATTAGTTAGAAGATTTTAATTTTAAATTGCTACAAAATTCTGTTCTTCAAGTAAATAACTTATAGAACAAAAGTAGTTATTTTAGAGTTTTCAATTTTAAACTATTGACAACATTCTGATTTTCAAGTAAATAACTTATAGAACAGAAGTAGTTAATTTAGAGTTTTTAATTTTAAACTATTAACAAAATGCAGATCTTCAAGTAAAAAACTTATAGAACAAAAATAGTTATTTTAGGGTTTTCAATTTTAAACTATTAGCAAAATTCTGATCTTCAAGTAAATAACTTAAAGAACTAAAGTATTAGTTAAAAGATTTTGATTTTAAATTGCTACAAAATTCTGTTCTTCAAGTAAATAACTTATAGAACAAAAGTAGCTATTTTAGAGTTTTCAATTTTAAACTATTAACAAAATTCTGATCATCAAGTAAATAACTTATAGAACAGAAGTAGTTAATTTAGAGTTTTTAATTTTAAACTATTAACAAAATGCAGATCTTCAAGTAAATAACTTATAGAACAAAAGTAGTTATTTTAGGGTTTTCAATTTTAAACTATTAACAAAATTCTGATCTACATGTAAATAACTTATAGAACAGAAGTAGTTAATTTAGAGTTTTTAATTTTAAACTATTAACTAAATGCAGATCTTGAAGTAAATAACTTATAGAACAAAAGTAGTTATTTTAGGGTTTTCAATTTTAAACTATTAACAAAATTCTAATCTTTAAGTAAATAACTTAAGGAACTAAAGTATTAGTTAGAAGATTTTAATTTTAAATTGCTACAAAATTCTGTTCTTCAAGTAAATAACTTATAGTACAGAAGTAGTTAATTTAGAGTTTTTAATTTTAAACTATTAACAAAATGCAGATCTTCAAGTAAATAACTTAAAGAACTAAAGTATTAGTTTGAAGATTTCGATTTTAAATTGTCTACAAATTTCTGTTCTTTAAGTAAATAATTAAAAGAACAAAAGTAGTTAGTTTATAGCTTTAATTTTAAACTATTAACAATATACTGATTTACAAGTAAATAAGTTATAGACCAGAAGTAGTTAATTTAGAGTTTTTAATTTGTAAATATTAACAAAATGCTGATCTTCAAGTAAATAACTTAAAGAACTAAAGTTTAGTTAGAAGATTTTGATTTGAAGTTGCTACAAAATTCTGTTCTTCAAGTAAATAACTTATAGAACAAAAGTAGTTATTTTAGAGTTTTCAATTTTAAACTATTAACAAAATTCTGATCTTTAAGTAAATAACTTAAGGAACTAAAGTATTAGTTAGAAGATTTTAATTTTAAATTGCTACAAAATTCTGTTCTTCAAGTAAATAACTTATAGAACAAAAGTAGTTATTTTAGAGTTTTCAATTTTAAACTATTGACAACATTCTGATTTTCAAGTAAATAACTTATAGAACAGAAGTAGTTAATTTAGAGTTTTTAATTTTAAACTATTAACAAAATGCAGATCTTCAAGTAAAAAACTTATAGAACAAAAGTAGTTATTTTAGGGTTTTCAATTTTAAACTATTAGCAAAATTCTGCTCTTCAAGTAAATTACTTAAAGAACTAAAGTATTAGTTAGAAGATTTTGATTTTAAATTGCTACAAAATTCTGTTCTTCAAGTAAATAACTTATAGAACAAAAGTAGCTATTTTAGAGTTTTCAATTTTAAACTATTAACAAAATTCTGATCATCAAGTAAATAACTTATAGAACAGAAGTAGTTAATTTAGAGTTTTTAATTTTAAACTATTAACAAAATGCAGATCTTCAAGTAAATAACTTATAGAACAAAAGTAGTTATTTTAGGGTTTTCAATTTTAAACTATTAACAAAATTCTGATCTACATGTAAATAACTTATAGAACAGAAGTAGTTAATTTAGGGTTTTTAATTTTAAACTATTAACTAAATGCAGATCTTCAAGTAAATAACTTATAGAACAAAAGTAGTTATTTTAGGGTTTTCAATTTTAAACTATTAACAAAATTCTAATCTTTAAGTAAATAACTTAAGGAACTAAAGTATTAGTTAGAAGATTTTAATTTTAAATTGCTACAAAATTCTGTTCTTTAAGCAAATAACTAAAAGAACAAAAGTACTTATTTTAGGGTTTTTAATTTTAAACTATTAACAAAATGCTGATCTTCAAGTAAATAACTTATAGAACAAAAGTACCTATTTTAGGGCTTTCAATTTTAAACTATTAACAAAATGCAGATCTTCATGTAAATAACTTATAGAACAAAAGTAGTTATTTTAGGGTTTTTGATTTTAAACTATTAACAAAATTCTGATCTTCATGTAAATAACTTATAGAACAGAAGTAGTTAATTTAGAGTTTTTAATTTTAAACTATTAACTAAATGCAGATCTTCAAGTAAATAACTTATAGAACAAAAGTAGTTATTTTAGGGTTTTCAATTTTAAACTATTAACAAAATTCTAATCTTTAAGTAAATAACTTAAGGAACTAAAGTATTAGTTAGAAGATTTTGATTTTAAATTGCTACATAATTCTGTTCTTCAAGTAAATAACTTATAGAACAAAAGTAGCTATTTTAGAGTTTTCAATTTTAAACTATTAACAAAATTCTGATCTTCAAGTAAATAACTTATAGCATAGAAGTAGCTAATTTAGAGTTTTAAATTTTAAACTATTAACTAAATGCAGATCTTCAAGTAAATAACTTATAGAACAAAAGTAGTTATTTTAGGGTTTTCAATTTTAAACTATTAACAAAATGCTGATCTTCATGTAAATAACTTAAGGAACTAAAGTATTAGTTAGAAGATTTTAATTTTAAATTGCTACAAAATTCTGTTCTTCAAGTAAATAACTTATAGAACAGAAGTAGTTAATTTAGAGTTTTTAATTTTAAACTATTAACAAAATGCAGATCTTCAAGTAAATAACTTATAGAACAAAAATAGTTATTTTACGGTTTTCAATTTTAAACTATTAGCAAAATTGTGATCTTCAAGTAAATAACTTAAGGAACTAAAGTATTAGTTAGAAGATTTTGATTTTAAATTGCTACAAAATTCTGTTCTTCAAGTAAATAACTTAAAGAACTAAAGTATTAGTTTGAAGATTTTGATTTTAAATTGTCTACATATTTCTGTTCTTTAAGTAAATAACTAAAAGAACAAAAGTAGTTAGATTATAGCTTTAATTTTAAACTATTAACAATATGCAGATCTTCAAGTAAATAACTTATAGAACAAAAGTAGTTATTTTAGGGTTTTCAATTTTAAACTATTAGCAAAATACTGATCTTCAAGTAAATAACTTAAAGAACTAAAGTATTAGTTAGAAGATTTTGATTTTAAATTGCTAAAAAATTCTGTTCTTCAAGTAAATAACTTATAGAACAAAAGTAGTTATTTTAGAGTTTTCAATTCTAAACTATTAACAAAATGCAGATCTTCAAGTAAATAACTTATAGAACAAAAGTAGTTATTTTAGGGTTTTCAATTTTAAACTATTAACAAAATTCTGATCTTCATGTAAATAACTTATAGAACAGAAGTAGTTAATTTAGAGTTTTTAATTTTAAACTATTAACTTAACGCAGATCTTCAAGTAAATAACTTATAGAACAAAAGTAGTTATTTTAGGGTTTTCAATTTTAAACTATTAACAAAATTCTGAACTTCATGTAAATAACTTATAGAACAGAAGTAGTTAATTCAGAGTTTTTAATTTTAAACTATTAACAAAATGCAGATCTTCAAGTAAAAAACTTATAGAACAAAAATAGTTATTTTAGGGTTTTCAATTTTAAACTATTAGCAAAATTCTGATCTTCAAGTAAATAACTTAAAGAACTAAAGTATTAGTTAGAAGATTTTGATTTTAAATTGCTACAAAATTCTGTTCTTTAAGTAAATAACTTAAAGAACTAAAGTATTAGTTTCAAGATTTTGATTTTAAATTGTCTACATATTTCTGTTCTTTAAGTAAATATCTAAAAGAACAAAAGTAGTTAGATTATATTAATTTTAAACTATTAACAAAATGCAGATCTTCAAGTAAATAACTTATAGAACAAAAGTAGTTATTTTAAGGTTTTCAATCTTAAACTATTAGCAAAATTCTGATCTTCAAGTAAATAACTTAAAGAACTAAAGTATTAGTTAGAAGATTTTGATTTTAAATTGCTACAAAATTCTGTTCTTCAAGTAAATAACTTATAGAACAAAAGTAGCTATTTTAGAGTTTTCAATTTTAAACTATTAACAAAATTCTGATCATCAAGTAAATAACTTATAGAACAGAAGTAGTTAATTTAGAGTTTTTAATTTTAAACTATTAACAAAATGCAGATCTTCAAGTAAATAACTTATAGAACAAAAGTAGTTATTTTAGGGTTTTCAATTTTAAACTATTAACAAAATTCTGATCTTCATGTAAATAACTTATAGAACAGAAGTAGTTAATTTAGAGTTTTTAATTTTAAACTATTAACTAAATGCAGATCTTCATGTAAATAACTTATAGAACAAAAGTAGTTATTTTAGGGTTTTCAATTTTAAACTATTAACAAAATTCTGATCTTTAAGTAAATAACTTAAGGAACTAAAGTATTAGTTAGAATATTTTAATTTTAAATTGCTACAAAATTCTGTTCTTCAAGTAAATAACTTATAGTACAGAAGTAGTTAATTTAGAGTTTTTAATTTTAAACTATTAACAAAATGCAGATCTTCAAGTAAATAACTTAAAGAACTAAAGTATTAGTTTGAAGATTTCGATTTTAAATTGTCTACAAATTTCTGTTCTTTAAGTAAATAATTAAAAGAACAAAAGTAGTTAGTTTATAGCTTTAATTTTAAACTATTAACAATATACTGATTTACAAGTAAATAAGTTATAGACCAGAAGTAGTTAATTTAGAGTTTTTAATTTGTAAATATTAACAAAATGCTGATCTTCAAGTAAATAACTTATAGAACAGAAGTAGTTAATTTAGAGTTTTTAATTTTAAACTATTAACAAAATGCAGATCTTCAAGTAAATAACATATAGAACAAAAGTACTTATTTTAGGGTTTTCAATTTTAAACTATTAACAAAATCCAGATCTTCAAGTAAATAACTTATAGAACAAACGTAGTTATTTTAGTATTTTCAATTTTAAACTATTAACAAAATGCAGATCTTCAACTAAATAACTTATAGAACAAAAGTAGTTATTTTAGAGTTTTTAATTTTAAACTATTAACATAATTCTGTTCTTCAAGTAAATAACTTATAGAACAAAAGTAGTTATTTTAGAGTTTTCAATTTTAAACTATTAACAAAATTCTGATCTTCAAGTAAATAACTTATAGAACAGAAGTAGTTAATTTAGAGTTTTTAATTTTAAACAATTTACAAAATCCAGATCTTCAAGTAAATAACTTATAGAACAAAAATAGTTATTTTAGGGATTTCAATTTTAAACTATTAGCAAAATTCTGATCTTCAAGTAAATAACTTAAAGAACTAAAGTATTAGTTAGAAGATTTTGATTTTAAATTGCTACAAAATTCTGTTCTTTAAGTAAATAACTTAAAGAACTAAAGTATTAGTTTGAAGATTTTGATTTTAAATTGTCTACATATTTCTGTTCTTTAAGTAAATAACTAAAAGAACAAAAGAAGTTAGATTATAGCTTTAATTTTAAACTATTAACAAAATGCAGATCTTCAAGTAAATAACTTATAGAACAAAAGTAGTTAATTTAGGGTTTTCAATCTTAAACTATTAGCAAAATTCTGATCTTCAAGTAAATAACTTAAAGAACTAAAGTATTAGTTAGAAGATTTTGATTTTAAATTGCTACAAAATTCTGTTCTTCAAGTAAATAACTTATAGAAAAAAAGTTGCTAATTTAGAGTTTTCAATTTTAAACTATTAACAAAATTCTGATCATCAAGTAAATAACTTATAGAACAGAAGTAGTTAATTTAGAGTTTTTAATTTTAAACTATTAACAAAATGCAGATCTTCATGTAAATAACTTATAGAACAAAAGTAGTTATTTTAGGGTTTTCGATTTTAAACTATTAACAAAATTCTGATCTTCATGTAAATAACTTATAGAACAGAAGTAGTTAATTTAGAGTTTTTAATTTTAAACTATTAACTAAATGCAGATCTTCAAGTAAATAACTTATAGAACAAAAGTAGTTATTTTAGGGTTTTCAATTTTAAACTATTAACAAAATTCTAATCTTTAAGTAAATAACTTAAGGAACTAAAGTATTAGTTAGAAGATTTTGATTTTAAATTGCTACATAATTCTGTTCTTCAAGTAAATAACTTATAGAACAAAAGTAGCTATTTTAGAGTTTTCAATTTTAAACTATTAACAAAATTCTGATCTTCAAGTAAATAACTTATAGCATAGAAGTAGCTAATTTAGAGTTTTAAATTTTAAACTATTAACTAAATGCAGATCTTCAAGTAAATAACTTATAGAACAAAAGTAGTTATTTTAGGGTTTTCAATTTTAAACTATTAACAAAATTCTGATCTTTAAGTAAATAACTTATAGAACAAAAGTAGTTATTTTAGAGTTTTCAATTTTAAACTATTGACAACATTCTGATTTTCAAGTAAATAACTTATAGAGCAGAAGTAGTTAATTTAGAGTTTTTAATTTTAAACTATTAACAAAATGCAGATCTTCAAGTAAAAAACTTATAGAACAAAAATAGTTAGTTTAGGGTTTTCAATTTTAAACTATTAGCAAAATTCTGATCTTCAAGTAAATTACTTAAAGAACTAAAGTATTAGTTAGAAGATTTTGATTTTAAATTGCTACAAAATTCTGTTCTTCAAGTAAATAACTTATAGAACAAAAGTAGCTATTTTAGAGTTTTCAATTTTAAACTATTAACAAAATTCTGATCTACATGTAAATAACTTATAGAACAGAAGTAGTTAATTTAGAGTTTTTAATTTTAAACTATTAACAAAATGCAGATCTTCAAGTAAATAACTTATAGAACAAAAGTAGTTATTTTAGGGTTTTCAATTTTAAACTATTAACAAAATTCTGATCTACATGTAAATAACTTATAGAACAGAAGTAGTTAATTTAGAGTTTTTAATTTTAAACTATTAACTAAATACAGATCTTCAAGTAAATAACTTATAGAACAAAAGTAGTTATTTTAGGGTTTTCAATTTTAAACTATTAACAAAATTCTAATCTTTAAGTAAATAACTTAAGGAACTAAAGTATTAGTTAGAAGATTTTAATTTTAAATTGCTACAAAATTCTGTTCTTTAAGCAAATAACTAAAAGAACAAAAGTACTTATTTTAGGGTTTTCAATTTTAAACTATTAACAAAATGCTGATCTTCAAGTAAATAACTTATAGAACAAAAGTACTTATTTTAGGGCTTTCAATTTTAAACTATTAACAAAATGCAGATCTTCATGTAAATAACTTATAGAACAAAAGTAGTTATTTTAGGGTTTTGATTTTAAACTATTAACAAAATTCTGATCTTCATGTAAATAACTTATAGAACAGAAGTAGTTAATTTAGAGTTTTTAATTTTAAACTATTAACTAAATGCAGATCTTCAAGTAAATAACTTATAGAACAAAAGTAGTTATTTTAGGGTTTTCAATTTTAAACTATTAACAAAATTCTAATCTTTAAGTAAATAACTTAAGGAACTAAAGTATTAGTTAGAAGATTTTGATTTTAAATTGCTACATAATTCTGTTCTTCAAGTAAATAACTTATAGAACAAAAGTAGCTATTTTAGAGTTTTCAATTTTAAACTATTAACAAAATTCTGATCTTCAAGTAAATAACTTATAGCATAGAAGTAGCTAATTTAGAGTTTTAAATTTTAAACTATTAACTAAATGCAGATCTTCAAGTAAATAACTTATAGAACAAAAGTAGTTATTTTAGGGTTTTCAATTTTAAACTATTAACAAAATTCTGATCTTCATGTAAATAACTTAAGGAACTAAAGTATTAGTTAGAAGATTTTAATTTTAAATTGCTACAAAATTCTGTTCTTCAAGTAAATAACTTATAGAACAGAAGTAGTTAATTTAGAGTTTTTAATTTTAAACTATTAACAAAATGCAGATCTTCAAGTAAATAACTTATAGAACAAAAATAGTTATTTTAGGGTTTTCAATTTTAAACTATTAGCAAAATTGTGATCTTCAAGTAAATAACTTAAGGAACTAAAGTATTAGTTAGAAGATTTTGATTTTAAATTGCTACAAAATTCTGTTCTTCAAGTAAATAACTTATAGAACAAAAGTAGTTATTTTAGAGTTTTCAATTTTAAACTATTAACAAAAATTTGATCTTCAAGTAAATAACATAAAGAACTAAAGTATTAGTTTGAAGATTTTGATTTTAAATTGTCTACATATTTCTGTTCTTTAAGTAAATAACTAAAAGAACAAAAGTAGTTAGATTATAGCTTTAATTTTAAACTATTAACAAAATGCAGATCTTCAAGTAAATAACTTATAGAACAAAAGTAGTTATTTTAGGGTTCTCAATTTTAAACTATTAGCAAAATACTGATCTTCAAGTAAATAACTTAAAGAACTAAAGTATTAGTTAGAAGATTTTGATTTTAAATTGCTAAAAAATTCTGTTCTTCAAGTAAATAACTTATAGAACAAAAGTAGTTATTTTAGAGTTTTCAATTCTAAACTATTAACAAAATGCAGATCTTCAAGTAAATAACTTATAGAACAAAAGTAGTTATTTTAGGGTTTTCAATTTTAAACTATTAACAAAATTCTGATCTTCATGTAAATAACTTATAGAACAGAAGTAGTTAATTTAGAGTTTTTAATTTTAAACTATTAACTTAACGCAGATCTTCAAGTAAATAACTTATAGAACAAAAGTAGTTATTTTAGGGTTTTCAATTTTAAACTATTAACAAAATTCTGAACTTCATGTAAATAACTTATAGAACAGAAGTAGTTAATTCAGAGTTTTTAATTTTAAACTATTAACAAAGTGCAGATCTTCAAGTAAAAAACTTATAGAACAAAAATAGTTATTTTAGGGTTTTCAATTTTAAACTATTAGCAAAATTCTGATCTTCAAGTAAATAACTTAAAGAACTAAAGTATTAGTTAGAAGATTTTGATTTTAAATTGCTACAAAATTCTGTTCTTTAAGTAAATAACTTAAAGAACTAAAGTATTAGTTTCAAGATTTTGATTTTAAATTGTCTACATATTTCTGTTCTTTAAGTAAATATCTAAAAGAACAAAAGTAGTTAGATTATAGCTTTAATTTTAAACTATTAACAAAATGCAGAACTTCAAGTAAATAACTTATAGAACAAAAGTAGTTATTTTAAGGTTTTCAATCTTAAACTATTAGCAAAATTCTGATCTTCAAGTAAATAACTTAAAGAACTAAAGTATTAGTTAGAAGATTTTGATTTTAAATTGCTACAAAATTCTGTTCTTCAAGTAAATAACTTATAGAACAAAAGTAGCTATTTTAGAGTTTTCAATTTTAAACTATTAACAAAATTCTGATCATCAAGTAAATAACTTATAGAACAGAAGTAGTTAATTTAGAGTTTTTAATTTTAAACTATTAACAAAATGCAGATCTTCAAGTAAATAACTTATAGAACAAAAGTAGTTATTTTAGGGTTTTCAATTTTAAACTATTAACAAAATTCTGATCTTCATGTAAATAACTTATAGAACAGAAGTAGTTAATTTAGAGTTTTTAATTTTAAACTATTAACTAAATGCAGATCTTCATGTAAATAACTTATAGAACAAAAGTAGTTATTTTAGGGTTTTCAATTTTAAACTATTAACAAAATTCTGATCTTTAAGTAAATAACTTAAGGAACTAAAGTATTAGTTAGAAGATTTTAATTTTAAATTGCTACAAAATTCTGTTCTTCAAGTAAATAACTTATAGTACAGAAGTAGTTAATTTAGAGTTTTTAATTTTAAACTATTAACAAAATGCAGATCTTCAAGTAAATAACTTAAAGAACTAAAGTATTAGTTTGAAGATTTCGATTTTAAATTGTCTACAAATTTCTGTTCTTTAAGTAAATAATTAAAAGAACAAAAGTAGTTAGTTTATAGCTTTAATTTTAAACTATTAACAATATACTGATTTACAAGTAAATAAGTTATAGACCAGAAGTAGTTAATTTAGAGTTTTTAATTTGTAAATATTAACAAAATGCTGATCTTCAAGTAAATAACTAAAAGAACTAAAGTTTAGTTAGAAGATTTTGATTTGAAGTTGCTACAAAATTCTGTTCTTCAAGTAAATAACTTATAGAACAAAAGTAGTTATTTTAGAGTTTTCAATTTTAAACTATTAACAAAATTCTGATCTTTAAGTAAATAACTTAAGGAACTAAAGTATTAGTTAGAAGATTTTAATTTTAAATTGCTACAAAATTCTGTTCTTCAAGTAAATAACTTATAGAACAAAAGTAGTTATTTTAGAGTTTTCAATTTTAAACTATTGACAACTTTCTGATTTTCAAGTAAATAACTTATAGAACAGAAGTAGTTAATTTAGAGTTTTTAATTTTAAACTATTAACAAAATGCAGATCTTCAAGTAAAAAACTTATAGAACAAAAATAGTTATTTTAGGGTTTTCAATTTTAAACTATTAGCAAAATTCTGATCTTCAAGTAAATAACTTAAAGAACTAAAGTATTAGTTAGAAGATTTTGATTTTAAATTGCTACAAAATTCTGTTCTTCAAGTAAATAACTTATAGAACAAAAGTAGCTATTTTAGAGTTTTCAATTTTAAACTATTAACAAAATTCTGATCATCAAGTAAATAACTTATAGAACAGAAGTAGTTAATTTAGAGTTTTTAATTTTAAACTATTAACAAAATGCAGATCTTCAAGTAAATAACTTATAGAACAAAAGTAGTTATTTTAGGGTTTTCAATTTTAAACTATTAACAAAATTCTGATCTACATGTAAATAACTTATAGAACAGAAGTAGTTAATTTAGAGTTTTTAATTTTAAACTATTAACTAAATGCAGATCTTCAAGTAAATAACTTATAGAACAAAAGTAGTTATTTTAGGGTTTTCAATTTTAAACTATTAACAAAATTCTAATCTTTAAGTAAATAACTTAAGGAACTAAAGTATTAGTTAGAAGATTTTAATTTTAAATTGCTACAAAATTCTGTTCTTCAAGTAAATAACTTATAGTACAGAAGTAGTTAATTTAGAGTTTTTAATTTTAAACTATTAACAAAATGCAGATCTTCAAGTAAATAACTTAAAGAACTAAAGTATTAGTTTGAAGATTTCGATTTTAAATTGTCTACAAATTTCTGTTCTTTAAGTAAATAATTAAAAGAACAAAAGTAGTTAGTTTATAGCTTTAATTTTAAACTATTAACAATATACTGATTTACAAGTAAATAAGTTATAGACCAGAAGTAGTTAATTTAGAGTTTTTAATTTGTAAATATTAACAAAATGCTGATCTTCAAGTAAATAACTTAAAGAACTAAAGTTTAGTTAGAAGATTTTGATTTGAAGTTGCTACAAAATTCTGTTCTTCAAGTAAATAACTTATAGAACAAAAGTAGTTATTTTAGAGTTTTCAATTTTAAACTATTAACAAAATTCTGATCTTTAAGTAAATAACTTAAGGAACTAAAGTATTAGTTAGAAGATTTTAATTTTAAATTGCTACAAAATTCTGTTCTTCAAGTAAATAACTTATAGAACAAAAGTAGTTATTTTAGAGTTTTCAATTTTAAACTATTGACAACATTCTGATTTTCAAGTAAATAACTTATAGAACAGAAGTAGTTAATTTAGAGTTTTTAATTTTAAACTATTAACAAAATGCAGATCTTCAAGTAAAAAACTTATAGAACAAAAGTAGTTATTTTAGGGTTTTCAATTTTAAACTATTAGCAAAATTCTGCTCTTCAAGTAAATTACTTAAAGAACTAAAGTATTAGTTAGAAGATTTTGATTTTAAATTGCTACAAAATTCTGTTCTTCAAGTAAATAACTTATAGAACAAAAGTAGCTATTTTAGAGTTTTCAATTTTAAACTATTAACAAAATTCTGATCATCAAGTAAATAACTTATAGAACAGAAGTAGTTAATTTAGAGTTTTTAATTTTAAACTATTAACAAAATGCAGATCTTCAAGTAAATAACTTATAGAACAAAAGTAGTTATTTTAGGGTTTTCAATTTTAAACTATTAACAAAATTCTGATCTACATGTAAATAACTTATAGAACAGAAGTAGTTAATTTAGGGTTTTTAATTTTAAACTATTAACTAAATGCAGATCTTCAAGTAAATAACTTATAGAACAAAAGTAGTTATTTTAGGGTTTTCAATTTTAAACTATTAACAAAATTCTAATCTTTAAGTAAATAACTTAAGGAACTAAAGTATTAGTTAGAAGATTTTAATTTTAAATTGCTACAAAATTCTGTTCTTTAAGCAAATAACTAAAAGAACAAAAGTACTTATTTTAGGGTTTTCAATTTTAAACTATTAACAAAATGCTGATCTTCAAGTAAATAACTTATAGAACAAAAGTACCTATTTTAGGGCTTTCAATTTTAAACTATTAACAAAATGCAGATCTTCATGTAAATAACTTATAGAACAAAAGTAGTTATTTTAGGGTTTTCGATTTTAAACTATTAACAAAATTCTGATCTTCATGTAAATAACTTATAGAACAGAAGTAGTTAATTTAGAGTTTTTAATTTTAAACTATTAACTAAATGCAGATCTTCAAGTAAATAACTTATAGAACAAAAGTAGTTATTTTAGGGTTTTCAATTTTAAACTATTAACAAAATTCTAATCTTTAAGTAAATAACTTAAGGAACTAAAGTATTAGTTAGAAGATTTTGATTTTAAATTGCTACATAATTCTGTTCTTCAAGTAAATAACTTATAGAACAAAAGTAGCTATTTTAGAGTTTTCAATTTTAAACTATTAACAAAATTCTGATCTTCAAGTAAATAACTTATAGCATAGAAGTAGCTAATTTAGAGTTTTAAATTTTAAACTATTAACTAAATGCAGATCTTCAAGTAAATAACTTATAGAACAAAAGTAGTTATTTTAGGGTTTTCAATTTTAAACTATTAACAAAATTCTGATCTTCATGTAAATAACTTAAGGAACTAAAGTATTAGTTAGAAGATTTTAATTTTAAATTGCTACAAAATTCTGTTCTTCAAGTAAATAACTTATAGAACAGAAGTAGTTAATTTAGAGTTTTTAATTTTAAACTATTAACAAAATGCAGATCTTCAAGTAAATAACTTATAGAACAAAAATAGTTATTTTACGGTTTTCAATTTTAAACTATTAGCAAAATTGTGATCTTCAAGTAAATAACTTAAGGAACTAAAGTATTAGTTAGAAGATTTTGATTTTAAATTGCTACAAAATTCTGTTCTTCAAGTAAATAACTTATAGAACAAAAGTAGTTATTTTAGAGTTTTCAATTTTAAACTATTAACAAAATTTTGATCTTCAAGTAAATAACTTAAAGAACTAAAGTATTAGTTTGAAGATTTTGATTTTAAATTGTCTACATATTTCTGTTCTTTAAGTAAATAACTAAAAGAACAAAAGTAGTTAGATTATAGCTTTAATTTTAAACTATTAACAAAATGCAGATCTTCAAGTAAATAACTTATAGAACAAAAGTAGTTATTTTAGGGTTTTCAATTTTAAACTATTAGCAAAATACTGATCTTCAAGTAAATAACTTAAAGAACTAAAGTATTAGTTAGAAGATTTTGATTTTAAATTGCTAAAAAATTCTGTTCTTCAAGTAAATAACTTATAGAACAAAAGTAGTTATTTTAGAGTTTTCAATTCTAAACTATTAACAAAATGCAGATCTTCAAGTAAATAACTTATAGAACAAAAGTAGTTATTTTAGGGTTTTCAATTTTAAACTATTAACAAAATTCTGATCTTCATGTAAATAACTTATAGAACAGAAGTAGTTAATTTAGAGTTTTTAATTTTAAACTATTAACTTAACGCAGATCTTCAAGTAAATAACTTATAGAACAAAAGTAGTTATTTTAGGGTTTTCAATTTTAAACTATTAACAAAATTCTGAACTTCATGTAAATAACTTATAGAACAGAAGTAGTTAATTCAGAGTTTTTAATTTTAAACTATTAACAAAATGCAGATCTTCAAGTAAAAAACTTATAGAACAAAAATAGTTATTTTAGGGTTTTCAATTTTAAACTATTAGCAAAATTCTGATCTTCAAGTAAATAACTTAAAGAACTAAAGTATTAGTTAGAAGATTTTGATTTTAAATTGCTACAAAATTCTGTTCTTTAAGTAAATAACTTAAAGAACTAAAGTATTAGTTTCAAGATTTTGATTTTAAATTGTCTACATATTTCTGTTCTTTAAGTAAATATCTAAAAGAACAAAAGTAGTTAGATTATAGCTTTAATTTTAAACTATTAACAAAATGCAGATCTTCAAGTAAATAACTTATAGAACAAAAGTAGTTATTTTAAGGTTTTCAATCTTAAACTATTAGCAAAATTCTGATCTTCAAGTAAATAACTTAAAGAACTAAAGTATTAGTTAGAAGATTTTGATTTTAAATTGCTACAAAATTCTGTTCTTCAAGTAAATAACTTATAGAACAAAAGTAGCTATTTTAGAGTTTTCAATTTTAAACTATTAACAAAATTCTGATCATCAAGTAAATAACTTATAGAACAGAAGTAGTTAATTTAGAGTTTTTAATTTTAAACTATTAACAAAATGCAGATCTTCAAGTAAATAACTTATAGAACAAAAGTAGTTATTTTAGGGTTTTCAATTTTAAACTATTAACAAAATTCTGATCTTCATGTAAATAACTTATAGAACAGAAGTAGTTAATTTAGAGTTTTTAATTTTAAACTATTAACTAAATGCAGATCTTCATGTAAATAACTTATAGAACAAAAGTAGTTATTTTAGGGTTTTCAATTTTAAACTATTAACAAAATTCTGATCTTTAAGTAAATAACTTAAGGAACTAAAGTATTAGTTAGAATATTTTAATTTTAAATTGCTACAAAATTCTGTTCTTCAAGTAAATAACTTATAGTACAGAAGTAGTTAATTTAGAGTTTTTAATTTTAAACTATTAACAAAATGCAGATCTTCAAGTAAATAACTTAAAGAACTAAAGTATTAGTTTGAAGATTTCGATTTTAAATTGTCTACAAATTTCTGTTCTTTAAGTAAATAATTAAAAGAACAAAAGTAGTTAGTTTATAGCTTTAATTTTAAACTATTAACAATATACTGATTTACAAGTAAATAAGTTATAGACCAGAAGTAGTTAATTTAGAGTTTTTAATTTGTAAATATTAACAAAATGCTGATCTTCAAGTAAATAACTTATAGAACAGAAGTAGTTAATTTAGAGTTTTTAATTTTAAACTATTAACAAAATGCAGATCTTCAAGTAAATAACATATAGAACAAAAGTACTTATTTTAGGGTTTTCAATTTTAAACTATTAACAAAATCCAGATCTTCAAGTAAATAACTTATAGAACAAACGTAGTTATTTTAGTATTTTCAATTTTAAACTATTAACAAAATGCAGATCTTCAACTAAATAACTTATAGAACAAAAGTAGTTATTTTAGAGTTTTTAATTTTAAACTATTAACATAATTCTGTTCTTCAAGTAAATAACTTATAGAACAAAAGTAGTTATTTTAGAGTTTTCAATTTTAAACTATTAACAAAATTCTGATCTTCAAGTAAATAACTTATAGAACAGAAGTAGTTAATTTAGAGTTTTTAATTTTAAACAATTTACAAAATCCAGATCTTCAAGTAAATAACTTATAGAACAAAAATAGTTATTTTAGGGATTTCAATTTTAAACTATTAGCAAAATTCTGATCTTCAAGTAAATAACTTAAAGAACTAAAGTATTAGTTAGAAGATTTTGATTTTAAATTGTCTACATATTTCTGTTCTTTAAGTAAATAACTTAAAGAACTAAAGTATTAGTTTGAAGATTTTGATTTTAAATTGTCTACATATTTCTGTTCTTTAAGTAAATAACTAAAAGAACAAAAGAAGTTAGATTATAGCTTTAATTTTAAACTATTAACAAAATGCAGATCTTCAAGTAAATAACTTATAGAACAAAAGTAGTTAATTTAGGGTTTTCAATCTTAAACTATTAGCAAAATTCTGATCTTCAAGTAAATAACTTAAAGAACTAAAGTATTAGTTAGAAGATTTTGATTTTAAATTGCTACAAAATTCTGTTCTTCAAGTAAATAACTTATAGAAAAAAAGTAGCTAATTTAGAGTTTTCAATTTTAAACTATTAACAAAATTCTGATCATCAAGTAAATAACTTATAGAACAGAAGTAGTTAATTTAGAGTTTTTAATTTTAAACTATTAACAAAATGCAGATCTTCAAGTAAATAACTTATAGAACAAAAGTAGTTATTTTAGGGTTTTCAATTTTAAACTATTAACAAAATTCTGATCTTCATGTAGTTAACTTATAGAACAGAAGTAGTTAATTTAGAGTTTTTAATTTTAAACTATTAACTAAATGCAGATCTTCAAGTAAATAACATATAGAACAAAAGTAGTTATTTTAGGGTTTTCAATTTTAAACTATTAACAAAATTCTGATCTTTAAGTAAATAACTTAAGGAACTAAAGTATTAGTTAGAAGATTTTAATTTTAAATTGCTACAAAATTCTGTTCTTCAAGTAAATAACTTATAGTACAGAAGTAGTTAATTTAGAGTTTTTAATTTTAAACTATTAACAAAATGCAGATCTTCAAGTAAATAACTTAAAGAACTAAAGTATTAGTTTGAAGATTTCGATTTTAAATTGTCTACAAATTTCTGTTCTTTAAGTAAATAATTAAAAGAACAAAAGTAGTTAGTTTATAGCTTTAATTTTAAACTATTAACAATATACTGATTTACAAGTAAATAAGTTATAGACCAGAAGTAGTTAATTTAGAGTTTTTAATTTGTAACTATTAACAAAATGCTGATCTTCAAGTAAATAACTTATAGAACAGAAGTAGTTAATTTAGAGTTTTTAATTTTAAACTATTAACAAAATGCAGATCTTCAAGTAAATAACTTATAGAACAAAAGTACCTATTTTAGGGTTTTCAATTTTGAACTATTAACAAAATTCTGATCTTCAAGTATATAACTTAAAGAACTAAAGTATTAGTTTGAAGATTTTGATTTTAAATGGTCTACATATTTCTGTTCTTTAAGTAAATAACTAAAAGAACAAAAGTAGTTAGAGTATAGCTTTAATTTTAAACAATTAACAAAATGCAGAACTTCAACTAAATAACTTATAGAACAAAAGTAGTTATTTTAGGGTTTTCAATTTTAAACTATTAACAAAATTCTGATCTTCATGTAAATCACTTATAGAACAGAAGTTGTTAATTTAGAGTTTTTAATTTTAAACTATTAAAAAAAGCAGATCTTCAAGTAAATAACTTATAGAACAAAAGTAGTTATTTTAGGGTTTTCAATTTTAAACTATTAACAAAATTCTGATCTTTAAGTAAATAACTTAAGGAACTAAAGTATTAGTTAGAAGATTTTAATTTTAAATTGCTACAAAATTCTGTTCTTCAAGTAAATAACTTATAGAACAAAAGTTATTATTTTAGAGTTTTCAATTTTACACCATTGACAACATTCTGATCTTCAAGTATATAACTTATAGAACAGAAGTAGTTAATTTAGAGTTTTTAATTTTAAACTATTAACAAAATGCAGATCTTCAAGTAAAAAACTTATAGAACAAAAATAGTTATTTTAGGGTTTTCAATTTTAAACTATTAGTAAAATTCTGATCTTCAAGTAAATAACTTAAAGAACTAAAGTATTAGTTAGAAGATGTTGATTTTAAATTGCTACAAAATTCTGTTCTTTAAGTAAATAACTTATAGAACAAAAGTAGCTATTTTAGAGTTTTCAATTTTAAACTATTAACAAAATTCTGATCTTCAAGTAAATAACTTATAGAACAGAAGTAGTTAATTTAGAGTTTTTAATTTTAAACTATTAACTAAATGCAGATCTTCAAGTAAATAACTTATAGAACAAAAGTAGTTATTTTAGGGTTTTCAATTTTAAACTATTAACAAAATTCTGATCTTCATGTAAATAACTTAAGGAACTAAAGTATAAGTTAGAAGATTTTAATTTTAAATTGCTACAAAATTCTGTTCTTCAAGTAAATAACTAATAGAACAGAAGTAGTTAATTTAGTGTTTTTAATTTTAAACTATTAACAAAATGCAGATCTTCAAGTAAATAACTTATAGAACAAAAATAGTTATCTTAGGGTTTTCAATTTTAAACTATTAGCAAAATTGTGATCTTCAAGTAAATAACTTAAGGAACTAAAGTATTAGTTAGAAGATTTTGATTTTAAATTGCTACAAAATTCTGTTCTTCAAGTAAATAACTTATAGAACAAAAGTAGTTATTTTAGAGTTTTCAATTTTAAATTATTAACAAAATTATGATCTTCAAGTAAATAACTTAAAGAACTAAAGTATTAGTTAGAAGATTTTGATTTTAAATTGTCTACATATTTCTGTTCTTTAAGTAAATAACTAAAAGAACAAAAGTAGTTAGATTATAGCTTTAATTTTAAACTATTAACAAAATGCAGATTTTCAAGTAAATAACTTATAGAACAAAAGTAGTTATTTTAGGGTTTTCAATTTTAAACTATTAACAAAATTCTGATCTTCAAGTAAATAACTTAAAGAACTAAAGTATTAGTTAGAAGATTTTGATTTTAAATTGCTAAAAAATTCTGTTCTTCAAGTAAATAACTTATAGAACAAAAGTAGTTATTTTAGAGTTTTCAATTTTAAACTATTAACAAAATTCTGATCTTCAAGTAAATAACTTATAGAACAGAAGTAGTTAATTTAGAGTTTTTAATTTTGAACTATTAACAAAATGCAGATCTTCAAGTAAATAACTTATAGAACAAAAGTAGTTATTTTAGGGTTTTCAATTTTAAACTATTAACAAAATTCTGATCTTCATATAAATAACTTATAGAACAGAGGTAGTTAATTTAGAGTTTTTAATTTTAAACTATTAACTAAACGCAGATCTTCAAGTAAATAACTTATCGAACAAAAGTAGTTATTTTAGGGTTTTCAATTTTAAACTATTAACAAAATTCTGATCTTTAAGTAAATAACTTAAGGAACTAAAGTATTAGTTAGAAGATTTTAATTTTAAATTGCTACAAAATTCTGTTAATCAAGTAAATAACTTATAGAACAAAAGTAGTTATTTTAGAGTTTTCAATTTTAAACTATTGACAACATTCTGATCTTCAAGTAAAAAACTTATAGAACAGAAGTAGTTAATTTAGAGTTTTTAATTTTAAACTATTAACAAAATGCAGATCTTCAAGTAAATAACTTATAGAACAAAAGTAGTTATTTTAGGGTTTTCAATTTTATACTATTAACAAAATTCTGATCTTCATGTAAATAACTTATAGAACAGAAGTAGTTAATTTAGAGTTTTTAATTTTAAACTATTAACTAAATGCAGATCTTCAAGTAAATAACTAACAGAACAAAACTAGTTATTTTAGGGATTTCAATTTTAAACTATTAACAAAATTTTGATCTTTAAGTAAATAACTTAAGGAACTAAAGTATTACTTACAAGATTTTAATTTTAAATTGCTGCAAAATTCTGTTCTTCAAGTAAATAACTTATAGAACAGAAGTAGTTAATTTAGAGTTTTTAATTTTAAACTATTAACAAAATGCAGATCTTCAAGTAAATAACTTATAGAACAAAAATAGTTATTTTATGGTTTTCAATTTTAAACTTAATTAACATAATTAAACAACATAATAAAATGAACTTAAAATAATAACAACTAATAAAGTAATAACAACTAATAAAGTAATAACAACTAATAAAATAATAACAACTAATAAAATAATAACAATTAATAAAGTAATAACTAATAAAATAATAACTACAAATAAAAAATTTCGTCAAACTCGGCCAGATTTCCAAAAGTTCCTAATATACTGGCGGCATTACCCCTCTGAATTTCCAAGCCTATGCGTTGAATGAAGAACGACTTGGCACGACGGTCACCGGATTTTTCAATTAAAATTTTACCAATTTCATCGGCAAATTTTTTTGAGTCCGATGACCATGTACCTAGAGTTTCCACCGCAAAGCCTAAAAATTCATAGTGGTCACGCAGACCAGCATATTTCTTAATTTTTAAATTTTGAGCAGTCAGAGCTGCTGCTCCTGCCGACTTAGAAGACGACTTGAGGTGACATGAAGCTAGTGTGTCCTCGCACGTAGCATCCCACACAAGTGCTTTCCCTCGGCACCACGGCACCAAAGTCATACCATCCGGACGCTTTCCGTCGTCGCGTGACATGCCTGGCGGCTCCAATACAGCAGGGATATTACTAGATGTTAGAGATCTTTTAATAATGTTATTGAGGCCGTTGTGTCTCGAGAATCGCCCGGCACTTTTCTGGCACGATAAGCCATGAATTCCGCTTGCACTCACAACTTGACCACAAACACATATATGTGACTGGCAAATGTTGGCACCCGATCTTAAAGCAAGACAGATACGAAGAACGGTCTTGTCTAAAAGAGTACCAAGATTAGGTGATGGAAATGCTTGAAGCCATGCTCCAGCTTCGAATTGCGATGTCGCTAGAATTCGTGCGCGATCAATTTCGGAGCTCTTTTCTAAAATATTTGCATGAATGTTTTTCAAGTGTGGGTTATCCCAACTACTCTGCAAATTCGGGGAAGTAGGTAAGTTTACATTTGGACATAATGTTCTCCAAGCCTGCACAGCTTCATCCATATAGTTGATCTCAAAGACATTGAGAAGTGTCGGAGAAAGAATTTTACCGATGAGATCATAACTACCATGAGACGAAGATAGAAAGGCGGGCAGAGCTATGTCAGAGACACGACGAATACCTATTCCACCAAACTTAATTGGAAGGCTAGCAAGTTGCCACAAGTCATCGTTATCTAAATTCACATTAATAATTTTTTCTATACCATTTCTAATACATTTGTCCATCTCATATAACAGTGGTTTTTCCTTCCAAATAAGACTACATCTTAAAAAATATGTTAGGCGTGGAATGAGGAAACAATGGCGTAAAAAATAAAATGCTGCGTGTGGTTGAATATTTTGCAGTCGTTCAATGAAAAATTGTATTTTATTAATTTTCTCTTCAAAAAGAGATTTCATTGATTCCTCAAATATAGGAGCACCCAAAAGAAAAAGATTATCATGGGAAACAATACGAAATCCCGGAATAATATTATTTAGATGAGAGATAATGTCGTTTTGTTTTGTTTTGGACAATGATGGAAAGAAAAACACTTCACATTTGGTCGGATTGATGTTTAAACCTATTTCATCAAATTTTTGTATTAAAAAATCCAAATCCTTTAGAACTTCATCGGATTTTCCTCCTAACGTTCCATCGTCGAGGTACCAAATATTTAATCTCGATTTTATTAACCTTACTATAGGGTTAATAGTAAGGCTGAACAAAGCAGGGCCCATAGGGTCGCCTTGCTGACATGATTCCCTCTTAAAAGTATTGAGGAGCTTGAATAATTTTGGAAAATATATGGATATGCAACAGGAATTTCGGTTTTAACTGAGTCTAAAATTGAGTCACGATCTAAAGAGTTAAATGCATTACTAACATCCACTTTTAAAATAATTTCAGCTTCACTGTCATTTTGAATATACGTCCTGACCGAATGAACCGCAGCTTCACAACCACATTTCACACCAAATCCCAATTGTACTGGACATAGTTTATCTACAAGGGAATCTTTTAAAGACTTGCATAAAATTTTTGAAGTTATTCGACGAAATGTACAACCAATGGCAATTGGTCTGATGCCACCTTCTTTTTTTTTGAGTGCGATTAAATTTGCTCCATATAAATAAGGAATGAATTCTTTATTTATTTTTCCATCAAGCATTAGATTTGATAGTTTTACTAGAGCTTGAAGCAATTTTGTTGCCGACTCACCGTTTGACGATGAAAGCATATCTTTTAGGTGCTGTGGTGAAATACCATCCATACCACCAGCAGATCCATTAGGAAATGACTTGACGGCTTCTAAAACATCATTTTCAGTTATATTTATTTTGGGCAAAATTTCAGATGGATCATCGCGTAGAGTAAGAGGGCGTAATGGAAGCGGGTGTTTATCTCGTAAACATTCGATTAACTCTTCGCTATCGGAGGCTATGGTATCATCTGAAGATAAGAGGCGAACGGCTCCACGAATGTCACCGTCGTATAATTTCAATTCCGCTTTTTTAAATATAGACGTATTATAATTTGTAAAATTTGAATCTAAAATATTCGGTAATTTATAATGAGTTACATTATGCTTAATTTTTGTTGTTAAGGATATTTTTTTACTTCTATCTTTCTCGTTGGTCACAATTAACAAAATTCTGATCTTCAAGTAAATAACTTAAAGAACTAAAGTATTAGTTTGAAGATTTCGATTTTAAATTGTCTACAAATTTCTGTTCTTTAAGTAAATAATTAAAAGAACAAAAGTAGTTAGTTTATAGCTTTAATTTTAAACTATTAACAATATACTGATTTACAAGTAAATAACTTATAGACCAGAAGTTGTTAATTTAGAGTTTTTAATTTGTAACTATTAACAAAATGCTGATCTTCAAGTAAATAACTTATAAAACAGAAGTAGTTAATTTAGAGTTTTTAATTTTATACTATTAACAAAATGCAGATCTTCAAGTAAATAACTAATAGAACAAAATTAGTTATTTTAGGGTTTTCAATTTTAAACTATTAACAAAATGCTGATCTTCATGTAAATAACTTAAAGAACAGAAGTAGTTAATTTAAAGTTTTTAATTTTAAACTATTAACAAAATCCAGATCTTCAAGTAAATAACTTATAGAACAAAGGTAGTTATTTTAGTATTTTCAATTTTGAACTATTAACAAAATTCTGATCTTCAAGTAAATAACTTAAAGAACTAAAGTATTAGTTTGAAGATTTTGATTTTAAATTGTCTACATATTTCTGTTCTTTAAGTAAATAATTAAAAGAACAAAAGTAGTTAGAGTATAACTTTAATTTTTAACTATTAACAAAATTTTGATCTTTAAGTAAATAACTTAAGGAACTAAAGTATTACTTACAAGATTTTAATTTTAAATTGCTGCAAAATTCTGTTCTTCAAGTAAATAACTTATAGAACAGAAGTAGTTAATTTAGAGTTTTTAATTTTAAACTATTAACAAAATGCAGATCTTCAAGTAAATAACTTATAGATCAAAAATAGTTATTTTATGGTTTTCAATTTTAAACTATTAACAAAATTCTGATCTTCAAGTAAATAACTTAAAGAACTAAAGTATTAGTTTGAAGATTTTGATTTTAAATTGTCTACAAATTTCTGTTCTTTAAGTAAATAATTAAAAGAACAAAAGTAGTTAGTTTATAGCTTTAATTTTAAACTATTAACAATATACTGATTTACAAGTAAATAACTTATAGACCAGAAGTTGTTAATTTAGAGTTTTTAATTTGTAACTATTAACAAAATGCTGATCTTCAAGTAAATAACTTATAAAACAGAAGTAGTTAATTTAGAGTTTTTAATTTTAAACTATTAACAAAATGCAGATCTTCAAGTAAATAACTAATAGAACAAAAGTAGTTATTTTAGGGTTTTCAATTTTAAACTATTAACAAAATGCTGATCTTCATGTAAATAACTTAAAGAACAGAAGTAGTTAATTTAAAGTTTTTAATTTTAAACTATTAACAAAATCCAGATCTTCAAGTAAATAACTTATAGAACAAAGGTAGTTATTTTAGTATTTTCAATTTTGAACTATTAACAAAATTCTGATCTTCAAGTAAATAACTTAAAGAACTAAAGTATTAGTTTGAAGATTTTGATTTTAAATTGTCTACATATTTCTGTTCTTTAAGTAAATAATTAAAAGAACAAAAGTAGTTAGAGTATAACTTTAATTTTCAACTATTAACAAAATGCAGATCTTCAAGTAAATAACTTATAGAACAAAAGTAGTTATTTTAGGGTTTTCAATTTTAAACTATTAACAAAATTCTGATCTTCATGTAAATAACTTATAGAACAGAAGTAGTTAATTTAGAGTTTTAATTTTAAACTATTAACTAAACGCAGATCTTCAAGTAAATAACTTATAGAACAAAAGTAGTTCTTTTAGGGTTTTCAATTTTAAACTATTAACAAAATTCTGATCTTTAAGTAAATAACTTAAGAAACTAAAGTATTAGTTAGAAGATTTTAATTTTAAATTGCTACAAAATTCTGTTCTTCAAGTAAATAACTTATAGAAGAAAAGTAGTTATTTTAGAGTTTTCAATTTTAAACTATTGACAACATTCTGATCTTCAAGTGAAAAACTTATAGAACAGAAGTAGTTAATTTAGAGGTTTTAATTTTAAAATATTAACAAAATGGAGATCTTCAAGTAAAAAACTTATAGAACAAAAATAGTTATTTTAGGGTTTTCAATTTTAAACTATTAACAAAATTCTGATCTTTAAGTAAATAACTTAAGGAACTAAAGTATTAGTTAGAAGATTTTAATTTTAAACTATTAACAAAATGCAGATCTTCAAGTAAATAACTTTTAGAACAAAAATAGTTATTTTATGGTTTTCAATTTTAAACTATTAACAAAGTTCTGATCTTCAAGTAAATAACTTAAAGAACTAAAGTATTAGTTTGAAGATTTCAATTTTAAATTGTCTACAAATTTCTGTTCTTTAAGTAAATAATTAAAAGAACAAAAGTAGTTAGTTTATAGCTTTAATTTTAAACTATTAACAATAAACTGATTTACTAGTAAATAACTTATAGACCAGCAGTAGTTAATTTAGAGTTTTTAATTTGTAACTATTAACAAAATGCTGATCTTCAAGTAAATAACTTATAGAACAGAAGTAGTTAATTTAGAGTTTTTAATTTTAAGCTATTAACAAAATGCAGATCTTCAAGTAAATAACTTATAGAACAGAAGTAGTTAATTTGGAGTTTTTAATTTTAAACTATTAACAAAATGCAGATCTTCAAGTAAATAACTTATAGAACAAAAATAGTTATTTTATGGTTTTCAATTTTAAACTATTAACAAAATTCTGATCTTCAAGTAAGTAACTTAAAGAACTAAAGTATTAGTTTGAAGATTTAGATTTTAAATTGTCTACAAATTTCTGTTCTTTAAGTAAATAATTAAAAGAACAAAAGTACTTAGTTTATAGCTTTAATTTTAAACTATTAACAATATACTGATTTACAAGTAAATAACTTATAGACCAGAAGTAGTTAATTTAGAGTTTTTAATTTGTAACTATTAACAAAATGCTGATCTTCATGTAAATAATTTAAAGAACAGAAGTAGTTAATTTAAAGTTTTTAATTTTAAACTATTAACAAAATCCAGATCTTCAAGTAAATAACTTATAGAACAAACGTAGTTATTTTAGTATTTTCAATTTTGAACTATTAACAAAATTCTGATCTTCAAGTAAATAACTTAAAGAACAAAAGTATTAGTTTGAAGATTTTGATTTTAAATTGTCTACATATTTCTGTTCTTTAAGTAAATAACTAAAAGAACAAAAGTAGTTAGAGTATAGCTTTAATTTTAAACTATTAACAAAATTCTGATCTTCATGTAAATAACTTATAGAACAGAAGTAGTTAATTTAGAGTTTTTAATTTTAAACTATTAACTAAATGCAGATCTTCAAGTAAATTACTTATAGAACAAAAGTAGTTATTTTAGGGTTTTCAATTTTAAACTATTAACAAAATTCTGATCTTTAAGTAAATAACTTAAGGAACTAAAGTATTAGTTAGAAGACTTTAATTTTAAACTATTAACAAAATGCAGATCTTCAAGTAAATAACTTATAGAACAAAAATAGTTATTTTATGGTTTTCAATTTCAAACTATTAATAAATTCTGATCTTCAAGTAAGTAACTTAAAGAACTAAAGTATTAGTTTGAAGATTTAGATTTTAAATTGTCTACAAATTTCTGTTCTTTAAGTAAATAATTAAAAGAACAAAAGTAGTTAGTTTATAGCTTTAATTTTAAACTATTAACAATATACTGATTTACAAGTAAATAACTTATAGACCAGAAGTAGTTAATTTAGAGTTTTTAATTTGTAACTATTAACAAAATGCTGATCTTCATGTAAATAATTTAAAGAACAGAAGTAGTTAATTTAAAGTTTTTAATTTTAAACTATTAACAAAATCCAGATCTTCAAGTAAATAACTTATAGAAGAAACGTAGTTATTTTAGTATTTTCAATTTTGAACTATTAACAAAATTCTGATCTTCAAGTAAATAACTTAAAGAACTAAAGTATTAGTTTGAAGATTTTGATTTTAAATTGTCTACATATTTCTGTTCTTTAAGTAAATAACTAAAAGAACAAAAGTAGTTAGAGTATAGCTTTAATTTTAAACTATTAACAAAATGCAGATCTTCAAGTAAATAACTTATAGAACAAATGTAGTTATTTTAGGGTTTTCAATTTTAAACTATTAACAAAATTCTGATCTTCATGTAAATAACTTATAGAACAGAAGTAGTTAATTTAGAGTTTTTAATTTTAAACTATTAACTAAACGCAGATCTTCAAGTAAATAACTTATAGAACAAAAGTAGTTATTTTAGGGTTTTCAATTTTAAACTATTAACAAAATTCTGATCTTTAAGTAAATAACTTAAGGAACTAAAGTATTAGTTAGAAGATTTTAATTTTAAATTGCTACAAAATTCTGTTCTTCAAGTAAATAACTTATAGAAGAAAAGTAGTTATTTTAGAGTTTTCAATTTTAAACTATTGACAACATTCTGATCTTCAAGTGAATAACTTATAGAACAGAAGTAGTTAATTTAGAGTTTTTAATTTTAAAATATTAACAAAATGGAGATCTTCAAGTAAAAAACTTATAGAACAAAAATAGTTATTTTAGGGTTTTCAATTTTAAACTATTAGCAAAATTCTGATCTTCAAGTAAATAACTTAAAGAACTAAAGTATTAGTTAGAAAATTTTGATTTTAAATTGCTACAAAATTCTGTTCTTCAAGTAAATAACTTATAGAACAAAAGTAGCTATTTTAGAGTTTTCAATTTTAAACTATTAACAAAATTTTGATCTTCAAGTAAATAACTTATAGAACAGAAGTAGTTAATTTAGAGTTTTTAATTTTAAACTATTAACAAAATGCAGATCTTCAAGTAAATAACTTATAGAACAAAAGTAGTTATTTTAGGGTTTTCAATTTTAAACTATTAACAAAATTCTGATCTTCATGTAAATAACTTATAGAACAGAAGTAGTTAATTTAGAGTTTTTAATTTTAAACTATTAACTAAATGCAGATCTTCAAGTAAATAACTTATAGAACAAAAGTAGTTATTTTAGGGTTTTCAATTTTAAACTATTAACAAAATTCTGATCTTCATGTAAATAACTTATAGAACAGAAGTAGTTAATTTAGAGTTTTTAATTTTAAACTATTAACTAAATGCAGATCTTCAAGTAAATAACTTATAGAACAAAAGTAGTTATTTTAGGGTTTTCAATTTTAATATATTAACAAAATTCTGATCTTTAAGTAAATAACTTATAGAACAGAAGTAGTTAATTTAGAGTTTTTAATTTTAAACTATTAACAAAATGCAGATCTTCAAGTAAATAACTTATAGAACAAAAGTAGTTATTTTAGGGTTTTCAATTTTAAACTATTAACAAAATTCTGATCTTCATGTAAATAACTTATAGAACAGAAGTAGTTAATTTAGAGTTTTTAATTTTAAACTATTAACTAAATGCAGATCTTCAAGTAAATAACTTATAGAACAAAAGTAGTTATTTTAGGGTTTTCAATTTTAAACTATTAACAAAATTCTGATCTTTAAGTAAATAACTTAAGGAACTAAAGTATTAGTTAGAAGACTTTAATTTTAAACTATTAACAAAATGCAGATCTTCAAGTAAATAACTTATAGAACAAAAATAGTTATTTTATGGTTTTCAATTTCAAACTATTAATAAATTCTGATCTTCAAGTAAGTAACTTAAAGAACTAAAGTATTAGTTTGAAGATTTAGATTTTAAATTGTCTACAAATTTCTGTTCTTTAAGTAAATAATTAAAAGAACAAAAGTAGTTAGTTTATAGCTTTAATTTTAAACTATTAACAATATACTGATTTACAAGTAAATAACTTATAGACCAGAAGTAGTTAATTTAGAGTTTTTAATTTGTAACTATTAACAAAATGCTGATCTTCATGTAAATAATTTAAAGAACAGAAGTAGTTAATTTAAAGTTTTTAATTTTAAACTATTAACAAAATCCAGATCTTCAAGTAAATAACTTATAGAAGAAACGTAGTTATTTTAGTATTTTCAATTTTGAACTATTAACAAAATTCTGATCTTCAAGTAAATAACTTAAAGAACTAAAGTATTAGTTTGAAGATTTTGATTTTAAATTGTCTACATATTTCTGTTCTTTAAGTAAATAACTAAAAGAACAAAAGTAGTTAGAGTATAGCTTTAATTTTAAACTATTAACAAAATGCAGATCTTCAAGTAAATAACTTATAGAACAAATGTAGTTATTTTAGGGTTTTCAATTTTAAACTATTAACAAAATTCTGATCTTCATGTAAATAACTTATAGAACAGAAGTAGTTAATTTAGAGTTTTTAATTTTAAACTATTAACTAAACGCAGATCTTCAAGTAAATAACTTATAGAACAAAAGTAGTTATTTTAGGGTTTTCAATTTTAAACTATTAACAAAATTCTGATCTTTAAGTAAATAACTTAAGGAACTAAAGTATTAGTTAGAAGATTTTAATTTTAAATTGCTACAAAATTCTGTTCTTCAAGTAAATAACTTATAGAAGAAAAGTAGTTATTTTAGAGTTTTCAATTTTAAACTATTGACAACATTCTGATCTTCAAGTGAATAACTTATAGAACAGAAGTAGTTAATTTAGAGTTTTTAATTTTAAAATATTAACAAAATGGAGATCTTCAAGTAAAAAACTTATAGAACAAAAATAGTTATTTTAGGGTTTTCAATTTTAAACTATTAGCAAAATTCTGATCTTCAAGTAAATAACTTAAAGAACTAAAGTATTAGTTAGAAAATTTTGATTTTAAATTGCTACAAAATTCTGTTCTTCAAGTAAATAACTTATAGAACAAAAGTAGCTATTTTAGAGTTTTCAATTTTAAACTATTAACAAAATTTTGATCTTCAAGTAAATAACTTATAGAACAGAAGTAGTTAATTTAGAGTTTTTAATTTTAAACTATTAACAAAATGCAGATCTTCAAGTAAATAACTTATAGAACAAAAGTAGTTATTTTAGGGTTTTCAATTTTAAACTATTAACAAAATTCTGATCTTCATGTAAATAACTTATAGAACAGAAGTAGTTAATTTAGAGTTTTTAATTTTAAACTATTAACTAAATGCAGATCTTCAAGTAAATAACTTATAGAACAAAAGTAGTTATTTTAGGGTTTTCAATTTTAAACTATTAACAAAATTCTGATCTTCATGTAAATAACTTATAGAACAGAAGTAGTTAATTTAGAGTTTTTAATTTTAAACTATTAACTAAATGCAGATCTTCAAGTAAATAACTTATAGAACAAAAGTAGTTATTTTAGGGTTTTCAATTTTAATATATTAACAAAATTCTGATCTTTAAGTAAATAACTTATAGAACAGAAGTAGTTAATTTAGAGTTTTTAATTTTAAACTATTAACAAAATGCAGATCTTCAAGTAAATAACTTATAGAACAAAAGTAGTTATTTTAGGGTTTTCAATTTTAAACTATTAACAAAATTCTGATCTTCATGTAAATAACTTATAGAACAGAAGTAGTTAATTTAGAGTTTTTAATTTTAAACTATTAACTAAATGCAGATCTTCAAGTAAATAACTTATAGAACAAAAGTAGTTATTTTAGGGTTTTCAATTTTAAACTATTAACAAAATTCTGATCTTTAAGTAAATAACTTAAGGAACTAAAGTATTAGTTAGAAGACTTTAATTTTAAACTATTAACAAAATGCAGATCTTCAAGTAAATAACTAATAGAACAAAAATAGTTATTTTATGGTTTTCAATTTTAACTATTAACAAAGTTCTGATCTTCTAGTAAATAACTTATAGAAGTAAAGTATTAGTTTGAAGATTTCAATTTTAAATTGTCTACAAATTTCTGTTCTTTAAGTAAATAATTAAAAGAACAAAAGTAGTTAGTTTATAGCTTTAATTTTAAACTATTAACAATATACTGATTTACAAGTAAATAACTTATAGCCCAGCAGTAGTTAATTTAGAGTTTTTAATTTGTAACTATTAACAAAATGCTGATCTTCAAGTAAATAATTTATAGAACAGAAGTAGTTAATTTAGAGTTTTTAATTTTAAACTATTAACAAAATGCAGATCTTCAAGTAAATAACTTATAGAACAAAAGTAGTTATTTTAGGGTTTTCAATTTTAAACTATTAACAAAATGCTGATCTTCATGTAAATAACTTAAAGAACAGAAGTAGTTAATTTAGAGTTTTTAATTTCAAACTATTAACAAAATTCTGTTCTTCAAGTAAATAACTTATAGAACAAACGTAGTTATTTTAGAGCTTTTAATTTTAAACTATTAACAAAATGCAGATCTTCAAGTAAATAACTTATAGAACAAAAATAGTTATTTTATGGTTTTCCATTTTAAACTATTAACAAAATTCTGATCTTCAAGTAAATAACTTAAAGAACTAAAGTATTAGTTTGAAGATTTCGATTTTAAATTGTCTACAAATTTCTGTTCTTTAAGTAAATAATTAAAAGAACAAATGTAGTTAATTTATAGCTTTAATTTTAAACTATTAACAATATACTGATTTACAAGTAAATAACTTATAGACCAGAAGTAGTTAATTTAGAGTTTTTAATTTGTAACTATTAACAAAATGCTGATCTTCAAGTAAATAACTTATAGAACATAAGTAGTTAATTTAGAGTTTTTAATTTTAAACTATTAACAAAATGCAGATCTTCAAGTAAATAACTTATAGAACAAAAGTAGTTATTTTAGGGTTTTCAATTTTAAACTATTAGCAAAATTCTGATCTTCAAGTAAATAACTTAAAGAACTAAAGTATTAGTTAGAAGATTTTGATTTTAAATTGCTGCAAATTTCTGTTCTTCAAGTAAATAACTTATAGAAGAAAAGTAGTTATTTTAGAGTTTTCAATTTTAAACTATTAACAAAATTCTGATCTTCAAGTAAATAACTTATAGAACAGATGTAGTTAATTTAGAGTTTTTAATTTTGAACTATTAACAAAATGCAGATCTTCAAGTAAATAACTTATAGAACAAAAGTAGTTATTTTAGGGTTTTCAATTTTAAACTATTAACAAAATTCTGATCTTCATATAAATAACTTATAGAACAGAGGTAGTTAATTTAGAGTTTTTAATTTTAAACTATTAACTAAACGCAGATCTTCAAGTAAGTAACTTATCGAACAAAAGTAGTTATTTTAGGGTTTTCAATTTTAAACTATTAACAAAATTCTGATCTTTAAGTAAATAACTTAAGGAACTAAAGTATTAGTTAGAAGATTTTAATTTTAAATTGCTACAAAATTCTGTTAATCAAGTAAATAACTTATAGAACAAAAGTAGTTATTTTAGAGTTTTCAATTTTAAACTATTGACAACATTCTGATCTTCAAGTAAAAAACTTATAGAACAGAAGTAGTTAATTTAGAGTTTTTAATTTTAAACTATTAACAAAATGCAGATCTTCAAGTAAATAACTTATAGAACAAAAGTAGTTATTTTAGGGTTTTCAATTTTATACTATTAACAAAATTCTGATCTTCATGTAAATAACTTATAGAACAGAAGTAGTTAATTTAGAGTTTTTAATTTTAAACTATTAACTAAATGCAGATCTTCAAGTAAATAACTAACAGAACAAAACTAGTTATTTTAGGGATTTCAATTTTAAACTATTAACAAAATTTTGATCTTTAAGTAAATAACTTAAGGAACTAAAGTATTACTTACAAGATTTTAATTTTAAATTGCTGCAAAATTCTGTTCTTCAAGTAAATAACTTATAGAACAGAAGTAGTTATTTTAGAGTTTTTAATTTTAAACTATTAACAAAATGCAGATCTTCAAGTAAATAACTTATAGAACAAAAATAGTTATTTTATGGTTTTCAATTTTAAACTATTAACAAAATTCTGATCTTCAAGTAAATAACTTAAAGAACTAAAGTATTAGTTTGAAGATTTCGATTTTAAATTGTCTACAAATTTCTGTTCTTTAAGTAAATAATTAAAAGAACAAAAGTAGTTAGTTTATAGCTTTAATTTTAAACTATTAACAAAATACTGATTTACAAGTAAATAACTTATAGAGCAGAAGTTGTTAATTTAGAGTTTTTAATTTGTAACTATTAACAAAATGCTGATCTTCAAGTAAATAACTTATAAAACAGAAGTAGTTAATTTAGAGTTTTTAATTTTAAACTATTAACAAAATGCAGATCTTCAAGTAAATAACTAATAGAACAAAAGTAGTTATTTTAGGGTTTTCAATTTTAAACTATTAACAAAATGCTGATCTTCATGTAAATAACTTAAAGAACAGAAGTAGTTAATTTTAAGTTTTTAATTTTAAACTATTAACAAAATCCAGATCTTCAAGTAAATAACTTATAGAACAAAGGTAGTTATTTTAGTATTTTCAATTTTGTACTAATAACAAAATTCTGATCTTCAAGTAAATAACTTAAAGAACTAAAGTATTAGTTTGAAGATTTTGATTTTAAATTGTCTACATATTTCTGTTCTTTAAGTAAATAACTAAAAGAACAAAAGTAATTAGAGTATAGCTTTAATTTTCAACTATTAACAAAATGCAGATCTTCAAGTAAATAACTTATAGCACAAAAGTAGTTATTTTAGGGTTTTCAATTTTAAACTATTAACAAAATTCTGTTCTTCAAGTAAATAACTTATAGAAGAAAAGTAGTTATTTTAGAGTTTTCAATTTTAAACTATTGACAACATTCTGATCTTCAAGTGAATAACTTATAGAACAGAAGTAGTTAATTTAGAGTCTTTAATTTTAAAATATTAACAAAATGGAGATCTTCAAGTAAAAAACTTATAGAACAAAAATAGTTATTTTAGGGTTTTCAATTTTAAACTATTAGCAAAATTCTGATCTTCAAGTAAATAACTTAAAGAGCTAAAGTATTAGTTAGAAGATTTTAATTTTAAACTATTAACAAAATGCAGATCTTCAAGTAAATAACTTATAGAACAAAAATAATTATTTTATGGTTTTCAATTTTAAACTATTAACAAAGTTCTGATCTTCAAGTAAATAACTTAAAGAACTAAAGTATTAGTTTGAAGATTTCAATTTTAAATTGTCTACAAATTTCTGTTCTTTAAGTAAATAATTAAAAGAACAAAAGTAAGTTTATAGCTTTAATTTTAAAATATAAACAATATACTGATTTACTAGTAAATAACTTATAGACCAGCAGTAGTTAATTTAGAGTTTTTAATTTGTAACTATTAACAAAATGCTGATCTTCAAGTAAATAACTTATAGAACAGAAGTAGTTAATTTAGAGTTTTTAATTTTAAGCTATTAACAAAATACAGATCTTCAAGTAAATAACTTATAGAACAAAAGTAGTTATTTTAGGGTTTTCAATTTTAAACTATTAACAAAATTCTGATCTTCAAGTAAATAACTTATAGAACAGAAGTAGTTAATTTAGAGTTTTTAATTTTGAACTATTAACAAAATGCAGATCTTCAAGTAAATAACTTAAAGAACTAAAGTATTAGTTAGATGATTTTGATTTTAAATTGCTACAAAATTCTGTTCTTCAAGTAAATAACTTATAGAACAAAAGTAGTTATTTTAGAGTTTTCAATTTTAAACTATTAACAAAATTCTGATCTTCATGTAAATAACTTATAGAACAAACGTAGTTATTTTAGTATTTTCAATTTTGAACTATTAACAAAATTCTGATCTTCAAGTAAATAACTTAAAGAACTAAAGTATTAGTTAGAAGATTTTGATTTTAAATTGCTACAAAATTCTGTTCTTCAAGTAAATAACTTATAGAACAAAAGTAGTTATTTTAGAGTTTTCAATTTTAAACTATTAACAAAATTCTGATCTTCAAGTAAATAACTTATAGAACAGAAGTAGTTAATTTAGAGTTTTTAATTTTGAACTATTAACAAAATGCAGATCTTCAAGTAAATAACTTAAAGAACTAAAGTATTAGTTAGATGATTTTGATTTTAAATTGCTACAAAATTCTGTTCTTCAAGTAAATAACTTATAGAACAAAAGTAGTTATTTTAGAGTTTTCAATTTTAAACTATTAACAAAATTCTGATCTTCATGTAAATAACTTATAGAACAGAAGTAGTTAATTTAGACTTTTTAATTTTAAACTATTAACAAAATGCAGATCTTCAAGTAAATAACTTATAGAACAAAAGTAGTTATTTTAGGGTTTTCAATTTTAAACTATTAACAAAATGCTGATCTTCAAGTAAATAACTTATAGAACAAACGTAGTTATTTTAGAGTTTTCACTTTTAAACTATTAACAAAATTCTGATCTTTAAGTAAATGACTTAAGGAACTAAAGTATTAGTTAGATGATTTTGATTTTAAATTGCTACAAAATTCTGTTCTTCAAGTAAATAACTTATAGAACAAAAGTAGTTATTTTAGAGTTTTCAATTTTAAACTATTAACAAAATGCTGATCTTCATGTAAATAACTTATAGAACAGAAGTAGTTAATTTAGACTTTTTAATTTTAAACTATTAACAAAATGCAGATCTTCAAGTAAATAACTTAAAGAACTAAAGTATTAGTTAGATGATTTTGATTTTAAATTGCTACAAAATTCTGTTCTTCAAGTAAATAACTTATAGAACAAAAGTAGTTATTTTAGAGTTTTCACTTTTAAACTATTAACAAAATTCTGATCTTCAAGTAAATAACTTATAGAACAGAAGTAGTTAATTTAGAGTTTTTAATTTTGAACTATTAACAAAATGCTGATCTTCAAGTAAATAACTTATAGAACAAAAGTAGTTATTTTAGGGTTTTCAATTTTAAACTATTAACAAAATTCTGATCTTCATGTAAATAACTTATAGAACAGAAGTAGTTAATTTAGAGTTTTTAATTTTAAACTATTAACTAAATGCAGATCTTCAAGTAAATAACTTACAGAACAAAAGTAGTTATTTTAGGGTGTTCAATTTTAAACTATTAACAAAATTCTGATCTTTAATTAAATAACTTAAGGAACTCAAGTATTAGTTAGAAGATTTTAATTTTAAATTGCTACAAAATTCTGTTCTTCAAGTAAATAACTTATAGAACAGAAGTAGTTAATTTAGAGTTTTTAATTTTGAACTATTAACAAAATGCTGATCTTCAAGTAAATAACTTATAGAACAAAAGTAGTTATTTTAGGGTTTTCAATTTTAAACTATTAACAAAATTCTGATCTTCATGTAAATAACTTATAGAACAGAAGTAGTTAATTTAGAGTTTTTAATTTTAAACTATTAACTAAATGCAGATCTTCAAGTAAATAACTTACAGAACAAACGTAGTTATTTTAGTATTTTCAATTTTGAACTATTAACAAAATTCTGATCTTCAAGTAAATAACTTAAAGAACTAAAGTATTAGTTAGAAGATTTTGATTTTAAAATGCCAAAAAATTCTGTTCTTCAAGTAAATAACTTATAGAACAAAAGTAGTTATTTTAGAGTTTTCAATTTTAAACTATTAACAAAATTCTGATCTTTAAGTAAATAACTTATAGAACAGAAGTAGTTAATTTAGAGTTTTTAATTTTAAACTATTAACAAAATGCAGATCTGCAAGTAAATAACTTAAAGAACTAAAGTATTAGTTAGATGATTTTGATTTTAAATTGCTACAAAATTCTGTTCTTCAAGTAAATAACTTATAGAACAAAAATAGTTATTTTAGGGTTTTCAATTTTAAACTATTAGCAAAATTCTGATCTTCAAGTAAATAACTTAAAGAACTAAAGTATTAGTTAGAAGATTTTGATTTTAAATTGCTACAAAATTCTGTTCTTCAAGTAAATAACTTATAGAACAAAAGTAGCTATTTTAGAGTTTTCAATTTTAAACTATTAACAAAATTCTGATCTTCAAGTAAATAACTTATAGAACAGAAGTAGTTAAATTTAGAGTTTTTAATTTTAAACTATTAACAAAATGCAGATCTTCAAGTAAATAACTTATAGAACAAAAGTAGTTATTTTAGGGTTTTCAATTTTAAACTATTAACAAAATTCTGATCTTCATGTAAATAACTTATAGAACAGAAGTAGTTAATTTAGAGTTTTTAATTTTAAACTATTAACTAAATGCAGATCTTCAAGTAAATAACTTACAGAACAAAAGTAGTTATTTTAGGGTTTTCAATTTTAAACTATTAACAAAATTCTGATCTTTAAGTAAATAACTTAAGGAACTCAAGTATTAGTTAGAAGATTTTAATTTTAAATTGCTACAAAATTCTGTTCTTCAAGTAAATAACTTATAGAACAGAAGTAGTTAATTTAGAGTTTTTAATTTTAAACTATTAACAAAATGCAGATCTTCAAGTAAATAACTTATAGAACAAAAGTAGTTATTTTAGGGTTTTCAATTTTAAACTATTAACAAAATGCTGATCTTCATGTAAATAACTTAAAGAACAGAAGTAGTTAATTTAGAGTTTTTAATTTTAAACTATTAACAAAATCCAGATCTTCAAGTAAATAACTTATAGAACAAACGTAGTTATTTTAGTATTTTCAATTTTGAACTATTAACAAAATGCAGATCTTCAAGTAAATAACTTATAGAACAAAAGTAGTTATTTTAGGGTTTTCAATTTTAAACTATTAACAAAATGCTGATCTTCATGTAAATAACTTAAAGAACAGAAGTAGTTAATTTAGAGTTTTTAATTTTAAACAATTAACAAAATCCAGATCTTCAAGTAAATAACTTATAGAACAAAAGTAGTTATTTTAGGGTTTTCAATTTTAAACTATTAACAAAATTCTGATCATCAAGTAAATAACTTATAGAACAGAAGTAGTTAATTTAGAGTTTTTAATTTTAAACTATTAACAAAATGCAGATCTTCAAGTAAATAACTTATAGAACAAAAGTAGTTATTTTAGAGTTTTCAATTTTAAACTATTAACAAAATTCTGATCTTTAAGTAAATAACTTATAGAACAGAAGTAGTTAATTTAGAGTTTTTAATTTTAAACTTTTAACAAAATGCAGATCTTCAAGTAAATAACTTAAAGAACTAAAGTATTAGTTAGATGATTTTGATTTTAAATTGCTACAAAATTCTGTTCTTCAAGTAAATAACTTATAGAACAAAAGTAGTTATTTTAGAGTTTTCAATTTTAAACTATTAGCAAAATGCTGATCATTAAGTAAATAACTTATAGAACAGAAGTAGTTAATTTAGAGTTTTTAATTTTAAACTATTAACAAAATGCAGATCTTCAAGTAAATAACTTAAAGAACTAAAGTATTAGTTAGATGATTTTGATTTTAAATTGCTACAAAATTCTGTTCTTCAAGTAAATAACTTATAGAACAAAAGTAGTTATTTTAGAGTTTTCACTTTTAAACTATTAACAAAATTCTGATCTTTAAGTAAATGACTTAAGGAACTAAAGTATTAGTTAGAAGATTTTAATTTTAAATTGCTACAAAATTCTGTTCTTCAAGTAAATAACTTATAGAACAAAAGTAGTTATTTTAGAGTTTTCAATTTAAACCATTGACAACATTCTGATCTTCAAGCAAATAACTTATAGAACAGAAGTAGTTAATTTAGAGTTTTTAATTTTAAACTATTAACAAAATGCAGATCTTCAAGTAAATAACTTATAGAACAAAAGTAGTTATTTTAGGGTTTTCAATTTTAAACTATTAACAAAATGCTGATCTTCATGTAAATAACTTAAAGAACAGAAGTAGTTAATTTAGAGTTTTTAATTTTAAACTATTAACAAAATCCAGATATTCAAGTAAATAACTTATAGAACAAACGTAGTTATTTTAGTATTTTCAATTTTGAACTATTAACAAAATTCTGATCTTCAAGTAAATAACTTATAGAACTAAAGTATTAGTTTGAAGATTTTGATTTTAAATTGTCTACATATTTCTGTTCTTTAAGTAAATAACTAAAAGAACAAAAGTAGTTAGAGTATAGTTTTAATTTTAAACTATTAACAAAATGCAGATCTTCAAGTAAATAACTTATAGAACAAAAGTAGTTATTTTAGGGTTTTCAATTTTAAACTATTAACAAAATTCTGATCATCAAGTTAATAACTTATAGAACAGAAGTAGTTAATTTAGAGTTTTTAATTTTAAACTATTAACAAAATGCAGATCTTCAAGTAAATAACTTATAGAACAAAAGTAGTTATTTTAGAGTTTTCAATTTTAAACTATTAACAAAATTCTGATCTTTAAGTAAATAACTTATAGAACAGAAGTAGTTAATTTAGAGTTTTTAATTTTATACTATTAACAAAATGCAGATCTTCAAGTAAATAACTTAAAGAACTAAAGTATTAGTTAGATGATTTTGATTTTAAATTGCTACAAAATTCTGTTCTTCAAGTAAATAACTTATAGAACAAAAGTAGTTATTTTAGAGTTTTCACTTTTAAACTATTAACAAAATTCTGATCTTCAAGTAAATAACTTATAGAACAGAAGTAGTTAATTTAGAGTTTTTAATTTTGAACTATTAACAAAATGCTGATCTTCAAGTAAATAACTTATAGAACAAAAGTAGTTATTTTAGGGTTTTCAATTTTAAACTATTAACAAAATTCTGATCTTCATGTAAATAACTTATAGAACAGAAGTAGTTAATTTAGAGTTTTTAATTTTAAACTATTAACAAAACGCAGATCTTCAAGTAAATAACTTATAGAACAAAAGTAGTTATTTTAGGGTTTTCAATTTTAAACTATTAATAAAATTCTGATCTTTAAGTAAATGACTTAAGGAACTAAAGTATTAGTTAGAAGATTTTAATTTTATACTGCTACAAACTTCTGTTCTTCAAGTAAATAACTTATAGAACAAAAGTAGTTATTTTAGGGTTTTCAATTTTAAACTATTAACAAAATGCTGATCTTCATGTAAATAACTTAAAGAACAGAAGTAGTTAATTTAGAGTTTTTAATTTTAAACAATTAACAAAATCCAGATCTTCAAGTAAATAACTTATAGAACAAAAGTAGTTATTTTAGGGTTTTCAATTTTAAACTATTAACAAAATTCTGATCATCAAGTAAATAACTTATAGAACAGAAGTAGTTAATTTAGAGTTTTTAATTTTAAACTATTAACAAAATGCAGATCTTCAACTAAATAACTTATAGAACAAAAGTAGTTATTTTAGAGTTTTCAATTTTAAACTATTAACATAATTCTGATCTTTAAGTAAATAACTTATAGAACAGAAGTAGTTAATTTAGAGTTTTTAATTTTAAACTATTAACAAAATGCAGATCTTCAAGTAAATAACTTAAAGAACTAAAGTATTAGTTAGATGATTTTGATTTTAAATTGCTACAAAATTCTGTTCTTCAAGTAAATAACTTATAGAACAAAAGTAGTTATTTTAGAGTTTTCAATTTTAAACTATTAACATTATGCTGATCTTTAAGTAAATAACTTATAGAACAGAAGTAGTTAATTTAGAGTTTTTAATTTTAAACTATTAACAAAATGCAGATCTTCAAGTAAATAACTTAAAGAACTAAAGTATTAGTTAGATGATTTTGATTTTAAATTGCTACAAAATTCTGTTCTTCAAGTAAATAACTTATAGAACAAAAGTAGTTATTTTAGAGTTTTCACTTTTAAACTATTAACAAAATTCTGATCTTCAAGTAAATAACTTATAGAACAGAAGTAGTTAATTTAGAGTTTTTAATTTTGAACTATTAACAAAATGCTGATCTTCAAGTAAATAACTTATAGAACAAAAGTAGTTATTTTAGGGTTTTCAATTTTAAACTATTAACAAAATTCTGATCTTCATGTAAATAACTTATAGAACAGAAGTAGTTAATTTAGAGTTTTTAATTTTGAACTATTTACAAAATGCTGATCTTCAAGTAAATAACTTATAGAACAAAAGTAGTTATTTTAGGGTTTTCAATTTTAAACTATTAACTAAACTCAGATCTTCAAGTAAATAACTTATAGAACAAAAGTAGTTAATTTAGAGTTTTTAATTTTGAACTATTAACAAAATGCTGATCTTCAAGTAAATAACTTATAGAACAAAAGTAGTTATTTTAGGGTTTTCAATTTTAAACTATTAACAAAATTCTGATCTTCATGTAAATAACTTATAGAACAGAAGTAGTTAATTTAGAGTTTTTAATTTTAAACTATTAACAAAATGCAGATCTTCAAGTAAATAACTTATAGAACAAAAGTAGTTATTTTAGAGTTTTCAATTTTAAACTATTAACAAAATTCTGATCTTTAAGTAAATAACTTATAGAACAGAAGTAGTTAATTTAGAGTTTTTAATTTTAAACTATTAACAAAATGCAGATCTTCAAGTAAATAACTTAAAGAACTAAAGTATTAGTTAGATGATTTTGATTTTAAAATGCTACAAAATTCTGTTCTTCAAGTAAATAACTTATAGAACAAAAGTAGTTATTTTAGAGTTTTCAATTTTAAACTATTAACAAAATGCTGATCTTTAAGTAAATAACTTATAGAACAGAAGTAGTTAATTTAGAGTTTTTAATTTTAAACTATTAACAAAATGCAGATCTTCAAGTAAATAACTTAAAGAACTAAAGTATTAGTTAGATGATTTTGATTTTAAATTGCTACAAAATTCTGTTCTTCAAGTAAATAACTTATAGAACAAAAGTAGTTATTTTAGAGTTTTCACTTTTAAACTATTAACAAAATTCTGATCTTCAAGTAAATAACTTATAGAACAGAAGTAGTTAATTTAGAGTTTTTAATTTTGAACTATTAACAAAATGCTGATCTTCAAGTAAATAACTTATAGAACAAAAGTAGTTATTTTAGGGTTTTCAATTTTAAACTATTAACAAAATTCTGATCTTCATGTAAATAACTTATAGAACAGAAGTAGTTAATTTAGAGTTTTTAATTTTGAACTATTAACAAAATGCTGATCTTCAAGTAAATAACTTATAGAACAAAAGTAGTTATTTTAGGGTTTTCAATTTTAAACTATTAACTAAACTCAGATCTTCAAGTAAATAACTTATAGAACAAAAGTAGTTATTTTAGGGTTTTCAATTTTAAACTATTAATAAAATTCTGATCTTTAAGTAAATGACTTAAGGAACTAAAGTATTAGTTAGAAGATTTTAATTTTAAATTGCTACAAAATTCTGTTCTTCAAGTAAATAACTTATAGAACAAAAGTAGTTATTTTAGAGTTTTCAATTTTAAACTATTAACAAAATTCTGATCTTTAAGTAATTAACTTATAGAACAGAAGTAGTTAATTTAGAGTTTTTAATTTTAAACTATTAACAAAATGCAGATCTGCAAGTAAATAACTTAAAGAACTAAAGTATTAGTTAGATGATTTTGATTTTAAATTGCTACAAAATTCTGTTCTTCAAGTAAATAACTTATAGAACAAAAGTAGTTATTTCAGAGTTTTCAATTTTAAACTATTAACAAAATTCTGATCTTCATGTAAATAACTTATAGAACAGAAATAGTTAATTTAGACTTTTTAATTTTAAACTATTAACTAAACGCAGATCTTCAGGTAAATAACTTATAGACCAAAAATAGTTATTTTAGGGTTTTCAATTTTAAACTATTAGCAAAATTCTGATCTTCAAGTAAATAACTTAAAGAACTAAAGTATTAGTTAGAAGATTTTGATTTTAAATTGCTACAAAATTCTGTTCTTCAAGTAAATAACTTATAGAACAGAAGTAGTTAAATTTAGAGTTTTTAATTTTAAACTATTAACAAAATGCAGATCTTCAAGTAAATAACTTATAGAACAAAAGTAGTTATTTTAGGGTTTTTAATTTTAAACTATTAACAAAATTCTGATCTTCATGTAAATAACTTATAGAACAGAAGTAGTTAATTTAGAGTTTTTAATTTTAAACTATTAACTAAATGCAGATCTTCAAGTAAATAACTTACAGAACAAAAGTAGTTATTTTAGGGTTTTCAATTTTAAACTATTAACAAAATTCTGATCTTTAAGTAAATAACTTAAGGAACTCAAGTATTAGTTAGAAGATTTTAATTTTAAATTGCTACAAAATTCTGTTCTTCAAGTAAATAACTTATAGAACAAAAGTAGTTATTTTAGGGTTTTCAATTTTAAACTATTAACAAAATGCTGATCTTCATGTAAATAACTTAAAGAACAGAAGTACTTAATTTAGAGTTTTTAATTTTAAACAATTAACAAAATCCAGATCTTCAAGTAAATAACTTATAGAACAAACGTAGTTATTTAGTATTTTCAATTTTGAACTATTAACACAATTCTGATCTTCAAGTAAATAACTTAAAGAACTAAAGTATTAGTTTGAAGATTTTGATTTTAAATTGTCTACATATTTCTGTTCTTTAAGTAAATAACTAAAAGAACGAAAGTAGTTAGAGTATAGCTTTAATTTTAACTATTAACAAAATGCAGATCTTCAAGTAAATAACTTATAGAACAAAAGTAGTTATTTTAGGGTTTTCAATTTTAAACTATTAACAAAATTCTGATCATCAAGTAAATAACTTATAGAACAGAAGTAGTTAATTTAGAGTTTTTAATTTTAAACTATTAACAAAATGCAGATCTTCAAGTAAATAACTTATAGAACAAAAGTAGTTATTTTAGGGTTTTCAATTTTAAACTATTAACAAAATTCTGATCTTCATGTAAATAACTTATAGAACAGAAGTAGTTAATTTAGACTTTTTAATTTTAAACTATTAACTAAACGCAGATCTTCAAGTAAATAACTTATAGAACAAAAGTAGTTATTTTAGGGTTTTCAATTTTAAACCATTAACAAAATTCTGATCTTTAGGTAAATAACTTAAGGAACTAAAGTATTAGTTAAAAGATTTTAATTTTAAATTGCTACAAAATTCTGTTCTTCAAGTAAATAACTTATAGAACAAAAGTAGTATTTGAGAGTTTTCAATTTTAAACTATTGACAACATTCTGATCTTCAAGTAAATAACATATAGAACAGAAGTAGTTAAATTTAGAGTTTTTAATTTTAAACTATTAACAAAATGCAGATCTTCAAGTAAATAACTTATAGAACAAAAGTAGTTATTTTAGGGTTTTCAATTTTAAACTATTAACAAAATTCTGATCTTCATGTAAATAACTTAAAGAACAGAAGTAGTTAATTTAGAGTTTTTAATTTTAAACTATTAACAAAATTCTGATCTTTAAGTAAATAACTTATGGAACTAAAGTATTAGTTAGAAGATTTTAATTTTATACTGCTACAAACTTCTGTTCTTCAAGTAAATAACTTATAGAACAAAAGTAGTTATTTTAGGGTTTTCAATTTTAAACTATTAACAAAATGCTGATCTTCATGTAAATAACTTATAGAACAAAAGTAGTTATTTTAGGGTTTTCAATTTTAAACTATTAACAAAATGCTGATCTTCAAGTAAATAACTTATAGAACAAAAGTAGTTATTTTAGGGTTTTCAATTTTAAACTATTAACAAAATTCTGATCTTCATGTAAATAACTTATAGAACGGAAGTAGTTAATTTAGAGTTTTTAATTTTGAACTATTTACAAAATGCTGATCTTCAAGTAAATAACTTATAGAACAAAAGTAGTTATTTTAGGGTTTTCAATTTTAAACTATTAACTAAACTCAGATCTTCAAGTAAATAACTTATAGAACAAAAGTAGTTAATTTAGAGTTTTTAATTTTGAACTATTAACAAAATGCTGATCTTCAAGTAAATAACTTATAGAACAAAAGTAGTTATTTTAGGGTTTTCAATTTTAAACTATTAACAAAATTCTGATCTTCATGTAAATAACTTATAGAACAGAAGTAGTTAATTTAGAGTTTTTAATTTTGAACTATTAACAAAATGCTGATCTTCAAGTAAATAACTTATAGAACAAAAGTAGTTATTTTAGGGTTTTCAATTTTAAACTATTAACAAAATTCTGATCTTTAAGTAAATAACTTAAGGAACTCAAGTATTAGTTAGAAGATTTTAATTTTAAACTGCTACAAAATTCTGTTCTTCAAGTAAATAACTTATAGAACAAAAGTAGTTATTTTAGGGTTTTCAATTTTAAACTATTAACAAAATGCTGATCTTCATGTAAATAACTTAAAGAACAGAAGTAGTTAATTTAGAGTTTTTAATTTTAAACAATTAACAAAATCCAGATCTTCAAGTAAATAACTTATAGAACAAAAGTAGTTATTTTAGGGTTTTCAATTTTAAACTATTAACAAAATTCTGATCATCAAGTAAATAACTTATAGAACAGAAGTAGTTAATTTAGAGTTTTTAATTTTAAACTATTAACAAAATGCAGATCTTCAAGTAAATAACTTATAGAACAAAAGTAGTTATTTTAGAGTTTTCAATTTTAAACTATTAACAAAATTCTGATCTTTAAGTAAATAACTTATAGAACAGAAGTAGTTAATTTAGAGTTTTTAATTTTAAACTATTAACAAAATGCAGATCTTCAAGTAAATAACTTAAAGAACTAAAGTATTAGTTAGATGATTTTGATTTTAAATTGCTACAAAATTCTGTTCTTCAAGTAAATAACTTATAGAACAAAAGTAGTTATTTTAGAGTTTTCAATTTTAAACTATTAACAAAATGCTGATCTTTAAGTAAATAACTTATAGAACAGAAGTAGTTAATTTAGAGTTTTTAATTTTAAACTATTAACAAAATGCAGATCTTCAAGTAAATAACTTAAAGAACTAAAGTATTAGTTAGATGATTTTGATTTTAAATTGCTACAAAATTCTGTTCTTCAAGTAAATAACTTATAGAACAAAAGTAGTTATTTTAGAGTTTTCACTTTTAAACTATTAACAAAATTCTGATCTTCAAGTAAATAACTTATAGAACAGAAGTAGTTAATTTAGAGTTTTTAATTTTGAACTATTAACAAAATGCTGATCTTCAAGTAAATAACTTATAGAACAAAAGTAGTTATTTTAGGGTTTTCAATTTTAAACTATTAACAAAATTCTGATCTTCATGTAAATAACTTATAGAACAGAAGTAGTTAATTTAGAGTTTTTAATTTTGAACTATTAACAAAATGCTGATCTTCAAGTAAATAACTTATAGAACAAAAGTAGTTATTTTAGGGTTTTCAATTTTAAACTATTAACTAAACTCAGATCTTCAAGTAAATAACTTATAGAACAAAAGTAGTTATTTTAGGGTTTTCAATTTTAAACTATTAATAAAATTCTGATCTTTAAGTAAATGACTTAAGGAACTAAAGTATTAGTTAGAAGATTTTAATTTTAAATTGCTACAAAATTCTGTTCTTCAAGTAAATAACTTATAGAACAAAAGTAGTTATTTTAGAGTTTTCAATTTTAAACTCTTGACAACATTCTGATCTTCAAGTAAATAACTTATAGAACAGAAGTAGTTAATTTAGAGTTTTTAATTTTAAACTATTAACTAAATGCATATCTTCAACTATTAGCAAAATTCTGATCTTCAAGTAAATAACTTAAAGAACTAAAGTATTAGTTAGAAGATTTTGATTTTAAATTGCTACAAAATTCTGTTCTTCAAGTAAATAACTTATAGAACAAAAGTAGCTATTTTAGAGTTTTCAATTTTAAACTATTAACAAAATTCTGATCTTCAAGTAAATAACTTATAGAACAGAAGTAGTTAAATTTAGAGTTTTTAATTTTAAACTATTAACAAAATGCAGATCTTCAAGTAAATAACTTATAGAACAAAAGTAGTTATTTTAGGGTTTTCAATTTTAAACTATTAACAAAATTCTGATCTTCATGTAAATAACTTATAGAACAGAAGTAGTTAATTTAGAGTTTTTAATTTTAAACTATTAACTAAATGCAGATCTTCAAGTAAATAACTTACAGAACAAAAGTAGTTATTTTAGGGTTTTCAATTTTAAACTATTAACAAAATTCTGATCTTTAAGTAAATAACTTAAGGAACTCAAGTATTAGTTAGAAGATTTTAATTTTAAATTGCTACAAAATTCTGTTCTTCAAGTAAATAACTTATAGAACAAAAGTAGTTATTTTAGGGTTTTCAATTTTAAACTATTAACAAAATGCTGATCTTCATGTAAATAACTTAAAGAACAGAAGTAGTTAATTTAGAGTTTTTAATTTTAAACAATTAACAAAATCCAGATCTTCAAGTAAATAACTTATAGAACAAACGTAGTTATTTTAGTATTTTCAATTTTGAACTATTAACACAATTCTGATCTTCAAGTAAATAACTTAAAGAACTAAAGTATTAGTTTGAAGATTTTGATTTTAAATTGTCTACATATTTCTGTTCTTTAGGTAAATAACTAAAAGAACGAAAGTAGTTAGAGTATAGCTTTAATTTTAAACTATTAACAAAATGCAGATCTTCAAGTAAATAACTTATAGAACAAAAGTAGTTATTTTAGGGTTTTCAATTTTAAACTATTAACAAAATTCTGATCATCAAGTAAATAACTTATAGAACAGAAGTCGTTAATTTAGAGTTTTTAATTTTAAACTATTAACAAAATGCAGATCTTCAAGTAAATAACTTATAGAACAAAAGTAGTTATTTTAGGGTTTTCAATTTTAAACTATTAACAAAATTCTGATCTTCATGTAAATAACTTATAGAACAGAAGTAGTTAATTTAGACTTTTTAATTTTAAACTATTAACTAAACGCAGATCTTCAAGTAAATAACTTATAGAACAAAAGTAGTTATTTTAGGGTTTTCAATTTTAAACCATTAACAAAATTCTGATCTTTAGGTAAATAACTTAAGGAACTAAAGTATTAGTTAAAAGATTTTAATTTTAAATTGCTACAAAATTCTGTTCTTCAAGTAAATAACTTATAGAACAAAAGTAGTATTTGAGAGTTTTCAATTTTAAACTATTGACAACATTCTGATCTTCAAGTAAATAACATATAGAACAGAAGTAGTTAATTTAGAGTTTTTAATTTTAAGCTATTAACAAAATGCAGATCTTCAAGTAAATAATTTATAAAACAAAAATAGTTATTTTAGGGTTTTCAATTTTAAACTATTAGCAAAATTGTGATCTTCAAGTAAATAACTTAAAGAATTAAAGTATTAGTTAGAAGATTTTGATTTTAAATTGCTACAAAATTCTGTTCTTCAAGTAAATAACTTATAGAACAAAAGTAGTTATTTTAGAGTTTTCAATTTTAAACTATTAACAAAATTCTGATCTTTAAGTAATTAACTTATAGAACAGAAGTAGTTAATTTAGAGTTTTTAATTTTAAACTATTAACAAAATGCAGATCTGCAAGTAAATAACTTAAAGAACTAAAGTATTAGTTAGATGATTTTGATTTTAAATTGCTACAAAATTCTGTTCTTCAAGTAAATAACTTATAGAACAAAAGTAGTTATTTCAGAGTTTTCAATTTTAAACTATTAACAAAATTCTGATCTTCATGTAAATAACTTATAGAACAGAAATAGTTAATTTAGACTTTTTAATTTTAAACTATTAACTAAACGCAGATCTTCAGGTAAATAACTTATAGAACAAAAGTAGTTATTTTAGGGTTTTCAATTTTAAACTATTAATAAAATTCTGATCTTTAAGTAAATGACTTAAGGAACTAAAGTATTAGTTAGAAGATTTTAATTTTAAATTGCTACAAAATTCTGTTCTTCAAGTAAATAACTTATAGAACAAAAGTAGTTATTTTAGAGTTTTCAATTTAAACTATTGACAACATTCTGATCTTCAAGTAAATAACTTATAGAACAGAAGTAGTTAATTTAGAGTTTTTAATTTTAAACTATTAACAAAATGCATATCTTCAAGTAAAAAACTTATAGACCAAAAATAGTTATTTTAGGGTTTTCAATTTTAAACTATTAGCAAAATTCTGATCTTCAAGTAAATAACTTAAACAACTAAAGTATTAGTTAGAAGATTTTGATTTTAAATTGCTACAAAATTCTGTTCTTCAAGTAAATAACTTATAGAACAGAAGTAGTTAAATTTAGAGTTTTTAATTTTAAACTATTAACAAAATGCAGATCTTCAAGTAAATAACTTATAGAACAAAAGTAGTTATTTTAGGGTTTTTAATTTTAAACTATTAACAAAATTCTGATCTTCATGTAAATAACTTATAGAACAGAAGTAGTTAATTTAGAGTTTTTAATTTTAAACTATTAACTAAATGCAGATCTTCAAGTAAATAACTTACAGAACAAAAGTAGTTATTTTAGGGTTTTCAATTTTAAACTATTAACAAAATTCTGATCTTTAAGTAAATAACTTAAGGAACTCAAGTATTAGTTAGAAGATTTTAATTTTAAATTGCTACAAAATTCTGTTCTTCAAGTAAATAACTTATAGAACAAAAGTAGTTATTTTAGGGTTTTCAATTTTAAACTATTAACAAAATGCTGATCTTCATGTAAATAACTTAAAGAACAGAAGTACTTAATTTAGAGTTTTTAATTTTAAACAATTAACAAAATCCAGATCTTCAAGTAAATAACTTATAGAACAAACGTAGTTATTTTAGTATTTTCAATTTTGAACTATTAACACAATTCTGATCTTCAAGTAAATAACTTAAAGAACTAAAGTATTAGTTTGAAGATTTTGATTTTAAATTGTCTACATATTTCTGTTCTTTAAGTAAATAACTAAAAGAACGAAAGTAGTTAGAGTATAGCTTTAATTTTAAACTATTAACAAAATGCAGATCTTCAAGTAAATAACTTATAGAACAAAAGTAGTTATTTTAGGGTTTTCAATTTTAAACTATTAACAAAATTCTGATCATCAAGTAAATAACTTATAGAACAGAAGTAGTTAATTTAGAGTTTTTAATTTTAAACTATTAACAAAATGCAGATCTTCAAGTAAATAACTTATAGAACAAAAGTAGTTATTTTAGGGTTTTCAATTTTAAACTATTAACAAAATTCTGATCTTCATGTAAATAACTTATAGAACAGAAGTAGTTAATTTAGACTTTTTAATTTTAAACTATTAACTAAACGCAGATCTTCAAGTAAATAACTTATAGAACAAAAGTAGTTATTTTAGGGTTTTCAATTTTAAACCATTAACAAAATTCTGATCTTTAGGTAAATAACTTAAGGAACTAAAGTATTAGTTAAAAGATTTTAATTTTAAATTGCTACAAAATTCTGTTCTTCAAGTAAATAACTTATAGAACAAAAGTAGTATTTGAGAGTTTACAATTTTAAACTATTGACAACATTCTGATCTTCAAGTAAATAACATATAGAACAGAAGTAGTTAATTTAGAGTTTTTAATTTTAAGCTATTAACAAAATGCAGATCGTCAAGTAAATAATTTATAAAACAAAAATAGTTAATTTAGGGTTTTCAATTTTAAACTATTAGCAAAATTGTGATCTTCAAGTAAATAACTTAAAGAACTAAAGTATTAGTTAGAAGATTTTGATTTTAAATTGCTACAAAATTCTGTTCTTCAAGTAAATAACTTATAGAACAAAAGTAGTTATTTTAGAGTTTTCAATTTTAAACTATTAACAAAATTCTGATCTTTAAGTAATTAACTTATAGAACAGAAGTAGTTAATTTAGAGTTTTTAATTTTAAACTATTAACAAAATGCAGATCTGCAAGTAAATAACTTAAAGAACTAAAGTATTAGTTAGATGATTTTGATTTTAAATTGCTACAAAATTCTGTTCTTCAAGTAAATAACTTATAGAACAAAAGTAGTTATTTCAGAGTTTTCAATTTTAAACTATTAACAAAATTCTGATCTTCATGTAAATAACTTATAGAACAGAAATAGTTAATTTAGACTTTTTAATTTTAAACTATTAACTAAACGCAGATCTTCAGGTAAATAACTTATAGAACAAAAGTAGTTATTTTAGGGTTTTCAATTTTAAACTATTAATAAAATTCTGATCTTTAAGTAAATGACTTAAGGAACTAACGTATTAGTTAGAAGATTTTAATTTTAAATTGCTACAAAATTCTGTTCTTCAAGTAAATAACTTATAGAACAAAAGTAGTTATTTTAGAGTTTTCAATTTAAACTATTGACAACATTCTGATCTTCAAGTAAATAACTTATAGAACAGAAGTAGTTAATTTAGAGTTTTTAATTTTAAACTATTAACAAAATGCATATCTTCAAGTAAAAAACTTATAGACCAAAAATAGTTATTTTAGGGTTTTCAATTTTAAACTATTAGCAAAATTCTGATCTTCAAGTAAATAACTTAAAGAACTAAAGTATTAGTTAGAAGATTTTGATTTTAAATTGCTACAAAATTCTGTTCTTCAAGTAAATAACTTATAGAACAGAAGTAGTTAAATTTAAAGTTTTTAATTTTAAACTATTAACAAAATGCAGATCTTCAAGTAAATAACTTATAGAACAAAAGTAGTTATTTTAGGGTTTTTAATTTTAAACTATTAACAAAATTCTGATCTTCATGTAAATAACTTATAGAACAGAAGTAGTTAATTTAGAGTTTTTAATTTTAAACTATTAACTAAATGCAGATCTTCAAGTAAATAACTTACAGAACAAAAGTAGTTATTTTAGGGTTTTCAATTTTAAACTATTAACAAAATTCTGATCTTTAAGTAAATAACTTAAGGAACTCAAGTATTAGTTAGAAGATTTTAATTTTAAATTGCTACAAAATTCTGTTCTTCAAGTAAATAACTTATAGAACAAAAGTAGTTATTTTAGGGTTTTCAATTTTAAACTATTAACAAAATGCTGATCTTCATGTAAATAACTTAAAGAACAGAAGTACTTAATTTAGAGTTTTTAATTTTAAACAATTAACAAAATCCAGATCTTCAAGTAAATAACTTATAGAACAAACGTAGTTATTTTAGTATTTTCAATTTTGAACTATTAACACAATTCTGATCTTCAAGTAAATAACTTAAAGAACTAAAGTATTAGTTTGAAGATTTTGATTTTAAATTGTCTACATATTTCTGTTCTTTAAGTAAATAACTAAAAGAACGAAAGTAGTTAGAGTATAGCTTTAATTTTAAACTATTAACAAAATGCAGATCTTCAAGTAAATAACTTATAGAACAAAAGTAGTTATTTTAGGGTTTTCAATTTTAAACTATTAACAAAATTCTGATCATCAAGTAAATAACTTATAGAACAGAAGTAGTTAATTTAGAGTTTTTAATTTTAAACTATTAACAAAATGCAGATCTTCAAGTAAATAACTTATAGAACAAAAGTAGTTATTTTAGGGTTTTCAATTTTAAACTATTAACAAAATTCTGATCTTCATGTAAATAACTTATAGAACAGAAGTAGTTAATTTAGACTTTTTAATTTTAAACTATTAACTAAACGCAGATCTTCAAGTAAATAACTTATAGAACAAAAGTAGTTATTTTAGGGTTTTCAATTTTAAACCATTAACAAAATTCTGATCTTTAGGTAAATAACTTAAGGAACTAAAGTATTAGTTAAAAGATTTTAATTTTAAATTGCTACAAAATTCTGTTCTTCAAGTAAATAACTTATAGAACAAAAGTAGTATTTGAGAGTTTACAATTTTAAACTATTGACAACATTCTGATCTTCAAGTAAATAACATATAGAACAGAAGTAGTTAATTTAGAGTTTTTAATTTTAAGCTATTAACAAAATGCAGATCGTCAAGTAAATAATTTATAAAACAAAAATAGTTAATTTAGGGTTTTCAATTTTAAACTATTAGCAAAATTGTGATCTTCAAGTAAATAACTTAAAGAACTAAAGTATTAGTTAGAAGATTTTGATTTTAAATTGCTACAAAATTCTGTTCTTCAAGTAAATAACTTATAGAACAAAAGTAGTTATTTTAGAGTTTTCAATTTTAAACTATTAACAAAATTCTGATCTTTAAGTAATTAACTTATAGAACAGAAGTAGTTAATTTAGAGTTTTTAATTTTAAACTATTAACAAAATGCAGATCTGCAAGTAAATAACTTAAAGAACTAAAGTATTAGTTAGATGATTTTGATTTTAAATTGCTACAAAATTCTGTTCTTCAAGTAAATAACTTATAGAACAAAAGTAGTTATTTCAGAGTTTTCAATTTTAAACTATTAACAAAATTCTGATCTTCATGTAAATAACTTATAGAACAGAAATAGTTAATTTAGACTTTTTAATTTTAAACTATTAACTAAACGCAGATCTTCAGGTAAATAACTTATAGAACAAAAGTAGTTATTTTAGGGTTTTCAATTTTAAACTATTAATAAAATTCCGATCTTTAAGTAAATGACTTAAGGAACTAAAGTATTAGTTAGAAGATTTTAATTTTAAATTGCTACAAAATTCTGTTCTTCAAGTAAATAACTTATAGAACAAAAGTAGTTATTTTAGAGTTTTCAATTTAAACTATTGACAACATTCTGATCTTCAAGTAAATAACTTATAGAACAGAAGTAGTTAATTTAGAGTTTTTAATTTTAAACTATTAACAAAATGCATATCTTCAAGTAAAAAACTTATAGACCAAAAATAGTTATTTTAGGGTTTTCAATTTTAAACTATTAGCAAAATTCTGATCTTCAAGTAAATAACTTAAAGAACTAAAGTATTAGTTAGAAGATTTTGATTTTAAATTGCTACAAAATTCTGTTCTTCAAGTAAATAACTTATAGAACAGAAGTAGTTAAATTTAGAGTTTTTAATTTTAAACTATTAACAAAATGCAGATCTTCAAGTAAATAACTTATAGAACAAAAGTAGTTATTTTAGGGTTTTCAATTTTAAACTATTAACAAAATTCTGATCTTCATGTAAATAACTTATAGAACAGAAGTAGTTAATTTAGAGTTTTTAATTTTAAACTATTAACTAAATGCAGATCTTCAAGTAAATAACTTACAGAACAAAAGTAGTTATTTTAGGGTTTTCAATTTTAAACTATTAACAAAATTCTGATCTTTAAGTAAATAACTTAAGGAACTCAAGTATTAGTTAGAAGATTTTAATTTTAAATTGCTACAAAATTCTGTTCTTCAAGTAAATAACTTATAGAACAAAAGTAGTTATTTTAGGGTTTTCAATTTTAAACTATTAACAAAATGCTGATCTTCATGTAAATAACTTAAAGAACAGAAGTACTTAATTTAGAGTTTTTAATTTTAAACAATTAACAAAATCCAGATCTTCAAGTAAATAACTTATAGAACAAAAGTAGTTATTTTAGGGTTTTCAATTTTAAACTATTAACAAAATTCTGATCATCAAGTAAATAACTTATAGAACAGAAGTAGTTAATTTAGAGTTTTTAATTTTAAACTATTAACAAAATGCAGATCTTCAAGTAAATAACTTATAGAACAAAAGTAGTTATTTTAGGGTTTCAATTTTAAACTATTAACAAAATTCTGATCTTCATGTAAATAACTTATAGAACAGAAGTAGTTAATTTAGACTTTTTAATTTTAAACTATTAACTAAACGCAGATCTTCAAGTAAAAAACTTTTAGACCAAAAATAGTTATTTTAGGGTTTTCAATTTTAAACTATTAGCAAAATTCTGATCTTCAAGTAAATAACTTAAAGAACTAAAGTATTAGTTAGAAGATTTTGATTTTAAATTGCTACAAAATTCTGTTCTTCAAGTAAATAACTTATAGAACAAAAGTAGCTATTTTAGAGTTTTCAATTTTAAACTATTAACAAAATTCTGATCTTCAAGTAAATAACTTATAGAACAGAAGTAGTTAAATTTAGAGTTTTTAATTTTAAACTATTAACAAAATGCAGATCTTCAAGTAAATAACTTATAGAACAAAAGTAGTTATTTTAGGGTTTTCAATTTTAAACTATTAACAAAATTCTGATCTTCATGTAAATAACTTATAGAACAGAAGTAGTTAATTTAGAGTTTTTAATTTTAAACTATTAACTAAATGCAGATCTTCAAGTAAATAACTTACAGAACAAAAGTAGTTATTTTAGGGTTTTCAATTTTAAACTATTAACAAAATTCTGATCTTTAAGTAAATAACTTAAGGAACTCAAGTATTAGTTAGAAGATTTTAATTTTAAATTGCTACAAAATTCTGTTCTTCAAGTAAATAACTTATAGAACAGAAGTAGTTAATTTAGAGTTTTTAATTTTAAACTATTAACAAAATGCAGATCTTCAAGTAAATAACTTATAGAACAAAAGTAGTTATTTTAGGGTTTTCAATTTTAAACTATTAACAAAATGCTGATCTTCATGTAAATAACTTAAAGAACAGAAGTAGTTAATTTAGAGTTTTTAATTTTAAACTATTAACAAAATCCAGATCTTCAAGTAAATAACTTATAGAACAAACGTAGTTATTTTAGTATTTTCAATTTTGAACTATTAACAAAATTCTTATCTTCAAGTAAATAACTTATAGAACTAAAGTATTAGTTTGAAGATTTTGATTTTAAATTGTCTACATATTTCTGTTCTTTAAGTAAATAACTAAAAGAACAAAAGTAGTTAGAGTATAGCTTTAATTTTAAACTATTAACAAAATGCAGATCTTCAAGTAAATAACTTATAGAACAAAAGTAGTTATTTTAGGGTTTTCAATTTTAAACTATTAACAAAATTCTGATCATCAAGTAAATAACTTATAGAACAGAAGTAGTTAATTCAGAGTTTTTAATTTTAAACTATTAACAAAATGCAGATCTTCAAGTAAATAACTTATAGAACAAAAGTAGTTATTTTAGAGTTTTCAATTTTAAACTATTAACAAAATTCTGATCCATAAGTAAATAACTTATAGAACAGAAGTAGTTAATTTAGAGTTTTTAATTTTAAACTATTAACAAAATGCAGATCTTCAAGTAAATAACTTAAAGAACTAAAGTATTAGTTAGATGATTTTGATTTTAAATTGCTACAAAATTCTGTTCTTCAAGTAAATAACTTATAGAACAAAAGTAGTTATTTTAGAGTTTTCAATTTTAAACTATTAACAAAATTCTGATCTTCATGTAAATAACTTATAGAACAGAAGTAGTTAATTTAGACTTTTTAATTTTAAACTATTAACTAAACGCAGATCTTCAAGTAAATAACTTATAGAACAAAAGTAGTTATTTTAGGGTTTTCAATTTTAAACCATTATCAAAATTCTGATCTTTAGGTAAATAACTTAAGGAACTAAAGTATTAGTTAGAAGATTTTAATTTTAAATTACTACAAAATTCTGTTCTTCAAGTAAATAACTTATAGAACAAAAGTAGTATTTGAGAGTTTTCAATTTTAAACTATTGACAACATTCTGATCTTCAAGTAAATAACTTATAGAACAGAAGTAGTTAATTTAGAGTTTTTAATTTTAAACTATTAACTAAACTCAGATCTTCAGGTAAATAACTTATAGAACAAAAGTAGTTATTTTAGAGTTTTCAATTTTAAACTATTAACAAAATTCTGATCTTTAGGTAAATAACTTAAGGAACTAAAGTATTAGTTAAAAGATTTTAATTTTAAATTGCTACAAAATTCTGTTCTTCAAGTAAATAACTTATAGAACAAAAGTAGTATTTGAGAGTTTTCAATTTTAAACTATTGACAACATTCTGATCTTCAAGTAAATAACATATAGAACAGAAGTAGTTAATTTAGAGTTTTTAATTTTAAGCTATTAACAAAATGCAGATCTTCAAGTAAATAATTTATAAAACAAAAATAGTTATTTTAGGGTTTTCAATTTTAAACTATTAGCAAAATTGTGATCTTCAAGTAAATAACTTAGAGAACTAAAGTATTAGTTAGAAGATTTTGATTTTAAATTGCTACAAAATTCTGTTCTTCAAGTAAATAACTTATAGAACAAAAGTAGTTATTTTAGAGTTTTCAATTTTAAACTATTAACAAAATTCTGATCTTTAAGTAATTAACTTATAGAACAGAAGTAGTTAATTTAGAGTTTTTAATTTTAAACTATTAACAAAATGCATATCTTCAAGTAAAAAGCTTATAGACCAAAAATAGTTATTTTAGGGTTTTCAATTTTTACTATTAGCAAAATTCTGATCTTCAAGTAAATAACTTAAAGAACTAAAGTATTAGTTAGAAGATTTTGATTTTAAATTGCTACAAAATTCTGTTCTTCAAGTAAATAACTTATAGAACAAAAGTAGCTATTTTAGAGTTTTCAATTTTAAACTATTAACAAAATTCTGATCTTCAAGTAAATAACTTATAGAACAGAAGTAGTTAAATTTAGAGTTTTTAATTTTAAACTATTAACAAAATGCAGATCTTCAAGTAAATAACTTATAGAACAAAAGTAGTTATTTTAGGGTTTTCAATTTTAAACTATTAACAAAATTCTGATCTTCATGTAAATAACTTATAGAACAGAAGTAGTTAATTTAGAGTTTTTAATTTTAAACTATTAACTAAATGCAGATCTTCAAGTAAATAACTTACAGAACAAAAGTAGTTATTTTAGGGTTTTCAATTTTAAACTATTAACAAAATTCTGATCTTTAAGTAAATAACTTAAGGAACTCAAGTATTAGTTAGAAGATTTTAATTTTAAATTGCTACAAAATTCTGTTCTTCAAGTAAATAACTTATAGAACAGAAGTAGTTAATTTAGAGTTTTTAATTTTAAACTATTAACAAAATGCAGATCTTCAAGTAAATAACTTATAGAACAAAAGTAGTTATTTTAGGGTTTTCAATTTTAAACTATTAACAAAATGCTGATCTTCATGTAAATAACTTAAAGAACAGAAGTAGTTAATTTAGAGTTTTTAATTTTAAACTATTAACAAAATCCAGATCTTCAAGTAAATAACTTATAGAACAAACGTAGTTATTTTAGTATTTTCAATTTTGAACTATTAACAAAATTCTGATCTTCAAGTAAATAACTTATAGAACTAAAGTATTAGTTTGAAGATTTTGATTTTAAATTGTCTACATATTTCTGTTCTTTAAGTAAATAACTAAAAGAACAAAAGTAGTTAGAGTATAGCTTTAATTTTAAACTATTAACAAAATGCAGATCTTCAAGTAAGTAACTTATAGAACAAAAGTAGTTATTTTAGGGTTTTCAATTTTAAACTATTAACAAAATTCTGATCATCAAGTAAATAACTTATAGAACAGAAGTAGTTAATTTAGAGTTTTTAATTTTAAACTATTAACAAAATGCAGATCTTCAAGTAAATAACTTATAGAACAAAAGTAGTTAATTTAGAGTTTTCAATTTTAAACTATTAACAAAATTCTGATCTTTAAGTAAATAACTTATAGAACAGAAGTAGTTAATTTAGAGTTTTTAATTTTAAACTATTAACAAAATGCAGATCTTCAAGTAAATAACTTAAAGAACTAAAGTATTAGTTAGATGATTTTGATTTTAAATTGCTACAAAATTCTGTTCTTCAAGTAAATAACTTATAGAACAAAGGTAGTTATTTTAGAGTTTTCAATTTTAAACTATTAACAAAATTCTGATCTTCATGTAAATAACTTATAGAACAGAAGTAGTTAATTTAGACTTTTTAATTTTAAACTATTAACTAAACGCAGATCTTCAAGTAAATAACTTATAGAACAAAAGTAGTTATTTTAGGGTTTTCAATTTTAAACCATTAACAAAATTCTGATCTTTAGGTAAATAACTTAAGGAACTAAAGTATTAGTTAGAAGATTTTAATTTTAAATTACTACAAAATTCTGTTCTTCAAGTAAATAACTTATAGAACAAAAGTAGTATTTGAGAGTTTTCAATTTTAAACTATTGACAACATTCTGATCTTCAAGTAAATAACTTATAGAACAGAAGTAGTTAATTTAGAGTTTTTAATTTCAAACTATTAACTAAACTCAGATCTTCAGGTAAATAACTTATAGAACAAAAGTAGTTATTTTAGGGTTTTCAATTTTAAACTATTAATAAAATTCTGATCTTTAAGTAAATGACTTAAGGAACTAAAGTATTACTTAGAAGATTTTAATTTTAAATTACTACAAAATTCTGTTCTTCAAGTAAATAACTTATAGAACAAAAGTAGTTATTTTAGAGTTTTCAATTTCAACTATTGACAACATTCTGATCTTCAAGTAAATAACTTATAGAACAGAAGTAGTTAATTTAGAGTTTTTAATTTTAAACTATTAACAAAATGCATATCTTCAAGTAAAAAACTTATAGACCAAAAATAGTTATTTTAGGGTTTTCAATTTTAAACTATTAGCAAAATTCTGATCTTCAAGTAAATAACTTAAAGAACTAAAGTATTAGTTAGAAGATTTTGATTTTAAATTGCTACAAAATTCTGTTCTTCAAGTAAATAACTTATAGAACAAAAGTAGCTATTTTAGAGTTTTCAATTTTAAACTATTAACAAAATTCTGATCTTCAAGTAAATAACTTATAGAATAGAAGTAGTTAAATTTAGGGTTTTCAATTTTAAACTATTAACAAAATTCTGATCTTCATGTAAATAACTTATAGAACAGAAGTAGTTAATTTAGAGTTTTTAATTTTAAACTATTAACTAAATGCAGATCTTCAAGTAAATAACTTACAGAACAAAAGTAGTTATTTTAGGGTTTTCAATTTTAAACTATTAACAAAATGCAGATCTTCAAGTAAATAACTTATAGAACAAAAGTAGTTATTTTAGGGTTTTCAATTTTAAACTATTAACAAAATGCTGATCTTCATGTAAATAACTTAAAGAACAGAAGTAGTTAATTTAGAGTTTTTAATTTTAAACTATTAACAAAATCCAGATCTTCAAGTAAATAACTTATAGAACAAACGTAGTTATTTTAGTATTTTCAATTTTGAACTATTAACAAAATTCTGATCTTCAAGTAAATAACTTATAGAATAGAAGTAGTTAAATTTAGGGTTTTCAATTTTAAACTATTAACAAAATTCTGATCTTCATGTAAATAACTTATAGAACAGAAGTAGTTAATTTAGAGTTTTTAATTTTAAACTATTAACTAAATGCAGATCTTCAAGTAAATAACTTACAGAACAAAAGTAGTTATTTTAGGGTTTTCAATTTTAAACTATTAACAAAATGCAGATCTTCAAGTAAATAACTTATAGAACAAAAGTAGTTATTTTAGGGTTTTCAATTTTAAACTATTAACAAAATGCTGATCTTCATGTAAATAACTTAAAGAACAGAAGTAGTTAATTTAGAGTTTTTAATTTTAAACTATTAACAAAATGCATATCTTCAAGTAAAAAGCTTATAGACCAAAAATAGTTATTTTAGGGTTTTCAATTTTTACTATTAGCAAAATTCTGATCTTCAAGTAAATAACTTAAAGAACTAAAGTATTAGTTAGAAGATTTTGATTTTAAATTGCTACAAAATTCTGTTCTTCAAGTAAATAACTTATAGAACAAAAGTAGCTATTTTAGAGTTTTCAATTTTAAACTATTAACAAAATTCTGATCTTCAAGTAAATAACTTATAGAACAGAAGTAGTTAAATTTAGAGTTTTTAATTTTAAACTATTAACAAAATGCAGATCTTCAAGTAAATAACTTATAGAACAAAAGTAGTTATTTTAGGGTTTTCAATTTTAAACTATTAACAAAATTCTGATCTTCATGTAAATAACTTATAGAACAGAAGTAGTTAATTTAGAGTTTTTAATTTTAAACTATTAACTAAATGCAGATCTTCAAGTAAATAACTTACAGAACAAAAGTAGTTATTTTAGGGTTTTCAATTTTAAACTATTAACAAAATTCTGATCTTTAAGTAAATAACTTAAGGAACTCAAGTATTAGTTAGAAGATTTTAATTTTAAATTGCTACAAAATTCTGTTCTTCAAGTAAATAACTTATAGAACAGAAGTAGTTAATTTAGAGTTTTTAATTTTAAACTATTAACAAAATGCAGATCTTCAAGTAAATAACTTATAGAACAAAAGTAGTTATTTTAGGGTTTTCAATTTTAAACTATTAACAAAATGCTGATCTTCATGTAAATAACTTAAAGAACAGAAGTAGTTAATTTAGAGTTTTTAATTTTAAACTATTAACAAAATCCAGATCTTCAAGTAAATAACTTATAGAACAAACGTAGTTATTTTAGTATTTTCAATTTTGAACTATTAACAAAATTCTGATCTTCAAGTAAATAACTTATAGAACTAAAGTATTAGTTTGAAGATTTTGATTTTAAATTGTCTACATATTTCTGTTCTTTAAGTAAATAACTAAAAGAACAAAAGTAGTTAGAGTATAGCTTTAATTTTAAACTATTAACAAAATGCAGATCTTCAAGTAAGTAACTTATAGAACAAAAGTAGTTATTTTAGGGTTTTCAATTTTAAACTATTAACAAAATTCTGATCATCAAGTAAATAACTTATAGAACAGAAGTAGTTAATTTAGAGTTTTTAATTTTAAACTATTAACAAAATGCAGATCTTCAAGTAAATAACTTATAGAACAAAAGTAGTTAATTTAGAGTTTTCAATTTTAAACTATTAACAAAATTCTGATCTTTAAGTAAATAACTTATAGAACAGAAGTAGTTAATTTAGAGTTTTTAATTTTAAACTATTAACAAAATGCAGATCTTCAAGTAAATAACTTAAAGAACTAAAGTATTAGTTAGATGATTTTGATTTTAAATTGCTACAAAATTCTGTTCTTCAAGTAAATAACTTATAGAACAAAGGTAGTTATTTTAGAGTTTTCAATTTTAAACTATTAACAAAATTCTGATCTTCATGTAAATAACTTATAGAACAGAAGTAGTTAATTTAGACTTTTTAATTTTAAACTATTAACTAAACGCAGATCTTCAAGTAAATAACTTATAGAACAAAAGTAGTTATTTTAGGGTTTTCAATTTTAAACCATTAACAAAATTCTGATCTTTAGGTAAATAACTTAAGGAACTAAAGTATTAGTTAGAAGATTTTAATTTTAAATTACTACAAAATTCTGTTCTTCAAGTAAATAACTTATAGAACAAAAGTAGTATTTGAGAGTTTTCAATTTTAAACTATTGACAACATTCTGATCTTCAAGTAAATAACTTATAGAACAGAAGTAGTTAATTTAGAGTTTTTAATTTCAAACTATTAACTAAACTCAGATCTTCAGGTAAATAACTTATAGAACAAAAGTAGTTATTTTAGGGTTTTCAATTTTAAACTATTAATAAAATTCTGATCTTTAAGTAAATGACTTAAGGAACTAAAGTATTACTTAGAAGATTTTAATTTTAAATTACTACAAAATTCTGTTCTTCAAGTAAATAACTTATAGAACAAAAGTAGTTATTTTAGAGTTTTCAATTTAAACTATTGACAACATTCTGATCTTCAAGTAAATAACTTATAGAACAGAAGTAGTTAATTTAGAGTTTTTAATTTTAAACTATTAACAAAATGCATATCTTCAAGTAAAAAACTTATAGACCAAAAATAGTTATTTTAGGGTTTTCAATTTTAAACTATTAGCAAAATTCTGATCTTCAAGTAAATAACTTAAAGAACTAAAGTATTAGTTAGAAGATTTTGATTTTAAATTGCTACAAAATTCTGTTCTTCAAGTAAATAACTTATAGAACAAAAGTAGCTATTTTAGAGTTTTCAATTTTAAACTATTAACAAAATTCTGATCTTCAAGTAAATAACTTATAGAATAGAAGTAGTTAAATTTAGGGTTTTCAATTTTAAACTATTAACAAAATTCTGATCTTCATGTAAATAACTTATAGAACAGAAGTAGTTAATTTAGAGTTTTTAATTTTAAACTATTAACTAAATGCAGATCTTCAAGTAAATAACTTACAGAACAAAAGTAGTTATTTTAGGGTTTTCAATTTTAAACTATTAACAAAATGCAGATCTTCAAGTAAATAACTTATAGAACAAAAGTAGTTATTTTAGGGTTTTCAATTTTAAACTATTAACAAAATGCTGATCTTCATGTAAATAACTTAAAGAACAGAAGTAGTTAATTTAGAGTTTTTAATTTTAAACTATTAACAAAATCCAGATCTTCAAGTAAATAACTTATAGAACAAACGTAGTTATTTTAGTATTTTCAATTTTGAACTATTAACAAAATTCTGATCTTCAAGTAAATAACTTAAAGAACTAAAGTATTAGTTTGAAGATTTTGATTTTAAATTGTCTACATATTTCTGTTCTTTAAGTAAATAACTAAAAGAACAAAAGTAGTTAGAGTATAGCTTTAATTTTAAACTATTAACAAAATGCAGATCTTCAAGTAAATAACTTATAGAACAAAAGTAGATATTTTAGGGTTTTAAATTTTAAACTTTTAACAAAATTCTGATCATCAAGTAAATAACTTATAGAACAGAAGTAGTTAATTTAGAGTTTTTAATTTTAAACTATTAACAAAATGCAGATCTTCAAGTAAATAACTTATAGAACAAAAGTAGTTATTTTAGGGTTTTTAGTTTTAAACTATTAACTAAATGCTGATCTTCATGTAAATAACTTATAAAACAGAAGTAGTTAATTTAGACTTTTTAATTTTAAACTATTAACTAAACGCAGATCTTCAAGTAAATAACTTATAGAACAAAAGTAGTTAATTTAGGGTTTTCAATTTTAAACCATTAACAAAATTCTGATCTTTAGGTAAATAACTTAAGGAACTAAAGTATTAGTTAGAAGATTTTAATTTTAAATTGCTACAAAATTATGTTCTTCAAGTAAATAACTTATAGAACAAAAGTAGTATTTGAGAGTTTTCAATTTTAAACTATTAACTAAACGCAGATCTTCAAGTAAATAACTTATAGAACAGAAGTAGTTAATTTAGAGTTTTTAATTTTAAGCTATTAACAAAATGCAGATCTTCAAGTAAATAATTTATAAAACAAAAATAGTTATTTTAGGGTTTTCAATTTTAAACTATTAGCAAAATTGTGATCTTCAAGTAAATAACTTAAAGAACTAAAGTATTAGTTAGAAGATTTTGATTTTAAATTGCTACAAAATTCTGTTCTTCAAGTAAATAACTTATAGAACAAAAGTAGTTATTTTAGAGTTTTCAATTTTAAACTATTAACAAAATTCTGATCTTTAAGTAAATCACTTATAGAACAGAAGTAGTTAATTTAGAGTTTTTAATTTTAAACTATTAACAAAATGCAGATCTTCAAATAAATAACTTAAAGAACTAAAGTATTAGTTAGATGATTTTGATTTTAAAATGCTACAAAATTCTGTTCTTCAAGTAAATAACTTATAGAACAAAAGTAGTTATTTTAGAGTTTTCACTTTTAAACTATTAACAAAATTCTGATCTTCAAGTAAATAACTTATAGAACAGAAGTAGTTAATTTAGAGTTTTTAATTTTGAACTATTAACAAAATGCTGATCTTCAAGTAAATAACTTATAGAACAAAAGTAGTTATTTTAGGGTTTTCAATTTTAAACTATTAACAAAATTCTGATCTTCATGTAAATAACTTATAGAACATAAGTAGTTAATTTAGAGTTATTAATTTTAAACTATTAACTAAACTCAGATCTTCAAGTAAATAACTTATAGAACAAAAGTAGTTATTTTAGGGTTTTCAATTTTAAACTATTAATAAAATTCTGATCTTTAAGTAAATGACTTAAGGAACTAAAGTATTAGTTAGAAGATTTTAATTTTAATTGCTACAAAATTCTGTTCTTCAAGTAAATAACTTATAGAACAAATGTAGTTATTTTAGAGTTTTCAATTTTAAACTATTGACAACATTCTGATCTTCAAGTAAATAACTTATAGAACAGAAGTAGTTAATTTAGAGTTTTTAATTTTAAACTATTAACTAAATACATATCTTCAAGTAAAAAACTTATAGACCAAAAATAGTTATTTTAGGGTTTTCAATTTTAAACTATTAGCAAAATTCTGATCTTCAAGTAAATAACTTAAAGAACTAAAGTATTAGTTAGAAGATTTTGATTTTAAATTACTACAAAATTCTGTTCTTCAAGTAAATAACTTATAGAACAAAAGTAGCTATTTTAGAGTTTTCAATTTTAAACTATTAACAAAATGCATATCTTCAAGTAAAAAACTTATAGACCAAAAATAGTTATTTTAGGGTTTTCAATTTTAAACTATTAGCAAAATTCTGATCTTCAAGTAAATAACTTAAAGAACTAAAGTATTAGTTAGAAGATTTTGATTTTAAATTGCTACAAAATTCTGTTCTTCAAGTAAATAACTTATAGAACAAAAGTAGCTATTTTACAGTTTTCAATTTTAAACTATTAACAAAATTCTGATCTTCAAGTAAATAACTTATAGAATAGAAGTAGTTAAATTTAGGGTTTTCAATTTTAAACTATTAACAAAATTCTGATCTTCATGTAAATAACTTATAGAACAGAAGTAGTTAATTTAGAGTTTTTAATTTTAAACTATTAACTAAATGCAGATCTTCAAGTAAATAACTTACAGAACAAAAGTAGTTATTTTAGGGTTTTCAATTTTAAACTATTAACAAAATGCATATCTTCAAGTAAATAACTTATAGAACAAAAGTAGTTATTTTAGGGTTTTCAATTTTAAACTATTAACAAAATGCTGATCTTCATGTAAATAACTTAAAGAACAGAAGTAGTTAATTTAGAGTTTTTAATTTTAAACTATTAACAAAATCCAGATCTTCAAGTAAATAACTTATAGAACAAACGTAGTTATTTTAGTATTTTCAATTTTGAACTATTAACAAAATTCTGATCTTCAAGTAAATAACTTAAAGAACTAAAGTATTAGTTTGAAGATTTTGATTTTAAATTGTCTACATATTTCTGTTCTTTAAGTAAATAACTAAAAGAACAAAAGTAGTTAGAGTATAGCTTTAATTTTAAACTATTAACAAAATGCAGATCTTCAAGTAAATAACTTATAGAACAAAAGTAGATATTTTAGGGTTTTAAATTTTAAACTTTTAACAAAATTCTGATCATCAAGTAAATAACTTATAGAACAGAAGTAGTTAATTTAGAGTTTTTAATTTTAAACTATTAACAAAATGCAGATCTTCATGTAAATAACTTAAAGAACTAAAGTATTAGTTAGATGATTTTGATTTTAAATTGCTACAAAATTCTGTTCTTCAAGTAAATAACTTATAGAACAAAAGTAGTTATTTTAGGGTTTTCAATTTTAAACTATTAACAAAATGCAGATCTTCAAATAAATAACTTAAAGAACTAAAGTATTAGTTAGATGATTTTGATTTTAAATTGCTACAAAATTCTGTTCTTCAAGTAAATAACTTATAGAACAAAAGTAGTTATTTTAGGGTTTTTAATTTTAAACTATTAACAAAATGCAGATCTTCAAATAAATAACTTAAAGAACTAAAGTAGTTAGAGTATAGCTTTAATTTTAAACTATTAACAAAATGCAGATCTTCAAGTAAATAACTTATAGAACAAAAGTAGTTATTTTAGGGTTTTTAATTTTAAACTATTAACAAAATGCAGATCTTCAAATAAATAACTTATAGAACTAAAGTATTAGTTAGATGATTTTGATTTTAAATTGCTACAAAATTCTGTTCTTCAAGTAAATAACTTATAGAACAAAAGTAGTTATTTTAGGGTTTTCAATTTTAAACTATTAACAAAATGCTGATCTTCATGTAAATAACTTAAAGAACAGAAGTAGTTAATTTAGAGTTTTTAATTTTAAACAATTAACAAAATCCAGATCTTCAAGTAAATAACTTATAGAACAAACGTAGTTATTTTAGTATTTTCAATTTTGAACTATTAACAAAATTCTGATCATCAAGTAAATAACTTATAGAACAGATGTAGTTAATTTAGAGTTTTTAATTTTAAACTATTAACAAAATTCTGATCTTCATGTAAATAACTTATAGAACAGAAGTAGTTAATTTAGACTTTTTAATTTTAAACTATTAACTAAACGCAGATCTTCAAGTAAATAACTTATAGAACAAAAGTAGTTATTTTAGGGTTTTCAATTTTAAACTATTAACAAAATTCTGATCAGCAAGTAAATAACTTATAGAACAGAAGTAGTTAATTTAGAGTTTTTAATTTTAAACTATTAACAAAATTCTGATCTTCATGTAAATAACTTATAGAACAGAAGTAGTTAATTTAGACTTTTTAATTTTAAACTATTAACTAAACGCAGATCTTCAAGTAAATAACTTATAGAACAAAAGTAGTTATTTTAGGGTTTTCAATTTTAAACCATTAACAAAATTCTGATCTTTAGGTAAATAACTTAAGGAACTAAAGTATTAGTTAAAAGATTTTAATTTTAAATTGCTACAAAATTCTGTTCTTCAAGTAAATAACTTATAGTACAAAAGTAGTATTTGAGAGTTTTCAATTTTAAACTATTGACAACATTCTGATCTTCAAGTAAATAACATATAGAACAGAAGTAGTTAATTTAGAGTTTTTAATTTTAAGCTATTAACAAAATGCAGATCTTCAAGTAAATAATTTATAAAACAAAAATAGTTATTTTAGGGTTTTCAATTTTAAACTATTAGCAAAATTGTGATCTTCAAGTAAATAACTTAAAGAACTAAAGTATTAGTTAGAAGATTTTGATTTTAAATTGCTACAAAATTCTGTTCTTCAAGTAAATAACTTATAGAACAAAAGTAGTTATTTTAGAGTTTTCAATTTTAAACTATTAACAAAATTCTGATCTTTAAGTAAATAACTTATAGAACAGAAGTAGTTAATTTAGAGTTTTTAATTTTAAACTATTAACAAAATGCAGATCTTCAAGTAAATAACTTATAGAACAAAAGTAGTTATTTTAGGGTTTTCAATTTTAAACTATTAACAAAATTCTGATCATCAAGTAAATAACTTATAGAACAGAAGTAGTTAATTTAGAGTTTTTAATTTTAAACTATTAACAAAATGCAGATCTTCAAGTAAATAACTTATAGAACAAAAGTAGTTATTTTAGGGTTTTCAATTTTAAACTATTAACAAAATTCTGATCTTCATGTAAATAACTTATAGAACAGAAGTAGTTAATTTAGACTTTTTAATTTTAAACTATTAACTAAACGCAGATCTTCAAGTAAATAACTTATAGAACAAAAGTAGTTATTTTAGGGTTTTCAATTTTAAACCATTAACAAAACTCTGATCTTTAGGTAAATAACTTAAGGAACTAAAGTATTAGTTAAAAGATTTTAATTTTAAATTGCTACAAAATTCTGTTCTTCAAGTAAATAACTTATAGAACAAAAGTAGTATTTGAGAGTTTTCAATTTTAAACTATTGACAACATTCTGATCTTCAAGTAAATAACATATAGAACAGAAGTAGTTAATTTAGAGTTTTTAATTTTAAGCTATTAACAAAATGCAGATCTTCAAGTAAATAATTTATAAAACAAAAATAGTTATTTTAGGGTTTTCAATTTTAAACTATTAGCAAAATTGTGATCTTCAAGTAAATAACTTAAAGAACTAAAGTATTAGTTAGAAGATTTTGATTTTAAATTGCTACAAAATTCTGTTCTTCAAGTAAATAACTTATTGAACAAAAGTAGTTATTTTAGAGTTTTCAATTTTAAACTATTAACAAAATTCTGATCTTTAAGTAAATAACTTATAGAACAGAAGTAGTTAATTTAGAGTTTTTAATTTTAAACTATTAACAAAATGCAGATCTGCAAGTAAATAACTTAAAGAACTAAAGTATTAGTTAGATGATTTTGATTTTAAATTGCTACAAAATTCTGTTCTTCAAGTAAATAACTTATAGAACAAAAGTAGTTATTTTAGAGTTTTCAATTTTAAACTATTAACAAAATTCTGATCTTCAAGTAAATAACTTATAGAACAGAAGTAGTTAATTTAGACTTTTTAATTTTAAACTATTAACTAAACGCAGATCTTCAGGTAAATAACTTATAGAACAAAAGTAGTTATTTTAGGGTTTTCAATTTTAAACTATTAATAAAATTCTGATCTTTAAGTAAATGACTTAAGGAACTAAAGTATTAGTTAGAAGATTTTAATTTTAAATTGCTACAAAATTCTGTTCTTCAAGTAAATAACTTATAGAACAAAAGTAGTTATTTTAGAGTTTTCAATTTAAACTATTGACAACATTCTGATCTTCAAGTAAATAACTTATAGAACAGAAGTAGTTAATTTAGAGTTTTTAATTTTAAACTATTAACAAAATGCATATCTTCAAGTAAAAAACTTATAGACTAAAAATAGTTATTTTAGGGTTTTCAATTTTAAACTATTAGCAAAATTCTGATCTTCAAGTAAATAACTTAAAGAACTAAAGTATTAGTTAGAAGATTTTGATTTTAAATTGCTACAAAATTCTGTTCTTCAAATAAATAACTTATAGAACAAAAGTAGCTATTTTAGAGTTTTCAATTTTAAACTATTAACAAAATTCTGATCTTCAAGTAAATAACTTATAGAACAGAAGTAGTTAAATTTAGAGTTTTTAATTTTAAACTATTAACAAAATGCAGATCTTCAAGTAAATAACTTATAGAATAAAAGCAGTTATTTTAGGGTTTTCAATTTTAAACTATTAACAAAATTCTGATCTTCATGTAAATAACTTATAGAACAGAAGTAGTTAATTTAGAGTTTTTAATTTTAAACTATTAACTAAATGCAGATCTTCAAGTAAATAACTTACAGAACAAAAGTAGTTATTTTGGGGTTTTCAATTTTAAACTATTAACAAAATTCTGATCTTTAAGTAAATAACTTAAGGAACTCAAGTATTAGTTAGAAGATTTTAATTTTAAATTGCTACAAAATTCTGTTCTTCAAGTAAATAACTTATAGAACAGAAGTAGTTAATTTAGAGTTTTTAATTTTAAACTATTAACAAAATGCAGATCTTCAAGTAAATAACTTATAGAACAAAAGTAGTTATTTTAGGGTTTTCAATTTTAAACTATTAACAAAATGCTGATCTTCATGTAAATAACTTAAAGAACAGAAGTAGTTAATTTAGAGTTTTTAATTTTAAACTATTAACAAAATCCAGATCTTCAAGTAAATAACTTATAGAACAAACGTAGTTATTTTAGTATTTTCAATTTTGAACTATTAACAAAATTCTGATCTTCAAGTAAATAACTTATAGAACTAAAGTATTAGTTTGAAGATTTTGATTTTAAATTGTCTACATATTTCCGTTCTTTAAGTAAATAACTAAAAGAACAAAAGTAGTTAGAGTATAGCTTTAATTTTAAACTATTAACAAAATGCAGATCTTCAAGTAAATAACTTATAGAACAAAAGTAGTTATTTTAGGGTTTTCAATTTTAAACTATTAACAAAATTCTGATCATCAAGTAAATAACTTTGAGAACAGAAGTAGTTAATTTAGAGTTTTTAATTTTAAACTATTAACAAAATGCAGATCTACAAGTAAATAACTTATAGAACAAAAGTAGTTATTTTAGGGTTTTCAATTTTAAACTATTAACAAAATTCTGATCTTTAAGTAAATAACTTAAGGAACTCAAGTATTAGTTAGAAGATTTTAATTTTAAATTGCTACAAAATTCTGTTCTTCAAGTAAATACCTTATAGAACAGAAGTAGTTAATTTAGAGTTTTTAATTTTAAACTATTAACAAAATGCAGATCTTCAAGTAAATAACTTATAGAACAAAAGTAGTTATTTTAGGGTTTTCAATTTTAAACTATTAACAAAATGCTGATCTTCATGTAAATAACTTAAAGAACAGAAGTAGTTAATTTAGAGTTTTTAATTTTAAACTATTAACAAAATCCAGATCTTCAAGTAAATAACTTATAGAACAAACGTAGTTATTTTAGTATTTTCAATTTTGAACTATTAACAAAATTCTGATCTTCAAGTAAATAACTTATAGAACTAAAGTATTAGTTTGAAGATTTTGATTTTAAATTGTCTACATATTTCTGTTCTTTAAGTAAATAACTAAAAGAACAAAAGTAGTTAGAGTATAGCTTTAATTTTAAACTATTAACAAAATGCAGATCTTCAAGTAAATAACTTATAGAACAAAAGTAGTTATTTTAGAGTTTTCAATTTTAAACTATTAACAAAATTCTGATCATCAAGTAAATAACTTATAGAACAGAAGTAGTTAATTTAGAGTTTTTAATTTTAAACTATTAACAAAATGCAGATCTTCAAGTAAATAACTTAAAGAACTAAACTATTAGTTAGATGATTTTGATTTTAAATTGCTACAAAATTCTGTTCTTCAAGTAAATAACTTATAGAACAAAAGTAGTTATTTTAGAGTTTTCAATTTTAAACTATTAACAAAATTCTGATCTTCATGTAAATAACTTATAGAACAGAAGTAGTTAATTTAGACTTTTTAATTTTAAACTATTAACTAAACGCAGATCTTCAAGTAAATAACTTATAGAACAAAAGTAGTTATTTTAGGGTTTTCAATTTTATACCATTAACAAAATTCTGATCTTTAGGTAAATAACTTAAGGAACTAAAGTATTAGTTAGAAGATTTTAATTTTAAATTGCTACAAAATTCTGTTCTTCAAGTAAATAACTTATAGAACAAAAGTAGTTATTTTAGAGTTTTCAATTTAAACTATTGACAACATTCTGATCTTCAAGTAAATAACTTATAGAACAGAAGTAGTTAATTTAGAGTTTTTAATTTTAAACTATTAACAAAATTCTGATCTTCAAGTAAATAACTTATAGAATAGAAGTAGTTAAATTTAGAGTTTTTAATTTTAAACTATTAACAAAATGCAGATCTTCAAGTAAATAACTTTTAGAACAAAAGTAGTTATTTTAGGGTTTTCAATTTTAAACTATTAACAAAATTCTGATCTTCATGTAAATAACTTATAGAACAGAAGTAGTTAATTTAGAGTTTTTCATTTTAAACTATTAACTAAATGCAGATCTTCAAGTAAATAACTTACAGAACAAAAGTAGTTATTTTAGGGTTTTCAATTTTAAACTATTAACAAAATTCTGATCTTTAAGTAAATAACTTATAGAACAGAAGTAGTTAATTTAGAGTTTTTAATTTTAAACTATTAACTAAACTCAGATCTTCAGGTAAATAACTTATAGAACAAAAGTAGTTATTTTAGGGTTTTCAATTTTAAACTATTAATAAAATTCTGATCTTTAAGTAAATGACTTAAGGAACTAAAGTATTAGTTAGAAGATTTTAATTTTAAATTGCTACAAAATTCTGTTCTTCAAGTAAATAACTTATAGAACAAAAGTAGTTATTTTAGAGTTTTCAATTTAAACTATTGACAACATTCTGATCTTCAAGTAAATAACTTATAGAACAGAAGTAGTTAATTTAGAGTTTTTAATTTTAAACTATTAACAAAATGCATATCTTCAAGTAAAAAACTTATAGACCAAAAATAGTTATTTTAGGGTTTTCAATTTTAAACTATTAGCAAAATTCTGATCTTCAAGTAAATAACTTAAAGAACTAAAGTATTAGTTAGAATATTTTGATTTTAAATTGCTACAAAATTCTGTTCTTCAAGTAAATAACTTATAGAACAAAAGTAGCTATTTTAGAGTTTTCAATTTTAAACTATTAACAAAATTCTGATCTTCAAGTAAATAACTTATAGAATAGAAGTAGTTAAATTTAGAGTTTTTAATTTTAAACTATTAACAAAATGCAGATCTTCAAGTAAATAACTTTTAGAACAAAAGTAGTTATTTTAGGGTTTTCAATTTTAAACTATTAACAAAATTCTGATCTTCATGTAAATAACTTATAGAACAGAAGTAGTTAATTTAGAGTTTTTCATTTTAAACTATTAACTAAATGCAGATCTTCAAGTAAATAACTTACAGAACAAAAGTAGTTATTTTAGGGTTTTCAATTTTAAACTATTAACAAAATTCTGATCTTTAAGTAAATAACTTATAGAACAGAAGTAGTTAATTTAGAGTTTTTAATTTTAAACTATTAACAAAATGCAGATCTGCAAGTAAATAACTTAAAGAACTAAAGTATTAGTTAGATGATTTTGATTTTAAATTGCTACAAAATTCTGTTCTTCAAGTAAATAACTTATAGAACAAAAGTAGTTATTTTAGAGTTTTCAATTTTAAACTATTAACAAAATTCTGATCTTTAAGTAAATAACTTATAGAACAGAAGTAGTTAATTTAGAGTTTTTAGTTTTAAACTATTAACAAAATGCAGATCTGCAAGTAAATAACTTAAAGAACTAAAGTATTAGTTAGATGATTTTGATTTTAAATTGCTACAAAATTCTGTTCTTCAAGTAAATAACTTATAGAACAAAAGTAGTTATTTTAGAGTTTTCAATTTTAAACTATTAACAAAATTCTGATCTTCATGTAAATAACGTATAGAATAGAAGTAGTTAATTTAGACTTTTTAATTTTAAACTATTAACTAAACGCAGATCTTCAGGTAAATAACTTATAGAACAAAAGTAGTTATTTTAGGGTTGTCAATTTTAAACTATTAATAAAATTCTGATCTTTAAGTAAATGACTTAAGGAACTAAAGTATTAGTTAGAAGATTTTAATTTTAAATTGCTACAAAATTCTGTTCTTCAAGTAAATAACTTATAGAACAAAAGTAGTTATTTTAGAGTTTTCAATTTAAACTATTGACAACATTCTGATCTTCAAGTAAATAACTTATAGAACAGAAGTAGTTAATTTAGAGTTTTTAATTTTAAACTATTAACAAAATGCATATCTTCAAGTAAAAAACTTATAGACCAAAAATAGTTATTTTAGGATTTTCAATTTTAAACTATTAGCAAAATTCTGATCTTCAAGTAAATAACTTAAAGAACTAAAGTATTAGTTAGAAGATTTTGATTTTAAATTGCTACAAAATTCTGTTCTTCAAGTAAATAACTTATAGAACAAAAGTAGCTATTTTAGAGTTTTCAATTTTAAACTATTAACAAAATTCTGATCTTCAAGTAAATAACTTATAGAACAGAAGTAGTTAAATTTAGAGTTTTTAATTTTAAACTATTAACAAAATGCAGATCTTCAAGTAAATAACTTATAGAACAAAAGTAGTTATTTTAGGGTTTTCAATTTTAAACTATTAACAAAATTCTGATCTTCATGTAAATAACTTATAGAACAGAAGTAGTTAATTTAGAGTTTTTAATTTTAAACTATTAACTAAATGCAGATCTTCAAGTAAATAACTTACAGAACAAAAGTAGTTATTTTAGGGTTTTCAATTTTAAACTATTAACAAAATTCTGATCATCAAGTAAATAACTTATAGAACAGAAGTAGTTAATTTAGAGTTTTTAATTTTAAACTATTAACAAAATGCAGATCTTCAAGTAAATAACTTATAGAACAAAAGTAGTTATTTTAGAGTTTTCAATTTTAAACTATTAACAAAATTCTGATCTTTAAGTAAATAACTTATAGAACAGAAGTAGTTAATTTAGAGTTTTTAATTTTAAACTATTAACAAAATGCAGATCTTCAAGTAAATAACTTAAAGAACTAAAGTATTAGTTAGATGATTTTGATTTTAAATTGCTACAAAATTCTGTTCTTCAAGTAAATAACTTATAGAACAAAAGTAGTTATTTTAGAGTTTTCAATTTTAAACTATTAACAAAATTCTGATCTTCATGTAAATAACTTATAGAACAGAAGTAGTTAATTTAGACTTTTTAATTTTAAACTATTAACTAAACGCAGATCTTCAAGTAAATAACTTATAGAACAAAAGTAGTTATTTTAGCGTTTTCAATTTTAAACCATTAACAAAATTCTGATCTTTAGGTAAATAACTTAAGGAACTAAAGTATTAGTTAGAAGATTTTAATTTTAAATTACTACAAAATTCTGTTCTTCAAGTAAATAACTTATAGAACAAAAGTAGTATTTGAGAGTTTTCAATTTTAAACTATTGACAACATTCTGATCTTCAAGTAAATAACTTATAGAACAGAAGTAGTTAATTTAGAGTTTTTAATTTTAAACTATTAACTAAACTCAGATCTTCAGGTAAATAACTTATAGAACAAAAGTAGTTATTTTAGGGTTTTCAATTTTAAACCATTAATAAAATTCTGATCTTTAAGTAAATGACTTAAAGAACTAAAGTATTAGTTAGAAGATTTTGATTTTAAATTGCTACAAAATTCTGTTCTTCAAGTAAATAACTTATAGAACAAAAGTAGCTATTTTAGAGTTTTCAATTTTAAACTATTAACAAAATTCTGATCTTCAAGTAAATAACTTATAGAATAGAAGTAGTTAAATTTAGAGTTTTTAATTTTAAACTATTAACAAAATGCAGATCTTCAAGTAAATAACTTTTAGAACAAAAGTAGTTATTTTAGGGTTTTCAATTTTAAACTATTAACAAAATTCTGATCTTCATGTAAATAACTTATAGAACAGAAGTAGTTAATTTAGAGTTTTTAATTTTAAACTATTAACTAAATGCAGATCTTCAAGTAAATAACTTACAGAACAAAAGTAGTTATTTTAGGGTTTTCAATTTTAAACTATTAACAAAATTCTGATCTTCATGTAAATAACTTAAAGAACAGAAGTAGTTAAATTAGAGTTTTTAATTTTAAACTATTAACAAAATCCAGATCTTCAAGTAAATAACTTATAGAACAAACGTAGTTATTTTAGTATTTTCAATTTTGAACTATTAACAAAATTCTGAACTTCAAGTAAATAACTTAAAGAACTAAAGTATTAGTTTGAAGATTTTGATTTTAAATTGTCTACATATTTCTGTTCTTTAAGTAAATAACTAAAAGAACAAAAGTAGTTAGAGTATAGCTTTAATTTTAAACTATTAACAAAATGCAGATCTTCAAGTAAATAACTTATAGAACAAAAGTAGTTATTTTAGGGTTTTCAATTTTAAACTATTAACAAAATTCTGATCATCAAGTAAATAACTTATAGAACAGAAGTAGTTAATTTAGAGTTTTTAATTTTAAACTATTAACAAAATGCATATCTTCAAGTAAAAAACTTATAGACCAAAAATAGTTATTTTAGGGTTTTCAATTTTAAACTATTAGCAAAATTCTGATCTTCAAGTAAATAACTTAAAGAACTAAAGTATTAGTTAGAAGATTTTAATTTTAAATTGCTACAAAATTCTGTTCTTCAAGTAAATAACTTATAGAACAAAAGTAGTTATTTTAGAGTTTTCAATTTAAACTATTGACAACATTCTGATCTTCAAGTAAATAACTTATAGAACAGAAGTAGTTAATTTAGAGTTTTTAATTTTAAACTATTAACAAAATGCATATCTTCAAGTAAAAAACTTATAGACCAAAAATAGTTATTTTAGGGTTTTCAATTTTAAACTATTAGCAAAATTCTGATCTTCAAGTAAATAACTTAAAGAACTAAAGTATTAGTTAGAAGATTTTGATTTTAAATTGCTACAAAATTCTGTTCTTCAAGTAAATAACTTATAGAACAAAAGTAGCTATTTTAGAGTTTTCAATTTTAAACTATTAACAAAATTCTGATCTTCAAGTAAATAACTTATAGAATAGAAGTAGTTAAATTTAGAGTTTTTAATTTTAAACTATTGACAACATTCTGATCTTCAAGTAAATAACTTATAGAACAGAAGTAGTTAATTTAGAGTTTTTAATTTTAAACTATTAACAAAATGCATATCTTCAAGTAAAAAACTTATAGACCAAAAATAGTTATTTTAGGGTTTTCAATTTTAAACTATTAGCAAAATTCTGATCTTCAAGTAAATAACTTAAAGAACTAAAGTATTAGTTAGAAGATTTTGATTTTAAATTGCTACAAAATTCTGTTCTTCAAGTAAATAACTTATAGAACAAAAGTAGCTATTTTAGAGTTTTCAATTTTAAACTATTAACAAAATTCTGATCTTCAAGTAAATAACTTATAGAATAGAAGTAGTTAAATTTAGAGTTTTTAATTTTAAACTATTAACAAAATGCAGATCTTCAAGTAAATAACTTTTAGAACAAAAGTAGTTATTTTAGGGTTTTCAATTTTAAACTATTAACAAAATTCTGATCTTCATGTAAATAACTTATAGAACAGAAGTAGTTAATTTAGAGTTTTTCATATTAAACTATTAACTAAATGCAGATCTTCAAGTAAATAACTTACAGAACAAAAGTAGTTATTTTAGGGTTTTCAATTTTAAACTATTAACAAAATTCTGATCTTTAAGTAAATAACTTATAGAACAGAAGTAGTTAATTTAGAGTTTTTAATTTTAAACTATTAACAAAATGCAGATCTGCAAGTAAATAACTTAAAGAACTAAAGTATTAGTTAGATGATTTTGATTTTAAATTGCTACAAAATTCTGTTCTTCAAGTAAATAACTTATAGAACAAAAGTAGTTATTTTAGAGTTTTCAATTTTAAACTATTAACAAATTTCTGATCTTTAAGTAAATAACTTATAGAACAGAAGTAGTTAATTTAGAGTTTTTAGTTTTAAACTATTAACAAAATGCAGATCTGCAAGTAAATAACTTAAAGAACTAAAGTATTAGTTAGATGATTTTGATTTTAAATTGCTACAAAATTCTGTTCTTCAAGTAAATAACTTATAGAACAAAAGTAGTTATTTTAGAGTTTTCAATTTTAAACTATTAACAAAATTCTGATCTTCATGTAAATAACGTATAGAACAGAAGTAGTTAATTTAGACTTTTTAATTTTAAACTATTAACTAAACGCAGATCTTCAGGTAAATAACTTATAGAACAAAAGTAGTTATTTTAGGGTTTTCAATTTTAAACTATTAATAAAATTCTGATCTTTAAGTAAATGACTTAAGGAACTAAAGTATTAGTTAGAAGATTTTAATTTTAAATTGCTACAAAATTCTGTTCTTCAAGTAAATAACTTATAGAACAAAAGTAGTTATTTTAGAGTTTTCAATTTAAACTATTGACAACATTCTGATCTTCAAGTAAATAACTTATAGAACAGAAGTAGTTAATTTAGAGTTTTTAATTTTAAACTATTAACAAAATGCATATCTTCAAGTAAAAAACTTATAGACCAAAAATAGTTATTTTAGGGTTTTCAATTTTAAACTATTAGCAAAATTCTGATCTTCAAGTAAATAACTTAAAGAACTAAAGTATTAGTTAGAAGATTTTGATTTTAAATTGCTACAAAATTCTGTTCTTCAAGTAAATAACTTATAGAACAAAAGTAGCTATTTTAGAGTTTTCAATTTTAAACTTTTAACAAAATTCTGATCTTCAAGTAAATAACTTATAGAACAGAAGTAGTTAAATTTAGAGTTTTTAATTTTAAACTATTAACAAAATGCAGATCTTCAAGTAAATAACTTATAGAACAAAAGTAGTTATTTTAGGGTTTTCAATTTTAAACTATTAACAAAATTCTGATCTTCATGTAAATAACTTATAGAACAGAAGTAGTTAATTTAGAGTTTTTAATTTTAAACTATTAACTAAATGCAGATCTTCAAGTAAATAACTTACAGAACAAAAGTAGTTATTTTAGGGTTTTCAATTTTAAACTATTAACAAAATTCTGATCTTTAAGTAAATAACTTAAGGAACTCAAGTATTAGTTAGAAGATTTTAATTTTAAATTGCTACAAAATTCTGTTCTTCAAGTAAATAACTTATAGAACAGAAGTAGTTAATTTAGAGTTTTTAATTTTAAACTATTAACAAAATGCAGATCTTCAAGTAAATAACTTATAGAACAAAAGTAGTTATTTTAGGGTTTTCAATTTTAAACTATTAACAAAATGCTGATCTTCATGTAAATAACTTAAAGAACAGAAGTAGTTAATTTAGAGTTTTTAATTTTAAACTATTAACAAAATCCAGATCTTCAAGTAAATAACTTATAGAACAAACGTAGTTATTTTAGTATTTTCAATTTTGAACTATTAACAAAATTCTGATCTTCAAGTAAATAACTTATAGAACTAAAGTATTAGTTTGAAGATTTTGATTTTAAATTGTCTACATATTTCTGTTCTTTAAGTAAATAACTAAAAGAACAAAAGTAGTTAGAGTATAGCTTTAATTTTAAACTATTAACAAAATGCAGATCTTCAAGTAAATAACTTATAGAACAAAAGTAGTTATTTTAGGGTTTTCAATTTTAAACTATTAACAAAATTCTGATCATCAAGTAAATAACTTATAGAACAGAAGTAGTTAATTTAGAGTTTTTAATTTTAAACTATTAACAAAATGCAGATCTTCAAGTAAATAACTTATAGAACAAAAGTAGTTATTTTAGAGTTTTCAATTTTAAACTATTAACAAAATTCTGATCTTTAAGTAAATAACTTATAGAACAGAAGTAGTTAATTTAGAGTTTTTAATTTTAAACTATTAACAAAATGCAGATCTTCAAGTAAATAACTTAAAGAACTAAAGTATTAGTTAGATGATTTTGATTTTAAATTGCTACAAAATTCTGTTCTTCAAGTAAATAACTTATAGAACAAAAGTAGTTATTTTAGAGTTTTCAATTTTAAACTATTAACAAAATTCTGATCTTCATGTAAATAACTTATAGAACAGAAGTAGTTAATTTAGACTTTTTAATTTTAAACTATTAACTAAACGCAGATCTTCAAGTAAATAACTTATAGAACAAAAGAAGTTATTTTAGGGTTTTCAATTTTAAACCATTAACAAAATTCTGATCTTTAGGTAAATATCTTAAGGAACTAAAGTATTAGTTAGAAGATTTTAATTTTAAATTACTACAAAATTCTGTTCTTCAAGTAAATAACTTATAGAACAAAAGTAGTATTTGAGAGTTTTCAATTTTAAACTATTGACAACATTCTGATCTTCAAGTAAATAACTTATAGAACAGAAGTAGTTAATTTAGAGTTTTTAATTTTAAACTATTAACTAAACTCAGATCTTCAGGTAAATAACTTATAGAACAAAAGTAGTTATTTTAGGGTTTTCAATTTTAAACCATTAATAACATTCTGATCTTTAAGTAAATGACTTAAAGAACTAAAGTATTAGTTAGAAGATTTTGATTTTAAATTGCTACAAAATTCTGTTCTTCAAGTAAATAACTTATAGAACAAAAGTAGCTATTTTAGAGTTTTCAATTTTAAACTATTAACAAAATTCTGATCTTCAAGTAAATAACTTATAGAATAGAAGTAGTTAAATTTAGAGTTTTTAATTTTAAACTATTAACAAAATGCAGATCTTCAAGTAAATAACTTTTAGAACAAAAGTAGTTATTTTAGGGTTTTCAATTTTAAACTATTAACAAAATTCTGATCTTCATGTAAATAACTTATAGAACAGAAGTAGTTAATTTAGAGTTTTTAATTTTAAACTATTAACTAAATGCAGATCTTCAAGTAAATAACTTACAGAACAAAAGTAGTTATTTTAGGGTTTTCAATTTTAAACTATTAACAAAATTCTGATCTTCATGTAAATAACTTAAAGAACAGAAGTAGTTAAATTAGAGTTTTTAATTTTAAACTATTAACAAAATCCAGATCTTCAAGTAAATAACTTATAGAACAAACGTAGTTATTTTAGTATTTTCAATTTTGAACTATTAACAAAATTCTGATCTTCAAGTAAATAACTTAAAGAACTAAAGTATTAGTTTGAAGATTTTGATTTTAAATTGTCTACATATTTCTGTTCTTTAAGTAAATAACTAAAAGAACAAAAGTAGTTAGAGTATAGCTTTAATTTTAAACTATTAACAAAATGCAGATCTTCAAGTAAATAACTTATAGAACAAAAGTAGCTATTTTAGGGTTTTCAATTTTAAACTATTAACAAAATTCTGATCATCAAGTAAATAACTTATAGAACAGAAGTAGTTAATTTAGGGTTTTTAATTTTAAACTATTAACAAAATGCAGATCTTCAAGTAAATAACTTATAGAACAAAAGTAGTTATTTTAGGGTTTTCAATTTTAAACTATTAACAAAATTCTGATCTTCATGTAAATAACTTATAGAACAGAAGTAGTTAATTTAGACTTTTTAATTTTAAACTATTAACTAAACGCAGATCTTCAAGTAAATAACTTATAGAACAAAAGTAGTTATTTTAGGGTTTTCAATTTTAAACCATTAACAAAATTCTGATCTTTAGGTAAATAACTTAAGGAACTAAAGTATTAGTTAGAAGATTTTAATTTTAAATTGCTACAAAATTCTGTTCTTCAAGTAAATAACTTATAGAACAAAAGTAGTTATTTTAGAGTTTTCAATTTAAACTATTGACAACATTCTGATCTTCAAGTAAATAACTTATAGAACAGAAGTAGTTAATTTAGAGTTTTTAATTTTAAACTATTAACAAAATGCATATCTTCAAGTAAAAAACTTATAGACCAAAAATAGTTATTTTAGGGTTTTCAATTTTAAACTATTAGCAAAATTCTGATCTTCAAGTAAATAACTTAAAGAACTAAAGTATTAGTTAGAAGATTTTGATTTTAAATTGCTACAAAATTCTGTTCTTCAAGTAAATAACTTATAGAACAAAAGTAGCTATTTTAGAGTTTTCAATTTTAAACTATTAACAAAATTCTGATCTTCAAGTAAATAACTTATAGAATAGAAGTAGTTAAATTTAGAGTTTTTAATTTTATACTATTAACAAAATGCAGATCTTCAAGTAAATAACTTTTAGAACAAAAGTAGTTATTTTAGGGTTTTCAATTTTAAACTATTAACAAAATTCTGATCTTCATGTAAATAACTTATAGAACAGAAGTAGTTAATTTAGAGTTTTTAATTTTAAACTATTAACTAAATGCAGATCTTCAAGTAAATAACTTACAGAACAAAAGTAGTTATTTTAGGGTTTTCAATTTTAAACTATTAACAAAATTCTGATCTTTAAGTAAATAACTTATAGAACAGAAGTAGTTAATTTAGAGTTTTTAATTTTAAACTATTAACAAAATGCAGATCTGCAAGTAAATAACTTAAAGAACTAAAGTATTAGTTAGATGATTTTGATTTTAAATTGCTACAAAATACTGTTCTTCAAGTAAATAACTTATAGAACAAAAGTAGTTATTTTAGAGTTTTCAATTTTAAACTATTAACAAAATTCTGATCTTCATGTAAATAACGTATAGAACAGAAGTAGTTAATTTAGACTTTTTAATTTTAAACTATTAACTAAACGCAGATCTTCAGGTAAATAACTTATAGAACAAAAGTAGTTATTTTAGGGTTTTCAATTTTAAACTATTAATAAAATTCTGATCTTTAAGTAAATGACTTAAGGAACTAAAGTATTAGTTAGAAGATTTTATTTTTAAATTGCTACAAAATTCTGTTCTTCAAGTAAATAACTTATAGAACAAAAGTAGTTATTTTAGAGTTTTCAATTTAAACTATTGACAACATTCTGATCTTCAAGTAAATAACTTATAGAACAGAAGTAGTTAATTTAGAGTTTTTAATTTTAAACTATTAACAAAATGCATATCTTCAAGTAAAAAACTTATAGACCAAAAATAGTTATTTTAGGGTTTTCAATTTTAAACTATTAGCAAAATTCTGATCTTCAAGTAAATAACTTAAAGAACTAAAGCATTAGTTAGAAGATTTTGATTTTAAATTGCTACAAAATTCTGTTCTTCAAGTAAATAACTTATAGAACAAAAGTAGCTATTTTAGAGTTTTCAATTTTAAACTATTAACAAAATTCTGATCTTCAAGTAAATAACTTATAGAACAGAAGTAGTTAAATTTAGAGTTTTTAATTTTAAACTATTAACAAAATGCAGATCTTCAAGTAAATAACTTATAGAACAAAAGTAGTTATTTTAGGGTTTTCAATTTTAAACTATTAACAAAATTCTGATCTTCATGTAAATAACTTATAGAACAGAAGTAGTTAATTTAGAGTTTTTAATTTTAAACTATTAACTAAATGCAGATCTTCAAGTAAATAACTTACAGAACAAAAGTAGTTATTTTAGGGTTTTCAATTTTAAACTATTAACAAAATTCTGATCTTTAAGTAAATAACTTAAGGAACTCTAGTATTAGTTAGAAGATTTTAATTTTAAATTGCTACAAAATTCTGTTCTTCAAGTAAATAACTTATAGAACAGAAGTAGTTAATTTAGAGTTTTTAATTTTAAACTATTAACAAAATGCAGATCTTCAAGTAAATAACTTATAGAACAAAAGTAGTTATTTTAGGGTTTTCAATTTTAAACTATTAACAAAATGCTGATCTTCATGTAAATAACTTAAAGAACAGAAGTAGTTAATTTAGAGTTTTTAATTTTAAACTATTAACAAAATGCAGATCTTCAAGTAAATAACTTATAGAATAGAAGTAGTTAAATTTAGAATTTTTAATTTTAAACTATTAACAAAATGCAGATCTTCAAGTAAATAACTTTTAGAACAAAAGTAGTTATTTTAGGGTTTTCAATTTTAAACTATTAACAAAATTCTGATCTTCATGTAAATAACTTATAGAACAGAAGTAGTTAATTTAGAGTTTTTAATTTTAAACTATTAACTAAATGCAGATCTTCAAGTAAATAACTTACAGAACAAAAGTAGTTATTTTAGGGTTTTCAATTTTAAACTATTAACAAAATTCTGATCTTTAAGTAAATAACTTATAGAACAGAAGTAGTTAATTTAGAGTTTTTAATTTTAAACTATTAACAAAATGCAGATCTGCAAGTAAATAACTTAAAGAACTAAAGTATTAGTTAGATGATTTTGATTTTAAATTGCTACAAAATTCTGTTCTTCAAGTAAATAACTTATAGAACAAAAGTAGTTATTTTAGAGTTTTCAATTTTAAACTATTAACAAAATTCTGATCTTTAAGTAAATAACTTATAGAACAGAAGTAGTTAATTTAGAGTTTTTAATTTTAAACTATTAACAAAATGCAGATCTGCAAGTAAATAACTTAAAGAACTAAAGTATTAGTTAGATGATTTTGATTTTAAATTGCTACAAAATTCTGTTCTTCAAGTAAATAACTTATAGAACAAAAGTAGTTATTTTAGAGTTTTCAATTTTAAACTATTAACAAAATTCTGATCTTCATGTAAATAACGTATAGAACAGAAGTAGTTAATTTAGACTTTTTAATTTTAAACTATTAACTAAACGCAGATCTTCAGGTAAATAACTTATAGAACAAAAGTAGTTATTTTAGAGTTTTCAATTTAAACTATTGACAACATTCTGATCTTCAAGTAAATAACTTATAGAACAGAAGTAGTTAATTTAGAGTTTTTAATTTTAAACTATTAACAAAATGCATATCTTCAAGTAAAAAACTTATAGACCAAAAATAGTTATTTTAGGGTTTTCAATTTTAAACTATTAGCAAAATTCTGATCTTCAAGTAAATAACTTAAAGAACTAAAGTATTAGTTAGAAGATTTTGATTTTAAATTGCTACAAAATTCTGTTCTTCAAGTAAATAACTTATAGAACAAAAGTAGCTATTTTAGAGTTTTCAATTTTAAACTATTAACAAAATTCTGATCTTCAAGTAAATAACTTATAGAACAGAAGTAGTTAAATTTAGAGTTTTTAATTTTAAACTATTAACAAAATGCAGATCTTCAAGTAAATAACTTATAGAACAAAAGTAGTTATTTTAGGGTTTTCAATTTTAAACTATTAACAAAATTCTGATCTTCATGTAAATAACTTATAGAACAGAAGTAGTTAATTTAGAGTTTTTAATTTTAAACTATTAACTAAATGCAGATCTTCAAGTAAATAACTTACAGAACAAAAGTAGTTATTTTAGGGTTTTCAATTTTAAACTATTAACAAAATTCTGATCTTTAAGTAAATAACTTAAGGAACTCAAGTATTAGTTAGAAGATTTTAATTTTAAATTGCTACAAAATTCTGTTCTTCAAGTAAATAACTTATAGAACAGAAGTAGTTAATTTAGAGTTTTTAATTTTAAACTATTAACAAAATGCAGATCTTCAAGTAAATAACTTATAGAACAAAAGTAGTTATTTTAGGGTTTTCAATTTTAAACTATTAACAAAATGCTGATCTTCATGTAAATAACTTAAAGAACAGAAGTAGTTAATTTAGAGTTTTTAATTTTAAACTATTAACAAAATCCAGATCTTCAAGTATATAACTTATAGAACAAACGTAGTTATTTTAGTATTTTCAATTTTGAACTATTAACAAAATTCTGATCTTCAAGTAAATAACTTATAGAACTAAAGTATTAGTTTGAAGATTTTGATTTTAAATTGTCTACATATTTCTGTTCTTTAAGTAAATAACTAAAAGAACAAAAGTAGTTACAGTATAGCTTTAATTTTAAACTATTAACAAAATGCAGATCTTCAAGTAAATAACTTATAGAACAAAAGTAGTTATTTTAGGGTTTTCAATTTTAAACTATTAACAAAATTCTGATCATCAAGTAAATAACTTATAGAACAGAAGTAGTTAATTTAGAGTTTTTAATTTTAAACTATTAACAAAATGCAGATCTTCAAGTAAATAACTTATAGAACAAAAGTAGTTATTTTAGAGTTTTCAATTTTAAACTATTAACAAAATTCTGATCTTTAAGTAAATAACTTATAGAACAGAAGTAGTTAATTTAGAGTTTTTAATTTTAAACTATTAACAAAATGCAGATCTTCAAGTAAATAACTTAAAGAACTAAAGTATTAGTTAGATGATTTTGATTTTAAATTGCTACAAAATTATGTTCTTCAAGTAAATAACTTATAGAACAAAAGTAATTATTTTAGAGTTTTCAATTTTAAACTATTAACAAAATTCTGATCTTCAAGTAAATAACTTATAGAACAGAAGTAGTTAATTTAGAGTTTTTAATTTTGAACTATTAACAAAATGCAGATCTTCAAGTAAATAACTTATAGAACAAAAGTAGTTATTTTAGGATTTTCAATTTTAAACTATTAACAAAATTCAGATCTTCATGTAAATAACTTATAGAACAGAAGTAGTTAATTTAGAGTTTTTAATTTTAAACTATTAACTAAATGCAGACCTTCAAGTAAATAACTTACAGAACAAAAGTAGTTATTTTAGGGTTTTCAATTTTAAACTATTAACAAAATTCTGATCTTTAAGTAAATAACTTAAGGAACTCAAGTATTAATTAGAAGATTTTAATTTTAAATTGCTACAAAATTCTTTTCTTCAAGTAAATAACTTATAGAACAGAAGTAGTTAATTTAGAGTTTTTAATTTTAAGCTATTAACAAAATGTAGATCTTCAAGTAAATAACTTATAGAACAAACGTAGTTATTTTAGTATTTTCAATTTTGAACTATTAACTAAATTCTGATCTTCAAGTAAATAACTTAAAGAACTAAAGTATTAGTTTGAAGATTTTGATTTTAAATTGTCTACATATTTCTGTTCTTTAAGTAAATAACTAAAAGAACAAAAGTAGTTAGAGGATAGCTTTAATTTTAAACTATTAACAAAATGCAGATCTTCAAGTAAATAACTTATAGAACAAAAGTTGTTATTTTAGGGTTTTCAATTTTAAACTATTAACAAAATTCTGATCATCGAGTAAATAACTTATAGAACAGAAGTAGTTAATTTAGAGTTTTTAATTTTAAACTATTAACAAAATGCAGATCTTCAAGTAAATAACTTATAGAACAAAAGTAGTTATTTTAGGGTTTTCAATTTTAAACTATTAACAAAATTCTGATCTTCATGTAAATAACTTATAGAACAGAAGTAGTTAATTTAGACTTTTTAATTTTAAACTATTAACTAAACGCAGATCTTCAAGTAAATAACTTATAGAACAAAAGTAGTTATTTTAAAGTTTTCAATTTTAAACCATTAACAAAATTCTGATCTTTAGGTAAATAACTTAAGGAACTAAAGTATTAGTTAGAAGATTTTAATTTTAAATTGCTACAAAATTCTGTTCTTCAAGTAAGTAACTTATAGAACAAAAGTAGTATTTGAGAGTTTTCAATTTTAAACTATTGACAACATTCTGATCTTCAAGTAAATAACTTATAGAACAGAAGTAGTTAATTTAGAGTTTTTAATTTTAAACTATTAACAAAATGCAGATCTTCAAGTAAATAACTTATAGAACAAAAGTAGTTATTTTAGAGTTTTCAATTTTAAACTATTAACAAAATTCTGATCTTTAAGTAAATAACTTATAGAACAGAAGTAGTTAATTTAGAGTTTTTAATTTTAAACTATTAACTAAACGCAGATCTTCAAGTAAATAACTTATAGAACAAAAGTAGTTATTTTAGGGTTTTCAATTTTAAACCATTAACAAAATTCTGATCTTTAGGTAAATAACTTAAGGAACTAAAGTATTAGTTAGAAGATTTTAATTTTAAATTGCTACAAAATTCTGTTCTTCAAGTAAATAACTTATAGAACAAAAGTAGTATTTGAGAGTTTTCAATTTTAAACTATTGACAACATTCTGATCTTCAAGTAAATAACTTATAGAACAGAAGTCGTTAATTTAGAGTTTTTAATTTTAAGCTATTAACAAAATGCAGATCTTCAAGTAAATAATTTATAAAACAAAAATAGTTATTTTAGAGTTTTCAATTTTAAACTATTAGCAAAATTGTGATCTTCAAGTAAATAACTTAAAGAACTAAAGTATTAGTTAGAAGATTTTGATTTTAAATTGCTACAAAATTCTGTTCTTCAAGTAAATAACTTATAGAACAAAAGTAGTTATTTTAGAGTTTTCAATTTTAAACTATTAACAAAATTCTGATCTTTAAGTAAATAACTTATAGAACAGAAGTAGTTAATTTAGAGTTTTTAATTTTAAACTATTAACAAAATGCAGATCTTCAAGTAAATAACTTAAAGAACTAAAGTATTAGTTAGATGATTTTGATTTTAAATTGCTACAAAATTATGTTCTTCAAGTAAATAACTTATAGAACAAAAGTAATTATTTTAGAGTTTTCAATTTTAAACTATTAACAAAATTCTGATCTTCAAGTAAATAACTTATAGAACAGAAGTAGTTAATTTAGAGTTTTTAATTTTGAACTATTAACAAAATGCAGATCTTCAAGTAAATAACTTATAGAACAAAAGTAGTTATTTTAGGATTTTCAATTTTAAACTATTAACAAAATTCTGATCTTCATGTAAATAACTTATAGAACAGAAGTAGTTAATTTAGAGTTTTTAATTTTAAACTATTAACTAAATGCAGACCTTCAAGTAAATAACTTACAGAACAAAAGTAGTTATTTTAGGGTTTTCAATTTTAAACTATTAACAAAATTCTGATCTTTAAGTAAATAACTTAAGGAACTCAAGTATTAATTAGAAGATTTTAATTTTAAATTGCTACAAAATTCTTTTCTTCAAGTAAATAACTTATAGAACAGAAGTAGTTAATTTAGAGTTTTTAATTTTAAGCTATTAACAAAATGTAGATCTTCAAGTAAATAACTTATAGAACAAACGTAGTTATTTTAGTATTTTCAATTTTGAACTATTAACAAAATTCTGATCTTCATGTAAATAACTTATAGAACAGAAGTAGTTAATTTAGACTTTTTAATTTTAAACTATTAACTAAACGCAGATCTTCAAGTAAATAACTTATAGAACAAAAGAAGTTATTTTAGGGTTTTCAATTTTAAACCATTAACAAAATTCTGATCTTTAGGTAAATATCTTAAGGAACTAAAGTATTAGTTAGAAGATTTTAATTTTAAATTACTACAAAATTCTGTTCTTCAAGTAAATAACTTATAGAACAAAAGTAGTATTTGAGAGTTTTCAATTTTAAACTATTGACAACATTCTGATCTTCAAGTAAATAACTTATAGAACAGAAGTAGTTAATTTAGAGTTTTTAATTTTAAACTATTAACTAAACTCAGATCTTCAGGTAAATAACTTATAGAACAAAAGTAGTTATTTTAGGGTTTTCAATTTTAAACCATTAATAACATTCTGATCTTTAAGTAAATGACTTAAAGAACTAAAGTATTAGTTAGAAGATTTTGATTTTAAATTGCTACAAAATTCTGTTCTTCAAGTAAATAACTTATAGAACAAAAGTAGCTATTTTAGAGTTTTCAATTTTAAACTATTAACAAAATTCTGATCTTCAAGTAAATAACTTATAGAATAGAAGTAGTTAAATTTAGAGTTTTTAATTTTAAACTATTAACAAAATGCAGATCTTCAAGTAAATAACTTTTAGAACAAAAGTAGTTATTTTAGGGTTTTCAATTTTAAACTATTAACAAAATTCTGATCTTCATGTAAATAACTTATAGAACAGAAGTAGTTAATTTAGAGTTTTTAATTTTAAACTATTAACTAAATGCAGATCTTCAAGTAAATAACTTACAGAACAAAAGTAGTTATTTTAGGGTTTTCAATTTTAAACTATTAACAAAATTCTGATCTTCATGTAAATAACTTAAAGAACAGAAGTAGTTAAATTAGAGTTTTTAATTTTAAACTATTAACAAAATCCAGATCTTCAAGTAAATAACTTATAGAACAAACGTAGTTATTTTAGTATTTTCAATTTTGAACTATTAACAAAATTCTGATCTTCAAGTAAATAACTTAAAGAACTAAAGTATTAGTTTGAAGATTTTGATTTTAAATTGTCTACATATTTCTGTTCTTTAAGTAAATAACTAAAAGAACAAAAGTAGTTAGAGTATAGCTTTAATTTTAAACTATTAACAAAATGCAGATCTTCAAGTAAATAACTTATAGAACAAAAGTAGCTATTTTAGGGTTTTCAATTTTAAACTATTAACAAAATTCTGATCATCAAGTAAATAACTTATAGAACAGAAGTAGTTAATTTAGGGTTTTTAATTTTAAACTATTAACAAAATGCAGATCTTCAAGTAAATAACTTATAGAACAAAAGTAGTTATTTTAGGGTTTTCAATTTTAAACTATTAACAAAATTCTGATCTTCATGTAAATAACTTATAGAACAGAAGTAGTTAATTTAGACTTTTTAATTTTAAACTATTAACTAAACGCAGATCTTCAAGTAAATAACTTATAGAACAAAAGTAGTTATTTTAGGGTTTTCAATTTTAAACCATTAACAAAATTCTGATCTTTAGGTAAATAACTTAAGGAACTAAAGTATTAGTTAGAAGATTTTAATTTTAAATTGCTACAAAATTCTGTTCTTCAAGTAAATAACTTATAGAACAAAAGTAGTTATTTTAGAGTTTTCAATTTAAACTATTGACAACATTCTGATCTTCAAGTAAATAACTTATAGAACAGAAGTAGTTAATTTAGAGTTTTTAATTTTAAACTATTAACAAAATGCATATCTTCAAGTAAAAAACTTATAGACCAAAAATAGTTATTTTAGGGTTTTCAATTTTAAACTATTAGCAAAATTCTGATCTTCAAGTAAATAACTTAAAGAACTAAAGTATTAGTTAGAAGATTTTGATTTTAAATTGCTACAAAATTCTGTTCTTCAAGTAATAACTTATAGAACAAAAGTAGCTATTTTAGAGTTTTCAATTTTAAACTATTAACAAAATTCTGATCTTCAAGTAAATAACTTATAGAATAGAAGTAGTTAAATTTAGAGTTTTTAATTTTATACTATTAACAAAATGCAGATCTTCAAGTAAATAACTTTTAGAACAAAAGTAGTTATTTTAGGGTTTTCAATTTTAAACTATTAACAAAATTCTGATCTTCATGTAAATAACTTATAGAACAGAAGTAGTTAATTTAGAGTTTTTAATTTTAAACTATTAACTAAATGCAGATCTTCAAGTAAATAACTTACAGAACAAAAGTAGTTATTTTAGGGTTTTCAATTTTAAACTATTAACAAAATTCTGATCTTTAAGTAAATAACTTATAGAACAGAAGTAGTTGATTTAGAGTTTTTAATTTTAAACTATTAACAAAATGCAGATCTGCAAGTAAATAACTTAAAGAACTAAAGTATTAGTTAGATGATTTTGATTTTAAATTGCTACAAAATACTGTTCTTCAAGTAAATAACTTATAGAACAAAAGTAGTTATTTTAGAGTTTTCAATTTTAAACTATTAACAAAATTCTGATCTTCATGTAAATAACGTATAGAACAGAAGTAGTTAATTTAGACTTTTTAATTTTAAACTATTAACTAAACGCAGATCTTCAGGTAAATAACTTATAGAACAAAAGTAGTTATTTTAGGGTTTTCAATTTTAAACTATTAATAAAATTCTGATCTTTAAGTAAATGACTTAAGGAACTAAAGTATTAGTTAGAAGATTTTATTTTTAAATTGCTACAAAATTCTGTTCTTCAAGTAAATAACTTATAGAACAAAAGTAGTTATTTTAGAGTTTTCAATTTAAACTATTGACAACATTCTGATCTTCAAGTAAATAACTTATAGAACAGAAGTAGTTAATTTAGAGTTTTTAATTTTAAACTATTAACAAAATGCATATCTTCAAGTAAAAAACTTATAGACCAAAAATAGTTATTTTAGGGTTTTCAATTTTAAACTATTAGCAAAATTCTGATCTTCAAGTAAATAACTTAAAGAACTAAAGTATTAGTTAGAAGATTTTGATTTTAAATTGCTACAAAATTCTGTTCTTCAAGTAAATAACTTATAGAACAAAAGTAGCTATTTTAGAGTTTTCAATTTTAAACTATTAACAAAATTCTGATCTTCAAGTAAATAACTTATAGAACAGAAGTAGTTAAATTTAGAGTTTTTAATTTTAAACTATTAACAAAATGCAGATCTTCAAGTAAATAACTTATAGAACAAAAGTAGTTATTTTAGGGTTTTCAATTTTAAACTATTAACAAAATTCTGATCTTCATGTAAATAACTTATAGAACAGAAGTAGTTAATTTAGAGTTTTTAATTTTAAACTATTAACTAAATGCAGATCTTCAAGTAAATAACTTACAGAACAAAAGTAGTTATTTTAGGGTTTTCAATTTTAAACTATTAACAAAATTCTGATCTTTAAGTAAATAACTTAAGGAACTCTAGTATTAGTTAGAAGATTTTAATTTTAAATTGCTACAAAATTCTGTTCTTCAAGTAAATAACTTATAGAACAGAAGTAGTTAATTTAGAGTTTTTAATTTTAAACTATTAACAAAATGCAGATCTTCAAGTAAATAACTTATAGAACAAAAGTAGTTATTTTAGGGTTTTCAATTTTAAACTATTAACAAAATGCTGATCTTCATGTAAATAACTTAAAGAACAGAAGTAGTTAATTTAGAGTTTTTAATTTTAAACTATTAACAAAATGCAGATCTTCAAGTAAATAACTTATAGAATAGAAGTAGTTAAATTTAGAATTTTTAATTTTAAACTATTAACAAAATGCAGATCTTCAAGTAAATAACTTTTAGAACAAAAGTAGTTATTTTAGGGTTTTCAATTTTAAACTATTAACAAAATTCTGATCTTCATGTAAATAACTTATAGAACAGAAGTAGTTAATTTAGAGTTTTTAATTTTAAACTATTAACTAAATGCAGATCTTCAAGTAAATAACTTACAGAACAAAAGTAGTTATTTTAGGGTTTTCAATTTTAAACTATTAACAAAATTCTGATCTTTAAGTAAATAACTTATAGAACAGAAGTAGTTAATTTAGAGTTTTTAATTTTAAACTATTAACAAAATGCAGATCTGCAAGTAAATAACTTAAAGAACTAAAGTATTAGTTAGATGATTTTGATTTTAAATTGCTACAAAATTCTGTTCTTCAAGTAAATAACTTATAGAACAAAAGTAGTTATTTTAGAGTTTTCAATTTTAAACTATTAACAAAATTCTGATCTTTAAGTAAATAACTTATAGAACAGAAGTAGTTAATTTAGAGTTTTTAATTTTAAACTATTAACAAAATGCAGATCTGCAAGTAAATAACTTAAAGAACTAAAGTATTAGTTAGATGATTTTGATTTTAAATTGCTACAAAATTCTGTTCTTCAAGTAAATAACTTATAGAACAAAAGTAGTTATTTTAGAGTTTTCAATTTTAAACTATTAACAAAATTCTGATCTTCATGTAAATAACGTATAGAACAGAAGTAGTTAATTTAGACTTTTTAATTTTAAACTATTAACTAAACGCAGATCTTCAGGTAAATAACTTATAGAACAAAAGTAGTTATTTTAGGGTTTTCAATTTTAAACTATTAATAAAATTCTGATCTTTAAGTAAATGACTTAAGGAACTAAAGTATTAGTTAGAAGATTTTAATTTTAAATTGCTACAAAATTCTGTTCTTCAAGTAAATAACTTATAGAACAAAAGTAGTTATTTTAGAGTTTTCAATTTAAACTATTGACAACATTCTGATCTTCAAGTAAATAACTTATAGAACAGAAGTAGTTAATTTAGAGTTTTTAATTTTAAACTATTAACAAAATGCATATCTTCAAGTAAAAAACTTATAGACCAAAAATAGTTATTTTAGGGTTTTCAATTTTAAACTATTAGCAAAATTCTGATCTTCAAGTAAATAACTTAAAGAACTAAAGTATTAGTTAGAAGATTTTGATTTTAAATTGCTACAAAATTCTGTTCTTCAAGTAAATAACTTATAGAACAAAAGTAGCTATTTTAGAGTTTTCAATTTTAAACTATTAACAAAATTCTGATCTTCAAGTAAATAACTTATAGAACAGAAGTAGTTAAATTTAGAGTTTTTAATTTTAAACAATTAACAAAATGCAGATCTTCAAGTAAATAACTTATAGAACAAAAGTAGTTATTTTAGGGTTTTCAATTTTAAACTATTAACAAAATTCTGATCTTCATGTAAATAACTTATAGAACAGAAGTAGTTAATTTAGAGTTTTTAATTTTAAACTATTAACTAAATGCAGATCTTCAAGTAAATAACTTACAGAACAAAAGTAGTTATTTTAGGGTTTTCAATTTTAAACTATTAACAAAATTCTGATCTTTAAGTAAATAACTTAAGGAACTCAAGTATTAGTTAGAAGATTTTAATTTTAAATTGCTACAAAATTCTGTTCTTCAAGTAAATAACTTATAGAACAGAAGTAGTTAATTTAGAGTTTTTAATTTTAAACTATTAACAAAATGCAGATCTTCAAGTAAATAACTTATAGAACAAAAGTAGTTATTTTAGGGTTTTCAATTTTAAACTATTAACAAAATGCTGATCTTCATGTAAATAACTTAAAGAACAGAAGTAGTTAATTTAGAGTTTTTAATTTTAAACTATTAACAAAATCCAGATCTTCAAGTATATAACTTATAGAACAAACGTAGTTATTTTAGTATTTTCAATTTTGAACTATTAACAAAATTCTGATCTTCAAGTAAATAACTTATAGAACTAAAGTATTAGTTTGAAGATTTTGATTTTAAATTGTCTACATATTTCTGTTCTTTAAGTAAATAACTAAAAGAACAAAAGTAGTTACAGTATAGCTTTAATTTTAAACTATTAACAAAATGCAGATCTTCAAGTAAATAACTTATAGAACAAAAGTAGTTATTTTAGGGTTTTCAATTTTAAACTATTAACAAAATTCTGATCATCAAGTAAATAACTTATAGAACAGAAGTAGTTAATTTAGAGTTTTTAATTTTAAACTATTAACAAAATGCAGATCTTCAAGTAAATAACTTATAGAACAAAAGTAGTTATTTTAGAGTTTTCAATTTTAAACTATTAACAAAATTCTGATCTTTAAGTAAATAACTTATAGAACAGAAGTAGTTAATTTAGAGTTTTTAATTTTAAACTATTAACAAAATGCAGATCTTCAAGTAAATAACTTAAAGAACTAAAGTATTAGTTAGATGATTTTGATTTTAAATTGCTACAAAATTATGTTCTTCAAGTAAATAACTTATAGAACAAAAGTAATTATTTTAGAGTTTTCAATTTTAAACTATTAACAAAATTCTGATCTTCAAGTAAATAACTTATAGAACAGAAGTAGTTAATTTAGAGTTTTTAATTTTGAACTATTAACAAAATGCAGATCTTCAAGTAAATAACTTATAGAACAAAAGTAGTTATTTTAGGATTTTCAATTTTAAACTATTAACAAAATTCAGATCTTCATGTAAATAACTTATAGAACAGAAGTAGTTAATTTAGAGTTTTTAATTTTAAACTATTAACTAAATGCAGACCTTCAAGTAAATAACTTACAGAACAAAAGTAGTTATTTTAGGGTTTTCAATTTTAAACTATTAACAAAATTCTGATCTTTAAGTAAATAACTTAAGGAACACAAGTATTAATTAGAAGATTTTAATTTTAAATTGCTACAAAATTCTTTTCTTCAAGTAAATAACTTATAGAACAGAAGTAGTTAATTTAGAGTTTTTAATTTTAAGCTATTAACAAAATGTAGATCTTCAAGTAAATAACTTATAGAACAAACGTAGTTATTTTAGTATTTTCAATTTTGAACTATTAACAAAATTCTGATCTTCAAGTAAATAACTTAAAGAACTAAAGTATTAGTTTGAAGATTTTGATTTTAAATTGTCTACATATTTCTGTTCTTTAAGTAAATAACTAAAAGAACAAAAGTAGTTAGAGGATAGCTTTAATTTTAAACTATTAACAAAATGCAGATCTTCAAGTAAATAACTTATAGAACAAAAGTTGTTATTTTAGGGTTTTCAATTTTAAACTATTAACAAAATTCTGATCATCGAGTAAATAACTTATAGAACAGAAGTAGTTAATTTAGAGTTTTTAATTTTAAACTATTAACAAAATGCAGATCTTCAAGTAAATAACTTATAGAACAAAAGTAGTTATTTTAGGGTTTTCAATTTTAAACTATTAACAAAATTCTGATCTTCATGTAAATAACTTATAGAACAGAAGTAGCTAATTTAGACTTTTTAATTTTAAACTATTAACTAAACGCAGATCTTCAAGTAAATAACTTATAGAACAAAAGTAGTTATTTTAAAGTTTTCAATTTTAAACCATTAACAAAATTCTGATCTTTAGGTAAATAACTTAAGGAACTAAAGTATTAGTTAGAAGATTTTAATTTTAAATTGCTACAAAATTCTGTTCTTCAAGTAAGTAACTTATAGAACAAAAGTAGTATTTGAGAGTTTTCAATTTTAAACTATTGACAACATTCTGATCTTCAAGTAAATAACTTATAGAACAGAAGTAGTTAATTTAGAGTTTTTAATTTTAAACTATTAACAAAATGCAGATCTTCAAGTAAATAACTTATAGAACAAAAGTAGTTATTTTAGAGTTTTCAATTTTAAACTATTAACAAAATTCTGATCTTTAAGTAAATAACTTATAGAACAGAAGTAGTTAATTTAGAGTTTTTAATTTTAAACTATTAACTAAACGCAGATCTTCAAGTAAATAACTTATAGAACAAAAGTAGTTATTTTAGGGTTTTCAATTTTAAACCATTAACAAAATTCTGATCTTTAGGTAAATAACTTAAGGAACTAAAGTATTAGTTAGAAGATTTTAATTTTAAATTGCTACAAAATTCTGTTCTTCAAGTAAATAACTTATAGAACAAAAGTAGTATTTGAGAGTTTTCAATTTTAAACTATTGACAACATTCTGATCTTCAAGTAAATAACTTATAGAACAGAAGTCGTTAATTTAGAGTTTTTAATTTTAAGCTATTAACAAAATGCAGATCTTCAAGTAAATAATTTATAAAACAAAAATAGTTATTTTAGAGTTTTCAATTTTAAACTATTAGCAAAATTGTGATCTTCAAGTAAATAACTTAAAGAACTAAAGTATTAGTTAGAAGATTTTGATTTTAAATTGCTACAAAATTCTGTTCTTCAAGTAAATAACTTATAGAACAAAAGTAGTTATTTTAGAGTTTTCAATTTTAAACTATTAACAAAATTCTGATCTTTAAGTAAATAACTTATAGAACAGAAGTAGTTAATTTAGAGTTTTTAATTTTAAACTATTAACAAAATGCAGATCTTCAAGTAAATAACTTAAAGAACTAAAGTATTAGTTAGATGATTTTGATTTTAAATTGCTACAAAATTATGTTCTTCAAGTAAATAACTTATAGAACAAAAGTAATTATTTTAGAGTTTTCAATTTTAAACTATTAACAAAATTCTGATCTTCAAGTAAATAACTTATAGAACAGAAGTAGTTAATTTAGAGTTTTTAATTTTGAACTATTAACAAAATGCAGATCTTCAAGTAAATAACTTATAGAACAAAAGTAGTTATTTTAGGATTTTCAATTTTAAACTATTAACAAAATTCTGATCTTCATGTAAATAACTTATAGAACAGAAGTAGTTAATTTAGAGTTTTTAATTTCAAACTATTAACTAAATGCAGACCTTCAAGTAAATAACTTACAGAACAAAAGTAGTTATTTTAGGGTTTTCAATTTTAAACTATTAACAAAATTCTGATCTTTAAGTAAATAACTTAAGGAACTCAAGTATTAATTAGAAGATTTTAATTTTAAATTGCTACAAAATTCTTTTCTTCAAGTAAATAACTTATAGAACAGAAGTAGTTAATTTAGAGTTTTTAATTTTAAGCTATTAACAAAATGTAGATCTTCAAGTAAATAACTTATAGAACAAACGTAGTTATTTTAGTATTTTCAATTTTGAACTATTAACAAAATTCTGATCTTCAAGTAAATAACTTAAAGAACTAAAGTATTAGTTTGAAGATTTTGATTTTAAATTGTCTACATATTTCTGTTCTTTAAGTAAATAACTAAAAGAACAAAAGTAGTTAGAGGATAGCTTTAATTTTAAACTATTAACAAAATGCAGATCTTCAAGTAAATAACTTATAGAACAAAAGTTGTTATTTTAGGGTTTTCAATTTTAAACTATTAACAAAATTCTGATCATCGAGTAAATAACTTATAGAACAGAAGTAGTTAATTTAGAGTTTTTAATTTTAAACTATTAACAAAATGCAGATCTTCAAGTAAATAACTTATAGAACAAAAGTAGTTATTTTAGGGTTTTCAATTTTAAACTATTAACAAAATTCTGATCTTCATGTAAATAACTTATAGAACAGAAGTAGTTAATTTAGACTTTTTAATTTTAAACTATTAACTAAACGCAGATCTTCAAGTAAATAACTTATAGAACAAAAGTAGTTATTTTAAAGTTTTCAATTTTAAACCATTAACAAAATTCTGATCTTTAGGTAAATAACTTAAGGAACTAAAGTATTAGTTAGAAGATTTTAATTTTAAATTGCTACAAAATTCTGTTCTTCAAGTAAGTAACTTATAGAACAAAAGTAGTATTTGAGAGTTTTCAATTTTAAACTATTGACAACATTCTGATCTTCAAGTAAATAACTTATAGAACAGAAGTAGTTAATTTAGAGTTTTTAATTTTAAGCTATTAACAAAATGCAGATCTTCAAGTAAATAATTTATAAAACAAAAATAGTTATTTTAGAGTTTTCAATTTTAAACTATTAGCAAAATTGTGATCTTCAAGTAAATAACTTAAAGAACTAAAGTATTAGTTAGAAGATTTTGATTTTAAATTGCTACAAAATTCTGTTCTTCAAGTAAATAACTTATAGAACAAAAGTAGTTATTTTAGAGTTTTCAATTTTAAACTATTAACAAAATTCTGATCTTTAAGTAAATAACTTATAGAACAGAAGTAGTTAATTTAGAGTTTTTAATTTTAAACTATTAACAAAATGCAGATCTTCAAGTAAATAACTTAAAGAACTAAAGTATTAGTTAGATGATTTTGATTTTAAATTGCTACAAATTTATGTTCTTCAAGTAAATAACTTATAGAACAAAAGTAATTATTTTAGAGTTTTCAATTTTAAACTATTAACAAAATTCTGATCTTCAAGTAAATAACTTATAGAACAGAAGTAGTTAATTTAGAGTTTTTAATTTTGAACTATTAACAAAATGCAGATCTTCAAGTAAATAACTTATAGAACAAAAGTAGTTATTTTAGGGTTTTCAATTTTAAACTATTAACAAAATTCTGATCTTCATGTAAATAACTTATAGAACAGAAGTAGTTAATTTAGAGTTTTTAATTTTAAACTATTAACTAAATGCAGACCTTCAAGTAAATAACTTACAGAACAAAAGTAGTTATTTTAGGGTTTTCAATTTTAAACTATTAACAAAATTCTGATCTTTAAGTAAATAACTTAAGGAACTCAAGTATTAATTAGAAGATTTTAATTTTAAATTGCTACAAAATTCTTTTCTTCAAGTAAATAACTTATAGAACAGAAGTAGTTAATTTAGAGTTTTTAATTTTAAACTATTAACAAAATGTAGATCTTCAAGTAAATAACTTATAGAACAAACGTAGTTATTTTAGTATTTTCAATTTTGAACTATTAACAAAATTCTGATCTTCAAGTAAATAACTTAAAGAACTAAAGTATTAGTTTGAAGATTTTGATTTTAAATTGTCTACATATTTCTGTTCTTTAAGTAAATAACTAAAAGAACAAAAGTAGTTAGAGGATAGCTTTAATTTTAAACTATTAACAAAATGCAGATCTTCAAGTAAATAACTTATAGAACAAAAGTTGTTATTTTAGGGTTTTCAATTTTAAACTATTAACAAAATTCTGATCATCAAGTAAATAACTTATAGAACAGAAGTAGTTAATTTAGAGTTTTTAATTTTAAACTATTAACAAAATGCAGATCTTCAAGTAAATAACTTTTAGAACAAAAGTAGTTATTTTAGGGTTTTCAATTTTAAACTATTAACAAAATTCTGATCTTCATGTAAATAACTTATAGAACAGAAGTAGTTAATTTAGAGTTTTTAATTTTAAACTATTAACTAAATGCAGATCTTCAAGTAAATAACTTACAGAACAAAAGTAGTTATTTTAGGGTTTTCAATTTTAAACTATTAACAAAATTCTGATCTTCATGTAAATAACTTATAGAACAGAAGTAGTTAATTTAGAGTTTTTAATTTTAAACTATTAACTAAATGCAGATCTGCAAGTAAATAACTTAAAGAACTAAAGTATTAGTTAGATGATTTTGATTTTAAATTGCTACAAAATTCTGTTCTTCAAGTAAATAACTTATAGAACAAAAGTAGTTATTTTAGAGTTTTCAATTTTAAACTATTAACAAAATTCTGATCTTCATGTAAATAACGTATAGAACAGAAGTAGTTAATTTAGACTTTTTAATTTTAAACTATTAACTAAACGCAGATCTTCAGGTAAATAACTTATAGAACAAAAGTAGTTATTTTAGGGTTTTCAATTTTAAACTATTAATAAAATTCTGATCTTTAAGTAAATGACTTAAGGAACTAAAGTATTAGTTAGAAGATTTTAATTTTAAATTGCTACAAAATTCTGTTCTTCAAGTAAATAACTTATAGAACAAAAGTAGTTATTTTAGAGTTTTCAATTTAAACTATAGACAACATTCTGATCTTCAAGTAAATAACTTATAGAACAGAAGTATTTAATTTAGAGTTTTTAATTTTAAACTATTAACAAAATGCATATCTTCAAGTAAAAAACTTATAGACCAAAAATAGTTATTTTAGGGTTTTCAATTTTAAACTATTAGCAAAATTCTGATCTTCAAGTAAATAACTTAAAGAACTAAAGTATTAGTTAGAAGATTTTGATTTTAAATTGCTACAAAATTCTGTTCTTCAAGTAAATAACTTATAGAACAAAAGTAGCTATTTTAGAGTTTTCAATTTTAAACTATTAACAAAATTCTGATCTTCAAGTAAATAACTTATAGAACAGAAGTAGTTAAATTTAGAGTTTTTAATTTTAAACTATTAACAAAATGCAGATCTTCAAGTAAATAACTTATAGAACAAAAGTAGTTATTTTAGGGTTTTCAATTTTAAACTATTAACAAAATTCTGATCTTCATGTAAATAACTTATAGAACAGAAGTTGTTAATTTAGAGTTTTTAATTTTAAACTATTAACTAAATGCAGATCTTCAAGTAAATAACTTACAGAACAAAAGTAGTTATTTTAGGGTTTTCAATTTTAAACTATTAACAAAATTCTGATCTTTAAGTAAATAACTTAAGGAACTCAAGTATTAGTTAGAAGATTTTAATTTTAAATTGCTACAAAATTCTGTTCTTCAAGTAAATAACTTATAGAACAGAAGTAGTTAATTTATAGTTTTTAATTTTAAACTATTAACAAAATGCAGATCTTCAAGTAAATAACTTATAGAACAAAAGTAGTTATTTTAGGGTTTTCAATTTTAAACTATTAACAAAATGCTGATCTTCATGTAAATAACTTAAAGAACAGAAGTAGTTAATTTAGAGTTTTTAATTTTAAACTATTAACAAAATCCAGATCTTCAAGTAAATAACTTATAGAACAAACGTAGTTATTTTAGTATTTTCAATTTTGAACTATTTACAAAATTCTGATCTTCAAGTAAATAACTTATAGAACTAAAGTATTAGTTTGAAGATTTTGATTTTAAATTGTCTACATATTTCTGTTCTTTAAGTAAATAACTAAAAGAACAAAAGTAGTTAGAGTATAGCTTTAATTTTAAGCTATTAACAAAATGCAGATCTTCAAGTAAATAACTTATAGAACAAAAGTAGTTATTTTAGGGTTTTCAATTTTAAACTATTAATAAAATTCTGATCTTTAAGTAAATGACTTAAGGAACTAAAGTATTAGTTAGAAGATTTTAATTTTAAATTGCTACAAAATTCTGTTCTTCAAGTAAATAACTTATAGAACAAAAGTAGTTATTTTAGAGTTTTCAATTTAAACTATAGACAACATTCTGATCTTCAAGTAAATAACTTATAGAACAGAAGTATTTAATTTAGAGTTTTTAATTTTAAACTATTAACAAAATGCATATCTTCAAGTAAAAAACTTATAGACCAAAAATAGTTATTTTAGGGTTTTCAATTTTAAACTATTAGCAAAATTCTGATCTTCAAGTAAATAACTTAAAGAACTAAAGTATTAGTTAGAAGATTTTGATTTTAAATTGCTACAAAATTCTGTTCTTCAAGTAAATAACTTATAGAACAAAAGTAGCTATTTTAGAGTTTTCAATTTTAAACTATTAACAAAATTCTGATCTTCAAGTAAATAACTTATAGAACAGAAGTAGTTAAATTTAGAGTTTTTAATTTTAAACTATTAACAAAATGCAGATCTTCAAGTAAATAACTTATAGAACAAAAGTAGTTATTTTAGGGTTTTCAATTTTAAACTATTAACAAAATTCTGATCTTCATGTAAATAACTTATAGAACAGAAGTTGTTAATTTAGAGTTTTTAATTTTAAACTATTAACTAAATGCAGATCTTCAAGTAAATAACTTACAGAACAAAAGTAGTTATTTTAGGGTTTTCAATTTTAAACTATTAACAAAATTCTGATCTTTAAGTAAATAACTTAAGGAACTCAAGTATTAGTTAGAAGATTTTAATTTTAAATTGCTACAAAATTCTGTTCTTCAAGTAAATAACTTATAGAACAGAAGTAGTTAATTTATAGTTTTTAATTTTAAACTATTAACAAAATGCAGATCTTCAAGTAAATAACTTATAGAACAAAAGTAGTTATTTTAGGGTTTTCAATTTTAAACTATTAACAAAATGCTGATCTTCATGTAAATAACTTAAAGAACAGAAGTAGTTAATTTAGAGTTTTTAATTTTAAACTATTAACAAAATCCAGATCTTCAAGTAAATAACTTATAGAACAAACGTAGTTATTTTAGTATTTTCAATTTTGAACTATTTACAAAATTCTGATCTTCAAGTAAATAACTTATAGAACTAAAGTATTAGTTTGAAGATTTTGATTTTAAATTGTCTACATATTTCTGTTCTTTAAGTAAATAACTAAAAGAACAAAAGTAGTTAGAGTATAGCTTTAATTTTAAGCTATTAACAAAATGCAGATCTTCAAGTAAATAACTTATAGAACAAAAGTAGTTATTTTAGGGTTTTCAATTTTAAACTATTAACAAAATTCTGATCATCAAGTAAATAACTTATAGAACAGAAGTAGTTAATTTAGAGTTTTTAATTTTAAACTATTAACAAAATGCAGATCTTCAAGTAAATAACTTATAGAACAAAAGTAGTTATTTTAGAGTTTTCAATTTTAAACTATTAACAAAATTCTGATCTTTAAGTAAATAACTTATAGAACAGAAGTAGTTAATTTAGAGTTTTTAATTTTAAACTATTAACAAAATGCAGATCTTCAAGTAAATAACTTAAAGAACTAAAGTATTAGTTAGATGATTTTGATTTTAAATTGCTACAAAATTCTGTTCTTCAAGTAAATAACTTATAGAACAAAAGTAGTTATTTTAGAGTTTTCAATTTTAAACTATTAACAAAATTCTGATCTTCATGTAAATAACTTATAGAGCAGAAGTAGTTAATTTAGACTTTTTAATTTTAAACTATTAACTAAACGCAGATCTTCAAGTAAATAACTTATAGAACAAAAGTAGTTATTTTAGGGTTTTCAATTTTAAACCATTAACAAAATTCTGATCTTTAGGTAAATAACTTAAGGAACTAAAGTATTAGTTAGAAGATTTTAATTTTAAATTACTACAAAATTCTGTTCTTCAAGTAAATAACTTATAGAACAAAAGTAGTATTTGAGAGTTTTCAATTTTAAACTATTGACAACATTCTGATCTTCAAGTAAATAACTTATAGAACAGAAGTAGTTAATTTAGAGCTTTTAATTTTAAACTATTAACTAAACTCAGATCTTCAGGTAAATAACTTATAGAACAAAAGTAGTTATTTTAGGGTTTTCAATTTTAAACCATTAATAAAATTCTAATCTTTAAGTAAATGACTTAAAGAACTAAAGTATTAGTTAGAAGATTTTGATTTTAAATTGCTACAAAATTTTGTTCTTCAAGTAAATAACTTATAGAACAAAAGTAGCTATTTTAGAGTTTTCAATTTTAAACTATTAACAAAATTCTGATCTTCAAGTAAATAACTTATAGAATAGAAGTAGTTAAATTTAGAGTTTTTAATTTTAAACTATTAACAAAATGCAGATCTTCAAGTAAATAACTTTTAGAACAAAAGTAGTTATTTTAGGGTTTTCAATTTTAAACTATTAACAAAATTCTGATCTTCATGTAAATAACTTATAGAACAGAAGTAGTTAATTTAGAGTTTTTAATTTTAAACCATTAACTAAATGCAGATCTTCAAGTAAATAACTTACAGAACAAAAGTAGTTATTTTAGGGTTTTCAATTTTAAACTATTAACAAAATTCTGATCTTCATGTAAATAACTTAAAGAACAGAAGTAGTTAAATTTGAGTTTTTAATTTTAAACTATTAACAAAATCCAGATCTTCAAGTAAATAACTTATAGAACAAACGTAGTTATTTTAGTATTTTCAATTTTGAACTATTAACAAAATTCTGATCTTCAAGTAAATAACTTAAAGAACTAAAGTATTAGTTTGAAGATTTTGATTTTAAATTGTCTACATATTTCTGTTCTTTAAGTAAATAACTAAAAGAACAAAAGTAGTTAGAGTATAGCTTTAATTATAAACTATTAACAAAATGCAGATCTTCAAGTAAATAACTTATAGAACAAAAGTAGTTATTTTAGGGTTTTCAATTTTAAACTATTAACAAAATTCTGATCTTCATGTAAATAACTTATAGAACAGAAGTAGTTAATTTAGACTTTTTAATTTTAAACTATTAACTAAACGCAGATCTTCAAGTAAATAACTTATAGAACAAAAGTAGTTATTTTAGGGTTTTCAATTTTAAACCATTAACAAAATTCTGATCTTTAGGTAAATAACTTAAGGAACTAAAGTATTAGTTAGAAGATTTTAATTTTAAATTGCTACAAAATTCTGTTCTTCAAGTAAATAACTTATAGAACAAAAGTAGTATTTGAGAGTTTTCAATTTTAAACTATTGACAACATTCTGATCTTCAAGTAAATAACTTATAGAACAGAAGTAGTTAATTTAGAGTTTTTAATTTTAAGCTATTAACAAAATGCAGATCTTCAAGTAAATAATTTATAAAACAAAAATAGTTATTTTAGAGTTTTCAATTTTAAACTATTAGCAAAATTGTGATCTTCAAGTAAATAACTTAAAGAACTAAAGTATTAGTTAGAAGATTTTGATTTTAAATTGCTACAAAATTCTGTTCTTCAAGTAAATAACTTATAGAACAAAAGTAGTTATTTTAGAGTTTTCAATTTTAAACTATTAACAAAATTCTGATCTTTAAGTAAATAACTTATAGAACAGAAGTAGTTAATTTAGAGTTTTTAATTTTAAACTATTAACAAAATGCAGATCTTCAAGTAAATAACTTAAAGAACTAAAGTATTAGTTAGATGATTTTGATTTTAAATTGCTACAAAATTATGTTCTTCAAGTAAATAACTTATAGAACAAAAGTAATTATTTTAGAGTTTTCAATTTTAAACTATTAACAAAATTCTGATCTTCAAGTAAATAACTTATAGAACAGAAGTAGTTAATTTAGAGTTTTTAATTTTGAACTATTAACAAAATGCAGATCTTCAAGTAAATAACTTATAGAACAAAAGTAGTTATTTTAGGATTTTCAATTTTAAACAATTAACAAAATTCTGATCTTCATGTAAATAACTTATAGAACAGAAGTAGTTAATTTAGAGTTTTTAATTTTAAACTATTAACTAAATGCAGACCTTCAAGTAAATAACTTACAGAACAAAAGTAGTTATTTTAGGGTTTTCAATTTTAAACTATTAACAAAATTCTGATCTTTAAGTAAATAACTTAAGGAACTCAAGTATTAATTAGAAGATTTTAATTTTAAATTGCTACAAAATTCTTTTCTTCAAGTAAATAACTTATAGAACAGAAGTAGTTAATTTAGAGTTTTTAATTTTAAGCTATTAACAAAATGTAGATCTTCAAGTAAATAACTTATAGAACAAACGTAGTTATTTTAGTATTTTCAATTTTGAACTATTAACAAAATTCTGATCTTCAAGTAAATAACTTAAAGAACTAAAGTATTAGTTTGAAGATTTTGATTTTAAATTGTCTACATATTTCTGTTCTTTAAGTAAATAACTAAAAGAACAAAAGTAGTTAGAGGATAGCTTTAATTTTAAACTATTAACAAAATGCAGATCTTCAAGTAAATAACTTATAGAACAAAAGTTGTTATTTTAGGGTTTGCAATTTTAAACTATTAACAAAATTCTGATCATCGAGTAAATAACTTATAGAACAGAAGTAGTTAATTTAGAGTTTTTAATTTTAAACTATTAACAAAATGCAGATCTTCAAGTAAATAACTTATAGAACAAAAGTAGTTATTTTAGGGTTTTCAATTTTAAACTATTAACAAAATTCTGATCTTCATGTAAATAACTTATAGAACAGAAGTAGTTAATTTAGACTTTTTAATTTTAAACTATTAACTAAACGCAGATCTTCAAGTAAATAACTTATAGAACAAAAGTAGTTATTTTAAAGTTTTCAATTTTAAACCATTAACAAAATTCTGATCTTTAGGTAAATAACTTAAGGAACTAAAGTATTAGTTAGAAGATTTTAATTTTAAATTGCTACAAAATTCTGTTCTTCAAGTAAGTAACTTATAGAACAAAAGTAGTATTTGAGAGTTTTCAATTTTAAACTATTGACAACATTCTGATCTTCAAGTAAATAACTTATAGAACAGAAGTAGTTAATTTAGAGTTTTTAATTTTAAGCTATTAACAAAATGCAGATCTTCAAGTAAATAATTTATAAAACAAAAATAGTTATTTTAGAGTTTTCAATTTTAAACTATTAGCAAAATTGTGATCTTCAAGTAAATAACTTAAAGAACTAAAGTATTAGTTAGAAGATTTTGATTTTAAATTGCTACAAAATTCTGTTCTTCAAGTAAATAACTTATAGAACAAAAGTAGTTATTTTAGAGTTTTCAATTTTAAACTATTAACAAAATTCTGATCTTTAAGTAAATAACTTATAGAACAGAAGTAGTTAATTTAGAGTTTTTAATTTTAAACTATTAACTAAATGCAGATCTTCAAGTAAATAACTTACAGAACAAAAGTAGTTATTTTAGGGTTTTCAATTTTAAACTATTAACAAAATTCTGATCTTTAAGTAAATAACTTATAGAACAGAAGTAGTTAATTTAGAGTTTTTAATTTTAAACTATTAACAAAATGCAGATCTGCAAGTAAATAACTTAAAGAACTAAAGTATTAGTTAGATGATATTGATTTTAAATTGCTACAAAATTCTGTTCTTCAAGTAAATAACTTATAGAACAAAAGTAGTTATTTTAGAGTTTTCAATTTTAAACTATTAACAAAATTCTGATCTTTAAGTAAATAACTTATAGAACAGAAGTAGTTAATTTAGAGTTTTTAATTTTAAACTATTAACAAAATGCAGATCTGCAAGTAAATAACTTAAAGAACTAAAGTATTAGTTAGATGATTTTGATTTTAAATTGCTACAAAATTCTGTTCTTCAAGTAAATAACTTATAGAACAAAAGTAGTTATTTTAGAGTTTTCAATTTTAAACTATTAACAAAATTCTGATCTTCATGTAAATAACGTATAGAACAGAAGTAGTTAATTTAGACTTTTTAATTTTAAACTATTAACTAAACGCAGATCTTCAGGTAAATAACTTATAGAACAAAAGTAGTTATTTTAGGGTTTTCAATTTTAAACTATTAATAAAATTCTGATCTTTAAGTAAATGACTTAAGGAACTAAAGTATTAGTTAGAAGATTTTAATTTTAAATTGCTACAAAATTCTGTTCTTCAAGTAAATAACTTATAGAACAAAAGTAGTTATTTTAGAGTTTTCAATTTAAACTATTGACAACATTCTGATCTTCAAGTAAATAACTTATAGAACAGAAGTAGTTAATTTAGAGTTTTTAATTTTAAACTATTAACAAAATGCATATCTTCAAGTAAAAAACTTATAGACCAAAAATAGTTATTTTAGGGTTTTCAATTTTAAACTATTAGCAAAATTCTGATCTTCAAGTAAATAACTTAAAGAACTAAAGTATTAGTTAGAAGATTTTGATTTTAAATTGCTACAAAATTCTGTTCTTCAAGTAAATAACTTATAGAACAAAAGTAGCTATTTTAGAGTTTTCAATTTTAAACTATTAACAAAATTCTGATCTTCAAGTAAATAACTTATAGAACAGAAGTAGTTAAATTTAGAGTTTTTAATTTTAAACTATTAACAAAATGCAGATCTTCAAGTAAATAACTTATAGAACAAAAGTAGTTATTTTAGGGTTTTCAATTTTAAACTATTAACAAAATTCTGATCTTCATGTAAATAACTTATAGAACAGAAGTAGTTAATTTAGAGTTTTTAATTTTAAACTATTAACTAAATGCAGATCTTCAAGTAAATAACTTACAGAACAAAAGTAGTTATTTTAGGGTTTTCAATTTTAAACTATTAACAAAATTCTGATCTTTAAGTAAATAACTTAAGGAACTCAAGTATTAGTTAGAAGATTTTAATTTTAAATTGCTACAAAATTCTGTTCTTCAAGTAAATAACTTATAGAACAGAAGTAGTTAATTTAGAGTTTTTAATTTTAAACTATTAACAAAATGCAGATCTTCAAGTAAATAACTTATAGAACAAAAGTAGTTATTTTAGGGTTTTCAATTTTAAACTATTAACAAAATGCTGATCTTCATGTAAATAACTTAAAGAACAGAAGTAGTTAATTTAGAGTTTTTAATTTTAAACTATTAACAAAATCCAGATCTTCAAGTAAATAACTTATAGAACAAACGTAGTTATTTTAGTATTTTCAATTTTGAACTATTAACAAAATTCTGATCTTCAAGTAAATAACTTATAGAACTAAAGTATTAGTTTGAAGATTTTGATTTTAAATTGTCTACATATTTCTGTTCTTTAAGTAAATAACTAAAAGAACAAAAGTAGTTAGAGTATAGCTTTAATTTTAAACTATTAACAAAATGCAGATCTTCAAGTAAATAACTTATAGAACAAAAGTAGTTATTTTAGGGTTTTCAATTTTAAACTATTAACAAAATTCTGATCATCAAGTAAATAACTTATAGAACAGAAGTAGTTAATTTAGAGTTTTTAATTTTAAACTATTAACAAAATGCAGATCTTCAAGTAAATAACTTATAGAACAAAAGTAGTTATTTTAGAGTTTTCAATTTTAAACTATTAACAAAATTCTGATCTTTAAGTAAATAACTTATAGAACAGAAGTAGTTAATTTAGAGTTTTTAATTTTAAACTATTAACAAAATGCAGATCTTCAAGTAAATAACTTAAAGAACTAAAGTATTAGTTAGATGATTTTGATTTTAAATTGCTACAAAATTCTGTTCTTCAAGTAAATAACTTATAGAACAAAAGTAGTTATTTTAGAGTTTTCAATTTTAAACTATTAACAAAATTCTGATCTTCATGTAAATAACTTATAGAACAGAAGTAGTTAATTTAGACTTTTTAATTTTAAACTATTAACTAAACGCAGATCTTCAAGTAAATAACTTATAGAACAAAAGTAGTTATTTTAGGGTTTTCAATTTTAAACCATTAACAAAATTCTGATCTTTAGGTAAATAACTTAAGGAACTAAAGTATTAGTTAGAAGGTTTTAATTTTAAATTACTACAAAATTCTGTTCTTCAAGTAAATAACTTATAGAACAAAAATAGTATTTGAGAGTTTTCAATTTTAAACTATTGAAAACATTCTGATCTTCAAGTAAATAACTTATAGAACAGAAGTAGTTAATTTAGAGTTTTTAATTTTAAACTATTAACTAAACTCAGATCTTCAGGTAAATAACTTATAGAACAAAAGTAGTTATTTTAGGGTTTTCAATTTTAAACCATTAATAAAATTCTGATCTTTAAGTAAATGACTTAAAGAACTAAAGTATTAGTTAGAAGATTTTGATTTTAAATTGCTACAAAATTTTGTTCTTCAAGTAAATAACTTATAGAACAAAAGTAGCTATTTTAGAGTTTTCAATTTTAAACTATTAACAAAATTCTGATATTCAAGTAAATAACTTATAGAATAGAAGTAGTTAAATTTAGAGTTTTTAATTTTAAACTATTAACAAAATGCAGATCTTCAAGTAAATAACTTTTAGAACAAAAGTAGTTATTTTAGGGTTTTCAATTTAAAACTATTAACAAAATTCTTATCTTCATGTAAATAACTTATAGAACAGAAGTAGTTAATTTAGAGTTTTTAATTTTAAACTATTAACTAAATGCAGATCTTCAAGTAAATAACTTACAGAACAAAAGTAGTTATTTTAGGGTTTTCAATTTTAAACTATTAACAAAATTCTGATCTTCATGTAAATAACTTAAAGAACAGAAGTAGTTAAATTTGAGTTTTTAATTTTAAACTATTAACAAAATCCAGATCTTCAAGTAAATAACTTTTAGAACAAAAGTAGTTATTTTAGGGTTTTCAATTTTAAACTATTAACAAAATTCTTATCTTCATGTAAATAACTTATAGAACAGAAGTAGTTAATTTAGAGTTTTTAATTTTAAACTATTAACTAAATGCAGATCTTCAAGTAAATAACTTACAGAACAAAAGTAGTTATTTTAGGGTTTTCAATTTTAAACTATTAACAAAATTCTGATCTTCATGTAAATAACTTAAAGAACAGAAGTAGTTAAATTTGAGTTTTTAATTTTAAACTATTAACAAAATCCAGATCTTCAAGTAAATAACTTTTAGAACAAAAGTAGTTATTTTAGGGTTTTCAATTTTAAACTATTAACAAAATGCAGATCTTCAAGTAAATAACTTATAGAACAAAAGTAGTTATTTTAGGGTTTTCAATTTTAAACTATTAACAAAATGCAGATCTTCAAGTAAATAACTTATAGAACAGAAGTAGTTAGTTTAGAGTTTTTAATTTTAAACTATTAACAAAATGCAGATCTTCAAGTAAATAACTTATAGAACAAAAGTAGTTATTTTAGGGTTTTCAATTTTAAACTATTAACAAAATTCTGATCTTCATGTAAATAACTTATAGAACAGAAGTAGTTAATTTAGACTTTTTAATTTTAAACTATTAACTAAACGCAGATCTTCAAGTAAATAACTTATAGAACAAAAGTAGTTATTTTAGGGTTTTCAATTTTAAACCATTAACAAAATTCTGATCTTTAGGTAAATAACTTAAGGAACTAAAGTATTAGTTAGAAGGTTTTAATTTTAAATTACTACAAAATTCTGTTCTTCAAGTAAATAACTTATAGAACAAAAGTAGTATTTGAGAGTTTTCAATTTTAAACTATTGAAAACATTCTGATCTTCAAGTAAATAACTTATAGAACAGAAGTAGTTAATTTAGAGTTTTTAATTTTAAACTATTAACTAAACTCAGATCTTCAGGTAAATAACTTATAGAACAAAAGTAGTTATTTTAGGGTTTTCAATTTTAAACCATTAATAAAATTCTGATCTTTAAGTAAATGACTTAAAGAACTAAAGTATTAGTTAGAAGATTTTGATTTTAAATTGCTACAAAATTTTGTTCTTCAAGTAAATAACTTATAGAACAAAAGTAGCTATTTTAGAGTTTTCAATTTTAAACTATTAACAAAATTCTGATATTCAAGTAAATAACTTATAGAATAGAAGTAGTTAAATTTAGAGTTTTTAATTTTAAACTATTAACAAAATGCAGATCTTCAAGTAAATAACTTTTAGAACAAAAGTAGTTATTTTAGGGTTTTCAATTTAAAACTATTAACAAAATTCTTATCTTCATGTAAATAACTTATAGAACAGAAGTAGTTAATTTAGAGTTTTTAATTTTAAACTATTAACTAAATGCAGATCTTCAAGTAAATAACTTACAGAACAAAAGTAGTTATTTTAGGGTTTTCAATTTTAAACTATTAACAAAATTCTGATCTTCATGTAAATAACTTAAAGAACAGAAGTAGTTAAATTTGAGTTTTTAATTTTAAACTATTAACAAAATCCAGATCTTCAAGTAAATAACTTTTAGAACAAAAGTAGTTATTTTAGGGTTTTCAATTTTAAACTATTAACAAAATTCTGATCTTCAAGTAAATAACTTAAAGAACTAAAGTATTAGTTTCAAGATTTTGATTTTAAATTGTCTACATATTTCTGTTCTTTAAGTAAATAACTAAAAGAACAAAAGTAGTTAGAGTATAGCTTTAATTTTAAACTATTAACAAAATGCAGATCTTCAAGTAAATAACTTATAGAACAAAAGTAGTTATTTTAGGGTTTTCAATTTTAAACTATTAACAAAATGCAGATCTTCAAGTAAATAACTTATAGAACAGAAGTAGTTAGTTTAGAGTTTTTAATTTTAAACTATTAACAAAATGCAGATCTTCAAGTAAATAACTTATAGAACAAAAGTAGTTATTTTAGGGTTTTCAATTTTAAACTATTAACAAAATTCTGATCTTCATGTAAATAACTTATAGAACAGAAGTAGTTAATTTAGACTTTTTAATTTTAAACTATTAACTAAACGCAGATCTTCAAGTAAATAACTTATAGAACAAAAGTAGTTATTTTAGGGTTTTCAATTTTAAACCATTAACAAAATTCTGATCTTTAGGTAAATAACTTAAGGAACTAAAGTATTAGTTAGAAGATTTTAATTTTAAATTGCTACAAAATTCTGTTCTTTAAGTAAATAACTTATAGAACAAAAGTAGTATTTGAGAGTTTTCAATTTTAAACTATTGACAACATTCTGATCTTCAAGTAAATAACTTATAGAACAGAAGTAGTTAATTTAGAGTTTTTAATTTTAAGCTATTAACAAAATGCAGATCTTCAAGTAAATAATTTATAAAACAAAAATAGTTATTTTAGAGTTTTCAATTTTAAACTATTAGCAAAATTGTGATCTTCAAGTAAATAACTTAAAGAACTAAAGTATTAGTTAGAAGATTTTGATTTTAAATTGCTACAAAATTCTGTTCTTCAAGTAAATAACTTATAGAACAAAAGTAGTTATTTTAGAGTTTTCAATTTTAAACTATTAACAAAATTCTGATCTTTAAGTAAATAACTTATAGAACAGAAGTAGTTAATTTAGAATTTTTAATTTTAAACTATTAACAAAATGCAGATCTTCAAGTAAATAACTTAAAGAACTAAAGTATTAGTTAGATGATTTTGATTTTAAATTGCTACAAAATTATGTTCTTTAAGTAAATAACTTATAGAACAAAAGTAATTATTTTAGAGTTTTCAATTTTAAACTATTAACAAAATTCTGATCTTCAAGTAAATAACTTATAGAACAGAAGTAGTTAATTTAGAGTTTTTAATTTTGAACTATTAACAAAATGCAGATCTTCAAGTAAATAACTTATAGAACAAAAGTAGTTATTTTAGGATTTTCAATTTTAAACTATTAACAAAATTCTGATCGTCATGTAAATAACTTATAGAACAGAAGTAGTTAATTTAGAGTTTTTAATTTTAAACTATTAACTAAATGCAGACCTTCAAGTAAATAACTTACAGAACAAAAGTAGTTATTTTAGGGTTTTCAATTTTAAACTATTAACAAAATTCTGATCTTTAAGTAAATAACTTAAGGAACTCAAGTATTAATTAGAAGATTTTAATTTTAAATTGCTACAAAATTCTTTTCTTCAAGTAAATAACTTATAGAACAGAAGTAGTTAATTTAGAGTTTTTAATTTTAAGCTATTAACAAAATGTAGATCTTCAAGTAAATAACTTATAGAACAAACGTAGTTATTTTAGTATTTTCAATTTTGAACTATTAACAAAATTCTGATCTTCAAGTAAATAACTTAAAGAACTAAAGTATTAGTTTGAAGATTTTGATTTTAAATTGTCTACATATTTCTGTTCTTTAAGTAAATAACTAAAAGAACAAAAGTAGTTAGAGGATAGCTTTAATTTTAAACTATTAACAAAATGCAGATCTTCAAGTAAATAACTTATAGAACAAAAGTTGTTATTTTAGGGTTTTCAATTTTAAACTATTAACAAAATTCTGATCATCGAGTAAATAACTTATAGAACAGAAGTAGTTAATTTAGAGTTTTTAATTTTAAACTATTAACAAAATGCAGATCTTCAATTAAATAACTTATAGAACAAAAGTAGTTATTTTAGGGTTTTCAATTTTAAACTATTAACAAAATTCTGATCTTCATGTAAATAACTTATAGAACAGAAGTAGTTAATTTAGACTTTTTAATTTTAAACTATTAACTAAACGCAGATCTTCAAGTAAATAACTTATAGAACAAAAGTAGTTATTTTAAAGTTTTCAATTTTAAACCATTAACAAAATTCTGATCTTTAGGTAAATAACTTAAGGAACTAAAGTATTAGTTAGAAGATTTTAATTTTAAATTGCTACAAAATTCTGTTCTTCAAGTAAGTAACTTATAGAACAAAAGTAGTATTTGAGAGTTTTCAATTTTAAACTATTGACAACATTCTGATCTTCAAGTAAATAACTTATAGAACAGAAGTAGTTAATTTAGAGTTTTTAATTTTAAGCTATTAACAAAATGCAGATCTTCAAGTAAATAATTTATAAAACAAAAATAGTTATTTTAGAGTTTTCAATTTTAAACTATTAGCAAAATTGTGATCTTCAAGTAAATAACTTAAAGAACTAAAGTATTAGTTAGAAGATTTTGATTTTAAATTGCTACAAAATTCTGTTCTTCAAGTAAATAACTTATAGAACAAAAGTAGTTATTTTAGAGTTTTCAATTTTAAACTATTAACAAAATTCTGATCTTTAAGTAAATAACTTATAGAACAGAAGTAGTTAATTTAGAGTTTTTAATTTTAAACTATTAACAAAATGCAGATCTTCAAGTAAATAACTTAAAGAACTAAAGTATTAGTTAGATGATTTTGATTTTAAATTGCTACAAAATTATGTTCTTCAAGTAAATAACTTATAGAACAAAAGTAATTATTTTAGAGTTTTCAATTTTAAACTATTAACAAAATTCTGATCTTCAAGTAAATAACTTATAGAACAGAAGTAGTTAATTTAGAGTTTTTAATTTTGAACTATTAACAAAATGCAGATCTTCAAGTAAATAACTTATAGAACAAAAGTAGTTATTTTAGGGTTTTCAATTTTAAACTATTAACAAAATTCTGATCTTCATGTAAATAACTTATAGAACAGAAGTAGTTAATTTAGAGTTTTTAATTTTAAACTATTAACTAAATGCAGACCTTCAAGTAAATAACTTACAGAACAAAAGTAGTTATTTTAGGGTTTTCAATTTTAAACTATTAACAAAATTCTGATCTTTAAGTAAATAACTTAAGGAACTCAAGTATTAATTAGAAGATTTTAATTTTAAATTGCTACAAAATTCTTTTCTTCAAGTAAATAACTTATAGAACAGAAGTAGTTAATTTAGAGTTTTTAATTTTAAACTATTAACAAAATGTAGATCTTCAAGTAAATAACTTATAGAACAAACGTAGTTATTTTAGTATATTCAATTTTGAACTATTAACAAAATTCTGATCTTCAAGTAAATAACTTAAAGAACTAAAGTATTAGTTTGAAGATTTTGATTTTAAATTGTCTACATATTTCTGTTCTTTAAGTAAATAACTAAAAGAATAAAAGTAGTTAGAGGATAGCTTTAATTTTAAACTATTAACAAAATGCAGATCTTCAAGTAAATAACTTATAGAACAAAAGTTGTTATTTTAGGGTTTTCAATTTTAAACTATTAACAAAATTCTGATCATCAAGTAAATAACTTATAGAACAGAAGTAGTTAATTTAGAGTTTTTAATTTTAAACTATTAACAAAATGCAGATCTTCAAGTAAATAACTTTTAGAACAAAAGTAGTTATTTTAGGGTTTTCAATTTTAAACTATTAACAAAATTCTGATCTTCATGTAAATAACTTATAGAACAGAAGTAGTTAATTTAGAGTTTTTAATTTTAAACTATTAACTAAATGCAGATCTTCAAGTAAATAACTTACAGAACAAAAGTAGTTATTTTAGGGTTTTCAATTTTAAACTATTAACAAAATTCTGATCTTTAAGTAAATAACTTATAGAACAGAAGTAGTTAATTTAGAGTTTTTAATTTTAAACTATTAACAAAATGCAGATCTGCAAGTAAATAACTTAAAGAACTAAAGTATTAGTTAGATGATTTTGATTTTAAATTGCTACAAAATTCTGTTCTTCAAGTAAATAACTTATAGAACAAAAGTAGTTATTTTAGAGTTTTCAATTTTAAACTATTAACAAAATTCTGATCTTTAAGTAAATAACTTATAGAACAGAAGTAGTTAATTTAGAGTTTTTAATTTTAAACTATTAACAAAATGCAGATCTGCAAGTAAATAACTTAAAGAACTAAAGTATTAGTTAGATGATTTTGATTTTAAATTGCTACAAAATTCTGTTCTTCAAGTAAATAACTTATAGAACAAAAGTAGTTATTTTAGAGTTTTCAATTTTAAACTATTAACAAAATTCTTATCTTCATGTAAATAACGTATAGAACAGAAGTAGTTAATTTAGACTTTTTAATTTTAAACTATTAACTAAACGCAGATCTTCAGGTAAATAACTTATAGAACAAAAGTAGTTATTTTAGGGTTTTCAATTTTAAACTATTAATAAAATTCTGATCTTTAAGTAAATGACTTAAGGAACTAAAGTATTAGTTAGAAGATTTTAATTTTAAATTGCTACAAAATTCTGTTCTTCAAGTAAATAACTTATAGAACAAAAGTAGTATTTGAGAGTTTTCAATTTTAAACTATTGACAACATTCTGATCTTCAAGTAAATAACTTATAGAACAGAAGTAGTTAATTTAGAGTTTTTAATTTTAAGCTATTAACTAAACGCAGATCTTCAAGTAAATAACTTATAGAACAAAAGTAGTTATTTTAGGGTTTTCAATTTTAAACCATTAACAAAATTCTGATCTTTAGGTAAATAACTTAAGGAACTAAAGTATTAGTTAGAAGATTTTAATTTTAAATTGCTACAAAATTCTGTTCTTCAAGTAAATAACTTATAGAACAAAAGTAGTATTTGAGAGTTTTCAATTTTAAACTATTGACAACATTCTGATCTTCAAGTAAATAACTTATAGAACAGAAGTAGTTAATTTAGAGTTTTTAATTTTAAGCTATTAACAAAATGCAGATCTTCAAGTAAATAATTTATAAAACAAAAATAGTTATTTTAGAGTTTTCAATTTTAAACTATTAGCAAAATTGTGATCTTCAAGTAAATAACTTAAAGAACTAAAGTATTAGTTAGAAGATTTTGATTTTAAATTGCTACAAAATTCTGTTCTTCAAGTAAATAACTTATAGAACAAAAGTAGTTATTTTAGAGTTTTCAATTTTAGATAGAACAGAAGTAGTTAATTTAGAGTTTTTAATTTTAAACTATTAACAAAATGCAGATCTTCAAGTAAATAACTTAAAGAACTAAAGTATTAGTTAGATGATTTTGATTTTAAATTGCTACAAAATTATGTTCTTCAAGTAAATAACTTATAGAACAAAAGTAATTATTTTAGAGTTTTCAATTTTAAACTATTAACAAAATTCTGATCTTCAAGTAAATAACTTATAGAACAGAAGTAGTTAATTTAGAGTTTTTAGTTTTGAACTATTAACAAAATGCAGATCTTCAAGTAAATAACTTATAGAACAAAAGTAGTTATTTTAGGATTTTCAATTTTAAACTATTAACAAAATTCTGATCTTCATGTAAATAACTTATAGAACAGAAGTAGTTAATTTAGAGTTTTTAATTTTAAACTATTAACTAAATGCAGACCTTCAAGTAAATAACTTACAGAACAAAAGTAGTTATTTTAGGGTTTTCAATTTTAAACTATTAACAAAATTCTGATCTTTAAGTAAATAACTTAAAGAACTCAAGTATTAATTAGAAGATTTTAATTTTAAATTGCTACAAAATTCTTTTCTTCAAGTAAATAACTTATAGAACAGAAGTAGTTAATTTAGAGTTTTTAATTTTAAGCTATTAACAAAATGTAGATCTTCAAGTAAATAACTTATAGAACAAACGTAGTTATTTTAGTATTTTCAATTTTGAACTATTAACAAAATTCTGATCTTCAAGTAAATAACTTAAAGAACTAAAGTATTAGTTTGAAGATTTTGATTTTAAATTGTCTACATATTTCTGTTCTTTTAGTAAATAACTAAAAGAACAAAAGTAGTTAGAGGATAGCTTTAATTTTAAACTATTAACAAAATGCAGATCTTCAAGTAAATAACTTATAGAACAAAAGTTGTTATTTTAGGGTTTTCAATTTTAAACTATTAACAAAATTCTGATCATCGAGTAAATAACTTATAGAACAGAAGTAGTTAATTTAGAGTTTTTAATTTTAAACTATTAACAAAATGCAGATCTTCAAGTAAATAACTTATAGAACAAAAGTAGTTATTTTAGGGTTTTCAATTTTAAACTATTAACAAAATTCTGATCTTCATGTAAATAACTTATAGAACAGAAGTAGTTAATTTAGACTTTTTAATTTTAAACTATTAACTAAACGCAGATCTTCAAGTAAATAACTTATAGAACAAAAGTAGTTATTTTAAAGTTTTCAATTTTAAACCATTAACAAAATTCTGATCTTTAGGTAAATAACTTAAGGAACTAAAGTATTAGTTAGAAGATTTTAATTTTAAATTGCTACAAAATTCTGTTCTTCAAGTAAGTAACTTATAGAACAAAAGTAGTATTTGAGAGTTTTCAATTTTAAACTATTGACAACATTCTGATCTTCAAGTAAATAACTTATAGAACAGAAGTAGTTAATTTAGAGTTTTTAATTTTAAGCTATTAACAAAATGCAGATCTTCAAGTAAATAATTTATAAAACAAAAATAGTTATTTTAGAGTATTCAATTTTAAACTATTAGCAAAATTGTGATCTTCAAGTAAATAACTTAAAGAACTAAAGTATTAGTTAGAAGATTTTGATTTTAAATTGCTACAAAATTCTGTTCTTCAAGTAAATAACTTATAGAACAAAAGTAGTTATTTTAGAGTTTTCAATTTTAAACTATTAACAAAATTCTGATCTTTAAGTAAATAACTTATAGAACAGAAGTAGTTAATTTAGAGTTTTTAATTTTAAACTATTAACAAAATGCAGATCTTCAAGTAAATAACTTAAAGAACTAAAGTATTAGTTAGATGATTTTGATTTTAAATTGCTACAAAATTATGTTCTTCAAGTAAATAACTTATAGAACAAAAGTAATTATTTTAGAGTTTTCAATTTTAAACTATTAACAAAATTCTGATCTTCAAGTAAATAACTTATAGAACAGAAGTAGTTAATTTAGAGTTTTTAATTTTGAACTATTAACAAAATGCAGATCTTCAAGTAAATAACTTATAGAACAAAAGTAGTTATTTTAGGGTTTTCAATTTTAAACTATTAACAAAATTCTGATCTTCATGTAAATAACTTATAGAACAGAAGTAGTTAATTTAGAGTTTTTAATTTTAAACTATTAACTAAATGCAGACCTTCAAGTAAATAACTTACAGAACAAAAGTAGTTATTTTAGGGTTTTTAATTTTAAACTATTAACAAAATTCTGATCTTTAAGTAAATAACTTAAGGAACTCAAGTATTAATTAGAAGATTTTAATTTTAAATTGCTACAAAATTCTTTTCTTGAAGTAAATAACTTATAGAACAGAAGTAGTTAATTTAGAGTTTTTAATTTTAAACTATTAACAAAATGTAGATCTTCAAGTAAATAACTTATAGAACAAACGTAGTTATTTTAGTATTTTCAATTTTGAACTATTAACAAAATTCTGATCTTCAAGTAAATAACTTAAAGAACTAAAGTATTAGTTTGAAGATTTTGATTTTAAATTGTCTACATATTTCTGTTCTTTAAGTAAATAACTAAAAGAACAAAAGTAGTTAGAGGATAGCTTTAATTTTAAACTATTAACAAAATGCAGATCTTCAAGTAAATAACTTATAGAACAAAAGTTGTTATTTTAGGGTTTTCAATTTTAAACTATTAACAAAATTCTGATCATCAAGTAAATAACTTATAGAACAGAAGTAGTTAATTTAGAGTTTTTAATTTTAAACTATTAACAAAATGCAGATCTTCAAGTAAATAACTTATAGAACAAAAGTAGTTATTTTAGGGTTTTCAATTTTAAACTATTAACAAAATTCTGATCTTCATGTAAATAACTTATAGAACAGAAGTAGTTAATTTAGACTTTTTAATTTTAAACTATTAACTAAACGCAGATCTTCAAGTAAATAACTTATAGAACAAAAGTAGTTATTTTAGGGTTTTCAATTTTAAACCATTAACAAAATTCTGATCTTTAGGTAAATAACTTAAGGAACTAAAGTATTAGTTAGAAGATTTTAATTTTAAATTGCTACAAAATTCTGTTCTTCAAGTAAGTAACTTATAGAACAAAAGTAGTATTTGAGAGTTTTCAATTTTAAACTATTGACAACATTCTGATCTTCAAGTAAATAACTTATAGAACAGAAGTAGTTAATTTAGAGTTTTTAATTTTAAGCTATTAACAAAATGCAGATCTTCAAGTAAATAAATTATAAAACAAATATAGTTATTTTAGAGTTTTCAATTTTAAACTATTAGCAAAATTGTGATCTTCAAGTAAATAACTTAAAGAACTAAAGTATTAGTTAGAAGATTTTGATTTTAAATTGCTACAAAATTCTGTTCTTCAAGTAAATAACTTATAGAACAAAAGTAGTTATTTTAGAGTTTTCAATTTTAAACTATTAACAAAATTCTGATCTTTAAGTAAATAATTTATAGAACAGAAGTAGTTAATTTAGAGTTTTTAATTTTAAACTATTAACAAAATGCAGATCTTCAAGTAAATAACTTAAAGAACTAAAGTATTAGTTAGATGATTTTGATTTTAAATTGCTACAAAATTATGTTCTTCAAGTAAATAACATATAGAACAAAAGTAATTATTTTAGAGTTTTCAATTTTAAACTATTAACAAAATTCTGATCTTCAAGTAAATAACTTAAGTAACTAAAGTATTAGTTAGAAGATTTTGATTTTAAATTGCTACAAAATTATGTTCTTCAAGTAAATAACTTATAGAACAAAAGCAGTTAATTTAGAGTTTTTAATTTTAAACTATTAACAAAATGCAGATCTTCAAGTAAATAACTTATAGAACAAAAGTAGTTATTTTAGGATTTTCAATTTTAAACTATTAACAAAATTCTGATCTTCAAGTAAATAACTTAAAGAACTAAAGTATTAGTTTGAAGATTTCGATTTTAAATTGTCTACAAATTTCTGTTCTTTAAGTAAATAACTAAAAGAACAAAAGTAGTTAGTTTATAGCTTTAATTTTAAACTATTAACAAAATAGTGATTTTCAAGTAAATAGCTTATAGACCAGAAGTAGTTAATTTAGAGTTTTTAATTTTAAACTATTAACAGAATGCTGATCTGCTAGTAAATAACTTATAGAACAGAAGTAGGTAATTTAGAGTTTTAAATTTTAAACTATTAACAAAATGCAGATCTTCAAGTAAATAACTTATAGAGCAAAAGTAGTTATTTTAGAGTTTTTAATTTTAAACTATTAACAAAATTCTGATCTTCAAGTAAATAACTTAAAGAACTAAAGTATTAGTTTGAAGATTTTGATTTTAAATTGTTTACATATTTCTGTTCTTTAAGTAAATAACTAAAAGAACAATAGTAGTTAGATTATAGCTTAATTTTAAACTATTAACAAAATGCAAATCTTCAAGTAAATAACTTATAGAACAAAAGTAGTTATTTTAGGGTTTGCAATTTTAAACTATTAACAAAATTCTGATCTTCTAGTAAATAACTTATAGAACAGAAGTAGTTAATTTAGAGTTTTTAATTTTAAACTATTAACAAAATGCAGATCTTCAAGTAAATAACTTATAGAACAAAAGTAGTTATTTTAGGGTTTTCAATTTTAAACTATTAACAAAATTCTGATCTTCAAGTAAATAACTTAAGGAACTAAAGTATTAGTTAGAAGATTTTGATTTTAATCTGCTACAAAATTCTGTTCTTCAAGTAAATAACTTATAGAACAAAAGTAGTTATTTTAGGGTTTTCAATTTTAAACTATTAACAAAATTCTGATCTTCAAGTAAATAACTTAAAGAACTAAAGTATTAGTTTGAAGATTTCGATTTTAAATTGTCTACAAATTTCTGTTCTTTAAGTAAATAACTAAAAGAACAAAAGTAGTTAGTTTATAGCTTTAATTTTAAACTATTAACAAAATGCAGATCTTCAAGTAAATAACTTATAGAACAAAAGTAGTTATTTTAGGGTTTTCAATTTTAAACTATTAACTACATTCTGATCTTCAAGTAAATAACTTATAGAACTGAAGTAGTTAATTTAGAGTTTTTAATTTTAAACTATTAACAAAATGCAGATCTTCAAGTAAATAACTTATAGAACAAAAATAGTTATTTTAGGGTTTTCAATTTTAAACTATTAACAAAATTATGATCTTCATGTAAATAACTTATAGAACATAAGTAGTTAATTTAGAGTTTTTAATTTTAAACTATAAACAAAATGCAGATCTTCAAGTAAATAACTTATAGAACAAAAGTAGTTATTTTAGGGTTTTCAATTTTAAACTAATAACAAAATTCTGATCTTCAAGTAAATAACTTAAGCAACTAAAGTATTAGTTAGAAGATTTTGATTTTGAATTGCTACAAAATTCCGTTCGTCAAGTAAATAACTTATAGAACAAAAGTAGTTATTTTTGAGTTTTCAATTTTAAACTATTAGCAACATTCTGATCTTCAAGTAAATAACTTATAGAACAGAAGTAGTTAATTTAGAGTTTTTGATTTTAAACTATTAACAAAATGCAGATCTTCAAGTAAATAACTTATAGAACAAAAGTAGTTATTTTAGGGTTTTCAATTTTAAACTATTTACAAAACTCTGATCTTCAAGTAAATAACTTATAGAACAGAAGTAGTTAATTTAGAGTTTTTAATTTTAAACTATTAACAAAATGCTGATCTTCAAGTAAATATCTTATAGAACAGAAGTAGTTAATTTAGAGTTTTTAATTTTAAACTATTAACAAAATGCAGATCTTCAAGTAAATAACTTATAGAACAAAAGTAGTTATTTTAGGGTTAGGGTTTTCAATTTTAAACTATTTACAAAATTCTGATCTTCAAGTAAATAACTTATAGAACAAAAGTAGTTATTTTAGGGTTTTCAATTTTAAACTATTAACAAAATTCTGATCTTCAAGTAAATAACTTAAGGAACTGAAGTATTAGTTAGAAGATTTTGATTTTAAATTGCTTTAAAATTCTGTTCTTCAAGTAAATAACTTATAGAGCAAAAGTAGGTATTTTAGAGTTTTTAATTTTAAACTATTAACAAAATTCAGATCTTTAAGTAAATAACTTATAGAACAAAAATAGTGTTATTTTAGGGTTTTCAATTTTAAACTATTAACAAAATTCTGATCTTCATGTAAATAACTTATAGAACAAAAGTAGTTATTTTAGGGTTTTCGATTTTAAACTATTAACAAAATTCTGATCTTCAAGTAAATAACTTAAAGAACTAAAGTATTAGTTTGAAGATTTTGATTTTAAATTGTTTACATATTTCTGTTCTTTAAGTAAATAACTAAAAGAACAATAGTAGTTAGATTATAGCTTTAATTTTAAACTATCAACAAAATGCAAATCTTCAAGTAAATAACTTATAGAACAAAAGTAGTTATTTTAGGGTTTTCAATTTTAAACTATTAACAAAATTCTGATCTTCAAGTAAATAACTTAAGCAACTAAAGTATTAGTTAGAAGATTTTGATTTTAAACTGCTACAAAATTCTGTTCTTCAAGTAAATAACTTATAGAACAAAAGTAGTTATTTTAGGGTTTTCAATTTTAAACTATTAACAGAATGCTGATCTGCAAGTAAATAACTTATAGAACAGAAGTAGGTAATTTAGAGTTTTTAATTTTAAACTATAAACAAAATGCAGATCTTCAAGTAAATAACTTATAGAACAAAAGTAGTTATTTTAGGGTTTTCAATTTTAAGCTATTAACAAAATTCTGATCTTCAAGTAAAGAACTTATAGAACAGAAGTAGTTAATTTAGAGTTTTTAATTTTAAACTATTAACAAAATGCAGATCTTCAAGTAAATAACTTATAGAACAAAAGTAGTTATTTTAGGGTTTTCAATTTTAAACTATTAACAACATTCTGACCTTCAAGTAAATAACTTATAGAACTGAAGTAGTTAATTTAGAGTTTTTAATTTTAAACTATTAACAAAATTCTGATCTTCAAGTAAATAACTTAAAGAACTAAAGTATTAGTTTGAAGATTTCGATTTTAAATTGTCTACAAATTTCTGTACTTTAAGTAAATAACTAAACGAACAAAAGTAGTTAGTTTAGAGTTTTTAATTTTAAACTATTAACAAAATGCTGATCTTCAAGTAAATAACTTATAGAACAGAAGCAGTTAATTTAGAGTTTTTAATTTTAAACTATTAACAAAATGCAGATCTTCAAGTAAATAACTTATAGAACAAAAGTAGTTATTTTAGGATTTTCAATTTTAAACTATTAACAAAATTCTGATCTTCAAGTAAATAACTTATAGAACAGAAGGTGTTAATTTAGAGTTTTTAATTTTAAACTATTAACAAAATCCGTATCTTCAAGTAAATAACTTAAATAACTAAAGTATTAGTTTTGTATTTGTAGTATTTTGTAGTATTTTGATTTTAAATTGTCTACATATTTCTGTTCTTTATGTAAATAACTAAAAGAACAAAAGTAGTTAGATTATAGCTTTAATTTTAAACTATTAACAGAATGCAAATCTTCAAGTAAATAACTTATAGAACAAAAGTAGTTATTTTAGGGTTTTCAATTTTAAACTATTAACAAAATTATGATCTTCATGTAAATAACTTATAGAACATAAGTAGTTAATTTAGAGTTTTTAATTTTAAACTATAAACAAAATGCAGATCTTCAAGTAAATAACTTATAGAACAAAAGTAGTTATTTTAGGGTTTTCAATTTTAAACTAATAACAAAATTCTGATCTTCAAGTAAATAACTTAAGCAACTAAAGTATTAGTTAGAAGATTTTGATTTTAAATTGCTACAAAATTCCGTTCGTCAAGTAAATAACTTATAGAACAAAAGTAGTTATTTTTGAGTTTTCAATTATAAACTATTAGCAACATTCTGATCTTCAAGTAAATAACTTATAGAACAGAAGTAGTTAATTTAGAGTTTTTAATTTTAAACTATTAACAAAATGCAGATCTTCAAGTAAATAACTTATAGAACAAAAGTAGTTATTTTAGGGTTTTCAATTTTAAACTATTTACAAAACTCTGATCTTCAAGTAAATAACTTATAGAACAGAAGTAGTTAATTTAGAGTTTTTAATTTTAAACTATTAACAAAATGCTGATCTTCAAGTAAATATCTTATAGAACAGAAGTAGTTAATTTAGAGTTTTTAATTTTAAACTATTAACAAAATTCCGTTCGTCAAGTAAATAACTTATAGAACAAAAGTAGTTATTTTAGGGTTTTCAATTTTAAACTATTAACAAAACTCTGATCTTCAAGTAAATAACTTATAGAACAGAAGTAGTTAATTTAGAGTTTTTAATTTTAAACTATTAACAAAATGCTGATCTTCAAGTAAATATCTTATAGAACAGAAGTAGTTAATTTAGAGTTTTTAATTTTAAACTATTTACAAAATTCTGATCTTCAAGTAAATAACTTATAGAACAAAAGTAGTTATTTTAGGGTTTTCAATTTTAAACTATTAACAAAATTCTGATCTTCAAGTAAATAACTTAAGGAACTCAATAATTAGTTAGAAGATTTTGATTTTAAATTGCTACAAAATTCTGTTCTTCAAGTAAATAACTTATAGAGCAAAAGTAGGTATTTTAGAGTTTTTAATTTTAAACTATTTACAAAATTCTGATCTTCAAGTAAATAACTTATAGAACAAAAGTAGTTATTTTAGGGTTTTTAATTTTAAACTATTAACAAAATTCTGATCTTCAAGTAAATAACTTAAGGAACTCAATAATTAGTTAGAAGATTTTGATTTTAAATTGCTACAAAATTCTGTTCTTCAAGTAAATAACTTATAGAGCAAAAGTAGGTATTTTAGAGTTTTTAATTTTAAACTATTAACAAAATTCAGATTTTTAAGTAAATAACTTAAAGAACTAAAGTATTAGTTTGAAGATTTTGATTTTAAATTGTTTACATATTTCTGTTCTTTAAGTAAATAACTGAAAGAACAATAGTAGTTAGATTATAGCTCTAATTTTAAACTATTAACAAAATGCAAATCTTCAAGTAAATAACTTATAGAACAGAAGTAGTTAATTTAGAGTTTTTAATTTTAAACTATTAACAAAATGCAGATCTTCAAGTAAATAACTTATAGAACAAAAGTAGTTATTTTAGGGTTTTCAATTTTAAACTATTAACAAAATTCTGATCTTCAAGTAAATAACTTAAGGAACTAAAGTATTAGTTAGAAGATTTTCATTTTAAACTGCTACAAAATTCTGTTCTTCAAGTAAATAACTTATAGAACAAAAGTAGTTATTTTAGGGTTTTCAATTTTAAACTATTAACAAAATCCCGATCTTCAAGTAAATAACTTAAAGAACTAAAGTATTAGTTTGAAGATTTCGATTTTAAATTGTCTACAAATTTCTGTTCTTTAAGTAAATAACTAAAAGAACAGAAGTAGTTAGTTTATAGATTTAATTTTAAACTATTAACAAAATAGTGATTTTCAAGTAAATAACTTATAGACCAGAAGTAGTTAATTTAGAGTTTTTAATTTTAAACTATTAACAGAATGCTGATCTGCTAGTAAATAACTTATAGAACAGAAGTAGGTAATTTAGAGTTTTAAATTTTAAACTATTAACAAAATGCAGATCTTCAAGTAAATAACTTAAAGAACTAAAGTATTAGTTTGAAGATTTCGATTTTAAATTGTCTACAAATTTCTGTTCTTTAAGTAAATAACTAAAAGAACAAAAGTAGTTAGTTTATAGCTTTAATTTTAAACTATTAACAAAATAGTGATTTTCAAGTAAATAACTTATAGAACAGAAGTAGTTAATTTAGAGTTTTTAATTTCAAACTATTAACAGAATGCTGATCTGCAAGTAAATAACTTATAGAACAGAAGTAGGTAATTTAGAGTTTTAAATTTTAAACTATTAACAATATGCAGATCTTCAAGTAAATAACTTATAGAGCAAAAGTAGTTATTTTAGGGTTTTCAATTTTTAACTATTAACAAAATTCTGATCTTCAAGTAAATAACTTATAGAACAGAAGTAGTTATTTTAGGGTTTTCAATTTTAAACTATTAGCAAAATTCTTATCTTCAAGTAAATAACTTAAAGAACTAAAGTATTAGTTAGAAGATTTTGATTTTAAATTGCTACAAAATTCTGATCTTCAAGTAAATAACTTATAGAACAGAAGTAGTTAATTTAGGGTTTTCAATTTTAAACTATTAACAAAATTCTGATCTTCATGTAAATAACTTAAAGAACTAAAGTATTAGTTTGAAGATTTTGATTTTAAATTGTTTACATATTTCTGTTCTTTAAGTAAATAACTAAAAGAGCAATAGTAGTTAGATTATAGCTTTAATTTTAAACTATCAACAAAATGCAAATCTTCAAGTAAATAACTTATAGAACAAAAGTAGTTATTTTAGGGTTTGCAATTTTAAACTATTAACAAAATTCTGATCTTCAAGTAAATAACTTATAGAACAGAAGTAGTTAATTTAGAGTTTTTAATTTTAAACTATTAACAAAATGCAGATCTTCAAGTAAATAACTTATAGAACAAAAGTAGTTATTTTAGGGTTTTCAATTTTAAACTATTAACAAAATTCTGATCTTCAAGTAAATAACTTAAGCAACTAAAGTATTAGTTAGAAGATTTTGATTTTAAACTGCTACAAAATTCTGTTCTTCAAGTAAATAACTTATAGAACAAAAGTAGTTATTTTAGGGTTTTCAATTTTAAACTATTAACAGAATGCTGATCTGCAAGTAAATAACTTATAGAACAGAAGTAGGTAATTTAGAGTTTTTAATTTTAAACTATAAACAAAATGCAGATCTTCAAGTAAATAACTTATAGAACAAAAGTAGTTATTTTAGGGTTTTCAATTTTAAGCTATTAACAAAATTCTGATCTTCAAGTAAAGAACTTATAGAACAGAAGTAGTTAATTTAGAGTTTTTAATTTTAAACTATTAACAAAATGCAGATCTTCAAGTAAATAACTTATAGAACAAAAGTAGTTATTTTAGGGTTTTCAATTTTAAACTATTAACAACATTCTGACCTTCAAGTAAATAACTTATAGAACTGAAGTAGTTAATTTAGAGTTTTTAATTTTAAACTATTAACAAAATTCTGATCTTCAAGTAAATAACTTAAAGAACTAAAGTATTAGTTTGAAGATTTCGATTTTAAATTGTCTACAAATTTCTGTACTTTAAGTAAATAACTAAACGAACAAAAGTAGTTAGTTTAGAGTTTTTAATTTTAAACTATTAACAAAATGCTGATCTTCAAGTAAATAACTTATAGAACAGAAGCAGTTAATGTAGAGTTTTTAATTTTAAACTATTAACAAAATGCAGATCTTCAAGTAAATAACTTATAGAACAAAAGTAGTTATTTTAGGATTTTCAATTTTAAACTATTAACAAAATTCTGATCTTCAAGTAAATAACTTATAGAACAGAAGGTGTTAATTTAGAGTTTTTAATTTTAAACTATTAACAAAATCCGTATCTTCAAGTAAATAACTTAAATAACTAAAGTATTAGTTTTGTATTTGTAGTATTTTGTAGTATTTTGATTTTAAATTGTCTACATATTTCTGTTCTTTATGTAAATAACTAAAAGAACAAAAGTAGTTAGATTATAGCTTTAATTTTAAACTATTAACAGAATGCAAATCTTCAAGTAAATAACTTATAGAACAAAAGTAGTTATTTTAGGGTTTTCAATTTTAAACTATTAACAAAATTATGATCTTCATGTAAATAACTTATAGAACATAAGTTGTTAATTTAGAGTTTTTAATTTTAAACTATAAACAAAATGCAGATCTTCAAGTAAATAACTTATAGAACAAAAGTAGTTATTTTAGGGTTTTCAATTTTAAACTTATAACAAAATTCTGATCTTCAAGTAAATAACTTAAGCAACTAAAGTATTAGTTAGAAGATTTTGATTTTAAATTGCTACAAAATTCCGTTCGTCAAGTAAATAACTTATAGAACAAAAGTAGTTATTTTTGAGTTTTCAATTATAAACTATTAGCAACATTCTGATCTTCAAGTAAATAACTTATAGAACAGAAGTAGTTAATTTAGAGTTTTTAATTTTAAACTATTAACAAAATGCAGATCTTCAAGTAAATAACTTATAGAACAAAAGTAGTTATTTTAGGGTTTTCAATTTTAAACTATTTACAAAACTCTGATCTTCAAGTAAATAACTTATAGAACAGAAGTAGTTAATTTAGAGTTTTTAATTTTAAACTATTAACAAAATGCTGATCTTCAAGTAAATATCTTATAGAACAGAAGTAGTTAATTTAGAGTTTTTAATTTTAAACTATTAACAAAATTCCGTTCGTCAAGTAAATAACTTATAGAACAAAAGTAGTTATTTTAGGGTTTTCAATTTTAAACTATTTACAAAACTCTGATCTTCAAGTAAATAACTTATAGAACAGAAGTAGTTAATTTAGAGTTTTTAATTTTAAACTATTAACAAAATGCTGATCTTCAAGTAAATATCTTATAGAACAGAAGTAGTTAATTTAGAGTTTTTAATTTTAAACTATTTACAAAATTCTGATCTTCAAGTAAATAACTTATAGAACAAAAGTAGTTATTTTAGGGTTTTCAATTTTAAACTATTAACAAAATTCTGATCTTCAAGTAAATAACTTAAGGAACTCAATAATTAGTTAGAAGATTTTGATTTTAAATTGCTACAAAATTCTGTTCTTCAAGTAAATAACTTATAGAGCAAAAGTAGGTATTTTAGAGTTTTTAATTTTAAACTATTTACAAAATTCTGATCTTCAAGTAAATAACTTATAGAACAAAAGTAGTTATTTTAGGGTTTTTAATTTTAAACTATTAACAAAATTCTGATCTTCAAGTAAATAACTTAAGGAACTCAATAATTAGTTAGAAGATTTTGATTTTAAATTGCTACAAAATTCTGTTCTTCAAGTAAATAACTTATAGAGCAAAAGTAGGTATTTTAGAGTTTTTAATTTTAAACTATTAACAAAATTCAGATTTTTAAGTAAATAACTTAAAGAACTAAAGTATTAGTTTGAAGATTTTGATTTTAAATTGTTTACATATTTCTGTTCTTTAAGTAAATAACTGAAAGAACAATAGTAGTTAGATTATAGCTCTAATTTTAAACTATTAACAAAATGCAAATCTTCAAGTAAATAACTTATAGAACAGAAGTAGTTAATTTAGAGTTTTTAATTTTAAACTATTAACAGAATGCTGATCTGCTAGTAAATAACTTATAGAGCAAAAGTAGTTATTTTAGGGTTTTCAATTTTTAACTATTAAGAAAATTCTGATCTTCAAGTAAATAACTTATAGTACAGAAGTAGTTATTTTAGGGTTTTCAATTTTAAACTATTAGCAAAATTCTGATCTTCAAGTAAATAACTTAAAGAACTAAAGTATTAGTTAGAAGATTTTGATTTTAAATTGCTACAAAATTCTGATCTTCAAGTAAATAACTTATAGAACAGAAGTAGTTAATTTAGAGTTTTTAATTTTAAACTATTAACAGAATGCTGATCTGCAAGTAAATAACTTATAGAACAGAAGTAGGTAATTTAGAGTTTTTAATTTTAAACTATAAACAAAATGCAGATCTTCAAGTAAATAACTTATAGAACAAAAGTAGTTATTTTAGGGTTTTCAATTTTAAACTAATAACAAAATTCTGATCTTCAAGTAAATAACTTAAGCAACTAAAGTATTAGTTAGAAGATTTTGATTTTAAATTGCTACAAAATTCCGTTCGTCAAGTAAATAAATTATAGAACAAAAGTAGTTATTTTTGAGTTTTCAATTTTAAACTATTAGCAACATTCTGATCTTCAAGTAAATAACTTATAGAACAGAAGTAGTTAATTTAGAGTTTTTGATTTTAAACTATTAACAAAATGCAGATCTTCAAGTAAATAACTTATAGAACAAAAGTAGTTATTTTAGGGTTTTCAATTTTAAACTATTTACAAAACTCTGATCTTCAAGTAAATAACTTATAGAACAGAAGTAGTTAATTTAGAGTTTTTAATTTTAAACTATTAACAAAATGCTGATCTTCAAGTAAATATCTTATAGAACAGAAGTAGTTAATTTAGAGTTTTTAATTTTAAACTATTAACAAAATGCAGATCTTCAAGTAAATAACTTATAGAACAAAAGTAGTTATTTTAGGGTTTTCAATTTTAAACTATTTACAAAATTCTGATCTTCAAGTAAATAACTTATAGAACAAAAGTAGTTATTTTAGGGTTTTCAATTTTAAACTATTAACAAAATTCTGATCTTCAAGTAAATAACTTAAGGAACTCAAGTATTAGTTAGAAGATTTTGATTTTAAATTGCTTTAAAATTCTGTTCTTCAAGTAAATAACTTATAGAGCAAAAGTAGGTATTTTAGAGTTTTTAATTTTAAACTATTAACAAAATTCAGATCTTTAAGTAAATAACTTATAGAACAAAAATAGTGTTATTTTAGGGTTTTCAATTTTAAACTATTAACAAAATTCTGATCTTCATGTAAATAACTTATAGAACAAAAGTAGTTATTTTAGGGTTTTCGATTTTAAACTATTAACAAAATTCTGATCTTCAAGTAAATAACTTAAAGAACTAAAGTATTAGTTTGAAGATTTTGATTTTAAATTGTTTACATATTTCTGTTCTTTAAGTAAATAACTAAAAGAACAATAGTAGTTAGATTATAGCTTTAATTTTAAACTATCAACAAAATGCAAATCTTCAAGTAAATAACTTATAGAACAAAAGTAGTTATTTTAGGGTTTGCAATTTTAAACTATTAACAAAATTCTGATCTTCAAGTAAATAACTTATAGAACAGAAGTAGTTAATTTAGAGTTTTTAATTTTAAACTATTAACAGAATGCTGATCTGCTAGTAAATAACTTATAGAGCAAAAGTAGTTATTTTAGGGTTTTCAATTTTTAACTATTAAGAAAATTCTGATCTTCAAGTAAATAACTTATAGTACAGAAGTAGTTATTTTAGGGTTTTCAATTTTAAACTATTAGCAAAATTCTGATCTTCAAGTAAATAACTTAAAGAACTAAAGTATTAGTTAGAAGATTTTGATTTTAAATTGCTACAAAATTCTGATCTTCAAGTAAATAACTTATAGAACAGAAGTAGTTAATTTAGAGTTTTTAATTTTAAACTATTAACAGAATGCTGATCTGCAAGTAAATAACTTATAGAACAGAAGTAGGTAATTTAGAGTTTTTAATTTTAAACTATAAACAAAATGCAGATCTTCAAGTAAATAACTTATAGAACAAAAGTAGTTATTTTAGGGTTTTCAATTTTAAACTAATAACAAAATTCTGATCTTCAAGTAAATAACTTAAGCAACTAAAGTATTAGTTAGAAGATTTTGATTTTAAATTGCTACAAAATTCCGTTCGTCAAGTAAATAAATTATAGAACAAAAGTAGTTATTTTTGAGTTTTCAATTTTAAACTATTAGCAACATTCTGATCTTCAAGTAAATAACTTATAGAACAGAAGTAGTTAATTTAGAGTTTTTGATTTTAAACTATTAACAAAATGCAGATCTTCAAGTAAATAACTTATAGAACAAAAGTAGTTATTTTAGGGTTTTCAATTTTAAACTATTTACAAAACTCTGATCTTCAAGTAAATAACTTATAGAACAGAAGTAGTTAATTTAGAGTTTTTAATTTTAAACTATTAACAAAATGCTGATCTTCAAGTAAATATCTTATAGAACAGAAGTAGTTAATTTAGAGTTTTTAATTTTAAACTATTAACAAAATGCAGATCTTCAAGTAAATAACTTATAGAACAAAAGTAGTTATTTTAGGGTTTTCAATTTTAAACTATTTACAAAATTCTGATCTTCAAGTAAATAACTTATAGAACAAAAGTAGTTATTTTAGGGTTTTCAATTTTAAACTATTAACAAAATTCTGATCTTCAAGTAAATAACTTAAGGAACTCAAGTATTAGTTAGAAGATTTTGATTTTAAATTGCTTTAAAATTCTGTTCTTCAAGTAAATAACTTATAGAGCAAAAGTAGGTATTTTAGAGTTTTTAATTTTAAACTATTAACAAAATTCAGATCTTTAAGTAAATAACTTATAGAACAAAAATAGTGTTATTTTAGGGTTTTCAATTTTAAACTATTAACAAAATTCTGATCTTCATGTAAATAACTTATAGAACAAAAGTAGTTATTTTAGGGTTTTCGATTTTAAACTATTAACAAAATTCTGATCTTCAAGTAAATAACTTAAAGAACTAAAGTATTAGTTTGAAGATTTTGATTTTAAATTGTTTACATATTTCTGTTCTTTAAGTAAATAACTAAAAGAACAATAGTAGTTAGATTATAGCTTTAATTTTAAACTATCAACAAAATGCAAATCTTCAAGTAAATAACTTATAGAACAAAAGTAGTTATTTTAGGGTTTGCAATTTTAAACTATTAACAAAATTCTGATCTTCAAGTAAATAACTTATAGAACAGAAGTAGTTAATTTAGAGTTTTTAATTTTAAACTATTAACAAAATGCAGATCTTCAAGTAAATAACTTATAGAACAAAAGTAGTTATTTTAGGGTTTTCAATTTTAAACTATTAACAAAATTCTGATCTTCAAGTAAATAACTTAAGCAACTAAAGTATTAGTTAGAAGATTTTGATTTTAAACTGCTACAAAATTCTGTTCTTCAAGTAAATAACTTATAGAACAAAAGTAGTTATTTTAGGGTTTTCAATTTTAAACTATTAACAGAATGCTGATCTGCAAGTAAATAACTTATAGAACAGAAGTAGGTAATTTAGAGTTTTTAATTTTAAACTATAAACAAAATGCAGATCTTCAAGTAAATAACTTATAGAACAAAAGTAGTTATTTTAGGGTTTTCAATTTTAAGCTATTAACAAAATTCTGATCTTCAAGTAAAGAACTTATAGAACAGAAGTAGTTAATTTAGAGTTTTTAATTTTAAACTATTAACAAAATGCAGATCTTCAAGTAAATAACTTATAGAACAAAAGTAGTTATTTTAGGGTTTTCAATTTTAAACTATTAACAACATTCTGACCTTCAAGTAAATAACTTATAGAACTGAAGTAGTTAATTTAGAGTTTTTAATTTTAAACTATTAACAAAATTCTGATCTTCAAGTAAATAACTTAAAGAACTAAAGTATTAGTTTGAAGATTTCGATTTTAAATTGTCTACAAATTTCTGTACTTTAAGTAAATAACTAAACGAACAAAAGTAGTTAGTTTAGAGTTTTTAATTTTAAACTATTAACAAAATGCTGATCTTCAAGTAAATAACTTATAGAACAGAAGCAGTTAATTTAGAGTTTTTAATTTTAAACTATTAACAAAATGCAGATCTTCAAGTAAATAACTTATAGAACAAAAGTAGTTATTTTAGGATTTTCAATTTTAAACTATTAACAAAATTCTGATCTTCAAGTAAATAACTTATAGAACAGAAGGTGTTAATTTAGAGTTTTTAATTTTAAACTATTAACAAAATCCGTATCTTCAAGTAAATAACTTAAATAACTAAAGTATTAGTTTTGTATTTGTAGTATTTTGTAGTATTTTGATTTTAAATTGTCTACATATTTCTGTTCTTTATGTAAATAACTAAAAGAACAAAAGTAGTTAGATTATAGCTTTAATTTTAAACTATTAACAGAATGCAAATCTTCAAGTAAATAACTTATAGAACAAAAGAAGTTATTTTAGGGTTTTCAATTTTAAACTATTAACAAAATTATGATCTTCATGTAAATAACTTATAGAACATAAGTAGTTAATTTAGAGTTTTTAATTTTAAACTATAAACAAAATGCAGATCTTCAAGTAAATAACTTATAGAACAAAAGTAGTTATTTTAGGGTTTTCAATTTTAAACTAATAACAAAATTCTGATCTTCAAGTAAATAACTTAAGCAACTAAAGTATTAGTTAGAAGATTTTGATTTTAAATTGCTACAAAATTCCGTTCGTCAAGTAAATAACTTATAGAACAAAAGTAGTTATTTTTGAGTTTTCAATTATAAACTATTAGCAACATTCTGATCTTCAAGTAAATAACTTATAGAACAGAAGTAGTTAATTTAGAGTTTTTAATTTTAAACTATTAACAAAATGCAGATCTTCAAGTAAATAACTTATAGAACAAAAGTAGTTATTTTAGGGTTTTCAATTTTAAACTATTTACAAAACTCTGATCTTCAAGTAAATAACTTATAGAACAGAAGTAGTTAATTTAGAGTTTTTAATTTTAAACTATTAACAAAATGCAGATCTTCAAGTAAATAACTTATAGAACAAAAGTAGTTATTTTAGGATTTTCAATTTTAAACTATTAACAAAATTCTGATCTTCAAGTAAATAACTTATAGAACAGAAGTAGTTATTTTAGGGTTTTCAATTTTAAACTATTTACAAAACTCTGATCTTCAAGTAAATAACTTATAGAACAGAAGTAGTTAATTTAGAGTTTTTAATTTTAAACTATTAACAAAATGCTGATCTTCAAGTAAATATCTTATAGAACAGAAGTAGTTAATTTAGAGTTTTTAATTTTAAACTATTTACAAAATTCTGATCTTCAAGTAAATAACTTATAGAACAAAAGTAGTTATTTTAGGGTTTTCAATTTTAAACTATTGACAAAATTCTGATCTTCAAGTAAATAACTTAAGGAACTCAATAATTAGTTAGAAGATTTTGATTTTAAATTGCTACAAAATTCTGTTCTTCAAGTAAATAACTTATAGAGCAAAAGTAGGTATTTTAGAGTTTTTAATTTTAAACTATTTACAAAATTCTGATCTTTAAGTAAATAACTTATAGAACAAAAGTAGTTATTTTAGGGTTTTTAATTTTAAACTATTAACAAAATTCTGATCTTCAAGTAAATAACTTAAGGAACTCAATAATTAGTTAGAAGATTTTGATTTTAAATTGCTACAAAATTCTGTTCTTCAAGTAAATAACTTATAGAGCAAAAGTAGGTATTTTAGAGTTTTTAATTTTAAACTATTAACAAAATTCAGATTTTTAAGTAAATAACTTAAAGAACTCAATAATTAGTTAGAAGATTTTGATTTTAAATTGCTACAAAATTCTGTTCTTCAAGTAAATAACTTATAGAACAAAAGTAGTTATTTTAGGATTTTCAATTTTAAACTATTAACAAAATTCTGATCTTCAAGTAAATAACTTATAGAACAGAAGGTGTTAATTTAGAGTTTTTAATTTTAAACTATTAACAAAATCCGTATCTTCAAGTAAATAACTTAAATAACTAAAGTATTAGTTTTGTATTTGTAGTATTTTGTAGTATTTTGATTTTAAATTGTCTACATATTTCTGTTCTTTATGTAAATAACTAAAAGAACAAAAGTAGTTAGATTATAGCTTTAATTTTAAACTATTAACAGAATGCAAATCTTCAAGTAAATAACTTATAGAACAAAAGTAGTTATTTTAGGGTTTTCAATTTTAAACTATTAACAAAATTATGATCTTCATGTAAATAACTTATAGAACATAAGTAGTTAATTTAGAGTTTTTAATTTTAAACTATAAACAAAATGCAGATCTTCAAGTAAATAACTTATAGAACAAAAGTAGTTATTTTAGGGTTTTCAATTTTAAACTAATAACAAAATTCTGATCTTCAAGTAAATAACTTAAGCAACTAAAGTATTAGTTAGAAGATTTTGATTTTAAATTGCTACAAAATTCCGTTCGTCAAGTAAATAACTTATAGAACAAAAGTAGTTATTTTTGAGTTTTCAATTATAAACTATTAGCAACATTCTGATCTTCAAGTAAATAACTTATAGAACAGAAGTAGTTAATTTAGAGTTTTTAATTTTAAACTATTAACAAAATGCAGATCTTCAAGTAAATAACTTATAGAACAAAAGTAGTTATTTTAGGGTTTTCAATTTTAAACTATTTACAAAACTCTGATCTTCAAGTAAATAACTTATAGAACAGAAGTAGTTAATTTAGAGTTTTTAATTTTAAACTATTAACAAAATGCTGATCTTCAAGTAAATATCTTATAGAACAGAAGTAGTTAATTTAGAGTTTTTAATTTTAAACTATTAACAAAATTCCGTTCGTCAAGTAAATAACTTATAGAACAAAAGTAGTTATTTTAGGGTTTTCAATTTTAAACTATTTACAAAACTCTGATCTTCAAGTAAATAACTTATAGAACAGAAGTAGTTAATTTAGAGTTTTTAATTTTAAACTATTAACAAAATGCTGATCTTCAAGTAAATATCTTATAGAACAGAAGTAGTTATTTAAGAGTTTTTAATTTTAAACTATTTACAAAATTCTGATCTTCAAGTAAATAACTTATAGAACAAAAGTAGTTATTTTAGGGTTATCAATTTTAAACTATTAACAAAATTCTGATCTTCAAGTAAATAACTTAAGGAACTCAATAATTAGTTAGAAGATTTTGATTTTAAATTGCTACAAAATTCTGTTCTTCAAGTAAATAACTTATAGAGCAAAAGTAGGTATTTTAGAGTTTTTAATTTTAAACTATTTACAAAATTCTGATCTTCAAGTAAATAACTTATAGAACAAAAGTAGTTATTTTAGGGTTTTTAATTTTAAACTATTAACAAAATTCTGATCTTCAAGTAAATAACTTAAGGAACTCAATAATTAGTTAGAAGATTTTGATTTTAAATTGCTACAAAATTCTGTTCTTCAAGTAAATAACTTATAGAGCAAAAGTAGGTATTTTAGAGTTTTTAATTTTAAACTATTAACAAAATTCAGATTTTTAAGTAAATAACTTAAAGAACTAAAGTATTAGTTTGAAGATTTTGATTTTAAATTGTTTACATATTTCTGTTCTTTAAGTAAATAACTGAAAGAACAATAGTAGTTAGATTATAGCTCTAATTTTAAACTATTAACAAAATGCAAATCTTCAAGTAAATAACTTATAGAACAGAAGTAGTTAATTTAGAGTTTTTAATTTTAAACTATTAACAAAATGCAGATCTTCAAGTAAATAACTTATAGAACAAAAGTAGTTATTTTAGGGTTTTCAATTTTAAACTATTAACAAAATTCTGATCTTCAAGTAAATAACTTAAGGAACTAAAGTATTAGTTAGAAGATTTTCATTTTAAACTGCTACAAAATTCTGTTCTTCAAGTAAATAACTTATAGAACAAAAGTAGTTATTTTAGGGTTTTCAATTTTAAACTATTAACAAAATTCTGATCTTCAAGTAAATAACTTAAAGAACTAAAGTATTAGTTTGAAGATTTCGATTTTAAATTGTCTACAAATTTCTGTTCTTTAAGTAAATATCTTATAGAACAGAAGTAGTTAATTAAGAGTTTTTAATTTTAAACTATTTACAAAATTCTGATCTTCAAGTAAATAACTTATAGAACAAAAGTAGTTATTTTAGGGTTATCAATTTTAAACTATTAACAAAATTCTGATCTTCAAGTAAATAACTTAAGGAACTCAATAATTAGTTAGAAGATTTTGATTTTAAATTGCTACAAAATTCTGTTCTTCAAGTAAATAACTTATAGAGCAAAAGTAGGTATTTTAGAGTTTTTAATTTTAAACTATTTACAAAATTCTGATCTTCAAGTAAATAACTTATAGAACAAAAGTAGTTATTTTAGGGTTTTTAATTTTAAACTATTAACAAAATTCTGATCTTCAAGTAAATAACTTAAGGAACTCAATAATTAGTTAGAAGATTTTGATTTTAAATTGCTACAAAATTCTGTTCTTCAAGTAAATAACTTATAGAGCAAAAGTAGGTATTTTAGAGTTTTTAATTTTAAACTATTAACAAAATTCAGATTTTTAAGTAAATAACTTAAAGAACTAAAGTATTAGTTTGAAGATTTTGATTTTAAATTGTTTACATATTTCTGTTCTTTAAGTAAATAACTGAAAGAACAATAGTAGTTAGATTATAGCTCTAATTTTAAACTATTAACAAAATGCAAATCTTCAAGTAAATAACTTATAGAACAGAAGTAGTTAATTTAGAGTTTTTAATTTTAAACTATTAACAAAATGCAGATCTTCAAGTAAATAACTTATAGAACAAAAGTAGTTATTTTAGGGTTTTCAATTTTAAACTATTAACAAAATTCTGATCTTCAAGTAAATAACTTAAGGAACTAAAGTATTAGTTAGAAGATTTTCATTTTAAACTGCTACAAAATTCTGTTCTTCAAGTAAATAACTTATAGAACAAAAGTAGTTATTTTAGGGTTTTCAATTTTAAACTATTAACAAAATTCTGATCTTCAAGTAAATAACTTAAAGAACTAAAGTATTAGTTTGAAGATTTCGATTTTAAATTGTCTACAAATTTCTGTTCTTTAAGTAAATAACTAAAAGAACAAAAGTAGTTAGTTTATAGCTTTAATTTTAAACTATTAACAAAATAGTGATTTTCAAGTAAATAACTTATAGACCAGAAGTAGTTAATTTAGAGTTTTTAATTTTAAACTATTAACAGAATGCTGATCTGCTAGTAAATAACTTATAGAACAGAAGTAGGTAATTTAGAGTTTTAAATTTTAAACTATTAACAAAATGCAGATCTTCAAGTAAATAACTTAAAGAACTAAAGTATTAGTTTGAAGATTTCGATTTTAAATTGTCTACAAATTTCTGTTCTTTAAGTAAATAACTAAAAGAACAAAAGTAGTTAGTTTATAGCTTTAATTTTAAACTATTAACAAAATAGTGATTTTCAAGTAAATAACTTATAGAACAGAAGTAGTTAATTTAGAGTTTTTAATTTCAAACTATTAACAGAATGCTGATCTGCAAGTAAATAACTTATAGAACAGAAGTAGGTAATTTAGAGTTTTAAATTTTAAACTATTAACAATATGCAGATCTTCAAGTAAATAACTTATAGAGCAAAAGTAGTTATTTTAGGGTTTTCAATTTTTAACTATTAACAAAATTCTGATCTTCAAGTAAATAACTTATAGAACAGAAGTAGTTATTTTAGGGTTTTCAATTTTAAACTATTAGCAAAATTCTTATCTTCAAGTAAATAACTTAAAGAACTAAAGTATTAGTTAGAAGATTTTGATTTTAAATTGCTACAAAATTCTGATCTTCAAGTAAATAACTTATAGAACAGAAGTAGTTAATTTAGGGTTTTCAATTTTAAACTATTAACAAAATTCTGATCTTCATGTAAATAACTTATAGAACAGAAGTAGTTAATTTAGAGTTTTTAATTTTAAACTATTAACTAAACGCAGATCTTCAATTAAATAACTTATAGAACAAAAGTAGTTATTTTAGGGTTTTCAATTTTAAACTATTACCAAAATTCTGATCTTTAAGTAAATAACTTGAGGAACTAAAGTATTAGTTAGAAGATTTTAATTTTAAATTGCTACAAAATTCTGATCTTCAAGTAAATAACTTATAGAACAGAAGTAGTTAATTTAGAGTTTTTAATTTTAAACTATTAACAAAATGCAGATCTTCGAGTAAATAACTTATAGAACAAAAATAGTTATTTTAAGGTTTTCAATTTTAAACTATTAACAAAATTCTGATCTTCAAGTAAATAACTTAAAGAACTAAAGTATTAGTTTGAAGATTTCGATTTTAAATTGTCTACTAATTTCTGTTCTTTAAGTAAATAACTAAAAGAACAAAAGTAGTTAGTTTATAGCTTTAATTTTAAACTATTAACAAAATAGTGATTTTCAAGTAAATAACTTATAGACCAGAAGTAGTTAATTTAGAGTTTTTAATTTTAAACTATTAACAGAATGCTGATCTGCAAGTAAATAACTTATAGAACTGAATTAGGTAATTTAGAGTTTTAAATTTTAAACTATTAACAAAATGCAGATCTTCAAGTAAATAACTTATAGAGCAAAAGTAGTTATTTTAGGGTTTTCAATTTTTAACTATTAACAAAATTCTGATCTTCAAGTAAATAACTTATAGAACAGAAGTAGTTATTTTAGGGTTTTCAATTTTAAACTATTAGCAAAATTCTGATCTTCAAGTAAATAACTTAAAGAACAGAAGTAGTTAATTTAGAGTTTTTAATTTTAAACTATTAACAGAATGCTGATCTGCAAGTAAATAACTTATAGAACAGAAGTAGGTAATTTAGAGTTTTAAATTTTAAACTATTAACAATATGCAGATCTTCAAGTAAATAACTTATACTATATTATATATATAACTATACATTCTTATAGAGCAAAAGTAGTTATTTTAGGGTTTTCAATTATTAACTATTAACAAAATTCTGATCTTCAAGTAAATAACTTATAGAACAGAAGTAGTTATTTTAGGGTTTTCAATTTTAAACTATTAACAAAATTCTGATCTTCAAGTAAATAACTTATAGAACAGAAGTAGTTAATTTAGGGTTTTCAATTTTAAACTATTAACAAAATGCAGATCTTCAAGTAAATAACTTATAGAGCAAAAGTAGATATTTTAGGGTTTTCAATTATTAACTATTAACAAAATTCTGATCTTCAAGTAAATAACTTATAGATCAGAAGTAGTTATTTTAGGGTTTTCAATTTTAAACTATTAACAAAATTCTGATCTTCAAGTAAATAACTTATAGAACAGAAGTAGTTAATTTAGGGTTTTTAATTTTAAACTATTAACTAAACGCAGATCTTCAATTAAATAACTTATAGAACAAAAGTAGTTATTTTAGGGTTTTCAATTTTAAACTATTACCAAAATTCTGATCTTTAAGTAAATAACTTGAGGAACTAAAGTATTAGTTAGAAGATTTTAATTTTAAATTGCTACAAAATTCTGTTCTTCAAGTAAATAACTTATAGAACAAAAGTAGTTATTTTAGAGTTTTCAATTTTAAACTATTAACAACATTCTGATCTTCAAGTAAATAACTTATAGAACAGAAGTAGTTAATTTAGAGTTTTTAATTTTAAACTATTAACAAAATGCAGATCTTCAAGTAAATAACTTAAAGAACTAAAGTATTAGTTTGAAGATTTTGATTTTAAATTGTTTACATATTTTTGTTCTTTAAGTAAATAACTAAAAAAACAGTAGTAGTTAGATTATAGCTTTAATTTTAACCTATTAACAAAATGCAAATCTTCAAGTAAATAACTTATAGAACATAAGTAGTTATTTTAGGGTTAGCAATTTTAAACTATTAACAAAATTCTGATCTTCAAGTAAATAACTTAAGGAACTAAAGTATTAGTTAGAAGATTTTGATTTTAAACTGCTACAAAATTCTGTTCTTCAAGTAAATAACTTAAAGAACTAAAGTATTAGTTAGAAGATTTTGATTTTAAATTGCTACAAAATTCTGATCTTCAAGTAAATAACTTATAGAACAGAAGTAGTTAATTTAGAGTTTTTAATTTCAAACTATTAACAGAATGCTGATCTGCAAGTAAATAACTTATAGAACAGAAGTAGGTAATTTAGAGTTTTAAATTTTAAACTATTAACAATATGCAGATCTTCAAGTAAATAACTTATAGAGCAAAAGTAGTTATTTTAGGGTTTTCAATTTTTAACTATTAACAAAATTCTGATCTTCAAGTAAATAACTTATAGAACAGAAGTAGTTGTTTTAGGGTTTTCAATTTTAAACTATTAGCAAAATTCTGATCTACAAGTAAATAACTTAAAGAACTAAAGTATTAGTTAGAAGATTTTGATTTTAAATTGCTACAAAATTCTGATCTTCAAGTAAATAACTTATAGAACAGAAGTAGTTAATTTAGAGTTTTTAATTTTAAACTATTAACAAAATGCAGATCTTCGAGTAAATAACTTATAGAACAAAAATAGTTATTTTAAGGTTTTCAATTTTAAACTATTAACAAAATTCTGATCTTCAAGTAAATAACTTAAAGAACTAAAGTATTAGTTTGAAGATTTCGATTTTAAATTGTCTACTAATTTCTGTTCTTTAAGTAAATAACTAAAAGAACAAAAGTAGTTAGTTTATAGCTTTAATTTTAAACTATTAACAAAATAGTGATTTTCAAGTAAATAACTTATAGAACAGAAGTAGTTAATTTAGAGTTTTTAATTTTAAACTATTAACAAAATGCAGATCTTCAAGTAAATAACTTATAGAACAAAAGTAGTTATTTTAGGGTTTTCAATTTTAAACTATTAACAAAATTCTGATCTTCAAGTAAATAACTTAAGCAACTAAAGTATTAGTTAGAAGATTTTGATTTTAAACTGCTACAAAATTCTGTTCTTCAAGTAAATAACTTATAGAACAAAAGTAGTTATTTTAGGGTTTTCAATTTTAAACTATTAACAGAATGCTGATCTGCAAGTAAATAACTTATAGAACAGAAGTAGGTAATTTAGAGTTTTTAATTTTAAACTATAAACAAAATGCAGATCTTCAAGTAAATAACTTATAGAACAAAAGTAGTTATTTTAGGGTTTTCAATTTTAAGCTATTAACAAAATTCTGATCTTCAAGTAAATAACTTAAGCAACTAAAGTATTAGTTAGAAGATTTTGATTTTAAACTGCTACAAAATTCTGTTCTTCAAGTAAATAACTTATAGAACAAAAGTAGTTATTTTAGGGTTTTCAATTTTAAACTATTAACAGAATGCTGATCTGCAAGTAAATAACTTATAGAACAGAAGTAGGTAATTTAGAGTTTTTAATTTTAAACTATAAACAAAATGCAGATCTTCAAGTAAATAACTTATAGAACAAAAGTAGTTATTTTAGGGTTTTCAATTTTAAGCTATTAACAAAATTCTGATCTTCAAGTAAATAACTTATAGAACAAAAGTAGTTATTTTAAGGTTTTCAATTTTAAACTATTAACAACATTCTGACCTTCAAGTAAATAACTTATAGAACTGAAGTAGTTAATTTAGAGTTTTTAATTTTAAACTATTAACAAAATTCTGATCTTCAAGTAAATAACTTAAAGAACTAAAGTATTAGTTTGAAGATTTCGATTTTAAATTGTCTACAAATTTCTGTACTTTAAGTAAATAACTAAACGAACAAAAGTAGTTAGTTTAGAGTTTTTAATTTTAAACTATTAACAAAATGCTGATCTTCAAGTAAATAACTTATAGAACAGAAGCAGTTAATTTAGAGTTTTTAATTTTAAACTATTAACAAAATGCAGATCTTCAAGTAAATAACTTATAGAACAAAAGTAGTTATTTTAGGATTTTCAATTTTAAACTATTAACAAAATTCTGATCTTCAAGTAAATAACTTATAGAACAGAAGGTGTTAATTTAGAGTTTTTAATTTTAAACTATTAACAAAATCCGTATCTTCAAGTAAATAACTTAAATAACTAAAGTATTAGTTTTGTATTTGTAGTATTTTGTAGTATTTTGATTTTAAATTGTCTACATATTTCTGTTCTTTATGTAAATAACTAAAAGAACAAAAGTAGTTAGATTATAGCTTTAATTTTAAACTATTAACAGAATGCAAATCTTCAAGTAAATAACTTATAGAACAAAAGTAGTTATTTTAGGGTTTTCAATTTTAAACTATTAACAAAATTATGATCTTCATGTAAATAACTTATAGAACATAAGTAGTTAATTTAGAGTTTTTAATTTTAAACTATAAACAAAATGCAGATCTTCAAGTAAATAACTTATAGAACAAAAGTAGTTATTTTAGGGTTTTCAATTTTAAACTTATAACAAAATTCTGATCTTCAAGTAAATAACTTAAGCAACTAAAGTATTAGTTAGAAGATTTTGATTTTAAATTGCTACAAAATTCCGTTCGTCAAGTAAATAACTTATAGAACAAAAGTAGTTATTTTTGAGTTTTCAATTATAAACTATTAGCAACATTCTGATCTTCAAGTAAATAACTTATAGAACAGAAGTAGTTAATTTAGAGTTTTTAATTTTAAACTATTAACAAAATGCAGATCTTCAAGTAAATAACTTATAGAACAAAAGTAGTTATTTTAGGGTTTTCAATTTTAAACTATTTACAAAACTCTGATCTTCAAGTAAATAACTTATAGAACAGAAGTAGTTAATTTAGAGTTTTTAATTTTAAACTATTAACAAAATGCTGATCGTCAAGTAAATATCTTATAGAACAGAAGTAGTTAATTTAGAGTTTTTAATTTTAAACTATTAACAAAATTCCGTTCGTCAAGTAAATAACTTATAGAACAAAAGTAGTTATTTTAGGGTTTTCAATTTTAAACTATTTACAAAACTCTGATCTTCAAGTAAATAACTTATAGAACAGAAGTAGTTAATTTAGAGTTTTTAATTTTAAACTATTAACAAAATGCTGATCTTCAAGTAAATATCTTATAGAACAGAAGTAGTTAATTTAGAGTTTTTAATTTTAAACTATTTAAAAAATTCTGATCTTCAAGTAAATAACTTATAGAACAAAAGTAGTTATTTTAGGGTTTTCAATTTTAAACTATTAACAAAATTCTGATCTTCAAGTAAATAACTTAAGGAACTCAATAATTAGTTAGAAGATTTTGATTTTAAATTGCTACAAAATTCTGTTCTTCAAGTAAATAACTTATTGAGCAAAAGTAGGTATTTTAGAGTTTTTAATTTTAAACTATTTACAAAATTCTGATCTTCAAGTAAATAACTTATAGAACAAAAGTAGTTATTTTAGGGTTTTTAATTTTAAACTATTAACAAAATTCAGATTTTTAAGTAAATAACTTAAAGAACTAAAGTATTAGTTTGAAGATTTTGATTTTAAATTGTTTACATATTTCTGTTCTTTAAGTAAATAACTGAAAGAACAATAGTAGTTAGATTATAGCTCTAATTTTAAACTATTAACAAAATGCAAATCTTCAAGTAAACAACTTATAGAACAAAAGTAGTTATTTTAGGGTTTGCAATTTTAAACTATTAACAAAATTCTGATCTTCAAGTAAATAACTTATAGAACAGAAGTAGTTAATTTAGAGTTTTTAATTTTAAACTATTAACAAAATGCAGATCTTCAAGTAAATAACTTATAGAACAAAAGTAGTTATTTTAGGGTTTTCAATTTTAAACTATTAACAAAATTCTGATCTTCAAGTAAATAACTTAAGGAACTATAGTATTAGTTAGAAGATTTTCATTTTAAACTGCTACAAAATTCTGTTCTTCAAGTAAATAACTTATAGAACAAAAGTAGTTATTTTAGGGTTTTCAATTTTAAACTATTAACAAAATTCTGATCTTCAAGTAAATAACTTAAAGAACTAAAGTATTAGTTTGAAGATTTCGATTTTAAATTGTCTACAAATTTCTGTTCTTTAAGTAAATAACTAAAAGAACAAAAGTAGTTAGTTTATAGCTTTAATTTTAAACTATTAACAAAATAGTGATTTTCAAGTAAATAACTTATAGACCAGAAGTAGTTAATTTAGAGTTTTTAATTTTAAACTATTAACAGAATGCTGATCTGCTAGTAAATAACTTATAAAACAGAAGTAGGTAATTTAGAGTTTTAAATTTTAAACTATTAACAAAATGCAGATCTTCAAGTAAATAACTTAAAGAACTAAAGTATTAGTTTGAAGATTTCGATTTTAAATTGTCTACAAATTTCTGTTCTTTAAGTAAATAACTAAAAGAACAAAAGTAGTTAGTTTATAGCTTTAATTTTAAACTATTAACAAAATAGTGATTTTCAAGTAAATAACTTATAGAACAGAAGTAGTTAATTTAGAGTTTTTAATTTCAAACTATTAACAGAATGCTGATCTGCAAGTAAATAACTTATAGAACAGAAGTAGGTAATTTAGAGTTTTAAATTTTAAACTATTAACAATATGCAGATCTTCAAGTAAATAACTTATAGAGCAAAAGTAGTTATTTTAGGGTTTTCAATTTTTAACTATTAACAAAATTCTGATCTTCAAGTAAATAACTTATAGAACAGAAGTAGTTATTTTAGGGTTTTCAATTTTAAACTATTAGCAAAATTCTTATCTTCAAGTAAATAACTTAAAGAACTAAAGTATTAGTTAGAAGATTTTGATTTTAAATTGCTACAAAATTCTGATCTTCAAGTAAATAACTTATAGAACAGAAGTAGTTAATTTAGGGTTTTCAATTTTAAACTATTAACAAAATTCTGATCTTCATGTAAATAACTTATAGAACAGAAGTAGTTAATTTAGAGTTTTTAATTTTAAACTATTAACTAAACGCAGATCTTCAATTAAATAACTTATAGAACAAAAGTAGTTATTTTAGGGTTTTCAATTTTAAACTATTACCAAAATTCTGATCTTTAAGTAAATAACTTGAGGAACTAAAGTATTAGTTAGAAGATTTTAATTTTAAATTGCTACAAAATTCTGATCTTCAAGTAAATAACTTATAGAACAGAAGTAGTTAATTTAGAGTTTTTAATTTTAAACTATTAACAAAATGCAGATCTTCGAGTAAATAACTTATAGAACAAAAATAGTTATTTTAAGGTTTTCAATTTTAAACTATTAACAAAATTCTGATCTTCAAGTAAATAACTTAAAGAACTAAAGTATTAGTTTGAAGATTTCGATTTTAATTTGTCTACTAATTTCTGTTCTTTAAGTAAATAACTAAAAGAACAAAAGTAGTTAGTTTATAGCTTTAATTTTAAACTATTAACAAAATAGTGATTTTCAAGTAAATAACTTATAGACCAGAAGTAGTTAATTTAGAGTTTTTAATTTTAAACTATTAACAGAATGCTGATCTGCAAGTAAATAACTTATAGAACTGAATTAGGTAATTTAGAGTTTTAAATTTTAAACTATTAACAAAATGCAGATCTTCAAGTAAATAACTTATAGAGCAAAAGTAGTTATTTTAGGGTTTTCAATTTTTAACTATTAACAAAATTCTGATCTTCAAGTAAATAACTTATAGAACAGAAGTAGTTATTTTAGGGTTTTCAATTTTAAACTATTAGCAAAATTCTGATCTTCAAGTAAATAACTTAAAGAACAGAAGTAGTTAATTTAGAGTTTTTAATTTTAAACTATTAACAGAATGCTGATCTGCAAGTAAATAACTTATAGAACAGAAGTAGGTAATTTAGAGTTTTAAATTTTAAACTATTAACAATATGCAGATCTTCAAGTAAATAACTTATACTATATTATATATATAACTATACATTCTTATAGAGCAAAAGTAGTTATTTTAGGGTTTTCAATTATTAACTATTAACAAAATTCTGATCTTCAAGTAAATAACTTATAGAACAGAAGTAGTTATTTTAGGGTTTTCAATTTTAAACTATTAACAAAATTCTGATCTTCAAGTAAATAACTTATAGAACAGAAGTAGTTAATTTAGGGTTTTCAATTTTAAACTATTAACAAAATGCAGATCTTCAAGTAAATAACTTATAGAGCAAAAGTAGATATTTTAGGGTTTTCAATTATTAACTATTAACAAAATTCTGATCTTCAAGTAAATAACTTATAGATCAGAAGTAGTTATTTTAGGGTTTTCAATTTTAAACTATTAACAAAATTCTGATCTTCAAGTAAATAACTTATAGAACAGAAGTAGTTAATTTAGGGTTTTTAATTTTAAACTATTAACTAAACGCAGATCTTCAATTAAATAACTTATAGAACAAAAGTAGTTATTTTAGGGTTTTCAATTTTAAACTATTACCAAAATTCTGATCTTTAAGTAAATAACTTGAGGAACTAAAGTATTAGTTAGAAGATTTTAATTTTAAATTGCTACAAAATTCTGTTCTTCAAGTAAATAACTTATAGAACAAAAGTAGTTATTTTAGAGTTTTCAATTTTAAACTATTAACAACATTCTGATCTTCAAGTAAATAACTTATAGAACAGAAGTAGTTAATTTAGAGTTTTTAATTTTAAACTATTAACAAAATGCAGATCTTCAAGTAAATAACTTAAAGAACTAAAGTATTAGTTTGAAGATTTTGATTTTAAATTGTTTACATATTTCTGTTCTTTAAGTAAATAACTAAAAAAACAGTAGTAGTTAGATTATAGCTTTAATTTTAACCTATTAACAAAATGCAAATCTTCAAGTAAATAACTTATAGAACATAAGTAGTTATTTTAGGGTTAGCCATTTTAAACTATTAACAAAATTTTGATCTTCAAGTAAATAACTTAAGGAACTAAAGTATTAGTTAGAAGATTTTGATTTTAAACTGCTACAAAATTCTGTTCTTCAAGTAAATAACTTATAGAACAAAAGTAGTTATTTTAGGGTTTTCAATTTTAAACTATTAACAAAATTCTGATCTTCAAGTAAATAACTTAAAGAACTAAAGTATTAGTTTGTAGATTTCGATTTTAAACTGTCTACAAATTTCTGTTCTTTAAGTAAATAACTAAAAGAACAAAAGTAGTTAGTTTATAGCTTTAATTTTAAACTATTAACAAAATAGTGATTTTCAAGTAAATAACTTATAGACCAGAAGTAGTTAGTAGTATAACTATGCGGGTTCCAGATCCGGAAGTAAACATTATGCGGGTTCCAGATCCATTCTCCATAAGATTTAACATGGGAGAAATTTGCCTGTTTTTACATCCGGTTTGGGTAAAGGTGTTCAAAAGGTGACAAAGGTGTACAAAAGGTGTACAGGTGACAAAGGTGTACAGGTACAAAAGGTGTACAGGTATGAAAGTTGTACAGGTAAAAAAGGTGTACTGGCACAAAAGGCGTGGAAGGTGCGACCCCCAGGTGCGACCCCCAGGTGCGACCCCCAGGTGCGACCCCCCAGGTGGGACCCCCAGGTGGGACCCCCAGGTAAAGGAAATGTGAAATTCACGATGATGTTGATCATATGACTCAATTAAAAAAGTTCGTTATTTCATAGGTCATGCAAAGGTCAGACAAGTTGAAGCAAATTAAGAAAAGGTCGTTAAGGGTGAAATTCATCGTTTGATGACGTTGGTCATATGACTCAATTAAAAAGTTCGTTGTTTCATAGGTCATGCAAAGTTCAGACAAGTTGATGCAAGCAAATTAAAAAAGTCCGTTAGGTCACCGGATGTGGACCCCCACCCCAAATTAAAAAAGATATAAATGCAAAGTTTTTGGATAGATATAATATTCCAGTGCGTCAAGGCATCGAAGTTAAATTATTAAAATGGAACCGTTAAACAAAAAACTCAAAGTTGATGAAGCAGATAAAAGTGCCGATGTGAAAAAATGTAAACATCAGGAATTAGTGTATAAAACGACGTACATTCTCAACAAATCTAAAAGCAAGTTGATCGAAATAGGGTTGGAACTCGAAGAATTTAATATTGGAATCAAATTGATTGATGCCAAAGGATTTGAGATTTACTTAACCAAAGACGAATGGGATATTTTGGTTAACTGCAAGGCGCACATTGAAAGATATTTCGAACAAAGAAATGATCAATCTGAGTTTATTCCGATATTTACAAGTTATGGAATGTCAATAGAAGCCTCAAGTTTAAATGGAATATTACTATTGAAAATTTCGAAAGAAGACAGGTGGATGCATTTTGGAAAAGTTAGTTTTACACATCTATTTGGAATGGTTCAACTAATTCAAGTACGAATGATAAATTTAAAAAATTTAAATTTTAAAACATATTTGGAAGAAACTGTATATTCATGTATGCAAATAGGTGGGGATATGTTGGATAATATTCGATATATAGCGCGACCAACCGATATCGAGCTCAGTTCTGAAAATTTGTATTGTCTTAACGAAATTTTGTGTATCCATCCAAATATTATAACTGAAGTTGTGCATAAATTATTTTATTAAAATGGCTGAATTATATCATACGTTTTTTACTATCGACATACAAGGATTTAATGTGCCTGAATTTACGCCCAAGGAACTGGCGATTTGTGATGGTGAAACTATTAAACATTATATTTTTAAATCAAAGTGTCTTTTTCGTGAACTTGATACCAAATGTCAACAACAAGTACGCTGGTTAGAAAACAATCATCATGGATTACCTTTTAATTCGGGCTCAACGGATTTAAAATGCTTTAATGAAATTGTAATTCAGGAAACCGAAAAAGCTGATGCAGTATTTTGCAAGGGGGCTCAACAAATTAAATTTCTTAAACCAATTTTGGGTAATAGAGTTTTTGATCAGCTTGAAGATGAAGAAGAAATGGAATGCAAATTTTATTCAGAAGCACCTTTATGTAATAACCATAGTAAACGTAAAATATGTATTTGTTCGATAAATAATTGTATTAAATTGTATGAAACGATTAATGATAACAATGCTGTAGTAAAAAAATATAATATTTGTAATAAATGAAATTATTTTAATATTGAGTTTTCTTTTTTTGTATCTATGGGACAGGTAGTTTGTTATAAAGGTGATGCAGTATGTTTATTTAAGTTGATAATAAATGAAATTATTTTTAATCTTGAGTTTTTTTGTGTCTATATAAGCATTAGCAAAGTACTATGGGACAGGTAGTTTGTTATAAAAGGTGATGCAGTATGTTTATTTAAGTTGATAATAAATGAAATTATTTTTACTATTGAGTTTTTTTTTGTGTCTATATAAGCATTAGCAAAGTACTATGGGGCAGGTAGTTTGTTATAAAAGGTGATGCAGTATGTTTATTACTTATCTAAGCAATTACTATATGAAGAACATGGGTGTATATACAGAAGAAGAAGATCGCCTATTTTCTTTTAGAGATTGGAAATACCCCTGCGTAAATTCAAATGAGTTGGCTAAAGCTGGATTTTATAATTTAAGAAATGGTGATAGTGTGCGGTGTGCATTTTGTTCAATCGTTATTGGCGATTGGAAAATTGGTGACGATCCTATGGTAGAACATAAAAAATGGTCTCGACGTTGCCCCTTTCTTGGAGAAGATGTATGCGGAATAAAAAGTTTACCTAATTCAATACCTGAAAATTATTCTAAGCCATCTACAAAAGTTGAATATCGAAGTTATGATATTTCCGGAAGATTCGAAATGCTATTAAATTCAATAGCTATAAATTGCTTGAAATTATCTACAAAGGATTCTGATGAAAATTTCCCTGAAATTACACCTTTATTGGAATACAAAGATGTGGACGATTTCGCTATCAATAAACCCCCTTATGGTTCTTGCGTATTACAATAGAATCAACCTTGTATAAGAAATACACAATTTGATTTAATAAAGAAATTATAAAAATTTCCTTTTTCATTTATAGTTTTAAGAACAATTATTTTAAAATCGTATTTAAATATGACTAATATATGAATCAATTACTAAGAAATGGTAATTATCAAATTAACTAAAAATTAAAATATCGCGCAATGACTCAATTAAAAAAATATTATTAAGAAGTTCTTAAGCGCTTATCAAATTAGGTTAGATCAACAAACTGAAAGATTATTGAAGTTTTGCTGATCTAACCTAAAATTATTTTTTTGTATGTGTATTGTATTTGTATTAAATAAAAAACAATGACAAGTCTTTAAGTCTTTTATTATCAAATTGAACGTCGAAAGGTATACTTCAAGTATAAATCTAAAAAAGTTTGATTGTTAAAAATGAATTCGTGGCTTATATTATCAGCTGTTTTAAATACAACTTTATACATAGGATGTCCGGAAAATTCGCAATATGGATATGCATGTTTGGCCTATGAAGATTCTTTTACCGAAGCTAACAATTGTTCATGGAAATTGATGAATGTAACAAAAAACAATGATATTTGTGCATTTACTATCGATTTTGAAAAACATGACATTTTTCACTATAAAATTAAGTTCTTTGATAATTTCACAAAGATTTTCGAAACAAAATGGGAAAAAGTTTTAATTAAGTGTAATATTATACCATATGATTATAATATTATCGTATGTGAAGGGTCATTGGCATGTATACTGTTTATTATCTATTCCTATATGTATTATTTAATAAAAAAAAGGAAGCCTATGACATCTATTGAAAGTAATATTCATTAAAAATAAAGTTTTCTATTTGTATTCAAAAGAAAAATACAGAATATTAAATTAATTTGTTTGTTTTATTTAAAAAAAGTGTTGTTACATTAGATTAACATCATTAATAATTTAATAAAGTTATTTAAAAATTAATTTTACACTTGATTAACAACACCAGTAAACGGATTATAATTATATACAGAGTCGGTCAGAAGTAAAGCATAAGCAATGGTATTAGAGGGGAAATCTGTTGAAGCTTGTAATTCCAGTTTAACGCTCAATATTGGGTCTTCAGCCTTTTTGTGTTGTTTAGACATGTCAATGACGAAAATTGGTTCTTTTAAAAAATGCTCAAAATCATAAATAGGTTCGACCTTATCATAATACTTTTTTTGAAAATTTAAATAGTCATCATATGCTAGTACGCAGCGTTTTTTATTAAAGTCGTTATGTCTTTTTTCGTAAGGATATCGAACATGATTTATAAATCCTATAACATCATTAATGTTACATTGGGATAGAGTGGAGGCATTTTCTAATCGATTATTTCGTTTATTACTTTGGAAAGCAATAAATAACCATCGAGGGCGTCTGTTTTGAACGGTGTTTTGAATCGCCCAAATCAACATGTTTGTATGGGTTGGAAGTGCTGGGTAATGGAATAAATGTCGAGCATGAAAGCCAATTTCGATTTCCTTTTCACGATTTATGTGGTTGTAGATTCCCAACTTTGCAGAATCGCTTGGAGTTATATGGGGTACTTTCCAATTAATTTTAGTAATTTTTATTGTCACCTCGGTATCGCCTCTGTAGACGTCTTCATCTGATTTTGATCTGATAAGAATAAGTTCTTGTCTACTGTTCAAAATATTTCTGCGATAACATGATGCAAAACCAAGAACATGATTAAGAGGTATCATGACTGTAAAATTTTTCTTTTCCGAATCGCATATTTGTGATTTACCATTGGAAAGACTATACCCCGCATTAGATAATGCAATGACATCATCTTTACTATATCCGCAACGACCGTAAATTAATGACGAAATGCCTGGAGTTCTACAACTATCAATAACGACGTCACCAAGCTGATAGCGTATTTCTTCGAATAAAAATAATGGGTCGTTAAGTTCATATAGTTTGGTAGCATCTTTTGGAGTGATTGTACCCTCGATATAAATTTTGCTGGCATAAGTGGCCGTGATTAGCTCACCCTTTTCGATCACGATTCTAATCTCGTCCGAGTTGGAAAATGAATTATTGTATGGATGGTATGTATGTAGAGCATTTTCGACGATTAAATCCTCGTGATAAACGTCCGTAAAAATAGTACTTAATGATTGTTCTTCCTGCATTTTTTTACTCGATAACCTAAAGACTCTAAAATTTTTATTTCTGCAGGTGTTACACCTTCGGAGTGGGTTGATTTAATGATGTTGTATGTGAGGTTGGGTATTTTTATATTATTAAGATTTAAGCCCATTACGTTTTAATTCTAAACGAATTGTAACTTGTTCGGAGCCAAAATCAACTGATTCACCTGTGTGATCTACCAATTTAATACTTATGTTATGAATAGTATTAGTCAGTACAGGTAAATATATAGGTATGCTGGGTTCCTTAACTAATCTATATCCAGGTTCCACCGAAACATCAAATTCGAAAATTGTATGACCTTCTGACTCATTCCTGTACGATTGTGATACAATTCCGCAGGTGACTTGTATGTTGGTTGCTCGCATTATACGAACATCTAGATCGGATTCGTATTTTATGTTCGGTTGTAAAATTTTTCTTGAAAATCCTAGCATTCGTCCAATAGAATCAGTTTTAGTAAAATCAATTTTATACGGCGATGTAATTTCACATTTTAAAGTATTGGTGTTTGCTTTCAACACAAATTTATCACCGACATCGGCTTTGATGATGTCATACAACTCATTTATTTCGTAAGCACCGTGAGGAATATTACAAATCTTATGTTCACCATAATAAAATTTGTCATTGCCTTTATAAATATTTTTTATCGAATTACATCCATAAAATCCAATCAGACCTAAAACATATTCGTATTTAGGATCTAATTGAATTGGAGGATAATAATCAACACTTAATTCATTGCCTACACCCGTTAAGGTCAAGGTATACGACATGATTAAATCAAATTTCACTTTTATAAATATTTATTATAATGTAAAGATTAAAAAGCAATAACGATAGTTTTTTATAAATATTTATTCATATAAAAATTTTAAACATAGATGACCGCAAATAATCGTGTTATACGATTGGACTCGATTATAATTATAAACAATTTTACAATTTTTAAAATATTTTACTAGTTCTATCGGCGGCCTCAAATCTCCGAAACTATCAAAATACAATACATTATTTTTAGATTTCTTGTAAGCAACCCAATGAGTACCAGTGTTAGAATTCAAGTCCAAGTTGACAATACCTTTTTCATGAGTTTTAGGTTTGGAAGGTAATGTATCGCGCATGAATACGCCTCTAAAATTAGGAACATCGGCGGCATACTTTCTTAAATCAAAATCAGTTAGAGGTCTCCGAGGCAAATTATTCAGTTTTTTGAATATGGTTTCAAAAATAATGCGCTTCCTGTCTTGTACGGTTTGAGATATAATGCTTCACCTTTCTTCCCCATGGCTATAGCTTCCATCGTTTTGTTATGTCTTTGACCTTCATCCAATAGCCGTTGTGACGATTTTGCTTTATTGACGGCCGAGGCTATACCCGAAGCACCTCCGGCCAACGCTCCAACCGCTGATAGTCCCGCGAATAGGGGTATTAGAAAAGGTAAAATACCACCTTCCTTGGGCAAGGGTATTACCCTAGGAATTTTAACATTCTTTTTACCTCCAATACTTTTGATTACTTTCTTTGCCATGACGAGAACATTTTTGATATTATTTTTATCTTTTCCAGTACCGCGTAATATTTTCTTTATAATTCCTTTGCCGAATAAGGTCTTACGCTTGCGACATCCCATACCGAATTTTCTTTTACCTTTCATTGCAGTAGTAACAGTCCAAGCTGCGGCTTTTTCACCAAAGGTGGCGTCGTTAGATTTTACACGTCCCCAAGCTTTTTCCTCTAACACTTTATCAGCCCGATGACTATCTTCTAAATTTTTATATTGCGAGTAAGCGATATCGTGTTCCTTGCATGCAGCGTCCAACGGATTTATTCCAGGATCACCTCTAGCTAATCGTTTTTTTAATTTAGTTCCTGGACCACAATATTGATATCCAGGTATGTGTAATTCTACTGGTAGGCTATTTATAGCAGAATTGAACAGCCCTACACCGCTGTGAATGATCATTTACTGAAATGTGCGCTCAAGTATCTATATATATAGGTATGCTCACTTCAAATTGTAATTAAACAATGAAGTTTATCAAGCAATCATCTACATTAAAAGTAGATAATCATGACATTCAAACGAATAACGTAAGCAAGCATGGTGATTTATTTCCCGATACCGTTAGAGCTATAATAGCTGGCAGTTCGGGATCTGGAAAAACAAATGCACTTATCAGTATTATTGAAGATCCTAATGGTTTGAGATTTAAAAATGTCTACGTATATTCAAAGTCCTTACATCAGCCAAAGTATCAATACTTGAAAAATGTGCTGGAACCCATGAAAGGTTTGGGATATTACACATTTAAGCAGCACGACGATGTTGTACCTGTAAACAAAGCTAAACCTAATTCAATAATGGTGTTTGATGACGTCATAACAGATAAGAGCATCAGCGTAAGAGATTATTTCTGTATGGGGCGGCATAATGCAATAGATTCATTCTATCTCTGTCAAACTTATTCGAAAGTACCCAAACAATTAATAAGAGATAATGCTAATTTTATCATTTTGTTCAAACAAGATGCTTTAAATTTAAAGCATGTATACGATGACCATGTTAGTACCGACATGTCTTTTGAAAAATTTCGTTCGATATGTGCAGAGTGCTGGAAGGAACCATTTGGATTTATTGTAATTAATGTGGAATCAAACATAAACGATGGTCGATATAGGAAAGGCTTTGACTGTTATATAAGTCTTTGATTTTTTAAATATTTACATTATCAACTCAACTATCCAGTATACCAGTTCATAAAACGAACAGGTCCGTTCATAAAACGAACAGGTCCGTTCATAAAACGAACAGGTCCGTTCAACAGGTCCGTTCATAAAACGAACAGGTCCGTTCATAAAACGAACAGGTCCGTTCATAAAACGAACAGGTCCGTTCAACAGGTCCGTTCATAAAACGAACAGGTCCGTTCATAAAACGAACAGGTCCGTTCATAAAACGAACAGGTCCGTTCATAAAACGAACAGGTCCGTTCATAAAACGAACAGGGTTCATAAAACCAACAGGTCTGATCAACAGGTCTGATCATAAAATGAATTCTGATGATGTTGAATTGACTAAAAAAATTATCAAGGCACGTAATTCCATAAAGAGAAAATTTGATCAATTAAAGCGTGGTGAAATTAAAACTCAGAGATTGGCCGAGGAAGTATACAAACCGATTACAGAACCGATTAAAGAATTGATTGCATTTAAAAAAAATAAACCTAAGCAAGTATTCAAAGTTGAAAAGAATGAACTAAAGAAAGAATCTGGGGGTGAAGATGATGACGATGAATTTGTAGAGGCTTTTGATCAAGAAAGTTCTTTACGTGATACACTATCTCAGCAATACATTAACATGTCCGTGCATGATGTTAAAAATGAAATGGATTACCGTTATGGTGTTTACCACGATGCTGAAACTAATGGATGGAAAATTGGAGATAAAAAAATTATATTTGAAGACGATGATTTTAGTATCGATGATGAAATATTTAAGGGCACTATAGGCTTGTACGAGCTGTTATTTAAAAAAATACCTCAGGACTATAACTCTGATGACTTGAAGCAATATAAAAAAATTTTAATACAAACGAGCGCGCATAAACGTTTCTATAATATAAACAATCAAATAGAAGGAAATAAAAGTTTTAAATATCGTAAAATAATTAAACCTTTATTTAATGAAGTTATCGGTAAAGGTCTAATTAAAGATATTAAAAATGTCAATAATAAATCAATTGAATACGTTTACTGGAATTCACCTGGAGAACTCATTGCTCGTTTAGCACTTCTTCATGCTTCAAAAAATGCTGGAAATATGAGTCATAATAATGAAATTTTAGCTATCGAAGAAGAACTTAGAGAAGCCAATATCATAGAATGAAATATTGTGTAGGATTTAAATAAAAGTTTTATTCAAAATATTTTGTTTTTTATTTGTTTTAATAAAATAGGTGTTATAATAGATTCTAAATTATTTATTTTATTTTGAAAACGCCATCTGTCGAGAGCAAACTGTAGCCACGGTCCTTTTCGTGCTTGATGGTACGCAAATTTCCAATGATACATATATTTAATTTCAACTTGTTCATTAAATTTTACTCTATTGACGTTTTTGAGATCCATGATGGCTTTGTGAATCCCCACCACTTGACGTATAATTTGTCGTCGCGCTTACGCAACACCTTTTCTACCAGATATGTATTCGGATAAGATGTTTTTGAAAGTTCATCTTTATAAAACTGTCCTTTTATGGGGGCTCCAGCGTAATCTTGGATCAAATGTAAGTCGTGGGATTTCCTCGATTAATTTTATAAATTTTAAATATTTCAGCAGTCCAGTTTCCAGTATAACCCTTGGCGAATATAGATTTATATTTACTAATTCTAACAAAATCTCCAACTCTAAACTTTGATTTTTGTAATATTTTTTTCACATCGAAAACGTCCAATCTCGTAGCCGGTGTAACTTTTGAAGGCTTTGTGCCTATAGTACGATGACGAGTATTGTTATATTTTAGTGTAACATCTTGAATAATGTCGATCCATTTGTATTTACCTCTAAAGCTAAATTCCTTGTAAAGCCAATTTTTAATTGTTCTTATTACGCGTTCCACTATTGAAGCTTTTTTAACACTAAAAGTAGAGTAATGATTTATATCATACTTTTTCATCAGTTTAAAAAATATTTCGTTAAAAAATTCTTTGCCGTCGTCAGTTTGAAGATTTTTAGGATGACGCTCTTGTTTCAATATTGATGCTAATGCCTCGCTCACTTCGGAAGTTTTTTTAGATTTTAGTGGACGGGTCCATAAGAACTTTGAAAAACAATCAATAACCAATAGAATGTACTTGTAGCCTTGATTTATATTAGAGTGCGGTATAAATTCTGCAAGATCGGCCTGCCATAGATCGTCATAACCTTTAATTATTACAGCTCTGCGAGGAAAATTTTTTCTGACGGGCTTATGAATTTCATTAACGATACCTCTTTTACTGGACATTATGGTTATTAGGTGGAGTATTGTTTAATGATGCTGTTGTACTGGATAATTGATTTTTTATATTAATCACGGAATCGGTTAGTTCTTTTAAGCGATCGTACGATAAAGTTGTAAGAGTTTGAAAATTATCGTTTAATTCATTATTACGGGCATTTAAAATATGAAAATCTTCTAGCATGTTTGATTGAATATTTTTAAACGAATCCCATTTTTGATTGTTTATAAGTATTTGTTGATTCACAGACTCGGATAGTTTATTTATTTTGTTATTATTATAACTGATTGATTCATCATATTTTTTAGAAATTTGATGATTGCCTCTTTTTAATAATTCAAATTCTTCAGAAATTTTTGTAATCGAATCACGTAATCTGTTGATATCATTTATATAAAGGTCAAACATTGTTTGTTCACTATGCGCTTTCATGGTATCCACATACTTTTTTGTAGCGGCGTCAGAGTCATTCACAGCATCCCCCACGCCCGTTAACCTCTTATTTCTAATATCGTAATTACCATCTGGAGTATAATGAAAGCCTATACCAGGGTCACCTTTTCTACCTTCCTTATTATATACTGACCTGCTACGTCCAAATATATCTAAAGCCATTTTGGAAATGAATAAAAAACAACGTTTACTAACAATATATATATTTAATCATTATTACATATTCATAATTCGCCAATGACCCCATGCCATTGTATTGTTCGAATATGGAATTAATTTCCTTTTATCATCATTAGCACTTAAAGCAATTTTTGGTTTTGTTTCATAGTATAAACATTATGATTTTGTGATCTAATACAATTTTGATCTCTTATTACTACATCCTTATTTACTAAACAATTTATATAATCATTAAAACTAATACTTTTCTTAACTACATAACCTTTAACACCTTTAGCCTTTTTTATCAAGTCCTTACCGTCTACACGTAAACTATACATTTTAGATCTTAATCCTACAAAGTCGCTCATCACTTTACCATTCAATTCGTCTTTCATCAGCCCCGGGACTTTTTTATTAGCTAGCGGAATTCCGTAAGAATTATTAAGAGAATAATCGCTAGTATCAAACAGGTTAATGTTATCTTTTATCACACTATAAAAGTCTGGACATTTCACGTGATAAATTAATGAATCAGTATCGCAGTACATAATTTTAGATTCATATCCGGTATTTATCATAAAATCGTAATGAAACGAATATAATGACATTTTAGATATGTCCAGCACTGACATCCCTATGTATATAGGTTTATTCATTGTAATTTCCAAAGCGTTCATTTCAATAATTACTAAATTCTCATCGAGAATTGTACGCTTATGAAAATTAGGTTTCGCAATTAGAACGGCGGCGCTATACCTACCATCCCATTTTGAAACCAACTTTACTATTTTGCGCTTACGTACATCTTCCATCGTCTTACCGAAAGCAGCGTTATTCATCAACTTGTAAAAATTTTTTTCAAAATTATTACAAGCTTTGGTTCTCATCATTGTATTCAAGTCAATGTAGGGTTTTAACCATGCCGATTGCTTGAATTGTAATACTCGATGGATTTTTTTCATTTTCAAACCATGTTTTAACGCTTGCTTTAAAGCGCGATAGTGAATTACTTACCGATCTTTGTCGTATAGTGTCGTAAGTAGTTTAGGTTGTTTCGATCCGGGAGGATTAAGTTTTTGGGGGCAAAATGGTAAATCATTATGAAGATCATGCAAATCCTTTGGATATTCCAAATCAACCTCCAAAATATAGCCAATTTTACTGTCATCGGATATTTGCTCAATATTGATATCGGTATTGGAACACCATTTAAAACATCCCGACGGTAGTGCTTGTGACATTGCATATCCATATAAATTGTTAACGTCGAGATATTGCAGATATGACGTTTCTTTCTGAGGATCGTAATCGGGCATGTACTTGTTATTGGCCCGAGCAAACCGGTTTGAGCATTGCGAAATTCCGCCACGAATACCACGCTCGATAAACATTAGCATATCGATATCACTAATCAAATCTAGTTCTATTCCGGTATATTTAAGCATTGCATCCCAAGTTAGGCCAGGAGCACTTACGTAATGGGCTGCATCTAATCCGTACACTTTATAGCAGGTTTCACGGAAATTTTCAAATACATCAGCCAACAATAAAACGTCGGTTTTCAAGTACAAGTCCGAGTACTCACCTAATGTTTTTATATTAAATTCATTCCAAACATTTTGAGCATGATTATAATCCTCGTCGGAAATAGATTCTTCTTTTAATGTACTATAAAATTCTGATTGCGTTGGTAATTTTGTTTCATCAAGAATTTTCATACATTTCACATGATCATATGGGAATACGCCTTTACGTTTCAATAAATTAAATTTAGTCTTATCCGGATATTCTACTTCAGTAATTTTGAATTTATCTAAATATGAAACTAACCCGTCCAATCCCTGAGGCATAATTCTAAACGAGTCTATAAACTTAAATTTAATTTCTGAATCTTTAACTGACTTGGTGAATGATATATATTTTTCCTTATTTACGGGGAGGACAAACACACTACCTTCAATTTCTTGAGCGATATCCTTAATTAAAAAGTGGGCGTCATAGCCGCTGAGATTATGACAAATTACGGGAATTGACTTACAATCTTTATAATTTAGATTGCAGCTGTTATGTGCCGGACCCCTATAGTCACCTGTTATGTGATTGTGATCTCGTACTTTACTGTCATTTGAGGTAAATTGTTTACCGCAAATGTGGCATTTAGTAGCTTTTTGAAATTCCCATTCTTCCTTCATGGTTAATTGCATCGGCTGCATTGCCCAGTAAACCGGCTCAACATCCTCAACAATTTTCTTTAGCTCTTCAGCAAACCATTTGGCACAATCTTTACCGCGATAACTTTTATAATATGATAAAGAATCGTCATAGTCACATTTAAAATAATAACCTACACTATGGGATTCATGTTCTTGATAAATTGCACTGTTGATCCCGCACTTTTTATTAACCGGTTTTAAAACGCTCTCAGTATCCATGTAAATTACAAAAGGCACTTTTTCTTGATTTTTAAAGTTTTGAAATTTGACAATTTCCCCTTGCTGAGGCATAGTTACCCTACAGTTATTTACTTTACCACAATCAATTTCATGTCTATGTAATTTTTCTTCCGAATAAAAATAATGTAGGCACCTATCACAAATATAAATTTTACTTTTATTGGCACTCATCTGAATTGATACTAATCTACTTAGATTCTTAATCCAAACGAAATGGAATTTGAGTGATTCTACATCATCTTCGTCATAAGTATTTTGAATCATAAGCAGATTAACATGTCGATCTTTTTTTGTTTTTGTGAGGAGGATTGGTTGTACCTTGTGACGTTTTTTAATTTTCTCCAATACGTACAAGTTGATCGACATATCATTAAGTTTTTCAAATCTTTTTATTTGATTGATTGTCATGGGAAACTTTATACCAGCCAAATTTAAAACTTCAAAGTAATGCGGGTAAGAAGAAGTTTTGTAGGTGTTAGATCCTGCCGGATATAAGGCCGATACCACTGCCCAAGCAAAACATGCATCATCATTATTTTGAACATTGATACATGCATTCTTGTTTTTAATATCATCGGGCAACGGTATATAGGATGATCCTCTCATCGCAGAATGTTTATTCATATTGATGGTAATATTAACGATTGCACTTAAAGTCCAGCCTGAATCACGATCTTGAAACTCTTCTAATTTAATAAGTATAACCGTTTGGACATTGCGTAACCACCACTCCTTAAAATCGGTTACTTGATCCACAATTGCATTGGGTGTACTATAACATTAATTTTGAATATTAGCATTTTAAGCATTACATGAAATAGATATGTTTTACTTGAAATATTTTAAATCCGTTTCATCCGAGGTAGTCTTGGTAAATTCGCAGCAAAAATCGGTGTTAATTTTAAGCATCGGATACATTTTTAAAAGCTTTTTAATTCGTATCGTAAATAAATGTTTTGCGTCTTCTAAAAATGTTTCCGGATCTGTATGCTTTAAATTTACAATTGCACCCGTACGAACCCGGCCTTGAAAAGATGAATGAACATCCTGCCAACTAATTCTACTACTCCTAAGATTCTTATTGGTAGCGCCTCCACCTTGATGTTTCATAGATTTCATCATTACCCTATACCCTAAAATGGATAACCAATAATATATTATTATTATTAAAAATTACTCATTTACCTTTCATCTTTCCAATGCCCGATTCTAAAAGGCGTTTACCACCTACACTTAAACCACCTTCTTTAAGAGATCCGGTTAGTAATCTTATATTTTGAGAACATTGATCAATCCATTTAATTAGATCTAATGGATTTCCTACTGAATCAATCATAGCCCTACGAACTGATTCTTCCATAACATGAACCATTTTAGGTAAAGATGCCATTTCGATAAAGGTAGATACGTTTTTTTGAACACGACTAACTTGAAAACTTTGACACAACTAAATTAAATCTTGACGCACTTAGCATTTATATCTGTTTTTTAATTGGGTTTTATCTTTTAATTTTAATCTGGTGACCTACGACCTTTTTTAATTAGACTGCTTGAGTCATCTGCTTAAACTTGTCTGAACTTTGCATGACCTATGAAATAACGAACTTTTTTAATTGAGTCATATGATCAACATCATCGTGAATTTCACATTTCCTTTACCTGGGGGTCCCACCTGGGGGTCGCACCTGGGGTCGCACCTGGGGGTCGCACCTGGGGGTCGCACCTGGGGGTCGCACCTGGGGGGTCTCACCTTCCACGCCTTTTGTACCAGTACACCTTTTTTACCTGTACACCTTTCATACCTGTACACCTTTTGTACACCTTTCATACCTGTACACCTTTGTCACCTTTTGTACCTGTACACCTTTTGTACCTGTACACCTTTGTCACCTTTGTCACCTTTTGTACACCTTTGTCACCTTTCATACCTGTACACCTTTTGTACCTGTACACCTTTTGTACACCTTTATCACCTTTGGCACACCTTTACCCAAACCGGATGTAAAAACAGTTAAATTTCTCCCATGTTAAATCTTATGGAGAATGGATCTGGAACCCGCATAATGTTTACTTCCGGATCTGGAACCCGCATAGTTATACTACTGTAGTTAATTTAGAGTTTTTAATTTTAAACTATTAACAAAATGCAGATCTTCAAGTAAATAACTTAAAGAACAGAAGTAGTTAATTTAGAGTTTTTAATTTTAAACTATTATCAAAATCCAGATCTTCAAGTAAATAACTTATAGAACAAACATAGTTATTTTAGTATTTTCAATTTTGAACTATTAACAAAATTCTGATCTTCAAGTAAATAACTTAAGGAACTCAAGTATTAGAAGATTTTGATTTTAAATTGCTACAAAATTCTGTTCTTCAAGTAAATAACTTATAGAGCAAAAGTAGTTATTTTAGAGTTTTCAATTTTAAACTATTAACAACATTCTGATCTTCAAGTAAAGAACTTATAGAACAGAAATAGTTAATTTAGAGTTTTTAATTTTAAACTATTAACAAAATGCAGATCTTCAAGTAAATAACTTATAGAACAAAAGTAGTTATTTTAGGGTTTTCAATTTTAAACTATTAACAAAATTCTGATCTTCAAGTAAATAACTTAAAGAACTAAAGTTTAGTTAGAAGATTTTGATTTTAAGTTGCTACAAAATTCTGTTGTTCAAGTAAATAACTTATAGAACAAAAGTAGTTATTTTAGAGTTTTCAATTTTAAACTATTAACAAAATTCTGATCTTCAAGTAAATAACTTAAGTAACTAAAGTATTAGTTAGAAGATTTTGATTTTAAATTGCTACAAAATTCTGTTCTTCAAGTAAATAACTTTTAGAACAAAAATAGTTATTTTAGGGTTTTCAATTTTATACTATTAACAACATTCTGATCTTCAAGTAAATAACTTAAAGAACTAAAGTATTAGTTTGAAGATTTCGATTTTAAATTGTCTACAAATTTCTGTTCTTTAAGTAAATAACTAAAAGAACAAAAGTAGTTAGTTTATAGCTTTAATTTTAAACTATTAACAAAATACTGATTTTCAAGTAAATAACTTATAGACCAGAAGTAGTTAATTTAGAGTTTTTAATTTTAAACTATTAACAAAATGCTGATCTTCAAGTAAATAACTTATAGAACAGAAGTAGTTAATTTAGAGTTTTTAATTTTAAACTATAAACAAAATGCAGATCTTCAAGTAAATAACTTATAGAACAAAAGTAGTTATTTTAGGGTTTTCAATTTTAAACTATTAACAAAATTCTGATCTTCAAGTAAATAACTTAAAGAAGAAAAGTAGTTAGTTTATAGCTTTTTTTTAAAACTATTAACAAAATGCTGATCTTCAAGTAAATAACTCATAGACCAGAAGTAGTTAAATTAGAGTTTTTAATTTTAAACAATTAACAAAATGCTGATCTTCAAGTAAATATCTTATAGAACAGAAGTTGTTAATTTAGAGTTTTTAATTTTAAACTATTAACAAATTGCAGATCTTCAAGTAAATAACTTAAACAACTAAAGTATTAGATTGAAGATTTTGATTTTAAATTGTCTACAAAATTCTGTTCTTAAAGTAAATAACTAAAAGAACAAAAGCAGTTAGTTTATAGCTTTAATTTTAAACTATTAACAAAATGCTGATCTTCAAGTAAATAACTTATAGAACAGAAGTAGTTAATTTAGAGTTTTTAATTTTAAACTATTAACAAAATGCTGATCTTCAAGTAAATAGCTTATAGAACAAAAGTAGTTATTTTCGGGTTTTCAATTTTAAACTATTAACAAAATTCTAATCTTCAAGTAAATAACTTAAGTAACTAAAGTATTAGTTAGAAGATTTTGATTTTAAATTGCTACAAAATTCTGTTCTTCTAGTAAATAACATATAGAACAAAAGTAGTAATTTTAGAGTTTTCAATTTTAAACTATTAACAAAATTCTGATCTTCAAGTATATAACTTAAACAACTAAATTATTATATTGAAGATTTTGATTTTAAATTGTCTGCAAAATTCTGTTTTTTAAGTAAATAACTTAAAGAAGAAAAGTAGTTAGTTTATAGCTTTTTTTTAAACTATTTACAAAATGCTGATCTTCAAGTAAATAACTTATAGACCAGAAGTAGTTAATTTAGAGTTTTTAATTTTAAACTATTAACAAAATGCTGATCTTCAAGTAAATAACTTATAGAACAGAAGTACTTAATTTAGAGTTTTTAATTTTAACCTATTAAGAAAATGCAGATCTTCAAGTAAATAACATATAGAACAAACGTAGTTATTTTAGTATTTTCAATTTTGAACTATTAACAAAATTCTGATCTTCAGTAAATAACTTAAAGAACTAAAGTATTAGTTTGAAGATTTTGATTTTAAATTGTCTACATATTTCTGTTCTTTAAGTACATAAGTAAAAGAACAAAAGTAGTTTGATTATAGCTTTAATTTTAAACTATTAACAAAATGCAGATCTTCAAGTAAATAACTTATAGAACAAAAGTAGTTATTTTAGGGTTTTCAATTTTATACTATTAGCAAAATTCTGATCTTCAAGTAAATAACTTAAAGAACTAAATTATTAGTTAGAAGATTTTGATTTTAAATTACTACAAAATTCTGTTCTTCAAGTAAATAACTTATAGAACAAAAGTAGTTATTTTAGAGTTTTCAATCTTAAACTATTAACAAAATTCTGATCTTCAAGTAAATAACTTATAGAACAGAAGTAGTTAATTTAGAGTTTTTAATTTTAAACTATTAACAAAATGCAGATCTTCAAGTAAATAACTTATAGAACAAAAGTAGTTATTTTAGAGTTTTTAATTTTAAACTATTAACAAAATGCTGATCTTCAAGTAAATAGCTTAAACAACTAAAGTATTAGATTGAAGATTTTGATTTTAAATTGTCTACAAAATTCTGTTCTTAAAGTAAATAACTAAAAGAACAAAAGTAGTTAGTTTATAGCTTTAATTTTAAACTATTAACAAAATGCTGATCTTCAAGTAAATAACTTATAGAACAGAAGTAGTTAATTTAGAGTTTTTAATTTTAAACTATTAACAAAATGCTGATCTTCAGGTAAATAGCTTATAGAACAAAAGTAGTTATTTTCGGGTTTTCAATTTTAAACTATTAACAAAATTCTAATCTTCAAGTAAATAACTTAAGTAACTAAAGTATTAGTTAGAAGATTTTGATTTTAAATTGCTACAAAATTCTGTTCTTCAAGTAAATAACATATAGAACAAAAGTAGTTATTTTAGAGTTTTCAATCTTAAACTATTAACAAAATTCTGATCTTCAAGTAAATAACTTATAGACCAGAAGTAGTTAATTTAGAGTTTTTAATTTTAAACTATTAACAAAATGCTGATCTTCAAGTAAATAACTTATAGAACAGAAGTAGTTAATTTAAAAGTTTTTAATTTTAAACTATTAACAAAATGCAGATCTTCAAGTAAATAACTTATAGAACAAACGTAGTTATTGTAGTATTTTCAATTTTGAACTATTAACAAAATTCTGATCTTCAAGTAAATAACTTAAAGAACTAAAGTATTAGTTTGAAGATTTTGATTTTAAATTGTCTACATATTTCTGTTCTTTAAGTACATAAGTAAAAGAACAAAAGTAGTTAGATTATAGCTTTAATTTTAAACTATTTACAAAATGCAGATCTTCAAGTAAATAACTTATAGAACAAAAGTAGTTATTTTAGGGTTTTCAATTTTATACTATTAGCAAAATTCTGATCTTCAAGTAAATAACTTAAAGAACAAAATTATTAGTTAGAAGATTTTGATTTTAAATTACTACAAAATTCTGTTCTTCAAGTAAATAACTTATAGAACAAAAGTAGTTATTTTAGAGTTTTCAATCTTAAACTATTAACAAAATTCTGATCTTCAAGTAAATAACTTATAGAACAGAAGTAGTTAATTTAGAGTTTTTAATTTTAAACTATTAACAAAATGCAGATCTTCAAGTAAATAACTTATAGAACAAAAGTAGTTATTTTAGGGTTTTCAAATTTAAACTATTAACAAAATTCTGATCTTCAAGTAAAGAACTTATAGAACAGAAGTAGTTAATTTAGAGTTTTTAATTTTAAACTATTAACAAAATACTGATTTTCAAGTAAATAACTTATAGACCAGAAGTAGTTATTTTAGGGTTTTCAATTTTAAACTATTAACAACATTCTGATCTTCAAGTAAATAACTTATAGAACAGAAGCAGTTAATTTAGAGTTTTTAATTTTAAACTATTAACAAAATGCAGATCTTCAAGTAAATAACTTATAGAACAAAAGTAGTTATTTTAGGATTTTCAATTTTAAACTATTAACAAAATTCTGATCTTCAAGTAAATAACTTATAGAACAGAAGGTGTTAATTTAGAGTTTTTAATTTTAAACTATTAACAAAATCCGTATCTTCAAGTAAATAACTTAAATAACTAAAGTATTAGTTTTGTATTTGTAGTATTTTGTAGTATTTTGATTTTAAATTGTCTACATATTTCTGTTCTTTAAGTAAATAACTAAAAGAACAAAAGTAGTTAGATTATAGCTTTAATTTTAAACTATTAACAGAATGCAAATCTTCAAGTAAATAACTTACAGAACAAAAGGAGTTATTTTCGGGTTTTCAATTTTAAACTATTAACAAAATTATGATCTTCATGTAAATAACTTATAGAACATAAGTAGTTAATTTAGAGTTTTTAATTTTAAACTATAAACAAAATGCAGATCTTCAAGTAAATAACATATAGAACAAAAGTAGTTATTTTAGAGTTTTCAATTTTAAACTATTAACAAAATTCTGATCTTCAAGTAAATAACTTAAACAACTAAATTATTAGATTGAAGATTTTGATTTTAAATTGTCTGCAAAATTCTGTTTTTTAAGTAAATAACTTAAAGAAGAAAAGTAGTTAGTTTATAGCTTTTTTTTAAACTATTAACAAAATGCTGATCTTCAAGTAAATAACTTATAGACCAGAAGTAGTTAATTTAGAGTTTTTAATTTTAAACTATTAACAAAATGCTGATCTTCAAGTAAATAACTTATAGAACAAACGTAGTTATTTTAGTATTTTCAATTTTGAACTATTAACAAAATTCTGATCTTCAAGTAAATAACTTAAAGAACTAAAGTATTAGTTTGAAGATTATGATTTTAAATTGTCTACATATTTCTGTTCTTTAAGTACATAAGTAAAAGAACAAAAGTAGTTAGATTATAGTTTTAATTTTAAACTATTTACAAAATGCAGATCTTCAAGTAAATAACTTATAGAACAAAAGTAGTTATTTTAGGGTTTTCAATTTTATACTATTAGCAAAATTCTGATCTTCAAGTAAATAACTTAAAGAACTATATTATTAGTTAGAAGATTTTGATTTTAAATTACTACAAAATTCTGTTCTTCAAGTAAATAACTTATAGAACAAAAGTAGTTATTTTAGAGTTTTCAATCTTAAACTATTAATAAAATTCTGATCTTCAAGTAAATAACTTATAGAACAGAAGTAGTTAATTTAGAGTTTTTAATTTTAAACTATTAACAAAATGCAGATCTTCAAGTAAATAACTTATAGAACAAAAGGAGTTATTTTCGGGTTTTCAGTTTTAAACTATTAACAAAATTATGATCTTCTTGTAAATAACTTATAGAACATAAGTAGTTAATTTAGAGTTTTTAATTTTAAACTATAAACAAAATGCAGATCTGCAAGTAAATAACTTATAGAACAAAAGTAGTTATTTTAGGGTTTTCAATTTTAAACTAATAACAAAATTCTGATCTTCAAGTAAATAACTTAAGCAACTAAAGTATTAGTTAGAAGATTTTGATATTAAATTGCTACAAAATTTCGTTCTTCAAGTAAATAACTTATAGAACAAAAGTAGTTATTTTTGAGTTTTCAATTTTAAACTATCAGCAACATTCTGATCTTCAAGTAAATAACTTATAGAACAGAAGTAGTTAATTTAGAGTTTTTAATTTTAAACTATTAACAAAATGCAGATCTTCAAGTAAATAACTTATAGAACAAAAGTAGTTATTTTAGGGTTTTCAATTTTGAACTATTTACAAAACTCTGATCTTCAAGTAAATAACTTATAGAACAGAAGTAGTTATTTTAGGGTTTTCAATTTTAAACTATTTACAAAACTCTGATCTTCAAGTAAATAACTTATAGAGCAGAAGTAGTTATTTTAGGGTTTTCAATTTTAAACTATTAACAAAATTCTGATCTTCAAGTAAATAACTTAAGGAACTCAAGTATTAGTTAGAAGATTTTGATTTTAAATTGCTAAAAATTTCTGTTCTTCAAGTAAATAACTTATAGAGCAAAAGTAGGTATTTTAGAGTTTTTAATTTTAAACTATTAACAAAATGCAGATCTTTAAGTAAATAACTTATAGAACAAAAATAGTTATTTTAGGCTTTTCAATTTTAAACTATTAACAAAATTCTGATCTTCATGTAAATAACTTATAGAACAGAAGTAGTTAATTTAGAGTTTTTAATTTTAAACTATTAACAAAATTCAGATCTTTAAGTAAATAACTTATAGAACAAAAATAGTTATTTTAGGGTTTTCAATTTTAAACTATTAACAAAATTCTGATCTTCAAGTAAATAACTTAAAGAACTAAAGTATTAGTTTGAAGATTTTGATTTTAAATTGTTTACATATTTCTGTTCTTTAAGTAAATAACTAAAAGAACAATAGTAGTTAGATTATAGCTTTAATTTTAAACTATTAACAAAATGCAAATCTTCAAGTAAGTAACTTATAGAACAAAAGTAGTTATTTTAGAGTTTGCAATTTTAAACTATATACAAAATTCTGATCTTCAAGTAAATAACTTATAGAACAGAAGTAGTTAATTTAGAGTTTTTAATTTTAAACTATTAACAAAATGCAGATCTTCAAGTAAATAACTTATAGAACAAAAGTAGTTATTTTAGGGTTTTCAATTTTAAACTATTAACAAAATTGTGATCTTCAAGTAAATAACTTAAGGAACTAAAGTATTATTTAGAAGATTTTGATTTTAAACTGCTACAAAATTCTGTTCTTCAAGTAAATAACTTATAGAACAAAAGTAGTTATTTTAGGGTTTTCAATTTTAAACTATAAACAAAATTCTGATCTTCAAGTAAATAACTTAAAGAACTAAAGTATTAGTTTGAAGATTTCGATTTTAAATTGTCTACAAATTTCTGTTCTTTAAGTAAATAACTAAACGAACAAAAGTAGTTAGTTTATAGCTTTAATTTTAAACTATTAACAAAATACTGATTTTCAAGTAAATAACTTATAGACCAGAAGTAGTTAATTTAGAGTTTTTAATTTTAAACTATTAACAAAATGCAGATCTTCAAGTAAATAACTTATAGAACAAAAGTAGTTATTTTAGGATTTTCAATTTTAAAATATTATCAAAATTCTGATTTTCAATTAAATAATTTATAGAACAGAAGTTGTTAATTTAGAGTTTTTAATTTTAAACTATAAACAAAATGCAGATCTTCAAGTAAATAACTTATAGAACAAAAGTAGTTATTTCAGGGTTTTCAATTTTAAACTATTAACAAAATGCTGATCTTCAAGTAAATATCTTATAGAACAGAAGTAGTTAATTTAGAGTTTTTAATTTTAAACTATTAACAAAATGCAGATCTTCAAGTAAATAACTTATAGAACAAAAGTAGTTATTTTAGGGTTTTAAATTTTAAACTATTAACGAAATTCTGATCTTCAAGTAAATAACTTAAGTAACTAAAGTATTAGTTAGAAGATTTTGATTTTAAATTGCTACAAAATTTTGTTCTTCAAGTAAATAACATATAGAACAAAAGTAGTTATTTTAGAGTTTTCAATTTTAAACTATTAACAAAATTCTGATCTTCAAGTAAATAACTTAAGTAACTAAAGTATTAGTTAGAAGATTTTGATTTTAAATTGCTACAAAATTCTGTTCTTCAAGTAAATAACTTATAGAACAAAAATAGTTATTTTAGGGTTTTCAATTTTATACTATTAACAACATTCTGATCTTCAAATAAATAACTTAAAGAACTAAAGTATTAGTTTGAAGATTTCGATTTTAAATTGTCTACAAATTTCTGTTCTTTAAGTAAATAACTAAAAGAACAAAAGTAGTTAGTTTATAGCTTTAATTTTAAACTATTAAGAAAATACTGATTTTCAAGTAAATAACTTATAGACCAGAAGTAGTTAATTTAGAGTTTTTCATTTTAAACTATTAACAAAAAGCTGATCTTCAAGTAAATAACTTATAGAACAGAAGTAGTTAATTATAGTTTTTAATTTTAAACTATTAACAAAATGCAGATCTTCAAGTAAACAACTTATAGAACAAAAGTAGTTATTTTAGGGTTTTCAATTTTAAACTATTAACAAAATTCTGATCTTCAAATAAATAACTTATAGAACATAAGTAGTTAATTTAGAGTTTTTAATTTTAAACTATAAACAAAATGCAGATCTTCAAGTAAATAACTTATAGAACAAAAGTAGTTATTTTAGGGTTTTCAATTTTAAACTAATAACAAAACTCTGATCTTCAAGTAAATAACTTAAGCAACTAAAGTATTAGTTAGAAGATTTTGATTTTAAATTGCTACAAAATTCCGTTCTTCAAGTAAATAACTTATAGAACAAAAGTAGTTATTTTTGAGTTTTCAATTTTAAACTATTAGCAACATTCTGATCTTCAAGTATATAACTTATAGAACAGAAGTAGTTAATTTAGAGTTTTTAATTTTAAACTATTAACAAAATGCAGATCTTCAAGTAAATAACTTATAGAACAAAAGTTGTTATTTTAGGGTTTTCAATTTTAAACTATTTACAAAACTCTGATCTTCAAGTAAATAACTTATAGAACAGAAGTAGTTAATTTAGAGTTTTTAATTTTAAACTATTAACAAAATGCAGATCTTCAAGTAAATAACTTATAGAACAAAAGTAGTTATTTTAGGGTTTTCAATTTTAAACTATTTACAAAACTCTGATCTTCAAGTAAATAACTTATAGAGCAGAAGTAGTTATTTTAGGGTTTTCAATTTTAAACTATTAACAAAATTCTGATCTTCAAGTAAATAACTTAAGGAACTCAAGTATTAGTTAGAAGATTTTGATTTTAAATTGCTACAAAATTCTGTTCTTCAAGTAAATAACTTATAGAGCAAAAGTAGGTATTTTAGAGTTTTCAATTTTAAACTATTAACAAAATGCAGATCTTTAAGTAAATAACTTATAGAACAAAAATAGTTATTTTAGGGTTTTCAATTTTAAACTATTAACAAAATTCTGATCTTCATGTAAATAACTTATAGAACAGAAGTAGTTAATTTAGAGTTTTTAATTTTAAACTATTAACAAAATGCAGATCTTCAAGTAAATAACTTATAGAACAAAAGTAGTTATTTTAGGATTTTCAATTTTAAAATATTAACAAAATTCTGATTTTCAATTAAATAATTTATAGAACAGAAGTTGTTAATTTAGAGTTTTTAATTTTAAACTATAAACAAAATGCAGATCTTCAAGTAAATAACTTATAGAACAAAAGTAGTTATTTCAGGGTTTTCAATTTTAAACTATTAACAAAATGCTGATCTTCAAGTAAATATCTTATAGAACAGAAGTAGTTAATTTAGAGTTTTTAATTTTAAACTATTAACAAAATGCAGATCTTCAAGTAAATAACTTATAGAACAAAAGTAGTTATTTTAGGGTTTTAAATTTTAAACTATTAACGAAATTCTGATCTTCAAGTAAATAACTTAAGTAACTAAAGTATTAGTTAGAAGATTTTGATTTTAAATTGCTACAAAATTTTGTTCTTCAAGTAAATAACATATAGAACAAAAGTAGTTATTTTAGAGTTTTCAATTTTAAACTATTAACAAAATTCTGATCTTCAAGTAAATAACTTAAGTAACTAAAGTATTAGTTAGAAGATTTTGATTTTAAATTGCTACAAAATTCTGTTCTTCAAGTAAATAACTTATAGAACAAAAATAGTTATTTTAGGGTTTTCAATTTTATACTATTAACAACATTCTGATCTTCAAATAAATAACTTAAAGAACTAAAGTATTAGTTTGAAGATTTCGATTTTAAATTGTCTACAAATTTCTGTTCTTTATGTAAATAACTAAAAGAACAAAAGTAGTTAGTTTATAGCTTTAATTTTAAACTATTAAGAAAATACTGATTTTCAAGTAAATAACTTATAGACCAGAAGTAGTTAATTTAGAGTTTTTCATTTTAAACTATTAACAAAAAGCTGATCTTCAAGTAAATAACTTATAGAACAGAAGTAGTTAATTATAGTTTTTAATTTTAAACTATTAACAAAATGCAGATCTTCAAGTAAACAACTTATAGAACAAAAGTAGTTATTTTAGGGTTTTCAATTTTAAACTATTAACAAAATTCTGATCTTCAAATAAATAACTTATAGAACATAAGTAGTTAATTTAGAGTTTTTAATTTTAAACTATAAACAAAATGCAGATCTTCAAGTGGGTCCCCCTTCAAGTAAATAACTTATAGAACAAAAGTAGTTATTTTAGGGTTTTCAATTTTAAACTAATAACAAAACTCTGATCTTCAAGTAAATAACTTAAGCAACTAAAGTATTAGTTAGAAGATTTTGATTTTAAATTGCTACAAAATTCCGTTCTTCAAGTAAATAACTTATAGAACAAAAGTAGTTATTTTTGAGTTTTCAATTTTAAACTATTAGCAACATTCTGATCTTCAAGTATATAACTTATAGAACAGAAGTAGTTAATTTAGAGTTTTTAATTTTAAACTATTAACAAAATGCAGATCTTCAAGTAAATAACTTATAGAACAAAAGTTGTTATTTTAGGGTTTTCAATTTTAAACTATTTACAAAACTCTGATCTTCAAGTAAATAACTTATAGAACAGAAGTAGTTAATTTAGAGTTTTTAATTTTAAACTATTAACAAAATGCAGATCTTCAAGTAAATAACTTATAGAACAAAAGTAGTTATTTTAGGGTTTTCAATTTTAAACTATTTACAAAACTCTGATCTTCAAGTAAATAACTTATAGAGCAGAAGTAGTTATTTTAGGGTTTTCAATTTTAAACTATTAACAAAATTCTGATCTTCAAGTAAATAACTTAAGGAACTCAAGTATTAGTTAGAAGATTTTGATTTTAAATTGCTACAAAATTCTGTTCTTCAAGTAAATAACTTATAGAGCAAAAGTAGGTATTTTAGAGTTTTCAATTTTAAACTATTAACAAAATGCAGATCTTTAAGTAAATAACTTATAGAACAAAAATAGTTATTTTAGGGTTTTCAATTTTAAACTATTAACAAAATTCTGATCTTCATGTAAATAACTTATAGAACAGAAGTAGTTAATTTAGAGTTTTTAATTTTAAACTATTAACAAAATTCAGATCTTTAAGTAAATAACTTATAGAACAAAAATAGTTATTTTAGGGTTTTCAATTTTAAACTATTAACAAAATTCTGATCTTCATGTAAATAACTTATAGAACAGAAGTAGTTAATTTAGAGTTTTTAATTTTAAACTATTAACAAAATGCAGATCTTCAAGTAAATAACTTATAGAACAAAAGTAGTTATTTTAGGGTTTTCAATTTTAAACTATTAACAAAATTGTGATCTTCAAGTAAATAACTTAAGGAACTAAAGTATTAGTTAGAAGATTTTGATTTTAAACTGCTACAAAATTCTGTTCTTCAAGTAAATAACTTATAGAACAAAAGTAGTTATTTTAGGGTTTTCAATTTTAAACTATTAACAAAATTCTGATCTTCAAGTAAATAACTTAAAGAACTAAAGTATTAGTTTGAAGATTTCGATTTTAAATTGTCTACAAATTTCTGTTCTTTAAGTAAATAACTAAAAGAACAAAAGTAGTTAGTTTATAGCTTTAATTTTAAACTATTAACAAAATAGTGATTTTCAAGTAAATAACTTATAGACCAGAAGTAGTTAATTTAGAGTTTTTAATTTTAAACTATTAACAGAATGCTGATCTTCAAGTAAATAACTTATAGAGCAAAAGTAGTTATTTTAGGGTTTTCAATTTTTAACTATTAACAAAATTCTGATCTTCAAGTAAATAACTTATAGAACAGAAGTAGTTATTTTAGGGTTTTCAATTTTAAACTATTAGCAAAATTCTGATCTTCAAGTAAATAACTTAAAGAACTAAAGTAGTTAATTTAGAGTTTTTAATTTTAAGCTATTAACAGAATGCTGATCTGCAAGTAAATAACTTATAGAACAGAAGTAGGTAATTTAGAGTTTTAAATTTTAAACTATTAACAAAATGCAGATCTTCAAGTAAATAACTTATAGAGCAAAAGTAGTTATTTTAGGGTTTTCAATTTTTAACTATTAACAAAATTCTGATCTTCAAGTAAATAACTTATAGAACAGAAGTAGTTAATTTAGAGTTTTTAATTTTAAACTATTAACTAAACGCAGATCTTCAATTAAATAACTTATAAAAGAAAAGTAGTTATTTTATGGTTTTCAATTTTAAACTATTACCAAAATTCTGATCTTTAAGTAAATAACTTGAGGAACTAAAGTATTAGTTAGAAGATTTTAATTTTAAATTGCTACAAAATTCTGATCTTCAAGTAAATAACTTATGGAACAGAAGTAGTTAATTTAAAGTTTTTAATTTTAAACTATTAACAAAATGTAGATCTTCAAGTAAGTAACTTATAGAACAAAAGTAGTTATTTTAGGGTTTTCAATTTTAAACTATTAACAAAATTCTGCTCTTCAAGTAAATAACTTAAGGATCTCAAGTATTAGTTAGAAGATTTTGATTTTAAATTGCTACAAAATTCTGTTTTTCAAGTAAATAACTTATAGAGCAAAAGTAGGTATTTTAGAGTTTTCAATTTTAAACTATTAACAAAATGCAGATCTTTAAGTAAATAACTTATAGAACAAAAATAGTTATTTTAGGGTTTTCAATTTTAAACTATTAACAAAATTCTGATCTTCATGTAAATAACTTATAGAACAGAAGTAGTTAATTTAGAGTTTTTAATTTTAAACTATTAACAAAATTCAGATCTTTAAGTAAATAACTTATAGAACAAAAATAGTTATTTTAGGGTTTTCAATTTTAAACTATTAACAAAATTCTGATCTTCATGTAAATAACTTAAAGAACTAAAGTATTAGTTTGAAGATTTTGATTTTAAATTGTTTACATATTTCTGTTCTTTAAGTAAATAACTAAAAGAACAATTGTAGTTAGATTATAGCTTTAATTTTAAACTATTAACAAAATTCTGATCTTCAAGTAAATAACTTATAGAACAGAAGTAGTTAATTTAGAGTTTTTAATTTTAAACTAAAAACAAAATGAAGATCTTCAAGTAAATAACTTAAAGAACTAAAGTATTAGTTTGAAGATTTCGATTTTAAATTGTCTACAAATTTCTGTTCTTTAAGTAAATAACTAAAAGAACAAAAGTAGTTAGTTTATAGCTTTAATTTTAAACTATTAACAAAATAGTGATTTTCAAGTAAATAACTTATAGACCAGAAGTAGCTAATTTAGAGTTTTTAATTTTAAACAATTAACAGAATGCTGACCTGCAAGTAAATAACTTATAGAACAGAAGTAGGTAATTTAGAGTTTTAAATTTTAAACTATTAACAAAATGCAGATCTTCAAGTAAATAACTTATAGAGCAAAAGTAGTTATTTTAGGGTTTTCAATTTTTAACTATTAACAAAATTCTGATCTTCAAGTAAATAACTTATAGAACAGAAGTAGTTATTTTAGGGTTTTCAATTTTAAACTATTAGCAAAATTCTGATATTCAAGTAAATAACTTAAAGAACTAAAGTATTAGTTAGAACATTTTGATTTTAAATTGCTACAAAATTCTGATCTTCAAGTAAATAACTTATAGAACAGAAGTAGTTAATTTAGAGTTTTTAATTTTAAACTATTAACAAAATGCAGATCTTCAAGTAAATAACTTATAGAACAGAAGTAGTTAATTTAGGGTTTTCAATTTTAAACTATTAACAAAATTCTGATCTTCATGTAAATAACTTATAGAACTGAAGTAGTTAATTTAGGGTTTTCAATTTTAAACTATTACCAAAATGCAGATCTTCAAGTAAATAACTTATAGAACAGAAGTAGTTAATTTAGGGTTTTCAATTTTAAACTATTAACAAAATTCTGATCTTCATGTAAATAACTTATAGAACTAAAGTAGTTAATTTAGAGTTTTTAATTTTAAACTATTAACAAAATGCAGATCTTCAAGTAAATAACTTATAGAACAGAAGTAGTTAATTTAGGGTTTTAATTTTAAACTATTAACAAAATGCAGATCTTCAAGTAAATAACTTATAGAACAGAAGTAGTTAATTTAGGGTTTTCAATTTTAAACTATTACCAAAATTCTGATCTTTAAGTAAATAACTTGAGGAACTAAAGTATTAGTTAGAAGATTTTAATTTTAAATTGCTACAAAATTTTGATCTTCAAGTAAATAACTTATAGAACAGAAGTAGTTAATTTATGGTTTTCAATTTTAAACTATTAACAAAATTCTGATCTTCAAGTAAATAACTTAAAGAACTAACGTATTAGTTTGAAGATTTTGATTTTAAATTGTCTACATATTTCTGTTCTTTAAGTAAATAACTAAAAGAACAAAAGTAGTTAGTTTATGGCTTTAATTTTAAACTATTAACAAAATACTGATCATCAAGTAAATAACTTAAAGAACTAAAGTATTAGTTTGAAGATTTCGATTTTAAATTGTCTACAAATTTCTGTTCTTTAAGTAAATAACTAAAAGAACAAAAGTAGTTAGTTTATAGCTTTAATTTTAAACTATTAATAAAATACTGATTTACAAGTAAATAACTTATAGACCAGAAGTAGTTAATTTAGAGTATTTAATTTGTACCTATTAACAAAATGCTGATCTTCAAGTAAATAATTTATAGAACAGAAGTAGTTAATTTAGAGTTTTTAATTTTAAACTATTAACAAAATGCAGATCTTCAAGTAAATAACTTATATAACAAAAGTAGTTATTTTAGGGTTTTCAATTTTAAACTATTAACAAAATGCTGATCTTCATGTAAATAACTTAAAGAACTAAAGTATTAGTTTGAAGATTTTGATTTTACATTGTCTACATATTTCTGTTCTTTAAGTAAATAACTAAAAGAACAAAAGTAGTTCGAGTATAGCTTTAATTTTAAACTTTTAACAAAATACAGATCTTCAAGTAAATAACTTATAGAACAAATGTAGTTATTTTAGGGTTTTCAATTTTAAACTATTAGCAAAATTCTGATCTTCAAGTAAATAACTTAAAGAACTAAATTATTAGTTAGAAGATTTTGATTTTAATTGGCTACAAAATTCTGTTCTTCAAGTAAATAACTTATAGAACAAAAGTAGTTATTTTAGAGTTTTCTATCTTAAACTATTAACAAAGTCTGATCTTCAAGTAAATAACTTATAGAACAGAAGTAGTTAATTTAGAGTTTTTAATTTTAAACTATTAACAAAATGCAGATCTTCAAGTAAATAACTTATAGAACAAAAGTAGTTATTTTAGGGTTTTCAATTTTAAACTATTAACAACATTCTGATCTTCAAGTAAATAACTTATAGAACTGAAGTAGTTAATTTAGAGTTTTTAATTTTAAACTATTAACAAAATGCAGATCTTCAAGTAAATAACTTATAGAACAAAAATAGTTATTTTAGGGTTTTTAATTTTAAACTATTAACAAAATTCTGATCTTCAAGTAAATAACTTAAAGAACTAAAGTATTAGTTTGAAGATTTCGATTTTAAATTGTCTACATATTTCTGTTCTTTAAGTAAATAACTAAAAGAACAAAAGTAGTTAGTTTATGGCTTTAATTTTAAACTATTAACAAAATACTGATCATCAAGTAAATAACTTAAAGAACTAAAGTATTAGTTTGAAGATTTCGATTTTAAATTGTCTACAAATTTCTGTTCTTTAAGTAAATAACTAAACGAACAAAAGTAGTTAGTTTATAGCTTTAATTTTAGACTATTAACAAAATACTGATTTTCAAGTAAATAACTTATAGACCAGAAGTAGTTAATTTAGAGTTTATAATTTTAAACTATTAACAAAATTCTGATCTTCAAGTAAATAACTTAAGCAACTAAAGTATTAGTTAGAAGATTTTGATTTTAAATTGCTACAAAATTCCGTTCTTCAAGTAAATAACTTATAGAACAAAAGTAGTTATTTTTGAGTTTTCAATTTTAAACTATTAGCAACATTCTGATCTTCAACTAAATAACTTATAGAACAGAAGTAGTTAATTTAGAGTTTTTAATTTTTAACCATTAACAAAATTCAGATCTTCAAGTAAATAACTTATAGAACAAAAGTAGTTGTTTTAGGGTTTTCAAATTTAAACTATTTACAAAATTCTGATCTTCAAGTAAATAACTTATAGAACAGAAGTAGTTAATTTAGAGTTTTTAATTTTAAACTATTAACAAAATGCTGATCTTCAAGTAAATATCTTATAGAACAGAAGTAGTTAATTTAGAGTTTTTAATTTTAAACTATTAACAAAATGCAGATCTTCAAGTAAATAACTTATAGAACAAAAGTAGTTATTTTAGGGTTTTCAATTTTAAACTATTTACAAAATTCTGATCTTCAAGTAAATAACCTATAGAACAGAAGTAGTTAATTTAGAGTTTTTAATTTTAAACTATTAACAAAATGCAGATCTTCAAGTAAATAACTTATAGAACAAAAGTAGTTATTTTAGGGTTTTCAATTTTAAACTATTAACAAAATTCTGATCTTCAAGTAAATAACTTAAAGAACTAAAGTATTAGTTTGAAGATTTTGATTTTAAATTGTTTACATATTTCTGTTCTTTAAGTAAATAACTAAAAGAACAATTGTAGTTAGATTATAGCTTTAATTTTAAACTATTAACAAAATGCAAATCTGCAAGTAAATAACTTATAGAACAAAAGTAGTTATTTTAGGGTTTGCAATTTTAAACTATTAACAAAATTCTGATCTTCAAGTAAATAACTTATAGAACAGAAGTAGTTAATTTAGAGTTTTTAATTTTAAACTAAAAACAAAATGAAGATCTTCAAGTAAATAACTTAAAGAACTAAAGTATTAGTTTGAAGAATTCGATTTTAAATTGTCTACAAATTTCTGTTCTTTAAGTAAATAACTAAAAGAACAAAAGTAGTTAGTTTATAGCTTTAATTTTAAACTATTACCAAAATAGTGATTTTCAAGTATATAACTTATAGACCAGAAGTAGCTAATTTAGAGTTTTTAATTTTAAACAATTAACAGAATGCTGATCTGCAAGTAAATAACTTATAGAACAGAAGTAGGTAATTTAGAGTTTTAAATTTTAAACTATTAACAAAATGCAGATCTTCAAGTAAATAACTTATAGAGCAAAAGTAGTTATTTTAGGGTTTTCAATTTTTAACTATTAACAAAATTCTGATCTTCAAGTAAATAACTTATAGAACAGAAGTAGTTATTTTAGGGTTTTCAATTTTAAACTATTAGCAAAATTCTGATCTTCAAGTAAATAACTTAAAGAACTAAAGTATTAGTTAGAAGATTTTGATTTTAAATTGCTACAAAATTCTGATCTTCAAGTAAATAACTTATAGAACAGAAGTAGTTAATTTAGAGTTTTTAATTTTAAACTATTAACAAAATGCAGATCTTCAAGTAAATAACTTATAGAACAGAAGTAGTTAATTTAGGGTTTTCAATTTTAAACTATTAACAAAATTCTGATCTTCATGTAAATAACTTATAGAACTGAAGTAGTTAATTTAGGGTTTTCAATTTTAAACTATTACCAAAATGCAGATCTTCAAGTAAATAACTTATAGAACAGAAGTAGTTAATTTAGGGTTTTCAATTTTAAACTATTAACAAAATTCTGATCTTCATGTAAATAACTTATAGAACTAAAGTAGTTAAGTTAGAGTTTTTAATTTTAAACTATTAACAAAATGCAGATCTTCAAGTAAATAACTTATAGAACAGAAGTAGTTAATTTAGGGTTTTAATTTTAAACTATTAACAAAATGCAGATCTTCAAGTAAATAACTTATAGAACAGAAGTAGTTAATTTAGGGTTTTCAATTTTAAACTATTACCAAAATTCTGATCTTTAAGTAAATAACTTGAGGAACTAAAGTATTAGTTAGAAGATTTTAATTTTAAATTGCTACAAAATTCTGATCTTCAAGTAAATAACTTATAGAACAGAAGTAGTTAATTTATGGTTTTCAATTTTAAACTATTAACAAAATTCTGATCTTCAAGTAAATAACTTAAAGAACTAAAGTATTAGTTTGAAGATTTAGATTTTAAATTGTCTACATATTTCTGTTCTTTAAGTAAATAACTAAAAGAACAAAAGTAGTTAGTTTATGGCTTTAATTTTAAACTATTAACAAAATACTGATCATCAAGTAAATAACTTAAAGAACTAAAGTATTAGTTTGAAGATTTCGATTTTAAATTGTCTACAAATTTCTGTTCTTTAAGTAAATAACTAAAAGAACAAAAGTAGTTAGTTTATAGCTTTAATTTTAAACTATTAATAAAATACTGATTTACAAGTAAATAACTTATAGACCAGAAGTAGTTAATTTAGAGTTTTTAATTTGTACCTATTAACAAAATGCTGATCTTCAAGTAAATAATTTATAGAACAGAAGTAGTTAATTTAGAGTTTTTAATTTTAAACTATTAACAAAATGCAGATCTTCAAGTAAATACCTTATATAACAAAAGTAGTTATTTTAGGGTTTTCAATTTTAAACTATTAACAAAATGCTGATCTTCATGTAAATAACTTAAAGAACTAAAGTATTACTTTGAAGATTTTGATTTTACATTGTCTACATATTTCTGTTCTTTAAGTAAATAACTAAAAGAACAAAAGTAGTTAGAGTATAGCTTTAATTTTAAACTATTAACAAAATACAGATCTTCAAGTAAATAACTTATAGAACAAAAGTAGTTATTTTAGGGTTTTCAATTTTAAACTATTAGCAAAATTCTGATCTTCAAGTAAATAACTTAAAGAACTAAATTTTTAGTTAGAAGATTTTGATTTTAATTGGCTACAAAATTCTGTTCTTCAAGTAAATAACTTATAGAACAAAAGTAGTTATTTTAGAGTTTTGGATCTTAAACTATTAACAAAGTCTGATCTTCAAGTAAATAACTTATAGAACAGAAGTAGTTAATTTAGAGTTTTTAATTTTAAACTATTAACAAAATGCAGATCTTCAAGTAAATAACTTATAGAACAAAAGTAGTTATTTTAGGGTTTTCAATTTTAAACTATTAACAACATTCTGATCTTCAAGTAAATAACTTATAGAACTGAAGTAGTTAATTTAGAGTTTTAAATTTCAAACTATTAACAAAATGCAGATCTTCAAGTAAATAACTTATAGAACAAAAATAGTTATTTTAGGGTTTTTAATTTTAAACTATTAACAAAATTCTGATCTTCAAGTAAATAACTTAAAGAACTAAAGTATTAGTTTGAAGATTTCGATTTTAAATTGTCTACATATTTCTGTTCTTTAAGTAAATAACTAAAAGAACAAAAGTAGTTAGTTTATGGCTTTAATTTTAAACTATTAACAAAATACTGATCATCAAGTAAATAACTTAAAGAACTAAAGTATTAGTTTGAAGATTTCGATTTTAAATTGTCTACAAATTTCTGTTCTTTAAGTAAATAACTAAAAGAACAAAAGTAGTTAGTTTATAGCTTTAATTTTAAACTATTAATAAAATACTGATTTACAAGTAAATAACTTATAGACCAGAAGTAGTTAATTTAGAGTTTTTAATTTGTACCTATTAACAAAATGATGATCTTCAAGTAAATAACTTATAGAACAGAAGTAGTTAATTTAGAGTTTTTATTTTAAACTATTAACAAAATGCAGATCTTCAAGTAAATAACTTATATAACAAAAGTAGTTATTTTAGGGTTTTCAATTTTAAACTATTAACAAAATGCTGATCTTCATGTAAATAACTTAAAGAACTAAAGTATTAGTTAGAAGATTTTGATTTTAAATTGTCTACATATTTCTGTTCTTTAAGTAAATAACTAAAAGAACAAAAGTAGTTAGAGTATAGCTTTAATTTTAAACTATTAACAAAATACAGATCTTCAAGTAAATAACTTATAGAACAAAAGTAGTTATTTTAGGGTTTTCAATTTTAAACTATTAGCAAAATTCTGATCTTCAAGTAAATAACTTAAAGAACTAAATTATTAGTTAGAAGATTTTGATTTTAATTGGCTGCAAAATTCTGTTCTTCAAGTAAATAACTTATAGAACAAAAGTAGTTATTTTAGAATTTTCGATCTTAAACCATTAACAAAGTTCTGATCTTTAAGTAAATAACTTATAGAACAGAAGTAGTTAATATAGAGTTTTTAATTTTAAACTATTAACAAAATGCAAATCTTCAAGTAAATAACTTATAGAACAAAAGTAGTTATTTTAGGGTTTTCAATTTTAAACTATTAACAACATTCTGATCTTCAAGTAAATAACTTATAGAACTGAAGTAGTTTATTTAGAGTTTATAATTTTAAACTATTAACAAAATGCTGATCTTCAAGTAAATAACTTATAGAACAGAAGCAGTTAATTTAGAGATTTTAATTTTAAACTATTGACAAAATGCAGATCTTCAAGTAAATAACTTATAGAACAAAAGTAGTTATTTTAGGATTTTTAATTTTAAAATAGTAACAAAATTCTGATCTTCAAGTAAATAATTTATAGAACAGAAGTTGTTAATTTAGAGTTTTTAATTTTAAACTATTAACAAAATCCATATCTTCAAGTAAATAACTTAAATAACTAAAGTATTAGTTTTGTATTTGTAGTATTTTGTAGTATTTTGATTTTAAATTGTCTACATATTTCTGTTCTTTATATAAATAACTAAAAGAACAAAAGTAGTTAGATTATAGCTTTAATTTTAAACTATTAACAAAATGCAAATCTTCAAGTAAATAACTTATAGAGCAAAAGTAGTTATTTTAGGGTTTTCAATTTTAAACTATTAACAAAATTATGATCTTCATGTTCATAGAACTTCATAGAACAGAAGTAGTTAATTTAGAGTTTTTAATTTTAAACTATAAACAAAATGCAGATCTTCAAGTAAATAACTTATAGAACAAAAGTAGTTATTTCAGGGTTTTCAATTTTAAACTAATAACAAAATTCTGATCTTCAAGTAAATAACTTAAGCAACTAAAGTATTAGTTAGAAGATTTTGATTTTAAATTGCTACAAAATTCCGTTCTTCAAGTAAATAACTTATAGAACAAAAGTAGTTATTTTTGAGTTTTCAATTTTAAACTATTAGCAACATTCTGATCTTCAACTAAATAACTTATAGAACAGAAGTAGTTAATTTAGAGTTTTTAATTTTTAACCATTAACAAAATTCAGATCTTCAAGTAAATAACTTATAGAACAAAAGTAGTTATTTTAGGGTTTTCAATTTTAAACTATTTACAAAATTCTGATCTTCAAGTAAATAACTTATAGAACAGAAGTAGTTAATTTAGAGTTTTTAATTTTAAACTATTAACAAAATGCTGATCTTCAAGTAAATATCTTATAGAACAGAAGTAGTTAATTTAGAGTTTTTAATTTTAAACTATTAACAAAATGCAGATCTTCAAGTAAATAACTTATAGAACAAAAGTAGTTATTTTAGGGTTTTCAATTTTAAACTATTTACAAAATTCTGATCTTCAAGTATATAACCTATAGAACAGAAGTAGTTAATTTAGAGTTTTTAATTTTAAACTATTAACAAAATGCAGATCTTCAAGTAAATAACTTATAGAACAAAAGTAGTTATTTTAGGGTTTTCAATTTTAAACTATTAACAAAATTCTGATCTTCAAGTAAATAACTTAAGCAACTCAAGTATTAGTTAGAACATTTTGATTTTAAATTGCTACAAAATTCTGTTCTTCAAGTAAATAACTTATAGAGCAAAAGTAGTTATTTTAGAGTTTTCAATTTTAAACTATTAACAACATTCTGATCTTCAAGTAAATAACTTATAGAACAGAAGTAGTTAATTTAGAGTTTTTAATTTTAAACTATTAACAAAATTCTGATCTTATAGTAAATAACTTAAGTAACTAAAGTATTAGTTAGAAGATTTTGATTTTAAATTGCTACAAAATTCTGTTCTTCAAGTAAATAACATATAGAACAAAAGTAGTTATTTTAGAGTTTTCAATTTTAAACTATTAACAAAATTCTGATCTTCAAGTAAATAACTTATAGAACAAACGTATTTATTTTAGTATTTCAATTTTGAACTTTTTACAAAATTCTGATCTTCAAGTAAATAACTTATAGACCAGAAGTAGTTAATTTAGAGTTTTTAATTTTAAACTATTAACAAAATGCTGATCTTCAAGTAAATATCATATAGAACAGAAGTAGGTAATTTAGAGTTTTTAATTTTAAACTATTAACAAAATGCAGATCTTCAAGAAAATAACTTATAGAACAAAAGTAGTTATTTTAGGGTTTTCAATTTTAAACTACTTACAAAATTCTGATCTTCAAGTAAATAACTTATAGAACAGAAGTAGTTATTTTAGAGTTTTTAATTTTAAACTATTAACAAAATGCTGATCTTCAAGTAAATATCTTATAGAACAGAAGTAGTTAATTTAGGGTTTTCAATTTTAAACTATTAACAAAATTCCGATCTTCAAGTAAATAACTTATAGAACAGAAGTAGTTATTTTAGAGTTTTTATTTTAAAACTATTAACAAAATTCTGATCTTCAAGTAAATAACTTAAGTAACTAAAGTATTAGTTAGAAGATTTTGATTTTAAATTGCTACAAAATTCTGTTCTTCAAGTAAATAACTGATAGAACAAAAATAGTTATTTTAGGGTTTTCAATTTTAAACTATTAACAAAATTCAGATCTTCAAGTACATAACTTAAAGAACTGAAGTATTAGTTTGAAGATTTCGATTTTAAATTGTCTACAAATTTCTGTTCTTTAAGTAAATAACTAAAAGACCAAAAGTAGTTAGTTTATAGCTTTAATTTTAAACTATTAACAAAATACTGATTTTCAAGTAAATAACTTATAGACCAGAAGTAGTTAATTTAGAGTTTTTAATTTTAACTTTTAACAAAATGCTGATCTTCAAGTAAATAACTTATAGAACAGAAGTAGTTAATTTAAAGTTTTTAATTTTAAACTATTAACAAAATGCAGATCTTCAAGTAAATAACTTATAGAACAAAAGTAGTTATTTTAGGGTTTTCAATTTTAAACTATTAACAAAGTTCTGATCTTCAAGTAAATAACTTATAGAACAGAAGTAGTTAATTTAGAGTTTTTAATTTTAAACTATTAACAAAATGCAGATCTTCAAGTAAATAACTGAAAGAACTAAAGTATTAGTTTGAAGATTTTGATTTTAAAGTGTCTACAAAATTCTGTTCTTTAAGTAAATAACTTAAAGAAGAGAAGTAGTTAGTTTATAGCTTTTTTTTTAAACTATTAACAAAACGCTGATCTTCAAGTAAATAACTTAAAGAACTAAAGTAATAGTTAGAAGATTTTGATTTTAAATTGCTACAAAATTCTGTTCTTCAAGTAAATAACTTATAGAACAAAAGTAGTTATTTTAAAGTTTTCAATTTTAAACTATTAACCATATTCTGATCTTCAAGTAAATAACTTATAGAACAGAAGTAGTTAATTAAGAGTTTTTAATATTAGACTATTAACAAAATGCAGATCTTTAAGTAAATAACTTATAGAACAAAAGTAGTTATTTTTGGGTTTTCAATTTTAAACTATTAACAAAATTCTGATCTTCATGTAAATAACTTATAGACCAGAAGTAGTTAATTTAGAGTTTTTAATTTTAAACTATTAACAAAATGCTGATCTACAAGTAAATATCTTATAGAACAGAAGTAGTTAATTTAGAGTTTTTAATTTTAAACTATTAACAAAATGCAGATCTTCAAGAAAATAACTTAAAGATCTAAAGTATTAGTTAGAAGATTTTGATTTTAAATTGCTACAAAATTCTCTTCTTCAAGTGTATAGCTTATTGAACAAAAGTAGTTATTTTAGCATTTTCAATTTTAAACTATTAACAAAATTCTGATCTTCAAGTAAATAACTGAAAGAACTAAAGTATTAGTTTGAAGATTTTGATTTTAAATTGTCTACAAAATTCTGTTTTTCTAGTAAATAACTTATAGAACGAAAGTAGTTATTTTCGGGTTTTCAATTTTAAACTATTAACAACATTCTGATCATCAAGTAAATAACTTATAGAACAGAAGTAGTTAATTTAGAGTTTTTAATTTTAAACTATTAACAAAATTCAGATCTTCAAGTAAATAACTTAAAGAACTAAAGTATTAGTTTGAAGATTTCGATTTTAAATTGTCTACAAATTTCTGTTCTTTAAGTAAATAACTAAAAGAACAAAAGTAGTTAGTTTATAGCTTTAATTTTAAACTATTAACAAATTACTGATTTTCAAGTAAATAACTTATAGACCAGAAGTAGTTAATTTAGAGTTTTTAATTATAAACTATTAACAAAATGCTGATCTTCAAGTCAATAACTTATAGAACAGAAGTAGTTAATTTAGAGTTTTTAATTTTAAACTATTAACAAAATGCAGAACTTCAAGTAAATAACTTATAGAACAAAAGTAGTTATTTTAGGGTTTTTAATTTTAAACTATTAACAAAATTCTGATCTTCAAGTAAATAACTTATAGAACAGAAGTAGTAAATTTAGAGTTTTTATTTTTAAACTATTAACAAAATCCAGACCTTCAAGTAAATAACTTATAGAACAAACGTATTTATTTTAGTATTTCAATTTTGAACTATTAACAAAATTCTGATCTTCAAGTAAATAGCTTATAGACCAGAAGTAGTTAATTTAGAGTTTTTAATTTTAAACTATTAACAAAATGCTGATCTTCAAGTAAATATCTTATAGAACAAAAGTAGTTATTTTAGGGTTTTCAATTTTAAACTACTTACAAAATTCTGATCTTCAAGTAAATAACTTATAGAACAGAAGTAGTTATTTTAGAGTTTCTAATTTTAAACTATTAACAAAATGCTGATCTTCAAGTAAATAACTTATAAACCAGAAGTAGTTAATTTAGAGTTTTTAATTTTAAACTATTAACAAAATGCTGATCTTCAAGTAAATAACTTATAGAGCAAAAGTAGTTATTTTAGAGTTTTCAATTTTAAACTATTAACAACATTCTGATCTTCAGGTAAATAACTTATAGAACAGAAGTAGTTATTTTAGGGTTTTCAATTTTAAACTATTAACAAAATTCTGATCTTCAAGTAAATAACTTAGGTAACTAAAGTATTAGTTAGAAGATTTTGATTTTAAATTGCTACAAAATTCTGTTCTTCAAGTAAATAACTGATAGAACAAAAATAGTTATTTTAGGGTTTTCAATTTTAAACTATTAACAAAATTCAGATCTTCAAGTACATAACTTAAAGAACTGAAGTATTAGTTTGAAGATTTCGATTTTAAATTGTCTTCAAATTTCTGTTCTTTAAGTAAATAACTAGAGGACCAAAAGTAGTTAGTTTATAGCTTTAATTTTAAACTATTAACAAAATACTGATTTTCAGGTAAATAACTTATAGACCAGAAGTAGTTAATTTAGGGTTTTTAATTTTAAACTATTAACAAAATGCTGATCTTCAAGTAAATAACTTATAGAACAGAAGTAGTTAATTTAGAGTTTTTAATTTTAAACTATTAACAAAATGCAGATCTTCAAGTAAATAACTTATAGAACAAAAGTAGTTATTTTAGGGTTTTCAATTTTAAACTATTAACAACATTCTGATCTTCAAGTAAATAACTTATAGAACAGAAGTAGTAAATTTAGAGTTTTTATTTTTAAACTATTAACAAAATCCAGACCTTCAAGTAAATAACTTATAGAACAAACGTATTTATTTTAGTATTTCAATTTTGAACTATTAACAAAATTCTGATCTTCAAGTAAATAACTTATAGACCAGAAGTAGTTAATTTAGAGTTTTTAATTTTAAACTATTAACAAAATGCTAGTCTTTAAGTAAATATCTTATAGAACAGAAGTAGTTAATTTAGAGTTTTCAATTTTAAACTATTAACAAAATGCAGATCTTCAAGTAAATAACTTATAGAACAAAGGTAGCTATTTTAGGGTTTTCAATTTTAAACTACTTACAAAATTCTGATCTTCAAGTAAATAACTTATAGAACAGAAGTAGTTATTTTAGAGCTTTTAATTTTAAACTATTAACAAAATGCTGATCTTCAAGTAAATATCTTATAGAACAGAAGTAGTTAATTTAGTGTTTTTAATTTTAAACTATTAACAAAATGCAGATCTTCAAGTAAATAACTTATAGAACAGAAGTAGTTATTTTAGAGTTTTTAATTTTAAACTATTAACAAAATGCAGATCTTCAAGTAAATAACTTATAGAACAGAAGTAGTTATTTTAGAGTTTTTAATTTTAAACTATTAACAAAATGCAGATCTTCAAGTAAATAACTTATAGAACAAAAATAGTTATTTTAGGGTTTTCAATTTTAAACTAATAACAAAATTCAGATCTTCAAGTATATAACTTAAAGAACTGAAGTATTAGTTAGAAGATTTTGATTTTAAATTGCTACAAAATTCTTTTCTTCAAGTGTATAGCTTATAGAACAAAAGTAGTTATTTTAGCGTTTTCAATTTTAAACTATTAACAAAATTCTAATCTTGCAGTAAATAACTTAAACAACTAAAGTATTAGATTGAAGATTTTGATTTTAAATTGTCTACAAAATTCTGTTTTTTAAGTAAATAACTTAAAGAAGAAAAGTAGTTAGTTTATAGCTTTTTTTTAAACTATTAACAAAATGCTGATCTTCAAGTAAATAACTTATAGACCAGAAGTAGTTAATTTAGAGTTTTTAATTTTAAACTATTAACAAAATGCTGATCTTCAAGTAAATAACTTATAGAACAGAAGTAGTTAATTTAGAGTTTTTAATTTTAAACTATTAACAAAATGCAGATCTTCAAGTAAATAACTTAAAGAACTAAAGTATTAGTTTGAAGATTTTGATTTTAAAGTGTCTACAAAATTCTGTTCTTTAAGTAAATAACTTAAAGAAGAGAAGTAGTTAGTTTATAGCTTTTTTTTTAAACTATTCACAAAACGCTGATCTTCAAGTAAATAACTTAAAGAACTAAAGTATTAGTTAGAAGATTTTGATTTTAAATTGCTACAAAGTTCCGTTCTTCAAGTAAATAACTTATAGAACAAAAGTAGTTATTTTAGAGTTTTCAATTTTAAACTATTAACAACATTCTGATCTTCAAGTAAATAACTTATAGAACAGAAGTAGTTAATTTAGAGTTTTTAATATTAGACTATTAACAAAATGCAGATCTTCAAGTAAATAACTTATAGAACAAAAGTAGTTATTTTTGGGTTTTCAATTTTAAACTATTAACAAAATTCTGATCTTCATGTAAGTAACTTATAGACCAGAAGTAGTTAATTTAGAGTTTTTAATTTTAAACTATTAACAAAATGCTGATCTTCAAGTAAATATCTTATAGAACAGAAGTAGTTAATTTAGAGTTTTTATTTTTAAACTATTAACAAAATGCAGATCTTTAAGAAAATAACTTAAAGATCTAAAGTATTAGTTAGAAGATTTTGATTTTAAATTGCTACAAAATTCTCTTCTTCAAGTGTATAGCTTATTGAACAAAAGTAGTTATTTAAGCGTTTTCAATTTTAAACTATTAACAAAATTCTGATCTTCAAGTAAATAACTGAAAGAACTAAACTATTAGTTTGAAGATTTTGATTTTAAATTGTCTACAAAATTCTGTTTTTCTAGTAAATAACTTATAGAACAAAAGTAGTTATTTTCGAGTTTTCATTTTTAAACTATTAACAACATTCTGATCTTCAAGTAAATAACTTATAGAACAGAAGTAGTTAATTTAGAGTTTTTAATTTTAAACTATTAACAAAATTCAGATCTTCAAGTAAATAACTTAAAGAACTAAAGTATTAGTTTGAAGATTTCGATTTTAAATTGTCTACAAATTTCTGTTCTTTAAGTAAATAACTAAAAGAACAAAAGTAGTTAGTTTATAGCTTTAATTTTAAGCTATTAACAAAATACTGATTTTCAAGTAAATAACTTATAGACCAGAAGTAGTTAATTTAGAGTTTTTAATTTTAAACTATTAACAAAATGCTGATCTTCAAGTCAATAACTTATAGAACAGAAGTAGTTGATTTAGAGTTTTTAATTTTAAACTATTGACAAAATGCAGATCTTCAAGTAAATAACTTATAGAACAAAAGTAGTTATTTTAGGGTTTTTAATTTTAAACTATTAACAAAATTCTGATCTTCAAATAAATAACTTATAGAACAGAAGTAGTAAATTTAGAGTTTTTATTTTTAAACTATTAACAAAATCCAGACCTTCAAGTAAATAACTTATAGAACAAACGTATTTATTTTAGTATTTCAATTTTGAACTATTAACAAAATTCTGATCTTCAAGTAAATAACTTATAGACCAGAAGTAGTTAATTTAGAGTTTTTAATTTTAAACTATTAACAAAATGCTGATCTTCAAGAAAATAACTTAAAGAACTAAAGTATTAGTTAGAAGATTTTGATTTTAAATTGCTACAAAATTCTTTTCTTCAAGTGTATAGCTTATAGAACAAAAGTAGTTATTTTAGCGTTTTCAATTTTAAACTATTAACAAAATTCTAATCTTGCAGTAAATAACTTAAACAACTAAAGTATTAGATTGAAGATTTTGATTTTAAATTGTCTACAAAATTCTGTTTTTTAAGTAAATAACTTAAAGAAGAAAAGTAGTTAGTTTATAGCTTTTTTTTAAACTATTAACAAAATGCTGATCTTCAAGTAAATAACTTATAGACCAGAAGTAGTTAATTTAGAGTTTTTAATTTTAAACTATTAACAAAATGCTGATCTTCAAGTAAATATCTTATAGAACAGAAGTCGTTAATTTAGAGTTTTTAATTTTAAACTATTAACAAAATGCAGATCTTCAAGTAAATAACTTATAGAACAAAAGTAGTTATTTTAGGGCTTTCAATTTTAAACTACTTACAAAATTCTGATCTTCAAGTAAATAACTTATAGAACAGAAGTAGTTATTTTAGAGTTTTTAATTTTAAACTATTAACAAAATGCAGATCTTCAAGAAAATAACTTAAAGAACTAAAGTATTAGTTAGAAGATTTTGATTTTAAATTGCTACAAAATTCTTTTCTTCAAGTGTATAGCTTATAGAACAAAAGTAGTTATTTTAGCGTTTTCAATTTTAAACTATTAACAAAATTCTAATCTTGCAGTAAATAACTTAAACAACTAAAGTATTAGATTGAAGATTTTGATTTTAAATTGTCTACAAAATTCTGTTTTTTAAGTAAATAACTTAAAGAAGAAAAGTAGTTAGTTTATAGCTTTTTTTTAAACTATTAACAAAATGCTGATCTTCAAGTAAATAACTTATAGACCAGAAGTAGTTAATTTAGAGTTTTTAATTTTAAACTATTAACAAAATGCTGATCTTCAAGTAAATAACTTATAGAACAGAAGTAGTTAATTTAGAGTTTTTAATTTTAAACTATTAACAAAATGCAGATCTTCAAGTAAATAACTTAAAGAACTAAAGTATTAGTTTGAAGATTTTGATTTTAAAGTGTCTACAAAATTCTGTTCTTTAAGTAAATAACTTAAAGAAGAGAAGTAGTTAGTTTATAGCTTTTTTTTTAAACTATTCACAAAACGCTGATCTTCAAGTAATTAACTTAAAGAACTAAAGTATTAGTAAGAAGATTTTGATTTTAAATTGCTACAAAATTCTGTTCTTCAAGTAAATAACTTATAGAACAAAAGTAGTTATTTTAGAGTTTTCAATTTTAAACTATTAACAACATTCTGATCTTCAAGTAAATAACTTATAGAACAGAAGTAGTAAATTTAGAGTTTTTAATTTTAAACTATTAACAAAATGCAGAACTTCAAGTAAATAACTTATAGAACAAAAGTAGTTATTTTAGGGTTTTTAATTTTAAACTATTAACAAAATTCTGATCTTCAAGTAAATAACTTATAGAACAGAAGTAGTAAATTTAGAGTTTTTATTTTTAAACTATTAACAAAATCCAGACCTTCAAGTAAATAACTTATAGAACAAACGTATTTATTTTAGTATTTTAATTTTGAACTATTAACAAAATTCTGATCTTCAAGTAAATAACTTATAGACCAGAAGTAGTTAATATAGAGTTTTTAATTTTAAACTATTAACAAAATGCTGATCTTCAAGTAAATATCTTATAGAACAAAAGTAGTTATTTTAGGGTTTTCAATTTTAAACTACTTACAAAATTCTGATCTTCAAGTAAATAACTTATAGAACAGAAGTAGTTATTTTAGAGTTTCTAATTTTAAACTATTAACAAAATGCTGATCTTCAAGTAAATAACTTATAAACCAGAAGTAGTTAATTTAGAGTTTTTAATTTTAAACTATTAACAAAATGCTGATCTTCAAGTAAATAACTTATAGAGCAAAAGTAGTTATTTTAGAGTTTTCAATTTTAAACTATTAACAACATTCTGATCTTCAGGTAAATAACTTATAGAACAGAAGTAGTTATTTTAGGGTTTTCAATTTTAAACTATTAACAAAATTCTGATCTTCAAGTAAATAACTTAGGTAACTAAAGTATTAGTTAGAAGATTTTGATTTTAAATTGCTACAAAATTCTGTTCTTCAAGTAAATAACTGATAGAACAAAAATAGTTATTTTAGGGTTTTCAATTTTAAACTATTAACAAAATTCAGATCTTCAAGTACATAACTTAAAGAACTGAAGTATTAGTTTGAAGATTTCGATTTTAAATTGTCTTCAAATTTCTGTTCTTTAAGTAAATAACTAGAGGACCAAAAGTAGTTAGTTTATAGCTTTAATTTTAAACTATTAACAAAATACTGATTTTCAGGTAAATAACTTATAGACCAGTAGTAGTTAATTTAGGGTTTTTAATTTTAAACTATTAACAAAATGCTGATCTTCAAGTAAATAACTTATAGAACAGAAGTAGTTAATTTAGAGTTTTTAATTTTAAACTATTAACAAAATGCAGATCTTCAAGTAAATAACTTATAGAACAAAAGTAGTTATTTTAGGGTTTTCAATTTTAAACTATTAACAACATTCTGATCTTCAAGTAAATAACTTATAGAACAGAAGTAGTAAATTTAGAGTTTTTATTTTTAAACTATTAACAAAATCCAGACCTTCAAGTAAATAACTTATAGAACAAACGTATTTATTTTAGTATTTCAATTTTGAACTATTAACAAAATTCTGATCTTCAAGTAAATAACTTATAGACCAGAAGTAGTTAATTTAGAGTTTTTAATTTTAAACTATTAACAAAATGCTAGTCTTTAAGTAAATATCTTATAGAACAGAAGTAGTTAATTTAGAGTTTTTAATTTTAAACTATTAACAAAATGCAGATCTTCAAGTAAATAACTTATAGAACAAAGGTAGCTATTTTAGGGTTTTCAATTTTAAACTACTTACAAAATTCTGATCTTCAAGTAAATAACTTATAGAACAGAAGTAGTTATTTTAGAGCTTTTAATTTTAAACTATTAACAAAATGCTGATCTTCAAGTAAATATCTTATAGAACAGAAGTAGTTAATTTAGTGTTTTTAATTTTAAACTATTAACAAAATGCAGATCTTCAAGTAAATAACTTATAGAACAGAAGTAGTTATTTTAGAGTTTTTAATTTTAAACTATTAACAAAATGCAGATCTTCAAGTAAATAACTTATAGAACAGAAGTAGTTATTTTAGAGTTTTTAATTTTAAACTATTAACAAAATGCAGATCTTCAAGTAAATAACTTATAGAACAAAAATAGTTATTTTATTGTTTTCAATTTTAAACTAATAACAAAATTCAGATCTTCAAGTATATAACTTAAAGAACTGAAGTATTAGTTAGAAGATTTTGATTTTAAATTGCTACAAAATTCTTTTCTTCAAGTGTATAGCTTATAGAACAAAAGTAGTTATTTTAGCGTTTTCAATTTTAAACTATTAACAAAATTCTAATCTTGCAGTAAATAACTTAAACAACTAAAGTATTAGATTGAAGATTTTGATTTTAAATTGTCTACAAAATTCTGTTTTTTAAGTAAATAACTTAAAGAAGAAAAGTAGTTAGTTTATAGCTTTTTTTTAAACTATTAACAAAATGCTGATCTTCAAGTAAATAACTTATAGACCAGAAGTAGTTAATTTAGAGTTTTTAATTTTAAACTATTAACAAAATGCTGATCTTCAAGTAAATAACTTATAGAACAGAAGTAGTTAATTTAGAGTTTTTAATTTTAAACTATTAACAAAATGCAGATCTTCAAGTAAATAACTTAAAGAACTAAAGTATTAGTTTGAAGATTTTGATTTTAAAGTGTCTACAAAATTCTGTTCTTTAAGTAAATAACTTAAAGAAGAGAAGTAGTTAGTTTATAGCTTTTTTTTTAAACTATTCACAAAACGCTGATCTTCAAGTAAATAACTTAAAGAACTAAAGTATTAGTTAGAAGATTTTGATTTTAAATTGCTACAAAATTCTGTTCTTCAAGTAAATAACTTATAGAACAAAAGTAGTTATTTTAGAGTTTTCAATTTTAAACTATTAACAACATTCTGATCTTCAAGTAAATAACTTATAGAACAGAAGTAGTTAATTTAGAGTTTTTAATATTAGACTATTAACAAAATGCAGATCTTCAAGTAAATAACTTATAGAACAAAAGTAGTTATTTTTGGGTTTTCAATTTTAAACTATTAACAAAATTCTGATCTTCATGTAAGTAACTTATAGACCAGAAGTAGTTAATTTAGAGTTTTTAATTTTAAACTATTAACAAAATGCTGATCTTCAAGTAAATATCTTATAGAACAGAAGTAGTTAATTTAGAGTTTTTATTTTTAAACTATTAACAAAATGCAGATCTTTAAGAAAATAACTTAAAGATCTAAAGTATTAGTTAGAAGATTTTGATTTTAAATTGCTACAAAATTCTCTTCTTCAAGTGTATAGCTTATTGAACAAAAGTAGTTATTTAAGCGTTTTCAATTTTAAACTATTAACAAAATTCTGATCTTCAAGTAAATAACTGAAAGAACTAAACTATTAGTTTGAAGATTTTGATTTTAAATTGTCTACAAAATTCTGTTTTTCTAGTAAATAACTTATAGAACAAAAGTAGTTATTTTCGAGTTTTCAATTTTAAACTATTAACAACATTCTGATCTTCAAGTAAATAACTTATAGAACAGAAGTAGTTAATTTAGAGTTTTTAATTTTAAACTATTAACAAAATTCAGATCTTCAAGTAAATAACTTAAAGAACTAAAGTATTAGTTTGAAGATTTCGATTTTAAATTGTCTACAAATTTCTGTTCTTTAAGTAAATAACTAAAAGAACAAAAGTAGTTAGTTTATAGCTTTAATTTTAAGCTATTAACAAAATACTGATTTTCAAGTAAATAACTTATAGACCAGAAGTAGTTAATTTAGAGTTTTTAATTTTAAACTATTAACAAAATGCTGATCTTCAAGTCAATAACTTATAGAACCGAAGTAGTTGATTTAAAGTTTTTAATTTTAAACTATTAACAAAATGCAGATCTTCAAGTAAATAACTTATAGAACAAAAGTAGTTATTTTAGAGTTTCTAATTTTAAACTATTAACAAAATGCTGATCTTCAAGTAAATAACTTATAAACCAGAAGTAGTTAATTTAGAGTTTTTAATTTTAAACTATTAACAAAATGCTGATCTTCAAGTAAATAACTTATAGAGCAAAAGTAGTTATTTTAGAGTTTTCAATTTTAAACTATTAACAACATTCTGATCTTCAGGTAAATAACTTATAGAACAGAAGTAGTTATTTTAGGGTTTTCAATTTTAAACTATTAACAAAATTCTGATCTTCAAGTAAATAACTTAGGTAACTAAAGTATTAGTTAGAAGATTTTGATTTTAAATTGCTACAAAATTCTGTTCTTCAAGTAAATAACTGATAGAACAAAAATAGTTATTTTAGGGTTTTCAATTTTAAACTATTAACAAAATTCAGATCTTCAAGTACATAACTTAAAGAACTGAAGTATTAGTTTGAAGATTTCGATTTTAAATTGTCTTCAAATTTCTGTTCTTTAAGTAAATAACTAGAGGACCAAAAGTAGTTAGTTTATAGCTTTAATTTTAAACTATTAACAAAATACTGATTTTCAGGTAAATAACTTATAGACCAGTAGTAGTTAATTTAGGGTTTTTAATTTTAAACTATTAACAAAATGCTGATCTTCAAGTAAATAACTTATAGAACAGAAGTAGTTAATTTAGAGTTTTTAATTTTAAACTATTAACAAAATGCAGATCTTCAAGTAAATAACTTATAGAACAAAAGTAGTTATTTTAGGGTTTTCAATTTTAAACTATTAACAACATTCTGATCTTCAAGTAAATAACTTATAGAACAGAAGTAGTAAATTTAGAGTTTTTATTTTTAAACTATTAACAAAATCCAGACCTTCAAGTAAATAACTTATAGAACAAACGTATTTATTTTAGTATTTCAATTTTGAACTATTAACAAAATTCTGATCTTCAAGTAAATAACTTATAGACCAGAAGTAGTTAATTTAGAGTTTTTAATTTTAAACTATTAACAAAATGCTAGTCTTTAAGTAAATATCTTATAGAACAGAAGTAGTTAATTTAGAGTTTTTAATTTTAAACTATTAACAAAATGCAGATCTTCAAGTAAATAACTTATAGAACAAAGGTAGCTATTTTAGGGTTTTCAATTTTAAACTACTTACAAAATTCTGATCTTCAAGTAAATAACTTATAGAACAGAAGTAGTTATTTTAGAGCTTTTAATTTTAAACTATTAACAAAATGCTGATCTTCAAGTAAATATCTTATAGAACAGAAGTAGTTAATTTAGTGTTTTTAATTTTAAACTATTAACAAAATGCAGATCTTCAAGTAAATAACTTATAGAACAGAAGTAGTTATTTTAGAGTTTTTAATTTTAAACTATTAACAAAATGCAGATCTTCAAGTAAATAACTTATAGAACAGAAGTAGTTATTTTAGAGTTTTTAATTTTAAACTATTAACAAAATGCAGATCTTCAAGTAAATAACTTATAGAACAAAAATAGTTATTTTATTGTTTTCAATTTTAAACTAATAACAAAATTCAGATCTTCAAGTATATAACTTAAAGAACTGAAGTATTAGTTAGAAGATTTTGATTTTAAATTGCTACAAAATTCTTTTCTTCAAGTGTATAGCTTATAGAACAAAAGTAGTTATTTTAGCGTTTTCAATTTTAAACTATTAACAAAATTCTAATCTTGCAGTAAATAACTTAAACAACTAAAGTATTAGATTGAAGATTTTGATTTTAAATTGTCTACAAAATTCTGTTTTTTAAGTAAATAACTTAAAGAAGAAAAGTAGTTAGTTTATAGCTTTTTTTTAAACTATTAACAAAATGCTGATCTTCAAGTAAATAACTTATAGACCAGAAGTAGTTAATTTAGAGTTTTTAATTTTAAACTATTAACAAAATGCTGATCTTCAAGTAAATAACTTATAGAACAGAAGTAGTTAATTTAGAGTTTTTAATTTTAAACTATTAACAAAATGCAGATCTTCAAGTAAATAACTTAAAGAACTAAAGTATTAGTTTGAAGATTTTGATTTTAAAGTGTCTACAAAATTCTGTTCTTTAAGTAAATAACTTAAAGAAGAGAAGTAGTTAGTTTATAGCTTTTTTTTTAAACTATTCACAAAACGCTGATCTTCAAGTAAATAACTTAAAGAACTAAAGTATTAGTTAGAAGATTTTGATTTTAAATTGCTACAAAATTCTGTTCTTCAAGTAAATAACTTATAGAACAAAAGTAGTTATTTTAGAGTTTTCAATTTTAAACTATTAACAACATTCTGATCTTCAAGTAAATAACTTATAGAACAGAAGTAGTTAATTTAGAGTTTTTAATATTAGACTATTAACAAAATGCAGATCTTCAAGTAAATAACTTATAGAACAAAAGTAGTTATTTTTGGGTTTTCAATTTTAAACTATTAACAAAATTCTGATCTTCATGTAAGTAACTTATAGACCAGAAGTAGTTAATTTAGAGTTTTTAATTTTAAACTATTAACAAAATGCTGATCTTCAAGTAAATATCTTATAGAACAGAAGTAGTTAATTTAGAGTTTTTATTTTTAAACTATTAACAAAATGCAGATCTTTAAGAAAATAACTTAAAGATCTAAAGTATTAGTTAGAAGATTTTGATTTTAAATTGCTACAAAATTCTCTTCTTCAAGTGTATAGCTTATTGAACAAAAGTAGTTATTTAAGCGTTTTCAATTTTAAACTATTAACAAAATTCTGATCTTCAAGTAAATAACTGAAAGAACTAAACTATTAGTTTGAAGATTTTGATTTTAAATTGTCTACAAAATTCTGTTTTTCTAGTAAATAACTTATAGAACAAAAGTAGTTATTTTCGAGTTTTCAATTTTAAACTATTAACAACATTCTGATCTTCAAGTAAATAACTTATAGAACAGAAGTAGTTAATTTAGAGTTTTTAATTTTAAACTATTAACAAAATTCAGATCTTCAAGTAAATAACTTAAAGAACTAAAGTATTAGTTTGAAGATTTCGATTTTAAATTGTCTACAAATTTCTGTTCTTTAAGTAAATAACTAAAAGAACAAAAGTAGTTAGTTTATAGCTTTAATTTTAAGCTATTAACAAAATACTGATTTTCAAGTAAATAACTTATAGACCAGAAGTAGTTAATTTAGAGTTTTTAATTTTAAACTATTAACAAAATGCTGATCTTCAAGTCAATAACTTATAGAACCGAAGTAGTTGATTTAAAGTTTTTAATTTTAAACTATTAACAAAATGCAGATCTTCAAGTAAATAACTTATAGAACAAAAGTAGTTATTTTAGGGTTTTTAATTTTAAACTATTAACAAAATTCTGATCTTCAAATAAATAACTTATAGAACAGAAGTAGTAAATTTAGAGTTTTTATTTTTAAACTATTAACAAAATCCAGACCTTCAAGTAAATAACTTATAGAACAAACGTATTTATTTTAGTATTTCAATTTTGAACTATTAACAAAATTCTGATCTTCAAGTAAATAACTCATAGACCAGAAGTAGTTAATTTAGAGTTTTTAATTTTAAACTATTAACAAAATGCTGATCTTCAAGTAAATATCTTATAGAACAGAAGTAGTTAATTTAGAGTTTTTAATTTTAAACTATTAACAAAATGCAGATCTTCAAGTAAATAACTTATAGAACAAAAGTAGTTATTTTAGGGCTTTCAATTTTAAACTACTTACAAAATTCTGATCTTCAAGTAAATAACTTATAGAACAGAAGTAGTTATTTTAGAGTTTTTAATTTTAAACTATTAACAAAATGCAGATCTTCAAGAAAATAACTTAAAGAACTAAAGTATTAGTTAGAAGATTTTGATTTTAAATTGCTACAAAATTCTTTTCTTCAAGTGTATAGCTTATAGAACAAAAGTAGTTATTTTAGCGTTTTCAATTTTAAACTATTAACAAAATTCTAATCTTGCAGTAAATAACTTAAACAACTAAAGTATTAGATTGAAGATTTTGATTTTAAATTGTCTACAAAATTCTGTTTTTTAAGTAAATAACTTAAAGAAGAAAAGTAGTTAGTTTATAGCTTTTTTTTAAACTATTAACAAAATGCTGATCTTCAAGTAAATAACTTATAGACCAGAAGTAGTTAATTTAGAGTTTTTAATTTTAAACTATTAACAAAATGCTGATCTTCAAGTAAATAACTTATAGAACAGAAGTAGTTAATTTAGAGTTTTTAATTTTAAACTATTAACAAAATGCAGATCTTCAAGTAAATAACTTAAAGAACTAAAGTATTAGTTTGAAGATTTTGATTTTAAAGTGTCTACAAAATTCTGTTCTTTAAGTAAATAACTTAAAGAAGAGAAGTAGTTAGTTTATAGCTTTTTTTTTAAACTATTCACAAAACGCTGATCTTCAAGTAAATAACTTAAAGAACTAAAGTATTAGTTAGAAGATTTTGATTTTAAATTGCTACAAAATTCTGTTCTTCAAGTAAATAACTTATAGAACAAAAGTAGTTATTTTAGAGTTTTCAATTTTAAACTATTAACAACATTCTGATCTTCAAGTAAATAACTTATAGAACAGAAGTAGTTAATTTAGAGTTTTTAATATTAGACTATTAACAAAATGCAGATCTTCAAGTAAATAACTTATAGAACAAAAGTAGTTATTTTTGGGTTTTCAATTTTAAACTATTAACAAAATTCTGATCTTCATGTAAGTAACTTATAGACCAGAAGTAGTTAATTTAGAGTTTTTAATTTTAAACTATTAACAAAATGCTGATCTTCAAGTAAATATCTTATAGAACAGAAGTAGTTAATTTAGAGTTTTTATTTTTAAACTATTAACAAAATGCAGATCTTTAAGAAAATAACTTAAAGATTGTAATGAAAGCTGCGATTTCACCTTTCCATTTAGGAAAGGCAAATTGGTCGAGTTACAAGATCTAAAGTATTAGTTAGAAGATTTTGATTTTAAATTGCTACAAAATTCTCTTCTTCAAGTGTATAGCTTATTGAACAAAAGTAGTTATTTAAGCGTTTTCAATTTTAAACTATTAACAAAATTCTGATCTTCAAGTAAATAACTGAAAGAACTAAACTATTAGTTTGAAGATTTTGATTTTAAATTGTCTACAAAATTCTGTTTTTCTAGTAAATAACTTATAGAACAAAAGTAGTTATTTTCGAGTTTTCAATTTTAAACTATTAACAACATTCTGATCTTCAAGTAAATAACTTATAGAACAGAAGTAGTTAATTTAGAGTTTTTAATTTTAAACTATTAACAAAATTCAGATCTTCAAGTAAATAACTTAAAGAACTAAAGTATTAGTTTGAAGATTTCGATTTTAAATTGTCTACAAATTTCTGTTCTTTAAGTAAATAACTAAAAGAACAAAAGTAGTTAGTTTATAGCTTTAATTTTAAGCTATTAACAAAATACTGATTTTCAAGTAAATAACTTATAGACCAGAAGTAGTTAATTTAGAGTTTTTAATTTTAAACTATTAACAAAATGCTGATCTTCAAGTCAATAACTTATAGAACAGAAGTAGTTGATTTAGAGTTTTTAATTTTAAACTATTAACAAAATGCAGATCTTCAAGTAAATAACTTATAGAACAAAAGTAGTTATTTTAGGGTTTTTAATTTTAAACTATTAACAAAATTCTGATCTTCAAATAAATAACTTATAGAACAGAAGTAGTAAATTTAGAGTTTTTATTTTTAAACTATTAACAAAATCCAGACCTTCAAGTAAATAACTTATAGAACAAACGTATTTATTTTAGTATTTCAATTTTGAACTATTAACAAAATTCTGATCTTCAAGTAAATAACTTATAGACCAGAAGTAGTTAATTTAGAGTTTTTAATTTTAAACTATTAACAAAATGCTGATCTTCAAGTAAATATCTTATAGAACAGAAGTAGTTAATTTAGAGTTTTTAATTTTAAACTATTAACAAAATGCAGATCTTCAAGTAAATAACTTATAGAACAAAAGTAGTTATTTTAGGGCTTTCAATTTTAAACTACTTACAAAATTCTGATCTTCAAGTAAATAACTTATAGAACAGAAGTAGTTATTTTAGAGTTTTTAATTTTAAACTATTAACAAAATGCTGATCTTCAAGTAAATATCTTATAGAACAGAAGTAGTTAATTTAGTGTTTTTAATTTTAAACTATTAACAAAATGCAGATCTTCAAGTAAATAACTTATAGAACAAAAGTAGTTATTTTAGGGTTTTCAATTTTAAACTATTAACAAAATTCTGATCTTCAAGTAAATAACTTATAGAACAGAAGTAGTTATTTTAGAGTTTTTAATTTTAAACTATTAACAAAATGCAGATCTTCAAGTAAATAACTTATAGAACAGAAGTAGTTATTTTAGAGTTTTTAATTTTAAACTATTAACAAAATGCAGATCTTCAAGTATATAACTTATAAACCAAAAGTAGTTAATTTAGAGTTTTTAATTTTAAACTATTAACAAAATGCTGATCTTCAAGTAAATAACTTATAGAGCAAAAGTAGTTATTTTAGAGTTTTCAATTTTAAACTATTAACAACATTCTGATCTTCAGGTAAATAACTTATAGAACAGAAGTAGTTATTTTAGGGTTTTCCATTTTAAACTATTAACAAAATTCTGATCTTCAAGTAAATAACTTAAGTAACTAAAGTATTAGTTAGAAGATTTTGATTTTAAATTGCTACAAAATTCTGTTCTTCAAGTAAATAACTGATAGAACAAAAATAGTTATTTTAGGGTTTTCAATTTTAAACTATTAACAAAATTCAGATCTTCAAGTACATAACTTAAAGAACTGAAGTATTAGTTTGAAGATTTCGATTTTAAATTGTCTACAAATTTCTGTTCTTTAAGTAAATAACTAAAGGACCAAAAGTAGTTAGTTTATAGCTTTAATTTTAAACTATTAACAAAATACTGATTTTCAAGTAAATAACTTATAGACCAGAAGTAGTTAATTTAGAGTTTTTAATTTTAAACTATTAACAAAATGCTGATCTTCAAGTAAATAACTTATAGAGCAGAAGTAGTTAATTTAGAGTTTTTAATTTTAAACTATTAACAAAATGCAGATCTTCAAGTAAATAACTGATAGATCAAAAATAGTAATTTTAGGGTTTTCAATTTTAAACTATTAACAACATTCTGATCTTCAAGTAAATAACTTATAGAACAGAAGTAGTTAATTTATAGTTTTTAATATTAGACTATTAACAAAATGCAGATCTTCAAGTAAATAACTTATAGAACAAAAGTAGTTATTTTTGGGTTTTCAATTTTATACTATTAACAAAATTCTGATCTTCATGTAAATAACTTTTAGACCAGAAGTAGTTAATTTAGAGTTTTTAATTTTAAACTATTAACTAAATGCTGATCTTCAAGTAAATATCTTATAGAACAGAAGTAGTTAATTTAGAGTTTTTAATTTTAAACTATTAACAAAATGCAGATCTTCAAGAAAATAACTTAAAGATCTAAAGTATTAGTTAGAAGATTTTGATTTTAAATTGCTACAAAATTCTCTTCTTCAAGTGTATAACTTATTGAACAAAAGTAGTTATTTTAGCGTTTTCAATTTTAAACTATTAACAAATTTCTGATCTTCAAGTAAATAACTGAAAGAACTAAAGTATTAGTTTGAAGATTTTGATTTTAAATTGTCTACAAAATTCTGTTTTTCTAGTAAATAACTTATAGAACAAAAGTAGTTATTTTCGGGTATTCAATTTTAAACTATTAACAACATTCTGATCTTCAAGTAAATAACTTATAGAACAGAAGTAGTTAATTTAGAGTTTTTAATTTTAAACTATTAACAAAATGCAGATCTTCAAGTAAATAACTGATAGAACAAAAATAGTTATTTTAGGGTTTTCAATTTTAAACTATTAACAAAATTCAGATCTTCAAGTAAATAACTTAAAGAACTAAAGTATTAGTTTGAAGATTTCGATATTAAATTGTCTACAAATTTCTGTTCTTTAAGTAAATAACTAAAAGAACAAAAGTAGTTAGTTTATAGCTTTAATTTTAAACTATTAACAAAATGCAGATCTTCAAGTAAATAACTTATAGAACTAAAGTAGTTATTTTAGGGTTTTTAATTTTAAACTATTAACAAAATTCTGATCTTCAAGTAAATAACTTATAAAACAGAAGTAGTAAATTTAGAGTTTTTATTTTTAAACTATTAACAAAATCCAGACCTTCAAGTAAATAACTTATAGAACAAACGTATTTATTTTAGTATTTCAATTTTGAACTATTAACAAAATTCTGATCTTCAAGTAAATAACTTATAGACCAGAAGTAGTTAATATAGAGTTTTTAATTTTAAACTATTAACAAAATGCTGATCTTCAAGTAAATATCTTATAGAACAGGAGTAGTTAATTTAGAGTTTTTAATTTTAAACTATTAACAAAATGCAGATCTTCAAGTAAATAACTTATAGAACAAAAGTAGTTATTTTATGGTTTTCAATTTTAAACTACTTACAAAATTCTGATCTTCAAGTAAATAACTTATAGAACAGAAGTAGTTATTTTAGAGTTTTTAATTTTAAACTATTAACAAAATGCTGATCTTCAAGTATATATCTTATAGAACAGAAGTAGTTAATTTAGTGTTTTTAATTTTAAACTATTAACAAAATGCAGATCTTCAAGTAAATAACTGATAGAACAAAAATAGTTATTTTAGGGTTTTCAATTTTAAACTATTAACAAAATTCAGATCTTCAAGTAAATAACTTAAAGAACTAAAGTATTAGTTTGAAGATTTCCATATTAAATTGTCTACAAATTTCTGTTCTTTAAGTAAATAACTAAAAGAACAAAAGTAGTTAGTTTATAGCTTTAATTTTAAACTATTAACAAAATGCAGATCTTCAAGTAAATAACTTATAGAACTAAAGTAGTTATTTTAGGGTTTTTAATTTTAAACTATTAACAAAATTCTGATCTTCAAGTAAATAACTTATAAAACAGAAGTAGTAAATTTAGAGTTTTTATTTTTAAACTATTAACAAAATCCAGACCTTCAAGTAAATAACTTATAGAACAAACGTATTTATTTTAGTATTTCAATTTTGAAGTATTAACAAAATTCTGATCTTCAAGTAAATAACTTATAGACCAGAAGTAGTTAATATAGAGTTTTTAATTTTAAACTATTAACAAAATGCTGATCTTCAAGTAAATATCTTATAGAACAGAAGTAGTTAATTTAGAGTTTTTAATTTTAAACTATTAACAAAATGCAGATCTTCAAGTAAATAACTTATAGAACAAATGTAGTTATTTTAGGGTTTTCAATTTTAAACTACTTACAAAATTCTGATCTTCATGTAAATAACTTATAGACCAGAAGTAGTTAATTTAGAGTTTTTAATTTTAAACTATTAACAAAATGCTGATCTTCAAGTAAATATCTTATAGAACAGAAGTAGTTAATTTAGAGTTTTTATTTTTAAACTATTAACAAAATGCAGATCTTTAAGAAAATAACTTAAAGATCTAAAGTATTAGTTAGAAGATTTTGATTTTAAATTGCTACAAAATTCTCTTCTTCAAGTGTATAGCTTATTGAACAAAAGTAGTTATTTTAGCGTTTTCAATTTTAAACTATTAACAAAATTCTGATCTTCAAGTAAATAACTGAAAGAACTTAACTATTAGTTTGAAGATTTTGATTTTAAATTGTCTACAAAATTCTGTTTTTCTAGTAAATAACTTATAGAACAAAAGTAGTTATTTTCGAGTTTTCAATTTTAAACTATTAACAACATTCTGATCTTCAAGTAAATAACTTATTGAACAAAAGTAGTTATTTTAGCGTTTTCAATTTTAAACTATTAACAAAATTCTGATCTTCAAGTAAATAACTGAAAGAACTAAACTATTAGTTTGAAGATTTTGATTTTAAATTGTCTACAAAATTCTGTTTTTCTAGTAAATAACTTATAGAACAAAAGTAGTTATTTTAGGGTTTTCAATTTTAAACTATTAACAAAATTCTGATCTTCAAGTAAATAACTTATAGAACAGAAGTAGTTATTTTAGAGTTTTTAATTTTAAACTATTAACAAAATGCAGATCTTCAAGTAAATAACTTATAGAACAGAAGTAGTTATTTTAGAGTTTTTAATTTTAAACTATTAACAAAATGCAGATCTTCAAGTATATAACTTATAAACCAAAAGTAGTTAATTTAGAGTTTTTAATTTTAAACTATTAACAAAATGCTGATCTTCAAGTAAATAACGTATAGAGCAAAAGTAGTTATTTTAGAGTTTTCAATTTTAAACTATTAACAACATTCTGATCTTCAGGTAAATAACTTATAGAACAGAAGTAGTTATTTTAGGGTTTTCCATTTTAAACTATTAACAAAATTCTGATCTTCAAGTAAATAACTTAAGTAACTAAAGTATTAGTTAGAAGATTTTGATTTTAAATTGCTACAAAATTCTGTTCTTCAAGTAAATAACTGATAGAACAAAAATAGTTATTTTAGGGTTTTCAATTTTAAACTATTAACAAAATTCAGATCTTCAAGTACATAACTTAAAGAACTGAAGTATTAGTTTGAAGATTTCGATTTTAAATTGTCTACAAATTTCTGTTCTTTAAGTAAATAACTAAAGGACCAAAAGTAGTTAGTTTATAGCTTTAATTTTAAACTATTAACAAAATACTGATTTTCAAGTAAATAACTTATAGACCAGAAGTAGTTAATTTAGAGTTTTTAATTTTAAACTATTAACAAAATGCTGATCTTCAAGTAAATAACTTATAGAACAGAAGTAGTTAATTTAGAGTTTTTAATTTTAAACTATTAACAAAATGCAGATCTTCAAGTAAATAACTTATAGAACAAAAGTAGTTATTTTAGGGTTTTCAATTTTAAACTATTAACAAAGTTCTGATCTTCAAGTAAATAAATTATTCAACAGAAGTAGTTAATTTAGAGTTTTTAATTTTAAACTATTAACAAAATGCAGATCTTCAAGAAAATAACTTAAAGAACTAAAGTATTAATTCGAAGATTTTGATTTTAAATTGCTACAAAATTCTCTTCTTCAAGTGTATAGCTCATAGAACAAAAGTAGTTATTTGAGCGTGTTCAATTTTAAACTATTAACAAAATTCTGATCTTCAAGTAAATAACTTAAAGAACTAAAGTATTAGTTTGAAGATTTTGATTTTAAATTGTCTACAAAATTCTGTTTTTCTAGTAAATAACTTATAGAACAAAAGTAGTTATTTTCGGGTTTTCAATTTTAAACTATTAACAACATTCTGATCTTCAAGTAAATAACTTATAGAACAGAAGTAGTTAATTTAGAGTTTTTAATTTTAAACTATTAACAAAATGCAGATCTTCAAGTAAATAACTGATAGATCAAAAATAGTAATTTTAGGGTTTTCAATTTTAAACTATTAACTAAATGCTGATCTTCAAGTAAATATCTTATAGAACAGAAGTAGTTAATTTAGAGTTTTTAATTTTAACCTATTAACAAAATGCAGATCTTCAGGAAAATAACTTAAAGATCTAAAGTATTAGTTAGAAGATTTTGATTTTAAATTGCTACAAAATTCTCTTCTTCAAGTGTATAGCTTATTGAATAAAAGTAGTTATTTTAGCGTTTTCAATTTTAAACTATTAACAAAATTCTGATCTTCAAGTAAATAACTGAAAGAACTAAAGTATTAGTTTGAAGATTTTGATTTTAAATTGTCTACAAAATTCTGTTTTTCTAGTAAATAACTTATAGAACAAAAGTAGTTATTTTCGGGTTTTCAATTTTAAACTATTAACAAATTTCTGATCTTCAAGTAAATAACTGAAAGAACTAAAGTATTAGTTTGAAGATTTTGATTTTAAATTGTCTACAAAATTCTGTTTTTCTAGTAAATAACTTATAGAACAAAAGTAGTTATTTTTGGGTTTTCAATTTTAAACTATTAACAAAATTCTGATCTTCATGTAAATAACTTTTAGACCAGAAGTAGTTAATTTAGAGTTTTTAATTTTAAACTATTAACTAAATGCTGATCTTCAAGTAAATATCTTATAGAACAGAAGTAGTTAATTTAGAGTTTTCAATTTTAAACTATTAACAAATTTCTGATCTTTAAGTAAATAACTGAAAGAACTAAAGTATTAGTTTGAAGATTTTGATTTTAAATTGTCTACAAAATTCTGTTTTTCTAGTAAATAACTTATAGAACAAAAGTAGTTATTTTCGGGTATTCAATTTTAAACTATTAACAACATTCTGATCTTCAAGTAAATAACTTATAGAACAGAAGTAGTTAATTTAGAGTTTTTAATTTTAAACTATTAACAAAATGCAGATCTTCAAGTAAATAACTGATAGAACAAACATAGTTATTTTAGGGTTTTCAATTTTAAACTATTAACAAAATTCAGATCTTCAAGTAAATAACTTAAAGAACTAAAGTATTAGTTTGAAGATTTCGATATTAAATTGTCTACAAATTTCTGTTCTTTAAGTAAATAACTAAAAGAACAAAAGTAGTTAGTTTATAGCTTTAATTTTAAACTATTAACAAAATGCAGATCTTCAAGTAAATAACTTATAGAACTAAAGTAGTTATTTTAGGGTTTTTAATTTTAAACTATTAACAAAATTCTGATCTTCAAGTAAATAACTGAAAGAACTAAACTATTAGTTTGAAGATTTTGATTTTAAATTGTCTACAAAATTCTGTTTTTCTAGTAAATAACTTATAGAACAAAAGTAGTTATTTTCGAGTTTTCAATTTTAAACTATTAACAACATTCTGATCTTCAAGTAAATAATAACTTATAGAACAGAAGTAGTTAATTTAGAGTTTTTAATTTTAAACTATTAACAAAATTCAGATCTTCAAGTATATAACTTAAAGAACTAAAGTATTAGTTTGAAGATTTCGATTTTAAATTGTCTACAAATTTCTGTTCTTTAAGTAAATAACTAAAATAACAAAAGTAGTTAGTTTATAGCTTTAATTTTAAGCTATTAACAAAATACTGATTTTCAAGTAAATAACTTATAGACCAGAAGTAGTTAATTTAGAGTTTTTAATTTTAAACTATTAACAAAATGCTGATCTTCAAGTCAATAACTTATAGAACTGAAGTAGTTGATTTAGAGTTTTTAATTTTAAACTATTAACAAAATGCAGATCTTCAAGTAAATAACTTATAGAACAAAAGTAGTAAATTTAGAGTTTTTATTTTTAAACTATTAACAAAATCCAGACCTTCAAGTAAATAACTTATAGAACAAACGTATTTATTTTAGTATTTCAATTTTGAACTATTAACAAAATTCTGATCTTCAAGTAAATAACTTATAGACCAGAAGTAGTTAATTTAGAGTTTTTAATTTTAAACTATTAACAAAATGCTGATCTTCAAGTAAATATCTTATAGAACAGAAGTAGTTAATTTAGAGTTTTTAATTTTAAACTATTAACAAAATGCAGATCTTCAAGTAAATAACTTATAGAACAAAAGTAGTTATTTTAGGGTTTTCAATTTTAAACTACTTACAAAATTCTGATCTTCAAGTAAATAACTTATAGAACAGAAGTAGTTATTTTAGAGTTTTTAATTTTAAACTATTAACAAAATGCTGATCTTCAAGTAAATATCTTATAGAACAGAAGTAGTTAATTTAGTGTTTTTAATTTTAAACTATTAACAAAATGCAGATCTTCAAGTAAATAACTTATAGAACAAAAGTAGTTATTTTAGGGTTTTCAATTTTAAACTATTAACAAAATTCTGATCTTCAAGTAAATAACTGAAAGAACTAAACTATTAGTTTGAAGATTTTGATTTTAAATTGTCTACAAAATTCTGTTTTTCTAGTAAATAACTTATAGAACAAAAGTAGTTATTTTCGAGTTTTCAATTTTAAACTATTAACAACATTCTGATCTTCAAGTAAATAACTTATAGAACAGAAGTAGTTAATTTAGAGTTTTTAATTTTAAACTATTAACAAAATTCAGATCTTCAAGTAAATAACTTAAAGAACTAAAGTATTAGTTTGAAGATTTCGATTTTAAATTGTCTACAAATTTCTGTTCTTTAAGTAAATAACTAAAAGAACAAAAGTAGTTAGTTTATAGCTTTAATTTTAAGCTATTAACAAAATACTGATTTTCAAGTAAATAACTTATAGACCAGAAGTAGTTAATTTAGAGTTTTTAATTTTAAACTATTAACAAAATGCTGATCTTCAAGTCAATAACTTATAGAACAGAAGTAGTTGATTTAGAGTTTTTAATTTTAAACTATTAACAAAATGCAGATCTTCAAGTAAATAACTTATAGAACAAAAGTAGTTATTTTAGAGTTTTTAATTTTAAACTATTAACAAAATTCTGATCTTCAAATAAATAACTTATAGAACAGAAGTAGTAAATTTAGAGTTTTTATTTTTAAACTATTAACAAAATCCAGACCTTCAAGTAAATAACTTATAGAACAAACGTATTTATTTTAGTATTTCAATTTTGAACTATTAACAAAATTCTGATCTTCAAGTAAATAACTTATAGACCAGAAGTAGTTAATTTAGAGTTTTTAATTTTAAACTATTAACAAAATGCTGATCTTCAAGTAAATATCTTATAGAACAGAAGTAGTTAATTTAGAGTTTTTAATTTTAAACTATTAACAAAAAGCAGATCTTCAAGTAAATAACTTATAGAACAAAAGTAGTTATTTTAGGGTTTTCAATTTTAAACTACTTACAAAATTCTGATCTTCAAGTAAATAACTTATAGAACAGAAGTAGTTATTTTAGAGTTTTTAATTTTAAACTATTAACAAAATGCTGATCTTCAAGTAAATATCTTATAGAACAGAAGTAGTTAATTTAGTGTTTTTAATTTTAAACTATTAACAAAATGCAGATCTTCAAGTAAATAACTTATAGAACAAAAGTAGTTATTTTAGGGTTTTCAATTTTAAACTATTAACAAAATTCTGATCTTCAAGTAAATAACTTATAGAACAGAAGTAGTTATTTTAGAGTTTTTAATTTTAAACTATTAACAAAATCAGATCTTCAAGTAAATAACTTATAGAACAGAAGTAGTTATTTTAGAGTTTTTAATTTTAAACTATTAACAAAATGCAGATCTTCAAGTATATAACTTATAAACCAAAAGTAGTTCATTTAAAGTTTTTAATTTTAAACTATTAACAAAATGCTGATCTTCAAGTAAATAACTTATAGAGCAAAAGTAGTTATTTTAGAGTTTTCAATTTTAAACTATTAACAACATTCTGATCTTCAGGTAAATAACTTATAGAACAGAAGTAGTTATTTTAGGGTTTTCCATTTTAAACTATTAACAAAATTCTGATCTTCAAGTAAATAACTTAAGTAACTAAAGTATTAGTTAGAAGATTTTGATTTTAAATTGCTACAAAATTCTGTTCTTCAAGTAAATAACTGATAGAACAAAAATAGTTATTTTAGGGTTTTCAATTTTAAACTATTAACAAAATTCAGATCTTCAAGTACATAACTTAAAGAACTGAAGTATTAGTTTGAAGATTTCGATTTTAAATTGTCTACAAATTTCTGTTCTTTAAGTAAATAACTAAAGGACCAAAAGTAGTTAGTTTATAGCTTTAATTTTAAACTATTAACAAAATACTGATTTTCAAGTAAATAACTTATAGACCAGAAGTAGTTAATTTAGAGTTTTTAATTTTAAACTATTAACAAAATGCTGATCTTCAAGTAAATAACTTATAGAACAGAAGTAGTTAATTTAGAGTTTTTAATTTTAAACTATTAACAAAATGCAGATCTTCAAGTAAATAACTTATAGAACAAAAGTAGTTATTTTAGGGTTTTCAATTTTAAACTATTAACAAAGTTCTGATCTTCAAGTAAATAAATTATTCAACAGAAGTAGTTAATTTAGAGTTTTTAATTTTAAACTATTAACAAAATGCAGATCTTCAAGAAAATAACTTAAAGAACTAAAGTATTAGTTAGAAGATTTTGATTTTAAATTGCTACAAAATTCTCTTCTCCAAGTGTATAGCTTATAGAACAAAAGTAGTTATTTGAGCGTTTTCAATTTTAAACTATTAACAAAATTCTGATCTTCAAGTAAATAACTTAAAGAACTAAAGTATTAGTTTGAAGATTTTGATTTTAAATTGTCTACAAAATTCTGTTTTTCTAGTAATTAACTTATAGAACAAAAGTAGTTATTTTCGGGTTTTCAATTTTAAACTATTAACAACATTCTGATCTTCAAGTAAATAACTTATAGAACAGAAGTAGTTAATTTATAGTTTTTAATATTAGACTATTAACAAAATGCAGATCTTCAAGTAAATAACTTATAGAACAAAAGTAGTTATTTTTGGGTTTTCAATTTTAAACTATTAACAAAATTCTGATCTTCATGTAAATAACTTTTAGAACAGAAGTAGTTAATTTAGAGTTTTTAATTTTAAACTATTAACAAAATGCTGATCTTCAAGTAAATATCTTATAGAACAGAAGTAGTTAATTTAGAGTTTTTAATTTTAAACTATTAACAAAATGCAGATCTTCAAGAAAATAACTTAAAGATCTAAAGTATTAGTTAGAAGATTTTGATTTTAAATTGCTACAAAATTCTCTTCTTCAAGTGTATAGCTTATTGAAAAAAAGTAGTTATTTTAGCGTTTTCAATTTTAAACTATTAACAAATTTCTGATCTTCAAGTAAATAACTGAAAGAACTAAAGTATTAGTTTGAAGATTTTGATTTTAAATTGTCTACAAAATTCTGTTTTTCTAGTAAATAACTTATAGAACAAAAGTAGTTATTTTCGGGTATTCAATTTTAAACTATTAACAAGATTCTGATCTTCAAGTAAATAACTTATAGAACAGAAGTAGTTAATTTAGAGTTTTTAATTTTAAACTATTAACAAAATGCAGATCTTCAAGTAAATAACTGATAGAACAAAAATAGTTATTTTAGGGTTTTCCATTTTAAACTATTAACAAAATTCAGATCTTCAAGTAAATAACTTAAAGAACTAAAGTATTAGTTTGAAGATTTCGATATTAAATTGTCTACAAATTTCTGTTCTTTAAGTAAATAACTAAAAGAACAAAAGTAGTTAGTTTATAGCTTTAATTTTAAACTATTAACAAAATGCAGATCTTCAAGTAAATAACTTATAGAACTAAAGTAGTTATTTTAGGGTTTTTAATTTTAAACTATTAACAAAATTCTGATCTTCAAGTAAATAACTTATAAAACAGAAGTAGTAAATTTAGAGTTTTTATTTTTAAACTATTAACAAAATCCAGACCTTCAAGTAAATAACTTATAGAACAAACGTATTTATTTTAGTATTTCAATTTTGAACTATTAATAAAATTCTGATCTTCAAGTAAATAACTTATAGACCAGAAGTAGTTAATATAGAGTTTTTAATTTTAAACTATTAACAAAATGCTGATCTTCAAGTAAATATCTTATAGAACAGAAGTAGTTAATTTAGAGTTTTCAATTTTAAACTATTAACAAAATGCAGATCTTCAAGTAAATAACTTATAGAACAAAAGTAGTTATTTTAGGGTTTTCAATTTTAAACTACTTACAAAATTCTGATCTTCAAGTAAATAACTTATAGAACAGAAGTAGTTATTTTAGAGTTTTTAATTTTAAACTATTAACAAAATGCTGATCTTCAAGTATATATCTTATAGAACAGAAGTAGTTAATTTAGTGTTTTTAATTTTAAACTATTAACAAAATGCAGATCTTCAAGTAACTAACTGATAGAACAAAAATAGTTATTTTAGGGTTTTCAATTTTAAACTATTAACAAAATTCAGATCTTCAAGTAAATAACTTAAAGAACTAAAGTATTAGTTTGAAGATTTCGATATTAAATTGTCTACAAATTTCTGTTCTTTAAGTAAATAACTAAAAGAACAAAAGTAGTTAGTTTATAGCTTTAATTTTAAACTATTAACAAAATGCAGATCTTCAAGTAAATAACTTATAGAACTAAAGTAGTTATTTTAGGGTTTTTAATTTTAAACTATTAACAAAATTCTGATCTTCAAGTAAATAACTTATAAAACAGAAGTAGTAAATTTAGAGTTTTTATTTTTAAACTATTAACAAAATCCAGACCTTCAAGTAAATAACTTATAGAACAAACGTATTTATTTTAGTATTTCAATTTTGAACTATTAACAAAATTCTGATCTTCAAGTAAATAACTTATAGACCAGAAGTAGTTAATATAGAGTTTTTAATTTTAAACTATTAACAAAATGCTGATCTTCAAGTAAATATCTTATAGAACAGAAGTAGTTAATTTAGAGTTTTTAATTTTAAACTATTAACAAAATTCTGATCTTCAAGTAAATAACTTATAGAACAAAAGTAGTTATTTTAGAGTTTTCAATTTTAAACAACTTACAAAATTCTGATCTTCAAGTAAATAACTTATAGAACAGAAGTAGTTATTTTAGAGTTTTTAATTTTAAACTATTAACAAAATGCTGATCTTCAAGTATATATCTTATAGAACAGAAGTAGTTAATTTAGTGTTTTTAATTTTAAACTATTAACAAAATGCAGATCTTCAAGTAAATAACTGATAGAACAAAAATAGTTATTTTAGGGTTTTCAATTTTAAACTATTAACAAAATTCAGATCTTCAAGTAAATAACTTAAAGAACTAAAGTATTAGTTTGAAGATTTCGATATTAAATTGTCTACAAATTTCTGTTCTTTAAGTAAATAACTAAAAGAACAAAAGTAGTTAGTTTATAGCTTTAATTTTAAACTATTAACAAAATGCAGATCTTCAAGTAAATAACTTATAGAACTAAAGTAGTTATTTTAGGGTTTTTAATTTTAAACTATTAACAAAATTCTGATCTTCAAGTAAATAACTTATAAAACAGAAGTAGTAAATTTAGAGTTTTTATTTTTAAACTATTAACAAAATACAGACCTTCAAGTAAATAACTTATAGAACAAACGTATTTATTTTAGTATTTCAATTTTGAACTATTAACAAAATTCTGATCTTCAAGTAAATAACTTATAGACCAGAAGTAGTTAATATAGAGTTTTTAATTTTAAACTATTAACAAAATGCTGATCTTCAAGTAAATATCTTATAGAACAGAAGTAGTTAATTTAGAGTTTTTAATTTTAAACTATTAACAAAATGCTGATCTTCAAGTAACTAACTGATAGAACAAAAATAGTTATTTTAGGGTTTTCAATTTTAAACTATTAACAAAATTCAGATCTTCAAGTAAATAACTTAAAGAACTAAAGTATTAGTTTGAAGATTTCGATATTAAATTGTCTACAAATTTCTGTTCTTTAAGTAAATAACTAAAAGAACAAAAGTAGTTAGTTTATAGCTTTAATTTTAAACTATTAACAAAATGCAGATCTTCAAGTAAATAACTTATAGAACTAAAGTAGTTATTTTAGGGTTTTTAATTTTAAACTATTAACAAAATTCTGATCTTCAAGTAAATAACTTATAAAACAGAAGTAGTAAATTTAGAGTTTTTATTTTTAAACTATTAACAAAATCCAGACCTTCAAGTAAATAACTTATAGAACAAACGTATTTATTTTAGTATTTCAATTTTGAACTATTAACAAAATTCTGATCTTCAAGTAAATAACTTATAGACCAGAAGTAGTTAATTTAGAGTTTTTAATTTTAAACTATTAACAAAATGCTGATCTTCAAGTAAATATCTTATAGAACAGAAGTAGTTAATTTAGAGTTTTTAATTTTAAACTATTAACAAAATGCAGATCTTCAAGTAAATAACTTATAGAACAAAAGTAGTTATTTTAGGGTTTTCAATTTTAAACTACTTACAAAATTCTGATCTTCAAGTAAATAACTTATAGAACAGAAGTAGTTATTTTAGAGTTTTTAATTTTAAACTATTAACAAAATGCTGATCTTCAAGTATATATCTTATAGAACAGAAGTAGTTAATTTAGTGTTTTTAATTTTAAACTATTAACAAAATGCTGATCTTCAAGTAAATAACTTATAGACCAGAAGTAGTTAATTTAGAGTTTTTAATTTTAAACTATTAACAAAATGCTGATCTTCAAGTAAATAACTTATAGAACAGAAGTAGTTAATTTAGAGTTTTTAATTTTAAACTATTAACAAAATGCAGATCTTCAAGTAAATAACTTAAAGAACTAAAGTATTAGTTTGAAGATTTTGATTTTAAAGTGTCTACAAAATTCTGTTCTTTAAGTAAATAACTTAAAGAAGATAAGTAGTTAGTTTATAGCTTTTTTTTTAAACTATTAACAAAACACTGATCTTCAAGTAAATAACTTAAAGAACTAAAGTATTAGTTAGAAGATTTTGATTTTAAATTGCTACAAAATTCTGTTCTTCAAGTAAATAACTTATAGAACAAAAGCAGTTATTTTAGAGTTTTCAATTTTAAACTATTAACAACATTCTGATCTTCAAGTAAATAACTTATAGAACAGAAGTAGTTAATTTAGAGTTTTTAATATTAGACTATTAACAAAATGCAGATCTTCAAGTAAATAACTTATAGAACAAAAGTAGTTAATTTAGAGTTTTTAATTTTAAACTATTAACAAAATGCTGATCTTCAAGTAAATATCTTATAGAACAGAAGTAGTTAATTTAAAGTTTTTAATTTTAAACTATTAACAAAATGTAGATCTTTAAGAAAATAACTTAAAGATCTAAAGTATTAGTTAGAAGATTTTGATTTTAAATTGCTACAAAATTCTCTTCTTCAAGTGTATAGCTTATTGAAAAAAAGTAGTTATTTTAGCGTTTTCAATTTTAAACTATTAACAAATTTCTGATCTTCAAGTAAATAACTGAAAGAACTAAAGTATTAGTTTGAAGATTTTGATTTTAAATTGTCTACAAAATTCTGTTTTTCTAGTAAATAACTTATAGAACAAAAGTAGTTATTTTCGGGTATTCAATTTTAAACTATTAACAACATTCTGATCTTCAAGTAAATAACTTATAGAACAGAAGTAGTTAATTTAGAGTTTTTAATTTTAAACTATTAACAAAATGCAGATCTTCAAGTAAATAACTGATAGAACAAAAATAGTTATTTTAGGGTTTTCCATTTTAAACTATTAACAAAATTCAGATCTTCAAGTAAATAACTTAAAGAACTAAAGTATTAGTTTGAAGATTTCGATATTAAATTGTCTACAAATTTCTGTTCTTTAAGTAAATAACTAAAAGAACAAAAGTAGTTAGTTTATAGCTTTAATTTTAAACTATTAACAAAATGCAGATCTTCAAGTAAATAACTTATAGAACTAAAGTAGTTATTTTAGGGTTTTTAATTTTAAACTATTAACAAAATTCTGATCTTCAAGTAAATAACTTATAAAACAGAAGTAGTAAATTTAGAGTTTTTATTTTTAAACTATTAACAAAATCCAGACCTTCAAGTAAATAACTTATAGAACAAACGTATTTATTTTAGTATTTCAATTTTGAACTATTAACAAAATTCTGATCTTCAAGTAAATAACTTATAGACCAGAAGTAGTTAATATAGAGTTTTTAATTTTAAACTATTAACAAAATGCTGATCTTCAAGTAAATATCTTATAGAACAGAAGTAGTTAATTTAGAGTTTTCAATTTTAAACTATTAACAAAATGCAGATCTTCAAGTAAATAACTTATAGAACAAAAGTAGTTATTTTAGGGTTTTCAATTTTAAACTACTTACAAAATTCTGATCTTCAAGTAAATAACTTATAGAACAGAAGTAGTTATTTTAGAGTTTTTAATTTTAAACTATTAACAAAATGCTGATCTTCAAGTATATATCTTATAGAACAGAAGTAGTTAATTTAGTGTTTTTAATTTTAAACTATTAACAAAATGCAGATCTTCAAGTAACTAACTGATAGAACAAAAATAGTTATTTTAGGGTTTTCAATTTTAAACTATTAACAAAATTCAGATCTTCAAGTAAATAACTTAAAGAACTAAAGTATTAGTTTGAAGATTTCGATATTAAATTGTCTACAAATTTCTGTTCTTTAAGTAAATAACTAAAAGAACAAAAGTAGTTAGTTTATAGCTTTAATTTTAAACTATTAACAAAATGCAGATCTTCAAGTAAATAACTTATAGAACTAAAGTAGTTATTTTAGGGTTTTTAATTTTAAACTATTAACAAAATTCTGATCTTCAAGTAAATAACTTATAAAACAGAAGTAGTAAATTTAGAGTTTTTATTTTTAAACTATTAACAAAATCCAGACCTTCAAGTAAATAACTTATAGAACAAACGTATTTATTTTAGTATTTCAATTTTGAACTATTAACAAAATTCTGATCTTCAAGTAAATAACTTATAGACCAGAAGTAGTTAATATAGAGTTTTTAATTTTAAACTATTAACAAAATGCTGATCTTCAAGTAAATATCTTATAGAACAGAAGTAGTTAATTTAGAGTTTTTAATTTTAAACTATTAACAAAATTCTGATCTTCAAGTAAATAACTTATAGAACAAAAGTAGTTATTTTAGAGTTTTCAATTTTAAACAACTTACAAAATTCTGATCTTCAAGTAAATAACTTATAGAACAGAAGTAGTTATTTTAGAGTTTTTAATTTTAAACTATTAACAAAATGCTGATCTTCAAGTATATATCTTATAGAACAGAAGTAGTTAATTTAGTGTTTTTAATTTTAAACTATTAACAAAATGCAGATCTTCAAGTAAATAACTGATAGAACAAAAATAGTTATTTTAGGGTTTTCAATTTTAAACTATTAACAAAATTCAGATCTTCAAGTAAATAACTTAAAGAACTAAAGTATTAGTTTGAAGATTTCGATATTAAATTGTCTACAAATTTCTGTTCTTTAAGTAAATAACTAAAAGAACAAAAGTAGTTAGTTTATAGCTTTAATTTTAAACTATTAACAAAATGCAGATCTTCAAGTAAATAACTTATAGAACTAAAGTAGTTATTTTAGGGTTTTTAATTTTAAACTATTAACAAAATTCTGATCTTCAAGTAAATAACTTATAAAACAGAAGTAGTAAATTTAGAGTTTTTATTTTTAAACTATTAACAAAATACAGACCTTCAAGTAAATAACTTATAGAACAAACGTATTTATTTTAGTATTTCAATTTTGAACTATTAACAAAATTCTGATCTTCAAGTAAATAACTTATAGACCAGAAGTAGTTAATATAGAGTTTTTAATTTTAAACTATTAACAAAATGCTGATCTTCAAGTAAATATCTTATAGAACAGAAGTAGTTAATTTAGAGTTTTTAATTTTAAACTATTAACAAAATGCTGATCTTCAAGTAACTAACTGATAGAACAAAAATAGTTATTTTAGGGTTTTCAATTTTAAACTATTAACAAAATTCAGATCTTCAAGTAAATAACTTAAAGAACTAAAGTATTAGTTTGAAGATTTCGATATTAAATTGTCTACAAATTTCTGTTCTTTAAGTAAATAACTAAAAGAACAAAAGTAGTTAGTTTATAGCTTTAATTTTAAACTATTAACAAAATGCAGATCTTCAAGTAAATAACTTATAGAACTAAAGTAGTTATTTTAGGGTTTTTAATTTTAAACTATTAACAAAATTCTGATCTTCAAGTAAATAACTTATAAAACAGAAGTAGTAAATTTAGAGTTTTTATTTTTAAACTATTAACAAAATCCAGACCTTCAAGTAAATAACTTATAGAACAAACGTATTTATTTTAGTATTTCAATTTTGAACTATTAACAAAATTCTGATCTTCAAGTAAATAACTTATAGACCAGAAGTAGTTAATTTAGAGTTTTTAATTTTAAACTATTAACAAAATGCTGATCTTCAAGTAAATATCTTATAGAACAGAAGTAGTTAATTTAGAGTTTTTAATTTTAAACTATTAACAAAATGCAGATCTTCAAGTAAATAACTTATAGAACAAAAGTAGTTATTTTAGGGTTTTCAATTTTAAACTACTTACAAAATTCTGATCTTCAAGTAAATAACTTATAGAACAGAAGTAGTTATTTTAGAGTTTTTAATTTTAAACTATTAACAAAATGCTGATCTTCAAGTATATATCTTATAGAACAGAAGTAGTTAATTTAGTGTTTTTAATTTTAAACTATTAACAAAATGCTGATCTTCAAGTAAATAACTTATAGACCAGAAGTAGTTAATTTAGAGTTTTTAATTTTAAACTATTAACAAAATGCTGATCTTCAAGTAAATAACTTATAGAACAGAAGTAGTTAATTTAGAGTTTTTAATTTTAAACTATTAACAAAATGCAGATCTTCAAGTAAATAACTTAAAGAACTAAAGTATTAGTTTGAAGATTTTGATTTTAAAGTGTCTACAAAATTCTGCTCTTTAAGTAAATAACTTAAAGAAGATAAGTAGTTAGTTTATAGCTTTTTTTTTAAACTATTAACAAAACACTGATCTTCAAGTAAATAACTTAAAGAACTAAAGTATTAGTTAGAAGATTTTGATTTTAAATTGCTACAAAATTCTGTTCTTCAAGTAAATAACTTATAGAACAAAAGCAGTTATTTTAGAGTTTTCAATTTTAAACTATTAACAACATTCTGATCTTCAAGTAAATAACTTATAGAACAGAAGTAGTTAATTTAGAGTTTTTAATATTAGACTATTAACAAAATGCAGATCTTCAAGTAAATAACTTATAGAACAAAAGTAGTTAATTTAGAGTTTTTAATTTTAAACTATTAACAAAATGCTGATCTTCAAGTAAATATCTTATAGAACAGAAGTAGTTAATTTAAAGTTTTTAATTTTAAACTATTAACAAAATGTAGATCTTTAAGAAAATAACTTAAAGATCTAAAGTATTAGTTAGAAGATTTTGATTTTAAATTGCTACAAAATTCTCTTCTTCAAGTGTATAGCTTATTGAACAAAAGTAGTTATTTTAGCGTTTTCAATTTTAAACTATTAACAAAATTCTGATCCTCAAGTAAATAACTGAAAGAACTAAAGTATTAGTTTGAAGATTTTGATTTTAAATTGTCTACAAAATTCTGTTTTTCTAGTAAATAACTTATAGAACAAAAGTAGTTATTTTCGAGTTTTAAATTTTAAACTATTAACAACATTCTGATCTTCAAGTAAATAACTTATAGAACAGAAGTAGTTAATTTAGAGTTTTTAATTTTAAACTATTAACAAAATTCAGATCTTCAAGTAAATAACTTAAAGAACTAAAGTTTTAGTTTGAAGATTTCGATTTTAAATTGTCTACAAATTTCTGTTCTTTAAGTAAATAACTAAAAGAACAAAAGTGGTTAGTTTATAGCTTTAATTTTAAGCTATTAACAAAATACTGATTTTCAAGTAAATAACTTATAGACCAGAAGTAGTTAATTTAGAGTTTTTAATTTTAAACTATTAACAAAATGCTGATCTTCAAGTCAATAACTTATAGAACAGAAGTAGTTAATTTAGAGTTTTTAATTTTAAACTATTAACAAAATGCAGATCTTCAAGTAAATAACTTATAGAACAAAAGTAGTTATTTTAGGGTTTTTAATTTTAAACTATTAACAAAATTCTGATCTTCAAATAAATAACTTATAGAACAGAAGTAGTAAATTTAGAGTTTTTATTTTTAAACTATTAACAAAATCCAGACCTTCAAGTAAATAACTTATAGAACAAACGTATTTATTTTAGTATTTCAATTTTGAACTATTAACAAAATTCTGATCTTCAAGTAAATAACTTATAGACCAGAAGTAGTTAATTTAGAGTTTTTAATTTTAAACTATTAACAAAATGCTGATCTTCAAGTAAATATCTTATAGAACAGAAGTAGTTAATTTAGAGTTTTTAATTTTAAACTATTAACAAAATGCAGATCTTCAAGTAAATAACTTATAGAACAAAAGTAGTTATTTTAGGGTTTTCAATTTTAAACTACTTACAAAATTCTGATCTTCAAGTAAATAACTTATAGAACAGAAGTAGTTATTTTAGAGTTTTTAATTTTAAACTATTAACAAAATGCTGATCTTCAAGTAAATATCTTATAGAACAGAAGTAGTTAATTTAGTGTTTTTAATTTTAAACTATTAACAAAATGCAGATGTTCAAGTAAATAACTTATAGAACAAAAGTAGTTATTTTAGGGTTTTCAATTTTAAACTATTAACAAAATTCTGATCTTCAAGTAAATAACTTATAGAACAGAAGTAGTTATTTTAGAGTTTTTAATTTTAAACTATTAACAAAATGCAGATCTTCAAGTAAATAACTTATAGAACAGAAGTAGTTATTTTAGAATTTTTAATTTTAAACTATTAACAAAATGCAGATCTTCAAGTAAATAACTTATAAACCAGAAGTAGTTAATTTAGAGTTTTTAATTTTAAACCATTAACAAAATGCTGATCTTCAAGTAAATAACTTATAGAGCAAAAGTAGTTATTTTAGGGTTTTCAATTTTAAACTATTAACAAAATTCTGATCTTCAAGTAAATAACTTAAGTAACTAAAGTATTAGTTAGAAGATTTTGATTTTAAATTGCTACAAAATTCTGTTCTTCAAGTAAATAACTGATAGAACAAAAATAGTTATTTTAGGGTTTTCAATTTTAAACTATTAACAACATTCTGATCTTCAGGTAAATAACTTATAGAACAGAAGTAGTTATTTTAGGGTTTTCAATTTTAAACTATTAACAAAATTCTGATCTTCAAGTAAATAACTTAAGTAACTAAAGTATTAGTTAGAAGATTTTGATTTTAAATTGCTACAAAATTCTGTTCTTCAAGTAAATAACTGATAGAACAAAAATAGTTATTTTAGGGTTTTCAATTTTAAACTATTAACAAAATTCAGATCTTCAAGTACATAACTTAAAGAACTGAAGTATTAGTTTGAAGATTTCGATTTTAAAATGTCTACAAATTTCTGTTCTTTAAGTAAATAACTAAAGGACCAAAAGTAGTTAGTTTATAGCTTTAATTTTAAACTATTAACAAAATGCTGATCTTCAAGTCAATAACTTATAGAACAGAAGTAGTTAATTTAGAGTTTTTAATTTTAAACTATTAACAAAATGCAGATCTTCAAGTAAATAACTTATAGAACAAAAGTAGTTATTTTAGGGTTTTTAATTTTAAACTATTAACAAAATTCTGATCTTCAAGTAAATAACTTATAGAACAGAAGTAGTAAATTTAGAGTTTTTATTTTTAAACTATTAACAAAATGCTGATCTTCAAGTAAATAACTTATAGAACAGAAGTAGTTAATTTAGAGTTTTTAATTTTAAACTATTAACAAAATGCAGATCTTCAAGTAAATAACTTATAGAACAAAAGTAGTTATTTTAGGGTTTTTAATTTTAAACTATTAACAAAGTTCTGATCTTCAAGTAAATAAATTATTCAACAGAAGTAGTTAATTTAGAGTTTTTAATTTTAAACTATTAACAAAATGCAGATCTTCAAGAAAATAACTTAAAGAACTAAAGTATTAGTTACAAGATTTTGATTTTAAATTGCTACAAAATTCTCTTCTTCAAGGGTATAGCTTATAGAACAAAAGTAGTTATTTTAGCGTTTTCAATTTTAAACTATTAACAAAATTCTGATCTTCAAGTAAATAACTTAAAGAACTAAAGTATTAGTTTGAAGATTTTGATTTTAAATTGTCTACAAAATTCTGTTTTTCTAGTAAATAACTTATAGAACAAAAGTAGTTATTTTCGGGTTTTCAATTTTAAACTATTAACAACATTCTGATCTTCAAGTAAATAACTTATAGAACAGAAGTAGTTAATTTAGATTTTTTAATTTTAAACTATTAACAAAATGCAGATCTTCAAGTAAATAACTGATAGATCAAAAATAGTTATTTTAGGGTTTTCAATTTTAAACTATTAACAAAATTCAGATCTTCAAGTAAATAACTTAAAGAACTAAAGTATTAGTTTGAAGATTTCGATTTTAAATTGTCTACAAACTTCTGTTCTTTAAGTAAATAACTAAAAGAACAAAAGTAGTTAGTTTATAGCTTTAATTTTAAACTATTAACAAAATACTGATTTTCAAGTAAATAACTTATAGACCAGAAGTCGTTAATTTACAGTTTTTAATTTTAAACTATTAACAAAAAGCTGATCTTCAAGTCAATAACTTATAGAACAGAAGTAGTTAATTTAGAGTTTTTAATTTTAAACTATTAACAAAATGCAGATCTTCAAGTAAATAACTTATAGAACAGAAGTAGTTATTTTAGAGTTTTTAATTTTAAACTATTAACAAAATGCTGATCTTCAAGTAAATAACTTATAGAACAAAAGTAGTTATTTTAGGGTTTTCAATTTTAAACTACTTACAAAATTCTGATCTTCAAGTAAATAACTTATAGAACAGAAGTAGTTAATTTAGAGTTTTTAATTTTAAATTATTAACAAAATGCAGATCTTCAAGTAAATAACTTATAGAACAAAAGTAGTTATTTTAGGGTTTTCAATTTTAAACTACTTACAAAATTCTGATCTTCAAGTAAATAACTTATAGAACAGAAGTAGTTATTTTAGAGTTTTTAATTTTAAACTATTAACAAAATGCTGATCTTCAAGTAAATATCTTATAGAACAGAAGTAGTTAATTTAGTGTTTTTAATTTTAAACTATTAACAAAATGCAGATCTTCAAGTAAATAACTTATAAAACAAAAGTAGTTATTTTAGGGTTTTCAATTTTAAACTAATAACAAAATTCTGATCTTCAAGTAAATAACTTATAGAACAGAAGTAGTTATTTTAGAGTTTTTAATTTTAAACTATTAACAAAATGCAGATTTTCAAGTAAATAACTTATAGAACAGAAGTAGTTATTTTAGAGTTTTTAATTTTAAACTATTAACAAAATGCAGATCTTCAAGTAAATAACTTATTAACCAGAAGTAGTTAATTTAGAGTTTTTAATTTTAAACTATTAACAAAATGCTGATCTTCAAGTCAATAACTTAAAGAACTAAAGTATTAGTTAGAAGATTTTGATTTTAAATTGCTACAAAATTCTCTTCTTCAAGTGTATAGCTTATACAACAAAAGTAGTTATTTTAGCGTTTTCAATTTTAAACAATTAACAAAATTCTGATCTTCAAGTAAATAACTTAAAGAACTAAAGTATTAGTTTGAAGATTTTGATTTTAAATTGTCTACAAAATTCTGTTTTTCTAGTAAATAACTTATAGAACAAAAGTTGTTATTTTCGGGTTTTCAATTTTAAACTATTAACAACATTCTGATCTTCAAGTAAATAACTTATAGAACAGAAGTAGTTAATTTAGAGTTTTTAATTTTAAACTATTAACAAAATGCAGATCTTCAAGTAAATAACTGATAGATCAAAAATAGTTATTTTAGGGTTTTCAATTTTAAACTATTAACAAAATTCAGATCTTCAAGTAAATAACTTAAAGAACTAAAGTATTAGTTTGAAGATTTCGATTTTAAATTGTCTACAAACTTCTGTTCTTTAAGTAAATAACTAAAAGAACAAAAGTAGTTAGTTTATAGCTTTAATTTTAAACTATTAACAAAATACTGATTTTCAAGTAAATAACTTATAGACCAGAAGTCGTTAATTTACAGTTTTTAATTTTAAACTATTAACAAAAAGCTGATCTTCAAGTCAATAACTTATAGAACAGAAGTAGTTAATTTAGAGTTTTTAATTTTAAACTATTAACAAAATGCAGATCTTCAAGTAAATAACTTATAGAACAGAAGTAGTTATTTTAGAGTTTTTAATTTTAAACTATTAACAAAATGCTGATCTTCAAGTAAATAACTTATAGAACAAAAGTAGTTATTTTAGGGTTTTCAATTTTAAACTACTTACAAAATTCTGATCTTCAAGTAAATAACTTATAGAACAGAAGTAGTTAATTTAGAGTTTTTAATTTTAAACTATTAACAAAATGCAGATCTTCAAGTAAATAACTTATAGAACAAAAGTAGTTATTTTAGGGTTTTCAATTTTAAACTACTTACAAAATTCTGATCTTCAAGTAAATAACTTATAGAACAGAAGTAGTTATTTTAGAGTTTTTAATTTTAAACTATTAACAAAATGCTGATCTTCAAGTAAATATCTTATAGAACAGAAGTAGTTAATTTAGTGTTTTTAATTTTAAACTATTAACAAAATGCAGATCTTCAAGTAAATAACTTATAAAACAAAAGTAGTTATTTTAGGGTTTTCAATTTTAAACTAATAACAAAATTCTGATCTTCAAGTAAATAACTTATAGAACAGAAGTAGTTATTTTAGAGTTTTTAATTTTAAACTATTAACAAAATGCAGATTTTCAAGTAAATAACTTATAGAACAGAAGTAGTTATTTTAGAGTTTTTAATTTTAAACTATTAACAAAATGCAGATCTTCAAGTAAATAACTTATTAACCAGAAGTAGTTAATTTAGAGTTTTTAATTTTAAACTATTAACAAAATGCTGATCTTCAAGTCAATAACTTAAAGAACTAAAGTATTAGTTAGAAGATTTTGATTTTAAATTGCTACAAAATTCTCTTCTTCAAGTGTATAGCTTATACAACAAAAGTAGTTATTTTAGCGTTTTCAATTTTAAACAATTAACAAAATTCTGATCTTCAAGAAAATAACTTAAAGAACTAAAGTATTAGTTACAAGATTTTGATTTTAAATTGCTACAAAATTCTCTTCTTCAAGGGTATAGCTTATAGAACAAAAGTAGTTATTTTAGCGTTTTCAATTTTAAACTATTAACAAAATTCTGATCTTCAAGTAAATAACTTAAAGAACTAAAGTATTAGTTTGAAGATTTTGATTTTAAATTGTCTACAAAATTCTGTTTTTCTAGTAAATAACTTATAGAACAAAAGTAGTTATTTTCGGGTTTTCAATTTTAAACTATTAACAACATTCTGATCTTCAAGTAAATAACTTATAGAACAGAAGTAGTTAATTTAGATTTTTTAATTTTAAACTATTAACAAAATGCAGATCTTCAAGTAAATAACTGATAGATCAAAAATAGTTATTTTAGGGTTTTCAATTTTAAACTATTAACAAAATTCAGATCTTCAAGTAAATAACTTAAAGAACTAAAGTATTAGTTTGAAGATTTCGATTTTAAATTGTCTACAAACTTCTGTTCTTTAAGTAAATAACTAAAAGAACAAAAGTAGTTAGTTTATAGCTTTAATTTTAAACTATTAACAAAATACTGATTTTCAAGTAAATAACTTATAGACCAGAAGTCGTTAATTTACAGTTTTTAATTTTAAACTATTAACAAAAAGCTGATCTTCAAGTCAATAACTTATAGAACAGAAGTAGTTAATTTAGAGTTTTTAATTTTAAACTATTAACAAAATGCAGATCTTCAAGTAAATAACTTATAGAACAGAAGTAGTTATTTTAGAGTTTTTAATTTTAAACTATTAACAAAATGCTGATCTTCAAGTAAATAACTTATAGAACAAAAGTAGTTATTTTATGGTTTTCAATTTTAAACTACTTACAAAATTCTGATCTTCAAGTAAATAACTTATAGAACAGAAGTAGTTAATTTAGAGTTTTTAATTTTAAACTATTAACAAAATGCAGATCTTCAAGTAAATAACTTATAGAACAAAAGTAGTTATTTTAGGGTTTTCAATTTTAAACTACTTACAAAATTCTGATCTTCAAGTAAATAACTTATAGAACAGAAGTAGTTATTTTAGAGTTTTTAATTTTAAACTATTAACAAAATGCTGATCTTCAAGTAAATATCTTATAGAACAGAAGTAGTTAATTTAGTGTTTTTAATTTTAAACTATTAACAAAATGCAGATCTTCAAGTAAATAACTTATAAAACAAAAGTAGTTATTTTAGGGTTTTCAATTTTAAACTAATAACAAAATTCTGATCTTCAAGTAAATAACTTATAGAACAGAAGTAGTTATTTTAGAGTTTTTAATTTTAAACTATTAACAAAATGCAGATTTTCAAGTAAATAACTTATAGAACAGAAGTAGTTATTTTAGAGTTTTTAATTTTAAACTATTAACAAAATGCAGATCTTCAAGTAAATAACTTATTAACCAGAAGTAGTTAATTTAGAGTTTTTAATTTTAAACTATTAACAAAATGCTGACCTTCAAGTCAATAACTTAAAGAACTAAAGTATTAGTTAGAAGATTTTGATTTTAAATTGCTACAAAATTCTCTTCTTCAAGTGTATAGCTTATACAACAAAAGTAGTTATTTTAGCGTTTTCAATTTTAAACAATTAACAAAATTCTGATCTTCAAGTAAATAACTTAAAGAACTAAAGTATTAGTTTGAAGATTTTGATTTTAAATTGTCTACAAAATTCTGTTTTTCTAGTAAATAACTTATAGAACAAAAGTTGTTATTTTCGGGTTTTCAATTTTAAACTATTAACAACATTCTGATCTTCAAGTAAATAACTTATAGAACAGAAGTAGTTAATTTAGAGTTTTTAATTTTAAACTATTAACAAAATGCAGATCTTCAAGTAAATAACTGATAGATTAAAAATAGTTATTTTAGGGTTTTCAATTTTAAACTATTAACAAAATTCAGATCTTCAAGTAAATAACTTAAAGAACTAAAGTATTAGTTTGAAGATTTCGATTTTAAATTGTCTACAAACTTCTGTTCTTTAAGTAAATAACTAAAAGAACAACAGTAGTTAGTTTATAGCTTTAATTTTAAACTATTAACAAAATACTGATTTTCAAGTAAATAACTTATAGACCAGAAGTCGTTAATTTAGAGTTTTTAATTTTAAACTATTAACAAAATGCTGATCTTCAAGTAAATATCTTATAGAACAGAAGTAGTTAATTTAGAGTTTTTAATTTTAAACTATTAACAAAATGCAGATCTTCAAGTAAATAACTTATAGAACAAAAGTAGTTATTTTAGGGTTTTCAATTTTAAACTACTTACAAAATTCTGATCTTCAAGTAAATAACTTATAGAACAGAAGTAGTTATTTTAGAGTTTTTAATTTTAAACTATTAACAAAATGCTGATCTTCAAGTAAATATCTTATAGAACAGAAGTAGTTAATTTAGTGTTTTTAATTTTAAACTATTAACAAAATGCAGATCTTCAAGTAAATAACTGAAAGAACTAAACTATTAGTTTGAAGATTTTGATTTTAAATTGTCTACAAAATTCTGTTTTTCTAGTAAATAACTTATAGAACAAAAGTAGTTATTTTCGAGTTTTCAATTTTAAACTATTAACAACATTCTGATCTTCAAGTAAATAACTTATAGAACAGAAGTAGTTAATTTAGAGTTTTTAATTTTAAACTATTAACAAAATTCAGATCTTCAAGTAAATAACTTAAAGAACTAAAGTATTAGTTTGAAGATTTCGATTTTAAATTGTCTACAAATTTCTGTTCTTTAAGTAAATAACTAAAAGAACAAAAGTAGTTAGTTTATAGCTTTAATTTTAAGCTATTAACAAAATACTGATTTTCAAGTAAATAACTTATAGACCAGAAGTAGTTAATTTAGAGTTTTTAATTTTAAACTATTAACAAAATGCTGATCTTCAAGTCAATAACTTATAGAACAGAAGTAGTTGATTTAGAGTTTTTAATTTTAAACTATTAACAAAATGCAGATCTTCAAGTAAATAACTTATAGAACAAAAGTAGTTATTTTAGAGTTTTTAATTTTAAACTATTAACAAAATTCAGATCTTCAAATAAATAACTTATAGAACAGAAGTAGTAAATTTAGAGTTTTTATTTTTAAACTATTAACAAAATCCAGACCTTCAAGTAAATAACTTATAGAACAAACGTATTTATTTTAGTATTTCAATTTTGAACTATTAACAAAATTCTGATCTTCAAGTAAATAACTTATAGACCAGAAGTAGTTAATTTAGAGTTTTTAATTTTAAACTATTAACAAAATGCTGATCTTCAAGTAAATATCTTATAGAACAGAAGTAGTTAATTTAGAGTTTTTAATTTTAAACTATTAACAAAATGCAGATCTTCAAGTAAATAACTTATAGAACAAAAGTAGTTATTTTAGGGTTTTCAATTTTAAACTACTTACAAAATTCTGATCTTCAAGTAAATAACTTATAGAACAGAAGTAGTTATTTTAGAGTTTTTAATTTTAAACTATTAACAAAATGCTGATCTTCAAGTAAATATCTTATAGAACAGAAGTAGTTAATTTAGTGTTTTTAATTTTAAACTATTAACAAAATGCAGATCTTCAAGTAAATAACTTATAGAACAAAAGTAGTTATTTTAGGGTTTTCAATTTTAAACTATTAACAAAATTCTGATCTTCAAGTAAATAACTTATAGAACAGAAGTAGTTATTTTAGAGTTTTTAATTTTAAACTATTAACAAAATGCAGATCTTCAAGTAAATAACTTATAGAACAGAAGTAGTTATTTTAGAGTTTTTAATTTTAAACTATTAACAAAATGCAGATCTTCAAGTATATAACTTATAAACCAAAAGTAGTTCATTTAGAGTTTTTAATTTTAAACTATTAACAAAATGCTGATCTTCAAGTAAATAACTTATAGAGCAAAAGTAGTTATTTTAGAGTTTTCAATTTTAAACTATTAACAACATTCTGATCTTCAGGTAAATAACTTATAGAACAGAAGTAGTTATTTTAGGGTTTTCCATTTTAAACTATTAACAAAATTCTGATCTTCAAGTAAATAACTTAAGTAACTAAAGTATTAGTTAGAAGATTTTGATTTTAAATTGCTACAAAATTCTGTTCTTCAAGTAAATAACTGATAGAACAAAAATAGTTATTTTAGGGTTTTCAATTTTAAACTATTAACAAAATTCAGATCTTCAAGTACATAACTTAAAGAACTGAAGTATTAGTTTGAAGATTTCGATTTTAAATTGTCTACAAATTTCTGTTCTTTAAGTAAATAACTAAAGGACCAAAAGTAGTTAGTTTATAGCTTTAATTTTAAACTATTAACAAAATACTGATTTTCAAGTAAATAACTTATAGACCAGAAGTAGTTAATTTAGAGTTTTTAATTTTAAACTATTAACAAAATGCTGATCTTCAAGTAAATAACTTATAGAACAGAAGTAGTTAATTTAGAGTTTTTAATTTTAAACTATTAACAAAATGCAGATCTTCAAGTAAATAACTTATAGAACAAAAGTAGTTATTTTAGGGTTTTCAATTTTAAACTATTAACAAAGTTCTGATCTTCAAGTAAATAAATTATTCAACAGAAGTAGTTAATTTAGAGTTTTTAATTTTAAACTATTAACAAAATGCAGATCTTCAAGAAAATAACTTAAAGAACTAAAGTATTAGTTAGAAGATTTTGATTTTAAATTGCTACAAAATTCTCTTCTCCAAGTGTATAGCTTATAGAACAAAAGTAGTTATTTGAGCGTTTTCAATTTTAAACTATTAACAAAATTCTGATCTTCAAGTAAATAACTTAAAGAACTAAAGTATTAGTTTGAAGATTTTGATTTTAAATTGTCTACAAAATTCTGTTTTTCTAGTAATTAACTTATAGAACAAAAGTAGTTATTTTCGGGTTTTCAATTTTAAACTATTAACAACATTCTGATCTTCAAGTAAATAGCTTATAGAACAGAAGTAGTTAATTTATAGTTTTTAATATTAGACTATTAACAAAATGCAGATCTTCAAGTAAATAACTTATAGAACAAAAGTAGTTATTTTTGGGTTTTCAATTTTAAACTATTAACAAAATTCTGATCTTCATGTAAATAACTTTTAGAACAGAAGTAGTTAATTTAGAGTTTTTAATTTTAAACTATTAACAAAATGCTGATCTTCAAGTAAATATCTTATAGAACAGAAGTAGTTAATTTAGAGTTTTTAATTTTAAACTATTAACAAAATGCAGATCTTCAAGAAAATAACTTAAAGATCTAAAGTATTAGTTAGAAGATTTTGATTTTAAATTGCTACAAAATTCTCTTCTTCAAGTGTATAGCTTATTGAAAAAAAGTAGTTATTTTAGCGTTTTCAATTTTAAACTATTAACAAATTTCTGATCTTCAAGTAAATAACTGAAAGAACTAAAGTATTAGTTTGAAGATTTTGATTTTAAATTGTCTACAAAATTCTGTTTTTCTAGTAAATAACTTATAGAACAAAAGTAGTTATTTTCGGGTATTCAATTTTAAACTATTAACAACATTCTGATCTTCAAGTAAATAACTTATAGAACAGAAGTAGTTAATTTAGAGTTTTTAATTTTAAACTATTAACAAAATGCAGATCTTCAAGTAAATAACTGATAGAACAAAAATAGTTATTTTAGGGTTTTCAATTTTAAACTATTAACAAAATTCAGATCTTCAAGTAAATAACTTAAAGAACTAAAGTATTAGTTTGAAGATTTCGATATTAAATTGTCTACAAATTTCTGTTCTTTAAGTAAATAACTAAAAGAACAAAAGTAGTTAGTTTATAGCTTTAATTTTAAACTATTAACAAAATGCAGATCTTCAAGTAAATAACTTATAGAACTAAAGTAGTTATTTTAGGGTTTTTAATTTTAAACTATTAACAAAATTCTGATCTTCAAGTAAATAACTTATAAAACAGAAGTAGTAAATTTAGAGTTTTTATTTTTAAACTATTAACAAAATCCAGACCTTCAAGTAAATAACTTATAGAACAAACGTATTTATTTTAGTATTTCAATTTTGAACTATTAACAAAATTCTGATCTTCAAGTAAATAACTTATAGACCAGAAGTAGTTAATATAGAGTTTTTAATTTTAAACTATTAACAAAATGCTGATCTTCAAGTAAATATCTTATAGAACAGAAGTAGTTAATTTAGAGTTTTTAATTTTAAACTATTAACAAAATGCAGATCTTCAAGTAAATAACTTATAGAACAAAAGTAGTTATTTTAGGGTTTTCAATTTTAAACTACTTACAAAATTCTGATCTTCAAGTAAATAACTTATAGAACAGAAGTAGTTATTTTAGAGTTTTTAATTTTAAACTATTAACAAAATGCTGATCTTCAAGTATATATCTTATAGAACAGAAGTAGTTAATTTAGTGTTTTTAATTTTAAACTATTAACAAAATGCAGATCTTCAAGTAACTAACTGATAGAACAAAAATAGTTATTTTAGGGTTTTCAATTTTAAACTATTAACAAAATTCAGATCTTCAAGTAAATAACTTAAAGAACTAAAGTATTAGTTTGAAGATTTCGATATTAAATTGTCTACAAATTTCTGTTCTTTAAGTAAATAACTAAAAGAACAAAAGTAGTTAGTTTATAGCTTTAATTTTAAACTATTAACAAAATGCAGATCTTCAAGTAAATAACTTATAGAACTAAAGTAGTTATTTTAGGGTTTTTAATTTTAAACTATTAACAAAATTCTGATCTTCAAGTAAATAACTTATAAAACAGAAGTAGTAAATTTAGAGTTTTTATTTTTAAACTATTAACAAAATCCAGACCTTCAAGTAAATAACTTATAGAACAAACGTATTTATTTTAGTATTTCAATTTTGAACTATTAACAAAATTCTGATCTTCAAGTAAATAACTTATAGACCAGAAGTAGTTAATATAGAGTTTTTAATTTTAAACTATTAACAAAATGCTGATCTTCAAGTAAATATCTTATAGAACAGAAGTAGTTAATTTAGAGTTTTTAATTTTAAACTATTAACAAAATTCTGATCTTCAAGTAAATAACTTATAGAACAAAAGTAGTTATTTTAGGGTTTTCAATTTTAAACTACTTACAAAATTCTGATCTTCAAGTAAATAACTTATAGAACAGAAGTAGTTATTTTAGAGTTTTTAATTTTAAACTATTAACAAAATGCTGATCTTCAAGTATATATCTTATAGAACATGTAATGAAACTACCATTTTTGGAGGAAATTTTATTTAAAATTGTGAAACAATTATTTAAAATTTCAATGATAGGCAACCCATGTTGCTGATTAGTTTTATCAACTTAGAGTGGATTAAAAGAAACCTGTTACATGTTTGCAATTGCCTGTAATACATTAGCTGCTGGTAAAAATGATAGAGGATTCTACTAGAAAAACTAACCAGTTAAGTTTTCATCTAATAGTTTGGTTTGGTCTAAATTATTCCTTTCCAAGACAGGTATTGTTCTGTCGATACTTCCGAAATAGGTCTGCTTAGCGATCATTTCAAAGAGTGTTGCATTCAATACTTCGGAAACGTGTCTGCCTAGCGATCGTTTCCATTTTACCTGTTTTCCGAAAGCCGTTGCTGCATGGCGTGACGACTTCATCTTCTCCAGCCTGAAAATATCTTGTTTATAGCCTGGCGAGACAAGATTCCTAAAAACAATTCATAATACCTGTCCTGATTATTTTTCCGGAAGTTGTTAAAGCCTGGCATGACAACTTCATCTTCTCCAGCCTGAAAGATCTTGTTTATAGCCTGGCGAGACAAGATTTATCCCATAAAAACTTCCTGTCATCTTTCCTGTTGTTATAAAATATTCACACCGGCGAAAAACCATCTAAGTAGTCATTATTAGTTTACCAGTAGCCATGACCATCAGATGTGGGTGTAGTTTATGTTAGATTCCAGATAACCAAACCAGTAGTACTCGCCATTTCAAATTTAGATACTTATAATCCAGCTCCTGTAATAATATTTTAGTAGTAACTTTAAATTAACCAGCAATTCAGTTAGGTACCAGTAGTTCTTGCAACATCTAAGAAAGGAACTTGTAGTGTGATATTTCAGTAAGATCATTAAAATTAGATTCCCCGTACTTACCTGTAATTTCGCATTATTGAAACTAGTAGCTGTTGAAACTAAAGTGCAGAAGACAAAAATCAACACAACTACACACCCGCCATTTTATTAACTTGTAAATAAACCACCAGTGCCGTACGCAGTACTATTTCGTTTTAATTTTATAATTCAATTTAAGTTTGTAAATATATTTTCTTTTCCTTTATTAATAAATATTTTTGTTATTGTTTTCGAATCAATTGTTTATTTAACCCCCGTTCCAGTCATTATATTCGACTTATTCGAATTGGCGCCCACGTACCGGGTTTCTATAAAAAGAATAGTGTGTGATAGCAAGAAAACTCGACAAGTTAGTCCACCCCTGGACCCAAGCTTCCGTAGCTACCCAGTAGCTGCGATTTCACCTTTCCATTTAGGAAAGGCAAATTGGTCGAGTTACAAACAGAAGTAGTTAATTTAGTGTTTTTAATTTTAAACTATTAACAAAATGCAGATCTTCAAGTAAATAACTGATAGAACAAAAATAGTTATTTTAGGGTTTTCAATTTTAAACTATTAACAAAATTCAGATCTTCAAGTAAATAACTTAAAGAACTAAAGTATTAGTTTGAAGATTTCGATATTAAATTGTCTACAAATTTCTGTTCTTTAAGTAAATAACTAAAAGAACAAAAGTAGTTATTTTATAGCTTTAATTTTAAACTATTAACAAAATGCAGATCTTCAAGTAAATAACTTATAGAACTAAAGTAGTTATTTTAGGGTTTTTAATTTTAAACTATTAACAAAATTCTGATCTTCAAGTAAATAACTTATAAAACAGAAGTAGTAAATTTAGAGTTTTTATTTTTAAACTATTAACAAAATACAGACCTTCAAGTAAATAACTTATAGAACAAACGTATTTATTTTAGTATTTCAATTTTGAACTATTAACAAAATTCTGATCTTCAAGTAAATAACTTATAGACCAGAAGTAGTTAATATAGAGTTTTTAATTTTAAACTATTAACAAAATGCTGATCTTCAAGTAAATATCTTATAGAACAGAAGTAGTTAATTTAGAGTTTTTAATTTTAAACTATTAACAAAATGCTGATCTTCAAGTAACTAACTGATAGAACAAAAATAGTTATTTTAGGGTTTTCAATTTTAAACTATTAACAAAATTCAGATCTTCAAGTAAATAACTTAAAGAACTAAAGTATTAGTTTGAAGATTTCGATATTAAATTGTCTACAAATTTCTGTTCTTTAAGTAAATAACTAAAAGAACAAAAGTAGTTAGTTTATAGCTTTAATTTTAAACTATTAACAAAATGCAGATCTTCAAGTAAATAACTTATAGAACTAAAGTAGTTATTTTAGGGTTTTTAATTTTAAACTATTAACAAAATTCTGATCTTCAAGTAAATAACTTATAAAACAGAAGTAGTAAATTTAGAGTTTTTATTTTTAAACTATTAACAAAATCCAGACCTTCAAGTAAATAACTTATAGAACAAACGTATTTATTTTAGTATTTCAATTTTGAACTATTAACAAAATTCTGATCTTCAAGTAAATAACTTATAGACCAGAAGTAGTTAATTTAGAGTTTTTAATTTTAAACTATTAACAAAATGCTGATCTTCAAGTAAATATCTTATAGAACAGAAGTAGTTAATTTAGAGTTTTTAATTTTAAACTATTAACAAAATGCAGATCTTCAAGTAAATAACTTATAGAACAAAAGTAGTTATTTTAGGGTTTTCAATTTTAAACTACTTACAAAATTCTGATCTTCAAGTAAATAACTTATAGAACAGAAGTAGTTATTTTAGAGTTTTTAATTTTAAACTATTAACAAAATGCTGATCTTCAAGTATATATCTTATAGAACAGAAGTAGTTAATTTAGTGTTTTTAATTTTAAACTATTAACAAAATGCTGATCTTCAAGTAAATAACTTATAGACCAGAAGTAGTTAATTTAGAGTTTTTAATTTTAAACTATTAACAAAATGCTGATCTTCAAGTAAATAACTTATAGAACAGAAGTAGTTAATTTAGAGTTTTTAATTTTAAACTATTAACAAAATGCAGATCTTCAAGTAAATAACTTAAAGAACTAAAGTATTAGTTTGAAGATTTTGATTTTAAAGTGTCTACAAAATTCTGTTCTTTAAGTAAATAACTTAAAGAAGATAAGTAGTTAGTTTATAGCTTTTTTTTTAAACTATTAACAAAACACTGATCTTCAAGTAAATAACTTAAAGAACTAAAGTATTAGTTAGAAGATTTTGATTTTAAATTGCTACAAAATTCTGTTCTTCAAGTAAATAACTTATAGAACAAAAGCAGTTATTTTAGAGTTTTCAATTTTAAACTATTAACAACATTCTGATCTTCAAGTAAATAACTTATAGAACAGAAGTAGTTAATTTAGAGTTTTTAATATTAGACTATTAACAAAATGCAGATCTTCAAGTAAATAACTTATAGAACAAAAGTAGTTAATTTAAAGTTTTTAATTTTAAACTATTAACAAAATGCTGATCTTCAAGTAAATATCTTATAGAACAGAAGTAGTTAATTTAAAGTTTTTAATTTTAAACTATTAACAAAATGCAGATCTTTAAGAAAATAACTTAAAGATCTAAAGTATTAGTTAGAAGATTTTGATTTTAAATTGCTACAAAATTCTCTTCTTCAAGTGTATAGCTTATTGAACAAAAGTAGTTATTTTAGCGTTTTCAATTTTAAACTATTAACAAAATTCTGATCCTCAAGTAAATAACTGAAAGAACTAAAGTATTAGTTTGAAGATTTTGATTTTAAATTGTCTACAAAATTCTGTTTTTCTAGTAAATAACTTATAGAACAAAAGTAGTTATTTTCGAGTTTTAAATTTTAAACTATTAACAACATTCTGATCTTCAAGTAAATAACTTATAGAACAGAAGTAGTTAATTTAGAGTTTTTAATTTTAAACTATTAACAAAATTCAGATCTTCAAGTAAATAACTTAAAGAACTAAAGTATTAGTTTGAAGATTTCGATTTTAAATTGTCTACAAATTTCTGTTCTTTAAGTAAATAACTAAAAGAACAAAAGTGGTTAGTTTATAGCTTTAATTTTAAGCTATTAACAAAATACTGATTTTCAAGTAAATAACTTATAGACCAGAAGTAGTTAATTTAGAGTTTTTAATTTTAAACTATTAACAAAATGCTGATCTTCAAGTCAATAACTTATAGAACAGAAGTAGTTAATTTAGAGTTTTTAATTTTAAACTATTAACAAAATGCAGATCTTCAAGTAAATAACTTATAGAACAAAAGTAGTTATTTTAGGGTTTTTAATTTTAAACTATTAACAAAATTCTGATCTTCAAATAAATAACTTATAGAACAGAAGTAGTAAATTTAGAGTTTTTATTTTTAAACTATTAACAAAATCCAGACCTTCAAGTAAATAACTTATAGAACAAACGTATTTATTTTAGTATTTCAATTTTGAACTATTAACAAAATTCTGATCTTCAAGTAAATAACTTATAGACCAGAAGTAGTTAATTTAGAGTTTTTAATTTTAAACTATTAACAAAATGCTGATCTTCAAGTAAATATCTTATAGAACAGAAGTAGTTAATTTAGAGTTTTTAATTTTAAACTATTAACAAAATGCAGATCTTCAAGTAAATAACTTATAGAACAAAAGTAGTTATTTTAGGGTTTTCAATTTTAAACTACTTACAAAATTCTGATCTTCAAGTAAATAACTTATAGAACAGAAGTAGTTATTTTAGAGTTTTTAATTTTAAACTATTAACAAAATGCTGATCTTCAAGAAAATATCTTATAGAACAGAAGTAGTTAATTTAGTGTTTTTAATTTTAAACTATTAACAAAATGCAGATGTTCAAGTAAATAACTTATAGAACAAAAGTAGTTATTTTAGGGTTTTCAATTTTAAACTATTAACAAAATTCTGATCTTCAAGTAAATAACTTATAGAACAGAAGTAGTTATTTTAGAGTTTTTAATTTTAAACTATTAACAAAATGCAGATCTTCAAGTAAATAACTTATAGAACAGAAGTAGTTATTTTAGAATTTTTAATTTTAAACTATTAACAAAATGCAGATCTTCAAGTAAATAACTTATAAACCAGAAGTAGTTAATTTAGAGTTTTTAATTTTAAACCATTAACAAAATGCTGATCTTCAAGTAAATAACTTATAGAGCAAAAGTAGTTATTTTAGGGTTTTCAATTTTAAACTATTAACAAAATTCTGATCTTCAAGTAAATAACTTAAGTAACTAAAGTATTAGTTAGAAGATTTTGATTTTAAATTGCTACAAAATTCTGTTCTTCAAGTAAATAACTGATAGAACAAAAATAGTTATTTTAGGGTTTTCAATTTTAAACTATTAACAAAATTCAGATCTTCAAGTACATAACTTAAAGAACTGAAGTATTAGTTTGAAGATTTCGATTTTAAAATGTCTACAAATTTCTGTTCTTTAAGTAAATAACTAAAGGACCAAAAGTAGTTAGTTTATAGCTTTAATTTTAAACTATTAACAAAATGCTGATCTTCAAGTCAATAACTTATAGAACAGAAGTAGTTAATTTAGAGTTTTTAATTTTAAACTATTAACGAAATGCAGATCTTCAAGTAAATAACTTATAGAACAAAAGTAGTTATTTTAGGGTTTTTAATTTTAAACTATTAACAAAATTCTGATCTTCAAGTAAATAACTTATAGAACAGAAGTAGTAAATTTAGAGTTTTTATTTTTAAACTATTAACAAAATGCTGATCTTCAAGTAAATAACTTATAGAACAGAAGTAGTTAATTTAGAGTTTTTAATTTTAAACTATTAACAAAATGCAGATCTTCAAGTAAATAACTTATAGAACAAAAGTAGTTATTTTAGGGTTTTTAATTTTAAACTATTAACAAAGTTCTGATCTTCAAGTAAATAAATTATTCAACAGAAGTAGTTAATTTAGAGTTTTTAATTTTAAACTATTAACAAAATGCAGATCTTCAAGAAAATAACTTAAAGAACTAAAGTATTAGTTACAAGATTTTGATTTTAAATTGCTACAAAATTCTCTTCTTCAAGGGTATAGCTTATAGAACAAAAGTAGTTATTTTAGCGTTTTCAATTTTAAACTATTAACAAAATTCTGATCTTCAAGTAAATAACTTAAAGAACTAAAGTATTAGTTTGAAGATTTTGATTTTAAATTGTCTACAAAATTCTGTTTTTCTAGTAAATAACTTATAGAACAAAAGTAGTTATTTTCGGGTTTTCAATTTTAAACTATTAACAACATTCTGATCTTCAAGTAAATAACTTATAGAACAGAAGTAGTTAATTTAGATTTTTTAATTTTAAACTATTAACAAAATGCAGATCTTCAAGTAAATAACTGATAGATCAAAAATAGTTATTTTAGGGTTTTCAATTTTAAACTATTAACAAAATTCAGATCTTCAAGTAAATAACTTAAAGAACTAAAGTATTAGTTTGAAGATTTCAATTTTAAATTGTCTACAAACTTCTGTTCTTTAAGTAAATAACTAAAAGAACAAAAGTAGTTAGTTTATAGCTTTAATTTTAAACTATTAACAAAATACTGATTTTCAAGTAAATAACTTATAGACCAGAAGTCGTTAATTTACAGTTTTTAATTTTAAACTATTAACAAAAAGCTGATCTTCAAGTCAATAACTTATAGAACAGAAGTAGTTAATTTAGAGTTTTTAATTTTAAACTATTAACAAAATGCAGATCTTCAAGTAAATAACTTATAGAACAGAAGTAGTTATTTTAGAGTTTTTAATTTTAAACTATTAACAAAATGCTGATCTTCAAGTAAATAACTTATAGAACAAAAGTAGTTATTTTAGGGTTTTCAATTTTAAACTACTTACAAAATTCTGATCTTCAAGTAAATAACTTATAGAACAGAAGTAGTTAATTTAGAGTTTTTAATTTTAAACTATTAACAAAATGCAGATCTTCAAGTAAATAACTTATAGAACAAAAGTAGTTATTTTAGGGTTTTCAATTTTAAACTACTTACAAAATTCTGATCTTCAAGTAAATAACTTATAGAACAGAAGTAGTTATTTTAGAGTTTTTAATTTTAAACTATTAACAAAATGCTGATCTTCAAGTAAATATCTTATAGAACAGAAGTAGTTAATTTAGTGTTTTTAATTTTAAACTATTAACAAAATGCAGATCTTCAAGTAAATAACTTATAAAACAAAAGTAGTTATTTTAGGGTTTTCAATTTTAAACTAATAACAAAATTCTGATCTTCAAGTAAATAACTTATAGAACAGAAGTAGTTATTTTAGAGTTTTTAATTTTAAACTATTAACAAAATGCAGATTTTCAAGTAAATAACTTATAGAACAGAAGTAGTTATTTTAGAGTTTTTAATTTTAAACTATTAACAAAATGCAGATCTTCAAGTAAATAACTTATTAACCAGAAGTAGTTAATTTAGAGTTTTTAATTTTAAACTATTAACAAAATGCTGATCTTCAAGTCAATAACTTAAAGAACTAAAGTATTAGTTAGAAGATTTTGATTTTAAATTGCTACAAAATTCTCTTCTTCAAGTGTATAGCTTATACAACAAAAGTAGTTATTTTAGCGTTTTCAATTTTAAACAATTAACAAAATTCTGATCTTCAAGTAAATAACTTAAAGAACTAAAGTATTAGTTTGAAGATTTTGATTTTAAATTGTCTACAAAATTCTGTTTTTCTAGTAAATAACTTATAGAACAAAAGTTGTTATTTTCGGGTTTTCAATTTTAAACTATTAACAACATTCTGATCTTCAAGTAAATAACTTATAGAACAGAAGTAGTTAATTTAGAGTTTTTAATTTTAAACTATTAACAAAATGCAGATCTTCAAGTAAATAACTGATAGATTAAAAATAGTTATTTTAGGGTTTTCAATTTTAAACTATTAACAAAATTCAGATCTTCAAGTAAATAACTTAAAGAACTAAAGTATTAGTTTGAAGATTTCGATTTTAAATTGTCTACAAACTTCTGTTCTTTAAGTAAATAACTAAAAGAACAACAGTAGTTAGTTTATAGCTTTAATTTTAAACTATTAACAAAATACTGATTTTCAAGTAAATAACTTATAGACCAGAAGTCGTTAATTTAGAGTTTTTAATTTTAAACTATTAACAAAAAGCTGATCTTCAAGTCAATAACTTATAGAACAGAAGTAGTTAATTTAGAGTTTTTAATTTTAAACTATTAACAAAATGCAGATCTTCAAGTAAATAACTTATAGAACAAAAGTAGTTATTTTAGGGTTTTCAATTTTAAACTATTAACAAAATTCTGATCTTCAAGTAAATAACTTATAGAACAGAAGTAGTTAATTTAGAGTTTGTAATTTTAAACTATTAACAAAACCCAGACCTTCAAGTAAATAACTTATAGAACAAACGTAGTTATTTTAGTATTTTCAATTTTGAACTATTAACAAAATTCTGATCTTCAAGTAAATAACTTATAGAACAAAAGTAGTTATTTTAGGGTTTTTAATTTTAAACTATTAACAAAGTTCTGATCTTCAAGTAAATAAATTATTCAACAGAAGTAGTTAATTTAGAGTTTTTAATTTTAAACTATTAACAAAATGCAGATCTTCAAGAAAATAACTTAAAGAACTAAAGTATTAGTTACAAGATTTTGATTTTAAATTGCTACAAAATTCTCTTCTTCAAGGGTATAGCTTATAGAACAAAAGTAGTTATTTTAGCGTTTTCAATTTTAAACTATTAACAAAATTCTGATCTTCAAGTAAATAACTTAAAGAACTAAAGTATTAGTTTGAAGATTTTGATTTTAAATTGTCTACAAAATTCTGTTTTTCTAGTAAATAACTTATAGAACAAAAGTAGTTATTTTCGGGTTTTCAATTTTAAACTATTAACAACATTCTGATCTTCAAGTAAATAACTTATAGAACAGAAGTAGTTAATTTAGATTTTTTAATTTTAAACTATTAACAAAATGCAGATCTTCAAGTAAATAACTGATAGATCAAAAATAGTTATTTTAGGGTTTTCAATTTTAAACTATTAACAAAATTCAGATCTTCAAGTAAATAACTTAAAGAACTAAAGTATTAGTTTGAAGATTTCGATTTTAAATTGTCTACAAACTTCTGTTCTTTAAGTAAATAACTAAAAGAACAAAAGTAGTTAGTTTATAGCTTTAATTTTAAACTATTAACAAAATACTGATTTTCAAGTAAATAACTTATAGACCAGAAGTCGTTAATTTACAGTTTTTAATTTTAAACTATTAACAAAAAGCTGATCTTCAAGTCAATAACTTATAGAACAGAAGTAGTTAATTTAGAGTTTTTAATTTTAAACTATTAACAAAATGCAGATCTTCAAGTAAATAACTTATAGAACAGAAGTAGTTATTTTAGAGTTTTTAATTTTAAACTATTAACAAAATGCTGATCTTCAAGTAAATAACTTATAGAACAAAAGTAGTTATTTTAGGGTTTTCAATTTTAAACTACTTACAAAATTCTGATCTTCAAGTAAATAACTTATAGAACAGAAGTAGTTAATTTAGAGTTTTTAATTTTAAACTATTAACAAAATGCAGATCTTCAAGTAAATAACTTATAGAACAAAAGTAGTTATTTTAGGGTTTTCAATTTTAAACTACTTACAAAATTCTGATCTTCAAGTAAATAACTTATAGAACAGAAGTAGTTATTTTAGAGTTTTTAATTTTAAACTATTAACAAAATGCTGATCTTCAAGTAAATATCTTATAGAACAGAAGTAGTTAATTTAGTGTTTTTAATTTTAAACTATTAACAAAATGCAGATCTTCAAGTAAATAACTTATAAAACAAAAGTAGTTATTTTAGGGTTTTCAATTTTAAACTAATAACAAAATTCTGATCTTCAAGTAAATAACTTATAGAACAGAAGTAGTTATTTTAGAGTTTTTAATTTTAAACTATTAACAAAATGCAGATTTTCAAGTAAATAACTTATAGAACAGAAGTAGTTATTTTAGAGTTTTTAATTTTAAACTATTAACAAAATGCAGATCTTCAAGTAAATAACTTATTAACCAGAAGTAGTTAATTTAGAGTTTTTAATTTTAAATTATTAACAAAATGCTGATCTTCAAGTCAATAACTTAAAGAACTAAAGTATGAGTTAGAAGATTTTGATTTTAAATTGCTACAAAATTCTCTTCTTCAAGTGTATAGCTTATACAACAAAAGTAGTTATTTTAGCGTTTTCAATTTTAAACAATTAACAAAATTCTGATCTTCAAGTAAATAACTTAAAGAACTAAAGTATTAGTTTGAAGATTTTGATTTTAAATTGTCTACAAAATTCTGTTTTTCTAGTAAATAACTTATAGAACAAAAGTTGTTATTTTCGGGTTTTCAATTTTAAACTATTAACAACATTCTGATCTTCAAGTAAATAACTGATAGATTAAAAATAGTTATTTTAGGGTTTTCAATTTTAAACTATTAACAAAATTCAGATCTTCAAGTAAATAACTTAAAGAACTAAAGTATTAGTTTGAAGATTTCGATTTTAAATTGTCACAAACTTCTGTTCTTTAAGTAAATAACTAAAAGAACAACAGTAGTTAGTTTATAGCTTTAATTTTAAACTATTAACAAAATACTGATTTTCAAGTAAATAACTTATAGACCAGAAGTAGTTAATTTAGAGTTTTTAATTTTAAACTATTAACAAAATGCAGATCTTCAAGTAAATAACTTATAGAACAAAAGTAGTTATTTTAGGGTTTTCAATTTTAAACTATTAACAAAATTCTGATCTTCAAGTAAATAACTTATAGAACAGAAGTAGTTAATTTAGAGTTTGTAATTTTAAACTATTAACAAAACCCAGACCTTCAAGTAAATAACTTATAGAACAAACGTAGTTATTTAGTATTTTCAATTTTGAACTATTAACAAAATTCTGATCTTCAAGTAAATAACTTATAGAACAAAAGTAGTTATTTTAGTATTTTCAATTTTGAACTATTAACAAAATTCTGATCTTCAAGTATATAACTTAAAGAACTAAAGTATTAGTTTGAAGAATTTCATTTTAAATTGTCTACAAAATTCTGTTCTTTAAGTAAATAACTTAAAGAAGAAAAGTAGTTAGTTTATAGCTTTTTTTTAAAACTATTAACTAAATGCTGATCTTCAAGTAAATAACTTATAGACCAGAAGTAGTTAATTTAGAGTTTTTAATTATAAACTATTAACAAAATGCAGATCTTCAAGTAAATAACTTATAGAACAAAAGTAGTTATTTTAGGGTTTTTAATTTTAAACTATTAACAAAGTTCTGATCTTCAAGTAAATAAATTATTCAACAGAAGTAGTTAATTTAGAGTTTTTAATTTTAAACTATTAACAAAATGCAGATCTTCAAGAAAATAACTTAAAGAACTAAAGTATTAGTTACAAGATTTTGATTTTAAATTGCTACAAAATTATCTTCTTCAAGGGTATAGCTTATAGAACAAAAGTAGTTATTTTAGCGTTTTCAATTTTAAACTATTAACAAAATTCTGATCTTCAAGTAAATAACTTAAAGAACTAAAGTATTAGTTTGAAGATTTTGATTTTAAATTGTCTACAAAATTCTGTTTTTCTAGTAAATAACTTATAGAACAAAAGTAGTTATTTTCGGGTTTTCAATTTTAAACTATTAACAACATTCTGATCTTCAAGTAAATAACTTATAGAACAGAAGTAGTTAATTTAGATTTTTTAATTTTAAACTATTAACAAAATGCAGATCTTCAAGTAAATAACTGATAGATCAAAAATAGTTATTTTAGAGTTTTTAATTTTAAACTATTAACAAAATGCAGATCTTCAAGTAAATAACTTATAGAACAGAAGTAGTTATTTTAGAATTTTTAATTTTAAACTATTAACAAAATGCAGATCTTCAAGTAAATAACTTATAAACCAGAAGTAGTTATTTTAGAGTTTTTAATTTTAAACCATTAACAAAATGCTGATCTTCAAGTAAATAACTTATAGAGCAAAAGTAGTTATTTTAGGGTTTTCAATTTTAAACTATTAACAAAATTCTGATCTTCAAGTAAATAACTTATAGAACAGAAGTAGTTATTTTAGAGTTTTTAATTTTAAACTATTAACAAAATGCAGATCTTCAAGTAAATAACTTATAGAACAGAAGTAGTTATTTTAGAGTTTTTAATTTTAAACTATTAACAAAATGCAGATCTTGAAGTAAATAACTTATAGAACAAACGTATTTATTTTAGTATTTCAATTTTGAACTATTAACAAAATTCTGATCTTCAAGTAAATAAGTTATAGACCAGAAGTAGTTAATTTAGAGTTTTTAATTTTAAACTATTAACAAAATGCTGATCTTCAAGTAAATATCTTATAGAACAGAAGTAGTTAATTTAGAGTTTTTAATTTTAAACTATTAACAAAATGCAGATCTTCAAGTAAATAACTTATAGAACAAAAGTAGTTATTTTAGGGTTTTCAATTTTAAACTACTTACAAAATTCTGATCTTCAAGTAAATAACTTATAGAACAGAAGTAGTAATTTTAGAGTTTTTAATTTTAAACTATTAACAAAATGCTGATCTTCAAGTAAATAACTTATAGAACAAAAGTAGTTATTTTAGGGTTTTCAATTTTAAACTACTTACAAAATTCTGATCTTCAAGTAAATAACTTATAGAACAGAAGTAGTTAATTTAGAGTTTTTAATTTTAAACTATTAACAAAATGCAGATCTTCAAGTAAATAACTTATAGAACAAATGTAGTTATTTTAGGGTTTTCAATTTTAAACTACTTACAAAATGCAGATTTTCAAGTAAATAACTTATAGAACAGAAGTAGTTATTTTAGAGTTTTTAATTTTAAACTATTAACAAAATGCAGATCTTCAAGTAAATAACTTATAGAACAGAAGTAGTTATTTTAGAGTTTTTAATTTTTAACTATTAACAAAATGCAGATTTTCAAGTAAATAACTTATAGAACAGAAGTAGTTATTTTAGAGTTTTTAATTTTAAACTATTAAAAAAGTTCTGATCTTCAAGTAAATAAATTATTCAACAGAAGTAGTTAATTTAGAGTTTTTAATTTTAAACTATTAACAAAATGCAGATCTTCAAGAAAATAACTTAAAGAACTAAAGTATTAGTTTGAAGAATTTCATTTTAAATTGTCTACAAAATTCTGTTCTTTAAGTAAATAACTTAAAGAAGAAAAGTATTAGTTTGAAGATTTTGATTTTAAATTGTCTACAAAATTCTGTTTTTCTAGTAAATAACTTATAGAACAAAAGTAGTTAATTTAGAGTTTTTAATTCTAAACTATTAACTACATTCTGATCTTCAAGTAAATAACTTATAGAACAACAGTAGTTATTTTAGGTTTTTTAATTTTAAACTATTAACAAAATGCTGATCTTCAAGTAAATATCTTATAGAACAGAAGTAGTTAATTTAGAGTTTTTAATTTTAAACTATTAACAAAATGCAGATCTTCAAGTAAATAACTTATAGAACAAAAGTAGTTATTTTAGGGTTTTCAATTTTAAACTACTTACAAAATTCTGATCTTCAAGTAAATAACTTATAGAACAGAAGTAGTTATTTTAGAGTTTTTAATTTTAAACTATTAACAAAAATGCTGATCTTCAAGTAAATATCTTATAGTACAGAAGTAGTTAATTTAGTGTTTTTAATTTTAAACTATTAACAAAATGCAGATCTTCAAGTAAATAACTTATAGAACAAAAGTAGTTATTTTAGGGTTTTCAATTTTAAACTATTAACAAAATTCTGATCTTCAAGTAAATAACTTATAGAACAGAAGTAGTTATTTTAGAGTTTTTAATTTTAAACTATTAACAAAATGCAGATCTTCAAGTAAATAACTTATAGAACAGAAGTAGTTATTTTAGAATTTTTAATTTTAAACTATTAACAAAATGCAGATCTTCAAGTAAATAACTTATAAACCAGAAGTAGTTAATTTAGAGTTTTTAATTTTAAACCATTAACAAAATGCTGATCTTCAAGTAAATAACTTATAGAGCAAAAGTAGTTATTTTAGGGTTTTCAATTTTAAACTATTAACAAAATTCTGATCTTCAAGTAAATAACTTATAGAACAGAAGTAGTTATTTTAGAGTTTTTAATTTTAAACTATTAATAAAATGCAGATCTTCAAGTAAACAACTTATAGAACAGAAGTAGTTATTTTAGAGTTTTTAATTTTAAACTATTAACAAAATGCAGATCTTGAAGTAAATAACTTATAGAACAAACGTATTTATTTTAGTATTTCAATTTTGAACTATTAACAAAATTCTGATCTTCAAGTAAATAACTTAAAGAACTAAAGTATTAGTTTGAAGATTTCGATTTTAAATTGTCTACAAACTTCTGTTCTTTAAGTAAATAACTAAAAGAACAACAGTAGTTAGTTTATAGCTTTAATTTTAAACTATTAACAAAATACTGATTTTCAAGTAAATAACTTATAGACCAGAAGTCGTTAATTTAGAGTTTTTAATTTTAAACTATTAACAAAAAGCTGATCTTCAAGTCAATAACTTATAGAACAGAAGTAGTTAATTTAGAGTTTTTAATTTTAAACTATTAACAAAATGCAGATCTTCAAGTAAATAACTTATAGAACAAAAGTAGTTATTTTAGGGTTTTCAATTTTAAACTATTAACAAAATTCTGATCTTCAAGTAAATAACTTATAGAACAGAAGTAGTTAATTTAGAGTTTGTAATTTTAAACTATTAACAAAACCCAGACCTTCAAGTAAATAACTTATAGAACAAACGTAGTTATTTTAGTATTTTCAATTTTGAACTATTAACAAAATTCTGATCTTCAAGTAAATAACTTATAGAACAAAAGTAGTTATGTTAGTATTTTCAATTTTGAACTATTAACAAAATTCTGATCTTCAAGTATATAACTTAAAGAACTAAAGTATTAGTTTGAAGAATTTCATTTTAAATTGTCTACAAAATTCTGTTCTTTAAGTAAATAACTTAAAGAAGAAAAGTAGTTAGTTTATACCTTTTTTTTAAAACTATTAACAAAATGCTGATCTTCAAGTAAATAACTTATAGACCAGAACTAGTTAATTTAGAGTTTTTAATTATAAACTATTAACAAAATGCTGATCTTCAAGTAAATATCTTATAGAACAGAAGTAGTTAATTTAGAGTTTTTAATTTTAAACTATTAACAAAATGCAGATCTTCAAGTAAATAACTTATAGAACAAAAGTAGTTATTTTAGGGTTTTCAATTTTAAACTATTAACAAAATTCTGATCTTCAAGTAAATAACTTATAGAACAGAAGTAGTTATTTTAGAGTTTTTAATTTTAAACTATTAACAAAATGCAGATCTTCAAGTAAATAACTTATAGAACAGAAGTAGTTATTTTAGAGTTTTTAATTTTAAACTATTAACAAAATGCAGATCTTCAAGTAAATAACTTATAGACCAGAAGTAGTTAATTTAGAGTTTTTAATTCTAAACTATTAACTACATTCTGATCTTCAAGTAAATAACTTATAGAACAACAGTAGTTATTTTAGGTTTTTTAATTTTAAACTATTAACAAAATGCTGATCTTCAAGTAAATATCTTATAGAACAGAAGTAGTTAATTTAGAGTTTTTAATTTTAAACTATTAACAAAATGCAGATCTTCAAGTAAATAACTTATAGAACAAAAGTAGTTATTTTAGGGTTTTCAATTTTAAACTACTTACAAAATTCTGATCTTCAAGTAAATAACTTATAGAACAGAAGTAGTTATTTTAGAGTTTTTAATTTTAAACTATTAACAAAAATGCTGATCTTCAAGTAAATATCTTATAGAACAGAAGTAGTTAATTTAGTGTTTTTAATTTTAAACTATTAACAAAATGCAGATCTTCAAGTAAATAACTTATAGAACAAAAGTAGTTATTTTAGGGTTTTCAATTTTAAACTATTAACAAAATTCTGATCTTCAAGTAAATAACTTATAGAACAGAAGTAGTTATTTTAGAGTTTTTAATTTTAAACTATTAACAAAATGCAGATCTTCAAGTAAATAACTTATAGAACAGAAGTAGTTATTTTAGAATTTTTAATTTTAAACTATTAACAAAATGCAGATCTTCAAGTAAATAACTTATAAACCAGAAGTAGTTAATTTAGAGTTTTTAATTTTAAACCATTAACAAAATGCTGATCTTCAAGTAAATAACTTATAGAGCAAAAGTAGTTACTTTAGGGTTTTCAATTTTAAACTATTAACAAAATTCTGATCTTCAAGTAAATAACTTATAGAACAGAAGTAGTTATTTTAGAGTTTTTAATTTTAAACTATTAATAAAATGCAGATCTTCAAGTAAATAACTTATAGAACAGAAGTAGTTATTTTAGAGTTTTTAATTTTAAACTATTAACAAAATGCAGATCTTGAAGTAAATAACTTATAGAACAAACGTATTTATTTTAGTATTTCAATTTTGAACTATTAACAAAATTCTGATCTTCAAGTAAATAAGTTATAGACCAGAAGTAGTTAATTTAGAGTTTTTAATTTTAAACTATTAACAAAATGCTGATCTTCAAGTAAATATCTTATAGAACAGAAGTAGTTAATTTAGAGTTTTTAATTTTAAACTATTAACAAAATGCAGATCTTCAAGTAAATAACTTATAGAACAAAAGTAGTTATTTTAGGGTTTTCAATTTTAAACTACTTACAAAATTCTGATCTTCAAGTAAATAACTTATAGAACAGAAGTAGTTATTTTAGAGTTTTTAATTTTAAACTATTAACAAAATGCTGATCTTCAAGTAAATAACTTATAGAACAAAAGTAGTTATTTTAGGGTTTTCAATTTTAAACTACTTACAAAATTCTGATCTTCAAGTAAATAACTTATAGAACAGAAGTAGTTAATTTAGAGTTTTTAATTTTAAACTATTAACAAAATGCAGATCTTCAAGTAAATAACTTATAGAACAAAAGTAGTTATTTTAGGGTTTTCAAATTTAAACTACTTACAAAATTCTGATCTTCAAGTAAATAACTTATAGAACAGAAGTAGTTATTTTAGAGTTTTTAATTTTAAACTATTAACAAAATGCTGATCTTCAAGTAAATATCTTATAGAACAGAAGTAGTTAATTTAGTGTTTTTAATTTTAAACTATTAACAAAATGCAGATCTTCAAGTAAATAACTTATAAAACAAAAGTAGTTATTTTAGGGTTTTCAATTTTAAACTAATAACAAAATTCTGATCTTCAAGTAAATAACTTATAGAACAGAAGTAGTTATTTTAGAGTTTTTAATTTTAAACTATTAACAAAATGCAGATTTTCAAGTAAATAACTTATAGAACAGAAGTAGTTATTTTAGAGTTTTTAATTTTAAACTATTAACAAAATGCAGATCTTCAAGTAAATAACTTATTAACCAGAAGTAGTTAATTTAGAGTTTTTAATTTTAAACTATTAACAAAATGCTAATCTTCAAGTCAATAACTTATAGAACAGAAGTAGTTAATTTAGATTTTTTAATTTTAAACTATTAACAAAATGCAGATCTTCAAGTAAATAACTTATAGAACAAAAGTAGTTATTTTAGGGTTTTTAATTTTAAACTATTAACAAAATTCTGATCTTCAAGTAATTAACTTATAGAACAGAAGTAGTAAATTTAGAGTTTTTATTTTTAAACTATTAACAAAATCCAGACCTTCAAGTAAATAACTTATAGAACAAACCTATTTATTTTAGTATTTCAATTTTGAACTATTAACAAAATTCTGATCTTCAAGTACATAACTTATAGACCAGAAGTAGTTAATTTAGAGTTTTTAATTTTAAACTATTAACAAAATGCTGATTTTCAAGTAAATATCTTATAGAACAGAAGTAGTTAATTTAGAGTTTTTAATTTTAAACTATTAACAAAATGCAGATCTTCAAGTAAATAACTTATAGAACAAAAGTAGTTATTTTAGGGTTTTCAATTTTAAACTACATACAAAATTCTGATCTTCAATTAAATAACTTATAGAACAGAAGTAGTTATTTTAGAGTTTTTACTTTTAAACTATTAACAAAATGCTGATCTTCAAGTAAATATCTTATAGAACAGAAGTAGTTAATTTAGTGTTTTTAATTTTAAACTATTAACAAAATGCAGATCTTCAAGTAAATAACTTATAGAACAAAAGTAGTTATTTTAGGGTTTTCAATTTTAAACTATTAACAAAATTCTGATCTTCAAGTAAATAACTTATAGGACAGAAGTAGTTATTTTAGAGTTTTTAATTTTTAACTATTAACAAAATGCAGATCTTCAAGTAAATAACTTATAGAACAAACGTATTTATTTTAGTATTTCAATTTTGAACTATTAACAAAATTCTGATCTTCAAGTAAATAAGTTATAGACCAGAAGTAGTTAATTTAGAGTTTTTAATTTTAAACTATTAACAATATGCTGATCTTCAAGTAAATATCTTATAGAACAGAAGTAGTTAATTTAGAGTTTTTAATTTTAAACTATTAACAAAATGCAGATCTTCAAGTAAATAACTTATAGAACAAAAGTAGTTATTTTAGGGTTTTCAATTTTAAACTACTTACAAAATTCTGATCTTCAAGTAAATAACTTATAGAACAGAAGTAGTTATTTTAGAGTTTTTAATTTTAAACTATTAACAAAATGCTGATCTTCAAGTAAATAACTTATAGAACAAAAGTAGTTATTTTAGGGTTTTCAATTTTAAACTACTTACAAAATTCTGATCTTCAAGTAAATAACTTATAGAACAGAAGTAGTTAATTTAGAGTTTTTAATTTTAAACTATTAACAAAATGCAGATCTTCAAGTAAATAACTTATAGAACAAAAGTAGTTATTTTAGGGTTTTCAAATTTAAACTACTTACAAAATTCTGATCTTCAAGTAAATAACTTATAGAACAGAAGTAGTTATTTTAGAGTTTTTAATTTTAAACTATTAACAAAATGCTGATCTTCAAGTAAATATCTTATAGAACAGAAGTAGTTAATTTAGTGTTTTTAATTTTAAACTATTAACAAAATGCAGATCTTCAAGTAAATAACTTATAAAACAAAAGTAGTTATTTTAGGGTTTTCAATTTTAAACTAATAACAAAATTCTGATCTTCAAGTAAATAACTTATAGAACAGAAGTAGTTATTTTAGAGTTTTTAATTTTAAACTATTAACAAAATGCAGATTTTCAAGTAAATAACTTATAGAACAGAAGTAGTTATTTTAGAGTTTTTAATTTTAAACTATTAACAAAATGCAGATCTTCAAGTAAATAACTTATTAACCAGAAGTAGTTAATTTAGAGTTTTTAATTTTAAACTATTAACAAAATGCTGATCTTCAAGTCAATAACTTATAGAACAGAAGTAGTTAATTTAGATTTTTTAATTTTAAACTATTAACAAAATGCAGATCTTCAAGTAAATAACTTATAGAACAAAAGTAGTTATTTTAGGGTTTTTAATTTTAAACTATTAACAAAATTCTGATCTTCAAGTAATTAACTTATAGAACAGAAGTAGTAAATTTAGAGTTTTTATTTTTAAACTATTAACAAAATCCAGACCTTCAAGTAAATAACTTATAGAACAAACCTATTTATTTTAGTATTTCAATTTTGAACTATTAACAAAATTCTGATCTTCAAGTACATAACTTATAGACCAGAAGTAGTTAATTTAGAGTTTTTAATTTTAAACTATTAACAAAATGCTGATTTTCAAGTAAATATCTTATAGAACAGAAGTAGTTAATTTAGAGTTTTTAATTTTAAACTATTAACAAAATGCAGATCTTCAAGTAAATAACTTATAGAACAAAAGTAGTTATTTTAGGGTTTTCAATTTTAAACTACATACAAAATTCTGATCTTCAATTAAATAACTTATAGAACAGAAGTAGTTATTTTAGAGTTTTTACTTTTAAACTATTAACAAAATGCTGATCTTCAAGTAAATATCTTATAGAACAGAAGTAGTTAATTTAGTGTTTTTAATTTTAAACTATTAACAAAATGCAGATCTTCAAGTAAATAACTTATAGAACAAAAGTAGTTATTTTAGGGTTTTCAATTTTAAACTATTAACAAAATTCTGATCTTCAAGTAAATAACTTATAGGACAGAAGTAGTTATTTTAGAGTTTTTAATTTTTAACTATTAACAAAATGCAGATCTTCAAGTAAATAACTTATAGAACAAACGTATTTATTTTAGTATTTCAATTTTGAACTATTAACAAAATTCTGATCTTCAAGTAAATAAGTTATAGACCAGAAGTAGTTAATTTAGAGTTTTTAATTTTAAACTATTAACAATATGCTGATCTTCAAGTAAATATCTTATAGAACAGAAGTAGTTAATTTAGAGTTTTTAATTTTAAACTATTAACAAAATGCAGATCTTCAAGTAAATAACTTATAGAACAAAAGTAGTTATTTTAGGGTTTTCAATTTTAAACTACTTACAAAATTCTCATCTTCAAGTAAATAACTTATAGAACAGAAGTAGTTATTTTAGAGTTTTTAATTTTAAACTATTAACAAAATGCTGATCTTCAAGTAAATAACTTATAGAACAAAAGTAGTTATTTTAGGGTTTTCAATTTTAAACTACTTACAAAATTCTGATCTTCAAGTAAATAACTTATAGAACAGAAGTAGTTAATTTAGAGTTTTTAATTTTAAACTATTAACAAAATGCAGATCTTCAAGTAAATAACTTATAGAACAAAAGTAGTTATTTTAGGGTTTTCAAATTTAAACTACTTACAAAATTCTGATCTTCAAGTAAATAACTTATAGAACAGAAGTAGTTATTTTAGAGTTTTTAATTTTAAACTATTAACAAAATGCTGATCTTCAAGTAAATATCTTATAGAACAGAAGTAGTTAATTTAGTGTTTTTAATTTTAAACTATTAACAAAATGCAGATCTTCAAGTAAATAACTTATAAAACAAAAGTAGTTATTTTAGGGTTTTCAATTTTAAACTAATAACAAAATTCTGATCTTCAAGTAAATAACTTATAGAACAGAAGTAGTTATTTTAGAGTTTTTAATTTTAAACTATTAACAAAATGCAGATTTTCAAGTAAATAACTTATAGAACAGAAGTAGTTATTTTAGAGTTTTTAATTTTAAACTATTAACAAAATGCAGATCTTCAAGTAAATAACTTATTAACCAGAAGTAGTTAATTTAGAGTTTTTAATTTTAAACTATTAACAAAATGCTGATCTTCAAGTCAATAACTTATAGAACAGAAGTAGTTAATTTAGATTTTTTAATTTTAAACTATTAACAAAATGCAGATCTTCAAGTAAATAACTTATAGAACAAAAGTAGTTATTTTAGGGTTTTTAATTTTAAACTATTAACAAAATTCTGATCTTCAAGTAATTAACTTATAGAACAGAAGTAGTAAATTTAGAGTTTTTATTTTTAAACTATTAACAAAATCCAGACCTTCAAGTAAATAACTTATAGAACAAACCTATTTATTTTAGTATTTCAATTTTGAACTATTAACAAAATTCTGATCTTCAAGTACATAACTTATAGACCAGAAGTAGTTAATTTAGAGTTTTTAATTTTAAACTATTAACAAAATGCAGATCTTCAAGTAAATAACTTATAGAACAAAAGTAGTTATTTTAGGGTTTTCAATTTTAAACTACATACAAAATTCTGATCTTCAATTAAATAACTTATAGAACAGAAGTAGTTATTTTAGAGTTTTTACTTTTAAACTATTAACAAAATGCTGATCTTCAAGTAAATATCTTATAGAACAGAAGTAGTTAATTTAGTGTTTTTAATTTTAAACTATTAACAAAATGCAGATCTTCAAGTAAATAACTTATAGAACAAAAGTAGTTATTTTAGGGTTTTCAATTTTAAACTATTAACAAAATTCTGATCTTCAAGTAAATAACTTATAGGACAGAAGTAGTTATTTTAGAGTTTTTAATTTTTAACTATTAACAAAATGCAGATCTTCAAGTAAATAACTTATAGAACAGAAGTAGTTATTTTAGAGTTTTTAATTTTAAACTATTAACAAAATGCAGATCTTCAAGTAAATAACTTATAAACCAGAAGTAGTTAATTTAGAGTTTTTAATTTTAAACTATTAACAAAATGCTGATCTTCAAGTAAATAACATATAGAGCAAAAGTAGTTATTTTAGAGTTTTCAATTTTAAACTATTAACAACATTCTGATCTTCAGGTAAATAACTTATAGAACAGAAGTAGTTATTTTAGGGTTTTCAATTTTAAACTATTAACAAAATTCTGATCTTCAAGTAAATAACTTAAGTAACTAAAGTATTAGTTAGAAGATTTTGATTTTAAATTGCTACAAAATTCTGTTCTTCAAGTAAATAACTGATAGAACAAAAATAGTTACTTTAGGGTTTTCAATTTTAAATTATTAACAAAATTCAGATCTTCAAGTACATAACTTAAAGAACTGAAGTATTAGTTTGAAGATTTCGATTTTAAATTATCTACAAATTTCTGTTCTTTAAGTAAATAACTAAAGGACCAAAAGTAGTTAGTTTATAGCTTTAATTTTAAACTATTAACAAAATACTGATTTTTAAGTAAATAACTTATAGACCAGAAGTAGTTAATTTAGAGTTTTTAATTTTAAACTATTAACAAAATGCTGATCTTCAAGTAAATAACTTATAGAACAGAAGTAGTTAATTTAGAGTTTTTAATTTTAAACTATTAACAAAATGCAGATCTTCAAGTAAATAACTTATAGAACAAAAGTAGTTATTTTAGGGTTTTCAATTTTAAACTATTAAAAAAGTTCTGATTTTCAAGTAAATAAATTATTCAACAGAAGTAGTTAATTTAGAGTTTTTAATTTTAAACTATTAACAAAATGCAGATCTTCAAGAAAATAACTTAAAGAACTAAAGTATTAGTTAGAAGATTTTGATTTTAAATTGCTACAAAATTCTCTTCTTCAAGTGTATAGCTTATAGAACAAAAGTAGTTATTTTATCGTTTTCAATTTTAAACAATTAACAAAATTCTGATCTTCAAGTAAATAACTTAAAGAACTAAAGTATTAGTTTGAAGATTTTGATTTTAAATTGTCTACAAAATTCTGTTTTTCTAGTAAATAACTTATAGAACAAAAGTAGTTATTTTTGGGTTTTCAATTTTAAACTATTAACAACATTCTGATCTTCAAGTAAATAACTTATGGAACAGAAGTAGTTAATTTAGAGTTTTTAATTTTGAACTATTAACAAAATTCTGATCTTCAAGTAAATAACTTATAGAACAAAAGTAGTTATGTTAGTATTTTCAATTTTGAACTATTAACAAAATTCTGATCTTCAAGTATATAACTTAAAGAACTAAAGTATTAGTTTGAAGAATTTCATTTTAAATTGTCTACAAAATTCTGTTCTTTAAGTAAATAACTTAAAGAAGAAAAGTAGTTAGTTTATAGCTTTTTTTTAAAACTATTAACAAAATGCTGATCTTCAAGTAAATAACTTATAGACCAGAAGTAGTTAATTTAGAGTTTTTAATTATAAACTATTAACAAAATGCTGATCTTCAAGTAAATATCTTATAGAACAGAAGTAGTTAATTTAAAGTTTTTAATTTTAAACTATTAACAAAATGCAGATCTTCAAGTAAATAACTTATAGAACAAAAGTAGTTATTTTAGGGTTTTCAATTTTAAACTATTAACAAAATTCTGATCTTCAAGTAAATAACTTATAGAACAGAAGTAGTTATTTTAGAGTTTTTAATTTTAAACTATTAACAAAATGCAGATCTTCAAGTAAATAACTTATAGGACAGAAGTAGTTATTTTAGAGTTTTTAATTTTAAACTATTAACAAAATGCAGATCTTCAAGTAAATAACTTATAGACCAGAAGTAGTTAATTTAGAGTTTTTAATTCTAAACTATTAACTACATTCTGATCTTCAAGTAAATAACTTATAGAACAACAGTAGTTATTTTAGGTTTTTTAATTTTAAACTATTAACAAAATGCTGATCTTCAAGTAAATAACTTATAGAACAGAAGTAGTTATTTTAGAGTTTTTAATTTTAAACTATTAACAAAATGCAGATCTTCAAGTAAATAACTTATAGAACAGAAGTAGTTATTTTAGAATTTTTAATTTTAAACTATTAACAAAATGCAGATCTTCAAGTAAATAACTTATAAACCAGAAGTAGTTAATTTAGAGTTTTTAATTTTAAACCATTAACAAAATGCTGATCTTCAAGTAAATAACTTATAAAGCAAAAGTAGTTACTTTAGGGTTTTCAATTTTAAACTATTAACAAAATTCTGATCTTCAAGTAAATAACTTATAGAACAGAAGTAGTTATTTTAGAGTTTTTAATTTTAAACTATTAATAAAATGCAGATCTTCAAGTAAATAACTTATAGAACAGAAGTAGTTATTTTAGAGTTTTTAATTTTAAACTATTAACAAAATGCAGATCTTGAAGTAAATAACTTATAGAACAAACGTATTTATTTTAGTATTTCAATTTTGAACTATTAACAAAATTCTGATCTTCAAGTAAATAAGTTATAGACCAGAAGTAGTTAATTTAGAGTTTTTAATTTTAAACTATTAACAAAATGCTGATCTTCAAGTAAATATCTTATAGAACAGAAGTAGTTAATTTAGAGTTTTTAATTTTAAACTATTAACAAAATGCAGATCTTCAAGTAAATAACTTATAGAACAAAAGTAGTTATTTTAGGGTTTTCAATTTTAAACTACTTACAAAATTCTGATCTTCAAGTAAATAACTTATAGAACAGAAGTAGTTATTTTAGAGTTTTTAATTTTAAACTATTAACAAAATGCTGATCTTCAAGTAAATAACTTATAGAACAAAAGTAGTTATTTTAGGGTTTTCAATTTTAAACTACTTACAAAATTCTGATCTTCAAGTAAATAACTTATAGAACAGAAGTAGTTAATTTAGAGTTTTTAATTTTAAACTATTAACAAAATGCAGATCTTCAAGTAAATAACTTATAGAACAAAAGTAGTTATTTTAGGGTTTTCAAATTTAAACTACTTACAAAATTCTGATCTTCAAGTAAATAACTTATAGAACAGAAGTAGTTATTTTAGAGTTTTTAATTTTAAACTATTAACAAAATGCTGATCTTCAAGTAAATATCTTATAGAACAGAATTAGTTAATTTAGTGTTTTTAATTTTAAACTATTAACAAAATGCAGATCTTCAAGTAAATAACTTATAAAACAAAAGTAGTTATTTTAGGGTTTTCAATTTTAAACTAATAACAAAATTCTGATCTTCAAGTAAATAACTTATAGAACAGAAGTAGTTATTTTAGAGTTTTTAATTTTAAACTATTAACAAAATGCAGATTTTCAAGTAAATAACTTATAGAACAGAAGTAGTTATTTTAGAGTTTTTAATTTTAAACTATTAACAAAATGCAGATCTTCAAGTAAATAACTTATTAACCAGAAGTAGTTAATTTAGAGTTTTTAATTTTAAACTACTAACAAAATGCTGATCTTCAAGTCAATAACTTATAGAACAGAAGTAGTTAATTTAGATTTTTTAATTTTAAACTATTAACAAAATGCAGATCTTCAAGTAAATAACTTATAGAACAAAAGTAGTTATTTTAGGGTTTTTAATTTTAAACTATTAACAAAATTCTGATCTTCAAGTAATTAACTTATAGAACAGAAGTAGTAAATTTAGAGTTTTTATTTTTAAACTATTAACAAAATCCAGACCTTCAAGTAAATAACTTATAGAACAAACCTATTTATTTTAGTATTTCAATTTTGAACTATTAACAAAATTCTGATCTTCAAGTACATAACTTATAGACCAGAAGTAGTTAATTTAGAGTTTTTAATTTTAAACTATTAACAAAATGCTGATTTTCAAGTAAATATCTTATAGAACAGAAGTAGTTAATTTAGAGTTTTTAATTTTAAACTATTAACAAAATGCAGATCTTCAAGTAAATAACTTATAGAACAAAAGTAGTTATTTTAGGGTTTTCAATTTTAAACTACATACAAAATTCTGATCTTCAATTAAATAACTTATAGAACAGAAGTAGTTATTTTAGAGTTTTTACTTTTAAACTATTAACAAAATGCTGATCTTCAAGTAAATATCTTATAGAACAGAAGTAGTTAATTTAGTGTTTTTAATTTTAAACTATTAACAAAATGCAGATCTTCAAGTAAATAACTTATAGAACAAAAGTAGTTATTTTAGGGTTTTCAATTTTAAACTATTAACAAAATTCTGATCTTCAAGTAAATAACTTATAGGACAGAAGTAGTTATTTTAGAGTTTTTAATTTTTAACTATTAACAAAATGCAGATCTTCAAGTAAATAACTTATAGAACAGAAGTAGTTATTTTAGAGTTTTTAATTTTAAACTATTAACAAAATGCAGATCTTCAAGTAAATAACTTATAAACCAGAAGTAGTTAATTTAGAGTTTTTAATTTTAAACTATTAACAAAATGCTGATCTTCAAGTAAATAACATATAGAGCAAAAGTAGTTATTTTAGAGTTTTCAATTTTAAACTATTAACAACATTCTGATCTTCAGGTAAATAACTTATAGAACAGAAGTAGTTATTTTAGGGTTTTCAATTTTAAACTATTAACAAAATTCTGATCTTCAAGTAAATAACTTAAGTAACTAAAGTATTAGTTAGAAGATTTTGATTTTAAATTGCTACAAAATTCTGTTCTTCAAGTAAATAACTGATAGAACAAAAATAGTTACTTTAGGGTTTTCAATTTTAAATTATTAACAAAATTCAGATCTTCAAGTACATAACTTAAAGAACTGAAGTATTAGTTTGAAGATTTCGATTTTAAATTATCTACAAATTTCTGTTCTTTAAGTAAATAACTAAAGGACCAAAAGTAGTTAGTTTATAGCTTTAATTTTAAACTATTAACAAAATACTGATTTTTAAGTAAATAACTTATAGACCAGAAGTAGTTAATTTAGAGTTTTTAATTTTAAACTATTAACAAAATGCTGATCTTCAAGTAAATAACTTATAGAACAGAAGTAGTTAATTTAGAGTTTTTAATTTTAAACTATTAACAAAATGCAGATCTTCAAGTAAATAACTTATAGAACAAAAGTAGTTATTTTAGGGTTTTCAATTTTAAACTATTAAAAAAGTTCTGATTTTCAAGTAAATAAATTATTCAACAGAAGTAGTTAATTTAGAGTTTTTAATTTTAAACTATTAACAAAATGCAGATCTTCAAGAAAATAACTTAAAGAACTAAAGTATTAGTTAGAAGATTTTGATTTTAAATTGCTACAAAATTCTCTTCTTCAAGTGTATAGCTTATAGAACAAAAGTAGTTATTTTAACGTTTTCAATTTTAAACAATTAACAAAATTCTGATCTTCAAGTAAATAACTTAAAGAACTAAAGTATTAGTTTGAAGATTTTGATTTTAAATTGTCTACAAAATTCTGTTTTTCTAGTAAATAACTTATAGAACAAAAGTAGTTATTTTCGGGTTTTCAATTTTAAACTATTAACAACATTCTGATCTTCAAGTAAATAACTTATGGAACAGAAGTAGTTAATTTAGAGTTTTTAATTTTAAACTATTAACAAAATGCAGATCTTCAAGTAAATAACTGATAGATCAAAAATAGTTATTTTAGGGTTTTCAATTTTAAACTATTAACAAAATTCAGATCTTCAAGTAAATAACTTAAAGAACTAAAGTATTAGTTTGAAGATTTCGATTTTAAATTGTCTACAAACTTCTGTTCTTTAAGTAAATAACTAAAAGAACAACAGTAGTTAGTTTATAGCTTTAATTTTAAACTATTAACAAAATACTGATTTTCAAGTAAATAACTTATAGACCAGAAGTCGTTAATTTAGAGTTTTTAATTTTAAACTATTAACAAAAAGCTGATCTTAAAGTCAATAACTTATAGAACAGAAGTAGTTAATTTAGAGTTTTTAATTTTAAACTATTAACAAAATGCAGATCTTCAAGTAAATAACTTATAGAACAAAAGTAGTTATTTTAGGGTTTTAAATTTTAAACTATTAACAAAATTCTGATCTTCAAGTAAATAACTTAAGTAACTAAAGTATTAGTTAGAAGATTTTGATTTTAAATTGCTACAAAATTCTGTTCTTCAAGTAAATAACTTATAGAGCAAAAGTAGTTATTTTAGAGTTTTCAATTTTAAACTATTAACAACATTCTGATCTTCAAGTAAATAACTTATAGAACAGAAGTAGTTAATTTAGAGTTTTTAATTTTAAACTATTAACAAAATGCAGATCTTCAAGTAAATAACTTATAGAACAAAAGTAGTTATTTTAGGGTTTTAAATTTTAAACTATTAACAAAATTCTGATCTTCAAGTAAATAACTTAAGTAACTAAAGTATTAGTTAGAAGATTTTGATTTTAAATTGCTACAAAATTCTGTTCTTCAAGTAAATAACTTATAGAGCAAAAGTAGTTATTTTAGAGTTTTCAATTTTAAACTATTAACAACATTCTGATCTTCAAGTAAATAACTTATAGAACAGAAGTAGTTAATTTAGAGTTTTTAATTTTAAACTATTAACAAAATGCAGATCTTCAAGTAAATAACTTATAGAACAAAAGTAGTTATTTTAGGGTTTTAAATTTTAAACTATTAACAAAATTCTGATCTTCAAGTAAATAACTTAAGTAACTAAAGTATTAGTTAGAAGATTTTGATTTTAAATTGCTACAAAATTCTGTTCTTCAAGTAAATAACATATAGAACAAAAGTAGTTATTTTAGAGTTTTCAATTTTAAACTATTAACAAAATTCTGATCTTCAAGTAAATAAGTTAAGTAACTAAAGTATTAGTTAGAAGATTTTGATTTTAAATTGCTACAAAATTCTGTTCTTCAAGTAAATAACTTGTAGAACAAAAATAGTTATTTTAGGGTTTTCAATTTTATACTATTAACAACATTCTGATCTTCAAGTAAATAACTTAAAGAACTAAAGTATTAGTTTGAAGATTTCTATTTTAAATTGTCTACAAATTTCTGTTCTTTAAGTAAATAACTAAAAGAACAAAAGTAGTTAGTTTATAGCTTTAATTTTAAACTATTAACAAAACTCTGATCTTCAAGTAAATAACTTATAGAACAGAAGTAGTTATTTTAGAGTTTTTAATTTTAAACTATTAACAAAATGCAGATCTTCAAGTAAATAACTTATAGAACAGAAGTAGTTATTTTAGAGTTTTTAATATTAGACTATTAACAAAATGCAGATCTTCAAGAAAATAACTTAAAAAACTAAAGTATTAGTTAGAAGATTTTGATTTTAAATTGCTACAAAATTCTCTTCTTCAAGTGTATAGCTTATAGAACAAAAGTAGTTATTTTAGCGTTTTCAATTTTAAACTATTAACAAAATTTTGATCTTCAAGTAAATAACTTAAAGAACTAAAGTATTAGTTTGAAGATTTTGATTTTAAATTGTCTACAAAATTCTGTTTTTCTAGTAAATAACTTATAGAACAAAAGTAGTTATTTTCGGGTTTTCAATTTTAAACTATTAACAACATTCTGATCTTCAAGTAAAAAACTTATAGAACAGAAGTAGTTAATTTAGAGTTTGTAATTTTAAACTATTAACAAAACCCAGACCTTCAAGTAAATAACTTATAGAACAAACGTAGTTATTTTAGTATTTTCAATTTTGAACTATTAACAATATTCCGATCTTCAAGTAAATAACTTATAGAACAAAAGTAGTTATTTTAGTATTTTCAATTTTGAACTATTAACAAAATTCAGATCTTCAAGTACATAACTTAAAGAACAAAAGTAGTTATTTCAGGGTTTTCAATTTTAAACTATTAACAAAATTCTGATCTTCAAGTAAATAACTTAAGGAACTCAAGTATTAGTTAGAAGATTTTGATTTTAAATTGCTACAAAATTCTGTTCTTCAAGTAAATAACTTATAGAGCAAAAGTAGTTATTTTAGAGTTTTCAATTTTAAACTATTAACAACATTCTGATCTTCAAGTAAATAACTTATAGAACAGAAGTAGTTAATTTAGAGTTTTTAATTTTAAACTATTAACAAAATGCAGATCTTCAAGTAAATAACTTATAGAACAAAAGTAGTTATTTTAGGGTTTTCAATTTTAAACTACATACAAAATTCTGATCTTCAATTAAATAACTTATAGAACAGAAGTAGTTATTTTAGAGTTTTTACTTTTAAACTATTAACAAAATGCTGATCTTCAAGTAAATATCTTATAGAACAGAAGTAGTTAATTTAGTGTTTTTAATTTTAAACTATTAACAAAATGCAGATCTTCAAGTAAATAACTTATAGAACAAAAGTAGTTATTTTAGGGTTTTCAATTTTAAACTATTAACAAAATTCTGATCTTCAAGTAAATAACTTATAGGACAGAAGTAGTTATTTTAGAGTTTTTAATTTTTAACTATTAACAAAATGCAGATCTTCAAGTAAATAACTTATAGAACAGAAGTAGTTATTTTAGAGTTTTTAATTTTAAACTATTAACAAAATGCAGATCTTCAAGTAAATAACTTATAAACCAGAAGTAGTTAATTTAGAGTTTTTAATTTTAAACTATTAACAAAATGCTGATCTTCAAGTAAATAACATATAGAGCAAAAGTAGTTATTTTAGAGTTTTCAATTTTAAACTATTAACAACATTCTGATCTTAAGGTAAATAACTTATAGAACAGAAGTAGTTATTTTAGGGTTTTCAATTTTAAACTATTAACAAAATTCTGATCTTCAAGTAAATAACTTAAGTAACTAAAGTATTAGTTAGAAGATTTTGATTTTAAATTGCTACAAAATTCTGTTCTTCAAGTAAATAACTGATAGAACAAAAATAGTTACTTTAGGGTTTTCAATTTTAAATTATTAACAAAATTCAGATCTTCAAGTACATAACTTAAAGAACTGAAGTATTAGTTTGAAGATTTCGATTTTAAATTATCTACAAATTTCTGTTCTTTAAGTAAATAACTAAAGGACCAAAAGTAGTTAGTTTATAGCTTTAATTTTAAACTATTAACAAAATACTGATTTTTAAGTAAATAACTTATAGACCAGAAGTAGTTAATTTAGAGTTTTTAATTTTAAACTATTAACAAAATGCTGATCTTCAAGTAAATAACTTATAGAACAGAAGTAGTTAATTTAGAGTTTTTAATTTTAAACTATTAACAAAATGCAGATCTTCAAGTAAATAACTTATAGAACAAAAGTAGTTATTTTAGGGTTTTCAATTTTAAACTATTAAAAAAGTTCTGATTTTCAAGTAAATAAATTATTCAACAGAAGTAGTTAATTTAGAGTTTTTAATTTTAAACTATTAACAAAATGCAGATCTTCAAGAAAATAACTTAAAGAACTAAAGTATTAGTTAGAAGATTTTGATTTTAAATTGCTACAAAATTCTCTTCTTCAAGTGTATAGCTTATAGAACAAAAGTAGTTATTTTAACGTTTTCAATTTTAAACAATTAACAAAATTCTGATCTTCAAGTAAATAACTTAAAGAACTAAAGTATTAGTTTGAAGATTTTGATTTTAAATTGTCTACAAAATTCTGTTTTTCTAGTAAATAACTTATAGAACAAAAGTAGTTATTTTCGGGTTTTCAATTTTAAACTATTAACAACATTCTGATCTTCAAGTAAATAACTTATGGAACAGAAGTAGTTAATTTAGAGTTTTTAATTTTAAACTATTAACAAAATGCAGATCTTCAAGTAAATAACTGATAGATCAAAAATAGTTATTTTAGGGTTTTCAATTTTAAACTATTAACAAAATTCAGATCTTCAAGTAAATAACTTAAGTAACTAAAGTATTAGTTAGAAGATTTTGATTTTAAATTGCTACAAAATTCTGTTCTTCAAGTAAATAACTTATAGAGCAAAAGTAGTTATTTTAGAGTTTTCAATTTTAAACTATTAACAACATTCTGATCTTCAAGTAAATAACTTATAGAACAGAAGTAGTTAATTTAGAGTTTTTAATTTTAAACTATTAACAAAATGCAGATCTTCAAGTAAATAACTTATAGAACAAAAGTAGTTATTTTAGGGTTTTAAATTTTAAACTATTAACAAAATTCTGATCTTCAAGTAAATAACTTAAGTAACTAAAGTATTAGTTAGAAGATTTTGATTTTAAATTGCTACAAAATTCTGTTCTTCAAGTAAATAACTTATAGAGCAAAAGTAGTTATTTTAGAGTTTTCAATTTTAAACTATTAACAACATTCTGATCTTCAAGTAAATAACTTATAGAACAGAAGTAGTTAATTTAGAGTTTTTAATTTTAAACTATTAACAAAATGCAGATCTTCAAGTAAATAACTTATAGAACAAAAGTAGTTATTTTAGGGTTTTAAATTTTAAACTATTAACAAAATTCTGATCTTCAAGTAAATAACTTAAGTAACTAAAGTATTAGTTAGAAGATTTTGATTTTAAATTGCTACAAAATTCTGTTCTTCAAGTAAATAACATATAGAACAAAAGTAGTTATTTTAGAGTTTTCAATTTTAAACTATTAACAAAATTCTGATCTTCAAGTAAATAAGTTAAGTAACTAAAGTATTAGTTAGAAGATTTTGATTTTAAATTGCTACAAAATTCTGTTCTTCAAGTAAATAACTTGTAGAACAAAAATAGTTATTTTAGGGTTTTCAATTTTATACTATTAACAACATTCTGATCTTCAAGTAAATAACTTAAAGAACTAAAGTATTAGTTTGAAGATTTCTATTTTAAATTGTCTACAAATTTCTGTTCTTTAAGTAAATAACTAAAAGAACAAAAGTAGTTAGTTTATAGCTTTAATTTTAAACTATTAACAAAACTCTGATCTTCAAGTAAATAACTTATAGAACAGAAGTAGTTATTTTAGAGTTTTTAATTTTAAACTATTAACAAAATGCAGATCTTCAAGTAAATAACTTATAGAACAGAAGTAGTTATTTTAGAGTTTTTAATATTAGACTATTAACAAAATGCAGATCTTCAAGAAAATAACTTAAAAAACTAAAGTATTAGTTAGAAGATTTTGATTTTAAATTGCTACAAAATTCTCTTCTTCAAGTGTATAGCTTATAGAACAAAAGTAGTTATTTTAGCGTTTTCAATTTTAAACTATTAACAAAATTTTGATCTTCAAGTAAATAACTTAAAGAACTAAAGTATTAGTTTGAAGATTTTGATTTTAAATTGTCTACAAAATTCTGTTTTTCTAGTAAATAACTTATAGAACAAAAGTAGTTATTTTCGGGTTTTCAATTTTAAACTATTAACAACATTCTGATCTTCAAGTAAAAAACTTATAGAACAGAAGTAGTTAATTTAGAGTTTGTAATTTTAAACTATTAACAAAACCCAGACCTTCAAGTAAATAACTTATAGAACAAACGTAGTTATTTTAGTATTTTCAATTTTGAACTATTAACAATATTCCGATCTTCAAGTAAATAACTTATAGAACAAAAGTAGTTATTTTAGTATTTTCAATTTTGAACTATTAACAAAATTCAGATCTTCAAGTACATAACTTAAAGAACAAAAGTAGTTATTTCAGGGTTTTCAATTTTAAACTATTAACAAAATTCTGATCTTCAAGTAAATAACTTAAGGAACTCAAGTATTAGTTAGAAGATTTTGATTTTAAATTGCTACAAAATTCTGTTCTTCAAGTAAATAACTTATAGAGCAAAAGTAGTTATTTTAGAGTTTTCAATTTTAAACTATTAACAACATTCTGATCTTCAAGTAAATAACTTATAGAACAGAAGTAGTTAATTTAGAGTTTTTAATTTTAAACTATTAACAAAATGCAGATCTTCAAGTAAATAACTTATAGAACAAAAGTAGTTATTTTAGGGTTTTAAATTTTAAACTATTAACACAATTCTGATCTTCAAGTAAATAACTTAAGTAACTAAAGTATTAGTTAGAAGATTTTGATTTTAAATTGCTACAAAATTCTGTTCTTCAAGTAAATAACTTATAGAGCAAAAGTAGTTATTTTAGAGTTTTCAATTTTAAACTATTAACAACATTCTGATCTTCAAGTAAATAACTTATAGAACAGAAGTAGTTAATTTAGAGTTTTTAATTTTAAACTATTAACAAAATGCAGATCTTCAAGTAAATAACTTATAGAACAAAAGTAGTTATTTTAGGGTTTTAAATTTTAAACTATTAACAAAATTCTGATCTTCAAGTAAATAACTTAAGTAACTAAAGTATTAGTTAGAAGATTTTGATTTTAAATTGCTACAAAATTCTGTTCTTCAAGTAAATAACATATAGAACAAAAGTAGTTATTTTAGAGTTTTCAATTTTAAACTATTAACAAAATTCTGATCTTCAAGTAAATAACTTAAGTAACTAAAGTATTAGTTAGAAGATTTTGATTTTAAATTGCTACAAAATTCTGTTCTTCAAGTAAATAACTTATAGAACAAAAATAGTTATTTTAGGGTTTTCAATTTTATACTATTAACAACATTCTGATCTTCAAGTAAATAACTTAAAGAACTAAAGTATTAGTTTGAAGATTTCGATTTTAAATTGTCTACAAATTTCTGTTCTTTAAGTAAATAACTAAAAGAACAAAAGTAGTTAGTTTATAGCTTTAATTTTAAACTATTAACAAAACTCTGATCTTCAAGTAAATAACTTATAGAACAGAAGTAGTTATTTTAGAGTTTTTAATTTTAAACTATTAACAAAATGCAGATCTTCAAGTAAATAACTTATAAACCAGAAGTAGTTAATTTAGAGTTTTTAATTTTAAACTATTAACAAAATGCTGATCTTCAAGTAAATAACTTATAGAACAAAAGTAGTTATTTTAGAGTTTTCAATGTTAAACTATTAACAACATTCTGATCTTCAAGTAAATAACTTATAGAACAGAAGTAGTTAATTTAGAGTTTTTAATATTAGACTATTATCAAAATGCAGATCTTCACGAAAATAACTTAAAGAACTAAAGTATTAGTTAGAAGATTTTGATTTTAAATTGCTACAAAATTCTCTTCTTCAAGTGTATAGCTTATAGAACAAAAGTAGTTATTTTAGCGTTTTCAATTTTAAACTATTAACAAAATTTTGATCTTCAAGTAAATAACTTAAAGAACTAAAGTATTAGTTTGAAGATTTTGATTTTAAATTGTCTACAAAATTCTGTTTTTCTAGTAAATAACTTATAGAACAAAAGTAGTTATTTTCGGGTTTTCAATTTTAAACTATTAACAACATTCTGATCTTCAAGTAAAAAACTTATAGAACAGAAGTAGTTATTTTAGAGTTTTTAATTTTAAACTATTAACAAAATGCAGATCTTCAAGTAAATAACTGATAGATCAAAAATAGTTATTTTAGGGTTTTCAATTTTAAACTATTAACAAAATTCAGATCTTCAAGTAAATAACTTAAAGAACTAAAGTATTAGTTTGAAGATTTCGATTTTAAATTGTCTACAAATTTCTGTTCTTTAAGTAAATAACTAAAAGAACAAAAGTAGTTAGTTTATAGCTTTAATTTTAAACTATTAACAAAATACTGATTTTCAAGTAAATAACTTATAGACCAGAAGTAGTTAATTTAGAGTTTTTAATTTTAAACTATTAACAAAATGCTGATCTTCAAGTAAATAACTTATAGAACAGAAGTAGTTAATTTAGAGTTTTTAATTTTAAACTATTAACAAAATGCAGATCTTCAAGTAAATAACTTATAGAACAAAAGTAGTTATTTTAGGGTTTTCAATTTTAAACTATTAACAAAGTTCTGATCTTCAAGTAAATAAATTATTCAACAGAAGTAGTTAATTTAGAGTTTTTAATTTTAAACTATGAACAAAATGCAGATCTTCAAGAAAATAACTTAAAGAACTAAAGTATTAGTTAGAAGATTTTGATTTTAAATTGCTACAAAATTCTCTTCTTCAAGTGTATAGCTTATAGAACAAAAGTAGTTATTTTAACGTTTTCAATTTTAAACTATTAACAAAATTCTGATCTTCAAGTAAATAACTTATAGAACAGAAGTAGTTAATTTAGAGTTTTTAATTTTAAACTATTAACAAAATGCAGATCAAGTAAATAACTGATAGATCAAAAATAGTTACTTTAGGGTTTTCAATTTTAAACTATTAACAAAATTCAGATCTTCAAGTAAATATCTTAAAGAACTAAAGTATTAGTTTGAAGATTTCGATTTTAAATTGTCTACAAACTTCTGTTCTTTAAGTAAATAACTAAAAGAACAAAAGTAGTTAGTTTATAGCTTTAATTTTAAACTATTAACAAAATACTGATTTTAAAGTAAATAACTTATAGACCAGAAGTCGTTAATTTAGAGTTTTTAATTTTAAACTATTAACAAAAAGCTGATCTTCAAGTCAATAACTTATAGAACAGAAGTAGTTAATTTAGAGTTTTTAATTTTAAACTATTAACAAAATGCAGATCTTCAAGTAAATAACTTATAGAACAAAAGTAGTTATTTTAGGGTTTTCAATTTTAAACTATTAACAAAATTCTGATCTTCAAGTAAATAACTTATAGAACAGAAGTAGTTAATTTAGAGTTTGTAATTTTAAACTATTAACAAAACCTAGACCTTCAAGTAAATAACTTATAGAACAAACGTAGTTATTTTAGTATTTTCAATTTTGAACTATTAACAAAATGCAGATCTGCAAGTAAATAACTTATAGAACAAAAGTAGTTATTTTAGGGTTTTCAATTTTAAACTATTAACAAAATTCTGATCTTCAAGTAAATAACTTAAGGAACTCAAGTATTAGTTAGAAGATTTTGATTTTAAATTGCTACAAAATTCTGTTCTTCAAGTAAATAACTTATAGAGCAAAAGTAGTTATTTTAGAGTTTTCAATTTTAAACTATTAACAAAATTCAGATCTTCAAGTAAATAACTTAAAGAACTAAAGTATTAGTTTAAAAATTTCGATTTTAAATTGTCTACAAATTTCTGTTCTTTAAGTAAATAACTAAAAGAACAAAAGTAGTTAGTTTATAGCTTTAATTTTAAACTATTAACAAAATACTGATTTTCAAGTAAATAACTTATAGACCAGAAGTAGTTAATTTAGAATTTTTAATTTTAAACTATTAACAAAATGCTCATCTTCAAGTCAATAACTTATAGAACAGAAGTAGTTAATTTAGAGTTTTTAATTTTAAACTATTAACAAAATGCAGATTTTCAAGTAAATAACTTATAGATCAAAAGTAGTTATTTTAGGGTTTTTAATTTTAAACTATTAACAAAATTCTGATCTTCAAGTAAATAACTTCTAGAACAGAAGTAGTAAATTTAGAGTTTTTATTTTTAAACTATTAACAAAATCCAGACCTTCAAGTAAATAACTTATAGAACAAACGTATTTATTTTAGTATTTCAATTTTGAACTATTAACAAAATGCAGATTTTCAAGTAAATAACTTATAGATCAAAAGTAGTTATTTTAGGGTTTTCAATTTTAAACTATTAACAAAGTTCTGATCTTCAAGTAAATAAATTATTCAACAGAAGTAGTTAATTTAGAGTTTTTAATTTTAAACTATGAACAAAATGCAGATCTTCAAGAAAATAACTTAAAGAACTACAGTATTAGTTAGAAGATTTTGATTTTAAATTGCTACAAAATTCTCTTCTTCAAGTGTATAGCTTATAGAACAAAAGTAGTTATTTTAACGTTTTCAATTTTAAACTATTAACAAAATTCTGATCTTCAAGTAAATAACTTATAGAACAGAAGTAGTTAATTTAGAGTTTTTAATTTTAAACTATTAACAAAATGCAGATCAAGTAAATAACTGATAGATCAAAAATAGTTATTTTAGGGTTTTCAATTTTAAACTATTAACAAAATTTAGATCTTCAAGTAAATAACTTAAAGAACTAAAGTATTAGTTTGAAGATTTCGATTTTAAATTGTCTACAAACTTCTGTTCTTTAAGTAAATAACTAAAAGAACAAAAGTAGTTAGTTTATAGCTTTAATTTTAAACTATTAACAAAATACTGATTTTAAAGTAAATAACTTATAGACCAGAAGTCGTTAATTTAGAGTTTTTAATTTTAAACTATTAACAAAAAGCTGATCTTCAAGTCAATAACTTATAGAACAGAAGTAGTTAATTTTGAGTTTTTAATTTTAAACTATTAACAAAATGCAGATCTTCAAGTAAATAACTTATAGAACAAAAGTAGTTATTTTAGGGTTTTCAATTTTAAACTATTAACAAAATTCTGATCTTCAAGTAAATAACTTATAGAACAGAAGTAGTTAATTTAGAGTTTGTAATTTTAAACTATTAACAAAACCTAGACCTTCAAGTAAATAACTTATAGAACAAACGTAGTTATTTTAGTATTTTCAATTTTGAACTATTAACAAAATTCTGATCTTCAAGTAAATAACTTATAGAACAAAAGTAGTTATTTTAGTATTTTCAATTTTGAACTATTAACAAAATTCTGATCTTCAAGTAAATAACTTATAGACCAGAAGTAGTTAATTTAGAGTTTTTAATTTTAAACTATTAACAAAATGCTGATCTTCAAGTAAATATCTTATAGAACAGAAGTAGTTAATTTAGAGTTTTTAATTTTAAACTATTAACAAAATGCAGATCTGCAAGTAAATAACTTATAGAACAAAAGTAGTTATTTTAGGGTTTTCAATTTTAAACTATTAACAAAATTCTGATCTTCAAGTAAATAACTTAAGGAACTTAAGTATTAGTTAGAAGATTTTGATTTTAAATTGCTACAAAATTCTGTTCTTCAAGTAAATAACTTATAGAGCAAAAGTAGTTATTTTAGAGTTTTCAATTTTAAACTATTAACAACATTCTGATCTTCAAGTAAATAACTTATAGAACAGAAGTAGTTAATTTAGAGTTTTTAATTTTAAACTATTAACAAAATGCAGATCTTCAAGTAAATAACTTATAGAACAAAAGTAGTTATTTTAGGGTTTTAAATTTTAAACTATTAACAAAATTCTGATCTTCAAGTAAGTAACTTATAGAGCAAAAGTAGTTATTTTAGAGTTTTCAATTTTAAACTATTAACAACATTCTGATCTTCAAGTAAATAACTTATAGAACAGAATTAGTTAATTTAGAGTTTTTAATTTTAAACTATTAACAAAATGCAGATCTTCAAGTAAATAACTTATAGAACAAAAGTAGTTATTTTAGAGTTTTCAATTTTAAACTATTAACAAAATTCTGATCTTCAAGTAAATAACTTAAGTAACTAAAGTATTAGTTAGAAGATTTTGATTTTAAATTGCTACAAAATTCTGTTCTTCAAGTAAATAACTTATAGAACAAAAATAGTTATTTTAGGGTTTTCAATTTTATACTATTAACAACATTCTGATCTTCAAGTAAATAACTTAAAGAACTAAAGTATTAGTTTGAAGATTTCGATTTTAAATTGTCTACAAATTTCTGTTCTTTAAGTAAATAACTAAAAGAACAAAAGTAGTTAGTTTATAGCTTTAATTTTAAACTATTAACAAAACTCTGATCTTCAAGTAAATAACTTATAGAACAGAAGTAGTTATTTTAGAGTTTTTAATTTTAAACTATTAACAAAATGCAGATCTTCAAGTAAATAACTTATAGAACAAAAGCAGTTATTTTAGAGTTTTTAATTTTAAACTATTAACAAAATGCAGATCTTCAAGTAAATAACTTATAAACTAGAAGTAGTTAATTTAGAGTTTTTAATTTTAAACTATTAACAAAATGCTGATCTTCAAGTAAATAACTTATAGAACAAAAGTAGTTATTTTAGAGTTTTCAATGTTAAACTATTAACAACATTCTGATCTTCAAGCAAATAACTTATAGAACAGAAGTAGTTAATTTAGAGTTTTTAATATTAGACTATTATCAAAATGCAGATCTTCAAGAAAATAACTTAAAGAACTAAAGTATTAGTTAGAAGATTTTGATTTTAAATTGCTACAAAATTCTCTTCTTCAAATGTATAGCTTATAGAACAAAAGTAGTTATTTTAGCGTTTTCAATTTTAAACTATTAACAAAATTTTGATCTTCAAGTAAATAACTTAAAGAACTAAAGTATTAGTTTGAAGATTTTGATTTTAAATTGTCTACAAAATTCTGTTTTTCTAGTAAATAACTTATAGAACAAAAGTAGTTATTTTCGGGTTTTCAATTTTAAACTATTAACAACATTCTGATCTTCAAGTAAAAAACTTATAGAACAGAAGTAGTTAATTTAGAGTTTTTAATTTTAAACTATTAACAAAATGCAGATCTTCAAGTAAATAACTGATAGATCAAAAATAGTTATTTTAGGGTTTTCAATTTTAAACTATTAACAAAATTCAGATCTTCAAGTAAATAACTTAAAGAACTAAAGTATTAGTTTGAAGATTTCGATTTTAAATTGTCTACAAATTTCTGTTCTTTAAGTAAATAACTAAAAGAACAAAAGTAGTTAGTTTATAGCTTTAATTTTAAACTATTAACAAAATACTGATTTTCAAGTAAATAACTTATAGACCAAAAGTCGTTAATTTAGAGTTTTTAATTTTAAACTATTAACAAAAAGCTGATCTTCAAGTCAATAACTTATAGAACAGAAGTAGTTAATTTAGAGTTTTTAATTTCAAACTATTAACAAAATGCAGATCTTCAAGTACATAACTTATAGAACAAAAGTAGTTATTTTAGGGTTTTTAATTTTAAACTATTAACAAAATTCTGATCTTCAAATAAATAACTTATAGAACAGAAGTAGTTAATTTAGAGTTTTTAATTTTAAACTATTAACAAAACCCAGACCTTCAAGTAAATAACTTATAGAACAAAAGTAGTTATTTTAGTATTTTCAATTTAGAACTATTAACAAAATTCTGATCTTCAAGTAAATAACTTAAAGAACTAAAGTATTAGTTTGAAGAATTTGATTTTACATTGTCTACAAAATTCAGTTCTTTAAGTAAATAACTTAAAGAAGAAAAGTAGTTAGTTTATAGCTTTTTTTTAAAACTATTAACAAAATGCTGATCTTCAAGTAAATAACTTATAGCCCAGAAGTAGTTAATTTAGAGTTTTTAATTATAAACTATTAACAAAATGCTGATCTTCAAGTAAATATCTTATAAAACAGAAGTAGTTAATTTAGAGTTTTTAATTTTAAACTATAAACAAAATGCAGATCTTCAAGTAAATAACTTATAGAACAAAAGTAGTTATTTTAGGGTTTTCAATTTTAAACTATTAACAAAATTCTGATCTTCAAGTAAATAACTTATAGAACAGAAGTAGTTATTTTAGAGTTTTTAATTTTAAACTATTAACAAAATGCAGATCTTCAAGTAAATAACTTATAGAACAGAAGTAGTTATTTTAGAGTTTTTAATTTTAAACTATTAACAAAATGCAGATCTTCAAGTAAATAACTTATAGACCAGAAGTAGTTAATTTAGAGTTTTTAATTCTAAACTATTAACAAAATGCTGATCTTCAAGTAAATAACTTATAGAGCAAAAGTAGTTATTTTAGAGTTTTCAATTTTAAACTATTAACAAAATTATGATCTTCATGTAAATAACTTATAGAACAGAAGTAGTTAATTTAGAGTTTTTAATTGTAAACTATAAACAAAATGCAGATCTTCAAGTAAATAACTTATAGAACAAAAGTAGTTATTTCAGGGTTTTCAATTTTAAACTAATAACAAAATTCTGATCTTCAAGTAAATAACTTAAGCAACTAAAGTATTAGTTAGAAGATTTTGATTTTAAATTGCTACAAAATTCCGTTCTTCAAGTAAATAACTTATAGAACAAAAGTAGTTATTTTTGAGTTTTCAATTTTAAACTATTAGCAACATTCTGATCTTCAAGTAAATAACTTATAGAACAGAAGTAGTTAATTTAGAGTTTTTAATTTTAAACTATTAACAAAATGCAGATCTTTAAGTAAATAACTTATAGAACAAAAGTAGTTATTTTAGGGTTTTCAATTTTAAACTATTAACAAAATGCTGATCTTCAAGTAAATTTCTTATAGAACAGAAGTAGTTAATTTAGAGTTTTTAATTTTAAACTATTAACAAATTGCAGATCTTCAAGTAAATAACTTAAACAACTAAAGTATTAGATTGAAGATTTTGATTTTAAATTGTCTACAAAATTCTGTTCTTTAAGTAAATAACTAAAAGAACAAAAGTAGTTAGTTTATAGCTTTAATTTTAAACTATTAACAAAATGCTGATCTTCAAGTAAATAACTTATAGAACAGAAGTAGTTAATTTAGAGTTTTTAATTTTAAACTATTAACAAAATGCTGATCTTCAAGTAAATAGCTTATAGAACAAAAGTAGTTATTTTCGGGTTTTCAATTTTAAACTATTAACAAAATTCTAATCTTGCAGTAAATAACTTAAACAACTAAAGCATTAGATTGAAGATTTTGATTTTAAATTGTCTACAAAATTCTGTTTTTTAAGTAAATAACTTAAAGAAGAGAAGTAGTTAGTTTATAGCTTTTTTTTTTAAACTATTAACAAAACGCTGATCTTCAAGTAAATAACTTAAAGAACTAAAGTATTAGTTAGAAGATTTTGATTTTAAATTGCTACAAAATTCTGTTCTTCAAGTAAATAACTTATAGAACAAAAGTAGTTATTTTAGAGTTTTCAATTTTAAACTATTAACAACATTCTGATCTTCAAGTAAATAACTTATAGAACAGAAGTAGTTAATTTAGAATTTTTAATTTTAGACTATTAACAAAATGCAGATCTTCAAGTAAATAACTTATAGAAAAAAAGTAGTTATTTTTGGGTTTTCAATTTTAAACTATTAACAAAATTCTGATCTTCATGTAAATAACTTATAGACCAGAAGTAGTTAATTTAGAGTTTTTAATTTCAAACTATTAACAAAATGCTAATCTTCAAGTAAATATCTTATAGAACAGAAGTAGTTAATTTAGAGTTTTTAATTTTAAACTATTAACAAAATGCAGATCTTCAAGAAAATAACTTAAAGATCTAAAGTATTAGTTAGAAGATTTTGATATTAAATTGCTACAAAATTCTCTTCTTCAAGTGTATAGCTTGTTGAACAAAAGTAGTTATTTTAGCGTTTTCAATTTTAAACTATTAACAAAATTCTCATCTTCAAGTAAATAACTGAAAGAACTAAAGTATTAGTTTGAAGATTTTGATTTTAAATTGTCTACAAAATTCTGTTTTTCTAGTAAATAACTTATAGAACAAAAGTAGTTATTTTCGGGTTTTCAATTTTAAACTATTAACAACATTCTGATCTTCAAGTAAATAACTTATAGAACAGAAGTAGTTAATTTAAAGTTTTTAATTTTAAACTATTAACAAAATGCAGATCTTCAAGTAAATAACTGATAGAACAAAAATAGTTATTTTAGGGTTTTCAATTTTAAACTATTAACAAAATTCAGATCTTCAAGTAAGTAACTTAAAGAACTAAAGTATTAGTTTGAAAATTTCGATTTTAAATTGTCTACAAATTTCTGTTCTTTAAGTAAATAACTAAAAGAACAAAAGTAGTTAGTTTATAGCTTTAATTTTAAACTATTAACAAAATACTGATTTTCAAGTAAATAACTTATAGACCAGAAGTAGTTAATTTAGAATTTTTAATTTTAAACTATTAACAAAATGCTCATCTTCAAGTCAATAACTTATAGAACAAAAGTAGTTATTTTAGGGTTTTTAATTTTAAACTATTAACAAAATTCTGATCTTCAAGTAAATAACTTCTAGAACAGAAGTAGTAAATTTAGAGTTTTTATTTTTAAACTATTAACAAAATCCAGACCTTCAAGTAAATAACTTATAGAACAAACGTATTTATTTTAGTATTTCAATTTTGAACTATTAACAAAATTCTGATCTTCAAGTAAATAACTTATAGACCAGAAGTAGTTAATTTAGAGTTTTTAATTTTAAACTATTAACAAAATGCTGATCTGCAAGTAAATATCTTATAGAACAGAAGTAGTTAATTTAGAGTTTTTAATTTTAAACTATTAACAAAATGCAGATCTTCAAGTAAATAACTTATAGAACAAAAGTAGTTATTTTAGTATTTTCAATTTTGAACTATTAACATAATTCTGATCTTCAAGTAAATAACTTAAAGTACTAAAGTATTGGTTTGAAGAATTTGATTTTAAATTGTGTACAAAATTCTGTTCTTTAAGTAAATAACTTAAAGAAGAAAAGTAGTTAGTTTATAGCTTTTTTTTTAAACTATTAACAAAATGCTGATCTTCAAGTAAATAACTTATAGACCAGAAGTAGTTAATTTAGAGTTTTTAATTTTAAACTATTAACAAAATGCTGATCTTCAAGTAAATATCTTATAGAACAGAAGTAGTTAATTTAGAGTTTTTAATTTTAAACTATTAACAAAATGCAGATCTGCAAGTAAATAACTTATAGAACAAAAGTAGTTATTTTAGGGTTTTCAATTTTAAACTATTAACAAAATTCTGATCTTCAAGTAAATAACTTAAGGAACTCAAGTATTAGTTAGAAGATTTTGATTTTAAATTGCTACAAAATTCTGTTCTTCAAGTAAATAACTTATAGAGCAAAAGTAGTTATTTTAGAGTTTTCAATTTTAAACTATTAACAACATTCTGATCTTCAAGTAAATAACTTATAGAACAGAAGTAGTTAATTTAGAGTTTTTAATTTTAAACTATTAACAAAATGCAGATCTTCAAGTAAATAACTTATAGAACAAAAGTAGTTATTTTAGGGTTTTAAATTTTAAACTATTAACAAAATTCTGATCTTCAAGTAAATAACTTATAGAGCAAAAGTAGTTATTTTAGAGTTTTCAATTTTAAACTATTAACAACATTCTGATCTTCAAGTAAATAACTTATAGAACAGAAGTAGTTAATTTAGAGTTTTTAATTTTAAACTATTAACAAAATGCAGATCTTCAAGTAAATAACTTATAGAACAAAAGTAGTTATTTTAGGGTTTTAAATTTTAAACTATTAACAAAATTCTGATCTTCAAGTAAATAACTTAAGTAACTAAAGTATTAGTTAGAAGATTTTGATTTTAAATTGCTACAAAATTCTGTTCTTCAAGTAAATAACATATAGAACAAAAGTAGTTATTTTAGAGTTTTCAATTTTAAACTATTAACAAAATTCTGATCTTCAAGTAAATAACTTAAGTAACTAAAGTATTAGTTAGAAGATTTTGATTTTAAATTGCTACAAAATTCTGTTCTTCAAGTAAATAACTTATAGAACAAAAATAGTTATTTTAGGGTTTTCAATTTTATACTATTAACAACATTCTGATCTTCAAGTAAATAACTTAAAGAACTAAAGTATTAGTTTGAAGATTTCGATTTTAAATTGTCTACAAATTTCTGTTCTTTAAGTAAATAACTAAAAGAACAAAAGTAGTTAGTTTATAGCTTTAATTTTAAACTATTAACAAAACTCTGATCTTCAAGTAAATAACTTATAGAACAGAAGTAGTTATTTTAGAGTTTTTAATTTTAAACTATTAACAAAATGCAGATCTTCAAGTAAATAACTTATAGAACAAAAGTAGTTATTTTAGAGTTTTTAATTTTAAACTATTAACAAAATGCAGATCTTCAAGTAAATAACTTATAAACCAGAAGTAGTTAATTTAGAGTTTTTAATTTTAAACTATTAACAAAATGCTGATCTTCAAGTAAATAACTTATAGAACAAAAGTAGTTATTTTAGAGTTTTCAATGTTAAACTATTAACAACATTCTGATCTTCAAGCAAATAACTTATAGAACAGAAGTAGTTAATTTAGAGTTTTTAATATTAGACTATTATCAAAATGCAGATCTTCAAGAAAATAACTTAAAGAACTAAAGTATTAGTTAGAAGATTTTGATTTTAAATTGCTACAAAATTCTCTTCTTCAAATGTATAGCTTATAGAACAAAAGTAGTTATTTTAGCGTTTTCAATTTTAAACTATTAACAAAATTTTGATCTTCAAGTAAATAACTTAAAGAACTAAAGTATTAGTTTGAAGATTTTGATTTTAAATTGTCTACAAAATTCTGTTTTTCTAGTAAATAACTTATAGAACAAAAGTAGTTATTTTCGGGTTTTCAATTTTAAACTATTAACAACATTCTGATCTTCAAGTAAAAAACTTATAGAACAGAAGTAGTTAATTTAGAGTTTTTAATTTTAAACTATTAACAAAATGCAGATCTTCAAGTAAATAACTGATAGATCAAAAATAGTTATTTTAGGGTTTTCAATTTTAAACTATTAACAAAATTCAGATCTTCAAGTAAATAACTTAAAGAACTAAAGTATTAGTTTGAAGATTTCGATTTTAAATTGTCTACAAATTTCTGTTCTTTAAGTAAATAACTAAAAGAACAAAAGTAGTTAGTTTATAGCTTTAATTTTAAACTATTAACAAAATACTGATTTTCAAGTAAATAACTTATAGACCAAAAGTCGTTAATTTAGAGTTTTTAATTTTAAACTATTAACAAAAAGCTGATCTTCAAGTCAATAACTTATAGAACAGAAGTAGTTAATTTAGAGTTTTTAATTTCAAACTATTAACAAAATGCAGATCTTCAAGTACATAACTTATAGAACAAAAGTAGTTATTTTAGGGTTTTTAATTTTAAACTATTAACAAAATTCTGATCTTCAAATAAATAACTTATAGAACAGAAGTAGTTAATTTAGAGTTTTTAATTTTAAACTATTAACAAAACCCAGACCTTCAAGTAAATAACTTATAGAACAAAAGTAGTTATTTTAGTATTTTCAATTTAGAACTATTAACAAAATTCTGATCTTCAAGTAAATAACTTAAAGAACTAAAGTATTAGTTTGAAGAATTTGATTTTAAATTGTCTACAAAATTCAGTTCTTTAAGTAAATAACTTAAAGAAGAAAAGTAGTTAGTTTATAGCTTTTTTTTAAAACTATTAACAAAATGCTGATCTTCAAGTAAATAACTTATAGCCCAGAAGTAGTTAATTTAGAGTTTTTAATTATAAACTATTAACAAAATGCTGATCTTCAAGTAAATATCTTATAAAACAGAAGTAGTTAATTTAGAGTTTTTAATTTTAAACTATAAACAAAATGCAGATCTTCAAGTAAATAACTTATAGAACAAAAGTAGTTATTTTAGGGTTTTCAATTTTAAACTATTAACAAAATTCTGATCTTCAAGTAAATAACTTATAGAACAGAAGTAGTTATTTTAGAGTTTTTAATTTTAAACTATTAACAAAATGCAGATCTTCAAGTAAATAACTTATAGAACAGAAGTAGTTATTTTAGAGTTTTTAATTTTAAACTATTAACAAAATGCAGATCTTCAAGTAAATAACTTATAGACCAGAAGTAGTTAATTTAGAGTTTTTAATTCTAAACTATTAACAAAATGCTGATCTTCAAGTAAATAACTTATAGAGCAAAAGTAGTTATTTTAGAGTTTTCAATTTTAAACTATTAACAAAATTATGATCTTCATGTAAATAACTTATAGAACAGAAGTAGTTAATTTAGAGTTTTTAATTGTAAACTATAAACAAAATGCAGATCTTCAAGTAAATAACTTATAGAACAAAAGCAGTTATTTCAGGGTTTTCAATTTTAAACTAATAACAAAATTCTGATCTTCAAGTAAATAACTTAAGCAACTAAAGTATTAGTTAGAAGATTTTGATTTTAAATTGCTACAAAATTCCGTTCTTCAAGTAAATAACTTATAGAACAAAAGTAGTTATTTTTGAGTTTTCAATTTTAAACTATTAGCAACATTCTGATCTTCAAGTAAATAACTTATAGAACAGAAGTAGTTAATTTAGAGTTTTTAATTTTAAACTATTAACAAAATGCAGATCTTTAAGTAAATAACTTATAGAACAAAAGTAGTTATTTTAGGGTTTTCAATTTTAAACTATTAACAAAATGCAGATCTTCAAGTAAATAACTTATAGAACAAAAGTAGTTATTTTAGGGTTTTCAATTTTAAACTATTTACAAAATTCTGATCTTCAAGTAAATAACTTATAGAACAGAAGTAGTTATTTTAGAGTTTTTAATTTTAAACAATAAACAAAATGCAGATCTTCAAGTAAATAACTTATAGAACAGAAGTAGTTATTTTAGAGTTTTTAATTTTAAACTATTAACAAAATGCAGATCTTCAAGTAAATAACTTATAGACCAGAAGTAGTTAATTTAGAGTTTTTAATTTTAAACTATTAACAAAATGAGGATCTTCAAGTAAATAACTTATAGAACAAAAATAGTTATTTTAAGGTTTTCAATTTTAAACTATTGACAATATTCTGATCTTCAAGTAAATAACTTAAAGAACTAAAGTATTAGTTTGAAGATTTCGATATTAAATTGTCTACTAATTTCTGTTCTTTAAGTAAATAACTAAAAGAACAAAAGTAGTTAGTTTATAGCTTTAATTTTAAACTATTAACAAAATACTGATCTTCAAGTAAATAACTTAAAGAACTAAAGTATTAGTTAGAATATTTTGATTTTAAATTGCTACAAAATTCTGTTCTTCAAGTAAATAACTTATAGAACAAAAGTAGTTATTTTAGAGTTTCCCATTTTAAACTATTAACAAAATTCTGATCTTCATGTAAATAACTTATAGAACAGAAGTAGTTAATTTAGTGTTTTTAATTTTAAACTATTAACAAAATGCAGATCTTCAAGTAAATAACTTATAGAACTAAAGTAGTTATTTTAGGGTTTTCAATTTTAAACTATTAACAAAATTCTGAGCTTTATGTAAATAACTTATAGAACAGAAGTAGTTAATTTAGAGTTTTTAATTTTAAACTATTAACAAAATGCAAATCTTCAAGTAAATAACTTATAGAACAAAAGTAGTTATTTTAGGGTTTTTAATTTTAAACTATTAAAAACATTCTGATCTTCATGTAAATAACTTATATAACAGAAGTAGTTAATTTAGAGTTTTTAATTTTAAACTATTAACAAAATGGAGATCTTCAAGTAAATAACTTATTGAACAAAAGTAGTTATTTTAGGGTTTTCAATTTTAAACTATTAACAAAATTCTGATCTTCAAGTAAATAACTTATAGAACAAAAGTAGTTATTTTGGGGTATTCAATTTTAAACTATTAACAAAATTCTGATCTTCATGTAAATAACTTATAGAACAAAAGTAGTTATTTTAGGGTTTTTAATTTTAAACTATTAAAAACATTCTGATCTTCAAGTAAATAACTTATAGAACAGAAGTAGTTAATTTAGAGTTTTTAAATTTTAAACTATTAACAAAATTCTGTTCTTCAAGTAAATAACTTATAGAACAGAAGTAGTTAATTTTGAGTTTTCAATTTTAAACTATTAACAAAATGCAGATCTTCAAATAAATAACTTATAGAACAAAAGTAGTTATTCTAGAGTTTTCAATTTTAAACTATTAACAACATTCTGATCTTCAAGTAAATAACTTATAGAACAGAAGTAGTTATTTTAGAGTTTATAATTTTAAACAATAAACAAAATGCAGATCTTCAAGTAAATAACTTATAGAACAAAAGTAGTTATTTTAGGGTTTTCAATTTTAAACTATTTACAAAATTCTGATCTTCAAGTAAATAACTTATAGAACAGAAGTAGTTATTTTAGAGTTTTTAATTTTAAACAATAAACAAAATGCAGATCTTCAAGTAAATAACTTATAGAACAGAAGTAGTTGATTTAGAGTTTTTAATTTTAAACTATTAACAAAATGCAGATCTTCAAGTAAATAACTTATAGACCAGAAGTAGTTAATTTAGAGTTTTTAATTTTAAACTATTAACAAAATGCAGATCTTCAAATAAATAACTTATAGAACAAAAGTAGTTATTCTAGAGTTTTCAATTTTAAACTATTAACAACATTCTGATCTTCAAGTAAATAACTTATAGAACAGAAGTAGTTAATTTAGAGTTTTTAATTTTAAACTATTAACAAAATGCAGATCTTCAAGTAAATAACTTATAGAACAAAAGTAGTTATTTTAGGGTTTTCAATTTTAAACTATTTACAAAATTCTGATCTTCAAGTAAATAACTTATAGAACAGAAGTAGTTATTTTAGAGTTTTTAATTTTAAACAATAAACAAAATGCAGATCTTCAAGTAAATAACTTATAGAACAGAAGTAGTTATTTTAGAGTTTTTAATTTTAAACTATTAACAAAATGCAGATCTTCAAGTAAATAACTTATAGACCAGAAGTAGTTAATTTAGAGTTTTTAATTTTAAACTATTAACAAAATGCTGATCTTCAAGTAAATAACTTATAGAGCAAGAGTAGTTATTTTAGAGTTTTCAATTTTAAACTATTAACTACATTCTGATCTTCAAGTAAATAACTTATTGAACAGAAGTAGTTATTTTAGGGTTTTTAATTTTAAACTATTAACAAAATGCAGATCTTCAAGTAAATAACTTATAGAACAAAAGAAGTTATTTTAGGGTTTTCAATTTTAAACTATTAACAAAATTCTGATCTTCAAGTAAAGAACTTAAGTAACTAAAGTATTAGTTAGAAGATTTTGATTTTAAATTTCTACAAAATTCTGTTCTTCAAGTAAATAACTTATAGAGCAAAAGTAGTTATTTTATAGCTTTAATTTTAAACTATTAACAAAATACTGATTTTCAAGTAAATAACTTATAGACCAGTAGTAGTTAATTTAGAGTTTTTAATTTTAAACTATTAACAAAATGCCGATCTTCAAGTAAATAACTTATAGAACAGAAGTAGTTAATTTAGAGTTTTTAATTTTAAACTATTAACCAAATGCAGATCTTCAAGTAAATAACTTATAGAACAAAAGTAGTTATTTTAGGGTTTTCAATTTTAAACTATTAACAAAATTCTGATCTTCAAGTAAATAACTTATAGAACAGAAGTAGTTAATTTAGAGTTTTTAATTTTAAACTATTAAAAAAATCCAGATCTTCAAGTAAATAACTTATAGCACAAACGTAGTTATTTTAGAGTTTTCAATTTTGAACTATTAACAAAATTCTGATCTTCAAGTAAATAACTTATAGAACAGAAGTAGTTAATTTAGAGTTTTTAATTTTAAACTATTAACAAATTGTAGATCTTCAAGTAAATAACTTAAACAACTAAAGTATTAGATTGAAGATTTTGATTTTAAATTGTCTACAAAATTCTGTTTTTTAAGTAAATAACTTAAAGAAGAAAAGTAGTTAATTTAGAGTTTTTAATTTTAAACTATTAACAAAATTCTGATCTTCAAGTAAATAACTTATAGAACAAAAGTAGTTATTGTAGAGTTTTCAATTTTAAACTATTAACAACATTCTGATCTTCATGTAAATAACTTATAGAACAGAAGTAGTTAATTTAGAGATTTTAATTTTAAACTATTAACAAAATGCAGATCTTCAAGAAAATAACTTAAAGAACTAAAGTATTAGTTAGAAGATTTTGATTTTAAATTGCTACAAAATTCTCTTCTTCAAGTGTATAGCTTATAGAACAAAAGAAGTTATTTTAGCGTTTTCAATTTTAAACTAATAACAAAATTCTGATCTTCATGTAAATAACTTATAGAACAGAAGTAGTTAGTTTTTAGTTATTAATTTTAAACTATTAACAAAATGCAGATCTTCAAGTAAATAACTTATAGAACAAAAGTAGTTATTTTAGGTTTTCAATTTTAAACTATTAACAAAATTCTGATCTTCAAGTAAATAATTTAAGTAACTAAAGTATTAGTTGGAAGATTTTGATTTTAAATTGCTACAAAATTCTGTTCTTCAAGTAAATAACTTATAGAACAAAAGTAGTTATTTTAGAGTTTTCAATTTTAAACTATTAAAAACATTCTGATCTTCAAGTAAATAACTTATAGAACAGAAGTAGTTAATTTAGAGTTTTTAATTTTAAACTATTTACAAAATGAGGATCTTCAAGTAAATAACTTATAGAACAAAAATAGTTATTTTAAGGTTTTCAATTTTAAACTATTGACAATATTCTGATCTTCAAGTAAATAACTTAAAGAACTAAAGTATTAGTTTGAAGATTTCGATATTAAATTGTCTACTAATTTCTGTTCTTTAAGTAAATAACTAAAAGAACAAAAGTAGTTAGTTTATAGCTTTAATTTTAAACTATTAACAAAATACTGATTTTCAAGTAAATAACTTATAGACCAGAAGTAGTTATTTTAGCGTTTTCAATTTTAAACTATTAGCAAAATTCTGATCTTCAAGTAAATAACTTAAAGAACTAAAGTATTAGTTAGAATATTTTGATTTTAAATTGCTACAAAATTCTGTTCTTCAAGTAAATAACTTATAGAACAAAAGTAGTTATTTTAGAGTTTCCCATTTTAAACTATTAACAAAATTCTGATCTTCATGTAAATAACTTATAGAACAGAAGTAGTTAATTTAGTGTTTTTAATTTTAAACTATTAACAAAATGCAGATCTTCAAGTAAATAACTTATAGAACTAAAGTAGTTATTTTAGGGTTTTCAATTTTAAACTATTAACAAAATTCTGAGCTTTATGTAAATAACTTATAGAACAGAAGTAGTTAATTTAGAGTTTTTAATTTTAAACTATTAACAAAATGCAAATCTTCAAGTAAATAACTTATAGAACAAAAGTAGTTATTTTAGGGTTTTTAATTTTAAACTATTAAAAACATTCTGATCTTCATGTAAATAACTTATATAACAGAAGTAGTTAATTTAGAGTTTTTAATTTTAAACTATTAACAAAATGGAGATCTTCAAGTAAATAACTTATTGAACAAAAGTAGTTATTTTAGGGTTTTCAATTTTAAACTATTAACAAAATTCTGATCTTCAAGTAAATAACTTATAGAACAAAAGTAGTTATTTTGGGGTATTCAATTTTAAACTATTAACAAAATTCTGATCTTCATGTAAATAACTTATAGAACAAAAGTAGTTATTTTAGGGTTTTTAATTTTAAACTATTAAAAACATTCTGATCTTCAAGTAAATAACTTATAGAACAGAAGTAGTTAATTTAGAGTTTTTAAATTTTAAACTATTAACAAAATTCTGTTCTTCAAGTAAATAACTTATAGAACAGAAGTAGTTAATTTTGAGTTTTCAATTTTAAACTATTAACAAAATGCAGATCTTCAAATAAATAACTTATAGAACAAAAGTAGTTATTCTAGAGTTTTCAATTTTAAACTATTAACAACATTCTGATCTTCAAGTAAATAACTTATAGAACAGAAGTAATTAATTTAGAGTGTTTAATTTTAAACTATTTACAAATTGCAGATCTTCTAGTAAATAACTTATAGAGCAAAAATAGTTATTTTAGGGTTTTCAATTTTATACTATTAACAAAATTCAGATCTTCAAGTAAATAACTTAAAGAACTAATGTATTAAATTGAAGATTTTGATTTTAAATTGTCTACAAAATTCTGTTCTTTTAGTAAATAACTTAAAGAAGAAAAGTAGTTAGTTTATAGCTTTTTTTTAAACTATTAACAAAATTCTGATCTTCAAGTAAATAATTTAAGTAACTAAAGTATTAGTTGGAAGATTTTGTTTTTAAATTGCTACAAAATTCTTTTCTTCAAGTAAATAACTTATAGAACAAAAGTAGTTATTTTAGAGTTTTCAATTTTAAACTATTAAAAACATTCTGATCTTCAAGTAAATAACTTATAGAACAGAAGTAGTTAATTTAGAGTTTTTAATTTTAAACTATTAACAAAATGCAGATCTTCAAGTAAATAACTTATAGAACAAAAATAGTTATTTTAGGGTTTTCAATTTTAAACTTTTAACAAAATTCAGATCTTCAAGTAAATAACTTAAAGAACTAATGTATTAAATTGAAGATTTTGATTTTAAATTGTCTACAAAATTCTGTTCTTTAAGTAAATAACTTAAAGAAGAAAAGTAGTTAGTTTATAGCTTTTTTTTTAAACTATTAACAAAATTCTGATCTTCAAGTAAATAACTTAAGGAACTAAAGTATTAGTTAGAAGATTTTGATTTTAAATTGCTACAAAATTCTGTTCTTCAAGTAAATAGCTTATAGAACAAAAGTAGTTATTTTAGGGTTTTCAATTTTAAACTATTAACAAAATTCTGATCTTCAAGTAAATAACTTATAGAACAAACCAAGTTATTTTAGTATTTTCAATTTTGAACTATTAACAAAATTCTGATCTTCAAGTAAATAACTTAAAGAACTAAAGTATTAGTTTGAAGATTTTGATTTTAAATTGTCTACATATTTCTGTTTTTTAAGTAAATAACTAAAAGAACAAAAGTAGTTAGATTATAGCTTTAATTTTAAACTATAAACAAAATGCAGATCTTCAAGTAAATAACTTATAGAACAAAAGTAGTTATTTTAGGGTTTTCAATTTTAAACTATTAGCGAAATTCTGATCTTCAAGTAAATATCTTAAAGAACTAAAGTATTAATTAGAATATTTTGATTTTAAATTGCTACAAAATTCTGTTCTTCAAGTAAATAACTTATAGAACAAAAGTAGTTATTTTAGAGTTTCCCATTTTAAACTATTAACAGAATTCTGATCTTCAAGTAAATAACTTATAGAACAGAAGTAGGTAATTTAAAGTTTTTAATTTTAAACTATTAACAAAATGCAGATCTTCAAGTAAATAACTTATAGAACAAAAGTAGTTATTTTAGGGTTTTCAATTTTAAACTATTAACAAAATTCTGATCTTCAAGTAAATAACTTATAGAACAAAAGTAGTTATTTTAGAGTTTCCCATTTTAAACTATTAACAAAATTCTGATCTTCATGTAAATAACTTATAGAACAGAAGTAGTTAATTTAGTGTTTTTAATTTTAAACTATTAACAAAATGCAGATCTTCAAGTAAATAACTTATAGAACTAAAGTAGTTATTTTAGGGTTTTCAATTTTAAACTATTAACAAAATTCTGAGCTTTATGTAAATAACTTATAGAACAGAAGTAGTTAATTTAGAGTTTTTAATTTTAAACTATTAACAAAATGCAAATCTTCAAGTAAATAACTTGTTTGAGCCGTAATTTCTCTTTATATATATTTTTTTATTAATTTTGTTACGCCTTGACATTTTTTGAACGGTTTGATCTGTTTGTCTTTTTTTTGGTGCCGTTCTTTATTGCCAGCGTGCAAATCGAAGGGTCGAACTCTTCGACAAGTGTTTCCCTTTTTTTGTGTGGGAACCACAAATATCGGTGGTTCCTAGAAACTATAATTTTGTATATATGTTTTTTTGTACGTTTCTCTTTCTAACAACTTTTTAGTTTTAAGTCAGTACTAACCAAAACTTTGAAACGTGAACATGCATTTCACGAACTAGAAAATTGTAATTCAAGAGTTAAATAAATAGTTAGTCTCAAAAATAAGTGTTTATTATTAAAAGAAGAATAAACTGGTCCTTCAAATAAAAAACCCCGTTCCTAGTGGCTAGAAGAAGATTCACTTCCCACCAGGTGTAAACGGATTAAACCATAGACGTCCGACGCTGGCGTCTACATAGAATTTTTGGTCCTACGAGCCAAATTACGAACAGCCAAGAAATCATAAATCGAAGTGTAAAACTGGACGCCCTGAAGCTGACGTCCACACTACAGTGAAAACAACAACAATTATTAATTACATCAAGATAGAGGTGAGCAAATTCCTTTTTACAAAATTATTTTTATACCTTTCCTTTTTCGAAAAGCGAGATTTGAGTCAATTACGGCAAGTTTATCGCGATTAAAAGCAACTAGCATTTTTTTTCATTGCAACATTCGCTACAAAAGAGTATTTAACTTATATTACTTAATTTATTGTATTGCAAAATTTAAAAATCAATTTAAGGAAGAAAACAATTATTTTAAAATTTAATTATTGGTTCGCGTTATTTCAAATATTTTTCTTGCCATGGCAAAAGCAACCGAATTAATAAAAAAACGAGGTATAATTAAGGGCAGTCTCACAAGGTTCGAAACATTTTTAAAAAATATTGATAGACTGAACTCAGATGTAGTTCAAGTCAAGCTACGAATTGTAAACATCAATCCGTTGTTCCAAGAATTTAACGAAATTCAATCGGAAATCGAAATGTTAGGTGAAGAAAATTCAGATCTTTCCGAAAACGAAAGACAATTATTTGAAGATAAATATTTCAAATCATTAGCCGAAGCGGAAACATTAATTGTGAAAAACGATGAGACGGATTGGGAAAACTCGGGGTCGGTAAAAAGCGCGTCGGTACCATCAAACGTTGGTAGCGGCGGCGTTATGTCCGCGGTCGGTAGCGGCAACGCCGGTGCCGTCGGGGGCGGCAGCGTTATCTCCGCGGTCGGTAGCGGCAACGCCGGCGCCGTCGGTGTCGGCAGCGTTATCTCCGCGGTCGGTAGCGGCAACGTCGTTGGTGGCAACGGCACTAATAATTTAAATCAAATTCGATTGCCGAGAATTAATATGCCTTCCTTTTGAGGGTCAATATGACCAATGGTTATTTTTTAAGGACACATTTAGTTCCTTAGTGCATACAAACGATACTATCTCGTCTATTCAAAAATTTCAATATTTACGACTTTGTCTTAAAGGCGAAGCACGAGATGTAATTAAGTCACTGGAAGTTTCTAGTGCAAATTATGAAAGCGCATGGGATCTATTAGTCGAGCAATATGAAGATAAACGATTACTTGTATTAAATCACGTCAAATCCATTTTTGATTTGCCCAGTAGCACGCGCGAATCTCACGAGCATCTAAGAAAACTCACTAATGATCTTAACAAACACATGAAAGCTCTCGAAGTCCTAGGACAACCGGTGAAATACTGGGACACATTAATTGTTTATATAATTTTACAAAAATTAGACAAAGTCACGAGACGCGAATTTGAATCTAAATTTAGTGAAGAATTACCTACAATGCAGAATTTTTATGCTTTCCTCAGAAAGGAATCCAAATTTTTAGGTAATCTTGACGGCGCTAACGTGACAGAATACAAAAAACCGAAAGCAAAAAGTAATAATTTCTTCTCTAGTACGAGTCACGAATGTTTTAACTGCAGCGGAAAGCATTTGATGTATCAATGTGAGGAGTTCTTAAAACTTCCCATTGATAAGCGTTGGGAAAGAGTGAAACAAATTGGTATTTGTTTTAATTGTTTTCGAAAAAATCATTCAACTTATGAATGCAAGATGCGCGGTTGCATGAAATGTCGTAAACGACATAATACATCATTACATAATAACAATTCTTATGAGATCAATAAAGATCATAATATCAAAAAGAACAGTTCGATCGAACAAGTTCAAGTTATAGCTAACGATACGGCAGGCGAAGAGAACGCCATTGCAAGTACCACTACACTTTGTAACTCATTTAACGGGTTCACACAAGTATTGCTATCTACAGCAATTATAAACGTTTATGATAATGAAGAAAATACGCACCGAGCGCGAGTTTTGCTTGACTCCGGTTCTCAATCACATTTTGTTACAAACGAGCTCGTGCAAAGGTTGAAACTGCCGGTTTCAAAAATCAATTTTTCTGTGTCGGGATTAAATCAAGCACTCACAAAAATTAGTAATGAAGTGAATATACGTTTTAGCTCGAAACATTCTAATTTCGAAGGTAACTTAAAGTGCTTAATTGTACCAAAAATAGCGGATCATATGCCTTCTGCGCCAATTGATAAAACTTCACTAAAACTACCCGAATATATAACATTAGCAGATAATACCTTTAATCAAGTTGACCGAATCGACATGTTGATAGGTGCAGATTTATTTTGGAGCTTGGTACGCTCAGGTCAATATCAATTAGGAAAAAATCGACCAATTATGCAGGAAACTGTACTGGGCTGGGTTATTTCGGGACCAATATCGGCACAACGCGCGACTTCACGCAAATACTGCGGATTCGTGTCGGACGAAATCATAAACTCGAATTTAATACGTTTTTGGGAAACTGAACATTGCCCAGAAAGCAAAGCGGTTTCACCAGAAGAAGAATTCTGCGAGAAACATTTCGCGAATACGACAAAACGCATGCCCGATGGACGTTTTGTAGTCAAGTACCCATTAAAAAATTCCGCGGAAATATTGGGGGATTCAAAACAAATAGCTTTAAAACGCTTTGAACAGTTGGAAAGAAAATTAAATAAAAATAAGTCTTTAAAGTTAGAATACGCGAAATTCATACGCGAATATGAAGAATTAGGACACTCAACTAGATTAATTAATGAGAATGATTACATGTGTTGCTATCTATGTCATCATTGCGTAATAAAACAAGAAAGTTTATCTACCAAATTAAGGGTGGTGTTCGACGCGTCCGCCAAAACAACGAGTGGTTATTCGCTGAATGACATTCAGGCAACGGGTCCGGTTATACAACAATATCTGTTTTCTATCGTTACTCGCTTTAGGAAGCATAATTACGTATTAACGGCGGACGTAACTAAAATGTATCGGCAAGTATTGATATCTGAAGAACAAAGACCACTGCAGAGAATTCTTTGGCGTGACCCTATAACGGGGGAGATTATTCGCTATCAATTAAATACGGTCACCTACGGTACCACTTCTGCGTCATTTCTTGCAGTGCGATGCTTATATCAATTAGCAAAAGAAAATCGGTTTAAATATCCACGCACTAGTTCAATTATAGAAAATGATTGCTATATGGATGATGTAATTACAGGTGGAAAATCTATCGAAGAAATAAATCAAATTTACGAGGAAATAACAAACATCTTGAAAGATGGATGTTTTGTACTGAACAAATGGAGTTCTAACAATTCACAAATGTTAAAGAAAATTAGCGAATCTAATAACGATATAATTTTAAACATAGGCGAAGAGGGAGAGTCAAAAACGCTCGGGTTGACTTGGCACGCATCTAGGGATATTTTAAAATACGTTATAAACATTGATAAAATTGAAAAGGGAAATACTAAAAGAACGGTGCTGTCGGTCATCGCTAGACTCTTCGATCCGTTAGGTTTACTCGCGCCTTGTGTGATATCTGCAAAAATAATATTGCAGAAGATTTGGCAACATAATTTGTCATGGGATGATTTCATCCCGCAAGAATTAAATGTAACTTTTGAGAAGTTCAAAAAACAACTGCCTAGTTTAAATAATTTGGAAATAAAACGGCACGTTATTTGCAAAGATCCAATTAAAATAGAATTACACGGATTTGCAGATGCATCCGAATCTGCATATGGAGCTGCAATCTATATTCGCAGCATAGACACTCAAGGTAATGTACATTGCAATTTACTTTGCGCAAAGAGCAGAGTGGCTCCATTAAAAATTTTGACTATACCTCGTCTAGAATTATCCGCGGCATTTTTATTATCAAATTTAGTGGTAAAAGTTAAAAAGATTCTTGGTATGGAAATCCAAGAACAATTTCTTTGGAGCGATTCTACGATTACCTTAGCTTGGATAAAAACGTCACCGCACTTATTAAAGGTCTTTTGTGCGCACAGAGTGACTGAAATACAAGCTCTAACGTCTGTCAACGATTGGCATTTTGTAAAAACGCAGGAAAATCCCGCGGATTTGTTGACTCGCGGAATTCAATCAAATGACCTTATCGATAGCAAATTATGGTGGCATGGACCGAAATTTTTGTTTGAAAAATCAGAATTGTGGTCTATGTACAACGACCGCAATTTAATGCCGGAAGTTGATAGAAACGAGTTAGAAAAGGAAGCTCGTAAGAGTAAAATTGTTCTAACAGTCACATCAGTTAAAACATTCGAACTCTTCAACAAATTTTCAAAATTTTCGAAACTACAAAGAGTTTGCGCGTATTGTTTACGATTTAAGAAAAACGCATTGTCTAAAGTTGAAAATCGAGTATTCGGAGCATTAACTGCAGACGAACTTGTAGAATCGACAAATTGTTTAGTCAAAATTGCTCAGATTGAAATGTTTAACAAGGAACTTAAATTGCTGCGCAAAGGTAATCAGGTACATTCTAATAGCAAATTATTAAACTTAAACCCTTTTGTTGATCCCACCGGGATTATACGCGTAGGGGGGAGATTGAAAAATTCAATTTTTGATTTTGAGAAAAAACATCCGATAGTTGTAGACGCAAAACACAATTTAACTATTTTATTAATTAGACAAGAACATGAAAGATTGTTGCACGCGGGGCCCCAAGCAGTTTTAGCCTCATTGCGCGATCGTATTTGGGTAATAGCCGGTCGAAACTTGGTAAGGAAAATTACCAGAAGTTGTGTGAAATGTTTTAAAGCAAGACCTGTATCAATTGAAAGTCTAATGGGAAATCTGCCATTAGTTAGAGTTACCGCGTCCAGGCCATTTTTAAGTACCGGTATTGACTTTGCAGGTCCCTTTTTGTTAAAGGATCGAAACGGAAAAAAATATAATGTCACAAAAGCGTACGTTTGCGTTTTTGTTTGTTTGGCAACGAAGGCCGTACATTTAGAAGTTGTTAGCGACTTAACTACCGATGCGTTTATGGCAACGTTTCACCGGTTCGTCTCTCGTCGCGGTCATTGTTCGCATGTATATTCCGACAACGGTACGAATTTTGTAGGTGCTCAAGCACGGATTGAACGTTTACAATACGAACTTAAAGGACTGGTTGATTTTGAAAATGTACAGTGGCATTTTATCCCACCGAGAGCTCCAAATTTTGGGGGTCTCTGGGAGGCAGGAGTAAAGAGTTTTAAAACTCATTTGAAACGAGTGTTGGGTGATACAAAATTAAATTTCGAGGAATTTACTACGATATTGACTCAAATCGAAGCTTGTTTGAATTCCAGACCCCTCTATCCTTTGAGTAATGATCCCAATGACCCATCTCCTTTAACTCCTGCTCACTTCTTGATTGGACAACCATTAACGGCCGTGGTTGAGCCTCAACTGGCCGAATTAAGGATTAATCCTAGAAAACGTTTCATCATGCTCCAACAAATGAAACAACACTTCTGGAGCAGATGGTCAAAGGAATACGTGTCTGAGCTGCAGACTCGTACAAAGTGGCAGAAAAATCACCAGAGTCTACTGCGGTTAGGTGCAGTAGTTATCGTCAAAGAAGACGGCGTGCCTCCATTGAAATGGGTTCTAGGAAGACTAGAAAAGCTCCATCCCGGGAGCGACGGAGTGTGTCGCGTCGTGACTTTAAAAACTAAAACTGGATCACTAAAACGCCCTGTGACTAAAGTGTGTGTGTTACCAGTGCCGGAGGGTTAAAAATTCGTTAATGCCCTTGTATATTATGAACTTGAATTTTGGTATTTCCTTTGTGCTTGCGAAACTTATGTTAATTTCTAAACTTGTATTTTTTGTCACATCTAAATTTCTGAAATCTTTTTATGCGATAATATGTTTATTCTAATTGTTTAATTTTTGTTTTGAAAGGGTTCTTTCAAGGCGGGCGGCATGTTTGAGCCGTAATTTCTCTTTATATATATTTTTTTATTAATTTTGTTACGCCTTGACATTTTTTGAACGGTTTGATCTGTTTGTCTTTTTTTTGGTGCCGTTCTTTATTGCCAGCGTGCAAATCGAAGGGTCGAACTCTTCGACAAGTGTTTCCCTTTTTTTTGTGTGGGAACCACAAATATCGGTGGTTCCTAGAAACTATAATTTTGTATATATGTTTTTTTGTACGTTTCTCTTTCTAACAACTTTTTAGTTTTAAGTCAGTACTAACCAAAACTTTGAAACGTGAACATGCATTTCACGAACTAGAAAATTGTAATTCAAGAGTTAAATAAATAGTTAGTCTCAAAAATAAGTGTTTATTATTAAAAGAAGAATAAACTGGTCCTTCAAATAAAAAACCCCGTTCCTAGTGGCTAGAAGAAGATTCACTTCCCACCAGGTGTAAACGGATTAAACCATAGACCATATGTTTTTTTGTACGTTTCTCTTTCTAACAACTTTTTAGTTTTAAGTCAGTACTAACCAAAACTTTGAAACGTGAACATGCATTTCACGAACTAGAAAATTGTAATTCAAGAGTTAAATAAATAGTTAGTCTCAAAAATAAGTGTTTATTATTAAAAGAAGAATAAACTGGTCCTTCAAATAAAAAACCCCGTTCCTAGTGGCTAGAAGAAGATTCACTTCCCACCAGGTGTAAACGGATTAAACCATAGACGTCCGACGCTGGCGTCTACATAACTTATAGAACAAAAGTAGTTATTTTAGGGTTTTTAATTTTAAACTATTAAAAACATTCTGATCTTCATGTAAATAACTTATATAACAGAAGTAGTTAATTTAGAGTTTTTAATTTTAAACTATTAACAAAATGCAGATCTTCAAGTAAATAACTTATAGAACAAAAGTAGTTATTTTAGGGTTTTCAATTTTAAACTATTAACAAAATTCTGATCTTCAAGTAAATAACTTATAGAACAAAAGTAGTTATTTTGGGGTATTCAATTTTAAACTATTAACAAAATTCTGATCTTCATGTAAATAACTTATAGAACAAAAGTAGTTATTTTAGGGTTTTTAATTTTAAACTATTAAAAACATTCTGATCTTCAAGTAAATAACTTATAGAACAGAAGTAGTTAATTTAGAGTTTTTAATTTTAAACTATTAACAAAATTCTGTTCTTCAAGTAAATAACTTATAGAACAGAAGTAGTTAATTTTGAGTTTTCACTTTTAAACTATTAACAAAATGCAGATCTTCAAATAAATAACTTATAGAACAAAAGCAGTTATTTTAGGGTTTTCAATTTTAAACTATTAACAAAATTCTGATCTTCAAGTAAATAACTTATAGAACAAAAGTAGTTATTTTAGAGTTTTCAATTTTAAACTATTAACAACATTCTGATCTTGTGTAAATAACTTATAGAACAGAAGTAGTTAATTTAGAGTTTTTAATTTTAGACTATTAACAAAATGCAGATCTTCTAGTAAATAACTTATGGAACAAAAGTAGTTATTTTAGGGTATTCAATTTTAAACTATTAACAAAATTCTGATCTTCATGTAAATAACTTATAGATCAGAAGTAGTTAATTTAGAGATTTTAATTTTAAACTATTAACAAAATGCAGATCTTCAAGAAAATAACTTAAAGAACTAAAGTATTAGTTAGAAGATTTTGATTTTAAATTGCTACAAAATTCTCTTCTTCAAGTGTATAGCTTATAGAACAAAAGTAGTTATTTTAGCGTTTTCAATTTTAAACTATTAACAAAATTCTGATCTTCAAGTAAATAACTTAAAGAAGAAAAGTAGTTAGTTTATAGCTTTTTTTTTAAACTATTAACAAAATGCTGATCTTCAAGTAAATAACTTATAGACCAGAAGTAGTTAATTTAGAGTTTTCAATTTTAAACTATTAACAAAATTCAGATCTTCAAGTAAATAACTTAAGGAACTAAAGTATTAGTTAGAAGATTTTGATTTTAAATTGCTACAATATTCTGTTCTTCTAGTAAATAACTTATAGAACAAAAGTAGTTATTTTAGAGTTTTCAATTTTAAACTATTAACAACATTCTGATCTTCAAGTAAATAACTTATAGAACAATAGTAGTTATTTTAGGGTTTTCAATTTTAAACTATTAGCAAAATTCTGTTCTTCTAGTAAATAACTTATATAACAAAAGTAGTTATTTTAGAGTTTTCAATTTTAAACTATTAACAAAATTCTGATCTTCAAGTAAATAACTTATAGAACAGAAGTAGTTAATTTAGAGTTTTTAATTTTAACCTATTAACAAAATGCAGATCTTCAAGTAAATTACTTATAGAACAAAAGTAGTTATTTTAGGGTTTTCAATTTTAAACTATTAACAAAATTCTGATCTTCATGTAAATAACTTATAGAACAGAAGTAGTTAATTTAGAGTTTTTAATTTTAAACTATTAACAAAATGCAGATCTTCAAGTAAATAACTTATAGAACAAAAGTAGTTATTTTAGGTTTTCAATTTTAAACTATTAACAAAATTCTGATCTTCAAGTAAATAATTTAAGTAACTAAAGTATTAGTTAGAAGATTTTGATTTTAAATTGCTACAAAATTCTGTTCTTCAAGTAAATAACTTATAGAACAAAAGTAGTTATTTTAGGGTTTTTAATTTTAAACTATTAAAAACATTCTGATCTTCAAGTAAATAACTTATAGAACAGAAGTAGTTAATTTAGAGTTTTTAATTTTAAACTATTAACAAAATGTAGATCTTCAAGTAAATAACTTATAGAACAAAAGTAGTTATTTTAGGGTTTTCAATTTTAAACTATTAACAAAATTCTGATCTTCAAGTAAATAACTTAAAGAACTAAAGTATTAGAGAGAAGATTTTGATTTTAAATTGCTACAAAATTCTGTTCTTCAAGTAAATAACTTATAGAACAAAAGTAGTTATTTTAGAGTTTTCAATTTTAAAGTATTAAAAACATTCTGATCTTCAAGTAAATAACTTATAGAACAGAAGTAGTTAATTTAGAGTTTTTAGATTTAAACTATTAACAAAATGCAGATCTTCAAGTAAATCACTTATAGAACAAAAATAGTTATTTTAGGGTTTTCAATTTTAAACTATTGACAAAATTCTGATCTTCAAGTAAATAACTTAAAGAACTAAAGTATTAGTTTGAAGATTTCGATTTTAAATTGTCTACTATCTATAACAAATATATTATCTACAAAATGTACATTCAATTAAATTTATAACAATATCTAAAATTAAGGACTAACACTAACTATATTTAGGTATCTAAAAACAAATCTAGAGCTATTCACGCACTTGGGGGAGGGCGGCACCGTCTTCAAAACCAATTAGGGTGGCTGACCTCCACTTATGTCTTGTTCTTCTGATGCACATGCTGGTTGCGCGCACGATTGCAATTGCAATTCGTGCTCTCAGCCAGCCCATGACCGAGGAACATAAGCGGCCCCAACGATCTGATATGGCCTCTCCAAGGTTCCTGACAAATGTAGCCATCTGTGGTGCAAAGACGCCGTCCACGGAGGTTACTAGTGGGGTGAAAGTGGCATCTTTAGCTTCACAGGCAGCGGAGTATTTTCTTTTTTTCTCATCTTCAGCGGATCGTAGTATGGAGCCTACCGGGCGTGAGATGTAAGAGGGAGCGTCGGTGTCAACGACACGAATATCAAATAACGCCTCCCTCTGGGCATCCCATACACCTCGGCAGGCTAAGTCGCCACGGAGCATACATTCACCTTGAGAATTTTCAGAAACAATAGGTTCTTTTACAACATTGCCCCATGCTTCATTGCAAAGTTCGCAGAACAGGTCCCGTATTTCATTGTGTCTTCTAGTGATGAGGCCTCCGGTTTTACAGCATAGGGCGTGATCGATGTTGAAGTTGTCGTTACCACAGCCGTCGCAGGTTGGTGGCATTGACACGGGTGTTCTGTAGTAGCGGATGGCTAAAGCGTCTCTAAATTCATGAGGGGAGAGATCCAAATTATCTTTCTTTGTGGGAATTACGGAGAGCCAGGTAGATGATTTTGTTTTCATTTTTTCCGCAATTGATCTTTCGATGGCCCTTTTTTTGATGGGTGGAAGATTTTCAAAGATGTTTTCTAAAAGTTTGTCGTCATTCGCATCTTTCTCCTTTTTACCATCTTTTCTAGCATCTGCCAGGGATTTGTGATGTTGTGCCGGGTTCATGTTTGTATGGTCTACTATGGCATATGATAGAATTTCGGATCCCCTTTTAGATGTTTCGTAATTCAAGTTTGGTGCATTAGATGGGTCAGATATGGCCAGGCCTCCTTTATTGACGGGGAGAGTGAATAAGCTTGCCTCCTGCGTTGAGACATCACCCCCTAGAAGAGTTGGCAGGAAGCTGGTGCGCAGTGATTGTGTGAGTGGTTCAAACAGTTCATTGGCGTTTTTTATAACACGTAGTAAAAAGGACCACTTGAATTGACATGCCTTGGTGAGAGTCGTGTAGGCGGCTTGTGGTGAATCTTTGCAGATAGCTGTAAGTTTTTCTAGTGTCGATACCCATTTTTCTACGTTATTTTTGACGAAGTCATCTCTCCCTTCGCCTATGTAGCCACCGAGGAATCGTGCTCCTGTTACAACTGTCAAATTTGTTCCTTTGAATATCTTCCGAGCGGTATCTTTGTCAGTCTCCGACACTACGAGAAAAGATTTTTTCCCTTGTGGAAAATAGCCGAAATCTGGGCCAGTACTATTTATTTTATCCCACCAGCGACGTAAATTTGGGAGCGTGCCCTGGGCTGAAGAGTCATCGGCGTACCAGCATTGGGTGGTTTTTTTAGCATCTTTCAATTTGTCTATAAGAGGAAGACTTGCGAGGGCATATAAAGGCATGGCAAGCGGGTCTCCTTGGGTTACTCCTTCTTTGCTGTATAGCCTTGTGTCAGAGTCACGAAAGACTAGCTCGGCATGGCCGTTGTAGGTGTTGTATAAGAACCTCGCGCAGTGTGGCCAATGTATTCTTGCCTGCCAAAGGGCCAGTTGTCTGTTCACCGCATTGAAAGCGTTGTCGGCGTCGACGAGAAGCATTCCCCAGTTGGAACCTGGTTGACAATTCCGTTTGAATTGGGTGTCCATGGCATGGATGGCACCTTCGATTCCTCCGCTCAAACCGCTACATAGCTGTTTTTGGGCGCAGGCCTCAGTCACTTCAGAGCCGGTTGCTTCAATCATGCATTTTGATATAATACGGCGGAGGCATTCACCGATGCCGATCGGTCGGACCCCGGGGTTTTTATCAATGGCAACTAGGCGACTTGACATGAGCGCTTGTATTTCCTGCCATGGGACAGTCTCGTTATTTAATTTCATAGTAAGTTGTGCAACAGCATTTCGAAGGAGAGAGCTGGCTGCGCCAAATCGAAGTAGGAAGTCTTTCCAGTGCTCGGCGGTAGTGCCGGCTGGACCTCCGCCACCGTGAAGTTTTCTCGCAACTTTTTCGACATGTGCCCTTGTGATGTCGACTTCAAGTAGTGGGGGTAGCTCGGTTAAGTCTTCGGGGAGGTAAAATAGGCGTGGGTCTGGAATAATTGGTGGGGGGTGTTTTTCATTTAGAACATCAGTGACTGTTTTCCCTGAGGGATCAGCTTCGGCGTTAGGATCTAGAATTCGGCTTGTATCTTTAGTTAAAAGCCAGTTGAGGGCCTCACTTATCTTTCCTCGTAGAACTAAACGTGTAAATATTCTTGTTACCTGATCTTTGTTGCCAGCTTTGTGGTTGTTCCAGAGGGATTTGTCAGATTTGAGAGATTCTGTTATTAATATTTCGTATCTTTCGTCGGACCATAGCTTCAGGCGACGGTCTAGTAGCCTGATGATATCTTTTGCTTGTCTGACATTTTTGTCTCTTTGCAGCATAACGGGTACAAATATGAGCACTCGTTCTGACGGATAGGCAGACTTAGTAAGCAATTCAATTTCATCTGCCAGTATTTGCACAAATTTTCTGCTGGTGGCACCTGAGGGTAGGTCGTAAAGTTTTCCATGAAGGCCACATACCTTATCCCACCTTTTAGACCAGATTCCAGTCCTAGGTCCGACTTTGTTTAAGAATGGAGCCCCGTAGGCAGTTTCTAGCGGTGAAGAGGAAGCAACGAAGGAAGGGGAAACTGGGGTGACGCAGCCGTGGTTGGATGGTTGTGATAAATTAACGGGGACTGCATGGGCAGCTCTTATGTGGCGCTGGAGACCGGCGCGTTTGAATTTTTTGCCACAGTACGGGCAATCCGCATCTCCTATTTGAGGTTGATTATTCATAGTTTAGATTTCTCATCTTGCATAACTGGCTTAGAAACACTGTATATTTATCACTTTTTATATACCTGAACGTTAAAAAATATTGCTTTTATGATTTTTTCAAAATAAAATTGTGTTGTCACTATATGTCACTTGACATATATTATCATATTATTATATTATTATATTATTGACATATATTATGACATATATTATCTGTTCTTTTAGTAAATAACTAAAAGAACAAAAGTAGTTAGTTTATAGCTTTAATTTTAAACTATTAACAAAATACTGATTTTCAAGTAAATAACTTATAGACCAGAAGTAGTTAATTTAGAGTTTTTAATTTTAAACTATTAACAAAATGCTGATCTTCAAGTAAATAGTCTATAGAACAGAAGTAGTTAATTTAGAGTTTTTAATTTTAAACTATTAACAAAATGCAGATCTTCAAGTAAATAACTTAAAGAACTAAAGTATTAGATTGAAGATTTTGATTTAAAATTGTCTATAAAATTCTGTTCTTTAAGTAAATAACTTAAAGAAGAAAAATAGTTAGTTTATAGCTTTTTTTTTAAACTATTAACAAAATGCAGATCTTCAACTAAATAACTTATAAAACAAAAGTAGTTATTTTAGCGTTTTCAATTTTAAACTATTAGCAAAATTCTGATCTTCAAGTAAATAACTTAAAGAACTAAAGTATTAGTTAGAATATTTTGATTTTAAATTGCTACAAAATTCTGTTCTTCAAGTAAATAACTTATAGAACAAAAGTAGTTATTTTAAAGTTTCCCATTTTAAACTATTAACAAAATGCAGATCTTCAAGTAAATAACTTATAGAACAAAAGTTTTCAATTTTAAACTATTAACAAAATTCTGAGTTTTATGTAAATAACTTATAGAACAAAAGTAGTTATTTTAGGGTTTTTAATTTTAAACTATTAAAAACATTCTGATCTTCAAGTAAATAACTTATAGAACAGAAGTAGTTAATTTAGAGTTTTTAATTTTAAACTATTAACAAAATGCAGATCTTCAAGTAAATAACTTATAGAACAAAAGTAGTTATTTTAGGGTTTTCAATTTTAAACTATTAACAAAATTCTGATCTTCAAGTAAATAACTTATAGAACAAAAGTAGTTATTTTGGGGTATTCAATTTTAAACTATTAACAAAATTCTGATCTTCATGTAAATAACTTATAGATCAGAAGTAGTTAATTTAGAGATTTTAATTTTAAACTATTAACAAAATGCAGATCTTCAAGAAAATAACTTAAAGAACTAAAGTATTAGTTAGAAGATTTTAATTTTAAATTGCTACAAAATTCTCTTCTTCAAGTGTATAGCTTATAGAACAAAAGTAGTTATTTTAGCGTTTTCAATTTTAAACTATTAACAAAATTCTGATCTTCAAGTAAATAACTTAAGGAACTAAAGTATTAGTTAGAAGATTTTGATTTTAAATTGCTACAAAATTCTGTTCTTCTAGTAAATAACTTATAGAACAAAAGTAGTTATTTTAGAGTTTTCAATTTTAAACTATTAACAACATTCTGATCTTCAAGTAAATAACTTATAGAACAATAGTAGTTATTTTAGGGTTTTCAATTTTAAACTATTAGCAAAATTCTGATCTTCAAGTAAATAACTTATAGAACAGAAGTAGTTAATTTAGAGTTTTTAAATTTAAACTATTAACAAAATGCAGATCTTCAAGTAAATTACTTATAGAACAAAAGTAGTTATTTTAGGGTTTTCAATTTTAAACTATTAACAAAATTCTGATCTTCATGTAAATAACTTATAGAACAGAAGTAGTTAATTTAGAGTTTTTAATTTTAAACTATTAACAAAATGCAGATCTTCAAGTAAATAACTTATAGAACAAAAGTAGTTATTTTAGGTTTTCAATTTTAAACTATTGACAAAATTCTGATCTTCAAGTAAATAACTTAAAGAACTAAAGTATTAGTTTGAAGATTTCGATTTTAAATTGTCTACTAATTTCTGTTCTTTAAGTAAATAACTAAAAGAACAAAAGTAGTTAGTTTATAGCTTTAATTTTAAACTATTAACAAAATACTGATTTTCAAGTAAATAACTTATAGACCAGAAGTAGTTAATTTAGAGTTTTGAATTTTAAACTATTAACAAAATGCTGATCTTCAAGTAAATAGCCTATAGAACAGAAGTAGTTAATTTAGAGTTTTTAATTTTAAACTATTAACAAAATGCAGATCATCAAGTAAATAACTTAAAGAACTAAAGTATTAGATTGAAGATTTTGATTTTAAATTGTCTACAAAATTCTGTTCTTTAAGTAAATAACTTATAGAACAAAAGTAGTTATTTTAGAGTTTTCAATTTTAAACTATTAAAAACATTCTGATCTCCAAGTAAATAACTTATAGAACAGAAGTAGTTAATTTAGAGTTTTTAATTTTAAACTATTAACAAAATGCAGATCTTCAAGTAAATAACTTATAGAACAAAAATAGTTATTTTAGGGTTTTCAATTCTAAACTATTAACGAAATTCTGATCTTCAAGTAAATAACTTAAGGAACTAAAGTATTAGTTAGAAGATTTTGATTTTAAATTGCTACAAAATTCTGTTCTTCAAGTAAATAACTTATAGAACAAAAGTAGTTATATACTGATTTTGATGAAAATACTGATTTTCAAGTAAATAACTTATAGACCAGAAGTAGTTAATTTAGAGTTTTTAATTTTAAACTATTAACAAAATGCTGATCTTCAAGTAAATAACTTATAGAACAGAAGTAGTTAATTTAGAGTTTTCAATTTTAAACTATTAACAACATTCTGATCTTCAAGTAAATAACTTATAGATCAAATATAGTTATTTAAGGGTTTTCAATTTTAAACTATTAACAAAATTCTGATCTTCAAGTAAATAACTTAAAGAACTAAAGTATTAGTTTGAAGATTTCGATTTTAAATTGTCTACAAATTTCTGTTCTTTAAGTAAATAACTAAAAGAACAAAAGTAGTTAGTTTATAGCTTTAATTTTAAACTATTAACAAAATACTGATTTTCAAGTAAATAACTTATAGACCAGAAGTAGTTAATTTAGAGTTTTTAATTTTAAACTATTTACAAAATGCTGATCTTCAATAAATAACTTATAGAACAGAAGTAGTTAATTTCGAGTTTTTAATTTTAAACTATTAACAAAATGCAGATCTTCAAGTAAATAACTTATGGAACAAAAGTAGTTATTTTAGGGTTTTCAATTTTAGACTATTAACAAAATTCTGATCTTCAAGTAAATAACTTATAGAACAAAAATAGTTATTTTAGGGTTTTCAATTTTAAACTATTGACAAAATTCTGATCTTCAAGTAAATAACTTAAAGAACTAAAGTATTAGTTTGAAGATTTCGATTTTAAATTGTCTACTAATTTCTGTTCTTTAAGTAAATAACTAAAAGAACAAAAGTAGTTAGTTTATAGCTTTAATTTTAAACTATTAACAAAATACTGATTTTCAAGTAAATAACTTATAGACCAGAAGTAGTTAATTTAGAGTTTTGAATTTTAAACTATTAACAAAATGCTGATCTTCAAGTAAATAGCCTATAGAACAGAAGTAGTTAATTTAGAGTTTTTAATTTTAAACTATTAACAAAATGCAGATCTTCAAGTAAATAACTTAAAGAACTAAAGTATTAGATTGAAGATTTTGATTTTAAATTGTCTACAAAATTCTGTTCTTTAAGTAAATAACTTATAGAACAAAAGTAGTTATTTTAGAGTTTTCAATTTTAAACTATTAAAAACATTCTGATCTCCAAGTAAATAACTTATAGAACAGAAGTAGTTAATTTAGAGTTTTTAATTTTAAACTATTAACAAAATGCAGATCTTCAAGTAAATAACTTATAGAACAAAAATAGTTATTTTAGGGTTTTCAATTCTAAACTATTAACGAAATTCTGATCTTCAAGTAAATAACTTAAGGAACTAAAGTATTAGTTAGAAGATTTTGATTTTAAATTGCTACAAAATTCTGTTCTTCAAGTAAATAACTTATAGAACAAAAGTAGTTATATACTGATTTTGATGAAAATACTGATTTTCAAGCAAATAACTTATAGACCAGAAGTAGTTAATTTAGAGTTTTTAATTTTAAACTATTAACAAAATTCTGATCTTCAAGTAAATAACTTAAAGAACTAAAGTATTAGTTTGAAGATTTCGATTTTAAATTGTCTACAAATTTCTGTTCTTTAAGTAAATAACTAAAAGAACAAAAGTAGTTAGTTTATAGCTTTAATTTTAAACTATTAACAAAATACTGATTTTCAAGTAAATAACTTATAGACCAGAAGTAGTTAATTTAGAGTTTTTAATTTTAAACTATTTACAAAATGCTGATCTTAAATAAATAACTTATAGAACAGAAGTAGTTAATTTCGAGTTTTTAATTTTAAACTATTAACAAAATGCAGATCTTCAAGTAAATAACTTATGGAACAAAAGTAGTTATTTTAGGGTTTTCAATTTTAGACTATTAACAAAATTCTGATCTTCAAGTAAATAACTTATAGAACAGAATTAGTAATTTCGAGTTTTTAATTTTAAACTATAAACAAAATCCAGATCTTCAAGTAAATAACTTATAGAACAAACGTAGTTATTTTAGTATTTTCAATTTTAAACTATTAACAAAATTCTGATCATCAAGTAAATAACTTAAAGAATTAAAGTATTAGTTTGAAGATTTTGATTTTAAATTGTCTACATATTTCTGTTTTTTAAGTAAATAACTAAAAGAACAAAAGTAGTTAGATTATAAATAATTAGAATTATTAATTTTAAAAATTTATATAAATATAATATCAGTAATGAGCTAAGTTAACAATAAATCAAACTAATATTTTCGAGCTTTCGAGAGTGGATACACTCTTTATCAAGATATATTAATAATATATTATTAATATATAATATTAATATAATTAAGCTCATTACTGATATTATATTTATATATAGTTAGATTATAGCTTTAATTTTAAACTATTAACAAAATGCAGATCTTCAAGTAAATAACTTATAGAACAATAGTAGTTATTTTAGGGTTTTCAATTTTAAACTATTAGCAAAATTCTGATCTTCAAGTAAATGACCTCAAGAACTAAAGTATTAGTTAGAATATTTTGATTTTAAATTGCTACAAAATTCTGTTCTTCAAGTAAATAACTTATATAACAAAAGTAGTTATTTTAGAGTTTTCAATTTTAAACTATTAACAAAATTCAGATCTTCAAGTAAATAACTTATAGAACAGAAGTAGTTAATTTAGAGTTTTTAATTTTAAACTATTAACAAAATGCAGATCTTCAAGTAAATAACTTATAGAACAAAAGTAGTTATTTTAGGGTTTTCAATTTTAAACTATTAACAAAATTCTGATCTTGATGTAAATAACTTATAGAACAGAAGTAGTTAATTTAGAGTTTTTAATTTTAAACTATTAACAACATGCAGATCTTCAAGTAAATAACTTATAGAACAAAAGTAGTTATTTTAGGGTTTTCAATTTTAAACTATTAATAAAATTCTGATCTTCAAGTAAATAACTTAAGTAACTAAAGTATTAGTTAGAATATTTTGATTTTAAATTGCTACAAAATTCTGTTCTTCAAGTAAATAACTTATTGAACAAAAGTAATTATTTTAGAGTTTTCAATTTTAAACTATTAAAAACATTCTGATCTTCAAGTAAATAACTTATAGAACAGAAGTAGTTAATTTAGAGTTTTTAATTTTAAACTATTAACAAAATGCAGATCTTCAAGTAAATAACTTATAGACCAGAAGTAGTTAATTTAGAGTTTTTATTTTTAAACTATTAACAAAATGCAGATCTTCAAGTAAATAACTAATAGAACAAAAGTAGTTATTTTAGGGTTTTCAATTTTAAACTATTAACAAAATTCTGATCTTGATGTAAATAACTTATAGAACAGAAGTAGTTAATTTAGAGGTTTTAATTTTAAACTATTAACAAAATGCAGATCTTCAAGTAAATTACTTATAGAACAAAAGTAGTTATTTTAGGGTTTTCAATTTTAAACTATTAACAAAATTCTCATCTTCAAGTCAATAACTTAAGTAACTAAAGTATTAGTTAGAAGATTTTGATTTTAAATTGCTACAAAATTCTGTTCTTCAAGTAAATAACTTATAGAACAAAAGTAGTTATTTTAGAGTTTTCAATTTTTAACTATTAAAAACATTCTGATCTTCAAGTAAATAACTTATAGAACTGAAGTAGTTAATTTAGAGTTTTTAATTTTAAACTATTAACAAAATGCAGATCTTCAAGTAAATAACTTATAGAACAAAAATAGTTATTTTAGGGTTTTCAATTTTAAACTATTGACAAAATTCTGATCTTCAAGTAAATAACTTAAAGAACTAAAGTATTAGTTTGAAGATTTCGATTTAAAATTGTCTACTAATTTCTGTTCTTTAAGTAAATAACTAAAAGAACAAAAGTAGTTAGTTTATAGCTTAAATTTTAAACTATTAACAAAATACTGATTTTCAAGTAAATAACTTATAGACCAGAAGTAGTTATTTTAGGGTTTTCAATTTTAAACTATTAACAAAATTCTGATCTTCAAGTAAATAACTTAAGGAACTAAAGTATTAGTTAGAAGATTTTGATTTTAAATTGCTACAAAATTCTGTTCTTCAAGTAAATAACTTATAGAACAAAAGTAGTTATTTTAGAGTTTTCAATTTTAAACTATTAAAAACATTCTGATCTTCAAGTAAATAACTTATAGAACAGAAGTAGTTAATTTAGAGTTTTTAATTTTAAACTATTAACAAAATGCAGATCTTCAAGTAAATAACTTATAGAACAAAAATAGTTATTTTAGGGTTTTCAATTTTAAACTATTGACAAAATTCTGATCTTCAAGTAAATAACTTAAAGAACTAAAGTATTAGTTTGAAGATTTCGATTTTAAATTGTCTACTAATTTCTGTTCTTTAAGTAAAAAACTAAAAGAACAAAAGTAGTTAGTTTATAGCTTTAATTTTAAACTATTAACAAAATACTGATTTTCAAGTAAATAACTTATAGACCAGAAGTAGTTAATTTAGAGTTTTGAATTTTAAACTATTAACAAAATGCTGATCTTCAAGTAAATAGCCTATAGAACAGAAGTAGTTAATTTAGAGTTTTTAATTTTAAACTATTAACAAAATGCAGATCTTCAAGTAAATAACTTAAAGAACTAAAGTATTAGATTGAAGATTTTGATTTTAAATTGTCTACAAAATTCTGTTCTTTAAGTAAATAACTTATAGAACAAAAGTAGTTATTTTAGAGTTTTCAATTTTAAACTATTAAAAACATTCTGATCTCCAAGTAAATAACTTATAGAACAGAAGTAGTTAATTTCGAGTTTTTAATTTTAAACTATTAACAAAATGCAGATCTTCAAGTAAATAACTTATAGAACAAAAATAGTTATTTTAGGGTTTTCAATTCTAAACTATTAACGAAATTCTGATCTTCAAGTAAATAACTTAAGGAACTAAAGTATTAGTTAGAAGATTTTGATTTTAAATTGCTACAAAATTCTGTTCTTCAAGTAAATAACTTATAGAACAAAAGTAGTTATATACTGATTTTGATGAAAATACTGATTTTCAAGTAAATAACTTATAGACCAGAAGTAGTTAATTTAGAGTTTTTAATTTTAAACTATTAACAAAATGCTGATCTTCAAGTAAATAACTTATAGAACAGAAGTAGTTAATTTAGAGTTTTCAATTTTAAACTATTAACAACATTCTGATCTTCAAGTAAATAACTTATAGATCAAATATAGTTATTTAAGGGTTTTCAATTTTAAACTATTAACAAAATTCTGATCTTCAAGTAAATAACTTAAAGAACTAAAGTATTAGTTTGAAGATTTCGATTTTAAATTGTCTACAAATTTCTGTTCTTTAAGTAAATAACTAAAAGAACAAAAGTAGTTAGTTTATAGCTTTAATTTTAAACTATTAACAAAATACTGATTTTCAAGTAAATAACTTATAGACCAGAAGTAGTTAATTTAGAGTTTTTAATTTTAAACTATTTACAAAATGCTGATCTTCAATAAATAACTTATAGAACAGAAGTAGTTAATTTCGAGTTTTTAATTTTAAACTATTAACAAAATGCTGATCTTCAAGTAAATTACTTATAGAACAAAAGTAGTTATTTTAGGGTTTTCAATTTTAAACTATTAACAAAACTCTGATCTTCATGTAAATAACTTATAGAGCAGAAGTAGTTAATTTAGAGTTTTTAATTTTAAACTATTAACAAAATGCAGATCTTCAAGTAAATAACTTATAGAACAAAAGTAGTTATTTTAGGTTTTCAATTTTAAACTATTAACAAAATTCTGATCTTCAAGTAAATAATTTAAGTAACTAAAGTATTAGTTAGAAGATTTTGATTTTAAATTGCTACAAAATTCTGTTCTTCAAGTAAATAACTTATAGAACAAAAGTAGTTATTTTAGAGTTTTCAATTTTAAACTATTAAAAACATTCTGATCTTCAAGTAAATAACTTATAGAACAGAAGTAGTTAATTTAGAGTTTTTAATTTTAAACTATTAACAAAATGCAGATCTTCAAGTAAATAACTTATAGAACAAAAATAGTTATTTTAGGGTTTTCAATTTTAAACTATTGACAAAATTCTGATCTTCAAGTAAATAACTTAAAGAACTAAAGTATTAGTTTGAAGATTTCGATTTTAAATTGTCTACTAATTTCTGTTCTTTAAGTAAATAACTAAAAGAACAAAAGTAGTTAGTTTATAGCTTTAATTTTAAACTATTAACAAAATACTGATTTTCAAGTAAATAACTTATAGACCAGAAGTAGTTAATTTAGAGTTTTGAATTTTAAACTATTAACAAAATGCTGATCTTCAAGTAAATAGCCTATAGAACAGAAGTAGTTAATTTAGAGTTTTTAATTTTAAACTATTAACAAAATGCAGATCTTCAAGTAAATAACTTAAAGAACTAAAGTATTAGATTGAAGATTTTGATTTTAAATTGTCTACAAAATTCTGTTCTTTAAGTAAATAACTTATAGAACAAAAGTAGTTATTTTAGAGTTTTCAATTTTAAACTATTAAAAACATTCTGATCTCCAAGTAAATAACTTATAGAACAGAAGTAGTTAATTTCGAGTTTTTAATTTTAAACTATTAACAAAATGCAGATCTTCAAGTAAATAACTTATAGAACAAAAATAGTTATTTTAGGGTTTTCAATTCTAAACTATTAACGAAATTCTGATCTTCAAGTAAATAACTTAAGGAACTAAAGTATTAGTTAGAAGATTTTGATTTTAAATTGCTACAAAATTCTGTTCTTCAAGTAAATAACTTATAGAACAAAAGTAGTTATATACTGATTTTGATGAAAATACTGATTTTCAAGTAAATAACTTATAGACCAGAAGTAGTTAATTTAGAGTTTTTAATTTTAAACTATTAACAAAATGCTGATCTTCAAGTAAATAACTTATAGAACAGAAGTAGTTAATTTAGAGTTTTCAATTTTAAACTATTAACAACATTCTGATCTTCAAGTAAATAACTTATAGATCAAATATAGTTATTTAAGGGTTTTCAATTTTAAACTATTAACAAAATTCTGATCTTCAAGTAAATAACTTAAAGAACTAAAGTATTAGTTTGAAGATTTCGATTTTAAATTGTCTACAAATTTCTGTTCTTTAAGTAAATAACTAAAAGAACAAAAGTAGTTAGTTTATAGCTTTAATTTTAAACTATTAACAAAATACTGATTTTCAAGTAAATAACTTATAGACCAGAAGTAGTTAATTTAGAGTTTTTAATTTTAAACTATTTACAAAATGCTGATCTTCAATAAATAACTTATAGAACAGAAGTAGTTAATTTCGAGTTTTTAATTTTAAACTATTAACAAAATGCTGATCTTCAAGTAAATTACTTATAGAACAAAAGTAGTTATTTTAGGGTTTTCAATTTTAAACTATTAACAAAACTCTGATCTTCATGTAAATAACTTATAGAGCAGAAGTAGTTAATTTAGAGTTTTTAATTTTAAACTATTAACAAAATGCAGATCTTCAAGTAAATAACTTATAGAACAAAAGTAGTTATTTTAGGTTTTCAATTTTAAACTATTAACAAAATTCTGATCTTCAAGTAAATAATTTAAGTAACTAAAGTATTAGTTAGAAGATTTTGATTTTAAATTGCTACAAAATTCTGTTCTTCAAGTAAATAACTTATAGAACAAAAGTAGTTATTTTAGAGTTTTCAATTTTAAACTATTAAAAACATTCTGATCTTCAAGTAAATAACTTATAGAACAGAAGTAGTTAATTTAGAGTTTTTAATTTTAAACTATTAACAAAATGCAGATCTTCAAGTAAATAACTTATAGAACAAAAATAGTTATTTTAGGGTTTTCAATTTTAAACTATTGACAAAATTCTGATCTTCAAGTAAATAACTTAAAGAACTAAAGTATTAGTTTGAAGATTTCGATTTTAAATTGTCTACTAATTTCTGTTCTTTAAGTAAATAACTAAAAGAACAAAAGTAGTTAGTTTATAGCTTTAATTTTAAACTATTAACAAAATACTGATTTTCAAGTAAATAACTTATAGACCAGAAGTAGTTAATTTAGAGTTTTGAATTTTAAACTATTAACAAAATGCAGATCTTCAAGTAAATAACTTATAGAACAAAAATAGTTATTTTAGGGTTTTCAATTCTAAACTATTAACGAAATTCTGATCTTCAAGTAAATAACTTAAGGAACTAAAGTATTAGTTAGAAGATTTTGATTTTAAATTGCTACAAAATTCTGTTCTTCAAGTAAATAACTTATAGAACAAAAGTAGTTATATACTGATTTTGATGAAAATACTGATTTTCAAGTAAATAACTTATAGACCAGAAGTAGTTAATTTAGAGTTTTTAATTTTAAACTATTAACAAAATGCTGATCTTCAAGTAAATAACTTATAGAACAGAAGTAGTTAATTTAGAGTTTTCAATTTTAAACTATTAACAACATTCTGATCTTCAAGTAAATAACTTATAGATCAAATATAGTTATTTAAGGGTTTTCAATTTTAAACTATTAACAAAATTCTGATCTTCAAGTAAATAACTTAAAGAACTAAAGTATTAGTTTGAAGATTTCGATTTTAAATTGTCTACAAATTTCTGTTCTTTAAGTAAATAACTAAAAGAACAAAAGTAGTTAGTTTATAGCTTTAATTTTAAACTATTAACAAAATACTGATTTTCAAGTAAATAACTTATAGACCAGAAGTAGTTAATTTAGAGTTTTTAATTTTAAACTATTTACAAAATGCTGATCTTCAATAAATAACTTATAGAACAGAAGTAGTTAATTTCGAGTTTTTAATTTTAAACTATTAACAAAATGCTGATCTTCAAGTAAATTACTTATAGAACAAAAGTAGTTATTTTAGGGTTTTCAATTTTAAACTATTAACAAAACTCTGATCTTCATGTAAATAACTTATAGAGCAGAAGTAGTTAATTTAGAGTTTTTAATTTTAAACTATTAACAAAATGCAGATCTTCAAGTAAATAACTTATAGAACAAAAGTAGTTATTTTAGGTTTTCAATTTTAAACTATTAACAAAATTCTGATCTTCAAGTAAATAATTTAAGTAACTAAAGTATTAGTTAGAAGATTTTGATTTTAAATTGCTACAAAATTCTGTTCTTCAAGTAAATAACTTATAGAACAAAAGTAGTTATTTTAGAGTTTTCAATTTTAAACTATTAAAAACATTCTGATCTTCAAGTAAATAACTTATAGAACAGAAGTAGTTAATTTAGAGTTTTTAATTTTAAACTATTAACAAAATGCAGATCTTCAAGTAAATAACTTATAGAACAAAAATAGTTATTTTAGGGTTTTCAATTTTAAACTATTGACAAAATTCTGATCTTCAAGTAAATAACTTAAAGAACTAAAGTATTAGTTTGAAGATTTCGATTTTAAATTGTCTACTAATTTCTGTTCTTTAAGTAAATAACTAAAAGAACAAAAGTAGTTAGTTTATAGCTTTAATTTTAAACTATTAACAAAATACTGATTTTCAAGTAAATAACTTATAGACCAGAAGTAGTTAATTTAGAGTTTTGAATTTTAAACTATTAACAAAATGCTGATCTTCAAGTAAATAGCCTATAGAACAGAAGTAGTTAATTTAGAGTTTTTAATTTTAAACTATTAACAAAATGCAGATCTTCAAGTAAATAACTTAAAGAACTAAAGTATTAGATTGAAGATTTTGATTTTAAATTGTCTACAAAATTCTGTTCTTTAAGTAAATAACTTATAGAACAAAAGTAGTTATTTTAGAGTTTTCAATTTTAAACTATTAAAAACATTCTGATCTCCAAGTAAATAACTTATAGAACAGAAGTAGTTAATTTCGAGTTTTTAATTTTAAACTATTAACAAAATGCAGATCTTTAAGTAAATAACTTATAGAACAAAAATAGTTATTTTAGGGTTTTCAATTCTAAACTATTAACGAAATTCTGATCTTCAAGTAAATAACTTAAGGAACTAAAGTATTAGTTAGAAGATTTTGATTTTAAATTGCTACAAAATTCTGTTCTTCAAGTAAATAACTTATAGAACAAAAGTAGTTATATACTGATTTTGATGAAAATACTGATTTTCAAGTAAATAACTTATAGACCAGAAGTAGTTAATTTAGAGTTTTTAATTTTAAACTATTAACAAAATGCTGATCTTCAAGTAAATAACTTATAGAACAGAAGTAGTTAATTTAGAGTTTTCAATTTTAAACTATTAACAACATTCTGATCTTCAAGTAAATAACTTATAGATCAAATATAGTTATTTAAGGGTTTTCAATTTTAAACTATTAACAAAATTCTGATCTTCAAGTAAATAACTTAAAGAACTAAAGTATTAGTTTGAAGATTTCGATTTTAAATTGTCTACAAATTTCTGTTCTTTAAGTAAATAACTAAAAGAACAAAAGTAGTTAGTTTATAGCTTTAATTTTAAACTATTAACAAAATACTGATTTTCAAGTAAATAACTTATAGACCAGAAGTAGTTAATTTAGAGTTTTTAATTTTAAACTATTTACAAAATGCTGATCTTCAATAAATAACTTATAGAACAGAAGTAGTTAATTTCGAGTTTTTAATTTTAAACTATTAACAAAATGCAGATCTTCAAGTAAATAACTTATGGAACAAAAGTAGTTATTTTAGGGTTTTCAATTTTAGACTATTAACAAAATTCTGATCTTCAAGTAAATAACTTATAGAACAAAAATAGTTATTTTAGGGTTTTCAATTTTAAACTATTGACAAAATTCTGATCTTCAAGTAAATAACTTAAAGAACTAAAGTATTAGTTTGAAGATTTCGATTTTAAATTGTCTACTAATTTCTGTTCTTTAAGTAAATAACTAAAAGAACAAAAGTAGTTAGTTTATAGCTTTAATTTTAAACTATTAACAAAATACTGATTTTCAAGTAAATAACTTATAGACCAGAAGTAGTTAATTTAGAGTTTTGAATTTTAAACTATTAACAAAATGCTGATCTTCAAGTAAATAGCCTATAGAACAGAAGTAGTTAATTTAGAGTTTTTAATTTTAAACTATTAACAAAATGCAGATCTTCAAGTAAATAACTTAAAGAACTAAAGTATTAGATTGAAGATTTTGATTTTAAATTGTCTACAAAATTCTGTTCTTTAAGTAAATAACTTATAGAACAAAAGTAGTTATTTTAGAGTTTTCAATTTTAAACTATTAAAAACATTCTGATCTCCAAGTAAATAACTTATAGAACAGAAGTAGTTAATTTAGAGTTTTTAATTTTAAACTATTAACAAAATGCAGATCTTCAAGTAAATAACTTATAGAACAAAAATAGTTATTTTAGGGTTTTCAATTCTAAACTATTAACGAAATTCTGATCTTCAAGTAAATAACTTAAGGAACTAAAGTATTAGTTAGAAGATTTTGATTTTAAATTGCTACAAAATTCTGTTCTTCAAGTAAATAACTTATAGAACAAAAGTAGTTATATACTGATTTTGATGAAAATACTGATTTTCAAGCAAATAACTTATAGACCAGAAGTAGTTAATTTAGAGTTTTTAATTTTAAACTATTAACAAAATGCTGATCTTCAAGTAAATAACTTATAGAACAGAAGTAGTTAATTTAGAGTTTTCAATTTTAAACTATTAACAACATTCTGATCTTCAAGTAAATAACTTATAGATCAAATATAGTTATTTAAGGGTTTTCAATTTTAAACTATTAACAAAATTCTGATCTTCAAGTAAATAACTTAAAGAACTAAAGTATTAGTTTGAAGATTTCGATTTTAAATTGTCTACAAATTTCTGTTCTTTAAGTAAATAACTAAAAGAACAAAAGTAGTTAGTTTATAGCTTTAATTTTAAACTATTAACAAAATACTGATTTTCAAGTAAATAACTTATAGACCAGAAGTAGTTAATTTAGAGTTTTTAATTTTAAACTATTTACAAAATGCTGATCTTCAATAAATAACTTATAGAACAGAAGTAGTTAATTTCGAGTTTTTAATTTTAAACTATTAACAAAATGCAGATCTTCAAGTAAATAACTTATGGAACAAAAGTAGTTATTTTAGGGTTTTCAATTTTAGACTATTAACAAAATTCTGATCTTCAAGTAAATAACTTATAGAACAAAAATAGTTATTTTAGGGTTTTGAATTTTAAACTATTGACAAAATTCTGATCTTCAAGTAAATAACTTAAAGAACTAAAGTATTAGTTTGAAGATTTCGATTTTAAATTGTCTACTAATTTCTGTTCTTTAAGTAAATAACTAAAAGAACAAAAGTAGTTAGTTTATAGCTTTAATTTTAAACTATTAACAAAATACTGATTTTCAAGTAAATAACTTATAGACCAGAAGTAGTTAATTTAGAGTTTTGAATTTTAAACTATTAACAAAATGCTGATCTTCAAGTAAATAGCCTATAGAACAGAAGTAGTTAATTTAGAGTTTTTAATTTTAAACTATTAACAAAATGCAGATCTTCAAGTAAATAACTTAAAGAACTAAAGTATTAGATTGAAGATTTTGATTTTAAATTGTCTACAAAATTCTGTTCTTTAAGTAAATAACTTATAGAACAAAAGTAGTTATTTTAGAGTTTTCAATTTTAAACTATTAAAAACATTCTGATCTCCAAGTAAATAACTTATAGAACAGAAGTAGTTAATTTAGAGTTTTTAATTTTAAACTATTAACAAAATGCAGATCTTCAAGTAAATAACTTATAGAACAAAAATAGTTATTTTAGGGTTTTCAATTCTAAACTATTAACGAAATTCTGATCTTCAAGTAAATAACTTAAGGAACTAAAGTATTAGTTAGAAGATTTTGATTTTAAATTGCTACAAAATTCTGTTCTTCAGGTAAATAACTTATAGAACAAAAGTAGTTATATACTGATTTTGATGAAAATACTGATTTTCAAGCAAATAACTTATAGACCAGAAGTAGTTAATTTAGAGTTTTTAATTTTAAACTATTAACAAAATGCTGATCTTCAAGTAAATAACTTATAGAACAGAAGTAGTTAATTTAGAGTTTTCAATTTTAAACTATTAACAACATTCTGATCTTCAAGTAAATAACTTATAGATCAAATATAGTTATTTAAGGGTTTTCAATTTTAAACTATTAACAAAATTCTGATCTTCAAGTACAGTACCGTGCAATCGAATTAGGGCCACTCTTTAAAAATTAATTTTCTTATTATTTACCTTTCCATTTTCGCAATTTCACGATTACTGTAATTTCCAGATCTTAAAAGACCTTCAATTTTAACTTCTTTGTCCCATTTAAGGTCCTTATTTTTACCCATTTCGTAAAAATAATTTTGAAAACTTAAAATTTTATATTAACACTGTAGGTATTGCTCGCTAACGATATACACAAAAACTAACTTGTTCACAACACTTGTCGGGTAGTATACACTTGTAGGAACCACAATTTAATTCAATCCCTTAAATAATGACCAACAACAGACAAAACTACCCCACTTAAAATACCCAAATTTTTGGATTTTACAAATTTTAAATTTATGTATGACTGTTAGGGTGAAATTTGATACCTGCAATTTTTTGAATGCATTTTTTTGAATGCAATGTATTTTTTGAATGTTTTTGAATAATTATTACTTGATAGAAATTCAAAATTAACCAAATCTAAGTAATTGCATTAAAAAAGTAAAAAATCGTGAGTGGCTCTAATTCGCTTGCACGGTACTGTAAATAACTTAAAGAACTAAAGTATTAGTTTGAAGATTTCGATTTTAAATTGTCTACAAATTTCTGTTCTTTAAGTAAATAACTAAAAGAACAAAAGTAGTTAGTTTATAGCTTTAATTTTAAACTATTAACAAAATACTGATTTTCAAGTAAATAACTTATAGACCAGAAGTAGTTAATTTAGAGTTTTTAATTTTAAACTATTTACAAAATGCTGATCTTCAATAAATAACTTATAGAACAGAAGTAGTTAATTTCGAGTTTTTAATTTTAAACTATTAACAAAATGCAGATCTTCAAGTAAATAACTTATGGAACAAAAGTAGTTATTTTAGGGTTTTCAATTTTAGACTATTAACAAAATTCTGATCTTCAAGTAAATAACTTATAGAACAGAATTAGTAATTTCGAGTTTTTAATTTTAAACTATAAACAAAATCCAGATCTTCAAGTAAATAACTTATAGAACAAACGTAGTTATTTTAGTATTTTCAATTTTAAACTATTAACAAAATTCTGATCATCAAGTAAATAACTTAAAGAATTAAAGTATTAGTTTGAAGATTTTGATTTTAAATTGTCTACATATTTCTGTTTTTTAAGTAAATAACTAAAAGAACAAAAGTAGTTAGATTATAAATAATTAGAATTATTAATTTTAAAAATTTATATAAATATAATATCAGTAATGAGCTAAGTTAACAATAAATCAAACTAATATTTTCGAGCTTTCGAGAGTGGATACACTCTTTATCAAGATATATTAATAATATATATATTAATAATATATTATTAATATATAATATTAATATAATTAAGCTCATTACTGATATTATATTTATATATAGTTAGATTATAGCTTTAATTTTAAACTATTAACAAAATGCAGATCTTCAAGTAAATAACTTATAGAACAATAGTAGTTATTTTAGGGTTTTCAATTTTAAACTATTAGCAAAATTCTGATCTTCAAGTAAATGACCTCAAGAACTAAAGTATTAGTTAGAATATTTTGATTTTAAATTGCTACAAAATTCTGTTCTTCAAGTAAATAACTTATATAACAAAAGTAGTTATTTTAGAGTTTTCAATTTTAAACTATTAACAAAATTCAGATCTTCAAGTAAATAACTTATAGAACAGAAGTAGTTAATTTAGAGTTTTTAATTTTAAACTATTAACAAAATGCAGATCTTCAAGTAAATAACTTATAGAACAAAAGTAGTTATTTTAGGGTTTTCAATTTTAAACTATTAACAAAATTCTGATCTTGATGTAAATAACTTATAGAACAGAAGTAGTTAATTTAGAGTTTTTAATTTTAAACTATTAACAACATGCAGATCTTCAAGTAAATAACTTATAGAACAAAAGTAGTTATTTTAAGGTTTTCAATTTTAAACTATTAACAAAATTCTGATCTTCAAGTAAATAACTTAAGTAACTAAAGTATTAGTTAGAATATTTTGATTTTAAATTGCTACAAAATTCTGTTCTTCAAGTAAATAACTTATTGAACAAAAGTAGTTATTTTAGAGTTTTCAATTTTAAACTATTAAAAACATTCTGATCTTCAAGTAAATAACTTATAGAACAGAAGTAGTTAATTTAGAGTTTTTAATTTTAAACTATTAACAAAATGCAGATCTTCAAGTAAATAACTTATAGACCAGAAGTAGTTAATTTAGAGTTTTTATTTTTAAACTATTAACAAAATGCAGATCTTCAAGTAAATAACTAATAGAACAAAAGTAGTTATTTTAGGGTTTTCAATTTTAAACTATTAACAAAATTCTGATCTTGATGTAAATAACTTATAGAACAGAAGTAGTTAATTTAGAGGTTTTAATTTTAAACTATTAACAAAATGCAGATCTTCAAGTAAATTACTTATAGAACAAAAGTAGTTATTTTAGGGTTTTCAATTTTAAACTATTAACAAAATTCTCATCTGCAAGTCAATAACTTAAGTAACTAAAGTATTAGTTAGAAGATTTTGATTTTAAATTGCTACAAAATTCTGTTCTTCAAGTAAATAACTTATAGAACAAAAGTAGTTATTTTAGAGTTTTCAATTTTTAACTATTAAAAACATTCTGATCTTCAAGTAAATAACTTATAGAACTGAAGTAGTTAATTTAGAGTTTTTAATTTTAAACTATTAACAAAATGCAGATCTTCAAGTAAATAACTTATAGAACAAAAATAGTTATTTTAGGGTTTTCAATTTTAAACTATTGACAAAATTCTGATCTTCAAGTAAATAACTTAAAGAACTAAAGTATTAGTTTGAAGATTTCGATTTAAAATTGTCTACTAATTTCTGTTCTTTAAGTAAATAACTAAAAGAACAAAAGTAGTTAGTTTATAGCTTAAATTTTAAACTATTAACAAAATACTGATTTTCAAGTAAATAACTTATAGACCAGAAGTAGTTATTTTAGGGTTTTCAATTTTAAACTATTAACAAAATTCTGATCTTCAAGTAAATAACTTAAGGAACTAAAGTATTAGTTAGAAGATTTTGATTTTAAATTGCTACAAAATTCTGTTCTTCAAGTAAATATCTTATAGAACAAAAGTAGTTATTTTAGAGTTTTCAATTTTAAACTATTAAAAACATTCTGATCTTCAAGTAAATAACTTATAGAACAGAAGTAGTTAATTTAGAGTTTTTAATTTTAAACTATTAACAAAATGCAGATCTTCAAGTAAATAACTTATAGAACAAAAATAGTTATTTTAGGGTTTTCAATTTTAAACTATTGACAAAATTCTGATCTTCAAGTAAATAACTTAAAGAACTAAAGTATTAGTTTGAAGATTTCGATTTTAAATTGTCTACTAATTTCTGTTCTTTAAGTAAAAAACTAAAAGAACAAAAGTAGTTAGTTTATAGCTTTAATTTTAAACTATTAACAAAATACTGATTTTCAAGTAAATAACTTATAGACCAGAAGTATTTAATTTAGAGTTTTGAATTTTAAACTATTAACAAAATGCTGATCTTCAAGTAAATAGCCTATAGAACAGAAGTAGTTAATTTAGAGTTTTTAATTTTAAACTATTAACAAAATGCAGATCTTCAAGTAAATAACTTAAAGAACTAAAGTATTAGATTGAAGATTTTGATTTTAAATTGTCTACAAAATTCTGTTCTTTAAGTAAATAACTTATAGAACAAAAGTAGTTATTTTAGAGTTTTCAATTTTAAACTATTAAAAACATTCTGATCTCCAAGTAAATAACTTATAGAACAGAAGTAGTTAATTTCGAGTTTTTAATTTTAAACTATTAACAAAATGCAGATCTTCAAGTAAATAACTTATAGAACAAAAATAGTTATTTTAGGGTTTTCAATTCTAAACTATTAACGAAATTCTGATCTTCAAGTAAATAACTTAAGGAACTAAAGTATTAGTTAGAAGATTTTGATTTTAAATTGCTACAAAATTCTGTTCTTCAAGTAAATAACTTATAGAACAAAAGTAGTTATATACTGATTTTGATGAAAATACTGATTTTCAAGTAAATAACTTATAGACCAGAAGTAGTTAATTTAGAGTTTTTAATTTTAAACTATTAACAAAATGCTGATCTTCAAGTAAATAACTTATAGAACAGAAGTAGTTAATTTAGAGTTTTCAATTTTAAACTATTAACAACATTCTGATCTTCAAGTAAATAACTTATAGATCAAATATAGTTATTTAAGGGTTTTCAATTTTAAACTATTAACAAAATTCTGATCTTCAAGTAAATAACTTAAAGAACTAAAGTATTAGTTTGAAGATTTCGATTTTAAATTGTCTACAAATTTCTGTTCTTTAAGTAAATAACTAAAAGAACAAAAGTAGTTAGTTTATAGCTTTAATTTTAAACTATTAACAAAATACTGATTTTCAAGTAAATAACTTATAGACCAGAAGTAGTTAATTTAGAGTTTTTAATTTTAAACTATTTACAAAATGCTGATCTTCAATAAATAACTTATAGTACAGAAGTAGTTAATTTCGAGTTTTTAATTTTAAACTATTAACAAAATGCTGATCTTCAAGTAAATTACTTATAGAACAAAAGTAGTTATTTTAGGGTTTTCAATTTTAAACTATTAACAAAACTCTGATCTTCATGTAAATAACTTATAGAACAGAAGTAGTTAATTTAGAGTTTTTAATTTTAAACTATTAACAAAATGCAGATCTTCAAGTAAATAACTTATAGAACAAAAGTAGTTATTTTAGGTTTTCAATTTTAAACTATTAACAAAATTCTGATCTTCAAGTAAATAATTTAAGTAACTAAAGTATTAGTTAGAAGATTTTGATTTTAAATTGCTACAAAATTCTGTTCTTCAAGTAAATAACTTATAGAACAAAAGTAGTTATTTTAGAGTTTTCAATTTTAAACTATTAAAAACATTCTGATCTTCAAGTAAATAACTTATAGAACAGAAGTAGTTAATTTAGAGTTTTTAATTTTAAACTATTAACAAAATGCAGATCTTCAAGTAAATAACTTATAGAACAAAAATAGTTATTTTAGGGTTTTCAATTTTAAACTATTGACAAAATTCTGATCTTCAAGTAAATAACTTAAAGAACTAAAGTATTAGTTTGAAGATTTCGATTTTAAATTGTCTACTAATTTCTGTTCTTTAAGTAAAAAACTAAAAGAACAAAAGTAGTTAGTTTATAGCTTTAATTTTAAACTATTAACAAAATACTGATTTTCAAGTAAATAACTTATAGACCAGAAGTAGTTAATTTAGAGTTTTGAATTTTAAACTATTAACAAAATGCTGATCTTCAAGTAAATAGCCTATAGAACAGAAGTAGTTAATTTAGAGTTTTTAATTTTAAACTATTAACAAAATGCAGATCTTCAAGTAAATAACTTAAAGAACTAAAGTATTAGATTGAAGATTTTGATTTTAAATTGTCCACAAAATTCTGTTCTTTAAGTAAATAACTTATAGAACAAAAGTAGTTATTTTAGAGTTTTCAATTTTAAACTATTAAAAACATTCTGATCTCCAAGTAAATAACTTATAGAACAGAAGTAGTTAATTTCGAGTTTTTAATTTTAAACTATTAACAAAATGCAGATCTTCAAGTAAATAACTTATAGAACAAAAATAGTTATTTTAGGGTTTTCAATTCTAAACTATTAACGAAATTCTGATCTTCAAGTAAATAACTTAAGGAACTAAAGTATTAGTTAGAAGATTTTGATTTTAAATCGCTACAAAATTCTGTTCTTCAAGTAAATAACTTATAGAACAAAAGTAGTTATATACTGATTTTGATGAAAATACTGATTTTCAAGTAAATAACTTATAGACCAGAAGTAGTTAATTTAGAGTTTTTAATTTTAAACTATTAACAAAATGCTGATCTTCAAGTAAATAACTTATAGAACAGAAGTAGTTAATTTAGAGTTTTCAATTTTAAACTATTAACAACATTCTGATCTTCAAGTAAATAACTTATAGATCAAATATAGTTATTTAAGGGTTTTCAATTTTAAACTATTAACAAAATTCTGATCTTCAAGTAAATAACTTAAAGAACTAAAGTATTAGTTTGAAGATTTCGATTTTAAATTGTCTACAAATTTCTGTTCTTTAAGTAAATAACTAAAAGAACAAAAGTAGTTAGTTTATAGCTTTAATTTTAAACTATTAACAAAATACTGATTTTCAAGTAAATAACTTATAGACCAGAAGTAGTTAATTTAGAGTTTTTAATTTTAAACTATTTACAAAATGCTGATCTTCAATAAATAACTTATAGAACAGAAGTAGTTAATTTCGAGTTTTTAATTTTAAACTATTAACAAAATGCAGATCTTCAAGTAAATAACTTATGGAACAAAAGTAGTTATTTTAGGGTTTTCAATTTTAGACTATTAACAAAATTCTGATCTTCAAGTAAATAACTTATAGAACAAAAATAGTTATTTTAGGGTTTTCAATTTTAAACTATTGACAAAATTCTGATCTTCAAGTAAATAACTTAAAGAACTAAAGTATTAGTTTGAAGATTTCGATTTTAAATTGTCTACTAATTTCTGTTCTTTAAGTATATAACTAAAAGAACAAAAGTAGTTAGTTTATAGCTTTAATTTTAAACTATTAACAAAATACTGATTTTCAAGTAAATAACTTATAGACCAGAAGTAGTTAATTTAGAGTTTTGAATTTTAAACTATTAACAAAATGCTGATCTTCAAGTAAATAGTCTATAGAACAGAAGTAGTTAATTTAGAGTTTTTAATTTTAAACTATTAACAAAATGCAGATCTTCAAGTAAATAACTTAAAGAACTAAAGTATTAGATTGAAGATTTTGATTTTAAATTGTCTACAAAATTCTGTTCTTTAAGTAAATAACTTATAGAACAAAAGTAGTTATTTTAGAGTTTTCAATTTTAAACTATTAAAAACATTCTGATCTCCAAGTAAATAACTTATAGAACAGAAGTAGTTAATTTAGAGTTTTTAATTTTAAACTATTAACAAAATGCAGATCTTCAAGTAAATAACTTATAGAACAAAAATAGTTATTTTAGGGTTTTCAATTCTAAACTATTAACGAAATTCTGATCTTCAAGTAAATAACTTAAGGAACTAAAGTATTAGTTAGAAGATTTTGATTTTAAATTGCTACAAAATTCTGTTCTTCAAGTAAATAACTTATAGAACAAAAGTAGTTATATACTGATTTTGATGAAAATACTGATTTTCAAGCAAATAACTTATAGACCAGAAGTAGTTAATTTAGAGTTTTTAATTTTAAACTATTAACAAAATGCTGATCTTCAAGTAAATAACTTATAGAACAGAAGTAGTTAATTTAGAGTTTTCAATTTTAAACTATTAACAACATTCTGATCTTCAAGTAAATAACTTATAGATCAAATATAGTTATTTAAGGGTTTTCAATTTTAAACTATTAACAAAATTCTGATCTTCAAGTAAATAACTTAAAGAACTAAAGTATTAGTTTGAAGATTTCGATTTTAAATTGTCTACAAATTTCTGTTCTTTAAGTAAATAACTAAAAGAACAAAAGTAGTTAGTTTATAGCTTTAATTTTAAACTATTAACAAAATACTGATTTTCAAGTAAATAACTTATAGACCAGAAGTAGTTAATTTAGAGTTTTTAATTTTAAACTATTTACAAAATGCTGATCTTCAATAAATAACTTATAGAACAGAAGTAGTTAATTTCGAGTTTTTAATTTTAAACTATTAACAAAATGCAGATCTTCAAGTAAATTACTTATAGAACAAAAGTAGTTATTTTAGGGTTTTCAATTTTAAACTATTAACAAAACTCTGATCTTCATGTAAATAACTTATAGAACAGAAGTAGTTAATTTAGAGTTTTTAATTTTAAACTATTAACAAAATGCAGATCTTCAAGTAAATAACTTATAGAACAAAAGTAGTTATTTTAGGTTTTCAATTTTAAACTATTAACAAAATTCTGATCTTCAAGTAAATAATTTAAGTAACTAAAGTATTAGTTAGAAGATTTTGATTTTAAATTGCTACAAAATTCTGTTCTTCAAGTAAATAACTTATAGAACAAAAGTAGTTATTTTAGAGTTTTCAATTTTAAACTATTAAAAACATTCTGATCTTCAAGTAAATAACTTATTGAACAGAAGTAGTTAATTTAGAGTTTTTAATTTTAAACTATTAACAAAATGCAGATCTTCAAGTAAATAACTTATAGAACAAAAATAGTTATTTTAGGGTTTTCAATTTTAAACTATTGACAAAATTCTGATCTTCAAGTAAATAACTTAAAGAACTAAAGTATTAGTTTGAAGATTTCGATTTAAAATTGTCTACTAATTTCTGTTCTTTAAGTAAATAACTAAAAGAACAAAAGTAGTTAGTTTATAGCTTAAATTTTAAACTATTAACAAAATACTGATTTTCAAGTAAATAACTTATAGACCAGAAGTAGTTAATTAAGAGTTTTTAATTTTAAACTATTAACAAAATGCTGATCTTCAAGTAAATAACCTATGGAACAGAAGTAGTTAATTTAGAGTTTTTAATTTTAAACTATTAACAAAATGCAGATCTTGATGTAAATAACTTATAGAACAGAAGTAGTTAATTTAGAGTTTTTAATTTTAAACAATTAAAAAAATGCAGATCTTCAAGTAAATAACTTATAGAACAGAAGTAGTTAACTTAGAGTTTTTAATTTTAAACTATTAATAAAATGCAGATCTTCAAGTAAATAACTTATAGTACAAAAATAGTTATTTTAGGGTTTTCAATTTTTAACTATTGGCAAAATTCTGATCTTCAAGTAAATAACTTAAAGAACTAAAGTATTAGTAAGAAGATTTCGATTTTAAATTGTCTACTAATTTCTGTTCTTTAAGTAAATAACTAAAAGAACAAAAGTAGTTAGTTTATAGCTTTAATTTTAAACTATTAACAAAATACTGATTTTCAAGTAAATAACTTATAGACCAGAAGTAGTTAATTTAGGGTTTTTAATTTTAAACTATTAACAAAATGCTGATCTTCAAGTAAATAACCTATAGAACAGAAGTAGTTAATTTAGAGTTTTTAATTTTAAACTATTAACAAAATGCAGATCTTCAAGTAAATAACTTAAAGAACAAAAGTATTAGTTTGAAGATTTTGATTTTAAATTGTCTACATATTTCTGTTCTTTAAGTAAATAACTAAAAGAACAAAAGTAGTTATTTTAGGGTTTTCAATTTTAAACTATTAGCAAAATTCTGATCTTCAAGTAAATAACTTAAAGAACTAAAGTATTAGTTAGAATATTTTGATTTTAAATTGCTACAAAATTCTGTTCTTCAAGTAAATAACTTATAGAACAAAAGTAGTTATTTTAGAGTTTCCCATTTTAAACTATTAACAAAATTCTGATCTTCATGTAAATAACTTATAGATCAGAAGTAGTTAATATAGAGTTTTTAATTTTAAACTATTAACAAAATGCAGATCTTCAAGTAAATAACTTATAGAACAAAAGTAGTTATTTTAGCGTTTTCAATTTTAAACTATTAACAAAATTCTGATTTTCAAGTAAATAACTTAAAGAACCAAAGTATAAGTTAGAATATTTTGATTTTAAATTGCTACAAAATTTTGTTCTTCAAGTAAATAACTTATAGAACAAAAGTAGTTATTTTAGAGTTTTCAATTTTAAACTATTAACAACATTCTGATTTTCAAGTAAATAACTTATAGAACAGAAGTAGTTAATTTAGAGTTTTTAATTTTAGACTATTAACAAAATGCAGATCTTCAAGTAAATAACTTATAGAACAAAAGTAGTTATTTTAGGGTTTTCAATTTTAAACTATTAACAAAATTCTGATCTTCGTGTAAATAACTTATAGATCAGAAGTAGTTAATTTAGAGTTTTTAATTTTAAACTATTAACAAAATGCAGATTTTCAAGAAAATAACTTAAAGAACTAAAGTATTAGTTAGAAAATTTTGATTTTAAATTGCTACAAAATTCTCTTCTTCAAGTGTATAGCTTACAGAACAAAAGTAGTTATTTTAGCGTTTTCAATCTTAAACTATTAACAAAATTCTGATCTTCAAGTAAATAACTTAAAGAACTAAAGTATTAATTTGAAGATTCTGATTTTAAATTGTCGACAAAATTCTGTTTTTCTAGTAAATAACTTATAGAACAAAAGTAGTTATTTTCGGGTTTTCAATTTTAAACTATTAACAAAATTCTGATCTTCAAGTAAATAACTTAAAGAACTAAAGTATTAGATTGAAGATTTTGATTTTAAATTGTCTACAAAATTCTGTTATTTAAGTAAATAACTTAAAGAAGAAAAGTAGTAAGTTTATAGCTTTTTTTAAACTATTAACAAAATGCTGATCTTCAAGTAAATATCTTATAGAACAGAAGTAGTTAATTTAGAGTTTTTAATTTTAAACTATTAACAAAATGCAGATCTTCAAGTAAATTACTTATAGAACAAAAGTAGTTATTTTAGGGTTTTCAATTTTAAACTATTAACAAAACTCTGATCTTCATGTAAATAACTTATAGAACAGAAGTAGTTAATTTAGAGTTTTTAATTTTAAACTATTAACAAAATGCAGATCTTCAAGTAAATAACTTATAGAACAAAAGTAGGGTCATGTCTTGCAGGTTGCCACTTCTTGCAGGTTGCCACCACAGCCGAATTTCTACATTCTAGGTGGGTCAACCCTTAAATACCGACGGCCATCGATGTTAAACGAGTAGTTGTCACTTTTAAACCTATTTTGGTGCGTACCGACATAATAACAGGGTGTTTTTGGATAAAAGTGTGAAATATTATTTTTTTTAAATTGAAAAATTAAAATTGTGTTTTTTTTGTGTGTCCGTAAATTGAACTTTTTCGTCGACAATTTAAGGTAGATATTTTTGCTGTGTTGCTTTTACATTCAATTTTCATATTCCTTAAAAATTTCTAAACATATCATGAGTTGGCAGTTTTTTTTTCACGTATAATCTAAAGTGGTGTAAAAGTGCAGGTTGCCACCTTTCACCTAAATTCATTTTAAATAAATAAGAACGTATTAAACTTTTGTCTCAATTTTTTTATTGACTATTTACAATATAATTTACAGAAAAAAAAATAAAAACAATTTTTTTCGAATTTTTTATAAAATTTTAAAAAATAATTTTTTTCATATCAATTTACATTAATGTTTTTTTCATGGCCACTAAGTGTAAATATAAATAAATAAATATAAATCATATGTTTTTGCTTGGTTTTTTCTACATTTTTAACAGTTTTTCATGGGGTGGCAACCTGCAAGACAAAATTTCAAAGTGTCGATTTTAGATGTTTTTGAAAATTTGCTGTAAAGTTTTAGTTTTTGAAAATTTAAATGATTTCTAGCTCAGGATAGTGCCTTTACACTTCCCCTTTCCTGTATATGTGATTATATCAACAATACGTTGATTGTATTACGAGTTATGATCAAAAAGGCTATGGGGTGGCAACCTGCAAGACATTACCCTAGTTATTTTAGGGTTTTCAATTTTAAACTGTTAACAAAATTCTGATCTTCAAGTAAATAACTTAAGTAACTAAAGTATTAGTTAGAAGATTTTGATTTTAAATTGCCACAAAATTCTGTTCTTCAAGTAAATAACTTATAGAACAAAAGTAGTTATTTTAGAGTTTTCAATTTTAAACTATTAACAACATTCTGATCTTCAAGTAAATAACTTATAGATGAAATATAGTTATTTTAGGGTTTTCAATTTTAAACTATTAACAAAATTCTGATCTTCAAGTAAATAACTTATAGACCGAAAGTATTAGTTTGAAGATTTCGATTTTAAATTGTCTACAAACTTCTGTTCTTTAAGTAAATAACTAAAAGAACAAAAGTAGTTAGTTTATAGCTTTAATTTTAAATTATTAACAAAATACTGATTTTCAAGTAAATAACTTATAGACCAGAAGTAGTTAATTTAGAGTTTTTAATTTTAAACTATTAACAAAATGCTGATCTTCAAGTAAATAACTTATAGAACAGAAGTAGTTAATTTAGAGTTTTTAATTTTAAACTATTAACAAAATGCAGATCTTCAAGTAAATAACTTATGGAACAAAAGTAGTTATTTTAGGGTTTTCAATTTTAAACTATTAACAAAATTCTGATCTTCAAGTAAATAACTTATAGAACAGAAGTAGTAATTTCGAGTTGTTAATTTTAAACTATTAACAAAATCCAGATCTTCAAGTAAATAACTTATAGAACAAACGTAGTTATTTTAGTATTTTCAATTTTAAACTATTAACAAAATTCTGATCTTCAAGTAAATAACTTAAAGAACTAAAGTATTAGTTTGAAGATTTTGATTTTAAATTGTCTACATATATCTGTTCTTTAAGTAAATAACTAAAAGAACAAAAGTAGTTAGATTATAGCTTTAATTTGAAACATATATATAAATATAATATCAGTAATGAGCTAAGTTAACAATAAATCAAACTAATATTTTCGAGCTTTCGAGAGTGGATACTCTCTTTATCAAGATATATTAATAATAAAATTTTTAATTTTAAACTATTAACAAAATGCAGATCTTCAAGTAAATAACTTATAGAACAAACCTAGTTATTTTAGTATTTTCAATTTTGAACTATTAACAAAATTTTGATCTTCAAGTAAATAACTTAAAGAACTAAAGTATTAGTTTGAAGATTTTGATTTTAAATTGTTACAAAATTCTGTTCTTCAAGTAAATAACTTATATAACAAAAGTAGTTATTTTAGGGTTTTTCAATTTTAAACTATTAGCAAAATTCTGATCTTCAAGTAAATAACTTATAGAACAGAAGTAGTTAATTTAGAGTTTTTAGTTTAAACTATTAACAAAATGCAGATCTTCAAGTAAATAACTTATAGAACAAAAGTAGTTATTATAGGGTTTTCAATTTTAAACTATTAACAAAATTCTGATCTTGATGTAAATAACTTATAGAACAGAAGTAGTTAATTTAGAGTTTTTAATTTTAAACTATTAACAAAATGCAGATCTTCAAGTAAATAACTTATAGAACAAAAGTAGTTATTTTAGGGTTTTCAATTTTAAACTATTAACAAAATTCTGATCTTCAAGTAAATAACTTAAGTAACTAAAGTATTAGTTAGAAGATTTTGATTTTAAATTGCTACAAAATTATGTTCTTCTAGTAAATAACTTATAGAACAAAAGTAGTTATTTTAGAGTTTTCAATTTTAAACAATTAAAAACATTCTGATCTTCAAGTAAATAACTTATAGAACGGAAGTAGTTAATTTAGAGTTTTTAATTTTAAACTATTAACAAAATGCAGATCTTCAAGTAAATAACTTATAGAACAAAAATAGTTATTTTAGGGTTTTCAATTTTGAACTATTAGCAAAATTCTGATCTTCAAGTAAATAACTTAATGAACTAAAGTATTAGTTAGAAGATTTTGATTTTAAATTGTCTACATATTTCCGTTCTTTAAGTAAATAACTAAAAGAACAAAAGTAGTTAGATTATAGCTTTAATTTTAAACTATTAACAAAATGCAGATCTTCAAGTAAATAACTTATAGAACAAAAGTAGTTAATTTAGGGTTTTCAATTTTAAACTATCAACAAAATTCTGATCTTCAGGTAAATAACTTATAGAACAGAAGTAGTTAATTTAGAGTTTTTAATTTTAAACTATAAACAAAATGCAGATCTTCAAGTAAATAACTTATAGAACAAAAGTAGTTATTTTAAGGTTTTCAATTTTAAACTATTAACAAAATTCTGATCTTCAAGTAAATAATTTATAGAACAAACCTAGTTATTTTAGTATTTTCAATTTTGAAATATTAACAAAATTCTGATCTTCAAGTAAATAACTTAAAGAACTAAAGTATTAGTTTGAAGATTTTGATTTTAAATTGTCTACATATTTCCGTTCTTTAAGTAAATAACTAAAAGAACAAAAGTAGTTAGATTATAGCTTTAATTTTAAACTATTAACAAAATGCAGATCTTCAACTAAATAACTTATAGAACAAAAGTAGTTATTTTAGCGTTTTCAATTTTAAACTATTAACAAAATTCTGATCTTCAAGTAAATAACTTAAAGAACTAAAGTATTAGTTAGAATATTTTGATTTTAAATTGCTACAAAATTCTGTTCTTCAAGTAAATAACTTATAGAACAAAAGTAGTTATTTTAGAGTTTCCCATTTTAAACTATTAACAAAATTCTGATCTTCAAGTAAATAACTTATAGAACAAAAGTAGTTATTTTAGGGTTTTCAATTTTAAACTATTAACAAAATTCTGATCTTCAGTAAATAACTTAAGTAACTAAAGTATTAGTTAGAAGATTTTGATTTTAAATTACTACAAAATTCTGTTCTTCAAGTAAATAACTTATAGAACAAAAGTAGTTATTTTAGAGTTTTCAATTTTAAACTATTAAAAACATTCTGATCTTCAAGTAAATAACTTATAGAACAGAAGTAGTTAATTTAGAGTTTTTAATTTCAAACTATTAACAAAATGCAGATCTTCAAGTAAATAACTTATAGAACAAAAATAGTTATTTTAGGGTTTTCAATTTTAAACTATTGACAAAATTCTGATCTTCAAGTAAATAACTTAAAGAACTAAAGTATTAGTTTGAAGATTTTGATTTTAAATTGTCTACATATTTCTGTTCTTTAAGTAAATAACTAAAAGAACAAAAGTAGTTATTTTAGGGTTTTCAATTTTAAACTATTAGGAAAATTCTGATCTTCAAGTAAATAACTTAAAGAACTAAAGTATTAGTTAGAAGATTTTGATTTTAAATTGCTACAAAATTCTGTTCTTCAAGTAAATAACTTATAGTACAAAAGTAGTTATTTTAGAGTTTTCAAATTTAAACTATTAACAAAATTCTGATCTTCAAGTAAATAACTTGTAGAACAGAAGTAGTTAATTTAGAGTTGTTAATTTTAAACTATTAACAAAATTCTGATCTTCAAGTAAATAACTTAAAAAACTAAAGTATTAGTTAGAATATTTTGATTTTAAATTGCTACAAAATTCTGATCTTCATGTAAATAACTTATAGAACAGAAGTAGTTAATTTAGAGTTTTTAATTTTAAACTATTAACAAAATGCAGATCTTCAAGTAAATAAATTATAGAACAAAAGTAGTTATTTTAGGGTTTTCAATTTTAAACTATTAACAAAATTCTGAGCTTTATGTAAATAACTTATAGAACAGAAATAGTTAATTTAGAGTTTTTAATTTTAAACTATTAACAAAATGCAGATCTTCAAGTAAATAACTTATAGAACAAAAGTAGTTATTTTAGGGTTTTCAATTTTAAACTATTAACAAAATTCTGATCTTCAAGTAAATAACTGATAGAACAAAAGTAGTTATTTTAGAGTTTTCAATTTTAAACTATTAACAACATTCTGATCTTCCTGTAAATAACTTATAGATCAGAAGTAGTTAATTTAGAGTTTTTAATTTTAAACTATTAACAAAATGCAGATCTTCAAGTAAATAACTAAAAGAACAAAAGTAGTTATTTTAGGATTTTCAATTTTAAACTATTAGCAAAATTCTGATCTTCAAGTAAATAACTTAAAGAACTAAAGTATTAGTTAGAAGATTTTGATTTTAAATTGCTACAAAATTCTCTTCTTCAAGTAAATAACTTATAGTACAAAAGTAGTTATTTTAGAGTTTTCAATTTTAAACTATTAACAAAATTCTGATCTTCAAGTAAATAACTTGTAGAACAGAAGTAGTTAATTTAGAGTTGTTAATTTTAAACTATTAACAAAATGCAGATCTTCAAGTAAATAACTTATAGAACAAAAGTAGTTATTTTAGGGTTTTCAATTTTAAACTATCAACAAACTTCTGATCTTCAGGTAAATAACTTATAAAACAGAAGTAGTTAATTTAGAGTTTTTAATTTTAAACTATAAACAAAATGCAGATCTTCAAGTAAATAACTTATAGAACAAAAGTAGTTATTTTAGGGCTTTCAATTATAAACTATTAACAAAATTCTGATCTTCAAGTAAATAACTTAAAGAACTAAAGTATTAATTTGAAGATTTTGATTTTAAATTGTCTACATATTTCCGTTCTTTAAGTAAATAACTAAAAGAACAAAAGTAGTTAGATTATAGCTTTAATTTTAAACTATTAACAAAATGCAGATCTTCAACTAAATAACTTATAGAACAAAAAAAGTTATTTTAGCGTTTTCAATTTTAAACTATTAGCTAAATTCTGATCTTCAAGTAAATAACTTAAAGAACTAAAGTATTAGTTAGAATATTTTGATTTTAAATTGCTACAAAATTCTGTTCTTCAAGTAAATAACTTATAGAACAAAAGTAGTTATTTAAGAGTTTCCCATTTTAAACTATTAACAAAATTCTGATCTTTATGTAAATAACTTATAGAACAGAAGTAGTTAATTTAGAGTTTTCAATTTTAAACTATTAACAAAATTCTGATCTTCAAGTAAATAACTTAAAGAACTAAAGTATTAGTTTGAAGATTTTGATTTTAAATTGTCTACATATTTCTGTTCTTTAAGTAAATAACTAAAAGAACAAAAGTAGTTAGATTATAGCTTTAATTTTAAACTATTAACAAAATGCAGATCTTCAAGTAAATAACTTATAGAACAATAGTATTTAATTTAGAGTTTTCAATTTTAAACTATTAGCAAAATTCTGATCTTCAAATAAATGACTTAAAGAACTAAAGTATTAGTTAGAATATTTTGATTTTAAATTGCTACAAAATTCAGATCTTCAAGTAAATAACTTATAGAACAGAAGTAGTTAATTTAGAGTTTTTAATTTTAAACTATTAACAAAATTCAGATCTTCAAGTAAATAACTTATAGAACAAAAGTAGTTATTATAGGGTTTTCAATTTTAAACTAATAACAAAATCCTGATCTTGATGTAAATAACTTATAGCACAGAAGTAGTTAATTTAGAGTTTTTAATTTTAAACTATTAACAAAATGCAGATCTTCAAGTAAATAACTTATAGAACAAAAGTAGTTATTTTAGGGTTTTCAATTTTAAACTATTAACAAAATTCTGATCTTCAAGTAAATAACTTATAGAACAAAAGTAGTTATTTTAGAGTTTTCAATTTTAAACTGTTAACAACATTCTGATCTTCCTGTAAATAACTTATAGATCAGAAGTAGTTAATTTAGAGTTTTTAATTTTAAACTATTAACAAAATGCAGATCTTCAAGTAAATAACTAAAAGAACAAAAGTAGTTATTTTAGGGTTTTCAATTTTAAACTATTAGCAAAATTCTGATCTTCAAGTAAATAACTTAAAGAACTAAAGTATTAGTTAGAAGATTTTGATTTTAAATTGCTACAAAATTCTGTTCTTCAAGTAAATAACTTATAGTACAAAAGTAGTTATTTTAGAGTTTTCAATTTTAAACTATTAACAAAATTCTGATCTTCAAGTAAATAACTTGTAGAACAGAAGTAGTTAATTTAGAGTTGTTAATTTTAACCTATTAACAAAATGCAGATCTTCAAGTAAATAACTTATAGAACAAAAGTAGTTATTTTAGGGTTTTCAATTTTAAACTATCAACAAACTTCTGATCTTCAGGTAAATAACTTATAACACAGAAGTAGTTAATTTAGAGTTTTTAATTTTAAACTATAAACAAAATGCAGATCTTCAAGTAGATAACTTATAGAACAAAAGTAGTTATTTTAGAGTTTTCAATTTTAAACTATTAACAAAATTCTGATCTTCAAGTAAATAACTTATAGAACAAACCTAGTTATTTTAGTATTTTCAATTTTGAACTATTAACAAAATTCTGATCTTCAAGTAAATAACTTAAAGAACTAAAGTATTAGTTTGAAGATTTTGATTTTAAATTGTCTACATATTTCCGTTCTTTAAGTAAATAACTAAAAGAACAAAAGTAGTTAGATTATAGCTTTAATTTTAAACTATTAACAAAATGCAGATCTTCAACTAAATAACTTATAGAACAAAAGTAGTTATTTTAGCGTTTTCAATTTTAAACTATTAGCAAAATTCTGATCTTCAAGTAAATAACTTGTAGAACAGAAGTAGTTAATTTAGAGTTGTTAATTTTAAACTATTAACAAAATGCAGATCTTCAAGTAAATAACTTATAGAACAAAAGTAGTTATTTTAGGGTTTTCAATTTTAAACTATCAACAAACTTCTGATCTTCAGGTAAATAACTTATAAAACAGAAGTAGTTAATTTAGAGTTTTTAATTTTAAACTATAAACAAAATGCAGATCTTCAAGTAAATAACTTATAGAACAAAAGTAGTTATTTTAGGGCTTTCAATTATAAACTATTAACAAAATTCTGATCTTCAAGTAAATAACTTAAAGAACTAAAGTATTAATTTGAATATTTTGATTTTAAATTGTCTACATATTTCCGTTCTTTAAGTAAATAACTAAAAGAACAAAAGTAGTTAGATTATAGCTTTAATTTTAAACTATTAACAAAATGCAGATCTTCAACTAAATAACTTATAGAACAAAAAAAGTTATTTTAGCGTTTTCAATTTTAAACTATTAGCTAAATTCTGATCTTCAAGTAAATAACTTAAAGAACTAAAGTATTAGTTAGAATATTTTGATTTTAAATTGCTACAAAATTCTGTTCTTCAAGTAAATAACTTATAGAACAAAAGTAGTTATTTAAGAGTTTCCCATTTTAAACTATTAACAAAATTCTGATCTTTATGTAAATAACTTATAGAACAGAAGTAGTTAATTTAGAGTTTTCAATTTTAAACTATTAACAAAATTCTGATCTTCAAGTAAATAACTTAAAGAACTAAAGTATTAGTTTGAAGATTTTGATTTTAAATTGTCTACATATTTCTGTTCTTTAAGTAAATAACTAAAAGAACAAAAGTAGTTAGATTATAGCTTTAATTTTAAACTATTAACAAAATGCAGATCTTCAAGTAAATAACTTATAGAACAATAGTATTTAATTTAGAGTTTTCAATTTTAAACTATTAGCAAAATTCTGATCTTCAAATAAATGACTTAAAGAACTAACGTATTAGTTAGAATATTTTGATTTTAAATTGCTACAAAATTCAGATCTTCAAGTAAATAACTTATAGAACAGAAGTAGTTAATTTAGAGTTTTTAATTTTAAACTATTAACAAAATTCAGATCTTCAAGTAAATAACTTATAGAACAAAAGTAGTTATTATAGGGTTTTCAATTTTAAACTAATAACAAAATCCTGATCTTGATGTAAATAACTTATAGCACAGAAGTAGTTAATTTAGAGTTTTTAATTTTAAACTATTAACAAAATGCAGATCTTCAAGTAAATAACTTATAGAACAAAAGTAGTTATTTTAGGGTTTTCAATTTTAAACTATTAACAAAATTCTGATCTTCAAGTAAATAACTTATAGAACAAAAGTAGTTATTTTAGAGTTTTCAATTTTAAACTGTTAACAACATTCTGATCTTCCTGTAAATAACTTATAGATCAGAAGTAGTTAATTTAGAGTTTTTAATTTTAAACTATTAACAAAATGCAGATCTTCAAGTAAATAACTAAAAGAACAAAAGTAGTTATTTTAGGGTTTTCAATTTTAAACTATTAGCAAAATTCTGATCTTCAAGTAAATAACTTAAAGAACTAAAGTATTAGTTAGAAGATTTTGATTTTAAATTGCTACAAAATTCTGTTCTTCAAGTAAATAACTTATAGTACAAAAGTAGTTATTTTAGAGTTTTCAATTTTAAACTATTAACAAAATTCTGATCTTCAAGTAAATAACTTGTAGAACAGAAGTAGTTAATTTAGAGTTGTTAATTTTAACCTATTAACAAAATGCAGATCTTCAAGTAAATAACTTATAGAACAAAAGTAGTTATTTTAGGGTTTTCAATTTTAAACTATCAACAAACTTCTGATCTTCAGGTAAATAACTTATAACACAGAAGTAGTTAATTTAGAGTTTTTAATTTTAAACTATAAACAAAATGCAGATCTTCAAGTAGATAACTTATAGAACAAAAGTAGTTATTTTAGAGTTTTCAATTTTAAACTATTAACAAAATTCTGATCTTCAAGTAAATAACTTATAGAACAAACCTAGTTATTTTAGTATTTTCAATTTTGAACTATTAACAAAATTCTGATCTTCAAGTAAATAACTTAAAGAACTAAAGTATTAGTTTGAAGATTTTGATTTTAAATTGTCTACATATTTCCGTTCTTTAAGTAAATAACTAAAAGAACAAAAGTAGTTAGATTATAGCTTTAATTTTAAACTATTAACAAAATGCAGATCTTCAACTAAATAACTTATAGAACAAAAGTAGTTATTTTAGCGTTTTCAATTTTAAACTATTAGCAAAATTCTGATCTTCAAGTAAATAACTTAAAGAACTAAAGTATTAGTTTGAAGATTTTGATTTTAAATTGTCGACAAAATTCTGTTTTTCTAGTAAATAACTTATAGAACAAAAGTAGTTATTTTCGGTTTTTCAATTTTAAACTATTAACAAAATTCTGATCTTCAAGTAAATAACTTAAAGAACTAAAGTATTAGATTGAAGATTTTGATTTTAAATTGTCTACAAAATTTTGTTATTTAAGTAAATAACTTAAAGAAGAAAAGTAGTAAGTATATAGCTTTCTTTTAAACTATTAACAAAATGCTGATCTACAAGTAAATAACTTATAGAACAGAAGTAGTTAATTTAGAGTTTTTAATTTTAAACTATTAACAAAATGCAGATCTTTAAGTAAATTACTTATAGAACAAAAGTAGTTATTTTAGGGTTTTCAATTCTAAACTATTAACGACATTCTGACCTTCAAGTAAATAACTTATAGATCAAATATAGTTATTTTAGGGTTTTCAATTTTAAACTATTAACAAAATTCTGATCTTCAAGTATATAACTTAAAGAACTAAAGTATTAGTTTGAAGATTTCGATTTTAAATTGCCTACAAATTTCTGTTCTTTAAGTAAATAACTAAAAGAACAAAAGTAGTTAGTTTATAGCTTTAATTTTAAACTATTAACAATGTACTGATTTTCAAGTAAATAACTTATAACCCAGAAGTAGTTAATTTAGAGTTTTTAATTTTAAACTATTAACAAAATGCTGATCTTCAAGTAAATAACTTAGAGAACAGAAGTAGTTAATTTAGAGTTTTTAATTTTAAACTATTAACAAATTGCAGATCTTCAAGTAAATAACTTATGGAACAAAAGTAGTTATTTTAGGGTTTTCAATTTTAGACTATTAACAAAATTCTGATCTTCAAGTAAATAACTTATAGAACAAAAGTAGTTATTTTAGGGTTTTCAATTTTAAACTATTAACAAAATTCTGATCTTCAAGTAAATAACTTAAGTAACTAAAGTATTAGTTAGAATATTTTGATTTTAAATTGCTACAAAATTCTGTTCTTCAAGTAAATAACTTATAGAACAAAAGTAGTTATTTAAGAGTTTTCAATTTTAAACTATTAAAAACATTCTGATCTTCAAGTAAATAACTTATAGAACAGAAGTAGTTAATTTAGAGTTTTTAATTTTAAACTATTAACAAAATGCAGATCTTCAAGTAAATAACTTATAGACCAGAAGTAGTTAATTTAGAGTTTTTAATTTTAAACTATTAACAAAATGCAGATCTTCAAGTAAATAACTTATAGAACAAAAGTAGTTATTTTAGGGTTTTCAATTTTAAACTATTAACAAAATTCTCATCTTCAAGTAAATAACTTAAGTAAGTAAAGTATTAGTTAGAAGATTTTGATTTTAAATTGCTACAAAATTCTGTTCTTCAAGTAAATAACTTATAGAACAAAAGTATTAGTTTGAAGATTTCGATTTTAAATTGTCTACTAATTTCTGTTCTTTAAGTAAATAACAGAAAGAACAAAAGTAGTTAGTTTCTAGCTTTAATTTTAAACTATTAACAAAATACTGATTTTCAAGTAAATAACTTATAGACCAGAAGTAGTTAATTAAAGTTTTTAATTTTAAACTATTAACAAAATGCAGATCTTCAAGTAAATAACTTATAGAACAAAAATAGTTATATTAGGGTTTTTAATTTTAAACTATTGACAAAATTCTGATATTCAAGTAAATAACTTAAAGAACTAAAGTATTAGTAAGAAGATTTCGATTTTAAATTGTCTACTAATTTCTGTTCTTTAAGTAAATAACTAAAAGAACAAAAGTAGTTAGTTTATAGCTTTAATTTTAAACTATTAACAAAATACTGATTTTCAAGTAAATAACTTATAGACCAAAAGTAGTTAATTTAGAGTGTTTAATTTTAAACTATTTACAAAATGCAGATCTTCAAGTAAATAACTTATAGAGCAAAAATAGTTATTTTAGGGTTTTCGATTTTATACTATTAACAAAATTCAGATCTTCATGTAAATAACTTAAAGAACTAATGTATTAAATTGAAGATTTTGATTTTAAATTGTTTACAAATTTCTGTTCTTTAAGTAAATAACTTAAAGAAGAAAAGTAGTTAATTTATAGCTTTTTTTTTAAACTATTAACAAAATTCTGATCTTCAAGTAAATAACTTAAAGAACTAAAGTATTAGATTGAAGATTTTGATTTTAAATTGTCTACAAAATTCTGTTATTTAAGTAAATAACTTAAAGAAGAAAAGTAGTAAGTTTATAGCTTTCTTTTAAACTATTAACAAAATGCTGATCTACAAGTAAATAACTTATAGAACAGAAGTAGTTAATTTAGGGTTTTTAATTTTAAACTATTAACAAAATGCAGATCTTCAAGTAAATAACTTATAGAACAAAAGTAGTTATTTTAGGGTTTTCAATTTTAAACTATTAACAAAATTCTGATCTTCAAGTAAATAACTTAAGTAACTAAAGTATTAGTTAGAATATTTTGATTTTAAATTGCTACAAAATTCTGTTCTTCAAGTAAATAACTTATAGAACAAAAGTAGTTATTTTAGAGTTTCAATTTTAAACTATTAAAAACATTCTGATCTTCAAGTAAATAACTTATAGAACAGAAGTAGTTAATTTAGAGTTTTTAATTTTAAACTATTAACAAAATGCAGATCTTCAAGTAAATAACTTATAGACCAGAAGTAGTTAATTTAGAGTTTTTAATTTTAAACTATTAACAAAATGCAGATCTTCTAGTAAATAACTTATAGAACAAAAGTAGTTATTTTCGGTTTTTCAATTTTAAACTATTAACAAAATTCTGATCTTCAAGTAAATAACTTAAAGAACTAAAGTATTAGATTGAAGATTTTGATTTTAAATTGTCTACAAAATTCTGTTATTTAAGTAAATAACTTAAAGAAGAAAAGTAGTAAGTTTATAGCTTTCTTTTAAACTATTAACAAAATGCTGATCTACAAGTAAATAACTTATAGAACAGAAGTAGTTAATTTAGAGTTTTTAATTTTAAACTATTAACAAAATGCAGATCTTCAAGTAAATTACTTATAGAACAAAAGCAGTTATTTTAGGGTTTTCAATTCTAAACTATTAACGACATTCTGACCTTCAAGTAAATAACTTATAGATCAAATATAGTTATTTTAGGGTTTTCAATTTTAAACTATTAACAAAATTGTGATCTTCAAGTATATAACTTAAAGAACTAAAGTATTAGTTTGAAGATTTCGATTTTAAATTGCCTACAAATTTCTGTTCTTTAAGTAAATAACTAAAAGAACAAAAGTAGTTAGTTTATAGCTTTAATTTTAAACTATTAACAAAATGCAGATCTTCAAGTAAATAACTTATAGAACAATAGTAGTTAATTTAGAGTTTTCAATTTTAAACTATTAGCAAAATTCTGATCTTCAAATAAATGACTTAAAGAACTAAAGTATTAGTTAGAAGATTTTGATTTTAAATTGCTATAAAATTCTGTTCTTCAAGTAAATAACTTATATAACAAAAGTAGTTATTTTAGAGTTTTCAATTTTAAACTATTAACAAAATTCAGATCTTCAAGTAAATAACTTATAGAACAGAAGTAGTTAATTTAGAGTTTTTAATTTTAAACTATTAACAAAATGCAGATCTTCAAGTAAATAACTTATAGAACAAAAGTAGTTATTTTAGGGTTTTCAATTTTAAACTATTAACAAAATTCTGATCTTCAAGTAAATAACTTAAGTAACTAAAGCATTAGTTAGAATATTTTGATTTTAAATTGCTACAAAATTCTGTTCTTCAAGTAAATAACTTATAGAACAAAAGTAGTTAGATTAGAGCTTTAATTTTAAACTATTAACAAAATGCAGATCTTCAAGTAAATAACTTATAGAACAATAGTATTTAATTTAGAGTTTTCAATTTTAAACTATTAGCAAAATTCAGATCTTCAAGTAAATAACTTATAGAACAGAAGTAGTTAATTTAGAGTTTTTAATTTTAAACTATTAACAAAATGCAGATCTTCAAGTAAATAACTTATAGAACAAAAGTAGTTATTTTAGGGTTTTCAATTTTAAACTATTAACAAAATTCTGATCTTCAAGTAAATAACTTAAGTAACTAAAGTATTAGTTAGAATATTTTGATTTTAAATTGCTACAAAATTCTGTTCTTCAAGTAAATAACTTATAGAACAAAAGTAGTTATTTCAGAGTTTTTAATTTTAAACTATTAACAAAATGCAGATCTTCAAGTAAATAACTTATAGAACAGAAGTAGTTAATTTAGGGTTTTTAATTTTAAACTATTAACAAAATGCAGATCTTCAAGTAAATAACTTATAGAACAAAAGTAGTTATTTTAGGGTTTTCAATTTTAAACTATTAACAAAATTCTGATCTTCAAGTAAATAACTTAAGTAACTAAAGTATTAGTTAGAATATTTTGATTTTAAATTGCTACAAAATTCTGTTCTTCAAGTAAATAACTTATAGAACAAAAGTAGTTATTTTAGAGTTTTCAATTTTAAACTATTAAAAACATTCTGATCTTCAAGTAAATAACTTATAGAACAGAAGTAGTTAATTTAGAGTTTTTAATTTTAAACTATTAACAAAATGCAGATCTTCAAGTAAATAACTTATAGACCAGAAGTAGTTAATTTAGAGTTTTTAATTTTAAACTATTAACAAAATGCAGATCTTCAAGTAAATAACTTATAGAACAAAAGTAGTTATTTTAGAGTTTTCAATTTTAAACTATTAACAAAATTCTCATCTTCAAGTAAATAACTTAAGTAAGTAAAGTATTAGTTAGAAGATTTTGATTTTAAATTGCTACAAAATTCTGTTCTTCAAGTAAATAACTTATAGAACAAAAGTAGTTATTTTAGAGTTTTCAATTTTAAACTATTAAAAACATTCTGATCTGCAAGTAAATAACTTATAGAACAGAAGTAGTTAATTTAGAGTTTTTAATTTTAAACTATTAACAAAATGCAGATCTTCAAGTAAATAACTTATAGAACAAAAATAGTTATTTTAGGGTTTTCAATTTTAAACTATTGACAAAATTCTGATCTTCAAGTAAATAACTTAAGGAACTAAAGTATTAGTAAGAAGATTTCGATTTTAAATTGTCTACTAATTTCTGTTCTTTAAGTAAATAACTAAAAGAACAAAAGTAGTTAGTTTATAGCTTTAATTTTAAACTATTAACAAAATACTGATTTTCAAGTAAATAACTTATAGAACAAAAGTAGTTAATTTAGAGTTTTTAATTTTAAACTATTTACGAAATGCAGATCTTCAAGTAAATAACTTATAGAGCAAAAATAGTTATTTTAGAGTTTTCAATTTTATACTATTAACAAAATTCAGATCTTCAAGTAAATAACTTAAAGAACTAATGTATTAAATTGAAGATTTTGATTTTAAATTGTCTACATATTTCTGTTCTTTAAGTAAATAACTAAAAGAACAAAAGTAGTTAGATTATAGCTTTAATTTTAAACTATTAACAAAATGCAGATCTTCAAGTAAATAACTTATAGAACAAAAGTAGTTATTTTAGGGTTTTCAATTTTAAACTATTAGCGAAATTCTGATCTTCAAGTAAATAACTTATAGAACTAAAGTATTAGTTAGAATATTTTGATTTTAAATTGCTTCAAAATTCTGTTCTTCAAGTAAGTAACTTATAGAACAAAAGTAGTTATTTTAGAGTTTTCAATTTTAAACTATTAACAACATTCTGATCTTCAAGTAAATAACTTATAGAACAGAAGTAGTTAATTTAGAGTTTTTAATTTTAAACTATTAACAAAATGCAGATCTTCAAGTAAATAACTTATAGAACAAAAGTAGTTATTTTAGGTTTTCAATTTTAAACTATTAACAAAATTCTGATCTTCAAGTAAATAACTTAAGTAACTAAAGTATTAGTTAGAATATTTTGATTTTAAATTGCTACAAAATTCTGTTCTTCAAGTAAATAACTTATAGAACAAAAGTAGTTATTTTAGAGTTTTCAATTTTAAACTATTAAAAACATTCAGATCTTCAAGTAAATAACTTATAGAACAGAAGTAGTTAATTTAGAGTTTTTAATTTTAAACTATTAACAAAATGCAGATCTTCAAGTAAATAACTTATAGAACAAAAGTAGTTATTTTAGGGTTTTCAATTTTAAACTATTAACAAAATTCTGATCTTCAAGTAAATAACTTAAGTAACTAAAGCATTAGTTAGAATATTTTGATTTTAAATTGCTACAAAATTCTGTTCTTCAAGTAAATAACTTATAGAACAAAAGTAGTTAGATTAGAGCTTTAATTTTAAACTATTAACAAAATGCAGATCTTCAAGTAAATAACTTATAGAACAATAGTATTTAATTTAGAGTTTTCAATTTTAAACTATTAGCAAAATTCAGATCTTCAAGTAAATAACTTATAGAACAGAAGTAGTTAATTTAGAGTTTTTAATTTTAAACTATTAACAAAATGCAGATCTTCAAGTAAATAACTTATAGAACAAAAGTAGTTATTTTAGGGTTTTCAATTTTAAACTATTAACAAAATTCTGATCTTCAAGTAAATAACTTAAGTAACTAAAGTATTAGTTAGAATATTTTGATTTTAAATTGCTACAAAATTCTGTTCTTCAAGTAAATAACTTATAGAACAAAAGTAGTTATTTCAGAGTTTTTAATTTTAAACTATTAACAAAATGCAGATCTTCAAGTAAATAACTTATAGAACAGAAGTAGTTAATTTAGGGTTTTTAATTTTAAACTATTAACAAAATGCAGATCTTCAAGTAAATAACTTATAGAACAAAAGTAGTTATTTTAGGGTTTTCAATTTTAAACTATTAACAAAATTCTGATCTTCAAGTAAATAACTTAAGTAACTAAAGTATTAGTTAGAATATTTTGATTTTAAATTGCTACAAAATTCTGTTCTTCAAGTAAATAACTTATAGAACAAAAGTAGTTATTTTAGAGTTTTCAATTTTAAACTATTAAAAACATTCTGATCTTCAAGTAAATAACTTATAGAACAGAAGTAGTTAATTTAGAGTTTTTAATTTTAAACTATTAACAAAATGCAGATCTTCAAGTAAATAACTTATAGACCAGAAGTAGTTAATTTAGAGTTTTTAATTTTAAACTATTAACAAAATGCAGATCTTCAAGTAAATAACTTATAGAACAAAAGTAGTTATTTTAGAGTTTTCAATTTTAAACTATTAACAAAATTCTCATCTTCAAGTAAATAACTTAAGTAAGTAAAGTATTAGTTAGAAGATTTTGATTTTAAATTGCTACAAAATTCTGTTCTTCAAGTAAATAACTTATAGAACAAAAGTAGTTATTTTAGAGTTTTCAATTTTAAACTATTAAAAACATTCTGATCTGCAAGTAAATAACTTATAGAACAGAAGTAGTTAATTTAGAGTTTTTAATTTTAAACTATTAACAAAATGCAGATCTTCAAGTAAATAACTTATAGAACAAAAATAGTTATTTTAGGGTTTTCAATTTTAAACTATTGACAAAATTCTGATCTTCAAGTAAATAACTTAAGGAACTAAAGTATTAGTAAGAAGATTTCGATTTTAAATTGTCTACTAATTTCTGTTCTTTAAGTAAATAACTAAAAGAACAAAAGTAGTTAGTTTATAGCTTTAATTTTAAACTATTAACAAAATACTGATTTTCAAGTAAATAACTTATAGAACAAAAGTAGTTAATTTAGAGTTTTTAATTTTAAACTATTTACGAAATGCAGATCTTCAAGTAAATAACTTATAGAGCAAAAATAGTTATTTTAGAGTTTTCAATTTTATACTATTAACAAAATTCAGATCTTCAAGTAAATAACTTAAAGAACTAATGTATTAAATTGAAGATTTTGATTTTAAATTGTCTACATATTTCTGTTCTTTAAGTAAATAACTAAAAGAACAAAAGTAGTTAGATTATAGCTTTAATTTTAAACTATTAACAAAATGCAGATCTTCAAGTAAATAACTTATAGAACAAAAGTAGTTATTTTAGGGTTTTCAATTTTAAACTATTAGCGAAATTCTGATCTTCAAGTAAATAACTTATAGAACTAAAGTATTAGTTAGAATATTTTGATTTTAAATTGCTTCAAAATTCTGTTCTTCAAGTAAGTAACTTATAGAACAAAAGTAGTTATTTTAGAGTTTTCAATTTTAAACTATTAACAACATTCTGATCTTCAAGTAAATAACTTATAGAACAGAAGTAGTTAATTTAGAGTTTTTAATTTTAAACTATTAACAAAATGCAGATCTTCAAGTAAATAACTTATAGAACAAAAGTAGTTATTTTAGGGTTTTCAATTTTAAACTATTAACAAAATTCTGATCTTCAAGTAAATAACTTAAGTAACTAAAGTATTAGTTAGAATATTTTGATTTTAAATTGCTACAAAATTCTGTTCTTCAAGTAAATAACTTATAGAACAAAAGTAGTTATTTTAGAGTTTTCAATTTTAAACTATTAAAAACATTCTGATCTTCAAGTAAATAACTTATAGAACAGAAGTAGTTAATTTAGAGTTTTTAATTTTAAACTATTAACAAAATGCAGATCTTCAAGTAAATAACTTATAGACCAGAAGTAGTTAATTTAGAGTTTTTAATTTTAAACTATTAACAAAATGCAGATCTTCAAGTAAATAACTTATAGAACAAAAGTAGTTATTTTAGAGTTTTCAATTTTAAACTATTAACAAAATTCTCATCTTCAAGTAAATAACTTAAGTAAGTAAAGTATTAGTTAGAAGATTTTGATTTTAAATTGCTACAAAATTCTGTTCTTCAAGTAAATAACTTATAGAACAAAAGTAGTTATTTTAGAGTTTTCAATTTTAAACTATTAAAAACATTCTGATCTGCAAGTAAATAACTTATAGAACAGAAGTAGTTAATTTAGAGTTTTTAATTTTAAACTATTAACAAAATGCAGATCTTCAAGTAAATAACTTATAGAACAAAAATAGTTATTTTAGGGTTTTCAATTTTAAACTATTGACAAAATTCTGATCTTCAAGTAAATAACTTAAGGAACTAAAGTATTAGTAAGAAGATTTCGATTTTAAATTGTCTACTAATTTCTGTTCTTTAAGTAAATAACTAAAAGAACAAAAGTAGTTAGTTTATAGCTTTAATTTTAAACTATTAACAAAATACTGATTTTCAAGTAAATAACTTATAGAACAAAAGTAGTTAATTTAGAGTTTTTAATTTTAAACTATTTACGAAATGCAGATCTTCAAGTAAATAACTTATAGAGCAAAAATAGTTATTTTAGAGTTTTCAATTTTATACTATTAACAAAATTCAGATCTTCAAGTAAATAACTTAAAGAACTAATGTATTAAATTGAAGATTTTGATTTTAAATTGTCTACATATTTCTGTTCTTTAAGTAAATAACTAAAAGAACAAAAGTAGTTAGATTATAGCTTTAATTTTAAACTATTAACAAAATGCAGATCTTCAAGTACATAACTTATAGAACAAAAGTAGTTATTTTAGGGTTTTCAATTTTAAACTATTAGCGAAATTCTGATCTTCAAGTAAATAACTTATAGAACTAAAGTATTAGTTAGAATATTTTGATTTTAAATTGCTTCAAAATTCTGTTCTTCAAGTAAGTAACTTATAGAACAAAAGTAGTTATTTTAGAGTTTTCAATTTTAAACTATTAACAACATTCTGATCTTCAAGTAAATAACTTATAGAACAGAAGTAGTTAATTTAGAGTTTTTAATTTTAAACTATTAACAAAATGCAGATCTTCAAGTAAATAACTTATAGAACAAAAGTAGTTATTTTAGGGTTTTCAATTTTAAACTATTAACAAAATTCTGATCTTCAAGTAAATAACTTAAGTAACTAAAGTATTAGTTAGAATATTTTGATTTTAAATTGCTACAAAATTCTGTTCTTCAAGTAAATAACTTATAGAACAAAAGTAGTTATTTTAGAGTTTTCAATTTTAAACTATTAAAAACATTCTGATCTTCAAGTAAATAACTTATAGAACAGAAGTAGTTAATTTAGAGTTTTTAATTTTAAACTATTAACAAAATGCAGATCTTCAAGTAAATAACTTATAGACCAGAAGTAGTTAATTTAGAGTTTTTAATTTTAAACTATTAACAAAATGCAGATCTTCAAGTAAATAACTTATAGAACAAAAGTAGTTATTTTAGAGTTTTCAATTTTAAACTATTAACAAAATTCTCATCTTCAAGTAAATAACTTAAGTAAGTAAAGTATTAGTTAGAAGATTTTGATTTTAAATTGCTACAAAATTCTGTTCTTCAAGTAAATAACTTATAGAACAAAAGTAGTTATTTTAGAGTTTTCAATTTTAAACTATTAAAAACATTCTGATCTGCAAGTAAATAACTTATAGAACAGAAGTAGTTAATTTAGAGTTTTTAATTTTAAACTATTAACAAAATGCAGATCTTCAAGTAAATAACTTATAGAACAAAAATAGTTATTTTAGGGTTTTCAATTTTAAACTATTGACAAAATTCTGATCTTCAAGTAAATAACTTAAGGAACTAAAGTATTAGTAAGAAGATTTCGATTTTAAATTGTCTACTAATTTCTGTTCTTTAAGTAAATAACTAAAAGAACAAAAGTAGTTAGTTTATAGCTTTAATTTTAAACTATTAACAAAATACTGATTTTCAAGTAAATAACTTATAGAACAAAAGTAGTTAATTTAGAGTTTTTAATTTTAAACTATTTACGAAATGCAGATCTTCAAGTAAATAACTTATAGAGCAAAAATAGTTATTTTAGAGTTTTCAATTTTATACTATTAACAAAATTCAGATCTTCAAGTAAATAACTTAAAGAACTAATGTATTAAATTGAAGATTTTGATTTTAAATTGTCTACATATTTCTGTTCTTTAAGTAAATAACTAAAAGAACAAAAGTAGTTAGATTATAGCTTTAATTTTAAACTATTAACAAAATGCAGATCTTCAAGTAAATAACTTATAGAACAAAAGTAGTTATTTTAGGGTTTTCAATTTTAAACTATTAGCGAAATTCTGATCTTCAAGTAAATAACTTATAGAACTAAAGTATTAGTTAGAATATTTTGATTTTAAATTGCTTCAAAATTCTGTTCTTCAAGTAAGTAACTTATAGAACAAAAGTAGTTATTTTAGAGTTTTCAATTTTAAACTATTAACAACATTCTGATCTTCAAGTAAATAACTTATAGAACAGAAGTAGTTAATTTAGAGTTTTTAATTTTAAACTATTAACAAAATGCAGATCTTCAAGTAAATAACTTATAGAACAAAAGTAGTTATTTTAGGTTTTCAATTTTAAACTATTAACAAAATTCTGATCTTCAAGTAAATAATTTAAGTAACTAAAGTATTAGTTAGAAGATTTTGATTTTAAATTGTCTACTAATTTCTGTTCTTTAAGTAAATAACTAAAAGAACCAAAGTAGTTAGTTTATAGCTTTAATTTTAAAATATTAACAAAATACTGATTTTCAAGTAAATAACTTATAGACCAGAAGTAGTTAATTTAGGGTTTTTAATTTTAAACTATTAACAAAATGCTGATCTTCAAGTAAATAACCTATAAAACAGAAGTAGTTAATTTAGCGTTTTTAATTTTAAACTATTAACAAAATGCAGATCTTCAAGCAAATAACTTAAAGAACAAAAGTATTAGTTTGAAGATTTTGATTTTAAATTGTCTACATATTTCTGTTCTTTAAGTAAATAACTAAAAGAACAAAAGTAGTTAGATTATAACTTTAATTTTAAACTATTAACAAAATGCAGATCTTCAAGTAAATAACTTATAGAACAAAAGTAGTTATTTTAGGGTTTTCAATTTTAAACTATTAGCAAAATTCTGATCTTCAAGTAAATAACTGATAGAACAGAAGTAGTTAATTTAGAGTTTTTAATTTTAAACTATTAACAAAATCCAGATCTTCAAGTAAAGAACTTATAGAACAAACGTAGTTATTTTAGTATTTTTGGATTTTAAACTATTAACAAAATTCTGATCTTCAAGTAAATAACTTAAAGAACTAAAGTATTAGTTTGAAGATTTTGATTTTAAATTGTCTACATATTTCTGTTCTTTAAGTAAATAACTAAAAGAACAAAAGTAGTTAGATTATAGCTTTAATTTTAAACTATTTACAAAATGCAGATCTTCAAGTAAATAACTTATAGAACAGAAGTAGTTAATTTAGAGTTTTTAATTTTAACCTATTAACAAAATGCAGATCTTCAAGTAAATAACTTATAGAACAAAAGTAGTTATTTTAGGGTTTTCAATTTTAAACTATTAACAAAATTCAGATCTTCAAGTAAATAACTTATAGAACAGAAGTAGTTAATTTAGAGTTTTTAATTTTAACCTATTAACAAAATGCAGATCTTCAAGTAAATAACTTATAGAACAAAAGTAGTTATTTTAGGGTTTTCAATTTTAAATATTAACAAAATTCTGATCTTGATGTAAATAACTTATAGAACAGAAGTAGTTAATTTAGAGTTTTTAATTTTAAACTATTAACAAAATGCAGATCTTCAAGTAAATAACTTATAGAACAAAAGTAGTTATTTTAGGGTTTTCAATTTTAAACTATTAACAAAATTCTGATCTTCAAGTAAATAACTTAAGTAACTAAAGTATTAGTTAGAAGATTTTGATTTTAAATTGCTACAAAATTCTGTTCTTCAAGTAAGTAACTTATAGAACAACAGTAGTTATTTTAGAGTTTTCAATTTTAAACTATTAAAAACATTCTGATCTTCAAGTAAATAACTTATAGAACAGAAGTAGTTAATTTAGAGTTTTTAATTTTAAACTATTAACACAATGCAGATCTTCAAGTAAATAACTTATAGACCAGAAGTAGTTGATTTAGAGTTTTTAATTTTAAACTATTAACAAAATGCAGATCTTCAAGTATATAACTTATAGAACAAAAGTAGTTATTTTAGGGTTTTCAATTTTAAACTATTAACAAAATTCTGATCTTGATGTAAATAACTTATAGAACAGAAGTAGTTAATTTAGAGTTTTTAATTTTAAACTATTACCAAAATGCAGATCTTCAAGTAAATAACTTATAGAACAAAAGTAGTTATTTTAGGGTTTTCAATTTTAAACTATTAACAAAATTCTAATCTTCAAGTAAATAACTTAAGTAGCTAAAGTATTAGTTAGAAGATTTTGATTTTAAATTGCTACAAAATTTTGTTCTTCAAGTAAATAACTTATAGAACAAAAATAGTTATTTTAGAGTTTTTAATTTTAAACTATTAAAAACATTCTGATTTTCAAGTAAATAACTTATAGACCAGAAGGAGTTAATTTAGAGTTTTTAATTTTAAACTATTAACAAAATGCTGATCTTCAAGTAAATAACCTATAGAACAGAAGTAGTTAATTTAGAGTTTTTAATTTTAAACTATTAACAAAATGCAGATCTTGATGTAAATAACTTATAGAACAGAAGTAGTTATTTTAGAGTTTTCAATTTTAAACTATTAACAACATTTTGATTTTCAAGTAAATAACTTATAAATCAAATATAGTTATTTTAGGGTTTTCAATTTTAAACTGTTAACAAAATTCAGATCTTCAAGTAAATAACTTAAAGAACTAAAGTATTAGTTTGAAGATTTCGATTTTAAATTGTCTACAAATTTCTGTTCTTTAAGTAAATAACTAAAAGAACAAAAGTAGTTAGTTTATAGCTTTAATTTTAAACTATTAACAAAATACTGAATTTCAAGTAAATAACTTATAGACCAGAAGTAGTTAATTTAGAGTTTTTAATTTTAAACTATTAACAAAATGCTGATCTTCAAGTAAATAACTTATAGAACAGAAGTAGTTAATTTAGAGTTTTTAATTTTAAACTATTAACAAAATGCAGATCTTCAAGTAAATAACTTATGGAACAAAAGTAGTTATTTTAGGGTTTTCAATTTTAAACTATTAACAAAATTCTGATCTTCAAGTAAATAACTTATAGAACAGAAGTAGTAATTTCGAGTTTTTAATTTTAAACTATTAACAAAATCCAGATCTTCAAGTAAATAACTTATAGAACAAACGTAGTTATTTTAGTATTTTCAATTTTAAACTATTAACAAAATTCTGATCTTCAAGTAAATAACTTAAAGAACTAAAGTATTAGTTTGAAGATTTTGATTTTAAATTGTCTACATATTTCTGTTCTTTAAGTAAATAACTAAATGAACAAAAGTAGTTAGATTATTGCTTTAATTTTAAACTATTAACAAAATGCAGATCTTCAAGTAAATAACTTATAGAACAATAGTAGTTAATTTAGGGTTTTCAATTTTAAACTATTAACAAAATTCTGATCTTCAAGTAAATAACTTAAAGAACTAAAGTATTAGTTAGAAGATTTTGATCTTAAATTGCTACAAAATTCTGTTCTTCAAGTAAATAACTTATAGTACAAAAGTAGTTATTTTAGAGTTTTCAATTTTAAACTATTAACAAAATTCTGATCTTGATGTAAATAACTTATAGAACAGAAGTAGTTAATTTAGAGTTTTTAATTTTAAACTATTAACAAAATGCAGATCTTCAAGTAAATAACTTATAGAACAAAAGTAGTTATTTTAGGGTTTTCAATTTTAAACTATTAACAAAATTCTGATCTTGATGTAAATAACTTATAGAACAGAAGTAGTTAATTTAGAGTTTTTAATTCTAAACTATTAACAAAATGCAGATCTTCAAGTAAATAACTTATAGAACAAAAGTAGTTATTTTAGGGTTTTCAATTTTAAACTATTAACAAAGTTCTGATCTACAAGTGAATAACTTATGTAACTAAAGTATTAGTTAGAAGATTTTGATTTTAAATTGCTACAAAATTCTGTTCTTCAAGTAAATAACTTATAGAACAAAAGTAGTTATTTTAGAGTTGCATGCAATGCATTGAAGTTCAAATCGGAAACCCACGGATTATGCTGCGCTGGTGGCAAGGTGAAATTGCCCGTATTGACTCATCCACCAGAGCCATTGTATTGCTTTCTCTATGGAAATTCCATCCCATCGAAACACTTCCTGGCGAAAGAAACAGATGAACAATCTTATTCAAGCAACGATAATCAAGGGCAAATTCAAAGGAGAGGAAGTCCTTATCCCACGAATTCCGATTATTCCAACGGATCTTCCATTCCAATTTAAGCGGATTCAGTTCCCCGTTCGATTGGCTTTTGCGATGACAATCAATAAATCGCAAGGCCAATCGTTGGAAGTCTGTGGGATTAATCTGGAATTTTCCTGTTTTTCGCACGGTCAGCTGTACGTTGCCTGTTCGCGTGTTGGCAAACCGTCTTCGTTGTTTGTTTTTGCGCCTGAAAATAAATCTCAAAACATTGTTTATCATACCGCTCTGTACTGATTTCCAATCCAATAAATTACATTCTAATTTTAACTAACTGTTTGAAATGAACAAACAAATTTATTCTAATTTTGGCAGGACAACGTCTGCCGGGTCAGCTAGTAACTTATAGATCAAAAGTAGTTATTTTAGGGTTTTCAATTTTAAACTATTAGCAAAATTCTGATCTTCAAGTAAATAACTTATAGAACAAAAGCAGTTATTTTAGGGTTTTCAATGTTAATCTATTAACTAAATTCTGATCTTCATGTAAATAATTTATAGAACAGAAGTAGTTAATTTAGAGTTTTTAATATTAAACTATTAACAAAATGCAGAACTTCAAGTAAATAACTTATAGAACAAAAGTAGTTATTTTAGGGTTTTCAATTTTAAACTATTAACAAAATTCTGTTCTTCAAGTAAATAACTTATAGAACAAAAGTAGTTATTTTAGAGTTTTTAATTTTAAACTATTAACAACATTCTGATCTTCAAGTAAATAACTTATAGAACAGAAGTAGGTAATTTAGAGTTTTTAATTTTAAACTATTAACAAAATGAAGATCTTCAAGTAAATAACTTATAGAACAAAATTAGTTATTTTAAGGTTTTCAATTTTAAAGTATTAATAAAATTCTGATCTTCATGTAAATAACTTAAAGAACTAAAGTATTAGTTAGAAGATTTTGATTTTAAATTGCTACAAAGTTCTGTTCTTTAAGTAAATAACTAAAAAAACAAAAGTAGTTAGTTTATAGCTTTAATTTTAAACTATTAACGAAATATTGATTTTCAGGTAAATAACTACTTATAGACCAGAAGTAGTTAATTTAGAGCTTTTAATTTAAAATTATTAACAAAATGCAGATCTTCAAGTAAATAACTTATAGAACAAAAGTAGTTATTTTAGGGTTTTCAAATTTAAACTATTAGCAAAATTCTGATCTTCAAGTAAATGTCTTATAGAACAGAAGTAGTTAATTTAGAGTTTTTAATTTTAAACTATTAACAAAATGCAGATCTTCAAGTACATAATTTATAGAGCAAAAGTAGTAATTTTAGGGTTTTCAATATTAAACTGTTAACAAAGTTCTGATCTTCAAGTTAATAACTTATAGAACAGAAGTAGTTAATTTAGAGTTTTTAATTTTAAACTATTAACAAAATGCAGATCTTCAAGTAAATAACTTATAGAACAAAAGTAGTTATTTTAGGGTTTTCAATTTTAAACTATTAACAAAATTCTGATCATCAAGTAAATAACTTAAGGAACTAAAGTATTAGTTAGAAGATTTTGATTTTAAATTGCTACAAAATTCTGTTCTTCAACTAAATAACTTATAGAACAAAAGTAGTTATTTTAGAGTTTTCAATTTTAAACTATTAACAACATTCTGATCTTCAAGTAAATAACTTATAGAACAAAAGTAGTTATTTTAGAGTTTTCAATTTTAAACTATTAACAACATTATGATCTTCAAGTAAATAACTTATAGAACAGAAGTAGTTAATTTAGAGTTTTTAATTTTAGACTATTAACAAAATGCAGATCTTCAAGTAAATAACTTATAGAACAAAAGTAGTTATTTTAGGGTTTTCAATTTTAAACTATTAACAAAATTCTGATCTGCTTGTAAATAACTTATAGATCAGAAGTAATTATGTCAGAGTTTTTAATTTTAAACTATAAACAAAATGCAGATCTTCAAGTAAATAACTTATAGAACTAAAGTATTAGTTAGAAGATTTTCATTTTAAATTGCTACAAAATTCTCTTCTTCAAGTGTATAGCTTATAGAACGAAGGTAGTTATTTTAGCGTTTTCAATTATAACTATTAACAAAATTCTGATCTTCATGTAAATAACTTAAAGAACTAAAGTATTAGTTTGAAGATTTTGATTTTAAATTGTCTACAAAATTCTGTTTTTCTAGTAAATAACTTATAGAACAAAAGTAGTTATTTTCGGGTTTTCAATTTTAAACTATTAACAAAATTCTGATCTTCTAGTAAATAACTTAAAGAACTAAAGTATTATATTGAAGATTTTGATTTTAAATTGTCGACAAACTTCTGTTCTTTAAGTAAATACCCAAAAGAAGAAAAGTAGTTAGTTTATAGCTTTTTTTTTAAACTATTAACAAAATGCTGATCTTCAAGTAAATAATTTATGGACCAAAAGTAGTTAATATAGAGTTTTTAATTTTAAACTATTAACAAAATGCAGATCTTCAAGTACATAACTTATAGAACAAAAGTAGTTATTTTAGGGTTTTCAATTTTAAACTGTTAACAAAATTCTGATCTTCAAGTAAATAACTTATAGAACAGAAGTAGTTAATTTAGAGTTTTTAATTTTAAACTATTAACAAAATGCAGATCTTCAAGTACATAACTTATAGAACAAAAGTAGTTATTTTAGTGTTTTCAATTTTAAACTATTAACAAAATTCTGATCTTCAAGTTAATAACTTAAGGAACTAAAGTATTAGAAGATTTTGATTTTAAATTGCTACAAAATTTTGTTCTTCAAGTAAATAACTTATAGAACAAAAGTAGTTATTTTAGAGTTTTCAATTTTAAACTATTAACAACATTCTGATCTTCAAGTAAATAACTTATAGATTGGAAGTAGTTAATTTAGAGTTTTTAATTTTAGACTATTAACAAAATGCAGATCTTCAAGTAAATAACTTATAGAACAAAAGTAGTTATGTTAGGGTTTTCAATTTTAAACTATTAACAAAATTCTGATCTTCTTGTAAATAACTTATAGATCAGAAGTAATTAATTCAGAGTTTTTAATTTTAAACTATAAACAAAATGCAGATCTTCAAGTAAATAACTTAAAGAACTAAAGTATTAGTTAGAAGATTTTCATTTTAAATTGCTACAAAATTCTCTTCTTCAAGTGTATAGCTTATAGAACGAAGGTAGTTATTTTAGCGTTTTCAATTATAACTATTAACAAAATTCTGATCTTCATGTAAATAACTTAAACAACTAAAGTATTAGTTTGAAGATTTTGATTTTAAATTGTCTACAAAATTCTGTTTTTCTAGTAAATAACTTATAGAACAAAAGTAGTTATTTTCGGGTTTTCAATTTTAAACTATTAACAAAATTCTGATCTTCTAGTAAATAACTTAAAGAACTAAAGTATTAGATTGAAGATTTTGATTTTAAATTGTCGACAAACTTCTGTTCTTTAAGTAAATACCCAAAAGAAGAAAAGTAGTTAGTTTATAGCTTTTTTTTTAAACTATTAACAAAATGCTGATCTTCAAGTAAATAACTTATAGACCAAAAGTAGTTAATTTAGAGTTTTTAATATTAAACTATTAACAAAATGCAGATCTTCAAGTAAATAACTTATAGAACAAAAGTAGTTATTTTAGGGTTTTCAATTTTAAATTATTAACAAAATTCTGATCTACAAGTGAATAACTTAAGTAACTAAAGTTTTAGTTAGAAGATTTTGATTTTAAATTGCTACAAAATTCTGTTCTTCAAGTAAATAACTTATAGAACAAAAGTAGTTAGTTTATAGCTTTAATTTTAAACTATCAACAAAATACTGATTTTCAAGTAAATAACTTATAGACCAGAAGTAGTTATTTTAGGGTTTTCAATTTTAAACTATTAACAAAATTCTGATCTTCAAGTAAATAACTTAAAGAACTAAAGTATTAGTTTGAAGATTTCGATTTTAAATTGCCTACAAATTTCTGTTCTTTAAGTAAATAACTTAAAGATCAAAAGTAGTTAGTTTATAGCTTTAATTTTAAACTATTAACAAAATACTGATTTTCAAGTAAATAACTTATAGACCAGAAGTAGTTAAATTAGAGTTTTTAATTTTAAACTATTAACAAAATGCTGATCTTCAAGTAAATAACCTATAGAACAGAAGTAGTTAATTTAGACTTTTTAATTTTAAACTATTAACAACATTCTGATCTTCAAGTAAATAACTTATAGAACAGAAGTAGTTAATTTGGAGTTTTTAATTTTAGACTATTAACAAAATGCAGATCTTCAAGTAAAAAACTTATAGAACAAAAGTAGTTATTTTAGGGTTTTCAATATTAAACTATTAACAAAATTCTGATCTTCATGTAAATAACTTATAGATCAGAAGTAGTTAATTTAGAATTTTTAATTTTAAACTATTAACAAAATGCAGATCTTCAAGAAAATAACTTAAAGAACTAAAGTATTAGTTAGAAGATTTTGATTTTAAATTGCTACAAATATCCTTTTCTTCAAGTGTATAGCTTATAGAACAAAAGTAGTTATTTTAGCGCTTTCAATTTTAAACTATTACAAAATTCTGATCTTCAAGTAAATAACTTAAAGAACTAAAGTATAAGTTAGAAGATTTTGATTTTAAATTGCTACAAAATTCTGTTCTTCAAGTAAATAACTTATAGAACAAAAGTAGTTAATTTATAGTTTTCAATTTTAAACTATTAACAACATTCTGATCTTTAAGTAAATAACTTATAGAACAGAAGTAGTTAATTTAGAGTTTTTAATTTTAGACTATTTACAAAATGCAGATCTTCAAGTAAATAACTTATAGAACAAAAGTAGTTATTTTAGGGTTTTCAATTTTAAACTATTAACAAAATTCTGATCTTCATGTAAATAACTTATTTTTCTTAACTTAACTTTTTTCTTAATTTTTCTTAAAATAACTTATTTAGATCAGAAGTAGTTAATTTGGAGTTTTTAATTTTAAACTATTAACAAAATGCAGATCTTCAAGAAAATAACTTAAAGAACTAAAGTATTAGTTAGAAGATTTTGATTTTAAATTGCTACAAAATTCTCTTCTTCAAGTGTATAGCTTATAGAACAAAAGTAGTTATTTTAGCGTTTTCAATTTTACACTATTAACAAAATTCTGATCTTCTAGTAAATAACTTAAAGAACTAAAGTATTAGTTTGAAGATTTTGATTTTAAATTGTCTACAAAATTCTGTTTTTCTAGTAAATAACTTATAGAACAAAAGTAGTTATTTTAGGGTTTTCAATTGTAAACTATCAACAAAATACAGATCTTCAAGTAAATAACTTATAGAACAAAAGTAGTTATTTTAGGGTTTTCAATTTTAACTATTAACAAAGTTCTGATCTACAAGTGAATAACTTATGTAACTAAAGTATTAGTTAGAAGATTTTGATTTTAAATTGCTACAAAATTCTGTTCTTCAAGTAAATAACTTATAGAACAAAAGTAGTTATTTTAGAGTTTTTAATTTTAAACTATTAAGAACATTCTGATCTTCAAGTAAATAACTTATAGAACAGAAGTAGTTAATTTAAAGTTTTTAATTTTAAACTATTAACAAAATGCAGATCTTCAAGTAAATAACTTATAGAACAAAAATAGTTATTTTAGGGTTTTCAATTTTAAACTATTAACAAAATTCTGATCTTCAAGTAAATAACATAAAGAACTAAAGTATTACTTTGAAGATTTTGATTTTAAATTGCTACAAAATTCTGTTCTTCAAGTAAATAACTTATAGAACAAAAGCAGTTATTTTAGGGTTTTCAATTTTAAACTAATAACAAAATTCTGATCTTCAAGTAAATAACTTACGTAACTAAAGTATTAGTTAGAAGATTTTGATTTTAAATTGCTACAAAATTCTGTTCTTCCAGTAAATAACTTATAGAACAAAAATAGTTATTTTAGGGTTTTCAATTTTAAACTATTAACAACATTCTGATCTTCAAGTAAATAACTTAAAGAACTAAAGTATTAGTTTGAAGAGTTCGATTTTAAATTGTCTACAAAGGACCCCGCAATTTCCTTATGGAAACTGTTTTTTCAAATTTTTCAAAAAACAAATTTTTTGTAAATTCGGGAAATAATAGTTCTGAACTAGTCGATCAAAAGTGTTTATGGACCCAAAGTCCAAATGTCAATAGTTTAAGAGATACAGCTCTTCGAAGTTGAAGTTTTATCATGCCCATGCACCCATGCACTTATGATGTTCTTGTTAAAGACAGCTCTGCATACATGTATAAATGTATATATATGAAAAGAGGACGGATTTGTATGCGCTAAAAACGTGTAAACAAAGCTTTACTTAATTAGGCTTTACAAATAGCTGCTAGAATTTTTTCAATCCAATCAATGCACTTCCTAGCAGATTTTTGTAAAGCCTCATTAAGTAATGCTTTGTTTACACGTTTTTAGCGCATATAAATCCGCCCTCTATATATGAATATATAGTAGTGTATATCATGCGTACATACATACATATATATGCAGAGCTGTCTTTAACAAGAACATCATAAGTGCATGGGTGCATGGGCATGATAAAACTTCAAATTCGTAGAGCTGTATCTCTGAAACTATTGACATTTGGACTTTGGGCCCCTGAACACTTTTGATCTACTAGTTCAGAACTATTATTTCCTGAAATTACAAAAAATTTGGCCGAAAGCCAGTTTCCATAAGAAAATTGCGGGGTCCTTTCTGTTCTTTAAGTAAATAACTAAAAGAACAAAAGTAGTTAGTTTATAGCTTTAATTTTAAACTATTAACAAAATGCAGATCTTCAAGTAAATAACTTATTTTGTAATTTTGAACTATTAACAAAATTCTGATCTTCAAGTAAATAACTTATAGAACAAAAGTAGTTATTTTAGAGTTTTCAAATTTAAACTATTAACAAAATTCTGATCTTCAAGTAAATAACTTATAGAACAGAAGTAGTTAATTTAGAGTTTTTAATTTTAAACTATTAACAAAATGCAGATCTTCAAGTAAATAACTTATAGAACAAAAGCAGTTATTTTAGGGTTTTCAAATTAACTAAATTCTGATCTTCATGTAAATAATTTATAGAACAGAAGTAGTTAATTTAGAGTTTTTAATATTAAACTATTAACAAAATGCAGAACTTCAAGTATATAACTTATAGAACAAAAGTAGTTATTTTAGGGTTTTCAATTTTAAACTATTAACAAAATTCTGTTCTTCAAGTAAATAACTTATAGAACAAAAGTAGTTATTTTAGAGTTTTTAATTTTAAACTATTAACAACATTCTGATCTTCAAGTAAATAACTTATAGAACAGAAGTAGGAAATTTAGAGTTTTTAATTTTAAACTATTAACAAAATGAAGATCTTTAAGTAAATAACTTATAGAACAAAAATAGTTATTTTAGGGTTTTCAGTTTTAAACTATTAACAAAATTCTGATCTTCAAGTAAATAACTTAAAGAACTAAAGTATTAGTTAGAAGATTTTGATTTTAAATTGCTACAAAATTCTGTTCTTCAAGTAAATAACTTATAGAACAAAAGTAGTTATTTTAGAGTTTTCAATTTTAAACCATTAACAAAATTCTGATCTTCAAGTAAATAACTTTTAGAACAGAAGTAGTTAATTTAGAGTTTTTAATTTTAAACTATTAACAAAATGCAGATCTTCAAGTAAATAACTTATAGAACAAAAGTAGTTATTTTAAGGTTTTCAATTTTAAAGTATTAATAAAATTCTGATCTTCATGTAAATAACTTAAAGAACTAAAGTATTAGTTAGAAGATTTTGATTTTAAATTGCTACAAAGTTCTGTTCTTTAAGTAAATAACTAAAAGAACAAAAGTAGTAAGTTTATAGCTTTAATTTTAAACTATTAACAAAATATTGATTTTCAGGTAAATAACTTATAGACCAGAAGTAGTTAATTTAGAGCTTTTAATTTTAAACTATTAACAAAATGCAGATCTTCAAGTAAATAACTTATAGAACAAAAGTAGTTATTTTAGGGTTTTCAAATTTAAACTATTAGCAAAATTCTGATCTTCAAGTAAATGTCTTATAGAACAGAAGTAGTTAATTTATAGTTTTTAATTTTAAACTATTAGCAAAATCCAGATCTTCAAGTAAATAACTTATAGAACAAACGTAGTTATTTTAGTATTTTCAATTTTGAACTATTAACAAAATTCTGATCTTCAAGTAAATAACTTATAGAACAGAAGTAGTTAATTTAGAGTTTTTAATTTTAAAGTATTAACAAAATGCAGATCTTTAAGTAAATAACTTATAGAACAAAAGTAGTTATTTTAGAGTTTTCTATTTTAAACTATTAACAACATTCTGATCTACAAGTAAATAAGTAATAGAACAGAAGTAGTTAATTTAGAGTTTTTAATTTTAAACTATTAACAAACTCCAGATCTTCAAGTAAATAACTTTTAGAACAAAAATAGTTATTTTAGGGTTTTCAATTTTAAACTATTAACAAAATTCTGATCTTCAAGTAAATAACTTAAAGAACTAAAGTATTAGATTGAAGACTTCCATTATAAATTGTCTACAAATTTCTTTTCTTTAAGTAAATAACTAAAAGAACAAAAGTAGTTAGATTATAGCTTTAATTTTAAACTATTAACAAATTGCAGATCTTCAAGTAAATAACTTATAGAACAAAAGTAGTTATTTTAGGGTTTTCAATTTTAAACTATTAGCAAAATTCTGATCTTCAAGTAAATAACTTAAAGAACTAAAGTATTAGTTAGAAGATTTTGATTTTACATTGCTACAAAATTCTGTTCTTCAAGTAAATAACTTATAGAGCAAAAGTAGTTATTTTAGAGTTTTCAATTTTAAACTATTAACAATATTCTGATTTTCAAGTAAATAACTTATAGAACAGAAGTAGTTAATTTAGAGTTTTTAATTTTAAACTATTAACAAAATGCAGATCTTCAAGTAAATAACTTATAGAACAAAAGTAGTTATTTTAGGGTTTTCAATTTGAAACTATTAACAAAATACTGATCTTCATGTAAATAACTTATAGAACAGAAGTAGTTAATTTAGAGTTTTTAATTTTAAACTATTAATAAAATGCAGATCTTCAAGTAAATAACTTATAGAACAAAAGTAGTTATTTTAGGGTTTTCAATTTTAAACTATTAGCAAAATTCTGATCTTCAAGTAAATAACTTAAAGAACTAAAGTATTAGTTAGAAGATTTTGATTTTAAATTGCTACAAAATTCTGTTCTTTAAGTAAATTACTTATATAACAAAAGTAGTTATTTTAGAGTTTTCAATTTTAAACTTTTAACAAAATTCAGATTTTCAAGTAAATAACTTATAGAACAGAAGTAGTTAATTTAGAGTTTTTAATTTTAAACTATTAACAAAATGCAGATCTTCAAGTAAATAACTTATAGACCAGAAGTAGTTAATTTAGAGTTTTTAATTTTAAACTATTAACAAAATGCAGATCTTCAAGTAAATAACTTATAGAACAAAAGTAGTTATTTTAGAGTTTTCAATTTTAAACTATTAACAAAATTCTCATCTTCAAGTAAATAACTTAAGTAAGTAAAGTATTAGTTAGAAGATTTTGATTTTAAATTGCTACAAAATTCTGTTCTTCAAGTAAATAACTTATAGAACAAAAGTAGTTATTTTAAAGTTTTCAATTTTAAACTATTAAAAACATTCTGATCTGCAAGTAAATAACTTATAGAACAGAAGTAGTTAATTTAGAGTTTTTAATTATAAACTATTAACAAAATGCACATCTTCAAGTAAATAACTTATAGAACAAAAATAGTTATTTTAGGGTTTTCAATTTTAAACTATTGACAAAATTCTGATCTTCAAGTAAATAACTTAAAGAACTAAAGTATTAGTTTGAAGATTTCGATTTTAAATTGTCTACTAATTTCTGTTCTTTAAGTAAATAACTGAAAGAACAAAAGTAGTTAGTTTATAGCTTTAATTTTAAACTATTAACAATATTCTGATCTTCAAGTAAATAACTTATAGAACAGAAGTAGTTAATTTAGAGTTTTTAATTTTAAACTATTAACAAAATGCAGATCTTCAAGTAAATAACTTATAGAACAAAAGTAGTTATTTTAGGGTTTTCAATTTTAAACTATTAACAAAATACTGATCTTCATGTAAATAACTTATAGAACAGAAGTAGTTAATTTAAAGTTTTTAATTTTAAACTATTAACAAAATGCAGATCTTCAAGTAAATAACTTATAGAACAAAAGTAGTTATTTTAGGGTTTTCAATTTTTAACTATTAGCAAAATTCTGATCTTCAAGTAAATAACTTAAAGAACTAAAGTATTAGTTAGAAGATTTTGATTTTAGATTGCTACAAAATTCTGTTCTTCAAGTAAATTACTTATATAACAAAAGTAGTTATTTTAGAGTTTTCAATTTTAAACTTTTAACAAAATTCAGATTTTCAAGTAAATAACTTATAGAACAGAAGTAGTTAATTTAGAGTTTTTAATTTTAAACTATTAACAAAATGCAGATCTTCAAGTAAATAACTTATAGAACAAAAGTAGTTATTTTTGGGTTTTCAATTTTAAACTATTAACAAAATTCTGATCTTCAAGTAAATAACTTAAGTAACTAAAGTATTAGTTAGAATATTTTGATTTTAAATTGCTACAAAATTCTGTTCTTCAAGTAAATAACTTATAGAACAAAAGTAGTTATTTTAGAGTTTTCAATTTTAAACTATTAAAAACATTCTGATCTTCAAGTAAATAACTTATAGAACAGAAGTAGTTAATTTAGAGTTTTTAATTTTAAACTATTAACAAAATGCAGATCTTCAAGTAAATAACTTATAGAACAAAAATAGTTATATTAGGGTTTTTAATTTTAAACTATTGACAAAATTCTGATCTTCAAGTAAATAACTTAAAGAACTAAAGTATTAGTAAGAAGATTTCGATTTTAAATTGTCTACTAATTTCTGTTCTTTAAGACGGCGATCTTTCATTTGGACGAGAATCTACCTGAGTAGGTGGCGTAGTTATACAGATTCTGAATTTAATTATAATCGGCGTTTATCGGCCCGGATCGGTATTGTAGTAAGAATGAAACGGTATGTGCTAAAGAGAGATAAGCATTGTGTTCAAATTTCTTTGAAAAAGATTTGCAACACTGGCATGCTTTCAGGTAAAATTAATACAGGTAGTATGTAGGACTCAATAGTCCTACAACATAATTTTATTTAAATTTCAGTCATTTCTAGCGCATATAAGTTGGCTAAAATACAATGGAGTCCGCTAATTGTGTTCACTTCAAGACTTGGGGTTTTTGATAACAATAACTGATTAATAACAAAAAAAATGTTTTGGTTATTTATTAATATAATATAATAATTAATTAATAAGAAAAATTAAAAAACTCATGTAGAGTTGTTTGTCTCTGTTGTACGAGGAGTAAATTTTTTAAAAAAGTTCATACTGGTAATGCATTTGAAAATATGACGACCACATCTGCACATCATACCACGAAACTTCTAAGCATTTTCCTCACCTGCTTGTAGGAGGTCACAGTAGGTCAAGAGCGTCGTCGTTTCAGATTTTACCAGGGGGCTAGTTTCAGATTTTAGTTGTACTAAACGAATTAGTATAATGCAGGCTGTGTACCAAAAGTCGTGAAATATATTTATTTTCCGCATCCCTATTGGTCGCAGCGTGTTCGGTTGAGTAAAGAAGGGGGGGGGGACACTAATCATTTTTAAACGGTTTTTATAGACAGTATTAATTTATTGTTGTTATTAATGTTCTTATGGGTCAAAATTTACTATATAAACAAACCATAAAGCAATTTATATCAATAAAATAAATAAAAATCTCTAATATATTATATAAAAGATAAAAAATATGCCAAAAAGTAAAAAAAGTCTAAGTCGTCGACATACCTCTAGAAGTAGGACCAATAGAGTAAAAGCACGAAATAAGACAATGTTTAAGAAAAAATTAGACACGGATGTTTCAAATCAGAATTTACCCGAAAACTCATTACCCTTGATCGATTTGGAGCCCTTACCAAATGATGACAATAATGTCAATATACATGAAGCACCAGGCACATCTTCAAATTGTTTATATTCTGACGAAGATCATTGGGGAACTACTGAAGAGTTTGAAAAAATAATGAACGAACCTTTGCACATAGAAGTGGAGTCACCAAATATTAATATAGAAGGACATCGAATTGTTGATATAGGATATTTACTTCAAAGAACCCTCTATGTTTCTGAAAACCATGCAAGAACTTGTACTGCTGGAAATTTGTTTATAGAAAATGAAATAAGAAAAAATGGTCTTACAAGTATTATCGTATTTAAGTGTAACTTGTGCGATAAAACTTTCGAATGTGCTACCGAAAAACCTACTTCCTCCGTTACTAACAAGGCAGTAGTTTGGGGTACCTTATCCATAGGAAGTACATATGCACACACCGAAGAGTTTTTAAGTGTATTAGATATTCCACCGTTATCAAGAAACATGTTTTATTCAATTCAAAATGATTTAAATAAGATATGGACGGAATCAAATTGGGAAAATATGAAAGCCGCAGGTGAAGAAGAACGCCGCTTAGCTATTGAAAACGGACAGATCGATAAAGATGGTATTCCTTGGATTTGCGTTTATTTAGATGGAGGATGGTCGAAACGAAGTTATGGTCACAATTACTCTGCTGCGTCTGGAGTGGCGGTCATTATAGGAAGAGCCACTAAAAAAGTTATATACATGGGCGTACGAAATAAATATTGTATGATTTGCTCACGCGCCGAAAACAAAAATAGTGTTCCACCAGTACACAAATGTTTTAAAAATTGGACTGGCTCATCATCCGCTATGGAAGCAGATATTATTGTCGAAGGATTTGTAATAAGCGAAGAGATGCATGGATTACGCTACATACAGTTTATAGCGGATGGAGACTCCAGCGTGTATGTAAATATACAGAAGAAGGTTCCTTATGGAAAATACGTTATAAAAATTGAGTGTACAAATCACGCCGTTAAGAATTATGGTAAACGCCTATATGATATAAAGAAAGATACAAGAACTGTACCACAACTTGCAAGAAAATTACTTAGTGGCAATAAAATAAAACAATTGCAAGAAATTGCTCAGAAAGCTATCTATGATAATGCTCATGGTGACATAACAACACTTATAGAAGATCTTAAAATTGGACCTCATCATGTGTTTGGTATGCATTCTAATTGCAAAGATTACTTCTGCCAAGATGTAGGAAATGACATCAACAGTCAAATATTAGCTGCGCAATCAACAGGCCTTTTTAGATTAATTCAAGGTGCTCTTGGTCTATTAATCGGAAAAGCGAATTCTTTAATTGATAACGAAACAAATAATCGTGCGGAACTATTCATGAGTATATTATCTAGATTCAATATGGGAAAAAGATTGAACCTTATTCAAAGAGGATCGTTTGCTACCAGGGCCGAATTAACAAGTATGAGATATAACGCAGGGTTCAACTGGCACACTGATGCATGGAAACGAGCTGTACAACAGAGCCCGCGAAAATATTTAAAAAAATATATAGACGTTCAAGCAAAAAAGAAACTTGTGTGTAAAATAAAACCAGAACGAAAAGCTTCGAAACCAACTAAAGAAAAACCACTCAAAACGAAAAAAAATTTAGATTATGGTCCAAATGCATTACAACCTGAACTTGGTAAAGAAGAAATGGAAAAAGCATGTAGTGAAATTCTAGAAAATCTCCATGTAACAGAAGAACAACAGTTGGAAATAGCAAAATCTACTATCGGTCAATTTAACAACCTCACATATTTAATGGAAAAGAAAAATCGCCTCACGGCGTCTAACTTCGGGTCCGTTATAAAAAGAAGAGACCACACATCCTGTCACTGTTTAGTAAAAAAAATTCTTATTCCATCCAATTTTAAAAGCAAATCCACTGATTTTGGAATAATTAACGAAAGTGTGGCTATTTCTTTATTAGAAAAGCAAAATGGAATTCACGTAGATCAAAGTGGATTGTTTATAGACTTGATATATCCATTCCTTGGTGCTTCTCCAGATGGTTTAGTTGGGGAAGACGCAATAGTAGAAGTTAAGTGTCTTTTAAAAGTTTCAAAGTTGAATATTACTTTAGAAGAAGCTGCATCAAAAATGAACATATGCCTAGAACATAAAGAAGGAAAATTAAATTTAAAGAAAACCCACGATTATTATTATCAAATCCAAGGCCAACTCCATATAAGCAACAGGAAAAAATGTTATTTTGTTGTCTTTGTAAACATTAATTACATTTTTGTTGAAGAAATTTTGCGAGACGATAAATTTTGGAAAAATGATATGGAATGGAAACTAGTCCAATTTTATAGGGAGTGCATTTTACCGGAAATCGTACAAGGTAATCTACAACGAGGTTTAAAATGTGAAGATCCTGATTATATCAAAAAGGCGCAGTTACTGCAACAAGAAAAAAGCAAAAAAAACGAAAAGCAAAAATAATTTTTGAATGTTATTCCTTGATCTATTATTATATTAATAAAAATTAAATAAGCCAAGTTAATCTAATATCTTATGTTATTAACAGGATTTAATAATATAATTCCACCACATTTTTTAATGTTTATACAGTATTGCAATTAATAATAAATTGTATTGTGTGTATTACACCGCATTACTACCTAAAACGTTACAGGTAGATACATGAGATTACTAATGAAAGTTTTAAAATGAGACGTTGCCTAAATGTGATTCAAAATAGTAAACTTTTTTAAGCGCCATCTTTTTAAAAATCGCTGAACTGTTAGTAAGCCGAAAACATATCAAGGCGCGCGTTTTGAATTCATTGAATCTACGGCCGAAACAAAACTTCATTTACAGCACTCAAAATACAATATTTTTTTCAACTTTTAATGCAGATTATATACGATTGTTATTTTAGCTACAGCATGATATATTTAAAAATTTTATTTTTTGTTCCTGTTTTACATAAAAGACATATTTAATAGAATAAAAATATATATTTAATCAAAACATGTTAAAAATTATATCAGGTTGTTCGAAAAATTCATCTCTTTCAAATAAAAAAAAAATCATATTAATATCTTTAGCCAATTTTGAGTTGTTAATGAAGTTTTGAAACGGGTCCAAAAATCGCGCCCTTAAGTAAATAACTAAAAGAACAAAAGTAGTTAGTTTATAGCTTTAATTTTAAACTATTAACAAAATACTGATTTTCAAGTAAATAACTTATAGAACAAAAGTAGTTAATTTAGAGTTTTTAATTTTAAACTATTTACAAAATGCAGATCTTCAAGTAAATAACTTATAGAGCAAAAATAGTTATTTTAGGGTTTTCAATTTTATACTATTAACAAAATTCAGATCTTCAAGTAAATAACTTAAAGAACTAATGTATTAAATTGAAGATTTTGATTTTAAATTGTCTACATATTTCTGTTCTTTAAGTAAATAACTAAAAGAACAAAAGTAGTTAGATTATAGCTTTAATTTTAAACTATTAACAAAATGCAGATCTTCAAGTAAATAACTTATAGAACAAAAGTAGTTATTTTAGGGTTTTCAATTTTAAACTATTAGCGAAATTCTGATCTTCAAGTAAATAACTTATAGAACTAAAGTATTAGTTAGAATATTTTGATTTTAAATTGCTTCAAAATTCTGTTCTTCAAGTAAATAACTTATAGAACAAAAGTAGTTATTTTAGAGTTTTCAATTTTAAACTATTAACAACATTCTGATCTTCAAGTAAATAACTTATAGAACAGAAGTAGTTAATTTAGAGTTTTTAATTTTAAACTATTAACAAAATGCAGATCTTCAAGTAAATAACTTATAGAACAAAAGTAGTTATTTTAGGTTTTCAATTTTAAACTATTAACAAAATTCTGATCTTCAAGTAAATAATTTAAGTAACTAAAGTATTAGTTAGAAGATTTTGATTTTACTATTAACAAAATACTGAATTTCAAGTAAATAACTTATAGACCAGAAGTAGTTAATTTAGAGTTTTTAATTTTAAACTATTAACAAAATGCTGATCTTCAAGTAAATAACTTATAGAACAGAAGTAGTTAATTTAGAGTTTTTAATTTTAAACTATTAACAAAATGCAGATCTTCAAGTAAATAACTTATGGAACAAAAGTAGTTATTTTAGGGTTTTCAATTTTAAACTATTAACAAAATTCTGATCTTCAAGTAAATAACATATAGAACAGAAGTAGTAATTTCGAGTTTTTAATTTTAAACTATTAACAAAATCCAGATCTTCAAGTAAATAACTTATAGAACAAACGTAGTTATTTTAGTATTTTCAATTTTAAACTATTAACAAAATTCTGATCTTCAAGTAAATAACTTAAAGAACTAAAGTATTAGTTTGAAGATTTTGATTTTAAATTGTCTACATATTTCTGTTCTTTAAGTAAATAACTAAATGAACAAAAGTAGTTAGATTATTGCTTTAATTTTAAACTATTAACAAAATGCAGATCTTCAAGTAAATAACTTATAGAACAATAGTAGTTAATTTAGGGTTTTCAATTTTAAACTATTAACAAAATTCTGATCTTCAAGTAAATAACTTAAAGAACTAAAGTATTAGTTAGAAGATTTTGATCTTAAATTGCTACAAAATTCTGTTCTTCAAGTAAATAACTTATAGTACAAAAGTAGTTATTTTAGAGTTTTCAATTTTAAACTATTAACAAAATTCTGATCTTGATGTAAATAACTTATAGAACAGAAGTAGTTAATTTAGAGTTTTTAATTTTAAACTATTAACAAAATGCAGATCTTCAAGTAAATAACTTATAGAACAAAAGTAGTTATTTTAGGGTTTTCAATTTTAAACTATTAACAAAATTCTGATCTTGATGTAAATAACTTATAGAACAGAAGTAGTTAATTTAGAGTTTTTAATTTTAAACTATTAACAAAATGCAGATCTTCAAGTAAATAACTTATAGAACAAAAGTAGTTATTTTAGGGTTTTCAATTTTAAACTATTAACAAAATTCTGATCTACAAGTGAATAACTTAAGTAACTAAAGTATTCGTTAGAAGATTTTGATGTTAAATTGCTACAAAATTCTGTTCTTCAAGTAAATAACTCATAGAACAAAAGTAGTTAGTTTATAGCTTTAATTTTAAACTATTAACAAAATACTGATTTTCAAGTAAATAACTTATAGACCAGAAGTAGTTATTTTAGGGTTTTCAATTTTAAACTATTAACAAAATTCTGATCTTCAAGTAAATAACTTAAAGAACTAAAGTATTAATTTGAAGATTTCGATTTTAAATTGCCTACAAATTTCTGTTCTTTAAGTAAATAACTAAAAGAACAAAAGTAGTTAGTTTATAGCTTTAATTTTAAACTATTAACAAAATACTGATGTTCAAGTAAATAACTTATAGACCAGAAGTAGTTAATTTAGAGTTTTTAATTTTAGACTATTAACAAAATGCAGATCTTCAAGTAAATAACTTATAGAACAGAAGTAGTTAATTTGGAGTTTTTAATTTTAGACTATTAACAAAATGCAGATCTTCAAGTAAATAACTTATAGAACAAAAGTAGTTATTTTAGGGTTTTCAATATTAAACTATTAACAAAATTCTGATCTTCATGTAAATAACTTATAGATCAGAAGTAGTTAATTTAGAATTTTTAATTTTAAACTATTAACAAAATGCAGATCTTCAAGAAAATAACTTAAAGAACTAAAGTATTAGTTAGAAGATTTTGATTTTAAATTGCTACAAATATCCTTTTCTTCAAGTGTATAGCTTATAGAACAAAAGTAGTTATTTTAGCGCTTTCAATTTTAAACTATTACAAAATTCTGATCTTCAAGTAAATAACTTAAAGAACTAAAGTATAAGTTAGAAGATTTTGATTTTAAATTGCTACAAAATTCTGTTCTTCAAGTAAATAACTTATAGAACAAAAGTAGTTATTTTATAGTTTTCAATTTTAAACTATTAACAACATTCTGATCTTCAAGTAAATAACTTATAGAACAGAAGTAGTTAATTTAGAGTTTTTAATGTTAGACTATTTACAAAATGCAGATCTTCAAGTAAATAACTTATAGAACAAAAGTAGGTATTTTAGGGTTTTCAATTTTAAACTATTAACAAAATTCTGATCTTCATGTAAATAACTTATAGATCAGAAGTAGTTAATTTGGAGTTTTTAATTTTAAACTATTAACAAAATGCAGATCTTCAAGAAAATAACTTATAGACCTAAAGTATTACTTAGAAGATTTTGATTTTAAATTGCTACAAAATTCTCTTCTTCAAGTGTATAGCTTATAGAACAAAAGTAGTTATTTTAGCGTTTTCAATTTTACACTATTAACAAAATTCTGATCTTCTAGTAAATAACTTAAAGAACTAAAGTATTAGTTTGAAGATTTTGATTTTAAATTGTCTACAAAATTCTGTTTTTCTAGTAAATAACTTATAGAACAAAAGTAGTTATTTTAGAGTTTTCAAATTTAAACTATTAACAAAATTCTGATCTTCAAGTAAATAACTTAAAGAACTAAAGCATTAGTTAGAAGATTTTGATTTTAAATTGCTACAAAATTCTGTTCTTCAAGTAAATAACTTATAGAACAAAAGTAGTTATTTTAGAGTTTTCAAATTTAAACTATTAACAAAATTCTGATCTTCAAGTAAATAACTTATAGAACAGAAGTAGTTAATTTAGAGTTTTTAATTTTAAACTATTAGCAAAATTCTGATCTTCAAGTAAATAACTTAAAGAACTAAAGCATTAGTTAGAAGATTTTGATTTTAAATTGCTACAAAATTCTGTTCTTCAAGTAAATAACTTATAGAACAAAAGTAGTTATTTTAGAGTTTTCAAATTTAAACTATTAACAAAATTCTGATCTTCAAGTAAATAACTTATAGAACAGAAGTAGTTAATTTAGAGTTTTTAATTTTAAACTATTAACAAAATGCAGATCTTCAAGTAAATAACTTATAGAACAAAAGCAGTTATTTTAGGGTTTTCAATGTTAATCTATTAACTAAATTCTGATCTTCATGTAAATAATTTATAGAACAGAAGTAGTTAATTTAGAGTTTTTAATATTAAACTATTAACAAAATGCAGAACTTCAAGTAAATAACTTATAGAACAAAAGTAGTTATTTTAGGGTTTTCAATTTTAAACTATTAACAAAATTCTGTTCTTCAAGTAAATAACTTATAGAACAAAAGTAGTTATTTTAGAGTTTTCAATTTTAAACCATTAACAAAATTCTGATCTTCAAGTAATTAACTTTTAGAACAGAAGTAGTTAATTTAGAGTTTTTAATTTTAAACTATTAACAAAATGCAGATCTTCAAGTAAATAACTTAAAGAACTAAAGTATTAGTTAGAAGATTTTGATTTTAAATTGCTACAAAATTCTGTTCTTCAAGTAAATAACTTATAGAACAAAAGTAGTTATTTTAGAGTTTTTAATTTTAAACCATTAACAAAATTCTGATCTTCAAGTAATTAACTTTTAGAACAGAAGTAGTTAATTTAGAGTTTTTAATTTTAAACTATTAACAAAATGCAGATCTTCAAGTAAATAACTTATAGAACAAAAGTAGTTATTTTAAGGTTTTCAATTTTAAAGTATTAATAAAATTCTGATCTTCATGTAAATAACTTAAAGAACTAAAGTATTAGTTAGAAGATTTTGATTTTAAATTGCTACAAAGTTCTGTTCTTTAAGTAAATAACTAAAAGAACAAAAGTAGTAAGTTTATAGCTTTAATTTTAAACTATTAACAAACAATTGATTATCAGGTAAATAACTTATAGACCAGAAGTAGTTAATTTAGAGCTTTTAATTTTAAACTATTAACAAAATGCAGATCTTCAAGTAAATAACTTATAGAACAAAAGTAGTTATTTTAGGGTTTTCAAATTTAAACTATTAGCAAAATTCTGATCTTCAAGTAAATGTCTTATAGAACAGAAGTAGTTAATTTATAGTTTTTAATTTTAAACTATTAACAAAATCCAGATCTTCAAGTAAATAACTTATAGAACAAACGTAGTTATTTTAGTATTTTCAATTTTGAACTATTAACAAAATTCTGATCTTCAAGTAAATAACTTATAGAACAGAAGTAGTTAATTTAGAGTTTTTAATTTTAAAGTATTAACAAAATGCAGATCTTTAAGTAAATAACTTATAGAACAAAAGTAGTTATTTTAGAGTTTTCTATTTTAAACTATTAACAACTTTCTGATATTCAAGTAAATAACTAATAGAACAGAAGTAGTTAATTTAGAGTTTTTAATTTTAAACTATTAACAAACTCCAGATCTTCAAGTAAATAACTTTTAGAACAAAAATAGTTATTTTAGGGTTTTCAATTTTAAACTATTAACAAAATTCTGATCTTCAAGTAAATAACTTAAAGAACTAAAGTATTAGTTTGAAGACTTCCATTATAAATTGTCTACAAATTTCTTTTCTTTAAGTAAATAACTAAAAGATCAAAAGTAGTTAGATTATAGCTTTAATTTTAAACTATTAACAAATTGCAGATCTTCAAGTAAATAACTTATAGAACAAAAGTAGTTATTTTAGGGTTTTCAATTTTAAACTATTAGCAAAATTCTGATCTTCAAGTAAATAACTTAAAGAACTAAAGTATTAGTTAGAAGATTTTGATTTTACATTGCTACAAAATTCTGTTCTTCAAGTATATAACTTATAGAGCAAAAGTAGTTATTTTAGAGTTTTTAATGTTAGACTATTTACAAAATGCAGATCTTCAAGTAAATAACTTATAGAACAAAAGTAGGTATTTTAGGGTTTTCAATTTTAAACTATTAACAAAATTCTGATCTTCATGTAAATAACTTATAGATCAGAAGTAGTTAATTTGGAGTTTTTAATTTTAAACTATTAACAAAATGCAGATCTTCAAGAAAATAACTTATAGACCTAAAGTATTACTTAGAAGATTTTGATTTTAAATTGCTACAAAATTCTCTTCTTCAAGTGTATAGCTTATAGAACAAAAGTAGTTATTTTAGCGTTTTCAATTTTACACTATTAACAAAATTCTGATCTTCTAGTAAATAACTTAAAGAACTAAAGTATTAGTTTGAAGATTTTGATTTTAAATTGTCTACAAAATTCTGTTTTTCTAGTAAATAACTTATAGAACAAAAGTAGTTATTTTAGAGTTTTCAAATTTAAACTATTAACAAAATTCTGATCTTCAAGTAAATAACTTAAAGAACTAAAGCATTAGTTAGAAGATTTTGATTTTAAATTGCTACAAAATTCTGTTCTTCAAGTAAATAACTTATAGAACAAAAGTAGTTATTTTAGAGTTTTCAAATTTAAACTATTAACAAAATTCTGATCTTCAAGTAAATAACTTATAGAACAGAAGTAGTTAATTTAGAGTTTTTAATTTTAAACTATTAGCAAAATTCTGATCTTCAAGTAAATAACTTAAAGAACTAAAGCATTAGTTAGAAGATTTTGATTTTAAATTGCTACAAAATTCTGTTCTTCAAGTAAATAACTTATAGAACAAAAGTAGTTATTTTAGAGTTTTCAAATTTAAACTATTAACAAAATTCTGATCTTCAAGTAAATAACTTATAGAACAGAAGTAGTTAATTTAGAGTTTTTAATTTTAAACTATTAACAAAATGCAGATCTTCAAGTAAATAACTTATAGAACAAAAGCAGTTATTTTAGGGTTTTCAATGTTAATCTATTAACTAAATTCTGATCTTCATGTAAATAATTTATAGAACAGAAGTAGTTAATTTAGAGTTTTTAATATTAAACTATTAACAAAATGCAGAACTTCAAGTAAATAACTTATAGAACAAAAGTAGTTATTTTAGGGTTTTCAATTTTAAACTATTAACAAAATTCTGTTCTTCAAGTAAATAACTTATAGAACAAAAGTAGTTATTTTAGAGTTTTCAATTTTAAACCATTAACAAAATTCTGATCTTCAAGTAATTAACTTTTAGAACAGAAGTAGTTAATTTAGAGTTTTTAATTTTAAACTATTAACAAAATGCAGATCTTCAAGTAAATAACTTAAAGAACTAAAGTATTAGTTAGAAGATTTTGATTTTAAATTGCTACAAAATTCTGTTCTTCAAGTAAATAACTTATAGAACAAAAGTAGTTATTTTAGAGTTTTTAATTTTAAACCATTAACAAAATTCTGATCTTCAAGTAATTAACTTTTAGAACAGAAGTAGTTAATTTAGAGTTTTTAATTTTAAACTATTAACAAAATGCAGATCTTCAAGTAAATAACTTATAGAACAAAAGTAGTTATTTTAAGGTTTTCAATTTTAAAGTATTAATAAAATTCTGATCTTCATGTAAATAACTTAAAGAACTAAAGTATTAGTTAGAAGATTTTGATTTTAAATTGCTACAAAGTTCTGTTCTTTAAGTAAATAACTAAAAGAACAAAAGTAGTAAGTTTATAGCTTTAATTTTAAACTATTAACAAAATATTGATTTTCAGGTAAATAACTTATAGACCAGAAGTAGTTAATTTAGAGCTTTTAATTTTAAACTATTAACAAAATGCAGATCTTCAAGTAAATAACTTATAGAACAAAAGTAGTTATTTTAGGGTTTTCAAATTTAAACTATTAGCAAAATTCTGATCTTCAAGTAAATGTCTTATAGAACAGAAGTAGTTAATTTATAGTTTTTAATTTTAAACTATTAACAAAATCCAGATCTTCAAGTAAATAACTTATAGAACAAACGTAGTTATTTTAGTATTTTCAATTTTGAACTATTAACAAAATTCTGATCTTCAAGTAAATAACTTATAGAACAGAAGTAGTTAATTTAGAGTTTTTAATTTTAAAGTATTAACAAAATGCAGATCTTTAAGTAAATAACTTATAGAACAAAAGTAGTTATTTTAGAGTTTTCTATTTTAAACTATTAACAACATTCTGATATTCAAGTAAATAACTAATAGAACAGAAGTAGTTAATTTAGAGTTTTTAATTTTAAACTATTAACAAACTCCAGATCTTCAAGTAAATAACTTTTAGAACAAAAATAGTTATTTTAGGGTTTTCAATTTTAAACTATTAACAAAATTCTGATCTTCAAGTAAATAACTTAAAGAACTAAAGTATTAGTTTGAAGACTTCCATTATAAATTGTCTACAAATTTCTTTTCTTTAAGTAAATAACTAAAAGATCAAAAGTAGTTAGATTATAGCTTTAATTTTAAACTATTAACAAATTGCAGATCTTCAAGTAAATAACTTATAGAACAAAAGTAGTTATTTTAGGGTTTTCAATTTTAAACTATTAGCAAAATTCTGATCTTCAAGTAAATAACTTAAAGAACTAAAGTATTAGTTAGAAGATTTTGATTTTACATTGCTACAAAATTCTGTTCTTCAAGTATATAACTTATAGAGCAAAAGTAGTTATTTTAGAGTTTTCAATTTTAAACTATTAACAATATTCTGATCTTCAAGTAAATAACTTATAGAACAGAAGTAGTTAATTTAGAGTTTTTAATTTTAAACTATTAACAAAATGCAGATCTTCAAGTAAATAACTTATAGAACAAAAGTAGTTATTTTAGGGTTTTCAATTTTAAACTATTAACAAAATACTGATCTTCATGTAAATAACTTATAGAACAGAAGTAGTTAATTTAGAGTTTTTAATTTTAAACTATTAACAAAATGCAGATCTTCAAGTAAATAACTTATAGAACAAAAGTAGTTATTTTAGGGTTTTCAATTTTAAACTATTACCAAAATTCTGATCTTCAAGTAATTAACTTAAAGAACTAAAGTATTAGTTGGAAGATTTTGATTTTAAATTGCTACAAAATTCTGTTCTTCAAGTAAATAACTTATAGAACAAAAGTAGTTATTTTAGAGTTTTCAATTTTAAACTATTAACAAAATTCTGATCTTCAAGTAAATAACTTATAGAACAGAAGTAGTTAATTTAGAGTTTTTAATTTTAAACTATTAACAAAATGCAGATCTTCAAGTACATAACTTATAGAACAAAAGTAGTTATTTTAGGGTTTTCAATTTTAAACTGTTAACAAAATTCTGATCTTCAAGTAAATAACTTATAGAACAGAAGTAGTTAATTTAGAGTTTATAATTTTAAACTATTAACAAAATGCAGATCTTCAAGTACATAACTTATAGAACAAAAGTAGTTATTTTAGTGTTTTCAATTTTAACTATTAACAAAATTCTGATCTTCAAGTTAATAACTTAAGGAACTGAAGTATTAGAAGATTTTGATTTTAAATTGCTACAAAATTTTGTTCTTCAAGTAAATAACTTATAGAACAAAAGTAGTTATTTTAGAGTTTTCAAATTTAAACTATTAACAAAATTCTGATCTTCAAGTAAATAACTTATAGAACAGAAGTAGTTAATTTAGAGTTTTTAATTTTAAACTATTAACAAAATGCAGATCTTCAAGTAAATAACTTATAGAACAAAAGCAGTTATTTTAGGGTTTTCAATGTTAATCTATTAACTAAATTCTGATCTTCATGTAAATAATTTATAGAACAGAAGTAGTTAATTTAGAGTTTTTAATATTAAACTATTAACAAAATGCAGAACTTCAAGTAAATAACTTATAGAACAAAAGTAGTTATTTTAGGGTTTTCAATTTTAAACTATTAACAAAATTCTGTTCTTCAAGTAAATAACTTATAGAACAAAAGTAGTTATTTTAGAGTTTTTAATTTTAAACTATTAACAACATTCTGATCTTCAAGTAAATAACTTATAGAACAGAAGTAGGAAATTTAGAGTTTTTAATTTTAAACTATTAACAAAATGAAGATCTTTAAGTAAATAACTTATAGAACAAAAATAGTTATTTTAGGGTTTTCAGTTTTAAACTATTAACAAATATCTGATCTTCAAGTAAATAACTTAAAGAACTAAAGTATTAGTTAGAAGATTTTGATTTTAAATTGCTACAAAATTCTGTTCTTCAAGTAAATAACTTATAGAACAAAAGTAGTTATTTTAGAGTTTTCAATTTTAAACCATTAACAAAATTCTGATCTTCAAGTAAATAACTTTTAGAACAGAAGTAGTTAATTTAGAGTTTTTAATTTTAAACTATTAACAAAATGCAGATCTTCAAGTAAATAACTTATAGAACAAAAGTAGTTATTTTAAGGTTTTCAATTTTAAAGTATTAATAAAATTCTGATCTTCATGTAAATAACTTAAAGAACTAAAGTATTAGTTAGAAGATTTTGATTTTAAATTGCTACAAAGTTCTGTTCTTTAAGTAAATAACTAAAAGAACAAAAGTAGTAAGTTTATAGCTTTAATTTTAAACTATTAACAAAATATTGATTTTCAGGTAAATAACTTATAGACCAGAAGTAGTTAATTTAGAGCTTTTAATTTTAAACTATTAACAAATTGCAGATCTTCAAGTAAATAACTTATAGAACAAACGTAGTTATTTTAGTATTTTCAATTTTGAACTATTAACAAAATTCTGATCTTGAAGTAAATAACTTATAGAACAGAAGTAGTTAATTTAGAGTTTTTTATTTTAAAGTATTAACAAAATGCAGATCTTTAAGTAAATAACTTATAGAACAAATGTAGTTATTTTAGAGTTTTCTATTTTAAACTATTAACAACATTCTGATATTCAAGTAAATAACTAATAGAACAGAAGTAGTTAATTTAGAGTTTTTAATTTTAAACTATTAACAAACTCAAGATCTTCAAGTAAAAAACTTTTAGAACAAAAATAGTTATTTTAGGGTTTTCAATTTTAAACTATTAACAAAATTCTGATCTTCAAGTAAATAACTTAAAGAACTAAAGTATTAGTTTGAAGACTTCCATTATAAATTGTCTACAAATTTCTTTTCTTTAAGTAAATAACTAAAAGAACAAAATTAGTTAGATTATAGCTTTAATTTTAAACTATTAACAAATTGCAGATCTTCAAGTAAATAACTTATAGAACAAAAGTAGTTATTTTAGGGTTTTCAATTTTAAACTATTAGCAAAATTCTGTTCTTCAAGTATATAACTTATAGAGCAAAAGTAGTTATTTTAGAGTTATCAATTTTAAACTATTAACAATATTCTGATCTTCAAGTAAATAACTTATAGAACAGAAGTAGTTAATTTAGAGTTTTTAATTTTAAACTATTAACAAAATGCAGATCTTCAAGTAAATAACTTATAGAACAAAAGTAGTTATTTTAGGGTTTTCAATTTTAAACTATTAACAAAATACTGATCTTCATGTAAATAACTTATAGAACAGAAGTAGTTAATTTAGAGTTTTTAATTTTAAACTATTAACAAAATGCAGATCTTCAAGTAAATAACTTATAGAACAAAAGTAGTTATTTTAGGGTTTTCAATTTTAAACTATTTGCAAAATTCTGATCTTCAAGTAAATAACTTAAAGAACTAAAGTATTAGTTAGAAGATTTTGATTTTACATTGCTACAAAATTCTGTTCTTCAAGTAAATAACTTATAGAACAAAAGTAGTTATTTTAGAGTCTTCAATTTTAAACTATTAACAATATTCTGATCTTCAAGTAAATAACTTATAGAACAGAAGTAGTTAATTTAGAGTTTTTAATTTTAAACTATTAACAAAATGCAGATCTTCAAGTAAATAACTTATAGAACAGAAGTAGTTATTTTAGGGTTTTCAATTTTAAACTATTAACAAAATTCTGATCTTCAAGTAAATAACTTAAAGAACTAAAGTATTAGTTTGAAGATTATGATTTTAAATTGTCTACATATTTCTGTTCTTTAAGTAATTAACTAAAAGAACAAAAGTAGTTAGATTATAGCTTTAATTTTAAACTATTAACAAAATGCAGATCTTCAAGTAAATAACTTATAGAACAAAAGAAGTTATTTTAAGGTTTTCAATTTTAAACTATTAACAAAATTCTGATCGTCATGGAAATAACTTATAGAACAGAAGTAGTTAATTTAGAGTTTTTAATTTTAAACTATTAACAAAACGCAGATCTTCAAGTAAATAACTTATAGAACAAAAGTAGTTATTTTAGGGTTTTCAATTTTAAACTATTAACAAAATTCTGATCTTCAAGTAAATAACTTATAGAACAGAAGTTGTTAATTTAGAGTTTTTAATTTTAAACTATTAACAATATTCTGATCTTCACGTAAATAACTTAAAGAACTAAAGTATTAGTTTGAAGATTTTGATTTTAAATTGTCTACATATTTCTGTTCTTTAAGTAAATAACTAAAAGAACAAAAGTAGTTAGATTATAGCTTTAATTTTAAACTATTAACAAAATGCAGATCTTCAAGTAAATAACTTATAGAACAAAAGTAGTTATTTTAGGGTTTTCAATTTTAAACTATTACCAAAATTCTGATCTTCAAGTAAATGACTTAAAGAACTAAAGTATTAGTTGGAAGATTTTGATTTTAAATTGCTACAAAATTCTGTTCTTCAAGTAAATAACTTATAGAACAAAAGTAGTTATTTTAGAGTTTTCAATTTTAAACTATTAACAAAATTCTGATCTTCAAGTAAATAACTTATAGAACAGAAGTAGTTAATTTAGAGTTTTTAATTTTAAAGTATTAACAAAATGCAGATCTTTAAGTAAATAACTTATAGAACAAAAGTAGTTATTTTAGAGTTTTCTATTTTAAACTATTAACAACATTCTGATCTTCAAGTAAATAACTTATAGAACAGAAGTAGTTAATTTAGAGTTTTTAATTTTAAACTATTAACAAACTCCAGATGTTCAAGTAAATAACTTTTAGAACAAAAATAGTTATTTTAGGGTTTTCAATTTTAAACTATTAACAAAATTCTGATCTTCAAGTAAATAACTTAAAGAACTAAAGTATTAGTTTGAAGACTTCGATTATAAATTGTCTACAAATTTCTTTTCTTTAAGTAAATAACTAAAAGAACAAAAGTAGTTAGATTATAGCTTTAATTTTAAACTATTAACAAAATGCAGATCTTCAAGTAAATAACTTATAGAACAAAAGTAGTTATTTTAGGGTTTTCAATTTTAAACTATTAGCAAAATTCTGATCTTCAAGTAAATAACTTAAAGAACTAAAGTATTAGTTAGAAGATTTTGATTTTACATTGCTACAAAATTCTGTTCTTCAAGTAAATAACTTATAGAACAAAAGTAGTTATTTTAGAGTTTTTAATTTTAAACTATTAACAAAATGCAGATCTTCAAGTAAATAACTTATAGAACAAAAGTAGTTATTTTAGGGTTTTCAATTTTAAACTATTAACAAAATACTGATCTTCATGTAAATAACTTAAAGAACTAAAGTATTAGTTAGAAGATTTTGATTTTACATTGCTACAAAATTCTGTTCTTCAAGTAAATAACTTATAGAACAAAAGTAGTTATTTTAGAGTTTTCAATTTTAAACTATTAACAAAATTCTGATCTTCAAGTAAATAACTTAAAGAACTAAAGTATTAGTTAGAAGATTTTGATTTTACATTGCTACACAATTCTGTTCTTCAAGTAAATAACTTATAGAACAAAGGTAGTTATTTTAGAGTTTTCAATTTTAAACTATTAACAATATTCTGATCTTCATGTAAATAACTTATAGAACAGAAGTAGTTAATTTAGAGTTTTTAATTTTAAACTATTAACAAAATGCAGATCTTCAAGTAAATAACTTATAGAACAAAAGTAGTTATTTTAGGGTTTTCAATTTTAAACTATTAACAAAATTCTGATCTTCAAGTAAATAACTTAAGGAATCAAAGTATTAGTTTGAAGATTATGATTTTAAATTGTCTACATATTTCTGTTCTTTAAGTAATTAACTAAAAGAACAAAAGTAGTTAGATTATAGCTTTAATTTTAAACTATTAACAAAATGCAGATCTTCAAGTAAATAACTTATAGAACAAAAGAAGTTATTTTAAGGTTTTCAATTTTAAACTATTAACAAAATTCTGATCGTCATGTAAATAACTTATAGAACAGAAGTAGTTAATTTAGAGTTTTTAATTTTAAACTATTAACAAAATGCAGATCTTCAAGTAAATAACTTAAAGAACTAAAGTATTAGTGTGAAGATTTCGATTTTAAATTGTCTACAAATTTCTGTTTTTTAAGTAAATAACTTATAGAACAGAAGTAGTTAATTTAGAGTTTTTAATTTTAAACTATTAACAAAACGCAGATCTTCAAGTAAATAACTTATAGAACAAAAGTATTTATTTTAGGGTTTTCAATTTTGAACTATTAACAAAATTCTGATCTTCAAGTAAATAACTTAAAGAACTAAAGTTTAGTTAGAAGATTTTGATTTTAAGTTGCTACAAAATTCTGTTCTTCGAGTAAATAACTTATAGAACAAAAGTAGTTATTTTAGAGTTTACAATTTTAAACTATTAAAAAAATTCTGATCTTCAAGTAAATAACTTAAAGAACAGAAGTAGTTAATTTAGGGTTTTTAATTTTAAACTACTAACAAAATGCAGATCTTCAGGTAAATAACTTATAGAACAAAAGTAGTTATTTTAGGGTTTTCAATTTTAAACTATTTACAAAATTCTGATCTTCAAGTAAATATCTTAAGGAACTAAAGTATTAGTTAGAAGATTTTGATTTTAAATTGCTACAAAATTCTGTTCCTCAAGTAAATAACTTATAGAACAAAAGTAGTTATTTTAGAGTTTTCAATTTTAAACTATTAACAGCATTCTGATCTTCAAGTAAATAACTTATAGAACAGAAGTAGTTAATTTAGAGTTTTTAATTTTAAACTAATAACAAAATGCAGATCTACAAGTAAATAACTTATAGAACAAACGCAGTTATTTTAGTATTTTCAATTTTGAACTTTTACCAAAATTCTGATCTTCAAGTAAATAACTTAAAGGACTAAAGTATTAGTTTGAAGATTTTGATTTTAAATTGTCTACATATTTCTGTTCTTTAAGTAAATAACTAAAAGAACAAAACTAGTTAGATTATAGCTTTAATTTTAAACTATTAACAAAATGCATTTTATTTTAACATTACATAACATTACATATTAACAAAATTCAAGTAAATAACTTATAGAACAAAAGTAGTTATTTTAAGTTTTCAATTTTAAACTATTAGCAAAATTCTGATCTTCAAGTGAATAACTTAAAGAACAGAAGTAGTTAATTTAGAGTTTTTAATTTTAAACTATTAACAAAATGCAGATCTTCAAGTAAATAACTTATAGAACAAAAGTAGTTATTTTAGGGTTTTCAATTTTAAACTATTAAAAACATTCTGATCTTTAAGTAAATAACTTATAGAACAGAAGTAGTTAATTTAGAGTTTTTAATTATAAACCATCAACAAAATGCAGATCTTCAAGTTAATAACTTATAGAACAAAAGTAGTTATTTTAGGGTTTTCAATTTTAAACTATTAACAAAATTCTAATCTTCAAGTAAATATCTTAAGGAACTAAAGTATTAGTTAGAAGATTTTGATTTTAAATTGCTACAAAATTCTGTTCTTCAAGTAAATAACTTATAGAACAAAAGTAGTTATTTTAGAGTTTTCAATTTTAAACTATTAACAACATTCTGATCTTCAAGTAAATAACTTATAGAACAGAAGTAGTTAATTTAGAGTTTTTAATTTTAAACTATTAACAAAATTCTGATCTTCAAGTAAATAACTTATAGAACAAAAGTAGTTATTTTAGGGTTTTCAATTTTAAACTATTATAAAATTCTGATCTTCAAGTAAATAACTTAAAGTACTAAAGTATTAGTTAGAAGATTTTGATTTTACATTGCTACAAAATTCTGTTCTTCAAGTAAATAACTTATAGAACAAAAGTAGTTATTTTAGAGTTTTCAATTTTAAACTATTAATAATATTCTGATCTTCAAGTAAATAACTTATAGAACAGAAGTAGTTAATTTAGAGTTTTTAATTTTAAACTATTAACAAAATGCAGATCTTCAAGTAAATAACTTATAGAACAAAAGTAGTTATTTTAGGGTTTACAATTTTAAACTATTAACTAAATACTGATCTTCTAGTAAATAACTTATAGAACAAAAGTAGTTATTTTAAGTTTTCAATTTTAAACTATTAGCAAAATTCTGATTTTCAAGTGAATAACTTAAAGAACAGAAGTAGTTAATTTAGAGTTTTTAATTTTAAACTATTAACAAAATGCAGATCTTCAAGTAAATAACTTATAGAACAAAAGTAGTTATTTTAGGGTTTTCAATTTTAAACTATTAAAAACATTCTGATCTTCAAGTAAATAACTTATAGAACAGAAGTAGTTAATTTAGAGTTTTTAATTTTAAACTATTAACAAAATGCAGATCTTCAAGTAAATAACTTATAGAACAAAAGTAGTTATTTTAGGGTTTACAATTTTAAACTATTAACAAAATTCTGATCTTCAAGTAAATAACTTAAAGAACTAAAGTATTAGTTTGAAGATTATGATTTTAAATTGTCTACATATTTCTGTTCTTTAAGTAATTAACTAAAAGAACAAAAGTAGTTAGATTATAGCTTTAATTTTAAACTATTAACAAAATGCAGATCTTCAAGTAAATAACTTATAGAACAAAAGAAGTTATTTTAAGGTTTTCAATTTTAAACTATTAACAAAATTCTGATCGTCATGGAAATAACTTATAGAACAGAAGTAGTTAATTTAGAGTTTTTAATTTTAAACTATTAACAAAACGCAGATCTTCAAGTAAATAACTTATAGAACAAAAGTAGTTATTTTAGGGTTTTCAATTTTAAACTATTAACAAAATTCTGATCTTCAAGTAAATAACTTATAGAACAGAAGTTGTTAATTTAGAGTTTTTAATTTTAAACTATTAACAATATTCTGATCTTCACGTAAATAACTTAAAGAACTAAAGTATTAGTTTGAAGATTTTGATTTTAAATTGTCTACATATTTCTGTTCTTTAAGTAAATAACTAAAAGAACAAAAGTAGTTAGATTATAGCTTTAATTTTAAACTATTAACAAAATGCAGATCTTCAAGTAAATAACTTATAGAACAAAAGTAGTTATTTTAGGGTTTTCAATTTTAAACTATTACCAAAATTCTGATCTTCAAGTAAATGACTTAAAGAACTAAAGTATTAGTTGGAAGATTTTGATTTTAAATTGCTACAAAATTCTGTTCTTCAAGTAAATAACTTATAGAACAAAAGTAGTTATTTTAGAGTTTTCAATTTTAAACTATTAACAAAATTCTGATCTTCAAGTAAATAACTTATAGAACAGAAGTAGTTAATTTAGAGTTTTTAATTTTAAAGTATTAACAAAATGCAGATCTTTAAGTAAATAACTTATAGAACAAAAGTAGTTATTTTAGAGTTTTCTATTTTAAACTATTAACAACATTCTGATCTTCAAGTAAATAACTTATAGAACAGAAGTAGTTAATTTAGAGTTTTTAATTTTAAACTATTAACAAACTCCAGATGTTCAAGTAAATAACTTTTAGAACAAAAATAGTTATTTTAGGGTTTTCAATTTTAAACTATTAACAAAATTCTGATCTTCAAGTAAATAACTTAAAGAACTAAAGTATTAGTTTGAAGACTTCGATTATAAATTGTCTACAAATTTCTTTTCTTTAAGTAAATAACTAAAAGAACAAAAGTAGTTAGATTATAGCTTTAATTTTAAACTATTAACAAAATGCAGATCTTCAAGTAAATAACTTATAGAACAAAAGTAGTTATTTTAGGGTTTTCAATTTTAAACTATTAGCAAAATTCTGATCTTCAAGTAAATAACTTAAAGAACTAAAGTATTAGTTAGAAGATTTTGATTTTACATTGCTACAAAATTCTGTTCTTCAAGTAAATAACTTATAGAACAAAAGTAGTTATTTTAGAGTTTTTAATTTTAAACTATTAACAAAATGCAGATCTTCAAGTAAATAACTTATAGAACAAAAGTAGTTATTTTAGGGTTTTCAATTTTAAACTATTAACAAAATACTGATCTTCATGTAAATAACTTAAAGAACTAAAGTATTAGTTAGAAGATTTTGATTTTACATTGCTACAAAATTCTGTTCTTCAAGTAAATAACTTATAGAACAAAAGTAGTTATTTTAGAGTTTTCAATTTTAAACTATTAACAAAATTCTGATCTTCAAGTAAATAACTTAAAGAACTAAAGTATTAGTTAGAAGATTTTGATTTTACATTGCTACACAATTCTGTTCTTCAAGTAAATAACTTATAGAACAAAGGTAGTTATTTTAGAGTTTTCAATTTTAAACTATTAACAATATTCTGATCTTCATGTAAATAACTTATAGAACAGAAGTAGTTAATTTAGAGTTTTTAATTTTAAACTATTAACAAAATGCAGATCTTCAAGTAAATAACTTATAGAACAAAAGTAGTTATTTTAGGGTTTTCAATTTTAAACTATTAACAAAATTCTGATCTTCAAGTAAATAACTTAAGGAATCAAAGTATTAGTTTGAAGATTATGATTTTAAATTGTCTACATATTTCTGTTCTTTAAGTAATTAACTAAAAGAACAAAAGTAGTTAGATTATAGCTTTAATTTTAAACTATTAACAAAATGCAGATCTTCAAGTAAATAACTTATAGAACAAAAGAAGTTATTTTAAGGTTTTCAATTTTAAACTATTAACAAAATTCTGATCGTCATGTAAATAACTTATAGAACAGAAGTAGTTAATTTAGAGTTTTTAATTTTAAACTATTAACAAAATGCAGATCTTCAAGTAAATAACTTAAAGAACTAAAGTATTAGTGTGAAGATTTCGATTTTAAATTGTCTACAAATTTCTGTTTTTTAAGTAAATAACTTATAGAACAGAAGTAGTTAATTTAGAGTTTTTAATTTTAAACTATTAACAAAACGCAGATCTTCAAGTAAATAACTTATAGAACAAAAGTATTTATTTTAGGGTTTTCAATTTTGAACTATTAACAAAATTCTGATCTTCAAGTAAATAACTTAAAGAACTAAAGTTTAGTTAGAAGATTTTGATTTTAAGTTGCTACAAAATTCTGTTCTTCGAGTAAATAACTTATAGAACAAAAGTAGTTATTTTAGAGTTTACAATTTTAAACTATTAAAAAAATTCTGATCTTCAAGTAAATAACTTAAAGAACAGAAGTAGTTAATTTAGGGTTTTTAATTTTAAACTACTAACAAAATGCAGATCTTCAGGTAAATAACTTATAGAACAAAAGTAGTTATTTTAGGGTTTTCAATTTTAAACTATTTACAAAATTCTGATCTTCAAGTAAATATCTTAAGGAACTAAAGTATTAGTTAGAAGATTTTGATTTTAAATTGCTACAAAATTCTGTTCCTCAAGTAAATAACTTATAGAACAAAAGTAGTTATTTTAGAGTTTTCAATTTTAAACTATTAACAGCATTCTGATCTTCAAGTAAATAACTTATAGAACAGAAGTAGTTAATTTAGAGTTTTTAATTTTAAACTAATAACAAAATGCAGATCTACAAGTAAATAACTTATAGAACAAACGCAGTTATTTTAGTATTTTCAATTTTGAACTTTTACCAAAATTCTGATCTTCAAGTAAATAACTTAAAGGACTAAAGTATTAGTTTGAAGATTTTGATTTTAAATTGTCTACATATTTCTGTTCTTTAAGTAAATAACTAAAAGAACAAAACTAGTTAGATTATAGCTTTAATTTTAAACTATTAACAAAATGCATTTTATTTTAACATTACATAACATTACATATTAACAAAATTCAAGTAAATAACTTATAGAACAAAAGTAGTTATTTTAAGTTTTCAATTTTAAACTATTAGCAAAATTCTGATCTTCAAGTGAATAACTTAAAGAACAGAAGTAGTTAATTTAGAGTTTTTAATTTTAAACTATTAACAAAATGCAGATCTTCAAGTAAATAACTTATAGAACAAAAGTAGTTATTTTAGGGTTTTCAATTTTAAACTATTAAAAACATTCTGATCTTTAAGTAAATAACTTATAGAACAGAAGTAGTTAATTTAGAGTTTTTAATTATAAACCATCAACAAAATGCAGATCTTCAAGTTAATAACTTATAGAACAAAAGTAGTTATTTTAGGGTTTTCAATTTTAAACTATTAACAAAATTCTAATCTTCAAGTAAATATCTTAAGGAACTAAAGTATTAGTTAGAAGATTTTGATTTTAAATTGCTACAAAATTCTGTTCTTCAAGTAAATAACTTATAGAACAAAAGTAGTTATTTTAGAGTTTTCAATTTTAAACTATTAACAACATTCTGATCTTCAAGTAAATAACTTATAGAACAGAAGTAGTTAATTTAGAGTTTTTAATTTTAAACTATTAACAAAATTCTGATCTTCAAGTAAATAACTTATAGAACAAAAGTAGTTATTTTAGGGTTTTCAATTTTAAACTATTATAAAATTCTGATCTTCAAGTAAATAACTTAAAGTACTAAAGTATTAGTTAGAAGATTTTGATTTTACATTGCTACAAAATTCTGTTCTTCAAGTAAATAACTTATAGAACAAAAGTAGTTATTTTAGAGTTTTCAATTTTAAACTATTAATAATATTCTGATCTTCAAGTAAATAACTTATAGAACAGAAGTAGTTAATTTAGAGTTTTTAATTTTAAACTATTAACAAAATGCAGATCTTCAAGTAAATAACTTATAGAACAAAAGTAGTTATTTTAGGGTTTACAATTTTAAACTATTAACTAAATACTGATCTTCTAGTAAATAACTTATAGAACAAAAGTAGTTATTTTAAGTTTTCAATTTTAAACTATTAGCAAAATTCTGATTTTCAAGTGAATAACTTAAAGAACAGAAGTAGTTAATTTAGAGTTTTTAATTTTAAACTATTAACAAAATGCAGATCTTCAAGTAAATAACTTATAGAACAAAAGTAGTTATTTTAGGGTTTTCAATTTTAAACTATTAAAAACATTCTGATCTTCAAGTAAATAACTTATAGAACAGAAGTAGTTAATTTAGAGTTTTTAATTTTAAACTATTAACAAAATGCAGATCTTCAAGTAAATAACTTATAGAACAAAAGTAGTTATTTTAGGGTTTACAATTTTAAACTATTAACTAAATACTGATCTTCATGTAAATAACTTATAGAACAGAAGTAGTTAATTTAGAGTTTTTAATTTTAAACTATTAACAAAATGCAGATCTTCAAGTAAATAACTTATAGAACAAAAGAAGTTATTTTAAGGTTTTCAATTTTAAACTATTAACAAAATTCTGATCGTCATGTAAATAACTTATAGAACAGAAGTAGTTAATTTAGAGTTTTTAATTTTAAACTATTAACAAAATGCAGATCTTCAAGTAAATAACTTAAAGAACTAAAGTATTAGTGTGAAGATTTCGATTTTAAATTGTCTACAAATTTCTGTTCTTTAAGTAAATAACATATAGAACAGAAGTAGTTAATTTAGAGTTTTTAATTTTAAACTATTAACAAAACGCAGATCTTCAAGTAAATAACTTATAGAACAAAAGTATTTATTTTAGGGTTTTCAATTTTAAACTATTAACAAAATTCTGATCTTCAAGTAAATAACTTAAAGAACTAAAGTTTAGTTAGAAGATTTTGATTTTAAGTTGCTACAAAATTCTGTTCTTCGAGTAAATAACTTATAGAACAAAAGTAGTTATTTTAGAGTTTACAATTTTAAACTATTATAAACATTCTGATCTTCAAGTAAATAACTTATAGAACAGAAGTAGTTAATTTAGAGTTTTTAATTTTAAACTATTAACAAAATGCAGATCTTCAAGTAAATAACTTATAGAACAAAAGTAGTTATTTTAGGGTTTTCAATTTTAAACTATTAACAAAATACTGATCTTCATATAAATAACTTATAGAACAGAAGTAGTTAATTTAGAGTTTTTAATTTTAAACTATTAACAAAATGCAGATCTTTAAGTAAATAACTTATAGAACAAAAGTAATTATTTTAGGGTTTTCAATTTTAAACTATTAACAAAATTCTGATCTTCAAATAAATATCTTAAGGAACTAAAGTATTAGTTAGAAGATTTTGATTTTAAATTGCTACAAAATTCTGTTCTTCAAGTAAATAACTTATAGAACAAAAGTAGTTATTTTAGAGTTTTCAATTTTAAACTATTAACAACATTCTGATCTTCAATTAAATAACTTATAGAACAGAAGTAGTTAATTTAGAGTTTTTAATTTTAAACTATTAACAAAATTCTGATCTTCAAGTAAATAACTTAAAGAACTAAAGCTTAGTTAGAAGATTTCGATTTTAAGTTGCTATAAAATTCTGTTCTTCAAGTAAATAACTTATAGAACAAAAGTAGTTATTTTAGAGTTTTCAATTTTAAACTATTAACAAAATTCTGATCTTCAAGTAAATAACTTATAGAACAGAAGTAGTTAATTTAGAATTTTTAATTTTAAACTACTAACAAAATGCAGATCTTCAAGTAAATAACTTATAGAACAAAAGTTGTTATTTTAGGGTTTTCAATTTTAAACTATTATAAAATTCTGATCTTCAAGTAAATAACTAAAAGTACTAAAGTATTAGTTAGAAGATTTTGATTTTACATTGCTACAAAATTCTGTTCTTCAAGTAAATAACTTATAGAACAAAAGTAGTTATTTTAGAGTTTTCAATTTTAAACTATTAATAATATTCGGATCTTCAAGTAAATAACTTATAGAACAGAAGTAGTTAATTTAGAGTTTTTAATTTTAAACTATTAACAAAATGCAGATCTTCAAGTAAATAACTTATAGAACAAAAGTACTTATTTTAGGGTTTTCAATTTTAAACTATTAACAAAATTCTGATCTTCATGTAAATCACTTATAGAATAGAAGTAGTTAATTTAGAGTTTTTAATTTTAAACTATTAACAAAATTCTGATCTTCAAGTAAATAACTTAAAGAACTAAAGTTTAGTTAGAAGATTTTGATTTGAAGTTGCTACAAAATTCTGTTCTTCAAGTAAATAACTTATAGAACAAAAGTAGTTATTTTAGAGTTTTCAATTTTAAACTATTAACAAAATTCTGATCTTTAAGTAAATAACTTAAGGAACTAAAGTATTAGTTAGAAGATTTTAATTTTAAATTGCTACAAAATTCTGTTCTTCAAGTAAATAACTTATAGAACAAAAGTAGTTATTTTAGAGTTTTCAATTTTAAACTATTGACAACATTCTGATCTTCAAGTAAATAACTTATAGAACAGAAGTAGTTAATTTAGAGTTTTTAATTTTAAACTATTAACAAAATGCAGATCTTCAAGTAAAAAACTTATAGAACAAAAATAGTTATTTTCGGGTTTTCAATTTTAAACTATTAGCAAAATTCTGATCTTCAAGTAAATTACTTAAAGAACTAAAGTATTAGTTAGAAGATTTTGATTTTAAATTGCTACAAAATTCTGTTCTTCAAGTAAATAACTTATAGAACAAAAGTAGTTATTTTAGAGTTTTCAATTTTAAACTATTAACAACATTCTGATCTTCAAGTAAATAACTTATAGAACAAAAGTAGTTATTTTAGAGTTTTTAATTTTAAACTATTAACAAAATGCAGATCTTCAAGTAAATAACTTAAAGAACAAAAGTAGTTATTTTAGGGTTTTCAATTTTAAACTATTAACAAAATTCTGATCTTCATGTAAATAACTTATAGAACAGAAGTAGTTAATTTAGAGTTTTTAATTTTAAACTATTAACAAAATGCAGATCTTCAAGTAAATAACTTATAGAGCAAAAGTAGTTATTTTAGGGTTTTCAATTTTAAACTATTAACAAAATTCTGATCTTCATGTAAATAACTTATAGAACAGAAGTAGTTAATTTAGAGTTTTTAATTTTAAACCATTAACAAAATGCAGATCTTCAAGTAAATAACTTATAGAACAAAAGTAGTTATTTTAGGGTTTTCAATTTTAAACTATTAACAAAATTCTGATCTTCATGTAAATAACTTATAGAACAGAAGTAGTTATTTTAGAGTTTTTAATTTTAAACTATTAACAAAATGCAGATCTTCAAGTAAATAACTTATAGAACAAAAGTAGTTATTTTAGAGTTTTCAATTTTAAACTATTAACAAAATACTGATCTTCATGTAAATAACTTATAGAACAGAAGTAGTTAATTTAGAGTTTTTAATTTTAAACTATTAACAAAATGCAGATCTTCAAGTAAATAACTTATAGAACAAAAGTTGTTATTTTAGGGTTTTCAATTTTAAACTATTAACAAAATTCTGATCTTCAAGTAAATATCTTAAGGAACTAAAGTATTAGTTAGAAGATTTTGATTTTAAATTGCTACAAAATTCTGTTCTTCAAGTAAATAACTTATAGAACAAAAGTAGTTATTTTAGAGTTTTCAATTTTAAACTATTAACAACATTCTGATCTTCAAGTAAATAACTTATAGAACAGAAGTAGTTAATTTAGAGTTTTTAATTTTAAACTATTAACAAAATTCAGATCTTCAAGTAAATAACTTATAGAACAAAAGTAGTTATTTTAGGGTTTTCAATTTTAAACTATTAGCAAAATTCTGATCTTCAAGTAAATACCTTAAAGAACTAAAGTATTAGTTAGAAGATTTTGCTTTTAAATTGCTACAAAATTCTGTTCTTCAAGTAAATAATTTATAGAACAAAAGTAGTTATTTTAGAGTTTTCAATTTTAAACTATTAACAAAATGCAGATCTTCAAGTAAATAACTCATAGAACAAAAGTAGTTATTTTAGGGTTTTCAATTTTAAACTATTAACAATATTCTGATCTTCAAGTAAATAATTTATAGAACAGAAGTAGTTAATTAAAGTGTTCAATTTTAAACTATTAACTAAACGCAGATCTTCAAGTAAATAACTTATAGAACAAAAGTAGTTATTTTAGGGTTTTCAAATTTAAACTATTAACAAAATTCTGATCTTTAAGTAAGTAACTTAAGGAATTAAAGTATTAGTTAGAAGATTTTAATTTTAAATTGCTACAAAATTCTGTTCTTCAAGTAAATAACTTATAGAACAAAAGTAGTTATTTTAGTATTTTCAATTTTGAACTATTAACAAAATTCTGATCTTCAAGTAAATAACTTAAAGAACTAAAGTATTAGTTTGAAGATTTTGATTTTAAATTGTCTACATATTTCTGTTCATTAAGTAAATAACTAAAAGAACAAAAGTAGTTAGATTATAGCTTTAATTTTAAACTATTAGCAAAATGCAGATCTTTAAGTAAATAACTTATAGAACAAAAGTAGTTATTTTAGGGTTTTCAATTTTAAACTATTAGCAAAATTCTGATCTTCAAGTAAATAACTTATAGAACAATTTTAGGGTTTTCAATTTAAAACTATTAACAAAATTCTGATCTTCACGTAAATAACTTATAGAACAAAAGTAGTTATTTTAGAGTTTTCAATTTTAAACTATTAACAACATTCTTATCTTCAAGTAAATAACGTATAGAACAGAAGTAGTTAATTTAGAGTTTTTAATTTTAAACTATTAACAAAATGCAGATCTTCAAGTAAATAACTTATAGCACAAAAGTATTTATTGTAGGGTTTTCAATTTTAAACTATTAACAAAATTCTGATCTTCAAGTAAATAACTTAAAGAACTAAAGTTTAGTTAGAAGATTTTGATTTTAAGTTGCTACAAAATTCTGTTCTTCAAGTAAATAACTTATAGAACAGAAGTAGTTATTTTAGAGTTTACAATTTTAAACTATTAACAAAATTCTGATCTTCAAGTAAATAACTTATAGAACAGAAGTAGTTAATTTAGAGTTTTTAATTTTAAACTACTAACAAAATGCAGATCTTCAAGTAAATAACTTATAGAACAAAAGTAGTTATTTTAGGGTTTTCAATTTTAAACTATTAACAAAATTCTGATCTTCAAGTAAATAACTTATAGAACAGAAGTAGTTAATTTAGAGTTTTTAATTTTAAACTATTAACAAAATGCAGATCTTCAAGTAAATAACTTATAGAACAAAAGTAGTTATTTATGGTTTTCAATTTTAAACTATTAACAAAATTCTGATCTTCATGTAAATAACTTATAGAACAGAAGTAGTTAATTTAGAGTTTTTAATTTTAAACTATTAACAAAATGCAGATCTTCAAGTAAATAACTTATAGAACAGAAGTAGTTAATTTAGAGTTTTTAATTTTAAACTATTAACAAAATGCAGATCTTCAAGTAAATAACTTATAGAACAAAAGTAGTTATTTTAGGGTTTTCAATTTTAAACTATTAACAAAATTCTGATCTTCATGTAAATAACTTATAGAACAGAAGTAGTTAATTTAGAGTTTTTAATTTTAAACTATTAACAAAATGCAGATCTTCAAGTAAATAACTTATAGAACAAAAGTAGTTATTTTAGGGTTTTCAATTTTAAACTATTAACAAAATTCTGATCTTCATGTAAATAACTTATAGAACAGAAGTAGTTATTTTAGAGTTTTTAATTTTAAACTATTAACAAAATGCAAATCTTCAAGTAAATAACTTATAGAACAAAAGTAGTTATTTTAGAGTTTTCAATTTTAAACTATTAACAAAATACTGATCTTCATGTAAATAACTTATAGAACAGAAGTAGTTAATTTAGAGTTTTTAATTTTAAACTATTAACAAAATGCAGATCTTCAAGTAAATAACTTATAGAACAAAAGTAGTTATTTCAGGGTTTTCAATTTTAAACTATTAACAAAATTCTGATCTTCAAGTAAATATCTTAAGGAACTAAAGTATTAGTTAGAAGATTTTGATTTTAAATTGCTACAAAATTCTGTTCTTCAAGTAAATAACTTATAGAACAAAAGTAGTTATTTTAGAGTTTTCAATTTTAAACTATTAACAACATTCTGATCTTCAAGTAAATAACTTATAGAACAGAAGTAGTTAATTTAGAGTTTTTAATTTTAAACTATTAACAAAATTCAGATCTTCAAGTAAATAACTTATAGAACAAAAGTAGTTATTTTAGGGTTTTCAATTTTAAACTATTAACAATATTCTGATCTTCATGTAAATAATTTATAGAACAGAAGTAGTTAATTTAGAGTGTTCAATTTTAAACTATTAACTAAACGCAGATCTTCAAGTAAATAACTTATAGAACAAAAGTAGTTATTTTAGGGTTTTCAAATTTAAACTATTAACAAAATTCTGATCTTTAAGTAAGTAACTTAAGGAACTAAAGTATTAGTTAGAAGATTTTAATTTTAAATTGCTACAAAATTCTGTTCTTCAAGTAAATAACTTATAGAACAAAAGTAGTTATTTTAGAGTTTTCAATTTTAAACTATTAACAAAATCCTTATCTTCAAGTAAATAACTTATAGAACAGAAGTAGTAAATTTAGAGTTTTTAATTTTAAACTATTAGCAAAATCCAGATCTTCAAGTAAATAACTTATAGAACAAACGTAGTTATTTTAGTATTTTCAATTTTGAACTATTAACAAAATTCTGATCTTCAAGTAAATAACTTAAAGAACTAAAGTATTAGTTTGAAGATTTTGATTTTAAATTGTCCACATATTTCTGTTCATTAAGTAAATAACTAAAAGAACAAAAGTAGTTAGATTATAGCTTTAATTTTAAACTATTAGCAAAATGCAGATCTTTAAGTAAATAACTTATAGAACAAAAGTAGTTATTTTAGGGTTTTCAATTTTAAACTATTAGCAAAATTCTGATCTTCAAGTAAATAACTTATAGAACAATTTTAGGGTTTTCAATTTAAAACTATTAACAAAATTCTGATCTTCAAGTAAATAACTTATAGAACAAAAGTAGTTATTTTAGAGTTTTTAATTTTAAACTATTAACAACATTCTTATCTTCAAGTAAATAACGTATAGAACAGAAGTAGTTAATTTAGAGTTTTTAATTTTAAACTATTAACAAAATGCAGATCTTCAAGTAAATAACTTATAGAACAAAAGTATTTATTGTAGGGTTTTCAATTTTAAACTATTAACAAAATTCTGATCTTCAAGTAAATAACTTAAAGAACTAAAGTTTAGTTAGAAGATTTTGATTTTAAGTTGCTACAAAATTCTGTTCTTCAAGTAAATAACTTATAGAACAGAAGTAGTTATTTTAGAGTTTACAATTTTAAACTATTAACAAAATTCTGATCTTCAAGTAAATAACTTATAGAACAGAAGTAGTTAATTTAGAGTTTTTAATTTTAAACTACTAACAAAATGCAGATCTTCAAGTAAATAACTTATAGAACAAAAGTAGTTATTTTAGGGTTTTCAATTTTAAACTATTTACAAAATTCTGATCTTCAAGCAAATATCTTAAGGAACTAAAGTATTAGTTAGAAGATTTTGATTTTAAATTGCTACAAAATTCTGTTCTTCAAGTAAATAACTTATAGAACAAAAGTAGTTATTTTAGAGTTTTCAATTTTAAACTATTAACAATATTCTGATCTTCAAGTAAATAACTTATAGAACAGAAGTAGTTAATTTAGAGTTTTTAATTTTAAACTATTAACAAAATCCTTATCTTCAAGTAAATAACTTATAGAACAGAAGTAGTAAATTTAGAGTTTTTAATTTTAAACTATTAGCAAAATCCAGATCTTCAAGTAAATAACTTATAGAACAAACGTAGTTATTTTAGTATTTTCAATTTTGAACTATTAACAAAATTCTGATCTTCAAGTAAATAACTTAAAGAACTAAAGTATTAGTTTGAAGATTTTGATTTTAAATTGTCTACATATTTCTGTTCTTTAAGTAAATAACTAAAAGAACAAAAGTAGTTAGATTATAGCTTTAATTTTAAACTATTAGCAAAATGCAGATCTTTAAGTAAATAACTTATAGAACAAAAGTAGTTATTTTCGGGTTTTCAATTTTAAACTATTAACAAAATTCTGATCTTCATGTAAATAACTTATAGAACAGAAGTAGTTAATTTAGAGTTTTTAATTTTAAACTATTAACAAAATGCAGATCTTCAAGTAAATAACTTATAGAACAAAAGTAGTTATTTTAGGGTTTTCAATTTTAAACTATTAACAAAATTCTGATCTTCATGTAAATAACTTATAGAACAGAAGTAGTTATTTTAGAGTTTTTAATTTTAAACTATTAACAAAATGCAGATCTTCAAGTAAATAACTTATAGAACAAAAGTAGTTATTTTAGAGTTTTCAATTTTAAACTATTAACAAAATACTGATCTTCATGTAAATAACTTATAGAACAGAAGTAGTTAATTTAGAGTTTTTAATTTTATACTATTAACAAAATGCAGATCTTCAAGTAAATAACTTATAGAACAAAAGTAGTTATTTCAGGGTTTTCAATTTTAAACTATTAACAAAATTCTGATCTTCAAGTAAATATCTTAAGGAACTAAAGTATTAGTTAGAAGATTTTGATTTTAAATTGCTACAAAATTCTGTTCTTCAAGTAAATAACTTATAGAACAAAAGTAGTTATTTTAGAGTTTTCAATTTTAAACTATTAACAACATTCTGATCTTCAAGTAAATAACTTATAGAACAGAAGTAGTTAATTTAGAGTTTTTAATTTTAAACTATTAACAAAATTTAGATCTTCAAGTAAATAACTTATAGAACAAAAGTAGTTATTTTAGGGTTTTCAATTTTAAACTATTAAGAATATTCTGATCTTCATGTAAATAATTTATAGAACAGAAGTAGTTAATTTAGAGTGTTCAATTTTAAACTATTAACTAAACGCAGATCTTCAAGTAAATAACTTATAGAACAAAAGTATTTATTGTAGGGTTTTCAATTTTAAACTATTAACAAAATTCTGATCTTCAAGTAAATAACTTATAGAACAAAAGTAGTTATTTTAGAGTTTTCAATTTTAAACTATTAACAACATTCTTATCTTCAAGTAAATAACGTATAGAACAGAAGTAGTTAATTTAGAGTTTTTAATTTTAAACTATTAACAAAATGCAGATCTTCAAGTAAATAACTTATAGAACAAAAGTATTTATTGTAGGGTTTTCAATTTTAAACTATTAACAAAATTCTGATCTTCAAGTAAATAACTTAAAGAACTAAAGTTTAGTTAGAAGATTTTGATTTTAAGTTGCTACAAAATTCTGTTCTTCAAGTAAATAACTTATAGAACAGAAGTAGTTATTTTAGTGTTTACAATTTTAAACTATTAACAAAATTCTGATCTTCAAGTAAATAACTTATAGAACAGAAGCAGTTAATTTAGAGTTTTTAATTTTAAACTACTAACAAAATGCAGATCTTCAAGTAAATAACTTATAGAACAAAAGTAGTTATTTTAGGGTTTTCAATTTTAAACTATTTACAAAATTCTGATCTTCAAGCAAATATCTTAAGGAACTAAAGTATTAGTTAGAAGATTTTGATTTTAAATTGCTACAAAATTCTGTTCTTCAAGTAAATAACTTATAGAACAAAAGTAGTTATTTTAGAGTTTTCAATTTTAAACTATTAACAATATTCTGATCTTCAAGTAAATAACTTATAGAACAGAAGTAGTTAATTTAGAGTTTTTAATTTTAAACTATTAACAAAATCCTTATCTTCAAGTAAATAACTTATAGAACAGAAGTAGTAAATTTAGAGTTTTTAATTTTAAACTATTAGCAAAATCCAGATCTTCAAGTAAATAACTTATAGAACAAACGTAGTTATTTTAGTATTTTAAATTTTGAACTATTAACAAAATTCTGATCTTCAAGTAAATAACTTAAAGAACTAAAGTATTAGTTTGAAGATTTTGATTTTAAATTGTCTACATATTTCTGTTCTTTAAGTAAATAACTAAAAGAACAAAAGTAGTTAGATTATAGCTTTAATTTTAAACTATTAGCAAAATGCAGATCTTTAAGTAAATAACTTATAGAACAAAAGTAGTTATTTTCGGGTTTTCAATTTTAAACTATTAACAAAATTCTGATCTTCATGTAAATAACTTATAGAACAAAAGTAGTTAATTTAGAGTTTTTAATTTTAAACTATTAACAAAATGCAGATCTTCAAGTAAATAACTTATAGAACAAAAGTAGTTATTTTAGGGTTTTCAATTTTAAACTATTAACAAAATTCTGATCTTCATGTAAATAACTTATAGAACAGAAGTAGTTATTTTAGAGTTTTTAATTTTAAACTATTAACAAAATGCAGATCATCAAGTAAATAACTTATAGAACAAAAGTAGTTATTTTAGAGTTTTCAATTTTAAACTATTAACAAAATACTGATCTTCATGTAAATAACTTATAGAACAGAAGTAGTTAATTTACAGTTTTTAATTTTAAACTATTAACAAAATGCAGATCTTCAAGTAAATAACTTATAGAACAAAAGTAGTTATTTCAGGGTTTTCAATTTTAAACTATTAACAAAATTCTGATCTTCAAGTAAATATCTTAAGGAACTAAAGTATTAGTTAGAAGATTTTGATTTTAAATTGCTACAAAATTCTGTTCTTCAAGTAAATAACTTATAGAACAAAAGTAGTTATTTTAGAGTTTTCAATTTTAAACTATTAACAACATTCTGATCTTCAAGTAAATAACTTATAGAACAGAAGTAGTTAATTTAGAGTTTTTAATTTTAAACTATTAACAAAATTCAGATCTTCAAGTAAATAACTTATAGAACAAAAGTAGTTATTTTAGGGTTTTCAATTTTAAACTATTAACAATATTCTGATCTTCATGTAAATAATTTATAGAACAGAAGTAGTTAATTTAGAGTGTTCAATTTTAAACTATTAACTAAACGCAGATCTTCAAGTAAATAACTTATAGAACAAAAGTAGTTATTTTAGGGTTTTCAAATTTAAACTATTAACAAAATTCTGATCTTTAAGTAAGTAACTTAAGGAACTAAAGTATTAGTTAGAAGATTTTAATTTTAAATTGCTACAAAATTCTGTTCTTCAAGTAAATAACTTATAGAACAAAAGTAGTTATTTTAGAGTTTTCAATTTTAAACTATTAACAAAATCCTTATCTTCAAGTAAATAACTTATAGAACAGAAGTAGTAAATTTAGAGTTTTTAATTTTAAACTATTAGCAAAATCCAGATCTTCAAGTAAATAACTTATAGAACAAACGTAGTTATTTTAGTATTTTCAATTTTGAACTATTAACAAAATTCTGATCTTCAAGTAAATAACTTAAAGAACTACAGTATTAGTTTGAAGATTTTGATTTTAAATTGTCCACATATTTCTGTTCATTAAGTAAATAACTAAAAGAACAAAAGTAGTTAGATTATAGCTTTAATTTTAAACTATTAGCAAAATGCAGATCTTTAAGTAAATAACTTATAGAACAAAAGTAGTTATTTTAGGGTTTTCAATTTTAAACTATTAGCAAAATTCTGATCTTCAAGTAAATAACTTATAGAACAATTTTAGGTTTTTCAATTTAAAACTATTAACAAAATTCTGATCTTCAAGTAAATAACTTATAGAACAAAAGTAGTTATTTTAGAGTTTTCAATTTTAAACTATTAACAACATTCTTATCTTCAAGTAAATAACGTATAGAACAGAAGTAGTTAATTTAGAGTTTTTAATTTTAAACTATTAACAAAATGCAGATCTTCAAGTAAATAACTTATAGAACAAAAGTATTTATTGTAGGGTTTTCAATTTTAAACTATTAACAAAATTCTGATCTTCAAGTAAATAACTTAAAGAACTAAAGTTTAGTTAGAAGATTTTGATTTTAAGTTGCTACAAAATTCTGTTCTTCAAGTAAATAACTTATAGAACAGAAGTAGTTATTTTAGAGTTTACAATTTTAAACTATTAACAAAATTCTGATCTTCAAGTAAATAACTTATAGAACAGAAGTAGTTAATTTAGAGTTTTTAATTTTAAACTACTAACAAAATGCAGATCTTCAAGTAAATAACTTATAGAACAAAAGTAGTTATTTTAGGGTTTTCAATTTTAAACTATTTACAAAATTCTGATCTTCAAGCAAATATCTTAAGGAACTAAAGTATTAGTTAGAAGATTTTGATTTTAAATTGCTACAAAATTCTGTTCTTCAAGTAAATAACTTATAGAACAAAAGTAGTTATTTTAGAGTTTTCAATTTTAAACTATTAACAACATTCTGATCTTCAAGTAAATAACTTATAGAACAGAAGTAGTTAATTTAGAGTTTTTAATTTTAAACTATTAACAAAATCCTTATCTTCAAGTAAATAACTTATAGAACAGAAGTAGTAAATTTAGAGTTTTTAATTTTAAACTATTAGCAAAATCCAGATCTTCAAGTAAATAACTTATAGAACAAACGTAGTTATTTTAGTATTTTCAATTTTGAACTATTAACAAAATTCTGATCTTCAAGTAAATAACTTAAAGAACTAAAGTATTAGTTTGAAGATTTTGATTTTAAATTGTCTACATATTTCTGTTCTTTAAGTAAATAACTAAAAGAACAAAAGTAGTTAGATTATAGCTTTAATTTTAAACTATTAGCAAAATGCAGATCTTTAAGTAAATAACTTATAGAACAAAAGTAGTTATTTTCGGGTTTTCAATTTTAAACTATTAGCAAAATTCTGATCTTCAAGTAAATAACTTATAGAACAATTTTAGGGTTTTCAATTTAAAACTATTAACAAAATTCTGATCTTCAAGTAAATAACTTATAGAACAAAAGTAGTTATTTTAGAGTTTTCAATTTTAAACTATTAACAACATTCTTATCTTCAAGTAAATAACGTATAGAACAGATGTAGTTAATTTAGAGTTTTTAATTTTAAACTATTAACAAAATGCAGATCTTCAAGTAAATAACTTATAGAACAAAAGTATTTATTGTAGGGTTTTCAATTTTAAACTATTAACAAAATTCTGATGTTCAAGTAAATAACTTAAAGAACTAAAGTTTAGTTAGAAGATTTTGATTTTAAGTTGCTACATAATTCTGTTCTTCAAGTAAATAACTTATAGAACAGAAGTAGTTATTTTAGAGTTTTCAATTTTAAACTATTAACAACATTCTTATCTTCAAGTAAATAACGTATAGAACAGAAGTAGTTAATTTAGAGTTTTTAATTTTAAACTACTAACAAAATGCAGATCTTCAAGTAAATAACTTATAGAACAAAAGTAGTTACTTTAGGGTTTTCAATTTTAAACTATTATAAAATTCTGATCTTCAAGTAAATAACTTAAAGTACTAAAGTATTAGTTAGAAGATTTTGATTTTACATTGCTACAAAATTCTGTTCTTCAAGTAAATAACTTATAGAACGAAAGTAGTTATTTTAGAGTTTTCAATTTTAAACTATTAATAATATTATGATCTTCAAGTAAATAACTTATAGAACAGAAGTAGTTAATTTAGAGTTCTTAATTTTAAACTATTAACAAAATACAGATCTTCTAGTAAATAACTTATAGAACAAAAGTAGTTATTTTAGGGTTTACAATTTTAAGCTATTAACAAAATACTGATCTTCATGTAAATAACTTATAGAACAGAAGTAGTTAATTTAGAGTTTTTAATTTTAAACTATTAACAAAATGCAGATCTTCAAGTAAATAACTTATAGAACAAAAGTAGTTATTTTAGGGTTTTCAATTTTAAACTATTAACAAAATTCTGATCTTCATGTAAATCACTTATAGAACAGAAGTAGTTAATTTAGAGTTTTTAATTTTAAACTATTAACAAAAGCAGATCTTCAAGTAAATAACTTATAGAACAGAAGTAGTTAATTTAGAGTTTTTAATTTTAAACTATTAACAAAATTCTGATCTTCAAGTAAATAACTTAAAGAACTAAAGTTTAGTTAGAAGATTTTGATTTGAAGTTGCTACAAAATTCTGTTCTTCAAGTAAATAACTTATATAACAAAGGTAGTTATTTTAGAGTTTTCAATTTTAAACTATTAACAAAATACTGATCTTCATGTAAATAACTTATAGAACAGAAGTAGTTAATTTAGAGTTTTTAATTTTAAACTATTAACAAAATGCAGATCTTCAAGTAAATAACTTATAGAACAAAAGTAGTTATTTTAGGGTTTTCAATTTTAAACTAATAACAAAATTCTGATCTTCAAGTAAATAACTTATAGAACAAAAGTAGTTATTTTAGAGTTTTCAATTTTAAACTATTAACAACATTCTTATCTTCAAGTAACTAACGTATAGAACAGAAGTAGTTAATTTAGAGTTTTTAATTTTAAACTATTAGCAAAATGCAGATCTTCAAGTAAATAACTTATAGAACAAAAGTATTTATTTTAGGGTTTTCAATTTTAAACTATTAACAAAATTCTGATCTTCAAGTAAATAACTTAAAGAACTAAAGTTTAGTTAGAAGATTTTGATTTTAAGTTGCTACAAAATTCTGTTCTTCAAGTAAATAACTTATAGAACAAAAGTAGTTATTTTAGAGTTTACAATTTTAAACTATTAACAAAATTCTGATCTTCAAGTAAATAACTTATAGAACAGAAGTAGTTAATTTAGGGTTTTTAATTTTAAACTACTAACAAATTGCAGATCTTCAGGTAAATAACTTATAGAACAAAAGTAGTTATTTTAGGGTTTTCAATTTTAAACTATTTACAAAATTCTGATCTTCAAGTAAATATCTTAAGGAACTAAAGTATTAGTTAGAAGATTTTGATTTTAAATTGCTACAAAATTCTGTTCTTCAAGTAAATAACTTATAGAACAAAAGTAGTTATTTTAGAGTTTTCAATTTTAAACTATTAACAGCATTCTGATCTTCAAGTAAATAACTTATAGAACAGAAGTAGTTAATTTAGAGTTTTTAATTTTAAACTAATAACAAAATGCAGATCTACAAGTAAATAACTTATAGAACAAACGCAGTTATTTTAGTATTTTCAATTTTGAACTTTTACCAAAATTCTGATCTTCAAGTAAATAACTTAAAGGACTAAAGTATTAGTTTGAAGATTTTGATTTTAAATTGTCTACATATTTCTGTTCTTTAAGTAAATAACTAAAAGAACAAAACTAGTTAGATTATAGCTTTAATTTTAAACTATTAACAAAATGCATTTTATTTTAACATTACATAACATTACTGTAGACGCCAGCGTCGGACGTCTATGGTTTAATCCGTTTACACCTGGTGGGAAGTGAATCTTCTTCTAGCCACTAGGAACGGGGTTTTTTATTTGAAGGACCAGTTTATTCTTCTTTTAATAATAAACACTTATTTTTGAGACTAACTATTTATTTAACTCTTGAATTACAATTTTCTAGTTCGTGAAATGCATGTTCACGTTTCAAAGTTTTGGTTAGTACTGACTTAAAACTAAAAAGTTGTTAGAAAGAGAAACGTACAAAAAAAACATATATACAAAATTATAGTTTCTAGGAACCACCGATATTTGTGGTTCCCACACAAAAAAGGGAAACACTTGTCGAAGAGTTCGACCCTTCGATTTGCACGCTGGCAATAAAGAACGGCACCAAAAAAAAGACAAACAGATCAAACCGTTCAAAAAATGTTAAGGCGTAACAAAATTAATAAAAAAATATATATAAAGAGAAATTACGGCTCAAACATGCCGCCCGCCTTGAAAGAACCCTTTCAAAACAAAAATTAAACAATTAGAATAAACATATTATCGCATAAAAAGATTTCAGAAATTTAAATGAGACAAAAAATACAAGTTTAGAAATTAACATAAGTTTCGCAAGCACAAAGGAAATACCAAAATTCAAGTTCATAATATACAAGGGCATTAACGAATTTTTAACCCTCCGGCACTGGTAACACACACACTTTAGTCACAGGGCGTTTTAGTGATCCAGTTTTAGTTTTTAAAGTCACGACGCGACACACTCCATCGCTCCCGGGATGGAGCTTTTCTAGTCTTCCTAGAACCCATTTCAATGGAGGCACGCCGTCTTCTTTGACGATAACTACTGCACCTAACCGCAGTAGACTCTGGTGATTTTTCTGCCACTTTGTACGAGTCTGCAGCTCAGACACGTATTTCTTTGACCATCTGCTCCAGAAGTGTTGTTTCATTTGTTGGAGCATGATGAAACGTTTTCTAGGATTAATCCTTAATTCGGCCAGTTGAGGCTCAACTACGGCCGTTAATGGTTGTCCAATCAAGAAGTGAGCAGGAGTTAAAGGAGATGGGTCATTGGGATCATTACTCAAAGGATAGAGGGGTCTGGAATTCAAACAAGCTTCGATTTGAGTCAATATCGTAGTAAATTCCTCGAAATTTAATTTTGTATCACCCAACACTCGTTTCAAATGAGTTTTAAAACTCCTTACTCCTGCCTCCCAGAGACCCCCAAAATTTGGAGCTCTCGGTGGGATAAAATGCCACTGTACATTTTCAAAATCAACCAGTCCTTTAAGTTCGTATTGTAAACGTTCAATCCGTGCTTGAGCACCTACAAAATTCGTACCGTTGTCGGAATATACATGCGAACAATGACCGCGACGAGAGACGAACCGGTGAAACGTTGCCATAAACGCATCGGTAGTTAAGTCGCTAACAACTTCTAAATGTACGGCCTTCGTTGCCAAACAAACAAAAACGCAAACGTACGCTTTTGTGACATTATATTTTTTTCCGTTTCGATCCTTTAACAAAAAGGGACCTGCAAAGTCAATACCGGTACTTAAAAATGGCCTGGACGCGGTAACTCTAACTAATGGCAGATTTCCCATTAGACTTTCAATTGATACAGGTCTTGCTTTAAAACATTTCACACAACTTCTGGTAATTTTCCTTACCAAGTTTCGACCGGCTATTACCCAAATACGATCGCGCAATGAGGCTAAAACTGCTTGGGGCCCCGCGTGCAACAATCTTTCATGTTCTTGTCTAATTAATAAAATAGTTAAATTGTGTTTTGCGTCTACAACTATCGGATGTTTTTTCTCAAAATCAAAAATTGAATTTTTCAATCTCCCCCCTACGCGTATAATCCCGGTGGGATCAACAAAAGGGTTTAAGTTTAATAATTTGCTATTAGAATGTACCTGATTACCTTTGCGCAGCAATTTAAGTTCCTTGTTAAACATTTCAATCTGAGCAATTTTGACTAAACAATTTGTCGATTCTACAAGTTCGTCTGCAGTTAATGCTCCGAATACTCGATTTTCAACTTTAGACAATGCGTTTTTCTTAAATCGTAAACAATACGCGCAAACTCTTTGTAGTTTCGAAAATTTTGAAAATTTGTTGAAGAGTTCGAATGTTTTAACTGATGTGACTGTTAGAACAATTTTACTCTTACGAGCTTCCTTTTCTAACTCGTTTCTATCAACTTCCGGCATTAAATTGCGGTCGTTGTACATAGACCACAATTCTGATTTTTCAAACAAAAATTTCGGTCCATGCCACCATAATTTGCTATCGATAAGGTCATTTGATTGAATTCCGCGAGTCAACAAATCCGCGGGATTTTCCTGCGTTTTTACAAAATGCCAATCGTTGACAGACGTTAGAGCTTGTATTTCAGTCACTCTGTGCGCACAAAAGACCTTTAATAAGTGCGGTGACGTTTTTATCCAAGCTAAGGTAATCGTAGAATCGCTCCAAAGAAATTGTTCTTGGATTTCCATACCAAGAATCTTTTTAACTTTTACCACTAAATTTGATAATAAAAATGCCGCGGATAATTCTAGACGAGGTATAGTCAAAATTTTTAATGGAGCCACTCTGCTCTTTGCGCAAAGTAAATTGCAATGTACATTACCTTGAGTGTCTATGCTGCGAATATAGATTGCAGCTCCATATGCAGATTCGGATGCATCTGCAAATCCGTGTAATTCTATTTTAATTGGATCTTTGCAAATAACGTGCCGTTTTATTTCCAAATTATTTAAACTAGGCAGTTGTTTTTTGAACTTCTCAAAAGTTACATTTAATTCTTGCGGGATGAAATCATCCCATGACAAATTATGTTGCCAAATCTTCTGCAATATTATTTTTGCAGATATCACACAAGGCGCGAGTAAACCTAACGGATCGAAGAGTCTAGCGATGACCGACAGCACCGTTCTTTTAGTATTTCCCTTTTCAATTTTATCAATGTTTATAACGTATTTTAAAATATCCCTAGATGCGTGCCAAGTCAACCCGAGCGTTTTTGACTCTCCCTCTTCGCCTATGTTTAAAATTATATCGTTATTAGATTCGCTAATTTTCTTTAACATTTGTGAATTGTTAGAACTCCATTTGTTCAGTACAAAACATCCATCTTTCAAGATGTTTGTTATTTCCTCGTAAATTTGATTTATTTCTTCGATAGATTTTCCACCTGTAATTACATCATCCATATAGCAATCATTTTCTATAATTGAACTAGTGCGTGGATATTTAAACCGATTTTCTTTTGCTAATTGATATAAGCATCGCACTGCAAGAAATGACGCAGAAGTGGTACCGTAGGTGACCGTATTTAATTGATAGCGAATAATCTCCCCCGTTATAGGGTCACGCCAAAGAATTCTCTGCAGTGGTCTTTGTTCTTCAGATATCAATACTTGCCGATACATTTTAGTTACGTCCGCCGTTAATACGTAATTATGCTTCCTAAAGCGAGTAACGATAGAAAACAGATCTTGTTGTATAACCGGACCCGTTGCCTGAATGTCATTCAGCGAATAACCACTCGTTGTTTTGGCGGACGCGTCGAACACCACCCTTAATTTGGTAGATAAACTTTCTTGTTTTATTACGCAATGATGACATAGATAGCAACACATGTAATCATTCTCATTAATTAATCTAGTTGAGTGTCCTAATTCTTCATATTCGCGTATGAATTTCGCGTATTCTAACTTTAAAGACTTATTTTTATTTAATTTTCTTTCCAACTGTTCAAAGCGTTTTAAAGCTATTTGTTTTGAATCCCCCAATATTTCCGCGGAATTTTTTAATGGGTACTTGACTACAAAACGTCCATCGGGCATGCGTTTTGTCGTATTCGCGAAATGTTTCTCGCAGAATTCTTCTTCTGGTGAAACCGCTTTGCTTTCTGGGCAATGTTCAGTTTCCCAAAAACGTATTAAATTCGAGTTTATGATTTCGTCCGACACGAATCCGCAGTATTTGCGTGAAGTCGCGCGTTGTGCCGATATTGGTCCCGAAATAACCCAGCCCAGTACAGTTTCCTGCATAATTGGTCGATTTTTTCCTAATTGATATTGACCTGAGCGTACCAAGCTCCAAAATAAATCTGCACCTATCAACATGTCGATTCGGTCAACTTGATTAAAGGTATTATCTGCTAATGTTATATATTCGGGTAGTTTTAGTGAAGTTTTATCAATTGGCGCAGAAGGCATATGATCCGCTATTTTTGGTACAATTAAGCACTTTAAGTTACCTTCGAAATTAGAATGTTTCGAGCTAAAACGTATATTCACTTCATTACTAATTTTTGTGAGTGCTTGATTTAATCCCGACACAGAAAAATTGATTTTTGAAACCGGCAGTTTCAACCTTTGCACGAGCTCGTTTGTAACAAAATGTGATTGAGAACCGGAGTCAAGCAAAACTCGCGCTCGGTGCGTATTTTCTTCATTATCATAAACGTTTATAATTGCTGTAGATAGCAATACTTGTGTGAACCCGTTAAATGAGTTACAAAGTGTAGTGGTACTTGCAATGGCGTTCTCTTCGCCTGCCGTATCGTTAGCTATAACTTGAACTTGTTCGATCGAACTGTTCTTTTTGATATTATGATCTTTATTGATCTCATAAGAATTGTTATTATGTAATGATGTATTATGTCGTTTACGACATTTCATGCAACCGCGCATCTTGCATTCATAAGTTGAATGATTTTTTCGAAAACAATTAAAACAAATACCAATTTGTTTCACTCTTTCCCAACGCTTATCAATGGGAAGTTTTAAGAACTCCTCACATTGATACATCAAATGCTTTCCGCTGCAGTTAAAACATTCGTGACTCGTACTAGAGAAGAAATTATTACTTTTTGCTTTCGGTTTTTTGTATTCTGTCACGTTAGCGCCGTCAAGATTACCTAAAAATTTGGATTCCTTTCTGAGGAAAGCATAAAAATTCTGCATTGTAGGTAATTCTTCACTAAATTTAGATTCAAATTCGCGTCTCGTGACTTTGTCTAATTTTTGTAAAATTATATAAACAATTAATGTGTCCCAGTATTTCACCGGTTGTCCTAGGACTTCGAGAGCTTTCATGTGTTTGTTAAGATCATTAGTGAGTTTTCTTAGATGCTCGTGAGATTCGCGCGTGCTACTGGGCAAATCAAAAATGGATTTGACGTGATTTAATACAAGTAATCGTTTATCTTCATATTGCTCGACTAATAGATCCCATGCGCTTTCATAATTTGCACTAGAAACTTCCAGTGACTTAATGACATCTCGTGCTTCGCCTTTAAGACAAAGTCGTAAATATTGAAATTTTTGAATAGACGAGATAGTATCGTTTGTATGCACTAAGGAACTAAATGTGTCCTTAAAAAATAACCATTGGTCATATTGACCCTCAAAGGAAGGCATATTAATTCTCGGCAATCGAATTTGATTTAAATTATTAGTGCCGTTGCCACCAACGACGTTGCCGCTACCGACCGCGGAGATAACGCTGCCGACACCGACGGCGCCGGCGTTGCCGCTACCGACCGCGGAGATAACGCTGCCGCCCCCGACGGCACCGGCGTTGCCGCTACCGACCGCGGACATAACGCCGCCGCTACCAACGTTTGATGGTACCGACGCGCTTTTTACCGACCCCGAGTTTTCCCAATCCGTCTCATCGTTTTTCACAATTAATGTTTCCGCTTCGGCTAATGATTTGAAATATTTATCTTCAAATAATTGTCTTTCGTTTTCGGAAAGATCTGAATTTTCTTCACCTAACATTTCGATTTCCGATTGAATTTCGTTAAATTCTTGGAACAACGGATTGATGTTTACAATTCGTAGCTTGACTTGAACTACATCTGGGTTCAGTCTATCAATATTTTTTAAAAATGTTTCGAACCTTGTGAGACTGCCCTTGTAGCCTAAAGTGCGCGCTGACAAGATGCCACTTTCTCAACCGTCGTTGGTATTATACGGTTGGCCAGCTATTGGGATTTAACCCACAGTTCCTGAAGCAGTAGGGTAGGTGTTTCCACCAATCGCAGGTTCTTCTTTAGATTGTTCCTTATAGCGGCTTATCACAGCTGATGAGACGGAGGTACCATCAACTTCGAAAGGAAATGCTCTTAGGGCGCCAAATATTGAAAGAAAACACAACAAAGAGAAGGAAGGGGATTTATTCCAATATTAAAGATGAGTAAAGATGGAGTTACGTAAAACTCAGTTGTACAATAATTAAACAACAAATAATCTTAGACTCGAGGTCTCAAACAATAAACGCTGATGGCGTAAAAAAATCTACTGCTGATCGACTGATGGTCGGCCGCAAACCAATAATCAGAGTGCCACCAACACTCACTCATCCAAAGCTATCCAACTAGATTAGTGCAAGGCTTGATACAACGTTAGACAACAAGTGATCGCAAAATTACTAAATGAATAGCACTTACCCCGTCTTACTCTTTCCTAATCTGCTATTAAATAATAGCAGAGACACCAAAAGTTATCTGGTCCAAGTTCCTTCCAAGAGCTCTTTTCTGAATCCGGATCTGTGTCAATGAATAAGAACTACTAAAACAGATAAATGCTACACAAATAAGTAATTCACAAAACACAAGCTATCCAACTCAAGCTATCTAATCGGACTAACTCGAGACAAGCAAAGATGCGCCGACAAACCAACTACCTGTTCGCATAAACAAAGGTTTAATCAGCAGTAGTAGATAAAAACAAAATTAAATAATAGTCAAAAATTATGCCGGTGTTAACGTTGATAATTTGTAATCCAAAATGATTAAAATAAATTGCAATCCAAATATGGTCCGGGTATGGCGAATGAACTCTACCAATGGAATTCTTTCCCAATAAAACAAATTGAACTTTTCTTTAACACCATGAAAATCTTAACCACTACTGTTTTCTTCGTTAATTACTTCGGTCTTATAAATTTCCTCCGTGTTTCCCAAAATTAGGATATACGTATTCGGTTCCAAAATTATTAATCCATGCAACGGCGCTTTTCACTAATTAACCGCTTTCGAAAAAAATCCAATCTGCGTTACTGATTAACTAAATATAATCTCTTTTATTCTCAAATTATAAAACCTCTAACCATGTTAAAGTTTTCAAATCAAAAAGCCTCTTATCAGGGGCGAGCGCCTGGTTGATAACCCCTCTACCGAGTGCGTCGTAATTACTAGGATAGCCTAATAATTAATATTGTAAGGTAACTACATTAGTAACGTTACACTCCCCCCCTACTAAGCTATGAACCGGGCTAAGTTCAGTAAAAATTACTAGTCGCGTATGGATAACGATACTGAATGAAGATGTTAATTCTGGCTCATACAGGTAATTCTGGAGATTATATTGCCCATTTGATAGATGGTCTTAGCTGTGACGTACGGTTTAATAATAAAGATTTTGTACCAAAATTATTCCATAAGATATAAGCTGGAATTATGTGTTTTATCAACCCTTGTTTAAATTGTACCTAAGTTACTTTGATCAAAAATATGGAGTATACGTAATTTGACTCCAATGTAACCGAAAGAGTATTGTTTTAAGATGGCGATAAACTTAATAGATATTACGGATGTATCACATATACTCAAAATATAATACAACCCACCCTCGTATGCAATGAAATTAACTGTTTCTTAGGCGTTTGATTCAGAAAACTCACATTTTCCAGTATTGTCACCAACAATCCGTATGATTGCTAGTGAACACCTAGATTGAAAATGTTTTATATAAATTTTTGAGTGCTTAACAAACATGTACCATGATTGTTTTCAAAACCTATGAAAGCTTACACTCATAAATACCCAGGAAAAAACCAGTTCCTTCAGAAAGGTATGCTTTTATAACGCAAAATACGTTAACGAATTTTTACCACTTCATATTGAAGTCATAATTGATTTGGCAATAATTAATCAATCAATTCAAGGCGCCAAATACAATTACTAAAAAAATTAATTTGTCTCGCTATAAGACAGCAAAATAACATTTGGTGGGATCTGGCAATCCAATCTTAAAGATATTCACCCGACATTGAATCAAAAAATTTTTGAATCCGAAGATTCTTATAACCCTATAAAGATAACAGCAGACCTCACGTACACACCTTGCTTGATGATGAAAACTAACATGGCTAATCAAAATCAGGAGCTGCCTTCAGGTCCTTCACATGGAAAACCCCAAGGTTCTTGCCGCGTTCGTCTTTTAGACGATATGTAACAGTACCTGTGACTTCGGCTACTGTACACTTGGTATATTTTGGCGCTAGCTTTTTAGAAATATTATCAATGGCGCTTGACAACACGAAATTGCGCTTCCATACTGTATCTCCGCGCTTGAACGAAAGAGGTCTTTTTCTCAAATCATACCTGGCCTTACTACGCTCGTATGCTACTTGCAAACGTTTCACTACTGTTTGGTGTAGCTCACTCATGTTGTTAACATCAGAAATAACGCGCTCGTGATCACCTATCTCAAACTCACCAGGTTCCGCCTGATTCAACCGACCATAATAAGTACCATTATTAGGTACTGACCGACCTAAATTCAAAAATGAAGGTGTGAACCCTGTGACTTCGTGCACCGCATTTCTAATAGCGTGAGCTATTTGATAGACGTGTAAATCCCACGATCTATGATCTTGTTCAACAAATGAACGCAAACACGTACCTATCACGCGATTGTATCTTTCCACAAAATTGACTTGTGGATGATAATTGGCATTGTACCAGGTCTTTTGGACTTGGTACTTATCTATTAGATCTTTAAATACTTTGCCAGTAAATTGCGTACCATTGTCACACATTACAATTTGTGGCACACCAAACAAAAGGAAAGCTTCTTCAACTTTTTGCACGATAGAGGCCGCAGTAGCCTGTCTTAATGGGTGGACAATTACGAATTTTGTAAACCAATCAGACATGACCAAAAGGAATGAGTTTCCTTTTTTAGTCCTTGGAAAAGGTCCCATCAAATCGATGGAAAGAATTTGAAATGGATACTCCACTCGCTTTGACTTTCCCATCAAGCCAGGACGCAATTGGTTTGAAGCTTTGCTTGCCAAGCAAGTTTCGCATTTAATAACGTATCGAGCAATATCTGATTTCATTCGCGGCCAGTAATAAAGTTCGGCAATTTTGTGATAGGTTTTAAACGCGCCTAAGTGACCACTTAATGGGTTATCGTGACAATCCTGCAACACTTCGCGACGGCGGGATTTTGGTACCAACAATTTCCATTCAACTAAGTTCGATATTATATTATGCTTATTTGGAACGAACTTATATACATATCCATCCTCAATTTTAAAATTAGGATATCGGTCTGGATGAGAATTGATTTTATCTATTATTCGTTGATACCAAACGCTTTTATCTTCTGGAATTAGCGATATTGCATGAATATTAATCGGAGCTCGAGAAAGAGCATCGGCTACAATATTGAGAGTTCCTTTTCTGTGAACGATGTTAAAATCAAATTGGTTTAAACGGACCGACCACCTAGCTAACCTACCCAATGGAGATTGGATCGAACCAAGCCAACGAAGAGCTTGATTGTCCGTAATTACGGTAAATTTAGTTCCCTCAATATATGGTCGATATTTCTCTACCCCGAACAAAATCGCCAAACACTCTTTTTCCATCGCATGGTAATTTTTTTCGTGTTTGCCAAGTGTGCGGCTAGCGTAAGCAATCACCTTTTCATTTTCCCCTTCCCCTTGAATAAGTATAGCGCCTAAGCCTGCATCAGATGCATCGGTTTGAATAAAGAAGGGTTGAGTGAAGTCCGGACTGCTCAAAATAGGGGCAGATATTAATTTATTTTTTAATATTCGGAAGGCACATTCTGCATCCTTATCCCACAACACACGTTGACCCTTGGTTTTACCTTTAAGAAGTCTTAAAATAGGCGCAGCTATGGTAGAAAAATTGGGTATAAAGCGTCTATACCACCCTGCCATACCAAGAAAACGTTTTATCTCCGTGGCTGTTTTAGGAGTCGGATAATTTACGATGGCTTCCACTTTATCTGGATCGGTTCTAAGACCCTTGGCATCGACTACGTAACCGAGGTATTTAAGAGAGTCACGACAAAACTCACATTTGCCTAAATTAATCGTTAGACCTGCCTTACTTAGACGTTTGAAAACTTCTTTGAGAAGTGCCATATGCTCGGAAAATGTTTTTGAAATAATAATTATATCATCGAGATATACAAAAACATTCTCAAATTCTGGACCAAAAATACTGTCCATGAGACGCTGTAATGTCTGGGGACTGTTATGCAGTCCAAATGGTAAAACATTAAATTCAAAAAGTCCACGCCGTGGGACAGTAAAAGCTGTTTTTTCACAGGACTCTTTGGAAAGTGGAATTTGCCAAAATGCTTTTCGCAAGTCTATAGAGGAAATATACCGTGCGTCTCTTAATCTATCCAAAATATCGCTTACAAACGGAATAGGATATGCGTCAGTTTTACTTGCAGAATTAATCTTCCTGCCATCAAAGCAGAAGCGTACGTCTCCATTTTTCTTTTTAACAAGAACAATGGGACTATTCCAACTAGAAAAAGATTTTTTAATTACCTTGAGACGCAGCATCTCGTCCACTTCGGCATTAATTTTTTCTAACATGGCCGGCGACATGGGAAAATAACGTTGTTTTATTGGCAAAGCATCGCCAGTATCAATAACGTGTTCCACCAACTTTGTTCTACCCAATTCAGTTGGAGCTATGGACTTGAACTGAGCGATGACCTGCTCTAGTTCTTGTACTTGGTCATAAGACAGGTCGGCACGAGCTTGAATGACTTTTGAGGAAGCCATTTCATGAATTTCCTTCGGTATATTATAAGTATCTGTTTCAAAGTCAGTTTTTAACCTGAACTGCTTACAGAACTCATAACCCAGTATAAGAGGATATTCGATAGAATCCGTGACGATTACAGAAATATCCCTAGTTATGCCATCAACCGTCATTGGTAATAAAACCGTACCATGGACATTTTGCAAAGTACCATCTGCTGATTTTAATGGTATTTGCTGTGATCGGTCGATAGTCAATTTTAATTTCTTAATTAAATAGAGTCCCTCGCGACCTAGCACCGTTTGATTCGCCCCTGTGTCCATGAAACCTAACACTCGCTCTCCCAGAATATTAACAAAAATGTAAGCCCTATTATCGAATGGTCGATGTGCAAACAAGGCATTTACAGTTGGAGTAGTTTTACAGAATGCGTTAACATGGGCCAACCAATGTTGCCATTCGGGACTCTCAGCCTTTAAGCGAAAAGGGCTGGGGGGTAAGAGGCTGTTGCTTACTCCCTCTCTTCTAAGTTTTTTTGACATCGAGGACAATTGGCATAACTAACATTTTGCGATCCGCAAAAATAACAAAATAAACGTCTATCTACCTTACAGGTATGATAAGTGTGCCCTGCCTCTCTGCAATTGAAACATTTGGTATTCGCACCCACCGGCTTTGCAAAGCTTCGTGTTTTGAACCTAGGCGTAGTAGTCTGCAAAGCATGAACCTCATGCTTATCTTGAGGTCTCATAGATTGAGCTTTATTTGGTTGGTACCAATGCGTGTTATAAGTTTGGGAAGCTAAGGGTTGACCTCTTCTACCTTCAAATTTACTAATAGGTTCGGCTAGATCAGGTTCAAGAGGATTTAACGTAGGCTGATGCCTCATGAATAAATCTTTCCGTCTCTCAGCCTCCACGATATTTTTGCATGCAGATAAAATTTCGTTAATTGTTTCAAACTCATGAAAAATTAATTGATCACTATAACGCGGTTGTAAATTTTGCAAAATTACTCGTATTTGCTTTGCGATCGATGGTTTTTCACCCAGCCTACTCATTAAATTTTGTAAGTACGCTATAAAAATGTGCGGCGCTTCGTGAACCCCTTGCTTTCGATTACGAATTTCATCCCAAAGAGATTCATCGTAATCATGTGGTAAATATGTATTTTTAAGCAATTCAACTAGCTCGGACCACGAATTCACCATCGATCTATTAGCCCTAAACCATATTAATGCGCTGTTTTCAAAAAGATCAACTGCGCTATCAAATAATACAGTGTCGGGTACTCTACGCGAAACTTTCATTTCTTCCACCCTCTCCAAGAAAGCATTAACTCCTAGCACCGTGAGATCACCAGTGAACTTTATATTCCACTTACTTACGGTGTCTGGTTTATAAGAGTAAGCATTGCTATAGTGAGGAAGAAATTGATGATAATTTGGGATGTGATAAGGACTCGACATTCTCAAGGGACCTTTATTTAAAGATGTGGTCGGCTGAACTGGTGCTTGCTCAGCATTTTTGACTGTGAATTGCTTGGCATGACCTTTAATTGAGGCTGCACCGTCCGCATCAGATTCTGGATCATCATTATTTGCTGTTTCCGACAGCGGCGCTTGACTAGAAAGGCGTATGCGAGATTCCGCTATTGCTTGAGTTAGATCGTTCTCTTTAGTTGTTGGAGAACTTAATTCCGCTTCAATTTTATCTACTAAGTCAACTATTAAGGTTTGCGTAACTTTGATTACCGCTGCGTCTTCCTTAGTAACAGATTTATCTTGTAGTAATAACCCTAAGCGTGCTAATAAATGGTTAAGCCTTGCCGTCAACCCGTCTCCCACATTAGTTGTAGGCTGTTGTTTAAAAGTATTAAATTTAGCATTAAGTCTTTGCAGCTTCCCATCGCATATAAGGAGCTGATCACCTACATTGAATTCGACTTTTGGGTAATTTGCAACTATGCGAGGATCTAACTCGGCTTCTTTAAGTACTCGGCGTAACCTCGATCTCAATTCATCAACCCCAGCATCCTGATGATCCTGACCCCTGACAACTAACTCCCATTTCAACTCGTCTACCGATAGACGGTTGATATATTTGGATGGTATTGATATCATGTTTAAGACAATATTACAAAATCAGTAGTAAAAATTAATATTTGTGTATAACTACTGTACTGTGTGTAAATACGAACTCCGAAAAAATATAGAAAAAGAAAAAGAAATCAGTTGATAGTACGCTGTGATAACCAAATCGTATGTTTTAAGAACAACCCTAAAATTTTGCCCCTAAACGTTGCGGTGCCAACTTCTTGCAGCCTTAAGTGCGCGCTGACAAGATGCCACTTTCTCAACCGTCGTTGGTATTATACGGTTGGCCAGCTATTGGGATTTAACCCACAGTTCCTGAAGCAGTAGGGTAGGTGTTTCCACCAATCGCAGGTTCTTCTTTAGATTGTTCCTTATAGCGGCTTATCACAGCTGATGAGACGGAGGTACCATCAACTTCGAAAGGAAATGCTCTTAGGGCGCCAAATATTGAAAGAAAACACAACAAAGAGAAGGAAGGGGATTTATTCCAATATTAAAGATGAGTAAAGATGGAGTTACGTAAAACTCAGTTGTACAATAATTAAACAACAAATAATCTTAGACTCGAGGTCTCAAACAATAAACGCTGATGGCGTAAAAAAATCTACTGCTGATCGACTGATGGTCGGCCGCAAACCAATAATCAGAGTGCCACCAACACTCACTCATCCAAAGCTATCCAACTAGATTAGTGCAAGGCTTGATACAACGTTAGACAACAAGTGATCGCAAAATTACTAAATGAATAGCACTTACCCCGTCTTACTCTTTCCTAATCTGCTATTAAATAATAGCAGAGACACCAAAAGTTATCTGGTCCAAGTTCCTTCCAAGAGCTCTTTTCTGAATCCGGATCTGTGTCAATGAATAAGAACTACTAAAACAGATAAATGCTACACAAATAAGTAATTCACAAAACACAAGCTATCCAACTCAAGCTATCTAATCGGACTAACTCGAGACAAGCAAAGATGCGCCGACAAACCAACTACCTGTTCGCATAAACAAAGGTTTAATCAGCAGTAGTAGATAAAAACAAAATTAAATAATAGTCAAAAATTATGCCGGTGTTAACGTTGATAATTTGTAATCCAAAATGATTAAAATAAATTGCAATCCAAATATGGTCCGGGTATGGCGAATGAACTCTACCAATGGAATTCTTTCCCAATAAAACAAATTGAACTTTTCTTTAACACCATGAAAATCTTAACCACTACTGTTTTCTTCGTTAATTACTTCGGTCTTATAAATTTCCTCCGTGTTTCCCAAAATTAGGATATACGTATTCGGTTCCAAAATTATTAATCCATGCAACGGCGCTTTTCACTAATTAACCGCTTTCGAAAAAAATCCAATCTGCGTTACTGATTAACTAAATATAATCTCTTTTATTCTCAAATTATAAAACCTCTAACCATGTTAAAGTTTTCAAATCAAAAAGCCTCTTATCAGGGGCGAGCGCCTGGTTGATAACCCCTCTACCGAGTGCGTCGTAATTACTAGGATAGCCTAATAATTAATATTGTAAGGTAACTACATTAGTAACGTTACACTCCCCCCCTACTAAGCTATGAACCGGGCTAAGTTCAGTAAAAATTACTAGTCGCGTATGGATAACGATACTGAATGAAGATGTTAATTCTGGCTCATACAGGTAATTCTGGAGATTATATTGCCCATTTGATAGATGGTCTTAGCTGTGACGTACGGTTTAATAATAAAGATTTTGTACCAAAATTATTCCATAAGATATAAGCTGGAATTATGTGTTTTATCAACCCTTGTTTAAATTGTACCTAAGTTACTTTGATCAAAAATATGGAGTATACGTAATTTGACTCCAATGTAACCGAAAGAGTATTGTTTTAAGATGGCGATAAACTTAATAGATATTACGGATGTATCACATATACTCAAAATATAATACAACCCACCCTCGTATGCAATGAAATTAACTGTTTCTTAGGCGTTTGATTCAGAAAACTCACATTTTCCAGTATTGTCACCAACAATCCGTATGATTGCTAGTGAACACCTAGATTGAAAATGTTTTATATAAATTTTTGAGTGCTTAACAAACATGTACCATGATTGTTTTCAAAACCTATGAAAGCTTACACTCATAAATACCCAGGAAAAAACCAGTTCCTTCAGAAAGGTATGCTTTTATAACGCAAAATACGTTAACGAATTTTTACCACTTCATATTGAAGTCATAATTGATTTGGCAATAATTAATCAATCAATTCAAGGCGCCAAATACAATTACTAAAAAAATTAATTTGTCTCGCTATAAGACAGCAAAATAACATTTGGTGGGATCTGGCAATCCAATCTTAAAGATATTCACCCGACATTGAATCAAAAAATTTTTGAATCCGAAGATTCTTATAACCCTATAAAGATAACAGCAGACCTCACGTACACACCTTGCTTGATGATGAAAACTAACATGGCTAATCAAAATCAGGAGCTGCCTTCAGGTCCTTCACATGGAAAACCCCAAGGTTCTTGCCGCGTTCGTCTTTTAGACGATATGTAACAGTACCTGTGACTTCGGCTACTGTACACTTGGTATATTTTGGCGCTAGCTTTTTAGAAATATTATCAATGGCGCTTGACAACACGAAATTGCGCTTCCATACTGTATCTCCGCGCTTGAACGAAAGAGGTCTTTTTCTCAAATCATACCTGGCCTTACTACGCTCGTATGCTACTTGCAAACGTTTCACTACTGTTTGGTGTAGCTCACTCATGTTGTTAACATCAGAAATAACGCGCTCGTGATCACCTATCTCAAACTCACCAGGTTCCGCCTGATTCAACCGACCATAATAAGTACCATTATTAGGTACTGACCGACCTAAATTCAAAAATGAAGGTGTGAACCCTGTGACTTCGTGCACCGCATTTCTAATAGCGTGAGCTATTTGATAGACGTGTAAATCCCACGATCTATGATCTTGTTCAACAAATGAACGCAAACACGTACCTATCACGCGATTGTATCTTTCCACAAAATTGACTTGTGGATGATAATTGGCATTGTACCAGGTCTTTTGGACTTGGTACTTATCTATTAGATCTTTAAATACTTTGCCAGTAAATTGCGTACCATTGTCACACATTACAATTTGTGGCACACCAAACAAAAGGAAAGCTTCTTCAACTTTTTGCACGATAGAGGCCGCAGTAGCCTGTCTTAATGGGTGGACAATTACGAATTTTGTAAACCAATCAGACATGACCAAAAGGAATGAGTTTCCTTTTTTAGTCCTTGGAAAAGGTCCCATCAAATCGATGGAAAGAATTTGAAATGGATACTCCACTCGCTTTGACTTTCCCATCAAGCCAGGACGCAATTGGTTTGAAGCTTTGCTTGCCAAGCAAGTTTCGCATTTAATAACGTATCGAGCAATATCTGATTTCATTCGCGGCCAGTAATAAAGTTCGGCAATTTTGTGATAGGTTTTAAACGCGCCTAAGTGACCACTTAATGGGTTATCGTGACAATCCTGCAACACTTCGCGACGGCGGGATTTTGGTACCAACAATTTCCATTCAACTAAGTTCGATATTATATTATGCTTATTTGGAACGAACTTATATACATATCCATCCTCAATTTTAAAATTAGGATATCGGTCTGGATGAGAATTGATTTTATCTATTATTCGTTGATACCAAACGCTTTTATCTTCTGGAATTAGCGATATTGCATGAATATTAATCGGAGCTCGAGAAAGAGCATCGGCTACAATATTGAGAGTTCCTTTTCTGTGAACGATGTTAAAATCAAATTGGTTTAAACGGACCGACCACCTAGCTAACCTACCCAATGGAGATTGGATCGAACCAAGCCAACGAAGAGCTTGATTGTCCGTAATTACGGTAAATTTAGTTCCCTCAATATATGGTCGATATTTCTCTACCCCGAACAAAATCGCCAAACACTCTTTTTCCATCGCATGGTAATTTTTTTCGTGTTTGCCAAGTGTGCGGCTAGCGTAAGCAATCACCTTTTCATTTTCCCCTTCCCCTTGAATAAGTATAGCGCCTAAGCCTGCATCAGATGCATCGGTTTGAATAAAGAAGGGTTGAGTGAAGTCCGGACTGCTCAAAATAGGGGCAGATATTAATTTATTTTTTAATATTCGGAAGGCACATTCTGCATCCTTATCCCACAACACACGTTGACCCTTGGTTTTACCTTTAAGAAGTCTTAAAATAGGCGCAGCTATGGTAGAAAAATTGGGTATAAAGCGTCTATACCACCCTGCCATACCAAGAAAACGTTTTATCTCCGTGGCTGTTTTAGGAGTCGGATAATTTACGATGGCTTCCACTTTATCTGGATCGGTTCTAAGACCCTTGGCATCGACTACGTAACCGAGGTATTTAAGAGAGTCACGACAAAACTCACATTTGCCTAAATTAATCGTTAGACCTGCCTTACTTAGACGTTTGAAAACTTCTTTGAGAAGTGCCATATGCTCGGAAAATGTTTTTGAAATAATAATTATATCATCGAGATATACAAAAACATTCTCAAATTCTGGACCAAAAATACTGTCCATGAGACGCTGTAATGTCTGGGGACTGTTATGCAGTCCAAATGGTAAAACATTAAATTCAAAAAGTCCACGCCGTGGGACAGTAAAAGCTGTTTTTTCACAGGACTCTTTGGAAAGTGGAATTTGCCAAAATGCTTTTCGCAAGTCTATAGAGGAAATATACCGTGCGTCTCTTAATCTATCCAAAATATCGCTTACAAACGGAATAGGATATGCGTCAGTTTTACTTGCAGAATTAATCTTCCTGCCATCAAAGCAGAAGCGTACGTCTCCATTTTTCTTTTTAACAAGAACAATGGGACTATTCCAACTAGAAAAAGATTTTTTAATTACCTTGAGACGCAGCATCTCGTCCACTTCGGCATTAATTTTTTCTAACATGGCCGGCGACATGGGAAAATAACGTTGTTTTATTGGCAAAGCATCGCCAGTATCAATAACGTGTTCCACCAACTTTGTTCTACCCAATTCAGTTGGAGCTATGGACTTGAACTGAGCGATGACCTGCTCTAGTTCTTGTACTTGGTCATAAGACAGGTCGGCACGAGCTTGAATGACTTTTGAGGAAGCCATTTCATGAATTTCCTTCGGTATATTATAAGTATCTGTTTCAAAGTCAGTTTTTAACCTGAACTGCTTACAGAACTCATAACCCAGTATAAGAGGATATTCGATAGAATCCGTGACGATTACAGAAATATCCCTAGTTATGCCATCAACCGTCATTGGTAATAAAACCGTACCATGGACATTTTGCAAAGTACCATCTGCTGATTTTAATGGTATTTGCTGTGATCGGTCGATAGTCAATTTTAATTTCTTAATTAAATAGAGTCCCTCGCGACCTAGCACCGTTTGATTCGCCCCTGTGTCCATGAAACCTAACACTCGCTCTCCCAGAATATTAACAAAAATGTAAGCCCTATTATCGAATGGTCGATGTGCAAACAAGGCATTTACAGTTGGAGTAGTTTTACAGAATGCGTTAACATGGGCCAACCAATGTTGCCATTCGGGACTCTCAGCCTTTAAGCGAAAAGGGCTGGGGGGTAAGAGGCTGTTGCTTACTCCCTCTCTTCTAAGTTTTTTTGACATCGAGGACAATTGGCATAACTAACATTTTGCGATCCGCAAAAATAACAAAATAAACGTCTATCTACCTTACAGGTATGATAAGTGTGCCCTGCCTCTCTGCAATTGAAACATTTGGTATTCGCACCCACCGGCTTTGCAAAGCTTCGTGTTTTGAACCTAGGCGTAGTAGTCTGCAAAGCATGAACCTCATGCTTATCTTGAGGTCTCATAGATTGAGCTTTATTTGGTTGGTACCAATGCGTGTTATAAGTTTGGGAAGCTAAGGGTTGACCTCTTCTACCTTCAAATTTACTAATAGGTTCGGCTAGATCAGGTTCAAGAGGATTTAACGTAGGCTGATGCCTCATGAATAAATCTTTCCGTCTCTCAGCCTCCACGATATTTTTGCATGCAGATAAAATTTCGTTAATTGTTTCAAACTCATGAAAAATTAATTGATCACTATAACGCGGTTGTAAATTTTGCAAAATTACTCGTATTTGCTTTGCGATCGATGGTTTTTCACCCAGCCTACTCATTAAATTTTGTAAGTACGCTATAAAAATGTGCGGCGCTTCGTGAACCCCTTGCTTTCGATTACGAATTTCATCCCAAAGAGATTCATCGTAATCATGTGGTAAATATGTATTTTTAAGCAATTCAACTAGCTCGGACCACGAATTCACCATCGATCTATTAGCCCTAAACCATATTAATGCGCTGTTTTCAAAAAGATCAACTGCGCTATCAAATAATACAGTGTCGGGTACTCTACGCGAAACTTTCATTTCTTCCACCCTCTCCAAGAAAGCATTAACTCCTAGCACCGTGAGATCACCAGTGAACTTTATATTCCACTTACTTACGGTGTCTGGTTTATAAGAGTAAGCATTGCTATAGTGAGGAAGAAATTGATGATAATTTGGGATGTGATAAGGACTCGACATTCTCAAGGGACCTTTATTTAAAGATGTGGTCGGCTGAACTGGTGCTTGCTCAGCATTTTTGACTGTGAATTGCTTGGCATGACCTTTAATTGAGGCTGCACCGTCCGCATCAGATTCTGGATCATCATTATTTGCTGTTTCCGACAGCGGCGCTTGACTAGAAAGGCGTATGCGAGATTCCGCTATTGCTTGAGTTAGATCGTTCTCTTTAGTTGTTGGAGAACTTAATTCCGCTTCAATTTTATCTACTAAGTCAACTATTAAGGTTTGCGTAACTTTGATTACCGCTGCGTCTTCCTTAGTAACAGATTTATCTTGTAGTAATAACCCTAAGCGTGCTAATAAATGGTTAAGCCTTGCCGTCAACCCGTCTCCCACATTAGTTGTAGGCTGTTGTTTAAAAGTATTAAATTTAGCATTAAGTCTTTGCAGCTTCCCATCGCATATAAGGAGCTGATCACCTACATTGAATTCGACTTTTGGGTAATTTGCAACTATGCGAGGATCTAACTCGGCTTCTTTAAGTACTCGGCGTAACCTCGATCTCAATTCATCAACCCCAGCATCCTGATGATCCTGACCCCTGACAACTAACTCCCATTTCAACTCGTCTACCGATAGACGGTTGATATATTTGGATGGTATTGATATCATGTTTAAGACAATATTACAAAATCAGTAGTAAAAATTAATATTTGTGTATAACTACTGTACTGTGTGTAAATACGAACTCCGAAAAAATATAGAAAAAGAAAAAGAAATCAGTTGATAGTACGCTGTGATAACCAAATCGTATGTTTTAAGAACAACCCTAAAATTTTGCCCCTAAACGTTGCGGTGCCAACTTCTTGCAGCCTTAAGTGCGCGCTGACAAGATGCCACTTTCTCAACCGTCGTTGGTATTATACGGTTGGCCAGCTATTGGGATTTAACCCACAGTTCCTGAAGCAGTAGGGTAGGTGTTTCCACCAATCGCAGGTTCTTCTTTAGATTGTTCCTTATAGCGGCTTATCACAGCTGATGAGACGGAGGTACCATCAACTTCGAAAGGAAATGCTCTTAGGGCGCCAAATATTGAAAGAAAACACAACAAAGAGAAGGAAGGGGATTTATTCCAATATTAAAGATGAGTAAAGATGGAGTTACGTAAAACTCAGTTGTACAATAATTAAACAACAAATAATCTTAGACTCGAGGTCTCAAACAATAAACGCTGATGGCGTAAAAAAATCTACTGCTGATCGACTGATGGTCGGCCGCAAACCAATAATCAGAGTGCCACCAACACTCACTCATCCAAAGCTATCCAACTAGATTAGTGCAAGGCTTGATACAACGTTAGACAACAAGTGATCGCAAAATTACTAAATGAATAGCACTTACCCCGTCTTACTCTTTCCTAATCTGCTATTAAATAATAGCAGAGACACCAAAAGTTATCTGGTCCAAGTTCCTTCCAAGAGCTCTTTTCTGAATCCGGATCTGTGTCAATGAATAAGAACTACTAAAACAGATAAATGCTACACAAATAAGTAATTCACAAAACACAAGCTATCCAACTCAAGCTATCTAATCGGACTAACTCGAGACAAGCAAAGATGCGCCGACAAACCAACTACCTGTTCGCATAAACAAAGGTTTAATCAGCAGTAGTAGATAAAAACAAAATTAAATAATAGTCAAAAATTATGCCGGTGTTAACGTTGATAATTTGTAATCCAAAATGATTAAAATAAATTGCAATCCAAATATGGTCCGGGTATGGCGAATGAACTCTACCAATGGAATTCTTTCCCAATAAAACAAATTGAACTTTTCTTTAACACCATGAAAATCTTAACCACTACTGTTTTCTTCGTTAATTACTTCGGTCTTATAAATTTCCTCCGTGTTTCCCAAAATTAGGATATACGTATTCGGTTCCAAAATTATTAATCCATGCAACGGCGCTTTTCACTAATTAACCGCTTTCGAAAAAAATCCAATCTGCGTTACTGATTAACTAAATATAATCTCTTTTATTCTCAAATTATAAAACCTCTAACCATGTTAAAGTTTTCAAATCAAAAAGCCTCTTATCAGGGGCGAGCGCCTGGTTGATAACCCCTCTACCGAGTGCGTCGTAATTACTAGGATAGCCTAATAATTAATATTGTAAGGTAACTACATTAGTAACGTTACACCCTTAATTATACCTCGTTTTTTTATTAATTCGGTTGCTTTTGCCATGGCAAGAAAAATATTTGAAATAACGCGAACCAATAATTAAATTTTAAAATAATTGTTTTCTTCCTTAAATTGATTTTTAAATTTTGCAATACAATAAATTAAGTAATATAAGTTAAATACTCTTTTGTAGCGAATGTTGCAATGAAAAAAAATGCTAGTTGCTTTTAATCGCGATAAACTTGCCGTAATTGACTCAAATCTCGCTTTTCGAAAAAGGAAAGGTATAAAAATAATTTTGTAAAAAGGAATTTGCTCACCTCTATCTTGATGTAATTAATAATTGTTGTTGTTTTCACTGTAGTGTGGACGTCAGCTTCAGGGCGTCCAGTTTTACACTTCGATTTATGATTTCTTGGCTGTTCGTAATTTGGCTCGTAGGACCAAAAATTCTATGTAGACGCCAGCGTCGGACGTCTATGGTTTAATCCGTTTACACCTGGTGGGAAGTGAATCTTCTTCTAGCCACTAGGAACGGGGTTTTTTATTTGAAGGACCAGTTTATTCTTCTTTTAATAATAAACACTTATTTTTGAGACTAACTATTTATTTAACTCTTGAATTACAATTTTCTAGTTCGTGAAATGCATGTTCACGTTTCAAAGTTTTGGTTAGTACTGACTTAAAACTAAAAAGTTGTTAGAAAGAGAAACGTACAAAAAAAACATATATACAAAATTATAGTTTCTAGGAACCACCGATATTTGTGGTTCCCACACAAAAAAGGGAAACACTTGTCGAAGAGTTCGACCCTTCGATTTGCACGCTGGCAATAAAGAACGGCACCAAAAAAAAGACAAACAGATCAAACCGTTCAAAAAATGTTAAGGCGTAACAAAATTAATAAAAAAATATATATAAAGAGAAATTACGGCTCAAACAATTACATATTAACAAAATTCAAGTAAATAACTTATAGAACAAAAGTAGTTATTTTAGAGTTTTCAATTTTAAACTATTAATAATATTCTGACCTTCAAGTAAATAACTTATAGAACAGAAGTAGTTAATTTAGAGTTTTTAATTTTAAACTATTAACAAAATACAGATCTTCTAGTAAATAACTTATAGAACAAAAGTAGTTATTTTAGGGTTTACAATTTTAAACTATTAACAAAATACTGATCTTCATGTAAATAACTTATAGAACAGAAGTAGTTAATTTAGAGTTTTTAATTTTAAACTATTAACAAAATGCAGATCCTCAAGTAAATAACTTATAGAACAAAAGTAGTTATTTTAGGGTTTTCAATTTTAAACTATTAACAAAATTCTGATCTTCATGTAAATCACTTATAGAATAGAAGTAGTTAATTTAGAGTTTTTAATTTTAAACTATTAACAAAAGCAGATCTTCAAGTAAATAACTTATAGAACAAAAGTAGTTAATTTAGAGTATTTTTATTTTAAACTATTAACAAAATTCTGATCTTCAAGTAAATAACTTAAAGAACTAAAGTTTAGTTAGAAGATTTTGATTTGAAGTTGCTACAAAATTCTGTTCTTCAAGTAAATAACTTATAAAACAAAAGTAGTTATTTTAGAGTTTTCAATTTTTAACTATTAACAAAATTCTGATCTTTAAGTAAATAACTTAAGGAACTAAAGTATTAGTTAGAAGATTTTAATTTTAAATTGCTACTAAATTCTGTTCTTCAAGTAAATAACTTATAGAACAAAAGTAGTTATTTTAGAGTTTTCAATTTTAAACTATTGAAAACATTCTGATCTTCAAGTAAATAACTTATAGAACAGAAGTAGTTAATTTAGAGTTTTTAATTTTAAACTATTAACAAAATGCAGATCTTCAAGTAAAAAACTTATAGAACAAAAATAGTTATTTTAGGGTTTTCAATTTTAAACTATTAGCAAAATTCTAATCTTCAAGTAAATTACTTAAAGAACTAAAGTATTAGTTAGAAGATTTTGATTTTAAATTGCTACAAAATTCTGTTCTTCAAGTAAATAACTTAGAACAAAAGTAGTTAGTTTAGAGTTTTCAATTTTAAACTATTAACAAAATTCTGATCTTCAAGTAAATAACTTATAGAACAGAAGTAGTTAATTTAGAGTTTTTAATTTTAAACTATTAACAAAATGCAGATCTTCAAGTAAATAACTTATAGCACAAAAGTAGTTATTTTAGGGTTTTCAATTTTAAACTAGCAACAAAATTCTGATCTTCATGTAAATAACTTATAGAACAGAAGTAGTTAATTTAGAGTTTTTAATTTTAAACTATTAACAAAATGCAGATCTTCAAGTAAATAACTTATAGAACAAAAGTAGTTATTTTAGGGTTTTCAATTTTAAACTATTAAAAACATTCTGATCTTCAAGTAAATAACTTATAGAACAGAAGTAGTTAATTTAGAGTTTTTAATTTTAAACTTTTAACAAAATGCAGATCTTCAAGTAAATAACTTATAAAACAAAAGTAGTTATTTTAGGGTTTACAATTTTAAACTATTAACAAAATACTGATCTTCATGTAAATAACTTATAGAACAGAAGTAGTTAATTTAGAGTTTTTAATTTTAAACTGTTAACAAAATGCAGATCTTCAAGTAAATAACTTATAGAACAACAGTAGTTATTTTAGGGTTTACAATTTTAAACTATTAACAAAATACTGATCTTCATATTAATAATTTATAGAACAGAAGTAGTTAATTTAGAGTTTTTAATTTTAAACTATTAACAAAATGCAGATCTTCAAGTAAATAACTTATAGAGCAAAAGTAGTTATTTTAGGGTTTTCAATTTTAAACTATTAACAAAATTCTGATCTTCAAGTAAATATCTTAAGGAACCAAAGTATTAGTTAGAAGCTTTTGATTTTAAATTGCTACAAAATTCTGTTCTTGAAGTAAATAACTTATAGAACAAAAGTAGTTATTTTAGAGTTTTCAATTTTAAACTATTAACAACATTCTGATCTTCAAGTAAATAACTTATAGAACAGAAGTATTTATTTTAGGGTTTTCAATTTTAAACTATTAACAAAATTCTGATCTTCAAGTAAATAACTTAAAGAACTAAAGTTTAGTTAGAAGATTTTGATTTTAAGTTGCTATAAAATTCTGTTCTTCAAGTAAATAACTTATAGAACAAAAGTAGTTATTTTAGAGTTTTCAATTTTAAACTATTAACAAAATTCTGATCTTCAAGCAAATAACTTATAGAACAGAAGTAGTTAATTTAGAGTTTTTAATTTTAAACTACTAACAAAATGCAGATCTTCAAGTAAATAACTTATAGAACAAAAGTAGTCATTTTAGGGTTTTCAATTTTAAACTATTTACAAAATTCTGATCTTCAAGTAAATATCTTAAGGAACTAAGGTATTAGTTAGAAGATTTTGATTTTAAATTGCTACAAAATTCTGTTCTTCAAGTAAATAACTTATAGAACAAAAGTAGTTATTTTAGAGTTTTCAATTTTAAACTATTAACAGCATTCTGATCTTCAAGTAAATAACTTATAGAACAGAAGTAGTTAATTTAGAGTTTTTAATTTTAAACTAATAACAAAATGCAGATCTACAAGTAAATAACTTATAGAACAAAAGTAGTTATTTTAGGGTTTTCAATTTTAAACTATTAACAAAATTCTGATCTTCATGAAAATCACTTATAGAATAGAAGTAGTTAATTTAGAGTTTTTAATTTTAAACTATTAACAAAAGCAGATCTTCAAGTAAATAACTTATAGAACAAAAGTAGTTAATTTAGAGTATTTTTATTTTAAGCTATTAACAAAATTCTGATCTTCAAGTAAATAACTTAAAGAACTAAAGTTTAGTTAGAAGATTTTGATTTGAAGTTGCTACAAAATTCTGTTCTTCAAGTAAATAACTTATAAAACAAAAGTAGTTATTTTAGAGTTTTCAATTTTTAACTATTAACAAAATTCTGATCTTTAAGTAAATAACTTAAGGAACTAAAGTATTAGTTAGAAGATTTTAATTTTAAATTGCTACAAAATTCTGTTCTTATAGTAAATAATTTATAGAACAAAAGTAGTTATTTTAGAGTTTTCAATTTTAAACTATTGAAAACATTCTGATCTTCAAGTAAATAACTTATAGAACAGAAGTAGTTAATTTAGAGTTTTTAATTTTAAACTATTAACAAAATGCAGATCTTCAAGTAAAAAACTTATAGAACAAAAATAGTTATTTTAGGGTTTTCAATTTTAAACTATTAGCAAAATTCTGATCTTCAAGTAAATTACTTAAAGAACTAAAGTATTAGTTAGAAGATTTTGATTTTAAATTGCTACAAAATTCTGTTCTTCAAGTAAATAACTTAGAACAAAAGTAGTTAGTTTAGAGTTTTCAATTTTAAACTATTAACAAAATTCTGATCTTCAAGTAAATAACTTATAGAACAGAAGTAGTTAATTTAGAGTTTTTAATTTTAAACTATTAACAAAATGCAGATCTTCAAGTAAATAACTTATAGCACAAAAGTAGTTATTTTAGGGTTTTCAATTTTAAACTAGCAACAAAATTCTGATCTTCATGTAAATAACTTATAGAACAGAAGTAGTTAATTTAGAGTTTTTAATTTTAAACTATTAACAAAATGCAGATCTTCAAGTAAATAACTTATAGAACAAAAGTAGTTATTTTAGGGTTTTCAATTTTAAACTATTAAAAACATTCTGATCTTCAAGTAAATAACTTATAAAACAAAAGTAGTTATTTTAGGGTTTACAATTTTAAACTATTAACAAAATACTGATCTTCATGTAAATAACTTATAGAACAGAAGTAGTTAATTTAGAGTTTTCAATTTTAAACTGTTAACAAAATGCAGATCTTCAAGTAAATAACTTATAGAACAAAAGTAGTTATTTTAGGGTTTACAATTTTAAACTATTAACAAAATACTGATCTTCATATTAATAATTTATAGAACAGAAGTAGTTAATTTAGAGTTTTTAATTTTAAACTATTAACAAAATGCAGATCTTCAAGTAAATAACTTATAGAACAAAAGTAGTTATTTTAGGGTTTTCAATTTTAAACTATTAACAAAATTCTGATCTTCAAGTAAATATCTTAAGGAACTAAAGTATTAGTTAGAAGCTTTTGATTTTAAATTGCTACAAAATTCTGTTCTTCAAGTAAATAACTTATAGAACAAAAGTAGTTATTTTAGAGTTTTCAATTTTAAACTATTAACAACATTCTGATCTTCAAGTAAATAACTTATAGAACAGAAGTAGTTAATTTAGAGTTTTTAATTTTAAACTATTAAAAAATTCTGATCTTCAAGTAAATAACTTAAAGAACTAAAGTTTAGTTAGAAGATTTTGATTTTAAGTTGCTATAAAATTCTGTTCTTCAAGTAAATAACTTATAGAACAAAAGTAGTTATTTTAGAGTTTTCAATTTTAAACTATTAACAAAATTCTGATCTTCAAGCAAATAACTTATAGAACAGAAGTAGTTAATTTAGAGTTTTTAATTTTAAACTACTAACAAAATGCAGATCTTCAAGTAAATAACTTATAGAACAAAAGTAGTTATTTTAGAGTTTTCAATTTTAAACTATTAATAATATTCTGATCTTCAAGTAAATAACTTATAGAACAGAAGTAGTTAATTTAGAGTTTTTAATTTTAAACTATTAACAAAATGCAGATCTTCAAGTAAATAACTTATAGAACAAAAGTAGTTATTTTAGGGTTTACAATTTTAAACTATTAACAAAATACTGATCTTCATATAAATAACTTATAGAACAGAAGTAGTTAATTTAGAGTTTTTAATTATAAACCATTAACAAAATGCAGATCTTCAAGTAAATAACTTATAGAACAAAAGTAGTTATTTTAGAATTTTCAATTTTAAACTATTAACAAAATTCTGATCTTTAAGTAAATATCTTAAGGAACTAAAGTATTAGTTAGAAGATTTTGATTTTAAATTGCTACAAAATTCTGTTCTTCAAGTAAATAACTTATAGAACAAAAGTAGTTATTTTAGAGTTTTCAATTTTAAACTATTAATAATATTCTGATCTTCTAGTAAATAACTTATAGATCAGAAGTAGTTAATTTAGAGTTTTTAATTTTAAACTAGTAACAAAATACAGATCTTCTAGTAAATAACTTATAGAACAAAAGTAGTTATTTTAGGGTTTACAATTTTAAACTATTAACAAAATACTGATCTTCATGTAAATAACTTATAGAACAGAAGTAGTTAATTTAGAGTTTTTAATTTTAAACTATTAACAAAATGCAGATCTTCAAGTAAATAACTTATAGAACAAAAGTAGTTATTTTAGGGTTTTCAATTTTAAACTATTAACAAAATTTTGATCTTCATGTAAATCACTTATAGAATAGAAGTAGTTAATTTTGAGTTTTTAATTTTAAACTATTAACAAAAGCAGATCTTCAAGTAAATAACTTATAGAACAGAAGTAGTTAATTTAGAGTTTTTAATTTTAAACTATTAACAAAATTCTGATCTTCAAGTAAATAACTTAAAGAACTAAAGTATTAGTTAGAAGATTTTAATTTTAAATTGGTACAAAATTCTGTTCTTCAAGTAAATAACTTATAGAACAAAAGTAGTTATTTTAGAGTTTTCAATTTTAAACTATTGAAAACATTCTGATCTTCAAGTAAATAACTTATAGAACAGAAGTAGTTAATTTAGAGTTTTTAATTTTAAACTATTAACAAAATGCAGATCTTCAAGTAAAAAACTTATAGAACAAAAATAGTTATTTTAGGGTTTTCAATTTTAAACTATTAGCAAAATTCTGATCTTCAAGTAAATTACTTAAAGAACTAAAGTATTAGTTAGAAGATTTTGATTTTAAATTGCTACAAAATTCTGATCTTCAAGTAAATAACTTATAGAACAGAAGTAGTTAATTTAGAGTTTTTCATTTTAAACTATTAACAAAATGCAGATCTTCAAGTAAATAACTTATAGCACAAAAGTAGTTATTTTAGGGTTTTCAATTTTAAACTATCAACAAAATTCTGATCTTCATGTAAATAACTTATAGAACAGAACTAGTTAATTTAGAGTTTTTAATTTTAAACTATTAACAAAATGCAGATCTTCAAGTAAATAACTTATAGAACAAAAGTAGTTATTTTAGGGTTTTCAATTTTAAACTATTAAAAACATTCTGATCTTCAAGTAAATAACTTATAGAACAGAAGTAGTTAATTTAGAGTTTTTAATTTTAAACTTTTAACAAAATGCAGATCTTCAAGTAAATAACTTATAAAACAAAAGTAGTTATTTTAGGGTTTACAATTTTAAACTATTAACAAAATACTGATCTTCATGTAAATAACTTATAGAACAGAAGTAGTTAATTTAGAGTTTTTAATATTAAACTGTTAACAAAATGCAGATCTTCTAGTAAATAACTTATAGAACAAAAGTAGTTATTTTAGGGTTTACAATTTTAAACTATTAACAAAATACTGATCTTCATATTAATAATTTATAGAACAGAAGTAGTTAATTTAGAGTTTTTAATTTTAAACTATTAACAAAATGCAGATCTTCAAGTAAATAACTTATAGAACAAAAGTAGTTATTTTAGGGTTTTCAATTTTAAACTATTAACAAAATTCTGATCTTCAAGTAAATATCTTAAGGAACTAAAGTATTAGTTAGAAGATTTTGATTTTAAATTGCTACAAAATTCTGTTCTTCAAGTAAATAACTTATAGAACAAAAGTAGTTATTTTAGAGTTTTCAATTTTAAACTATTAACAACATTCTGATCTTCAAGTAAATAACTTATAGAACAGAAGTAGTTAATTTAGAGTTTTTAATTTTAAACTATTAAAAAATTCTGATCTTCAAGTAAATAACTTAAAGAACTAAAGTTTAGTTAGAAGATTTTGATTTTAAGTTACTATAAAATTCTGTTCTTCAAGTAAATAACTTATAGAACAAAAGTAGTTATTTTAGAGTTTTCAATTTTAAACTATTAACAAAATTCTGATCTTCAAGCAAATAACTTATAGAACAGAAGTAGTTAATTTAGAGTTTTTAATTTTAAACTACTAACAAAATGCAGATCTTCAAGTAAATAACTTATAGATCAAAAGTAGTTATTTTAGGGTTTTCAATTTTAAACTATTATAAAATTCTAATCTTCAAGTAAATAACTTAAAGTACTAAAGTATTAGTTAGAAGATTTTGATTTTACATTGCTACAAAATTCTGTTCTTCAAGTAAATAACTTATAGAACAAAAGTAGTTATTTTAGAGTTTTCAATTTTAAACTATTAATAATATTCTGATCTTCAAGTAAATAACTTATAGAACAGAAGTAGTTAATTTAGAGTTTTTAATTTTAAACTATTAACAAAATACAGATCTTCTAGTAAATAACTTATAGAACAAAAGTAGTTATTTTAGGGTTTACAATTTTAAACTATTAACAAAATACTGATCTTCATGTAAATAACTTATAGAACAGAAGTAGTTAATTTAGAGTTTTTAATTTTAAACTATTAACAAAATGCAGATCTTCAAGTAAATAACTTATAGAACAAAAGTAGTTATTTTAGGGTTTTCAATTTTAAACTATTAACAAAATTCTGATCTTCATGTAAATCACTTATAGAACAGAAGTAGTTAATTTAGAGTTTTTAATTTTCAACTATTAACAAAAGCAGATCTTCAAGTAAATAACTTATAGAACAGAAGTAGTTAATTTAGAGTTTTTATTTTTAAACTATTACCAAAATTCTGATCTTCAAGTAAATAACTTAAAGAACTAAAGTTTAGTTAGAAGATTTTGATTTGAAGTTGCTACAAAATTCTGTTCTTCAATTAAATAACTTATAGAACAAAAATAGTTATTTTAGAGTTTTCAATTTTAAACTATTAACAAAATTCTGTTCTTTAAGTAAATAACTTAAGGAACTAAAGTATTAGTTAAAAGATTTTAATTTTAAATTGCTACAAAATTCTGTTCTTCAAGTAAATAACTTATAGAACAAAAGTAGTTATTTTAGAGTTTTCAATTTTAAACTATTAACAACATTCTGATCTTCAAGTAAATAACTTATAGAACAGAAGTAGTTAATTTAGAGTTTTTAATTTTAAACTATTAAAAAATTCTGATCTTCAAGTAAATAACTTAAAGAACTAAAGTTTAGTTAGAAGATTTTGATTTTAAGTTACTATAAAATTCTGTTCTTCAAGTAAATAACTTATAGAACAAAAGTAGTTATTTTAGAGTTTTCAATTTTAAACTATTAACAAAATTCTGATCTTCAAGCAAATAACTTATAGAACAGAAGTAGTTAATTTAGAGTTTTTAATTTTAAACTACTAACAAAATGCAGATCTTCAAGTAAATAACTTATAGATCAAAAGTAGTTATTTTAGGGTTTTCAATTTTAAACTATTATAAAATTCTAATCTTCAAGTAAATAACTTAAAGTACTAAAGTATTAGTTAGAAGATTTTGATTTTACATTGCTACAAAATTCTGTTCTTCAAGTAAATAACTTATAGAACAAAAGTAGTTATTTTAGAGTTTTCAATTTTAAACTATTAATAATATTCTGATCTTCAAGTAAATAACTTATAGAACAGAAGTAGTTAATTTAGAGTTTTTAATTTTAAACTATTAACAAAATACAGATCTTCTAGTAAATAACTTAAAGAACAAAAGTAGTTATTTTAGGGTTTACAATTTTAAACTATTAACAAAATACTGATCTTCATGTAAATAACTTATAGAACAGAAGTAGTTAATTTAGAGTTTTTAATTTTAAACTATTAACAAAATGCAGATCTTCAAGTAAATAACTTATAGAACAAAAGTAGTTATTTTAGGGTTTTCAATTTTAAACTATTAACAAAATTCTGATCTTCATGTAAATCACTTATAGAACAGAAGTAGTTAATTTAGAGTTTTCAATTTTCAACTATTAACAAAAGCAGATCTTCAAGTAAATAACTTATAGAACAGAAGTAGTTAATTTAGAGTTTTTATTTTTAAACTATTACCAAAATTTTGATCTTCATGTAAATCACTTATAGAATAGAAGTAGTTAATTTTGAGTTTTTAATTTTAAACTATTAACAAAAGCAGATCTTCAAGTAAATAACTTATAGAACAGAAGTAGTTAATTTAGAGTTTTTAATTTTAAACTATTAACAAAATTCTGATCTTCAAGTAAATAACTTAAAGAACTAAAGTATTAGTTAGAAGATTTTAATTTTAAATTGGTACAAAATTCTGTTCTTCAAGTAAATAACTTATAGAACAAAAGTAGTTATTTTAGAGTTTTCAATTTTAAACTATTGAAAACATTCTGATCTTCAAGTAAATAACTTATAGAACAGAAGTAGTTAATTTAGAGTTTTTAATTTTAAACTATTAACAAAATGCAGATCTTCAAGTAAAAAACTTATAGAACAAAAATAGTTATTTTAGGGTTTTCAATTTTAAACTATTAGCAAAATTCTGATCTTCAAGTAAATTACTTAAAGAACTAAAGTATTAGTTAGAAGATTTTGATTTTAAATTGCTACAAAATTCTGATCTTCAAGTAAATAACTTATAGAACAGAAGTAGTTAATTTAGAGTTTTTCATTTTAAACTATTAACAAAATGCAGATCTTCAAGTAAATAACTTATAGCACAAAAGTAGTTATTTTAGGGTTTTCAATTTTAAACTATCAACAAAATTCTGATCTTCATGTAAATAACTTATAGAACAGAACTAGTTAATTTAGAGTTTTTAATTTTAAACTATTAACAAAATGCAGATCTTCAAGTAAATAACTTATAGAACAAAAGTAGTTATTTTAGGGTTTTCAATTTTAAACTATTAAAAACATTCTGATCTTCAAGTAAATAACTTATAGAACAGAAGTAGTTAATTTAGAGTTTTTAATTTTAAACTTTTAACAAAATGCAGATCTTCAAGTAAATAACTTATAAAACAAAAGTAGTTATTTTAGGGTTTACAATTTTAAACTATTAACAAAATACTGATCTTCATGTAAATAACTTATAGAACAGAAGTAGTTAATTTAGAGTTTTTAATATTAAACTGTTAACAAAATGCAGATCTTCTAGTAAATAACTTATAGAACAAAAGTAGTTATTTTAGGGTTTACAATTTTAAACTATTAACAAAATACTGATCTTCATATTAATAATTTATAGAACAGAAGTAGTTAATTTAGAGTTTTTAATTTTAAACTATTAACAAAATGCAGATCTTCAAGTAAATAACTTATAGAACAAAAGTAGTTATTTTAGGGTTTTCAATTTTAAACTATTAACAAAATTCTGATCTTCAAGTAAATATCTTAAGGAACTAAAGTATTAGTTAGAAGATTTTGATTTTAAATTGCTACAAAATTCTGTTCTTCAAGTAAATAACTTATAGAACAAAAGTAGTTATTTTAGAGTTTTCAATTTTAAACTATTAACAACATTCTGATCTTCAAGTAAATAACTTATAGAACAGAAGTAGTTAATTTAGAGTTTTTAATTTTAAACTATTAAAAAATTCTGATCTTCAAGTAAATAACTTAAAGAACTAAAGTTTAGTTAGAAGATTTTGATTTTAAGTTACTATAAAATTCTGTTCTTCAAGTAAATAACTTATAGAACAAAAGTAGTTATTTTAGAGTTTTCAATTTTAAACTATTAACAAAATTCTGATCTTCAAGCAAATAACTTATAGAACAGAAGTAGTTAATTTAGAGTTTTTAATTTTAAACTACTAACAAAATGCAGATCTTCAAGTAAATAACTTATAGATCAAAAGTAGTTATTTTAGGGTTTTCAATTTTAAACTATTATAAAATTCTAATCTTCAAGTAAATAACTTAAAGTACTAAAGTATTAGTTAGAAGATTTTGATTTTACATTGCTACAAAATTCTGTTCTTCAAGTAAATAACTTATAGAACAGAAGTAGTTAATTTAGAGTTTTTAATTTTAAACTATTAACAAAATGCAGATCTTCAAGTAAAAAACTTATAGAACAAAAATAGTTATTTTAGGGTTTTCAATTTTAAACTATTAGCAAAATTCTGATCTTCAAGTAAATTACTTAAAGAACTAAAGTATTAGTTAGAAGATTTTGATTTTAAATTGCTACAAAATTCTGATCTTCAAGTAAATAACTTATAGAACAGAAGTAGTTAATTTAGAGTTTTTCATTTTAAACTATTAACAAAATGCAGATCTTCAAGTAAATAACTTATAGCACAAAAGTAGTTATTTTAGGGTTTTCAATTTTAAACTATCAACAAAATTCTGATCTTCATGTAAATAACTTATAGAACAGAACTAGTTAATTTAGAGTTTTTAATTTTAAACTATTAACAAAATGCAGATCTTCAAGTAAATAACTTATAGAACAAAAGTAGTTATTTTAGGGTTTTCAATTTTAAACTATTAAAAACATTCTGATCTTCAAGTAAATAACTTATAGAACAGAAGTAGTTAATTTAGAGTTTTTAATTTTAAACTTTTAACAAAATGCAGATCTTCAAGTAAATAACTTATAAAACAAAAGTAGTTATTTTAGGGTTTACAATTTTAAACTATTAACAAAATACTGATCTTCATGTAAATAACTTATAGAACAGAAGTAGTTAATTTAGAGTTTTTAATATTAAACTGTTAACAAAATGCAGATCTTCTAGTAAATAACTTATAGAACAAAAGTAGTTATTTTAGGGTTTACAATTTTAAACTATTAACAAAATACTGATCTTCATATTAATAATTTATAGAACAGAAGTAGTTAATTTAGAGTTTTTAATTTTAAACTATTAACAAAATGCAGATCTTCAAGTAAATAACTTATAGAACAAAAGTAGTTATTTTAGGGTTTTCAATTTTAAACTATTAACAAAATTCTGATCTTCAAGTAAATATCTTAAGGAACTAAAGTATTAGTTAGAAGATTTTGATTTTAAATTGCTACAAAATTCTGTTCTTCAAGTAAATAACTTATAGAACAAAAGTAGTTATTTTAGAGTTTTCAATTTTAAACTATTAACAACATTCTGATCTTCAAGTAAATAACTTATAGAACAGAAGTAGTTAATTTAGAGTTTTTAATTTTAAACTATTAAAAAATTCTGATCTTCAAGTAAATAACTTAAAGAACTAAAGTTTAGTTAGAAGATTTTGATTTTAAGTTACTATAAAATTCTGTTCTTCAAGTAAATAACTTATAGAACAAAAGTAGTTATTTTAGAGTTTTCAATTTTAAACTATTAACAAAATTCTGATCTTCAAGCAAATAACTTATAGAACAGAAGTAGTTAATTTAGAGTTTTTAATTTTAAACTACTAACAAAATGCAGATCTTCAAGTAAATAACTTATAGATCAAAAGTAGTTATTTTAGGGTTTTCAATTTTAAACTATTATAAAATTCTAATCTTCAAGTAAATAACTTAAAGTACTAAAGTATTAGTTAGAAGATTTTGATTTTACATTGCTACAAAATTCTGTTCTTCAAGTAAATAACTTATAGAACAAAAGTAGTTATTTTAGAGTTTTCAATTTTAAACTATTAATAATATTCTGATCTTCAAGTAAATAACTTATAGAACAGAAGTAGTTAATTTAGAGTTTTTAATTTTAAACTATTAACAAAATACAGATCTTCTAGTAAATAACTTATAGAACAAAAGTAGTTATTTTAGGGTTTACAATTTTAAACTATTAACAAAATACTGATCTTCATGTAAATAACTTATAGAACAGAAGTAGTTAATTTAGAGTTTTTAATTTTAAACTATTAACAAAATGCAGATCTTCAAGTAAATAACTTATAGAACAAAAGTAGTTATTTTAGGGTTTTCAATTTTAAACTATTAACAAAATTCTGATCTTCATGTAAATCACTTATAGAACAGAAGTAGTTAATTTAGAGTTTTTAATTTTCAACTATTAACAAAAGCAGATCTTCAAGTAAATAACTTATAGAACAGAAGTAGTTAATTTAGAGTTTTTATTTTTAAACTATTACCAAAATTCTGATCTTCAAGTAAATAACTTAAAGAACTAAAGTTTAGTTAGAAGATTTTGATTTGAAGTTGCTACAAAATTCTGTTCTTCAATTAAATAACTTATAGAACAAAAATAGTTATTTTAGAGTTTTCAATTTTAAACTATTAACAAAATTCTGTTCTTTAAGTAAATAACTTAAGGAACTAAAGTATTAGTTAAAAGATTTTAATTTTAAATTGCTACAAAATTCTGTTCTTCAAGTAAATAACTTATAGAACAAAAGTAGTTATTTTAGAGTTTTCAATTTTAAACTATTAACAACATTCTGATCTTCAAGTAAATAACTTATAGAACAGAAGTAGTTAATTTAGAGTTTTTAATTTTAAACTATTAAAAAATTCTGATCTTCAAGTAAATAACTTAAAGAACTAAAGTTTAGTTAGAAGATTTTGATTTTAAGTTACTATAAAATTCTGTTCTTCAAGTAAATAACTTATAGAACAAAAGTAGTTATTTTAGAGTTTTCAATTTTAAACTATTAACAAAATTCTGATCTTCAAGCAAATAACTTATAGAACAGAAGTAGTTAATTTAGAGTTTTTAATTTTAAACTACTAACAAAATGCAGATCTTCAAGTAAATAACTTATAGATCAAAAGTAGTTATTTTAGGGTTTTCAATTTTAAACTATTATAAAATTCTAATCTTCAAGTAAATAACTTAAAGTACTAAAGTATTAGTTAGAAGATTTTGATTTTACATTGCTACAAAATTCTGTTCTTCAAGTAAATAACTTATAGAACAAAAGTAGTTATTTTAGAGTTTTCAATTTTAAACTATTAATAATATTCTGATCTTCAAGTAAATAACTTATAGAACAGAAGTAGTTAATTTAGAGTTTTTAATTTTAAACTATTAACAAAATACAGATCTTCTAGTAAATAACTTAAAGAACAAAAGTAGTTATTTTAGGGTTTACAATTTTAAACTATTAACAAAATACTGATCTTCATGTAAATAACTTATAGAACAGAAGTAGTTAATTTAGAGTTTTTAATTTTAAACTATTAACAAAATGCAGATCTTCAAGTAAATAACTTATAGAACAAAAGTAGTTATTTTAGGGTTTTCAATTTTAAACTATTAACAAAATTCTGATCTTCATGTAAATCACTTATAGAACAGAAGTAGTTAATTTAGAGTTTTCAATTTTCAACTATTAACAAAAGCAGATCTTCAAGTAAATAACTTATAGAACAGAAGTAGTTAATTTAGAGTTTTTATTTTTAAACTATTACCAAAATTCTGATCTTCAAGTAAATAACTTAAAGAACTAAAGTTTAGTTAGAAGATTTTGATTTGAAGTTGCTACAAAATTCTGTTCTTCAATTAAATAACTTATAGAACAAAAATAGTTATTTTAGAGTTTTCAATTTTAAACTATTAACAAAATTCTGATCTTTAAGTAAATAACTTAAGGAACTAAAGTATTAGTTAAAAGATTTTAATTTTAAATTGCTACAAAATTCTGTTCTTCAAGTAAATAACTTATAGAACAAAAGTAGTTATTTTAGAGTTTTCAATTTTAAACTATTGACAACATTCTGATCTTCAAGTAAATAACTTATAGAACAGAAGTAGTTAATTTAGAGTTTTTAATTTTAAACTATTAACAAAATGCAGATCTTCAAGTAAAAAACTTATAGAACAAAAATAGTTATTTTAGGGTTTTCAATTTTAAACTATTAGCAAAATTCTGATCTTCAAGTAAATTACTTAAAGAACTAAAGTATTAGTTAGAAGATTTTGATTTTAAATTGCTACAAAATTCTGTTCTTCAAGTAAATAACTTGTAGAACAAAAGTAGCTATTTTAGAGTTTTCAATTTTAAACTATTAACAAAATTCTGATCATCAAGTAAATAACTTATAGAACAGAAGTAGTTAATTTAGAGTTTTTAATTTTAAACTATTAACAAAATGCAGATCTTCAAGTAAATAACTTATAGAACAAAAGTAGTTATTTTAGGGTTTTCAATTTTAAACTATTAACAAAATTCTGATCTACATGTAAATAACTTATAGAACAGAAGTAGTTAATTTAGAGTTTTTAATTTTAAACTATTAACTAAATGCAGATCTTCATGTAAATTACTTATAGAACAAAAGTAGTTATTTTAGGGTTTTCAATTTTAAACTATTAACAAAATTCTAATCTTTAAGTAAATAACTTAAGGAACTAAAGTATTAGTTAGAAGATTTTAATTTTAAATTGCTACAAAATTCTGTTGTTTAAGTAAATAACTAAAAGAACAAAAGTACTTATTTTAGGGTTTTCAATTTTAAACTATTAACAAAATGCTGATCTTCAAGTAAATAACTTATAGAACAAAAGTACTTATTTTGGGGCTTTCAATTTTAAACTATTAACAAAATGCAGATCTTCATGTAAATAACTTATAGAACAAAAGTAGTTATTTTAGGGTTTTCAATTTTAAACTATTAACAAAATTCTGATTTTCATGTAAATAACTTATAGAACAGAAGTAGTTAATTTAGAGTTTTTAATTTTAAACTATTAACTAAATGCAGATCTTCAAGTAAATAACTTATAGAACAAAAGTAGTTATTTTAGGGTTTTCAATTTTAAACTATTAACAAAATTCTAATCTTTAAGTAAATAACTTAAGGAACTAAAGTATTAGTTAGAAATTTTGATTTTAAATTGCTACATAATTCTGTTCTTCAAGTAAATAACTTATAGAACAAAAGTAGCTATTTTAGAGTTTTCAATTTTAAACTATTAACAAAATTCTGTTCTTCAAGTAAATAACTTATAGCATAGAAGTAGCTAATTTAGAGTTTTTAATTTTAAACTATTAACTAAATGCAGATCTTCAAGTAAATAACTTATAGAACAAAAGTAGTTATTTTAGGGTTTTCAATTTTAAACTATTAACAAAATTCTGATCTTCAAGTAAATAACTTATAGAACAGAAGTAGTTAATTTAGAGTTTTTAATTTTAAACTATTAACAAAATACAGATCTTCTAGTAAATAACTTAAAGAACAAAAGTAGTTATTTTAGGGTTTACAATTTTAAACTATTAACAAAATACTGATCTTCATGTAAATAACTTATAGAACAGAAGTAGTTAATTTAGAGTTTTTAATTTTAAACTATTAACAAAATGCAGATCTTCAAGTAAATAACTTATAGAACAAAAGTAGTTATTTTAGGGTTTTCAATTTTAAACTATTAACAAAATTCTGATCTTCATGTAAATCACTTATAGAACAGAAGTAGTTAATTTAGAGTTTTCAATTTTCAACTATTAACAAAAGCAGATCTTCAAGTAAATAACTTATAGAACAGAAGTAGTTAATTTAGAGTTTTTATTTTTAAACTATTACCAAAATTCTGATCTTCAAGTAAATAACTTAAAGAACTAAAGTTTAGTTAGAAGATTTTGATTTGAAGTTGCTACAAAATTCTGTTCTTCAATTAAATAACTTATAGAACAAAAATAGTTATTTTAGAGTTTTCAATTTTAAACTATTAACAAAATTCTGATCTTTAAGTAAATAACTTAAGGAACTAAAGTATTAGTTAAAAGATTTTAATTTTAAATTGCTACAAAATTCTGTTCTTCAAGTAAATAACTTATAGAACAAAAGTAGTTATTTTAGAGTTTTCAATTTTAAACTATTGACAACATTCTGATCTTCAAGTAAATAACTTATAGAACAGAAGTAGTTAATTTAGAGTTTTTAATTGTAAACTATTAACAAAATGCAGATCTTCAAGTAAAAAACTTATAGAACAAAAATAGTTATTTTAGGGTTTTCAATTTTAAACTATTAGCAAAATTCTGATCTTCAAGTAAATTACTTAAAGAACTAAAGTATTAGTTAGAAGATTTTGATTTTAAATTGCTACAAAATTCTGTTCTTCAAGTAAATAACTTGTAGAACAAAAGTAGCTATTTTAGAGTTTTCAATTTTAAACTATTAACAAAATTCTGATCATCAAGTAAATAACTTATAGAACAGAAGTAGTTAATTTAGAGTTTTTAATTTTAAACTATTAACAAAATGCAGATCTTCAAGTAAATAACTTATAGAACAAAAGTAGTTATTTTAGGGTTTTCAATTTTAAACTATTAACAAAATTCTGATCTACATGTAAATAACTTATAGAACAGAAGTAGTTAATTTAGAGTTTTTAATTTTAAACTATTAACTAAATGCAGATCTTCATGTAAATTACTTATAGAACAAAAGTAGTTATTTTAGGGTTTTCAATTTTAAACTATTAACAAAATTCTAATCTTTAAGTAAATAACTTAAGGAACTAAAGTATTAGTTAGAAGATTTTAATTTTAAATTGCTACAAAATTCTGTTGTTTAAGTAAATAACTAAAAGAACAAAAGTACTTATTTTAGGGTTTTCAATTTTAAACTATTAACAAAATGCTGATCTTCAAGTAAATAACTTATAGAACAAAAGTACTTATTTTGGGGCTTTCAATTTTAAACTATTAACAAAATGCAGATCTTCATGTAAATAACTTATAGAACAAAAGTAGTTATTTTAGGGTTTTCAATTTTAAACTATTAACAAAATTCTGATTTTCATGTAAATAACTTATAGAACAGAAGTAGTTAATTTAGAGTTTTTAATTTTAAACTATTAACTAAATGCAGATCTTCAAGTAAATAACTTATAGAACAAAAGTAGTTATTTTAGGGTTTTCAATTTTAAACTATTAACAAAATTCTAATCTTTAAGTAAATAACTTAAGGAACTAAAGTATTAGTTAGAAATTTTGATTTTAAATTGCTACATAATTCTGTTCTTCAAGTAAATAACTTATAGAACAAAAGTAGCTATTTTAGAGTTTTCAATTTTAAACTATTAACAAAATTCTGTTCTTCAAGTAAATAACTTATAGCATAGAAGTAGCTAATTTAGAGTTTTTAATTTTAAACTATTAACTAAATGCAGATCTTCAAGTAAATAACTTATAGAACAAAAGTAGTTATTTTAGGGTTTTCAATTTTAAACTATTAACAAAATTCTGATCTTCAAGTAAATAACTTAAAGAACTAAAGTATTAGTTTGAAGATTTTGATTTTAAATTGTCTACATGTTTCTGTTCTTTAAGTAAATAACTAAAAGAACAAAAGTAGTTAGATTATAGCTTTAATTTTTAACTATTAACAAAATGCAGATCTTCAAGTAAATAACTTATAGAACAAAAGTAGTTATTTTAGGGTTTTCAATTTTAAACTATTAGCAAAATTCTGATCTTCAAGTAAATAACTTAAAGAACTAAAGTATTAGTTAGAAGATTTTGATTTTAAATTGCTAAAAAATTCTGTTCTTCAAGTAAATAACTTATAGAACAAAAGTAGTTATTTTAGAGTTTTCAATTCTAATCTATTAACAAAATGCAGATCTTCAAGTAAATAACTTATAGAACAAAAGTAGTTATTTTAGGGTTTTCAATTTTAAACTATTAACAAAATTCTGATCTTCATGCAAATAACTTATAGAACAGAAGTAGTTAATTTAGAGTTTTTAATTTTAAACTATTAACTTAACGCAGATCTTCAAGTAAATAACTTATAGAACAAAAGTAGTTATTTTAGGGTTTTCAATTTTAAACTATTAACAAAATTCTGAACTTCATGTAAATAACTTATAGAACAGAAGTAGTTAATTCAGAGTTTTTAATTTTAAACTATTAACAAAATGCAGATCTTCAAGTAAATAACTTATAGAACAAAAGTAGTTATTTTAGAGTTTTCAATTTTAAACTATTAACAAAATTCTGATCTTCAAGTAAATAACTTATAGAACAGAAGTAGTTAATTTAGAGTTTTTAATTTTAAACAATTAACAAAATCCAGATCTTCAAGTAAATAACTTATAGAACAAAAATAGTTATTTTAGGGATTTCAATTTTAAACTATTAGCAAAATTCTGATCTTCAAGTAAATAACTTAAAGAACTAAAGTATTAGTTAGAAGATTTTGATTTTAAATTGCTACAAAATTCTGTTCTTTAAGTAAATAACTTAAAGAACTAAAGTATTAGTTTGAAGATTTTGATTTTAAATTGTCTACATATTTCTGTTCTTTAAGTAAATAACTAAAAGAACAAAAGTAGTTAGATTATAGCTTTAATTTTAAACTATTAACAAAATGCAGATCTTCAAGTAAATAACTTATAGAACAAAAGTAGTTATTTTAGGGTTTTCAATCTTAAACTATTAGCAAAATTCTGATCTTCAAGTAAATAACTTAAAGAACTAAAGTATTAGTTAGAAGATTTTGATTTTAAATTGCTACAAAATTCTGTTCTTCAAGTAAATAACTTATAGAACAAAAGTAGCTATTTTAGAGTTTTCAATTTTAAACTATTAACAAAATTCTGATCATTAAGTAAATAACTTATAGAACAGAAGTAGTTAATTTAGAGTTTTTAATTTTAAACTATTAACAAAATGCAGATCTTCAACTAAATAACTTATAGAACAAAAGTAGTTATTTTAGGGTTTTCAATTTTAAACTATTAACAAAATTCTGATCTTCATGTAGTTAACTTATAGAACAGAAGTAGTTAATTTAGAGTTTTTAATTTTAAACTATTAACTAAATGCAGATCTTCAAGTAAATAACTTATAGAACAAAAGTAGTTATTTTAGGGTTTTCAATTTTAAACTATTAACAAAATTCTGATCTTTAAGTAAATAACTTAAGGAACTAAAGTATTAGTTAGAAGATTTTAATTTTAAATTGCTACAAAATTCTGTTCTTCAAGTAAATAACTTATAGTACAGAAGTAGTTAATTTAGAGTTTTTAATTTTAAACTTTTAACAAAATGCAGATCTTCAAGTAAATAACTTAAAGAACTAAAGTATTAGTTTGAAGATTTCGATTTTAAATTGTCTACAAATTTCTGTTCTTTAAGTAAATAATTAAAAGAACAAAAGTAGTTAGTTTATAGCTTTAATTTTAAACTATTAACAATATACTGATTTACAAGTAAATAAGTTATAGACCAGAAGTAGTTAATTTAGAGTTTTTAATTTGTAACTATTAACAAAATGCTGATCTTCAAGTAAATAACTTATAGAACAGAAGTAGTTAATTTAGAGTTTTTAATTTTAAACTATTAACAAAATGCAGATCTTCAAGTAAATAACATATAGAACAAAAGTACTTATTTTAGGGTTTTCAATTTTAAACTATTAACAAAATCCAGATCTTCAAGTAAATAACTTATAGAACAAACGTAGTTATTTTAGTATTTTCAATTTTAAACTATTAACAAAATGCAGATCTTCAACTAAATAACTTATAGAACAAAAGTAGTTATTTTAGGGTTTTCAATTTTAAACTATTAACAAAATTCTGATCTTCATGTAAATAACTTATAGAACAGAAGTAGTTAATTTAGAGTTTTTAATTTTAAACTATTAACAAAACGCAGATCTTCAAGTAAATAACTTATAGAACAAAAGTAGTTATTTTAGGGTTTTCAATTTTAAACTATTAGCAAAATTCTGATCTTCAAGTAAATAACTTATAGAACAGAAGTAGTTAATTTAGAGTTTTTAATTTTAAACTATTAACAAAATTCTGTTCTTCAAGTAAATAACTTATAGAACAAAAGTAGTTATTTTAGAGTTTTCAATTTTAAACTATTAACAAAATTCTGATCTTCAAGTAAATAACTTATAGAACAGAAGTAGTTAATTTAGAGTTTTTAATTTTAAACATTTAACAAAATCCAGATCTTCAAGTAAATAACTTATAGAACAAAAATAGTTATTTTAGGGATTTCAATTTTAAACTATTAGCAAAATTCTGATCTTCAAGTAAATAACTTAAAGAACTAAAGTATTAGTTAGAAGATTTTGATTTTAAATTGCTACAAAATTCTGTTCTTTAAGTAAATAACTTAAAGAACTAAAGTATTAGTTTGAAGATTTTGATTTTAAATTGTCTACATATTTCTGTTCTTTAAGTAAATAACTAAAAGAACAAAAGTAGTTAGATTATAGCTTTAATTTTAAACTATTAACAAAATGCAGATCTTCAAGTAAATAACTTATAGAACAAAAGTAGTTATTTTAGGGTTTTCAATCTTAAACTATTAGCAAAATTCTGATCTTCAAGTAAATAACTTAAAGAACTAAAGTATTAGTTAGAAGATTTTGATTTTAAATTGCTACAAAATTCTGTTCTTCAAGTAAATAACTTATAGAACAAAAGTAGCTATTTTAGAGTTTTCAATTTTAAACTATTAACAAAATTCTGATCATTAAGTAAATAACTTATAGAACAGAAGTAGTTAATTTAGAGTTTTTAATTTTAAACTATTAACAAAATGCAGATCTTCAACTAAATAACTTATAGAACAAAAGTAGTTATTTTAGGGTTTTCAATTTTAAACTATTAACAAAATTCTGATCTTTAAGTAAATAACTTAAGGAACTGAAGTATTAGTTAGAAGATTTTAATTTTAAATTGCTACAAAATTCTGTTCTTCAAGTAAATAACTTATAGTACAGAAGTAGTTAATTTAGAGTTTTTAATTTTAAACTATTAACAAAATGCAGATCTTCAAGTAAATAACTTAAAGAACTAAAGTATTAGTTTGAAGATTTCGATTTTAAATTGTCTACAAATTTCTGTTCTTTAAGTAAATAATTAAAAGAACAAAAGTAGTTAGTTTATAGCTTTAATTTTAAACTATTAACAATATACTGATTTACAAGTAAATAAGTTATAGACCAGAAGTAGTTAATTTAGAGTTTTTAATTTGTAACTATTAACAAAATGCTGATCTTCAAGTAAATAACTTATAGAACAGAAGTAGTTAATTTAGAGTTTTTAATTTTAAACTATTAACAAAATGCAGATCTTCAAGTAAATAACATATAGAACAAAAGTACTTATTTTAGGGTTTTCAATTTTAAACTATTAACAAAATCCAGATCTTCAAGTAAATAACTTATAGAACAAACGTAGTTATTTTAGTATTTTCAATTTTAAACTATTAACAAAATGCAGATCTTCAACTAAATAACTTATAGAACAAAAGTAGTTATTTTAGGGTTTTCAAATTTAAACTATTAACAAAATTCTGATCTTCATGTAAATAACTTATAGAACAGAAGTAGTTAATTTAGAGTTTTTAATTTTAAACTATTAACAAAACGCAGATCTTCAAGTAAATAACTTGTAGAACAAAAGTAGTTATTTTAGGGTTTTCAATTTTAAACTATTAGCAAAATTCTGATCTTCAAGTAAATAACTTATAGAACAGAAGTAGTTAATTTAGAGTTTTTAATTTTAAACTATTAACAAAATTCTGTTCTTCAAGTAAATAACTTATAGAACAAAAGTAGTTATTTTAGAGTTTTCAATTTTAAACTATTAACAAAATTCTGATCTTCAAGTAAATAACTTATAGAACAGAAGTAGTTAATTTAGAGTTTTTAATTTTAAACAATTAACAAAATCCAGATCTTCAAGTAAATAACTTATAGAACAAAAATAGTTATTTTAGGGATTTCAATTTTAAACTATTAGCAAAATTCTGATCTTCAAGTAAATAACTTAAAGAACTAAAGTATTAGTTAGAAGATTTTGCTTTTAAATTGCTACAAAATTCTGTTCTTTAAGTAAATAACTTAAAGAACTAAAGTATTAGTTTGAAGATTTTGATTTTAAATTGTCTACATATTTCTGTTCTTTAAGTAAATAACTAAAAGAACAAAAGTAGTTAGATTATAGCTTTAATTTTAAACTATTAACAAAATGCAGATCTTCAAGTAAATAACTTATAGAACAAAAGTAGTTATTTTAGGGTTTTCAATCTTAAACTATTAGCAAAATTCTGATCTTCAAGTAAATAACTTAAAGAACTAAAGTATTAGTTAGAAGATTTTGATTTTAAATTGCTACAAAATTCTGTTCTTCAAGTAAATAACTTATAGAACAAAAGTAGCTATTTTAGAGTTTTCAATTTTAAACTATTAACAAAATTCTGATCATTAAGTAAATAACTTATAGAACAGAAGTAGTTAATTTAGAGTTTTTAATTTTAAACTATTAACAAAATGCAGATCTTCAACTAAATAACTTATAGAACAAAAGTAGTTATTTTAGGGTTTTCAATTTTAAACTATTAACAAAATTCTGATCTTCATGTAGTTAACTTATAGAACAGAAGTAGTTAATTTAGAGTTTTTAATTTTAAACTATTAACTAAATGCAGATCTTCAAGTAAATAACTTATAGAACAAAAGTAGTTATTTTAGGGTTTTCAATTTTAAACTATTAACAAAATTCTGATCTTTAAGTAAATAACTTAAGGAACTGAAGTATTAGTTAGAAGATTTTAATTTTAAATTGCTACAAAATTCTGTTCTTCAAGTAAATAACTTATAGTACAGAAGTAGTTAATTTAGAGTTTTTAATTTTAAACTATTAACAAAATGCAGATCTTCAAGTAAATAACTTAAAGAACTAAAGTATTAGTTTGAAGATTTCGATTTTAAATTGTCTACAAATTTCTGTTCTTTAAGTAAATAATTAAAAGAACAAAAGTAGTTAGTTTATAGCTTTAATTTTAAACTATTAACAATATACTGATTTACAAGTAAATAAGTTATAGACCAGAAGTAGTTAATTTAGAGTTTTTAATTTGTAACTATTAACAAAATGCTGATCTTCAAGTAAATAACTTATAGAACAGAAGTAGTTAATTTAGAGTTTTTAATTTTAAACTATTAACAAAATGCAGATCTTCAAGTAAATAACATATAGAACAAAAGTACTTATTTTAGGGTTTTCAATTTTAAACTATTAACAAAATCCAGATCTTCAAGTAAATAACTTATAGAACAAACGTAGTTATTTTAGTATTTTCAATTTTAAACTATTAACAAAATGCAGATCTTCAACTAAATAACTTATAGAACAAAAGTAGTTATTTTAGGGTTTTCAAATTTAAACTATTAACAAAATTCTGATCTTCATGTAAATAACTTATAGAACAGAAGTAGTTAATTTAGAGTTTTTAATTTTAAACTATTAACAAAACGCAGATCTTCAAGTAAATAACTTATAGAACAAAAGTAGTTATTTTAGGGTTTTCAATTTTAAACTATTAGCAAAATTCTGATCTTCAAGTAAATAACTTATAGAACAGAAGTAGTTAATTTAGAGTTTTTAATTTTAAACTATTAACAAAATTCTGTTCTTCAAGTAAATAACTTATAGAACAAAAGTAGTTATTTTAGAGTTTTCAATTTTAAACTATTAACAAAATTCTGATCTTCAAGTAAATAACTTATAGAACAGAAGTAGTTAATTTAGAGTTTTTAATTTTAAACAATTAACAAAATCCAGATCTTCAAGTAAATAACTTATAGAACAAAAATAGTTATTTTAGGGATTTCAATTTTAAACTATTAGCAAAATTCTGATCTTCAAGTAAATAACTTAAAGAACTAAAGTATTAGTTAGAAGATTTTGATTTTAAATTGCTACAAAATTCTGTTCTTTAAGTAAATAACTTAAAGAACTAAAGTATTAGTTTGAAGATTTTGATTTTAAATTGTCTACATATTTCTGTTCTTTAAGTAAATAACTAAAAGAACAAAAGTAGTTAGATTATAGCTTTAATTTTAAACTATTAACAAAATTCTGATCATTAAGTAAATAACTTATAGAACAGAAGTAGTTAATTTAGAGTTTTTAATTTTAAACTATTAACAAAATGCAGATCTTCAACTAAATAACTTATAGAACAAAAGTAGTTATTTTAGGGTTTTCAATTTTAAACTATTAACAAAATTCTGATCTTCATGTAGTTAACTTATAGAACAGAAGTAGTTTATTTAGAGTTTTTAATTTTAAACTATTAACTAAATGCAGATCTTCAAGTAAATAACTTATAGAACAAAAGTAGTTATTTTAGGGTTTTCAATTTTAAACTATTAACAAAATTCTGATCTTTAAGTAAATAACTTAAGGAACTGAAGTATTAGTTAGAAGATTTTAATTTTAAATTGCTACAAAATTCTGTTCTTCAAGTAAATAACTTATAGTACAGAAGTAGTTAATTTAGAGTTTTTAATTTTAAACTATTAACAAAATGCAGATCTTCAAGTAAATAACTTAAAGAACTAAAGTATTAGTTTGAAGATTTCGATTTTAAATTGTCTACAAATTTCTGTTCTTTAAGTAAATAATTAAAAGAACAAAAGTAGTTAGTTTATAGCTTTAATTTTAAACTATTAACAATATACTGATTTACAAGTAAATAAGTTATAGACCAGAAGTAGTTAATTTAGAGTTTTTAATTTGTAACTATTAACAAAATGCTGATCTTCAAGTAAATAACTTATAGAACAGAAGTAGTTAATTTAGAGTTTTTAATTTTAAACTATTAACAAAATGCAGATCTTCAAGTAAATAACATATAGAACAAAAGTACTTATTTTAGGGTTTTCAATTTTAAACTATTAACAAAATCCAGATCTTCAAGTAAATAACTTATAGAACAAACGTAGTTATTTTAGTATTTTCAATTTTAAACTATTAACAAAATGCAGATCTTCAACTAAATAACTTATAGAACAAAAGTAGTTATTTTAGGGTTTTCAATTTTAAACTATTAACAAAATTCTGATCTTCATGTAAATAACTTATAGAACCGAAGTAGTTAATTTAGAGTTTTTAATTTTAAACTATTAACAAAACGCAGATCTTCAAGTAAATAACTTATAGAACAAAAGTAGTTATTTTAGGGTTTTCAATTTTAAACTATTAGCAAAATTCTGATCTTCAAGTAAATAACTTATAGAACAGAAGTAGTTAATTTAGAGTTTTTAATTTTAAACTATTAACAAAATTCTGTTCTTCAAGTAAATAACTTATAGAACAAAAGTAGTTATTTTAGAGTTTTCAATTTTAAACTATTAACAAAATTCTGATCTTCAAGTAAATAACTTATAGAACAGAAGTAGTTAATTTAGAGTTTTTAATTTTAAACAATTAACAAAATCCAGATCTTCAAGTAAATAACTTATAGAACAAAAATAGTTATTTTAGGGATTTCAATTTTAAACTATTAACAAAATTCTGATCATCAAGTAAATAACTTATAGAACAGAAGTAGTTAATTTAGAGTTTTTAATTTTAAACTATTAACAAAATGCAGATCTTCAACTAAATAACTTATAGAACAAAAGTAGTTATTTTAGGGTTTTCAATTTTAAACTATTAACAAAATTCTGATCTTCATGTAGTTAACTTATAGAACAAAAGTAGTTAATTTAGAGTTTTTAATTTTAAACTATTAACTAAATGCAGATCTTCAAGTAAATAACTTATAGAACAAAAGTAGTTATTTTAGGGTTTTCAATTTTAAACTATTAACAAAATTCTGATCTTTAAGTAAATAACTTAAGGAACTAAAGTATTAGTTAGAAGATTTTAATTTTAAATTGCTACAAAATTCTGTTCTTCAAGTAAATAACTTACAGTACAGAAGTAGTTAATTTAGAGTTTTTAATTTTAAACTATTAACAAAATGCAGATCTTCAAGTAAATAACTTAAAGAACTAAAGTATTAGTTTGAAGATTTCGATTTTACATTGTCTACAAATTTCTGTTCTTTAAGTAAATAATTAAAAGAACAAAAGTAGTTAGTTTATAGCTTTAATTTTAAACTATTAACAATATACTGATTTACAAGTAAATAAGTTATAGACCAGAAGTACTTAATTTAGAGTTTCTAATTTGTAACTATTAACAAAATGCTGATCTTCAAGTAAATAACTTATAGAACAGAAGTAGTTAATTTAGAGTTTTTAATTTTAAACTATTATCAAAATGCAGATCTTCAAGTAAATAACTTATAGAACAAAAGTACCTATTTTAGGGTTTTCAATTTTGAACTATTAACAAAATTCTGGTCTTCAAGTATATAACTTAAAGAACTAAAGTATTAGTTTGAAGATTTTGATTTTAAATGGTCTACATATTTCTGTTCTTTAAGTAAATAACTAAAAGAATAAAAGTAGTTAGAGTATAGCTTTAATTTTAAACTATTAACAAAATGCAGAACTTCAACTAAATAACTTATAGAACAAAAGTAGTCATTTTAGGGTTTTCAATTTTAAACTATTAACAAAATTCTGATCTTCATGTAAATCACTTATAGAACAGAAGTAGTTAATTTAGAGTTTTTAATTTTAAACTATTAACAAAAGTAGATCTTCAAGTAAATAACTTATAGAACAAAAGTAGTTATTTTAGGGTTTTCAATTTTAAACTATTAACAAAATTCTGATCTTTAAGTAAATAACTTAAGGAACTAAAGTATTAGTTAGAAGATTTTAATTTTAAATTGCTACAAAATTCTGTTCTTCAAGTAAATAACTTATAGAACAAAAGTTATTATTTTAGAGTTTTCAATTTTACACCATTGACAACATTCTGATCTTCAAGTATATAACTTATAGAACAGAAGTAGTTAATTTAGAGTTTTTAATTTTAAACTATTAACGAAATGCAGATCTTCAAGTAAAAAACTTATAGAACCAAAATAGTTATTTTAGGGTTTTCAATTTTAAACTATTAACAAAATTCTGATCTTCATGTAAATCACTTATAGAACAGAAGTAGTTAATTTAGAGTTTTTAATTTTAAACTATTAACAAAAGTAGATCTTCAAGTAAATAACTTATAGAACAAAAGTAGTCATTTTAGGGTTTTCAATTTTAAACTATTAACAAAATCCAGATCTTCAAGTAAATAACTTATAGAACAAACGTAGTTATTTTAGTATTTTCAATTTTAAACTATTAACAAAATGCAGATCTTCAACTAAATAACTTATAGAACAAAAGTAGTTATTTTAGGGTTTTCAAATTTAAACTATTAACAAAATTCTGATCTTCATGTAAATAACTTATAGAACAGAAGTAGTTAATTTAGAGTTTTTAATTTTAAACTATTAACAAAACGCAGATCTTCAAGTAAATAACTTATAGAACAAAAGTAGTTATTTTAGGGTTTTCAATTTTAAACTATTAGCAAAATTCTGATCTTCAAGTAAATAACTTATAGAACAGAAGTAGTTAATTTAGAGTTTTTAATTTTAAACTATTAACAAAATTCTGTTCTTCAAGTAAATAACTTATAGAACAAAAGTAGTTATTTTAGAGTTTTCAATTTTAAACTATTAACAAAATTCTGATCTTCAAGTAAATAACTTATAGAACAGAAGTAGTTAATTTAGAGTTTTTAATTTTAAACAATTAACAAAATCCAGATCTTCAAGTAAATAACTTATAGAACAAAAATAGTTATTTTAGGGATTTCAATTTTAAACTATTAGCAAAATTCTGATCTTCAAGTAAATAACTTAAAGAACTAAAGTATTAGTTAGAAGATTTTGATTTTAAATTGCTACAAAATTCTGTTCTTTAAGTAAATAACTTAAAGAACTAAAGTATTAGTTTGAAGATTTTGATTTTAAATTGTCTACATATTTCTGTTCTTTAAGTAAATAACTAAAAGAACAAAAGTAGTTAGATTATAGCTTTAATTTTAAACTATTAACAAAATTCTGATCATTAAGTAAATAACTTATAGAACAGAAGTAGTTAATTTAGAGTTTTTAATTTTAAACTATTAACAAAATGCAGATCTTCAACTAAATAACTTATAGAACAAAAGTAGTTATTTTAGGGTTTTCAATTTTAAACTATTAACAAAATTCTGATCTTCATGTAGTTAACTTATAGAACAGAAGTAGTTTATTTAGAGTTTTTAATTTTAAACTATTAACTAAATGCAGATCTTCAAGTAAATAACTTATAGAACAAAAGTAGTTATTTTAGGGTTTTCAATTTTAAACTATTAACAAAATTCTGATCTTTAAGTAAATAACTTAAGGAACTGAAGTATTAGTTAGAAGATTTTAATTTTAAATTGCTACAAAATTCTGTTCTTCAAGTAAATAACTTATAGTACAGAAGTAATTAATTTAGAGTTTTTAATTTTAAACTATTAACAAAATGCAGATCTTCAAGTAAATAACTTAAAGAACTAAAGTATTAGTTTGAAGATTTCGATTTTAAATTGTCTACAAATTTCTGTTCTTTAAGTAAATAATTAAAAGAACAAAAGTAGTTAGTTTATAGCTTTAATTTTAAACTATTAACAATATACTGATTTACAAGTAAATAAGTTATAGACCAGAAGTAGTTAATTTAGAGTTTTTAATTTGTAACTATTAACAAAATGCTGATCTTCAAGTAAATAACTTATAGAACAGAAGTAGTTAATTTAGAGTTTTTAATTTTAAACTATTAACAAAATGCAGATCTTCAAGTAAATAACATATAGAACAAAAGTACTTATTTTAGGGTTTTCAATTTTAAACTATTAACAAAATCCAGATCTTCAAGTAAATAACTTATAGAACAAACGTAGTTATTTTAGTATTTTCAATTTTAAACTATTAACAAAATGCAGATCTTCAACTAAATAACTTATAGAACAAAAGTAGTTATTTTAGGGTTTTCAATTTTAAACTATTAACAAAATTCTGATCTTCATGTAAATAACTTATAGAACCGAAGTAGTTAATTTAGAGTTTTTAATTTTAAACTATTAACAAAACGCAGATCTTCAAGTAAATAACTTATAGAACAAAAGTAGTTATTTTAGGGTTTTCAATTTTAAACTATTAGCAAAATTCTGATCTTCAAGTAAATAACTTATAGAACAGAAGTAGTTAATTTAGAGTTTTTAATTTTAAACTATTAACAAAATTCTGTTCTTCAAGTAAATAACTTATAGAACAAAAGTAGTTATTTTAGAGTTTTCAATTTTAAACTATTAACAAAATTCTGATCTTCAAGTAAATAACTTATAGAACAGAAGTAGTTAATTTAGAGTTTTTAATTTTAAACAATTAACAAAATCCAGATCTTCAAGTAAATAACTTATAGAACAAAAATAGTTATTTTAGGGATTTCAATTTTAAACTATTAACAAAATTCTGATCATCAAGTAAATAACTTATAGAACAGAAGTAGTTAATTTAGAGTTTTTAATTTTAAACTATTAACAAAATGCAGATCTTCAACTAAATAACTTATAGAACAAAAGTAGTTATTTTAGGGTTTTCAATTTTAAACTATTAACAAAATTCTGATCTTCATGTAGTTAACTTATAGAACAAAAGTAGTTAATTTAGAGTTTTTAATTTTAAACTATTAACTAAATGCAGATCTTCAAGTAAATAACTTATAGAACAAAAGTAGTTATTTTAGGGTTTTCAATTTTAAACTATTAACAAAATTCTGATCTTTAAGTAAATAACTTAAGGAACTAAAGTATTAGTTAGAAGATTTTAATTTTAAATTGCTACAAAATTCTGTTCTTCAAGTAAATAACTTACAGTACAGAAGTAGTTAATTTAGAGTTTTTAATTTTAAACTATTAACAAAATGCAGATCTTCAAGTAAATAACTTAAAGAACTAAAGTATTAGTTTGAAGATTTCGATTTTACATTGTCTACAAATTTCTGTTCTTTAAGTAAATAATTAAAAGAACAAAAGTAGTTAGTTTATAGCTTTAATTTTAAACTATTAACAATATACTGATTTACAAGTAAATAAGTTATAGACCAGAAGTACTTAATTTAGAGTTTCTAATTTGTAACTATTAACAAAATGCTGATCTTCAAGTAAATAACTTATAGAACAGAAGTAGTTAATTTAGAGTTTTTAATTTTAAACTATTATCAAAATGCAGATCTTCAAGTAAATAACTTATAGAACAAAAGTACCTATTTTAGGGTTTTCAATTTTGAACTATTAACAAAATTCTGGTCTTCAAGTATATAACTTAAAGAACTAAAGTATTAGTTTGAAGATTTTGATTTTAAATGGTCTACATATTTCTGTTCTTTAAGTAAATAACTAAAAGAATAAAAGTAGTTAGAGTATAGCTTTAATTTTAAACTATTAACAAAATGCAGAACTTCAACTAAATAACTTATAGAACAAAAGTAGTCATTTTAGGGTTTTCAATTTTAAACTATTAACAAAATTCTGATCTTCATGTAAATCACTTATAGAACAGAAGTAGTTAATTTAGAGTTTTTAATTTTAAACTATTAACAAAAGTAGATCTTCAAGTAAATAACTTATAGAACAAAAGTAGTTATTTTAGGGTTTTCAATTTTAAACTATTAACAAAATTCTGATCTTTAAGTAAATAACTTAAGGAACTAAAGTATTAGTTAGAAGATTTTAATTTTAAATTGCTACAAAATTCTGTTCTTCAAGTAAATAACTTATAGAACAAAAGTTATTATTTTAGAGTTTTCAATTTTACACCATTGACAACATTCTGATCTTCAAGTATATAACTTATAGAACAGAAGTAGTTAATTTAGAGTTTTTAATTTTAAACTATTAACGAAATGCAGATCTTCAAGTAAAAAACTTATAGAACCAAAATAGTTATTTTAGGGTTTTCAATTTTAAACTATTAGTAAAATTCTGATCTTCAAGTAAATAACTTAAAGAACTAAAGTATTAGTTAGAAGATGTTGATTTTAAATTGCTACAAAATTCTGTTCTTCAAGTAAATAACTTATAGAACAAAAGTAGCTATTTTAGAGTTTTCAATTTTAAACTATTAACAAAATTCTGATCTTCAAGTAAATAACTTATAGAACAGAAGTAGTTAATTTAGAGTTTTTAATTTTAAACTATTAACTAAATGCAGATCTTCAAGTAAATAACTTATAGAACAAAAGTAGTTATTTTAGGGTTTTCAATTTTAAACTATTAACAAAATTCTGATCTTCATGTAAATAACTTAAGGAACTAAAGTATTAGTTAGAAGATTTTAATTTTAAATTGCTACAAAATTCTGTTCTTCAAGTAAATAACTTATAGAACAGAAGTAGTTAATTTAGAGTTTTTAATTTTAAACTATTAACAAAATGCAGATCTTCAAGTAAATAACTTAAAGAACTAAAGTATTAGTTTGAAGATTTTGATTTTAAATTGTCTACATATTTCTGTTCTTTATGTAAATAACTAAAAGAACAAAAGTAGTTAGATTATAGCTTTAATTTTAAACTATTAACAAAATGCAGATTTTCAAGTAAATAACTTATAGAACAAAAGTAGTTATTTTAGGGTTTTCAATTTTAAACTATTAACAAAAGTCTGATCTTCAAGTAAATAACTTAAAGAACTAAAGTATTATTTAGAAGATTTTGATTTTAAATTGCTAACAAATTCTGTTCTTCAAGTAAATAACTTATAGAACAAAAGTAGTTATTTTAGGGTTTTCAATTTTAAACTATTAACAAAATTCTGAACTTCATGTAAATAACTTATAGAACAGAAGTAGTTAATTTAGAGTTTTTAATTTTAAACTATTAACAAAATGCAGATCTTCAAGTAAATAACTTATAGAACAAAAATAGTTATTTTAGGGTTTTCAATTTTAAACTATTAGCAAAATTGTGGTCTTCAAGTAAATAACTTAAAGAACTAAAGTATTAGTTAGAAGATTTATATTTTAAATTGCTACAAAATTCTGTTCTTCAAGTAAATAACTTATAGAACACAAGTAGTTATTTTAGAGTTTTCAATTTTAAACTATTAACAAAATTCTGATCTTCAAGTAAAAAACTTATAGAACCAAAATAGTTATTTTAGGGTTTTCAATTTTAAACTATTAGTAAAATTCTGATCTTCAAGTAAATAACTTAAAGAACTAAAGTATTAGTTAGAAGATGTTGATTTTAAATTGCTACAAAATTCTGTTCTTCAAGTAAATAACTTATAGAACAAAAGTAGCTATTTTAGAGTTTTCAATTTTAAACTATTAACAAAATTCTGATCTTCAAGTAAATAACTTATAGAACAGAAGTAGTTAATTTAGAGTTTTTAATTTTAAACTATTAACTAAATGCAGATCTTCAAGTAAATAACTTATAGAACAAAAGTAGTTATTTTAGGGTTTTCAATTTTAAACTATTAACAAAATTCTGATCTTCATGTAAATAACTTAAGGAACTAAAGTATTAGTTAGAAGATTTTAATTTTAAATTGCTACAAAATTCTGTTCTTCAAGTAAATAACTTATAGAACAGAAGTAGTTAATTTAGAGTTTTTAATTTTAAACTATTAACAAAATGCAGATCTTCAAGTAAATAACTTAAAGAACTAAAGTATTAGTTTGAAGATTTTGATTTTAAATTGTCTACATATTTCTGTTCTTTATGTAAATAACTAAAAGAACAAAAGTAGTTAGATTATAGCTTTAATTTTAAACTATTAACAAAATGCAGATTTTCAAGTAAATAACTTATAGAACAAAAGTAGTTATTTTAGGGTTTTCAATTTTAAACTATTAACAAAAGTCTGATCTTCAAGTAAATAACTTAAAGAACTAAAGTATTATTTAGAAGATTTTGATTTTAAATTGCTAACAAATTCTGTTCTTCAAGTAAATAACTTATAGAACAAAAGTAGTTATTTTAGGGTTTTCAATTTTATACTATTAACAAAATTCTGAACTTCATGTAAATAACTTATAGAACAGAAGTAGTTAATTTAGAGTTTTTAATTTTAAACTATTAACAAAATGCAGATCTTCAAGTAAATAACTTATAGAACAAAAATAGTTATTTTAGGGTTTTCAATTTTAAACTATTAGCAAAATTGTGGTCTTCAAGTAAATAACTTAAAGAACTAAAGTATTAGTTAGAAGATTTATATTTTAAATTGCTACAAAATTCTGTTCTTCAAGTAAATAACTTATAGAACACAAGTAGTTATTTTAGAGTTTTCAATTTTAAACTATTAACAAAATTCTGATCTTCAAGTAAATAACTTATAGAACAGAAGTAGTTAATTTAGAGTTTTTAATTTTAAACTAATAACAAAATGCAGATCTACAAGTAAATAACTTATAGAACAAAAATTTATTTATTTATTTATTTAGTTATTTTAGGGTTTTCAATTTTAAACTATTAGCAAAATTGTGATCTTCAAGTAAATAACTTAAAGAACTAAAGTATTAGTTAGAAGATTTGGATTTTAAATTGCTACAAAATTCTGTTCTTCAAGTAAATAACTTATAGAACAAAAGTAGTTATTTTAGAGTTTTCAATTTTAAACTATTAACAAAATTCTGATCTTCAAATAAATAACTTATAGAACAGAAGTAGTTAATTTAGAGTTTTTAATTTTAAAATATTAACAAAATGCAGATCTTCAAGTAAATAACTTATAGAACAAAAGTAGTTATTTTAGGGTTTTCAATTTTAAACTATTAGCAAAATTCTGATCTTCAAGTAAATAACTTAAAGAACTAAAGTATTAGTTGGAAGATTTTGATTTTAAATTGCTGCAAAATTCTGTTCTTCAAGTAAATAACTTATAGAACAAAAGTAGTTATTTTAGAGTTTTCAATTTTAAACTATTAACAAAATTCTGATCTTCAAGTAAATAACTTATAGAACAGAAGTAGTTAATTTAGAGTTTTTAATTTTGAACTATTAACAAAATGCAGATCTTCAAGTAAATAACTTATAGAACAAAAGTAGTTATTTTAGGGTTTTCAATTTTAAACTATTAACAAAATTCTGATCTTCATGTAAATAACTTATAGAACAGAGGTAGTTAATTTAGAGTTTTTAATTTTAAACTATTAACTAAACGCAGATCTTCAAGTAAGTAACTTATCGAACAAAAGTAGTTATTTTAGGGTTTTCAATTTTAAACTATTAACAAAATTCTGATCTTTAAGTAAATAACTTAAGGAACTAATGTATTAGTTAGAAGATTTTAATTTTAAATTGCTACAAAATTCTGTTATTCAAGTAAATAACTTATAGAACAAAAGTAGTTATTTTAGAGTTTTCAATTTTAAACTATTAACAAAATGCAGATCTTCAAGTAAATAACTTATAGAACAAAAATAGTTATTTTATGGTTTTCAATTTTAAACTATTAACAAAATTCTGATCTTCATGTAAATAACTTAAGGAACTAAAGTATTAATTAGAAGATTTTAATTTTAAATTGCTACAAAATTCTGTTCTTCAAGTAAATAACTTATAGAACAGAAGTAGTTAATTTAGAGTTTTTAATTTTAAACTATTAACAAAATGCAGATCTTCAAGTAAATAACTTATAGAACAAAAATAGTTATTTTAGGGTTTTCAATTTTAAACTATTAGCAAAATTGTGATCTTCAAGTAAATAACTTAAGGAACTAAAGTATTAGTTAGAAGATTTTGTTTTTAAATTGCTACAAAATTCTGTTCTTCAAGTAAATAACTTATAGAACAAAAGTAGTTATTTTAGAGTTTTCAATTTTAAACTATTAACAAAATTATGATCTTCAAGTAAATAACTTATAGAACAGAAGTACTTAATTTAGAGTTTTTAATTTTAAACAATTAACAAAATCCAGATCTTCAAGTAAATAACTTATAGAACAAACGTAGTTATTTTAGTATTTTCAATTTTGAACTATTAACAAAATTCTGATCTTCAAGTAAATAACTTAAAGAACTAAAGTATTAGTTTGAAGATTTTGATTTTAAATTGTCCAAATATTTCTGTTCTTTAAGTAAATAACTAAAAGAACAAAAGTAGTTAGATTATAGCTTTAATTTTAAACTATTAACAAAATGCAGATTTTCAAGTAAATAACTTATAGAACAAAAGTAGTTATTTTAGGGTTTTCAATTTTAAACTATTAACAAAATTCTGATCTTCAAGTAAATAACTTAAAGAACTAAAGTATTAGTTAGAAGATTTTGATTTTAAATTGCTAAAAAATTCTGTTCTTCAAGTAAATAACTTATAGAACAAAAGTAGTTATTTTAGAGTTTTCAATTCTAAACTATTAACAAAATTCTGATCTTCAAGTAAATAACTTATAGAACAGAAGTAGTTAATTTAGAGTTTTTAATTTTAAACTATTAACAAAATGCAGATCTTCAAGTAAATAACTTATAGAACAAAAGTAGTTATTTTAGGGTTTTCAATTTTAAACTATTAACAAAATTCTGATCTTCATGTAAATAACTTATAGAACAGAAGTAGTTAATTTAGAGTTTTTAATTTTAAACTATTAACTAAACGCAGATCTTCAAGTAAGTAACTTATCGAACAAAAGTAGTTATTTTAGGGTTTTCAATTTTAAACTATTAACAAAATTCTGATCTTTAAGTAAATAACTTAAGGAACTAAAGTATTAGTTAGAAGATTTTAATTTTAAATTGCTACAAAATTCTGTTATTCAAGTAAATAACTTATCGAACAAAAGTAGTTATTTTAGAGTTTTCAATTTTAAACTATTGACAACATTCTGATCTTCAAGTAAAAAACTTATAGAACAGAAGTAGTTAATTTAGAGTTTTTAATTTTAAACTATTAACAAAATGCAGATCTTCAAGTAAAAAACTTATAGAACAAAAATAGTTATTTTAGGGTTTTCAATTTTAAACTATTAGCAAAATTCTGATCTTCAAGTAAATAACTTAAAGAACTAAAGTATTAGTTAGAAGATTTTGATTTTAAATTGCTACAAAATTCTGTTCTTCAAGTAAATAACTTATAGAACAAAAGTAGCTATTTTAGGGTTTTCAATTTTAAACTATTAACAAAATTCTGATCTTCAAGTAAATAACTTATAGAACAGAAGTAGTTAATTTAGAGTTTTTAATTTTAAACTATTAACAAAATGCAGATCTTCAAGTAAATAACTTATAGAACAAAAGTAGTTATTTTAGGGTTTTCAATTTTAAACTATTAACAAAATTCTGATCTTCATGTAAATAACTTATATAGAACAGAAGTAGTTAATTTAGAGTTTTTAATTTTAAACTATTAACTAAATGCAGATCTTCAAGTAAATAACTAACAGAACAAAAGTAGTTATTTTAGGGTTTTCAATTTTAAACTATTAACAAAATTCTGATCTTTAAGTAAATAACTTAAGGAACTAAAGTATTACTTAGAAGATTTTAATTTTAAATTACTGCAAAATTCTGTTCTTCAAGTAAATAACTTATAGAACAGAAGTAGTTAATTTAGAGTTTTTAATTTTAAACTATTAACAAAATGCAGATCTTCAAGTAAATAACTTATAGAACAAAAATAGTCATTTTATGGTTTTCAATTTTAAACTATTAACAAAATTCTGATCTTCAAGTAAATAACTTAAAGAACTAAAGTATTAGTTTGAAGATTTCGATTTTAAATTGTCTACAAATTTCTGTTCTTTAAGTAAATAATTAAAAGAACAAAAGTAGTTAGTTTATAGCTTTAATTTTAAACTATTAACAATATACTGATTTACAAGTAAATAACTTATAGACCAGAAGTAGTTAATTTAGAGTTTTAATTTTAAACTATTAACTAAACGCAGATCTTCAAGTAAATAACTTATAGAACAAAAGTAGTTATTTTAGGGTTTTCAATTTTAAACTATTAACAAAATTCTGATCTTCATGTAAATAACTTATAGAACAGAAGTAGTTAATTTAGAGTTTTAATTTTAAACTATTAACTAAACGCAGATCTTCAAGTAAATAACTTATAGAACAAAAGTAGTTATTTTAGGGTTTTCAATTTTAAACTATTAACAAAATTCTGATCTTTAAGTAAATAACTTAAGAAACTAAAGTATTAGTTAGAAGATTTTAATTTTAAATTGCTACAAAATTCTGTTCTTCAAGTAAATAACTTATAGAAGAAAAGTAGTTATTTTAGAGTTTTCAATTTTAAACTATTGACAACATTCTGATCTTCAAGTGAATAACTTATAGAACAGACGTAGTTAATTTAGAGTTTTTAATTTTAAAATATTAACAAAATGGAGATCTTCAAGTAAAAAACTTATAGAAGAAAAATAGTTATTTTAGGGTTTTCAATTTTAAACTATTAACAAAATTCTGATCTTTAAGTAAATGACTTAAGGAACTAAAGTATTAGTTAGAAGATTTTAATTTTAAACTATTAACAAAATGCAGATCTTCAAGTAAATAACTTTTAGAACAAAAATAGTTATTTTATGGTTTTCAATTTTAAACTATTAACAAAGTTCTGATCTTCAAGTAAATAACTTAAAGAACTAAATTTTTAGTTTGAAGATTTCAATTTTAAATTGTCTACAAATTTCTGTTCTTTAAGTAAATAATTAAAGTAGTTAGTTTATAGCTTTAATTTTAAACTATTAACAATATACTGATTAACAAGTAAATAACTTATAGACCAGAAGTAGTTAATTTAGAGTTTTTAATTTGTAACTATTAACAAAATGCTGATCTTCAAGTAAATAACTTATAGAACAAACGTAGTTATTTTAGTATTTTCAATTTTGAACTATTAACAAAATTCTGATCTTCAAGTAAATAACTTAAAGAACTAAAGTATTAGTTTGAAGATTTTGATTTTAAATTGTCTACATATTTCTGTTCTTTAAGTAAATAACTAAAAGAACAAAACTAGTTAGAGTATAGCTTTAATTTTAAACTATTAACAAAATGCAGATCTTCCAGTAAATAACTTATAGAACAAATGTAGTTATTTTAGGGTTTTCAATTTTAAACTATTAACAAAATTCTGATCTTCATGTAAATAACATATAGAACAGAAGTAGTTAATTTAGAGTTTTTAATTTAAAACTATTAAGTAAACGCAGATCTTCAAGTAAATAACTTATAGAACAAAAGTAGTTATTTTAGGGTTTTCAATTTTAAACTATTAACAAAATTCTGATCTTTAAGTAAATAACTTAAGGAACTAAAGTATTAGTTAGAAGATTTTAATTTTAAATTGCTACAAAATTCTGTTCTTCAAGTAAATAACTTATAGAAGAAAAGTAGTTATTTTAGAGTTTTCAATTTTAAACTATTGAAAACATTCTGATCTTCAAGTGAATAACTTATAGAACAGAAGTAGTTAATTTAGAGTTTTTAATTTTTAACTATTAACAAAATGGAGATCTTCAAGTAAAAAACTTATAGAACAAAAATAGTTATTTTAGGGTTTTCAATTTTAAACTATTAGGAAAATTCTGTACTTCAAGTAAATAACTTAAAGAACTAAAGTCTTAGTTAGAAGATTTTGATTTTAAATTGCTACAAAATTCTGTTCTTCAAGTAAATAACTTATAGAACAAAAGTAGCTATTTTAGAGTTTTCAATTTTAAACTATTAACAAAATTCTGATCTTCAAGTAAATAACTTATAGAACAGAAGTAGTTAATTTAGAGTTTTTAATTTTAAACTATTAACAAAATGCAGATCTTCAAGTAAATAACTTATAGAACAAAAGTAGTTATTTTAGGGTTTTCAATTTTAAACTATTAACAAAATTCTGATCTTCATGTAAATAACTTATAGAACAGAAGTAGTTAATTTAGAGTTTTTAATTTTAAACTATTAACTAAATGCAGATCTTCAAGTAAATAACTTATAGAACAAAAGTAGTTATTTTAGGGTTTTCAATTTTAAACTATTAACAAAATTCTGATCTTTAAGTAAATAACTTAAGGAACTAAAGTATTAGTTAGAAGACTTTAATTTTAAACTATTAACAAAATGCAGATCTTCAAGTAAATAACTAATAGAACAAAAATAGTTATTTTATGGTTTTCAATTTTAACTATTAACAAAGTTCTGATCTTCTAGTAAATAACTTAAAGAACTAAAGTATTAGTTTGAAAATTTCAATTTTAAATTGTCTACAAATTTCTGTTCTTTAAGTAAATAATTAAAAGAACAAAAGTAGTTAGTTTATAGCTTTAATTTTAAACTATTAACAATATACTGATTTACAAGTAAATAACTTATAGACCAGCAGTAGTTAATTTAGAGTTTTTAATTTGTAACTATTAACAAAATGCTGATCTTCAAGTAAATAATTTATAGAACAGAAGTAGTTAATTTAGAGTTTTTAATTTGTAACTATTAACAAAATGCTGATCTTCAAGTAAATAATTTATAGACCAGCAGTAGTTAATTTAGAGTTTTTAATTTGTAACTATTAACAAAATGCTGATCTTCAAGTAAATAATTTATAGAACAGAAGTAGTTAATTTAGAGTTTTTAAATTTAAACTATTAACAAAATGCAGATCTTCAAGTAAATAACTTATAGAACAAAAATAGTTATTTTATGGTTTTCCATTTTAAACTATTAACAAAATTCTGATCTTCAAGTAAATAACTTAAAGAACTAAAGTATTAGTTTGAAGATTTCGATTTTAAATTGTCTACAAATTTCTGTTCTTTAAGTAAATAATTAAAAGAACAAATGTAGTTAATTTATAGCTTTAATTTTAAACTATTAACAATATACTGATTTACAAGTAAATAACTTATAGACCAGAAGTAGTTAATTTAGAGTTTTTAATTTGTAACTATTAACAAAATGCTGATCTTCAAGTAAATAACTTATAGAACATAAGTAGTTAATTTAGAGTTTTTAATTTTAAACTATTAACAAAATGCAGATCTTCAAGTAAATAACTTATAGAACAAAAGTAGTTATTTTAGGGTTTTCAATTTTAAACTATTAGCAAAATTCTGATCTTCAAGTAAATAACTTAAAGAACTAAATTTTATTATTATTAGTATTAGTTAGAAGATTTTGATTTTAAATTGCTGCAAATTTCTGTTCTTCAAGTAAATAACTTATAGAACAAAAGTAGTTAGTTTAGAGTTTTCAATTTTAAACTATTAACAAAATGCAGATCTTCAAGTAAATAACTTATAGAACAAAAGTAGTTATTTTAGGGTTTTCAATTTTAAACTATTAACAAAATTCTGATCTTCATATAAATAACTTATAGAACAGAGGTAGTTAATTTAGAGTTTTTAATTTTAAACTATTAACTAAACGCAGATCTTCAAGTAAGTAACTTATCGAACAAAAGTAGTTATTTTAGGGTTTTCAATTTTAAACTATTAACAAAATTCTGATCTTTAAGTAAATAACTTAAGGAACTAAAGTATTAGTTAGAAGATTTTAATTTTAAATTGCTACAAAATTCTGTTAATCAAGTAAATAACTTATAGAACAAAAGTAGTTATTTTAGAGTTTTCAATTTTAAACTATTGACAACATTCTGATCTTCAAGTAAAAAACTTATAGAACAGAAGTAGTCAATTTAGAGTTCTTAATTTTAAACTATTAACAAAATGCAGATCTTCAAGTAAATAACTTATAGAACAAAAGTAGTTATTTTAGGGTTTTCAATTTTATACTATTAACAAAATTCTGATCTTCATGTAAATAACTTATAGCACAGAAGTAGTTAATTTAGAGTTTTTAATTTTAAACTATTAACTAAATGCAGATCTTCAAGTAAATAACTAACAGAACAAAACTAGTTATTTTAGGGATTTCAATTTTAAACTATTAACAAAATTTTGATCTTTAAGTAAATAACTTAAGGAACTAAAGTATTACTTACAAGATTTTAATTTTAAATTGCTGCAAAATTCTGTTCTTCAAGTAAATAACTTATAGAACAGAAGTAGTTAATTTAGAGTTTTTAATTTTAAACTATTAACAAAATGCAGATCTTCAAGTAAATAACTTATAGAACAAAAATAGTTATTTTATGGTTTTCAATTTTAAACTATTAACAAAATTCTGATCTTCAAGTAAATAACTTAAAGAACTAAAGTATTGGTTTGAAGATTTCGATTTTAAATTGTCTACAAATTTCTGTTCTTTAAGTAAATAATTAAAAGAACAAAAGTAGTTAGTTTATAGCTTTAATTTTAAACTATTAACAATATACTGATTTACAAGTAAATAACTTATAGACCAGAAGTTGTTAATTTAGAGTTTTTAATTTGTAACTATTAACAAAATGCTGATCTTCAAGTAAATAACTTATAAAACAGAAGTAGTTAATTTAGAGTTTTTAATTTTAAACTATTAACAAAATGCAGATCTTCAAGTAAATAACTAATAGAACAAAAGTAGTTATTTTAGGGTTTTCAATTTTAAACTATTAACAAAATGCTGATCTTCATGTAAATAACTTAAAGAACAGAAGTAGTTAATTTAAAGTTTTTAATTTTAAACTATTAACAAAATCCAGATCTTCAAGTAAATAACTTATAGAACAAAGGTAGTTATTTTAGTATTTTCAATTTTGAACTATTAACAAAATTCTGATCTTCAAGTAAATAACTTAAAGAACTAAAGTATTAGTTTGAAGATTTTGATTTTAAATTGTCTACATATTTCTGTTCTTTAAGTAAATAACTAAAAGAACAAAAGTAGTTAGAGTATAGCTTTAATTTTCAACTATTAACAAAATGCAGATCTTCAAGTAAATAACTTATAGAACAAAGGTAGTTATTTTAGTATTTTCATGTTTGATCTATTAACAAAATTCTGATCTTCAAGTAAATAACTTAAAGAACTAAAGTATTAGTTTGAAGATTTTGATTTTAAATTGTCTACATATTTCTGTTCTTTAAGTAAATAACTAAAAGAACAAAAGTAGTTAGAGTATAGCTTTAATTTTCAACTATTAACAAAATGCAGATCTTCAAGTAAATAACTTATAGAACAAAAGTAGTTATTTTAGGGTTTTCAATTTTAAAATATTAACAAAATTCTGATCTTCATGTAAATAACTTATAGAACAGAAGTAGTTAATTTAGAGTTTTAATTTTAAACTATTAACTAAACGCAGATCTTCAAGTAAATAACTTATAGAACAAAAGTAGTTAATTTAGAGTTTTTAATTTTAAACTATTAGCAAAATTCTGATTTTCAAGTAAATAACTTAAAGAACTAAAGTATTAGTTAGAAGATTTTGATTTTAAATTGCTACAAAATTCTGTTCTTCAAGTAAATAACTTATAGAACAAAAGTAGCTATTTTAGAGTTTTCAATTTTAAACTATTAACAAAATTCTGATCTTCAAGTAAATAACTTATAGAACAGAAGTAGTTAATTTAGAGTTTTTAATTTTAAACTATTAACAAAATGCAGATCTTCAAGTAAATAACTTATAGAACAAAAGTAGGTATTTTAGAGTTTTTAATTTTAAACTATTAACAAAATTCTGATCTTCAAGTAAATAACTTTTAGAACAGAAGTAGTTAATTTAGAGTTTTTAATTTTAAACTATTAACAAAATGCAGATCTTCAAGTAAATAACTTATAGAACAAAAGTAGTTATTTTAGGGTTTTCAATTTTAAACTATTAACAAAATTCTGATCTTCATGTAAATAACTTATAGAACAGAAGTAGTTAATTTAGAGTTTTTAATTTTAAACTATTAACTAAATGCAGATCTTCAAGTAAATAACTTATAGAACATAAGTAGTTATTTTAGGGTTTTCAATTTTAAACTATTAACAAAATTCTGATCTTTAAGTAAATAACTTAAGGAACTAAAGTATTAGTTAGAAGACTTTAATTTTAAACTATTAACAAAATGCAGATCTTCAAGTAAATAACTAATAGAACAAAAATAGTTATTTTATGGTTTTCAATTTTAACTATTAACAAAGTTCTGATCTTCTAGTAAATAACTTAAAGAACTAAAGTATTAGTTTGAAGATTTCAATTTTAAATTGTCTACAAATTTCTGTTCTTTAAGTAAATAATTAAAAGAACAAAAGTAGTTAGTTTATAGCTTTAATTTTAAACTATTAACAATATACTGATTTACAAGTAAATAACTTATAGCCCAGCAGTAGTTAATTTATAGAGTTTTTAATTTGTAACTATTAACAAAATGCTGATCTTCAAGTAAATAATTTATAGAACAGAAGTAGTTAATTTAGAGTTTTTAATTTTAAACTATTAACAAAATGCAGATCTTCAAGTAAATAACTTATAGAACAAAAGTAGTTATTTTAGGGTTTTCAATTTTAAACTATTAGCAAAATTCTGATCTTCAAGTAAATAACTTAAAGAACTAAAGTATTAGTTAGAAGATTTTGATTTTAAATTGCTGCAAATTTCTGTTCTTCAAGTAAATAACTTATAGAACAAAAGTAGTTCTTTTAGAGTTTTCAATTTTAAACTATTAACAAAATTCTGATCTTCAAGTAAATAACTTATAGAACAGAAGTAGTTAATTTAGAGTTTTTAATTTTGAACTATTAACAAAATGCAGATCTTCAAGTAAATAACTTATAGAACAAAAGTAGTTATTTTAGGGTTTTCAATTTTAAACTATTAACAAAATTCTGATCTTCATATAAATAACTTATAGAACAGAGGTAGTTAATTTAGAGTTTTTAATTTTAAACTATTAACTAAACGCAGATCTTCAAATAAGTATCTTATCGAACAAAAGTAGTTATTTTAGGGTTTTCAATTTTAAACTATTAACAAAATTCTGATCTTTAAGTAAATAACTTAAGGAACTAAAGTATTAGTTAGAAGATTTTAATTTTAAATTGCTACAAAATTCTGTTCATCAAGTAAATAACTTATAGAACAAAAGTAGTTATTTTAGAGTTTTCAATTTTAAACTATTGACAACATTCTGATCTTCAAGTAAAAAACTTATAGAACAGAAGTAGTTAATTTAGAGTTTTTAATTTTAAACTATTAACAAAATGCAGATCTTCAAGTAAATAACTTATAGAACAAAAGTAGTTATTTTAGGGTTTTCAATTTTAAACTATTAACAAAATTCTGATCTTTAAGTAAATAACTTAAGGAACTAAAGTATTAGTTAGAAGATTTTAATTTTAAATTGCTACAAAATTCTGTTAATCAAGTAAATAACTTATAGAACAAAAGTAGTTATTTTAGAGTTTTCAATTTTAAACTATTGACAACATTCTGATCTTCAAGTAAAAAACTTATAGAACAGAAGTAGTTAATTTAGAGTTTTTAATTTTAAACTATTAACAAAATTCTGATCTTCAAGTAAATAACTTAAAGAACTAAAGTATTAGTTAGAAGATTTTGATTTTAAATTGCTAAAAAATTCTGTTCTTCAAGTAAATAACTTATAGAACACAAGTAGTTATTTTAGAGTTTTCAATTTTAAACTATTAACAAAATTCTGATCTTCAATTAAATAACTTATAGAACAGAAGTAGTTAATTTAGAGTTTTTAATTTTAAACTATTAACAAAATGCAGATCTTCAAGTAAATAACTTATAGAACAAAAGTAGTTATTTTAGGGTTTTCAATTTTAAACTATTAACAAAATTCTGATCTTCATGTAAATAACTTATATAGAACAGAAGTAGTTAATTTAGAGTTTTTAATTTTAAACTATTAACTAAATGCAGATCTTCAAGTAAATAACTAACAGAACAAAAGTAGTTATTTTAGGGTTTTCAATTTTAAACTATTAACAAAATTCTGATCTTTAAGTAAATAACTTAAGGAACTAAAGTATTACTTAGAAGATTTTAATTTTAAATTGCTGCAAAATTCTGTTCTTCAAGTAAATAACTTATAGAACAGAAGTAGTTAATTTAGAGTTTTTAACTTTAAACTATTAACAAAATGCAGATCTTCAAGTAAATAACTTATAGAACAAAAATAGTCATTTTATGGTTTTCAATTTTAAACTATTAACAAAATTCTGATCTTCAAGTAAATAACTTAAAGAACTAAAGTATTAGTTTGAAGATTTCGATTTTAAATTGTCTACAAATTTCTGTTCTTTAAGTAAATAATTAAAAGAACAAAAGTAGTTAGTTTATAGCTTTAATTTTAAACTATTAACAATATACTGATTTACAAGTAAACAACTTATAGGCCAGAAGTAGTTAATTTAGAGTTTTAATTTTAAACTATTAACTAAACGCAGATCTTCAAGTAAATAACTTATAGAACAAAAGTAGTTATTTTAGGGTTTTCAATTTTGAACTATTAACAAAATTCTGATCTTTAAGTAAATAACTTAAGAAACTAAAGTATTAGTTAGAAGATTTTAATTTTAAATTGCTACAAAATTCTGTTCTTCAAGTAAATAACTTATAGAACAAAAGTAGTTATTTTAGAGTTTTCAATTTTAAACTATTGACAACATTCTGATCTTCAAGTGAATTACTTATAGACCGGAAGTAGTTAATTTAGAGTTTTTAATTTTAAAATATTAACAAAATGGAGATCTTCAAGTAAAAAACTTATAGAACAAAAATAGTTATTTTAAGGTTTTCAATTTTAAACTATTGACAAAATTCTGATCTTTAAGTAAATAACTTAAGGAACTAAAGTATTAGTTAGAAGATTTTAATTTTAAACTATTAACAAAATGCAGATCTTCAAGTAAATAACTTTTAGAACAAAAATAGTTATTTTATGGTTTTCAATTTTAAACTATTAACAAAGTTCTGATCTTCAAGTAAATAACTTAAAGAACTAAAGTATTAGTTTGAAGATTTCAATTTTAAATTGTCTACAAATTTCTGTTCTTTAAGGGGTCTACCCTCTTTAGAATTTTGAAAAAATCGAATTTTTTTTTTAGTATTTTTTTTTGTATGTAAAATGTGCACTATGAAGAAGATGAAGGCATAATGTATGGTGCAGGCATCGCTGATTAGACGTAAGTAAGATTTTTTCATGATTTTTCGTTACAGAAAACTTTAAACGCGTTTTTCTCGGAATGACGTTTTTGGACGGCTTGTTGATAAAATCTCCGAAACTATTCAACCGAACCTTACCAAAATTTAACCACATGTTCTTGATGACTATAGCTATCGCGCATATCAAATGATTTTTGAAATTTTGTGTTTAACTATTTATTTTTGGCAAAGAACGACGGAAAAAAACGTGATTTTTCGTGCTTTTTCGAAAAATGGCTGCCATTTTTTCATTTTGAAAAAAAAAAAAAATCGTATGATATGCGCTATAGCCATTTACTTACTGAATCTAAAACTATTTTTGTTTTTTTTTTCAGATCATCCATTGCAGATATTTCATCAACAGCGCACACTCATCTTTTTTTTTGGACCAGTCTTCTCCCTCATTTTTATGTATAAAAACTGATTAAAATAAATATAAAAAAGTTTTTCTTGTGTAATCAAATAGTGTATTTTTTAGGCCTAACACTTTTTATGTCCATATTTATGAAGTATACCGGTCAAAAAAATTCGTGAAAATAGCCTTATCTTTGCCCGTCTAAAGAGGGTAGACCCCTTAAGTAAATAATTAAAAGAACAAAAGTAGTTAGTTTATAGCTTTAATTTTAAACTATTAACAATATACTGATTTACTAGTAAATAACTTATAGACCAGCAGTAGTTAATTTAGAGTTTTTAATTTGTAACTATTAACAAAATGCTGATCTTCAAGTAAATAACTTATAGAACAGAAGTAGTTAATTTAGAGTTTTTAATTTTAAGCTATTAACAAAATGCAGATCTTCAAGTAAATAACTTATAGAACAGAAGTAGTTAATTTGGAGTTTTTAATTTTAAACTATTAACAAAATGCAGATCTTCAAGTAAATAACTTATAGAACAAAAATAGTTATTTTATGGTTTTCAATTTTAAACTATTAACAAAATTCTGATCTTCAAGTAAGTAACTTAAAGAACTAAAGTATTAGTTTGAAGATTTAGATTTTAAATTGTCTACAAATTTCTGTTCTTTAAGTAAATAATTAAAAGAACAAAAGTAGTTAGTTTATAGCTTTAATTTTAAACTATTAACAATATACTGATTTACAAGTAAATAACTTAAAGAACAGAAGTAGTTAATTTAAAGTTTTTAATTTTAAACTATTAACAAAATCCAGATCTTCAAGTAAATAACTTATAGAACAAACGTAGTTATTTTAGTATTTTCAATTTTGAACTATTAACAAAATTCTGATCTTCAAGTAAATAACTTAAAGAACTAAAGTATTAGTTTGAAGATTTTGATTTTAAATTGTCTACATATTTCTGTTCTTTAAGTAAATAACTAAAAGAACAAAAGTAGTTAGAGTATAGCTTTAATTTTAAACTATTATTAACAAAATGCAGATCTTCAAGTAAATAACTTATAGAACAAATGTAGTTATTTTAGGGTTTTCAATTTTAAACTATTAACAAAATTCTGATCTTCATGTAAATAACTTATAGAACAGAAGTAGTTAATTTAGAGTTTTTAATTTTAAACTATTAACTAAACGCAGATCTTCAAGTAAATAACTTATAGAACAAAAGTAGCTATTTTAGAGTTTTCAATTTTAAACTATTAACAAAATTCTGATCTTCAAGTAAATAACTTATAGAACAGAAGTAGTTAATTTAGAGTTTTTAATTTTAAACTATTAACAAAATGCAGATCTTCAAGTAAATAACTTATAGAACAAAAGTAGCTATTTTAGAAATTTCAATTTTAAACTATTAACAAAATTCTGATCTTCAAGTAAATAACTTTTAGAACAGAAGTAGTTAATTTAGAGTTTTTAATTTTAAACTATTAACAAAATGCAGATCTTCAAGTAAATAACTTATAGAACAAAAGTAGTTATTTTAGGGTTTTCAATTTTAAACTATTAACAAAATTCTGATCTTCATGTAAATAACTTATAGAACAGAAGTAGTTAATTTAGAGTTTTTAATTTTAAACTATTAACTAAATGCAGATCTTCAAGTAAATAACTTATAGAACATAAGTAGTTATTTTAGGGTTTTCAATTTTAAACTATTAACAAAATTCTGATCTTTAAGTAAATAACTTAAGGAACTAAAGTATTAGTTAGAAGACTTTAATTTTAAACTATTAACAAAATGCAGATCTTCAAGTAAATAACTAATAGAACAAAAATAGTTATTTTATGGTTTTCAATTTTAACTATTAACAAAGTTCTGATCTTCTAGTAAATAACTTAAAGAACTAAAGTATTAGTTTGAAGATTTCAATTTTAAATTGTCTACAAATTTCTGTTCTTTAAGTAAATAATTAAAAGAACAAAAGTAGTTAGTTTATAGCTTTAATTTTAAACTATTAACAATATACTGATTTACAAGTAAATAACTTATAGCCCAGCAGTAGTTAATTTATAGAGTTTTTAATTTGTAACTATTAACAAAATGCTGATCTTCAAGTAAATAATTTATAGAACAGAAGTAGTTAATTTAGAGTTTTTAATTTTAAACTATTAACAAAATGCAGATCTTCAAGTAAATAACTTATAGAACAAAAGTAGTTATTTTAGGGTTTTCAATTTTAAACTATTAGCAAAATTCTGATCTTCAAGTAAATAACTTAAAGAACTAAAGTATTAGTTAGAAGATTTTGATTTTAAATTGCTGCAAATTTCTGTTCTTCAAGTAAATAACTTATAGAACAAAAGTAGTTATTTTAGAGTTTTCAATTTTAAACTATTAACAAAATTCTGATCTTCAAGTAAATAACTTATAGAACAGAAGTAGTTAATTTAGAGTTTTTAATTTTGAACTATTAACAAAATGCAGATCTTCAAGTAAATAACTTATAGAACAAAAGTAGTTATTTTAGGGTTTTCAATTTTAAACTATTAACAAAATTCTGATCTTCATATAAATAACTTATAGAACAGAGGTAGTTAATTTAGAGTTTTTAATTTTAAACTATTAACTAAACGCAGATCTTCAAGTAAGTAACTTATCGAACAAAAGTAGTTATTTTAGGGTTTTCAATTTTAAACTATTAACAAAATTCTGATCTTTAAGTAAATAACTTAAGGAACTAAAGTATTAGTTAGAAGATTTTAATTTTAAATTGCTACAAAATTCTGTTCATCAAGTAAATAACTTATAGAACAAAAGTAGTTATTTTAGAGTTTTCAATTTTAAACTATTGACAACATTCTGATCTTCAAGTAAAAAACTTATAGAACAGAAGTAGTTAATTTAGAGTTTTTAATTTTAAACTATTAACAAAATGCAGATCTTCAAGTAAATAACTTATAGAACAAAAGTAGTTATTTTAGGGTTTTCAATTTTAAACTATTAACAAAATTCTGATCTTTAAGTAAATAACTTAAGGAACTAAAGTATTAGTTAGAAGATTTTAATTTTAAATTGCTACAAAATTCTGTTAATCAAGTAAATAACTTATAGAACAAAAGTAGTTATTTTAGAGTTTTTAATTTTAAACTATTGACAACATTCTGATCTTCAAGTAAAAAACTTATAGAACAGAAGTAGTTAATTTAGAGTTTTTAATTTTAAACTATTAACAAAATTCTGATCTTCAAGTAAATAACTTAAAGAACTAAAGTATTAGTTAGAAGATTTTGATTTTAAATTGCTAAAAAATTCTGTTCTTCAAGTAAATAACTTATAGAACACAAGTAGTTATTTTAGAGTTTTCAATTTTAAACTATTAACAAAATTCTGGTCTTCAAGTAAATAACTTATAGAACAGAAGTAGTTAATTTAGAGTTTTTAATTTTAAACTAATAACAAAATGCAGATCTTCAAGTAAATAACTTATAGAACAAAAATTTATTTATTTATTTATTTAGTTATTTTAGGGTTTTCAATTTTAAACTATTAGCAAAATTGTGATCTTCAAGTAAATAACTTAAAGAACTAAAGTATTAGTTAGAAGATTTTGATTTTAAAGTGCTACAAAATTCTGTTCTTCAAGTAAATAACTTATAGAACAAAAGTAGTTATTTTAGAGTTTTCAATTTTAAACTATTAACAAAATTCTGATCTTCAAATAAATAACTTATAGAACAAAAGTAGTTATTTTAGGGTTTTCAATTTTAAACTATTAGCAAAATTCTGATCTTCAAGTAAATAACTTAAAGAACTAAAGTATTAGTTAGAAGATTTTGATTTTAAATTGCTGCAAAATTCTGTTCTTCAAGTAAATAACTTATAGAACAAAAGTAGTTATTTTAGAGTTTTCAATTTTAAACTATTAACAAAATTCTGATCTTCAAGTAAATAACTTATAGAACAAAAGTAGTTAATTTAGAGTTTTTAATTTTGAACTATTAACAAAATGCAGATCTTCAAGTAAATAACTTATAGAACAAAAGTAGTTATTTTCGGGTTTTCAATTTTAAACTATTGACAAAATTCTGATCTTTAAGTAAATAACTTAAGGAACTAAAGTATTAGTTAGAAGATTTTAATTTTAAATTGCTACAAAATTCTGTTATTCAAGTAAATAACTTATAGAACAAAAGTAGTTATTTTAGAGTTTTCAATTTTAAACTATTGACAACATTCTGATCTTCAAGTAAAAAACTTATAGAACAGAAGTAGTTAATTTAGAGTTTTTAATTTTAAACTATTAACAAAATGCAGATCTTCAAGTAAAAAACTTATAGAACAAAAATAGTTATTTTAGGGTTTTCAATTTTAAACTATTAGCAAAATTCTGATCTTCAAGTAAATAACTTAAAGAACTAAAGTATTAGTTAGAAGATTTTGATTTTAAATTGCTACAAAATTCTGTTCTTCAAGTAAATAACTTATAGAACAAAAGTAGCTATTTTAGAGTTTTCAATTTTAAACTATTAACAAAATTCTGATCTGCAAGTAAATAACTTATAGAACAGAAGTAGTTAATTTAGAGTTTTTAATTTTAAACTATTAACAAAATGCAGATCTTCAAGTAAATAACTTATAGAACAAAAGTAGTTATTTTAGGGTTTTCAATTTTAAACTATTAACAAAATTCTGATCTTCATGTAAATAACTTATAGAACAGAAGTAGTTAATTTAGAGTTTTTAATTTTAAACTATTAACTAAATGCAGATCTTCAAGTAAATAACTAACAGAACAAAAGTAGTTATTTTAGGGTTTTCAATTTTAAACTATTAACAAAATTCTGATCTTTAAGTAAATAACTTAAGGAACTAAAGTATTACTTAGAAGATTTTAATTTTAAATTGCTGCAAAATTCTGTTCTTCAAGTAAATAACTTATAGAACAGAAGTAGTTAATTTAGAGTTTTTAACTTTAAACTATTAACAAAATGCAGATCTTCAAGTAAATAACTTATAGAACAAAAATAGTCATTTTATGGTTTTCAATTTTAAACTATTAACAAAATTCTGATCTTCAAGTAAATAACTTAAAGAACTAAAGTATTAGTTTGAAGATTTCGATTTTAAATTGTCTACAAATTTCTGTTCTTTAAGTAAATAATTAAAAGAACAAAAGTAGTTAGTTTATAGCTTTAATTTTAAACTATTAACAATATACTGATTTACAAGTAAATAACTTATAGACCAGAAGTAGTTAATTTAGAGTTTTAATTTTAAACTATTAACTAAACGCAGATCTTCAAGTAAATAACTTATAGAACAAAAGTAGTTATTTTAGGGTTTTCAATTTTGAACTATTGACAACATTCTGATCTTCAAGTGAATTACTTATAGACCGGAAGTAGTTAATTCAGAGTTTTTAATTTTAAAATATTAACAAAATTCTGATCTTTAAGTAAATAACTTAAGAAACTAAAGTATTAGTTAGAAGATTTTAATTTTAAATTGCTACAAAATTCTGTTCTTCAAGTAAATAACTTATAGAAGAAAAGTAGTTATTTTAGAGTTTTCAATTTTAAACTATTGACAACATTCTGATCTTCAAGTGAATTACTTATAGACCGGAAGTAGTTAATTCAGAGTTTTTAATTTTAAAATATTAACAAAATGGAGATCTTCAAGTAAAAAACTTATAGAACAAAAATAGTTATTTTAAGGTTTTCAATTTTAAACTATTAACAAAATTCTGATCTTTAAGTAAATAACTTAAGGAACTAAAGTATTAGTTAGAAGATTTTAATTTTAAACTATTAACAAAATGCAGATCTTCAAGTAAATAACTTTTAGAACAAAAATAGTTATTTTATGGTTTTCAATTTTAAACTATTAACAAAGTTCTGATCTTCAAGTAAATAACTTAAAGAACTAAAGTATTAGTTTGAAGATTTCAATTTTAAATTGTCTACAAATTTCTGTTCTTTAAGGGGTCTACCCTCTTTAGAATTTTGAAAAAATCGAATTTTTTTTTTAGTATTTTTTTTTGTATGTAAAATGTGCACTATGAAGAAGATGAAGGCATAATGTATGGTGCAGGCATCGCTGATTAGACGTAAGTAAGATTTTTTCATGATTTTTCGTTACAGAAAACTTTAAACGCGTTTTTCTCGGAATGACGTTTTTGGACGGCTTGTTGATAAAATCTCCGAAACTATTCAACCGAACCTTACCAAAATTTAACCACATGTTCTTGATGACTATAGCTATCGCGCATATCAAGTGATTTTTGAAATTTTGAGTTTAACTATTTATTTTTGGCAAAGAACGACGGAAAAAAACGTGATTTTTCGTGCTTTTTCGAAAAATGGCTGCCATTTTGTCATTTTGAAAAAAAAAAAAATCGTATGATATGCGCTATAGCCATTTACTTACTGAATCTAAAACTATTTTTGTTTTTTTTTTCAGATCATCCATTGCAGATATTTCATCAACAGCGCACACTCATCTTTTTTTTTGGACCAGTCTTCTCCCTCATTTTTATGTATAAAAACTGATTAAAATAAATATAAAAAAATTTTTCTTGTGTAATCAAATAGTGTATTTTTTAGGCCTAACACTTTTTATGTCCATATTTATGAAGTATACCGGTCAAAAAAATTCGTGAAAATAGCCTTATCTTTGCCCGTCTAAAGAGGGTAGACCCCTTAAGTAAATAATTAAAAGAACAAAAGTAGTTAGTTTATAGCTTTAATTTTAAACTATTAACAATATACTGATTTACTAGTAAATAACTTATAGACCAGCAGTAGTTAATTTAGAGTTTTTAATTTGTAACTATTAACAAAATGCTGATCTTCAAGTAAATAACTTATAGAACAGAAGTAGTTAATTTAGAGTTTTTAATTTTAAGCTATTAACAAAATGCAGATCTTCAAGTAAATAACTTATAGAACAGAAGTAGTTAATTTGGAGTTTTTAATTTTAAACTATTAACAAAATGCAGATCTTCAAGTAAATAACTTATAGAACAAAAATAGTTATTTTATGGTTTTCAATTTTAAACTATTAACAAAATTCTGATCTTCAAGTAAGTAACTTAAAGAACTAAAGTATTAGTTTGAAGATTTAGATTTTAAATTGTCTACAAATTTCTGTTCTTTAAGTAAATAATTAAAAGAACAAAAGTAGTTAGTTTATAGCTTTAATTTTAAACTATTAACAATATACTGATTTACAAGTAAATAACTTATAGACCAGAAGTAGTTAATTTAGAGTTTTTAATTTGTAACTATTAACAAAATGCTGATCTTCATGTAAATAACTTAAAGAACAGAAGTAGTTAATTTAAAGTTTTTAATTTTAAACTATTAACAAAATCCAGATCTTCAAGTAAATAACTTATAGAACAAACGTAGTTATTTTAGTATTTTCAATTTTGAACTATTAACAAAATTCTGATCTTCAAGTAAATAACTTAAAGAACTAAAGTATTAGTTTGAAGATTTTGATTTTAAATTGTCTACATATTTCTGTTCTTTAAGTAAATAACTAAAAGAACAAAAGTAGTTAGAGTATAGCTTTAATTTTAAACTATTATTAACAAAATGCAGATCTTCAAGTAAATAACTTATAGAACAAATGTAGTTATTTTAGGGTTTTCAATTTTAAACTATTAACAAAATTCTGATCTTCATGTAAATAACTTATAGAACAGAAGTAGTTAATTTAGAGTTTTTAATTTTAAACTATTAACTAAACGCAGATCTTCAAGTAAATAACTTATAGAACAAAAGTAGTTATTTTAGGGTTTTCAATTTTAAACTATTAACAAAATTCTGATCTTTAAGTAAATAACTTAAGGAACTTAAGTATTAGTTAGAAGATTTTAATTTTAAATTGCTACAAAATTCTGTTCTTCAAGTAAATAACTTATAGAAGAAAAGTAGTTATTTTAGAGTTTTCAATTTTAAACTATTGAAAACATTCTGATCTTCAAGTGAATAACTTATAGAACAGAAGTAGTTAATTTAGAGTTTTTAATTTTAAAATATTAACAAAATGGAGATCTTCAAGTAAAAAACTTATAGAACAAAAATAGTTATTTTAGGGTTTTCAATTTTAAACTATTAGCAAAATTCTGATCTTCAAGTAAATAACTTAAAGAACTAAAGTATTAGTTAGAAGATTTTGATTTTAAATTGCTACAAAATTCTGTTCTTCAAGTAAATAACTTATAGAACAAAAGTATCTATTTTAGAGTTTTCAATTTTAAACTATTAACAAAATTCTGATCTTCAAGTAAATAACTTATAGAACAGAAGTAGTTAATTTAGAGTTTTTAATTTTAAACTATTAACAAAATGCAGATCTTCAAGTAAATAACTTATAGAACAAAAGTAGTTATTTTAGGGTTTTCAATTTTAAACTATTAACAAAATTCTGATCTTCATGTAAATAACTTATAGAACAGAAGTAGTTAATTTAGAGTTTTTAATTTTAAACTATTAACTAAATGCAGATCTTCAAGTAAATAACTTATAGAACAAAAGTAGTTATTTTAGGGTTTTCAATTTTAAACTATTAACAAAATTCTGATCTTTAAGTAAATAACTTAAGGAACTAAAGTATTAGTTAGAAGACTTTAATTTTAAACTATTAACAAAATGCAGATCTTCAAGTAAATAATAATAGAACAAAAATAGTTATTTTATGGTTTTCAATTTTAACTATTAACAAAGTTCTGATCTTCTAGTAAATAACTTAAAGAACTAAAGTATTAGTTTGAAGATTTCAATTTTAAATTGTCTACAAATTTCTGTTCTTTAAGTAAATAATTAAAAGAACAAAAGTAGTTAGTTTATAGCTTTAATTTTAAACTATTAACAATATACTGATTTACAAGTAAATAACTTATAGACCAGCAGTAGTTAATTTAGAGTTTTTAATTTGTAACTATTAACAAAATGCTGATCTTCAAGTAAATAATTTATAGACCAGCAGTAGTTAATTTAGAGTTTTTAATTTGTAACTATTAACAAAATGCTGATCTTCAAGTAAATAATTTATAGAACAGAAGTAGTTAATTTAGAGTTTTTAATTTTAAACTATTAACAAAATGCAGATCTTCAAGTAAATAACTTATAGAACAAAAATAGTTATTTTATGGTTTTCCATTTTAAACTATTAACAAAATTCTGCTCTTCAAGTAAATAACTTAAAGAACTAAAGTATTAGTTTGAAGATTTCGATTTTAAATTGTCTACAAATTTCTGTTCTTTAAGTAAATAATTAAAAGAACAAATGTAGTTAATTTATAGCTTTAATTTTAAACTATTAACAATATACTGATTTACAAGTAAATAACTTATAGACCAGAAGTAGTTAATTTAGAGTTTTTAATTTGTAACTATTAACAAAATGCTGATCTTCAAGTAAATAACTTATAGAACATAAGTAGTTAATTTAGAGTTTTTAATTTTAAACTATTAACAAAATGCAGATCTTCAAGTAAATAACTTATAGAACAAAAGTAGTTATTTTAGGGTTTTCAATTTTAAACTATTAACAAAATTCTGATCTTCATATAAATAACTTATAGAACAGAGGTAGTTAATTTAGAGTTTTTAATTTTAAACTATTAACTAAACGCAGATCTTCAAGTAAGTAACTTATCGAACAAAAGTAGTTATTTTAGGGTTTTCAATTTTAAACTATTAACAAAAATTCTGATCTTTAAGTAAATAACTTAAGGAACTAAAGTATTAGTTAGAAGATTTTAATTTTAAATTGCTACAAAATTCTGTTAATCAAGTAAATAACTTATAGAACAAAAGTAGTTATTTTAGAGTTTTTAATTTTAAACTATTGACAACATTCTGAACTTCAAGTAAAAAACTTATAGAACAGAAGTAGTTAATTTAGAGTTTTTAATTTTAAACTATTAACAAAATGCAGATCTTCAAGTAAATAACTTATAGAACAAAAGTAGTTATTTTAGGGTTTTCAATTTTATACTATTAACAAAATTCTGATCTTCATGTAAATAACTTATAGAACAGAAGTAGTTAATTTAGAGTTTTTAATTTTAAACTATTAACTAAATGCAGATCTTCAAGTAAATAACTAACAGAACAAAACTAGTTATTTTAGGGATTTCAATTTTAAACTATTAACAAAATTTTGATCTTTAAGTAAATAACTTAAGGAACTAAAGTATTACTTACAAGATTTTAATTTTAAATTGCTGCAAAAATTCTGTTCTTCAAGTAAATAACTTATAGAATAGAAGTAGTTAATTTAGAGTTTTTAATTTTAAACTATTAACAAAATGCAGATCTTCAAGTAAATAACTTATAGAACAAAAATAGTTATTTTATGGTTTTCAATTTTAAACTATTAACAAAATTCTGATCTTCAAGTAAATAACTTAAAGAACTAAAGTATTAGTTTGAAGATTTCGATTTTAAATTGTCTACAAATTTCTGTTCTTTAAGTAAATAATTAAAAGAACAAAAGTAGTTAGTTTATAGCTTTAATTTTAAACTATTAACAATATACTGATTTACAAGTAAATAACTTATAGACCAGAAGTTGTTAATTTAGAGTTTTTAATTTGTAACTATTAACAAAATGCTGATCTTCAAGTAAATAACTTATAAAACAGAAGTAGTTAATTTAGAGTTTTTAATTTTAAACTATTAACAAAATGCAGATCTTCAAGTAAATAACTAATAGAACAAAAGTAGTTATTTTAGGGTTTTCAATTTTAAACTATTAACAAAATGCTGATCTTCATGTAAATAACTTAAAGAACAGAAGTAGTTAATTTAAAGTTTTTAATTTTAAACTATTAACAAAATCCAGATCTTCAAGTAAATAACTTATAGAACAAAGGTAGTTATTTTAGTATTTTCAATTTTGAACTATTAACAAAATTCTGATCTTCAAGTAAATAACTTAAAGAACTAAAGTATTAGTTTGAAGATTTTGATTTTAAATTGTCTACATATATCTGTTCTTTAAGTAAATAACTAAAAGAACAAAAGTAGTTAGAGTATAGCTTTAATTTTCAACTATTAACAAAATGCAGATCTTCAAGTAAATAACTTATAGAACAAAAGTAGTTATTTTAGGGTTTTCAATTTTAAACTATTAACAAAATTCTGATCTTTAAGTAAATAACTTAAGAAACTAAAGTATTAGTTAGAAGATTTTAATTTTAAATTGCTACAAAATTCTGTTCTTCAAGTAAATAACTTATAGAAGAAAAGTAGTTATTTTAGAGTTTTCAATTTTAAACTATTGACAACATTCTGATCTTCAAGTGAATAACTTATAGAACAGAAGTAGTTAATTTAGAGTTTTTAATTTTAAAATATTAACAAAATGGAGATTTTCAAGTAAAAAACTTATAGAACAAAAATAGTTATTTTAGGGTTTTCAATTTTAAACTATTAACAAAATTCTGATCTTTAAGTAAATAACTTAAGGAACTAAAGTATTAGTTAGAATATTTTAATTTTAAACTATTAACAAAATGCAGATCTTCAAGTAAATAACTTTTAGAACAAAAATAGTTATTTTATGGTTTTCAATTTTAAACTATTAACAAAGTTCTGATCTTCAAGTAAATAACTTAAAGAACTAAAGTATTAGTTTGAAGATTTCAATTTTAAATTGTCTACAAATTTCTGTTCTTTAAGTAATCAATTAAAAAAACAAAAGTAGTTAGTTTATAGCTTTAATTTTAAACTATTAACAATATACTGATTTACAAGTAAATAACTTATAGACCAGCAGTAGTTAATTTAGAGTTTTTAATTTGTAACTATTAACAAAATGCTGATCTTCAAGTAAATAATTTATAGAACAGAAGTAGTTAATGTAGAGTTTTTAATTTGTAACTATTAACAAAATGCTGATCTTCAAGTAAATAATTTATAGACCAGCAGTAGTTAATTTAGAGTTTTTAATTTGTAACTATTAACAAAATGCTGATCTTCAAGTAAATAATTTATAGAACAGAAGTAGTTAATTTAGAGTTTTTAATTTTAAACTATTAACAAAATGCAGATCTTCAAGTAAATAACTTATAGAACAAAAATAGTTATTTTATGGTTTTCCATTTTAAACTATTAACAAAATTCTGATCTTCAAGTAAATAACTTAAAGAACTAAAGTATTAGTTTGAAGATTTCGATTTTAAATTGTCTACAAATTTCTGTTCTTTAAGTAAATAATTAAAAGAACAAATGTAGTTAATTTATAGCTTTAATTTTAAACTATTAACAATATACTGATTTACAAGTAAATAACTTATAGACCATAAGTAGTTAATTTAGAGTTTTTAATTTGTAACTATTAACAAAATGCTGATCTTCAAGTAAATAACTTATAGAACAAAAGTAGTTATTTTAGGGTTTTCAATTTTAAACTATTAGCAAAATTCCGATCTTCAAGTAAATAACTTAAAGAACTAATGTATTAGTTAGAAGATTTTGATTTTAAATTGCTGCAAATTTCTGTTCTTCAAGTAAATAACTTATAGAACAAAAGTAGTTATTTTAGAGTTTTCAATTTTAAACTATTAACAAAATTCTGATCTTCAAGTAAATAACTTATAGAACAGAAGTAGTTAATTTAGAGTTTTTAATTTTGAACTATTAACAAAATGCAGATCTTCAAGTAAATAACTTATAGAACAAAAGTAGTTATTTTAGGGTTTTCAATTTTAAACTATTAACAAAATTCTGATCTTCATATAAATAACTTATAGAACAGAGGTAGTTAATTTAGAGTTTTTAATTTTAAACTATTAACTAAACGCAGATCTTCAAGTAAGTAACTTATCGAACAAAAGTAGTTATTTTAGGGTTTTCAATTTTAAACTATTAAAAAAATTCTGATCTTTAAGTAAATAACTTAAGGAACTAAAGTATTAGTTAGAAGATTTTAATTTTAAATTGCTACAAAATTCTGTTAATCAAGTAAATAACTTATAGAACAAAAGTAGTTATTTTAGAGTTTTCAATTTTAAACTATTGACAACATTCTGATCTTCAAGTAAAAAACTTATAGAACAGAAGTAGTTAATTTAGAGTTTTTAACTTTAAACTATTAACAAAATGCAGATCTTCAAGTAAATAACTTATAGAACAAAAGTAGTTATTTTAGGGTTTTCAATTTTATACTATTAACAAAATTCTGATCTTCATGTAAATAACTTATAGAACAGAAGTAGTTAATTTAGAGTTTTTAATTTTAAACTATTAACTAAATGCAGATCTTCAAGTAAATAACTAACAGAACAGAAGTAGTTAATTTAGAGTTTTTAATTTTAAACTAATAACAAAATGCAGATCTTCAAGTAAATAACTTAAAGAACTAAAGTATTAGTTAGAAGATTTTGATTTTAAATTGCTACAAAGGTTCTGTTCTTCAAGTAAATAACTTATAGAACAAAAGTAGATAATTAAGAGTTTTCAATTTTAGACTATTAACAAAATGCAGATCTTCAAGTAAATAACTTATAGAACAAAAGTAGTTATTTTAGAGTTTTCAATTTTAAACTATTAACAACATTCTGATCTTCAAGTAAATAACTTATAGAATAGAAGTAGTTAATTTAGAGTTTTTAATTTTAAACTATTAATAACATTCTGATCTTCAAGTAAATAACTTATAAAACAGAAGTAGTTAATTTAGAGTAATTAATTTTAGACTATTAACAAAATGCAGAACTTCAAGTAAATAACTTATAGAACAAAATTAGTTAATTTAGGGTTTTCAATTTTGAACTATTAACAAAATTCTGATCTTCAAGTAAATAACTTAAAGAACTAAAGTATTAGTTTGAAGATTTTGATTTTAAATTGTTTACATATTTCTGTTCTTTAAGTAAATAACTAAAAGAACAAAAGTAGTTAGATTATAGCATTAATTTTAAACTATTAACAAAATGCAGATCTTCAAGTAATTAACTTATAGAACAAAAGTAGTTATTTTAGGGTTTTCAATTTTAAACTATTAACTAAATTCTGATCTTCATGTAAATAACTTATAGAACAGAAGTAGTTAATTTAGAATTTTTAATTTTAAACTATTAACAAAATGCAGATCTTCAAGTAAATAACTTATAGAACAAAAGTAGTTATTTTAGGGTTTTCAATTTTAAACTATTAACAAAATTCTGATCTTCAAGTAAATACCTTAAGGAACTAAAGTATTAGTTAGAAGATTATTATTTTAAATTGCTACAAAATTCTTTTCTTCAAGTAAATAACTTATAGAACAAAACTAGTTATTTTAGAGTTTTCAATTTGAAACTATTAACACCATTCTGATCTTCAAGTAAATAACTTATAGAACAGAAGTAGTTAATTTAGAGTTTTTAATTTTTAACTATTAACAAAATGCAGATCTTTAAGTAAATAACTTATAGAACAAAAATAGTTATTTTAGGGTTTTCAATTTTAAACTATTAACAAAATTCTGATCTTCAAGTAAATAACTTAAAGAACTAAAGTATTAGTTTGAAGATTTCGATTTTAAATTGTCTACAAATTTCTGTTCTTTAAGTAAATAACTAAAAGAACAAAAGTAGTTAGTTTCTAGCTTTCATTTTAAACTATTAACAAAATACTGATTTTCAAGTAAATAACTTATAGACCAGAAGTAGTTAATTTAGAGTTTTTAATTTTAAACTATTAACAAAATGCAGATCTTCAAGTAAATAACTTATAGAACAAAAGTAGTTAATTTAGGGTTTTCAATTTTGAACTATTAACAAAATTCTGATCTTCAAGTAAATAACTTAAAGAACTAAAGTATTAGTTTGAAGATTTTGATTTTAAATTGTTTACATATTTCTGTTCTTTAAGTAAATAACTAAAAGAACAAAAGTAGTTAGATTATAGCATTAATTTTAAACTATTAACAAAATGCAGATCTTCAAGTAATTAACTTATAGAACAAAAGTAGTTATTTTAGGGTTTTCAATTTTAAACTATTAGCAAAATTCTGATCTTCAAGTAAATAACTTAAAGAACTAAAGTATTAGTTAGAAGATTTTGATTTTAAATTGCTACAAAAATCTCTTCTTCAAGTGTATAGCTTATAGAACAAAGGTAGTTATTTTAGCGTTTTCAATTATAACTATTAACATAATTCTGATCTTCAAGTAAATAACTTAAAGAACTAAAGTATTAGTTTGAAGATTTTGATTTTAAATTGTCTACAAAATTCTGTTTTTCTAGTAAATAACTTATAGAACAAAAGTAGTTATTTTCGGGTTTTCAATTTTAAACTATTAACAAAATTCTGAGCTTCAAGTAAATAACTTAAGGAACTAAAGTATTAGTTAGAAAATTTTTATTTTAAATTGCTACAAAATTCTTTTCTTCAAGTAAATAACTTATAGAACAAAACTAGTTATTTTAGAGTTTTCAATTTTAACCTATTAACAACATTCTGATCTTCAAGTAAATAACTTATAGAAGAGAAGTAGTTAATTTAGAGTTTTTAATTTTAAACTATTAACAAAATGCAGATCTTCAAGTAAATAACTTATAGAACAAAAGTAGTTATTTTAGGGTTTTCAATTTTAAACTATTAACTAAATTCTGATCTTCATGTAAATAACTTATAGAACAGAAGTAGTTAATTTAGAATTTTTAATTTTAAACTATTAACAAAATGCAGATCTTCAAGTAAATAACTTTTAGAACAAAAGTAGTTATTTTAGGGTTTTCTATTTTAAACTATTAACAAAATTCTGATCTTCAAGTAAATACCTTAAGGAACTAAAGTATTAGTTAGAAGAATATTATTTTAAATTGCTACAAAATTCTTTTCTTCAAGTAAATAACTTATAGAACAAAACTAGTTATTTTAGAGTTTTCAATTTTAAACTATTAACACCATTCTGATCTTCAAGTAAATAACTTATAGAACAGAAGTAGTTAATTTAGAGTTTTTAATTTTTAACTATTAACAAAATGCAGTTATTTAAGTAAATAACTTATAGAACAAAAATAGTTATTTTAGGGTTTTCAATTTTAAACTATTAACAAAATTCTGATCTTCAAGTAAATAACTTAAGGAACTAAAGTATTAATTAGAAGATTATTATTTTAAATTGCTACAAAATTCTTTTTTTCAAGTAAATAACTTATAGAACAAAACTAGTTATTTTAGAGTTTTCAATTTTAAACTATTAACAACATTCTGATCTTCAAGTAAATAACTTATAGAACAGAAGTAGTTAATTTAGAGTTTTTAATTTTAAACTATTAACAAAATGCAGATCTTCAAGTAAATAACTTATAGAACAAAAGTAGTTATTTTAGGGTTTTCAATTTTAAACTATTAACAAAATTCTGATCTTCAAGTAAATAACTTAAGGAACTAAAGTATTAGTTAGAAGATTATTATTTTAAATTGCTACAAAATTCTTTTTTTCAAGTAAATAACTTATAGAACAAAACTAGTTATTTTAGAGTTTTCAATTTTAAACTATTAACAACATTCTGATCTTCAAGTAAATAACTTATAGAACAGAAGTAGTTAATTTATAGTTTTTAATTTTAAACTATTAACAAAATGCAGATCTTTAAGTAAATAACTTATAGAACAAACGTAGTTATTTTAGGGATTTCAATTTTAAACTATTAACAAAATTTTGATCTTTAAGTAAATAACTTAAGGAACTAAAGTATTACTTACAAGATTTTAGTTTTAAATTGCTGCAAAATTCTGTTCTTCAAGTAAATAACTTATAGAATAGAAGTAGTTAATTTAGAGTTTTTAATTTTAAACTATTAACAAAATGCAGATCTTCAAGTAAATAACTTATAAAACAGAAGTAGTTAATTTAGAGTTTTTAATTTTAAACTATTAACAAAATGCAGATCTTCAAGTAAATAACTAATAGAACAAAAGTAGTTATTTTAGGGTTTTCAATTTTAAACTATTAACAAAATGCTGATCTTCATGTAAATAACTTAAAGAACAGAAGTAGTTAATTTAAAGTTTTTAATTTTAAACTATTAACAAAATCTAGATCTTCAAGTAAATAACTTATAGAACAAAGGTAGTTATTTTAGTATTTTCAATTTTGAACTATTAACAAAATTCTGATCTTCAAGTAAATAACTTAAAGAACTAAAGTATTAGTTTGAAGATTTTGATTTTAAATTGTCTACATATATCTGTTCTTTAAGTAAATAACTAAAAGAACAAAAGTAGTTAGAGTATAGCTTTAATTTTCAACTATTAACAAAATGCAGATCTTCAAGTAAATAACTAATAGAACAAAAGTAGTTATTTTAGGGTTTTCAATTTTAAACTATTAACAAAATGCTGATCTTCATGTAAATAACTTAAAGAACAGAAGTAGTTAATTTAAAGTTTTTAATTTTAAACTATTAACAAAATCCAGATCTTCAAGTAAATAACTTATAGAACAAAGGTAGTTATTTTAGTATTTTCAATTATGAACTATTAACAAAATTCTGATCTTCAAGTAAATAACTTAAAGAACTAAAGTATTAGTTTGAAGATTTTGATTTTAAATTGTCTACATATATCTGTTCTTTAAGTAAATAACTAAAAGAACAAAAGTAGTTAGAGTATAGCTTTAATTTTCAACTATTAACAAAATGCAGATCTTCAAGTAAATAACTTATAGAACAAAAGTAGTTATTTTAGGGTTTTCAATTTTAAACTATTAACAAAATTCTGATCTTCATGTAAATAACTTATAGAACAGAAGTAGTTAATTTAGAGTTTTAATTTTAAACTATTAACTAAACGCAGATCTTCAAGTAAATAACGTATAGAACAAAAGTAGTTATTTTAGGGTTTTCAATTTTAAACTATTAACAAAATTCTGATCTTTAAGTAAATAACTTAAGAAACTAAAGTATTAGTTAGAAGATTTTAATTTTAAATTGCTACAAAATTCTGTTCTTCAAGTAAATAACTTATAGAAGAAAAGTAGTTATTTTAGAGTTTTCAATTTTAAACTATTGACAACATTCTGATCTTCAAGTGAATAACTTATAGAACAGAAGTAGTTAATTTAGAGTTTTTAATTTTAAAATATTAACAAAATGGAGATTTTCAAGTAAAAAACTTATAGAACAAAAATAGTTATTTTAGGGTTTTCAATTTTAAACTATTAACAAAATTCTGATCTTTAAGTAAATAACTTAAGGAACTAAAGTATTAGTTAGAATATTTTAATTTTAAACTATTAACAAAATGCAGATCTTCAAGTAAATAACTTTTAGAACAAAAATAGTTATTTTATGGTTTTCAATTTTAAACTATATACAAAGTTCTGATCTTCAAGTAAATAACTTAAAGAACTAAAGTATTAGTTTGAAGATTTCAATTTTAAATTGTCTACAAATTTCTGTTCTTTAAGTAATCAATTAAAAAAACAAAAGTAGTTAGTTTATAGCTTTAATTTTAAACTATTAACAATATACTGATTTATAAGTAAATAACTTATAGACCAGCAGTAGTTAATTTAGAGTTTTTAATTTGTAACTATTAACAAAATGCTGATCTTCAAGTAAATAATTTATAGAACAGAAGTAGTTAATGTAGAGTTTTTAATTTGTAACTATTAACAAAATGCTGATCTTCAAGTAAATAATTTATAGACCAGCAGTAGTTAATTTAGAGTTTTTAATTTGTAACTATTAACAAAATGCTGATCTTCAAGTAAATAATTTATAGAACAGAAGTAGTTAATTTAGAGTTTTTAATTTTAAACTATTAACAAAATGCAGATCTTCAAGTAAATAACTTATAGAACAAAAATAGTTATTTTATGGTTTTCCATTTTAAACTATTAACAAAATTCTGATCTTCAAGTAAATAACTTAAAGAACTAAAGTATTAGTTTGAAGATTTCGATTTTAAATTGTCTACAAATTTCTGTTCTTTAAGTAAATAATTAAAAGAACAAATGTAGTTAATTTATAGCTTTAATTTTAAACTATTAACAATATACTGATTTACAAGTAAATAACTTATAGACCAGAAGTAGTTAATTTAGAGTTTTTAATTTGTAACTATTAACAAAATGCTGATCTTCAAGTAAATAACTTATAGAACAAAAGTAGTTATTTTAGGGTTTTCAATTTTAAACTATTAGCAAAATTCCGATCTTCAAGTAAATAACTTAAAGAACTAATGTATTAGTTAGAAGATTTTGATTTTAAATTGCTGCAAATTTCTGTTCTTCAAGTAAATAACTTATAGAACAAAAGTAGTTATTTTAGAGTTTTCAATTTTAAACTATTAACAAAATTCTGATCTTCAAGTAAATAACTTATAGAACAGAAGTAGTTAATTTAGAGTTTTTAATTTTGAACTATTAACAAAATGCAGATCTTCAAGTAAATAACTTATAGAACAAAAGTAGTTATTTTAGGGTTTTCAATTTTAAACTATTAACAAAATTCTGATCTTCAAGTAAATACCTTAAGGAACTAAAGTATTAGTTAGAAGATTATTATTTTAAATTGCTACAAAATTCTTTTCTTCAAGTAAATAACTTATAGAACAAAACTAGTTATTTTAGAGTTTTCAATTTGAAACTATTAACACCATTCTGATCTTCAAGTAAATAACTTATAGAACAGAAGTAGTTAATTTAGAGTTTTTAATTTTTAACTATTAACAAAATGCAGATCTTTAAGTAAATAACTTATAGAACAAAAATAGTTATTTTAGGGTTTTCAATTTTAAACCATTAACAAAATTCTGATCTTCAAGTAAATAACTTAAAGAACTAAAGTATTAGTTTGAAGATTTCGATTTTAAATTGTCTACAAATTTCTGTTCTTTAAGTAAATAACTAAAAGAACAAAAGTAGTTAGTTTCTAGCTTTCATTTTAAACTATTAACAAAATACTGATTTTCAAGTAAATAACTTATAGACCAGAAGTAGTTAATTTAGAGTTTTTAATTTTAAACTATTAACAAAATGCAGATCTTCAAGTAAATAACTTATAGAACAAAAGTAGTTAATTTAGGGTTTTCAATTTTGAACTATTAACAAAATTCTGATCTTCAAGTAAATAACTTAAAGAACTAAAGTATTAGTTTGAAGATTTTGATTTTAAATTGTTTACATATTTCTGTTCTTTAAGTAAATAACTAAAAGAACAAAAGTAGTTAGATTATAGCATTAATTTTAAACTATTAACAAAATGCAGATCTTCAAGTAATTAACTTATAGAACAAAAGTAGTTATTTTAGGGTTTTCAATTTTAAACTATTAGCAAAATTCTGATCTTCAAGTAAATAACTTAAAGAACTAAAGTATTAGTTAGAAGATTTTGATTTTAAATTGCTACAAAAATCTCTTCTTCAAGTGTATAGCTTATAGAACAAAGGTAGTTATTTTAGCGTTTTCAATTATAACTATTAACATAATTCTGATCTTCAAGTAAATAACTTAAAGAACTAAAGTATTAGTTTGAAGATTTTGATTTTAAATTGTCTACAAAATTCTGTTTTTCTAGTAAATAACTTATAGAACAAAAGTAGTTATTTTCGGGTTTTCAATTTTAAACTATTAACAAAATTCTGAGCTTCAAGTAAATAACTTAAGGAACTAAAGTATTAGTTAGAAAATTTTTATTTTAAATTGCTACAAAATTCTTTTCTTCAAGTAAATAACTTATAGAACAAAACTAGTTATTTTAGAGTTTTCAATTTTAACCTATTAACAACATTCTGATCTTCAAGTAAATAACTTATAGAAGACAAGTAGTTAATTTAGAGTTTTTAATTTTAAACTATTAACAAAATGCAGATCTTCAAGTAAATAACTTATAGAACAAAAGTAGTTATTTTAGGGTTTTCAATTTTAAACTATTAACTAAATTCTGATCTTCATGTAAATAACTTATAGAACAGAAGTAGTTAATTTAGAATTTTTAATTTTAAACTATTAACAAAATGCAGATCTTCAAGTAAATAACTTTTAGAACAAAAGTAGTTATTTTAGGGTTTTCTATTTTAAACTATTAACAAAATTCTGATCTTCAAGTAAATACCTTAAGGAACTAAAGTATTAGTTAGAAGAATATTATTTTAAATTGCTACAAAATTCTTTTCTTCAAGTAAATAACTTATAGAACAAAACTAGTTATTTTAGAGTTTTCAATTTTAAACTATTAACACCATTCTGATCTTCAAGTAAATAACTTATAGAACAGAAGTAGTTAATTTAGAGTTTTTAATTTTTAACTATTAACAAAATGCAGTTATTTAAGTAAATAACTTATAGAACAAAAATAGTTATTTTAGGGTTTTCAATTTTAAACTATTAACAAAATTCTGATCTTCAAGTAAATAACTTAAGGAACTAAAGTATTAATTAGAAGATTATTATTTTAAATTGCTACAAAATTCTTTTTTTCAAGTAAATAACTTATAGAACAAAACTAGTTATTTTAGAGTTTTCAATTTTAAACTATTAACAACATTCTGATCTTCAAGTAAATAACTTATAGAACAGAAGTAGTTAATTTAGAGTTTTTAATTTTAAACTATTAACAAAATGCAGATCTTCAAGTAAATAACTTATAGAACAAAAGTAGTTATTTTAGGGTTTTCAATTTTAAACTATTAACAAAATTCTGATCTTCAAGTAAATAACTTAAGGAACTAAAGTATTAGTTAGAAGATTATTATTTTAAATTGCTACAAAATTCTTTTTTTCAAGTAAATAACTTATAGAACAAAACTAGTTATTTTAGAGTTTTCAATTTTAAACTATTAACAACATTCTGATCTTCAAGTAAATAACTTATAGAACAGAAGTAGTTAATTTATAGTTTTTAATTTTAAACTATTAACAAAATGCAGATCTTTAAGTAAATAACTTATAGAACAAACGTAGTTATTTTAGGGATTTCAATTTTAAACTATTAACAAAATTTTGATCTTTAAGTAAATAACTTAAGGAACTAAAGTATTACTTACAAGATTTTAGTTTTAAATTGCTGCAAAATTCTGTTCTTCAAGTAAATAACTTATAGAATAGAAGTAGTTAATTTAGAGTTTTTAATTTTAAACTATTAACAAAATGCAGATCTTCAAGTAAATAACTTATAAAACAGAAGTAGTTAATTTAGAGTTTTTAATTTTAAACTATTAACAAAATGCAGATCTTCAAGTAAATAACTAATAGAACAAAAGTAGTTATTTTAGGGTTTTCAATTTTAAACTATTAACAAAATGCTGATCTTCATGTAAATAACTTAAAGAACAGAAGTAGTTAATTTAAAGTTTTTAATTTTAAACTATTAACAAAATCCAGATCTTCAAGTAAATAACTTATAGAACAAAGGTAGTTATTTTAGTATTTTCAATTTTGAACTATTAACAAAATTCTGATCTTCAAGTAAATAACTTAAAGAACTAAAGTATTAGTTTGAAGATTTTGATTTTAAATTGTCTACATATATCTGTTCTTTAAGTAAATAACTAAAAGAACAAAAGTAGTTAGAGTATAGCTTTAATTTTCAACTATTAACAAAATGCAGATCTTCAAGTAAATAACTAATAGAACAAAAGTAGTTATTTTAGGGTTTTCAATTTTAAACTATTAACAAAATGCTGATCTTCATGTAAATAACTTAAAGAACAGAAGTAGTTAATTTAAAGTTTTTAATTTTAAACTATTAACAAAATCCAGATCTTCAAGTAAATAACTTATAGAACAAAGGTAGTTATTTTAGTATTTTCAATTATGAACTATTAACAAAATTCTGATCTTCAAGTAAATAACTTAAAGAACTAAAGTATTAGTTTGAAGATTTTGATTTTAAATTGTCTACATATATCTGTTCTTTAAGTAAATAACTAAAAGAACAAAAGTAGTTAGAGTATAGCTTTAATTTTCAACTATTAACAAAATGCAGATCTTCAAGTAAATAACTTATAGAACAAAAGTAGTTATTTTAGGGTTTTCAATTTTAAACTATTAACAAAATTCTGATCTTCATGTAAATAACTTATAGAACAGAAGTAGTTAATTTAGAGTTTTAATTTTAAACTATTAACTAAACGCAGATCTTCAAGTAAATAACTTATAGAACAAAAGTAGTTATTTTAGGGTTTTCAATTTTAAACTATTAACAAAATTCTGATCTTTAAGTAAATAACTTAAGAAACTAAAGTATTAGTTAGAAGATTTTAATTTTAAATTGCTACAAAATTCTGTTCTTCAAGTAAATAACTTATAGAAGAAAAGTAGTTATTTTAGAGTTTTCAATTTTAAACTATTGACAACATTCTGATCTTCAAGTGAATAACTTATAGAACAGAAGTAGTTAATTTAGAGTTTTTAATTTTAAAATATTAACAAAATGGAGATTTTCAAGTAAAAAACTTATAGAACAAAAATAGTTATTTTAGGGTTTTCAATTTTAAACTATTAACAAAATTCTGATCTTTAAGTAAATAACTTAAGGAACTAAAGTATTAGTTAGAATATTTTAATTTTAAACTATTAACAAAATGCAGATCTTCAAGTAAATAACTTTTAGAACAAAAATAGTTATTTTATGGTTTTCAATTTTAAACTATATACAAAGTTCTGATCTTCAAGTAAATAACTTAAAGAACTAAAGTATTAGTTTGAAGATTTCAATTTTAAATTGTCTACAAATTTCTGTTCTTTAAGTAATCAATTAAAAAAACAAAAGTAGTTAGTTTAGAGCTTTAATTTTAAACTATTAACAATATACTGATTTACAAGTAAATAACTTATAGACCAGCAGTAGTTAATTTAGAGTTTTTAATTTGTAACTATTAACAAAATGCTGATCTTCAAGTAAATAATTTATAGAACAGAAGTAGTTAATGTAGAGTTTTTAATTTGTAACTATTAACAAAATGCTGATCTTCAAGTAAATAATTTATAGACCAGCAGTAGTTAATTTAGAGTTTTTAATTTGTAACTATTAACAAAATGCTGATTTTCAAGTAAATAATTTATAGAACAGAAGTAGTTAATTTAGAGTTTTTAATTTTAAACTATTAACAAAATGCAGATCTTTAAGTAAATAACTTATAGAACAAAAATAGTTATTTTATGGTTTTCCATTTTAAACTATTAACAAAATTCTGATCTTCAAGTAAATAACTTAAAGAACTAAAGTATTAGTTTGAAGATTTCGATTTTAAATTGTCTACAAATTTCTGTTCTTTAAGTAAATAATTAAAAGAACAAATGTAGTTAATTTATAGCTTTAATTTTAAACTATTAACAATATACTGATTTACAAGTAAATAACTTATAGACCAGAAGTAGTTAATTTAGAGTTTTTAATTTGTAACTATTAACAAAATGCTGATCTTCAAGTAAATAACTTATAGAACAAAAGTAGTTATTTTAGGGTTTTCAATTTTAAACTATTAGCAAAATTCCGATCTTCAAGTAAATAACTTAAAGAACTAATGTATTAGTTAGAAGATTTTGATTTTAAATTGCTGCAAATTTCTGTTCTTCAAGTAAATAACTTATAGAACAAAAGTAGTTATTTTAGAGTTTTCAATTTTAAACTATTAACAAAATTCTGATCTTCAAGTAAATAACTTATAGAACAGAAGTAGTTAATTTAGAGTTTTTAATTTTGAACTATTAACAAAATGCAGATCTTCAAGTAAATAACTTATAGAACAAAAGTAGTTATTTTAGGGTTTTCAATTTTAAACTATTAACAAAATTCTGATCTTCATATAAATAACTTATAGAACAGAGGTAGTTAATTTAGAGTTTTTAATTTTAAACTATTAACTAAACGCAGATCTTCAAGTAAGTAACTTATCGAACAAAAGTAGTTATTTTAGGGTTTTCAATTTTAAACTATTAACAAAATTCTGATCTTTAAGTAAATAACTTAAGGAACTAAAGTATTAGTTAGAAGATTTTAATTTTAAATTGCTACAAAATTCTGTTAATCAAGTAAATAACTTATAGAACAAAAGTAGTTATTTTAGAGTTTTCAATTTTAAACTATTGACAACATTCTGATCTTCAAGTAAAAAACTTATAGAACAGAAGTAGTTAATTTAGAGTTTTTAATTTTAAACTATTAACAAAATGCAGATTTTCAAGTAAATAACTTATAGAACAAAAGTAGTTATTTTAGGGTTTTCAATTTTATACTATTAACAAAATTCTGATCTTCATGTAAATAACTTATAGAACAGAAGTAGTTAATTTAGAGTTTTTAATTTTAAACTATTAACTAAATGCAGATCTTCAAGTAAATAACTAACAGAACAGAAGTAGTTAATTTAGAGTTTTTAATTTTAAACTATTAACAAAATGCAGATCTTCAAGTAAATAACTTAAAGAACTAAAGTATTAGTTAGAAGATTTTGATTTTAAATTGCTACAAAGGTTCTGTTCTTCAAGTAAATAACTTATAGAACAAAAGTAGATAATTAAGAGTTTTCAATTTTAGACTATTAACAAAATGCAGATTTTCAAGTAAATAACTTATAGAACAAAAGTAGTTATTTTAGAGTTTTCAATTTTAAACTATTAACAACATTCTGATCTTCAAGTAAATAACTTATAGAATAGAAGTAGTTAATTTAGAGTTTTTAATTTTAAACTATTAATAACATTCTGATCTTCAAGTAAATAACTTATAAAACAGAAGTAGTTAATTTAGAGTAATTAATTTTAGACTATTAACAAAATGCAGAACTTCAAGTAAATAACTTATAGAACAAAATTAGTTAATTTAGGGTTTTCAATTTTGAACTATTAACAAAATTCTGATCTTCAAGTAAATAACTTAAAGAACTAAAGTATTAGTTTGAAGATTTTGATTTTAAATTGTTTACATATTTCTGTTCTTTAAGTAAATAACTAAAAGAACAAAAGTAGTTAGATTATAGCATTAATTTTAAACTATTAACAAAATGCAGATCTTCAAGTAATTAACTTATAGAACAAAAGTAGTTATTTTAGGGTTTTCAATTTTAAACTATTAACTAAATTCTGATCTTCATGTAAATAACTTATAGAACAGAAGTAGTTAATTTAGAATTTTTAATTTTAAACTATTAACAAAATGCAGATCTTCAAGTAAATAACTTATAGAACAAAAGTAGTTATTTTAGGGTTTTCAATTTTAAACTATTAACAAAATTCTGATCTTCAAGTAAATACCTTAAGGAACTAAAGTATTAGTTAGAAGATTATTATTTTAAATTGCTACAAAATTCTTTTCTTCAAGTAAATAACTTATAGAACAAAACTAGTTATTTTAGAGTTTTCAATTTGAAACTATTAACACCATTCTGATCTTCAAGTAAATAACTTATAGAACAGAAGTAGTTAATTTAGAGTTTTTAATTTTTAACTATTAACAAAATGCAGATCTTTAAGTAAATAACTTATAGAACAAAAATAGTTATTTTAGGGTTTTCAATTTTAAACTATTAACAAAATTCTGATCTTCAAGTAAATAACTTAAAGAACTAAAGTATTAGTTTGAAGATTTCGATTTTAAATTGTCTACAAATTTCTGTTCTTTAAGTAAATAACTAAAAGAACAAAAGTAGTTAGTTTCTAGCTTTCATTTTAAACTATTAACAAAATACTGATTTTCAAGTAAATAACTTATAGACCAGAAGTAGTTAATTTAGAGTTTTTAATTTTAAACTATTAACAAAATGCAGATCTTCAAGTAAATAACTTATAGAACAAAAGTAGTTAATTTAGGGTTTTCAATTTTGAACTATTAACAAAATTCTGATCTTCAAGTAAATAACTTAAAGAACTAAAGTATTAGTTTGAAGATTTTGATTTTAAATTGTTTACATATTTCTGTTCTTTAAGTAAATAACTAAAAGAACAAAAGTAGTTAGATTATAGCATTAATTTTAAACTATTAACAAAATGCAGATCTTCAAGTAATTAACTTATAGAACAAAAGTAGTTATTTTAGGGTTTTCAATTTTAAACTATTAGCAAAATTCTGATCTTCAAGTAAATAACTTAAAGAACTAAAGTATTAGTTAGAAGATTTTGATTTTAAATTGCTACAAAAATCTCTTCTTCAAGTGTATAGCTTATAGAACAAAGGTAGTTATTTTAGCGTTTTCAATTATAACTATTAACATAATTCTGATCTTCAAGTAAATAACTTAAAGAACTAAAGTATTAGTTTGAAGATTTTGATTTTAAATTGTCTACAAAATTCTGTTTTTCTAGTAAATAACTTATAGAACAAAAGTAGTTATTTTCGGGTTTTCAATTTTAAACTATTAACAAAATTCTGAGCTTCAAGTAAATAACTTAAGGAACTAAAGTATTAGTTAGAAAATTTTTATTTTAAATTGCTACAAAATTCTTTTCTTCAAGTAAATAACTTATAGAACAAAACTAGTTATTTTAGAGTTTTCAATTTTAACCTATTAACAACATTCTGATCTTCAAGTAAATAACTTATAGAAGAGAAGTAGTTAATTTAGAGTTTTTAATTTTAAACTATTAACAAAATGCAGATCTTCAAGTAAATAACTTATAGAACAAAAGTAGTTATTTTAGGGTTTTCAATTTTAAACTATTAACTAAATTCTGATCTTCATGTAAATAACTTATAGAACAGAAGTAGTTAATTTAGAATTTTTAATTTTAAACTATTAACAAAATGCAGATCTTCAAGTAAATAACTTTTAGAACAAAAGTAGTTATTTTAGGGTTTTCTATTTTAAACTATTAACAAAATTCTGATCTTCAAGTAAATACCTTAAGGAACTAAAGTATTAGTTAGAAGAATATTATTTTAAATTGCTACAAAATTCTTTTCTTCAAGTAAATAACTTATAGAACAAAACTAGTTATTTTAGAGTTTTCAATTTTAAACTATTAACACCATTCTGATCTTCAAGTAAATAACTTATAGAACAGAAGTAGTTAATTTAGAGTTTTTAATTTTTAACTATTAACAAAATGCAGATATTTAAGTAAATAACTTATAGAACAAAAATAGTTATTTTAGGGTTTTCAATTTTAAACTATTAACAAAATTCTGATCTTCAAGTAAATAACTTAAGGAACTAAAGTATTAATTAGAAGATTATTATTTTAAATTGCTACAAAATTCTTTTTTTCAAGTAAATAACTTATAGAACAAAACTAGTTATTTTAGAGTTTTCAATTTTAAACTATTAACAACATTCTGATCTTCAAGTAAATAACTTATAGAACAGAAGTAGTTAATTTAGAGTTTTTAATTTTAAACTATTAACAAAATGCAGATCTTCAAGTAAATAACTTATAGAACAAAAGTAGTTATTTTAGGGTTTTCAATTTTAAACTATTAACAAAATTCTGATCTTCAAGTAAATAACTTAAGGAACTAAAGTATTAGTTAGAAGATTATTATTTTAAATTGCTACAAAATTCTTTTTTTCAAGTAAATAACTTATAGAACAAAACTAGTTATTTTAGAGTTTTCAATTTTAAACTATTAACAACATTCTGATCTTCAAGTAAATAACTTATAGAACAGAAGTAGTTAATTTATAGTTTTTAATTTTAAACTATTAACAAAATGCAGATCTTTAAGTAAATAACTTATAGAACAAAAGTAGTTATTTTAGGGATTTCAATTTTAAACTATTAACAAAATTTTGATCTTTAAGTAAATAACTTAAGGAACTAAAGTATTACTTACAAGATTTTAGTTTTAAATTGCTGCAAAATTCTGTTCTTCAAGTAAATAACTTATAGAATAGAAGTAGTTAATTTAGAGTTTTTAATTTTAAACTATTAACAAAATGCAGATCTTCAAGTAAATAACTTATAAAACAGAAGTAGTTAATTTAGAGTTTTTAATTTTAAACTATTAACAAAATGCAGATCTTCAAGTAAATAACTAATAGAACAAAAGTAGTTATTTTAGGGTTTTCAATTTTAAACTATTAACAAAATGCTGATCTTCATGTAAATAACTTAAAGAACAGAAGTAGTTAATTTAAAGTTTTTAATTTTAAACTATTAACAAAATCCAGATCTTCAAGTAAATAACTTATAGAACAAAGGTAGTTATTTTAGTATTTTCAATTTTGAACTATTAACAAAATTCTGATCTTCAAGTAAATAACTTAAAGAACTAAAGTATTAGTTTGAAGATTTTGATTTTAAATTGTCTACATATATCTGTTCTTTAAGTAAATAACTAAAAGAACAAAAGTAGTTAGAGTATAGCTTTAATTTTCAACTATTAACAAAATGCAGATCTTCAAGTAAATAACTTATAGAACAAAAGTAGTTATTTTAGGGTTTTCAATTTTAAACTATTAACAAAATTCTGAACTTCATGTAAATAACTTATAGAACAGAAGTAGTTAATTTAGAGTTTTAATTTTAAACTATTAACTAAACGCAGATCTTCAAGTAAATAACTTATAGAACAAAAGTAGTTATTTTAGGGTTTTCAATTTTAAACTATTAACAAAATTCTGATCTTTAAGTAAATAACTTAAGAAACTAAAGTATTAGTTAGAAGATTTTAATTTTAAATTGCTACAAAAATCTGTTCTTCAAGTAAATAACTTATAGAAGAAAAGTAGTTATTTTAGAGTTTTCAATTTTAAACTATTGACAACATTCTAATCTTCAAGTGAATAACTTATAGAACAGAAGTAGTTAATTTAGAGTTTTTAATTTTAAAATATTAACAAAATGGAGATCTTCAAGTAAAAAACTTATAGAACAAAAATAGTTATTTTAGGGTTTTCAATTTTAAACTATTAACAAAATTCTGATCTTTAAGTAAATAACTTAAGGAACTAAAGTATTAGTTAGAATATTTTAATTTTAAACTATTAACAAAATGCAGATCTTCAAGTAAATAACTTTTAGAACAAAAATAGTTATTTTATGGTTTTCAATTTTAAACTATTAACAAAGTTCTGATCTTCAAGTAAATAACTTAAAGAACTAAAGTATTAGTTTGAAGATTTCAATTTTAAATTGTCTACAAATTTCTGTTCTTTAAGTAAATAATTAAAAGAACAAAAGTAGTTAGTTTATAGCTTTAATTTTAAACTATTAACAATATACTGATTTTCAAGTAAATAACTTATAGACCAGCAGTAGTTAATTTAGAGTTTTTAATTTGTAACTATTAACAAAATGCTGATCTTCAAGTAAATAATTTATAGAACAGAAGTAGTTAATTTAGAGTTTTTAATTTGTAACTTTTAACAAAATGCTGATCTTCATGTAAATAATTTATAGACCAGCAGTAGTTAATTTAGAGTTTTTAATTTGTAACTATTAACAAAATGCTGATCTTCAAGTAAATAATTTATAGAACAGAAGTAGTTAATTTAGAGTTTTTAATTTTAAACTATTAACAAAATGCAGATCTTCAAGTAAATAACTTATAGAACAAAAATAGTTATTTTAGGGTTTTCAATTTTAAACTATTAGCAAAATTCCGATCTTCAAGTAAATAACTTAAAGACCTAAAGTATTAGTTAGAAGATTTTGATTTTAAATTGCTGCAAATTTCTGTTCTTCAAGTAAATAACTTATAGAACAAAAGTAGTTATTTTAGAGTTTTCAATTTTAAACTATTAACAAAATTCTGATCTTCAAGTAAATAACTTATAGAACAGAAGTAGTTAATTTAGAGTTTTTAATTTTGAACTATTAACAAAATGCAGATCTTCAAGTAAATAACTTATAGAACAAAAGTAGTTATTTTAGGGTTTTCAATTTTAAACTATTAACAAAATTCTGATCTTCATATAAATAACTTATAGAACAGAGGTAGTTAATTTAGAGTTTTTAATTTTAAACTATTAACTAAACGCAGATCTTCAAGTAAGTAACTTATCGAACAAAAGTAGTTATTTTAGGGTTTTCAATTTTAAACTATTAACAAAATTCTGATCTTTAAGTAAATAACTTAAGGAACTAAAGTATTAGTTAGAAGATTTTAATTTTAAATTGCTACAAAATTCTGTTAATCAAGTAAATAACTTATAGAACAAAAGTAGTTATTTTAGAGTTTTCAATTTTAAACTATTGACAACATTCTGATCTTCAAGTAAAAAACTTATAAAACAGAAGTAGTTAGTTTAGAGTTTTTAATTTTAAACTATTAACAAAATGCAGATCTTCAAGTAAATAACTGATAGAACAAAAGTAGTTATTTTAGGGTTTTCAATTTTAAACTATTAACAAAATGCTGATCTTCATGTAAATAACTTATAGAACAAAAGTAGTTAATTTAGAGTTTTTAATTTTAAACTATTAACTAAATGCAGATCTTCAAGTAAATAACTAACAGAACAAAACTAGTTATTTTAGGGATTTCAATTTTAAACTATTAACAAAATTTTGATCTTTAAGTAAATAACTTAAGGAACTAAAGTATTACTTACAAGATTTTAATTTTAAATTGCTGCAAAATTCTGTTCTTCAAGTAAATAACTTATAGAATAGAAGTAGTTAATTTAGAGTTTTTAATTTTAAACTATTAACAAAATGCAGATCTTCAAGTAAATAACTTATAGAACAAAAATAGTTATTTTATGGTTTTCAATTTTAAACTATTAACAAAATTCTGATCTTCAAGTAAATAACTTAAAGAACTAAAGTATTAGTTTGAAGATTTCGATTTTAAATTGTCTACAAATTTCTGTTCTTTAAGTAAATAATTAAAAGAACAAAAGTAGTTAGTTTATAGCTTTAATTTTAAACTATTAACAATATACTGATTTACAAGTAAATAACTTATAGACCAGAAGTTGTTAATTTAGAGTTTTTAATTTGTAACTATTAACAAAATGCTGATCTTCAAGTAAATAACTTATAAAACAGAAGTAGTTAATTTAGAGTTTTTAATTTTAAACTATTAACAAAATGCAGATCTTCAAGTAAATAACTAATAGAACAAAAGTAGTTATTTTAGGGTTTTCAATTTTAAACTATTAACAAAATGCTGATCTTCATGTAAATAACTTAAAGAACAGAAGTAGTTAATTTAAAGTTTTTAATTTTAAACTATTAACAAAATCCAGATCTTCAAGTAAATAACTTATAGAACAAAGGTAGTTATTTTAGTATTTTCAATTTTGAACTATTAACAAAATTCTGATCTTCAAGTAAATAACTTAAAGAACTAAAGTATTAGTTTGAAGATTTTGATTTTAAATTGTCTACATATATCTGTTCTTTAAGTAAATAACTAAAAGAACAAAAGTAGTTAGAGTATAGCTTTAATTTTCAACTATTAACAAAATGCAGATCTTCAAGTAAATAACTTATAGAACAAAAGTAGTTATTTTAGGGTTTTCAATTTTAAACTATTAACAAAATTCTGAACTTCATGTAAATAACTTATAGAACAGAAGTAGTTAATTTAGAGTTTTAATTTTAAACTATTAACTAAACGCAGATCTTCAAGTAAATAACTTATAGAACAAAAGTAGTTATTTTAGGGTTTTCAATTTTAAACTATTAACAAAATTCTGATCTTTAAGTAAATAACTTAAGAAACTAAAGTATTAGTTAGAAGATTTTAATTTTAAATTGCTACAAAAATCTGTTCTTCAAGTAAATAACTTATAGAAGAAAAGTAGTTATTTTAGAGTTTTCAATTTTAAACTATTGACAACATTCTAATCTTCAAGTGAATAACTTATAGAACAGAAGTAGTTAATTTAGAGTTTTTAATTTTAAAATATTAACAAAATGGAGATCTTCAAGTAAAAAACTTATAGAACAAAAATAGTTATTTTAGGGTTTTCAATTATAACTATTAACAAAATTCTGATCTTTAAGTAAATAACTTAAGGAACTAAAGTATTAGTTAGAATATTTTAATTTTAAACTATTAACAAAATGCAGATCTTCAAGTAAATAACTTTTAGAACAAAAATAGTTATTTTATGGTTTTCAATTTTAAACTATTAACAAAGTTCTGATCTTCAAGTAAATAACTTAAAGAACTAAAGTATTAGTTTGAAGATTTCAATTTTAAATTGTCTACAAATTTCTGTTCTTTAAGTAAATAATTAAAAGAACAAAAGTAGTTAGTTTATAGCTTTAATTTTAAACTATTAACAATATACTGATTTTCAAGTAAATAACTTATAGACCAGCAGTAGTTAATTTAGAGTTTTTAATTTGTAACTATTAACAAAATGCTGATCTTCAAGTAAATAATTTATAGAACAGAAGTAGTTAATTTAGAGTTTTTAATTTGTAACTTTTAACAAAATGCTGATCTTCATGTAAATAATTTATAGACCAGCAGTAGTTAATTTAGAGTTTTTAATTTGTAACTATTAACAAAATGCTGATCTTCAAGTAAATAATTTATAGAACAGAAGTAGTTAATTTAGAGTTTTTAATTTTAAACTATTAACAAAATGCAGATCTTCAAGTAAATAACTTATAGAACAAAAATAGTTATTTTAGGGTTTTCAATTTTAAACTATTAGCAAAATTCCGATCTTCAAGTAAATAACTTAAAGACCTAAAGTATTAGTTAGAAGATTTTGATTTTAAATTGCTGCAAATTTCTGTTCTTCAAGTAAACAACTTATAGAACAAAAGTAGTTATTTTAGAGTTTTCAATTTTAAACTATTAACAAAATTCTGATCTTCAAGTAAATAACTTATAGAACAGAAGTAGTTAATTTAGAGTTTTTAATTTTGAACTATTAACAAAATGCAGATCTTCAAGTAAATAACTTATAGAACAAAAGTAGTTATTTTAGGGTTTTCAATTTTAAACTATTAACAAAATTCTGATCTTCATATAAATAACTTATAGAACAGAGGTAGTTAATTTAGAGTTTTTAATTTTAAACTATTAACTAAACGCAGATCTTCAAGTAAGTAACTTATCGAACAAAAGTAGTTATTTTAGGGTTTTCAATTTTAAACTATTAACAAAATTCTGATCTTTAAGTAAATAACTTAAGGAACTAAAGTATTAGTTAGAAGATTTTAATTTTAAATTGCTACAAAATTCTGTTAATCAAGTAAATAACTTATAGAACAAAAGTAGTTATTTTAGAGTTTTCAATTTTAAACTATTGACAACATTCTGATCTTCAAGTAAAAAACTTATAAAACAGAAGTAGTTAGTTTAGAGTTTTTAATTTTAAACTATTAACAAAATGCAGATCTTCAAGTAAATAACTGATAGAACAAAAGTAGTTATTTTAGGGTTTTCAATTTTAAACTATTAACAAAATGCTGATCTTCATGTAAATAACTTATAGAACAAAAGTAGTTAATTTAGAGTTTTTAATTTTAAACTATTAACTAAATGCAGATCTTCAAGTAAATAACTAACAGAACAAAACTAGTTATTTTAGGGATTTCAATTTTAAACTATTAACAAAATTTTGATCTTTAAGTAAATAACTTAAGGAACTAAAGTATTACTTACAAGATTTTAATTTTAAATTGCTGCAAAATTCTGTTCTTCAAGTAAATAACTTATAGAATAGAAGTAGTTAATTTAGAGTTTTTAATTTTAAACTATTAACAAAATGCAGATCTTCAAGTAAATAACTTATAGAACAAAAATAGTTATTTTATGGTTTTCAATTTTAAACTATTAACAAAATTCTGATCTTCAAGTAAATAACTTAAAGAACTAAAGTATTAGTTTGAAGATTTCGATTTTAAATTGTCTACAAATTTCTGTTCTTTAAGTAAATAATTAAAAGAACAAAAGTAGTTAGTTTATAGCTTTAATTTTAAACTATTAACAATATACTGATTTACAAGTAAATAACTTATAGACCAGAAGTTGTTAATTTAGAGTTTTTAATTTGTAACTATTAACAAAATGCTGATCTTCAAGTAAATAACTTATAAAACAGAAGTAGTTAATTTAGAGTTTTTAATTTTAAACTATTAACAAAATGCAGATCTTCAAGTAAATAACTAATAGAACAAAAGTAGTTATTTTAGGGTTTTCAATTTTAAACTATTAACAAAATGCTGATCTTCATGTAAATAACTTAAAGAACAGAAGTAGTTAATTTAAAGTTTTTAATTTTAAACTATTAACAAAATCCAGATCTTCAAGTAAATAACTTATAGAACAAAGGTAGTTATTTTAGTATTTTCAATTTTGAACTATTAACAAAATTCTGATCTTCAAGTAAATAACTTAAAGAACTAAAGTATTAGTTTGAAGATTTTGATTTTAAATTGTCTACATATATCTGTTCTTTAAGTAAATAACTAAAAGAACAAAAGTAGTTAGAGTATAGCTTTAATTTTCAACTATTAACAAAATGCAGATCTTCAAGTAAATAACTTATAGAACAAAAGTAGTTATTTTAGGGTTTTCAATTTTAAACTATTAACAAAATTCTGATCTTCATGTAAATAACTTATAGAACAGAAGTAGTTAATTTAGAGTTTTAATTTTAAACTATTAACTAAACGCAGATCTTCAAGTAAATAACTTATAGAACAAAAGTAGTTATTTTAGGGTTTTCAATTTTAAACTATTAACAAAATTCTGATCTTTAAGTAAATAACTTAAGAAACTAAAGTATTAGTTAGAAGATTTTAATTTTAAATTGCTACAAAATTCTGTTCTTCAAGTAAATAACTTATAGAAGAAAAGTAGTTATTTTAGAGTTTTCAATTTTAAACTATTGACAACATTCTGATCTTCAAGTGAATAACTTATAGAACAGAAGTAGTTAATTTAGAGTTTTTAATTTTAAAATATTAACAAAATGGAGATCTTCAAGTAAAAAACTTATAGAACAAAAATAGTTATTTTAGGGTTTTCAATTTTAAACTATTAACAAAATTCTGATCTTTAAGTAAATAACTTAAGGAACTAAAGTATTAGTTAGAATATTTTAATTTTAAACTATTAACAAAATGCAGATCTTCAAGTAAACAACTTTTAGAACAAAAATAGTTATTTTATGGTTTTCAATTTTAAACTATTAACAAAGTTCTGATCTTCAAGTAAATAACTTAAAGCACTAAAGTATTAGTTTGAAGATTTCAATTTTAAATTGTCTACAAATTTCTGTTCTTTAAGTAAATAATTAAAAGAACAAAAGTAGTTAGTTTATAGCTTTAATTTTAAACTATTAACAATATACTGATTTACTAGTAAATAACTTATAGACCAGCAGTAGTTAATTTAGAGTTTTTAATTTGTAACTATTAACAAAATGCAGATCTTCAAGTAAATAACTTATAGAACAAAAGTAGTTATTTTAGGGTTTTCAATTTTAAACTATTAACAAAATTCTGATCTTCATATAAATAACTTATAGAACAGAGGTAGTTAATTTAGAGTTTTTAATTTTAAACTATTAACTAAACGCAGATCTTCAAGTAAGTAACTTATCGAACAAAAGTAGTTATTTTAGGGTTTTCAATTTTAAACTATTAACAAAATTCTGATCTTTAAGTAAATAACTTAAGGAACTAAAGTATTAGTTAGAAGATTTTAATTTTAAATTGCTACAAAATTCTGTTCTTTAAGTAAATAATTAAAAGAACAAAAGTAGTTAGTTTATAGCTTTAATTTTAAACTATTAACAATATACTGATTTACAAGTAAATAACTTATAGACCAGAAGTAGTTAATTTAGAGTTTTTAATTTGTAACTATTAACAAAATGCTGATCTTCATGTAAATAACTTAAAGAACAGAAGTAGTTAATTTAAAGTTTTTAATTTTAAACTATTAACAAAATCCAGATCTTCAAGTAAATAACTTATAGAACAAACGTAGTTATTTTAGTATTTTCAATTTTGAACTATTAACAAAATTCTGATCTTCAAGTAAATAACTTAAAGAACTAAAGTATTAGTTTGAAGATTTTGATTTTAAATTGTCTACATATTTCTGTTCTTTAAGTAAATAACTAAAAGAACAAAAGTAGTTAGAGTATAGCTTTAATTTTAAACTATTAACAAAATGCAGATCTTCAAGTAAATAACTTATAGAACAAATGTAGTTATTTTAGGGTTTTCAATTTTAAACTATTAACAAAATTCTGATCTTCATGTAAATAACTTATAGAACAGAAGTAGTTAATTTAGAGTTTTTAATTTTAAACTATTAACTAAACGCAGATCTTCAAGTAAATAACTTATAGAACAAAAGTAGTTATTTTAGGGCTTTCAATTTTAAACTATTAACAAAATTCTGATCTTTAAGTAAATAACTTAAGGAACTAAAGTATTAGTTAGAAGATTTTAATTTTAAATTGCTACAAAATTCTGTTCTTCAAGTAAATAACTTATAGAAGAAAAGTAGTTATTTTAGAGTTTTCAATTTTAAACTATTGACAACATTCTGATCTTCAAGTGAATAACGTATAGAACAGAAGTAGTTAATTTAGAGTTTTTAATTTTAAAATATTAACAAAATGGAGATCTTCAAGTAAAAAACTTATAGAACAAAAATAGTTATTTTAGGGTTTTCAATTTTAAACTATTAGCAAAATTTTGATCTTTAAGTAAATAACTTAAGGAACTAAAGTATTACTTACAAGATTTTAATTTTAAATTGCTGCAAAATTCTGTTCTTCAAGTAAATAACTTATAGAAGAAAAGTAGTTATTTTAGAGTTTTCAATTTTAAACTATTGACAACATTCTGATCTTCAAGTGAATAACTTATAGAACAAAAGTAGTTAATTTAGAGTTTTTAATTTTAAACTATTAACTAAATGCAGATCTTCAAGTAAATAACTAACAGAACAAAACTAGTTATTTTAGGGATTTCAATTTTAAACTATTAACAAAATTTTGATCTTTAAGTAAATAACTTAAGGAACTAAAGTATTACTTACAAGATTTTAATTTTAAATTGCTGCAAAATTCTGTTCTTCAAGTAAATAACTTATAGAATAGAAGTAGTTAATTTAGAGTTTTTAATTTTAAACTATTAACAAAATGCAGATCTTCAAGTAAATAACTTATAGAACAAAAATAGTTATTTTATGGTTTTCAACTTTAAACTATTAACAAAATTCTGATCTTCAAGTAAATAACTTAAAGAACTAAAGTATTAGTTTGAAGATTTCGATTTTAAATTGTCTACAAATTTCTGTTCTTTAAGTAAATAATTAAAAGAACAAAAGTAGTTAGTTTATAGCTTTAATTTTAAACTATTAACAATATACTGATTTACAAGTAAATAACTTATAGACCAGAAGTTGTTAATTTAGAGTTTTTAATTTGTAACTATTAACAAAATGCTGATCTTCAAGTAAATAACTTATAAAACAGAAGTAGTTAATTTAGAGTTTTTAATTTTAAACTATTAACAAAATGCAGATCTTCAAGTAAATAACTAATAGAACAAAAGTAGTTATTTTAGGGTTTTCAATTTTAAACTATTAACAAAATGCTGATCTTCATGTAAATAACTTAAAGAACAGAAGTAGTTAATTTAAAGTTTTTAATTTTAAACTATTAACAAAATCCAGATCTTCAAGTAAATAACTTATAGAACAAAGGTAGTTATTTTAGTATTTTCAATTTTGAACTATTAACAAAATTCTGATCTTCAAGTAAATAACTTAAAGAACTAAAGTATTAGTTTGAAGATTTTGATTTTAAATTGTCTACATATATCTGTTCTTTAAGTAAATAACTAAAAGAACAAAAGTAGTTAGAGTATAGCTTTAATTTTCAACTATTAACAAAATGCAGATCTTCAAGTAAATAACTTATAGAACAAAAGTAGTTATTTTAGGGTTTTCAATTTTAAACTATTAACAAAATTCTGATCTTCATGTAAATAACTTATAGAACAGAAGTAGTTAATTTAGAGTTTTAATTTTAAACTATTAACTAAACGCAGATCTTCAAGTAAATAACTTATAGAACAAAAGTAGTTATTTTAGGGTTTTCAATTTTAAACTATTAACAAAATTCTGATCTTTAAGTAAATAACTTAAGAAACTAAAGTATTAGTTAGAAGATTTTAATTTTAAATTGCTAAAAAATTCTGTTCTTCAAGTAAATAACTTATTGAAGAAAAGTAGTTATTTTAGAGTTTTCAATTTTAAACTATTGACAACATTCTGATCTTCAAGTGAATAACTTATAGAACAGAAGTAGTTAATTTAGAGTTTTTAATTTTAAAATATTAACAAAATGGAGATCTTCAAGTAAAAAACTTATAGAACAAAAATAGTTATTTTAGGGTTTTCAATTTTAAACTATTAACAAAATTCTGATCTTTAAGTAAATAACTTAAGGAACTAAAGTATTAGTTAGAATATTTTAATTTTAAACTATTAACAAAATGCAGATCTTCAATTAAACAACTTTTAGAACAAAAATAGTTATTTTATGGTTTTCAATTTTAAACTATTAACAAAGTTCTGATCTTCAAGTAAATAACTTAAAGAACTAAAGTATTAGTTTGAAGATTTCAATTTTAAATTGTCTACAAATTTCTGTTCTTTAAGTAAATAATTAAAAGAACAAAAGTAGTTAGTTTATAGCTTTAATTTTAAACTATTAACAATATACTGATTTACTAGTAAATAACTTATAGACCAGCAGTAGTTAATTTAGAGTTTTTAATTTGTAACTATTAACAAAATGCTGATCTTCAAGTAAATAACTTATAGAACAGAAGTAGTTAATTTAGAGTTTTTAATTTTAAGCTATTAACAAAATGCAGATCTTCAAGTAAATAACTTATAGAACAGAAGTAGTTAATTTGGAGTTTTTAATTTTAAACTATTAACAAAATGCAGATCTTCAAGTAAATAACTTATAGAACAAAAATAGTTATTTTATGGTTTTCAATTTTAAACTATTAACAAAATTCTGATCTTCAAGTAAGTAACTTAAAGAACTAAAGTATTAGTTTGAAGATTTATATTTTAAATTGTCTACAAATTTCTGTTCTTTAAGTAAATAATTAAAAGAACAAAAGTAGTTAGTTTATAGCTTTAATTTTAAACTATTAACAATATACTGATTTACAAGTAAATAACTTATAGAACAGAAGTAGTTAATTTGGAGTTTTTAATTTGTAACTATTAACAAAATGCTGATCTTCATGTAAATAACTTAAAGAACAGAAGTAGTTAATTTAAAGTTTTTTATTTTAAACTATTAACAAAATCCAGATCTTCAAGTAAATAACTTATAGAACAAACGTAGTTATTTTAGTATTTTCAATTTTGAACTATTAACAAAATTCTGATCTTCAAGTAAATAACTTAAAGAACTAAAGTATTAGTTTGAAGATTTTGATTTTAAATTGTCTACATATTTCTGTTCTTTAAGTAAATAACTAAAAGAACAAAAGTAGTTAGAGTATAGCTTTAATTTTAAACTATTAACAAAATGCAGATCTTCAAGTAAATAACTTATAGAACAAAAGTAGTTATTTTAGGGCTTTCAATTTTAAACTATTAACAAAATTCTGATCTTTAAGTAAATAACTTAAGGAACTAAAGTATTAGTTAGAAGATTTTAATTTTAAATTGCTACAAAATTCTGTTCTTCAAGTAAATAACTTATAGAAGAAAAGTAGTTATTTTAGAGTTTTCAATTTTAAACTATTGACAACATTCTGATCTTCAAGTGAATAACTTATAGAACAGAAGTAGTTAATTTAGAGTTTTTAATTTTAAAATATTAACAAAATGGAGATCTTCAAGTAAAAAACTTATAGAACAAAAATAGTTATTTTAGGGTTTTCAATTTTAAACTATTAGCAAAATTCTGATCTTCAAGTAAATAACTTAAAGAACTAAAGTATTAGTTAGAAAATTTGTATTTAAATTGCTACAAAATTCTGTTCTTCAAGTAAATAACTTATAGAACAAAAGTAGCTATTTTAGAGTTTTCAATTTTAAACTATTAACAAAATTCTGATCTTCAAGTAAATAACTTATAGAACAGAAGTAGTTAATTTAGAGTTTTTAATTTTAAACTATTAACTAAATGCAGATGTTCAAGTAAATAACTTATAGAACAAAAGTAGTTATTTTAGGGTTTTCAATTTTAAACTATTAACAAAATTCTGATCTTTAAGTAAATAACTTAAGGAACTAAAGTATTAGTTAGAAGACTTTAATTTTAAACTATTAACAAAATGCAGATCTTCAAGTAAATAACTTTTAGAACAAAAATAGTTATTTTATGGTTTTCAATTTTAAACTATATACAAAGTTCTGATCTTCAAGTAAATAACTTAAAGAACTAAAGTATTAGTTTGAAGATTTCAATTTTAAATTGTCTACAAATTTCTGTTCTTTAAGTAATCAATTAAAAAAACAAAAGTAGTTAGTTTATAGCTTTAATTTTAAACTATTAACAATATACTGATTTACAAGTAAATAACTTATAGACCAGCAGTAGTTAATTTAGAGTTTTTAATTTGTAACTATTAACAAAATGCTGATCTTCAAGTAAATAATTTATAGAACAGAAGTAGTTAATGTAGAGTTTTTAATTTGTAACTATTAACAAAATGCTGATCTTCAAGTAAATAATTTATAGACCAGCAGTAGTTAATTTAGAGTTTTTAATTTGTAACTATTAACAAAATGCTGATTTTCAAGTAAATAATTTATAGAACAGAAGTAGTTAATTTAGAGTTTTTAATTTTAAACTATTAACAAAATGCAGATCTTTAAGTAAATAACTTATAGAACAAAAATAGTTATTTTATGGTTTTCCATTTTAAACTATTAACAAAATTCTGATCTTCAAGTAAATAACTTAAAGAACTAAAGTATTAGTTTGAAGATTTCGATTTTAAATTGTCTACAAATTTCTGTTCTTTAAGTAAATAATTAAAAGAACAAATGTAGTTAATTTATAGCTTTAATTTTAAACTATTAACAATATACTGATTTACAAGTAAATAACTTATAGACCAGAAGTAGTTAATTTAGAGTTTTTAATTTGTAACTATTAACAAAATGCTGATCTTCAAGTAAATAACTTATAGAACAAAAGTAGTTATTTTAGGGTTTTCAATTTTAAACTATTAGCAAAATTCCGATCTTCAAGTAAATAACTTAAAGAACTAATGTATTAGTTAGAAGATTTTGATTTTAAATTGCTGCAAATTTCTGTTCTTCAAGTAAATAACTTATAGAACAAAAGTAGTTATTTTAGAGTTTTCAATTTTAAACTATTAACAAAATTCTGATCTTCAAGTAAATAACTTATAGAACAGAAGTAGTTAATTTAGAGTTTTTAATTTTGAACTATTAACAAAATGCAGATCTTCAAGTAAATAACTTATAGAACAAAAGTAGTTATTTTAGGGTTTTCAATTTTAAACTATTAACAAAATTCTGATCTTCATATAAATAACTTATAGAACAGAGGTAGTTAATTTAGAGTTTTTAATTTTAAACTATTAACTAAACGCAGATCTTCAAGTAAGTAACTTATCGAACAAAAGTAGTTATTTTAGGGTTTTCAATTTTAAACTATTAACAAAATTCTGATCTTTAAGTAAATAACTTAAGGAACTAAAGTATTAGTTAGAAGATTTTAATTTTAAATTGCTACAAAATTCTGTTAATCAAGTAAATAACTTATAGAACAAAAGTAGTTATTTTAGAGTTTTCAATTTTAAACTATTGACAACATTCTGATCTTCAAGTAAAAAACTTATAGAACAGAAGTAGTTAATTTAGAGTTTTTAATTTTAAACTATTAACAAAATGCAGATTTTCAAGTAAATAACTTATTGAACAAAAGTAGTTATTTTAGGGTTTTCAATTTTATACTATTAACAAAATTCTGATCTTCATGTAAATAACTTATAGAACAGAAGTAGTTAATTTAGAGTTTTTAATTTTAAACTATTAACTAAATGCAGATCTTCAAGTAAATAACTAACAGAACAGAAGTAGTTAATTTAGAGTTTTTAATTTTAAACTATTAACAAAATGCAGATCTTCAAGTAAATAACTTAAAGAACTAAAGTATTAGTTAGAAGATTTTGATTTTAAATTGCTACAAAGGTTCTGTTCTTCAAGTAAATAACTTATAGAACAAAAGTAGATAATTAAGAGTTTTCAATTTTAGACTATTAACAAAATGCAGATTTTCAAGTAAATAACTTATAGAACAAAAGTAGTTATTTTAGAGTTTTCAATTTTAAACTATTAACAACATTCTGATCTTCAAGTAAATAACTTATAGAATAGAAGTAGTTAATTTAGAGTTTTTAATTTTAAACTATTAATAACATTCTGATCTTCAAGTAAATAACTTATAAAACAGAAGTAGTTAATTTAGAGTAATTAATTTTAGACTATTAACAAAATGCAGAACTTCAAGTAAATAACTTATAGAACAAAATTAGTTAATTTAGGGTTTTCAATTTTGAACTATTAACAAAATTCTGATCTTCAAGTAAATAACTTAAAGAACTAAAGTATTAGTTTGAAGATTTTGATTTTAAATTGTTTACATATTTCTGTTCTTTAAGTAAATAACTAAAAGAACAAAAGTAGTTAGATTATAGCATTAATTTTAAACTATTAACAAAATGCAGATCTTCAAGTAATTAACTTATAGAACAAAAGTAGTTATTTTAGGGTTTTCAATTTTAAACTATTAACTAAATTCTGATCTTCATGTAAATAACTTATAGAACAGAAGTAGTTAATTTAGAATTTTTAATTTTAAACTATTAACAAAATGCAGATCTTCAAGTAAATAACTTATAGAACAAAAGTAGTTATTTTAGGGTTTTCAATTTTAAACTATTAACAAAATTCTGATCTTCAAGTAAATACCTTAAGGAACTAAAGTATTAGTTAGAAGATTATTATTTTAAATTGCTACAAAATTCTTTTCTTCAAGTAAATAACTTATAGAACAAAACTAGTTATTTTAGAGTTTTCAATTTGAAACTATTAACACCATTCTGATCTTCAAGTAAATAACTTATAGAACAGAAGTAGTTAATTTAGAGTTTTTAATTTTTAACTATTAACAAAATGCAGATCTTTAAGTAAATAACTTATAGAACAAAAATAGTTATTTTAGGGTTTTCAATTTTAAACTATTAACAAAATTCTGATCTTCAAGTAAATAACTTAAAGAACTAAAGTATTAGTTTGAAGATTTCGATTTTAAATTGTCTACAAATTTCTGTTCTTTAAGTAAATAACTAAAAGAACAAAAGTAGTTAGTTTCTAGCTTTCATTTTAAACTATTAACAAAATACTGATTTTCAAGTAAATAACTTATAGACCAGAAGTAGTTAATTTAGAGTTTTTAATTTTAAACTATTAACAAAATGCAGATCTTCAAGTAAATAACTTATAGAACAAAAGTAGTTAATTTAGGGTTTTCAATTTTGAACTATTAACAAAATTCTGATCTTCAAGTAAATAACTTAAAGAACTAAAGTATTAGTTTGAAGATTTTGATTTTAAATTGTTTACATATTTCTGTTCTTTAAGTAAATAACTAAAAGAACAAAAGTAGTTAGATTATAGCATTAATTTTAAACTATTAACAAAATGCAGATCTTCAAGTAATTAACTTATAGAACAAAAGTAGTTATTTTAGGGTTTTCAATTTTAAACTATTAGCAAAATTCTGATCTTCAAGTAAATAACTTAAAGAACTAAAGTATTAGTTAGAAGATTTTGATTTTAAATTGCTACAAAAATCTCTTCTTCAAGTGTATAGCTTATAGAACAAAGGTAGTTATTTTAGCGTTTTCAATTATAACTATTAACATAATTCTGATCTTCAAGTAAATAACTTAAAGAACTAAAGTATTAGTTTGAAGATTTTGATTTTAAATTGTCTACAAAATTCTGTTTTTCTAGTAAATAACTTATAGAACAAAAGTAGTTATTTTCGGGTTTTCAATTTTAAACTATTAACAAAATTCTGAGCTTCAAGTAAATAACTTAAGGAACTAAAGTATTAGTTAGAAAATTTTTATTTTAAATTGCTACAAAATTCTTTTCTTCAAGTAAATAACTTATAGAACAAAACTAGTTATTTTAGAGTTTTCAATTTTAACCTATTAACAACATTCTGATCTTCAAGTAAATAACTTATAGAAGAGAAGTAGTTAATTTAGAGTTTTTAATTTTAAACTATTAACAAAATGCAGATCTTCAAGTAAATAACTTATAGAACAAAAGTAGTTATTTTAGGGTTTTCAATTTTAAACTATTAACTAAATTCTGATCTTCATGTAAATAACTTATAGAACAGAAGTAGTTAATTTAGAATTTTTAATTTTAAACTATTAACAAAATGCAGATCTTCAAGTAAATAACTTTTAGAACAAAAGTAGTTATTTTAGGGTTTTCTATTTTAAACTATTAACAAAATTCTGATCTTCAAGTAAATACCTTAAGGAACTAAAGTATTAGTTAGAAGAATATTATTTTAAATTGCTACAAAATTCTTTTCTTCAAGTAAATAACTTATAGAACAAAACTAGTTATTTTAGAGTTTTCAATTTTAAACTATTAACACCATTCTGATCTTCAAGTAAATAACTTATAGAACAGAAGTAGTTAATTTAGAGTTTTTAATTTTTAACTATTAACAAAATGCAGATATTTAAGTAAATAACTTATAGAACAAAAATAGTTATTTTAGGGTTTTCAATTTTAAACTATTAACAAAATTCTGATCTTCAAGTAAATAACTTAAGGAACTAAAGTATTAATTAGAAGATTATTATTTTAAATTGCTACAAAATTCTTTTTTTCAAGTAAATAACTTATAGAACAAAACTAGTTATTTTAGAGTTTTCAATTTTAAACTATTAACAACATTCTGATCTTCAAGTAAATAACTTATAGAACAGAAGTAGTTAATTTAGAGTTTTTAATTTTAAACTATTAACAAAATGCAGATCTTCAAGTAAATAACTTATAGAACAAAAGTAGTTATTTTAGGGTTTTCAATTTTAAACTATTAACAAAATTCTGATCTTCAAGTAAATAACTTAAGGAACTAAAGTATTAGTTAGAAGATTATTATTTTAAATTGCTACAAAATTCTTTTTTTCAAGTAAATAACTTATAGAACAAAACTAGTTATTTTAGAGTTTTCAATTTTAAACTATTAACAACATTCTGATCTTCAAGTAAATAACTTATAGAACAGAAGTAGTTAATTTATAGTTTTTAATTTTAAACTATTAACAAAATGCAGATCTTTAAGTAAATAACTTATAGAACAAAAGTAGTTATTTTAGGGATTTCAATTTTAAACTATTAACAAAATTTTGATCTTTAAGTAAATAACTTAAGGAACTAAAGTATTACTTACAAGATTTTAGTTTTAAATTGCTGCAAAATTCTGTTCTTCAAGTAAATAACTTATAGAATAGAAGTAGTTAATTTAGAGTTTTTAATTTTAAACTATTAACAAAATGCAGATCTTCAAGTAAATAACTTATAAAACAGAAGTAGTTAATTTAGAGTTTTTAATTTTAAACTATTAACAAAATGCAGATCTTCAAGTAAATAACTAATAGAACAAAAGTAGTTATTTTAGGGTTTTCAATTTTAAACTATTAACAAAATGCTGATCTTCATGTAAATAACTTAAAGAACAGAAGTAGTTAATTTAAAGTTTTTAATTTTAAACTATTAACAAAATCCAGATCTTCAAGTAAATAACTTATAGAACAAAGGTAGTTATTTTAGTATTTTCAATTTTGAACTATTAACAAAATTCTGATCTTCAAGTAAATAACTTAAAGAACTAAAGTATTAGTTTGAAGATTTTGATTTTAAATTGTCTACATATATCTGTTCTTTAAGTAAATAACTAAAAGAACAAAAGTAGTTAGAGTATAGCTTTAATTTTCAACTATTAACAAAATGCAGATCTTCAAGTAAATAACTTATAGAACAAAAGTAGTTATTTTAGGGTTTTCAATTTTAAACTATTAACAAAATTCTGAACTTCATGTAAATAACTTATAGAACAGAAGTAGTTAATTTAGAGTTTTAATTTTAAACTATTAACTAAACGCAGATCTTCAAGTAAATAACTTATAGAACAAAAGTAGTTATTTTAGGGTTTTCAATTTTAAACTATTAACAAAATTCTGATCTTTAAGTAAATAACTTAAGAAACTAAAGTATTAGTTAGAAGATTTTAATTTTAAATTGCTACAAAAATCTGTTCTTCAAGTAAATAACTTATAGAAGAAAAGTAGTTATTTTAGAGTTTTCAATTTTAAACTATTGACAACATTCTAATCTTCAAGTGAATAACTTATAGAACAGAAGTAGTTAATTTAGAGTTTTTAATTTTAAAATATTAACAAAATGGAGATCTTCAAGTAAAAAACTTATAGAACAAAAATAGTTATTTTAGGGTTTTCAATTTTAAACTATTAACAAAATTCTGATCTTTAAGTAAATAACTTAAGGAACTAAAGTATTAGTTAGAATATTTTAATTTTAAACTATTAACAAAATGCAGATCTTCAAGTAAATAACTTTTAGAACAAAAATAGTTATTTTATGGTTTTCAATTTTAAACTATTAACAAAGTTCTGATCTTCAAGTAAATAACTTAAAGAACTAAAGTATTAGTTTGAAGATTTCAATTTTAAATTGTCTACAAATTTCTGTTCTTTAAGTAAATAATTAAAAGAACAAAAGTAGTTAGTTTATAGCTTTAATTTTAAACTATTAACAATATACTGATTTTCAAGTAAATAACTTATAGACCAGCAGTAGTTAATTTAGAGTTTTTAATTTGTAACTATTAACAAAATGCTGATCTTCAAGTAAATAATTTATAGAACAGAAGTAGTTAATTTAGAGTTTTTAATTTGTAACTTTTAACAAAATGCTGATCTTCATGTAAATAATTTATAGACCAGCAGTAGTTAATTTAGAGTTTTTAATTTGTAACTATTAACAAAATGCTGATCTTCAAGTAAATAATTTATAGAACAGAAGTAGTTAATTTAGAGTTTTTAATTTTAAACTATTAACAAAATGCAGATCTTCAAGTAAATAACTTATAGAACAAAAATAGTTATTTTAGGGTTTTCAATTTTAAACTATTAGCAAAATTCCGATCTTCAAGTAAATAACTTAAAGACCTAAAGTATTAGTTAGAAGATTTTGATTTTAAATTGCTGCAAATTTCTGTTCTTCAAGTAAATAACTTATAGAACAAAAGTAGTTATTTTAGAGTTTTCAATTTTAAACTATTAACAAAATTCTGATCTTCAAGTAAATAACTTATAGAACAGAAGTAGTTAATTTAGAGTTTTTAATTTTGAACTATTAACAAAATGCAGATCTTCAAGTAAATAACTTATAGAACAAAAGTAGTTATTTTAGGGTTTTCAATTTTAAACTATTAACAAAATTCTGATCTTCATATAAATAACTTATAGAACAGAGGTAGTTAATTTAGAGTTTTTAATTTTAAACTATTAACTAAACGCAGATCTTCAAGTAAGTAACTTATCGAACAAAAGTAGTTATTTTAGGGTTTTCAATTTTAAACTATTAACAAAATTCTGATCTTTAAGTAAATAACTTAAGGAACTAAAGTATTAGTTAGAAGATTTTAATTTTAAATTGCTACAAAATTCTGTTAATCAAGTAAATAACTTATAGAACAAAAGTAGTTATTTTAGAGTTTTCAATTTTAAACTATTGACAACATTCTGATCTTCAAGTAAAAAACTTATAAAACAGAAGTAGTTAGTTTAGAGTTTTTAATTTTAAACTATTAACAAAATGCAGATCTTCAAGTAAATAACTGATAGAACAAAAGTAGTTATTTTAGGGTTTTCAATTTTAAACTATTAACAAAATGCTGATCTTCATGTAAATAACTTATAGAACAAAAGTAGTTAATTTAGAGTTTTTAATTTTAAACTATTAACTAAATGCAGATCTTCAAGTAAATAACTAACAGAACAAAACTAGTTATTTTAGGGATTTCAATTTTAAACTATTAACAAAATTTTGATCTTTAAGTAAATAACTTAAGGAACTAAAGTATTACTTACAAGATTTTAATTTTAAATTGCTGCAAAATTCTGTTCTTCAAGTAAATAACTTATAGAATAGAAGTAGTTAATTTAGAGTTTTTAATTTTAAACTATTAACAAAATGCAGATCTTCAAGTAAATAACTTATAGAACAAAAATAGTTATTTTATGGTTTTCAATTTTAAACTATTAACAAAATTCTGATCTTCAAGTAAATAACTTAAAGAACTAAAGTATTAGTTTGAAGATTTCGATTTTAAATTGTCTACAAATTTCTGTTCTTTAAGTAAATAATTAAAAGAACAAAAGTAGTTAGTTTATAGCTTTAATTTTAAACTATTAACAATATACTGATTTACAAGTAAATAACTTATAGACCAGAAGTTGTTAATTTAGAGTTTTTAATTTGTAACTATTAACAAAATGCTGATCTTCAAGTAAATAACTTATAAAACAGAAGTAGTTAATTTAGAGTTTTTAATTTTAAACTATTAACAAAATGCAGATCTTCAAGTAAATAACTAATAGAACAAAAGTAGTTATTTTAGGGTTTTCAATTTTAAACTATTAACAAAATGCTGATCTTCATGTAAATAACTTAAAGAACAGAAGTAGTTAATTTAAAGTTTTTAATTTTAAACTATTAACAAAATCCAGATCTTCAAGTAAATAACTTATAGAACAAAGGTAGTTATTTTAGTATTTTCAATTTTGAACTATTAACAAAATTCTGATCTTCAAGTAAATAACTTAAAGAACTAAAGTATTAGTTTGAAGATTTTGATTTTAAATTGTCTACATATATCTGTTCTTTAAGTAAATAACTAAAAGAACAAAAGTAGTTAGAGTATAGCTTTAATTTTCAACTATTAACAAAATGCAGATCTTCAAGTAAATAACTTATAGAACAAAAGTAGTTATTTTAGGGTTTTCAATTTTAAACTATTAACAAAATTCTGATCTTTAAGTAAATAACTTAAGGAACTAAAGTATTACTTACAAGATTTTAGTTTTAAATTGCTGCAACATTCTGTTCTTCAAGTAAATAACTTATAGAATAGAAGTAGTTAATTTAGAGTTTTTAATTTTAAACTATTAACAAAATGCAGATCTTCAAGTAAATTACTTATAAAACAGAAGTAGTTAATTTAGAGTTTTTAATTTTAAACTATTAACAAAATGCAGATCTTCAAGTAAATAACTAATAGAACAAAAGTAGTTATTTTAGGGTTTTCAATTTTAAACTATTAACAAAATGCTGATCTTCATGTAAATAACTTAAAGAACAGAAGTAGTTAATTTAAAGTTTTTAATTTTAAACTATTAACAAAATCCAGATCTTCAAGTAAATAACTTATAGAACAAAGGTAGTTATTTTAGTATTTTCAATTTTGAACTATTAACAAAATTCTGATCTTCAAGTAAATAACTTAAAGAACTAAAGTATTAGTTTGAAGATTTTGATTTTAAATTGTCTACATATATCTGTTCTTTAAGTAAATAACTAAAAGAACAAAAGTAGTTAGAGTATAGCTTTAATTTTCAACTATTAACAAAATGCAGATCTTCAAGTAAATAACTTATAGAACAAAAGTAGTTATTTTAGGGTTTTCAATTTTAAACTATTAACAAAATTCTGAACTTCATGTAAATAACTTATAGAACAGAAGTAGTTAATTTAGAGTTTTAATTTTAAACTATTAACTAAACGCAGATCTTCAAGTAAATAACTTATAGAACAAAAGTAGTTATTTTAGGGTTTTCAATTTTAAACTATTAACAAAATTCTGATCTTTAAGTAAATAACTTAAGAAACTAAAGTATTAGTTAGAAGATTTTAATTTTAAATTGCTACAAAAATCTGTTCTTCAAGTAAATAACTTATAGAAGAAAAGTAGTTATTTTAGAGTTTTCAATTTTAAACTATTGACAACATTCTAATCTTCAAGTGAATAACTTATAGAACAGAAGTAGTTAATTTAGAGTTTTTAATTTTAAAATATTAACAAAATGGAGATCTTCAAGTAAAAAACTTATAGAACAAAAATAGTTATTTTAGGGTTTTCAATTATAACTATTAACAAAATTCTGATCTTTAAGTAAATAACTTAAGGAACTAAAGTATTAGTTAGAATATTTTAATTTTAAACTATTAACAAAATGCAGATCTTCAAGTAAATAACTTTTAGAACAAAAATAGTTATTTTATGGTTTTCAATTTTAAACTATTAACAAAGTTCTGATCTTCAAGTAAATAACTTAAAGAACTAAAGTATTAGTTTGAAGATTTCAATTTTAAATTGTCTACAAATTTCTGTTCTTTAAGTAAATAATTAAAAGAACAAAAGTAGTTAGTTTATAGCTTTAATTTTAAACTATTAACAATATACTGATTTTCAAGTAAATAACTTATAGACCAGCAGTAGTTAATTTAGAGTTTTTAATTTGTAACTATTAACAAAATGCTGATCTTCAAGTAAATAATTTATAGAACAGAAGTAGTTAATTTAGAGTTTTTAATTTGTAACTTTTAACAAAATGCTGATCTTCATGTAAATAATTTATAGACCAGCAGTAGTTAATTTAGAGTTTTTAATTTGTAACTATTAACAAAATGCTGATCTTCAAGTAAATAATTTATAGAACAGAAGTAGTTAATTTAGAGTTTTTAATTTTAAACTATTAACAAAATGCAGATCTTCAAGTAAATAACTTATAGAACAAAAATAGTTATTTTAGGGTTTTCAATTTTAAACTATTAGCAAAATTCCGATCTTCAAGTAAATAACTTAAAGACCTAAAGTATTAGTTAGAAGATTTTGATTTTAAATTGCTGCAAATTTCTGTTCTTCAAGTAAACAACTTATAGAACAAAAGTAGTTATTTTAGAGTTTTCAATTTTAAACTATTAACAAAATTCTGATCTTCAAGTAAATAACTTATAGAACAGAAGTAGTTAATTTAGAGTTTTTAATTTTGAACTATTAACAAAATGCAGATCTTCAAGTAAATAACTTATAGAACAAAAGTAGTTATTTTAGGGTTTTCAATTTTAAACTATTAACAAAATTCTGATCTTCATATAAATAACTTATAGAACAGAGGTAGTTAATTTAGAGTTTTTAATTTTAAACTATTAACTAAACGCAGATCTTCAAGTAAGTAACTTATCGAACAAAAGTAGTTATTTTAGGGTTTTCAATTTTAAACTATTAACAAAATTCTGATCTTTAAGTAAATAACTTAAGGAACTAAAGTATTAGTTAGAAGATTTTAATTTTAAATTGCTACAAAATTCTGTTAATCAAGTAAATAACTTATAGAACAAAAGTAGTTATTTTAGAGTTTTCAATTTTAAACTATTGACAACATTCTGATCTTCAAGTAAAAAACTTATAAAACAGAAGTAGTTAGTTTAGAGTTTTTAATTTTAAACTATTAACAAAATGCAGATCTTCAAGTAAATAACTGATAGAACAAAAGTAGTTATTTTAGGGTTTTCAATTTTAAACTATTAACAAAATGCTGATCTTCATGTAAATAACTTATAGAACAAAAGTAGTTAATTTAGAGTTTTTAATTTTAAACTATTAACTAAATGCAGATCTTCAAGTAAATAACTAACAGAACAAAACTAGTTATTTTAGGGATTTCAATTTTAAACTATTAACAAAATTTTGATCTTTAAGTAAATAACTTAAGGAACTAAAGTATTACTTACAAGATTTTAATTTTAAATTGCTGCAAAATTCTGTTCTTCAAGTAAATAACTTATAGAATAGAAGTAGTTAATTTAGAGTTTTTAATTTTAAACTATTAACAAAATGCAGATCTTCAAGTAAATAACTTATAGAACAAAAATAGTTATTTTATGGTTTTCAATTTTAAACTATTAACAAAATTCTGATCTTCAAGTAAATAACTTAAAGAACTAAAGTATTAGTTTGAAGATTTCGATTTTAAATTGTCTACAAATTTCTGTTCTTTAAGTAAATAATTAAAAGAACAAAAGTAGTTAGTTTATAGCTTTAATTTTAAACTATTAACAATATACTGATTTACAAGTAAATAACTTATAGACCAGAAGTTGTTAATTTAGAGTTTTTAATTTGTAACTATTAACAAAATGCTGATCTTCAAGTAAATAACTTATAAAACAGAAGTAGTTAATTTAGAGTTTTTAATTTTAAACTATTAACAAAATGCAGATCTTCAAGTAAATAACTAATAGAACAAAAGTAGTTATTTTAGGGTTTTCAATTTTAAACTATTAACAAAATGCTGATCTTCATGTAAATAACTTAAAGAACAGAAGTAGTTAATTTAAAGTTTTTAATTTTAAACTATTAACAAAATCCAGATCTTCAAGTAAATAACTTATAGAACAAAGGTAGTTATTTTAGTATTTTCAATTTTGAACTATTAACAAAATTCTGATCTTCAAGTAAATAACTTAAAGAACTAAAGTATTAGTTTGAAGATTTTGATTTTAAATTGTCTACATATATCTGTTCTTTAAGTAAATAACTAAAAGAACAAAAGTAGTTAGAGTATAGCTTTAATTTTCAACTATTAACAAAATGCAGATCTTCAAGTAAATAACTTATAGAACAAAAGTAGTTATTTTAGGGTTTTCAATTTTAAACTATTAACAAAATTCTGATCTTCATGTAAATAACTTATAGAACAGAAGTAGTTAATTTAGAGTTTTAATTTTAAACTATTAACTAAACGCAGATCTTCAAGTAAATAACTTATAGAACAAAAGTAGTTATTTTAGGGTTTTCAATTTTAAACTATTAACAAAATTCTGATCTTTAAGTAAATAACTTAAGAAACTAAAGTATTAGTTAGAAGATTTTAATTTTAAATTGCTACAAAATTCTGTTCTTCAAGTAAATAACTTATAGAAGAAAAGTAGTTATTTTAGAGTTTTCAATTTTAAACTATTGACAACATTCTGATCTTCAAGTGAATAACTTATAGAACAGAAGTAGTTAATTTAGAGTTTTTAATTTTAAAATATTAACAAAATGGAGATCTTCAAGTAAAAAACTTATAGAACAAAAATAGTTATTTTAGGGTTTTCAATTTTAAACTATTAACAAAATTCTGATCTTTAAGTAAATAACTTAAGGAACTAAAGTATTAGTTAGAATATTTTAATTTTAAACTATTAACAAAATGCAGATCTTCAAGTAAACAACTTTTAGAACAAAAATAGTTATTTTATGGTTTTCAATTTTAAACTATTAACAAAGTTCTGATCTTCAAGTAAATAACTTAAAGCACTAAAGTATTAGTTTGAAGATTTCAATTTTAAATTGTCTACAAATTTCTGTTCTTTAAGTAAATAATTAAAAGAACAAAAGTAGTTAGTTTATAGCTTTAATTTTAAACTATTAACAATATACTGATTTACTAGTAAATAACTTATAGACCAGCAGTAGTTAATTTAGAGTTTTTAATTTGTAACTATTAACAAAATGCAGATCTTCAAGTAAATAACTTATAGAACAAAAGTAGTTATTTTAGGGTTTTCAATTTTAAACTATTAACAAAATTCTGATCTTCATATAAATAACTTATAGAACAGAGGTAGTTAATTTAGAGTTTTTAATTTTAAACTATTAACTAAACGCAGATCTTCAAGTAAGTAACTTATCGAACAAAAGTAGTTATTTTAGGGTTTTCAATTTTAAACTATTAACAAAATTCTGATCTTTAAGTAAATAACTTAAGGAACTAAAGTATTAGTTAGAAGATTTTAATTTTAAATTGCTACAAAATTCTGTTCTTTAAGTAAATAATTAAAAGAACAAAAGTAGTTAGTTTATAGCTTTAATTTTAAACTATTAACAATATACTGATTTACAAGTAAATAACTTATAGACCAGAAGTAGTTAATTTAGAGTTTTTAATTTGTAACTATTAACAAAATGCTGATCTTCATGTAAATAACTTAAAGAACAGAAGTAGTTAATTTAAAGTTTTTAATTTTAAACTATTAACAAAATCCAGATCTTCAAGTAAATAACTTATAGAACAAACGTAGTTATTTTAGTATTTTCAATTTTGAACTATTAACAAAATTCTGATCTTCAAGTAAATAACTTAAAGAACTAAAGTATTAGTTTGAAGATTTTGATTTTAAATTGTCTACATATTTCTGTTCTTTAAGTAAATAACTAAAAGAACAAAAGTAGTTAGAGTATAGCTTTAATTTTAAACTATTAACAAAATGCAGATCTTCAAGTAAATAACTTATAGAACAAATGTAGTTATTTTAGGGTTTTCAATTTTAAACTATTAACAAAATTCTGATCTTCATGTAAATAACTTATAGAACAGAAGTAGTTAATTTAGAGTTTTTAATTTTAAACTATTAACTAAACGCAGATCTTCAAGTAAATAACTTATAGAACAAAAGTAGTTATTTTAGGGCTTTCAATTTTAAACTATTAACAAAATTCTGATCTTTAAGTAAATAACTTAAGGAACTAAAGTATTAGTTAGAAGATTTTAATTTTAAATTGCTACAAAATTCTGTTCTTCAAGTAAATAACTTATAGAAGAAAAGTAGTTATTTTAGAGTTTTCAATTTTAAACTATTGACAACATTCTGATCTTCAAGTGAATAACGTATAGAACAGAAGTAGTTAATTTAGAGTTTTTAATTTTAAAATATTAACAAAATGGAGATCTTCAAGTAAAAAACTTATAGAACAAAAATAGTTATTTTAGGGTTTTCAATTTTAAACTATTAGCAAAATTTTGATCTTTAAGTAAATAACTTAAGGAACTAAAGTATTACTTACAAGATTTTAATTTTAAATTGCTGCAAAATTCTGTTCTTCAAGTAAATAACTTATAGAAGAAAAGTAGTTATTTTAGAGTTTTCAATTTTAAACTATTGACAACATTCTGATCTTCAAGTGAATAACTTATAGAACAAAAGTAGTTAATTTAGAGTTTTTAATTTTAAACTATTAACTAAATGCAGATCTTCAAGTAAATAACTAACAGAACAAAACTAGTTATTTTAGGGATTTCAATTTTAAACTATTAACAAAATTTTGATCTTTAAGTAAATAACTTAAGGAACTAAAGTATTACTTACAAGATTTTAATTTTAAATTGCTGCAAAATTCTGTTCTTCAAGTAAATAACTTATAGAATAGAAGTAGTTAATTTAGAGTTTTTAATTTTAAACTATTAACAAAATGCAGATCTTCAAGTAAATAACTTATAGAACAAAAATAGTTATTTTATGGTTTTCAACTTTAAACTATTAACAAAATTCTGATCTTCAAGTAAATAACTTAAAGAACTAAAGTATTAGTTTGAAGATTTCGATTTTAAATTGTCTACAAATTTCTGTTCTTTAAGTAAATAATTAAAAGAACAAAAGTAGTTAGTTTATAGCTTTAATTTTAAACTATTAACAATATACTGATTTACAAGTAAATAACTTATAGACCAGAAGTTGTTAATTTAGAGTTTTTAATTTGTAACTATTAACAAAATGCTGATCTTCAAGTAAATAACTTATAAAACAGAAGTAGTTAATTTAGAGTTTTTAATTTTAAACTATTAACAAAATGCAGATCTTCAAGTAAATAACTAATAGAACAAAAGTAGTTATTTTAGGGTTTTCAATTTTAAACTATTAACAAAATGCTGATCTTCATGTAAATAACTTAAAGAACAGAAGTAGTTAATTTAAAGTTTTTAATTTTAAACTATTAACAAAATCCAGATCTTCAAGTAAATAACTTATAGAACAAAGGTAGTTATTTTAGTATTTTCAATTTTGAACTATTAACAAAATTCTGATCTTCAAGTAAATAACTTAAAGAACTAAAGTATTAGTTTGAAGATTTTGATTTTAAATTGTCTACATATATCTGTTCTTTAAGTAAATAACTAAAAGAACAAAAGTAGTTAGAGTATAGCTTTAATTTTCAACTATTAACAAAATGCAGATCTTCAAGTAAATAACTTATAGAACAAAAGTAGTTATTTTAGGGTTTTCAATTTTAAACTATTAACAAAATTCTGATCTTCATGTAAATAACTTATAGAACAGAAGTAGTTAATTTAGAGTTTTAATTTTAAACTATTAACTAAACGCAGATCTTCAAGTAAATAACTTATAGAACAAAAGTAGTTATTTTAGGGTTTTCAATTTTAAACTATTAACAAAATTCTGATCTTTAAGTAAATAACTTAAGAAACTAAAGTATTAGTTAGAAGATTTTAATTTTAAATTGCTAAAAAATTCTGTTCTTCAAGTAAATAACTTATTGAAGAAAAGTAGTTATTTTAGAGTTTTCAATTTTAAACTATTGACAACATTCTGATCTTCAAGTGAATAACTTATAGAACAGAAGTAGTTAATTTAGAGTTTTTAATTTTAAAATATTAACAAAATGGAGATCTTCAAGTAAAAAACTTATAGAACAAAAATAGTTATTTTAGGGTTTTCAATTTTAAACTATTAACAAAATTCTGATCTTTAAGTAAATAACTTAAGGAACTAAAGTATTAGTTAGAATATTTTAATTTTAAACTATTAACAAAATGCAGATCTTCAATTAAACAACTTTTAGAACAAAAATAGTTATTTTATGGTTTTCAATTTTAAACTATTAACAAAGTTCTGATCTTCAAGTAAATAACTTAAAGAACTAAAGTATTAGTTTGAAGATTTCAATTTTAAATTGTCTACAAATTTCTGTTCTTTAAGTAAATAATTAAAAGAACAAAAGTAGTTAGTTTATAGCTTTAATTTTAAACTATTAACAATATACTGATTTACTAGTAAATAACTTATAGACCAGCAGTAGTTAATTTAGAGTTTTTAATTTGTAACTATTAACAAAATGCTGATCTTCAAGTAAATAACTTATAGAACAGAAGTAGTTAATTTAGAGTTTTTAATTTTAAGCTATTAACAAAATGCAGATCTTCAAGTAAATAACTTATAGAACAGAAGTAGTTAATTTGGAGTTTTTAATTTTAAACTATTAACAAAATGCAGATCTTCAAGTAAATAACTTATAGAACAAAAATAGTTATTTTATGGTTTTCAATTTTAAACTATTAACAAAATTCTGATCTTCAAGTAAGTAACTTAAAGAACTAAAGTATTAGTTTGAAGATTTATATTTTAAATTGTCTACAAATTTCTGTTCTTTAAGTAAATAATTAAAAGAACAAAAGTAGTTAGTTTATAGCTTTAATTTTAAACTATTAACAATATACTGATTTACAAGTAAATAACTTATAGAACAGAAGTAGTTAATTTGGAGTTTTTAATTTGTAACTATTAACAAAATGCTGATCTTCATGTAAATAACTTAAAGAACAGAAGTAGTTAATTTAAAGTTTTTTATTTTAAACTATTAACAAAATCCAGATCTTCAAGTAAATAACTTATAGAACAAACGTAGTTATTTTAGTATTTTCAATTTTGAACTATTAACAAAATTCTGATCTTCAAGTAAATAACTTAAAGAACTAAAGTATTAGTTTGAAGATTTTGATTTTAAATTGTCTACATATTTCTGTTCTTTAAGTAAATAACTAAAAGAACAAAAGTAGTTAGAGTATAGCTTTAATTTTAAACTATTAACAAAATGCAGATCTTCAAGTAAATAACTTATAGAACAAAAGTAGTTATTTTAGGGCTTTCAATTTTAAACTATTAACAAAATTCTGATCTTTAAGTAAATAACTTAAGGAACTAAAGTATTAGTTAGAAGATTTTAATTTTAAATTGCTACAAAATTCTGTTCTTCAAGTAAATAACTTATAGAAGAAAAGTAGTTATTTTAGAGTTTTCAATTTTAAACTATTGACAACATTCTGATCTTCAAGTGAATAACTTATAGAACAGAAGTAGTTAATTTAGAGTTTTTAATTTTAAAATATTAACAAAATGGAGATCTTCAAGTAAAAAACTTATAGAACAAAAATAGTTATTTTAGGGTTTTCAATTTTAAACTATTAGCAAAATTCTGATCTTCAAGTAAATAACTTAAAGAACTAAAGTATTAGTTAGAAAATTTGTATTTAAATTGCTACAAAATTCTGTTCTTCAAGTAAATAACTTATAGAACAAAAGTAGCTATTTTAGAGTTTTCAATTTTAAACTATTAACAAAATTCTGATCTTCAAGTAAATAACTTATAGAACAGAAGTAGTTAATTTAGAGTTTTTAATTTTAAACTATTAACTAAATGCAGATGTTCAAGTAAATAACTTATAGAACAAAAGTAGTTATTTTAGGGTTTTCAATTTTAAACTATTAACAAAATTCTGATCTTTAAGTAAATAACTTAAGGAACTAAAGTATTAGTTAGAAGACTTTAATTTTAAACTATTAACAAAATGCAGATCTTCAAGTAAATAACTAATAGAACAAAAATAGTTATTTTATGGTTTTCAATTTTAACTATTAACAAAGTTCTGATCTTCTAGTAAATAACTTAAAGAACTAAAGTATTAGTTTGAAGATTTCAATTTTAAATTGTCTACAAATTTCTGTTCTTTAAGTAAATAATTAAAAGAACAAAAGTAGTTAGTTTATAGCTTTAATTTTAAACTATTAACAATATACTGATTTACAAGTAAATAACTTATAGCCCAGCAGTAGTTAATTTAGAGTTTTTAATTTGTAACTATTAACAAAATGCTGATCTTCAAGTAAATAATTTATAGAACAGAAGTAGTTAATTTAGAGTTTTTAATTTTAAACTATTAACAAAATGCAGATCTTCAAGTAAATAACTTATAGAACAAAAGTAGTTATTTTAGGGTTTTCAATTTTAAACTATTAACAAAATGCTGATCTTCATGTAAATAACTTAAAGAACAGAAGTGGTTAATTTAGAGTTTTTAATTTTAAACTATTAACAAAATTCTGTTCTTCAAGTAAATAACTTATAGAACAAACGTAGTTATTTTAGAGTTTTTAATTTTAAACTATTAACAAAATGCAGATCTTCAAGTAAATAACTTATAGAACAAAAATAGTTATTTTATGGTTTTCCATTTTAAACTATTAACAAAATTCTGATCTTCAAGTAAATAACTTAAAGAACTAAAGTATTAGTTTGAAGATTTCGATTTTAAATTGTCTACAAATTTCTGTTCTTTAAGTAAATAATTAAAAGAACAAATGTAGTTAATTTATAGCTTTAATTTTAAACTATTAACAATATACTGATTTACAAGTAAATAACTTATAGACCAGAAGTTGTTAATTTAGACTTTTTAATTTGTAACTATTAACAAAATGCTGATCTTCAAGTAAATAACTTATACAACAGAAGTAGTTATTTTAGGGTTTTCAATTTTAAACTATTAACAAAATTCTGATCTTTAAGTAAATAACTTAAGGAACTAAAGTATTAGTTAGAAGATTTTAATTTTAAATTGCTACAAAATTCTGTTCTTCAATTAAATAACTTATAGAACAAAAGTAGTTATTTTAGAGTTTTCAATTTTAAACTATTGACAACATTATGATCTTCAAGTAAAAAACTTATAGAACAGAAGTAGTTAATTTAGAGTTTTTAATTTTAAACTATTAACAAAATGCAGATTTTCAAGTAAAAAACTTATAGAACAAAAATAGTTATTTTAGGGTTTTCAATTTTAAACTATTAGCAAAATTCTGATCTTCAAGTAAATAACTTAAAGAACTAAAGTATTAGTTAGAAGATTTTGATTTTAAATTGCTACAAAATTCTCTTCTTCAAGTAAATAACTTATAGAACAAAAGTAGCTATTTTAGAGTTTTCAATTTTAAACTATTAACAAAATTCTGATCTTCAAGTAAATAACTTATAGAACAGAAGTAGTTAATTTAGAGTTTTTAATTTTAAACTATTAACAAAATGCAGATCTTCAAGTAAATAACTTATAGAACAAAAGTAGTTATTTTAGGGTTTTCAATTTTAAACTATTAACAAAATTCTGATCTTCATGTAAATAACTTATAGAACAGAAGTAGTTAATTTAGAGTTTTTAATTTTAAACTATTAACTAAATGCAGGTCTTCGAGTAAATAACTTACAGAATAAAAGTAGTTATTTTAGGGTTTTCAATTTTAAACTATTAACAAAATTCTGATCTTTAAGTAAATAACTTAAGGAACTAAAGTATTACTTAGAAGATTATAATTTTAAATTGCTACAAAATTCTGTTCTTCAAGTAAATAACTTATAGAACAGAAGTAGTTAATTTAGAGTTTTTAATTTTAAACTATTAACAAAATGCAGATCTTCAAGTAAATAACTTATAGAACAAAAATAGTTATTTTATGGTTTTCAATTTTAAACTATTAACAAAATTCTGATCTTCAAGTAAATAACTTAAAGAACTAAAGTATTAGTTTGAAGATTTCGATTTTAAATTGTCTACAAATTTCTGTTCTTTAAGTAAATAATTAAAAGAACAAAAGTAGTTAGTTTATAGCTTTAATTTTAAACTATTAACAATATACTGATTTACTAGTAAATAACTTATAGACCAGCAGTAGTTAATTTATAGTTTTTAATTTGTAACTATTAACAAAATGCTGATCTTCAAGTAAATAACTTATAGAACAGAAGTAGTTAATTTAGAGTTTTTAATTTTAAGCTATTAACAAAATGCAGATCTTCAAGTAAATAACTTATAGAACAAAAGTAGTTATTTTAGGGTTTTCAATTTTAAACTATTAGCAAAATTCTGATCTTCAAGTAAATAACTTAAAGAACTAAAGTATTAGTTAGAAGATTTTAATTTTAAACTATTAACAAAATGCAGATCTTCAAGTAAATAACTTATAGAACAAAAATAGTTATTTTATGGTTTTCAATTTTAAACTATTAACAAAGTTCTGATCTTCAAGTAAATAACTTAAAGAACTAAAGTATTAGTTTGAAGATTTCAATTTTAAATTGTCTACAAATTTCTGTTCTTTAAGTAAATAATTAAAAGAACAAAAGTAGTTAGTTTATAGCTTTAATTTTAAACTATTAACAATATACTGATTTACTAGTAAATAACTTATAGACCAGCAGTAGTTAATTTAGAGTTTTTAATTTGTAACTATTAACAAAATGCTGATCTTCAAGTAAATAACTTATAGAACAGAAGTAGTTAATTTAGAGTTTTTAATTTTAAGCTATTAACAAAATGCAGATCTTCAAGTAAATAACTTATAGAACAAAAGTAGTTATTTTAGGGTTTTCAATTTTAAACTATTAGCAAAATTCTGATCTTCAAGTAAATAACTTAAAGAACTAAAGTATTAGTTAGAAGATTTTGATTTTAAATTGCTGCAAAATTCTGTTCTTCAAGTAAATAACTTATAGAACAAAAGTAATTATTTTAGAGTTTTCAATTTTAAACTATTAACAAAATTCTGATCTTCAAGTAAATAACTTATAGAACAGAAGTAGTTAATTTAAAGTTTTTAATTTTGAACTATTAACAAAATGCAGATCTTCAAGTAAATAACTTATAGAACAATAGTAGTTATTTTAGGGTTTTCAATTTTAAACTATTAACAAAATTCTGATCTTCATGTAAATAACTTATAGAACAAAAGTAGTTAATTTAGAGTTTTTAATTTTAAACTATTAACTAAACGCAGATCTTCAAGTAAATAACTTATCGAACAAAAGTAGTTATTTTAGGGTTTTCAATTTTAAACTATTAACAAAATTCTGATCTTTAAGTAAATAACTTAAGGAACTAAAGTATTAGTTAGAAGATTTTAATTTTAAATTGCTACAAAATTCTGTTCTTCAAGTAAATAACTTATAGAACAAAAGTAGTTATTTTAGAGTTTTCAATTTTAAACTATTGACAACATTATGATCTTCAAGTAAAAAACTTATAAAACAGAAGTAGTTAATTTAGAGTTTTTAATTTTAAACTATTAACAAAATGCAGATCTTCAAGTAAAAAACTTATAGAACAAAAATAGTTATTTTAGGGTTTTCAATTTTAAACTATTAGCAAAATTCTGATCTTCAAGTAAATAACTTAAAGAACTAAAGTATTAGTTAGAAGATTTTGATTTTAAATTGCTACAAAATTCTGTTCTTCAAGTAAATAACTTATAGAACAAAAGTAGCTATTTTAGAGTTTTCAATTTTAAACTATTAACAAAATTCTGATCTTCAAGTAAATAACTTATAGAACACAAGTAGTTAATTTAGAGTTTTTAATTTTAAACTATTAACAAAATGCAGATCTTCAAGTAAATAACTTATAGAACAAAAGTAGTTATTTTAGGGTTTTCAATTTTAAACTATTAACAAAATTCTGATCTTCATGTAAATAACTTATAGAACAGAAGTAGTTAATTTAGAGTTTTTAATTTTAAACTATTAACTAAATGCAGATCTTCCAGTAAATAACTTACAGAATAAAAGTAGTTATTTTAGGGTTTTCAATTTTAAACTATTAACAAAATTCTGATCTTTAAGTAAATAACTTAAGGAACTAAAGTATTACTTAGAAGATTATAATTTTAAATTGCTACAAAATTCTGTTCTTCAAGTAAATAACTTATAGAACAGAAGTAGTTAATTTAGAGTTTTTAATTTTAAACTATTAACAAAATGCAGATCTTCAAGTAAATAACTTATAGAACAAAAATAGTTATTTTATGGTTTTCAATTTTAAACTATTAACAAAATTCTGATCTTCAAGTAAATAACTTAAAGAACTAAAGTATTAGTTTGAAGATTTCGATTTTAAATTGTCTACAAATTTCTGTTCTTTAAGTAAATAATTAAAAGAACAAAAGTAGTTAGTTTATAGCTTTAATTATAACTATTAACAATATACTGATTTACAAGTAAATAACTTATAGACCAGAAGTAGTTAATTTAGAGTTTTTAATTTGTAACTATTAACAAAATGCTGATCTTCAAGTAACTAACTTATAGAACAGAAGTAGTTAATTTAGAGTTTTTAATTTTAAGCTATTAACAAAATGCAGATCTTCAAGTAAATAACTTATAGAACAGAAGTAGTTAATTTGGAGTTTTTAATTTTAAACTATTAACAAAATGCAGATCTTCAAGTAAATAACTTATAGAACAAAAATAGTTATTTTATGGTTTTCAATTTTAAACTATTAACAAAATTCTGATCTTCAAGTAAATAACTTAAAGAACTAAAGTATTAGTTTGAAGATTTCGATTTTAAATTGTGTACAAATTTCTGTTCTTTAAGTAAATAATTAAGAGAACAAAAGTAGTTAGTTTATAGCTTTAATTTTAAACTATTAACAATATACTGATTTACAAGTAAATAACTTATAGACCAGAAGTTGTTAATTTAGACTTTTTAATTTGCAACTATTAACAAAATGCTGATCTTCAAGTAAATAACTTATAAAACAGAAGTAGTTATTTTAGGGTTTTCAATTTTAAACTATTAACAAAATTCTGATCTTTAAGTAAATAACTTAAGGAACTAAAGTATTAGTTAGAAGATTTTAATTTTAAATTGCTACAAAATTCTGTTCTTCAATTAAATAACTTATAGAACAAAAGTAGTTATTTTAGAGTTTTCAATTTTAAACTATTGACAACATTATGATCTTCAAGTAAAAAACTTATAGAACAGAAGTAGTTAATTTAGAGTTTTTAATTTTAAACTATTAACAAAATGCAGATTTTCAAGTAAAAAACTTATAGAACAAAAATAGTTATTTTAGGGTTTTCAATTTTAAACTATTAGCAAAATTCTGATCTTCAAGTAAATAACTTAAAGAACTAAAGTATTAGTTAGAAGATTTTGATTTTAAATTGCTACAAAATTCTGTTCTTCTAGTAAATAACTTATAGAACAAAAGTAGCTATTTTAGAGTTTTCAATTTTAAACTATTAACAAAATTCTGATCTTCAAGTAAATAACTTATAGAACAGAAGTAGTTAATTTAGAGTTTTTAATTTTAAACTATTAACAAAATGCAGATCTTCAAGTAAATAACTTATAGAACAAAAGTAGTTATTTTAGGGTTTTCAATTTTAAACTATTAACAAAATTCTGATCTTCATGTAAATAACTTATAGAACAGAAGTAGTTAATTTTGAGTTTTTAATTTTAAACTATTAACAAAATGCAGATCTTCAAGTAAATAACTTATAGAACAAAAATAGTTATTTTATGGTTTTCAATTTTAAACTATTAACAAAATTCTGATCTTCAAGTAAATAACTTAAAGAACTAAAGTATTAGTTTGAAGATTTCGATTTTAAATTGTCTACAAATTTCTGTTCTTTAAGTAAATAATTAAAAGAACAAAAGTAGTTAGTTTATAGCTTTAATTATAACTATTAACAATATACTGATTTACAAGTAAATAACTTATAGACCAGAAGTAGTTAATTTAGAGTTTTTAATTTGTAACTATTAACAAAATGCTGATCTTCAAGTAACTAACTTATAGAACAGAAGTAGTTAATTTAGAGTTTTTAATTTTAAGCTATTAACAAAATGCAGATCTTCAAGTAAATAACTTATAGAACAGAAGTAGTTAATTTGGAGTTTTTAATTTTAAACTATTAACAAAATGCAGATCTTCAAGTAAATAACTTATAGAACAAAAATAGTTATTTTATGGTTTTCAATTATAAACTATTAACAAAATTCTGATCTTCAAGTAAATAACTTAAAGAACTAAAGTATTAGTTTGAAGATTTCGATTTTAAATTGTCTACAAATTTCTGTTCTTTAAGTAAATAATTAATAGAACAATTAGAAAACCCTAAAATAACTACTTTTGTTCTATAAGTTATTTACTTGAAGATCTGCGTTTAGTTGATAGTTTAAAATTAAAACTCTAAATTAACTACTTCTGTTCTATAAGTTATTTACATGAAGATCAGAATTTTGTTAATAGTTTAAAATTGAAAACCCTAAAATAACTACTTTTGTTCTATAAGTTATTTACTTGAAGATCTGCATTTTGTTAATAGTTGAAAATTAAAGCTATACTCTAACTACTTTTGTTCTTTTAGTTATTTACTTAAAGAACAGATATATGTAGACAATTTAAAATCAAAATCTTCAAACTAATACTTTAGTTCTTTAAGTTATTTACTTGAAGATCAGAATTTTGTTAATAGTTCAAAATTGAAAATACTAAAATAACTACCTTTGTTCTATAAGTTATTTACTTGAAGATCTGGATTTTGTTAATAGTTTAAAATTAAAATCTTCTAACTAATACTTTAGTTCTTTAAGTTATTTACTTGAAGATCAGAATTTTGCAGCAATTTAAAATCAAAATCTTCTAACTAATACATTAGTTCTTTAAGTTATTTACTTGAAGATCGGAATTTTGCTAATAGTTTAAAATTGAAAACCCTAAAATAACTACTTTTGTTCTATAAGTTATTTACTTGAAGATCAGCATTTTGTTAATAGTTACAAATTAAAAACTCTAAATTAACTACTTCTGGTCTATAAGTTATTTACTTGTAAATCAGTATATTGTTAATAGTTTAAAATTAAAGCTATAAATTAACTACATTTGTTCTTTTAATTATTTACTTAAAGAACAGAAATTTGTAGACAATTTAAAATCGAAATCTTCAAACTAATACTTTAGTTCTTTAAGTTATTTACTTGAAGATCAGAATTTTGTTAATAGTTTAAAATGGAAAACCATAAAATAACTATTTTTGTTCTATAAGTTATTTACTTGAAGATCTGCATTTTGTTAATAGTTTAAAATTAAAAACTCTAAATTAACTACTTCTGTTCTATAAATTATTTACTTGAAGATCAGCATTTTGTTAATAGTTACAAATTAAAAACTCTAAATTAACTACTGCTGGTCTATAAATTATTTACTTGAAGATCAGCATTTTGTTAATAGTTACAAATTAAAAACTCTACATTAACTACTTCTGTTCTATAAATTACTTACTTGAAGATCAGCATTTTGTTAATAGTTACAAATTAAAAACTCTAAATTAACTACTGCTGGTCTATAAGTTATTTACTTGTAAATCAGTATATTGTTAATAGTTTAAAATTAAAGCTATAAACTAACTACTTTTGTTTTTTTAATTGATTACTTAAAGAACAGAAATTTGTAGACAATTTAAAATTGAAATCTTCAAACTAATACTTTAGTTCTTTAAGTTATTTACTTGAAGATCAGAACTTTGTATATAGTTTAAAATTGAAAACCATAAAATAACTATTTTTGTTCTAAAAGTTATTTACTTGAAGATCTGCATTTTGTTAATAGTTTAAAATTAAAATATTCTAACTAATACTTTAGTTCCTTAAGTTATTTACTTAAAGATCAGAATTTTGTTAATAGTTTAAAATTGAAAACCCTAAAATAACTATTTTTGTTCTATAAGTTTTTTACTTGAAAATCTCCATTTTGTTAATATTTTAAAATTAAAAACTCTAAATTAACTACTTCTGTTCTATAAGTTATTCACTTGAAGATCAGAATGTTGTCAATAGTTTAAAATTGAAAACTCTAAAATAACTACTTTTCTTCTATAAGTTATTTACTTAAAGATCAGAATTTTGTTAATAGTTTAAAATTGAAAACCCTAAAATAACTACTTTTGTTCTATAAGTTATTTACTTGAAGATCTGCGTTTAGTTAATAGTTTAAAATTAAAACTCTAAATTAACTACTTCTGTTCTATAAGTTATTTACATGAAGATCAGAATTTTGTTAATAGTTTAAAATTGAAAACCCTAAAATAACTACTTTTGTTTTATAAGTTATTTACTTGAAGATCTGCATTTTGTTAATAGTTGAAAATTAAAGCTATACTCTAACTACTTTTGTTCTTTTAGTTATTTACTTAAAGAACAGATATATGTAGACAATTTAAAATCAAAATCTTCAAACTAATACTTTAGTTCTTTAAGTTATTTACTTGAAGATCAGAATTTTGTTAATAGTTCAAAATTGAAAATACTAAAATAACTACCTTTGTTCTATAAGTTATTTACTTGAAGATCTGGATTTTGTTAATAGTTTAAAATTAAAAACTTTAAATTAACTACTTCTGTTCTTTAAGTTATTTACATGAAGATCAGCATTTTGTTAATAGTTTAAAATTGAAAACCCTAAAATAACTACTTTTGTTCTATTAGTTATTTACTTGAAGATCTGCATTTTGTTAATAGTTTAAAATTAAAAACTCTAAATTAACTACTTCTGTTTTATAAGTTATTTACTTGAAGATCTGCATTTTGTTAATAGTTTAAAATTAAAAACTCTAAATTAACTACTTCTATTCTATAAGTTATTTACTTGAAGAACAGAATTTTGCAGCAATTTAAAACTAAAATCTTGTAAGTAATACTTTAGTTCCTTAAGTTATTTACTTAAAGATCAAAATTTTGTTAATAGTTTAAAATTGAAATCCCTAAAATAACTACGTTTGTTCTATAAGTTATTTACTTAAAGATCTGCATTTTGTTAATAGTTTAAAATTAAAAACTATAAATTAACTACTTCTGTTCTATAAGTTATTTACTTGAAGATCAGAATGTTGTTAATAGTTTAAAATTGAAAACTCTAAAATAACTAGTTTTGTTCTATAAGTTATTTACTTGAAAAAAAGAATTTTGTAGCAATTTAAAATAATAATCTTCTAACTAATACTTTAGTTCCTTAAGTTATTTACTTGAAGATCAGAATTTTGTTAATAGTTTAAAATTGAAAACCCTAAAATAACTACTTTTGTTCTATAAGTTATTTACTTGAAGATCTGCATTTTGTTAATAGTTTAAAATTAAAAACTCTAAATTAACTACTTCTGTTCTATAAGTTATTTACTTGAAGATCAGAATGTTGTTAATAGTTTAAAATTGAAAACTCTAAAATAACTAGTTTTGTTCTATAAGTTATTTACTTGAAAAAAAGAATTTTGTAGCAATTTAAAATAATAATCTTCTAATTAATACTTTAGTTCCTTAAGTTATTTACTTGAAGATCAGAATTTTGTTAATAGTTTAAAATTGAAAACCCTAAAATAACTATTTTTGTTCTATAAGTTATTTACTTAAATATCTGCATTTTGTTAATAGTTAAAAATTAAAAACTCTAAATTAACTACTTCTGTTCTATAAGTTATTTACTTGAAGATCAGAATGGTGTTAATAGTTTAAAATTGAAAACTCTAAAATAACTAGTTTTGTTCTATAAGTTATTTACTTGAAGAAAAGAATTTTGTAGCAATTTAAAATAATATTCTTCTAACTAATACATTAGTTCCTTAAGGTATTTACTTGAAGATCAGAATTTTGTTAATAGTTTAAAATAGAAAACCCTAAAATAACTACTTTTGTTCTAAAAGTTATTTACTTGAAGATCTGCATTTTGTTAATAGTTTAAAATTAAAAATTCTAAATTAACTACTTCTGTTCTATAAGTTATTTACATGAAGATCAGAATTTAGTTAATAGTTTAAAATTGAAAACCCTAAAATAACTACTTTTGTTCTATAAGTTATTTACTTGAAGATCTGCATTTTGTTAATAGGTTAAAATTGAAAACTCTAAAATAACTAGATTTGTTCTATAAGTTATTTACTTGAAGAAAAGAATTTTGTAGCAATTTAAAATAAAAATTTTCTAACTAATACTTTAGTTCCTTAAGTTATTTACTTGAAGCTCAGAATTTTGTTAATAGTTTAAAATTGAAAACCCGAAAATAACTACTTTTGTTCTATAAGTTATTTACTAGAAAAACAGAATTTTGTAGACAATTTAAAATCAAAATCTTCAAACTAATACTTTAGTTCTTTAAGTTATTTACTTGAAGATCAGAATTATGTTAATAGTTATAATTGAAAACGCTAAAATAACTACCTTTGTTCTATAAGCTATACACTTGAAGAAGAGATTTTTGTAGCAATTTAAAATCAAAATCTTCTAACTAATACTTTAGTTCTTTAAGTTATTTACTTGAAGATCAGAATTTTGCTAATAGTTTAAAATTGAAAACCCTAAAATAACTACTTTTGTTCTATAAGTTAATTACTTGAAGATCTGCATTTTGTTAATAGTTTAAAATTAATGCTATAATCTAACTACTTTTGTTCTTTTAGTTATTTACTTAAAGAACAGAAATATGTAAACAATTTAAAATCAAAATCTTCAAACTAATACTTTAGTTCTTTAAGTTATTTACTTGAAGATCAGAATTTTGTTAATAGTTCAAAATTATAAACCCTAAATTAACTACTTTTGTTCTATAAGTTATTTACTTGAAGATCTGCATTTTGTTAATAGTTTAAAATTAAAAACTCTAAATTAACTACTTCTGGTCTATAAGTTATTTACTTGAAAATCAGTATTTTGTTAATAGTTTAAAATGAAAGCTAGAAACTAACTACTTTTGTTCTTTTAGTTATTTACTTAAAGAACAGAAATTTGTAGACAATTTAAAATCGAAATCTTCAAACTAATACTTTAGTTCTTTAAGTTATTTACTTGAAGATCAGAATTTTGTTAATAGTTTAAAATTGAAAACCCTAAAATAACTATTTTTGTTCTATAAGTTATTTACTTAAAGATCTGCATTTTGTTAATAGTTAAAAATTAAAAACTCTAAATTAACTACTTCTGTTCTATAAGTTATTTACTTGAAGATCAGAATGGTGTTAATAGTTTCAAATTGAAAACTCTAAAATAACTAGTTTTGTTCTATAAGTTATTTACTTGAAGAAAAGAATTTTGTAGCAATTTAAAATAATAATCTTCTAACTAATACTTTAGTTCCTTAAGGTATTTACTTGAAGATCAGAATTTTGTTAATAGTTTAAAATTGAAAACCCTAAAATAACTACTTTTGTTCTATAAGTTATTTACTTGAAGATCTGCATTTTGTTAATAGTTTAAAATTAAAAATTCTAAATTAACTACTTCTGTTCTATAAGTTATTTACATGAAGATCAGAATTTAGTTAATAGTTTAAAATTGAAAACCCTAAAATAACTACTTTTGTTCTATAAGTTAATTACTTGAAGATCTGCATTTTGTTAATAGTTTAAAATTAATGCTATAATCTAACTACTTTTGTTCTTTTAGTTATTTACTTAAAGAACAGAAATATGTAAACAATTTAAAATCAAAATCTTCAAACTAATACTTTAGTTCTTTAAGTTATTTACTTGAAGATCAGAATTTTGTTAATAGTTCAAAATTGAAAACCCTAAATTAACTAATTTTGTTCTATAAGTTATTTACTTGAAGTTCTGCATTTTGTTAATAGTCTAAAATTAATTACTCTAAATTAACTACTTCTGTTTTATAAGTTATTTACTTGAAGATCAGAATGTTATTAATAGTTTAAAATTAAAAACTCTAAATTAACTACTTCTATTCTATAAGTTATTTACTTGAAGATCAGAATGTTGTTAATAGTTTAAAATTGAAAACTCTAAAATAACTACTTTTGTTCTATAAGTTATTTACTTGAAGATCTGCATTTTGTTAATAGTCTAAAATTGAAAACTCTTAATTATCTACTTTTGTTCTATAAGTTATTTACTTGAAGAACAGAACCTTTGTAGCAATTTAAAATCAAAATCTTCTAACTAATACTTTAGTTCTTTAAGTTATTTACTTGAAGATCTGCATTTTGTTAATAGTTTAAAATTAAAAACTCTAAATTAACTACTTCTGTTCTGTTAGTTATTTACTTGAAGATCTGCATTTAGTTAATAGTTTAAAATTAAAAACTCTAAATTAACTACTTCTGTTCTATAAGTTATTTACATGAAGATCAGAATTTTGTTAATAGTATAAAATTGAAAACCCTAAAATAACTACTTTTGTTCTATAAGTTATTTACTTGAAGATCTGCATTTTGTTAATAGTTTAAAATTAAAAACTCTAAATTAACTACTTCTGTTCTATAAGTTTTTTACTTGAAGATCAGAATGTTGTCAATAGTTTAAAATTGAAAACTCTAAAATAACTACTTTTGTTCTATAAGTTATTTACTTGATTAACAGAATTTTGTAGCAATTTAAAATTAAAATCTTCTAACTAATACTTTAGTTCCTTAAGTTATTTACTTAAAGATCAGAATTTTGTTAATAGTTTAAAATTGAAAACCCTAAAATAACTACTTTTGTTCGATAAGTTACTTACTTGAAGATCTGCGTTTAGTTAATAGTTTAAAATTAAAAACTCTAAATTAACTACCTCTGTTCTATAAGTTATTTATATGAAGATCAGAATTTTGTTAATAGTTTAAAATTGAAAACCCTAAAATAACTACTTTTGTTCTATAAGTTATTTACTTGAAGATCTGCATTTTGTTAATAGTTCAAAATTAAAAACTCTAAATTAACTACTTCTGTTCTATAAGTTATTTACTTGAAGATCAGAATTTTGTTAATAGTTTAAAATTGAAAACTCTAAAATAACTACTTTTGTTCTATCAGTTATTTACTTGAAGAACAGAAATTTGCAGCAATTTAAAATCAAAATCTTCTAACTAATACATTAGTTCTTTAAGTTATTTACTTGAAGATCGGAATTTTGCTAATAGTTTAAAATTGAAAACCCTAAAATAACTACTTTTGTTCTATAAGTTATTTACTTGAAGATCAGCATTTTGTTAATAGTTACAAATTAAAAACTCTAAATTAACTACTTCTGGTCTATAAGTTATTTACTTGTAAATCAGTATATTGTTAATAGTTTAAAATTAAAGCTATAAATTAACTACATTTGTTCTTTTAATTATTTACTTAAAGAACAGAAATTTGTAGACAATTTAAAATCGAAATCTTCAAACTAATACTTTAGTTCTTTAAGTTATTTACTTGAAGATCAGAATTTTGTTAATAGTTTAAAATGGAAAACCATAAAATAACTATTTTTGTTCTATAAGTTATTTACTTGAAGATCTGCATTTTGTTAATAGTTTAAAATTAAAAACTCTAAATTAACTACTTCTGTTCTATAAATTATTTACTTGAAGATCAGCATTTTGTTAATAGTTACAAATTAAAAACTCTAAATTAACTACTGCTGGTCTATAAATTATTTACTTGAAGATCAGCATTTTGTTAATAGTTACAAATTAAAAACTCTACATTAACTACTTCTGTTCTATAAATTATTTACTTGAAGATCAGCATTTTGTTAATAGTTACAAATTAAAAACTCTAAATTAACTACTTCTGTTCTATAAGTTATTCACTTGAAGATCAGAATGTTGTCAATAGTTTAAAATTGAAAACTCTAAAATAACTACTTTTCTTCTATAAGTTATTTACTTGAAGAACAGAATTTTGTAGCAATTTAAAATTAAAATCTTCTAACTAATACTTTAGTTTCTTAAGTTATTTACTTAAAGATCAGAATTTTGTTAATAGTTTAAAATTGAAAACCCTAAAATAACTACTTTTGTTCTATAAGTTATTTACTTGAAGATCTGCATTTTGTTAATAGTTGAAAATTAAAGCTATACTCTAACTACTTTTGTTCTTTTAGTTATTTACTTAAAGAACAGATATATGTAGACAATTTAAAATCAAAATCTTCAAACTAATACTTTAGTTCTTTAAGTTATTTACTTGAAGATCAGAATTTTGTTAATAGTTCAAAATTGAAAATACTAAAATAACTACCTTTGTTCTATAAGTTATTTACTTGAAGATCTGGATTTTGTTAATAGTTTAAAATTAAAAACTTTAAATTAACTACTTCTGTTCTTTAAGTTATTTACATGAAGATCAGCATTTTGTTAATAGTTTAAAATTGAAAACCCTAAAATAACTACTTTTGTTCTATTAGTTATTTACTTGAAGATCTGCATTTTGTTAATAGTTTAAAATTAAAAACTCTAAATTAACTACTTCTGTTTTATAAGTTATTTACTTGAAGATCAGCATTTTGTTAATAGTTACAAATTAAAAACTCTAAATTAACAACTTCTGGTCTATAAGTTATTTACTTGTAAATCAGTATATTGTTAATAGTTTAAAATTAAAGCTATAAACTAACTACTTTTGTTCTTTTAATTATTTACTTAAAGAACAGAAATTTGTAGACAATTTAAAATCGAAATCTTCAAACTAATACTTTAGTTCTTTAAGTTATTTACTTGAAGATCAGAATTTTGTTAATAGTTTAAAATTGAAAACCATAAAATAACTATTTTTGTTCTATAAGTTATTTACTTGAAGATCTGCATTTTGTTAATAGTTTAAAATTAAAAACTCTAAATTAACTACTTCTATTCTATAAGTTATTTACTTGAAGAACAGAATTTTTGCAGCAATTTAAAATTAAAATCTTGTAAGTAATACTTTAGTTCCTTAAGTTATTTACTTAAAGATCAAAATTTTGTTAATAGTTTAAAATTGAAATCCCTAAAATAACTAGTTTTGTTCTGTTAGTTATTTACTTGAAGATCTGCATTTAGTTAATAGTTTAAAATTAAAAACTCTAAATTAACTACTTCTGTTCTATAAGTTATTTACATGAAGATCAGAATTTTGTTAATAGTATAAAATTGAAAACCCTAAAATAACTACTTTTGTTCTATAAGTTATTTACTTGAAGATCTGCATTTTGTTAATAGTTTAAAATTAAAAACTCTAAATTAACTACTTCTGTTCTATAAGTTTTTTACTTGAAGTTCAGAATGTTGTCAATAGTTTAAAATTAAAAACTCTAAAATAACTACTTTTGTTCTATAAGTTATTTACTTGATTAACAGAATTTTGTAGCAATTTAAAATTAAAATCTTCTAACTAATACTTTAGTTCCTTAAGTTATTTACTTAAAGATCAGAATTTTTGTTAATAGTTTAAAATTGAAAACCCTAAAATAACTACTTTTGTTCGATAAGTTACTTACTTGAAGATCTGCGTTTAGTTAATAGTTTAAAATTAAAAACTCTAAATTAACTACCTCTGTTCTATAAGTTATTTATATGAAGATCAGAATTTTGTTAATAGTTTAAAATTGAAAACCCTAAAATAACTACTTTTGTTCTATAAGTTATTTACTTGAAGATCTGCATTTTGTTAATAGTTCAAAATTAAAAACTCTAAATTAACTACTTCTGTTCTATAAGTTATTTACTTGAAGATCAGAATTTTGTTAATAGTTTAAAATTGAAAACTCTAAAATAACTACTTTTGTTCTATAAGTTATTTACTTGAAGAACAGAAATTTGCAGCAATTTAAAATCAAAATCTTCTAACTAATACTTTAGGTCTTTAAGTTATTTACATGAAGATCGGAATTTTGCTAATAGTTTAAAATTGAAAACCCTAAAATAACTACTTTTGTTCTATAAGTTATTTACTTGAAGATCTGCATTTTGTTAATAGTTTAAAATTAAAAACTCTAAATTAACTACTTATGTTCTATAAGTTATTTACTTGAAGATCAGCATTTTGTTAATAGTTACAAATTAAAAACTCTAAATTAACTACTTCTGGTCTATAAGTTATTTACTTGTAAATCAGTATATTGTTAATAGTTTAAAATTAAAGCTATAAATTAACTACATTTGTTCTTTTAATTATTTACTTAAAGAACAGAAATTTGTAGACAATTTAAAATCGAAATCTTCAAACTAATACTTTAGTTCTTTAAGTTATTTACTTGAAGAGCAGAATTTTGTTAATAGTTTAAAATGGAAAACCATAAAATAACTATTTTTGTTCTATAAGTTATTTACTTGAAGATCTGCATTTTGTTAATAGTTTAAAATTAAAAACTCTAAATTAACTACTTCTGTTCTATAAATTATTTACTTGAAGATCAGCATTTTGTTAATAGTTACAAATTAAAAACTCTAAATTAACTACTGCTGGTCTATAAATTATTTACTTGAAGATCAGCATTTTGTTAATAGTTACAAATTAAAAACTCTAAATTAACTACTTCTGTTCTATAAATTATTTACTTGAAGATCAGCATTTTGTTAATAGTTACAAATTAAAAACTCTAAATTAACTACTGCTGGTCTATAAGTTATTTACTTGTAAATCAGTATATTGTTAATAGTTTAAAATTAAAGCTATAAACTAACTACTTTTGTTCTTTTAATTATTTACTTAAAGAACAGAAATTTGTAGACAATTTAAAATTGAAATCTTCAAACTAATACTTTAGTTCTTTAAGTTATTTACTAGAAGATCAGAACTTTGTTAATAGTTAAAATTGAAAACCATAAAATAACTATTTTTGTTCTATTATTATTTACTTGAAGATCTGCATTTTGTTAATAGTTTAAAATTAAAGTCTTCTAACTAATACTTTAGTTCCTTAAGTTATTTACTTAAAGATCAGAATTTTGTTAATAGTTTAAAATTGAAAACCCTAAAATAACTACTTTTGTTCTATAAGTTATTTACTTGAAGATCTGCATTTAGTTAATAGTTTAAAATTAAAAACTCTAAATTAACTACTTCTGTTCTATAAGTTATTTACATGAAGATCAGAATTTTGTTAATAGTTTAAAATTGAAAACCCTAAAATAACTACTTTTGTTCTATAAGTTATTTACTTGAAGATCTGCATTTTGTTAATAGTTTAAAATTAAAAACTCTAAATTAACTACTTCTGTTCTATAAGTTATTTACTTGAAGATCAGAATTTTGTTAATAGTTTAAAATTGAAAACTCTAAAATAGATACTTTTGTTCTATAAGTTATTTACTTGAAGAACAGAATTTTGTAGCAATTTAAAATCAAAATCTTCTAACTAATACTTTAGTTCTTTAAGTTATTTACTTGAAGATCAGAATTTTGCTAATAGTTTAAAATTGAAAACCCTAAAATAACTATTTTTGTTCTATAAGTTTTTTACTTGAAGATCTCCATTTTGTTAATATTTTAAAATTAAAAACTCTAAATTAACTACTTCTGTTCTATAAGTTATTCACTTGAAGATCAGAATGTTTTCAATAGTTTAAAATTGAAAACTCTAAAATAACTACTTTTCTTCTATAAGTTATTTACTTGAAGAACAGAATTTTGTAGCAATTTAAAATTAAAATCTTCTAACTAATACTTAAGTTCCTTAAGTTATTTACTTAAAGATCAGAATTTTGTTAATAGTTTAAAATTGAAAACCCTAAAATAACTACTTTTGTTCTATAAGTTATTTACTTGAAGATCTGCGTTTAGTTAATAGTTTAAAATTAAAAACTCTAAATTAACTACTTCTGTTCTATAAGTTATTTACATGAAGATCAGAATTTTGTTAATAGTTTAAAATTGAAAACCCTAAAATAACTACATTTGTTCTATAAGTTATTTACTTGAAGATCTGCATTTTGTTAATAATAGTTTAAAATTAAAGCTATACTCTAACTACTTTTGTTCTTTTAGTTATTTACTTAAAGAACAGAAATATGTAGACAATTTAAAATCAAAATCTTCAAACTAATACTTTAGTTCTTTAAGTTATTTACTTGAAGATCAGAATTTTGTTAATAGTTCAAAATTGAAAATACTAAAATAACTACGTTTGTTCTATAAGTTATTTACTTGAAGATCTGGATTTTGTTAATAGTTTAAAATTAAAAACTTTAAATTAACTACTTCTGTTCTTTAAGTTATTTACATGAAGATCAGCATTTTGTTAATAGTTACAAATTAAAAACTCTAAATTAACTACTTCTGGTCTATAAGTTATTTACTTGTAAATCAGTATATTGTTAATAGTTTAAAATTAAAGCTATAAACTAACTACTTTTGTTCTTTTAATTATTTACTTAAAGAACAGAAATTTGTAGACAATTTAAAATCTAAATCTTCAAACTAATACTTTAGTTCTTTAAGTTACTTACTTGAAGATCAGAATTTTGTTAATAGTTTAAAATTGAAAACCATAAAATAACTATTTTTGTTCTATAAGTTATTTACTTGAAGATCTGCATTTTGTTAATAGTTTAAAATTAAAAACTCCAAATTAACTACTTCTGTTCTATAAGTTATTTACTTGAAGATCTGCATTTTGTTAATAGCTTAAAATTAAAAACTCTAAATTAACTACTTCTGTTCTATAAGTTATTTACTTGAAGATCAGCATTTTGTTAATAGTTACAAATTAAAAACTCTAAATTAACTACTGCTGGTCTATAAGTTATTTACTAGTAAATCAGTATATTGTTAATAGTTTAAAATTAAAGCTATAAACTAACTACTTTTGTTCTTTTAATTATTTACTTAAGGGGTCTACCCTCTTTAGACGGGCAAAGATAAGGCTATTTTCACGAATTTTTTTGACCGGTATACTTCATAAATATGGACATAAAAAGTGTTAGGCCTAAAAAATACACTATTTGATTACACAAGAAAAATTTTTTTATATTTATTTTAATCAGTTTTTATACATAAAAATGAGGGAGAAGAGTGGTCCAAAAAAAAAGATGAGTGTGCGCTGTTGATGAAATATCTGCAATGGATGATCTGAAAAAAAAAACAAAAATAGTTTTAGATTCAGTAAGTAAATGGCTATAGCGCATATCATACGATTTTTTTTTTTTTTCAAAATGACAAAATGGCAGCCATTTTTCGAAAAAGCACGAAAAATCACGTTTTTTTCCGTCGTTCTTTGCCAAAAATAAATAGTTAAACTCAAAATTTCAAAAATCATTTGATATGCGCGATAGCTATAGTCATCAAGAACATGTGGTTAAATTTTGGTAAGGTTCGGTTGAATAGTTTCGGAGATTTTATCAACAAGCCGTCCAAAAACGTCATTCCGAGAAAAACGCGTTTAAAGTTTTCTGTAACGAAAAATCATGAAAAAATCTTACTTACGTCTAATCAGCGATGCCTGCACCATACATTATGCCTTCATCTTCTTCATAGTGCACATTTTACATACAAAAAAAAATACTAAAAAAAAAATTCGATTTTTTCAAAATTCTAAAGAGGGTAGACCCCTTAAAGAACAGAAATTTGTAGACAATTTAAAATTGAAATCTTCAAACTAATACTTTAGTTCTTTAAGTTATTTACTTGAAGATCAGAACTTTGTTAATAGTTTAAAATTGAAAACCATAAAATAACTATTTTTGTTCTAAAAGTTATTTACTTGAAGATCTGCATTTTGTTAATAGTTTAAAATTAAAATCTTCTAACTAATACTTTAGTTCCTTAAGTTATTTACTTAAAGATCAGAATTTTGTTAATAGTTTAAAATTGAAAACCTTAAAATAACTATTTTTGTTCTATAAGTTTTTTACTTGAAGATCTCCATTTTGTTAATATTTTAAAATTAAAAACTCTGAATTAACTACTTCCGGTCTATAAGTAATTCACTTGAAGATCAGAATGTTGTCAATAGTTTAAAATTGAAAACTCTAAAATAACTACTTTTCTTCTATAAGTTATTTACTTGAAGAACAGAATTTTGTAGCAATTTAAAATTAAAATCTTCTAACTAATACTTTAGTTTCTTAAGTTATTTACTTAAAGATCAGAATTTTGTTAATATTTTAAAATTAAAAACTCTGAATTAACTACTTCCGGTCTATAAGTAATTCACTTGAAGATCAGAATGTTGTCAATAGTTCAAAATTGAAAACCCTAAAATAACTACTTTTGTTCTATAAGTTATTTACTTGAAGATCTGCGTTTAGTTAATAGTTTAAAATTAAAACTCTAAATTAACTACTTCTGGTCTATAAGTTATTTACTTGAAGATCAGAATTTTGTTAATAGTTTAAAATAGAAAACCCTAAAATAACTACTTTTGTTCTAAAAGTTATTTACTTGAAGATCTGCATTTTGTTAATAGTTTAAAATTAAAAATTCTAAATTAACTACTTCTGTTCTATAAGTTATTTACATGAAGATCAGAATTTAGTTAATAGTTTAAAATTGAAAACCCTAAAATAACTACTTTTGTTCTATAAGTTATTTACTTGAAGATCTGCATTTTGTTAATAGGTTAAAATTGAAAACTCTAAAATAACTAGATTTGTTCTATAAGTTATTTACTTGAAGAAAAGAATTTTGTAGCAATTTAAAATAAAAATTTTCTAACTAATACTTTAGTTCCTTAAGTTATTTACTTGAAGCTCAGAATTTTGTTAATAGTTTAAAATTGAAAACCCGAAAATAACTACTTTTGTTCTATAAGTTATTTACTAGAAAAACAGAATTTTGTAGACAATTTAAAATCAAAATCTTCAAACTAATACTTTAGTTCTTTAAGTTATTTACTTGAAGATCAGAATTATGTTAATAGTTATAATTGAAAACGCTAAAATAACTACCTTTGTTCTATAAGCTATACACTTGAAGAAGAGATTTTTGTAGCAATTTAAAATCAAAATCTTCTAACTAATACTTTAGTTCTTTAAGTTATTTACTTGAAGATCAGAATTTTGCTAATAGTTTAAAATTGAAAACCCTAAAATAACTACTTTTGTTCTATAAGTTAATTACTTGAAGATCTGCATTTTGTTAATAGTTTAAAATTAATGCTATAATCTAACTACTTTTGTTCTTTTAGTTATTTACTTAAAGAACAGAAATATGTAAACAATTTAAAATCAAAATCTTCAAACTAATACTTTAGTTCTTTAAGTTATTTACTTGAAGATCAGAATTTTGTTAATAGTTCAAAATTATAAACCCTAAATTAACTACTTTTGTTCTATAAGTTATTTACTTGAAGATCTGCATTTTGTTAATAGTTTAAAATTAAAAACTCTAAATTAACTACTTCTGGTCTATAAGTTATTTACTTGAAAATCAGTATTTTGTTAATAGTTTAAAATGAAAGCTAGAAACTAACTACTTTTGTTCTTTTAGTTATTTACTTAAAGAACAGAAATTTGTAGACAATTTAAAATCGAAATCTTCAAACTAATACTTTAGTTCTTTAAGTTATTTACTTGAAGATCAGAATTTTGTTAATAGTTTAAAATTGAAAACCCTAAAATAACTATTTTTGTTCTATAAGTTATTTACTTAAAGATCTGCATTTTGTTAATAGTTAAAAATTAAAAACTCTAAATTAACTACTTCTGTTCTATAAGTTATTTACTTGAAGATCAGAATGGTGTTAATAGTTTCAAATTGAAAACTCTAAAATAACTAGTTTTGTTCTATAAGTTATTTACTTGAAGAAAAGAATTTTGTAGCAATTTAAAATAATAATCTTCTAACTAATACTTTAGTTCCTTAAGGTATTTACTTGAAGATCAGAATTTTGTTAATAGTTTAAAATTGAAAACCCTAAAATAACTACTTTTGTTCTATAAGTTATTTACTTGAAGATCTGCATTTTGTTAATAGTTTAAAATTAAAAATTCTAAATTAACTACTTCTGTTCTATAAGTTATTTACATGAAGATCAGAATTTAGTTAATAGTTTAAAATTGAAAACCCTAAAATAACTACTTTTGTTCTATAAGTTAATTACTTGAAGATCTGCATTTTGTTAATAGTTTAAAATTAATGCTATAATCTAACTACTTTTGTTCTTTTAGTTATTTACTTAAAGAACAGAAATATGTAAACAATTTAAAATCAAAATCTTCAAACTAATACTTTAGCTCTTTAAGTTATTTACTTGAAGATCAGAATTTTGTTAATAGTTCAAAATTGAAAACCCTAAATTAACTAATTTTGTTCTATAAGTTATTTACTTGAAGTTCTGCATTTTGTTAATAGTCTAAAATTAATTACTCTAAATTAACTACTTCTGTTTTATAAGTTATTTACTTGAAGATCAGAATGTTATTAATAGTTTAAAATTAAAAACTCTAAATTAACTACTTCTATTCTATAAGTTATTTACTTGAAGATCAGAATGTTGTTAATAGTTTAAAATTGAAAACTCTAAAATAACTACTTTTGTTCTATAAGTTATTTACTTGAAGATCTGCATTTTGTTAATAGTCTAAAATTGAAAACTCTTAATTATCTACTTTTGTTCTATAAGTTATTTACTTGAAGAACAGAACCTTTGTAGCAATTTAAAATCAAAATCTTCTAACTAATACTTTAGTTCTTTAAGTTATTTACTTGAAGATCTGCATTTTGTTAATAGTTTAAAATTAAAAACTCTAAATTAACTACTTCTGTTCTGTTAGTTATTTACTTGAAGATCTGCATTTAGTTAATAGTTTAAAATTAAAAACTCTAAATTAACTACTTCTGTTCTATAAGTTATTTACATGAAGATCAGAATTTTGTTAATAGTATAAAATTGAAAACCCTAAAATAACTACTTTTGTTCTATAAGTTATTTACTTGAAGATCTGCATTTTGTTAATAGTTTAAAATTAAAAACTCTAAATTAACTACTTCTGTTCTATAAGTTTTTTACTTGAAGATCAGAATGTTGTCAATAGTTTAAAATTGAAAACTCTAAAATAACTACTTTTGTTCTATAAGTTATTTACTTGATTAACAGAATTTTGTAGCAATTTAAAATTAAAATCTTCTAACTAATACTTTAGTTCCTTAAGTTATTTACTTAAAGATCAGAATTTTGTTAATAGTTTAAAATTGAAAACCCTAAAATAACTACTTTTGTTCGATAAGTTACTTACTTGAAGATCTGCGTTTAGTTAATAGTTTAAAATTAAAAACTCTAAATTAACTACCTCTGTTCTATAAGTTATTTATATGAAGATCAGAATTTTGTTAATAGTTTAAAATTGAAAACCCTAAAATAACTACTTTTGTTCTATAAGTTATTTACTTGAAGATCTGCATTTTGTTAATAGTTCAAAATTAAAAACTCTAAATTAACTACTTCTGTTCTATAAGTTATTTACTTGAAGATCAGAATTTTGTTAATAGTTTAAAATTGAAAACTCTAAAATAACTACTTTTGTTCTATCAGTTATTTACTTGAAGAACAGAAATTTGCAGCAATTTAAAATCAAAATCTTCTAACTAATACATTAGTTCTTTAAGTTATTTACTTGAAGATCGGAATTTTGCTAATAGTTTAAAATTGAAAACCCTAAAATAACTACTTTTGTTCTATAAGTTATTTACTTGAAGATCAGCATTTTGTTAATAGTTACAAATTAAAAACTCTAAATTAACTACTTCTGGTCTATAAGTTATTTACTTGTAAATCAGTATATTGTTAATAGTTTAAAATTAAAGCTATAAATTAACTACATTTGTTCTTTTAATTATTTACTTAAAGAACAGAAATTTGTAGACAATTTAAAATCGAAATCTTCAAACTAATACTTTAGTTCTTTAAGTTATTTACTTGAAGATCAGAATTTTGTTAATAGTTTAAAATGGAAAACCATAAAATAACTATTTTTGTTCTATAAGTTATTTACTTGAAGATCTGCATTTTGTTAATAGTTTAAAATTAAAAACTCTAAATTAACTACTTCTGTTCTATAAATTATTTACTTGAAGATCAGCATTTTGTTAATAGTTACAAATTAAAAACTCTAAATTAACTACTGCTGGTCTATAAATTATTTACTTGAAGATCAGCATTTTGTTAATAGTTACAAATTAAAAACTCTACATTAACTACTTCTGTTCTATAAATTATTTACTTGAAGATCAGCATTTTGTTAATAGTTACAAATTAAAAACTCTAAATTAACTACTTCTGTTCTATAAGTTATTCACTTGAAGATCAGAATGTTGTCAATAGTTTAAAATTGAAAACTCTAAAATAACTACTTTTCTTCTATAAGTTATTTACTTGAAGAACAGAATTTTGTAGCAATTTAAAATTAAAATCTTCTAACTAATACTTTAGTTTCTTAAGTTATTTACTTAAAGATCAGAATTTTGTTAATAGTTTAAAATTGAAAACCCTAAAATAACTACTTTTGTTCTATAAGTTATTTACTTGAAGATCTGCATTTTGTTAATAGTTGAAAATTAAAGCTATACTCTAACTACTTTTGTTCTTTTAGTTATTTACTTAAAGAACAGATATATGTAGACAATTTAAAATCAAAATCTTCAAACTAATACTTTAGTTCTTTAAGTTATTTACTTGAAGATCAGAATTTTGTTAATAGTTCAAAATTGAAAATACTAAAATAACTACCTTTGTTCTATAAGTTATTTACTTGAAGATCTGGATTTTGTTAATAGTTTAAAATTAAAAACTTTAAATTAACTACTTCTGTTCTTTAAGTTATTTACATGAAGATCAGCATTTTGTTAATAGTTTAAAATTGAAAACCCTAAAATAACTACTTTTGTTCTATTAGTTATTTACTTGAAGATCTGCATTTTGTTAATAGTTTAAAATTAAAAACTCTAAATTAACTACTTCTGTTTTATAAGTTATTTACTTGAAGATCAGCATTTTGTTAATAGTTACAAATTAAAAACTCTAAATTAACAACTTCTGGTCTATAAGTTATTTACTTGTAAATCAGTATATTGTTAATAGTTTAAAATTAAAGCTATAAACTAACTACTTTTGTTCTTTTAATTATTTACTTAAAGAACAGAAATTTGTAGACAATTTAAAATCGAAATCTTCAAACTAATACTTTAGTTCTTTAAGTTATTTACTTGAAGATCAGAATTTTGTTAATAGTTTAAAATTGAAAACCATAAAATAACTATTTTTGTTCTATAAGTTATTTACTTGAAGATCTGCATTTTGTTAATAGTTTAAAATTAAAAACTCTAAATTAACTACTTCTATTCTATAAGTTATTTACTTGAAGAACAGAATTTTTGCAGCAATTTAAAATTAAAATCTTGTAAGTAATACTTTAGTTCCTTAAGTTATTTACTTAAAGATCAAAATTTTGTTAATAGTTTAAAATTGAAATCCCTAAAATAACTAGTTTTGTTCTGTTAGTTATTTACTTGAAGATCTGCATTTAGTTAATAGTTTAAAATTAAAAACTCTAAATTAACTACTTCTGTTCTATAAGTTATTTACATGAAGATCAGAATTTTGTTAATAGTATAAAATTGAAAACCCTAAAATAACTACTTTTGTTCTATAAGTTATTTACTTGAAGATCTGCATTTTGTTAATAGTTTAAAATTAAAAACTCTAAATTAACTACTTCTGTTCTATAAGTTTTTTACTTGAAGTTCAGAATGTTGTCAATAGTTTAAAATTAAAAACTCTAAAATAACTACTTTTGTTCTATAAGTTATTTACTTGATTAACAGAATTTTGTAGCAATTTAAAATTAAAATCTTCTAACTAATACTTTAGTTCCTTAAGTTATTTACTTAAAGATCAGAATTTTTGTTAATAGTTTAAAATTGAAAACCCTAAAATAACTACTTTTGTTCGATAAGTTACTTACTTGAAGATCTGCGTTTAGTTAATAGTTTAAAATTAAAAACTCTAAATTAACTACCTCTGTTCTATAAGTTATTTATATGAAGATCAGAATTTTGTTAATAGTTTAAAATTGAAAACCCTAAAATAACTACTTTTGTTCTATAAGTTATTTACTTGAAGATCTGCATTTTGTTAATAGTTCAAAATTAAAAACTCTAAATTAACTACTTCTGTTCTATAAGTTATTTACTTGAAGATCAGAATTTTGTTAATAGTTTAAAATTGAAAACTCTAAAATAACTACTTTTGTTCTATAAGTTATTTACTTGAAGAACAGAAATTTGCAGCAATTTAAAATCAAAATCTTCTAACTAATACTTTAGGTCTTTAAGTTATTTACTTGAAGATCGGAATTTTGCTAATAGTTTAAAATTGAAAACCCTAAAATAACTACTTTTGTTCTATAAGTTATTTACTTGAAGATCTGCATTTTGTTAATAGTTTAAAATTAAAAACTCTAAATTAACTACTTATGTTCTATAAGTTATTTACTTGAAGATCAGCATTTTGTTAATAGTTACAAATTAAAAACTCTAAATTAACTACTTCTGGTCTATAAGTTATTTACTTGTAAATCAGTATATTGTTAATAGTTTAAAATTAAAAATATAAATTAACTACATTTGTTCTTTTAATTATTTACTTAAAGAACAGAAATTTGTAGACAATTTAAAATCGAAATCTTCAAACTAATACTTTAGTTCTTTAAGTTATTTACTTGAAGAGCAGAATTTTGTTAATAGTTTAAAATGGAAAACCATAAAATAACTATTTTTGTTCTATAAGTTATTTACTTGAAGATCTGCATTTTGTTAATAGTTTAAAATTAAAAACTCTAAATTAACTACTTCTGTTCTATAAATTATTTACTTGAAGATCAGCATTTTGTTAATAGTTACAAATTAAAAACTCTAAATTAACTACTGCTGGTCTATAAATTATTTACTTGAAGATCAGCATTTTGTTAATAGTTACAAATTAAAAACTCTAAATTAACTACTTCTGTTCTATAAATTATTTACTTGAAGATCAGCATTTTGTTAATAGTTACAAATTAAAAACTCTAAATTAACTACTGCTGGTCTATAAGTTATTTACTTGTAAATCAGTATATTGTTAATAGTTTAAAATTAAAGCTATAAACTAACTACTTTTGTTCTTTTAATTATTTACTTAAAGAACAGAAATTTGTAGACAATTTAAAATTGAAATCTTCAAACTAATACTTTAGTTCTTTAAGTTATTTACTAGAAGATCAGAACTTTGTTAATAGTTAAAATTGAAAACCATAAAATAACTATTTTTGTTCTATTATTATTTACTTGAAGATCTGCATTTTGTTAATAGTTTAAAATTAAAGTCTTCTAACTAATACTTTAGTTCCTTAAGTTATTTACTTAAAGATCAGAATTTTGTTAATAGTTTAAAATTGAAAACCCTAAAATAACTACTTTTGTTCTATAAGTTATTTACTTGAAGATCTGCATTTAGTTAATAGTTTAAAATTAAAAACTCTAAATTAACTACTTCTGTTCTATAAGTTATTTACATGAAGATCAGAATTTTGTTAATAGTTTAAAATTGAAAACCCTAAAATAACTACTTTTGTTCTATAAGTTATTTACTTGAAGATCTGCATTTTGTTAATAGTTTAAAATTAAAAACTCTAAATTAACTACTTCTGTTCTATAAGTTATTTACTTGAAGATCAGAATTTTGTTAATAGTTTAAAATTGAAAACTCTAAAATAGATACTTTTGTTCTATAAGTTATTTACTTGAAGAACAGAATTTTGTAGCAATTTAAAATCAAAATCTTCTAACTAATACTTTAGTTCTTTAAGTTATTTACTTGAAGATCAGAATTTTGCTAATAGTTTAAAATTGAAAACCCTAAAATAACTATTTTTGTTCTATAAGTTTTTTACTTGAAGATCTCCATTTTGTTAATATTTTAAAATTAAAAACTCTAAATTAACTACTTCTGTTCTATAAGTTATTCACTTGAAGATCAGAATGTTTTCAATAGTTTAAAATTGAAAACTCTAAAATAACTACTTTTCTTCTATAAGTTATTTACTTGAAGAACAGAATTTTGTAGCAATTTAAAATTAAAATCTTCTAACTAATACTTAAGTTCCTTAAGTTATTTACTTAAAGATCAGAATTTTGTTAATAGTTTAAAATTGAAAACCCTAAAATAACTACTTTTGTTCTATAAGTTATTTACTTGAAGATCTGCGTTTAGTTAATAGTTTAAAATTAAAAACTCTAAATTAACTACTTCTGTTCTATAAGTTATTTACATGAAGATCAGAATTTTGTTAATAGTTTAAAATTGAAAACCCTAAAATAACTACATTTGTTCTATAAGTTATTTACTTGAAGATCTGCATTTTGTTAATAATAGTTTAAAATTAAAGCTATACTCTAACTACTTTTGTTCTTTTAGTTATTTACTTAAAGAACAGAAATATGTAGACAATTTAAAATCAAAATCTTCAAACTAATACTTTAGTTCTTTAAGTTATTTACTTGAAGATCAGAATTTTGTTAATAGTTCAAAATTGAAAATACTAAAATAACTACGTTTGTTCTATAAGTTATTTACTTGAAGATCTGGATTTTGTTAATAGTTTAAAATTAAAAACTTTAAATTAACTACTTCTGTTCTTTAAGTTATTTACATGAAGATCAGCATTTTGTTAATAGTTACAAATTAAAAACTCTAAATTAACTACTTCTGGTCTATAAGTTATTTACTTGTAAATCAGTATATTGTTAATAGTTTAAAATTAAAGCTATAAACTAACTACTTTTGTTCTTTTAATTATTTACTTAAAGAACAGAAATTTGTAGACAATTTAAAATCTAAATCTTCAAACTAATACTTTAGTTCTTTAAGTTACTTACTTGAAGATCAGAATTTTGTTAATAGTTTAAAATTGAAAACCATAAAATAACTATTTTTGTTCTATAAGTTATTTACTTGAAGATCTGCATTTTGTTAATAGTTTAAAATTGAAAACTCCAAATTAACTACTTCTGTTCTATAAGTTATTTACTTGAAGATCTGCATTTTGTTAATAGCTTAAAATTAAAAACTCTAAATTAACTACTTCTGTTCTATAAGTTATTTACTTGAAGATCAGCATTTTGTTAATAGTTACAAATTAAAAACTCTAAATTAACTACTGCTGGTCTATAAGTTATTTACTAGTAAATCAGTATATTGTTAATAGTTTAAAATTAAAGCTATAAACTAACTACTTTTGTTCTTTTAATTATTTACTTAAGGGGTCTACCCTCTTTAGACGGGCAAAGATAAGGCTATTTTCACGAATTTTTTTGACCGGTATACTTCATAAATATGGACATAAAAAGTGTTAGGCCTAAAAAATACACTATTTGATTACACAAGAAAAATTTTTTTATATTTATTTTAATCAGTTTTTATACATAAAAATGAGGGAGAAGAGTGGTCCAAAAAAAAAGATGAGTGTGCGCTGTTGATGAAATATCTGCAATGGATGATCTGAAAAAAAAAACAAAAATAGTTTTAGATTCAGTAAGTAAATGGCTATAGCGCATATCATACGATTTTTTTTTTTTTTCAAAATGACAAAATGGCAGCCATTTTTCGAAAAAGCACGAAAAATCACGTTTTTTTCCGTCGTTCTTTGCCAAAAATAAATAGTTAAACTCAAAATTTCAAAAATCATTTGATATGCGCGATAGCTATAGTCATCAAGAACATGTGGTTAAATTTTGGTAAGGTTCGGTTGAATAGTTTCGGAGATTTTATCAACAAGCCGTCCAAAAACGTCATTCCGAGAAAAACGCGTTTAAAGTTTTCTGTAACGAAAAATCATGAAAAAATCTTACTTACGTCTAATCAGCGATGCCTGCACCATACATTATGCCTTCATCTTCTTCATAGTGCACATTTTACATACAAAAAAAAATACTAAAAAAAAAATTCGATTTTTTCAAAATTCTAAAGAGGGTAGACCCCTTAAAGAACAGAAATTTGTAGACAATTTAAAATTGAAATCTTCAAACTAATACTTTAGTTCTTTAAGTTATTTACTTGAAGATCAGAACTTTGTTAATAGTTTAAAATTGAAAACCATAAAATAACTATTTTTGTTCTAAAAGTTATTTACTTGAAGATCTGCATTTTGTTAATAGTTTAAAATTAAAATCTTCTAACTAATACTTTAGTTCCTTAAGTTATTTACTTAAAGATCAGAATTTTGTTAATAGTTTAAAATTGAAAACCTTAAAATAACTATTTTTGTTCTATAAGTTTTTTACTTGAAGATCTCCATTTTGTTAATATTTTAAAATTAAAAACTCTGAATTAACTACTTCCGGTCTATAAGTAATTCACTTGAAGATCAGAATGTTGTCAATAGTTTAAAATTGAAAACTCTAAAATAACTACTTTTCTTCTATAAGTTATTTACTTGAAGAACAGAATTTTGTAGCAATTTAAAATTAAAATCTTCTAACTAATACTTTAGTTTCTTAAGTTATTTACTTAAAGATCAGAATTTTGTTAATATTTTAAAATTAAAAACTCTGAATTAACTACTTCCGGTCTATAAGTAATTCACTTGAAGATCAGAATGTTGTCAATAGTTCAAAATTGAAAACCCTAAAATAACTACTTTTGTTCTATAAGTTATTTACTTGAAGATCTGCGTTTAGTTAATAGTTTAAAATTAAAACTCTAAATTAACTACTTCTGGTCTATAAGTTATTTACTTGTAAATCAGTATATTGTTAATAGTTTAAAATTAAAGCTATAAACTAACTACTTTTGTTCTTTTAATTATTTACTTAAAGAACAGAAATTTGTAGACAATTTAAAATCGAAATCTTCAAACTAATACTTTAGTTCTTTAAGTTATTTACTTGAAGATCAGAATTTTGTTAATAGTTTAAAATTGAAAACCATAAAATGACTATTTTTGTTCTATAAGTTATTTACTTGAAGATCTGCATTTTGTTAATAGTTTAAAGTTAAAAACTCTAAATTAACTACTTCTGTTCTATAAGTTATTTACTTGAAGAACAGAATTTTGCAGCAATTTAAAATTAAAATCTTCTAAGTAATACTTTAGTTCCTTAAGTTATTTACTTAAAGATCAGAATTTTGTTAATAGTTTAAAATTGAAAACCCTAAAATAACTACTTTTGTTCTGTTAGTTATTTACTTGAAGATCTGCATTTAGTTAATAGTTTAAAATTAAAAACTCTAAATTAACTACTTCTGTTCTATAAGTTATTTACATGAAGATCAGAATTTTGTTAATAGTTTAAAATTGAAAACCCTAAAATAACTACTTTTGTTCTATAAGTTATTTACTTGAAGATCTGCATTTTGTTAATAGTTTAAAATTAAAAACTCTAAATTAACTACTTCTGTTCTATAAGTTATTTACTTGAAGATCAGAATTTTGTTAATAGTTTAAAATTGAAAACTCTAAAATAGCTACTTTTGTTCTATAAGTTATTTACTTGAAGAACAGAATTTTGTAGCAATTTAAAATCAAAATCTTCTAACTAATACTTTAGTTCTTTAAGTTATTTACTTGAAGATCAGAATTTTGCTAATAGTTTAAAATTGAAAACCCTAAAATAACTATTTTTGTTCTATAAGTTTTTTACTTGAAGATCTGCATTTTGTTAATAGTTTAAAAGTAAAAACTCTAAATTAACTACTTCTGTTCTATAAGTTTTTTACTTGAAGATCAGAATGTTGTCAATAGTTTAAAATTGAAAACTCTAAAATAACTACTTTTGTTCTATAAGTTATTTACTTGAATAACAGAATTTTGTAGCAATTTAAAATTAAAATCTTCTAACTAATACTTTAGTTCCTTAAGTTATTTACTTAAAGATCAGAATTTTGTCAATAGTTTAAAATTGAAAACCCTAAAATAACTACTTTTGTTCTATAAGTTATTTACTTGAAGATCTGCATTTTGTTAATAGTTCAAAATTAAAAACTCTAAATTAACTACTTTTGTTCTATAAGTTATTTACTTGAAGAACAGAATTTTGCAGCAATTTAAAATCAAAATCTTCTAACTAATACTTTAGTTCTTTAAGTTATTTACTTGAAGATCAGAATTTTGCTAATAGTTTAAAATTGAAAACCCTAAAATAACTACTTTTGTTCTATAAGTTATTTACTTGAAGATCTGCATTTTGTTAATAGTTTAAAATTAAAAACTCTAAATTATCTACTTCTGTTCTATAAGTTATTTATTTGAAGATCAGAATTTTGTTAATAGTTTAAAATTGAAAACTCTAAAATAACTACTTTTGTTCTATAACTTATTTACTTGAAGAACAGAATTTTGTAGCACTTTAAAATCAAAATCTTCTAACTAATACTTTAGTTCTTTAAGTTATTTACTTGAAGATCACAATTTTGCTAATAGTTTAAAATTGAAAACCCTAAAATAACTAAATAAATAAATAAATAAATTTTTGTTCTATAAGTTATTTACTTGAAGATCTGCATTTTGTTATTAGTTTAAAATTAAAAACTCTAAATTAACTACTTCTGTTCTATAAGTTATTTACTTGAAGATCAGAATTTTGTTAATAGTTTAAAATTGAAAACTCTAAAATAACTACTTGTGTTCTATAAGTTATTTACTTGAAGAACAGAATTTTTTAGCAATTTAAAATCAAAATCTTCTAACTAATACTTTAGTTCTTTAAGTTATTTACTTGAAGATCAGAATTTTGTTAATAGTTTAAAATTAAAAACTCTAAATTAACTACTTCTGTTCTATAAGTTTTTTACTTGAAGATCAGAATGTTGTCAATAGTTTAAAATTGAAAACTCTAAAATAACTACTTTTGTTCTATAAGTTATTTACTTGATTAACAGAATTTTGTAGCAATTTAAAATTTAAATCTTCTAACTAATACTTTAGTTCCTTAAGTTATTTACTTAAAGATCAGAATTTTGTTAATAGTTTAAAATTGAAAACCCTAAAATAACTACTTTTGTTCTATAAGTTATTTACTTGAAGATCTGCATTTTGTTAATAGTTTAAAATTAAAAACTCTAAATTAACTACTTCTGTTCTATAAGTTTTTTACTTGAAGATCAGAATGTTGTCAATAGTTTAAAATTGAAAACTCTAAAATAACTACTTTTGTTCTATAAGTTATTTACTTGATGAACAGAATTTTGTAGCAATTTAAAATTAAAATCTTCTAACTAATACTTTAGTTCCTTAAGTTATTTACTTAAAGATCAGAATTTTGTTAATAGTTTAAAATTGAAAACCCTAAAATAACTACTTTTGTTCGATAAGTTACTTACTTGAAGATCTGCGTTTAGTTAATAGTTTAAAATTAAAAACTCTAAATTAACTACCTCTGTTCTATAAGTTATTTATATGAAGATCAGAATTTTGTTAATAGTTTAAAATTGAAAACCCTAAAATAACTACTTTTGTTCTATAAGTTATTTACTTGAAGATCTGCATTTTGTTAATAGTTCAAAATTAAAAACTCTAAATTTACTACTTCTGTTCTATAAGTTATTTACTTGAAGATCAGAATTTTGTTAATAGTTTAAAATTGAAAACTCTAAAATAACTACTTTTGTTCTATAAGTTATTTACTTGAAGAACAGTAATTTGCAGCAATTTAAAATCAAAATCTTCTAACTAATACTTTAGTTCTTTAAGTTATTTACTTGAAGATCAGAATTTTGCTAATAGTTTAAAATTGAAAACCCTAAAATAACTACTTTTGTTCTATAAGTTATTTACTTGAAGATCTGCATTTTGTTAATAGTTTAAAATTAAAAACTCTAAATTAACTACTTCTGTTCTATAAATTATTTACTTGAAGATCAGCATTTTGTTAATAGTTACAAATTAAAAACTCTATAAATTAACTACTGCTGGGCTATAAGTTATTTACTTGTAAATCAGTATATTGTTAATAGTTTAAAATTAAAGCTATAAACTAACTACTTTTGTTCTTTTAATTATTTACTTAAAGAACAGAAATTTGTAGACAATTTAAAATTGAAATCTTCAAACTAATACTTTAGTTCTTTAAGTTATTTACTAGAAGATCAGAACTTTGTTAATAGTTAAAATTGAAAACCATAAAATAACTATTTTTGTTCTATTAGTTATTTACTTGAAGATCTGCATTTTGTTAATAGTTTAAAATTAAAGTCTTCTAACTAATACTTTAGTTCCTTAAGTTATTTACTTAAAGATCAGAATTTTGTTAATAGTTTAAAATTGAAAACCCTAAAATAACTACTTATGTTCTATAAGTTATTTACTTGAAGATCTGCATATAGTTAATAGTTTAAAATTAAAAACTCTAAATTAACTACTTCTGTTCTATAAGTTATTTACATGAAGATCAGAATTTTGTTAATAGTTTAAAATTGAAAACCCTAAAATAACTACTTTTGTTCTATAAGTTATTTACTTGAAGATCTGCATTTTGTTAATAGTTTAAAATTAAAAACTCTAAATTAACTACTTCTGTTCTAAAAGTTATTTACTTGAAGATCAGAATTTTGTTAATAGTTTAAAATTGAAATTTCTAAAATAGCTACTTTTGTTCTATAAGTTATTTACTTGAAGATCTGCATTTTGTTAATAGTTTAAAATTAAAAACTCTAAATTAACTACTTCTGTTCTATAAGTTATTTACTTGAAGATCAGAATTTTGTTAATAGTTTAAAATTGAAAACTCTAAAATAGCTACTTTTGTTCTATAAGTTATTTACTTGAAGATCTGCGTTTAGTTAATAGTTTAAAATTAAAAACTCTAAATTAACTACTTCTGTTCTATAAGTTATTTACATGAAGATCAGAATTTTGTTAATAGTTTAAAATTGAAAACCCTAAAATAACTACATTTGTTCTATAAGTTATTTACTTGAAGATCTGCATTTTGTTAATAATAGTTTAAAATTAAAGCTATACTCTAACTACTTTTGTTCTTTTAGTTATTTACTTAAAGAACAGAAATATGTAGACAATTTAAAATCAAAATCTTCAAACTAATACTTTAGTTCTTTAAGTTATTTACTTGAAGATCAGAATTTTGTTAATAGTTCAAAATTGAAAATACTAAAATAACTACGTTTGTTCTATAAGTTATTTACTTGAAGATCTGGATTTTGTTAATAGTTTAAAATTAAAAACTTTAAATTAACTACTTCTGTTCTTTAAGTTATTTACATGAAGATCAGCATTTTGTTAATAGTTACAAATTAAAAACTCTAAATTAACTACTTCTGGTCTATAAGTTATTTACTTGTAAATCAGTATATTGTTAATAGTTTAAAATTAAAGCTATAAACTAACTACTTTTGTTCTTTTAATTATTTACTTAAAGAACAGAAATTTGTAGACAATTTAAAATCTAAATCTTCAAACTAATACTTTAGTTCTTTAAGTTACTTACTTGAAGATCAGAATTTTGTTAATAGTTTAAAATTGAAAACCATAAAATAACTATTTTTGTTCTATAAGTTATTTACTTGAAGATCTGCATTTTGTTAATAGTTTAAAATTAAAAACTCCAAATTAACTACTTCTGTTCTATAAGTTATTTACTTGAAGATCTGCATTTTGTTAATAGCTTAAAATTAAAAACTCTAAATTAACTACTTCTGTTCTATAAGTTATTTACTTGAAGATCAGCATTTTGTTAATAGTTACAAATTAAAATCTCTAAATTAACTACTGCTGGTCTATAAGTTATTTACTAGTAAATCAGTATATTGTTAATAGTTTAAAATTAAAGCTATAAACTAACTACTTTTGTTCTTTTAATTATTTACTTAAGGGGTCTACCCTCTTTAGACGGGCAAAGATAAGGCTATTTTCACGAATTTTTTTGACCTGTATACTTCATAAATATGGACATAAAAAGTGTTAGGCCTAAAAAATACACTATTTGATTACACAAGAAAAATTTTTTTATATTTATTTTAATCAGTTTTTATACATAAAAATGAGGGAGAAGACTGGTCCAAAAAAAAAGATGAGTGTGCGCTGTTGATGAAATATCTGCAATGGATGATCTGAAAAAAAAAACAAAAATAGTTTTAGATTCAGTAAGTAAATGGCTATAGCGCATATCATACGATTTTTTTTTTTTTTCAAAATGACAAAATGGCAGCCATTTTTCGAAAAAGCACGAAAAATCACGTTTTTTTCCGTCGTTCTTTGCCAAAAATAAATAGTTAAACTCAAAATTTCAAAAATCATTTGATATGCGCGATAGCTATAGTCATCAAGAACATGTGGTTAAATTTTGGTAAGGTTCGGTTGAATAGTTTCGGAGATTTTATCAACAAGCCGTCCAAAAACGTCATTCCGAGAAAAACGCGTTTAAAGTTTTCTGTAACGAAAAATCATGAAAAAATCTTACTTACGTCTAATCAGCGATGCCTGCACCATACATTATGCCTTCATCTTCTTCATAGTGCACATTTTACATACAAAAAAAAATACTAAAAAAAAAATTCGATTTTTTCAAAATTCTAAAGAGGGTAGACCCCTTAAAGAACAGAAATTTGTAGACAATTTAAAATTGAAATCTTCAAACTAATACTTTAGTTCTTTAAGTTATTTACTTGAAGATCAGAACTTTGTTAATAGTTTAAAATTGAAAACCATAAAATAACTATTTTTGTTCTAAAAGTTATTTACTTGAAGATCTGCATTTTGTTAATAGTTTAAAATTAAAATCTTCTAACTAATACTTTAGTTCCTTAAGTTATTTACTTAAAGATCAGAATTTTGTTAATAGTTTAAAATTGAAAACCTTAAAATAACTATTTTTGTTCTATAAGTTTTTTACTTGAAGATCTCCATTTTGTTAATATTTTAAAATTAAAAACTCTAAATTAACTACTTCCGGTCTATAAGTAATTCACTTGAAGATCAGAATGTTGTCAATAGTTTAAAATTGAAAACTCTAAAATAACTACTTTTCTTCTATAAGTTATTTACTTGAAGAACAGAATTTTGTAGCAATTTAAAATTAAAATCTTCTAACTAATACTTTAGTTTCTTAAGTTATTTACTTAAAGATCAGAATTTTGTTAATAGTTCAAAATTGAAAACCCTAAAATAACTACTTTTGTTCTATAAGTTATTTACTTGAAGATCTGCGTTTAGTTAATAGTTTAAAATTAAAACTCTAAATTAACTACTTCTGGTCTATAAGTTATTTACTTGTAAATCAGTATATTGTTAATAGTTTAAAATTAAAGCTATAAACTAACTACTTTTGTTCTTTTAATTATTTACTTAAAGAACAGAAATTTGTAGACAATTTAAAATCGAAATCTTCAAACTAATACTTTAGTTCTTTAAGTTATTTACTTGAAGATCAGAATTTTGTTAATAGTTTAAAATTGAAAACCATAAAATGACTATTTTTGTTCTATAAGTTATTTACTTGAAGATCTGCATTTTGTTAATAGTTTAAAGTTAAAAACTCTAAATTAACTACTTCTGTTCTATAAGTTATTTACTTGAAGAACAGAATTTTGCAGCAATTTAAAATTAAAATCTTCTAAGTAATACTTTAGTTCCTTAAGTTATTTACTTAAAGATCAGAATTTTGTTAATAGTTTAAAATTGAAAACCCTAAAATAACTACTTTTGTTCTGTTAGTTATTTACTTGAAGATCTGCATTTAGTTAATAGTTTAAAATTAAAAACTCTAAATTAACTACTTCTGTTCTATATAAGTTATTTACATGAAGATCAGAATTTTGTTAATAGTTTAAAATTGAAAACCCTAAAATAACTACTTTTGTTCTATAAGTTATTTACTTGAAGATCTGCATTTTGTTAATAGTTTAAAATTAAAAACTCTAAATTAACTACTTCTGTTCTATAAGTTATTTACTTGAAGATCAGAATTTTGTTAATAGTTTAAAATTGAAAACCCTAAAATAGCTACTTTTGTTCTATAAGTTATTTACTTGAAGAACAGAATTTTGTAGCAATTTAAAATCAAAATCTTCTAACTAATACTTTAGTTCTTTAAGTTATTTACTTGAAGATCAGAATTTTGCTAATAGTTTAAAATTGAAAACCCTAAAATAACTATTTTTGTTCTATAAGTTTTTTACTTGAAGATCTGCATTTTGTTAATAGTTTAAAATTAAAAACTCTAAATTAACTACTTCTGTTCTATAAGTTTTTTACTTGAAGATCAGAATGTTGTCAATAGTTTAAAATTGAAAACTCTAAAATAACTACTTTTGTTCTATAAGTTATTTACTTGAATAACAGAATTTTGTAGCAATTTAAAATTAAAATCTTCTAACTAATACTTTAGTTCCTTAAGTTATTTACTTAAAGATCAGAATTTTGTCAATAGTTTAAAATTGAAAACCCTAAAATAACTACTTTTGTTCTATAAGTTATTTACTTGAAGATCTGCATTTTGTTAATAGTTCAAAATTAAAAACTCTAAATTAACTACTTCTGTTCTATAAGTTATTTACTTGAAGATCAGAATTTTGTTAATAGTTTAAAATTGAAAACTCTAAAATAACTACTTTTGTTCTATAAGTTATTTACTTGAAGAACAGAATTTTGCAGCAATTTAAAATCAAAATCTTCTAACTAATACTTTAGTTCTTTAAGTTATTTACTTGAAGATCAGAATTTTGCTAATAGTTTAAAATTGAAAACCCTAAAATAACTACTTTTGTTCTATAAGTTATTTACTTGAAGATCTGCATTTTGTTAATAGTTTAAAATTAAAAACTCTAAATTAACTACTTCTGTTCTATAAGTTATTTATTTGAAGATCAGAATTTTGTTAATAGTTTAAAATTGAAAACTCTAAAATAACTACTGTTGTTCTATAAGTTATTTACTTGAAGAACAGAATTTTGTAGCACTTTAAAATCAAAATCTTCTAACTAATACTTTAGTTCTTTAAGTTATTTACTTGAAGATCACAATTTTGCTAATAGTTTAAAATTGAAAACCCTAAAATAACTAAATAAATAAATAAATAAATTTTTGTTCTATAAGTTATTTACTTGAAGATCTGCATTTTGTTATTAGTTTAAAATTAAAAACTCTAAATTAACTACTTCTGTTCTATAAGTTATTTACTTGAAGATCAGAATTTTGTTAATAGTTTAAAATTGAAAACTCTAAAATAACTACTTGTGTTCTATAAGTTATTTACTTGAAGAACAGAATTTTTTAGCAATTTAAAATCAAAATCTTCTAACTAATACTTTAGTTCTTTAAGTTATTTACTTGAAGATCAGAATTTTGTTAATAGTTTAAAATTAAAAACTCTAAATTAACTACTTCTGTTCTATAAGTTTTTTACTTGAAGATCAGAATGTTGTCAATAGTTTAAAATTGAAAACTCTAAAATAACTACTTTTGTTCTATAAGTTATTTACTTGATTAACAGAATTTTGTAGCAATTTAAAATTAAAATCTTCTAACTAATACTTTAGTTCCTTAAGTTATTTACTTAAAGATCAGAATTTTGTTAATAGTTTAAAATTGAAAACCCTAAAATAACTACTTTTGTTCTATAAGTTATTTACTTGAAGATCTGCATTTTGTTAATAGTTTAAAATTAAAAACTCTAAATTAACTACTTCTGTTCTATAAGTTTTTTACTTGAAGATCAGAATGTTGTCAATAGTTTAAAATTGAAAACTCTAAAATAACTACTTTTGTTCTATAAGTTATTTACTTGATGAACAGAATTTTGTAGCAATTTAAAATTAAAATCTTCTAACTAATACTTTAGTTCCTTAAGTTATTTACTTAAAGATCAGAATTTTGTTAATAGTTTAAAATTGAAAACCCTAAAATAACTACTTTTGTTCGATAAGTTACTTACTTGAAGATCTGCGTTTAGTTAATAGTTTAAAATTAAAAACTCTAAATTAACTACCTCTGTTCTATAAGTTATTTATATGAAGATCAGAATTTTGTTAATGGTTTAAAATTGAAAACCCTAAAATAACTACTTTTGTTCTATAAGTTATTTACTTGAAGATCTGCATTTTGTTAATAGTTCAAAATTAAAAACTCTAAATTAACTACTTCTGTTCTATAAGTTATTTACTTGAAGATCAGAATTTTGTTAATAGTTTAAAATTGAAAACTCTAAAAGAACTACTTTTGTTCTATAAGTTATTTACTTGAAGAACAGAAATTTGCAGCAATTTAAAATCAAAATCTTCTAACTAATACTTTAGTTCTTTAAGTTATTTACTTGAAGATCAGAATTTTGCTAATAGTTTAAAATTGAAAACCCTAAAATAACTACTTTTGTTCTATAAGTTATTTACTTGAAGATCTGCATTTTGTTAATAGTTTAAAATTAAAAACTCTAAATTAACTACTTCTGTTCTATAAATTATTTACTTGAAGATCAGCATTTTGTTAATAGTTACAAATTAAAAACTCTATAAATTAACTACTGCTGGGCTATAAGTTATTTACTTGTAAATCAGTATATTGTTAATAGTTTAAAATTAAAGCTATAAACTAACTACTTTTGTTCTTTTAATTATTTACTTAAAGAACAGAAATTTGTAGACAATTTAAAATTGAAATCTTCAAACTAATACTTTAGTTCTTTAAGTTATTTACTAGAAGATCAGAACTTTGTTAATAGTTAAAATTGAAAACCATAAAATAACTATTTTTGTTCTATTAGTTATTTACTTGAAGATCTGCATTTTGTTAATAGTTTAAAATTAAAGTCTTCTAACTAATACTTTAGTTCCTTAAGTTATTTACTTAAAGATCAGAATTTTGTTAATAGTTTAAAATTGAAAACCCTAAAATAACTACTTATGTTCTATAAGTTATTTACTTGAAGATCTGCATTTAGTTAATAGTTTAAAATTAAAAACTCTAAATTAACTACTTCTGTTCTATAAGTTATTTACATGAAGATCAGAATTTTGTTAATAGTTTAAAATTGAAAACCCTAAAATAACTACTTTTGTTCTATAAGTTATTTACTTGAAGATCTGCATTTTGTTAATAGTTTAAAATTAAAAACTCTAAATTAACTACTTCTGTTCTAAAAGTTATTTACTTGAAGATCAGAATTTTGTTAATAGTTTAAAATTGAAAACTCTAAAATAGCTACTTTTGTTCTATAAGTTATTTACTTGAAGATCTGCATTTTGTTAATAGTTTAAAATTAAAAACTCTAAATTAACTACTTCTGTTCTATAAGTTATTTACTTGAAGATCAGAATTTTGTTAATAGTTTAAAATTGAAAACTCTAAAATAGCTACTTTTGTTCTATAAGTTATTTACTTGAAGAACAGAATTTTGTAGCAATTTAAAATCAAAATCTTCTAACTAATACTTTAGTTCTTTAAGTTATTTACTTGAAAATCAGAATTTTGCTAATAGTTTAAAATTAAAAACTCTAAATTAACTACTTCTGTTCTATAAGTTATTCACTTGAAGATCAGAATTTTGTCAATAGTTTAAAATTGAAAACTCTAAAATAACTACTTTTCTTCTATAAGTTATTTACTTGAAGAACAGAATTTTGTAGCAATTTAAAATTAAAATCTTCTAACTAATACTTTAGTTCCTTAAGTTATTTACTTAAAGATCAGAATTTTGTCAATAGTTTAAAATTGAAAACTCTAAAATAACTACTTTTGTTCTATAAGTTATTTACTTGAAGATCTGCGTTTAGTTAATAGTTTAAAATTAAAACTCTAAATTAACTACTTCTGTTCTATAAGTTATTTACATGAAGATCAGAATTTTGTTAATATTTTAAAATTGAAAACCCTAAAATAACTACTTTTGTTCTATAAGTTATTTACTTGAAGATCTGCATTTTGTTAATAGTTGAAAATTAAAGCTATACTCTAACTACTTTTGTTCTTTTAGTTATTTACTTAAAGAACAGAAATATGTAGACAATTTAAAATCAAAATCTTCAAACTAATACTTTAGTTCTTTAAGTTATTTACTTGAAGATCAGAATTTTGTTAATAGATCAAAATTGAAAATACTAAAATAACTACCTTTGTTCTATAAGTTATTTACTTGAAGATCTGCATTTTGTTAATAGTTGAAAATTAAAGCTATACTCTAACTACTTTTGTTCTTTTAGTTATTTACTTAAAGAACAGAAATATGTAGACAATTTAAAATCAAAATCTTCAAACTAATACTTTAGTTCTTTAAGTTATTTACTTGAAGATCAGAATTTTGTTAATAGTTCAAAATTGAAAATACTAAAATAACTACCTTTGTTCTATAAGTTATTTACTTGAAGATCTGGATTTTGTTAATAGTTTAAAATTAAAAACTTTAAATTAACTACTTCTGTTCTTTAAGTTATTTACATGAAGATCAGCATTTTGTTAATAGTTTAAAATTGAAAACCCTAAAATAACTACTTTTGTTCTATTAGTTATTTACTTGAAGATCTGCATTTTGTTAATAGTTTAAAATTAAAAACTCTAAATTAACTACTTCTGTTTTATAAGTTATTTACTTGAAGATCAGCATTTTGTTAATAGTTACAAATTAAAAACTCTAAATTAACAACTTCTGGTCTATAAGTTATTTACTTGTAAATCAGTATATTGTTAATAGTTTAAAATTAAAGCTATAAACTAACTACTTTTGTTCTTTTAATTATTTACTTAAAGAACAGAAATTTGTAGACAATTTAAAATCGAAATCTTCAAACCAATACTTTAGTTCTTTAAGTTATTTACTTGAAGATCAGAATTTTGTTAATAGTTTAAAATTGAAAACCATAAAATAACTATTTTTGTTCTATAAGTTATTTACTTGAAGATCTGCATTTTGTTAATAGTTTAAAATTAAAAACTCTAAATTAACTACTTCTGTTCTATAAGTTATTTACTTGAAGAACAGAATTTTGCAGCAATTTAAAATTAAAATCTTGTAAGTAATACTTTAGTTCCTTAAGTTATTTACTTAAAGATCAAAATTTTGTTAATAGTTTAAAATTGAAATCCCTAAAATAACTAGTTTTGTTCTGTTAGTTATTTACTTGAAGATCTGCATTTAGTTAATAGTTTAAAATTAAAAACTCTAAATTAACTACTTCTGTTCTATAAGTTATTTACATGAAGATCAGAATTTTGTTAATAGTATAAAATTGAAAACCCTAAAATAACTACTTTTGTTCTATAAGTTATTTACTTGAAGATCTGCATTTTGTTAATAGTTTAAAATTAAAAACTCTAAATTGACTACTTCTGTTCTATAAGTTTTTTACTTGAAGATCAGAATGTTGTCAATAGTTTAAAATTGAAAACTCTAAAATAACTACTTTTGTTCTATAAGTTATTTACTTGATTAACAGAATTTTGTAGCAATTTAAAATTAAAATCTTCTAACTAATACTTTAGTTCCTTAAGTTATTTACTTAAAGATCAGAATTTTGTTAATAGTTTAAAATTGAAAACCCTAAAATAACTACTTTTGTTCGATAAGTTACTTACTTGAAGATCTGCGTTTAGTTAATAGTTTAAAATTTAAAACTCTAAATTAACTACCTCTGTTCTATAAGTTATTTATATGAAGATCAGAATTTTGTTAATAGTTTAAAATTGAAAACCCTAAAATAACTACTTTTGTTCTATAAGTTATTTACTTGAAGATCTGCATTTTGTTAATAGTTCAAAATTAAAAACTCAAAATTAACTACTTCTGTTCTATAAGTTATTTACTTGAAGATCAGAATTTTGTTAATAGTTTAAAATTGAAAACTCTAAACTAACTACTTTTGTTCTATAAGTTATTTACTTGAAGAACAGAAATTTGCAGCAATTTAAAATCAAAATCTTCTAACTAATACTAATAATAATAAAATTTAGTTCTTTAAGTTATTTACTTGAGGATCAGAATTTTGTTAATAGTTTAAAATGGAAAACCATAAAATAACTATTTTTGTTCTATAAGTTATTTACTTGAAGATCTGCATTTTGTTAATAGTTTAAATTTAAAAACTCTAAATTAACTACTTATGTTCTATAAGTTATTTACTTGAAGATCAGCATTTTGTTAATAGTTACAAATTAAAAACTCTAAATTAACTACTGCTGGTCTATAAATTATTTACTTGAAGATCAGCATTTTGTTAATAGTTACAAATTAAAAACTCTAAATTAACTACTTCTGTTCTATAAATTATTTACTTGAAGATCAGCATTTTGTTAATAGTTACAAATTAAAAACTCTAAATTAACTACTGCTGGTCTATAAGTTATTTACTTGTAAATCAGTATATTGTTAATAGTTTAAAATTAAAGCTATAAACTAACTACTTTTGTTCTTTTAATTATTTACTTAAAGAACAGAAATTTGTAGACAATTTAAAATTGAAATTTTCAAACTAATACTTTAGTTCTTTAAGTTATTTACTAGAAGATCAGAACTTTGTTAATAGTTAAAATTGAAAACCATAAAATAACTATTTTTGTTCTATTAGTTATTTACTTAAAGATCAGAATTTTGTTAATAGTTTAAAATTGAAAACCCTAAAATAACTACTTTTGTTCTATAAGTTATTTACTTGAAGATCTGCATTTAGTTAATAGTTTAAAATTAAAAACTCTAAATTAACTACTTCTGTTCTATAAGTTATTTACATGAAGATCAGAATTTTGTTAATAGTTTAAAATTGAAAACCCTAAAATAACTACTTTTGTTCTATAAGTTATTTACTTGAAGATCTGCATTTTGTTAATAGTTTAAAATTAAAAACTCTAAATTAACTACTTCTGTTCTATAAGTTATTTACTTGAAGATCAGAATTTTGTTAATAGTTTAAAATTGAAAACTCTAAAATAGCTACTTTTGTTCTATAAGTTATTTACTTGAAGAACAGAATTTTGTAGCAATTTAAAATCAAAATCTTCTAACTAAGACTTTAGTTCTTTAAGTTATTTACTTGAAGTACAGAATTTTCCTAATAGTTTAAAATTGAAAACCCTAAAATAACTACTTTTCTTCTATAAGTTATTTACTTGAAGAACAGAATTTTGTAGCAATTTAAAATTAAAATCTTCTAACTAATACTTTAGTTCCTTAAGTTTTTTACTTGAAGATCTCCATTTTGTTAATAGTTAAAAATTAAAAACTCTAAATTAACTACTTCTGTTCTATAAGTTATTCACTTGAAGATCAGAATGATTTCAATAGTTTAAAATTGAAAACTCTAAAATAACTACTTTTCTTCTATAAGTTATTTACTTGAAGAACAGAATTTTGTAGCAATTTAAAATTAAAATCTTCTAACTAATACTTTAGTTCCTTAAGTTATTTACTTAAAGATCAGAATTTTGTTAATAGTTTAAAATTGAAAACCCTAAAATAACTACTTTTGTTCTATAAGTTATTTACTTGAAGATCTGCGTTTACTTAATAGTTTTAAATTAAAAACTCTAAATTAACTACTTCTGTTCTATAAGTTATTTACATGAAGATCAGAATTTTGTTAATAGTTTAAAATTGAAAACCCTAAAATAACTACATTTGTTCTATAAGTTATTTACTGGAAGATCTGCATTTTGTTAATAGTTTAAAATTAAAGCTATACTCTAACTAGTTTTGTTCTTTTAGTTATTTACTTAAAGAACAGAAATATGTAGACAATTTAAAATCAAAATCTTCAAACTAATACTTTAGTTCTTTAAGTTATTTACTTGAAGATCAGAATTTTGTTAATAGTTCAAAATTGAAAATACTAAAATAACTACGTTTGTTCTATAAGTTATTTACTTGAAGATCAGCATTTTGTTAATAGTTACAAATTAAAAACTCTAAATTAACTACTTCTGGTCTATAAGTTATTTACTTGTAAATCAGTATATTGTTAATAGTTTAAAATTAAAGCTATAAACTAACTACTTTTGTTCTTTTAATTATTTACTTAAAGAACAGAAATTTGTAGACAATTTAAAATTGAAATCTTCAAACTAAAAATTTAGTTCTTTAAGTTATTTACTTGAAGATCAGAACTTTGTTAATAGTTTAAAATTGAAAACCATAAAATAACTATTTTTGTTCTAAAAGTTATTTACTTGAAGATCTGCATTTTGTTAATAGTTTAAAATTAAAATCTTCTAACTAATACTTTAGTTCCTTAAGTCATTTACTTAAAGATCAGAATTTTGTTAATAGTTTAAAATTGAAAACCCTAAAATAACTATTTTTCTTCTATAAGTTTTTTACTTGAAGATCTCCATTTTGTTAATATTTTAAAATTAAAAACTCTAAATTAACTACGTCTGTTCTATAAGTTATTCACTTGAAGATCAGAATGTTGTCAATAGTTTAAAATTGAAAACTCTAAAATAACTACTTTTCTTCTATAAGTTTTTTACTTGAAGATCAGAATGTTGTCAATAGTTTAAAATTGAAAACTCTAAAATAACTACTTTTGTTCTATAAGTTATTTACTTGATTAACAGAATTTTGTAGCAATTTAAAATTAAAATCTTCTAACTAATACTTTAGTTCCTTAAGTTATTTACTTAAAGATCAGAATTTTGTTAATAGTTTAAAATTGAAAACCCTAAAATAACTACTTTTGTTCGATAAGTTACTTACTTGAAGATCTGCGTTTAGTTAATAGTTTAAAATTAAAAACTCTAAATTAACTACCTCTGTTCTATAAGTTATTTATATGAAGATCAGAATTTTGTTAATAGTTTAAAATTGAAAACCCTAAAATAACTACTTTTGTTCTATAAGTTATTTACTTGAAGATCTGCATTTTGTTAATAGTTCAAAATTAAAAACTCAAAATTAACTACTTCTGTTCTATAAGTTATTTACTTGAAGATCAGAATTTTGTTAATAGTTTAAAATTGAAAACTCTAAACTAACTACTTTTGTTCTATAAGTTATTTACTTGAAGAACAGAAATTTGCAGCAATTTAAAATCAAAATCTTCTAACTAATACTAATAATAATAAAATTTAGTTCTTTAAGTTATTTACTTGAGGATCAGAATTTTGTTAATAGTTTAAAATGGAAAACCATAAAATAACTATTTTTGTTCTATAAGTTATTTACTTGAAGATCTGCATTTTGTTAATAGTTTAAATTTAAAAACTCTAAATTAACTACTTATGTTCTATAAGTTATTTACTTGAAGATCAGCATTTTGTTAATAGTTACAAATTAAAAACTCTAAATTAACTACTGCTGGTCTATAAATTATTTACTTGAAGATCAGCATTTTGTTAATAGTTACAAATTAAAAACTCTAAATTAACTACTTCTGTTCTATAAATTATTTACTTGAAGATCAGCATTTTGTTAATAGTTACAAATTAAAAACTCTAAATTAACTACTGCTGGTCTATAAGTTATTTACTTGTAAATCAGTATATTGTTAATAGTTTAAAATTAAAGCTATAAACTAACTACTTTTGTTCTTTTAATTATTTACTTAAAGAACAGAAATTTGTAGACAATTTAAAATTGAAATTTTCAAACTAATACTTTAGTTCTTTAAGTTATTTACTAGAAGATCAGAACTTTGTTAATAGTTAAAATTGAAAACCATAAAATAACTATTTTTGTTCTATTAGTTATTTACTTAAAGATCAGAATTTTGTTAATAGTTTAAAATTGAAAACCCTAAAATAACTACTTTTGTTCTATAAGTTATTTACTTGAAGATCTGCATTTAGTTAATAGTTTAAAATTAAAAACTCTAAATTAACTACTTCTGTTCTATAAGTTATTTACATGAAGATCAGAATTTTGTTAATAGTTTAAAATTGAAAACCCTAAAATAACTACTTTTGTTCTATAAGTTATTTACTTGAAGATCTGCATTTTGTTAATAGTTTAAAATTAAAAACTCTAAATTAACTACTTCTGTTCTATAAGTTATTTACTTGAAGATCAGAATTTTGTTAATAGTTTAAAATTGAAAACTCTAAAATAGCTACTTTTGTTCTATAAGTTATTTACTTGAAGAACAGAATTTTGTAGCAATTTAAAATCAAAATCTTCTAACTAAGACTTTAGTTCTTTAAGTTATTTACTTGAAGTACAGAATTTTCCTAATAGTTTAAAATTGAAAACCCTAAAATAACTACTTTTCTTCTATAAGTTATTTACTTGAAGAACAGAATTTTGTAGCAATTTAAAATTAAAATCTTCTAACTAATACTTTAGTTCCTTAAGTTTTTTACTTGAAGATCTCCATTTTGTTAATAGTTAAAAATTAAAAACTCTAAATTAACTACTTCTGTTCTATAAGTTATTCACTTGAAGATCAGAATGATTTCAATAGTTTAAAATTGAAAACTCTAAAATAACTACTTTTCTTCTATAAGTTATTTACTTGAAGAACAGAATTTTGTAGCAATTTAAAATTAAAATCTTCTAACTAATACTTTAGTTCCTTAAGTTATTTACTTAAAGATCAGAATTTTGTTAATAGTTTAAAATTGAAAACCCTAAAATAACTACTTTTGTTCTATAAGTTATTTACTTGAAGATCTGCGTTTACTTAATAGTTTTAAATTAAAAACTCTAAATTAACTACTTCTGTTCTATAAGTTATTTACATGAAGATCAGAATTTTGTTAATAGTTTAAAATTGAAAACCCTAAAATAACTACATTTGTTCTATAAGTTATTTACTGGAAGATCTGCATTTTGTTAATAGTTTAAAATTAAAGCTATACTCTAACTAGTTTTGTTCTTTTAGTTATTTACTTAAAGAACAGAAATATGTAGACAATTTAAAATCAAAATCTTCAAACTAATACTTTAGTTCTTTAAGTTATTTACTTGAAGATCAGAATTTTGTTAATAGTTCAAAATTGAAAATACTAAAATAACTACGTTTGTTCTATAAGTTATTTACTTGAAGATCAGCATTTTGTTAATAGTTACAAATTAAAAACTCTAAATTAACTACTTCTGGTCTATAAGTTATTTACTTGTAAATCAGTATATTGTTAATAGTTTAAAATTAAAGCTATAAACTAACTACTTTTGTTCTTTTAATTATTTACTTAAAGAACAGAAATTTGTAGACAATTTAAAATTGAAATCTTCAAACTAAAAATTTAGTTCTTTAAGTTATTTACTTGAAGATCAGAACTTTGTTAATAGTTTAAAATTGAAAACCATAAAATAACTATTTTTGTTCTAAAAGTTATTTACTTGAAGATCTGCATTTTGTTAATAGTTTAAAATTAAAATCTTCTAACTAATACTTTAGTTCCTTAAGTCATTTACTTAAAGATCAGAATTTTGTTAATAGTTTAAAATTGAAAACCCTAAAATAACTATTTTTCTTCTATAAGTTTTTTACTTGAAGATCTCCATTTTGTTAATATTTTAAAATTAAAAACTCTAAATTAACTACGTCTGTTCTATAAGTTATTCACTTGAAGATCAGAATGTTGTCAATAGTTTAAAATTGAAAACTCTAAAATAACTACTTTTCTTCTATAAGTTATTTACTTGAAGAACAGAATTTTGTAGCAATTTAAAATTAAAATCTTCTAACTAATACTTTAGTTTCTTAAGTTATTTACTTAAAGATCAGAATTTTGTTAATAGTTTAAAATTGAAAACCCTAAAATAACTACTTTTGTTCTATAAGTTATTTACTTGAAGATCTGCGTTTAGTTAATAGTTTAAAATTAAAACTCTAAATTAACTACTTCTGTTCTATAAGTTATTTACATGAAGATCAGAATTTTGTTAATAGTTTAAAATTGAAAACCCTAAAATAACTACTTTTGTTCTATAAGTTATTTACTTGAAGATCTGCGTTTAGTTAATAGTTTAAAATTAAAACTCTAAATTAACTACTTCTGGTCTATAAGTTATTTACTTGTAAATCAGTATATTGTTAATAGTTTAAAATTAAAGCTATAAACTAACTACTTTTGTTCTTTTAATTATTTACTTAAAGAACAGAAATTTGTAGACAATTTAAAATCGAAATCTTCAAACTAATACTTTAGTTCTTTAAGTTATTTACTTGAAGATCAGAATTTTGTTAATAGTTTAAAATTGAAAACCATAAAATGACTATTTTTGTTCTATAAGTTATTTACTTGAAGATCTGCATTTTGTTAATAGTTTAAAATTAAAAACTCTAAATTAACTACTTCTGTTCTATAAGTTATTTACTTGAAGAACAGAATTTTGCAGTAATTTAAAATTAAAATCTTCTAAGTAATACTTTAGTTCCTTAAGTTATTTACTTAAAGATCAGAATTTTGTTAATAGTTTAAAATTGAAAACCCTAAAATAACTACTTTTGTTCTGTTAGTTATTTACTTGAAGATCTGCATTTAGTTAATAGTTTAAAATTAAAAACTCTAAATTAACTACTTCTGTTCTATATAAGTTATTTACATGAAGATCAGAATTTTGTTAATAGTTTAAAATTGAAAACCCTAAAATAACTACTTTTGTTCTATAAGTTATTTACTTGAAGATCTGCATTTTGTTAATAGTTTAAAATTAAAAACTCTAAATTAACTACTTCTGTTCTATAAGTTATTTACTTGAAGATCAGAATTTTGTTAATAGTTTAAAATTGAAAACCCTAAAATAGCTACTTTTGTTCTATAAGTTATTTACTTGAAGAACAGAATTTTGTAGCAATTTAAAATCAAAATCTTCTAACTAATACTTTAGTTCTTTAAGTTATTTACTTGAAGATCAGAATTTTGCTAATAGTTTAAAATTGAAAACCCTAAAATAACTATTTTTGTTCTATAAGTTTTTTACTTGAAGATCTGCATTTTGTTAATAGTTTAAAATTAAAAACTTTAAATTAACTACTTCTGTTCTATAAGTTTTTTACTTGAAGATCAGAATGTTGTCAATAGTTTAAAATTGAAAACTCTAAAATAACTACTTTTGTTCTATAAGTTATTTACTTGAATAACAGAATTTTGTAGCAATTTAAAATTAAAATCTTCTAACTAATACTTTAGTTCCTTAAGTTATTTACTTAAAGATCAGAATTTTGTTAATAGTTTAAAATTGAAAAGCCTAAAATAACTACTTTTGTTCGATAAGTTACTTACTTGAAGATCTGCGTTTAGTTAATAGTTTAAAATTAAAAACTCTAAATTAACTACTTCTGTTCTATAAGTTATTTACATGAAGATCAGAATTTTGTTAATAGTTTAAAATTGAAAACCCTAAAATAACTACTTTTGTTCTATAAGTTATTTACTTGAAGATCTGCATTTTGTTAATAGTTTAAAATTAAAAACTCTAAATTAACTACTTCTGTTCTATAAGTTATTTACTTGAAGATCAGAATTTTGTTAATAGTTTAGAATTGAAAACTCTAAAATAACTACTTTTGTTCTATAAGTTATTTACTTGAAGAACAGAATTTTTTAGCAATTTAAAATCAAAATCTTCTAACTAATACTTTAGTTCTTTAAGTTATTTACTTGAAGATCAGAATTTTGTTAATAGTTTAAAATTGAAAACCCTAAAATAACTACTTTTGTTCTATAAGTTATTTACTTGAAAATCTGCATTTTGTTAATAGTTTAAAATTAAAGCTATAATCTAACTACTTTTGTTCTTTTAGTTATTTACTTAAAGAACAGAAATATTTGGACAATTTAAAATCAAAATCTTCAAACTAATACTTTAGTTCTTTAAGTTATTTACTTGAAGATCAGAATTTTGTTAATAGTTCAAAATTGAAAATACTAAAATAACTACGTTTGTTCTATAAGTTATTTACTTGAAGATCTGGATTTTGTTAATTGTTTAAAATTAAAAACTCTAAATTAAGTACTTCTGTTCTATAAGTTATTTACTTGAAGATCATAATTTTGTTAATAGTTTAAAATTGAAAACTCTAAAATAACTACTTTTGTTCTATAAGTTATTTACTTGAAGAACAGAATTTTGTAGCAATTTAAAAACAAAATCTTCTAACTAATACTTTAGTTCCTTAAGTTATTTACTTGAAGATCACAATTTTGCTAATAGTTTAAAATTGAAAACCCTAAAATAACTATTTTTGTTCTATAAGTTATTTACTTGAAGATCTGCATTTTGTTAATAGTTTAAAATTAAAAACTCTAAATTAACTACTTCTGTTCTATAAGTTATTTACTTGAAGAACAGAATTTTGTAGCAATTTAAAATTAAAATCTTCTAACTAATACTTTAGTTCCTTAAGTTATTTACATGAAGATCAGAATTTTGTTAATAGTTTAAAATTGAAAACCATAAAATAACTATTTTTGTTCTATAAGTTATTTACTTGAAGATCTGCATTTTGTTAATAGTTTAAAATTGAAAACTCTAAAATAACTACTTTTGTTCTATAAGTTATTTACTTGAATAACAGAATTTTGTAGCAATTTAAAATTAAAATCTTCTAACTAATACATTAGTTCCTTAAGTTATTTACTTAAAGATCAGAATTTTGTTAATAGTTTAAAATTGAAAACCCTAAAATAACTACTTTTGTTCGATAAGTTACTTACTTGAAGATCTGCGTTTAGTTAATAGTTTAAAATTAAAAACTCTAAATTAACTACCTCTGTTCTATAAGTTATTTACATGAAGATCAGAATTTTGTTAATAGTTTAAAATTGAAAACCCTAAAATAACTACTTTTGTTCTATAAGTTATTTACTTGAAGATCTGCATTTTGTTAATAGTTCAAAATTAAAAACTCTAAATTAACTACTTCTGTTCTATAAGTTATTTACTTGAAGATCAGAATTTTGTTAATAGTTTAAAATTGAAAACTCTAAAATAACTACTTTTGTTCTATAAGTTATTTACTTGAAGAACAGAATTTTGCAGCAATTTAAAATCAAAATCTTCCAACTAATACTTTAGTTCTTTAAGTTATTTACTTGAAGATCAGAATTTTGCTAATAGTTTAAAATTGAAAACCCTAAAATAACTACTTTTGTTCTATAAGTTATTTACTTGAAGATCTGCATTTTGTTAATATTTTAAAATTAAAAACTCTAAATTAACTACTTCTGTTCTATAAGTTATTTATTTGAAGATCAGAATTTTGTTAATAGTTTAAAATTGAAAACTCTAAAATAACTACTTTTGTTCTATAAGTTATTTACTTGAAGAACAGAATTTTGTAGCAATTTAAAATATAAATCTTCTAACTAATACTTTAGTTCTTTAAGTTATTTACTTGAAGACCACAATTTTGCTAATAGTTTAAAATTGAAAACCCTAAAATAACTATTTTTGTTCTATAAGTTATTTACTTGAAGATCTGCATTTTGTTAATAGTTTAAAATTAAAAACTCTAAATTAACTACTTCTGTACTATAAGTTATTTACTTGAAGAACAGAATTTTGTAGCAATTTAAAATTAAAATCTTCTAACTAATACTTCAGTTCCTTAAGTTATTTACTTAAAGATCAGAATTTTGTTAATAGTTTAAAATTGAAAACCCTAAAATAACTACTTTTGTTCTATAAGTTATTTACTTGAAGATCTGCATTTAGTTAATAGTTTAAAATTAAAAACTCTAAATAAACTACTTCTGTTCTATAAGTTAACTACATGAAGATCAGAATTTTGTTAATAGTTTAAAATTGAAAACCCTAAAATAACTACTTTTGTTCTATAAGTTATTTAGTTGAAGATCTGCATTTTGTTAATAGTTTAAAATTAAAAACTCTAAATTAACTACTTCTGTTCTATAAGTTATTTACTTGATGATCAGAATTTTGTTAATAGTTTAAAATTGAAATCCCTAAAATAACTATTTTTGTTCTATAAGTTATTTACTTGAAGATCTGGATTTTGTTAATTGTTTAAAATTAAAAACTCTAAATTAACTACTTCTGTTCTATAAGTTATTTACTTGAAGATCAGAATTTTGTTAATAGTTTAAAATTGAAAACTCTAAAATAACTACTTTTGTTCTATAAGTTATTTACTTGAAGAACAGAATTTTGTTAATAGTTTAAAATTAAAAACTCTAAATTAACTACTTCTGTTCTATAAGTTATTTACTTGAAGATCAGAATTTTGCTAATAGTTTAAAATTGAAAACCCTAAAATAACTACTTTTGTTCTATAAGTTATTTACTTGAAGATCTGCGTTTTGTTAATAGTTTAAAATTAAAAACTCTAAATTAACTACTTCGGTTCTATAAGTTATTTACATGAAGTTCAGAATTTTGTTAATAGTTTAAAATTGAAAATACTAAAATAACTACGTTTGTTCTATAAGTTATTTACTTGAAGATCTGGATTTTGTTAATAGTTTAAAATTGAAAACCCTAAAATAAGTACTTTTGTTCTATATGTTATTTACTTGAAGATCTGCATTTTGTTAATAGTTTAAAATTAAAAACTCTAAATTAACTACTTCTGTTCTATTATAAGTTATTTACTTGAAGATCAGCATTTTGTTAATAGTTACAAATTAAAAACTCTAAATTAACTACTTCTGGTCTATAACTTATTTACTTGTAAATCAGTATATTGTTAATAGTTTAAAATTAAAGCTATAAACTAACTACTTTTGTTCTTTTAATTATTTACTTAAAGAACAGAAATTTGTAGACAATTTAAAATCGAAATCTTCAAACTAATACTTTAGTTCTTTAAGTTATTTACTTGAAGATCTGCATTTTGTTAATAGTTTAAAATTAAAAACTCTAAATTAACTACTTCTGTACTATAAGTTATTTACTTGAAGAACAGAATTTTGTAGCAATTTAAAATTAAAATCTTCTAACTAATACTTCAGTTCCTTAAGTTATTTACTTAAAGATCAGAATTTTGTTAATAGTTTAAAATTGAAAACCCTAAAATAACTACTTTTGTTCTATAAGTTATTTACTTGAAGATCTGCATTTAGTTAATAGTTTAAAATTAAAAACTCTAAATAAACTACTTCTGTTCTATAAGTTAACTACATGAAGATCAGAATTTTGTTAATAGTTTAAAATTGAAAACCCTAAAATAACTACTTTTGTTCTATAAGTTATTTAGTTGAAGATCTGCATTTTGTTAATAGTTTAAAATTAAAAACTCTAAATTAACTACTTCTGTTCTATAAGTTATTTACTTAATGGTCAGAATTTTGTTAATAGTTTAAAATTAAAGCTATAATCTAACTACTTTTGTTCTTTTAGTTATTTACTTAAAGAACAGAAATATGTAGACAATTTAAAATCAAAATCTTCAAACTAATACTTTAGTTCTTTAAGTTATTTACTTAAAGAACAGAATTTTGTAGCAATTTAAAATCAAAATCTTCTAACTAATACTTTAGTTCTTTAAGTTATTTACTTGAAGATCAGAATTTTGCTAATAGTTTAAAATTGAAATCCCTAAAATAACTATTTTTGTTCTATAAGTTATTTACTTGAAGATCTGGATTTTGTTAATTGTTTAAAATTAAAAACTCTAAATTAACTACTTCTGTTCTATAAGTTATTTACTTGAAGATCAGAATTTTGTTAATAGTTTAAAATTGAAAACTCTAAAATAACTACTTTTGTTCTATAAGTTATTTACTTGAAGAACAGAATTTTGTTAATAGTTTAAAATTAAAAACTCTAAATTAACTACTTCTGTTCTATAAGTTATTTACTTGAAGATCAGAATTTTGCTAATAGTTTAAAATTGAAAACCCTAAAATAACTACTTTTGTTCTATAAGTTATTTACTTGAAGATCTGCGTTTTGTTAATAGTTTAAAATTAAAAACTCTAAATTAACTACTTCTGTTCTATAAGTTATTTACATGAAGATCAGAATTTTGTTAATAGTTTAAATTTGAAAACCCTAAAATAACTACTTTTGTTCTATAAGTTATTTAGTTGAAGATCTGCATTTTGTTAATAGTTTAAAATTGAAAATACTAAAATAACTACGTTTGTTCTATAAGTTATTTACTTGAAGATCTGGATTTTGTTAATAGTTTAAAATTGAAAACCCTAAAATAAGTACTTTTGTTCTATATGTTATTTACTTGAAGATCTGCATTTTGTTAATAGTTTAAAATTAAAAACTCTAAATTAACTACTTCTGTTCTATAAGTTATTTACTTGAAGATCAGCATTTTGTTAATAGTTACAAATTAAAAACTCTAAATTAACTACTTCTGGTCTATAACTTATTTACTTGTAAATCAGTATATTGTTAATAGTTTAAAATTAAAGCTATAAACTAACTACTTTTGTTCTTTTAATTATTTACTTAAAGAACAGAAATTTGTAGACAATTTAAAATTGAAATCTTCAAACTAATACTTTAGTTCTTTAAGTTATTTACTTGATGATCTGCATTTTGTTAATAGTTTAAAATTAAAAACTCTAAATTAACTACTTCTGTACTATAAGTTATTTACTTGAAGAACAGAATTTTGTAGCAATTTAAAATTAAAATCTTCTAACTAATACTTCAGTTCCTTAAGTTATTTACTTAAAGATCAGAATTTTGTTAATAGTTTAAAATTGAAAACCTTAAAGTAACTACTTTTGTTCTATAAGTTATTTACTTGAAGATCTGCATTTAGTTAATAGTTTAAAATTAAAAACTCTAAATTAACTACTTCTGTTCTATAAGTTAACTACATGAAGATCAGAATTTTGTTAATAGTTTAAAATTGAAAACCCTAAAATAACTACTTTTGTTCTATAAGTTATTTAGTTGAAGATCTGCATTTTGTTAATAGTTTAAAATTAAAAACTCTAAATTAACTACTTCTGTTCTATAAGTTATTTACTTAATGATCAGAATTTTGTTAATAGTTTAAAATTGAAAACTCTAAAATAGCTACTTTTGTTCTATAAGTTATTTACTTAAAGAACAGAATTTTGTTAATAGTTTAAAATTAAAAACTCTAAATTAACTACTTCTGTTCTATAAGTTATTTACTTGAAGATCAGAATTTTGCTAATAGTTTAAAATTGAAAACCCTAAAATAACTACTTTTGTTCTACAAGTTATTTACTTGAAGATCTGCGTTTTGTTAATAGTTTAAAATTAAAAACTCTAAATTAACTACTTCTGTTCTATAAGTTATTTACATGAAGATCAGAATTTTGTTAATAGTTTAAATTTGAAAACCCTAAAATAACTACTTTTGTTCTATAAGTTATTTAGTTGAAGATCTGCATTTTGTTAATAGTTTAAAATTGAAAATACTAAAATAACTACGTTTGTTCTATAAGTTATTTACTTGAAGATCTGGATTTTGTTAATAGTTTAAAATTGAAAACCCTAAAATAAGTACTTTTGTTCTATATGTTATTTACTTGAAGATCTGCATTTTGTTAATAGTTTAAAATTAAAAACTCTAAATTAACTACTTCTGTTCTATAAGTTATTTACTTGAAGATAAGCATTTTGTTAATAGTTACAAATTAAAAACTCTAAATTAACTACTTCTGGTCTATAACTTATTTACTTGTAAATCAGTATATTGTTAATAGTTTAAAATTAAAGCTATAAACTAACTACTTTTGTTCTTTTAATTATTTACTTAAAGAACAGAAATTTGTAGACAATTTAAAATCGAAATCTTCAAACTAATACTTTAGTTCTTTAAGTTATTTACTTGAAGATCTGCATTTTGTTAATAGTTTAAAATTAAAAACTCTAAATTAACTACTTCTGTACTATAAGTTATTTACTTGAAGAACAGAATTTTGTAGCAATTTAAAATTAAAATCTTCTAACTAATACTTCAGTTCCTTAAGTTATTTACTTAAAGATCAGAATTTTGTTAATAGTTTAAAATTGAAAACCCTAAAATAACTACTTTTGTTCTATAAGTTATTTAGTTGAAGATCTGCATTTTGTTAATAGTTTAAAATTAAAAACTCTAAATTAACTACTTCTGTTCTATAAGTTATTTACTTAATGATCAGAATTTTGTTAATAGTTTAAAATTGAAAACTCTAAAATAGCTACTTTTGTTCTATAAGTTATTTACTTGAAGAACAGAATTTTGTAGCAATTTAAAATCAAAATCTTCTAACTAATACTTTAGTTCTTTAAGTTATTTACTTGAAGATCAGAATTTTGCTAATAGTTTAAGATTGAAAACCCTAAAATAACTACTTTTGTTCTATAAGTTATTTACTTGAAGATCTGCATTTTGTTAATAGTTTAAAATTAAAGCTATAATCTAACTACTTTTGTTCTTTTAGTTATTTACTTAAAGAACAGAAATATGTAGACAATTTAAAATCAAAATCTTCAAACTAATACTTTAGTTCTTTAAGTTATTTACTTAAAGAACAGAATTTTGTAGCAATTTAAAATCAAAATCTTCTAACTAATACTTTAGTTCTTTAAGTTATTTACTTGAAGATCAGAATTTTGCTAATAGTTTAAAATTGAAATCCCTAAAATAACTATTTTTGTTCTATAAGTTATTTACTTGAAGATCTGGATTTTGTTAATTGTTTAAAATTAAAAACTCTAAATTAACTACTTCTGTTCTATAAGTTATTTACTTGAAGATCAGAATTTTGTTAATAGTTTAAAATTGAAAACTCTAAAATAACTACTTTTGTTCTATAAGTTATTTACTTGAAGAACAGAATTTTGTTAATAGTTTAAAATTAAAAACTCTAAATTAACTACTTCTGTTCTATAAGTTATTTACTTGAAGATCAGAATTTTGCTAATAGTTTAAAATTGAAAACCCTAAAATAACTACTTTTGTTCTATAAGTTATTTACTTGAAGATCTGCGTTTTGTTAATAGTTTAAAATTAAAAACTCTAAATTAACTACTTCTGTTCTATAAGTTATTTACATGAAGATCAGAATTTTGTTAATAGTTTAAAATTGAAAACCCTAAAATAACTACTTTTGTTCTATAAGTTATTTAGTTGAAGATCTGCATTTTGTTAATAGTTTAAAATTGAAAATACTAAAATAACTACGTTTGTTCTATAAGTTATTTACTTGAAGATCTGGATTTTGTTAATAGTTTAAAATTGAAAACCCTAAAATAAGTACTTTTGTTCTATATGTTATTTACTTGAAGATCTGCATTTTGTTAATAGTTTAAAATTAAAAACTCTAAATTAACTACTTCTGTTCTATAAGTTATTTACTTGAAGATCAGCATTTTGTTAATAGTTACAAATTAAAAACTCTAAATTAACTACTTCTGGTCTATAACTTATTTACTTGTAAATCAGTATATTGTTAATAGTTTAAAATTAAAGCTATAAACTAACTACTTTTGTTCTTTTAATTATTTACTTAAAGAACAGAAATTTGTAGACAATTTAAAATCGAAATCTTCAAACTAATACTTTAGTTCTTTAAGTTATTTACTTGAAGATCTGCATTTTGTTAATAGTTTAAAATTAAAAACTCTAAATTAACTACTTCTGTACTATAAGTTATTTACTTGAAGAACAGAATTTTGTAGCAATTTAAAATTAAAATCTTCTAACTAATACTTTAGTTCCTTAAGTTATTTACTTAAAGATCAGAATTTTGTTAATAGTTTAAAATTGAAAACCCTAAAATAACTACTTTTGTTCTATAAGTTATTTACTTGAAGATCTGCATTTAGTTAATAGTTTAAAATTAAAAACTCTAAATTAACTACTTCTGTTCTATAAGTTAACTACATGAAGATCAGAATTTTGTTAATAGTTTAAAATTGAAAACCCTAAAATAACTACTTTTGTTCTATAAGTTATTTAGTTGAAGATCTGCATTTTGTTAATAGTTTAAAATTAAAAACTCTAAATTAACTACTTCTGTTCTATAAGTTATTTACTTAATGATCAGAATTTTGTTAATAGTTTAAAATTGAAAACTCTAAAATAGCTACTTTTGTTCTATAAGTTATTTACTTGAAGAACAGAATTTTGTAGCAATTTAAAATCAAAATCTTCTAACTAATACTTTAGTTCTTTAAGTTATTTACTTGAAGATCAGAATTTTGCTAATAGTTTAAGATTGAAAACCCTAAAATAACTACTTTTGTTCTATAAGTTATTTACTTGAAGATCTGCATTTTGTTAATAGTTTAAAATTAAAGCTATAATCTAACTACTTTTGTTCTTTTAGTTATTTACTTAAAGAACAGAAATATGTAGACAATTTAAAATCAAAATCTTCAAACTAATACTTTAGTTCTTTAAGTTATTTACTTAAAGAACAGAATTTTGTAGCAATTTAAAATCAAAATCTTCTAACTAATACTTTAGTTCTTTAAGTTATTTACTTGAAGATCAGAATTTTGCTAATAGTTTAAAATTGAAATCCCTAAAATAACTATTTTTGTTCTATAAGTTATTTACTTGAAGATCTGGATTTTGTTAATTGTTTAAAATTAAAAACTCTAAATTAACTACTTCTGTTCTATAAGTTATTTACTTGAAGATCAGAATTTTGTTAATAGTTTAAAATTGAAAACTCTAAAATAACTACTTTTGTTCTATAAGTTATTTACTTGAAGATCTGCATTTTGTTAATAGTTTAAAATTAAAAACTCTGAATTAACTACTTCTGTTCTATAAGTTATTTACATGAAGTTCAGAATTTTGTTAATAGTTTAAAATTGAAAACCCTAAAATAACTACTTTTGTTCTATAAGTTATTTACTTGAAGATCTGCGTTAAGTTAATAGTTTAAAATTAAAAACTCTAAATTAACTACTTCTGTTCTATAAGTTATTTGCATGAAGATCAGAATTTTGTTAATAGTTTAAAAGTGAAAACCCTAAAATAACTACTTTTGTTCTATAAGTTATTTACTTGAAGATCTGCATTTTGTTAATAGTTTAGAATTGAAAACTCTAAAATAACTACTTTTGTTCTATAAGTTATTTACTTGAAGAACAGAATTTTTTAGCAATTTAAAATCAAAATCTTCTAACTAATACTTTAGTTCTTTAAGTTATTTACTTGAAGATCAGAATTTTGCTAATAGTTTAAAATTGAAAACCCTAAAATAACTACTTTTGTTCTATAAGTTATTTACTTGAAGAACAGAATTTTTTAGCAATTTAAAATCAAAATCTTCTAACTAATACTTTAGTTCTTTAAGTTATTTACTTGAAGATCAGAATTTTGCTAATAGTTTAAAATTGAAAACCCTAAAATAACTACTTTTGTTCTATAAGTTATTTACTTGAAGATCTGCATTTTGTTAATAGTTAAAAATTAAAGCTATAATCTAACTACTTTTGTTCTTTTAGTTATTTACTTAAAGAACAGAAATATGTAGACAATTTAAAATCAAAATCTTCAAACTAATACTTTAGTTCTTTAAGTTATTTACTTGAAGATCAGAATTTTGTTAATAGTTTAAAATTGAAAACCCTAAAATAACTACTTTTGTTCTATAAGTTATTTACTTGAAGATCTGCATTTAGTTAATAGTTTAAAATTAAAAACTCTAAATTAGCTACTTCTATGCTATAAGTTATTTACTTGAAGAACAGAATTTTGTTAATAGTTTAAAATTGAAAACTCTAAAATAGCTACTTTTGTTCTATAAGTTATTTACTTGAAGAACAGAATTATGTAGCAATTTAAAATCAAAATTTCTAACTAATACTTTAGTTCCTTAAGTTATTTACTTAAAGATTAGAATTTTGTTAATAGTTTAAAATTGAAAACCCTAAAATAACTACTTTTGTTCTATAAGTTATTTACTTGAAGATCTGCATTTAGTTAATAGTTTAAAATTAAAAACTCTAAATTAACTACTTCTGTTCTATAAGTTATTTACATGAAAATCAGAATTTTGTTAATAGTTTAAAATTGAAAACCCTAAAATAACTACTTTTGTTCTATAAGTTATTTACATGAAGATCTGCATTTTGTTAATAGTTTAAAATTGAAAGCCCCAAAATAAGTACTTTTGTTCTATAAGTTATTTACTTGAAGATCAGCATTTTGTTAATAGTTTAAAATTGAAAACCCTAAAATAAGTACTTTTGTTCTTTTAGTTATTTACTTAAACAACAGAATTTTGTAGCAATTTAAAATTAAAATCTTCTAACTAATACTTTAGTTCCTTAAGTTATTTACTTAAAGATTAGAATTTTGTTAATAGTTTAAAATTGAAAACCCTAAAATAACTACTTTTGTTCTATAAGTAATTTACATGAAGATCTGCATTTAGTTAATAGTTTAAAATTAAAAACTCTAAATTAACTACTTCTGTTCTATAAGTTATTTACATGTAGATCAGAATTTTGTTAATAGTTTAAAATTGAAAACCCTAAAATAACTACTTTTGTTCTATAAGTTATTTACTTGAAGATCTGCATTTTGTTAATAGTTTAAAATTAAAAACTCTAAATTAACTACTTCTGTTCTATAAGTTATTTACTTGATGATCAGAATTTTGTTAATAGTTTAAAATTGAAAACTCTAAAATAGCTACTTTTGTTCTACAAGTTATTTACTTGAAGAACAGAATTTTGTAGCAATTTAAAATCAAAATCTTCTAACTAATACTTTAGTTCTTTAAGTAATTTACTTGAAGATCAGAATTTTGCTAATAGTTTAAAATTGAAAACCCTAAAATAACTATTTTTGTTCTATAAGTTTTTTACTTGAAGATCTGCATTTTGTTAATAGTTTAAAATTAAAAACTCTAAATTAACTACTTCTGTTCTATAAGTTATTTACTTGAAGATCAGAATGTTGTCAATAGTTTAAAATTGAAAACTCTAAAATAACTACTTTTGTTCTATAAGTTATTTACTTGAAGAACAGAATTTTGTAGCAATTTAAAATTAAAATCTTTTAACTAATACTTTAGTTCCTTAAGTTATTTACTTAAAGATCAGAATTTTGTTAATAGTTTAGAATTGAAAACTCTAAAATAACTATTTTTGTTCTATAAGTTATTTAATTGAAGAACAGAATTTTGTAGCAACTTCAAATCAAAATCTTCTAACTAAACTTTAGTTCTTTAAGTTATTTACTTGAAGATCAGAATTTTGGTAATAGTTTAAAAATAAAAACTCTAAATTAAGTACTTCTGTTCTATAAGTTATTTACTTGAAGATCTGCTTTTGTTAATAGTTGAAAATTAAAAACTCTAAATTAACTACTTCTGTTCTATAAGTGATTTACATGAAGATCAGAATTTTGTTAATAGTTTAAAATTGAAAACCCTAAAATAACTACTTTTGTTCTATAAGTTATTTACTTGAAGATCTGCATTTTGTTAATAGTTTAAAATTAAAAACTCTAAATTAACTACTTCTGTTCTATAAGTTATTTACATGAAGATCAGTATTTTGTTAATAGTTTAAAATTGTAAACCCTAAAATAACTACTTTTGTTCTTTAAGTTATTTACTAGAAGATCTGTATTTTGTTAATAGTTTAAAATTAAAAACTCTAAATTAACTACTTCTGTTCTATAAGTTATTTACTTGAAGATCAGAATATTATTAATAGTTTAAAATTGAAAACTCTAAAATAACTACTTTTGTTCTATAAGTTATTTACTTGAAGAACAGAATTTTGTAGCAATGTAAAATCAAAATCTTCTAACTAATACTTTAGTACTTTAAGTTATTTACTTGAAGATTAGAATTTTATAATAGTTTAAAATTGAAAACCCTAAAATAACTACTTTTGATCTATAAGTTATTTACTTGAAGATCTGCATTTTGTTAGTAGTTTAAAATTAAAAACTCTAAATTAACTACTTCTGTTCTATAAGTTATTTGCTTGAAGATCAGAATTTTGTTAATAGTTTAAAATTGAAAACTCTAAAATAACTACTTTTGTTCTATAAGTTATTTACTTGAAGAACAGAATTTTATAGTAACTTAAAATCAAAATCTTCTAACTAAACTTTAGTTCTTTAAGTTATTTACTTGAAGATCAGAATTTTTTAATAGTTTAAAATTAAAAACTCTAAATTAACTACTTCTGTTCTATAAGTTATTTACTTGAAGATCAGAATGTTGTTAATAGTTTAAAATTGAAAACTCTAAAATAACTACTTTTGTTCTATAAGTTATTTACTTGAAGAACAGAATTTTGTAGCAATTTAAAATTAAAATCTTTTAACTAATACTTTAGTTCCTTAAGTTATTTACTTAAAGAACAGAATTTTGTTAATAGTTTAAAATTGAAAACTCTAAAATAACTATTTTTGTTCTATAAGTTATTTAATTGAAGAACAGAATTTTGTAGCAACTTCAAATCAAAATCTTCTAACTAAACTTTAGTTCTTTAAGTTATTTACTTGAAGATCAGAATTTTGGTAATAGTTTAAAAATAAAAACTCTAAATTAACTACTTCTGTTCTATAAGTTATTTACTTGAAGATCTGCTTTTGTTAATAGTTGAAAATTAAAAACTCTAAATTAACTACTTCTGTTCTATAAGTGATTTACATGAAGATCAGAATTTTGTTAATAGTTTAAAATTGAAAACCCTAAAATAACTACTTTTGTTCTATAAGTTATTTACTTGAAGATCTGCATTTTGTTAATAGTTTAAAATTAAAAACTCTAAATTAACTACTTCTGTTCTATAAGTTATTTACATGAAGATCAGTATTTTGTTAATAGTTTAAAATTGTAAACCCTAAAATAACTACTTTTGTTCTATAAGTTATTTACTAGAAGATCTGTATTTTGTTAATAGTTTAAAATTAAAAACTCTAAATTAACTACTTCTGTTCTATAAGTTATTTACTTGAAGATCAGAATATTATTAATAGTTTAAAATTGAAAACTCTAAAATAACTACTTTTGTTCTATAAGTTATTTACTTGAAGAACAGAATTTTGTAGCAATGTAAAATCAAAATCTTCTAACTAATACTTTAGTACTTTAAGTTATTTACTTGAAGATTAGAATTTTATAATAGTTTAAAATTGAAAACCCTAAAATAACTACTTTTGATCTATAAGTTATTTACTTGAAGATCTGCATTTTGTTAGTAGTTTAAAATTAAAAACTCTAAATTAACTACTTCTGTTCTATAAGTTATTTGCTTGAAGATCAGAATTTTGTTAATAGTTTAAAATTGAAAACTCTAAAATAACTACTTTTGTTCTATAAGTTATTTACTTGAAGAACAGAATTTTATAGTAACTTAAAATCAAAATCTTCTAACTAAACTTTAGTTCTTTAAGTTATTTACTTGAAGATCAGAATTTTTTAATAGTTTAAAATTAAAAACTCTAAATTAACTACTTCTGTTCTATAAGTTATTTACTTGAAGATCAGAATGTTGTTAATAGTTTAAAATTGAAAACTCTAAAATAACTACTTTTGTTCTATAAGTTATTTACTTGAAGAACAGAATTTTGTAGCAATTTAAAATCAAAATCTTCTAACTAATACTTTAGTTCCTTAAGATATTTACTTGAAGATCAGAATTTTGTTAATAGTTTAAAATTGAAAACCCTAAAATAACTACTTTTGTTCTATAAGTTATTTACTTGAAGATCTGCATTTTGTTAATAGTTTAAAATTAAAAACTCTAAATTAACTACTTCTGTTCTATAAATTATTAATATGAAGATCAGTATTTTGTTAATAGTTTAAAATTGTAAACCCTAAAATAACTACTTTTGTTCTATAAGTTATTTACTAGAAGATCTGCATTTTGTTAACAGTTTAATATTAAAAACTCTAAATTAACTACTTCTGTTCTATAAGTTATTTACATGAAGATCAGTATTTTGTTAATAGTTTAAAATTGTAAACCCTAAAATAACTACTTTTGTTTTATAAGTTATTTACTTGAAGATCTGCATTTTGTTAAAAGTTTAAAATTAAAAACTCTAAATTAACTACTTCTGTTCTATAAGTTATTTACTTGAAGATCAGAATGTTTTTAATAGTTTAAAATTGAAAACCCTAAAATAACTACTTTTGTTCTATAAGTTATTTACTTGAAGATCTGCATTTTGGTAATAGTTTAAAATTAAAAACTCTAAATTAACTAGTTCTGTTCTATAAGTTATTTACATGAAGATCAGAATTTTGTTGATAGTTTAAAATTGAAAACCCTAAAATAACTACTTTTGTGCTATAAGTTATTTACTTGAAGATCTGCATTTTGTTAATAGTTTAAAATGAAAAACTCTAAATTAAATACTTCTGTTCTATAAGTTATTTACTTGAAGATCAGAATTTTGTAGCAATTTAAAATCAAAATCTTCTAACTAATACTTTAGTTCTTTAAGTAATTTACTTGAAGATCAGAATTTTGCTAATAGTTTAAAATTGAAAACCCTAAAATAACTATTTTTGTTCTATAAGTTTTTTACTTGAAGATCTGCATTTTGTTAATAGTTTAAAATTAAAAACTCTAAATTAACTACTTCTGTTCTATAAGTTATTTACTTGAAGATCAGAATGTTTTCAATAGTTTAAAATTGAAAACTCTAAAATAACTACTTTTGTTCTATAAGTTATTTACTTGAAGAACAGAATTTTGTACCAATTTAAAATTAAAATCTTCTAACTAATACTTTAGTTCTTTAAGTTATTTACTTGAAGATCAGAATTTTGTTAATAGTTTAAAATTAAAAACTCTAAATTAACTACTTCTGTTCTATAAGTTATTTACTTGAAGATCTGCTTTTGTTAATAGTTTAAAATTAAAAACTCTAAATTAACTACTTCTATTCTATAAGTGATTTACATGAAGATCAAAATTTTGTTAATAGTTTAAAATTGAAAACCCTAAAATAACTACTTTTGTTCTATAAGTTATTTACTTGAAGATCTGCATTTTGTTAATAGTTTAAAATTAAAAACTCTAAATTAACTACTTCTGTTCTATAAGTTATTTACATGAAGATCAGTATTTTGTTAATAGTTTAAAATTGTAAACCCTAAAATAACTACTTTTGTTCTATAAGTTATTTACTAGAAGATCTGTATTTTGTTACTAGTTTAAAATTAAAAACTCTAAATTAACTACTTCTGATCTATAAGTTATTTACTAGAAGATCAGAATATTATTAATAGTTTAAAATTGAAAACTCTAAAATAACTACTTTTGTTCTATAAGTTATTTACTTGAAGAACAGAATTTTGTAGCAATTTAAAATCAAAATCTTCTAACTAATACTTTAGTTCCTTAAGATATTTACTTAAAGATCAGAATTTTGTTAATAGTTTAAAATTGAAAATTCTAAAATAACTACTTTTGTTCTATAAGTTATTTACTTGAAGATCTGCATTTTGTTAATGGTTTATAATTAAAAACTCTAAATTAACTACTTCTGTTCTATAAGTTATTTATATGAAGATCAGTATTTTGTTAATAGTTTAAAATTGTAAACCCTAAAATAACTACTTTTGTTCTATAAGTTATTTACTTGAAGATCTGCATTTTGTTAATAGTTTAAAATTAAAAACTCTAAATTAACTACTTCTGTTCTATAAGTTATTTACTTGAAGATCAGAATATTATTAATAGTTTAAAATTGAAAACTCTAAAATAACTACTTTTGTTCTATAAGTTATTTACTTGAAGATCTGCATTTTGTTAGTAGTTTAAAATTAAAAACTCTAAATTAACTACTTCTGTTCTATAAGTTATTTGCTTGAAGATCAGAATTTTGTTAATAGTTTAAAATTGAAAACTCTAAAATAACTACTTTTGTTCTATAAGTTATTTACTTGAAGAACAGAATTTTATAGCAACTTAAAATCAAAATCTTCTAACTAAACTTTAGTTCTTTAAGTTATTTACTTGAAGATCAGAATTTTTTAATAGTTTAAAATTAAAAACTCTAAATTAACTACTTCTGTTCTATAAGTTATTTACTTGAAGATCAGAATGTTGTTAATAGTTTAAAATTGAAAACTCTAAAATAACTACTTTTGTTCTATAAGTTATTTACTTGAAGAACAGAATTTTGTAGCAATTTAAAATCAAAAGCTTCTAACTAATACTTTAGTTCCTTAAGATATTTACTTGAAGATCAGAATTTTGTTAATAGTTTAAAATTGAAAACCCTAAAATAACTACTTTTGTTCTATAAGTTATTTACTTGAAGATCTGCATTTTGTTAATAGTTTAAAATTAAAAACTCTAAATTAACTACTTCTGTTCTATAAATTATTAATATGAAGATCAGTATTTTGTTAATAGTTTAAAATTGTAAACCCTAAAATAACTACTTTTGTTCTATAAGTTATTTACTTGAAGATCTGCATTTTGTTAACAGTTTAAAATTGAAAACTCTAAATTAACTACTTCTGTTCTATAAGTTATTTACATGAAGATCAGTATTTTGTTAATAGTTTAAAATTGTAAACCCTAAAATAACTACTTTTGTTTTATAAGTTATTTACTTGAAGATCAGAATGTTTTTAATAGTTTAAAATTGAAAACCCTAAAATAACTACTTTTGTTCTATAAGTTATTTACTTGAAGATCTGCATTTTGTTAATAGTTTAAAATTAAAAACTCTAAATTAACTACTTCTGTTCTATAAGTTATTTACATGAAGATCAGAATTTTGTTGCTAGTTTAAAATTGAAAACCCTAAAATAACTACTTTTGTGCTATAAGTTATTTACTTGAAGATCTGCATTTTGTTAATAGTTTAAAATTAAAAACTCTAAATTAACTACTTCTGTTCTATAAGTTATTTACTTGAAGATCAGAATTTTGTTAATAGTTTAAAATTGAAAACTCTAAACTAACTACTTTTGTTCTAAGTTATTTACTTGAAGAACAGAATTTTGTAGCAATTTAAAATCAAAATCTTCTAACTAATACTTTAGTTCTTTAAGTAATTTACTTGAAGATCAGAATTTTGCTAATAGTTTAAAATTGAAAACCCTAAAATAACTATTTTTGTTCTATAAGTTTTTTACTTGAAGATCTGCATTTTGTTAATAGTTTAAAATTAAAAACTCTAAATTAACTAGTTCTGTTCTATAAGTTATTTACATGAAGATCAGAATTTTGTTGATAGTTTAAAATTGAAAACCCTAAAATAACTACTTTTGTGCTATAAGTTATTTACTTGAAGATCTGCATTTTGATAATAGTTTAAAATGAAAAACTCTAAATTAACTACTTCTGTTCTATAAGTTATTTACTTGAAGATCAGAATTTTGTAGCAATTTAAAATCAAAATCTTCTAACTAATACTTTAGTTCTTTAAGTAATTTACTTGAAGATCAGAATTTTGCTAATAGTTTAAAATTGAAAACCCTAAAATAACTATTTTTGTTCTATAAGTTTTTTACTTGAAGATCTGCATTTTGTTAATAGTTTAAAATTAAAAACTCTAAATTAACTACTTCTGTTCTATAAGTTATTTACTTGAAGATCAGAATGTTTTCAATAGTTTAAAATTGAAAACTCTAAAATAACTACTTTTGTTCTATAAGTTATTTACTTGAAGAACAGAATTTTGTACCAATTTAAAATTAAAATCTTCTAACTAATACTTTAGTTCTTTAAGTTATTTACTTGAAGATCAGAATTTTGTTAATAGTTTAAAATTAAAAACTCTAAATTAACTACTTCTGTTCTATAAGTTATTTACTTGAAGATCTGCTTTTGTTAATAGTTTAAAATTAAAAACTCTAAATTAACTACTTCTATTCTATAAGTGATTTACATGAAGATCAAAATTTTGTTAATAGTTTAAAATTGAAAACCCTAAAATAACTACTTTTGTTCTATAAGTTATTTACTTGAAGATCTGCATTTTGTTAATAGTTTAAAATTAAAAACTCTAAATTAACTACTTCTGTTCTATAAGTTATTTACATGAAGATCAGTATTTTGTTAATAGTTTAAAATTGTAAACCCTAAAATAACTACTTTTGTTCTATAAGTTATTTACTAGAAGATCTGTATTTTGTTACTAGTTTAAAATTAAAAACTCTAAATTAACTACTTCTGATCTATAAGTTATTTACTAGAAGATCAGAATATTATTAATAGTTTAAAATTGAAAACTCTAAAATAACTACTTTTGTTCTATAAGTTATTTACTTGAAGAACAGAATTTTGTAGCAATTTAAAATCAAAATCTTCTAACTAATACTTTAGTTCCTTAAGATATTTACTTAAAGATCAGAATTTTGTTAATAGTTTAAAATTGAAAATTCTAAAATAACTACTTTTGTTCTATAAGTTATTTACTTGAAGATCTGCATTTTGTTAATGGTTTATAATTAAAAACTCTAAATTAACTACTTCTGTTCTATAAGTTATTTATATGAAGATCAGTATTTTGTTAATAGTTTAAAATTGTAAACCCTAAAATAACTACTTTTGTTCTATAAGTTATTTACTTGAAGATCTGCATTTTGTTAATAGTTTAAAATTAAAAACTCTAAATTAACTACTTCTGTTCTATAAGTTATTTACTTGAAGATCAGAATATTATTAATAGTTTAAAATTGAAAACTCTAAAATAACTACTTTTGTTCTATAAGTTATTTACTTGAAGATCTGCATTTTGTTAGTAGTTTAAAATTAAAAACTCTAAATTAACTACTTCTGTTCTATAAGTTATTTGCTTGAAGATCAGAATTTTGTTAATAGTTTAAAATTGAAAACTCTAAAATAACTACTTTTGTTCTATAAGTTATTTACTTGAAGAACAGAATTTTATAGCAACTTAAAATCAAAATCTTCTAACTAAACTTTAGTTCTTTAAGTTATTTACTTGAAGATCAGAATTTTTTAATAGTTTAAAATTAAAAACTCTAAATTAACTACTTCTGTTCTATAAGTTATTTACTTGAAGATCAGAATGTTGTTAATAGTTTAAAATTGAAAACTCTAAAATAACTACTTTTGTTCTATAAGTTATTTACTTGAAGAACAGAATTTTGTAGCAATTTAAAATCAAAAGCTTCTAACTAAAGGTATGTTTTGCAAGCGACTGCACTTGCAGTACCGCAGAACCTTGGATAACTGCTCTTGTGCAATATCTGTTATGTGGCTTGTTAGCCGATGCAATTGAAGCTGACCATAGGACTGCCGAAGCAGTATAACGTCGCTACACGGCGGATCATTTATTCACTGCTTATTTGTTATTTCTGCATAGTGGTTTGCTAGGAACAACGACTGCAGCCGTTCAACACCTTCCCATATTTAATTATGAATCATACACGACGGTCAACTTCAACACTGCGATGAGAGCAGAATAATTATGACTGCAATGCTACCGATGTCCGATGCAGTTATTTTTCAATGAATCATGCATTGAAAATAATATTTTTGATAGATATTTAGTTATAAAATTAACAATTTGTTTATTGTTTTAAAAGAAGCCATATATTTTTCTGAATATAATTCATATTCAAAAAAATATAATATAATATTATTAAATTATCATAGTTAATCTAGTTATTATTAAAATTATTTATTATTATTAAAAACAATCTTTCTAGAAAAGAAAAACAATAATAATAAATTAATAATAAATAAACAAAAATAATAGAAATATAAAAATTTGTAAATTAAACTGACCATAATATCAATATTTTAGAAAACCAAAAAATTGTACTCATTTTAAAGAAGTCAGATGTTTCCAATAACAACACCAACACCAGTAATAACACCAAATGTTTTTTATTTGTAAAAGAAGTGAAAGTGTTGTAGTCTATGAATTATTTACAGTATAACTGAGAGACAGCCCAATAAAACTTGTTCCAAAAACTAAATTTAATTGTTGATTTTCCCACGTGCCCACCCCGTTGATTGGAATGCCCAACCAAGTGCCCACCCAAATTTTTTTTAGGATGTACATAAGTAATTATCAATTTTAATTATTAAAAAAACAGTATTGGAAGAGATATAATGTAAATATATAAAAATACGTAATTTTAGTGAAATATGTAAAAATATGTATTTACATAATATTATTCCGTTCCTTATTATTAATATCTCGAGATAAATAGCATTCTTATTATAAATGAAATGATAAACTCGTTGAAACTTAAAACCGACTATGCTGATCAAGTGTTATGTATAATAATAAACAATCTATTGCAGTTACACTGCAACGCGTCTAACAAACCAGGTATAGCAGTCGTCGCCTACACCGGCAGTAACTGCACTGCTGCTACTGTTGCTTGCAAAACGTACCTTAATACTTTAGTTCCTTAAGATATTTACTTGAAGATCAGAATTTTGTTAATAGTTTAAAATTGAAAACCCTAAAATAACTACTTTTGTTCTATAAGTTATTTACTTGAAGATCTGCATTTTGTTAATAGTTTAAAATTAAAAACTCTAAATTAACTACTTCTGTTCTATAAATTATTAATATGAAGATCAGTATTTTGTTAATAGTTTAAAATTGTAAACCCTAAAATAACTACTTTTGTTCTATAAGTTATTTACTTGAAGATCTGCATTTTGTTAACAGTTTAAAATTGAAAACTCTAAATTAACTACTTCTGTTCTATAAGTTATTTACATAAAGATCAGTATTTTGTTAATAGTTTAAAATTGTAAACCCTAAAATAACTACTTTTGTTTTATAAGTTATTTACTTGAAGATCAGAATGTTTTTAATAGTTTAAAATTGAAAACCCTAAAATAACTACTTTTGTTCTATAAGTTATTTACTTGAAGATCTGCATTTTGTTAATAGTTTAAAATTAAAAACTCTAAATTAACTACTTCTGTTCTATAAGTTATTTACATGAAGATCAGAATTTTGTTGCTAGTTTAAAATTGAAAACCCTAAAATAACTACTTTTGTGCTATAAGTTATTTACTTGAAGATCTGCATTTTGTTAATAGTTTAAAATTAAAAACTCTAAATTAACTACTTCTGTTCTATAAGTTATTTACTTGAAGATCAGAATTTTGTTAATAGTTTAAAATTGAAAACTCTAAACTAACTACTTTTGTTCTAAGTTATTTACTTGAAGAACAGAATTTTGTAGCAATTTAAAATCAAAATCTTCTAACTAATACTTTAGTTCTTTAAGTAATTTACTTGAAGATCAGAATTTTGCTAATAGTTTAAAATTGAAAACCCTAAAATAACTATTTTTGTTCTATAAGTTTTTTACTTGAAGATCTGCATTTTGTTAATAGTTTAAAATTAAAAACTCTAAATTAACTACTTCTGTTCTATAAGTTATTTACTTGAAGATCAGAATGTTTTCAATAGTTTAAAATTGAAAACTCTAAAATAACTACTTTTGTTCTATAAATTATTTACTTGAAGAACAGAATTTTGTAGCAATTTAAAATTAAAATCTTCTAACTAATACTTTAGTTCCTTAAGTTATTTACTTAAAGATCAGAATTTTGTTAATAGTTAAAAATTGAAAACTCTAAAATAACTACTTTTGTTTTATAAGTTATTTACTTGAAGAACAGAATTTTGTAGCAACTTCAAATCAAAATCTTCTAACTAAACTTTAGTTCTTTAAGTTATTTACTTGAAGATCAGAATTTTGTTAATAGCTTAAAATAAAAATACTCTAAATTAACTACTTTTGTTCTATAAGTTATTTACTTGAAGATCTGCTTTTGTTAATAGTTTAAAATTAAAAACTCTAAATTAACTACTTCTATTCTATAAGTGATTTTCATGAAGATCAGAATTTTGTTAATAGTTTAAAATTGAAAACCCTAAAATAACTACTTTTGTTCTATAAGTTATTTACTTGTAGATCTGCATTTTGTTATTAGTTTAAAATTAAAAACTCTAAATTAACTACTTCTGTTCTATAAGTTATTTACTTGAAGATCAGAATGCTGTTAATAGTTTAAAATTGAAAACTCTAAAATAACTACTTTTGTTCTATAAGTTATTTACTTGAAGAACAGAATTTTGTAGCAATTTAAAATCAAAATCTTCTAACTAATACCTTAGTTCCTTAAGATATTTACTTGAAGATCAGAATTTTGTAAATAGTTTAAAATTGAAAACCCTAAAATGACTACTTTTGTTCTATAAGTTATTTACCTGAAGATCTGCATTTTGTTAGTAGTTTAAAATTAAAAACCCTAAATTAACTACTTGTGTTCTATAAGTTATTTACTTGAAGATCAGAATTTTGTTAATAGTTTAAAATTGTAAACTCTAAAATAACTACTTTTGTTCTATAAGTTATTTACTTGAAGAACAGAATTTTGTAGCAACTTAAAATCAAAATCTTCTAACTAAACTTTAGTTCTTTAAGTTATTTACTTGAAGATCAGAATTTTGTTAATAGTTTAAAATTGAAAACCCTAAAATAAATACTTTTGTTCTATAAGTTATTTACTTGAAGATCTGCATTTTGTTAATAGTTTAAAATTAAAAACTCTAAATTAACTACTTCTGTTCTATACGTTAGTTACTTGAAGATAAGAATGTTGTTAATAGTTTAAAATTGAAAACTCTAAAATAACTACTTTTGTTATATAAGTTATTTACTTGAAGATCAGAATTTTGTTATTAGTTTAAAATTGAAAACCCTAAAATAACTACTTTTGTTCTATAAGTTATTTACTTGAAGATCTGCATTTTGTTAATAGTTTAAAATTAAAAACTCTAAATTAACTACTTCTGTTCTATAAGTTATTTACATGAAGAACAGTATTTAGTTAATAGTTTAAAATTGAAAACTCTAAAATAACTACTTTTGTTCTATAAGTTATTTACTTGAAGAACAGAATTTTGTAGCAACTTCAAATCAAAATGTTCTAACTAAACTTTAGTTCTTTAAGTTATTTACTTGAAGATCAGAATTTTGTTAATAGTGTAAAAGTAAAAACTCTAAATTAACTACTTTTGTTCTATAAGTTATTTACTTGAAGATCTGCATTTTGTTAGTAGTTTAAAATTAAAAACTCTAAATTAACTACTTCTGTTCTATAAGTTATTTGCTTGAAGATCAGAATTTTGTTAATAGTTTAAAATTGAAAACTCTAAAATAACTACTTTTGTTCTATAAGTTATTTACTTGAAGAACAGAATTTTATAGCAACTTAAAATCAAAATCTTCTAACTAAACTTTAGTTCTTTAAGTTATTTACTTGAAGATCAGAATTTTTTAATAGTTTAAAATTAAAAACTCTAAATTAACTACTTCTGTTCTATAAGTTATTTACTTGAAGATCAGAATGTTGTTAATAGTTTAAAATTGAAAACTCTAAAATAACTACTTTTGTTCTATAAGTTATTTACTTCAAGAACAGAATTTTGTAGCAATTTAAAATCAAAAGCTTCTAACTAATACTTTGGTTCCTTAAGATATTTACTTGAAGATCAGAATTTTGTTAATAGTTTAAAATTGAAAACCCTAAAATAACTACTTTTGCTCTATAAGTTATTTACTTGAAGATCTGCATTTTGTTAATAGTTTAAAATTAAAAACTCTAAATTAACTACTTCTGTTCTATAAATTATTAATATGAAGATCAGTATTTTGTTAATAGTTTAAAATTGTAAACCCTAAAATAACTACTTTTGTTCTATAAGTTATTTACTTGAAGATCTGCATTTTGTTAACAGTTTAAAATTAAAAACTCTAAATTAACTACTTCTGTTCTATAAGTTATTTACATGAAGATCAGTATTTTGTTAATAGTTTAAAATTGTAAACCCTAAAATAACTACTTTTGTTTTATAAGTTATTTACTTGAAGATCTGCATTTTGTTAAAAGTTTAAAATTAAAAACTCTAAATTAACTACTTCTGTTCTATAAGTTATTTACTTGAAGATCAGAATGTTTTTAATAGTTTAAAATTGAAAACCCTAAAATAACTACTTTTGTTCTATAAGTTATTTACTTGAAGATCTGCATTTTGTTAATAGTTTAAAATTAAAAACTCTAAATTAACTACTTCTGTTCTATAAGTTATTTACATGAAGATCAGAATTTTGTTGCTAGTTTAAAATTGAAAACCCTAAAATAACTACTTTTGTGCTATAAGTTATTTACTTGAAGATCTGCATTTTGTTAATAGTTTAAAATTAAAAACTCTAAATTAACTACTTCTGTTCTATAAGTTATTTACTTGAAGATCAGAATTTTGTTAATAGTTTAAAATTGAAAACTCTAAACTAACTACTTTTGTTCTAAGTTATTTACTTGAAGAACAGAATTTTGTAGCAATTTAAAATCAAAATCTTCTAACTAAGACTTTAGTTCTTTAAGTAATTTACTTGAAGATTAGAATTTTGCTAATAGTTTAAAATTGAAAACCCTAAAATAACTATTTTTGTTCTATAAGTTTTTTACTTGAAGATCTGCATTTTGTTAATAGTTTAAAATTAAAAACTCTAAATTAACTACTTCTGTTCTATAAGTTATTTACTTGAAGATCAGAATGTTTTCAATAGTTTAAAATTGAAAACTCTAAAATAACTACTTTTGTTCTATAAGTTATTTACTTGAAGAACAGAATTTTGTAGCAATTTAAAATTAAAATCTTCTAACTAATACTTTAGTTCCTTAAGTTATTTACTTAAAGATCAGAATTTTGTTAATAGTTAAAAATTGAAAACTCTAAAATAACTACTTTTGTTTTATAAGTTATTTACTTGAAGAACAGAATTTTGTAACAACTTCAAATCAAAATCTTCTAACTAAACTTTAGTTCTTTAAGTTATTTACTTGAAGATCAGAATTTTGTTAATAGTTTAAAATAAAAATACTCTAAATTAACTACTTCTGTTCTATAAGTTATTTACTTGAAGATCTGCTTTTGTTAATAGTTTAAAATTAAAAACTCTAAATTAACTACTTCTATTCTATAAGTGATTTACATGAAGATCAGAATTTTGTTAATAGTTTAAAATTGAAAACCCTAAAATAACTACTTTTGTTCTATAAGTTATTTACTTGAAGATCTGCATTTTGTTAATAGTTTAAAATTAAAAACTCTAAATTAACTACTTCTGTTCTATAAGTTATTTACATGAAGATCAGTATTTTGTTAATAGTTTAAAATTGTAAACCCTAAAATAACTACTTTTGTTCTATAAGTTATTTACTAGAAGATCTGTATTTTGTTAATAGTTTAAAATTAAAAACTCTAAATTAACTACTTCTGTTCTATAAGTTATTTACTTGAAGGTCAGAATATTATTAATAGTTTAAAATTGAAAACTCTAAAATAACTACTTTTGTTCTATAAGTTATTTACTTGAATTTTGTTAATATGTAATTGTTTGAGCCGTAATTTCTCTTTATATATATTTTTTTATTAATTTTGTTACGCCTTAACATTTTTTGAACGGTTTGATCTGTTTGTCTTTTTTTTGGTGCCGTTCTTTATTGCCAGCGTGCAAATCGAAGGGTCGAACTCTTCGACAAGTGTTTCCCTTTTTTGTGTGGGAACCACAAATATCGGTGGTTCCTAGAAACTATAATTTTGTATATATGTTTTTTTTGTACGTTTCTCTTTCTAACAACTTTTTAGTTTTAAGTCAGTACTAACCAAAACTTTGAAACGTGAACATGCATTTCACGAACTAGAAAATTGTAATTCAAGAGTTAAATAAATAGTTAGTCTCAAAAATAAGTGTTTATTATTAAAAGAAGAATAAACTGGTCCTTCAAATAAAAAACCCCGTTCCTAGTGGCTAGAAGAAGATTCACTTCCCACCAGGTGTAAACGGATTAAACCATAGACGTCCGACGCTGGCGTCTACATAGAATTTTTGGTCCTACGAGCCAAATTACGAACAGCCAAGAAATCATAAATCGAAGTGTAAAACTGGACGCCCTGAAGCTGACGTCCACACTACAGTGAAAACAACAACAATTATTAATTACATCAAGATAGAGGTGAGCAAATTCCTTTTTACAAAATTATTTTTATACCTTTCCTTTTTCGAAAAGCGAGATTTGAGTCAATTACGGCAAGTTTATCGCGATTAAAAGCAACTAGCATTTTTTTTCATTGCAACATTCGCTACAAAAGAGTATTTAACTTATATTACTTAATTTATTGTATTGCAAAATTTAAAAATCAATTTAAGGAAGAAAACAATTATTTTAAAATTTAATTATTGGTTCGCGTTATTTCAAATATTTTTCTTGCCATGGCAAAAGCAACCGAATTAATAAAAAAACGAGGTATAATTAAGGGCAGTCTCACAAGGTTCGAAACATTTTTAAAAAATATTGATAGACTGAACCCAGATGTAGTTCAAGTCAAGCTACGAATTGTAAACATCAATCCGTTGTTCCAAGAATTTAACGAAATTCAATCGGAAATCGAAATGTTAGGTGAAGAAAATTCAGATCTTTCCGAAAACGAAAGACAATTATTTGAAGATAAATATTTCAAATCATTAGCCGAAGCGGAAACATTAATTGTGAAAAACGATGAGACGGATTGGGAAAACTCGGGGTCGGTAAAAAGCGCGTCGGTACCATCAAACGTTGGTAGCGGCGGCGTTATGTCCGCGGTCGGTAGCGGCAACGCCGGTGCCGTCGGGGGCGGCAGCGTTATCTCCGCGGTCGGTAGCGGCAACGCCGGCGCCGTCGGTGTCGGCAGCGTTATCTCCGCGGTCGGTAGCGGCAACGTCGTTGGTGGCAACGGCACTAATAATTTAAATCAAATTCGATTGCCGAGAATTAATATGCCTTCCTTTGAGGGTCAATATGACCAATGGTTATTTTTTAAGGACACATTTAGTTCCTTAGTGCATACAAACGATACTATCTCGTCTATTCAAAAATTTCAATATTTACGACTTTGTCTTAAAGGCGAAGCACGAGATGTCATTAAGTCACTGGAAGTTTCTAGTGCAAATTATGAAAGCGCATGGGATCTATTAGTCGAGCAATATGAAGATAAACGATTACTTGTATTAAATCACGTCAAATCCATTTTTGATTTGCCCAGTAGCACGCGCGAATCTCACGAGCATCTAAGAAAACTCACTAATGATCTTAACAAACACATGAAAGCTCTCGAAGTCCTAGGACAACCGGTGAAATACTGGGACACATTAATTGTTTATATAATTTTACAAAAATTAGACAAAGTCACGAGACGCGAATTTGAATCTAAATTTAGTGAAGAATTACCTACAATGCAGAATTTTTATGCTTTCCTCAGAAAGGAATCCAAATTTTTAGGTAATCTTGACGGCGCTAACGTGACAGAATACAAAAAACCGAAAGCAAAAAGTAATAATTTCTTCTCTAGTACGAGTCACGAATGTTTTAACTGCAGCGGAAAGCATTTGATGTATCAATGTGAGGAGTTCTTAAAACTTCCCATTGATAAGCGTTGGGAAAGAGTGAAACAAATTGGTATTTGTTTTAATTGTTTTCGAAAAAATCATTCAACTTATGAATGCAAGATGCGCGGTTGCATGAAATGTCGTAAACGACATAATACATCATTACATAATAACAATTCTTATGAGATCAATAAAGATCATAATATCAAAAAGAACAGTTCGATCGAACAAGTTCAAGTTATAGCTAACGATACGGCAGGCGAAGAGAACGCCATTGCAAGTACCACTACACTTTGTAACTCATTTAACGGGTTCACACAAGTATTGCTATCTACAGCAATTATAAACGTTTATGATAATGAAGAAAATACGCACCGAGCGCGAGTTTTGCTTGACTCCGGTTCTCAATCACATTTTGTTACAAACGAGCTCGTGCAAAGGTTGAAACTGCCGGTTTCAAAAATCAATTTTTCTGTGTCGGGATTAAATCAAGCACTCACAAAAATTAGTAATGAAGTGAATATACGTTTTAGCTCGAAACATTCTAATTTCGAAGGTAACTTAAAGTGCTTAATTGTACCAAAAATAGCGGATCATATGCCTTCTGCGCCAATTGATAAAACTTCACTAAAACTACCCGAATATATAACATTAGCAGATAATACCTTTAATCAAGTTGACCGAATCGACATGTTGATAGGTGCAGATTTATTTTGGAGCTTGGTACGCTCAGGTCAATATCAATTAGGAAAAAATCGACCAATTATGCAGGAAACTGTACTGGGCTGGGTTATTTCGGGACCAATATCGGCACAACGCGCGACTTCACGCAAATACTGCGGATTCGTGTCGGACGAAATCATAAACTCGAATTTAATACGTTTTTGGGAAACTGAACATTGCCCAGAAAGCAAAGCGGTTTCACCAGAAGAAGAATTCTGCGAGAAACATTTCGCGAATACGACAAAACGCATGCCCGATGGACGTTTTGTAGTCAAGTACCCATTAAAAAATTCCGCGGAAATATTGGGGGATTCAAAACAAATAGCTTTAAAACGCTTTGAACAGTTGGAAAGAAAATTAAATAAAAATAAGTCTTTAAAGTTAGAATACGCGAAATTCATACGCGAATATGAAGAATTAGGACACTCAACTAGATTAATTAATGAGAATGATTACATGTGTTGCTATCTATGTCATCATTGCGTAATAAAACAAGAAAGTTTATCTACCAAATTAAGGGTGGTGTTCGACGCGTCCGCCAAAACAACGAGTGGTTATTCGCTGAATGACATTCAGGCAACGGGTCCGGTTATACAACAAGATCTGTTTTCTATCGTTACTCGCTTTAGGAAGCATAATTACGTATTAACGGCGGACGTAACTAAAATGTATCGGCAAGTATTGATATCTGAAGAACAAAGACCACTGCAGAGAATTCTTTGGCGTGACCCTATAACGGGGGAGATTATTCGCTATCAATTAAATACGGTCACCTACGGTACCACTTCTGCGTCATTTCTTGCAGTGCGATGCTTATATCAATTAGCAAAAGAAAATCGGTTTAAATATCCACGCACTAGTTCAATTATAGAAAATGATTGCTATATGGATGATGTAATTACAGGTGGAAAATCTATCGAAGAAATAAATCAAATTTACGAGGAAATAACAAACATCTTGAAAGATGGATGTTTTGTACTGAACAAATGGAGTTCTAACAATTCACAAATGTTAAAGAAAATTAGCGAATCTAATAACGATATAATTTTAAACATAGGCGAAGAGGGAGAGTCAAAAACGCTCGGGTTGACTTGGCACGCATCTAGGGATATTTTAAAATACGTTATAAACATTGATAAAATTGAAAAGGGAAATACTAAAAGAACGGTGCTGTCGGTCATCGCTAGACTCTTCGATCCGTTAGGTTTACTCGCGCCTTGTGTGATATCTGCAAAAATAATATTGCAGAAGATTTGGCAACATAATTTGTCATGGGATGATTTCATCCCGCAAGAATTAAATGTAACTTTTGAGAAGTTCAAAAAACAACTGCCTAGTTTAAATAATTTGGAAATAAAACGGCACGTTATTTGCAAAGATCCAATTAAAATAGAATTACACGGATTTGCAGATGCATCCGAATCTGCATATGGAGCTGCAATCTATATTCGCAGCATAGACACTCAAGGTAATGTACATTGCAATTTACTTTGCGCAAAGAGCAGAGTGGCTCCATTAAAAATTTTGACTATACCTCGTCTAGAATTATCCGCGGCATTTTTATTATCAAATTTAGTGGTAAAAGTTAAAAAGATTCTTGGTATGGAAATCCAAGAACAATTTCTTTGGAGCGATTCTACGATTACCTTAGCTTGGATAAAAACGTCACCGCACTTATTAAAGGTCTTTTGTGCGCACAGAGTGACTGAAATACAAGCTCTAACGTCTGTCAACGATTGGCATTTTGTAAAAACGCAGGAAAATCCCGCGGATTTGTTGACTCGCGGAATTCAATCAAATGACCTAATCGATAGCAAATTATGGTGGCATGGACCGAAATTTTTGTTTGAAAAATCAGAATTGTGGTCTATGTACAACGACCGCAATTTAATGCCGGAAGTTGATAGAAACGAGTTAGAAAAGGAAGCTCGTAAGAGTAAAATTGTTCTAACAGTCACATCAGTTAAAACATTCGAACTCTTCAACAAATTTTCAAAATTTTCGAAACTACAAAGAGTTTGCGCGTATTGTTTACGATTTAAGAAAAACGCATTGTCTAAAGTTGAAAATCGAGTATTCGGAGCATTAACTGCAGACGAACTTGTAGAATCGACAAATTGTTTAGTCAAAATTGCTCAGATTGAAATGTTTAACAAGGAACTTAAATTGCTGCGCAAAGGTAATCAGGTACATTCTAATAGCAAATTATTAAACTTAAACCCTTTTGTTGATCCCACCGGGATTATACGCGTAGGGGGGAGATTGAAAAATTCAATTTTTGATTTTGAGAAAAAACATCCGATAGTTGTAGACGCAAAACACAATTTAACTATTTTATTAATTAGACAAGAACATGAAAGATTGTTGCACGCGGGGCCCCAAGCAGTTTTAGCCTCATTGCGCGATCGTATTTGGGTAATAGCCGGTCGAAACTTGGTAAGGAAAATTACCAGAAGTTGTGTGAAATGTTTTAAAGCAAGACCTGTATCAATTGAAAGTCTAATGGGAAATCTGCCATTAGTTAGAGTTACCGCGTCCAGGCCATTTTTAAGTACCGGTATTGACTTTGCAGGTCCCTTTTTGTTAAAGGATCGAAACGGAAAAAAATATAATGTCACAAAAGCGTACGTTTGCGTTTTTGTTTGTTTGGCAACGAAGGCCGTACATTTAGAAGTTGTTAGCGACTTAACTACCGATGCGTTTATGGCAACGTTTCACCGGTTCGTCTCTCGTCGCGGTCATTGTTCGCATGTATATTCCGACAACGGTACGAATTTTGTAGGTGCTCAAGCACGGATTGAACGTTTACAATACGAACTTAAAGGACTGGTTGATTTTGAAAATGTACAGTGGCATTTTATCCCACCGAGAGCTCCAAATTTTGGGGGTCTCTGGGAGGCAGGAGTAAGGAGTTTTAAAACTCATTTGAAACGAGTGTTGGGTGATACAAAATTAAATTTCGAGGAATTTACTACGATATTGACTCAAATCGAAGCTTGTTTGAATTCCAGACCCCTCTATCCTTTTAATGATCCCAATGACCCATCTCCTTTAACTCCTGCTCACTTCTTGATTGGACAACCATTAACGGCCGTAGTTGAGCCTCAACTGGCCGAATTAAGGATTAATCCTAGAAAACGTTTCATCATGCTCCAACAAATGAAACAACACTTCTGGAGCAGATGGTCAAAGAAATACGTGTCTGAGCTGCAGACTCGTACAAAGTGGCAGAAAAATCACCAGAGTCTACTGCGGTTAGGTGCAGTAGTTATCGTCAAAGAAGACGGCGTGCCTCCATTGAAATGGGTTCTAGGAAGACTAGAAAAGCTCCATCCCGGGAGCGATGGAGTGTGTCGCGTCGTGACTTTAAAAACTAAAACTGGATCACTAAAACGCCCTGTGACTAAAGTGTGTGTGTTACCAGTGCCGGAGGGTTAAAAATTCGTTAATGCCCTTGTATATTATGAACTTGAATTTTGGTATTTCCTTTGTGCTTGCGAAACTTATGTTAATTTCTAAACTTGTATTTTTTGTCTCATTTAAATTTCTGAAATCTTTTTATGCGATAATATGTTTATTCTAATTGTTTAATTTTTGTTTTGAAAGGGTTCTTTCAAGGCGGGCGGCATGTTTGAGCCGTAATTTCTCTTTATATATATTTTTTTATTAATTTTGTTACGCCTTAACATTTTTTGAACGGTTTGATCTGTTTGTCTTTTTTTTGGTGCCGTTCTTTATTGCCAGCGTGCAAATCGAAGGGTCGAACTCTTCGACAAGTGTTTCCCTTTTTTGTGTGGGAACCACAAATATCGGTGGTTCCTAGAAACTATAATTTTGTATATATGTTTTTTTTGTACGTTTCTCTTTCTAACAACTTTTTAGTTTTAAGTCAGTACTAACCAAAACTTTGAAACGTGAACATGCATTTCACGAACTAGAAAATTGTAATTCAAGAGTTAAATAAATAGTTAGTCTCAAAAATAAGTGTTTATTATTAAAAGAAGAATAAACTGGTCCTTCAAATAAAAAACCCCGTTCCTAGTGGCTAGAAGAAGATTCACTTCCCACCAGGTGTAAACGGATTAAACCATAGACGTCCGACGCTGGCGTCTACAGTAATGTTATGTAATGTTAAAATAAAATGCATTTTGTTAATAGTTTAAAATTAAAGCTATAATCTAACTAGTTTTGTTCTTTTAGTTATTTACTTAAAGAACAGAAATATGTAGACAATTTAAAATCAAAATCTTCAAACTAATACTTTAGTCCTTTAAGTTATTTACTTGAAGATCAGAATTTTGGTAAAAGTTCAAAATTGAAAATACTAAAATAACTGCGTTTGTTCTATAAGTTATTTACTTGTAGATCTGCATTTTGTTATTAGTTTAAAATTAAAAACTCTAAATTAACTACTTCTGTTCTATAAGTTATTTACTTGAAGATCAGAATGCTGTTAATAGTTTAAAATTGAAAACTCTAAAATAACTACTTTTGTTCTATAAGTTATTTACTTGAAGAACAGAATTTTGTAGCAATTTAAAATCAAAATCTTCTAACTAATACTTTAGTTCCTTAAGATATTTACTTGAAGATCAGAATTTTGTAAATAGTTTAAAATTGAAAACCCTAAAATAACTACTTTTGTTCTATAAGTTATTTACCTGAAGATCTGCAATTTGTTAGTAGTTTAAAATTAAAAACCCTAAATTAACTACTTCTGTTCTATAAGTTATTTACTTGAAGATCAGAATTTTGTTAATAGTTTAAAATTGTAAACTCTAAAATAACTACTTTTGTTCTATAAGTTATTTACTTGAAGAACAGAATTTTGTAGCAACTTAAAATCAAAATCTTCTAACTAAACTTTAGTTCTTTAAGTTATTTACTTGAAGATCAGAATTTTGTTAATAGTTTAAAATTGAAAACCCTAAAATAAATACTTTTGTTCTATAAGTTATTTACTTGAAGATCTGCATTTTGCTAATAGTTTAAAATTAAAAACTCTAAATTAACTACTTCTGTTCTATACGTTAGTTACTTGAAGATAAGAATGTTGTTAATAGTTTAAAATTGAAAACTCTAAAATAACTACTTTTGTTCTATAAGTTATTTACTTGAAGATCAGAATTTTGTTATTAGTTTAAAATTGAAAACCCTAAAATAACTACTTTTGTTCTATAAGTTATTTACTTGAAGATCTGCATTTTGTTAATAGTTTAAAATTAAAAACTCTAAATTAACTACTTCTGTTCTATAAGTTATTTACATGAAGATCAGTATTTTGTTAATAGTTTAAAATTGAAAACTCTAAAATAACTACCTTTGTTATATAAGTTATTTACTTGAAGAACAGAATTTTGTAGCAACTTCAAATCAAAATCTTCTAACTAAACTTTAGTTCTTTAAGTTATTTACTTGAAGATCAGAATTTTGTTAATAGTTTAAAATTAAAAACTCTAAATTAACTACTTCTGTTCTATAAGTTATTTACTTGAAGATCTGCTTTTGTTAATAGTTTAAAATTAAAAACTCTAAATTAACTACTTCTGTTCTATAAGTGATTTACATGAAGATCAGAATTTTGTTAATAGTTTAAAATTGAAAACCCTAAAATAACTACTTTTGTTCTATAAGTTATTTACTTGAAGATCTGCATTTTGTTAATAGTTTAAAATTAAAAACTCTAAATTAACTACTTCTGTTCTATAAGTTATTTACATGAAGATCAGTATTTTGTTAATAGTTTAAAATTGTAAACCCTAAAATAACTACTTTTGTTCTATAAGTTATTTACTTGAAGATCTGTATTTTGTTAATAGTTTAAAATTAAGAACTCTAAATTAACTACTTCTGTTCTATAAGTTATTTACTTGAAGATCATAATATTATTAATAGTTTAAAATTGAAAACTCTAAAATAACTACTTTCGTTCTATAAGTTATTTACTTGAAGAACAGAATTTTGTAGCAATGTAAAATCAAAATCTTCTAACTAATACTTTAGTACTTTAAGTTATTTACTTGAAGATCAGAATTTTATAATAGTTTAAAATTGAAAACCCTAAAGTAACTACTTTTGTTCTATAAGTTATTTACTTGAAGATCTGCATTTTGTTAGTAGTTTAAAATTAAAAACTCTAAATTAACTACTTCTGTTCTATACGTTATTTACTTGAAGATAAGAATGTTGTTAATAGTTTAAAATTGAAAACTCTAAAATAACTACTTCTGTTCTATAAGTTATTTACTTGAAGAACAGAATTATGTAGCAACTTAAAATCAAAATCTTCTAACTAAACTTTAGTTCTTTAAGTTATTTACTTGAACATCAGAATTTTGTTAATAGTTTAAAATTGAAAACCCTACAATAAATACTTTTGTTCTATAAGTTATTTACTTGAAGATCTGCATTTTGTTAATAGTTTAAAATTAAAAACTCTAAATTAACTACATCTGTTCTATACGTTATTTACTTGAAGATAAGAATGTTGTTAATAGTTTAAAATTGAAAACTCTAAAATAACTACTTTTGTTCTATAAGTTATTTACTTGAAGATCAGAATTTTGTTAATAGTTTTAAATTGAAAACCCTAAAATTGTTCTATAAGTTATTTACTTGAAGATCAGAATTTTGCTAATAGTTTAAAATTGAAAACCCGAAAATAACTACTTTTGTTCTATAAGTTATTTACTTAAAGATCTGCATTTTGCTAATAGTTTAAAATTAAAGCTATAATCTAACTACTTTTGTTCTTTTAGTTATTTACTTAAAGAACAGAAATATGTAGACAATTTAAAATCAAAATCTTCAAACTAATACTTTAGTTCTTTAAGTTATTTACTTGAAGATCAGAATTTTGTTAATAGTTCAAAATTGAAAATACTAAAATAACTACGTTTGTTCTATAAGTTATTTACTTGAAGATCTGGATTTTGCTAATAGTTTAAAATTAAAAACTCTAAATTTACTACTTCTGTTCTATAAGTTATTTACTTGAAGATAAGGATTTTGTTAATAGTTTAAAATTAAAAACTCTAAATTAACTACTTCTGTTCTATAAGTTATTTACTTGAAGATCAGAATATTGTTAATAGTTTAAAATTGAAAACTCTAAAATAACTACTTTTGTTCTATAAGTTATTTACTTGAAGAACAGCATTTTGTAGCAATTTAAAATCAAAATCTTCTAACTAATACTTTAGTTCCTTAAGATATTTGCTTGAAGATCAGAATTTTGTAAATAGTTTAAAATTGAAAACCCTAAAATAACTACTTTTGTTCTATAAGTTATTTACTTGAAGATCTGCATTTTGTTAGTAGTTTAAAATTAAAAACTCTAAATTAACTACTTCTGTTCTATAAGTTATTTACTTGAAGATCAGAATTTTGTTAATAGTTTAAAATTGTAAACTCTAAAATAACTACTTCTGTTCTATAAGTTATTTACTTGAAGAACAGAATTTTGTAGCAACTTAAAATCAAAATCTTCTAACTAAACTTTAGTTCTTTAAGTTATTTACTTGAAGATCAGAATTTTGTTAATAGTTTAAAATTGAAAACCCTACAATAAATACTTTTGTTCTATAAGTTATTTACTTGAAGATCTGCATTTTGTTAATAGTTTAAAATTAAAAACTCTAAATTAACTACTTCTGTTCTATACGTTATTTACTTGAAGATAAGAATGTTGTTAATAGTTTAAAATTGAAAACTCTAAAATAACTACTTTTGTTCTATAAGTTATTTACTTGAAGATCAGAATTTTGTTAATAGTTTTAAATTGAAAACCCTAAAATTGTTCTATAAGTTATTTACTTGAAGATCAGAATTTTGCTAATAGTTTAAAATTGAAAACCCTAAAATAACTACTTTTGTTCTATCAGTTATTTACTTAAAGATCTGCATTTTGCTAATAGTTTAAAATTAAAGCTATAATCTAACTACTTTTGTTCTTTTAGTTATTTACTTAATGAACAGAAATATGTGGACAATTTAAAATCAAAATCTTCAAACTAATACTTTAGTTCTTTAAGTTATTTACTTGAAGATCAGAATTTTGTTAATAGTTCAAAATTGAAAATACTAAAATAACTACGTTTGTTCTATAAGTTATTTACTTGAAGATCTGGATTTTGCTAATAGTTTAAAATTAAAAACTCTAAATTTACTACTTCTGTTCTATAAGTTATTTACTTGAAGATAAGGATTTTGTTAATAGTTTAAAATTGAAAACTCTAAAATAACTACTTTTGTTCTATAAGTTATTTACTTGAAGAACAGAATTTTGTAGCAATTTAAAATTAAAATCTTCTAACTAATACTTTAGATCCTTAAGTTACTTACTTAAAGATCAGAATTTTGTTAATAGTTTAAATTTGAAAACCCTAAAATAACTACTTTTGTTCTATAAGTTATTTACTTGAAGATCTGCGTTTAGTTAATAGTTTAAAATTGAACACTCTAAATTAACTACTTCTGTTCTATAAATTATTTACATGAAGATCAGAATATTGTTAATAGTTTAAAATTGAAAACCCTAAAATAACTACTTTTGTTCTATAAGTTATTTACTTGAAGATCTGAATTTTGTTAATAGTTTAAAATTAAAAACTCTAAATTAACTACTTCTGTTCTATAAGTTATTTACTTGAAGATCAGAATGTTGTTAATAGTTTAAAATTGAAAACTCTAAAATAACTACTTTTGTTCTATAAGTTATTTACTTGAAGAACAGAATTTTGTAGCAATTTAAAATCAAAATCTTCTAACTAATACTTTAGTTCCTTAAGATATTTACTTGAAGATCAGAATTTTGTTAATAGTTTAAAATTGAAAACCCTGAAATAACTACTTTTGTTCTATAAGTTATTTACTTGAAGATCTGCATTTTGTTAATAGTTTAAAATTAAAAACTGTAAATTAACTACTTCTGTTCTATAAGTTATTTACATGAAGATCAGTATTTTGTTAATAGTTTAAAATTGAAAACTCTAAAATAACTACTTTTGTTCTATAAGTTATTTACTTGATGATCTGCATTTTGTTAATAGTTTAAAATTAAAAACTCTAAAATAACTACTTCTGTTCTATAAGTTATTTACATGAAGATCAGAATTTTGTTAATAGTTTAAAATTGAAAACCCTAAAATAACTACTTTTGTTCTATAAGTTATTTACTTGAAGATCTGCATTTTGTTAATAGTTTAAAATTAAAAACTCTAAATTAACTACTTCTGTTCTATAAGTTATTTACATGAAGATCAGAATTTTGTTAATAGTTTAAAATTGAAAACCCGAAAATAACTACTTTTGTTCTATAAGTTATTTACTTAAAGATCTGCATTTTGCTAATAGTTTAAAATTAAAGCTATAATCTAACTACTTTTGTTCTTTTAGTTATTTACTTAAAGAACAGAAATATGTAGACAATTTAAAATCAAAATCTTCAAACTAATACTTTAGTTCTTTAAGTTATTTACTTGAAGATCAGAATTTTGTTAATAGTTCAAAATTGAAAATACTAAAATAACTACGTTTGTTCTATAAGTTATTTACTTGAAGATCTGGATTTTGCTAATAGTTTAAAATTAAAAACTCTAAATTTACTACTTCTGTTCTATAAGTTATTTACTTGAAGATAAGGATTTTGTTAATAGTTTAAAATTAAAAACTCTAAATTAACTACTTCTGTTCTATAAGTTATTTACTTGAAGATCAGAATATTGTTAATAGTTTAAAATTGAAAACTCTAAAATAACTACTTTTGTTCTATAAGTTATTTACTTGAAGAACAGAATTTTGTAGCAATTTAAAATCAAAATCTTCTAACTAATACTTTAGTTCCTTAAGATATTTGCTTGAAGATCAGAATTTTGTAAATAGTTTAAAATTGAAAACCCTAAAATAACTACTTTTGTTCTATAAGTTATTTACTTGAAGATCTGCATTTTGTTAGTAGTTTAAAATTAAAAACTCTAAATTAACTGCTTCTGTTCTATAAGTTATTTACTTGAAGATCAGAATTTTGTTAATAGTTTAAAATTGTAAACTCTAAAATAACTACTTCTGTTCTATAAGTTATTTACTTGAAGAACAGAATTTTGTAGCAACTTAAAATCAAAATCTTCTAACTAAACTTTAGTTCTTTAAGTTATTTACTTGAAGATCAGAATTTTGTTAATAGTTTAAAATTGAAAACCCTACAATAAATACTTTTGTTCTATAAGTTATTTACTTGAAGATCTGCATTTTGTTAATAGTTTAAAATTAAAAACTCTAAATTAACTACTTCTGTTCTATACGTTATTTACTTGAAGATAAGAATGTTGTTAATAGTTTAAAATTGAAAACTCTAAAATAACTACTTTTGTTCTATAAGTTATTTACTTGAAGATCAGAATTTTGTTAATAGTTTAAAATTGAAAACCCTACAATAAATACTTTTGTTCTATAAGTTATTTACTTGAAGATCTGCGTTTAGTTAATAGTTTAAAATTGAACACTCTAAATTAACTACTTCTGTTCTATAAATTATTTACATGAAGATCAGAATATTGTTAATAGTTTAAAATTGAAAACCCTAAAATAACTACTTTTGTTCTATAAGTTATTTACTTGAAGATCTGAATTTTGTTAATAGTTTAAAATTAAAAACTCTAAATTAACTACTTCTGTTCTATAAGTTATTTACTTGAAGATCAGAATGTTGTTAATAGTTTAAAATTGAAAACTCTAAAATAACTACTTTTGTTCTATAAGTTATTTACTTGAAGAACAGAATTTTGTAGCAATTTAAAATCAAAATCTTCTAACTAATACTTTAGTTCCTTAAGATATTTACTTGAAGATCAGAATTTTGTTAATAGTTTAAAATTGAAAACCCCGAAATAACTACTTTTGTTCTATAAGTTATTTACTTGAAGATCTGCATTTTGTTAATAGTTTAAAATTAAAAACTCTAAATTAACTACTTCTGTTCTATAAGTTATTTACATGAAGATCAGTATTTTGTTAATAGTTTAAAATTGAAAACTCTAAAATAACTACTTTTGTTCTATAAGTTATTTACTTGAAGATCTGCATTTTGTTAATAGTTTAAAATTAAAAACTCTAAAATAACTACTTCTGTTCTATAAGTTATTTACATGAAGATCAGAATTTTGTTAATAGTTTAAAATTGAAAACCCTAAAATAACTACTTTTGTTCTATAAGTTATTTACTTGAAGATCTGCATTTTGTTAATAGTTTAAAATTAAAAACTCTAAATTAACTACTTCTGTTCTATAAGTTATTTACATGAAGATCAGAATTTTGTTAATAGTTTAAAATTGAAAACCCAAAAATAACTACTTTTGTTCTATAAGTTATTTACTTAAAGATCTGCATTTTGCTAATAGTTTAAAATTAAAGCTATAATCTAACTACTTTTGTTCTTTTAGTTATTTACTTAAAGAACAGAAATATGTAGACAATTTAAAATCAAAATCTTCAAACTAATACTTTAGTTCTTTAAGTTATTTACTTGAAGATCAGAATTTTGTTAATAGTTCAAAATTGAAAATACTAAAATAACTACGTTTGTTCTATAAGTTATTTACTTGAAGATCTGGATTTTGCTAATAGTTTAAAATTAAAAACTCTAAATTTACTACTTCTGTTCTATAAGTTATTTACTTGAAGATAAGGATTTTGTTAATAGTTTAAAATTAAAAACTCTAAATTAACTACTTCTGTTCTATAAGTTATTTACTTGAAGATCAGAATATTGTTAATAGTTTAAAATTGAAAACTCTAAAATAACTACTTTTGTTCTATAAGTTATTTACTTGAAGAACAGAATTTTGTAGCAATTTAAAATCAAAATCTTCTAACTAATACTTTAGTTCCTTAAGATATTTGCTTGAAGATCAGAATTTTGTAAATAGTTTAAAATTGAAAACCCTAAAATAACTACTTTTGTTCTATAAGTTATTTACTTGAAGATCTGCATTTTGTTAGTAGTTTAAAATTAAAAACTCTAAATTAACTACTTCTGTTCTATAAGTTATTTACTTGAAGATCAGAATTTTGTTAATAGTTTAAAATTGTAAACTCTAAAATAACTACTTCTGTTCTATAAGTTATTTACTTGAAGAACAGAATTTTGTAGCAACTTAAAATCAAAATCTTCTAACTAAACTTTAGTTCTTTAAGTTATTTACTTGAAGATCAGAATTTTGTTAATAGTTTAAAATTGAAAACCCTACAATAATACTTTTGTTCTATAAGTTATTTACTTGAAGATCTGCATTTTGTTAATAGTTTAAAATTAAAAACTCTAAATTAACTACTTCTGTTCTATACGTTATTTACTTGAAGATAAGAATGTTGTTAATAGTTTAAAATTGAAAACTCTAAAATAACTACTTTTGTTCTATAAGTTATTTACTTGAAGATCAGAATTTTGTTAATAGTTTTAAATTGAAAACCCTAAAATTGTTCTATAAGTTATTTACTTGAAGATCAGAATTTTGCTAATAGTTTAAAATTGAAAACCCTAAAATAACTACTTTTGTTCTATAAGTTATTTACTTAAAGATCTGCATTTTGCTAATAGTTTAAAATTAAAGCTATAATCTAACTACTTTTGTTCTTTTAGTTATTTACTTAATGAACAGAAATATGTGGACAATTTAAAATCAAAATCTTCAAACTAATACTTTAGTTCTTTAAGTTATTTACTTGAAGATCAGAATTTTGTTAATAGTTCAAAATTGAAAATACTAAAATAACTACGTTTGTTCTATAAGTTATTTACTTGAAGATCTGGATTTTGCTAATAGTTTAAAATTAAAAACTCTAAATTTACTACTTCTGTTCTATAAGTTATTTACTTGAAGATAAGGATTTTGTTAATAGTTTAAAATTGAAAACTCTAAAATAACTACTTTTGTTCTATAAGTTATTTACTTGAAGAACAGAATTTTGTAGCAATTTAAAATTAAAATCTTCTAACTAATACTTTAGTTCCTTAAGTTACTTACTTAAAGATCAGAATTTTGTTAATAGTTTAAATTTGAAAACCCTAAAATAACTACTTTTGTTCTATAAGTTATTTACTTGAAGATCTGCGTTTAGTTAATAGTTTAAAATTGAACACTCTAAATTAACTACTTCTGTTCTATAAATTATTTACATAAAGATCAGAATATTGTTAATAGTTTAAAATTGAAAACCTTAAAATAACTACTTTTGTTCTATAAGTTATTTACTTGAAGATCTGAATTTTGTTAATAGTTTAAAATTAAAAACTCTAAATTAACTACTTCTGTTCTATAAGTTATTTACTTGAAGATCAGAATGTTGTTAATAGTTTAAAATTGAAAACTCTAAAATAACTACTTTTGTTCTATAAGTTATTTACTTGAAGAACAGAATTTTGTAGCAATTTAAAATCAAAATCTTCTAACTAATACTTTAGTTCCTTAAGATATTTACTTGAAGATCAGAATTTTGTTAATAGTTTAAAATTGAAAACCCTGAAATAACTACTTTTGTTCTATAAGTTATTTACTTGAAGATTTGCATTTTGTTAATAGTTTAAAATTAAAAACTCTAAATTAACTACTTCTGTTCTATAAGTTATTTACTTGAAGATTTGCATTTTGTTAATAGTTTAAAATTAAAAACTCTAAAATAACTACTTCTGTTCTATAAGTTATTTACATGAAGATCAGAATTTTGTTAATAGTTTAAAATTGAAAACCCTAAAATAACTACTTTTGTTCTATAAGTTATTTACTTGAAGATCTGCATTTTGTTAATAGTTTAAAATTAAAAACTCTAAATTAACTACTTCTGTTCTATAAGTTATTTACATGAAGATCAGAATTTTGTTAATAGTTTAAAATTGAAAACCCTAAAATAACTACTTTTGTTCTATAAGTTATTTACTTGAAGATCTGCATTTTGTTAATAGTTTAAAATTAAAAACTCTAAATTAACTACTTCTGTTCTATAAGTTATTTACTTGAAGATCTGCATTTTGTTAATAGTTTAAAATTAAAAACTCTAAATTAACTACTTCTGTTCTATAAGTTATTTACATGAAGATCAGAATTTTGTTAATAGTTTAAAATTGAAAACCCTAAAATAACTACTTTTGTTCTATAAGTTATTTACTTGAAGATCTGCATTTTGTTAATAGTTTAAAATTAAAAACTCTAAATTAACTACTTCTGTTCTATAAGTTATTTACTTGAAGATCAGAATTTTGTTAATAGTTTAAAATTGAAAACCCTAAAATAACTACTTTTGTTCTATAAGTTATTTACTTGAAGATCTGCATTTTGTTAGTAGTTTAAAATTAAAAACTCTAAATTAACTACTTCTGTTCTATAAGTTATTTACTTGAAGATCAGAATTTTGTTAATAGTTTAAAATTGTAAACTCTAAAATAACTACTTCTGTTCTATAAGTTATTTACTTGAAGAACAGAATTTTGTAGCAACTTAAAATCAAAATCTTCTAACTAAACTTTAGTTCTTTAAGTTATTTACTTGAAGATCAGAATTTTGTTAATAGTTTAAAATTGAAAACCCTACAATAAATACTTTTGTGCTATAAGTTATTTACTTGAAGATCTGCATTTTGTTAATAGTTTAAAATTAAAAACTCTAAATTAACTACTTCTGTTCTATACGTTATTTACTTGAAGATAAGAATGTTGTTAATAGTTTAAAATTGAAAACTCTAAAATAACTACTTTTGTTCTATAAGTTATTTACGTGAAGATCAGAATTTTGTTAATAGTTTTAAATTGAAAACCCTAAAATTGTTCTATAAGTTATTTACTTGAAGATCAGAATTTTGCTAATAGTTTAAAATTGAAAACCCTAAAATAACTACTTTTGTTCTATAAGTTATTTACTTAAAGATCTGCATTTTGCTAATAGTTTAAAATTAAAGCTATAATCTAACTACATTTGTTCTTTTAGTTATTTACTTAATGAACAGAAATATGTAGACAATTTAAAATCAAAATCTTCAAACTAATACTTTAGTTCTTTAAGTTATTTACTTGAAGATCAGAATTTTGTTAATAGTTCAAAATTGAAAATACTAAAATAACTACTTTTGTTCTATAAGTTATTTACTTGAAGAACAGAATTTTGTAGCAATTTAAAATTAAAATCTTCTAACTAATACTTTAATTCCTTAAGTTACTTACTTAAAGATCAGAATTTTGTTAATAGTTTAAATTTGAAAACCCTAAAATAACTACTTTTGTTCTATAAGTTATTTACTTGAAGATCTGCGTTTAGTTAATAGTTTAAAATTGAACACTTTAATTAACTACTTCTGTTCTATAAATTATTTACTTGAAGATCAGAATATTGTTAGTAGTTTAAAATTGAAAACCCTAAAATAACTACTTTTGTTCTATGAGTTATTTACTTGAAGATCTGCATTTTGTTAATAGTTTAAAATTGAAAACTCTAAAATAACTACTTTTGTTCTATAAATTATTTACTTGAAGAACAGAATTTTGTAGCAATTTAAAAGCAAAATCTTCTAACTAATACTTTAGTTCTTTAAGGTATTTACTTGAAGATCAGAATTTTGCTAATAGTTTAAAATTGAAAACCCTAAAATAACTACTTTTGTTCTATAAGTTATTTACTTGAAGATCTGAATTTTGTTAATAGTTTAAAATTAAAAACTCTAAATTAACTACTTCTGTTCTATAAGTTATTTACTTGAAGATCAGAATGTTGTTAATAGTTTAAAATTGAAAACTCTAAAATAACTACTTTTGTTCTATAAGTTATTTACTTGAAGAACAGAATTTTGTAGCAATTTAAAATCAAAATCTTCTAACTAATACTTTAGTTCCTTAAGATATTTACTTGAAGATCAGAATTTTGTTAATAGTTTAAAATTGAAAACCCTAAAATAACTACTTTTGTTCTATAAGTTATTTACTTGAAGATCTGCATTTTGTTAATAGTTTAAAATTAAAAACTCTAAATTAACTACTTCTGTTCTATAAGTTATTTACATGAAGATCAGTATTTTGTTAATAGTTTAAAATTGAAAACTCTAAAATAACTACTTTTGTTCTATAAGTTATTTACTTGAAGATCTGCATTTTGTTAATAGTTTAAAATTAAAAACTCTAAAATAACTACTTCTGTTCTATAAGTTATTTACATGAAGATCAGAATTTTGTTAATAGTTTAAAATTGAAAACCCTAAAATAACTACTTTTGTTCTATAAGTTATTTACTTGAAGATCTGCATTTTGTTAATGGTTTAAAATTAAAAACTCTAAATTAACTACTTCTGTTCTATAAGTTATTTACATGAAGATCAGAATATTGTTAATAGTTTAAAATTGAAAACCCTAAAATAACTACTTTTGCTCTATAAGTTATTTACTTGAAGATCTGCATTTTGTTAATAGTTTAAAATTAAAAACTCTAAATTAACTACTTCTGTTCTATAAGTTATTTACATGAAGATCAGAATTTTGTTAATAGTTTAAAATTGAAAACCCTAAAATAACTACTTTTGTTCTATAAGTTATTTACTTGAAGATCTGCATTTTGTTAATAGTTTAAAATTAAAAACTCTAAAATAACTACTTTTGTTCTATAAGTTATTTACTTGAAGATCAGAATGTTGTTAATAGTTTAAAATTGAAAACTCTAAAATAACTACTTTTGTTCTATAAGTTATTTACTTGAAGAACAGAATTTTGTAGCAATTTAAAATCAAAATCTTCTAACTAATACTTTAGTTCTTTAAGTAATTTACTTGAAGATCAGAATTTTGCTAATAGTTTAAAATTGAAAACCCGAAAATAACTATTTTTGTTCTATAAGTTTTTTACTTGAAGATCTGCATTTTGTTAATAGTTTAAAATTAAAAACTCTAAATTAACTACTTCTGTTCTATAAGTTATTTACTTGAAGATCAGAATGTTGTCAATAGTTTAAAATTGAAAACTCTAAAATAACTACTTTTGTTCTATAAGTTATTTACTTGAAGAACAGAATTTTGTAGCAATTTAAAATTAAAATCTTCTAACTAATACTTTAGTTCCTTAAGTTATTTACTTAAAGATCAGAATTTTGTTAATAGTTTAAAATTGAAAACTCTAAAATAACTACTTTTGTTCTATAAGTTATTTACTTGAAGAACAGAATTTTGTAGCAACTTCAAATCAAAATCTTCTAACTAAACTTTAGTTCTTTAAGTTATTTACTTGAAGATCAGAATTTTGTTAATAGTTTAAAATTAAAAACTCTAAATTAACTACTTCTATTCTATAAGTGATTTACATGAAGATCAGAATTTTGTTAATAGTTTAAAATTGAAAACCCTAAAATAAGTACTTTTGTTCTATAAGTTATTTACTTGAAGATCTGCATTTTGTTAATAGTTTAAAATTAAAAACTCTAAATTAACTACTTCTGTTCTATAAGTTATTTACTTGAAGATCCGAATATTATTAATAGTTTAAAATTGAAAACTCTAAAATAACTACTTTTGTTCTATAAGTTATTTACTTGAAGAACAGAATTTTGTAGCAATGTAAAATCAAAATCTTCTAACTAATACTTTAGTACTTTTAGTTATTTACTTGAAGATCAGAATTTTATAATAGTTTAAAATTGAAAACCCTAAAATAACAACTTTTGTTCTATAAGTTATTTACTTGAAGATCTGCATTTTGTTAGTAGTTTAAAATTAAAAATTCTAAATTAACTACTTCTGTTCTATAAGTTATTTACTTGAAGATCAGAATTTTGTTAATAGTTTAAAATTGAAAACTCTAAAATAACTACTTTTGTTCTATAAGTTATTTACTTGAAGAACAGAATTTTATAGCAACTTAAAATCGAAATCTTCTAACTAAACTTTAGTTCTTTAAGTTATTTACTTGAAGATCAGAATTTTGTTAATAGTTTAAAATTAAAAACTCTAAATTAACTACTTCTGTTCTATAAGTTATTTACTTGAAGATCAGAATGTTGTTAATAGTTTAAAATTGAAAACTCTAAAATAACTACTTTTGTTCTATAAGTTATTTACTTGAAGAACAGAATTTTGTAGCAATTTAAAATCAAAATCTTCTAACTAATACTTTAGTTCCTTAAGATATTTATTTGAAGATCAGAATTTTGTTAATAGTTTAAAATTGAAAACCCTAAAATAATTACTTTTGTTCTATAAGTTATTTACTTAAAGATCTGCATTTTGTTAATAGTTTAAAATTAAAAACTCTAAATTAACTACTTCTGTTCTATAAGTTATTTATATGAAGATCAGTATTTTGTTAATAGTTTAAAATTGAAAACCCTAAAATAACTACTTTTGTTCTATAAGTTATTTACTTGAAGATCTGCATTTTGTTAATAGTTTAAAATTAAAAACTCTAAATTAACTACTTCTGTTCTATAAGTTATTTACTTGAAGATCAGAATGTTTATAATAGTTTAAAATTGAAAACCCTAAAATAACTACTTTTGTTCTATAAGTTATTTACTTGAAGATCTGCATTTTGTTAATAGTTTAAAATTAAAAACTCTAAATTAACTACTTCTGTTCTTTAAGTTATTTACTTGAAGATCAGAATTTTGTTAATAGTTTAAAATTGTAAACTCTAAAATAACTACTTTTGTTCTATAAGTTATTTACTCGAAGAACAGAATTTTGTAGCAACTTAAAATCAAAATCTTCTAACTAAACTTTAGTTCTTTAAGTTATTTACTTGAAGATCAGAATTTTGTTAATAGTTTAAAATTGAAAACCCTAAAATAAATACTTTTGTTCTATAAGTTATTTACTTGAAGATCTGCGTTTTGTTAATAGTTTAAAATTAAAAACTCTAAATTAACTACTTCTGTTCTATATGTTATTTACTTAAAGAACAGAAATTTGTAGACAATTTAAAATCGAAATCTTCACACTAATACTTTAGTTCTTTAAGTTATTTACTTGAAGATCTGCATTTTGTTAATAGTTTAAAATTAAAAACTCTAAATTAACTACTTCTGTTCTATAAGTTATTTACATGACGATCAGAATTTTGTTAATAGTTTAAAATTGAAAACCTTAAAATAACTTCTTTTGTTCTATAAGTTATTTACTTGAAGATCTGCATTTTGTTAATAGTTTAAAATTAAAAACTCTAAATTAACTACTTCTGTTCTATAAGTTATTTACATGAAGATCAGTATTTAGTTAATAGTTTAAAATTGTAAACCCTAAAATAACTACTTTTGTTCTATAAGTTATTTACTTGAAGATCTGCATTTTGTTAATAGTTTAAAATTAAAAACTCTAAATTAACTACTTCTGTTCTTTAAGTTATTCACTTGAAAATCAGAATTTTGCTAATAGTTTAAAATTGAAAACTTAAAATAACTACTTTTGTTCTATAAGTTATTTACTAGAAGATCAGTATTTAGTTAATAGTTTAAAATTGTAAACCCTAAAATAACTACTTTTGTTCTATAAGTTATTTACTTGAAGATCTGCATTTTGTTAATAGTTTAAAATTAAAAACTCTAAATTAACTACTTCTGTTCTATAAGTTATTTACTTGAAGATCAGAATATTATTAATAGTTTAAAATTGAAAACTCTAAAATAACTACTTTTGTTCTATAAGTTATTTACTTGAAGAACAGAATTTTGTAGCAATGTAAAATCAAAATCTTCTAACTAATACTTTAGTACTTTAAGTTATTTACTTGAAGATCAGAATTTTATAATAGTTTAAAATTGAAAACCCTAAAATAACTACTTTTGTTCTATAAGTTATTTACTTGAAGATCAGAATTTTGTTAATAGTTTAAAATTAAAAACTCTAAATTAACTACTTCTGTTCTATAAGTTATTTACTTGAAGATCAGAATGTTGTTAATAGTTTAAAATTGAAAACTCTAAAATAACTACTTTTGTTCTATAAGTTATTTACTTGAAGAACAGAATTTTGTAGCAATTTAAAATCAAAATCTTCTAACTAATACTTTAGTTCCTTAAGATATTTACTTGAAGATTAGAATTTTGTTAATAGTTTAAAAATGAAAACCCTAAAATAACTACTTTTGTTCTATAAGTTATTAACTTGAAGATCTGCATTTTGTTGATGGTTTATAATTAAAAACTCTAAATTAACTACTTCTGTTCTATAAGTTATTTACTTAAAGATCAGAATGTTTTTAATAGTTTAAAATTGAAAACCCTAAAATAACTACTTTTGTTCTATAAGTTATTTACTTGAAGATCTGCATTTTGTTAATAGTTTAAAATTAAAAACTCTAAATTAACTACTTCTGTTCTTTAAGTTATTCACTTGAAGATCAGAATTTTGCTAATAGTTTAAAATTGAAAACTTAAAATAACTACTTTTGTTCTATAAGTTATTTACTTGAATTTTGTTAATATGTAATGTTATGTAATGTTAAAATAAAATGCATTTTGTTAATAGTTTAAAATTAAAGCTATAATCTAACTAGTTTTGTTCTTTTAGTTATTTACTTAAAGAACAGAAATATGTAGACAATTTAAAATCAAAATCTTCAAACTAATACTTTAGTCCTTTAAGTTATTTACTTGAAGATCAGAATTTTGGTAAAAGTTCAAAATTGAAAATACTAAAATAACTGCGTTTGTTCTATAAGTTATTTACTTGTAGATCTGCATTTTGTTATTAGTTTAAAATTAAAAACTCTAAATTAACTACTTCTGTTCTATAAGTTATTTACTTGAAGATCAGAAAGCTGTTAATAGTTTAAAATTGAAAACTCTAAAATAACTACTTTTGTTCTATAAGTTATTTACTTGAGGAACAGAATTTTGTAGCAATTTAAAATCAAAATCTTCTAACTAATACTTTAGTTCCTTAAGATATTTACTTGAAGATCAGAATTTTGTAAATAGTTTAAAATTGAAAACCCTAAAATAACTACTTTTGTTCTATAAGTTATTTACCTGAAGATCTGCATTTTGTTAGTAGTTTAAAATTAAAAACCCTAAATTAACTACTTCTGTTCTTTAAGTTATTTACTTGAAGATCAGAATTTTGTTAATAGTTTAAAATTGTAAACTCTAAAATAACTACTTTTGTTCTATAAGTTATTTACTCGAAGAACAGAATTTTGTAGCAACTTAAAATCAAAATCTTCTAACTAAACTTTAGTTCTTTAAGTTATTTACTTGAAGATCAGAATTTTGTTAATAGTTCAAAATTGAAAACCCTAAAATAAATACTTTTGTTCTATAAGTTATTTACTTGAAGATCTGCGTTTTGTTAATAGTTTAAAATTAAAAACTCTAAATTAACTACTTCTGTTCTATAAGTTATTTACTTAAAGAACAGAAATTTGTAGACAATTTAAAATCGAAATCTTCACACTAATACTTTAGTTCTTTAAGTTATTTACTTGAAGATCTGCATTTTGTTAATAGTTTAAAATTAAAAACTCTAAATTAACTACTTCTGTTCTATAAGTTATTTACATGACGATCAGAATTTTGTTAATAGTTTAAAATTGAAAACCTTAAAATAACTTCTTTTGTTCTATAAGTTATTTACTTGAAGATCTGCATTTTGTTAATAGTTTAAAATTAAAGCTATAATCTAACTACTTTTGTTCTTTTAGTTAATTACTTAAAGAACAGAAATATGTAGACAATTTAAAATCATAATCTTCAAACTAATACTTTGATTCCTTAAGTTATTTACTTGAAGATCAGAATTTTGTTAATAGTTTAAAATTGAAAACCCTAAAATAACTACTTTTGTTCTATAAGTTATTTACTTGAAGATCTGCATTTTGTTAATAGTTTAAAATTAAAAACTCTAAATTAACTACTTCTGTTCTATAAGTTATTTACATGAAGATCAGAATATTGTTAATAGTTTAAAATTGAAAACTCTAAAATAACTACCTTTGTTCTATAAGTTATTTACTTGAAGAACAGAATTGTGTAGCAATGTAAAATCAAAATCTTCTAACTAATACTTTAGTTCTTTAAGTTATTTACTTGAAGATCAGAATTTTGTTAATAGTTTAAAATTGAAAACTCTAAAATAACTACTTTTGTTCTATAAGTTATTTACTTGAAGAACAGAATTTTGTAGCAATGTAAAATCAAAATCTTCTAACTAATACTTTAGTTCTTTAAGTTATTTACATGAAGATCAGTATTTTGTTAATAGTTTAAAATTGAAAACCCTAAAATAACTACTTTTGTTCTATAAGTTATTTACTTGAAGATCTGCATTTTGTTAATAGTTTAAAATTAAAAACTCTAAAATAACTACTTTTGTTCTATAAGTTATTTACTTGAAGAACAGAATTTTGTAGCAATGTAAAATCAAAATCTTCTAACTAATACTTTAGTTCTTTAAGTTATTTACTTGAAGATCAGAATTTTGCTAATAGTTTAAAATTGAAAACCCTAAAATAACTACTTTTGTTCTATAAGTTATTTACTTGAAGATCTGCATTTTGTTAATAGTTTAAAATTAAAGCTATAATCTAACTACTTTTGTTCTTTTAGTTATTTACTTAAAGAAAAGAAATTTGTAGACAATTTATAATCGAAGTCTTCAAACTAATACTTTAGTTCTTTAAGTTATTTACTTGAAGATCAGAATTTTGTTAATAGTTTAAAATTGAAAACCCTAAAATAACTATTTTTGTTCTAAAAGTTATTTACTTGAACATCTGGAGTTTGTTAATAGTTTAAAATTAAAAACTCTAAATTAACTACTTCTGTTCTATAAGTTATTTACTTGAAGATCAGAATGTTGTTAATAGTTTAAAATAGAAAACTCTAAAATAACTACTTTTGTTCTATAAGTTATTTACTTAAAGATCTGCATTTTGTTAATACTTTAAAATTAAAAACTCTAAATTAACTACTTCTGTTCTATAAGTTATTTACTTGAAGATCAGAATTTTGTTAATAGTTTAAAATTGAAAACTCTAAAATAACTACTTTTGTTCTATAAGTTATTTACTTGAAGAACAGAATTTTGTAGCAATTTAAAATCAAAATCTTCCAACTAATACTTTAGTTCTTTAAGTCATTTACTTGAAGATCAGAATTTTGGTAATAGTTTAAAATTGAAAACCCTAAAATAACTACTTTTGTTCTATAAGTTATTTACTTGAAGATCTGCATTTTGTTAATAGTTTAAAATTAAAGCTATAATCTAACTACTTTTGTTCTTTTAGTTATTTACTTAAAGAACAGAAATATGTAGACAATTTAAAATCAAAATCTTCAAACTAATACTTTAGTTCTTTAAGTTATTTACGTGAAGATCAGAATATTGTTAATAGTTTAAAATTAAAAACTCTAAATTAACAACTTCTGTTCTATAAGTTATTTACTTGAAGATCAGAATTTTGTTAATAGTTTAAAATTGAAAACCCTAAAATAACTACTTTTGTTCTATAAGTTATTTACTTGAAGATCTGCGTTTTGTTAATAGTTTAAAATTAAAAACTCTAAATTAACTACTTCTGTTCTATAAGTTATTTCCATGACGATCAGAATTTTGTTAATAGTTTAAAATTGAAAACCTTAAAATAACTTCTTTTGTTCTATAAGTTATTTACTTGAAGATCTGCATTTTGTTAATAGTTTAAAATTAAAGCTATAATCTAACTACTTTTGTTCTTTTAGTTAATTACTTAAAGAACAGAAATATGTAGACAATTTAAAATCATAATCTTCAAACTAATACTTTAGTTCTTTAAGTTATTTACTTGAAGATCAGAATTTTGTTAATAGTTTAAAATTAAAAACTCTAAATTAACTACTTCTGTTCTATAAGTTATTTACTTGCAGATCAGAATTTTGTTAATAGTTTAAAATTGAAAACCCTAAAATAACTACTTTTGTTCCATAAGTTATTTACTTGAAGATCTGCATTTTGTTAATAGTTTAAAATTAAAAACTCTAAATTAACTACTTCTGTTCTATAAGTTATTTACTTGAAGATCAGCATTTTGTTAATAGTTTAAAATTAAAAACTCTAAATTAACTACTTCTGGTCTATAAGTTATTTACTTGAAATTCAGTATTTTGTTAATAGTAAAATCAAAATCTTCTAACTAATACTTTAGTTACTTAAATTATTTACTTGAAGATCAGAATTTTGTTAATAGTTTAAAATTGAAAACCTAAAATAACTACTTTTGTTCTATAAGTTATTTACTTGAAGATCTGCATTTTGTTAATAGTTTAAAATTAAAAACTCTAAATTAACTACTTCTGTTCTATAAGTTATTTACTTGAAGATCAGAATGTTGTTAATAGTTTAAAATTGAAAACTCTAAAATAACTACTTTTGTTCTATAAGTTATTTACTTGAAGAACAGAATTTTGAAGCAATTTAAAATCAAAATATTCTAACTAATACTTTAGTTCTATAAGTTATTTACTTGAAGATCAGAATTTCGCTAATAGTTTAAAATTGAAAACCCTAAAATAACTACTTTTGTTCTATAAGTTATTTACTTGAAGATCTGCATTTTGTTAATAGTTTAAAATTAAAGCTATAATCTAACTACTTTTGTTCTTTTAGTTATTTACTTAAAGAACAGAAATATGTAGACAATTTAAAATCAAAATCTTCAATTTAATACATTAGTTCTTTAAGTTATTTACTTGAAGATCTGAATTTTGTTAATAGTATAAAATTGAAAACCCTAAAATAACTATTTTTGCTCTATAAGTTATTTACTTGAAGATCTGCATTTTGTAAATAGTTTAAAATTAAAAACTCTAAATTAACTACTTTTGTTCTATAAGTTATTTACTTGAAAATCAGTATTTTGTTAATAGTTTAAAATTAAAGCTATAAACTAACTACTTTTGTTCTTTTAGTTATTTACTTAAGAGCGCGATTTTTGGACCCGTTTCAAAACTTCATTAACAACTCAAAATTGGCTAAAGATATTAATATGATTTTTTTTTTATTTGAAAGAGATGAATTTTTCGAACAACCTGATATAATTTTTAACATGTTTTGATTAAATATATATTTTTATTCTATTAAATATGTCTTTTATGTAAAACAGGAACAAAAAATAAAATTTTTAAATATATCATGCTGTAGCTAAAATAACAATCGTATATAATCTGCATTAAAAGTTGAAAAAAATATTGTATTTTGAGTGCTGTAAATGAAGTTTTGTTTCGGCCGTAGATTCAATGTATTCAAAACGCGCGCCTTGATATGTTTTCGGCTTACTAACAGTTCAGCGATTTTTAAAAAGATGGCGCTTAAAAAAGTTTACTATTTTGAATCACATTTAGGCAACGTCTCATTTTAAAACTTTCATTAGTAATCTCATGTATCTACCTGTAACGTTTTAGGTAGTAATGCGGTGTAATACACACAATACAATTTATTATTAATTGCAATACTGTATAAACATTAAAAAATGTGGTGGAATTATATTATTAAATCCTGTTAATAACATAAGATATTAGATTAACTTGGCTTATTTAATTTTTATTAATATAATAATAGATCAAGGAATAACATTCAAAAATTATTTTTGCTTTTCGTTTTTTTTGCTTTTTTCTTGTTGCAGTAACTGCGCCTTTTTGATATAATCAGGATCTTCACATTTTAAACCTCGTTGTAGATTACCTTGTACGATTTCCGGTAAAATGCACTCCCTATAAAATTGGACTAGTTTCCATTCCATATCATTTTTCCAAAATTTATCGTCTCGCAAAATTTCTTCAACAAAAATGTAATTAATGTTTACAAAGACAACAAAATAACATTTTTTCCTGTTGCTTATATGGAGTTGGCCTTGGATTTGATAATAATAATCGTGGGTTTTCTTTAAATTTAATTTTCCTTCTTTATGTTCTAGGCATATGTTCATTTTTGATGCAGCTTCTTCTAAAGTAATATTCAACTTTGAAACTTTTAAAAGACACTTAACTTCTACTATTGCGTCTTCCCCAACTAAACCATCTGGAGAAGCACCAAGGAATGGATATATCAAGTCTATAAACAATCCACTTTGATCTACGTGAATTCCATTTTGCTTTTCTAATAAAGAAATAGCCACACTTTCGTTAATTATTCCAAAATCAGTGGATTTGCTTTTAAAATTGGATGGAATAAGAATTTTTTTTACTAAACAGTGACAGGATGTGTGGTCTCTTCTTTTTATAACGGACCCGAAGTTAGACGCCGTGAGGCGATTTTTCTTTTCCATTAAATATGTGAGGTTGTTAAATTGACCGATAGTAGATTTTGCTATTTCCAACTGTTGTTCTTCTGTTACATGGAGATTTTCTAGAATTTCACTACATGCTTTTTCCATTTCTTCTTTACCAAGTTCAGGTTGTAATGCATTTGGACCATAATCTAAATTTTTTTTCGTTTTGAGTGGTTTTTCTTTAGTTGGTTTCGAAGCTTTTCGTTCTGGTTTTATTTTACACACAAGTTTCTTTTTTGCTTGAACGTCTATATATTTTTTTAAATATTTTCGCGGGCTCTGTTGTACAGCTCGTTTCCATGCATCAGTGTGCCAGTTGAACCCTGCGTTATATCTCATACTTGTTAATTCGGCCCTGGTAGCAAACGATCCTCTTTGAATAAGGTTCAATCTTTTTCCCATATTGAATCTAGATAATATACTCATGAATAGTTCCGCACGATTATTTGTTTCGTTATCAATTAAAGAATTCGCTTTTCCGATTAATAGACCAAGAGCACCTTGAATTAATCTAAAAAGGCCTGTTGATTGCGCAGCTAATATTTGACTGTTGATGTCATTTCCTACATCTTGGCAGAAGTAATCTTTGCAATTAGAATGCATACCAAACACATGATGAGGTCCAATTTTAAGATCTTCTATAAGTGTTGTTATGTCACCATGAGCATTATCATAGATAGCTTTCTGAGCAATTTCTTGCAATTGTTTTATTTTATTGCCACTAAGTAATTTTCTTGCAAGTTGTGGTACAGTTCTTGTATCTTTCTTTATATCATATAGGCGTTTACCATAATTCTTAACGGCGTGATTTGTACACTCAATTTTTATAACGTATTTTCCATAAGGAACCTTCTTCTGTATATTTACATACACGCTGGAGTCTCCATCCGCTATAAACTGTATGTAGCGTAATCCATGCATCTCTTCGCTTATTACAAATCCTTCGACAATAATATCTGCTTCCATAGCGGATGATGAGCCAGTCCAATTTTTAAAACATTTGTGTACTGGTGGAACACTATTTTTGTTTTCGGCGCGTGAGCAAATCATACAATATTTATTTCGTACGCCCATGTATATAACTTTTTTAGTGGCTCTTCCTATAATGACCGCCACTCCAGACGCAGCAGAGTAATTGTGACCATAACTTCGTTTCGACCATCCTCCATCTAAATAAACGCAAATCCAAGGAATACCATCTTTATCGATCTGTCCGTTTTCAATAGCTAAGCGGCGTTCTTCTTCACCTGCGGCTTTCATATTTTCCCAATTTGATTCCGTCCATATCTTATTTAAATCATTTTGAATTGAATAAAACATGTTTCTTGATAACGGTGGAATATCTAATACACTTAAAAACTCTTCGGTGTGTGCATATGTACTTCCTATGGATAAGGTACCCCAAACTACTGCCTTGTTAGTAACGGAGGAAGTAGGTTTTTCGGTAGCACATTCGAAAGTTTTATCGCACAAGTTACACTTAAATACGATAATACTTGTAAGACCATTTTTTCTTATTTCATTTTCTATAAACAAATTTCCAGCAGTACAAGTTCTTGCATGGTTTTCAGAAACATAGAGGGTTCTTTGAAGTAAATATCCTATATCAACAATTCGATGTCCTTCTATATTAATATTTGGTGACTCCACTTCTATGTGCAAAGGTTCGTTCATTATTTTTTCAAACTCTTCAGTAGTTCCCCAATGATCTTCGTCAGAATATAAACAATTTGAAGATGTGCCTGGTGCTTCATGTATATTGACATTATTGTCATCATTTGGTAAGGGCTCCAAATCGATCAAGGGTAATGAGTTTTCGGGTAAATTCTGATTTGAAACATCCGTGTCTAATTTTTTCTTAAACATTGTCTTATTTCGTGCTTTTACTCTATTGGTCCTACTTCTAGAGGTATGTCGACGACTTAGACTTTTTTTACTTTTTGGCATATTTTTTATCTTTTATATAATATATTAGAGATTTTTATTTATTTTATTGATATAAATTGCTTTATGGTTTGTTTATATAGTAAATTTTGACCCATAAGAACATTAATAACAACAATAAATTAATACTGTCTATAAAAACCGTTTAAAAATGATTAGTGTCCCCCCCCCCTTCTTTACTCAACCGAACACGCTGCGACCAATAGGGATGCGGAAAATAAATATATTTCACGACTTTTGGAACACAGCCTGCATTATACTAATTCGTTTAGTACAACTAAAATCTGAAACTAGCCCCCTGGTAAAATCTGAAACGACGACGCTCTTGACCTACTGTGACCTCCTACAAGCAGGTGAGGAAAATGCTTAGAAGTTTCGTGGTATGATGTGCAGATGTGGTCGTCATATTTTCAAATGCATTACCAGTATGAACTTTTTTAAAAAATTTACTCCTCGTACAACAGAGACAAACAACTCTACATGAGTTTTTTAATTTTTCTTATTAATTAATTATTATATTATATTAATAAATAACCAAAACATTTTTTTTGTTATTAATCAGTTATTGTTATCAAAAACCCCAAGTCTTGAAGTGAACACAATTAGCGGACTCCATTGTATTTTAGCCAACTTATATGCGCTAGAAATGACTGAAATTTAAATAAAATTATGTTGTAGGACTATTGAGTCCTACATACTACCTGTATTAATTTTACCTGAAAGCATGCCAGTGTTGCAAATCTTTTTCAAAGAAATTTGAACACAATGCTTATCTCTCTTTAGCACATACCGTTTCATTCTTACTACAATACCGATCCGGGCCGATAAACGCCGATTATAATTAAATTCAGAATCTGTATAACTACGCCACCTACTCAGGTAGATTCTCGTCCAAATGAAAGATCGCCGTCTTAAAGAACAGAAATTAGTAGACAATTTAAAATCGAAATCTTCTTACTAATACTTTAGTTCTTTAAGTTATTTACTTGAAGATCAGAATTTTGTCAATAGTTTAAAATTAAAAACCCTAATATAACTATTTTTGTTCTATAAGTTATTTACTTGAAGATCTGCATTTTGTTAATAGTTTAAAATTAAAAACTCTAAATTAACTACTTCTGTTCTATAAGTTATTTACTTGAAGATCAGAATGTTTTTAATAGTTTAAAATTGAAAACTCTAAAATAACTACTTTTGTTCTATAAGTTATTTACTTGAAGAACAGAATTTTGTAGCAATTTAAAATCAAAATATTCTAACTAATACTTTAGTTACTTAAGTTATTTACTTGAAGATCAGAATTTTGTTAATAGTTTAAAATTGAAAACCCTAAAATAACTACTTTTGTTCTATAAGTTATTTACTTGAAGATCTGCATTTTGTTAATAGTTTAAAATTAAAAACTCTAAATTAACTACTTCTGTTCTATAAGTTATTTACTTGAAAATCTGAATTTTGTTAAAAGTTTAAAATTGAAAACTCTAAAATAACTACTTTTGTTATATAAGTAATTTACTTGAAGAACAGAATTTTGTAGCAATCTAAAATCAAAATCTTCTAACTAATACTTTAGTTCTTTAAGTTATTTACTTGAAGATCAGAATTTTGCTAATAGTTTAAAATTGAAAACCCTAAAATAACTACTTTTGTTCTATAAGTTATTTACTTGAAGATCTGCATTTTGTTAATAGTTTAAAATTAAAAACTTTAAATTAACTACTTCTGTTCTATAAGTTATTTACATGAAGATCAGTATTTTGTTAATAGTTTAAAATTGAAAACCCTAAAATAACTACTTTTGTTCTATAAGTTATTTACTTGAAGATCTGCATTTTGTTAATAGTTTAAAATTAAAAACTCTAAATTAACTACTTCTGTTCTATAAGTTATTTACTTGAAGATCAGAATATTGTTAATAGTTTAAAATTAAAGCTATAAACTAACTACTTTTGTTCTTTCAGTTATTTACTTAAAGAACAGAAATTAGTAGACAATTTAAAATCGAAATCTTCAAACTAATACTTTAGTTCTTTAAGTTATTTACTTGAAGATCAGAATTTTGTCAATAGTTTAAAATTGAAAACCCTAAAATAACTATTTTTGTTCTATAAGTTATTTACTTGAAGATCTGCATTTTGTTAATAGTTTAAAATTAAAAACTCTAAATTAACTACTTCTGTTCTATAAGTTATTTACTTGCAGATCAGAATGTTTTTAATAGTTTAAAATTGAAAACTTTAAAATAACTACTTTTGTTCTATAAGTTATTTACTTGAAGAACAGAATTTTGTAGCAATTTAAAATCAAAATCTTCTAACTAATACTTTACTTACTTAAGTTATTTACTTGAAGATGAGAATTTTGTTAATAGTTTAAAATTGAAAACTCTAAAATAACTACTTTTGTTCTATAAGTTATTTACTTGAAGATCTGCATTTTGTTAATAGTTTAAAATTAAAAACTCTAAATTAACTACTTCTGGTCTATAAGTTATTTACTTGAAGATCTGCATTTTGTTAATAGTTTAAAATTAAAAACTCTAAATTAACTACTTCTGTTCTATAAGTTATTTACTTGAAAATCTGAATTTTGTTAAAAGTTTAAAATTGAAAACTCTAAAATAACTACTTTTGTTATATAAGTAATTTACTTAAAGAACAGAATTTTGTAGCAATTTAAAATCAAAATCTTCTAACTAATACTTTAGTTCTTTAAGTTATTTACTTGAAGATCAGAATTTTGCTAATAGTTTAAAATTGAAAACCCTAAAATAACTACTTTTGTTCTATAAGTTATTTACTTGAAGATCTGCATTTTATTAATAGTTTAAAATTAAAAACTCTAAATTAACTACTTCTGTTCTATAAGTTATTTACATGAAGATCAGTATTTTGTTAATAGTTTAAAATTGAAAACCCTAAAATAACTACTTTTGTTCTATAAGTTATTTACTTGAAGATCTGCATTTTGTTAATAGTTTAAAATTAAAAACTCTAAATTAACTACTTATGTTCTATAAGTTATTTACTTGAAAATCAGAATATTGTTAATAGTTTAAAATTGAAAACTCTAAAATAACTACTTTTGCTCTATAAGTTATTTACTTGAAGAACAGAATTTTGTAGCAATGTAAAATCAAAATCTTCTAACTAATACTTTAGTTCTTTAAGTTATTTACTTGAAGATCAGAATTTTGCTAATAGTTTAAAATTGAAAACCCTAAAATAACTACTTTTGTTCTATAAGTTATTTACTTGAAGATCTGCATTTTGTTAATAGTTTAAAATTAAAAACTTTAAATTAACTACTTCTGTTCTATAAGTTATTTACATGAAGATCAGTATTTTGTTAATAGTTTAAAATTGAAAACCCTAAAATAACTACTTTTGTTCTATAAGTTATTTACTTGAAGATCTGCATTTTGTTAATAGTTTAAAATTAAAAACTCTAAATTAACTACTTCTGTTCTATAAGTTATTTACTTGAAGATCAGAATATTGTTAATAGTTTAAAATTAAAGCTATAAACTAACTACTTTTGTTCTTTCAGTTATTTACTTAAAGAACAGAAATTAGTAGACAATTTAAAATCGAAATCTTCAAACTAATACTTTAGTTCTTTAAGTTATTTACTTGAAGATCAGAATTTTGTCAATAGTTTAAAATTGAAAACCCTAAAATAACTATTTTTGTTCTATAAGTTATTTACTTGAAGATCTGCATTTTGTTAATAGTTTAAAATTAAAAACTCTAAATTAACTACTTCTGTTCTATAAGTTATTTACTTGCAGATCAGAATGTTTTTAATAGTTTAAAATTGAAAACTTTAAAATAACTACTTTTGTTCTATAAGTTATTTACTTGAAGAACAGAATTTTGTAGCAATTTAAAATCAAAATCTTCTAACTAATACTTTACTTACTTAAGTTATTTACTTGAAGATGAGAATTTTGTTAATAGTTTAAAATTGAAAACTCTAAAATAACTACTTTTGTTCTATAAGTTATTTACTTGAAGATCTGCATTTTGTTAATAGTTTAAAATTAAAAACTCTAAATTAACTACTTCTGGTCTATAAGTTATTTACTTGAAGATCTGCATTTTGTTAATAGTTTAAAATTAAAAACTCTAAATTAACTACTTCTGTTCTATAAGTTATTTACTTGAAAATCTGAATTTTGTTAAAAGTTTAAAATTGAAAACTCTAAAATAACTACTTTTGTTATATAAGTAATTTACTTAAAGAACAGAATTTTGTAGCAATTTAAAATCAAAATCTTCTAACTAATACTTTAGTTCTTTAAGTTATTTACTTGAAGATCAGAATTTTGCTAATAGTTTAAAATTGAAAACCCTAAAATAACTACTTTTGTTCTATAAGTTATTTACTTGAAGATCTGCATTTTATTAATAGTTTAAAATTAAAAACTCTAAATTAACTACTTCTGTTCTATAAGTTATTTACATGAAGATCAGTATTTTGTTAATAGTTTAAAATTGAAAACCCTAAAATAACTACTTTTGTTCTATAAGTTATTTACTTGAAGATCTGCATTTTGTTAATAGTTTAAAATTAAAAACTCTAAATTAACTACTTATGTTCTATAAGTTATTTACTTGAAAATCAGAATATTGTTAATAGTTTAAAATTGAAAACTCTAAAATAACTACTTTTGCTCTATAAGTTATTTACTTGAAGAACAGAATTTTGTAGCAATGTAAAATCAAAATCTTCTAACTAATACTTTAGTTCTTTAAGTTATTTACTTGAAGATCAGAATTTTGCTAATAGTTTAAAATTGAAAACCCTAAAATAACTACTTTTGTTCTATAAGTTATTTACTTGAAGATCTGCAATTTGTTAATAGTTTAAAATTAAAGCTATAATCTAACTACTTTTGTTCTTTTAGTTATTTACTTAAAGAAAAGAAATTTGTAGACAATTTATAATGGAAGTCTTCAATCTAATACTTTAGTTCTTTAAGTTATTTACTTGAAGATCAGAATTTTGTTAATAGTTTAAAATTGAAAACCCTAAAATAACTATTTTTGTTCTAAAAGTTATTTACTTGAAGATCTGGAGTTTGTTAATAGTTTAAAATTAAAAACTCTAAATTAACTACTTCTGTTCTATTACTTATTTACTTGTAGATCAGAATGTTGTTAATAGTTTAAAATAGAAAACTCTAAAATAACTACTTTTGTTCTATAAGTTATTTACTTAAAGATCTGCATTTTGTTAATACTTTAAAATTAAAAACTCTAAATTAACTACTTCTGTTCTATAAGTTATTTACTTGAAGATCAGAATTTTGTTAATAGTTCAAAATTGAAAATACTAAAATAACTACGTTTGTTCTATAAGTTATTTACTTGAAGATCTGGATTTTGCTAATAGTTTAAAATTAAAAACTATAAATTAACTACTTCTGTTCTATAAGACATTTACTTGAAGATCAGAATTTTGCTAATAGTTTAAATTTGAAAACCCTAAAATAACTACTTTTGTTCTATAAGTTATTTACTTGAAGATCTGCATTTTGTTAATAGTTTAAAATTAAAAGCTCTAAATTAACTACTTCTGGTCTATAAGTTATTTACCTGAAAATCAATATTTTGTTAATAGTTTAAAATTAAAGCTATAAACTTACTACTTTTGTTCTTTTAGTTATTTACTTAAAGAACAGAACTTTGTAGCAATTTAAAATCAAAATCTTCTAACTAATACTTTAGTTCTTTAAGTTATTTACATGAAGATCAGAATTTTATTAATACTTTAAAATTGAAAACCTTAAAATAACTACTTTTGTTCTATAAGTTATTTACTTGAAGATCTGCATTTTGTTAATAGTTTAAAATTAAAAACTCTAAATTAACTACTTCTGTTCTAAAAGTTATTTACTTGAAGATCAGAATTTTGTTAATGGTTTAAAATTGAAAACTCTAAAATAACTACTTTTGTTCTATAAGTTATTTACTTGAAGAACAGAATTTTGTAGCAATTTAAAATCAAAATCTTCTAACTAATACTTTAGTTCTTTAAGTTATTTACTTGAAGATCAGAATTTTGTTAATAGTTTAAAACTGAAAACCCTAAAATAACTATTTTTGTTCTATAAGTTATTTACTTAAAGATCTTCGTTTTGTTAATAGTTTATAATTAAAAACTCTAAATTTCCTACTTCTGTTCTATAAGTTATTTACTTGAAGATCAGAATGTTGTTAATAGTTTAAAATTAAAAACTCTAAAATAACTACTTTTGTTCTATAAGTTATTTACTTGAAGAACAGAATTTTGTTAATAGTTTAAAATTGAAAACCCTAAAATAACTACTTTTGTTCTATAAGTTATATACTTGAAGTTCTGCATTTTGTTAATAGTTTAATATTAAAAACTCTAAATTAACTACTTCTGTTCTATAAATTATTTACATGAAGATCAGAATTTAGTTAATTTGAAAACCCTAAAATAACTGCTTTTGTTCTATAAGTTATTTACTTGAAGATCTGCATTTTGTTAATAGTTTAAAATTAAAAACTCTAAATTAACTACTTCTGTTCTATAAGTTATTTACTTGAAGATCAGAATTTTGTTAATAGTTTAAATTTGAAAACTCTAAAATAACTACTTTTGTTCTATAAGTTATTTACTTGAAGATCAGAATTTTGTTAATAGTTCAAAATTGAAAATACTAAAATATCTACGTTTGTTCTATAAGTTATTTACTTGAAGATCAGCATTTTGTTAATAGTGTAAAATTAAAAACTCCAAATTAACTACTTCTGGTCCATAAGTTATTTACTTGAAGATCTGCATTTTGTTAATAGTTTAAAATTAAAAACTCTAAATTAACTACTTCTGTTCTATAAGTTATTTACTTGAAGATCTGCATTTTGTTAATAGTTTAAAATTAAAAACTCTAAATTAATTACTTCTGATCTATAAGTTATTTACATGAAGATCAGAATTTTGTTAAAAGTTTAAAATTGAAAACTCTAAAATAACTACTTTTGTTCTATAAGTTATTTACTCGAAGATCTGCATTTTGTTAATAGTCTAAAATTAAAAGCTCTAAATTAACTACTTCTGTTCTATAAGTTATTTACTTGAAGATCAGAATTTTGTTAAAAGTTTAAAATTGAAAACCCTAAAATAACTACTTTTGTTCTATAAGTTATTTATTTGAATATCTGCATTTTGTTAATAGTCTAAAATTAAAAACACTAAATTATCTACTTTTGTTCTATAAGTTATTTACTTGAAGAACAGAACTTTGTAGCAATTTAAAATCAAAATCTTCTAACTAATACTTTATTTCTTTAAGTTGTTTACTTGAAGATCAGAATTTTGTTAATACTTTAAAATTGAAAACCCTAAAATAACTACTTTTGTTCTATAAGTTAGTTATTTGAAGATCTGCATTTTGTTAATAGTTTAAAATTAAAAACTCTAAATTAACTACTTCTGTTCTATAAGTTATTTACTTGAAGATCAGAATTTTGTTAATGGTTTAAAATTGAAAACTCTAAAATAACTACTTTTGTTCTATAAGTTAGTTACTTGAAGAACAGAATTTTGTAGCAATTTAAAATCAAAATCTTCTAACTAATACTTTAGTTCTTTAAGTTATTTACTTGAAGATCATTATTTTGCTAATAGTTTAAATTTGAAAACCCTAAAATAACTACTTTTGTGCTATAAGTTATTTACTTGAAGATCTGCATTTTGTTAATAGTTTAAAATTAAAGCTATAAACTAACTACTTTTGTTCTTTTAGTTATTTACTTAAAGAACAGAAATTAGTAGACAATTTAAAATCTAAATCTTCTTACTAATACTTTAGTTCTTTAAGTTATTTACTTGAAGATCAGAATTTTGTCAATAGTTTAAAATTAAAAACCCTAATATAACTATTTTTGTTCTATAAGTTATTTACTTGAAGATCTGCATTTTGTTAATAGTTTAAAATTAAAAACTCTAAATTAACTACTTCTGTTCTATAGGTTATTTACTTGAAGATCAGCATTTTGTTAATAGTTTAAAATTAAAAACTCTAAATTAACTACTTCTGGTCTATAAGTTATTTACTTGAAAATCAGTATTTTGTTAATAGTTTAAAATTAAAGGTAGAAACTAACTACTTTTGTTCTTTTAGTTATTTACTTAAAGAACAGAAAGGACCCCGCAATTTTCTTATGGAAACTGGCTTTCGGCCAAATTTTTTGTAATTTCAGGAAATAATAGTTCTGAACTAGTAGATCAAAAGTGTTCAGGGGCCCAAAGTCCAAATGTCAATAGTTTCAGAGATACAGCTCTACGAAGTTGAAGTTTTATCATGCCCATGCACCCATGCACTTATGATGTTCTTGTTAAAGACAGCTCTGCATATATATGTATGTATGTACGCATGATATACACTACTATATATTCATATATAGAGGGCGGATTTATATGCGCTAAAAACGTGTAAACAAAGCATTACTTAATGAGGCTTTACAAAAATCTGCTAGGAAGTGCATTGATTGGATTGAAAAAATTCTAGCAGCTATTTGTAAAGCCTAATTAAGTAAAGCTTTGTTTACACGTTTTTAGCGCATACAAATCCGTCCTCTTTTCATATATATACATTTATACATGTATGCAGAGCTGTCTTTAACAAGAACATCATAAGTGCATGGGTGCATGGGCATGATAAAACTTCAACTTCGAAGAGCTGTATCTCTTAAACTATTGACATTTGGACTTTGGGTCCATAAACACTTTTGATCGACTAGTTCAGAACTATTATTTCCCGAATTTACAAAAAATTTGTTTTTTGAAAAATTTGAAAAAACAGTTTCCATAAGGAAATTGCGGGGTCCTTTGTAGACAATTTAAAATCGAACTCTTCAAACTAATACTTTAGTTCTTTAAGTTATTTACTTGAAGATCAGAATGTTGTTAATAGTTTAAAATTGAAAACCCTAAAATAACTATTTTTGTTCTATAAGTTATTTACTGGAAGAACAGAATTTTGTAGCAATTTAAAATCAAAATCTTCTAACTAATACTTTAGTTACGTAAGTTATTTACTTGAAGATCAGAATTTTGTTATTAGTTTAAAATTGAAAACCCTAAAATAACTGCTTTTGTTCTATAAGTTATTTACTTGAAGAACAGAATTTTGTAGCAATTTAAAATCAAAATCTTCAAAGTAATACTTTAGTTCTTTATGTTATTTACTTGAAGATCAGAATTTTGTTAATAGTTTAAAATTGAAAACCCTAAAATAACTATTTTTGTTCTATAAGTTATTTACTTGAAGATCTGCATTTTGTTAATAGTTTAAAATTAAAAACTTTAAATTAACTACTTCTGTTCTATAAGTTATTTACTTGAAGATCAGAATGTTCTTAATAGTTTAAAATTAAAAACTCTAAAATAACTACTTTTGTTCTATAAGTTATTTACTAGAAAAACAGAATTTTGTAGACAATTTAAAATCAAAATCTTCAAACTAATACTTTAGTTCTTTAAGTTATTTACTAGAAGATCAGAATTTTGTTAATAGTGTAAAATTGAAAACGCTAAAATAACTACTTTTGTTCTATAAGCTATACACTTGAAGAAGAGAATTTTGTAGCAATTTAAAATCAAAATCTTCTAACTAATACTTTAGTTCTTTAAGTTATTTTCTTGAAGATCTGCATTTTGTTAATAGTTTAAAATTAAAAACTCCAAATTAACTACTTCTGATCTAAATAAGTTATTTTAAGAAAAATTAAGAAAAAAGTTAAGTTAAGAAAAATAAGTTATTTACATGAAGATCAGAATTTTGTTAATAGTTTAAAATTGAAAACCCTAAAATAACTACTTTTGTTCTATAAGTTATTTACTTGAAGATCTGCATTTTGTAAATAGTCTAAAATTAAAAACTCTAAATTAACTACTACTGTTCTATAAGTTATTTACTTAAAGATCAGAATGTTGTTAATAGTTTAAAATTGAAAACTATAAATTAACTACTTTTGTTCTATAAGTTATTTACTTGAAGAACAGAATTTTGTAGCAATTTAAAATCAAAATCTTCTAACTTATACTTTAGTTCTTTAAGTTATTTACTTGAAGATCAGAATTTTGTAATAGTTTAAAATTGAAAGCGCTAAAATAACTACTTTTGTTCTATAAGCTATACACTTGAAGAAAAGGATATTTGTAGCAATTTAAAATCAAAATCTTCTAACTAATACTTTAGTTCTTTAAGTTATTTTCTTGAAGATCTGCATTTTGTTAATAGTTTAAAATTAAAAATTCTAAATTAACTACTTCTGATCTATAAGTTATTTACATGAAGATCAGAATTTTGTTAATAGTTTAATATTGAAAACCCTAAAATAACTACTTTTGTTCTATAAGTTATTTACTTGAAGATCAGAATTTTGTTAATAGTTCAAAATTGAAAATACTAAAATATCTACGTTTGTTCTATAAGTTATTTACTTGAAGATCAGCATTTTGTTAATAGTGTAAAATTAAAAACTCCAAATTAACTACTTCTGGTCCATAAGTTATTTACTTGAAGATCTGCATTTTGTTAATAGTTTAAAATTAAAAACTCTAAATTAACTACTTCTGTTCTATAAGTTATTTACTTGAAGATCTGCATTTTGTTAATAGTTTAAAATTAAAAACTCTAAATTAATTACTTCTGATCTATAAGTTATTTACATGAAGATCAGAATTTTGTTAAAAGTTTAAAATTGAAAACTCTAAAATAACTACTTTTGTTCTATAAGTTATTTACTTGAAGATCTGCATTTTGTTAATAGTCTAAAATTAAAAGCTCTAAATTAACTACTTCTGTTCTATAAGTTATTTACTTGAAGATCAGAATTTTGTTAAAAGTTTAAAATTGAAAACCCTAAAATAACTACTTTTGTTCTATAAGTTATTTATTTGAATATCTGCATTTTGTTAATAGTCTAAAATTAAAAACACTAAATTATCTACTTTTGTTCTATAAGTTATTTACTTGAAGAACAAAACTTTGTAGCAATTTAAAATCAAAATCTTCTAACTAATACTTTATTTCTTTAAGTTGTTTACTTGAAGATCAGAATTTTGTTAATACTTTAAAATTGAAAACCCTAAAATAACTACTTTTGTTCTATAAGTTAGTTATTTGAAGATCTGCATTTTGTTAATAGTTTAAAATTAAAAACTCTAAATTAACTACTTCTGTTCTATAAGTTATTTACTTGAAGATCAGAATTTTGTTAATGGTTTAAAATTGAAAACTCTAAAATAACTACTTTTGTTCTATAAGTTAGTTACTTGAAGAACAGAATTTTGTAGCAATTTAAAATCAAAATCTTCTAACTAATACTTTAGTTCTTTAAGTTATTTACTTGAAGATCAGAATTTTGCTAATAGTTTAAATTTGAAAACCCTAAAATAACTACTTTTGTGCTATAAGTTATTTACTTGAAGATCTGCATTTTGTTAATAGTTTAAAATTAAAGCTATAAACTAACTACTTTTGTTCTTTTAGTTATTTACTTAAAGAACAGAAAGGACCCCGCAATTTTCTTATGGAAACTGGCTTTCGGCCAAATTTTTTGTAATTTCAGGAAATAATAGTTCTGAACTAGTAGATCAAAAGTGTTCAGGGGCCCAAAGTCCAAATGTCAATAGTTTCAGAGATACAGCTCTACGAAGTTGAAGTTTTATCATGCCCATGCACCCATGCACTTATGATGTTCTTGTTAAAGACAGCTCTGCATATATATGTATGTATGTACGCATGATATACACTACTATATATTCATATATAGAGGGCGGATTTATATGCGCTAAAAACGTGTAAACAAAGCATTACTTAATGAGGCTTTACAAAAATCTGCTAGGAAGTGCATTGATTGGATTGAAAAAATTCTAGCAGCTATTTGTAAAGCCTAATTAAGTAAAGCTTTGTTTACACGTTTTTAGCGCATACAAATCCGTCCTCTTTTCATATATATACATTTATACATGTATGCAGAGCTGTCTTTAACAAGAACATCATAAGTGCATGGGTGCATGGGCATGATAAAACTTCAACTTCGAAGAGCTGTATCTCTTAAACTATTGACATTTGGACTTTGGGTCCATAAACACTTTTGATCGACTAGTTCAGAACTATTATTTCCCGAATTTACAAAAAATTTGTTTTTTGAAAAATTTGAAAAAACAGTTTCCATAAGGAAATTGCGGGGTCCTTTGTAGACAATTTAAAATCGAACTCTTCAAACTAATACTTTAGTTCTTTAAGTTATTTACTTGAAGATCAGAATGTTGTTAATAGTTTAAAATTGAAAACCCTAAAATAACTATTTTTGTTCTATAAGTTATTTACTGGAAGAACAGAATTTTGTAGCAATTTAAAATCAAAATCTTCTAACTAATACTTTAGTTACGTAAGTTATTTACTTGAAGATCAGAATTTTGTTATTAGTTTAAAATTGAAAACCCTAAAATAACTGCTTTTGTTCTATAAGTTATTTACTTGAAGAACAGAATTTTGTAGCAATTTAAAATCAAAATCTTCAAAGTAATACTTTAGTTCTTTATGTTATTTACTTGAAGATCAGAATTTTGTTAATAGTTTAAAATTGAAAACCCTAAAATAACTATTTTTGTTCTATAAGTTATTTACTTGAAGATCTGCATTTTGTTAATAGTTTAAAATTAAAAACTTTAAATTAACTACTTCTGTTCTATAAGTTATTTACTTGAAGATCAGAATGTTCTTAATAGTTTAAAATTAAAAACTCTAAAATAACTACTTTTGTTCTATAAGTTATTTACTAGAAAAACAGAATTTTGTAGACAATTTAAAATCAAAATCTTCAAACTAATACTTTAGTTCTTTAAGTTATTTACTAGAAGATCAGAATTTTGTTAATAGTGTAAAATTGAAAACGCTAAAATAACTACTTTTGTTCTATAAGCTATACACTTGAAGAAGAGAATTTTGTAGCAATTTAAAATCAAAATCTTCTAACTAATACTTTAGTTCTTTAAGTTATTTTCTTGAAGATCTGCATTTTGTTAATAGTTTAAAATTAAAAACTCCAAATTAACTACTTCTGATCTAAATAAGTTATTTTAAGAAAAATTAAGAAAAAAGTTAAGTTAAGAAAAATAAGTTATTTACATGAAGATCAGAATTTTGTTAATAGTTTAAAATTGAAAACCCTAAAATAACTACTTTTGTTCTATAAGTTATTTACTTGAAGATCTGCATTTTGTAAATAGTCTAAAATTAAAAACTCTAAATTAACTACTTCTGTTCTATAAGTTATTTACTTAAAGATCAGAATGTTGTTAATAGTTTAAAATTGAAAACTATAAATTAACTACTTTTGTTCTATAAGTTATTTACTTGAAGAACAGAATTTTGTAGCAATTTAAAATCAAAATCTTCTAACTTATACTTTAGTTCTTTAAGTTATTTACTTGAAGATCAGAATTTTGTAATAGTTTAAAATTGAAAGCGCTAAAATAACTACTTTTGTTCTATAAGCTATACACTTGAAGAAAAGGATATTTGTAGCAATTTAAAATCAAAATCTTCTAACTAATACTTTAGTTCTTTAAGTTATTTTCTTGAAGATCTGCATTTTGTTAATAGTTTAAAATTAAAAATTCTAAATTAACTACTTCTGATCTATAAGTTATTTACATGAAGATCAGAATTTTGTTAATAGTTTAATATTGAAAACCCTAAAATAACTACTTTTGTTCTATAAGTTATTTACTTGAAGATCTGCATTTTGTTAATAGTCTAAAATTAAAAACTCCAAATTAACTACTTCTGTTCTATAAGTTATTTACTTGAAGATCAGAATGTTGTTAATAGTTTAAAATTAAAAAGTCTAAATTAACTACTTCTGTTCTATAGGTTATTTACTTGAAGATCAGCATTTTGTTAATAGTTTAAAATTAAAAACTCTAATTTAACTACTTCTGGTCTATAAGTTATTTACTTGAAAATCAGTATTTTGTTAATAGTTTAAAATTAAAGCTATAAACTAACTACTTTTGATCTTTAAGTTATTTACTTAAAGAACAGAAATTTGTAGGCAATTTAAAATCGAAATCTTCAAACTAATACTTTAGTTCTTTAAGTTATTTACTTGAAGATCAGAATTTTGTTAATAGTTTAAAATTGAAAACCCTAAAATAACTACTTCTGGTCTATAAGTTATTTACTTGAAAATCAGTATTTTGTTGATAGTTTAAAATTAAAGCTATAAACTAACTACTTTTGTTCTATAAGTTATTTACTTGAAGAACAGAATTTTGTAGCAATTTAAAATCAAAATCTTCTAACTAAAACTTTAGTTACTTAAGTTATTCACTTGTAGATCAGAATTTTGTTAATAGTTTAAAATTGAAAACCCTAAAATAACTACTTTTGTTCTATAAGTTATTTACTTGAAGATCTGCATTTTGTTAATAGTTTAATATTAAAAACTCTAAATTAACTACTTTTGGTCTATAAGTTATTTACTTGAAGATCAGCATTTTGTTAATAGTTTAAAAAAAAAGCTATAAACTAACTACTTTTCTTCTTTTGGGTATTTACTTAAAGAACAGAAGTTTGTCGACAATTTAAAATCAAAATCTTCAATCTAATACTTTAGTTCTTTAAGTTATTTACTAGAAGATCAGAATTTTGTTAATAGTTTAAAATTGAAAACCCGAAAATAACTACTTTTGTTCTATAAGTTATTTACTAGAAAAACAGAATTTTGTAGACAATTTAAAATCAAAATCTTCAAACTAATACTTTAGTTGTTTAAGTTATTTACATGAAGATCAGAATTTTGTTAATAGTTATAATTGAAAACGCTAAAATAACTACCTTCGTTCTATAAGCTATACACTTGAAGAAGAGAATTTTGTAGCAATTTAAAATGAAAATCTTCTAACTAATACTTTAGTTCTTTAAGTTATTTACTTGAAGATCTGCATTTTGTTTATAGTTTAAAATTAAAAACTCTGAATTAATTACTTCTGATCTATAAGTTATTTACAAGAAGATCAGAATTTTGTTAATAGTTTAAAATTGAAAACCCTAACATAACTACTTTTGTTCTATAAGTTATTTACTTGAAGATCTGCATTTTGTTAATAGTCTAAAATTAAAAACTCTAAATTAACTACTTCCAATCTATAAGTTATTTACTTGAAGATCAGAATGTTGTTAATAGTTTAAAATTGAAAACTCTAAAATAACTACTTTTGTTCTATAAGTTATTTACTTGAAGAACAAAATTTTGTAGCAATTTAAAATCAAAATCTTCTAATACTTTAGTTCCTTAAGTTATTAACTTGAAGATCAGAATTTTGTTAATAGTTTAAAATTGAAAACACTAAAATAACTACTTTTGTTCTATAAGTTATGTACTTGAAGATCTGCATTTTGTTAATAGTTTAAAATTAAAAACTCTAAATTAACTACTTCTGTTCTATAAGTTATTTACTTGAAGATCAGAATTTTGTTAACAGTTTAAAATTGAAAACCCTAAAATAACTACTTTTGTTCTATAAGTTATGTACTTGAAGATCTGCATTTTGTTAATAGTTTAAAATTAAAAACTCTATATTAACTACTTTTGGTCCATAAATTATTTACTTGAAGATCAGCATTTTGTTAATAGTTTAAAAAAAAAGCTATAAACTAACTACTTTTCTTCTTTTGGGTATTTACTTAAAGAACAGAAGTTTGTCGACAATTTAAAATCAAAATCTTCAATATAATACTTTAGTTCTTTAAGTTATTTACTAGAAGATCAGAATTTTGTTAATAGTTTAAAATTGAAAACCCGAAAATAACTACTTTTGTTCTATAAGTTATTTACTAGAAAAACAGAATTTTGTAGACAATTTAAAATCAAAATCTTCAAACTAATACTTTAGTTCTTTAAGTTATTTACATGAAGATCAGAATTTTGTTAATAGTTATAATTGAAAACGCTAAAATAACTACCTTCGTTCTATAAGCTATACACTTGAAGAAGAGAATTTTGTAGCAATTTAAAATGAAAATCTTCTAACTAATACTTTAGTTCTATAAGTTATTTACTTGAAGATCTGCATTTTGTTTATAGTTTAAAATTAAAAACTCTGACATAATTACTTCTGATCTATAAGTTATTTACAAGCAGATCAGAATTTTGTTAATAGTTTAAAATTGAAAACCCTAAAATAACTACTTTTGTTCTATAAGTTATTTACTTGAAGATCTGCATTTTGTTAATAGTCTAAAATTAAAAACTCTAAATTAACTACTTCTGTTCTATAAGTTATTTACTTGAAGATCATAATGTTGTTAATAGTTTAAAATTGAAAACTCTAAAATAACTACTTTTGTTCTATAAGTTATTTACTTGAAGATCAGAATGTTGTTAATAGTTTAAAATTGAAAACTCTAAAATAACTACTTTTGTTCTATAAGTTATTTAGTTGAAGAACAGAATTTTGTAGCAATTTAAAATCAAAATCTTCTAACTAATACTTTAGTTCCTTAAGTTATTTACTTGATGATCAGAATTTTGTTAATAGTTTAAAATTGAAAACCCTAAAATAACTACTTTTGTTCTATAAGTTATTTACTTGAAGATCTGCATTTTGTTAATAGTTTAAAATTAAAAACTCTAAATTAACTACTTCTGTTCTATAAGTTATTAACTTGAAGATCAGAACTTTGTTAACAGTTTAATATTGAAAACCCTAAAATTACTACTTTTGCTCTATAAATTATGTACTTGAAGATATGCATTTTGTTAATAGTTTAAAATTAAAAACTCTAAATTAACTACTTCTGTTCTATAAGACATTTACTTGAAGATCAGAATTTTGCTAATAGTTTAAATTTGAAAACCCTAAAATAACTACTTTTGTTCTATAAGTTATTTACTTGAAGATCTGCATTTTGTTAATAATTTTAAATTAAAAGCTCTAAATTAACTACTTCTGGTCTATAAGTAGTTATTTACCTGAAAATCAATATTTCGTTAATAGTTTAAAATTAAAGCTATAAACTAACTACTTTTGTTTTTTTAGTTATTTACTTAAAGAACAGAACTTTGTAGCAATTTAAAATCAAAATCTTCTAACTAATACTTTAGTTCTTTAAGTTATTTACATGAAGATCAGAATTTTATTAATACTTTAAAATTGAAAACCTTAAAATAACTAATTTTGTTCTATAAGTTATTTACTTGAAGATCTTCATTTTGTTAATAGTTTAAAATTAAAAACTCTAAATTACCTACTTCTGTTCTATAAGTTATTTACTTGAAGATCAGAATGTTGTTAATAGTTTAAAATTAAAAACTCTAAAATAACTACTTTTGTTCTATAAGTTATTTACTTGAAGAACAGAATTTTGTTAATAGTTTAAAATTGAAAACCCTAAAATAACTACTTTTGTTCTATAAGTTATTTACTTGAAGTTCTGCATTTTGTTAATAGTTTAATATTAAAAACTCTAAATTAACTACTTCTGTTCTATAAATTATTTACATGAAGATCAGAATTTAGTTAATAGATTAACATTGAAAACCCTAAAATAACTGCTTTTGTTCTATAAGTTATTTACTTGAAGATCAGAATTTTGCTAATAGTTTAAAATTGAAAACCCTAAAATAACTACTTTTGTTCTATAAGTTACTAGCTGACCCGGCAGACGTTGTCCTGCCAAAATTAGAATAAATTTGTTTGTTCATTTTAAACAGTTAGTTAAAATTAGAATGTAATTTATTGGATTGGAAATCAGTACAGAGCGGTATGATAAACAATGTTTTGAGATTTATTTTCCGGCGCAAAAACAAACAACGAAGACGGTTTGCCAACACGCGAACAGGCAACGTACAGCTGACCGTGCGAAAAACAGGAAAATTCCAGATTAATCCCACAGACTTCCAACGATTGGCCTTGCGATTTATTGATTGTCATCGCAAAAGCCAATCGAACGGGGAACTGAATCCGCTTAAATTGGAATGGAAGATCCGTTGGAATAATCGGAATTCGTGGGATAAGGACTTCCTCTCCTTTGAATTTGCCCTTGATTATCGTTGCTTGAATAAGATTGTTCATCTGTTTCTTTCGCCAGGAAGTGTTTCGATGGGATGGAATTTCCATAGAGAAAGGAATACAATGGCTCTGGTGGATGAGTCAATACGGGCAATTTCACCTTGCCACCAGCGCAGCATAATCCGTGGGTTTCCGATTTGAACTTCAATGCATTGCATGCAACTCTAAAATAACTACTTTTGTTCTATAAGTTATTTACTTGAAGAACAGAATTTTGTAGCAATTTAAAATCAAAATCTTCTAACTAATACTTTAGTTACATAAGTTATTCACTTGTAGATCAGAACTTTGTTAATAGTTTAAAATTGAAAACCCTAAAATAACTACTTTTGTTCTATAAGTTATTTACTTGAAGATCTGCATTTTGTTAATAGTTTAGAATTAAAAACTCTAAATTAACTACTTCTGTTCTATAAGTTATTTACATCAAGATCAGAATTTTGTTAATAGTTTAAAATTGAAAACCCTAAAATAACTACTTTTGTTCTATAAGTTATTTACTTGAAGATCTGCATTTTGTTAATAGTTTAAAATTAAAAACTCTAAATTAACTACTTCTGTTCTATAAGTTATTTACATCAAGATCAGAATTTTGTTAATAGTTTAAAATTGAAAACTCTAAAATAACTACTTTTGTACTATAAGTTATTTACTTGAAGAACAGAATTTTGTAGCAATTTAAGATCAAAATCTTCTAACTAATACTTTAGTTCTTTAAGTTATTTACTTGAAGATCAGAATTTTGTTAATAGTTTAAAATTGAAAACCCTAAATTAACTACTATTGTTCTATAAGTTATTTACTTGAAGATCTGCATTTTGTTAATAGTTTAAAATTAAAGCAATAATCTAACTACTTTTGTTCATTTAGTTATTTACTTAAAGAACAGAAATATGTAGACAATTTAAAATCAAAATCTTCAAACTAATACTTTAGTTCTTTAAGTTACTTACTTGAAGATCAGAATTTTGTTAATAGTTTAAAATTGAAAATACTAAAATAACTACGTTTGTTCTATAAGTTATTTACTTGAAGATCTGGATTTTGTTAATAGTTTAAAATTAAAAACTCGAAATTACTACTTCTGTTCTATAAGTTATTTACTTGAAGATCAGAATTTTGTTAATAGTTTAAAATTGAAAACCCTAAAATAACTACTTTTGTTCCATAAGTTATTTACTTGAAGATCTGCATTTTGTTAATAGTTTAAAATTAAAAACTCTAAATTAACTACTTCTGTTCTATAAGTTATTTACTTGAAGATCAGCATTTTGTTAATAGTTTAAAATTAAAAACTCTAAATTAACTACTTCTGGTCTATAAGTTATTTACTTGAAATTCAGTATTTTGTTAATAGTTTAAAATTACAGCTATAAACTAACTACTTTTGTTCTTTTAGTTATTTACTTAAAGAACAGAAATTTGTAGACAATTTAAAATCGAAATCTTCAAACTAATACTTTAGTTCTTTAAGTTATTTACTTGAAGATCTGAATTTTGTTAACAGTTTAAAATTGAAAACCCTAAAATAACTATATTTGATCTATAAGTTATTTACTTGAAAATCAAAATGTTGTTAATAGTTTAAAATTGAAAACTCTAAAATAACTACTTCTGTTCTATAAGTTATTTACATCAAGATCTGCATTTTGTTAATAGTTTAAAATTAAAAACTCTAAATTAACTACTTCTGTTCTATAGGTTATTTACTTGAAGATCAGCATTTTGTTAATAGTTTAAAATTAAAAACTCTAAATTAACTCCTTCTGGTCTATAAGTTATTTACTTGAAAATCAGAATGTTTTTAATAGTTTAAAATTGAAAACTCTAAAATAACTATTTTTGTTCTATAAGTTATTTACTTGAAGAACAGAATTTTGTAGCAATTTAAAATCAAAATCTTCTAACTAATACTTTAGCTACTTAAGTTATTTACTTGAAGATTAGAATTTTGTTAATAGTTTAAAATTGAAAACCCTAAAATAACTACTTTTGTTCTATAAGTTATTTACTTGAAGATCTGCATTTTGGTAATAGTTTAAAATTAAAAACTCTAAATTAACTACTTCTGTTCTATAAGTTATTTACATCAAGATCAGAATTTTGTTAATAGTTTAAAATTGAAAACCCTAAAATAACTACTTTTGTTCTATAAGTTATATACTTGAAGATCTGCATTTTGTTAATAGTTTAAAATTAAAAACTCTAAATCAACTACTTCTGGTCTATAAGTTATTTACTTGAAGATCTGCATTGTGTTAATAGTTTAAAATTAAAAACTCTAAATTAACTACTTCTGTTCTATAAGTTATTTACTTGAAGATCAGAATGTTTTTAATAGTTTAAAATTGAAAACTCTAAAATAACTACTTTTGTTCTATAAGTTACTTACTTGAAGAACAGAATTTTGTAGCAATTTAAAATCAAAATCTTCTAACTAATACTTTAGTTACTTAAGTTATTTACTTGAAGATCAGAATTTTGTTAATAGTTTAAAATTGAAAACCCTAAAATAACTACTTTTGTTCTATAAGTTATTTACTTGAAGATCTGCATTTTGTTAATAGTTTAAAATTAAAAACTCTAAATTAACTACTTCTGTTCTATAAGTTATTTACATCAAGATCAGAATTTTGTTAATATTTAAAATTGAAAACCCTAAAATAACTACTTTTGTTCTATAAGTTATTTACTTGAAGATCTGCATTTTGTTAATAGGTTAAAATTAAAAACTCTAAATTAACTACTTCTGTTCTATAAGTTATTTACTTGAAGATCTGAATTTTGTTAATAGTTTAAAATTGAAAACCCTAAAATAACTACTTTTGTTCTATAAGTTATTTACTTGAAGATCTGCATTTTGTTAATAGGTTAAAATTAAAAACTCTAAATTAACTACTTCTGTTCTATAAGTTATTTACTTGAAGATCTGCATTTTGTAAATAGTTTAAAATTAAAGCTATAATCTAACTACTTTTGTTCTTTTAGTTATTTACTTAAAGAACAGAAATATGTAGACAATTTAAAATCAAAATCTTCAAACTAATACTTTAGTTCTTTAAGTTATTTACTTGAAGATCAGAATTTTGTTAATAGTTTAAAATCCAAAAATACTAAAATAACTACGTTTGTTCTATAAGTTCTTTACTTGAAGATCTGGATTTTGTTAATAGTTTAAAATTAAAAACTCTAAATTAACTACTTCTGTTCTATCAGTTATTTACTTGAAGATCAGAATTTTGCTAATAGTTTAAAATTGAAAACCCTAAAATAACTACTTTTGTTCTATAAGTTATTTACTTGAAGATCTGCATTTTGTTAATAGTTTAAAATTAAAGTTATAATCTAACTACTTTTGTTCTTTTAGTTATTTACTTAAAGAACAGAAATATGTAGACAATTTAAAATCAAAATCTTCAAACTAATACTTTTGTTCTTTAAGTTATTTGCTTGAAGATCTGCATTTTGTTAATAGTTTAAAATTAAAAACTCTAAATTAACTACTTCTGTTTTATAGGTTATTTACTTGAAGATCAGCATTTTGTTAATAGTTTAAAATTAAAAACCCTAAATTAACTACTTCTGGTCTATAAGTTATTTACTTGAAAATCAGTATTTTGTTAATATTTTAAAATTAAAGCTATAAACTAACTACTTTGGTTCTTTTAGTTATTTACTTAAAGAACAGAAATTAGTAGACAATTTAAAATCAAAATCTTCTAACTAATACTTTAGTTACTTAAATTATTTACTTGAAGATCAGAATTTTGTTAATAGTTTAAAATTGAAAACCTAAAATAACTACTTTTGTTCTATAAGTTATTTACTTGAAGATCTGCATTTTGTTAATAGTTTAAAATTAAAAACTCTAAATTAACTACTTCTGTTCTATAAGTTATTTACTTGAAGATCAGAATGTTGTTAATAGTTTAAAATTGAAAACTCTAAAATAACTACTTTTGTTCTATAAGTTACTTACTTGAAGAACAGAATTTTGAAGCAATTTAAAATCAAAATATTCTAACTAATACTTTAGTTCTATAAGTTATTTACTTGAAGATCAGAATTTCGCTAATAGTTTAAAATTGAAAACCCTAAAATAACTACTTTTGTTCTATAAGTTATTTACTTGAAGATCTGCATTTTGTTAATAGTTTAAAATTAAAGCTATAATCTAACTACTTTTGTTCTTTTAGTTATTTACTTAAAGAACAGAAATATGTAGACAATTTAAAATCAAAATCTTCAATTTAATACATTAGTTCTTTAAGTTATTTACTTGAAGATCTGAATTTTGTTAATAGTATAAAATTGAAAACTCTAAAATAACTATTTTTGCTCTATAAGTTATTTACTTGAAGATCTGCATTTCGTAAATAGTTTAAAATTAAAAACTCTAAATGAACTACTTTTGTTCTATAAGTTATTTACTTGAAAATCAGTATTTTGTTAATAGTTTAAAATTAAAGCTATAAACTAACTACTTTTGTTCTTTTAGTTATTTACTTAAAGAACAGAAATTAGTAGACAATTTAAAATCGAAATCTTCTTACTAATACTTTAGTTCCTTAAGTTATTTACTTGAAGATCAGAATTTTGTCAATAGTTTAAAATTGAAAACCCTAAAATAACTATTTTTGTTCTATAAGTTATTTACTTGAAGATCTGCATTTTGTTAATAGTTTAAAATTAAAAACTCTAAATTAACTACTTCTGTTCTATAAGTTATTTACTTGCAGATCAGAATGTTTTTAATAGTTTAAAATTGAAAACTCTAAAATAACTACTTTTGTTCTATAAGTTATTTACTTGAAGAACAGAATTTTGTAGCAATTTAAAATCAAAATCTTCTAACTAATACTTTACTTACTTAAGTTATTTACTTGAAGATGAGAATTTTGTTAATAGTTTAAAATTGAAAACTCTAAAATAACTACTTTTGTTCTATAAGTTATTTACTTGAAGATCTGCATTTTGTTAATAGTTTAAAATTAAAAACTCTAAATTAACTACTTCTGGTCTATAAGTTATTTACTTGAAGATCTGCATTTTGTTAATAGTTTAAAATTAAAAACTCTAAATTAACTACTTCTGTTCTATAAGTTATTTACTTGAAGATCAGAATGTTTTTAATAGTTTAAAATTGAAAACTCTAAAATAACTACTTTTGTTCTATAAGTTATTTACTTGAAGAACAGAATTTTGTAGCAATTTAAAATCAAAATATTCTAACTAATACTTTAGTTACTTAAGTTATTTACTTGAAGATCAGAATTTTGTTAATAGTTTAAAATTGAAAACCCTAAAATAACTACTTTTGTTCTATAAGTTATTTACTTGAAGATCTGCATTTTGTTAATAGTTTAAAATTAAAAACCCTAAATTAACTACTTCTGTTCTATAAGTTATTTACTTGAAGATCTGCATTTTGTTAATAGTTTAAAATTAAAAACTCTGAAATAACTACTTTTGTTCTATAAGTTATTTACTTGAAGAACAGAATTTTGTAGCAATTTAAAATCAAAATATTCTAACTAATACTTTAGTTACTTAAGTTATTTACTTGAAGATCAGAATTTTGTTAATAGTTTAAAATTGAAAACCCTAAAATAACTACTTTTGTTCTATAAGTTATTTACTTGAAGATCTGCATTTTGTTAATAGTTTAAAATTAAAAACTCTAAATTAACTACTTCTGTTCTATAAGTTATTTACTTGAAGATCTGAATTTTGCTAATAGTTTAAAATTGAAAACTCTAAATTAAATACTATTGTTCTATAAGTTATTTACTTGAAGATCTGCATTTTGTTAATAGTTTAAAATTAAAGCTCTAATCTAACTACTTTTGTTCTTTTAGTTATTTACTTAAAGAACAGAAATATGTAGACAATTTAAAATCAAAATCTTCAAACTAATACTTTAGTTCTTTAAGTTATTTACTTGCAGATCAGAATTTTGTTAATAGTTTAAAATTGAAAATACTAAAACAACTACGTTTGTTCTATAAGTTATTTACTTGAAGATCTGGATTTTGTTAATAGTTTAAAATTAAAAACTCGAAATTACTACTTCTGTTCTATAAGTTATTTACTTGAAGATCAGAATTTTGTTAATAGTCTAAAATTGAAAACCCTAAAATAACTACTTTTGTTCCATAAGTTATTTACTTGAAGATCTGCATTTTGTTAATAGTTTAAAATTAAAAACTCTAAATTAACTACTTCTGTTCTCTAAGTTATTTACTTGAAGATCAGCATTTTGTTAATAGTTTAAAATTAAAAACTCTAAATTAACTACTTCTGGGTTATAAGTTATTTACTTGAAAATCAGTATTTTGTTAATAGTTTAAAATTAAAGCTATAAACTAACTACTTTTGTTCTTTTAGTTATTTACTTAAAGAACAGAAATTTGTAGGCAATTTAAAATCAAATTCTTCAAACTAATACTTTAGTTCTTTAAGTCATATACTTGAAGATCAGAATTTCGTTAATAGTTTAGAATTGAAAACCCTAAAATAACTGCTTTTGTTCTATAAGTAATTTACTTGAAGATCTGCATTTTGTTAATAGTTTAAAATTAAAAACTCTAAATTAACTACTTCTGTTCTATAAGATATTTACTTGAATATCAGCATTTTGTTAATAGTTTAAAATTAAAAACTCTAAATTAACTACTTCTGGTCTATAAGTTATTTACTTGTAGATCAGCATTTTGTTAATAGTTTAAAAGAAAGCTATAAACTTACTACTTTTCTTCTTTAAGTTATTTACTTAAAGAACAGAAATTTGTAAACAATTTAAAATCAAAATCTTCAATTTAATACATTAGTTCTTTAAGTTATTTACATGAAGATCTGAATTTTGTTAATAGTATAAAATTGAAAACCCTAAAATAACTATTTTTGCTCTATAAGTTATTTAAGAAACACCAAATTCTCAACCAATGATATAATATAAGTAAAAGGATATCGGGTATGTTGGAAATCTAATCAAACAAAATAATTTGCCAAGTCGACGTTTCGGAAGATTTATTCTTCCATCTTCAAGACTAAAAAAGAAATGACAAATGAGCCCTGCAACGGGGCAAAAAACACAGATTACACTCACCAAGCAAATAAAGGTGTTAACTTGTTTAATTACAAAATTATATGGAGAGTAATAATATCTTTTGGCGGTCACAACAAACAAAGTCACATCAATAAAATTGTAAAAATAAAAAATATAAATAGTCATAAGTATTAAAAACATTAGTGAAAGAACACCATATAAAATTTCGTTTACAAAAATGCATACAAATCTTCACCGATTACAATTTTGCTTTAATTTCCGCCAGGTAAAGATAACAACCAATAAAACTAACAGCGATAACATATAGCAACAAAATTCAAACTCCCCGCCAATACATCTCTATCCATCTATGTATGTACAAATCATGAAGGCTAGAAAATCTACTATAATTCAGCAAAATAAAAGAATTCTGTAACCGTGGGTGTAATCCTGTGTAACACATAAGTAAACAAACCTAATCAAGTTTACAAATAAAACGTCGACAAGAAAGTGTAAAAATACAAAAATCTTAAACAAAATTTCAAGGAAAACTCGCCTACAATTGAGCAAATCAAGCAAATCAATTCGAACTGAATCGGTTGTTAAAATTATGGAGTAAGCTCTTATATCCTGCGTTAATATACGAAAAATCCGCCTGAAGATTGATATTACCTGGGGTGGTCGAGATATACGCCGCCTCCACGAAAGTTCTCTTGTGGTAGTTACTCTCATTTGCAAGAACTTTGACATCTTCGTGGGAGAATCTATGTGCTTCACTTATCATATGGTCAGCTAATCCAGTTTTCTTTGAATTAGATTTAATGTCATAGAGGTGTTGATTTATTCTTGATGAGAGTCTTTGTTTAGTTTGGCCAATATACCGACCACCACAATCACACTTTATCTCATAAATTACGTTGGCTTTATCAAGAGTTTACTTATGTGTTACACAGGATTACACCCACGGTTACAGAATTCTTTTATTTTGCTGAATTATAGTAGATTTTCTAGCCTTCATGATTTGTACATACATAGATGGATAGAGATGTATTGGCGGGGAGTTTGAATTTTGTTGCTATTTGTTATCGCTGTTAGTTTTATTGGTTGTTATCTTTACCTGGCGGAAATTAAAGCAAAATTGTAATCGGTGAAGATTTGTATGCATTTTTGTAAACGAAATTTTATATGGTGTTCTTTCACTAATGTTTTTAATACTTATGACTATTTATATTTTTTATTTTTACAATTTCATTGATGTGACTTTGTTTGTTGTGACCGCCAAAAGATATTATTACTCTCCATATAATTTTGTAATTAAACAAGTTAACACCTTTATTTGCTTGGTGAGTGTAATCTGTGTTTTTTGCCCCGTTGCAGGGCTCATTTGTCATTTCTTTTTTAGTCTTGAAGATGGAAGAATAAATCTTCCGAAACGTCGACTTGGCAAATTATTTTGTTTGATTAGATTTCCAACATACCCGATATCCTTTTACTTATATTATATCATTGGTTGAGAATTTGGTGTTTCTTACAACATTATGGGTTTCTTTAGTGATATGGAGATGACTTATGGTCCTGAGGTGGTTACATCTTTAAACGCAATTAAAGCAAATTTCAGGAAGCTTGCAAGGTCAACTAACAAGAGAATTTTCCTCCTGCGTTGTCGCGCCAAGGGGATATACCCAAATTTCATTCAGAAAAAAGTGGCTTGTCTAACTCAGGAGCTTATACCTGATAGAGAGGTTTTGAGGAGGGCTGATGGGTTTTTAGATCGTTTTAAGAAGAACATTCTTAACATTCACATTAAGTTAGCTATAAAGAGTGTTACCTACATTAATAGCCAAATTATGTTACATATTAACATATTAAAAGCGGTAGTACCTCATGAAATTGTAGATCGTTTCACCAGCATCGAGAGGTGGCACTATGGTAAGAGCTTTATTGACATTCGGGGAAAAATGTGCAAAAAGTTCCATTTGTTACTGCGTGAACAGCAGCGGTTATTTGTTTTGGGAGACAATGATTGGGTGGTGAATCTTACGGACATTGAACTACCAGATATCGTCTCTAAGACTATATCTTTGGGTCCAAAATTCACGATTACTCCGACAATAAAAGAATTTCCTATATATACCTTTTTGTCAGAACTAGAACACACTCTGGAATCAACTTTATTACCTTCCCATAAAAAAGACCTATTTAGAGGAAAACTTATCAATATTACCCAAAACTTTATAAACAGACGAGAGGAGAGAAATCCTATTTCCAAACAAGTTTGGACTACCAAGACCTTTTTAAAGAAAAACCCAGACCTTTTAGTTTTAAGAGCGGACAAGGGTAACGCCACAGTTGTGATGCATAAAGGGGAGTATAAGGATAAAATGAAGAATTTATTGAGTGATACCACCACATACAGGAAATTGAACAAAAATCCTACCATAACTATTCAAGGTAGATTTAACAGGAAAATAAAGGAATTACACGATAAAGGTTACATCGATGATATTACCAAAAAATCTTTAACTAAATATAATTCTCAATTTCCAAGGGCGTATGGCCTTCCTAAGGTACATAAAAGAGATGTTCCTTTGCGCCCTGTCATCAGTTGTGTGGAGTCTCCATCTATACCGCTTGCAAAGTTTATTAACAACATCTTGAAGAATGCCATTCCTTCGTTGCCTTTTAATGTGAGCAAAACAAAGGAGGCAAAAGAGAGAATCTGTAATAGCACTATTCCGGAAAACTATACTTTGGTTTCTTTTGATGTCAATTCTCTTTTCACTAACGTCTCTAAAGAGGCCGTCATTGCATCCATTGATAATAATTGGGACCTCATCGAGCCTTTCACGTCCATCCCTTTACGTGAATTTACTCAACTAATAGCGACTATTTTTGATAACAGTTATTTCAGCTATGATGGTAACTTTTACGCCCAGTTGAGCGGTAGTGCGATGGGAGATCCATGCTCACCTCCGTTTGCTTGTTTTGTTATGAACGATTTGCTTCAGAATTTCTTTGGATCTATTTCCTTCGAATTGCCCTTCCTTATCCTCTACGTGGATGACGTTTTGACTGCAGTTCCGATTACAGAAGTGGATAACTGTGTTAAGATACTCAACGAGTATGATGAAAGACTTACATTCACTTATGAATTAGAAACAAATATGACCATCCCTTATTTGGACCTATTGGTGAAGAGAGAATTAAATGGTGGATTAGTCACTGACATATATAGGAAGGCCTCGTCTACCAACAGGCTCCTGAATTGTAGTTCATCTCATCCTCTAAACCAAAAATTGAGTATTATCAACACTCTTAAACACCGAATCTATACCTGCGTACCAGAACAACTTGTATATAGAAGACTACACGACTTAAAACAACAACTTTTACTCAATGGTTATCCGACACGTTTATTGGATTTGACTTTGTTTCGGAAGAAACCAAACATTCCACCTATGTCTTCTTCATACTCTGAAGACCTAAAAATAACCAAAAAGTTTAGTAAAGTCACCTACCATCCGTGGCTGGCGTGTAGACTGAAAGAGGTGTTTAGGAAATGTGTGGAGGATGGTGAGTTGCAATTGGCTTTTTATAACCGTTTCTCTCTGAATAACATACTGTACTCGAGGACAAAGGACAAAATACCCACTCTTGATAAAGCCAACGTAATTTATGAGATAAAGTGTGATTGTGGTGGTCGGTATATTGGCCAAACTAAACAAAGACTCTCATCAAGAATAAATCAACACCTCTATGACATTAAATCTAATTCAAAGAAAACTGGATTAGCTGACCATATGATAAGTGAAGCACATAGATTCTCCCACGAAGATGTCAAAGTTCTTGCAAATGAGAGTAACTACCACAAGAGAACTTTCGTGGAGGCGGCGTATATCTCGACCACCCCAGGTAATATCAATCTTCAGGCGGATTTTTCGTATATTAACGCAGGATATAAGAGCTTACTCCATAATTTTAACAACCGATTCAGTTCGAATTGATTTGCTTGATTTGCTCAATTGTAGGCGAGTTTTCCTTGAAATTTTGTTTAAGATTTTTGTATTTTTACACTTTCTTGTCGACGTTTTATTTGTAAACTTGATTAGGTTTGTTTACTTATGTGTTACACAGGATTACACCCACGGTTACAGAATTCTTTTATTTTGCTGAATTATAGTAGATTTTCTAGCCTTCATGATTTGTACATACATAGATGGATAGAGATGTATTGGCGGGGAGTTTGAATTTTGTTGCTATATGTTATCGCTGTTAGTTTTATTGGTTGTTATCTTTACCTGGCGGAAATTAAAGCAAAATTGTAATCGGTGAAGATTTGTATGCATTTTTGTAAACGAAATTTTATATGGTGTTCTTTCACTAATGTTTTTAATACTTATGACTATTTATATTTTTTATTTTTACAATTTTATTGATGTGACTTTGTTTGTTGTGACCGCCAAAAGATATTATTACTCTCCATATAATTTTGTAATTAAACAAGTTAACACCTTTATTTGCTTGGTGAGTGTAATCTGTGTTTTTTGCCCCGTTGCAGGGCTCATTTGTCATTTCTTTTTTAGTCTTGAAGATGGAAGAATAAATCTTCCGAAACGTCGACTTGGCAAATTATTTTGTTTGATTAGATTTCCAACATACCCGATATCCTTTTACTTATAAGTTATTTACTTGAAGATCTGCATTTTGTAAATAGTTTAAAATTAAACACTCTAAATTAACTACTTTTGGTCTATAAGTTATTTACTTGAAAATCAGTATTTTGTTAATAGTTTAAAATTAAAGCTATAAACTAACTACTTTTGTTCTTTTAGTTATTTACTTAAAGAACAGAAATTAGTAGACAATTTAAAATCTAAATCTTCTTACTAATACTTTAGTTCTTTAAGTTATTTACTTGAAGATCAGAATTTTGTCAATAGTTTAAAATTAAAAACCCTAATATAACTATTTTTGTTCTATAAGTTATTTACTTGAAGATCTGCATTTTGTTAATAGTTTAAAATTAAAAACTCTAAATTAACTACTTCTGTTCTATAGGTTATTTACTTGAAGATCAGCATTTTGTTAATAGTTTAAAATTAAAAACTCTAAATTAACTACTTCTGGTCTATAAGTTATTTACTTGAAAATCAGTATTTTGGTAATAGTTTAAAATTAAAGCTAGAAACTAACTACTTTTGTTCTTTCAGTTATTTACTTAAAGAACAGAAATTAGTAGACAATTTAAAATCGAAATCTTCAAACTAATACTTTTGTTCTATAAGTTATTTACTTGAAGAACAGAATTTTGTAGCAATTTAAAATCAAAATCTTCTAACTAATACTTTACTTACTTAAGTTATTTACTTGAAGATGAGAATTTTGTTAATAGTTTAAAATTGAAAACCCTAAAATAACTACTTTTGTTCTATAAGTTATTTACTTGAAGATCTGCATTTTGTTAATAGTTTAAAATTAAAAACTCTAAATTAACTACTTCTGGTCTATAAGTTATTTACTTGAAGATCTGCATTTTGTTAATAGTTTAAAATTAAAAACTCTAAATTAACTACTTCTGTTCTATAAGTTATTTACTTGAAGATCAGAATGTTTTTAATAGTTTAAAATTGAAAACTCTAAAATAACTACTTTTGTTCTATAAGTTATTTACTTGAAGAACAGAATTTTGTAGCAATTTAAAATCAAAATATTCTAACTAATGCTTTAGTTACTTAAGTTATTTACTTGAAGATCAGAATTTTGTTAATAGTTTAAAATTGAAAACCCTAAAATAACTACTTTTGTTCTATAAGTTATTTACTTGAAGATCTGCATTTTGTTAATAGTTTAAAATTAAAAACTCTAAATTAACTACTTCTGTTCTATAAGTTATTTACTTGAAGATCTGAATTTTGTTAATAGTTTAAAATTGAAAACTCTAAAATAACTACTTTTGTTATATAAGTTATTTACTTGAAGAACAGAATTTTATAGCAATTTAAAATCAAAATCTTCTAACTAATACTTTAGTTCTTTAAGTCATTTATTTGAAGATCAGAATTTTGCTAATAGTTTAAAATTGAAAACTCTAAATTAACTACTATTGTTCTATAAGTTATTTACTTGAAGATCTGCATTTTGTTAATAGTTTAAAATTAAAGCTATAAACTAACTACTTTTGTTCTTTTAGTTATTTACTTAAAGAACAGAAATTTGTAGGCAATTTAAAATCGAAATCTTCAAACTAATACTTTAGTTCTTTAAGTTATATACTTGAAGATCACAATTTTGTTAATAGTTTAAAATTGAAAACCCTAAAATAACTATATTTGATCTATAAGTTATTTACTTGAAGGTCAGAATGTCGTTAATAGTTTAGAATTGAAAACCCTAAAATAACTACTTTTGTTCTATAAGTAATTTACTTGAAGATCTGCATTTTGTTAATAGTTTAAAATTAAAAACTCTAAATTAACTACTTCTGTTCTATAAGTTATTTACTTGTAGATCAGCATTTTGTTAATAGTTTAAAAGAAAGCTATAAACTTACTACTTTTCTTCTTTAAGTTATTTACTTAAATAACAGAATTTTGTAGACAATTTAAAATCAAAATCTTCAATCTAATACTTTAGTTCTTTAAGTTATTTACTTGAAGATCAGAATTTTGTTAATAGTTTAAAATTGAAAAACCGAAAATAACTACTTTTGTTCTATAAGTTATTTACTAGAAGATCTGCATTTTGTTAATAGTTTAAAATTAAAAACTCTAAATTAACTACTTCTGGTCTATAAGTTATTTACTTGAAGATCTGCATTTTTTAATAGTTTAAAATTAAAAACTCTAAATTAACTACTTCTGTTCTATAAGTTATTTACTTGAAGATCAGAATGTTTTTAATAGTTTAAAATTGAAAACTCTAAAATAACTACTTTTGTTCTATAAGTTATTTACTTGAAGAACAGAATTTTGTAGCAATTTAAAATCAAAATATTCTAACTAATACTTTAGTTACTTAAGTTATTTACTTGAAGATCAGAATTTTGTTAATAGTTTAAAATTGAAAACCCTAAAATAACTACTTTTGTTCTATAAGTTATTTACTTGAAGATCTGCATTTTGTTAATAGTTTAAAATTAAAAACCCTAAATTAACTACTTCTGTTCTATAAGTTATTTACTTGTAGATCAGCATTTTGTTAATAGTTTAAAAGAAAGCTATAAACTTACTACTTTTCTTCTTTAAGTTATTTACTTAAATAACAGAATTTTGTAGACAATTTAAAATCAAAATATTCAATCTAATACTTTAGTTCTTTAAGTTATTTACTTGAAGATCAGAATTTTGTTAATAGTTTAAAAAAAAAGCTATAAATTAACTACTTTTCTTCTTTAAGTTATTTACTTAAAGAACAGATATTTGTAAACAATTTAAAATCAAAATCTTCAATTTAATACATTAGTTCTTTAAGTTATTTACATGAAGATCTGAATTTTGTTAATAGTATAAAATTGAAAACCCTAAAATAACTATTTTTGCTCTATAAGTTATTTACTTGAAGATCTGCATTTTGTAAATAGTTTAAAATTAAACACTCTAAATTAACTACTTTTGGTCTATAAGTTATTTACTTGAAAATCAGTATTTTGTTAATAGTTTAAAATTAAAGCTATAAACTAACTACTTTTGTTCTTTTAGTTATTTACTTAAAGAACAGAAATTAGTAGACAATTTAAAATCGAAATCTTCTTACTAATACTTTAGTTCTTTAAGTTATTTACTTGAATATCAGAATTTTGTCAATAGTTTAAAATTAAAAACCCTAATATAACTATTTTTGTTCTATAAGTTATTTACTTGAAGATCTGCATTTTGTTAATAGTTTAAAATTAAAAACTCTAAATTAACTACTTCTGTTCTATAGGTTATTTACTTGAAGATCAGCATTTTGTTAATAGTTTAAAATTAAAAACTCTAAATTAACTACTTCTGGTCTATAAGTTATTTACTTGAAAATCAGTATTTTGTTAATAGTTTAAAATTAAAGCTAGAAACTAACTACTTTTGTTCTTTCTGTTATTTACTTAAAGAACAGAAATTAGTAGACAATTTAAAATCGAAATCTTCAAACTAATACTTTTGTTCTATAAGTTATTTACTTGAAGAACAGAATTTTGTAGCAATTTAAAATCAAAATCTTCTAACTAATACTTTACTTACTTAAGTTATTTACTTGAAGATGAGAATTTTGTTAATAGTTTAAAATTGAAAACCCTAAAATAACTACTTTTGTTCTATAAGTTATTTACTTGAAGATCTGCATTTTGTTAATAGTTTAAAATTAAAAACTCTAAATTAACTACTTCTGGTCTATAAGTTATTCACTTGAAGATCTGCATTTTGTTAATAGTTTAAAATTAAAAACTCTAAATTAACTACTTCTGTTCTATAAGTTATTTACTTGAAGATCAGAATGTTTTTAATAGTTTAAAATTGAAAACTCTTAAATAACTACTTTTGTTCTATAAGTTATTTACTTGAAGAACAGAATTTTATAGCAATTTAAAATCAAAATCTTCTAACTAATACTTTAGTTCTTTAAGTCATTTATTTGAAGATCAGAATTTTGCTAATAGTTTAAAATTGAAAACTCTAAATTAACTACTATTGTTCTATAAGTTATTTACTTGAAGATCTGCATTTTGTTAATAGTTTAAAATTAAAGCTATAATCTAACTACTTTTGTTCTTTTAGTTATTTACTTAAAGAACAGAAATATGTAGACAATTTAAAATCAAAATCTTCAAACTAATACTTTAGTTCTTTAAGTTATTTACTTGAAGATCAGAATTTTGTTAATAGTTTAAAATTGAAAATACTAAAATAACTACGTTTGTTCTATAAGTTATTTACTTGAAGATCTGGATTTTGTTAATAGTTTAAAATTAAAAACTCGAAATTACTACTTCTGTTCTATAAGTTATTTACTTGAAGATCAGAATTTTGTTAATAGTCTAAAATTGAAAACCCTAAAATAACTACTTTTGTTCCATAAGTTATTTACTTGAAGATCTGCAATTTGTTAATAGTTTAAAATTAAAAACTCTAAATTAACTACTTCTGTTCTCTAAGTTATTTACTTGAAGATCAGCATTTTGTTAATAGTTTAAAATTAAAAACTCTAAATTAACTACTTCTGGGTTATAAGTTATTTACTTGAAAATCAGTATATTGTTAATAGTTTAAAATTAAAGCTATAAACTAACTACTTTTGTTCTTTTAGTTATTTACTTAAAGAACAGAAATTTGTAGGCAATTTAAAATTGAAATCTTCAAACTAATACTTTAGTTCTTTAAGTTATATACTTGAAGATCAGAATTTTGTTAATAGTTTAAAATTGAAAACCCTAAAATAACTATATTTGATCTATAAGTTATTTACTTGAAGGTCAGAATGTCGTTAATAGTTTAGAATTGAAAACCCTAAAATAACTACTTTTGTTCTATAAGTAATTTACTTAAAGATCTGCATTTTGTTAATAGTTTAAAATTAAAAACTCTAAATTAACTACTTCTGTTCTATAAGTTATTTACTTGTAGATCAGCATTTTGTTAATAGTTTAAAAGAAAGCTATATACTTACTACTTTTCTTCTTTAAGTTATTTACTTAAATAACAGAATTTTGTAGACAATTTAAAATCAAAATCTTCAATCTAATACTTTAGTTCTTTAAGTTATTTACTTGAAGATCAGAATTTTGTTAATAGTTTAAAATTGAAAAACCGAAAATAACTACTTTTGTTCTATAAGTTATTTACTAGAAAAACAGAATTTTGTCGACAATTTAAAATCAAAATCTTCAAACTAATACTTTAGTTCTTTAAGTTATTTACTTGAAGATCAGAATTTTGCTAATAGTTTAAAATTGAAAACGCTAAAATAACTACTTTTGTTCTATAAGTTATTTAGTTGAAGATCTGCATTTTGTTAATAGTTTAAAATTAAAGCTATAATCTAACTACTTTTGTTCTTTTAGTTATTTACTTAAAGAACGGAAATATGTAGACAATTTAAAATCAAAATCTTCAAACTAATACTTTAGTTCTTTAAGTTATTTACTTGAAGATCAGAATTTTGTTAATAGTTCAAAATTGAAAATACTAAAATAACTAGGTTTGTTCTATAAGTTATTTACTTGAAGATCAGAATTTTGTTAATAGTTTAAAATTGAAAACTCTAAAATAACTACTTTTGTTCTATAAGTTATCTACTTGAAGATCTGCATTTTGTTTATAGTTTAAAATTAAAAACTCTAAATTAACTACTTCTGTGTTATAAGTTATTTACCTGAAGATCAGAAGTTTGTTGATAGTTTAAAATTGAAAACCCTAAAATAACTACTTTTGTTCTATAAGTTATTTACTTGAAGATCTGCATTTTGTTAATAGGTTAAAATTAACAACTCTAAATTAACTACTTCTGTTCTACAAGTTATTTACTTGAAGATCAGAATTTTGTTAATAGTTTAAAATTGAAAACTCTAAAATAACTACTTTTGTACTATAAGTTATTTACTTGAAGAACAGAAATTTGTAGCAATTTAAAATCAAAATCTTCTAACTAATACTTTAGTTCTTTAAGTTATTTACTTGAAGATCAGAATTTTGCTAATAGTTTAAAATTGAAAACCCTAAAATAACTACTTTTGTTCTTTTAGTTATTTACTTGAAGATCTGCATTTTGTTAATAGTTTAAAATTAAAAACTCTAAATTAACTACTTCTGATCTATAAGTTATTTACAGGAAGATCAGAATGTTGTTAACAGTTTAAAATTGAAAACTCTAAAATAACTACTTTTGTTCTATAAGTTATTTACTTGAAGATCAGAATTTTGTTAATAGTTTAAAATTGAAAACCCTAAAATAACTACTTTTGTTCTATAAGTTATTTACTTGAAGATCTGCATTTTGTTAATAGTTTAAAATTAAAAACTCTAAATTAACTACTTCTGTGCTATAAGTTATTTACATCAAGATCAGGATTTTGTTATTAGTTTAAAATTGAAAACCCTAAAATAACTGCTTTTGTTCTATAAGTTATTTACTTGAAGATCTGAATTTTGTTAATAGTTTAAAATTAAAAACTCTAAATTAACTACTTCTGTTCTATAAGTTATTTACTTGAAGATCTGAATTTTGTAGCAATTTAAAATCAAAATATTCTAACTAATACTTTAGTTCTTTAAGTCATTTATTTGAAGATCAGAATTTTGCTAATAGTTTAAAATTGAAAACTCTAAATTAACTACTATTGTTCTATAAGTTATTTACTTGAAGATCTGCATTTTGTTAATAGTTTAAAATTAAAGCTATAATCTAACTACTTTTGTTCTTTTAGTTATTTACTTAAAGAACAGAAATATGTAGACAATTTAAAATCAAAATCTTCAAACTAATACTTTAGTTCTTTAAGTTATTTACTTGAAGATCAGAATTTTGTTAATAGTTTAAAATTGAAAACTCTAAATTAACTACTTCTGTTCTATAAGTTATTTACATGAAGATCAGAATTTTGTTAATAGTTTAAAATGGGAAACTCTAAAATAACTACTTTTGTTCTATAAGTTATTTACTTGAAGAACAGAATTTTGTAGCAATTTAAAATCAAAATATTCTAACTAATACTTTAGTTCTTTAAGTTATTTACTTGAAGATCAGAATTTAGCTAATAGTTTAAAATTGAAAACGCTAAAATAACTTTTTTTGTTCTATAAGTTATTTAGTTGAAGATCTGCATTTTGTTAATAGTTTAAAATTAAAGCTATAATCTAACTACTTTTGTTCTTTTAGTTATTTACTTAAAGAACGGAAATATGTAGACAATTTAAAATCGAAATCTTCAAATTAATACTTTAGTTCTTTAAGTTATTTACTTGAAGATCAGAATTTTGTTAATAGTTTATAATTGAAAGCCCTAAAATAACTACTTTTGTTCTATAAGTTATTTACTTGAAGATCTGCATTTTGTTTATAGTTTAAAATTAAAAACTCTAAATTAACTACTTCTGTTTTATAAGTTATTTACCTGAAGATCAGAAGTTTGTTGATAGTTTAAAATTGAAAACCCTAAAATAACTACTTTTGTTCTATAAGTTATTTACTTGAAGATCTGCATTTTGTTAATAGTTTAAAATTAACAACTCTAAATTAACTACTTCTGTTCTACAAGTTATTTACTTGAAGATCAGAATTTTGTTAATAGTTTAAAATTGAAAACTCTAAAATAACTACTTTTGTACTATAAGTTATTTACTTGAAGAAGAGAATTTTGTAGCAATTTAAAATCAAAATCTTCTAACTAATACTTTAGTTCTTTAAGTTATTTACTTGAAGATCAGAATTTTGCTAATAGTTTAAAATTGAAAATCCTAAAATAACTACTTTTGTTCTTTTAGTTATTTACTTGAAGATCTGCATTTTGTTAATAGTTTAAAATTAAAAACTCTAAATTAACTACTTCTGATCTATAAGTTATTTACAGGAAGATCAGAATGTTGTTAATAGTTTAAAATTGAAAACTCTAAAATAACTACTTTTGTTCTATCAGTTATTTACTTGAAGATCAGAATTTTGTTAATAGTTTAAAATTGAAAACCCTAAAATAACTACTTTTGTTCTATACGTTATTTACTTGAAGATCTGCATTTTGTTAATAGTTTAAAATTAAAAACTCTAAATTAACTATTTCTGTTCTATAAGTTATTTACATAAAGCTCAGAATTTTGTTAATAGTTTAAAATTGAAAACCCTAAAATAACTACTTTTGTTCTATAATTTATTTACTTGAAGATCTGCATTTTGTTAATAGTTTAAAATTAAAAACTCTAAATTAACTACTTCTGTTCTATAAGTTATTTACATGAAGATCAGAATTTTGTAGCAATTTAAAATCAAAATATTCTAACTAATACTTTAGTTTTTTAAGTTATTTACTTGAAGATCAGAATTTTGTTAATAGTTTAAAATTAACAACTCTAAATTAACTACTTCTGTTCTACAAGTTATTTACTTGAAGATCAGAATTTTGTTAATAGTTTAAATTTGAAAACTCTAAAATAACTACTTTTGTACTATAAGTTATTTACTTGAAGAACAGAATTTTGTAGCAATTTAAAATCAAAATCTTCTAACTAATACTTTTGTTCTATAAGTTATTTACTTGAAGATCAGAATTTTCCTAATAGTTTAAAATTGAAAACCCTAAAATAACTACTTTTGTTCTTTTAGTTATTTACTTAAAGAACAGAAATATGTAGACAATTTAAAATCAAAATCTTCAAACTAATACTTTAGTTCTTTAAGTTATTTACTTGAAGATCAGAATTTTGTCAATAGTTTAAAATTGAAAACCCTAAAATAACTATTTTTGTTCTATAAGTTATTTACTTGAAGATCTGCATTTTGTTAATAGTTTAAAATTAAAAACTCTAAATTAACTACTTCTGTTCTATAAGTTATTTACTTGAAGATCAGAATGTTTTTAATAGTTTAAAATTGAAAACTCTAAAATAACTACTTTTGTTCTATAAGTTATTTACTTGAAGAACAGAATTTTGTAGTAATTTAAAATCAAAATCTTCTAACTAATACTTTAGTTACTTAAGTTATTTACTGAAGATCAGAATTTTGTTAATAGTTTAAAATTGAAAACCCTAAAATAACTACTTTTGTTCTATAAGTTATTTACTTGAAGATCAGAATTTTGTTAATAGTTTAAAATGGGAAACTCTAAAATAACTACTTTTGTTCTATAAGTTATTTACTTGAAGAACAGAATTTTGTAGCAATTTAAAATCAAAATATTCTAACTAATACTTTAGTTCTTTAAGTTATTTACTTGAAGATCAGAATTTTGTTAATACTTTAAAATTGAAAACGCTAAAATAACTACTTTTGTTCTATAAGTTATTTAGTTGAAGATCTGCATTTTGTTAATAGTTTAAAATTAAAGCTATAATCTAACTACTTTTGTTCTTTTAGTTATTTACTTAAAGAACGGAAATATGTAGACAATTTAAAATCAAAATCTTCAAACTAATACTTTAGTTCTTTAAGTTATTTACTTGAAGATCAGAATTTTGTTAATATTTCAAAATTGAAAATACTAAAATAACTAGGTTTGTTCTATAAATTATTTACTTGAAGATCAGAATTTTGTTAATAGTTTAAAATTGAAAACCTTAAAATAACTACTTTTGTTCTATAAGTTATTTACTTGAAGATCTGCATTTTGTTTATAGTTTAAAATTAAAAACTCGAAATTAACTACTTCTGTTCTATAAGTTATTTACCTGAAGATCAGAATTTTGTTGATAGTTTAAAATTGAAAACCCTAAAATAACTACTTTTGTTCTATAAGTTATTTACTTGAAGATCTGCATTTTGTTAATAGTTTAAAATTAAAGCTATAATCTAACTACTTTTGTTCTTTTAGTTATTTACTTAAAGAACGGAAATATGTAGACAATTTAAAATCAAAATCTTCTAACTAATACTTTAGTTCATTAAGTTATTTACTTGAAGATCAGAATTTTGCTAATAGTTCAAAATTGAAAACCCTAAAATAACTATTTTTGTTCTATAAGTTATTTACTTGAAGATCTGCATTTTGTTAATAGTTTAAAATTAAAAACTCTAAATTAACTACTTCCGTTCTATAAGTTATTTACTTGAAGATCAGAATGTTTTTAATAGTTTAAAATTGAAAACTCTAAAATAACTACTTTTGTTCTATAAGTTATTTACTAGAAGAACATAATTTTGTAGCAATTTAAAATCAAAATCTTCTAACTAATACTTTAGTTACTTAAGTTATTTACTTGAAGATCAGAATTTTGTTAATAGTTTAAAATTGAAAACCCTAAAATAACTACTTTTGTTCTATAAGTTATTTACTTGAAGATCTGCATTTTGTTAATAGTTTAAAATTAAAAACTCTAAATTAACTACTTCTGTTCTATAAGTTATTTACTTGAAGATCTGCATTTTGTTAATAGTTTAAAATTAAAAACTCTAAATTAACTACTTCTGTGTTATAAGTTATTTACTTCAAGATCTGCATTTTGTTAATAGTTTAAAATTAAAAACTCTAAATTAACTACTTCTGTTCTATAGGTTATTTACTTGAAGATCAGCATTTTGTTAATAGTTTAAAATTAAAAACTCTAAATTAACTACTTCTCGTCTATAAGTTATTTACTTGAAAATCAGTATTTTGTTAATAGTTTAAAATTAAAGCTATAAACTAACTACTTTTCTTCTTTTAGTTATTTACTTAAAGAACAGAAATTAGTAGACAATTTAAAATCGAAATCTTCAAACTAATACTTTAGTTCTTTAAGTTATTTACTTGAAGATCAGAATTTTGTCAATAGTTTAAAATTGAAAACCCTAAAATAACTATTTTTGTTCTATAAGTTATTTACTTGAAGATCAGAATTTTGTTAATAGTTTAAAATTAAAAACTCTAAATTAACTACTTCTGTTCTATAAGTTATTTACTTGAAGATCAGAATGTTTTTAATAGTTTAAAATTGAAAACTCTAAAGTAACTACTTTTGTTCTATAAGTTATTTACTTAAAGAACAGAATTTTGTAGCAATTTAAAATCAAAATATTCTAACTAATACTTTAGTTACTTAAGTTATTTACTTGAAGATCAGAATTTTGTTAATAGTTTAAAATTGAAAACCCTAAAATAACTACTTTTGTTCTATAAGTTATTTACTTGAAGATCTGCATTTTGTTAATAGTTTAAAATTAAAAACTCTAAATTAACTACTTCTGTTCTATAAGTTATTTACATCAAGATCAGAATTTTGTTAATAGTTTAAAATTGAAAACCCTATAATAACTACTTTTGTTCTATAAGTTATTTACTTGAAGATCTGCATTTTGTTAATAGTTTAAACTAAAAACTCTAAATTAACTACTTCTGTTCTATAAGTTATTTACTTGAAGATCAGAATTTTGCTAATAGTTTAAAATTGAAAAACCCTAAAATAACTACTTTTGTTATATAAGTTATTTACTTGAAGAACAGAATTTTGTAACAATTTAAAATCAAAATCTTCAAACTAATACTTTAGTTCTTTAAGTTATTTACTTGAAGATCAAAATTTTGTTAATAGTTCAAAATTGAAAATACTAAAATAACTAGGTTTGTTCTATAAGTTATTTACTTGAAGATCTGCATTTTGTTAATAGTTTAAAATTAAAAATTTTATTATTAATATATCTTGATAAAGAGAGTATCCACTCTCGAAAGCTCGAAAATATTAGTTTGATTTATTGTTAACTTAGCTCATTACTGATATTATATTTATATATATGTTTAAAATTAAAGCTATAATCTAACTACTTTTGTTCTTTTAGTTATTTACTTAAAGAACAGATATATGTAGACAATTTAAAATCAAAATCTTCAAACTAGTACTTTAGTTCTTTAAGTTATTTACTTGAAGATCAGAATTTTGTTAATAGTTTAAAATTGAAAATACTAAAATAACTACGTTTGTTCTATAAGTTATTTACTTGAAGATCTGGATTTTGTTAATAGTTTAAAATTAACAACTCGAAATTACTACTTCTGTTCTATAAGTTATTTACTTGAAGATCAGAATTTTGTTAATAGTTTAAAATTGAAAACCCTAAAATAACTACTTTTGTTCCATAAGTTATTTACTTGAAGATCTGCATTTTGTTAATAGTTTAAAATTAAAAACTCTAAATTAACTACTTCTGTTCTATAAGTTATTTACTTGAAGATCAGCATTTTGTTAATAGTTTAAAATTAAAAACTCTAAATTAACTACTTCTGGTCTATAAGTTATTTACTTGAAAATCAGTATTTTGTTAATAATTTAAAATTAAAGCTATAAACTAACTACTTTTGTTCTTTTAGTTATTTACTTAAAGAACAGAAGTTTGTAGACAATTTAAAATCGAAATCTTCAAACTAATACTTTCGGTCTATAAGTTATTTACTTGAAGATCAGAATTTTGTTAATAGTTTAAAATTGAAAACCCTAAAATAACTATATTTCATCTATAAGTTATTTACTTGAAGATCAGAATGTTGTTAATAGTTTAAAATTGAAAACTCTAAAATAACTACTTTTGTTCTATAAGTTATTTACTTGAAGAACAGAATTTTGTGGCAATTTAAAATCAAAATCTTCTAACTAATACTTTAGTTACTTAAGTTATTTACTTGAAGATCAGAATTTTGTTAACAGTTTAAAATTGAAAACCCTAAAATAACTACTTTTGTTCTATAAGTTATTTACTTGAAGATCTGCATTTTGTTAATAGTTTAAAATTAAAAACTCTAAATTAACTACTTCTGTTCTATAAGTTATTTACATGAAGATCAGAGTTTTGTTAATAGTTTAAAATTGAAAACCCTAAAATAACTACTTTTGTTCTATAAGTAATTTACTTGAAGATCTGCATTTTGTTAATAGTTTAAAATTAAAAACTCTAAATTAACTACTTCTGTTCTATAAGATATTTACTTGAAGATCAGCATTTTGTTAATAGTTTAAAAAAAGCTATAAACTTACTACTTTTCTTCTTTAAGTTATTTACTTAAATAACAGAATTTTGTAGACAATTTAAAATCAAAATCTTCAATCTAATACTTTAGTTCTTTAAGTTATTTACTTGAAGATCAGAATTTTGTTAATAGTTTAAAATTGAAAACCCGAAAATAACTACTTTTGTTCTATAAGTTATTTACTAGAAAAACAGAATTTTGTCGACAATTTAAAATCAGAATCTTCAAATTAATACTTTAGTTCTTTAAGTTATTTACTTGAAGATCAGAATTTTGTTAATAGTTTAAGATTGAAAACGCTAAAATAACTACTTTTGTTCTGTAAGCTATACACTTGAAGAAGAGAATTTTGTAGCAATTTAAAATCAAAATTTTCTAACTAATACTTTAGTTCTTTAAGTTATTTTCTTGAAGATCTGCATTTTGTTAATAGTTTAAAATTAAAAACTCTAAATTAACTACTTCTGATCTATAAGTTATTTACACGAAGATCAGAATTTTGTTAATAGTTTAAAATTGAAAACCCTAAAATAACTACTTTTGTTCTATAAGTTATTTACTTGAAGATCTGCATTTTGTTAATAGTCTAAAATTAAAAACTCTAAATTAACTACTTCTGTTCTATAAGTTATTTACTTGAAAATCAGAATGTTGTTAATAGTTTAAAATTGAAAACTCTAAAATAACTACTTTTGTTCTATAAGTTATTTACTTGAAGAACAAAATTTTGTAGCAATTTAAAATCAAAATATTCTAACTTATACTTTGGTTCTTTAAGTTATTTACTTGAAAATCAGAATTTTGTTAATAGTTTAAAATTGAAAACGCTAAAATAACTACTTTTGTTCTATAAGTTATTTACTTGAAGATCTGCATTTTGTTAATAGTTTAAAATTAAAAACTCTATATTAACTACTTCTGATCTATAAGTTATTTACATGAAGATCAGAATTTTGTTAATAGTTTAAAATGGGAAACTCTAAAATAACTACTTTTGTTCTATAAGTTATTTACTTGAAGAACAGAATTTTGTAGCAATTTAAAATCAAAATATTCTAACTAATACTTTAGTTCTTTAAGTTATTTACTTGAAGATCAGAATTTTGCTAATAGTTTAAAATTGAAAACCCTAAAATAACTACTTTTGTTCTTTTAGTTATTTACTTAAAGAACAGAAATATGTAGACAATTTAAAATCAAAATCTTCAAACTAATACTTTTGTTCTTTAAGTTATTTACTTGAAGATCTGCATTTTGTTAATAGTTTAAAATTAAAAACTCTAAATTAACTACTTCTGTTCTATAGGTTATTTACTTGAAGATCAGCATTTTGTTAATAGTTTAAAATTAAAAACCCTAAATTAACTACTTCTGGTCTATAAGTTATTTACTTGAAAATCAGTATTTTGTTAATAGTTTAAAATTTAAGCTATAAACTAACTACTTTTGTTCTTTTAGTTATTTACTTAAAGAACAGAAATTAGTAGACAATTTTAAATCGAAATCTTCAAACTAATACTTTAGTTCTTTAAGTTATTTACTTGAAGATCAGAATTTTGTCAATAGTTTAAAATTGAAAACCCTAAAATAACTATTTTTGTTCTATAAGTTATTTACTTGAAGATCTGCATTTTGTTAATAGTTTAAAATTAAAAACTCTAAATTAACTACTTCTGTTCTATAAGTTATTTACTTGAAGATCAGAATGTTTTTAATAGTTTAAAATTGAAAACTCTAAAATAACTACTTTTGTTCTATAAGTTATTTACTTGAAGAACAGAATTTTGTAGCAATTTAAAATCAAAATCTTCTAACTAATACTTTAGTTACTTAAATTATTTACTTGAAGATCAGAATTTTGTTAATAGTTTAAAATTGAAAACCTAAAATAACTACTTTTGTTCTATAAGTTATTTACTTGAAGATCTGCATTTTGTTAATAGTTTAAAATTAAAAACTCTAAATTAACTACTTCTGTTCTATAAGTTATTTACATGAAGATCAGAGTTTTGTTAATAGTTTAAAATTGAAAACCCTAAAATAACTACTTTTGTTCTATAAGTAATTTACTTGAAGATCTGCATTTTGTTAATAGTTTAAAATTAAAAACTCGAAATTAACTACTTCTGTTCTATAAGTTATTTATTGAAGATCAGCATTTTGTAAATAGTTTAAAATTAAAAACTCTAAATTAAGTACTTCTGGTCTATAAGTTATTTACTTGAAAATCAGTATTTTGTTAATAGTTTAAAATTAAAGCTATAAACTAACTACTTTTGTTCTTTTAGTTATTTACTTAAAGAACAGAAATTTGTAGACAATTTAAAATCGAAATCTTCAAACTAATACTTTAGTTCTTTAAGTTATTTACTTGAAGATCAGAATTTTGTTAATAGTTTAAAATTGAAAACCCTTAAATAACTATATTTGATCTATAAGTTATTTACTTGAAGATCAGAATGTTGTTAATAGTTTAAAATTGAAAACTCTAAATTAACTACTTCTGTTCTATAAGTTATTTACTTGAAGATCAGCATTTTGTTAATAGTTTAAAATTAAAAACTCTAAATTAACTACTTCTGGTCTATAAGTTATTTGCTTGAAAATCAGTATTTTCATCAAAATCAGTATATAACTACTTTTGTTCTATAAGTTATTTACTTGAAGAACAGAATTTTGTAGCAATTTAAAATCAAAATCTTCTAACTAATACTTTAGTTCCTTAAGTTATTTACTTGAAGATCAGAATTTCGTTAATAGTTTAGAATTGAAAACCCTAAAATAACTATTTTTGTTCTATAAGTTATTTACTTGAAGATCTGCATTTTGTTAATAGTTTAAAATTAAAAACTCTAAATTAACTACTTCTGTTCTATAAGTTATTTACTTGGAGATCAGAATGTTTTTAATAGTTTAAAATTGAAAACTCTAAAATAACTACTTTTGTTCTATAAGTTATTTACTTAAAGAACAGAATTTTGTAGACAATTTAAAATCAAAATCTTCAATCTAATACTTTAGTTCTTTAAGTTATTTACTTGAAGATCTGCATTTTGTTAATAGTTTAAAATTAAAAACTCTAAATTAACTACTTCTGTTCTATAGACTATTTACTTGAAGATCAGCATTTTGTTAATAGTTTAAAATTCAAAACTCTAAATTAACTACTTCTGGTCTATAAGTTATTTACTTGAAAATCAGTATTTTGTTAATAGTTTAAAATTAAAGCTATAAACTAACTACTTTTGTTCTTTTAGTTATTTACTTAAAGAACAGAAATTAGTAGACAATTTAAAATCGAAATCTTCAAACTAATACTTTAGTTCTTTAAGTTATTTACTTGAAGATCAGAATTTTGTCAATAGTTTAAAATTGAAAACCCTAAAATAACTATTTTTGTTCTATAAGTTATTTACTTGAAGATCAGAATTTTGTTAATAGTCTAAAATTGAAAACCCTAAAATAACTACTTTTGTTTCATAAGTTATTTACTTGAAGATCTGCATTTTGTTAATAGTTTAAAATTAAAAACTCGAAATTAACTACTTCTGTTCTATAAGTTATTTATTGAAGATCAGCATTTTGTAAATAGTTTAAAATTAAAAACTCTAAATTAACTACTTCTGGTCTATAAGTTATTTACTTGAAAATCAGTATTTTGTTAATAGTTTAAAATTAAAGCTATAAACTTACTACTTTTGTTCTTTTAGTTATTTACTTAAAGAACAGAAATTTGTAGACAATTTAAAATCGAAATCTTCAAACTAATACTTTAGTTCTTTAAGTTATTTACTTGAAGATCAGAATTTTGTTAATAGTTTAAAATTGAAAACCCTTAAATAACTATATTTGATCTATAAGTTATTTACTTGAAGATCAGAATGTTGTTAATAGTTTAAAATTGAAAACTCTAAATTAACTACTTCTGTTCTATAAGTTATTTACTTGAAGATCAGCATTTTGTTAATAGTTTAAAATTAAAAACTCTAAATTAACTACTTCTGGTCTATAAGTTATTTACTTGAAAATCAGTATTTTCATCAAAATCAGTATATAACTACTTTTGTTCTATAAGTTATTTACTTGAAGAACAGAATTTTGTAGCAATTTAAAATCAAAATCTTCTAACTAATACTTTAGTTCCTTAAGTTATTTACTTGAAGATCAGAATTTCGTTAATAGTTTAGAATTGAAAACCCTAAAATAACTATTTTTGTTCTATAAGTTATTTACTTGAAGATCTGCATTTTGTTAATAGTTTAAAATTAAAAACTCGAAATTAACTACTTCTGTTCTATAAGCTATTTACTTGGAGATCAAATGTTTTTAATAGTTTAAAATTGAAAACTCTAAAATAACTACTTTTGTTCTATAAGTTATTTACTTAAAGAACAGAATTTTGTAGACAATTTAAAATCAAAATCTTCAATCTAATACTTTAGTTCTTTAAGTTATTTACTTGAAGATCTGCATTTTGTTAATAGTTTAAAATTAAAAACTCTAAATTAACTACTTCTGTTCTATAGGCTATTTACTTGAAGATCAGCATTTTGTTAATAGTTTAAAATTCAAAACTCTAAATTAACTACTACTGGTCTATAAGTTATTTACTTGAAAATCAGTATTTTGTTAATAGTTTAAAATTAAAGCTATAAACTAACTACTTTTGTTCTTTTAGTTATTTACTTAAAGAACAGAAATTAGTAGACAATTTAAAATCGAAATCTTCAAACTAATACTTTAGTTCTTTAAGTTATTTACTTGAAGATCAGAATTTTGTCAATAGTTTAAAATTGAAAACCCTAAAATAACTATTTTTGTTCTATAAGTTATTTACTTGAAGATCTGCATTTTGTTAATAGTTTAAAATTAAAAACTCTAAATTAACTACTTCTGTTCTATAAGTTATTTACTTGAAGATCAGAATGTTTTTAATAGTTTAAAATTGAAAACTCTAAAATAACTACTTTTGTTCTATAAGTTATTTACTTGAAGAACAGAATTTTGTAGCAATTTAAAATCAAAATCTTCTAACTAATACTTTAGTTACTTAAATTATTTACTTGAAGATCAGAATTTTGTTAATAGTTTAAAATTGAAAACCTAAAATAACTACTTTTGTTCTATAAGTTATTTACTTGAAAATCAGTATTTTGTTAATAGTTTAAAATTAAAGCTATAAACTAACTACTTTTGTTCTTTTAGTTATTTACTTGAAGAACAGAATTTTGTAGCAATTTAAAATCAAAATATTCTAACTAATACTTTAGTTCTTTAAGTCATTTACTTGAAGATCAGAATTTTGCTAATAGTTTAAAATTGAAAACCCTAAAATAACTACTTTTGTTCTATAAGTTATTTACTTGAAGATCTGCATTTTGCTAATAGTTTAAAATTGAAAACTCTAAATTAACTACTTCTGTTCTATAAGTTATTTACATCAAGATCAGAATTTTGTTAATAGTATAAAATTGAAAACCCTAAAATAACTACTTTTGTTCTATAAGTTATTTACTTGAAGATCTGCATTTTGTTAATAGTTTAAAATTAAAAACTCTAAATTAACTACTTCTGTTCTATAAGTTATTTACTTGAAGATCTGAATTTTGTTAATAGTTTAAAATTGAAAACTCTAAAATAACTACTTTTGTTCTATAAGTTATTTACTTGAAGAACAGAATTTTGTAGCAATTTAAAATCGAAATCTTCTAACTAATACTTTAGTTACTTAAATTATTTACATGAAGATCAGAGTTTTGTTAATAGTTTAAAATTGAAAACCCTAAAATAACTACTTTTGTTCTATAAGTAATTTACTTGAAGATCAGCATTTTGTTAATAGTTTAAAATTAAAAACTCGAAATTAACTACTTCTGTTCTATAAGTTATTTATTGAAGATCAGCATTTTGTAAATAGTTTAAAATTAAAAACTCTAAATTAACTACTTCTGGTCTATAAGTTATTTACTTGAAAATCAGTATTTTGTTAATAGTTTAAAATTAAAGCTATAAACTAACTACTTTTGTTCTTTTAGTTATTTACTTAAAGAACAGAAATTTGTAGACAATTTAAAATCGAAATCTTCAAACTAATACTTTAGTTCTTTAAGTTATTTACTTGAAGATCAGAATTTTGTTAATAGTTTAAAATTGAAAACCCTTAAATAACTATATTTGATCTATAAGTTATTTACTTGAAGATCAGAATGTTGTTAATAGTTTAAAATTGAAAACTCTAAATTAACTACTTCTGTTCTATAAGTTATTTACTTGAAGATCAGCATTTTGTTAATAGTTTAAAATTAAAAACTCTAAATTAACTACTTCTGGTCTATAAGTTATTTACTTGAAAATCAGTATTTTCATCAAAATCAGTATATAACTACTTTTGTTCTATAAGTTATTTACTTGAAGAACAGAATTTTGTAGCAATTTAAAATCAAAATCTTCTAACTAATACTTTAGTTCCTTAAGTTATTTACTTGAAGATCAGAATTTCGTTAATAGTTTAGAATTGAAAACCCTAAAATAACTATTTTTGTTCTATAAGTTATTTACTTGAAGATCTGCATTTTGTTAATAGTTTAAAATTAAAAACTCGAAATTAACTACTTCTGTTCTATAAGTTATTTACTTGGAGATCAGAATGTTTTTAATAGTTTAAAATTGAAAACTCTAAAATAACTACTTTTGTTCTATAAGTTATTTACTTAAAGAACAGAATTTTGTGGACAATTTAAAATCAAAATCTTCAATCTAATACTTTAGTTCTTTAAGTTATTTACTTGAAGATCTGCATTTTGTTAATAGTTTAAAATTAAAAACTCTAAATTAACTACTTCTGTTCTATAGGCTATTTACTTGAAGATCTGCATTTTGTTAATAGTTTAAAATTCAAAACTCTAAATTAACTACTTCTGGTCTATAAGTTATTTACTTGAAAATCAGTATTTTGTTAATAGTTTAAAATTAAAGCTATAAACTAACTACTTTTGTTCTTTTAGTTTTTTACTTAAAGAACAGAAATTAGTAGACAATTTAAAATCGAAATCTTCAAACTAATACTTTAGTTCTTTAAGTTATTTACTTGAAGATCAGAATTTTGTCAATAGTTTAAAATTGAAAACCCTAAAATAACTATTTTTGTTCTATAAGTTATTTACTTGAAGATCTGCATTTTGTTAATAGTTTAAAATTAAAAACTCTAAATTAACTACTTCTGTTCTATAAGTTATTTACTTGAAGATCAGAATGTTTTTAATAGTTTAAAATTGAAAACTCTAAAATAACTACTTTTGTTCTATAAGTTATTTACTTGAAGAACAGAATTTTGTAGCAATTTAAAATCAAAATCTTCTAACTAATACTTTAGTTACTTAAATTATTTACTTGAAGATCAGAATTTTGTTAATAGTTTAAAATTGAAAACCTAAAATAACTACTTTTGTTCTATAAGTTATTTACTTGAAGATCTGCATTTTGTTAATAGTTTAAAATTAAAAACTCTAAATTAACTACTTCTGTTCTATAAGTTATTTACATGAAGATCAGAGTTTTGTTAATAGTTTAAAATTGAAAACCCTAAAATAACTACTTTTGTTCTATAAGTAATTTACTTGAAGATCAGCATTTTGTTAATAGTTTAAAATTAAAAACTCGAAATTAACTACTTCTGTTCTATAAGTTATTTATTGAAGATCAGCATTTTGTAAATAGTTTAAAATTAAAAACTCTAAATTAACTACTTCTGGTCTATAAGTTATTTACTTGAAAATCAGTATTTTGTTAATAGTTTAAAATTAAAGCTATAAACTAACTACTTTTGTTCTTTTAGTTATTTACTTAAAGAACAGAAATTTGTAGACAATTTAAAATCGAAATCTTCAAACTAATACTTTAGTTCTTTAAGTTATTTACTTGAAGATCAGAATTTTGTTAATAGTTTAAAATTGAAAACTCTAAATTAACTACTTCTGTTCTATAAGTTATTTACTTGAAGATCAGCATTTTGTTAATAGTTTAAAATTAAAAACTCTAAATTAACTACTTCTGGTCTATAAGTTATTTACTTGAAAATCAGTATTTTCATCAAAATCAGTATATAACTACTTTTGTTCTATAAGTTATTTACTTGAAGAACAGAATTTTGTAGCAATTTAAAATCAAAATCTTCTAACTAATACTTTAGTTCCTTAAGTTATTTACTTGAAGATCAGAATTTCGTTAATAGTTTAGAATTGAAAACCCTAAAATAACTATTTTTGTTCTATAAGTTATTTACTTGAAGATCTGCATTTTGTTAATAGTTTAAAATTAAAAACTCGAAATTAACTACTTCTGTTCTATAAGTTAATTACTTGGAGATCAGAATGTTTTTAATAGTTTAAAATTGAAAACTCTAAAATAACTACTTTTGTTCTATAAGTTATTTACTTAAAGAACAGAATTTTGTAGACAATTTAAAATCAAAATCTTCAATCTAATACTTTAGTTCTTTAAGTTATTTACTTGAAGATCTGCATTTTGTTAATAGTTTAAAATTAAAAACTCTAAATTAACTACTTCTGTTCTATAGGCTATTTACTTGAAGATCAGCATTTTGTTAATAGTTTAAAATTCAAAACTCTAAATTAAATACTTCTGGTCTATAAGTTATTTACTTGAAAATCAGTATTTTGTTAATAGTTTAAAATTAAAGCTATAAACTAACTACTTTTGTTCTTTTAGTTTTTTACTTAAAGAACAGAAATTAGTAGACAATTTAAAATCGAAATCTTCAAACTAATACTTTAGTTCTTTAAGTTATTTACTTGAAGATCAGAATTTTGTCAATAGTTTAAAATTGAAAACCCTAAAATAACTATTTTTGTTCTATAAGTTATTTACTTGAAGATCTGCATTTTGTTAATAGTTTAAAATTAAAAACTCTAAATTAACTACTTCTGTTCTATAAGTTATTTACTTGAAGATCAGAATGTTTTTAATAGTTTAAAATTGAAAACTCTAAAATAACTACTTTTGTTCTATAAGTTATTTACTTGAAGAACAGAATTTTGTAGCAATTTAAAATCAAAATCTTCTAACTAATACTTTAGTTCCTTAAGTTATTTACTTGAAGATCAGAATTTTGTTAATAGTTTAAAATTGAAAACCCTAAAATAACTACTTCTGGTCTATAAGTTATTTACTTGAAAATCAGTATTTTGTTAATAGTTTAAAATTTAAGCTATAAACTAACTACTTTTGTTCTTTTAGTTATTTACTTAAAGAACAGAAATTAGTAGACAATTTTAAATCGAAATCTTCAAACTAATACTTTAGTTCTTTAAGTTATTTACTTGAAGATCAGAATTTTGTCAATAGTTTAAAATTGAAAACCCTAAAATAACTATTTTTGTTCTATAAGTTATTTACTTGAAGATCTGCATTTTGTTAATAGTTTAAAATTAAAAACTCTAAATTAACTACTTCAGTTCTATAAGTTATTTACTTGAAGATCAGAATGTTTTTAATAGTTAAAAATTGAAAACTCTAAAATAACTACTTTTGTTCTATAAGTTATTTACTTGAAGAACAGAATTTTGTAGCAATTTAAAATCAAAATCTTCTAACTAATACTTTAGTTACTTAAGTTATTGACTTGAAGATGAGAATTTTGTTAATAGTTTAAAATTGAAAACCCTAAAATAACTACTTTTGTTCTATAAGTAATTTACTTGAAGATCTGCATTTTGTTAATAGTTTAAAATTAAAACCTCTAAATTAACTACTTCTGTTCTATAAGTTATTTACATCAAGATCAGAATTTTGTTAATAGTTTAAAATTGAAAACCCTAAAATAACTACTTTTGTTCTATTAGTTATTTACTTGAAGATCTGCATTTTGTTAATAGTTTAAAAATAAAAACTCTAAATTAACTACTTCTGGTCTATAAGTTATTTACTTGAAGATCTGCATTTTGTTAATAGTTTAAAATTAAAAACTCTAAATTAACTACTTCTGTTCTATAAGTTATTTACTTGAAGATCAGAATGTTTTTAATAGTTTAAAATTGAAAACTCTAAAATAACTACTTTTGTTCAATAAGTTATTTACTTGAAGAACAGAATTTTGTAGCAATTTAAAATCAAAATATTCTAACTAATACTTTAGTTACTTAAGTTATTTACTTGAAGATCAGAATTTTGTTAATAGTTTAAAATTGAAAACCTTAAAATAACTACTTTTGTTCTATAAGTTATTTACTTGAAGATCTGCATGTTGTTAATAGTTTAAAATTAAAAACTCTAAATTAACTACTTCTGTTCTATAAGTTATTTACATCAAGATCAGAATTTTGTTAATAGTTTAAAATTGAAAACCCTAAAATAACTACTTTTGTTCTATAAGTTATTTACTTGAAGATCTGCATTTTGTTAATAGTTTAAAATTAAAAACTCTAAATTAACTACTTCTGTTCTATAAGTTATTTACTTGAAGATCTGAATTTTGTTAATAGTTTAAAATTGAAAACTCTAAAATAACTACTTTTGTTATATAAGTTATTTACTTGAAGAACAGAATTTTGTAGCAATTTAAAATCAAAATATTCTAACTAATACTTTAGTTCTTGAGGTCATTTACTTGAAGATCAGAATTTTGCTAATAGTTTAAAATTGAAAACCCTAAAATAACTACTATTGTTCTATAAGTTATTTACTTGAAGATCTGCATTTTGTTAATAGTTTAAAATTAAAGCTATAATCTAACTATATATAAATATAATATCAGTAATGAGCTTAATTATATTAATATTATATATTAATAATATATTATTAATATATATATTATTAATATATCTTGATAAAGAGTGTATCCACTCTCGAAAGCTCGAAAATATTAGTTTGATTTATTGTTAACTTAGCTCATTACTGATATTATATTTATATAAATTTTTAAAATTAATAATTCTAATTATTTATAATCTAACTACTTTTGTTCTTTTAGTTATTTACTTAAAAAACAGAAATATGTAGACAATTTAAAATCAAAATCTTCAAACTAATACTTTAATTCTTTAAGTTATTTACTTGATGATCAGAATTTTGTTAATAGTTTAAAATTGAAAATACTAAAATAACTACGTTTGTTCTATAAGTTATTTACTTGAAGATCTGGATTTTGTTTATAGTTTAAAATTAAAAACTCGAAATTACTAATTCTGTTCTATAAGTTATTTACTTGAAGATCAGAATTTTGTTAATAGTCTAAAATTGAAAACCCTAAAATAACTACTTTTGTTCCATAAGTTATTTACTTGAAGATCTGCATTTTGTTAATAGTTTAAAATTAAAAACTCGAAATTAACTACTTCTGTTCTATAAGTTATTTATTGAAGATCAGCATTTTGTAAATAGTTTAAAATTAAAAACTCTAAATTAACTACTTCTGGTCTATAAGTTATTTACTTGAAAATCAGTATTTTGTTAATAGTTTAAAATTAAAGCTATAAACTAACTACTTTTGTTCTTTTAGTTATTTACTTAAAGAACAGAAATTTGTAGACAATTTAAAATCGAAATCTTCAAACTAATACTTTAGTTCTTTAAGTTATTTACTTGAAGATCAGAATTTTGTTAATAGTTTAAAATTGAAAACCCTTAAATAACTATATTTGATCTATAAGTTATTTACTTGAAGATCAGAATGTTGTTAATAGTTTAAAATTGAAAACTCTAAATTAACTACTTCTGTTCTATAAGTTATTTACTTGAAGATCAGCATTTTGTTAATAGTTTAAAATTAAAAACTCTAAATTAACTACTTCTGGTCTATAAGTTATTTGCTTGAAAATCAGTATTTTCATCAAAATCAGTATATAACTACTTTTGTTCTATAAGTTATTTACTTGAAGAACAGAATTTTGTAGCAATTTAAAATCAAAATCTTCTAACTAATACTTTAGTTCCTTAAGTTATTTACTTGATGATCAGAATTTCGTTAATAGTTTAGAATTGAAAACCCTAAAATAACTATTTTTGTTCTATAAGTTATTTACTTGAAGATCTGCATTTTGTTAATAGTTTAAAATTAAAAACTCTAAATTAACTACTTCTGTTCTATAAGTTATTTACTTGGAGATCAGAATGTTTTTAATAGTTTAAAATTGAAAACTCTAAAATAACTACTTTTGTTCTATAAGTTATTTACTTAAAGAACAGAATTTTGTAGACAATTTAAAATCAAAATCTTCAATCTAATACTTTAGTTCTTTAAGTTATTTACTTGAAGATCTGCATTTTGTTAATAGTTTAAAATTAAAAACTCTAAATTAACTACTTCTGTTCTATAGGCTATTTACTTGAAGATCAGCATTTTGTTAATAGTTTAAAATTCAAAACTCTAAATTAACTACTTCTGGTCTATAAGTTATTTACTTGAAAATCAGTATTTTGTTAATAGTTTAAAATTAAAGCTATAAACTAACTACTTTTGTTCTTTTAGTTATTTACTTAAAGAACAGAAATTAGTAGACAATTTAAAATCGAAATCTTCAAACTAATACTTTAGTTCTTTAAGTTATTTACTTGAAGATCAGAATTTTGTCAATAGTTTAAAATTGAAAACCCTAAAATAACTATTTTTGTTCTATAAGTTATTTACTTGAAGATCAGAATTTTGTTAATAGTCTAAAATTGAAAACCCTAAAATAACTACTTTTGTTCCATAAGTTATTTACTTGAAGATCTGCATTTTGTTAATAGTTTAAAATTAAAAACTCGAAATTAACTACTTCTGTTCTATAAGTTATTTATTGAAGATCAGCATTTTGTAAATAGTTTAAAATTAAAAACTCTAAATTAACTACTTCTGTTCTATAAGTTATTTACTTGAAGATCAGCATTTTGTTAATAGTTTAAAATTAAAAACTCTAAATTAACTACTTCTGGTCTATAAGTTATTTACTTGAAAATCAGTATTTTCATCAAAATCAGTATATAACTACTTTTGTTCTATAAGTTATTTACTTGAAGAACAGAATTTTGTAGCAATTTAAAATCAAAATCTTCTAACTAATACTTTAGTTCCTTAAGTTATTTACTTGAAGATCAGAATTTCGTTAATAGTTTAGAATTGAAAACCCTAAAATAACTATTTTTGTTCTATAAGTTATTTACTTGAAGATCTGCATTTTGTTAATAGTTTAAAATTAAAAACTCGAAATTAACTACTTCTGTTCTATAAGTTATTTACTTGGAGATCAGAATGTTTTTAATAGTTTAAAATTGAAAACTCTAAAATAACTACTTATGTTCTATAAGTTATTTACTTAAAGAACAGAATTTTGTAGACAATTTAAAATCAAAATCTTCAATCTAATACTTTAGTTCTTTAAGTTATTTACTTGATGATCTGCATTTTGTTAATAGTTTAAAATTAAAAACTCTAAATTAACTACTTCTGTTCTATAGGCTATTTACTTGAAGATCAGCATTTTGTTAATAGTTTAAAATTCAAAACTCTAAATTAACTACTTCTGGTCTATAAGTTATTTACTTGAAAATCAGTATTTTGTTAATAGTTTAAAATTAAAGCTATAAACTAACTACTTTTGTTCTTTTAGTTATTTACTTAAAGAACAGAAATTAGTAGACAATTTAAAATCGAAATCTTCAAACTAATACTTTAGTTCTTTAAGTTATTTACTTGAAGATCAGAATTTTGTCAATAGTTTAAAATTGAAAACCCTAAAATAACTATTTTTGTTCTATAAGTTATTTACTTGAAGATCTGCATTTTGTTAATAGTTTAAAATTAAAAACTCTAAATTAACTACTTCTGTTCTATAGGCTATTTACTTGAAGATCAGCATTTTGTTAATAGTTTAAAATTCAAAACTCTAAATTAACTACTTCTGGTCTATAAGTTATTTACTTGAAAATCAGTATTTTGTTAATAGTTTAAAATTAAAGCTATAAACTAACTACTTTTGTTCTTTTAGTTATTTACTTAAAGAACAGAAATTAGTAGACAATTTAAAATCAAAATCTTCTAACTAATACTTTAGTTACTTAAATTATTTACTTGAAGATCAGAATTTTGTTAATAGTTTAAAATTGAAAACCTAAAATAACTACTTTTGTTCTATAAGTTATTTACTTGAAGATCTGCATTTTGTTAATAGTTTAAAATTAAAAACTCTAAATTAACTACTTCTGTTCTATAAGTTATTTACATAAAGATCAGAATTTTGTTAATAGTTTAAAATTGAAAACCCTAAAATAACTACTTTTGTTCTATAAGTAATTTACTTGAAGATCTGCATTTTGTTAATAGTTTAAAATTAAAAACTCTAAATTAACTACTTCTGTTCTATAAGTTATTTACTTGAAGATCAGAATTTTGCTAATACTTTAAAATTGAAAACCCTAAAATAACTACTATTGTTCTATAAGTTATTTACTTGAAGATCAGAATGTTGTTAATAGTTTAAAATTGAAAACTCTAAAATAACTACTTTTGTTCTATAAGTTATTTACTAGAAGAACAGAATTTTGTAGCAATTTAAAATCAAAATCTTCTAACTAATACTTTAGTTCCTTAAGTTATTTACTTGAAGATCAGAATTTTGTTAATAGTTTAAAATTGAAAACGCTAAAATAACTACTTTTGTTCTATAAGCTATACACTTGAAGAAGAGAATTTTGTAGCAATTTAAAATTAAAATCTTCTAACTAATACTTTAGTTCTTTAAGTTATTTTCTTGAAGATCTGCATTTTGTTAATAGTTTAAAATTAAAATCTCTAAATTAACTACTTCTGATCTATAAGTTATTTACATGAAGATCAGAATTTTGTTAATAGTTTAAAATTGAATACCCCAAAATAACTACTTTTGTTCTATAAGTTATTTACTTGAAGATCAGAATTTTGTTAATAGTTTAAAATTGAAAACCCTAAAATAACTACTTTTGTTCTATAAGTTATTTACTTGAAGATCTGCATTTTGTTAATAGTTTAAAATTAAAAACTCTAAATTAACTACTTCTGTTCTATAAGTTATTTACTTGAAGATCAGAATGTTTTTAATAGTTAAAAATTAAAAACCCTAAAATAACTACTTTTGTTCTATAAGTTATTTACATAAAACTCAGAATTTTGTTAATAGTTTAAAATTGAAAACTTTTGTTCTATAAGTTATTTACTTGAAGATCTGCATTTTGTTAATAGTTTAAAATGGGAAACTTTAAAATAACTACTTTTGTTCTATAAGTTATTTACTTGAAGAACAGAATTTTGTAGCAATTTAAAATCAAAATATTCTAACTAATACTTTAGTTCTTTAAGTTATTTACTTGAAGATCAGAATTTTGCTAATAGTTTAAAATTGAAAACGCTAAAATAACTACTTTTGTTTTATAAGTTATTTAGTTGAAGATCTGCATTTTGTTAATAGTTTAAAAAAAAAGCTATAAACTAACTATTTTTCTTCTTTAAGTTATTTACTTAAAGAACAGAATTTTATAGACAATTTAAAATCAAAATCTTCAATCTAATACTTTAGTTCTTTAAGTTATTTACTTGAAGATCTGCATTTTGTTAATAGTTTAAAATTAAAAACTCTAAATTAACTACTTCTGTTCTATAGACTATTTACTTGAAGATCAGCATTTTGTTAATAGTTTAAAATTAAAAACTCTAAATTAACTACTTCTGGTCTATAAGTTATTTACTTGAAAATCAGTATTTTGTTAATAGTTTAAAATTAAAGCTATAAACTAACTACTTTTGTTCTTTTAGTTATTTACTAAAAGAACAGAAATTAGTAGACAATTTAAAATCGAAATCTTCAAACTAATACTTTAGTTCTTTAAGTTATTTACTTGAAGATCAGAATTTTGTCAATAGTTTAAAATTGAAAACCCTAAAATAACTATTTTTGTTCTATAAGTTATTTACTTGAAGATCAGAATTTTGTTAATAGTCTAAAATTGAAAACCCTAAAATAACTACTTTTGTTCCATAAGTTATTTACTTGAAGATCTGCATTTTGTTAATAGTTTAAAATTAAAAACTCGAAATTAACTACTTCTGTTCTATAAGTTATTTATTGAAGATCAGCATTTTGTAAATAGTTTAAAATTAAAAACTCTAAATTAACTACTTCTGGTCTATAAGTTATTTACTTGAAAATCAGTATTTTGTTAATAGTTTAAAATTAAAGCTATAAACTTACTACTTTTGTTCTTTTAGTTATTTACTTAAAGAACAGAAATTTGTAGACAATTTAAAATCGAAATCTTCAAACTAATACTTTAGTTCTTTAAGTTATTTACTTGAAGATCAGAATTTTGTTAATAGTTTAAAATTGAAAACCCTTAAATAACTATATTTGATCTATAAGATATTTACTTGAAGATCAGAATGTTGTTAATAGTTTAAAATTGAAAACTCTAAATTAACTACTTCTGTTCTATAAGTTATTTACTTGGAGATCAGAATGTTTTTAATAGTTTAAAATTGAAAACTCTAAAATAACTACTTATGTTCTATAAGTTATTTACTTAAAGAACAGAATTTTGTAGACAATTTAAAATCAAAATCTTCAATCTAATACTTTAGTTCTTTAAGTTATTTACTTGATGATCTGCATTTTGTTAATAGTTTAAAATTATAAACTCTAAATTAACTACTTCTGTTCTATAGGCTATTTACTTGAAGATCAGCATTTTGTTAATAGTTTAAAATTCAAAACTCTAAATTAACTACTTCTGGTCTATAAGTTATTTACTTGAAAATCAGTATTTTGTTAATAGTTTAAAATTAAAGCTATAAACTAACTACTTTTGTTCTTTTAGTTATTTACTTAAAGAACAGCAATTAGTAGACAATTTAAAATCGAAATCTTCAAACTAATACTTTAGTTCTTTAAGTTATTTACTTGAAGATCAGAATTTTGTCAATAGTTTAAAATTGAAAACCCTAAAATAACTATTTTTGTTCTATAAGTTATTTACTTGAAGATCTGCATTTTGTTAATAGTTTAAAATTAAAAACTCTAAATTAACTACTTCTGTTCTATAGGCTATTTACTTGAAGATCAGCATTTTGTTAATAGTTTAAAATTCAAAACTCTAAATTAACTACTTCTGGTCTATAAGTTATTTACTTGAAAATCAGTATTTTGTTAATAGTTTAAAATTAAAGCTATAAACTAACTACTTTTGTTCTTTTAGTTATTTACTTAAAGAACAGAAATTAGTAGACAATTTAAAATCGAAATCTTCAAACTAATACTTTAGTTCTTTAAGTTATTTACTTGAAGATCAGAATTTTGTCAATAGTTTAAAATTGAAAACCCTAAAATAACTATTTTTGTTCTATAAGTTATTTACTTGAAGATCTGCATTTTGTTAATAGTTTAAAATTAAAAACTCTAAATTAACTACTTCTGTTCTATAGGCTATTTACTTGAAGATCAGCATTTTGTTAATAGTTTAAAATTCAAAACTCTAAATTAACTACTTCTGGTCTATAAGTTATTTACTTGAAAATCAGTATTTTGTTAATAGTTTAAAATTAAAGCTATAAACTAACTACTTTTGTTCTTTTAGTTATTTACTTAAAGAACAGAAATTAGTAGACAATTTAAAATCAAAATCTTCTAACTAATACTTTAGTTACTTAAATTATTTACTTGAAGATCAGAATTTTGTTAATAGTTTAAAATTGAAAACCTAAAATAACTACTTTTGTTCTATAAGTTATTTACTTGAAGATCTGCATTTTGTTAATAGTTTAAAATTAAAAACTCTAAATTAACTACTTCTGTTCTATAAGTTATTTACATAAAGATCAGAATTTTGTTAATAGTTTAAAATTGAAAACCCTAAAATAACTACTTTTGTTCTATAAGTAATTTACTTGAAGATCTGCATTTTGTTAATAGTTTAAAATTAAAAACTCTAAATTAACTACTTCTGTTCTATAAGTTATTTACTTGAAGATCAGAATTTTGCTAATAGTTTAAAATTGAAAACCCTAAAATAACTACTATTGTTCTATAAGTTATTTACTTGAAGATCAGAATGTTGTTAATAGTTTAAAATTGAAAACTCTAAAATAACTACTTTTGTTCTATAAGTTATTTACTAGAAGAACAGAATTTTGTAGCAATTTAAAATCAAAATCTTCTAACTAATACTTTAGTTCCTTAAGTTATTTACTTGAAGATCAGAATTTTGTTAATAGTTTAAAATTGAAAACGCTAAAATAACTACTTTTGTTCTATAAGCTATACACTTGAAGAAGAGAATTTTGTAGCAATTTAAAATTAAAATCTTCTAACTAATACTTTAGTTCTTTAAGTTATTTTCTTGAAGATCTGCATTTTGTTAATAGTTTAAAATTAAAATCTCTAAATTAACTACTTCTGATCTATAAGTTATTTACATGAAGATCAGAATTTTGTTAATAGTTTAAAATTGAATACCCCAAAATAACTACTTTTGTTCTATAAGTTATTTACTTGAAGATCAGAATTTTGTTAATAGTTTAAAATTGAAAACCCTAAAATAACTACTTTTGTTCTATAAGTTATTTACTTGAAGATCTGCATTTTGTTAATAGTTTAAAATTAAAAACTCTAAATTAACTACTTCTGTTCTATAAGTTATTTACTTGAAGAGCAGAATGTTTTTAATAGTTAAAAATTAAAAACCCTAAAATAACTACTTTTGTTCTATAAGTTATTTACATAAAACTCAGAATTTTGTTAATAGTTTAAAATTGAAAACTTTTGTTCTATAAGTTATTTACTTGAAGATCTGCATTTTGTTAATAGTTTAAAATGGGAAACTTTAAAATAACTACTTTTGTTCTATAAGTTATTTACTTGAAGAACAGAATTTTGTAGCAATTTAAAATCAAAATTTTCTAACTAATACTTTAGTTCTTTAAGTTATTTACTTGAAGATCAGAATTTTGCTAATAGTTTAAAATTGAAAACGCTAAAATAACTACTTTTGTTTTATAAGTTATTTAGTTGAAGATCTGCATTTTGTTAATAGTTTAAAAAAAAAGCTATAAACTAACTATTTTTCTTCTTTAAGTTATTTACTTAAAGAACAGAATTTTATAGACAATTTAAAATCAAAATCTTCAATCTAATACTTTAGTTCTTTAAGTTATTTACTTGAAGATCTGCATTTTGTTAATAGTTTAAAATTAAAAACTCTAAATTAACTACTTCTGTTCTATAGACTATTTACTTGAAGATCAGCATTTTGTTAATAGTTTAAAATTAAAAACTCGAAATTAACTACTTCTGTTCTATAAGTTATTTATTGAAGATCAGCATTTTGTAAATAGTTTAAAATTATTTACTTGAAAATCAGTATTTTGTTAATAGTTTAAAATTAAAGCTATAAACTTACTACTTTTGTTCTTTTAGTTATTTACTTAAAGAACAGAAATTTGTAGACAATTTAAAATCGAAATCTTCAAACTAATACTTTAGTTCTTTAAGTTATTTACTTGAAGATCAGAATTTTGTTAATAGTTTAAAATTGAAAACCCTTAAATAACTATATTTGATCTATAAGATATTTACTTGAAGATCAGAATGTTGTTAATAGTTTAAAATTGAAAACTCTAAATTAACTACTTCTGTTCTATAAGTTATTTACTTGAAAATCAGCATTTTGTTAATAGTTTAAAATTAAAAACTCTAAATTAACTACTTCTGGTCTATAAGTTATTTACTTGAAAATCAGTATTTTCATCAAAATCAGTATATAACTACTTTTGTTCTATAAGTTATTTACTTGAAGAACAGAATTTTGTAGCAATTTAAAATCAAAATCTTCTAACTAATACTTTAGTTCCTTAAGTTATTTACTTGAAGATCAGAATTTCGTTAATAGTTTAGAATTGAAAACCCTAAAATAACTATTTTTGTTCTATAAGTTATTTACTTGAAGATCTGCATTTTGTTAATAGTTTAAAATTAAAAACTCGAAATTAACTACTTCTGTTCTATAAGCTATTTACTTGGAGATCAGAATGTTTTTAATAGTTTAAAATTGAAAACTCTAAAATAACTACTTTTGTTCTATAAGTTATTTACATAAAGAACAGAATTTTGTAGACAATTTAAAATCAAAATCTTCAATCTAATACTTTAGTTCTTTAAGTTATTTACTTGAAGATCTGCATTTTGTTAATAGTTTAAAATTAAAAACTCTAAATTAACTACTTCTGTTCTATAGGCTATTTACTTGAAGATCAGCATTTTGTTAATAGTTTAAAATTCAAAACTCTAAATTAACTACTACTGGTCTATAAGTTATTTACTTGAAAATCAGTATTTTGTTAATAGTTTAAAATTAAAGCTATAAACTAACTACTTTTGTTCTTTTAGTTATTTACTTAAAGAACAGAAATTAGTAGACAATTTAAAATCGAAATCTTCAAACTAATACTTTAGTTCTTTAAGTTATTTACTTGAAGATCAGAATTTTGTCAATAGTTTAAAATTGAAAACCCTAAAATAACTATTTTTGTTCTATAAGTTATTTACTTGAAGATCTGCATTTTGTTAATAGTTTAAAATTAAAAACTCTAAATTAACTACTTCTGTTCTATAAGTTATTTACTTGAAGATCAGAATGTTTTTAATAGTTTAAAATTGAAAACTCTAAAATAACTACTTCTGTTCTATAAGTTATTTACTTGAAGAACAGAATTTTGTAGCAATTTAAAATCAAAATCTTCTAACTAATACTTTAGTTACTTAAATTATTTACTTGATGATCAGAATTTTGTTAATAGTTTATAATTGAAAACCTAAAATAACTACTTTTGTTCTATAAGTTATTTACTTGAAAATCAGTATTTTGTTAATAGTTTAAAATTAAAGCTATAAACTAACTACTTTTGTTCTTTTAGTTATTTACTTGAAGAACAGAATTTTGTAGCAATTTAAAATCAAAATATTCTAACTAATACTTTAGTTCTTTAAGTCATTTACTTGAAGATCAGAATTTTGCTAATAGTTTAAAATTGAAAACCCTAAAATAACTACTTTTGTTCTATAAGTTATTTACTTGAAGATCTGCATTTTGCTAATAGTTTAAAATTGAAAACTCTAAATTAACTACTTCTGTTCTATAAGTTATTTACATCAAGATCAGAATTTTGTTAATAGTTTAAAATTGAAAACCCTAAAATAACTACTTTTGTTCTATAAGTTATTTACTTGAAGATCTGCATTTTGTTAATAGTTTAAAATTAAAAACTCTAAATTAACTACTTCTGTTCTATAAGTTATTTACTTGAAGATCTGAATTTTGTTAATAGTTTAAAATTGAAAACTCTAAAATAACTACTTTTGTTATATAAGTTATTTACTTGAAGAACAGAATTTTGTAGCAATTTAAAATCAAAATATTCTAACTAATACTTTAGTTCTTTAAGTCATTTACTTGAAGATCAGAATTTTGCTAATTGTTTAAAATTGAAAACCCTAAAATAACTACTATTGTTCTATAAGTTATTTACTTGAAGATCTGCATTTTGTTAATAGTTTAAAATTAAAGCTATAATCTAACTATATATAAATATAATATCAGTAATGAGCTTAATTATATTAATATTATATATTAATAATATATTATTAATATATCTTGATAAAGAGTGTATCCACTCTCGAAAGCTCGAAAACATTAGTTTGATTTATTGTTAACTTAGCTCATTACTGATATTATATTTATATAAATTTTTAAGAGCTAATAATTCTAATTATTTATAATCTAACTACTTTTGTTCTTTTAGTTATTTACTTAAAAAACAGAAATATGTAGACAATTTAAAATCAAAATCTTCAAACTAATACTTTAATTCTTTAAGTTATTTACTTGATGATCAGAATTTTGTTAATAGTTTAAAATTGAAAATACTAAAATAACTACGTTTGTTCTATAAGTTATTTACTTGAAGATCTGGATTTTGTTTATAGTTTAAAATTAAAAACTCGAAATTACTAATTCTGTTCTATAAGTTATTTACTTGAAGATCAGAATTTTGTTAATAGTCTAAAATTGAAAACCCTAAAATAGCTACTTTTGTTCCATAAGTTATTTACTTGAAGATCTGCATTTTGTTAATAGTTTAAAATTAAAAACTCGAAATTAACTACTTCTGTTCTATAAGTTATTTATTGAAGATCAGCATTTTGTAAATAGTTTAAAATTAAAAACTCTAAATTAACTACTTCTGGTCTATAAGTTATTTACTTGAAAATCAGTATTTTGTTAATAGTTTAAAATTAAAGCTATAAACTAACTACTTTTGTTCTTTTAGTTATTTACTTAAAGAACAGAAATTTGTAGACAATTTAAAATCAAAATCTTCAAACTAATACTTTAGTTCTTTAAGTTATTTACTTGCAGATCAGAATTTTGTTAATAGTTTAAAATTGAAAACCCTTAAATAACTATATTTGATCTATAAGTTATTTACTTGAAGATCAGAATGTTGTTAATAGTTTAAAATTGAAAACTCTAAATTAACTACTTCTGTTCTATAAGTTATTTACTTGAAGATCAGCATTTTGTTAATAGTTAAAATTAAAAACTCTAAATTAACTACTTCTGGTCTATAAGTTATTTGCTTGAAAATCAGTATTTTCATCAAAATCAGTATATAACTACTTTTGTTCTATAAGTTATTTACTTGAAGAACAGAATTTTGTAGCAATTTAAAATCAAAATCTTCTAACTAATACTTTAGTTCCTTAAGTTATTTACTTGAAGATCAGAATTTCGTTAATAGTTTAGAATTGAAAACCCTAAAATAACTATTTTTGTTCTATAAGTTATTTACTTGAAGATCTGCATTTTGTTAATAGTTTAAAATTAAAAACTCTAAATTAACTACTTCTGTTCTATAAGTTATTTACTTGGAGATCAGAATGTTTTTAATAGTTTAAAATTGAAAACTCTAAAATAACTACTTTTGTTCTATAAGTTATTTACTTAAAGAACAGAATTTTGTAGACAATTTAAAATCAAAATCTTCAATCTAATACTTTAGTTCTTTAAGTTATTTACTTGAAGATCTGCATTTTGTTAATAGTTTAAAATTAAAAACTCTAAATTAACTAATTCTGTTCTATAGGCTATTTACTTGAAGATCAGCATTTTGTTAATAGTTTAAAATTCAAAACTCTAAATTAACTACTTCTGGTCTATAAGTTATTTACTTGAAAATCAGTATTTTGTTAATAGTTTAAAATTAAAGCTATAAACTAACTACTTTTGTTCTTTTAGTTATTTACTTAAAGAACAGAAATTAGTAGACAATTTAAAATCGAAATCTTCAAACTAATACTTTAGTTCTTTAAGTTATTTACTTGAAGATCAGAATTTTGTCAATAGTTTAAAATTGAAAACCCTAAAATAACTATTTTTGTTCTATAAGTTATTTACTTGAAGATCAGAATTTTGTTAATAGTCTAAAATTGAAAACCCTAAAATAACTACTTTTGTTCCATAAGTTATTTACTTGAAGATCTGCATTTTGTTAATAGTTTAAAATTAAAAACTCGAAATTAACTACTTCTGTTCTATAAGTTATTTATTGAAGATCAGCATTTTGTAAATAGTTTAAAATTAAAAACTCTAAATTAACTACTTCTGGTCTATAAGTTATTTACTTGAAAATCAGTATTTTGTTAATAGTTTAAAATTAAAGCTATAAACTAACTACTTTTGTTCTTTTAGTTATTTACTTAAAGAACAGAAATTTGTAGACAATTTAAAATCGAAATCTTCAAACTAATACTTTAGTTCTTTAAGTTATTTACTTGAAGATCAGAATTTTGTTAATAGTTTAAAATTGAAAACCCTTAAATAACTATATTTGATCTATAAGTTATTTACTTGAAGATCAGAATGTTGTTAATAGTTTAAAATTGAAAACTCTAAATTAACTACTTCTGTTCTATAAGTTATTTACTTGAAGATCAGCATTTTGTTAATAGTTTAAAATTAAAAACTCTAAATTAACTACTTCTGGTCTATAAGTTATTTACTTGAAAATCAGTATTTTCATCAAAATCAGTATATAACTACTTTTGTTCTATAAGTTATTTACTTGAAGAACAGAATTTTGTAGCAATTTAAAATCAAAATCTTCTAACTAATACTTTAGTTCCTTAAGTTATTTACTTGAAGATCAGAATTTCGTTAATAGTTTAGAATTGAAAACCCTAAAATAACTATTTTTGTTCTATAAGTTATTTACTTAAAGATCTGCATTTTGTTAATAGTTTAAAATTAAAAACTCGAAATTAACTACTTCTGTTCTATAAGTTATTTACTTGGAGATCAGAATGTTTTTAATAGTTTAAAATTGAAAACTCTAAAATAACTACTTTTGTTCTATAAGTTATTTACTTAAAGAACAGAATTTTGTAGACAATTTAAAATCAAAATCTTCAATCTAATACTTTAGTTCTTTAAGTTATTTACTTGAAGATCTGCATTTTGTTAATAGTTTAAAATTAAAAACTCTAAATTAACTACTTCTGTTCTATAGGCTATTTACTTGAAGATCAGCAATTTGTTAATAGTTTAAAATTCAAAACTCTAAATTAACTACTTCTGGTCTATAAGTTATTTACTTGAAAATCAGTATTTTGTTAATAGTTTAAAATTTAAGCTATAAACTAACTACTTTTGTTCTTTTAGTTATTTACTTAAAGAACAGAAATTAGTAGACAATTTTAAATCGAAATCTTCAAACTAATACTTTAGTTCTTTAAGTTATTTACTTGAAGATCAGAATTTTGTCAATAGTTTAAAATTGAAAACCCTAAAATAACTATTTTTGTTCTATAAGTTATTTACTTGAAGATCTGCATTTTGTTAATAGTTTAAAATTAAAAACTCTAAATTAACTACTTCAGTTCTATAAGTTATTTACTTGAAGATCAGAATGTTTTTAATAGTTAAAAATTGAAAACTCTAAAATAACTACTTTTGTTCTATAAGTTATTTACTTGAAGAACAGAATTTTGTAGCAATTTAAAATCAAAATCTTCTAACTAATACTTTAGTTACTTAAGTTATTGACTTGAAGATGAGAATTTTGTTAATAGTTTAAAATTGAAAACCCTAAAATAACTACTTTTGTTCTATAAGTAATTTACTTGAAGATCTGCATTTTGTTAATAGTTTAAAATTAAAACCTCTAAATTAACTACTTCTGTTCTATAAGTTATTTACATCAAGATCAGAATTTTGTTAATAGTTTAAAATTGAAAACCCTAAAATAACTACTTTTGTTCTATTAGTTATTTACTTGAAGATCTGCATTTTGTTAATAGTTTAAAAATAAAAACTCTAAATTAACTACTTCTGGTCTATAAGTTATTTACTTGAAGATCTGCATTTTGTTAATAGTTTAAAATTAAAAACTCTAAATTAACTACTTCTGTTCTATAAGTTATTTACTTGAAGATCAGAATGTTTTTAATAGTTTAAAATTGAAAACTCTAAAATAACTACTTTTGTTCAATAAGTTATTTACTTGAAGAACAGAATTTTGTAGCAATTTAAAATCAAAATATTCTAACTAATACTTTAGTTACTTAAGTTATTTACTTGAAGATCAGAATTTTGTTAATAGTTTAAAATTGAAAACCCTAAAATAACTACTTTTGTTCTATAAGTTATTTACTTGAAGATCTGCATGTTGTTAATAGTTTAAAATTAAAAACTCTAAATTAACTACTTCTGTTCTATAAGTTATTTACATCAAGATCAGAATTTTGTTAATAGTTTAAAATTAAAAACTCGAAATTAACTACTTCTGTTCTATAAGTTATTTATTGAAGATCAGCATTTTGTAAATAGTTTAAAATTAAAAACTCTAAATTAACTACTTCTGGTCTATAAGTTATTTACTTGAAAATCAGTATTTTGTTAATAGTTTAAAATTAAAGCTATAAACTAACTACTTTTGTTCTTTTAGTTATTTACTTAAAGAACAGAAATTTGTAGACAATTTAAAATCGAAATCTTCAAACTAATACTTTAGTTCTTTAAGTTATTTACTTGAAGATCAGAATTTTGTTAATAGTTTAAAATTGAAAACCCTTAAATAACTATATTTGATCTATAAGTTATTTACTTGAAGATCAGAATGTTGTTAATAGTTTAAAATTGAAAACTCTAAATTAACTACTTCTGTTCTATAAGTTATTTACTTGAAGATCAGCATTTTGTTAATAGTTTAAAATTAAAAACTCTAAATTAACTACTTCTGGTCTATAAGTTATTTGCTTGAAAATCAGTATTTTCATCAAAATCAGTATATAACTACTTTTGTTCTATAAGTTATTTACTTGAAGAACAGAATTTTGTAGCAATTTAAAATCAAAATCTTCTAACTAATACTTTAGTTCCTTAAGTTATTTACTTGAAGATCAGAATTTCGTTAATAGTTTAGAATTGAAAACCCTAAAATAACTATTTTTGTTCTATAAGTTATTTACTTGAAGATCTGCATTTTGTTAATAGTTTAAAATTAAAAACTCTAAATTAACTACTTCTGTTCTATAAGTTATTTACTTGGAGATTAGAATGATTTTAATAGTTTAAAATTGAAAACTCTAAAATAACTACTTTTGTTCTATAAGTTATTTACTTAAAGAACAGAATTTTGTAGACAATTTAAAATCAAAATCTTCAATCTAATACTTTAGTTCTTTAAGTTATTTACTTGAAGATCTGCATTTTGTTAATAGTTTAAAATTAAAAACTCTAAATTAACTACTTCTGTTCTATAGGCTATTTACTTGAAGATCAGCATTTTGTTAATAGTTTAAAATTCAAAACTCTAAATTAACTACTTCTGGTCTATAAGTTATTTACTTGAAAATCAGTATTTTGTTAATAGTTTAAAATTAAAGCTATAAACTAACTACTTTTGTTCTTTTAGTTATTTACTTAAAGAACAGAAATTAGTAGACAATTTAAAATCGAAATCTTCAAACTAATACTTTAGTTCTTTAAGTTATTTACTTGAAGATCAGAATTTTGTCAATAGTTTAAAATTGAAAACCCTAAAATAACTATTTTTGTTCTATAAGTTATTTACTTGAAGATCAGAATTTTGTTAATAGTCTAAAATTGAAAACCCTAAAATAACTACTTTTGTTCCATAAGTTATTTACTTGAAGATCTGCATTTTGTTAATAGTTTAAAATTAAAAACTCGAAATTAACTACTCCTGTACTATAAGTTATTTATTGAAGATCAGCTTTTTGTAAATAGTTTAAAATTAAAAACTCTAAATTAACTACTTCTGGTCTATAAGTTATTTACTTGAAAATCAGTATTTTGTTAATAGTTTAAAATTAAAGCTATAAACTAACTACTTTTGTTCTTTTAGTTATTTACTTAAAGAACAGAAATTTGTAGACAATTTAAAATCGAAATCTTCAAACTAATACTTTAGTTCTTTAAGTTATTTACTTGAAGATCAGAATTTTGTTAATAGTTTAAAATTGAAAACCCTTAAATAACTATATTTGATCTATAAGTTATTTACTTGAAGATCAGAATGTTGTTAATAGTTTAAAATTGAAAACTCTAAATTAACTACTTCTGTTCTATAAGTTATTTACTTGAAGATCAGCATTTTGTTAATAGTTTAAAATTAAAAACTCTAAATTAACTACTTCTGGTCTATAAGTTATTTACTTGAAAATCAGTATTTTCATCAAAATCAGTATATAACTACTTTTGTTCTATAAGTTATTTACTTGAAGAACAGAATTTTGTAGCAATTTAAAATCAAAATCTTCTAACTAATACTTTAGTTCCTTAAGTTATTTACTTGAAGATCAGAATTTCGTTAATAGTTTAGAATTGAAAACCCTAAAATAACTATTTTTGTTCTATAAGTTATTTACTTGAAGATCTGCATTTTGTTAATAGTTTAAAATTAAAAACTCTAAATTAACTACTTCTGTTCTATAAGTTATTTACTTGGAGATCAGAATGTTTTTAATAGTTTAAAATTGAAAACTCTAAAATAACTACTTTTGTTCTATAAGTTATTTACTTAAAGAACAGAATTTTGTAGACAATTTAAAATCAAAATCTTCAATCTAATACTTTAGTTCTTTAAGTTATTTACTTGATGATCTGCATTTTGTTAATAGTTTAAAATTAAAAACTCTAAATTAACTACTTCTGTTCTATAGGCTATTTACTTGAAGATCAGCATTTTGTTAATAGTTTAAAATTCAAAACTCTAAATTAACTACTTCTGGTCTATAAGTTATTTACTTGAAAATCAGTATTTTGTTAATAGTTTAAAATTAAAGCTATAAACTAACTACTTTTGTTCTTTTAGTTATTTACTTAAAGAACAGAAATTAGTAGACAATTTAAAATCGAAATCTTCAAACTAATACTTTAGTTCTTTAAGTTATTTACTTGAAGATCAGAATTTTGTCAATAGTTTAAAATTGAAAACCCTAAAATAACTATTTTTGTTCTATAAGTTATTTACTTGAAGATCTGCATTTTGTTAATAGTTTAAAATTAAAAACTCTAAATTAACTACTTCTGTTCTATAGGCTATTTACTTGAAGATCAGCATTTTGTTAATAGTTTAAAATTCAAAACTCTAAATTAACTACTTCTGGTCTATAAGTTATTTACTTGAAAATCAGTATTTTGTTAATAGTTTAAAATTAAAGCTATAAACTAACTACTTTTGTTCTTTTAGTTATTTACTTAAAGAACAGAAATTAGTAGACAATTTAAAATCAAAATCTTCTAACTAATACTTTAGTTACTTAAATTATTTACTTGAAGATCAGAATTTTGTTAATAGTTTAAAATTGAAAACCTAAAATAACTACTTTTGTTCTATAAGTTATTTACTTGAAGATCTGCATTTTGTTAATAGTTTAAAATTAAAAACTCTAAATTAACTACTTCTGTTCTATAAGTTATTTACATGAAGATCAGAATTTTGTTAATAGTTTAAAATTGAAAACCCTAAAATAACTACTTTTGTTCTATAAGTAATTTACTTGAAGATCTGCATTTTGTTAATAGTTTAAAATTAAAAACTCTAAATTAACTACTTCTGTTCTATAAGTTATTTACTTGAAGATCAGAATTTTGCTAATAGTTTAAAATTGAAAACCCTAAAATAACTACTATTGTTCTATAAGTTATTTACTTGAAGATCAGAATGTTGTTAATAGTTTAAAATTGAAAACTCTAAAATAACTACTTTTGTTCTATAAGTTATTTACTAGAAGAACAGAATTTTGTAGCAATTTAAAATCAAAATCTTCTAACTAATACTTTAGTTCCTTAAGTTATTTACTTGAAGATCAGAATTTTGTTAATAGTTTAAAATTGAAAACGCTAAAATAACTACTTTTGTTCTATAAGCTATACACTTGAAGAAGAGAATTTTGTAGCAATTTAAAATTAAAATCTTCTAACTAATACTTTAGTTCTTTAAGTTATTTTCTTGAAGATCTGCATTTTGTTAATAGTTTAAAATTAAAATCTCTAAATTAACTACTTCTGATCTATAAGTTATTTACATGAAGATCAGAATTTTGTTAATAGTTTAAAATTGAATACCCCAAAATAACTACTTTTGTTCTATAAGTTATTTACTTGAAGATCAGAATTTTGTTAATAGTTTAAAATTGAAAACCCTAAAATAACTACTTTTGTTCTATAAGTTATTTACTTGAAGATCTGCATTTTGTTAATAGTTTAAAATTAAAAACTCTAAATTAACTACTTCTGTTCTATAAGTTATTTACTTGAAGATCAGAATGTTTTTAATAGTTTAAAATTAAAAACCCTAAAATAACTACTTTTGTTCTATAAGTTATTTACATAAAACTCAGAATTTTGTTAATAGTTTAAAATTGAAAACTTTTGTTCTATAAGTTATTTACTTGAAGATCTGCATTTTGTTAATAGTTTAAAATGGGAAACTTTAAAATAACTACTTTTGTTCTATAAGTTATTTACTTGAAGAACAGAATTTTGTAGCAATTTAAAATCAAAATATTCTAACTAATACTTTAGTTCTTTAAGTTATTTACTTGAAGATCAGAATTTTGCTAATAGTTTAAAATTGAAAACGCTAAAATAACTACTTTTGTTTTATAAGTTATTTAGTTGAAGATCTGCATTTTGTTAATAGTTTAAAAAAAAAGCTATAAACTAACTATTTTTCTTCTTTAAGTTATTTACTTAAAGAACAGAATTTTATAGACAATTTTAAATCAAAATCTTCAATCTAATACTTTAGTTCTTTAAGTTATTTACTTGAAGATCTGCATTTTGTTAATAGTTTAAAATTAAAAACTCTAAATTAACTACTTCTGTTCTATAGACTATTTACTTGAAGATCAGCATTTTGTTAATAGTTTAAAATTAAAAACTCTAAATTAACTACTTCTGGTCTATAAGTTATTTACTTGAAAATCAGTATTTTGTTAATAGTTTAAAATTAAAGCTATAAACTAACTACTTTTGTTCTTTTAGTTATTTACTAAAAGAACAGATAATATATGTCATAATATATGTCAATAATATAATAATATAATAATATGATAATATATGTCAAGTGACATATAGTGACAACACAATTTTATTTTGAAAAAATCATAAAAGCAATATTTTTTAACGTTCAGGTATATAAAAAGTGATAAATATACAGTGTTTCTAAGCCAGTTATGCAAGATGAGAAATCTAAACTATGAATAATCAACCTCAAATAGGAGATGCGGATTGCCCGTACTGTGGCAAAAAATTCAAACGCGCCGGTCTCCAGCGCCACATAAGAGCTGCCCATGCAGTCCCCGTTAATTTATCACAACCATCCAACCACGGCTGCGTCACCCCAGTTTCCCCTTCCTTCGTTGCTTCCTCTTCACCGCTAGAAACTGCCTACGGGGCTCCATTCTTAAACAAAGTCGGACCTAGGACTGGAATCTGGTCTAAAAGGTGGGATAAGGTATGTGGCCTTCATGGAAAACTTTACGACCTACCCTCAGGTGCCACCAGCAGAAAATTTGTGCAAATACTGGCAGATGAAATTGAATTGCTTACTAAGTCTGCCTATCCGTCAGAACGAGTGCTCATATTTGTACCCGTTATGCTGCAAAGAGACAAAAATGTCAGACAAGCAAAAGATATCATCAGGCTACTAGACCGTCGCCTGAAGCTATGGTCCGACGAAAGATACGAAATATTAATAACAGAATCTCTCAAATCTGACAAATCCCTCTGGAACAACCACAAAGCTGGCAACAAAGATCAGGTAACAAGAATATTTACACGTTTAGTTCTACGAGGAAAGATAAGTGAGGCCCTCAACTGGCTTTTAACTAAAGATACAAGCCGAATTCTAGATCCTAACGCCGAAGCTGATCCCTCAGGGAAAACAGTCACTGATGTTCTAAATGAAAAACACCCCCCACCAATTATTCCAGACCCACGCCTATTTTACCTCCCCGAAGACTTAACCGAGCTACCCCCACTACTTGAAGTCGACATCACAAGGGCACATGTCGAAAAAGTTGCGAGAAAACTTCACGGTGGCGGAGGTCCAGCCGGCACTACCGCCGAGCACTGGAAAGACTTCCTACTTCGATTTGGCGCAGCCAGCTCTCTCCTTCGAAATGCTGTTGCACAACTTACTATGAAATTAAATAACGAGACTGTCCCATGGCAGGAAATACAAGCGCTCATGTCAAGTCGCCTAGTTGCCATTGATAAAAACCCCGGGGTCCGACCGATCGGCATCGGTGAATGCCTCCGCCGTATTATATCAAAATGCATGATTGAAGCAACCGGCTCTGAAGTGACTGAGGCCTGCGCCCAAAAACAGCTATGTAGCGGTTTGAGCGGAGGAATCGAAGGTGCCATCCATGCCATGGACACCCAATTCAAACGGAATTGTCAACCAGGTTCCAACTGGGGAATGCTTCTCGTCGACGCCGACAACGCTTTCAATGCGGTGAACAGACAACTGGCCCTTTGGCAGGCAAGAATACATTGGCCACACTGCGCGAGGTTCTTATACAACACCTACAACGGCCATGCCGAGCTAGTCTTTCGTGACTCTGACACAAGGCTATACAGCAAAGAAGGAGTAACCCAAGGAGACCCGCTTGCCATGCCTTTATATGCCCTCGCAAGTCTTCCTCTTATAGACAAATTGAAAGATGCTAAAAAAACCACCCAATGCTGGTACGCCGATGACTCTTCAGCCCAGGGCACGCTCCCAAATTTACGTCGCTGGTGGGATAAAATAAATAGTACTGGCCCAGATTTCGGCTATTTTCCACAAGGGAAAAAATCTTTTCTCGTAGTGTCGGAGACTGACAAAGATACCGCTCGGAAGATATTCAAAGGAACAAATTTGACAGTTGTAACAGGAGCACGATTCCTCGGTGGCTACATAGGCGAAGGGAGAGATGACTTCGTCAAAAATAACGTAGAAAAATGGGTATCGACACTAGAAAAACTTACAGCTATCTGCAAAGATTCACCACAAGCCGCCTACACGACTCTCACCAAGGCATGTCAATTCAAGTGGTCCATTTTACTACGTGTTATAAAAAACGCCAATGAACTGTTTGAACCACTCACACAATCACTGCGCACCAGCTTCCTGCCAACTCTTCTAGGGGGTGATGTCTCAACGCAGGAGGCAAGCTTATTCACTCTCCCCGTCAATAAAGGAGGCCTGGCCATATCTGACCCATCTAATGCACCAAACTTGAATTACGAAACATCTAAAAGGGGATCCGAAATTCTATCATATGCCATAGTAGACCATACAAACATGAACCCGGCACAACATCACAAATCCCTGGCAGATGCTAGAAAAGATGGTAAAAAGGAGAAAGATGCGAATGACGACAAACTTTTAGAAAACATCCTTGAAAATCTTCCACCCATCAAAAAAAGGGCCATCGAAAGATCAATTGCGGAAAAAATGAAAACAAAATCATCTACCTGGCTCTCCGTAATTCCCACAAAGAAAGATAATTTGGATCTCTCCCCTCATGAATTTAGAGACGCTTTAGCCATCCGCTACTACAGAACACCCGTGTCAATGCCACCAACCTGCGACGGCTGTGGTAACGACAACTTCAACATCGATCACGCCCTATGCTGTAAAACCGGAGGCCTCATCACTAGAAGACACAATGAAATACGGGACCTGTTCTGCGAACTTTGCAATGAAGCATGGGGCAATGTTGTAAAAGAACCTATTGTTTCTGAAAATTCTCAAGGTGAATGTATGCTCCGTGGCGACTTAGCCTGCCGAGGTGTATGGGATGCCCAGAGGGAGGCGTTATTTGATATTCGTGTCGTTGACACCGACGCTCCCTCTTACATCTCACGCCCGGTAGGCTCCATACTACGATCCGCTGAAGATGAGAAAAAAAGAAAATACTCCGCTGCCTGTGAAGCTAAACATGCCACTTTCACCCCACTAGTAACCTCCGTGGACGGCGTCTTTGCACCACAGATGGCTACATTTGTCAGGAACCTTGGAGAGGCCATATCAGATCGTTGGGGCCGCTTATGTTCCTCGGTCATGGGCTGGCTGAGAGCACGAATTGCAATTGCAATCGTGCGCGCAACCAGCATGTGCATCAGAAGAACAAGACATAAGTGGAGGTCAGCCACCCTAATTGGTTTTGAAGACGGTGCCGCCCTCCCCCAAGTGCGTGAATAGCTCTAGATTTGTTTTTAGATACCTAAATATAGTTAGTGTTAGTCCTTAATTTTAGATATTGTTATAAATTTAATTGAATGTACATTTTGTAGATAATATATTTGTTATAGATAGTAGACAATTTAAAATCGAAATCTTCAAACTAATACTTTAGTTCTTTAAGTTATTTACTTGAAGATCAGAATTTTGTCAATAGTTTAAAATTGAAAACCCTAAAATAACTATTTTTGTTCTATAAGTGATTTACTTGAAGATCTGCATTTTGTTAATAGTTTAAATCTAAAAACTCTAAATTAACTACTTCTGTTCAATAAGTTATTTACTTGAAGATCAGAATGTTTTTAATACTTTAAAATTGAAAACTCTAAAATAACTACTTTTGTTCTATAAGTTATTTACTTGAAGAACAGAATTTTGTAGCAATTTAAAATCAAAATCTTCTCTCTAATACTTTAGTTACTTAAATTATTTACTTGAAGATCTGCATTTTGTTAATAGTTTAAAATTAAAAACTCTAAATTAACTACTTTTGTTCTATAAGTTATTTACTTGAAGATCAGAATTTTGTTAATAGCATAAAATTGAAAACTCTAAAATAACTACTTTTGTTATATAAGTTATTTACTTGAAGAACAGAATTTTGTAGCAATTTAAAATCAAAATATTCTAACTAATACTTTAGTTCTTTAAGTCATTTACTTGAAGATCAGAATTTTGCTAATAGTTTAAAATTGAAAACCCTAAAATAACTACTATTGTTCTATAAGTTATTTACTTGAAGATCAGAATGTTGTTAATAGTTTAAAATTGAAAACTCTAAAATAACTACTTTTGTTCTATAAGTTATTTACTAGAAGAACAGAATATTGTAGCAATTTAAAATCAAAATCTTCTAACTAATACTTTAGTTCCTTAAGTTATTTACTTGAAGATCAGAATTTTGTTAATAGTTTAAAATTGAAAACTCTAAATTAACAACTTCTGGTCTATAAGTAATTTACTTGAAGATCAGCATTTTGTTAATAGTTTAAAAAAAAAGCTATAAACTAACTACTTTTCTTCTTTAAGTTATTTACTTGAAGATCAGAATTTTCTTAATAGTTTAAAATTGAAAACGCTAAAATAACTACTTTTGTTCTATAAGCTATACACTTGAAGAAGAGAATTTTGTCGCAATTTAAAATCAAAATCTTCTAACTAATACTTTAGTTCTTTAAGTTATTTTCTTGAAGATCTGCATTTTGTTAATAGTTTAAAATTAAAATCTCTAAATTAACTACTTTTGATCTATAAGTTATTTACATGAAGATCAGAATTTTGTTAATAGTTTAAAATTGAATACCCCAAAATAACTACTTTTGTTCTATAAGTTATTTACTTGAAGATCAGAATTTTGTTAATAGTTTAAAATTGAAAACCCTAAAATAACTACTTTTGTTCTATAAGTTATTTACTTGAAGATCTACATTTTGTTAATAGTTTAAAATTAAAAACTCTAAATTAACTACTTCTGTTCTATAAGTTATTTACTTGAAGATCAGAATGTTTTTAATAGTTTAAAATTAAAAACCCTAAAATAACTACTTTTGTTCTATAAGTTATTTACTTGAAGAACAGAATTGTGTAGCAATTTAAAATCAAAATCTTCTAACTAATACTTTAGTTACTTAAATTATTTACTTGAAGATCAGAATTTTGTTAATAGTTTAAAATTGAAAACCTAAAATAACTACTTTTGTTCTATAAGTTATTTACTTGAAGATCTGCATTTTGTTAATAGTTTAAAATTAAAAACTCTAAATTAACTACTTCTGTTCTATAAGTTATTTACATGAAGATCAGAATTTTGTTAATAGTTTAAAATTGAAAACCCTAAAATAACTACTTTTGTTCTATAAGTAATTTACTTGAAGATCTGCATTTTGTTAATAGGTTAAAATTAAAAACTCTAAATTAACTACTTCTGTTCTATAAGTTATTTACTTGAAGATCAGAATTTTGTTAATAGTTTAAAATTGAAAACTCTAAAATAACTACTTTTGTTATATAAGTTATTTACTAGAAGAACAGAATTTTGCTAATAGTTTAAAATTGAAAACCCTAAAATAACTACTATTGTTTTATAAGTTATTTACTTGAAGATCAGAATGTTGTTAATAGTTTAAAATTGAAAACTCTAAAATAACTACTTTTGTTCTATAAGTTATTTACTAGAAGAACAGAATATTGTAGCAATTTAAAATCAAAATCTTCTAACTAATACTTTAGTTCCTTAAGTTATTTACTTGAAGATCAGAATTTTGTTAATAGTTTAAAATTGAAAACTCTAAATTAACTACTTCTGGTCTATAAGTTATTTACTTAAAGATCAGCATTTTGTTAATAGTTTAAAAAAAAAGCTATAAACTAACTACTTTTCTTCTTTAAGTTATTTACTTGAAGATCAGAATTTTGTTAATAGTTTAAAATTGAAAACGCTAAAATAACTACTTTTGTTCTATAAGCTATACACTTGAAGAAGAGAATTTTGTAGCAATTTAAAATCAAAATCTTCTAACTAATACTTTAGTTCTTTAAGTTATTTTCTTGAAGATCTGCATTTTGTTAATAGTTTAAAATTAAAATCTCTAAATTAACTACTTCTGATCTATAAGTTATTTACATGAAGATCAGAATTTTGTTAATAGTTTAAAATTGAATACCCTAAAATAACTACTTTTGTTCCATAAGTTATTTACTAGAAGATCTGCATTTTGTTAATAGTCTAAAATTAAAAACTCTAAATTAACTACTTCTGTTCTATAAGTTATTTACACAAGATCAGAATGTTGTTAATAGTTTAAAATTGAAAACTCTAAAATAACTACTTTTGTTCTATAAGTTATTTACTTGAAGATCAGAATTTTGTTAATAGTTTAAAATTGAAAACCCTAAAATAACTGCTTTTGTTCTATAAGTTATTTATTTGAAGATCTGCATTTTGTTAATAGTTTAAAAGTGAAAACTCAAAATTAACTACTTCTGTTCTATAAGTTATTTACTTGAAGAACAGAATTTTGTTAATAGTTTAAAATTAAAAACTCTAAATTAACTACTTCTGTTCTATAAGTTATTTACACAAGATCAGAATGTTGTTAATAGTTTAAAATTAAAAACTCTAAAATAACTACTTTTGTTCTATAAGTTATTTACTTGAAGATCAGAATTTTGTTAATAGTTTAAAATTGAAAACCCTAAAATAACTGCTTTTGTTCTATAAGTTATTTATTTGAAGATCTGCATTTTGTTAATAGTTTAAAAGTGAAAACTCAAAATTAACTACTTCTGTTCTATAAGTTATTTACTTGAAGAACAGAATTTTGTTAATAGTTTAAAATTAAAAACTCTAAATTAACTACTTCTGTTCTATAAGTTATTTACTTGAAGATCAGAATGTTTTTAATAGTTTAAAATTAAAAACCCTAAAATAACTACTTTTGTTCTATAAGTTATTTACATGAAGATCAGAATTTTGTTAATAGTTTAAAATTGAATACCCCAAAATAACTACTTTTGTTCTATAAGTTATTTACTTGAAGATCAGAATTTTGTTAATAGTTTAAAATTGAAAACCCTAAAATAACTACTTTTGTTCTATAAGTTATTTACTTGAAGATCTGCATTTTGTTAATAGTTTAAAATTAAAAACTCTAAATTAACTATTTCTGTTATATAAGTTATTTACATGAAGATCAGAATGTTTTTAATAGTTTAAAATTAAAAACCCTAAAATAACTACTTTTGTTCTATAAGTTATGTAGACGCCAGCGTCGGACGTCTATGGTTTAATCCGTTTACACCTGGTGGGAAGTGAATCTTCTTCTAGCCACTAGGAACGGGGTTTTTTATTTGAAGGACCAGTTTATTCTTCTTTTAATAATAAACACTTATTTTTGAGACTAACTATTTATTTAACTCTTGAATTACAATTTTCTAGTTCGTGAAATGCATGTTCACGTTTCAAAGTTTTGGTTAGTACTGACTTAAAACTAAAAAGTTGTTAGAAAGAGAAACGTACAAAAAAACATATGGTCTATGGTTTAATCCGTTTACACCTGGTGGGAAGTGAATCTTCTTCTAGCCACTAGGAACGGGGTTTTTTATTTGAAGGACCAGTTTATTCTTCTTTTAATAATAAACACTTATTTTTGAGACTAACTATTTATTTAACTCTTGAATTACAATTTTCTAGTTCGTGAAATGCATGTTCACGTTTCAAAGTTTTGGTTAGTACTGACTTAAAACTAAAAAGTTGTTAGAAAGAGAAACGTACAAAAAAACATATATACAAAATTATAGTTTCTAGGAACCACCGATATTTGTGGTTCCCACACAAAAAAAGGGAAACACTTGTCGAAGAGTTCGACCCTTCGATTTGCACGCTGGCAATAAAGAACGGCACCAAAAAAAAGACAAACAGATCAAACCGTTCAAAAAATGTCAAGGCGTAACAAAATTAATAAAAAAATATATATAAAGAGAAATTACGGCTCAAACATGCCGCCCGCCTTGAAAGAACCCTTTCAAAACAAAAATTAAACAATTAGAATAAACATATTATCGCATAAAAAGATTTCAGAAATTTAGATGAGACAAAAAATACAAGTTTAGAAATTAACATAAGTTTCGCAAGCACAAAGGAAATACCAAAATTCAAGTTCATAATATACAAGGGCATTAACGAATTTTTAACCCTCCGGCACTGGTAACACACACACTTTAGTCACAGGGCGTTTTAGTGATCCAGTTTTAGTTTTTAAAGTCACGACGCGACACACTCCGTCGCTCCCGGGATGGAGCTTTTCTAGTCTTCCTAGAACCCATTTCAATGGAGGCACGCCGTCTTCTTTGACGATAACTACTGCACCTAACCGCAGTAGACTCTGGTGATTTTTCTGCCACTTTGTACGAGTCTGCAGCTCAGACACGTATTCCTTTGACCATCTGCTCCAGAAGTGTTGTTTCATTTGTTGGAGCATGATGAAACGTTTTCTAGGATTAATCCTTAATTCGGCCAGTTGAGGCTCAACCACGGCCGTTAATGGTTGTCCAATCAAGAAGTGAGCAGGAGTTAAAGGAGATGGGTTATTGGGATCATTACTCAAAGGATAGAGGGGTCTGGAATTCAAACAAGCTTCGATTTGAGTCAATATCGTAGTAAATTCCTCGAAATTTAATTTTGTATCACCCAACACTCGTTTCAAATGAGTTTTAAAACTCTTTACTCCTGCCTCCCAGAGACCCCCAAAATTTGGAGCTCTCGGTGGGATAAAATGCCACTGTACATTTTCAAAATCAACCAGTCCTTTAAGTTCGTATTGTAAACGTTCAATCCGTGCTTGAGCACCTACAAAATTCGTACCGTTGTCGGAATATACATGCGAACAATGACCGCGACGAGAGACGAACCGGTGAAACGTTGCCATAAACGCATCGGTAGTTAAGTCGCTAACAACTTCTAAATGTACGGCCTTCGTTGCCAAACAAACAAAAACGCAAACGTACGCTTTTGTGACATTATATTTTTTTCCGTTTCGATCCTTTAACAAAAAGGGACCTGCAAAGTCAATACCGGTACTTAAAAATGGCCTGGACGCGGTAACTCTAACTAATGGCAGATTTCCCATTAGACTTTCAATTGATACAGGTCTTGCTTTAAAACATTTCACACAACTTCTGGTAATTTTCCTTACCAAGTTTCGACCGGCTATTACCCAAATACGATCGCGCAATGAGGCTAAAACTGCTTGGGGCCCCGCGTGCAACAATCTTTCATGTTCTTGTCTAATTAATAAAATAGTTAAATTGTGTTTTGCGTCTACAACTATCGGATGTTTTTTCTCAAAATCAAAAATTGAATTTTTCAATCTCCCCCCTACGCGTATAATCCCGGTGGGATCAACAAAAGGGTTTAAGTTTAATAATTTGCTATTAGAATGTACCTGATTACCTTTACGCAGCAATTTAAGTTCCTTGTTAAACATTTCAATCTGAGCAATTTTGACTAAACAATTTGTCGATTCTACAAGTTCGTCTGCAGTTAATGCTCCGAATACTCGATTTTCAACTTTAGACAATGCGTTTTTCTTAAATCGTAAACAATACGCGCAAACTCTTTGTAGTTTCGAAAATTTTGAAAATTTGTTGAAGAGTTCGAATGTTTTAACTGATGTGACTGTTAGAACAATTTTACTCTTACGAGCTTCCTTTTCTAACTCGTTTCTATCAACTTCCGGCATTAAATTGCGGTCGTTGTACATAGACCACAATTCTGATTTTTCAAACAAAAATTTCGGTCCATGCCACCATAATTTGCTATCGATAAGGTCATTTGATTGAATTCCGCGAGTCAACAAATCCGCGGGATTTTCCTGCGTTTTTACAAAATGCCAATCGTTGACAGACGTTAGAGCTTGTATTTCAGTCACTCTGTGCGCACAAAAGACCTTTAATAAGTGCGGTGACGTTTTTATCCAAGCTAAGGTAATCGTAGAATCGCTCCAAAGAAATTGTTCTTGGATTTCCATACCAAGAATCTTTTTAACTTTTACCACTAAATTTGATAATAAAAATGCCGCGGATAATTCTAGACGAGGTATAGTCAAAATTTTTAATGGAGCCACTCTGCTCTTTGCGCAAAGTAAATTGCAATGTACATTACCTTGAGTGTCTATGCTGCGAATATAGATTGCAGCTCCATATGCAGATTCGGATGCATCTGCAAATCCGTGTAATTCTATTTTAATTGGATCTTTGCAAATAACGTGCCGTTTTATTTCCAAATTATTTAAACTAGGCAGTTGTTTTTTGAACTTCTCAAAAGTTACATTTAATTCTTGCGGGATGAAATCATCCCATGACAAATTATGTTGCCAAATCTTCTGCAATATTATTTTTGCAGATATCACACAAGGCGCGAGTAAACCTAACGGATCGAAGAGTCTAGCGATGACCGACAGCACCGTTCTTTTAGTATTTCCCTTTTCAATTTTATCAATGTTTATAACGTATTTTAAAATATCCCTAGATGCGTGCCAAGTCAACCCGAGCGTTTTTGACTCTCCCTCTTCGCCTATGTTTAAAATTATATCGTTATTAGATTCGCTAATTTTCTTTAACATTTGTGAATTGTTAGAACTCCATTTGTTCAGTACAAAACATCCATCTTTCAAGATGTTTGTTATTTCCTCGTAAATTTGATTTATTTCTTCGATAGATTTTCCACCTGTAATTACATCATCCATATAGCAATCATTTTCTATAATTGAACTAGTGCGTGGATATTTAAACCGATTTTCTTTTGCTAATTGATATAAGCATCGCACTGCAAGAAATGACGCAGAAGTGGTACCGTAGGTGACCGTATTTAATTGATAGCGAATAATCTCCCCCGTTATAGGGTCACGCCAAAGAATTCTCTGCAGTGGTCTTTGTTCTTCAGATATCAATACTTGCCGATACATTTTAGTTACGTCCGCCGTTAATACGTAATTATGCTTCCTAAAGCGAGTAACGATAGAAAACAGATATTGTTGTATAACCGGACCCGTTGCCTGAATGTCATTCAGCGAATAACCACTCGTTGTTTTGGCGGACGCGTCGAACACCACCCTTAATTTGGTAGATAAACTTTCTTGTTTTATTACGCAATGATGACATAGATAGCAACACATGTAATCATTCTCATTAATTAATCTAGTTGAGTGTCCTAATTCTTCATATTCGCGTATGAATTTCGCGTATTCTAACTTTAAAGACTTATTTTTATTTAATTTTCTTTCCAACTGTTCAAAGCGTTTTAAAGCTATTTGTTTTGAATCCCCCAATATTTCCGCGGAATTTTTTAATGGGTACTTGACTACAAAACGTCCATCGGGCATGCGTTTTGTCGTATTCGCGAAATGTTTCTCGCAGAATTCTTCTTCTGGTGAAACCGCTTTGCTTTCTGGGCAATGTTCAGTTTCCCAAAAACGTATTAAATTCGAGTTTATGATTTCGTCCGACACGAATCCGCAGTATTTGCGTGAAGTCGCGCGTTGTGCCGATATTGGTCCCGAAATAACCCAGCCCAGTACAGTTTCCTGCATAATTGGTCGATTTTTTCCTAATTGATATTGACCTGAGCGTACCAAGCTCCAAAATAAATCTGCACCTATCAACATGTCGATTCGGTCAACTTGATTAAAGGTATTATCTGCTAATGTTATATATTCGGGTAGTTTTAGTGAAGTTTTATCAATTGGCGCAGAAGGCATATGATCCGCTATTTTTGGTACAATTAAGCACTTTAAGTTACCTTCGAAATTAGAATGTTTCGAGCTAAAACGTATATTCACTTCATTACTAATTTTTGTGAGTGCTTGATTTAATCCCGACACAGAAAAATTGATTTTTGAAACCGGCAGTTTCAACCTTTGCACGAGCTCGTTTGTAACAAAATGTGATTGAGAACCGGAGTCAAGCAAAACTCGCGCTCGGTGCGTATTTTCTTCATTATCATAAACGTTTATAATTGCTGTAGATAGCAATACTTGTGTGAACCCGTTAAATGAGTTACAAAGTGTAGTGGTACTTGCAATGGCGTTCTCTTCGCCTGCCGTATCGTTAGCTATAACTTGAACTTGTTCGATCGAACTGTTCTTTTTGATATTATGATCTTTATTGATCTCATAAGAATTGTTATTATGTAATGATGTATTATGTCGTTTACGACATTTCATGCAACCGCGCATCTTGCATTCATAAGTTGAATGATTTTTTCGAAAACAATTAAAACAAATACCAATTTGTTTCACTCTTTCCCAACGCTTATCAATGGGAAGTTTTAAGAACTCCTCACATTGATACATCAAATGCTTTCCGCTGCAATTAAAACATTCGTGACTCGTACTAGAGAAGAAATTATTACTTTTTGCTTTCGGTTTTTTGTATTCTGTCACGTTAGCGCCGTCAAGATTACCTAAAAATTTGGATTCCTTTCTGAGGAAAGCATAAAAATTCTGCATTGTAGGTAATTCTTCACTAAATTTAGATTCAAATTCGCGTCTCGTGACTTTGTCTAATTTTTGTAAAATTATATAAACAATTAATGTGTCCCAGTATTTCACCGGTTGTCCTAGGACTTCGAGAGCTTTCATGTGTTTGTTAAGATCATTAGTGAGTTTTCTTAGATGCTCGTGAGATTCGCGCGTGCTACTGGGCAAATCAAAAATGGATTTGACGTGATTTAATACAAGTAATCGTTTATCTTCATATTGCTCGACTAATAGATCCCATGCGCTTTCATAATTTGCACTAGAAACTTCCAGTGACTTAATTACATCTCGTGCTTCGCCTTTAAGACAAAGTCGTAAATATTGAAATTTTTGAATAGACGAGATAGTATCGTTTGTATGCACTAAGGAACTAAATGTGTCCTTAAAAAATAACCATTGGTCATATTGACCCTCAAAGGAAGGCATATTAATTCTCGGCAATCGAATTTGATTTAAATTATTAGTGCCGTTGCCACCAACGACGTTGCCGCTACCGACCGCGGAGATAACGCTGCCGACACCGACGGCGCCGGCGTTGCCGCTACCGACCGCGGAGATAACGCTGCCGCCCCCGACGGCACCGGCGTTGCCGCTACCGACCGCGGACATAACGCCGCCGCTACCAACGTTTGATGGTACCGACGCGCTTTTTACCGACCCCGAGTTTTCCCAATCCGTCTCATCGTTTTTCACAATTAATGTTTCCGCTTCGACTAATGATTTGAAATATTTATCTTCAAATAATTGTCTTTCGTTTTCGGAAAGATCTGAATTTTCTTCACCTAACATTTCGATTTCCGATTGAATTTCGTTAAATTCTTGGAACAACGGATTGATGTTTACAATTCGTAGCTTGACTTGAACTACATCTGGGTTCAGTCTATCAATATTTTTTAAAAATGTTTCGAACCTTGTGAGACTGCCCTTAATTATACCTCGTTTTTTTATTAATTCGGTTGCTTTTGCCATGGCAAGAAAAATATTTGAAATAACGCGAACCAATAATTAAATTTTAAAATAATTGTTTTCTTCCTTAAATTGATTTTTAAATTTTGCAATACAATAAATTAAGTAATATAAGTTAAATACTCCTTTGTAGCGAATGTTGCAATGAAAAAAAATGCTAGTTGCTTTTAATCGCGATAAACTTGCCGTAATTGACTCAAATCTCGCTTTTCGAAAAAGGAAAGGTATAAAAATAATTTTGTAAAAAGGAATTTGCTCACCTCTATCTTGATGTAATTAATAATTGTTGTTGTTTTCACTGTAGTGTGGACGTCAGCTTCAGGGCGTCCAGTTTTACACTTCGATTTATGATTTCTTGGCTGTTCGTAATTTGGCTCGTAGGACCAAAAATTCTATGTAGACGCCAGCGTCGGACGTCTATGGTTTAATCCGTTTACACCTGGTGGGAAGTGAATCTTCTTCTAGCCACTAGGAACGGGGTTTTTTATTTGAAGGACCAGTTTATTCTTCTTTTAATAATAAACACTTATTTTTGAGACTAACTATTTATTTAACTCTTGAATTACAATTTTCTAGTTCGTGAAATGCATGTTCACGTTTCAAAGTTTTGGTTAGTACTGACTTAAAACTAAAAAGTTGTTAGAAAGAGAAACGTACAAAAAAACTATATACAAAATTATAGTTTCTAGGAACCACCGATATTTGTGGTTCCCACACAAAAAAAGGGAAACACTTGTCGAAGAGTTCGACCCTTCGATTTGCACGCTGGCAATAAAGAACGGCACCAAAAAAAAGACAAACAGATCAAACCGTTCAAAAAATGTCAAGGCGTAACAAAATTAATAAAAAAATATATATAAAGAGAAATTACGGCTCAAACAAGTTATTTACTTGAAGATTTGCATTTTGTTAATAGTTTAAAATTAAAAACTCTAAATTAACTACTTCTGTTCTATAAGTTATTTACATAAAGCTCAGAATTTTGTTAATAGTTTAAAATTGAAAACCCTAAAATAACTACTTTAGTTCTATAAGTTATTTACTTGAAGATCTGCATTTTGTTAATAGTTTAAAATTAAAAACACTAAATTAACTACTTCTGTTCTATAAGTTATTTACATGAAGATCAGAATTTTGTTAATAGTTTAAAATGGGAAACTCTAAAATAACTACTTTTGTTCTATAAGTTATTTACTTGAAGATCAGAATTTTGTTAATAGTTTAAAATTGAAAACCCTAAAATAACTACTTTTGTTCTATAAGTTATTTACTTGAAGATCTGCATTTTGTTAATAGTTTAAAATTAAAAACTTTAAATTACCTACTTCTGTTCTATAAGTTATTTACTTGAAGATCAGAATTCTGTTAATAGTTTAAAATGGGAAACTCTAAAATAACTACTTTTGTTCTATAAGTTATTTACTTGAAGAACAGAATTTTGTAGCAATTTAAAATCAAAATATTCTAATTAATACTTTAGTTCTTTAAGATATTTACTTGAAGATCAGAATTTCGCTAATAGTTTAAAATTGAAAACCCTAAAATAACTACTTTTGTTCTATAAGTTATTTACTTGAAGATCTGCATTTTGTTTATAGTTTAAAATTAAAGCTATAATCTAACTACTTTTGTTCTTTTAGTTATTTACTTAAAAAACAGAAATATGTAGACAATTTAAAATCAAAATCTTCAAACTAATACTTTAGTTCTTTAAGTTATTTACTTGAAGATCAGAATTTTGTTAATAGTTCAAAATTGAAAATACTAAAATAACTAGGTTTGTTCTATAAGTTATTTACTTGAAGATCAGAATTTTGTTAATAGTTTAAAATTGAAAACCCTAAAATAACTACTTTTGTTCTATAAGCTATTTACTTGAAGAACAGAATTTTGTAGCAATTTAAAATCAAAATCTTCTAACTAATACTTTAGTTCCTTAAGTTATTTACTTGAAGATCAGAATTTTGTTAATAGTTTAAAAAAAAAGCTATAAACTAACTACTTTTCTTCTTTAAGTTATTTACTTAAAGAACAGAATTTTGTAGACAATTTAAAATCAAAATCTTCAATTTAATACATTAGTTCTTTAAGTTATTTACTTGAAGATCTGAATTTTGTTAAAAGTTTAAAATTGAAAACCCTAAAATAACTATTTTTGTTCTATAAGTTATTTACTTGAAGATCTGCATTTTGTTAATAGTTTAAAATTAAAAACTCTAAATTAACTACTTCTGTTCTATAAGTTATTTACTTGAAGATCAGAATGTTTTTAATAGTTTAAAATTGAAAACTCTAAAATAACTACTTTTGTTCTATAAGTTATTTACTTGAAGAAAAGAATTTTGTAGCAATTTAAAAACAAAATCTTCCAACTAATACTTTAGTTACTTAAATTATTTACTTGAAGATCAGAATTTTGTTAATAGTTTAAAAAAAAAGCTATAAACTAACTACTTTTCTTCTTTAAGTTATTTACTTAAAGAACAGAATTTTGTAGACAATTTAAAATCAAAATCTTCAATTTAATACATTAGTTCTTTAAGTTATTTACTTGAAGATCTGAATTTTGTTAATAGTATAAAATTGAAAACCCTAAAATAACTATTTTTGCTCTATAAGTTATTTACTAGAAGATCTGCAATTTGTAAATAGTTTAAAATTAAACACTCTAAATTAATTACTTCTGTTCTATAAGTTATTTACTTGAAGATCAGAATGTTGTTAATAGTTTAAAATTGAAAACTCTAGAATAACTACTTTTGTTCTATAAGTTATTTATTTAAAGATCTGCATTTTGTTAATAGTTTAAAATTGAAAACTCAAAATTAACTACTTCTGTTCTATAAGTTATTTACTTGAAGAACAGAATTTTGTTAATAGTTTAAAATTTAAAAACTCTAAATTAACTACTTCTGTTCTATAAGTTATTTACTTGAAGATCAGAATGTTTTTAATAGTTTAAAATTAAAAACCCTAAAATAACTACTTTTGTTCTATAAGTTATTTACATGAAGATCAGAATTTTGTTAATAGTTTAAAATTGAATACCCCAAAATAACTACTTTTGTTCTATAAGTTATTTACTTGAAGATCAGAATTTTGTTAATAGTTTAAAATTGAAAACCCTAAAATAACTACTTTTGTTCAATAAGTTATTTACTTGAAGATCTCCATTTTGTTAATAGTTTAAAATTAAAAACTCTAAATTAACTACTTCTGTTATATAAGTTATTTACATGAAGATCAGAATGTTTTTAATAGTTTAAAATTAAAAACCCTAAAATAACTACTTTTGTTCTATAAGTTATTTACTTGAAGATTTGCATTTTGTTAATAGTTTAAAATTAAAAACTCTAAATTAACTACTTCTGTTCTATAAGTTATTTACATAAAGCTCAGAATTTTGTTAATAGTTTAAAATTGAAAACCCTAAAATAACTACTTTAGTTCTATAAGTTATTTACTTGAAGATCTGCATTTTGTTAATAGTTTAAAATTAAAAACACTAAATTAACTACTTCTGTTCTATAAGTTATTTACATGAAGATCAGAATTTTGTTAATAGTTTAAAATGGGAAACTCTAAAATAACTACTTTTGTTCTATAAGTTATTTACTTGAAGAACAGAATTTTGTAGCAATTTAAAATCAAAATATTCTAACTAATACTTTAGTTCTTTAAGTTATTTACTTGAAGATCAGAATTTTGCTAATAGTTTAAAATTGAAAACGCTAAAATAACTACTTCTGGTCTATAAGTTATTTACTTGAAAATCAGTATTTTGTTAATAGTTTAAAATTAAAGCTATAAACTAACTACTTTTGTTCTTTTAGTTATTTACTTAAAGAACAGAAATTAGTAGACAATTTAATATCGAAATCTTCAAACTAATACTTTAGTTCTTTAAGTTATTTACTTGAAGATCAGAATATTGTCAATAGTTTAAAATTGAAAACCTTAAAATAACTATTTTTGTTCTATAAGTTATTTACTTGAAGATCCTCATTTTGTTAATAGTTTAAAATTAAAAACTCTAAATTAACTACTTCTGTTCTATAAGTTATTTACTTGAAGATCAGAATGTTTTTAATAGTTTAAAATTGAAAACTCTAAAATAACTACTTTTGTTCTATAAGTTATTTACTTGAAGAACAGAATTTTGTAGCAATTTAAAATCAAAATCTTCCAACTAATACTTTAGTTACTTAAATTATTTACTTGAAGATCAGAATTTTGTTAATAGTTTAAAATTAAAAACCTAAAATAACTACTTTTGTTCTATAAGTTATTTACTTGAAGATCTGCATTTTGTTAATAGTTTAAAATTAATAACTAAAAACTAACTACTTCTGTTCTATAAGTTATTTACATGAAGATCAGAATTTTGTTATTAGTTTAAAATTGAAAACGCTAAAATAACTACTTTTGTTCTATAAGCTATACACTTGAAGAAGAGAATTTTGTAGCAATTTAAAATCAAAATCTTCTAACTAATACTTTAGTTCTTTAAGTTATTTTCTTGAAGATCTGCATTTTGTTAATAGTTTAAAATTAAAATCTCTAAATTAACTACTTCTGTTCTATAAGTTATTTACATGAAGATCAGAATGTTGTTAATAGTTTAAAATTGAAAACTCTACAATAACTACTTTTGTTCTATAAGTTATTTACTTGAAGATCAGAATTTTGTTAATAGTTTAAAATTAAAAACTCTAAATTAACTACTTTTCTTCTTTAAGTTATTTACTTAAAAAACAGAATTTTGTAGACAATTTAAAATCAAAATCTTCAATCTAATACTTTAGTTGTTTAAGTTATTTACTTGAAGATCTACAATTTGTTAATAGTTTAAAATTAAAAACTCTAAATTAACTACTTCTGTTCTATAAGTTATTTACTTGAAGATCAGAATTTTGTTAATAGTTCAAAATTGAAAACTCTAAAATAACTACGTTTGTGCTATAAGTTATTTACTTGAAGATCTGGATTTTTTTAATAGTTTAAAATTAAAAACTCTAAATTAACTACTTCTGTTCTATAAGTTATTTACTTGAAGATCAGAATTTTGTTAATAGTTTAAAATTGAAAACCCTAAAATAACTACTTTTGTTCTATAAGTTATTTACTTGAAGATCTGCATTTGGTTAATAGTTTAAAATTAAAAACTCTAAATTAACTACTTCTGTTCTATAAGTTATTTACTTGAAGATCGGCATTTTGTTAATAGTTTAAAATTAAAAACTCTAAATTAACTACTACTGGTCTATAAGTTATTTACTTGAAAATCAGTATTTTGTTAATAGTTTAAAATTAAAGCTATAAAATAACTACTTTTGCTCTATAAGTTATTTACTTGAAGAACAGAATTTTGTAGAAATTTAAAATCAAAATCTTCTAACTAATACTTTAGTTACTTAAGTTCTTTACTTGAAGATCAGAATTTTGTTAATAGTTTAAAATTGAAAACCCTAAAATAACTTCTTTTGTTCTATAAGTTATTTACTTGAAGATCTGCATTTTGTTAATAGTTTAAAATTAAAAACCCTAAAATAACTACTTCTGTTCAATAAGTTATTTACTTGAAGATCAGAATGTAGTTAATAGTTTAAAATTGAAAACTCTAAAATAACTACTTTTGCTCTATAAGTTATTTACTTGAAGATCAGCATTTTGTTAATAGTTTAAAATTAAAAACTCTAAATTAACTACTTCTGGTCTATAAGTTATTTACTTGAAGATCTGCATTTTGTTAATAGTTTAAAATTAAAAACTCTAAAATAACTACTTCTGTTCTATAAGTTATTTACTTGAAGATCTGCATTTTGTTTATTGTTTAAAATTAAAAACTCTAAAATAACTACTTCTGTTCTATAAGTTATTTACTTGAAGATCAGAATTTTGTAAATAGTTTAAAATTGAAAACCCTAAAATAACTACTTTTGTTCTATAAGTTATTTACTTGAAGATCTGCATTTTGTTAATAGTTTAAAATTAAAAACTCTAAATTAACTACTTCTGTTCTATAAGTTATTTACTTGAAGATCAGAATGTTGTTAATAGTTTAAAATTGAAAACTCTAGAATAACTACTTTTGTTCTATAAGTTATTTATTTGAAGATCTGCATTTTGTTAATAGTTTAAAATTAAAAACTCTAAATTAACTACTTCTGGTCTATAAGTTATTTACTTGAAGATCTGCATTTTGTTAATAGTTTAAAATTAAAAACTCTAAATCAACTACTTCTGTTCTATAAGTTATTTACTTGAAGATCTGCATTTTGTTTATTGTTTAAAATTAAAAACTCTAAAATAACTACTTCTGTTCTATAAGTTATTTACTTGAAGATCAGAATTTTGTAAATAGTTTAAAATTGAAAACCCTAAAATAACTACTTTTGTTCTATAAGTTATTTACTTGAAGATCTGCATTTTGTTTATTGTTTAAAATTAAAAACTCTAAAATAACTACTTCTGTTCTATAAGTTATTTACTTGAAGATCAGAATGTTGTTAATAGTTTAAAATTGAAAACTCTAGAATAACTACTTTTGTTCTATAAGTTATTTATTTGAAGATCTGCATTTTGTTAATAGTTTAAAATTGAAAACTCAAAATTAACTACTTCTGTTCTATAAGTTATTTACTTGAAGAACAGAATTTTGTTAATAGTTTAAAATTTAAAAACTCTAAATTAACTACTTCTGTTCTATAAGTTATTTACTTGAAGATCAGAATGTTTTTAATAGTTTAAAATTAAAAACCCTAAAATAACTACTTTTGTTCTATAAGTTATTTACATGAAGATCAGAATTTTGTTAATAGTTTAAAATTGAATACCCCAAAATAACTACTTTTGTTCTATAAGTTATTTACTTGAAGATCAGAATTTTGTTAATAGTTTAAAATTGAAAACCCTAAAATAACTACTTTTGTTCAATAAGTTATTTACTTGAAGATCTCCATTTTGTTAATAGTTTAAAATTAAAAACTCTAAATTAACTACTTCTGTTATATAAGTTATTTACATGAAGATCAGAATGTTTTTAATAGTTTAAAATTAAAAACCCTAAAATAACTACTTTTGTTCTATAAGTTATTTACTTGAAGATTTGCATTTTGTTAATAGTTTAAAATTAAAAACTCTAAATTAACTACTTCTGTTCTATAAGTTATTTACATAAAGCTCAGAATTTTGTTAATAGTTTAAAATTGAAAACCCTAAAATAACTACTTTAGTTCTATAAGTTATTTACTTGAAGATCTGCATTTTGTTAATAGTTTAAAATTAAAAACACTAAATTAACTACTTCTGTTCTATAAGTTATTTACATGAAGATCAGAATTTTGTTAATAGTTTAAAATGGGAAACTCTAAAATAACTACTTTTGTTCTATAAGTTATTTACTTGAAGAACAGAATTTTGTAGCAATTTAAAATCAAAATATTCTAACTAATACTTTAGTTCTTTAAGTTATTTACTTGAAGATCAGAATTTTGCTAATAGTTTAAAATTGAAAACGCTAAAATAACTACTTCTGGTCTATAAGTTATTTACTTGAAAGTCAGTATTTTGTTAATAGTTTAAAATTAAAGCTATAAACTAACTACTTTTGTTCTTTTAGTTATTTACTTAAAGAACAGAAATTAGTAGACAATTTAATATCGAATTCTTCAAACTAATACTTTAGTTCTTTAAGTTATTTACTTGAAGATCAGAATATTGTCAATAGTTTAAAATTGAAAACCTTAAAATAACTATTTTTGTTCTATAAGTTATTTACTTGAAGATCCTCATTTTGTTAATAGTTTAAAATTAAAAACTCTAAATTAACTACTTCTGTTCTATAAGTTATTTACTTGAAGATCAGAATGTTTTTAATAGTTTAAAATTGAAAACTCTAAAATAACTACTTTTGTTCTATAAGTTATTTACTTGAAGAACAGAATTTTGTAGCAATTTAAAATCAAAATCTTCCAACTAATACTTTAGTTACTTAAATTATTTACTTGAAGATCAGAATTTTGTTAATAGTTTAAAATTGAAAACCTAAAATAACTACTTTTGTTCTATAAGTTATTTACTTGAAGATCTGCATTTTGTTAATAGTTTAAAATTAATAACCAAAAACTAACTACTTCTGTTCTATAAGTTATTTACATGAAGATCAGAATTTTATTATTAGTTTAAAATTGAAAACGCTAAAATAACTACTTTTGTTCTATAAGCTATACACTTGAAGAAGAGAATTTTGTAGCAATTTAAAATCAAAATCTTCTAACTAATACTTTAGTTCTTTAAGTTATTTTCTTGAAGATCTGCATTTTGTTAATAGTTTAAAATTAAAATCTCTAAATTAACTACTTCTGTTCTATAAGTTATTTACATGAAGATCAGAATGTTGTTAATAGTTTAAAATTGAAAACTCTACAATAACTACTTTTGTTCTATAAGTTATTTACTTGAAGATCAGAATTTTGTTAATAGTTTAAAATTAAAAACTCTAAATTAACTACTTTTCTTCTTTAAGTTATTTACTTAAAAAACAGAATTTTGTAGACAATTTAAAATCAAAATCTTCAATCTAATACTTTAGTTGTTTAAGTTATTTACTTGAAGATCTGCAATTTGTTAATAGTTTAAAATTAAAAACTCTAAATTAACTACTTCTGTTCTATAAGTTATTTACTTGAAGATCAGAATTTTGTTAATAGTTCAAAATTGAAAAGTCTAAAATAACTACGTTTGTGCTATAAGTTATTTACTTGAAGATCTGGATTTTTTTAATAGTTTAAAATTAAAAACTCTAAATTAACTACTTCTGTTCTATAAGTTATTTACTTGAAGATCAGAATTTTGTTAATAGTTTAAAATTGAAAACCCTAAAATTACTACTTTTGTTCTATAAGTTATTTACTTGAAGATCTGCATTTGGTTAATAGTTTAAAATTAAAAACTCTAAATTAACTACTTCTGTTCTATAAGTTATTTACTTGAAGATCGGCATTTTGTTAATAGTTTAAAATTAAAAACTCTAAATTAACTACTTCTGGTCTATAAGTTATTTACTTGAAAATCAGTATTTTGTTAATAGTTTAAAATTAAAGCTATAAAATAACTACTTTTGCTCTATAAGTTATTTACTTGAAGATCAGCATTTTGTTAATAGTTTAAAATTGAAAACCCTAAAATTACTACTTTTGTTCTATAAGTTATTTACTTGAAGATCTGCATTTGGTTAATAGTTTAAAATTAAAAACTCTAAGTTAACTACTTCTGTTCTATAAGTTATTTACTTGAAGATCTGCATTTTGTTAATAGTTTAAAATTAAAAACCCTAAAATAACTACTTCTGTTCAATAAGTTATTTACTTGAAGATCAGAATGTAGTTAATAGTTTAAAATTGAAAACTCTAAAATAACTACTTTTGCTCTATAAGTTATTTACTTGAAGATCAGCATTTTGTTAATAGTTTAAAATTAAAAACTCTAAATTAACTACTTCTGGTCTATAAGTTATTTACTTGAAGATCTGCATTTTGTTAATAGTTTAAAATTAAAAACTCTAAAATAACTACTTCTGTTCTATAAGTTATTTACTTGAAGATCTGCATTTTGTTTATTGTTTAAAATTAAAAACTCTAAAATAACTACTTCTGTTCTATAAGTTATTTACTTGAAGATCAGAATTTTGTAAATAGTTTAAAATTGAAAACCCTAAAATAACTACTTTTGTTCTATAAGTTATTTACTTGAAGATCTGCATTTTGTTAATAGTTTAAAATTAAAAACTCTAAATTAACTACTTCTGTTCTATAAGATATTTACTTGAAGATCAGCATTTTGTTAATAGTTTAAAATTAAAAACTCTAAATTAACTACTTCTGGTCTATAAGTTATTTACTTGAAGATCAGCATTTTGTTAATAGTTTAAAAAAAAGCTATAAACTAACTACTTTTCTTCTTTAAGTTATTTACTTAGAGAACAGAATTTTGTACACAATTTGAAATCAAATTCTTCAAACCAATACTTTAGTTCTTTAAGTTATTTACTTGAAGATCAGAATTATGTTAATAGTTCAAAATTGAAAATACTAAAATAACTACGTTTGTGCTATAAGTTATTTACTTGAAGATCTGGATTTTTTTAATAGTTTAAAATTAAAAACTCTAAATTAACTACTTCTGTTCTATAAGTTATTTACTTGAAGATCAGAATTTTGTTAATAGTTTAAAATTGAAAACCCTAAAATTACTACTTTTGTTCTATAAGTTATTTACTTGAAGATCTGCATTTGGTTAATAGTTTAAAATTAAAAACTCTAAATTAACTACTTCTGTTCTATAAGTTATTTACTTGAAGATCGGCATTTTGTTAATAGTTTAAAATTAAAAACTCTAAATTAACTACTTCTGGTCTATAAGTTATTTACTTGAAAGTCAGTATTTTGTTAATAGTTTAAAATTAAAGCTATAAACTAACTACTTTTGTTCTTTTAGTTATTTACTTAAAGAACAGAAATTTGTAGACAATTTAAAATCGAAATTTTCAAACTAATACTTTAGTTCTTTAAGTTATTTACTTGAAGATCTGAATTTTGTTAATAGTTTAAAATTGAAAACCCTAAAATAACTATTTTTGTTCTATCAGTTATTTACTTGAAGATCTGCATTTTGTTAATAGTTTAAAATTAAAAACTTTAAATTAACTACTTCTGGTCTATAAGTTATTTACTTGAAGATCAGCATTTTGTTAATAGTTTAAAAAAAAGCTATAAACTAACTACTTTTCTTCTTTAAGTTATTTACTTAAAGAACAGAATTTTGTACACAATTTGAAATTAAATACTTCAAACCAATACTTTAGTTCTTTAAGTTATTTACTTGAAGATCAGAATTTTGTTAATAGTTTAAAATTGAAAACTCTAAAATAACTACTTTTGTTCTATATGTTATTTACTTGAAGAAAAGAATTTTGTAGCAATTTAAAATCAAAATCTTCTAACTAATACTTTAGTTACTTAAGTTATTTACTTGAAGATCAGAATTTTGTTAATAGTTTAAAATTTAAAACCCTAAAATAACTACTTTTGTTCTATAAGTTATTTACTTGAAGATCTGCATTTTGTTAATAGTTTAAAATTAAAAACTCTAAATTAACTACTTCTGTTCTATAAGTTATTTACTTGAAGATCAGAATGTTGTTAATAGTTTAAAATTGAAAACTCTAAAATAACTACTTTTGCTCTATAAGTTATTTACTTGAAGATCAGAATTTTGTTAATAGTTTAAAATTTAAGACCCTAAAATAACTACTTTTGTTCTATAAGTTATTTACTTGAAGATCTGCATTTTGTTAATAGTTTAAAATTAAAAACTCTAAATTAACTACTTCTGTTCTATAAGTTATTTACTTGAAGATCAGAATGTTGTTAATAGTTTAAAATTGAAAACTCTAAAATAACTACTTTTGCTCTATAAGTTATTTACTTGAAGAACAGAATTTTGTAGCAATTTAAAATCAAAATCTTCTAACTAATACTTGAGTTCCTTAAGTTATTTACTTGAAGATCAGAATTTTGTTAATAGTTTAAAATTGAAAACCCTAAAATAACTACTTTTGTTCTATAAGTTATTTACTTGCAGATCTGCATTTTGTTAATAGTTTAAAATTAAAAACTCTAAATTAACTACTTCTGTTCTATAAGATATTTACTTGAAGATCAGCATTTTGTTAATAGTTTAAAATTAAAAACTCTAAATTAACTACTTCTGGTCTATAAGTTATTTACTTGAAGATCAGCATTTTGTTAATAGTTTAAAAAAAAAGCTATAAACTAACTACTTTTCTTCTTTAAGTTATTTACTTAAAGAACAGAATTTTGTACACAATTTAAAATCAAATTCTTCAAACCAATACTTTAGTACTTTAAGTTATTTACTTGAAGATCAGAATTATGTTAATAGTTCAAAATTGAAAATACTAAAATAACTACTTTTGTTCTATAAGTTATTTACTTGAAGATCTGCATTTTGTTAATAGTTTAAAATTAAAAACTCTAAATTAACTACTTCTGTTCTATAAGATATTTACTTGCAGATCAGCATTTTGTTAATAGTTTAAAATTAAAAACTCTAAATTAACTACTTCTGGTCTATAAGTTATTTACTTGAAGATCAGAATTTTGTTAATAGTTCAAAATTGAAATACTAAAATAAATACGTTTGTTCTATAAGTTATTTACTTGAAGGTCTGGATTTTGTTAATAGTTTAAAAATAAAAACTCTAAATTTACTACTTCTGTTCTAGAAGTTATTTACTTGAAGATCAGAATTTTGTTAATAGTTTAAAATTAAAAACCCTAAAATAACTACTTTTGATCTATAAGTTATTTACTTGAAAATCTGCATTTTGTTAATAGTTTAAAATTAAAAACTCTAAATTAACTACTTCTGTTCTATAAGTTATTGACTTGAAGATGAGCATTTTGTTAATAGTTTAAAATTAAAAATTCTAAATTAACTACTTCTGGTCTATAAGTTATTTACTTGAAAATCAGTATTTTGTTAATAGTTTAAAATTAAAGCTATAAACTAACTACTTTTGTTCTTTTAGTTATTTACTTAAAGAACAGAAATTTGTAGACAATTTAAAATCGAAATTTTCAAACTAATACTTTAGTTCTTTAAGTTATTTACTTGAAGATCTGAATTTTGTTAATAGTTTAAAATTGAAAACCCTAAAATAACTATTTTTGTTCTATCAGTTATTTACTTGAAGATCTGCATTTTGTTAATAGTTTAAAATTAAAAACTTTAAATTAACTACTTCTGTTCTATAAGTTATTTACTTGAAGATCAGAATGTTGTTAATAGTTTAAAATTGAAAACCCGAAAATAACTACTTTTGTTCTATAAGTTATTTACTAGAAAAACAGAATTTTGTAGACAATTTAAAATCAAAATCTTCAAACTAATACTTTAGTTCTTTCAGTTATTTACTTGAAGATGAGAATTTTGTTAATAGTTTAAAATTGAAAACGCTAAAATAACTACTTTTGTTCAACAAGCTATACACTTGAAGAAGAGAATTTTGTAGCAATTTAAAATCAAAATCTTCTAACTAATACTTTAGATCTTTAAGTTATTTTCTTGAAGATCTGCATTTTGTTAATAGTTTAAAATTAAAAACTCTAAATTAACTACTTCTGTTCTATAAGATATTTACTTGAAGATTAGCATTTTGTTAATAGTTTGAAATTAAAAACTCTAAATTAACTACTTCTGGTCTATAAGTTATTTACATGAAGATCAGAATTTTGTTAATAGTTTAAAATTGAAAACCCAAAAATAACTACTTTTTTTCTATAAGTTATTTACTTGAAGATCTGCATTTTGTTAATAGTCTAAAATTAAAAATTCTAAATTAACTACTTCTGTTCTATAAGTTATTTACTTGAAGATCAGAATGTTGTTAATAGTTTAAAATTGAAAACTCTAAAATAACTACTTTTGTTCTATAAGTTATTTACTTGAAGAACAGAATTTTGTAGCAATTTAAAATCAAAATCTTCTAACTAATACTTTAGTTCTTTAAGTTATTTACTTGAAGATCAGCGTTTTGTTAATAGTTTAAAAAAAAAAGCTATAAACTAACTACTTCTCTTCTTTAAGTTATTTACTTAAAAAACAGAATTTTGTAGACAATTTAAAATCAAAATCTTCAATCTAATGCTTTAGTTGTTTAAGTTATTTACTGCAAGATTAGAATTTTGTTAATAGTTTAAAATTGAAAACCCGAAAATAACTACTTTTGTTCTATAAGCTATTTACTTGAAGATCAGCATTTTGTTAATAGTTTAAAATTAAAAACTCTAAATTAACTACTTCTGTTCTATAAGTTATTTACTTGAAGATCAGCATTTTGTTAATAGTTTAAAATTAAAGCTATAAACTAACTACTTTTGTTCTTTTAGTTATTTACTTAAAGAACAGAATTTTGTAGACAATTTAAAATCAAAATCTTCAATCTAATACTTTAGTTGTTTAAGTTATTTACTTGAAGATCTGCAATTTGTTAATAGTTTAAAATTAAAAACTCTAAATTAACTACTTCTGTTCTATAAGAAATTTACTTGAAGATCAGCATTTTGTTAATAGTTTAAAATTGAAAACCCTAAAATAACTACTTTTGTTCTATAAGTTATTTACTTAAAGATCTGCATTTTGTTAATAGTTTAAAATTAAAAACTCTAAATTAACTACTTCTGTTCTATAAGTTATTTACTTGAAGATCAGAATGTTGCTAATAGTTTAAAATTGAAAACTCAAAAATAACTACTTTTGTTCTATAAGTTATTTACTTGAAGAACGGAATTTTGTAGCAATTTAAAATCAAAATCTTCTAACTAATACTTTAGTTGCTTAAGTTATTTACTTGAAGATCAGAATTTTGTTATTAGTTTAAAATTGAAAACCCTGAAATAACTACTTTTGTTCTATAAGTTATTTACTTGAAGATCTGCATTTTGTTTATAGTTTACAATTAAAAACTCTAAATTAACTACTTCTGTTCTATAAGTTATTTACATGAAGATCATAATTTTGTTAATAGTTTAAAATTGAAAACTCTAAAATAACTACTTTTGCTCTATAAGTTATTTACTTGAAGATCAGCATTTTGTTAATAGTTTAGAATTAAAAACTCTAAATTAACTACTTCTGGTCTATAAGTTATTTACTTGAAGATCTGCATTTTGTTAATAGTTTAAAATTAAAAACTCTAAAATAACTACTTCTGTTCTATAAGTTATTTACTTGAAGATCTGCATTTTGTTAATAGTTTAAAATTAAAAACTCTAAAATAACTACTTCTGTTCTATAAGTTATTTACTTGAAGATCAGAATTTTGTTAATAGTTTAAAATTGAAAACCCTAAAATAACTACTTTTGTTCTATAAGTTATTTACTTGAAGATCTGCATTTTGTTTATAGTTTAAAATTAAAAACTCTAAATTAACTACTTCTGTTTTATAAGATATTTACTTGAAGATCAGCATTTTGTTAATAGTTTATAATTAAAAACTCTAAATTAACTACTTCTGGGCTATAAGTTATTTACTTGAAGATCAGCATTTTGTTAATAGTTTTAAAAAAAAGCTATAAACTAACTACTTTTCTTCTTTAAGTTATTTACTTAAAGAACTGAATTTTGTAGACAATTTAAAATCAAATTCTTCAAACTAATACTTTAGTTCTTTAAGTTATTTACTTGAAGATCAGAATTTTGTTAATAGTTCTAAATTGAAAATACTAAAATAACTACTTTTGTTCTATAAGTTATTTACTTGAAGGTCTGGGTTTTGTTAATAGTTTAAAATTAAAAACTCTAAATTAACTACTTCTGTTCTATAAGTTATTTATTTGAAGATCAGAATTTTGTTAATAGTTTAAAATTAAAAACCCTAAAATAACTACTTTTGTTCTATAAGTTATGTACTTGAAGATCTGCATTTTGTTAATAGTTTGAAATTAAAAACTCTAAATTAACTACTTCTGTTCTATAAGTTATTGACTTGAAGATCAGCTTTTTGTTAATAGTTTAAAATTAAAAACTCTAAATTAACGACTTTTGGTCTATAAGTTATTTACTTGAAAATCAGTATTTTGTTAATAGTTTAAAATTAAAGCTATAAACTAACTACTTTTGTTCTTTTAGTTATTTACTTAAAGAACAGAAATTTGTAGACAATTTAAAATCGAAATCTTCAAACTAATACTTTAGTTCTTTAAGTTATTTACTTGAAGATCTGAATTTTGTTAATAGTTTAAAATTGAAAACCCTAAAATAACTATTTTTGATCTATCAGTTATTTACTTGAAGATCTGCATTTTGTTAATAGTTTAAAATTAAAAACTCTAAATTAACTACTTCTGTTCTATAAGTTTTTTACTTGAAGATCAGAATGTTGTTAATAGTTTAAAATTGAAAACCCGAAAATAACTACTTTTGTTCTATAAGTTATTTACTAGAAAAACAGAATTTTGTAGACAATTTAAAATCAAAATCTTCAAACTAATACTTTAGTTCTTTAAGTTATTTACTTGAAGATCAAAATTTTGTTAATAGTTTAAAATTGAAAACGCTAAAATAACTACTTTTGTTCTATAAGCTATACATTTGAAGAAGAGAATTTTGTAGCAATTTAAAATCAAAATCTTCTAACTAATACTTTAGTTCTTTAAGTTATTTTCTTGAAGATCTGCATTTTGATAATAGTCTAATATTAAAAACTCTAAATTAACTACTTCTGTTCTATAAGTTATTTGCTTGAAGATCAGAATGTTGTTAATAGTTTAACATTGAAAACTCTAAAATAACTACTTTTGTTCTATAAGTTATTTACTTGAAGATCAGCATTTTGTTAATAGTTTAAAATTAAAAACTCTAAATTAACTACTTCTGGTTTATAAGTTATTTACTTGAAGATCTGCATTTTGTTAATAGTTTAAAATTAAAAACTCTAAAATAACTACTTTTGTTCTATAAGTTATTTACTTGAAGATCTGCATTTTGTTAATAGTTTAAAATTAAAAACTCTAAAATAACTACTTCTGTTCTATAAGTTATTTACTTGAAGATCAGAGTTTTGTTAATAGTTTAAAATTAAAGCTATAAACTAACTACTTTTGTTCTTTTAGTTATTTACTTAAAGAACAGAAATTTGTAGACAATTTAAAATCGAAATCTTCAAACTAATACTTTAGTTCTTTAAGTTATTTACTTGAAGATCAGAATGTTGTTAATAGTATAAAATTGAAAACCCTAAAATAACTATTTTTGTTCTATAAGTTATTTACTTGAAGAACAGAATTTTGTAGCAATTTAAAATCAAAATCTTCTAACTAATACTTTAGTTACTTAAGTTATTTACTTGAAGATCAGAATTTTGTTAATAGTTTAAAATTGAAAACTCTAAAATAACTACTTTTGTTCTATATGTTATTTACTTGAAGAAAAGAATTTTGTAGCAATTTAAAATCAAAATCTTCTAACTAATACTTTAGTTACTTAAGTTATTTACTTGAAGATCAGAATTTTGTTAATAGTTTAAAATTTAAAACCCTAAAATAACTACTTTTGTTCTATAAGTTATTTACTTGAAGATCTGCATTTTGTTAATAGTTTAAAATTAAAAACTCTAAATTAACTACTTCTGTTCTATAAGTTATTTACTTGAAGATCAGAATGTTGTTAATAGTTTAAAATTGAAAACTCTAAAATAACTACTTTTGCTCTATAAGTTATTTACTTGAAGATCAGAATTTTGTTAATAGTTTAAAATTTAAGACCCTAAAATAACTACTTTTGTTCTATAAGTTATTTACTTGAAGATCTGCATTTTGTTAATAGTTTAAAATTAAAAACTCTAAATTAACTACTTCTGTTCTATAAGTTATTTACTTGAAGATCAGAATGTTGTTAATAGTTTAAAATTGAAAACTCTAAAATAACTACTTTTGCTCTATAAGTTATTTACTTGAAGAACAGAATTTTGTAGCAATTTAAAATCAAAATCTTCTAACTAATACTTGAGTTCCTTAAGTTATTTACTTGAAGATCAGAATTTTGTTAATAGTTTAAAATTGAAAACCCTAAAATAACTACTTTTGTTCTATAAGTTATTTACTTGCAGATCTGCATTTTGTTAATAGTTTAAAATTAAAAACTCTAAATTAACTACTTCTGTTCTATAAGATATTTACTTGAAGATCAGCATTTTGTTAATAGTTTAAAATTAAAAACTCTAAATTAACTACTTCTGGTCTATAAGTTATTTACTTGAAGATCAGCATTTTGTTAATAGTTTAAAAAAAAAGCTATAAACTAACTACTTTTCTTCTTTAAGTTATTTACTTAAAGAACAGAATTTTGTACACAATTTAAAATCAAATTCTTCAAACCAATACTTTAGTACTTTAAGTTATTTACTTGAAGATCAGAATTATGTTAATAGTTCAAAATTGAAAATACTAAAATAACTACTTTTGTTCTATAAGTTATTTACTTGAAGATCTGCATTTTGTTAATAGTTTAAAATTAAAAACTCTAAATTAACTACTTCTGTTCTATAAGATATTTACTTGCAGATCAGCATTTTGTTAATAGTTTAAAATTAAAAACTCTAAATTAACTACTTCTGGTCTATAAGTTATTTACTTGAAGATCAGAATTTTGTTAATAGTTCAAAATTGAAATACTAAAATAAATACGTTTGTTCTATAAGTTATTTACTTGAAGGTCTGGATTTTGTTAATAGTTTAAAAATAAAAACTCTAAATTTACTACTTCTGTTCTAGAAGTTATTTACTTGAAGATCAGAATTTTGTTAATAGTTTAAAATTAAAAACCCTAAAATAACTACTTTTGATCTATAAGTTATTTACTTGAAAATCTGCATTTTGTTAATAGTTTAAAATTAAAAACTCTAAATTAACTACTTCTGTTCTATAAGTTATTGACTTGAAGATGAGCATTTTGTTAATAGTTTAAAATTAAAAATTCTAAATTAACTACTTCTGGTCTATAAGTTATTTACTTGAAAATCAGTATTTTGTTAATAGTTTAAAATTAAAGCTATAAACTAACTACTTTTGTTCTTTTAGTTATTTACTTAAAGAACAGAAATTTGTAGACAATTTAAAATCGAAATTTTCAAACTAATACTTTAGTTCTTTAAGTTATTTACTTGAAGATCTGAATTTTGTTAATAGTTTAAAATTGAAAACCCTAAAATAACTATTTTTGTTCTATCAGTTATTTACTTGAAGATCTGCATTTTGTTAATAGTTTAAAATTAAAAACTTTAAATTAACTACTTCTGTTCTATAAGTTATTTACTTGAAGATCAGAATGTTGTTAATAGTTTAAAATTGAAAACCCGAAAATAACTACTTTTGTTCTATAAGTTATTTACTAGAAAAACAGAATTTTGTAGACAATTTAAAATCAAAATCTTCAAACTAATACTTTAGTTCTTTCAGTTATTTACTTGAAGATGAGAATTTTGTTAATAGTTTAAAATTGAAAACGCTAAAATAACTACTTTTGTTCAACAAGCTATACACTTGAAGAAGAGAATTTTGTAGCAATTTAAAATCAAAATCTTCTAACTAATACTTTAGATCTTTAAGTTATTTTCTTGAAGATCTGCATTTTGTTAATAGTTTAAAATTAAAAACTCTAAATTAACTACTTCTGTTCTATAAGATATTTACTTGAAGATTAGCATTTTGTTAATAGTTTGAAATTAAAAACTCTAAATTAACTACTTCTGGTCTATAAGTTATTTACATGAAGATCAGAATTTTGTTAATAGTTTAAAATTGAAAACCCAAAAATAACTACTTTTTTTCTATAAGTTATTTACTTGAAGATCTGCATTTTGTTAATAGTCTAAAATTAAAAATTCTAAATTAACTACTTCTGTTCTATAAGTTATTTACTTGAAGATCAGAATGTTGTTAATAGTTTAAAATTGAAAACTCTAAAATAACTACTTTTGTTCTATAAGTTATTTACTTGAAGAACAGAATTTTGTAGCAATTTAAAATCAAAATCTTCTAACTAATACTTTAGTTCTTTAAGTTATTTACTTGAAGATCAGCGTTTTGTTAATAGTTTAAAAAAAAAAGCTATAAACTAACTACTTCTCTTCTTTAAGTTATTTACTTAAAAAACAGAATTTTGTAGACAATTTAAAATCAAAATCTTCAATCTAATGCTTTAGTTGTTTAAGTTATTTACTGCAAGATTAGAATTTTGTTAATAGTTTAAAATTGAAAACCCGAAAATAACTACTTTTGTTCTATAAGCTATTTACTTGAAGATCAGCATTTTGTTAATAGTTTAAAATTAAAAACTCTAAATTAACTACTTCTGTTCTATAAGTTATTTACTTGAAGATCAGCATTTTGTGAATAGTTTAAAATTATAGCTATAAACTAACTACTTTTGTTCTTTTAGTTATTTACTTAAAGAACAGAATTTTGTAGACAATTTAAAATCAAAATCTTCAATCTAATACTTTAGTTGTTTAAGTTATTTACTTGAAGATCTGCAATTTGTTAATAGTTTAAAATTAAAAACTCTAAATTAACTACTTCTGTTCTATAAGAAATTTACTTGAAGATCAGCATTTTGTTAATAGTTTAAAATTGAAAACCCTAAAATAACTACTTTTGTTCTATAAGTTATTTACTTAAAGATCTGCATTTTGTTAATAGTTTAAAATTAAAAACTCTAAATTAACTACTTCTGTTCTATAAGTTATTTACTTGAAGATCAGAATGTTGCTAATAGTTTAAAATTGCAAACTCAAAAATAACTACTTTTGTTCTATAAGTTATTTACTTGAAGAACGGAATTTTGTAGCAATTTAAAATCAAAATCTTCTAACTAATACTTTAGTTGCTTAAGTTATTTACTTGAAGATCAGAATTTTGTTATTAGTTTAAAATTGAAAACCCTGAAATAACTACTTTTGTTCTATAAGTTATTTACTTGAAGATCTGCATTTTGTTTATAGTTTACAATTAAAAACTCTAAATTAACTACTTCTGTTCTATAAGTTATTTACATGAAGATCATAATTTTGTTAATAGTTTAAAATTGAAAACTCTAAAATAACTACTTTTGCTCTATAAGTTATTTACTTGAAGATCAGCATTTTGTTAATAGTTTAGAATTAAAAACTCTAAATTAACTACTTCTGGTCTATAAGTTATTTACTTGAAGATCTGCATTTTGTTAATAGTTTAAAATTAAAAACTCTAAAATAACTACTTCTGTTCTATAAGTTATTTACTTGAAGATCTGCATTTTGTTAATAGTTTAAAATTAAAAACTCTAAAATAACTACTTCTGTTCTATAAGTTATTTACTTGAAGATCAGAATTTTGTTAATAGTTTAAAATTGAAAACCCTAAAATAACTACTTTTGTTCTATAAGTTATTTACTTGAAGATCTGCATTTTGTTTATAGTTTAAAATTAAAAACTCTAAATTAACTACTTCTGTTTTATAAGATATTTACTTGAAGATCAGCATTTTGTTAATAGTTTATAATTAAAAACTCTAAATTAACTACTTCTGGGCTATAAGTTATTTACTTGAAGATCAGCATTTTGTTAATAGTTTTAAAAAAAAGCTATAAACTAACTACTTTTCTTCTTTAAGTTATTTACTTAAAGAACTGAATTTTGTAGACAATTTAAAATCAAATTCTTCAAACTAATACTTTAGTTCTTTAAGTTATTTACTTGAAGATCAGAATTTTGTTAATAGTTCTAAATTGAAAATACTAAAATAACTACTTTTGTTCTATAAGTTATTTACTTGAAGGTCTGGGTTTTGTTAATAGTTTAAAATTAAAAACTCTAAATTAACTACTTCTGTTCTATAAGTTATTTATTTGAAGATCAGAATTTTGTTAATAGTTTAAAATTAAAAACCCTAAAATAACTACTTTTGTTCTATAAGTTATGTACTTGAAGATCTGCATTTTGTTAATAGTTTGAAATTAAAAACTCTAAATTAACTACTTCTGTTCTATAAGTTATTGACTTGAAGATCAGCTTTTTGTTAATAGTTTAAAATTAAAAACTCTAAATTAACGACTTTTGGTCTATAAGTTATTTACTTGAAAATCAGTATTTTGTTAATAGTTTAAAATTAAAGCTATAAACTAACTACTTTTGTTCTTTTAGTTATTTACTTAAAGAACAGAAATTTGTAGACAATTTAAAATCGAAATCTTCAAACTAATACTTTAGTTCTTTAAGTTATTTACTTGAAGATCTGAATTTTGTTAATAGTTTAAAATTGAAAACCCTAAAATAACTATTTTTGATCTATCAGTTATTTACTTGAAGATCTGCATTTTGTTAATAGTTTAAAATTAAAAACTCTAAATTAACTACTTCTGTTCTATAAGTTTTTTACTTGAAGATCAGAATGTTGTTAATAGTTTAAAATTGAAAACCCGAAAATAACTACTTTTGTTCTATAAGTTATTTACTAGAAAAACAGAATTTTGTAGACAATTTAAAATCAAAATCTTCAAACTAATACTTTAGTTCTTTAAGTTATTTACTTGAAGATCAAAATTTTGTTAATAGTTTAAAATTGAAAACGCTAAAATAACTACTTTTGTTCTATAAGCTATACATTTGAAGAAGAGAATTTTGTAGCAATTTAAAATCAAAATCTTCTAACTAATACTTTAGTTCTTTAAGTTATTTTCTTGAAGATCTGCATTTTGATAATAGTCTAATATTAAAAACTCTAAATTAACTACTTCTGTTCTATAAGTTATTTGCTTGAAGATCAGAATGTTGTTAATAGTTTAACATTGAAAACTCTAAAATAACTACTTTTGTTCTATAAGTTATTTACTTGAAGATCAGCATTTTGTTAATAGTTTAAAATTAAAAACTCTAAATTAACTACTTCTGGTTTATAAGTTATTTACTTGAAGATCTGCATTTTGTTAATAGTTTAAAATTAAAAACTCTAAAATAACTACTTTTGTTCTATAAGTTATTTACTTGAAGATCTGCATTTTGTTAATAGTTTAAAATTAAAAACTCTAAAATAACTACTTCTGTTCTATAAGTTATTTACTTGAAGATCAGAGTTTTGTTAATAGTTTAAAATTAAAGCTATAAACTAACTACTTTTGTTCTTTTAGTTATTTACTTAAAGAACAGAAATTTGTAGACAATTTAAAATCGAAATCTTCAAACTAATACTTTAGTTCTTTAAGTTATTTACTTGAAGATCAGAATGTTGTTAATAGTATAAAATTGAAAACCCTAAAATAACTATTTTTGTTCTATAAGTTATTTACTTGAAGAACAGAATTTTGTAGCAATTTAAAATCAAAATCTTCTAACTAATACTTTAGTTACTTAAGTTATTTACTTGAAGATCAGAATTTTGTTAATAGTTTAAAATTGAAAACTCTAAAATAACTACTTTTGTTCTATATGTTATTTACTTGAAGAACAGAATTTTGTAGCAATTTAAAATCAAAATCTTCTAACTAATACTTTAGTTACTTAAGTTATTTACTTGAAGATCAGAATTTTGTTAATAGTTTAAAATTTAAAACCCTAAAATAACTACTTTTGTTCTATAAGTTATTTACTTGAAGATCTGCATTTTGTTAATAGTTTAAAATTAAAAACTCTAAATTAACTACTTCTGTTCTATAAGTTATTTACTTGAAGATCAGAATGTTGTTAATAGTTTAAAATTGAAAACTCTAAAATAACTACTTTTGCTCTATAAGTTATTTACTTGAAGATCAGAATTTTGTTAATAGTTTAAAATTTAAAACCCTAAAATAACTACTTTTGTTCTATAAGTTATTTACTTGAAGATCTGCATTTTGTTAATAGTTTAAAATTAAAAACTCTAAATTAACTACTTCTGTTCTATAAGTTATTTACTTGAAGATCAGAATGTTGTTAATAGTTTAAAATTGAAAACTCTAAAATAACTACTTTTGCTCTATAAGTTATTTACTTGAAGAACAGAATTTTGTAGCAATTTAAAATCAAAATCTTCTAACTAATACTTGAGTTCCTTAAGTTATTTACTTGAAGATCAGAATTTTGTTAATAGTTTAAAATTGAAAACCCTAAAATAACTACTTTTGTTCTATAAGTTATTTACTTGCAGATCTGCATTTTGTTAATAGTTTAAAATTAAAAACTCTAAATTAACTACTTCTGTTCTATAAGATATTTACTTGAAGATCGGCATTTTGTTAATAGTTTAAAATTAAAAACTCTAAATTAACTACTTCTGGTCTATAAGTTATTTACTTGAAGATCAGCATTTTGTTAATAGTTTAAAAAAAAAGCTATAAACTAACTACTTTTCTTCTTTAAGTTATTTACTTAAAGAACAGAATTTTGTACACAATTTAAAATCAAATTCTTCAAACCAATACTTTAGTACTTTAAGTTATTTACTTGAAGATCAGAATTATGTTAATAGTTCAAAATTGAAAATACTAAAATAACTACTTTTGTTCTATAAGTTATTTACTTGAAGAACAGAATTTTGTAGCAATTTAAAATCAAAATCTTCTAACTAATACTTTAGTTACTTAAGTTATTTACTTGAAGATCAGAATTTTGTTAATAGTTCAAAATTGAAAATACTAAAATAACTACGTTTGTTCTATAAGTTATTAACTTGAAGATCTGGACTTTGTTAATAGTTTAAAATTAAAAACTCTAAATTAACTACTTCTGTTCTATAAGTTATTTACTTGAAGATCAGTATTTTGTTAATAGTTTAAAATTGAAAACCCTAAAATAACTACTTTTGTTCTATAAGTTATTTACTGGAAGATCTGCATTTTGTTAATAGTTTAAAATTAAAAACTGTAAATTAACTACTTCTGTTCTATAAGTTATTTACTTGAAGATCAGCATTTTGTTAATAGTTTAAAATTAAAAACTCTAAATTAACTACTTCTGGTCTATAACTTATTTACTTGAAAATCAGTATTTTGTTAATAGTTTAAAATTAAAGCTATAAACTAACTACTTTTGGTCTTTTAGTTATTTACTTAAAGAACAGAAATTTGTAGACAATTTAAAATCGAAATCTTCAAACTAATACTTCAGTTCTTTAAGTTATGTACTTGAAGATCTGAATTTTGTTAATAGTTCAAAATTGAAAATACTAAAATAACTACTTTTGTTCTATAAGTTATTTACTTGAAGATCAGAATTTTGTTAATAGTTTAAAATTAAAAACTCTAAATTAACTACTTCTGTTCTATAAGATATTTACTTGAAGATCAGCATTTTGTTAATAGTTTATAATTAAAAACTCTAAATTAACTACTTCTGGTCTATAAGTTATTTACTTGAAGATCAGAATTTTGTTAATAGTTCAAAATTGAAAATACTAAAATAACTACTTTTGTTCTATAAGTTATTTACTTGAAGATCAGAATTTTGTTAATAGTTCAAAATTGAAAATACTAAAATAACTACGTTTGTTCTATAAGTTATTTACTTGAAGGTCTAGGTTTTGTTAATAGTTTAAAATTACAAACTCTAAATTAACTACTTCTGTTCTATAAGTTATTTACTTGAAGATCAGAATTTTGTTAATAGTTTAAAATTGAAAACCCTAAAATAACTACTTTTGTTCTATAAGTTATTTACTTGAAGATCTGCATTTTGTTAATAGTTTAAAATTAAAAACTCTAAATTAACTACTTCTGTTCTATAAGTTATTGACTTGAAGATCAGCTTTTTGTTAATAGTTTAAAATTAAAGCTATAAACTAACTACTTTTGTTCTTTTAGTTATTTACTTAAAGAACAGAAGTTTGTAGACAATTTAAAATCGAAATCTTCAAACTAATACTTTAGTTCTTTAAGTTATTTACTTGAAGATCTAAATTTTGTTAATAGTTTAAAATTGAAAACCCTAAAATAACTATTTTTGATCTATCAGTTATTTACTTGATCTGCATTTTGTTAATAGTTTAAAATTAAAAACTCTAAATTAACTACTTCTGTTCTATAAGTTATTTACTTGAAGATCTGCATTTTGTTCATAGTTTAAAATTAAAAACTCTAAATTAACTACTTCTGTTGAATAATTTATTTACTTGAAGATCAGAACTTTGTTAATAGTTTAAAATTGAAAACCCTAAAATAACTACTTTTGATCTATAAGTTATTTACTTGAAAATCTGCATTTTGTTAATAGTTCAAAATTGAAATACTAAAATAAATACGTTTGTTCTATAAGTTATTTACTTGAAGGTCTGGATTTTGTTAATAGTTTAAAAATAAAAACTCTAAATTTACTACTTCTGTTCTAGAAGTTATTTACTTGAAGATCAGAATTTTGTTAATAGTTTAAAATTAAAAACCCTAAAATAACTACTTTTGATCTATAAGTTATTTACTTGAAAATCTGCATTTTGTTAATAGTTTAAAATTAAAAACTCTAAATTAACTACTTCTGTTCTATAAGTTATTGACTTGAAGATGAGCATTTTGTTAATAGTTTAAAATTAAAAATTCTAAATTAACTACTTCTGGTCTATAAGTTATTTACTTGAAAATCAGTATTTTGTTAATAGTTTAAAATTAAAGCTATAAACTAACTACTTTTGTTCTTTTAGTTATTTACTTAAAGAACAGAAATTTGTAGACAATTTAAAATCGAAATTTTCAAACTAATACTTTAGTTCTTTAAGTTATTTACTTGAAGATCTGAATTTTGTTAATAGTTTAAAATTGAAAACTCTAAAATAACTACTTTTGCTCTATAAGTTATTTACTTGAAGAACAGAATTTTGTAGCAATTTAAAATCAAAATCTTCCAACTAATACTTGAGTTCCTTAAGTTATTTACTTGAAGATCAGAATTTTGTTAATAGTTTAAAATTGAAAACCCTAAAATAACTACTTTTGTTCTATAAGTTATTTACTTGCAGATCTGCATTTTGTTAATAGTTTAAAATTAAAAACTCTAAATTAACTACTTCTGTTCTATAAGATATGTACTTGAAGATCAGCATTTTGTTAATAGTTTAAAATTAAAAACTCTAAATTAACTACTTCTGGTCTATAAGTTATTTACTTGAAGATCAGCATTTTGTTAATAGTTTAAAAAAAAAGCTATAAACTAACTACTTTTGTTCTTTTAGTTATTTACTTAAAGAACAGAAATTTGTAGACAATTTAAAATCGAAATTTTCAAACTAATACTTTAGTACTTTAAGTTATTTACTTGAAGATCAGAATTATGTTAATAGTTCAAAATTGAAAATACTAAAATAACTACTTTTGTTCTATAAGTTATTTACTTGAAGAACAGAATTTTGTAGCAATTTAAAATCAAAATCTTCTAACTAATACTTTAGTTACTTAAGTTATTTACTTGAAGATCAGAATTTTGTTAATAGTTCAAAATTGAAAATACTAAAATAACTACGTTTGTTCTATAAGTTATTAACTTGAAGATCTGGATTTTGTTAATAGTTTAAAATTAAAAACTCTAAATTAACTACTTCTGTTCTATAAGTTATTTACTTGAAGATCAGTATTTTGTTAATAGTTTAAAATTGAAAACCCTAAAATAACTACTTTTGTTCTATAAGTTATTTACTGGAAGATCTGCATTTTGTTAATAGTTTAAAATTAAAAACTGTAAATTAACTACTTCTGTTCTATAAGTTATTTACTTGAAGATCAGCATTTTGTTAATAGTTTAAAATTAAAAACTCTAAATTAACTACTTCTGGTCTATAACTTATTTACTTGAAAATCAGTATTTTGTTAATAGTTTAAAATTAAAGCTATAAACTAACTACTTTTGGTCTTTTAGTTATTTACTTAAAGAACAGAAATTTGTAGACAATTTAAAATCGAAATCTTCAAACTAATACTTCAGTTCTTTAAGTTATGTACTTGAAGATCTGAATTTTGTTAATAGTTCAAAATTGAAAATACTAAAATAACTACTTTTGTTCTATAAGTTATTTACTTGAAGATCAGAATTTTGTTAATAGTTTAAAATTAAAAACTCTAAATTAACTACTTCTGTTCTATAAGATATTTACTTGAAGATCAGCATTTTGTTAATAGTTTATAATTAAAAACTCTAAATTAACTACTTCTGGTCTATAAGTTATTTACTTGAAGATCAGAATTTTGTTAATAGTTCAAAATTGAAAATACTAAAATAACTACTTTTGTTCTATAAGTTATTTACTTGAAGATCAGAATTTTGTTAATAGTTCAAAATTGAAAATACTAAAATAACTACGTTTGTTCTATAAGTTATTTACTTGAAGGTCTAGGTTTTGTTAATAGTTTAAAATTACAAACTCTAAATTAACTACTTCTGTTCTATAAGTTATTTACTTGAAGATCAGAATTTTGTTAATAGTTTAAAATTGAAAACCCTAAAATAACTACTTTTGTTCTATAAGTTATTTACTTGAAGATCTGCATTTTGTTAATAGTTTAAAATTAAAAACTCTAAATTAACTACTTCTGTTCTATAAGTTATTGACTTGAAGATCAGCTTTTTGTTAATAGTTTAAAATTAAAGCTATAAACTAACTACTTTTGTTCTTTTAGTTATTTACTTAAAGAACAGAAGTTTGTAGACAATTTAAAATCGAAATCTTCAAACTAATACTTTAGTTCTTTAAGTTATTTACTTGAAGATCTAAATTTTGTTAATAGTTTAAAATTGAAAACCCTAAAATAACTATTTTTGATCTATCAGTTATTTACTTGATCTGCATTTTGTTAATAGTTTAAAATTAAAAACTCTAAATTAACTACTTCTGTTCTATAAGTTATTTACTTGAAGATCTGCATTTTGTTCATAGTTTAAAATTAAAAACTCTAAATTAACTACTTCTGTTGAATAATTTATTTACTTGAAGATCAGAACTTTGTTAATAGTTTAAAATTGAAAACCCTAAAATAACTACTTTTGATCTATAAGTTATTTACTTGAAAATCTGCATTTTGTTAATAGTTCAAAATTGAAATACTAAAATAAATACGTTTGTTCTATAAGTTATTTACTTGAAGGTCTGGATTTTGTTAATAGTTTAAAAATAAAAACTCTAAATTTACTACTTCTGTTCTAGAAGTTATTTACTTGAAGATCAGAATTTTGTTAATAGTTTAAAATTAAAAACCCTAAAATAACTACTTTTGATCTATAAGTTATTTACTTGAAAATCTGCATTTTGTTAATAGTTTAAAATTAAAAACTCTAAATTAACTACTTCTGTTCTATAAGTTATTGACTTGAAGATGAGCATTTTGTTAATAGTTTAAAATTAAAAATTCTAAATTAACTACTTCTGGTCTATAAGTTATTTACTTGAAAATCAGTATTTTGTTAATAGTTTAAAATTAAAGCTATAAACTAACTACTTTTGTTCTTTTAGTTATTTACTTAAAGAACAGAAATTTGTAGACAATTTAAAATCGAAATTTTCAAACTAATACTTTAGTTCTTTAAGTTATTTACTTGAAGATCTGAATTTTGTTAATAGTTTAAAATTGAAAACTCTAAAATAACTACTTTTGCTCTATAAGTTATTTACTTGAAGAACAGAATTTTGTAGCAATTTAAAATCAAAATCTTCCAACTAATACTTGAGTTCCTTAAGTTATTTACTTGAAGATCAGAATTTTGTTAATAGTTTAAAATTGAAAACCCTAAAATAACTACTTTTGTTCTATAAGTTATTTACTTGCAGATCTGCATTTTGTTAATAGTTTAAAATTAAAAACTCTAAATTAACTACTTCTGTTCTATAAGATATGTACTTGAAGATCAGCATTTTGTTAATAGTTTAAAATTAAAAACTCTAAATTAACTACTTCTGGTCTATAAGTTATTTACTTGAAGATCAGCATTTTGTTAATAGTTTAAAAAAAAAGCTATAAACTAACTACTTTTGTTCTTTTAGTTATTTACTTAAAGAACAGAAATTTGTAGACAATTTAAAATCGAAATTTTCAAACTAATACTTTAGTACTTTAAGTTATTTACTTGAAGATCAGAATTATGTTAATAGTTCAAAATTGAAAATACTAAAATAACTACTTTTGTTCTATAAGTTATTTACTTGAAGAACAGAATTTTGTAGCAATTTAAAATCAAAATCTTCTAACTAATACTTTAGTTACTTAAGTTATTTACTTGAAGATCAGAATTTTGTTAATAGTTCAAAATTGAAAATACTAAAATAACTACGTTTGTTCTATAAGTTATTAACTTGAAGATCTGGATTTTGTTAATAGTTTAAAATTAAAAACTCTAAATTAACTACTTCTGTTCTATAAGTTATTTACTTGAAGATCAGTATTTTGTTAATAGTTTAAAATTGAAAACCCTAAAATAACTACTTTTGTTCTATAAGTTATTTACTGGAAGATCTGCATTTTGTTAATAGTTTAAAATTAAAAACTGTAAATTAACTACTTCTGTTCTATAAGTTATTTACTTGAAGATCAGCATTTTGTTAATAGTTTAAAATTAAAAACTCTAAATTAACTACTTCTGGTCTATAACTTATTTACTTGAAAATCAGTATTTTGTTAATAGTTTAAAATTAAAGCTATAAACTAACTACTTTTGGTCTTTTAGTTATTTACTTAAAGAACAGAAATTTGTAGACAATTTAAAATCGAAATCTTCAAACTAATACTTCAGTTCTTTAAGTTATGTACTTGAAGATCTGAATTTTGTTAATAGTTCAAAATTGAAAATACTAAAATAACTACTTTTGTTCTATAAGTTATTTACTTGAAGATCAGAATTTTGTTAATAGTTTAAAATTAAAAACTCTAAATTAACTACTTCTTTTCTATAAGATATTTACTTGAAGATCTGCATTTTGTTAATAGTTTATAATTAAAAACTCTAAATTAACTACTTCTGGTCTATATGATATTTACTTGAAGATCAGAATTTTGTTAATAGTTCAAAATTGAAGATACTAAAATAACTACTTTTGTTCTATAAGTTATTTACTTGAAGATCAGAATTTTGTTAATAGTTCAAAATTGAAAATACTAAAATAACTACGTTTGTTCTATAAGTTATTTACTTGAAGGTCTAGGTTTTGTTAATAGTTTAAAATTACAAACTCTAAATTAACTACTTCTGTTCTATAAGTTATTTACTTGAAGATCAGAATTTTGTTAATAGTTTAAAATTGAAAACCCTAAAATAACTACTTTTGTTCTATAAGTTATTTACTTGAAGATCTGCATTTTGTTAATAGTTTAAAATTAAAAACTCTAAATTAACTACTTCTGTTCTATAAGTTATTGACTTGAAGATCAGCTTTTTGTTAATAGTTTAAAATTAAAAACTCTAAATTAACGACTTCTGGTCTATAAGTTATTTACTTTAAAATCAGTATTTTGTTAATAGTTTAAAATTAAAGCTATAAACTAACTACTTTTGTTCTTTTAGTTATTTACTTAAAGAACAGAAGTGTGTAGACAATTTAAAATCGAAATCTTTAAACTAATACTTTAGCTCTTTAAGATATTTACTTGAAGATCTGAATTTTGTTAATAGTTTAAAATTGAAAACCCTAAAATAACTATTTTTGATCTATCAGTTATTTACTTGATCTGCATTTTGTTAATAGTTTAAAATTAAAAACTCTAAATTAACTACTTCTGTTCTATAAGTTATTTACTTGAAGATCAGAATTTTGTTAATAGTTTAAAATTGAAAACGTTAAAATAACTACTTTTGTTCTATAAGCTATACACTTGAAGAAGAGAATTTTGTAGCAATTTAAAATCAAAATCTTCTAACTAATACTTTAGTTCTTTAAGTTATTTTCTTGAAGATCTGCATTTTGTTCATAGTTTAAAATTAAAAACTCTAAATTAACTACTTCTGTTGAATAATTTATTTACTTGAAGATCAGAACTTTGTTAATAGTTTAAAATTGAAAACCCTAAAATAACTACTTTTGTTCTATAAGTTATTTACTTGAAGATCTGCATTTTGTTAATAGTTTAAAATTAAAAACTCTAAATTAACTACTTCTGTTCTATAAGTTATTTACTTGAAGATCAGCATTTTGTTAATAGTTTAAAATTAAAAACTCTAAATTAACTACTTCTGGTCTATAAGTTATTTACTTGAAAATCAGTATTTTGTTAATAGTTTAAAATTAAAGCTATAAACTAACTACTTTTGTTCTTTTAGTTATTTACTTAAAGAACAGAAATTTGTAGACAATTTAAAATCGAAATCTTCAAACTAATACTTTAGTTCTTTAAGTTATTTACTTGAAGATCTGAATTTTGTTAATAGTTTAAAATTGAAAACCCTAAAATAACTATTTTTGATCTATCAGTTATTTACTTGAAGATCTGCATTTTGTTAATAGTTTAAAATTAAAAACTCTAAATTAACTACTTCTGTTCTATAAGTTTTTTACTTGAAGATCAGAATGTTGTTAATAGTTTAAAATTGAAAACCCGAAAATAACTACTTTTGTTCTATAAGTTATTTACTAGAAAAACAGAATTTTGTAGACAATTTAAAATCAAAATCTTCAAACTAATACTTTAGTTCTTTAAGTTATTTACTTGAAGATCAAAATTTTGTTAATAGTTTAAAATTGAAAACGCTAAAATAACTACTTTTGTTCTATAAGCTATACACTTGAAGAAGAGAATTTTGTAGCAATTTAAAATCAAAATCTTCTAACTAATACTTTAGTTCTTTAAGTTATTTTCGTGAAGATCTGCATTTTGATAATAGTCTAATATTAAAAACTCTAAATTAACTACTTCTGTTCTATAAGTTATTTACTTGAAGATCAGAATGTTGTTAATAGTTTAACATTGAAAACTCTAAAATAACTACTTTTGTTCTATAAGTTATTTACTTGAAGATCAGCATTTTGTTAATAGTTTAAAATTAAAAACTCTAAATTAACTACTTCTGGTTTATAAGTTATTTACTTGAAGATCTGCATTTTGTTAATAGTTTAAAATTAAAAACTCTAAAATAACTACTTCTGTTCTATAAGTTATTTACTTGAAGATCAGAGTTTTGTTAATAGTTTAAAATTAAAGCTATAAACTAACTACTTTTGTTCTTTTAGTTATTTACTTAAAGAACAGAAATTTGTAGACAATTTAAAATCGAAATCTTCAAACTAATACTTTAGTTCTTTAAGTTATTTACTTGAAGATCAGAATGTTGTTAATAGTATAAAATTGAAAACCCTAAAATAACTATTTTTGTTCTATAAGTTATTTACTTGAAGAACAGAATTTTGTAGCAATTTAAAATCAAAATCTTCTAACTAATACTTTAGTTACTTAAGTTATTTACTTGAAGATCAGAATTTTGTTAATGGTTTAAAATTTAAAACCCTAAAATAACTACTTTTGTTCTATAAGTTATTTACTTGAAGATCTGCATTTTGTTAATAGTTTAAAATTAAAAACTCTAAATTAACTACTTCTGTTCTATAAGTTATTTACTTGAAGATCAGAATGTTGTTAATAGTTTAAAATTGAAAACTCTAAAATAACTACTTTTGCTCTATAAGTTATTTACTTGAAGAACAGAATTTTGTAGCAATTTAAAATCAAAATCTTCTAACTAATACTTTAGTTACTTAAGTTATTTACTTGAAGATCAGAATTGTGTTAATAGTTTAAAATTTAAAACCCTAAAATAACTACTTTTGTTCTATAAGTTATTTACTTGAAGATCTGCATTTTGTTAATAGTTTAAAATTAAAAACTCTAAATTAACTACTTCTGTTCTATAAGTTATTTACTTGAAGATCAGAATGTTGTTAATAGTTTAAAATTGAAAACTCTAAAATAACTACTTTTGCTCTATAAGTTATTTACTTGAAGAACAGAATTTTGTAGCAATTTAAAATCAAAATCTTCTAACTAATACTTGAGTTCCTTAAGTTATTTACTTGAAGATCAGAATTTTGTTAATAGTTTAAAATTGAAAACCCTGAAATAACTACTTTTGTTCTATAAGTTATTTACTTGAAGATCTGCATTTTGTTTATAGTTTAAAATTAAAAACTCTAAATTAACTACTTCTGTTCTATAAGTTATTTACATGAAGATCATAATTTTGTTAATAGTTTAAAATTGAAAACCCTAAAATAACTACTTTTGTTCTATAAGTTATTTACTTGCAGATCTGCATTTTGTTAATAGTTTAAAATTAAAAACTCTAAATTAACTACTTCTGTTCTATAAGATATTTACTTGAAGATCAGCATTTTGTTAATAGTTTAAAATTAAAAACTCTAAATTAACTACTTCTGGTCTATAAGTTATTTACTTGAAGATCAGCATTTTGTTAATAGTTTAAAAAAAAAGCTATAAACTAACTACTTTTCTTCTTTAAGTTATTTACTTAAAGAACAGAATTTTGTACACAATTTAAAATCAAATTCTTCAAACCAATACTTTAGTACTTTAAGTTATTTACTTGAAGATCAGAATTATGTTAATATGTCAAAATTGAAAAAACTAAAATAACTACTTTTCTTCTATAAGTTATTTACTTGAAGAACAGAATTTTGTAGCAATTTAAAATCAAAGTCTTCTAACTAATACTTTAGTTACTTAAGTTATTTACTTGAAGATCAGAATTTTGTTAATAATTCAAAATTGAAAATACTAAAATAACTACGTTTGTTCTATAAGTTATTAACTTGAAGATCTGGATTTTGTTAATAGTTTAAAATTAAAAACTCTAAATTAACTACTTCTGTTCTATAAGTTATTTACTTGAAGATCAGTATTTTGTTAATAGTTTAAAATTGAAAACCCTAAAATAACTACTTTTTTTCTATAAGTTATTTACTGGAAGATCTGCATTTTGTTAATAGTTTAAAATTAAAAACTGTAAATTAACTACTTCTGTTCTATAAGTTATTTACTTGAAGATCAGCATTTTGTTAATAGTTTAAAATTAAAAACTCTAAATTAACTACTTCTGGTCTATAACTTATTTACTTGAAAATCAGTATTTTGTTAATAGTTTAAAATTAAAGCTATAAACTAACTACTTTTGGTCTTTTAGTTATTTACTTAAAGAACAGAAATTTGTAGACAATTTAAAATCGAAATCTTCAAACTAATACTTCAGTTCTTTAAGTTATGTACTTGAAGATCTGAATTTTGTTAATAGTTCAAAATTGAAAATACTAAAATAACTACTTTTGTTCTATAAGTTATTTACTTGAAGATCTGCATTTTGTTAATAGTTTAAAATTAAAAACTCTAAATTAACTACTTCCGGTCTATAAGTTATTTACTTGAAAATCAGTATTTTGTTAATAGTTTAAAATTAAAGCTATAAACTAACTACTTTTGTTCTTTTAGTTATTTACTTAAAGAACAGAAATTTGTAGACAATTTAAAATCGAAATCTTCAAACTAATACTTTAGTTCTTTAAGTTATTTACTTGAAGATCTGAATTTTGTTAATAGTTTAAAATTGAAAACCCTAAAATAACTATTTTTGATCTATCAGTTATTTACTTGAAGATCTGCATTTTGTTAATAGTTTCAAATTAAAAACTCTAAATTAACTACTTCTGTTCTATAAGTTTTTTACTTGAAGATCAGAATGTTGTTAATAGTTTAAAATTGAAAACCCGAAAATAACTACTTTTGTTCTATAAGTTATTTACTAGAAAAACAGAATTTTGTAGACAATTTAAAATCAAAATCTTCAAACTAATACTTTAGTTCTTTAAGTTATTTACTTGAAGATCTGCATTTTGTTAATAGTCTAATATTAAAAACTCTAAATTAACTACTTCTGTTCTATAAGTTATTTACTTGAAGATCTGCATTTTGTTAATAGTTTAAAATTAAAAACTCTAAAATAACTACTTCTGTTCTATAAGTTATTTACTTGAAGATCAGAGTTTTGTTAATAGTTTAAAATTAAAGCTATAAACTAACTACTTTTGTTCTTTTAGTTATTTACTTAAAGAACAGAAATTTGTAGACAATTTAAAATAGAAATCTTCAAACTAATACTTTAGTTCTTTAAGTTATTTACTTGAAGATCAGAATGTTGTTAATAGTATAAAATTGAAAACCCTAAAATAACTATTTTTGTTCTATAAGTTATTTACTTGAAGAACAGAATTTTGTAGCAATTTAAAATCAAAATCTTCTAACTAATACTTTAGTTAGGTACTTAAGTTATTTACTTGAAGATCAGAATTTTGTTAATAGTTTAAATTTGAAAACTCTAAAATAACTACTTTTGTTCTATATGTTATTTACTTGAAGAACAGAATTTTGTAGCAATTTAAAATCAAAATCTTCTAACTAATACTTTAGTTACTTAAGTTATTTACTTGAAGATCAGAATTTTGTTAATAGTTTAAAATTTAAAACCCTAAAATAACTACTTTTGTTCTATAAGTTATTTACTTGAAGATCTGCATTTTGTTAATAGTTTAAAATTAAAAACTCTAAATTAACTACTTCTGTTCTATAAGTTATTTACTTGAAGATCAGAATGTTGTTAATAGTTTAAAATTGAAAACTCTAAAATAACTACTTTTGCTCTATAAGTTATTTACTTGAAGAACAGAATTTTGTAGCAATTTAAAATCAAAATCTTCTAACTAATACTTTAGTTACTTAAGTTATTTACTTGAAGATCAGAATTTTGTTAATAGTTTAAAATTTAAAACCCTAAAATAACTACTTTTGTTCTATAAGTTATTTACTTGAAGATCTGCATTTTGTTAATAGTTTAAAATTAAAAACTCTAAATTAACTACTTCTGTTCTATAAGTTATTTACTTGAAGATCAGAATGTTGTTAATAGTTTAAAATTGAAAACTCTAAAATAACTACTTTTGCTCTATAAGTTATTTACTTGAAGAACAGAATTTTGTAGCAATTTAAAATCAAAATCTTCTAACTAATACTTGAGTTCCTTAAGTTATTTACTTGAAGATCAGAATTTTGTTAATAGTTTAAAATTGAAAACCCTGAAATAACTACTTTTGTTCTTTAAGTTATGTACTTGAAGATCTGAATTTTGTTAATAGTTCAAAATTGAAAATACTAAAATAACTACTTTTGTTCTATAAGTTATTTACTTGAAGATCAGAATATTGTTAATAGTTCAAAATTGAAAATACTAAAATAACTACGTTTGTTCTATAAGTTATTTACTTGAAGGTCTGGGTTTTGTTAATAGTTTAAAATTACAAACTCTAAATTAACTACTTCTGTTCTATAAGTTTTTTACTTGAAGATCAGAATGTTGTTAATAGTTTAAAATTGAAAACCCGAAAATAACTACTTTTGTTCTATAAGTTATTTACTAGAAAAACAGAATTTTGTAGACAATTTAAAATCAAAATCTTCAAACTAATACTTTAGTTCTTTAAGTTATTTACTTGAAGATCAAAATTTTGTTAATAGTTTAAAATTGAAAACGCTAAAATAACTACTTTTGTTCTATAAGCTATACACTTGAAGAAGAGAATTTTGTAGCAATTTAAAATCAAAATCTTCTAACTAATACTTTAGTTTTTTAAGTTATTTTCTTGAAGATCTGCATTTTGTTAATAGTCTAATATTAAAAACTCTAAATTAACTACTTCTGTTCTATAAGTTATTTACTTGAAGATCAGAATGTTGTTAATAGTTTAACATTGAAAACTCTAAAATAACTACTTTTGTTCTATAAGTTATTTACTTGAAGATCAGCATTTTGTTAATAGTTTAAAATTAAAAACTCTAAATTAACTACTTCTGGTTTATAAGTTATTTACTTGTAGATCTGCATTTTGTTAATAGTTTAAAATTAAAAACTCTAAAATAACTACTTCTGTTCTATAAGTTATTTACTTGAAGATCTGCATTTTGTTAATAGTTTAAAATTAAAAACTCTAAAATAACTACTTCTGTTCTATAAGTTATTTACTTGAAGATCAGAGTTTTGTTAATAGTTTAAAATTAAAGCTATAAACTAACTCCTTTTGTTCTTTTAGTTATTTACTTAAAGAACAGAAATTTGTAGACAATTTAAAATAGAAATCTTCAAACTAATACTTTAGTTCTTTAAGTTATTTACTTGAAGATCAGAATGTTGTTAATAGTATAAAATTGAAAACCCTAAAATAACTATTTTTGTTCTACAAGTTATTTACTTGAAGAACAGAATTTTGTAGCAATTTAAAATCAAAATCTTCTAACTAATACTTTAGTTACTTAAGTTATTTACTTGAAGATCAGAATTTTGTTAATAGTTTAAAATTGAAAACTCTAAAATAACTACTTTTGTTCTATATGTTATTTACTTGAAGAACAGAATTTTGTAGCAATTTAAAATCAAAATCTTCTAACTAATACTTTAGTTACTTAAGTTATTTACTTGAAGATCAGAATTTTGTTAATAGTTTAAAATTTAAAACCCTAAAATAACTACTTTTGTTCTATAAGTTATTTACTTGAAGATCTGCATTTTGTTAATAGTTTAAAATTAAAAACTCTAAATTAACTACTTCTGTTCTATAAGTTATTTACTTGAAGATCAGAATGTTGTTAATAGTTTAAAATTGAAAACTCTAAAATAACTACTTTTGCTCTATAAGTTATTTACTTGAAGAACAGAATTTTGTAGCAATTTAAAATCAAAATCTTCTAACTAATACTTTAGTTACTTAAGTTATTTACTTGAAGATCAGAATTTTGTTAATAGTTTAAAATTTAAAACCCTAAAATAACTACTTTTGTTCTATAAGTTATTTACTTGAAGATCTGCATTTTGTTAATAGTTTAAAATTAAAAACTCTAAATTAACTACTTCTGTTCTATAAGTTATTGACTTTAAGATCAGCTTTTTGTTAATAGTTTAAAATTAAAAACTCTAAATTAACGACTTCTGGTCTATAAGTTATTTACTTGAAAATCAGTATTTTGTTAATAGTTTAAAATTAAAGCTATAAACTAACTACTGTTGTTCTTTTAGTTATTTACTTAAAGAACAGAAGTTTGTAGACAATTTAAAATCGAAATCTTCAAACTAATACTTTAGTTCTTTAAGTTATTTACTTGAAGATCTGAATTTTGTTAATAGTTTAAAATTGAAAACCCTAAAATAACTATTTTTGATCTATCAGTTATTTACTTGAAGATCTGCATTTTGTTAATAGTTTAAAATTAAAAACTCTAAATTAACTACTTCTGTTCCATAAGTTATTTACTTGAAGATCAGAATGTTGTTAATAGTTTAAAATTGAAAACCCGAAAATAACTACTTTTGTTCTATAAGTTATTTACTAGAAAAACAGAATTTTGTAGACAATTTAAAATCAAAATCTTCAAACTAATACTTTAGTTCTTTAAGTTATTTACTTGAAGATCAGAATTTTGTTAATTGTTTAAAAATGAAAACGTTAAAATAACTACTTTTGTTCTATAAGCTATACACTTGAAGAAGAGAATTTTGTAGCAATTTAAAATCAAAATCTTCTAACTAATACTTTAGTTCTTTAAGTTATTTTCTTGAAGATCTGCATTTTGTTAATAGTTTAAAATTAAAAACTCTAAATTAACTACTTCTGTTGAATAATTTATTTACTTGAAAATCAGAACTTTTTTAATAGTTTAAAATTGAAAACCCTAAAATAACTACTTTTGTTCTATAAGTTATTTACTTGAAGATCTGCATTTTGTTAATAGTTTAAAATTAAAAACTCTAAATTAACTACTTCTGTTCTATAAGTTATTTACTTGAAGATCAGCATTTTGTTAATAGTTTAAAATTAAAAACTCTAAATTAACTACTTCTGGTCTATAAGTTATTTACTTAAAAATCAGTATTTTGTTAATAGTTTAAAATTAAAGCTATAAACTAACTACTTTTGGTCCTTTAGTTATTTACTTAAAGAACAGAAATTTGTAGATAATTTAAAATCGAAATCTTCAAACTAATACTTCAGTTCTTTAAGTTATGTACTTGAAGATCTGAATTTTGTTAATAATTTAAAATTGAAAACCCTAAAGTAACTATTTTTGTTCTATCAGTTATTTACTTGAAGAACAGAATTTTGTAGCAATTTAAAATCAAAATCTTCTAACTAATACTTTAGTTACTTAAGTTATTTACTTGAAGATCAGAATTTTGTTAATAGTTTAAAATTGAAAACCCTAAAATAACTACTTCTGTTCTATAAGTTATTTACCTGAAGATCAGAATGTTGTTAATAGTTTAAAATTGAAAACTCTAAAATAACTACTTTTGCTCTATATGTTATTTACTTGAAGATCAGCATTTTGTTAATAGTTTAAAATTAAAAACTCTAAATTAACTACTTCTGGTTTATAAGTTATTTACTTGAAGATCTGCATTTTGTTAATAGTTTAAAATTAAAAACTCTAAAATAACTACTTCTGTTCTATAAGTTATTTACTTGAAGATCTGCATTTTGTTAATAGTTAAAAATTAAAAACTCTAAAATAACTACTTCTGTCCTATAAGTTATTTACTTGAAGATCAGAATTTTGTTAATAGTTTAAAATTGAAAACCCTAAAATAACTACTTTTGTTCTATAAGTTATTTACTTGAAGATCTGCATTTTGTTAATAGTTTAAAATTAAAAACACTAAATTAACTACTTCTGTTCTATAAGATATTTACTTGAAGATCAGCATTTTGTTAATAGTTTAAAAGTAAAAACTCTAAAATAACTACTTCTGTTCTATAAGTTATTTAATTGAAGATCAGAATTTTGTATGTAGTTTAAAATTGAAAACCCTAAAATAACTACTTTTGTTCTATAAGTTATTTACTTGAAGATCTGCATTTTGTTAATAGTTTAAAATTAAAAACTCTAAATTAACTACTTCTGTTCTATAAGATATTTACTTGAAAATCAGAATTTTGTTAATAGTTCAAAATTGAAATACTAAAATAAATAGGTTTGTTCTATAAGTTATTTACTTGAAGGTCTGGATTTTGTTAATAGTTTAAAAATAAAAACTCTAAATTTACTACTTCTGTTCTATAAGTTAATTACTTGAAGATCAGAATTTTGTTAATAGTTTAAAATTAAAAACCCTAAAATAACTACTTTTGTTCTATAAGTTATTTACTTGAAGATCTGCATTTTGTTAATAGTTTAAAATTAAAAAATCTAAATTAACTACTTCTGTTCTATAAGTTATTGACTTGAAGATCAGCATTTTGTTAATAGTTTAAAATTAAAAACTCTAAATTAACTACTTCTGGTTAATAAGTTATTTACTTGAAGATCTGCATTTTGTTAATAGTTTAAAATTAAAAACTCTAAAATAACTACTTCTGTTCTATAAGTTATTTACTTGAAAATCTGCATTTTGTTAATAGTTTAAAATTAAAAACTCTAAAATAACTACTTCTGTTCTATAAGTTATTTACTTGAAGATCAGAATTTTGTTATTAGTTTAAAATTGAAAACCCTAAAATAACTACTTTTGTTTTATAAGTTATTTACTTGAAGATCTGCATTTTGTTAATAGTTTAAAATTAAAAACACTAAATTAACTACTTCTGTTCTATAAGATATTTACTTGAAGATCAGCATTTTGTTAATAGTTTAAAATTAAAAACTCTAAAATAACTACTTCTGTTCTATAAGTTATTTACTTGAAGATCAGAATTTTGTAAGTAGTTTAAATTTGAAAACCCTAAAATAACTACTTTTGTTCTATAAGTTATTTACTTGAAGATCTGCATTTTGTTAATAGTTTAAAATTAAAAACTCTAAATTAACTACTTCTGTTCTATAAGTTATTTACTTGAAGATCAGAATTTTGTAAGTAGTTTAAAATTGAAAACCCTAAAATAACTACTTTTGTTCTATAAGTTATTTACTTGAAGATCAGCATTTTGTTAATAGTTTAAAATTAAAAACTCTAAAATAACTACTTCTGTTCTATAAGTTATTTACTTGAAGATCAGAATTTTGTAAGTAGTTTAAAATTGAAAACCCTAAAATAACTACTTTTGTTCTATAAGTTATTTACTTGAAGATCTGCATTTTGTTAATAGTTTAAAATTAAAAACACTAAATTAACTACTTCTGTTCTATAAGATATTTACTTGAAGATCAGCATTTTGTTAATAGTTTAAAAGTAAAAACTCTAAAATAACTACTTCTGTTCTATAAGTTATTTAATTGAAGATCAGAATTTTGTATGTAGTTTAAAATTGAAAACCCTAAAATAACTACTTTTGTTCTATAAGTTATTTACTTGAAGATCTGCATTTTGTTAATAGTTTAAAATTAAAAACTCTAAATTAACTACTTCTGTTCTATAAGATATTTACTTGAAAATCAGCATTTTGTTAATAGTTTAAAATTAAAAACTCTAAATTAACTACTTCTGGTCTATAAGTTATGTACTTGAAGATCAGAATTTTGTTAATAGTTCAAAATTGAAATACTAAAATAAATAGGTTTGTTCTATAAGTTATTTACTTGAAGGTCTGGATTTTGTTAATAGTTTAAAAATAAAAACTCTAAATTTACTACTTCTGTTCTATAAGTTAATTACTTGAAGATCAGAATTTTGTTAATAGTTTAAAATTAAAAACCCTAAAATAACTACTTTTGTTCTATAAGTTATTTACTTGAAGATCTGCATTTTGTTAATAGTTTAAAATTAAAAAATCTAAATTAACTACTTCTGTTCTATAAGTTATTGACTTGAAGATCAGCATTTTGTTAATAGTTTAAAATTAAAAACTCTAAATTAACTACTTCTGTTCTATAAGTTATTTACTTGAAGATCAGAATGTTGTTAATAGTTTAAAATTGAAAACTCTAAAATAACTACTTTTGTTCTTTTAGTTATTTACTTAAAGAACAGAAATTTGTAGACAATTTAAAATCGAAATCTTCAAACTAATACTTTAGTTCTTTAAGTTATTTACTTGAAGATCTGAATTTTGTTAATAGTTTAAAATTGAAAACCCTAAAATAACTATTTTTGATCTATAAGTTATTTACTTGAAGATCTGCATTTTGTTAATAGTTTAAAATTAAAAACTCTAAATTAACTACTTCTGTTCTATAAGTTATTTACTTGAAGATCAGTATTTTGTTAATAGTTTAAAATTGAAAACCCTAAAATAACTACTTTTGTTCTATAAGTTATTTACTGGAAGATCTGCATTTTGTTAATAGTTTAAAATTAAAAACTGTAAATTAACTACTTCTGTTCTATAAGTTATTTACTTGAAGATCAGCATTTTGTTAATAGTTTAAAATTAAAAACTCTAAATTAACTACTTCTGGTCTATAACTTATTTACTTGAAAATCAGTATTTTGTTAATAGTTTAAAATTAAAGCTATAAACTAACTACTTTTGGTCTTTTAGTTATTTACTTAAAGAACAGAAATTTGTAGACAATTTAAAATCGAAATCTTCAAACTAATACTTCAGTTCTTTAAGTTATGTACTTGAAGATCTGAATTTTGTTAATAGTTCAAAATTGAAAATACTAAAATAACTACTTTTGTTCTATAAGTTATTTACTTGAAGATCAGAATTTTGTTAATAGTTTAAAATTAAAAACTCTAAATTAACTACTTCTTTTCTATAAGATATTTACTTGAAGATCTGCATTTTGTTAATAGTTTATAATTAAAAACTCTAAATTAACTACTTCTGGTCTATATGTTATTTACTTGAAGATCAGAATTTTGTTAATAGTTCAAAATTGAAGATACTAAAATAACTACTTTTGTTCTATAAGTTATTTACTTGAAGATCAGAATTTTGTTAATAGTTCAAAATTGAAAATACTAAAATAACTACGTTTGTTCTATAAGTTATTTACTTGAAGGTCTAGGTTTTGTTAATAGTTTAAAATTACAAACTCTAAATTAACTACTTCTGTTCTATAAGTTATTTACTTGAAGATCAGAATTTTGTTAATAGTTTAAAATTGAAAACCCTAAAATAACTACTTTTGTTCTATAAGTTATTTACTTGAAGATCTGCATTTTGTTAATAGTTTAAAATTAAAAACTCTAAATTAACTACTTCTGTTCTATAAGTTATTGACTTGAAGATCAGCTTTTTGTTAATAGTTTAAAATTAAAAACTCTAAATTAACGACTTCTGGTCTATAAGTTATTTACTTTAAAATCAGTATTTTGTTAATAGTTTAAAATTAAAGCTATAAACTAACTACTTTTGTTCTTTTAGTTATTTACTTAAAGAACAGAAGTTTGTAGACAATTTAAAATCGAAATCTTTAAACTAATACTTTAGTTCTTTAAGATATTTACTTGAAGATCTGAATTTTGTTAATAGTTTAAAATTGAAAACCCTAAAATAACTATTTTTGATCTATCAGTTATTTACTTGATCTGCATTTTGTTAATAGTTTAAAATTAAAAACTCTAAATTAACTACTTCTGTTCTATAAGTTATTTACTTGAAGATCAGAATTTTGTTAATAGTTTAAAATTGAAAACGTTAAAATAACTACTTTTGTTCTATAAGCTATACACTTGAAGAAGAGAATTTTGTAGCAATTTAAAATCAAAATCTTCTAACTAATACTTTAGTTCTTTAAGTTATTTTCTTGAAGATCTGCATTTTGTTCATAGTTTAAAATTAAAAACTCTAAATTAACTACTTCTGTTGAATAATTTATTTACTTGAAGATCAGAACTTTGTTAATAGTTTAAAATTGAAAACCCTAAAATAACTACTTTTGTTCTATAAGTTATTTACTTGAAGATCTGCATTTTGTTAATAGTTTAAAATTAAAAACTCTAAATTAACTACTTCTGTTCTATAAGTTATTTACTTGAAGATCAGCATTTTGTTAATAGTTTAAAATTAAAAACTCTAAATTAACTACTTCTGGTCTATAAGTTATTTACTTGAAAATCAGTATTTTGTTAATAGTTTAAAATTAAAGCTATAAACTAACTACTTTTGTTCTTTTAGTTATTTACTTAAAGAACAGAAATTTGTAGACAATTTAAAATCGAAATCTTCAAACTAATACTTTAGTTCTTTAAGTTATTTACTTGAAGATCTGAATTTTGTTAATAGTTTAAAATTGAAAACCCTAAAATAACTATTTTTGATCTATCAGTTATTTACTTGAAGATCTGCATTTTGTTAATAGTTTAAAATTAAAAACTCTAAATTAACTACTTCTGTTCTATAAGTTTTTTACTTGAAGATCAGAATGTTGTTAATAGTTTAAAATTGAAAACCCGAAAATAACTACTTTTGTTCTATAAGTTATTTACTAGAAAAACAGAATTTTGTAGACAATTTAAAATCAAAATCTTCAAACTAATACTTTAGTTCTTTAAGTTATTTACTTGAAGATCAAAATTTTGTTAATAGTTTAAAATTGAAAACGCTAAAATAACTACTTTTGTTCTATAAGCTATACACTTGAAGAAGAGAATTTTGTAGCAATTTAAAATCAAAATCTTCTAACTAATACTTTAGTTCTTTAAGTTATTTTCGTGAAGATCTGCATTTTGATAATAGTCTAATATTAAAAACTCTAAATTAACTACTTCTGTTCTATAAGTTATTTACTTGAAGATCAGAATGTTGTTAATAGTTTAACATTGAAAACTCTAAAATAACTACTTTTGTTCTATAAGTTATTTACTTGAAGATCAGCATTTTGTTAATAGTTTAAAATTAAAAACTCTAAATTAACTACTTCTGGTTTATAAGTTATTTACTTGAAGATCTGCATTTTGTTAATAGTTTAAAATTAAAAACTCTAAAATAACTACTTCTGTTCTATAAGTTATTTACTTGAAGATCAGAGTTTTGTTAATAGTTTAAAATTAAAGCTATAAACTAACTACTTTTGTTCTTTTAGTTATTTACTTAAAGAACAGAAATTTGTAGACAATTTAAAATCGAAATCTTCAAACTAATACTTTAGTTCTTTAAGTTATTTACTTGAAGATCAGAATGTTGTTAATAGTATAAAATTGAAAACCCTAAAATAACTATTTTTGTTCTATAAGTTATTTACTTGAAGAACAGAATTTTGTAGCAATTTAAAATCAAAATCTTCTAACTAATACTTTAGTTACTTAAGTTATTTACTTGAAGATCAGAATTTTGTTAATGGTTTAAAATTTAAAACCCTAAAATAACTACTTTTGTTCTATAAGTTATTTACTTGAAGATCTGCATTTTGTTAATAGTTTAAAATTAAAAACTCTAAATTAACTACTTCTGTTCTATAAGTTATTTACTTGAAGATCAGAATGTTGTTAATAGTTTAAAATTGAAAACTCTAAAATAACTACTTTTGCTCTATAAGTTATTTACTTGAAGAACAGAATTTTGTAGCAATTTAAAATCAAAATCTTCTAACTAATACTTTAGTTACTTAAGTTATTTACTTGAAGATCAGAATTGTGTTAATAGTTTAAAATTTAAAACCCTAAAATAACTACTTTTGTTCTATAAGTTATTTACTTGAAGATCTGCATTTTGTTAATAGTTTAAAATTAAAAACTCTAAATTAACTACTTCTGTTCTATAAGTTATTTACTTGAAGATCAGAATGTTGTTAATAGTTTAAAATTGAAAACTCTAAAATAACTACTTTTGCTCTATAAGTTATTTACTTGAAGAACAGAATTTTGTAGCAATTTAAAATCAAAATCTTCTAACTAATACTTGAGTTCCTTAAGTTATTTACTTGAAGATCAGAATTTTGTTAATAGTTTAAAATTGAAAACCCTGAAATAACTACTTTTGTTCTATAAGTTATTTACTTGAAGATCTGCATTTTGTTTATAGTTTAAAATTAAAAACTCTAAATTAACTACTTCTGTTCTATAAGTTATTTACATGAAGATCATAATTTTGTTAATAGTTTAAAATTGAAAACCCTAAAATAACTACTTTTGTTCTATAAGTTATTTACTTGCAGATCTGCATTTTGTTAATAGTTTAAAATTAAAAACTCTAAATTAACTACTTCTGTTCTATAAGATATTTACTTGAAGATCAGCATTTTGTTAATAGTTTAAAATTAAAAACTCTAAATTAACTACTTCTGGTCTATAAGTTATTTACTTGAAGATCAGCATTTTGTTAATAGTTTAAAAAAAAAGCTATAAACTAACTACTTTTCTTCTTTAAGTTATTTACTTAAAGAACAGAATTTTGTACACAATTTAAAATCAAATTCATCAAACCAATACTTTAGTACTTTAAGTTATTTACTTGAAGATCAGAATTATGTTAATATGTCAAAATTGAAAAAACTAAAATAACTACTTTTCTTCTATAAGTTATTTACTTGAAGAACAGAATTTTGTAGCAATTTAAAATCAAAGTCTTCTAACTAATACTTTAGTTACTTAAGTTATTTACTTGAAGATCAGAATTTTGTTAATAATTCAAAATTGAAAATACTAAAATAACTACGTTTGTTCTATAAGTTATTAACTTGAAGATCTGGATTTTGTTAATAGTTTAAAATTAAAAACTCTAAATTAACTACTTCTGTTCTATAAGTTATTTACTTGAAGATCAGTATTTTGTTAATAGTTTAAAATTGAAAACCCTAAAATAACTACTTTTTTTCTATAAGTTATTTACTGGAAGATCTGCATTTTGTTAATAGTTTAAAATTAAAAACTGTAAATTAACTACTTCTGTTCTATAAGTTATTTACTTGAAGATCAGCATTTTGTTAATAGTTTAAAATTAAAAACTCTAAATTAACTACTTCTGGTCTATAACTTATTTACTTGAAAATCAGTATTTTGTTAATAGTTTAAAATTAAAGCTATAAACTAACTACTTTTGGTCTTTTAGTTATTTACTTAAAGAACAGAAATTTGTAGACAATTTAAAATCGAAATCTTCAAACTAATACTTCAGTTCTTTAAGTTATGTACTTGAAGATCTGAATTTTGTTAATAGTTCAAAATTGAAAATACTAAAATAACTACTTTTGTTCTATAAGTTATTTACTTGAAGATCTGCATTTTGTTAATAGTTTAAAATTAAAAACTCTAAATTAACTACTTCCGGTCTATAAGTTATTTACTTGAAAATCAGTATTTTGTTAATAGTTTAAAATTAAAGCTATAAACTAACTACTTTTGTTCTTTTAGTTATTTACTTAAAGAACAGAAATTTGTAGACAATTTAAAATCGAAATCTTCAAACTAATACTTTAGTTCTTTAAGTTATTTACTTGAAGATCTGAATTTTGTTAATAGTTTAAAATTGAAAACCCTAAAATAACTATTTTTGATCTATCAGTTATTTACTTGAAGATCTGCATTTTGTTAATAGTTTCAAATTAAAAACTCTAAATTAACTACTTCTGTTCTATAAGTTTTTTACTTGAAGATCAGAATGTTGTTAATAGTTTAAAATTGAAAACCCGAAAATAACTACTTTTGTTCTATAAGTTATTTACTAGAAAAACAGAATTTTGTAGACAATTTAAAATCAAAATCTTCAAACTAATACTTTAGTTCTTTAAGTTATTTACTTGAAGATCTGCATTTTGTTAATAGTCTAATATTAAAAACTCTAAATTAACTACTTCTGTTCTATAAGTTATTTACTTGAAGATCTGCATTTTGTTAATAGTTTAAAATTAAAAACTCTAAAATAACTACTTCTGTTCTATAAGTTATTTACTTGAAGATCAGAGTTTTGTTAATAGTTTAAAATTAAAGCTATAAACTAACTACTTTTGTTCTTTTAGTTGTTTACTTAAAGAACAGAAATTTGTAGACAATTTAAAATAGAAATCTTCAAACTAATACTTTAGTTCTTTAAGTTATTTACTTGAAGATCAGAATGTTGTTAATAGTATAAAATTGAAAACCCTAAAATAACTATTTTTGTTCTATAAGTTATTTACTTGAAGAACAGAATTTTGTAGCAATTTAAAATCAAAATCTTCTAACTAATACTTTAGTTACTTAAGTTATTTACTTGAAGATCAGAATTTTGTTAATAGTTTAAATTTGAAAACTCTAAAATAACTACTTTTGTTCTATATGTTATTTACTTGAAGAACAGAATTTTGTAGCAATTTAAAATCAAAATCTTCTAACTAATACTTTAGTTACTTAAGTTATTTACTTGAAGATCAGAATTTTGTTAATAGTTTAAAATTTAAAACCCTAAAATAACTACTTTTGTTCTATAAGTTATTTACTTGAAGATCTGCATTTTGTTAATAGTTTAAAATTAAAAACTCTAAATTAACTACTTCTGTTCTATAAGTTATTTACTTGAAGATCAGAATGTTGTTAATAGTTTAAAATTGAAAACTCTAAAATAACTACTTTTGCTCTATAAGTTATTTACTTGAAGAACAGAATTTTGTAGCAATTTAAAATCAAAATCTTCTAACTAATACTTTAGTTACTTAAGTTATTTACTTGAAGATCAGAATTTTGTTAATAGTTTAAAATTTAAAACCCTAAAATAACTACTTTTGTTCTATAAGTTATTTACTTGAAGATCTGCATTTTGTTAATAGTTTAAAATTAAAAACTCTAAATTAACTACTTCTGTTCTATAAGTTATTTACTTGAAGATCAGAATGTTGTTAATAGTTTAAAATTGAAAACTCTAAAATAACTACTTTTGCTCTATAAGTTATTTACTTGAAGAACAGAATTTTGTAGCAATTTAAAATCAAAATCTTCTAACTAATACTTGAGTTCCTTAAGTTATTTACTTGAAGATCAGAATTTTGTTAATAGTTTAAAATTGAAAACCCTGAAATAACTACTTTTGTTCTTTAAGTTATGTACTTGAAGATCTGAATTTTGTTAATAGTTCAAAATTGAAAATACTAAAATAACTACTTTTGTTCTATAAGTTATTTACTTGAAGATCAGAATATTGTTAATAGTTCAAAATTGAAAATACTAAAATAACTACGTTTGTTCTATAAGTTATTTACTTGAAGGTCTGGGTTTTGTTAATAGTTTAAAATTACAAACTCTAAATTAACTACTTCTGTTCTATAAGTTTTTTACTTGAAGATCAGAATGTTGTTAATAGTTTAAAATTGAAAACCCGAAAATAACTACTTTTGTTCTATAAGTTATTTACTAGAAAAACAGAATTTTGTAGACAATTTAAAATCAAAATCTTCAAACTAATACTTTAGTTCTTTAAGTTATTTACTTGAAGATCAAAATTTTGTTAATAGTTTAAAATTGAAAACGCTAAAATAACTACTTTTGTTCTATAAGCTATACACTTGAAGAAGAGAATTTTGTAGCAATTTAAAATCAAAATCTTCTAACTAATACTTTAGTTTTTTAAGTTATTTTCTTGAAGATCTGCATTTTGTTAATAGTCTAATATTAAAAACTCTAAATTAACTACTTCTGTTCTATAAGTTATTTACTTGAAGATCAGAATGTTGTTAATAGTTTAACATTGAAAACTCTAAAATAACTACTTTTGTTCTATAAGTTATTTACTTGAAGATCAGCATTTTGTTAATAGTTTAAAATTAAAAACTCTAAATTAACTACTTCTGGTTTATAAGTTATTTACTTGTAGATCTGCATTTTGTTAATAGTTTAAAATTAAAAACTCTAAAATAACTACTTCGGTTCTATAAGTTATTTACTTGAAGATCTGCATTTTGTTAATAGTTTAAAATTAAAAACTCTAAAATAACTACTTCTGTTCTATAAGTTATTTACTTGAAGATCAGAGTTTTGTTAATAGTTTAAAATTAAAGCTATAAACTAACTACTTTTGTTCTTTTAGTTATTTACTTAAAGAACAGAAATTTGTAGACAATTTAAAATAGAAATCTTCAAACTAATACTTTAGTTCTTTAAGTTATTTACTTGAAGATCAGAATGTTGTTAATAGTATAAAATTGAAAACCCTAAAATAACTATTTTTGTTCTACAAGTTATTTACTTGAAGAACAGAATTTTGTAGCAATTTAAAATCAAAATCTTCTAACTAATACTTTAGTTACTTAAGTTATTTACTTGAAGATCAGAATTTTGTTAATAGTTTAAAATTGAAAACTCTAAAATAACTACTTTTGTTCTATATGTTATTTACTTGAAGAACAGAATTTTGTAGCAATTTAAAATCAAAATCTTCTAACTAATACTTTAGTTACTTAAGTTATTTACTTGAAGATCAGAATTTTGTTAATAGTTTAAAATTTAAAACCCTAAAATAACTACTTTTGTTCTATAAGTTATTTACTTGAAGATCTGCATTTTGTTAATAGTTTAAAATTAAAAACTCTAAATTAACTACTTCTGTTCTATAAGTTATTTACTTGAAGATCAGAATGTTGTTAATAGTTTAAAATTGAAAACTCTAAAATAACTACTTTTGCTCTATAAGTTATTTACTTGAAGAACAGAATTTTGTAGCAATTTAAAATCAAAATCTTCTAACTAATACTTTAGTTACTTAAGTTATTTACTTGAAGATCAGAATTTTGTTAATAGTTTAAAATTTAAAACCCTAAAATAACTACTTTTGTTCTATAAGTTATTTACTTGAAGATCTGCATTTTGTTAATAGTTTAAAATTAAAAACTCTAAATTAACTACTTCTGTTCTATAAGTTATTGACTTTAAGATCAGCTTTTTGTTAATAGTTTAAAATTAAAAACTCTAAATTAACGACTTCTGGTCTATAAGTTATTTACTTGAAAATCAGTATTTTGTTAATAGTTTAAAATTAAAGCTATAAACTAACTACTGTTGTTCTTTTAGTTATTTACTTAAAGAACAGAAGTTTGTAGACAATTTAAAATCGAAATCTTCAAACTAATACTTTAGTTCTTTAAGTTATTTACTTGAAGATCTGAATTTTGTTAATAGTTTAAAATTGAAAACCCTAAAATAACTATTTTTGATCTATCAGTTATTTACTTGAAGATCTGCATTTTGTTAATAGTTTAAAATTAAAAACTCTAAATTAACTACTTCTGTTCCATAAGTTATTTACTTGAAGATCAGAATGTTGTTAATAGTTTAAAATTGAAAACCCGAAAATAACTACTTTTGTTCTATAAGTTATTTACTAGAAAAACAGAATTTTGTAGACAATTTAAAATCAAAATCTTCAAACTAATACTTTAGTTCTTTAAGTTATTTACTTGAAGATCAGAATTTTGTTAATTGTTTAAAAATGAAAACGTTAAAATAACTACTTTTGTTCTATAAGCTATACACTTGAAGAAGAGAATTTTGTAGCAATTTAAAATCAAAATCTTCTAACTAATACTTTAGTTCTTTAAGTTATTTTCTTGAAGATCTGCATTTTGTTAATAGTTTAAAATTAAAAACTCTAAATTAACTACTTCTGTTGAATAATTTATTTACTTGAAAATCAGAACTTTTTTAATAGTTTAAAATTGAAAACCCTAAAATAACTACTTTTGTTCTATAAGTTATTTACTTGAAGATCTGCATTTTGTTAATAGTTTAAAATTAAAAACTCTAAATTAACTACTTCTGTTCTATAAGTTATTTACTTGAAGATCAGCATTTTGTTAATAGTTTAAAATTAAAAACTCTAAATTAACTACTTCTGGTCTATAAGTTATTTACTTAAAAATCAGTATTTTGTTAATAGTTTAAAATTAAAGCTATAAACTAACTACTTTTGGTCCTTTAGTTATTTACTTAAAGAACAGAAATTTGTAGATAATTTAAAATCGAAATCTTCAAACTAATACTTCAGTTCTTTAAGTTATGTACTTGAAGATCTGAATTTTGTTAATAATTTAAAATTGAAAACCCTAAAGTAACTATTTTTGTTCTATCAGTTATTTACTTGAAGAACAGAATTTTGTAGCAATTTAAAATCAAAATCTTCTAACTAATACTTTAGTTACTTAAGTTATTTACTTGAAGATCAGAATTTTGTTAATAGTTTAAAATTGAAAACCCTAAAATAACTACTTCTGTTCTATAAGTTATTTACCTGAAGATCAGAATGTTGTTAATAGTTTAAAATTGAAAACTCTAAAATAACTACTTTTGCTCTATATGTTATTTACTTGAAGATCAGCATTTTGTTAATAGTTTAAAATTAAAAACTCTAAATTAACTACTTCTGGTTTATAAGTTATTTACTTGAAGATCTGCATTTTGTTAATAGTTTAAAATTAAAAACTCTAAAATAACTACTTCTGTTCTATAAGTTATTTACTTGAAGATCTGCATTTTGTTAATAGTTAAAAATTAAAAACTCTAAAATAACTACTTCTGTCCTATAAGTTATTTACTTGAAGATCAGAATTTTGTTAATAGTTTAAAATTGAAAACCCTAAAATAACTACTTTTGTTCTATAAGTTATTTACTTGAAGATCTGCATTTTGTTAATAGTTTAAAATTAAAAACACTAAATTAACTACTTCTGTTCTATAAGATATTTACTTGAAGATCAGCATTTTGTTAATAGTTTAAAAGTAAAAACTCTAAAATAACTACTTCTGTTCTATAAGTTATTTAATTGAAGATCAGAATTTTGTATGTAGTTTAAAATTGAAAACCCTAAAATAACTACTTTTGTTCTATAAGTTATTTACTTGAAGATCTGCATTTTGTTAATAGTTTAAAATTAAAAACTCTAAATTAACTACTTCTGTTCTATAAGATATTTACTTGAAAATCAGCATTTTGTTAATAGTTTAAAATTAAAAACTCTAAATTAACTACTTCTGGTCTATAAGTTATGTACTTGAAGATCAGAATTTTGTTAATAGTTCAAAATTGAAATACTAAAATAAATAGGTTTGTTCTATAAGTTATTTACTTGAAGGTCTGGATTTTGTTAATAGTTTAAAAATAAAAACTCTAAATTTACTACTTCTGTTCTATAAGTTAATTACTTGAAGATCAGAATTTTGTTAATAGTTTAAAATTAAAAACCCTAAAATAACTACTTTTGTTCTATAAGTTATTTACTTGAAGATCTGCATTTTGTTAATAGTTTAAAATTAAAAAATCTAAATTAACTACTTCTGTTCTATAAGTTATTGACTTGAAGATCAGCATTTTGTTAATAGTTTAAAATTAAAAACTCTAAATTAACTACTTCTGGTTAATAAGTTATTTACTTGAAGATCTGCATTTTGTTAATAGTTTAAAATTAAAAACTCTAAAATAACTACTTCTGTTCTATAAGTTATTTACTTGAAAATCTGCATTTTGTTAATAGTTTAAAATTAAAAACTCTAAAATAACTACTTCTGTTCTATAAGTTATTTACTTGAAGATCAGAATTTTGTTATTAGTTTAAAATTGAAAACCCTAAAATAACTACTTTTGTTTTATAAGTTATTTACTTGAAGATCTGCATTTTGTTAATAGTTTAAAATTAAAAACACTAAATTAACTACTTCTGTTCTATAAGATATTTACTTGAAGATCAGCATTTTGTTAATAGTTTAAAATTAAAAACTCTAAAATAACTACTTCTGTTCTATAAGTTATTTACTTGAAGATCAGAATTTTGTAAGTAGTTTAAATTTGAAAACCCTAAAATAACTACTTTTGTTCTATAAGTTATTTACTTGAAGATCTGCATTTTGTTAATAGTTTAAAATTAAAAACTCTAAATTAACTACTTCTGTTCTATAAGTTATTTACTTGAAGATCAGAATTTTGTAAGTAGTTTAAAATTGAAAACCCTAAAATAACTACTTTTGTTCTATAAGTTATTTACTTGAAGATCAGCATTTTGTTAATAGTTTAAAATTAAAAACTCTAAATTAACTACTTCTGTTCTATAAGTTATTTACTTGAAGATCAGCATTTTGTTAATAGTTTAAAATTAAAAACTCTAAATTAACTACTTCTGGTCTATAAGTTATTTACTTAAAAATCAGTATTTTGTTAATAGTTTAAAATTAAAGCTATAAACTAACTACTTTTGGTCCTTTAGTTATTTACTTAAAGAACAGAAATTTGTAGATAATTTAAAATCGAAATCTTCAAACTAATACTTCAGTTCTTTAAGTTATGTACTTGAAGATCTGAATTTTGTTAATAATTTAAAATTGAAAACCCTAAAGTAACTATTTTTGTTCTATCAGTTATTTACTTGAAGAACAGAATTTTGTAGCAATTTAAAATCAAAATCTTCTAACTAATACTTTAGTTACTTAAGTTATTTACTTGAAGATCAGAATTTTGTTAATAGTTTAAAATTGAAAACCCTAAAATAACTACTTCTGTTCTATAAGTTATTTACCTGAAGATCAGAATGTTGTTAATAGTTTAAAATTGAAAACTCTAAAATAACTACTTTTGCTCTATATGTTATTTACTTGAAGATCAGCATTTTGTTAATAGTTTAAAATTAAAAACTCTAAATTAACTACTTCTGGTTTATAAGTTATTTACTTGAAGATCTGCATTTTGTTAATAGTTTAAAATTAAAAACTCTAAAATAACTACTTCTGTTCTATAAGTTATTTACTTGAAGATCTGCATTTTGTTAATAGTTAAAAATTAAAAACTCTAAAATAACTACTTCTGTCCTATAAGTTATTTACTTGAAGATCAGAATTTTGTTAATAGTTTAAAATTGAAAACCCTAAAATAACTACTTTTGTTCTATAAGTTATTTACTTGAAGATCTGCATTTTGTTAATAGTTTAAAATTAAAAACACTAAATTAACTACTTCTGTTCTATAAGATATTTACTTGAAGATCAGCATTTTGTTAATAGTTTAAAAGTAAAAACTCTAAAATAACTACTTCTGTTCTATAAGTTATTTAATTGAAGATCAGAATTTTGTATGTAGTTTAAAATTGAAAACCCTAAAATAACTACTTTTGTTCTATAAGTTATTTACTTGAAGATCTGCATTTTGTTAATAGTTTAAAATTAAAAACTCTAAATTAACTACTTCTGTTCTATAAGATATTTACTTGAAAATCAGCATTTTGTTAATAGTTTAAAATTAAAAACTCTAAATTAACTACTTCTGGTCTATAAGTTATGTACTTGAAGATCAGAATTTTGTTAATAGTTCAAAATTGAAATACTAAAATAAATAGGTTTGTTCTATAAGTTATTTACTTGAAGGTCTGGATTTTGTTAATAGTTTAAAAATAAAAACTCTAAATTTACTACTTCTGTTCTATAAGTTAATTACTTGAAGATCAGAATTTTGTTAATAGTTTAAAATTAAAAACCCTAAAATAACTACTTTTGTTCTATAAGTTATTTACTTGAAGATCTGCATTTTGTTAATAGTTTAAAATTAAAAAATCTAAATTAACTACTTCTGTTCTATAAGTTATTGACTTGAAGATCAGCATTTTGTTAATAGTTTAAAATTAAAAACTCTAAATTAACTACTTCTGGTTAATAAGTTATTTACTTGAAGATCTGCATTTTGTTAATAGTTTAAAATTAAAAACTCTAAAATAACTACTTCTGTTCTATAAGTTATTTACTTGAAAATCTGCATTTTGTTAATAGTTTAAAATTAAAAACTCTAAAATAACTACTTCTGTTCTATAAGTTATTTACTTGAAGATCAGAATTTTGTTATTAGTTTAAAATTGAAAACCCTAAAATAACTACTTTTGTTTTATAAGTTATTTACTTGAAGATCTGCATTTTGTTAATAGTTTAAAATTAAAAACACTAAATTAACTACTTCTGTTCTATAAGATATTTACTTGAAGATCAGCATTTTGTTAATAGTTTAAAATTAAAAACTCTAAAATAACTACTTCTGTTCTATAAGTTATTTACTTGAAGATCAGAATTTTGTAAGTAGTTTAAATTTGAAAACCCTAAAATAACTACTTTTGTTCTATAAGTTATTTACTTGAAGATCTGCATTTTGTTAATAGTTTAAAATTAAAAACTCTAAATTAACTACTTCTGTTCTATAAGTTATTTACTTGAAGATCAGAATTTTGTAAGTAGTTTAAAATTGAAAACCCTAAAATAACTACTTTTGTTCTATAAGTTATTTACTTGAAGATCAGCATTTTGTTAATAGTTTAAAATTAAAAACTCTAAAATAACTACTTCTGTTCTATAAGTTATTTACTTGAAGATCAGAATTTTGTAAGTAGTTTAAAATTGAAAACCCTAAAATAACTACTTTTGTTCTATAAGTTATTTACTTGAAGATCTGCATTTTGTTAATAGTTTAAAATTAAAAACACTAAATTAACTACTTCTGTTCTATAAGATATTTACTTGAAGATCAGCATTTTGTTAATAGTTTAAAAGTAAAAACTCTAAAATAACTACTTCTGTTCTATAAGTTATTTAATTGAAGATCAGAATTTTGTATGTAGTTTAAAATTGAAAACCCTAAAATAACTACTTTTGTTCTATAAGTTATTTACTTGAAGATCTGCATTTTGTTAATAGTTTAAAATTAAAAACTCTAAATTAACTACTTCTGTTCTATAAGATATTTACTTGAAAATCAGCATTTTGTTAATAGTTTAAAATTAAAAACTCTAAATTAACTACTTCTGGTCTATAAGTTATGTACTTGAAGATCAGAATTTTGTTAATAGTTCAAAATTGAAATACTAAAATAAATAGGTTTGTTCTATAAGTTATTTACTTGAAGGTCTGGATTTTGTTAATAGTTTAAAAATAAAAACTCTAAATTTACTACTTCTGCTCTATAAGTTAATTACTTGAAGATCAGAATTTTGTTAATAGTTTAAAATTAAAAACCCTAAAATAACTACTTTTGTTCTATAAGTTATTTACTTGAAGATCTGCATTTTGTTAATAGTTTAAAATTAAAAAATCTAAATTAACTACTTCTGTTCTATAAGTTATTGACTTGAAGATCAGCATTTTGTTAATAGTTTAAAATTAAAAACTCTAAATTAACTACTTCTGGTTAATAAGTTATTTACTTGAAGATCTGCATTTTGTTAATAGTTTAAAATTAAAAACTCTAAAATAACTACTTCTGTTCTATAAGTTATTTACTTGAAAATCTGCATTTTGTTAATAGTTTAAAATTAAAAACTCTAAAATAACTACTTCTGTTCTATAAGTTATTTACTTGAAGATCAGAATTTTGTTATTAGTTTAAAATTGAAAACCCTAAAATAACTACTTTTGTTTTATAAGTTATTTACTTGAAGATCTGCATTTTGTTAATAGTTTAAAATTAAAAACACTAAATTAACTACTTCTGTTCTATAAGATATTTACTTGAAGATCAGCATTTTGTTAATAGTTTAAAATTAAAAACTCTAAAATAACTACTTCTGTTCTATAAGTTATTTACTTGAAGATCAGAATTTTGTAAGTAGTTTAAATTTGAAAACCCTAAAATAACTACTTTTGTTCTATAAGTTATTTACTTGAAGATCTGCATTTTGTTAATAGTTTAAAATTAAAAACTCTAAATTAACTACTTCTGTTCTATAAGTTATTTACTTGAAGATCAGAATTTTGTAAGTAGTTTAAAATTGAAAACCCTAAAATAACTACTTTTGTTCTATAAGTTATTTACTTGAAGATCAGCATTTTGTTAATAGTTTAAAATTAAAAACTCTAAAATAACTACTTCTGTTCTATAAGTTATTTACTTGAAGATCAGAATTTTGTAAGTAGTTTAAAATTGAAAACCCTAAAATAACTACTTTTGTTCTATAAGTTATTTACTTGAAGATCTGCATTTTGTTAATAGTTTAAAATTAAAAACTCTAAATTAACTACTTCTGTTCTATAAGATATTTACTTGAAGATCAGCATTTTGTTAATAGTTTAAAATTAAAAACTCTAAATTAACTACTTCTGGTCTATAACTTATTTACTTGAAGATCAGAATTTTGTTAATAGTTCAAAATTGAAATACTAAAATAAATACGTTTGTTCTATAAGTTATTTACTTCAAGATCTGCATTTTGTTAATAGTTTAAAATTAAAAACTCTAAAATAACTACTTCTGTTCTATAAGTTATTTACTTGAAGATCTGCATTTTATTAATAGTTTAAAATTAAAAACTCTAAAATAACTACTTCTGTTCTATAAGTTATTTACTTGAAGATCAGAATTTTGTTAATAGTTTAAAATTGAAGACCCTAAAGTAACTACTTTTGCTCTATAAGTTATTTACTTGAAGATCAGCATTTTGTTAATGGTTTAAAATTAAAAACTCTAAATTAACTACTTCTGGTTTATAAGTTATTTACTTGAAGATCTGCATTTTGTTAATAGTTTAAAATTAAAAATTCTAAAATAACTACTTCTGTTCTATAAGTTATTTACTTGAAGATCTGCATTTTGTTAATAGTTTAAAATTAAAAACTCTAAAATAACTACTTCTGTTCTATAAGTTATTTACTTGAAGATCAGCATTTTGTTAATAGTTTAAAATTAAAAAACCTAAAATAACTACTGTTGTTCTATAAGTTATTTACTTGAAGATCAGAATGTAGTTAATAGTTTAGAATTAAAAACTCTAAATTAACTACTTCTGGTCTATAAGTTATTTACTTGAAGATCTGCATTTTGTTAATAGTTTAAAATTAAAAACTCTAAAATAACTACTTCTGTCCTATAAGTTATTTACTTGAAGATCTGCATTTTGTTAATAGTTTAAAATTAAAAACTCTAAAATAACTACTTCTGTTCTATAAGTTATTTACTTGAAGATCAGAATTTTGTTAATAGTTTAAAATTGAAAACCCTAAAATAACTACTTTTGTTCTATAAGTTATTTACTTGAAGATCTGCATTTTGTTAATAGTTTAAAATTAAAAACTCTAAATTAACTACTTCTGTTCTATAAGATATTTACTTGAAGATCAGCATTTTGTTAATAGTTTATAATTAAAAACTCTAAATTAACTACTTCTGGTCTATAAGTTATTTACTTGAAGATCAGCATTTTGTTAATAGTTTTAAAAAAAAGCTATAAACTAACTACTTTTCTTCTTTAAGTTATTTACTTAAAGAACAGAATTTTGTAGACAATTTAAAATGAAATTCTTCAAACTAATACTTTAGTTCTTTAAGTTATATACTTGAAGATCAGAATTTTGTTAATAGTTCAAAATTGAAAATACTAACATAACTACTTTTGTTCTATAAGTTATTTACTTGAAGATCAGAATTTTGTTAATAGTTCAAAATTAAAAACTCTAAATTAACTACTTCTGTTCCATAAGTTATTTACTTGAAGATCAGAATGTTGTTAATAGTTTAAAATTGAAAACCCGAAAATAACTACTTTTGTTCTATAAGTTATTTACTAGAAAAACAGAATTTTGTAGACAATTTAAAATCAAAATCTTCAAACTAATACTTTAGTTCTTTAAGTTATTTACTTGAAGATCAGAATTTTGTTAATTGTTTAAAATTGAAAACGTTAAAATAACTACTTTTGTTCTATAAGCTATACACTTGAAGAAGAGAATTTTGTAGCAATTTAAAATCAAAATCTTCTAACTAATACTTTAGTTCTTTAAGTTATTTTCTTGAAGATCTGCATTTTGTTAATAGTTTAAAATTAAAAACTCTAAATTAACTACTTCTGTTGAATAATTTATTTACTTGAAAATCAGAACTTTTTTAATAGTTTAAAATTGAAAACCCTAAAATAACTACTTTTGTTCTATAAGTTATTTACTTGAAGATCTGCATTTTGTTAATAGTTTAAAATTAAAAACTCTAAATTAACTACTTCTGTTCTATAAGTTATTTACTTGAAGATCAGCATTTTGTTAATAGTTTAAAATTAAAAACTCTAAATTAACTACTTCTGGTCTATAAGTTATTTACTTAAAAATCAGTATTTTGTTAATAGTTTAAAATTAAAGCTATAAACTAACTACTTTTGGTCCTTTAGTTATTTACTTAAAGAACAGAAATTTGTAGATAATTTAAAATCGAAATCTTCAAACTAATACTTCAGTTCTTTAAGTTATGTACTTGAAGATCTGAATTTTGTTAATAATTTAAAATTGAAAACCCTAAAGTAACTATTTTTGTTCTATCAGTTATTTACTTGAAGAACAGAATTTTGTAGCAATTTAAAATCAAAATCTTCTAACTAATACTTTAGTTACTTAAGTTATTTACTTGAAGATCAGAATTTTGTTAATAGTTTAAAATTGAAAACCCTAAAATAACTACTTCTGTTCTATAAGTTATTTACCTGAAGATCAGAATGTTGTTAATAGTTTAAAATTGAAAACTCTAAAATAACTACTTTTGCTCTATATGTTATTTACTTGAAGATCAGCATTTTGTTAATAGTTTAAAATTAAAAACTCTAAATTAACTACTTTTGTTCTATAAGTTATTTACTTGAAGATCTGCATTTTGTTAATAGTTAAAAATTAAAAACTCTAAAATAACTACTTCTGTCCTATAAGTTATTTACTTGAAGATCAGAATTTTGTTAATAGTTTAAAATTAAAAACTCTAAAATAACTACTTCTGTTCTATAAGTTATTTACTTGAAGATCTGCATTTTGTTAATAGTTAAAAATTAAAAACTCTAAAATAACTACTTCTGTCCTATAAGTTATTTACTTGAAGATCAGAATTTTGTTAATAGTTTAAAATTGAAAACCCTAAAATAACTACTTTTGTTCTATAAGTTATTTACTTGAAGATCTGCATTTTGTTAATAGTTTAAAATTAAAAACACTAAATTAACTACTTCTGTTCTATAAGATATTTACTTGAAGATCAGCATTTTGTTAATAGTTTAAAAGTAAAAACTCTAAAATAACTACTTCTGTTCTATAAGTTATTTAATTGAAGATCAGAATTTTGTATGTAGTTTAAAATTGAAAACCCTAAAATAACTACTTTTGTTCTATAAGTTATTTACTTGAAGATCTGCATTTTGTTAATAGTTTAAAATTAAAAACTCTAAATTAACTACTTCTGTTCTATAAGATATTTACTTGAAAATCAGCATTTTGTTAATAGTTTAAAATTAAAAACTCTAAATTAACTACTTCTGGTCTATAAGTTATGTACTTGAAGATCAGAATTTTGTTAATAGTTCAAAATTGAAATACTAAAATAAATAGGTTTGTTCTATAAGTTATTTACTTGAAGGTCTGGATTTTGTTAATAGTTTAAAAATAAAAACTCTAAATTTACTACTTCTGTTCTATAAGTTAATTACTTGAAGATCAGAATTTTGTTAATAGTTTAAAATTAAAAACCCTAAAATAACTACTTTTGTTCTATAAGTTATTTACTTGAAGATCAGAATTTTGTTAATAGTTTAAAATTGAAGACCCTAAAGTAACTACTTTTGCTCTATAAGTTATTTACTTGAAGATCAGCATTTTGTTAATGGTTTAAAATTAAAAACTCTAAATTAACTACTTCTGGTTTATAAGTTATTTACTTGAAGATCTGCATTTTGTTAATAGTTTAAAATTAAAAATTCTAAAATAACTACTTCTGTTCTATAAGTTATTTACTTGAAGATCTGCATTTTGTTAATAGTTTAAAATTAAAAACTCTAAAATAACTACTTCTGTTCTATAAGTTATTTACTTGAAGATCAGCATTTTGTTAATAGTTTAAAATTAAAAAACCTAAAATAACTACTGTTGTTCTATAAGTTATTTACTTGAAGATCAGAATGTAGTTAATAGTTTAGAATTAAAAACTCTAAATTAACTACTTCTGGTCTATAAGTTATTTACTTGAAGATCTGCATTTTGTTAATAGTTTAAAATTAAAAACTCTAAAATAACTACTTCTGTCCTATAAGTTATTTACTTGAAGATCTGCATTTTGTTAATAGTTTAAAATTAAAAACTCTAAAATAACTACTTCTGTTCTATAAGTTATTTACTTGAAGATCAGAATTTTGTTAATAGTTTAAAATTGAAAACCCTAAAATAACTACTTTTGTTCTATAAGTTATTTACTTGAAGATCTGCATTTTGTTAATAGTTTAAAATTAAAAACTCTAAATTAACTACTTCTGTTCTATAAGATATTTACTTGAAGATCAGCATTTTGTTAATAGTTTATAATTAAAAACTCTAAATTAACTACTTCTGGTCTATAAGTTATTTACTTGAAGATCAGCATTTTGTTAATAGTTTTAAAAAAAAGCTATAAACTAACTACTTTTCTTCTTTAAGTTATTTACTTAAAGAACAGAATTTTGTAGACAATTTAAAATGAAATTCTTCAAACTAATACTTTAGTTCTTTAAGTTATATACTTGAAGATCAGAATTTTGTTAATAGTTCAAAATTGAAAATACTAACATAACTACTTTTGTTCTATAAGTTATTTACTTGAAGATCAGAATTTTGTTAATAGTTCAAAATTAAAAACTCTAAATTAACTACTTCTGTTCCATAAGTTATTTACTTGAAGATCAGAATGTTGTTAATAGTTTAAAATTGAAAACCCGAAAATAACTACTTTTGTTCTATAAGTTATTTACTAGAAAAACAGAATTTTGTAGACAATTTAAAATCAAAATCTTCAAACTAATACTTTAGTTCTTTAAGTTATTTACTTGAAGATCAGAATTTTGTTAATTGTTTAAAATTGAAAACGTTAAAATAACTACTTTTGTTCTATAAGCTATACACTTGAAGAAGAGAATTTTGTAGCAATTTAAAATCAAAATCTTCTAACTAATACTTTAGTTCTTTAAGTTATTTTCTTGAAGATCTGCATTTTGTTAATAGTTTAAAATTAAAAACTCTAAATTAACTACTTCTGTTGAATAATTTATTTACTTGAAAATCAGAACTTTTTTAATAGTTTAAAATTGAAAACCCTAAAATAACTACTTTTGTTCTATAAGTTATTTACTTGAAGATCTGCATTTTGTTAATAGTTTAAAATTAAAAACTCTAAATTAACTACTTCTGTTCTATAAGTTATTTACTTGAAGATCAGCATTTTGTTAATAGTTTAAAATTAAAAACTCTAAATTAACTACTTCTGGTCTATAAGTTATTTACTTAAAAATCAGTATTTTGTTAATAGTTTAAAATTAAAGCTATAAACTAACTACTTTTGGTCCTTTAGTTATTTACTTAAAGAACAGAAATTTGTAGATAATTTAAAATCGAAATCTTCAAACTAATACTTCAGTTCTTTAAGTTATGTACTTGAAGATCTGAATTTTGTTAATAATTTAAAATTGAAAACCCTAAAGTAACTATTTTTGTTCTATCAGTTATTTACTTGAAGAACAGAATTTTGTAGCAATTTAAAATCAAAATCTTCTAACTAATACTTTAGTTACTTAAGTTATTTACTTGAAGATCAGAATTTTGTTAATAGTTTAAAATTGAAAACCCTAAAATAACTACTTCTGTTCTATAAGTTATTTACCTGAAGATCAGAATGTTGTTAATAGTTTAAAATTGAAAACTCTAAAATAACTACTTTTGCTCTATATGTTATTTACTTGAAGATCAGCATTTTGTTAATAGTTTAAAATTAAAAACTCTAAATTAACTACTTCTGGTTTATAAGTTATTTACTTGAAGATCTGCATTTTGTTAATAGTTTAAAATTAAAAACTCTAAAATAACTACTTCTGTTCTATAAGTTATTTACTTGAAGATCTGCATTTTGTTAATAGTTAAAAATTAAAAACTCTAAAATAACTACTTCTGTCCTATAAGTTATTTACTTGAAGATCAGAATTTTGTTAATAGTTTAAAATTGAAAACCCTAAAATAACTACTTTTGTTCTATAAGTTATTTACTTGAAGATCTGCATTTTGTTAATAGTTTAAAATTAAAAACACTAAATTAACTACTTCTGTTCTATAAGATATTTACTTGAAGATCAGCATTTTGTTAATAGTTTAAAAGTAAAAACTCTAAAATAACTACTTCTGTTCTATAAGTTATTTAATTGAAGATCAGAATTTTGTATGTAGTTTAAAATTGAAAACCCTAAAATAACTACTTTTGTTCTATAAGTTATTTACTTGAAGATCTGCATTTTGTTAATAGTTTAAAATTAAAAACTCTAAATTAACTACTTCTGTTCTATAAGATATTTACTTGAAAATCAGCATTTTGTTAATAGTTTAAAATTAAAAACTCTAAATTAACTACTTCTGGTCTATAAGTTATGTACTTGAAGATCAGAATTTTGTTAATAGTTCAAAATTGAAATACTAAAATAAATAGGTTTGTTCTATAAGTTATTTACTTGAAGGTCTGGATTTTGTTAATAGTTTAAAAATAAAAACTCTAAATTTACTACTTCTGTTCTATAAGTTAATTACTTGAAGATCAGAATTTTGTTAATAGTTTAAAATTAAAAACCCTAAAATAACTACTTTTGTTCTATAAGTTATTTACTTGAAGATCTGCATTTTGTTAATAGTTTAAAATTAAAAAATCTAAATTAACTACTTCTGTTCTATAAGTTATTGACTTGAAGATCAGCATTTTGTTAATAGTTTAAAATTAAAAACTCTAAATTAACTACTTCTGGTTAATAAGTTATTTACTTGAAGATCTGCATTTTGTTAATAGTTTAAAATTAAAAACTCTAAAATAACTACTTCTGTTCTATAAGTTATTTACTTGAAAATCTGCATTTTGTTAATAGTTTAAAATTAAAAACTCTAAAATAACTACTTCTGTTCTATAAGTTATTTACTTGAAGATCAGAATTTTGTTATTAGTTTAAAATTGAAAACCCTAAAATAACTACTTTTGTTTTATAAGTTATTTACTTGAAGATCTGCATTTTGTTAATAGTTTAAAATTAAAAACACTAAATTAACTACTTCTGTTCTATAAGATATTTACTTGAAGATCAGCATTTTGTTAATAGTTTAAAATTAAAAACTCTAAAATAACTACTACTGTTCTATAAGTTATTTACTTGAAGATCAGAATTTTGTAAGTAGTTTAAATTTGAAAACCCTAAAATAACTACTTTTGTTCTATAAGTTATTTACTTGAAGATCTGCATTTTGTTAATAGTTTAAAATTAAAAACTCTAAATTAACTACTTCTGTTCTATAAGTTATTTACTTGAAGATCAGAATTTTGTAAGTAGTTTAAAATTGAAAACCCTAAAATAACTACTTTTGTTCTATAAGTTATTTACTTGAAGATCAGCATTTTGTTAATAGTTTAAAATTAAAAACTCTAAAATAACTACTTCTGTTCTATAAGTTATTTACTTGAAGATCAGAATTTTGTAAGTAGTTTAAAATTGAAAACCCTAAAATAACTACTTTTGTTCTATAAGTTATTTACTTGAAGATCTGCATTTTGTTAATAGTTTAAAATTAAAAACTCTAAATTAACTACTTCTGTTCTATAAGATATTTACTTGAAGATCAGCATATTGTTAATAGTTTAAAATTAAAAACTCTAAATTAACTACTTCTGGTCTATAACTTATTTACTTGAAGATCAGAATTTTGTTAATAGTTCAAAATTGAAATACTAAAATAAATACGTTTGTTCTATAAGTTATTTACTTGAAGATCTGCATTTTGTTAATAGTTAAAAATTAAAAACTCTAAAATAACTACTTCTGTCCTATAAGTTATTTACTTGAAGATCAGAATTTTGTTAATAGTTTAAAATTGAAAACCCTAAAATAACTACTTTTGTTCTATAAGTTATTTACTTGAAGATCTGCATTTTGTTAATAGTTTAAAATTAAAAACACTAAATTAACTACTTCTGTTCTATAAGATATTTACTTGAAGATCAGCATTTTGTTAATAGTTTAAAAGTAAAAACTCTAAAATAACTACTTCTGTTCTATAAGTTATTTAATTGAAGATCAGAATTTTGTATGTAGTTTAAAATTGAAAACCCTAAAATAACTACTTTTGTTTCTATAAGTTATTTACTTGAAGATCTGCATTTTGTTAATAGTTTAAAATTAAAAACTCTAAATTAACTACTTCTGTTCTATAAGATATTTACTTGAAAATCAGCATTTTGTTAATAGTTTAAAATTAAAAACTCTAAATTAACTACTTCTGGTCTATAAGTTATGTACTTGAAGATCAGAATTTTGTTAATAGTTCAAAATTGAAATACTAAAATAAATAGGTTTGTTCTATAAGTTATTTACTTGAAGGTCTGGATTTTGTTAATAGTTTAAAAATAAAAACTCTAAATTTACTACTTCTGTTCTATAAGTTAATTACTTGAAGATCAGAATTTTGTTAATAGTTTAAAATTAAAAACCCTAAAATAACTACTTTTGTTCTATAAGTTATTTACTTGAAGATCTGCATTTTGTTAATAGTTTAAAATTAAAAAATCTAAATTAACTACTTCTGTTCTATAAGTTATTGACTTGAAGATCAGCATTTTGTTAATAGTTTAAAATTAAAAACTCTAAATTAACTACTTCTGGTTAATAAGTTATTTACTTGAAGATCTGCATTTTGTTAATAGTTTAAAATTAAAAACTCTAAAATAACTACTTCTGTTCTATAAGTTATTTACTTGAAAATCTGCATTTTGTTAATAGTTTAAAATTAAAAACTCTAAAATAACTACTTCTGTTCTATAAGTTATTTACTTGAAGATCAGAATTTTGTTATTAGTTTAAAATTGAAAACCCTAAAATAACTACTTTTGTTTTATAAGTTATTTACTTGAAGATCTGCATTTTGTTAATAGTTTAAAATTAAAAACACTAAATTAACTACTTCTGTTCTATAAGATATTTACTTGAAGATCAGCATTTTGTTAATAGTTTAAAATTAAAAACTCTAAAATAACTACTTCTGTTCTATAAGTTATTTACTTGAAGATCAGAATTTTGTAAGTAGTTTAAATTTGAAAACCCTAAAATAACTACTTTTGTTCTATAAGTTATTTACTTGAAGATCTGCATTTTGTTAATAGTTTAAAATTAAAAACTCTAAATTAACTACTTCTGTTCTATAAGTTATTTACTTGAAGATCAGAATTTTGTAAGTAGTTTAAAATTGAAAACCCTAAAATAACTACTTTTGTTCTATAAGTTATTTACTTGAAGATCAGCATTTTGTTAATAGTTTAAAATTAAAAACTCTAAAATAACTACTTCTGTTCTATAAGTTATTTACTTGAAGATCAGAATTTTGTAAGTAGTTTAAAATTGAAAACCCTAAAATAACTACTTTTGTTCTATAAGTTATTTACTTGAAGATCTGCATTTTGTTAATAGTTTAAAATTAAAAACTCTAAATTAACTACTTCTGTTCTATAAGATATTTACTTGAAGATCAGCATTTTGTTAATAGTTTAAAATTAAAAACTCTAAATTAACTACTTCTGGTCTATAACTTATTTACTTGAAGATCAGAATTTTGTTAATAGTTCAAAATTGAAATACTAAAATAAATACGTTTGTTCTATAAGTTATTTACTTCAAGATCTGCATTTTGTTAATAGTTTAAAATTAAAAACTCTAAAATAACTACTTCTGTTCTATAAGTTATTTACTTGAAGATCTGCATTTTATTAATAGTTTAAAATTAAAAACTCTAAAATAACTACTTCTGTTCTATAAGTTATTTACTTGAAGATCAGAATTTTGTTAATAGTTTAAAATTGAAAACCCTAAAGTAACCACTTTTGCTCTATAAGTTATTTACTTGAAGATCAGCATTTTGTTAATGGTTTAAAATTAAAAACTCTAAATTAACTACTTCTGGTTTATAAGTTATTTACTTGAAGATCTGCATTTTGTTAATAGTTTAAAATTAAAAATTCTAAAATAACTACTTCTGTTCTATAAGTTATTTACTTGAAGATCTGCATTTTGTTAATAGTTTAAAATTAAAAACTCTAAAATAACTACTTCTGTTCTATAAGTTATTTACTTGAAGATCAGAATTTTGTTAATAGTTTAAAATTGAAAACCCTAAAATAACTACTTTTGTTCTATAAGTTATTTACTTGAAGATCTGCATTTTGTTAATAGTTTAAAATTAAAAACACTAAATTAACTACTTCTGTTCTATAAGATATTTACTTGAAGATCAGCATTTTTGTTAATAGTTTAAAATTAAAAACTCTAAAATAACTACTTCTGTTCTATAAGTTATTTACTTGAAGATCAGAATTTTGTAAGTAGTTTAAAATTGAAAACCCTAAAATAACTACTTTTGTTCTATAAGTTATTTACTTGAAGATCTGCATTTTGTTAATAGTTTAAAATTAAAAACTCTAAATTAACTACTTCTGTTCTATAAGATATTTACTTGAAGATCAGCATTTTGTTAATAGTTTAAAATTAAAAAACCTAAAATAACTACTGTTGTTCTATAAGTTATTTACTTGAAGATCAGAATGTAGTTAATAGTTTAGAATTAAAAACTCTAAATTAACTACTTCTGGTCTATAAGTTATTTACTTGAAGATCTGCATTTTGTTAATAGTTTAAAATTAAAAACTCTAAAATAACTACTTCTGTTCTATAAGTTATTTACTTGAAGATCTGCATTTTGTTAATAGTTTAAAATTAAAAACTCTAAAATAACTACTTCTGTTCTATAAGTTATTTACTTGAAGATCAGAATTTTGTTAATAGTTTAAAATTGAAAACCCTAAAATAACTACTTTTGTTCTATAAGTTATTTACTTGAAGATCTGCATTTTGTTAGTAGTTTAAAATTAAAAACTCTAAATTAACTACTTCTGTTCTATAAGATATTTACTTGAAGATCAGCATTTTGTTAATAGTTTATAATTAAAAACTCTAAATTAACTACTTCTGGTCTATAAGTTATTTACTTCAAGATCAGCATTTTGTTAATAGTTTTAAAAAAAAGGTATAAACTAACTACTTTTCTTCTTTAAGTTATTTACTTAAAGAACAGAATTTTGTAGACAATTTAAAATGAAATTCTTCAAACTAATACTTTAGTTCTTTAAGTTATATACTTGAAGATCAGAATTTTGTTAATAGTTCAAAATTGAAAATACTAACATAACTACTTTTGTTCTATAAGTTATTTACTTGAAGATCAGAATTTTGTTAATAGTTCAAAATTGAAAATACTAAAATAACTACGTTTGTTCTATAAGTTATTTACTTGAAGGTCTGGGTTTTGTTAATAGTTTAAAATACAAACTCTAAATTAACTACTTCTGTTCTATAAGTTATTTACTTGAAGATCAGAATTTTGTTAATAGTTTAAAATTGAAAACCCTAAAATAACTACTTTTGTTCTATAAGTTATTTACTTGAAGATCTGCATTTTGTTAATAGTATAAAATTAAAAACTCTAAATTAACTACTTCTGTTCTATAAGTTATTGACTTGAAGATCAGCTTTTTGTTAATAGTTTAAAATTAAAAACTCTAAATTAACGACTTCTGGTCTATAAGTTATTTACTTGAAAATCAGTATTTTGTTAATAGTTTAAAATTAAAGCTATAAACTAACTACTGTTGTTCTTTTAGTTATTTACTTAAAGAACAGAAGTTTGTAGACAATTTAAAATCGAAATCTTCAAACTAATACTTTAGTTCTTTAAGTTATTTACTTGAAGATCAGAATTTTGTTAATAGTTCAAAATTGAAATACTAAAATAAATACGTTTGTTCTATAAGTTATTTACTTCAAGATCTGCATTTTGTTAATAGTTTAAAATTAAAAACTCTAAAATAACTACTTCTGTTCTATAAGTTATTTACTTGAAGATCTGCATTTTATTAATAGTTTAAAATTAAAAACTCTAAAATAACTACTTCTGTTCTATAAGTTATTTACTTGAAGATCAGAATTTTGTTAATAGTTTAAAATTGAAAACCCTAAAATAACTACTTTTGCTCTATAAGTTATTTACTTGAAGATCAGCATTTTGTTAATGGTTTAAAATTAAAAACTCTAAATTAACTACTTCTGGTTTATAAGTTATTTACTTGAAGATCTGCATTTTGTTAATAGTTTAAAATTAAAAATTCTAAAATAACTACTTCTGTTCTATAAGTTATTTACTTGAAGATCTGCATTTTGTTAATAGTTTAAAATTAAAAACTCTAAAATAACTACTTCTGTTCTATAAGTTATTTACTTGAAGATCAGAATTTTGTTAATAGTATAAAATTGAAAACCCTAAAATAACTACTTTTGTTCTATAAGTTATTTACTTGAAGATCTGCATTTTGTTAATAGTTTAAAATTAAAAACACTAAATTAACTACTTCTGTTCTATAAGATATTTACTTGAAGATCAGCATTTTTGTTAATAGTTTAAAATTAAAAACTCTAAAATAACTACTTCTGTTCTATAAGTTATTTACTTGAAGATCAGAATTTTGTAAGTAGTTTAAAATTGAAAACCCTAAAATAACTACTTTTGTTCTATAAGTTATTTACTTGAAAATCTGCATTTTGTTAATAGTTTAAAATTAAAAACTCTAAATTAACTACTTCTGTTCTATAAGATATTTACTTGAAGATCAGCATTTTGTTAATAGTTTAAAATTAAAAAACCTAAAATAACTACTGTTGTTCTATAAGTTATTTACTTGAAGATCAGAATGTAGTTAATAGTTTAGAATTAAAAACTCTAAATTAACTACTTCTGGTCTATAAGTTATTTACTTGAAGATCTGCATTTTGTTAATAGTTTAAAATTAAAAACTCTAAAATAACTACTTCTGTTCTATAAGTTATTTACTTGAAGATCTGCATTTTGTTAATAGTTAAAAATTAAAAACTCTAAAATAACTACTTCTGTTCTATAAGTTATTTACTTGAAGATCAGAATTTTGTTAATAGTTTAAAATTGAAAACCCTAAAATAACTACTTTTGTTCTATAAGTTATTTACTTGAAGATCTGCATTTTGTTAATAGTTTAAAATTAAAAACTCTAAATTAACTACTTCTGTTCTATAAGATATTTACTTGAAGATCAGCATTTTGTTAATAGTTTATAATTAAAAACTCTAAATTAACTACTTCTGGTCTATAAGTTATTTACTTGAAGATCAGCATTTTGTTAATAGTTTTAAAAAAAAGCTATAAACTAACTACTTTTCTTCTTTAAGTTATTTACTTAAAGAACAGAATTTTGTAGACAATTTAAAATGAAATTCTTCAAACTAATACTTTAGTTCTTTAAGTTATATACTTGAAGATCAGAATTTTGTTAATAGTTCAAAATTGAAAATACTAAAATAACTACTTTTGTTCTATAAGTTATTTACTTGAAGATCAGAATTTTGTTAATAGTTCAAAATTGAAAATACTAAAATAACTACGTTTGTTCTATAAGTTATTTACTTGAAGGTCTGGGTTTTGTTAATAGTTTAAAATTACAAACTCTAAATTAACTACTTCTGTTCTATAAGTTATTTACTTGAAGATCAGAATTTTGTTAATAGTTTAAAATTGAAAACCCTAAAATAACTACTTTTGTTCTATAAGTTATTTACTTGAAGATCTGCATTTTGTTAATAGTTTAAAATTAAAAACTCTAAATTAACTACTTCTGTTCTATAAGTTATTGACTTGAAGATCAGCTTTTTGTTAATAGTTTAAAATTAAAAACTCTAAATTAACGACTTCTGGTCTATAAGTTATTTACTTGATAATCAGTATTTTGTTAATAGTTTAAAATTAAAGCTATAAACTAACTACTGTTGTTCTTTTAGTTATTTACTTAAAGAACAGAAGTTTGTAGACAATTTAAAATCGAAATCTTCAAACTAATACTTTAGTTCTTTAAGTTATTTACTTGAAGATCTGAATTTTGTTAATAGTTTAAAATTGAAAACCCTAAAATAACTATTTTTAATCTATCAGTTATTTACTTGAAGATCTGCATTTTGTTAATAGTTTAAAATTAAAAACTCTAAATTAACTACTTCTGTTCTATAAGTTATTTACTTGAAGATCAGAATGTTGTTAATAGTTTAAAATTGAAAACCCGAAAATAACTACTTTTGTTCTATAAGTTATTTACTAGAAAAACAGAATTTTGTAGACAATTTAAAATCAAAATCTTCAAACTAATACTTTAGTTCTTTAAGTTATTTACTTGAAGATCAGAATTTTGTTAATTGTTTAAAATTGAAAACGCTAAAATAACTACTTTTGTTGTATAAGCTATACACTTGAAGAAGAGAATTTTGTAGCAATTTAAAATCAAAATCTTCTAACTAATACTTTAGTTCTTTAAGTTATTTTCTTGAAGATCTGCATTTTGTTAATAGTTTAAAATTAAAAACTCTAAATTAACTACTTCTGTTGAATAATTTATTTACTTGAAGATCAGAACTTTTTTAATAGTTTAAAATTAAAAACTCTAAAATAACTACTTCTGTTCTATAAGTTATTTACTTGAAAATCTGCATTTTGTTAATAGTTAAAAATTAAAAACTCTAAAATAACTACTTCTGTTCTATAAGTTATTTACTTGAAGATCAGAATTTTGTTATTAGTTTAAAATTGAAAACCCTAAAATAACTACTTTTGTTCTATAAGTTATTTACTTGAAGATCTGCATTTTGTTAATAGTTTAAAATTAAAAACACTAAATTAACTACTTCTGTTCTATAAGATATTTACTTGAAGATCAGCATTTTTGTTAATAGTTTAAAATTAAAAACTCTAAAATAACTACTTCTGTTCTATAAGTTATTTACTTGAAGATCAGAATTTTGTAAGTAGTTTAAAATTGAAAACCCTAAAATAACTACTTTTGTTCTATAAGTTATTTACTTGAAGATCTGCATTTTGTTAATAGTTTAAAATTAAAAACTCTAAATTAACTACTTCTGTTCTATAAGATATTTACTTGAAGATCAGCATTTTGTTAATAGTTTAAAATTAAAAAACCTAAAATAACTACTGTTGTTCTATAAGTTATTTACTTGAAGATCAGAATGTAGTTAATAGTTTAGAATTAAAAACTCTAAATTAACTACTTCTGGTCTATAAGTTATTTACTTGAAGATCTGCATTTTGTTAATAGTTTAAAATTAAAAACTCTAAAATAACTACTTCTGTTCTATAAGTTATTTACTTGAAGATCTGCATTTTGTTAATAGTTTAAAATTAAAAACTCTAAAATAACTACTTCTGTTCTATAAGTTATTTACTTGAAGATCAGAATTTTGTTAATAGTTTAAAATTGAAAACCCTAAAATAACTACTTTTGTTCTATAAGTTATTTACTTGAAGATCTGCATTTTGTTAATAGTTTAAAATTAAAAACTCTAAATTAACTACTTCTGTTCTATAAGATATTTACTTGAAGATCAGCATTTTGTTAATAGTTTATAATTAAAAACTCTAAATTAACTACTTCTGGTCTATAAGTTATTTACTTGAAGATCAGCATTTTGTTAATAGTTTTAAAAAAAAGCTATAAACTAACTACTTTTCTTCTTTAAGTTATTTACTTAAAGAACAGAATTTTGTAGACAATTTAAAATGAAATTCTTCAAACTAATACTTTAGTTCTTTAAGTTATATACTTGAAGATCAGAATTTTGTTAATAGTTCAAAATTGAAAATACTAAAATAACTACTTTTGTTCTATAAGTTATTTACTTGAAGATCAGAATTTTGTTAATAGTTCAAAATTGAAAATACTAAAATAACTACGTTTGTTCTATAAGTTATTTACTTGAAGGTCTGGGTTTTGTTAATAGTTTAAAATTACAAACTCTAAATTAACTACTTCTGTTCTATAAGTTATTTACTTGAAGATCAGAATTTTGTTAATAGTTTAAAATTGAAAACCCTAAAATAACTACTTTTGTTCTATAAGTTATTTACTATAAGATCTGCATTTTGTTAATAGTTTAAAATTAAAAACTCTAAATTAACTACTTCTGTTCTATAAGTTATTTACTTGAAGATCAGAATGTTGTTAATAGTTTAAAATTGAAAACCCGAAAATAACTACTTTTGTTCTATAAGTTATTTACTAGAAAAACAGAATTTTGTAGACAATTTAAAATCAAAATCTTCAAACTAATACTTTAGTTCTTTAAGTTATTTACTTGAAGATCAGAATTTTGTTAATTGTTTAAAATTGAAAACGCTAAAATAACTACTTTTGTTGTATAAGCTATACACTTGAAGAAGAGAATTTTGTAGCAATTTAAAATCAAAATCTTCTAACTAATACTTTAGTTCTTTAAGTTATTTTCTAGAAGATCTGAATTTTGTTAATAATTTAAAATTGAAAACCCTAAAGTAACTATTTTTGTTCTATCAGTTATTTACTTGAAGAACAGAATTTTGTAGCAATTTAAAATCAAAATCTTCTAACTAATACTTTAGTTACTTAAGTTATTTACTTGAAGATCAGAATTTTGTTAATAGTTTAAAATTGAAAACCCTAAAATAACTACTTCTGTTCTATAAGTTATTTACCTGAAGATCAGAATGTTGTTAATAGTTTAAAATTGAAAACTCTAAAATAACTACTTTTGCTCTATAAGTTATTTACTTGAAGATCAGCATTTTGTTAATAGTTTAAAATTAAAAACTCTAAATTAACTACTTCTGGTTTATAAGTTATTTACTTGAAGATCAGAATGTTGTTAATAGTTTAAAATTGAAAACCCTAAAATAACTACTTTTGCTCTATAAGTTATTTACTTGAAGATCAGCATTTTGTTAATGGTTTAAAATTAAAAACTCTAAATTAACTACTTCTGTTGAATAATTTATTTACTTGAAAATCCGAACTTTTTTAATAGTTTAAAATTGAAAACCCTAAAATAACTACTTTTGTTCTATAAGTTATTTACTTGAAGATCTGCATTTTGTTAATAGTTTAAAATTAAAAACTCTAAATTAACTACTTCTGTTCTATAAGTTATTTACTTGAAGATCAGCATTTTGTTAATAGTTTAAAATTAAAAACTCTAAATTAACTACTTCTGGTCTATAAGTTATTTACTTAAAAATCAGTATTTTGTTAATAGTTTAAAATTAAAGCTATAAACTAACTACTTTTGGTCCTTTAGTTATTTACTTAAAGAACAGAAATTTGTAGATAATTTAAAATCGAAATCTTCAAACTAATACTTCAGTTCTTTAAGTTATGTACTTGAAGATCTGAATTTTGTTAATAATTTAAAATTGAAAACCCTAAAGTAACTATTTTTGTTCTATCAGTTATTTACTTGAAGAACAGAATTTTGTAGCAATTTAAAATCAAAATCTTCTAACTAATACTTTAGTTACTTAAGTTATTTACTTGAAGATCAGAATTTTGTTAATAGTTTAAAATTGAAAACCCTAAAATAACTACTTCTGTTCTATAAGTTATTTACCTGAAGATCAGAATGTTGTTAATAGTTTAAAATTGAAAACTCTAAAATAACTACTTTTGCTCTATAAGTTATTTACTTGAAGATCAGCATTTTGTTAATAGTTTAAAATTAAAAACTCTAAATTAACTACTTCTGGTTTATAAGTTATTTACTTGAAGATCAGAATGTTGTTAATAGTTTAAAATTGAAAACCCGAAAATAACTACTTTTGTTCTATAAGTTATTTACTAGAAAAACAGAATTTTGTAGACAATTTAAAATCAAAATCTTCAAACTAATACTTTAGTTCTTTAAGTTATTTACTTGAAGATCAGAATTTTGTTAATTGTTTAAAATTGAAAACGCTAAAATAACTACTTTTGTTGTATAAGCTATACACTTGAAGAAGAGAATTTTGTAGCAATTTAAAATCAAAATCTTTAAACTAATACTTTAGTTCTTTAAGTTATTTTCTTGAAGATCTGCATTTTGTTAATAGTTTAAAATTAAAAACTCTAAATTAACTACTTCTGTTGAATAATTTATTTACTTGAAGATCAGAACTTTTTTAATAGTTTAAAATTAAAAACTCTAAAATAACTACTTCTGTTCTATAAGTTATTTACTTGAAAATCTGCATTTTGTTAATAGTTAAAAATTAAAAACTCTAAAATAACTACTTCTGTTCTATAAGTTATTTACTTGAAGATCAGAATTTTGTTATTAGTTTAAAATTGAAAACCCTAAAATAACTACTTTTGTTTTATAAGTTATTTACTTGAAGATCTGCATTTTGTTAATAGTTTAAAATTAAAAACACTAAATTAACTACTTCTGTTCTATAAGATATTTACTTGAAGATCAGCATTTTGTTAATAGTTTAAAATTAAAAACTCTAAAATAACTACTTCTGTTCTATAAGTTATTTACTTGAAGATCAGAATTTTGTAAGTAGTTTAAAATTGAAAACCCTAAAATAACTACTTTTGTTCTATAAGTTATTTACTTGAAGATCTGCATTTTGTTAATAGTTTAAAATTAAAAACTCTAAATTAACTACTTCTGTTCTATAAGTTATTTACTTGCAGATCAGAATTTTGTAAGTAGTTTAAAATTGAAAACCCTAAAATAACTACTTTTGTTCTATAAGTTATTTACCTGAAGATCAGCATTTTGTTAATAGTTTAAAATTAAAAACTCTAAAATAACTACTTCTGTTCTATAAGTTATTTACTTGAAGATCAGAATTTTGTAAGTAGTTTAAAATTGAAAACCCTAAAATAACTACTTTTGTTCTATAAGTTATTTACTTGAAGATCTGCATTTTGTTAATAGTTTAAAATTAAAAACTCTAAATTAACTACTTCTGTTCTATAAGATATTTACTTGAAGATCAGCATTTTGTTAATAGTTTAAAATTAAAAACTCTAAATTAACTACTTCTGGTCTATAACTTATTTACTTGAAGATCAGAATTTTGTTAATAGTTCAAAATTGAAATACTAAAATAAATACGTTTGTTCTATAAGTTATTTACTTCAAGATCTGCATTTTGTTAATAGTTTAAAATTAAAAACTCTAAAATAACTACTTCTGTTCTATAAGTTATTTACTTGAAGATCTGCATTTTGTTAATAGTTTAAAATTAAAAACTCTAAAATAACTACTTCTGTTCTATAAGTTATTTACTTGAAGATCAGAATTTTGTTAATAGTTTAAAATTGAAAACCCTAAAATAACTACTTTTGCTCTATAAGTTATTTACTTGAAGATCAGCATTTTGTTAATGGTTTAAAATTAAAAACTCTAAATTAACTACTTCTGTTGAATAATTTATTTACTTGAAAATCAGAACTTTTTTAATAGTTTAAAATTGAAAACCCTAAAATAACTACTTTTGTTCTATAAGTTATTTACTTGAAGATCTGCATTTTGTTAATAGTTTAAAATTAAAAACTCTAAATTAACTACTTCTGTTCTATAAGTTATTTACTTGAAGATCAGCATTTTGTTAATAGTTTAAAATTAAAAACTCTAAATTAACTACTTCTGGTCTATAAGTTATTTACTTAAAAATCAGTATTTTGTTAATAGTTTAAAATTAAAGCTATAAACTAACTACTTTTGGTCCTTTAGTTATTTACTTAAAGAACAGAAATTTGTAGATAATTTAAAATCGAAATCTTCAAACTAATACTTCAGTTCTTTAAGTTATGTACTTGAAGATCTGAATTTTGTTAATAATTTAAAATTGAAAACCCTAAAGTAACTATTTTTGTTCTATCAGTTATTTACTTGAAGAACAGAATTTTGTAGCAATTTAAAATCAAAATCTTCTAACTAATACTTTAGTTACTTAAGTTATTTACTTGAAGATCAGAATTTTGTTAATAGTTTAAAATTGAAAACCCTAAAATAACTACTTCTGTTCTATAAGTTATTTACCTGAAGATCAGAATGTTGTTAATAGTTTAAAATTGAAAACTCTAAAATAACTACTTTTGCTCTATAAGTTATTTACTTGAAGATCAGCATTTTGTTAATAGTTTAAAATTAAAAACTCTAAATTAACTACTTCTGGTTTATAAGTTATTTACTTGAAGATCAGAATGTTGTTAATAGTTTAAAATTGAAAACCCGAAAATAACTACTTTTGTTCTATAAGTTATTTACTAGAAAAACAGAATTTTGTAGACAATTTAAAATCAAAATCTTCAAACTAATACTTTAGTTCTTTAAGTTATTTACTTGAAGATCAGAATTTTGTTAATTGTTTAAAATTGAAAACGCTAAAATAACTACTTTTGTTGTATAAGCTATACACTTGAAGAAGAGAATTTTGTAGCAATTTAAAATCAAAATCTTCTAACTAATACTTTAGTTCTTTAAGTTATTTTCTTGAAGATCTGCATTTTGTTAATAGTTTAAAATTAAAAACTCTAAATTAACTACTTCTGTTGAATAATTTATTTACTTGAAGATCAGAACTTTTTTAATAGTTTAAAATTAAAAACTCTAAAATAACTACTTCTGTTCTATAAGTTATTTACTTGAAAATCTGCATTTTGTTAATAGTTAAAAATTAAAAACTCTAAAATAACTACTTCTGTTCTATAAGTTATTTACTTGAAGATCAGAATTTTGTTATTAGTTTAAAATTGAAAACCCTAAAATAACTACTTTTGTTTTATAAGTTATTTACTTGAAGATCTGCATTTTGTTAATAGTTTAAAATTAAAAACACTAAATTAACTACTTCTGTTCTATAAGATATTTACTTGAAGATCAGCATTTTGTTAATAGTTTAAAATTAAAAACTCTAAAATAACTACTTCTGTTCTATAAGTTATTTACTTGAAGATCAGAATTTTGTAAGTAGTTTAAAATTGAAAACCCTAAAATAACTACTTTTGTTCTATAAGTTATTTACTTGAAGATCTGCATTTTGTTAATAGTTTAAAATTAAAAACTCTAAATTAACTACTTCTGTTCTATAAGTTATTTACTTGCAGATCAGAATTTTGTAAGTAGTTTAAAATTGAAAACCCTAAAATAACTACTTTTGTTCTATAAGTTATTTACCTGAAGATCAGCATTTTGTTAATAGTTTAAAATTAAAAACTCTAAAATAACTACTTCTGTTCTATAAGTTATTTACTTGAAGATCAGAATTTTGTAAGTAGTTTAAAATTGAAATCCCTAAAATAACTACTTTTGTTCTATAAGTTATTTACTTGAAGATCTGCATTTTGTTAATAGTTTAAAATTAAAAACTCTAAATTAACTACTTCTGTTCTATAAGATATTTACTTGAAGATCAGCATTTTGTTAATAGTTTAAAATTAAAAACTCTAAATTAACTACTTCTGGTCTATAACTTATTTACTTGAAGATCAGAATTTTGTTAATAGTTCAAAATTGAAATACTAAAATAAATACGTTTGTTCTATAAGTTATTTACTTCAAGATCTGCATTTTGTTAATAGTTTAAAATTAAAAACTCTAAAATAACTACTTCTGTTCTATAAGTTATTTACTTGAAGATCTGCATTTTGTTAATAGTTTAAAATTAAAAACTCTAAAATAACTACTTCTGTTCTATAAGTTATTTACTTGAAGATCAGAATTTTGTTAATAGTTTAAAATTGAAAACCCTAAAATAACTACTTTTGCTCTATAAGTTATTTACTTGAAGATCAGCATTTTGTTAATGGTTTAAAATTAAAAACTCTAAATTAACTACTTCTGTTGAATAATTTATTTACTTGAAAATCAGAACTTTTTTAATAGTTTAAAATTGAAAACCCTAAAATAACTACTTTTGTTCTATAAGTTATTTACTTGAAGATCTGCATTTTGTTAATAGTTTAAAATTAAAAACTCTAAATTAACTACTTCTGTTCTATAAGTTATTTACTTGAAGATCAGCATTTTGTTAATAGTTTAAAATTAAAAACTCTAAATTAACTACTTCTGGTCTATAAGTTATTTACTTAAAAATCAGTATTTTGTTAATAGTTTAAAATTAAAGCTATAAACTAACTACTTTTGGTCCTTTAGTTATTTACTTAAAGAACAGAAATTTGTAGATAATTTAAAATCGAAATCTTCAAACTAATACTTCAGTTCTTTAAGTTATGTACTTGAAGATCTGAATTTTGTTAATAATTTAAAATTGAAAACCCTAAAGTAACTATTTTTGTTCTATCAGTTATTTACTTGAAGAACAGAATTTTGTAGCAATTTAAAATCAAAATCTTCTAACTAATACTTTAGTTACTTAAGTTATTTACTTGAAGATCAGAATTTTGTTAATAGTTTAAAATTGAAAACCCTAAAATAACTACTTCTGTTCTATAAGTTATTTACCTGAAGATCAGAATGTTGTTAATAGTTTAAAATTGAAAACTCTAAAATAACTACTTTTGCTCTATAAGTTATTTACTTGAAGATCAGCATTTTGTTAATAGTTTAAAATTAAAAACTCTAAATTAACTACTTCTGGTTTATAAGTTATTTACTTGAAGATCTGCATTTTGTTAATAGTTTAAAATTAAAAACTCTAAAATAACTACTTCTGTTCTATAAGTTATTTACTTGAAGATCTGCATTTTGTTAATAGTTAAAAATTAAAAACTCTAAAATAACTACTTCTGTCCTATAAGTTATTTACTTGAAGATCAGAATTTTGTTAATAGTTTAAAATTAAAAACCCTAAAATAACTACTTTTGTTCTATAAGTTATTTACTTGAAGATCTGCATTTTGTTAATAGTTTAAAATTAAAAACACTAAATTAACTACTTCTGTTCTATAAGATATTTACTTGAAGATCAGCATTTTGTTAATAGTTTAAAAGTAAAAACTCTAAAATAACTACTTCTGTTCTATAAGTTATTTAATTGAAAATCAGAATTTTGTATGTAGTTTAAAATTGAAAACCCTAAAATAACTACTTTTGTTCTATAAGTTATTTACTTGAAGATCTGCATTTTGTTAATAGTTTAAAATTAAAAACTCTAAATTAACTACTTCTGTTCTATAAGATATTTACTTGAAAATCAGCATTTTGTTAATAGTTTAAAATTAAAAACTCTAAATTAACTACTTCTGGTCTATAAGTTATGTACTTGAAGATCAGAATTTTGTTAATAGTTCAAAATTGAAATACTAAAATAAATAGGTTTGTTCTATAAGTTATTTACTTGAAGGTCTGGATTTTGTTAATAGTTTAAAAATAAAAACTCTAAATTTACTACTATTGTTCTATAAGTTATTTACTTGAAGATCAGAATTTTGTTAATAGTTTAAAATTAAAAACCCTAAAATAACTACTTTTGTTCTATAAGTTATTTACTTGAAGATCTGCATTTTGTTAATAGTTTAAAATTAAAAAATCTAAATTAACTACTTCTGTTCTATAAGTTATTGACTTGAAGATCAGCATTTTGTTAATAGTTTAAAATTAAAAACTCTAAATTAACTACTTCTGGTTAATAAGTTATTTACTTGAAGATCTGCATTTTGTTAATAGTTTAAAATTAAAAACTCTAAAATAACTACTTCTGTTCTATAAGTTATTTACTTGAAAATCTGCATTTTGTTAATAGTTTAAAATTAAAAACTCTAAAATAACTACTTCTGTTCTATAAGTTATTTACTTGAAGATCAGAATTTTGTTATTAGTTTAAAATTGAAAACCCTAAAATAACTACTTTTGTTTTATAAGTTATTTACTTGAAGATCTGCATTTTGTTAATAGTTTAAAATTAAAAACACTAAATTAACTACTTCTGTTCTATAAGATATTTACTTGAAGATCAGCATTTTGTTAATAGTTTAAAATTAAAAACTCTAAAATAACTACTTCTGTTCTATAAGTTATTTACTTGAAGATCTGCATTTTGTTAATAGTTTAAAATTAAAAACTCTAAATTAACTACTTCTGTTCTATAAGATATTTACTTGAAAATCAGCATTTTGTTAATAGTTTAAAATTAAAAACTCTAAATTAACTACTTCTGGTCTATAAGTTATGTACTTGAAGATCAGAATTTTGTTAATAGTTCAAAATTGAAATACTAAAATAAATAGGTTTGTTCTATAAGTTATTTACTTGAAGGTCTGGATTTTGTTAATAGTTTAAAAATAAAAACTCTAAATTTACTACTTCTGTTCTATAAGTTATTTACTTGAAGATCAGAATTTTGTTAATAGTTTAAAATTAAAAACCCTAAAATAAATACTTTTGTTCTATAAGTTATTTACTTGAAGATCTGCATTTTGTTAATAGTTTAAAATTAAAAAATCTAAATTAACTACTTCTGTTCTATAAGTTATTGACTTGAAGATCAGCATTTTGTTAATAGTTTAAAATTAAAAACTCTAAATTAACTACTTCTGGTTAATAAGTTATTTACTTGAAGATCTGCATTTTGTTAATAGTTTAAAATTAAAAACTCTAAAATAACTACTTCTGTTCTATAAGTTATTTACTTGAAAATCTGCATTTTGTTAATAGTTTAAAATTAAAAACTCTAAAATAACTACTTCTGTTCTATAAGTTATTTACTTGAAGATCAGAATTTTGTTATTAGTTTAAAATTGAAAACCCTAAAATAACTACTTTTGTTTTATAAGTTATTTACTTGAAGATCTGCATTTTGTTAATAGTTTAAAATTAAAAACACTAAATTAACTACTTCTGTTCTATAAGATATTTACTTGAAGATCAGCATTTTGTTAATAGTTTAAAATTAAAAACTCTAAAATAACTACTTCTGTTCTATAAGTTATTTACTTGAAGATCAGAATTTTGTAAGTAGTTTAAAATTGAAAACCCTAAAATAACTACTTTTGTTCTATAAGTTATTTACTTGAAGATCTGCATTTTGTTAATAGTTTAAAATTAAAAACTCTAAATTAACTACTTCTGTTCTATAAGATATTTACTTGAAGATCAGCATTTTGTTAATAGTTTAAAATTAAAAACTCTAAATTAACTACTTCTGGTCTATAACTTATTTACTTGAAGATCAGAATTTTGTTAATAGTTTAAAATTGAAAACCCTAAAATAACTACTTTTGCTCTATAAGTTATTTACTTGAAGATCAGCATTTTGTTAATGGTTTAAAATTAAAAACTCTAAATTAACTACTTCTGGTTTATAAGTTATTTACTTGAAGATCTGCATTTTGTTAATAGTTTAAAATTAAAAATTCTAAAATAACTACTTCTGTTCTATAAGTTATTTACTTGAAGATCTGCATTTTGTTAATAGTTTAAAATTAAAAACTCTAAAATAACTACTTCTGTTCTATAAGTTATTTACTTGAAGATCAGAATTTTGTTAATAGTTTAAAATTGAAAACCCTAAAATAACTACTTTTGTTCTATAAGTTATTTACTTGAAGATCTGCATTTTGTTAATAGTTTAAAATTAAAAACACTAAATTAACTACTTCTGTTCTATAAGATATTTACTTGAAGATCAGCATTTTTGTTAATAGTTTAAAATTAAAAACTCTAAAATAACTACTTCTGTTCTATAAGTTATTTACTTGAAGATCAGAATTTTGTAAGTAGTTTAAAATTGAAAACCCTAAAATAACTACTTTTGTTCTATAAGTTATTTACTTGAAGATCTGCATTTTGTTAATAGTTTAAAATTAAAAACTCTAAATTAACTACTTCTGTTCTATAAGATATTTACTTGAAGATCAGCATTTTGTTAATAGTTTAAAATTAAAAAACCTAAAATAACTACTGTTGTTCTATAAGTTATTTACTTGAAGATCAGAATGTAGTTAATAGTTTAGAATTAAAAACTCTAAATTAACTACTTCTGGTCTATAAGTTATTTACTTGAAGATGTGCATTTTGTTAATAGTTTAAAATTAAAAACTCTAAAATAACTACTTCTTTACTTTACTACTTTAAAAAAAAGCTATAAACTAACTACTTTTCTTCTTTAAGTTATTTACTTAAAGAACAGAATTTTGTAGACAATTTAAAATGAAATTCTTCAAACTAATACTTTAGTTCTTTAAGTTATATACTTGAAGATCAGAATTTTGTTAATAGTTCAAAATTGAAAATACTAAAATAACTACTTTTGTTCTATAAGTTATTTACTTGAAGATCAGAATTTTGTTAATAGTTCAAAATTGAAAATACTAAAATAACTACGTTTGTTCTATAAGTTATTTACTTGAAGGTCTGGGTTTTGTTAATAGTTTAAAATTACAAACTCTAAATTAACTACTTCTGTTCTATAAGTTATTTACTTGAAGATCAGAATTTTGTTAATAGTTTAAAATTGAAAACCCTAAAATAACTACTTTTGTTCTATAAGTTATTTACTTGAAGATCTGCATTTTGTTAATAGTTTAAAATTAAAAACTCTAAATTAACTACTTCTGTTCTATAAGTTATTGACTTGAAGATCAGCTTTTTGTTAATAGTTTAAAATTAAAAACTCTAAATTAGCGACTTCTGGTCTATAAGTTATTTACTTGATAATCAGTATTTTGTTAATAGTTTAAAATTAAAGCTATAAACTAACTACTGTTGTTCTTTTAGTTATTTACTTAAAGAACAGAAGTTTGTAGACAATTTAAAATCAAAATCTTCAAACTAATACTTTAGTTCTTTAAGTTATTTACTTGAAGATCAGAATTTTGTTAATTGTTTAAAATTGAAAACTCTAAATTAACTACTTCTGTTCTATAAGTTATTTACTTGAAGATCAGAATGTTGTTAATAGTTTAAAATTGAAAACCCGAAAATAACTACTTTTGTTCTATAAGTTATTTACTAGAAAAACAGAATTTTGTAGACAATTTAAAATCAAAATCTTCAAACTAATACTTTAGTTCTTTAAGTTATTTACTTGAAGATCAGAATTTTGTTAATTGTTTAAAATTGAAAACGCTAAAATAACTACTTTTGTTGTATAAGCTATACACTTGAAGAAGAGAATTTTGTAGCAATTTAAAATCAAAATCTTCTAACTAATACTTTAGTTCTTTAAGTTATTTTCTTGAAGATCTGCATTTTGTTAATAGTTTAAAATTAAAAACTCTAAATTAACTACTTCTGTTGAATAATTTATTTACTTGAAGATCAGAACTTTTTTAATAGTTTAAAATTAAAAACTCTAAAATAACTACTTCTGTTCTATAAGTTATTTACTTGAAAATCTGCATTTTGTTAATAGTTAAAAATTAAAAACTCTAAAATAACAACTTCTGTTCTATAAGTTATTTACTTGAAGATCTGCATTTTGTTAATAGTTTAAAATTAAAAACTCTAAAATAACTACTTCTGTTCTATAAGTTATTTACTTGAAAATCTGCATTTTGTAAGTAGTTTAAAATTGAAAACCCTAAAATAACTACTTTTGTTCTATAAGTTATTTACTTGAAGATCTGCATTTTGTTAATAGTTTAAAATTAAAAACTCTAAATTAACTACTTCTGTTCTATAAGTTATTTACTTGAAGATCAGAATTTTGTAAGTAGTTTAAAATTGAAAACCCTAAAATAACTACTTTTGTTCTATAAGTTATTTACTTGAAGATCAGCATTTTGTTAATAGTTTAAAATTAAAAACTCTAAAATAACTACTTCTGTTCTATAAGATATTTACTTGAAGATCAGCATTTTGTTAATAGTTTAAAATTAAAAACTCTAAATTAACTACTTCTGGTCTATAACTTATTTACTTGAAGATCAGAATTTTGTTAATAGTTCAAAATTGAAATACTAAAATAAATACGTTTGTTCTATAAGTTATTTACTTCAAGATCTGCATTTTGTTAATAGTTTAAAATTAAAAACTCTAAAATAACTACTTCTGTTCTATAAGTTATTTACTTGAAGATCTGCATTTTGTTAATAGTTTAAAATTAAAAACTCTAAAATAACTACTTCTGTTCTATAAGTTATTTACTTGAAGATCAGAATTTTGTTAATAGTTTAAAATTGAAAACCCTAAAATAACTACTTTTGCTCTATAAGTTATTTACTTGAAGATCAGCATTTTGTTAATGGTTTAAAATTAAAAACTCTAAATTAACTACTTCTGGTTTATAAGTTATTTACTTGAAGATCTGCATTTTGTTAATAGTTTAAAATTAAAAATTCTAAAATAACTACTTCTGTTCTATAAGTTATTTACTTGAAGATCTGCATTTTGTTAATAGTTTAAAATTAAAAACTCTAAAATAACTATTTTTGATCTATCAGTTATTTACTTGAAGATCTGCATTTTGTTAATAGTTTAAAATTAAAAAATCTAAATTAACTACTTCTGTTCTATAAGTTATTTACTTGAAGATCAGAATGTTGTTAATAGTTTAAAATTGAAAACCCGAAAATAACTACTTTTGTTCTATAAGTTATTTACTAGAAAAACAGAATTTTGTAGACAATTTAAAATCAAAATCTTCAAACTAATACTTTAGTTCTTTAAGTTATTTACTTGAAGATCAGAATTTTGTTAATAGTTTAAAATTGAAAACGCTAAAATAACTACTTTTGTTCTATAAGCTATACCCTTGAAGAAGAGAATTTTGTAGCAATTTAAAATCAAAATCTTGTAACTAATACTTTAGTTCTTTAAGTTATTTTCTTGAAGATCTGCATTTTGTTAATAGTTTAAAATTAAAAACTCTAAATTAACTACTTCTGTTGAATAATTTATTTACTTGAAGATCAGAATTTTGTAAGTAGTTTAAAATTGAAAACCCTAAAATAACTACTTTTGTTCTATAAGTTATTTACTTGAAGATCTGCATTTTGTTAATAGTTTAAAATTAAAAACTCTAAATTAACTACTTCTGTTCTATAAGATATTTACTTGAAGATCAGCATTTTGTTAATAGTTTAAAATTAAAAACTCTAAATTAACTACTTCTGGTCTATAACTTATTTACTTGAAGATCAGAATTTTGTTAATAGTTCAAAATTGAAATACTAAAATAAATACGTTTGTTCTATAAGTTATTTACTTCAAGATCTGCATTTTGTTAATAGTTTAAAATTAAAAACTCTAAAATAACTACTTCTGTTCTATAAGTTATTTACTTGAAGATCTGCATTTTATTAATAGTTTAAAATTAAAAACTCTAAAATAACTACTTCTGTTCTATAAGTTATTTACTTGAAGATCAGAATTTTGTTAATAGTTTAAAATTGAAGACCCTAAAGTAACTACTTTTGCTCTATAAGTTATTTACTTGAAGATCAGCATTTTGTTAATGGTTTAAAATTAAAAACTCTAAATTAACTACTTCTGGTTTATAAGTTATTTACTTGAAGATCTGCATTTTGTTAATAGTGTAAAATTAAAAATTCTAAAATAACTACTTCTGTTCTATAAGTTATTTACTTGAAGATCTGCATTTTGTTAATAGTTTAAAATTAAAAACTCTAAAATAACTACTTCTGTTCTATAAGTTATTTACTTGAAGATCAGCATTTTGTTAATAGTTTAAAATTAAAAAACCTAAAATAACTACTGTTGTTCTATAAGTTATTTACTTGAAGATCAGAATGTAGTTAATAGTTTAGAATTAAAAACTCTAAATTAACTACTTCTGGTCTATAAGTTATTTACTTGAAGATCTGCATTTTGTTAATAGTTTAAAATTAAAAACTCTAAAATAACTACTTCTGTCCTATAAGTTATTTACTTGAAGATCTGCATTTTGTTAATAGTTTAAAATTAAAAACTCTAAAATAACTACTTCTGTTCTATAAGTTATTTACTTGAAGATCAGAATTTTGTTAATAGTTTAAAATTGAAAACCCTAAAATAACTACTTTTGTTCTATAAGTTATTTACTTGAAGATCTGCATTTTGTTAATAGTTTAAAATTAAAAACTCTAAATTAACTACTTCTGTTCTATAAGATATTTACTTGAAGATCAGCATTTTGTTAATAGTTTATAATTAAAAACTCTAAATTAACTACTTCTGGTCTATAAGTTATTTACTTGAAGATCAGCATTTTGTTAATAGTTTTAAAAAAAAGCTATAAACTAACTACTTTTCTTCTTTAAGTTATTTACTTAAAGAACAGAATTTTGTAGACAATTTAAAATGAAATTCTTCAAACTAATACTTTAGTTCTTTAAGTTATATACTTGAAGATCAGAATTTTGTTAATAGTTCAAAATTGAAAATACTAACATAACTACTTTTGTTCTATAAGTTATTTACTTGAAGATCAGAATTTTGTTAATAGTTCAAAATTAAAAACTCTAAATTAACTACTTCTGTTCCATAAGTTATTTACTTGAAGATCAGAATGTTGTTAATAGTTTAAAATTGAAAACCCGAAAATAACTACTTTTGTTCTATAAGTTATTTACTAGAAAAACAGAATTTTGTAGACAATTTAAAATCAAAATCTTCAAACTAATACTTTAGTTCTTTAAGTTATTTACTTGAAGATCAGAATTTTGTTAATTGTTTAAAATTGAAAACGTTAAAATAACTACTTTTGTTCTATAAGCTATACACTTGAAGAAGAGAATTTTGTAGCAATTTAAAATCAAAATCTTCTAACTAATACTTTAGTTCTTTAAGTTATTTTCTTGAAGATCTGCATTTTGTTAATAGTTTAAAATTAAAAACTCTAAATTAACTACTTCTGTTGAATAATTTATTTACTTGAAAATCAGAACTTTTTTAATAGTTTAAAATTGAAAACCCTAAAATAACTACTTTTGTTCTATAAGTTATTTACTTGAAGATCTGCATTTTGTTAATAGTTTAAAATTAAAAACTCTAAATTAACTACTTCTGTTCTATAAGTTATTTACTTGAAGATCAGCATTTTGTTAATAGTTTAAAATTAAAAACTCTAAATTAACTACTTCTGGTCTATAAGTTATTTACTTAAAAATCAGTATTTTGTTAATAGTTTAAAATTAAAGCTATAAACTAACTACTTTTGGTCCTTTAGTTATTTACTTAAAGAACAGAAATTTGTAGATAATTTAAAATCGAAATCTTCAAACTAATACTTCAGTTCTTTAAGTTATGTACTTGAAGATCTGAATTTTGTTAATAATTTAAAATTGAAAACCCTAAAGTAACTATTTTTGTTCTATCAGTTATTTACTTGAAGAACAGAATTTTGTAGCAATTTAAAATCAAAATCTTCTAACTAATACTTTAGTTACTTAAGTTATTTACTTGAAGATCAGAATTTTGTTAATAGTTTAAAATTGAAAACCCTAAAATAACTACTTCTGTTCTATAAGTTATTTACCTGAAGATCAGAATGTTGTTAATAGTTTAAAATTGAAAACTCTAAAATAACTACTTTTGCTCTATATGTTATTTACTTGAAGATCAGCATTTTGTTAATAGTTTAAAATTAAAAACTCTAAATTAACTACTTCTGGTTTATAAGTTATTTACTTGAAGATCTGCATTTTGTTAATAGTTTAAAATTAAAAACTCTAAAATAACTACTTCTGTTCTATAAGTTATTTACTTGAAGATCTGCATTTTGTTAATAGTTAAAAATTAAAAACTCTAAAATAACTACTTCTGTCCTATAAGTTATTTACTTGAAGATCAGAATTTTGTTAATAGTTTAAAATTGAAAACCCTAAAATAACTACTTTTGTTCTATAAGTTATTTACTTGAAGATCTGCATTTTGTTAATAGTTTAAAATTAAAAACACTAAATTAACTACTTCTGTTCTATAAGATATTTACTTGAAGATCAGCATTTTGTTAATAGTTTAAAAGTAAAAACTCTAAAATAACTACTTCTGTTCTATAAGTTATTTAATTGAAGATCAGAATTTTGTATGTAGTTTAAAATTGAAAACCCTAAAATAACTACTTTTGTTCTATAAGTTATTTACTTGAAGATCTGCATTTTGTTAATAGTTTAAAATTAAAAACTCTAAATTAACTACTTCTGTTCTATAAGATATTTACTTGAAAATCAGCATTTTGTTAATAGTTTAAAATTAAAAACTCTAAATTAACTACTTCTGGTCTATAAGTTATGTACTTGAAGATCAGAATTTTGTTAATAGTTCAAAATTGAAATACTAAAATAAATAGGTTTGTTCTATAAGTTATTTACTTGAAGGTCTGGATTTTGTTAATAGTTTAAAAATAAAAACTCTAAATTTACTACTTCTGTTCTATAAGTTAATTACTTGAAGATCAGAATTTTGTTAATAGTTTAAAATTAAAAACCCTAAAATAACTACTTTTGTTCTATAAGTTATTTACTTGAAGATCAGAATTTTGTTAATAGTTTAAAATTGAAGACCCTAAAGTAACTACTTTTGCTCTATAAGTTATTTACTTGAAGATCAGCATTTTGTTAATGGTTTAAAATTAAAAACTCTAAATTAACTACTTCTGGTTTATAAGTTATTTACTTGAAGATCTGCATTTTGTTAATAGTTTAAAATTAAAAATTCTAAAATAACTACTTCTGTTCTATAAGTTATTTACTTGAAGATCTGCATTTTGTTAATAGTTTAAAATTAAAAACTCTAAAATAACTACTTCTGTTCTATAAGTTATTTACTTGAAGATCAGCATTTTGTTAATAGTTTAAAATTAAAAAACCTAAAATAACTACTGTTGTTCTATAAGTTATTTACTTGAAGATCAGAATGTAGTTAATAGTTTAGAATTAAAAACTCTAAATTAACTACTTCTGGTCTATAAGTTATTTACTTGAAGATCTGCATTTTGTTAATAGTTTAAAATTAAAAACTCTAAAATAACTACTTCTGTCCTATAAGTTATTTACTTGAAGATCTGCATTTTGTTAATAGTTTAAAATTAAAAACTCTAAAATAACTACTTCTGTTCTATAAGTTATTTACTTGAAGATCAGAATTTTGTTAATAGTTTAAAATTGAAAACCCTAAAATAACTACTTTTGTTCTATAAGTTATTTACTTGAAGATCTGCATTTTGTTAATAGTTTAAAATTAAAAACTCTAAATTAACTACTTCTGTTCTATAAGATATTTACTTGAAGATCAGCATTTTGTTAATAGTTTATAATTAAAAACTCTAAATTAACTACTTCTGGTCTATAAGTTATTTACTTGAAGATCAGCATTTTGTTAATAGTTTTAAAAAAAAGCTATAAACTAACTACTTTTCTTCTTTAAGTTATTTACTTAAAGAACAGAATTTTGTAGACAATTTAAAATGAAATTCTTCAAACTAATACTTTAGTTCTTTAAGTTATATACTTGAAGATCAGAATTTTGTTAATAGTTCAAAATTGAAAATACTAACATAACTACTTTTGTTCTATAAGTTATTTACTTGAAGATCAGAATTTTGTTAATAGTTCAAAATTAAAAACTCTAAATTAACTACTTCTGTTCCATAAGTTATTTACTTGAAGATCAGAATGTTGTTAATAGTTTAAAATTGAAAACCCGAAAATAACTACTTTTGTTCTATAAGTTATTTACTAGAAAAACAGAATTTTGTAGACAATTTAAAATCAAAATCTTCAAACTAATACTTTAGTTCTTTAAGTTATTTACTTGAAGATCAGAATTTTGTTAATTGTTTAAAATTGAAAACGTTAAAATAACTACTTTTGTTCTATAAGCTATACACTTGAAGAAGAGAATTTTGTAGCAATTTAAAATCAAAATCTTCTAACTAATACTTTAGTTCTTTAAGTTATTTTCTTGAAGATCTGCATTTTGTTAATAGTTTAAAATTAAAAACTCTAAATTAACTACTTCTGTTGAATAATTTATTTACTTGAAAATCAGAACTTTTTTAATAGTTTAAAATTGAAAACCCTAAAATAACTACTTTTGTTCTATAAGTTATTTACTTGAAGATCTGCATTTTGTTAATAGTTTAAAATTAAAAACTCTAAATTAACTACTTCTGTTCTATAAGTTATTTACTTGAAGATCAGCATTTTGTTAATAGTTTAAAATTAAAAACTCTAAATTAACTACTTCTGGTCTATAAGTTATTTACTTAAAAATCAGTATTTTGTTAATAGTTTAAAATTAAAGCTATAAACTAACTACTTTTGGTCCTTTAGTTATTTACTTAAAGAACAGAAATTTGTAGATAATTTAAAATCGAAATCTTCAAACTAATACTTCAGTTCTTTAAGTTATGTACTTGAAGATCTGAATTTTGTTAATAATTTAAAATTGAAAACCCTAAAGTAACTATTTTTGTTCTATCAGTTATTTACTTGAAGAACAGAATTTTGTAGCAATTTAAAATCAAAATCTTCTAACTAATACTTTAGTTACTTAAGTTATTTACTTGAAGATCAGAATTTTGTTAATAGTTTAAAATTGAAAACCCTAAAATAACTACTTCTGTTCTATAAGTTATTTACCTGAAGATCAGAATGTTGTTAATAGTTTAAAATTGAAAACTCTAAAATAACTACTTTTGCTCTATATGTTATTTACTTGAAGATCAGCATTTTGTTAATAGTTTAAAATTAAAAACTCTAAATTAACTACTTCTGGTTTATAAGTTATTTACTTGAAGATCTGCATTTTGTTAATAGTTTAAAATTAAAAACTCTAAAATAACTACTTCTGTTCTATAAGTTATTTACTTGAAGATCTGCATTTTGTTAATAGTTAAAAATTAAAAACTCTAAAATAACTACTTCTGTCCTATAAGTTATTTACTTGAAGATCAGAATTTTGTTAATAGTTTAAAATTGAAAACCCTAAAATAACTACTTTTGTTCTATAAGTTATTTACTTGAAGATCTGCATTTTGTTAATAGTTTAAAATTAAAAACACTAAATTAACTACTTCTGTTCTATAAGATATTTACTTGAAGATCAGCATTTTGTTAATAGTTTAAAAGTAAAAACTCTAAAATAACTACTTCTGTTCTATAAGTTATTTAATTGAAGATCAGAATTTTGTATGTAGTTTAAAATTGAAAACCCTAAAATAACTACTTTTGTTCTATAAGTTATTTACTTGAAGATCTGCATTTTGTTAATAGTTTAAAATTAAAAACTCTAAATTAACTACTTCTGTTCTATAAGATATTTACTTGAAAATCAGCATTTTGTTAATAGTTTAAAATTAAAAACTCTAAATTAACTACTTCTGGTCTATAAGTTATGTACTTGAAGATCAGAATTTTGTTAATAGTTCAAAATTGAAATACTAAAATAAATAGGTTTGTTCTATAAGTTATTTACTTGAAGGTCTGGATTTTGTTAATAGTTTAAAAATAAAAACTCTAAATTTACTACTTCTGTTCTATAAGTTAATTACTTGAAGATCAGAATTTTGTTAATAGTTTAAAATTAAAAACCCTAAAATAACTACTTTTGTTCTATAAGTTATTTACTTGAAGATCTGCATTTTGTTAATAGTTTAAAATTAAAAAATCTAAATTAACTACTTCTGTTCTATAAGTTATTGACTTGAAGATCAGCATTTTGTTAATAGTTTAAAATTAAAAACTCTAAATTAACTACTTCTGGTTAATAAGTTATTTACTTGAAGATCTGCATTTTGTTAATAGTTTAAAATTAAAAACTCTAAAATAACTACTTCTGTTCTATAAGTTATTTACTTGAAAATCTGCATTTTGTTAATAGTTTAAAATTAAAAACTCTAAAATAACTACTTCTGTTCTATAAGTTATTTACTTGAAGATCAGAATTTTGTTATTAGTTTAAAATTGAAAACCCTAAAATAACTACTTTTGTTTTATAAGTTATTTACTTGAAGATCTGCATTTTGTTAATAGTTTAAAATTAAAAACACTAAATTAACTACTTCTGTTCTATAAGATATTTACTTGAAGATCAGCATTTTGTTAATAGTTTAAAATTAAAAACTCTAAAATAACTACTACTGTTCTATAAGTTATTTACTTGAAGATCAGAATTTTGTAAGTAGTTTAAATTTGAAAACCCTAAAATAACTACTTTTGTTCTATAAGTTATTTACTTGAAGATCTGCATTTTGTTAATAGTTTAAAATTAAAAACTCTAAATTAACTACTTCTGTTCTATAAGTTATTTACTTGAAGATCAGAATTTTGTAAGTAGTTTAAAATTGAAAACCCTAAAATAACTACTTTTGTTCTATAAGTTATTTACTTGAAGATCAGCATTTTGTTAATAGTTTAAAATTAAAAACTCTAAAATAACTACTTCTGTTCTATAAGTTATTTACTTGAAGATCAGAATTTTGTAAGTAGTTTAAAATTGAAAACCCTAAAATAACTACTTTTGTTCTATAAGTTATTTACTTGAAGATCTGCATTTTGTTAATAGTTTAAAATTAAAAACTCTAAATTAACTACTTCTGTTCTATAAGATATTTACTTGAAGATCAGCATATTGTTAATAGTTTAAAATTAAAAACTCTAAATTAACTACTTCTGGTCTATAAATTATTTACTTGAAGATCAGAATTTTGTTAATAGTTCAAAATTGAAATACTAAAATAAATACGTTTGTTCTATAAGTTATTTACTTGAAGATCTGCATTTTGTTAATAGTTAAAAATTAAAAACTCTAAAATAACTACTTCTGTCCTATAAGTTATTTACTTGAAGATCAGAATTTTGTTAATAGTTTAAAATTGAAAACCCTAAAATAACTACTTTTGTTCTATAAGTTATTTACTTGAAGATCTGCATTTTGTTAATAGTTTAAAATTAAAAACACTAAATTAACTACTTCTGTTCTATAAGATATTTACTTGAAGATCAGCATTTTGTTAATAGTTTAAAAGTAAAAACTCTAAAATAACTACTTCTGTTCTATAAGTTATTTAATTGAAGATCAGAATTTTGTATGTAGTTTAAAATTGAAAACCCTAAAATAACTACTTTTGTTTCTATAAGTTATTTACTTGAAGATCTGCATTTTGTTAATAGTTTAAAATTAAAAACTCTAAATTAACTACTTCTGTTCTATAAGATATTTACTTGAAAATCAGCATTTTGTTAATAGTTTAAAATTAAAAACTCTAAATTAACTACTTCTGGTCTATAAGTTATGTACTTGAAGATCAGAATTTTGTTAATAGTTCAAAATTGAAATACTAAAATAAATAGGTTTGTTCTATAAGTTATTTACTTGAAGGTCTGGATTTTGTTAATAGTTTAAAAATAAAAACTCTAAATTTACTACTTCTGTTCTATAAGTTAATTACTTGAAGATCAGAATTTTGTTAATAGTTTAAAATTAAAAACCCTAAAATAACTACTTTTGTTCTATAAGTTATTTACTTGAAGATCTGCATTTTGTTAATAGTTTAAAATTAAAAAATCTAAATTAACTACTTCTGTTCTATAAGTTATTGACTTGAAGATCAGCATTTTGTTAATAGTTTAAAATTAAAAACTCTAAATTAACTACTTCTGGTTAATAAGTTATTTACTTGAAGATCTGCATTTTGTTAATAGTTTAAAATTAAAAACTCTAAAATAACTACTTCTGTTCTATAAGTTATTTACTTGAAAATCTGCATTTTGTTAATAGTTTAAAATTAAAAACTCTAAAATAACTACTTCTGTTCTATAAGTTATTTACTTGAAGATCAGAATTTTGTTATTAGTTTAAAATTGAAAACCCTAAAATAACTACTTTTGTTTTATAAGTTATTTACTTGAAGATCTGCATTTTGTTAATAGTTTAAAATTAAAAACACTAAATTAACTACTTCTGTTCTATAAGATATTTACTTGAAGATCAGCATTTTGTTAATAGTTTAAAATTAAAAACTCTAAAATAACTACTTCTGTTCTATAAGTTATTTACTTGAAGATCAGAATTTTGTAAGTAGTTTAAATTTGAAAACCCTAAAATAACTACTTTTGTTCTATAAGTTATTTACTTGAAGATCTGCATTTTGTTAATAGTTTAAAATTAAAAACTCTAAATTAACTACTTCTGTTCTATAAGTTATTTACTTGAAGATCAGAATTTTGTAAGTAGTTTAAAATTGAAAACCCTAAAATAACTACTTTTGTTCTATAAGTTATTTACTTGAAGATCAGCATTTTGTTAATAGTTTAAAATTAAAAACTCTAAAATAACTACTTCTGTTCTATAAGTTATTTACTTGAAGATCAGAATTTTGTAAGTAGTTTAAAATTGAAAACCCTAAAATAACTACTTTTGTTCTATAAGTTATTTACTTGAAGATCTGCATTTTGTTAATAGTTTAAAATTAAAAACTCTAAATTAACTACTTCTGTTCTATAAGATATTTACTTGAAGATCAGCATTTTGTTAATAGTTTAAAATTAAAAACTCTAAATTAACTACTTCTGGTCTATAACTTATTTACTTGAAGATCAGAATTTTGTTAATAGTTCAAAATTGAAATACTAAAATAAATACGTTTGTTCTATAAGTTATTTACTTCAAGATCTGCATTTTGTTAATAGTTTAAAATTAAAAACTCTAAAATAACTACTTCTGTTCTATAAGTTATTTACTTGAAGATCTGCATTTTATTAATAGTTTAAAATTAAAAACTCTAAAATAACTACTTCTGTTCTATAAGTTATTTACTTGAAGATCAGAATTTTGTTAATAGTTTAAAATTGAAAACCCTAAAGTAACCACTTTTGCTCTATAAGTTATTTACTTGAAGATCAGCATTTTGTTAATGGTTTAAAATTAAAAACTCTAAATTAACTACTTCTGGTTTATAAGTTATTTACTTGAAGATCTGCATTTTGTTAATAGTTTAAAATTAAAAATTCTAAAATAACTACTTCTGTTCTATAAGTTATTTACTTGAAGATCTGCATTTTGTTAATAGTTTAAAATTAAAAACTCTAAAATAACTACTTCTGTTCTATAAGTTATTTACTTGAAGATCAGAATTTTGTTAATAGTTTAAAATTGAAAACCCTAAAATAACTACTTTTGTTCTATAAGTTATTTACTTGAAGATCTGCATTTTGTTAATAGTTTAAAATTAAAAACACTAAATTAACTACTTCTGTTCTATAAGATATTTACTTGAAGATCAGCATTTTTGTTAATAGTTTAAAATTAAAAACTCTAAAATAACTACTTCTGTTCTATAAGTTATTTACTTGAAGATCAGAATTTTGTAAGTAGTTTAAAATTGAAAACCCTAAAATAACTACTTTTGTTCTATAAGTTATTTACTTGAAGATCTGCATTTTGTTAATAGTTTAAAATTAAAAACTCTAAATTAACTACTTCTGTTCTATAAGATATTTACTTGAAGATCAGCATTTTGTTAATAGTTTAAAATTAAAAAACCTAAAATAACTACTGTTGTTCTATAAGTTATTTACTTGAAGATCAGAATGTAGTTAATAGTTTAGAATTAAAAACTCTAAATTAACTACTTCTGGTCTATAAGTTATTTACTTGAAGATCTGCATTTTGTTAATAGTTTAAAATTAAAAACTCTAAAATAACTACTTCTGTTCTATAAGTTATTTACTTGAAGATCTGCATTTTGTTAATAGTTTAAAATTAAAAACTCTAAAATAACTACTTCTGTTCTATAAGTTATTTACTTGAAGATCAGAATTTTGTTAATAGTTTAAAATTGAAAACCCTAAAATAACTACTTTTGTTCTATAAGTTATTTACTTGAAGATCTGCATTTTGTTAGTAGTTTAAAATTAAAAACTCTAAATTAACTACTTCTGTTCTATAAGATATTTACTTGAAGATCAGCATTTTGTTAATAGTTTATAATTAAAAACTCTAAATTAACTACTTCTGGTCTATAAGTTATTTACTTGAAGATCAGCATTTTGTTAATAGTTTTAAAAAAAAGGTATAAACTAACTACTTTTCTTCTTTAAGTTATTTACTTAAAGAACAGAATTTTGTAGACAATTTAAAATGAAATTCTTCAAACTAATACTTTAGTTCTTTAAGTTATATACTTGAAGATCAGAATTTTGTTAATAGTTCAAAATTGAAAATACTAACATAACTACTTTTGTTCTATAAGTTATTTACTTGAAGATCAGAATTTTGTTAATAGTTCAAAATTGAAAATACTAAAATAACTACGTTTGTTCTATAAGTTATTTACTTGAAGGTCTGGGTTTTGTTAATAGTTTAAAATTACAAACTCTAAATTAACTACTTCTGTTCTATAAGTTATTTACTTGAAGATCAGAATTTTGTTAATAGTTTAAAATTGAAAACCCTAAAATAACTACTTTTGTTCTATAAGTTATTTACTTGAAGATCTGCATTTTGTTAATAGTATAAAATTAAAAACTCTAAATTAACTACTTCTGTTCTATAAGTTATTGACTTGAAGATCAGCTTTTTGTTAATAGTTTAAAATTAAAAACTCTAAATTAACGACTTCTGGTCTATAAGTTATTTACTTGAAAATCAGTATTTTGTTAATAGTTTAAAATTAAAGCTATAAACTAACTACTGTTGTTCTTTTAGTTATTTACTTAAAGAACAGAAGTTTGTAGACAATTTAAAATCGAAATCTTCAAACTAATACTTTAGTTCTTTAAGTTATTTACTTGAAGATCAGAATTTTGTTAATAGTTCAAAATTGAAATACTAAAATAAATACGTTTGTTCTATAAGTTATTTACTTCAAGATCTGCATTTTGTTAATAGTTTAAAATTAAAAACTCTAAAATAACTACTTCTGTTCTATAAGTTATTTACTTGAAGATCTGCATTTTATTAATAGTTTAAAATTAAAAACTCTAAAATAACTACTTCTGTTCTATAAGTTATTTACTTGAAGATCAGAATTTTGTTAATAGTTTAAAATTGAAAACCCTAAAATAACTACTTTTGCTCTATAAGTTATTTACTTGAAGATCAGCATTTTGTTAATGGTTTAAAATTAAAAACTCTAAATTAACTACTTCTGGTTTATAAGTTATTTACTTGAAGATCTGCATTTTGTTAATAGTTTAAAATTAAAAATTCTAAAATAACTACTTCTGTTCTATAAGTTATTTACTTGAAGATCTGCATTTTGTTAATAGTTTAAAATTAAAAACTCTAAAATAACTACTTCTGTTCTATAAGTTATTTACTTGAAGATCAGAATTTTGTTAATAGTATAAAATTGAAAACCCTAAAATAACTACTTTTGTTCTATAAGTTATTTACTTGAAGATCTGCATTTTGTTAATAGTTTAAAATTAAAAACACTAAATTAACTACTTCTGTTCTATAAGATATTTACTTGAAGATCAGCATTTTTGTTAATAGTTTAAAATTAAAAACTCTAAAATAACTACTTCTGTTCTATAAGTTATTTACTTGAAGATCAGAATTTTGTAAGTAGTTTAAAATTGAAAACCCTAAAATAACTACTTTTGTTCTATAAGTTATTTACTTGAAAATCTGCATTTTGTTAATAGTTTAAAATTAAAAACTCTAAATTAACTACTTCTGTTCTATAAGATATTTACTTGAAGATCAGCATTTTGTTAATAGTTTAAAATTAAAAAACCTAAAATAACTACTGTTGTTCTATAAGTTATTTACTTGAAGATCAGAATGTAGTTAATAGTTTAGAATTAAAAACTCTAAATTAACTACTTCTGGTCTATAAGTTATTTACTTGAAGATCTGCATTTTGTTAATAGTTTAAAATTAAAAACTCTAAAATAACTACTTCTGTTCTATAAGTTATTTACTTGAAGATCTGCATTTTGTTAATAGTTAAAAATTAAAAACTCTAAAATAACTACTTCTGTTCTATAAGTTATTTACTTGAAGATCAGAATTTTGTTAATAGTTTAAAATTGAAAACCCTAAAATAACTACTTTTGTTCTATAAGTTATTTACTTGAAGATCTGCATTTTGTTAATAGTTTAAAATTAAAAACTCTAAATTAACTACTTCTGTTCTATAAGATATTTACTTGAAGATCAGCATTTTGTTAATAGTTTATAATTAAAAACTCTAAATTAACTACTTCTGGTCTATAAGTTATTTACTTGAAGATCAGCATTTTGTTAATAGTTTTAAAAAAAAGCTATAAACTAACTACTTTTCTTCTTTAAGTTATTTACTTAAAGAACAGAATTTTGTAGACAATTTAAAATGAAATTCTTCAAACTAATACTTTAGTTCTTTAAGTTATATACTTGAAGATCAGAATTTTGTTAATAGTTCAAAATTGAAAATACTAAAATAACTACTTTTGTTCTATAAGTTATTTACTTGAAGATCAGAATTTTGTTAATAGTTCAAAATTGAAAATACTAAAATAACTACGTTTGTTCTATAAGTTATTTACTTGAAGGTCTGGGTTTTGTTAATAGTTTAAAATTACAAACTCTAAATTAACTACTTCTGTTCTATAAGTTATTTACTTGAAGATCAGAATTTTGTTAATAGTTTAAAATTGAAAACCCTAAAATAACTACTTTTGTTCTATAAGTTATTTACTTGAAGATCTGCATTTTGTTAATAGTTTAAAATTAAAAACTCTAAATTAACTACTTCTGTTCTATAAGTTATTGACTTGAAGATCAGCTTTTTGTTAATAGTTTAAAATTAAAAACTCTAAATTAACGACTTCTGGTCTATAAGTTATTTACTTGATAATCAGTATTTTGTTAATAGTTTAAAATTAAAGCTATAAACTAACTACTGTTGTTCTTTTAGTTATTTACTTAAAGAACAGAAGTTTGTAGACAATTTAAAATCGAAATCTTCAAACTAATACTTTAGTTCTTTAAGTTATTTACTTGAAGATCTGAATTTTGTTAATAGTTTAAAATTGAAAACCCTAAAATAACTATTTTTAATCTATCAGTTATTTACTTGAAGATCTGCATTTTGTTAATAGTTTAAAATTAAAAACTCTAAATTAACTACTTCTGTTCTATAAGTTATTTACTTGAAGATCAGAATGTTGTTAATAGTTTAAAATTGAAAACCCGAAAATAACTACTTTTGTTCTATAAGTTATTTACTAGAAAAACAGAATTTTGTAGACAATTTAAAATCAAAATCTTCAAACTAATACTTTAGTTCTTTAAGTTATTTACTTGAAGATCAGAATTTTGTTAATTGTTTAAAATTGAAAACGCTAAAATAACTACTTTTGTTGTATAAGCTATACACTTGAAGAAGAGAATTTTGTAGCAATTTAAAATCAAAATCTTCTAACTAATACTTTAGTTCTTTAAGTTATTTTCTTGAAGATCTGCATTTTGTTAATAGTTTAAAATTAAAAACTCTAAATTAACTACTTCTGTTGAATAATTTATTTACTTGAAGATCAGAACTTTTTTAATAGTTTAAAATTAAAAACTCTAAAATAACTACTTCTGTTCTATAAGTTATTTACTTGAAAATCTGCATTTTGTTAATAGTTAAAAATTAAAAACTCTAAAATAACTACTTCTGTTCTATAAGTTATTTACTTGAAGATCAGAATTTTGTTATTAGTTTAAAATTGAAAACCCTAAAATAACTACTTTTGTTCTATAAGTTATTTACTTGAAGATCTGCATTTTGTTAATAGTTTAAAATTAAAAACACTAAATTAACTACTTCTGTTCTATAAGATATTTACTTGAAGATCAGCATTTTTGTTAATAGTTTAAAATTAAAAACTCTAAAATAACTACTTCTGTTCTATAAGTTATTTACTTGAAGATCAGAATTTTGTAAGTAGTTTAAAATTGAAAACCCTAAAATAACTACTTTTGTTCTATAAGTTATTTACTTGAAGATCTGCATTTTGTTAATAGTTTAAAATTAAAAACTCTAAATTAACTACTTCTGTTCTATAAGATATTTACTTGAAGATCAGCATTTTGTTAATAGTTTAAAATTAAAAAACCTAAAATAACTACTGTTGTTCTATAAGTTATTTACTTGAAGATCAGAATGTAGTTAATAGTTTAGAATTAAAAACTCTAAATTAACTACTTCTGGTCTATAAGTTATTTACTTGAAGATCTGCATTTTGTTAATAGTTTAAAATTAAAAACTCTAAAATAACTACTTCTGTTCTATAAGTTATTTACTTGAAGATCTGCATTTTGTTAATAGTTTAAAATTAAAAACTCTAAAATAACTACTTCTGTTCTATAAGTTATTTACTTGAAGATCAGAATTTTGTTAATAGTTTAAAATTGAAAACCCTAAAATAACTACTTTTGTTCTATAAGTTATTTACTTGAAGATCTGCATTTTGTTAATAGTTTAAAATTAAAAACTCTAAATTAACTACTTCTGTTCTATAAGATATTTACTTGAAGATCAGCATTTTGTTAATAGTTTATAATTAAAAACTCTAAATTAACTACTTCTGGTCTATAAGTTATTTACTTGAAGATCAGCATTTTGTTAATAGTTTTAAAAAAAAGCTATAAACTAACTACTTTTCTTCTTTAAGTTATTTACTTAAAGAACAGAATTTTGTAGACAATTTAAAATGAAATTCTTCAAACTAATACTTTAGTTCTTTAAGTTATATACTTGAAGATCAGAATTTTGTTAATAGTTCAAAATTGAAAATACTAAAATAACTACTTTTGTTCTATAAGTTATTTACTTGAAGATCAGAATTTTGTTAATAGTTCAAAATTGAAAATACTAAAATAACTACGTTTGTTCTATAAGTTATTTACTTGAAGGTCTGGGTTTTGTTAATAGTTTAAAATTACAAACTCTAAATTAACTACTTCTGTTCTATAAGTTATTTACTTGAAGATCAGAATTTTGTTAATAGTTTAAAATTGAAAACCCTAAAATAACTACTTTTGTTCTATAAGTTATTTACTATAAGATCTGCATTTTGTTAATAGTTTAAAATTAAAAACTCTAAATTAACTACTTCTGTTCTATAAGTTATTTACTTGAAGATCAGAATGTTGTTAATAGTTTAAAATTGAAAACCCGAAAATAACTACTTTTGTTCTATAAGTTATTTACTAGAAAAACAGAATTTTGTAGACAATTTAAAATCAAAATCTTCAAACTAATACTTTAGTTCTTTAAGTTATTTACTTGAAGATCAGAATTTTGTTAATTGTTTAAAATTGAAAACGCTAAAATAACTACTTTTGTTGTATAAGCTATACACTTGAAGAAGAGAATTTTGTAGCAATTTAAAATCAAAATCTTCTAACTAATACTTTAGTTCTTTAAGTTATTTTCTTGAAGATCTGAATTTTGTTAATAATTTAAAATTGAAAACCCTAAAGTAACTATTTTTGTTCTATCAGTTATTTACTTGAAGAACAGAATTTTGTAGCAATTTAAAATCAAAATCTTCTAACTAATACTTTAGTTACTTAAGTTATTTACTTGAAGATCAGAATTTTGTTAATAGTTTAAAATTGAAAACCCTAAAATAACTACTTCTGTTCTATAAGTTATTTACCTGAAGATCAGAATGTTGTTAATAGTTTAAAATTGAAAACTCTAAAATAACTACTTTTGCTCTATAAGTTATTTACTTGAAGATCAGCATTTTGTTAATAGTTTAAAATTAAAAACTCTAAATTAACTACTTCTGGTTTATAAGTTATTTACTTGAAGATCAGAATGTTGTTAATAGTTTAAAATTGAAAACCCTAAAATAACTACTTTTGCTCTATAAGTTATTTACTTGAAGATCAGCATTTTGTTAATGGTTTAAAATTAAAAACTCTAAATTAACTACTTCTGTTGAATAATTTATTTACTTGAAAATCCGAACTTTTTTAATAGTTTAAAATTGAAAACCCTAAAATAACTACTTTTGTTCTATAAGTTATTTACTTGAAGATCTGCATTTTGTTAATAGTTTAAAATTAAAAACTCTAAATTAACTACTTCTGTTCTATAAGTTATTTACTTGAAGATCAGCATTTTGTTAATAGTTTAAAATTAAAAACTCTAAATTAACTACTTCTGGTCTATAAGTTATTTACTTAAAAATCAGTATTTTGTTAATAGTTTAAAATTAAAGCTATAAACTAACTACTTTTGGTCCTTTAGTTATTTACTTAAAGAACAGAAATTTGTAGATAATTTAAAATCGAAATCTTCAAACTAATACTTCAGTTCTTTAAGTTATGTACTTGAAGATCTGAATTTTGTTAATAATTTAAAATTGAAAACCCTAAAGTAACTATTTTTGTTCTATCAGTTATTTACTTGAAGAACAGAATTTTGTAGCAATTTAAAATCAAAATCTTCTAACTAATACTTTAGTTACTTAAGTTATTTACTTGAAGATCAGAATTTTGTTAATAGTTTAAAATTGAAAACCCTAAAATAACTACTTCTGTTCTATAAGTTATTTACCTGAAGATCAGAATGTTGTTAATAGTTTAAAATTGAAAACTCTAAAATAACTACTTTTGCTCTATAAGTTATTTACTTGAAGATCAGCATTTTGTTAATAGTTTAAAATTAAAAACTCTAAATTAACTACTTCTGGTTTATAAGTTATTTACTTGAAGATCAGAATGTTGTTAATAGTTTAAAATTGAAAACCCGAAAATAACTACTTTTGTTCTATAAGTTATTTACTAGAAAAACAGAATTTTGTAGACAATTTAAAATCAAAATCTTCAAACTAATACTTTAGTTCTTTAAGTTATTTACTTGAAGATCAGAATTTTGTTAATTGTTTAAAATTGAAAACGCTAAAATAACTACTTTTGTTGTATAAGCTATACACTTGAAGAAGAGAATTTTGTAGCAATTTAAAATCAAAATCTTTAAACTAATACTTTAGTTCTTTAAGTTATTTTCTTGAAGATCTGCATTTTGTTAATAGTTTAAAATTAAAAACTCTAAATTAACTACTTCTGTTGAATAATTTATTTACTTGAAGATCAGAACTTTTTTAATAGTTTAAAATTAAAAACTCTAAAATAACTACTTCTGTTCTATAAGTTATTTACTTGAAAATCTGCATTTTGTTAATAGTTAAAAATTAAAAACTCTAAAATAACTACTTCTGTTCTATAAGTTATTTACTTGAAGATCAGAATTTTGTTATTAGTTTAAAATTGAAAACCCTAAAATAACTACTTTTGTTTTATAAGTTATTTACTTGAAGATCTGCATTTTGTTAATAGTTTAAAATTAAAAACACTAAATTAACTACTTCTGTTCTATAAGATATTTACTTGAAGATCAGCATTTTGTTAATAGTTTAAAATTAAAAACTCTAAAATAACTACTTCTGTTCTATAAGTTATTTACTTGAAGATCAGAATTTTGTAAGTAGTTTAAAATTGAAAACCCTAAAATAACTACTTTTGTTCTATAAGTTATTTACTTGAAGATCTGCATTTTGTTAATAGTTTAAAATTAAAAACTCTAAATTAACTACTTCTGTTCTATAAGTTATTTACTTGCAGATCAGAATTTTGTAAGTAGTTTAAAATTGAAAACCCTAAAATAACTACTTTTGTTCTATAAGTTATTTACCTGAAGATCAGCATTTTGTTAATAGTTTAAAATTAAAAACTCTAAAATAACTACTTCTGTTCTATAAGTTATTTACTTGAAGATCAGAATTTTGTAAGTAGTTTAAAATTGAAAACCCTAAAATAACTACTTTTGTTCTATAAGTTATTTACTTGAAGATCTGCATTTTGTTAATAGTTTAAAATTAAAAACTCTAAATTAACTACTTCTGTTCTATAAGATATTTACTTGAAGATCAGCATTTTGTTAATAGTTTAAAATTAAAAACTCTAAATTAACTACTTCTGGTCTATAACTTATTTACTTGAAGATCAGAATTTTGTTAATAGTTCAAAATTGAAATACTAAAATAAATACGTTTGTTCTATAAGTTATTTACTTCAAGATCTGCATTTTGTTAATAGTTTAAAATTAAAAACTCTAAAATAACTACTTCTGTTCTATAAGTTATTTACTTGAAGATCTGCATTTTGTTAATAGTTTAAAATTAAAAACTCTAAAATAACTACTTCTGTTCTATAAGTTATTTACTTGAAGATCAGAATTTTGTTAATAGTTTAAAATTGAAAACCCTAAAATAACTACTTTTGCTCTATAAGTTATTTACTTGAAGATCAGCATTTTGTTAATGGTTTAAAATTAAAAACTCTAAATTAACTACTTCTGTTGAATAATTTATTTACTTGAAAATCAGAACTTTTTTAATAGTTTAAAATTGAAAACCCTAAAATAACTACTTTTGTTCTATAAGTTATTTACTTGAAGATCTGCATTTTGTTAATAGTTTAAAATTAAAAACTCTAAATTAACTACTTCTGTTCTATAAGTTATTTACTTGAAGATCAGCATTTTGTTGATAGTTTAAAATTAAAAACTCTAAATTAACTACTTCTGGTCTATAAGTTATTTACTTAAAAATCAGTATTTTGTTAATAGTTTAAAATTAAAGCTATAAACTAACTACTTTTGGTCCTTTAGTTATTTACTTAAAGAACAGAAATTTGTAGATAATTTAAAATCGAAATCTTCAAACTAATACTTCAGTTCTTTAAGTTATGTACTTGAAGATCTGAATTTTGTTAATAATTTAAAATTGAAAACCCTAAAGTAACTATTTTTGTTCTATCAGTTATTTACTTGAAGAACAGAATTTTGTAGCAATTTAAAATCAAAATCTTCTAACTAATACTTTAGTTACTTAAGTTATTTACTTGAAGATCAGAATTTTGTTAATAGTTTAAAATTGAAAACCCTAAAATAACTACTTCTGTTCTATAAGTTATTTACCTGAAGATCAGAATGTTGTTAATAGTTTAAAATTGAAAACTCTAAAATAACTACTTTTGCTCTATAAGTTATTTACTTGAAGATCAGCATTTTGTTAATAGTTTAAAATTAAAAACTCTAAATTAACTACTTCTGGTTTATAAGTTATTTACTTGAAGATCAGAATGTTGTTAATAGTTTAAAATTGAAAACCCGAAAATAACTACTTTTGTTCTATAAGTTATTTACTAGAAAAACAGAATTTTGTAGACAATTTAAAATCAAAATCTTCAAACTAATACTTTAGTTCTTTAAGTTATTTACTTGAAGATCAGAATTTTGTTAATTGTTTAAAATTGAAAACGCTAAAATAACTACTTTTGTTGTATAAGCTATACACTTGAAGAAGAGAATTTTGTAGCAATTTAAAATCAAAATCTTCTAACTAATACTTTAGTTCTTTAAGTTATTTTCTTGAAGATCTGCATTTTGTTAATAGTTTAAAATTAAAAACTCTAAATTAACTACTTCTGTTGAATAATTTATTTACTTGAAGATCAGAACTTTTTTAATAGTTTAAAATTAAAAACTCTAAAATAACTACTTCTGTTCTATAAGTTATTTACTTGAAAATCTGCATTTTGTTAATAGTTAAAAATTAAAAACTCTAAAATAACTACTTCTGTTCTATAAGTTATTTACTTGAAGATCAGAATTTTGTTATTAGTTTAAAATTGAAAACCCTAAAATAACTACTTTTGTTTTATAAGTTATTTACTTGAAGATCTGCATTTTGTTAATAGTTTAAAATTAAAAACACTAAATTAACTACTTCTGTTCTATAAGATATTTACTTGAAGATCAGCATTTTGTTAATAGTTTAAAATTAAAAACTCTAAAATAACTACTTCTGTTCTATAAGTTATTTACTTGAAGATCAGAATTTTGTAAGTAGTTTAAAATTGAAAACCCTAAAATAACTACTTTTGTTCTATAAGTTATTTACTTGAAGATCTGCATTTTGTTAATAGTTTAAAATTAAAAACTCTAAATTAACTACTTCTGTTCTATAAGTTATTTACTTGCAGATCAGAATTTTGTAAGTAGTTTAAAATTGAAAACCCTAAAATAACTACTTTTGTTCTATAAGTTATTTACCTGAAGATCAGCATTTTGTTAATAGTTTAAAATTAAAAACTCTAAAATAACTACTTCTGTTCTATAAGTTATTTACTTGAAGATCAGAATTTTGTAAGTAGTTTAAAATTGAAAACCCTAAAATAACTACTATTGTTCTATAAGTTATTTACTTGAAGATCTGCATTTTGTTAATAGTTTAAAATTAAAAACTCTAAATTAACTACTTCTGTTCTATAAGATATTTACTTGAAGATCAGCATTTTGTTAATAGTTTAAAATTAAAAACTCTAAATTAACTACTTCTGGTCTATAACTTATTTACTTGAAGATCAGAATTTTGTTAATAGTTCAAAATTGAAATACTAAAATAAATACGTTTGTTCTATAAGTTATTTACTTCAAGATCTGCATTTTGTTAATAGTTTAAAATTAAAAACTCTAAAATAACTACTTCTGTTCTATAAGTTATTTACTTGAAGATCTGCATTTTGTTAATAGTTTAAAATTAAAAACTCTAAAATAACTACTTCTGTTCTATAAGTTATTTACTTGAAGATCAGAATTTTGTTAATAGTTTAAAATTGAAAACCCTAAAATAACTACTTTTGCTCTATAAGTTATTTACTTGAAGATCAGCATTTTGTTAATGGTTTAAAATTAAAAACTCTAAATTAACTACTTCTGTTGAATAATTTATTTACTTGAAAATCAGAACTTTTTTAATAGTTTAAAATTGAAAACCCTAAAATAACTACTTTTGTTCTATAAGTTATTTACTTGAAGATCTGCATTTTGTTAATAGTTTAAAATTAAAAACTCTAAATTAACTACTTCTGTTCTATAAGTTATTTACTTGAAGATCAGCATTTTGTTAATAGTTTAAAATTAAAAACTCTAAATTAACTACTTCTGGTCTATAAGTTATTTACTTAAAAATCAGTATTTTGTTAATAGTTTAAAATTAAAGCTATAAACTAACTACTTTTGGTCCTTTAGTTATTTACTTAAAGAACAGAAATTTGTAGATAATTTAAAATCGAAATCTTCAAACTAATACTTCAGTTCTTTAAGTTATGTACTTGAAGATCTGAATTTTGTTAATAATTTAAAATTGAAAACCCTAAAGTAACTATTTTTGTTCTATCAGTTATTTACTTGAAGAACAGAATTTTGTAGCAATTTAAAATCAAAATCTTCTAACTAATACTTTAGTTACTTAAGTTATTTACTTGAAGATCAGAATTTTGTTAATAGTTTAAAATTGAAAACCCTAAAATAACTACTTCTGTTCTATAAGTTATTTACCTGAAGATCAGAATGTTGTTAATAGTTTAAAATTGAAAACTCTAAAATAACTACTTTTGCTCTATAAGTTATTTACTTGAAGATCAGCATTTTGTTAATAGTTTAAAATTAAAAACTCTAAATTAACTACTTCTGGTTTATAAGTTATTTACTTGAAGATCTGCATTTTGTTAATAGTTTAAAATTAAAAACTCTAAAATAACTACTTCTGTTCTATAAGTTATTTACTTGAAGATCTGCATTTTGTTAATAGTTAAAAATTAAAAACTCTAAAATAACTACTTCTGTCCTATAAGTTATTTACTTGAAGATCAGAATTTTGTTAATAGTTTAAAATTGAAAACCCTAAAATAACTACTTTTGTTCTATAAGTTATTTACTTGAAGATCTGCATTTTGTTAATAGTTTAAAATTAAAAACACTAAATTAACTACTTCTGTTCTATAAGATATTTACTTGAAGATCAGCATTTTGTTAATAGTTTAAAAGTAAAAACTCTAAAATAACTACTTCTGTTCTATAAGTTATTTAATTGAAAATCAGAATTTTGTATGTAGTTTAAAATTGAAAACCCTAAAATAACTACTTTTGTTCTATAAGTTATTTACTTGAAGATCTGCATTTTGTTAATAGTTTAAAATTAAAAACTCTAAATTAACTACTTCTGTTCTATAAGATATTTACTTGAAAATCAGCATTTTGTTAATAGTTTAAAATTAAAAACTCTAAATTAACTACTTCTGGTCTATAAGTTATGTACTTGAAGATCAGAATTTTGTTAATAGTTCAAAATTGAAATACTAAAATAAATAGGTTTGTTCTATAAGTTATTTACTTGAAGGTCTGGATTTTGTTAATAGTTTAAAAATAAAAACTCTAAATTTACTACTATTGTTCTATAAGTTATTTACTTGAAGATCAGAATTTTGTTAATAGTTTAAAATTAAAAACCCTAAAATAACTACTTTTGTTCTATAAGTTATTTACTTGAAGATCTGCATTTTGTTAATAGTTTAAAATTAAAAAATCTAAATTAACTACTTCTGTTCTATAAGTTATTGACTTGAAGATCAGCATTTTGTTAATAGTTTAAAATTAAAAACTCTAAATTAACTACTTCTGGTTAATAAGTTATTTACTTGAAGATCTGCATTTTGTTAATAGTTTAAAATTAAAAACTCTAAAATAACTACTTCTGTTCTATAAGTTATTTACTTGAAAATCTGCATTTTGTTAATAGTTTAAAATTAAAAACTCTAAAATAACTACTTCTGTTCTATAAGTTATTTACTTGAAGATCAGAATTTTGTTATTAGTTTAAAATTGAAAACCCTAAAATAACTACTTTTGTTTTATAAGTTATTTACTTGAAGATCTGCATTTTGTTAATAGTTTAAAATTAAAAACACTAAATTAACTACTTCTGTTCTATAAGATATTTACTTGAAGATCAGCATTTTGTTAATAGTTTAAAATTAAAAACTCTAAAATAACTACTTCTGTTCTATAAGTTATTTACTTGAAGATCTGCATTTTGTTAATAGTTTAAAATTAAAAACTCTAAATTAACTACTTCTGTTCTATAAGATATTTACTTGAAAATCAGCATTTTGTTAATAGTTTAAAATTAAAAACTCTAAATTAACTACTTCTGGTCTATAAGTTATGTACTTGAAGATCAGAATTTTGTTAATAGTTCAAAATTGAAATACTAAAATAAATAGGTTTGTTCTATAAGTTATTTACTTGAAGGTCTGGATTTTGTTAATAGTTTAAAAATAAAAACTCTAAATTTACTACTTCTGTTCTATAAGTTATTTACTTGAAGATCAGAATTTTGTTAATAGTTTAAAATTAAAAACCCTAAAATAAATACTTTTGTTCTATAAGTTATTTACTTGAAGATCTGCATTTTGTTAATAGTTTAAAATTAAAAAATCTAAATTAACTACTTCTGTTCTATAAGTTATTGACTTGAAGATCAGCATTTTGTTAATAGTTTAAAATTAAAAACTCTAAATTAACTACTTCTGGTTAATAAGTTATTTACTTGAAGATCTGCATTTTGTTAATAGTTTAAAATTAAAAACTCTAAAATAACTACTTCTGTTCTATAAGTTATTTACTTGAAAATCTGCATTTTGTTAATAGTTTAAAATTAAAAACTCTAAAATAACTACTTCTGTTCTATAAGTTATTTACTTGAAGATCAGAATTTTGTTATTAGTTTAAAATTGAAAACCCTAAAATAACTACTTTTGTTTTATAAGTTATTTACTTGAAGATCTGCATTTTGTTAATAGTTTAAAATTAAAAACACTAAATTAACTACTTCTGTTCTATAAGATATTTACTTGAAGATCAGCATTTTGTTAATAGTTTAAAATTAAAAACTCTAAAATAACTACTTCTGTTCTATAAGTTATTTACTTGAAGATCAGAATTTTGTAAGTAGTTTAAAATTGAAAACCCTAAAATAACTACTTTTGTTCTATAAGTTATTTACTTGAAGATCTGCATTTTGTTAATAGTTTAAAATTAAAAACTCTAAATTAACTACTTCTGTTCTATAAGATATTTACTTGAAGATCAGCATTTTGTTAATAGTTTAAAATTAAAAACTCTAAATTAACTACTTCTGGTCTATAACTTATTTACTTGAAGATCAGAATTTTGTTAATAGTTCAAAATTGAAATACTAAAATAAATACGTTTGTTCTATAAGTTATTTACTTCAAAATCTGCATTTTGTTAATAGTTTAAAATTAAAAACTCTAAAATAACTACTTCTGTTCTATAAGTTATTTACTTGAAGATCTGCATTTTATTAATAGTTTAAAATTGAAAACCCTAAAATAACTACTTTTGCTCTATAAGTTATTTACTTGAAGAGCAGCATTTTGTTAATGGTTTAAAATTAAAAACTCTAAATTAACTACTTCTGGTTTATAAGTTATTTACTTGAAGATCTGCATTTTGTTAATAGTTTAAAATTAAAAATTCTAAAATAACTACTTCTGTTCTATAAGTTATTTACTTGAAGATCTGCATTTTGTTAATAGTTTAAAATTAAAAACTCTAAAATAACTACTTCTGTTCTATAAGTTATTTACTTGAAGATCAGAATTTTGTTAATAGTTTAAAATTGAAAACCCTAAAATAACTACTTTTGTTCTATAAGTTATTTACTTGAAGATCTGCATTTTGTTAATAGTTTAAAATTAAAAACACTAAATTAACTACTTCTGTTCTATAAGATATTTACTTGAAGATCAGCATTTTTGTTAATAGTTTAAAATTAAAAACTCTAAAATAACTACTTCTGTTCTATAAGTTATTTACTTGAAGATCAGAATTTTGTAAGTAGTTTAAAATTGAAAACCCTAAAATAACTACTTTTGTTCTATAAGTTATTTACTTGAAGATCTGCATTTTGTTAATAGTTTAAAATTAAAAACTCTAAATTAACTACTTCTGTTCTATAAGATATTTACTTGAAGATCAGCATTTTGTTAATAGTTTAAAATTAAAAAACCTAAAATAACTACTGTTGTTCTATAAGTTATTTACTTGAAGATCAGAATGTAGTTAATAGTTTAGAATTAAAAACTCTAAATTAACTACTTCTGGTCTATAAGTTATTTACTTGAAGATGTGCATTTTGTTAATAGTTTAAAATTAAAAACTCTAAAATAACTACTTCTGTTCTATAAGTTATTTACTTGAAGATCTGCATTTTGTTAATAGTTTAAAATTAAAAACTCTAAAATAACTACTTCTGTTCTATAAGTTATTTACTTGAAGATCAGAATTTTGTTAATAGTTTAAAATTGAAAACCCTAAAATAACTACTTTTGTTCTATAAGTTATTTACTTGAAGATCTGCATTTTGTTAATAGTTTAAAATTAAAAACTCTAAATTAACTACTTCTGTTCTATAAGATATTTACTTGAAGATCAGCATTTTGTTAATAGTTTATAATTAAAAACTCTAAATTAACTACTTCTGGTCTATAAGTTATTTACTTGAAGATCAGCATTTTGTTAATAGTTTTAAAAAAAAGCTATAAACTAACTACTTTTCTTCTTTAAGTTATTTACTTAAAGAACAGAATTTTGTAGACAATTTAAAATGAAATTCTTCAAACTAATACTTTAGTTCTTTAAGTTATATACTTGAAGATCAGAATTTTGTTAATAGTTCAAAATTGAAAATACTAAAATAACTACTTTTGTTCTATAAGTTATTTACTTGAAGATCAGAATTTTGTTAATAGTTCAAAATTGAAAATACTAAAATAACTACGTTTGTTCTATAAGTTATTTACTTGAAGGTCTGGGTTTTGTTAATAGTTTAAAATTACAAACTCTAAATTAACTACTTCTGTTCTATAAGTTATTTACTTGAAGATCAGAATTTTGTTAATAGTTTAAAATTGAAAACCCTAAAATAACTACTTTTGTTCTATAAGTTATTTACTTGAAGATCTGCATTTTGTTAATAGTTTAAAATTAAAAACTCTAAATTAACTACTTCTGGTTAATAAGTTATTTACTTGAAGATCTGCATTTTGTTAATAGTTTAAAATTAAAAACTCTAAAATAACTACTTCTGTTCTATAAGTTATTTACTTGAAAATCTGCATTTTGTTAATAGTTTAAAATTAAAAACTCTAAAATAACTACTTCTGTTCTATAAGTTATTTACTTGAAGATCAGAATTTTGTTATTAGTTTAAAATTGAAAACCCTAAAATAACTACTTTTGTTTTATAAGTTATTTACTTGAAGATCTGCATTTTGTTAATAGTTTAAAATTAAAAACACTAAATTAACTACTTCTGTTCTATAAGATATTTACTTGAAGATCAGCATTTTGTTAATAGTTTAAAATTAAAAACTCTAAAATAACTACTTCTGTTCTATAAGTTATTTACTTGAAGATCAGAATTTTGTAAGTAGTTTAAAATTGAAAACCCTAAAATAACTACTTTTGTTCTATAAGTTATTTACTTGAAGATCTGCATTTTGTTAATAGTTTAAAATTAAAAACTCTAAATTAACTACTTCTGTTCTATAAGATATTTACTTGAAGATCAGCATTTTGTTAATAGTTTAAAATTAAAAACTCTAAATTAACTACTTCTGGTCTATAACTTATTTACTTGAAGATCAGAATTTTGTTAATAGTTCAAAATTGAAATACTAAAATAAATACGTTTGTTCTATAAGTTATTTACTTCAAGATCTGCATTTTGTTAATAGTTTAAAATTAAAAACTCTAAAATAACTACTTCTGTTCTATAAGTTATTTACTTGAAGATCTGCATTTTATTAATAGTTTAAAATTAAAAACTCTAAAATAACTACTTCTGTTCTATAAGTTATTTACTTGAAGATCAGAATTTTGTTAATAGTTTAAAATTGAAAACCCTAAAATAACTACTTTTGCTCTATAAGTTATTTACTTGAAGATCAGCATTTTGTTAATGGTTTAAAATTAAAAACTCTAAATTAACTACTTCTGGTTTATAAGTTATTTACTTGAAGATCTGCATTTTGTTAATAGTTTAAAATTAAAAATTCTAAAATAACTACTTCTGTTCTATAAGTTATTTACTTGAAGATCTGCATTTTGTTAATAGTTTAAAATTAAAAACTCTAAAATAACTACTTCTGTTCTATAAGTTATTTACTTGAAGATCAGAATTTTGTTAATAGTTTAAAATTGAAAACCCTAAAATAACTACTTTTGTTCTATAAGTTATTTACTTGAAGATCTGCATTTTGTTAATAGTTTAAAATTAAAAACACTAAATTAACTACTTCTGTTCTATAAGATATTTACTTGAAGATCAGCATTTTTGTTAATAGTTTAAAATTAAAAACTCTAAAATAACTACTTCTGTTCTATAAGTTATTTACTTGAAGATCAGAATTTTGTAAGTAGTTTAAAATTGAAAACCCTAAAATAACTACTTTTGTTCTATAAGTTATTTACTTGAAGATCTGCATTTTGTTAATAGTTTAAAATTAAAAACTCTAAATTAACTACTTCTGTTCTATAAGATATTTACTTGAAGATCAGCATTTTGTTAATAGTTTAAAATTAAAAAACCTAAAATAACTACTGTTGTTCTATAAGTTATTTACTTGAAGATCAGAATGTAGTTAATAGTTTAGAATTAAAAACTCTAAATTAACTACTTCTGGTCTATAAGTTATTTACTTGAAGATGTGCATTTTGTTAATAGTTTAAAATTAAAAACTCTAAAATAACTACTTCTGTTCTATAAGTTATTTACTTGAAGATCTGCATTTTGTTAATAGTTTAAAATTAAAAACTCTAAAATAACTACTTCTGTTCTATAAGTTATTTACTTGAAGATCAGAATTTTGTTAATAGTTTAAAATTGAAAACCCTAAAATAACTACTTTTGTTCTATAAGTTATTTACTTGAAGATCTGCATTTTGTTAATAGTTTAAAATTAAAAACTCTAAATTAACTACTTCTGTTCTATAAGATATTTACTTGAAGATCAGCATTTTGTTAATAGTTTATAATTAAAAACTCTAAATTAACTACTTCTGGTCTATAAGTTATTTACTTGAAGATCAGCATTTTGTTAATAGTTTTAAAAAAAAGCTATAAACTAACTACTTTTCTTCTTTAAGTTATTTACTTAAAGAACAGAATTTTGTAGACAATTTAAAATGAAATTCTTCAAACTAATACTTTAGTTCTTTAAGTTATATACTTGAAGATCAGAATTTTGTTAATAGTTCAAAATTGAAAATACTAAAATAACTACTTTTGTTCTATAAGTTATTTACTTGAAGATCAGAATTTTGTTAATAGTTCAAAATTGAAAATACTAAAATAACTACGTTTGTTCTATAAGTTATTTACTTGAAGGTCTGGGTTTTGTTAATAGTTTAAAATTACAAACTCTAAATTAACTACTTCTGTTCTATAAGTTATTTACTTGAAGATCAGAATTTTGTTAATAGTTTAAAATTGAAAACCCTAAAATAACTACTTTTGTTCTATAAGTTATTTACTTGAAGATCTGCATTTTGTTAATAGTTTAAAATTAAAAACTCTAAATTAACTACTTCTGTTCTATAAGTTATTGACTTGAAGATCAGCTTTTTGTTAATAGTTTAAAATTAAAAACTCTAAATTAGCGACTTCTGGTCTATAAGTTATTTACTTGATAATCAGTATTTTGTTAATAGTTTAAAATTAAAGCTATAAACTAACTACTGTTGTTCTTTTAGTTATTTACTTAAAGAACAGAAGTTTGTAGACAATTTAAAATCAAAATCTTCAAACTAATACTTTAGTTCTTTAAGTTATTTACTTGAAGATCAGAATTTTGTTAATTGTTTAAAATTGAAAACTCTAAATTAACTACTTCTGTTCTATAAGTTATTTACTTGAAGATCAGAATGTTGTTAATAGTTTAAAATTGAAAACCCGAAAATAACTACTTTTGTTCTATAAGTTATTTACTAGAAAAACAGAATTTTGTAGACAATTTAAAATCAAAATCTTCAAACTAATACTTTAGTTCTTTAAGTTATTTACTTGAAGATCAGAATTTTGTTAATTGTTTAAAATTGAAAACGCTAAAATAACTACTTTTGTTGTATAAGCTATACACTTGAAGAAGAGAATTTTGTAGCAATTTAAAATCAAAATCTTCTAACTAATACTTTAGTTCTTTAAGTTATTTTCTTGAAGATCTGCATTTTGTTAATAGTTTAAAATTAAAAACTCTAAATTAACTACTTCTGTTGAATAATTTATTTACTTGAAGATCAGAACTTTTTTAATAGTTTAAAATTAAAAACTCTAAAATAACTACTTCTGTTCTATAAGTTATTTACTTGAAAATCTGCATTTTGTTAATAGTTAAAAATTAAAAACTCTAAAATAACTACTTCTGTTCTATAAGTTATTTACTTGAAGATCTGCATTTTGTTAATAGTTTAAAATTAAAAACTCTAAAATAACTACTTCTGTTCTATAAGTTATTTACTTGAAAATCTGCATTTTGTAAGTAGTTTAAAATTGAAAACCCTAAAATAACTACTTTTGTTCTATAAGTTATTTACTTGAAGATCTGCATTTTGTTAATAGTTTAAAATTAAAAACTCTAAATTAACTACTTCTGTTCTATAAGTTATTTACTTGAAGATCAGAATTTTGTAAGTAGTTTAAAATTGAAAACCCTAAAATAACTACTTTTGTTCTATAAGTTATTTACTTGAAGATCAGCATTTTGTTAATAGTTTAAAATTAAAAACTCTAAAATAACTACTTCTGTTCTATAAGATATTTACTTGAAGATCAGCATTTTGTTAATAGTTTAAAATTAAAAACTCTAAATTAACTACTTCTGGTCTATAACTTATTTACTTGAAGATCAGAATTTTGTTAATAGTTCAAAATTGAAATACTAAAATAAATACGTTTGTTCTATAAGTTATTTACTTCAAGATCTGCATTTTGTTAATAGTTTAAAATTAAAAACTCTAAAATAACTACTTCTGTTCTATAAGTTATTTACTTGAAGATCTGCATTTTGTTAATAGTTTAAAATTAAAAACTCTAAAATAACTACTTCTGTTCTATAAGTTATTTACTTGAAGATCAGAATTTTGTTAATAGTTTAAAATTGAAAACCCTAAAATAACTACTTTTGCTCTATAAGTTATTTACTTGAAGATCAGCATTTTGTTAATGGTTTAAAATTAAAAACTCTAAATTAACTACTTCTGGTTTATAAGTTATTTACTTGAAGATCTGCATTTTGTTAATAGTTTAAAATTAAAAATTCTAAAATAACTACTTCTGTTCTATAAGTTATTTACTTGAAGATCTGCATTTTGTTAATAGTTTAAAATTAAAAACTCTAAAATAACTATTTTTGATCTATCAGTTATTTACTTGAAGATCTGCATTTTGTTAATAGTTTAAAATTAAAAAATCTAAATTAACTACTTCTGTTCTATAAGTTATTTACTTGAAGATCAGAATGTTGTTAATAGTTTAAAATTGAAAACCCGAAAATAACTACTTTTGTTCTATAAGTTATTTACTAGAAAAACAGAATTTTGTAGACAATTTAAAATCAAAATCTTCAAACTAATACTTTAGTTCTTTAAGTTATTTACTTGAAGATCAGAATTTTGTTAATAGTTTAAAATTGAAAACGCTAAAATAACTACTTTTGTTCTATAAGCTATACCCTTGAAGAAGAGAATTTTGTAGCAATTTAAAATCAAAATCTTGTAACTAATACTTTAGTTCTTTAAGTTATTTTCTTGAAGATCTGCATTTTGTTAATAGTTTAAAATTAAAAACTCTAAATTAACTACTTCTGTTGAATAATTTATTTACTTGAAGATCAGAACTTTGTTAATAGTTTAAAATTAAAAACCCTAAAATAACTACTTTTGTTCTATAAGTTATTTACTTGAAGATCTGCATTTTGTTAATAGTTTATAATTAAAAACTCTAAATTAACTACTTCTGGTCTATAAGTTATTTACTTGAAGATCAGCATTTTGTTAATAGTTTTAAAAAAAAGCTATAAACTAACTACTTTTCTTCTTTAAGTTATTTACTTAAAGAACAGAATTTTGTAGACAATTTAAAATGAAATTCTTCAAACTAATACTTTAGTTCTTTAAGTTATTTTCTTGAAGATCTGCATTTTGTTAATAGTTTAAAATTAAAAACTCTAAATTAACTACTTCTGTTGAATAATTTATTTACTTGAAGATCAGAACTTTTTTAATAGTTTAAAATTAAAAACTCTAAAATAACTACTTCTGTTCTATAAGTTATTTACTTGAAAATCTGCATTTTGTTAATAGTTAAAAATTAAAAACTCTAAAATAACTACTTCTGTTCTATAAGTTATTTACTTGAAGATCTGCATTTTGTTAATAGTTTAAAATTAAAAACTCTAAAATAACTACTTCTGTTCTATAAGTTATTTACTTGAAAATCTGCATTTTGTAAGTAGTTTAAAATTGAAAACCCTAAAATAACTACATTTGTTCTATAAGTTATTTACTTGAAGATCTGCATTTTGTTAATAGTTTAAAATTAAAAACTCTAAATTAACTACTTCTGTTCTATAAGTTATTTACTTGAAGATCAGAATTTTGTAAGTAGTTTAAAATTGAAAACCCTAAAATAACTACTTTTGTTCTATAAGTTATTTACTTGAAGATCAGCATTTTGTTAATAGTTTAAAATTAAAAACTCTAAAATTACTACTTCTGTTCTATAAGTTATTTACTTGAAGATCAGATATTTGTAAGTAGTTTAAAATTGAAAACCCTAAAATAACTACTTTTGTTCTATAAGTTATTTACTTGAAGATCTGCATTTTGTTAATAGTTTAAAATTAAAAACTCTAAATTAACTACTTCTGTTCTATAAGATATTTACTTGAAGATCAGCATTTTGTTAATAGTTTAAAATTAAAAACTCTAAATTAACTACTTCTGGTCTATAACTTATTTACTTGAAGATCAGAATTTTGTTAATAGTTCAAAATTGAAATACTAAAATAAATACGTTTGTTCTATAAGTTATTTACTTCAAGATCTGCATTTTGTTAATAGTTTAAAATTAAAAACTCTAAAATAACTACTTCTGTTCTATAAGTTATTTACTTGAAGATCTGCATTTTGTTAATAGTTTAAAATTAAAAACTCTAAAATAACTACTTCTGTTCTATAAGTTATTTACTTGAAGATCAGAATTTTGTTAATAGTTTAAAATTGAAAACCCTAAAATAACTACTTTTGCTCTATAAGTTATTTACTTGAAGATCAGCATTTTGTTAATGGTTTAAAATTAAAAACTCTAAATTAACTACTTCTGGTTTATAAGTTATTTACTTGAAGATCTGCATTTTGTTAATAGTTTAAAATTAAAAATTCTAAAATAACTACTTCTGTTCTATAAGTTATTTACTTGAAGATCTGCATTTTGTTAATAGTTTAAAATTAAAAACTCTAAAATAACTATTTTTGATCTATCAGTTATTTACTTGAAGATCTGCATTTTGTTAATAGTTTAAAATTAAAAAATCTAAATTAACTACTTCTGTTCTATAAGTTATTTACTTGAAGATCAGAATGTTGTTAATAGTTTAAAATTGAAAACCCGAAAATAACTACTTTTGTTCTATAAGTTATTTACTAGAAAAACAGAATTTTGTAGACAATTTAAAATCAAAATCTTCAAACTAATACTTTAGTTCTTTAAGTTATTTACTTGAAGATCAGAATTTTTTAATAGTTTAAAATTGAAAACGCTAAAATAACTACTTTTGTTCTATAAGCTATACCCTTGAAGAAGATAATTTTGTAGCAATTTAAAATCAAAATCTTGTAACTAATACTTTAGTTCTTTAAGTTATTTTCTTGAAGATCTGCATTTTGTTAATAGTTTAAAATTAAAAACTCTAAATTAACTACTTCTGTTGAATAATTTATTTACTTGAAGATCAGAACTTTGTTAATAGTTTAAAATTAAAAACCCTAAAATAACTACTTTTGTTCTATAAGTTATTTACTTGAAGATCTGCATTTTGTTAATAGTTTATAATTAAAAACTCTAAATTAACTACTTCTGGTCTATAAGTTATTTACTTGAAGATCAGCATTTTGTTAATAGTTTTAAAAAAAAGCTATAAACTAACTACTTTTCTTCTTTAAGTTATTTACTTAAAGAACAGAATTTTGTAGACAATTTAAAATGAAATTCTTCAAACTAATACTTTAGTTCTTTAAGTTATATACTTGAAGATCAGAATTTTGTTAATAGTTCAAAATTGAAAATACTAAAATAACTACTTTTGTTCTATAAGTTATTTACTTGAAGATCAGAATTTTGTTAATAGTTCAAAATTGAAAATACTAAAATAACTACGTTTGTTCTATAAGTTATTTACTTGAAGGTCTGGGTTTTGTTAATAGTTTAAAATTACAAACTCTAAATTAACTACTTCTGTTCTATAAGTTATTTACTTGAAGATCAGAATTTTGTTAATAGTTTAAAATTGAAAACCCTAAAATAACTACTTTTGTTCTATAAGTTATTTACTTGAAGATCTGCATTTTGTTAATAGTTTAAAATTAAAAACTCTAAATTAACTACTTCTGTTCTATAAGTTATTGACTTGAAGATCAGCTTTTTGTTAATAGTTTAAAATTAAAAACTCTAAATTAACGACTTCTGGTCTATAAGTTATTTACTTGAAAATCAGTATTTTGTTAATAGTTTAAAATTAAAGCTATAAACTAACTACTGTTGTTCTTTTAGTTATTTACTTAAAGAACAGAAGTTTGTAGACAATTTAAAATCGAAATCTTCAAACTAATACTTTAGTTCTTTAAGTTATTTACTTGAAGATCTGAATTTTGCAAATAGTTTAAAATTGAAAACCCTAAAATAACTATTTTTAATCTATCAGTTATTTACTTGAAGATCTGCATTTTGTTAATAGTTTAAAATTAAAAACTCTAAATTAACTACTTCTGTTCTATAAGTTATTTACTTGAAGATCAGAATGTTGTTAATAGTTTAAAATTGAAAACCCGAAAATAACAACTTTTGTTCTATAAGTTATTTACTAGAAAAACAGAATTTTGTAGACAATTTAAAATCAAAATCTTCAAACTAATACTTTAGTTCTTTAAGTTATTTACTTGAAGATCAGAATTTTGTTAATTGTTTAAAATTGAAAACGCTAAAATAACTACTTTTGTTGTATAAGCTATACACTTGAAGAAGAGAATTTTGTAGCAATTTAAAATCAAAATCTTCTAACTAATACTTTAGTTCTTTAAGTTATTGACTTGAAGATCAGCATTTTGTTAATAGTTTAAAATTAAAAACTCTAAATTAACTACTTCTGGTTAATAAGTTATTTACTTGAAGATCTGCATTTTGTTAATAGTTTAAAATTAAAAACTCTAAAATAACTACTTCTGTTCTATAAGTTATTTACTTGAAAATCTGCATTTTGTTAATAGTTTAAAATTAAAAACTCTAAAATAACTACTTCTGTTCTATAAGTTATTTACTTGAAGATCAGAATTTTGTTATTAGTTTAAAATTGAAAACCCTAAAATAACTACTTTTGTTTTATAAGTTATTTACTTGAAGATCTGCATTTTGTTAATAGTTTAAAATTAAAAACACTAAATTAACTACTTCTGTTCTATAAGATATTTACTTGAAGATCAGCATTTTGTTAATAGTTTAAAATTAAAAACTCTAAAATAACTACTTCTGTTCTATAAGTTATTTACTTGAAGATCAGAATTTTGTAAGTAGTTTAAAATTGAAAACCCTAAAATAACTACTTTTGTTCTATAAGTTATTTACTTGAAGATCTGCATTTTGTTAATAGTTTAAAATTAAAAACTCTAAATTAACTACTTCTGTTCTATAAGTTATTTACTTGAAGATCAGAATTTTGTAAGTAGTTTAAAATTGAAAACCCTAAAATAACTACTTTTGTTCTATAAGTTATTTACTTGAAGATCAGCATTTTGTTAATAGTTTAAAATTAAAAACTCTAAAATAACTACTTCTGTTCTATAAGTTATTTACTTGAAGATCTGCATTTTGTTAATAGTTTAAAATTAAAAACTCTAAATTAACTACTTCTGTTCTATAAGTTATTGACTTGAAGATCAGCTTTTTGTTAATAGTTTAAAATTAAAAACTGTAAATTAACGACTTCTGGTCTATAAGTTATTTACTTGAAAATCAGTATTTTGTTAATAGTTTAAAATTAAAGCTATAAACTAACTACTTTTGTTCTTTTAGTTATTTACTTAAAGAACAGAAGTTTGTAGACAATTTAAAATCGAAATCTTCAAACTAATACTTTAGTTCTTTAAGTTATTTACTTGAAGATCTGAATTTTGTTAATAGTTTAAAATTGAAAACCCTAAAATAACTATTTTTGATCTATCAGTTATTTACTTGAAGATCTGCATTTTGTTAATAGTTTAAAATTAAAAAATCTAAATTAACTACTTCTGTTCTATAAGTTATTTACTTGAAGATCAGAATGTTGTTAATAGTTTAAAATTGAAAACCCGAAAATAACTACTTTTGTTCTATAAGTTATTTACTAGAAAAACAGAATTTTGTAGACAATTTAAAATCAAAATCTTCAAACTAATACTTTAGTTCTTTAAGTTATTTACTTGAAGATCAGAATTTTGTTAATAGTTTAAAATTGAAAACGCTAAAATAACTACTTTTGTTCTATAAGCTATACCCTTGAAGAAGAGAATTTTGTAGCAATTTAAAATCAAAATCTTGTAACTAATACTTTAGTTCTTTAAGTTATTTTCTTGAAGATCTGCATTTTGTTAATAGTTTAAAATTAAAAACTCTAAATTAACTACTTCTGTTGAATAATTTATTTACTTGAAGATCAGAACTTTGTTAATAGTTTAAAATTAAAAACCCTAAAATAACTACTTTTGTTCTATAAGTTATTTACTTGAAGATCAGAATTTTGTTAATAGTTCAAAATTGAAAATACTAAAATAACTACGTTTGTTCTATAAGTTATTTACTTGAAGGTCTGGGTTTTGTTAATAGTTTAAAATTACAAACTCTAAATTAACTACTTCTGTTCTATAAGTTATTTACTTGAAGATCAGAATTTTGTTAATAGTTTAAAATTGAAAACCCTAAAATAACTACTTTTGTTCTATAAGTTATTTACTTGAAGATCTGCATTTTGTTAATAGTTTAAAATTAAAAACTCTAAATTAACTACTTCTGTTCTATAAGTTATTGACTTGAAGATCAGCTTTTTGTTAATAGTTTAAAATTAAAAACTCTAAATTAACGACTTCTGGTCTATAAGTTATTTACTTGAAAATCAGTATTTTGTTAATAGTTTAAAATTAAAGCTATAAACTAACTACTGTTGTTCTTTTAGTTATTTACTTAAAGAACAGAAGTTTGTAGACAATTTAAAATCGAAATCTTCAAACTAATACTTTAGTTCTTTAAGTTATTTACTTGAAGATCTGAATTTTGCAAATAGTTTAAAATTGAAAACCCTAAAATAACTATTTTTAATCTATCAGTTATTTACTTGAAGATCTGCATTTTGTTAATAGTTTAAAATTAAAAACTCTAAATTAACTACTTCTGTTCTATAAGTTATTTACTTGAAGATCAGAATGTTGTTAATAGTTTAAAATTGAAAACCCGAAAATAACAACTTTTGTTCTATAAGTTATTTACTAGAAAAACAGAATTTTGTAGACAATTTAAAATCAAAATCTTCAAACTAATACTTTAGTTCTTTAAGTTATTTACTTGAAGATCAGAATTTTGTTAATTGTTTAAAATTGAAAACGCTAAAATAACTACTTTTGTTGTATAAGCTATACACTTGAAGAAGAGAATTTTGTAGCAATTTAAAATCAAAATCTTCTAACTAATACTTTAGTTCTTTAAGTTATTGACTTGAAGATCAGCATTTTGTTAATAGTTTAAAATTAAAAACTCTAAATTAACTACTTCTGGTTAATAAGTTATTTACTTGAAGATCTGCATTTTGTTAATAGTTTAAAATTAAAAACTCTAAAATAACTACTTCTGTTCTATAAGTTATTTACTTGAAAATCTGCATTTTGTTAATAGTTTAAAATTAAAAACTCTAAAATAACTACTTCTGTTCTATAAGTTATTTACTTGAAGATCAGAATTTTGTTATTAGTTTAAAATTGAAAACCCTAAAATAACTACTTTTGTTTTATAAGTTATTTACTTGAAGATCTGCATTTTGTTAATAGTTTAAAATTAAAAACACTAAATTAACTACTTCTGTTCTATAAGATATTTACTTGAAGATCAGCATTTTGTTAATAGTTTAAAATTAAAAACTCTAAAATAACTACTTCTGTTCTATAAGTTATTTACTTGAAGATCAGAATTTTGTAAGTAGTTTAAAATTGAAAACCCTAAAATAACTACTTTTGTTCTATAAGTTATTTACTTGAAGATCTGCATTTTGTTAATAGTTTAAAATTAAAAACTCTAAATTAACTACTTCTGTTCTATAAGTTATTTACTTGAAGATCAGAATTTTGTAAGTAGTTTAAAATTGAAAACCCTAAAATAACTACTTTTGTTCTATAAGTTATTTACTTGAAGATCAGCATTTTGTTAATAGTTTAAAATTAAAAACTCTAAAATAACTACTTCTGTTCTATAAGTTATTTACTTGAAGATCTGCATTTTGTTAATAGTTTAAAATTAAAAACTCTAAATTAACTACTTCTGTTCTATAAGTTATTGACTTGAAGATCAGCTTTTTGTTAATAGTTTAAAATTAAAAACTGTAAATTAACGACTTCTGGTCTATAAGTTATTTACTTGAAAATCAGTATTTTGTTAATAGTTTAAAATTAAAGCTATAAACTAACTACTTTTGTTCTTTTAGTTATTTACTTAAAGAACAGAAGTTTGTAGACAATTTAAAATCGAAATCTTCAAACTAATACTTTAGTTCTTTAAGTTATTTACTTGAAGATCTGAATTTTGTTAATAGTTTAAAATTGAAAACCCTAAAATAACTATTTTTGATCTATCAGTTATTTACTTGAAGATCTGCATTTTGTTAATAGTTTAAAATTAAAAAATCTAAATTAACTACTTCTGTTCTATAAGTTATTTACTTGAAGATCAGAATGTTGTTAATAGTTTAAAATTGAAAACCCGAAAATAACTACTTTTGTTCTATAAGTTATTTACTAGAAAAACAGAATTTTGTAGACAATTTAAAATCAAAATCTTCAAACTAATACTTTAGTTCTTTAAGTTATTTACTTGAAGATCAGAATTTTGTTAATAGTTTAAAATTGAAAACGCTAAAATAACTACTTTTGTTCTATAAGCTATACCCTTGAAGAAGAGAATTTTGTAGCAATTTAAAATCAAAATCTTGTAACTAATACTTTAGTTCTTTAAGTTATTTTCTTGAAGATCTGCATTTTGTTAATAGTTTAAAATTAAAAACTCTAAATTAACTACTTCTGTTGAATAATTTATTTACTTGAAGATCAGAACTTTGTTAATAGTTTAAAATTAAAAACCCTAAAATAACTACTTTTGTTCTATAAGTTATTTACTTGAAGATCAGAATTTTGTTAATAGTTCAAAATTGAAAATACTAAAATAACTACGTTTGTTCTATAAGTTATTTACTTGAAGGTCTGGGTTTTGTTAATAGTTTAAAATTACAAACTCTAAATTAACTACTTCTGTTCTATAAGTTATTTACTTGAAGATCAGAATTTTGTTAATAGTTTAAAATTGAAAACCCTAAAATAACTACTTTTGTTCTATAAGTTATTTACTTGAAGATCTGCATTTTGTTAATAGTTTAAAATTAAAAACTCTAAATTAACTACTTCTGTTCTATAAGTTATTGACTTGAAGATCAGCTTTTTGTTAATAGTTTAAAATTAAAAACTCTAAATTAACGACTTCTGGTCTATAAGTTATTTACTTGAAAATCAGTATTTTGTTAATAGTTTAAAATTAAAGCTATAAACTAACTACTGTTGTTCTTTTAGTTATTTACTTAAAGAACAGAAGTTTGTAGACAATTTAAAATCGAAATCTTCAAACTAATACTTTAGTTCTTTAAGTTATTTACTTGAAGATCTGAATTTTGTTAATAGTTTAAAATTGAAAACCCTAAAATAACTATTTTTAATCTATCAGTTATTTACTTGAAGATCTGCATTTTGTTAATAGTTTAAAATTAAAAACTCTAAATTAACTACTTCTGTTCTATAAGTTATTTACTTGAAGATCAGAATGTTGTTAATAGTTTAAAATTGAAAACCCGAAAATAACAACTTTTGTTCTATAAGTTATTTACTAGAAAAACAGAATTTTGTAGACAATTTAAAATCAAAATCTTCAAACTAATACTTTAGTTCTTTAAGTTATTTACTTGAAGATCAGAATTTTGTTAATTGTTTAAAATTGAAAACGCTAAAATAACTACTTTTGTTGTATAAGCTATACACTTGAAGAAGAGAATTTTGTAGCAATTTAAAATCAAAATCTTCTAACTAATACTTTAGTTCTTTAAGTTATTGACTTGAAGATCAGCATTTTGTTAATAGTTTAAAATTAAAAACTCTAAATTAACTACTTCTGGTTAATAAGTTATTTACTTGAAGATCTGCATTTTGTTAATAGTTTAAAATTAAAAACTCTAAAATAACTACTTCTGTTCTATAAGTTATTTACTTGAAAATCTGCATTTTGTTAATAGTTTAAAATTAAAAACTCTAAAATAACTACTTCTGTTCTATAAGTTATTTACTTGAAGATCAGAATTTTGTTATTAGTTTAAAATTGAAAACCCTAAAATAACTACTTTTGTTTTATAAGTTATTTACTTGAAGATCTGTATTTTGTTAATAGTTTAAAATTAAAAACACTAAATTAACTACTTCTGTTCTATAAGATATTTACTTGAAGATCAGCATTTTGTTAATAGTTTAAAATTAAAAACTCTAAAATAACTACTTCTGTTCTATAAGTTATTTACTTGAAGATCAGAATTTTGTAAGTAGTTTAAAATTGAAAACCCTAAAATAACTACTTTTGTTCTATAAGTTATTTACTTGAAGATCAGCATTTTGTTAATAGTTTAAAATTAAAAACTCTAAAATAACTACTTCTGTTCTATAAGTTATTTACTTGAAGATCTGCATTTTGTTAATAGTTTAAAATTAAAAACTCTAAATTAACTACTTCTGTTCTATAAGTTATTGACTTGAAGATCAGCTTTTTGTTAATAGTTTAAAATTAAAAACTGTAAATTAACGACTTCTGGTCTATAAGTTATTTACTTGAAAATCAGTATTTTGTTAATAGTTTAAAATTAAAGCTATAAACTAACTACTTTTGTTCTTTTAGTTATTTACTTAAAGAACAGAAGTTTGTAGACAATTTAAAATCGAAATCTTCAAACTAATACTTTAGTTCTTTAAGTTATTTACTTGAAGATCTGAATTTTGTTAATAGTTTAAAATTGAAAACCCTAAAATAACTATTTTTGATCTATCAGTTATTTACTTGAAGATCTGCATTTTGTAAATAGTTTAAAATTAAAAAATCTAAATTAACTACTTCTGTTCTATAAGTTATTTACTTGAAGATCAGAATGTTGTTAATAGTTTAAAATTGAAAACCCGAAAATAACTACTTTTGTTCTATAAGTTATTTACTAGAAAAACAGAATTTTGTAGACAATTTAAAATCAAAATCTTCAAACTAATACTTTAGTTCTTTAAGTTATTTACTTGAAGATCAGAATTTTGTTAATAGTTTAAAATTGAAAACGCTAAAATAACTACTTTTGTTCTATAAGCTATACCCTTGAAGAAGAGAATTTTGTAGCAATTTAAAATCAAAATCTTGTAACTAATACTTTAGTTCTTTAAGTTATTTTCTTGAAGATCTGCATTTTGTTAATAGTTTAAAATTAAAAACTCTAAATTAACTACTTCTGTTGAATAATTTATTTACTTGAAGATCAGAACTTTGTTAATAGTTTAAAATTAAAAACCCTAAAATAACTACTTTTGTTCTATAAGTTATTTACTTGAAGATCTGCATTTTGTTAATAGTTTAAAATTAAAAACTCTAAATTAACTACTTCTGTTCTATTAGTTATTTACTTGAAGATCAGCATTTTGTTAATAGTTTAAAAATAAAAACTCTAAATTTACTACTTCTGTTCTATAAGTTATTTACTTGAAGATCAGAATTTTGTTAATAGTTTAAAATTAAAAACCCTAAAATAACTACTTTTGTTCTATAAGTTATTTACTTGAAGATCTGCATTTTGTTAATAGTTTAAAATTAAAAACTCTAAATTAACTACTTCTGTTCTATAAGTTATTGACTTGAAGATCAGCATTTTGTTAATAGTTTAAAATTAAAGCTATAAACTAACTACTTTTGGTCCTTTAGTTATTTACTTAAAGAACAGAAATTTGTAGACATTTTAAAATCGAAATCTTCAAACTAATACTTCAGTTCTTTAAGTTATGTACTTGAAGATCTGAATTTTGTTAATAGTTTAAAATTGAAAACCCTAAAATAACTATTTTTGTTCTATCAGTTATTTACTTGAAGAACAGAATTTTGTAGCAATTTAAAATCAAAATCTTCTAACTAATACTTTAGTTACTTAAGTTATTTACTTGAAGATCAGAATTTTGTTAATAGTTTAAAATTGAAAACCCTAAAATAACTACTTCTGTTCTATAAGTTATTTACCTGAAGATCAGAATGTTGTTAATAGTTTAAAATTGAAAACCCTAAAATAACTATTTTTGTTCTATCAGTTATTTACTTGAAGAACAGAATTTTGTAGCAATTTAAAATCAAAATCTTCTAACTAATACTTTAGTTACTTAAGTTATTTACTTGAAGATCAGAATTTTGTCAATAGTTTAAAATTGAAAACCCTAAAATAACTACTTTTGCTCTATAAGTTATTTACTTGAAGATCAGTATTTTGTTAATGGTTTAAAATTAAAAACTCTAAATTAACTACTTCTGGTTTATAAGTTATTTACTTGAAGATCTGCATTTTGTTAATAGTTTAAAATTAAAAATTCTAAAATAACTACTTCTGTTCTATAAGTTATTTACTTGAAGATCTGCATTTTGTTAATAGTTTAAAATTAAAAACTCTAAAATAACTACTTCTGTTCTATAAGTTATTTACTTGAAGATCAGAATTTTGTTAATAGTTTAAAATTGAAAACCCTAAAATAACTACTTTTGTTCTATAAGTTATTTACTTGAACATCTGCATTTTGTTAATAGTTTAAAATTAAAAACACTAAATTAACTACTTCTGTTCTATAAGATATTTACTTGAAGATCAGCATTTTGTTAATAGTTTAAAATTAAAAACTCTAAAATAACTACTTCTGTTCTATAAGTTATTTACTTGAAGATCAGAATTTTGTAAGTAGTTTAAAATTGAAAACCCTAAAATAACTACTTTTGTTCTATAAGTTATTTACTTGAAGATCTGCATTTTGTTAATAGTTTAAAATTAAAAACTCTAAATTAACTACTTCTGTTCTATAAGATATTTACTTGAAGATCAGCATTTTGTTAATAGTTTAAAATTAAAAACTCTAAATTAACTACTTCTGGTCTATAAGTTATTTACTTGAAGATCAGAATTTTGTTAATAGTTCAAAATTGAAATACTAAAATAAATACGTTTGTTCTATAAGTTATTTACTTGAAGGTCTGGATTTTGTTAATAGTTTAAAAATAAAAACTCTAAATTTACTACTTCTGTTCTATAAGTTATTTATTTGAAGATCAGAATTTTGTTAATAGTTTAAAATTAAAAACCCTAAAATAACTACTTTTGTTCTATAAGTTATTTACTTGAAGATCTGCATTTTGTTAATAGTTTAAAATTAAAAACTCTAAATTAACTACTTCTGTTCTATAAGTTATTGACTTGAAGATCAGCATTTTGTTAATAGTTTAAAATTAAAAACTCTAAATTAACTACTTCTGGTCTATAAGTTATTTACTTGAAAATCAGAATTTTGTTAATAGCTTAAAATTAAAGCTATAAACTAACCACTTTTGTTCTTTTAGTTATTTACTTAAAGAACAGAAATTTGTAGACAATTTAAAATCGAAATCTTCAAACTAATACTTTAGTTCTTTAAGTTATTTACTTGAAGATCTGAATTTTGTTAATAGTTTAAAATTAAAAACTCTAAATTAACTACTTCTGTTCTATAAGTTATTTACTTGAAGATCAGAATGTTGTTAATAGTTTAAAATTTAAAACTCGAAAATAACTACTTTTGTTCTATAAGTTATTTACTAGAAAAACAGAATTTTGTAGACAATTTAAAATCAAAATCTTCAAACTAATACTTTAGTTCTTTCAGTTATTTACTTGAGGATCAGAATTTTGTTAATAGTTTAAAATTGAAAACGCTAAAATAACTACTTTTGTTCAATAAGCTATACACTTGAAGAAGAGAATTTTGTAGCAATTTAAAATCAAAATCTTCTAACTAATACTTTAGATCTTTAAGTTATTTTCTTAAAGATCTGCATTTTGTTAATAGTTTAAAATTAAAAACTTTAAATTAACTACTTCTGTTCTATAAGATATTTACTTGAAGATCTGCATTTTGTTAATGGTTTAAAATTAAAAACTCTAAATTAACTACTTTTGTTCTATAAGTTATTTACTTGAAGATCTGCATTTTGTTAATAGTCTAATATTAAAAACTCTAAATTAACTACTTCTGTTCTATAAGTTATTTACTTGAAGATCAGAATGTTGTTAATAGTTTAAAATTGAAAACTCTAAAATAACTGCTTTTGTTCTATAAGTTATTTACTTGAAGAACAGAATTTTGTAGCAATTTAAAATCAAAATCTTCTAACTAATACTTTAGTTCTTTAAGTTATTTACTTGAAGATCAGTGTTTTGTTAATAGTTTAAAAAAAAAGCTATAAACTAACTACTTATCTTCTTTAAGTTATTTACTTAAAGAACAGAATTTTGTAGACACTTTAAAATCAAAATCTTCAAACTAATACTTTAGTTCTTTAAGTTATTTACTTGAAGATCAGAATTTTGTTAATAGTTTAAAATTGAAAACGCTCAAATAACTACTTTTGTTCTATAAGCTATACACTTGGAGAAGAGAATTTTGTAGCAATTTAAAATCAAAATCTTCTAACTAATACTTTAGTTCTTTAAGTTATTTTCTTGAAGATCTGCATTTTGTTAATAGTTTAAAATTAAAAACTCTAAATTAACTACTTCTGTTGAATAATTTATTTACTTGAAGATCAGAACTTTGTTAATAGTTTAAAATTGAAAACCCTAAAATAACTACTTTTGTTCTATAAGTTATTTACTTGAAGATCTGCATTTTGTTAATAGTTTAAAATTAAAAACTCTAAATTAACTACTTCTGTTCTATAAGTTATTTACTTGAAGATCAGAATTTTGTTATTAGTTTAAAATTGAAAACCCTAAAATAACTACTTTTGTTTTATAAGTTATTTACTTGAAGATCTGTATTTTGTTAATAGTTTAAAATTAAAAACACTAAATTAACTACTTCTGTTCTATAAGATATTTACTTGAAGATCAGCATTTTGTTAATAGTTTAAAATTAAAAACTCTAAAATAACTACTTCTGTTCTATAAGTTATTTACTTGAAGATCAGAATTTTGTAAGTAGTTTAAAATTGAAAACCCTAAAATAACTACTTTTGTTCTATAAGTTATTTACTTGAAGATCTGCATTTTGTTAATAGTTTAAAATTAAAAACTCTAAATTAACTACTTCTGTTCTATAAGTTATTTACTTGAAGATCAGAATTTTGTAAGTAGTTTAAAATTGAAAACCCTAAAATAACTACTTTTGTTCTATAAGTTATTTACTTGAAGATCAGCATTTTGTTAATAGTTTAAAATTAAAAACTCTAAAATAACTACTTCTGTTCTATAAGTTATTTACTTGAAGATCTGCATTTTGTTAATAGTTTAAAATTAAAAACTCTAAATTAACTACTTCTGTTCTATAAGTTATTGACTTGAAGATCAGCTTTTTGTTAATAGTTTAAAATTAAAAACTGTAAATTAACGACTTCTGGTCTATAAGTTATTTACTTGAAAATCAGTATTTTGTTAATAGTTTAAAATTAAAGCTATAAACTAACTACTTTTGTTCTTTTAGTTATTTACTTAAAGAACAGAAGTTTGTAGACAATTTAAAATCGAAATCTTCAAACTAATACTTTAGTTCTTTAAGTTATTTACTTGAAGATCTGAATTTTGTTAATAGTTTAAAATTGAAAACCCTAAAATAACTATTTTTGATCTATCAGTTATTTACTTGAAGATCTGCATTTTGTAAATAGTTTAAAATTAAAAAATCTAAATTAACTACTTCTGTTCTATAAGTTATTTACTTGAAGATCAGAATGTTGTTAATAGTTTAAAATTGAAAACCCGAAAATAACTACTTTTGTTCTATAAGTTATTTACTAGAAAAACAGAATTTTGTAGACAATTTAAAATCAAAATCTTCAAACTAATACTTTAGTTCTTTAAGTTATTTACTTGAAGATCAGAATTTTGTTAATAGTTTAAAATTGAAAACGCTAAAATAACTACTTTTGTTCTATAAGCTATACCCTTGAAGAAGAGAATTTTGTAGCAATTTAAAATCAAAATCTTGTAACTAATACTTTAGTTCTTTAAGTTATTTTCTTGAAGATCTGCATTTTGTTAATAGTTTAAAATTAAAAACTCTAAATTAACTACTTCTGTTGAATAATTTATTTACTTGAAGATCAGAACTTTGTTAATAGTTTAAAATTAAAAACCCTAAAATAACTACTTTTGTTCTATAAGTTATTTACTTGAAGATCTGCATTTTGTTAATAGTTTAAAATTAAAAACTCTAAATTAACTACTTCTGTTCTATTAGTTATTTACTTGAAGATCAGCATTTTGTTAATAGTTTAAAAATAAAAACTCTAAATTTACTACTTCTGTTCTATAAGTTATTTACTTGAAGATCAGAATTTTGTTAATAGTTTAAAATTAAAAACCCTAAAATAACTACTTTTGTTCTATAAGTTATTTACTTGAAGATCTGCATTTTGTTAATAGTTTAAAATTAAAAACTCTAAATTAACTACTTCTGTTCTATAAGTTATTGACTTGAAGATCAGCATTTTGTTAATAGTTTAAAATTAAAGCTATAAACTAACTACTTTTGGTCCTTTAGTTATTTACTTAAAGAACAGAAATTTGTAGACATTTTAAAATCGAAATCTTCAAACTAATACTTCAGTTCTTTAAGTTATGTACTTGAAGATCTGAATTTTGTTAATAGTTTAAAATTGAAAACCCTAAAATAACTATTTTTGTTCTATCAGTTATTTACTTGAAGAACAGAATTTTGTAGCAATTTAAAATCAAAATCTTCTAACTAATACTTTAGTTACTTAAGTTATTTACTTGAAGATCAGAATTTTGTTAATAGTTTAAAATTGAAAACCCTAAAATAACTACTTCTGTTCTATAAGTTATTTACCTGAAGATCAGAATGTTGTTAATAGTTTAAAATTGAAAACCCTAAAATAACTATTTTTGTTCTATCAGTTATTTACTTGAAGAACAGAATTTTGTAGCAATTTAAAATCAAAATCTTCTAACTAATACTTTAGTTACTTAAGTTATTTACTTGAAGATCAGAATTTTGTCAATAGTTTAAAATTGAAAACCCTAAAATAACTACTTTTGCTCTATAAGTTATTTACTTGAAGATCAGTATTTTGTTAATGGTTTAAAATTAAAAACTCTAAATTAACTACTTCTGGTTTATAAGTTATTTACTTGAAGATCTGCATTTTGTTAATAGTTTAAAATTAAAAATTCTAAAATAACTACTTCTGTTCTATAAGTTATTTACTTGAAGATCTGCATTTTGTTAATAGTTTAAAATTAAAAACTCTAAAATAACTACTTCTGTTCTATAAGTTATTTACTTGAAGATCAGAATTTTGTTAATAGTTTAAAATTGAAAACCCTAAAATAACTACTTTTGTTCTATAAGTTATTTACTTGAACATCTGCATTTTGTTAATAGTTTAAAATTAAAAACACTAAATTAACTACTTCTGTTCTATAAGATATTTACTTGAAGATCAGCATTTTGTTAATAGTTTAAAATTAAAAACTCTAAAATAACTACTTCTGTTCTATAAGTTATTTACTTGAAGATCAGAATTTTGTAAGTAGTTTAAAATTGAAAACCCTAAAATAACTACTTTTGTTCTATAAGTTATTTACTTGAAGATCTGCATTTTGTTAATAGTTTAAAATTAAAAACTCTAAATTAACTACTTCTGTTCTATAAGATATTTACTTGAAGATCAGCATTTTGTTAATAGTTTAAAATTAAAAACTCTAAATTAACTACTTCTGGTCTATAAGTTATTTACTTGAAGATCAGAATTTTGTTAATAGTTCAAAATTGAAATACTAAAATAAATACGTTTGTTCTATAAGTTATTTACTTGAAGGTCTGGATTTTGTTAATAGTTTAAAAATAAAAACTCTAAATTTACTACTTCTGTTCTATAAGTTATTTATTTGAAGATCAGAATTTTGTTAATAGTTTAAAATTAAAAACCCTAAAATAACTACTTTTGTTCTATAAGTTATTTACTTGAAGATCTGCATTTTGTTAATAGTTTAAAATTAAAAACTCTAAATTAACTACTTCTGTTCTATAAGTTATTGACTTGAAGATCAGCATTTTGTTAATAGTTTAAAATTAAAAACTCTAAATTAACTACTTCTGGTCTATAAGTTATTTACTTGAAAATCAGAATTTTGTTAATAGCTTAAAATTAAAGCTATAAACTAACCACTTTTGTTCTTTTAGTTATTTACTTAAAGAACAGAAATTTGTAGACAATTTAAAATCGAAATCTTCAAACTAATACTTTAGTTCTTTAAGTTATTTACTTGAAGATCTGAATTTTGTTAATAGTTTAAAATTAAAAACTCTAAATTAACTACTTCTGTTCTATAAGTTATTTACTTGAAGATCAGAATGTTGTTAATAGTTTAAAATTTAAAACTCGAAAATAACTACTTTTGTTCTATAAGTTATTTACTAGAAAAACAGAATTTTGTAGACAATTTAAAATCAAAATCTTCAAACTAATACTTTAGTTCTTTCAGTTATTTACTTGAGGATCAGAATTTTGTTAATAGTTTAAAATTGAAAACGCTAAAATAACTACTTTTGTTCAATAAGCTATACACTTGAAGAAGAGAATTTTGTAGCAATTTAAAATCAAAATCTTCTAACTAATACTTTAGATCTTTAAGTTATTTTCTTAAAGATCTGCATTTTGTTAATAGTTTAAAATTAAAAACTTTAAATTAACTACTTCTGTTCTATAAGATATTTACTTGAAGATCTGCATTTTGTTAATGGTTTAAAATTAAAAACTCTAAATTAACTACTTTTGTTCTATAAGTTATTTACTTGAAGATCTGCATTTTGTTAATAGTCTAATATTAAAAACTCTAAATTAACTACTTCTGTTCTATAAGTTATTTACTTGAAGATCAGAATGTTGTTAATAGTTTAAAATTGAAAACTCTAAAATAACTGCTTTTGTTCTATAAGTTATTTACTTGAAGAACAGAATTTTGTAGCAATTTAAAATCAAAATCTTCTAACTAATACTTTAGTTCTTTAAGTTATTTACTTGAAGATCAGTGTTTTGTTAATAGTTTAAAAAAAAAGCTATAAACTAACTACTTATCTTCTTTAAGTTATTTACTTAAAGAACAGAATTTTGTAGACACTTTAAAATCAAAATCTTCAAACTAATACTTTAGTTCTTTAAGTTATTTACTTGAAGATCAGAATTTTGTTAATAGTTTAAAATTGAAAACGCTCAAATAACTACTTTTGTTCTATAAGCTATACACTTGGAGAAGAGAATTTTGTAGCAATTTAAAATCAAAATCTTCTAACTAATACTTTAGTTCTTTAAGTTATTTTCTTGAAGATCTGCATTTTGTTAATAGTTTAAAATTAAAAACTCTAAATTAACTACTTCTGTTGAATAATTTATTTACTTGAAGATCAGAACTTTGTTAATAGTTTAAAATTGAAAACCCTAAAATAACTACTTTTGTTCTATAAGTTATTTACTTGAAGATCTGCATTTTGTTAATAGTTTAAAATTAAAAACTCTAAATTAACTACTTCTGTTCTATAAGTTATTTACTTGAAGATCAGCATTTTGTTAATAGTTTAAAATTAAAAACTCTAAATTAACTACTTCTGGTCTATAAGTTATTTACTTGAAAATCAGTATTTTGTTAATAGTTTAAAATTAAAGCTATAAACTAACTACTTTTGTTCTTTTAGTTATTTACTTAAAGAACAGAAATTTGTAGACAATTTAATATCGAAATCTTCAAACTAATACTTTAGTTCTTTAAGTTATTTACTTGAAGATCTGAATTTTGTTAATAGTTTAAAATTGAAAACCCTAAAATAACTATTTTTGTTCCATCAGTTATTTACTTGAAGATCTGCATTTTGTTAATAGTTTAAAATTAAAAACTCTAAATTAACTACTTCTGTTCTATAAGTTATTTACTTGAAGATCAGAATGTTGTTAATAGTTTAAAATTGAATACCCGAAAATAACTACTTTTGTTCTATAAGTTATTTACTAGAAAAACAGAATTTTGTAGACAATTTAAAATCAAAATCTTCAAACTAATACTTTAGTTCTTTCAGTTATTTACTTGAAGATCAGAAATTTGTTAATAGTTTAAAATTGAAAACGCTAAAATAACTACTTTTTTTCAATAAGCTATACACTTGAAGAAGAGAATTTTGTAGCAATTTAAAATCAAAATCTTCTAACTAATACTTTAGATCTTTAAGTTATTTTCTTGAAGATCTGCATTTTGTTAATAGTTTAAAATTAAAAACTCTAAATTAACTACTTCTGTTCTATAAGATATTTACTTGAAGATCAGCATTTTGTTAATAGTTTAAAATTAAAAACTCTAAATTAACTACTTCTGTTCTAAAAGTTATTTACATGAAGATCAGAATTTTGTTAATAGTTTAAAATTGAAAACCCAAAAATAACTACTTTTGTTCTATAAGTTATTTACTTGAAGATCTGCATTTTGTTAATAGTCTAATATTAAAAACTATAAATTAACTACTTCTGTTCTATAAGTTATTTACTTGAAGATCAGAATGTTGTTAATAGTTTAAAATTGAAAACCCGAAAATAACTACTTTTGTTCTATAAGTTAATTACTAGAAAAACAGAATTTTGTAGACAATTTAAAATCAAAATCTTCAAACTAATACTTTAGTTCTTTAAGTTATTTACTTGAAGATCAGAATTTTGTTAATAGTTTAAAATTGAAAACGCTCAAATAACTACTTTTGTTCTATAAGCTATACACTTGGAGAAGAGAATTTTGTAGCAATTTAAAATCAAAATCTTCTAACTAATACTTTAGTTCTTTAAGTTATTTTCTTGAAGATCTGCATTTTGTTATTAGTTTAAAATTAAAAACTCTAAATTAACTACTTCTGTTGAATAATTTATTTACTTGAAGATCAGAACTTTGTTAATAGTTTAAAATTGAAAACCCTAAAATAACTACTTTTGTTCTATAAGTTATTTACTTGAAGATCTGCATTTTGTTAATAGTTTAAAATTAAAAACTCTAAATTAACTACTTCTGTTCTATAAGTTATTTACTTGAAGATCAGCATTTTGTTAATAGTTTAAAATTAAAAACTCTAAATTAACTACTTCTGGTCTATAAGTTATTTACTTGAAAATCAGTATTTTGTTAATAGTTTAAAATTAAAGCTATAAACTAACTACTTTTGGTCCTTTAGTTATTTACTTAAAGAACAGAAATTTGTAGACAATTTAAAATCGAAATCTTCAAACTAATACTTCAGTTCTTTAAGTTATGTACTTGAAGATCTGAATTTTGTTAATAGTTTAAAATTGAAAACCCTAAAATAACTATTTTTGTTCTATCAGTTATTTACTTGAAGAACAGAATTTTGTAGCAATGTAAAATCAAAATCTTCTAACTAATACTTTAGTTACTTAAGTTATTTACTTGAAGATCAGAATTTTGTTAATAGTTTAAAATGGAAAACCCTAAAATAACTACTTCTGTTCTATAAGTTATTTACCTGAAGATCAGAATGTTGTTAATAGTTTAAAATTGAAAACTCTAAAATAACTACTTTTGCTCTATAAGTTATTTACTTGAAGATCAGCATTTTGTTAATAGTTTAAAATTAAAAACTCTAAATGAACTACTTTTGGTTTATAAGTTATATACTTGAAGATCTGCATTTTGTTAATAGTTTAAAATTAAAAACTCTAAAATAACTACTTCTGTTCTATAAGTTATTTACTTGAAGATCTGCATTTTGTTAATAGTTTAAAATTAAAAACTCTAAAATAACTACTTCTGTTCTATAAGTTATTTACTTGAAGATCAGAATTTTGTTAATAGTTTAAAATTGAAAACCCTAAAATAACTACTTTTGTTCTATAAGTTATTTACTTGAAGATCTGCATTTTGTTAATAGTTTAAAATTAAAAACACTAAATTAACTACTTCTGTTCTATAAGATATTTACTTGAAGATCAGCATTTTGTTAATAGTTTAAAATTAAAAACTCTAAAATAACTACTTCTGTTCTATAAGTTATTTACTTGAAGATCAGAATTTTGTAAGTAGTTTAAAATTGAAAACCCTAAAATAACTACTTTTGTTCTATAAGTTATTTACTTGAAGATCTGCATTTTGTTAATAGTTTAAAATTAAAAACTCTAAATTAACTACTTCTGTTCTATAAGATATTTACTTGAAGATCAGCATTTTGTTAATAGTTTAAAATTAAAAACTCTAAATTAACTACTTCTGGTCTATAAGTTATTTACTTGAAGATCAGAATTTTGTTAATAGTTCAAAATTGAAATACTAAAATAAATACGTTTGTTCTATAAGTTATTTACTTGAAGGTCTGGATTTTGTTAATAGTTTAAAAATAAAAACTCTAAATTTACTACTTCTGTTCTATAAGTTATTTATTTGAAGATCAGAATTTTGTTAATAGTTTAAAATTAAAAACTCTAAAATAACTACTTTTGTTCTATAAGTTATTTACTTGAAGATCTGCATTTTGTTAATAGTTTAAAATTAAAAACTCTAAATCAACTACTTCTGTTCTATAAGTTATTGACTTGAAGATCAGCATTTTGTTAATAGTTTAAAATTAAAAACTCTAAATTAACTACTTCTGGTCTATAAGTTATTTACTTGAAAATCAGTATTTTGTTAATAGCTTAAAATTAAAGCTATAAACTAACTACTTTTGTTCTTTTAGTTATTTACTTAAAGAACAGAAATTTGTAGACAATTTAAAATCGAAATCTTCAAACTAATACTTTAGTTCTTTAAGTTATTTACTTGAAGATCTGAATTTTGTTAATAGTTTAAAATTAAAAACTCTAAATTAACTACTTCTGTTCTATAAGTTATTTACTTGAAGATCAGAATGTTGTTAATAGTTTAAAATTGAAAACTCGAAAATAACTACTTTTGTTCTATAAGTTATTTACTAGAAAAACAGAATTTTGTAGACAATTTAAAATCAAAATCTTCAAACTAATAGTTTAGTTCTTTCAGTTATTTACTTGAAGATCAGAATTTTGTTAATAGTTTAAAATTGAAAACCCTAAAATAACTACTTTTGTTCTAGAAGTTATTTACTTGAAGATCTGCATTTTGTTAATAGTTTAAAATTAAAAACACTAAATTAACTACTTCTGTTCTATAAGATATTTACTTGAAGATCAGCATTTTGTTAATAGTTTAAAATTAAAAACTCTAAAATAACTACTTCTGTTCTATAAGTTATTTACTTGAAGATCAGAATTTTGTAAGTAGTTTAAAATTGAAAACCCTAAAATAACTACTTTTGTTCTATAAGTTATTTACTTGAAGATCTGCATTTTGTTAATAGTTTAAAATTAAAAACTCTAAATTAACTACTTCTGTTCTATAAGATATTTACTTGAAGATCAGCATTTTGTTAATAGTTTAAAATTAAAAACTCTAAATTAACGACTTCTGGTCTATAAGTTATTTACTTGAAAATCAGTATTTTGTTAATAGTTTAAAATTAAAGCTATAAACTAACTACTGTTGTTCTTTTAGTTATTTACTTAAAGAACAGAAGTTTGTAGACAATTTAAAATCGAAATCTTCAAACTAATACTTTAGTTCTTTAAGTTATTTACTTGAAGATCTGAATTTTGTTAATAGTTTAAAATTGAAAACCCTAAAATAACTATTTTTAATCTATCAGTTATTTACTTGAAGATCTGCATTTTGTTAATAGTTTAAAATTAAAAACTCTAAATTAACTACTTCTGTTCTATAAGTTATTTACTTGAAGATCAGAATGTTGTTAATAGTTTAAAATTGAAAACCCGAAAATAACAACTTTTGTTCTATAAGTTATTTACTAGAAAAACAGAATTTTGTAGACAATTTAAAATCAAAATCTTCAAACTAATACTTTAGTTCTTTAAGTTATTTACTTGAAGATCAGAATTTTGTTAATTGTTTAAAATTGAAAACGCTAAAATAACTACTTTTGTTGTATAAGCTATACACTTGAAGAAGAGAATTTTGTAGCAATTTAAAATCAAAATCTTCTAACTAATACTTTAGTTCTTTAAGTTATTGACTTGAAGATCAGCATTTTGTTAATAGTTTAAAATTAAAAACTCTAAATTAACTACTTCTGGTTAATAAGTTATTTACTTGAAGATCTGCATTTTGTTAATAGTTTAAAATTAAAAACTCTAAAATAACTACTTCTGTTCTATAAGTTATTTACTTGAAAATCTGCATTTTGTTAATAGTTTAAAATTAAAAACTCTAAAATAACTACTTCTGTTCTATAAGTTATTTACTTGAAGATCAGAATTTTGTTATTAGTTTAAAATTGAAAACCCTAAAATAACTACTTTTGTTTTATAAGTTATTTACTTGAAGATCTGCATTTTGTTAATAGTTTAAAATTAAAAACACTAAATTAACTACTTCTGTTCTATAAGATATTTACTTGAAGATCAGCATTTTGTTAATAGTTTAAAATTAAAAACTCTAAAATAACTACTTCTGTTCTATAAGTTATTTACTTGAAGATCAGAATTTTGTAAGTAGTTTAAAATTGAAAACCCTAAAATAACTACTTTTGTTCTATAAGTTATTTACTTGAAGATCTGCATTTTGTTAATAGTTTAAAATTAAAAACTCTAAATTAACTACTTCTGTTCTATAAGTTATTTACTTGAAGATCAGAATTTTGTAAGTAGTTTAAAATTGAAAACCCTAAAATAACTACTTTTGTTCTATAAGTTATTTACTTGAAGATCAGCATTTTGTTAATAGTTTAAAATTAAAAACTCTAAAATAACTACTTCTGTTCTATAAGTTATTTACTTGAAGATCTGCATTTTGTTAATAGTTTAAAATTAAAAACTCTAAATTAACTACTTCTGTTCTATAAGTTATTGACTTGAAGATCAGCTTTTTGTTAATAGTTTAAAATTAAAAACTGTAAATTAACGACTTCTGGTCTATAAGTTATTTACTTGAAAATCAGTATTTTGTTAATAGTTTAAAATTAAAGCTATAAACTAACTACTTTTGTTCTTTTAGTTATTTACTTAAAGAACAGAAGTTTGTAGACAATTTAAAATCGAAATCTTCAAACTAATACTTTAGTTCTTTAAGTTATTTACTTGAAGATCTGAATTTTGTTAATAGTTTAAAATTGAAAACCCTAAAATAACTATTTTTGATCTATCAGTTATTTACTTGAAGATCTGCATTTTGTTAATAGTTTAAAATTAAAAAATCTAAATTAACTACTTCTGTTCTATAAGTTATTTACTTGAAGATCAGAATGTTGTTAATAGTTTAAAATTGAAAACCCGAAAATAACTACTTTTGTTCTATAAGTTATTTACTAGAAAAACAGAATTTTGTAGACAATTTAAAATCAAAATCTTCAAACTAATACTTTAGTTCTTTAAGTTATTTACTTGAAGATCAGAATTTTGTTAATAGTTTAAAATTGAAAACGCTAAAATAACTACTTTTGTTCTATAAGCTATACCCTTGAAGAAGAGAATTTTGTAGCAATTTAAAATCAAAATCTTGTAACTAATACTTTAGTTCTTTAAGTTATTTTCTTGAAGATCTGCATTTTGTTAATAGTTTAAAATTAAAAACTCTAAATTAACTACTTCTGTTGAATAATTTATTTACTTGAAGATCAGAACTTTGTTAATAGTTTAAAATTAAAAACCCTAAAATAACTACTTTTGTTCTATAAGTTATTTACTTGAAGATCTGCATTTTGTTAATAGTTTAAAATTAAAAACTCTAAATTAACTACTTCTGTTCTATAAGTTATTGACTTGAAGATCAGCATTTTGTTAATAGTTTAAAATTAAAGCTATAAACTAACTACTTTTGGTCCTTTAGTTATTTACTTAAAGAACAGAAATTTGTAGACATTTTAAAATCGAAATCTTCAAACTAATACTTCAGTTCTTTAAGTTATGTACTTGAAGATCTGAATTTTGTTAATAGTTTAAAATTGAAAACCCTAAAATAACTATTTTTGTTCTATCAGTTATTTACTTGAAGAACAGAATTTTGTAGCAATTTAAAATCAAAATCTTCTAACTAATACTTTAGTTACTTAAGTTATTTACTTGAAGATCAGAATTTTGTTAATAGTTTAAAATTGAAAACCCTAAAATAACTACTTCTGTTCTATAAGTTATTTACCTGAAGATCAGAATGTTGTTAATAGTTTAAAATTGAAAACCCTAAAATAACTATTTTTGTTCTATCAGTTATTTACTTGAAGAACAGAATTTTGTAGCAATTTAAAATCAAAATCTTCTAACTAATACTTTAGTTACTTAAGTTATTTACTTGAAGATCAGAATTTTGTTAATAGTTTAAAATTGAAAACCCTAAAATAACTACTTTTGCTCTATAAGTTATTTACTTGAAGATCAGCATTTTGTTAATGGTTTAAAATTAAAAACTCTAAATTAACTACTTCTGGTTTATAAGTTATTTACTTGAAGATCTGCATTTTGTTAATAGTTTAAAATTAAAAATTCTAAAATAACTACTTCTGTTCTATAAGTTATTTACTTGAAGATCTGCATTTTGTTAATAGTTTAAAATTAAAAACTCTAAAATAACTACTTCTGTTCTATAAGTTATTTACTTGAAGATCAGAATTTTGTTAATAGTTTAAAATTGAAAACCCTAAAATAACTACTTTTGTTCTATAAGTTATTTACTTGAACATCTGCATTTTGTTAATAGTTTAAAATTAAAAACACTAAATTAACTACTTCTGTTCTATAAGATATTTACTTGAAGATCAGCATTTTGTTAATAGTTTAAAATTAAAAACTCTAAAATAACTACTTCTGTTCTATAAGTTATTTACTTGAAGATCAGAATTTTGTAAGTAGTTTAAAATTGAAAACCCTAAAATAACTACTTTTGTTCTATAAGTTATTTACTTGAAGATCTGCATTTTGTTAATAGTTTAAAATTAAAAACTCTAAATTAACTACTTCTGTTCTATAAGATATTTACTTGAAGATCAGAATTTTGTTAATAGTTCAAAATTGAAATACTAAAATAAATACGTTTGTTCTATAAGTTATTTACTTGAAGGTCTGGATTTTGTTAATAGTTTAAAAATAAAAACTCTAAATTTACTACTTCTGTTCTATAAGTTATTTATTTGAAGATCAGAATTTTGTTAATAGTTTAAAATTAAAAACCCTAAAATAACTACTTTTGTTCTATAAGTTATTTACTTGAAGATCTGCATTTTGTTAATAGTTTAAAATTAAAAACTCTAAATTAACTACTTCTGTTCTATAAGTTATTGACTTGAAGATCAGCATTTTGTTAATAGTTTAAAATTAAAAACTCTAAATTAACTACTTCTGGTCTATAAGTTATTTACTTGAAAATCAGTATTTTGTTAATAGCTTAAAATTAAAGCTATAAACTAACCACTTTTGTTCTTTTAGTTATTTACTTAAAGAACAGAAATTTGTAGACAATTTAAAATCGAAATCTTCAAACTAAAACTTTAGTTCTTTAAGTTATTTACTTGAAGATCTGAATTTTGTTAATAGTTTAAAATTAAAAACTCTAAATTAACTACTTCTGTTCTATAAGTTATTTACTTGAAGATCAGAATGTTGTTAATAGTTTAAAATTTAAAACTCGAAAATAACTACTTTTGTTCTATAAGTTATTTACTAGAAAAACAGAATTTTGTAGACAATTTAAAATCAAAATCTTCAAACTAATACTTTAGTTCTTTCAGTTATTTACTTGAGGATCAGAATTTTGTTAATAGTTTAAAATTGAAAACGCTAAAATAACTACTTTTGTTCAATAAGCTATACACTTGAAGAAGAGAATTTTGTAGCAATTTAAAATCAAAATCTTCTAACTAATACTTTAGATCTTTAAGTTATTTTCTTAAAGATCTACATTTTGTTAATAGTTTAAAATTAAAAACTTTAAATTAACTACTTCTGTTCTATAAGATATTTACTTGAAGATCAGCATTTTGTTAATAGTTTAAAATTAAAAACTCTAAATTAACTACTTTTGTTCTATAAGTTATTTACTTGAAGATCTGCATTTTGTTAATAGTCTAATATTAAAAACTCTAAATTAACTACTTCTGTTCTATAAGTTATTTACTTGAAGATCAGAATGTTGTTAATAGTTTAAAATTGAAAACTCTAAAATAACTGCTTTTGTTCTATAAGTTATTTACTTGAAGAACAGAATTTTGTAGCAATTTAAAATCAAAATCTTCTAACTAATACTTTAGTTCTTTAAGTTATTTACTTGAAGATCAGTGTTTTGTTAATAGTTTAAAAAAAAAGCTATAAACTAACTACTTATCTTCTTTAAGTTATTTACTTAAAGAACAGAATTTTGTAGACACTTTAAAATCAAAATCTTCAAACTAATACTTTAGTTCTTTAAGTTATTTACTTGAAGATCTGCATTTTGTTAATAGTTTAAAATTAAAAACTCTAAATTAACTACTTCTGTTCTATAAGTTATTTACTTGAAGATCAGCATTTTGTTAATAGTTTAAAATTAAAAACTCTAAATTAACTACTTCTGGTCTATAAGTTATTTACTTGAAGATCAGCATTTTGTTAATAGTTTAAAATTAAAAACACTAAATTAACTACTTCTGTTCTATAAGATATATACTTGAAGATCAGCATTTTGTTAATAGTTTAAAATTAAAAACTCTAAAATAACTACTTCTGTTCTATAAGTTATTTACTTGAAGATCAGAATTTTGTAAGTAGTTTAAAATTGAAAACCCTAAAATAACTACTTTTGTTCTATAAGTTATTTACTTGAAGATCTGCATTTTGTTAATAGTTTAAAATTAAAAACTCTAAATTAACTACTTCTGTTCTATAAGATATTTACTTGAAGATCAGCATTTTGTTAATAGTTTAAAATTAAAAACTCTAAATTAACTACTTCTGGTCTATAAGTTATTTACTTGAAGATCAGAATTTTGTTAATAGTTCAAAATTGAAATACTAAAATAAATACGTTTGTTCTATAAGTTATTTACTTGAAGGTCTGGATTTTGTTAATAGTTTAAAAATAAAAACTCTAAATTTACTACTTCTGTTTTATAAGTTATTTACTTGAAGATCAGAATTTTGTTAATAGTTTAAAATTAAAAACCCTAAAATAACTACTTTAGTTCTATAAGTTATTTACTTGAAGATCTGCATTTTGTTAATAGTTTAAAATTAAAGCTATAAACTAACTACTTTTGTTCTTTTAGTTATTTACTTAAAGAACAGAAATTTGTAGACAATTTAATATCGAAATCTTCAAACTAATACTTTAGTTCTTTAAGTTATTTACTTGAAGATCTGAATTTTGTTAATAGTTTAAAATTGAAAACCCTAAAATAACTATTTTTGTTCTATCAGTTAGTTACTTGAAGATCAGCATTTTGTTAATAGTTTAAAATTAAAAACTCTAAATTAACTACTTCTGTTCTATAAGATATTTACTTGAAGATCAGCATTTTGTTAATAGTTTAAAATTAAAAACTCTATATTAACTACTTCTGGTCTATAAGTTATTTACTTGAAGATCAGAATTTTGTTAATAGTTCAAAATTGAAATACTAAAATAAATACGTTTGTTCTATAAGTTATTTACTTGAAGGTCTGTATTTTGTTAATAGTTTAAAAATAAAAACTCTAAATTTACTACTTCTGTTTTATAAGTTATTTACTTGAAGATCAGAATTTTGTTAATAGTTTAAAATTAAAAACCCTAAAATAACTACTTTAGTTCTATAAGTTATTTACTTGAAGATCTGCATTTTGTTAATAGTTTAAAATTAAAGCTATAAACTAACTACTTTTGTTCTTTTAGTTATTTACTTAAAGAACAGAAATTTGTAGACAAATTAATATCGAAATCTTCAAACTAATACTTTAGTTCTTTAAGTTATTTACTTGAAGATCTGAATTTTGTTAATAGTTTAAAATTGAAAACCCTAAAATAACTATTTTTGTTCTATCAGTTATTTGCTTGAAGATCTGCATTTTGTTAATAGTTTAAAATTAAAAACACTAAATTAACTACTTCTGTTCTATAAGATATATACTTGAAGATCAGCATTTTGTTAATAGTTTAAAATTAAAAACTCTAAAATAACTACTTCTGTTCTATAAGTTATTTACTTGAAGATCAGAATTTTGTAAGTAGTTTAAAATTGAAAACCCTAAAATAACTACTTTTGTTCTATAAGTTATTTACTTGAAGATCAGAATTTTGTTAATAGTTTAAAATTAAAAACTCTAAATTAACTACTTCTGTTCTATAAGATATTTACTTGAAGATCAGCATTTTGTTAATAGTTTAAAATTAAAAACTCTATATTAACTACTTCTGGTCTATAAGTTATTTACTTGAAGATCAGAATTTTGTTAATAGTTCAAAATTGAAATACTAAAATAAATACGTTTGTTCTATAAGTTATTTACTTGAAGGTCTGGATTTTGTTAATAGTTTAAAAATAAAAACTCTAAATTTACTACTTCTGTTTTATAAGTTATTTACTTGAAGATCAGAATTTTGTTAATAGTTTAAAATTAAAAACCCTAAAATAACTACTTTAGTTCTATAAGTTATTTACTTGAAGATCTGCATTTTGTTAATAGTTTAAAATTAAAGCTATAAACTAACTACTTTTGTTCTTTTAGTTATTTACTTAAAGAACAGAAATTTGTAGACAATTTAATATCGAAATCTTCAAACTAATACTTTAGTTCTTTAAGTTAGTTACTTGAAGATCTGCATTTTGTTAATAGTTTAAAATTAAAAACACTAAATTAACTACTTCTGTTCTATAAGATATATACTTGAAGATCAGCATTTTGTTAATAGTTTAAAATTAAAAACTCTAAAATAACTACTTCTGTTCTATAAGTTATTTACTTGAAGATCAGAATTTTGTAAGTAGTTTAAAATTGAAAACCCTAAAATAACTACTTTTGTTCTATAAGTTATTTACTTGAAGATCTGCATTTTGTTAATAGTTTAAAATTAAAAACTCTAAATTAACTACTTCTGTTCTATAAGATATTTACTTGAAGATCAGCATTTTGTTAATAGTTTAAAATTAAAAACTCTATATTAACTACTTCTGGTCTATAAGTTATTTACTTGAAGATCAGAATTTTGTTAATAGTTCAAAATTGAAATACTAAAATAAATACGTTTGTTCTATAAGTTATTTACTTGAAGGTCTGGATTTTGTTAATAGTTTAAAAATAAAAACTCTAAATTTACTACTTCTGTTTTATAAGTTATTTACTTGAAGATCAGAATTTTGTTAATAGTTTAAAATTAAAAACCCTAAAATAACTACTTTAGTTCTATAAGTTATTTACTTGAAGATCTGCATTTTGTTAATAGTTTAAAATTAAAGCTATAAACTAACTACTTTTGTTCTTTTAGTTATTTACTTAAAGAACAGAAATTTGTAGACAATTTAATATCGAAATCTTCAAACTAATACTTTAGTTCTTTAAGTTATTTACTTGAAGATCTGAATTTTGTTAATAGTTTAAAATTGAAAACCCTAAAATAACTATTTTTGTTCTATCAGTTATTTACTTGAAGATCTGCATTTTGTTAATAGTTTAAAATTAAAAACTCTAAATTAACTACTTCTGTTCTATAAGTTATTTACTTGAAGATCAGAATGTTGTTAATAGTTTAAAATTGAATACCCGAAAATAACTACTTTTGTTCTATAAGTTATTTACTAGAAAAACAGAATTTTGTAGACAATTTAAAATCAAAATCTTCAAACTAATACTTTAGTTCTTTCAGTTATTTACTTGAAGATCAGAAATTTGTTAATAGTTTAAAATTGAAAACGCTAAAATAACTACTTTTTTTCAATAAGCTATACACTTGAAGAAGAGAATTTTGTAGCAATTTAAAATCAAAATCTTCTAACTAATACTTTAGATCTTTAAGTTATTTTCTTGAAGATCTGCATTTTGTTAATAGTTTAAAATTAAAAACTCTAAATTAACTACTTCTGTTCTATAAGATATTTACTTGAAGATCAGCATTTTGTTAATAGTTTAAAATTAAAAACTCTAAATTAACTACTTCTGTTCTAAAAGTTATTTACATGAAGATCAGAATTTTGTTAATAGTTTAAAATTGAAAACCCAAAAATAACTACTTTTGTTCTATAAGTTATTTACTTGAAGATCTGCATTTTGTTAATAGTCTAATATTAAAAACTATAAATTAACTACTTCTGTTCTATAAGTTATTTACTTGAAGATCAGAATGTTGTTAATAGTTTAAAATTGAAAACCCGAAAATAACTACTTTTGTTCTATAAGTTAATTACTAGAAAAACAGAATTTTGTAGACAATTTAAAATCAAAATCTTCAAACTAATACTTTAGTTCTTTAAGTTATTTACTTGAAGATCAGAATTTTGTTAATAGTTTAAAATTGAAAACGCTCAAATAACTACTTTTGTTCTATAAGCTATACACTTGGAGAAGAGAATTTTGTAGCAATTTAAAATCAAAATCTTCTAACTAATACTTTAGTTCTTTAAGTTATTTTCTTGAAGATCTGCATTTTGTTAATAGTTTAAAATTAAAAACTCTAAATTAACTACTTCTGTTGAATAATTTATTTACTTGAAGATCAGAACTTTGTTAATAGTTTAAAATTGAAAACCCTAAAATAACTACTTTTGTTCTATAAGTTATTTACTTGAAGATCTGCATTTTGTTAATAGTTTAAAATTAAAAACTCTAAATTAACTACTTCTGTTCTATAAGTTATTTACTTGAAGATCAGCATTTTGTTAATAGTTTAAAATTAAAAACTCTAAATTAACTACTTCTGGTCTATAAGTTATTTACTTGAAAATCAGTATTTTGTTAATAGTTTAAAATTAAAGCTATAAACTAACTACTTTTGGTCCTTTAGTTATTTACTTAAAGAACAGAAATTTGTAGACAATTTAAAATCGAAATCTTCAAACTAATACTTCAGTTCTTTAAGTTATGTACTTGAAGATCTGAATTTTGTTAATAGTTTAAAATTGAAAACACTAAAATAACTATTTTTGTTCTATCAGTTATTTACTTGAAGAACAGAATTTTGTAGCAATTTAAAATCAAAATCTTCTAACTAATACTTTAGTTACTTAAGTTATTTACTTGAAGATCAGAATTTTGTTAATAGTTTAAAATGGAAAACCCTAAAATAACTACTTCTGTTCTATAAGTTATTTACCTGAAGATCAGAATGTTGTTAATAGTTTAAAATTGAAAACTCTAAAATAACTACTTTTGCTCTATAAGTTATTTACTTGAAGATCAGCATTTTGTTAATAGTTTAAAATTAAAAACTTTAAATGAACTACTTTTGGTTTATAAGTTATATACTTGAAGATCTGCATTTTGTTAATAGTTTAAAATTAAAAACTCTAAAATAACTACTTCTGTTCTATAAGTTATTTACTGGAAGATCTGCATTTTGTTAATAGTTTAAAATTAAAAACTCTAAAATAACTACTTCTGTTCTATAAGTTATTTACTTGAAGATCAGAATTTTGTTAATAGTTTAAAATTGAAAACCCTAAAATAACTACTTTTGTTCTATAAGTTATTTACTTGAAGATCTGCATTTTGTTAATAGTTTAAAATTAAAAACACTAAATTAACTACTTCTGTTCTATAAGATATTTACTTGAAGATCAGCATTTTGTTAATAGTTTAAAATTAAAAACTCTAAAATAACTACTTCTGTTCTATAAGTTATTTACTTGAAGATCAGAATTTTGTAAGTAGTTTAAAATTGAAAACCCTAAAATAACTACTTTTGTTCTATAAGTTATTTACTTGAAGATCTGCTTTTTGTTAATAGTTTAAAATTAAAAACTCTAAATTAACTACTTCTGTTCTATAAGATATTTACTTGAAGATCAGCATTTTGTTAATAGTTTAAAATTAAAAACTCTAAATTAACTACTTCTGGTCTATAAGTTATTTACTTGAAGATCAGAATTTTGTTAATAGTTCAAAATTGAAATACTAAAATAAATACGTTTGTTCTATAAGTTATTTACTTGAAGGTCTGGATTTTGTTAATAGTTTAAAAATAAAAACTCTAAATTTACTACTTCTGTTCTATAAGTTATTTATTTGAAGATCAGAATTTTGTTAATAGTTTAAAATTAAAAACTCTAAAATAACTACTTTTGTTCTATAAGTTATTTACTTGAAGATCTGCATTTTGTTAATAGTTTAAAATTAAAAACTCTAAATCAACTACTTCTGTTCTATAAGTTATTGACTTGAAGATCAGCATTTTGTTAATAGTTTAAAATTAAAAACTCTAAATTAACTACTTCTGGTCTATAAGTTATTTACTTGAAAATCAGTATTTTGTTAATAGCTTAAAATTAAAGCTATAAACTAACTACTTTTGTTCTTTTAGTTATTTACTTAAAGAACAGAAATTTGTAGACAATTCAAAATCGAAATCTTCAAACTAATACTTTAGTTCTTTAAGTTATTTACTTGAAGATCTGAATTTTGTTAATAGTTTAAAATTAAAAACTCTAAATTAACTACTTCTGTTCTATAAGTTATTTACTTGAAGATCAGAATGTTGTTAATAGTTTAAAATTGAAAACTCGAAAATAACTACTTTTGTTCTATAAGTTATTTACTAGAAAAACAGAATTTTGTAGACAATTTAAAATCAAAATCTTCAAACTAATAGTTTAGTTCTTTCAGTTATTTACTTGAAGATCAGAATTTTGTTAATAGTTTAAAATTGAAAACCCTAAAATAACTACTTTTGTTCTATAAGTTATTTACTTGAAGATCTGCATTTTGTTAATAGTTTAAAATTAAAAACACTAAATTAACTACTTCTGTTCTATAAGATATTTACTTGAAGATCAGCATTTTGTTAATAGTTTAAAATTAAAAACTCTAAATTAACTACTTCTGGTCTATAAGTTATTTACTTGAAGATCAGAATTTTGTTAATAGTTCAAAATTGAAATACTAAAATAAATACGTTTGTTCTATAAGTTATTTACTTGAAGGTCTGGATTTTGTTAATAGTTTAAAAATAAAAACTCTAAATTTACTACTTCTGTTCTATAAGTTATTTATTTGAAGATCAGAATTTTGTTAATAGTTTAAAATTAAAAACTCTAAAATAACTACTTTTGTTCTATAAGTTATTTACTTGAAGATCTGCATTTTGTTAATAGTTTAAAATTAAAAACTCTAAATCAACTACTTCTGTTCTATAAGTTATTGACTTGAAGATCAGCATTTTGTTAATAGTTTAAAATTAAAAACTCTAAATTAACTACTTCTGGTCTATAAGTTATTTACTTGAAAATCAGTATTTTGTTAATAGCTTAAAATTAAAGCTATAAACTAACTACTTTTGTTCTTTTAGTTATTTACTTAAAGAACAGAAATTTGTAGACAATTCAAAATCGAAATCTTCAAACTAATACTTTAGTTCTTTAAGTTATTTACTTGAAGATCTGAATTTTGTTAATAGTTTAAAATTAAAAACTCTAAATTAACTACTTCTGTTCTATAAGTTATTTACTTGAAGATCAGAATGTTGTTAATAGTTTAAAATTGAAAACTCGAAAATAACTACTTTTGTTCTATAAGTTATTTACTAGAAAAACAGAATTTTGTAGACAATTTAAAATCAAAATCTTCAAACTAATAGTTTAGTTCTTTCAGTTATTTACTTGAAGATCAGAATTTTGTTAATAGTTTAAAATTGAAAACCCTAAAATAACTACTTTTGTTCTATAAGTTATTTACTTGAAGATCTGCATTTTGTTAATAGTTTAAAATTAAAAACACTAAATTAACTACTTCTGTTCTATAAGATATTTACTTGAAGATCAGCATTTTGTTAATAGTTTAAAATTAAAAACTCTAAAATAACTACTTCTGTTCTATAAGTTATTTACTTGAAGATCAGAATTTTGTAAGTAGTTTAAAATTGAAAACCCTAAAATAACTACTTTTGTTCTATAAGTTATTTACTTGAAGATCTGCATTTTGTTAATAGTTTAAAATTAAAAACTCTAAATTAACTACTTCTGTTCTATAAGATATTTACTTGAAGATCAGCATTTTGTTAATAGTTTAAAATTAAAAACTCTAAATTAACTACTTCTGGTCTATAAGTTATTTACTTGAAGATCAGAATTTTGTTAATAGTTCAAAATTGAAATACTAAAATAAATACGTTTGTTCTATAAGTTATTTACTTGAAGGTCTGGATTTTGTTAATAGTTTAAAAATAAAAACTCTAAATTTACTACTTCTGTTCTATAAGTTATTTATTTGAAGATCAGAATTTTGTTAATAGTTTAAAATTAAAAACTCTAAAATAACTACTTTTGTTCTATAAGTTATTTACTTGAAGATCTGCATTTTGTTAATAGTTTAAAATTAAAAACTCTAAATCAACTACTTCAGTTCTATAAGTTATTGACTTGAAGATCAGCATTTTGTTAATAGTTTAAAATTAAAAACTCTAAATTAACTACTTCTGGTCTATAAGTTATTTACTTGAAAATCAGTATTTTGTTAATAATAAGATAAAACTTTAAAATATAACAAGTTAAATAAACTTCAATAATTGGAATTTCAATTTGAGCTTTCAGCGATGATAAACATTCTGACGAAGGCGATTACCATCGCTGAAAGCTCAAATTGAATTTCCAATTATTGAAGTTTATTTAACTTGTTATATTTTAAAGTTTTATCTTATTATTATTCTCACAAGTTAATAATTTATATTTAAATATTTTGTTAATAGCTTAAAATTAAAGCTATAAACTAACTACTTTTGTTATTTTAGTTATTTACTTAAAGAACAGAAATTTGTAGACAATTTAAAATCGAAATCTTCAAACTAATACTTTAGTTCTTTAAGTTATTTACTTGAAGATCTGAATTTTGTTAATAGTTTAAAATTAAAAACTCTAAATTAACTACTTCTGTTCTATAAGTTATTTACTTGAAGATCAGAATGTTGTTAATAGTTTAAAATTGAAAACTCGAAAATAACTACTTTTGTTCTATAAGTTATTTACTAGAAAAACAGAATTTTGTAGACAATTTAAAATCAAAATCTTCAAACTAATAGTTTAGTTCTTTCAGTTATTTACTTGAAGATCAGAATTTTGTTAATAGTTTAAAATTAAAAACCCTAAAATAACTACTTTAGTTCTATAAGTTATTTACTTGAAGATCTGCATTTTGTTAATAGTTTAAAATTAAAGCTATAAACTAACTACTTTTGTTCTTTTAGTTATTTACTTAAAGAACAGAAATTTGTAGACAATTTAATATCGAAATCTTCAAACTAATACTTTAGTTCTTTAAGTTATTTACTTGAAGATCTGAATTTTGTTAATAGTTTAAAATTGAAAACCCTAAAATAACTATGTTTGTTCTATCAGTTATTTACTTGAAGATCTGCATTTTGTTAATAGTTTAAAATTAAAAACTCTAAATTAACTACTTCTGTTCTATAAGTTATTTACTTGAAGATCAGAATGTTGTTAATAGTTTAAAATTGAATACCCGAAAATAACTACTTTTGTTCTATAAGTTATTTACTAGAAAAACAGAATTTTGTAGACAATTTAAAATCAAAATCTTCAAACTAATACTTTAGTTCTTTCAGTTATTTACTTAAAGATCAGAAATTTGTTAATAGTTTAAAATTGAAAACTCTAAATTAACTACTTCTGTTCTATAAGATATTTACTTGAAGATCAGCATTTAGTTAATAGTTTAAAATTAAAAACTCTAAATTAACTACTTCTGGTCTAAAAGTTATTTACATGAAGATCAGAATTTTGTTAATAGTTTAAAATTGAAAACCCAAAAATAACTACTTTTATTCTATAAGTTATTTACTAGAAAAACAGAATTTTGTAGACAATTTAAAATCAAAATCTTCAAACTAATACTTTAGTTCTTTCAGTTATTTACTTGAAGATCAGAAATTTGTTAATAGTTTAAAATTGAAAACCCGAAAATAACTACTTTTGTTCTATAAGTTATTTACTAGAAAAACAGAATTTTGTAGACAATTTAAAATCAAAATCTTCAAACTAATACTTTAGTTCTTTCAGTTATTTACTTGAAGATCAGAATTTTGTTAATAGTTTAAAATTGAAAACGCTAAAATAACTACTTTTATTCAATAAGCTATACACTTGAAGAAGAGAATTTTGTAGCAATTTAAAATCAAAATCTTCTAACTAATACTTTAGATCTTTAAGTTATTTTCCTGAAGATCTGCATTTTGTTAATAGGTTAAAATTAAAAACTCTAAATTAACTACTTCTGTTCTATAAGATATTTACTTGAAGATCAGCATTTAGTTAATAGTTTAAAATTAAAAACTCTAAATTAACTACTTCTGGTCTAAAAGTTATTTACATGAAGATCAGAATTTTGTTAATAGTTTAAAATTGAAAACCCAAAAATAACTACTTTTGTTCTATAAGTTATTTACTTGAAGATCTGCATTTTGTTATTAGTCTAATATTAAAAACTATAAATTAACTACTTCTGTTCTATAAGTTATTTACTTGAAGATCAGAATGTTGTTAATAGTTTAAAATTGAAAACCCTAAAATTACTATTTTTGATCTATCAGTTATTTACTTGAAGATCTGCATTTTGTTAATAGTTTAAAATTAAAAACTCTAAATTAACTACTTCTGTTCTATAAGTTATTTACTTGAAGATCAGAATGTTGTTAATAGTTTAAAATTGAAAACCCGAAAATAACTACTTTTGTTCTATAAGTTATTTACTAGAAAAACAGAATTTTGTAGACAATTTAAAATCAAAATCTTCAAACTAATACTTTAGTTCTTTAAGTTATTTACTTGAAGATCAGAATTTTGTTAATAGTTTAAAATTGAACACGCTCAAATAACTACTTTTGTTCTATGAGCTATACACTTGAAGAAGAGAATTTTGTAGCAATTTAAAATCAAAATCTTCGAATTAATACTTTAGTTCTTTAAGTTATTTTCTTGAAGATCTGCATTTTGTTAATAGTTTAAAATTAAAAACTCTAAATTAACTACTTCTGTTGAATAATTTATTTACTTGAAGATCAGAACTTTGTTAATAGTTTAAAATTGAAAACCCTAAAATAACTACTTTTGTTCTATAAGTTATTTACTTGAAGATCTGCATTTTGTTAATAGTTTAAAATTAAAAACTCTAAATTAACTACTTCTGTTCTATAAGTTATTTACTTGAAGATCAGCATTTTGTTAATAGTTTAAAATTAAAAACTCTAAATTAACTACTTCTGGTCTATAAGTTATTTACTTGAAAATCAGTATTTTGTTAATAGTTTAAAATTAAAGCTATAAACTAACTACTTTTGGTCCTTTAGTTATTTACTTAAAGAACAGAAATTTGTAGACAATTTAAAATCGAAATCTTCAAACTAATACTTCAGTTCTTTAAGTTATGTACTTGAAGATCTGAATTTTGTTAATAGTTTAAAATTGAAAACCCTAAAATAACTATTTTTGTTCTATCAGTTATTTACTTGAAGAACAGAATTTTGTAGCAATTTAAAATCAAAATCTTCTAACTAATACTTTAGTTACTTAAGTTATTTACTTGAAGATCAGAATTTTGTTAATAGTTTAAAATGGAAAACCCTAAAATAACTACTTCTGTTCTATAAGTTATTTACCTGAAGATCAGAATGTTGTTAATAGTTTAAAATTGAAAACTCTAAAATAACTACTTTTGCTCTATAAGTTATTTACTTGAAGATCAGCATTTTGTTAATAGTTTAAAATTAAAAACTCTAAATTAACTACTTTTGGTTTATAAGTTATATACTTGAAGATCTGCATTTTGTTAATAGTTTAAAATTAAAAACTCTAAAATAACTACTTCTGTTCTATAAGTTATTTACTTGAAGATCTGCATTTTGTTAATAGTTTAAAATTAAAAACTCTAAAATAACTACTTCTGTTCTATAAGTTATTTACTTGAAGATCAGAATTTTGTTAATAGTTTAAAATTGAAAACCCTAAAATAACTACTTTTGTTCTATAAGTTATTTACTAGAAAAACAGAATTTTGTAGACAATTTAAAATCAAAATCTTCAAACTAATAGTTTAGTTCTTTCAGTTATTTACTTGAAGATCAGAATTTTGTTAATAGTTTAAAATTGAAAACTCTAAATTAACTACTTCTGTTCTATAAGATATTTACTTGAAGATCAGCATTTAGTTAATAGTTTAAAATTAAAAACTCTAAATTAACTACTTCTGGTCTAAAAGTTATTTACATGAAGATCAGAATTTTGTTAATAGTTTAAAATTGAAAACCCAAAAATAACTACTTTTATTCTATAAGTTATTTACTAGAAAAACAGAATTTTGTAGACAATTTAAAATCAAAATCTTCAAACTAATACTTTAGTTCTTTCAGTTATTTACTTGAAGATCAGAAATTTGTTAATAGTTTAAAATTGAAAACCCGAAAATAACTACTTTTGTTCTATAAGTTATTTACTAGAAAAACAGAATTTTGTAGACAATTTAAAATCAAAATCTTCAAACTAATACTTTAGTTCTTTCAGTTATTTACTTGAAGATCAGAATTTTGTTAATAGTTTAAAATTGAAAACGCTAAAATAACTACTTTTATTCAATAAGCTATACACTTGAAGAAGAGAATTTTGTAGCAATTTAAAATCAAAATCTTCTAACTAATACTTTAGATCTTTAAGTTATTTTCCTGAAGATCTGCATTTTGTTAATAGGTTAAAATTAAAAACTCTAAATTAACTACTTCTGTTCTATAAGATATTTACTTGAAGATCAGCATTTAGTTAATAGTTTAAAATTAAAAACTCTAAATTAACTACTTCTGGTCTAAAAGTTATTTACATGAAGATCAGAATTTTGTTAATAGTTTAAAATTGAAAACCCAAAAATAACTACTTTTGTTCTATAAGTTATTTACTTGAAGATCTGCATTTTGTTATTAGTCTAATATTAAAAACTATAAATTAACTACTTCTGTTCTATAAGTTATTTACTTGAAGATCAGAATGTTGTTAATAGTTTAAAATTGAAAACCCTAAAATTACTATTTTTGATCTATCAGTTATTTACTTGAAGATCTGCATTTTGTTAATAGTTTAAAATTAAAAACTCTAAATTAACTACTTCTGTTCTATAAGTTATTTACTTGAAGATCAGAATGTTGTTAATAGTTTAAAATTGAAAACCCGAAAATAACTACTTTTGTTCTATAAGTTATTTACTAGAAAAACAGAATTTTGTAGACAATTTAAAATCAAAATCTTCAAACTAATACTTTAGTTCTTTAAGTTATTTACTTGAAGATCAGAATTTTGTTAATAGTTTAAAATTGAACACGCTCAAATAACTACTTTTGTTCTATGAGCTATACACTTGAAGAAGAGAATTTTGTAGCAATTTAAAATCAAAATCTTCGAATTAATACTTTAGTTCTTTAAGTTATTTTCTTGAAGATCTGCATTTTGTTAATAGTTTAAAATTAAAAACTCTAAATTAACTACTTCTGTTGAATAATTTATTTACTTGAAGATCAGAACTTTGTTAATAGTTTAAAATTGAAAACCCTAAAATAACTACTTTTGTTCTATAAGTTATTTACTTGAAGATCTGCATTTTGTTAATAGTTTAAAATTAAAAACTCTAAATTAACTACTTCTGTTCTATAAGTTATTTACTTGAAGATCAGCATTTTGTTAATAGTTTAAAATTAAAAACTCTAAATTAACTACTTCTGGTCTATAAGTTATTTACTTGAAAATCAGTATTTTGTTAATAGTTTAAAATTAAAGCTATAAACTAACTACTTTTGGTCCTTTAGTTATTTACTTAAAGAACAGAAATTTGTAGACAATTTAAAATCGAAATCTTCAAACTAATACTTCAGCTCTTTAAGTTATGTACTTGAAGATCTGAATTTTGTTAATAGTTTAAAATTGAAAACCCTAAAATAACTATTTTTGTTCAATCAGTTATTTACTTGAAGAACAGAATTTTGTAGCAATTTAAAATCAAAATCTTCTAACTAATACTTTAGTTACTTAAGTTATTTACTTGAAGATCAGAATTTTGTTAATAGTTTAAAATGGAAAACCCTAAAATAACTACTTCTGTTCTATAAGTTATTTACCTGAAGATCAGAATGTTGTTAATAGTTTAAAATTGAAAACTCTAAAATAACTACTTTTGCTCTATAAGTTATTTACTTGAAGATCAGCATTTTGTTAATAGTTTAAAATTAAAAACTCTAAATTAACTACTTTTGGTTTATAAGTTATATACTTGAAGATCTGCATTTTGTTAATAGTTTAAAATTAAAAACTCTAAAATAACTACTTCTGTTCTATAAGTTATTTACTTGAAGATCTGCATTTTGTTAATAGTTTAAAATTAAAAACTCTAAAATAACTACTTCTGTTCTATAAGTTATTTACTTGAAGATCAGAATTTTGTTAATAGTTTAAAATTGAAAACCCTAAAATAACTACTTTTGTTCTATAAGTTATTTACTAGAAAAACAGAATTTTGTAGACAATTTAAAATCAAAATCTTCAAACTAATAGTTTAGTTCTTTCAGTTATTTACTTGAAGATCAGAATTTTGTTAATAGTTTAAAATTGAAAACGCTAAAATAACTACTTTTGTTCAATAAGTTATTTACTTGAAGATCAGAATGTTGTTAATAGTTTAAAATTGAAAACTCGAAAATAACTACTTTTGTTCTATAAGTTATTTACTTGAAAAACAGAATTTTGTATACAATTTAAAATCAAAATCTTCAAACTAATAGTTAAGTTCTTTCAGTTATTTACTTGAAGATCAGAATTTTGTTAATAGTTTAAAATTGAAAACGCTAAAATAACTACTTTTGTTCAATAAGCTATACACTTGAAGAAGAGAATTTTGTAGCAATTTAAAATCAAAATCTTCTAACTAATACTTTAGATCTTTAAGTTATTTTCTTAAAGATCTGCATTTTGTTAATAGTTTAAAAATAAAAACTCTAAATTAACTACTTCTGTTCTATAAGATATTTACTTGAAGATCAGCATTTTGTTAATAGTTTAAAATTAAAAACTCTAAATTAACTACTTCTGGTCTATAAGTTATTTACATGAAGATCAGAATTTTGTAAGTAGTTTAAAATTGAAAACCCTAAAATAACTACATTTGTTCTATAAGTTATTTACTTGAAGATCTGCATTTTGTTAATAGTTTAAAATTAAAAACTCTAAATTAACTACTTCTGTTCTATAAGATATTTACTTGAAGATCAGCATTTTGTTAATAGTTTAAAATTAAAAACTCTATATTAACTACTTCTGGTCTATAAGTTATTTACTTGAAGATCAGAATTTTGTTAATACTTCAAAATTGAAATACTAAAATAAATACGTTTGTTCTATAAGTTATTTACTTGAAGGTCTGGATTTTGTTAATAGTTTAAAAATAAAAACTCTAAATTTACTACTTCTGTTTTATAAGTTATTTACTTGAAGATCAGAATTTTGTTAATAGTTTAAAATTAAAAACCCTAAAATAACTACTTTAGTTCTATAAGTTATTTACTTGAAGATCTGCATTTTGTTAATAGTTTAAAATTAAAGCTATAAACTAACTACTTTTGTTCTTTTAGTTATTTACTTAAAGAACAGAAATTTGTAGACAATTTAATATGGAAATCTTCAAACTAATACTTTAGTTCTTTAAGTTATTTACTTGAAGATCTGAATTTTGTTAATAGTTTAAAATTGAAAACCCTAAAATAACTATTTTTGTTCTATCAGTTATTTACTTGAAGATCTGCATTTTGTTAATAGTTTAAAATTAAAAACACTAAATTAACTACTTCTGTTCTATAAGATATATACTTGAAGATCAGCATTTTGTTAATAGTTTAAAATTAAAAACTCTAAAATAACTACTTCTGTTCTATAAGTTATTTACTTGAAGATCAGAATTTTGTAAGTAGTTTAAAATTGAAAACCCTAAAATAACTACTTTTGTTCTATAAGTTATTTACTTGAAGATCTGCATTTTGTTAATAGTTTAAAATTAAAAACTCTAAATTAACTACTCCTGTTCTATAAGATATTTACTTGAAGATCAGCATTTTGTTAATAGTTTAAAATTAAAAACTCTATATTAACTACTTCTGGTCTATAAGTTATTTACTTGAAGATCAGAATTTTGTTAATAGTTCAAAATTGAAATACTAAAATAAATACGTTTGTTCTATAAGTTATTTACTTGAAGGTCTGGATTTTGTTAATAGTTTAAAAATAAAAACTCTAAATTTACTACTTCTGTTTTATAAGTTATTTACTTGAAGATCAGAATTTTGTTAATAGTTTAAAATTAAAAACCCTAAAATAACTACTTTAGTTCTATAAGTTATTTACTTGAAGATCTGCATTTTGTTAATAGTTTAAAATTAAAGCTATAAACTAACTACTTTTGTTCTTTTAGTTATTTACTTAAAGAACAGAAATTTGTAGACAATTTAATATCGAAATCTTCAAACTAATACTTTAGTTCTTTAAGTTATTTACTTGAAGATCTGAATTTTGTTAATAGTTTAAAATTGAAAACCCTAAAATAACTATTTTTGTTCTATCAGTTATTTACTTGAAGATCTGCATTTTGTTAATAGTTTAAAATTAAAAACTCTAAATTAACTACTTCTGTTCTATAAGTTATTTACTTGAAGATCAGAATGTTGTTAATAGTTTAAAATTGAATACCCGAAAATAACTACTTTTGTTCTATAAGTTATTTACTAGAAAAACAGAATTTTGTAGACAATTTAAAATCAAAATCTTCAAACTAATACTTTAGTTCTTTCAGTTATTTACTTGAAGATCAGAAATTTGTTAATAGTTTAAAATTGAAAACGCTAAAATAACTACTTTTGTTCAATAAGTTATACACTTGAAGAAGAGAATTTTGTAGCAATTTAAAATCAAAATCTTCTAACTAATACTTTAGATCTTTAAGTTATTTTCTTGAAGATCTGCATTTTGTTAATAGTTTAAAATTAAAAACTCTAAATTAACTACTTCTGTTCTATAAGATATTTACTTGAAGATCAGCATTTAGTTAATAGTTTAAAATTAAAAACTCTAAATTAACTACTTCTGGTCTAAAAGTTATTTACATGAAGATCAGAATTTTGTTAATAGTATAAAATTGAAAACCCAAAAATAACTACTTTTGTTCTATAAGTTATTTACTTGAAGATCTGCATTTTGTTAATAGTCTAATATTAAAAACTATAAATTAACTACTTCTGTTCTATAAGTTATTTACTTGAAGATCAGAATGTTGTTAATAGTTTAAAATTGAAAACCCTAAAATTACTATTTTTGATCTATCAGTTATTTACTTAAAGATCTGCATTTTGTTAATAGTTTAAAATTAAAAACTCTAAATTAACTACTTCTGCTCTATAAGTTATTTACTTGAAGATCAGCATTTTGTTAATAGTTTAAAATTAAAAACTCTAAATTAACTACTTCTGGTCTATAAGTTATTTACTTGAAAATCAGTATTTTGTTAATAGTTTAAAATTAAAGCTATAAACTAACTACTTTTGGTCCTTTAGTTATTTACTTAAAGAACAGAAATTTGTAGACAATTTAAAATCGAAATCTTCAAACTAATACTTCAGTTCTTTAAGTTATGTACTTGAAGATCTGAATTTTGTTAATAGTTTAAAATTGAAAACCCTAAAATAACTATTTTTGTTCTATCAGTTATTTACTTGAAGAACAGAATTTTGTAGCAATTTAAAATCAAAATCTTCTAACTAATACTTTAGTTACTTAAGTTATTTACTTGAAGATCAGAATTTTGTTAATAGTTTAAAATGGAAAACCCTAAAATAACTACTTCTGTTCTATAAGTTATTTACCTGAAGATCAGAATGTTGTTAATAGTTTAAAATTGAAAACTCTAAAATAACTACTTTTGCTCTATAAGTTATTTACTTGAAGATCAGCATTTTGTTAATAGTTTAAAATTAAAAACTCTAAATTAACTACTTTTGGTTTATAAGTTATATACTTGAAGATCTGCATTTTGTTAATAGTTTAAAATTAAAAACTCTAAAATAACTACTTCTGTTCTATAAGTTATTTACTTGAAGATCTGCATTTTGTTAATAGTTTAAAATTAAAAACTCTAAAATAACTACTTCTGTTCTATAAGTTATTTACTTGAAGATCAGAATTTTGTTAATAGTTTAAAATTGAAAACCCTAAAATAACTACTTTTGTTCTATAAGTTATTTACTTGAAGATCTGCATTTTGTTAATAGTTTAAAATTAAAAACACTAAATTAACTACTTCTGTTCTATAAGATATTTACTTGAAGATCAGCATTTTGTTAATAGTTTAAAATTAAAAACTCTAAAATAACTACTTCTGTTCTATAAGTTATTTACTTGAAGATCAGAATTTTGTAAGTAGTTTAAAATTGAAAGCCCTAAAATAACTACTTTTGTTCTATAAGTTATTTACTTGAAGATCTGCATTTTGTTAATAGTTTAAAATTAAAAACTCTAAATTAACTACTTCTGTTCTATAAGATATTTACTTGAAGATCAGCATTTTGTTAATAGTTTAAAATTAAAAACTCTAAATTAACTACTTCTGGTCTATAAGTTATTTACTTGAAGATCAGAATTTTGTTAATAGTTCAAAATTGAAATACTAAAATAAATACGTTTGTTCTATAAGTTATTTACTTGAAGGTCTGGATTTTGTTAATAGTTTAAAAATAAAAACTCTAAATTTACTACTTCTGTTCTATAAGTTATTTATTTGAAGATCAGAATTTTGTTAATAGTTTAAAATTAAAAACCCTAAAATAACTACTTTTGTTCTATAAGTTATTTACTTGAAGATCTGCATTTTGTTAATAGTTTAAAATTAAAAACTCTAAATCAACTACTTCTGTTCTATAAGTTATTGACTTGAAGATCAGCATTTTGTTAATAGTTTAAAATTAAAAACTCTAAATTAACTACTTCTGGTCTATAAGTTATTTACTTGAAAATCAGTATTTTGTTAATAGCTTAAAATTAAAGCTATAAACTAACTACTTTTGTTCTTTTAGTTATTTACTTAAAGAACAGAAATTTGTAGACAATTTAAAATCGAAATCTTCAAACTAATACTTTAGTTCTTTAAGTTATTTACTTGAAGATCTGAATTTTGTTAATAGTTTAAAATTGAAAACGCTTAAATAACTACTTTTGTTCAATAAGCTATACACTTGAAGAAGAGAATTTTGTAGCAATTTAAAATCAAAATCTTCTAACTAATACTTTAGATCTTTAAGTTATTTTCTTAAAGATCTGCATTTTGTTAATAGTTTAAAAATAAAAACTCTAAATTAACTACTTCTGTTCTATAAGATATTTACTTGAAGATCAGCATTTTGTTAATAGTTTAAAATTAAAAACTCTAAATTAACTACTTCTGGTCTATAAGTTACTTACATGAAGATCAGAATTTTGTTAATAGTTTAAAATTGAAAACCCAAAAATAACTACTTTTGTTCTATAAGTTATTTACTTGAAGATCTGCATTTTGTTAATAGTCTAATATTAAAAACTCTAAATTAACTACTTCTGTTCTATAAGTTATTTACTTGAAGATCAGAATGTTGTTAATAGTTTAAAATTGAAAACTCTAAAATAACTACTTTTGTTCTATAAGTTATTTACTTGAAGAACAGAATTTTGTAGCAATTTAAAATCAAAATCTTCTAACTAATACTTTAGTTCTTTAAGTTATTTACTTGAAGATCAGCGTTTTGTGAATAGTTTAAAAAAAAAGCTATAAACTAACTACTTCTCTTCTTTAAGTTATTTACTTAAAGAACAGAATTTTGTAGACACTTTAAAATCAAAATCTTCAAACTAATACTTTAGTTCTTTAAGTTATTTACTTGAAGATCTGCATTTTGTTAATAGTTTAAAATTAAAAACTCTAAATTAACTACTTCTGTTCTATAAGTTATTTACTTGAAGATCAGCATTTTGTTAATAGTTTAAAATTGAAAACGCTAAAATAACTACTTTTGTTCAATAAGTTATACACTTGAAGAAGAGAATTTTGTAGCAATTTAAAATCAAAATCTTCTAACTAATACTTTAGATCTTTAAGTTATTTTCTTGAAGATCTGCATTTTGTTAATATTTTAAAATTAAAAACTCTAAATTAACTACTTCTGTTCTATAAGATATTTACTTGAAGATCAGCATTTAGTTAATAGTTTAAAATTAAAAACTCTAAATTAACTACTTCTGGTCTAAAAGTTATTTACATGAAGATCAGAATTTTGTTAATAGTATAAAATTGAAAACCCAAAAATAACTACTTTTGTTCTATAAGTTATTTACTTGAAGATCTGCATTTTGTTAATAGTCTAATATTAAAAACTATAAATTAACTACTTCTGTTCTATAAGTTATTTACTTGAAGATCAGAATGTTGTTAATAGTTTAAAATTGAAAACCCTAAAATTACTATTTTTGATCTATCAGTTATTTACTTGAAGATCTGCATTTTGTTAATAGTTTAAAATTAAAAACTCTAAATTAACTACTTCTGCTCTATAAGTTATTTACTTGAAGATCAGCATTTTGTTAATAGTTTAAAATTAAAAACTCTAAATTAACTACTTCTGGTCTATAAGTTATTTACTTGAAAATCAGTATTTTGTTAATAGTTTAAAATTAAAGCTATAAACTAACTACTTTTGGTCCTTTAGTTATTTACTTAAAGAACAGAAATTTGTAGACAATTTAAAATCGAAATCTTCAAACTAATACTTCAGTTCTTTAAGTTATGTACTTGAAGATCTGAATTTTGTTAATAGTTTAAAATTGAAAACCCTAAAATAACTATTTTTGTTCTATCAGTTATTTACTTGAAGAACAGAATTTTGTAGCAATTTAAAATCAAAATCTTCTAACTAATACTTTAGTTACTTAAGTTATTTACTTGAAGATCAGAATTTTGTTAATAGTTTAATATGGAAAACCCTAAAATAACTACTTCTGTTCTATAAGTTATTTACCTGAAGATCAGAATGTTGTTAATAGTTTAAAATTGAAAACTCTAAAATAACTACTTTTGCTCTATAAGTTATTTACTTGAAGATCAGCATTTTGTTAATAGTTTAAAATTAAAAACTCTAAATTAACTACTTTTGGTTTATAAGTTATATACTTGAAGATCTGCATTTTGTTAATAGTTTAAAATTAAAAACTCTAAAATAACTACTTCTGTTCTATAAGTTATTTACTTGAAGATCTGCATTTTGTTAATAGTTTAAAATTAAAAACTCTAAAATAACTACTTCTGTTCTATAAGTTATTTACTTGAAGATCAGAATTTTGTTAATAGTTTAAAATTGAAAACCCTAAAATAACTACTTTTGTTCTATAAGTTATTTACTTGAAGATCTGCATTTTGTTAATAGTTTAAAATTAAAAACACTAAATTAACTACTTCTGTTCTATAAGATATTTACTTGAAGATCAGCATTTTGTTAATAGTTTAAAATTAAAAACTCTAAAATAACTACTTCTGTTCTATAAGTTATTTACTTGAAGATCAGAATTTTGTAAGTAGTTTAAAATTGAAAGCCCTAAAATAACTACTTTTGTTCTATAAGTTATTTACTTGAAGATCTGCATTTTGTTAATAGTTTAAAATTAAAAACTCTAAATTAACTACTTCTGTTCTATAAGATATTTACTTGAAGATCAGCATTTTGTTAATAGTTTAAAATTAAAAACTCTAAATTAACTACTTCTGGTCTATAAGTTATTTACTTGAAGATCAGAATTTTGTTAATAGTTCAAAATTGAAATACTAAAATAAATACGTTTGTTCTATAAGTTATTTACTTGAAGGTCTGGATTTTGTTAATAGTTTAAAAATAAAAACTCTAAATTTACTACTTCTGTTCTATAAGTTATTTATTTGAAGATCAGAATTTTGTTAATAGTTTAAAATTAAAAACCCTAAAATAACTACTTTTGTTCTATAAGTTATTTACTTGAAGATCTGCATTTTGTTAATAGTTTAAAATTAAAAACTCTAAATCAACTACTTCTGTTCTATAAGTTATTGACTTGAAGATCAGCATTTTGTTAATAGTTTAAAATTAAAAACTCTAAATTAACTACTTCTGGTCTATAAGTTATTTACTTGAAAATCAGTATTTTGTTAATAGCTTAAAATTAAAGCTATAAACTAACTACTTTTGTTCTTTTAGTTATTTACTTAAAGAACAGAAATTTGTAGACAATTTAAAATCGAAATCTTCAAACTAATACTTTAGTTCTTTAAGTTATTTACTTGAAGATCTGAATTTTGTTAATAGTTTAAAATTAAAAACTCTAAATTAACTACTTCTGTTCTATAAGTTATTTACTTGAAGATCAGAATATTGTTAATAGTTTAAAATTGAAAACTCGAAAATAACTACTTTTGCTCTATAAGTTATTTACTAGAAAAACAGAATTTTGTAGACAATTTAAAATCAAAATCTTCAAACTAATAGTTTAGTTCTTTCAGTTATTTACTTGAAGATCAGAATTTTGTTAATAGTTTAAAATTGAAAACGCTTAAATAACTACTTTTGTTCAATAAGCTATACACTTGAAGAAGAGAATTTTGTAGCAATTTAAAATCAAAATCTTCTAACTAATACTTTAGATCTTTAAGTTATTTTCTTAAAGATCTGCATTTTGTTAATAGTTTAAAAATAAAAACTCTAAATTAACTACTTCTGTTCTATAAGATATTTACTTGAAGATCAGCATTTTGTTAATAGTTTAAAATTAAAAACTCTAAATTAACTACTTCTGGTCTATAAGTTACTTACATGAAGATCAGAATTTTGTTAATAGTTTATAATTGAAAACCCAAAAATAACTACTTTTGTTCTATAAGTTATTTACTTGAAGATCTGCATTTTGTTAATAGTCTAATATTAAAAACTCTAAATTAACTACTTCTGTTCTATAAGTTATTTACTTGAAGATCAGAATGTTGTTAATAGTTTAAAATTGAAAACTCTAAAATAACTACTTTTGCTCTATAAGTTATTTACTTGAAGATCAGCATTTTGTTAATAGTTTAAAATTAAAAACTCTAAATTAACTACTTTTGGTTTATAAGTTATATACTTGAAGATCTGCATTTTGTTAATAGTTTAAAATTAAAAACTCTAAAATAACTACTTCTGTTCTATAAGTTATTTACTTGAAGATCTGCATTTTGTTAATAGTTTAAAATTAAAAACTCTAAAATAACTACTTCTGTTCTATAAGTTATTTACTTGAAGATCAGAATTTTGTTAATAGTTTAAAATTGAAAACCCTAAAATAACTACTTTTGTTCTATAAGTTATTTACTTGAAGATCTGCATTTTGTTAATAGTTTAAAATTAAAAACACTAAATTAACTACTTCTGTTCTATAAGATATTTACTTGAAGATCAGCATTTTGTTAATAGTTTAAAATTAAAAACTCTAAAATAACTACTTCTGTTCTATAAGTTATTTACTTGAAGATCAGAATTTTGTAAGTAGTTTAAAATTGAAAGCCCTAAAATAACTACTTTTGTTCTATAAGTTATTTACTTGAAGATCTGCATTTTGTTAATAGTTTAAAATTAAAAACTCTAAATTAACTACTTCTGTTCTATAAGATATTTACTTGAAGATCAGCATTTTGTTAATAGTTTAAAATTAAAAACTCTAAATTAACTACTTCTGGTCTATAAGTTATTTACTTGAAGATCAGAATTTTGTTAATAGTTCAAAATTGAAATACTAAAATAAATACGTTTGTTCTATAAGTTATTTACTTGAAGGTCTGGATTTTGTTAATAGTTTAAAAATAAAAACTCTAAATTTACTACTTCTGTTCTATAAGTTATTTATTTGAAGATCAGAATTTTGTTAATAGTTTAAAATTAAAAACCCTAAAATAACTACTTTTGTTCTATAAGTTATTTACTTGAAGATCTGCATTTTGTTAATAGTTTAAAATTAAAAACTCTAAATCAACTACTTCTGTTCTATAAGTTATTGACTTGAAGATCAGCATTTTGTTAATAGTTTAAAATTAAAAACTCTAAATTAACTACTTCTGGTCTATAAGTTATTTACTTGAAAATCAGTATTTTGTTAATAGCTTAAAATTAAAGCTATAAACTAACTACTTTTGTTCTTTTAGTTATTTACTTAAAGAACAGAAATTTGTAGACAATTTAAAATCGAAATCTTCAAACTAATACTTTAGTTCTTTAAGTTATTTACTTGAAGATCTGAATTTTGTTAATAGTTTAAAATTGAAAACGCTTAAATAACTACTTTTGTTCAATAAGCTATACACTTGAAGAAGAGAATTTTGTAGCAATTTAAAATCAAAATCTTCTAACTAATACTTTAGATCTTTAAGTTATTTTCTTAAAGATCTGCATTTTGTTAATAGTTTAAAAATAAAAACTCTAAATTAACTACTTCTGTTCTATAAGATATTTACTTGAAGATCAGCATTTTGTTAATAGTTTAAAATTAAAAACTCTAAATTAACTACTTCTGGTCTATAAGTTACTTACATGAAGATCAGAATTTTGTTAATAGTTTAAAATTGAAAACCCAAAAATAACTACTTTTGTTCTATAAGTTATTTACTTGAAGATCTGCATTTTGTTAATAGTCTAATATTAAAAACTCTAAATTAACTACTTCTGTTCTATAAGTTATTTACTTGAAGATCAGAATGTTGTTAATAGTTTAAAATTGAAAACTCTAAAATAACTACTTTTGTTCTATAAGTTATTTACTTGAAGAACAGAATTTTGTAGCAATTTAAAATCAAAATCTTCTAACTAATACTTTAGTTCTTTAAGTTATTTACTTGAAGATCAGCGTTTTGTGAATAGTTTAAAAAAAAAGCTATAAACTAACTACTTCTCTTCTTTAAGTTATTTACTTAAAGAACAGAATTTTGTAGACACTTTAAAATCAAAATCTTCAAACTAATACTTTAGTTCTTTAAGTTATTTACTTGAAGATCTGCATTTTGTTAATAGTTTAAAATTAAAAACTCTAAATTAACTACTTCTGTTCTATAAGTTATTTACTTGAAGATCAGCATTTTGTTAATAGTTTAAAATTGAAAACGCTAAAATAACTACTTTTGTTCAATAAGTTATACACTTGAAGAAGAGAATTTTGTAGCAATTTAAAATCAAAATCTTCTAACTAATACTTTAGATCTTTAAGTTATTTTCTTGAAGATCTGCATTTTGTTAATATTTTAAAATTAAAAACTCTAAATTAACTACTTCTGTTCTATAAGATATTTACTTGAAGATCAGCATTTAGTTAATAGTTTAAAATTAAAAACTCTAAATTAACTACTTCTGGTCTAAAAGTTATTTACATGAAGATCAGAATTTTGTTAATAGTATAAAATTGAAAACCCAAAAATAACTACTTTTGTTCTATAAGTTATTTACTTGAAGATCTGCATTTTGTTAATAGTCTAATATTAAAAACTATAAATTAACTACTTCTGTTCTATAAGTTATTTACTTGAAGATCAGAATGTTGTTAATAGTTTAAAATTGAAAACCCTAAAATTACTATTTTTGATCTATCAGTTATTTACTTGAAGATCTGCATTTTGTTAATAGTTTAAAATTAAAAACTCTAAATTAACTACTTCTGCTCTATAAGTTATTTACTTGAAGATCAGCATTTTGTTAATAGTTTAAAATTAAAAACTCTAAATTAACTACTTCTGGTCTATAAGTTATTTACTTGAAAATCAGTATTTTGTTAATAGTTTAAAATTAAAGCTATAAACTAACTACTTTTGGTCCTTTAGTTATTTACTTAAAGAACAGAAATTTGTAGACAATTTAAAATCGAAATCTTCAAACTAATACTTCAGTTCTTTAAGTTATGTACTTGAAGATCTGAATTTTGTTAATAGTTTAAAATTGAAAACCCTAAAATAACTATTTTTGTTCTATCAGTTATTTACTTGAAGAACAGAATTTTGTAGCAATTTAAAATCAAAATCTTCTAACTAATACTTTAGTTACTTAAGTTATTTACTTGAAGATCAGAATTTTGTTAATAGTTTAATATGGAAAACCCTAAAATAACTACTTCTGTTCTATAAGTTATTTACCTGAAGATCAGAATGTTGTTAATAGTTTAAAATTGAAAACTCTAAAATAACTACTTTTGCTCTATAAGTTATTTACTTGAAGATCAGCATTTTGTTAATAGTTTAAAATTAAAAACTCTAAATTAACTACTTTTGGTTTATAAGTTATATACTTGAAGATCTGCATTTTGTTAATAGTTTAAAATTAAAAACTCTAAAATAACTACTTCTGTTCTATAAGTTATTTACTTGAAGATCTGCATTTTGTTAATAGTTTAAAATTAAAAACTCTAAAATAACTACTTCTGTTCTATAAGTTATTTACTTGAAGATCAGAATTTTGTTAATAGTTTAAAATTGAAAACCCTAAAATAACTACTTTTGTTCTATAAGTTATTTACTTGAAGATCTGCATTTTGTTAATAGTTTAAAATTAAAAACACTAAATTAACTACTTCTGTTCTATAAGATATTTACTTGAAGATCAGCATTTTGTTAATAGTTTAAAATTAAAAACTCTAAAATAACTACTTCTGTTCTATAAGTTATTTACTTGAAGATCAGAATTTTGTAAGTAGTTTAAAATTGAAAGCCCTAAAATAACTACTTTTGTTCTATAAGTTATTTACTTGAAGATCTGCATTTTGTTAATAGTTTAAAATTAAAAACTCTAAATTAACTACTTCTGTTCTATAAGATATTTACTTGAAGATCAGCATTTTGTTAATAGTTTAAAATTAAAAACTCTAAATTAACTACTTCTGGTCTATAAGTTATTTACTTGAAGATCAGAATTTTGTTAATAGTTCAAAATTGAAATACTAAAATAAATACGTTTGTTCTATAAGTTATTTACTTGAAGGTCTGGATTTTGTTAATAGTTTAAAAATAAAAACTCTAAATTTACTACTTCTGTTCTATAAGTTATTTATTTGAAGATCAGAATTTTGTTAATAGTTTAAAATTAAAAACCCTAAAATAACTACTTTTGTTCTATAAGTTATTTACTTGAAGATCTGCATTTTGTTAATAGTTTAAAATTAAAAACTCTAAATCAACTACTTCTGTTCTATAAGTTATTGACTTGAAGATCAGCATTTTGTTAATAGTTTAAAATTAAAAACTCTAAATTAACTACTTCTGGTCTATAAGTTATTTACTTGAAAATCAGTATTTTGTTAATAGCTTAAAATTAAAGCTATAAACTAACTACTTTTGTTCTTTTAGTTATTTACTTAAAGAACAGAAATTTGTAGACAATTTAAAATCGAAATCTTCAAACTAATACTTTAGTTCTTTAAGTTATTTACTTGAAGATCTGAATTTTGTTAATAGTTTAAAATTAAAAACTCTAAATTAACTACTTCTGTTCTATAAGTTATTTACTTGAAGATCAGAATATTGTTAATAGTTTAAAATTGAAAACTCGAAAATAACTACTTTTGCTCTATAAGTTATTTACTAGAAAAACAGAATTTTGTAGACAATTTAAAATCAAAATCTTCAAACTAATAGTTTAGTTCTTTCAGTTATTTACTTGAAGATCAGAATTTTGTTAATAGTTTAAAATTGAAAACGCTTAAATAACTACTTTTGTTCAATAAGCTATACACTTGAAGAAGAGAATTTTGTAGCAATTTAAAATCAAAATCTTCTAACTAATACTTTAGATCTTTAAGTTATTTTCTTAAAGATCTGCATTTTGTTAATAGTTTAAAAATAAAAACTCTAAATTAACTACTTCTGTTCTATAAGATATTTACTTGAAGATCAGCATTTTGTTAATAGTTTAAAATTAAAAACTCTAAATTAACTACTTCTGGTCTATAAGTTACTTACATGAAGATCAGAATTTTGTTAATAGTTTATAATTGAAAACCCAAAAATAACTACTTTTGTTCTATAAGTTATTTACTTGAAGATCTGCATTTTGTTAATAGTCTAATATTAAAAACTCTAAATTAACTACTTCTGTTCTATAAGTTATTTACTTGAAGATCAGAATGTTGTTAATAGTTTAAAATTGAAAACTCTAAAATAACTACTTTTGTTCTATAAGTTATTTACTTGAAGAACGAAATTTTGTAGCAATTTAAAATCAAAATCTTCTAACTAATACTTTAGTTCTTTAAGTTATTTACTTGAAGATCAGCGTTTTGTGAATAGTTTAAAAAAAAAGCTATAAACTAACTACTTCTCTTCTTTAAGTTATTTACTTAAAGAACAGAATTTTGTAGACACTTTAAAATCAAAATCTTCAAACTAATACTTTAGTTCTTTAAGTTATTTACTTGAAGATCTGCATTTTGTTAATAGTTTAAAATTAAAAACTCTAAATTAACTACTTCTGTTCTATAAGTTATTTACTTGAAGATCAGCATTTTGTTAATAGTTTAAAATTAAAAACTCTAAATTAACTACTTCTGGTCTATAAGTTATTTACTTGAAGATCAGCATTTTGTTAATAGTTTAAAAAAAAGCTATAAACTAACTACTTTTCTTCTTTAAGTTATTTACTTAAAAAACAGAATTTTGTAGACAATTTAAAATCAAAATCTTCAATCTAATACTTTAGTTGTTTAAGTTATTTACTGCAAGATTAGAATTTTGTTAATAGTTTAAAATTGAAAACGCTAAAATAACTACTTTTGTTCTATAAGCTATACACTTGAAGAAAAGAATTTTGTAGCAATTTAAAATCAAAATCTTCTAACTAATACTTTAGTTCTTTAAGTTATTTTCTTGAAGATCTGCATTTTGTTAATAGTTTAAAATTAAAAACTCTAAAATAACTACTTCTGTTCTATAAGTTATTTACTTGAAGATCAGAATTTTGTAAGTAGTTTAAAATTGAAAGCCCTAAAATAACTACTTTTGTTCTATAAGTTATTTACTTGAAGATCTGCATTTTGTTAATAGTTTAAAATTAAAAACTCTAAATTAACTACTTCTGTTCTATAAGATATTTACTTGAAGATCAGCATTTTGTTAATAGTTTAATATTAAAAACTCTAAATTAACTACTTCTGGTCTATAAGTTATTTACTTGAAGATCAGAATTTTGTTAATAGTTCAAAATTGATATACTAAAATAAATACGTTTGTTCTATAAGTTATTTACTTGAAGGTCTGGATTTTGTTAATAGTTTAAAAATAAAAACTCTAAATTTACTACTTCTGTTCTATAAGTTATTTATTTGAAGATCAGAATTTTGTTAATAGTTTAAAATTAAAAACCCTAAAATAACTACTTTTGTTCTATAAGTTATTTACTTGAAGATCTGCATTTTGTTAATAGTTTAAAATTAAAAACTTTAAATCAACTACTTCTGTTCTATAAGTTATTGACTTGAAGATCAGCATTTTGTTAATAGTTTAAAATTAAAAACTCTAAATTAACTACTTCTGGTCTATAAGTTATTTACTTGAAAATCAGTATTTTGTTAATAGCTTAAAATTAAAGCTATAAACTAACTACTTTTGTTCTTTTAGTTATTTACTTAAAGAACAGAAATTTGTAGACAATTTAAAATCGAAATCTTCAAACTAATACTTTAGTTCTTTAAGTTATTTACTTGAAGATCTGAATTTTGTTAATAGTTTAAAATTAAAAACTCTAAATTAACTACTTCTGTTCTATAAGTTATTTACTTGAAGATCAGAATGTTGTTAATAGTTTAAAATTGAAAACTCGAAAATAACTACTTTTGTTCTATAAGTTATTTACTAGAAAAACAGAATTTTGTAGACAATTTAAAATCAAAATCTTCAAACTAATAGTTTAGTTCTTTCAGTTATTTACTTGAAGATCAGAATTTTGTTAATAGTTTAAAATTGAAAACGCTTAAATAACTACTTTTGTTCAATAAGCTATACACTTGAAGAAGAGAATTTTGTAGCAATTTAAAATCAAAATCTTCTAACTAATACTTTAGATCTTTAAGTTATTTTCTTAAAGATCTGCATTTTGTTAATAGTTTAAAAATAAAAACTCTAAATTAACTACTTTTGTTCTATAAGATATTTACTTGAAGATCAGCATTTTGTTAATAGTTTAAAATTAAAAACTCTAAATTAACTACTTCTGGTCTATAAGTTACTTACATGAAGATCAGAATTTTGTTAATAGTTTAAAATTGAAAACCCAAAAATAACTACTTTTGTTCTATAAGTTATTTACTTGAAGATCTGCATTTTGTTAATAGTCTAATATTAAAAACTCTAAATTAACTACTTCTGTTCTATAAGTTATTTACTTGAAGATCAGAATGTTGTTAATAGTTTAAAATTGAAAACTCTAAAATAACTACTTTTGTTCTATAAGTTATTTACTTGAAGAACAGAATTTTGTAGCAATTTAAAATCAAAATCTTCTAACTAATACTTTAGTTCTTTAAGTTATTTACTTGAAGATCAGCGTTTTGTGAATAGTTTAAAAAAAAAGCTATAAACTAACTACTTCTCTTCTTTAAGTTATTTACTTAAAGAACAGAATTTTGTAGACACTTTAAAATCAAAATCTTCAAACTAATACTTTAGTTCTTTAAGTTATTTACTTGAAGATCTGCATTTTGTTAATAGTTTAAAATTAAAAACTCTAAATTAACTACTTCTGTTCTATAAGTTATTTACTTGAAGATCAGCATTTTGTTAATAGTTTAAAATTAAAAACTCTAAATTAACTACTTCTGGTCTATAAGTTATTTACTTGAAGATCAGCATTTTGTTAATAGTTTAAAAAAAAGCTATAAACTAACTACTTTTCTTCTTTAAGTTATTTACTTAAAAAACAGAATTTTGTAGACAATTTAAAATCAAAATCTTCAATCTAATACTTTAGTTGTTTAAGTTATTTACTGCAAGATTAGAATTTTGTTAATAGTTTAAAATTGAAAACGCTAAAATAACTACTTTTGTTCTATAAGCTATACACTTGAAGAAAAGAATTTTGTAGCAATTTAAAATCAAAATCTTCTAACTAATACTTCAGTTCTTTAAGTTATATACTTGAAGATCTGAATTTTGTTATTAGTTTAAAATTGAAAACCCTAAAATAACTATTTCTGTTCTATAAGTTATTTACTTGAAGATCTGCATTTTGTTAATAGTTTAAAATTAAAAACTCTAAAATAACTACTTCTGTTCTATAAGTTATTTACTTGAAGATCTGCATTTTGTTAATAGTTTAAAATTAAAAACTCTAAAATAACTACTTCTGTTCTATAAGTTATTTACTTGAAGATCTGCATTTTGTTAATAGTTTAAAATTAAAAACACTAAATTAACTACTTCTGTTCTATAAGATATTTACTTGAAGATCAGCATTTTGTTAATAGTTTAAAATTAAAAGCTCTAAAATAACTACTTCTGTTCTATAAGTTATTTACTTGAAGATCAGAATTTTGTAAGTAGTTTAAAATTGAAAACCCTAAAATAGCTACCTTTGTTCTATAAGTTATTTACTTGAAGATCTGCATTTTGTTAATAGTTTAAAATTAAAAACTCTAAATTAACTACTTCTGTTCTATAAGATATTTACTTAAAGACTAGCATTTTGTTAATAGTTTAAAATTTAAAACTCTAAATTAACTACTTCTGGTCTATAAGTTATTTACTTGAAGATCAGAATTTTGTTAATAGTTCAAAATTGAAATACTAAAATAAATACGTTTGTTCTATAAGTTATTTACTTGAAGGTCTGGATTTTGTTAATAGTTTAAAAATAAAAACTCTAAATTTACTACTTCTGTTCTATAAGTTATTTACTTGAAGATCAGAATGTTGTTAATAGTTTAAAATTGAAAACCCTAAAATAACTACTTTTGTTCTATAAGTTATTTACTTGAAGATCTGCATTTTGTTAATAGTTTAAAATTAAAAACTCTAAATTAACTACTTCTGTTCTATAAGTTATTTACTTGAAGATCAGCATTTTGTTAATAGTTTAAAATTAAAAACCCTAAATTAACTACTTCTGGTCTATAAGTTATTTACCTGAAAATCAGTATTTTGTTAATAGTTTAAAATTAAAGCTATAAACTAACTACTTTTGGTCCTCTAGTTATTTACTTAAAGAACAGAAATTTGAAGACAATTTAAAATCGAAATCTTCAAACTAATACTTCAGTTCTTTAAGTTATGTACTTGAAGATCTGAATTTTGTTAATAGTTTAAAATTGAAAACCCTAAAATAACTATTTTTGTTCTATCAGTTATTTACTTGAAGAACAGAATTTTGTAGCAATTTAAAATCAAAATCTTCTAACTAATACTTTAGTTACCTAAGTTATTTACTTGAAGATCAGAATTTTGTTAATAGTTTAAAATTGAAAACCCTAAAATAACTACTTCTGTTCTATAAGTTATTTACCTGAAGATCAGAATGTTGTTAATAGTTTAAAATTGAAAACTCTAAAATAACTACTTTTGCTCTATAAGTTATTTACTTGAAGATCAGCATTTTGTTAATAGTTTAAAATTAAAAACTCTAAATTAACTACTTCTGGTTTATAAGTTATTTACTTGAAGATCAGCATTTTGTTAATAGTTTAAAATTAGAAACTCTAAAATAACTACTTCTGTTCTATAAGTTATTTACTTGAAGATCAGAATTTTGTAAGTAGTTTAAAATTGAAAACCCTAAAATAACTACCTTTGTTCTATAAGATATTTACTTGAAGATCAGCATTTTGTTAATAGTTTAAAATTAAAAACTCTAAATTAACTACTTCTGGTCTATAAGTTATTTACTTGAAGATCAGAATTTTGTTAATAGTTCAAAATTGAAATACTAAAATAAATACGTTTGTTCTATAAGTTATTTACTTGAAGGTCTGGATTTTGTTAATAGTTTAAAAATAAAAACTCTAAATTTACTACTTCTGTTCTATAAGTTATTTACTTGAAGATCAGAATTTTGTTAATAGTTTAAAATTAAAAACCCTAAAATAACTACTTTTGTTCTATAAGTTATTTACTTGAAGTTCTGCATTTTGTTAATAGTTTAAAATTAAAAACTCTAAATTAACTACTTCTGTTCTATAAGTTATTGACTTGAAGATCAGCATTTTGTTAATAGTTTATAATTAAAAACTCTAAATTAACTACTTCTGGTCTATAAGTTATTTACTTGAAAATCAGTAATTTGTTAATAGTTTAAAATTAAAGCTATAAACTAACTACTTTTGTTCTTTTAGTTATTTACTTAAAGAACAGAAATTTGTAGACAATTTAAAATCGAAATCTTCAAACTAATACTTTAGTTCTTTAAGTTATTTACTTGAAGATCTGAATTTTGTTAATAGTTTAAAATTAAAAACTCTAAATTAACTACTTCTGTTCTATAAGTTATTTACTTGATGATCAGAATGTTGTTAATAGTTTAAAATTGAAAACCCGAAAATAACTACTTTCGTTCTATAAGTTATTTACTAGAAAAACAGAATTTTGTAGACAATTTAAAATCAAAATCTTCAAACTAATACTTTAGTTCTTTCAGTTATTTACTTGAAGATCAGAATTTTGTTAATAGTTTAAAATTGAAAACGCTAAAATAACTACTTTTGTTCAATAAGCTATACACTTGAAGAAGAGAATTTTGTAGCAATTTAAAATCAAAATCTTCTAACTAATACTTTAGATCTTTAAGTTATTTTCTTGAAGATCTGCATTTTGTTAATAGTTTAAAATTAAAAACTCTAAATTAACTACTTCTGTTCTATAAGATATTTACTTGTAGATCAGCATTTTGTTAATAGTTTAAAATTAAAAACTCTAAATTAACTACTTCTGGTCTATAAGTTATTTACATGAAGATCAGAATTTTGTTAATAGTTTAAAATTGAAAACCCAAAAATAACTACTTTTGTTCTATAAGTTATTTACTTAAAGATCTGCATTTTGTTAATAGTCTAATATTAAAAACTCTTAATTAACTACTTCTGTTCTATAAGTTATTTACTTGAAGATCAGAATATTGTTAATAGTTTAAAATTGAAAACTCTAAAATAACTACTTTTGTTCTATAAGTTATTTACTTGAAGAACAGAATTTTGTAGCAATTTAAAATCAAAATCTTCTAACTAATACTTTAGTTCTTTAAGTTATTTACTTGAAGATCAGCGTTTTGTTAATAGTTTAAAAAAAAAGCTATAAACTAACTACTTCTCTTCTTTAAGTTATTTACTTAAAGAACAGAATTTTGTAGACACTTTAAAATCAAAATCTTCAAACTAATACTTTAGTTCTTTCAGTTATTTACTTGAAGATCTGCATTTTGTTAATAGTTTAAAATTAAAAACTCTAAATTAACTACTTCTGTTCTATAAGTTATTTACTTGAAGATCAGAACTTTGTTAATAGTTTAAAATTGAAAACCCTAAAATAACTACTTTTGTTCTATAAGTTATTTACTTGAAGATCTGCATTTTGTTAATAGTTTAAAATTAAAAACTTTAAATTAACTACTTCTGTTCTATAAGTTATTTACTTGAAGATCAGCATTTTGTTAAAAGTTAAAATTAAAAACTCTAAATTAACTACTTCTGGTCTATAAGTTATTTACTTGAAAATCAGTATTTTGTTAATAGTTTAAAATTAAAGCTATAAACTAACTACTTTTGGTCTTTTAGTTATTTACTTAAAGAACAGAAATTTGTAGACAATTTAAAATCGAAATCTTCAAACTAATACTTCAGTTCTTTAAGTTATGTACTTGAAGATCTGAATTTTGTTAATAGTTTAAAATTGAAAACCCTAAAATAACTATTTTTGTTCTATCAGTTATTTACTTGAAGATCAGAATTTTGTTAATAGTTTAAAAATAAAAACTCTAAAATAACTACTTCTGTTCTATAAGTTATTTACTTGAAGATCGGAATTTTGTTAATAGTTTAAAATTGAAAACCCTAAAATAACTACTTCTGTTCTATAAGTTATTTACTTGAAGATCTGCATTTTGTTAATAGTTTAAAATTAAAAACTCTAAAATAACTACTTCTGTTCTATAAGTTATTTACTTGAAGATCAGAATTTTGTTAATAGTTTAAAATTGAAAACCCTAAAATAACTACTTTTGTTCTATAAGTTATTTACTTGAAGATCTGCATTTTGTTAATAGTTTAAAATTAAAAACACTAAATTAACTACTTCTGTTCTATAAGATATTTACTTGAAGATCAGCATTTTGTTAATAGTTTAAAATTAAAAACTCTAAAATAACTACTTCTGTTCTATAAGTTATTTACTTGAAGATCTGCATTTTGTTAATAGTTTAAAATTAAAAACTCTAAATTAACTACTTCTGTTCTATAAGTTATTTACTTGAAGATCAGAACTTTGTTAATAGTTTAAAATTGAAAACCCTAAAATAACTACTTTTGTTCTATAAGTTATTTACTTGAAGATCTGCATTTTGTTAATAGTTTAAAATTAAAAACTTTAAATTAACTACTTCTGTTCTATAAGTTATTTACTTGAAGATCAGCATTTTGTTAAAAGTTAAAATTAAAAACTCTAAATTAACTACTTCTGGTCTATAAGTTATTTACTTGAAAATCAGTATTTTGTTAATAGTTTAAAATTAAAGCTATAAACTAACTACTTTTGGTCTTTTAGTTATTTACTTAAAGAACAGAAATTTGTAGACAATTTAAAAACGAAATCTTCAAACTAATACTTCAGTTCTTTAAGTTATGTACTTGAAGATCTGAATTTTGTTAATAGTTTAAAATTGAAAACCCTAAAATAACTATTTTGTTCTATCAGTTATTTACTTGAAGATCAGAATTTTGTTAATAGTTTAAAAATAAAAACTCTAAAATAACTACTTCTGTTCTATAAGTTATTTACTTGAAGATCGGAATTTTGTTAATAGTTTAAAATTGAAAACCCTAAAATAACTACTTCTGTTCTATAAGTTATTTACTTGAAGATCTGCATTTTGTTAATAGTTTAAAATTAAAAACTCTAAAATAACTACTTCTGTTCTATAAGTTATTTACTTGAAGATCAGAATTTTGTTAATAGTTTAAAATTGAAAACCCTAAAATAACTACTTTTGTTCTATAAGTTATTTACTTGAAGATCTGAATTTTGTTAATAGTTTAAAATTAAAAACACTAAATTAACTACTTCTGTTCTATAAGATATTTACTTGAAGATCAGCATTTTGTTAATAGTTTAAAATTAAAAACTCTAAAATAACTACTTCTGTTCTATAAGTTATTTACTTGAAGATCAGAATTTTGTAAGTAGTTTAAAATTGAAAACCCTAAAATAACTACTTTTGTTCTATAAGTTATTTTCTTGAAGATCTGCATTTTGTTAATAGTTTAAAATTAAAAACTCTAAATTACCTACTTCTGTTCTATATGATATTTACTTGAAGATCAGCATTTTGTTAATAGTTTAAAATTAAAAACTCTAAATTAACTACTTCTGGTCTATAAGTTATTTACTTGAAGATCAGAATTTTGTAAAAAGTTCAAAATTGAAATACTAAAATAAATACGTTTGTTCTATAAGTTATTTACTTGAAGATCAGAATTTTGTTAATAGTTTAAAATTGAAAACTCTAAAATAACTACTTTTGTTCTATATGTTATTTACTTGAAGAACAGAATTTTGTAGCAATTTAAAATCAAAATCTTCTAACTAATACTTTAGTTACTTAAGTTATTTACTATAAGATCAGAATTTTGTTAATAGTTTAAAATTAAAAACTCTAAATTAACTACTTCTGTTCTATAAGTTATTTACTTGAAGATCAGAATGTTGTTAATAGTTTAAAATTGAAAACTCTAAAATAACTACTTTTGCTCTATAAGTTATTTACTTGAAGAACAGAATTTTGTAGCAATTTAAAATCAAAATGTTCTAACTAATACTTGAGTTGCTTAAGTTATTTACTTGAAGATCAGAATTTTGTTAATAGTTTAAAATTGAAAACCCTAAAATAACTACTTTTGTTCTATAAGTTATTTACTTGAAGATCTGCATTTTGTTAATAGTTTAAAATTAAAAACTCTAAATTAACTACTTCTGTTCTATAGGTTATATACTTGAAGATCAGAATTTTGTAAATAGTTTAAAATTGAAAACCCTAAAATAACTACTTTTGTTCTATAAGTTATTTACTTGAAGATCTGCATTTTGTTAATAGTTTAAAATTAAAAACTCTAAATTAACTACTTCTGTTCTATAAGATATTTACTTGAAGATCAGCATTTTGTTAATAGTTTAAAATTAAAAACTAAAAATTAACTACTTCTGTTCTATAAGTTATTTACTTGAAGATCAGAATTTTGTAAATAGTTTAAAATTGAAAACCCTAAAATAACTACTTTTGTTCTATAAGTTATTTACTTGAAGATCTGAATTTTGTTAATGGTTAAAAATTAAAAACTTTAAATTAACTACTTCTGTTCTGTAAGTTATTTAGTTGAAGATCAGAATGTTGCTAATAGTTTAAAATTGAAAACTCAAAAATAACTACTTTTGTTCTATAAGTTATTTACTTGAAGAACGGAATTTTGTAGCAATTTAAAATCAAAATCTTCTAACTAATACTTTAGTTGCTTAAGTTATTTACTTGAAGATCAGAATTTTGTTATTAGTTTAAAATTGAAAACCCTGAAATAACTACTTTTGTTCTATAAGTTATTTACTTGAAGATCTGCATTTTGTTTATAGTTTAAAATTAAAAACTCTAAATTAACTACTTCTGTTCTATGAAGTTCTATGAACATGAAGATCATAATTTTGTTAATAGTTTAAAATTGAAAACCCTAAAATAACTACTTTTGCTCTATAAGTTATTTACTTGAAGATTTGCATTTTGTTAATAGTTTAAAATTAAAGCTATAATCTAACTACTTTTGTTCTTTTAGTTATTATATAAAGAACAGAAATATGTAGACAATTTAAAATCAAAATACTACAAAATACTACAAATACAAAACTAATACTTTAGTTATTTAAGTTATTTACTTGAAGATATGGATTTTGTTAATAGTTTAAAATTAAAAACTCTAAATTAACAACTTCTGTTCTATAAATTATTTACTTGAAGATCAGAATTTTGTTAATATTTTAAAATTAAAAATCCTAAAATAACTACTTTTGTTCTATAAGTTACTTACTTGAAGATCTACATTTTGTTAATAGTTTAAAATTAAAAACTTTAAATTAACTACTTCTGTTCCATAAGTTATTTACTTGAAGATCAGAATTTTGTAGCAATTTAAAATTAAAATCTTCTAACTAATACTTTAGTTCCTCAAGTTATTTACTTAAAGATCAGAATTTTGGTAATAGTTTAAAATTGAAAACCATAAAATAACTACTTTTCTTTTATAAGTTATTTAATTGAAGATCTGCGTTTAGTTAATAGTTTAAAATTAAAAACTCTAAATTAACTACTTCTGTTCTATAAGTTATTTACTTGAAGATCAGAATTTTGTTAATAGTTAAAAATTGAAAACCCTAAAATAACTACTTTTGCTCTATAAGTTATTTACTTGAAGATCTGCATTTTGTTAATAGTTTAAAATTTAAAACTCTAAATTACCTACTTCTGTTCTATAAGTTATTTACTTGCAGATCAGCATTCTGTTAATAGCTTAAAATTAAAAACTCTAAATTAACTACTTTAGTTCTTTAAGTTATTTACTTGAAGATCAGAATTTTGCTAATAGTTTAAAATTGAAAACCCTAAAATAACTACTTCTGTTCTATAAGTTATTTACTTGAAGATCAGAATTTTGTTAATAGTTAAAAATTGAAAACCCTAAAATAACTACTTTTGCTCTATAAGTTATTTACTTGAAGATCAGCATTCTGTTAATAGTTTAAAATTAAAAACTCTAAATTAACTACTTCTGGTCTATAAGTTATTTACTTGAAAATCACTATTTTGTTAATAGTTTAAAATTAAAGCTATAAACTAACTACTTTTGTTCTTTTAGTTATTTACTTAAAGAACAGAAATTTGTAGACAATTTAAAATCGAAATCTTCAAACTAATACTTTAGTTCTTTAAGTTATTTACTTGAAGATTAGAATTTTGTTAATAGTTTAAAATTGAAAACCCTAAAATAACTACTTTTGTTCTATAAGTTATTTACTTGAAGAACAGAATTTTGTAGCAGTTTAAAATCAAAATCTTCTAACTAATACTTTAGTTCCTTAAGTTATTTACTTGAAGATCACAATTTTGTTAATAGTTTAAAATTGAAAACCCTAAAATAACTACTTTTGTTCTATAAGTTATTTACTTGAAGATCTGCATTTTGTTAATAGTTTAAAATTAAAAACTCTAAATTAACTACTTCTGTTCTATAAGTTATTTACATGAAGATCAGAATTTTGTTAATAGTTTAAAATTGAAAACCCTAAAATAACTATTTTTGTTCTATAAGTTATTTACTTAAAGATCTGAATTTTGTTAATAGTTTAAAATTAAAAACTCTAAATTAACTACTTCTGTTCTATAAGTTATTTACATGAAGATCAGAATTTTGTTAATAGTTTAAAATTGAAAACCCTAAAATAACTATTTTTGTTCTATAAGTTATTTACTTAAAGATCTGCATTTTGTTAATAGTTTAAAATTGAAAACTCTAAAATACCTACTTTTGCTCTATAAGTTATTTACTTGAAGAACAGAATTTTGTAGCAATTTAAAATCAAAATCTTCTAACTAATACTTGAGTTCCTTAAGTTATTTACTTGAAGATCAGAATTTTGTTAATAGTTTAAAATTGAAAACCCTAAAATAACTACTTCTGCTCTATAAGTTATTTACTTGAAGATCAGAGTTTTGTAAATAGTTTAAAATTGAAAACCCTAAAATAACTACTTTTGTTCTATAAGTTATTTACTTGAAGATCTGCATTTTGTTAATAGTTTAAAATTAAAAACTCTAAATTAACTACTTCTGTTCTATAAGTTATTTACTTGAAGATCAGAGTTTTGTAAATAGTTTAAAATTGAAAACCCTAAAATAACAACTTTTGTTCTATAAGTTATTTACTTGAAGATCTGCATTTTGTTAATAGTTTAAAATTAAAAACTCTAAATTAACTACTTCTGTTCTATAAGTTATATACTTGAAGATCAGAATGTTGCTAATAGTTTAAAATTGAAAACTCAAAAATAACTACTTTTGTTCTATAAGTTATTTACTTGAAGAACGGAATTTTGTAGCAATTTAAAATCAAAATCTTCTAACTAATACTTTAGTTGCTTAAGTTATTTACTTGAAGATCAGAATTTTGTTATTAGTTTAAAATTGAAAACCCTAAAATAACTACTTTTGTTCTATAAGTTATTTACTTGAAGATCTGCATTTTGTTTATAGTTTAAAATTAAAAACTCTAAATTAACTACTTATGTTCTATAAGTTATTTATTTGAAGATCAGAATTTTGTTAATAGTTTAAAATTGAAAACCCTAAAATAACTACTTTTGTTCTATAAGTTGTTTACTTGAAGATCTGCATTTTGTTAATAGTTTAAAATTAAAAACTATAATTAACTACTTCTGTTCTATAAGTTATTTACTTGAAGATCAGCTTTTTGTTAATAGTTTAAAATTAAAAACTCTAAATTAACTACTTCTGGTCTATAAGTTATTTACTTGAAAATCAGTATTTTCTTAATAGTTTAAAATTAAAGCTATAAACTAACTACTTTTGTTCTTTTAGTTATTTACTTAAAGAACAGAAATTTGTAGACAATTTAAAATCGAAATCTTCAAACTAATACTTTAGTTCTTTAAGTTATTTATTTGAAGATCAGAATGTTGTTAATAGTATAAAATTGAAAACCCTAAAATAACTATTTTTGTTCTATAAGTTATTTACTTGAAGAACAGAATTTTGTAGCAATTTAAAATCAAAATCTTCTAACTAATACTTTAGTTACTTAAGTTATTTACTTGAAGATCAGAATTTTGTTAATAGTTTAAAATTGAAAACTCTAAAATAACTACTTTTGTTCTATATGTTATTTACTTGAAGAACAAAATTTTGTAGCAATTTAAAATCAAAATCTTCTAACTAATACTTTAGTTACTTAAGTTATTTACTTGAAGATCAGAATTTCGTTAATAGTTTAAAATTTAAAACCCTAAATTAACTACTTTTGTTCTATAAGTTATTTACTTGAAGATCTGCATTTTGTTAATAGTTTAAAATTAAAAACTCTAATTAACTACTTCTGTTCTATAAGTTATTTACTTGAAGATCAGAATGTTTTTAATAGTTTAAAATTGAAAACTCTAAAATAACTACTTTTGCTCTATAAGTTATTTACTTGAAGAACAGAATTTTGTAGCAATTTAAAATCAAAATCTTCTAACTAATACTTGAGTTCCTCAAGTTATTTACTTAAAGATCAGAATTTTGGTAATAGTTTAAAATTGAAAACCATAAAATAACTACTTTTCTTTTATAAGTTATTTAATTGAAGATCTGCGTTTAGTTAATAGTTTAAAATTAAAAACTCTAAATTAACTACTTCTGTTCTATAAGTTATTTACTTGAAGATCAGAATTTTGTTAATAGTTAAAAATTGAAAACCCTAAAATAACTACTTTTGCTCTATAAGTTATTTACTTGAAGATCTGCATTTTGTTAATAGTTTAAAATTTAAAACTCTAAATTACCTACTTCTGTTCTATAAGTTATTTACTTGCAGATCAGCATTCTGTTAATAGCTTAAAATTAAAAACTCTAAATTAACTACTTTAGTTCTTTAAGTTATTTACTTGAAGATCAGAATTTTGCTAATAGTTTAAAATTGAAAACCCTAAAATAACTACTTCTGTTCTATAAGTTATTTACTTGAAGATCAGAATTTTGTTAATAGTTAAAAATTGAAAACCCTAAAATAACTACTTTTGCTCTATAAGTTATTTACTTGAAGATCAGCATTCTGTTAATAGTTTAAAATTAAAAACTCTAAATTAACTACTTCTGGTCTATAAGTTATTTACTTGAAAATCACTATTTTGTTAATAGTTTAAAATTAAAGCTATAAACTAACTACTTTTGTTCTTTTAGTTATTTACTTAAAGAACAGAAATTTGTAGACAATTTAAAATCGAAATCTTCAAACTAATACTTTAGTTCTTTAAGTTATTTACTTGAAGATTAGAATTTTGTTAATAGTTTAAAATTGAAAACCCTAAAATAACTACTTTTGTTCTATAAGTTATTTACTTGAAGAACAGAATTTTGTAGCAGTTTAAAATCAAAATCTTCTAACTAATACTTTAGTTCCTTAAGTTATTTACTTGAAGATCACAATTTTGTTAATAGTTTAAAATTGAAAACCCTAAAATAACTACTTTTGTTCTATAAGTTATTTACTTGAAGATCTGCATTTTGTTAATAGTTTAAAATTAAAAACTCTAAATTAACTACTTCTGTTCTATAAGTTATTTACATGAAGATCAGAATTTTGTTAATAGTTTAAAATTGAAAACCCTAAAATAACTATTTTTGTTCTATAAGTTATTTACTTAAAGATCTGAATTTTGTTAATAGTTTAAAATTAAAAACTCTAAATTAACTACTTCTGTTCTATAAGTTATTTACATGAAGATCAGAATTTTGTTAATAGTTTAAAATTGAAAACCCTAAAATAACTATTTTTGTTCTATAAGTTATTTACTTAAAGATCTGCATTTTGTTAATAGTTTAAAATTGAAAACTCTAAAATACCTACTTTTGCTCTATAAGTTATTTACTTGAAGAACAGAATTTTGTAGCAATTTAAAATCAAAATCTTCTAACTAATACTTGAGTTCCTTAAGTTATTTACTTGAAGATCAGAATTTTGTTAATAGTTTAAAATTGAAAACCCTAAAATAACTACTTCTGCTCTATAAGTTATTTACTTGAAGATCAGAGTTTTGTAAATAGTTTAAAATTGAAAACCCTAAAATAACTACTTTTGTTCTATAAGTTATTTACTTGAAGATCTGCATTTTGTTAATAGTTTAAAATTAAAAACTCTAAATTAACTACTTCTGTTCTATAAGTTATTTACTTGAAGATCAGAGTTTTGTAAATAGTTTAAAATTGAAAACCCTAAAATAACAACTTTTGTTCTATAAGTTATTTACTTGAAGATCTGCATTTTGTTAATAGTTTAAAATTAAAAACTCTAAATTAACTACTTCTGTTCTATAAGTTATATACTTGAAGATCAGAATGTTGCTAATAGTTTAAAATTGAAAACTCAAAAATAACTACTTTTGTTCTATAAGTTATTTACTTGAAGAACGGAATTTTGTAGCAATTTAAAATCAAAATCTTCTAACTAATACTTTAGTTGCTTAAGTTATTTACTTGAAGATCAGAATTTTGTTATTAGTTTAAAATTGAAAACCCTAAAATAACTACTTTTGTTCTATAAGTTATTTACTTGAAGATCTGCATTTTGTTTATAGTTTAAAATTAAAAACTCTAAATTAACTACTTATGTTCTATAAGTTATTTATTTGAAGATCAGAATTTTGTTAATAGTTTAAAATTGAAAACCCTAAAATAACTACTTTTGTTCTATAAGTTGTTTACTTGAAGATCTGCATTTTGTTAATAGTTTAAAATTAAAAACTATAATTAACTACTTCTGTTCTATAAGTTATTTACTTGAAGATCAGCTTTTTGTTAATAGTTTAAAATTAAAAACTCTAAATTAACTACTTCTGGTCTATAAGTTATTTACTTGAAAATCAGTATTTTCTTAATAGTTTAAAATTAAAGCTATAAACTAACTACTTTTGTTCTTTTAGTTATTTACTTAAAGAACAGAAATTTGTAGACAATTTAAAATCGAAATCTTCAAACTAATACTTTAGTTCTTTAAGTTATTTATTTGAAGATCAGAATGTTGTTAATAGTATAAAATTGAAAACCCTAAAATAACTATTTTTGTTCTATAAGTTATTTACTTGAAGAACAGAATTTTGTAGCAATTTAAAATCAAAATCTTCTAACTAATACTTTAGTTACTTAAGTTATTTACTTGAAGATCAGAATTTTGTTAATAGTTTAAAATTGAAAACTCTAAAATAACTACTTTTGTTCTATATGTTATTTACTTGAAGAACAAAATTTTGTAGCAATTTAAAATCAAAATCTTCTAACTAATACTTTAGTTACTTAAGTTATTTACTTGAAGATCAGAATTTCGTTAATAGTTTAAAATTTAAAACCCTAAATTAACTACTTTTGTTCTATAAGTTATTTACTTGAAGATCTGCATTTTGTTAATAGTTTAAAATTAAAAACTCTAATTAACTACTTCTGTTCTATAAGTTATTTACTTGAAGATCAGAATGTTTTTAATAGTTTAAAATTGAAAACTCTAAAATAACTACTTTTGCTCTATAAGTTATTTACTTGAAGAACAGAATTTTGTAGCAATTTAAAATCAAAATCTTCTAACTAATACTTGAGTTCCTTAAGTTATGTACTTGAAGATCAGAATTTTGTTAATAGTTACAAATTGAAAACCCTAAAATAACTACTTTTGTTCTATAAGTTATTTACTTGAAGATCTGCAATTTGTTAATAGTTTAAAATTAAAAACTCTAAATTAACCACTTCTGTTCTAACAGTTATTTACTTGAAGATCAGAATTTTGTAAATAGTTTAAAATTGAAAACCCTAAAATAACTACTTTTGTTCTATAAGTTATTTACTTGAAGATCTGCATTTTGTTAATAGTTTAAAATTAAAAACTCTAAATTAACTACTTCTGTTCTATAAGATATTTACTTGAAGATCAGCATTTTGTTAATAGTTTAAAATTGAAAACCCTGAAATAACTACTTTTGTTCTATAAGTTATTTACTTGAAGATCTGCATTTTGTTTATAGTTTAAAATTAAAAACTCTAAATTAACAACTTCTGTTCTATAAATTATTTACTTGAAAATCAGAATTTTGTTAATATTTTAAAATTGAAAATCCTAAAATAACTACTTTTGTTCTATAAGTTATTTACTTGAAGATCTGCATTTTGTTAATAGTTTAAAATTAAAAACTCTAAATTAACTACTTCTGGTCTATAAGTTATTTACTTGAAAATCAGTATTTTGTTAATAGTTTAAAATTAAAGCTATAAACTAACTACTTTTGTTCGTTTAGTTATTTACTTAAAGAACAGAAATTTGTAGACAATTTAAAATCGAAATCTTCAAACTAATACTTTAGTTCTTTAAGTTATTTACTTGAAGATCTTCATTTTGTTTATAGTTTAAAATTGAAAACCCTAAAATAACTACTTTTGTTCTATAAGTTATTTACTTGAAGAACAGAATTTTGTAGCAGTTTAAAATCAAAATCTTCTAAATAATACTTTAGTTCCTTAAGTTATTTACTTGAAGATCACAATTTTGTTAATAGTTTAAAATTGAAAACCCTAAAATAACTACTTTTGTTCTATAAGTTATTTACTTGAAGATCTGCATTTTGTTAATAGTTTAAAATTAAAAACTCTAAATTAACTACTTCTGTTCTATAAGTTATTTACTTGAAGATCAGAATTTTGTATATAGTTTAAAATTGCAAACTCTAAAATAACTACTTTTGTTCTATAAGTTACTTACTTGAAGATTTGCATTTTGTTAATAGTTTAAAATTAAAGCTATAATCTAACTACTATTGTTCTTTTAGTTATTTACTTAAAGAACAGAAATATGTAAACAATTTAAAATCAAAATCTTCAAACTAATACTTTAGTTCTTTAAGTTATTTACTTGAAGATCAGAATTTTGTTAATAGTTTAAAATTGAAAACCCTAAAATAACTATTTTTGTTCTATAAGTTATTTACTTAAAGATCTGAATTTTGTTAATAGTTTAAAATTAAAAACTCTAAATTAACTACTTCTGTTCTATAAGTTATTTATATGAAGATCAGAATTTTGTTAATAGTTTAAAATTGAAAAGCCTAAAATAACTATTTTTGTTCTATAAGTTATTTACTTAAAGATCTGCATTTTGTTAATAGTTTAAAATTAAAAACTCTAAAATACCTACTTTTGCTCTATAAGTTATTTACTTGAAGAACAGAAATTTTTAGCAATTTAAAATCAAAATCTTCTAACTAATACTTGAGTTCCTTAAGTTATTTACTTGAAGATCAGAATTTTGTTAATAGTTTAAAATTGAAAACCCTAAAATAACTACTTCTGCTCTATAAGTTATTTACTTGAAGATCAGAGTTTTGTAAATAGTTTAAAATTGAAAACCCTAAAATAACTACTTCTGTTCTATAAGTTATTTACTTGAAGATCAGAGTTTTGTAAATAGTTCAAAATTGAAAACCCTAAAATAACTACTTTTGTTCTATAAGTTATTTACTTGAAGATCTGCATTTTGTTAATAGTTTAAAATTAAAAACTCTAAATTAACTACTTCTGTTCTATAAGTTATTTACTTGAAGATCAGAATGTTGCTGATAGTTTAAAATTGAAAACTCAAAAATAACTACTTTTGTTCTATAAGTTATTTACTTGAAGAACGAAATTTTGTAGCAATTTAAAATCAAAATCTTCTAACTAATACTTTAGTTGCTTAAGTTATTTACTTGAAGATCAGAATTTTGTTATTAGTTTAAAATTGAAAACCCTAAAATAACTACTTTTGTTCTATAAGTTATTTACTTGCAGATCTGCATTTTGTTTATAGTTTAAAATTAAAAACTCTAAATTAACTACTTATGTTCTATAAGTTATTTACAAGAAGATCATAATTTTGTTAATAGTTTAAAACTGAAAACCCGAAAATAACTCCTTTTGTTCTATAAGTTATTTACTTGAAGATCTGCATTTTGTTAATAGTTTAAAATTAAAAACTCTAAATTAACCACTTCTGTTCTATAAGTTATTTACTTGAAGATCAGAATTTTATTAATAGTTTAAGATTGAAAACTCTAAAATAACTACTTTTGTTCTATAAGTTATTTACTTGAAGAACAGAATTTTGTAGTAATTTAAAATCAAAATCTTCTAACTAATAATATAGTTCTTTAAGTTATTTACTTGAAGATCAGAATTTTGCTAATAGTATAAAATTGAAAACCCTAAAATAACTACTTTTGTTCTATAAGTTATTTACTTGAAGATCTGCATTTTGTAAATAGTTTAAAATTAAAACTATAATCTAACTACTTTTGTTCTTTTACTTATGTACTTAAAGAACAGAAATAAGTAGACAATTTAAAATCATAATCTTCAAACTAATACTTTAGTTCTTTAAGTTATTTACTTGAAGATCAGAATTTTGTTAATAGTTCAAAATTGAAAATACTAAAATAACTACGTTTGTTCTATAAGTTATTTACTTGAAGATCAGCATTTTGTTAATAGTTTAAAATTAAAAACTCTAAATTAACTACTTCTGGTCTATAAGTTATTTACTTGAAGATCAGCATTTTGTTAATAGTTTAAAAAAAAGCTATAAACTAACTACTTTTCTTCTTTAAGTTATTTACTTAAAAAACAGAATTTTGCAGACAATTTAAAATCAAAATCTTCAATCTAATAATTTAGTTGTTTAAGTTATTTACTTGAAGATCAGAATTTTGTTAATAGTTTAAAATTGAAAACTCTAAAATAACTACTTTTGTTCTATATGTTATTTACTTGAAGATCTGCATTTTGTTTATAGTTTAAAATTAAAAACTCTAAATTAACTACTTATGTTCTATAAGTTATTTACATGAAGATCATAATCTTGTTAATAGTTTAAAATTGAAAACCCGAAAATAACTCCTTTTGTTCTGTAAGTTATTTACTTGAAGATTTGCATTCTGTTAATAGTTTAAAATTAAAGCTATAATCTAACTACTTTTGTTCTTTTAGTTATTTACTTAAAGAACAGAAATATGTAGACAATTTAAAATCAAAATACTACAAAATACTACAAATACAAAACTAATACTTTAGTTATTTAAGTTATTTACTTGAAGATACGGATTTTGTTAATAGTTTAAAATTAAAAACTCTAAATTAACACCTTCTGTTCTATAAGTTATTTACTTGAAGATCAGAATTTTGTTAATAGTTTAAAATTGAAAATCCTAAAATAACTACTTTTGTTCTATAAGTTATTTACTTGAAGATCTGCATTTTGTTAATAGTTTAAAATTAAAAACTCTAAATTAACTGCTTCTGTTCTATAAGTTATTTACTTGAAGATCAGAATGTTGTTAATAGTTTAAAATTGAAAACCCTAAAATAACTACTTCTGGTCTATAAGTTATTTACTTGAAAATCAGTATTTTGTTAATAGTTTAAAATTAAAAACTCTAAATTAACTACTTCTGTTCTATAAGTTCTTTACTTGAAGATCAGAATTTTGTTAATAGTTTAAATTTGAAAACCCTAAAATAACTACTTTTGTTCTATAAGTTATTTACTTGAAGATCTGCATTTTGTTAATAGTTTAAAATTAAAAACTCTAAATTAACTACTTCTGTTCTATAAGTTATTTACTTGAAGATCAGAATTTTGTTAATAGTTTAAGATTGAAAACTCTAAAATAACTACTTTTGTTCTATAAGTTATTTACTTGAAGAACAGAATTTTGTAGTAATTTAAAATCAAAATCTTCTAACTAATAATTTTGTTCTTTAAGTTATTTACTTGAAGATCAGAATTTTGCTAATAGTATAAAATTGAAAACCCTAAAATAACTACTTTTGTTCTATAAGTTATTTACTTGAAGATCTGCATTTTGTAAATAGTTTAAAATTAAAGCTATAATCTAACTACTTTTGTTCTTTTACTTATGTACTTAAAGAACAGAAATATGTAGACAATTTAAAATCAAAATCTTCAAACTAATACTTTAGTTCTTTAAGTTATTTACTTGAAGATCAGAATTTTGTTAATAGTTCAAAATTGAAAATACTACAATAACTACGTTTGTTCTATAAGTTATTTACTTGAAGATCTGCATTTTGTTAATAGTTTAAAATTAAAAACTTTTAAATTAACTACTTCTGTTCTATAAGTTATTTACTTGAAGATCAGCATTTTGTTAATAGTTTAAAATTAAAAACTCTAAATTAACTACTTCTGGTCTATAAGTTATTTACTTGAAGATCAGCATTTTGTTAATAGTTTAAAATTAAAGCTGTAAACTAACTACTTTTGTTCTTTTAGTTATTTACTTTAAGAACAGAATTTTGTAGACAATTTAAAATCAAAATCTTCAATCTAATACTTTAGTTGTTTAAGCTATTTACTTGAAGATCAGCATTTTGTTAATAGTTTAAAATTAAAAACTCTAAAATAACTACTTTTGTTCTATAAGTTATTTACTTGAAGATCTGCATTTTGTTAATAGTTTAAAATTAAAAACTCTAAATTAACTACTTCTGTTCTATAAGTTATTTACTTGAAGATCAGAATTTTGTTAATAGTTTAAGATTGAAAACTCTAAAATAACTACTTTTGTTCTATATGTTATTTACTTGAAGAACAGAATTTTGTAGCAATTTAAAATCAAAATCTTCTAACTAATACTTTAGTTACTTAAGTTATTTACTTGAAGATTAGAATTTTGTTAATAGTTTAAAATTGAAAACCCGAAAATAACTACTTTTGTTCTATAAGCTATTTACCTGAAGATCAGCATTTTGTTAATAGTTTAAAATTAAAAACTCTAAATTAACTACTTCTGTTCTATAAGTTATTTACTTGAAGATCAGCATTTTGTTAATAGTTTAAAATTAAAGCTATAAACTAACTACTTTTGTTCTTTTAGTTATTTACTTTAAGAACAGAATTTTGTAGACAATTTAAAATCAAAATCTTCAATCTAATACTTTAGTTGTTTAAGCTATTTACTTGAAGATCAGCATTTTGTTAATAGTTTAAAATTAAAAACTCTAAAATAACTACTTTTGTTCTATAAGTTATTTACTTGAAGATCTGCATTTTGTTAATAGTTTAAAATTAAAAACTCTAAATTAACTACTTCTGTTCTATAAGTTATTTACTTGAAGATCAGAATTTTGTTAATAGTTTAAGATTGAAAACTCTAAAATAACTACTTTTGTTCTATAAGTTATTTACTTGAAGAACAGAATTTTGTAGTAATTTAAAATCAAAATCTTCTAACTAATAATTTAGTTCTTTAAGTTATTTACTTGAAGATCAGAATTTTGCTAATAGTATAAAATTGAAAACCCTAAAATAACTACTTTTGTTCTATAAGTTATTTACTTGAAGATCTGCATTTTGTTAATAGTTTAAAATTAAAGCTATAATCAAACTACTTTTGTTCTTTTACTTATGTACTTAAAGAACAGAAATATGTAGACAATTTAAAATCAAAATCTTCAAACTAATACTTTAGTTCTTTAAGTTATTTACTTGAAGATCAGAATTTTGTTAATAGTTCAAAATTGAAAATACTAAAATAACTACGTTTGTTCTATATGTTATTTACTTGAAGATCTGCATTTTCTTAATAGTTTAAAATTAAAAACTCTAAATTAACTACTTCTGTTCTATAAGTTATTTACTTGAAGATCAGCATTTTGTTAATAGTTTAAAATTAAAAACTCTAAATTAACTACTTCTGGTCTATAAGTTATTTACTTGAAGATCAGCATTTTGTTAATAGTTTAAAAAAAAGCTATAAACTAACTACTTTTCTTCTTTAAGTTATTTACTTAAAAAACAGAATTTTGCAGACAATTTAAAATCAAAATCTTCAATCTAATAATTTAGTTGTTGAAGTTATATACTTGAAGATCAGAATTTTGTTAATAGTTTAAAATTGAAAACTCTAAAATTACTACTTTTGTTCTATATGTTATTTACTAGAAGAACAGAATTTTGTAGCAATTTAAAATCAAAATCTTCTAACTAATACTTTAGTTACTTAAGTTATTTACTTGAAGATTAGAATTTTGTTAATAGTTTAAAATTGAAAACCCGAAAATAACTACTTTTGTTCTATAAGCTATTTACTTGAAGATCAGCATTTTGTTAATAGTTTAAAATTAAAAACTCTAAATTAACTACTTCTGTTCTATAAGTTATTTACTTGAAGATCAGCATTTTGTTAATAGTTTAAAATTAAAGCTATAAACTAACTGCTTTTGTTCTTTTAGTTATTTACTTTAAGAACAGAATTTTGTAGACAATTTAAAATCAAAATCTTCAATCTAATACTTTAGTTGTTTAAGTTATTTACTTGAAGATCTGCAATTTGTTAATAGTTTAAAATTAAAAACTCTAAATTAACAACTTCTGTTCTATAAGATATTTACTTGAAGATCAGCATTTTGTTAATTGTTTAAAATTAAAAACTCTAATTTAACTACTTCTGGTCTATGAGTTATTTACTTGAAGATCAGCATTTTGTTAATAGTTTTAAAAAAAAGCTATAAACTAACTACTTTTCTTCTTTAAGTTATTTACTTGAAGATCAGAATTTTGTTAATAGTTCAAAATTGAAAACTCTAAAATAACTACATTTGTGCTATAAGTTATTTACTTGAAGATCTGGATTTTTTTAATAGTTTAAAATTAAAAACTCTAAATTAACTACTTCTGTTCTATAAGTTATTTACTTGAAGATCAGAATTTTGTTAATAGTTTAAAATTGAAAACCCTAAAATAACTACTTTTGTTCTATAAGTTATTTACTTGAAGATCTGCATTTTGTTTATAGTTTAAAATTAAAAACTCTAAATTAACTACTTCTGTTCTATAAGTTATTTACTTGAAGATCAGCATTTTGTTAATAGTTTAAAATTAAAAACTCTAAATTAACTACTTCTGGTCTATAAGTTATTTACTTGAAAATCAGTATTTTGTTAATAGTTTAAAATTAAAGCTATAAACTAACTACTTTTGTTCTTTTAGTTATTTACTTAAAGAACAGAAATTTGTAGACAATTTAAAATCGAAATCTTCAAACTAATACTTTAGTTCTTTAAGTTATTTACTTGAAGATCAGAATGTTGTTAATAGTATAAAATTGAAAACCCTAAAATAACTATTTTTGTTCTAAAAGTTATTTACTTGAAGAACAGAATTTTGTAGCAATTTAAAATCAAAATCTTCTAACTAATACTTTAGTTACTTAAGTTATTTACTTGAAGATCAGAATTTTGTTAATAGTTTAAAATTGAAAACTCTAAAATAACTACTTTTGTTCTATAAGTTATTTACTTGAACAACAGAATTTTGTAGCAACTTAAAATCAAAATCTTCTAACTAAACTTTAGTTCTTTAAGTTATTTACTTGAAGATCAGAATTTTGTTAATAGTTTAAAATTGAAAACCCTAAAATAACTACTTTTGTTCTATAAGTTATTTACTTGAAGATCTGCATTTTGTTAATAGTTTAAAATTAAAAACTCTAAATTAACTACTTCTGTTCTATAAGTTCTTTACTTGAAGATCAGAATGTTGTTAATAGTTTAAAATTGAAAACTCTAAAATAACTACTTTTGCTCTATAAGTTATTTACTTGAAGAACAGAATTTTGTAGCAATTTAAAATCAAAATCTTCTAATACTTGAGTTCCTTAAGTTATTTACTTGAAGATCAGAATTTTGTTAATAGTTCAAAATTGAAAATACTAAAATAACTATGTTTGTTCTATAAGTTATTTACTTGAAGATCTGGATTTTGATAATAGTTTAAAATTAAAAACTCTAAATTAACTACTTCTGTTCTTTAAGTTATTTACTTGAAGATCTGCATTTTGTTAATAGTTTAAAATTAAAAACTCTAAATTAACTACAGTAGTATAACTATGCGGGTTCCAGATCCGGAAGTAAACATTATGCGGGTTCCAGATCCATTCTCCATAAGATTTAACATGGGAGAAATTTAACTGTTTTTACATCCGGTTTGGGTAAAGGTGTGCCAAAGGTGATAAAGGTGTACAGAAGGTGTACAGGTACAAAAGGTGTACAGGTATGAAAGGTGACAAAGGTGTACAAAAGGTGACAAAGGTGACAAAGGTGTACAGGTACAAAAGGTGTACAGGTACAAAAGGTGACAAAGGTGTACAGGTATGAAAGGTGTACAAAAGGTGTACAGGTATGAAAGGTGTACAGGTAAAAAAGGTGTACTGGTACAAAAGGCGTGGAAGGTGAGACCCCCCAGGTGCGACCCCCAGGTGCGACCCCCAGGTGCGACCCCCAGGTGCGACCCCCAGGTGCGACCCCAGGTGCGACCCCCAGGTGGGACCCCCAGGTAAAGGAAATGTGAAATTCACGATGATGTTGATCATATGACTCAATTAAAAAAGTTCGTTATTTCATAGGTCATGCAAAGTTCAGACAAGTTTAAGCAGATGACTCAAGCAGTCTAATTAAAAAAGGTCGTAGGTCACCAGATTAAAATTAAAAGATAAAACCCAATTAAAAAACAGATATAAATGCTAAGTGCGTCAAGATTTAATTTAGTTGTGTCAAAGTTTTCAAGTTAGTCGTGTTCAAAAAAACGTATCTACCTTTATCGAAATGGCATCTTTACCTAAAATGGTTCATGTTATGGAAGAATCAGTTCGTAGGGCTATGATTGATTCAGTAGGAAATCCATTAGATCTAATTAAATGGATTGATCAATGTTCTCAAAATATAAGATTACTAACCGGATCTCTTAAAGAAGGTGGTTTAAGTGTAGGTGGTAAACGCCTTTTAGAATCGGGCATTGGAAAGATGAAAGGTAAATGAGTAATTTTTAATAATAATAATATATTATTGGTTATCCATTTTAGGGTATAGGGTAATGATGAAATCTATGAAACATCAAGGTGGAGGCGCTACCAATAAGAATCTTAGGAGTAGTAGAATTAGTTGGCAGGATGTTCATTCATCTTTTCAAGGCCGGGTTCGTACGGGTGCAATTGTAAATTTAAAGCATACAGATCCGGAAACATTTTTAGAAGACGCAAAACATTTATTTACGATACGAATTAAAAAGCTTTTAAAAATGTATCCGATGCTTAAAATTAACACCGATTTTTGCTGCGAATTTACCAAGACTACCTCGGATGAAACGGATTTAAAATATTTCAAGTAAAACATATCTATTTCATGTAATGCTTAAAATGCTAATATTCAAAATTAATGTTATAGTACACCCAATGCAATTGTGGATCAAGTAACCGATTTTAAGGAGTGGTGGTTACGCAATGTCCAAACGGTTATACTTATTAAATTAGAAGAGTTTCAAGATCGTGATTCAGGCTGGACTTTAAGTGCAATCGTTAATATTACCATCAATATGAATAAACATTCTGCGATGAGAGGATCATCCTATATACCGTTGCCCGATGATATTAAAAACAAGAATGCATGTATCAATGTTCAAAATAATGATGATGCATGTTTTGCTTGGGCAGTGGTATCGGCCTTATATCCGGCAGGATCTAACACCTACAAAACTTCTTCTTACCCGCATTACTTTGAAGTTTTAAATTTGGCTGGTATAAAGTTTCCCATGACAATCAATCAAATAAAAATATTTGAAAAACTTAATGATATGTCGATCAACTTGTACGTATTGGAGAAAATTAAAAAACGTCACAAGGTACAACCAATCCTCCTCACAAAAACAAAAAAAGATCGACATGTTAATCTGCTTATGATTCAAAATACTTATGACGAAGATGATGTAGAATCACTCAAATTCCATTTCGTTTGGATTAAGAATCTAAGTAGATTAGTATCAATTCAGATGAGTGCCAATAAAAGTAAAATTTATATTTGTGATAGGTGCCTACATTATTTTTATTCGGAAGAAAAATTACATAGACATGAAATTGATTGTGGTAAAGTAAATAACTGTAGGGTAACTATGCCTCAGCAAGGGGAAATTGTCAAATTTCAAAACTTTAAAAATCAAGAAAAAGTGCCTTTTGTAATTTACATGGATACTGAGAGCGTTTTAAAACCGGTTAATAAAAAGTGCGGGATCAACAGTGCAATTTATCAAGAACATGAATCCCATAGTGTAGGTTATTATTTTAAATGTGACTATGACGATTCTTTATCATATTATAAAAGTTATCGCGGTAAAGATTGTGCCAAATGGTTTGCTGAAGAGCTAAAGAAAATTGTTGAGGATGTTGAGCCGGTTTACTGGGCAATGCAGCCGATGCAATTAACCATGAAGGAAGAATGGGAATTTCAAAAAGCTACTAAATGCCACATTTGCGGTAAACAATTTACCTCAAATGACAGTAAAGTACGAGATCACAATCACATAACAGGTGACTATAGGGGTCCGGCACATAACAGCTGCAATCTAAATTATAAAGATTGTAAGTCAATTCCCGTAATTTGTCATAATCTCAGCGGCTATGACGCCCACTTTTTAATTAAGGATATCGCTCAAGAAATTGAAGGTAGTGTGTTTGTCCTCCCCGTAAATAAGGAAAAATATATATCATTCACCAAGTCAGTTAAAGATTCAGAAATTAAATTTAAGTTTATAGACTCGTTTAGAATTATGCCTCAGGGATTGGACGGGTTAGTTTCATATTTAGATAAATTCAAAATTACTGAAGTAGAATATCCGGATAAGACTAAATTTAATTTATTGAAACGTAAAGGCGTATTCCCATATGATCATGTGAAATGTATGAAAATTCTTGATGAAACAAAATTACCAACGCAATCAGAATTTTATAGTACATTAAAAGAAGAATCTATTTCCGACGAGGATTATAATCATGCTCAAAATGTTTGGAATGAATTTAATATAAAAACATTAGGTGAGTACTCGGACTTGTACTTGAAAACCGACGTTTTATTGTTGGCTGATGTATTTGAAAATTTCCGTGAAACCTGCTATAAAGTGTACGGATTAGATGCAGCCCATTACGTAAGTGCTCCTGGCCTAACTTGGGATGCAATGCTTAAATATACCGGAATAGAACTAGATTTGATTAGTGATATCGATATGCTAATGTTTATCGAGCGTGGTATTCGTGGCGGAATTTCGCAATGCTCAAACCGGTTTGCTCGGGCCAATAACAAGTACATGCCCGATTACGATCCTCAGAAAGAAACGTCATATCTGCAATATCTCGACGTTAACAATTTATATGGATATGCAATGTCACAAGCACTACCGTCGGGATGTTTTAAATGGTGTTCCAATACCGATATCAATATTGAGCAAATATCCGATGACAGTAAAATTGGCTATATTTTGGAGGTTGATTTGGAATATCCAAAGGATTTGCATGATCTTCATAATGATTTACCATTTTGCCCCCAAAAACTTAATCCTCCCGGATCGAAACAACCTAAACTACTTACGACACTATACGACAAAGATCGGTAAGTAATTCACTATCGCGCTTTAAAGCAAGCGTTAAAACATGGTTTGAAAATGAAAAAAATCCATCGAGTATTACAATTCAAGCAATCGGCATGGTTAAAACCCTACATTGACTTGAATACAATGATGAGAACCAAAGCTTGTAATAATTTTGAAAAAAATTTTTACAAGTTGATGAATAACGCTGCTTTCGGTAAGACGATGGAAGATGTACGTAAGCGCAAAATAGTAAAGTTGGTTTCAAAATGGGATGGTAGGTATAGCGCCGCCGTTCTAATTGCGAAACCTAATTTTCATAAGCGTACAATTCTCGATGAGAATTTAGTAATTATTGAAATGAACGCTTTGGAAATTACAATGAATAAACCTATATACATAGGGATGTCAGTGCTGGACATATCTAAAATGTCATTATATTCGTTTCATTACGATTTTATGATAAATACCGGATATGAATCTAAAATTATGTACTGCGATACTGATTCATTAATTTATCACGTGAAATGTCCAGACTTTTATAGTGTGATAAAAGATAACATTAACCTGTTTGATACTAGCGATTATTCTCTTAATAATTCTTACGGAATTCCGCTAGCTAATAAAAAAGTCCCGGGGCTGATGAAAGACGAATTGAATGGTAAAGTGATGAGCGACTTTGTAGGATTAAGATCTAAAATGTATAGTTTACGTGTAGACGGTAAGGACTTGATAAAAAAGGCTAAAGGTGTTAAAGGTTATGTAGTTAAGAAAAGTATTAGTTTTAATGATTATATAAATTGTTTAGTAAATAAGGATGTAGTAATAAGAGATCAAAATTGTATTAGATCACAAAATCATAATGTTTATACTATGAAACAAAACCAAAAATTGCTTTAAGTGCTAATGATGATAAAAGGAAATTAATTCCATATTCGAACAATACAATGGCATGGGGTCATTGGCGAATTATGAATATGTAATAATGATTAAATATATATATTGTTAGTAAACGTTGTTTTTTATTCATTTCCAAAATGGCTTTAGATATATTTGGACGTAGCAGGTCAGTATATAATAAGGAAGGTAGAAAAGGTGACCCTGGTATAGGCTTTCATTATACTCCAGATGGTAATTACGATATTAGAAATAAGAGGTTAACGGGCGTGGGGGATGCTGTGAATGACTCTGACGCCGCTACAAAAAAGTATGTGGATACCATGAAAGCGCATAGTGAACAAACAATGTTTGACCTTTATATAAATGATATCAACAGATTACGTGATTCGATTACAAAAATTTCTGAAGAATTTGAATTATTAAAAAGAGGCAATCATCAAATTTCTAAAAAATATGATGAATCAATCAGTTATAATAATAACAAAATAAATAAACTATCCGAGTCTGTGAATCAACAAATACTTATAAACAATCAAAAATGGGATTCGTTTAAAAATATTCAATCAAACATGCTAGAAGATTTTCATATTTTAAATGCCCGTAATAATGAATTAAACGATAATTTTCAAACTCTTACAACTTTATCGTACGATCGCTTAAAAGAACTAACCGATTCCGTGATTAATATAAAAAATCAATTATCCAGTACAACAGCATCATTAAACAATACTCCACCTAATAACCATAATGTCCAGTAAAAGAGGTATCGTTAATGAAATTCATAAGCCCGTCAGAAAAAATTTTCCTCGCAGAGCTGTAATAATTAAAGGTTATGACGATCTATGGCAGGCCGATCTTGCAGAATTTATACCGCACTCTAATATAAATCAAGGCTACAAGTACATTCTATTGGTTATTGATTGTTTTTCAAAGTTCTTATGGACCCGTCCACTAAAATCTAAAAAAACTTCCGAAGTGAGCGAGGCATTAGCATCAATATTGAAACAAGAGCGTCATCCTAAAAATCTTCAAACTGACGACGGCAAAGAATTTTTTAACGAAATATTTTTTAAACTGATGAAAAAGTATGATATAAATCATTACTCTACTTTTAGTGTTAAAAAAGCTTCAATAGTGGAACGCGTAATAAGAACAATTAAAAATTGGCTTTACAAGGAATTTAGCTTTAGAGGTAAATACAAATGGATCGACATTATTCAAGATGTTACACTAAAATATAACAATACTCGTCATCGTACTATAGGCACAAAGCCTTCAAAAGTTACACCGGCTACGAGATTGGACGTTTTCGATGTGAAAAAAATATTACAAAAATCAAAGTTTAGAGTTGGAGATTTTGTTAGAATTAGTAAATATAAATCTATATTCGCCAAGGGTTATACTGGAAACTGGACTGCTGAAATATTTAAAATTTATAAAATTAATCGAGGAAATCCCACGACTTACATTTGATCCAAGATTACGCTGGAGCCCCCATAAAAGGACAGTTTTATAAAGATGAACAAAAACATCTTATCCGAATACATATCTGGTAGAAAAGGTGTTGCGTAAGCGCGACGACAAATTATACGTCAAGTGGTGGGGATTCACAAAGCCATCATGGATCTCAAAAACGTCAATAGAGTAAAATTTAATGAACAAGTTGAAATTAAATATATGTATCATTGGAAATTTGCGTACCATCAAGCACGAAAAGGACCGTGGCTACAGTTTGCTCTCGACAGATGGCGTTTTCAAAATAAAATAAATAATTTAGAATCTATTATAACACCTATTTTATTAAAACAAATAAAAAACAAAATATTTTGAATAAAACTTTTATTTAAATCCTACACAATATTTCATTCTATGATATTGGCTTCTCTAAGTTCTTCTTCGATAGCTAAAATTTCATTATTATGACTCATATTTCCAGCATTTTTTGAAGCATGAAGAAGTGCTAAACGAGCAATGAGTTCTCCAGGTGAATTCCAGTAAACGTATTCAATTGATTTATTATTGACATTTTTAATATCTTTAATTAGACCTTTACCGATAACTTCATTAAATAAAGGTTTAATTATTTTACGATATTTAAAACTTTTATTTCCTTCTATTTGATTGTTTATATTATAGAAACGTTTATGCGCGCTCGTTTGTATTAAAATTTTTTTATATTGCTTCAAGTCATCAGAGTTATAGTCCTGAGGTATTTTTTTAAATAACAGCTCGTACAAGCCTATAGTGCCCTTAAATATTTCATCATCGATACTAAAATCATCGTCTTCAAATATAATTTTTTTATCTCCAATTTTCCATCCATTAGTTTCAGCATCGTGGTAAACACCATAACGGTAATCCATTTCATTTTTAACATCATGCACGGACATGTTAATGTATTGCTGAGATAGTGTATCACGTAAAGAACTTTCTTGATCAAAAGCCTCTACAAATTCATCGTCATCATCTTCACCCCCAGATTCTTTCTTTAGTTCATTCTTTTCAACTTTGAATACTTGCTTAGGTTTATTTTTTTTAAATGCAATCAATTCTTTAATCGGTTCTGTAATCGGTTTGTATACTTCCTCGGCCAATCTCTGAGTTTTAATTTCACCACGCTTTAATTGATCAAATTTTCTCTTTATGGAATTACGTGCCTTGATAATTTTTTTAGTCAATTCAACATCATCAGAATTCATTTTATGATCAGACCTGTTGATCAGACCTGTTGGTTTTATGAACCCTGTTCGTTTTATGAACGGACCTGTTCGTTTTATGAACGGACCTGTTCGTTTTATGAACGGACCTGTTCGTTTTATGAACGGACCTGTTCGTTTTATGAACGGACCTGTTGAACGGACCTGTTCGTTTTATGAACGGACCTGTTCGTTTTATGAACGGACCTGTTCGTTTTATGAACTGGTATACTGGATAGTTGAGTTGATAATGTAAATATTTAAAAAATCAAAGACTTATATAACAGTCAAAGCCTTTCCTATATCGACCATCGTTTATGTTTGATTCCACATTAATTACAATAAATCCAAATGGTTCCTTCCAGCACTCTGCACATATCGAACGAAATTTTTCAAAAGACATGTCGGTACTAACATGGTCATCGTATACATGCTTTAAATTTAAAGCATCTTGTTTGAACAAAATGATAAAATTAGCATTATCTCTTATTAATTGTTTGGGTACTTTCGAATAAGTTTGACAGAGATAGAATGAATCTATTGCATTATGCCGCCCCATACAGAAATAATCTCTTACGCTGATGCTCTTATCTGTTATGACGTCATCAAACACCATTATTGAATTAGGTTTAGCTTTGTTTACAGGTACAACATCGTCGTGCTGCTTAAATGTGTAATATCCCAAACCTTTCATGGGTTCCAGCACATTTTTCAAGTATTGATACTTTGGCTGATGTAAGGACTTTGAATATACGTAGACATTTTTAAATCTCAAACCATTAGGATCTTCAATAATACTGATAAGTGCATTTGTTTTTCCAGATCCCGAACTGCCAGCTATTATAGCTCTAACGGTATCGGGAAATTTTCGAATTTGATGTTTCGGTGGAACCTGGATATAGATTAGTTAAGGAACCCAGCATACCTATATATTTACCTGTACTGACTAATACTATTCATAACATAAGTATTAAATTGGTAGATCACACAGGTGAATCAGTTGATTTTGGCTCCGAACAAGTTACAATTCGTTTAGAATTAAAACGTAATGGGCTTAAATCTTAATAATATAAAAATACCCAACCTCACATACAACATCATTAAATCAACCCACTCCGAAGGTGTAACACCTGCAGAAATAAAAATTTTAGAGTCTTTAGGTTATCGAGTAAAAAAATGCAGGAAGAACAATCATTAAGTACTATTTTTACGGACGTTTATCACGAGGATTTAATCGTCGAAAATGCTCTACATACATACCATCCATACAATAATTCATTTTCCAACTCGGACGAGATTAGAATCGTGATCGAAAAGGGTGAGCTAATCACGGCCACTTATGCCAGCAAAATTTATATCGAGGGTACAATCACTCCAAAAGATGCTACCAAACTATATGAACTTAACGACCCATTATTTTTATTCGAAGAAATACGCTATCAGCTTGGTGACGTCGTTATTGATAGTTGTAGAACTCCAGGCATTTCGTCATTAATTTACGGTCGTTGCGGATATAGTAAAGATGATGTCATTGCATTATCTAATGCGGGGTATAGTCTTTCCAATGGTAAATCACAAATATGCGATTCGGAAAAGAAAAATTTTACAGTCATGATACCTCTTAATCATGTTCTTGGTTTTGCATCATGTTATCGCAGAAATATTTTGAACAGTAGACAAGAACTTATTCTTATCAGATCAAAATCAGATGAAGACGTCTACAGAGGCGATACCGAGGTGACAATAAAAATTACTAAAATTAATTGGAAAGTACCCCATATAACTCCAAGCGATTCTGCAAAGTTGGGAATCTACAACCACATAAATCGTGAAAAGGAAATCGAAATTGGCTTTCATGCTCGACATTTATTCCATTACCCAGCACTTCCAACCCATACAAACATGTTGATTTGGGCGATTCAAAACACCGTTCAAAACAGACGCCCTCGATGGTTATTTATTGCTTTCCAAAGTAATAAACGAAATAATCGATTAGAAAATGCCTCCACTCTATCCCAATGTAACATTAATGATGTTATAGGATTTATAAATCATGTTCGATATCCTTACGAAAAAAGACATAACGACTTTAATAAAAAACGCTGCGTACTAGCATATGATGACTATTTAAATTTTCAAAAAAAGTATTATGATAAGGTCGAACCTATTTATGATTTTGAGCATTTTTTAAAAGAACCAATTTTCGTCATTGACATGTCTAAACAACACAAAAAGGCTGAAGACCCAATATTGAGCGTTAAACTGGAATTACAAGCTTCAACAGATTTCCCCTCTAATACCATTGCTTATGCTTTACTTCTGACCGACTCTGTATATAATTATAATCCGTTTACTGGTGTTGTTAATCAAGTGTAAAATTAATTTTTAAATAACTTTATTAAATTATTAATGATGTTAATCTAATGTAACAACACTTTTTTTAAATAAAACAAACAAATTAATTTAATATTCTGTATTTTTCTTTTGAATACAAATAGAAAACTTTATTTTTAATGAATATTACTTTCAATAGATGTCATAGGCTTCCTTTTTTTTATTAAATAATACATATAGGAATAGATAATAAACAGTATACATGCCAATGACCCTTCACATACGATAATATTATAATCATATGGTATAATATTACACTTAATTAAAACTTTTTCCCATTTTGTTTCGAAAATCTTTGTGAAATTATCAAAGAACTTAATTTTATAGTGAAAAATGTCATGTTTTTCAAAATCGATAGTAAATGCACAAATATCATTGTTTTTTGTTACATTCATCAATTTCCATGAACAATTGTTAGCTTCGGTAAAAGAATCTTCATAGGCCAAACATGCATATCCATATTGCGAATTTTCCGGACATCCTATGTATAAAGTTGTATTTAAAACAGCTGATAATATAAGCCACGAATTCATTTTTAACAATCAAACTTTTTTAGATTTATACTTGAAGTATACCTTTCGACGTTCAATTTGATAATAAAAGACTTAAAGACTTGTCATTGTTTTTTATTTAATACAAATACAATACACATACAAAAAAATAATTTTAGGTTAGATCAGCAAAACTTCAATAATCTTTCAGTTTGTTGATCTAACCTAATTTGATAAGCGCTTAAGAACTTCTTAATAATATTTTTTTAATTGAGTCATTGCGCGATATTTTAATTTTTAGTTAATTTGATAATTACCATTTCTTAGTAATTGATTCATATATTAGTCATATTTAAATACGATTTTAAAATAATTGTTCTTAAAACTATAAATGAAAAAGGAAATTTTTATAATTTCTTTATTAAATCAAATTGTGTATTTCTTATACAAGGTTGATTCTATTGTAATACGCAAGAACCATAAGGGGGTTTATTGATAGCGAAATCGTCCACATCTTTGTATTCCAATAAAGGTGTAATTTCAGGGAAATTTTCATCAGAATCCTTTGTAGATAATTTCAAGCAATTTATAGCTATTGAATTTAATAGCATTTCGAATCTTCCGGAAATATCATAACTTCGATATTCAACTTTTGTAGATGGCTTAGAATAATTTTCAGGTATTGAATTAGGTAAACTTTTTATTCCGCATACATCTTCTCCAAGAAAGGGGCAACGTCGAGACCATTTTTTATGTTCTACCATAGGATCGTCACCAATTTTCCAATCGCCAATAACGATTGAACAAAATGCACACCGCACACTATCACCATTTCTTAAATTATAAAATCCAGCTTTAGCCAACTCATTTGAATTTACGCAGGGGTATTTCCAATCTCTAAAAGAAAATAGGCGATCTTCTTCTTCTGTATATACACCCATGTTCTTCATATAGTAATTGCTTAGATAAGTAATAAACATACTGCATCACCTTTTATAACAAACTACCTGCCCCATAGTACTTTGCTAATGCTTATATAGACACAAAAAAAAACTCAATAGTAAAAATAATTTCATTTACTATAAACTTAAATAAACATACTGCATCACCTTTTATAACAAACTACCTGTCCCATAGTACTTTGCTAATGCTTATATAGACACAAAAAAACTCAAGATTAAAAATAATTTCATTTATTATCAACTTAAATAAACATACTGCATCACCTTTATAACAAACTACCTGTCCCATAGATACAAAAAAAGAAAACTCAATATTAAAATAATTTCATTTATTACAAATATTATATTTTTTTACTACAGCATTGTTATCATTAATCGTTTCATACAATTTAATACAATTATTTATCGAACAAATACATATTTTACGTTTACTATGGTTATTACATAAAGGTGCTTCTGAATAAAATTTGCATTCCATTTCTTCTTCATCTTCAAGCTGATCAAAAACTCTATTACCCAAAATTGGTTTAAGAAATTTAATTTGTTGAGCCCCCTTGCAAAATACTGCATCAGCTTTTTCGGTTTCCTGAATTACAATTTCATTAAAGCATTTTAAATCCGTTGAGCCCGAATTAAAAGGTAATCCATGATGATTGTTTTCTAACCAGCGTACTTGTTGTTGACATTTGGTATCAAGTTCACGAAAAAGACACTTTGATTTAAAAATATAATGTTTAATAGTTTCACCATCACAAATCGCCAGTTCCTTGGGCGTAAATTCAGGCACATTAAATCCTTGTATGTCGATAGTAAAAAACGTATGATATAATTCAGCCATTTTAATAAAATAATTTATGCACAACTTCAGTTATAATATTTGGATGGATACACAAAATTTCGTTAAGACAATACAAATTTTCAGAACTGAGCTCGATATCGGTTGGTCGCGCTATATATCGAATATTATCCAACATATCCCCACCTATTTGCATACATGAATATACAGTTTCTTCCAAATATGTTTTAAAATTTAAATTTTTTAAATTTATCATTCGTACTTGAATTAGTTGAACCATTCCAAATAGATGTGTAAAACTAACTTTTCCAAAATGCATCCACCTGTCTTCTTTCGAAATTTTCAATAGTAATATTCCATTTAAACTTGAGGCTTCTATTGACATTCCATAACTTGTAAATATCGGAATAAACTCAGATTGATCATTTCTTTGTTCGAAATATCTTTCAATGTGCGCCTTGCAGTTAACCAAAATATCCCATTCGTCTTTGGTTAAGTAAATCTCAAATCCTTTGGCATCAATCAATTTGATTCCAATATTAAATTCTTCGAGTTCCAACCCTATTTCGATCAACTTGCTTTTAGATTTGTTGAGAATGTACGTCGTTTTATACACTAATTCCTGATGTTTACATTTTTTCACATCGGCACTTTTATCTGCTTCATCAACTTTGAGTTTTTTGTTTAACGGTTCCATTTTAATAATTTAACTTCGATGCCTTGACGCACTGGAATATTATATCTATCCAAAAACTTTGCATTTATATCTTTTTTAATTTGGGGTGGGGGTCCACATCCGGTGACCTAACTGACTTTTTTAATTTGCTTGCATCAACTTGTCTGAACTTTGCATGACCTATGAAACAACGAACTTTTTAATTGAGTCATATGACCAACGTCATCAAACGATGAATTTCACCCTTAACGACCTTTTCTTAATTTGCTTCAACTTGTCTGACCTTTGCATGACCTATGAAATAACGAACTTTTTTAATTGAGTCATATGATCAACATCATCGTGAATTTCACATTTCCTTTACCTGGGGGTCCCACCTGGGGGTCCCACCTGGGGGGTCGCACCTGGGGGTCGCACCTGGGGGTCGCACCTGGGGGTCGCACCTTCCACGCCTTTTGTGCCAGTACACCTTTTTTACCTGTACAACTTTCATACCTGTACACCTTTTGTACCTGTACACCTTTGTCACCTGTACACCTTTTGTACACCTTTGTCACCTTTTGAACACCTTTACCCAAACCGGATGTAAAAACAGGCAAATTTCTCCCATGTTAAATCTTATGGAAAATGGATCTGGAACCCGCATAATGTTTACTTCCGGATCTGGAACCCGCATAGTTATACTACTAACTACTTCTGGTCTATAAGTTATTTACTTGAAAATCACTATTTTGTTAATAGTTTAAAATTAAAGCTATAAACTAACTACTTTTGTTCTTTTAGTTATTTACTTAAAGAACAGAAATTTGTAGACAGTTTAAAATCGAAATCTACAAACTAATACTTTAGTTCTTTAAGTTATTTACTTGAAGATCAGAATTTTGTTAATAGTTTAAAATTGAAAACCCTAAAATAACTACTTTTGTTCTATAAGTTATTTACTTGAAGAACAGAATTTTGTAGCAGTTTAAAATCAAAATCTTCTAACTAATACTTTAGTTCCTTAAGTTATTTACTTGAAGATCAGAATTTTGTTAATAGTTTAAAATTGCTAACCCTAAAATAACTACTTATGTTCTATAAGTTATTTACTTGAAGATTTGCATTTTGTTAATAGGTTAAAATTAAAGCTATAATCTAACTACTACTGTTTTTTTAGTTATTTACTTAAAGAACAGAAATATGTAAACAATTTAAAATCAAAATCTTCAAACTAATACTTTAGTTCTTTAAGTTATTTACTTGAAGATCTGCATTTTGTTAATAGTTTAAAATTAAAAACTCTAAATTAACTACTTCTGTTCTATAAGTTATTTACTTGAAGATCAGAATGTTGTTAATAGTTTAAAATTGAAAACTCTAAAATAACTACTTTTGTTCTATAAGTTATTTACTTGAAGAACAGAATTTTGTAGCAATTTAAAATTAAAATCTTCTAACTAATACTTTAGTTCCTCAAGTTATTTACTTAAAGATCAGAATTTTGGAAATAGTTTAAAATTGAAAACCCTAAAATAACTACTTTTGTTCTATAAGTTATTTAATTGAAGATCTGCGTTTAGTTAATAGTTTAAAATTAAAAACCCTAAATTAACTACTTCTGTTCTATAAGTTATTTACTTGAAGATCAGAATTTTGTTAATAGTTTAAAATTGAAAACCCTAAAATAACTACTTCTGATCTATAAGTTATTTACTTGAAGATCAGAATTTTGTTAATAGTTAATAATTGAAAACCCTAAAATATCTACTTCTGCTCTATAAGTTATTTACTTGAAGATCTGCATTTTGTTAATAGTTTAAAATTGAAAACCCTAAATTAACTACTTCTGTTCTATAAGTTATTTACTTGAAGATCAGAATTTTGTTAATAGTTTAAAATTGAAAACCCTAAAATAACTACTTCTGTTCTATAAGTTATTTACTTGAAGATCAGAATTTTGTTAATAGTTAATAATTGAAAACCCTAAAATAACTACTTTTGCTCTATAAGAATGTATAGTTATATATATAATATAGTATAAGTTATTTACTTGAAGATCTGCATATTGTTAATAGTTTAAAATTTAAAACTCTAAATTACCTACTTCTGTTCTATAAGTTATTTACTTGCAGATCAGCATTCTGTTAATAGTTTAAAATTAAAAACTCTAAATTAACTACTTCTGTTCTTTAAGTTATTTACTTGAAGATCAGAATTTTGCTAATAGTTTAAAATTGAAAACCCTAAAATAACTACTTCTGTTCTATAAGTTATTTACTTGAAGATCAGAATTTTGTTAATAGTTAAAAATTGAAAACCCTAAAATAACTACTTTTGCTCTATAAGTTATTTACTTGAAGATCTGCATTTTGTTAATAGTTTAAAATTTAAAACTCTAAATTACCTAATTCAGTTCTATAAGTTATTTACTTGCAGATCAGCATTCTGTTAATAGTTTAAAATTAAAAACTCTAAATTAACTACTTCTGGTCTATAAGTTATTTACTTGAAAATCACTATTTTGTTAATAGTTTAAAATTAAAGCTATAAACTAACTACTTTTGTTCTTTTAGTTATTTACTTAAAGAACAGAAATTAGTAGACAATTTAAAATCGAAATCTTCAAACTAATACTTTAGTTCTTTAAGTTATTTACTTGAAGATCAGAATTTTGTTAATAGTTTAAAATTGAAAACCTTAAAATAACTATTTTTGTTCTATAAGTTATTTACTCGAAGATCTGCATTTTGTTAATAGTTTAAAATTAAAAACTCTAAATTAACTACTTCTGTTCTATAAGTTATTTACTTGAAGATCAGAATTTTGTAGCAATTTAAAATTAAAATCTTCTAACTAATACTTTAGTTCCTCAAGTTATTTACTTAAAGATCAGAATTTTGGTAATAGTTTAAAATTGAAAACCCTAAAATAACTACTTTTGTTCTATAAGTTATTTAATTGAAGATCTGCGTTTAGTTAATAGTTTAAAATTAAAAACTCTAAATTAACTACTTCTGTTCTATAAGTTATTTACATGAAGATCAGAATTTTGTTAATAGTTTAAAATTGAAAACCCTAAATTAACTACTTCTGTTCTATAAGTTATTTACTTGAAGATCAGAATTTTGTAGCAATTTAAAATCAAAATCTTCTAACTAATACTTTAGTTCTTTAAGTTATTTACTTGAAGATAAGAATTTTGCTAATAGTTTAAAATTGAAAACCCTAAAATAACTACTTCTGTTCTATAAGTTATTTACTTGAAGATCAGAATTTTGTTAATAGTTAAAAATTGAAAACCCTAAAATAACTACTTTTGCTCTATAAGTTATTTACTTGAAGATCTGCATATTGTTAATAGTTTAAAATTTAAAACTCTAAATTACCTACTTCTGTTCTATAAGTTATTTACTTGCAGATCAGCATTCTGTTAATAGTTTGAAATTAAAAACTCTAAATTAACTACTTCTGTTCTATAAGTTATTTACTTGAAAATCACTATTTTGTTAATAGTTTAAAATTAAAGCTATAAACTAACTACTTTTGTTCTTTTAGTTATTTACTTAAAGAACAGAAATTTGTAGACAATTTAAAATCGAAATCTTCAAACTAATACTTTAGTTCTTTAAGTTATTTACTTGAAGATCTGCATTTTGTTAATAGTTTAAAATTTAAAACTCTAAATTACCTACTTCTGTTTTATAAGTTATTTACTAGCAGATCAGCATTCTGTTAATAGTTTAAAATTAAAAACTCTAAATTAACTACTTCTGGTCTATAAGTTATTTACTTGAAAATCACTATTTTGTTAATAGTTTAAAATTAAAGCTATAAACTAACTACTTTTGTTCTTTTAGTTATTTACTTAAAGAACAGAAATTTGTAGACAATTTAAAATCGAAATCTTCAAACTAATACTTTAGTTCTTTAAGTTATTTACTTGAAGATCAGAATTTTGTTAATAGTTTAAAATTGAAAACCCTAAAATAACTACTTTTGTTCTATAAGTTATTTACTTGAAGAACAGAATTTTGTAGCAGTTTAAAATGAAAATCTTCTAACTAATACTTTAGTTCCTTAAGTTATTTACTTGAAGATCAGAATTTTGTTAATAGTTTAAAATTGAAAACCCTAAAATAACTACTTTTGTTCTATAAGTTATTTACTTGAAGATCTGCATTTTGTTAATAGTTTAAATTTAAAAACTCTAAATTAACTACTTCTGTTCTATAAGTTATTTACTTGAAGATCAGAATTTTGTTAATAGTTTAAAATTGCAAACCCTAAAATAACTACTTTTGTTCTATAAGTTGTTTACTTGAAGATTTGCATTTTGTTAATAGTTTAAAATTAGAGCTATAATCTAACTACTATTGTTCTTTCAGTTATTTACTTAAAGAACAGAAATATGTAAACAATTTAAAATGAAAATCTTCTAACTAATACTTTAGTTCCTTAAGTTATTTACTTGAAGATCAGAATTTTGTTAATAGTTTAAAATTGAAAACCCTAAAATAACTACTTTTGTTCTATAAGTTATTTACTTGAAGATCTGCATTTTGTTAATAGTTTAAATTTAAAAACTCTAAATTAACTACTTCTGTTCTATAAGTTATTTACTTGAAGAACAGAATTTTGTAGCAATTTAAAATCAAAATCTTCTAACTAATTATTGAGTTCCTTAAGTTATTTACTTGAAGATCAGAATTTTGTTAATAGTTTAAAATTGAAAACCCTAAAATAACTACTTTTGTTCTATAAGTTATTTACTTGAAGATCAGAATTTTGTAAATAGTTTAAAATTAAAAACTCTAAATTAACTACTTCTGTTCTATAAGATATTTACTTGAAGATCAGCATTTTGTTAATAGTTTAAAATTAAAAACTCTAAATTAACTACTTCTGTTCTATAAGTTATTTACTTGAAGATCAGAGTTTTGTAAATAAATTAAAATTGAAAACCCTAAAATAACTACTTTTGTTCTATAAGTTATTTACTTGACGAACGGAATTTTGTTAATAGTTTAAAATTAAAAACTCTAAATTAACTACTTCTGTTCTATAAGATATTTACTTGACGATCAGCATTTTGTTAATAGTTTAAAATTAAAAACTCTAAATTAACTACTTCTGTTCTATAAGTTATTTACTTGAAGATCAGAGTTTTGTAAATAGTTTAAAATTGAAAACCCTAAAATAACTACTTTTGTTCTATAAGTTATTTACTTGAAGATCTGCATTTTGTTAATAGTTTAAAATTAAAAACTCTAAATTAACTACTTCTGTTCTATAAGTTATTTACTTGAAGATCAGAATGTTGCTAATAGTTTATAATTGAAAACTCAAAAATAACTACTTTTGTTCTATAAGTTATTTACTTGACGAACGGAATTTTGTAGCAATTTAAAATCAAAATCTTCTAACTAATACTTTAGTTGCTTAAGTTATTTACTTGAAGATCAGAATTTTGTTATAAGTTTAAAATTGAAAACCCTAAAATAACTACTTTTGTTCTATAAGTTATTTACTTGAAGATCTGCATTTTGTTTATAGTTTAAAATTAAAAACTCTAAATTAACTACTTATGTTCTATAAGTTATTTACATGAAGATCATAATTTTGTTAATAGTTTAAAATTGAAAACCCTAAAATAACTACTTTTGTTCTATAAGTTATTTACTTGAAGATTTGCATTCTGTTAATAGTTTAAAATTAAAGCTATAATCTAACTACTTTTGTTCTTTTAGTTATTTACATAAAGAACAGAAATATGTAGACAATTTAAAATCAAAATACTACAAAATACTACAAATACAAAACTAATACTTTAGTTATTTAAGTTATTTACTTGAAGATACGGATTTTGTTAATAGTTTAAAATTAAAAACTCTAAATTAACACCTTCTGTTCTATAAGTTATTTACTTGAAGATCAGAATTTTGTTAATAGTTTAAAATTGAAAATCCTAAAATAACTACTTTTGTACTATAAGTTATTTACTTGAAGATCTGCATTTTGTTAATAGTTTAAAATTAAAAACTCTAAATTAACTGCTTCTGTTCTATAAGTTATTTACTTGAAGATCAGCATTTTGTTAATAGTTTAAAATTAAAAACTCTAAACTAACTACTTTTGTTCGTTTAGTTATTTACTTAAAGTACAGAAATTTGTAGACAATTTAAAATCGAAATCTTCAAACTAATACTTTAGTTCTTTAAGTTATTTACTTGAAGATCAGAATTTTGTTAATAGTTTAAAATTAAAAACTCTAAATTAACTACTTCAGTTCTATAAGTTATTTACTTGAAGGTCAGAATGTTGTTAATAGTTTAAAATTGAAAACCTTAAAATAACTACTTTTGTTCTATAAGTTCTTTACTTGAAGATCAGAATTTTGTTAATAGCTTAAAATTGAAAACCCTAAAATAACTACTTTTGTTCTATAAGTTATTTACTTGAAGATCTGCATTTTGTTTATAGTTTAAAATTAAAAACTCTAAATTACCTACTTCTGTTCTATAAGTTATTTACTTGCAGATCAGCATTCTGTTAATAGTTTAAAATTGAAAACCCTAAAATAACTACTTTTGTTCTATAAGTTATTTACTTGAAGAACAGAATTTTGTAGCAGTTTAAAATCAAAATCTTCTAACTAATACTTTAGTTGCTTAAGTTATTTACTTGAAGATCAGAATTTTGTTAATAGCTTAAAATTGAAAACCCTAAAATAACTACTTTTGTTCTATAAGTTATTTACTTGAAGATCTGCATTTTGTTTATAGTTTAAAATTAAAAACTCTAAATTACCTACTTCTGTTCTATAAGTTATTTACTTGCAGATCAGCATTCTGTTAATAGTTTAAAATTGAAAACCCTAAAATAACTACTTTTGTTCTATAAGTTATTTACTTGAAGAACAGAATTTTGTAGCAGTTTAAAATCAAAATCTTCTAACTAATACTTTAGTTGCTTAAGTTATTTACTTGAAGATCAGAATTTTGTTAATAGTTTAAAATTGAAAACCCTAAAATAACTACTTTTGTTCTATAAGTTATTTACTTGAAGATCTGCATTTTGTTAATAGTTTAAAATTAAAAACTCTAAATTAACTACTTCTGTTCTATAAGTTATTTACTTGAAAATCACTATTTTGTTAATAGTTTAAAATTAAAGCTATAAACTAACTACTTTTGTTCTTTTAGTTATTTACTTAAAGAACAGAAATTAGTAGACAATTTAAAATCGAAATCTTCAAACTAATACTTTAGTTCTTTAAGTTATTTACTTGAAGATCAGAATTTTGTTAATAGTTTAAAATTGAAAACCTTAAAATAACTATTTTTGTTCTATAAGTTATTTACTCGAAGATCTGCATTTTGTTAATAGTTTAAAATTAAAAACTCTAAATTAACTACTTCTGTTCTATAAGTTATTTACTTGAAGATCAGAATTTTGTAGCAATTTAAAATTAAAATCTTCTAACTAATACTTTAGTTCCTCAAGTTATTTACTTAAAGATCAGAATTTTGGTAATAGTTTAAAATTGAAAACCCTAAAATAACTACTTTTGTTCTATAAGTTATTTAATTGAAGATCTGCGTTTAGTTAATAGTTTAAAATTAAAAACTCTAAATTAACTACTTCTGTTCTATAAGTTATTTACATGAAGATAAGAATTTTGTTAATAGTTTAAAATTGAAAACCCTAAATTAACTACTTCTGTTCTATAAGTTATTTACTTGAAGATCAGAATTTTGTAGCAATTTAAAATCAAAATCTTCTAACTAATACTTTAGTTCTTTAAGTTATTTACTTGTAGATCAGAATTTTGCTAATAGTTTAAAATTGAAAACCCTAAAACAACTACTTCTGTTCTATAAGTTATTTACTTGAAGATCAGAATTTTGTTAATAGTTAAAAATTGAAAACCCTAAAATAACTACTTTTGCTCTATAAGTTATTTACTTGAAGATCTGCATATTGTTAATAGTTTAAAATTTAAAACTCTAAATTACCTACTTCTGTTCTATAAGTTATTTACTTGCAGATCAGCATTCTGTTAATAGTTTGAAATTAAAAACTCTAAATTAACTACTTCTGTTCTATAAGTTATTTACTTGAAGATCAGAATTTTGTAGCAATTTAAAATCAAAATCTTCTAACTAATACTTTAGTTCTTTAAGTTATTTACTTGAAGAACAGAATTTTGTAGCAGTTTAAAATCAAAATCTTCTAACTAATACTTTAGTTCCTTAAGTTATTTACTTGAAGATCAGAATTTTGTTAATAGTTTAAAATTGCTAACCCTAAAATAACTACTTATGTTCTATAAGTTATTTACTTGAAGATTTGCATTTTGTTAATAGGTTAAAATTAAAGCTATAATCTAACTACTACTGTTTTTTTAGTTATTTACTTAAAGAACAGAAATATGTAAACAATTTAAAATCAAAATCTTCAAACTAATACTTTAGTTCTTTAAGTTATTTACTTGAAGATCTGCATTTTGTTAATAGTTTAAAATTAAAAACTCTAAATTAACTACTTCTGTTCTATAAGTTATTTACTTGAAGATCAGAATGTTGTTAATAGTTTAAAATTGAAAACTCTAAAATAACTACTTTTGTTCTATAAGTTATTTACTTGAAGAACAGAATTTTGTAGCAATTTAAAATTAAAATCTTCTAACTAATACTTTAGTTCCTCAAGTTATTTACTTAAAGATCAGAATTTTGGTAATAGTTTAAAATTGAAAACCCTAAAATAACTACTTTTGTTCTATAAGTTATTTAATTGAAGATCTGCGTTTAGTTAATAGTTTAAAATTAAAAACCCTAAATTAACTACTTCTGTTCTATAAGTTATTTACTTGAAGATCAGAATTTTGTTAATAGTTTAAAATTGAAAACCCTAAAATAACTACTTCTGATCTATAAGTTATTTACTTGAAGATCAGAATTTTGTTAATAGTTAATAATTGAAAACCCTAAAATATCTACTTTTCCTCTATAAGTTATTTACTTGAAGATCTGCATTTTGTTAATAGTTTAAAATTGAAAACCCTAAATTAACTACTTCTGTTCTATAAGTTATTTACTTGAAGATCAGAATTTTGTTAATAGTTTAAAATTGAAAACCCTAAAATAACTACTTCTGTTCTATAAGTTATTTACTTGAAGATCAGAATTTTGTTAATAGTTAATAATTGAAAACCCTAAAATAACTACTTTTGCTCTATAAGAATGTATAGTTATATATATAATATAGTATAAGTTATTTACTTGAAGATCTGCATATTGTTAATAGTTTAAAATTTAAAACTCTAAATTACCTACTTCTGTTCTATAAGTTATTTACTTGCAGATCAGCATTCTGTTAATAGTTTAAAATTAAAAACTCTAAATTAACTACTTCTGTTCTTTAAGTTATTTACTTGAAGATCAGAATTTTGCTAATAGTTTAAAATTGAAAACCCTAAAATAACTACTTCTGTTCTATAAGTTATTTACTTGAAGATCAGAATTTTGTTAATAGTTAAAAATTGAAAACCCTAAAATAACTACTTTTGCTCTATAAGTTATTTACTTGAAGATCTGCATTTTGTTAATAGTTTAAAATTTAAAACTCTAAATTACCTAATTCAGTTCTATAAGTTATTTACTTGCAGATCAGCATTCTGTTAATAGTTTAAAATTAAAAACTCTAAATTAACTACTTCTGGTCTATAAGTTATTTACTTGAAAATCACTATTTTGTTAATAGTTTAAAATTAAAGCTATAAACTAACTACTTTTGTTCTTTTAGTTATTTACTTAAAGAACAGAAATTAGTAGACAATTTAAAATCGAAATCTTCAAACTAATACTTTAGTTCTTTAAGTTATTTACTTGAAGATCAGAATTTTGTTAATAGTTTAAAATTGAAAACCTTAAAATAACTATTTTTGTTCTATAAGTTATTTACTCGAAGATCTGCATTTTGTTAATAGTTTAAAATTAAAAACTCTAAATTAACTACTTCTGTTCTATAAGTTATTTACTTGAAGATCAGAATTTTGTAGCAATTTAAAATTAAAATCTTCTAACTAATACTTTAGTTCCTCAAGTTATTTACTTAAAGATCAGAATTTTGGTAATAGTTTAAAATTGAAAACCCTAAAATAACTACTTTTGTTCTATAAGTTATTTAATTGAAGATCTGCGTTTAGTTAATAGTTTAAAATTAAAAACTCTAAATTAACTACTTCTGTTCTATAAGTTATTTACATGAAGATCAGAATTTTGTTAATAGTTTAAAATTGAAAACCCTAAATTAACTACTTCTGTTCTATAAGTTATTTACTTGAAGATCAGAATTTTGTAGCAATTTAAAATCAAAATCTTCTAACTAATACTTTAGTTCTTTAAGTTATTTACTTGAAGATAAGAATTTTGCTAATAGTTTAAAATTGAAAACCCTAAAATAACTACTTCTATTCTATAAGTTATTTACTTGAAGATCAGAATTTTGTTAATAGTTAAAAATTGAAAACCCCAAAATAACTACTTTTGCTCTATAAGTTATTTACTTGAAGATCTGCATATTGTTAATAGTTTAAAATTTAAAACTCTAAATTACCTACTTCTGTTCTATAAGTTATTTACTTGCAGATCAGCATTCTGTTAATAGTTTGAAATTAAAAACTCTAAATTAACTACTTCTGTTCTATAAGTTATTTACTTGAAGATCAGAATTTTGTAGCAATTTAAAATCAAAATCTTCTAACTAATACTTTAGTTCTTTAAGTTATTTACTTGAAGAACAGAATTTTGTAGCAGTTTAAAATCAAAATCTTCTAACTAATACTTTAGTTCCTTAAGTTATTTACTTGAAGATCAGAATTTTGTTAATAGTTTAAAATTGCTAACCCTAAAATAACTACTTATGTTCTATAAGTTATTTACTTGAAGATTTGCATTTTGTTAATAGGTTAAAATTAAAGCTATAATCTAACTACTACTGTTTTTTTAGTTATTTACTTAAAGAACAGAAATATGTAAACAATTTAAAATCAAAATCTTCAAACTAATACTTTAGTTCTTTAAGTTATTTACTTGAAGATCTGCATTTTGTTAATAGTTTAAAATTAAAAACTCTAAATTAACTACTTCTGTTCTATAAGTTATTTACTTGAAGATCAGAATGTTGTTAATAGTTTAAAATTGAAAACTCTAAAATAACTACTTTTGTTCTATAAGTTATTTACTTGAAGAACAGAATTTTGTAGCAATTTAAAATTAAAATCTTCTAACTAATACTTTAGTTCCTCAAGTTATTTACTTAAAGATCAGAATTTTGGTAATAGTTTAAAATTGAAAACCCTAAAATAACTACTTTTGTTCTATAAGTTATTTAATTGAAGATCTGCGTTTAGTTAATAGTTTAAAATTAAAAACCCTAAATTAACTACTTCTGTTCTATAAGTTATTTACTTGAAGATCAGAATTTTGTTAATAGTTTAAAATTGAAAACCCTAAAATAACTACTTCTGATCTATAAGTTATTTACTTGAAGATCAGAATTTTGTTAATAGTTAATAATTGAAAACCCTAAAATATCTACTTTTGCTCTATAAGTTATTTACTTGAAGATCTGCATTTTGTTAATAGTTTAAAATTGAAAACCCTAAATTAACTACTTCTGTTCTATAAGTTATTTACTTGAAGATCAGAATTTTGTTAATAGTTTAAAATTGAAAACCCTAAAATAACTACTTCTGTTCTATAAGTTATTTACTTGAAGATCAGAATTTTGTTAATAGTTAATAATTGAAAACCCTAAAATAACTACTTTTGCTCTATAAGAATGTATAGTTATATATATAATATAGTATAAGTTATTTACTTGAAGATCTGCATATTGTTAATAGTTTAAAATTTAAAACTCTAAATTACCTACTTCTGTTCTATAAGTTATTTACTTGCAGATCAGCATTCTGTTAATAGTTTAAAATTAAAAACTCTAAATTAACTACTTCTGTTCTTTAAGTTATTTACTTGAAGATCAGAATTTTGCTAATAGTTTAAAATTGAAAACCCTAAAATAACTACTTCTGTTCTATAAGTTATTTACTTGAAGATCAGAATTTTGTTAATAGTTAAAAATTGAAAACCCTAAAATAACTACTTTTGCTCTATAAGTTATTTACTTGAAGATCTGCATTTTGTTAATAGTTTAAAATTTAAAACTCTAAATTACCTAATTCAGTTCTATAAGTTATTTACTTGCAGATCAGCATTCTGTTAATAGTTTAAAATTAAAAACTCTAAATTAACTACTTCTGGTCTATAAGTTATTTACTTGAAAATCACTATTTTGTTAATAGTTTAAAATTAAAGCTATAAACTAACTACTTTTGTTCTTTTAGTTATTTACTTAAAGAACAGAAATTAGTAGACAATTTAAAATCGAAATCTTCAAACTAATACTTTAGTTCTTTAAGTTATTTACTTGAAGATCAGAATTTTGTTAATAGTTTAAAATTGAAAACCTTAAAATAACTATTTTTGTTCTATAAGTTATTTACTCGAAGATCTGCATTTTGTTAATAGTTTAAAATTAAAAACTCTAAATTAACTACTTCTGTTCTATAAGTTATTTACTTGAAGATCAGAATTTTGTAGCAATTTAAAATTAAAATCTTCTAACTAATACTTTAGTTCCTCAAGTTATTTACTTAAAGATCAGAATTTTGGTAATAGTTTAAAATTGAAAACCCTAAAATAACTACTTTTGTTCTATAAGTTATTTAATTGAAGATCTGCGTTTAGTTAATAGTTTAAAATTAAAAACTCTAAATTAACTACTTCTGTTCTATAAGTTATTTACATGAAGATCAGAATTTTGTTAATAGTTTAAAATTGAAAACCCTAAATTAACTACTTCTGTTCTATAAGTTATTTACTTGAAGATCAGAATTTTGTAGCAATTTAAAATCAAAATCTTCTAACTAATACTTTAGTTCTTTAAGTTATTTACTTGAAGATAAGAATTTTGCTAATAGTTTAAAATTGAAAACCCTAAAATAACTACTTCTATTCTATAAGTTATTTACTTGAAGATCAGAATTTTGTTAATAGTTAAAAATTGAAAACCCTAAAATAACTACTTTTGCTCTATAAGTTATTTACTTGAAGATCTGCATATTGTTAATAGTTTAAAATTTAAAACTCTAAATTACCTACTTCTGTTCTATAAGTTATTTACTTGCAGATCAGCATTCTGTTAATAGTTTGAAATTAAAAACTCTAAATTAACTACTTCTGTTCTATAAGTTATTTACTTGAAGATCAGAATTTTGTAGCAATTTAAAATCAAAATCTTCTAACTAATACTTTAGTTCTTTAAGTTATTTACTTGAAGAACAGAATTTTGTAGCAGTTTAAAATCAAAATCTTCTAACTAATACTTTAGTTCCTTAAGTTATTTACTTGAAGATCAGAATTTTGTTAATAGTTTAAAATTCCTAACCCTAAAATAACTACTTATGTTCTATAAGTTATTTACTTGAAGATTTGCATTTTGTTAATAGGTTAAAATTAAAGCTATAATCTAACTACTACTGTTTTTTTAGTTATTTACTTAAAGAACAGAAATATGTAAACAATTTAAAATCAAAATCTTCAAACTAATACTTTAGTTCTTTAAGTTATTTACTTGAAGATCTGCATTTTGTTAATAGTTTAAAATTAAAAACTCTAAATTAACTACTTCTGTTCTATAAGTTATTTACTTGAAGATCAGAATGTTGTTAATAGTTTAAAATTGAAAACTCTAAAATAACTACTTTTGTTCTATAAGTTATTTACTTGAAGAACAGAATTTTGTAGCAATTTAAAATTAAAATCTTCTAACTAATACTTTAGTTCCTCAAGTTATTTACTTAAAGATCAGAATTTTGGTAATAGTTTAAAATTGAAAACCCTAAAATAACTACTTTTGTTCTATAAGTTATTTAATTGAAGATCTGCGTTTAGTTAATAGTTTAAAATTAAAAACCCTAAATTAACTACTTCTGTTCTATAAGTTATTTACTTGAAGATCAGAATTTTGTTAATAGTTTAAAATTGAAAACCCTAAAATAACTACTTCTGATCTATAAGTTATTTACTTGAAGATCAGAATTTTGTTAATAGTTAATAATTGAAAACCCTAAAATATCTACTTTTGCTCTATAAGTTATTTACTTGAAGATCTGCATTTTGTTAATAGTTTAAAATTGAAAACCCTAAATTAACTACTTCTGTTCTATAAGTTATTTACTTGAAGATCAGAATTTTGTTAATAGTTTAAAATTGAAAACCCTAAAATAACTACTTCTGTTCTATAAGTTATTTACTTGAAGATCAGAATTTTGTTAATAGTTAATAATTGAAAACCCTAAAATAACTACTTTTGCTCTATAAGAATGTATAGTTATATATATAATATAGTATAAGTTATTTACTTGAAGATCTGCATATTGTTAATAGTTTAAAATTTAAAACTCTAAATTACCTACTTCTGTTCTATAAGTTATTTACTTGCAGATCAGCATTCTGTTAATAGTTTAAAATTAAAAACTCTAAATTAACTACTTCTGTTCTTTAAGTTATTTACTTGAAGATCAGAATTTTGCTAATAGTTTAAAATTGAAAACCCTAAAATAACTACTTCTGTTCTATAAGTTATTTACTTGAAGATCAGAATTTTGTTAATAGTTAAAAATTGAAAACCCTAAAATAACTACTTTTGCTCTATAAGTTATTTACTTGAAGATCTGCATTTTGTTAATAGTTTAAAATTTAAAACTCTAAATTACCTAATTCAGTTCTATAAGTTATTTACTTGCAGATCAGCATTCTGTTAATAGTTTAAAATTAAAAACTCTAAATTAACTACTTCTGGTCTATAAGTTATTTACTTGAAAATCACTATTTTGTTAATAGTTTAAAATTAAAGCTATAAACTAACTACTTTTGTTCTTTTAGTTATTTACTTAAAGAACAGAAATTAGTAGACAATTTAAAATCGAAATCTTCAAACTAATACTTTAGTTCTTTAAGTTATTTACTTGAAGATCAGAATTTTGTTAATAGTTTAAAATTGAAAACCTTAAAATAACTATTTTTGTTCTATAAGTTATTTACTCGAAGATCTGCATTTTGTTAATAGTTTAAAATTAAAAACTCTAAATTAACTACTTCTGTTCTATAAGTTATTTACTTGAAGATCAGAATTTTGTAGCAATTTTAAATTAAAATCTTCTAACTAATACTTTAGTTCCTCAAGTTATTTACTTAAAGATCAGAATTTTGGTAATAGTTTAAAATTGAAAACCCTAAAATAACTACTTTTGTTCTATAAGTTATTTAATTGAAGATCTGCGTTTAGTTAATAGTTTAAAATTAAAAACTCTAAATTAACTACTTCTGTTCTATAAGTTATTTACATGAAGATCAGAATTTTGTTAATAGTTTAAAATTGAAAACCCTAAAATAACTACTTTTGTTCTATAAGTTATTTACTTGAAGAACAGAATTTTGTAGCAGTTTAAAATGAAAATCTTCTAACTAATACTTTAGTTCCTTAAGTTATTTACTTGAAGATCAGAATTTTGTTAATAGTTTAAAATTGAAAACCCTAAAATAACTACTTTTGTTCTATAAGTTATTTACTTGAAGATCTGCATTTTGTTAATAGTTTAAAATTAAAAACTCTAAATTAACTACTTCTGTTCTATAAGTTATTTACTTGAAGATTTGCATTTTGTTAATAGTTTAAAATTAGAGCTATAATCTAACTACTATTGTTCTTTCAGTTATTTACTTAAAGAACAGAAATATGTAAACAATTTAAAATCAAAATCTTCAAACTAATACTTTAGTTCTTTAAGTTATTTACTTAAAAATCTGAATTTTGTTAATAGTTTAAAATTAAAAACTCTAAAATACCTACTTTTGCTCTATAAGTTATTTACTTGAAGAACAGAATTTTGTAGCAATTTAAAATCAAAATCTTCTAACTAATTATTGAGTTCCTTAAGTTATTTACTTGAAGATCAGAATTTTGTTAATAGTTTAAAATTAAAAACCCTAAAATAACTACTTTTGTTCTATAAGTTATTTACTTGAAGATCAGAATTTTGTAAATAGTTTAAAATTAAAAACTCTAAAATACCTACTTTTGCTCTATAAGTTATTTACTTGAAGAACAGAATTTTGTAGCAATTTAAAATCAAAATCTTCTAACTAATTATTGAGTTCCTTAAGTTATTTACTTGAAGATCAGAATTTTGTTAATAGTTTAAAATTGAAAACCCTAAAATAACTACTTTTGTTCTATAAGTTATTTACTTGAAGATCAGAATTTTGTAAATAGTTTAAAATTAAAAACTCTTAATTAACTACTTCTGTTCTATAAGATATTTACTTGAAGATCAGCATTTTGTTAATAGTTTAAAATTAAAAACTCTAAATTAACTACTTCTGTTCTATAAGTTATTTACTTGAAGATCAGAGTTTTGTAAATAGTTTAAAATTGAAAACCCTAAAATAACTACTTTTGTTCTATAAGTTATTTACTTGACGAACGGAATTTTGTTAATAGTTTAAAATTAAAAACTCTAAATTAACTACTTCTGTTCTATAAGATATTTACTTGAAGATCAGCATTTTGTTAATAGTTTAAAATTAAAAACTCTAAATTAACTACTTCTGTTCTATAAGTTATTTACTTGAAGATCAGAGTTTTGTAAATAGTTTAAAATTGAAAACCCTAAAATAACTACTTTTGTTCTATAAGTTATTTACTTGAAGATCTGCATTTTGTTAATAGTTTAAAATTAAAAACTCTAAATTAACTACTTCTGTTCTATAAGTTATTTACTTGAAGATCAGAATGTTGCTAATAGTCTATAATTGAAAACTCAAAAATAACTACTTTTGTTCTATAAGTTATTTACTTGACGAACGGAATTTTGTAGCAATTTAAAATCAAAATCTTCTAACTAATACTTTAGTTGCTTAAGTTATTTACTTGAAGATCAGAATTTTGTTATTAGTTTAAAATTGAAAACCCTAAAATAACTACTTTTGTTCTATAAGTTATTTACTTGAAGATCTGCATTTTGTTTATAGTTTAAAATTAAAAACTCTAAATTAACTACTTATGTTCTATAAGTTATTTACATGAAGATCATAATTTTGTTAATAGTTTAAAATTGAAAACCCTAAAATAACTACTTTTGTTCTATAAGTTATTTACTTGAAGATTTGCATTCTGTTAATAGTTTAAAATTAAAGCTATAATCTAACTACTTTTGTTCTTTTAGTTATTTACATAAAGAACAGAAATATGTAGACAATTTAAAATCAAAATACTACAAAATACTACAAATACAAAACTAATACTTTAGTTATTTAAGTTATTTACTTGAAGATACGGATTTTGTTAATAGTTTAAAATTAAAAACTCTAAATTAACACCTTCTGTTCTATAAGTTATTTACTTGAAGATCAGAATTTTGTTAATAGTTTAAAATTGAAAATCCTAAAATAACTACTTTTGTTCTATAAGTTATTTACTTGAAGAACAGAATTTTGTAGCAATTTAAAATCAAAATCTTCTAACTAATTATTGAGTTCTTTAAGTTATTTACTTAAAAATCTGAATTTTGTTAATAGTTTAAAATTAAAAACTCTAAAATACCTACTTTTGCTCTATAAGTTATTTACTTGAAGAACAGAATTTTGTAGCAATTTAAAATCAAAATCTTCTAACTAATTATTGAGTTCCTTAAGTTATTTACTTGAAGATCAGAATTTTGTTAATAGTTTAAAATTAAAAACCCTAAAATAACTACTTTTGTTCTATAAGTTATTTACTTGAAGATCAGAATTTTGTAAATAGTTTAAAATTAAAAACTCTAAAATACCTACTTTTGCTCTATAAGTTATTTACTTGAAGAACAGAATTTTGTAGCAATTTAAAATCAAAATCTTCTAACTAATTATTGAGTTCCTTAAGTTATTTACTTGAAGATCAGAATTTTGTCAATAGTTTAAAATTGAAAACCCTAAAATAACTACTTTTGTTCTATAAGTTATTTACTTGAAGATCAGAATTTTGTAAATAGTTTAAAATTAAAAACTCTAAATTAACTACTTCTGTTCTATAAGATATTTACTTGAAGATCAGCATTTTGTTAATAGTTTAAAATTAAAAACTCTAAATTAACTACTTCTGTTCTATAAGTTATTTACTTGAAGATCAGAGTTTTGTAAATAGTTTAAAATTGAAAACCCTAAAATAACTACTTTTGTTCTATAAGTTATTTACTTGACGAACGGAATTTTGTTAATAGTTTAAAATTAAAAACTCTAAATTAACTACTTCTGTTCTATAAGATATTTACTTGAAGATCAGCATTTTGTTAATAGTTTAAAATTAAAAACTCTAAATTAACTACTTCTGTTCTATAAGTTATTTACTTGAAGATCAGAGTTTTGTAAATAGTTTAAAATTGAAAACCCTAAAATAACTACTTTTGTTCTATAAGTTATTTACTTGAAGATCTGCATTTTGTTAATAGTTTAAAATTAAAAACTCTAAATTAACTACTTCTGTTCTATAAGTTATTTACTTGAAGATCAGAATGTTGCTAATAGTTTATAATTGAAAACTCAAAAATAACTACTTTTGTTCTATAAGTTATTTACTTGACGAACGGAATTTTGTAGCAATTTAAAATCAAAATCTTCTAACTAATACTTTAGTTGCTTAAGTTATTTACTTGAAGATCAGAATTTTGTTATTAGTTTAAAATTGAAAACCCTAAAATAACTACTTTTGTTCTATAAGTTATTTACTTGAAGATCTGCATTTTGTTTATAGTTTAAAATTAAAAACTCTAAATTAACTACTTATGTTCTATAAGTTATTTACATGAAGATCATAATTTTGTTAATAGTTTAAAATTGAAAACCCTAAAATAACTACTTTTGTTCTATAAGTTATTTACTTGAAGATTTGCATTCTGTTAATAGTTTAAAATTAAAGCTATAATCTAACTACTTTTGTTCTTTTAGTTATTTACATAAAGAACAGAAATATGTAGACAATTTAAAATCAAAATACTACAAAATACTACAAATACAAAACTAATACTTTAGTTATTTAAGTTATTTACTTGAAGATACGGATTTTGTTAATAGTTTAAAATTAAAAACTCTAAATTAACACCTTCTGTTCTATAAGTTATTTACTTGAAGATCAGAATTTTGTTAATAGTTTAAAATTGAAAATCCTAAAATAACTACTTTTGTTCTATAAGTTATTTACTTGAAGATCTGCATTTTGTTAATAGTTTAAAATTAAAAACTCTAAATTAACTGCTTCTGTTCTATAAGTTATTTACTTGAAGATCAGCATTTTGTTAATAGTTTAAAATTAAAAACTCTAAACTAACTACTTTTGTTCGTTTAGTTATTTACTTAAAGTACAGAAATTTGTAGACAATTTAAAATCAAAATCTTCAAACTAATACTTTAGTTCTTTAAGTTATTTACTTGAAGATCAGAATTTTGTTAATAGTTTAAAATTAAAAACTCTAAATTAACTACTTCAGTTCTATAAGTTATTTACTTGAAGGTCAGAATGTTGTTAATAGTTTAAAATTGAAAACCCTAAAATAACTACTTTTGTTCTATAAGTTATTTACTTGAAGATCTGCATTTTGTTAATAGTTTAAAATTAAAAACTCTAAATTAACTACTTCTGTTCTATAAGTTCTTTACTTGAAGATCAGAATTTTGTAAATAGCTTAAAATTGAAAACCCTAAAATAACTACTTTTGTTCTATAAGTTATTTACTTGACGAACGGAATTTTGTTAATAGTTTAAAATTAAAAACTCTAAATTAACTACTTCTGTTCTATAAGATATTTACTTGAAGATCAGCATTTTGTTAATAGTTTAAAATTAAAAACTCTAAATTAACTACTTCTGTTCTATAAGTTATTTACTTGAAGATCAGAGTTTTGTAAATAGTTTAAAATTGAAAACCCTAAAATAACTACTTTTGTTCTATAAGTTATTTACTTGAAGATCTGCATTTTGTTAATAGTTTAAAATTAAAAACTCTAAATTAACTACTTCTGTTCTATAAGTTATTTACTTGAAGATCAGAATGTTGCTAATAGTTTATAATTGAAAACTCAAAAATAACTACTTTTGTTCTATAAGTTATTTACTTGACGAACGGAATTTTGTAGCAATTTAAAATCAAAATCTTCTAACTAATACTTTAGTTGCTTAAGTTATTTACTTGAAGATCAGAATTTTGTTATTAGTTTAAAATTGAAAACCCTAAAATAACTACTTTTGTTCTATAAGTTATTTACTTGAAGATCTGCATTTTGTTTATAGTTTAAAATTAAAAACTCTAAATTAACTACTTATGTTCTATAAGTTATTTACATGAAGATCATAATTTTGTTAATAGTTTAAAATTAAAAACTCTAAATTAACTACTTATGTTCTATAAGTTATTTACATGAAGATCATAATTTTGTTAATAGTTTAAAATTGAAAACCCTAAAATAACTACTTTTGTTCTATAAGTTATTTACTTGAAGATTTGCATTCTGTTAATAGTTTAAAATTAAAGCTATAATCTAACTACTTTTGTTCTTTTAGTTATTTACATAAAGAACAGAAATATGTAGACAATTTAAAATCAAAATACTACAAAATACTACAAATACAAAACTAATACTTTAGTTATTTAAGTTATTTACTTGAAGATCAGAATTTTGTAAATAGTTTAAAATTAAAAACTCTAAAATACCTACTTTTGCTCTATAAGTTATTTACTTGAAGAACAGAATTTTGTAGCAATTTAAAATCAAAATCTTCTAACTAATTATTGAGTTCCTTAAGTTATTTACTTGAAGATCAGAATTTTGTTAATAGTTTAAAATTGAAAACCCTAAAATAACTACTTTTGTTCTATAAGTTATTTACTTGAAGATCAGAATTTTGTAAATAGTTTAAAATTAAAAACTCTAAATTAACTACTTCTGTTCTTTAAGATATTTACTTGAAGATCAGCATTTTGTTAATAGTTTAAAATTAAAAACTCTAAATTAACTACTTCTGTTCTATAAGTTATTTACTTGAAGATCAGAGTTTTGTAAATAGTTTAAAATTGAAAACCCTAAAATAACTACTTTTGTTCTATAAGTTATTTACTTGACGAACGGAATTTTGTTAATAGTTTAAAATTAAAAACTCTAAATTAACTACTTCTGTTCTATAAGATATTTACTTGAAGATCAGCATTTTGTTAATAGTTTAAAATTAAAAACTCTAAATTAACTACTTCTGTTCTATAAGTTATTTACTTGAAGATCAGAGTTTTGTAAATAGTTTAAAATTGAAAACCCTAAAATAACTACTTTTGTTCTATAAGTTATTTACTTGAAGATCTGCATTTTGTTAATAGTTTAAAATTAAAAACTCTAAATTAACTACTTCTGTTCTATAAGTTATTTACTTGAAGATCAGAATGTTGCTAATAGTTTATAATTGAAAACTCAAAAATAACTACTTTTGTTCTATAAGTTATTTACTTGACGAACGGAATTTTGTAGCAATTTAAAATCAAAATCTTCTAACTAATACTTTAGTTGCTTAAGTTATTTACTTGAAGATCAGAATTTTGTTATTAGTTTAAAATTGAAAACCCTAAAATAACTACTTTTGTTCTATAAGTTATTTACTTGAAGATCTGCATTTTGTTTATAGTTTAAAATTAAAAACTCTAAATTAACTACTTATGTTCTATAAGTTATTTACATGAAGATCATAATTTTGTTAATAGTTTAAAATTGAAAACCCTAAAATAACTACTTTTGTTCTATAAGTTATTTACTTGAAGATTTGCATTCTGTTAATAGTTTAAAATTAAAGCTATAATCTAACTACTTTTGTTCTTTTAGTTATTTACATAAAGAACAGAAATATGTAGACAATTTAAAATCAAAATACTACAAAATACTACAAATACAAAACTAATACTTTAGTTATTTAAGTTATTTACTTGAAGATCAGAATTTTGTAAATAGTTTAAAATTAAAAACTCTAAAATACCTACTTTTGCTCTATAAGTTATTTACTTGAAGAACAGAATTTTGTAGCAATTTAAAATCAAAATCTTCTAACTAATTATTGAGTTCCTTAAGTTATTTACTTGAAGATCAGAATTTTGTTAATAGTTTAAAATTGAAAACCCTAAAATAACTACTTTTGTTCTATAAGTTATTTACTTGAAGATCAGAATTTTGTAAATAGTTTAAAATTAAAAACTCTAAATTAACTACTTCTGTTCTTTAAGATATTTACTTGAAGATCAGCATTTTGTTAATAGTTTAAAATTAAAAACTCTAAATTAACTACTTCTGTTCTATAAGTTATTTACTTGAAGATCAGAGTTTTGTAAATAGTTTAAAATTGAAAACCCTAAAATAACTACTTTTGTTCTATAAGTTATTTACTTGACGAACGGAATTTTGTTAATAGTTTAAAATTAAAAACTCTAAATTAACTACTTCTGTTCTATAAGATATTTACTTGAAGATCAGCATTTTGTTAATAGTTTAAAATTAAAAACTCTAAATTAACTACTTCTGTTCTATAAGTTATTTACTTGAAGATCAGAGTTTTGTAAATAGTTTAAAATTGAAAACCCTAAAATAACTACTTTTGTTCTATAAGTTATTTACTTGAAGATCTGCATTTTGTTAATAGTTTAAAATTAAAAACTCTAAATTAACTACTTCTGTTCTATAAGTTATTTACTTGAAGATCAGAATGTTGCTAATAGTTTATAATTGAAAACTCAAAAATAACTACTTTTGTTCTATAAGTTATTTACTTGACGAACGGAATTTTGTAGCAATTTAAAATCAAAATCTTCTAACTAATACTTTAGTTGCTTAAGTTATTTACTTGAAGATCAGAATTTTGTTATTAGTTTAAAATTGAAAACCCTAAAATAACTACTTTTGTTCTATAAGTTATTTACTTGAAGATCTGCATTTTGTTTATAGTTTAAAATTAAAAACTCTAAATTAACTACTTATGTTCTATAAGTTATTTACATGAAGATCATAATTTTGTTAATAGTTCAAAATTGAAAACCCTAAAATAACTACTTTTGTTCTATAAGTTATTTACTTGAAGATTTGCATTCTGTTAATAGTTTAAAATTAAAGCTATAATCTAACTACTTTTGTTCTTTTAGTTATTTCCATAAAGAACAGAAATATGTAGACAATTTAAAATCAAAATACTACAAAATACTACAAATACAAAACTAATACTTTAGTTATTTAAGTTATTTACTTGAAGATACGGATTTTGTTAATAGTTTAAAATTAAAAACTTTAAATTAACACCTTCTGTTCTATAAGTTATTTACTTGAAGATCAGAATTTTGTTAATAGTTTAAAATTGAAAATCCTAAAATAACTACTTTTGTTCTATAAGTTATTTACTTGAAGAACAGAATTTTGTAGCAATTTAAAATCAAAATCTTCTAACTAATTATTGAGTTCTTTAAGTTATTTACTTAAAAATCTGAATTTTGTTAATAGTTTAAAATTAAAAACTCTAAAATACCTACTTTTGCTCTATAAGTTATTTACTTGAAGAACAGAATTTTGTAGCAATTTAAAATCAAAATCTTCTAACTAATTATTGAGTTCCTTAAGTTATTTACTTGAAGATCAGAATTTTGTTAATAGTTTAAAATTAAAAACCCTAAAATAACTACTTTTGTTCTATAAGTTATTTACTTGAAGATCAGAATTTTGTAAATAGTTTAAAATTAAAAACTCTAAAATACCTACTTTTGCTCTATAAGTTATTTACTTGAAGAACAGAATTTTGTAGCAATTTAAAATCAAAATCTTCTAACTAATTATTGAGTTCCTTAAGTTATTTACTTGAAGATCAGAATTTTGTTAATAGTTTAAAATTGAAAACCCTAAAATAACTACTTTTGTTCTATAAGTTATTTACTTGAAGATCAGAATTTTGTAAATAGTTTAAAATTAAAAACTCTAAATTAACTACTTCTGTTCTATAAGATATTTACTTGAAGATCAGCATTTTGTTAATAGTTTAAAATTAAAAACTCTAAATTAACTACTTCTGTTCTATAAGTTATTTACTTGAAGATCAGAGTTTTGTAAATAGTTTAAAATTGAAAACCCTAAAATAACTACTTTTGTTCTATAAGTTATTTACTTGACGAACGGAATTTTGTTAATAGTTTAAAATTAAAAACTCTAAATTAACTACTTCTGTTCTATAAGATATTTACTTGAAGATCAGCATTTTGTTAATAGTTTAAAATTAAAAACTCTAAATTAACTACTTCTGTTCTATAAGTTATTTACTTGAAGATCAGAGTTTTGTAAATAGTTTAAAATTGAAAACCCTAAAATAACTACTTTTGTTCTATAAGTTATTTACTTGAAGATCTGCATTTTGTTAATAGTTTAAAATTAAAAACTCTAAATTAACTACTTCTGTTCTATAAGTTATTTACTTGAAGATCAGAATGTTGCTAATAGTTTATAATTGAAAACTCAAAAATAACTACTTTTGTTCTATAAGTTATTTACTTGACGAACGGAATTTTGTAGCAATTTAAAATCAAAATCTTCTAACTAATACTTTAGTTGCTTAAGTTATTTACTTGAAGATCAGAATTTTGTTATTAGTTTAAAATTGAAAACCCTAAAATAACTACTTTTGTTCTATAAGTTATTTACTTGAAGATCTGCATTTTGTTTATAGTTTAAAATTAAAAACTCTAAATTAACTACTTATGTTCTATAAGTTATTTACATGAAGATCATAATTTTGTTAATAGTTTAAAATTGAAAACCCTAAAATAACTACTTTTGTTCTATAAGTTATTTACTTGAAGATTTGCATTCTGTTAATAGTTTAAAATTAAAAACTCTAAATTAACTGCTTCTGTTCTATAAGTTATTTACTTGAAGATCAGCATTTTGTTAATAGTTTAAAATTAAAAACTCTAAACTAACTACTTTTGTTCGTTTAGTTATTTACTTAAAGTACAGAAATTTGTAGACAATTTAAAATCGAAATCTTCAAACTAATACTTTAGTTCTTTAAGTTATTTACTTGAAGATCAGAATTTTGTTAATAGTTTAAAATTAAAAACTCTAAATTAACTACTTCAGTTCTATAAGTTATTTACTTGAAGGTCAGAATGTTGTTAATAGTTTAAAATTGAAAACCCTAAAATAACTACTTTTGTTCTATAAGTTATTTACTTGAAGATCTGCATTTTGTTAATAGTTTAAAATTAAAAACTCTAAATTAACTACTTCTGTTCTATAAGTTCTTTACTTGAAGATCAGAATTTTGTTATTAGTTTAAAATTGAAAACCCTAAAATAACTACTTTTGTTCTATAAGTTATTTACTTGAAGATCTGCATTTTGTTTATAGTTTAAAATTAAAAACTCTAAATTAACTACTTATGTTCTATAAGTTATTTACATGAAGATCATAATTTTGTTAATAGTTCAAAATTGAAAACCCTAAAATAACTACTTTTGTTCTATAAGTTATTTACTTGAAGATTTGCATTCTGTTAATAGTTTAAAATTAAAGCTATAATCTAACTACTTTTGTTCTTTTAGTTATTTCCATAAAGAACAGAAATATGTAGACAATTTAAAATCAAAATACTACAAAATACTACAAATACAAAACTAATACTTTAGTTATTTAAGTTATTTACTTGAAGATACGGATTTTGTTAATAGTTTAAAATTAAAAACTTTAAATTAACACCTTCTGTTCTATAAGTTATTTACTTGAAGATCAGAATTTTGTTAATAGTTTAAAATTGAAAATCCTAAAATAACTACTTTTGTTCTATAAGTTATTTACTTGAAGAACAGAATTTTGTAGCAATTTAAAATCAAAATCTTCTAACTAATACTTTAGTTGCTTAAGTTATTTACTTGAAGATCAGAATTTTGTTATTAGTTTAAAATTGAAAACCCTAAAATAACTACTTTTGTTCTATAAGTTATTTACTTGAAGATCTGCATTTTGTTTATAGTTTAAAATTAAAAACTCTAAATTAACTACTTATGTTCTATAAGTTATTTACATGAAGATCATAATTTTGTTAATAGTTTAAAATTGAAAACCCTAAAATAACTACTTTTGTTCTATAAGTTATTTACTTGAAGATTTGCATTCTGTTAATAGTTTAAAATTAAAAACTCTAAATTAACTGCTTCTGTTCTATAAGTTATTTACTTGAAGATCAGCATTTTGTTAATAGTTTAAAATTAAAAACTCTAAACTAACTACTTTTGTTCGTTTAGTTATTTACTTAAAGTACAGAAATTTGTAGACAATTTAAAATCGAAATCTTCAAACTAATACTTTAGTTCTTTAAGTTATTTACTTGAAGATCAGAATTTTGTTAATAGTTTAAAATTAAAAACTCTAAATTAACTACTTCAGTTCTATAAGTTATTTACTTGAAGGTCAGAATGTTGTTAATAGTTTAAAATTGAAAACCCTAAAATAACTACTTTTGTTCTATAAGTTATTTACTTGAAGATCTGCATTTTGTTAATAGTTTAAAATTAAAAACTCTAAATTAACTACTTCTGTTCTATAAGTTCTTTACTTGAAGATCAGAATTTTGTTAATAGCTTAAAATTGAAAACCCTAAAATAACTACTTTTGTTCTATAAGTTATTTACTTGAAGATCTGCATTTTGTTTATAGTTTAAAATTAAAAACTCTAAATTACCTACTTCTGTTCTATAAGTTATTTACTTGCAGATCAGCATTCTGTTAATAGTTTAAAATTGAAAACCCTAAAATAACTACTTTTGTTCTATAAGTTATTTACTTGAAGAACAGAATTTTGTAGCAGTTTAAAATCAAAATCTTCTAACTAATACTTTAGTTGCTTAAGTTATTTACTTGAAGATCAGAATTTTGTTAATAGTTTAAAATTGAAAACCCTAAAATAACTACTTTTGTTCTATAAGTTATTTACTTGAAGATCTGCATTTTGTTAATAGTTTAAAATTAAAAACTCTAAATTAACTACTTCTGTTCTATAAGTTATTTACTTGAAGATCAGAATTTTGTTAATAGTTTAAAATTGCAAACCCTAAAATAACTACTTTTGTTCTATAAGTTATTTACTTGAAGATTTGCATTTTGTTGATAGTTTAAAATTAAAGCTATAATCTAACTACTATTGTTCTTTTAGTTATTTACTTAAAGAACAGAAATATGTAAACAATTTAAAATCAAAATCTTCAAACTAATACTTTAGTTCTTTAAGTTATTTACTTGAAGATCAGAATTTTGTTAATAGTTTAAAATCGAAAACCCTAAAATAACTACTTTTGTTCTATAAGTTATTTACATGAAGATCAGAATTTTGTTAATAGTTTAAAATTGAAAACCCTAAAATAACACTATTTTTGTTCTATAAGTTATTTACTTAAAGATCTGAATTTTGTTAATAGTTTAAAATTAAAAACTCTAAAATACCTACTTTTGCTCTATAAGTTATTTACTTGAAGAACAGAATTTTAAAGCAATTTAAAATCAAAATCTTCTAACTAATACTTGAGTTCCTTAAGTTATTTACTTGAAGATCAGAATTTTGTTAATAGTTTAAAATTGAAAACCCTAAAATAACTACTTTTGTTCTATAAGTTATTTACTTGAAGATCAGAATTTTGTAAATAGTTTAAAATTGAAAACCCTAAAATAACTACTTTTGTTCTATAAGTTATTTACTTGAAGATCTGCATTTTGTTAATAGTTTAAAATTAAAAACTCTAAATTAACTACTTCTGTTCTATAAGATATTTACTTGAAGATCAGCATTTTGTTAATAGTTTAAAATTAAAAACTCTAAATTAACTACTTCTGTTCTATAAGTTATTTACTTGAAGATCAGAGTTTTGTAAATAGTTTAAAATTGAAAACCCTAAAATAACTACTTTTGTTCTATAAGTTATTTACTTGAAGATCTGCATTTTGTTAATAGTTTAAAATCAAAAACTCTAAATTAACTACTTCTGTTCTATAAGTTATTTACTTGAAGATCAGAATGTTGCTAATAGTTTAAAATTGAAAACTCAAAAATAACTACTTTTGTTCTATAATTTATTTACTTGACGAACGGAATTTTGTAGCAATTTAAAATCAAAATCTTCTAACTAATACTTTAGTTGCTTAAGTTATTTACTTGAAGATCAGAATTTTGTTATTAGTTTAAAATTGAAAACCCTAAAATAACTACTTTTGTTCTATAAGTTATTTACTTGAAGATCTGCATTTTGTTTATAGTTTAAAATTAAAAACTCTAAATTACCTACTTCTGTTCTATAAGTTATTTACTTGCAGATCAGCATTCTGTTAATAGTTTAAAATTAAAAACTCTAAATTAACTACTTCTGTTCTATAAGTTATTTACTTGAAGATCAGAATTTTGTAGCAATTTAAAATCAAAATCTTCTAACTAATACTTTAGTTCTTTAAGTTATTTACTTGAAGATCAGAATTTTGCTAATAGTTTAAAATTGAAAACCCTAAAATAACTACTTCTGTACTATAAGTTATTTACTTGAAGATCAGAATTTTCTTAATAGTTAAAAATTGAAAACCCTAAAATAACTACTTTTGCTCTATAAGTTATTTACTAGCAGATCAGCATTCTGTTAATAGTTTAAAATTAAAAACTCTAAATTAACTACTTCTGTTCTATAAGTTATTTACTTGAAGATTTGCATTTTGTTAATAGTTTAAAATTAGAGCTATAATCTAACTACTATTGTTCTTTCAGTTATTTACTTAAAGAACAGAAATATGTAAACAATTTAAAATCAAAATCTTCAAACTAATACTTTAGTTCTTTAAGTTATTTACTTAAAAATCTGAATTTTGTTAATAGTTTAAAATTAAAAACTCTAAAATACCTACTTTTGCTCTATAAGTTATTTACTTGAAGAACAGAATTTTGTAGCAATTTAAAATCAAAATCTTCTAACTAATTATTGAGTTCCTTAAGTTATTTACTTGAAGATCAGAATTTTGTTAATAGTTTAAAATTAAAAACCCTAAAATAACTACTTTTGTTCTATAAGTTATTTACTTGAAGATCAGAATTTTGTAAATAGTTTAAAATTAAAAACTCTAAAATACCTACTTTTGCTCTATAAGTTATTTACTTGAAGAACAGAATTTTGTAGCAATTTAAAATCAAAATCTTCTAACTAATTATTGAGTTCCTTAAGTTATTTACTTGAAGATCAGAATTTTGTTAATAGTTTAAAATTGAAAACCCTAAAATAACTACTTTTGTTCTATAAGTTATTTACTTGAAGATCAGAATTTTGTAAATAGTTTAAAATTAAAAACTCTAAATTAACTACTTCTGTTCTATAAGATATTTACTTGAAGATCAGCATTTTGTTAATAGTTTAAAATTAAAAACTCTAAATTAACTACTTCTGTTCTATAAGTTATTTACTTGAAGAACAGAATTTTGTAGCAGTTTAAAATCAAAATCTGCTAACTAATACTTTAGTTGCTTAAGTTATTTACTTGAAGATCAGAATTTTGTTAATAGTTTAAAATTGAAATCCCTAAAATCACTACTTTTGTTCTATAAGTTATTTACTTGAAGATCTGCATTTTGTTAATAGTTTAAAATTAAAAACTCTAAATTAACTACTTCTGTTCTATAAGTTATTTACTTGAAGATCAGAATTTTGTTAATAGTTTAAAATTGCAAACCCTAAAATAACTACTTTTGTTCTATAAGTTATTTACTTGAAGATTTGCATTTTGTTGATAGTTTAAAATTAAAGCTATAATCTAACTACTATTGTTCTTTTAGTTATTTACTTAAAGAACAGAAATATGTAAACAATTTAAAATCAAAATCTTCAAACTAATACTTTAGTTCTTTAAGTTATTTACTTGAAGATCAGAATTTTGTTAATAGTTTAAAATCGAAAACCCTAAAATAACTACTTTTGTTCTATAAGTTATTTACATGAAGATCAGAATTTTGTTAATAGTTTAAAATTGAAAACCCTAAAATAACACTATTTTTGTTCTATAAGTTATTTACTTAAAGATCTGAATTTTGTTAATAGTTTAAAATTAAAAACTCTAAAATACCTACTTTTGCTCTATAAGTTATTTACTTGAAGAACAGAATTTTAAAGCAATTTAAAATCAAAATCTTCTAACTAATACTTGAGTTCCTTAAGTTATTTACTTGAAGATCAGAATTTTGTTAATAGTATAAAATTGAAAACCCTAAAATAACTACTTTTGTTCTATAAGTTATTTACTTGAAGATCAGAATTTTGTAAATAGTTTAAAATTGAAAACCCTAACCCTAAAATAACTACTTTTGTTCTATAAGTTATTTACTTGAAGATCTGCATTTTGTTAATAGTTTAAAATTAAAAACTCTAAATTAACTACTTCTGTTCTATAAGATATTTACTTGAAGATCAGCATTTTGTTAATAGTTTAAAATTAAAAACTCTAAATTAACTACTTCTGTTCTATAAGTTATTTACTTGAAGATCAGAGTTTTGTAAATAGTTTAAAATTGAAAACCCTAAAATAACTACTTTTGTTCTATAAGTTATTTACTTGAAGATCTGCATTTTGTTAATAGTTTAAAATCAAAAACTCTAAATTAACTACTTCTGTTCTATAAGTTATTTACTTGAAGATCAGAATGTTGCTAATAGTTTAAAATTGAAAACTCAAAAATAACTACTTTTGTTCTATAATTTATTTACTTGACGAACGGAATTTTGTAGCAATTTAAAATCAAAATCTTCTAACTAATACTTTAGTTGCTTAAGTTACTTACTTGAAGATCAGAATTTTGTTATTAGTTTAAAATTGAAAACCCTAAAATAACTACTTTTGTTCTATAAGTTATTTACTTGAAGTTCTGCATTTTGTTTATAGTTTAAAATTAAAAACTCTAAATTACCTACTTCTGTTCTATAAGTTATTTACTTGCAGATCAGCATTCTGTTAATAGTTTAAAATTAAAAACTCTAAATTAACTACTTCTGTTCTATAAGTTATTTACTTGAAGATCAGAATTTTGTAGCAATTTAAAATCAAAATCTTCTAACTAATACTTTAGTTCTTTAAGTTATTTACTTGAAGATCAGAATTTTGCTAATAGTTTAAAATTGAAAACCCTAAAATAACTACTTCTGTACTATAAGTTATTTACTTGAAGATCTGCATTTTGTTAATAGTTTAAAATTAAAGCTATAAACTAACTACTTTTGTTCTTTTAGTTATTTACTTAAAGAACAGAAATTTGTAGACAATTTAAAATCGAAATCTTCAAACTAATACTTTAGTTCTTTAAGTTATTTACTTGAAGATCAGAATTTTGTTAATAGTTTAAAATTGAAAACCCTAAAATAACTACTTTTGTTCTATAAGTTATTTACTTGAAGAACAGAATTTTGTAGCAGATTAAAATCAAAATCTTCTAACTAATACTTTAGTTCCTTAAGTTATTTACTTGAAGATCAGAATTTTGTTAATAGTTTAAAATTGAAAACCCTAAAATAACTACTTTTGTTCTATAAGTTATTTACTTGAAGATCTGCATTTTGTTAATAGTTTAAAATTAAAAACTCTAAATTAACTACTTCTGTTCTATAAGTTACTTACTAGAAGATCAGAATTTTGTTAATAGTTTAAAATTGCAAACCCTAAAATAACTACTTTTGTTCTATAAGTTATTTACTTGAAGATTTGCATTTTGTTAATAGTTTAAAATTAAGCTATAATCTAACTACTATTGTTCTTTTAGTTATTTACTTAAAGAACAGAAATATGTAAACAATTTAAAATCAAAATCTTCAAACTAATACTTTAGTTCTTTAAGTTATTTACTTGAAGATCAGAATTTTGTTAATAGTTTAAAATTAAAAACTCTAAAATAACTACTTTTGCTCTATAAGTTATTTACTTGAAGATCTGCATTTTGTTAATAGTTTAAAATTTAAAACTCTAAATTACCTACTTCTGTTCTATAAGTTATTTACTAGCAGATCAGCATTCTGTTAATAGTTTAAAATTAAAAACTCTAAATTAACTACTTCTGGTCTATAAGCTATTTACTTGAAAATCACTATTTTGTTAATAGTTTAAAATTAAAGCTATAAACTAACTACTTTTGTTCTTTTAGTTATTTACTTAAAGAACAGAAATTTGTAGACAATTTAAAATCGAAATCTTCAAACTAATACTTTAGTTCTTTAAGTTATTTACTTGAAGATCAGAATTTTGTTAATAGTTTAAAATTGAAAATCCTAAAATAACTACTTTTGTTCTATAAGTTATTTACTTGAAGATCTGCATTTTGTTAATAGTTTAAAATTAAAAACTCTAAATTAACTGCTTTTGTTCTATAAGTTATTTACTTGAAGAACATAATTTTGTAGCAATTTAAAATCAAAATCTTCTAACTAATACTTTAGTTACTTAAGTTATTTACTTGAAGATCAGAATTTTGTTAATAGTTTAAAATTGAAAACTCTAAAATAATTACTTTTGTTCTATATGTTATTTACTTGAAGAACATAATTTTGTAGCAATTTAAAATCAAAATCATCTAACTAATACTTTAGTTCTTTAAGTTATTTACTTGAAGATCTGCATTTTGTTAATAGTTTAAAATTAAAAACTCTAAATTAACTACTTCTGTTCTATAAATTATTTACTTAAAGATCAGAATTTTGTTAATAGTTTAAAATTGAAAACTCTAAAATAACTACTTTTGTTCTATAAGTTATTTACTTGAAGAACAGAATTTTGTAGCAATTTAAAATCAAAATCTTCTAACTAATACTTTAGTTCTTTAAGTTATTTACTTGAAGATCACAATTTTGCTAATAGTTTAAAATTGAAAACTCTAAAATAACTATATTTGTTTTATAATTTATTTACTTGAAGATCTGCATTTTGTTAATAGCTTAAAATTAAAAACTCTAAATTAACTACTTCTGTTCTATAAGTTATTTACTTGAAGATCAGAATGTTGTCAATAGTTTAAAATTGAAAACTCTCAAATACTACTTTTGTTCTATAAGTTACTTACTTGAAGAACAGAATTTTGTAGCAATTTAAAATTAAAATCTTCTAACTAATACTTTAGTTCCTTAAGTTATTTACCTAAAGATCAGAATTTTGTTAATGGTTTAAAATTGAAAACCCTAAAATAACTACTTTTGTTCTATAAGTTATTTACTTGAAGATCTGCGTTTAGTTAATAGTTTAAAATTAAAAAGTCTAAATTAACTACTTCTGTTCTATAAGTTCTTTACTTGAAGATTAGAATTTTATTAATAGTTTAAAATTGAAAACCCTAAAATAACTACTTTTGTTCTATAAGTTATTTACTTGAAGATCTGCATTTTGTTAATAGTTTAAAATTAAAGCTATAAACTAACTACTTTTGTTCTTTTAGTTATTTACTTAAAGAACAGAAATTTGTAGACAATTTAAAATCGAAATCTTCAAACTAATACTTTAGTTCTTTAAGTTATTTACTTGAAGATCAGAATTTTGTTAATAGTTTAAAATTGAAAACCCTAAAATAACTACTTTTGTTCTATAAGTTATTTACTTGAAGAACAGAATTTTGTAGCAGATTAAAATCAAAATCTTCTAACTAATACTTTAGTTCCTTAAGTTATTTACTTGAAGATCAGAATTTTGTTAATAGTTTAAAATTGAAAACCCTAAAATAACTACTTTTGTTCTATAAGTTATTTACTTGAAGATCTGCATTTTGTTAATAGTTTAAAATTAAAAACTCTAAATTAACTACTTCTGTTCTATAAGTTATTTACTAGAAGATCAGAATTTTGTTAATAGTTTAAAATTGCAAACCCTAAAATAACTACTTTTGTTCTATAAGTTATTTACTTGAAGATTTGCATTTTGTTAATAGTTTAAAATTAAGCTATAATCTAACTACTATTGTTCTTTTAGTTATTTACTTAAAGAACAGAAATATGTAAACAATTTAAAATCAAAATCTTCAAACTAATACTTTAGTTCTTTAAGTTATTTACTTGAAGATCAGAATTTTGTTAATAGTTTAAAATTAAAAACTCTAAAATAACTACTTTTGCTCTATAAGTTATTTACTTGAAGATCTGCATTTTGTTAATAGTTTAAAATTTAAAACTCTAAATTACCTACTTCTGTTCTATAAGTTATTTACTAGCAGATCAGCATTCTGTTAATAGTTTAAAATTAAAAACTCTAAATTAACTACTTCTGGTCTATAAGCTATTTACTTGAAAATCACTATTTTGTGAATAGTTTAAAATTAAAGCTATAAACTAACTACTTTTGTTCTTTTAGTTATTTACTTAAAGAACAGAAATTTGTAGACAATTTAAAATCGAAATCTTCAAACTAATACTTTAGTTCTTTAAGTTATTTACTTGAAGATCAGAATTTTGTTAATAGTTTAAAATTGAAAATCCTAAAATAACTACTTTTGTTCTATAAGTTATTTACTTGAAGATCTGCATTTTGTTAATAGTTTAAAATTAAAAACTCTAAATTAACTGCTTTTGTTCTATAAGTTATTTACTTGAAGAACATAATTTTGTAGCAATTTAAAATCAAAATCTTCTAACTAATACTTTAGTTACTTAAGTTATTTACTTGAAGATCAGAATTTTGTTAATAGTTTAAAATTGAAAACTCTAAAATAATTACTTTTGTTCTATATGTTATTTACTTGAAGAACATAATTTTGTAGCAATTTAAAATCAAAATCATCTAACTAATACTTTAGTTCTTTAAGTTATTTACTTGAAGATCTGCATTTTGTTAATAGTTTAAAATTAAAAACTCTAAATTAACTACTTCTGTTCTATAAATTATTTACTTAAAGATCAGAATTTTGTTAATAGTTTAAAATTGAAAACTCTAAAATAACTACTTTTGTTCTATAAGTTATTTACTAGAAGAACAGAATTTTGTAGCAATTTAAAATCAAAATCTTCTAACTAATACTTTAGTTCTTTAAGTTATTTACTTGAAGATCACAATTTTGCTAATAGTTTAAAATTGAAAACTCTAAAATAACTATATTTGTTTTATAATTTATTTACTTGAAGATCTGCATTTTGTTAATAGCTTAAAATTAAAAACTCTAAATTAACTACTTCTGTTCTATAAGTTATTTACTTGAAGATCAGAATGTTGTCAATAGTTTAAAATTGAAAACTCTCAAATACTACTTTTGTTCTATAAGTTACTTACTTGAAGAACAGAATTTTGTAGCAATTTAAAATTAAAATCTTCTAACTAATACTTTAGTTCCTTAAGTTATTTACCTAAAGATCAGAATTTTGTTAATGGTTTAAAATTGAAAACCCTAAAATAACTACTTTTGTTCTATAAGTTATTTACTTGAAGATCTGCGTTTAGTAAATAGTTTAAAATTAAAAAGTCTAAATTAACTACTTCTGTTCTATAAGTTATTTACATGAAGATCAGAATGTTGTTAATAGTTTAAAATTGAAAACCCTAAAATAACTACTTTTGTTCTATAAGTTATTTACTTGAAGATCTGCATTTTGTTAATAGTTTAAAATTAAAAACTCTAAATTAACTATTTCTGTTCTATAAGTTATTTACTTGATGATCAGAATTTTGTTAATAGTTTAAAATTGAAAACCCTAAAATAACAACTTTTGTTCTATAAGTTATTTACTTGAAGATCTGCATTTTGTTAATAGTTTAAAATTAAAGCTATCCTCTAACTACTTTTGTTCTTTTAGTTATTTACTTAAAGAACAGAAATATGTAGACAATTTAAAATCAAAATCTTCAAACTAATACTTTAGTTCTTTAAGTTATTTACTTGAAGATCAGAATTTTGTTAATAGTTCAAAATTGAAAATACTAAAATAACTACGTTTGTTCTATAAGTTATTTACTTGAAGATCTACATTTTGTTAATAGTTTAAAATTAAAAACTCTAAATTAACTACTTCTGTTCTATAAGTTATTTACATGAAGATCAGAATTTTGTTAATAGTTTAAAATTGAAAACCCTAAAATAACTACTTTTGTTCTATAAGTTATTTACTTGAAGATCTGCATTTTGTTAATAGTTCAAAATATAAACTCTAAATTAACTACTTCTGTTCTATAAGTTATTTACTTGAAGATCAGAATTTTGTTAATAGTTTAAAATTGAAAACTCTAAAATAATTACTTTTGTTCTATAAGTTATTTACTTGAAGAACATAATTTTGTAGCAATTTAAAATCAAAATCATCTAACTAATACTTTAGTTCTTTAAGTTATTTACTTGAAGATCTGCATTTTGTTAATAGTTTAAAATTAAAAACTCTAAATTAACTACTTCTGTTCTATAAGTTATTTACTTAAAGATCAGAATATTGTTAATAGTTTAAAATTGAAAACTCTAAAATAACTACTTTTGTTCTATAAGTTATTTACTTGAAGAACAGAATTTTGTAGCAATTTAAAATCAAAATCTTCTAACTAATACTTTAGTTCTTTAAGTTATTTACTTGAAGATCACAATTTTGCTAATAGTTTAAAATTGAATACTCTAAAATAACTATTTTTGTTTTATAAATTATTTACTTGAAGATCTGCATTTTGTTAATAGCTTAAAATTAAAAACTCTAAATTAACTACTTCTGTTCTATAAGTTATTTACTTGAAGATCAGAATGTTGTCAATAGTTTAAAATTGAAAACTCTCAAATACTACTTTTGTTCTATAAGTTACTTACTTGAAGAACAGAATTTTGTAGCAATTTAAAATTAAAATCTTCTAACTAATACTTTAGTTCCTTAAGTTATTTACCTAAAGATCAGAATTTTGTTAATGGTTTAAAATTGAAAACTTTAAAATAACTACTTTTGTTCTATAAGTTATTTACTTGAAGATCTGCGTTTAGTTAATAGTTTAAAATTAAAAAGTCTAAATTAACTACTTCTGTTCTATAAGTTATTTACATGAAGATCAGAATTTTGTTAATAGTTTAAAATTGAAAACCCTAAAATAACTACTTTTGTTCTATAAGTTATTTACTTGAAGATCTGCATTTTGTTAATAGTTTAAAATTAAAAACTTTAATTAACTACTTCTGTTCTATAAGTTATTTACTCGATGATCAGAATTTTGTTAATAGTTTAAAATTGAAAACCCTAAAATAACAACTTTTGTTCTATAAGTTATTTACTTGAAGATCTGCATTTTGTTAATAGTTTAAAATTAAAGCTATCCTCTAACTACTTTTGTTCTTTTAGTTATTTACTAAAAGAACAGAAATATGTAGACAATTTAAAATCAAAATCTTCAAACTAATACTTTAGTTCTTTAAGTTATTTACTTGAAGATCAGAATTTTGTTAATAGTTCAAAATTGAAAATACTAAAATAACTACGTTTGTTCTATAAGTTATTTACTTGAAGATCTACATTTTGTTAATAGCTTAAAATTAAAAACTCTAAATTAACTACTTCTGTTCTATAAGTTATTTACTTGAAGAAAAGAATTTTGTAGCAATTTAAAATTAAAATCTTCTAATTAATACTTGAGTTCTTTAAGTTATTTACTTAAAGATCAGAATTTTGTTAATAGTTTAAAATTGAAAACCCTAAAATAACTACTTTTGTTCTGTAAGTTATTTACTTGAAGGTCTGCATTTAGTTAATAGTTTAAAATTAAAAACTCTAAATTAACTACTTCTGTTCTATAAGTTATTTACATGAAGATCAGAATTTTGTTAATAGTTTAAAATTGAAAATCCTAAAATAACTACTTTTGTTCTATAAGTTATTTACTTGAAGATCTGCATTTTGTTAATAGTTCAAAATTAAAAACTCTAAATTAACTACTTCTGTTCTATAAGTTATTTACTTGAAGATCAGAATTTTGTTAATAGTTTAAAATTGAAAACTCTAAAATAATTACTTTTGTTCTATAAGTTATTTACTTGAAGAACATAATTTTGTAGCAATTTAAAATCAAAATCATCTAACTAATACTTTAGTTCTTTAAGTTATTTACTTGAAGATCTGCATTTTGTTAATAGTTTAAAATTAAAAACTCTAAATTAACTACTTCTGTTCTATAAGTTATTTACTTAAAGATCAGAATTTTGTTAATAGTTTAAAATTGAAAACTCTAAAATAACTACTTTTGTTCTATAAGTTATTTACTTGAAGAACAGAATTTTGTAGCAATTTAAAATCAAAATCTTCTAACTAATACTTTAGTTCTTTAAGTTATTTACTTGAAGATCACAATTTTGCTAATAGTTTAAAATTGAAAACTCTAAAATAACTATTTTTGTTTTATAAATTATTTACTTGAAGATCTGCATTTTGTTAATAGCTTAAAATTAAAAACTCTAAATTAACTACTTCTGTTCTATAAGTTATTTACTTGAAGATCAGAATGTTGTCAATAGTTTAAAATTGAAAACTCTCAAATACTACTTTTGTTCTATAAGTTATTTACTTGAAGAACAGAATTTTGTAGCAATTTAAAATTAAAATCTTCTAACTAATACTTTAGTTCCTTAAGTTATTTACCTAAAGATCAGAATTTTGTTAATGGTTTAAAATTGAAAACCCTAAAATAACTACTTTTGTTCTATAAGTTATTTACTTGAAGATCTGCGTTTAGTTAATAGCTTAAAATTAAAAACTCTAAATTAACTACTTCTGTTCTATAAGTTATTTACTTGAAGATCAGAATGTTGTCAATAGTTTAAAATTGAAAACTCTCAAATACTACTTTTGTTCTATAAGTTATTTACTTGAAGAACAGAATTTTGTAGCAATTTAAAATTAAAATCTTCTAACTAATACTTTAGTTCCTTAAGTCATTTACTTAAAGATCAGAATTTTATTAATAGTTTAAAATTGAAAACCCTAAAATAACTACTTTTGTTCTATAAGTTATTTACCTGAAGATCTGCGTTTAGTTAATAGTTTAAAATTAAAAAGTCTAAATTAACTACTTCTGTTCTATACGTTATTTACATGAAGATCAGAATTTTGTTAATAGTTTAAAATTGAAAACTCTAAAATAACTACTTTTGTTCTATAAGTTATTTACTTGAAGAACAGAATTTTGTAGCAATTTAAAATCAAAATCATCTAACTAATACTTTAGTTCTTTAAGTTATTTACTTGCAGATCTGCATTTTGTTAATAGTTTAAAATTAAAAACTCTAAATTAACTACTTCTGTTCTATAAGTTATTTACTTAAAGATCAGAATTTTGTTAATAGTTTAAAATTGAAAACTCTAAAATAACTACTTTTGTTCTATAAGTTATTTACTTGAAGAACAGAATTTTGTAGCAATTTAAAATCAAAATCATCTAACTAATACTTTAGTTCTTTAAGTTATTTACTTGCAGATCTGCATTTTGTTAATAGTTTAAAATTAAAAACTCTAAATTAACTACTTCTGTTCTATAAGTTATTTACTTAAAGATCAGAATTTTGTTAATAGTTTAAAATTGAAAACCCTAAAATAACTACTTTTGTTCTGTAAGTTATTTACTTGAAGATCTGCATTTAGTTAATAGTTTAAAATTAAAAACTCTAAATTAACTACTTCTGTTCTATAAGTTATTTACATGAAGATCAGAATTTTGTTAATAGTTTAAAATTGAAAACCCTAAAATAACTACTTTTGTTCTAAAAGTTATTTACTTGAAGATCTGCATTTTGTTAATAGTTTAAAATTAAAAACTCTAAATTAACTACTTCTGTTCTATAAGTTATTTACTTGATGATCAGAATTTTGTTAATAGTTTAAAATTGAAAACCCTAAAATAACAACTTTTGTTCTATAAGTTATTTACTTGAAGATCTGCATTTTGTTAATAGTTTAAAATTAAAGCTATCCTCTAACTACTTTTATTCTTTTAGTTATTTACTTAAAGAACAGAAATATGTAGACAATTTAAAATCAAAATCTTCAAACTAATACTTTAGTTCTTTAAGTTATTTACTTGAAGATCAGAATTTTGTTAATAGTTCAAAATTGAAAATACTAAAATAACTACGTTTGTTCTATAAGTTATTTACTTGAAGATCTACATTTTGTTAATAGTTTAAAATTAAAAACTCTAAATTAACTACTTCTGTTCTATAAGTTATTTACTTGAAGAAAAGAATTTTGTAGCAATTTAAAATTAAAATCTTCTAATTAATACTTGAGTTCCTTAAGTTATTTACTTAAAGATCAGAATTTTGTTAATAGTTTAAAATTGAAAACCCTAAAATAACTACTTTTGTTCTGTAAGTTATTTACTTGAAGGTCTGCATTTAGTTAATAGTTTAAAATTAAAAACTCTAAATTAACTACTTCTGTTCTATAAGTTATTTACATGAAGATCAGAATTTTGTTAATAGTTTAAAATTGAAAACCCTAAAATAACTACTTTTGTTCTATAAGTTATTTACTTGAAGATCTGCATTTTGTTAATAGTTCAAAATTAAAAACTCTAAATTAACTACTTCTGTTCTATAAGTTATTTACTTGAAGATCAGAATTTTGTTAATAGTTTAAAATTGAAAACTCTAAAATAATTACTTTTGTTCTATAAGTTATTTACTTGAAGAACATAATTTTGTAGCAATTTAAAATCAAAATCATCTAACTAATACTTTAGTTCTTTAAGTTATTTACTTGAAGATCTGCATTTTGTTAATAGTTTAAAATTAAAAACTCTAAATTAACTACTTCTGTTCTATAAGTTATTTACTTAAAGATCAGAATTTTGTTAATAGTTTAAAATTGAAAACTCTAAAATAACTACTTTTGTTCTATAAGTTATTTACTTGAAGAACAGAATTTTGTAGCAATTTAAAATCAAAATCTTCTAACTAATACTTTAGTTCTTTAAGTTATTTACTTGAAGATCACAATTTTGCTAATAGTTTAAAATTGAAAACTCTAAAATAACTATTTTTGTTTTATAAATTATTTACTTGAAGATCTGCATTTTGTTAATAGTTTAAAATTAAAAACTCTAAATTAACTACTTCTGTTCTATAAGTTATTTACTTAAAGATCAGAATTTTGTTAATAGTTTAAAATTGAAAACTCTAAAATAACTACTTTTGTTCTATAAGTTATTTACTTGAAGAACAGAATTTTGTAGCAATTTAAAATCAAAATCTTCTAACTAATACTTTAGTTCTTTAAGTTATTTACTTGAAGATCACAATTTTGCTAATAGTTTAAAATTGAAAACTCTAAAATAACTATTTTTGTTTTATAAATTATTTACTTGAAGATCTGCATTTTGTTAATAGCTTAAAATTAAAAACTCTAAATTAACTACTTCTGTTCTATAAGTTATTTACTTGAAGATCAGAATGTTGTCAATAGTTTAAAATTGAAAACTCTCAAATACTACTTTTGTTCTATAAGTTATTTACTTGAAGAACAGAATTTTGTAGCAATTTAAAATTAAAATCTTCTAACTAATACTTTAGTTCCTTAAGTTATTTACCTAAAGATCAGAATTTTGTTAATGGTTTAAAATTGAAAACCCTAAAATAACTACTTTTGTTCTATAAGTTATTTACTTGAAGATCTGCGTTTAGTTAATAGTTTAAAATTAAAAAGTCTAAATTAACTACTTCTGTTCTATAAGTTATTTACATGAAGATCAGAATTTTGTTAAAAGTTTAAAATTGAAAACCCTAAAATAACTACTTTTGTTCTATAAGTTATTTACTTGAAGATCTGCATTTTGTTAATAGTTTAAAATTAAAAACTCTAAATTAACTACTTCTGTTCTATAAGTTATTTACTTGATTATCAGAATTTTGTTAATAGTTTAAAATTGAAAACCCTAAAATAACTACTTTTGTTCTATAAGTTATTTACTTGAAGATCTGCATTTTGTTAATAGTTTAAAATTAAAAACTCTAAATTAACTACTTCTGTTCTATAAGTTATTTACTTGAAGATCAGAATTTAGTTAATAGTTTAAAATTGAAAACTCTAAAATAATTACTTTTGTTCTATAAGTTATTTACTTGAAGAACATAATTTTGTAGCAATTTAAAATCAAAATCATCTAACTAATACTTTAGTTCTTTAAGTTATTTACTTGAAGATCTGCATTTTGTTAATAGTTTAAAATTAAAAACTCTAAATTAACTACTTCTGTTCTATAAGTTATTTACTTAAAGATCAGAATTTTGTTAATAGTTTAAAATTGAAAACTCTAAAATAACTACTTTTGTTCTATAAGTTATTTACTTGAAGAACAGAATTTTGTAGCAATTTAAAATCAAAATCTTCTAACTAATACTTTAGTTCTTTAAGTTATTTACTTGAAGATCACAATTTTGCTAATAGTTTAAAATTGAAAACTCTAAAATAACTATTTTTGTTTTATAAATTATTTACTTGAAGATCTGCATTTTGTTAATAGCTTAAAATTAAAAACTCTAAATTAACTACTTCTGTTCTATAAGTTATTTACTTGAAGATCAGAATGTTGTCAATAGTTTAAAATTGAAAACTCTCAAATACTACTTTTGTTCTATAAGTTACTTACTTGAAGAACAGAATTTTGTAGCAATTTAAAATTAAAATCTTCTAACTAATACTTTAGTTCCTTAAGTTATTTACCTAAAGATCAGAATTTTGTTAATGGTTTAAAATTGAAAACTTTAAAATAACTACTTTTGTTCTATAAGTTATTTACTTGAAGATCTGCGTTTAGTTAATAGTTTAAAATTAAAAAGTCTAAATTAACTACTTCTGTTCTATAAGTTATTTACATGAAGATCAGAATTTTGTTAATAGTTTAAAATTGAAAACCCTAAAATAACTACTTTTGTTCTATAAGTTATTTACTTGAAGATCTGCATTTTGTTAATAGTTTAAAATTAAAAACTCTAAATTAACTACTTCTGTTCTATAAGTTATTTACTCGATGATCAGAATTTTGTTAATAGTTTAAAATTGAAAACCCTAAAATAACAACTTTTGTTCTATAAGTTATTTACTTGAAGATCTGCATTTTGTTAATAGTTTAAAATTAAAGCTATCCTCTAACTACTTTTGTTCTTTTAGTTATTTACTTAAAGAACAGAAATATGTAGACAATTTAAAATCAAAATCTTCAAACTAATACTTTAGTTCTTTAAGTTATTTACTTGAAGATCAGAATTTTGTTAATAGTTCAAAATTGAAAATACTAAAATAACTACGTTTGTTCTATAAGTTATTTACGAAGATCTACATTTTGTTAATAGCTTAAAATTAAAAACTCTAAATTAACTACTTCTGTTCTATAAGTTATTTACTTGAAGAAAAGAATTTTGTAGCAATTTAAAATTAAAATCTTCTAATTAATACTTGAGTTCCTTAAGTTATTTACTTAAAGATCAGAATTTTGTTAATAGTTTAAAATTGAAAACCCTAAAATAACTACTTTTGTTCTGTAAGTTATTTACTTGAAGGTCTGCATTTAGTTAATAGTTTAAAATTAAAAACTCTAAATAAACTACTTCTGTTCTATAAGTTATTTACATGAAGATCAGAATTTTGTTAATAGTTTAAAATTGAAAATCCTAAAATAACTACTTTTGTTCTATAAGTTATTTACTTGAAGATCTGCATTTTGTTAATAGTTCAAAATTAAAAACTCTAAATTAACTACTTCTGTTCTATAAGTTATTTACTTGAAGATCAGAATTTTGTTAATAGTTTAAAATTGAAAACTCTAAAATAATTACTTTTGTTCTATAAGTTATTTACTTGAAGAACATAATTTTGTAGCAATTTAAAATCAAAATCATCTAACTAATACTTTAGTTCTTTAAGTTATTTACTTGAAGATCTGCATTTTGTTAATAGTTTAAAATTAAAAACTCTAAATTAACTACTTCTGTTCTATAAGTTATTTGCTTAAAGATCAGAATTTTGTTAATAGTTTAAAATTGAAAACTCTAAAATAACTACTTTTGTTCTATAAGTTATTTACTTGAAGAACAGAATTTTGTAGCAATTTAAAATCAAAATCTTCTAACTAATACTTTAGTTCTTTAAGTTATTTACTTGAAGATCACAATTTTGCTAATAGTTTAAAATTGAAAACTCTAAAATAACTATTTTTGTTTTATAAATTATTTACTTGAAGATCTGCATTTTGTTAATAGCTTAAAATTAAAAACTCTAAATTAACTACTTCTGTTCTATAAGTTATTTACTTGAAGATCAGAATGTTGTCAATAGTTTAAAATTGAAAACTCTCAAATACTACTTTTGTTCTATAAGTTATTTACTTGAAGAACAGAATTTTGTAGCAATTTAAAATTAAAATCTTCTAACTAATACTTTAGTTCCTTAAGTTATTTACCTAAAGATCAGAATTTTGTTAATGGTTTAAAATTGAAAACCCTAAAATAACTACTTTTGTTCTATAAGTTATTTACTTGAAGATCTGCGTTTAGTTAATAGTTTAAAATTAAAAAGTCTAAATTAACTACTTCTGTTCTATAAGTTATTTACATGAAGATCAGAATTTTGTTAATAGTTTAAAATTGAAAACCCTAAAATAACTACTTTTGTTCTATAAGTTATTTACTTGAAAATCTGCATTTTGTTAATAGTTTAAAATTAAAAACTCTAAATTAACTACTTCTGTTCTATAAGTTATTTACTTGATTATCAGAATTTTGTTAATAGTTTAAAATTGAAAACTCTAAAATAACTACTTTTGTTCTATAAGTTATTTACTTGAAGATCTGCATTTTGTTAATAGTTTAAAATTAAAGCTATACTCTAACTACTTTTGTTCTTTTAGTTATTTACTTAAAGAACAGAAATATGTAGACAATTTAAAATCAAAATCTTCAAACTAATACTTTAGTTCTTTAAGTTATTTACTTGAAGATCAGAATTTTGTTAATAGTTCAAAATTGAAAATACTAAAATAACTACGTTTGTTCTATAAGTTATTTACTTGAAGATCTGGATTTTGTTAATAGTTTAAAATTAAAAACTCAAATTTAACTACTTCTGTTCTTTAAGTTATTTACATGAAGATCAGAATTTTGTTAATAGTTTAAAATTGAAAACCCTAAAATAACTACTTTTGTTCTGTAAGTTATTTACTTGAAGATCTGCATTTAGTTAATAGTTTAAAATTAAAAACTCTAAATTAACTACTTCTGTTCTATAAGTTATTTACATGAAGATAAGAATTTTGTTAATAGTTTTAAATTGAAAACCCTAAAATAACTACTTTTGTTCTAAAAGTTATTTACTTGAAGATCTGCATTTTGTTAATAGTTTAAAATTAAAAACTCTAAATTTAACTACTTCTATTCTATAAGTTATTTACTTGAAGATCAGAATTTTGTTAATAGTTTAAAATTGAAAACTCTAAAATAGCTACTTTTGTTCTATAAGTTATTTACTTGAAGAACAAAATTTTGTAGCAATTTAAAATCGAAATCTTCTAACTAATACTTTAGTTCTTTAAGTCATTTACTTAAAGATCAGAATTTTATTAATGGTTTAAAATTGAAAACCCTAAAATAACTACTTTTGTTCTATAAGTTATTTACCTGAAGATCTGAGTTTAGTTAATAGTTTAAAATTAAAAACTCTAAATTAACTACTTCTGTTCTATAAGTTATTTACTTGAAGATCAGAATGTTGTCAATAGTTTAAAATTGAAAACTCTCAAATACTACTTTTGTTCTATAAGTTATTTACTTGAAGAACAGAATTTTGTAGTAATTTAAAATTAAAATCTTCTAACTAATACTTTAGTTCCTTAAGTTATTTACCTAAAGATCAGAATTTTGTTAATGGTTTAAAATTGAAAACCCTAAAATAACTACTTTTGTTCTATAAGTTATTTACTTGAAGATCTGCGTTTAGTTAATAGTTTAAAATTAAAAAGTCTAAATTAACTACTTCTGTTCTATAAGTTATTTACATGAAGTTCAGAATTTAGTTAATAGTTTAAAATTGAAAACTCTAAAATAACTACTTTTGTTCTATAAGTTATTTACTTGAAGAACAGAATTTTGTAGCAATTTAAAATCAAAATCATCTAACTAATACTTTAGTTCTTTAAGTTATTTACTTGAAGATCTGCATTTTGTTAATAGTTTAAAATTAAAAACTCTAAATTAACTACTTCTGTTCTATAAGTTATTTACTTAAAGATCAGAATTTTGTTAATAGTTTAAAATTGAAAACTCTAAAATAACTACTTTTGTTCTATAAGTTATTTACTTGAAGATCTGCATTTTGTTAATAGTTTAAAATTAAAAACTCTAAATTAACTACTTCTGTTCTATAAGTTATTTACTTGATGATCAGAATTTTGTTAATAGTTTAAAATTGAAAACCCTAAAATAACTACTTTTGTTCTATAAGTTATTTACTTGAAGATCTGCATTTTGTTAATAGTTTAAAATTAAAGCTATACTCTAACTACTTTTGTTCTTTTAGTTATTTACTTAAAGAACAGAAATATGTAGACAATTTAAATCAAAATCTTCAAACTAATACTTTAGTTCTATAAGTTATTTACTTGAAGATCAGAATTTTGTTAATAGTTCAAAATTGAAAATACTAAAATAACTACGTTTGTTCTATAAGTTATTTACTTGAAGATCTGGATTTTGTTAATAGTTTAAAATTAAAAACTCTAAATTAACTACTTCTGTTCTTTAAGTTATTTACATGAAGATCAGCATTTTGTTAATAGTTTAAAATTGAAAACCCTAAAATAACTACTTTTGTTCTATAAGTTATTTACTTGAAGATCTGCATTTTGTTAATAGTTTAAAATTAAAAACTCTAAATTAACTACTTCTGTTCTATAAGTTATTTACTTGAAGAACAGAATTTTGTAGCAATTTAAAATTAAAATCTTCTAACTAATACTTGAGTTCCTTAAGTTATTTACTTAAAGATCAGAATTTTGTTAATAGTTTAAAATTGAAAACCCTAAAATAACTACTTTTGTTCTGTAAGTTATTTACTTGAAGATCTGCATTTAGTTAATAGTTTAAAATTAAAAACTCTAAATTAACTACTTCTGTTCTATAAGTTATTTACATGAAGATCAGAATTTTGTTAATAGTTTAAAATTGAAAACCCTAAAATAACTACTTTTGTTCTATAAGTTATTTACTTGAAGATCTGCATTTTGTTAATAGTTTAAAATTAAAAACTCTAAATTTAACTACTTCTGTTCTATAAGTTATTTACTTGAAGATCAGAATTTTGTTAATAGTTTAAAATTGAAAACTCTAAAATAGCTACTTTTGTTCTATAAGTTATTTACTTGAAGAACAGAATTTTGTAGCAATTTAAAATCAAAATCTTCTAACTAATACTTTAGTTCTTTAAGTTATTTACTTGAAGATCAGAATTTTGCTAATAGTTTAAAATTGAAAACCCTAAAATAACTATTTTTGGTCTATAAGTTTTTTACTTGAAGATATGCATTTTGTTAATAGTTTAAAATTAAAAACTCTAAATTAACTACTTCTGTTCTATAAGTTATTTACTTGAAGATCAGAATGTTGTCAATAGTTTAAATTGAAAACTCTAAAATAACTACTTTTGTTCTATAAGTTATTTACTTGAAGAACAGAATTTTGTAGCAATTTAAAATTAAAATCTTCTAACTAATACTTTAGTTCCTTAAGTCATTTACTTAAAGATCAGAATTTTATTAATAGTTTAAAATTGAAAACCCTAAAATAACTACTTTTGTTCTATAAGTTATTTACCTGAAGATCTGCGTTTAGTTAATAGTTTAAAATTAAAAAGTCTAAATTAACTACTTCTGTTCTATACGTTATTTACATGAAGATCAGAATTTTGTTAATAGTTTAAAATTGAAAACTCTAAAATAACTACTTTTGTTCTATAAGTTATTTACTTGAAGAACAGAATTTTGTAGCAATTTAAAATCAAAATCATCTAACTAATACTTTAGTTCTTTAAGTTATTTACTTGCAGATCTGCATTTTGTTAATAGTTTAAAATTAAAAACTCTAAATTAACTACTTCTGTTCTATAAGTTATTTACTTAAAGATCAGAATTTTGTTAATAGTTTAAAATTGAAAACTCTAAAATAACTACTTTTGTTCTATAAGTTATTTACTTGAAGAACAGAATTTTGTAGCAATTTAAAATCAATATCATCTAACTAATACTTTAGTTCTTTAAGTTATTTACTTGCAGATCTGCATTTTGTTAATAGTTTAAAATTAAAAACTCTAAATTAACTACTTCTGTTCTATAAGTTATTTACTTAAAGATCAGAATTTTGTTAATAGTTTAAAATTGAAAACCCTAAAATAACTACTTTTGTTCTGTAAGTTATTTACTTGAAGATCTGCATTTTGTTAATAGTTTAAAATTAAAAACTCTAAATTAACTACTTCTGTTCTATAAGTTATTTACTTAAAGATCAGAATTTTGTTAATAGTTTAAAATTGAAAACTCTAAAATAACTACTTTTGTTCTATAAGTTATTTACTTGAAGAACAGAATTTTGTAGCAATTTAAAATCAAAATCTTCTAACTAATACTTTAGTTCTTTAAGTTATTTACTTGAAGATCACAATTTTGCTAATAGTTTAAAATTGAAAACTCTAAAATAACTATTTTTGTTTTATAAATTATTTACTTGAAGATCTGCATTTTGTTAATAGCTTAAAATTAAAAACTCTAAATTAACTACTTCTGTTCTATAAGTTATTTACTTGAAGATCAGAATGTTGTCAATAGTTTAAAATTGAAAACTCTCAAATACTACTTTTGTTCTATAAGTTACTTACTTGAAGAACAGAATTTTGTAGCAATTTAAAATTAAAATCTTCTAACTAATACTTTAGTTCCTTAAGTTATTTACCTAAAGATCAGAATTTTGTTAATGGTTTAAAATTGAAAACTTTAAAATAACTACTTTTGTTCTATAAGTTATTTACTTGAAGATCTGCGTTTAGTTAATAGTTTAAAATTAAAAAGTCTAAATTAACTACTTCTGTTCTATAAGTTATTTACATGAAGATCAGAATTTTGTTAATAGTTTAAAATTGAAAACCCTAAAATAACTACTTTTGTTCTATAAGTTATTTACTTGAAGATCTGCATTTTGTTAATAGTTTAAAATTAAAAACTCTAAATTAACTACTTCTGTTCTATAAGTTATTTACTCGATGATCAGAATTTTGTTAATAGTTTAAAATTGCAAACCCTAAAATAACAACTTTTGTTCTATAAGTTATTTACTTGAAGATCTGCATTTTGTTAATAGTTTAAAATTAAAGCTATCCTCTAACTACTTTTGTTCTTTTAGTTATTTACTTAAAGAACAGAAATATGTAGACAATTTAAAATCAAAATCTTCAAACTAATACTTTAGTTCTTTAAGTTATTTACTTGAAGATCAGAATTTTGTTAATAGTTCAAAATTGAAAATACTAAAATAACTACGTTTGTTCTATAAGTTATTTACTTGAAGATCTACATTTTGTTAATAGCTTAAAATTAAAAACTCTAAATTAACTACTTCTGTTCTATAAGTTATTTACTTGAAGAAAAGAATTTTGTAGCAATTTAAAATTAAAATCTTCTAATTAATACTTGAGTTCCTTAAGTTATTTACTTAAAGATCAGAATTTTGTTAATAGTTTAAAATTGAAAACCCTAAAATAACTACTTTTGTTCTGTAAGTTATTTACTTGAAGGTCTGCATTTAGTTAATAGTTTAAAATTAAAAACTCTAAATTAACTACTTCTGTTCTATAAGTTATTTACATGAAGATCAGAATTTTGTTAATAGTTTAAAATTGAAAATCCTAAAATAACTACTTTTGTTCTATAAGTTATTTACTTGAAGATCTGCATTTTGTTAATAGTTCAAAATTAAAAACTCTAAATTAACTACTTCTGTTCTATAAGTTATTTACTTGAAGATCAGAATTTTGTTAATAGTTTAAAATTGAAAACTCTAAAATAATTACTTTTGTTCTATAAGTTATTTACTTGAAGAACATAATTTTGTAGCAATTTAAAATCAAAATCATCTAACTAATACTTTAGTTCTTTAAGTTATTTACTTGAAGATCTGCATTTTGTTAATAGTTTAAAATTAAAAACTCTAAATTAACTACTTCTGTTCTATAAGTTATTTACTTAAAGATCAGAATTTTGTTAATAGTTTAAAATTGAAAACTCTAAAATAACTACTTTTGTTCTATAAGTTATTTACTTGAAGAACAGAATTTTGTAGCAATTTAAAATCAAAATCTTCTAACTAATACTTTAGTTCTTTAAGTTATTTACTTGAAGATCACAATTTTGCTAATAGTTTAAAATTGAAAACTCTAAAATAACTATTTTTGTTTTATAAATTATTTACTTGAAGATCTGCATTTTGTTAATAGCTTAAAATTAAAAACTCTAAATTAACTACTTCTGTTCTATAAGTTATTTACTTGAAGATCAGAATGTTGTCAATAGTTTAAAATTGAAAACTCTCAAATACTACTTTTGTTCTATAAGTTATTTACTTAAAGAACAGAATTTTGTAGCAATTTAAAATTAAAATCTTCTAACTAATACTTTAGTTCCTTAAGTTATTTACCTAAAGATCAGAATTTTGTTAATGGTTTAAAATTGAAAACCCTAAAATAACTACTTTTGTTCTATAAGTTATTTACTTGAAGATCTGCGTTTAGTTAATAGTTTAAAATTAAAAAGTCTAAATTAACTATTTCTGTTCTATAAGTTATTTACATGAAGATCAGAATTTTGTTAATAGTTTAAAATTGAAAACCCTAAAATAACTACTTTTGTTCTATAAGTTATTTACTTGAAGATCTGCATTTTGTTAATAGTTTAAAATTAAAAACTCTAAACTAACTACTTCTGTTCTATAAGTTATTTACTTGAAGATCTGCATTTTGTTAATAGTTTAAAATTGAAAACCCTAAAATAACTACTTTTGTTCTATAAGTTATTTACTTGAAGATCTGCATTTTGTTAATAGTTTAAAATTAAAGCTATACTCTAACTACTTTTGTTCTTTTAGTTATTTACTTAAAGAACAGAAATATGTAGACAATTTAAAATCAAAATCTTCAAACTAATACTTTAGTTCTTTAAGTTATTTACTTGAAGATCAGAATTTTGTTAATAGTTTAAAATTGAAAACCCTAAAATAACTACTTTTGTTCTAAAAGTTATTTACTTGAAGATCTGGATTTTGTTAATAGTTTAAAATTAAAAACTCAAATTTAACTACTTCTGTTCTTTAAGTTATTTACATGAAGATCAGAATTTTGTTAATAGTTTAAAATTGAAAACCCTAAAATAACAACTTTTGTTCTGTAAGTTATTTACTTGAAGATCTGCATTTAGTTAATAGTTTAAAATTAAAAACTCTAAATTAACTACTTCTGTTCTATAAGTTATTTACATGAAGATAAGAATTTTGTTAATAGTTTTAAATTGAAAACCCTAAAATAACTACTTTTGTTCTAAAAGTTATTTACTTGAAGATCTGCATTTTGTTAATAGTTTAAAATTAAAAACTCTAAATTTAACTACTTCTATTCTATAAGTTATTTACTTGAATATCAGAATTTTGTTAATAGTTTAAAATTGAAAACTCTAAAATAGCTACTTTTGTTCTATAAGTTATTTACTTGAAGAACAAAATTTTGTAGCAATTTAAAATCAAAATCTTCTAACTAATACTTTAGTTCTTTAAGTCATTTACTTAAAGATCAGAATTTTATTAATGGTTTAAAATTGAAAACCCTAAAATAACTACTTTTGTTCTATAAGTTATTTACCTGAAGATCTGAGTTTAGTTAATAGTTTAAAATTAAAAACTCTAAATTAACTACTTCTGTTCTATAAGTTATTTACTTGAAGATCAGAATGTTTTCAATAGTTTAAAATTGAAAACTCTCAAATACTACTTTTGTTCTATAAGTTATTTACTTGAAGAACAGAATTTTGTAGTAATTTAAAATTAAAACCTTCTAACTAATACTTTAGTTCCTTAAGTTATTTACCTAAAGATCAGAATTTTGTTAATGGTTTAAAATTGAAAACCCTAAAATAACTACTTTTGTTCTATAAGTTATTTACTTGAAGATCTGCGTTTAGTTAATAGTTTAAAATTAAAAAGTCTAAATTAACTACTTCTGTTCTATAAGTTATTTACATGAAGATCAGAATTTTGTTAATAGTTTAAAATTGAAAACTCTAAAATAACTACTTTTGTTCTATAAGTTATTTACTTGAAGAACAGAATTTTGTAGCAATTTAAAATCAAAATCATCTAACTAATACTTTAGTTCTTTAAGTTATTTACTTGAAGATCTGCATTTTGTTAATAGTTTAAAATTAAAAACTCTAAATTAACTACTTCTGTTCTATAAGTTATTTACTTAAAGATCAGAATTTTGTTAATAGTTTAAAATTGAAAACTCTAAAATAACTACTTTTGTTCTATAAGTTATTTACTTGAAGATCTGCATTTTGTTAATAGTTTAAAATTAAAAACTCTAAATTAACTACTTCTGTTCTATAAGTTATTTACTTGATGATCAGAATTTTGTTAATAGTTTAAAATTGAAAACCCTAAAATAACTACTTTTGTTCTATAAGTTATTTACTTGAAGATCTGCATTTTGTTAATAGTTTAAAATTAAAGCTATACTCTAACTACTTTTGTTCTTTTAGTTATTTACTTAAAGAACAGAAATATGTAGACAATTTAAAATCAAAATCTTCAAACTAATACTTTAGTTCTATAAGTTATTTACTTGAAGATCAGAATTTTGTTAATAGTTCAAAATTGAAAATACTAAAATAACTACGTTTGTTCTATAAGTTATTTACTTGAAGATCTGGATTTTGTTAATAGTTTAAAATTAAAAACTCTAAATTAACTACTTCTGTTCTTTAGGTTATTTACATGAAGATCAGCATTTTGTTAATAGTTTAAAATTGAAAACCCTAAAATAACTACTTTTGTTCTATAAGTTATTTACTTGAAGATCTGCATTTTGTTAATAGTTTAAAATTAAAAACTCTAAATTAACTACTTCTGTTCTATAAGTTATTTACTTGAAGAACAGAATTTTGTAGCAATTTAAAATTAAAATCTTCTAACTAATACTTGAGTTCCTTAAGTTATTTACTTAAAGATCAGAATTTTGTTAATAGTTTAAAATTGAAAACCCTAAAATAACTACTTTTGTTCTGTAAGTTATTTACTTGAAGATCTGCATTTAGTTAATAGTTTAAAATTAAAAACTCTAAATTAACTACTTCTGTTCTATAAGTTATTTACATGAAGATCAGAATTTTGTTAATAGTTTAAAATTGAAAACCCTAAAATAACTACTTTTGTTCTATAAGTTATTTACTTGAAGATCTGCATTTTGTTAATAGTTTAAAATTAAAAACTCTAAATTTAACTACTTCTGTTCTATAAGTTATTTACTTGAAGATCAGAATTTTGTTAATAGTTTAAAATTGAAAACTCTAAAATAGCTACTTTTGTTCTATAAGTTATTTACTTGAAGAACAGAATTTTGTAGCAATTTAAAATCAAAATCTTCTAACTAATACTTTAGTTCTTTAAGTTATTTACTTGAAGATCAGAATTTTGCTAATAGTTTAAAATTGAAAACCCTAAAATAACTATTTTTGGTCTATAAGTTTTTTACTTGAAGATATGCATTTTGTTAATAGTTTAAAATTAAAAACTCTAAATTAACTACTTCTGTTCTATAAGTTATTTACTTGAAGATCAGAATGTTGTCAATAGTTTAAATTGAAAACTCTAAAATAACTACTTTTGTTCTATAAGTTATTTACTTGAAGAACAGAATTTTGTAGCAATTTAAAATTAAAATCTTCTAACTAATACTTTAGTTCCTTAAGTCATTTACTTAAAGATCAGAATTTTATTAATAGTTTAAAATTGAAAATCCTAAAATAACTACTTTTGTTCTATAAGTTATTTACCTGAAGATCTGCGTTTAGTTAATAGTTTAAAATTAAAAAGTCTAAATTAACTACTTCTGTTCTATACGTTATTTACATGAAGATCAGAATTTTGTTAATAGTTTAAAATTGAAAACTCTAAAATAACTACTTTTGTTCTATAAGTTATTTACTTGAAGAACAGAATTTTGTAGCAATTTAAAATCAAAATCATCTAACTAATACTTTAGTTCTTTAAGTTATTTATTTGCAGATCTGCATTTTGTTAATAGTTTAAAATTAAAAACTCTAAATTAACTACTTCTGTTCTATAAGTTATTTACTTAAAGATCAGAATTTTGTTAATAGTTTAAAATTGAAAACTCTAAAATAACTACTTTTGTTCTATAAGTTATTTACTTGAAGAACAGAATTTTGTAGCAATTTAAAATCAATATCATCTAACTAATACTTTAGTTCTTTAAGTTATTTACTTGCAGATCTGCATTTTGTTAATAGTTTAAAATTAAAAACTCTAAATTAACTACTTCTGTTCTATAAGTTATTTACTTAAAGATCAGAATTTTGTTAATAGTTTAAAATTGAAAACCCTAAAATAACTACTTTTGTTCTGTAAGTTATTTACTTGAAGATCTGCATTTAGTTAATAGTTTAAAATTAAAAACTCTAAATTAACTACTTCTGTTCTATAAGTTATTTACTTAAAGATCAGAATTTTGTTAATAGTTTAAAATTGAAAACTCTAAAATAACTACTTTTGTTCTATAAGTTATTTACTTGAAGAACAGAATTTTGTAGCAATTTAAAATCAAAATCTTCTAACTAATACTTTAGTTCTTTAAGTTATTTACTTGAAGATCACAATTTTGCTAATAGTTTAAAATTGAAAACTCTAAAATAACTATTTTTGTTTTATAAATTATTTACTTGAAGATCTGCATTTTGTTAATAGCTTAAAATTAAAAACTCTAAATTAACTACTTCTGTTCTATAAGTTATTTACTTGAAGATCAGAATGTTGTCAATAGTTTAAAATTGAAAACTCTCAAATACTACTTTTGTTCTATAAGTTACTTACTTGAAGAACAGAATTTTGTAGCAATTTAAAATTAAAATCTTCTAACTAATACTTTAGTTCCTTAAGTTATTTACCTAAAGATCAGAATTTTGTTAATGGTTTAAAATTGAAAACTTTAAAATAACTACTTTTGTTCTATAAGTTATTTACTTGAAGATCTGCGTTTAGTTAATAGTTTAAAATTAAAAAGTCTAAATTAACTACTTCTGTTCTATAAGTTATTTACATGAAGATCAGAATTTTGTTAATAGTTTAAAATTGAAAACCCTAAAATAACTACTTTTGTTCTATAAGTTATTTACTTGAAGATCTGCATTTTGTTAATAGTTTAAAATTAAAAACTCTAAACTAACTACTTCTGTTCTATAAGTTATTTACTTGAAGATCTGCATTTTGTTAATAGTTTAAAATTGAAAACCCTAAAATAACTACTTTTGTTCTATAAGTTATTTACTTGAAGATCTGCATTTTGTTAATAGTTTAAAATTAAATCTATACTCTAACTACTTTTGTTCTTTTAGTTATTTACTTAAAGAACAGAAATATGTAGACAATTTAAAATCAAAATCTTCAAACTAATACTTTAGTTCTTTAAGTTATTTACTTGAAGATCAGAATTTTGTTAATAGTTTAAAATTGAAAACCCTAAAATAACTACTTTTGTTCTAAAAGTTATTTACTTGAAGATCTGGATTTTGTTAATAGTTTAAAATTAAAAACTCAAATTTAACTACTTCTGTTCTTTAAGTTATTTACATGAAGATCAGAATTTTGTTAATAGTTTAAAATTGAAAACCCTAAAATAACTACTTTTGTTCTGTAAGTTATTTACTTGAAGATCTGCATTTAGTTAATAGTTTAAAATTAAAAACTCTAAATTAACTACTTCTGTTCTATAAGTTATTTACATGAAGATAAGAATTTTGTTAATAGTTTTAAATTGAAAACCCTAAAATAACTACTTTTGTTCTAAAAGTTATTTACTTGAAGATCTGCATTTTGTTAATAGTTTAAAATTAAAAACTCTAAATTTAACTACTTCTATTCTATAAGTTATTTACTTGAATATCAGAATTTTGTTAATAGTTTAAAATTGAAAACTCTAAAATAGCTACTTTTGTTCTATAAGTTATTTACTTGAAGAACAAAATTTTGTAGCAATTTAAAATCAAAATCTTCTAACTAATACTTTAGTTCTTTAAGTCATTTACTTAAAGATCAGAATTTTATTAATGGTTTAAAATTGAAAACCCTAAAATAACTACTTTTGTTCTATAAGTTATTTACCTGAAGATCTGAGTTTAGTTAATAGTTTAAAATTAAAAACTCTAAATTAACTACTTCTGTTCTATAAGTTATTTACTTGAAGATCAGAATGTTTTCAATAGTTTAAAATTGAAAACTCTCAAATACTACTTTTGTTCTATAAGTTATTTACTTGAAGAACAGAATTTTGTAGTAATTTAAAATTAAAACCTTCTAACTAATACTTTAGTTCCTTAAGTTATTTACCTAAAGATCAGAATTTTGTTAATGGTTTAAAATTGAAAACCCTAAAATAACTACTTTTGTTCTATAAGTTATTTACTTGAAGATCTGCGTTTAGTTAATAGTTTAAAATTAAAAAGTCTAAATTAACTACTTCTGTTCTATAAGTTATTTACATGAAGATCAGAATTTTGTTAATAGTTTAAAATTGAAAACTCTAAAATAACTACTTTTGTTCTATAAGTTATTTACTTGAAGAACAGAATTTTGTAGCAATTTAAAATCAAAATCATCTAACTAATACTTTAGTTCTTTAAGTTATTTACTTGAAGATCTGCATTTTGTTAATAGTTTAAAATTAAAAACTCTAAATTAACTACTTCTGTTCTATAAGTTATTTACTTAAAGATCAGAATTTTGTTAATAGTTTAAAATTGAAAACTCTAAAATAACTACTTTTGTTCTATAAGTTATTTACTTGAAGATTTGCATTTTGTTAATAGTTTAAAATTAAAAACTCTAAATTAACTACTTCTGTTCTATAAGTTATTTACTTGATGATCAGAATTTTGTTAATAGTTTAAAATTGAAAACCCTAAAATAACTACTTTTGTTCTATAAGTTATTTACTTGAAGATCTGCATTTTGTTAATAGTTTAAAATTAAAGCTATACTCTAACTACTTTTGTTCTTTTAGTTATTTACTTAAAGAACAGAAATATGTAGACAATTTAAAATCAAAATCTTCAAACTAATACTTTAGTTCTATAAGTTATTTACTTGAAGATCAGAATTTTGTTAGTAGTTCAAAATTGAAAATACTAAAATAACTACGTTTGTTCTATAAGTTATTTACTTGAAGATCTGGATTTTGTTAATAGTTTAAAATTAAAAACTCTAAATTAACTACTTCTGTTCTTTAGGTTATTTACATGAAGATCAGCATTTTGTTAATAGTTTAAAATTGAAAACCCTAAAATAACTACTTTTGTTCTATAAGTTATTTACTTGAAGATCTGCATTTTGTTAATAGTTTAAAATTAAAAACTCTAAATTAACTACTTCTGTTCTATAAGTTATTTACTTGAAGAACAGAATTTTGTAGCAATTTAAAATTAAAATCTTCTAACTAATACTTGAGTTCCTTAAGTTATTTACTTAAAGATCAGAATTTTGTTAATAGTTTAAAATTGAAAACCCTAAAATAACTACTTTTGTTCTGTAAGTTATTTACTTGAAGATCTGCATTTAGTTAATAGTTTAAAATTAAAAACTCTAAATTAACTACTTCTGTTCTATAAGTTATTTACATGAAGATCAGAATTTTGTTAATAGTTTAAAATTGAAAACCCTAAAATAACTACTTTTGTTCTATAAGTTATTTACTTGAAGATCTGCATTTTGTTAATAGTTTAAAATTAAAAACTCTAAATTTAACTACTTCTGTTCTATAAGTTATTTACTTGAAGATCAGAATTTTGTTAATAGTTTAAAATTGAAAACTCTAAAATAGCTACTTTTGTTCTATAAGTTATTTACTTGAAGAACAGAATTTTGTAGCAATTTAAAATCAAAATCTTCTAACTAATACTTTAGTTCTTTAAGTTATTTACTTGAAGATCAGAATTTTGCTAATAGTTTAAAATTGAAAACCCTAAAATAACTATTTTTGGTCTATAAGTTTTTTACTTGAAGATATGCATTTTGTTAATAGTTTAAAATTAAAAACTCTAAATTAACTACTTCTGTTCTATAAGTTATTTACTTGAAGATCAGAATGTTGTCAATAGTTTAAATTGAAAACTCTAAAATAACTACTTTTGTTCTATAAGTTATTTACTTGAAGAACAGAATTTTGTAGCAATTTAAAATTAAAATCTTCTAACTAATACTTTAGTTCCTTAAGTCATTTACTTAAAGATCAGAATTTTATTAATAGTTTAAAATTGAAAATCCTAAAATAACTACTTTTGTTCTATAAGTTATTTACCTGAAGATCTGCGTTTAGTTAATAGTTTAAAATTAAAAAGTCTAAATTAACTACTTCTGTTCTATACGTTATTTACATGAAGATCAGAATTTTGTTAATAGTTTAAAATTGAAAACTCTAAAATAACTACTTTTGTTCTATAAGTTATTTACTTGAAGAACAGAATTTTGTAGCAATTTAAAATCAAAATCATCTAACTAATACTTTAGTTCTTTAAGTTATTTATTTGCAGATCTGCATTTTGTTAATAGTTTAAAATTAAAAACTCTAAATTAACTACTTCTGTTCTATAAGTTATTTACTTAAAGATCAGAATTTTGTTAATAGTTTAAAATTGAAAACTCTAAAATAACTACTTTTGTTCTATAAGTTATTTACTTGAAGAACAGAATTTTGTAGCAATTTAAAATCAATATCATCTAACTAATACTTTAGTTCTTTAAGTTATTTACTTGCAGATCTGCATTTTGTTAATAGTTTAAAATTAAAAACTCTAAATTAACTACTTCTGTTCTATAAGTTATTTACTTAAAGATCAGAATTTTGTTAATAGTTTAAAATTGAAAACCCTAAAATAACTACTTTTGTTCTGTAAGTTATTTACTTGAAGATCTGCATTTAGTTAATAGTTTAAAATTAAAAACTCTAAATTAACTACTTCTGTTCTATAAGTTATTTACTTAAAGATCAGAATTTTGTTAATAGTTTAAAATTGAAAACTCTAAAATAACTACTTTTGTTCTATAAGTTATTTACTTGAAGAACAGAATTTTGTAGCAATTTAAAATCAAAATCTTCTAACTAATACTTTAGTTCTTTAAGTTATTTACTTGAAGATCACAATTTTGCTAATAGTTTAAAATTGAAAACTCTAAAATAACTATTTTTGTTTTATAAATTATTTACTTGAAGATCTGCATTTTGTTAATAGCTTAAAATTAAAAACTCTAAATTAACTACTTCTGTTCTATAAGTTATTTACTTGAAGATCAGAATGTTGTCAATAGTTTAAAATTGAAAACTCTCAAATACTACTTTTGTTCTATAAGTTACTTACTTGAAGAACAGAATTTTGTAGCAATTTAAAATTAAAATCTTCTAACTAATACTTTAGTTCCTTAAGTTATTTACCTAAAGATCAGAATTTTGTTAATGGTTTAAAATTGAAAACTTTAAAATAACTACTTTTGTTCTATAAGTTATTTACTTGAAGATCTGCGTTTAGTTAATAGTTTAAAATTAAAAAGTCTAAATTAACTACTTCTGTTCTATAAGTTATTTACATGAAGATCAGAATTTTGTTAATAGTTTAAAATTGAAAACCCTAAAATAACTACTTTTGTTCTATAAGTTATTTACTTGAAGATCTGCATTTTGTTAATAGTTTAAAATTAAAAACTCTAAATTAACTACTTCTGTTCTATAAGTTATTTACTCGATGATCAGAATTTTGTTAATAGTTTAAAATTGAAAACCCTAAAATAACAACTTTTGTTCTATAAGTTATTTACTTGAAGATCTGCATTTTGTTAATAGTTTAAAATTAAAGCTATCCTCTAACTACTTTTGTTCTTTTAGTTATTTACTTAAAGAACAGAAATATGTAGACAATTTAAAATCAAAATCTTCAAACTAATACTTTAGTTCTTTAAGTTATTTACTTGAAGATCAGAATTTTGTTAATAGTTCAAAATTGAAAATACTAAAATAACTACGTTTGTTCTATAAGTTATTTACTTGAAGAAAAGAATTTTGTAGCAATTTAAAATTAAAATCTTCTAATTAATACTTGAGTTCCTTAAGTTATTTACTTAAAGATCAGAATTTTGTTAATAGTTTAAAATTGAAAACCCTAAAATAACTACTTTTGTTCTGTAAGTTATTTACTTGAAGGTCTGCATTTAGTTAATAGTTTGAAATTAAAAACTCTAAATTAACTACTTCTGTTCTATAAGTTATTTACATGAAGATCAGAATTTTGTTAATAGTTTAAAATTGAAAATCCTAAAATAACTACTTTTGTTCTATAAGTTATTTACTTGAAGATCTGCATTTTGTTAATAGTTCAAAATTAAAAACTCTAAATTAACTACTTCTGTTCTATAAGTTATTTACTTGAAGATCAGAATTTTGTTAATAGTTTAAAATTGAAAACTCTAAAATAATTACTTTTGTTCTATAAGTTATTTACTTGAAGAACATAATTTTGTAGCAATTTAAAATCAAAATCATCTAACTAATACTTTAGTTCTTTAAGTTATTTACTTGAAGATCTGCATTTTGTTAATAGTTTAAAATTAAAAACTCTAAATTAACTACTTCTGTTCTATAAGTTATTTACTTAAAGATCAGAATTTTGTTAATAGTTTAAAATTGAAAACTCTAAAATAACTACTTTTGTTCTATAAGTTATTTACTTGAAGAACAGAATTTTGTAGCAATTTAAAATCAAAATCTTCTAACTAATACTTTAGTTCTTTAAGTTATTTACTTGAAGATCACAATTTTGCTAATAGTTTAAAATTGAAAACTCTAAAATAACTATTTTTGTTTTATAAATTATTTACTTGAAGATCTGCATTTTGTTAATAGCTTAAAATTAAAAACTCTAAATTAACGACTTCTGTTCTATAAGTTATTTACTTGAAGATCAGAATGTTGTCAATAGTTTAAAATTGAAAACTCTCAAATACTACTTTTGTTCTATAAGTTATTTACTTGAAGAACAGAATTTTGTAGCAATTTAAAATTAAAATCTTCTAACTAATACTTTAGTTCCTTAAGTTATTTACCTAAAGATCAGAATTTTGTTAATGGTTTAAAATTGAAAACCCTAAAATAACTACTTTTGTTCTATAAGTTATTTACTTGAAGATCTGCGTTTAGTTAATAGTTTAAAATTAAAAACTCTAAATTAACTACTTCTGTTCTATAAGTTATTTACTTAAAGATCAGAATTTTGTTAATAGTTTAAAATTGAAAACTCTAAAATAACTACTTTTGTTCTATAAGTTATTTACTTGAAGATCTGCATTTTGTTAATAGTTTAAAATTAAAAACTCTAAATTAACTACTTCTGTTCTATAAGTTATTTACTTGAAGATCAGAATGTTGTCAATAGTTTAAAATTGAAAACTCTCAAATACTACTTTTGTTCTATAAGTTACTTACTTGAAGAACAGAATTTTGTAGCAATTTAAAATTAAAATCTTCTAACTAATACTTTAGTTCCTTAAGTTATTTACCTAAAGATCAGAATTTTGTTAATGGTTTAAAATTGAAAACTTTAAAATAACTACTTTTGTTCTATAAGTTATTTACTTGAAGATCTGCGTTTAGTTAATAGTTTAAAATTAAAAAGTCTAAATTAACTACTTCTGTTCTATAAGTTATTTACATGAAGATCAGAATTTTGTTAATAGTTTAAAATTGAAAACCCTAAAATAACTACTTTTGTTCTATAAGTTATTTACTTGAAGATCTGCATTTTGTTAATAGTTTAAAATTAAAAACTCTAAATTAACTACTTCTGTTCTATAAGTTATTTACTCGATGATCAGAATTTTGTTAATAGTTTAAAATTGAAAACCCTAAAATAACAACTTTTGTTCTATAAGTTATTTACTTGAAGATCTGCATTTTGTTAATAGTTTAAAATTAAAGCTATCCTCTAACTACTTTTGTTCTTTTAGTTATTTACTTAAAGAACAGAAATATGTAGACAATTTAAAATCAAAATCTTCAAACTAATACTTTAGTTCTTTAAGTTATTTACTTGAAGATCAGAATTTTGTTAATAGTTCAAAATTGAAAATACTAAAATAACTACGTTTGTTCTATAAGTTATTTACTTGAAGATCTACATTTTGTTAATAGCTTAAAATTAAAAACTCTAAATTAACTACTTCTGTTCTATAAGTTATTTACTTGAAGAAAAGAATTTTGTAGCAATTTAAAATTAAAATCTTCTAATTAATACTTGAGTTCCTTAAGTTATTTACTTAAAGATCAGAATTTTGTTAATAGTTTAAAATTGAAAACCCTAAAATAACTACTTTTGTTCTGTAAGTTATTTACTTGAAGGTCTGCATTTAGTTAATAGTTTAAAATTAAAAACTCTAAATTAACTACTTCTGTTCTATAAGTTATTTACATGAAGATCAGAATTTTGTTAATAGTTTAAAATTGAAAATCCTAAAATAACTACTTTTGTTCTATAAGTTATTTACTTGAAGATCTGCATTTTGTTAATAGTTCAAAATTAAAAACTCTAAATTAACTACTTCTGTTCTATAAGTTATTTACTTGAAGATCAGAATTTTGTTAATTGTTTAAAATTGAAAACTCTAAAATAATTACTTTTGTTCTATAAGTTATTTACTTGAAGAACATAATTTTGTAGCAATTTAAAATCAAAATCATCTAACTAATACTTTAGTTCTTTAAGTTATTTACTTGAAGATCTGCATTTTGTTAATAGTTTAAAATTAAAAACTCTAAATTAACTACTTCTGTTCTATAAGTTATTTACTTAAAGATCAGAATTTTGTTAATAGTTTAAAATTGAAAACTCTAAAATAACTACTTTTGTTCTATAAGTTATTTACTTGAAGAACAGAATTTTGTAGCAATTTAAAATCAAAATCTTCTAACTAATACTTTAGTTCTTTAAGTTATTTACTTGAAGATCACAATTTTGCTAATAGTTTAAAATTGAAAACTCTAAAATAACTATTTTTGTTTTATAAATTATTTACTTGAAGATCTGCATTTTGTTAATAGCTTAAAATTAAAAACTCTAAATTAACGACTTCTGTTCTATAAGTTATTTACTTGAAGATCAGAATGTCGTCAATAGTTTAAAATTGAAAACTCTCAAATACTACTTTTGTTCTATAAGTTATTTACTTGAAGAACAGAATTTTGTAGCAATTTAAAATTAAAATCTTCTAACTAATACTTTAGTTCCTTAAGTTATTTACCTAAAGATCAGAATTTTGTTAATGGTTTAAAATTGAAAACCCTAAAATAACTACTTTTGTTCTATAAGTTATTTACTTGAAGATCTGCGTTTAGTTAATAGTTTAAAATTAAAAACTCTAAATTAACTACTTCTGTTCTATAAGTTATTTACTTAAAGATCAGAATTTTGTTAATAGTTTAAAATTGAAAACTCTAAAATAACTACTTTTGTTCTATAAGTTATTTACTTGAAGATCTGCATTTTGTTAATAGTTTAAAATTAAAAACTCTAAATTAACTACTTCTGTTCTATAAGTTATTTACTTGAAGATCAGAATGTTGTCAATAGTTTAAAATTGAAAACTCTCAAATACTACTTTTGTTCTATAAGTTACTTACTTGAAGAACAGAATTTTGTAGCAATTTAAAATTAAAATCTTCTAACTAATACTTTAGTTCCTTAAGTTATTTACCTAAAGATCAGAATTTTGTTAATGGTTTAAAATTGAAAACTTTAAAATAACTACTTTTGTTCTATAAGTTATTTACTTGAAGATCTGCGTTTAGTTAATAGTTTAAAATTAAAAAGTCTAAATTAACTACTTCTGTTCTATAAGTTATTTACATGAAGATCAGAATTTTGTTAATAGTTTAAAATTGAAAACCCTAAAATAACTACTTTTGTTCTATAAGTTATTTACTTGAAGATCTGCATTTTGTTAATAGTTTAAAATTAAAAACTCTAAATTAACTACTTCTGTTCTATAAGTTATTTACTCGATGATCAGAATTTTGTTAATAGTTTAAAATTGAAAACCCTAAAATAACAACTTTTGTTCTATAAGTTATTTACTTGAAGATCTGCATTTTGTTAATAGTTTAAAATTAAAGCTATCCTCTAACTACTTTTGTTCTTTTAGTCATTTACTTAAAGAACAGAAATATGTAGACAATTTAAAATCAAAATCTTCAAACTAATACTTTAGTTCTTTAAGTTATTTACTTGAAGATCAGAATTTTGTTAATAGTTCAAAATTGAAAATACTAAAATAACTACGTTTGTTCTATAAGTTATTTACTTGAAGATCTACATTTTGTTAATAGCTTAAAATTAAAAACTCTAAATTAACTACTTCTGTTCTATAAGTTATTTACTTGAAGAAAAGAATTTTGTAGCAATTTAAAATTAAAATCTTCTAATTAATACTTGAGTTCCTTAAGTTATTTACTTAAAGATCCGAATTTTGTTAATAGTTTAAAATTGAAAACCCTAAATTAACTACTTTTGTTCTGTAAGTTATTTACTTGAAGGTCTGCATTTAGTTAATAGTTTAAAATTAAAAACTCTAAATTAACTACTTCTGTTCTATAAGTTATTTACATGAAGATCAGAATTTTTTTAATAGTTTAAAATTGAAAATCCTAAAATAACTACTTTTGTTCTATAAGTTATTTACTTGAAGATCTGCATTTTGTTAATAGTTCAAAATTAAAAACTCTAAATTAACTACTTCTGTTCTATAAGTTATTTACTTGAAGATCAGAATTTTGTTAATAGTTTAAAATTGAAAACTCTAAAATAATTACTTTTGTTCTATAAGTTATTTACTTGAAGAACATAATTTTGTAGCAATTTAAAATCAAAATCATCTAACTAATACTTTAGTTCTTTAAGTTATTTACTTGAAGATCTGCATTTTGTTAATAGTTTAAAATTAAAAACTCTAAATTAACTACTTCTGTTCTATAAGTTATTTACTTAAAGATCAGAATTTTGTTAATAGTTTAAAATTGAAAACTCTAAAATAACTACTTTTGTTCTATAAGTTATTTACTTGAAGATCTGCATTTTGTTAATAGTTTAAAATTAAAAACTCTAAATTAACTACTTCTGTTCTATAAGTTATTTACTTGATGATCAGAATTTTGTTAATAGTTTAAAATTGAAAACCCTAAAATAACTACTTTTGTTCTATAAGTTATTTACTTGAAGATCTGCATTTTGTTAATAGTTTAAAATTAAAGCTATACTCTAACTACTTTTGTTCTTTTAGTTATTTACTTAAAGAACAGAAATATGTAGACAATTTAAAATCAAAATCTTCAAACTAATACTTTAGTTCTATAAGTTATTTACTTGAAGATCAGAATTTTGTTAATAGTTCAAAATTGAAAATACTAAAATAACTACGTTTGTTCTATAAGTTATTTACTTGAAGATCTGGATTTTGTTAATAGTTTAAAATTAAAAACTCTAAATTAACTACTTCTGTTCTTTAAGTTATTTACATGAAGATCAGCATTTTGTTAATAGTTTAAAATTGAAAACCCTAAAATAACTACTTTTGTTCTATAAGTTATTTACTTGAAGATCTGCATTTTGTTAATAGTTTAAAATTAAAAACTCTAAATTAACTACTTCTGTTCTATAAGTTATTTACTTGAAGAACAGAATTTTGTAGCAATTTAAAATTAAAATCTTCTAACTAATACTTGAGTTCCTTAAGTTATTTACTTAAAGATCAGAATTTTGTTAATAGTTTAAAATTGAAAACCCTAAAATAACTACTTTTGTTCTGTAAGTTATTTACTTGAAGATCTGCATTTAGTTAATAGTTTAAAATTAAAAACTCTAAATTAACTACTTCTGTTCTATAAGTTATTTACATGAAGATCAGAATTTTGTTAATAGTTTAAAATTGAAAACCCTAAAATAACTACTTTTGTTCTATAAGTTATTTACTTGAAGATCTGCATTTTGTTAATAGTTTAAAATTAAAAACTCTAAATTTAACTACTTCTGTTCTATAAGTTATTTACTTGAAGATCAGAATTTTGTTAATAGTTTAAAATTGAAAACTCTAAAATAGCTACTTTTGTTCTATAAGTTATTTACTTGAAGAACAGAATTTTGTAGCAATTTAAAATCAAAATCTTCTAACTAATACTTTAGTTCTTTAAGTTATTTACTTGAAGATCAGAATTTTGCTAATAGTTTAAAATTGAAAACCCTAAAATAACTATTTTTGGTCTATAAGTTTTTTACTTGAAGATATGCATTTTGTTAATAGTTTAAAATTAAAAACTCTAAATTAACTACTTCTGTTCTATAAGTTATTTACTTGAAGATCAGAATGTTGTCAATAGTTTAAATTGAAAACTCTAAAATAACTACTTTTGTTCTATAACTTATTTACTTGAAGAACAGAATTTTGTAGCAATTTAAAATTAAAATCTTCTAACTAATACTTTAGTTCCTTAAGTCATTTACTTAAAGATCAGAATTTTATTAATAGTTTAAAATTGAAAACCCTAAAATAACTACTTTTGTTCTATAAGTTATTTACCTGAAGATCTGCGTTTAGTTAATAGTTTAAAATTAAAAAGTCTAAATTAACTACTTCTGTTCTATACGTTATTTACATGAAGATCAGAATTTTGTTAATAGTTTAAAATTGAAAACTCTAAAATAACTACTTTTGTTCTATAAGTTATTTACTTGAAGAACAGAATTTTGTAGCAATTTAAAATCAAAATCATCTAACTAATACTTTAGTTCTTTAAGTTATTTACTTGCAGATCTGCATTTTGTTAATAGTTTAAAATTAAAAACTCTAAATTAACTACTTCTGTTCTATAAGTTATTTACTTAAAGATCAGAATTTTGTTAATAGTTTAAAATTGAAAACTCTAAAATAACTACTTTTGTTCTATAAGTTATTTACTTGAAGAACAGAATTTTGTAGCAATTTAAAATCAAAATCATCTAACTAATACTTTAGTTCTTTAAGTTATTTACTTGCAGATCTGCATTTTGTTAATAGTTTAAAATTAAAAACTCTAAATTAACTACTTCTGTTCTATAAGTTATTTACTTAAAGATCAGAATTTTGTTAATAGTTTAAAATTGAAAACCCTAAAATAACTACTTTTGTTCTGTAAGTTATTTACTTGAAGATCTGCATTTAGTTAATAGTTTAAAATTAAAAACTCTAAATTAACTACTTCTGTTCTATAAGTTATTTACATGAAGATCAGAATTTTGTTAATAGTTTAAAATTGAAAACCCTAAAATAACTACTTTTGTTCTAAAAGTTATTTACTTGAAGATCTGCATTTTGTTAATAGTTTAAAATTAAAAACTCTAAATTTAACTACTTCTATTCTATAAGTTATTTACTTGAAGATCTGCATTTTGTTAATAGTTTAAAATTAAAAACTCTAAATTAACTACTTCTGTTCTATAAGTTATTTACTTAAAGATCAGAATTTTGTTAATAGTTTAAAATTGAAAACTCTAAAATAACTACTTTTGTTCTATAAGTTATTTACTTGAAGATCTGCATTTTGTTAATAGTTTAAAATTAAAAACTCTAAATTAACTACTTCTGTTCTATAAGTTATTTACTTGATGATCAGAATTTTGTTAATAGTTTAAAATTGAAAACCCTAAAATAACTACTTTTGTTCTATAAGTTATTTACTTGAAGATCTGCATTTTGTTAATAGTTTAAAATTAAAGCTATACTCTAACTACTTTTGTTCTTTTAGTTATTTACTTAAAGAACAGAAATATGTAGACAATTTAAAATCAAAATCTTCAAACTAATACTTTAGTTCTATAAGTTATTTACTTGAAGATCAGAATTTTGTTAATAGTTCAAAATTGAAAATACTAAAATAACTACGTTTGTTCTATAAGTTATTTACTTGAAGATCTTGATTTTGTTAATAGTTTAAAATTAAAAACTCTAAATTAACTACTTCTGTTCTTTAAGTTATTTACATGAAGATCAGCATTTTGTTAATAGTTTAAAATTGAAAACCCTAAAATAACTACTTTTGTTCTATAAGTTATTTACTTGAAGATCTGCATTTTGTTAATAGTTTAAAATTAAAAACTCTAAATTAACTACTTCTGTTCTATAAGTTATTTACTTGAAGAACAGAATTTTGTAGCAATTTAAAATTAAAATCTTCTAACTAATACTAGAGTTCCTTAAGTTATTTACTTAAAGATCAGAATTTTGTTAATAGTTTAAAATTGAAAACCCTAAAATAACTACTTTTGTTCTGTAAGTTATTTACTTGAAGATCTGCATTTAGTTAATAGTTTAAAATTAAAAACTCTAAATTAACTACTTCTGTTCTATAAGTTATTTACATGAAGATCAGAATTTTGTTAATAGTTTAAAATTGAAAACCCTAAAATAACTACTTTTGTTCTATAAGTTATTTACTTGAAGATCTGCATTTTGTTAATAGTTTAAAATTAAAAACTCTAAATTTAACTACTTCTGTTCTATAAGTTATTTACTTGAAGATCAGAATTTTGTTAATAGTTTAAAATTGAAAACTCTAAAATAGCTACTTTTGTTCTATAAGTTATTTACTTGAAGAACAGAATTTTGTAGCAATTTAAAATCAAAATCTTCTAACTAATACTTTAGTTCTTTAAGTTATTTACTTGAAGATCAGAATTTTGCTAATAGTTTAAAATTGAAAACCCTAAAATAACTATTTTTGGTCAATAAGTTTTTTACTTGAAGATATGCATTTTGTTAATAGTTTAAAATTAAAAACTCTAAATTAACTACTTCTGTTCTATAAGTTATTTACTTGAAGATCAGAATGTTGTCAATAGTTTAAATTGAAAACTCTAAAATAACTACTTTTGTTCTATAAGTTATTTACTTGAAAAACAGAATTTTGTAGCAATTTAAAAATAAAATCTTCTAACTAATACTTTAGTTCCTTAAGTCATTTACTTAAAGATCAGAATTTTATTAATAGTTTAAAATTGAAAACCCTAAAATAACTACTTTTGTTCTATAAGTTATTTACCTGAAGATCTGCGTTTAGTTAATAGTTTAAAATTAAAAAGTCTAAATTAACTACTTCTGTTCTATACGTTATTTACATGAAGATCAGAATTTTGTTAATAGTTTAAAATTGAAAACTCTAAAATAACTACTTTTGTTCTATAAGTTATTTACTTGAAGAACAGTATTTTGTAGCAATTTAAAATCAAAATCATCTAACTAATACTTTAGTTCTTTAAGTTATTTACTTGCAGATCTGCATTTTGTTAATAGTTTAAAATTAAAAACTCTAAATTAACTACTTCTGTTCTATAAGTTATTTACTTAAAGATCAGAATTTTGTTAATAGTTTAAAATTGAAAACTCTAAAATAACTACTTTTGTTCTATAAGTTATTTACTTGAAGAACAGAATTTTGTAGCAATTTAAAATCAAAATCATCTAACTAATACTTTAGTTCTTTAAGTTATTTACTTGCAGATCTGCATTTTGTTAATAGTTTAAAATTAAAAACTCTAAATTAACTACTTCTGTTCTATAAGTTATTTACATGAAGATCAGAATTTTGTTAATAGTTTAAAATTGAAAACCCTAAAATAACTACTTTTGTTCTAAAAGTTATTTACTTGAAGATCTGCATTTTGTTAATAGTATAAAATTAAAAACTCTAAATTTAACTACTTCTATTCTATAAGTTATTTACTTGAAGATCAGAATTTTGTTAATAGTTTAAAATTGAAAACTCTAAAATAGCTACTTTTGTTCTATAAGTTATTTACTTGAAGAACAGAATTTTGTAGCAATTTAAAATCAAAATCTTCTAACTAATACTTTAGTTCTTTAAGTTATTTACTTGAAGATCAGAATTTTGCTAATAGTTTAAAATTGAAAACCCTAAAATAACTATTTTTGGTCTATAAGTTTTTTACTTGAAGATATGCATTTTGTTAATAGTTTAAAATTAAAAACTCTAAATTAACTACTTCTGTTCTATAAGTTATTTACTTGAAGATCAGAATGTTGTCAATAGTTTAAATTGAAAACTCTAAAATAACTACTTTTGTTCTATAAGTTATTTACTTGAAGAACAGAATTTTGTAGCAATTTAAAATTAAAATCTTCTAACTAATACTTTAGTTCCTTAAGTTATTTACCTAAAGATCAGAATTTTGTTAATGGTTTAAAATTGAAAACCCTAAAATAACTACTTTTGTTCTATAAGTTATTTACTTGAAGATCTGCGTTTAGTTAATAGTTTAAAATTAAAAAGTCTAAATTAACTACTTCTGTTCTATAAGTTATTTACATGAAGATCAGAATTTTGTTAATAGTTTAAAATTGAAAACCCTAAAATAACTACTTTTGTTCTATAAGTTATTTACTTGAAGATCTGCATTTTGTTAATAGTTTAAAATTAAAAACCCTAAATTAACTACTTCTGTTCTATAAGTTATTTACTTGATGATCAGAATTTTGTTAATAGTTTAAAATTGAAAACCCTAAAATAACTACTTTTGTTCTATAAGTTATTTACTTGAAGATCTGCATTTTGTTAATAGTTTAAAATTAAAGCTATACTCTAACTACTTTTGTTCTTTTAGTTATTTACTTAAAGAACAGAAATATGTAGACAATTTAAAATCAAAATCTTCAAACTAATACTTTAGTTCTTTAAGTTATTTACTTGAAGATCAGAATTTTGTTAATAGTTCAAAATTGAAAATACTAAAATAACTACGTTTGTTCTATAAGTTATTTACTTGAAGATCTGGATTTTGTTAATAGTTTAAAATTAAAAACTCTAATTTAACTACTTCTGTTCTTTAAGTTATTTACATGAAGATCAGAATTTTGTTAATAGTTTAAAATTGAAAACCCTAAAATAACTACTTTTGTTCTGTAAGTTATTTACTTGAAGATCTGCATTCAGTTAATAGTTTAAAATTAAAAACTCTAAATTAACTACTTCTGTTCTATAAGTTATTTACATGAAGATCAGAATTTTGTTAATAGTTTAAAATTGAAAACCCTAAAATAACTACTTTTGTTCTAAAAGTTATTTACTTGAAGATCTGCATTTTGTTAATAGTTTAAAATTAAAAACTCTAAATTTAACTACTTCTATTCTATAAGTTATTTACTTGAAGATCAGAATTTTGTTAATAGTTTAAAATTGAAAACTCTAAAATAGCTACTTTTGTTCTATAAGTTATTTACTTGAAGAACAGAATTTTGTAGCAATTTAAAATCAAAATCTTCTAACTAATACTTTAGTTCTTTAAGTCATTTACTTAAAGATCAGAATGTTATTAATGGTTTAAAATTGAAAACCCTAAAATAACTACTTTTGTTCTATAAGTTATTTACCTGAAGATCTGAGTTTAGTTAATAGTTTAAAATTAAAAACTCTAAATTAACTACTTCTGTTCTATAAGTTATTTACTTGAAGATCAGAATGTTGTCAATAGTTTAAAATTGAAAACTCTCAAATACTACTTTTGTTCTATAAGTTATTTACTTGAAGAACAGAATTTTGTAGTAATTTAAAATTAAAATCTTCTAACTAATACTTTAGTTCCTTAAGATATTTACCTAAAGATCAGAATTTTGTTAATGGTTTAAAATTGAAAACCCTAAAATAACTTCTTTTGTTCTATAAGTTATTTACTTGAAGATCTGCGTTTAGTTAATAGTTTAAAATTAAAAAGTCTAAATTAACTACTTCTGTTCTATAAGTTATTTACATGAAGATCAGAATTTTGTTAATAGTTTAAAATTGAAAACTCTAAAATAACTACTTTTGTTCTATAAGTTATTTACTTGAAGAACAGAATTTTGTAGCAATTTAAAATCAAAATCATCTAACTAATACTTTAGTTCTTTAAGTTATTTACTTGAAGATCTGCATTTTGTTAATAGTTTAAAATTAAAAACTCTAAATTAACTACTTCTGTTCTATAAGTTATTTACTTAAAGATCAGAATTTTGTTAATAGTTTAAAATTGAAAACTCTAAAATAACTACTTTTGTTCTATAAGTTATTTACTTGAAGATCTGCATTTTGTTAATAGTTTAAAATTAAAAACTCTAAATTAACTACTTCTGTTCTATAAGTTATTTACTTGATGATCAGAATTTTGTTAATAGTTTAAAATTGAAAACCCTAAAATAACTACTTTTGTTCTATAAGTTATTTACTTGAAGATCTGCATTTTGTTAATAGTTTAAAATTAAAGCTATACTCTAACTACTTTTGTTCTTTTAGTTATTTACTTAAAGAACAGAAATATGTAGACAATTTAAAATCAAAATCTTCAAACTAATACTTTAGTTCTATAAGTTATTTACTTGAAGATCAGAATTTTGTTAATAGTTTAAAATTAAAAACTCTAAATTAACTACTTCTGTTCTATAAGTTATTTACTTGAAGAACAGAATTTTGTAGCAATTTAAAATTAAAATCTTCTAACTAATACTTGAGTTCCTTAAGTTATTTACTTAAAGATCAGAATTTTGTTAATAGTTTAAAATTGAAAACACTAAAATAACTACTTTTGTTCTGTAAGTTATTTACTTGAAGATCTGCATTTAGTTAATAGTTTAAAATTAAAAACTCTAAATTAACTACTTCTGTTCTATAAGTTATTTACATGAAGATCAGAATTTTGTTAATAGTTTAAAATTGAAAACCCTAAAATAACTACTTTTGTTCTATAAGTTATTTACTTGAAGATCTGCATTTTGTTAATAGTTTAAAATTAAAAACTCTAAATTTAACTACTTCTGTTCTATAAGTTATTTACTTGAAGATCAGAATTTTGTTAATAGTTTAAAATTGAAAACTCTAAAATAGCTACTTTTGTTCTATAAGTTATTTACTTGAAGAACAGAATTATGTAGCAATTTAAAATCAAAATCTTCTAACTAATACTTTAGTTCTTTAAGTTATTTACTTGAAGATCAGAATTTTGCTAATAGTTTAAAATTAAAAACCCTAAAATAACTATTTTTGGTCTATAAGTTTTTTACTTGAAGATATGCATTTTGTTAATAGTTTAAAATTAAAAACTCTAAATTAACTACTTCTGTTCTATAAGTTATTTACTTGAAGATCAGAATGTTGTCAATAGTTTAAATTGAAAACTATAAAATAACTACTTTTGTTCTATAAGTTATTTACTTAAAGAACAGAATTTTGTAGCAATTTAAAATTAAAATCTTCTAACTAATACTTTAGTTCCTTAAGTCATTTACTTAAAGATCAGAATTTTATTAATAGTTTAAAATTGAAAACCCTAAAATAACTACTTTTGTTCTATAAGTTATTTACCTGAAGATCTGCGTTTAGTTAATAGTTTAAAATTAAAAAGTCTAAATTAACTACTTCTGTTCTATACGTTATTTACATGAAGATCAGAATTTTGTTAATAGTTTAAAATTGAAAACTCTAAAATAACTACTTTTGTTCTATAAGTTATTTACTTGAAGAACAGAATTTTGTAGCAATTTAAAATCAAAATCATCTAACTAATACTTTAGTTCTTTAAGTTATTTACTTGCAGATCTGCATTTTGTTAATAGTTTAAAACTAAAAACTCTAAATTAACTACTTCTGTTCTATAAGTTATTTACTTAAAGATCAGAAATTTGTTAATAGTTTAAAATTGAAAACTCTAAAATAACTACTTTTGTTCTATAAGTTATTTACTTGAAGAACAGAATTTTGTAGCAATTTAAAATCAAAATCATCTAACTAATACTTTAGTTCTTTAAGTTATTTACTTGCAGATCTGCATTTTGTTAATAGTTTAAAATTAAAAACTCTAAATTAACTACTTCTGTTCTATAAGTTATTTACTTAAAGATCAGAATTTTGTTAATAGTTTAAAATTGAAAACCCTAAAATAACTACTTTTGTTCTGTAAGTTATTTACTTGAAGATCTGCATTTAGTTAATAGTTTAAAATGAAAAACTCTAAATTAACTACTTCTGTTCTATAAGTTATTTACATGAAGATCAGAATTTTGTTAATAGTTTAAAATTAAAAACTCTAAATTAACTACTTCTGTTCTATAAGTTATTTACTTGAAGATCAGAATGTTGTCAATAGTTTAAAATTAAAAACTCTAAATTTAACTACTTCTATAAGTTATTTACTTGAAGATCAGAATTTTGTTAATAGTTTAAAATTGAAAACTCTAAAATAGCTACTTTTGTTCTATAAGTTATTTACTTGAAGAACAGAATTTTGTAGCAATTTAAAATCAAAATCTTCTAACTAATACTTTAGTTCTTTAAGTTATTTACTTGAAGATCAGAATTTTGCTAATAGTTTAAAATTGAAAACCCTAAAATAACTATTTTTGGTCTATAAGTTTTTTACTTGAAGATATGCATTTTGTTAATAGTTTAAAATTAAAAACTCTAAATTAACTACTTCTGTTCTATAAGTTATTTACTTGAAGATCAGAATGTTGTCAATAGTTTAAATTGAAAACTCTAAAATAACTACTTTTGTTCTATAAGTTATTTACTTGAAGAACAGAATTTTGTAGCAATTTAAAATTAAAATCTTCTAACTAATACTTTAGTTCCTTAAGTTATTTACCTAAAGATCAGAATTTTGTTAATGGTTTAAAATTGAAAACCCTAAAATAACTACTTTTGTTCTATAAGTTATTTACTTGAAGATCTGCGTTTAGTTAATAGTTTAAAATTAAAAAGTCTAAATTAACTACTTCTGTTCTATAAGTTATTTACATGAAGATCAGAATTTTGTTAATAGTTTAAAATTGAAAACCCTAAAATAACTACTTTTGTTCTATAAGTTATTTACTTGAAGATCTGCATTTTGTTAATAGTTTAAAATTAAAAACTCTAAATTAACTACTTCTGTTCTATAAGTTATTTACTTGATGATCAGAATTTTGTTAATAGTTTAAAATTGAAAACCCTAAAATAACTACTTTTGTTCTATAAGTTATTTACTTGAAGATCTGCATTTTGTTAATAGTTTAAAATTAAAGCTATACTCTAACTACTTTTGTTCTTTTAGTTATTTACTTAAAGAACAGAAATATGTAGACAATTTAAAATCAAAATCTTCAAACTAATACTTTAGTTCTTTAAGTTATTTACTTGAAGTTCAGAATTTTGTTAATAGTTCAAAATTGAAAATACTAAAATAACTACGTTTGTTCTATAAGTTATTTACTTGAAGATCTGGATTTTGTTAATAGTTTAAAATTAAAAACTCTAATTTAACTACTTCTGTTCTTTAAGTTATTTACATGAAGATCAGAATTTTGTTAATAGTTTAAAATTGAAAACCCTAAAATAACTACTTTTGTTCTGTAAGTTATTTACTTGAAGATCTGCATTTAGTTAATAGTTTAAAATTAAAAACTCTAAATTAACTACTTCTGTTCTATAAGTTATTTACATGAAGATCAGAATTTTGTTAATAGTTTAAAATTGAAAACCCTAAAATAACTACTTTTGTTCTAAAAGTTATTTACTTGAAGATCTGCATTTTGTTAATAGTTTAAAATTAAAAACTCTAAATTTAACTACTTCTATTCTATAAGTTATTTACTTGAAGATCAGAATTTTGTTAATAGTTTAAAATTGAAAACTCTAAAATAGCTACTTTTGTTCTATAAGTTATTTACTTGAAGAACAGAATTTTGTAGCAATTTAAAATCAAAATCTTCTAACTAATACTTTAGTTCTTTAAGTCATTTACTTAAAGATCAGAATTTTATTAATGGTTTAAAATTGAAAACCCTAAAATAACTACTTTTGTTCTATAAGTTATTTACCTGAAGATCTGAGTTTAGTTAATAGTTTAAAATTAAAAACTCTAAATTAACTACTTCTGTTCTATAAGTTATTTACTTGAAGATCAGAATGTTGTCAATAGTTTAAAATTGAAAACTCTCAAATACTACTTTTGTTCTATAAGTTATTTACTTGAAGAACAGAATTTTGTAGTAATTTAAAATTAAAATCTTCTAACTAATACTTTAGTTCCTTAAGTTATTTACCTAAAGATCAGAATTTTGTTAATGGTTTAAAATTGAAAACGCTAAAATAACTACTTTTGTTCTATAAGTTATTTACTTGAAGATCTGCGTTTAGTTAATAGTTTAAAATTAAAAAGTCTAAATTAACTACTTCTGTTCTATAAGTTATTTACATGAAGATCAGAATTTTGTTAATAGTTTAAAATTGAAAACTCTAAAATAACTACTTTTGTTCTATAAGTTATTTACTTGAAGAACAGAATTTTGTAGCAATTTAAAATCAAAATCATCTAACTAATACTTTAGTTCTTTAAGTTATTTACTTGAAGATCTGCATTTTGTTAATAGTTTAAAATTAAAAACTCTAAATTAACTACTTCTGTTCTATAAGTTATTTACTTAAAGATCAGAATTTTGTTAATAGTTTAAAATTGAAAACTCTAAAATAACTACTTTTGTTCTATAAGTTATTTACTTGAAGATCTGCATTTTGTTAATAGTTTAAAATTAAAAACTCTAAATTAACTACTTCTGTTCTATAAGTTATTTACTTGATGATCAGAATTTTGTTAATAGTTTAAAATTGAAAACCCTAAAATAACTACTTTTGTTCTGTAAGTTATTTACTTGAAGATCTGCATTTAGTTAATAGTTTAAAATTAAAAACTCTAAATTAACTACTTCTGTTCTATAAGTTATTTACATGAAGATCAGAATTTTGTTAATAGTTTAAAATTGAAAACCCTAAAATAACTACTTTTGTTCTATAAGTTATTTACTTGAAGATCTGCATTTTGTTAATAGTTTAAAATTAAAAACTCTAAATTTAACTACTTCTGTTCTATAAGTTATTTACTTGAAGATCAGAATTGTGTTAATAGTTTAAAATTGAAAACTCTAAAATAGCTACTTTTGTTCTATAAGTTATTTACTTGAAGAACAGAATTTTGTAGCAATTTAAAATCAAAATCTTCTAACTAATACTTTAGTTCTTTAAGTTATTTACTTGAAGATCAGAATTTTGCTAATAGTTTAAAATTGAAAACCCTAAAATAACTATTTTTGGTCTATAAGTTTTTTACTTGAAGATATGCATTTTGTTAATAGTTTAAAATTAAAAACTCTAAATTAACTACTTCTGTTCTATAAGTTATTTACTTGAAGATCAGAATGTTGTCAATAGTTTAAATTGAAAACTCTAAAATAACTACTTTTGTTCTATAAGTTATTTACTTGAAGAACAGAATTTTGTAGCAATTTAAAATTAAAATCTTCTAACTAATACTTTAGTTCCTTAAGTCATTTACTTAAAGATCAGAATTTTATTAATAGTTTAAAATTGAAAACCCTAAAATAACTACTTTTGTTCTATAAGTTATTTACCTGAAGATCTGCGTTTAGTTAATAGTTTAAAATTAAAAAGTCTAAATTAACTACTTCTATTCTATACGTTATTTACATGAAGATCAGAATTTTGTTAATAGTTTAAAATTGAAAACTCTAAAATAACTACTTTTGTTCTATAAGTTATTTACTTGAAGAACAGAATTTTGTAGCAATTTAAAATCAAAATCATCTAACTAATACTTTAGTTTTTTAAGTTATTTACTTGCAGATCTGCATTTTGTTAATAGTTTAAAACTAAAAACTCTAAATTAACTACTTCTGTTCTATAAGTTATTTACTTAAAGATCAGAATTTTGTTAATAGTTTAAAATTGAAAACTCTAAAATAACTACTTTTGTTCTATAAGTTATTTACTTGAAGAACAGAATTTTGTAGCAATTTAAAATCAAAATCATCTAACTAATACTTTAGTTCTTTAAGTTATTTACTTGCAGATCTGCATTTTGTTAATAGTTTAAAATTAAAAACTCTAAATTAACTACTTCTGTTCTATAAGTTATTTACTTAAAGATCAGAATTTTGTTAATAGTTTAAAATTGAAAACCCTAAAATAACTACTTTTGTTCTGTAAGTTATTTACTTGAAGATCTGCATTTAGTTAATAGTTTAAAATGAAAAACTCTAAATTAACTACTTCTGTTCTATAAGTTATTTACATGAAGATCAGAATTTTGTTAATAGTTTAAAATTGAAAACCCTAAAATAACTACTTTTGTTCTAAAAGTTATTTACTTGAAGATCTGCATTTTGTTAATAGTTTAAAATTAAAAACTCTAAATTTAACTACTTCTATTCTATAAGTTATTTACTTGAAGATCAGAATTTTGTTAATAGTTTAAAATTGAAAACTCTAAAATAGCTACTTTTGTTCTATAAGTTATTTACTTGAAGAACAGAATTTTGTAGCAATTTAAAATGAAAATCTTCTAACTAATACTTTAGTTCTTTAAGTTATTTACTTGAAGATCAGAATTTTGCTAATAGTTTAAAATTGAAAACCCTAAAATAACTATTTTTGGTCTATAAGTTTTTTACTTGAAGATATGCATTTTGTTAATAGTTTAAAATTAAAAACTCTAAATTAACTACTTCTGTTCTATAAGTTATTTACTTGAAGATCAGAATGTTGTCAATAGTTTAAATTGAAAACTCTAAAATAACTACTTTTGTTCTATAAGTTATTTACTTGAAGAACAGAATTTTGTAGCAATTTAAAATTAAAATCTTCTAACTAATACTTTAGTTCCTTAAGTTATTTACCTAAAGATCAGAATTTTGTTAATGGTATAAAATTGAAAACCCTAAAATAACTACTTTTGTTCTATAAGTTATTTACTTGAAGATCTGCGTTTAGTTAATAGTTCAAAATTAAAAAGTCTAAATTAACTACTTCTGTTCTATAAGTTATTTACATGAAGATCAGAATTTTGTTAATAGTTTAAAATTGAAAACTCTAAAATAACTACTTTTGTTCTATAAGTTATTTACTTGAAGAACAGAATTTTGTAGCAATTTAAAATCAAAATCATCTAACTAATAGTTTAGTTCTTTAAGTTATTTACTTGAAGATCTGCATTTTGTTAATAGTTTAAAATTAAAAACTATAAATTAACTACTTCTGTTCTATAAGTTATTTACTTAAAGATCAGAATTTTGTTAATAGTTTAAAATTGAAAACTCTAAAATAACTACTTTTGTTGTATAAGTTATTTACTTGAAGATCTGCATTTTGTTAATAGTTTAAAATTAAAAACTCTAAATTAACTACTTCTGTTCTATAAGTTATTTACTTGATGATCAGAATTTTGTTAATAGTTTAAAATTGAAAACCCTAAAATAACTACTTTTGTTCTATAAGTTATTTACTTGAAGATCTGCATTTTGTTAATAGTTTAAAATTAAAGCTATACTCTAACTACTTTTGTTCTTTTAGTTATTTACTTAAAGAACAGAAATATGTAGACAATTTAAAATCAAAATCTTCAAACTAATACTTTAGTTCTATAAGTTATTTACTTGAAGATCAGAATTTTGTTAATAGTTCAAAATTGAAAATACTAAAATAACTACGTTTGTTCTATAAGTTATTTACTTGAAGATCTGGATTTTGTTAATAGTTTAAAATTAAAAACTCTAAATTAACTACTTCTGTTCTTTAAGTTATTTACATGAAGATCAGCATTTTGTTAATAGTTTAAAATTGAAAACCCTAAAATAACTACTTTTGTTCTATAAGTTATTTACTTGAAGATCTGCATTTTGTTAATAGTTTAAAATTAAAAACTCTAAATTAACTACTTCTGTTCTATAAGTTATTTACTTGAAGAACAGAATTTTGTAGCAATTTAAAATTAAAATCTTCTAACTAATACTTGAGTTCCTTAAGTTATTTACTTAAAGATCAGAATTTTGTTAATAGTTTAAAATTGAAAACCCTAAAATAACTACTTTTGTTCTATAAGTTATTTACTTGAAGATCTGCATTTTGTTAATAGTTTAAAATTAAAAACTCTAAATTTAACTACTTCTGTTCTATAAGTTATTTACTTAAAGATCAGAATTTTGTTAATAGTTTAAAATTGAAAACTCTAAAATAGCTACTTTTGTTCTATAAGTTATTTACTTGAAGAACAGAATTTTGTAGCAATCTAAAATCAAAATCATCTAACTAATACTTTAGTTCTTTAAGTTATTTACTTGCAGATCTTCATTTTGTTAATAGTTTAAAATTAAAAACTCTAAATTAACTACTTCTGTTCTATAAGTTATTTACTTAAAGATCAGAATTTTGTTAATAGTTTAAAATTGAAAACTCTAAAATAACTACTTTTGTTCTATAAGTTATTTACTTGAAGAACAGAATTTTGTAGCAATTTAAAATCAAAATCTTCTAACTAATACTTTAGTTCTTTAAGTTATTTACTTGAAGATCACAATTTTGCTAATAGTTTAAAATTGAAAACCCTAAAATAACTATTTTTGTTTTATAAATTATTTACTTGAAGATCTGCATTTTGTTAATAGCTTAAAATTAAAAACTCTAAATTAACTACTTCTGTTCTATATGTACTTTTACTTGAAGATCAGAATGTTGTCAATAGTTTAAAATTGAAAACTCTCAAATACTACTTTTGTTCTATAAGTTATTTACTTGAAGAACAGAATTTTGTAGCAATTTAAAATTAAAATCTTTTAACTAATACTTTAGTTCCTTAAGTTATTTACCTAAAGATCAGAATTTTGTTAATGGTTTAAAATTGAAAACCCTAAAATAACTACTTTTGTTCTATAAGTTATTTACTTGAAGATCTGCGTTTAGTTAATAGTTTAAAATTAAAAAGTCTAAATTAACTACTTCTGTTCTATAAGTTATTTACTTGATGATCAGAATTTTGTTAATAGTTTAAAATTGAAAACCCTAAAATAACTACTTTTGTTCTATAAGTTATTTACTTGAAGATCTGCATTTTGTTAATAGTTTAAAATTAAAAACTCTAAATTAACTACTTCTGTTCTATAAGTTATTTACTTGAAGAACAGAATTTTGTAGCAATTTAAAATTAAAATCTTCTAACTAATACTCGAGTTCCTTAAGTTATTTACTTAAAGATCAGAATTTTGTTAATAGTTTAAAATTGAAAACCCTAAAATAACTACTTTTGTTCTGTAAGTTATTTACTTGAAGATCTGCATTTAGTTAATAGTTTAAAATTAAAAACTCTAAATTAACTACTTCTGTTCTATAAGTTATTTACATGAAGATCAGAATTTTGTTAATAGTTTAAAATTGAAAACCCTAAAATAACTACTTTTGTTCTAAAAGTTATTTACTTGAACATCTGCATTTTGTTAATAGTTTAAAATTAAAAACTCTAAATTTAACTACTTCTATTCTATAAGTTATTTACTTGAAGATCAGAATTTTGTTAATAGTTTAAAATTGAAAACTCTAAAGTAGCTACTTTTGTTCTATAAGTTATTTACTTGAAGAACAGAATTTTGTAGCAATTTAAAATCAAAATCTTCTAACTAATACTTTAGTTCTTTAAGTTATTTACTTGAAGATCAGAATTTTGCTAATAGTTTAAAATTGAAAACCCTAAAATAACTATTTTTGGTCTATAAGTTTTTTACTTGAAGATATGCATTTTGTTAATAGTTTAAAATTAAAAACTCAAAATTAACTACTTCTGTTCTATAAGTTATTTACTTGAAGATCAGAATGTTGTCAATAGTTTAAATTGAAAACTCTAAAATAACTACTTTTGTTCTATAAGTTATTTACTTGAAGAACAGAATTTTGTAGCAATTTAAAATTAAAATCTTCTAACTAATACTTTAGTTCCTTAAGTCATTTACTTAAAGATCAGAATTTTATTAATAGTTTAAAATTGAAAACCCTAAAATAACTACTTTTGTTCTATAAGTTATTTACCTGAAGATCTGAGTTTAGTTAATAGTTTAAAATTAAAAACTCTAAATTAACTACTTCTGTTCTATAAGTTATTTACTTGAAGATCAGAATGTTGTCAATAGTTTAAAATTGAAAACTGTCAAATACTACTTTTGTTCTATAAGTTATTTACTTGAAGAACAGAATTTTGTAGTAATTTAAAATTAAAATCTTCTAACTAATACTTTAGTTCCTTAAGTTATTTACCTAAAGATCAGAATTTTGTTAATGGTTTAAAATTGAAAACCCTAAAATAACTACTTTTGTTCTATATGTTATTTACTTGAAGATCTGCGTTTAGTTAATAGTTTAAAATTAAAAAGTCTAAATTAACTACTTCTGTTCTATAAGTTATTTACATGAAGATCAGAATTTTGTTAATAGTTTAAAATTGAAAACTCTAAAATAACTACTTTTGTTCTATAAGTTATTTACTTGAAGAACAGAATTTTGTAGCAATTTAAAATCAAAATCATCTAACTAATACTTTAGTTCTTTAAGTTATTTACTTGAAGATCTGCATTTTGTTAATAGTTTAAAATTAAAAACTCTAAATTAACTACTTCTGTTCTATAAGTTAATTACTTAAAGATCAGAATTTTGTTAATAGTTTAAAATTGAAAACTCTAAAATAACTACTTTTGTTCTATAAGTTATTTACTTGTAGATCTGCATTTTGTTAATAGTTTAAAATTAAAAACTCTAAATTAACTACTTCTGTTCTCAAAGTTATTTACTTGATGATCAGAATTTTGTTAATAGTTTAAAATTGAAAACCCCAAAATAACTACTTTTGTTCTATAAGTTATTTACTTGAAGATCTGCATTTTGTTAATAGTTTAAAATTAAAGCTATACTCTAACTACTTTTGTTCTTTTAGTTATTTACTTAAAGAACGGAAATATGTAGACAATTTAAAATCAAAATCTTCAAACTAATACTTTAGTTCTATAAGTTATTTACTTGAAGATCAGAATTTTGTTAATAGTTCAAAATTGAAAATACTAAAATAACTACGTTTGTTCTATAAGTTATTTACTTGAAGATCTGGATTTTGTTAATAGTTTAAAATTAAAAACTCTAAATTAACTACTTCTGTTCTTTAAGTTATTTACATGAAGATCAGCATTTTGTTAATAGTTTAAAATTGAAAACCCTAAAATAACTACTTTTGTTCTATAAGTTATTTACTTGAAGATCTGCATTTTGTTATTAGTTTAAAATTAAAAACTCTAAATTAACTACTTCTGTTCTATAAGTTATTTACTTGAAGAACAGAATTTTGTAGCAATTTAAAATTAAAATCTTCTAACTAATACTTGAGTTCCTTAAGTTATTTACTTAAAGATCAGAATTTTGTTAATAGTTTAAAATTGAAAACCCCAAAATAACTACTTTTGTTCTGTAAGTTATTTACTTGAAGATCTGCATTTAGTTAATAGTTTAAAATTAAAAACTCTAAATTAACTACTTCTGTTCTATAAGTTATTTACATGAAGATCAGAATTTTGTTAATAGTTTAAAATTGAAAACCCTAAAATAACTGCTTTTATTCTATAAGTTATTTACTTGAAGATCTGCATTTTGTTAATAGTTTAAAATTAAAAACTCTAAATTTAACTACTTCTGTTCTATAAGTTATTTACTTGAAGATCAGAATTTTGTTAATAGTTTAAAATTGAAAACTCTAAAATAGCTACTTTTGTTCTATAAGTTATTTACTTGAAGAACAGAATTTTGTAGCAATTTAAAATCAAAATCTTCTAACTAATACTTTAGTTCTTTAAGTTATTTACTTGAAGATCAGAATTTTGCTAATAGTTTAAAATTGAAAACCCTAAAATAACTATTTTTGGTCTATAAGTTTTTTACTTGAAGATATGCATTTTGTTAATAGTTTAAAATTAAAAACTCTAAATTAACTACTTCTGTTCTATAAGTTATTTACTTGAAGATCAGAATGTTGTCAATAGTTTAAATTGAAAACTCTAAAATAACTACTTTTGTTCTATAAGTTATTTACTTGAAGAACAGAATTTTGTAGCAATTTAAAATTAAAATCTTCTAACTAATACTTTAGTTCCTTAAGTCATTTACTTAAAGATCAGAATTTTATTAATAGTTTAAAATTGAAAACCCTAAAATAACTACTTTTGTTCTATAAGTTATTTACCTGAAGATCTGCGTTTAGTTAATAGTTTAAAATTAAAAAGTCTAAATTAACTACTTCTGTTCTATAAGTTATTTACTTGAAGATCAGAATTTTGTTAATAGTTTAAAATTGAAAACTCTAAAATAACTACTTTTGTTCTATAAGTTATTTACTTGAAGAACAGTATTTTGTAGCAATTTAAAATCAAAATCATCTAACTAATACTTTAGTTCTTTAAGTTATTTACTTGCAGATCTGCATTTTGTTAATAGTTTAAAATTAAAAACTCTAAATTAACTACTTCTGTTCTATAAGTTATTTACTTAAAGATCAGAATTTTGTTAATAGTTTAAAATTGAAAACTCTAAAATAACTACTTTTGTTCAATAAGTTATTTACTTGAAGAACAGAATTTTGTAGCAATTTAAAATCAAAATCTTCTAACTAATACTTTAGTTCTTTAAGTTATTTACTTGAAGATCACAATTTTGCTAATAGTTTAAAATTGAAAACCCTAAAATAACTATTTTTGTTTTATAAATTATTTACTTGAAGATCTGCATTTTGTTAATAGCTTAAAATTAAAAACTCTAAATTAACTACTTCTGTTCTATATGTTATTTACTTGAAGATCAGAATGTTGTCAATAGTTTAAAATTGAAAACTCTCAAATACTACTTTTGTTCTATAAGTTATTTACTTGAAGAACAGAATTTTGTAGCAATTTAAAATTAAAATCTTTTAACTAATACTTTAGTTCCTTAAGTTATTTACCTAAAGATCAGAGTTTTGTTAATGGTTTAAAATTGAAAACCCTAAAATAACTACTTTTGTTCTATAAGTTATTTACTTGAAGATCTGCGTTTAGTTAATAGTTTAAAATTAAAAAGTCTAAATTAACTACTTCTGTTCTATAAGTTATTTACATGAAGATCAGAATTTTGTTAATAGTTTAAAATTGAAAACCCTAAAATAACTACTTTTGTTCTATAAGTTATTTACTTGAAGATCTGCATTTTGTTAATAGTTTAAAATTAAAAACTCTAAATTAACTACTTCTGTTCTATAAGTTATTTACTTGATGATCAGAATTTTGTTAATAGTTTAAAATTGAAAACCCTAAAATAACTACTTTTGTTCTATAAGTTATTTACTTGAAGATCTGCATTTTGTTAATAGTTTAAAATTAAAAACTCTAAATTAACTACTTCTGTTCTATAAGTTATTTACTTAAAGATCAGAATTTTGTTAATAGTTTAAAATTGAAAACTCTAAAATAACTACTTTTGTTCTATAAGTTATTTACTTGAAGAACAGAATTTTGTAGCAATTTAAAATCAAAATCTTCTAACTAATACTTTAGTTCTTTAAGTTATTTACTTGAAGATCACAATTTTGCTAATAGTTTAAAATTGAAAACCCTAAAATAACTATTTTTGTTTTATAAATTATTTACTTGAAGATCTGCATTTTGTTAATAGCTTAAAATTAAAAACTCTAAATTAACTACTTCTGTTCTATATGTTATTTACTTGAAGATCAGAATGTTGTCAATAGTTTAAAATTGAAAACTCTCAAATACTACTTTTGTTCTATAAGTTATTTACTTGAAGAACAGAATTTTGTAGCAATTTAAAATTAAAATCTTTTAACTAATACTTTAGTTCCTTAAGTTATTTACCTAAAGATCAGAATTTTGTTAATGGTTTAAAATTGAAAACCCTAAAATAACTACTTTTGTTCTATAAGTTATTTACTTGAAGATCTGCGTTTAGTTAATAGTTTAAAATTAAAAAGTCTAAATTAACTACTTCTGTTCTATAAGTTATTTACATGAAGATCAGAATTTTGTTAATAGTTTAAAATTAAAAACTCTAAATTAACTACTTCTGTTCTATAAGTTATTTACTTGCTGATCAGAATTTTGTTAATAGTTTAAAATTGAAAACCCTAAAATAACTACTTTTGTTCTATAAGTTATTTACTTGAAGATCTGCGTTTAGTTAATAGTTTAAAATTAAAAAGTCTAAATTAACTACTTCTGTTCTATAAGTTATTTACATGAAGATCAGAATTTTGTTAATAGTTTAAAATTAAAAACTCTAAATTAACTACTTCTGTTCTATAAGTTATTTACTTGATGATCAGAATTTTGTTAATAGTTCAAAATTGAAAATACTAAAATAACTACGTTTGTTCTATAAGTTATTTACTTGAAGATCTGGATTTTGTTAATTGTTTAAAATTAAAAACTCTAAATTAACTACTTCTGTTCTTTAAGTTATTTACATGAAGATCAGCATTTTGTTAATAGTTTAAAATTGAAAACCCTAAAATAACTACTTTTGTTCTATAAGTTATTTACTTGAAGAACAGAATTTTGTAGCAATTTAAAATCAAAATCATCTAACTAATACTTTAGTTCTTTAAGTTATTTATTTGAAGATCTGCATTTTGTTAATAGTTTAAAATTAAAAACCCTAAAATAACTACTTTTGTTCTATAAGTTATTTACTTGAAGATCTGCATTTTGTTAATAGTTTAAAATTAAAGCTATACTCTAACTACTTTAGTTCTTTAAGTTATTTATTTGAAGATCTGCATTTTGTTAATAGTTTAAAATTAAAAACCCTAAAATAACTACTTTTGTTCTATAAGTTATTTACTTGAAGAACAGAATTTTGTAGCAATTTAAAATCAAAATCATCTAACTAATACTTTAGTTCTTTAAGTTATTTATTTGAAGATCTGCATTTTGTTAATAGTTTAAAATTGAAAACCCTAAAATAACTACTTTTGTTCTATAAGTTATTTACATGAAGAACAGAATTTTGTAGCAATTTAAAATCAAAATCATCTAACTAATACTTTAGTTCTTTAAGTTATTTACTTGAAGATCTGCATTTTGTTAATAGTTTAAAATTAAAAACTCTAAATTAACTACTTCTGTTCTATAAGTTATTTACTTGATGATCAGAATTTTGTTAAAAGTTTAAAATTTAAAACCCTAAAATATCTACTTTTGTTCTATAAGTTATTTACTTGAAGATCTGCATTTTGTTAATAGTTTAAAATTAAAGCTATACTCTAACTACTTTTGTTCTTTTAGTTATTTACTTGAAGATCAGAATTTTGTTAATAGTTCAAAATTGAAAATACTAAAATAACTACGTTTGTTCTATAAGTTATTTACTTGAAGATCTGGATTTTGTTAATAGTTTAAAATTAAAAACTCTAAATTAACTACTTCTGTTCTTTAAGTTATTTACATGAAGATCAGCATTTTGTTAATAGTTTAAAATTGAAAACCCTAAAATAACTACTTTTGTTCTATAAGTTATTTACTTGAAGATCTGCATTTTGTTAATAGTTTAAAATTGAAAACCCTAAAATAACTACTTTTGTTCTGTAAGTTATTTACTTGAAGATCTGCATTTAGTTAATAGTTTAAAATTAAAAACTCTAAATTAACTACTTCTGTTCTATAAGTTATTTACATGAAGATCAGAATTTTGTTAATAGTTTAAAATTGAAAACCCTAAATTTAACTACTTCTATTCTATAAGTTATTTACTTGAAGATCAGAATTTTGTTAATAGTTTAAAATTGAAAACTCTAAAATAGCTACTTTTGTTCTATAAGTTATTTACTTGAAGAACAGAATTTTGTAGCAATTTAAAATCAAAATCTTCTAACTAATACTTTAGTTCTTTAAGTTATTTACTTGAAGATCAGAATTTTGCTAATAGTTTAAAATTGAAAACCCTAAAATAACTATTTTTGGTCTATAAGTTTTTTACTTGAAGATATGCATTTTGTTAATAGTTTAAAATTGAAAACTCTAAAATAGCTACTTTTGTTCTATAAGTTATTTACTTAAAGAACAGAATTTTGTAGTAATTTAAAATCAAAATCTTCTAACTAATACTTTAGTTCTTTAAGTTATTTACTTGAAGATCAGAATTTTGCTAATAGTTTAAAATTGAAAACCCTAAAATAACTATTTTTGGTCTATAAGTTTTTTACTTGAAGATATGCATTTAGTTAATAGTTTAAAATTAAAAACTCTAAATTAACTACTTCTGTTCTATAAGTTATTTACTTGAAGATCAGAATGTTGTCAATAGTTTAAAATTGAAAACTCTAAAATAACTACATTTGTTCTATAAGTTATTTACTTGAAGAACAGAATTTTGTAGCAATTAAAATTAAAATCTTCTAACTAATACTTTAGTTCCTTAATGCTCCTATTCACCAACTACAAGTAGCACTATTTGTCGAATAAAGTCACTATTTCGTATTCACCAACATAAAATAAACTTTTTTTAGTCGAATAAACTGCCAATACAATGTAAATTATTCATCGAATAAGCTTTATTTATCGAATACTTATTTGCACATTTATTTTTAGTTGGTGCATACGGGCATAAGTCATTTACTTAAAGATCAGAATTTTATTAATAGTTTAAAATTGAAAACCCTAAAATAACTACTTTTGTTCTATAAGTTATTTACTTGAAGATCTGAGTTTAGTTAATAGTTTAAAATTAATAACTCTAAATTAACTACTTATGTTCTATAAGTTATTTACATGAAGATCAGAATTTTGTTAATAGTTTAAAATTGAAAACCCTAAAATAACTACTTTTGTTCTATAAGTTATTTACTTGAAGATCAGCATTTTGTTAATAGTTCAAAATTAAAAACTCTAAATTAACTACTTCTGTTCTATAAGTTATTTACTTGAAGATCAGAATTTTGTTAATAGTTTAAAAGTGAAAACTCTAAAATAACTACTTTTGTTCTATAAGTTATTTACTTGAAGAACAGAATTTTGTAGCATTTTAAAATCAAAATCATCTAACTAATACTTTAGTTCTTTAAGTTATTTATTTGAAGATCTGCATTTTGTTAATAGTTTAAAATTAAAAACTCTAAATTAACTACTTCTGTTCTATAAGTGATTTACTTAAAGATCAGAATTTTGTTATTAGTTTAAAATTGAAAACTCTAAAATAACTACTTTTGTTCTATAAGTTATTTACTTGAAGAACAGAATTTTGTAGCAATTTAAAATCAAAATCTTCTAACTAATACTTTAGTTCTTTAAGTTATTTACTTGAAGATCACAATTTTGCTAATAGTTTAAAATTGAAAACCCTAAAATAACTATTTTTGTTTTATAAATTATTTACTTGAAGATCTGCATTTTGTTAATAGCTTAAAATTAAAAACTCTAAATTAACTACTTCTGTTCTATAAGTTATTTACTTGAAGATCAGAATGTTGTCAATAGTTTAAAATTGAAAACTCTCAAATACTACTTTTGTTCTATAAGTTATTTACTTGAAGAACATAATTTTGTAGCAATTTAAAATTAAAATCTTCTAACTAATACTTTAGTTCCTTAAGTTATTTACCTAAAGATCAGAATTTTGTTAATGGTTTAAAATTGAAAACCCTAAATTAACTACTTTTGTTCTATAAGTTATTTACTTGAAGATCTGCGTTTAGTTAATAGTTTAAAATTAAAAAGTCTAAATTAACTACTTCTGTTTTATAAGTTATTTACATGAAGATCAGAATTTAGTTAATAGTTTAAAACTAAAAACCCTAAAATAACTACTTTTGTTCTATAAGTTATTTACTTGAAGATCTGCATTTTGTTAATAGTTTAAAATTAAAAACTCTAAATTAACTACTTCTGTTCTATAAGTTATTTACTTGATGATCAGAATTTTGTTAAAAGTTTAAAATTTAAAACCCTAAAATATCTACTTTTGTTCTATAAGTTATTTACTTGAAGATCTGCATTTTGTTAATAGTTTAAAATTAAAGCTATACTCTAACTACTTTTGTTCTTTTAGTTATTTACTTAAAGAACAGAAATATGTAGACAATTTAAAATCAAAATCTTCAAACTAATACTTTAGTTCTTTAAGTTATTTACTTGAAGATCAGAATTTTGTTAATAGTTCAAAATTGAAAATACTAAAATAACTACGTTTGTTCTATAAGTTATTTACTTGAAGATCTGGATTTTGTTAATAGTTTAAAATTAAAAACTCTAAATTAACTACTTCTGTTCTTTAAGTTATTTACATGAAGATCAGCATTTTGTTAATAGTTTAAAATTGAAAACCCTAAAATAACTACTTTTGTTCTATAAGTTATTTACTTGAAGATCTGCATTTTGTTAATAGTTTAAAATTGAAAACCCTAAAATAACTACTTTTGTTCTGTAAGTTATTTACTTGAAGATCTGCATTTAGTTAATAGTTTAAAATTAAAAACTCTAAATTAACTACTTCTGTTCTATAAGTTATTTACATGAAGATCAGAATTTTGTTAATAGTTTAAAATTGAAAACCCTAAATTTAACTACTTCTATTCTATAAGTTATTTACTTGAAGATCAGAATTTTGTTAATAGTTTAAAATTGAAAACTCTAAAATAGCTACTTTTGTTCTATAAGTTATTTACTTGAAGAACAGAATTTTGTAGCAATTTAAAATCAAAATCTTCTAACTAATACTTTAGTTCTTTAAGTTATTTACTTGAAGATCAGAATTTTGCTAATAGTTTAAAATTGAAAACCCTAAAATAACTATTTTTGGTCTATAAGTTTTTTACTTGAAGATATGCATTTTGTTAATAGTTTAAAATTAAAAACTCTAAATTAACTACTTCTGTTCTATAAGTTATTTACTTGAAGATCAGAATGTTGTCAATAGTTTAAATTGAAAACTCTAAAATAACTACTTTTGTTCTATAAGTTATTTACTTGAAGAACAGAATTTTGTAGTAATTTAAAATTAAAATCTTCTAAGTAATACTTTAGTTCCTTAAGTCATTTACTTAAAGATCAGAATTTTATTAATAGTTTAAAATTGAAAACCCTAAAATAACTACTTTTGTTCTATAAGTTATTTACCTGAAGATCTGAGTTTAGTTAATAGTTTGAAATTAAAAACTCTAAATTAACTACTTCTGTTCTATAAGTTATTTACTTGAAGATCAGAATGTTGTCAATAGTTTAAAATTGAAAACTCTCAAATACTACTTTTGTTCTATAAGTTATTTACTTGAAGAACAGAATTTTGTAGTAATTTAAAATTAAAATCTTCTAACTAATACTTTAGTTCCTTAAGTTATTTACCTAAAGATCAGAATTTTGTTAATGGTTTAAAATTGAAAACCCTAAAATAACTACTTTTGTTCTATAAGTTATTTACTTGAAGATCTGCGTTTAGTTAATAGTTTAAAATTAAAAAGTCTAAATTAACTACTTCTGTTCTATAAGTTATTTACATGAAGATCAGAATTTTGTTAATAGTTTAAAATTGAAAACTCTAAAATAACTACCTTTGTTCTATAAGTTATTTACTTGAAGAACAGAATTTTGTAGCAATTTAAAATCAAAATCATCTAACTAATACTTTAGTTCTTTAAGTTATTTACTTGAAGATCTGCATTTTGTTAATAGTTTAAAATTAAAAACTCTAAATTAACTACTTCTGTTCTATAAGTTATTTACTTAAAGATCAGAATTTTGTTAATAGTTTAAAATTGAAAACTCTAAATTAACTACTTTTGTTCTATAAGTTATTTACTTGAAGATCTGCATTTTGTTAATAGTTTAAAATTAAAAACTCTAAATTAACTACTTCTGTTCTATAAGTTATTTACTTGATGATCAGAATTTTGTTAATAGTTTAAAATTGAAAACCCTAAAATAACTACTTTTGTTCTATAAGTTACTTACTTGAAGATCTGCATTTTGATAATAGTTTAAAATTAAAGCTATACTCTAACTACTTTTGTTCTTTTAGTTATTTACTTAAAGAACAGAAATATGTAGACAATTTAAAATCAAAATCTTCAAACTAATACTTTAGTTCTATAAGTTATTTACTTGAAGATCAGAATTTTGTTAATAGTTCAAAATTGAAAATACTAAAATAACTACGTTTGTTCTATAAGTTATTTACTTGAAGATCTGGATTTTGTTAATAGTTTAAAATTAAAAACTCTAAATTAACTACTTCTGTTCTTTAAGTTATTTACATGAAGATCAGCATTTTGTTAATAGTTTAAAATTGAAAACCCTAAAATAACTACTTTTGTTCTATAAGTTATTTACTTGAAGATCTGCATTTTGTTAATAGTTTAAAATTAAAAACTCTAAATTAACTACTTCTGTTCTATAAGTTATTTACTTGAAGAACAGAATTTTGTAGCAATTTAAAATTAAAATCTTCTAACTAATACTTGAGTTCCTTAAGTTATTTACTTAAAGATCAGAATTTTGTTAATAGTTTAAAATTGAAAACCCTAAAATAACTACTTTTGTTCTGTAAGTTATTTACTTGAAGATCTGCATTTAGTTAATAGTTTAAAATTAAAAACTCTAAATTAACTACTTCTGTTCTATAAGTTATTTACATGAAGATCAGAATTTTGTTAATAGTTTAAAATTGAAAACCCTAAAATAACTACTTTTGTTCTATAAGTTATTTACTTGAAGATCTGCATTTTGTTAATAGTTTAAAATTAAAAACTCTAAATTTAACTACTTCTGTTCTATAAGTTATTTACTTGAAGATCAGAATTTTGTTAATAGTTTAAAATTGAAAACTCTAAAATAGCTACTTTTGTTCTATAAGTTATTTACTTGAAGAACAGAATTTTGTAGCAATTTAAAATCAAAATCTTCTAACTAATACTTTAGTTCTTTAAGTTATTTACTTGAAGATCAGAATTTTGCTAATAGTAAAAATTGAAAACCCTAAAATAACTATTTTTGGTCTATAAGCTTTTTACTTGAAGATATGCATTTTGTTAATAGTTTAAAATTAAAAACTCTAAATTAACTACTTCTGTTCTATAAGTTAATTACTTAAAGATCAGAATTTTGTTAATAGTTTAAAATTGAAAACTCTAAAATAACTACTTTTGTTCTATAAGTTATTTACTTGAAGAACAGAATTTTGTAGCAATTTAAAATCAAAATCTTCTAACTAATACTTTAGTTCTCTAAGTTATTTACTTGAAGATCACAATTTTGCTAATAGTTTAAAATTGAAAACCCTAAAATAACTATTTTTGTTTTATAAATTATTTACTTGAAGATCTGCATTTTGTTAATAGCTTAAAATTAAAAACTCTAAATTAACTACTTCTGTCCTATATGTTATTTACTTGAAGATCAGAATGTTGTCAATAGTTTAAAATTGAAAACTCTCAAATACTACTTTTGTTCTATAAGTTATTTACTTGAAGAACAGAATTTTGTAGCAATTTAAAATTAAAATCTTTTAACTAATACTTTAGTTCCTTAAGTTATTTACCTAAAGATCAGAATTTTGTTAATAGTTTAAAATTGAAAACTCTAAAATAACTACTTTTGTTCTATAAGTTATTTACCTGAAGATCTGAGTTTAGTTAATAGTTTAAAATTAAAAACTCTAAATTAACTACTTCTGTTCTATAAGTTATTTACTTGAAGATCAGAATGTTGTCAATAGTTTAAAATTGAAAACTCTCAAATACTACTTTTGTTCTATAAGTTATTTACTTGAAGAACAGAATTTTGTAGTAATTTAAAATTAAAATCTTCTAACTAATACTTTAGTTCCTTAAGTTATTTACCTAAAGATCAGAATTTTGTTAATGGTTTAAAATTGAAAACCCTAAAATAACTACTTTTGTTCTATAAGTTATTTACTTGAAGATCTGCGTTTAGTTAATAGTTTAAAATTAAAAAGTCTAAATTAACTACTTCTGTTCTATAAGTTATTTACATGAAGATCAGAATTTTGTTAATAGTTTAAAATTGAAAACTCTAAAATAACTACTTTTGTTCTATAAGTTATTTACTTGAAGATCTGCATTTTGTTAATAGTTTAAAATTAAAAACTCTGAATTAACTACTTCTGTTCTATAAGTTATTTACTTGATGATCAGAATTTTGTTAATAGTTTAAAATTGAAAACCCTAAAATAACTACTTTTGTTCTATAAGTTATTTACTTGAAGATCTGCATTTTGTTAATAGTTTAAAATTAAAAACTCTGAATTAACTACTTCTGTTCTATAAGTTATTTACTTGATGATCAGAATTTTGTTAATAGTTTAAAATTGAAAACCCTAAAATAACTACTTTTGTTCTATAAGTTATTTACTTGAAGATCTGCATTTTGTTAATAGTTTAAAATTGAAAACCCTAAAATAACTACTTTTGTTCTATAAGTTATTTACTTGAAGATCTGCATTTTGTTAATAGTTTAAAATTAAAAACTCTAAATTAACTACTTCTGTTCTATAAGTTATTTACTTGAAGAACAGATTTTTGTAGCAATTTAAAATTAAAATCTTCTAACTAATACTTGAGTTCCTTAAGTTATTTACTTAAAGATCAGAATTTTGTTAATAGTTTAAAATTGAAAACCCTAAAATAACTACTTTTGTTCTGTAAGTTATTTACTTGAAGATCTGCATTTAGTTAATAGTTTAAAATTAAAAACTCTAAATTAACTACTTCTGTTCTATAAGTTATTTACATGAAGATCAGAATTTTGTTAATAGTTTAAAATTGAAAACCCTAAAATAACTACTTTTGTTCTATAAGTTATTTACTTGAAGATCTGCATTTTGTTAATAGTTTAAAATTAAAAACTCTAAATTTAACTACTTCTGTTCTATAAGTTATTTACTTGAAGATCAGAATTTTGTTAATAGTTTAAAATTGAAAACTCTAAAATAGCTACTTTTGTTCTATAAGTTATTTACTTGAAGAACAGAATTTTGTAGCAATTTAAAATCAAAATCTTCTAACTAATACTTTAGTTCTTTAAGTTATTTACTTGAAGATCAGAATTTTGCTAATAGTTTAAAATTGAAAACCCTAAAATAACTATTTTTGGTCTATAAGTTTTTTACTTGAAGATATGCATTTTGTTAATAGTTTAAAATTAAAAACTCTAAATTAACTACTTCTGTTCTATAAGTTATTTACTTGAAGATCAGAATGTTGTCAATAGTTTAAATTGAAAACTCTAAAATAACTACTTTTGTTCTATAAGTTATTTACTTGAAGAACAGAATTTTGTAGCAATTTAAAATTAAAATCTTCTAAGTAATACTTTAGTTCCTTAAGTCATTTACTTAAAGATCAGAATTTTATTAATAGTTTAAAATTGAAAACCCTAAAATAACTACTTTTGTTCTATAAGTTATTTACCTGAAGATCTGCGTTTAGTTAATAGTTTAAAATTAAAAAGTCTAAATTAACTATTTCTGTTCTATAAGTTATTTACATGAAGATCAGAATTTTGTTAATAGTTTAAAATTGAAAACTCTGAAATAACTACTTTTGTTCTATAAGTTATTTACTTGAAGAACAGAATTTTATAGCAATTTAAAATCAAAATCATCTAACTAATATTTTAGTTCTTTAAGTTATTTACTTGCAGATCTGCATTTTGTTAATAGTTTAAAATTAAAAACTCTAAATTAACTACTTCTGTTCTATAAGTTAATTACTTAAAGATCAGAATTTTGTTAATAGTTTAAAATTGAAAACTCTAAAATAACTACTTTTGTTCTATAAGTTATTTACTTGAAGAACAGAATTTTGTAGCAATTTAAAATCAAAATCTTCTAACTAATACTTTAGTTCTTTAGGTTATTTACTTGAAGATCACAATTTTGCTAATAGTTTAAAATTGACAACCCTAAAATAACTATTTTTGTTTTATAAATTATTTACTTGAAGATCTGCATTTTGTTAATAGCTTAAAATTAAAAATTCTAAATTAACTACTTCTGTTCTATATGTTATTTACTTGAAGATCAGAATGTTGTCAATAGTTTAAAATTGAAAACTCTCAAATACTACTTTTGTTCTATAAGTTATTTACTTGAAGAACAGAATTTTGTAGCAATTTAAAATTAAAATCTTTTAACTAATACTTTAGTTCCTTAAGTTATTTACCTAAAGATCAGAATTTTGTTAATGGTTTAAAATTGAAAACCCTAAAATAACTACTTTTGTTCTATAAGTTATTTACTTGAAGATCTGCGTTTAGTTAATAGTTTAAAATTAAAAAGTCTAAATTAACTACTTCTGTTCTATAAGTTATTTACATGAAGATCAGAATTTTGTTAATAGTTTAAAATTGAAAACCCTAAAATAACTACTTTTGTTCTATAAGTTATTTACTTGAAGATCTGCATTTTGTTAATAGTTTAAAATTAAAAACTCTAAATTAACTACTTCTGTTCTATAAGTTATTTACTTGATGATCAGAATTTTGTTAATAGTTTAAAATTGAAAACCCTAAAATAACTACTTTTGTTCTATAAGTTATTTACTTGAAGATCTGGATTTTGTTAATTGTTTAAAATTAAAAACTCTAAATTAAGTACTTCTGTTCTTTAAGTTATTTACATGAAGATCAGCATTTTGTTAATAGTTTAAAATTGAAAACCCTAAAATAACTACTTTTGTTCTATAAGTTATTTACTTGAAGAACAGAATTTTGTAGCAATTTAAAATTAAAATCTTCTAACTAATACTTGAGTTCCTTAAGTTATTTACTTAAAGATCAGAATTTTGTTAATAGTTTAAAATTGAAAACCCTAAAATAACTACTTTTGTTCTGTAAGTTATTTACTTGAAGATCTGCATTTAGTTAATAGTTTAAAATTAAAAACTCTAAATTAACTACTTCTGTTCTATAAGTTATTTACATGAAGATCAGAATTTTGTTAATAGTTTAAAATTGAAAACCCTAAAATAACTACTTTTGTTCTATAAGTTATTTACTTGAAGATCTGCATTTTGTTAATAGTTTAAAATTAAAAACTCTAAATTTAACTACTTCTGTTCTATAAGTTATTTACTTGAAGAACAGAATTTTGTAGCAATTTAAAATCAAAATCTTCTAACTAATACTTTAGTTCTTTAAGTTATTTACTTGAAGATCAGAATTTTGCTAATAGTTTAAAATTGAAAACCCTAAAATAACTATTTTTGGTCTATAAGTTTTTTACTTGAAGATATGCATTTTGTTAATAGTTTAAAATTAAAAACTCTAAATTAACTACTTCTGTTCTATAAGTTATTTACTTGAAGATCAGAATGTTGTCAATAGTTTAAATTGAAAACTCTAAAATAACTACTTTTGTTCTAAAAGTTATTTACTTGAAGAACAGAATTTTGTAGCAATTTAAAATTAAAATCTTCTAACTAATACTTTAGTTCCTTAAGTCATTTACTTAAAGATCGGAATTTTATTAATAGTTTAAAATTGAAAACCCTAAAATAACTACTTTTGTTCTATAAGTTATTTACCTGAAGATCTGCGTTTAGTTAATAGTTTAAAATTAAAAAGTCTAAATTAACTATTTCTGTTCTATAAGTTATTTACTTGAAGAACAGAATTTTGTAGCAATTTAAAATCAAAATCTTCTAACTAATACTTTAGTTCTTTAAGTTATTTACTTGAAGATCACAATTTTGCTAATAGTTTAAAATTGAAAACCCTAAAATAACTATTTTTGTTTTATAAATTATTTACTTGAAGATTTGCATTTTGTTAATAGCTTAAAATTAAAAACTCTAAATTAACTACTTCTGTTCTATATGTTATTTACTTGAAGATCAGAATGTTGTCAATAGTTTAAAATTTAAAACTCTCAAATACTACTTTTGTTCTATAAGTTATTTACTTGAAGAACAGAATTTTGTAGCAATTTAAAATTAAAATCTTTTAACTAATACTTTAGTTCCTTAAGTTATTTACCTATAGATCAGAATTTTGTTAATGGTTTAAAATTGAAAACCCTAAAATAACTACTTTTGTTCTATAAGTTATTAACTTGAAGATCTGCGTTTAGTTAATAGTTTAAAATTAAAAAGTCTAAATTAACTACTTCTGTTCTATAAGTTATTTACATGAAGATCAGAATTTTGTTAATAGTTTAAAATTGAAAACCCTAAAATAACTACTTTTGTTCTATAAGTTATTTACTTGAAGATCTGCATTTTGTTAATAGTTTAAAATTAAAAACTCTAAATTAACTACTTCTGTTCTATAAGTTATTTACTTGATGATCAGAATTTTGTTAATAGTTTAAAATTGAAAACCCTAAAATAACTACTTTTGTTCTATAAGTTATTTACTTGAAGATCTGCATTTTGTTAATAGTTTAAAATTAAAGCTATACTCTAACTACTTTCGTTCTTTTAGTTATTTACTTAAAGAACAGAAATATGTAGACAATTTAAAATCAAAATCTTCAAACTAATACTTTAGTTTTTTAAGTTATTTACTTGAAGATCAGAATTGTGTTAATAGTTCAAAATTGAAAATACTGAAATAACTACGTTTGTTCTATAAGTTATTTACTTGAAGATCTGGATTTTGTTAATTGTTTAAAATTAAAAACTCTAAATTAAGTACTTCTGTTCTTTAAGTTATTTACATGAAGATCAGCATTTTGTTAATAGTTTAAAATTGAAAACTCTGAAATAACTACTTTTGTTCTATAAGTTATTTACTTGAAGAACAGAATTTTATAGCAATTTAAAATCAAAATCATCTAACTAATATTTTAGTTCTTTAAGTTATTTACTTGCAGATCTGCATTTTGTTAATAGTTTAAAATTAAAAACTCTAAATTAACTACTTCTGTTCTATAAGTTAATTACTTAAAGATCAGAATTTTGTTAATAGTTTAAAATTGAAAACTCTAAAATAGCTACTTTTGTTCTATAAGTTATTTACTTGAAGAACAGAATTTTGTAGCAATTTAAAATCAAAATCTTCTAACTAATACTTTAGTTCTTTAAGTTATTTACTTGAAGATCAGAATTTTGCTAATAGTTTAAAATTGAAAACCCTAAAATAACTATTTTTGGTCTATAAGTTTTTTACTTGAAGATATGCATTTTGTTAATAGTTTAAAATTAAAAACTCTAAATTAACTACTTCTGTTCTATAAGTTATTTACTTGAAGATCAGAATGTTGTCAATAGTTTAAATTGAAAACTCTAAAATAACTACTTTTGTTCTCTAAGTTATTTACTTGAAGAACAGAATTTTGTAGCAATTTAAAATTAAAATCTTCTAAGTAATACTTTAGTTCCTTAAGTCATTTACTTAAAGATCAGAATTTTATTAATAGTTTAAAATTGAAAACCCTAAAATAACTACTTTTGTTCTATAAGTTATTTACCTGAAGATCTGCGTTTAGTTAATAGTTTAAAATTAAAAAGTCTAAATTAACTATTTCTGTTCTATAAGTTATTTACATGAAGATCAGAATTTTGTTAATAGTTTAAAATTGAAAACTCTGAAATAACTACTTTTCTTCTATAAGTTATTTACTTGAAGAACAGAATTTTATAGCAATTTAAAATCAAAATCATCTAACTAATATTTTAGTTCTTTAAGTTATTTACTTGCAGATCTGCATTTTGTTAATAGTTTAAAATTAAAAACTCTAAATTAACTACTTCTGTTCTATAAGTTAATTACTTAAAGATCAGAATTTTGTTAATAGTTTAAAATTGAAAACTCTAAAATAACTACTTTTGTTCTATAAGTTATTTACTTGAAGAACAGAATTTTGTAGCAATTTAAAATCAAAATCTTCTAACTAATACTTTAGTTCTTTATGTTATTTACTTGAAGATCACAATTTTGCTAATAGTTTAAAATTGACAACCCTAAAATAACTATTTTTGTTTTATAAATTATTTACTTGAAGATCTGCATTTTGTTAATAGCTTAAAATTAAAAATTCTAAATTAACTACTTCTGTTCTATATGTTATTTACTTGAAGATCAGAATGTTGTCAATAGTTTAAAATTGAAAACTCTCAAATACTACTTTTGTTCTATAAGTTATTTACTTGAAGAACAGAATTTTGTAGCAATTTAAAATTAAAATCTTTTAACTAATACTTTAGTTCCTTAAGTTATTTACCTAAAGATCAGAATTTTGTTAATGGTTTAAAATTGAAAACCCTAAAATAACTACTTTTGTTCTATAAGTTATTTACTTGAAGATCTGCGTTTAGTTAATAGTTTAAAATTAAAAAGTCTAAATTAACTACTTCTGTTCTATAAGTTATTTACATGAAGATCAGAATTTTGTTAATAGTTTAAAATTGAAAACCCTAAAATAACTACTTTTGTTCTATAAGTTATTTACTTGAAGATCTGCATTTTGTTAATAGTTTAAAATTAAAAACTCTAAATTAACTACTTCTGTTCTATAAGTTATTTACTTGATGATCAGAATTTTGTTAATAGTTTAAAATTGAAAACCCTAAAATAACTACTTTTGTTCTATAAGTTATTTACTTGAAGATCTGGATTTTGTTAATTGTTTAAAATTAAAAACTCTAAATTAAGTACTTCTGTTCTTTAAGTTATTTACATGAAGATCAGCATTTTGTTAATAGTTTAAAATTGAAAACCCTAAAATAACTACTTTTGTTCTATAAGTTATTTACTTGAAGAACAGAATTTTGTAGCAATTTAAAATTAAAATCTTCTAACTAATACTTGAGTTCCTTAAGTTATTTACTTAAAGATCAGAATTTTGTTAATAGTTTAAAATTGAAAACCCTAAAATAACTACTTTTGTTCTGTAAGTTATTTACTTGAAGATCTGCATTTAGTTAATAGTTTAAAATTAAAAACTCTAAATTAACTACTTCTGTTCTATAAGTTATTTACATGAAGATCAGAATTTTGTTAATAGTTTAAAATTGAAAACCCTAAAATAACTACTTTTGTTCTATAAGTTATTTACTTGAAGATCTGCATTTTGTTAATAGTTTAAAATTAAAAACTCTAAATTTAACTACTTCTGTTCTATAAGTTATTTACTTGAAGAACAGAATTTTGTAGCAATTTAAAATCAAAATCTTCTAACTAATACTTTAGTTCTTTAAGTTATTTACTTGAAGATCAGAATTTTGCTAATAGTTTAAAATTGAAAACCCTAAAATAACTATTTTTGGTCTATAAGTTTTTTACTTGAAGATATGCATTTTGTTAATAGTTTAAAATTAAAAACTCTAAATTAACTACTTCTGTTCTATAAGTTATTTACTTGAAGATCAGAATGTTGTCAATAGTTTAAATTGAAAACTCTAAAATAACTACTTTTGTTCTATAAGTTATTTACTTGAAGAACAGAATTTTGTAGCAATTTAAAATTAAAATCTTCTAACTAATACTTTAGTTCCTTAAGTCATTTACTTAAAGATCGGAATTTTATTAATAGTTTAAAATTGAAAACCCTAAAATAACTACTTTTGTTCTATAAGTTATTTACCTGAAGATCTGCGTTTAGTTAATAGTTTAAAATTAAAAAGTCTAAATTAACTATTTCTGTTCTATAAGTTATTTACATGAAGATCAGAATTTTGTTAATAGTTTAAAATTGAAAACTCTGAAATAACTACTTTTGTTCTATAAGTTATTTACTTGAAGAACAGAATTTTGTAGCAATTTAAAATCAAAATCTTCTAACTAATACTTTAGTTCTTTAAGTTATTTACTTGAAGATCACAATTTTGCTAATAGTTTAAAATTGAAAACCCTAAAATAACTATTTTTGTTTTATAAATTATTTACTTGAAGATTTGCATTTTGTTAATAGCTTAAAATTAAAAACTCTAAATTAACTACTTCTGTTCTATATGTTATTTACTTGAAGATCAGAATGTTGTCAATAGTTTAAAATTGAAAACTCTCAAATACTACTTTTGTTCTATAAGTTATTTACTTGAAGAACAGAATTTTGTAGCAATTTAAAATTAAAATCTTTTAACTAATACTTTAGTTCCTTAAGTTATTTACCTATAGATCAGAATTTTGTTAATGGTTTAAAATTGAAAACCCTAAAATAACTACTTTTGTTCTATAAGTTATTAACTTGAAGATCTGCGTTTAGTTAATAGTTTAAAATTAAAAAGTCTAAATTAACTACTTCTGTTCTATAAGTTATTTACATGAAGATCAGAATTTTGTTAATAGTTTAAAATTGAAAACCCTAAAATAACTACTTTTGTTCTATAAGTTATTTACTTGAAGATCTGCATTTTGTTAATAGTTTAAAATTAAAAACTCTAAATTAACTACTTCTGTTCTATAAGTTATTTACTTGATGATCAGAATTTTGTTAATAGTTTAAAATTGAAAACCCTAAAATAACTACTTTTGTTCTATAAGTTATTTACTTGAAGATCTGCATTTTGTTAATAGTTTAAAATTAAAGCTATACTCTAACTACTTTCGTTCTTTTAGTTATTTACTTAAAGAACAGAAATATGTAGACAATTTAAAATCAAAATCTTCAAACTAATACTTTAGTTCTTTAAGTTATTTACTTGAAGATCAGAATTGTGTTAATAGTTCAAAATTGAAAATACTGAAATAACTACGTTTGTTCTATAAGTTATTTACTTGAAGATCTGGATTTTGTTAATTGTTTAAAATTAAAAACTCTAAATTAAGTACTTCTGTTCTTTAAGTTATTTACATGAAGATCAGCATTTTGTTAATAGTTTAAAATTGAAAACCCTAAAATAACTACTTTTGTTCTATAAGTTATTTACTTGAAGAACAGAATTTTGTAGCAATTTAAAATTAAAATCTTCTAACTAATACTTGAGTTCCTTAAGTTATTTACTTAAAGATCAGAATTTTGTTAATAGTTTAAAATTGAAAACCCTAAAATAACTACTTTTGTTCTGTAAGTTATTTACTTGAAGATCTGCATTTAGTTAATAGTTTAAAATTAAAAACTCTAAATTAACTACTTCTGTTCTATAAGTTATTTACATGAAGATCAGAATTTTGTTAATAGTTTAAAATTGAAAACCCTAAAATAACTACTTTTGTTCTATAAGTTATTTACTTGAAGATCTGCATTTTGTTAATAGTTTAAAATTAAAAACTCTAAATTTAACTACTTCTGTTCTATAAGTTATTTACTTGAAGAACAGAATTTTGTAGCAATTTAAAATCAAAATCTTCTAACTAATACTTTAGTTCTTTAAGTTATTTACTTGAAGATCAGAATTTTGCTAATAGTTTAAAATTGAAAACCCTAAAATAACTATTTTTGGTCTATAAGTTTTTTACTTGAAGATATGCATTTTGTTAATAGTTTAAAATTAAAAACTCTAAATTAACTACTTCTGTTCTATAAGTTATTTACTTGAAGATCAGAATGTTGTCAATAGTTTAAATTGAAAACTCTAAAATAACTACTTTTGTTCTATAAGTTATTTACTTGAAGAACAGAATTTTGTAGCAATTTAAAATTAAAATCTTCTAACTAATACTTTAGTTCCTTAAGTCATTTACTTAAAGATCAGAATTTTATTAATAGTTTAAAATTGAAAACCCTAAAATAACTACTTTTGTTCTATAAGTTATTTACCTGAAGATCTGCGTTTAGTTAATAGTTTAAAATTAAAAAGTCTAAATTAACTATTTCTGTTCTATAAGTTATTTACATGAAGATCAGAATTTTGTTAATAGTTTAAAATTGAAAACTCTGAAATAACTACTTTTGTTCTATAAGTTATTTACTTGAAGAACAGAATTTTGTAGCAATTTAAAATCAAAATCATCTAACTAATACTTTAGTTCTTTAAGTTATTTACTTGCAGATCTGCATTTTGTTAATAGTTTAAAATTAAAAACTCTAAATTAACTACTTCTGTTCTATAAGTTAATTACTTAAAGATCAGAATTTTGTTAATAGTTTAAAATTGAAAACTCTAAAATAACTACTTTTGTTCTATAAGTTATTTACTTGAAGAACAGAATTTTGTAGCAATTTAAAATCAAAATCTTCTAACTAATACTTTAGTTCTTTAAGTTATTTACTTGAAGATCACAATTTTGCTAATAGTTTAAAATTGAAAACCCTAAAATAACTATTTTTGTTTTATAAATTATTTACTTGAAGATCTGCATTTTGTTAATAGCTTAAAATTAAAAACTCTAAATTAACTACTTCTGTTCTATATGTTATTTACTTGAAGATCAGAATGTTGTCAATAGTTTAAAATTGAAAACTCTCAAATACTACTTTTGTTCTATAAGTTATTTACTTGAAGAACAGAATTTTGTAGCAATTTAAAATTAAAATCTTTTAACTAATACTTTAGTTCCTTAAGTTATTTACCTAAAGATCAGAATTTTGTTAATGGTTTAAAATTGAAAACCCTAAAATAACTACTTTTGTTCTATAAGTTATTTACTTGAAGATCTGCGTTTAGTTAATAGTTTAAAATTAAAAAGTCTAAATTAACTACTTCTGTTCTATAAGTTATTTACATGAAGATCAGAATTTTGTTAATAGTTTAAAATTGAAAACCCTAAAATAACTACTTTTGTTCTATAAGTTATTTACTTGAAGATCTGCATTTTGTTAATAGTTTAAAATTAAAAACTCTAAATTAACTACTTCTGTTCTATAAGTTATTTACTTGATGATCAGAATTTTGTTAATAGTTTAAAATTGAAAACCCTAAAATAACTACTTTTGTTCTATAAGTTATTTACTTGAAGATCTGCATTTTGTTAATAGTTTAAAATTAAAGCTATACTCTAACTACTTTCGTTCTTTTAGTTATTTACTTAAAGAACAGAAATATGTAGACAATTTAAAATCAAAATCTTCAAACTAATACTTTAGTTCTTTAAGTTATTTACTTGAAGATCAGAATTGTGTTAATAGTTCAAAATTGAAAATACTAAAATAACTACGTTTGTTCTATAAGTTATTTACTTGAAGATCTGGATTTTGTTAATTGTTTAAAATTAAAAACTCTAAATTAAGTACTTCTGTTCTTTAAGTTATTTACATGAAGATCAGCATTTTGTTAATAGTTTAAAATTGAAAACCCTAAAATAACTACTTTTGTTCTATAAGTTATTTACTTGAAGAACAGAATTTTGTAGCAATTTAAAATTAAAATCTTCTAACTAATACTTGAGTTCCTTAAGTTATTTACTTAAAGATCAGAATTTTGTTAATAGTTTAAAATTGAAAACCCTAAAATAACTACTTTTGTTCTGTAAGTTATTTACTTGAAGATCTGCATTTAGTTAATAGTTTAAAATTAAAAACTCTAAATTAACTACTTCTGTTCTATAAGTTATTTACATGAAGATCAGAATTTTGTTAATAGTTTAAAATTAAAAACCCTAAAATAACTACTTTTGTTCTATAAGTTATTTACTTGAAGATCTGCATTTTGTTAATAGTTTAAAATTAAAAACTCTAAATTTAACTACTTCTGTTCTATAAGTTATTTACTTGAAGAACAGAATTTTGTAGCAATTTAAAATCAAAATCTTCTAACTAATACTTTAGTTCTTTAAGTTATTTACTTGAAGATCAGAATTTTGCTAATAGTTTAAAATTGAAAACCCTAAAATAACTATTTTTGGTCTATAAGTTTTTTACTTGAAGATATGCATTTTGTTAATAGTTTAAAATTAAAAACTCTAAATTAACTACTTCTGTTCTATAAGTTATTTACTTGAAGATCAGAATGTTGTCAATAGTTTAAATTGAAAACTCTAAAATAACTACTTTTGTTCTATAAGTTATTTACTTGAAGAACAGAATTTTGTAGCAATTTAAAATTAAAATCTTCTAACTAATACTTTAGTTCCTTAAGTCATTTACTTAAAGATCAGAATTTTATTAATAGTTTAAAATTGAAAACCCTAAAATAACTACTTTTGTTCTATAAGTTATTTACCTGAAGATCTGCGTTTAGTTAATAGTTTAAAATTAAAAAGTCTAAATTAACTATTTCTGTTCTATAAGTTATTTACATGAAGATCAGAATTTTGTTAATAGTTTAAAATTGAAAACTCTGAAATAACTACTTTTGTTCTATAAGTTATTTACTTGAAGAACAGAATTTTGTAGCAATTTAAAATCAAAATCATCTAACTAATACTTTAGTTCTTTAAGTTATTTACTTGCAGATCTGCATTTTGTTAATAGTTTAAAATTAAAAACTCTAAATTAACTACTTCTGTTCTATAAGTTAATTACTTAAAGATCAGAATTTTGTTAATAGTTTAAAATTGAAAACTCTAAAATAACTACTTTTGTTCTATAAGTTATTTACTTGAAGAACAGAATTTTGTAGCAATTTAAAATCAAAATCTTCTAACTAATACTTTAGTTCTTTAAGTTATTTACTTGAAGATCACAATTTTGCTAATAGTTTAAAATTGAAAACCCTAAAATAACTATTTTTGTTTTATAAATTATTTACTTGAAGATCTGCATTTTGTTAATAGCTTAAAATTAAAAACTCTAAATTAACTACTTCTGTTCTATATGTTATTTACTTGAAGATCAGAATGTTGTCAATAGTTTAAAATTGAAAACTCTCAAATACTACTTTTGTTCTATAAGTTATTTACTTGAAGAACAGAATTTTGTAGCAATTTAAAATTAAAATCTTTTAACTAATACTTTAGTTCCTTAAGTTATTTACCTAAAGATCAGAATTTTGTTAATGGTTTAAAATTGAAAACCCTAAAATAACTACTTTTGTTCTATAAGTTATTTACTTGAAGATCTGCGTTTAGTTAATAGTTTAAAATTAAAAAGTCTAAATTAACTACTTCTGTTCTATAAGTTATTTACATGAAGATCAGAATTTTGTTAATAGTTTAAAATTGAAAACCCTAAAATAACTACTTTTGTTCTATAAGTTATTTACTTGAAGATCTGCATTTTGTTAATAGTTTAAAATTAAAAACTCTAAATTAACGACTTCTGTTCTATAAGTTATTTACTTGATGATCAGAATTTTGTTAATAGTTTAAAATTGAAAACCCTAAAATAACTACTTTTGTTCTATAAGTTATTTACTTGAAGATCTGCATTTTGTTAATAGTTTAAAATTAAAGCTATACTCTAACTACTTTCGTTCTTTTAGTTATTTACCTAAAGAACAGAAATATGTAGACAATTTAAAATCAAAATCTTCAAACTAATACTTTAGTTCTTTAAGTTATTTACTTGAAGATCAGAATTGTGTTAATAGTTCAAAATTGAAAATACTAAAATAACTACGTTTGTTCTATAAGTTATTTACTTGAAGATCTGGATTTTGATAATTGTTTAAAATTAAAAACTCTAAATTAACTACTTCTGTTCTTTAAGTTATTTACATGAAGATCAGCATTTTGTTAATAGTTTAAAATTGAAAACCCTAAAATAACTACTTTTGTTCTATAAGTTATTTACTTGAAGAACAGAATTTTGTAGCAATTTAAAATTAAAATCTTCTAACTAATACTTGAGTTCCTTAAGTTATTTACTTAAAGATCAGAATTTTGTTAATAGTTTAAAATTGAAAACCCTAAAATAACTACTTTTGTTCTGTAAGTTATTTACTTGAAGATCTGCATTTAGTTAATAGTTTAAAATTAAAAACTCTAAATTAACTACTTCTGTTCTATAAGTTATTTACATGAAGATCAGAATTTTGTTAATAGTTTAAAATTGAAAACCCTAAAATAACTACTTTTGTTCTATAAGTTATTTACTTGAAGATCTGCATTTTGTTAATAGTTTAAAATTAAAAACTCTAAATTTAACTACTTCTGTTCTATAAGTTATTTACTTGAAGATCAGAATTTTGTTAATAGTTTAAAATTGAAAACTCTAAAATAGCTACTTTTGTTCTATAAGTTATTTACTTGAAGAACAGAATTTTGTAGCAATTTAAAATCAAAATCTTCTAACTAATACTTTAGTTCTTTAAGTTATTTACTTGAAGATCAGAATTTTGCTAATAGTTGAAGATATGCATTTAGTTAATAGTTTAAAATTAAAAACTCTAAATTAACTACTTCTGTTCTATAAGTTATTTACTTGAAGATCAGAATGTTGTCAATAGTTTAAAATTGAAAACTCTAAAATAACTACTTTTGTTCTATAAGTTATTTACTTGAAGAACAGAATTTTGTAGCAATTTAAAATTAAAATCTTCTAACTAATACTTTAGTTCCTTAAGTCATTTACTTAAAGATCAGAATTTTATTAATAGTTTAAAATTGAAAACCCTAAAATAACTACTTTTGTTCTATAAGTTATTTACTTGAAGATCTGAGTTTAGTTAATAGTTTAAAATTGAAAACCCTAAAATAACTACTTTTGTTCTATAAGTTATTTACTTGAAGATCAGCATTTTGTTAATAGTTCAAAATTAAAAACTCTAAATTAACTACTTCTGTTCTATAAGTTATTTACATGAAGATCAGAATTTTGTTAATAGTTTAAAATTGAAAACCCTAAAATAACTACTTTTGTTCTATAAGTTATTTACTTGAAGATCAGCATTTTGTTAATAGTTCAAAATTAAAAACTCTAAATTAACTACTTCTGTTCTATAAGTTATTTACTTGAAGATCAGAATTTTGTTAATAGTTTAAAAGTGAAAACTCTAAAATAACTACTTTTGTTCTATAAGTTATATACTTGAAGAACAGAATTTTGTAGCAATTTAAAATCAAAATCATCTAACTAATACTTTAGTTCTTTAAGTTATTTACTTGAAGATCTGCATTTTGTTAATAGTTTAAAATTAAAAACTCTAAATTAACTACTTCTGTTCTATAAGTTATTTACTTAAAGATCAGCATTTTGTTAATAGTTTAAAATTGAAAACTCTAAAATAACTACTTTTGTTCTATAAGTTATTTACTTGAAGAACAGAATTTTGTAGCAATTTAAAATCAAAATCATCTAACTAATACTTTAGTTCTTTAAGTTATTTACTTGAAGATCTGCATTTTGTTAATAGTTTAAAATTAAAAACTCTAAATTAACTACTTCTGTTCTATAAGTTATTTACTTAAAGATCAGAATTTTGTTAATAGTTTAAAATTGAAAACTCTAAAATAACTACTTTTGTTCTATAAGTTATTTACTTGAAGATCTGCATTTTGTTAATAGTTTAAAATTAAAAACTCTAAATTAACTACTTCTGTTCTATAAGTTATTTACTTGATGATCAGAATTTTGTTAATAGTTTAAAATTGAAAACCCTAAAATAACTACTTTTGTTCTATAAGTTATTTACTTGAAGATCTGGATTTTGTTAATTGTTTAAAATTAAAAACTCTAAATTAACTACTTCTGTTCTTTAAGTTATTTACATGAAGATCAGCATTTTGTTAATAGTTTAAAATTGAAAACCCTAAAATAACTACTTTTGTTCTATAAGTTATTTACTTGAAGAACAGAATTTTGTAGCAGTTTAAAATTAAAATCTTCTAACTAATACTTGAGTTCCTTAAGTTATTTACTTAAAGATCAGAATTTTGTTAATAGTTTAAAATTGAAAACCCTAAAATAACTACTTTTGTTCTATAAGTTATTTACTTGAAGATCAGCATTTTGTTAATAGTTCAAAATTAAAAACTCTAAATTAACTACTTCTGTTCTATAAGTTATTTACATGAAGATCAGAATTTTGTTAATAGTTTAAAATTGAAAACCCTAAAATAACTACTTTTGTTCTATAAGTTATTTACTTGAAGATCAGCATTTTGTTAATAGTTCAAAATTAAAAACTCTAAATTAACTACTTTTGTTCTATAAGTTATTTACTTGAAGATCTGAGTTTAGTTAATAGTTTAAAATTGAAAACCCTAAAATAACTACTTTTGTTCTATAAGTTATTTACTTGAAGATCAGCATTTTGTAAATAGTTCAAAATTAAAAACTCTAAATTAACTACTTCTGTTCTATAAGTTATTTACATGAAGATCAGAATTTTGTTAATAGTTTAAAATTGAAAACCCTAAAATAACTACTTTTGTTCTATAAGTTATTTACTTGATGATCAGCATTTTGTTAATAGTTTAAAATTGAAAACCCTAAAATAACTACTTTTGTTCTATAAGTTATTTACATGAAGATCAGCATTTTGTTAATAGTTTAAAATTGAAAACCCTAAAATAACTACTTTTGTTCTATAAGTTATTTACTTGAAGAACAGAAGTTTGTAGCAGTATAAAATTAAAATCTTCTAACTAATACTTGAGTTCCATAAGTTATTTACTTAAAGATCAGAATTTTGTTAATAGTTTAAAATTAAAAACTCTAAATTAACTACTTCTGTTCTTTAAGTTATTTACATGAAGATCAGAATTTTGTTAATAGTTTAAAATTGAAAACCCTAAAATAACTACTTTTGTTCTATAAGTTATTTACTTGAAGATCTGCATTTTGTTAATAGTTTAAAATTAAAAACTCTAAATTTAACTACTTCTGTTCTATATGTTATTTACTTGAAGATCAGAATGTTGTCAATAGTTTAAAATTGAAAACTCTCAAATACTACTTTTGTTCTATAAGTTATTTACTTGAAGAACAGAATTTTGTAGCAATTTAAAATTAAAATCTTTTAACTAATACTTTAGTTCCTTAAGTTATTTACCTAAAGATCAGAATTTTGTTAATGGTTTAAAATTGAAAACCCTAAAATAACTACTTTTGTTCTATAAGTTATTTACTTGAAGATCTGCGTTTAGTTAATAGTTTAAAATTAAAAAGTCTAAATTAACTACTTCTGTTCTATAAGTTATTTACATGAAGATCAGAATTTTGTTAATAGTTTAAAATTGAAAACCCTAAAATAACTACTTTTGTTCTATAAGTTATTTACTTGAAGATCTGCATTTTGTTAATAGTTTAAAATTAAAAACTCTAAATTAACTACTTCTGTTCTATAAGTTATTTACTTGATGATCAGAATTTTGTTAATAGTTTAAAATTGAAAACCCTAAAATAACTACTTTTGTTCTATAAGTTATTTACTTGAAGATATGCATTTTGTTAATAGTTAAAATTAAAGCTATACTCTAACTACTTTCGTTCTTTTAGTTATTTACTTAAAGAACAGAAATATGTAGACAATTTAAAATCAAAATCTTCAAACTAATACTTTAGTTCTTTAAGTTATTTACTTGAAGATCAGAATTGTGTTAATAGTTCAAAATTGAAAATACTAAAATAACTACGTTTGTTCTATAAGTTATTTACTTGAAGATCTGGATTTTGTTAATTGTTTAAAATTAAAAACTCTAAATTAAGTACTTCTGTTCTTTAAGTTATTTACATGAAGATCAGCATTTTGTTAATAGTTTAAAATTGAAAACCCTAAAATAACTACTTTTGTTCTATAAGTTATTTACTTGAAGAACAGAATTTTGTAGCAATTTAAAATTAAAATCTTCTAACTAATACTTGAGTTCCTTAAGTTATTTACTTAAAGATCAGAATTTTGTTAATAGTTTAAAATTGAAAACCCTAAAATAACTACTTTTGTTCTGTAAGTTATTTACTTGAAGATCTGCATTTAGTTAATAGTTTAAAATTAAAAACTCTAAATTAACTACTTCTGTTCTATAAGTTATTTACATGAAGATCAGAATTTTGTTAATAGTTTAAAATTAAAAACCCTAAAATAACTACTTCTATTCTATAAGTTATTTACTTGAAGATCAGAATGTTGTCAATAGTTTAAATTGAAAACCCTAAAATAACTACTTTTGTTCTATAAGTTATTTACCTGAAGATCTGCGTTTAGTTAATAGTTTAAAATGAAAAAGTCTAAATTAACTATTTCTGTTCTATAAGTTATTTACATGAAGATCAGAATTTTGTTAATAGTTTAAAATTGAAAACTCTGAAATAACTACTTTTGTTCTATAAGTTATTTACTTGAAGAACAGAATTTTGTAGCAATTTAAAATCAAAATCATCTAACTAATACTTTAGTTCTTTAAGTTATTTACTTGCAGATCTGCATTTTGTTAATAGTTTAAAATTAAAAACTCTAAATTAACTACTTCTGTTCTATAAGTTAATTACTTAAAGATCAGAATTTTGTTAATAGTTTAAAATTGAAAACTCTAAAATAACTACTTTTGTTCTATAAGTTATTTACTTGAAGAACAGAATTTTGTAGCAATTTAAAATCAAAATCTTCTAACTAATACTTTAGTTCTTTAAGTTATTTACTTGAAGATCACAATTTTGCTAATAGTTTAAAATTGAAAACCCTAAAATAACTATTTTTGTTTTATAAATTATTTACTTGAAGATCTGCATTTTGTTAATAGCTTAAAATTAAAAACTCTAAATTAACTACTTCTGTTCTATATGTTATTTACTTGAAGATCAGAATGTTGTCAATAGTTTAAAATTGAAAACTCTCAAATACTGCTTTTGTTCTATAAGTTATTTACTTGAAGAACAGAATTTTGTAGCAATTTAAAATTAAAATCTTTTAACTAATACTTTAGTTCCTTAAGTTATTTACCTAAAGATCAGAATTTTGTTAATGGTTTAAAATTGAAAACCCTAAAATAACTACTTTTGTTCTATAAGTTATTTACTTGAAGATCTGCGTTTAGTTAATAGTTTAAAATTAAAATGTCTAAATTAACTACTTCTGTTCTATAAGTTATTTACATGAAGATCAGAATTTTGTTAATAGTTTAAAATTGAAAACCCTAAAATAACTACTTTTGTTCTATAAGTTATTTACTTGAAGATCTGCATTTTGTTAATAGTTTAAAATTAAAAACTCTAAATTAACGACTTCTGTTCTATAAGTTATTTACTTGATGATCAGAATTTTGTTAATAGTTTAAAATTGAAAACCCTAAAATAACTACTTTTGTTCTATAAGTTATTTACTTGAAGATCTGCATTTTGTTAATAGTTTAAAATTAAAGCTATACTCTAACTACTTTCGTTCTTTTAGTTATTTACCTAAAGAACAGAAATATGTAGACAATTTAAAATCAAAATCTTCAAACTAATACTTTAGTTCTTTAAGTTATTTACTTGAAGATCAGAATTGTGTTAATAGTTCAAAATTGAAAATACTAAAATAACTACGTTTGTTCTATAAGTTATTTACTTGAAGATCTGGATTTTGTTAATTGTTTAAAATTAAAAACTCTAAATTAACTACTTCTGTTCTTTAAGTTATTTACATGAAGATCAGCATTTTGTTAATAGTTTAAAATTGAAAACCCTAAAATAACTACTTTTGTTCTATAAGTTATTTACTTGAAGAACAGAATTTTGTAGCAATTTAAAATTAAAATCTTCTAACTAATACTTGAGTTCCTTAAGTTATTTACTTAAAGATCAGAATTTTGTTAATAGTTTAAAATTAAAAACTCTAAATTTAACTACTTCTGTTCTATAAGTTATTTACTTGAAGATCAGAATTTTGTTAATAGTTTAAAATTGAAAACTCTAAAATAGCTACTTTTGTTCTATAAGTTATTTACTTGAAGAACAGAATTTTGTAGCAATTTAAAATCAAAATCTTCTAACTAATACTTTAGTTCTTTAAGTTATTTACTTGAAGATCAGAATTTTGCTAATAGTTGAAGATATGCATTTAGTTAATAGTTTAAAATTAAAAACTCTAAATTAACTACTTCTGTTCTATAAGTTATTTACTTGAAGATCAGAATGTTGTCAATAGTTTAAAATTGAAAACTCTAAAATAACTACTTTTGTTCTATAAGTTATTTACTTGAAGAACAGAATTTTGTAGCAATTTAAAATTAAAATCTTCTAACTAATACTTTAGTTCCTTAAGTCATTTACTTAAAGATCAGAATTTTATTAATAGTTTAAAATTGAAAACCCTAAAATAACTACTTTTGTTCTATAAGTTATTTACTTGAAAATCTGAGTTTAGTTAATAGTTTAAAATTGAAAACCCTAAAATAACTACTTTTGTTCTATAAGTTATTTACTTGAAGATCAGCATTTTGTTAATAGTTCAAAATTAAAAACTCTAAATTAACTACTTCTGTTCTATAAGTTATTTACATGAAGATCAGAATTTTGTTAATAGTTTAAAATTGAAAACCCTAAAATAACTACTTTTGTTCTATAAGTTATTTACTTGAAGATCAGCATTTTGTTAATAGTTCAAAATTAAAAACTCTAAATTAACTACTTCTGTTCTATAAGTTATTTACTTGAAGATCAGAATTTTGTTAATAGTTTAAAAGTGAAAACTCTAAAATAACTACTTTTGTTCTATAAGTTATTTACTTGAAGAACAGAATTTTGTAGCAATTTAAAATCAAAATCATCTAACTAATACTTTAGTTCTTTAAGTTATTTACTTGAAGATCTGCATTTTGTTAATAGTTTAAAATTAAAAACTCTAAATTAACTACTTCTGTTCTATAAGTTATTTACTTAAAGATCAGCATTTTGTTAATAGTTTAAAATTGAAAACTCTAAAATAACTACTTTTGTTCTATAAGTTATTTACTTGAAGAACAGAATTTTGTAGCATTTTAAAATCAAAATCATCTAACTAATACTTTAGTTCTTTAAGTTATTTACTTGAAGATCTGCATTTTGTTAATAGTTTAAAATTAAAAACTCTAAATTAACTACTTCTGTTCTATAAGTTATTTACTTAAAGATCAGAATTTTGTTAATAGTTTAAAATTGAAAACTCTAAAATAACTACTTTTGTTCTATAAGTTATTTACTTGAAGATCTGCATTTTGTTAATAGTTTAAAATTAAAAACTCTAAATTAACTACTTCTGTTCTATAAGTTATTTACTTGATGATCAGAATTTTGTTAATAGTTTAAAATTGAAAACCCTAAAATAACTACTTTTGTTCTATAAGTTATTTACTTGAAGATCTGGATTTTGTTAATTGTTTAAAATTAAAAACTCTAAATTAACTACTTCTGTTCTTTAAGTTATTTACATGAAGATCAGCATTTTGTTAATAGTTTAAAATTGAAAACCCTAAAATAACTACTTTTGTTCTATAAGTTATTTACTTGAAGAACAGAATTTTGTAGCAGTTTAAAATTAAAATCTTCTAACTAATACTTGAGTTCCTTAAGTTATTTACTTAAAGATCAGAATTTTGTTAATAGTTTAAAATTGAAAACCCTAAAATAACTACTTTTGTTCTATAAGTTATTTACTTGAAGATCAGCATTTTGTTAATAGTTCAAAATTAAAAACTCTAAATTAACTACTTCTGTTCTATAAGTTATTTACATGAAGATCAGAATTTTGTTAATAGTTTAAAATTGAAAACCCTAAAATAACTACTTTTGTTCTATAAGTTATTTACTTGAAGATCAGCATTTTGTTAATAGTTCAAAATTAAAAACTCTAAATTAACTACTTTTGTTCTATAAGTTATTTACTTGAAGATCTGAGTTTAGTTAATAGTTTAAAATTGAAAACCCTAAAATAACTACTTTTGTTCTATAAGTTATTTACTTGAAGATCAGCATTTTGTAAATAGTTCAAAATTAAAAACTCTAAATTAACTACTTCTGTTCTATAAGTTATTTACATGAAGATCAGAATTTTGTTAATAGTTTAAAATTGAAAACCCTAAAATAACTACTTTTGTTCTATAAGTTATTTACTTGAAGATCAGCATTTTGTTAATAGTTCAAAATTAAAAACTCTAAATTAACTACTTCTGTTCTATAAGTTATTTACTTGAAGATCAGAATTTTGTTAATAGTTTAAAAGTGAAAACTCTAAAATAACTACTTTTGTTCTATAAGTTATTTACTTGAAGAACAGAATTTTGTAGCAATTTAAAATCAAAATCATCTAACTAATACTTTAGTTCTTTAAGTTATTTACTTGAAGATCTGCATTTTGTTAATAGTTTAAAATTAAAAACTCTAAATTAACTACTTCTGTTCTATAAGTTATTTACTTAAAGATCAGCATAATGTTAATAGTTTAAAATTGAAAACTCTAAAATAACTACTTTTGTTCTATAAGTTATTTACTTGAAGAACAGAATTTTGTAGCAATTTAAAATCAAAATCATCTAACTAATACTTTAGTTCTTTAAGTTATTTCCTTGAAGATCTGCATTTTGTTAATAGTTTAAAATTAAAAACTCTAAATTAACTACTTCTGTTCTATAAGTTATTTACTTAAAGATCAGAATTATGTTAATAGTTTAAAATTGAAAACTCTAAAATAACTACTTTTGTTCTATAAGTTATTTACTTGAAGATCTGCATTTTGTTAATAGTTTAAAATTAAAAACTCTAAATTAACTACTTCTGTTCTATAAGTTATTTACTTGATGATCAGAATTTTGTTAATAGTTTAAAATTGAAAACCCTAAAATAACTACTTTTGTTCTATAAGTTATTTACTTGAAGATCTGGATTTTGTTAATTGTTTAAAATTAAAAACTCTAAATTAACTACTTCTGTTCTTTAAGTTATTTACATGAAGATCAGCATTTTGTTAATAGTTTAAAATTGAAAACCCTAAAATAACTACTTTTGTTCTATAAGTTATTTACTTGAAGAACAGAAGTTTGTAGCAGTATAAAATTAAAATCTTCTAACTAATACTTTAGTTCCTTAAGTCATTTTCTTAAAGATCAGAATTTTATTAATAGTTTAAAATTGAAAACCCTAAAATAACTACTTTTGTTCTATAAGTTATTTACTTGAAGATCTGCGTTTTGTTAATAGTTTAAAATTAAAAACTCTAAATTAACTACTTCTGTTCTATAAGTTATTTACATGAAGATCAGAATTTTGTTAATAGTTTAAAATTGAAAACCCTAAAATAACTACTTTTGTTCTATAAGTTATTTACTTGAAGATCAGCATTTTGTTAATAGTTCAAAATTAAAAACTCTAAATTAACTACTTCTGTTCTATAAGTTATTTACTTGAAGATCAGAATTTTGTTAATAGTTTAAAAGTGAAAACTCTAAAATAACTACTTTTGTTCTATAAGTTATTTACTTGAAGAACAGAATTTTGTAGCAATTTAAAATCAAAATCATCTAACTAATACTTTAGTTCTTTAAGTTATTTACTTGAAGATCTGCATTTTGTTAATAGTTTAAAATTAAAAACTCTAAATTAACTACTTCTGTTCTATAAGTTATTTACTTAAAGATCAGAATTTTGTTAATAGTTTAAAATTGAAAACTCTAAAATAACTACTTTTGTTCTATAAGTTATTTACTTGAAGATCTGCATTTTGTTAATAGTTTAAAATTAAAAACTCTAAATTAACTACTTCTGTTCTATAAGTTATTAACTTGATGATCAGAATTTTGTTAATAGTTTAAAATTGAAAACCCTAAAATAACTACTTTTGTTCTATAAGTTATTTACTTGAAGATCTGCATTTTGTTAATAGTTTAAAATTAAAACTATACTCTAACTACTTTTGTTCTTTTAGTTATTTACTTAAAGAACAGAAATATGTAGACAATTTAAAATCAAAATCTTCAAACTAATACTTTAGTTCTATAAGTTATTTACTTGAAGATCAGAATTTTGTTAATAGTTCAAAATTGAAAATACTAAAATAACTACGTTTGTTCTATAAGTTATTTACTTGAATATCTGGATTTTGTTAATAGTTTAAAATTAAAAACTCTAAATTAACTACTTCTGTTCTTTAAGTTATTTACATGAAGATCAGCATTTTGTTAATAGTTTAAAATTGAAAACCCTAAAATAACTACTTTTGTTCTATAAGTTATTTACTTGAAGATCTGCATTTTGTTAATAGTTTAAAATTAAAAACTCTAAATTAACTACTTCTGTTCTATAAGTTATTTGCTTGAAGATCAGAATGTTGTCAATAGTTTAAATTGAAAACTCTAAAATAACTACTTTTGTTCTATAAGTTATTTACTTGAAGAACAGAATTTTGTAGCAATTTAAAATTAAAATCTTCTAACTAATACTTTAGTTCCTTAAGTCATTTACTTAAAGATCAGAATTTTGTTAATAGTTTAAAAGTGAAAACTCTAAAATAACTACTTTTGTTCTATAAGTTATTTACTTGAAGAACAGAATTTTGTAGCAATTTAAAATCAAAATCATCTAACTAATACTTTAGTTCTTTAAGTTATTTACTTGAAGATCTGCATTTTGTTAATAGTTTAAAATTAAAAACTCTAAATTAACTACTTCTGTTCTATAAGTTATTTACTTAAAGATCAGCATTTTGTTAATAGTTTAAAATTGAAAACTCTAAAATAACTACTTTTGTTCTATAAGTTATTTACTTGAAGAACAGAATTTTGTAGCAATTTAAAATCAAAATCATCTAACTAATACTTTAGTTCTTTAAGTTATTTACTTGAAGATCTGCATTTTGTTAAAAGTTTAAAATTAAAAACTCTAAATTAACTACTTCTGTTCTATAAGTTATTTACTTAAAGATCAGAATTTTGTTAATAGTTTAAAATTGAAAACTCTAAAATAACTACTTTTGTTCTATAAGTTATTTACTTGAAGATCTGCATTTTGTTAATAGTTTAAAATTAAAAACTCTAAATTAACTACTTGTGTTCTATAAGTTATTTACTTGATGATCAGAATTTTGTTAATAGTTTAAAATTGAAAACCCTAAAATAACTACTTTTGTTCTATAAGTTATTTACTTGAAGATCTGGATTTTGTTAATTGTTTAAAATTAAAAACTCTAAATTAACTACTTCTGTTCTTTAAGTTATTTACATGAAGATCAGCATTTTGTTAATAGTTTAAAATTGAAAACCCTAAAATAACTACTTTTGTTCTATAAGTTATTTACTTGAAGATCTGCATTTTGTTAATAGTTTAAAATTAAAGCTATACTCTAACTACTTTTGTTCTTTTAGTTATTTACTTAAAGAACAGAAATATGTAGACAATTTAAAATCAAAATCTTCAAACTAATACTTTAGTTCTATAAGTTATTTACTTGAAGATCAGAATTTTGTTAATAGTTCAAAATTGAAAATACTAAAATAACTACGTTTGTTCTATAAGTTATTTACTTGAAGATCTGGATTTTGTTAATAGTTTAAAATTAAAAACTCTAAATTAACTACTTCTGTTCTTTAAGTTATTTACATGAAGATCAGCATTTTGTTAATAGTTTAAAATTGAAAACCCTAAAATAACTACTTTTGTTCTATAAGTTATTTACTTGAAGATCTGCATTTTGTTAATAGTTTAAAATTAAAAACTCTAAATTAACTACTTCTGTTCTATAAGTTATTTACTTGAAGAACAGAATTTTGTAGCAATTTAAAATTAAAATCTTCTAACTAATACTTGAGTTCCTTAAGTTATTTACTTAAAGATCAGAATTTTGTTAATAGTTTAAAATTGAAAACTCTAAATTAACTACTTCTGTTCTATAAGTTATTTACTTGAAGAACAGAATTTTGTAGCAATTTAAAATTAAAATCTTCTAACTAATACTTGAGTTCCTTAAGTTATTTACTTGAAGATCTGCATTTAGTTAATAGTTTAAAATTAAAAACTCTAAATTAACTACTTCTGTTCTATAAGTTATTTACATGAAGATCAGAATTTTGTTAATAGTTTAAAATTGAAAACCCTAAAATAACTACTTTTGTTCTATAAGTTATTTACTTGAAGATCTGCATTTTGTTAATAGTTTAAAATTAAAAACTCTAAATTTAACTACTTCTGTTCTATAAGTTATTTACTTGAAGATCAGAATTTTGTTAATAGTTTAAAATTGAAAACTCTAAAATAGCTACTTTTGTTCTATAAGTTATTTACTTGAAGATCAGAATTTTGCTAATAGTTTAAAATTGAAAACCCTAAAATAACTATTTTTGTTCTATAAGTTATTTACTTGAAGAACAGAATTTTGTAGCAATTTAAAATCAAAATCATCTAACTAATACTTTAGTTCTTTAAGTTATTTACTTGCAGATCTGCATTTTGTTAATAGTTTAAAATTAAAAACTCTAAATTAACTACTTCTGTTCTATAAGTTATTTACTTAAAGATCAGAATTTTGTTAATAGTTTAAAATTGAAAACTCTAAAATAACTACTTTTGTTCTATAAGTTATTTACTTGAAGAACAGAATTTTTTGGCATTTTAAAATCAAAATCTTCTAACTAATACTTTAGTTCTTTAAGTTATTTACTTGAAGATCAGAATTTTGTTAATAGTTCAAAATTGAAAATACTAAAATAACTACGTTTGTTCTGTAAGTTATTTACTTGAAGATCTGCATTTAGTTAATAGTTTAAAATTAAAAACTCTAAATTAACTACTTCTGTTCTATAAGTTATTTACATGAAGATCAGAATTTTGTTAATAGTTTAAAATTGAAAACCCTAAAATAACTACTTTTGTTCTATAAGTTATTTACTTGAAGATCAGCATTTTGTTAATAGTTCAAAATTAAAAACTCTAAATTAACTACTTCTGTTCTATAAGTTATTTACTTGAAGAACAGAATTTTGTAGCAATTTAAAATTAAAATCTTCTAACTAATACTTGAGTTCCTTAAGTTATTTAATTAAAGATCAGAATTTTGTTAATAGTTTAAAATTGAACACCCTAAAATAACTACTTTTGTTCTGTAAGTTATTTACTTGAAGATCTGCATTTAGTTAATAGTTTAAAATTAAAAACTCTAAATTAACTACTTCTGTTCTATAAGTTATTTACATGAAGATCAGAATTTTGTTAATAGTTTAAAATTGAAAACCCTAAAATAACTACTTTTGTTCTATAAGTTATTTACTTGAAGATCAGCATTTTGTTAATAGTTCAAAATTAAAAACTCTAAATTAACTACTTCTGTTCTATAAGTTATTTACTTGAAGATCAGAATTTTGTTAATAGTTTAAAAGTGAAAACTCTAAAATAACTACTTTTGTTCTATAAGTTATTTACTTGAAGAACAGAATTTTGTAGCAATTTAAAATCAAAATCATCTAACTAATACTTTAGTTCTTTAAGTTATTTACTTGAAGATCTGCATTTTGTTAATAGTTTAAAATTAAAAACTCTAAATTAACTACTTCTGTTCTATAAGTTATTTACTTAAAGATCAGCATTTTGTTAATAGTTTAAAATTGAAAACTCTAAAATAACTACTTTTGTTCTATAAGTTATTTACTTGAAGAACAGAATTTTGTAGCAATTTAAAATCAAAATCATCTAACTAATACTTTAGTTCTTTAAGTTATTTACTTGAAGATCTGCATTTTGTTAATAGTTTAAAATTAAAAACTCTAAATTAACTACTTCTGTTCTATAAGTTATTTACTTGAAGAACAGAATTTTGTAGCAATTTAAAATTAAAATCTTCTAACTAATACTTTAGTTCCTTAAGTCATTTACTTAAAGATCAGAATTTTGTTAATAGTTTAAAAGTGAAAACTCTAAAATAACTACGTTTGTTCTATAAGTTATTTACTTGAAGATCAGCATTTTGTTAATAGTTTAAAATTGAAAACCCTAAAATAACTACTTTTGTTCTATAAGTTATTTACTTGAAGATCTGCATTTTGTTAATAGTTTAAAATTAAAAAGTCTAAATTAACTACTTCTGTTCTATAAGTTATTTACATGAAGATCAGAATTTTGTTAATAGTTTAAAATTGAAAACTCTAAAATAACTACTTTTGTTCTATAAGTTATTTACTTGAAGAACAGAATTTTGTAGCAATTTAAAATCAAAATCATCTAACTAATACTTTAGTTCTTTAAGTTATTTACTTGAAGATCTGCATTTTGTTAATAGTTCAAAATTAAAAACTCTAAATTAACTACTTCTGTTCTATAAGTTATTTACTTGAAGATCAGAATTTTGTTAATAGTTTAAAATTGAAAACTCTAAAATAACTACTTTTGTTCTATAAGTTATTTACTTGAAGAACAGAATTTTGTAGCAATTTAAAATCAAAATCTTCTAACTAATACTTTAGTTCTTTAAGTTATTTACTTGAAGATCAGAATTTTGTTAATAGTTCAAAATTGAAAATACTAAAATAACTACGTTTGTTCTATAAGTTATTTACATGAAGATCAGAATTTTGTTAATAGTTTAAAATTGAAAACTCTAAAATAACTACTTTTGTTCTATAAGTTATTTACTTGAAGAACAGAATTTTGTAGCAATTTAAAATCAAAATCATCTAACTAATACTTTAGTTCTTTAAGTTATTTACTTGAAGATCTGCATTTTGTTAATAGTTCAAAATTAAAAACTCTAAATTAACTACTTCTGTTCTATAAGTTATTTACTTGAAGAACAGAATTTTGTTAATAGTTTAAAATTGAAAACCCTAAAATAACTACTTTTGTTCTATAAGTTATTTACTTGAAGATCTGTATTTTGTTAATAGCTTAAAATTAAAAACTCTAAATTAACTACTTCTGTACTATAAGTTATTTACTTGAAGATCAGCATTTTGTTAATAGTTACAAATTAAAAACTCTAAATTAACTACTGCTGGTCTATAAGTTATTTACTAGTAAATCAGTATATTGTTTATATTTTAAAATTAAAGCTATAAACTTACTTTTGTTCTTTTAATTATTTACTTAAAGAACAGAAATTTGTAGACAATTTAAAATTGAAATCTTCAAACTAATACTTTAGTTCTTTAAGTTATTTACTTGAAGATCAGAACTTTGTTAATAGTTTAAAATTGAAAACCATAAAATAATTATTTTTGTTCTATAAGTTATTTACTTGAAGATCTGCATTTTGTTAATAGTTTAAAATTAAAATCTTCTAACTAATACTTTAGCTCTTTAAGTTATTTACTTGAAGATCAGAATTTTGCTAATAGTTTAAAATTGAAAACCCTAAAATAACTATTTTTGTTCTATAAGTTTTTTACTTGAAGATCTCCATTTTGTTAATATTTTAAAATTAAAGACTCTAAATTAACTACTTCTGTTCTATAAGTTATTCACTAGAAGATCAGAATGTTGTCAATAGTTTAAAATTGAAAACTCTAAAATAACTACTTTTCTTCTATAAGTTATTTACTTGAAGAACAGAATTTTGTTAATAGTTTAAAATTGAAAACCCTAAAATAACTACTTTTGTGCTATAAGTTATTTACTTGAAGATCTGCATTTTGTTAATAGTTGAAAATTAAAGCTATACTCTAATTACTTTTGTTCTTTTAGTTATTTACTTAAAGAACAGAAATATGTAGACAATTTAAAATCAAAATCTTCAAACTAATACTTTAGTTCTTTAAGTTATTTACTTGAAGATCAGAATTTTGTTATTAGTACAAAATTGAAAATACTAAAATAACTACCTTTGTTCTATAAGTTATTTACTTGAAGATCTGGATTTTGTTAATAGTTTAAAATTAAAAACTTAAAATTAACTACTTCTGTTCTTTAAGTTATTTACATGAAGATCAGCATTTTGTTAATAGTTTAAAATTGAAAACCCTAAAATAACTACTTTTGTTCTATTAGTTATTTACTTGAAGATCTGCATTTTGTTAATAGTTTAAAATTAAAAACTCTAAATTAACTACTTCTGTTTTATAAGTTATTTACTTGAAGATCAGCATTTTGTTAATAGTTACAAATTAAAAACTCTAAATTAACAACTTCTGCTCTATAAGTTATTTACTTGTAAATCAGTATATTGTTAATAGTTTAAAATTAAAGCTATAAACTAACTACTTTTGTTCTTTTAATTATTTACTTAAAGAACAGAAATTTGTAGACAATTTAAAATCGAAATCTTCAAACTAATACTTTAGTTCTTTAAGTTATTTACTTGAAGATCAGAATTTTGTTAATAGTTTAAAATTGAAAACCATAAAATAACTATTTTTGTTCTATAAGTTATTTACTTGAAGATCTGCATTTTGTTAATAGTTTAAAATTAAAAACTCTAAAATAACTACTTCTGTTCTATAAGTTATTTACTTGAAGAACAGAATTTTGCAGCAATTTAAAATTAAAATCTTGTAAGTAATACTTTAGTTCCTTAAGTTATTTACTTAAAGATCAAAATTTTGTTAATAGTTTAAAATTGAAATCCCTAAAATAACTAGTTTTGTTCTGTTAGTTATTTACTTGAAGATCTGCATTTAGTTAATAGTTTAAAATTAAAAGCTCTAAATTAACTACTTCTGTTCTATAAGTTATTTACATGAAGATCAGAATTTTGTTAATAGTATAAAATTGAAAACCCTAAAATAACTACTTTTGTTCTATAAGTTATTTACTTGAAGATCTGCATTTTGTTAATAGTTTAAAATTAAAAACTCTAAATTAACTACTTCTGTTCTATAAGTTTTTTACTTGAAGATCAGAATGTTGTCAATAGTTTAAAATTGAAAACTCTAAAATAACTACTTTTGTTCTATAAGTTATTTACTTGATTAACAGAATTTTGTAGCAATTTAAAATTAAAATCTTCTAACTAATACTTTAGTTCCTTAAGTTATTTACTTAAAGATCAGAATTTTGTTAATAGTTTAAAATTGAAAACCCTAAAATAACTACTTTTGTTCGATAAGTTACTTACTTGAAGATCTGCGTTTAGTTAATAGTTTAAAATTAAAAACTCTAAATTAACTACCTCTGTTCTATAAGTTATTTATATGAAGATCAGAATTTTGTTAATAGTTTAAAATTGAAAACCCTAAAATAACTACTTTTGTTCTATTAGTTATTTACTTGAAGATCTGCATTTTGTTAATAGTTTAAAATTAAAAACTCTAAATTAACTACTTCTGTTTTATAAGTTATTTACTTGAAGATCAGCATTTTGTTAATAGTTACAAATTAAAAACTCTAAATTAACAACTTCTGCTCTATAAGTTATTTACTTGTAAATCAGTATATTGTTAATAGTTTAAAATTAAAGCTATAAACTAACTACTTTTGTTCTTTTAATTATTTACTTAAAGAACAGAAATTTGTAGACAATTTAAAATCGAAATCTTCAAACTAATACTTTAGTTCTTTAAGTTATTTACTTGAAGATCAGAATTTTGTTAATAGTTTAAAATTGAAAACCATAAAATAACTATTTTTGTTCTATAAGTTATTTACTTGAAGATCTGCATTTTGTTAATAGTTTAAAATTAAAAACTCTAAAATAACTACTTCTGTTCTATAAGTTATTTACTTGAAGAACAGAATTTTGCAGCAATTTAAAATTAAAATCTTGTAAGTAATACTTTAGTTCCTTAAGTTATTTACTTAAAGATCAAAATTTTGTTAATAGTTTAAAATTGAAATCCCTAAAATAACTAGTTTTGTTCTGTTAGTTATTTACTTGAAGATCTGCATTTAGTTAATAGTTTAAAATTAAAAGCTCTAAATTAACTACTTCTGTTCTATAAGTTATTTACATGAAGATCAGAATTTTGTTAATAGTATAAAATTGAAAACCCTAAAATAACTACTTTTGTTCTATAAGTTATTTACTTGAAGATCTGCATTTTGTTAATAGTTTAAAATTAAAAACTCTAAATTAACTACTTCTGTTCTATAAGTTTTTTACTTGAAGATCAGAATGTTGTCAATAGTTTAAAATTGAAAACTCTAAAATAACTACTTTTGTTCTATAAGTTATTTACTTGATTAACAGAATTTTGTAGCAATTTAAAATTAAAATCTTCTAACTAATACTTTAGTTCCTTAAGTTATTTACTTAAAGATCAGAATTTTGTTAATAGTTTAAAATTGAAAACCCTAAAATAACTACTTTTGTTCGATAAGTTACTTACTTGAAGATCTGCGTTTAGTTAATAGTTTAAAATTAAAAACTCTAAATTAACTACCTCTGTTCTATAAGTTATTTATATGAAGATCTGCATTTTGTTAATAGTTCAAAATTAAAAACTCTAAATTAACTACATCTGTTCTATAAGTTATTTACTTGAAGAACAGAATTTTGTTAATAGTTTGAAATTAAAAACTCTAAATTAACTACTTCTGTTCTTTAAGTTATTTACATGAAGATCAGCATTTTGTTAATAGTTTAAAATTGAAAACCATAAAATAACTATTTTTGTTCTATTAGTTATTTACTTGAAGATCTGCATTTTGTTAATAGTTTAAAATTAAAGTCTTCTAACTAATACTTTAGTTCCTTAAGTTATTTACTTAAAGATCAGAATTTTGTTAATAGTTTAAAATTGAAAACCCTAAAATAACTACTTTTGTTCTATAAGTTATTTACTTGAAGATCTGCATTTAGTTAATAGTTTAAAATTAAAAACTCTAAATTAACTACTTCTGTTCTATAAGTTATTTGCATGAAGATCAGAATTTTGTTAATAGTTTAAAATTGAAAACCCTAAAATAACTACTTTTGTTCTATAAGTTATTTACTTGAAGATCTGCATTTTGTTAATAGTTTAAAATTAAAAACTCTAAATTAACTACTTCTGTTCTATAAGTTATTTACTTAAAGATCAGAATTTTGTTAATAGTTTAAAATTGAAAACCCTAAAATAACTACTTTTGTTCTATAAGTTATTTACTTGAAGATCTGCATTTAGTTAATAGTTTAAAATTAAAAACTCTAAATTAACTACTTCTGTTCTATAAGTTATTTACATGAAGATCAGAATTTTGTTAATAGTTTAAAATTGAAAACCCTAAAATAACTACTTTTGTTCTATAAGTTATTTACTTGAAGATCTGCATTTAGTTAATAGTTTAAAATTAAAAACTCTAAATTAACTACTTCTGTTCTATAAGTTATTTACATGAAGATCAGAATTTTGTTAATAGTTTAAAATTGAAAACCCTAAAATAACTACTTTTGTTCTATAAGTTATTTACAAGATCTGCATTTTGTTAATAGTTTAAAATTAAAAACTCTAAATTAACTACTTCTGTTCTATAAGTTATTTACTTGAAGATCAGAATTTTGTTAATAGTTTAAAATTGAAAACTCTAAAATAGCTACTTTTGTTCTATAAGTTATTTACTTGAAGAACAGAATTTTGTAGCAATTTAAAATCAAAATTTTCTAACTAATACTTTAGTTCTTTAAGTTATTTACTTGAAGATCAGAATTTTGCTAATAGTTTAAAATTGAAAACCCTAAAATAACTATTTTTGTTCTATAAGTTTTTTACTTGAAGATCTCCATTTTGTTAATATTTTAAAATTAAAAACTCTAAATTAACTACTTCTGTTCTATAAGTTATTCACTTGAAGATCAGAATGTTGTCAATAGTTTAAAATTGAAAACTCTAAAATAACTACTTTTCTTCTATAAGTTATTTACTTGAAGAACAGAATTTTGTAGCAATTTAAAATTAAAATCTTCTAACTAATACTTTAGTTCCTTAAGTTATTTACTTAAAGATCAGAATTTTGTTAATAGTTTAAAATTGAAAACCCTAAAATAACTACTTTTGTTCTATAAGTTATTTACTTGAAGATCTGCGTTTAGTTAATAGTTTAAAATTAAAAACTCTAAATTAACTACTTCTGTTCTATAAGTTATTTACATGAAGATCAGAATTTTGTTAATAGTTTAAAATTGAAAACCCTAAAATAACTACATTTGTTCTATAAGTTATTTACTTGAAGATCTGCATTTTGTTAATAGTTTAAAATTAAAGCTATACTCTAACTACTTTTGTTCTTTTAGTTATTTACTTAAAGAACAGAAATATGTAGACAATTTAAAATCAAAATCTTCAAACTAATACTTTAGTTCTTTAAGTTATTTACTTGAAGATCAGAATTTTGTTAATAGTTCAAAATTGAAAATACTAAAATAACTACGTTTCTTCTATAAGTTATTTACTTGAAGATCTGGATTTTGTTAATAGTTTAAAATTAAAAACTTTAAATTAACTACTTCTGTTCTTTAAATTATTTACATGAAGATCAGCATTTTGTTAATAGTTACAAATTAAAAACTCTAAATTAACTACTTCTGGTCTATAAGTTATTTACTTGTAAATCAGTATATTGTTAATAGTTTAAAATTAAAGCTATAAACTAACTACTTTTGTTCTTTTAATTATTTACTTAAAGAACAGAAATTTGTAGACAATTTAAAATATAAATCTTCAAACTAATACTTTAGTTCTTTAAGTTACTTACTTGAAGATCAGAATTTATTAATAGTTTGAAATTGAAAACCATAAAATAACTATTTTTGTTCTATAAGTTATTTACTTGAAGATCTGCATTTTGTTAATAGTTTAAAATTAAAGTCTTCTAACTAATACTTTAGTTCCTTAAGTTATTTACTTAAAGATCAGAATTTTGTTAATAGTTTAAAATTGAAAACCCTAAAATAACTACTTTTGTTCTATAAGTAATTTACTTGAAGATCTGCATTTAGTTAATAGTTTAAAATTAAAAACTCTAAATTAACTACTTCTGTTCTATAAGTTATTTACATGAAGATCAGAATTTTGTTAATAGTTTAAAATTAAAGCTATACTCTAACTACTTTTGTTCTTTTAGTTATTTACTTAAAGAACAGAAATATGTAGACAATTTAAAATCAAAATCTTCAAACTAATACTTTTGTTCTTTAAGTTATTTACTTGAAGATCAGAATTTTGTTAATAGTTCAAAATTGAAAATACTAAAATAACTACGTTTGTTCTATAAGTTATTTACTTGAAGATCTGGATTTTGTTAATAGTTTAAAATTAAAAACTTTAAATTAACTACTTCTGTTCTTTAAATTATTTACATGAAGATCAGCATTTTGTTAATAGTTACAAATTAAAAACTCTAAATTAACTACTTCTGGTCTATAAGTTATTTACTTGTAAATCAGTATATTGTTAATAGTTTAAAATTAAAGCTATAAACTAACTACTTTTGTTCTTTTAATTATTTACTTAAAGAACAGAAATTTGTAGACAATTTAAAATCTAAATCTTCAAACTAATACTTTAGTTCTTTAAGTTACTTACTTGAAGATCAGAATTTTGTTAATAGTTTAAAATTGAAAACCATAAAATAACTATTTTTGTTCTATAAGTTATTTACTTGAAGATCTGCATTTTGTTAATAGTTTAAAATTAAAAACTCCAAATTAACTACTTCTGTTCTATAAGTTATTTACTTGAAGATCTGCATTTTGTTAATAGCTTAAAATTAAAAACTCTAAATTAACTACTTCTGTTCTATAAGTTATTTACTTGAAGATCAGCATTTTGTTAATAGTTACAAATTAAAAACTCTAAATTAACTACTGCTGGTCTATAAGTTATTTACTAGTAAATCAGTTTATTGTTAATAGTTTAAAATTAAAGCTATAAACTAACTACTTTTGTTCTTTTAATTATTTACTTAAAGAACAGAAATTTGTAGACAATTTAAAATTGAAATCTTCAAACTAATACTTTAGTTCTTTAAGTTATTTACTTGAAGATCAGAACTTTGTTAATAGTTTAAAATTGAAAACCATAAAATAACTATTTTTGTTCTAAAAGTTATTTACTTGAAGATCTGCATTTTGTTAATAGTTTAAAATTAAAATCTTCTAACTAATACTTTAGTTCCTTAAGTTATTTACTTAAAGATCAGAATTTTGTTAATAGTTTAAAATTGAAAACCCTAAAATAACTATTTTTGTTCTATAAGTTTTTTACTTGAAGATCTCCATTTTGTTAATATTTTAAAATTAAAAACTCTAAATTAACTACTTCTGTTCTATAAGTTTTTCACTTGAAGATCAGAATGTTGTCAATAGTTTAAAATTGAAAACTCTAAAATAACTACTTTTCTTCTATAAGTTATTTACTTGAAGAACAGAATTTTGTAGCAATTTAAAATTAAAATCTTCTAACTAATACTTTAGTTTCTTAAGTTATTTACTTAAAGATCAGAATTTTGTTAATAGTTTAAAATTGAAAACCCTAAAAGAACTACTTTTGTTCTATAAGTTATTTACTTGAAGATCTGCGTTTAGTTAATAGTTTAAAATTAAAACTCTAAATTAACTACTTCTGTTCTATAAGTTATTTACATGAAGATCAGAATTTTGTTAATAGTTTAAAATTGAAAACCCTAAAATAACTACTTTTGTTCTATAAGTTATTTACTTGAAGATCTGCATTTTGTTAATAGTTGAAAATTAAAGTTATACTCTAACTACTTTTGTTCTTTTAATTATTTACTTAAAGAACAGAAATATGTAGACAATTTAAAATCAAAATCTTCAAACTAATACTTTAGTTCTTTAAGTTATTTACTTGAAGATCAGAATTTTGTTAATAGTTCAAAATTGAAAATACTAAAATAACTACCTTTGTTCTATAAGTTATTTACTTGAAGATCTGGATTTTGTTAATAGTTTAAAATTAAAAACTTTAAATTAACTACTTCTGTTCTTTAAGTTATTTACATGAAGATCAGCATTTTGTTAATAGTTTAAAATTGAAAACCCTAAAATAACTACTTTTGTTCTATTAGTTATTTACTTGAAGATCTGCATTTTGTTAATAGTTTAAAATTAAAAACTCTAAATTAACTACTTCTGTTTTATAAGTTATTTACTTGAAGATCAGCATTTTGTTAATAGTTACAAATTAAAAACTCTAAATTAACAACTTCTGGTCTATAAGTTATTTACTTGTAAATCAGTATATTGTTAATAGTTTAAAATTAAAGCTATAAACTAACTACTTTTGTTCTTTTAATTATTTACTTAAAGAACAGAAATTTGTAGACAATTTAAAATCAAAATCTTCAAACTAATACTTTAGTTCTTTAAGTTATTTACTTGAAGATCAGAATTTTGTTAATAGTTTAAAATTGAAAACCATAAAATAACTATTTTTGATCTATAAGTTATTTACTTGAAGATCTGCATTTTGTTAATAGTTTAAAATTAAAAACTCTAAATTAACTACTTCTGTTCTATAAGTTATTTACTTGAAGAACAGAATTTTGCAGCAATTTAAAATTAAAATCTTGTAAGTAATACTTTAGTTCCTTAAGTTATTTACTTAAAGATCAAAATTTTGTTAATAGTTAAAAATTAAAGTTATACTCTAACTACTTTTGTTCTTTTAATTATTTACTTAAAGAACAGAAATATGTAGACAATTTAAAATCAAAATCTTCAAACTAATACTTTAGTTCTTTAAGTTATTTACTTGAAGATCAGAATTTTGTTAATAGTTCAAAATTGAAAATACTAAAATAACTACCTTTGTTCTATAAGTTATTTACTTGAAGATCTGGATTTTGTTAATAGTTTAAAATTAAAAACTTTAAATTAACTACTTCTGTTCTTTAAGTTATTTACATGAAGATCAGCATTTTGTTAATAGTTTAAAATTGAAAACCCTAAAATAACTAATTTTGTTCTATTAGTTATTTACTTGAAGATCTGCATTTTGTTAATAGTATAAAATTAAAAACTCTAAATTAATACTTCTGTTTTATAAGTTATTTACTTGAAGATCAGCATTTTGTTAATAGTTACAAATTAAAAACTCTAAATTAACAACTTCTGGTCTATAAGTTATTTACTTGTAAATCAGTATATTGTTAATAGTTTAAAATTAAAGCTATAAACTAACTACTTTTGTTCTTTTAATTATTTACTTAAAGAACAGAAATTTGTAGACAATTTAAAATCGAAATCTTCAAACTAATACTTTAGTTCTTTAAGTTATTTACTTGAAGATCAGAATTTTGTTAATTGTGACCAACGAGAAAGATAGAAGTAAAAAAATATCCTTAACAACAAAAATTAAGCATAATGTAACTCATTATAAATTACCGAATATTTTAGATTCAAATTTTACAAATTATAATACGTCTATATTTAAAAAAGCGGAATTGAAATTATACGACGGTGACATTCGTGGAGCCGTTCGCCTCTTATCTTCAGATGATAGCCTCCGATAGCCTCCGATAGCGAAGAGTTAATCGAATGTTTACGAGATAAACACCCGCTTCCATTACGCCCTCTTACTCTACGCGATGATCCATCTGAAATTTTGCCCAAAATAAATATAACTGAAAATGATGTTTTAGAAGCCGTCAAGTCATTTCCTAATGGATCTGCTGGTGGTATGGATGGTATTTCACCACAGCACCTAAAAGATATGCTTTCATCGTCAAACGGTGAGTCGGCAACAAAATTGCTTCAAGCTCTAGTAAAACTATCAAATCTAATGCTTGATGGAAAAATAAATAAAGAATTCATTCCTTATTTATATGGAGCAAATTTAATCGCACTCAAAAAAAAAGAAGGTGGCATCAGACCAATTGCCATTGGTTGTACATTTCGTCGAATAACTTCAAAAATTTTATGCAAGTCTTTAAAAGATTCCCTTGTAGATAAACTATGTCCAGTACAATTGGGATTTGGTGTGAAATGTGGTTGTGAAGCTGCGGTTCATTCGGTCAGGACGTATATTCAAAATGACAGTGAAGCTGAAATTATTTTAAAAGTGGATGTTAGTAATGCATTTAACTCTTTAGATCGTGACTCAATTTTAGACTCAGTTAAAACCGAAATTCCTGTTGCATATCCATATATTTTCCAAAATTATTCAAGCTCCTCAATACTTTTAAGAGGGAATCATGTCAGCAAGGCGACCCTATGGGCCCTGCTTTGTTCAGCCTTACTATTAACCCTATAGTAAGGTTAATAAAATCGAGATTAAATATTTGGTACCTCGACGATGGAACGTTAGGAGGAAAATCCGATGAAGTTCTAAAGGATTTGGATTTTTTAATACAAAAATTTGATGAAATAGGTTTAAACATCAATCCGACCAAATGTGAAGTGTTTTTCTTTCCATCATTGTCCAAAACAAAACAAAACGACATTATCTCTCATCTAAATAATATTATTCCGGGATTTCGTATTGTTTCCCATGATAATCTTTTTCTTTTGGGTGCTCCTATATTTGAGGAATCAATGAAATCTCTTTTTGAAGAGAAAATTAATAAAATACAATTTTTCATTGAACGACTGCAAAATATTCAACCACACGCAGCATTTTATTTTTTACGCCATTGTTTCCTCATTCCACGCCTAACATATTTTTTAAGATGTAGTCTTATTTGGAAGGAAAAACCACTGTTATATGAGATGGACAAATGTATTAGAAATGGTATAGAAAAAATTATTAATGTGAATTTAGATAACGATGACTTGTGGCAACTTGCTAGCCTTCCAATTAAGTTTGGTGGAATAGGTATTCGTCGTGTCTCTGACATAGCTCTGCCCGCCTTTCTATCTTCGTCTCATGGTAGTTATGATCTCATCGGTAAAATTCTTTCTCCGACACTTCTCAATGTCTTTGAGATCAACTATATGGATGAAGCTGTGCAGGCTTGGAGAACATTATGTCCAAATGTAAACTTACCTACTTCCCCGAATTTGCAGAGTAGTTGGGATAACCCACACTTGAAAAACATTCATGCAAATATTTTAGAAAAGAGCTCCGAAATTGATCGCGCACGAATTCTAGCGACATCGCAATTCGAAGCTGGAGCATGGCTTCAAGCATTTCCATCACCTAATCTTGGTACTCTTTTAGACAAGACCGTTCTTCGTATCTGTCTTGCTTTAAGATTGGGTGCCAACATTTGCCAGTCACATATATGTGTTTGTGGTCAAGTTGTGAGTGCAAGCGGAATTCATGGCTTATCGTGCCAGAAAAGTGCCGGGCGATTCTCGAGACACAACGGCCTCAATAACATTATTAAAAGATCTCTAACATCTAGTAATATCCCTGCTGTATTGGAGCCGCCAGGCATGTCACGCGACGACGGAAAGCGTCCGGATGGTATGACTTTGGTGCCGTGGTGCCGAGGGAAAGCACTTGTGTGGGATGCTACGTGCGAGGACACACTAGCTTCATGTCACCTCAAGTCGTCTTCTAAGTCGGCAGGAGCAGCAGCTCTGACTGCTCAAAATTTAAAAATTAAGAAATATGCTGGTCTGCGTGACCACTATGAATTTTTAGGCTTTGCGGTGGAAACTCTAGGTACATGGTCATCGGACTCAAAAAAATTTGCCGATGAAATTGGTAAAATTTTAATTGAAAAATCCGGTGACCGTCGTGCCAAGTCGTTCTTCATTCAACGCATAGGCTTGGAAATTCAGAGGGGTAATGCCGCCAGTATATTAGGAACTTTTGGAAATCTGGCCGAGTTTGACGAAATCTTTTATTTGTAGTTATTATTTTATTAGTTATTACTTTATTAATTGTTATTATTTTATTAGTTGTTATTATTTTATTAGTTGTTATTACTTTATTAGTTGTTATTACTTTATTAGTTGTTATTATTTTAAGTTCATTTTATTATGTTGTTTAATTATGTTAATTAAGTTTAAAATTGAAAACCATAAAATAACTATTTTTGTTCTATAAGTTATTTACTTGAAGATCTGCATTTTGTTAATAGTTTAAAATTAAAAACTCTAAATTAACTACTTCTGTTCTATAAGTTATTTACTTGAAGAACAGAATTTTGCAGCAATTTAAAATTAAAATCTTGTAAGTAATACTTTAGTTCCTTAAGTTATTTACTTAAAGATCAAAATTTTGTTAATAGTTTAAAATTGAAATCCCTAAAATAACTAGTTTTGTTCTGTTAGTTATTTACTTGAAGATCTGCATTTTGTTAATAGTTTAAAATTAAAAACTCTAAATTAACTACCTCTGTTCTATAAGTTATTTATATGAAGATCAGAATTTTGTTAATAGTTTAAAATTGAAAACCCTAAAATAACTACTTTTGTTCGATAAGTTATTTACTTGAAGATCTGCGTTTAGTTAATAGTTTAAAATTAAAAACTCTAAATTAACTACCTCTGTTCTATAAGTTATTTATATGAAGATCAGAATTTTGTTAATAGTTTAAAATTGAAAACCCTAAAATAACTACTTTTGTTCTATAAGTTATTTACTTGAAGATCTGCATTTTGTTAATAGTTCAAAATTAAAAACTCTAAATTAACTACTTCTGTTCTATAAGTTATTTACTTGAAGATCAGAATTTTGTTAATAGTTTAAAATTGAAAACTCTAAAATAACTACTTTTGTTCTATAAGTTATTTACTTGAAGAACAGAATTTTTTAGCAATTTAAAATCAAAATCTTCTAACTAATACTTTAGTTCTTTAAGTTATTTACTTGAAGATCAGAATTTTGTTAATAGTTTAAAATTGAAAACCCTAAAATAACTACTTTTGTTCTATAAGTTATTTACTTGAAAATCTGCATTTTGTTAATAGTTTAAAATTAAAGCTATAATCTAACTACTTTTGTTCTTTTAGTTATTTACTTAAAGAACAGAAATATGTAGACAATTTAAAATCAAAATCTTCTAACTAATACTTTAGTTCTTTAAGTTATTTACTTGAAGATCATAATTTTGTTAATAATTTAAAATTGAAAACTCTAAAATAACTACTTTTGTTCTATAAGTTATTTACTTGAAGAACAGAATTTTGTAGCAATTTAAAATCAAAATCTTCTAACTAATACTTTAGTTCCTTAAGTTATTTACTTGAAGATCACAATTTTGCTAATAGTTTAAAATTGAAAACCCTAAAATAACTATTTTTGTTCTATAAGTTATTTACTTGAAGATCTGCATTTTGTTAATAGTTTAAAATTAAAAACACTAAATTAACTACTTCTGTTCTATTAGTTATTTACGTGAAGAACAGAATTTTGTAGCAATTTAAAATTAAAATCTTCTAACTTATACTTTAGTTCCTTAAGTTATTTACATGAAGATCAGAATTTTGTTAATAGTTTAAAATTGAAAACCCTAAAATAACTACTTTTGTTCTATAAGTTATTTACTTGAAGATCTGCATTTAGTTAATAGTTTAAAATTAAAAACTCTAAATTAACTACTTCTGTTCTATAAGTTATTTACTTGAAGATCAGAATTTTGTTAATAGTTTAAAATTGAAAACTCTAAAATAGCTACTTTTGTTCTATAAGTTATTTACTTGAAGAACAGAATTTTGTAGCAATTTAAAATCAACATCTTCTAACTAATACTTTAGTTCTTTAAGTTATTTACTTGAAGATCAGAATTTTACTAATAGTTTAAAATTGAAAACCCTAAAATAACTATTTTTGTTCTATAAGTTTTTTACTTGAAGATCTGCATTTTGTTAATAGTTTAAAATTAAAAACTCTAAATTAACTACTTCTGTTCTATAAGTTATATACTTGAAGATCAGAATGTTGTCAATGGTGTAAAATTGAAAACTCTAAAATAATAACTTTTGTTCTATAAGTTATTTACTTGAAGAACAGAATTTTGTAGCAATTTAAAATTAAAATCTTCTAACTAATACTTTAGTTCCTTAAGTTATTTACTTAAAGATCAGAATTTTGTTAATAGTTTAAAATTGAAAACCCTAAAATAACTACTTTTGTTCTATAAGTTATTTACTTGAAGATCTGCTTTTTTTAATAGTTTAAAATTAAAAACTCTAAATTAACAACTTCTGTTCTATAAGTGATTTACATGAAGATCAGAATTTTGTTAATAGTTTAAAATTGAAAACCCTAAAATAACTACTTTTGTTCTATAAGTTATTTAGTTGAAGTTCTGCATTTTGTTAATTGTTTAAAATTAAAGCTATACTCTAACTACTTTTGTTCTTTTATTTATTTACTTAAAGAACAGAAATATGTAGACCATTTAAAATCAAAATCTTCAAACTAATACTTTAGTTCTTTAAGTTATATACTTGAAGATCAGAATTTTGTTAATAGTTCAAAATTGAAAACCCTAAAATAGGTACTTTTGTTCTATAAGTTATTTACTTGAAGATCTGCATTTTGTTAATAGTTTAAAATTAAAAACTCTAAATTAACTACTTCTGTTCTATAAGTTATTTACTTGAAGATCAGCATTTTGTTAATAGTTACAAATTAGAAACTCTAAATTAACTACTTCTGGTCTATAACTTATTTACTTGTAAATCAGTATATTGTTAATAGTTTAAAATTAAAGCTATAAACTAACTACTTTTGTTCTTTTAGTTATTTACTTAAAGAACAGAAATATGTAGACAATTTAAAATCAAAATCTTCTAACTAATACTTTAGTTCTTTAAGTTATTTACTTGAAGATCATAATTTTGTTAATAATTTAAAATTGAAAACTCTAAAATAACTACTTTTGTTCTATAAGTTATTTACTTGAAGAACAGAATTTTGTAGCAATTTAAAATCAAAATCTTCTAACTAATACTTTAGTTCCTTAAGTTATTTACTTGAAGATCACAATTTTGCTAATAGTTTAAAATTGAAAACCCTAAAATAACTATTTTTGTTCTATAAGTTATTTACTTGAAGATCTGCATTTTGTTAATAGTTTAAAATTAAAAACACTAAATTAACTACTTCTGTTCTATTAGTTATTTACTTGAAGAACAGAATTTTGTAGCAATTTAAAATTAAAATCTTCTAACTTATACTTTAGTTCCTTAAGTTATTTACATGAAGATCAGAATTTTGTTAATAGTTTAAAATTGAAAACCCTAAAATAACTACTTTTGTTCTATAAGTTATTTACTTGAAGATCTGCATTTAGTTAATAGTTTAAAATTAAAAACTCTAAATTAACTACTTCTGTTCTATAAGTTATTTACTTGAAGATCAGAATTTTGTTAATAGTTTAAAATTGAAAACTCTAAAATAGCTACTTTTGTTCTATAAGTTATTTACTTGAAGAACAGAATTTTGTAGCAATTTAAAATCAACATCTTCTAACTAATACTTTAGTTCTTTAAGTTATTTACTTGAAGATCAGAATTTTACTAATAGTTTAAAATTGAAAACCCTAAAATAACTATTTTTGTTCTATAAGTTTTTTACTTGAAGATCTGCATTTTGTTAATAGTTTAAAATTAAAAACTCTAAATTAACTACTTCTGTTCTATAAGTTATATACTTGAAGATCAGAATGTTGTCAATGGTGTAAAATTGAAAACTCTAAAATAATAACTTTTGTTCTATAAGTTATTTACTTGAAGAACAGAATTTTGTAGCAATTTAAAATTAAAATCTTCTAACTAATACTTTAGTTCCTTAAGTTATTTACTTAAAGATCAGAATTTTGTTAATAGTTTAAAATTGAAAACCCTAAAATAACTACTTTTGTTCTATAAGTTATTTACTTGAAGATCTGCATTTAGTTAATAGTTTAAAATTAAAAACTCTAAATTAACTACTTCTGTTCTATAAGTTATTTACTTGAAGATCAGAATTTTGTTAATAGTTTAAAATTGAAAACTCTAAAATAGCTACTTTTGTTCTATAAGTTATTTACTTGAAGAACAGAATTTTGTAGCAATTTAAAATCAACATCTTCTAACTAATACTTTAGTTCTTTAAGTTATTTACTTGAAGATCAGAATTTTACTAATAGTTTAAAATTGAAAACCCTAAAATAACTATTTTTGTTCTATAAGTTTTTTACTTGAAGATCTGCATTTTGTTAATAGTTTAAAATTAAAAACTCTAAATTAACTACTTCTGTTCTATAAGTTATATACTTGAAGATCAGAATGTTGTCAATGGTGTAAAATTGAAAACTCTAAAATAATAACTTTTGTTCTATAAGTTATTTACTTGAAGAACAGAATTTTGTAGCAATTTAAAATTAAAATCTTCTAACTAATACTTTAGTTCCTTAAGTTATTTACTTAAAGATCAGAATTTTGTTAATAGTTTAAAATTGAAAACCCTAAAATAACTACTTTTGTTCTATAAGTTATTTACTTGAAGATCTGCTTTTTTTAATAGTTTAAAATTAAAAACTCTAAATTAACAACTTCTGTTCTATAAGTGATTTACATGAAGATCAGAATTTTGTTAATAGTTTAAAATTGAAAACCCTAAAATAACTACTTTTGTTCTATAAGTTATTTAGTTGAAGTTCTGCATTTTGTTAATTGTTTAAAATTAAAGCTATACTCTAACTACTTTTGTTCTTTTAGTTATTTACTTAAAGAACAGAAATATGTAGACCATTTAAAATCAAAATCTTCAAACTAATACTTTAGTTCTTTAAGTTATATACTTGAAGATCAGAATTTTGTTAATAGTTCAAAATTGAAAACCCTAAAATAGGTACTTTTGTTCTATAAGTTATTTACTTGAAGATCTGCATTTTGTTAATAGTTTAAAATTAAAAACTCTAAATTAACTACTTCTGTTCTATAAGTTATTTACTTGAAGATCAGCATTTTGTTAATAGTTACAAATTAGAAACTCTAAATTAACTACTTCTGGTCTATAACTTATTTACTTGTAAATCAGTATATTGTTAATAGTTTAAAATTAAAGCTATAAACTAACTACTTTTGTTCTTTTAATTATTTACTTAAAGAACAGAAATTTGTAGACAATTTAAAATCGAAATCTTCAAACTAATACTTTAGTTCTTTAAGTTATTTACTTGAAGATCTGCATTTTGTTAATAGTTTAAAATTAAAAACTCTAAATTAACTACTTCTGTACTATAAGTTATTTACTTGAAGAACAGAATTTTGTAGCAATTTAAAATTAAAATCTTCTAACTAATACTTTAGTTCCTTAAGTTATTTACTTAAAGATCAGAATTTTGTTAATAGTTTAAAATTGAAAACCCTAAAATAACTACTTTTGTTCTATAAGTTATTTACTTGAAGATCTGCATTTAGTTAATAGTTTAAAATTAAAAACTCTAAATTAACTACTTCTGTTCTATAAGTTAACTACATGAAGATCAGAATTTTGTTAATAGTTTAAAATTGAAAACCCTAAAATAACTACTTTTGTTCTATAAGTTATTTACTTGAAGATCTGCATTTTGTTAATAGTTTAAAATTAAAAACTCTAAATTAACTACTTCTGTTCTATAAGTTATTTACTTGATGATCAGAATTTTGTTAATAGTTTAAAATTGAAAACTCTAAATTAGCTACTTTTTTTCTATAAGTTATTTACTTGAAGAACAGAATTTTGTAGCAATTTAAAATCAAAATCTTCTAACTAATACTTTAGTTCTTTAAGTTATTTACTTGAAGATCAGAATTTTGCTAATAGTTTAAGATTGAAAACCCTAAATTAACTACTTTTGTTCTATAAGTTATTTACTTGAAGATCTGCATTTTGTTAATAGTTTAAAATTAAAGCTATAATCTAACTTCTTTTGTTCTTTTAGTTATTTACTTAAAGAACAGAAATATGTAGACAATTTAAAATCAAAATCTTCAAACTAATACTTTAGTTCTTTAAGTTATTTACTTAAAGAACAGAAATATGTAGACAATTTAAAATCAAAATCTTCTAACTAATACTTTAGTTCTTTAAGTTATTTACTTGAAGATCAGAATTTTGCTAATAGTTTAAAATTGAAATCCCTAAAATAACTATTTTTGTTCTATAAGTTATTTACTTGAAGATCTGGATTTTGTAAATTGTTTAAAATTAAAAACTCTAAATTAACTACTTCTGTTCTATAAGTTATTTACTTGAAGATCAGAATTTTGTTAATAGTTTAAAATTGAAAACTCTAAAATAACTACTTTTGTTCTATAAGTTATTTACTTGAAGAACAGAATTATGTTAATAGTTTAAAATTAAAAACTCTAAAATAACTACTTTTGTTCTATAAGTTATTTAGTTGAAGATCTGCATTTTGTTAATAGTTTAAAATTGAAAATACTAAAATAACTACGTTTGTTCTATAAGTTATTTACTTGAAGATCTGGATTTTGTTAATAGTTTAAAATTGAAAACCCTAAAATAAGTACTTTTGTTCTATATGTTATTTACTTGAAGATCTGCATTTTGTTAATAGTTTAAAATTAAAAACTCTAAATTAACTACTTCTGTTCTATAAGTTATTTACTTGAAGATCAGCATTTTGTTAATATTTACAAATTAAAAACTCTAAATTAACTACTTCTGGTCTATAACTTATTTACTTGTAAATCAGTATATTGTTAATAGTTTAAAATTAAAGCTATAAACTAACTACTTTTGTTCTTTTAATTATTTACTTAAAGAACAGAAATTTGTAGACAATTTAAAATCGAAATCTTCAAACTAATACTTTAGTTCTTTAAGTTATTTACTTGAAGATCTGCATTTTGTTAATAGTTTAAAATTAAAAACTCTAAATTAACTACTTCTGTACTATAAGTTATTTACTTGAAGAACAGAATTTTGTAGCAATTTAAAATTAAAATATTCTAACTAATACTTTAGTTCCTTAAGTTATTTACTTAAAGATCAGAATTTTGTTAATAGTTTAAAATTAAAAACTCTAAATTAACTACTTCTGTTCTATAAGTTATTTACTTGATGATCAGAATTTTGTTAATAGTTTAAAATTGAAAACTCTAAAATAGCTACTTTTGTTCTATAAGTTATTTACTTGAAGAACAGAATTTTGTAGCAATTTAAAATCAAAATCTTCTAACTAATACTTTAGTTCTTTAAGTTATTTACTTGAAGATCAGAATTTTGCTAATAGTTTAAGATTGAAAACCTTAAAATAACTACTTTTGTTCTATAAGTTATTTACTTGAAGATCTGCATTTTGTTAATAGTTTAAAATTAAAGCTATAATCTAACTACTTTTGTTCTTTTAGATATTTACTTAAAGAACAGAAATATGTAGACAATTTAAAATCAAAATCTTGAAACTAATACTTTAGTTCTTTAAGTTTTTTACTTAAAGAACAGAATTTTGTAGCAATTTAAAATCAAAATCTTCTAACTAATACTTTAGTTCTTTAAGTTATTTACTTGAAGATCAGAATTTTGCTAATAGTTTAAAATTGAAAACCCTAAAATAACTATTTTTGTTCTATAAGTTTTTTACTTGAAGATCTGCATTTTGTTAATAGTTTAAAATTAAAAACTCTGAATTAACTACTTCTGTTCTATAAGTTATTTACATGAAGTTCAGAATTTTGTTAATAGTTTAAAATTGAAAACCCTAAAATAACTACTTTTGTTCTATAAGTTATTTACTTGAAGATCTGCGTTAAGTTAATAGTTTAAAATTAAAAACTCTAAATTAACTACTTCTGTTCTATAAGTTATTTACATGAAGATCAGAATTTTGTTAATAGTTTAAAATTGAAAACCCTAAAATAACTACTTTTGTTCTATAAGTTATTTACTTGAAGATCTGCATTTTGTTAATAGTTTAGAATTGAAAACTCTAAAATAACTACTTTTGTTCTATAAGTTATTTACTTGAAGAACAGAATTTTTTAGCAATTTAAAATCAAAATCTTCTAACTAATACTTTAGTTCTTTAAGTTATTTACTTGAAGATCAGTATTTTGCTAATAGTTTAAAATTGAAAACCCTAAAATAACTACTTTTGTTCTATAAGTTATTTACTTGAAGATCTGCATTTTGTTAATAGTTTAAAATTAAAGCTATAATCTAACTACTTTTGTTCTTTTAGTTATTTACTTAAAGAACAGAAATATGTAGACAATTTAAAATCAAAATCTTCAAACTAATACCTTAGTTCTTTAAGTTATTTACTTGAAGATCAAAATTTTGTTAATAGTTTAAAATTGAAAACTCTAAAATAACTACTTTTGTTCTATAAGTTATTTACTTGAAGAACAGAATTTTGTAGCAATTTAAAATCAAAATCTTCTAACTAATACTTTAGTTCCTTAAGTTATTTACTTGAAGATCACAATTTTGCTAATAGTTTAAAATTGAAAACCGTAAAATAACTATTTTTGTTCTATAAGTTATTTACTTGAAGATCTGCATTTTGTTAATAGTTTAAAATTAAAAACTCTAAATTAACTACTTCTGTTCTATAAGTTATTTACTTGAAGAACAGAATTTTGTAGCAATTTAAAATTAAAATCTTCTAACTAATACTTTAGTTCCTTAAGTTATTTACATGAAGATCAGAATTTTGTTAATAGTTTAAAATTGAAAACCCTAAAATAACTACTTTTGTTCTATAAGTTATTTACTTGAAGATCTGCATTTAGTTAATAGTTTAAAATTTAAAACTCTAAATTAGCTACTTCTATGCTATAAGTTATTTACTTGAAGATCAGAATTTTGTTAATAGTTTAAAATTGAAAACTCTAAAATAGCTACTTTTGTTCTATAAGTTATTTACTTGAAGAACAGAATTATGTAGCAATTTAAAATCAAAATCTTCTAACTAATACTTTAGTTCCTTAAGTTATTTACTTAAAGATTAGAATTTTGTTAATAGTTTAAAATTGAAAACCCTAAAATAACTACTTTTGTTCTATAAGTTATTTACTTGAAGATCTGCATTTAGTTAATAGTTTAAAATTAAAAACTCTAAATTAACTACTTCTGTTCTATAAGTTATTTACATGAAGATCAGAATTTTGTTAATAGTTTAAAATCGAAAACCCTAAAATAACTACTTTTGTTCTATAAGTTATTTACATGAAGATCTGCATTTTGTTAATAGTTTAAAATTGAAAGCCCTAAAATAGGTACTTTTGTTCTATAAGTTATTTACTTGAAGATCAGCATTTTGTTAATAGTTTAAAATTGAAAACCCTAAAATAAGTACTTTTGTTCTTTTAGTTATTTGCTTAAAGAACAGAATTTTGTAGCAATTTAAAATTAAAATCTTCTAACTAATACTTTAGTTCCTTAAGTTATTTACTTAAAGATTAGAATTTTGTTAATAGTTTAAAATTGAAAACCCTAAAATAACTACTTTTGTTCTATAAGTTATTTACTTGAAGATCTGCATTTAGTTAATAGTTTAAAATTAAAAACCCTAAATTAACTACTTCTGTTCTATAAGTTATTTACATGTAGATCAGAATTTTGTTAATAGTTTAAAATTGAAAACCCTAAAATAACTACTTTTGTTCTATAAGTTATTTACTTGAAGATCTGCATTTTGTTAATAGTTTAAAATTAAAAACTCTAAATTAACTACTTCTGTTCTATAAGTTATTTACTTGATGATCAGAATTTTGTTAATAGTTTAAAATTGAAAACTCTAAAATAGCTACTTTTGTTCTATAAGTTATTTACTTGAAGAACAGAATTTTGTAGCAATTTAAAATCAAAATCTTCTAACTAATACTTTAGTTCTTTAAGTAATTTACTTGAAGAGCAGAATTTTGCTAATAGTTTAAAATTGAAAACCCTAAAATAACTACTTTTGTTCTATAAGTTTTTTACTTGAAGATCTGCATTTTGTTAATAGTTTAAAATTAAAAACTCTAAATTAACTACTTCTGTTCTATAAGTTATTTACTTGAAAATCAGAATGTTGTCAATAGTTTAAAATTGAAAACTCTAAAATAACTACTTTTGTTCTATAAGTTATTTACTTGAAGAACAGAATTTTGTAGCAATTTAAAATTAAAATCTTCTAACTAATACTTTAGTTCCTTAAGTTATTTACTTAAAGATCAGAATTTTGTTAATAGTTTAAAATTGAAAACTCTAAAATAACTACTTTTGTTCTATAAGTTATTTACTTGAAGAACAGAATTTTGTAGCAACTTCAAATCAAAATCTTCTAACTAAACTTTAGTTCTTTAAGTTATTTACTTGAAGATCAGCATTTTGTTAATATTTACAAATTAAAAACTCTAAATTAACTACTTCTGGTCTATAACTTATTTACTTGTAAATCAGTATATTGTTAATAGTTTAAAATTAAAGCTATAAACTAACTACTTTTGTTCTTTTAATTATTTACTTAAAGAACAGAAATTTGTAGACAATTTAAAATCGAAATCTTCAAACTAATACTTTAGTTCTTTAAGTTATTTACTTGAAGATCTGCATTTTGTTAATAGTTTAAAATTAAAAACTCTAAATTAACTACTTCTGTACTATAAGTTATTTACTTGAAGAACAGAATTTTGTAGCAATTTAAAATTAAAATCTTCTAACTAATACTTTAGTTCCTTAAGTTATTTACTTAAAGATTAGAATTTTGTTAATAGTTTAAAATTGAAAACCCTAAAATAACTACTTTTGTTCCAAAAGTTATTTACTTGAAGATCTGCATTTAGTTAATAGTTTAAAATTAAAAACTCTAAATTAACTACTTCTGTTCTATAAGTTATTTACATGTAGATCAGAATTTTGTTAATAGTTTAAAATTGAAAACCCTAAAATAACTACTTTTGTTCTATAAGTTATTTACTTGAAGATCTGCATTTTGTTAATAGTTTAAAATTAAAAACTCTAAATTAACTACTTCTGTTCTATAAGTTATTTACTTGATGATCAGAATTTTGTTAATAGTTTAAAATTGAAAACTCTAAAATAGCTACTTTTGTTCTATAAGTTATTTACTTGAAGAACAGAATTTTGTAGCAATTTAAAATCAAAATCTTCTAACTAATACTTTAGTTCTTTAAGTTATTTACTTGAAGATCAGAATTTTGCTAATAGTTTAAAATTGAAAACCCTAAAATAACTATTTTTGTTCTATAAGTTTTTTACTTGAAGATCTGCATTTTGTTAATAGTTTAAAATTAAAAACTCTAAATTAACTACTTCTGTTCTATAAGTTATTTACTTGAAAATCAGAAAGTTGTCAATAGTTTAAAATTGAAAACTCTAAAATAACTACTTTTGTTCTATAAGTTATTTACTTGAAGAACAGAATTTTGTAGCAATTTAAAATTAAAATCTTCTAACTAATACTTTAGTTCCTTAAGTTATTTACTTAAAGATCAGAATTTTGTTAATAGTTTAAAATTGAAAACTCTAAAATAACTACTTTTGTTCTATAAGTTATTTACTTGAAGAACAGAATTTTGTAGCAACTTCAAATCAAAATCTTCTAACTAAACTTTAGTTCTTTAAGTTATTTACTTGAAGATCAGCATTTTGTTAATATTTACAAATTAAAAACTCTATATTAACTACTTCTGGTCTATAACTTATTTACTTGTAAATCAGTATATTGTTAATAGTTTAAAATTAAAGCTATAAACTAACTACTTTTGTTCTTTTAATTATTTACTTAAAGAACAGAAATTTGTAGACAATTTAAAATCGAAATCTTCAAACTAATACTTTAGTTCTTTAAGTTATTTACTTGAAGATCTGCATTTTGTTAATAGTTTAAAATTAAAAACTCTAAATTAACTACTTCTGTACTATAAGTTATTTACTTGAAGAACAGAATTTTGTAGCAATTTAAAATTAAAATCTTCTAACTAATACTTTAGTTCCTTAAGTTATTTACTTAAAGATCAGAATTTTGTTAATAGTTTAAAATTGAAAACCCTAAAATAACTACTTTTGTTCTATAAGTTATTTACATGAAGATCTGCATTTAGTTAATAGTTTAAAATTAAAAACTCTAAATTAACTACTTCTGTTCTATAAGTTATTTACATGAAGATCAGAATTTTGTTAATAGTTTAAAATTGAAAACCCTAAAATAACTACTTTTGTTCTGTAAGTTATTTACTTGAAGATCTGCATTTTGTTAATAGTTTAAAATTAAAAACTCTAAATTAACTACTTCTGTTCTATAAGTTATTTACTTGATGATCAGAATTTTGTTAATAGTTTAAAATTGAAAACTCTAAAATAGCTACTTTTGTTCTATAAGTTATTTACTTGAAGAACAGAATTTTGTAGCAATTTAAAATCAAAATCTTCTAACTAATACTTTAGTTCTTTAAGTTATTTACTTGAAGATCAGAATTTTGCTAATAGTTTAAGATTGAAAACCTTAAAATAACTACTTTTGTTCTATAAGTTATTTACTTGAAGTTCTGCATTTTGTTAATAGTTTAAAATTAAAGCTATAATCTAACTACTTTTGTTCTTTTAGATATTTACTTAAAGAACAGAAATATGTAGACAATTTAAAATCAAAATCTTGAAACTAATACTTTAGTTCTTTAAGTTATTTACTTAAAGAACAGAATTTTGTAGCAATTTAAAATCAAAATCTTCTAACTAATACTTTAGTTCTTTAAGTTATTTACTTGAAGATCAGAATTTTGCTAATAGTTTAAAATTGAAAACCCTAAAATAACTATTTTTGTTCTATAAGTTTTTTACTTGAAGATCTGCACTTTGTTAATAGTTTAAAATTAAAAACTCTGAATTAACTACTTCTGTTCTATAAGTTATTTACATGAAGTTCAGAATTTTGTTAATAGTTTAAAATTGAAAACCCTAAAATAACTACTTTTGTTCTATAAGTTATTTACTTGAAGATCTGCGTTAAGTTAATAGTTTAAAATTAAAAACTCTAAATTAACTACTTCTGTTCTATAAGTTATTTACATGAAGATCAGAATTTTGTTAATAGTTTAAAATTGAAAACCCTAAAATAACTACTTTTGTTCTATAAGTTATTTACTTGAAGATCTGCATTTTGTTAATAGTTTAGAATTGAAAACTCTAAAATAACTACTTTTGTTCTATAAGTTATTTACTTGAAGAACAGAATTTTTTAGCAATTTAAAATCAAAATCTTCTAACTAATACTTTAGTTCTTTAAGTTATTTACTTGAAGATCAGTATTTTGCTAATAGTTTAAAATTGAGAACCCTAAAATAACTACTTTTGTTCTATAAGTTATTTACTTGAAGATCTGCATTTTGTTAATAGTTTAAAATTAAAGCTATAATCTAACTACTTTTGTTCTTTTAGTTATTTACTTAAAGAACAGAAATATGTAGACAATTTAAAATCAAAATCTTCAAACTAATACTTTAGTTCTTTATGTTATTTACTTGAAGATCAAATTTTTGTTAATAGTTTAAAATTGAAAACTCTAAAATAACTACTTTTGTTCTATAAGTTATTTACTTGAAGAACAGAATTTTGTAGCAATTTAAAATCAAAATCTTCTAACTAATACTTTAGTTCCTTAAGTTATTTACTTGAAGATCACAATTTTGCTAATAGTTTAAAATTGAAAACCCTAAAATAACTATTTTTGTTCTATAAGTTATTTACTTGAAGATCTGCATTTTGTTAATAGTTTAAAATTAAAAACTCTAAATTAACTACTTCTGTTCTATAAGTTATTTACTTGAAGAACAGAATTTTGTAGCAATTTAAAATTAAAATCTTCTAACTAATACTTTAGTTCCTTAAGTTATTTACATGAAGATCAGAATTTTGTAAATAGTTTAAAATTGAAAACCCTAAAATAACTACTTTTGTTCTATAAGTTATTTACTTGAAGATCTGCATTTAGTTAATAGTTTAAAATTTAAAACTCTAAATTAGCTACTTCTATGCTATAAGTTATTTACTTGAAGATCAGAATTTTGTTAATAGTTTAAAATTGAAAACTCTAAAATAGCTACTTTTGTTCTATAAGTTATTTACTTGAAGAACAGAATTATGTAGCAATTTAAAATCAAAATCTTCTAACTAATACTTTAGTTCCTTAAGTTATTTACTTAAAGATTAGAATTTTGTTAATAGTTTAAAATTGAAAACCCTAAAATAACTACTTTTGTTCTATAAGTTATTTACTTGAAGATCTGCATTTAGTTAATAGTTTAAAATTAAAAACTCTAAATTAAATACTTCTGTTCTATAAGTTATTTACATGAAGATCAGAATTTTGTTAATAGTTTAAAATCGAAAACCCTAAAATAACTACTTTTGTTCTATAAGTTATTTACATGAAGATCTGCATTTTGTTAATAGTTTAAAATTGAAAGCCCTAAAATAAGTACTTTTGTTCTATAAGTTATTTACTTGAAGATCAGCATTTTGTTAATAGTTTAAAATTGAAAACCCTAAAATAAGTACTTTTGTTCTTTTAGTTATTTGCTTAAAGAACAGAATTTTGTAGCAATTTAAAATTATAATCTTCTAACTAATACTTTAGTTCCTTAAGTTATTTACTTAAAGATTAGAATTTTGTTAATAGTTTAAAATTGAAAACCCTAAAATAACTACTTTTGTTCTATAAGTTATTTACTTGAAGATCTGCATTTAGTTAATAGTTTAAAATTAAAAACTCTAAATTAACTACTTCTGTTCTATAAGTTATTTACATGTAGATCAGAATTTTGTTAATAGTTTAAAATTGAAAACCCTAAAATAACTACTTTTGTTCTATAAGTTATTTACTTGAAGATCTGCATTTTGTTAATAGTTTAAAATTAAAAACTCTAAATTAACTACTTCTGTTCTATAAGTTATTTACATGTAGATCAGAATTTTGTTAATAGTTTAAAATTGAAAACTCTAAAATAGCTACTTTTGTTCTATAAGTTATTTACTTGAAGAACAGAATTTTGTAGCAATTTAAAATCAAAATCTTCTAACTAATACTTTAGTTCTTTAAGTAATTTACTTGAAGATCAGAATTTTGCTAATAGTTTAAAATTGAAAACCCTAAACTAACTATTTTTGTTCTATAAGTTTTTTACTTGAAGATCTGCATTTTGTTAATAGTTTAAAATTAAAAACTCTAAATTAACTACTTCTGCTCTATAAGTTATTTACTTGAAAATCAGAATGTTGTCAATAGTTTAAAATTGAAAACTCTAAAATAACTACTTTTGTTCTATAAGTTATTTACTTAAAGATCAGAATTTTGTTAATAGTTTAAAATTGAAAACCCTAAAATAACTACTTTTGTTCTATAAGTTATTTACTTGAAGATCTGCATTTAGTTAATAGTTTAAAATTTAAAACTCTAAATTAGCTACTTCTATGCTATAAGTTATTTACTTGAAGATCAGAATTTTGTTAATAGTTTAAAATTGAAAACTCTAAAATAGCTACTTTTGTTCTATAAGTTATTTACTTGAAGAACAGAATTATGTAGCAATTTAAAATCAAAATCTTCTAACTAATACTTTAGTTCCTTAAGTTATTTACTTAAAGATTAGAATTTTGTTAATAGTTTAAAATTGAAAACCCTAAAATAACTACTTTTGTTCTATAAGTTATTTACTTGAAGATCTGCATTTAGTTAATAGTTTAAAATTAAAAACTCTAAATTAACTACTTCTGTTCTATAAGTTATTTACATGAAGATCAGAATTTTGTTAATAGTTTAAAATCGAAAACCCTAAAATAACTACTTTTGTTCTATAAGTTATTTACATGAAGATCTGCATTTTGTTAATAGTTTAAAATTGAAAGCCCTAAAATAAGTACTTTTGTTCTATAAGTTATTTACTTGAAGATCAGCATTTTGTTAATAGTTTAAAATTGAAAACCCTAAAATAAGTACTTTTGTTCTTTTAGTTATTTGCTTAAAGAACAGAATTTTGTAGCAATTTAAAATTAAAATCTTCTAACTAATACTTTAGTTCCTTAAGTTATTTACTTAAAGATTAGAATTTTGTTAATAGTTTAAAATTGAAAACCCTAAAATAACTACTTTTGTTCTATAAGTTATTTACTTGAAGATCTGCATTTAGTTAATAGTTTAAAATTAAAAACTCTAAATTAACTACTTCTGTTCTATAAGTTATTTACATGTAGATCAGAATTTTGTTAATAGTTTAAAATTGAAAACCCTAAAATAACTACTTTTGTTCTATAAGTTATTTACTTGAAGATCTGCATTTTGTTAATAGTTTAAAATTAAAAACTCTAAATTAACTACTTCTGTTCTATAAGTTATTTACATGTAGATCAGAATTTTGTTAATAGTTTAAAATTGAAAACTCTAAAATAGCTACTTTTGTTCTATAAGTTATTTACTTGAAGAACAGAATTTTGTAGCAATTTAAAATCAAAATCTTCTAACTAATACTTTAGTTCTTTAAGTAATTTACTTGAAGATCAGAATTTTGCTAATAGTTTAAAATTGAAAACCCTAAACTAACTATTTTTGTTCTATAAGTTTTTTACTTGAAGATCTGCATTTTGTTAATAGTTTAAAATTAAAAACTCTAAATTAACTACTTCTGCTCTATAAGTTATTTACTTGAAAATCAGAATGTTGTCAATGGTTTAAAATTGAAAACTCTAAAATAACTACTTTTGTTCTATAAGTTATTTACTTAAAGATCAGAATTTTGTTAATAGTTTAAAATTGAAAACCCTAAAATAACTACTTTTGTTCTATAAGTTATTTACTTGAAGATCTGCATTTAGTTAATAGTTTAAAATTTAAAACTCTAAATTAGCTACTTCTATGCTATAAGTTATTTACTTGAAGATCAGAATTTTGTTAATAGTTTAAAATTGAAAACTCTAAAATAGCTACTTTTGTTCTATAAGTTATTTACTTGAAGAACAGAATTATGTAGCAATTTAAAATCAAAATCTTCTAACTAATACTTTAGTTCCTTAAGTTATTTACTTAAAGATTAGAATTTTGTTAATAGTTTAAAATTGAAAACCCTAAAATAACTACTTTTGTTCTATAAGTTATTTACTTGAAGATCTGCATTTAGTTAATAGTTTAAAATTAAAAACTCTAAATTAACTACTTCTGTTCTATAAGTTATTTACATGAAGATCAGAATTTTGTTAATAGTTTAAAATCGAAAACCCTAAAATAACTACTTTTGTTCTATAAGTTATTTACATGAAGATCTGCATTTTGTTAATAGTTTAAAATTAAAAACTCTAAATTAACTACTTCTGTTCTATAAGTTATTTACTTGATGATCAGAATTTTGTTAATAGTTTAAAATTGAAAACTCTAAATTAGCAACTTTTTTTCTATAAGTTATTTACTTGAAGAACAGAATTTTGTAGCAATTTAAAATCAAAATCTTCTAACTAATACTTTAGTTCTTTAAGTTATTTACTTGAAGATCAGAATTTTGCTAATAGTTTAAGATTGAAAACCCTAAATTAACTACTTTTGTTCTATAAGTTATTTACTTGAAGATCTGCATTTTGTTAATAGTTTAAAATTAAAGCTATAATCTAACTTCTTTTGTTCTTTTAGTTATTTACTTAAAGAACAGAAATATGTAGACAATTTAAAATCAAAATCTTCAAACTAATACTTTAGTTCTTTAAGTTATTTACTTAAAGAACAGAATTTTGTAGCAATTTAAAATCAAAATCTTCTAACTAATACTTTAGTTCTTTAAGTTATTTACTTGAAGATCTGGATTTTGTAAATTGTTTAAAATTAAAAACTCTAAATTAACTACTTCTGTTCTATAAGTTATTTACTTGAAGATCAGAATTTTGTTAATAGTTTAAAATTGAAAACTCTAAAATAACTACTTTTGTTCTATAAGTTATTTACTTGAAGAACAGAATTATGTTAATAGTTTAAAATTAAAAACTCTAAAATAACTACTTTTGTTCTATAAGTTATTTAGTTGAAGATCTGCATTTTGTTAATAGTTTAAAATTGAAAATACTAAAATAACTACGTTTGTTCTATAAGTTATTTACTTGAAGATCTGGATTTTGTTAATAGTTTAAAATTGAAAACCCTAAAATAAGTACTTTTGTTCTATATGTTATTTACTTGAAGATCTGCATTTTGTTAATAGTTTAAAATTAAAAACTCTAAATTAACTACTTCTGTTCTATAAGTTATTTACTTGAAGATCAGCATTTTGTTAATATTTACAAATTAAAAACTCTAAATTAACTACTTCTGGTCTATAACTTATTTACTTGTAAATCAGTATATTGTTAATAGTTTAAAATTAAAGCTATAAACTAACTACTTTTGTTCTTTTAATTATTTACTTAAAGAACAGAAATTTGTAGACAATTTAAAATCGAAATCTTCAAACTAATACTTTAGTTCTTTAAGTTATTTACTTGAAGATCTGCATTTTGTTAATAGTTTAAAATTAAAAACTCTAAATTAACTACTTCTGTACTATAAGTTATTTACTTGAAGAACAGAATTTTGTAGCAATTTAAAATTAAAATATTCTAACTAATACTTTAGTTCCTTAAGTTATTTACTTAAAGATCAGAATTTTGTTAATAGTTTAAAATTGAAAACCCTAAAATAACTACTTTTGTTCTATAAGTTATTTACATGAAGATCTGCATTTAGTTAATAGTTTAAAATTAAAAACTCTAAATTAACTACTTCTGTTCTATAAGTTATTTACATGAAGATAAGAATTTTGTTAATAGTTTAAAATTGAAAACCCTAAAATAACTACTTTTGTTCTATAAGTTATTTACTTGAAGATCTGCATTTTGTTAATAGTTTAAAATTAAAAACTCTAAATTAACTACTTCTGTTCTATAAGTTATTTACTTGATGATCAGAATTTTGTTAATAGTTTAAAATTGAAAACTCTAAAATAGCTACTTTTGTTCTATAAGTTATTTACTTGAAGAACAGAATTTTGTAGCAATTTAAAATCAAAATCTTCTAACTAATACTTTAGTTCTTTAAGTTATTTACTTGAAGATCAGAATTTTGCTAATAGTTTAAGATTGAAAACCTTAAAATAACTACTTTTGTTCTATAAGTTATTTACTTGAAGATCTGCATTTTGTTAATAGTTTAAAATTAAAGCTATAATCTAACTACTTTTGTTCTTTTAGATATTTACTTAAAGAACAGAAATATGTAGACAATTTAAAATCAAAATCTTGAAACTAATACTTTAGTTCTTTAAGTTATTTACTTAAAGAACAGAATTTTGTAGCAATTTAAAATCAAAATCTTCTAACTAATACTTTAGTTCTTTAAGTTATTTACTTGAAGATCAGAATTTTGCTAATAGTTTAAAATTGAAAACCCTAAAATAACTATTTTTGTTCTATAAGTTTTTTACTTGAAGATCTGCATTTTGTTAATAGTTTAAAATTAAAAACTCTGAATTAACTACTTCTGTTCTATAAGTTATTTACATGAAGTTCAGAATTTTGTTAATAGTTTAAAATTGAAAACCCTAAAATAACTACTTTTGTTCTATAAGTTATTTACTTGAAGATCTGCGTTAAGTTAATAGTTTAAAATTAAAAACTCTAAATTAACTACTTCTGTTCTATAAGTTATTTACATGAAGATCAGAATTTTGTTAATAGTTTAAAATTGAAAACCCTAAAATAACTACTTTTGTTCTATAAGTTATTTACTTGAAGATCTGCATTTTGTTAATAGTTTAGAATTGAAAACTCTAAAATAACTACTTTTGTTCTATAAGTTATTTACTTGAAGAACAGAATTTTTTAGCAATTTAAAATCAAAATCTTCTAACTAATACTTTAGTTCTTTAAGTTATTTACTTGAAGATCAGTATTTTGCTAATAGTTTAAAATTGAAAACCCTAAAATAACTACTTTTGTTCTATAAGTTATTTACTTGAAGATCTGCATTTTGTTAATAGTTTAAAATTAAAGCTATAATCTAACTACTTTTGTTCTTTTAGTTATTTACTTAAAGAACAGAAATATGTAGACAATTTAAAATCAAAATCTTCAAACTAATACTTTAGTTCTTTAAGTTATTTACTTGAAGATCAAAATTTTGTTAATAGTTTAAAATTGAAAACTCTAAAATAACTACTTTTGTTCTATAAGTTATTTACTTGAAGAACAGAATTTTGTAGCAATTTAAAATCAAAATCTTCTAACTAATACTTTAGTTCCTTAAGTTATTTACTTGAAGATCACAATTTTGCTAATAGTTTAAAATTGAAAACCGTAAAATAACTATTTTTGTTCTATAAGTTATTTACTTGAAGATCTGCATTTTGTTAATAGTTTAAAATTAAAAACTCTAAATTAACTACTTCTGTTCTATAAGTTATTTACTTGAAGAACAGAATTTTGTAGCAATTTAAAATTAAAATCTTCTAACTAATACTTTAGTTCCTTAAGTTATTTACATGAAGATCAGAATTTTGTTAATAGTTTAAAATTGAAAACCCTAAAATAACTACTTTTGTTCTATAAGTTATTTACTTGAAGATCTGCATTTAGTTAATAGTTTAAAATTTAAAACTCTAAATTAGCTACTTCTATGCTATAAGTTATTTACTTGAAGATCAGAATTTTGTTAATAGTTTAAAATTGAAAACTCTAAAATAGCTACTTTTGTTCTATAAGTTATTTACTTGAAGAACAGAATTATGTAGCAATTTAAAATCAAAATCTTCTAACTAATACTTTAGTTCCTTAAGTTATTTACTTAAAGATTAGAATTTTGTTAATAGTTTAAAATTGAAAACCCTAAAATAACTACTTTTGTTCTATAAGTTATTTACTTGAAGATCTGCATTTAGTTAATAGTTTAAAATTAAAAACTCTAAATTAACTACTTCTGTTCTATAAGTTATTTACATGAAGATCTGAATTTTGTTAATAGTTTAAAATCAAAAACCCTAAAATAACTACTTTTGTTCTATAAGTTATTTACATGAAGATCTGCATTTTGTTAATAGTTTAAAATTGAAAGCCCTAAAATAGGTACTTTTGTTCTATAAGTTATTTACTTGAAGATCAGAATTTTGTTAATAGTTTAAAATTGAAAACCCTAAAATAACTACTTTTGTTCTATAAGTTATTTACTTGAAGATCTGCATTTTGTTAATAGTTTAAAATTAAAAACTCTAAATTAACTACTTCTGTTCTATAAGTTATTTACTTGATGATCAGAATTTTGTTAATAGTTTAAAATTGAAAACTCTAAAATAGCTACTTTTGTTCTATAAGTTATTTACTTGAAGAACAGAATTTTGTAGCAATTTAAAATCAAAATCTTCTAACTAATACTTTAGTTCTTTAAGTAATTTACTTGAAGAGCAGAATTTTGCTAATAGTTTAAAATTGAAAACCCTAAAATAACTACTTTTGTTCTATAAGTGTTTTACTTGAAGATCTGCATTTTGTTAATAGTTTAAAATTAAAAACTCTAAATTAACTACTTCTGTTCTATAAGTTATTTACTTGAAAATCAGAATGTTGTCAATAGTTTAAAATTGAAAACTCTAAAATAACTACTTTTGTTCTATAAGTTATTTACTTGAAGAACAGAATTTTGTAGCAATTTAAAATTAAAATCTTCTAACTAATACTTTAGTTCCTTAAGTTATTTACTTAAAGATCAGAATTTTGTTAATAGTTTAAAATTGAAAACTCTAAAATAACTACTTTTGTTCTATAAGTTATTTACTTGAAGAACAGAATTTTGTAGCAACTTCAAATCAAAATCTTCTAACTAAACTTTAGTTCTTTAAGTTATTTACTTGAAGATCAGCATTTTGTTAATATTTACAAATTAAAAACTCTAAATTAACTACTTCTGGTCTATAACTTATTTACTTGTAAATCAGTATATTGTTAATAGTTTAAAATTAAAGCTATAAACTAACTACTTTTGTTCTTTTAATTATTTACTTAAAGAACAGAAATTTGTAGACAATTTAAAATCGAAATCTTCAAACTAATACTTTAGTTCTTTAAGTTATTTACTTGAAGATCTGCATTTTGTTAATAGTTTAAAATTAAAAACTCTAAATTAACTACTTCTGTACTATAAGTTATTTACTTGAAGAACAGAATTTTGTAGCAATTTAAAATTAAAATCTTCTAACTAATACTTTAGTTCCTTAAGTTATTTACTTAAAGATTAGAATTTTGTTAATAGTTTAAAATTGAAAACCCTAAAATAACTACTTTTGTTCTATAAGTTATTTACTTGAAGATCTGCATTTAGTTAATAGTTTAAAATTAAAAACTCTAAATTAACTACTTCTGTTCTATAAGTTATTTACATGTAGATCAGAATTTTGTTAATAGTTTAAAATTGAAAACCCTAAAATAACTACTTTTGTTCTATAAGTTATTTACTTGAAGATCTGCATTTTGTTAATAGTTTAAAATTAAAAACTCTAAATTAACTACTTCTGTTCTATAAGTTATTTACTTGATGATCAGAATTTTGTTAATAGTTTAAAATTGAAAACTCTAAAATAGCTACTTTTGTTCTATAAGTTATTTACTTGAAGAACAGAATTTTGTAGCAATTTAAAATCAAAATCTTCTAACTAATACTTTAGTTCTTTAAGTTATTTACTTGAAGATCAGAATTTTGCTAATAGTTTAAAATTGAAAACCCTAAAATAACTATTTTTGTTCTATAAGTTTTTTACTTGAAGATCTGCATTTTGTTAATAGTTTAAAATTAAAAACTCTAAATTAACTACTTCTGTTCTATAAGTTATTTACTTGAAAATCAGAATGTTGTCAATAGTTTAAAATTGAAAACTCTAAAATAACTACTTTTGTTCTATAAGTTATTTACTTGAAGAACAGAATTTTGTAGCAATTTAAAATTAAAATCTTCTAACTAATACTTTAGTTCCTTAAGTTATTTACTTAAAGATCAGAATTTTGTTAATAGTTTAAAATTGAAAACTCTAAAATAACTACTTTTGTTCTATAAGTTATTTACTTGAAGAACAGAATTTTGTAGCAACTTCAAATCAAAATCTTCTAACTAAACTTTAGTTCTTTAAGTTATTTACTTGAAGATCAGCATTTTGTTAATATTTACAAATTAAAAACTCTAAATTAACTACTTCTGGTCTATAACTTATTTACTTGTAAATCAGTATATTGTTAATAGTTTAAAATTAAAGCTATAAACTAACTACTTTTGTTCTTTTAATTATTTACTTAAAGAACAGAAATTTGTAGACAATTTAAAATCGAAATCTTCAAACTAATACTTTAGTTCTTTAAGTTATTTACTTGAAGATCTGCATTTTGTTAATAGTTTAAAATTAAAAACTCTAAATTAACTACTTCTGTACTATAAGTTATTTACTTGAAGAACAGAATTTTGTAGCAATTTAAAATTAAAATCTTCTAACTAATACTTTAGTTCCTTAAGTTATTTACTTAAAGATCAGAATTTTGTTAATAGTTTAAAATTGAAAACCCTAAAATAACTACTTTTGTTCTATAAGTTATTTACATGAAGATCTGCATTTAGTTAATAGTTTAAAATTAAAAACTCTAAATAAACTACTTCTGTTCTATAAGTTATTTACATGAAGATCAGAATTTTGTTAATAGTTTAAAATTGAAAACCCTAAAATAACTACTTTTGTTCTATAAGTTATTTACTTGAAGATCTGCATTTTGTTAATAGTTTAAAATTAAAAACTCTAAATTAACTACTTCTGTTCTATAAGTTATTTACTTGATGATCAGAATTTTGTTAATAGTTTAAAATTGAAAACTCTAAAATAGCTACTTTTGTTCTATAAGTTATTTACTTGAAGAACAGAATTTTGTAGCAATTTAAAATCAAAATCTTCTAACTAATACTTTAGTTCTTTAAGTTATTTACTTGAAGATCAGAATTTTGCTAATAGTTTAAGATTGAAAACCTTAAAATAACTACTTTTGTTCTATAAGTTATTTACTTGAAGATCTGCATTTTGTTAATAGTTTAAAATTAAAGCTATAATCTAACTACTTTTGTTCTTTTAGATATTTACTTAAAGAACAGAAATATGTAGACAATTTAAAATCAAAATCTTGAAACTAATACTTTAGTTCTTTAAGTTATTTACTTAAAGAACAGAATTTTGTAGCAATTTAAAATCAAAATCTTCTAACTAATACTTTAGTTCTTTAAGTTATTTACTTGAAGATCAGAATTTTGCTAATAGTTTAAAATTGAAAACCCTAAAATAACTATTTTTGTTCTATAAGTTTTTTACTTGAAGATCTGCACTTTGTTAATAGTTTAAAATTAAAAACTCTGAATTAACTACTTCTGTTCTATAAGTTATTTACATGAAGTTCAGAATTTTGTTAATAGTTTAAAATTGAAAACCCTAAAATAACTACTTTTGTTCTATAAGTTATTTACTTGAAGATCTGCGTTAAGTTAATAGTTTAAAATTAAAAACTCTAAATTAACTACTTCTGTTCTATAAGTTATTTACATGAAGATCAGAATTTTGTTAATAGTTTAAAATTGAAAACCCTAAAATAACTACTTTTGTTCTATAAGTTATTTACTTGAAGATCTGCATTTTGTTAATAGTTTAGAATTGAAAACTCTAAAATAACTACTTTTGTTCTATAAGTTATTTACTTGAAGAACAGAATTTTTGAGCAATTTAAAATCAAAATCTTCTAACTAATACTTTAGTTCTTTAAGTTATTTACTTGAAGATCAGTATTTTGCTAATAGTTTAAAATTGAAAACCCTAAAATAACTACTTTTGTTCTATAAGTTATTTACTTGAAGATCTGCATTTTGTTAATAGTTTAAAATTAAAGCTATAATCTAACTACTTTTGTTCTTTTAGTTATTTACTTAAAGAACAGAAATATGTAGACAATTTAAAATCAAAATCTTCAAACTAATACTTTAGTTCTTTATGTTATTTACTTGAAGATCAAATTTTTGTTAATAGTTTAAAATTGAAAACTCTAAAATAACTACTTTTGTTCTATAAGTTATTTACTTGAAGAACAGAATTTTGTAGCAATTTAAAATCAAAATCTTCTAACTAATACTTTAGTTCCTTAAGTTATTTACTTGAAGATCACAATTTTGCTAATAGTTTAAAATTGAAAACCCTAAAATAACTAATTTTGTTCTATAAGTTATTTACTTGAAGATCTGCATTTTGTTAATAGTTTAAAATTAAAAACTCTAAATTAACTACTTCTGTTCTATAAGTTATTTACTTGAAGAACAGAATTTTGTAGCAATTTAAAATTAAAATCTTCTAACTAATACTTTAGTTCCTTAAGTTATTTACATGAAGATCAGAATTTTGTTAATAGTTTAAAATTGAAAACCCTAAAATAACTACTTTTGTTCTATAAGTTATTTACTTGAAGATCTGCATTTAGTTAATAGTTTAAAATTTAAAACTCTAAATTAGCTACTTCTATGCTATAAGTTATTTACTTGAAGATCAGAATTTTGTTAATAGTTTAAAATTGAAAACTCTAAAATAGCTACTTTTGTTCTATAAGTTATTTACTTGAAGAACAGAATTATGTAGCAATTTAAAATCAAAATCTTCTAACTAATACTTTAGTTCCTTAAGTTATTTACTTAAAGATTAGAATTTTGTTAATAGTTTAAAATTGAAAACCCTAAAATAACTACTTTTGTTCTATAAGTTATTTACTTGAAGATTTGCATTTAGTTAATAGTTTAAAATTAAAAACTCTAAATTAACTACTTCTGTTCTATAAGTTATTTACATGTAGATCAGAATTTTGTTAATAGTTTAAAATTGAAAACCCTAAAATAACTACTTTTGTTCTATAAGTTATTTACTTGAAGATCTGCATTTTGTTAATAGTTTAAAATTAAAAACTCTAAATTAACTACTTCTGTTCTATAAGTTATTTACTTGATGATCAGAATTTTGTTAATAGTTTAAAATTGAAAACTCTAAAATAGCTACTTTTGTTCTATAAGTTATTTACTTGAAGAACAGAATTTTGTAGCAATTTAAAATCAAAATCTTCTAACTAATACTTTAGTTCTTTAAGTTATTTACTTGAAGATCAGAATTTTGCTAATAGTTTAAAATTGAAAACCCTAAAATAACTATTTTTGTTCTATAAGTTTTTTACTTGAAGATCTGCATTTTGTTAATAGTTTAAAATTAAAAACTCTAAATTAACTACTTCTGTTCTATAAGTTATTTACTTGAAAATCAGAATGTTGTCAATAGTTTAAAATTGAAAACTCTAAAATAACTACTTTTGTTCTATAAGTTATTTACTTGAAGAACAGAATTTTGTAGCAATTTAAAATTAAAATCTTCTAACTAATACTTTAGTTCCTTAAGTTATTTACTTAAAGATCAGAATTTTGTTAATAGTTTAAAATTGAAAACTCTAAAATAACTACTTTTGTTCTATAAGTTATTTACTTGAAGAACAGAATTTTGTAGCAACTTCAAATCAAAATCTTCTAACTAAACTTTAGTTCTTTAAGTTATTTACTTGAAGATCAGCATTTTGTTAATATTTACAAATTAAAAACTCTAAATTAACTACTTCTGGTCTATAACTTATTTACTTGTAAATCAGTATATTGTTAATAGTTTAAAATTAAAGCTATAAACTAACTACTTTTGTTCTTTTAATTATTTACTTAAAGAACAGAAATTTGTAGACAATTTAAAATCGAAATCTTCAAACTAATACTTTAGTTCTTTAAGTTATTTACTTGAAGATCTGCATTTTGTTAATAGTTTAAAATTAAAAACTCTAAATTAACTACTTCTGTACTATAAGTTATTTACTTGAAGAACAGAATTTTGTAGCAATTTAAAATTAAAATCTTCTAACTAATACTTTAGTTCCTTAAGTTATTTACTTAAAGATCAGAATTTTGTTAATAGTTTAAAATTGAAAACCCTAAAATAACTACTTTTGTTCTATAAGTTATTTACATGAAGATCTGCATTTAGTTAATAGTTTAAAATTAAAAACTCTAAATTAACTACTTCTGTTCTATAAGTTATTTACATGAAGATCAGAATTTTGTTAATAGTTTAAAATTGAAAACCCTAAAATAACTACTTTTGTTCTATAAGTTATTTACTTGAAGATCTGCATTTTGTTAATAGTTTAAAATTAAAAACTCTAAATTAACTACTTCTGTTCTATAAGTTATTTACTTGATGATCAGAATTTTGTTAATAGTTTAAAATTGAAAACTCTAAAATAGCTACTTTTGTTCTATAAGTTATTTACTTGAAGAACAGAATTTTGTAGCAATTTAAAATCAAAATCTTCTAACTAATACTTTAGTTCTTTAAGTTATTTACTTGAAGATCAGAATTTTGCTAATAGTTTAAGATTGAAAACCTTAAAATAACTACTTTTGTTCTATAAGTTATTTACTTGAAGATCTGCATTTTGTTAATAGTTTAAAATTAAAGCTATAATCTAACTACTTTTGTTCTTTTAGATATTTACTTAAAGAACAGAAATATGTAGACAATTTAAAATCAAAATCTTGAAACTAATACTTTAGTTCTTTAAGATATTTACTTAAAGAACAGAATTTTGTAGCAATTTAAAATCAAAATCTTCTAACTAATACTTTAGTTCTTTAAGTTATTTACTTGAAGATCAGAATTTTGCTAATAGTTTAAAATTGAAAACCCTAAAATAACTATTTTTGTTCTATAAGTTTTTTACTTGAAGATCTGCACTTTGTTAATAGTTTAAAATTAAAAACTCTGAATTAACTACTTCTGTTCTATAAGTTATTTACATGAAGTTCAGAATTTTGTTAATAGTTTAAAATTGAAAACCCTAAAATAACTACTTTTGTTCTATAAGTTATTTACTTGAAGATCTGCGTTAAGTTAATAGTTTAAAATTAAAAACTCTAAATTAACTACTTCTGTTCTATAAGTTATTTACATGAAGATCAGAATTTTGTTAATAGTTTAAAATTGAAAACCCTAAAATAACTACTTTTGTTCTATAAGTTATTTACTTGAAGATCTGCATTTTGTTAATAGTTTAGAATTGAAAACTCTAAAATAACTACTTTTGTTCTATAAGTTATTTACTTGAAGAACAAAATTTTTTAGCAATTTAAAATCAAAATCTTCTAACTAATACTTTAGTTCTTTAAGTTATTTACTTGAAGATCAGTATTTTGCTAATAGTTTAAAATTGAAAACCCTAAAATAACTACTTTTGTTCTATAAGTTATTTACTTGAAGATCTGCATTTTGTTAATAGTTTAAAATTAAAGCTATAATCTAACTACTTTTGTTCTTTTAGTTATTTACTTAAAGAACAGAAATATGTAGACAATTTAAAATCAAAATCTTCAAACTAATACTTTAGTTCTTTATGTTATTTACTTGAAGATCAAATTTTTGTTAATAGTTTAAAATTGAAAACTCTAAAATAACTACTTTTGTTCTATAAGTTATTTACTTGAAGAACAGAATTTTGTAGCAATTTAAAATCAAAATCTTCTAACTAATACTTTAGTTCCTTAAGTTATTTACTTGAAGATCACAATTTTGCTAATAGTTTAAAATTGAAAACCCTAAAATAACTAATTTTGTTCTATAAGTTATTTACTTGAAGATCTGCATTTTGTTAATAGTTTAAAATTAAAAACTCTAAATTAACTACTTCTGTTCTATAAGTTATTTACTTGAAGAACAGAATTTTGTAGCAATTTAAAATTAAAATCTTCTAACTAATACTTTAGTTCCTTAAGTTATTTACATGAAGATCAGAATTTTGTTAATAGTTTAAAATTGAAAACCCTAAAATAACTACTTTTGTTCTATAAGTTATTTACTTGAAGATCTGCATTTAGTTAATAGTTTAAAATTTAAAACTCTAAATTAGCTACTTCTATGCTATAAGTTATTTACTTGAAGATCAGAATTTTGTTAATAGTTTAAAATTGAAAACTCTAAAATAGCTACTTTTGTTCTATAAGTTATTTACTTGAAGAACAGAATTATGTAGCAATTTAAAATCAAAATCTTCTAACTAATACTTTAGTTCCTTAAGTTATTTACTTAAAGATTAGAATTTTGTTAATAGTTTAAAATTGAAAACCCTAAAATAACTACTTTTGTTCTATAAGTTATTTACTTGAAGATTTGCATTTAGTTAATAGTTTAAAATTAAAAACTCTAAATTAACTACTTCTGTTCTATAAGTTATTTACATGTAGATCAGAATTTTGTTAATAGTTTAAAATTGAAAACCCTAAAATAACTACTTTTGTTCTATAAGTTATTTACTTGAAGATCTGCATTTTGTTAATAGTTTAAAATTAAAAACTCTAAATTAACTACTTCTGTTCTATAAGTTATTTACTTGATGATCAGAATTTTGTTAATAGTTTAAAATTGAAAACTCTAAAATAGCTACTTTTGTTCTATAAGTTATTTACTTGAAGAACAGAATTTTGTAGCAATTTAAAATCAAAATCTTCTAACTAATACTTTAGTTCTTTAAGTTATTTACTTGAAGATCAGAATTTTGCTAATAGTTTAAAATTGAAAACCCTAAAATAACTATTTTTGTTCTATAAGTTTTTTACTTGAAGATCTGCATTTTGTTAATAGTTTAAAATTAAAAACTCTAAATTAACTACTTCTGTTCTATAAGTTATTTACTTGAAAATCAGAATGTTGTCAATAGTTTAAAATTGAAAACTCTAAAATAACTACTTTTGTTCTATAAGTTATTTACTTGAAGAACAGAATTTTGTAGCAATTTAAAATTAAAATCTTCTAACTAATACTTTAGTTCCTTAAGTTATTTACTTAAAGATCAGAATTTTGTTAATAGTTTAAAATTGAAAACTCTAAAATAACTACTTTTGTTCTATAAGTTATTTACTTGAAGAACAGAATTTTGTAGCAACTTCAAATCAAAATCTTCTAACTAAACTTTAGTTCTTTAAGTTATTTACTTGAAGATCAGCATTTTGTTAATATTTACAAATTAAAAACTCTAAATTAACTACTTCTGGTCTATAACTTATTTACTTGTAAATCAGTATATTGTTAATAGTTTAAAATTAAAGCTATAGACTAACTACTTTTGTTCTTTTAATTATTTACTTAAAGAACAGAAATTTGTAGACAATTTAAAATCGAAATCTTCAAACTAATACTTTAGTTCTTTAAGTTATTTACTTGAAGATCTGCATTTTGTTAATAGTTTAAAATTAAAAACTCTAAATTAACTACTTCTGTTCTATAAGTTATTTACATGAAGATCAGAATTTTGTTAATAGTTTAAAATTGAAAACCCTAAAATAACTACTTTTGTTCTATAAGTTATTTACTTGAAGATCTGCATTTTGTTAATAGTTTAAAATTAAAAACTCTAAATTAACTACTTCTGTTCTATAAGTTATTTACTTGATGATCAGAATTTTGTTAATAGTTTAAAATTGAAAACTCTAAAATAGCTACTTTTGTTCTATAAGTTATTTACTTGAAGAACAGAATTTTGTAGCAATTTAAAATCAAAATCTTCTAACTAATACTTTAGTTCTTTAAGTTATTTACTTGAAGATCAGAATTTTGCTAATAGTTTAAGATTGAAAACCTTAAAATAACTACTTTTGTTCTATAAGTTATTTACTTGAAGATCTGCATTTTGTTAATAGTTTAAAATTAAAGCTATAATTTAACTACTTTTGTTCTTTTAGATATTTACTTAAAGAACAGAAATATGTAGACAATTTAAAATCAAAATCTTGAAACTAATACTTTAGTTCTTTAAGTTATTTACTTAAAGAACAGAATTTTGTAGCAATTTAAAATCAAAATCTTCTAACTAATACTTTAGTTCTTTAAGTTATTTACTTGAAGATCAGAATTTTGCTAATAGTTTAAAATTGAAAACCCTAAAATAACTATTTTTGTTCTATAAGTTTTTTACTTGAAGATCTGCACTTTGTTAATAGTTTAAAATTAAAAACTCTGAATTAACTACTTCTGTTCTATAAGTTATTTACATGAAGTTCAGAATTTTGTTAATAGTTTAAAATTGAAAACCCTAAAATAACTACTTTTGTTCTATAAGTTATTTACTTGAAGATCTGCGTTAAGTTAATAGTTTAAAATTAAAAACTCTAAATTAACTACTTCTGTTCTATAAGTTATTTACATGAAGATCAGAATTTTGTTAATAGTTTAAAATTGAAAACCCTAAAATAACTACTTTTGTTCTATAAGTTATTTACTTGAAGATCTGCATTTTGTTAATAGTTTAGAATTGAAAACTCTAAAATAACTACTTTTGTTCTATAAGTTATTTACTTGAAGAACAGAATTTTTTAGCAATTTAAAATCAAAATCTTCTAACTAATACTTTAGTTCTTTAAGTTATTTACTTGAAGATCAGTATTTTGCTAATAGTTTAAAATTGAAAACCCTAAAATAACTACTTTTGTTCTATAAGTTATTTACTTGAAGATCTGCATTTTGTTAATAGTTTAAAATTAAAGCTATAATCTAACTACTTTTGTTCTTTTAGTTATTTACTTAAAGAACAGAAATATGTAGACAATTTAAAATCAAAATCTTCAAACTAATACTTTAGTTCTTTATGTTATTTACTTGAAGATCAAATTTTTGTTAATAGTTTAAAATTGAAAACTCTAAAATAACTACTTTTGTTCTATAAGTTATTTACTTGAAGAACAGAATTTTGTAGCAATTTAAAATCAAAATCTTCTAACTAATACTTTAGTTCCTTAAGTTATTTACTTGAAGATCACAATTTTGCTAATAGTTTAAAATTGAAAACCCTAAAATAACTATTTTTGTTCTATAAGTTATTTACTTGAAGATCTGCATTTTGTTAATAGTTTAAAATTAAAAACTCTAAATTAACTACTTCTGTTCTATAAGTTATTTACTTGAAGAACAGAATTTTGTAGCAATTTAAAATTAAAATCTTCTAACTAATACTTTAGTTCCTTAAGTTATTTACATGAAGATCAGAATTTTGTTAATAGTTTAAAATTGAAAACCCTAAAATAACTACTTTTGTTCTATAAGTTATTTACTTGAAGATCTGCATTTAGTTAATAGTTTAAAATTTAAAACTCTAAATTAGCTACTTCTATGCTATAAGTTATTTACTTGAAGATCAGAATTTTGTTAATAGTTTAAAATTGAAAACTCTAAAATAGCTACTTTTGTTCTATAAGTTATTTACTTGAAGAACAGAATTATGTAGCAATTTAAAATCAAAATCTTCTAACTAATACTTTAGTTCCTTAAGTTATTTACTTAAAGATTAGAATTTTGTTAATAGTTTAAAATTGAAAACCCTAAAATAACTACTTTTGTTCTATAAGTTATTTACTTGAAGATCTGCATTTAGTTAATAGTTTAAAATTAAAAACTCTAAATTAACTACTTCTGTTCTATAAGTTATTTACATGAAGATCAGAATTTTGTTAATAGTTTAAAATCGAAAACCCTAAAATAACTACTTTTGTTCTATAAGTTATTTACATGAAGATCTGCATTTTGTTAATAGTTTAAAATTGAAAGCCCTAAAATAAGTACTTTTGTTCTATAAGTTATTTACTTGAAGATCAGCATTTTGTTAATAGTTTAAAATTGAAAACCCTAAAATAAGTACTTTTGTTCTTTTAGTTATTTGCTTAAAGAACAGAATTTTGTAGCAATTTAAAATTAAAATCTTCTAACTAATACTTAAGTTCCTTAAGTTATTTACTTAAAGATTAGAATTTTGTTAATAGTTTAAAATTGAAAACCCTAAAATAACTACTTTTGTTCTATAAGTTATTTACTTGAAGATCTGCATTTAGTTAATAGTTTAAAATTAAAAACTCTAAATTAACTACTTCTGTTCTATAAGTTATTTACATGTAGATCAGAATTTTGTTAATAGTTTGAAATTGAAAACCCTAAAATAACTACTTTTGTTCTATAAGTTATTTACTTGAAGATCTGCATTTTGTTAATAGTTTAAAATTAAAAACTCTAAATTAACTACTTCTGTTCTATAAGTTATTTACATGTAGATCAGAATTTTGTTAATAGTTTAAAATTGAAAACTCTAAAATAGCTACTTTTGTTCTATAAGTTATTTACTTGAAGAACAGAATTTTGTAGCAATTTAAAATCAAAATCTTCTAACTAATACTTTAGTTCTTTAAGTAATTTACTTGAAGATCAGAATTTTGCTAATAGTTTAAAATTGAAAACCCTAAACTAACTATTTTTGTTCTATAAGTTTTTTACTTGAAGATCTGCATTTTGTTAATAGTTTAAAATTAAAAACTCTAAATTAACTACTTCTGCTCTATAAGTTATTTACTTGAAAATCAGAATGTTGTCAATAGTTTAAAATTGAAAACTCTAAAATAACTACTTTTGTTCTATAAGTTATTTACTTGAAGAACAGAATTTTGTAGCAATTTAAAATTAAAATCTTCTAACTAATACTTTAGTTCCTTAAGTTATTTACTTAAAGATCAGAATTTTGTTAATAGTTTAAAATTGAAAACCCTAAAATAACTACTTTTGTTCTATAAGTTATTTACTTGAAGATCTGCATTTAGTTAATAGTTTAAAATTTAAAACTCTAAATTAGCTACTTCTATGCTATAAGTTATTTACTTGAAGATCAGAATTTTGTTAATAGTTTAAAATTGAAAACTCTAAAATAGCTACTTTTGTTCTATAAGTTATTTACTTGAAGAACAGAATTATGTAGCAATTTAAAATCAAAATCTTCTAACTAATACTTTAGTTCCTTAAGTTATTTACTTAAAGATTAGAATTTTGTTAATAGTTTAAAATTGAAAACCCTAAAATAACTACTTTTGTTCTATAAGTTATTTACTTGAAGATCTGCATTTAGTTAATAGTTTAAAATTAAAAACTCTAAATTAACTACTTCTGTTCTATAAGTTATTTACATGAAGATCAGAATTTTGTTAATAGTTTAAAATCGAAAACCCTAAAATAACTACTTTTGTTCTATAAGTTATTTACATGAAGATCTGCATTTTGTTAATAGTTTAAAATTGAAAGCCCTAAAATAAGTACTTTTGTTCTATAAGTTATTTACTTGAAGATCAGCATTTTGTTAATAGTTTAAAATTGAAAACCCTAAAATAAGTACTTTTGTTCTTTTAGTTATTTGCTTAAAGAACAGAATTTTGTAGCAATTTAAAATTAAAATCTTCTAACTAATACTTTAGTTCCTTAAGTTATTTACTTAAAGATTAGAATTTTGTTAATAGTTTAAAATTGAAAACCCTAAAATAACTACTTTTGTTCTATAAGTTATTTACTTGAAGATCTGCACTTAGTTAATAGTTTAAAATTAAAAACTCTAAATTAACTACTTCTGTTCTATAAGTTATTTACATGTAGATCAGAATTTTGTTAATAGTTTAAAATTGAAAACCCTAAAATAACTACTTTTGTTCTATAAGTTATTTACTTGAAGATCTGCATTTTGTTAATAGTTTAAAATTAAAAACTCTAAATTAACTACTTCTGTTCTATAAGTTATTTACTTGATGATCAGAATTTTGTTAATAGTTTAAAATTGAAAACTCTAAAATAGCTACTTTTGTTCTATAAGTTATTTACTTGAAGAACAGAATTTTGTAGCAATTTAAAATCAAAATCTTCTAACTAATACTTTAGTTCTTTAAGTAATTTACTTGAAGATCAGAATTTTGCTAATAGTTTAAAATTGAAAACCCTAAACTTACTATTTTTGTTCTATAAGTTTTTTACTTGAAGATCTGCATTTTGTTAATAGTTTAAAATTAAAAACTCTAAATTAACTACTTCTGCTCTATAAGTTATTTACTTGAAAATCAGAATGTTGTCAATAGTTTAAAATTGAAAACTCTAAAATAACTACTTTTGTTCTATAAGTTATTTACTTGAAGAACAGAATTTTGTAGCAATTTAAAATTAAAATCTTCTAACTAATACTTTAGTTCCTTAAGTTATTTACTTAAAGATCAGAATTTTGTTAATAGTTTAAAATTGAAACCTCAAAAATAACTACTTTTGTTCTATAAGTTATTTACTTGAAGAACAGAATTTTGTAGCAACTTCAAATCAAAATCTTCTAACTAAACTTTAGTTCTTTAAGTTATTTACTTGAAGATCAGCATTTTGTTAATATTTACAAATTAAAAACTCTAAATTAACTACTTCTGGTCTATAACTTATTTACTTGTAAATCAGTATATTGTTAATAGTTTAAAATTAAAGCTATAAACTAACTACTTTTGTTCTTTTAATTATTTACTTAAAGAACAGAAATTTGTAGACAATTTAAAATCGAAATCTTCAAACTAATACTTTAGTTCTTTAAGTTATTTACTTGAAGATCTGCATTTTGTTAATAGTTTAAAATTAAAAACTCTAAATTAACTACTTCTGTACTATAAGTTATTTACTTGAAGAACAGAATTTTGTAGCAATTTAAAATTAAAATCTTCTAACTAATACTTTAGTTCCTTAAGTTATTTACTTAAAGATCAGAATTTTGTTAATAGTTTAAAATTGAAAACCCTAAAATAACTACTTTTGTTCTATAAGTTATTTACATGAAGATCTGCATTTAGTTAATAGTTTAAAATTAAAAACTCTAAATTAACTACTTCTGTTCTATAAGTTATTTACATGAAGATCAGAATTTTGTTAATAGTTTAAAATTGAAAACCCTAAAATAACTACTTTTGTTCTATAAGTTATTTACTTGAAGATCTGCCTTTTGTTAATAGTTTAAAATTAAAAACTCTAAATTAACTACTTCTGTTCTATAAGTTATTTACTTGATGATCAGAATTTTGTTAATAGTTTAAAATTGAAAACTCTAAAATAGCTACTTTTGTTCTATAAGTTATTTACTTGAAGATCAGAATTTTGCTAATAGTTTAAGATTGAAAACCTTAAGATAACTACTTTTGTTCTATAAGTTATTTACTTGAAGATCTGCATTTTGTTAATAGTTTAAAATTAAAGCTATAATCTAACTACTTTTGTTCTTTTAGATATTTACTTAAAGAACAGAAATATGTAGACAATTTAAAATCAAAATCTTGAAACTAATACTTTAGTTCTTTAAGTTATTTACTTAAAGAACAGAATTTTGTAGCAATTTAAAATCAAAATCTTCTAACTAATACTTTAGTTCTTTAAGTTATTTACTTGAAGATCAGAATTTTGCTAATAGTTTAAAATTGAAAACCCTAAAATAACTATTTTTGTTCTATAAGTTTTTTACTTGAAGATCTGCATTTTGTTAATAGTTTAAAATTAAAAACTCTGAATTAACTACTTCTGTTCTATAAGTTATTTACATGAAGTTCAGAATTTTGTTAATAGTTTAAAATTGAAAACCCTAAAATAACTACTTTTGTTCTATAAGTTATTTACTTGAAGATCTGCGTTAAGTTAATAGTTTAAAATTAAAAACTCTAAATTAACTACTTCTGTTCTATAAGTTATTTACATGAAAATCAGAATTTTGTTAATAGTTTAAAATTGAAAACCCTAAAATAACTACTTTTGTTCTATAAGTTATAAACTTGAAGATCTGCATTTTGTTAATAGTTTAAAATTAAAGCTATAATCTAACTACTTTTGTTCTTTTAGTTATTTACTTAAAGAACAGAAATATGTAGACAATTTAAAATCAAAATCTTCAAACTAATACTTTAGTTCTTTAAGTTATTTACTTGAAGATCAAAATTTTGTTAATAGTTTAAAATTGAAAACTCTAAAATAACTACTTTTGTTCTATAAGTTATTTACTTGAAGAACAGAATTTTGTAGCAATTTAAAATCAAAATCTTCTAACTAATACTTTAGTTCCTTAAGTTATTTACTTGAAGATCACAATTTTGCTAATAGTTTAAAATTGAAAACCCTAAAATAACTATTTTTGTTCTATAAGTTATTTACTTGAAGATCTGCATTTACTTAATAGTTTAAAATTAAAAACTCTAAATTAACTACTTCTGTTCTATAAGTTATTTACTTGAAGAACAGAATTTTGTAGCAATTTAAAATTAAAATCTTCTAACTAATACTTTAGTTCCTTAAGTTATTTACATGAAGATCAGAATTTTGTTAATAGTTTAAAATTGAAAACCCTAAAATAACTACTTTTGTTCTATAAGTTATTTACTTGAAGATCTGCATTTAGTTAATAGTTTAAAATTTAAAACTCTAAATTAGCTACTTCTATGCTATAAGTTATTTACTTGAAGATCAGAATTTTGTTAATAGTTTAAAATTGAAAACTCTAAAATAGCTACTTTTGTTCTATAAGTTATTTACTTGAAGAACAGAATTATGTAGCAATTTAAAATCAAAATCTTCTAACTAATACTTTAGTTCCTTAAGTTATTTACTTAAAGATTAGAATTTTGTTAATAGTTTAAAATTGAAAACCCTAAAATAGCTACTTTTGTTCTATAAGTTATTTACTTGAAGATCTGCATTTAGGTAATAGTCTAAAATTAAAAACTCTAAATTAACTACTTCTGTTCTATAAGTTATTTACATGAAGATCAGAATTTTGTTAATAGTTTAAAATCGAAAACCCTAAAATAACTACTTTTGTTCTATAAGTTATTTACATGAAGATCTGCATTTTGTTAATAGTTTAAAATTGAAAGCCCTAAAATAAGTACTTTTGTTCTATAAGTTATTTACTTGAAGATCAGCATTTTGTTAATAGTTTAAAATTGAAAACCCTAAAATAAGTACTTTTGTTCTTTTAGTTATTTGCTTAAAGAACAGAATTTTGTAGCAATTTAAAATTAAAATCTTCTAACTAATACTTTAGTTCCTTAAGTTATTTACTTAAAGATTAGAATTTTGTTAATAGTTTAAAATTGAAAACCCTAAAATAACTACTTTTGTTCTATAAGTTATTTACTTGAAGATCTGCATTTAGTTAATAGTTTAAAATTAAAAACTCTAAATTAACTACTTCTGTTCTATAAGTTATTTACATGTAGATCAGAATTTTGTTAATAGTTTAAAATTGAAAACCCTAAAATAACTACTTTTGTTCTATAAGTTATTTACTTGAAGATCTGCATTTTGTTAATAGTTTAAAATTAAAAACTCTAAATTAACTACTTCTGTTCTATAAGTAATTTACTTGATGATAAGAATTTTGTTAATAGTTTAAAATTGAAAACTCTAAAATAGCTACTTTTGTTCTATAAGTTATTTACTTGAAGAACAGAATTTTGTAGCAATTTAAAATCAAAATCTTCTAACTAATACTTTAGTTCTTTAAGTAATTTACTTGAAGATCAGAATTTTGCTAATAGTTTAAAATTGAAAACCCTAAAATAACTATTTTTGTTCTATAACTTTTTTACTTGATGATCTGCATTTTGTTAATAGTTTAAAATTAAAAACTCTAAATTAACTACTTCTGTTCTATAAGTTATTTACTTGAAGATCAGAATGTTGTAAATAGTTTAAAATTGAAAACTCTAAAATAACTACTTTTGTTCTATAAGTTATTTACTTGAAGAACAGAATTTTGTAGCAATTTAAAATTAAAATCTTCTAACTAATACTTTAGTTCCTTAAGTTATTTACTTAAAGATCAGAATTTTGTTAATAGTTTAAAATTGAAAACTCTAAAATAACTACTTTTGTTCTATAAGTTATTTACTTGAAGAACAGAATTTTGTAGCAACTTCAAATCAAAATCTTCTAACTAAACTTTAGTTCTTTAAGTTATTTACTTGAAGATCAGAATTTTGGTAATAGTTTAAAATTAAAAACTCTAAATTAACTACTTCTGTTCTATAAGTTATTTACTTGAAGATCTGCATTTTGTTAATAGTTTAAAATTAAAAACTCTAAATTAACTACTTCTGTTCTATAAGTTATTTACATGAAGATCAGTATTTTGTTAATACTTTAAAATTGTAAACCCTAAAATAACTACTTTTGTTCTATAAGTTATTTACTTGAAGAACAGAATTTTGTAGCAATTTAAAATCAAAATCTTCTAACTAATACTTTAGTTCCTTAAGTTATTTACTTAAAGATCAGAATTTTGTTAATAGTTTAAAATTGAAAACCCTAAAATAACTACTTTTGTTCTATAAGTTATTTACTTGAAGATCTGCTTTTGTTAATAGTTTAAAATTAAAAACTCTAAATTAACTACTTCTGTTCTATAAGTGATTTACATGAAGATCAGAATTTTGTTAATAGTTTAAAATTGAAAACCCTAAAATAACTACTTTTGTTCTATAAGTTATTTAGTTGAAGTTCTGCATTTTGTTAATAGTTTAAAATTAAAGCTATACTCTAACTACTTTTGTTCTTTTAGTTATTTACTTAAAGAACAGAAATATGTAGACCATTTAAAATCAAAATCTTCAAACTAATACTTTAGTTCTTTAAGTTATATACTTGAAGATCAGAATTTTGTTAATAGTTTAAAATTGAAAACCCTAAAATAGGTACTTTTGTTCTATAAGTTATTTACTTAAAGATCTGCATTTTGTTAATAGTTTAAAATTAAAAACTCTAAATTAGCTACTTCTGTTCTATCAGTTATTTACTTAAAGATCAGCATTTTGTTAATAGTTACAAATTAGAAACTCTAAATTAACTACTTCTGGTCTATAACTTATTTACTTGTAAATCAGTATATTGTTAATACTTTAAAATTAAAGCTATAAACTAACTACTTTTGTTCTTTTAATTATTTACTTAAAGAACAGAAATTTGTAGACAATTTAAAAACGAAATCTTCAAACTAATACTTTAGTTCTTTAAGTTATTTACTTGAAGATCTGCATTTTGTTAATAGTTTAAAATTAAAAACTCTAAATTAACTACTTCTGTACTATAAGTTATTCACTTGAAGAACAGAATTTTGTAGCAATTTAAAATTAAAATCTTCTAACTAATACTTTAGTTCCTTAAGTTATTTACTTAAAGATCAGAATTTTGTTAATAGTTTAAAATTGAAAACCCTAAAATAACTACTTTTGTTCTATAAGTTATTTACTTGAAGATCTGCATTTAGTTAATAGTTTAAAATTAAAAACTCTAAATTAACTACTTCTGTTCTATAAGTTAACTACATGAAGATCAGAATTTTGTTAATAGTTTAAAATTGAAAACCCTAAAATAACTACTTTTGTTCTATAAGTTATTTACTTGAAGATCTGCATTTTGTTAATAGTTTAAAATTAAAAACTCTAAATTAACTACTTCTGTTCTATAAGTTATTTACTTGATGATCAGAATTTTGTTAATAGTTTAAAATTGAAAACTCTAAAATAGCTACTTTTTTTCTATAAGTTATTTACTTGAAGAACAGAATTTTGTAGCAATTTAAAATCAAAATCTTCTAACTAATACTTTAGTTCTTTAAGTTATTTACTTGAAGATCAGAATTTTGCTAATAGTTTAAGATTGAAAACCCTAAAATAACTACTTTTGTTTTATAAGTTATTTACTTGAAGATCTGCATTTTGTTAATAGTTTAAAATTAAAGCTATAATCTAACTACTTTTGTTCTTTAGTTATTTACTTAAAGAACAGAAATATGTAGACAATTTAAAATCAAAATCTTCAAACTAATACTTTAGTTCTTTAAGTTATTTACTTAAAGAACAGAATTTTGTAGCAATTTAAAATCAAAATCTTCTAACTAATACTTTAGTTCTTTAAGTTATTTACTTGAAGATCAGAATTTTGCTAATAGTTTAAAATTGAAATCCCTAAAATAACTATTTTTGTTCTATAAGTTATTTACTTGAAGATCTGGATTTTGTTAATTGTTTAAAATTAAAAACTCTAAATTAACTACTTCTGTTCTATAAGTTATTTACTTGAAGATCAGAATTTTGTTAATAGTTTAAAATTGAAAACTCTAAAATAACTACTTTTGTTCTATAAGTTATTTACTTGAAGAACAGAATTTTGTTAATAGTTTAAAATTAAAAACTCTAAATTAACTACTTCTGTTCTATAAGTTATTTACTTGAAGATCAGAATTTTGCTAATAGTTTAAAATTGAAAACCCTAAAATAACTACTTTTGTTCTATAAGTTATTTACTTGAAGATCTGCGTTTTGTTAATAGTTTAAAATTAAAAACTCTAAATTAACTACTTCTGTTCTATAAGTTATTTACATGAAGATCAGAATTTTGTTAATAGTTTAAAATTGAAAACCCTAAAATAACTACTTTTGTTCTATAAGTTATTTAGTTGAAGATCTGCATTTTGTTAATAGTTTAAAATTGAAAATACTAAAATAACTACGTTTGTTCTATAAGTTATTTACTTGAAGATCTGGATTTTGTTAATAGTTTAAAATTGAAAATCCTAAAATAAGTACTTTTGTTCTATATGTTATTTACTTGAAGATCTGCATTTTGTTAATAGTTTAAAATTAAAAACTCTAAATTAACTACTTCTGTTCTATAAATTTGTAGCTCGACCAATTTGCCTTTCCTAAATGGAAAGGTGAAATCGCAGCTACTGGGTAGCTACGGAAGCTTGGGTCCAGGGGTGGACTAACTTGTCGAGTTTTCTTGCTATCACACACTATTCTTTTTATAGAAACCCGGTACGTGGGCGCCAATTCGAATAAGTCGAATATAATGACTGGAACGGGGGTTAAATAAACAATTGATTCGAAAACAATAACAAAAATATTTATTAATAAAGGAAAAGAAAATATATTTACAAACTTAAAATGAATTATAAAATTAAAACGAAATAGTACTGCGTACGGCACTAGTGGTTTATTTACAAGTTAATAAAATGGCGGGTGTGTAGTTGTGTTGATTTTGGTCTTCTGCACTTTAGTTTCAACAGCTACTAGTTTCAATAATGCGAAATTACAGGTAAGTACGGGGAATCTAATTTTAATGTTCTTACTGAAATATCACTCTACAAGTTCCTTTCTTAGATGTTGCAAGAACTACTGGTACCTAACTGAATTGCTGGTTAATTTAAAGTTACTACTAAAATATTATTACAGGAGCTGGATTATAAGTATCTAAATTTGAAATGGCGAGTACTACTGGTTTGGTTATCTGGAATCTAACATAAACTACACCCACATCTGATGGTCATGGCTACTGGTAAACTAATAATGACTACTTAGATGGTTTTTCGCCGGTGTGAATATTTTATAACAACAGGAAAGATGACAGGAAGTTTTTATGGGATAAATCTTGTCTCGCCAGGCTATAAACAAGATCTTTCAGGCTGGAGAAGATGAAGTTGTCATGCCAGGCTTTAACAACTTCCGGAAAAATAATCAGGACAGGTATTATGCAGCAACGGCTACCGGAAAACAGGTAAAATGGAAACGATCGCTAGGCAGACACGTTTCCGAAGTATTGAATGCAACACTCTTTGAAATGATCGCTAAGCAGACCTATTTCGGAAGTATCGACAGAACAATACCTGTTTTGGAAAGGAAAAATTTAGACCAAACCAAACTATTAGATGAAAACTTAACTGGTTAGTTTTTCTAGTAGAATCCTCTATCATTTTTACCAGCAGCTAATGTATTACAGGCAATTGCAAACATGTAACAGGTTTCTTTTAATCCACTCTAAGTTGATAAAACTAATCAGCAACATGGGTTGCCTATCATTGAAATTTTAAATGGTTGTTTCACAATTTTAAATAAAATTTCCTCCAAAAATGGTAGTTTCATTACAACCCCGTGCCTTCCGGGGAAACCGAAAGTGCAAAAGATGAAACCAACTAATACAAAAAAAATATTAGATTTCATATAAAAAAAACAACGCCAAATGTTTGCTTTCACTTCCTTCAGGATTCTTCATCAGTCGGATCAAGTTTGCAATAAACTTTTCTTAGAATTCGGTAACATCTCGGCGAGCTTTTCTAGGATAACCCTGCCCCAAAAAAAACTGCGATTGGAGGATACCTCTAGCCACCATTTGAACCAGCCTTCCTTCTCCGGAATTGAAGGCAATGGGGTTCTGGATCCACTTTGGTCATCCTCCGGACTGGACTGGACTGGGGCGGCTGAGCCATGCTAGGTCACTCGTCGCGATATCCCTTGCATTCAAAAAAAAAATAATTATAGGAAAGTTTTTGCTTACCGATTTTTCCTATCTGTGGCTGGTGGTCTAGTTTTTGCAGGGTGTTGGCGGCTGACTGGAAACGCTGACATTATCGATTTCTTGGTCGACTTTCTTCTCCAGTTCAACGACTCCTCGGTCGGGTTTCTTTTTTAGTTTAACGACGTCTCGGTCGCGTTTCTTCTTTAGTTTAACGACATCTCGGTCGCGTTGGGCTGGTGGCGAATCCGGCATGACCTCCGCAAGAGTTCTTCTTCTTCGGGTTCTTCATGCCTCATCCTTAGAGGAATTTCGCCCTCTGGTAGTCGGGGGGTTATACTCCACTTTATATCTTTCACGTGGGTTCTGCCGATCGGTTCCCCCGTTGGAGTGGTTAGTTCCACCACTACTGGTGATAATATTCTACTTATCACGTAAGGTCCGCGAAATTTAGGAGCTAGCTTCGCTATTACCCCTTCCGGTGCATTCGATAGGACTCTCTGGCGTTTATAAACTAAATCTCCCACTATCGGCGATCGGTGGCGTCGCTTCTTATCGTAGTGTTTTTGTTGCTGTGTGAAGGCGATGGTCAGATTTTGTTGTGCCAACTCATGAAGTTCGCCGAGTTTACTCAGTTTTTCTTGATGCAGTGTGGGAGATATCATGTGATCTGGAGGTAATGGCTGATCTGGTGAGCAATACAGTTCTCGACCGAAGTTCAACATGCACGGAGAAAAACCGGTAGAAGCGTGTTGCGCCGTGTTCAGAGCGTACTGGATTTCTGGCAGAAATTCGTCCCACTTACGATGTTGGTTGGCACATGATTGTGCGATCATCATCCCTATTGTTTTATTCGTTCTCTCTACCGGGTTGTTTTGAGGTGAGTAGGGAAGGGTAAAAAGATGCTTTATATTCAACTCATTGGTGAGACTAGCCAGTTCTCTGCTGACGTATGGGGTTCCATTGTCCGTCAGGATTTGTTCCGGTTTTCCAAATCTTAGCAATATGCGGTTTTTCAACTCTTGGCACACTCCTTTGGCATTGGCTTGCCTGAGAGGGCACAGTTCTACCCATTTTGTAAATGTATCCTGGAACACTAGCAGGTGTTGGAATCCTCTCCGTGAACGTGGAAAGGGTCCCATGAAATCGGAGCTGACCGTTTGCCAGGGACGTTGCGGTATTCGTGGGTGCATCTTCCCCACTGGAACTCCTACAGGTGGCTTGTATTGGTTACAAGCGTGACAGGTTTTGACGTATTGAGCTACGTCGCGAATCAAGCCGGGCCAGTAGTATGCCCTCATAATTCGAGCTGCTGTTTTAGCGACTCCTAGATGTCCGGCGGTTGCAAGATCGTGATTGGCACTCAGAATTGACTTCCTCTCCGGTTCTGGGATACATCTTTTCCATGGGGAATCAAAGTCAGCGGCTACAATGCTGGTGATGGTAGGAAACTTTTTGTACAGCTTTTTCCGTTTTATTCGGTATTCTGGATGCTGATTGGGGTGTCTCTTAACTTTTTGCCACATCTTCATGTACCACCTACAGACAGGAGTCGATCTTCTCAATGCGGCTGTCGGAATGGGTTCCTCTTTGTTGTTTCGGGACAGCATGTCGGCCACGTAATTGTTCTTGCCTGGTTGGTACTCAATTTTATAATCATAGCCCTGTAGTTCTAATATCCACCTGGCAAGTCGTCCTGTAGGATTAGGTTGTGCTTGCAACCAGCGTAGACTTCGGTGGTCGCTTATCACTTTGAAGGTGTAGCCTTCCAAATAATTTTTTAATTTATTAATAGCCCACACCACTGCCAGGCACTCTAGTTCCGTTACTGTGTAGTTTTTCTCGGCTTTGATTAGGCTACGGCTAATGTAAGTAATAGGTCGGAAGCCCTCCGGATACTCTTGTTCAAGGACAGCTCCAAGTCCAAGATAGCAAGCATCTGTTCGTAGCACAAACGGTTTAGTAACATCTGGACTGGCTAACACAGGGGCAATGACTAAAGCATTCTTGAGGTTTGTAAAAGATTTTTCTTGGGTCGCTTCCCACTTAAATTTCTGATTTTTCTTGAGTAGGTCCGTTAAAGGTCCGGCTATGTGAGAAAAATTTGGAATGAATTTCCGGTACCAAGATGCAGCACCGAGAAAACTTCGCACCTGTCTAACAGTGGTTGGGGTTTCAATTCTTTTTATAGCCTCCACTTTCTCCGGATCGGTTTGAATACCGGCTTGACTTACTACATGTCCCAGGTATTTGATTTCTGGTCTGCCGAATGAACACTTCTCCTCATGAATCTGGAGTCCCGTTTTTTTCAGGCGATCAAACACTTTCTTCAAATTTTCCAAGTGCTCTTTTAAGGTATTGCCTCTCACAATTATGTCATCTATATAGCAATAGGCGATCCCTTCTAACTCCGGTCCGATTATCTGATCCAACAGTCTTTGGAAGGTAGCAGGCGCTGAGTGGAGACCAAACGGCATCACCTTAAACTGGTATAGCCCCCTCCCGGGCACTGTAAAAGCCGTTAGCGGTTTGCTTTCTTCGCTAAGAGGAATTTGCCAATATCCGTCTTTCAGATCGAGGGTACTAATATACTTGGCTCCTCTTAGTCCATCCAATATAGCCTGGATATATGGTAACGGATAGGCATCCTTTTCGCTTAACTCGTTCAGTTTTCGGAAGTCGACGCAAAATCGATACTGGCCGTTAGGTTTCCGAACCAGGACAATCGGCGAGCTCCAGGGGCTATGGGATTTTTCGATTATCCCGGCGGCAAGCATTTCATCAATTTTCTTATTGATGATTTCTTGGATCTTCGGATTCCGGGGAAAATATCGTTGTTTGACGGGTTGTGCACCTGGTTTAAGCCGGATTTTATGATATGTTTGCGATATAGGACCCTTAAGTTTTTTAAACTCCGGAAGATGTTTGTTTAGGAATTCGTGAAGTTGGTTAGTCTCTTCTTTTCCGGTTGTTTTAAGGGACCCGATTTCGCTATTTTTCTTTGGTTTGGATATTACCAGACGAGGAGGATCGAGCTTAATCGTAGCATGTAGCTGGTTTAATATGTTCATTCCGAGTATCGCCTTGGTGTTCAGGTCCGGCACATAGTTCCATTCACTCATGATGGTCCGCGGGCCTACGCGGATGAGTATTCTGAACTTTGCTTTTATTTGTGTTGTGCGCCCATCAGCTAGTAGTACCTCTCGAGAAGTGCTTATTTCTTGGTTGCGATACTGTCTTTTCAAGTATTGAAATATTTCTTTTCCGATGAAGCTTTCTGCTGCGCCGGTGTCTACTAGTGTGAGGAACTGCCTATGTTGAAACTTTACCCTGACATAGGGCCGGTTATCTCGAGAAGCAGTGGATCTTGTTTCGTAGATAGTGGAGACTATGGCCGGGGATGGAAGAGATCGCCTCCTTACTCTCTTCGGCCTCTTGCGTTTCCCGACATTTCTTTGCAAGGACATTTGGTACTGGCGATATTATTCCGGCCACATCTCGAACAACACATACGCCAGGGCTTTCTACAGGTATCCTGCCAATGGTCTAATGCTTCACATCTAAAACATCTCTCTCCTCTGGTGTTACCGGGTGGACTCGAAGTCGTGGGCGTGTTTAGAGGTTTTGCTGCGTAGAGCGGTTGCGGTGTGCTTTTCCGAGACGGCACAGTCTCTACTTCCGTTTCTCGCATTGCCAAAACAGGTGTGTTCCGATGGACTTTCCGGGTTTCTTTTAGCGTTTTCTCTGTTTCTTGTGTCAATTCGATCAACTCCTGGACGGTGGTGAAATCTCTTCGCCTTATTGTTAGTTTATACTCTGGTTTGAGATTCTGATGAATAATCTCTGCTTGTTCTTTGGGCGAAAACCTCCCGTAACGTCTCATCAACGTTAGCATGTCGGTTATATATTCTAACACTGGTTCGGTTGTATGGTGTTTGTTGAGGATTTCAGTTCCCAATAGGAATCGATCGTGGTCAGGGCAGAAGGAGCGTCGAAAGCAATTGAGAAATTGAGCCCAGTCCGTCCATGTGCTCCTATTATTTCTATACCACAAAAGCGGCCTGTCTTTGAATAATTCGGGTAATGCCAGGAGAAGTGCATCCTCTGGCACACAGTAGCTGGTTTTTAACTCTTCCAATCTTTCAAGGAAGGATATTGGATCTGTTTTGCCATCGAACCTCAGGTTCCATTTCCGCACACTGGTGCATATTTCGGCCGGTGTCATTGTTTTCTGCGATATCACAGGAGAGTTTTGGGTTATCGTGATTTGAGGCTTCTGTCCTTGCCCTGTTTGGAAATATCCCTTTATTCTCTCGCGAATCTCTGCAATAGTGCCTGATGTTTTCAGCCTAAAGCTTTCCGCCAAACTGATTAATTCCGGCTTCTTTAGCGGATTGAGCCACAAGAAGGTGTTTTCTTTTGGTGGCGGGGTGGACTCTATCGGATCGAAACCTTCGGTAAATGGAAGTGTTAACGGGCTGGTGATTTCTGGTGTGGTTCTTCCCATTAGATCGGGTGTAGGTATTCTAAGATTGTTCATTCTGAAAGAATGTTTATTAGTTTCGAGATAGGGTGTATCTAATTTCCTATTTGATCGGGGTTGTCTATTCTACTATTCAATCAATAACCTACAGTTTTGGATTGCGGAAAACCAAAAGTTTTTTCGAGGGGGACTGTGTGTAGCGGTCCCTGCGCGAATGCGCCAAATTTGTAGCTCGACCAATTTGCCTTTCCTAAATGGAAAGGTGAAATCGCAGCTACTGGGTAGCTACGGAAGCTTGGGTCCAGGGGTGGACTAACTTGTCGAGTTTTCTTGCTATCACACACTATTCTTTTTATAGAAACCCGGTACGTGGGCGCCAATTCGAATAAGTCGAATATAATGACTGGAACGGGGGTTAAATAAACAATTGATTCGAAAACAATAACAAAAATATTTATTAATAAAGGAAAAGAAAATATATTTACAAACTTAAAATGAATTATAAAATTAAAACGAAATAGTACTGCGTACGGCACTGGTGGTTTATTTACAAGTTAATAAAATGGCGGGTGTGTAGTTGTGTTGATTTTGGTCTTCTGCACTTTAGTTTCAACAGCTACTAGTTTCAATAATGCGAAATTACAGGTAAGTACGGGGAATCTAATTTTAATGTTCTTACTGAAATATCACTCTACAAGTTCCTTTCTTAGATGTTGCAAGAACTACTGGTACCTAACTGAATTGCTGGTTAATTTAAAGTTACTACTAAAATATTATTACAGGAGCTGGATTATAAGTATCTAAATTTGAAATGGCGAGTACTACTGGTTTGGTTATCTGGAATCTAACATAAACTACACCCACATCTGATGGTCATGGCTACTGGTAAACTAATAATGACTACTTAGATGGTTTTTCGCCGGTGTGAATATTTTATAACAACAGGAAAGATGACAGGAAGTTTTTATGGGATAAATCTTGTCTCGCCAGGCTATAAACAAGATCTTTCAGGCTGGAGAAGATGAAGTTGTCATGCCAGGCTTTAACAACTTCCGGAAAAATAATCAGGACAGGTATTATGAATTGTTTTTAGGAATCTTGTCTCGCCAGGCTATAAACAAGATATTTTCAGGCTGGATATGATGATGTCGTCACGCCATGCAGCAACGGCTACCGGAAAACAGGTAAAATGGAAACGATCGCTAGGCAGACACGTTTCCGAAGTATTGAATGCAACACTCTTTGAAATGATCGCTAAGCAGACCTATTTCGGAAGTATCGACAGAACAATACCTGTTTTGGAAAGGAAAAATTTAGACCAAACCAAACTATTAGATGAAAACTTAACTGGTTAGTTTTTCTAGTAGAATCCTCTATCATTTTTACCAGCAGCTAATGTATTACAGGCAATTGCAAACATGTAACAGGTTTCTTTTAATCCACTCTAAGTTGATAAAACTAATCAGCAACATGGGTTGCCTATCATTGAAATTTTAAATGGTTGTTTCACAATTTTAAATAAAATTTCCTCCAAAAATGGTAGTTTCATTACAAGTTATTTACTTGAAGATCAGCATTTTGTTAATAGTTACAAATTAAAAACTCTAAATTAACTACTTCTGGTCTATAACTTATTTACTTGTAAATCAGTATATTGTTAATAGTTTAAAATTAAAGCTATAAACTAACTACTTTTGTTCTTTTAATTATTTACTTAAAGAACAGAAATTTGTAGACAATTTAAAATCGAAATCTTCAAACTAATACTTTAGTTCTTTAAGTTATTTACTTGAAGATCTGCATTTTGTTAATAGTTTAAAATTAAAAACTCTAAATTAACTACTTCTGTACTATAAGTTATTTACTTGAAGAACAGAATTTTGTAGCAATTTAAAATTAAAATCTTCTAACTAATACTTTAGTTCCTTAAGTTATTTACTTAAAGATCAGAATTTTGTTAATAGTTTAAAATTGAAAACCCTAAAATAACTACTTTTGTTCTATAAGTTATTTACTTAAAGATCTGCATTTTGTTAATAGTTTAAAATTAAAAACTCTAAATTAACTACTTCTGTTCTATAAGTTATTTACTTGATGATCAGAATTTTGTTAATAGTTTAAAATTGAAAACTCTAAAATAGCTACTTTTGTTCTATAAGTTATTTACTTGAAGAACAGAATTTTGTAGCAATTTAAAATCAAAATCTTCTAACTAATACTTTAGTTCTTTAAGTTATTTACTTGAAGATCAGAATTTTGCTAATAGTTTAAGATTGAAAACCTTAAAATAACTACTTTTGTTCTATAAGTTATTTACTTGAAGATCTGCATTTTGTTAATAGTTTAAAATTAAAGCTATAATCTAACTACTTTTGTTCTTTTAGATATTTACTTAAAGAACAGAAATATGTAGACAATTTAAAATCAAAATCTTGAAACTAATACTTTAGTTCTTTAAGTTATTTACTTAAAGAACAGAATTTTGTAGCAATTTAAAATCAAAATCTTCTAACTAATACTTTAGTTCTTTAAGTTATTTACTTGAAGATCAGAATTTTGCTAATAGTTTAAGATTGAAAACCTTAAAATAACTACTTTTGTTCTATAAGTTATTTACTTAAAGATCTGCATTTTGTTAATAGTTTAAAATTAAAAACTCTGAATTAACTACTTCTGTTCTATAAGTTATTTACATGAAGTTCAGAATTTTGTTAATAGTTTAAAATTGAAAACCCTAAAATAACTATTTTTGTTCTATAAGTTATTTACTTGAAGATCTGTATTTTGTTAATAGTTTAAAATTAAAAACTCTAAATTAACTACTTTTGTTCTATAAGTTATTTACTTGAAGATCTGCATTTTGTTAATAGTTTAAAATTAAAGCTATAATCTAAGTACTTTTGTTCTTTTAGTTATTTACTTAAAGAACAGAAATATGTAGACAATTTAAAATCAAAATCTTCAAACTAATACTTTAGTTCTTTAAGTTATTTACTTGAAGATCAAAATTTTGTTAATAGTTTAAAATTGAAAACTCTAAAATAACTACTTTTGTTCTATAAGTTATTTACTTGAAGAACAGAATTTTGTAGCAATTTAAAATCCAAATCTTCTAACTAATACTTTAGTTCCTTAAGTTATTTACTTGAAGATCACAATTTTGCTAATAGTTTAAAATTGAAAACCCTAAAATAACTATTTTTGTTCTATAAGTTATTTACTTGAAGATCTGCATTTTGTTAATAGTTTAAAATTAAAAACTCTAAATTAACTACTTCTGTTCTATAAGTTATTTACTTGAAGAACAGAATTTTGTAGCAATTTAAAATTAAAATCTTCTAACTAATACTTTAGTTCCTTAAGTTATTTACATGAAGATCAGAATTTTGTTAATAGTTTAAAATTGAAAACCCTAAAATAACTACTTTTGTTCTATAAGTTATTTACTTGAAGATCTGCATTTAGTTAATAGTTTAAAATTAAAAACTCTAAATTAGCTACTTCTATGCTATAAGTTATTTACTTGAAGATCAGAATTTTGTTAATAGTTTAAAATTGAAAACTCTAAAATAGCTACTTTTGTTCTATAAGTTATTTACTTGAAGAACAGAATTATGTAGCAATTTAAAATCAAAATCTTCTAACTAATACTTTAGTTCCTTAAGTTATTTACTTAAAGATTAGAATTTTGTTAATAGTTTAAAATTGAAAACCCTAAAATAACTACTTTTGTTCTATAAGTTATTTACTTGAAGATCTGCATTTAGTTAATAGTTTAAAATTAAAAACTCTAAATTAACTACTTCTGTTCTATAAGTTATTTACATGAAGATCAAAATTTTGTTAATAGTTTAAAATCGAAAACCCTAAAATAACTACTTTTGTTCTATAAGTTATTTACATGAAGATCTGCATTTTGTTATAAGTTTAAAATTGAAAGCCCTAAAATAAGTACTTTTGTTCTATAAGTTATTTACTTGAAGATCAGCATTTTGTTAATAGTTTAAAATTGAAAACCCTAAAATAAGTACTTTTGTTCTTTTAGTTATTTACTTAAAGAACAGAATTTTGTAGCAATTTAAAATTAAAATCTTCTAACTAATACTTTAGTTCCTTAAGTTATTTACTTAAAGATTAGAAATTTGTTAATAGTTTAAAATTGAAAACCCTAAAATAACTACTTTTGTTCTATAAGTTATTTACTTGGATCTGCATTTAGTTAATAGTTTAAAATTAAAAACTCTAAATTAACTACTTCTGTTCTATAAGTTATTTACATGTAGATCAGAATTTTGTTAATAGTTTAAAATTGAAAACCCTAAAATAACTACTTTTGTTCTATAAGTTATTTACTTGAAGATCTGCATTTTGTTAATAGTTTAAAATTAAAGCTATAATCTAACTACTTTTGTTCTTTTAGATATTTACTTAAAGAACAGAAATATGTAGACAATTTAAAATCAAAATCTTGAAACTAATACTTTAGTTCTTTAAGTTATTTACTTAAAGAACAGAATTTTGTAGCAATTTAAAATCAAAATCTTCTAACTAATTCTTTAGTTCTTTAAGTTATTTACTTGAAGATCAGAATTTTGCTAATAGTTTAAAATTGAAAACCCTAAAATAACTATTTTTGTTCTATAAGTTTTTTACTTGAAAATCTGCATTTTGTTAATAGTTTAAAATTAAAAACTCTGAATTAACTACTTCTGTTCTATAAGTTATTTACATGAAGTTCAGAATTTTGTTAATAGTTTAAAATTGAAAACCCTAAAATAACTACTTTTGTTCTATAAGTTATTTACTTGAAGATCTGCATTTTGTTAATAGTTTAAAATTAAAGCTATAATCTAAGTACTTTTGTTCTTTTAGTTATTTACTTAAAGAACAGAAATATGTAGACAATTTAAAATCAAAATCTTCAAACTAATACTTTAGTTCTTTAAGTTATTTACTTGAAGATCAAAATTTTGTTAATAGTTTAAAATTGAAAACTCTAAAATAACTACTTTTGTTCTATAAGTTATTTACTTGAAGAACAGAATTTTGTAGCAATTTAAAATCAAAATCTTCTAACTAATACTTTAGTTCCTTAAGTTATTTACTTGAAGATCACAATTTTGCTAATAGTTTAAAATTGAAAACCCTAAAATAACTATTTTTGTTCTATAAGTTATTTACTTGAAGATCTGCATTTTGTTAATAGTTTAAAATTAAAAACTCTAAATTAACTACTTCTGTTCTATAAGTTATTTACTTGAAGAACAGAATTTTGTAGCAATTTAAAATTAAAATCTTCTAACTAATACTTTAGTTCCTTAAGTTATTTACATGAAGATCAGAATTTTGTTAATAGTTTAAAATTGAAAACCCTAAAATAACTACTTTTGTTCTATAAGTTATTTACTTGAAGATCTGCATTTAGTTAATAGTTTAAAATTAAAAACTCTAAATTAGCTACTTCTATGCTATAAGTTATTTACTTGAAGATCAGAATTTTGTTAATAGTTTAAAATTGAAAACTCTAAAATAGCTACTTTTGTTCTATAAGTTATTTACTTGAAGAACAGAATTATGTAGCAATTTAAAATCAAAATCTTCTAACTAATACTTTAGTTCCTTAAGTTATTTACTTAAAGATTAGAATTTTGTTAATAGTTTAAAATTGAAAACCCTAAAATAACTACTTTTGTTCTATAAGTTATTTACTTGAAGATCTGCATTTAGTTAATAGTTTAAAATTAAAAACTCTAAATTAACTACTTCTGTTCTATAAGTTATTTACATGAAGATCAAAATTTTGTTAATAGTTTAAAATCGAAAACCCTAAAATAACTACTTTTGTTCTATAAGTTATTTACATGAAGATCTGCATTTTGTTATAAGTTTAAAATTGAAAGCCCTAAAATAAGTACTTTTGTTCTATAAGTTATTTACTTGAAGATCAGCATTTTGTTAATAGTTTAAAATTGAAAACCCTAAAATAAGTACTTTTGTTCTTTTAGTTATTTACTTAAAGAACAGAATTTTGTAGCAATTTAAAATTAAAATCTTCTAACTAATACTTTAGTTCCTTAAGTTATTTACTTAAAGATTAGAAATTTGTTAATAGTTTAAAATTGAAAACCCTAAAATAACTACTTTTGTTCTATAAGTTATTTACTTGGATCTGCATTTAGTTAATAGTTTAAAATTAAAAACTCTAAATTAACTACTTCTGTTCTATAAGTTATTTACATGTAGATCAGAATTTTGTTAATAGTTTAAAATTGAAAACCCTAAAATAACTACTTTTGTTCTATAAGTTATTTACTTGAAGATCTGCATTTTGTTAATAGTTTAAAATTAAAAACTCTAAATTAACTACTTCTGTTCTATAAGTTATTTACTTGATGATCAGAATTTTGTTAATAGTTTAAAATTGAAAACTCTAAAATAGCTACTTTTGTTCTATAAGTTATTTACTTGAAGAACAGAATTTTGTATCAATTTAAAATCAAAATCTTCTAACTGATACTTTAGTTCTTTAAGTAATTTACTTGAAGATCAGAATTTTGCTAATAGTTTAAAATTGAAAACCCTAAAATAACTATTTTTGTTCTATAAGTTTTTTACTTGAAGATCTGCATTTTGTTAATAGTTTAAAATTAAAAACTCTAAATTAACTACTTCTGTTCTATAAGTTATTTACTTGAAGATCAGAATGTTGTCAATAGTTTAAAATTGAAAACTCTAAAATAACTACTTTTGTTCTATAAGTTATTTACTTGAAGAACAGAATTTTGTAGCAATTTAAAATTAAAATCTTCTAACTAATACTTTAGTTCCTTAAGTTATTTACTTAAAGATCAGAATTTTGTTAATAGTTTAAAATTGAAAACTCTAAAATAACTACTTTTGTTCTATAAGTTATTTACTTGAAGAACAGAATTTTGTAGCAACTTCAAATCAAAATCTTCTAACTAAACTTTAGTTCTTTAAGTTATTTACTTGAAGATCAGAATTTTGGTAATAGTTTAAAATTAAAAACTCTAAATTAACTACTTCTGTTCTATAAGTTATTTACTTGAAGATCTGCTTTTGTTAATAGTTGAAAATTAAAAACTCTAAATTAACTACTTCTGTTCTATAAGAGATTTACATGAAGATCAGAATTTTGTTAATAGTTTAAAATTGAAAACCCTAAAATAACTACTTTTGTTCTATAAGTTATTTACTTGAAGATCTGCATTTTGTTAATAGTTTAAAATTAAAAACTCTAAATTAACTACTTCTGTTCTATAAGTTATTTACATGAAGATCAGTATTTTGTTAATACTTTAAAATTGTAAACCCTAAAATAACTACTTTTGTTCTATAAGTTATTTACTAGAAGATCTGTATTTTGTTAATAGTTTAAAATTAAAAACTCTAAACTAACTACTTCTGTTCTATAAGTTATTTACTTGAAGATCAGAATATTATTAATAGTTTAAAATTGAAAACTCTAAAATAACTACTTTTGTTCTATAAGTTATTTACTTGAAGAACAGAATTTTGTAGCAATGTAAAATCAAAATCTTCTAACTAATACTTTAGTACTTTAAGTTATTTACTTGAAGATTAGAATTTTATAATAGTTTAAAATTGAAAACCCTAAAATAACTACTTTTGATCTATAAGTTATTTACTTGAAGATCTGCATTTTGTTAGTAGTTTAAAATTAAAAACTCTAAATTAACTACTTCTGTTCTATAAGTTATTTGCTTGAAGATCAGAATTTTGTTAATAGTTTAAAATTGAAAACTCTAAAATAACTACTTTTGTTCTATAAGATATTTACTTGAAGAACAGAATTTTATAGCAACTTAAAATCAAAATCTTCTAACTAAACTTTAGTTCTTTAAGTTATTTACTTGAAGATCAGAATTTTTTAATAGTTTAAAATTAAAAACTCTAAATTAACTACTTCTGTTCTATAAGTTATTTACTTGAAGATCAGAATGTTGTTAATAGTTTAAAATTGAAAACTCTAAAATAACTACTTTTGTTCTATAAGTTATTTACTTGAAGAACAGAATTTTGTAGCAATTTAAAATCAAAATCTTCTAACTAATACTTTAGTTCCTTAAGATATTTACTTGAAGATCAGAATTTTGTTAATAGTTTAAAATTGAAAACCCTAAAATAACTACTTTTGTTCTATAAGTTATTTACTTGAAGATCTGCATTTTGTTAATAGTTTAAAATTAAAAACTCTAAATTAACTACTTCTGTTCTATAAATTATTAATATGAAGATCAGTATTTTGTTAATAGTTTAAAATTGTAAACCCTAAAATAACTACTTTTGTTCTATAAGTTATTTACTTGAAGATCTGCATTTTGTTAACAGTTTAAAATTAAAAACTCTAAATTAACTACTTCTGTTCTATAAGTTATTTACATGAAGATCAGTATTTTGTTAATAGTTTAAAATTGTAAACCCTAAAATAACTACTTTTGTTTTATAAGTTATTTACTTGAAGATCTGCATTTTGTTAAAAGTTTAAAATTAAAAACTCTAAATTAACTACTTCTGTTCTATAAGTTATTTACTTGAAAATCAGAATGTTTTTAATAGTTTAAAATTGAAAACCCTAAAATAACTACTTTTGTTCTATAAGTTATTTACTTGAAGATCTGCATTTTGTTAATAGTTTAAAATTAAAAACTCTAAATTAACTACTTCTGTTCTATAAGTTATTTACATGAAGATCAGAATTTTGGTGATAGTTTAAAATTGAAAACCCTAAAATAACTACTTTTGTGCTATAAGTTATTTACTTGAAGATCTGCATTTTGTTAATAGTTTAAAATTAAAAACTCTAAATTAACTACTTCTGTACTATAAGTTATTTACTTGAAGAACAGAATTTTGTAGCAATTTAAAATTAAAATCTTCTAACTAATACTTTAGTTCCTTAAGTTATTTACTTAAAGATCAGAATTTTGTTAATAGTTTAAAATTGAAAACCCTAAAATAACTACTTTTGTTCTATAAGTTATTTACTTGAAGATCTGCATTTTGTTAATAGTTTAAAATTAAAAACTCTAAATTAACTACTTCTGTTCTATAAGTTATTTACTTGATGATCAGAATTTTGTTAATAGTTTAAAATTGAAAACTCTAAAATAGCTACTTTTGTTCTATAAGTTATTTACTTGAAGAACAGAATTTTGTAGCAATTTAAAATCAAAATCTTCTAACTAATACTTTAGTTCTTTAAGTTATTTACTTGAAGATCAGAATTTTGCTAATAGTTTAAGATTGAAAACCTTAAAATAACTACTTTTGTTCTATAAGTTATTTACTTGAAGATCTGCATTTTGTTAATAGTTTAAAATTAAAGCTATAATCTAACTACTTTTGTTCTTTTAGATATTTACTTAAAGAACAGAAATATGTAGACAATTTAAAATCAAAATCTTGAAACTAATACTTTAGTTCTTTAAGTTATTTACTTAAAGAACAGAATTTTGTAGCAATTTAAAATCAAAATCTTCTAACTAATACTTTAGTTCTTTAAGTTATTTACTTGAAGATCAGAATTTTGCTAATAGTTTAAAATTGAAAACCCTAAAATAACTATTTTTGTTCTATAAGTTTTTTACTTGAAGATCTGCATTTTGTTAATAGTTTAAAATTAAAAACTCTGAATTAACTACTTCTGTTCTATAAGTTATTTACATGAAGTTCAGAATTTTGTTAATAGTTTAAAATTGAAAACCCTAAAATAACTATTTTTGTTCTATAAGTTATTTACTTGAAGATCTGTATTTTGTTAATAGTTTAAAATTAAAAACTCTAAATTAACTACTTTTGTTCTATAAGTTATTTACTTGAAGATCTGCATTTTGTTAATAGTTTAAAATTAAAGCTATAATCTAAGTACTTTTGTTCTTTTAGTTATTTACTTAAAGAACAGAAATATGTAGACAATTTAAAATCAAAATCTTCAAACTAATACTTTAGTTCTTTAAGTTATTTACTTGAAGATCAAAATTTTGTTAATAGTTTAAAATTGAAAACTCTAAAATAACTACTTTTGTTCTATAAGTTATTTACTTGAAGATCTGCATTTTGTTAATAGTTTAAAATTAAAAACTCTAAATTAACTACTTCTGTTCTATAAGTTATTTACTTGAAGAACAGAATTTTGTAGCAATTTAAAATTAAAATCTTCTAACTAATACTTTAGTTCCTTAAGTTATTTACATGAAGATCAGAATTTTGTTAATAGTTTAAAATTGAAAACCCTAAAATAACTACTTTTGTTCTATAAGTTATTTACTTGAAGATCTGCATTTAGTTAATAGTTTAAAATTAAAAACTCTAAATTAGCTACTTCTATGCTATAAGTTATTTACTTGAAGATCAGAATTTTGTTAATAGTTTAAAATTGAAAACTCTAAAATAGCTACTTTTGTTCTATAAGTTATTTACTTGAAGAACAGAATTATGTAGCAATTTAAAATCAAAATCTTCTAACTAATACTTTAGTTCCTTAAGTTATTTACTTAAAGATTAGAATTTTGTTAATAGTTTAAAATTGAAAACCCTAAAATAACTACTTTTGTTCTATAAGTTATTTACTTGAAGATCTGCATTTAGTTAATAGTTTAAAATTAAAAACTCTAAATTAACTACTTCTGTTCTATAAGTTATTTACATGAAGATCAAAATTTTGTTAATAGTTTAAAATCGAAAACCCTAAAATAACTACTTTTGTTCTATAAGTTATTTACATGAAGATCTGCATTTTGTTATAAGTTTAAAATTGAAAGCCCTAAAATAAGTACTTTTGTTCTATAAGTTATTTACTTGAAGATCAGCATTTTGTTAATAGTTTAAAATTGAAAACCCTAAAATAAGTACTTTTGTTCTTTTAGTTATTTACTTAAAGAACAGAATTTTGTAGCAATTTAAAATTAAAATCTTCTAACTAATACTTTAGTTACTTAAGTTATTTACTTAAAGATTAGAAATTTGTTAATAGTTTAAAATTGAAAACCCTAAAATAACTACTTTTGTTCTATAAGTTATTTACTTGAAGATCTGCATTTAGTTAATAGTTTAAAATTAAAAACTCTAAATTAACTACTTCTGTTCTATAAGTTATTTACATGTAGATCAGAATTTTGTTAATAGTTTAAAATTGAAAACCCTAAAATAACTACTTTTGTTCTATAAGTTATTTACTTGAAGATCTGCATTTTGTTAATAGTTTAAAATTAAAAACTCTAAATTAACTACTTCTGTTCTATAAGTTATTTACTTGATGATCAGAATTTTGTTAATAGTTTAAAATTGAAAACTCTAAAATAGCTACTTTTGTTCTATAAGTTATTTACTTGAAGAACAGAATTTTGTATCAATTTAAAATCAAAATCTTCTAACTGATACTTTAGTTCTTTAAGTAATTTACTTGAAGATCAGAATTTTGCTAATAGTTTAAAATTGAAAACCCCAAAATAACTATTTTTGTTCTGTAAGTTTTTTACTTGAAGATCTGCATTTTGTTAATAGTTTAAAATTAAAAACTCTAAATTAACTACTTCTGTTCTATAAGTTATTTACTTGAAGATCAGAATGTTGTCAATAGTTTAAAATTGAAAACTCTAAAATAACTACTTTTGTTCTATAAGTTATTTACTTGAAGAACAGAATTTTGTAGCAATTTAAAATTAAAATCTTCTAACTAATACTTTAGTTCCTTAAGTTATTTACTTAAAGATCAGAATTTTGTTAATAGTTTAAAATTGAAAACTCTAAAATAACTACTTTTGTTCTATAAGTTATTTACTTGAAGAACAGAATTTTGTAGCAACTTCAAATCAAAATCTTCTAACTAAACTTTAGTTCTTTAAGTTATTTACTTGAAGATCAGAATTTTGGTAATAGTTTAAAATTAAAAACTCTAAATTAACTACTTCTGTTCTATAAGTTATTTACTTGAAGATCTGCTTTTGTTAATAGTTGAAAATTAAAAACTCTAAATTAACTACTTCTGTTCTATAAGTGATTTACATGAAGATCAGAATTTTGTTAATAGTTTAAAATTGAAAACCCTAAAATAACTACTTTTGTTCTATAAGTTATTTACTTGAAGATCTGCATTTTGTTAATAGTTTAAAATTAAAAACTCTAAATTAACTACTTCTGTTCTATAAGTTATTTACATGAAGATCAGTATTTTGTTAATACTTTAAAATTGTAAACCCTAAAATAACTACTTTTGTTCTATAAGTTATTTACTAGAAGATCTGTATTTTGTTAATAGTTTCAAATTAAAAACTCTAAATTAACTACTTCTGTTCTATAAGTTCTTTACTTGAAGATCAGAATATTATTAATAGTTTAAAATTGAAAACTCTAAAATAACTACTTTTGTTCTATAAGTTATTTACTTGAAGAACAGAATTTTGTAGCAATGTAAAATCAAAATCGTCTAACTAATACTTTAGTACTTTAAGTTATTTACTTGAAGATTAGAATTTTATAATAGTTTAAAATTGAAAACCCTAAAATAACTACTTTTGATCTATAAGTTATTTACTTGAAGATCTGCATTTTGTTAGTAGTTTAAAATTAAAAACTCTAAATTAACTACTTCTGTTCTATAAGTTATTTACTTGAAGATCAGAATGTTGTTAATAGTTTAAAATTGAAAACTCTAAAATAACTACTTTTGTTCTATAAGTTATTTACTTGAAGAACAGAATTTTGTAGCAATTTAAAATCAAAATCTTCTAACTAATACTTTAGTTCCTTAAGATATTTACTTGAAGATCAGAATTTTGTTAATAGTTTAAAATTGAAAACCCTAAAATAACTACTTTTGTTCTATAAGTTATTTACTTGAAGATCTGCATTTTGTTAACAGTTTAAAATTAAAGCTATAATCTAAGTACTTTTGTTCTTTTAGTTATTTACTTAAAGAACAGAAATATGTAGACAATTTAAAATCAAAATCTTCAAACTAATACTTTAGTTCTTTAAGTTATTTACTTGAAGATCAAAATTTTGTTAATAGTTTAAAATTGAAAACTCTAAAATAACTACTTTTGTTCTATAAGTTATTTACTTGAAGAACAGAATTTTGTAGCAATTTAAAATCAAAATCTTCTAACTAATACTTTAGTTCCTTAAGTTATTTACTTGAAGATCACAATTTTGCTAATAGTTTAAAATTGAAAACCCTAAAATAACTATTTTTGTTCTATAAGTTATTTACTTGAAGATCTGCATTTTGTTAATAGTTTAAAATTAAAAACTCTAAATTAACTACTTCTGTTCTATAAGTTATTTACTTGAAGAACAGAATTTTGTAGCAATTTAAAATTAAAATCTTCTAACTAATACTTTAGTTCCTTAAGTTATTTACATGAAGATCAGAATTTTGTTAATAGTTTAAAATTGAAAACCCTAAAATAACTACTTTTGTTCTATAAGTTATTTACTTGAAGATCTGCATTTAGTTAATAGTTTAAAATTAAAAACTCTAAATTAGCTACTTCTATGCTATAAGTTATTTACTTGAAGATCAGAATTTTGTTAATAGTTTAAAATTGAAAACTCTAAAATAGCTACTTTTGTTCTATAAGTTATTTACTTGAAGAACAGAATTATGTAGCAATTTAAAATCAAAATCTTCTAACTAATACTTTAGTTCCTTAAGTTATTTACTTAAAGATTAGAATTTTGTTAATAGTTTAAAATTGAAAACCCTAAAATAACTACTTTTGTTCTATAAGTTATTTACTTGAAGATCTGCATTTAGTTAATAGTTTAAAATTAAAAACTCTAAATTAACTACTTCTGTTCTATAAGTTATTTACATGAAGATCAAAATTTTGTTAATAGTTTAAAATCGAAAACCCTAAAATAACTACTTTTGTTCTATAAGTTATTTACATGAAGATCTGCATTTTGTTATAAGTTTAAAATTGAAAGCCCTAAAATAAGTACTTTTGTTCTATAAGTTATTTACTTGAAGATCAGCATTTTGTTAATAGTTTAAAATTGAAAACCCTAAAATAAGTACTTTTGTTCTTTTAGTTATTTACTTAAAGAACAGAATTTTGTAGCAATTTAAAATTAAAATCTTCTAACTAATACTTTAGTTCCTTAAGTTATTTACTTAAAGATTAGAAATTTGTTAATAGTTTAAAATTGAAAACCCTAAAATAACTACTTTTGTTCTATAAGTTATTTACTTGGATCTGCATTTAGTTAATAGTTTAAAATTAAAAACTCTAAATTAACTACTTCTGTTCTATAAGTTATTTACATGTAGATCAGAATTTTGTTAATAGTTTAAAATTGAAAACCCTAAAATAACTACTTTTGTTCTATAAGTTATTTACTTGAAGATCTGCATTTTGTTAATAGTTTAAAATTAAAAACTCTAAATTAACTACTTCTGTTCTATAAGTTATTTACTTGATGATCAGAATTTTGTTAATAGTTTAAAATTGAAAACTCTAAAATAGCTACTTTTGTTCTATAAGTTATTTACTTGAAGAACAGAATTTTGTATCAATTTAAAATCAAAATCTTCTAACTGATACTTTAGTTCTTTAAGTAATTTACTTGAAGATCAGAATTTTGCTAATAGTTTAAAATTGAAAACCCTAAAATAACTATTTTTGTTCTATAAGTTTTTTACTTGAAGATCTGCATTTTGTTAATAGTTTAAAATTAAAAACTCTAAATTAACTACTTCTGTTCTATAAGTTATTTACTTGAAGATCAGAATGTTGTCAATAGTTTAAAATTGAAAACTCTAAAATAACTACTTTTGTTCTATAAGTTATTTACTTGAAGAACAGAATTTTGTAGCAATTTAAAATTAAAATCTTCTAACTAATACTTTAGTTCCTTAAGTTATTTACTTAAAGATCAGAATTTTGTTAATAGTTTAAAATTGAAAACTCTAAAATAACTACTTTTGTTCTATAAGTTATTTACTTGAAGAACAGAATTTTGTAGCAACTTCAAATCAAAATCTTCTAACTAAACTTTAGTTCTTTAAGTTATTTACTTGAAGATCAGAATTTTGGTAATAGTTTAAAATTAAAAACTCTAAATTAACTACTTCTGTTCTATAAGTTATTTACTTGAAGATCTGCTTTTGTTAATAGTTGAAAATTAAAAACTCTAAATTAACTACTTCTGTTCTATAAGAGATTTACATGAAGATCAGAATTTTGTTAATAGTTTAAAATTGAAAACCCTAAAATAACTACTTTTGTTCTATAAGTTATTTACTTGAAGATCTGCATTTTGTTAATAGTTTAAAATTAAAAACTCTAAATTAACTACTTCTGTTCTATAAGTTATTTACATGAAGATCAGTATTTTGTTAATACTTTAAAATTGTAAACCCTAAAATAACTACTTTTGTTCTATAAGTTATTTACTAGAAGATCTGTATTTTGTTAATAGTTTAAAATTAAAAACTCTAAATTAACTACTTCTGTTCTATAAGTTATTTACTTGAAGATCAGAATATTATTAATAGTTTAAAATTGAAAACTCTAAAATAACTACTTTTGTTCTATAAGTTATTTACTTGAAGAACAGAATTTTGTAGCAATGTAAAATCAAAATCTTCTAACTAATACTTTAGTACTTTAAGTTATTTACTTGAAGATTAGAATTTTATAATAGTTTAAAATTGAAAACCCTAAAATAACTACTTTTGATCTATAAGTTATTTACTTGAAGATCTGCATTTTGTTAGTAGTTTAAAATTAAAAACTCTAAATTAACTACTTCTGTTCTATAAGTTATTTGCTTGAAGATCAGAATTTTGTTAATAGTTTAAAATTGAAAACTCTAAAATAACTACTTTTGTTCTATAAGATATTTACTTGAAGAACAGAATTTTATAGCAACTTAAAATCAAAATCTTCTAACTAAACTTTAGTTCTTTAAGTTATTTACTTGAAGATCAGAATTTTTTAATAGTTTAAAATTAAAAACTCTAAATTAACTACTTCTGTTCTATAAGTTATTTACTTGAAGATCAGAATGTTGTTAATAGTTTAAAATTGAAAACTTTAAAATAACTACTTTTGTTCTATAAGTTATTTACTTGAAGAACAGAATTTTGTAGCAATTTAAAATCAAAATCTTCTAACTAATACTTTAGTTCCTTAAGATATTTACTTGAAGATCAGAATTTTGTTAATAGTTTAAAATTGAAAACCCTAAAATAACTACTTTTGTTCTATAAGTTATTTACTTGAAGATCTGCATTTTGTTAATAGTTTAAAATTAAAAACTCTAAATTAACTACTTCTGTTCTATAAATTATTAATATGAAGATCAGTATTTTGTTAATAGTTTAAAATTGTAAACCCTAAAATAACTACTTTTGTTCTATAAGTTATTTACTTGAAGATCTGCATTTTGTTAACAGTTTAAAATTAAAAACTCTAAATTAACTACTTCTGTTCTATAAGTTATTTACATGAAGATCAGTATTTTGTTAATAGTTTAAAATTGTAAACCCTAAAATAACTACTTTTGTTTTATAAGTTATTTACTTGAAGATCTGCATTTTGTTAAAAGTTTAAAATTAAAAACTCTAAATTAACTACTTCTGTTCTATAAGTTATTTACTTGAAGAGAGAATGTTTTTAATAGTTTAAAATTGAAAACCCTAAAATAACTACTTTTGTTCTATAAGTTATTTACTTGAAGATCTGCATTTGTTAATAGTTTAAAATTAAAAACTCTAAATTAACTACTTCTGTTCTATAAGTTATTTACATGAAGATCAGAATTTTGGTGATAGTTTAAAATATAAAAACCCTAAAATAACTACTTTTGTGCTATAAGTTATTTACTTGAAGATCTGCATTTTGTTAATAGTTTAAAATTAAAAACTCTAAATTAACTACTTCTGTACTATAAGTTATTTACTTGAAGAACAGAATTTTGTAGCAATTTAAAATTAAAATCTTCTAACTAATACTTTAGTTCCTTAAGTTATTTACTTAAAGATCAGAATTTTGTTAATAGTTTAAAATTGAAAACCCTAAAATAACTACTTTTGTTCTATAAGTTATTTACTTGAAGATCTGCATTTTGTTAATAGTTTAAAATTAAAAACTCTAAATTAACTACTTCTGTTCTATAAGTTATTTACTTGATGATTAGAATTTTGTTAATAGTTTAAAATTGAAAACTCTAAAATAGCTACTTTTGTTCTATAAGTTATTTACTTGAAGAACAGAATTTTGTAGCAATTTAAAATCAAAATCTTCTAACTAATACTTTAGTTCTTTAAGTTATTTACTTGAAGATCAGAATTTTGCTAATAGTTTAAGATTGAAAACCTTAAAATAACTACTTTTGTTCTATAAGTTATTTACTTGAAGATCTGCATTTTGTTAATAGTTTAAAATTAAAGCTATAATCTAACTACTTTTGTTCTTTTAGATATTTACTTAAAGAACAGAAATATGTAGACAATTTAAAATCAAAATCTTGAAACTAATACTTTAGTTCTTTAAGTTATTTACTTAAAGAACAGAATTTTGTAGCAATTTAAAATCAAAATCTTCTAACTAATACTTTAGTTCTTTAAGTTATTTACTTGAAGATCAGAATTTTGCTAATAGTTTAAAATTGAAAACCCTAAAATAACTATTTTTGTTCTATAAGTTTTTTACTTGAAGATCTGCATTTTGTTAATAGTTTAAAATTAAAAACTCTGAATTAACTACTTCTGTTCTATAAGTTATTTACATGAAGTTCAGAATTTTGTTAATAGTTTAAAATTGAAAACCCTAAAATAACTATTTTTGTTCTATAAGTTATTTACTTGAAGATCTGTATTTTGTTAATAGTTTAAAATTAAAAACTCTAAATTAACTACTTTTGTTCTATAAGTTATTTACTTGAAGATCTGCATTTTGTTAATAGTTTAAAATTAAAGCTATAATCTAAGTACTTTTGTTCTTTTAGTTATTTACTTAAAGAACAGAAATATGTAGACAATTTAAAATCAAAATCTTCAAACTAATACTTTAGTTCTTTAAGTTATTTACTTGAAGATCAAAATTTTGTTAATAGTTTAAAATTGAAAACTCTAAAATAACTACTTTTGTTCTATAAGTTATTTACTTGAAGATCTGCATTTTGTTAATAGTTTAAAATTAAAAACTCTAAATTAACTACTTCTGTTCTATAAGTTATTTACTTGAAGAACAGAATTTTGTAGCAATTTAAAATTAAAATCTTCTAACTAATACTTTAGTTCCTTAAGTTATTTACATGAAGATCAGAATTTTGTTAATAGTTTAAAATTGAAAACCCTAAAATAACTACTTTTGTTCTATAAGTTATTTACTTGAAGATCTGCATTTAGTTAATAGTTTAAAATTAAAAACTCTAAATTAGCTACTTCTATGCTATAAGTTATTTACTTGAAGATCAGAATTTTGTTAATAGTTTAAAATTGAAAACTCTAAAATAGCTACTTTTGTTCTATAAGTTATTTACTTGAAGAACAGAATTATATAGCAATTTAAAATCAAAATCTTCTAACTAATACTTTAGTTCCTTAAGTTATTTACTTAAAGATTAGAATTTTGTTAATAGTTTAAAATTGAAAACCCTAAAATAACTACTTTTGTTCTATAAGTTATTTACTTGAAGATCTGCATTTAGTTAATAGTTTAAAATTAAAAACTCTAAATTAACTACTTCTGTTCTATAAGTTATTTACATGAAGATCAAAATTTTGTTAATAGTTTAAAATCGAAAACCCTAAAATAACTACTTTTGTTCTATAAGTTATTTACATGAAGATCTGCATTTTGTTATAAGTTTAAAATTGAAAGCCCTAAAATAAGTACTTTTGTTCTATAAGTTATTTACTTGAAGATCAGCATTTTGTTAATAGTTTAAAATTGAAAACCCTAAAATAAGTACTTTTGTTCTTTTAGTTATTTACTTAAAGAACAGAATTTTGTAGCAATTTAAAATTAAAATCTTCTAACTAATACTTTAGTTCCTTAAGTTATTTACTTAAAGATTAGAAATTTGTTAATAGTTTAAAATTGAAAACCCTAAAATAACTACTTTTGTTCTATAAGTTATTTACTTGAAGATCTGCATTTAGTTAATAGTTTAAAATTAAAAACTCTAAATTAACTACTTCTGTTCTATAAGTTATTTACATGTAGATCAGAATTTTGTTAATAGTTTAAAATTGAAAACTCTAAAATAGCTACTTTTGTTCTATAAGTTATTTACTTGAAGATCTGCATTTTGTTAATAGTTTAAAATTAAAAACTCTAAATTAACTACTTCTGTTCTATAAGTTATTTACTTGATGATTAGAATTTTGTTAATAGTTTAAAATTGAAAACTCTAAAATAGCTACTTTTGTTCTATAAGTTATTTACTTGAAGAACAGAATTTTGTAGCAATTTAAAATCAAAATCTTCTAACTAATACTTTAGTTCTTTAAGTTATTTACTTGAAGATCAGAATTTTGCTAATAGTTTAAGATTGAAAACCTTAAAATAACTACTTTTGTTCTATAACTTATTTACTTGAAGATCTGCATTTTGTTAATAGTTTAAAATTAAAGCTATAATCTAACTACTTTTGTTCTTTTAGTTATTTACTTAAAGAACAGAAATATGTAGACAATTTAAAATCAAAATCTTGAAACTAATACTTTAGTTCTTTAAGTTATTTACTTAAAGAACAGAATTTTGTAGCAATTTAAAATCAAAATCTTCTAACTAATACTTTAGTTCTTTAAGTTATTTACTTGAAGATCAGAATTTTGCTAATAGTTTAAAATTGAAAACCCTAAAATAACTATTTTTGTTCTATAAGTTTTTTACTTGAAGATCTGCATTTTGTTAATAGTTTAAAATTAAAAACTCTGAATTAACTACTTCTGTTCTATAAGTTATTTACATGAAGTTCAGAATTTTGTTAATAGTTTAAAATTGAAAACCCTAAAATAACTATTTTTGTTCTATAAGTTATTTACTTGAAGATCTGTATTTTGTTAATAGTTTAAAATTAAAAACTCTAAATTAACTACTTTTGTTCTATAAGTTATTTACTTGAAGATCTGCATTTTGTTAATAGTTTAAAATTAAAGCTATAATCTAAGTACTTTTGTTCTTTTAGTTATTTACTTAAAGAACAGAAATATGTAGACAATTTAAAATCACAATCTTCAAACTAATACTTTAGTTCTTTAAGTTATTTACTTGAAGATCAAAATTTTGTTAATAGTTTAAAATTGAAAACTCTAAAATAACTACTTTTGTTCTATAAGTTATTTACTTGAAGATCTGCATTTTGTTAATAGTTTAAAATTAAAAACTCTAAATTAACTACTTCTGTTCTATAAGTTATTTACTTGAAGAACAGAATTTTGTAGCAATTTAAAATTAAAATCTTCTAACTAATACTTTAGTTCCTTAAGTTATTTACATGAAGATCAGAATTTTGTTAATAGTTTAAAATTGAAAACCCTAAAATAACTACTTTTGTTCTATAAGTTATTTACTTGAAGATCTGCATTTAGTTAATAGTTTAAAATTAAAAACTCTAAATTAGCTACTTCTATGCTATAAGTTATTTACTTGAAGATCAGAATTTTGTTAATAGTTTAAAATTGAAAACTCTAAAATAGCTACTTTTGTTCTATAAGTTATTTACTTGAAGAACAGAATTATGTAGCAATTTAAAATCAAAATCTTCTAACTAATACTTTAGTTCCTTAAGTTATTTACTTAAAGATTAGAATTTTGTTAATAGTTTAAAATTGAAAACCCTAAAATAACTACTTTTGTTCTATAAGTTATTTACTTGAAGATCTGCATTTAGTTAATAGTTTAAAATTAAAAACTCTAAATTAACTACTTCTGTTCTATAAGTTATTTACATGAAGATCAAAATTTTGTTAATAGTTTAAAATCGAAAACCCTAAAATAACTACTTTTGTTCTATAAGTTATTTACATGAAGATCTGCATTTTGTTATAAGTTTAAAATTGAAAGCCCTAAAATAAGTACTTTTGTTCTATAAGTTATTTACTTGAAGATCAGCATTTTGTTAATAGTTTAAAATTGAAAACCCTAAAATAAGTACTTTTGTTCTTTTAGTTATTTACTTAAAGAACAGAATTTTGTAGCAATTTAAAATTAAAATCTTCTAACTAATACTTTAGTTCCTTAAGTTATTTACTTAAAGATTAGAAATTTGTTAATAGTTTAAAATTGAAAACCCTAAAATAACTACTTTTGTTCTATAAGTTATTTACTTGAAGATCTGCATTTAGTTAATAGTTTAAAATTAAAAACTCTAAATTAACTACTTCTGTTCTATAAGTTATTTACATGTAGATCAGAATTTTGTTAATAGTTTAAAATTGAAAACCCTAAAATAACTACTTTTGTTCTATAAGTTATTTACTTGAAGATCTGCATTTTGTTAATAGTTTAAAATTAAAAACTCTAAATTAACTACTTCTGTTCTATAAGTTATTTACTTGATGATCAGAATTTTGTTAATAGTTTAAAATTGAAAACTCTAAAATAGCTACTTTTGTTCTATAAGTTATTTACTTGAAGAACAGAATTTTGTATCAATTTAAAATCAAAATCTTCTAACTGATACTTTAGTTCTTTAAGTAATTTACTTGAAGATCAGAATTTTGCTAATAGTTTAAAATTGAAAACCCTAAAATAACTATTTTTGCTCTGTAAGTTTTTTACTTGAAGATCTGCATTTTGTTAATAGTTTAAAATTAAAAACTCTAAATTAACTACTTCTGTTCTATAAGTTATTTACTTGAAGATCAGAATGTTGTCAATAGTTTAAAATTGAAAACTCTAAAATAACTACTTTTGTTCTATAAGTTATTTACTTGAAGAACAGAATTTTGTAGCAATTTAAAATTAAAATCTTCTAACTAATACTTTAGTTCCTTAAGTTATTTACTTAAAGATCAGAATTTTGTTAATAGTTTAAAATTGAAAACTCTAAAATAACTACTTTTGTTCTATAAGTTATTTACTTGAAGAACAGAATTTTGTAGCAACTTCAAATCAAAATCTTCTAACTAAACTTTAGTTCTTTAAGTTATTTACTTGAAGATCAGAATTTTGGTAATAGTTTAAAATTAAAAACTCTAAATTAACTACTTCTGTTCTATAAGTTATTTACTTGAAGATCTGCTTTTGTTAATAGTTGAAAATTAAAAACTCTAAATTAACTACTTCTGTTCTATAAGTGATTTACATGAAGATCAGAATTTTGTTAATAGTTTAAAATTGAAAACCCTAAAATAACTACTTTTGTTCTATAAGTTATTTACTTGAAGATCTGCATTTTGTTAATAGTTTAAAATTAAAAACTCTAAATTAACTACTTCTGTTCTATAAGTTATTTACATGAAGATCAGTATTTTGTTAATACTTTAAAATTGTAAACCCTAAAATAACTACTTTTGTTCTATAAGTTATTTACTAGAAGATCTGTATTTTGTTAATAGTTTAAAATTAAAAACTCTAAATTAACTACTTCTGTTCTATAAGTTATTTACTTGAAGATCAGAATATTATTAATAGTTTAAAATTGAAAACTCTAAAATAACTACTTTTGTTCTATAAGTTATTTACTTGAAGAACAGAATTTTGTAGCAATGTAAAATCAAAATCGTCTAACTAATACTTTAGTACTTTAAGTTATTTACTTGAAGATTAGAATTTTATAATAGTTTAAAATTGAAAACCCTAAAATAACTACTTTTGTTCTATAAGTTATTTACTTGAAGAACAGAATTTTGTAGCAATTTAAAATTAAAATCTTCTAACTAATACTTTAGTTCCTTAAGTTATTTACTTAAAGATCAGAATTTTGTTAATAGTTTAAAATTGAAAACTCTAAAATAACTACTTTTGTTCTATAAGTTATTTACTTGAAGAACAGAATTTTGTAGCAACTTCAAATCAAAATCTTCTAACTAAACTTTAGTTCTTTAAGTTATTTACTTGAAGATCAGAATTTTGGTAATAGTTTAAAATTAAAAACTCTAAATTAACTACTTCTGTTCTATAAGTTATTTACTTGAAGATCTGCTTTTGTTAATAGTTGAAAATTAAAAACTCTAAATTAACTACTTCTGTTCTATAAGTGATTTACATGAAGATCAGAATTTTGTTAATAGTTTAAAATTGAAAACCCTAAAATAACTACTTTTGTTCTATAAGTTATTTACTTGAAGATCTGCATTTTGTTAATAGTTTAAAATTAAAAACTCTAAATTAACTACTTCTGTTCTATAAGTTATTTACATGAAGATCAGTATTTTGTTAATACTTTAAAATTGTAAACCCTAAAATAACTACTTTTGTTCTATAAGTTATTTACTAGAAGATCTGTATTTTGTTAATAGTTTAAAATTAAAAACTCTAAATTAACTACTTCTGTTCTATAAGTTATTTACTTGAAGATCAGAATATTATTAATAGTTTAAAATTGAAAACTCTAAAATAACTACTTTTGTTCTATAAGTTATTTACTTGAAGAACAGAATTTTGTAGCAATGTAAAATCAAAATCGTCTAACTAATACTTTAGTACTTTAAGTTATTTACTTGAAGATTAGAATTTTATAATAGTTTAAAATTGAAAACCCTAAAATAACTACTTTTGATCTATAAGTTATTTACTTGAAGATCTGCATTTTGTTAGTAGTTTAAAATTAAAAACTCTAAATTAACTACTTCTGTTCTATAAGTTATTTACTTGAAGATCAGAATGTTGTTAATAGTTTAAAATTGAAAACTCTAAAATAACTACTTTTGTTCTATAAGTTATTTACTTGAAGAACAGAATTTTGTAGCAATTTAAAATCAAAATCTTCTAACTAATACTTTAGTTCCTTAAGATATTTACTTGAAGATCAGAATTTTGTTAATAGTTTAAAATTGAAAACCCTAAAATAACTACTTTTGTTCTATAAGTTATTTACTTGAAGATCTGCATTTTGTTAATAGTTTAAAATTAAAAACTCTAAATTAACTACTTCTGTTCTATAAATTATTAATATGAAGATCAGTATTTTGTTAATAGTTTAAAATTGTAAACCCTAAAATAACTACTTTTGTTCTATAAGTTATTTACTTGAAGATCTGCATTTTGTTAACAGTTTAAAATTAAAAACTCTAAATTAACTACTTCTGTTCTATAAGTTATTTACATGAAGATCAGTATTTTGTTAATAGTTTAAAATGGTAAACCCTAAAATAACTACTTTTGTTTTATAAGTTATTTACTTGAAGATCTGCATTTTGTTAAAAGTTTAAAATTAAAAACTCTAAATTAACTACTTCTGTTCTATAAGTTATTTACTTGAAGATCAGAATGTTTTTAATAGTTTAAAATTGAAAACCCTAAAATAACTACTTTTGTTCTATAAGTTATTTACTTGAAGATCTGCATTTGTTAATAGTTTAAAATTAAAAACTCTAAATTAACTACTTCTGTTCTATAAGTTATTTACATGAAGATCAGAATTTTGTTGATAGTTTAAAATTGAAAACCCTAAAATAACTACTTTTGTGCTATAAGTTATTTACTTGAAGATCTGCATTTTGTTAATAGTTTAAAATTAAAAACGCAAAATTAACTACTTCTGTTCTATAAGTTATTTACTTGAAGATCAGAATTTTGTTAATAGTTTAAAATTGAAAACTCTAAAATAACTACTTTTGTTCTAAGTTATTTACTTGAAGAACAGAATTTTGTAGTAATTTAAAATCAAAATCTTCTAACTAATACTTTAGTTCTTTAAGTAATTTACGTGAAGATCAGAATTTTGCTAATAGTTTAAAATTGAAAACCCTAAAATAACTATTTTTGTTCTATAAGTTTTTACTTGAAGATCTGCATTTTGTCAATAGTTTAAAATTAAAAACTCTAAATTAACTACTTCTGTTCTATAAGTTATTTACTTGAAGATCAAAATGTTTTCAATAGTTTAAAATTGAAAACTCTAAAATAACTACTTTTGTTCTATAAGTTATTTACTTGAAGAACAGAATTTTGTAGCAATTTAAAATTAAAATCTTCTAACTAATACTTTAGTGCCTTAAGTTATTTACTTAAAGATCAGCATTTTGTTAATAGTTAAAAATTGAAAACTCTAAAATAACTACTTTTGTTTTATAAGTTATTTACTTGAAGTACAGAATTTTGTAGCAACTTCAAATCAAAATCTTCTAACTAAACTTTAGTTCTTTTAGTTATTTACTTGAAGATCAGAATTTTGTTAATAGTTTAAAATTAAAAACTCTATATTAACTACTTCTGTTCTATAAGTTATTTACTTGAAGATCTGCTTTTGTTAATAGTTTAAAATTAAAAACTCTAAATTAACTACTTCTATTCCATAAGTGATTTACATGAAGATCAGAATTTTGTTAATAGTTTAAAATTGAAAACCCTAAAATAACTACTTTTGTTCTATAAGTTATTTACTTGAAGATCTGCATTTTGTTAATAGTTTAAAATTAAAAACTCTAAATTAACTACTTCTGTTCTATAAGTTATTTACATGAAGATCAGTATTTTGTTAATAGTTTAAAATTGTAAACCCTAAAATAACTACTTTTGTTCTATAAGTTATTTACTAGAAGATCTGTATTTTGTTAATAGTTTAAAATTAAAAACTCTAAATTAACTACTTCTGTTCTATAAGTTATTTATATGAAGATCAGTATTTTGTTAATAGTTTAAAATTGTAAACCCTAAAATAACTACTTTTGTTCTATAAGTTATTTACTTGAAGATCTGCATTTTGTTAATAGTTTAAAATTAAAAACTCTAAATTAACTACTTCTGTTCTATAAGTTATTTACTTGAAGATCAGAATATTATTAATTGTTTAAAATTGAAAACTCTAAAATAACTACTTTTGTTCTATAAGTTATTTACTTGAAGATCTGCATTTTGTTAGTAGATTAAAATTAAAAACTCTAAATTAACTACTTCTGTTCTATAAGTTATTTGCTTGAAGATCAGAATTTTGTTAATAGTTTAAAATTGAAAACTCTAAAATAACTACTTTTGTTCTATAAGTTATTTACTTGAAGAACAGAATTTTATAGCAACTTAAAATCAAAATCTTCTAACTAAACTTTAGTTCTTTAAGTTATTTACTTGAAGATCAGAATTTTTTAATAGTTTAAAATTAAAAACTCTAAATTAACTACTTCTGTTCTATAAGTTATTTACTTGAAGATCAGAATGTTGTTAATAGTTTAAAATTGAAAACTCTAAAATAACTACTTTTGTTCTATAAGTTATTTATTTGAAGAACAGAATTTTGTAGCAATTTAAAATCAAAATCTTCTAACTAATACTTTAGTTCCTTAAGATAATCAAAGTGAAATATTATCAAAATCTTGTTAAGTTATTGGGTCTTTTACGCCATGATATTGTTTTTTTGGCTTTGTTTAGATTTTTCCAAAATATATTTTTTACATTTTTTCAACTAATTTTGGAATCAAGTAGTAGGAATTTTTAATTATAAATGTCAAATAAATTTGACTTATATTTTGTATTGAGTTCCTACTGCCCGGGTTGATTTTGATTTTCTAGGTCTGCCTGACGAGATTCATAAATTCGAAACATATAATATATATTAGATGTCGCAGACTATCAACTTAGTGCTTTTTAACAGTAAGATTTTCAATATTTTTAACTTAACAAGATTTTGATAATATTTCACTTTGATTATAATTACATTTGTTAATAACTATACATTATATTAATGTTCCTTAAGATATTTACTTGAAGATCAGAATTTTGTTAATAGTTTAAAATTGAAAACCCTAAAATAACTACTTTTGTTCTATAAGTTATTTACTTGAAGATCTGCATTTTGTTAATAGTTTAAAATTAAAAACTCTAAATTAACTACTTCTGTTCTATAAGTTATTTACATGTAGATCAGAATTTTGTTAATAGTTTAAAATTGAAAACCCTAAAATAACTACTTTTGTTCTATAAGTTATTTACTTGAAGATCTGCATTTTGTTAATAGTTTAAAATTAAAAACTCTAAATTAACTACTTCTGTTCTATAAGTTTTTTACTTGAAGATCTGCATTTTGTTAATAGTTTAAAATTGAAAACTCTAAAATAGCTACTTTTGTTCTATAAGTTATTTACTTGAAGAACAGAATTTTGTAGCAATTTAAAATCAAAATCTTCTAACTGATACTTTAGTTCTTTAAGTAATTTACTTGAAGATCAGAATTTTGCTAATAGTTTAAAATTGAAAACCCTAAAATAACTATTTTTGTTCTATAAGTTTTTTACTTGAAGATCTGCATTTTGTTAATAGTTTAAAATTAAAAACTCTAAATTAACTACTTCTGTTCTATAAGTTATTTACTTGAAGATCAGAATGTTGTCAATAGTTTAAAATTGAAAACTCTAAAATAACTACTTTTGTTCTATAAGTTATTTACTTGAAGAACAGAATTTTGTAGCAATTTAAAATTAAAATCTTCAAACTAATACTTTAGTTCCTTAAGTTATTTACTTAAAGATCAGAATTTTGTTAATAGTTTAAAATTGAAAACTCTAAAATAACTACTTTTGTTCTATAAGTTATTTACTTGAAGAACAGAATTTTGTAGCAACTTCAAATCAAAATCTTCTAACTAAACTTTAGTTCTTTAAGTTATTTACTTGAAGATCAGAATTTTGGTAATAGTTTAAAATTAAAAACTCTAAATTAACTACTTCTGTTCTATAAGTTATTTACTTGAAGATCTGCTTTTGTTAATAGTTGAAAATTAAAAACTCTAAATTAACTACTTCTGTTCTATAAGTGATTTACATGAAGATCAGAATTTTGTTAATAGTTTAAAATTGAAAACCCTAAAATAACTACTTTTGTTCTATAAGTTATTTACTTGAAGATCTGCATTTTGTTAATAGTTTAAAATTAAAAACTCTAAATTAACTACTTCTGTTCTATAAGTTATTTACATGAAGATCAGTATTTTGTTAATACTTTAAAATTGTAAACCCTAAAATAACTACTTTTGTTCTATAAGTTATTTACTAGAAGATCTGTATTTTGTTAATAGTTTAAAATTAAAAACTCTAAATTAACTACTTCTGTTCTATAAGTTATTTACTTGAAGATCAGAATATTATTAATAGTTTAAAATTGAAAACTCTAAAATAACTACTTTTGTTCTATAAGTTATTTACTTGAAGAACAGAATTTTGTAGCAATGTAAAATCAAAATCTTCTAACTAATACTTTAGTACTATAAGTTATTTACTTGAAGATTAGAATTTTATAATAGTTTAAAATTGTAAACCCTAAAAAAACTACTTTTGTTCTATAAGTTATTTACTTGAAGATCTGCATTTTGTTAGTAGTTTAAAATTAAAAACTCTAAATTAACTACTTCTGTTCTATAAGTTATTTGCTTGAAGATCAGAATTTTGTTAATAGTTTAAAATTGAAAACTCTAAAATAACTACTTTTGTTCTATAAGATATTTACTTGAAGAACAGAATTTTATAGCAACTTAAAATCAAAATCTTCTAACTAAACTTTAGTTCTCTAAGTTATTTACTTGAAGATCAGAATTTTTTAATAGTTTAAAATTAAAAACTCTAAATTAACTACTTCTGTTCTATAAGTTATTTACTTGAAGATCAGAATGTTGTTAATAGTTTAAAATTGAAAACTCTAAAATAACTACTTTTGTTCTATAAGTTATTTACTTGAAGAACAGAATTTTGTAGCAATTTAAAATCAAAATCTTCTAATTAATACTTTAGTTCCTTAAGATATTTACTTGAAGATCAGAATTTTGTTAATAGTTTAAAATTGAAAACCCTAAAATAACTACTTTTGTTCTATAAGTTATTTACTTGAAGATCTGCATTTTGTTAATAGTTTAAAATTAAAAACTCTAAATTAACTACTTCTGTTCTATAAATTATTAATATGAAGATCAGTATTTTGTTAATAGTTTAAAATTGTAAACCCTAAAATAACTACTTTTGTTCTATAAGTTATTTACTTGAAGATCTGCATTTTGTAAACAGTTTAAAATTAAAAACTCTAAATTAACTACTTCTGTTCTATAAGTTATTTACATGAAGATCAGTATTTTGTTAATAGTTTAAAATTGTAAACCCTAAAATAACTACTTTTGTTTTATAAGTTATTTACTTGAAGATCTGCATTTTGTTAAAAGTTTAAAATTAAAAACTCTAAATTTACTACTTCTGTTCTATAAGTTATTTACTTGAAGATCAGAATGTTTTTAATAGTTTAAAATTGAAAACCCTAAAATAACTACTTTGGTTCTATAAGTTATTTACTTGAAGATCTGCATTTGTTAATAGTTTAAAATTAAAAACTCTAAATTAACTACTTCTGTTCTATAAGTTATTTACATGAAGATCAGAATTTTGTTGATGGTTTAAAATTGAAAACCCTAAAATAACTACTTTTGTGCTATAAGTTATTTACTTGAAGATCTGCATTTTGTTAATAGTTTAAAATTAAAAACGCAAAATTAACTACTTCTGTTCTATAAGTTATTTACTTGAAGATCAGAATTTTGTTAATAGTTTAAAATTGAAAACTCTAAAATAACTACTTTTGTTCTAAGTTATTTACTTGAAGAACAGAATTTTGTAGCAATTTAAAATCAAAATCTTCTAACTAATACTTTAGTTCTTTAAGTAATTTACGTGAAGATCAGAATTTTGCTAATAGTTTAAAATTGAAAACCCTAAAATAACTATTTTTGTTCTATAAGTTTTTACTTGAAGATCTGCATTTTGTTAATAGTTTAAAATTAAAAACTCTAAATTAACTACTTCTGTTCTATAAGTTATTTACTTGAAGATCAGAATGTTTTCAATAGTTTAAAATTGAAAACTCTAAAATAACTACTTTTGTTCTATAAGTTATTTACTTGAAGAACAGAATTTTGTAGCAATTTAAAATTAAAATCTTCTAACTAATACTTTAGTTCCTTAAGTTATTTACTTAAAGATCAGAATTTTGTTAATAGTTAAAAATTGAAAACTCTAAAATAACTACTTTTGTTTTATAAGTTATTTACTTGAAGTACAGAATTTTGTAGCAACTTCAAATCAAAATCTTCTAACTAAACTTTAGTTCTTTTAGTTATTTACTTGAAGATCAGAATTTTGTTAATAGTTTAAAATTAAAAACTCTAAATTAACTACTTCTGTTCTATAAGTTATTTACTTGAAGATCTGCTTTTGTTAATAGTTTAAAATTAAAAACTCTAAATTAACTACTTCTATTCTATAAGTGATTTACATGAAGATCAGAATTTTGTTAATAGTTTAAAATTGAAAACCCTAAAATAACTACTTTTGTTCTATAAGTTATTTACTTGAAGATCTGCATTTTGTTAATAGTTTAAAATTAAAAACTCTAAATTAACTACTTCTGTTCTATAAGTTATTTACATGAAGATCAGTATTTTGTTAATAGTTTAAAATTGTAAACCCTAAAATAACTACTTTTGTTCTATAAGTTATTTACTAGAAGATCTGTATTTTGTTAATAGTTTAAAATTAAAAACTCTAAATTAACTACTTCTGTTCTATAAGTTATTTACTTGAAGATCAGAATATTATTAATAGTTTAAAATTGAAAACTCTAAAATAACTACTTTTGTTCTATAAGTTATTTACTTGAGGAACAGAATTTTGTAGCAATTTAAAATCAAAATCTTCTAACTAATACTTTAGTTCCTTAAGATATTTACTTAAAGATCAGAATTTTGTTAATAGTTTAAAATTGAAAATTCTAAAATAACTACTTTTGTTCTATAAGTTATTTACTTGAAGATCTGCATTTTGTTAATGGTTTATAATTAAAAACTCTAAATTAACTACTTCTGTTCTATAAGTTATTTATATGAAGATCAGTATTTTGTTAATAGTTTAAAATTGTAAACCCTAAAATAACTACTTTTGTTCTATAAGTTATTTACTTGAAGATCTGCATTTTGTTAATAGTTTAAAATTAAAAACTCTAAATTAACTACTTCTGTTCTATAAGTTATTTACTTGAAGATCAGAATATTATTAATTGTTTAAAATTGAAAACTCTAAAATAACTACTTTTGTTCTATAAGTTATTTACTTGAAGATCTGCATTTTGTTAGTAGATTAAAATTAAAAACTCTAAATTAACTACTTCTGTTCTATAAGTTATTTGCTTGAAGATCAGAATTTTGTTAATAGTTTAAAATTGAAAACTCTAAAATAACTACTTTTGTTCTATAAGTTATTTACTTGAAGAACAGAATTTTATAGCAACTTAAAATCAAAATCTTCTAACTAAACTTTAGTTCTTTAAGTTATTTACTTGAAGATCAGAATTTTTTAATAGTTTAAAATTAAAAACTCTAAATTAACTACTTCTGTTCTATAAGTTATTTACTTGAAGATCAGAATGTTGTTAATAGTTTAAAATTGAAAACTATAAAATAAATACTTTTGTTCTATAAGTTATTTATTTGAAGAACAGAATTTTGTAGCAATTTAAAATCAAAATCTTCTAACTAATACTTTAGTTCCTTAAGATAATCAAAGTGAAATATTATCAAAATCTTGTTAAGTTATTGGGTCTTTTACGCCATGATATTGTTTTTTTGGCTTTGTTTAGATTTTTCCAAAATATATTTTTTACATTTTTTCAACTAATTTTGGAATCAAGTAGTAGGAATTTTTAATTATAAATGTCAAATAAATTTGACTTATATTTTGTATTGAGTTCATACTGCCCGGGTTGATTTTGATTTTCTAGGTCTGCCTGACGAGATTCATAAATTCGAAACATATAATATATATTAGATGTCGCAGACTATCAACTTAGTGCTTTTTAACAGTAAGATTTTTAATATTTTTAACTTAACAAGATTTTGATAATATTTCACTTTGATTATAATTACATTTGTTAATAACTATACATTATATTAATGTTCCTTAAGATATTTACTTGAAGATCAGAATTTTGTTAATAGTTTAAAATTGAAAACCCTAAAATAACTACTTTTGTTCTATAAGTTATTTACTTGAAGATCTGCATTTTGTTAATAGTTTAAAATTAAAAACTCTAAATTAACTACTTCTGTTCTATAAATTATTAATATGAAGATCAGTATTTTGTTAATAGTTTAAAATTGTAAACCCTAAAAAAACTACTTTTGTTCTATAAGTTATTTACTTGAAGATCTGCATTTTGTTAACAGTTTAAAATTAAAAACTCTAAATTAACTACTTCTGTTCTATAAGTTATTTACATGAAGATCAGTATTTTGTTAATAGTTTAAAATTGTAAACCCTAAAATAACTACTTTTGTTTTATAAGTTATTTACTTGAAGATCTGCATTTTGTTAAAAGTTTAAAATTAAAAACTCTAAATTAACTACTTCTGTTCTATAAGTTATTTACTTGAAGATCAGAATGTTTTTAATAGTTTAAAATTGAAAACCCTAAAATAACTACTTTTGTTCTATAAGTTATTTACTTGAAGATCTGCTTTTTGTTAGTAGTTTAAAATTAAAAACTCTAAATTAACTACATCTGTTCTATAAGTTATTTACTTAAAGATCAGAATTTTGTTAATAGTTTAAAATTGAAAACTCTAAAATAACTACTTTTGTTCTATAAGTTATTTACTTGAAGAACAGAATTTTGTAGCAATTTAAAATCAAAATCTTCTAACTAATACTTTAGTTCCTTAAGATATTTACTTAAAGATCAGAATTTTGTTAATAGTTTAAAATTGAAAATTCTAAAATAACTACATTTGTTCTATAAGTTATTTACTTGAAGATCTGCATTTTGTTAATGGTTTATAATTAAAAACTCTAAATTAACTACTTCTGTTCTATAAGTTATTTACTTGAAGATCAGAATATTATTAATAGTTTAAAATTGAAAACTCTAAAATAACTACTTTTGTTCTATAAGTTATTTACTTGAAGAACAGAATTTTGTAGCAATGTAAAATCAAAATCTTCTAACTAATACTTTAGTACTTTAAGTTATTTACTTGAAGATCAGATTTTTATAATAGTTTAAAATTGAAAACCCTAAAATAACTACTTTTGTTCTATAAGTTATTTACTTGAAGATCTGCATTTTGTTAGTAGTTTAAAATTAAAAACTCTAAATTAACTACTTCTGTTCTATAAGTTATTTACTTGAAGATCAGAATTTTGTTAATAGTTTAAAATTGAAAACTCTAAAATAACTACTTTTGTTCTATAAGTTATTTACTTGAAGAACAGAATTTTATAGCAACTTAAAATCAAAATCTTCTAACTAAACTTTAGTTCTTTAAGTTATTTACTTGAAGATCAGAATTTTGTTAATAGTTTAAAATTAAAAACTCTAAATTAACTACTTCTGTTCTATAAGTTATTTACTTGAAGATCAGAATGTTGTTAATAGTTTAAAATTGAAAACTCTAAAATAACTACTTTTGTTCTATAAGTTATTTACATGAAGAACAGAATTTTGTTAATAGTTTAAAATTGTAAACCCTAAAATAACTACTTTTGTTCTATAAGTTATTTACTTGAAGATCTGCATTTTGTTAATGGTTTATAATTGAAAACTCTAAATTAACTACTTCTGTTCTATAAGTTATTTATATGAAGATCAGTATTTTGTAAATAGTTTAAAATTGTAAACCCTAAAATAACTACTTTTGTTCTATAAGTTATTTACTTGAAGATCTGCATTTTGTTAATAGTTTAAAATTAAAAACTCTAAATTAACTACTTCTGTTCTATAAGTTATTTACATGAAGATCAGTATTTAGTTAATAGTTTAAAATTGTAAACCCTAAAATAACTACTTTTGTTTTATAAGTTATTTACTTGAAGATCTGCATTTTGTTAATAGTTTAAAATTAAAAACTCTAAATTAACTACTTCTGTTCTATAAGTTATTTACTTGAAGATCAGAATGTTTTTAATAGTTTAAAATTGAAAACCCTAAAATAACTACTTTTGTTCTATAAGTTATTTACTTGAAGATCTGCATTTTGTTAATAGTTTAAAATTAAAAACTCTAAATTAACTACTTCTGTTCTATAAGTTATTTACATGAAGATCAGAATTTTGTTGATAGTTTAAAATTGAAAACCCTAAAATAACTACTTTTGTTCTATAAGTTATTTACTTGAAGATCTGCATTTTATTAATAGTTTAAAATTAAAAACTCTAAATTAACTACTTCTGTTCTTTAAGTTATTCACTTGAAGATCAGAATTTTGCTAATAGTTTAAAATTGAAAACTTAAAATAACTACTTTTGTTCTATAAGTTATTTACTTGAATTTTGTTAATATGTAATGTTATGTAATGTTAAAATAAAATGCATTTTGTTAATAGTTTAAAATTAAAGCTATAATCTAACTAGTTTTGTTCTTTTAGTTATTTACTTAAAGAACAGAAATATGTAGACAATTTAAAATCAAAATCTTCAAACTAATACTTTAGTCGTTTAAGTTATTTACTTGAAGATCAGAATTTTGGTAAAAGTTCAAAATTGAAAATACTAAAATAACTGCGCTTGTTCTATAAGTTATTTACTTGTAGATCTGCATTTTGTTATTAGTTTAAAATTAAAAACTCTAAATTAACTACTTCTGTTCTATAAGTTATTTACTTGAAGATCAGAATGCTGTTAAAAGTTTAAAATTGAAAACTCTAAAATAACTACTTTTGTTCTATAAGTTATATACTTGAAGAACAGAATTTTGTAGCAATTTAAAATCAAAATCTTCTAACTAATACTTTAGTTCCTTAAGATATTTACTTGAAGATCAGAATTTTGTAAATAGTTTAAAATTGAAAACCCTAAAATAACTACTTTTGTTCTATAAGTTATTTACCTGAAGATCTGCATTTTGTTAGTAGTTTAAAATTAAAAACCCTAAATTAACTACTTTTGTTCTATAAGTTATTTACTTGAAGATCAGAATTTTGTTAATAGTTTAAAATTGAAAACCCTAAAATAAATACTTTTGTTCTATAAGTTATTTACTTGAAGAACAGAATTTTGTAGCAACTTCAAATCAAAATCTTCTAACTAAACTTTAGTTCTTTAAGTTATTTACTTGAAGATCAGAATTTTGTTAATAGTTTAAAATTAAAAACTCTAAATTAACTACTTCTGTTCTATAAGTTATTTACTTGAAGATCTGCTTTTGTTAATAGTTTAAAATTAAAAACTCTAAATTAACTACTTCTGTTCTATAAGTGATTTACATGAAGATCAGAATTTTGTTAATAGTTTAAAATTGAAAACCCTAAAATAACTACTTTTGTTCTATAAGTTATTTACTAGAAGATCTGTATTTTGTTAATAGTTTAAAATTAAAAACTCTAAATTAACTACTTCTGTTCTATAAGTTATTTACTTGAAGATCAGAATATTATTAATAGTTTAAAATTGAAAACTCTAAAATAACTACTTTTGTTCTATAAGTTATTTACTTGAAGAACAGAATTTTGTAGCAATGTAAACTCAAAATCTTCTAACTAATACTTTAGTACTTTAAGTTATTTACTTGAAGATTAGAATTTTATAATAGTTTAAAATTGAAAACCCTAAACTAACTACTTTTGATCTATAAGTTATTTACTTGAAGATCTGCATTTTGTTAGTAGTTTAAAATTAAAAACTCTAAATTAACTACTTCTGTTCTATAAGTTATTTGCTTGAAGATCAGAATTTTGTTAATAGTTTAAAATTGAAAACTCTAAAATAACTACTTTTGTTCTATAAGTTATTTACTTGAAGAACAGAATTTTATAGCAACTTAAAATCAAAATCTTCTAACTAAACTTTAGTTCTTTAAGTTATTTACTTGAAGATCAGAATTTTTTAATAGTTTAAAATTAAAAACTCTAAATTAACTACTTCTGTTCTATAAGTTATTTACTTGAAGATCAGAATGTTGTTAATAGTTTAAAATTGAAAACTCTAAAATAACTACTTTTGTTCTATAAGTTATTTACTTGAAGAACAGAATTTTGTAGCAATTTAAAATCAAAATCTTCTAACTAATACTTTAGTTCCTTAAGATATTTACTTGAAGATCAGAATTTTGTTAATAGTTTAAAATTGAAAACCCTAAAATAACTACTTTTGTTCTATAAGTTATTTACTTGAAGATCTGCATTTTGTTAACAGTTTAAAATTAAAAACTCTAAATTAACTACTTCTGTTCTATAAGTTATTTACATGAAGATCAGTATTTTGTTAATAGTTTAAAATTGTAAACCCTAAAATAACTACTTTTGTTTTATAAGTTATTTACTTGAAGATCTGCATTTTGTTAAAAGTTTAAAATTAAAAACTCTAAATTAACTACTTCTGTTCTATAAGTTATTTACTTGAAGATCAGAATGTTTTTAATAGTTTAAAATTGAAAACCCTAAAATAACTACTTTTGTTCTATAAGTTATTTACTTGAAGATCTGCATTTTGTTAATAGTTTAAAATTAAAAACTCTAAATTAACTACTTCTGTTCTATAAGTTATTTAGGTGAAGATCAGAATTTTGTTGATAGTTTAAAATTGAAAACCCTAAAATAACTACTTTTGTGCTATAAGTTAATTACTTGAAGATCTGCATTTTGTTAATAGTTTAAAATTAAAAACGCTAAATGAACTACTTCTGTTCTATAAGTTATTTACTTGAAGATCAGAATTTTGTTAATAGTTTAAAATTGAAAACTCTAAAATAACTACTTTTGTTCTAAGTTATTTACTTGAAGAACAGAATTTTGTAGCAATTTAAAATCAAAATCTTCTAACTAATACTTTAGTTCTTTAAGTAATTTACTTGAAGATCAGAATTTTGCTAATAGTTTAAAATTGAAAACCCTAAAATAACTATTTTTGTTCTATAAGTTTTTTACTTGAAGATCTGCATTTTGTTAAAAGTTTAAAATTAAAAACTCTAAATTAACTACTTCTGTTCTATAAGTTATTTACTTGAAGATCAGAATGTTTTTAATAGTTTAAAATTGAAAACTTAAAATAACTACTTTTGTTCTATAAGTTATTTAGTTGAATTTTGTTAATATGTAATGTTATGTAATGTTAAAATAAAATGCATTTTGTTAATAGTTTAAAATTAAAGCTATAATCTAACTAGTTTTGTTCTTTTAGTTATTTACTTAAAGAACAGAAATATGTAGACAATTTAAAATCAAAATTTTCAAACTAATACTTTAGTCCTTTAAGTTATTTACTTGAAGATCAGAATTTTGGTAAAAGTTCAAAATTGAAAATACTAAAATAACTGCGTTTGTTCTATAAGTTATTTACTTGTAGATCTGCATTTTGTTATTAGTTTAAAATTAAAAACTCTAAATTAACTACTTCTGTTCTATAAGTTATTTACTTGAAGATCAGAATGCTGTTAAAAGTTTAAAATTGAAAACTCTAAAATAACTACTTTTGTTCTATAAGTTATTTACTTGAAGAACAGAATTTTGTAGCAATTTAAAATCAAAATCTTCTAACTAATACTTTAGTTCCTTAAGATATTTACTTGAAGATCAGAATTTTGTAAATAGTTTAAAATTGAAAACCCTAAAATAACTACTTTTGTTCTATAAGTTATTTACCTGAAGATCTGCATTTTGTTAGTAGTTTAAAATTAAAAACCCTAAATTAACTACTTTTGTTCTATAAGTTATTTACTTGAAGATCAGAATTTTGTTAATAGTTTAAAATTGAAAACCCTAAAATAAATACTTTTGTTCTATAAGTTATTTACTTGAAGATCTGCATTTTGTTAATAGTTTAAAATTAAAAACTCTAAATTAACTACTTCTGTTCTATACGTTAGTTACTTGAAGATAAGAATGTTGTTAATAGTTTAAAATTGAAAACTCTAAAATAACTACTTTTGTTCTATAAGTTATTTACTAGAAGATCAGAATTTTGTTATTAGTTTAAAATTGAAAACCCTAAAATAACTACTTTTGTTCTATAAGTTATTTACTTGAAGATCTGCATTTTGTTAATAGTTTAAAATTAAAAACTCTAAATTAACTACTTCTGTTCTATAAGTTATTTACATGAAGATCAGTATTTTGTTAATAGTTTAAAATTGAAAACTCTAAAATAACTACTTTTGTTCTATAAGTTATTTACTTGAAGAATAGAATTTTGTAGCAACTTCAAATCAAAATCTTCTAACTAAACTTTAGTTCTTTAAGTTATTTACTTGAAGATCAGAATTTTGTTAATAGTTTAAAATTAAAAACTCTAAATTAACTACTTCTGTTCTATAAGTTATTTACTTGAAGATCTGCTTTTGTTAATAGTTTAAAATTAAAAACTCTAAATTAACTACTTCTGTTCTATAAGTGATTTACATGAAGATCAGAATTTTGTTAATAGTTTAAAATTGAAAACCCTAAAATAACTACTTTTGTTCTATAAGTTATTTACTAGAAGATCTGTATTTTGTTAATAGTTTAAAATTAAAAACTCTAAATTAACTACTTCTGTTCTATAAGTTATTTACTTGAAGATCAGAATATTATTAATAGTTTAAAATTGAAAACTCTAAAATAACTACTTTTGTTCTATAAGTTATTTACTTGAAGAACAGAATTTTGTAGCAATGTAAAATCAAAATCTTCTAACTAATACTTTAGTACTTTAAGTTATTTACTTGAAGATTAGAATTTTATAATAGTTTAAAATTGAAAACCCTAAACTAACTACTTTTGATCTATAAGTTATTTACTTGAAGATCTGCATTTTGTTAGTAGTTTAAAATTAAAAACTCTAAATTAACTACTTCTGTTCTATAAGTTATTTGCTTGAAGATCAGAATTTTGTTAATAGTTTAAAATTGAAAACGCTAAAATAACTACTTTTGTTCTATAAGTTATTTACTTGAAGAACAGAATTTTATAGCAACTTAAAATCAAAATCTTCTAACTAAACTTTAGTTCTTTAAGTTATTTACTTGAAGATCAGAATTTTTTAATAGTTTAAAATTAAAAACTCTAAATTAACTACTTCTGTTCTATAAGTTATTTACTTGAAGATCAGAATGTTGTTAATAGTTTAAAATTGAAAACTCTAAAATAACTACTTTTGTTCTATAAGTTATTTACTTGAAGAACAGAATTTTGTAGCAATTTAAAATCAAAATCTTCTAACTAATACTTTAGTTCCTTAAGATATTTACTTGAAGATCAGAATTTTGTTAATAGTTTAAAATTGAAAACCCTAAAATAACTACTTTTGTTCTATAAGTTATTTACTTGAAGATCTGCATTTTGTTAACAGTTTAAAATTAAAAACTCTAAATTAACTACTTCTGTTCTATAAGTTATTTACATGAAGATCAGTATTTTGTTAATAGTTTAAAATTGTAAACCCTAAAATAACTACTTTTGTTTTATAAGTTATTTACTTGAAGATCTGCATTTTGTTAAAAGTTTAAAATTAAAAACTCTAAATTAACTACTTCTGTTCTATAAGTTATTTACTTGAAGATCAGAATGTTTTTAATAGTTTAAAATTGAAAACCCTAAAATAACTACTTTTGTTCTATAAGTTATTTACTTGAAGATCTGCATTTTGTTAATAGTTTAAAATTAAAAACTCTAAATTAACTACTTCTGTTCTATAAGTTATTTAGGTGAAGATCAGAATTTTGTTGATAGTTTAAAATTGAAAACCCTAAAATAACTACTTTTGTGCTATAAGTTAATTACTTGAAGATCTGCATTTTGTTAATAGTTTAAAATTAAAAACGCTAAATGAACTACTTCTGTTCTATAAGTTATTTACTTGAAGATCAGAATTTTGTTAATAGTTTAAAATTGAAAACTCTAAAATAACTACTTTTGTTCTAAGTTATTTACTTGAAGAACAGAATTTTGTAGCAATTTAAAATCAAAATCTTCTAACTAATACTTTAGTTCTTTAAGTAATTTACTTGAAGATCAGAATTTTGCTAATAGTTTAAAATTGAAAACCCTAAAATAACTATTTTTGTTCTATAAGTTTTTTACTTGAAGATCTGCATTTTGTTAAAAGTTTAAAATTAAAAACTCTAAATTAACTACTTCTGTTCTATAAGTTATTTACTTGAAGATCAGAATGTTTTTAATAGTTTAAAATTGAAAACTTAAAATAACTACTTTTGTTCTATAAGTTATTTACTTGAATTTTGTTAATATGTAATGTTATGTAATGTTAAAATAAAATGCATTTTGTTAATAGTTTAAAATTAAAGCTATAATCTAACTAGTTTTGTTCTTTTAGTTATTTACTTAAAGAACAGAAATATGTAGACAATTTAAAATCAAAATTTTCAAACTAATACTTTAGTCCTTTAAGTTATTTACTTGAAGATCAGAATTTTGGTAAAAGTTCAAAATTGAAAATACTAAAATAACTGCGTTTGTTCTATAAGTTATTTACTTGTAGATCTGCATTTTGTTATTAGTTTAAAATTAAAAACTCTAAATTAACTACTTCTGTTCTATAAGTTATTTACTTGAAGATCAGAATGCTGTTAAAAGTTTAAAATTGAAAACTCTAAAATAACTACTTTTGTTCTATAAGTTATTTACTTGAAGAACAGAATTTTGTAGCAATTTAAAATCAAAATCTTCTAACTAATACTTTAGTTCCTTAAGATATTTACTTGAAGATCAGAATTTTGTAAATAGTTTAAAATTGAAAACCCTAAAATAACTACTTTTGTTCTATAAGTTATTTACCTGAAGATCTGCATTTTGTTAGTAGTTTAAAATTAAAAACCCTAAATTAACTACTTTTGTTCTATAAGTTATTTACTTGAAGATCAGAATTTTGTTAATAGTTTAAAATTGAAAACCCTAAAATAAATACTTTTGTTCTATAAGTTATTTACTTGAAGATCTGCATTTTGTTAATAGTTTAAAATTAAAAACTCTAAATTAACTACTTCTGTTCTATACGTTAGTTACTTGAAGATAAGAATGTTGTTAATAGTTTAAAATTGAAAACTCTAAAATAACTACTTTTGTTCTATAAGTTATTTACTAGAAGATCAGAATTTTGTTATTAGTTTAAAATTGAAAACCCTAAAATAACTACTTTTGTTCTATAAGTTATTTACTTGAAGATCTGCATTTTGTTAATAGTTTAAAATTAAAAACTCTAAATTAACTACTTCTGTTCTATAAGTTATTTACATGAAGATCAGTATTTTGTTAATAGTTTAAAATTGAAAACTCTAAAATAACTACTTTTGTTCTATAAGTTATTTACTTGAAGAACAGAATTTTGTAGCAACTTCAAATCAAAATCTTCTAACTAAACTTTAGTTCTTTAAGTTATTTACTTGAAGATCAGAATTTTGTTAATAGTTTAAAATTAAAAACTCTAAATTAACTACTTCTGTTCTATAAGTTATTTACTTGAAGATCTGCATTTTGTTAAAAGTTTAAAATTAAAAACTCTAAATTAACTACTTCTGTTCTATAAGTTATTTACATGAAGATCAGTATTTTGTTAATAGTTTAAAATTGTAAACCCTAAAATAACTACTTTTGTTTTATAAGTTATTTACTTGAAGATCTGCATTTTGTTAAAAGTTTAAAATTAAAAACTCTAAATTAACTACTTCTGTTCTATAAGTTATTTACTTGAAGATCAGAATGTTTTTAATAGTTTAAAATTGAAAACCCTAAAATAACTACTTTTGTTCTATAAGTTATTTACTTGAAGATCTGCATTTTGTTAATAGTTTAAAATTAAAAACTCTAAATTAACTACTTCTGTTCTATAAGTTATTTAGGTGAAGATCAGAATTTTGTTGATAGTTTAAAATTGAAAACCCTAAAATAACTACTTTTGTGCTATAAGTTAATTACTTGAAGATCTGCATTTTGTTAATAGTTTAAAATTAAAAACGCTAAATGAACTACTTCTGTTCTATAAGTTATTTACTTGAAGATCAGAATTTTGTTAATAGTTTAAAATTGAAAACTCTAAAATAACTACTTTTGTTCTAAGTTATTTACTTGAAGAACAGAATTTTGTAGCAATTTAAAATCAAAATCTTCTAACTAATACTTTAGTTCTTTAAGTAATTTACTTGAAGATCAGAATTTTGCTAATAGTTTAAAATTGAAAACCCTAAAATAACTATTTTTGTTCTATAAGTTTTTTACTTGAAGATCTGCATTTTGTTAAAAGTTTAAAATTAAAAACTCTAAATTAACTACTTCTGTTCTATAAGTTATTTACTTGAAGATCAGAATGTTTTTAATAGTTTAAAATTGAAAACTTAAAATAACTACTTTTGTTCTATAAGTTATTTACTTGAATTTTGTTAATATGTAATGTTATGTAATGTTAAAATAAAATGCATTTTGTTAATAGTTTAAAATTAAAGCTATAATCTAACTAGTTTTGTTCTTTTAGTTATTTACTTAAAGAACAGAAATATGTAGACAATTTAAAATCAAAATTTTCAAACTAATACTTTAGTCCTTTAAGTTATTTACTTGAAGATCAGAATTTTGGTAAAAGTTCAAAATTGAAAATACTAAAATAACTGCGTTTGTTCTATAAGTTATTTACTTGTAGATCTGCATTTTGTTATTAGTTTAAAATTAAAAACTCTAAATTAACTACTTCTGTTCTATAAGTTATTTACTTGAAGATCAGAATGCTGTTAAAAGTTTAAAATTGAAAACTCTAAAATAACTACTTTTGTTCTATAAGTTATTTACTTGAAGAACAGAATTTTGTAGCAATTTAAAATCAAAATCTTCTAACTAATACTTTAGTTCCTTAAGATATTTACTTGAAGATCAGAATTTTGTAAATAGTTTAAAATTGAAAACCCTAAAATAACTACTTTTGTTCTATAAGTTATTTACCTGAAGATCTGCATTTTGTTAGTAGTTTAAAATTAAAAACCCTAAATTAACTACTTTTGTTCTATAAGTTATTTACTTGAAGATCAGAATTTTGTTAATAGTTTAAAATTGAAAACCCTAAAATAAATACTTTTGTTCTATAAGTTATTTACTTGAAGATCTGCATTTTGTTAATAGTTTAAAATTAAAAACTCTAAATTAACTACTTCTGTTCTATACGTTAGTTACTTGAAGATAAGAATGTTGTTAATAGTTTAAAATTGAAAACTCTAAAATAACTACTTTTGTTCTATAAGTTATTTACTAGAAGATCAGAATTTTGTTATTAGTTTAAAATTGAAAACCCTAAAATAACTACTTTTGTTCTATAAGTTATTTACTTGAAGATCTGCATTTTGTTAATAGTTTAAAATTAAAAACTCTAAATTAACTACTTCTGTTCTATAAGTTATTTACATGAAGATCAGTATTTTGTTAATAGTTTAAAATTGAAAACTCTAAAATAACTACTTTTGTTCTATAAGTTGTTTACTTGAAGAACAGAATTTTGTAGCAACTTCAAATCAAAATCTTCTAACTAAACTTTAGTTCTTTAAGTTATTTACTTGAAGATCAGAATTTTGTTAATAGTTTAAAATTAAAAACTCTAAATTAACTACTTCTGTTCTATAAGTTATTTACTTGAAGATCTGCTTTTGTTAATAGTTTAAAATTAAAAACTCTAAATTAACTACTTCTGTTCTATAAGTGATTTACATGAAGATCAGAATTTTGTTAATAGTTTAAAATTGAAAACCCTAAAATAACTACTTTTGTTCTATAAGTTATTTACTAGAAGATCTGCATTTTGTTAGTAGTTTAAAATTAAAAACTCTAAATTAACTACTTCTGTTCTATAAGTTATTTACTTGAAGATCAGAATATTATTAATAGTTTAAAATTGAAAACGCTAAAATAACTACTTTTGTTCTATAAGTTATTTACTTGAAGAACAGAATTTTATAGCAACTTAAAATCAATATCTTCTAACTAAACTTTAGTTCTTTAAGTTATTTACTTGAAGATCAGAATTTTTTAATAGTTTAAAATTAAAAACTCTAAATTAACTACTTCTGTTCTATAAGTTATTTACTTGAAGATCAGAATGTTGTTAATAGTTTAAAATTGAAAACTCTAAAATAACTACTTTTGTTCTATAAGTTATTTACTTGAAGAACAGAATTTTGTAGCAATTTAAAATCAAAATCTTCTAACTAATACTTTAGTTCCTTAAGATATTTACTTGAAGATCAGAATTTTGTTAATAGTTTAAAATTGAAAACCCTAAAATAACTACTTTTGTTCTATAAGTTATTTACTTGAAGATCTGCATTTTGTTAACAGTTTAAAATTAAAAACCCTAATTTAACTACTTCTGTTCTATAAGTTATTTACATGAAGATCAGTATTTTGTTAATAGTTTAAAATTGTAAACCCTAAAATAACTACTTTTGTTTTATAAGTTATTTACTTGAAGATCTGCATTTTGTTAAAAGTTTAAAATTAAAAACTCTAAATTAACTACTTCTGTTCTATAAGTTATTTACTTGAAGATCAGAATGTTTTTAATAGTTTAAAATTGAAAACCCTAAAATAACTACTTTTGTTCTATAAGTTATTTACTTGAAGATCTGCATTTTGTTAATAGTTTAAAATTAAAAACTCTAAATTAACTACTTCTGTTCTATAAGTTATTTAGGTGAAGATCAGAATTTTGTTGATAGTTTAAAATTGAAAACCCTAAAATAACTACTTTTGTGCTATAAGTTAATTACTTGAAGATCTGCATTTTGTTAATAGTTTAAAATTAAAAACGCTAAATGAACTACTTCTGTTCTATAAGTTATTTACTTGAAGATCAGAATTTTGTTAATAGTTTAAAATTGAAAACTCTAAAATAACTACTTTTGTTCTAAGTTATTTACTTGAAGAACAGAATTTTGTAGCAATTTAAAATCAAAATCTTCTAACTAATACTTTAGTTCTTTAAGTAATTTACTTGAAGATCAGAATTTTGCTAATAGTTTAAAATTGAAAACCCTAAAATAACTATTTTTGTTCTATAAGTTTTTTACTTGAAGATCTGCATTTTGTTAAAAGTTTAAAATTAAAAACTCTAAATTAACTACTTCTGTTCTATAAGTTATTTACTTGAAGATCAGAATGTTTTTAATAGTTTAAAATTGAAAACTTAAAATAACTACTTTTGTTCTATAAGTTATTTACTTGAATTTTGTTAATATGTAATGTTATGTAATGTTAAAATAAAATGCATTTTGTTAATAGTTTAAAATTAAAGCTATAATCTAACTAGTTTTGTTCTTTTAGTTATTTACTTAAAGAACAGAAATATGTAGACAATTTAAAATCACAATTTTCAAACTAATACTTTAGTCCTTTAAGTTATTTACTTGAAGATCAGAATTTTGGTAAAAGTTCAAAATTGAAAATACTAAAATAACTGCGTTTGTTCTATAAGTTATTTACTTGTAGATCTGCATTTTGTTATTAGTTTAAAATTAAAAACTCTAAATTAACTACTTCTGTTCTATAAGTTATTTACTTGAAGATCAGAATGCTGTTAAAAGTTTAAAATTGAAAACTCTAAAATAACTACTTTTGTTCTATAAGTTATTTACTTGAAGAACAGAATTTTGTAGCAATTTAAAATCAAAATCTTCTAACTAATACTTTAGTTCCTTAAGATATTTACTTGAAGATCAGAATTTTGGAAATAGTTTAAAATTGAAAACCCTAAAATAACTACTTTTGTTCTATAAGTTATTTACCTGAAGATCTGCATTTTGTTAGTAGTTTAAAATTAAAAACCCTAAATTAACTACTTTTGTTCTATAAGTTATTTACTTGAAGATCAGAATTTTGTTAATAGTTTAAAATTGAAAACCCTAAAATAAATACTTTTGTTCTATAAGTTATTTACTTGAAGATCTGCATTTTGTTAATAGTTTAAAATTAAAAACTCTAAATTAACTACTTCTGTTCTATACGTTAGTTACTTGAAGATAAGAATGTTGTTAATAGTTTAAAATTGAAAACTCTAAAATAACTACTTTTGTTCTATAAGTTATTTACTAGAAGATCAGAATTTTGTTATTAGTTTGAAATTGAAAACCCTAAAATAACTACTTTTGTTCTATAAGTTATTTACTTGAAGATCTGCATTTTGTTAATAGTTTAAAATTAAAAACTCTAAATTAACTACTTCTGTTCTATAAGTTATTTACATGAAGATCAGTATTTTGTTAATAGTTTAAAATTGAAAACTCTAAAATAACTACTTTTGTTCTATAAGTTATTTACTTGAAGAACAGAATTTTGTAGCAACTTCAAATCAAAATCTTCTAACTAAACTTTAGTTCTTTAAGTTATTTACTTGAAGATCAGAATTTTGTTAATAGTTTAAAATTAAAAACTCTAAATTAACTACTTCTGTTCTATAAGTTATTTACTTGAAGATCTGCTTTTGTTAATAGTTTAAAATTAAAAACTCTAAATTAACTACTTCTGTTCTATAAGTGATTTACATGAAGATCAGAATTTTGTTAATAGTTTAAAATTGAAAACCCTAAAATAACTACTTTTGTTCTATAAGTTATTTACTAGAAGATCTGTATTTTGTTAATAGTTTAAAATTAAAAACTCTAAATTAACTACTTCTGTTCTATAAGTTATTTACTTGAAGATCAGAATATTATTAATAGTTTAAAATTGAAAACTCTAAAATAACTACTTTTGTTCTATAAGTTATTTACTTGAAGAACAGAATTTTGTAGCAATGTAAAATCAAAATCTTCTAACTAATACTTTAGTACTTTAAGTTATTTACTTGAAGATTAGAATTTTATAATAGTTTAAAATTGAAAACCCTAAACTAACTACTTTTGATCTATAAGTTATTTACTTGAAGATCTGCATTTTGTTAGTAGTTTAAAATTAAAAACTCTAAATTAACTACTTCTGTTCTATAAGTTATTTGCTTGAAGATCAGAATTTTGTTAATAGTTTAAAATTGAAAACGCTAAAATAACTACTTTTGTTCTATAAGTTATTTACTTGAAGAACAGAATTTTATAGCAACTTAAAATCAAAATCTTCTAACTAAACTTTAGTTCTTTAAGTTATTTACTTGAAGATCAGAATTTTTTAATAGTTTAAAATTAAAAACTCTAAATTAACTACTTCTGTTCTATAAGTTATTTACTTGAAGATCAGAATGTTGTTAATAGTTTAAAATTGAAAACTCTAAAATAACTACTTTTGTTCTATAAGTTATTTACTTGAAGATCTGCATTTTGTTAATAGTTTAAAATTAAAAACTCTAAATTAACTACTTCTGTTCTATAAATTATTAATATGAAGATCAGTATTTTGTTAATAGTTTAAAATTGTAAACCCTAAAATAACTACTTTTGTTCTATAAGTTATTTACTTGAAGATCTGCATTTTGTTAACAGTTTAAAATTAAAAACTCTAAATTAACTACTTCTGTTCTATAAGTTATTTACATGAAGATCAGTATTTTGTTAATAGTTTAAAATTGTAAACCCTAAAATAACTACTTTTGTTTTATAAGTTATTTACTTGAAGATCTGCATTTTGTTAAAAGTTTAAAATTAAAAACTCTAAATTAACTACTTCTGTTCTATAAGTTATTTACTTGAAGATCAGAATGTTTTTAATAGTTTAAAATTGAAAACCCTAAAATAACTACTTTTGTTCTATAAGTTATTTACTTGAAGATCTGCATTTTGTTAATAGTTTAAAATTAAAAACTCTAAATTAACTACTTCTGTTCTATAAGTTATTTACATGAAGATCAGAATTTTGTTGATAGTTTAAAATTGAAAACCCTAAAATAACTACTTTTGTGCTATAAGTTAATTACTTGAAGATCTGCATTTTGTTAATAGTTTAAAATTAAAAACGCTAAATTAACTACTTCTGTTCTATAAGTTATTTACTTGAAGATCAGAATTTTGTTAGTAGTTTAAAATTGAAAACTTAAAATAACTACTTTTGTTCTATAAGTTATTTACTTGAATTTTGTTAATATGTAATGTTATGTAATGTTAAAATAAAATGCATTTTGTTAATAGTTTAAAATTAAAGCTATAATCTAACTAGTTTTGTTCTTTTAGTTATTTACTTAAAGAACAGAAATATGTAGACAATTTAAAATCAAAATCTTCAAACTAATACTTTAGTCCTTTAAGTTATTTACTTGAAGATCAGAATTTTGGTAAAAGATCAAAATTGAAAATACTAAAATAACTGCGTTTGTTCTATAAGTTATTTACTTGTAGATCTGCATTTTGTTATTAGTTTAAAATTAAAAACTCTAAATTAACTACTTCTGTTCTATAAGTTATTTACTTGAAGATCAGAATGCTGTTAAAAGTTTAAAATTGAAAACTCTAAAATAACTACTTTTGTTCTATAAGTTATTTACTTGAAGAACAGAATTTTGTAGCAATTTAAAATCAAAATCTTCTAACTAATACTTTAGTTCCTTAAGATATTTACTTGAAGATCAGAATTTTGTAAATAGTTTAAAATTGAAAACCCTAAAATAACTACTTTTGTTCTATAAGTTATTTACTTGAATTTTGTTAATATGTAATGTTATGTAATGTTAAAATAAAATGCATTTTGTTAATAGTTTAAAATTAAAGCTATAATCTAACTAGTTTTGTTCTTTTAGTTATTTACTTAAAGAACAGAAATATGTAGACAATTTAAAATCAAAATCTTCAAACTAATACTTTAGTCCTTTAAGTTATTTACTTGAAGATCAGAATTTTGGTAAAAGTTCAAAATTGAAAATACTAAAATAACTGCGTTTGTTCTATAAGTTATTTACTTGAAGATCAGAATGCTGTAAAAAGTTTAAAATTGAAAACTCTAGAATAACTACTTTTGTTCTATAAGTTATTTACTTGAAGAACAGAATTTTGTAGCAATTTAAAATCAAAATCTTCTAACTAATACTTTAGTTCCTTAAGATATTTACTTGAAGATCAGAATTTTGTAAATAGTTTAAAATTGAAAACCCTAAAATAACTACTTTTGTTCTATAAGTTATTTACCTGAAGATCTGCATTTTGTTAGTAGTTTAAAATTAAAAACCCTAAATTAACAACTTTTGTTCTATAAGTTATTTACTTGAAGATCAGAATTTTGTAAATAGTTTAAAATTGAAAACCCTAAAATAACTACTTTTGTTCTATAAGTTATTTACCTGAAGATCTGCATTTTGTTAGTAGTTTAAAATTAAAAACCCTAAATTAACTACTTTTGTTCTATAAGTTATTTACTTGAAGATCAGAATTTTGTTAATAGTTTAAAATTGAAAACTCTAAAATAACTACTTTTGTTCTATAAGTTATTTACTTGAAGAACAGAATTTTATAGCAACTTAAAATCAAAATCTTCTAACTAAACTTTAGTTCTTTAAGTTATTTACTTGAAGATCAGAATTTTTTAATAGTTTAAAATTAAAAACTCTAAATTAACTACTTCTGTTCTATAAGTTATTTACTTGAAGATCAGAATGTTGTAAATAGTTTAAAATTGAAAACTCTAAAATAACTACTTTTGTTCTATAAGTTATTTACTTGAAGAACAGAATTTTGTAGCAATTTAAAATCAAAATCTTCTAACTAATACTTTAGTTCCTTAAGATATTTACTTGAAGATCAGAATTTTGTTAATAGTTTAAAATTGAAAACCCTAAAATAACTACTTTTGTTCTATAAGTTATTTACTTGAAGATCTGCATTTTGTTAATAGTTTAAAATTAAAAACTCTAAATTAACTACTTCTGTTCTATAAATTATTAATATGAAGATCAGTATTTTGTTAATAGTTTAAAATTGTAAACCCTAAAATAACTACTTTTGTTCTATAAGTTATTTACTTGAAGATCTGCATTTTGTTAACAGTTTAAAATTAAAAACTCTAAATTAACTACTTCTGTTCTATAAGTTATTTACATGAAGATCAGTATTTTGTTAATAGTTTAAAATTGTAAACCCTAAAATAACTACTTTTGTTTTATAAGTTATTTACTTGAAGATCTGCATTTTGTTAAAAGTTTAAAATTAAAAACTCTAAATTAACTACTTCTGTTCTATAAGTTATTTACTTGAAGATCAGAATGTTTTTAATAGTTTAAAATTGAAAACCCTAAAATAACTACTTTTGTGCTATAAGTTATTTACTTGAAGATCTGCATTTTGTTAATAGTTTAAAGTTAAAAACTCTAAATTAACTACTTCTGTTCTATAAGTTATTTACATGAAGATCAGAATTTTGTTGATAGTTTAAAATTGAAAACCCTAAAATAACTACTTTTGTGCTATAAGTTAATTACTTGAAGATCTGCATTTTGTTAATAGTTTAAAATTAAAAACGCTAAATTAACTACTTCTGTTCTATAAGTTATTTACTTGAAGATCAGAATTTTGTTAATAGTTTAAAATTGAAAACTCTAAAATAACTACTTTTGTTCTAAGTTATTTACTTGAAGAACAGAATTTTGTAGCAATTTAAAATCAAAATCTTCTAACTAATACTTTAGTTCTTTAAGTAATTTACTTGAAGATCAGAATTTTGCTAATAGTTTAAAATTGAAAACCCTAAAATAACTATTTTTGTTCTATAAGTTTTTTACTTGAAGATCTGCATTTTGTTAAAAGTTTAAAATTAAAAACTCTAAATTAACTACTTCTGTTCTATAAGTTATTTACATGAAGATCAGTATTTTGTTAATAGTTTAAAATTGTAAACCCTAAAATAACTACTTTTGTTTTATAAGTTATTTACTTGAAGATCTGCATTTTGTTAAAAGTTTAAAATTAAAAACTCTAAATTAACTACTTCTGTTCTATAAGTTATTTACTTGAAGATCAGAATGTTTTTAATAGTTTAAAATTGAAAACCCTAAAATAACTACTTTTGTTCTATAAGTTATTTACTTGAAGATCTGCATTTTGTTAATAGTTTAAAATTAAAAACTCTAAATTAACTACTTCTGTTCTATAAGTTATTTACATGAAGATCAGAATTTTGTTGATAGTTTAAAATTGAAAACCCTAAAATAACTACTTTTGTGCTATAAGTTAATTACTTGAAGATCTGCATTTTGTTAATAGTTTAAAATTAAAAACGCTAAATTAACTACTTCTGTTCTATAAGTTATTTACTTGAAGATCAGAATTTTGTTAGTAGTTTAAAATTGAAAACTTAAAATAACTACTTTTGTTCTATAAGTTATTTACTTGAATTTTGTTAATATGTAATGTTATGTAATGTTAAAATAAAATGCATTTTGTTAATAGTTTAAAATTAAAGCTATAATCTAACTAGTTTTGTTCTTTTAGTTATTTACTTAAAGAACAGAAATATGTAGACAATTTAAAATCAAAATCTTCAAACTAATACTTTAGTCCTTTAAGTTATTTACTTGAAGATCAGAATTTTGGTAAAAGATCAAAATTGAAAATACTAAAATAACTGCGTTTGTTCTATAAGTTATTTACTTGTAGATCTGCATTTTGTTATTAGTTTAAAATTAAAAACTCTAAATTAACTACTTCTGTTCTATAAGTTATTTACTTGAAGATCAGAATGCTGTTAAAAGTTTAAAATTGAAAACTCTAAAATAACTACTTTTGTTCTATAAGTTATTTACTTGAAGAACAGAATTTTGTAGCAATTTAAAATCAAAATCTTCTAACTAATACTTTAGTTCCTTAAGATATTTACTTGAAGATCAGAATTTTGTAAATAGTTTAAAATTGAAAACCCTAAAATAACTACTTTTGTTCTATAAGTTATTTACTTGAATTTTGTTAATATGTAATGTTATGTAATGTTAAAATAAAATGCATTTTGTTAATAGTTTAAAATTAAAGCTATAATCTAACTAGTTTTGTTCTTTTAGTTATTTACTTAAAGAACAGAAATATGTAGACAATTTAAAATCAAAATCTTCAAACTAATACTTTAGTCCTTTAAGTTATTTACTTGAAGATCAGAATTTTGGTAAAAGTTCAAAATTGAAAATACTAAAATAACTGCGTTTGTTCTATAAGTTATTTACTTGAAGATCAGAATGCTGTAAAAAGTTTAAAATTGAAAACTCTAGAATAACTACTTTTGTTCTATAAGTTATTTACTTGAAGAACAGAATTTTGTAGCAATTTAAAATCAAAATCTTCTAACTAATACTTTAGTTCCTTAAGATATTTACTTGAAGATCAGAATTTTGTAAATAGTTTAAAATTGAAAACCCTAAAATAACTACTTTTGTTCTATAAGTTATTTACCTGAAGATCTGCATTTTGTTAGTAGTTTAAAATTAAAAACCCTAAATTAACAACTTTTGTTCTATAAGTTATTTACTTGAAGATCAGAATTTTGTAAATAGTTTAAAATTGAAAACCCTAAAATAACTACTTTTGTTCTATAAGTTATTTACCTGAAGATCTGCATTTTGTTAGTAGTTTAAAATTAAAAACCCTAAATTAACTACTTTTGTTCTATAAGTTATTTACTTGAAGATCAGAATTTTGTTAATAGTTTAAAATTGAAAACTCTAAAATAACTACTTTTGTTCTATAAGTTATTTACTTGAAGAACAGAATTTTATAGCAACTTAAAATCAAAATCTTCTAACTAAACTTTAGTTCTTTAAGTTATTTACTTGAAGATCAGAATTTTTTAATAGTTTAAAATTAAAAACTCTAAATTAACTACTTCTGTTCTATAAGTTATTTACTTGAAGATCAGAATGTTGTAAATAGTTTAAAATTGAAAACTCTAAAATAACTACTTTTGTTCTATAAGTTATTTACTTGAAGAACAGAATTTTGTAGCAATTTAAAATCAAAATCTTCTAACTAATACTTTAGTTCCTTAAGATATTTACTTGAAGATCAGAATTTTGTTAATAGTTTAAAATTGAAAACCCTAAAATAACTACTTTTGTTCTATAAGTTATTTACTTGAAGATCTGCATTTTGTTAATAGTTTAAAATTAAAAACTCTAAATTAACTACTTCTGTTCTATAAATTATTAATATGAAGATCAGTATTTTGTTAATAGTTTAAAATTGTAAACCCTAAAATAACTACTTTTGTTCTATAAGTTATTTACTTGAAGATCTGCATTTTGTTAACAGTTTAAAATTAAAAACTCTAAATTAACTACTTCTGTTCTATAAGTTATTTACATGAAGATCAGTATTTTGTTAATAGTTTAAAATTGTAAACCCTAAAATAACTACTTTTGTTTTATAAGTTATTTACTTGAAGATCTGCATTTTGTTAAAAGTTTAAAATTAAAAACTCTAAATTAACTACTTCTGTTCTATAAGTTATTTACTTGAAGATCAGAATGTTTTTAATAGTTTAAAATTGAAAACCCTAAAATAACTACTTTTGTGCTATAAGTTATTTACTTGAAGATCTGCATTTTGTTAATAGTTTAAAGTTAAAAACTCTAAATTAACTACTTCTGTTCTATAAGTTATTTACATGAAGATCAGAATTTTGTTGATAGTTTAAAATTGAAAACCCTAAAATAACTACTTTTGTGCTATAAGTTAATTACTTGAAGATCTGCATTTTGTTAATAGTTTAAAATTAAAAACGCTAAATTAACTACTTCTGTTCTATAAGTTATTTACTTGAAGATCAGAATTTTGTTAATAGTTTAAAATTGAAAACTCTAAAATAACTACTTTTGTTCTAAGTTATTTACTTGAAGAACAGAATTTTGTAGCAATTTAAAATCAAAATCTTCTAACTAATACTTTAGTTCTTTAAGTAATTTACTTGAAGATCAGAATTTTGCTAATAGTTTAAAATTGAAAACCCTAAAATAACTATTTTTGTTCTATAAGTTTTTTACTTGAAGATCTGCATTTTGTTAAAAGTTTAAAATTAAAAACTCTAAATTAACTACTTCTGTTCTATAAGTTATTTACTTGAAGATCAGAATGTTTTTAATAGTTTAAAATTGAAAACTTAAAATAACTACTTTTGTTCTATAAGTTATTTACTTGAATTTTGTTAATATGTAATGTTATGTAATGTTAAAATAAAATGCATTTTGTTAATAGTTTAAAATTAAAGCTATAATCTAACTAGTTTTGTTCTTTTAGTTATTTACTTAAAGAACAGAAATATGTAGACAATTTAATATCTGTTTGGGCCAATTCTCACTTCTAAAATTATAGTGAGAATGAAAAAGTGGACTGTATATTTGGTTTATGATTGCGTAATAGATGTTAGAAATAATAGTGACTTACCAGAGAATTCTTCTTGCTTCTCCTCTCTCTTCGGATGGGAAATAACATATAGGGTGAAGGGAAAGGATAACAATAGGATGATCACCGATAAGCACTATTATAATGTAGCGAAATGTTCCTTTATTAATCAGCTGGTCAAGGTTGGTTGTTGGTCACAAAACACTTGAAAAAACCGGGAAAATATCACAAAACTGATATTAGAACAAATTGTTGGTTCTTCCAATATGGCGCGTGTCCTCGACTCTTCGGCGCATACTCAGATCGCCTCGACGGGAAGAATTTGAGAAGTGGCGTAAACATCCTGCCGGCCCGGGCTTGAATTATCAATTCAAGAGGGAATATTTTTATAAACAAACAAAAGGAATTATCATTAAAGAAGAAAACAAATAAGGGAAATTCCAAATCAAAATTAACATAAATTCAATGCAGGCAAAATTAAATACGGATCAAAAAAAAAACAAAAAATGAACAAAACTAAAACCATTGGTTACTGGTTTGGAAGTGGGCAAAGTTTACCAATGGTCGGCTATAAAACACTCGGTAGATAAATCGGAAGCCAACTCGAGATGAACAGCTTTTGTTGCTAGACACACAAAGAGGCAGACGTAGGCTTTCTGGGTTCGGACACCTCGACGACGACTTAACGTAATTTGAAAGGCTCCTGTGAAATCAAATCCTGTTGATATAAAGGCTTTAGCTTGGTTAACTTTTTCAAATGGTAAATTAGCCATCAAAGGAATTGTAGGCTTTGGAGATAAACTAAAACAATGATTGCATTTCCAAATGCATCGGCGAATTATACTTCTTGCTGATAAAATCCAGTAATTTTGCATTAACAAAGATTGCAATAAATATGCTCCCGCATGATGATGTAGTTTGTGATAATAGGTAATTAACATGATTACCAACGGGTCTGATTTGGGTAATAAAATAGGATGTTTGTGGTCATAACTAACAGCAGCGTTGGCTAACCGCCCTCCAACTCGGATAAGACCTTCTTTTATAAAGGGACATAAACGACGTAGGTTGGATGGATCGATTTTATTATTCTTTAAACTATGAAACTCTCTTTGAAAATAACGTTGTTGAACGGCTTTTATGAGAAACATTTCGGCAGTTTTTAAATGCAAAGTGGTAATCGATGTTTGGTTTGATAAAACTTTTATAAATCGAAGAACATAAACGGTGGCGTTTAGAAGTTTGGTCCAAGACGAGAAATAATTTATCAATGAATACAATGGAGAAATCACATCTGGAACGGTAAGAAGCACTAATTCTTTCTTATCATCATCATCGGAAGGGACTATAATCTCACAAAAGGGTTTAATTGGCCATTTGGAACGAGATGATGTCAACAAAAGAGGGCCAGCAAACCATGTAGGATGGTGAAGTAAAGTTGAAGGAGTGAGTCCTCGAGATGCACAATCAGACACATTCAATTTCCCTGGAACGTAATACCAATGTAACGGAGGTAAACAAGTTTGTATCTTTGCTACTCTATTTCCAACAAATGGTTTTAATTTCTTAGTAGTCGAATTGATCCAACATAAGGTTATATTGGAGTCGGTAAATGCAAAAATATTATTTATTTTTACTCGATTGGAATATATATCTCGAACATGTGCTAAAAGTTTAGATAATAACGTAGCGGCGCAAAGTTCCAAACGTGGAAGGGTAATTTTACACATGGGGGCAACCTTGGATTGAGCACATAGGAATCTCACATTAATTTTATTGGACGAGTCAATAGTTTGTAGATAAACTACTGCAGCATATCCGGATTGACTTGCGTCTGCAAAACCAATTAATGTCACAGGAGTCTTCTCAAATACCAAAACATGACGTGGAATTTCTAACTTGTTTAGAAGAACGAATTCATTTTGGCATTTTGTCCATATTTTTCCAATTTCCGGAGGTGCTGGGGTATCCCAGTCGATGCCCATCTCCCACAACTTCTTAATTAACAATTTAATCAATAACGTGATAGGGGCCAAAAAACCTAATGGATCAAACGTACGTGCTACTAAAGATAACATATTCCTCTTAGTGCAGGGTAGAATATTTATTGTTATCTTAAAATAAAACTGGTCTGTCACGGGATTCCAACGTAAACCAAGAATTTTTACGTTATCTTGATTAAAATCGAAAGGCTGGATTAATTTAAATTCATCTGGAATACGTTCTAAGAAGTTGGACGAATTTGAAGTCCATTTTGCTAATTGAAATCCACCGGACTTGAACATATTAATTAGGTCAGGGTATAATTCAATTGCTTCTTTAATAGTGGGTACACTAGAAATCAAATCATCCATATACATATCTCTGTTAACATATGCTACAGCTCGAGGATAGGACAGAGATTCGTAACTTGCTAATTGTTTTACTGTTCGTAAACTTAGGAAGGGAGATGATTTGACACCAAAGGTTACTGTATTTAATTCATAAACCTGGATGGGATCTTCCGGATTGAATCTCCATAAGATGCGTTGATATGGTCTGTGTGACTCGATCACATTAATTTGACGATACATCTGTTTGACGTCTGATGAAAAGGCAATTGGAAATAAGCGAAAATTTAGCAAGATCGGTATCGAATGATTTTGCAATTTAGCGCCGGTATATAAAATATCATTCAATGAAAGTCCATTATCAGATTTCATACTTGCATCAAAAACTATGCGACATGGGGTTGAAACGCTTTCCGGTTTAAATACACAGTGATGAGGAATATAATAACCAGGAGAATTTAAACTACTTTCTGGTGCTAACAACATATGCTTTTGGCTTAAGTAGTCTTTGATGACGGAATTATAAAGCATTCGAAGATTTGGGGATTTTAGCAATCGGTTTTCCAAAGAAATTAATCTTCTTTTAGCAAGAAAATATGAATCACCTAACTTCTCTGGATCATCCTTAAACGGTAAAGCCACGGTATAACGCCCTTTCTCATCACGCTTCACATGGTTTACAAATATTTCTTCGGCTACAGTATCTTCTTTAGTTGACGCAGGAGGATTGAAATCTTCAAGTTCAAACATTTTTTCTACTAAATTATCTAAGGTTAAGAACGTCGTCGATCGGTTCAGAGGACTTATGTTGGTTTTCATTTGAGAAATATTGCCCAGAATCACATATCCTAAGGTGGTTTGAATGGCTGTAGGGGTGTTAAGGGTTCCCGGTATTTTGTGAGTACCTAATATCTCAGCAAACATAGCTGCTCCAAGAAGACCATCAATTGGACCAGGAATATTAAATGTCGGATCAGCTAATGGTAGAAATTTTAGGTGATTGTAGAATTGAATATCTACTGGAAAGCTTGGCAATTCGTCACTAATTTTATCGATGAGTAACACTTCAATTGGGTATTTCAAATTGGAATTCAAATTTGAAGAAATAGTTAAACTTGTTCGTCCACTAATGGGTTTGGTAGCTGAACCAATTGCAATGGCACATGTAGATAATTTGGTGAAAGATAATCCTAATCGGTTACAACAATTGAAGGTCAAGAAATTGGACATAGACCCGCTATCGATAATGAATCGAAGTGTACGCTCTTTATTCCATTTATCCTTTACTTTAACTAGGGCTGTGCTCAACAAAACGTAATTGGGACTCGGATTCTTAACTGACAGAACGTTAGTGCATAAACTGTGAACCGCTTCGTTGTTAGAATTCATTGCGGCATTGGAAATTTCGGTAGATGAAGTAGGGGTTGCCAAACTAATTGGATTGGTTTTATGCAATAAGGTATGATGTCTTTTATTGCAGATGGTGCAGTTAAATCTCGATGGACACGAAGATGCGGAATGTTTAGATGAAAAACAATTAAAGCAAAGATTATTATCTTTTAATAGGCCAAACTTGTGTTCGTGTGTGCTATTCCTGAAGTGAATACAATCTTTCAGCAAATGTGGTTGTTTATTACACGAAATGCAATTTCGAAAATTGGTTTTCGAACGAGAGTCGGTACTATTAGTGAAGAAAGTCTTAGGATTTTTGAAATGTGGATCACTAACAGGATGCTTGTCATGTTTTATAACGATTTTGCTTTGCTGACGAACAAAACTTATCAATTGGTCATAAGTTGGCATATCTGTAGTCTTGGAATTAATCAATTCAAAAGCATTAATGGTTTCTTGAGATAATTTTGACATAGCCAGGTAGGTGATAATGTAATCAGCGAGGTTATCAATTTTCAATCTCTTCAAGCTGCTGACACTGGTATCAAAGTTTTCCAAAAAGAACTGTAATTTTGTAGGATGATGCATTGATAATGGGCGAAACTTGGTTATTCTATCTAAATACAAGTTAGATAAGAATTTCTTGTCATGGTAGGTATCTTTTAGGAGTTTCCATATGATATCATAATTATCAGGTACGGGTTCTATACCACTGCATGTTTTTAATGCTTTACCGTGTAAACTTCCTAATAAATACTGGAGTTTTTCACTTTTGGAATATTCAGGTTTAGCATGGATCAGGTTCTTAAAATTACCATAAAAAATTGGCCAAAGCGACATATCAGTGCCATCAAACTTAACTAATTCAATCTTGGGAAGCCTCACTTTTGGTCTGTGTTCATTACCAGCTAATGATGTTGTGGGTAAATTATTTGCACCAGGTTTTAACAATTCGGAAGCTAGGTATTGGATGGTATCGTGCATATCATCAAAACCATGGAACAAAGCATAATCAGGTTTTTCCTCTGGATTTAGGTCAAACTTTAAATTTATTATTTCTTGCGTAGTTTCCTTATAGTCCATAACTACTTTTTCGATGGTGTGGTATCTTATTTTAAAGTTTTCCTTGTAGGTGCGGTTAGAAATATCATTTCTGAAGGTTACTGCAGCATCATGACATAATTGTATTCGTCTAAATATGTTTTCTCGCTTCGCAGACAAAATTTCTAGCCTTTTTTCCATTTGGGTTTTTGTCATTTTGGTAATCTTCTTAGTTTGAATTTAAAAAACAAATTCGGTTTTAACTGGCAAATATTTAACGAACGTGATAAAACTATCAATGCAGCTGCGGAAAGAAATATCGTTTCGATTACGATACTCAATTTAACAAAATCGGAAATTTTCAAAGAAATAATTTTGTAATAAAATCAAAAAATTGGATTAATCTAATCTTCAAAATTAGAATCGAACAAATGGTGGAATTAAAACTATAACAAATCGCTGAATAATCAAGAAAATGATCAGAAAAGTTAACACAATCAACTGGGCAGAAATCACTGAATTGAGTTGGAAAAAAACAAACAATAACCCAATTCGGCTCGAAGGAACAAATGTTTGGGCCAATTCTCACTTCTAAAATTATAGTGAGAATGAAAAAGTGGACTGTATATTTGGTTTATGATTGCGTAATAGATGTTAGAAATAATAGTGACTTACCAGAGAATTCTTCTTGCTTCTCCTCTCTCTTCGGATGGGAAATAACATATAGGGTGAAGGGAAAGGATAACAATAGGATGATCACCGATAAGCACTATTATAATGTAGCGAAATGTTCCTTTATTAATCAGCTGGTCAAGGTTGGTTGTTGGTCACAAAACACTTGAAAAAACCGGGAAAATATCACAAAACTGATATTAGAACAAATTGTTGGTTCTTCCAATATGGCGCGTGTCCTCGACTCTTCGGCGCATACTCAGATCGCCTCGACGGGAAGAATTTGAGAAGTGGCGTAAACAATATCAAAATCTTCAAACTAATACTTTAGTCCTTTAAGTTATTTACTTGAAGATCAGAATTTTGGTAAAAGTTCAAAATTGAAAATACTAAAATAACTGCGTTTGTTCTATAAGTTATTTACTTGTAGATCTGCATTTTGTTATTAGTTTAAAATTAAAAACTCTAAATTAACTACTTCTGTTCTATAAGTTATTTACTTGAAGATCAGAATGCTGTTAAAAGTTTAAAATTGAAAACTCTAAAATAACTACTTTTGTTCTATAAGTTATTTACTTGAAGAACAGAATTTTGTAGCAATTTAAAATCAAAATCTTCTAACTAATACTTTAGTTCCTTAAGATATTTACTTGAAGATCAGAATTTTGTAAATAGTTTAAAATTGAAAACCCTAAAATAACTACTTTTGTTCTATAAGTTATTTACCTGAAGATCTGCATTTTGTTAGTAGTTTAAAATTAAAAACCCTAAATTAACTACTTTTGTTCTATAAGTTATTTACTTGAAGATCAGAATTTTGTAAATAGTTTAAAATTGAAAACCCTAAAATAACTACTTTTGTTCTATAAGTTATTTACCTGAAGATCTGCATTTTGTTAGTAGTTTAAAATTAAAAACCCTAAATTAACTACTTTTGTTCTATAAGTTATTTACTTGAAGATCAGAATTTTGTTAATAGTTTAAAATTGAAAACTCTAAAATAACTACTTTTGTTCTATAAGTTATTTACTTGAAGAACAGAATTTTATAGCAACTTAAAATCAAAATCTTCTAACTAAACTTTAGTTCTTTAAGTTATTTACTTGAAGATCAGAATTTTTTAATAGTTTAAAATTAAAAACTCTAAATTAACTACTTCTGTTCTATAAGTTATTTACTTGAAGATCAGAATGTTGTAAATAGTTTAAAATTGAAAACTCTAAAATAACTACTTTTGTTCTATAAGTTATTTACTTGAAGAACAGAATTTTGTAGCAATTTAAAATCAAAATCTTCTAACTAATACTTTAGTTCCTTAAGATATTTACTTGAAGATCAGAATTTTGTTAATAGTTTAAAATTGAAAACCCTAAAATAACTACTTTTGTTCTATAAGTTATTTACTTGAAGATCTGCATTTTGTTAATAGTTTAAAATTAAAAACTCTAAATTAACTACTTCTGTTCTATAAATTATTAATATGAAGATCAGTATTTTGTTAATAGTTTAAAATTGTAAACCCTAAAATAACTACTTTTGTTCTATAAGTTATTTACTTGAAGATCTGCATTTTGTTAACAGTTTAAAATTAAAAACTCTAAATTAACTACTTCTGTTCTATAAGTTATTTACATGAAGATCAGTATTTTGTTAATAGTTTAAAATTGTAAACCCTAAAATAACTACTTTTGTTTTATAAGTTATTTACTTGAAGATCTGCATTTTGTTAAAAGTTTAAAATTAAAAACTCTAAATTAACTACTTCTGTTCTATTAGTTATTTACTTGAAGATCAGAATGTTTTTAATAGTTTAAAATTGAAAACCCTAAAATAACTACTTTTGTTCTATAAGTTATTTACTTGAAGATCTGCATTTTGTTAATAGTTTAAAATTAAAAACTCTAAATTAACTACTTCTGTTCTATAAGTTATTTACATGAAGATCAGAATTTTGTTGATAGTTTAAAATTGAAAACCCTAAAATAACTACTTTTGTGCTATAAGTTAATTACTTGAAGATCTGCATTTTGTTAATAGTTTAAAATTAAAAACGCTAAATTACCTACTTCTGTTCTATAAGTTATTTACTTGAAGATCAGAATTTTGTTAATAGTTTAAAATTGAAAACTCTAAAATAACTACTTTTGTTCTAAGTTATTTACTTGAAGAACAGAATTTTGTAGCAATTTAAAATCAAAATCTTCTAACTAATACTTTAGTTCTTTAAGTAATTTACTTGAAGATCAGAATTTTGCTAATAGTTTAAAATTGAAAACCCTAAAATAACTATTTTTGTTCTATAAGTTTTTTACTTGAAGATCTGCATTTTGTTAAAAGTTTAAAATTAAAAACTCTAAATTAACTACTTCTGTTCTATAAGTTATTTACTTGAAGATCAGAATGTTTTTAATAGTTTAAAATTGAAAACTTAAAATAACTACTTTTGTTCTATAAGTTATTTACTTGAATTTTGTTAATATGTAATGTTATGTAATGTTAAAATAAAATGCATTTTGTTAATAGTTTAAAATTAAAGCTATAATCTAACTAGTTTTGTTCTTTTAGTTATTTACTTAAAGAACAGAAATATGTAGACAATTTAATATCAAAATCTTCAAACTAATACTTTAGTCCTTTAAGTTATTTACTTGAAGATCAGAATTTTGGTAAAAGTTCAAAATTGAAAATACTAAAATAACTGCGTTTGTTCTATAAGTTATTTACTTGTAGATCTGCATTTTGCTATTAGTTTAAAATTAAAAACTCTAAATTAGCTACTTCTGTTCTATAAGTTATTTACTTGAAGATCAGAATGCTGTTAAAAGTTTAAAATTGAAAACTCTAAAATAACTTCTTTTGTTCTATAAGTTATTTACTTGAAGAACAGAATTTTGTAGCAATTTAAAATCAAAATCTTCTAACTAATACTTTAGTTCCTTAAGATATTTACTTGAAGATCAGAATTTTGTAAATAGTTTAAAATTGAAAACCCTAAAATAACTACTTTTGTTCTATAAGTTATTTACCTGAAGATCTGCATTTTGTTAGTAGTTTAAAATTAAAAACCCTAAATTAACTACTTTTGTTCTATAAGTTATTTACTTGAAGATCAGAATTTTGTTAATAGTTTAAAATTGAAAACCCTAAAATAAATACTTTTGTTCTATAAGTTATTTACTTGAAGATCTGCATTTTGTTAATAGTTTAAAATTAAAAACTCTAAATTAACTACTTCTGTTCTATAAGTTATTTACTTGAAGATCTGCTTTTGTTAATAGTTTAAAATTAAAAACTCTAAACTAACTACTTCTGTTCTATAAGTGATTTACATGAAGATCAGAATTTTGTTAATAGTTTAAAATTGAAAACCCTAAAATAACTACTTTTGTTCTATAAGTTATTTACTAGAAGATCTGTATTTTGTTAATAGTTTAAAATTAAAAACTCTAAATTAACTACTTCTGTTCTATAAGTTATTTACTTGAAGATCAGAATATTATTAATAGTTTAAAATTGAAAACTCTAAAATAACTACTTTTGTTCTATAAGTTATTTACTTGAAGAACAGAATTTTGTAGCAATGTAAAATCAAAATCTTCTAACTAATACTTTATTACTTTAAGTTATTTACTTGAAGATTAGAATTTTATAATAGTTTAAAATTGAAAACCCTAAACTAACTACTTTTGATCTATAAGTTATTTACTTGAAGATCTGCGTTTTGTTAGTAGTTTAAAATTAAAAACTCTAAATTAACTACTTCTGTTCTATAAGTTATTTGCTTGAAGATCAGAATTTTGTTAATGGTTTAAAATTGAAAACTCTAAAATAACTACTTTTGTTCTATAAGTTATTTACTTGAAGAACAGAATTTTATAGCAACTTAAAATCAAAATCTTCTAACTAAACTTTAGTTCTTTAAGTTATTTACTTGAAGATCAGAATTTTTTAATAGTTTAAAATTAAAAACTCTAAATTAACTACTTCTGTTCTATAAGTGATTGACATGAAGATCAGAATTTTGTTAATAGTTTAAAATTGAAAACCCTAAAATAACTACTTTTGTTCTATAAGTTATTTACTAGAAGATCTGTATTTTGTTAATAGTTTAAAATTAAAAACTCTAAATTAACTACTTTTGTTCTATAAGTTATTTACTTGAAGAACAGAATTTTGTAGCAATGTAAAATCAAAATCTTCTAACTAATACTTTAGTACTTTAAGTTATTTACTTGAAGATTAGAATTTTATAATAGTTTAAAATTGAAAACCCTAAACTAACTACTTTTGTTCTATAAGTTATTTACTTGAAGAACAGAATTTTGTAGCAATTTAAAATCAAAATCTTCTAACTAATACTTTAGTACTTTAAGTTATTTACTTGAAGATTAGAATTTTGTTAATAGTTTAAAATTGAAAACTCTAAAATAACTACTTTTGTTCTATAAGTTATTTACTTGAAGAACAGAATTTTATAGCAACTTAAAATCAAAATCTTCTAACTAAACTTTAGTTCTTTAAGTTATTTACTTGAAGATCAGAATGTTGTTAATAGTTTAAAATTGAAAACTCTAAAATAACTACTTTTGTTCTATAAGTTATTTACTTGAAGAACAGAATTTTGTAGCAATTTAAAATCAAAATCTTCTAACTAATACTTTAGTTCCTTAAGATATTTACTTGAAGATCAGAATTTTGTTAATAGTTTAAAATTGAAAACCCTAAAATAACTACTTTTGTTCTATAAGTTATTTACTTGAAGATCTGCATTTTGTTAATAGTTTAAAATTAAAAACTCTAAATTAACTACTTCTGTTCTATAAATTATTAATATGAAGATCAGTATTTTGTTAATAGTTTAAAATTGTAAACCCTAAAATAACTACTTTTGTTCTATAAGTTATTTACTTGAAGATCTGCATTTTGTTAACAGTTTAAAATTAAAAACTCTAAATTAACTACTTCTGTTCTATAAGGTATTTACATGAAGATCAGTATTTTGTTAATAGTTTAAAATTGTAAACCCTAAAATAACTACTTTTGTTTTATAAGTTATTTACTTGAAGATCTGCATTTTGTTAAAAGTTTAAAATTAAAAACTCTAAATTAACTACTTCTGTTCTATAAGTTATTTACTTGAAGATCAGAATGTTTTTAATAGTTTAAAATTGAAAACCCTAAAATAACTACTTTTGTTCTATAAGTTAATTACTTGAAGATCTGCATTTTGTTAATAGTTTAAAATTAAAAACTCTAAATTAACTACTTCTGTTCTATAAGTTATTTACATGAAGATCAGAATTTTGTTGATAGTTTAAAATTGAAAACCCTAAAATAACTACTTTTGTGCTATAAGTTATTTACTTGAAGATCTGCATTTTGTTAATAGTTTAAAATTAAAAACGCTAAATTAACTACTTCTGTTCTATAAGTTATTTACTTGAAGATGAGAATTTTGTTAATAGTTTAAAATTGAAAACTCTAAAATAACTACTTTTGTTCTAAGTTATTTACTTGAAGAACAGAATTTTGTAGCAATTTAAAATCAAAATCTTCTAACTAATACTTTAGTTCTTTAAGTAATTTACTTGAAGATCAGAATTTTGCTAATAGTTTAAAATTGAAAACCCTAAAATAACTATTTTTGTTCTATAAGTTTTTTACTTGAAGATCTGCATTTTGTTAATAGTTTAAAATTAAAAACTCTAAATTAACTACTTCTGTTCTATAAGTTATTTACTTGAAGATCAGAATGTTTTCAATAGTTTAAAATTGAAAACTCTAAATTAACTACTTTTGTTCTATAAGTTATTTACTTGAAGAACAGAATTTTGTAGCAATTTAAAATTTAAATCTTCTAACTAATACTTTAGTTCCTTAAGTTATTTACTTAAAGATCAGAATTTTGTTAATAGTTAAAAATTGAAAACTCTAAAATAACTACTTTTGTTCTATAAGTTATTTACTTGAAGATCTGCATTTTGTTAACAGTTTAAAATTAAAAACTCTAAATTAACTACTTCTGTTCTATAAGTTATTTACATGAAGATCAGTATTTTGTTAATAGTTTAAAATTGTAAACCCTAAAATAACTACTTTTGTTTTATAAGTTATTTACTTGAAGATCTGCATTTTGTTAAAAGTTTAAAATTAAAAACTCTAAATTAACTACTTCTGTTCTATAAGTTATTTACTTGAAGATCAGAATGTTTTTAATAGTTTAAAATTGAAAACCCTAAAATAACTACTTTTGTTCTATAAGTTATTTACTTGAAGATCTGCATTTTGTTAATAGTTTAAAATTAAAAACTCTAAATTAACTACTTCTGTTCTATAAGTTATTTACATGAAGATCAGAATTTTGTTGATAGTTTAAAATTGAAAACCCTAAAATAACTACTTTTGTGCTATAAGTTATTTACTTGAAGATCTGCATTTTGTTAATAGTTTAAAATTAAAAACGCTAAATTAACTACTTCTGTTCTATAAGTTATTTACTTGAAGATCAGAATTTTGTTAATAGTTTAAAATTGAAAACTCTAAAATAACTACTTCTGTTCTATAAGTTATTTACTTGAAGATCAGAATGTTGTAAATAGTTTAAAATTGAAAACTCTAAAATAACTACTTTTGTTCTATAAGTTATTTACTTGAAGAACAGAATTTTGTAGCAATTTAAAATCAAAATCTTCTAACTAATACTTTAGTTCCTTAAGATATTTACTTGAAGATCAGAATTTTGTTAATAGTTTAAAATTGAAAACCCTAAAATAACTACTTTTGTTCTATAAGTTATTTACTTGAAGATCTGCATTTTGTTAATAGTTTAAAATTAAAAACTCTAAATTAACTACTTCTGTTCTATAAATTATTAATATGAAGATCAGTATTTTGTTAATAGTTTAAAATTGTAAACCCTAAAATAACTACTTTTGTTCTATAAGTTATTTACTTGAAGATCTGCATTTTGTTAACAGTTTAAAATTAAAAACTCTAAATTAACTACTTCTGTTCTATAAGTTATTTACATGAAGATCAGTATTTTGTTAATAGTTTAAAATTGTAAACCCTAAAATAACTACTTTTGTTTTATAAGTTATTTACTTGAAGATCTGCATTTTGTTAAAAGTTTAAAATTAAAAACTCTAAATTAACTACTTCTGTTCTATTAGTTATTTACTTGAAGATCAGAATGTTTTTAATAGTTTAAAATTGAAAACCCTAAAATAACTACTTTTGTTCTATAAGTTATTTACTTGAAGATCTGCATTTTGTTAATAGTTTAAAATTAAAAACTCTAAATTAACTACTTCTGTTCTATAAGTTATTTACATGAAGATCAGAATTTTGTTGATAGTTTAAAATTGAAAACCCTAAAATAACTACTTTTGTGCTATAAGTTAATTACTTGAAGATCTGCATTTTGTTAATAGTTTAAAATTAAAAACGCTAAATTACCTACTTCTGTTCTATAAGTTATTTACTTGAAGATCAGAATTTTGTTAATAGTTTAAAATTGAAAACTCTAAAATAACTACTTTTGTTCTAAGTTATTTACTTGAAGAACAGAATTTTGTAGCAATTTAAAATCAAAATCTTCTAACTAATACTTTAGTTCTTTAAGTAATTTACTTGAAGATCAGAATTTTGCTAATAGTTTAAAATTGAAAACCCTAAAATAACTATTTTTGTTCTATAAGTTTTTTACTTGAAGATCTGCATTTTGTTAAAAGTTTAAAATTAAAAACTCTAAATTAACTACTTCTGTTCTATAAGTTATTTACTTGAAGATCAGAATGTTTTTAATAGTTTAAAATTGAAAACTTAAAATAACTACTTTTGTTCTATAAGTTATTTACTTGAATTTTGTTAATATGTAATGTTATGTAATGTTAAAATAAAATGCATTTTGTTAATAGTTTAAAATTAAAGCTATAATCTAACTAGTTTTGTTCTTTTAGTTATTTACTTAAAGAACAGAAATATGTAGACAATTTAATATCAAAATCTTCAAACTAATACTTTAGTCCTTTAAGTTATTTACTTGAAGATCAGAATTTTGGTAAAAGTTCAAAATTGAAAATACTAAAATAACTGCGTTTGTTCTATAAGTTATTTACTTGTAGATCTGCATTTTGCTATTAGTTTAAAATTAAAAACTCTAAATTAGCTACTTCTGTTCTGTAAGTTATTTACTTGAAGATCAGAATGCTGTTAAAAGTTTAAAATTGAAAACTCTAAAATAACTTCTTTTGTTCTATAAGTTATTTACTTGAAGAACAGAATTTTGTAGCAATTTAAAATCAAAATCTTCTAACTAATACTTTAGTTCCTTAAGATATTTACTTGAAGATCAGAATTTTGTAAATAGTTTAAAATTGAAAACCCTAAAATAACTACTTTTGTTCTATAAGTTATTTACCTGAAGATCTGCATTTTGTTAGTAGTTTAAAATTAAAAACCCTAAATTAACTACTTTTGTTCTATAAGTTATTTACTTGAAGATCAGAATTTTGTTAATAGTTTAAAATTGAAAACCCTAAAATAAATACTTTTGTTCTATAAGTTATTTACTTGAAGATCTGCATTTTGTTAATAGTTTAAAATTAAAAACTCTAAATTAACTACTTCTGTTCTATAAGTTATTTACTTGAAGATCTGCTTTTGTTAATAGTTTAAAATTAAAAACTCTAAACTAACTACTTCTGTTCTATAAGTGATTTACATGAAGATCAGAATTTTGTTAATAGTTTAAAATTGAAAACCCTAAAATAACTACTTTTGTTCTATAAGTTATTTACTAGAAGATCTGTATTTTGTTAATAGTTTAAAATTAAAAACTCTAAATTAACTACTTCTGTTCTATAAGTTATTTACTTGAAGATCAGAATATTATTAATAGTTTAAAATTGAAAACTCTAAAATAACTACTTTTGTTCTATAAGTTATTTACTTGAAGAACAGAATTTTGTAGCAATGTAAAATCAAAATCTTCTAACTAATACTTTATTACTTTAAGTTATTTACTTGAAGATTAGAATTTTATAATAGTTTAAAATTGAAAACCCTAAACTAACTACTTTTGATCTATAAGTTATTTACTTGAAGATCTGCGTTTTGTTAGTAGTTTAAAATTAAAAACTCTAAATTAACTACTTCTGTTCTATAAGTTATTTGCTTGAAGATCAGAATTTTGTTAATGGTTTAAAATTGAAAACTCTAAAATAACTACTTTTGTTCTATAAGTTATTTACTTGAAGAACAGAATTTTATAGCAACTTAAAATCAAAATCTTCTAACTAAACTTTAGTTCTTTAAGTTATTTACTTGAAGATCAGAATTTTTTAATAGTTTAAAATTAAAAACTCTAAATTAACTACTTCTGTTCTATAAGTGATTGACATGAAGATCAGAATTTTGTTAATAGTTTAAAATTGAAAACCCTAAAATAACTACTTTTGTTCTATAAGTTATTTACTAGAAGATCTGTATTTTGTTAATAGTTTAAAATTAAAAACTCTAAATTAACTACTTTTGTTCTATAAGTTATTTACTTGAAGAACAGAATTTTGTAGCAATGTAAAATCAAAATCTTCTAACTAATACTTTAGTACTTTAAGTTATTTACTTGAAGATTAGAATTTTATAATAGTTTAAAATTGAAAACCCTAAACTAACTACTTTTGTTCTATAAGTTATTTACTTGAAGAACAGAATTTTGTAGCAATTTAAAATCAAAATCTTCTAACTAATACTTTAGTACTTTAAGTTATTTACTTGAAGATTAGAATTTTGTTAATAGTTTAAAATTGAAAACTCTAAAATAACTACTTTTGTTCTATAAGTTATTTACTTGAAGAACAGAATTTTATAGCAACTTAAAATCAAAATCTTCTAACTAAACTTTAGTTCTTTAAGTTATTTACTTGAAGATCAGAATGTTGTTAATAGTTTAAAATTGAAAACTCTAAAATAACTACTTTTGTTCTATAAGTTATTTACTTGAAGAACAGAATTTTGTAGCAATTTAAAATCAAAATCTTCTAACTAATACTTTAGTTCCTTAAGATATTTACTTGAAGATCAGAATTTTGTTAATAGTTTAAAATTGAAAACCCTAAAATAACTACTTTTGTTCTATAAGTTATTTACTTGAAGATCTGCATTTTGTTAATAGTTTAAAATTAAAAACTCTAAATTAACTACTTCTGTTCTATAAATTATTAATATGAAGATCAGTATTTTGTTAATAGTTTAAAATTGTAAACCCTAAAATAACTACTTTTGTTCTATAAGTTATTTACTTGAAGATCTGCATTTTGTTAACAGTTTAAAATTAAAAACTCTAAATTAACTACTTCTGTTCTATAAGGTATTTACATGAAGATCAGTATTTTGTTAATAGTTTAAAATTGTAAACCCTAAAATAACTACTTTTGTTTTATAAGTTATTTACTTGAAGATCTGCATTTTGTTAAAAGTTTAAAATTAAAAACTCTAAATTAACTACTTCTGTTCTATAAGTTATTTACTTGAAGATCAGAATGTTTTTAATAGTTTAAAATTGAAAACCCTAAAATAACTACTTTTGTTCTATAAGTTAATTACTTGAAGATCTGCATTTTGTTAATAGTTTAAAATTAAAAACTCTAAATTAACTACTTCTGTTCTATAAGTTATTTACATGAAGATCAGAATTTTGTTGATAGTTTAAAATTGAAAACCCTAAAATAACTACTTTTGTGCTATAAGTTATTTACTTGAAGATCTGCATTTTGTTAATAGTTTAAAATTAAAAACGCTAAATTAACTACTTCTGTTCTATAAGTTATTTACTTGAAGATGAGAATTTTGTTAATAGTTTAAAATTGAAAACTCTAAAATAACTACTTTTGTTCTAAGTTATTTACTTGAAGAACAGAATTTTGTAGCAATTTAAAATCAAAATCTTCTAACTAATACTTTAGTTCTTTAAGTAATTTACTTGAAGATCAGAATTTTGCTAATAGTTTAAAATTGAAAACCCTAAAATAACTATTTTTGTTCTATAAGTTTTTTACTTGAAGATCTGCATTTTGTTAATAGTTTAAAATTAAAAACTCTAAATTAACTACTTCTGTTCTATAAGTTATTTACTTGAAGATCAGAATGTTTTCAATAGTTTAAAATTGAAAACTCTAAATTAACTACTTTTGTTCTATAAGTTATTTACTTGAAGAACAGAATTTTGTAGCAATTTAAAATTTAAATCTTCTAACTAATACTTTAGTTCCTTAAGTTATTTACTTAAAGATCAGAATTTTGTTAATAGTTAAAAATTGAAAACTCTAAAATAACTACTTTTGTTCTATAAGTTATTTACTTGAAGATCTGCATTTTGTTAACAGTTTAAAATTAAAAACTCTAAATTAACTACTTCTGTTCTATAAGTTATTTACATGAAGATCAGTATTTTGTTAATAGTTTAAAATTGTAAACCCTAAAATAACTACTTTTGTTTTATAAGTTATTTACTTGAAGATCTGCATTTTGTTAAAAGTTTAAAATTAAAAACTCTAAATTAACTACTTCTGTTCTATAAGTTATTTACTTGAAGATCAGAATGTTTTTAATAGTTTAAAATTGAAAACCCTAAAATAACTACTTTTGTTCTATAAGTTATTTACTTGAAGATCTGCATTTTGTTAATAGTTTAAAATTAAAAACTCTAAATTAACTACTTCTGTTCTATAAGTTATTTACATGAAGATCAGAATTTTGTTGATAGTTTAAAATTGAAAACCCTAAAATAACTACTTTTGTGCTATAAGTTATTTACTTGAAGATCTGCATTTTGTTAATAGTTTAAAATTAAAAACGCTAAATTAACTACTTCTGTTCTATAAGTTATTTACTTGAAGATCAGAATTTTGTTAATAGTTTAAAATTGAAAACTCTAAAATAACTACTTTTGTTCTAAGTTATTTACTTAAAGAACAGAATTTTGTAGCAATTTAAAATCAAAATCTTCTAACTAATACTTTAGTTCTTTAAGTAATTTACTTGAAGATCAGAATTTTGCTAATAGTTTAAAATTGAAAACCCTAAAATAACTATTTTTGTTCTATAAGTTTTTTACTTGAAGATCTGCATTTTGTTAATAGTTTAAAATTAAAAACTCTAAATTAACTACTTCTGTTCTATAAGTTATTTACTTGAAGATCAGAATGTTTTCAATAGTTTAAAATTGAAAACTCTAAAATAACTACTTTTGTTCTATAAGTTATTTACTTGAAGAACAGAATTTTGTAGCAATTTAAAATTATAATCTTCTAACTAATACTTTAGTTCCTTAAGTTATTTACTTAAAGATCAGAATTTTGTTAATAGTTAAAAATTGAAAACTCTAAAATAACTACTTTTGTTTTATAAGTTATTTACTTGAAGATCTGCATTTTGTTAAAAGTTTAAAATTAAAAACTCTAAATTAACTACTTCTGTTCTATAAGTTATTTACTTGAAGATCAGAATGTTTTTAATAGTTTAAAATTGAAAACCCTAAAATAACTACTTTTGTTCTATAAGTTATTTACTTGAAGATCTGCATTTTGTTAATAGTTTAAAATTAAAAACTCTAAATTAACTACTTCTGTTCTATAAGTTATTTACATGAAGATCAGAATTTTGTTGATAGTTTAAAATTGAAAACCCTAAAATAACTACTTTTGTGCTATAAGTTATTTACTTGAAGATCTGCATTTTGTTAATAGTTTAAAATTAAAAACGCTAAATTAACTACTTCTGTTCTATAAGTTATTTACTTGAAGATCAGAATTTTGTTAATAGTTTAAAATTGAAAACTCTAAAATAACTACTTTTGTTCTAAGTTATTTACTTGAAGAACAGAATTTTGTAGCAATTTAAAATCAAAATCTTCTAACTAATACTTTAGTTCTTTAAGTAATTTACTTGAAGATCAGAATTTTGCTAATAGTTTAAAATTGAAAACCCTAAAATAACTATTTTTGTTCTATAAGTTTTTTACTTGAAGATCTGCATTTTGTTAATAGTTTAAAATTAAAAACTCTAAATTAACTACTTCTGTTCTATAAGTTATTTACTTGAAGATCAGAATGTTTTCAATAGTTTAAAATTGAAAACTCTAAAATAACTACTTTTGTTCTATAAGTTATCTACTTGAAGAACAGAATTTTGTAGCAATTTAAAATTAAAATCTTCTAACTAATACTTTAGTTCCTTAAGTTATTTACTTAAAGATCAGAATTTTGTTAATAGTTAAAAATTGAAAACTCTAAAATAACTACTTTTGTTTTATAAGTTAATTACTTGAAGAACAGAATTTTGTAGCAACTTCAAATCAAAATCTTCTAACTAAACTTTAGTTCTTTAAGTTATTTACTTGAAGATCAGAATTTTGTTAATAGTTTAAAATTAAAAACTCTAAATTAACTACTTCTGTTCTATAAGTTATTTACTTGAAGATCTGCTTTTGTTAATAGTTTAAAATTAAAAACTCTAAATTAACTACTTCTGTTCTATAAGTTATTTACTTGAAGATCTGCTTTTGTTAATAGTTTAAAATTAAAAAGTCTAAATTAACTACTTCTATTCTATAAGTAATTTACATGAAGATCAGAATTTTGTTAATAGTTTAAAATTGAAAACCCTAAAATAACTACTTTTGTTCTATAAGTTATTTACTTGAAGATCTGCATTTTGTTAATAGTTTAAAATTAAAAACTCTAAATTAACTACTTCTGTTCTATAAGTTATTTACATGAAGATCAGTATTTTGTTAATAGTTTAAAATTGTAAACCCTAAAATAACTACTTTTGTTCTATAAGTTATTTACTAGAAGATCTGTATTTTGTTAATAGTTTAAAATTAAAAACTCTAAATTAACTACTTCTGTTCTATAAGTTATTTACTTGAAGATCAGAATATTATTAATAGTTTAAAATTGAAAACTCTAAAATAACTACTTTTGTTCTATAAGTTATTTACTTGAAGAACAGAATTTTGTAGCAGTTTAAAATCAAAATCTTCTAACTAATACTTTAGTTCCTTAAGATATTTACTTAAAGATCAGAATTTTGTTAATAGTTTAAAATTGAAAATTCTAAAATAACTACTTTTGTTCTATAAGTTATTTACTTGAAGATCTGCATTTTGTTAATGGTTTATAATTAAAAACTCTAAATTAACTACTTCTGTTCTATAAGTTATTTATATGAAGATCAGTATTTTGTTAATAGTTTAAAATTGTAAACCCTAAAATAACTACTTTTGTTCTATAAGTTATTTACTTGAAGATCTGCATTTTGTTAATAGTTTAAAATTAAAAACTCTAAATTAACTACTTCTGTTCTATAAGTTATTTACTTGAAGATCAGAATATTATTAATAGTTTAAAATTGAAAACTCTAAAATAACTACTTTTGTTCTATAAGTTATTTACTTGAAGATCTGCATTTTGTTAGTAGTTTAAAATTAAAAACTCTAAATTAACTACTTCTGTTCTATAAGTTATTTGCTTGAAGATCAGAATTTTGTTAATAGTTTAAAACTGAAAACTCTAAAATAACTACTTTTGTTTTAAGTTATTTACTTGAAGAACAGAATTTTGTAGCAATTTAAAATCAAAATCTTCTAACTAATACTTTAGTTCTTTAAGTAATTTACTTGAAGATCAGAATTTTGCTAATAGTTTAAAATTGAAAACCCTAAAATAACTATTTTTGTTCTATAAGTTTTTTACTTGAAGATCTGCATTTTGTTAATAGTTTAGAATTAAAAACTCTAAATTAACTACTTCTGTTCTATAAGTTATTTACTTGAAGATCAGAATGTTTTCAATAGTTTAAAATTGAAAACTCTAAAATAACTACTTTTGTTCTATAAGTTATTTACTTGAAGAACAGAATTTTGTAGCGATTTAAAATTAAAATCTTCTAACTAATACTTTAGTTCCTTAAGTTATTTACTTAAAGATCAGAATTTTGTTAATAGTTAAAAATTGAAAACTCTAAAATAACTACTTTTGTTTTATAAGTTATTTACTTGAAGAACAGAATTTTGTAGCAACTTCAAATCAAAATCTTCTAACTAAACTTTAGTTCTTTAAGTTATTTACTTGAAGATCAGAATTTTGTTAATAGTTTAAAATTAAAAACTCTAAATTAACTACTTCTATTCTATAAGTAATTTACATGAAGATCAGAATTTTGTTAATAGTTTAAAATTGAAAACCCTAAAATAACTACTTTTGTTCTATAAGTTATTTACTTGAAGATCTGCATTTTGTTAATAGTTTAAAATTAAAAACTCTAAATTAACTACTTCTGTTCTATAAGTTATTTATATGAAGATCAGTATTTTGTTAATAGTTTAAAATTGTAAACCCTAAAATAACTACTTTTGTTCTATAAGTTATTTACTTGAAGATCTGCATTTTGTTAATAGTTTAAAATTAAAAACTCTAAATTAACTACTTCTGTTCTATAAGTTATTTACTTGAAGATCAGAATATTATTAATAGTTTAAAATTGAAAACTCTAAATTAACTACTTTTGTTCTATAAGTTATTTACTTGAAGATCTGCATTTTGTTAGTAGTTTAAAATTAAAAACTCTAAATTAACTACTTCTGTTCTATAAGTTATTTGCTTGAAGATCAGAAATTTGTTAATAGTTTAAAATTGAAAACTCTAAAATAACTACTTTTGTTCTATAAGTTATTTACTTGAAGAACAGAATTTTATAGCAACTTAAAATCAAAATCTTCTAACTAAACTTTAGTTCTTTAAGTTATTTACTTGAAGATCAGAATTTTTTAATAGTTTAAAATTAAAAACTCTAAATTAACTACTTCTGTTCTATAAGTTATTTACTTGAAGATCAGAATGTTGTTAATAGTTTAAAATTGAAAACTCTAAAATAACTACTTTTGTTCTATAAGTTATTTACTTGAAGAACAGAATTTTGTAGCAATTTAAAATCAAAATCTTCTAACTAATACTTTAGTTCCTTAAGATATTTACTTGATGATCAGAATTTTGTTAATAGTTTAAAATTGAAAACCCTAAAATAACTACTTTTGTTCTATAAGTTATTTACTTGAAGATCTGCATTTTGTTAATAGTTTAAAATTAAAAACTCTAAATTAACTACTTCTGTTCTATAAATTATTAATATGAAGATCAGTATTTTGTTAATAGTTTAAAATTGTAAACCCTAAAATAACTACTTTTGTTCTATAAGTTATTAACTTGAAGATCTGCATTTTGTTAACAGTTTAAAATTAAAAACTCTAAATTAACTACTTCTGTTCTATAAGTTATTTACATGAAGATCAGTATTTTGTTAATAGTTTAAAATTGTAAACCCTAAAATAACTACTTTTGTGCTATAAGTTATTTACTTGAAGATCTGCATTTTGTTAATAGTTTAAAATTAAAAACTCTAAATTAACTATTTTTGTTCTATAAGTTTTTTACTTGAAGATCTGCATTTTGTTAATAGTTTAAAATTAAAAACTCTAAATTAACTACTTCTGTTCTATAAGTTATTTACTTGAAGATCAGAATGTTTTCAATAGTTTAAAATTGAAAACTCCAAAATAACTACTTTTGTTCTATAAGTTATTTACTTGAAGAACAGAATTTTGTAGCAATTTAAAATTAAAATCTTCTAACTAATACTTTAGTTCCTTAAGTTATTTACTTGTAGATCAGAATTTTTTAATAGTTTAAAATTAAAAACTCTAAATTAACTACTTCTGTTCTATAAGTTATTTACTTGAAGATCAGAATGTTGTTAATAGTTTAAAATTGAAAACTCTAAAATAACTACTTTTGTTCTATAAGTTATTTACTTGAAGAACAGAATTTTGTAGCAACTTCAAATCAAAATCTTCTAACTAAACTTTAGTTCTTTAAGTTATTTACTTGAAGATCAGAATTTTGTTAATAGTTTAAAATAAAAATACTCTAAATTAACTACTTCTGTTCTATAAGTTATTTACTTGAAGATCTGCCTTTGTTAATAGTTTAAAATTAAAAACTCTAAATTAACTACTTCTATTCTATAAGTGATTTACATGAAGATCAGAATTTTGTTAATAGTTTAAAATTGAAAACCCTAAAATAACTACTTTTGTTCTATAAGTTATTTACTTGAAGATCTGCATTTTGTTAATAGTTTAAAATTAAAAACTCTAAATTAACTACTTTTGTTCTATAAGTTATTTACTAGAAGATCTGTATTTTGTTAATAGTTTAAAATTAAAAACTCTAAATTAACTACTTCTGTTCTATAAGTTATTTACTTGAAGATCAGAATGTTTTTAATAGTTTAAAATTGAAAACCCTAAAATAACTACTTTTGTTCTATAAGTTATTTACTTGAAGATCTGCATTTTGTTAATAGTTTAAAATTAAAAACTCTAAATTAACTACTTCTGTTCTATAAGTTATTTACTTGAAGATCAGAATGTTGTTAATAGTTTAAAATTGAAAACTCTAAAATAACTACTTTTGTTCTATAAGTTATTTACTTGAAGAACAGAATTTTGTAGCAATTTAAAATCAAAATCTTCTAACTAATACTTTAGTTCCTTAAGATATTTACTTGAAGATCAGAATTTTGTTAATAGTTTAAAATTGAAAACCCTAAAATAACTACTTTTGTTCTATAAGTTATTTACTTGAAGATCTGCATTTTGTTAATAGTTTAAAATTAAAAACTCTAAATTAACTACTTCTGTTCTATAAATTATTAATATGAAGATCAGTATTTTGTTAATAGTTTAAAATTGTAAACCCTAAAATAACTACTTTTGTTCTATAAGTTATTTACTTGAAGATCTGCATTTTGTTAACAGTTTAAAATTAAAAACTCTAAATTAACTACTTCTGTTCTATAAGTTATTTACATGAAGATCAGTATTTTGTTAATAGTTTAAAATTGTAAACCCTAAAATAACTACTTTTGTTTTATAAGTTATTTACTTGAAGATCTGCATTTTGTTAAAAGTTTAAAATTAAAAACTCTAAATTAACTACTTCTGTTCTATAAGTTATTTACTTGAAGATCAGAATGTTTTTAATAGTTTAAAATTGAAAACCCTAAAATAACTACTTTTGTTCTATAAGTTATTTACTTGAAGATCTGCATTTTGTTAATAGTTTAAAATTAAAAACTCTAAATTAACTACTTCTGTTCTATAAGTTATTTACATGAAGATCAGTATTTTGTTAATAGTTTAAAATTGAAAACTCTAAAATAACTACTTTTGTTCTATAAGTTGTTTACTTGAAGAACAGAATTTTGTAGCAACTTCAAATCAAAATCTTCTAACTAAACTTTAGTTCTTTAAGTTATTTACTTGAAGATCAGAATTTTGTTAATAGTTTAAAATTAAAAACTCTAAATTAACTACTTCTGTTCTATAAGTTATTTACTTGAAGATCTGCTTTTGTTAATAGTTTAAAATTAAAAACTCTAAATTAACTACTTCTGTTCTATAAGTGATTTACATGAAGATCAGAATTTTGTTAATAGTTTAAAATTGAAAACCCTAAAATAACTACTTTTGTTCTATAAGTTATTTACTAGAAGATCTGCATTTTGTTAGTAGTTTAAAATTAAAAACTCTAAATTAACTACTTCTGTTCTATAAGTTATTTACTTGAAGATCAGAATATTATTAATAGTTTAAAATTGAAAACGCTAAAATAACTACTTTTGTTCTATAAGTTATTTACTTGAAGAACAGAATTTTATAGCAACTTAAAATCAATATCTTCTAACTAAACTTTAGTTCTTTAAGTTATTTACTTGAAGATCAGAATTTTTTAATAGTTTAAAATTAAAAACTCTAAATTAACTACTTCTGTTCTATAAGTTATTTACTTGAAGATCAGAATGTTGTTAATAGTTTAAAATTGAAAACTCTAAAATAACTACTTTTGTTCTATAAGTTATTTACTTGAAGAACAGAATTTTGTAGCAATTTAAAATCAAAATCTTCTAACTAATACTTTAGTTCCTTAAGATATTTACTTGAAGATCAGAATTTTGTTAATAGTTTAAAATTGAAAACCCTAAAATAACTACTTTTGTTCTATAAGTTATTTACTTGAAGATCTGCATTTTGTTAACAGTTTAAAATTAAAAACCCTAATTTAACTACTTCTGTTCTATAAGTTATTTACATGAAGATCAGTATTTTGTTAATAGTTTAAAATTGTAAACCCTAAAATAACTACTTTTGTTTTATAAGTTATTTACTTGAAGATCTGCATTTTGTTAAAAGTTTAAAATTAAAAACTCTAAATTAACTACTTCTGTTCTATAAGTTATTTACTTGAAGATCAGAATGTTTTTAATAGTTTAAAATTGAAAACCCTAAAATAACTACTTTTGTTCTATAAGTTATTTACTTGAAGATCTGCATTTTGTTAATAGTTTAAAATTAAAAACTCTAAATTAACTACTTCTGTTCTATAAGTTATTTAGGTGAAGATCAGAATTTTGTTGATAGTTTAAAATTGAAAACCCTAAAATAACTACTTTTGTGCTATAAGTTAATTACTTGAAGATCTGCATTTTGTTAATAGTTTAAAATTAAAAACGCTAAATGAACTACTTCTGTTCTATAAGTTATTTACTTGAAGATCAGAATTTTGTTAATAGTTTAAAATTGAAAACTCTAAAATAACTACTTTTGTTCTAAGTTATTTACTTGAAGAACAGAATTTTGTAGCAATTTAAAATCAAAATCTTCTAACTAATACTTTAGTTCTTTAAGTAATTTACTTGAAGATCAGAATTTTGCTAATAGTTTAAAATTGAAAACCCTAAAATAACTATTTTTGTTCTATAAGTTTTTTACTTGAAGATCTGCATTTTGTTAAAAGTTTAAAATTAAAAACTCTAAATTAACTACTTCTGTTCTATAAGTTATTTACTTGAAGATCAGAATGTTTTTAATAGTTTAAAATTGAAAACTTAAAATAACTACTTTTGTTCTATAAGTTATTTACTTGAATTTTGTTAATATGTAATGTTATGTAATGTTAAAATAAAATGCATTTTGTTAATAGTTTAAAATTAAAGCTATAATCTAACTAGTTTTGTTCTTTTAGTTATTTACTTAAAGAACAGAAATATGTAGACAATTTAAAATCACAATTTTCAAACTAATACTTTAGTCCTTTAAGTTATTTACTTGAAGATCAGAATTTTGGTAAAAGTTCAAAATTGAAAATACTAAAATAACTGCGTTTGTTCTATAAGTTATTTACTTGTAGATCTGCATTTTGTTATTAGTTTAAAATTAAAAACTCTAAATTAACTACTTCTGTTCTATAAGTTATTTACTTGAAGATCAGAATGCTGTTAAAAGTTTAAAATTGAAAACTCTAAAATAACTACTTTTGTTCTATAAGTTATTTACTTGAAGAACAGAATTTTGTAGCAATTTAAAATCAAAATCTTCTAACTAATACTTTAGTTCCTTAAGATATTTACTTGAAGATCAGAATTTTGGAAATAGTTTAAAATTGAAAACCCTAAAATAACTACTTTTGTTCTATAAGTTATTTACCTGAAGATCTGCATTTTGTTAGTAGTTTAAAATTAAAAACCCTAAATTAACTACTTTTGTTCTATAAGTTATTTACTTGAAGATCAGAATTTTGTTAATAGTTTAAAATTGAAAACCCTAAAATAAATACTTTTGTTCTATAAGTTATTTACTTGAAGATCTGCATTTTGTTAATAGTTTAAAATTAAAAACTCTAAATTAACTACTTCTGTTCTATACGTTAGTTACTTGAAGATAAGAATGTTGTTAATAGTTTAAAATTGAAAACTCTAAAATAACTACTTTTGTTCTATAAGTTATTTACTAGAAGATCAGAATTTTGTTATTAGTTTGAAATTGAAAACCCTAAAATAACTACTTTTGTTCTATAAGTTATTTACTTGAAGATCTGCATTTTGTTAATAGTTTAAAATTAAAAACTCTAAATTAACTACTTCTGTTCTATAAGTTATTTACATGAAGATCAGTATTTTGTTAATAGTTTAAAATTGAAAACTCTAAAATAACTACTTTTGTTCTATAAGTTATTTACTTGAAGAACAGAATTTTGTAGCAACTTCAAATCAAAATCTTCTAACTAAACTTTAGTTCTTTAAGTTATTTACTTGAAGATCAGAATTTTGTTAATAGTTTAAAATTAAAAACTCTAAATTAACTACTTCTGTTCTATAAGTTATTTACTTGAAGATCTGCTTTTGTTAATAGTTTAAAATTAAAAACTCTAAATTAACTACTTCTGTTCTATAAGTGATTTACATGAAGATCAGAATTTTGTTAATAGTTTAAAATTGAAAACCCTAAAATAACTACTTTTGTTCTATAAGTTATTTACTAGAAGATCTGTATTTTGTTAATAGTTTAAAATTAAAAACTCTAAATTAACTACTTCTGTTCTATAAGTTATTTACTTGAAGATCAGAATATTATTAATAGTTTAAAATTGAAAACTCTAAAATAACTACTTTTGTTCTATAAGTTATTTACTTGAAGAACAGAATTTTGTAGCAATGTAAAATCAAAATCTTCTAACTAATACTTTAGTACTTTAAGTTATTTACTTGAAGATTAGAATTTTATAATAGTTTAAAATTGAAAACCCTAAACTAACTACTTTTGATCTATAAGTTATTTACTTGAAGATCTGCATTTTGTTAGTAGTTTAAAATTAAAAACTCTAAATTAACTACTTCTGTTCTATAAGTTATTTGCTTGAAGATCAGAATTTTGTTAATAGTTTAAAATTGAAAACGCTAAAATAACTACTTTTGTTCTATAAGTTATTTACTTGAAGAACAGAATTTTATAGCAACTTAAAATCAAAATCTTCTAACTAAACTTTAGTTCTTTAAGTTATTTACTTGAAGATCAGAATTTTTTAATAGTTTAAAATTAAAAACTCTAAATTAACTACTTCTGTTCTATAAGTTATTTACTTGAAGATCAGAATGTTGTTAATAGTTTAAAATTGAAAACTCTAAAATAACTACTTTTGTTCTATAAGTTATTTACTTGAAGATCTGCATTTTGTTAATAGTTTAAAATTAAAAACTCTAAATTAACTACTTCTGTTCTATAAATTATTAATATGAAGATCAGTATTTTGTTAATAGTTTAAAATTGTAAACCCTAAAATAACTACTTTTGTTCTATAAGTTATTTACTTGAAGATCTGCATTTTGTTAACAGTTTAAAATTAAAAACTCTAAATTAACTACTTCTGTTCTATAAGTTATTTACATGAAGATCAGTATTTTGTTAATAGTTTAAAATTGTAAACCCTAAAATAACTACTTTTGTTTTATAAGTTATTTACTTGAAGATCTGCATTTTGTTAAAAGTTTAAAATTAAAAACTCTAAATTAACTACTTCTGTTCTATAAGTTATTTACTTGAAGATCAGAATGTTTTTAATAGTTTAAAATTGAAAACCCTAAAATAACTACTTTTGTTCTATAAGTTATTTACTTGAAGATCTGCATTTTGTTAATAGTTTAAAATTAAAAACTCTAAATTAACTACTTCTGTTCTATAAGTTATTTACATGAAGATCAGAATTTTGTTGATAGTTTAAAATTGAAAACCCTAAAATAACTACTTTTGTGCTATAAGTTAATTACTTGAAGATCTGCATTTTGTTAATAGTTTAAAATTAAAAACGCTAAATTAACTACTTCTGTTCTATAAGTTATTTACTTGAAGATCAGAATTTTGTTAGTAGTTTAAAATTGAAAACTTAAAATAACTACTTTTGTTCTATAAGTTATTTACTTGAATTTTGTTAATATGTAATGTTATGTAATGTTAAAATAAAATGCATTTTGTTAATAGTTTAAAATTAAAGCTATAATCTAACTAGTTTTGTTCTTTTAGTTATTTACTTAAAGAACAGAAATATGTAGACAATTTAAAATCAAAATCTTCAAACTAATACTTTAGTCCTTTAAGTTATTTACTTGAAGATCAGAATTTTGGTAAAAGATCAAAATTGAAAATACTAAAATAACTGCGTTTGTTCTATAAGTTATTTACTTGTAGATCTGCATTTTGTTATTAGTTTAAAATTAAAAACTCTAAATTAACTACTTCTGTTCTATAAGTTATTTACTTGAAGATCAGAATGCTGTTAAAAGTTTAAAATTGAAAACTCTAAAATAACTACTTTTGTTCTATAAGTTATTTACTTGAAGAACAGAATTTTGTAGCAATTTAAAATCAAAATCTTCTAACTAATACTTTAGTTCCTTAAGATATTTACTTGAAGATCAGAATTTTGTAAATAGTTTAAAATTGAAAACCCTAAAATAACTACTTTTGTTCTATAAGTTATTTACTTGAATTTTGTTAATATGTAATGTTATGTAATGTTAAAATAAAATGCATTTTGTTAATAGTTTAAAATTAAAGCTATAATCTAACTAGTTTTGTTCTTTTAGTTATTTACTTAAAGAACAGAAATATGTAGACAATTTAAAATCAAAATCTTCAAACTAATACTTTAGTCCTTTAAGTTATTTACTTGAAGATCAGAATTTTGGTAAAAGTTCAAAATTGAAAATACTAAAATAACTGCGTTTGTTCTATAAGTTATTTACTTGAAGATCAGAATGCTGTAAAAAGTTTAAAATTGAAAACTCTAGAATAACTACTTTTGTTCTATAAGTTATTTACTTGAAGAACAGAATTTTGTAGCAATTTAAAATCAAAATCTTCTAACTAATACTTTAGTTCCTTAAGATATTTACTTGAAGATCAGAATTTTGTAAATAGTTTAAAATTGAAAACCCTAAAATAACTACTTTTGTTCTATAAGTTATTTACCTGAAGATCTGCATTTTGTTAGTAGTTTAAAATTAAAAACCCTAAATTAACAACTTTTGTTCTATAAGTTATTTACTTGAAGATCAGAATTTTGTAAATAGTTTAAAATTGAAAACCCTAAAATAACTACTTTTGTTCTATAAGTTATTTACCTGAAGATCTGCATTTTGTTAGTAGTTTAAAATTAAAAACCCTAAATTAACTACTTTTGTTCTATAAGTTATTTACTTGAAGATCAGAATTTTGTTAATAGTTTAAAATTGAAAACTCTAAAATAACTACTTTTGTTCTATAAGTTATTTACTTGAAGAACAGAATTTTATAGCAACTTAAAATCAAAATCTTCTAACTAAACTTTAGTTCTTTAAGTTATTTACTTGAAGATCAGAATTTTTTAATAGTTTAAAATTAAAAACTCTAAATTAACTACTTCTGTTCTATAAGTTATTTACTTGAAGATCAGAATGTTGTAAATAGTTTAAAATTGAAAACTCTAAAATAACTACTTTTGTTCTATAAGTTATTTACTTGAAGAACAGAATTTTGTAGCAATTTAAAATCAAAATCTTCTAACTAATACTTTAGTTCCTTAAGATATTTACTTGAAGATCAGAATTTTGTTAATAGTTTAAAATTGAAAACCCTAAAATAACTACTTTTGTTCTATAAGTTATTTACTTGAAGATCTGCATTTTGTTAATAGTTTAAAATTAAAAACTCTAAATTAACTACTTCTGTTCTATAAATTATTAATATGAAGATCAGTATTTTGTTAATAGTTTAAAATTGTAAACCCTAAAATAACTACTTTTGTTCTATAAGTTATTTACTTGAAGATCTGCATTTTGTTAACAGTTTAAAATTAAAAACTCTAAATTAACTACTTCTGTTCTATAAGTTATTTACATGAAGATCAGTATTTTGTTAATAGTTTAAAATTGTAAACCCTAAAATAACTACTTTTGTTTTATAAGTTATTTACTTGAAGATCTGCATTTTGTTAAAAGTTTAAAATTAAAAACTCTAAATTAACTACTTCTGTTCTATAAGTTATTTACTTGAAGATCAGAATGTTTTTAATAGTTTAAAATTGAAAACCCTAAAATAACTACTTTTGTGCTATAAGTTATTTACTTGAAGATCTGCATTTTGTTAATAGTTTAAAGTTAAAAACTCTAAATTAACTACTTCTGTTCTATAAGTTATTTACATGAAGATCAGAATTTTGTTGATAGTTTAAAATTGAAAACCCTAAAATAACTACTTTTGTGCTATAAGTTAATTACTTGAAGATCTGCATTTTGTTAATAGTTTAAAATTAAAAACGCTAAATTAACTACTTCTGTTCTATAAGTTATTTACTTGAAGATCAGAATTTTGTTAATAGTTTAAAATTGAAAACTCTAAAATAACTACTTTTGTTCTAAGTTATTTACTTGAAGAACAGAATTTTGTAGCAATTTAAAATCAAAATCTTCTAACTAATACTTTAGTTCTTTAAGTAATTTACTTGAAGATCAGAATTTTGCTAATAGTTTAAAATTGAAAACCCTAAAATAACTATTTTTGTTCTATAAGTTTTTTACTTGAAGATCTGCATTTTGTTAAAAGTTTAAAATTAAAAACTCTAAATTAACTACTTCTGTTCTATAAGTTATTTACTTGAAGATCAGAATGTTTTTAATAGTTTAAAATTGAAAACTTAAAATAACTACTTTTGTTCTATAAGTTATTTACTTGAATTTTGTTAATATGTAATGTTATGTAATGTTAAAATAAAATGCATTTTGTTAATAGTTTAAAATTAAAGCTATAATCTAACTAGTTTTGTTCTTTTAGTTATTTACTTAAAGAACAGAAATATGTAGACAATTTAATATCTGTTTGGGCCAATTCTCACTTCTAAAATTATAGTGAGAATGAAAAAGTGGACTGTATATTTGGTTTATGATTGCGTAATAGATGTTAGAAATAATAGTGACTTACCAGAGAATTCTTCTTGCTTCTCCTCTCTCTTCGGATGGGAAATAACATATAGGGTGAAGGGAAAGGATAACAATAGGATGATCACCGATAAGCACTATTATAATGTAGCGAAATGTTCCTTTATTAATCAGCTGGTCAAGGTTGGTTGTTGGTCACAAAACACTTGAAAAAACCGGGAAAATATCACAAAACTGATATTAGAACAAATTGTTGGTTCTTCCAATATGGCGCGTGTCCTCGACTCTTCGGCGCATACTCAGATCGCCTCGACGGGAAGAATTTGAGAAGTGGCGTAAACATCCTGCCGGCCCGGGCTTGAATTATCAATTCAAGAGGGAATATTTTTATAAACAAACAAAAGGAATTATCATTAAAGAAGAAAACAAATAAGGGAAATTCCAAATCAAAATTAACATAAATTCAATGCAGGCAAAATTAAATACGGATCAAAAAAAAAACAAAAAATGAACAAAACTAAAACCATTGGTTACTGGTTTGGAAGTGGGCAAAGTTTACCAATGGTCGGCTATAAAACACTCGGTAGATAAATCGGAAGCCAACTCGAGATGAACAGCTTTTGTTGCTAGACACACAAAGAGGCAGACGTAGGCTTTCTGGGTTCGGACACCTCGACGACGACTTAACGTAATTTGAAAGGCTCCTGTGAAATCAAATCCTGTTGATATAAAGGCTTTAGCTTGGTTAACTTTTTCAAATGGTAAATTAGCCATCAAAGGAATTGTAGGCTTTGGAGATAAACTAAAACAATGATTGCATTTCCAAATGCATCGGCGAATTATACTTCTTGCTGATAAAATCCAGTAATTTTGCATTAACAAAGATTGCAATAAATATGCTCCCGCATGATGATGTAGTTTGTGATAATAGGTAATTAACATGATTACCAACGGGTCTGATTTGGGTAATAAAATAGGATGTTTGTGGTCATAACTAACAGCAGCGTTGGCTAACCGCCCTCCAACTCGGATAAGACCTTCTTTTATAAAGGGACATAAACGACGTAGGTTGGATGGATCGATTTTATTATTCTTTAAACTATGAAACTCTCTTTGAAAATAACGTTGTTGAACGGCTTTTATGAGAAACATTTCGGCAGTTTTTAAATGCAAAGTGGTAATCGATGTTTGGTTTGATAAAACTTTTATAAATCGAAGAACATAAACGGTGGCGTTTAGAAGTTTGGTCCAAGACGAGAAATAATTTATCAATGAATACAATGGAGAAATCACATCTGGAACGGTAAGAAGCACTAATTCTTTCTTATCATCATCATCGGAAGGGACTATAATCTCACAAAAGGGTTTAATTGGCCATTTGGAACGAGATGATGTCAACAAAAGAGGGCCAGCAAACCATGTAGGATGGTGAAGTAAAGTTGAAGGAGTGAGTCCTCGAGATGCACAATCAGACACATTCAATTTCCCTGGAACGTAATACCAATGTAACGGAGGTAAACAAGTTTGTATCTTTGCTACTCTATTTCCAACAAATGGTTTTAATTTCTTAGTAGTCGAATTGATCCAACATAAGGTTATATTGGAGTCGGTAAATGCAAAAATATTATTTATTTTTACTCGATTGGAATATATATCTCGAACATGTGCTAAAAGTTTAGATAATAACGTAGCGGCGCAAAGTTCCAAACGTGGAAGGGTAATTTTACACATGGGGGCAACCTTGGATTGAGCACATAGGAATCTCACATTAATTTTATTGGACGAGTCAATAGTTTGTAGATAAACTACTGCAGCATATCCGGATTGACTTGCGTCTGCAAAACCAATTAATGTCACAGGAGTCTTCTCAAATACCAAAACATGACGTGGAATTTCTAACTTGTTTAGAAGAACGAATTCATTTTGGCATTTTGTCCATATTTTTCCAATTTCCGGAGGTGCTGGGGTATCCCAGTCGATGCCCATCTCCCACAACTTCTTAATTAACAATTTAATCAATAACGTGATAGGGGCCAAAAAACCTAATGGATCAAACGTACGTGCTACTAAAGATAACATATTCCTCTTAGTGCAGGGTAGAATATTTATTGTTATCTTAAAATAAAACTGGTCTGTCACGGGATTCCAACGTAAACCAAGAATTTTTACGTTATCTTGATTAAAATCGAAAGGCTGGATTAATTTAAATTCATCTGGAATACGTTCTAAGAAGTTGGACGAATTTGAAGTCCATTTTGCTAATTGAAATCCACCGGACTTGAACATATTAATTAGGTCAGGGTATAATTCAATTGCTTCTTTAATAGTGGGTACACTAGAAATCAAATCATCCATATACATATCTCTGTTAACATATGCTACAGCTCGAGGATAGGACAGAGATTCGTAACTTGCTAATTGTTTTACTGTTCGTAAACTTAGGAAGGGAGATGATTTGACACCAAAGGTTACTGTATTTAATTCATAAACCTGGATGGGATCTTCCGGATTGAATCTCCATAAGATGCGTTGATATGGTCTGTGTGACTCGATCACATTAATTTGACGATACATCTGTTTGACGTCTGATGAAAAGGCAATTGGAAATAAGCGAAAATTTAGCAAGATCGGTATCGAATGATTTTGCAATTTAGCGCCGGTATATAAAATATCATTCAATGAAAGTCCATTATCAGATTTCATACTTGCATCAAAAACTATGCGACATGGGGTTGAAACGCTTTCCGGTTTAAATACACAGTGATGAGGAATATAATAACCAGGAGAATTTAAACTACTTTCTGGTGCTAACAACATATGCTTTTGGCTTAAGTAGTCTTTGATGACGGAATTATAAAGCATTCGAAGATTTGGGGATTTTAGCAATCGGTTTTCCAAAGAAATTAATCTTCTTTTAGCAAGAAAATATGAATCACCTAACTTCTCTGGATCATCCTTAAACGGTAAAGCCACGGTATAACGCCCTTTCTCATCACGCTTCACATGGTTTACAAATATTTCTTCGGCTACAGTATCTTCTTTAGTTGACGCAGGAGGATTGAAATCTTCAAGTTCAAACATTTTTTCTACTAAATTATCTAAGGTTAAGAACGTCGTCGATCGGTTCAGAGGACTTATGTTGGTTTTCATTTGAGAAATATTGCCCAGAATCACATATCCTAAGGTGGTTTGAATGGCTGTAGGGGTGTTAAGGGTTCCCGGTATTTTGTGAGTACCTAATATCTCAGCAAACATAGCTGCTCCAAGAAGACCATCAATTGGACCAGGAATATTAAATGTCGGATCAGCTAATGGTAGAAATTTTAGGTGATTGTAGAATTGAATATCTACTGGAAAGCTTGGCAATTCGTCACTAATTTTATCGATGAGTAACACTTCAATTGGGTATTTCAAATTGGAATTCAAATTTGAAGAAATAGTTAAACTTGTTCGTCCACTAATGGGTTTGGTAGCTGAACCAATTGCAATGGCACATGTAGATAATTTGGTGAAAGATAATCCTAATCGGTTACAACAATTGAAGGTCAAGAAATTGGACATAGACCCGCTATCGATAATGAATCGAAGTGTACGCTCTTTATTCCATTTATCCTTTACTTTAACTAGGGCTGTGCTCAACAAAACGTAATTGGGACTCGGATTCTTAACTGACAGAACGTTAGTGCATAAACTGTGAACCGCTTCGTTGTTAGAATTCATTGCGGCATTGGAAATTTCGGTAGATGAAGTAGGGGTTGCCAAACTAATTGGATTGGTTTTATGCAATAAGGTATGATGTCTTTTATTGCAGATGGTGCAGTTAAATCTCGATGGACACGAAGATGCGGAATGTTTAGATGAAAAACAATTAAAGCAAAGATTATTATCTTTTAATAGGCCAAACTTGTGTTCGTGTGTGCTATTCCTGAAGTGAATACAATCTTTCAGCAAATGTGGTTGTTTATTACACGAAATGCAATTTCGAAAATTGGTTTTCGAACGAGAGTCGGTACTATTAGTGAAGAAAGTCTTAGGATTTTTGAAATGTGGATCACTAACAGGATGCTTGTCATGTTTTATAACGATTTTGCTTTGCTGACGAACAAAACTTATCAATTGGTCATAAGTTGGCATATCTGTAGTCTTGGAATTAATCAATTCAAAAGCATTAATGGTTTCTTGAGATAATTTTGACATAGCCAGGTAGGTGATAATGTAATCAGCGAGGTTATCAATTTTCAATCTCTTCAAGCTGCTGACACTGGTATCAAAGTTTTCCAAAAAGAACTGTAATTTTGTAGGATGATGCATTGATAATGGGCGAAACTTGGTTATTCTATCTAAATACAAGTTAGATAAGAATTTCTTGTCATGGTAGGTATCTTTTAGGAGTTTCCATATGATATCATAATTATCAGGTACGGGTTCTATACCACTGCATGTTTTTAATGCTTTACCGTGTAAACTTCCTAATAAATACTGGAGTTTTTCACTTTTGGAATATTCAGGTTTAGCATGGATCAGGTTCTTAAAATTACCATAAAAAATTGGCCAAAGCGACATATCAGTGCCATCAAACTTAACTAATTCAATCTTGGGAAGCCTCACTTTTGGTCTGTGTTCATTACCAGCTAATGATGTTGTGGGTAAATTATTTGCACCAGGTTTTAACAATTCGGAAGCTAGGTATTGGATGGTATCGTGCATATCATCAAAACCATGGAACAAAGCATAATCAGGTTTTTCCTCTGGATTTAGGTCAAACTTTAAATTTATTATTTCTTGCGTAGTTTCCTTATAGTCCATAACTACTTTTTCGATGGTGTGGTATCTTATTTTAAAGTTTTCCTTGTAGGTGCGGTTAGAAATATCATTTCTGAAGGTTACTGCAGCATCATGACATAATTGTATTCGTCTAAATATGTTTTCTCGCTTCGCAGACAAAATTTCTAGCCTTTTTTCCATTTGGGTTTTTGTCATTTTGGTAATCTTCTTAGTTTGAATTTAAAAAACAAATTCGGTTTTAACTGGCAAATATTTAACGAACGTGATAAAACTATCAATGCAGCTGCGGAAAGAAATATCGTTTCGATTACGATACTCAATTTAACAAAATCGGAAATTTTCAAAGAAATAATTTTGTAATAAAATCAAAAAATTGGATTAATCTAATCTTCAAAATTAGAATCGAACAAATGGTGGAATTAAAACTATAACAAATCGCTGAATAATCAAGAAAATGATCAGAAAAGTTAACACAATCAACTGGGCAGAAATCACTGAATTGAGTTGGAAAAAAACAAACAATAACCCAATTCGGCTCGAAGGAACAAATGTTTGGGCCAATTCTCACTTCTAAAATTATAGTGAGAATGAAAAAGTGGACTGTATATTTGGTTTATGATTGCGTAATAGATGTTAGAAATAATAGTGACTTACCAGAGAATTCTTCTTGCTTCTCCTCTCTCTTCGGATGGGAAATAACATATAGGGTGAAGGGAAAGGATAACAATAGGATGATCACCGATAAGCACTATTATAATGTAGCGAAATGTTCCTTTATTAATCAGCTGGTCAAGGTTGGTTGTTGGTCACAAAACACTTGAAAAAACCGGGAAAATATCACAAAACTGATATTAGAACAAATTGTTGGTTCTTCCAATATGGCGCGTGTCCTCGACTCTTCGGCGCATACTCAGATCGCCTCGACGGGAAGAATTTGAGAAGTGGCGTAAACAATATCAAAATCTTCAAACTAATACTTTAGTCCTTTAAGTTATTTACTTGAAGATCAGAATTTTGGTAAAAGTTCAAAATTGAAAATACTAAAATAACTGCGTTTGTTCTATAAGTTATTTACTTGTAGATCTGCATTTTGTTATTAGTTTAAAATTAAAAACTCTAAATTAACTACTTCTGTTCTATAAGTTATTTACTTGAAGATCAGAATGCTGTTAAAAGTTTAAAATTGAAAACTCTAAAATAACTACTTTTGTTCTATAAGTTATTTACTTGAAGAACAGAATTTTGTAGCAATTTAAAATCAAAATCTTCTAACTAATACTTTAGTTCCTTAAGATATTTACTTGAAGATCAGAATTTTGTAAATAGTTTAAAATTGAAAACCCTAAAATAACTACTTTTGTTCTATAAGTTATTTACCTGAAGATCTGCATTTTGTTAGTAGTTTAAAATTAAAAACCCTAAATTAACTACTTTTGTTCTATAAGTTATTTACTTGAAGATCAGAATTTTGTAAATAGTTTAAAATTGAAAACCCTAAAATAACTACTTTTGTTCTATAAGTTATTTACCTGAAGATCTGCATTTTGTTAGTAGTTTAAAATTAAAAACCCTAAATTAACTACTTTTGTTCTATAAGTTATTTACTTGAAGATCAGAATTTTGTTAATAGTTTAAAATTGAAAACTCTAAAATAACTACTTTTGTTCTATAAGTTATTTACTTGAAGAACAGAATTTTATAGCAACTTAAAATCAAAATCTTCTAACTAAACTTTAGTTCTTTAAGTTATTTACTTGAAGATCAGAATTTTTTAATAGTTTAAAATTAAAAACTCTAAATTAACTACTTCTGTTCTATAAGTTATTTACTTGAAGATCAGAATGTTGTAAATAGTTTAAAATTGAAAACTCTAAAATAACTACTTTTGTTCTATAAGTTATTTACTTGAAGAACAGAATTTTGTAGCAATTTAAAATCAAAATCTTCTAACTAATACTTTAGTTCCTTAAGATATTTACTTGAAGATCAGAATTTTGTTAATAGTTTAAAATTGAAAACCCTAAAATAACTACTTTTGTTCTATAAGTTATTTACTTGAAGATCTGCATTTTGTTAATAGTTTAAAATTAAAAACTCTAAATTAACTACTTCTGTTCTATAAATTATTAATATGAAGATCAGTATTTTGTTAATAGTTTAAAATTGTAAACCCTAAAATAACTACTTTTGTTCTATAAGTTATTTACTTGAAGATCTGCATTTTGTTAACAGTTTAAAATTAAAAACTCTAAATTAACTACTTCTGTTCTATAAGTTATTTACATGAAGATCAGTATTTTGTTAATAGTTTAAAATTGTAAACCCTAAAATAACTACTTTTGTTTTATAAGTTATTTACTTGAAGATCTGCATTTTGTTAAAAGTTTAAAATTAAAAACTCTAAATTAACTACTTCTGTTCTATTAGTTATTTACTTGAAGATCAGAATGTTTTTAATAGTTTAAAATTGAAAACCCTAAAATAACTACTTTTGTTCTATAAGTTATTTACTTGAAGATCTGCATTTTGTTAATAGTTTAAAATTAAAAACTCTAAATTAACTACTTCTGTTCTATAAGTTATTTACATGAAGATCAGAATTTTGTTGATAGTTTAAAATTGAAAACCCTAAAATAACTACTTTTGTGCTATAAGTTAATTACTTGAAGATCTGCATTTTGTTAATAGTTTAAAATTAAAAACGCTAAATTACCTACTTCTGTTCTATAAGTTATTTACTTGAAGATCAGAATTTTGTTAATAGTTTAAAATTGAAAACTCTAAAATAACTACTTTTGTTCTAAGTTATTTACTTGAAGAACAGAATTTTGTAGCAATTTAAAATCAAAATCTTCTAACTAATACTTTAGTTCTTTAAGTAATTTACTTGAAGATCAGAATTTTGCTAATAGTTTAAAATTGAAAACCCTAAAATAACTATTTTTGTTCTATAAGTTTTTTACTTGAAGATCTGCATTTTGTTAAAAGTTTAAAATTAAAAACTCTAAATTAACTACTTCTGTTCTATAAGTTATTTACTTGAAGATCAGAATGTTTTTAATAGTTTAAAATTGAAAACTTAAAATAACTACTTTTGTTCTATAAGTTATTTACTTGAATTTTGTTAATATGTAATGTTATGTAATGTTAAAATAAAATGCATTTTGTTAATAGTTTAAAATTAAAGCTATAATCTAACTAGTTTTGTTCTTTTAGTTATTTACTTAAAGAACAGAAATATGTAGACAATTTAATATCAAAATCTTCTAACTAATACTTTAGTTCCTTAAGATATTTACTTGAAGATCAGAATTTTGTAAATAGTTTAAAATTGAAAACCCTAAAATAACTACTTTTGTTCTATAAGTTATTTACCTGAAGATCTGCATTTTGTTAGTAGTTTAAAATTAAAAACCCTAAATTAACTACTTTTGTTCTATAAGTTATTTACTTGAAGATCAGAATTTTGTTAATAGTTTAAAATTGAAAACCCTAAAATAAATACTTTTGTTCTATAAGTTATTTACTTGAAGATCTGCATTTTGTTAATAGTTTAAAATTAAAAACTCTAAATTAACTACTTCTGTTCTATAAGTTATTTACTTGAAGATCTGCTTTTGTTAATAGTTTAAAATTAAAAACTCTAAACTAACTACTTCTGTTCTATAAGTGATTTACATGAAGATCAGAATTTTGTTAATAGTTTAAAATTGAAAACCCTAAAATAACTACTTTTGTTCTATAAGTTATTTACTAGAAGATCTGTATTTTGTTAATAGTTTAAAATTAAAAACTCTAAATTAACTACTTCTGTTCTATAAGTTATTTACTTGAAGATCAGAATATTATTAATAGTTTAAAATTGAAAACTCTAAAATAACTACTTTTGTTCTATAAGTTATTTACTTGAAGAACAGAATTTTGTAGCAATGTAAAATCAAAATCTTCTAACTAATACTTTATTACTTTAAGTTATTTACTTGAAGATTAGAATTTTATAATAGTTTAAAATTGAAAACCCTAAACTAACTACTTTTGATCTATAAGTTATTTACTTGAAGATCTGCGTTTTGTTAGTAGTTTAAAATTAAAAACTCTAAATTAACTACTTCTGTTCTATAAGTTATTTGCTTGAAGATCAGAATTTTGTTAATGGTTTAAAATTGAAAACTCTAAAATAACTACTTTTGTTCTATAAGTTATTTACTTGAAGAACAGAATTTTATAGCAACTTAAAATCAAAATCTTCTAACTAAACTTTAGTTCTTTAAGTTATTTACTTGAAGATCAGAATTTTTTAATAGTTTAAAATTAAAAACTCTAAATTAACTACTTCTGTTCTATAAGTGATTGACATGAAGATCAGAATTTTGTTAATAGTTTAAAATTGAAAACCCTAAAATAACTACTTTTGTTCTATAAGTTATTTACTAGAAGATCTGTATTTTGTTAATAGTTTAAAATTAAAAACTCTAAATTAACTACTTTTGTTCTATAAGTTATTTACTTGAAGAACAGAATTTTGTAGCAATGTAAAATCAAAATCTTCTAACTAATACTTTAGTACTTTAAGTTATTTACTTGAAGATTAGAATTTTATAATAGTTTAAAATTGAAAACCCTAAACTAACTACTTTTGTTCTATAAGTTATTTACTTGAAGAACAGAATTTTGTAGCAATTTAAAATCAAAATCTTCTAACTAATACTTTAGTACTTTAAGTTATTTACTTGAAGATTAGAATTTTGTTAATAGTTTAAAATTGAAAACTCTAAAATAACTACTTTTGTTCTATAAGTTATTTACTTGAAGAACAGAATTTTATAGCAACTTAAAATCAAAATCTTCTAACTAAACTTTAGTTCTTTAAGTTATTTACTTGAAGATCAGAATGTTGTTAATAGTTTAAAATTGAAAACTCTAAAATAACTTCTTTTGTTCTATAAGTTATTTACTTGAAGAACAGAATTTTGTAGCAATTTAAAATCAAAATCTTCTAACTAATACTTTAGTTCCTTAAGATATTTACTTGAAGATCAGAATTTTGTTAATAGTTTAAAATTGAAAACCCTAAAATAACTACTTTTGTTCTATAAGTTATTTACTTGAAGATCTGCATTTTGTTAATAGTTTAAAATTAAAAACTCTAAATTAACTACTTCTGTTCTATAAATTATTAATATGAAGATCAGTATTTTGTTAATAGTTTAAAATTGTAAACCCTAAAATAACTACTTTTGTTCTATAAGTTATTTACTTGAAGATCTGCATTTTGTTAACAGTTTAAAATTAAAAACTCTAAATTAACTACTTCTGTTCTATAAGGTATTTACATGAAGATCAGTATTTTGTTAATAGTTTAAAATTGTAAACCCTAAAATAACTACTTTTGTTTTATAAGTTATTTACTTGAAGATCTGCATTTTGTTAAAAGTTTAAAATTAAAAACTCTAAATTAACTACTTCTGTTCTATAAGTTATTTACTTGAAGATCAGAATGTTTTTAATAGTTTAAAATTGAAAACCCTAAAATAACTACTTTTGTTCTATAAGTTAATTACTTGAAGATCTGCATTTTGTTAATAGTTTAAAATTAAAAACTCTAAATTAACTACTTCTGTTCTATAAGTTATTTACATGAAGATCAGAATTTTGTTGATAGTTTAAAATTGAAAACCCTAAAATAACTACTTTTGTGCTATAAGTTATTTACTTGAAGATCTGCATTTTGTTAATAGTTTAAAATTAAAAACGCTAAATTAACTACTTCTGTTCTATAAGTTATTTACTTGAAGATGAGAATTTTGTTAATAGTTTAAAATTGAAAACTCTAAAATAACTACTTTTGTTCTAAGTTATTTACTTGAAGAACAGAATTTTGTAGCAATTTAAAATCAAAATCTTCTAACTAATACTTTAGTTCTTTAAGTAATTTACTTGAAGATCAGAATTTTGCTAATAGTTTAAAATTGAAAACCCTAAAATAACTATTTTTGTTCTATAAGTTTTTTACTTGAAGATCTGCATTTTGTTAATAGTTTAAAATTAAAAACTCTAAATTAACTACTTCTGTTCTATAAGTTATTTACTTGAAGATCAGAATGTTTTCAATAGTTTAAAATTGAAAACTCTAAATTAACTACTTTTGTTCTATAAGTTATTTACTTGAAGAACAGAATTTTGTAGCAATTTAAAATTTAAATCTTCTAACTAATACTTTAGTTCCTTAAGTTATTTACTTAAAGATCAGAATTTTGTTAATAGTTAAAAATTGAAAACTCTAAAATAACTACTTTTGTTCTATAAGTTATTTACTTGAAGATCTGCATTTTGTTAACAGTTTAAAATTAAAAACTCTAAATTAACTACTTCTGTTCTATAAGTTATTTACATGAAGATCAGTATTTTGTTAATAGTTTAAAATTGTAAACCCTAAAATAACTACTTTTGTTTTATAAGTTATTTACTTGAAGATCTGCATTTTGTTAAAAGTTTAAAATTAAAAACTCTAAATTAACTACTTCTGTTCTATAAGTTATTTACTTGAAGATCAGAATGTTTTTAATAGTTTAAAATTGAAAACCCTAAAATAACTACTTTTGTTCTATAAGTTATTTACTTGAAGATCTGCATTTTGTTAATAGTTTAAAATTAAAAACTCTAAATTAACTACTTCTGTTCTATAAGTTATTTACATGAAGATCAGAATTTTGTTGATAGTTTAAAATTGAAAACCCTAAAATAACTACTTTTGTGCTATAAGTTATTTACTTGAAGATCTGCATTTTGTTAATAGTTTAAAATTAAAAACGCTAAATTAACTACTTCTGTTCTATAAGTTATTTACTTGAAGATCAGAATTTTGTTAATAGTTTAAAATTGAAAACTCTAAAATAACTACTTTTGTTCTAAGTTATTTACTTAAAGAACAGAATTTTGTAGCAATTTAAAATCAAAATCTTCTAACTAATACTTTAGTTCTTTAAGTAATTTACTTGAAGATCAGAATTTTGCTAATAGTTTAAAATTGAAAACCCTAAAATAACTATTTTTGTTCTATAAGTTTTTTACTTGAAGATCTGCATTTTGTTAATAGTTTAAAATTAAAAACTCTAAATTAACTACTTCTGTTCTATAAGTTATTTACTTGAAGATCAGAATGTTTTCAATAGTTTAAAATTGAAAACTCTAAAATAACTACTTTTGTTCTATAAGTTATTTACTTGAAGAACAGAATTTTGTAGCAATTTAAAATTATAATCTTCTAACTAATACTTTAGTTCCTTAAGTTATTTACTTAAAGATCAGAATTTTGTTAATAGTTAAAAATTGAAAACTCTAAAATAACTACTTTTGTTTTATAAGTTATTTACTTGAAGATCTGCATTTTGTTAAAAGTTTAAAATTAAAAACTCTAAATTAACTACTTCTGTTCTATAAGTTATTTACTTGAAGATCAGAATGTTTTTAATAGTTTAAAATTGAAAACCCTAAAATAACTACTTTTGTTCTATAAGTTATTTACTTGAAGATCTGCATTTTGTTAATAGTTTAAAATTAAAAACTCTAAATTAACTACTTCTGTTCTATAAGTTATTTACATGAAGATCAGAATTTTGTTGATAGTTTAAAATTGAAAACCCTAAAATAACTACTTTTGTGCTATAAGTTATTTACTTGAAGATCTGCATTTTGTTAATAGTTTAAAATTAAAAACGCTAAATTAACTACTTCTGTTCTATAAGTTATTTACTTGAAGATCAGAATTTTGTTAATAGTTTAAAATTGAAAACTCTAAAATAACTACTTTTGTTCTAAGTTATTTACTTGAAGAACAGAATTTTGTAGCAATTTAAAATCAAAATCTTCTAACTAATACTTTAGTTCTTTAAGTAATTTACTTGAAGATCAGAATTTTGCTAATAGTTTAAAATTGAAAACCCTAAAATAACTATTTTTGTTCTATAAGTTTTTTACTTGAAGATCTGCATTTTGTTAATAGTTTAAAATTAAAAACTCTAAATTAACTACTTCTGTTCTATAAGTTATTTACTTGAAGATCAGAATGTTTTCAATAGTTTAAAATTGAAAACTCTAAAATAACTACTTTTGTTCTATAAGTTATCTACTTGAAGAACAGAATTTTGTAGCAATTTAAAATTAAAATCTTCTAACTAATACTTTAGTTCCTTAAGTTATTTACTTAAAGATCAGAATTTTGTTAATAGTTAAAAATTGAAAACTCTAAAATAACTACTTTTGTTTTATAAGTTAATTACTTGAAGAACAGAATTTTGTAGCAACTTCAAATCAAAATCTTCTAACTAAACTTTAGTTCTTTAAGTTATTTACTTGAAGATCAGAATTTTGTTAATAGTTTAAAATTAAAAACTCTAAATTAACTACTTCTGTTCTATAAGTTATTTACTTGAAGATCTGCTTTTGTTAATAGTTTAAAATTAAAAACTCTAAATTAACTACTTCTGTTCTATAAGTTATTTACTTGAAGATCTGCTTTTGTTAATAGTTTAAAATTAAAAAGTCTAAATTAACTACTTCTATTCTATAAGTAATTTACATGAAGATCAGAATTTTGTTAATAGTTTAAAATTGAAAACCCTAAAATAACTACTTTTGTTCTATAAGTTATTTACTTGAAGATCTGCATTTTGTTAATAGTTTAAAATTAAAAACTCTAAATTAACTACTTCTGTTCTATAAGTTATTTACATGAAGATCAGTATTTTGTTAATAGTTTAAAATTGTAAACCCTAAAATAACTACTTTTGTTCTATAAGTTATTTACTAGAAGATCTGTATTTTGTTAATAGTTTAAAATTAAAAACTCTAAATTAACTACTTCTGTTCTATAAGTTATTTACTTGAAGATCAGAAAATTATTAATAGTTTAAAATTGAAAACTCTAAAATAACTACTTTTGTTCTATAAGTTATTTACTTGAAGAACAGAATTTTGTAGCAGTTTAAAATCAAAATCTTCTAACTAATACTTTAGTTCCTTAAGATATTTACTTAAAGATCAGAATTTTGTTAATAGTTTAAAATTGAAAATTCTAAAATAACTACTTTTGTTCTATAAGTTATTTACTTGAAGATCTGCATTTTGTTAATGGTTTATAATTAAAAACTCTAAATTAACTACTTCTGTTCTATAAGTTATTTATATGAAGATCAGTATTTTGTTAATAGTTTAAAATTGTAAACCCTAAAATAACTACTTTTGTTCTATAAGTTATTTACTTGAAGATCTGCATTTTGTTAATAGTTTAAAATTAAAAACTCTAAATTAACTACTTCTGTTCTATAAGTTATTTACTTGAAGATCAGAATATTATTAATAGTTTAAAATTGAAAACTCTAAAATAACTACTTTTGTTCTATAAGTTATTTACTTGAAGATCTGCATTTTGTTAGTAGTTTAAAATTAAAAACTCTAAATTAACTACTTCTGTTCTATAAGTTATTTGCTTGAAGATCAGAATTTTGTTAATAGTTTAAAACTGAAAACTCTAAAATAACTACTTTTGTTTTAAGTTATTTACTTGAAGAACAGAATTTTGTAGCAATTTAAAATCAAAATCTTCTAACTAATACTTTAGTTCTTTAAGTAATTTACTTGAAGATCAGAATTTTGCTAATAGTTTAAAATTGAAAACCCTAAAATAACTATTTTTGTTCTATAAGTTTTTTACTTGAAGATCTGCATTTTGTTAATAGTTTAAAATTAAAAACTCTAAATTAACTACTTCTGTTCTATAAGTTATTTACTTGAAGATCAGAATGTTTTCAATAGTTTAAAATTGAAAACTCTAAAATAACTACTTTTGTTCTATAAGTTATTTACTTGAAGAACAGAATTTTGTACCAATTTAAAATTAAAATCTTCTAACTAATACTTTAGTTCCTTAAGTTATTTACTTAAAGATCAGAATTTTGTTAATAGTTAAAAATTGAAAACTCTAAAATAACTACTTTTGTTTTATAAGTTATTTACTTGAAGATCTGCATTTTGTTAAAAGTTTAAAATTAAAAACTCTAAATTAACTACTTCTGTTCTATAAGTTATTTACTTGAAGATCAGAATGTTTTTATTAGTTTAAAATTGAAAACCCTAAAATAACTACTTTTGTTCTATAAGTTATTTACTTGAAGATCTGCATTTTGTTAATAGTTTAAAATTAAAAACTCTAAATTAACTACTTCTGTTCTATAAGTTATTTACATGAAGATCAGAATTTTGTTGATAGTTTAAAATTGAAAACCCTAAAATAACTACTTTTGTGCTATAAGTTATTTACTTGAAGATCTGCATTTTGTTAATAGTTTAAAATTAAAAACGCTAAATTAACTACTTCTGTTCTATAAGTTATTTACTTGAAGATCTGCATTTTGTTAATAGTTTAAAATTAAAAACGCTAAATTAACTACTTCTGTTCTATAGGTTTTTTACTTGAAGATCTGCATTTTGTTAATAGTTTAAAATTAAAAACTCTAAATTAACTACTTCTGTTCTATAAGTTATTTACTTGAAGATCAGAATGTTTTCAATAGTTTAAAATTGAAAACTCTAAAATAACTACTTTTGTTCTATAAGTTATTTACTTGAAGAACAGAATTTTGTAGCGATTTAAAATTAAAATCTTCTAACTAATACTTTAGTTCCTTAAGTTATTTACTTAAAGATCAGAATTTTGTTAATAGTTAAAAATTGAAAACTCTAAAATAACTACTTTTGTTTTATAAGTTATTTACTTGAAGAACAGAATTTTGTAGCAACTTCAAATCAAAATCTTCTAACTAAACTTTAGTTCTTTAAGTTATTTACTTGAAGATCAGAATTTTGTTAATAGTTTAAAATTAAAAACTCTAAATTAACTACTTCTATTCTATAAGTAATTTACATGAAGATCAGAATTTTGTTAATAGTTTAAAATTGAAAACCCTAAAATAACTACTTTTGTTCTATAAGTTATTTACTTGAAGATCTGCATTTTGTTAATAGTTTAAAATTAAAAACTCTAAATTAACTACTTCTGTTCTATAAGTTATTTATATGAAGATCAGTATTTTGTTAATAGTTTAAAATTGTAAACCCTAAAATAACTACTTTTGTTCTATAAGTTATTTACTTGAAGATCTGCATTTTGTTAATAGTTTAAAATTAAAAACTCTAAATTAACTACTTCTGTTCTATAAGTTATTTACTTGAAGATCAGAATATTATTAATAGTTTAAAATTGAAAACTCTAAATTAACTACTTTTGTTCTATAAGTTATTTACTTGAAGATCTGCATTTTGTTAGTAGTTTAAAATTAAAAACTCTAAATTAACTACTTCTGTTCTATAAGTTATTTGCTTGAAGATCAGAATTTTGTTAATAGTTTAAAATTGAAAACTCTAAAATAACTACTTTTGTTCTATAAGTTATTTACTTGAAGAACAGAATTTTATAGCAACTTAAAATCAAAATCTTCTAACTAAACTTTAGTTCTTTAAGTTATTTACTTGAAGATCAGAATTTTTTAATAGTTTAAAATTAAAAACTCTAAATTAACTACTTCTGTTCTATAAGTTATTTACTTGAAGATCAGAATGTTGTTAATAGTTTAAAATTGAAAACTCTAAAATAACTACTTTTGTTCTATAAGTTATTTACTTGAAGAACAGAATTTTGTAGCAATTTAAAATCAAAATCTTCTAACTAATACTTTAGTTCCTTAAGATATTTACTTGAAGATCAGAATTTTGTTAATAGTTTAAAATTGAAAACCCTAAAATAACTACTTTTGTTCTATAAGTTATTTACTTGAAGATCTGCATTTTGTTAATAGTTTAAAATTAAAAACTCTAAATTAACTACTTCTGTTCTATAAATTATTAATATGAAGATCAGTATTTTGTTAATAGTTTAAAATTGTAAACCCTAAAATAACTACTTTTGTTCTATAAGTTATTAACTTGAAGATCTGCATTTTGTTAACAGTTTAAAATTAAAAACTCTAAATTAACTACTTCTGTTCTATAAGTTATTTACATGAAGATCAGTATTTTGTTAATAGTTTAAAATTGTAAACCCTAAAATAACTACTTTTGTGCTATAAGTTATTTACTTGAAGATCTGCATTTTGTTAATAGTTTAAAATTAAAAACTCTAAATTAACTATTTTTGTTCTATAAGTTTTTTACTTGAAGATCTGCATTTTGTTAATAGTTTAAAATTAAAAACTCTAAATTAACTACTTCTGTTCTATAAGTTATTTACTTGAAGATCAGAATGTTTTCAATAGTTTAAAATTGAAAACTCCAAAATAACTACTTTTGTTCTATAAGTTATTTACTTGAAGAACAGAATTTTGTAGCAATTTAAAATTAAAATCTTCTAACTAATACTTTAGTTCCTTAAGTTATTTACTTGTAGATCAGAATTTTTTAATAGTTTAAAATTAAAAACTCTAAATTAACTACTTCTGTTCTATAAGTTATTTACTTGAAGATCAGAATGTTGTTAATAGTTTAAAATTGAAAACTCTAAAATAACTACTTTTGTTCTATAAGTTATTTACTTGAAGAACAGAATTTTGTAGCAACTTCAAATCAAAATCTTCTAACTAAACTTTAGTTCTTTAAGTTATTTACTTGAAGATCAGAATTTTGTTAATAGTTTAAAATAAAAATACTCTAAATTAACTACTTCTGTTCTATAAGTTATTTACTTGAAGATCTGCCTTTGTTAATAGTTTAAAATTAAAAACTCTAAATTAACTACTTCTATTCTATAAGTGATTTACATGAAGATCAGAATTTTGTTAATAGTTTAAAATTGAAAACCCTAAAATAACTACTTTTGTTCTATAAGTTATTTACTTGAAGATCTGCATTTTGTTAATAGTTTAAAATTAAAAACTCTAAATTAACTACTTTTGTTCTATAAGTTATTTACTAGAAGATCTGTATTTTGTTAATAGTTTAAAATTAAAAACTCTAAATTAACTACTTCTGTTCTATAAGTTATTTACTTGAAGATCAGAATGTTTTTAATAGTTTAAAATTGAAAACCCTAAAATAACTACTTTTGTTCTATAAGTTATTTACTTGAAGATCTGCATTTTGTTAATAGTTTAAAATTAAAAACTCTAAATTAACTACTTCTGTTCTATAAGTTATTTACTTGAAGATCAGAATGTTGTTAATAGTTTAAAATTGAAAACTCTAAAATAACTACTTTTGTTCTATAAGTTATTTACTTGAAGAACAGAATTTTGTAGCAATTTAAAATCAAAATCTTCTAACTAATACTTTAGTTCCTTAAGATATTTACTTGAAGATCAGAATTTTGTTAATAGTTTAAAATTGAAAACCCTAAAATAACTACTTTTGTTCTATAAGTTATTTACTTGAAGATCTGCATTTTGTTAATAGTTTAAAATTAAAAACTCTAAATTAACTACTTCTGTTCTATAAATTATTAATATGAAGATCAGTATTTTGTTAATAGTTTAAAATTGTAAACCCTAAAATAACTACTTTTGTTCTATAAGTTATTTACTTGAAGATCTGCATTTTGTTAACAGTTTAAAATTAAAAACTCTAAATTAACTACTTCTGTTCTATAAGTTATTTACATGAAGATCAGTATTTTGTTAATAGTTTAAAATTGTAAACCCTAAAATAACTACTTTTGTTTTATAAGTTATTTACTTGAAGATCTGCATTTTGTTAAAAGTTTAAAATTAAAAACTCTAAATTAACTACTTCTGTTCTATAAGTTATTTACTTGAAGATCAGAATGTTTTTAATAGTTTAAAATTGAAAACCCTAAAATAACTACTTTTGTTCTATAAGTTATTTACTTGAAGATCTGCATTTTGTTAATAGTTTAAAATTAAAAACTCTAAATTAACTACTTCTGTTCTATAAGTTATTTACATGAAGATCAGTATTTTGTTAATAGTTTAAAATTGAAAACTCTAAAATAACTACTTTTGTTCTATAAGTTGTTTACTTGAAGAACAGAATTTTGTAGCAACTTCAAATCAAAATCTTCTAACTAAACTTTAGTTCTTTAAGTTATTTACTTGAAGATCAGAATTTTGTTAATAGTTTAAAATTAAAAACTCTAAATTAACTACTTCTGTTCTATAAGTTATTTACTTGAAGATCTGCTTTTGTTAATAGTTTAAAATTAAAAACTCTAAATTAACTACTTCTGTTCTATAAGTGATTTACATGAAGATCAGAATTTTGTTAATAGTTTAAAATTGAAAACCCTAAAATAACTACTTTTGTTCTATAAGTTATTTACTAGAAGATCTGCATTTTGTTAGTAGTTTAAAATTAAAAACTCTAAATTAACTACTTCTGTTCTATAAGTTATTTACTTGAAGATCAGAATATTATTAATAGTTTAAAATTGAAAACGCTAAAATAACTACTTTTGTTCTATAAGTTATTTACTTGAAGAACAGAATTTTATAGCAACTTAAAATCAATATCTTCTAACTAAACTTTAGTTCTTTAAGTTATTTACTTGAAGATCAGAATTTTTTAATAGTTTAAAATTAAAAACTCTAAATTAACTACTTCTGTTCTATAAGTTATTTACTTGAAGATCAGAATGTTGTTAATAGTTTAAAATTGAAAACTCTAAAATAACTACTTTTGTTCTATAAGTTATTTACTTGAAGAACAGAATTTTGTAGCAATTTAAAATCAAAATCTTCTAACTAATACTTTAGTTCCTTAAGATATTTACTTGAAGATCAGAATTTTGTTAATAGTTTAAAATTGAAAACCCTAAAATAACTACTTTTGTTCTATAAGTTATTTACTTGAAGATCTGCATTTTGTTAACAGTTTAAAATTAAAAACCCTAATTTAACTACTTCTGTTCTATAAGTTATTTACATGAAGATCAGTATTTTGTTAATAGTTTAAAATTGTAAACCCTAAAATAACTACTTTTGTTTTATAAGTTATTTACTTGAAGATCTGCATTTTGTTAAAAGTTTAAAATTAAAAACTCTAAATTAACTACTTCTGTTCTATAAGTTATTTACTTGAAGATCAGAATGTTTTTAATAGTTTAAAATTGAAAACCCTAAAATAACTACTTTTGTTCTATAAGTTATTTACTTGAAGATCTGCATTTTGTTAATAGTTTAAAATTAAAAACTCTAAATTAACTACTTCTGTTCTATAAGTTATTTAGGTGAAGATCAGAATTTTGTTGATAGTTTAAAATTGAAAACCCTAAAATAACTACTTTTGTGCTATAAGTTAATTACTTGAAGATCTGCATTTTGTTAATAGTTTAAAATTAAAAACGCTAAATGAACTACTTCTGTTCTATAAGTTATTTACTTGAAGATCAGAATTTTGTTAATAGTTTAAAATTGAAAACTCTAAAATAACTACTTTTGTTCTAAGTTATTTACTTGAAGAACAGAATTTTGTAGCAATTTAAAATCAAAATCTTCTAACTAATACTTTAGTTCTTTAAGTAATTTACTTGAAGATCAGAATTTTGCTAATAGTTTAAAATTGAAAACCCTAAAATAACTATTTTTGTTCTATAAGTTTTTTACTTGAAGATCTGCATTTTGTTAAAAGTTTAAAATTAAAAACTCTAAATTAACTACTTCTGTTCTATAAGTTATTTACTTGAAGATCAGAATGTTTTTAATAGTTTAAAATTGAAAACTTAAAATAACTACTTTTGTTCTATAAGTTATTTACTTGAATTTTGTTAATATGTAATGTTATGTAATGTTAAAATAAAATGCATTTTGTTAATAGTTTAAAATTAAAGCTATAATCTAACTAGTTTTGTTCTTTTAGTTATTTACTTAAAGAACAGAAATATGTAGACAATTTAAAATCACAATTTTCAAACTAATACTTTAGTCCTTTAAGTTATTTACTTGAAGATCAGAATTTTGGTAAAAGTTCAAAATTGAAAATACTAAAATAACTGCGTTTGTTCTATAAGTTATTTACTTGTAGATCTGCATTTTGTTATTAGTTTAAAATTAAAAACTCTAAATTAACTACTTCTGTTCTATAAGTTATTTACTTGAAGATCAGAATGCTGTTAAAAGTTTAAAATTGAAAACTCTAAAATAACTACTTTTGTTCTATAAGTTATTTACTTGAAGAACAGAATTTTGTAGCAATTTAAAATCAAAATCTTCTAACTAATACTTTAGTTCCTTAAGATATTTACTTGAAGATCAGAATTTTGGAAATAGTTTAAAATTGAAAACCCTAAAATAACTACTTTTGTTCTATAAGTTATTTACCTGAAGATCTGCATTTTGTTAGTAGTTTAAAATTAAAAACCCTAAATTAACTACTTTTGTTCTATAAGTTATTTACTTGAAGATCAGAATTTTGTTAATAGTTTAAAATTGAAAACCCTAAAATAAATACTTTTGTTCTATAAGTTATTTACTTGAAGATCTGCATTTTGTTAATAGTTTAAAATTAAAAACTCTAAATTAACTACTTCTGTTCTATACGTTAGTTACTTGAAGATAAGAATGTTGTTAATAGTTTAAAATTGAAAACTCTAAAATAACTACTTTTGTTCTATAAGTTATTTACTAGAAGATCAGAATTTTGTTATTAGTTTGAAATTGAAAACCCTAAAATAACTACTTTTGTTCTATAAGTTATTTACTTGAAGATCTGCATTTTGTTAATAGTTTAAAATTAAAAACTCTAAATTAACTACTTCTGTTCTATAAGTTATTTACATGAAGATCAGTATTTTGTTAATAGTTTAAAATTGAAAACTCTAAAATAACTACTTTTGTTCTATAAGTTATTTACTTGAAGAACAGAATTTTGTAGCAACTTCAAATCAAAATCTTCTAACTAAACTTTAGTTCTTTAAGTTATTTACTTGAAGATCAGAATTTTGTTAATAGTTTAAAATTAAAAACTCTAAATTAACTACTTCTGTTCTATAAGTTATTTACTTGAAGATCTGCTTTTGTTAATAGTTTAAAATTAAAAACTCTAAATTAACTACTTCTGTTCTATAAGTGATTTACATGAAGATCAGAATTTTGTTAATAGTTTAAAATTGAAAACCCTAAAATAACTACTTTTGTTCTATAAGTTATTTACTAGAAGATCTGTATTTTGTTAATAGTTTAAAATTAAAAACTCTAAATTAACTACTTCTGTTCTATAAGTTATTTACTTGAAGATCAGAATATTATTAATAGTTTAAAATTGAAAACTCTAAAATAACTACTTTTGTTCTATAAGTTATTTACTTGAAGAACAGAATTTTGTAGCAATGTAAAATCAAAATCTTCTAACTAATACTTTAGTACTTTAAGTTATTTACTTGAAGATTAGAATTTTATAATAGTTTAAAATTGAAAACCCTAAACTAACTACTTTTGATCTATAAGTTATTTACTTGAAGATCTGCATTTTGTTAGTAGTTTAAAATTAAAAACTCTAAATTAACTACTTCTGTTCTATAAGTTATTTGCTTGAAGATCAGAATTTTGTTAATAGTTTAAAATTGAAAACGCTAAAATAACTACTTTTGTTCTATAAGTTATTTACTTGAAGAACAGAATTTTATAGCAACTTAAAATCAAAATCTTCTAACTAAACTTTAGTTCTTTAAGTTATTTACTTGAAGATCAGAATTTTTTAATAGTTTAAAATTAAAAACTCTAAATTAACTACTTCTGTTCTATAAGTTATTTACTTGAAGATCAGAATGTTGTTAATAGTTTAAAATTGAAAACTCTAAAATAACTACTTTTGTTCTATAAGTTATTTACTTGAAGATCTGCATTTTGTTAATAGTTTAAAATTAAAAACTCTAAATTAACTACTTCTGTTCTATAAATTATTAATATGAAGATCAGTATTTTGTTAATAGTTTAAAATTGTAAACCCTAAAATAACTACTTTTGTTCTATAAGTTATTTACTTGAAGATCTGCATTTTGTTAACAGTTTAAAATTAAAAACTCTAAATTAACTACTTCTGTTCTATAAGTTATTTACATGAAGATCAGTATTTTGTTAATAGTTTAAAATTGTAAACCCTAAAATAACTACTTTTGTTTTATAAGTTATTTACTTGAAGATCTGCATTTTGTTAAAAGTTTAAAATTAAAAACTCTAAATTAACTACTTCTGTTCTATAAGTTATTTACTTGAAGATCAGAATGTTTTTAATAGTTTAAAATTGAAAACCCTAAAATAACTACTTTTGTTCTATAAGTTATTTACTTGAAGATCTGCATTTTGTTAATAGTTTAAAATTAAAAACTCTAAATTAACTACTTCTGTTCTATAAGTTATTTACATGAAGATCAGAATTTTGTTGATAGTTTAAAATTGAAAACCCTAAAATAACTACTTTTGTGCTATAAGTTAATTACTTGAAGATCTGCATTTTGTTAATAGTTTAAAATTAAAAACGCTAAATTAACTACTTCTGTTCTATAAGTTATTTACTTGAAGATCAGAATTTTGTTAGTAGTTTAAAATTGAAAACTTAAAATAACTACTTTTGTTCTATAAGTTATTTACTTGAATTTTGTTAATATGTAATGTTATGTAATGTTAAAATAAAATGCATTTTGTTAATAGTTTAAAATTAAAGCTATAATCTAACTAGTTTTGTTCTTTTAGTTATTTACTTAAAGAACAGAAATATGTAGACAATTTAAAATCAAAATCTTCAAACTAATACTTTAGTCCTTTAAGTTATTTACTTGAAGATCAGAATTTTGGTAAAAGATCAAAATTGAAAATACTAAAATAACTGCGTTTGTTCTATAAGTTATTTACTTGTAGATCTGCATTTTGTTATTAGTTTAAAATTAAAAACTCTAAATTAACTACTTCTGTTCTATAAGTTATTTACTTGAAGATCAGAATGCTGTTAAAAGTTTAAAATTGAAAACTCTAAAATAACTACTTTTGTTCTATAAGTTATTTACTTGAAGAACAGAATTTTGTAGCAATTTAAAATCAAAATCTTCTAACTAATACTTTAGTTCCTTAAGATATTTACTTGAAGATCAGAATTTTGTAAATAGTTTAAAATTGAAAACCCTAAAATAACTACTTTTGTTCTATAAGTTATTTACTTGAATTTTGTTAATATGTAATGTTATGTAATGTTAAAATAAAATGCATTTTGTTAATAGTTTAAAATTAAAGCTATAATCTAACTAGTTTTGTTCTTTTAGTTATTTACTTAAAGAACAGAAATATGTAGACAATTTAAAATCAAAATCTTCAAACTAATACTTTAGTCCTTTAAGTTATTTACTTGAAGATCAGAATTTTGGTAAAAGTTCAAAATTGAAAATACTAAAATAACTGCGTTTGTTCTATAAGTTATTTACTTGAAGATCAGAATGCTGTAAAAAGTTTAAAATTGAAAACTCTAGAATAACTACTTTTGTTCTATAAGTTATTTACTTGAAGAACAGAATTTTGTAGCAATTTAAAATCAAAATCTTCTAACTAATACTTTAGTTCCTTAAGATATTTACTTGAAGATCAGAATTTTGTAAATAGTTTAAAATTGAAAACCCTAAAATAACTACTTTTGTTCTATAAGTTATTTACCTGAAGATCTGCATTTTGTTAGTAGTTTAAAATTAAAAACCCTAAATTAACAACTTTTGTTCTATAAGTTATTTACTTGAAGATCAGAATTTTGTAAATAGTTTAAAATTGAAAACCCTAAAATAACTACTTTTGTTCTATAAGTTATTTACCTGAAGATCTGCATTTTGTTAGTAGTTTAAAATTAAAAACCCTAAATTAACTACTTTTGTTCTATAAGTTATTTACTTGAAGATCAGAATTTTGTTAATAGTTTAAAATTGAAAACTCTAAAATAACTACTTTTGTTCTATAAGTTATTTACTTGAAGAACAGAATTTTATAGCAACTTAAAATCAAAATCTTCTAACTAAACTTTAGTTCTTTAAGTTATTTACTTGAAGATCAGAATTTTTTAATAGTTTAAAATTAAAAACTCTAAATTAACTACTTCTGTTCTATAAGTTATTTACTTGAAGATCAGAATGTTGTTAATAGTTTAAAATTGAAAACTCTAAAATAACTACTTTTGTTCTATAAGTTATTTACTTGAAGAACAGAATTTTGTAGCAATTTAAAATCAAAATCTTCTAACTAATACTTTAGTTCCTTAAGATATTTACTTGAAGATCAGAATTTTGTTAATAGTTTAAAATTGAAAACCCTAAAATAACTACTTTTGTTCTATAAGTTATTTACTTGAAGATCTGCATTTTGTTAATAGTTTAAAATTAAAAACTCTAAATTAACTACTTCTGTTCTATAAATTATTAATATGAAGATCAGTATTTTGTTAATAGTTTAAAATTGTAAACCCTAAAATAACTACTTTTGTTCTATAAGTTATTAACTTGAAGATCTGCATTTTGTTAACAGTTTAAAATTAAAAACTCTAAATTAACTACTTCTGTTCTATAAGTTATTTACATGAAGATCAGTATTTTGTTAATAGTTTAAAATTGTAAACCCTAAAATAACTACTTTTGTGCTATAAGTTATTTACTTGAAGATCTGCATTTTGTTAATAGTTTAAAATTAAAAACTCTAAATTAACTATTTTTGTTCTATAAGTTTTTTACTTGAAGATCTGCATTTTGTTAATAGTTTAAAATTAAAAACTCTAAATTAACTACTTCTGTTCTATAAGTTATTTACTTGAAGATCAGAATGTTTTCAATAGTTTAAAATTGAAAACTCCAAAATAACTACTTTTGTTCTATAAGTTATTTACTTGAAGAACAGAATTTTGTAGCAATTTAAAATTAAAATCTTCTAACTAATACTTTAGTTCCTTAAGTTATTTACTTGTAGATCAGAATTTTTTAATAGTTTAAAATTAAAAACTCTAAATTAACTACTTCTGTTCTATAAGTTATTTACTTGAAGATCAGAATGTTGTTAATAGTTTAAAATTGAAAACTCTAAAATAACTACTTTTGTTCTATAAGTTATTTACTTGAAGAACAGAATTTTGTAGCAACTTCAAATCAAAATCTTCTAACTAAACTTTAGTTCTTTAAGTTATTTACTTGAAGATCAGAATTTTGTTAATAGTTTAAAATAAAAATACTCTAAATTAACTACTTCTGTTCTATAAGTTATTTACTTGAAGATCTGCCTTTGTTAATAGTTTAAAATTAAAAACTCTAAATTAACTACTTCTATTCTATAAGTGATTTACATGAAGATCAGAATTTTGTTAATAGTTTAAAATTGAAAACCCTAAAATAACTACTTTTGTTCTATAAGTTATTTACTTGAAGATCTGCATTTTGTTAATAGTTTAAAATTAAAAACTCTAAATTAACTACTTTTGTTCTATAAGTTATTTACTAGAAGATCTGTATTTTGTTAATAGTTTAAAATTAAAAACTCTAAATTAACTACTTCTGTTCTATAAGTTATTTACTTGAAGATCAGAATGTTTTTAATAGTTTAAAATTGAAAACCCTAAAATAACTACTTTTGTTCTATAAGTTATTTACTTGAAGATCTGCATTTTGTTAATAGTTTAAAATTAAAAACTCTAAATTAACTACTTCTGTTCTATAAGTTATTTACTTGAAGATCAGAATGTTGTTAATAGTTTAAAATTGAAAACTCTAAAATAACTACTTTTGTTCTATAAGTTATTTACTTGAAGAACAGAATTTTGTAGCAATTTAAAATCAAAATCTTCTAACTAATACTTTAGTTCCTTAAGATATTTACTTGAAGATCAGAATTTTGTTAATAGTTTAAAATTGAAAACCCTAAAATAACTACTTTTGTTCTATAAGTTATTTACTTGAAGATCTGCATTTTGTTAATAGTTTAAAATTAAAAACTCTAAATTAACTACTTCTGTTCTATAAATTATTAATATGAAGATCAGTATTTTGTTAATAGTTTAAAATTGTAAACCCTAAAATAACTACTTTTGTTCTATAAGTTATTTACTTGAAGATCTGCATTTTGTTAACAGTTTAAAATTAAAAACTCTAAATTAACTACTTCTGTTCTATAAGTTATTTACATGAAGATCAGTATTTTGTTAATAGTTTAAAATTGTAAACCCTAAAATAACTACTTTTGTTTTATAAGTTATTTACTTGAAGATCTGCATTTTGTTAAAAGTTTAAAATTAAAAACTCTAAATTAACTACTTCTGTTCTATAAGTTATTTACTTGAAGATCAGAATGTTTTTAATAGTTTAAAATTGAAAACCCTAAAATAACTACTTTTGTTCTATAAGTTATTTACTTGAAGATCTGCATTTTGTTAATAGTATAAAATTAAAAACTCTAAATTAACTACTTCTGTTCTATAAGTTATTTACATGAAGATCAGAATTTTGTTGATAGTTTAAAATTGAAAACCCTAAAATAACTACTTTTGTGCTATAAGTTATTTACTTGAAGATCTGCATTTTGTTAATAGTTTAAAATTAAAAACTCTAAATTAACTACTTCTGTTCTATAAGTTATTTACTTGAAGATCAGAATTTTGTTAATAGTTTAAAATTGAAAACTCTAAAATAACTACTTTTGTTCTAAGTTATTTACTTGAAGAACAGAATTTTGTAGCAATTTAAAATCAAAATCTTCTAACTAATACTTTAGTTCTTTAAGTAATTTACTTGAAGATCAGAATTTTGCTAATAGTTTAAAATTGAAAACCCTAAAATAACTATTTTTGTTCTATAAGTTTTTTACTTGAAGATCTGCATTTTGTTAATAGTTTAAAATTAAAAACTCTAAATTAACTACTTCTGTTCTATAAGTTATTTACTTGAAGATCAGAATGTTTTCAATAGTTTAAAATTGAAAACTCCAAAATAACTACTTTTGTTCTATAAGTTATTTACTTGAAGAACAGAATTTTGTAGCAATTTAAAATTAAAATCTTCTAACTAATACTTTAGTTCCTTAAGTTATTTACTTGTAGATCAGAATTTTTTAATAGTTTAAAATTAAAAACTCTAAATTAACTACTTCTGTTCTATAAGTTATTTACTTGAAGATCAGAATGTTGTTAATAGTTTAAAATTGAAAACTCTAAAATAACTACTTTTGTTCTATAAGTTATTTACTTGAAGAACAGAATTTTGTAGCAACTTCAAATCAAAATCTTCTAACTAAACTTTGGTTCTTTAAGTTATTTACTTGAAGATCAGAATTTTGTTAATAGTTTAAAATAAAAATACTCTAAAAAAACTACTTCTGTTCTATAAGTTATTTACTTGAAGATCTGCCTTTGTTAATAGTTTAAAATTAAAAACTCTAAATTAACTACTTCTATTCTATAAGTGATTTACATGAAGATCAGAATTTTGTTAATAGTTTAAAATTGAAAACCCTAAAATAACTACTTTTGTTCTATAAGTTATTTACTTGAAGATCTGCATTTTGTTAATAGTTTAAAATTAAAAACTCTAAATTAACTACTTTTGTTCTATAAGTTATTTACTAGAAGATCTGTATTTTGTTAATAGTTTAAAATTAAAAACTCTAAATTAACTACTTCTGTTCTATAAGTTATTTACTTGAAGATCAGAATGTTTTTAATAGTTTAAAATTGAAAACCCTAAAATAACTACTTTTGTTCTATAAGTTATTTACTTGAAGATCTGCATTTTGTTAATAGTTTAAAATTAAAAACTCTAAATTAACTACTTCTGTTCTATAAGTTATTTACATGAAGATCAGAATTTTGTTGATAGTTTAAAATTGAAAATCCTAAAATAACTACTTTTGTTCTATAAGTTATTTACTTGAAGATCTGCATTTTATTAATAGTTTAAAATTAAAAACTCTAAATTAACTACTTCTGTTCTTTAAGTTATTCACTTGAAGATCAGAATTTTGCTAATAGTTTAAAATTGAAAACTTAAAATAACTACTTTTGTTCTATAAGTTATTAACTTGAATTTTGTTAATATGTAATGTTATGTAATGTTAAAATAAAATGCATTTTGGTAATAGTTTAAAATTAAAGCTATAATCTAACTAGTTTTGTTCTTTTAGTTATTTACTTAAAGAACAGAAATATGTAGACAATTTAAAATCAAAATCTTCAAACTAATACTTTAGTCCTTTAAGTTATTTACTTGAAGATCAGAATTTTGGTAAAAGTTCAAAATTGAAAATACTAAAATAACTGCGTTTGTTCTATAAGTTATTTACTTGTAGATCTGCATTTTGTTATTAGTTTAAAATTAAAAACTCTAAATTAACTACTTCTGTTCTATAAGTTATTTACTTGAAGATCAGAATGCTGTTAATAGTTTAAAATTGAAAACTCTAAAATAACTACTTTTGTTCTATAAGTTTTTTACTTGAAGAACAGAATTTTGTAGCAATTTAAAATCAAAATCTTCTAACTAATACTTTAGTTCCTTAAGATATTTACTTGAAGATCAGAATTTTGTAAATAGTTTAAAATTGAAAACCCTAAAATAACTACTTTTGTTCTATAAGTTATTTACCTGAAGATCTGCATTTTGTTAGTAGTTTAAAATTAAAAACCTTAAATTAACTACTTCTGTTCTATAAGTTATTTACTTAAAGATCAGAATTTTGTTAATAGTTTAAAATTGTAAACTCTAAAATAACTACTTTTGTTCTATAAGTTATTTACTTGAAGATCAGAATTTTGTTAATAGTTTAAAATTGAAAACCCTAAAATAAATACTGTTGTTCTATAAGTTATTTACTTGAAGATCTGCATTTTGTTAATAGTTTAAAATTAAAAACTCTAAATTAACTACTTCTGTTCTATACGTTAGTTACTTGAAGATAAGAATGTTGTTAATAGTTTAAAATTGAAAACTCTAAAATAACTACTTTTGTTCTATAAGTTATTTACTTGAAGATCAGAATTTTGTTATTAGTTTAAAATTGAAAACCCTAAAATAACTACTTTTGTTCTATAAGTTATTTACTTGAAGATCTGCATTTTGTTAATAGTTTAAAATTAAAAACTCTAAATTAACTACTTCTGTTCTATAAGTTATTTACATGAAGATCAGTATTTTGTTAATAGTTTAAAATTGAAAACTCTAAAATAACTACTTTTGTTCTATAAGTTATTTACTTGAAGAACAGAATTTTGTAGCAACTTCAAATCAAAATCTTCTAACTAAACTTTAGTTCTTTAAGTTATTTACTTGAAGATCAGAATTTTGTTAATAGTTTAAAATTAAAAACTCTAAATTAACTACTTCTGTTCTATAAGTTATTTACTTGAAGATCTGCTTTTGTTAATAGTTTAAAATTAAAAACTCTAATTTAACTACTTCTGTTCTATAAGTGATTTACATGAAGATCAGAATTTTGTTAATAGTTTAAAATTGAAAACCCTAAAATAACTACTTTTGTTCTATAAGTTATTTACTTGAAGATCTGCATTTTGTTAATAGTTTAAAATTAAAAACTCTAAATTAACTACTTCTGTTCTATAAGTTATTTACATGAAGATCAGTATTTTGTTAATAGTTTAAAATTGTAAACCCTAAAATAACTACTTTTGTTCTATAAGTTATTTACTAGAAGATCTGTATTTTGTTAATAGTTTAAAATTAAGAACTCTAAATTAACTACTTCTGTTCTATAAGTTATTTACTTGAAGATCAGAATATTATTAATAGTTTAAAATTGAAAACTCTAAAATAACTCCTTTCGTTCTATAAGTTATTTACTTGAAGAACAGAATTTTGTAGCAATGTAAAGACAAAATCTTCTAACTAATACTTTAGTACTTTAAGTTATTTACTTGAAGATCAGAATTTTATAATAGTTTAAAATTGAAAACCCTAAAATAACTACTTTTGTTCTATAAGTTATTTACTTGAAGATCTGCATTTTGTTAGTAGTTTAAAATTAAAAACTCTAAATTAACTACTTCTGTTCTATACGTTATTTACTTGAAGATAAGAATGTTGTTAATAGTTTAAAATTGAAAACTCTAAAATAACTACTTCTGTTCTATAAGTTATTTACTTGAAGAACAGAATTTTGTAGCAACTTAAAATCAAAATCTTCTAACTAAACTTTAGTTCTTTAAGTTATTTACTTGAAGATCAGAATTTTGTTAATAGTTTAAAATTGAAAACCCTACAATAAATACTTTTGTTCTATAAGTTATTTACTTGAAGATCTGCATTTTGTTAATAGTTTAAAATTAAAAACTCTAAATTAACTACTTCTGTTCTATACGTTATTTACTTGAAGATAAGAATGTTGTTAATAGTTTAAAATTGAAAACTCTAAAATAACTACTTTTGTTCTATAAGTTATTTACTTGAAGATCAGAATTTTGTTAATAGTTTTAAATTGAAACCCTAAAATTGTTCTATAAGTTATTTACTTGAAGATCAGAATTTTGCTAATAGTTTAAAATTGAAAACCCTAAAATAACTACTTTTGTTCTATAAGTTATTTACTTAAAGATCTGCATTTTGCTAATAGTTTAAAATTAAAGCTATAATCTAACTACTTTTGTTCTTTTAGTTATTTACTTAAAGAACAGAAATATGTAGACAATTTAAAATCAAAATCTTCAAACTAATACTTTAGTTCTTTAAGTTATTTACTTGAAGATCAGAATTTTGTTAATAGTTCAAAATTAAAAATACTAAAATAACTACGTTTGTTCTATAAGTTATTTACTTGAAGATCTGGATTTTGCTAATAGTTTAAAATTAAAAACTCTAAATTTACTACTTCTGTTCTATAAGTTATTTACTTGAAGATAAGGATTTTGTTAATAGTTTAAAATTGAAAACTCTAAAATAACTACTTTTGTTCTATAAGTTATTTACTTGAAGATCAGAATTTTGGTAAAAGTTCAAAATTGAAAATACTAAAATAACTTCGTTTGTTCTATAAGTTATTTACTTGAAGATCTGCATTTTGTTATTAGTTTAAAATTAAAAACTCTAAATTAACTACTTCTGTTCTATAAGTTATTTACTTGAAGATCAGAATATTGTTAATAGTTTAAAATTGAAAACTCTAAAATAACTACTTTTGTTCTATAAGTTATTTACTTGAAGAACAGAATTTTGTAGCAATTTAAAATCAAAATCTTCTAACTAATACTTGAGTTCCTTAAGATATTTGCTTGAAGATCAGAATTTTGTAAATAGTTTAAAATTGAAAACCCTAAAATAACTACTTTTGTTCTATAAGTTATTTACTTGAAGATCTGCATTTTGTTAGTAGTTTAAAATTAAAAACTCTAAATTAACTACTTCTGTTCTATAAGTTATTTACTTGAAGATCAGAATTTTGTTAATAGTTTAAAATTGTAAACTCTAAAATAACTACTTCTGTTCTATAAGTTATTTACTTGAAGAACAGAATTTTGTAGCAACTTAAAATCAAAATCTTCTAACTAAACTTTAGTTCTTTAAGTTATTTACTTGAAGATCAGAATTTTGTTAATAGTTTAAAATTGAAAACCCTACAATAAATACTTTTGTTCTATAAGTTATTTACTTGAAGATCTGCATTTTGTTAATAGTTTAAAATTAAAAACTCTAAATTAACTACTTCTGTTCTATACGTTATTTACTTGAAGATAAGAATGTTGTTAATAGTTTAAAATTGAAAACTCTAAAATAACTACTTTTGTTCTATAAGTTATTTACTTGAAGATCAGAATTTTGTTAATAGTTTTAAATTGAAAACCCTAAAATTGTTCTATAAGTTATTTACTTGAAGATCAGAATTTTGCTAATAGTTTAAAATTGAAAACCCTAAAATAACTACTTTTGTTCTATAAGTTATTTACTTAAAGATCTGCATTTTGCTAATAGTTTAAAATTAAAGCTATAATCTAACTACTTTTGTTCTTTTAGTTATTTACTTAAAGAACAGAAATATGTAGACAATTTAAAATCAAAATCTTCAAACTAATACTTTAGTTCTTTAAGTTATTTACTTGAAGATCAGAATTTTGTTAATAGTTCAAAATTGAAAATACTAAAATAACTACGTTTGTTCTATAAGTTATTTACTTGAAGATCTGGATTTTGCTAATAGTTTAAAATTAAAAACTCTAAATTTACTACTTCTGTTCTATAAGTTATTTACTTGAAGATAAGGATTTTGTTAATACTTTAAAATTGAAAACTCTAAAATAACTACTTTTGTTCTATAAGTTATTTACTTGAAGATCAGAATTTTGGTAAAAGTTCAAAATTGAAAATACTAAAATAACTTCGTTTGTTCTATAAGTTATTTACTTGAAGATCTGCATTTTGTTATTAGTTTAAAATTAAAAACTCTAAATTAACTACTTCTGTTCTATAAGTTATTTACTTGAAGATCAGAATATTGTTAATAGTTTAAAATTGAAAACTCTAAAATAACTACTTTTGTTCTATAAGTTATTTACTTGAAGAACAGAATTTTGTAGCAATTTAAAATCAAAATCTTCTAACTAATACTTTAGTTCCTTAAGATATTTGCTTGAAGATCAGAATTTTGTAAATAGTTTAAAATTGAAAACCCTAAAATAACTACTTTTGTTCTATAAGTTATTTACTTGAAGATCTGCATTTTGTTAGTAGTTTAAAATTAAAAACTCTAAATTAACTACTTCTGTTCTATAAGTTATTTACTTGAAGATCAGAATTTTGTTAATAGTTTAAAATTGTAAACTCTAAAATAACTACTTCTGTTCTATAAGTTATTTACTTGAAGAACAGAATTTTGTAGCAACTTAAAATCAAAATCTTCTAACTAAACTTTAGTTCTTTAAGTTATTTACTTGAAGATCAGAATTTTGTTAATAGTTTAAAATTGAAAACCCTACAATAAATACTTTTGTTCTATAAGTTATTTACTTGAAGATCTGCATTTTGTTAATAGTTTAAAATTAAAAACTCTAAATTAACTACTTTTGTTCTATACGTTATTTACTTGAAGATAAGAATGTTGTTAATAGTTTAAAATTGAAAACTCTAAAATAACTACTTTTGTTCTATAAGTTATTTACTTGAAGATCAGAATTTTGTTAATAGTTTTAAATTGAAAACCCTAAAATTGTTCTATAAGTTATTTACTTGAAGATCAGAATTTTGCTAATAGTTTAAAATTGAAAACCCTAAAATAACTACTTTTGTTCTATAAGTTATTTACTTAAAGATCTGCATTTTGCTAATAGTTTAAAATTAAAGTTATAATCTAACTACTTTTGTTCTTTTAGTTATTTACTTAATGAACAGAAATATGTAGACAATTTAAAATCAAAATCTTCAAACTAATACTTTAGTTCTTTAAGTTATTTACTTGAAGATCAGAATTTTGTTAATAGTTCAAAATTGAAAATACTAAAATAACTACGTTTGTTCTATAAGTTATTTACTTGAAGATCTGGATTTTGCTAATAGTTTAAAATTAAAAACTCTAAATTTACTACTTCTGTTCTATAAGTTATTTACTTGAAGATAAGGATTTTGTTAATAGTTTAAAATTGAAAACTCTAAAATAACTACTTTTGTTCTATAAGTTATTTACTTGAAGAACAGAATTTTGTAGCAATTTAAACTTAAAATCTTCTAACTAATACTTTAGTTCCTTAAGTTAGTTACTAAAAGATCAGAATTTTGTTAATAGTTTAAAATTGAAAACCCTAAAATAACTACTTTTGTTCTATAAGTTATTTACTTGAAGATCTGCGTTTAGTTAATAGTTTAAAATTGAACACTCTAAATTAACTACTTCTGTTCTATAAATTATTTACATGAAGATCAGAATATTGTTAATAGTTTAAAATTGAAAACCCTAAAATAACTACTTTTGTTCTATGAGTTATTTACTTGAAGATCTGCATTTTGTTAATAGTTTAATATTGAAAACTCTAAAATAACTACTTTTGTTCTATAAATTATTTACTTGAAGAACAGAATTTTGTAGCAATTTAAAAGCAAAATCTTCTAACTAATACTTTAGTTCTTTAAGTTATTTACTTGAAGATCAGAATTTTGCTAATAGTTTAAAATTGAAAACCCTAAAATAACTACTTTTGTTCTATAAGTTATTTACTTGAAGATCTCAATTCTGTTAATAGTTTAAAATTAAAAACTCTAAATTAACTACTTCTGTTCTATAAGTTATTTACTTGAAGATCAGAATGTTGTTAATAGTTTAAAATTGAAAACTCTAAAATAACTACTTTTGTTCTATAAGTTATTTACTTGAAGAACAGAATTTTGTAGCAATTTAAAATCAAAATCTTCTAACTAATACTTTAGTTCCTTAAGATATTTACTTGAAGATCAGAATTTTGTTAATAGTTTAAAATTGAAAACCCTAAAATAACTACTTTTGTTCTATAAGTTATTTACTTGAAGATCTGCATTTTGTTAATAGTTTAAAATTAAAAACTCTAAATTAACTACTTCTGTTCTATAAGTTATTTACATGAAGATCAGTATTTTGTTAATAGTTTAAAATTGAAAACTCTAAAATAACTACTTTTGTTCTATAAGTTATTTACTTGAAGATCTGCATTTTGTTAATAGTTTAAAATTAAAAACTCTAAAATAACTACTTCTGTTCTATAAGTTATTTACATGAAGATCAGAATTTTGTTAATAGTTTAAAATTGAAAACCCTAAAATAACTACTTTTGTTCTATAAGTTATTTACTTGAAGATCTGCATTTTGTTAATAGTTTAAAATTAAAAACTCTAAATTAACTACTTCTGTTCTATAAGTTATTTACATGAAGATCAGTATTTTGTTAATAGTTTAAAATTGAAAACTCTAAAATAACTACTTTTGTTCTATAAGTTATTTACTTGAAGATCTGCATTTTGTTAATAGTTTAAAATTAAAAACTCTAAAATAACTACTTCTGTTCTATAAGTTATTTACATGAAGATCAGAATTTTGTTAATAGTTTAAAATTGAAAACCCTAAAATAACTACTTTTGTTCTATAAGTTATTTACTTGAAGAACAGAATTTTGTAGCAATGTAAAATCAAAATCTTCTAACTAATACTTTAGTACTTTTAGTTATTTACTTGAAGATCAGAATTTTATAATAGTTTAAAATTGAAAACCCTAAAATAACTACTTTTGTTCTATAAGTTATTTACTTGAAGATCTGCATTTTGTTAGTAGTTTAAAATTAAAAACTCTAAATTAACTACTTCTGTTCTATAAGTTATTTACTTGAAGATCAGAATTTTGTTAATAGTTTAAAATTGAAAACTCTAAAATAACTACTTTTGTTATATAAGTTATTTACTTGAAGAACAGAATTTTATAGCAACTTAAAATCGAAATCTTCTAACTAAACTTTAGTTCTTTAAGTTATTTACTTGAAGATTAGAATTTTGTTAATAGTTTAAAATTAAAAACTCTAAATTAACTACTTCTGTTCTATAAGTTATTTACTTGAAGATCAGAATGTTGTTAATAGTTTAAAATTGAAAACTCTAAAATAACTACTTTTGTTCTATAAGTTATTTACTTGAAGAACAGAATTTTGTAGCAATTTAAAATCAAAATCTTCTAACTAATACTTTAGTTCCTTAAGATATTTATTTGAAGATCAGAATTTTGTTAATAGTTTAAAATTGAAAACCCTAAAATAATTACTTTTGTTCTATAAGTTATTTACTTGAAGATCTGCATTTTGTTAATAGTTTAAAATTAAAAACTCTAAATTAACTACTTCTGTTCTATAAGTTATTTATATGAAGATCAGTATTTTGTTAATAGTTTAAAATTGTAAACCCTAAAATAACTACTTTTGTTCTATAAGTTATTTACTTGAAGATCTGCATTTTGTTAATAGTTTAAAATTAAAAACTCTAAATTAACTACTTCTGTTCTATAAGTTATTTACATGAAGATCAGCATTTTTTAATAGTTTAAAATTGTAAACCCTAAAATAACTACTTTTGTTCTATAAGTTATTTACTAGAAGATCTGTATTTTGTTAATAGTTTAAAATTAAGAACTCTAAATTAACTACTTCTGTTCTATAAGTTATTTACTTGAAGATCAGAATATTATTAATAGTTTAAAATTGAAAACTCTAAAATAACTACTTTTGTTCTATAAGTTATTTACTTGAAGAACAGAATTTTGTAGCAATGTAAAATCAAAATCTTCTAACTAATACTTTAGTACTTTTAGTTATTTACTTGAAGATCAGAATTTTATAATAGTTTAAAATTGAAAACCCTAAAATAACTACTTTTGTTCTATAAGTTATTTACTTGAAGATCTGCATTTTGTTAGTAGTTTAAAATAAAAAACTCTAAATTAACTACTTCTGTTCTATAAGTTATTTACTTGAAGATCAGAATTTTGTTAATAGTTTAAAATTGAAAACTCTAAAATAACTACTTTTGTTCTATAAGTTATTTACTTATTTACTTATATTTAAGGCGATTACCATCGCTGAAAGCTCAATTGATTTTCCAATTATTGAAGTTTATTTAACTTGTTATATTTTAAAGTTTTATCTTATTATTATTCTCACAAGTTAATAATTTATATTTAAATAAAATCGAAATCTTCTAACTAAACTTTAGTTCTTTAAGTTATTTACTTGAAGATCAGAATTTTGTTAATAGTTTAAAATTAAAAACTCTAAATTAACTACTTCTGTTCTATAAGTTATTTACTTGAAGATCAGAATATTGTTAATAGTTTAAAATTGAAAACTCTAAAATAACTACTTTTGTTCTATAAGTTATTTACTTGAAGATCTGCATTTTGTTAGTAGTTTAAAATTAAAAACTCTAAATTAACTACTTCTGTTCTATAAGTTATTTACTTGAAGATCAGAATTTTGTTAATAGTTTAAAATTGTAAACTCTAAAATAACTACTTCTGTTCTATAAGTTATTTACTTGAAGATCTGCATTTTGTTAATAGTTTAAAATTAAAAACTCTAAATTAACTACTTCTGTTCTATACGTTATTTACTTGAAGATAAGAATGTTGTTAATAGTTTAAAATTGAAAACTCTAAAATAACTACTTTTGTTCTATAAGTTATTTACTTGAAGATCAGAATTTTGTTAATAGTTTTAAATTGAAAACCCTAAAATTGTTCTATAAGTTATTTACTTGAAGATCAGAATTTTGCTAATAGTTTAAAATTGAAAACCCTAAAATAACTACTTTTGTTCTATAAGTTATTTACTTAAAGATCTGCATTTTGCTAATAGTTTAAAATTAAAGCTATAATCTAACTACTTTTGTTCTTTTAGTTATTTACTTAAAGAACAGAAATATGTAGACAATTTAAAATCAAAATCTTCAAACTAATACTTTAGTTCTTTAAGTTATTTACTTGAAGATCAGAATTTTGTTAATAGTTCAAAATTGAAAATACTAAAATAACTACGTTTGTTCTATAAGTTATTTACTTGAAGATCTGGATTTTGCTAATAGTTTAAAATTAAAAACTCTAAATTTACTACTTCTGTTCTATAAGTTATTTACTTGAAGATAAGGATTTTGTTAATACTTTAAAATTGAAAACTCTAAAATAACTACTTTTGTTCTATAAGTTATTTACTTGAAGATCAGAATTTTGGTAAAAGTTCAAAATTGAAAATACTAAAATAACTTCGTTTGTTCTATAAGTTATTTACTTGAAGATCTGCATTTTGTTATTAGTTTAAAATTAAAAACTCTAAATTAACTACTTCTGTTCTATAAGTTATTTACTTGAAGATCAGAATATTGTTAATAGTTTAAAATTGAAAACTCTAAAATAACTACTTTTGTTCTATAAGTTATTTACTTGAAGAACAGAATTTTGTAGCAATTTAAAATCAAAATCTTCTAACTAATACTTTAGTTCCTTAAGATATTTGCTTGAAGATCAGAATTTTGTAAATAGTTTAAAATTGAAAACCCTAAAATAACTACTTTTGTTCTATAAGTTATTTACTTGAAGATCAGAATTTTGTTAATAGTTTAAAATTGTAAACTCTAAAATAACTACTTCTGTTCTATAAGTTATTTACTTGAAGAACAGAATTTTGTTAATAGTTCAAAATTGAAAATACTAAATTAACTACGTTTGTTCTATAAGTTATTTACTTGAAGATCTGGATTTTGCTAATAGTTTAAAATTAAAAACTCTAAATTAACTACTTCTGTTCTATAAGTTATTTACTTGAAGATCAGAATGTTGTTAATAGTTTAAAATTGAAAACTCTAAAATAACTACTTTTGTTCTATAAGTTATTTACTTGAAGAACAGAATTTTGTAGCAATTTAAAATCAAAATCTTCTAACTAATACTTTAGTTCCTTAAGATATTTATTTGAAGATCAGAATTTTGTTAATAGTTTAAAATTGAAAACCCTAAAATAATTACTTTTGTTCTATAAGTTATTTACTTGAAGATCTGCATTTTGTTAATAGTTTAAAATTAAAAACTCTAAATTAACTACTTCTGTTCTATAAGTTATTTATATGAAGATCAGTATTTTGTTAATAGTTTAAAATTGTAAACCCTAAAATAACTACTTTTGTTCTATAAGTTATTTACTTGAAGATCTGCATTTTGTTAATAGTTTAAAATTAAAAACTCTAAATTAACTACTTCTGTTCTATAAGTTATTTACTTGAAGATCTGCTTTTGTTAATAGTTTAAAATTAAAAACTCTAAATTAACTACTTCTGTTCTATAAGTGATTTACATGAAGATCAGAATTTTGTTAATAGTTTAAAATTGAAAACCCTAAAATAACTACTTTTGTTCTATAAGTTATTTACTTGAAGATCTGCATTTTGTTAATAGTTTAAAATTAAAAACTCTAAATTAACTACTTCTGTTCTATAAGTTATTTACATGAAGAACAGCATTTTTTAATAGTTTAAAATTGTAAACCCTAAAATAACTACTTTTGTTCTATAAGTTATTTACTAGAAGATCTGTATTTTGTTAATAGTTTAAAATTAAGAACTCTAAATTAACTACTTCTGTTCTATAAGTTATTTACTTGAAGATCAGAATATTATTAATAGTTTAAAATTGAAAACTCTAAAATAACTACTTTTGTTCTATAAGTTATTTACTTGAAGAACAGAATTTTGTAGCAATGTAAAATCAAAATCTTCTAACTAATACTTTAGTACTTTTAGTTATTTACTTGAAGATCAGAATTTTATAATAGTTTAAAATTGAAAACCCTAAAATAACTACTTTTGTTCTATAAGTTATTTACTTGAAGATCTGCATTTTGTTAGTAGTTTAAAATAAAAAACTCTAAATTAACTACTTCTGTTCTATAAGTTATTTACTTGAAGATCAGAATTTTGTTAATAGTTTAAAATTGAAAACTCTAAAATAACTACTTTTGTTCTATAAGTTATTTACTTATTTACTTATATTTAAGGCGATTACCATCGCTGAAAGCTCAATTGATTTTCCAATTATTGAAGTTTATTTAACTTGTTATATTTTAAAGTTTTATCTTATTATTATTCTCACAAGTTAATAATTTATATTTAAATAAAATCGAAATCTTCTAACTAAACTTTAGTTCTTTAAGTTATTTACTTGAAGATCAGAATTTTGTTAATAGTTTAAAATTAAAAACTCTAAATTAACTACTTCTGTTCTATAAGTTATTTACTTGAAGATCAGAATGTTGTTAATAGTTTAAAATTGAAAACTCTAAAATAACTACTTTTGTTCTATAAGTTATTTACTTGAAGAACAGAATTTTGTAGCAATTTAAAATCAAAATCTTCTAACTAATACTTTAGTTCCTTAAGATATTTATTTGAAGATCAGAATTTTGTTAATAGTTTAAAATTGAAAACCCTAAAATAATTACTTTTGTTCTATAAGTTATTTACTTGAAGATCTGCATTTTGTTAATAGTTTAAAATTAAAAACTCTAAATTAACTACTTCTGTTCTATAAGTTATTTATATGAAGATCAGTATTTTGTTAATAGTTTAAAATTGTAAACCCTAAAATAACTACTTTTGTTCTATAAGTTATTTACTTGAAGATCTGCATTTTGTTAATAGTTTAAAATTATAAACTCTAAATTAACTACTTCTGTTCTATAAGTTATTTACTTGAAGATCTGCTTTTGTTAATAGTTTAAAATTAAAAACTCTAAATTAACTACTTCTGTTCTATAAGTGATTTACATGAAGATCAGAATTTTGTTAATAGTTTAAAATTGAAAACCCTAAAATAACTACTTTTGTTCTATAAGTTATTTACTTGAAGATCTGCATTTTGTTAATAGTTTAAAATTAAAAACTCTAAATTAACTACTTCTGTTCTATAAGTTATTTACATGAAGATCAGCATTTTTTAATAGTTTAAAATTGTAAACCCTAAAATAACTACTTTTGTTCTATAAGTTATTTACTAGAAGATCTGTATTTTGTTAATAGTTTAAAATTAAGAACTCTAAATTAACTACTTCTGTTCTATAAGTTATTTACTTGAAGATCAGAATATTATTAATAGTTTAAAATTGAAAACTCTAAAATAACTACTTTTGTTCTATAAGTTATTTACTTGAAGAACAGAATTTTGTAGCAATGTAAAATCAAAATCTTCTAACTAATACTTTAGTACTTTTAGTTATTTACTTGAAGATCAGAATTTTATAATAGTTTAAAATTGAAAACCCTAAAATAACTACTTTTGTTCTATAAGTTATTTACTTGAAGATCTGCATTTTGTTAGTAGTTTAAAATAAAAAACTCTAAATTAACTACTTCTGTTCTATAAGTTATTTACTTGAAGATCAGAATTTTGTTAATAGTTTAAAATTGAAAACTCTAAAATAACTACTTTTGTTCTATAAGTTATTTACTTATTTACTTATATTTAAGGCGATTACCATCGCTGAAAGCTCAATTGATTTTCCAATTATTGAAGTTTATTTAACTTGTTATATTTTAAAGTTTTATCTTATTATTATTCTCACAAGTTAATAATTTATATTTAAATAAAATCGAAATCTTCTAACTAAACTTTAGTTCTTTAAGTTATTTACTTGAAGATCAGAATTTTGTTAATAGTTTAAAATTAAAAACTCTAAATTAACTACTTCTGTTCTATAAGTTATTTACTTGAAGATCAGAATGTTGTTAATAGTTTAAAATTGAAAACTCTAAAATAACTACTTTTGTTCTATAAGTTATTTACTTGAAGAACAGAATTTTGTAGCAATTTAAAATCAAAATCTTCTAACTAATACTTTAGTTCCTTAAGATATTTATTTGAAGATTAGAATTTTGTTAATAGTTTAAAATTGAAAACCCTAAAATAATTACTTTTGTTCTATAAGTTATTTACTTGAAGATCTGCATTTTGTTAATAGTTTAAAATTAAAAACTCTAAATTAACTACTTCTGTTCTATAAGTTATTTATATGAAGATCAGTATTTTGTTAATAGTTTAAAATTGTAAACCCTAAAATAACTACTTTTGTTCTATAAGTTATTTACTTGAAGATCTGCATTTTGTTAATAGTTAAAAATTAAAAACTCTAAATTAACTACTTCTGTTCTATAAGTTATTTACATGAAGATCAGTATTTTGTTAATAGTTTAAAATTGTAAACCCTAAAATAACTACTTTTGTTCTATAAGTTATTTACTTGAAGATCTGCATTTTGTTAATAGTTTAAAATTAAAAACTCTAAATTAACTACTTCTGTTCTATAAGTTATTTACTTGAAGATCAGAATGTTTATAATAGTTTAAAATTGAAAACCCAAAAATAACTACTTTTGTTCTATAAGTTATTTACTTGAAGATCTGCATTTTGTTAATAGTTTAAAATTAAAAACTCTAAATTAACTACTTCTGTTCTATAAGTTATTTACATGAAGATCAGAATTTTGTTGATAGTTTAAAATTGAAAACCCTAAAATAACTACTTTTGTGCTATAAGTTATTTACTTGAAGATCTGCATTTTGTTAATAGTTTAAAATTAAAAACTCTAAATTAACTACTTCTGTTCTATAAGTTATTTACTTGAAGATCAGAATTTTGTTAATAGTTTAAAATTGAAAACTCTAAAATAACTACTTTTGTTCTATAAGTTATTTACTTGAAGAACAGAATTTTGTAGCAATTTAAAATCAAAATCTTCTAACTAATACTTTAGTTCTTTAAGTTATTCACTTGAAAATCAGAATTTTGCTAATAGTTAAAATTGAAAACTTAAAATAAATCCTTTTGTTCTATAAGTTATTTACTTGAATTTTGTTAATATGTAATGTTATGTAATGTTAAAATAAAATGCATTTTGTTAATAGTTTAAAATTAAAGCTATAATCTAACTAGTTTTGTTCTTTTAGTTATTTACTTAAAGAACAGAAATATGTAGACAATTTAAAATCAAAATCTTCAAACTAATACTTTAGTCCTTTAAGTTATTTACTTGAAGATCTGCATTTTGTTATTAGTTTAAAATTAAAAATTCTAAATTAACTACTTCTGTTCTATAAGTTATTTACTTGAAGATCAGAATGTAGTTAATAGTTTAAAATTGAAAACTCTAAAATAACTACTTTTGTTCTATAAGTTATTTACTTGAAGAACAGAATTTTGTAGCAATTTAAAATCTAAATCTTCTAACTAATACTTTAGTTCCTTAAGATATTTACTTGAAGATCAGAATTTTGTAAATAGTTTAAAATTGAAAACCCTTAAATAACTACTTTTGTTCTATAAGTTATTTACTTGAAGATCTGCATTTTGTTAGTAGTTTAAAATTAAAAACTCTAAATTAACTACTTCTATTCTATAAGTGATTTACATGAAGATCAGAATTTTGTTAATAGTTTAAAATTGAAGACCCTAAAATAACTACTTTTGTTCTATAAGTTATTTACTTGAAGAACAGAATTTTGTAGCAATGTAAAATCAAAATCTTCTAACTAATACTTTAGTACTTTTAGTTATTTACTTGAAGATCAGAATTTTATAATAGTTTAAAATTGAAAACCCTAAAATAACTACTTTTGTTCTATAAGTTATTTACTTGAAGATCTGCATTTTGTTAGTAGTTTAAAATAAAAAACTCTAAATTAACTACTTCTGTTCTATAAGTTATTTACTTGAAGATCAGAATTTTGTTAATAGTTTAAAATTGAAAACTCTAAAATAACTACTTTTGTTCTATAAGTTATTTACTTATTTACTTATATTTAAGGCGATTACCATCGCTGAAAGCTCAATTGATTTTCCAATTATTGAAGTTTATTTAACTTGTTATATTTTAAAGTTTTATCTTATTATTATTCTCACAAGTTAATAATTTATATTTAAATAAAATCGAAATCTTCTAACTAAACTTTAGTTCTTTAAGTTATTTACTTGAAGATCAGAATTTTGTTAATAGTTTAAAATTAAAAACTCTAAATTAACTACTTCTGTTCTATAAGTTATTTACTTGAAGATCAGAATGTTGTTAATAGTTTAAAATTGAAAACTCTAAAATAACTACTTTTGTTCTATAAGTTATTTACTTGAAGAACAGAATTTTGTAGCAATTTAAAATCAAAATCTTCTAACTAATACTTTAGTTCTTTAAGATATTTATTTGAAGATCAGAATTTTGTTAATAGTTTAAAATTGAAAACCCTAAAATAATTACTTTTGTTCTATAAGTTATTTACTTGAAGATCTGCATTTTGTTAATAGTTTAAAATTAAAAACTCTAAATTAACTACTTCTGTTCTATAAGTTATTTATATGAAGATCAGTATTTTGTTAATAGTTTAAAATTGTAAACCATAAAATAACTACTTTTGTTCTATAAGTTATTTACTTGAAGATCTGCATTTTGTTAATAGTTAAAAATTAAAAACTCTAAATTAACTACTTCTGTTCTATAAGTTATTTACATGAAGATCAGTATTTTGTTAATAGTTTAAAATTGTAAACCCTAAAATAACTACTTTTGTTCTATAAGTTATTTACTTGAAGATCTGCATTTTGTTAATAGTTTAAAATTAAAAACTCTAAATTAACTACTTCTGTTCTATAAGTTATTTACTTGAAGATCAGAATGTTTATAATAGTTTAAAATTGAAAACCCTAAAATAACTACTTTTGTTCTATAAGTTATTTACTTGAAGATCTGCATTTTGTTAATAGTTTAAAATTAAAAACTCTAAATTAACTACTTCTGTTCTATAAGTTATTTACATGAAGATCAGAATTTTGTTGATAGTTTAAAATTGAAAACCCTAAAATAACTACTTTTGTGCTATAAGTTATTTACTTGAAGATCTGCATTTTGTTAATAGTTTAAAATTAAAAACTCTAAATTAACTACTTCTGTTCTATAAGTTATTTACTTGAAGATCAGAATTTTGTTAATAGTTTAAAATTGAAAACTCTAAAATAACTACTTTTGTTCTATAAGTTATTTACTTGAAGAACAGAATTTTGTAGCAATTTAAAATCAAAATCTTCTAACTAATACTTTAGTTCTTTAAGTTATTCACTTGAAGATCAGAATTTTGCTAATAGTTAAAATTGAAAACTTAAAATAACTACTTTTGTTCTATAAGTTATTTACTTGAATTTTGTTAATATGTAATGTTATGTAATGTTAAAATAAAATGCATTTTGTTAATAGTTTAAAATTAAAGCTATAATCTAACTAGTTTTGTTCTTTTAGTTATTTACTTAAAGAACAGAAATATGTAGACAATTTAAAATCAAAATCTTCAAACTAATACTTGTGTACTTTAAGTTATTTACTTGAAGATCAGAATTTTGGTAAAAGTTCAAAATTGAAAATACTAAAATAACTGCGTTTGTTCTATAAGTTATTTACTTGAAGATCTGCATTTTGTTATTAGTTTAAAATTAAAAATTCTAAATTAACTACTTCTGTTCTATAAGTTATTTACTTGAAGATCAGAATGTAGTTAATAGTTTAAAATTGAAAACTCTAAAATAACTACTTTTGTTCTATAAGTTATTTACTTGAAGAACAGAATTTTGTAGCAATTTAAAATCTAAATCTTCTAACTAATACTTTAGTTCCTTAAGATATTTACTTGAAGATCAGAATTTTGTAAATAGTTTAAAATTGAAAACCCTAAAATAACTACTTTTGTTCTATAAGTTATTTACTTGAAGATCTGCATTTTGTTAGTAGTTTAAAATTAAAAACTCTAAATTAACTACTTCTGTTCTATAAGTTATTTACTTGAAGATCAGAATTTTGTTAATAGTTTAAAATTGTAAACTCTAAAATAACTACTTTTGTTCTATAAGTTATTTACTTGAAGAACAGAATTTTGTAGCAACTTAAAATCAAAATCTTCTAACTAAACTTTAGTTCTTTAAGTTATTTACTTGAAGATCAGAATTTTGTTAATAGTTTAAAATTAAAAACTCTAAATTAACTACTTCTATTCTATAAGTGATTTACATGAAGATCAGAATTTTGTTAATAGTTTAAAATTGAAGACCCTAAAATAACTACTTTTGTTCTATAAGTTATTTACTTGAAGATCTGCATTTTGTTAATAGTTTAAAATTAAAAACTCTAAATTAACTACTTCTGTTCTATAAGTTATTTACATGAAGATCAGTATTTTGTTAATAGTTTAAAATTGTAAACCCTAAAATAACTACTTTTGTTCTATAAGTTATTTACTAGAAGATCTGTATTTTGTTAATAGTTTAAAATTAAAAACTCTAAATTAACTACTTCTGTTCTATAAGTTATTTACTTGAAGATCAGAATATTATTAATAGTTTAAAATTGAAAACTCTAAAATAACTACTTTTGTTCTATAAGTTATTTACTTGAAGAACAGAATTTTGTAGCAATGTAAAATCAAAATCTTCTAACTAATACTTTAGTACTTTAAGTTATTTACTTGAAGATCAGAATTTTATAATAGTTTAAAATTGAAAACCCTAAAATAACTACTTTTGTTCTATAAGTTATTTACTTGAAGATCTGCATTTTGTTAGTAGTTTAAAATTAAAAACTCTAAATTAACTACTTCTGTTCTATAAGTTATTTACTTGAAGATCAGAATTTTGTTAATAGTTTAAAATTGAAAACTCTAAAATAACTACTTTTGTTCTATAAGTTATTTACTTGAAGAACAGAATTTTATAGCAACTTAAAATCAAAATCTTCTAACTAAACTTTAGTTCTTTAAGTTATTTACTTGAAGATCAGCATTTTGTTAATAGTTTAAAATTAAAAACTCTAAATTAACTACTTCTGTTCTATAAGTTATTTACTTGAAGATCAGAATGTTGTTAATAGTTTAAAATTGAAAACTCTAAAATAACTACTTTTGTTCAATAAGTTATTTACTTGAAGAACAGAATTTTGTAGCAATTTAAAATCAAAATCTTCTAACTAATACTTTAGTTCCTTAAGATATTTACTTGAAGATTAGAATTTTGTTAATAGTTTAAAATTGAAAACCCTAAAATAACTACTTTTGTTCTATAAGTTATTTACTTGAAGATCTGCATTTTGTTAATGGTTTATAATTAAAAACTCTAAATTACCTACTTCTGTTCTATAAGTTATTTATATGAAGATCAGTATTTTGTTAATAGTTTAAAATTGTAAACCCTAAAATAACTACTTTTGTTCTATAAGTTATTTACTTGAAGATCTGCATTTTGTTAATAGTTTAAAATTAAAAACTCTAAATTAACTGCTTCTGTTCTATAAGTTATTTACATGAAGATCAGTATTTAGTTAATAGTTTAAAATTGTAAACCCTAAAATAACTACTTTTGTTCTATAAGTTATTTACTTGAAGATCTGCATTTTGTTAATAGTTTAAAATTAAAAACTCTAAATTAACTACTTCTGTTCTATAAGTTATTTACTTAAAGATCAGAATGTTTTTAATAGTTTAAAATTGAAAACCCTAAAATAACTACTTTTGTTCTATAAGTTATTTACTTGAAGATCTGCATTTTGTTAATAGTTTAAAATTAAAAACTCTAAATTAACTACTTCTGTTCTTTAAGTTATTCACTTGAAGATCAGAATTTTGCTAATAGTTTAAAATTGAAAACTTAAAATAACTACTTTTGTTCTATAAGTTATTTACTTGAATTTTGTTAATATGTAATGTTATGTAATGTTAAAATAAAATGCATTTTGTTAATAGTTTAAAATTAAAGCTATAATCTAACTAGTTTTGTTCTTTTAGTTATTTACTTAAAGAACAGAAATATGTAGACAATTTAAAATCAAAATCTTCAAACTAATACTTTAGTCCTTTAAATTATTTACTTGAAGATCAGAATTTTGGTAAAAGTTCAAAATTGAAAATACTAAAATAACTGCGTTTGTTCTATAAGTTATTTACTTGTATTTTATTTAAAAAAGTACAATACTTCGTTTAATATTTTCTTTTAATTAGTAAGACGACATGTCTATATTAGAATATAAGACGAATATCTATATTCGAAACATGTCGTCTTACTAATTATAAGAAAATATTAAACGAAGTATTGTACTTTTTTAAATAAAATATAAATTAACTTCGATAGACTAATCATAATTATTTACTTGTAGATCTGCATTTTGTTATTAGTTTAAAATTAAAAACTCTAAATTAACTACTTCTGTTCTATAAGTTATTTACTTGAAGATCAGAATGCTGTTAATAGTTTAAAATTGAAAACTCTAAAATAACTACTTTTGTTCTATAAGTTATTTACTTGAAGAACAGAATTTTGTAGCAATTTAAAATCAAAATCTTCTAACTAATACTTTAGTTCCTTAAGATATTTACTTGAAGATCAGAATTTTGTAAATAGTTTATAATTGAAAACCCTAAAATAACTACTTTTGTTCTATAAGTTATTTACCTGAAGATCTGCATTTTGTTAGTAGTTTAAAATTAAAAACCCTAAATTAACTACTTCTGTTCTTTAAGTTATTTACTTGAAGATCAGAATTTTGTTAATAGTTTAAAATTGTAAACTCTAAAATAACTACTTTTGTTCTATAAGTTATTTACTTGAAGAACAGAATTTTGTAGCAACTTAAAATCAAAATCTTCTAACTAAACTTTAGTTCTTTAAGTTATTTACTTGAAGATCAGAATTTTGTTAATAGTTTAAAATTGAAAACCCTAAAATAAATACTTTTGTTCTATAAGTTATTTACTTGAAGATCTGCATTTTGTTAATAGTTTAAAATTAAAAACTCTAAATTAACTACTTCTATTCTATAAGTGATTTACATGAAGATCAGAATTTTGTTAATAGTTTAAAATTGAAAACCCTAAAATAACTACTTTTGTTCTATAAGTTATTTACTTGAAGATCTGCATTTTGTTAATAGTTTAAAATTAAAAACTCTAAATTAACTACTTCTGTTCTATAAGTTATTTACATGAAGATCAGTATTTTGTTAATAGTTTAAAATTGTAAACCCTAAAATAACTACTTTTGTTCTATAAGTTATTTACTAGAAGATCTGTATTTTGTTAATAGTTTAAAATTAAAAACTCTAAATTAACTACTTCTGTTCTATAAGTTATTTACTTGAAGATCAGAATATTATTAATAGTTTAAAATTGAAAACTCTAAAATAACTACTTTTGTTCTATAAGTTATTTACTTGAAGAACAGAATTTTGTAGCAATTTAAAATCAAAATCTTCTAACTAATACTTTAGTTCCTTAAGATATTTACTTGAAGATCAGAATTTTGTAAATAGTTTAAAATTGAAAACCCTAAAATAACTACTTTTGTTCTATAAGTTATTTACCTGAAGATCTGCATTTTGTTAGTAGTTTAAAATTAAAAACCCTAAATTAACTACTTCTGTTCTTTAAGTTATTTACTTGAAGATCAGAATTTTGTTAATAGTTTAAAATTGTAAACTCTAAAATAACTACTTTTGTTCTATAAGTTATTTACTCGAAGAACAGAATTTTGTAGCAACTTAAAATCAAAATCCTCTAACTAAACTTTAGTTCTTTAAGTTATTTACTTGAAGATCAGAATTTTGTTAATAGTTTAAAATTGAAAACCCTAAAATAAATACTTTTGTTCTATAAGTTATTTACTTGAAGATCTGCATTTTGTTAATAGTTTAAAATTAAAAACTCTAAATTAACTACTTCTGTTCTATACGTTATTTACTTGAAGATAAAAATGTTGTTAATAGTTTAAAATTGAAAACTCTAAAATCTCTACTTTTGTTCTATAAGTTATTTACTTGAAGATCAGAATTTTGTTAATAGTTTAAAATTGAAAACCCTAAAATAACTACTTTTGTTCTATAAGTTATTTACTTGAAGATCTGCATTTTGTTAATAGTTTAAAATTAAAAACTCTAAATTAACTACTTCTGTTCTATAAGTTATTTACATGAAGATCAGTATTTTGTTAATAGTTTAAAATTGTAAACCCTAAAATAACTACTTTTGTTTTATAAGTTATTTACTAGAAGATCTGTATTTTGTTAATAGTTTAAAATTAAGAACTCTAAATTAACTACTTCTGTTCTATAAGTTATTTACTTGAAGATCAGAATATTATTAATAGTTTAAAATTGAAAACTCTAAAATAACTACTTTTGTTCTATAAGTTATTTACTTGAAGAACAGAATTTTATAGCAACTTAAAATCGAAATCTTCTAACTAAACTTTAGTTCTTTAAGTTATTTACTTGAAGATCAGAATTTTGTTAATAGTTTAAAATTAAAAACTCTAAATTAACTACTTCTGTTCTATAAGTTATTTACTTGAAGATCAGAATGTTGTTAATAGTTTAAAATTGAAAACTCTAAAATAACTACTTTTGTTCTATAAGTTATTTACTTGAAGAACACAATTTTGTAGCAATTTAAAATCAAAATCTTCTAACTAATACTTTAGTTCCTTAAGATATTTACTTGAAGATCAGAATTTTGTAAATAGTTTATAATTGAAAACCCTAAAATAACTACTTTTGTTCTATAAGTTATTTACCTGAAGATCTGCATTTTGTTAGTAGTTTAAAATTAAAAACCCTAAATTAACTACTTCTGTTCTTTAAGTTATTTACTTGAAGATCAGAATTTTGTTAATAGTTTAAAATTGTAAACTCTAAAATAACTACTTTTGTTCTATAAGTTATTTACTTGAAGAACAGAATTTTGTAGCAACTTAAAATCAAAATCTTCTAACTAAACTTTACTTCTTTAAGTTATTTACTTGAAGATCAGAATTTTGTTAATAGTTTAAAATTGAAAACCCTAAAATAAATACTTTTGTTCTATAAGTTATTTACTTGAAGATCTGCATTTTGTTAATAGTTTAAAATTAAAAACTCTAAATTAACTACTTCTATTCTATAAGTGATTTACATGAAGATCAGAATTTTGTTAATAGTTTAAAATTGAAAACCCTAAAATAACTACTTTTGTTCTATAAGTTATTTACTTGAAGATCTGCATTTTGTTAATAGTTTAAAATTAAAAACTCTAAATTAACTACTTCTGTTCTATAAGTTATTTACATGAAGATCAGTATTTTGTTAATAGTTTAAAATTGTAAACCCTAAAATAACTACTTTTGTTCTATAAGTTATTTACTAGAAGATCTGTATTTTGTTAATAGTTTAAAATTAAAAACTCTAAATTAACTACTTCTGTTCTATAAGTTATTTACTTGAAGATCAGAATATTATTAATAGTTTAAAATTGAAAACTCTAAAATAACTACTTTTGTTCTATAAGTTATTTACTTGAAGAACAGAATTTTGTAGCAATTTAAAATCAAAATCTTCTAACTAATACTTTAGTTCCTTAAGATATTTACTTGAAGATCAGAATTTTGTAAATAGTTTAAAATTGAAAACCCTAAAATAACTACTTTTGTTCTATAAGTTATTTACCTGAAGATCTGCATTTTGTTAGTAGTTTAAAATTAAAAACCCTAAATTAACTACTTCTGTTCTTTAAGTTATTTACTTGAAGATCAGAATTTTGTTAATAGTTTAAAATTGTAAACTCTAAAATAACTACTTTTGTTCTATAAGTTATTTACTCGAAGAACAGAATTTTGTAGCAACTTAAAATCAAAATCCTCTAACTAAACTTTAGTTCTTTAAGTTATTTACTTGAAGATCAGAATTTTGTTAATAGTTTAAAATTGAAAACCCTAAAATAAATACTTTTGTTCTATAAGTTATTTACTTGAAGATCTGCATTTTGTTAATAGTTTAAAATTAAAAACTCTAAATTAACTACTTCTGTTCTATACGTTATTTACTTGAAGATAAAAATGTTGTTAATAGTTTAAAATTGAAAACTCTAAAATCTCTACTTTTGTTCTATAAGTTATTTACTTGAAGATCAGAATTTTGTTAATAGTTTAAAATTGAAAACCCTAAAATAACTACTTTTGTTCTATAAGTTATTTACTTGAAGATCTGCATTTTGTTAATAGTTTAAAATTAAAAACTCTAAATTAACTACTTCTGTTCTATAAGTTATTTACATGAAGATCAGTATTTTGTTAATAGTTTAAAATTGTAAACCCTAAAATAACTACTTTTGTTTTATAAGTTATTTACTAGAAGATCTGTATTTTGTTAATAGTTTAAAATTAAGAACTCTAAATTAACTACTTCTGTTCTATAAGTTATTTACTTGAAGATCAGAATATTATTAATAGTTTAAAATTGAAAACTCTAAAATAACTACTTTTGTTCTATAAGTTATTTACTTGAAGAACAGAATTTTATAGCAACTTAAAATCGAAATCTTCTAACTAAACTTTAGTTCTTTAAGTTATTTACTTGAAGATCAGAATTTTGTTAATAGTTTAAAATTAAAAACTCTAAATTAACTACTTCTGTTCTATAAGTTATTTACTTGAAGATCAGAATGTTGTTAATAGTTTAAAATTGAAAACTCTAAAATAACTACTTTTGTTCTATAAGTTATTTACTTGAAGAACCCAATTTTGTAGCAATTTAAAATCAAAATCTTCTAACTAATACTTTAGTTCCTTAAGATATTTACTTGAAGATCAGAATTTTGTAAATAGTTTATAATTGAAAACCCTAAAATAACTACTTTTGTTCTATAAGTTATTTACCTGAAGATCTGCATTTTGTTAGTAGTTTAAAATTAAAAACCCTAAATTAACTACTTCTGTTCTTTAAGTTATTTACTTGAAGATCAGAATTTTGTTAATAGTTTAAAATTGTAAACTCTAAAATAACTACTTTTGTTCTATAAGTTATTTACTTGAAGAACAGAATTTTGTAGCAACTTAAAATCAAAATCTTCTAACTAAACTTTAGTTCTTTAAGTTATTTACTTGAAGATCAGAATTTTGTTAATAGTTTAAAATTGAAAACCCTAAAATAAATACTTTTGTTCTATAAGTTATTTACTTGAAGATCTGCATTTTGTTAATAGTTTAAAATTAAAAACTCTAAATTAACTACTTCTATTCTATAAGTGATTTACATGAAGATCAGAATTTTGTTAATAGTTTAAAATTGAAAACCCTAAAATAACTACTTTTGTTCTATAAGTTATTTACTTGAAGATCTGCATTTTGTTAATAGTTTAAAATTAAAAACTCTAAATTAACTACTTCTGTTCTATAAGTTATTTACATGAAGATCAGTATTTTGTTAATAGTTTAAAATTGTAAACCCTAAAATAACTACTTTTGTTCTATAAGTTATTTACTAGAAGATCTGTATTTTGTTAATAGTTTAAAATTAAAAACTCTAAATTAACTACTTCTGTTCTATAAGTTATTTACTTGAAGATCAGAATATTATTAATAGTTTAAAATTGAAAACTCTAAAATAACTACTTTTGTTCTATAAGTTATTTACTTGAAGAACAGAATTTTGTAGCAATTTAAAATCAAAATCTTCTAACTAATACTTTAGTTCCTTAAGATATTTACTTGAAGATCAGAATTTTGTAAATAGTTTAAAATTGAAAACCCTAAAATAACTACTTTTGTTCTATAAGTTATTTACCTGAAGATCTGCATTTTGTTAGTAGTTTAAAATTAAAAACCCTAAATTAACTACTTCTGTTCTTTAAGTTATTTACTTGAAGATCAGAATTTTGTTAATAGTTTAAAATTGTAAACTCTAAAATAACTACTTTTGTTCTATAAGTTATTTACTCGAAGAACAGAATTTTGTAGCAACTTAAAATCAAAATCCTCTAACTAAACTTTAGTTCTTTAAGTTATTTACTTGAAGATCAGAATTTTGTTAATAGTTTAAAATTGAAAACCCTAAAATAAATACTTTTGTTCTATAAGTTATTTACTTGAAGATCTGCATTTTGTTAATAGTTTAAAATTAAAAACTCTAAATTAACTACTTCTGTTCTATACGTTATTTACTTGAAGATAAAAATGTTGTTAATAGTTTAAAATTGAAAACTCTAAAATCTCTACTTTTGTTCTATAAGTTATTTACTTGAAGATCAGAATTTTGTTAATAGTTTAAAATTGAAAACCCTAAAATAACTACTTTTGTTCTATAAGTTATTTACTTGAAGATCTGCATTTTGTTAATAGTTTAAAATTAAAAACTCTAAATTAACTACTTCTGTTCTATAAGTTATTTACATGAAGATCAGTATTTTGTTAATAGTTTAAAATTGTAAACCCTAAAATAACTACTTTTGTTTTATAAGTTATTTACTAGAAGATCTGTATTTTGTTAATAGTTTAAAATTAAGAACTCTAAATTAACTACTTCTGTTCTATAAGTTATTTACTTGAAGATCAGAATATTATTAATAGTTTAAAATTGAAAACTCTAAAATAACTACTTTTGTTCTATAAGTTATTTACTTGAAGAACAGAATTTTATAGCAACTTAAAATCGAAATCTTCTAACTAAACTTTAGTTCTTTAAGTTATTTACTTGAAGATCAGAATTTTGTTAATAGTTTAAAATTAAAAACTCTAAATTAACTACTTCTGTTCTATAAGTTATTTACTTGAAGATCAGAATGTTGTTAATAGTTTAAAATTGAAAACTCTAAAATAACTACTTTTGTTCTATAAGTTATTTACTTGAAGAACACAATTTTGTAGCAAAATAAAATCAAAATCTTCTAACTAATACTTTAGTTCCTTAAGATATTTATTTGAAGATCAGAATTTTGTTAATAGTTTAAAATTGAAAACCCTAAAATAACTACTTTTGTTCTATAAGTTATTTACTTGAAGATCTGCATTTTGTTAATAGTTTAAAATTAAAAACTCTAAATTAACTACTTCTGTTCTATAAGTTATTTATATGAAGATCAGTATTTTGTTAATAGTTTAAAATTGTAAACCCTAAAATAACTACTTTTGTTCTATAAGTTATTTACTTGAAGATCTGCATTTTGTTAATAGTTTAAAATTAAAAACTCTAAATTAACTACTTCTGTTCTATAAGTTATTTACTTGAAGAACAGAATTTTGTAGCAATTTAAAATCAAAATCTTCTAACTAATACTTTAGTTCCTTAAGATATTTACTTGAAGATCAGAATTTTGTAAATAGTTTAAAATTGAAAACCCTAAAATAACTACTTTTGTTCTATAAGTTATTTACCTGAAGATCTGCATTTTGTTAGTAGTTTAAAATTAAAAACCCTAAATTAACTACTTCTGTTCTTTAAGTTATTTACTTGAAGATCAGAATTTTGTTAATAGTTTAAAATTGTAAACTCTAAAATAACTACTTTTGTTCTATAAGTTATTTACTCGAAGAACAGAATTTTGTAGCAACTTAAAATCAAAATCTTCTAACTAAACTTTAGTTCTTTAAGTTATTTACTTGAAGATCAGAATTTTGTTAATAGTTTAAAATTGAAAACCCTAAAATAAATACTTTTGTTCTATAAGTTATTTACTTGAAGATCTGCATTTTGTTAATAGTTTAAAATTAAAAACTCTAAATTAACTACTTCTGTTCTATACGTTATTTACTTGAAGATAAAAATGTTGTTAATAGTTTAAAATTGAAAACTCTAAAATCTCTACTTTTGTTCTATAAGTTATTTACTTGAAGATCAGAATTTTGTTAATAGTTTAAAATTGAAAACCCTAAAATAACTACTTTTGTTCTATAAGTTATTTACTTGAAGATCTGCATTTTGTTAATAGTTTAAAATTAAAAACTCTAAATTAACTACTTCTGTTCTATAAGTTATTTACATGAAGATCAGTATTTTGTTAATAGTTTAAAATTGTAAACCCTAAAATAACTACTTTTGTTTTATAAGTTATTTACTAGAAGATCTGTATTTTGTTAATAGTTTAAAATTAAGAACTCTAAATTAACTACTTCTGTTCTATAAGTTATTTACTTGAAGATCAGAATATTATTAATAGTTTAAAATTGAAAACTCTAAAATAACTACTTTTGTTCTATAAGTTATTTACTTGAAGAACAGAATTTTATAGCAACTTAAAATCGAAATCTTCTAACTAAACTTTAGTTCTTTAAGTTATTTACTTGAAGATCAGAATTTTGTTAATAGTTTAAAATTAAAAACTCTAAATTAACTACTTCTGTTCTATAAGTTATTTACTTGAAGATCAGAATGTTGTTAATAGTTTAAAATTGAAAACTCTAAAATAACTACTTTTGTTCTATAAGTTATTTACTTGAAGAACACAATTTTGTAGCAAAATAAAATCAAAATCTTCTAACTAATACTTTAGTTCCTTAAGATATTTATTTGAAGATCAGAATTTTGTTAATAGTTTAAAATTGAAAACCCTAAAATAACTACTTTTGTTCTGTAAGTTATTTACTTGAAGATCTGCATTTTGTTAATAGTTTAAAATTAAAAACTCTAAATTAACTACTTCTGTTCTATAAGTTATTTATATGAAGATCAGTATTTTGTTAATAGTTTAAAATTGTAAACCCTAAAATAACTACTTTTGTTCTATAAGTTATTTACTTGAAGATCTGCATTTTGTTAATAGTTTAAAATTAAAAACTCTAAATTAACTACTTCTGTTCTATAAGTTATTTACATGAAGATCAGTATTTTGTTAATAGTTTAAAATTGTAAACCCTAAAATAACTACTTTTGTTCTATAAGTTATTTACTTGAAGATCTGCATTTTGTTAATAGTTTAAAATTAAACACTCTAAATTAACTACTTCTGTTCTATAAGTTATTTACTTGAAGATCAGAATGTTTATAATAGTTTAAAATTGAAAACCCTAAAATAACTACTTTTGTTCTATAAGTTATTTACTTGAAGATCTGCATTTTGTTAATAGTTTAAAATTAAAACTCTAAATTAACTACTTCTGTTCTATAAGTTATTTACATGCAGATCAGAATTTTGTTGATATTTTAAAATTGAAAACCCTAAAATAACTACTTTTGTGCTATAAGTTATTTACTTGAAGATCTGCATTTTGTTAATAGTTTAAAATTAAAAACTCTAAATTAACTACTTCTGTTCTATAAGTTATTTACTTGAAGATCAGAATTTTGTTAATAGTTTAAAATTGAAAACTCTAAAATAACTACTTTTGTTCTATAAGTTATTTACTTGAAGAACAGAATTTTGTAGCAATTTAAAATCAAAATCTTCTAACTAATACTTTAGTTCTTTAAGTTATTCACTTGAAGATCAGAATTTTGCTAATAGTTTAAAATTGAAAACTTAAAATAACCACTTTTGTTCTATAAGTTATTTACTTGAATTTTGTTAATATGTAATGTTATGTAATGTTAAAATAAAATGCATTTTGTTAATAGTTTAAAATTAAAGCTATAATCTAACTAGTTTTGTTCTTTTAGTTATTTACTTAAAGAACAGATATATGTAGACAATTTAAAATCAAAATCTTCAAATTAATACTTTAGTCCTTTAAGTTATTTACTTGAAGATCAGAATTTTGTAAATAGTTTAAAATTGAAAACCCTAAAATAACTACTTTTGTTCTATAAGTTATTTACTTGAAGATCTGCATTTTGTTAGTAGTTTAAAATTAAAAACTCTAAATTAACTACTTCTGTTCTATAAGTTATTTACTCGAAGATCAGAATTTTGTTAATAGTTTAAAATTGTAAACTCTAAAATAACTACTTTTGTTCTATAAGTTATTTACTTGAAGAACAGAATTTTGTAGCAACTTAAAATCAAAATCTTCTAACTAAACTTTAGTTCTTTAAGTTATTTACTTGAAGATCAGAATTTTGTTAATAGTTTAAAATTAAAAACTCTAAATTAACTACTTCTATTCTATAAGTGATTTACATGAAGATCAGAATTTTGTTAATAGTTTAAAATTGAAAACCCTAAAATAACTACTTTTGTTCTATAAGTTTCTTATTTGAAGATCTGCATTTTGTTAATAGTTTAAAATTAAAAACTCTAAATTAACTACTTCTGTTCTATAAGTTATTTACATGAAGATCAGTATTTTGTTAATAGTTTAAAATTGTAAACCCTAAAATAACTACTTTTGTTCTATAAGTTATTTACTAGAAGATCTGTATTTTGTTAATAGTTTAAAATTAAAAACTCTAAATTAACTACTTCTGTTCTATAAGTTATTTACTTGAAGATCAGAATATTATTAATAGTTTAAAATTGAAAACTCTAAAATAACTACTTTTGTTCTATAAGTTATTTACTTGAAGAACAGAATTTTGTAGCAATGTAAAATCAAAATCTTCTAACTAATACTTTAGTTCCTTAAGATATTTACTTGAAGATCAGAATTTTGTAAATAGTTTAAAATTGAAAACCCTAAAATAACTACTTTTGTTCTATAAGTTATTTACCTGAAGATCTGCATTTTGTTAGTAGTTAAAAATTAAAAACCCTAAATTAACTACTTCTGTTCTTTAAGTTATTTACTTGAAGATCAGAATTTTGTTAATAGTTTAAAATTGTAAACTCTAAAATAACTACTTTTGTTCTATAAGTTATTTACTCCAAGAACAGAATTTTGTAGCAACTTAAAATCAAAATCTTCTAACTAAACTTTAGTTCTTTAAGTTATTTACTTGAAGATCAGAATTTTGTTAATAGTTTAAAATTGAAAACCCTAAAATAAATACTTTTGTTCTATAAGTTATTTACTTGAAGATCTGCATTTTGTTAATAGTTTAAAATTAAAAACTCTAAATTAACTACTTCTGTTCTATACGTTATTTACTTGAAGTTAAAAATGTTGTTAATAGTTTAAAATTGAAAACTCTAAAATCTCTACTTTTGTTCTATAAGTTATTTACTTGAAGATCAGAATTTTGTTAATAGTTTAAAATTGAAAACCCTAAAATAACTACTTTTGTTCTATAATTTATTTACTTGAAGATCTGCATTTTGTTAATAGTTTAAAATTAAAAACTCTAAATTAACTACTTCTGTTCTATAAGTTATTTACATGAAGATCAGTATTTTGTTAATAGTTTAAAATTGTAAACCCTAAAATAACTACTTTTGTTTTATAAGTTATTTACTAGAAGATCTGTATTTTGTTAATAGTTTAAAATTAAGAACTCTAAATTAACTACTTCTGTTCTATAAGTTATTTACTTGAAGATCAGAATATTATTAATAGTTTAAAATTGAAAACTCTAAAATAACTACTTTTGTTCTATAAGTTATTTACTTGAAGAACAGAATTTTATAGCAACTTAAAATCGAAATCTTCTAACTAAACTTTAGTTCTTTAAGTTATTTACTTGAAGATCAGAATTTTGTTAATAGTTTAAAATTAAAAACTCTAAATTAACTACTTCTGTTCTATAAGTTATTTACTTGAAGATCAGAATGTTGTTAATAGTTTAAAATTGAAAACTCTAAAATAACTACTTTTGTTCTATAAGTTATTTACTTGAAGAACACAATTTTGTAGCAAAATAAAATCAAAATCTTCTAACTAATACTTTAGTTCCTTAAGATATTTATTTGAAGATCAGAATTTTGTTAATAGTTTAAAATTGAAAACCCTAAATTAACTACTTTTGTTCTGTAAGTTATTTACTTGAAGATCTGAATTTTGTTAATAGTTTAAAATTAAAAACTCTAAATTAACTACTTCTGCTCTATAAGTTATTTATATGAAGATCAGTATTTTGTTAATAGTTTAAAATTGTAAACCCTAAAATAACTACTTTTGTTCTATAAGTTATTTACTTGAAGATCTGCATTTTGTTAATAGTTTAAAATTAAACACTCTAAATTAACTACTTCTGTTCTATAAGTTATTTACTTGAAGATCAGAATGTTTATAATAGTTTAAAATTGAAAACCCTAAAATAACTACTTTTGTTCTATAAGTTATTTACTTGAAGATCTGCATTTTGTTAATAGTTTAAAATTAAAACTCTAAATTAACTACTTCTGTTCTATAAGTTATTTACATGCAGATCAGAATTTTGTTGATATTTTAAAATTGAAAACCCTAAAATAACTACTTTTGTGCTATAAGTTATTTACTTGAAGATCTGCATTTTGTTAATAGTTTAAAATTAAAAACTCTAAATTAACTACTTCTGTTCTATAAGTTATTTACTTGAAGATCAGAATTTTGTTAATAGTTTAAAATTGAAAACTCTAAAATAACTACTTTTGTTCTATAAGTTATTTACTTGAAGAACAGAATTTTGTAGCAATTTAAAATCAAAATCTTCTAACTAATACTTTAGTTCTTTAAGTTATTCACTTGAAGATCAGAATTTTGCTAATAGTTTAAAATTGAAAACTTAAAATAACCACTTTTGTTCTATAAGTTATTTACTTGAATTTTGTTAATATGTAATGTTATGTAATGTTAAAATAAAATGCATTTTGTTAATAGTTTAAAATTAAAGCTGTAATCTAACTAGTTTTGTTCTTTTAGTTATTTACTTAAAGAACAGAAATATGTAGACAATTTAAAATCAAAATCTTCAAATTAATACTTTAGTCCTTTAAGTTATTTACTTGAAGATCAGAATTTTGTAAATAGTTTAAAATTGAAAACCCTAAAATAACTACTTTTGTTCTATAAGTTATTTACTTGAAGATCTGCATTTTGTTAGTAGTTTAAAATTAAAAACTCTAAATTAACTACTTCTGTTCTATAAGTTATTTACTCGAAGATCAGAATTTTGTTAATAGTTTAAAATTGTAAACTCTAAAATAACTACTTTTGTTCTATAAGTTATTTACTTGAAGAACAGAATTTTGTAGCAACTTAAAATCAAAATCTTCTAACTAAACTTTAGTTCTTTAAGTTATTTACTTGAAGATCAGAATTTTGTTAATAGTTTAAAATTAAAAACTCTAAATTAACTACTTCTATTCTATAAGTGATTTACATGAAGATCAGAATTTTGTTAATAGTTTAAAATTGAAAACCCTAAAATAACTACTTTTGTTCTATAAGTTTCTTACTTGAAGATCTGCATTTTGTTAATAGTTTAAAATTAAAAACTCTAAATTAACTACTTCTGTTCTATAAGTTATTTACATGAAGATCAGTATTTTGTTAATAGTTTAAAATTGTAAACCCTAAAATAACTACTTTTGTTCTATAAGTTATTTACTAGAAGATCTGTATTTTGTTAATAGTTTAAAATTAAAAACTCTAAATTAACTACTTCTGTTCTATAAGTTATTTACTTGAAGATCAGAATATTATTAATAGTTTAAAATTGAAAACTCTAAAATAACTACTTTTGTTCTATAAGTTATTTACTTGAAGAACAGAATTTTGTAGCAATGTAAAATCAAAATCTTCTAACTAATACTTTAGTTCCTTAAGATATTTACTTGAAGATCAGAATTTTGTAAATAGTTTAAAATTGAAAACCCTAAAATAACTACTTTTGTTCTATAAGTTATTTACCTGAAGATCTGCATTTTGTTAGTAGTTTAAAATTAAAAACCCTAAATTAACTACTTCTGTTCTTTAAGTTATTTACTTGAAGATCAGAATTTTGTTAATAGTTTAAAATTGTAAACTCTAAAATAACTACTTTTGTTCTATAAGTTATTTACTCCAAGAACAGAATTTTGTAGCAACTTAAAATCAAAATCTTCTAACTAAACTTTAGTTCTTTAAGTTATTTACTTGAAGATCAGAATTTTGTTAATAGTTTAAAATTGAAAACCCTAAAATAAATACTTTTGTTCTATAAGTTATTTACTTGAAGATCTGCATTTTGTTAATAGTTTAAAATTAAAAACTCTAAATTAACTACTTCTGTTCTATACGTTATTTACTTGAAGTTAAAAATGTTGTTAATAGTTTAAAATTGAAAACTCTAAAATCTCTACTTTTGTTCTATAAGTTATTTACTTGAAGATCAGAATTTTGTTAATAGTTTAAAATTGAAAACCCTAAAATAACTACTTTTGTTCTATAAGTTATTTACTTGAAGATCTGCATTTTGTTAATAGTTTAAAATTAAAAACTCTAAATTAACTACTTCTGTTCTATAAGTTATTTACATGAAGATCAGTATTTTGTTAATAGTTTAAAATTGAAAACTCTAAAATAACTACTTTTGTTCTATAAGTTATTTACTTGAAGAACAGAATTTTGTAGCAACTTCAAATCAAAATCTTCTAACTAAACTTTAGTTCTTTAAGTTATTTACTTGAAGATCAGAATTTTGTTAATAGTTTAAAATTAAAAACTCTAAATTAACTACTTCTGTTCTAAAAGTTATTTACTTGAAGATCTGCTTTTGTTAATAGTTTAAAAGTAAAAACTCTAAATTAACTACTTCTGTTCTATAAGTGATTTACATGAAGATCAGAATTTTGTTAATAGTTTAAAATTGAAAACCCTAAAATAACTACTTTTGTTCTATAAGTTATTTACTTGAAGATCTGCATTTTGTTAATAGTTTAAAATTAAAAACTCTAAATTAACTACTTCTGTTCTATAAGTTATTTACATGAAGATCAGCATTTTGTTAATAGTTTAAAAATGTAAACCCTAAAATAACTACTTTTGTTCTATAAGTTATTTACTAGAAGATCTGTATTTTGTTAATAGTTTAAAATTAAGAACTCTAAATTAACTACTTCTGTTCTATAAGTTATTTACTTGAAGATCAGAATATTATTAATTGTTTAAAATTGAAAACTCTAAAATAACTACTTTTGTTCTATAAGTTATTTACTTGAAGAACAGAATTTTATAGCAACTTAAAATCGAAATCTTCTAACTAAACTTTAGTTCTTTAAGTTATTTACTTGAAGATCAGAATTTTGTTAATAGTTTAAAATTAAAAACTCTAAATTAACTACTTCTGTTCTATAAGTTATTTACTTGAAGATCAGAATGTTGTTAATAGTTTAAAATTGAAAACTCTAAAATAACTACTTTTGTTCTATAAGTTATTTACTTGAAGAACAGAATTTTGTAGCAATTTAAAATCAAAATCTTCTAACTAATACTTTAGTACCTTAAGATATTTATTTGAAGATCAGAATTTTGTTAATAGTTTAAAATTGAAAACCCTAAAATAACTAGTTTTGTTCTATAAGTTATTTACTTGAAGATCTGCATTTTTTAATAGTTTAAAATTAAAAACTCTAAATTAACTACTTCTGTTCTATAAGTTATTTATATGAAGATCAGTATTTTGTTAATAGTTTAAAATTGTAAACCCTAAAATAACTACTTTTGTTCTATAAGTTATTTACTTGAAGATCTGCATTTTGTTAATAGTTTAAAATTAAAAACTCTAAATTAACTACTTCTGTTCTATAAGTTATTTACATGAAGATCAGTATTTTGTTAATAGTTTAAAATTGTAAACCCTAAAATAACTACTTTTGTTCTATAAGTTATTTACTTGAAGATCTGCATTTTGTTAATAGTTTAAAATTAAAAACTCCAAATTAACTACTTCTGTTCTATAAGTTATTTACTTGAAGATCAGAATGTTTATAATAGTTTAAAATTGAAAACCCTAAAATAACTACTTTTGTTCTATAAGTTATTTACTTGAAGATCTGCATTTTGTTAATAGTTTAAAATTAAAACTCTAAATTAACTACTTTTGTTCTATAAGTTATTTACATGAAGATCAGAATTTTGTTGATAGTTTAAAATTGAAAACCCTAAAATAACTACTTTTGTGCTATAAGTTATTTACTTGAAGATCTGCATTTTGTTAATAGTTTAAAATTAAAAACTCTAAATTAACTACTTCTGTTCTATAAGTTATTTACTTGAAGATCAGAATTTTGTTAATAGTTTAAAATTGAAAACTCTAAAATAACTACTTTTGTTCTATAAGTTATTTACTTGAAGAACAGAATTTTGTAGCAATTTAAAATCAAAATCTTCTAACTAATACTTTAGTTCTTTAAGTTATTCACTTGAAGATCAGAATTTTGCTAATAGTTTAAAATTGAAAACTTAAAATAACTACTTTTGTTCTATAAGTTATTTACTTGAATTTTGTTAATATGTAATGTTATGTAATGTTAAAATAAAATGCATTTTGTTAATAGTTTAAAATTAAAGCTATAATCTAACTAGTTTTGTTCTTTTAGTTATTTACTTAAAGAACAGAAATATGTAGACAATTTAAAATCAAAATCTTCAAATTAATACTTTAGTCCTTTAAGTTATTTACTTGAAGATCAGAATTTTGTAAATAGTTTAAAATTGAAAACCCTAAAATAACTACTTTTGTTCTATAAGTTATTTACTTGAAGATCCGCATTTTGTTAGTAGTTAAAAATTAAAAACTCTAAATTAACTACTTCTGTTCTATAAGTTATTTACTCGAAGATCAGAATTTTGTTAATAGTTTAAAATTGTAAACTCTAAAATAACTACTTTTGTTCTATAAGTTATTTACTTGAAGAACAGAATTTTGTAGCAACTTAAAATCAAAATCTTCTAACTAAACTTTAGTTCTTTAAGTTATTTACTTGAAGATCAGAATTTTGTTAATAGTTTAAAATTAAAAACTCTAAATTAACTACTTCTATTCTAAAAGTGATTTACATGAAGATCAGAATTATGTTAATAGTTTAAAATTGAAAACCCTAAAATAACTACTTTTGTTCTATAAGTTATTTACTTGAAGATCTGCATTTTGTTAATAGTTTAAAATTAAAAACTCTAAATTAACTAGTTGTGTTCTATAAGTTATTTACATGAAGATCAGTATTTTGTTAATAGTTTAAAATTGTAAACCCTAAAATAACTACTTTTGTTCTATAAGTTATTTACTAGAAGATCTGTATTTTGTTTATAGTTTAAAATTAAAAACTCTAAATTAACTACTTCTGTTCTATAAGTTATTTACTTGAAGATCAGAATATTATTAATAGTTTAAAATTGAAAACTCTAAAATAACTACTTTTGTTCTATAAGTTATTTACTTGTAGAACAGAATTTTGTAGCAATGTAAAATCAAAATCTTCTAACTAATACTTTAGTACTTTAAGTTATTTACTTGAAGATCAGAATTTTATAATAGTTTAAAATTGAAAACCCTAAAATAACTACTTTTGTTCTATAAGTTATTTACTTGAAGATCTGCGTTTTGTTAGTAGTTTAAAATTAAAAACTCTAAATTAACTACTTCTGTTCTATATGTTATTTACTTGAAGATCAGAAATTTGTTAATAGTTTAAAATTGAAAACTCTAAAATAACTACTTTTGTTCTATAAGTTATTTACTTGAAGAACAGAATTTTATAGCAACTTAAAATCAAAATCTTCTAACTAAACTTTAGTTCTTTAAGTTATTTATTTGAAGATCAGAATTTTGTTAATAGTTTAAAATTAAAAACTCTAAATTAACTACTTCTGTTCTATAAGTTATTTACTTGAAGATCAGAATGTTGTTAATAGTTTAAAATTGAAAACTCTAAAATAACTACTTTTGTTCTATAAGTTATTTACTTGAAGAACAAATATTTTGTAGCAATTTAAAATCAAAATCTTCTAACTAATACTTTAGTTCCTTAAGATATTTACTTGAAGATTAGAATTTTGTTAATAGTTTAAAATTGAAAACCCTAAAATAACTACTTTTGTTCTATAAGTTATTTACTTGAAGATCTGCATTTTGTTAGTAGTTTAAAATTAAAAACTCTAAATTAACTACTTCTGTTCTATAAGTTATTTACTTGAAGATCAGAATATTATTAATAGTTTAAAATTGAAAACTCTAAAATAACTACTTTTGTTCTATAAGTTATTTACTTGAAGATCTGCATTTTGTTAATAGTTTAAAATTAAAACTCTAAATTAACTACTTTTGTTCTATAAGTTATTTACATGAAGATCAGAATTTTGTTGATAGTTTAAAATTGAAAACCCTAAAATAACTACTTTTGTGCTATAAGTTATTTACTTGAAGATCTGCATTTTGTTAATAGTTTAAAATTAAAAACTCTAAATTAACTACTTCTGTTCTATAAGTTATTTACTTGAAGATCAGAATTTTGTTAATAGTTTAAAATTGAAAACTCTAAAATAACTACTTTTGTTCTATAAGTTATTTACTTGAAGAACAGAATTTTGTAGCAATTTAAAATCAAAATCTTCTAACTAATACTTTAGTTCTTTAAGTTATTCACTTGAAGATCAGAATTTTGCTAATAGTTTAAAATTGAAAACTTAAAATAACTACTTTTGTTCTATAAGTTATTTACTTGAATTTTGTTAATATGTAATGTTATGTAATGTTAAAATAAAATGCATTTTGTTAATAGTTTAAAATTAAAGCTATAATCTAACTAGTTTTGTTCTTTTAGTTATTTACTTAAAGAACAGAAATATGTAGACAATTTAAAATCAAAATCTTCAAATTAATACTTTAGTCCTTTAAGTTATTTACTTGAAGATCAGAATTTTGTAAATAGTTTAAAATTGAAAACCCTAAAATAACTACTTTTGTTCTATAAGTTATTTACTTGAAGATCCGCATTTTGTTAGTAGTTAAAAATTAAAAACTCTAAATTAACTACTTCTGTTCTATAAGTTATTTACTCGAAGATCAGAATTTTGTTAATAGTTTAAAATTGTAAACTCTAAAATAACTACTTTTGTTCTATAAGTTATTTACTTGAAGAACAGAATTTTGTAGCAACTTAAAATCAAAATCTTCTAACTAAACTTTAGTTCTTTAAGTTATTTACTTGAAGATCAGAATTTTGTTAATAGTTTAAAATTAAAAACTCTAAATTAACTACTTCTATTCTATAAGTGATTTACATGAAGATCAGAATTATGTTAATAGTTTAAAATTGAAAACCCTAAAATAACTACTTTTGTTCTATAAGTTATTTACTTGAAGATCTGCATTTTGTTAATAGTTTAAAATTAAAAACTCTAAATTAACTAGTTCTGTTCTATAAGTTATTTACATGAAGATCAGTATTTTGTTAATAGTTTAAAATTGTAAACCCTAAAATAACTACTTTTGTTCTATAAGTTATTTACTAGAAGATCTGTATTTTGTTTATAGTTTAAAATTAAAAACTCTAAATTAACTACTTCTGTTCTATAAGTTATTTACTTGAAGATCAGAATATTATTAATAGTTTAAAATTGAAAACTCTAAAATAACTACTTTTGTTCTATAAGTTATTTACTTGAAGAACAGAATTTTGTAGCAATGTAAAATCAAAATCTTCTAACTAATACTTTAGTACTTTAAGTTATTTACTTGAAGATCAGAATTTTATAATAGTTTAAAATTGAAAACCCTAAAATAACTACTTTTGTTCTATAAGTTATTTACTTGAAGATCTGCATTTTGTTAGTAGTTTAAAATTAAAAACTCTAAATTAACTACTTCTGTTCTATATGTTATTTACTTGAAGATCAGAATTTTGTTAATAGTTTAAAATTGAAAACTCTAAAATAACTACTTTTGTTCTATAAGTTATTTACTTGAAGAACAGAATTTTATAGCAACTTAAAATCAAAATCTTCTAACTAAACTTTAGTTCTTTAAGTTATTTATTTGAAGATCAGAATTTTGTTAATAGTTTAAAATTAAAAACTCTAAATTAACTACTTCTGTTCTATAAGTTATTTACTTGAAGATCAGAATGTTGTTAATAGTTTAAAATTGAAAACTCTAAAATAACTACTTTTGTTCTATAAGTTATTTACTTGAAGAACAAATATTTTGTAGCAATTTAAAATCAAAATCTTCTAACTAATACTTTAGTTCCTTAAGATATTTACTTGAAGATTAGAATTTTGTTAATAGTTTAAAATTGAAAACCCTAAAATAACTACTTTTGTTCTATAAGTTATTTACTTGAAGATCTGCATTTTGTTAGTAGTTTAAAATTAAAAACTCTAAATTAACTACTTCTGTTCTATAAGTTATTTACTTGAAGATCAGAATATTTTTAATAGTTTAAAATTGAAAACTCTAAAATAACTACTTTTGTTCTATAAGTTATTTACTTGAAGAACAGAATTTTGTAGCAATGTAAAATCAAAATCTTCTAACTAAACTTTAGTACTTTAAGTTATTTACTTGAAGATCAGAATTTTATAATAGTTTAAAATTGAAAACCCTAAAATAACTACTTTTGTTCTATAAGTTATTTACTTGAAGATCTACATTTTGTTAGTAGTTTAAAATTAAAAACTCTAAATTAACTACTTCTGTTCTATATGTTATTTACTTGAAGATCAGAATTTTGTTAATAGTTTAAAATTGAAAACTCTAAAATAACTACTTTTGTTCTATAAGTTATTTACTTGAAGAACAGAATTTTATAGCAACTTAAAATCAAAATCTTCTAACTAAACTTTAGTTCTTTAAGTTATTTATTTGAAGATCAGAATTTTGTTAATAGTTTAAAATTAAAAACTCTAAATTAACTACTTCTGTTCTATAAGTTATTTACTTGAAGATCAGAATGTTGTTAATAGTTTAAAATTGAAAACTCTAAAATAACTACTTTTGTTCTATAAGTTATTTACTTGAAGAACAAATATTTTGTAGCAATTTAAAATCAAAATCTTCTAACTAATACTTTAGTTCCTTAAGATATTTACTTGAAGATTAGAATTTTGTTAATAGTTTAAAATTGAAAACCCTAAAATAACTACTTTTGTTCTATAAGTTATTTACTTGAAGATCTGCATTTTGTTAGTAGTTTAAAATTAAAAACTCTAAATTAACTACTTCTGTTCTATAAGTTATTTACTTGAATATCAGAATATTATTAATAGTTTAAAATTGAAAACTCTAAAATAACTACTTTTGTTCTATAACTTATTTACTTGAAGAACAGAATTTTGTAGCAATGTAAAATCAAAATCTTCTAACTAATACTTTAGTACTTTAAGTTATTTACTTGAAGATCAGAATTTTATAATAGTTAAAAATTGAAAACCCTAAAATAACTACTTTTGTTCTATAAGTTATTTACTTGAAGATCTGCATTTTGTTAGTAGTTTAAAATTAAAAACTCTAAATTAACTACTTCTGTTCTATATATGTTATTTACTTGAAGATCAGAATTTTGTTAATAGTTTAAAATTGAAAACTCTAAAATAACTACTTTTGTTCTATAAGTTATTTACTTGAAGAACAGAATTTTATAGCAACTTAAAATCAAAATCTTCTAACTAAACTTTAGTTCTTTAAGTTATTTATTTGAAGATCAGAATTTTGTTAATAGTTTAAAATTAAAAACTCTAAATTAACTACTTCTGTTCTATAAGTTATTTACTTGAAGATCAGAATGTTGTTAATAGTTTAAAATTGAAAACTCTAAAATAACTACTTTTGTTCTATAAGTTATTTACTTGAAGAACAAATATTTTGTAGCAATTTAAAATCAAAATCTTCTAACTAATACTTTAGTTCCTTAAGATATTTACTTGAAGATTAGAATTTTGTTAATAGTTTAAAATTGAAAACCCTAAAATAACTACTTTTGTTCTATAAGTTATTTACTTGAAGATCTGCATTTTGTTAATGGTTTATAATTAAAAACTCTAAATTAACTACTTCTGTTCTATAAGTTATTTATATGAAGATCAGTATTTTGTTAATAGTTTAAAATTGTAAACCCTAAAATAACTACTTTTGTTCTATAAGTTATTTACTTGAAGATCTGCATTTTGTTAATAGTTTAAAATTAAAAACTCTAAATTAACTACTTCTGTTCTATAAGTTATTTACATGAAGATCAGTATTTAGTTAATAGTTTAAAATTGTAAACCCTAAAATAACTACTTTTGTTCTGTAAGTTATTTACTTGAAGATCTGCATTTTGTTAATAGTTTAAAATTAAAAACTCTAAATTAACTACTTCTGTTCTATAAGTTATTTACTTGAAGATCAGAATGTTTTTAATAGTTTAAAATTGAAAACCCTAAAATAACTACTTTTGTTCTATAAATTATTTACTTGAAGAACAGAATTTTGTAGCAATTTAAAATCAAAATCTTCTAACTAATACTTTAGTTCTTTAAGTTATTTACTTGAAGATAAAGATTTTGTTAATAGTTCAAAATTGAAAATACTAAAATAACTACGTTTATTCTATAAGATATTTACTTGAAGAACAGAATTTTGTAGCAATTTAAAAGCAAAATCTTCTAACTAATACTTTAGTTCTTTAAGTTATTTACTTGAAGATCAGAATTTTGTTAATAGTTTAAAATTGAAAACCCTAAAATAACTACTTTTGTTCTATAAGTTATTTACTTAAAGATCTGCATTTTGTTATTAGTTTAAAAATAAAGCTATAATCTAACTACGTTTGTTCTTTTAGTTATTTACTTAAAGAACAGAAATATGTAGACAATTTAAAATCAAAATCTTCAAACTAATACTTTAGTTCTTTAAGTTATTTACTTGAAGATCAGTATTTTGTTAATAGTTCAAAATTGAAAATACTAAAATAACTACGTTTGTTCTATAAGTTATTTACTTGAAGATCTGGATTTTGCTAATAGTTTAAAATTAAAAACTCTAAATTTACTACTTCTGTTCTATAAGTTATTTACTTGAAGATAAGAATTTTGTTAATAGTTTAAAATTGAAAACTCTAAAATAACTACTTTTGTTCTATAAGTTATTTACTTGAAGAACAGAATTTTGTAGCAATTTAAAATTAAAATCTTCTAACTAATACTTTAGTTCCTTAAGTTACTTACTTAAAGAGCAGAATTTTGTTAATAGTTTAAAATTGAAAACCCTAAAATAACTACTTTTGTTCTATAAGTTATTTACTTGAAGATTTTTTTTTTTAAATTTTAAAATTTTTTTTTTTAAATTAAACACTCTAAATTAACTACTTCTGTTCTATAAGTTATTTACATGAAGATCAGAATTTTGTTATTAGTTTAAAATTGAAAACCTTAAAATAACTACTTTTCTTCTATAAGTTATTTACTTGAAGATCTGCATTTTGTTAATAGTTTAAAATTGAAAACTCTAAAATAACTACTTTTGTTCTATAAATTATTTACTTGAAGAACAGAATTTTGTAGCAATTTAAAATCAAAATCTTCTAACTAATACTTTAGTTCTTTAAGTTATTTACTTAAAGATCAGAATTTTGCTAATAGTTATAATTGAAAACTCTAAACTAACTACTTTTGTTCTATAAGTTATTTACTTGAAAAACAGAATTTTGTAGCAATTTAAAATTAAAATCTTCTAACTAATACTTTAGTTCCTTAAGTTACTTACTTAAAGATCAGAATTTTGTTAATAGTTTAAAATTGAAATCCCTAAAATAACTACTTTTGTTCTATAAGTTATTTACTTGAAGAACAGAATTTTGTAGCAAATTAAAATCAAAATCTTCTAACTAATACTTTAGTTCTTTAAGTTATTTACTTGAAGATCACAATTTTGCTAATTGTTTAAAATTGAAAACCCTAAAATAACTATTTTTGTTCTATAAGTTATTTACTTGAAGATCTGCATTTTGTTAATAGTTTAAAATTAAAAACTCTAAATTAACTACTTCTGTTCTATAAGTTATTTACATGAAGATCAGAATTTTGTTAATAGTTTAAAATTGAAAACCCTAAAATAAGTACTTTTGTTCTATAAGTTATTTACTTGAAGATCTGCCTTTAGTTAATAGTTTAAAATTAAAAACTCTAAATTAACTACTTCTGTTCTATAAGTTATTTACATAAGATCAGAATTTTGTTAATAGTTTAAAATTGAGAACCCTAAAATAACTACTTTTGTTCTATAAGTTATTTACTTGAAGATCTGCATTTTGTTAATAGTTTAAAATTAAAGCTATAATCTGACTACTTTTGTTCTTTTAGTTATTTACTTAAAGAACAGAAATATTTAGACAATTTAAAATCAAAATCTTCAAACTAATACTTTAGTTCTTTAAGTTATTTACTTGAAGATCAGAACTTTGTTAATAGTTCAAAATTGAAAATACTAAATAACTACGTTTGTTCTAAAAGTTATTTACTTGAAGATCTGGATTTTGTTAATAGTGTAAAATTAAAAACTCTAAATTAACTACTTCTGTTCTATAAGTTATTTACTTGAAGATCAGAATTTTGTTAATAGTTTAAAATTGAAAACTCTAAAATAACTACTTTTGTTCTATAAGATATTTACTTGAAGAACAGAATTTTGTAGCAATTTAAAAGCAAAATCTTCTAACTAATACTTTAGTTCTTTAAGTTATTTACTTGAAGATCAGAATTTTGTTAATAGTTTAAAATTGAAAACCCTAAAATAACTACTTTTGTTCTATAAGTTATTTACTTAAAGATCTGCATTTTGTTATTAGTTTAAAATTAAAGCTATAATCTAACTACGTTTGTTCTTTTAGTTATTTACTTAAAGAACAGAAATATGTAGACAATTTAAAATCAAAATCTTCAAACTAATACTTTAGTTCTTTAAGTTATTTACTTGAAGATCAGTATTTTGTTAATAGTTCAAAATTGAAAATACTAAAATAACTACGTTTGTTCTATAAGTTATTTACTTGAAGATCTGGATTTTGCTAATAGTTTAAAATTAAAAACTCTAAATTTACTACTTCTGTTCTATAAGTTATTTACTTGAAGATAAGAATTTTGTTAATAGTTTAAAATTGAAAACTCTAAAATAACTACATTTGTTCTATAAGTTATTTACTTGAAGAACAGAATTTTGTAGCAATTTAAAATTAAAATCTTCTAACTAATACTTTAGTTCCTTAAGTTACTTACTTAAAGAGCAGAATTTTGTTAATAGTTTAAAATTGAAAACCCTAAAATAACTATTTTTGTTCTATAAGTTATTTACTTGAAGATTTTTTTTTTTAAATTTTAAAATTTTTTTTTTTTAAATTAAACACTCTAAATTAACTACTTCTGTTCTATAAGTTATAATATAAGATCTGCATTTTGTTAATAGTTTAAAATTAAAGCTATAATCTGACTACTTTTGTTCTTTTAGTTATTTACTTAAAGAACAGAAATATTTAGACAATTTAAAATCAAAATCTTCAAACTAATACTTTAGTTCTTTAAGTTATTTACTTGAAGATCAGAATTTTGTTAATAGTTCAAAATTGAAAATACTAAATAACTACGTTTGTTCTAAAAGTTATTTACTTGAAGATCTGGATTTTGTTAATAGTGTAAAATTAAAAACTCTAAATTAACTACTTCTGTTCTATAAGTTATTTACTTGAAGATCAGAATTTTGTTAATAGTTTAAAATTGAAAACTCTAAAATAACTACTTTTGTTCTATAAGATATTTACTTGAAGAACAGAATTTTGTAGCAATTTAAAAGCAAAATCTTCTAACTAATACTTTAGTTCTTTAAGTTATTTACTTGAAGATCAGAATTTTGTTAATAGTTTAAAATTGAAAACCCTAAAATAACTACTTTTGTTCTATAAGTTATTTACTTAAAGATCTGCATTTTGTTATTAGTTTAAAATTAAAGCTATAATCTAACTACGTTTGTTCTTTTAGTTATTTACTTAAAGAACAGAAATATGTAGACAATTTAAAATCAAAATCTTCAAACTAATACTTTAGTTCTTTAAGTTATTTACTTGAAGATCAGTATTTTGTTAATAGTTCAAAATTGAAAATACTAAAATAACTACGTTTGTTCTATAAGTTATTTACTTGAAGATCTGGATTTTGCTAATAGTTTAAAATTAAAAACTCTAAATTTACTACTTCTGTTCTATAAGTTATTTACTTGAAGATAAGAATTTTGTTAATAGTTTAAAATTGAAAACTCTAAAATAACTACATTTGTTCTATAAGTTATTTACTTGAAGAACAGAATTTTGTAGCAATTTAAAATTAAAATCTTCTAACTAATACTTTAGTTCCTTAAGTTACTTACTTAAAGAGCAGAATTTTGTTAATAGTTTAAAATTGAAAACCCTAAAATAACTACTTTTGTTCTATAAGTTATTTACTTGAAGATTTTTTTTTTTTAATTTTAAAATTTTTTTTTTTTAAATTAAACACTCTAAATTAACTACTTCTGTTCTATAAGTTATTTACATGAAGATCAGAATTTTGTTATTAGTTTAAAATTGAAAACCTTAAATTAACTACTTTTCTTCTATAAGTTATTTACTTGAAGATCTGCATTTTGTTGATAGTTTAAAATTGAAAACTCTAAAATAACTACTTTTGTTCTATAAATTATTTACTTGAAGAACAGAATTTTGTAGCAATTTAAAATCAAAATCTTCTAACTAATACTTTAGTTCTTTAAGTTATTTACTTGAAGATCAGAATTTTGCTAATAGTTATAATTGAAAACTCTAAAATAACTACTTTTGTTCTATAAGTTATTTACTTGAAAAACAGAATTTTGTAGCAATTTAAAATTAAAATCTTCTAACTAATACTTTAGTTCTTTAAGTTATTTACTTGAAGATCACAATTTTGCTAATTGTTTAAAATTGAAAACCCTAAAATAACTATTTTTGTTCTATAAGTTATTTACTTGAAGATCTGCATTTTGTTAATAGTTTAAAATTAAAAACTCTAAATTAACTACTTCTGTTCTATAAGTTATTTACATGAAGATCAGAATTTTGTTAATAGTTTAAAATTGAAAACCCTAAAATAAGTACTTTTGTTCTATAAGTTATTTACTTGAAGATCTGCCTTTAGTTAATAGTTTAAAATTAAAAACTCTAAATTAACTACTTCTGTTCTATAAGTTATTTACATAAGATCAGAATATTTTTAATAGTTTAAAATTGAGAACCCTAAAATAACTACTTTTGTTCTATAAGTTATTTACTTGAAGATCTGCATTTTGTAAATAGTTTAAAATTAAAGCTATAATCTGACTACTTTTGTTCTTTTAGTTATTTACTTAAAGAACAGAAATATTTAGACAATTTAAAATCAAAATCTTCAAACTAATACTTTAGTTCTTTAAGTTATTTACTTGAAGATCAGAATTTTGTTAATAGTTCAAAATTGAAAATACTAAATAACTACGTTTGTTCTAAAAGTTATTTACTTGAAGATCTGGATTTTGTTAATAGTATAAAATTAAAAACTCTAAATTAACTACTTCTGTTCTATAAGTTATTTACTTGAAGATCAGAATTTTGTTAATAGTTTAAAATTGAAAACTCTAAAATAACTACTTTTGTTCTATAAGTTATTTACTTGAAGAACAGAATTTTGTAGCAATTTAAAATTAAAATCTTCTAACTAATACTTTAGTTCCTTAAGTTACTTACTTAAAGATCAGAATTTTGTTAATAGTTTAAAATTGAAATCCCTAAAATAACTACTTTTGTTCTATAAGTTATTTACTTGAAGATCTGCATTTTGTTAATAGTTTAAAATTAAAAAGTCTAAATTAACTACTTCTGTTCTATAAGTTATTTACTTGAAGATCAGAATTTTGTTAATAGTTTAAAATTGAAAACTCTAAAATAACTACTTTTGTTCTATAAGTTATTTACTTGAAGAACAGAATTTTGTAGCAATTTAAAATCAAAATCTTCTAACTAATACTTTAGTTCTTTAAGTTATTTACTTGAAGATCACAATTTTGCTAATTGTTTACAATTGAAAACCCTAAAATAACTATTTTTGTTCTATAAGTTATTTACTTGAAGATCTGCATTTTGTTAATAGTTTAAAATTAAAAACTCTAAATTAACTACTTCTGTTCTATAAGTTATTTACATGAAGATCAGAATTTTGTTAATAGTTTAAAATTGAGAACCCTAAAATAACTACTTTTGTTCTATAAGTTATTTACTTGAAGATCTGCATTTTGTTAATAGTTTAAAATTAAAAACTCTAAATTAACTACTTCTGTTCTATAAGTTATTTACTTGAAGATCAGAATTTTGTTAATAGTTTAAAATTGAAAACTCTAAAATAACTACTTTTGTTCTATAAGTTATTTACTTGAAGATCTGCATTTTGTTAATAGTTTAAAATTAAAAACTCTAAATTAACTACTTCTGTTCTATAAGTTATTTACTTGAAGATCAGAATGTTGTCAATAGTTTAAAATTGAAAACTCTAAAATAACTACTTTTGTTCTATAAGTTATTTACTTGAAGAACAGAATTTTGTAGCAATTTAAAATTAAAATCTTCTAACTAATACTTTAGTTCCTTAAGTTACTTACTTAAAGATCAGAATTTTGTTAATAGTTTAAAATTGAAATCCCTAAAATAACTACTTTTGTTCTATAAGTTATTTACTTGAAGATCTGCGTTTAGTTAATAGTTTAAAATTAAAAACTCTAAATTAACTCCTTCTGTTCTATAAGTTATTTACATGAAGATCAGAATTTTGTTAATAGTTTAAAATTGAAAACCCTAAAATAACTACTTTTGTTCTATAAGTTATTTACTTGAAGATCAGAATTTTGTTAATAGTTTAAAATTGAAAACTCTAAAATAACTACTTTTGTTCTATAAGTTATTTACTTGAAGAACAGAATTTTGTAGCAATTTAAAATTAAAATCTTCTAACTAATACTTTAGTTCCTTAAGTTACTTACTTAAAGATCAGAATTTTGTTAATAGTTTAAAATTGAAAACTCTAAAATAACTACTTTTGTTCTATAAGTTATTTACTTGAAGAACAGAATTTTGTAGCAATTTAAAATCAAAATCTTCTAACTAATACTTTAGTTCTTTAAGTTATTTACTTGAAGATCACAATTTTTTTAATAGTTTAAAATTGAAAACCCTAAAATAACTATTTTTGTTCTATAAGTTATTTACTTGAAGATCTGCATTTTGTTAATAGTTTAAAATTAAAAACTCTAAATTAACTACTTCTGTTCTATAAGTTATTTACTTGAAGATCAGAATGTTGTCAATAGTTTAAAATTGAAAACTCTAAAATAACTACTTTTGTTCTATAAGTTATTTACTTGAAGAACAGAATTTTGTAGTAATTTAAAATTAAAATCTTCTAACTAATACTTTAGTTCCTTAAGTTACTTACTTAAAGATCAGAATTTTGTTAATAGTTTAAAATTGAAATCCCTAAAATAACTACTTTTGTTCTATAAGTTATTTACTTGAAGATCTGCGTTTAGTTAATAGTTTAAAATTAAAAACTCTAAATTAACTCCTTCTGTTCTATAAGTTATTTACATGAAGATCAGAATTTTGTTAATAGTTTAAAATTGAAAACCCTAAAATAACTACTTTTGTTCTATAAGTTATTTACTTGAAGATCAGAATTTTGTTAATAGTTTAAAATTGAAAACTCTAAAATAACTACTTTTGTTCTATAAGTTATTTACTTGAAGAACAGAATTTTGTAGCAATTTTTTTTTTTTTTTTTTTTTTTTTTATTTCAATTAAATATTTACAATCTGTTTATAAACAATAAGTAAATTCTATGATAGGGTACATGTCATGTAGAAAATATTCCAATGAATATTTTCTTTAAAATAAATTTAACATTCATAATGGTTATAAGTATTTATCTATTTGGCAAATCGGTTTAACAAATCTGTAGTCTTGAACCTCTTCAATCTTCGCAACTCGTTTGTGGTATCCATCAGGTTGTTGGCAAGTTCGTTTGGATGGTTTTCCAGTCTGGTTTGGTACTTACTGTAATACTCATGGATTTCTTCTTTAACCGAGGTCATATGTAGATCATGTCGAATATTAATGTTTGGAACATACCATGGGGCATTTACAATTGTTCTGAGGACCTTATTTTGAAATCTTTCCAGAATCTCAATGTTAGAAACGCTAGTAGTCCCCCAAAGTTGGATGCCATATGTCCATACGGGCTTCAAGATGGACTTATACACAAGAAGTTTGTTTTCCAGAGACAATTGAGACTTTTTGCCAACCAGCCAAAGCAACTGGTTAAATTTTATTCCTAGTTGTTTACGTTTGCTGAAGATATGTTTTTGCCATGTTAATTTTCTGTCGAGATGCATGCCAAGATATTTTGCATAATCATCTTGTGGTAACGGACAGTTGTTTAATTTTACCGGTGGGCATGAGTCATTTCGCATTGTAAATGTCACATGGGTGGACTTCGATTCATTAGCCTTGATTCTCCATTTTCGCAGCCAATCTTGGATTTTATTTAGGTGAGTTTGAAGATGTTTGGAAGCGATAACCGGATTGACATGAGATGCTAGTATGGCTGTGTCGTCAGCAAACGTAGCCACTGTTGTGAGTCTCGTTGTTGGAAGGTCGGCCGTGTACAGTAAATAGAGAACTGGCCCCAATACACTACCTTGTGGTACACCGGAGTTAATGGGATATAGTTTGGTATATTCTTCTTGGTATTTTACTAGGAAATGTCTATCTTTTAGGTAGGATTTTAATAATTGATAGTAAGGATAGGGGAGATATTTCTTTAGCTTATAGCATAGCCCAACATGCCATACCTTATCAAACGCTTGGCTGATATCTAAAAACGCGGCGGAACAGTAACGTTTGTGTTCTAGGTCATTGCTTATTTTTTTCACTATCCTATGCACCTGTTCAGTCGTGGCATGTTTATGTTGAAATCCAAACTGGTGACCAGGGATAAGTTTTCTCTCTCCTAGTACTGGTATTAAGCGGCTAAGAAGAAGTTTTTCGAATACTTTGGAAAGTACTGGCAGTAAACTTATCGGTCTATATGATGCTACTTCATCTAGCTTTTTTCCTGGCTTTGGCAGAAGAATAATTTGAGCAACTTTCCACTGATTAGGAAAATAGTTTAGTCTCATAACCGCATTATAAATAAATGTTATAAGCTTTATACATTTATATGTTAGTTGTTGTAGTATCTTCCCTGTTATTAAATCAAAGCCAGGTGCCTTCTTTGGGTTAACTTCATATTTAATGACTCGTTGAATTTCTTTGATTTTAAATTTTTTGATTGGCAGCTCCATCTGGAATGGCGCATCCAAGTATTGGGCGATGTCTTCGTCTGTATTTAGTGTTGGCGGGAACGGTTTGAAAACACTTTCGAGATGTTTGGCGAAGGCAGCAGCTTTATCTTTATCGCTTCTTGCCCATTGTCCTGTATCATTTCTGATTGGTGGCATAGCTTGTTGTGGGCGTTTCATGTTTTTTGTGGCTTTCCACAGGGAATATTCGTTTGCTTCCGTCGCAGATAGCTTACTCACATAGTCGTTGAAGGATTCGTTTTTTAGGTTGAGAAGAAGTGTTTTGAGTTCTTGGGCCAATTTATTAAATTTTCTCTTGTTATCGTGTGTTCTTGTTATCTGCCATTGTTTACGAGCTTGACGTTTTTCTGCAATTTTTTGTTTAACAATTATCGGAGTTTGTTCCTTGATGTAAGTTTCGTTGCAATCTGGAGTGGCAAACCAAGCTGCACTCTGTATACTTTTTGTCAGATGTTCGACTGCATTCTCTAAGTTTTCTTCTGTTTTAAGAGCTATGTCCAGCTGGATGTGCTCATCCAATTCTGATTTAAATAAGTCCCAGTTGGTTTTATTGCTAAATAGTGTAGGCTGTCTCCGTTTACCAAGAATCTTCGAATACAATGTCAGTAAGATGGGCGAGTGATCCGATGTCAGATCCAGTGATGATTCAATTTTACACTGCCTGATGTCGATGCCTTTTGTTACACAGAAGTCCATCAGATCTGGCGTTTTGCTTCTGTCGGTAGGCCAATATGTTGGCTGTCCTGTCGATAAGTGTGACATATTATTACTTCTAATTGCTTTCATTAATTCTTTGCCCTTTGTAGTTGTAAGTCTCGAACCCCATTGAAAGTGCTTCGCATTAAAATCACCGCCAGCTATAAATTTGTTTCCCAATGTATTAAAAAAGTGTTCGTATTTATGTTTCTTGTTATTGTGTAACTAATACTTTAGTTCCTTAAGTTACTTACTTAAAGATCAGAATTTTGTTAATAGTTTAAAATTAAAAACTCTAAATTAACTACTTCTGTTCTATAAGTTATTTACTTGAAGATCAGAATTTTGTTAATAGTTTAAAATTGAAAACTCTAAAATAACTACTTTTGTTCTATAAGTTATTTACTTGAAGAACAGAATTTTGTAGCAATTTAAAATCAAAATCTTCTAACTAATACTTTAGTTCTTTAAGTTATTTACTTGAAGATCACAATTTTTTTAATAGTTTAAAATTGAAAACCGTAAAATAACTATTTTTGTTCTATAAGTTATTTACTTGAAGATCTGCATTTTGTTAATAGTTTAAAATTAAAAACTCTAAATTAACTACTTCTGTTCTATAAGTTATTTACTTTTGTTCTATAAGTTATTTACTTGAAGATCTGCGTTTAGTTAATAGTTTAAAATTAAAAACTCTAAATTAACTCCTTCTGTTCTATAAGTTATTTACATGAAGATCAGAATTTTGTTAATAGTTTAAAATTGAAAACCCTAAAATAACTACTTTTGTTCTATAAGTTATTTACTTGAAGATCAGAATTTTGTTAATAGTTTAAAATTGAAAACTCTAAAATAACTACTTTTGTTCTATAAGTTATTTACTTGAAGAACAGAATTTTGTAGCAATTTAAAATTAAAATCTTCTAACTAATACTTTAGTTCTTTAAGTTACTTACTTAAAGATCAGAATTTTGTAAATAGTTTAAAATTGAAATCCCTAAAATAACTACTTTTGTTCTATAAGTTATTTACTTGAAGATCTGCATTTTGTTAATAGTTTAAAATTGAAAACTCTAAAATAACTACTTTTGTTCTATAAATTATTTACTTGAAGATCTGCATTTTGTTAATAGTTTAAAATTGAAAACTCTAAAATAACTACTTTTGTTCTATAAATTATTTACTTGAAGAACAGAATTTTGTAGCAATTTAAAATCAAAATCTTCTAACTAATACTTTAGTTCTTTAAGTTATTTACTTGAAGATCAGAATTTTGCTAATAGTTTAAAATTAAAAACTCTAAATTTACTACTTCTGTTCTATAAGTTATTTACTTGAAGATAAGAATTTTGTTAATAGTTTAAAATTAAAAACTCTAAATTAACTACTTCTGTTCTATAAGTTATTTACTTGAAGATCAGAATTTTGTTAATAGTTTAAAATTGAAAACTCCAAAATAACTACTTTTGTTCTATAAGTTATTTACTTGAAGAACAGAATTTTGTAGCAATTTAAAATCAAAATCTTCTAACTAATACTTTAGTTCTTTAAGTTATTTACTTGAAGATCACAATTTTTTTAATAGTTTAAAATTGAAAACCGTAAAATAACTATTTTTGTTCTATAAGTTATTTACTTGAAGATCTGCATTTTGTTAATAGTTTAAAATTAAAAACTCTAAATTAACTACTTCTGTTCTATAAGTTATTTACTTTTGTTCTATAAGTTATTTACTTGAAGATCTGCGTTTAGTTAATAGTTTAAAATTAAAAACTCTAAATTAACTCCTTCTGTTCTATAAGTTATTTACATGAAGATCAGAATTTTGTTAATAGTTTAAAATTGAAAACCCTAAAATAACTACTTTTGTTCTATAAGTTATTTACTTGAAGATCAGAATTTTGTTAATAGTTTAAAATTGAAAACTCTAAAATAACTACTTTTGTTCTATAAGTTATTTACTTGAAGAACAGAATTTTGTAGCAATTTAAAATTAAAATCTTCTAACTAATACTTTAGTTCCTTAAGTTACTTACTTAAAGATCTGAATTTTGTAAATAGTTTAAAATTGAAATCCCTAAAATAACTACTTTTGTTCTATAAGTTATTTACTTGAAGATCTGCATTTTGTTAATAGTTTAAAATTGAAAACTCTAAAATAACTACTTTTGTTCTATAAATTATTTACTTGAAGAACAGAATTTTGTAGCAATTTAAAATCAAAATCTTCTAACTAATACTTTAGTTCTTTAAGTTATTTACTTGAAGATCAGAATTTTGCTAATAGTTTAAAATTAAAAACTCTAAATTTACTACTTCTGTTCTATAAGTTATTTACTTGAAGATCAGAATTTTGTTAATAGTTTAAAATTGAAAACTCTAAAATAACTACTTTTGTTCTATAAGTTATTTAGTTGAAGAACAGAATTTTGTAGCAATTTAAAATCAAAATCTTCTAACTAATACTTTAGTTCTTTAAGTTATTTACTTGAAGATCACAATTTTGCTAATAGTTTAAAATTGAAAACCCTAAAATAACTATTTTTGTTCTATAAGTTATTTACTTGAAGATCTGCATTTTGTTAATAGTTTAAAATTAAAAACTCTAAATTAAATACTTCTGTTCTATAAGTTATTTACTTGAAAATCAGAATGTTGTCAATAGTTTAAAATTGAAAACTCTAAAATAACTACTTTTGTTCTATAAGTTATTTACTTGAAGAACAGAATTTTGTAGTAATTTAAAATTAAAATCTTCTAACTAATACTTTAGTTCCTTAAGTTACTTACTTAAAGATCAGAATTTTGTTAATAGTTTAAAATTGAAATCCCTAAAATAACTACTTTTGTTCTATAAGTTATTTACTTGAAGATCTGCGTTTAGTTAATAGTTTAAAATTAAAAACTCTAAATTGACTACTTCTGTTCTATAAGTTATTTACATGAAGATCTGAATTTTGTTAATAGTTTAAAATTAAAAACCCTAAAATAACTACTTTTGTTCTATAAGTTATTTACTTGAAGATCTGCATTTTGTTAATAGTTTAAAATTAAAAACTCTAAATTAACTACTTCTGTTCTATAAGTTATTTACTTGAAGATCAGAATTTTGTTAATAGTTTAAAATTGAAAACTCTAAAATAACTACTTTTGTTCTATAAGTTATTTAGTTGAAGAACAGAATTTTGTAGCAATTTAAAATCAAAATCTTCTAACTAATACTTTAGTTCTTTAAGTTAATTACTTGAAGATCACAATTTTGCTAATAGTTTAAAATTGAAAACCCTAAAATAACTATTTTTGTTCTATAAGTTATTTACTTGAAGATCTGCATTTTGTTAATAGTTTAAAATTAAAAACTCTAAATTAACTACTTCTGTTCTATAAGTTATTTACTTGAAGATCAGCATGTTGTCAATAGTTTAAAATTGAAAACTCTAAAATAACTACTTTTGTTCTATAAGTTATTTACTTGAAGAACAGAATTTTGTAGTAATTTAAAATTAAAATCTTCTAACTAATACTTTAGTTCCTTAAGTTACCTACTTAAAGATCAGAATTTTGTTAATAGTTTAAAATTGAAATCCCTAAAATAACTACTCTTGTTCTATAAGTTATTTACTTGAAGATCTGCGTTTAGTTAATAGTTTAAAATTAAAAACTCTAAATTAACTCCTTCTGTTCTATAAGTTATTTACATGAAGATCAGAATTTTGTTGATAGTTTAAAATTGAAAACCCTAAAATAACTACTTTTGTTCTATAAGTTATTTACTTGAAGATCTGCATTTTGTTAATAGTTTAAAATTATAAAGTCTAAATTAACTACTTCTGTTCTATAAGTTATTTACTTGAAGATCAGAATTTTGTTAATAGTTTAAAATTGAAAACTCTAAAATAACTACTTGTGTTCTATAAGTTATTTACTTGAAGAACAGAATTTTGTAGCAATTTAAAATTAAAATCTTCTAACTAATACTTTAGTTCCTTAAGTTACTTACTTAAAGATCAGAATTTTGTTAATAGTTTAAAATTGAAATCCCTAAAATAACTACTTTAGTTCTTTAAGTTATTTACTTGAAGATCAGAATTTTGCTAATAGTTTAAAATTAAAAACTCTAAATTTACTACTTCTGTTCTATAAGTTATTTACTTGAAGATAAGAATTTTGTTAATAGTTTAAAATTAAAAACTCTAAATTAACTACTTCTGTTCTATAAGTTATTTACTTGAAGATCAGAATTTTGTTAATAGTTTAAAATTGAAAACTCTAAAATAACTACTTGTGGTCTATAAGTTACTTACTTGAAGAACAGAATTTTGTAGCAATTTAAAATCAAAATCTTCTAACTAATACTTTAGTTCTTTAAGTTATTTACTTGAAGATCACAATTTTGCTAATAGTTTAAAATTGAAAACCCTAAAATAACTATTTTTGTTCTATAAGTTATTTACTTGAAGATCTGCATTTTGTTAATAGTTTAAAATTAAAAACTCTAAATTAACTACTTCTGTTCTATAAGTTATTTACATGAAGATCAGAATTTTGTTAATAGTTTAAAATTGAAAACCCTAAAATAACTACTTTTGTTCTATAAGTTTTTTACTTGAAGATCTGCGTTTAGTTAATAGTTTAAAATTAAAAACTCTAAATTAACTACTTCTGTTCTATAAGTTATTTACATGAAGATCTGAATTTTTTTAATAGTTTAAAATTAAAAACCCTAAAATAACTACTTTTGTTCTATAAGTTATTTACTTGAAGATCTGCATTTTGTTAATAGTTTAAAATTAAAGCTATAATCTAACTACTTTTGTTCTTTTAGTTATTTACTTAAAGAACAGAAATATGTAGACAATTTAAAATCAAAATCTTCAAACTAATACTTTAGTTCTTTAAGTTATTAACTTGAAGATCAGAATTTTGTTAATAGTTCAAAATTGAAAATACTAAAATAACTACGTTTGTTCTAAAAGTTATTTACTTGAAGATCTGGATTTTGTTAATAGTTTAAAATTAAAAACTCTAAATTAACTACTTCTGTTCTATAAGTTATTTACTTGAAGATCAGAATTTTGTTAATAGTTTAAAATTGAAAACTGTAAAATAACTACTTTTGTTCTATAAGTTATTTAGTTGAAGAACAGAATTTTGTAGCAATTTAAAATCAAAATCTTCTAACTAATACTTTAGTTCTTTAAGTTATTTACTTGAAGATCACAATTTTGCTAATAGTTTAAAATTGAAAACCCTAAAATAACTATTTTTGTTCTATAAGTTATTTACTTGAAGATCAGAATTATGCTAATAGTTTAAAATTGAAAACCCTAAAATAACTACTTTTGTTCTATAAGTTATTTACTTGAGGATCAGAATTTTGCTAATAGTTTAAAATTGAAAACCTTAAAATAACTACTTTTGTTCTATAAGTTATTTACTTGAAAATCTGCATTTTGTTAATAATTTAAAATTAAAAACTCTAAATTAACTACTTCTGTTCTATAAGTTATTTACTTGAAGATCAGAATTTTGTTAATAGTTTAAAATTGAAAACTCTAAAATTACTACTTTTGTTCTATAAGTTATTTACTTGAAGAACAGAATTTTGTAGCAATTTAAAATTAAAATCTTCTAACTAATACTTTAGTTCCTTAAGTTACTTACTTAAAGATCAGAATTTTGTTAATAGTTTAAAATTGAAATCCCTAAAATAACTACTTTTGTTCTATAAGTTATTTACTTGAAGATCTGCATTTTGTTAATAGTTTAAAATTAAAAACTCTAAATTAACTACTTCTGTTCTATAAGTTATTTACATGAAGATCAGAATTTTGTTAATAGTTTAAAATTGAAATCCCTAAAATAACTACTTTTGTTCTATAAGTTATTTACTTGAAGATCTGCGTTTAGTTAATAGTTTAAAATTAAAAACTCTAAATTAACTACTTCTGTTCTATAAGTTATTTACATGAAGATCTGAATTTTGTTAATAGTTTAAAATTAAAAACCCTAAAATAACTACTTTTGTTCTATAAGTTATTTACTTGAAGATCTGCATTTTGTTAATAGTTTAAAATTAAAAACTCTAAATTAACTACTTCTGTTTTATAAGTTATTTACTTGAAGATCAGAATTTTGTTAATAGTTTAAAATTGAAAACTCTAAAATAACTACTTTTGTTCTATAAGTTATTTAGTTGAAGAACAGAATTTTGTAGCAATTTAAAATCAAAATTTTCTAACTAATACTTTAGTTCTTTAAGTTATTTACTTGAAGATCACAATTTTGCTAATAGTTTAATATTGAAAACCCTAAAATAACTATTTTTGTTCTATAAGTTATTTACTTGAAGATCTGCATTTTGTTAATAGTTTAAAATTAAAAACTCTAAATTAACTACTTCTGTTTTATAAGTTATTTACTTGAAGATCAGAATTTTGTTAATAGTTTAAAATAGAAAACTCTAAAATAACTACTTTTGTTCTATAAGTTATTTAGTTGAAGAACAGAATTTTGTAGCAATTTAAAATCAAAATTTTCTAACTAATACTTTAGTTCTTTAAGTTATTTACTTGAAGATCACAATTTTGCTAATAGTTTAATATTGAAAACCCTAAAATAACTATTTTTGTTCTATAAGTTATTTACTTGAAGATCTGCATTTTGTTAATAGTTTAAAATTAAAAACTCTAAATTAACTACTTCTGTTCTATAAGTTATTTACATGAAGATCAGAATTTTGTTAATAGTTTAAAATTGAAAACCCTAAAATAACTACTTTTGTTCTATAAGTTTTTTACTTGAAGATCTGCGTTTAGTTAATAGTTTAAAATTAAAAACTCTAAATTAACTACTTCTGTTCTATAAGTTATTTACATGAAGATCTGAATTTTTTTAATAGTTTAAAATTAAAAACCCTAAAATAACTACTTTTGTTCTATAAGTTATTTACTTGAAGATCTGCATTTTGTTAATAGTTTAAAATTAAAGCTATAATCTAACTACTTTTGTTCTTTTAGTTATTTACTTAAAGAACAGAAATATGTAGACAATTTAAAATCAAAATCTTCAAACTAATACTTTAGTTCTTTAAGTTATTAACTTGAAGATCAGAATTTTGTTAATAGTTCAAAATTGAAAATACTAAAATAACTACGTTTGTTCTAAAAGTTATTTACTTGAAGATCTGGATTTTGTTAATAGTTTAAAATTAAAAACTCTAAATTAACTACTTCTGTTCTATAAGTTATTTACTTGAAGATCAGAATTTTGTTAATAGTTTAAAATTGAAAACTCTAAAATAACTACTTTTGTTCTATAAGTTATTTAGTTGAAGAACAGAATTTTGTAGCAATTTAAAATCAAAATCTTCTAACTAATACTTTAGTTCTTTAAGTTATTTACTTGAAGATCACAATTTTGCTAATAGTTTAAAATTGAAAACCCTAAAATAACTATTTTTGTTCTATAAGTTATTTACTTGAAGATCAGAATTATGCTAATAGTTTAAAATTGAAAACCCTAAAATAACTACTTTTGTTCTATAAGTTATTTACTTGAGGATCAGAATTTTGCTAATAGTTTAAAATTGAAAACCTTAAAATAACTACTTTTGTTCTATAAGTTATTTACTTGAAAATCTGCATTTTGTTAATAATTTAAAATTAAAAACTCTAAATTAACTACTTCTGTTCTATAAGTTATTTACTTGAAGATCAGAATTTTGTTAATAGTTTAAAATTGAAAACTCTAAAATTACTACTTTTGTTCTATAAGTTATTTACTTGAAGAACAGAATTTTGTAGCAATTTAAAATTAAAATCTTCTAACTAATACTTTAGTTCCTTAAGTTACTTACTTAAAGATCAGAATTTTGTTAATAGTTTAAAATTGAAATCCCTAAAATAACTACTTTTGTTCTATAAGTTATTTACTTGAAGATCTGCATTTTGTTAATAGTTTAAAATTAAAAACTCTAAATTAACTACTTCTGTTCTATAAGTTATTTACATGAAGATCAGAATTTTGTTAATAGTTTAAAATTGAAATCCCTAAAATAACTACTTTTGTTCTATAAGTTATTTACTTGAAGATCTGCGTTTAGTTAATAGTTTAAAATTAAAAACTCTAAATTAACTACTTCTGTTCTATAAGTTATTTACATGAAGATCTGAATTTTGTTAATAGTTTAAAATTAAAAACCCTAAAATAACTACTTTTGTTCTATAAGTTATTTACTTGAAGATCTGCATTTTGTTAATAGTTTAAAATTAAAAACTCTAAATTAACTACTTCTGTTTTATAAGTTATTTACTTGAAGATCAGAATTTTGTTAATAGTTTAAAATTGAAAACTCTAAAATAACTACTTTTGTTCTATAAGTTATTTAGTTGAAGAACAGAATTTTGTAGCAATTTAAAATCAAAATTTTCTAACTAATACTTTAGTTCTTTAAGTTATTTACTTGAAGATCACAATTTTGCTAATAGTTTAATATTGAAAACCCTAAAATAACTATTTTTGTTCTATAAGTTATTTACTTGAAGATCTGCATTTTGTTAATAGTTTAAAATTAAAAACTCTAAATTAACTACTTCTGTTTTATAAGTTATTTACTTGAAGATCAGAATTTTGTTAATAGTTTAAAATTGAAAACTCTAAAATAACTACTTTTGTTCTATAAGTTATTTAGTTGAAGAACAGAATTTTGTAGCAATTTAAAATCAAAATTTTCTAACTAATACTTTAGTTCTTTAAGTTATTTACTTGAAGATCACAATTTTGCTAATAGTTTAATATTGAAAACCCTAAAATAACTATTTTTGTTCTATAAGTTATTTACTTGAAGATCTGCATTTTGTTAATAGTTTAAAATTATAAAGTCTAAATTAACTACTTCTGTTCTATAAGTTATTTACTTGAAGATCAGAATTTTGTTAATAGTTTAAAATTGAAAACTCTAAAATAACTACTTTTGTTCTATAAGTTCTTTACTTGAAGAACAGAATTTTGTAGCAATTTAAAATCAAAATCTTCTAACCAATACTTTAGTTCTTTAAGTTATTTACTTGAAGATCAGAATTTTGCTAATAGTTTAAAATTGAAAACCCTAAAATAACTGCTTTTGTTCTATACGTTATTTACTTGAAGATCTGCATTTTGTTAATAGTTTAAAATTAAAGCTATAATCTAACTACTTTTGTTCTTTTAGTTATTTACTTAAAGAACAGAAATATGTAGACAATTTAAAATCAAAATCTTCAAACTAATACTTTAGTTCTTTAAGTTATTTACTTGAAGATCAAAATTTTGATAATAGTTCAAAATTGAAAATACTAAAATAACTACGTTTGTTCTATAAGTTATTTACTTGAAGATTTGGATTTTGTTAATAGTTTAAAATTAAAAACTCTAAATTAACTATTTCTGTTCTATAAGTTATTTACTTGAAGATCTGCATTTAGTTAATAGTTTAAAATTAAAAACTCTAAATTAACTACTTCTGTTCGATAAGTTATTTACTTGAGGATCATGATTTTGCTAATAGTTTAAAATTAAAAACCCTAAAATAACTACTTTTGTTCTATAAGTTATTTACTTGAAGATCAGAATTATGCTAATAGTATAAAATTGAAAACCCTAAAATAACAACTTTTGTTCTATAAGTTTTTTACTTCAGGATCAGAATTTTGCTAATAGTTTAAAATTGAAAACCCTAAAATAACTACTTTTGTTCTATAAGTTATTTACTTGAAAATCTGCATGTTGTTAATAGTTTAAAATTAAAAACTCTAAATTAACTACTTCTGTTCTATAAGTTATTTACATGAAGATCAGAATTTTGTTAATAGTTTAAAATTGAAAACCCTAAAATAACTACTTTTGTTCTATAAGTTATTTACTTGAAGATCTGCGTTTAGTTAATAGTTTAAAATTAAAAACTCTAAATTAACTACTTCTGTTCTATAAGTTATTTACATGAAGATCTGAATTTTGTTAATAGTTTAAAATTAAAAACCCTAAAATAACTACTTTTGTTCTATAAGTTATTTACTTGAAGATCTGCATTTTGTTAATAGTTTAAAATTAAAAACTCTAAATTAACTACTTCTGTTTTATAAGTTATTTACTTGAAGATCAGAATTTTGTTAATAGTTTAAAATTGAAAACTCTAAAATAACTACTTTTGTTCTATAAGTTATTTAGTTGAAGAACAGAATTTTGTAGCAATTTAAAATCAAAATTTTCTAACTAATACTTTAGTTCTTTAAGTTATTTACTTGAAGATCACAATTTTGCTAATAGTTTAATATTGAAAACCCTAAAATAACTATTTTTGTTCTATAAGTTATTTACTTGAAGATCTGCATTTTGTTAATAGTTTAAAATTAAAAACTCTAAATTAACTACTTCTGTTTTATAAGTTATTTACTTGAAGATCAGAATTTTGTTAATAGTTTAAAATTGAAAACTCTAAAATAACTACTTTTGTTCTATAAGTTATTTAGTTGAAGAACAGAATTTTGTAGCAATTTAAAATCAAAATTTTCTAACTAATACTTTAGTTCTTTAAGTTATTTACTTGAAGATCACAATTTTGCTAATAGTTTAATATTGAAAACCCTAAAATAACTATTTTTGTTCTATAAGTTATTTACTTGAAGATCTGCATTTTGTTAATAGTTTAAAATTATAAAGTCTAAATTAACTACTTCTGTTCTATAAGTTATTTACTTGAAGATCAGAATTTTGTTAATAGTTTAAAATTGAAAACTCTAAAATAACTACTTTTGTTCTATAAGTTCTTTACTTGAAGAACAGAATTTTGTAGCAATTTAAAATCAAAATCTTCTAACCAATACTTTAGTTCTTTAAGTTATTTACTTGAAGATCAGAATTTTGCTAATAGTTTAAAATTGAAAACCCTAAAATAACTGCTTTTGTTCTATACGTTATTTACTTGAAGATCTGCATTTTGTTAATAGTTTAAAATTAAAGCTATAATCTAACTACTTTTGTTCTTTTAGTTATTTACTTAAAGAACAGAAATATGTAGACAATTTAAAATCAAAATCTTCAAACTAATACTTTAGTTCTTTAAGTTATTTACTTGAAGATCAAAATTTTGATAATAGTTCAAAATTGAAAATACTAAAATAACTACGTTTGTTCTATAAGTTATTTACTTGAAGATTTGGATTTTGTTAATAGTTTAAAATTAAAAACTCTAAATTAACTATTTCTGTTCTATAAGTTATTTACTTGAAGATCTGCATTTAGTTAATAGTTTAAAATTAAAAACTCTAAATTAACTACTTCTGTTCGATAAGTTATTTACTTGAGGATCATGATTTTGCTAATAGTTTAAAATTAAAAACCCTAAAATAACTACTTTTGTTCTATAAGTTATTTACTTGAAGATCAGAATTATGCTAATAGTATAAAATTGAAAACCCTAAAATAACAACTTTTGTTCTATAAGTTTTTTACTTCAGGATCAGAATTTTGCTAATAGTTTAAAATTGAAAACCCTAAAATAACTACTTTTGTTCTATAAGTTATTTACTTGAAAATCTGCATGTTGTTAATAGTTTAAAATTAAAAACTCTAAATTAACTACTTCTGTTCTATAAGTTATTTACATGAAGATCAGAATTTTGTTAATAGTTTAAAATTGAAAACCCTAAAATAACTACTTTTGTTCTATAAGTTATTTACTTGAAGATCTGCGTTTAGTTAATAGTTTAAAATTAAAAACTCTAAATTAGCAACTTCTGTTCTATAAGTTATTTACATGAAGATCTGAATTTTGTTAATAGTTTAAAATTAAAAACCCTAAAATAACTACTTTTGTTCTATAAGTTATTTACTTGAAGATCTGCATTTTGTTAATAGTTTAAAATTAAAAACTCTAAATTAACTACTTCTGTTCTATAAGTTATTTACTTGAAGATCAGAATTTTGTTAATAGTTTAAAATTGAAAACCCTAAAATAACTACTTTAGTTCTTTAAGTTATTTACTTGAAGATCAGAATTTTGCTAATAGTTATAATTGAAAACCCTAAAATAACTACTTTTGTTCTATAAGTTATTTACTTGAAGATCTGCATTTTGTTAATAGTTTAAAATTAAAGCTATAATCTAACTACTTTTGTTCTTTTAGTTATTTACTTAAAGAACAGAAATATGTAGACAATTTAAAATCAAAATCTTCAAACTAATACTTTAGTTCTTTAAGTTATTTACTTGAAGATCAGAATTTTGATAATAGTTCAAAATTGAAAATACTAAAATAACTACGTTTGTTCTATAAGTTATTTACTTGAAGATTTGGATTTTGTAAATAGTTTAAAATTAAAAACTCTAAATTAACTATTTCTGTTCTATAAGTTACTTACTTGAAGATCTGCATTTAGTTAATAGTTTAAAATTAAAAACTCTAAATTAACTACTTCTGTTCGATAAGTTATTTACTTGAGGATCAGAATTTTGTTAATAGTTTAAAATTGAAAACTCTAAAATAACTACTTTTGTTCTATAAGTTATATACTTGAAGAACAGAATTTTGTAGCAATTTAAAATCAAAATCTTCTAACTAATACTTTAGTTCGTTAAGTTATTTACTTAAAGATCACAATTTTGCTAATAGTTTAAAATTGAAAACCCTAAAATAACTATTTTTGTTCTATGAGTTATTTACTTGAAGATCTGCATTTTGTTAATAGTTTAAAATTAAAAACTCTAAATTAACTACTTCTGTTCTATAAGTTATTTACTTGAAGATCAGAATGTTGTCAATAGTTTAAAATTGAAAACTCTAAAATAACTACTTTTGTTCTATAAGTTATTTACTTGAAGAACAGAATTTTGTAGCAATTTAAAATTAAAATCTTCTAACTAATACTTTAGTTCCTTAAGTTACTTCCTTAAAGATCAGAATTTTGTTAATAGTTTAAAATTGAAATCCCTAAAATAACTACTTTTGTTCTATAAGTTATTTACTTGAAAATCTGCATTTTGTTAATAATTTAAAATTAAAAACTCTAAATTAACTACTTCTGTTCTATAAGTTATTTACTTGAAGATCAGAATTTTGTTAATAGTTTAAAATTGAAAACTCTAAAATTACTACTTTTGTTCTATAAGTTATTTACTTGAAGAACAGAATTTTGTAGCAATTTAAAATTAAAATCTTCTAACTAATACTTTAGTTCCTTAAGTTACTTACTTAAAGATCAGAATTTTGTTAATAGTTTAAAATTGAAATCCCTAAAATAACTACTTTTGTTCTATAAGTTATTTACTTGAAGATCTGCATTTTGTTAATAGTTTAAAATTAAAAACTCTAAATTAACTACTTCTGTTCTATAAGTTATTTACATGAAGATCAGAATTTTGTTAATAGTTTAAAATTGAAATCCCTAAAATAACTACTTTTGTTCTATAAGTTATTTACTTGAAGATCTGCGTTTAGTTAATAGTTTAAAATTAAAAACTCTAAATTAACTACTTCTGTTCTATAAGTTATTTACATGAAGATCTGAATTTTGTTAATAGTTAAAAATTAAAAACCCTAAAATAACTACTTTTGTTCTATAAGTTATTTACTTGAAGATCTGCATTTTGTTAATAGTTTAAAATTAAAAACTCTAAATTAACTACTTCTGTTTTATAAGTTATTTACTTGAAGATCAGAATTTTGTTAATAGTTTAAAATTGAAAACTCTAAAATAACTACTTTTGTTCTATAAGTTATTTAGTTGAAGAACAGAATTTTGTAGCAATTTAAAATCAAAATTTTCTAACTAATACTTTAGTTCTTTAAGTTATTTACTTGAAGATCACAATTTTGCTAATAGTTTAATATTGAAAACCCTAAAATAACTATTTTTGTTCTATAAGTTATTTACTTGAAGATCTGCATTTTGTTAATAGTTTAAAATTAAAAACTCTAAATTAACTACTTCTGTTCTATAAGTTATTTACTTGAAGATCAGAATGTAGTCAATAGTTTAAAATTGAAAACTCTAAAATAACTACTTTTGTTCTATAAGTTATTTACTTGAAGAACAGAATTTTGTAGCAATTTAAAATTAAAATCTTCTAACTAATACTTTAGTTCCTTAAGTTACTTACTTAAAGATCAGAATTTTGTTAATAGTTTAAAATTGAAATCCCTAAAATAACTACTTTTGTTCTATAAGTTATTTACTTGAAGATCTGCGTTTAGTTAATAGTTTAAAATTAAAAACTCTAAATTAACTCCTTCTGTTCTATAAGTTATTTACATGAAGATCAGAATTTTGTTAATAGTTTAAAATTGAAAACCCTAAAATAACTACTTTTGTTCTATAAGTTATTTACTTGAGGATCTGCATTTTGTTAATAGTTTAAAATTATAAAGTCTAAATTAACTACTTCTGTTCTATAAGTTATTTACTTGAAGATCAGAATTTTGTTAATAGTTTAAAATTGAAAACTCTAAAATAACTACTTTTGTTCTATAAGTTCTTTACTTGAAGAACAGAATTTTGTAGCAATTTAAAATCAAAATCTTCTAACCAATACTTTAGTTCTTTAAGTTATTTACTTGAAGATCAGAATTTTGCTAATAGTTTAAAATTGAAAACCCTAAAATAACTGCTTTTGTTCTATACGTTATTTACTTGAAGATCTGCATTTTGTTAATAGTTTAAAATTAAAGCTATAATCTAACTACTTTTGTTCTTTTAGTTATTTACTTAAAGAACAGAAATATGTAGACAATTTAAAATCAAAATCTTCAAACTAATACTTTAGTTCTTTAAGTTATTTACTTGAAGATCAGAATTTTGATAATAGTTCAAAATTGAAAATACTAAAATAACTACGTTTGTTCTATAAGTTATTTACTTGAAGATTTGGATTTTGTTAATAGTTTAAAATTAAAAACTCTAAATTAACTATTTCTGTTCTATAAGTTATTTACTTGAAGATCTGCATTTAGTTAATAGTTTAAAATTAAAAACTCTAAATTAACTACTTCTGTTCGATAAGTTATTTACTTGAGGATCATGATTTTGCTAATAGTTTAAAATTAAAAACCCTAAAATAACTACTTTTGTTCTATAAGTTATTTACTTGAAGATCAGAATTATGCTAATAGTATAAAATTGAAAACCCTAAAATAACAACTTTTGTTCTATAAGTTTTTTACTTCAGGATCAGAATTTTGCTAATAGTTTAAAATTGAAAACCCTAAAATAACTACTTTTGTTCTATAAGTTATTTACTTGAAAATCTGCATGTTGTTAATAGTTTAAAATTAAAAACTCTAAATTAACTACTTCTGTTCTATAAGTTATTTACATGAAGATCAGAATTTTGTTAATAGTTTAAAATTGAAAACCCTAAAATAACTACTTTTGTTCTATAAGTTATTTACTTGAAGATCTGCGTTTAGTTAATAGTTTAAAATTAAAAACTCTAAATTAGCAACTTCTGTTCTATAAGTTATTTACATGAAGATCTGAATTTTGTTAATAGTTTAAAATTAAAAACCCTAAAATAACTACTTTTGTTCTATAAGTTATTTACTTGAAGATCTGCATTTTGTTAATAGTTTAAAATTAAAAACTCTAAATTAACTACTTCTGTTCTATAAGTTATTTACTTGAAGATCAGAATTTTGTTAATAGTTTAAAATTGAAAACCCTAAAATAACTACTTTAGTTCTTTAAGTTATTTACTTGAAGATCAGAATTTTGCTAATAGTTATAATTGAAAACCCTAAAATAACTACTTTTGTTCTATAAGTTATTTACTTGAAGATCTGCATTTTGTTAATAGTTTAAAATTAAAGCTATAATCTAACTACTTTTGTTCTTTTAGTTATTTACTTAAAGAACAGAAATATGTGTAGACAATTTAAAATCAAAATCTTCAAACTAATACTTTAGTTCTTTAAGTTATTTACTTGAAGATCAGAATTTTGATAATAGTTCAAAATTGAAAATACTAAAATAACTACGTTTGTTCTATAAGTTATTTACTTGAAGATTTGGATTTTGTAAATAGTTTAAAATTAAAAACTCTAAATTAACTATTTCTGTTCTATAAGTTACTTACTTGAAGATCTGCATTTAGTTAATAGTTTAAAATTAAAAACTCTAAATTAACTACTTCTGTTCGATAAGTTATTTACTTGAGGATCAGAATTTTGTTAATAGTTTAAAATTGAAAACTCTAAAATAACTACTTTTGTTCTATAAGTTATATACTTGAAGAACAGAATTTTGTAGCAATTAAAATCAAAATCTTCTAACTAATACTTTAGTTCGTTAAGTTATTTACTTAAAGATCACAATTTTGCTAATAGTTTAAAATTGAAAACCCTAAAATAACTATTTTTGTTCTATGAGTTATTTACTTGAAGATCTGCATTTTGTTAATAGTTTAAAATTAAAAACTCTAAATTAACTACTTCTGTTCTATAAGTTATTTACTTGAAGATCAGAATGTTGTCAATAGTTTAAAATTGAAAACTCTAAAATAACTACTTTTGTTCTATAAGTTATTTACTTGAAGAACAGAATTTTGTAGCAATTTAAAATTAAAATCTTCTAACTAATACTTTAGTTCCTTAAGTTACTTCCTTAAAGATCAGAATTTTGTTAATAGTTTAAAATTGAAATCCCTAAAATAACTACTTTTGTTCTATAAGTTATTTACTTGAAGATCTGCGTTTAGTTAATAGTTTAAAATTAAAAACTCTAAATTAACTCCTTCTGTTCTATAAGTTATTTACATGAAGATCAGAATTTTGTTAATAGTTTAAAATTGAAAACCCTAAAATAACTACTTTTGTTCTATAAGTTATTTACTTGAAGATCTGCATTTTGTTAATAGTTTAAAATTATAAAGTCTAAATTAACTACTTCTGTTCTATAAGTTATTTACTTGAAGATCAGAATTTTGTTAATAGTTTAAAATTGAAAACTCTAAAATAACTACTTTTGTTCTATAAGTTATTTACTTGAAGAACAGAATTTTGTAGCAATTTAAAATCAAAATCTTCTAACTAATACTTTAGTTCTTTAAGTTATTTACTTGAAGATCAGAATTTTGCTAATAGTTTAAAATTGAAAACCCTAAAATAACTGCTTTTGTTCTATAAGTTATTTACTTGAAGATCTGCATTTTGTTAATAGTTTAAAATTAAAGCTATAATCTAACTACTTTTGTTCTTTTAGTTATTTACTTAAAGAACAGAAATATGTAGACAATTTAAAATCAAAATCTTCAAACTAATACTTTAGTTCTTTAAGGTATTTACTTGAAGATCAGAATTTTTGATAATAGTTCAAAATTGAAAATACTAAAATAACTACGTTTGTTCTATAAGTTATTTACTTGAAGATTTGGATTTTGTTAATAGTTTAAAATTAAAAACTCTAAATTAACTATTTCTGTTCTATAAGTTTTTTACTTGAAGATCTGCATTTAGTTAATAGTTTAAAATTAAAAACTCTAAATTAACTACTTCTGTTCGATAAGTTATTTACTTGACGATCATAATTTTGCTAATAGTTTAAAATTGAAAACCCTAAAATAACTACTTTTGTTCTATAAGTTATTTACTTGAAGATCAGAATTATGCTAATAGTTTAAAATTGAAAACCCTAAAATAACTACTTTTGTTCTATAAGTTATTTACTTGAGGATCAGAATTTTGCTAATAGTTTAAAATTGAAAACCTTAAAATAACTCCTTTTGTTCTATAAGTTATTTACTTGAAAATCTGCATTTTGTTAATAATTTAAAATTAAAAACTCTCAATTAACTACTTCTGTTCTATAAGTTATTTACTTGAAGATCAGAATTTTGTTAATAGTTTAAAATTGAAAACTCTAAAATAACTACTTGTGTTCTATAAGTTATTTACTTGAAGAACAGAATTTTGTAGCAATTTAAAATCAAAATCTTCTAACTAATACTTTAGTTCTTTAAGTTATTTACTTGAAGATCACAATTTTGCTAATAGTTTAAAATTGAAAACCCTAAAATAACTATTTTTGTTCTATAAGTTATTTACTTGAAGATCTGCATTTTGTTAATAGATTAAAATTAAAAACTCTAAATTAACTACTTCTGTTCTATAAGTTATTTACATGAAGATCAGAATTTTGTTAATAGTTTAAAATTGAAAACCCTAAAATAACTACTTTTGTTCTATAAGTTATTTACTTGAAGATCTGCGTTTAGTTAATAGTTTAAAATTAAAAACTCTAAATTAACTACTTCTGTTCTATAAGTTATTTACATGAAGATCTGAATTTTGTTAATAGTTTAAAATTAAAAACCCTAAAATAACTACTTTTGTTCTATAAGTTATTTACTTGAAGATCTGCATTTTGTTAATAGTTTAAAATTAAAAACTCTAAATTAACTACTTCTGTTCTATAAGTTATTTACTTGAAGATCAGAATTTTGTTAATAGTTTAAAATTGAAAACTCTAAAATAACTACTTTTGTTCTATAAGTTATTTAGTTGAAGAACAGAATTTTGTAGCAATTTAAAATCAAAATCTTCTAACTAATACTTTAGTTCTTTAAGTTATTTACTTGAAGATCACAATTTTGCTAATAGTTTAATATTGAAAACCCTAAAATAACTATTTTTGTTCTATAAGTTATTTACTTGAAAATCTGCATTTTGTTAATAGTTTAAAATTAAAAACTCTAAATTAACTACTTCTGTTCTATAATTTATTTACTTGAAGATCAGAATGTTGTCAATAGTTTAAAATTGAAAACTCTAAAATAACTACTTTTGTTCTATAAGTTATTTACTTGAAGAACAGAATTTTGTAGCAATTTAAAATTAAAATCTTCTAACTAATACTTTAGTTCCTTAAGTTACTTACTTAAAGATCAGAATTTTGTTAATAGTTTAAAATTGAAATCCCTAAAATAACTACTTTTGTTCTATAAGTTATTTACTTGAAGATCTGCGTTTAGTTAATAGTTTAAAATTAAAAACTCTAAATTAACTCCTTCTGTTCTATAAGTTATTTACATGAAGATCAGAATTTTGTTAATAGTTTAAAATTGAAAACCCTAAAATAATTACTTTTGTTCTATAAGTTATTTACTTGAAGATCTGCATTTTGTTAATAGTTTAAAATTATAAAGTCTAAATTAACTACTTCTGTTCTATAAGTTATTTACTTGAAGATCAGAATTTTGTTAATAGTTTAAAATTGAAAACTCTAAAATAACTACTTTTGTTCTATAAGTTCTTTACTTGAAGAACAGAATTTTGTAGCAATTTAAAATCAAAATCTTCTAACTAATACTTTAGTTCTTTAAGTTATTTACTTGAAGATCAGTATTTTGCTAATAGTTTAAAATTGAAAACCCTAAAATAACTGCTTTTGTTCTATACGTTATTTACTTGAAGATCTGCATTTTGTTAATAGTTTAAAATTAAAGCTATAATCTAACTACTTTTGTTCTTTTAGTTATTTACTTAAAGAACAGAAATATGTAGACAATTTAAAATCAAAATCTTCAAACTAATACTTTAGTTCTTTAAGTTATTTACTTGAAGATCAGAATTTTGATAATAGTTCAAAATTGAAAATACTAAAATAACTACGTTTGTTCTATAAGTTATTTACTTGAAGATTTGGATTTTGTTAATAGTTTAAAATTAAAAACTCTAAATTAACTATTTCTGTTCTATAAGTTATTTACTTGAAGATCTGCATTTAGTTAATAGTTTAAAATTAAAAACTCTAAATTAACTACTTCTGTTCGATAAGCTATTTACTTGAGGATCATGATTTTGCTAATAGTTTAAAATTGAAAACCCTAAAATAACTACTTTTGTTCTATAAGTTATTTACTTGAAGATCAGAATTATGCTAATAGTTTAAAATTGAAAACCCTAAAATAACTACTTTTGTTCTATAAGTTTTTTACTTGAGGATCAGAATTTTGCTAATAGTTTTAAATTGAAAACCCTAAAATAACTACTTTTGTTCTATAAGTTATTTACTTGAAAATCTGCATTTTGTTAATAGTTTAAAATTAAAAACTCTCAATTAACTACTTCTGTTCTATAAGTTATTTACATGAAGATCAGAATTTTGTTAATAGTTTAAAATTGAAAACCCTAAAATGACTACTTTTGTTCTATAAGTTATTTACTTGAAGATCTGCGTTTAGTTAATAGTTTAAAATTAAAAACTCTAAATTAGCAACTTCTGTTCTATAAGTTATTTACATGAAGATCTGAATTTTGTTAATAGTTTAAAATTAAAAACCCTAAAATAACTACTTTTGTTCTATAAGTTATTTACTTGAAGATCTGCATTTTGTTAATAGTTTAAAATTAAAAACTCTAAATGAACTACTTCTGTTCTATAAGTTATTTACTTGAAGATTACAATTTTGTTAATAGTTTAAAATTGAAAACTCTAAAATAACTACTTTTTTTCTATAAGTTATTTACTTGAAGAACAGAATTTTGTAGCAATTTAAAATCAAAATCTTCTAACTAATACTTTAGTTCTTTAAGTTATTTACTTGAAGATCAGAATTTTGCTAATAGTTATAATTGAAAACCCTAAAATAACTACTTTTGTTCTATAAGTTATTTAATTGAAGATCTGCATTTTGTTAATAGTTTAAAATTAAAGCTATAATCTAACTACTTTTGTTCTTTTAGTTATTTACTTAAAGAACAGAAATATGTAGACAATTTAAAATCAAAATCTTCAAACTAATACTTTAGTTCTTTAAGTTATTTACTTGAAGATCAGAATTTTGATAATAGTTCAAAATTGAAAATACTAAAATAACTACGTTTGTTCTATAAGTTATTTACTTGAAGATTTGGATTTTGTAAATAGTTTAAAATTAAAAACTCTAAATTAACTATTTCTGTTCTATAAGTTACTTACTTGAAGATCTGCATTTAGTTAATAGTTTAAAATTAAAAACTCTAAATTAACTACTTCTGTTCGATAAGTTATTTACTTGAGGATCAGAATTTTGTTAATAGTTTAAAATTGAAAACTCTAAAATAACTACTTTTTTTCTATAAGTTATTTACTTGAAGAACAGAATTTTGTAGCAATTTAAAATCAAAATCTTCTAACTAATACTTTAGTTCTTTAAGTTATTTACTTGAAGATCAGAATTTTGCTAATAGTTATAATTGAAAACCCTAAAATAACTACTTTTGTTCTATAAGTTATTTAATTGAAGATCTGCATTTTGTTAATAGTTTAAAATTAAAGCTATAATCTAACTACTTTTGTTCTTTTAGTTATTTACTTAAAGAACAGAAATATGTAGACAATTTAAAATCAAAATCTTCAAACTAATACTTTAGTTCTTTAAGTTATTTACTTAAAGATCACAATTTTGCTAATAGTTTAAAATTGAAAACCCTAAAATAACTATTTTTGTTCTATGAGTTATTTACTTGAAGATCTGCATTTTGTTAATAGTTTAAAATTAAAAACTCTAAATTAACTACTTCTGTTCTATAAGTTATTTACTTGAAGATCAGAATGTTGTCAATAGTTTAAAATTGAAAACTCTAAAATAACTACTTTTGTTCTATAAGTTATTTACTTGAAGAACAGAATTTTGTAGCAATTTAAAATTAAAATCTTCTAACTAATACTTTAGTTCCTTAAGTTACTTCCTTAAAGATCAGAATTTTGTTAATAGTTTAAAATTGAAATCCCTAAAATAACTACTTTTGTTCTATAAGTTATTTACTTGAAGATCTGCGTTTAGTTAATAGTTTAAAATTAAAAACTCTAAATTAACTCTTTCTGTTCTATAAGTTATTTACATGAAGATCAGAATTTTGTTAATAGTTTAAAATTGCAAACCCTAAAATAACTACTTTTGTTCTATAAGTTATTTACTTGAAGATCTGCATTTTGTTAATAGTTTAAAATTAAAAACTCTAAATTAACTACTTCTGTTCTATAAGTTATTTACTTGAAGATCAGAATGTTGTCAATAGTTTAAAATTGAAAACTCTAAAATAACTACTTTTGTTCTATAAGTTATTTACTTGAAGAACAGAATTTTGTAGCAATTTAAAATTAAAATCTTCTAACTAATACTTTAGTTCCTTAAGTTACTTACTTAAAGATCAGAATTTTGTTAATAGTTTAAAATTGAAATCCCTAAAATAACTACTTTTGTTCTATAAGTTATTTACTTGAAGATCTGCGTTTAGTTAATAGTTTAAAATTAAAAACTCTAAATTAACTCCTTCTGTTCTATAAGTTATTTACATGAAGATCAGAATTTTGTTAATAGTTTAAAATTGAAAACCCTAAAATAACTACTTTTGTTCTATAGGTTATTTACTTGAAGATCTGCATTTTGTTAATAGTTTAAAATTATAAAGTCTAAATTAACTACTTCTGTTCTATAAGTTATTTACTTGAAGATCAGAATTTTGTTAATAGTTTAAAATTGAAAACTCTAAAATAACTACTTTTGTTCTATAAGTTATTTACTTGAAGATCTGCATTTTGTTAATAGTTTAAAATTAAAGCTATAATCTAACTACTTTTGTTCTTTTAGTTATTTACTTAAAGAACAGAAATATGTAGACAATTTAAAATCAAAATCTTCAAACTAATACTTTAGTTCTTTAAGGTATTTACTTGAAGATCAGAATTTTGATAATAGTTCAAAATTGAAAATACTAAAATAACTACGTTTGTTCTATAAGTTATTGATGGGTTTTCTTCGATGTTATAAAAGTGGACTGTATGAATATTTAATTTATTTTTTAATATCGTACACAATAAATTCACTACATTAATTGACGATCGCACTATATTATTTGCTTGCACTCTCGTGCGTTACCTTAATCGTACTGTCTTATCAAAATGGTACGCCTTACCTACAATGGTAGCGCATGTGAAAAATAAATGATTATAATATTAAAAGTGATATTTTCTATCAACTATTATTGAAATCTAAACATATTCCCCGACAAATTGGGGTTTACACCAATTTTAAACATTTAAATTTTTTGATATAAAGATAAACATAATATAATAAAGGATGATATTATACAATATAAGATAAAAAATGTATATACAATATAAGATAATTGAACTTTAGGTCAAATTTTCAACATTACTCGATTCTTTGGGTAGAGGACAAATTTTGTTTATTGCGCGTTTCACTAGAGCACTACGCGTTTTTACACTCACAACCCGGGTGATTCCATCTGCTCCAGGATGCAGTTTTACAATTCTTCCCAAGCACCAACATAGTGGGGGAAGATTTTCTTCCATCAGAAGGACTAGATCTCCAATTTCGATGTTGGTCTTGCCGATCTTTTTCCATTTATTTCTAACTTGTAGTTGGCATATGTAGTCGCGTGACCAACGTTTCCAAAAATGTTGGACAAGTTGTTGAAGTTTTTCAAAATGTGCTAAACGATTGTAGTTAGCTGTTATCAGATCTCGGTCTGGTAATGATGTAAATTTGTCACCAATCAAAAAATGTGCGGGAGTTAAAGGATTTAGGTCTCGCGGATCATTAGAACAGGAAAATAATGGACGAGAATTTAATATCGATTCAATCTGACAAAGAATTGTAGATAAGTTTTCAAATGTTAATGAAATATTCCCAATAATTTTTTTTAAATGTGTTTTTACCGATTTTACCGCGCTCTCGTGTAATCCACCAAAATGAGGCGATCTAGCGGGCATAAACTTCCATACAACTTGATTTTCTTGAAAATATTTGATTATCAGCTCACTTTTCGCGTTAATTATTAATGAATTTGTTATTTCTAATAATTGTCTATTAGCTGATTTAAAATTCGTGGCATTATCGCTATATATTTCGTTTGGAATGCCACGTCTGGCTATAAATCTTTTTAATGAATTCAAAAATGCTTGAGAGGTTAAATCTCCCACTAGCTCGATGTGCATTGCCTTTGTTGCAAAACAAACGAACACACAAATATATGACTTTATAAGTTTTTTGTTTCTTAATTTGCTGTCCTTTATTAGAAAGGGACCTGCAAAATCTATACTCACTACTGTAAATGGGCGCATAGGTTTTAATCTATTCAGTGGTAAATTGCCCATTTTTGTACTGATTTGTAATGGTTTTACCTTAAAGCATATTAAACATTGTCTTAAAATTCCCTTTATCGTATTTAGTCCAGATAAGGGCCAGTAGTTTTCCCTAAGGGATGCTAAAATTGTATGTGCACCAGCGTGCAGATTTTTTAGATGTTCGTTTTTAATAATTAATTTTGTTAAAAAATGAGATTTAGGTAGAATAACTGGATGTTTTTTGGAATAATCGAACTCCCCATACTTTATTCTTCCTCCTACTCTTAAAATACCTTTCCTGTCCAGAAACGGACTTAAAGCTAATATTTTACTAGTATTTTGAATTTTCCCCTTTTTTAAGTTTGTTATATCCTGAGAGAATTCATCGTTTTGGCATACTATAATTAATTTATCTAACGCAGATTTTAATTCATGGACTGTCAAAGGACCACGGATTTTCGTTTTTAGCATATTAGAATTATTGGCAAATCGTATACACCAAGCCGTGATACGTTGCAATTTGTTTAATGAAGAATATCGAGAAATTAAATCAAAGGATTTCGTGCTAGTAAGCGTGATTTTTAGTTGGCGTTTTTCTGGAATATCTATATTTTTATTATTATATTGTTCATTTGGCCAGAATTTTGAACTTTTACTTAACCAGCTTGGACCTTCCCACCAAATTGAATTGGATAGCTGACTTACATCCATTCCTCTAGAGACGATGTCTGCGGGATTATCTTTGGATCTTACATGTTTCCAACAGGTTACTTTTGTCAAATCTTGGATTTTTGAAACTCTATTTGCGACAAAGGTTTTCCAACGAGCGGGTTGTTCTGCTAACCAATTCAACACTATTGTAGAATCTGTCCAATATGTTATTTTTGAAATTTCTAATTCTAAATGTTTTACGACAGTTTTCGATAATTTGGCTAAGAGAACTGCGCCACACAACTCTAATTTTGGCAATGTAATCTTTTTTATCGGGGCAACCCTAGATTTTGCACACACAAGAGCAACCATTACTTTTCCCGTCTGCGATGTACTTCTTAAATATATTGCGCAACCGTATGCTGCTTCACTAGCATCACAAAAACCGTGAATTTGTATGTCTACCGGTTGTGAATTCAGTATGTGTCTTTTAATTTCCAAGTTTTTTAATGTATTTATTTGTTGTCTTAAATCGGACCATTGTTTTTGTATGTTTTCTGGGACTGGATCATCCCAATTCAATTTAAGTTGCCAAAGTTGTTGCAGTAAAATTTTTATCGAAATTACTAAGGGTTGAATTAATCCTAAAGGATCGAATATTTTACCTACAGTGGAAAGAATTAACCTTTTTGTTGTTGGATAATCAAATGTATTATTTTCTATATTAGTTTTATATTTTATTTTATCTCGTTTTGAGTCCCAAGCCACTCCTAAAGTATTAAGATCATTTTGATTTTTAATTATATGTTCATCGTTAGTATTTGCATTTGCACAATGTTTCAAAACTGTTGGTGAATTGCTACACCACTTTCTCATTTTGAACCCAGCACTACTTAATATTTGATCTACTTGCTGCTTCAGTTTTATCGCTTCGACTTCATCGTCGGCACCTGACAAAAAATCATCAACATAGGTGTTGTTTATTATAGCTTTGCTAGCTGCGGGAAATTGAGCTTCGTTTTCTTCAGCTACTTGTTTTACACAACGTGTAGCGAGAAATGTTGCTGGAGTTGTTCCGTATGTTACAGTTTTTAAACGAAACGTTGATAATGGATCATTTTGATTTTCACGCCAAAGAATTCGTTGATAATCGCAATGGCTCTCATCTATTAAAACTTGTCGAAACATTTTTTCACAATCTGCACTTACGACAATATTGTATTTTCTAAACCGTAGCAGAATTGAAAAAAGATCACTCTGCACTACAGGTCCTGATTTCAAAATATCATTAAGCGCTCTACCATTCGTTGTTTTTGCCGAAGCGTCAAAAACTACCCTTAACGCTGTAGTGGAACTCGAAGTTTTTATTACAGAATGATGTGGAATGTAGTATGATTTTTTCTTAGTAAAAGTATTGTCAATTTTCATTTCATTTATTTTTTCCATGTGACCAAGAGATTCATATTCACGCATAAATTCACAATATTGTTTTTTTAATTCAAGATTTTTTGTGAATCTGTTCTCAAGACCATGAAATCTTTTTACGGCAGTTTGGTAGCTGTCACCTAGCTCGACATTATCCTTTAATGGCAAACGAACAACAAATCTGCCATTAGGATCACGAGATGTGCTTCTCGCGAATTCCTTTTCGCATTCTATTTCTTCTACCGTATTTGTTGTTTTTTGTTCAATTTCTTCCAATTTCCAAAACTTCTCCAAACTATTCTGTACTTCCTGATCTGAACGTTCGGAAATTGTTAAATTACACAAATGTTTACTTTTAGCAATATCTATTCGCCCAGTAACTATCCAACCTAATCGCGTTTTTTGTAGTTTTACACATTTTTGGTTGGTGTTTATCTTACCGAATAACAATAATTTATAAAATGTGTCTGCACCAAGCAATAAATCTATTTTTCGTGAAACATTGAATTCTGGATCTGCAAGTTGTATATCTTTTGGAAATTTTATGTTGCTCGCGTCAAAATTGACGAGCGGTATGTCTTCTGTAATTTTATCTATTACCAAAAATGATAAGTTCTTTTTGAATTGTGTATAAATGGAACTTATTTCTGCCTTTAATGTTGATACAGCTGTTGATTTGCTGTTGTTAATTCCAGAAACTACAAATGGTGTGGTTTCTATTGCACGAATTCCTAATGATTTTGACAATTCCTTTGTAATATAGTTTGTTGTTGAACCATTGTCTAGCAAAACTCTTACCTTTATTGGTTGATTATTTCTATCAAAAATGTTAACTATGGCTGTCGAAAGCATTTCATATGAATCTTTATTATTAGAGGCATGCGTTGATATAACTCCTGTATTTGTGCTGTGATCCGCAATTTCAGCAATATTTTCGGATGTTTCTTGTTTTATTTGTGGAAAGTGTAATAATGCGTTATGCGGTTTTTTACATTTGAGACAATTTTGTGCGGTGCAATCTTTAACCACATGGTTGGGCTTTAAACATTTTAAACATAAATGCAAATTTTTAATTTCTTTTAGTCTATCTTCAATTTTTAATTTTAAAAATGCTTCACAATAATATATTAGGTGAGCTTCTTTACAAAAATTGCAACGATATTGTTTGTGTGTGCCTACATTGGCAATTTGTTTTTGATTTATAACGTTTCTTGGAGTTTTTTCAAATGCATTAATTTTAATATTGTTGTTGGTGTTGGAAATTGTTTCCAAAAGTTGACACCTTTTTTTTAAGAAATTTTCTAATTGTTCAAGAGTGGGTAAGTCTTGTGTATCTAATGAAGTTTCCCAAAAACGCCTAGTGTTGTTATCTAATTTATTAGTCAAAATATATATCAGAAGAGTGTCCCAATGCTCTACGGGTTGGTTTAACGCCTTTAGAGCCCTAATATTTTTTAGAAAATCATCTAAAACTTTCCTTAACATTGTACCGTTTTCTTTAAATAAAGTGGGTAATTCAAATATTGCTTTAACATGGGAATAAATTGTTAATTTTTCATTTTGATATCTTTCTGTGAGTAAGTTCCAGGCTACTGTAAAATTTGTGTCTGAAATTTCTAGCGAATGTATTACTTCTACAGCGGAACCTTTCAATGATGATAACAAATAATGAAATTTTTGAATTTGACTTAATTTTGTATTTGAGTTTATTAAAGCTTGAAATGTATCCCTAAATTTGGACCAGTCTTGATATTTTCCGTCAAACTCAGGCAAATTTAGTACAGGTAAACGTACGTTGTTGATTATTTGGCAATCTGATTCATTTTGAGTTTGTGCGGCTAAACTAGTACTATTTTGACCGATTTGAGTTTTGTTTTTTAAACTTTCATTTATTAATTTATTAGCTTTTGCCAATGTTTGATAGTATAGCTCTTCAAATTCAACAATTTGTGACGGGACTTCATGACAATCACCCTCTTTCTCCTCTATTTCGACCATAATTTGCTCTAGCTCGGCTAAAGCGCTATCCGATTTTTTCAAACGAATTTTTAGTTCTTCTATTGTGTTATCGTTGTTATAATTACTAACAAATATTTTGAATCTATCAAATGATGCGATAATTGCATCTTTCTTTTTTCGTAGCGATAACAAAGTAATTTTTCCCATTTTATTTCGATATTAATTTTTACAACAAAGCACAATGCAAATCGAGTAATTTTATCAATTTTATTTTATTTTTCAAACGACGAGTATATTTTAATATTACGAAGGAATAAAGCAGATAATGCTACGACTATCATAAACTATTTTATTTTGATATCAACTTATCGACAAATGATAAGTTTTGTTTATATTTTACGTTATTTAACACGATTTTAAGCGTGAGAAACAATATTTTTATTTTCAAAACGACAAATTGTAAGATTTTACTATTCAAATTTATATTTTTATACGAGATGAGACAATTATTTGGTTCTGCCGAGAGTACGGTAATTTTTAATTTTTCAAATTTTTTAAAGATTTGCGAACAATGAATCGACAATAAGTAGTCTTTGTCAAATTTATCGATACAAAAGGATATTATTAGGAAAAAGGACTTACACATATTTTGCAGAACATCAATCCAGGTGATCAAACTGTTGATGATGATTGCAGCGTTCTTCCTCTTCCTACTACGATGGTTTCAATAATATTTCCTTCGGATTAAGCACCAAATTTTGCGTCTTAATCCGGTTCTGATAGGACCATAAAATGATGGGTTTTCTTCGATGTTATAAAAGTGGACTGTATGAATATTTAATTTATTTTTTAATATCGTACACAATAAATTCACTACATTAATTGACGATCGCACTATATTATTTGCTTGCACTCTCGTGCGTTACCTTAATCGTACTGTCTTATCAAAATGGTACGCCTTACCTACAATGGTAGCGCATGTGAAAAATAAATGATTATAATATTAAAAGTGATATTTTCTATCAACTATTATTGAAATCTAAACAGTTATTTACTTGAAGATTTGGATTTTGTTAATAGTTTAAAATTAAAAACTCTAAATTAACTATTTCTGTTCTATAAGTTATTTACTTGAAGATCTGCATTTAGTTAATAGTTTAAAATTAAAAACTCTAAATTAACTACTTCTGTTCGATAAGTTATTTACTTGAGGATCATAATTTTGCTAATAGGTTAAAATTGAAAACCCTAAAATAACTACTTTTGTTCTATAAGTTATTTACTTGAAGATCAGAATGATGCTAATAGTTTAAAATTGAAAACCCTAAAATAACTACTTTTATTCTATAAGTTATATACTTGAGGATCAGAATTTTGCTAATAGTTTAAAATTGAAAACCCTAAAATAACTACTTTTGTTCTATCAGTTATTTACTTGAAAATCTGGATTTTGTTAATAGTTTAAAAAAAAAACTCTAAATTAACTACTTCTGTTCTATAAGTTATTTACTTGAAGATCAGAATTTTGTTAATAGTTTAAAATTGAAAACCCTAAAATAACTACTTTTGTTCTATAAGTTATTTACTTGAAGATCAGAATGATGCTAATAGTTTAAAATTGAAAACCCTAAAATAACTACTTTTGTTCTATAAGTTATTTACTTGAGGATCAGAATTTTGCTAATAGTTTAAAATTGAAAACCCTAAAATAACTACTTTTGTTCTATCAGTTATTTACTTGAAAATCTGCATTTTGTTAATAGTTTAAAATTAAAAACTCTAAATTAACTACTTCTGTTCTATAAGTTATTTACTTGAAGATCAGAATTTTGTTAATAGTTTAAAATTGAAAACTCTAAAATAACTACTTGTGTTCTATAAGTTATTTACTTGAAGAACAGAAATTTGTAGCAATTTAAAATCAAAATCTTCTAACTAATACTTTAGTTCTTTAAGTTATTTACTTGAAGATCACAATTTTGCTAATAGTTTAAAATTGAAAACCCTAAAATAACTATTTTTGTTCTATAAGTTATTTACTTGAAGATCTGCATTTTGTTAATAGTTTAAAATTAAAAACTCTAAATTAACTACTTCTGTTCCATAAGTTATTCACATGAAGATCAGAATTTTGTTAATAGTTTAAAATTAAAAACTCTAAATTAACTACTTCTGTTCGATAAGTTATTTACTTGAGGATCAGAATTTTGTTAATAGTTTAAAATTGAAAACTCTAAAATAACTACTTTTGTTCTATAAGTTATATACTTGAAGAACAGAATTTTGTAGCAATTTAAAATCAAAATCTTCTAACTAATACTTTAGTTCTTTAAGTTATTTACTTGAAGATCACAATTTTGCTAATAGTTTAAAATTGAAAACCCTAAAATAACTATTTTTGTTCTATGAGTTATTTACTTGAAGATCTGCATTTTGTTAATAGTTTAAAATTAAAAACTCTAAATTAACTACTTCTGTTCTATAAGTTATTTACTTGAAGATCAGAATGTTGTCAATAGTTTAAAATTGAAAACTCTAAAATAACTACTTTTGTTCTATAAGTTATTTACTTGAAGAACAGAATTTTGTAGCAATTTAAAATTAAAATCTTCTAACTAATACTTTAGTTCCTTAAGTTACTTACTTAAAGATCAGAATTTTGTTAATAGTTTAAAATTGAAATCCCTAAAATAACTACTTCTGTTCTATAAGTTATTTACTTGAAGATCTGCGTTTAGTTAATAGTTTTGTGAAAACTTTTATTTATTTATATAATTACTGAGACAGCTGCAATTCCTTAATTAAAAAAAAATTGTTATATAATTTTTAATGAACAGTATAAACTTGTAGGGCCCTGCATTAATTATTATTTTAAATTTGAAAATTTTGTACATTATTTTAATCTAAAATTTTATAAACACCATTTTTAGATGACCAATACTTTCCAATTTAATTCTTAATATTTTAGGGACTATTGGTCATCATAATTTCGTTGAAATGATATAATTATTACTATACTTGTTACTTATTCCTGATATTTTATTATTATTTATTATTGTTATTCATTATTATTAATGTTGCCTTTTTCACTGTTATTGTTATTATTTATTATTGTAATCAAATATTAATTATTGTTATTTATTACTCCTATTATTAACGTTATACCACTTACTCTATCATTTGAATTTCTTTTTTTTTTTTAATATTGTATCAATTTGCAATAATATACTCCCTGGCTGGGTGGATTAACCCAGTCGGGACACAGGAAAAAAAAAAAAAAAGTTAATAGTTTATAATTAAAAACCCTAAATTAACTCCTTCTGTTCTATAAGTTATTTACATGAAGATCAGAATTTTGTTAATAGTTTAAAATTGAAAACGCTAAAATAACTACTTTTGTTCTATAAGTTATTTACTTGAAGATCTGCATTTTGTTAATAGTTTAAAATTATAAAGTCTAAATTAACTACTTCTGTTCTATAAGTTATTTACTTGAAGATCAGAATTTTGTTATAGTTTAAAATTAAAGCTAGAATCTAACTACTTTTGTTCTTTTAGTTATTTACTTAAAGAACAGAAATATGTAGACAATTTAAAATCAAAATCTTCAAACTAATACTTTAGTTCTTTAAGGTATTTACTTGAAGATCAGAATTTTGATAATAGTTCAAAATTGAAAATACTAAAATAACTACGTTTGTTCTATAAGTTATTTACTTGAAGATTTGGATTTTGTTAATAGTTTAAAATTAAAAACTCTAAATTAACTATTTCTGTTCTATAAGTTATTTACTTGAAGATCTGCATTTAGTTAATAGTTTAAAATTAAAAACTCTAAATTAACTACTTCTGTTCGATAAGTTATTTACTTGAGGATCAGAATTTTGTTAATAGTTTAAAATTGAAAACTCTAAAATAACTACTTTTGTTCTATAAGTTATATACTTGAAGAACAGAATTTTGTAGCAATTTAAAATCAAAATCTTCTAACTAATACTTTAGTTCTTTAAGTTATTTACTTGAAGATCACAATTTTGCTAATAGTTTAAAATTGAAAACCCTAAAATAACTATTTTTGTTCTATGAGTTATTTACTTGAAGATCTGCATTTTGTTAATAGTTTAAAATTAAAAACTCTAAATTAACTACTTCTGTTCTATAAGTTATTTACTTGAAGATCAGAATGTTGTCAATAGTTTAAAATTGAAAACTCTAAAATAACTACTTTTGTTCTATAAGTTATTTACTTGAAGAACAGAATTTTGTAGCAATTTAAAATTAAAATCTTCTAACTAATACTTCACTTCTTTAAGGTATTTACTTGAAGATCAGAATTTCGCTAATAGTTTAAAATTGAAAACCCTAAAATACTACTTTTGTTCTATAAGTTATTTACTTGAAGATCTGCATTTTGTTATTAGTTTAAAATTAAAGCTATAATCTAACTACTTTTGTTCTTTTAGTTATTTACTTAAAGAACAGAAATATGTAGACAATTTAAAATCAAAATCTTCAAACTAATACTTTAGTTCTTTAAGTTATTTACTTGATTTATTTACAGAATATTGTTAGTAGTTCAAAATTGAAAATACTGAAATAACTACGTTTGTTCTATAAGTTATTTACTTGAAGATCTGCATTTTGTTAATAGTTTAAAATTAAAAACTCTAAATTAACTACTTCTGTTCTATAAGTTATTTACTTGAAGATCAGAATTTTGTTAATAGTTTAAAATTGTAAACTCTAAAATAACTACTTTTGTTCTATAAGTTATTTACTTGAAGAACAGAATTTTGTAGCAATTTAAAATCAAAATCTTCTAACTAATACTTTAGTTCTTTAAGTTATTTACTTGAAGATCACAATTTTGCTAATAGTTTAAAATTGAAAACCCTAAAATAACTATTTTTGTTCTATAAGTTATTTACTTGAAGATCTGCATTTTGTTAATAGTTTAAAATTAAAAACTCTAAATTATCTACTTCTGTTCTATAAGTTATTTACTTGAAGATCAGAATGTTGTTAATAGTTTAAAATTGAAAACTCTAAAATAACTACTTTTGTTCTATAAGTTATTTACTTGAAGATCTGCATTTTGTTAATAGTTTAAAATTAAAAAGTCTAAATTAACTACTTCTGTTCTATAAGTTATTTACTTGAAGATCAGAATTTTGTTAATAGTTTAAAATTGAAAACTCTAAAATAACTACTTTTGTTCTATAAGTTATTTACTTGAAGAACAGAATTATGTAGCAATCTAAAATCAAAATCTTCTAACTAATACTTTATTTCTTTAAGTTATTTACTTGAAGATCCGAATTTTGCTAACAGTTTAAAATTGAAAACCCTAAAATAACTGCTTTTGTTCTATAAGTTATTTACTTGAAGATCTGCATTTTGTTAATAGTTTATAATTAAAGCTATAATCTAACTACTTTTGTTCTTTTAGTTATTTACTTAAAGAACAGAATTTTTTAGCAATTTAAAATTAAAATCTTCTAACTAATACTTTAGTTCTTTAAGTTATTTACTTGAAGATCAGAATTTTGTTAATAGTTCAAAATTGAAAATACTAAAATAACTACGTTTGTTCTATAAGTTATTTACTTGAAGATTTGGATTTTGTTAATAGTTTAGAATTAAAAAATTTAAATTAACTACTTCTGTTCTATAAGTTATTTACTTGAAGATCTGCATTTTGTTAATAGTTTAAAATTAAAAACTCTAAATTAACTACTTCTGTTCGATAAGTTATTTACTTGAGGATCAGAATTTTGCTAGTAGTTTAAAATTGAAAACCCTAAAATAACTACTTGTGTTCTATAAGTTATTTACTTGAAGATAAGAATTATGCTAATAGTTTAAAATTAAAAACCCTAAAATAACTACGTTTGTTCTATAAGTTATTTACTTGAAGATTTGGATTTTGTTAATAGTTTAAAATTAAAAACTCTAAATTAACTACTTCTGTTCGATAAGTTATTTACTTGAGGATCAGAATTTTGCTAGTAGTTTAAAATTGAAAACCCTAAAATAACTACTTGTGTTCTATAAGTTATTTACTTGAAGATAAGAATTATGCTAATAGTTTAAAATTAAAAACCCTAAAATAACTACTTCTGTTCTATAAGTTATTTACATGAAGATCAGAATTTTGTTAATAGTATAAAATTGAAAACCCTAAAATAACTACTTTTGTTCTATAAGTTATTTACTTGAAGATCTGCATTTTGTTAATAGTTTAAAATTAAAAAGTCTAAATTAACTACTTCTGTTCTATAAGTTATTTACTTGAAGATCAGAATTTTGTTAATAGTTTAAAATTGAAAACTCTAAAATAACTACTTTTGTTCTATAAGTTATTTACTTGAAGAACAGAATTATGTAGCAATCTAAAATCAAAATCTTCTAACTAATACTTTATTTCTTTAAGTTATTTACTTGAAGATCCGAATTTTGCTAACAGTTTAAAATTGAAAACCCTAAAATAACTGCTTTTGTTCTATAAGTTATTTACTTGAAGATCTGCATTTTGTTAATAGTTTATAATTAAAGCTATAATCTAACTACTTTTGTTCTTTTAGTTATTTACTTAAAGAACAGAATTTTTTAGCAATTTAAAATTAAAATCTTCTAACTAATACTTTAGTTCTTTAAGTTATTTACTTGAAGATCAGAATTTTGTTAATAGTTCAAAATTGAAAATACTAAAATAACTACGTTTGTTCTATAAGTTATTTACTTGAAGATTTGGATTTTGTTAATAGTTTAGAATTAAAAAATTTAAATTAACTACTTCTGTTCTATAAGTTATTTACTTGAAGATCTGCATTTTGTTAATAGTTTAAAATTAAAAACTCTAAATTAACTACTTCTGTTCGATAAGTTATTTACTTGAGGATCAGAATTTTGCTAGTAGTTTAAAATTGAAAACCCTAAAATAACTACTTGTGTTCTATAAGTTATTTACTTGAAGATAAGAATTATGCTAATAGTTTAAAATTAAAAACCCTAAAATAACTACTTTTGTTCTATAAGTTATTTACTTGAAGATCAGAATTTTGTTAATAGTTTAAAATTGAAAACTCTAAAATAACTACTTGTGTTCTATAAGTTATTTACTTGAAGAACAGAATTTTGTAGCAATTTAAAATCAAAATCTTCTAACTAATACTTTAGTTCTTTAAGTTATTTACTTGAAGATCACAATTTTGCTAATAGTTTAAAATTAAAAACCCTAAAATAACTATTTTTGTTCTATAAGTTATTTACTTGAAGATCTGCATTTTGTTAATAGTTTAAAAATAAAAACTCTAAATTAACTACTTCTGTTCTATAAGTTATTTACATGAAGATCAGAATTTTGTTAATAGTTTAAAATTGAAAACTCTTAAATAATTACTTTTGTTCTATAAGTTATTTACTTGAAGATCTGCGTTTAGTTAATAGTTTAAAATTAAAAACTCTAAATTAACTACTTCTGTTCTATAAGTTATTTACATGAAGATCAGAATTTTGTTAATAGTTTAAAATTGAAAACTCTAAAATAACTACTTTTGTTCTATAAGTTATTTACTTGAAGAACAGAATTTTTTAGCAATTTAAAATTAAAATCTTCTAACTAATACTTTAGTTCTTTAAGTTATTTACTTGAAGATCAGAATTTTGCTAATAGTTTAAAATTGAAAACCCTAAAATAACTACTTTTGTTCTATAAGTTATTTACTTGAAGATCTGCATTATGTTATTATGCTTTATGCATAAACATAAAGATCTGCATTATGCTTGTGATATAAGTTGCGATAAATTACGTATATTATTGTGATTGGTGTTACAGTTTTTTTTTTTGATTGATATCGGAGAATATGGCGAGCGTGTGTATGAGCTGTGACATTGAGATAAAGAGAAGCGATAAGTATGTTAAATGTGTGATTTGCAATGAGAGATTTCATATAAAATGTACAAAAGTAACTGAACATGAGATAAAAATAATAAATGAGAATGAGAATATAAATTATACATGCAGAATTTGCAGTAAAACTGATGTACGTGGTCAAATAAATGAATTGAAAAACCTAGTGGAGCAATGCATCGAGAAATTGCAGGAACAGGCTAAGATTATAGCCATGAATAGTGAAATTATAGGTAAACTGGATAAAGAGAATGTAAACGGAAAAAAAACGGAAGTTGAGTTTGCCGAGAAGAAGTCGTATTCACAAGTGCTAGGTAAAAGCAAGGAAATGATAATGATTAAACCAATAAACTTAGAGCAGCGTAATGATGTTACGAGGAAGGACATAAAATCACAAATAGATCCGAGTAAATTGGCGGTGGGTGTGAATAATATAAAAAATATAAGAAATGGTGGAGTAATGATTAGCTGTGCTGACTCAAATTCTAAGGGAGTAATTAAAAATAAGGTGCAAGAGGTACTGAGCGAGAAATACCAAGTAGAAGAAGTGATTGAAAAGAATCCGAGAATTATTGTTGTGGGAGTGGAAGAAGACTTTGTTAACATGCAAGAAGAAGAAATAGTGATGGCAATAAGAGAACAAAATGGTATTATGTTTGACACTATCAAAGTTGTAACCAAGTATGTGAAACGATCTAGGAAGAACATAGGTAGTATTGTATTAGAAACGGATCCAGATTCATACAAAGAAATTATGAAGCGTGAAAAACTAAAAATGGGATGGAGAATATGTAACGTTCATTATCACGTAAATATAAAACGCTGTTTCAATTGTGCAGGATTTAACCACATAGCAAAGGAGTGTACAAACAAAAAAGTATGCTTTAAATGTGCTGAGGAACACAGCGACAGAGAAAAATGCAGCTCTATGAACTTAAAATGTGCTAATTGCATTAAAGCGATGGAAAAGTTTAATATCAAAGTGGACGTGAATCATTGTGCAACGGATATAGACTGCCCCTGCTACAGAAAAGAGATAGAAAAAAAGAGTAGTCGAATAAATTATAACATATAGCAATCGACAGAAAAAAGGGAAGAGATCGTTTATTTTAATTGTCAAGGATATTTGAACAACAAGGACCAGATTTTGTTATTGGTCCAAGATAGGAAGCCTGATGTATTATGCCTGGTGGAGACACATGTAACGGAATGCGTATATGATGAGGAGCTTGAGATCGGCGGTTACAAAATGGAAAAATGCTTGACAGAAAATTCAAGAACTGGTGGAGTTCTTTTATATGTGCGAAACAATATAGGGTATAAAGTGATGCTGAATTTCACGGATGACAAATATATATGGATTTTATCAGTTCAAATAAGGATAAATGAAGAAAATTGCTTAATAGCTGGTATCTACCATCCACCACAGAGTTGTGATGGTTTATTCGTGCAATATATGGAAACGTACCTTGAATCGCTGGAATTTGACGGTAATATTATTATCAATGGAGATATGAATCTGGATTACGCAAAAAATGATTTTTATACACAAAAATTGAAGAATGTTATTACGAGATTTGGGTATTATCAACAGGTAAATAACTTCACCAGAGTGACAAATACAAGTGCAACTATTATAGATTATGTAATAACAAATAATAAAGAGAAAGAAGTTAAGATTCATCAGGTTCCTAGAATAAGCGATCACTACATAATAACTATTAATATACAAGGAAAATCTATACCAAACGAATATATAAGTATCAGAAAGAGAAGTTTAAAGAATTATAAAACGGAAATATTTCAAGAGAAGTTGTTGGAAAGAGAGTGGGATGTAGAGGTACCAGATAAAGATAAAGCAAGTCAACTCATCGGCAACATAATCAGTACTATGAACGAAATGTGCCCAATTGAAACTATAAAAATTAAAAATAAGTACAAGGAGAACAAATGGATGAAAAGCGATGTTGTAGAACTTATTAAGAAAAGAGATAATCTATATAAAAAAGCAAAATTTACAGAAAAACTGGAAGATTGGGAAATATATAGACAACATAGAAACTTGGTAACCGAAAAAATACGTGCAAATAAGAGAAATTATTATTATGAATTGGTCGCAGAAAACAAAAGTAGTAAAGACCTTTGGAGGGAGATAAAAGGACTATTACCAGGAAAAAATATAAGAACGCAGGAGACAATAAAATTTCAAGGAGTCGAAGAAACCAATGAAAGAATTATAGCCAATAAATTTAATATATTTTTTTTAGATAGCATTAATGAATTAATTTTAGGAATACCATCCAGGGTAAATCATGATAGAGCCCTAGAAAATGTCAAAGAAGTCAAGCACTGGGAAAAATTTGAGACATTAACAATGAAAAAACTAAGAGAAAATATAAGTAGATTAAAAGGCACGACCGATCCGGAAACGTTACTTACGACTAAAGCGATTAAAGATTCTTTTGCAGTGGTGGGCCAGTTCTTTTTGAACGCGATTAATGCGTCACTAAAAAGTGGAATCGTTCCAGAGAATTGGAAAACCTCTAGTATAGTTCCTATACCAAAGGTAGCAAACACAGATAAATGTGAAGAACATCGACCAGTAAATATAGTCCCCATTCATGAAAAAATACTAGAATATGAAGTGCACGATCAATTAAAAAATTTTTGTGAGACGAACAATATTTTGGTTCAGGAACAGTCTGGATTTCGAAAGTTTCACTCATGTGAATCTGTGGTAATCGATGCTTGTGAAGAGTGGACTGGCAGTATGGAAAAGAGTGAAGTTGTATTGGCAGTGTTCTTGGATTTCAAGCGTGCTTTTGAAACTATAGATAGAAAATTGTTGATAGAAAAGCTTAAAAAAATGGGTGTAAGTGGCACAGTGTTAAAGTGGTTTAAATGTTATTTAAGTAAAAGAAAACAGAACGTCAAGTTTAGGAACAGTTTTTCAAATAAACTTTTTACTGAATATGGTGTACCACAGGGAACAATTTTGGGTCCTCTAATGTTTATTTTGTATATCAATGACATTGTAAGATGTTTAAGATTGTGTAAAATGAAAATATTTGCTGACGACACTATGATATATATATGTGGTATAGATATAAAGAAAATGTTTGAAATTTTAAATAACGAATTGCAATGTGTATTTAAGTGGCTATGTAATAACAGTTTAAGCGTTAATTTTAAGAAATCAAAATACATTATTTTAGGAAAGCAGCATATTTTGAAAGGTATAAAAACGGAGGGGTTGCAGATTTTGATTAATGGCATTGCATTGGATAGAGTAATCGAAATTAAGTATTTGGGAGTGGTTATAGATGAAAGCTTGAATTTCAAAAAGCATTTTGCATATGTAATGAAAAAAATGTCGCGCAAGGTGTTTTTCCTTAGACGCATTTCAGACAGTATATGTGCATCCACAAGGGTGCTATTGTATAAATCTTTGATAGGTCCACATATTGATTTTTGTTCAACTCTGTTTTTGAATATGAGTAAAACTGAAACTCAACAGTTGCAAAAGGTACAAAATAAAGCAATGAGAATTATAATTCAATATAATAGTTATACGCCAATTAGAGATATGTTGAATGTGTTAAACTTGATGAGTGTATCACAACATATAAGATATAGGGTTTTGGATTTTGTATATAAAATTAAATATGATATGGCTCCAAAATACTTACAAAATAGGTTAAGATGTGTTAATGAGGTGCACTCGTATAATACGAGACAGCAAGACAATTTTTATGTTGATATTACCAAATCGTCTAGAGCATATAACTCCTTCTTTTGCAAAGGGTTGCTATTATATAATGCTTTGCCTGTAGTATTAAGGGAATGCAAGAATTATAGAACTTTTAGAAGTGAATTAGTTTTGTATATTAAGAAGAATGTAAATAGCATGTGATTGATTTTTGTTAATTTTGGAAATAACCTGTTTTGGTGTGAGTTGGTATGTTTGGGTTTTGTATTTATGCGGGTGGGTAGTGGCATGTATATTGGGGGGTTGATTTTTGTTGTAATGATCTGTGTAAAGATAGCATTAGCTAATAAACTTATTTATTATTAATAGTTTAAAATTAAAGCAATAATCTAATTACTTTTGTTCTTTTAGTTATTTACTTAAAGAACAGAAATATGTAGACAATTTAAAATCAAAATCTTCAAACTAATACTTTAGTTCTTTAAGTTATTTACTTGAAGATCAGAATTTTGTTAACAGTTCAAAATTGAAAATACTAAAATAACTACGTTTGTTCTATAAGGTATTTACTTGAAGATCTGGATTTTGTTAATAGTTTAAAATTAAAAACTCTAAATTAACTACTTCTGTTCTATAAGTTATTTACATGAAGATCAGAATGTTGTCAATAGTTTAAAATTGAAAACTCTAAAATAACTACTGTTGTTCTATAAGTTATTTACTTGAAGAACAGAATTTTGTAGCAATTTAAAATTAAAATCTTCTAACTAATACTTTAGTTCCTTAAGTTACTTACTTAAAGATCAGAATTTTGTTAATAGTTTAAAATTGAAAACCCTAAAATAACTACTTTTGTTCTATAAGTTATTTACTTGAAGATCTGCATTTTGTTAATAGTTTAAAATTAAAGCTATAATCTAACTACTTTTGTTCTTTTAGTTATTTACTTAAAGAACAGAAATATGTAGACAATTTAAAATCAAAATCTGCAAACTAATACTTTAGTTCTTTAAGTTATTTACTTGAAGATCAGAATTTTGATAATAGTTCAAAATTAAAAATACTAAAATAACTACTTCTGATCGATAAGTTATTTACTTGAGGATCATAATTTTGCTAATAGTTTAAAATTGAAAACCCTAAAATAACTACTTTTGTTCTATAAGTTATTTACTTGAAGATCTGCATTTTGTTAATAGTTTAAAATTGAAAACCCTAAAATAACTACTTTTGTTCTATAAGTTATTTACTTGAGGATCAGAATTTTGCTAATAGTTTAAAATTGAAAACCCTAAAATAACTACTTTTGTTCTATAAGTTATTTACTTGAAAATCTGCATTTTGTTAATAGTTTAAAATTAAAAACTCTAAATTAACTACTTCTGTTCTATAAGTTATTTACTTGAAGATCAGAATTTTGTTAATAGTTTAAAATTGAAAACTCTAAAATAACTACTTGTGTTCTATAAGTTATTTACTTGAAGAACAGAAATTTGTAGCAATTTAAAATCAAAATCTTCTAACTAATACTTTAGTTCTTTAAGTTATTTACTTGAAGATCACAATTTTGCTAATAGTTTAAAATTGAAAACCCTAAAATAACTATTTTTGTTCTATAAGTTATTTACTTGAAGATCTGCATTTTGTTAATAGTTTAAAATTAAAAACTCTAAATTAACTACTTCTGTTCTATAAGTTATTTACTTGAAGATCAGAATTTTGTTAATAGTTTAAAATTGAAAACCCTAAAATAACTACTTTTGTTCTATAAGTTATTTACTTGAAGATCTGCGTTTAGTTAATAGTTTAAAATTAAAAACTCTAAATTAACTACTTCTGTTCTATAAGTTATTTACATGAAGATCTGAATTTTGTTAATAGTTTAAAATTAAAAACCCTAAAAAAACTGCTTTTGTTCTATAAGTTATTTACTTGAAGATCTGCATTTTGTTAATAGTTTAAAATTAAAAACTCTAAATTAACTACTTCTGTTCTATAAGTTATTTACTTGAAGATCAGAATTTTGTTAATAGTTTAAAATTGAAAACTCTAAAATAGCTACTTTTGTTCTATAAGTTATTTACTTGAAGAACAGAATTTTTAAGCAATTTAAAATCAAAATCTTCTAACTAATACTTTAGTTCTTTAAGTTATTTACTTGAAGATCAGAATTTTGCTAATAGTTTAAAATTGAAAACCCTAAAATAACTACTTTTGTTCTATAAGTTATTTACTTGAAGATCTGCATTTTGTTAATAGTTTAAAATTAAAGCAATAATCTAATTACTTTTGTTCTTTTAGTTATTTACTTAAAGAACAGAAATATGTAGACAATTTAAAATCAAAATCTTCAAACTAATACTTTAGTTCTTTAAGTTATTTACTTGAAGATCAGAATTTTGTTAACAGTTCAAAATTGAAAATACTAAAATAACTACGTTTGTTCTATAAGGTATTTACTTGAAGATCTGGATTTTGTTAATAGTTTAAAATTAAAAACTCTAAATTAACTACTTCTGTTCTATAAGTTATTTACTTGAAGATCAGAATGTTGTCAATAGTTTAAAATTGAAAACTCTAAAATAACTACTTTTGTTTTATAAGTTATTTACTTGAAGAACACAATTTTGTAGCAATTTAAAATTAAAATCTTCCAACTAATACTTTAGTTCCTTAAGTTACTTACTTAAAGATCAGAATTTTGTTAATAGTTTAAAATTGAAAACCCTAAAATAACTACTTTTGTTCTATAAGTTATTTACTTGAAGATCTGCATTTTTTTAATAGTTTAAAATTAAAAACTCTAAATTAACTACTTCGGTTCTATAAGTTATTTACTTGAAGATCAGAATTTTGTTAATAGTTTAAAATTGAAAACTCTAAAATAACTACGTTTGTTCTATAAGTTATTTACTTGAAGAACAGAATTTTGTAGCAATTTAAAATCAAAATCTTCTAACAAATACTTTAGTTTTTTAAGTTATTTACTTGAAGATCACAATTTTGCTAATAGTTTAAAATTAAAAACTCTAAATTAACTACTTCTGTTCTAAAAGTTTTTTACTTGAAGATCAGGATGTTGTCAATAGTTTAAAATTGAAAACTCTAAAATAACTACTTTTGTTCTATAAGTTATTTACTTGAAGAACAGAATTTTGTAGCAATTTAAAATCAAAATCTTCTAACAAATACTTTAGTTTTTTAAGTTATTTACTTGAAGATCACAATTTTGTTAATAGTTTAAAATTGAAAACCCTAACATAACTACTTTTGTCTATAAGTTATTTACTTGAAGATCAGAATTTTGCTAATAGTTCAAAATTGAAAATACTAAAATAACTACGTTTGTTCTATAAGTTATTTACTTGAAGATTTGGATTTTGTTAATAGTTTAAAATTAAAAACTCTAAATTAACTACTGCTGTTCTATAAGTTATTTACTTGAAGATCAGAATTTTGTTAATAGTTTAAAATTGAAAACCCTAAAATAACGATTTTTGTTCTATAAGTTATTTACTTGAAGATCTTCGTTTAGTTAATAGTTTAAAATTAAAAACTCTAAATTAACTACTTCTGTTCTATAAGTTATTTACATGAAGATCAGAATTTTGTTAATAGTTTAAAATTGAAAACCCTAAAATAACTACTTTTGTTCTATAAGTTATTTACTTGAAGATCTGCATTTTTTTAATAGTTTAAAATTAAAAACTCTAAATTAACTACTTCGGTTCTATAAGTTATTTACTTGAAGATCAGAATTTTGTTAATAGTTTAAAATTGAAAACTCTTAAATAACTACGTTTGTTCTATAAGTTATTTACTTGAAGAACAGAATTTTGTAGCAATTGAAAATCAAAATCTTCTAACTAATACTTTAGTTCTTTAAGTTATTTACTTGAAGATCACAATTTTGCTAATAGTTTAAAATTGAAAACCCTAAAATAACTATTTTTGTTCTATAAGTTAGTTACTTGAAGATCTGCATTTTGTTAATAGTTTAAAATTAAAAACTCTAAATTAACTACTTCTGTTCTATAAGTTATTTACTTGAAGATCAGAATTTTGTTAATAGTTTAAAATTGAAAACCCTAAAATAACGATTTTTGTTCTATAAGTTATTTACTTGAAGATCTTCGTTTAGTTAATAGTTTAAAATTAAAAACTCTAAATTAACTACTTCTGTTCTATAAGTTATTTACATGAAGATCAGAATTTTGTTAATAGTTTAAAATTGAAAACCCTAAAATAACTACTTTTGTTCTATAAGTTATTTACTTGAAGATCTGCATTTTTTTAATAGTTTAAAATTAAAAACTCTAAATTAACTACTTCGGTTCTATAAGTTATTTACTTGAAGATCACAATTTTGCTAATAGTTTAAAATTGAAAACCCTAAAATAACTATTTTTGTTCTATAAGTTATTTACTTGAAGATCTGCATTTTGTTAATAGTTTAAAAATAAAAACTCTAAATTAACTACTTCTGTTCTATAAGTTATTTACATGAAGATCAGAATTTTGTTATTAGTTTAAAATTGAAAACTCTTAAATAATTACTTTTGTTCTATAAGTTATTTTCTTGAAGATCTGCGTTTAGTTAATAGTTTAAAATTAAAAACTCTAAATTAACTACTTCTGTTCTATAAGTTATTTACATGAAGATCAGAATTTTGTTAATAGTTAAAAATTGAAAACTCTAAAATAACTGCTTTTGTTCTATAAGTTATTTACTTGAAGAACAGAATTTTTTAGCAATTTAAAATTAAAATCTTCTAACTAATACTTTAGTTCTTTAAGTTATTTACTTGAAGATCAGAATTTTGCTAATAGTTTAAAATTGAACACCCTAAAATAACTACTTTTGTTCTATAAGTTATTTACTTGAAGATCTGCATTTTGTTAATAGTTTAAAATTAAAGCAATAATCTAATTACTTTTGTTCTTTTAGTTATTTACTTAAAGAACAGAAATATGTAGACAATTTAAAATCAAAATCTTCAAACTAATACTTTAGTTCTTTAAGTTATTTACTTGAAGATCAGAATTTTGTTAACAGTTCAAAATTGAAAATACTAAAATAACTACGTTTGTTTTATAAGGTATTTACTTGAAGACCTGGATTTTGTTAATAGTTTAAAATTAAAAACTCTAAATTAACTACTTCTCTTCTATAAGTTATTTACTTGAAGATCAGAATGTTGTCAATAGTTTAAAATTGAAAACTCTAAAATAACTACTTTTGTTCTATAAGTTATTTACTTGAAGATCTGCATTTTGTTAATAGTTTAAAAATAAAAACTCTAAATTAACTACTTCTGTTCTATAAGTTATTTACATGAAGATCAGAATTTTGTTATTAGTTTAAAATTGAAAACTCTTAAATAATTACTTTTGTTCTATAAGTTATTTACTTGAAGATCTGCGTTTAGTTAATAGTTTAAAATTAAAAACTCTAAATTAACTACTTCTGTTCTATAAGTTATTTACATGAAGATCAGAATTTTGTTAATAGTTTAAAATTGAAAACTCTAAAATAACTGCTTTTGTTCTATAAGTTATTTACTTGACGAACAGAATTTTTTAGCAATTTAAAATTAAAATCGTCTAACTAATACTTTAGTTTTTTAAGTTATTTACTTGAAGATCAGAATTTTGCTAATAGTTTAAAATTGAAAACCCTAAAATTACTACTTTTGTTCTATAAGTTATTTACTTGAAGATCTGCATTTTGTTAATAGTTTAAAATTAAAGCAATAATCTAATTACTTTTGTTCTTTTAGTTATTTACTTAAATAACAGAAATATGTAGACAATTTAAAATCAAAATCTTCAAACTAATACTTTAGTTCTTTAAGTTATTTACTTGAAGATCAGAATTTTGTTAACAGTTCAAAATTGAAAATACTAAAATAACTACGTTTGTTCTATAAGGTATTTACTTGAAGATCTGGATTTTGTTAATAGTTTAAAATTAAAAACTCTAAATTAACTACTTCTCTTCTATAAGTTATTTACTTGAAGATCAGAATGTTGTCAATAGTTTAAAATTGAAAACTCTAAAATAACTACTTTTGTTCTATAAGTTATTTACTTGAAGAACAGAATTTTGTAGCAATTTAAAATTAAAATCTTCTAACTAATACTTTAGTTCCTTAAGTTACTTACTTAAAGATCAGAATTTTGTTAATAGTTTAAAATTGAAAACCCTAAAATAACTACTTTTGTTCTATAAGTTATTTACTTGAAGATCTGCATTTTTTTAATAGTTTAAAATTAAAAACTCTAAATTAACTACTTCGGTTCTATAAGTTATTTACTTGAAGATCAGAATTTTGTTAATAGTTTAAAATTGAAAACTCTAAAATAACTACGTTTGTTCTATAAGTTATTTACTTGAAGAACAGAATTTTTAGCAATTTAAAATCAAAATCTTCTAACTAATACTTTAGTTTTTTAAGTTATTTACTTGAAGATCACAATTTTGCTAATAGTTTAAAATTGAAAACCCTAAAATAACTATTTTTGTTCTATAAGTTATTTACTTGAGGATCTGCATTTTGTTAATAGTTTAAAATTAAAAACTCTAAATTAACTACTTCTGTTCTAAAAGTTTTTTACTTGAAGATCAGGATGTTGTCAATAGTTTAAAATTGAAAACTCTAAAATAACTACTTTTGTTCTATAAGTTATTTACTTGAAGAACAGAATTTTGTAGCAATTTAAAATTAAAATCTTCTAACTAATACTTTAGTTCCTTAAGTTACTTACTTAAAGATCAGAATTTTGTTAATAGTTTAAAATCGAAACCCTAAAATAACTACTTTTGTTCTATAAGTTATTTACTTGAAGATCTGCGTTTATTTAATAGTTTAAAATTAAAAACTATAAATTAACTACATCTGTTCTATAAGTTATTTACATGAAGATCAGAATTTTGTTAATAGTTTAAAATTGAAAACTCTAAAATAACTGCTTTTGTTCTATAAGTTATTTACTTGTCGAACAGAATTTTTTAGCAATTTAAAATTAAAATCGTCTAACTAATACTTTAGTTTTTTAAGTTATTTACTTGAAGATCAGAATTTTGCTAATAGTTTAAAATTGAAAACCCTAAAATTACTACTTTTGTTCTATAAGTTATTTACTTGAAGATCTGCATTTTGTTAATAGTTTAAAATTAAAGCAATAATCTAATTACTTTTGTTCTTTTAGTTATTTACTTAAATAACAGAAATATGTAGACAATTTAAAATCAAAATCTTCAAACTAATACTTTAGTTCTTTAAGTTATTTACTTGAAGATCAGAATTTTGTTAACAGTTCAAAATTGAAAATACTAAAATAACTACGTTTGTTCTATAAGGTATTTACTTGAAGATCTGGATTTTGTTAATAGTTTAAAATTAAAAACTCTAAATTAACTACTTCTCTTCTATAAGTTATTTACTTGAAGATCAGAATGTTGTCAATAGTTTAAAATTGAAAACTCTAAAATAACTACTTTTGTTCTGTAAGTTATTTACTTGAAGAACAGAATTTTGTAGCAATTTAAAATTAAAATCTTCTAACTAATACTTTAGTTCCTTAAGTTACTTACTTAAAGATCAGAATTTTGTTAATAGTTTAAAATTGAAAACCCTAAAATAACTACTTTTGTTCTATAAGTTATTTACTTGAAGATCTGCATTTTTTTAATAGTTTAAAATTAAAAACTCTAAATTAACTACTTCGGTTCTATAAGTTATTTACTTGAAGATCAGAATTTTGTTAATAGTTTAAAATTGAAAACTCTAAAATAACTACGTTTGTTCTATAAGTTATTTACTTGAAGAACAGAATTTTTAGCAATTTAAAATCAAAATCTTCTAACTAATACTTTAGTTTTTTAAGTTATTTACTTGAAGATCACAATTTTGCTAATAGTTTAAAATTGAAAACCCTAAAATAACTATTTTTGTTCTATAAGTTATTTACTTGAGGATCTGCATTTTGTTAATAGTTTAAAATTAAAAACTCTAAATTAACTACTTCTGTTCTAAAAGTTTTTTACTTGAAGATCAGGATGTTGTCAATAGTTTATAATTGAAAACTCTAAAATAACTACTTTTGTTCTATAAGTTATTTACTTGAAGAACAGAATTTTGTAGCAATTTAAAATTAAAATCTTCTAACTAATACTTTAGTTCCTTAAGTTACTTACTTAAAGATCAGAATTTTCTTAATAGTTTAAAATCGAAACCCTAAAATAACTACTTTTGTTCTATAAGTTATTTACTTGAAGATCTGCGTTTATTTAATAGTTTAAAATTAAAAACTATAAATTAACTACTTCTGTTCTATAAGTTATTTACATGAAGATCAGAATTTTGTTAATAGTTTAAAATTGAAAACCCTAAAATAACTACTTTTGTTCTATAAGTTATTTACTTGAAGATCTGCATTTTGTTAATAGTTTAAAATTAAAAGCTCTAAATTAACTACTTCTGGTCTATAGGTTATTTACTTGAAAATCTGAATTTTGTTAATAGTTTAAAATTGAAAACTCTAAAATAACTGCTTTTGTTCTATAAGTTATTTACTTGAAGAACAGAATTTTGTAGCAATTTAAAATCAAAATCTTCTAACTAATACTTTAGTTCTTTAAGTTATTTACTTGAAGATCAGAATTTTGCTAATAGTTTAAAATTGAAAACCCTAAAATAACTACTTTTGTTTTATAAGTTATTTACTTGAAGATCTGCATTTTGTTAATAGTTTAAAATTAAAGCTATAATCTAACTACTTTTGTTCTTTTAGTTATTTACTTAAAGAACAGAAATATGTAGACAATTTAAAATCAAAATCTTCAAACTAATACTTTAGTTCTTTAAGTTATTTACTTGAAGATCAGAATTTTGTTAATAGTTCAAAATTGAAAATACTAAAATAACTACGTTTGTTCTATAAGTTATTTACTTGATGATCTGCATTTTGTTAATAGTTTAAAATTAAATACTCTAAATTAACTACTTCTGTTCTATAAGTTATTTACTTGAGGATCAGAATTTTGCTAATAGTTTAAAATTGAAAACCCTAAAATAACTACTTTTGTTCTATAAGTTATTTACTTGAAGATCTGCATTTTGTTAATAGTTCAAAATTGAAAATACTAAAATAACCACGTTTGTTCTATAAGTTATTTACTTGAAGATTTGGATTTTGTTAATAGTTTAAAATTAAAAACTCTAATATAACTACTTCTGTTCTATAAGTTATTTACTTGAAGATCAGAATTTTGTTAATAGTTTAAAATTGAAAACTCTAAAATAACTGCTTTTGTTCTATAAGTTATTTACTTGACGAACAGAATTTTTTAGCAATTTAAAATCAAAATCTTCTAACTAATACTTTAGTTCTTTAAGTTATTTACTTGAAGATCAGAATTTTGCTAATAGTTTAAAATTGAAAACCCTAAAATAACTACTTTTGTTTTATAAGTTATTTACTTGAAGATCTGCATTTTGTTAATAGTTTAAAATTAAAGCTATAATCTAACTACTTTTGTTCTTTTAGTTATTTACTTAAAGAACAGAAATATGTAGACAATTTAAAATCAAAATCTTCAAACTAATACTTTAGTTCTTTAAGTTATTTACTTGAAGATCAGAATTTTGTTAATAGTTCAAAATTGAAAATACTAAAATAACTACGTTTGTTCTATAAGGTATTTACTTGAAGATCTGGATTTTGTTAATAGTTTAAAATTAAAAACTCTAAATTAACTACTTCTCTTCTATAAGTTATTTACTTGAAGATCAGAATGTTGTCAATAGTTTAAAATTGAAAACTCTAAAATAACTACTTTTGTTCTGTAAGTTATTTACTTGAAGAACAGAATTTTGTAGCAATTTAAAATTAAAATCTTCTAACTAATACTTTAGTTCCTTAAGTTACTTACTTAAAGATCAGAATTTTGTTAATAGTTTAAAATTGAAAACCCTAAAATAACTACTTTTGTTCTATAAGTTATTTACTTGAAGATCTGCATTTTTTTAATAGTTTAAAATTAAAAACTCTAAATTAACTACTTCGGTTCTATAAGTTATTTACTTGAAGATCAGAATTTTGTTAATAGTTTAAAATTGAAAACTCTAAAATAACTACGTTTGTTCTATAAGTTATTTACTTGAAGAACAGAATTTTTAGCAATTTAAAATCAAAATCTTCTAACTAATACTTTAGTTTTTTAAGTTATTTACTTGAAGATCACAATTTTGCTAATAGTTTAAAATTGAAAACCCTAAAATAACTATTTTTGTTCTATAAGTTATTTACTTGAGGATCTGCATTTTGTTAATAGTTTAAAATTAAAAACTCTAAATTAACTACTTCTGTTCTAAAAGTTTTTTACTTGAAGATCAGGATGTTGTCAATAGTTTATAATTGAAAACTCTAAAATAACTACTTTTGTTCTATAAGTTATTTACTTGAAGAACAGAATTTTGTAGCAATTTAAAATTAAAATCTTCTAACTAATACTTTAGTTCCTTAAGTTACTTACTTAAAGATCAGAATTTTCTTAATAGTTTAAAATCGAAACCCTAAAATAACTACTTTTGTTCTATAAGTTATTTACTTGAAGATCTGCGTTTATTTAATAGTTTAAAATTAAAAACTATAAATTAACTACTTCTGTTCTATAAGTTATTTACATGAAGATCAGAATTTTGTTAATAGTTTAAAATTGAAAACCCTAAAATAACTACTTTTGTTCTATAAGTTATTTACTTGAAGATCTGCATTTTGTTAATAGTTTAAAATTAAAAGCTCTAAATTAACTACTTCTGGTCTATAGGTTATTTACTTGAAAATCTGAATTTTGTTAATAGTTTAAAATTGAAAACTCTAAAATAACTGCTTTTGTTCTATAAGTTATTTACTTGAAGAACAGAATTTTGTAGCAATTTAAAATCAAAATCTTCTAACTAATACTTTAGTTCTTTAAGTTATTTACTTGAAGATCAGAATTTTGCTAATAGTTTAAAATTGAAAACCCTAAAATAACTACTTTTGTTTTATAAGTTATTTACTTGAAGATCTGCATTTTGTTAATAGTTTAAAATTAAAGCTATAATCTAACTACTTTTGTTCTTTTAGTTATTTACTTAAAGAACAGAAATATGTAGACAATTTAAAATCAAAATCTTCAAACTAATACTTTAGTTCTTTAAGTTATTTACTTGAAGATCAGAATTTTGTTAATAGTTCAAAATTGAAAATACTAAAATAACTACGTTTGTTCTATAAGTTATTTACTTGATGATCTGCATTTTGTTAATAGTTTAAAATTAAATACTCTAAATTAACTACTTCTGTTCTATAAGTTATTTACTTGAGGATCAGAATTTTGCTAATAGTTTAAAATTGAAAACCCTAAAATAACTACTTTTGTTCTATAAGTTATTTACTTGAAGATCTGCATTTTGTTAATAGTTCAAAATTGAAAATACTAAAATAACCACGTTTGTTCTATAAGTTATTTACTTGAAGATTTGGATTTTGTTAATAGTTTAAAATTAAAAACTCTAATATAACTACTTCTGTTCTATAAGTTATTTACTTGAAGATCAGAATTTTGTTAATAGTTTAAAATTGAAAACTCTAAAATAACTGCTTTTGTTCTATAAGTTATTTACTTGACGAACAGAATTTTTTAGCAATTTAAAATCAAAATCTTCTAACTAATACTTTAGTTCTTTAAGTTATTTACTTGAAGATCAGAATTTTGCTAATAGTTTAAAATTGAAAACCCTAAAATAACTACTTTTGTTTTATAAGTTATTTACTTGAAGATCTGCATTTTGTTAATAGTTTAAAATTAAAGCTATAATCTAACTACTTTTGTTCTTTTAGTTATTTACTTAAAGAACAGAAATATGTAGACAATTTAAAATCAAAATCTTCAAACTAATACTTTAGTTCTTTAAGTTATTTACTTGAAGATCAGAATTTTGTTAATAGTTCAAAATTGAAAATACTAAAATAACTACGTTTGTTCTATAAGTTATTTACTTGATGATCTGCATTTTGTTAATAGTTTAAAATTAAATACTCAAAATTAACTACTTCTGTTCTATAAGTTATTTACTTGAGGATCAGAATTTTGCTAATAGTTTAAAATTGAAAACCCTAAAATAACTACTTTTGTTCTATAAGTTATTTACTTGAAGATCAGAATTTTGCTAATAGTTCAAAATTGAAAATACTAAAATAACTACGTTTGTTCTATAAGTTATTTACTTGAAGATTTGGATTTTGTTAATAGTTTAAAATTAAAAACTCTAATATAACTACTTCTGTTCTATAAGTTATTTACTTGAAGATCAGAATTTTGTTAATAGTTTAAAATTGAAAACTCTAAAATAACTACTTTTGTTTTATAAGTTATTTACTTGAAGAACAGAATTTTGTAGCAATTTAAAATCAAAATCTTCTAACTAATACTTTAGTTCTTTAAGTTATTTACTTGAAGATCACAATTTTGCTAATAGTTTAAAATTGAAAACCCTAAAATAACTAATTTTGTTCTATAAGTTATTTACTTGAAGATCAGAATTTTGTTACTAGTTTAAAATTGAAAACTCTAAAATAACTACTTTTGTTCTATAAGTTATTTACTTGAAGAACAGAATTTTGTAGCAATTTAAAATCAAAATCTTCTAACTAATACTTTAGTTCTTTAAGTTATTTACATGAAGATCAGAATTTTGTTAATAGTTTAAAATTGAAAACCCTAATATAACTACTTTTGTTCTATAAGTTATTTACTTGAAGATCTGCATTTTTTTAATAGTTTAAAATTAAAAACTCTAAATTAACTACTTCGGTTCTATAAGTTATTTACTTGAAGATCACAATTTTGCTAATAGTTTAAAATTGAAAACCCTAAAATAACTATTTTTGTTCTATAAGTTATTTACTTGAAGATCTGCATTTTGTTATAAGTTTAAAAATAAAAACTCTAAATTAACCACTTCTGTTCTATAAGTTATTTACATGAAGATCAGAATTTTGTTATTAGTTTAAAATTGAAAACTCTTAAATAATTACTTTTGTTCTATAAGTTATTTACTTGAAGATCTGCATTTTGTTAATAGTTTAAAAATAAAAACTCTAAATTAACCACTTCTGTTCTATAAGTTATTTACATGAAGATCAGAATTTTGTTATTAGTTTAAAATTGAAAACTCTTAAATAATTACTTTTGTTCTATAAGTTATTTACTTGAAGATCTGCGTTTAGTTAATAGTTTAAAATTAAAAACTCTAAATTAACTACTTCTGTTCTATAAGTTATTTACATGAAGATCAGAATTTTGTTAATAGTTTAAAATTGAAAACTCTAAAATAACTGCTTTTGTTCTATAAGTTATTTACTTGATGATCTGCATTTTGTTAATAGTTTAAAATTAAAAACTCTAAATTAACTATTTCTGTTCTATAAGTTATTTACTTGAAGATCAGAATTTTGCTAATTGTTTAAAATTGAAAACCCTAAAATATAACTACTTTTGTTCTATAAGTTATTTACTTGATGATCTGCATTTTGTTAATAGTTTAAAATTAAAAACTCTAAATTAACTATTTCTGTTCTATAAGTTATTTACTTGAGGATCAGAATTTTGCTAATAGTTTAAAATTGAAAACCCTAAAATAACTACTTTTGTTCTATAAGTTATTTACTTGAAGATCAGAATTTTGCTAATAGTTTAAAATTGAAAACCCTAAAATATAACTACTTTTGTTCTATAAGTTATTTACTTGATGATCTGCATTTTGTTAATAGTTTAAAATTAAAAACTCTAAATTAACTACTTCTGTTCTATAAGTTATTTACTTGAGGATCAGAATTTTGCTAATAGTTTAAAATTGAAAACCCTAAAATAACTACTTTTGTTCTATAAGTTATTTACTTGAAGATCTGCATTTTGTTAATAGTTTAAAATTAAAAACTCTAAAATAACTGCTTTTGTTCTATAAGTTATTTACTTGAAGAACAGAATTTTGTAGCAATTTAAAATCAAAATCTTCTAACTAATACTTTAGTTCTTTAAGTTATTTACTTGAAGATCAGAATTTTGCTAATAGTTTAAAATTGAAAACCCTAAAATAACTACTTTTGTTTTATAAGTTATTTACTTGAAGATCTGCATTTTATTATTAGTTTAAAATTAAAGCTATAATCTAACTACTTTTGTTCTTTTAGTTATTTACTTAAAAAACAGAAATATGTAGACAATTTAAAATCAAAATCTTCAAACTAATACTTTAGTTCTTTAAGTTATTTACTTGAAGATCAGAATTTTGTTAATAGTTCAAAATTGAAAATACTAAAATAACTACGTTTCTTTTATAAGTTATTTACTTGAAGATCTGCATTTTGTTAATAGTTTAAAATTAAAAACTCTAAATTAACTACTTCTGTTCTATAAGTTATTTACTTGAGGATCAGAATTTTGCTAATAGTTTAAAATTGAAAACCCTAACATAACTACTTTTGTCTATAAGTTATTTACTTGAAGATCAGAATTTTGCTAATAGTTCAAAATTGAAAATACTAAAATAACTACGTTTGTTCTATAAGTTATTTACTTGAAGATTTGGATTTTGTTAATAGTTTAAAATTAAAAACTCTAAATTAACTACTGCTGTTCTATAAGTTATTTACTTGAAGATCAGAATTTTGTTAATAGTTTAAAATTGAAAACCCTAAAATAACGATTTTTGTTCTATAAGTTATTTACTTGAAGATCTTCGTTTAGTTAATAGTTTAAAATTAAAAACTCTAAATTAACTACTTCTGTTCTATAAGTTATTTACATGAAGATCAGAATTTTGTTAATAGTATAAAATTGAAAACCCTAAAATAACTACTTTTGTTCTATAAGTTATTTACTTGAAGATCTGCATTTTTTTAATAGTTTAAAATTAAAAACTCTAAATTAACTACTTCGGTTCTATAAGTTATTTACTTGAAGATCAGAATTTTGTTAATAGTTTAAAATTGAAAACTCTTAAATAACTACGTTTGTTCTATAAGTTATTTACTTGAAGAACAGAATTTTGTAGCAATTTAAAATCAAAATCTTGTAACTAATACTTTAGTTCTTTAAGTTATTTACTTGAAGATCACAATTTTGCTAATAGTTTAAAATTGAAAACCCTAAAATAACTATTTTTGTTCTATAAGTTATTTACTTGAAGATCTGCATTTTGTTAATAGTTTAAAATTAAAAACTCTAAATTAACTACTTGTGTTCTATAAGTTATTTACTTGAAGATCAGAATTTTGTTAATAGTTTAAAATTGAAAACCCTAAAATAACGATTTTTGTTCTATAAGTTATTTACTTGAAGATCTTCGTTTAGTTAATAGTTTAAAATTAAAAACACTAAATTAACTACTTCTGTTCTATAAGTTATTTACATGAAGATCAGAATTTTGTTAATAGTTTAAAATTGAAAACCCTAAAATAACTACTTTTGTTCTATAAGTTATTTACTTGAAGATCTGCATTTTTTTAATAGTTTAAAATTAAAAACTCTAAATTAACTACTTCGGTTCTATAAGTTATTTACTTGAAGATCACAATTTTGCTAATAGTTTAAAATTGAAAACCCTAAAATAACTATTTTTGTTCTAAAAGTTATTTACTTGAAGATCTGCTATTTGTTAATAGTTTAAAAATAAAAACTCTAAATTAACTACTTCTGTTCTATAAGTTATTTACATGAAGATCAAAATTTTGTTAATAGTTTAAAATTGAAAACTCTAAAATAACTGCTTTTGTTCTATAACTTATTTACTTGAGAACAGAATTTTTTAGCAATTTAAAATTAAAATCTTCTAACTAATACTTTAGTTCTTTAAGTTATTTACTTGAAGATCAGAATTTTGCTAATAGTTTAAAATTGAAAACCCTAAAATAACTACTTTTGTTCTATAAGTTATTTACTTGAAGATCTGCATTTTGTTAATAGTTTAAAATTAAAGCAATAATCTAATTACTTTTGTTCTTTTAGTTATTTATTTAAAGAACAGAAATATGTAGACAATTTAAAATCAAAATCTTCAAACTAATACTTTAGTTCTTTAAGTTATTTACTTGAAGATCAGAATTTTGTTAATAGTTCAAAATTGAAAATACTAAAATAACTACGTTTGTTCTATAAGTTATTTACTTGAAGATCTGGATTTTGTTACTAGTTTAAAATTAAAAACTCTAAATTAACTACTTCTGTTCTATAAGTTATTTACTTGAAGATCAGAATTTTGTTAATAGTTTAAAATTGAAAACCCTAAAATATAACTACTTTTGTTCTATAAGTTATTTACTTGATGATCTGCATTTTGTTAATAGTTTAAAATTAAATACTCTAAATTAACTACTTCTGTTCTATAAGTTATTTACTTGAGGATCAGAATTTTGCTAATAGTTTAAAATTGAAAACCCTAAAATAACTACTTTTGTTCTATAAGTTATTTACTTGAAGATCAGAATTTTGCTAATAGTTCAAAATTGAAAATACTAAAATAACTACGTTTGTTCTATAAGTTATTTACTTGAAGATTTGGATTTTGTTAATAGTTTAAAATTAAAAACTCTAATATAACTACTTCTGTTCTATAAGTTATTTACTTGAAGATCAGAATTTTGTTAATAGTTTAAATTTGAAAACTCTAAAATAACTACTTTTGTTTTATAAGTTATTTACTTGAAGAACAGAATTTTGTAGCAATTTAAAATCAAAATCTTCTAACTAATACTTTAGTTCTTTAAGTTATTTACTTGAAGATCACAATTTTGCTAATAGTTTAAAATTGAAAACCCTAAAATAACTAATTTTGTTCTATAAGTTATTTACTTGAAGATCAGAATTTTGTTACTAGTTTAAAATTGAAAACTCTAAAATAACTACTTTTGTTCTATAAGTTATTTACTTGAAGAACAGAATTTTGTAGCAATTTAAAATCAAAATCTTCTAACTAATACTTTAGTTCTTTAAGTTATTTACATGAAGATCAGAATTTTGTTAATAGTTTAAAATTGAAAACCCTAATATAACTACTTTTGTTCTATAAGTTATTTACTTGAAGATCTGCATTTTTTTAATAGTTTAAAATTAAAAACTCTAAATTAACTACTTCGGTTCTATAAGTTATTTACTTGAAGATCACAATTTTGCTAATAGTTTAAAATTGAAAACCCTAAAATAACTATTTTTGTTCTATAAGTTATTTACTTGAAGATCTGCGTTTAGTTAATAGTTTAAAATTAAAAACTCTAAATTAACTACTTCTGTTCTATAAGTTATTTACATGAAGATCAGAATTTTGTTAATAGTTTAAAATTGAAAACTCTAAAATAACTGCTTTTGTTCTATAAGTTATTTACTTGAAGAACAGAATTTTTTAGTAATTTAAAATTAAAATCTTCTAACTAATACTTTAGTTCTTTAAGTTATTTACTTGAAGATCAGAATTTTGCTAATTGTTTAAAATTGAAAACCCTAAAATATAACTACTTTTGTTCTATAAGTTATTTACTTGATGATCTGCATTTTGTTAATAGTTTAAAATTAAAAACTCTAAATTAACTATTTCTGTTCTATAAGTTATTTACTTGAGGATCAGAATTTTGCTAATAGTTTAAAATTGAAAACCCTAAAATAACTACTTTTGTTCTATAAGTTATTTACTTGAAGATCAGAATTTTGCTAATAGTTTAAAATTGAAAACCCTAAAATATAACTACTTTTGTTCTATAAGTTATTTACTTGATGATCTGCATTTTGTTAATAGTTTAAAATTAAAAACTCTAAATTAACTACTTCTGTTCTATAAGTTATTTACTTGAGGATCAGAATTTTGCTAATAGTTTAAAATTGTAAACCCTAAAATAACTACTTTTGTTCTATAAGTTATTTACTTGAAGATCTGCATTTTGTTAATAGTTTAAAATTAAAAACTCTAAAATAACTGCTTTTGTTCTATAAGTTATTTACTTGAAGAACAGAATTTTGTAGCAATTTAAAATCAAAATCTTCTAACTAATACTTTAGTTCTTTAAGTTATTTACTTGAAGATCAGAATTTTGCTAATAGTTTAAAATTGAAAACCCTAAAATAACTACTTTTGTTCTTTTAGTTATTTACTTAAAAAACAGAAATATGTAGACAATTTAAAATCAAAATCTTCAAACTAATACTTTAGTTCTTTAAGTTATTTACTTGAAGATCAGAATTTTGTTAATAGTTCAAAATTGAAAATACTAAAATAACTACGTTTCTTTTATAAGTTATTTACTTGAAGATCTGCATTTTGTTAATAGTTTAAAATTAAAAACTCTAAATTAACTACTTCTGTTCTATAAGTTATTTACTTGAGGATCAGAATTTTGCTAATAGTTTAAAATTGAAAACCCTAACATAACTACTTTTGTCTATAAGTTATTTACTTGAAGATCAGAATTTTGCTAATAGTTCAAAATTGAAAATACTAAAATAACTACGTTTGTTCTATAAGTTATTTACTTGAAGATTTGGATTTTGTTAATAGTTTAAAATTAAAAACTCTAAATTAACTACTGCTGTTCTATAAGTTATTTACTTGAAGATCAGAATTTTGTTAATAGTTTAAAATTGAAAACCCTAAAATAACGATTTTTGTTCTATAAGTTATTTACTTGAAGATCTTCGTTTAGTTAATAGTTTAAAATTAAAAACTCTAAATTAACTACTTCTGTTCTATAAGTTATTTACATGAAGATCAGAATTTTGTTAATAGTATAAAATTGAAAACCCTAAAATAACTACTTTTGTTCTATAAGTTATTTACTTGAAGATCTGCATTTTTTTAATAGTTTAAAATTAAAAACTCTAAATTAACTACTTCGGTTCTATAAGTTATTTACTTGAAGATCAGAATTTTGTTAATAGTTTAAAATTGAAAACTCTTAAATAACTGCTTTTGTTCTATAAGTTATTTACTTGAAGAACAGAATTTTGTAGCAATTTAAAATCAAAATCTTCTAACTAATACTTTAGTTCTTTAAGTTATTTACTTGAAGATCAGAATTTTGCTAATAGTTTAAAATTGAAAACCCTAAAATAACTACTTTTGTTCTTTTAGTTATTTACTTAAAAAACAGAAATATGTAGACAATTTAAAATCAAAATCTTCAAACTAATACTTTAGTTCTTTAAGTTATTTACTTGAAGATCAGAATTTTGTTAATAGTTCAAAATTGAAAATACTAAAATAACTACGTTTCTTTTATAAGTTATTTACTTGAAGATCTGCATTTTGTTAATAGTTTAAAATTAAAAACTCTAAATTAACTACTTCTGTTCTATAAGTTATTTACTTGAGGATCAGAATTTTGCTAATAGTTTAAAATTGAAAACCCTAACATAACTACTTTTGTCTATAAGTTATTTACTTGAAGATCAGAATTTTGCTAATAGTTCAAAATTGAAAATACTAAAATAACTACGTTTGTTCTATAAGTTATTTACTTGAAGATTTGGATTTTGTTAATAGTTTAAAATTAAAAACTCTAAATTAACTACTGCTGTTCTATAAGTTATTTACTTGAAGATCAGAATTTTGTTAATAGTTTAAAATTGAAAACCCTAAAATAACGATTTTTGTTCTATAAGTTATTTACTTGAAGATCTTCGTTTAGTTAATAGTTTAAAATTAAAAACTCTAAATTAACTACTTCTGTTCTATAAGTTATTTACATGAAGATCAGAATTTTGTTAATAGTATAAAATTGAAAACCCTAAAATAACTACTTTTGTTCTATAAGTTATTTACTTGAAGATCTGCATTTTTTTAATAGTTTAAAATTAAAAACTCTAAATTAACTACTTCGGTTCTATAAGTTATTTACTTGAAGATCAGAATTTTGTTAATAGTTTAAAATTGAAAACTCTTAAATAACTACGTTTGTTCTATAAGTTATTTACTTGAAGAACAGAATTTTGTAGCAATTTAAAATCAAAATCTTCTAACTAATACTTTAGTTCTTTAAGTTATTTACTTGAAGATCACAATTTTGCTAATAGTTTAAAATTGAAAACCCTAAAATAACTATTTTTGTTCTATAAGTTATTTACTTGAAGATCTGCATTTTGTTAATAGTTTAAAATTAAAAACTCTAAATTAACTACTTGTGTTCTATAAGTTATTTACTTGAAGATCAGAATTTTGTTAATAGTTTAAAATTGAAAACCCTAAAATAACGATTTTTGTTCTATAAGTTATTTACTTGAAGATCTTCGTTTAGTTAATAGTTTAAAATTAAAAACACTAAATTAACTACTTCTGTTCTATAAGTTATTTACATGAAGATCAGAATTTTGTTAATAGTTTAAAATTGAAAACCCTAAAATAACTACTTTTGTTCTATAAGTTATTTACTTGAAGATCTGCATTTTTTTAATAGTTTAAAATTAAAAACTCTAAATTAACTACTTCGGTTCTATAAGTTATTTACTTGAAGATCACAATTTTGCTAATAGTTTAAAATTGAAAACCCTAAAATAACTATTTTTGTTCTAAAAGTTATTTACTTGAAGATCTGCTATTTGTTAATAGTTTAAAAATAAAAACTCTAAATTAACTACTTCTGTTCTATAAGTTATTTACATGAAGATCAGAATTTTGTTAATAGTTTAAAATTGAAAACTCTAAAATAACTGCTTTTGTTCTATAACTTATTTACTTGAAGAACAGAATTTTTTAGCAATTTAAAATTAAAATCTTCTAACTAATACTTTAGTTCTTTAAGTTATTTACTTGAAGATCAGAATTTTGCTAATAGTTTAAAATTGAAAACCCTAAAATAACTACTTTTGTTCTATAAGTTATTTACTTGAAGATCTGCATTTTGTTAATAGTTTAAAAATAAAAACTCTAAATTAACTACTTCTGTTCTATAAGTTATTTACATGAAGATCAGAATTTTGTTATTAGTTTAAAATTGAAAACTCTTAAATAATTACTTTTGTTCTATAAGTTATTTACTTGAGGATCTGCATTTTGTTAATAGTTTAAAATTAAAAACTCTAAATTAACTAATTCTGTTCTAAAAGTTTTTTACTTGAAGATCAGGATGTTGTCAATAGTTTAAAATTGAAAACTATAAAATAACTACTTTTGTTCTATAAGTTATTTACTTGAAGAACAGAATTTTGTAGCAATTTAAAATTAAAATCTTCTAACTAATACTTTAGTTCCTTAAGTTACTTACTTAAAGATCAGAATTTTGTTAATAGTTTAAAATCGAAACCCTAAAATAACTACTTTTGTTCTATAAGTTATTTACTTGAAGATCTGCGTTTATTTAATAGTTTAAAATTAAAAACTATAAATTAACTACTTCTGTTCTATAAGTTATTTACATGAAGATCAGAATTTTGTTAATAGTTTAAAATTGAAAACCCTAAAATAACTACTTTTGTTCTATAAGTTATTTACTTGAAGATCTGCATTTTGTTAATAGTTTAAAATTAAAAGCTCTAAATTAACTACTTCTGGTCTATAGGTTATTTACTTGAAAATCTGAATTTTGTTAATAGTTTAAAATTGAAAACTCTAAAATAACAGCTTTTGTTCTATAAGTTATTTACTTGAAGAACAGAATTTTGTAGCAATTTAAAATCAAAATCTTCTAACTAATACTTTAGTTCTTTAAGTTATTTACTTGAAGATCAGAATTTTGCTAATAGTTTAAAATTGAAAACCCTAAAATAACTACTTTTGTTTTATAAGTTATTTACTTGAAGATCTGCATTTTGTTAATAGTTTAAAATTAAAGCTATAATCTAACTACTTTTGTTCTTTTAGTTATTTACTTAAAGAACAGAAATATGTAGACAATTTAAAATCAAAATCTTCAAACTAATACTTTAGTTCTTTAAGTTATTTACTTGAAGATCAGAATTTTGTTAATAGTTCAAAATTGAAAATACTAAAATAACTACGTTTGTTCTATAAGTTATTTACTTGAAGATCTGGATTTTGTTACTAGTTTAAAATTATATATATTTAGCGAATTTTTACAATATATTTAATCGTATTTCGCACCCTTCGCGCCAAGCTTTTCGGTTCTCCCAGTCACCTTCTGCGAGTCCTCGGGAGTTCATCGCGTTTTGGACATCCTTCTGCCAGGTTAGTTTTGGTCTTCCTCTTCTTCTTTTTGCTGGGGGTTCCCATTCCCAAATTCTTTTTGGCCATCGGTAGTATTCCATTCTTTGCAGGTGGCCGTACCACATCAGTCGCTTCTTATCTATGGTGTCTATTATTGTTCTATCAACACCCATTCTTTTACGTATTTCTACGTTTCTTACATGTTCTAGCCTAGATACACCACAAGAGCGTCTCCAGTAGTCCATTTCCAGAGCTTTTAAACGTCCTGTATTTCTTTTTGTTAATTCCCATACTTCTGCTCCATATGTGCATATGCTCTCCACTATTGCCGAATAGATCATGCTTTTGGTTTTCTTCGTGACGTGTTTATTCCAAAGGACTGAATTTAGCTGGCGTATGGCTCGCTTTCCTTGAATAATTTTGTTATTAATGTCTGCTTCGCTGCTTCCCCTGTTGGAAAGAGTTACCCCCAAGTACTTGAAATATTCGCAACTCCCGATCACTTCTGATTCCAGTATCAGATCTTGCCCAGGTTCTCCAATTGTTAGGTGTTCTGTTTTAGTAAAATTTATCTCAAGGCCCCACTTTTCGTATTCTTCTTTTAATTTTCTTACCATGTAATTTGCGTCCTGATCATCTTCGGCTACGATTACCTGATCATCGGCAAACAACAGAGTATAGAGGGTCGAGTTCCCTATCGGGGTTCCCATTCTATGGCATTTTCTCTTCCAATTCTTCATTGCCTCATTAATATAGATTTTAAATAAAGTGGGAGCCAGGCAGCATCCTTGACGCAAGCCTTTTGAAATTTCAAATTCTCGAGATAACCTATTGCCTAATTTTATAGCACCAGAACCTCCTATGTATAGATTACGAATGGCATTTATATATACTCTACTAATACCTCCTCTGTCTAGGCTTCCCCACAGCTTACTTAATGGGATACTATCGTAGGCTTTGCGGAGATCTATAAATGTTAGATGTACAGTTCTATTTCTCGCTAATTTCTTGTCAATTAGTTGTCTTAACACAAAGACGTTGTCAATACATGAGCGACCTGCACGAAAACCACTCTGTTCTTCGGTCTCTAACATCTCATTCTCAATCCTATTTTTAATTGTTTTTCCGTACAATTTTCCAATTGAACTCAATACGCTTATGCCACGATAATTACGACAGTCTCTTTTGTCGCCTTTTTTGTAAATAGAAGTAATGTAGGCTTTTTTCCATTCTTGAGGTACATCTTCTCCTTTTATACATTTATTAAATAATGATGCTAACATATCATATATAATCGATGGTGCTGATTTTATTAATTCTATAGGAATATTTCCTGGGCCCGGGGCTTTTCCGCTTTTCATCTCACTAGCGGCTTTTCTTATTTCTGCGGCATTTAAGCACGTATATGCATCGTTCATTTCATTCTGTGAAATTTCGTCTAGTTCTGCTGCAGTTTTAAACTCCATTCGATCCTCAGTTAGTAACACTCTGAAGTACTCTCTCCAATCCTGAAGCGTTACTAAATTTATTTTGCCGTTGTCTTTGTTATCTCTTCGCATTTCCCGCAATAGTTTCCACGCTTTGCTTGCGCGAGTATTTCCAATACATCTATTAATTTCACTGCATTGCTGGTCCCACATCTCATTTTTAGCTTCGATGATTATCTTCTTAAGTTCATTTCGTGATCTGCAGTATTGTCTTCTGTCTTCAAGTGATTGCGTAGATAACCATTTTTCATACAGGAGCTTTTTATTTCTAACGAGTTCTTCCATCTGCCCTGTCCACCAGAGTTGCGTTTTCCGTCTTTTTGTTGTTTTTTCTTTTTCCCCCAGTGCTTCCTTGGCTGCTTGATGTATACACTGTTTGATCGCATTATAGAATTCTTCGGTAGTAGGTGGAACTGTGTTGCAGGATTCCATATCCTGCAATTTTTTAGCTAGTCGTAGCTTATATAAGAATTCAATCGAGCTGTCCTTTAGGCTTAGTATATTGTATTGCGAATTATCCAGGGGTATATTATCGGAATTCTCGGCGGTTTTATCCGAGGTCCTATAACTCTTGTAAGGAATATATACTTTGGCTTGTAGAAAATGATGGTCTGATCCGCAGTCGGCTCCTCGTTTTACTCTTACATCGTTAACTTTAATATGGCAATTTTGTTTTACTACCATGTAGTCTATTATTGATTTCAGTTTTCGTGTTGTCTGGAACCATGTATATCGATGTATATCTCGATGTGGGAACCATCCGTTTGTAATTTTCAGGGAATGCTGGTGAGCGAATTCAATGAGCCTTTCGCCATTGTCATTAACTGTTTCTTCGCCGTATTGTCCTACTGCTTGGTCATTTTTACGCTTACCAATTCTGCCGTTAAAGTCTCCTAATAAAATAACTTCTTTTCGTTTACCAATTACGTCTAGTAAATCCGTCAGCTCAGAATAAAATTTTTCTTTTTCATTCTTAACGGCATCGTCATTCGGGGCATACACGCCAATTACCACTATATCGACTCCATTTATGTTCATGTGCACCTGAATGATTCGATCATTCACTTGGTTCCAGCTTTTTAAATATCGTTTTAGAGATCTCTTTATCAGTATGGAGACACCCGATTTAGCTCTAATATCTTTTGGTACGCCACTATACAAATGTATGTATCCCTGTTTTTCTTCCACCCCTTTTCCTTTCTTTTTTGTTTCGCTTAACACTACTACGTCTGTGTTACATCTCTTCACTTCCTGGAGTACTTCTTCGTATTTAGTATTGATTCCTTGTACATTCCAGGTACCAAACAGCATTGTCCTTTTTAGTTTGCGCAGTCGTTCGTCATTTGATCCATCCATTATCCGAGGCTTGGTTAAAGGTCTTTTAGCAATTGATATTGCTTTTTACGGGAATGAGGTGCTGGCCCATTGCCCAACCCGAAGGAGTTGCAACAACTTCTTCCACTCTCGTTAGCCCTAAGGTCCCAGCATCCACCGGGATTGGTTATCCGATCTCTGCTGGGATGACTCAGGTTACCAGGGTTCACCAGTCTTGGAGGTGAGAGTTGGAATTGGGTTGGAGAGGCTATGCAGTCTTTGAGACTGTGTATTGCGCTTCACAACCCCTTTGAACCCCTTTGAACCCTTTTGAATTTTTAAAATTAAAAACTCTAAATTAACTACTTCTGTTCTATAAGTTATTTACTTGAAGATCAGAATTTTGTTAATTGTTTAAAATTGAAAACCCTAAAATATAACTACTTTTGTTCTATAAGTTTATATTTACTTGATGATCTGCATTTTGTTAATAGTTTAAAATTAAATACTCTAAATTAACTACTTCTGTTCTATAAGTTATTTACTTGAGGATCAGAATTTTGCTAATAGTTTAAAATTGAAAACCCTAAAATAACTACTTTTGTTCTATAAGTTATTTACTTGAAGATCAGAATTTTGCTAATAGTTCAAAATTGAAAATACTAAAATAACTACGTTTGTTCTATAAGTTATTTACTTGAAGATTTGGATTTTGTTAATAGTTTAAAATTAAAAACTCTAATATAACTACTTCTGTTCTATAAGTTATTTACTTGAAGATCAGAATTTTGTTAATAGTTTAAAATTGAAAACTCTAAAATAACTACTTTTGTTCTATAAGTTATTTACTTGAAGAACAGAATTTTGTAGCAATTTAAAATCAAAATCTTCTAACTAATACTTTAGTTCTTTAAGTTATTTACTTGAAGATCACAATTTTGCTAATAGTTTAAAATTGAAAACCCTAAAATAACTAATTTTGTTCTATAAGTTTATATTTACTTGATGATCTGCATTTTGTTAATAGTTTAAAATTAAATACTCTAAATTAACTACTTCTGTTCTATAAGTTATTTACTTGAGGATCAGAATTTTGCTAATAGTTTAAAATTGAAAACCCTAAAATAACTACTTTTGTTCTATAAGTTATTTACTTGAAGATCAGAATTTTGCTAATAGTTCAAAATTGAAAATACTAAAATAACTACGTTTGTTCTATAAGTTATTTACTTGAAGATTTGGATTTTGTTAATAGTTTAAAATTAAAAACTCTAATATAACTACTTCTGTTCTATAAGTTATTTACTTGAAGATCAGAATTTTGTTAATAGTTTAAAATTGAAAACTATAAAATAACTACTTTTGTTCTATAAGTTATTTACTTGAAGAACAGAATTTTGTAGCAATTTAAAATCAAAATCTTCTAACTAATACTTTAGTTCTTTAAGTTATTTACATGAAGATCAGAATTTTGTTAATAGTTTAAAATTGAAAACCCTAAAATAACTACTTTTGTTCTATAAGTTATTTACTTGAAGATCTGCATTTTTTTAATAGTTTAAAATTAAAAACTCTAAATTAACTACTTCGGTTCTATAAGTTATTTACTTGAAGATCACAATTTTGCTAATAGTTTAAAATTGAAAACCCTAAAATAACTATTTTTGTTCTATAAGTTATTTACTTGAAGATCTGCATTTTGTTAATAGTTTAAAAATAAAAACTCTAAATTAACCACTTCTGTTCTATAAGTTATTTACATGAAGATCAGAATTTTGTTATTAGTTTAAAATTGAAAACTCTTAAATAATTACTTTTGTTCTATAAGTTATTTACTTGAAGATCTGCGTTTAGTTAATAGTTTAAAATTAAAAACTCTAAATTAACTACTTCTGTTCTATAAGTTATTTACATGAAGATCAGAATTTTGTTAATAGTTTAAAATTGAAAACTCTAAAATAACTGCTTTTGTTCTATAAGTTATTTACTTGAAGAACAGAATTTTTTAGCAATTTAAAATTAAAATCTTCTAACTAATACTTTAGTTCTTTAAGTTATTTACTTGAAGATCAGAATTTTGCTAATTGTTTAAAATTGAAAACCCTAAAATATAACTACTTTTGTTCTATAAGTTATTTACTTGGTGATCTGCATTTTGTTAATAGTTTAAAATTAAAAACTCTAAATTAACTACTTCTGTTCTATAAGTTATTTACTTGAGGATCAGAATTTTGCTAATAGTTTAAAATTGAAAACCCTAAAATAACTACTTTTGTTCTATAAGTTATTTACTTGAAGATCAGAATTTTGCTAATAGTTTAAAATTGAAAACCCTAAAATATAACTACTTTTGTTCTATAAGTTATTTACTTGATGATCTGCATTTTGTTAATAGTTTAAAATTAAAAACTCTAAATTAACTACTTCTGTTCTATAAGTTATTTACTTGAGGATCAGAATTTTGCTAATAGTTTAAAATTGAAAACCCTAAAATAACTACTTTTGTTCTATAAGTTATTTACTTGAAGATCTGCATTTTGTTAATAGTTTAAAATTAAAAACTCTAAAATAACTACTTTTGTTCTATAAGTTTATATTTACTTGATGATCTGCATTTTGTTAATAGTTTAAAATTAAATACTCTAAATTAACTACTTCTGTTCTATAAGTTATTTACTTGAGGATCAGAATTTTGCTAATAGTTTAAAATTGAAAACCCTAAAATAACTACTTTTGTTCTATAAGTTATTTACTTGAAGATCAGAATTTTGCTAATAGTTCAAAATTGAAAATACTAAAATAACTACGTTTGTTCTATAAGTTATTTACTTGAAGATTTGGATTTTGTTAATAGTTTAAAATTAAAAACTCTAATATAACTACTTCTGTTCTATAAGTTATTTACTTGAAGATCAGAATTTTGTTAATAGTTTAAAATTGAAAACTCTAAAATAACTACTTTTGTTCTATAAGTTATTTACTTGAAGAACAGAATTTTGTAGCAATTTAAAATCAAAATCTTCTAACTAATACTTTAGTTCTTTAAGTTATTTACTTGAAGATCACAATTTTGCTAATAGTTTAAAATTGAAAACCCTAAAATAACTAATTTTGTTCTATAAGTTTATATTTACTTGATGATCTGCATTTTGTTAATAGTTTAAAATTAAATACTCTAAATTAACTACTTCTGTTCTATAAGTTATTTACTTGAGGATCAGAATTTTGCTAATAGTTTAAAATTGAAAACCCTAAAATAACTACTTTTGTTCTATAAGTTATTTACTTGAAGATCAGAATTTTGCTAATAGTTCAAAATTGAAAATACTAAAATAACTACGTTTGTTCTATAAGTTATTTACTTGAAGATTTGGATTTTGTTAATAGTTTAAAATTAAAAACTCTAATATAACTACTTCTGTTCTATAAGTTATTTACTTGAAGATCAGAATTTTGTTAATAGTTTAAAATTGAAAACTATAAAATAACTACTTTTGTTCTATAAGTTATTTACTTGAAGAACAGAATTTTGTAGCAATTTAAAATCAAAATCTTCTAACTAATACTTTAGTTCTTTAAGTTATTTACATGAAGATCAGAATTTTGTTAATAGTTTAAAATTGAAAACCCTAAAATAACTACTTTTGTTCTATAAGTTATTTACTTGAAGATCTGCATTTTTTTAATAGTTTAAAATTAAAAACTCTAAATTAACTACTTCGGTTCTATAAGTTATTTACTTGAAGATCACAATTTTGCTAATAGTTTAAAATTGAAAACCCTAAAATAACTATTTTTGTTCTATAAGTTATTTACTTGAAGATCTGCATTTTGTTAATAGTTTAAAAATAAAAACTCTAAATTAACCACTTCTGTTCTATAAGTTATTTACATGAAGATCAGAATTTTGTTATTAGTTTAAAATTGAAAACTCTTAAATAATTACTTTTGTTCTATAAGTTATTTACTTGAAGATCTGCGTTTAGTTAATAGTTTAAAATTAAAAACTCTAAATTAACTACTTCTGTTCTATAAGTTATTTACATGAAGATCAGAATTTTGTTAATAGTTTAAAATTGAAAACTCTAAAATAACTGCTTTTGTTCTATAAGTTATTTACTTGAAGAACAGAATTTTTTAGCAATTTAAAATTAAAATCTTCTAACTAATACTTTAGTTCTTTAAGTTATTTACTTGAAGATCAGAATTTTGCTAATTGTTTAAAATTGAAAACCCTAAAATATAACTACTTTTGTTCTATAAGTTATTTACTTGGTGATCTGCATTTTGTTAATAGTTTAAAATTAAAAACTCTAAATTAACTACTTCTGTTCTATAAGTTATTTACTTGAGGATCAGAATTTTGCTAATAGTTTAAAATTGAAAACCCTAAAATAACTACTTTTGTTCTATAAGTTATTTACTTGAAGATCAGAATTTTGCTAATAGTTTAAAATTGAAAACCCTAAAATATAACTACTTTTGTTCTATAAGTTATTTACTTGATGATCTGCATTTTGTTAATAGTTTAAAATTAAAAACTCTAAATTAACTACTTCTGTTCTATAAGTTATTTACTTGAGGATCAGAATTTTGCTAATAGTTTAAAATTGAAAACCCTAAAATAACTACTTTTGTTCTATAAGTTATTTACTTGAAGATCTGCATTTTGTTAATAGTTTAAAATTAAAAACTCTAAAATAACTGCTTTTGTTCTATAAGTTATTTACTTGAAGAACAGAATTTTGTAGCAATTTAAAATCAAAATCTTCTAACTAATACTTTAGTTCTTTAAGTTATTTACTTGAAGATCAGAATTTTGCTAATAGTTTAAAATTGAAAACCCTAAAATAACTACTTTTGATTTATAAGTTATTTACTTGAAGATCTGCATTTTATTAATAGTTTAAAATTAAAGCTATAATCTAACTACTTTTGTTCTTTTAGTTATTTACTTAAAAAACAGAAATATGTAGACAATTTAAAATCAAAATCTTCAAACTAATACTTTAGTTCTTTAAGTTATTTACTTAAAGATCAGAATTTTGTTAATAGTTCAAAATTGAAAATACTAAAATAACTACGTTTCTTTTATAAGTTATTTACTTGAAGATCTGCATTTTGTTAATAGTTTAAAATTAAAAACTCTAAATTAACTACTTCTGTTCTATAAGTTATTTACTTGAGGATCAGAATTTTGCTAATAGTTTAAAATTGAAAACCCTAACATAACTACTTTTGTCTATAAGTTATTTACTTGAAGATCAGAATTTTGCTAATAGTTCAAAATTGAAAATACTAAAATAACTACGTTTGTTCTATAAGTTATTTACTTGAAGATTTGGATTTTGTTAATAGTTTAAAATTAAAAACTCTAAATTAACTACTGCTGTTCTATAAGTTATTTACTTGAAGATCAGAATTTTGTTAATAGTTTAAAATTGAAAACCCTAAAATAACGATTTTTGTTCTATAAGTTATTTACTTGAAGATCTTCGTTTAGTTAATAGTTTAAAATTAAAAACTCTAAATTAACTACTTCTGTTCTATAAGTTATTTACATGAAGATCAGAATTTTGTTAATAGTATAAAATTGAAAACCCTAAAATAACTACTTTTGTTCTATAAGTTATTTACTTGAAGATCTGCATTTTTTTAATAGTTTAAAATTAAAAACTCTAAATTAACTACTTCGGTTCTATAAGTTATTTACTTGAAGATCAGAATTTTGTTAATAGTTTAAAATTGAAAACTCTTAAATAACTACGTTTGTTCTATAAGTTATTTACTTGAAGAACAGAATTTTGTAGCAATTTAAAATCAAAATCTTCTAACTAATACTTTAGTTCTTTAAGTTATTTACTTGAAGATCACAATTTTGCTAATAGTTTAAAATTGAAAACCCTAAAATAACTATTTTTGTTCTATAAGTTATTTACTTGAAGATCTGCATTTTGTTAATAGTTTAAAATTAAAAACTCTAAATTAACTACTTCTGTTCTATAAGTTATTTACTTGAAGATCAGAATTTTGTTAATAGTTTAAAATTGAAAACCCTAAAATAACGATTTTTGTTCTATAAGTTATTTACTTGAAGATCTTCGTTTAGTTAATAGTTTAAAATTAAAAACACTAAATTAACTACTTCTGTTCTATAAGTTATTTACATGAAGATCAGAATTTTGTTAATAGTTTAAAATTGAAAACCCTAAAATAACTACTTTTGTTCTACAAGTTATTTACTTGAAGATCTGCATTTTTTTAATAGTTTAAAATTAAAAACTCTAAATTAACTACTTCGGTTCTATAAGTTATTTACTTGAAGATCACAATTTTGCTAATAGTTTAAAATTGAAAACCCTAAAATAACTATTTTTGTTCTAAAAGTTATTTACTTGAAGATCTGCTATTTGTTAATAGTTTAAAAATAAAAACTCTAAATTAACTACTTCTGTTCTATAAGTTATTTACATGAAGATCAGAATTTTGTTAATAGTTTAAAATTGAAAACTCTAAAATAACTGCTTTTGTTCTATAAGTTATTTACTTGAAGAACAGAATTTTTTAGCAATTTAAAATTAAAATCTTCTAACTAATACTTTAGTTCTTTAAGTTATTTACTTGAAGATCTGCATTTTGTTAATAGTTTAAAATTAAAGCAATAATCTAATTACTTTTGTTCTTTTAGTTATTTATTTAAAGAACAGAAATATGTAGACAATTTAAAATCAAAATCTTCAAACTCATACTTTAGTTCTTTAAGTTATTTACTTGAAGATCAGAATTTTGTTAACAGTTCAAAATTGAAAATACTAAAATAACTACGTTTGTTCTATAAGGTATTTACTTGAAGATCTGGATTTTGTTAATAGTTTAAAATTAAAAACTCTAAATTAACTACTTCTCTTCTATAAGTTATTTACTTGAAGATCAGAATGTTGTCAATAGTTTAAAATTGAAAACTCTAAAATAACTACTTTTGTTCTATAAGTTATTTACTTGAAGATCTGCATTTTGTTAATAGTTTAAAAATAAAAACTCTAAATTAACTACTTCTGTTCTATAAGTTATTTACATGAAGATCAGAATTTTGTTATTAGTTTAAAATTGAAAACTCTTAAATAATTACTTTTGTTCTATAAGTTATTTACTTGAGGATCTGCATTTTGTTAATAGTTTAAAATTAAAAACTCTAAATTAACTACTTCTGTTCTAAAAGTTTTTTACTTGAAGATCAGGATGTTGTCAATAGTTTAAAATTGAAAACTATAAAATAATTACTTTTGTTCTATAAGTTATTTACTTGAAGAACAGAATTTTGTAGCAATTTAAAATTAAAATCTTCTAACTAATACTTTAGTTCCTTAAGTTACTTACTTAAAGATCAGAATTTTGTTAATAGTTTAAAATCGAAACCCTAAAATAACTACTTTTGTTCTATAAGTTATTTACTTGAAGATCTGCGTTTATTTAATAGTTTAAAATTAAAAACTATAAATTAACTACTTCTGTTCTATAAGTTATTTACATGAAGATCAGAATTTTGTTAATAGTTTAAAATTGAAAACTCTAAAATAACTACTTTTGTTCTATAAGTTATTTACTTGAAGATCTGCATTTTGTTAATAGTTTAAAATTAAAAGCTCTAAATTAACTACTTCTGGTCTATAGGTTATTTACTTGAAGATCTGAATTTTGTTAATAGTTTAAAATTGAAAACTCTAAAATAACTGCTTTTGTTCTATAAGTTATTTACTTGAAGAACAGAATTTTGTAGCAATTTAAAATCAAAATCTTCTAACTAATACTTTAGTTCTTTAAGTTATTTACTTGAAGATCAGAATTTTGCTAATAGTTTAAAATTGAAAACCCTAAAATAACTACTTTTGTTTTATAAGTTATTTACTTGAAGATCTGCATTTTGTTAATAGTTTAAAATTAAAGCTATAATCTAACTACTTTTGTACTTTTAGTTATTTACTTAAAGAACGAAATATGTAGACAATTTAAAATCAAAATCTTCAAACTAATACTTTAGTTCTTTAAGTTATTTACTTGAAGATCAGAATTTTGTTAATAGTTCAAAATTGAAAATACTAAAATAACTACGTTTGTTCTATAAGTTATTTACTTGAAGATCTGGATTTTGTTAATAGTTTAAAATTAAAAACTCTAAATTAACTACTTCTGTTCTATAAGTTATTTACTTGAAGATCAGAATTTTGCTAATTGTTTAAAATTGAAAACCCTAAAATAACTACTTTTGTTCTATAAGTTATTTACTTGAAGATCAGAATTTTGCTAATAGTTCAAAATTGAAAATACTAAAATAACTACGTTTGTTCTATAAGTTATTTACTTGAAGATTTGGATTTTGTTAATAGTTTAAAATTAAAAACTCTAAATTAACTACTTCTGTTCTATAAGTTATTTACTTGAAGATCAGAATTTTGTTAATAGTTTAAAATTGAAAACCCTAAAATAACTACTTTTGTTCTATAAGTTATTTACTTGAAGATCAGAATTTTGCTAATAGTTCAAAATTGAAAATACTAAAATAACTACGTTTGTTCTATAAGTTATTTACTTGAAGATTTGGATTTTGTTAATAGTTTAAAATTAAAAACTCTAAATTAACTACTTCTGTTCTATAAGTTATTTACTTGAAGATCAGAATTTTGTTAATAGTTTAAAATTGAAAACTCTAAAATAACTACTTTTGTTCTATAAGTTATTTACTTGAAGAACAGAATTTTGTAGCAATTTAAAATCAAAATCTTCTAACTAATACTTTAGTTCTTTAAGTTATTTACTTGAAGATCACAATTTTGCTAATAGTTTAAAATTGAAAACCCTAAAATAACTAATTTTGTTCTATAAGTTATTTACTTGAAGATCAGAATTTTGTTAATAGTTTAAAATTGAAAACTCTAAAATAACTACTTTTGTTCTATAAGTTATTTACTTGTAGAACAGAATTTTGTAGCAATTTAAAATCAAAATCTTCTAACTAATACTTTAGTTCTTTAAGTTATTTACATGAAGATCAGAATTTTGTTAATAGTTTAAAATTGAAAACCCTAAAATAACTACTTTTGTTCTATAAGTTATTTACTTGAAGATCTGCATTTTTTTAATAGTTTAAAATTAAAAACTCTAAATTAACTACTTCGGTTCTATAAGTTATTTACTTGAAGATCACAATTTTGCTAATAGTTTAAAATTGAAAACCCTAAAATAACTATTTTTGTTCTATAAGTTATTTACTTGAAGATCTGCATTTTGTTAATAGTTTAAAAATAAAAACTCTTAATTAACTACTTCTGTTCTATAAGTTATTTACATGAAGATCAGAATTTTGTTATTAGTTTAAAATTGAAAACTCTTAAATAATTACTTTTGTCTATAAGTTATTTACTTGTAGATCTGCGTTTAGTTAATAGTTTAAAATTAAAAACTCTAAATTAACTACTTCTGTTCTATAAGTTATTTACAAGAAGATCAGAATTTTGTTAATAGTTTAAAATTGAAAACTCTAAAATAACTGCTTTTGTTCTATAAGTTATTTCCTTGAAGAACAGAATTTTTTAGCAATTTAAAATTAAAATCTTCTAACTAATACTTTAGTTCTTTAAGTTATTTACTTGAAGATCAGAATTTTGCTAATAGTTTAAAATTGAAAACCCTAAAATAACTACTTTTGTTCTATAAGTTATTTACTTGAAGATCTGCATTTTGTTAATAGTTTAAAATTAAAGCAATAATCTAATTACTTTTGTTCTTTTAGTTATTTACTAAAAGAACAGAAATATGTAGACAATTTAAAATCAGAATCTTCAAACTAATACTTTAGTTCTTTAAGTTATTTACTTGAAGATCAGAATTTTGTTAACAGTTCAAAATTGAAAATACTAAAATAACTACGTTTGTTCTATAAGGTATTTACTTGAAGATCTGGATTTTGTTAATAGTTTAAAATTAAAAACTCTAAATTAACTACTTCTCTTCTATAAGTTATTTACTTGAAGATCAGAATGTTGTCAATAGTTTAAAATTGAAAACTCTAAAATAACTACTTTTGTTCTATAAGTTATTTACTTGAAGAACAGAATTTTGTAGCAATTTAAAATTAAAATCTTCTAACTAATACTTTAGTTCCTTAAGTTACTTACTTAAAGATCAGAATTTTGTTAATAGTTTAAAATTGAAAACCCTAAAATAACTACTTTTGTTCTATAAGTTATTTACTTGAAGATCTGCATTTTTTTAATACTTTAAAATTAAAAACTCTAAATTAACTACTTCGGTTCTATAAGTTATTTACTTGAAGATCAGAATTTTGTTAATAGTTTAAAATTGAAAACTCTAAAATAACTACGTTTGTTCTATAAGTTATTTACTTGAAGAACAGAATTTTGTAGCAATTTAAAATCAAAATCTTCTAACTAATACTTTAGTTTTTTAAGTTATTTACTTGAAGATCACAATTTTGCTAATAGTTTAAAATTGAAAACCCTAAAATAACTATTTTTGTTCTATAAGTTATTTACTTGAAGATCTGCATTTTGTTAATAGTTTAAAATTAAAAACTCTAAAATAACTACTTCTGTTCTAAAAGTTTTTTACTTGAAGATCAGGATGTTGTCAATAGTTTAAAATTGAAAACTCTAAAATAACTACTTTTGTTCTATAAGTTATTTACTTGAAGAACAGAATTTTGTAGCAATTTAAAATTAAAATCTTCTAACTAATACTTTAGTTCCTTAAGTTACTTACTTAAAGATCAGAATTTTGTTAATAGTTTAAAATCGAAACCCTAAAATAACTACTTTTGTTCTATAAGTTATTTACTTGAAGATCTGCGTTTAGTTAATAGTTTAAAATTAAAAACTATAAATTAACTACTTCTGTTCTACAAGTTATTTACATGAAGATCAGAATTTTGTTAATAGTTTAAAATTGAAAACCCTAAAATAACTACTTTTGTTCTATAAGTTATTTACTTGAAGATCTGCATTTTGTTAATAGTTTAAAATTAAAAGCTCTAAATTAACTACTTCTGGTCTATAGGTTATTTACTTGAAGATCTGAATTTTGTTAATAGTTTAAAATTGAAAACTCTAAAATAACTGCTTTTGTTCTATAAGTTATTTACTTGAAGAACAGAATTTTGTAGCAATTTAAAATCAAAATCTTCTAACTAATACTTTAGTTCTTTAAGTTATTTACTTGAAGATCAGAATTTTGCTAATAGTTTAAAATTGAAAACCCTAAAATAACTACTTTTGTTTTATAAGTTATTTACTTGAAGATCAGAATTTTGTTAATAGTTCAAAATTGAAAATACTAAAATAACTACGTTTGTTCTATAAGTTATTTACTTGAAGATCTGGATTTTGTTAATAGTTTAAAATTAAAAACTCTAAATTAACTACTTCTGCTCTATAAGTTATTTACTTAAGAGCCGTTTTACATTATAATAAATTTGCAGTTAAATTTTGTCACAAATTTGGTAGCAATTATTGTATAAAATTTAAAGTAAATGTCATACATATTTGCGTCAAAAATTTTGTCCTATTTTTGATACAAAAATTACTTGTTTTACACTTGTAATATTTCCTTTAGCAATTTTTAAACAAGTTAGTGCGTTTCGTATAAAATCGGAATCAGTCGGAATTTACCGTGTTGCTTTTAGCGTGGTGTGAATCATTTTTTTGCAAACAGAGAGTTAAAAAAAATTAATTTTCTCGTTGTTAATATTTATTTACCAATAATAATATATTATTTAATTTATGCGGTGGAATATATTTATATAATATAATTTCATATTATGTTTAATTTCTTGAATTAACAATCTTATAAAATTAAACTTATTATGATAGAAATTTAGTTATTTGAATGAGAATTCTAAAGGTGCTTTTTTAAACTTATTTATTTACATTTCTCATTACACTGTACACCGCCAAAAGTCGGAATCCTATTTTTTCACGAAGTTTTTTCACGAAACGTCAAGCTTGCCGTCAACGTACCAGAAATTGCTTTCTATACGACTATCATAGAATGTGGGCATTCTGATTCTATTTTTAAATACAGAATATCTACATTTTTTCTTTTTTTTATTCTCACACCGATATCGGTGCGAGAATAATTATTCTCACACAGATTAGACCAATTAGAGCAAAGAATAGACTACTATTTGAAGTGACATCTATTACCAAATTTTTAAACTCAATTTATTTACACATCTGTCAAATTAATAGGAAATATTATATTTAAGTGTCTGGATTACAATTTATAAAAGACAGTTAAAAATTTACTCGCGTATTATAAAAGACGGATAAATTTAAATTTATCATTTAATTTAACCTCTTGATTTACTATTGATTTAACCTATAAATATAAGTGTAGTTGCCAATGCGAGTATTTAATGTATTTCATCGGTATCGAGTGTTTCATCTGTCTCCATTATTATTTCAATCACTTCTGAAGATGAAAACCACGAAGAAGTACAGTCAAGAATGCCGCGTATATTTAGAAGCAGAATTGAGAGATAAAATCGTTTACTGAGAGAAATCATGCTGTAACGCCAATAAAAATATGTTCTTGATTGCACTACGTTTCTATGCTACTAGTTATTTTTTTTATTAACATTGGGGATCACTTCAATGTGTATTTTCTTACTAATAATTCACAAGGGGTGTGTACGAGGGGGGACAATTTTTTGCTCAGTTTTTCAATATCTAGCGCCTTTCTTGAGTTATTGCTGAATTAAAAAGTCTAAATTGGTTTAATTTAATAATAACAATATATTATACATATGCTATTGTATAAAAAAAGTAAATAATATTTCATATATATACACAAACTTGAATTAGCAATAACTCGAAAACGGCGTTAGATATCGAAAAACTGAGCAAAAACTTCTCCCCCCCCTCGCCTCAACTCCCTCCACTGTGAATTATCGGTAGGAAAGCATGTGCAAAAATTCAGATCGATCGCGCACAAAAAAATTTTCTCATTTTTACAAATTCTAATTACGGTCAAAACTTATACAGCTTATTATTTTAATAGTCGTATAGAAAGTATAGTCTGAAACACGTTTGGAATGGCTATTCCGCACTCGTGAACCGTCACCCTCGCCTGTCGGCTCGGGTGACAAACTTTTCCCTCGTGCGGAATATGCCTAATTCCAAACTTGTTTCAGAATATACTATTCTGCGCCGATTTACAGTCACATTTTGGACGGAGAATAGAACAGGTCCTAAATATTTGGTATCAAATTTAGGATGCAAATTTGCGAACAAATTTACTTGTATGACACTCGTGTAAAATTGCATCCAATTTTTTGTCATAGATTTGCTACAAATTTTATGATAATGTAAAACGGCTCTAAAGATCAGAATTTTGTTAATAGTTTAAAATTGAAAACCCTAAAATATAACTACTTTTGTTCTATAAGTTATTTACTTGATGATCTGCATTTTGTTAATAGTTTAAAATTAAAAACTCTAAATTACCTACTTCTGTTCTATAAGTTATTTACTTGAGGATCAGAATTTTGCTAATAGTTTAAAATTGAAAACCCTAAAATAACTACTTTTGTTCTATAAGTTATTTACTTGAAGATCAGAATTTTGCTAATAGTTCAAAATTGAAAATAATAAAATAACTACGTTTGTTCTATAAGTTATTTACTTGAAGATTTGGATTTTGTTAATAGTTTAAAATTAAAAACTCTAAATTAACTACTTCTGTTCTATAAGTTATTTACTTGAAGATCAGAATTTTGTTAATAGTTTAAAATTGAAAACTCTAAAATAACTACTTTTGTTCTATAAGTTATTTACTTGAAGAACAGAATTTTGTAGCAATTTAAAATCAAAATCTTCTAACTAATACTTTAGTTCTTTAAGTTATTTACTTGAAGATCACAATTTTGCTAATAGTTTAAAATTGAAAACCCTAAAATAACTAATTTTGTTCTATAAGTTATTTACTTGAAGATCTGCATTTTGTTAATAGTTTAAAATTAAAAACTCTAAATTAACTACTTCTGTTCTATAAGTTATTTACTTGAAGATCAGAATGTTGTCAATAGTTTAAAATTAAAAACTCTAAATTAACTACTTCTGTTCTATAAGTTATTTACATGAAAATCAGAATTTTGTTAATAGTTTAAAATTGAAGACCCTAAAATAACTACTTTTGTTCTATAAGTTATTTACTTGAAGATCTGCATTTTGTTAATAGTTTAAAATTAAAAAGTCTAAATTAACTACTTCTGTTCTATTAGTTATTTACTTGAAGATCAGAATTTTGTTAATAGTTTAAAATTAAAAACTCTAAATTAACTACTTTTGTTCTATAAGTTATTTACTTGAAGAACAGAATTTTGTAGCAATTTAAAATCAAAATCTTCTAACTAATACTTTAGTTCTTTAAGTTATTTACTTGAAGATACCAATTTTGCTAATAGTTTAAAATTGAAAACCCTAAAATAACTATTTTTGTTCTATAAGTTATTTACTTGAAGATCAATAATTAGAATTATTAGCTCTTGAAAATTTATATAAATATAATATCAGTAATGAGCTAAGTTAACAATTTATTTAAAATTCTGATCAAGTTATCGGATAAATGTCAATACATCACTTTTACCGTAACTATGTATAATTTTTTATTATTAATATATCTTGATAAAGAGAGTATCCACTCTCGAAAGCTCGAAAATATTAGTTTGATTTATTGTTAACTTAGCTCATTACTGATATTATATTTATATAAATTTTCAAGAGCTAATAATTCTAATTATTTATTATTTCAGATTTAAGACAATTTATTATGTCTTCTTATTACAACCAATTAGAAAATATATATGGATTGACAGCTATCAATATCATGAAACAGCTTTCAAAACTTAATAAGAAAAAAGCTAATCTATTCAATCAAAGAATATTCTTAATAAGATGCAAGAAAAATAATATAACTCCCAACTTTATGCGTCTTAATAATAATTACCGTAATAATCTATGTGGATCTAATAATATTGATAAGATTATCGACACATTTTACAAAAATATAATTAAAGAAAAAATATCTATATGCATTAGAGAAATTACATATATTAATGGAAAATATTTATTTCTTAAACAAAAACTAACATTTTGGTTACCAGAACAAGTATTTAATAACTTTTTCGACACACAGGAAAACAGATATAATAATATTTTTAATAAAAATAAATATAAACTTATTAATAAATTTTCAATCTTACTCAACAGATCCAAAATTTTATTACAACCTACTAATGTTGAAGAGAAATGGATAACTAATCTTACAAATGTCCAAATACCTAATGAAATTAAAAGAACTCTCCAATTAGGACAAAAATTTGCATTACCTTACACCTACAAAAATTTTCCTACTGAAGAAATTATTGTAGGAGTAGAAAACGCTGTAAGAACTCTGGATCAAGACACAAAAAACCTAGTTAGAATGAATCTTACCAACACCATCAAAACTTTTAGGAATCAAAAACAAAATAATGGAAATTCTTTCAACTTTAAGGACTCCATTAAACTTACTAAATTTATCAAAGAAAATCCTAACATAGTTATTATCCGAGCGGACAAGGGAAATTCAACAGTACTTATGGATAAAAAAGATTACACAGAAAAAAAATGAATCTTTTAGTTAATGATGTTACTACCTACAAAACCATTACTAAAGATCCCACCAATAATCTTCAAATTAAAAATAATCAAATTGTTTCAGATTGGATTAAACATAAGTACATTGATGATTCCCTTCAATATTCATTAAAAATAGGGAATGCCATACCTCCAAGAATATACGGCCTTCCTAAAGTACATAAAAATGGAACACCCTTAAGACCTATAGTCGCAAGCAATAATTCACCAACTTATAAACTTGCAAAATTTCTATCAAAAATAATTTCTAATATTTTAGGTAAAACATCATACCATACTAAAGATTCGTGGACATTTGTAGAAGAAATTAAAACATTTACTATTCCCGATGATTATATTCTGGTCTCATTGGATGTTAAGTCATTATTCACAAATATACCTTTAGAACTGGCCACCAAAGCTGTTGAAGATAAATGGGATGAAATCCAAATTCATACCAATATACCAAAAATTAAATTTCTAAAAGCCTTAAAATTATGTTTAGAAACGACTTATTTTAAATACGATGGGCATCTTTACCAACAAATCTTCGGTACGGCAATGGGAAGTCCGATTTCTGCAACTGTAGCCAATTTAGTTATGGAAACTCTGGAAAACGACCGGATTTTAACACTTCCTTTTAGTCTTCCATTCTTTAAAAGATATGTCGACGACATTTTCACTGCTATACCTAAAGACAAATTAGATTATATTATCGAACATTTTAACGGTTTCCATCACAGACTAGAATTCACTTTAGAGAAAGAAATTAACAACAAAATAACGTTTTTAGACATTGAAATCATAAGACACAACAACACTCTTCAATATAAATGGACACAAAAAACAACATGGTCAGGGAGATATTTAAACTACAACTCATATCACCACCAAAGTCATAAAATAGGTACCGCTATTGGGTTAATAGATCGAGCCATTAAATTAACACACGGGAACTACAGAAGGGAAACTTTAAAAATTGCTAAAGAAACACTTATCAGAAATAACTATCCAAAATCTCTTATAAATAAATTAATCAAAGACCGGGTTCATAAATTATATAATTGTAATTATACCACAAAAGACACCAAAATATACTTTTCTTCTATCCCTTACGTGAATGGTCTTAGCGAGAAAATCAAATATATTCTTAAACCGTTTAACATCAACATTTGTTTTAGATCTCCAAATAACCTAGGCTTGCATTACTCAAAACTTAAGGACCCCATTCCGCAAGAAAAAAGATCTGGAGTTATTTATAAAATGTCCTGCAATGATTGCAATTTAGTTTACATTGGGCAAACAAATCAATGGCTTAAGAAAAGGATCAGCGGTCATATTTCTTCTATTAGATGTAATAAACCCGAATCTACCGCAGTCGCAAAACATATCCTTGAAGATGGACATAATATGGACTTCAAAAACACAAAAATTATTAAGACAGTCACAACATATAGGGACAGAATATTACACGAGATGATAGAAATTAAAAAAGAAAAAAACACCATGAACAGGAAAACTGACATCGAGGGACTTAGCAATATTTATAGTCCTTTATTAATATAATTTCTTCTCCATGTATTGGGGTTAAGTTTTTACCACTGGTTTTTCTTAACCCACGATAACTTATTAGAATTTTTATTTCATTTAACTTTATTTAAAATTCTGATCAAGTTATCGGATAAATGTCAATACATCACTTTTACCGTAACTATGTATAATTTTTTATTATTAATATATCTTGATAAAGAGAGTATCCACTCTCGAAAGCTCGAAAATATTAGTTTGATTTATTGTTAACTTAGCTCATTACTGATATTATATTTATATTTACTTGAAGATCTGCATTTTGTTAATAGTTTAAAATTAAAAACTCTAAATTAACTACTTCTGTTCTAAAATTTATTTACTTGAAGATCAGGATGTTGTCAATAGTTTAAAATTGAAAACTCTAAAATAACTATTTTTGTTCTATAAGTTATTTACTTGAAGAACAGAATTTTGTAGCAATTTAAAATTAAAATCTTCTAACTAATACTTTAGTTCCTTAAGTTACTTACTTAAAAATCAGAATTTTGTTAATAGTTTAAAATTGAAAACCCTAAAATAACTACTTTTGTTCTATAAGTTATTTACTTGAAGATCTGCGTTTAGTTACAAGTTTAAAATTAAAAACTATAAATTAACTACTTCTGTTCTATAAGTTATTTACATGAAGATCAGAATTTTGTTAATAGTTTAAAATTGAAAACAATAAAATAACTACTTTTGTTCTATAAGTTATTTACTTGAAGATCTGCATTTTGTTAATAGTTTAAAATTAAAAACTCTAAAATAACTGCTTTTGTTCTATAAGTTACTTACTTGAAGAACAGAATTTTGTAGCAATTTAAAATCAAAATCTTCTAACTAATACTTTAGTTCTTTAAGTTATTTACTTGAAGATCAGAATTTTGCTAATAGTTTAAAATTGAAAACCCTAAACTAACTACTTTTGTTTTATAAGTTATTTACTTGAAGATCTGCATTTTATTAATAGTTTAAAATTAAAGCTATAATCTAACTACTTTTGTTCTTTTAGTTATTTACTTAAAAAACAGAAATATGTAGACAATTTAAAATCAAAATCTTCAAACTAATACTTTAGTTCTTGAAGTTATTTACTTGAAGATCAGAATTTTGTTAATAGTTCAAAATTGGAAATACTAAAATAACTACGTTTGTTCTATAAGTTATTTACTTGAAGATCTGCATTTTGTTAATAGTTTAAAATTAAAAACTCTAAATTAACTACTTCTGTTCTATAAGTTATTTACTTGAGAATCAGAATTTTGCTAATAGTTTAAAATTGAAAACCCTAACATAACTACTTTTGTCTATAAGTTATTTACTTGAAGATCAGAATTTTGCTAATAGTTCAAAATTGAAAATACTAAAATAACTACGTTTGTTCTATAAGTTATTTACTTGAAGATTTGGATTTTGTTAATAGTTTAAAATTAAAAACTCTAAATTAGCTACTTCTGTTCTATAAGTTATTTACTTGAAGAACAGAATTTTGTAGCAATTTAAAATCAAAATCTTCTAACTAATACTTTAGTTCTTTAAGTTATTTACTTGAAGATCACAATTTTGCTAATAGACAAAATTGAAAACCCTAAAATAACTAATTTTGTTCTATAAGTTATTTACTTGAAGATCTGCATTTTGTTAATAGTTTAAAATTAAAAACTCTAAATTAACTACTTCTGTTCTATAAGTTATTTACTTGAAGATCTGCGTTTAGTTAATAGTTTAAAATTAAAAACTCTAAATTAACTACTTCTGTTCTATAAGTTATTTACATGAAAATCAGAATTTTGTTAATAGTTTAAAATTGAAGACCCTAAAATAACTACTTTTGTTCTATAAGTTATTTACTTGAAGATCTGCATTTTGTTAATAGTTTAAAATTAAAAAGTCTAAATTAACTACTTCTGTTCTATTAGTTATTTACTTGAAGATCAGAATTTTGTTAATAGTTTAAAATTAAAAACTCTAAATTAACTACTTTTGTTCTATAAGTTATTTACTTGAAGAACAGAATTTTGTAGCAATTTAAAATCAAAATCTTCTAACTAATACTTTAGTTCTTTAAGTTATTTACTTGAAGATACCAATTTTGCTAATAGTTTAAAATTGAAAACCCTAAAATAACTATTTTTGTTCTATAAGTTATTTACTTGAAGATCTGCATTTTGTTAATAGTTTAAAATTAAAAACTCTAAATTAACTACTTCTGTTCTAAAATTTATTTACTTGAAGATCAGGATGTTGTCAATAGTTTAAAATTGAAAACTCTAAAATAACTATTTTTGTTCTATAAGTTATTTACTTGAAGAACAGAATTTTGTAGCAATTTAAAATTAAAATCTTCTAACTAATACTTTAGTTCCTTAAGTTACTTACTTAAAAATCAGAATTTTGTTAATAGTTTAAAATTGAAAACCCTAAAATAACTACTTTTGTTCTATAAGTTATTTACTTGAAGATCTGCGTTTAGTTACAAGTTTAAAATTAAAAACTATAAATTAACTACTTCTGTCCTATAAGTTATTTACATGAAGATCAGAATTTTGTTAATAGTTTAAAATTGAAAACAATAAAATAACTACTTTTGTTCTATAAGTTATTTACTTGAAGATCTGCATTTTGTTAATAGTTTAAAATTAAAAACTCTAAAATAACTGCTTTTGTTCTATAAGTTATTTACTTGAAGAACAGAATTTTGTAGCAATTTAAAATCAAAATCTTCTAACTAATACTTTAGTTCTTTAAGTTATTTACTTGAAGATCAGAATTTTGCTAATAGTTTAAAATTGAAAACCCTAAACTAACTACTTTTGTTTTATAAGTTATTTACTTGAAGATCTGCATTTTATTAATAGTTTAAAATTAAAGCTATAATCTAACTACTTTTGTTCTTTTAGTTATTTACTTAAAAAACAGAAATATGTAGACAATTTAAAATCAAAATCTTCAAACTAATACTTTAGTTCTTGAAGTTATTTACTTGAAGATCAGAATTTTGTTAATAGTTCAAAATTGGAAATACTAAAATAACTACGTTTGTTCTATAAGTTATTTACTTGAAGATCTGCATTTTGTTAATAGTTTAAAATTAAAAACTCTAAATTAACTACTTCTGTTCTATAAGTTATTTACTTGAGGATCAGAATTTTGCTAATAGTTTAAAATTGAAAACCCTAACATAACTACTTTTGTCTATAAGTTATTTACTTGAAGATCAGAATTTTGTTAATAGTTTAAAATTGAAAACCCTAAAATAACGATTTTTGTTCTATAAGTTATTTACTTGAAGATCTTCGTTTAGTTAATAGTTTAAAATTAAAAACTCTAAATTAACTACTTCTGTTCTATAAGTTATTTACATGAAGATCAGAATTTTGTTAATAGTTTAAAATTGAAAACCCTAAAATAACTACTTTTGTTCTATAAGTTATTTACTTGAAGATCTGCATTTTTTTAATAGTTTAAAATTAAAAACTCTAAATTAACTACTTCCGTTCTATAAGTTATTTACTTGAAGATCAGAATTTTGTTAATAGTTTAAAATTGAAAACTCTTAAATAACTACGTTTGTTCTATAAGTTATTTACTTGAAGAACAGAATTTTGTAGCAATTTAAAATCAAAATCTTCTAACTAATACTTTAGTTCTTTAAGTTATTTACTTGAAGATCACAATTTTGCTAATAGTTTAAAATTGAAAACCCTAAAATAACTATTTTTGTTCTATAAGTTATTTACTTGAAGATCTGCATTTTGTTAATAGTTTAAAATTAAAAACTCTAAATTAACTACTTCTGTTCTATAAGTTATTTACTTGAAGATCAGAATTTTGTTAATAGTTTAAAATTGAAAACCCTAAAATAACGATTTTTGTTCTATAAGTTATTTACTTGAAGATCTTCGTTTAGTTAATAGTTTAAAATTAAAAACTCTAAATTAACTACTTCTGTTCTATAAGTTATTTACATGAAGATCAGAATTTTGTTAATAGTTTAAAATTGAAAACCCTAAAATAACTACTTTTGTTCTATAAGTTATTTACTTGAAGATCTGCATTTTTTTAATAGTTTAAAATTAAAAACTCTAAATTAACTACTTCGGTTCTATAAGTTATTTACTTGAAGATCAGAATTTTGTTAATAGTTTAAAATTGAAAACTCTAAAATAACTACGTTTGTTCTATAAGTTATTTACTTGAAGAACAGAATTTTGTAGCAATTTAAAATCAAAATCTTCTAACTCATACTTTAGTTCCTTAAGTTACTTACTTAAAGATCAGAATTTTGTTAATAGTTTAAAATTGAAAACCCTAAAATAACTACTTTTGTTCTATAAGTTATTTACTTGAAGATCTGCATTTTGTTAATGGTTTAAAATTAAAAACTCTAAATTAACTACTTCTGTTCTATAAGTTATTTACTTGAAGATCAGAATTTTGTTAATAGTTTAAAATTGAAAACTCTAAAATAACTACTTTTGTTCTATAAGTTATTTACTTCAAGAACAGAATTTTGTAGCAATTCAAAATCAAAATCTTCTAACTAATACTTTAGTTCTTTAAGTTATTTACTTGAAGATCAGAATTTTGCTAATAGTTTATAATTGAAAACCCTAAAATAACTACTTTTGTTTTATAAGGTATTTACTTGAAGATCTGCATTTTGTTAATAGTTCAAAATTGAAAATACTAAAATAACTACGTTTGTTCTATAAGTTATTTACTTGAAGATCTGGATTTTGTTAATAGTTTAAAATTAAAAACTCTAAATTAACTACTTCTGTTCTATAAGTTATTTACTTGAAGATCAGAATTTTGTTAATAGTTTAAAATTGAAAACCCTAAAATAACTATTTTTGTTCTATAAGTTATTTACTTGAAGATCTGCATTTTGTTAATAGTTTAAAATTAAAAACTCTAAATTAACTACTTCTGTTCTATAAGTTATTTACTTGAAGATCAGAATTTTGTTAATAGTTTAAAATTGAAAACCCTAAAATAACGATTTTTGTTCTATAAGTTATTTATTGAAGATCTTCGTTTAGTTAATAGTTTAAAATTAAAAACTCTAAATTAAATACTTCTGTTCTATAAGTTATTTACATGAAGATCAGAATTTTGTTAATAGTTTAAAATTGAAAACCCTAAAATAACTACTTTTGTTCTATAAGTTATTTACTTGAAGATCTGCATTTTTTTAATAGTTTAAAATTAAAAACTCTAAATTAACTACTTCGGTTCTATAAGTTATTTACTTGAAGATCAGAATTTTGTTAATAGTTTAAAATTGAAAACTCTAAAATAACTACGTTTGTTCTATAAGTTATTTACTTGAAGAACAGAATTTTGTAGCAATTTAAAGTCAAAATCTTCTAACTAATACTTTAGTTCCTTAAGTTACTTACTTAAAGATCAGAATTTTGTTAATAGTTTAAAATTGAAAACCCTAAAATAACTACTTTTGTTCTATAAGTTATTTACTTGAAGATCTGCATTTTGTTAATGGTTTAAAATTAAAAACTCTAAATTAACTACTTCTGTTCTATAAGTTATTTACTTGAAGATCAGAATTTTGTTAATAGTTTAAAATTGAAAACTCTAAAATAACTACTTTTGTTCTATAAGTTATTTACTTGAAGAACAGAATTTTGTAGCAATTCAAAATCAAAATCTTCTAACTAATACTTTAGTTCTTTAAATAATTCACTTGAAGATCAGAATTTCGCTAATAGTTTAAAATTGAAAACCCTAAAATAACTACTTTTGTTCTATAAGTTATTTACTTGAAGATCAGAATTTTGCTAATAGTTCAAAATTGAAAATAATAAAATAACTACGTTTGTTCTATAAGTTATTTACTTGAAGATTTGGATTTTGTTAATAGTTTAAAATTAAAAACTCTAAATTAACTACTTCTGTTCTATAAGTTATTTACTTGAAGATCAGAATTTTGTTAATAGTTTAAAATTGAAAACTCTAAAATAACTACTTTTGTTCTATAAGTTATTTACTTGAAGAACAGAATTTTGTAGCAATTTTAAATCAAAATCTTCTAACTAATACTTTAGTTCTTTAAGTTATTTACTTGAAGATCACAATTTTGCTAATAGTTTAAAATTGAAAACCCTAAAATAACTAATTTTGTTCTATAAGTTATTTACTTGAAGATCTGCATTTTGTTAATAGTTTAAAATTAAAAACTCTAAATTAACTACTTCTGTTCTATAAGTTATTTACTTGTAGATCTGCGTTTAGTTAATAGTTTAAAATTAAAAACTCTAAATTAACTACTTCTGTTCTATAAGTTATTTACATGAAAATCAGAATTTTGTTAATAGTTTAAAATTGAAGACCCTAAAATAAATACTTTTGTTCTATAAGTTATTTACTTGAAGATCTGCATTTTGTTAATAGTTTAAAATTAAAAAGTCTAAATTAACTACTTCTGTTCTATTAGTTATTTACTTGAAGATCAGAATTTTGTTAATAGTTTAAAATTAAAAACTCTAAATTAACTACTTTTGTTCTATAAGTTATTTACTTGAAGAACAGAATTTTGTAGCAATTTAAAATCAAAATCTTCTAACTAATACTTTAGTTCTTTAAGTTATTTACTTGAAGATACCAATTTTGCTAATAGTTTAAAATTGAAAACCCTAAAATAACTATTTTTGTTCTATAAGTTATTTACTTGAAGATCTGCATTTTTTTAATAGTTTAAAATTAAAAACTCTAAATTAACTACTTCGGTTCTATAAGTTATTTACTTGAAGATCAGAATTTTGTTAATAGTTTAAAATTGAAAACTCTAAAATAACTACGTTTGTTCTATTAGTTATTTACTTGAAGAACAGAATTTTGTAGCAATTTAAAATCAAAATCTTCTAACTAATACTTTAGTTCCTTAAGTTACTTACTTAAAGATCAGAATTTTGTTAATAGTTTAAAATTGAAAACCCTAAAATAACTACTTTTGTTCTATAAGTTATTTACTTGAAGATCTGCATTTTGTTAATGGTTTAAAATTAAAAACTCTAAATTAACTACTTCTGTTCTATAAGTAATTTACTTGAAGATCAGAATTTTGTTAATAGTTTAAAATTGAAAACTCTAAAATAACTACTTTTGTTCTATAAGTTATTTACTTCAAGAACAGAATTTTGTAGCAATTCAAAATCAAAATCTTCTAACTAATACTTTAGTTCTTTAAATAATTCACTTGAAGATCAGAATTTCGCTAATAGTTTAAAATTGAAAACCCTAAAATAACTACTTTTGTTCTATAAGTTATTTACTTGAAGATCAGAATTTTGCTAATAGTTCAAAATTGAAAATAATAAAATAACTACGTTTGTTCTATAAGTTATTTACTTGAAGATTTGGATTTTGTTAATAGTTTAAAATTAAAAACTCTAAATTAACTACTTCTGTTCTATAAGTTATTTACTTGAAGAGCAGAATTTTGTTAATAGTTTAAAATTGAAAACTCTAAAATAACTACTTTTGTTCTATAAGTTATTTACTTCAAGAACAGAATTTTGTAGCAATTCAAAATCAAAATCTTCTAACTAATACTTTAGTTCTTTAAGTTATTTACTTGAAGATCACAATTTTGCTAATAGTTTAAAATTGAAAACCCTAAAATAACTAATTTTGTTCTATAAGTTATTTACTTGAAGATCTGCATTTTGTTAATAGTTTAAAATTAAAAACTCTAAATTAACTACTTCTGTTCTATAAGTTATTTACTTGTAGATCTGCGTTTAGTTAATAGTTTAAAATTAAAAACTCTAAATTAACTACTTCTGTTCTATAAGTTATTTACATGAAAATCAGAATTTTGTTAATAGTTTAAAATTGAAGACCCTAAAATAACTACTTTTGTTCTATAAGTTATTTACTTGAAGATCTGCATTTTGTTAATAGTTTAAAATTAAAAAGTCTAAATTAACTACTTCTGTTCTATTAGTTATTTACTTGAAGATCAGAATTTTGTTAATAGTTTAAAATTAAAAACTCTAAATTAACTACTTTTGTTCTATAAGTTATTTACTTGAAGAACAGAATTTTGTAGCAATTTAAAATCAAAATCTTCTAACTAATACTTTAGTTCTTTAAATAATTCACTTGAAGATCAGAATTTCGCTAATAGTTTAAAATTGAAAACCCTAAAATAACTACTTTTGTTCTATAAGTTATTTACTTGAAGATCACAATTTTGCTAATAGTTTAAAATTGAAAACCCTAAAATAACTAATTTTGTTCTATAAGTTATTTACTTGAAGATCTGCATTTTGTTAATAGTTTAAAATTAAAAACTCTAAATTAACTACTTCTGTTCTATAAGTTATTTACTTGTAGATCTGCGTTTAGTTAATAGTTTAAAATTAAAAACTCTAAATTAACTACTTCTGTTCTATAAGTTATTTACATGAAAATCAGAATTTTGTTAATAGTTTAAAATTGAAGACCCTAAAATAACTACTTTTGTTCTATAAGTTATTTACTTGAAGATCTGCATTTTTTTAATAGTTTAAAATTAAAAACTCTAAATTAACTACTTCGGTTCTATAAGTTATTTACTTGAAGATCAGAATTTTGTTAATAGTTTAAAATTGAAAACTCTAAAATAACTACGTTTGTTCTATTAGTTATTTACTTGAAGAACAGAATTTTGTAGCAATTTAAAATCAAAATCTTCTAACTAATACTTTAGTTCCTTAAGTTACTTACTTAAAGATCAGAATTTTGTTAATAGTTTAAAATTGAAAACCCTAAAATAACTACTTTTGTTCTATAAGTTATTTACTTGAAGATCTGCATTTTGTTAATGGTTTAAAGTTAAAAACTCTAAATTAACTACTTCTGTTCTATAAGTAATTTACTTGAAGATCAGAATTTTGTTAATAGTTTAAAATTGAAAACTCTAAAATAACTACTTTTGTTCTATAAGTTATTTACTTCAAGAACAGAATTTTGTAGCAATTCAAAATCAAAATCTTCTAACTAATACTTTAGTTCTTTAAATAATTCACTTGAAGATCAGAATTTCGCTAATAGTTTAAAATTGAAAACCCTAAAATAACTACTTTTGTTCTATAAGTTATTTACTTGAAGATCAGAATTTTGCTAATAGTTCAAAATTGAAAATAATAAAATAACTACGTTTGTTCTATAAGTTATTTACTTGAAGATTTGGATTTTGTTAATAGTTTAAAATTAAAAACTCTAAATTAACTACTTCTGTTCTATAAGTTATTTACTTGAAGAGCAGAATTTTGTTAATAGTTTAAAATTGAAAACTCTAAAATAACTACTTTTGTTCTATAAGTTATTTACTTCAAGAACAGAATTTTGTAACAATTCAAAATCAAAATCTTCTAACTAATACTTTAGTTCTTTAAGTTATTTACTTGAAGATCACAATTTTGCTAATAGTTTAAAATTGAAAACCCTAAAATAACTACTTTTGTTCTATAAGTTATTTACTTGAAGATCTGCATTTTGTTAATAGTTTAAAATTAAAAACTCTAAATTAACTACTTCTGTTCTATAAGTTATTTACTTGAAGATCAGAATGTTGTCAATAGTTTAAAATTAAAAACTCTAAATTAACTACTTCTGTTCTATAAGTTATTTACTTGAAGATCTGCGTTTAGTTAATAGTTTAAAATTAAAAACTCTAAATTAACTACTTCTGTTCTATAAGTTATTTACATGAAAATCAGAATTTTGTTAATAGTTTAAAATTGAAGACCCTAAAATAACTACTTTTGTTCTATAAGTTATTTACTTGAAGATCTGCATTTTGTTAATAGTTTAAAATTAAAAAGTCTAAATTAACTACTTCTGTTCTATTAGTTATTTACTTGAAGATCAGAATTTTATTAATAGTTTAAAATTAAAAACTCTAAATTAACTACTTTTGTTCTATAAGTTATTTACTTGAAGAACAGAATTTTGTAGCAATTTAAAATCAAAATCTTCTAACTAATACTTTAGTTCTTTAAGTTATTTACTTGAAGATACCAATTTTGCTAATAGTTTAAAGTTGAAAACCCTAAAATAACTATTTTTGTTCTATAAGTTATTTACTTGAAGATCTGCATTTTGTTAATAGTTTAAAATTAAAAACTCTAAATTAACTACTTCTGTTCTAAAATTTATTTACTTGAAGATCAGGATGTTGTCAATAGTTTAAAATTGAAAACTCTAAAATAACTACTTTTGTTCTATAAGTTATTTACTTGAAGAACAGAATTTTGTAGCAATTTAAAATTAAAATCTTCTAACTAATACTTTAGTTCCTTAAGTTACTTACTTAAAAATCAGAAGTTTGTTAATAGTTTAAAATTGAAAACCCTAAAATAACTACTTTTGTTCTATAAGTTATTTACTTGAAGATCTGCGTTTAGTTACAAGTTTAAAATTAAAAACTATAAATTAACTACTTCTGTTCTATAAGTTATTTACATGAAGATCAGAATTTTGTTAATAGTTTAAAATTGAAAACAATAAAATAACTACTTTTGTTCTATAAGTTATTTACTTGAAGATCTGCATTTTGTTAATAGTTTAAAATTAAAAACTCTAAAATAACTGCTTTTGTTCTATAAGTTATTTACTTGAAGAACAGAATTTTGTAGCAATTTAAAATCAAAATCTTCTAACTAATACTTTAGTTCTTTAAGTTATTTACTTGAAGATCAGAATTTTGCTAATAGTTTAAAATTTGAAAACCCTAAACTAACTACTTTTGTTTTATAAGTTATTTACTTGAAGATCTGCATTTTATTAATAGTTTAAAATTAAAGCTATAATCTAACTACTTTTGTTCTTTTGGTTATTTACTTAAAAAACAGAAATATGTAGACAATTTAAAATCAAAATCTTCAAACTAATACTTTAGTTCTTGAAGTTATTTACTTGAAGATCAGAATTTTGTTAATAGTTCAAAATTGAAAATACTAAAATAACTACGTTTGTTCTATAAGTTATTTACTTGAAGATCTGGATTTTGTTTATAGTTTAAAATTAAAAACTCTAAATTAACTACTTCTGTTCTATAAGTTATTTACTTGAATATCAGAATTTTGTTAATAGTTTAAAATTGAAAACCCTAAAATATAACTACTTTTGTTCTATAAGTTATTTACTTGAAGATCTGCATTTTGTTAATAGTTTAAAATTAAAAACTCTAAATTAACTACTTCTGTTCTATAAGTTATTTACTTGAGGATCAGAATTTTGCTAATAGTTTAAAATTGAAAACCCTAACATAACTACTTTTGTCTATAAGTTATTTACTTGAAGATCAGAATTTTGCTAATAGTTCAAAATTGAAAATACTAAAATAACTACGTTTGTTCTATAAGTTATTTACTTGAAGATTTGGATTTTGTTAATAGTTTAAAATTAAAAACTCTAAATTAACTACTTCTGTTCTATAAGTTATTTACTTGAAGATCAGAATTTTGTTAATAGTTTAAAATTGAAAACCCTAAAATAACGATTTTTGTTCTATAAGTTATTTACTTGAAGATCTTCGTTTAGTTAATAGTTTAAAATTAAAAACTCTAAATTAACTACTTCTGTTCTATAAGTTATTTACATGAAGATCAGAATTTTGTTAATAGTTTAAAATTGAAAACCCTAAAATAACTACTTTTGTTCTATAAGTTATTTACTTGAAGATCTGCATTTTTTTAATAGTTTAAAATTAAAAACTCTAAATTAACTACTTCGGTTCTATAAGTTATTTACTTGAAGATCAGAATTTTGTTAATAGTTTAAAATTGAAAACTCTTAAATAACTACGTTTGTTCTATAAGTTATTTACTTGAAGAACAGAATTTTGTAGCAATTTAAAATCAAAATCTTCTAACTAATACTTTAGTTCTTTAAGTTATTTACTTGAAGATCACAATTTTGCTAATAGTTTAAAATTGAAAACCCTAAAATAACTATTTTTGTTCTATAAGTTATTTACTTGAAGATCTGCATTTTGTTAATAGTTTAAAATTAAAAACTCTAAATTAACTACTTCTGTTCTATAAGTTATTTACTTGAAGATCAGAATTTTGTTAATAGTTTAAAATTGAAAACCCTAAAATAACGATTTTTGTTCTATTAGTTATTTACTTGAAAATCTTCGTTTAGTTAATAGTTTAAAATTAAAAACTCTAAATTAACTACTTCTGTTCTATAAGTTATTTACATGAAGATCGGAATTTTGTTAATAGTTTAAAATTGAAAACCCTAAAATAACTACTTTTGTTCTATAAGTTATTTACTTGAAGATCTGCATTTTTTTAATGGTTTAAAATTAAAAACTCTAAATTAACTACTTCGGTTCTATAAGTTATTTACTTGAAGATCAGAATTTTGTTAATAGTTTAAAATTGAAAACCCTAAAATAACTACTTTTGTTCTATAAGTTATTTACTTGAAGATCTGCATTTTGTTAATGGTTTAAAATTAAAAACTCTAAATTAACTACTTCTGTTCTATAAGTTATTTACTTGAAGATCAGAATTTTGTTAATAGTTTAAAATTGAAAACCCTAAAATAACTACTTTTGTTCTATAAGTTATTTACTTGAAGATCTGCATTTTGTTAATGGTTTAAAATTAAAAACTCTAAATTAACTACTTCTGTTCTATAAGTAATTTACTTGAAGATCAGAATTTTGTTAATAGTTTAAAATTGAAAACTCTAAAATAACTACTTTTGTTCTATAAGTTATTTACTTCAAGAACAGAATTTTGTAGCAATTCAAAATCAAAATCTTCTAACTAATACTTTAGTTCTTTAAATAATTCACTTGAAGATCAGAATTTCGCTAATAGTTTAAAATTGAAAACCCTAAAATAACTACTTTTGTTCTATAAGTTATTTACTTGAAGATCAGAATTTTGCTAATAGTTCAAAATTGAAAATAATAAAATAACTACGTTTGTTCTATAAGTTATTTACTTGAAGATTTGGATTTTGTTAATAGTTTAAAATTAAAAACTCTAAATTAACTACTTCTGTTCTATAAGTTTTTTACTTGAAGAGCAGAATTTTGTTAATAGTTTAAAATTGAAAACTCTAAAATAACTACTTTTGTTCTATAAGTTATTTACATGAAGAACAGAATTTTGTAGCAATTTAAAATCAAAATCTTCTAACTAATACTTTAGTTCTTTAAGTTATTTACTTGAAGATCACAATTTTGCTAATAGTTTAAAATTGAAAACCCTAAAATAACTACTTTTGTTCTATAAGTTATTTACTTGAAGATCTGCATTTTGTTAATAGTTTAAAATTAAAAACTCTAAATTAACTACTTCTGTTCTATAAGTTATTTACTTGAAGATCAGAATGTTGTCAATAGTTTAAAATTAAAAACTCTAAATTAACTACTTCTGTTCTATAAGTTATTTACTTGAAGATCTGCGTTTAGTTAATAGTTTAAAATTAAAATCTCTAAATTAACTACTTCTGTTCTATAAGTTATTTACATGAAAATCAGAATTTTGTTAATAGTTTAAAATTGAAGACCCTAAAATAACTACTTTTGTTCTATAAGTTATTTACTTGAAGATCTGCATTTTGTTAATAGTTTAAAATTAAAAAGTCTAAATTAACTACTTCTGTTCTATTAGTTATTTACTTGAAGATCAGAATTTTGTTAATAGTTTAAAATTAAAAACTCTAAATTAACTATTTTTGTTCTATAAGTTATTTACTTGAAGAACAGAATTTTGTAGCAATTTAAAATCAAAATCTTCTAACTAATACTTTAGTTCTTAAGGTTATTTACTTGAAGATACCAATTTTGCTAATAGTTTAAAATTGAAAACCCTAAAATAACTATTTTTGTTCTATAAGTTATTTACTTGAAGATCTGCATTTTGTTAATAGTTTAAAATTAAAAACTCTAAATTAACTACTTCTGTTCTAAAATTTATTTACTTGAAGATCAGGATGTTGTCAATAGTTTAAAATTGAAAACTCTAAAATAACTACTTTTGTTCTATAAGTTATTTACTTGAAGAACAGAATTTTGTAGCAATTTAAAATTAAAATCTTCTAACTAATACTTTAGTTCCTTAAGTTACTTACTTAAAAATCAGAATTTTGTTAATAGTTTAAAATTGAAAACCCTAAAATAACTACTTTTGTTCTATAAGTTATTTACTTGAAGATCTGCGTTTAGTTACAAGTTTAAAATTAAAAACTATAAATTAACTACTTCTGTTCTATAAGTTATTTACATGAAGATCAGAATTTTGTTAATAGTTTAAAATTGAAAACAATAAAATAACTACTTTTGTTCTATAAGTTATTTACTTGAAGATCTGCATTTTGTTAATAGTTTAAAATTAAAAACTTTAAAATAACTGCTTTTGTTCTATAAGTTATTTACTTGAAGAACAGAATTTTGTAGCAATTTAAAATCAAAATCTTCTAACTAATACTTTAGTTCTTTAAGTTATTTACTTGAAGATCAGAATTTTGCTAATAGTTTAAAATTTGAAAACCCTAAACTAACTACTTTTGTTTTATAAGTTATTTACTTGAAGATCTGCATTTTATTAATAGTTTAAAATTAAAGCTATAATCTAACTACTTTTGTTCTTTTGGTTATTTACTTAAAAAACAGAAATATGTAGACAATTTAAAATCAAAATCTTCAAACTAATACTTTAGTTCTTGAAGTTATTTACTTGAAGATCAGAATTTTGTTAATAGTTCAAAATTGAAAATACTAAAATAACTACGTTTGTTCTATAAGTTATTTACTTGAAGATCTGGATTTTGTTTATAGTTTAAAATTAAAAACTCTAAATTAACTACTTCTGTTCTATAAGTTATTTACTTGAATATCAGAATTTTGTTAATAGTTTAAAATTGAAAACCCTAAAACATAACTACTTTTGTTCTATAAGTTATTTACTTGAAGATCTGCATTTTGTTAATAGTTTAAAATTAAAAACTCTAAATTAACTACTTCTGTTCTATAAGTTATTTACTTGAAGATCAGAATTTTGCTAATAGTTCAAAATTGAAAATACTAAAATAACTACGTTTGTTCTATAAGTTATTTACTTGAAGATTTGGATTTTGTTAATAGTTTAAAATTAAAAACTCTAAATTAACTACTTCTGTTCTATAAGTTATTTACTTGAAGATCAGAATTTTGTTAATAGTTTAAAATTGAAAACCCTAAAATAACGATTTCTGTTCTATAAGTTATTTACTTGAAGATCTTCGTTTAGTTAATAGTTTAAAATTAAAAACTCTAAATTAACTACTTCTGTTCTATAAGTTATTTACATGAAGATCAGAATTTTGTTAATAGTTTAAAATTGAAAACCCTAAAATAACTACTTTTGTTCTATAAGTTATTTACTTGAAGATCTGCATTTTTTTAATAGTTTAAAATTAAAAACTCTAAATTAACTACTTCGGTTCTATAAGTTATTTACTTGAAGATCAGAATTTTGTTAATAGTTTAAAATTGAAAACTCTTAAATAACTACGTTTGTTCTATAAGTTATTTACTTGAAGAACAGAATTTTGTAGCAATTTAAAATCAAAATCTTCTAACTAATACTTTAGTTCTTTAAGTTATTTACTTGAAGATCACAATTTTGCTAATAGTTTAAAATTGAAAACCCTAAAATAACTATTTTTGTTCTATAAGTTATTTACTTGAAGATCTGCATTTTGTTAATAGTTTAAAATTAAAAACTCTAAATTAACTACTTCTGTTCTATAAGTTATTTACTTGAAGATCAGAATTTTGTTAATAGTTTAAAATTGAAAACCCTAAAATAACGATTTTTGTTCTATAAGTTATTTACTTGAAAATCTTCGTTTAGTTAATAGTTTAAAATTAAAAACTCTAAATTAACTACTTCTGTTCTATAAGTTATTTACATGAAGATCAGAATTTTGTTAATAGTTTAAAATTGAAAACCCTAAAATAACTACTTTTGTTCTATAAGTTATTTACTTGAAGATCTGCATTTTTTTAATGGTTTAAAATTAAAAACTCTAAATTAACTACTTCGGTTCTATAAGTTATTTACTTGAAGATCAGAATTTTGTTAATAGTTTAAAATTGAAAACCCTAAAATAACTACTTTTGTTCTATAAGTTATTTACTTGAAGATCTGCATTTTGTTAATGGTTTAAAATTAAAAACTCTAAATTAACTACTTCTGTTCTATAAGTTATTTACTTGAAGATCAGAATTTTGTTAATAGTTTAAAATTGAAAACTCTAAAATAACTACTTTTGTTCTATAAGTTATTTACTTCAAGAACAGAATTTTGTAGCAATTCAAAATCAAAATCTTCTAACTAATACTTTAGTTCTTTAAATAATTCACTTGAAGATCAGAATTTCGCTAATAGTTTAAAATTGAAAACCCTAAAATAACTACTTTTGTTCTATAAGTTATTTACTTGTAGATCTGCATTTTGTTAATAGTTTAAAATTAAAGCTATAATCTAACAACTTTTGTTCTTTTAGTTATTTACTTAAAGAACAGAAATATGTAGACAATTTAAAATCAAAATCTTCAAACTAATACTTTAGTCCTTTAAGTTATTTACTTGAAGATCAGAATTTTGTTAATAGTTCAAAATTGAAAATACTAAAATAACTACGTCTGTTCTATAAGTTATTTAATTGACGATCAGAATGTTGTCAATGGTTTAAAATTGAAAACTCTAAAATAACTACTTTTGTTCTATAAGTTATTTACTTGAAGAACAGAATTTTGTAGCAATTTAAAATTAAAATCTTCTAACTAATACTTTAGTTCCTTAAGTTATTTACTTAAAGATCAGAATTTTGTTAATAGTTTAAAATTGAAAACCCTAAAATAACTACTTTTGTTCTATAAGTTATTTACTTGAAGATCTGCGGTTAGTTAATAGTTTAAAATTAAAAACTTTAATTAACTACTTCTGTTCTATAAGTTATTTACATGAAGATCAGAATTTTGTTAATAGTTTAAAATTGAAAACCCTGAAATAACTACTTTTGTTCTATAAGTTATTTACTTGAAGATCTGCATTTTGTTAATAGTTTAAAATTAAAAACTCTAAATTAACTACTTCTGTTCTATAAGTTATTTACTTGAAGATCAGAATTTTGTTAATAGTTTAAAATTGAAAACTCTAAAATAACTACTTTTGTTCTATAAGTTATTTACTTGAAGAACAGAATTTTGTAGCAATTTAAAATCAAAATTTTCTAACTAATACTTTAGTTCTTTAAGTTATTTACTTGAAGACCAGAATTTCGCTAATAGTTTAAAATTGAAAACCCTAAAATAACTACTTTTGTTCTATAAGTTATTTACTAGAAGATCTGCATTTTGTTAATAGTTTAAAATTAAAGCTATAATCTAACTACTTTTGTTCTTTTAGTTATTTTCTTAAAGAACAGAAATATGTAGACAATTTAAAATCAAAATCTTCAAACTAATACTTTAGTTCTTTAAGTTATTTACTTGAAGATCAGAATTTTGTTAATAGTTCAAATTGAAAATACTAAAATAACTACGTCTGTTCTATAGATTATTTAATTGACGATCAGAATGTTGTCAATGGTTTAAAATTGAAAACTCTAAAATAACTACTTTTGTTCTATAAGTCATTTACTTGAAGAACAGAATTTTGTAGCAATTTAAAATTAAAATCATCTAACTAATACTTTAGTTCCTTAAGTTATTTACATGAAGATCAGAATTTTGTTAATAGTTTAAAATTGAAAACCCTAAAATAACTACTTTTGTTCTATAAGTTATTTACTTGAAGATCTGCATTTTTTTAATAGTTTAAAATTAAAAACTCTAAATTAACTACTTCGGTTCTATAAGTTATTTACTTGAAGATCAGAATTTTGTTAATAGTTTAAAATTGAAAACTCTTAAATAACTACGTTTGTTCTATAAGTTATTTACTTGAAGAACAGAATTTTGTAGCAATTTAAAATCAAAATCTTCTAACTAATACTTTAGTTCTTTAAGTTATTTACTTGAAGATCACAATTTTGCTAATAGTTTAAAATTGAAAACCCTAAAATAACTATTTTTGTTCTATAAGTTATTTACTTGAAGATCTGCATTTTGTTAATAGTTTAAAATTAAAAACTCTAAATTAACTACTTCTGTTCTATAAGTTATTTACTTGAAGATCAGAATTTTGTTAATAGTTTAAAATTGAAAACCCTAAAATAACGATTTTTGTTCTATAAGTTATTTACTTGAAAATCTTCGTTTAGTTAATAGTTTAAAATTAAAAACTCTAAATTAACTACTTCTGTTCTATAAGTTATTTACATGAAGATCAGAATTTTGTTAATAGTTTAAAATTGAAAACCCTAAAATAACTACTTTTGTTCTATAAGTTATTTACTTGAAGATCTGCATTTTTTTAATGGTTTAAAATTAAAAACTCTAAATTAACTACTTCGGTTCTATAAGTTATTTACTTGAAGATCAGAATTTTGTTAATAGTTTAAAATTGAAAACCCTAAAATAACTACTTTTGTTCTATAAGTTATTTACTTGAAGATCTGCATTTTGTTAATGGTTTAAAATTAAAAACTCTAAATTAACTACTTCTGTTCTATAAGTTATTTACTTGAAGATCAGAATTTTGTTAATAGTTTAAAATTGAAAACTCTAAAATAACTACTTTTGTTCTATAAGTTATTTACTTCAAGAACAGAATTTTGTAGCAATTCAAAATCAAAATCTTCTAACTAATACTTTAGTTCTTTAAATAATTCACTTGAAGATCAGAATTTCGCTAATAGTTTAAAATTGAAAACCCTAAAATAACTACTTTTGTTCTATAAGTTATTTACTTGTAGATCTGCATTTTGTTAATAGTTTAAAATTAAAGCTATAATCTAACAACTTTTGTTCTTTTAGTTATTTACTTAAAGAACAGAAATATGTAGACAATTTAAAATCAAAATCTTCAAACTAATACTTTAGTTCTTTAAGTTATTTACTTGAAGATCAGAATTTTGTTAATAGTTCAAAATTGAAAATACTAAAATAACTACGTCTGTTCTATAAGTTATTTAATTGACGATCAGAATGTTGTCAATGGTTTAAAATTGAAAACTCTAAAATAACTACTTTTGTTCTATAAGTTATTTACTTGAAGAACAGAATTTTGTAGCAATTTAAAATTAAAATCTTCTAACTAATACTTTAGTTCCTTAAGTTATTTACTTAAAGATCAGAATTTTGTTAATAGTTTAAAATTGAAAACCCTAAAATAACTACTTTTGTTCTATAAGTTATTTACTTGAAGATCTGCGGTTAGTTAATAGTTTAAAATTAAAAACTTTAATTAACTACTTCTGTTCTATAAGTTATTTACATGAAGATCAGAATTTTGTTAATAGTTTAAAATTGAAAACCCTGAAATAACTACTTTTGTTCTATAAGTTATTTACTTGAAGATCTGCATTTTGTTAATAGTTTAAAATTAAAAACTCTAAATTAACTACTTCTGTTCTATAAGTTATTTACTTGAAGATCAGAATTTTGTTAATAGTTTAAAATTGAAAACTCTAAAATAACCACTTTTGTTCTATAAGTTATTTACTTGAAGAACAGAATTTTGTAGCAATTTAAAATCAAAATTTTCTAACTAATACTTTAGTTCTTTAAGTTATTTACTTGAAGACCAGAATTTCGCTAATAGTTTAAAATTGAAAACCCTAAAATAACTACTTTTGTTCTATAAGTTATTTACTAGAAGATCTGCATTTTGTTAATAGTTTAAAATTAAAGCTATAATCTAACTACTTTTGTTCTTTTAGTTATTTTCTTAAAGAACAGAAATATGTAGACAATTTAAAATCAAAATCTTCAAACTAATACTTTAGTTCTTTAAGTTATTTACTTGAAGATCAGAATTTTGTTAATAGTTCAAATTGAAAATACTAAAATAACTACGTCTGTTCTATAGATTATTTAATTGACGATCAGAATGTTGTCAATGGTTTAAAATTGAAAACTCTAAAATAACTACTTTTGTTCTATAAGTCATTTACTTGAAGAACAGAATTTTGTAGCAATTTAAAATTAAAATCATCTAACTAATACTTTAGTTCCTTAAGTTATTTACATGAAGATCAGAATTTTGTTAATAGTTTAAAATTGAAAACCCTAAAATTAACTACTTTTGTTCTATAAGTTATTTACTTGAATATCTGCATTTTGTTATTAGTTTAAAATTAAAGCTATAATCTAACTACTTTTGTTCTTTTAGTTATTTACTTAAAGAACATAAATATGTAGGCAATTTAAAATCAAAATCTTCAAACTAATACTTTAATTCTTTAAGTTATTTACTTGAAGATCAAGATTTTGTTAATAGTTCAAAATTGAAAATACTAAAATAACTACGTTTGTTCTATAAGATATTTACTTGAAGATCTGGATTTTATTAATAGTTTAAAATTAAAAACTCTAAATTAACTACTTCTGTTCTATAAGTTATTTACTTGAAGTTCAGAATTTTGTTAATAGTTTAAAATTGAAAACCCTAAAATAACTACTTTTGTTCTATAAGTTATTTACTTGAAGATCTGCATTTTGTTAATAGTTTAAAATTAAAAACTCTAAATTAACTACATCTGTTCTATAAGTTATTTACTTGAAGATCAGAATTTTGCTAATAGTTTAAAATTAAAAACCCTAAAATGACAACTTTTGTTCTATAGGTTATTTACTTGAAGATGTGCGTTTAGTTAATAGTTTAAAATCAAAAACTCTAAATTAACTACTTCTGGTCTTTAAGTTATTTACTTGAAGATCAGAATTTTGTTAATAGTTTAAAATTGAAAACCCTAAAATTAACTACTTTTGTTCTATAAGTTATTTACTTGAATATCTGCATTTTGTTATTAGTTTAAAATTAAAGCTATAATCTAACTACTTTTGTTCTTTCAGTTATTTACTTAAAGAACATAAATATGTAGGCAATTTAAAATCAAAATCTTCAAACTAATACTTTAATTCTTTAAGTTATTTACTTGAAGATCAAGATTTTGTTAATAGTTCAAAATTGAAAATACTAAAATAACTACGTTTGTTCTATAAGATATTTACTTGAAGATCTGGATTTTATTAATAGTTTAAAATTAAAAACTCTAAATTAACTACTTCTGTTCTATAAGTTATTTACTTGAAGTTCAGAATTTTGTTAATAGTTTAAAATTGAAAACCCTAAAATAACTACTTTTGTTCTATAAGTTATTTACTTGAATATCTGCATTTTGTTAATAGTTTAAAATTAAAAACTCTAAATTAACTACATCTGTTCTATAAGTTATTTACTTGAAGATCAGAATTTTGCTAATAGTTTAAAATTAAAAACCCTAAAATAACTACTTTTGTTCTATAAGTTATTTACTTGAAGATCTGCGTTTAGTTAATAGTTTAAAATCAAAAACTCTAAATTAACTACTTCTGGTCTTTAAGTTATTTACTTGAAGATCATAATTTTGTTAATAGTTTAAAATTGAAAACCCTAAAATAACTACTTTTGTTCTATAAGTTATTTACTTGAAGATCTGCATTTTGTTAATGGTTTAAAATTAAAAACTCTAAATTAACTACTTCTGTTCTATAAGTTATTTACTTGAAGATCAGAATTTTGTTAATAGTTTAAAATTGAAAACTCTAAAATAACTACTTTTGTTCTATAAGTTATTTACTTCAAGAACAGAATTTTGTAGCAATTCAAAATCAAAATCTTCTAACTAATACTTTAGTTCTTTAAATAATTCACTTGAAGATCAGAATTTCGCTAATAGTTTAAAATTGAAAACCCTAAAATAACTACTTTTGTTCTATAAGTTATTTACTTGTAGATCTGCATTTTGTTAATAGTTTAAAATTAAAGCTATAATCTAACAACTTTTGTTCTTTTAGTTATTTACTTAAAGAACAGAAATATGTAGACAATTTAAAATCAAAATCTTCAAACTAATACTTTAGTCCTTTAAGTTATTTACTTGAAGATCAGAATTTTGTTAATAGTTCAAAATTGAAAATACTAAAATAACTACGTCTGTTCTATAAGTTATTTAATTGACGATCAGAATGTTGTCAATGGTTTAAAATTGAAAACTCTAAAATAACTACTTTTGTTCTATAAGTTATTTACTTGAAGAACAGAATTTTGTAGCAATTTAAAATTAAAATCTTCTAACTAATACTTTAGTTCCTTAAGTTATTTACTTAAAGATCAGAATTTTGTTAATAGTTTAAAATTGAAAACCCTAAAATAACTACTTTTGTTCTATAAGTTATTTACTTGAAGATCTGCGGTTAGTTAATAGTTTAAAATTAAAAACTTTAATTAACTACTTCTGTTCTATAAGTTATTTACATGAAGATCAGAATTTTGTTAATAGTTTAAAATTGAAAACCCTGAAATAACTACTTTTGTTCTATAAGTTATTTACTTGAAGATCTGCATTTTGTTAATAGTTTAAAATTAAAAACTCTAAATTAACTACTTCTGTTCTATAAGTTATTTACTTGAAGATCAGAATTTTGTTAATAGTTTAAAATTGAAAACTCTAAAATAACTACTTTTGTTCTATAATTTATTTACTTGAAGAACAGAATTTTGTAGCAATTTAAAATCAAAATTTTCTAACTAATACTTTAGTTCTTTAAGTTATTTACTTGAAGACCAGAATTTCGCTAATAGTTTAAAATTGAAAACCCTAAAATAACTACTTTTGTTCTATAAGTTATTTACTAGAAGATCTGCATTTTGTTAATAGTTTAAAATTAAAGCTATAATCTAACTACTTTTGTTCTTTTAGTTATTTTCTTAAAGAACAGAAATATGTAGACAATTTAAAATCAAAATCTTCAAACTAATACTTTAGTTCTTTAAGTTATTTACTTGAAGATCAGAATTTTGTTAATAGTTCAAATTGAAAATACTAAAATAACTACGTCTGTTCTATAGATTATTTAATTGACGATCAGAATGTTGTCAATGGTTTAAAATTGAAAACTCTAAAATAACTACTTTTGTTCTATAAGTCATTTACTTGAAGAACAGAATTTTGTAGCAATTTAAAATTAAAATCATCTAACTAATACTTTAGTTCCTTAAGTTATTTACATGAAGATCAGAATTTTGTTAATAGTTTAAAATTGAAAACCCTAAAATAACTACTTTTGTTCTATAAGTTATTTACTTGAAGATCTGCATTTTTTTAATAGTTTAAAATTAAAAACTCTAAATTAACTACTTCGGTTCTATAAGTTATTTACTTGAAGATCAGAATTTTGTTAATATTTTAAAATTGAAAACTCTTAAATAACTACGTTTGTTCTATAAGTTATTTACTTGAAGAACAGAATTTTGTAGCAATTTAAAATCAAAATCTTCTAACTAATACTTTAGTTCTTTAAGTTATTTACTTGAAGATCACAATTTTGCTAATAGTTTAAAATTGAAAACCCTAAAATAACTATTTTTGTTCTATAAGTTATTTACTTGAAGATCTGCATTTTGTTAATAGTTTAAAATTAAAAACTCTAAATTAACTACTTCTGTTCTATAAGTTATTTACTTGAAGATCAGAATTTTGTTAATAGTTTAAAATTGAAAACCCTAAAATAACGATTTTTGTTCTATAAGTTATTTACTTGAAAATCTTCGTTTAGTTAATAGTTTAAAATTAAAAACTCTAAATTAACTACTTCTGTTCTATAAGTTATTTACATGAAGATCAGAATTTTGTTAATAGTTTAAAATTGAAAACCCTAAAATAACTACTTTTGTTCTATAAGTTATTTACTTGAAGATCTGCATTTTTTTAATGGTTTAAAATTAAAAACTCTAAATTAACTACTTCGGTTCTATAAGTTATTTACTTGAAGATCAGAATTTTGTTAATAGTTTAAAATTGAAAACCCTAAAATAACTACTTTTGTTCTATAAGTTATTTACTTGAAGATCTGCATTTTGTTAATGGTTTAAAATTAAAAACTCTAAATTAACTACTTCTGTTCTATAAGTTATTTACTTGAAGATCAGAATTTTGTTAATAGTTTAAAATTGAAAACTCTAAAATAACTACTTTTGTTCTATAAGTTATTTACTTCAAGAACAGAATTTTGTAGCAATTCAAAATCAAAATCTTCTAACTAATACTTTAGTTCTTTAAATAATTCACTTGAAGATCAGAATTTCGCTAATAGTTTAAAATTGAAAACCCTAAAATAACTACTTTTGTTCTATAAGTTATTTACTTGTAGATCTGCATTTTGTTAATAGTTTAAAATTAAAGCTATAATCTAACAACTTTTGTTCTTTTAGTTATTTACTTAAAGAACAGAAATATGTAGACAATTTAAAATCAAAATCTTCAAACTAATACTTTAGTTCTTTAAGTTATTTACTTGAAGATCAGAATTTTGTTAATAGTTCAAAATTGAAAATACTAAAATAACTACGTCTGTTCTATAAGTTATTTAATTGACGATCAGAATGTTGTCAATGGTTTAAAATTGAAAACTCTAAAATAACTACTTTTGTTCTATAAGTTATTTACTTGAAGAACAGAATTTTGTAGCAATTTAAAATTAAAATCTTCTAACTAATACTTTAGTTCCTTAAGTTATTTACTTAAAGATCAGAATTTTGTTAATAGTTTAAAATTGAAAACCCTAAAATAACTACTTTTGTTCTATAAGTTATTTACTTGAAGATCTGCGGTTAGTTAATAGTTTAAAATTAAAAACTTTAATTAACTACTTCTGTTCTATAAGTTATTTACATGAAGATCAGAATTTTGTTAATAGTTTAAAATTGAAAACCCTGAAATAACTACTTTTGTTCTATAAGTTATTTACTTGAAGATCTGCATTTTGTTAATAGTTTAAAATTAAAAACTCTAAATTAACTACTTCTGTTCTATAAGTTATTTACTTGAAGATCAGAATTTTGTTAATAGTTTAAAATTGAAAACTCTAAAATAACCACTTTTGTTCTATAAGTTATTTACTTGAAGAACAGAATTTTGTAGCAATTTAAAATCAAAATTTTCTAACTAATACTTTAGTTCTTTAAGTTATTTACTTGAAGACCAGAATTTCGCTAATAGTTTAAAATTGAAAACCCTAAAATAACTACTTTTGTTCTATAAGTTATTTACTAGAAGATCTGCATTTTGTTAATAGTTTAAAATTAAAGCTATAATCTAACTACTTTTGTTCTTTTAGTTACTTTCTTAAAGAACAGAAATATGTAGACAATTTAAAATCAAAATCTTCAAACTAATACTTTAGTTCTTTAAGTTATTTACTTGAAGATCAGAATTTTGTTAATAGTTCAAATTGAAAATACTAAAATAACTACGTCTGTTCTATAGATTATTTAATTGACGATCAGAATGTTGTCAATGGTTTAAAATTGAAAACTCTAAAATAACTACTTTTGTTCTATAAGTCATTTACTTGAAGAACAGAATTTTGTAGCAATTTAAAATTAAAATCATCTAACTAATACTTTAGTTCCTTAAGTTATTTACATGAAGATCAGAATTTTGTTAATAGTTTAAAATTAAAAACCCTAAAATTAACTACTTTTGTTCTATAAGTTATTTACTTGAATATCTGCATTTTGTTATTAGTTTAAAATTAAAGCTATAATCTAACTACTTTTGTTCTTTTAGTTATTTACTTAAAGAACATAAATATGTAGGCAATTTAAAATCAAAATCTTCAAACTAATACTTTAATTCTTTAAGTTATTTACTTGAAGATCAAGATTTTGTTAATAGTTCAAAATTGAAAATACTAAAATAACTACGTTTGTTCTATAAGATATTTACTTGAAGATCTGGATTTTATTAATAGTTTAAAATTAAAAACTCTAAATTAACTACTTCTGTTCTATAAGTTATTTACTTGAAGTTCAGAATTTTGTTAATAGTTTAAAATTGAAAACCCTAAAATAACTACTTTTGTTCTATAAGTTATTTACTTGAAGATCTGCATTTTGTTAATAGTTTAAAATTAAAAACTCTAAATTAACTACATCTGTTCTATAAGTTATTTACTTGAAGATCAGAATTTTGCTAATAGTTTAAAATTAAAAACCCTAAAATGACAACTTTTGTTCTATAGGTTATTTACTTGAAGATGTGCGTTTAGTTAATAGTTTAAAATCAAAAACTCTAAATTAACTACTTCTGGTCTTTAAGTTATTTACTTGAAGATCAGAATTTTGTTAATAGTTTAAAATTGAAAACCCTAAAATTAACTACTTTTGTTCTATAAGTTATTTACTTGAATATCTGCATTTTGTTATTAGTTTAAAATTAAAGCTATAATCTAACTACTTTTGTTCTTTTAGTTATTTACTTAAAGAACATAAATATGTAGGCAATTTAAAATCAAAATCTTCAAACTAATACTTTAATTCTTTAAGTTATTTACTTGAAGATCAAGATTTTGTTAATAGTTCAAAATTGAAAATACTAAAATAACTACGTTTGTTCTATAAGATATTTACTTGAAGATCTGGATTTTATTAATAGTTTAAAATTAAAAACTCTAAATTAACTACTTCTGTTCTATAAGTTATTTACTTGAAGTTCAGAATTTTGTTAATAGTTTAAAATTGAAAACCCTAAAATAACTACTTTTGTTCTATAAGTTATTTACTTGAATATCTGCATTTTGTTAATAGTTTAAAATTAAAAACTCTAAATTAACTACTTCTGGTCTTTAAGTTATTTACTTGAAGATCAGAATTTTGTTAATAGTTTAAAATTGAAAACTCTAAAATAACTGCTTTTGTTCTATAAGTTATTTACTTGAAGAACAGAATTTTGTAGCAATTTAAAATCAAAATCTTCTAACTAATACTTTAGTTCTTTAAGTTATTTACTTGAAGATCAGAATTTTGCTAATAGTTTATAATTGAAAACCCTAAAATAACTACTTTTGTTTTATAAGGTATTTACTTGAAGATCTGCATTTTGTTAATAGTTCAAAATTGAAAATACTAAAATAACTACGTTTGTTCTATAAGTTATTTACTTGAAGATCTGGATTTTGTTAATAGTTTAAAATTAAAAACTCTAAATTAACTACTTCTGTTCTATAAGTTATTTACTTGAAGATCAGAATTTTGTTAATAGTTTAAAATTGAAAACCCTAAAATAACTATTTTTGTTCTATAAGTTATTTACTTGAAGATCTGCATTTTGTTAATAGTTTAAAATTAAAAACTCTAAATTAACTACTTCTGTTCTATAAGTTATTTACTTGAAGATCAGAATGTTGTCAATAGTTTAAAATTGAAAACTCTAAAATAACTACTTTTGTTCAATAAGTTATTTACTTGAAGAACAGAATTTTGTAGCAATTTAAAATTAAAATCTTCTAACTAATACTTTAGTTCCTTAAGTTACTTACTTAAAGATCAGAATTTTGTTAATAGTTTAAAATTGAAAACCCTAAAATAACTACTTTTGTTCTATAAGTTATTTACTTGAAGATCTGCGTTTAGTTAATAGTTTAAAATTAAAAACTCTAAATTAACTACTTCTGTTCTATAAGTTATTTACATGAAGATCAGAATTTTGTTAATAGTTTAAAATTGAAAACCCTAAAATAACTACTTTTGTTCTATAAGTTATTTACTTGAAGATCTGCATTTTTTTAATAGTTTAAAATTAAAAACTCTAAATTAACTACTTCGGTTCTATAAGTTATTTACTTGAAGATCAGAATTTTGTTAATAGTTTAAAATTGAAAACTCTAAAATAACTACGTTTGTTCTATAAGTTATTTACTTGAAGAACAGAATTTTGTAGCAATTTAAAATCAAAATCTTCTAACTAATACTTTAGTTCCTTAAGTTACTTACTTAAAGATCAGAATTTCGTTAATAGTTTAAAATTGAAAACCCTAAAATAACTACTTTTGTTCTATAAGTTATTTACTTGAAGATCTGCATTTTGTTAATGGTTTAAAATTAAAAACTCTAAATTAACTACTTCTGTTCTATAAGTTATTTACTTGAAGATCAGAATTTTGTTAATAGTTTAAAATTGAAAACTCTAAAATAACTACTTTTGTTCTATAAGTTATTTACTTCAAGAACAGAATTTTGTAGCAATTCAAAATCAAAATCTTCTAACTAATACTTTAGTTCTTTAAATAATTCACTTGAAGATCAGAATTTCGCTAATAGTTTAAAATTGAAAACCCTAAAATAACTACTTTTGTTCTATAAGTTATTTACTTGTAGATCTGCATTTTGTTAATAGTTTAAAATTAAAGCTATAATCTAACAACTTTTGTTCTTTTAGTTATTTACTTAAAGAACAGAAATATGTAGACAATTTAAAATCAAAATCTTCAAACTAATACTTTAGTTCTTTAAGTTATTTACTTGAAGATCAGAATTTTGTTAATAGTTCAAAATTGAAAATACTAAAATAACTACGTCTGTTCTATAAGTTATTTAATTGACGATCAGAATGTTGTCAATGGTTTAAAATTGAAAACTCTAAAATAACTACTTTTGTTCTATAAGTTATTTACTTGAAGAACAGAATTTTGTAGCAATTTAAAATTAAAATCTTCTAACTAATACTTTAGTTCCTTAAGTTATTTACTTAAAGATCAGAATTTTGTTAATAGTTTAAAATTGAAAACCCTAAAATAACTACTTTTGTTCTATAAGTTATTTACTTGAAGATCTGCGGTTAGTTAATAGTTTAAAATTAAAAACTTTAATTAACTACTTCTGTTCTATAAGTTATTTACATGAAGATCAGAATTTTGTTAATAGTTTAAAATTGAAAACCCTGAAATAACTACTTTTGTTCTATAAGTTATTTACTTGAAGATCTGCATTTTGTTAATAGTTTAAAATTAAAAACTCTAAATTAACTACTTCTGTTCTATAAGTTATTTACTTGAAGATCAGAATTTTGTTAATAGTTTAAAATTGAAAACTCTAAAATAACCACTTTTGTTCTATAAGTTATTTACTTGAAGAACAGAATTTTGTAGCAATTTAAAATCAAAATTTTCTAACTAATACTTTAGTTCTTTAAGTTATTTACTTGAAGACCAGAATTTCGCTAATAGTTTAAAATTGAAAACCCTAAAATAACTACTTTTGTTCTATAAGTTATTTACTAGAAGATCTGCATTTTGTTAATAGTTTAAAATTAAAGCTATAATCTAACTACTTTTGTTCTTTTAGTTATTTTCTTAAAGAACAGAAATATGTAGACAATTTAAAATCAAAATCTTCAAACTAATACTTTAGTTCTTTAAGTTATTTACTTGAAGATCAGAATTTTGTTAATAGTTCAAATTGAAAATACTAAAATAACTACGTCTGTTCTATAGATTATTTAATTGACGATCAGAATGTTGTCAATGGTTTAAAATTGAAAACTCTAAAATAACTACTTTTGTTCTATAAGTCATTTACTTGAAGAACAGAATTTTGTAGCAATTTAAAATTAAAATCATCTAACTAATACTTTAGTTCCTTAAGTTATTTACATGAAGATCAGAATTTTGTTAATAGTTTAAAATTGAAAACCCTAAAATTAACTACTTTTGTTCTATAAGTTATTTACTTGAATATCTGCATTTTGTTATTAGTTTAAAATTAAAGCTATAATCTAACTACTTTTGTTCTTTTAGTTATTTACTTAAAGACCATAAATATGTAGGCAATTTAAAATCAAAATCTTCAAACTAATACTTTAATTCTTTAAGTTATTTACTTGAAGATCAAGATTTTGTTAATAGTTCAAAATTGAAAATACTAAAATAACTACGTTTGTTCTATAAGATATTTACTTGAAGATCTGGATTTTATTAATAGTTTAAAATTAAAAACTCTAAATTAACTACTTCTGTTCTATAAGTTATTTACTTGAAGTTCAGAATTTTGTTAATAGTTTAAAATTGAAAACCCTAAAATAACTACTTTTGTTCTATAAGTTATTTACTTGAAGATCTGCATTTTGTTAATAGTTTAAAATTAAAAACTCTAAATTAACTACATCTGTTCTATAAGTTATTTACTTGAAGATCAGAATTTTGCTAATAGTTTAAAATTAAAAACCCTAAAATGACAACTTTTGTTCTATAGGTTATTTACTTGAAGATGTGCGTTTAGTTAATAGTTTAAAATCAAAAACTCTAAATTAACTACTTCTGGTCTTTAAGTTATTTACTTGAAGATCAGAATTTTGTTAATAGTTTAAAATTGAAAACCCTAAAATTAACTACTTTTGTTCTATAAGTTATTTACTTGAATATCTGCATTTTGTTATTAGTTTAAAATTAAAGCTATAATCTAACTACTTTTGTTCTTTTAGTTATTTACTTAAAGAACATAAATATGTAGGCAATTTAAAATCAAAATCTTCAAACTAATACTTTAATTCTTTAAGTTATTTACTTGAAGATCAAGATTTTGTTAATAGTTCAAAATTGAAAATACTAAAATAACTACGTTTGTTCTATAAGATATTTACTTGAAGATCTGGATTTTATTAATAGTTTAAAATTAAAAACTTTAAATTAACTACTTCTGTTCTATAAGTTATTTACTTGAAGTTCAGAATTTTGTTAATAGTTTAAAATTGAAAACCCTAAAATAACTACTTTTGTTCTATAAGTTATTTACTTGAATATCTGCATTTTGTTAATAGTTTAAAATTAAAAACTCTAAATTAACTACATCTGTTCTATAAGTTATTTACTTGAAGATCAGAATTTTGCTAATAGTTTAAAATTAAAAACCCTAAAATAACTACTTTTGTTCTATAAGTTATTTACTTGAAGATCTGCGTTTAGTTAATAGTTTAAAATCAAAAACTCTAAATTAACTACTTCTGGTCTTTAAGTTATTTACTTGAAGATCAGAATTTTGTTAATAGTTTAAAATTGAAAACTCTAAAATAACTGCTTTTGTTCTATAAGTTATTTACTTGAAGAACAGAATTTTGTAGCAATTTAAAATCAAAATCTTCTAACTAATACTTTAGTTCTTTAAGTTATTTACTTGAAGATCAGAATTTTGCTAATAGTTTATAATTGAAAACCCTAAAATAACTACTTTTGTTTTATAAGGTATTTACTTGAAGATCTGCATTTTGTTAATAGTTCAAAATTGAAAATACTAAAATAACTACGTTTGTTCTATAAGTTATTTACTTGAAGATCTGGATTTTGTTAATAGTTTAAAATTAAAAACTCTAAATTAACTACTTCTGTTCTATAAGTTATTTACTTGAAGATCAGAATTTTGTTAATAGTTTAAAATTGAAAACCCTAAAATAACTATTTTTGTTCTATAAGTTATTTACTTGAAGATCTGCATTTTGTTAATAGTTTAAAATTAAAAACTCTAAATTAACTACTTCTGTTCTATAAGTTATTTACTTGAAGATCAGAATGTTGTCAATAGTTTAAAATTGAAAACTCTAAAATAACTACTTTTGTTCAATAAGTTATTTACTTGAAGAACAGAATTTTGTAGCAATTTAAAATTAAAATCTTCTAACTAATACTTCAGTTCCTTAAGTTACTTACTTAAAGATCAGAATTTTGTTAATAGTTTAAAATTGAAAACCCTAAAATAACTACTTTTGTTCTATAAGTTATTTACTTGAAGATCTGCGTTTAGTTAATAGTTTAAAATTAAAAACTCTAAATTAACTACTTCTGTTCTATAAGTTATTTACATGAAGATCAGAATTTTGTTAATAGTTTAAAATTGAAAACCCTAAAATAACTACTTTTGTTCTATAAGTTATTTACTTGAAGATCTGCATTTTTTTAATAGTTTAAAATTAAAAACTCTAAATTAACTACTTCGGTTCTATAAGTTATTTACTTGAAGATCAGAATTTTGTTAATAGTTTAAAATTGAAAACTCTAAAATAACTACGTTTGTTCTATAAGTTATTTACTTGAAGAACAGAATTTTGTAGCAATTTAAAATCAAAATCTTCTAACTAATACTTTAGTTCCTTAAGTTACTTACTTAAAGATCAGAATTTCGTTAATAGTTTAAAATTGAAAACCCTAAAATAACTACTTTTGTTCTATAAGTTATTTACTTGAAGATCTGCATTTTGTTAATGGTTTAAAATTAAAAACTCTAAATTAACTACTTCTGTTCTATAAGTTATTTACTTGAAGATCAGAATTTTGTTAATAGTTTAAAATTGAAAACTCTAAAATAACTACTTTTGTTCTATAAGTTATTTACTTCAAGAACAGAATTTTGTAGCAATTCAAAATCAAAATCTTCTAACTAATACTTTAGTTCTTTAAATAATTCACTTGAAGATCAGAATTTCGCTAATAGTTTAAAATTGAAAACCCTAAAATAACTACTTTTGTTCTATAAGTTATTTACTTGTAGATCTGCATTTTGTTAATAGTTTAAAATTAAAGCTATAATCTAACAACTTTTGTTCTTTTAGTTATTTACTTAAAGAACAGAAATATGTAGACAATTTAAAATCAAAATCTTCAAACTAATACTTTAGTTCTTTAAGTTATTTACTTGAAGATCAGAATTTTGTTAATAGTTCAAAATTGAAAATACTAAAATAACTACGTCTGTTCTATAAGTTATTTAATTGACGATCAGAATGTTGTCAATGGTTTAAAATTGAAAACTCTAAAATAACTACTTTTGTTCTATAAGTTATTTACTTGAAGAACAGAATTTTGTAGCAATTTAAAATTAAAATCTTCTAACTAATACTTTAGTTCCTTAAGTTATTTACTTAAAGATCAGAATTTTGTTAATAGTTTAAAATTGAAAACCCTAAAATAACTACTTTTGTTCTATAAGTTATTTACTTGAAGATCTGCGGTTAGTTAATAGTTTAAAATTAAAAACTTTAATTAACTACTTCTGTTCTATAAGTTATTTACATGAAGATCAGAATTTTGTTAATAGTTTAAAATTGAAAACCCTGAAATAACTACTTTTGTTCTATAAGTTATTTACTTGAAGATCTGCATTTTGTTAATAGTTTAAAATTAAAAACTCTAAATTAACTACTTCTGTTCTATAAGTTATTTACTTGAAGATCAGAATTTTGTTAATAGTTTAAAATTGAAAACTCTAAAATAACCACTTTTGTTCTATAAGTTATTTACTTGAAGAACAGAATTTTGTAGCAATTTAAAATCAAAATTTTCTAACTAATACTTTAGTTCTTTAAGTTATTTACTTGAAGACCAGAATTTCGCTAATAGTTTAAAATTGAAAACCCTAAAATAACTACTTTTGTTCTATAAGTTATTTACTAGAAGATCTGCATTTTGTTAATAGTTTAAAATTAAAGCTATAATCTAACTACTTTTGTTCTTTTAGTTATTTTCTTAAAGAACAGAAATATGTAGACAATTTAAAATCAAAATCTTCAAACTAATACTTTAGTTCTTTAAGTTATTTACTTGAAGATCAGAATTTTGTTAATAGTTCAAATTGAAAATACTAAAATAACTACGTCTGTTCTATAGATTATTTAATTGACGATCAGAATGTTGTCAATGGTTTAAAATTGAAAACTCTAAAATAACTACTTTTGTTCTATAAGTCATTTACTTGAAGAACAGAATTTTGTAGCAATTTAAAATTAAAATCATCTAACTAATACTTTAGTTCCTTAAGTTATTTACATGAAGATCAGAATTTTGTTAATAGTTTAAAATTGAAAACCCTAAAATTAACTACTTTTGTTCTATAAGTTATTTACTTGAATATCTGCATTTTGTTATTAGTTTAAAATTAAAGCTATAATCTAACTACTTTTGTTCTTTTAGTTATTTACTTAAAGACCATAAATATGTAGGCAATTTAAAATCAAAATCTTCAAACTAATACTTTAATTCTTTAAGTTATTTACTTGAAGATCAAGATTTTGTTAATAGTTCAAAATTGAAAATACTAAAATAACTACGTTTGTTCTATAAGATATTTACTTGAAGATCTGGATTTTATTAATAGTTTAAAATTAAAAACTCTAAATTAACTACTTCTGTTCTATAAGTTATTTACTTGAAGTTCAGAATTTTGTTAATAGTTTAAAATTGAAAACCCTAAAATAACTACTTTTGTTCTATAAGTTATTTACTTGAAGATCTGCATTTTGTTAATAGTTTAAAATTAAAAACTCTAAATTAACTACATCTGTTCTATAAGTTATTTACTTGAAGATCAGAATTTTGCTAATAGTTTAAAATTAAAAACCCTAAAATGACAACTTTTGTTCTATAGGTTATTTACTTGAAGATGTGCGTTTAGTTAATAGTTTAAAATCAAAAACTCTAAATTAACTACTTCTGGTCTTTAAGTTATTTACTTGAAGATCAGAATTTTGTTAATAGTTTAAAATTGAAAACCCTAAAATTAACTACTTTTGTTCTATAAGTTATTTACTTGAATATCTGCATTTTGTTATTAGTTTAAAATTAAAGCTATAATCTAACTACTTTTGTTCTTTTAGTTATTTACTTAAAGAACATAAATATGTAGGCAATTTAAAATCAAAATCTTCAAACTAATACTTTAATTCTTTAAGTTATTTACTTGAAGATCAAGATTTTGTTAATAGTTCAAAATTGAAAATACTAAAATAACTACGTTTGTTCTATAAGATATTTACTTGAAGATCTGGATTTTATTAATAGTTTAAAATTAAAAACTTTAAATTAACTACTTCTGTTCTATAAGTTATTTACTTGAAGTTCAGAATTTTGTTAATAGTTTAAAATTGAAAACCCTAAAATAACTACTTTTGTTCTATAAGTTATTTACTTGAATATCTGCATTTTGTTAATAGTTTAAAATTAAAAACTCTAAATTAACTACATCTGTTCTATAAGTTATTTACTTGAAGATCAGAATTTTGCTAATAGTTTAAAATTAAAAACCCTAAAATAACTACTTTTGTTCTATAAGTTATTTACTTGAAGATCTGCGTTTAGTTAATAGTTTAAAATCAAAAACTCTAAATTAACTACTTCTGGTCTTTAAGTTATTTACTTGAAGATCAGAATTTTGTTAATAGTTTAAAATTGAAAACTCTAAAATAACTGCTTTTGTTCTATAAGTTATTTACTTGAAGAACAGAATTTTGTAGCAATTTAAAATCAAAATCTTCTAACTAATACTTTAGTTCTTTAAGTTATTTACTTGAAGATCAGAATTTTGCTAATAGTTTATAATTGAAAACCCTAAAATAACTACTTTTGTTTTATAAGGTATTTACTTGAAGATCTGCATTTTGTTAATAGTTCAAAATTGAAAATACTAAAATAACTACGTTTGTTCTATAAGTTATTTACTTGAAGATCTGGATTTTGTTAATAGTTTAAAATTAAAAACTCTAAATTAACTACTTCTGTTCTATAAGTTATTTACTTGAAGATCAGAATTTTGTTAATAGTTTAAAATTGAAAACCCTAAAATAACTATTTTTGTTCTATAAGTTATTTACTTGAAGATCTGCATTTTGTTAATAGTTTAAAATTAAAAACTCTAAATTAACTACTTCTGTTCTATAAGTTATTTACTTGAAGATCAGAATGTTGTCAATAGTTTAAAATTGAAAACTCTAAAATAACTACTTTTGTTCAATAAGTTATTTACTTGAAGAACAGAATTTTGTAGCAATTTAAAATTAAAATCTTCTAACTAATACTTCAGTTCCTTAAGTTACTTACTTAAAGATCAGAATTTTGTTAATAGTTTAAAATTGAAAACCCTAAAATAACTACTTTTGTTCTATAAGTTATTTACTTGAAGATCTGCGTTTAGTTAATAGTTTAAAATTAAAAACTCTAAATTAACTACTTCTGTTCTATAAGTTATTTACATGAAGATCAGAATTTTGTTAATAGTTTAAAATTGAAAACCCTAAAATAACTACTTTTGTTCTATAAGTTATTTACTTGAAGATCTGCATTTTTTTAATAGTTTAAAATTAAAAACTCTAAATTAACTACTTCGGTTCTATAAGTTATTTACTTGAAGATCAGAATTTTGTTAATAGTTTAAAATTGAAAACTCTAAAATAACTACGTTTGTTCTATAAGTTATTTACTTGAAGAACAGAATTTTGTAGCAATTTAAAATCAAAATCTTCTAACTAATACTTTAGTTCCTTAAGTTACTTACTTAAAGATCAGAATTTCGTTAATAGTTTAAAATTGAAAACCCTAAAATAACTACTTTTGTTCTATAAGTTATTTACTTGAAGATCTGCATTTTGTTAATGGTTTAAAATTAAAAACTCTAAATTAACTACTTCTGTTCTATAAGTTATTTACTTGAAGATCAGAATTTTGTTAATAGTTTAAAATTGAAAACTCTAAAATAACTACTTTTGTTCTATAAGTTATTTACTTCAAGAACAGAATTTTGTAGCAATTCAAAATCAAAATCTTCTAACTAATACTTTAGTTCTTTAAATAATTCACTTGAAGATCAGAATTTCGCTAATAGTTTAAAATTGAAAACCCTAAAATAACTACTTTTGTTCTATAAGTTATTTACTTGTAGATCTGCATTTTGTTAATAGTTTAAAATTAAAGCTATAATCTAACAACTTTTGTTCTTTTAGTTATTTACTTAAAGAACAGAAATATGTAGACAATTTAAAATCAAAATCTTCAAACTAATACTTTAGTTCTTTAAGTTATTTACTTGAAGATCAGAATTTTGTTAATAGTTCAAAATTGAAAATACTAAAATAACTACGTCTGTTCTATAAGTTATTTAATTGACGATCAGAATGTTGTCAATGGTTTAAAATTGAAAACTCTAAAATAACTACTTTTGTTCTATAAGTTATTTACTTGAAGAACAGAATTTTGTAGCAATTTAAAATTAAAATCTTCTAACTAATACTTTAGTTCCTTAAGTTATTTACTTAAAGATCAGAATTTTGTTAATAGTTTAAAATTGAAAACCCTAAAATAACTACTTTTGTTCTATAAGTTATTTACTTGTGATCTGCGTTTAGTTAATAGTTTAAAATTAAAAACTTTAATTAACTACTTCTGTTCTATAAGTTATTTACATGAAGATCAGAATTTTGTTAATAGTTTAAAATTGAAAACCCTACAATAACTACTTTTGTTCTATAAGTTATTTACTTGAAGATCTGCATTTTGTTAATAGTTTAAAATTAAAAACTCTAAATTAACTACTTCTGTTCTATAAGTTATTTACTTGAAGATCAGAATTTTGTTAATAGTTTAAAATTGAAAACTCTAAAATAACTACTTTTGTTCTATAAGTTATTTACTTGAAGAACAGAATTTTGTAGCAATTTAAAATTAAAATCATCTAACTAATACTTTAGTTCCTTAAGTTATTTACATGAAGATCAGAATTTTGTTAATAGTTTAAAATTGAAAACCCTAAAATTAACTACTTTTGTTCTATAAGTTATTTACTTGAATATCTGCATTTTGTTATTAGTTTAAAATTAAAGCTATAATCTAACTACTTTTGTTCTTTTAGTTATTTACTTAAAGAACATAAATATGTAGGCAATTTAAAATCAAAATCTTCAAACTAATACTTTAATTCTTTAAGTTATTTACTTGAAGATCAAGATTTTGTTAATAGTTCAAAATTGAAAATACTAAAATAACTACGTTTGTTCTATAAGATATTTACTTGAAGATCTGGATTTTATTAATAGTTTAAAATTAAAAACTCTAAATTAACTACTTCTGTTCTATAAGTTATTTACTTGAAGTTCAGAATTTTGTTAATAGTTTAAAATTGAAAACCCTAAAATAACTACTTTTGTTCTATAAGTTATTTACTTGAAGATCTGCATTTTGTTAATAGTTTAAAATTAAAAACTCTAAATTAACTACATCTGTTCTATAAGTTATTTACTTGAAGATCAGAATTTTGCTAATAGTTTAAAATTAAAAACCCTAAAATAACTACTTTTGTTCTATAAGTTATTTACTTGAAGATCTGCGTTTAGTTAATAGTTTAAAATCAAAAACTCTAAATTAACTACTTCTGGTCTTTAAGTTATTCACTTGAAGATCAGAATTTTGTTAATAGTTTAAAATTGAAAACTCTAAAATAACTGCTTTTGTTCTATAAGTTATTTACTTGAAGAACAGAATTTTGTAGCAATTTAAAATCAAAATCTTCTAACTAATACTTTAGTTCTTTAAGTTATTTACTTGAAGATCAGAATTTTGCTAATAGTTTATAATTGAAAACCCTAAAATAACTACTTTTGTTTTATAAGGTATTTACTTGAAGATCTGCATTTTGTTAATAGTTCAAAATTGAAAATACTAAAATAACTACGTTTGTTCTATAAGTTATTTACTTGAAGATCTGGATTTTGTTAATAGTTTAAAATTAAAAACTCTAAATTAACTACTTCTGTTCTATAAGTTATTTACTTGAAGATCAGAATTTTGTTAATAGTTTAAAATTGAAAACCCTAAAATAACTATTTTTGTTCTATAAGTTATTTACTTGAAGATCTGCATTTTGTTAATAGTTTAAAATTAAAAACTCTAAATTAACTACTTCTGTTCTATAAGTTATTTACTTGAAGATCAGAATGTTGTCAATAGTTTAAAATTGAAAACTCTAAAATAACTACTTTTGTTCAATAAGTTATTTACTTGAAGAACAGAATTTTGTAGCAATTTAAAATTAAAATCTTCTAACTAATACTTTAGTTCCTTAAGTTACTTACTTAAAGATCAGAATTTTGTTAATAGTTTAAAATTGAAAACCCTAAAATAACTACTTTTGTTCTATAAGTTATTTACTTGAAGATCTGCGTTTAGTTAAATGTAAAATTAAAAACTCTAAATTAACTACTTCTGTTCTATAAGTTATTTACATGAAGATCAGAATTTTGTTAATAGTTTAAAATTGAAAACCCTAAAATAACTACTTTTGTTCTATAAGTTATTTACTTGAAGATCTGCATTTTGTTAATAGTTTAAAATTAAAAACTCTAAATTAACTACTTCTGGTCTATAAGTTATTTACTTGAAGATCAGAATTTTGTTAATAGTTTAAAATTGAAAACTCTAAAATAACTGCTTTTGTTCTATAAGTTATTTACTTGAAGAACAGAATTTTGTAGCAATTTAAAATCAAAATCTTCTAACTAATACTTTAGTTCTTTAAGTTATTTACTTGAAGATCAGAATTTTGCTAATAGTTTAAAATTCAAAACCCTAAAATAACTACTTTTGTTTTATAAGTTATTTACTTGAAGATCTGCATTTTGTTAATAGTTTAAAATTAAAAACTCTAAATTAACTACTTCTGTTCTATAAGTTATTTACTTGAAGATCAGAATGTTGTCAATAGTTTAAAATTGAAAACTCTAAAATAACTACTTTTGTTCTATAAGTTATTTACTTGAAGAACAGAATTTTGTAGCAATTTAAAATTAAAATCTTCTAACTAATACTTTAGTTCCTTAAGTTACTTACTTAAAGATCAGAATTTTGTTAATAGTTTAAAATTAAAAACCCTTAAATAACTACTTTTGTTCTATAAGTTATTTACTTGAAGATCTGCGTTTAGTTAATAGTTTAAAATTAAAAACTCTAAATTAACTACTTCTGTTCTATAAGTTATTTACATGAAGATCAGAATTTTGTTAATAGTTTAAAATTGAAAACCCTAAAATAACTACTTTTGTTCTATAAGGTATTTACTTGAAGATCTGCATTTTGTTAATAGTTTAAAATTAAAAACTCTAAATTAACTACTTCTGGTCTAGAAGTTATTTACTTGAAGATCAGAATTTTGTTAATAGTTTAAAATTGAGAACCCTAAAATAACTACTTTTGTTCTATAAGTTATTTACTTGAAGATCTGGATTTTGTTAATAGTTTAAAATTAAAAACTCTAAATTAACTACTTCTGTTCTATAAGTTATTTACTTGTAGATCAGAATTTTGTTAATAGTTTAAAATTGAAAACCCTAAAATAACTACTTTTGTTCTATAAGTTATTTAAAAATAATTAGAATTATTAGCTCTTGAAAATTTATATAAATATAATATCAGTAATGAGCTAAGTTAACAATAAATCAAACTAATATTTTCGAGCTTTCGAGAGTTTTTATTAATAATATATTAATATATAATATATTAATAATATCATTATTAATATATTTTGATAAAGAGAGTTTCCACTCTCGAAAGCTCGAAAATATTAGTTTGATTTATTGTTAACTTAGCTCATTACTGATATTATATTTATATAAGTTAATTACTTGAAGAACAGAATTTTGTAGCAATTTAAAATTAAAATCTTCTAACTAATACTTTAGTTCCTTAAGTTACTTACTTAAAGATCAGAATTTTGTTAATAGTTTAAAATTGAAAACCCTAAAATAACTACTTTTGTTCTATAAGTTATTTACTTGAAGATCTGCGTTTAGTTAATAGTTTAAAATTAAAAACTATAAATTAACTACTTCTGTTCTATAAGTTATTTATATGAAGATCAGAATTTTGTTAATAGTTTAAAATTGAAAACCCTAAAATAACTACTTTTGTTCTATAAGTTATTTACTTGAAGATCTGCATTTTGTTAATAGTTTAAAATTAAAAACTCTAAATTAACTACTTCTGGTCTATAAGTTATTTACTTGAAGATCAGAATTTTGTTAATAGTTTAAAATTGAAAACCCTAAAATAACTACTTTTGTTCTATAAGTTATTTACTTGAAGATCTGGATTTTGTTAATAGTTTAAAATTAAAAACTCTAAATTAACTACTTCTGTTCTATAAGTTATTTACTTGAAGATCAGAATTTTGTTAATAGTTTAAAATTGAAAACCCTAAAATAACTATTTTTGTTCTATAAGTTATTTACTTGAAGATCTGCATTTTGTTAATAGTTTAAAATTAAAAACTCTAAATTAACTACTTCTGTTCTATAAGTTATTTACTTGAAGATCAGAATGTTGTCAATAGTTTAAAATTGAAAACTCTAAAATAATTACTTTTGTTCTATGAGTTATTTACTTGAAGAACAGAATTTTGTAGCAATTTAAAATTAAAATCTTCTAACTAATACTTTAGTTCCTTAAGTTACTTACTTAAAGATCAGAATTTTGTTAATAGTTTAAAATTGAAAACCCTAAATTAACTACTTCTGTTCTATAAGTTATTTACATGAAGATCAGAATTTTGTTAATAGTTTAAAATTGAAAACCCTAAAATAACTACTTCTGTTCTATAAGTTATTTACATGAAGATCAGAATTTTGTTAATAGTTTAAAATTGAAAACTCTAAAATAACTGCTTTTGTTCTATTAGTTATTTACTTGAAGAACAGAATTTTGTAGCAATTTAAAATAAAAATCTTCTAACTAATACTTTAGTTCTTTAAGTTATTTACTTGAAGATCAGAATTTTGCTAATAGTTTAAAATTGAAAACCCTAAAATAACTACTTTTGTTTTATAAGTTATTTACTTGAAGATCTGCATTTTGTTAATAGTTCAAAATTGAAAACCCTAAAATATAACTACTTTTGTTCTATAAGTTATTTACTTGAAGATCTGCATTTTGTTAATAGTTTAAAATTAAAAACTCTAAATTAACTACTTCTGTTCTATAAGTTATTTACTTGAGGATCAGAATTTTGCTAATAGTTTAAAATTGAAAACCCTAAAATAACTACTTTTGTTCTATAAGTTATTTACTTGAAGATCAGAATTTTGCTAATAGTTTAAAATTGAAAACCCTAAAATAACTACTTTTGTTCTATAAGTTATTTACTTGAAGATCTGCATTTTGTTAATAGTTTAAAATTAAAAAATCTAAATTAACTACTTCTGTTCTATAAGTTATTTACTTGAAGATCAGAATTTTGTTAATAGTTTAAAATTGAAAACTCTAAAATAACTACTTTTGTTCTATAAGTTATTTACTTGAAGAACAGAATTTTGTAGCAATTTAAAATCAACATCTTCTAACTAATACTTTAGTTCTTGAAGTTATTTACTTGAAGATCACAATTTTGCTAATAGTTTAAAATTGAAAACCCTAAAATAACTACTTTTGTTCTATAAGTTATTTACTTGAAGATCTGCATTTTGTTAATAGTTTAAAATTAAAAAATCTAAATTAACTACTTCTGTTCTATAAGTTATTTACATGAAGATCACAATTTTGTTAATAGTTTAAAATTGAAAACCCTAAAATAACTACTTTTGTTCTATAAGTTATTTACTTGAAGATCTTCGTTTAGTTAATAGTTTAAAATTAAAAACTCTAAATTAACTACTTCTGTTCTATAAGTTATTTACATGAAAATCAGAATTTTGTTAATAGTTTAAAATTGAAAACCCTAAAATAACTACTTTTGTTCTATAAGTTATTTACTTGAAGATCTGCATTTTGTTAATAGTTTAAAATTAAAGCTATAATCTAACTACTTTTGTTCTTTTAGTTATTTACTTAAAGAACAGAAATATGGAGACAATTTAAAATCAAAATCTTCAAACTAATACTTTAGTTCTTTAAGTTATTTACTTGAAGATCAGAATGTTGTCAATGGTTTAAAATTGAAAACTCTAAAATAACTACTTTTGTTCTATAAGTTATTTACTTGAAGAACAGAATTTTGTAGCAATTTAAAATTAAAATCTTCTAACTAATACTTTAGTTCCTTAAGTTATTTACTTAAAGATCAGAATTTTGTTAATAGTTTAAAATTGAAAACCCTAAAATAACTACTTTTGTTCTATAAGTTATTTACTTGAAGATCTGCGTTTAGTTAATAGTTTAAAATTAAAAACTCTAAATTAACTACTTCTGTTCTATAAGTTATTTACATGAAGATCAGAATTTTGTTAATAGTTTAAAATTGAAAACCCTAAAATAACTACTTTTGTTCTATAAGTTATTTACTTGAAGATCTGCATTTTGTTAATAGTTTAAAATTAAAAACTCTAAATTAACTACTTCTGTTCTATAAGTTATTTACTTGAAGATCAGAATTTTGTTAATAGTTTAAAATTGAAAACTCTAAAATAACTACTTTTGTTCTATAAGTTATTTACTGTAGAACAGAATTTTGTAGCAATTTAAAATCAAAATCTTCTAACTAATACTTTAGTTCTTTAAGTTATTTACTTGAAGATCACAATTTTGCTAATAGTTTAAAATTGAAAACCCTAAAATAACTACTTTTGTTCTATAAGTTATTTACTTGAAGATCTGCATTTTGTTAATAGTTTAAAATTAAAAACTCTAAATTAACTACTTCTGGTCTATAAGTTATTTACTTGAAAATCAGTATTTTGTTAATATTTAAAATGAAAGCTATAAACTAACTACTTTGTTCTTTTAGTTATTTACTTAAAGAACAGAAATTTGTAGACAATTTAAAATCGAAATCTTCAAACTAATACTTTAGTTCTTTAAGTTATTTACTTGAAGGTCAGAATTTTGTTTATAGTTTAAAATTGAAAACCCTAAAATAACTATTTTTGTTCTAGAAGTTATTTACTTAAAGATCTGCATTTTGTTAATAGTTTAAAATTAAAAACTATAAATTAACTACTTCTGTTCTATAAGTTATTTACTTGAAGATCAGAATGTTGTTAATAGTTTAAAATTGAAAACCCTAAAATAACTACTTTTGTTCTATAAGTTATTTACTTGAAGATCAGAATGTTGTTAATAGTTTAAAATTGAAAACCCTAAAATAACTACTTTTGTTCTATAAGTTATTTACTTGAAGAACAGAATTTTGTAGCAATTTAAAATAAAAATCTTCTAACTAATATTTTAGTTCCTTAAGTTATTTACTTGAAGATCAGAATTTTGTTAATAGTTTAAAATTGAAAACCCTAAAACAACTACTTTTGTTCTAAATGTTATTTTCTTGAAAATCTGCATTTTGTTAATAGTTTAAAATTAAAAACTCTAAATAAACTACTTTTGTTCTATAAGTTATTTACTTGAAGATCTGCATTTTGTTAATAGTTTAAAATTAAAAACTCTAAATTAACTACTTCTGTTCTATAAGTTATTTACTTGAAGATCAGAATTTTGCTAATAGTTTAAAATTGAAAACCCTAAAATAACTACTTTTGTTCTATAAGTTATTTACTTGAAGATCTGCATTTTGTTAATAGTTTAAAATTAAAAACTCTAAATTAACTACTTCTGTTCTATAAGTTATTTACTTGAAGATCAGAATTTTGCTAATAGTTTAAAATTGAAAACCCTAAAATAACTACTTTTGTTCTTTTAGTTATTTACTTAAAGAACAGAAATATGTAGACAATTTAAAATCAAAATCTTCAAACTAATACTTTAGTTCTTTAAGTTATTTACTTGAAGATCAGAATTTTGTTAATAGTTCAAAATTGAAAATACTAAAATAACTACGTTTGTTCTATAGGTTATTTACTTGAAGAACAGAATTTTGTAGCAATTTAAAATCAAAATCTTCTAACTAATACTTTAGTTCTTTAAGTTATTTACTTGAAGATCACAATTTTGCTAATAGTTTAAAATTGAAAACCCTAAAATAACTATTTTTGTTCTATAAGTTATTTACTTGAAGATCTGCATTTTGTTAATAGTTTAAAATTAAAAACTCTAAATTAACTACTTCTGTTCTATAAGTTATTTACTTGAAGATCAGAATGTTGTCAATAGTTTAAAACTGAAAACTCTAAAATAACTACATTTGTTCTATAAGTTATTTACTTGAAGAACAGAATTTTGTAACAATTTAAAATTAAAATCTTCTAACTAATACTTTAGTTCCTTAAGTTACTTACTTAATGATCAGAATTTAGTTAATAGTTTAAAATTGAAAACCTTAAAATAACTACTTTTGTTCTATAAGTTATTTACTTGAAGATCTGCGTTTAGTTAATAGTTTAAAATTAAAAACTCTAAATTAACTACTTCTGTTCTATAAGTTATTTACATGAAGATCAGAATTTTGTTAATAGTTTAAAATTGAAAACCCTAAAATAACTACTTTTGTTCTATAAGTTATTTACTTGAAGATCTGCAATTTGTTAATAGTTTAAAATTAAAAACTCTAAATTAACTACTTCTGTTCTATAAGTTATTTACATGAAGATCAGAATTTTGTTAATAGTTTAAAATAGAAAACCCTAAAATAACTACTTTTGTTCTATATGTTATTTACTTGAAGAACAGAATTTTGTAGCAATTTAAAATTAAAATCTTCTAACTAATACTTTAGTTCCTTAAGTTACTTACTTAAAGATCAGAATTTTGTTAATAGTTTAAAATTGAAAACCTTAAAATAACTACTTTTGTTCTATAAGTTATTTACTTGAAGATCTGCGTTTAGTTAATAGTTTAAAATTAAAAACTCTAAATTAACTACTTCTGTTCTATAAGTTATTTACATGAAGATCAGAATTTTGTTAATAGTTTAAAATTGAAAACCCTAAAATAACTACTTTTGTTCTATAAGTTATTTACTTGAAGATCTGCAATTTGTTAATAGTTTAAAATTAAAAACTCTAAATTAACTACTTCTGTTCTATAAGTTATTTACATGAAGATCAGAATTTTGTTAATAGTTTAAAATAGAAAACCCTAAAATAACTACTTTTGTTCTATAAGTTATTTACTTGAAGATCTGCGTTTAGTTAATAGTTTAAAATTAAAAACTCTAAATTAACTACTTCTGTTCTATAAGTTATTTACATGAAGATCAGAATTTTGTTAATAGTTTAAAATAGAAAACCCTAAAATAACTACTTTTGTTCTATAAGTTATTTACTTGAAGATCTGCATTTTGTTAATAGTTTAAAATTAAAAACTCTAAATTAACTACTTCGGTTCTATAAGTTATTTACTTGAAGATCAGAATTTTGTTAATAGTTTAAAATTAAAAACTCTAAAATAACTACTTTTGTTCTATAAGTTATTTATTTGAAGATCTGCATTTTGTTAATAGTTTAAAATTAAAAACTCTACATTAACTACTTCTGTTCTATAAGTTATATACTTGAAGATCAGAATGTTGTCAATAGTTTAAAATTGAAAACTCTAAAATAACTACTTTTGTTCTATAAGTTATTTACTTGAAGATCAGAATTTTGTTAATAGTTTAAAATTGAAAACTCTAAAATAACTACTTTTGTTCTATAAGTTATTTACTTGAAGAACAGAATTTTGTAGCAATTTAAAATCAAAATCTTCTAACTAATACTTTAGTTCTTTAAGTTATTTACTTGAAGATCAGAATTTTGCTAATAGTTTAAAATTGAAAACCCTAAAATAACTACTTTTGTTCTATAAGTTATTTACTTGAAGATCTGCATTTTGTTAATAGTTTAAAATTAAAGCTATAATCTAACTACTTTTGTTCTTTTAGTTATTTACCTAAAGAACAGAAATATGTAGACAATTTAAAATCAAAATCTTCAAACTAATACTTTAGTTCTTTAAGTTATTTACTTGAAGATCAGAATTTTGTTAATAGTTCAAAATTGAAAATACTAAAATAACTACGTCTGTTCTATAAGTTACTTACTTGAAGATCAGAATTTTGCTAATAGTTCAAAATTGAAAATACTAAAATAACTACGTTTGTTCTATAAGTTATTTACTTGAAGAACAGAATTTTGTAGCAATTTAAGATCAAAATCTTCTAACTAATACTTTAGTTCTTTAAGTTATTTACTTGAAGATCACAATTTTGCTAATAGTTTAAAATTGAAAACCCTAAAATAACTATTTTTGTTCTATAAGTTATTTACTTGAAGATCTGCATTTTGTTAATAGTTTAAAATTAAAAACTCTAAATTAACTACTTCTGTTCTATAAGTTATTTACTTGAAGATCAGAATGTTGTCAATAGTTTAAAATTGAAAACTCTAAAATAACTACTTTTGTTCTATAAGTTATTTACTTGAAGAACAGAATTTTGTAGCAATTTAAAATCAAAATCTTCTAACTAATACTTTAGTTCTTTAAGTTATTTACTTGAAGATCAGAATTTTGTTAATAGTTTAAAATTGAAAACTGTAAAATAACTAAATTAGTTCTTTAAGTTATTTACTTGAAGATCAGAATTTTGCTAACAGTTTAAAATTGAAAACCCTAAAATAACTCCTTTTGTTCTATAATTTATTTTCTTGAAGATCTGGATTTTGTTAATAGTTAAAAATTAAAAACTCTAAATTAACTACTTCTGTTCTATAAGTTATTTACTTGAAGATCAGAATTTTGTTAATAGTTTAACTTTTAAAACCCTAAAATAACTACTTTTGTTCTATAAGTTATTTACTTGAAGATCAGAATTTTGTTAATAGTTTAACTTTTAAAACCCTAAAATAACTACTTTTGTTCTATAAGTTATTTACTTGAAGATCTGCATTTTGTTAATAGTTTAAAATTAAAAACTCTAAATTAACTACTTCTGTTTTATAAGTTATTTACTTGAAGATCAGCATTTTGTTAATAGTTTAAAATTAAAAACTCTAAATTAACTACTTCTGGTCTATAAGTTATTTACTTGAAAATCAGAATTTTGTTAATAGTTTAAAATTGAAAACCCTAAAATAACTACTTTTGTTCTATAAGTTATTTACTTGAAGATCTGCATTTTGTTAATAGTTTAAAATTAAAAACTCTAAATTAACTACTTCTGGTCTTTAAGTTATTTACTTGAAGATTAGAATTTTGTTAATAGTTTAAAATTGAAAACTCTAAAATAACTGCTTTTGTTCTATAAGTTATTTACTTGAAGAACAGAATTTTGTAGCAATTTAAAATCAAAATCTTCTAACTAATACTTTAGTTCCTTAAGTTACTTACTTAAAGATCAGAATTTTGTTAATAGTTTAAAATTGAAAACCTTAAAATAACTACTTTTGTTCTATAAGTTATTTACTTGAAGATCTGCGTTTAGTTAATAGTTTAAAATTAAAAACTCTAAATTAACTACTTCTGTTCTATAAGTTATTTACATGAAGATCAGAATTTTGTTAATAGTTTAAAATTGAAAACCCTAAAATAACTACTTTTGTTCTATAAGTTATTTACTTGAAGATCTGCAATTTGTTAATAGTTTAAAATTAAAAACTCTAAATTAACTACTTCTGTTCTATAAGTTATTTACATGAAGATCAGAATTTTGTTAATAGTTTAAAATAGAAAACCCTAAAATAACTACTTTTGTTCTATAAGTTATTTACTTGAAGAACAGAATTTTGTAGCAATTTAAAATTAAAATCTTCTAACTAATACTTTAGTTCCTTAAGTTACTTACTTAAAGATCAGAATTTTGTTAATAGTTTAAAATTGAAAACCTTAAAATAACTACTTTTGTTCTATAAGTTATTTACTTGAAGATCTGCGTTTAGTTAATAGTTTAAAATTAAAAACTCTAAATTAACTACTTCTGTTCTATAAGTTATTTACATGAAGATCAGAATTTTGTTAATAGTTTAAAATTGAAAACCCTAAAATAACTACTTTTGTTCTATAAGTTATTTACTTGAAGATCTGCGTTTAGTTAATAGTTTAAAATTAAAAACTCTAAATTAACTACTTCTGTTCTATAAGTTATTTACTTGAAGATCAGAATTTTGCTAACAGTTTAAAATTGAAAACCCTAAAATAACTCCTTTTGTTCTATAATTTATTTTCTTGAAGATCTGGATTTTGTTAATAGTTAAAAATTAAAAACTCTAAATTAACTACTTCTGTTCTATAAGTTATTTACTTGAAGATCAGAATTTTGTTAATAGTTTAACTTTTAAAACCCTAAAATAACTACTTTTGTTCTATAAGTTATTTACTTGAAGATCAGAATTTTGTTAATAGTTTAACTTTTAAAACCCTAAAATAACTACTTTTGTTCTATAAGTTATTTACTTGAAGATCTGCATTTTGTTAATAGTTTAAAATTAAAAACTCTAAATTAACTACTTCTGTTTTATAAGTTATTTACTTGAAGATCAGCATTTTGTTAATAGTTTAAAATTAAAAACTCTAAATTAACTACTTCTGGTCTATAAGTTATTTACTTGAAAATCAGTATTTTGTTAATAGTTTAAAATGAAAGCTATAAACTAACTACTTTTGTTCTTAAATTAACTACTTCTGTTCTATAAGTTATTTACATGAAGATCAGAATTTTGTTAATAGTTTAAAATTGAAAACCCTAAAATAACTACTTTTGTTCTATAAGTTATTTACTTGAAGATCTGCATTTTGTTAATAGTTTAAAATTAAAAACTCTAAATTAACTACTTCTGGTCTTTAAGTTATTTACTTGAAGATTAGAATTTTGTTAATAGTTTAAAATTGAAAACTCTAAAATAACTGCTTTTGTTCTATAAGTTATTTACTTGAAGAACAGAATTTTGTAGCAATTTAAAATCAAAATCTTCTAACTAATACTTTAGTTCCTTAAGTTACTTACTTAAAGATCAGAATTTTGTTAATAGTTTAAAATTGAAAACCTTAAAATAACTACTTTTGTTCTATAAGTTATTTACTTGAAGATCTGCGTTTAGTTAATAGTTTAAAATTAAAAACTCTAAATTAACTACTTCTGTTCTATAAGTTATTTACATGAAGATCAGAATTTTGTTAATAGTTTAAAATTGAAAACCCTAAAATAACTACTTTTGTTCTATAAGTTATTTACTTGAAGATCTGCATTTTGTTAATAGTTTAAAATTAAAAACTCTAAATTAACTACTTCTGTTCTATAAGTTATTTACTTGAAGATCAGAATTTTGCTAATAGTTTAAAATTGAAAACCCTAAAATAACTACTTTTGTTCTTTTAGTTATTTACTTAAAGAACAGAAATATGTAGACAATTTAAAATCAAAATCTTCAAACTAATACTTTAGTTCTTTAAGTTATTTACTTGAAGATCAGAATTTTGTTAATAGTTCAAAATTGAAAATACTAAAATAACTACGTTTGTTCTATAGGTTATTTACTTGAAGAACAGAATTTTGTAGCAATTTAAAATCAAAATCTTCTAACTAATACTTTAGTTCTTTAAGTTATTTACTTGAAGATCACAATTTTGCTAATAGTTTAAAATTGAAAACCCTAAAATAACTATTTTTGTTCTATAAGTTATTTACTTGAAGATCTGCATTTTGTTAATAGTTTAAAATTAAAAACTCTAAATTAACTACTTCTGTTCTATAAGTTATTTACTTGAAGATCAGAATGTTGTCAATAGTTTAAAACTGAAAACTCTAAAATAACTACATTTGTTCTATAAGTTATTTACTTGAAGAACAGAATTTTGTAACAATTTAAAATTAAAATCTTCTAACTAATACTTTAGTTCCTTAAGTTACTTACTTAATGATCAGAATTTAGTTAATAGTTTAAAATTGAAAACCTTAAAATAACTACTTTTGTTCTATAAGTTATTTATACTTGAAGATCTGCGTTTAGTTAATAGTTTAAAATTAAAAACTCTAAATTAACTACTTCTGTTCTATAAGTTATTTACATGAAGATCAGAATTTTGTTAATAGTTTAAAATTGAAAACCCTAAAATAACTACTTTTGTTCTATAAGTTATTTACTTGAAGATCTGCAATTTGTTAATAGTTTAAAATTAAAATCTCTAAATTAACTACTTCTGTTCTATAAGTTATTTACATGAAGATCAGAATTTTGTTAATAGTTTAAAATAGAAAACCCTAAAATAACTACTTTTGTTCTATATGTTATTTACTTGAAGAACAGAATTTTGTAGCAATTTAAAATTAAAATCTTCTAACTAATACTTTAGTTCCTTAAGTTACTTACTTAAAGATCAGAATTTTGTTAATAGTTTAAAATTGAAAACCTTAAAATAACTACTTTTGTTCTATAAGTTATTTACTTGAAGATCTGCGTTTAGTTAATAGTTTAAAATTAAAAACTCTAAATTAACTACTTCTGTTCTATAAGTTATTTACATGAAGATCAGAATTTTGTTAATAGTTTAAAATTGAAAACCCTAAAATAACTACTTTTGTTCTATAAGTTATTTACTTGAAGATCTGCAATTTGTTAATAGTTTAAAATTAAAAACTCTAAATTAACTACTTCTGTTCTATAAGTTATTTACATGAAGATCAGAATTTTGTTAATAGTTTAAAATAGAAAACCCTAAAATAACTACTTTTGTTCTATAAGTTATTTACTTGAAGATCTGCGTTTAGTTAATAGTTTAAAATTAAAAACTCTAAATTAACTACTTCTGTTCTATAAGTTATTTACATGAAGATCAGAATTTTGTTAATAGTTTAAAATAGAAAACCCTAAAATAACTACTTTTGTTCTATAAGTTATTTACTTGAAGATCTGCATTTTGTTAATAGTTTAAAATTAAAAACTCTAAATTAACTACTTCGGTTCTATAAGTTATTTACTTGAAGATCAGAATTTTGTTAATAGTTTAAAATTAAAAACTCTAAAATAACTACTTTTGTTCTATAAGTTATTTATTTGAAGATCTGCATTTTGTTAATAGTTTAAAATTAAAAACTCTACATTAACTACTTCTGTTCTATAAGTTATATACTTGAAGAGCAGAATGTTGTCAATAGTTTAAAATTGAAAACTCTAAAATAACTACTTTTGTTCTATAAGTTATTTACTTGAAGATCAGAATTTTGTTAATAGTTTAAAATTGAAAACTCTAAAATAACTACTTTTGTTCTATAAGTTATTTACTTGAAGAACAGAATTTTGTAGCAATTTAAAATCAAAATCTTCTAACTAATACTTTAGTTCTTTAAGTTATTTACTTGAAGATCAGAATTTTGCTAATAGTTTAAAATTGAAAACCCTAAAATAACTACTTTTGTTCTATAAGTTATTTACTTGAAGATCTGCATTTTGTTAATAGTTTAAAATTAAAGCTATAATCTAACTACTTTTGTTCTTTTAGTTATTTACCTAAAGAACAGAAATATGTAGACAATTTAAAATCAAAATCTTCAAACTAATACTTTAGTTCTTTAAGTTATTTACTTGAAGATCAGAATTTTGTTAATAGTTCAAAATTGAAAATACTAAAATAACTACGTCTGTTCTATAAGTTACTTACTTGAAGATCAGAATTTTGCTAATAGTTCAAAATTGAAAATACTAAAATAACTACGTTTGTTCTATAAGTTATTTACTTGAAGAACAGAATTTTGTAGCAATTTAAGATCAAAATCTTCTAACTAATACTTTAGTTCTTTAAGTTATTTACTTGAAGATCACAATTTTGCTAATAGTTTAAAATTGAAAACCCTAAAATAACTATTTTTGTTCTATAAGTTATTTACTTGAAGATCTGCATTTTGTTAATAGTTTAAAATTAAAAACTCTAAATTAACTACTTCTGTTCTATAAGTTATTTACTTGAAGATCAGAATGTTGTCAATAGTTTAAAATTGAAAACTCTAAAATAACTACTTTTGTTCTATAAGTTATTTACTTGAAGAACAGAATTTTGTAGCAATTTAAAATCAAAATCTTCTAACTAATACTTTAGTTCTTTAAGTTATTTACTTGAAGATCAGAATTTTGTTAATAGTTTAAAATTGAAAACTGTAAAATAACTAAATTAGTTCTTTAAGTTATTTACTTGAAGATCAGAATTTTGCTAACAGTTTAAAATTGAAAACCCTAAAATAACTCCTTTTGTTCTATAATTTATTTTCTTGAAGATCTGGATTTTGTTAATAGTTAAAAATTAAAAACTCTAAATTAACTACTTCTGTTCTATAAGTTATTTACTTGAAGATCAGAATTTTGTTAATAGTTTAACTTTTAAAACCCTAAAATAACTACTTTTGTTCTATAAGTTATTTACTTGAAGATCAGAATTTTGTTAATAGTTTAACTTTTAAAACCCTAAAATAACTACTTTTGTTCTATAAGTTATTTACTTGAAGATCTGCATTTTGTTAATAGTTTAAAATTAAAAACTCTAAATTAACTACTTCTGTTTTATAAGTTATTTACTTGAAGATCAGCATTTTGTTAATAGTTTAAAATTAAAAACTCTAAATTAACTACTTCTGGTCTATAAGTTATTTACTTGAAAATCAGTATTTTGTTAATAGTTTAAAATGACAGCTATAAACTAACTACTTTTGTTCTTAAATTAACTACTTCTGTTCTATAAGTTATTTACATGAAGATCAGAATTTTGTTAATAGTTTAAAATTGAAAACCCTAAAATAACTACTTTTGTTCTATAAGTTATTTACTTGAAGATCTGCATTTTGTTAATAGTTTAAAATTAAAAACTCTAAATTAACTACTTCTGGTCTTTAAGTTATTTACTTGAAGATTAGAATTTTGTTAATAGTTTAAAATTGAAAACTCTAAAATAACTGCTTTTGTTCTATAAGTTATTTACTTGAAGAACAGAATTTTGTAGCAATTTAAAATCAAAATCTTCTAACTAATACTTTAGTTCCTTAAGTTACTTACTTAAAGATCAGAATTTTGTTAATAGTTTAAAATTGAAAACCTTAAAATAACTACTTTTGTTCTATAAGTTATTTACTTGAAGATCTGCGTTTAGTTAATAGTTTAAAATTAAAAACTCTAAATTAACTACTTCTGTTCTATAAGTTATTTACATGAAGATCAGAATTTTGTTAATAGTTTAAAATTGAAAACCCTAAAATAACTACTTTTGTTCTATAAGTTATTTACTTGAAGATCTGCAATTTGTTAATAGTTTAAAATTAAAAACTCTAAATTAACTACTTCTGTTCTATAAGTTATTTACATGAAGATCAGAATTTTGTTAATAGTTTAAAATAGAAAACCCTAAAATAACTACTTTTGTTCTATAAGTTATTTACTTGAAGAACAGAATTTTGTAGCAATTTAAAATTAAAATCTTCTAACTAATACTTTAGTTCCTTAAGTTACTTACTTAAAGATCAGAATTTTGTTAATAGTTTAAAATTGAAAACCTTAAAATAACTACTTTTGTTCTATAAGTTATTTACTTGAAGATCTGCGTTTAGTTAATAGTTTAAAATTAAAAACTCTAAATTAACTACTTCTGTTCTATAAGTTATTTACATGAAGATCAGAATTTTGTTAATAGTTTAAAATTGAAAACCCTAAAATAACTACTTTTGTTCTATAAGTTATTTACTTGAAGATCTGCAATTTGTTAATAGTTTAAAATTAAAAACTCTAAATTAACTACTTCTGTTCTATAAGTTATTTACATGAAGATCAGAATTTTGTTAATAGTTTAAAATAGAAAACCCTAAAATAACTACTTTTGTTCTATAAGTTATTTACTTGAAGATCTGCGTTTAGTTAATAGTTTAAAATTAAAAACTCTAAATTAACTACTTCTGTTCTATAAGTTATTTACATGAAGATCAGAATTTTGTTAATAGTTTAAAATAGAAAACCCTAAAATAACTACTTTTGTTCTATAAGTTATTTACTTGAAGATCTGCATTTTGTTAATAGTTTAAAATTAAAAACTCTAAATTAACTACTTCGGTTCTATAAGTTATTTACTTGAAGATCAGAATTTTGTTAATAGTTTAAAATTAAAAACTCTAAAATAACTACTTTTGTTCTATAAGTTATTTATTTGAAGATCTGCATTTTGTTAATAGTTTAAAATTAAAAACTCTACATTAACTACTTCTGTTCTATAAGTTATATACTTGAAGATCAGAATGTTGTCAATAGTTTAAAATTGAAAACTCTAAAATAACTACTTTTGTTCTATAAGTTATTTACTTGAAGATCAGAATTTTGTTAATAGTTTAAAATTGAAAACTCTAAAATAACTACTTTTTTCTATAAGTTATTTACTTGAAGAACAGAATTTTGTAGCAATTTAAAATCAAAATCTTCTAACTAATACTTTAGTTCTTTAAGTTATTTACTTGAAGATCAGAATTTTGCTAATAGTTCAAAATTGAAAACCCTAAAATAACTACTTTTGTTCTATAAGTTATTTACTTGAAGATCTGCATTTTGTTAATAGTTTAAAATTAAAGCTATAATCTAACTACTTTTGTTCTTTTAGTTATTTACTTAAAGAACAGAAATATGTAGACAATTTAAAATCAAAATCTTCAAACTAATACTTTAGTTCTTTAAGTTATTTACTTGAAGATCAGAATTTTGTTAATAGTTAAAATTGAAAATACTAAAATAACTACGTCTGTTCTATAAGTTACTTACTTGAAGATCAGAATTTTGCTAATAGTTCAAAATTGAAAATACTAAAATAACTACGTTTGTTCTATAAGTTATTTACTTGAAGAACAGAATTTTGTAGCAATTTAAAATCAAAATCTTCTAACTACTACTTTAGTTCTTTAAGTTATTTACTTGAAGATCACAATTTTGCTAATAGTTTAAAATTGAAAACCCTAAAATAACTCCTTTTGTTCTATAATTTATTTTCTTGAAGATCTGGATTTTGTTAATAGTTAAAAATTAAAAACTCTAAATTAACTACTTCTGTTCTATAAGTTATTTACTTGAAGATCAGAATTTTGTTAATAGTTTAACTTTTAAAACCCTAAAATAACTACTTTTGTTCTATAAGTTATTTACTTGAAGATCTGCATTTTGTTAATAGTTTAAAATTAAAAACTCTAAATTAACTACTTCTGTTTTATAAGTTATTTACTTGAAGATCAGCATTTTGTTAATAGTTTAAAATTAAAAACTCTAAATTAACTACTTCTGGTCTATAAGTTATTTACTTGAAAATCAGTATTTTGTTAATAGTTTAAAATGAAAGCTATAAACTAACTACTTTTGTTCTTAAATTAACTACTTCTGTTCTATAAGTTATTTACATGAAGATCAGAATTTTGTTAATAGTTTAAAATTGAAAACCCTAAAATAACTACTTTTGTTCTATAAGTTATTTACTTGAAGATCTGCATTTTGTTAATAGTTTAAAATTAAAAACTCTAAATTAACTACTTCTGGTCTTTAAGTTATTTACTTGAAAATCAGAATTTTGTTAATAGTTTAAAATTGAAAACTCTAAAATAACTGCTTTTGTTCTATAAGTTATTTACTTGAAGAACAGAATTTTGTAGCAATTTAAAATTAAAATCTTCTAACTAATACTTTAGTTCCTTAAGTTACTTACTTAAAGATCAGAATTTTGTTAATAGTTTAAAATTGAAAACCCTAAAATAACTACTTTTGTTCTATAAGTTATTTACTTGAAGATCTGCGTTTAGTTAATAGTTTAAAATTAAAAACTCTAAATTAACTACTTCTGTTCTATAAGTTATTTACATGAAGATCAGAATTTTGTTAATAGTTTAAAATTGAAAACCCTAAAATAACTACTTTTGTTCTATAAGTTGTTTACTTGAAGATCTGCATTTTGTTAATAGTTTAAAATTAAAAACTCTAAATTAACTACTTCTGGTCTATAAGTTATTTACTTGAAGATCAGAATTTTGTTAATAGTTTAAAATTAAAAACTCTAAAATAACTGCTTATGTTCTATAAGTTATTTACTTGAAGAACAGAATTTTGTAGCAATTTAAAATCAAAATCTTCTAACTAATACTTTAGTTCTTTAAGTTATTTACTTGAAGATCACAATTTTGCTAATAGTTTAAAATTGAAAACCCTAAAATAACTATTTTTGTTCTATAAGTTATTTACTTGAAGATCTGCATTTTGTTAATAGTTTAAAATTAAAAACTCTAAATTAACTACTTCTGTTCTATAAGTTATTTACTTGAAGATCAGAATGTTGTCAATAGTTTAAAATTGAAAACTCTAAAATAACTACTTTTGTTCTATAAGTTATTTACTTGAAGAACAGAATTTTGTAGCAATTTAAAATCAAAATCTTCTAACTAATTCTTTAGTTCTTTAAGTTATATACTTGAAGATCAGAATTTTGCTAATAGTTTAAAATTGAAAACCCTAAAATAACTACTTTTGTTCTATAAGTGATTTACTTGAAGATCTGCATTTTGTTAATAGTTTAAAATTAAAAACTCTAAATTAACTACTTCTGTTCTATAAGTTATTTACTTGAAGATCAGAATTTTGTTAATAGTTTAAATTTGAAAACTCTAAAATAACTACTTTTGTTCTATAAGTTATTTACTTGAAGATCTGCGTTTAGTTAATAGTTTAAAATTAAAAACTCTAAATTACCTACTTCTGTTCTATAAGTTATTTACTTGAAGATCAGAATTTTGCTAATAGTTTAAAATTGAAAACCCTAAAATAACTATTTTTGTTCTATAAGTTATTTACTTGAAGATCTGCGTTTAGTTAATAGTTTAAAATTAAAAACTCTAAATTACCTACTTCTGTTCTATAAGTTATTTACATGAAGATCAGAATTTTGTTAATAGTTTAAAATTGAAAACCCTAAAATAACTACTTTTGTTTTATAGGTTATTTACTTGAAGATCTGCATTTTGTTAATAGTTTAAAATTAAAAACTCTAAATTAACTACTTCTGTTCTATAAGTTATTTACTTGAAGATCAGAATTTTGTTAATAGTTTAAAATTGAAAACTCTAAAATAACTACTTTGGTTCTATAAGTTATTTACTTGAAGAACAGAATTTTGAAGCAATTTAAAATCAAAATCATCTAACTAATACTTTAGTTCTTTAAGTTATTTACTTGAAGATCAGAATTTTGCTAATAGTTTAAAATTGAAAACCCTAAAATAACTCCTTTTGTTCTATAATTTATTTTCTTGAAGATCTGGATTTTGTTAATAGTTAAAAATTAAAAACTCTAAATTAACTACTTCTGTTCTATAAGTTATTTACTTGAAGATCAGAATTTTGTTAATAGTTTAACTTTTAAAACCCTAAAATAACTACTTTTGTTCTATAAGTTATTTACTTGAAGATCTGCATTTTGTTGATAGTTTAAAATTAAAAACTCTAAATTAACTACTTCTGTTTTATAAGTTATTTACTTGAAGATCAGCATTTTGTTAATAGTTTAAAATTAAAAACTCTAAATTAACTACTTCTGGTCTATAAGTTATTTACTTGAAAATCAGTATTTTGTTAATAGTTTAAAATTGAAAACCCTAAAATAACTACTTTTGTTCTATAAGTTATTTACTTGAAGATCTGCATTTTGTTAATAGTTTAAAATTAAAAACTCTAAATTAACTACTTCTGGTCTTTAAGTTATTTACTTGAAGATCAGAATTTTGTTAATAGTTTAAAATTGAAAACTCTAAAATAACTGCTTTTGTTCTATAAGTTATTTACTTGAAAAACAGAATTTTGTAGCAATTTAAAATCAAAATCTTCTAACTAATACTTTAGTTCTTTAAGTTATTTACTTGAAGATCAGAATTTTGCTAATAGTTTATAATTGAAAACCCTAAAATAACTACTTTTGTTTTATAAGGTGTTTACTTGAAGATCTGCATTTTGTTAATAGTTCAAAATTGAAAATACTAAAATAACTACGTTTGTTCTATAAGTTATTTACTTGAAGATCTGGATTTTGTTAATAGTTTAAAATTAAAAACTCTAAATTAACTACTTCTGTTCTATAAGTTATTTACTTGAAGATCAGAATGTTTTCAATAGTTTAAAATTGAAAACTCTAAAATAACTACTTTTGTTCAATAAGTTATTTACTTGAAGAACAGAATTTTGTAGCAATTTAAAATTAAAATCTTCTAACTAATACTTTAGTTCCTTAAGTTACTTACTTAAAGATCAGAATTTTGTTAATAGTTTAAAATTGAAAACCCTAAAATAACTACTTTTGTTCTATAAGTTATTTAATTGAAGATCTGCGTTTAGTTAATAGTTTAAAATTAAAAACTCTAAATTAACTACTTCTGTTCTATAAGTTATTTACATGAAGATCAGAATTTTGTTAATAGTTTAAAATTGAAAACCCTAAAATAACTACTTTTGTTCTATAAGTTGTTTACTTGAAGATCTGCATTTTGTTAATAGTTTAAAATTAAAAACTCTAAATTAACTACTTCTGGTCTATAAGTTATTTACTTGAAGATCAAAATTTTGTTAATAGTTTAAAATTAAAAACTCTAAAATAACTGCTTTTGTTCTATAAGTTATTTACTTGAAGAACAGAATTTTGTAGCAATTTAAAATCAAAATCTTCTAACTAATACTTTAGTTCTTTAAGTTATTTACTTGAAGATCAGAATTTTGCTAATAGTTTAAAATTGAAAACCCTAAAATAACTACTTTTATTTTATAAGTTATTTACTTGAAGATCTGCATTTTGCTAATAGTTTAAAATTAAAAACTCTAAATTAACTACTTCTGTTCTATAAGTTATTTACTTGAAGATCAGAATGTTGTCAATAGTTTAAAATTGAAAACTCTAAAATAACTACTTTTGTTCTATAAGTTATTTACTTGAAGAACAGAATTTTGTAGCAATTTAAAATTAAAATCTTCTAACTAATACTTTAGTTCCTTAAGTTACTTATTTAAAGATCAGAATTTTGTTAATAGTTTAAAATTGAAAACCCTAAAATAACTACTTTTGTTCTATAAGTTATTTACTTGAAGATCTGCGTTTAGTTAATAGTTTAAAATTAAAAACTCTAAATTAACTACTTCTGTTCTATAAGTTATTTACTTGAAGATCAGAATTTTGCTAATAGTTTAAAATTGAAAACCCTAAAATCACTACTTTTGTTCTATAAGTTATTTACTTGAAGATCTGCATTTTGTTAATAGTTTAAAATTAAAAACTCTAAATTAACTACTTCTGGTCTTTAAGTTATTTACTTGAAGAACAGAATTTTGTTTAGTTCAAAATTGAAAATACTAAAATAACTACGTCTGTTCTATAAGTTACTTACTTGAAGATCAGAATTTTGCTAATAGTTCAAAATTGAAAATACTAAAATATCTACGTTTGTTCTATAAGTTATTTACTTGAAGAACAGAATTTTGTAGCAATTTAAAATCAAAATCTTCTAACTAATACTTTAGTTCTTTAAGTTATTTACTTGAAGATCACAATTTTGCTAATAGTATAAAATTGAAAACCCTAAAATAACTATTTTTGTTCTATAAGTTATTTACTTGAAGATCTGCATTTTGTTAATAGTTTAAAATTAAAAACTCTAAATTAACTACTTCTGTTCTATAAGTTATTTACTTGAAGATCAGAATGTTGTCAATAGTTTAAAATTGAAAACTCTAAAATAACTACTTTTGTTCTATAAGTTATTTACTTGAAGAACAGAATTTTGTAGCAATTTAAAATCAAAATCTTCTAACTAATACTTTAGTTCTTTAAGTTATTTACTTGAAGATCAGAATTTTGCTAATAGTTTAAAATTGAAAACCCTAAAATAACTACTTTTGTTCTATAAGTTATTTACTTGAAGATCTGCATTTTGTTAATAGTTTAAAATTAAAAACTCTAAATTAACTACTTCTGTTCTATAAGTTATTTACTTGAAGATCAGAATTTTGTTAATAGTTTAAAATTGAAAACTCTAAAATAACTACTTTTGTTCTATAAGTTATTTACTTGAAGATCTGCGTTTAGTTAATAGTTTAAAATTAAAAACTCTAAATTACCTACTTCTGTTCTATAAGTTATTTACTTGAAGATCAGAATTTTGCTAATAGTTTAAAATTGAAAACCCTAAAATAACTATTTTTGTTCTATAAGTTATTTACTTGAAGATCTGCGTTTAGTTAATAGTTTAAAATTAAAAACTCTAAATTACCTACTTCTGTTCTATAAGTTATTTACATGAAGATCAGAATTTTGTTAATAGTTTAAAATTAAAAACCCTAAAATAACTACTTTTGTTTTATAGGTTATTTACTTGAAGATCTGCATTTTGTTGATAGTTTAAAATTAAAAACTCTAAATTATATACTTCTGTTCTATAAGTTATTTACTTGAAGATCAGAATTTTGTTAATAGTTTAAAATTGATAACTCTAAAATAACTACTTTGGTTCTATAAGTTAATTACTTGAAGAACAGAATTTTGAAGCAATTTAAAATCAATATCTTCTAACTAATACTTTAGTTCTTTAAGTTATTTACTTGAAGATCAGAATTTTGCTAACAGTTTAAAATTGAAAACCCTAAAATAACTCCTTTTGTTCTATAATTTATTTTCTTGAAGATCTGGATTTTGTTAATAGTTAAAAATTAAAAACTCTAAATTAACTACTTCTGTTCTATAAGTTATTTACTTGAAGATCAGAATTTTGTTAATAGTTTAACTTTTAAAACCCTAAAATAACTACTTTTGTTCTATAAGTTATTTACTTGAAGATCTGCATTTTGTTAATAGTTTAAAATTAAAAACTCTAAATTAACTACTTCTGTTTTATAAGTTATTTACTTGAAGATCAGCATTTTGTTAATAGTTTAAAATTAAAAACTCTAAATTAACTACTTCTGGTCTATAAGTTATTTACTTGAAAATCAGTATTTTGTTAATAGTTTAAAATGAAAGCTATAAACTAACTACTTTTGTTCTTAAATTAACTACTTCTGTTCTATAAGTTATTTACATGAAGATCAGAATTTTGTTATTAGTTTAAAATTGAAAACCCTAAAATAACTACTTTTGTTCTATAAGTTATTTACTTGAAGATCTGCATTTTGTTAATAGTTTAAAATTAAAAACTCTAAATTTACTACTTCTGGTCTTTAAGTTATTTACTTGAAAATCAGTATTTAGTTAATAGTTTAAAATTAAAGCTATAAACTAACTACTTTTGTTCTTTTAGTTATTTACTTGAAGAACAGAATTTTGTAGCAATTTAAAATCAAAATCTTCTAACTAATACTTTAGTTCTTTAAGTTATTTACTTGAAGATCAGAATTTTGCTAATAGTTTATAATTGAAAACCCTAAAATAACTACTTTTGTTTTATAAGGTGTTTACTTGAAGATCTGCATTTTGTTAATAGTTCAAAATTGAAAATACTAAAATAACTACGTTTGTTCTATAAGTTATTTACTTGAAGATCTGGATTTTGTTAATAGTTTAAAATTAAAAACTCTAAATTAACTACTTCTGTTCTATAAGTTATTTACTTGAAGATAAGAATTTTGTTAATAGTTTAAAATTGAAAACCCTAAAATAACTATTTTTGTTCTATAAGTTATTTACTTGAAGATCTACATTTTGTTAATAGTTTAAAATTAAAAACTCTAAATTAACTACTTCTGTTCTATAAGTTATTTACTTGAAGATCAGAATGTTGTCAATAGTTTAAAATTGAAAACTCTAAAATAACTACTTTTGTTCAATAAGTTATTTACTTGAAGAACAGAATTTTGTAGCAATTTAAAATTAAAATCTTCTAACTAATACTTTAGTTCCTTAAGTTACTTACTTAAAGATCAGAATTTTGTTAATAGTTTAAAATTGAAAACCCTAAAATAACTACTTTTGTTCTATAAGTTATTTACTTGAAGATCTGCGTTTAGTTAATAGTTTAAAATTAAAAACTCTAAATTAACTACTTCTGTTCTATAAGTTATTTACATGAAGATCAGAATTTTGTTAATAGTTTAAAATTGAAAACCCTAAAATAACTACTTTTGTTCTATAAGTTGTTTACTTGAAGATCAGCATTTTGTTAATAGTTTAAAATTAAAAACTCTTAATTAACTACTTCTGGTCTATAAGTTATTTACTTGAAGATCAGAATTTTGTTAAAAGTTTAAAATTAAAAACTCTAAAATAACTGCTTTTGTTCTATAAGTTATTTACTTGAAGAACAGAATTTTGTAGCAATTTAAAATCAAAATCTTCTAACTAATACTTTAGTTCTTTAAGTTATTTACTTGAAGATCAGAATTTTGCTAATAGTTTAAAATTGAAAACCCTAAAATAACTACTTTTGTTTTATAAGTTATTTACTTGAAGATCTGCATTTTGTTAATAGTTTAAAATTAAAAACTCTAAATTAACTACTTCTGTTCTATAAGTTATTTACTTGAAGATCAGAATGTTTTCAATAGTTTAAAATTGAAAACTCTAAAATAACTACTTTTGTTCTATACGTTATTTACTTGAAGAACAGAATTTTGTAGCAATTTAAAATTAAAATCTTCTAACTAATACTTTAGTTCCTTAAGTTACTTACTTAAAGATCAGAATTTTGTTAATAGTTTAAAATTGAAAACCCTAAAATAACTACTTTTGTTCTATAAGTTATTTACTTGAAGATCTGCGTTTAGTTAATAGTTTAAAATTAAAAACTCTAAATTAACTACTTCTGTTCTATAAGTTATTTACATGAAGATCAGAATTTTGTTAATAGTTTAAAATTGAAAACCCTAAAATAACTACTTTTGTTCTATAAGTTATTTACTTGAAGATCTGCATTTTGTTAATAGTTTAAAATTAAAAACTCTAAATTAACTACTTCTGGTCTATAAGTTATTTACTTGAAGATCAGAATTTTGTTAATAGTTTAAAATTGAAAACCCTAAAATAACTACTTTTGTTCTATAAGTTATTTACTTGAAGATCTGGATTTTGTTAATAGTTTAAAATTAAACACTCTAAATTAACTACTTCTGTTCTATAAGTTATTTACTTGAAGATCAGAATTTTGTTAATAGTTTAAAATTGAAAACCCTAAAATAACTGTTTTTGTTCTATAAGTTATTTACTTGAAGATCTGCATTTTGTTAATAGTTTAAAATTAAAAACTCTAAATTAACTACTTCTGTTCTATAAGTTATTTACTTGAAGATCAGAATGTTGTCAATAGTTTAAAATTGAAAACTCTAAAATAATTACTTTTGTTCTATAAGTTATTTACTTGAAGAACAGAATTTTGTAGCAATTTAAAATTAAAATCTTCTAACTAATACTTTAGTTCCTTAAGTTACTTACTTAAAGATCAGAATTTTGTTAATAGTTTAAAATTGAAAACCCTAAATTAACTACTTCTGTTCTATAAGTTATTTACATGAAGATCAGAATTTTGTTAATAGTTTATAATTGAAAACCCTAAAATAACTACTTCTGTTCTATAAGTTATTTACATGAAGATCAGAATTTTGTTAATAGTTAAAAATTGAAAACTCTAAAATAACTGCTTTTGTTCTATAAGTTATTTACTTGAAGAACAGAATTTTGTAGCAATTTAAAATCAAAATCTTCTAACTAATACTTTAGTTCTTTAAGTTATTTACTTGAAGATCAGAATTTTGCTAATAGTTTAAAATTGAAAACCCTAAAATAACTACTTTTGTTTTATAAGTTATTTACTTGAAGATCTGCATTTTGTTAATAGTTCAAAATTGAAAATACTAAAATAACTACGTTTGTTCTATAAGTTATTTACTTGAAGATCTGGATTTTGTTAATAGTTTAAAATTAAAAACTCTAAATTAACTACTTCTGTTCTATAAGTTATTTACTTGAAGATCAGAATGTTGTCAATAGTTTAAAATTGAAAACTCTAAAATAACTACTTTTGTTCTATAAGTTATTTACTTGAAGATCTGCAATTTGTTAATAGTTTAAAATTAAAAACTCTAAATTAACTACTTCTGTTCTATAAGTTATTTACATGAAGATCAGAATTTTGTTAATAGTTAAAAATAGAAAACCCTAAAATAACTACTTTTGTTCTATAAGTTATTTACTTGAAGAACAGAATTTTGTAGCAATTAAAAATTAAAATCTTCTAACTAATACTTTAGTTCCTTAAGTTACTTACTTAAAGATCAGAATTTTGTTAATAGTTTAAAATTGAAAACCTTAAAATAACTACTTTTGTTCTATAAGTTATTTACTTGAAGATCTGCAATTTGTTAATAGTTTAAAATTAAAAACTCTAAATTAACTACTTCTGTTCTACAAGTTATTTACATGAAGATCAGAATTTTGTTAATAGTTTAAAATAGAAAACCCTAAAATAACTACTTTTGTTCTATAAGTTATTTACTTGAAGATCTGCGTTTAGTTAATAGTTTAAAATTAAAAACTCTAAATTAACTACTTCTGTTCTATAAGTTATTTACATGAAGATCAGAATTTTGTTAATAGTTTAAAATAGAAAACCCTAAAATACTACTTTTGTTCTATAAGTTATTTACTTGAAGATCTGCATTTTGTTAATAGTTTAAAATTAAAAACTCTAAATTAACTACTTCGGTTCTATAAGTTATTTACTTGAAGATCAGAATTTTGTTAATAGTTTAAAATTAAAAACTCTAAAATAACTACTTTTGTTCTATAAATTATTTATTTGAAGATCTGCATTTTGTTAATAGTTTAAAATTAAAAACTCTAAATTAACTACTTCTGTTCTATAAGTTATTTACTTGAAGATCAGAATGTTGTCAATAGTTTAAAATTGAAATCTCTAAAATAACTACTTTTGTTCTATAAGTTATTTACTTGAAGATCAGAATTTTGTTAATAGTTTAAAATTAAAAACTCTAAAATAACTACTTTTGTTCTATAAGTTATTTACTTGAAGATCAGAATTTTGCTAATAGTTAAAAATTGAAAACCCTAAAATAACTACTTTTGTTCTATAAGTTATTTACTTGAAGATCTGCATTTTGTTAATAGTTTAAAATTAAAGCTATAATCTAACTACTTTTGTTCTTTTAGTTATTTACTTAAAGAACAGAAATATGTAGACAATTTAAAATCAAAATCTTCAAACTAATACTTTAGTTCTTTAAGTTATTTACTTGAAGATCAGAATTTTGTTAATAGTTCAAAATTGAAAATACTAAAATAACTACGTCTGTTCTATAAGTTACTTACTTGAAGATCAGAATTTTGCTAATAGTTCAAAATTGAAAATACTAAAATAACTACGTTTGTTCTATAAGTTATTTACTTGAAGAACAGAATTTTGTAGCAATTTAAAATCAAAATCTTCTAACTAATACTTTAGTTCTTTAAGTTATTTACTTGAAGATCACAATTTTGCTAATAGTTTAAAATTGAAAACCCTAAAATAACTATTTGTGTTCTATAAGTTATTTACTTGAAGATCTGCATTTTGTTAATAGTTTAAAATGAAAAACTCTAAATTAACTACTTCTGTTCTATAAGTTATTTACTTGAAGATCAGAATGTTGTCAATAGTTTAAAATTGAAAACTCTAAAATAACTACTTTTGTTCTATAAGTTATTTACTTGAAGAACAGAATTTTGTAGCAATTTAAAATCAAAATCTTCTAACTAATACTTTAGTTCTTTAAGTTATTTACTTGAAGATCAGAATTTTGCTAATAGTTTAAAATTGAAAACCCTAAAATAACTACTTTTGTTCTATAACTTATTTACTTGAAGATCTGCATTGTGTTAATAGTTTAAAATTAAAAACTCTAAATTAACTACTTCTGTTCTATAAGTTATTTACTTGAAGATCAGAATTTTGTTAATAGTTTAAAATTGAAAACTCTAAAATAAATACTTTTGTTCTATAAGTTATTTACTAGAAGATCTGCGTTTTGTTAATAGTTTTAAATTAAAAACTCTAAATTACCTACTTCTGTTCTATAAGGTATTTACTTGAAGATCAGAATTTTGCTAATAGTTTAAAATTGAAAACCCTAAAATAACTATTTTTGTTCTATAAGTTATTTACTTGAAGATCTGCGTTTAGTTAATAGTTTAAAATTAAAAACTCTCAATTACCTACTTCTGTTCTATAAGTTATTTACATGAAGATCAGAATTTTGTTAATAGTTTAAAATTGAAAACCCTAAAATAACTACTTTTGTTCTATAAGTTATTTACTTGAAGATCTGCATTTTGTTAATAGTTTAAAATTAAAAACTCTAAATTAACTACTTCTGTTCTATAAGTTATTTACTTGAAGATCAGAATTTTGTTAATAGTTTAACTTTTAAAACCCTAAAATAACTACTTTTGTTCTATAAGTTATTTACTTGAAGATCTGCATTTTGTTAATAGTTTAAAATTAAAAACTCTAAATTAACTACTTCTGTTTTATAAGTTATTTACTTGAAGATCAGCATTTTGTTAATAGTTTAAAATTAAAAACTCTAAATTAACTACTTCTGGTCTATAAGTTATTTACTTGAAAATCAGTATTTTGTTAATAGTTTAAAATGAAAGCTATAAACTAACTACTTTTGTTCTTAAATTAACTACTTCTGTTCTATAAGTTATTTACATGAAGATCAGAATTTTGTTAATAGTTTAAAATTGAAAACCCTAAAATAACTACTTTTGTTCTATAAGTTATTTACTTGAAGATCTGCATTTTGTTAATAGTTTAAAATTAAAAACTCTAAATTAACTACTTCTGGTCTTTAAGTTATTTACTTGAAGATCAGAATTTTGTTAATAGTTTAAAATTGAAAACTCTAAAATAACTGCTTTTGTTCTATAAGTTATTTACTTGAAGAACAGAATTTTGTAGCAATTTAAAATCAAAATCTTCTAACTAATACTTTAGTTCTTTAAGTTATTTACTTGAAGATCAGAATTTTGCTAATAGTTTATAATTGAAAACCCTAAAATAACTACTTTTGTTTTATAAGGTATTTACTTGAAGATCTGCATTTTGTTAATAGTTCAAAATTGAAAATACTAAAATAACTACGTTTGTTCTATAAGTTATTTACTTGAAGATCTGGATTTTGTTAATAGTTTAAAATTAAAAACTCTAAATTAACTACTTCTGTTCTATAAGTTATTTACTTGAAGATCAGAATTTTGTTAATAGTTTAAAATTGAAAACCCTAAAATAACTATTTTTGTTCTATAAGTTATTTACTTGAAGATCTGCATTTTGTTAATAGTTTAAAATTAAAAACTCTAAATTAACTACTTCTGTTCTATAAGTTATTTACTTGAAGATCAGAATGTTGTCAATAGTTTAAAATTGAAAACTATAAAATAACTACTTTTGTTCAATAAGTTATTTACTTGAAGAACAGAATTTTGTAGCAATTTAAAATTAAAATCTTCTAACTAATACTTTAGTTCCTTAAGTTACTTACTTAAAGATCAGAATTTTGTTAATAGTTTAAAAATGAAAACCCTAAAATAACTACTTTTGTTCTATAAGTTGTTTACTTGAAGATCTGCGTTTAGTTAATAGTTTAAAATTAAAAACTCTAAATTAACTACTTCTGTTCTATAAGTTATTTACATGAAGATCAGAATTTTGTTAATAGTTTAAAATTGAAAACCCTAAAATAACTACTTTTGTTCTATAAGTTATTTACTTGAAGATCTGCATTTTGTTAATAATTTAAAATTAAAAACTCTAAATTAACTACTTCTGGTCTATAAGTTATTTACTTGAAGATCAGAATTTTGTTAATAGTTTAAAATTAAAAACTCTAAAATAACTGCTTTTGTTCTATAAGTTATTTACTTGAAGAACAGAATTTTGTAGCAATTTAAAATCAAAATCTTCTAACTAATACTTTAGTTCTTTAAGTTATTTACTTGAAGATCAGAATTTTGCTAATAGTTTAAAATTGAAAACCCTAAAATAACTACTTTTGTTTTATAAGTTATTTACTTGAAGATCTGCATTTTGTTAATAGTTTAAAATTAAAAACTCCAAATTAACTACTTCTGTTCTATAAGTTATTTACATGAAGATCAGAATTTTGTTAATAGTTTAAAATTGAAAACCCTAAAATAACTACTTTTGTTCTATAAGTTATTTACTTGAAGATCTGCGTTTAGTTATTAGTTTAAAATTAAAAACTCTAAATTAACTACTTCTGTTCTATAAGTTATTTACATGAAGATCAGAATTTTGTTAATAGTTTAAAATTGAAAACCCTAAAATAACTACTTTTGTTCTATAAGTTATTTACTTGAAGATCTGCATTTTGTTAATAATTTAAAATTAAAAACTCTAAATTAACTACTTCTGGTCTATAAGTTATTTACATGAAGATCAGAATTTTGTTAATAGTTTAAAATTGAAAACTCTAAAATAACTGCTTTTGTTCTATAAGTTATTTACTTGAAGAACAGAATTTTGTAGCAATTTAAAATCAAAATCTTCTAACTAATACTTTAGTTCTTTAAGTTATTTACTTGAAGATCAGAATTTTGCTAATAGTTTAAAATTGAAAACCCTAAAATAACTACTTTTGTTTTATAAGTTATTTACTTGAAGATCTCCATTTTGTTAATAGTTTAAAATTAAAAACTCCAAATTAACTACTTCTGTTCTATAAGTTATTTACATGAAGATCAGAATTTTGTTAATAGTTTAAAATTGAAAACCTTAAAATAACTACTTTTGTTCTATAAGTTATTTACTTGAAGATCTGCGTTTAGTTAATAGTTTAAAATTGAAAACCCTAAAATAACTACTTTTGTTCTATAAGTTATTTACTTGAAGATCTGCGTTTAGTTAATAGTTTAAAATTAAAAACTCTAAATTAACTACTTCTGTTCTATAAGTTATTTACATGAAGATCAGAATTTTGTTAATAGTTTAAAATTGAAAACCCTAAAATAACTACTTTTGTTCTATAAGTTATTTACTTGAAGATCTGCATTTTGTTAATAATTTAAAATTAAAAACTCTAAATTAACTACTTCTGGTCTATAAGTTATTTACTTGAAGATCAGAATATTGTTAATAGTTTAAAATTAAAAACTCTAAAATAACTGCTTTTGTTCTATAAGTTATTTACTTGAAGAACAGAATTTTGTAGCAATTTAAAATCAAAATCTTCTAACTAATACTTTAGTTCTTTAAGTTATTTACTTGAAGATCAGAATTTTGCTAATAGTTTAAAATTGAAAACCCTAAAATAACTACTTTTGTTTTATAAGTTATTTACTTGAAGATCTGCATTTTGTTAATAGTTTAAAATTAAAAACTCCAAATTAACTACTTCTGTTCTATAAGTTATTTACATGAAGATCAGAATTTTGTTAATAGTTTAAAATTGAAAACCCTAAAATAACTACTTTTGTTCTATAAGTTATTTACTTGAAGATCTGCGTTTAGTTAATAGTTTAAAATTAAAAACTCTAAATTAACTACTTCTGTTCTATAAGTTATTTACATGAAGATCAGAATTTTGTTAATAGTTTAAAATTGAAAACCCTAAAATAACTACTTTTGTTCTATAAGTTATTTACTTGAAGATCTGCATTTTGTTAATAATTTAAAATTAAAAACTCTAAATTAACTACTTCTGGTCTATAAGTTATTTACTTGAAGATCAGAATTTTGTTAATAGTTTAAAATTAAAAACTCTAAAATATCTGCTTTTGTTCTATAAGTTATTTTCTTGAAGAACAGAATTTTGTAGCAATTTAAAATTAAAATCTTCTAACTAATACTTTAGTTCCTTAAGTTACTTAAAGATCAGAATTTTGTTAATAGTTTAAAATTGAAAACCCTAAAATAACTACTTTTGTTCTAAAAGTTATTTACTTGAAGATCTGCATTTTGTTAATAATTTAAAATTAAAAACTCTAAATTAACTACTTCTGTTCTATAAGTTATTTACATGAAGATCAGAATTTTGTTAATAGTTTAAAATTAAAAACTCTAAATTAACTACTTCTGTTCTATAAGTTATTTACTTGAAGAACAGAATTTTGTAGCAATTTAAAATTAAAATCTTCTAACTAATACTTGAGTTCCTTAAGTTATTTACTTAAAGATCAGAATTTTGTTAATAGTTTAAAATTGAAAACCCTAAAATAACTACTTTTGTTCTGTAAGTTATTTACTTAAAGATCTGCATTTAGTTAATAGTTTAAAATTAAAAACTCTAAATTAACTACTTCTGTTCTATAAGTTATTTACATGAAGATCAGAATTTTGTTAATAGTTTAAAATTGAAAACCCTAAAATAACTACTTTTGTTCTATAAGTTATTTACTTGAAGATCTGCATTTTGTTAATAATTTAAAATTAAAAACTCTAAATTAACTACTTCTGGTCTATAAGTTATTTACTTGAAGATCAGAATTTTGTTAATAGTTTAAAATTAAAAACTCTAAAATAACTGCTTTTGTTCTATAAGTTATTTACTTGAAGAACAGAATTTTGTAGCAATTTAAAATCAAAATCTTCTAACTAATACTTTAGTTCTTTAAGTTATTTACTTGAAGATCAGAATTTTGCTAATAGTTTAAAATTGAAAACCCTAAAATAACTACTTTTGTTTTATAAGTTATTTACTTGAAGATCTGCATTTTGTTAATAGTTTAAAATTAAAAACTCCAAATTAACTACTTCTGTTCTATAAGTTATTTACATGAAGATCAGAATTTTGTTAATAGTTTAAAATTGAAAACCCTAAAATAACTACTTTTGTTCTATAAGTTATTTACTTGAAGATCTGCATTTTGTTAATAATTTAAAATTAAAAACTCTAAATTAACTACTTCTGGTCTATAAGTTATTTACTTGAAGATCAGAATTTTGTTAATAGTTTAAAATTAAAAACTCTAAAATAACTGCTTTTGTTCTATAAGTTATTTACTTGAAGAACAGAATTTTGTAGCAATTTAAAATTAAAATCTTCTAACTAATACTTTAGTTCCTTAAGTTACTTACTTAAAGATCAGAATTTTGTTAATAGTTTAAAAATGAAAACCCTAAAATAACTACTTTTGTTCTATAAGTTATTTACTTGAAGATCTGCGTTTAGTTAATAGTTTAAAATTAAAAACTCTAAATTAACTACTTCGGTTCTATAAGTTATTTACATGAAGATCAGAATTTTGTTAATAGTTTAAAATTGAAAACCCTAAAATAACTACTTTTGTTCTAAAAGTTATTTACTTGAAGATCTGCATTTTGTTAATAATTTAAAATTAAAAACTCTAAATTAACTACTTCTGTTCTATAAGTTATTTACATGAAGATCAGAATTTTGTTAATAGTTTAAAATTAAAAACTCTAAATTAACTACTTCTGTTCTATAAGTTATTTACTTGAAGAACAGAATTTTGTAGCAATTTAAAATTAAAATCTTCTAACTAATACTTGAGTTCCTTAAGTTATTTACTTAAAGATCAGAATTTTGTTAATAGTTTAAAATTGAAAACCCTAAAATAACTACTTTTGTTCTGTAAGTTATTTACTTAAAGATCTGCATTTAGTTAATAGTTTAAAATTAAAAACTCTAAATTAACTACTTCTGTTCTATAAGTTATTTACATGAAGATCAGAATTTTGTTAATAGTTTAAAATTGAAAACCCTAAAATAACTACTTTTGTTCTATAAGTTATTTACTTGAAGATCTGCATTTTGTTAATAGTTTAAAATTAAAAACTCTAAATTTAACTACTTCTGTTCTATAAGTTATTTACTAGAAGATCAGAATTTTGTTAATAGTTTAAAATTGAAAACTCTAAAATAGCTACTTTTGTTCTATAAGTTATTTACTTGAAGAACAGAATTTTGTAGCAATTTAAAATCAAAATCTTCTAACTAATACTTTAGTTCTTTAAGTTATTTACTTGAAGATCAGAATTTTGCTAATAGTTTAAAATTGAAAACCCTAAAATAACTATTTTTGGTCTATAAGTTTTTTACTTGAAGATATGCATTTTGTTAATAGTTTAAAATTAAAAACTCTAAATTAACTACTTCTGTTCTATAAGTTATTTACTTGAAGATCAGAATGTTGTCAATAGTTTAAATTGAAAACTCTAAAATAACTACTTTTGTTCTATAAGTTATTTACTTGAAGAACAGAATTTTGTAGCAATTTAAAATTAAAATCTTCTAACTAATGCTTTAGTTCCTTAAGTCATTTACTTAAAGATCAGAATTTTACTAATAGTTTAAAATTGAAAACCCTAAAATAACTACTTTTGTTCTATAAGTTATTTACCTCAAGATCTGCGTTTAGTTAATAGTTTAAAATTAAAAAGTCTAAATTAACTACTTCTGTTCTATACGTTATTTACATGAAGATCAGAATTTTGTTAATAGTTTAAAATTGAAAACTCTAAAATAACTACTTTTGTTCTATAAGTTATTTACTTGAAGAACAGAATTTTGTAGCAATTTAAAATCAAAATCATCTAACTAATACTTTAGTTCTTTAAGTTATTTACTTGCTGATCTGCATTTTGTTAATAGTTTAAAATTAAAAACTCTAAATTAACTACTTCTGTTCTATAAGTTATTTACTTAAAGATCAGAATTTTGTTAATAGTTTAAAATTGAAAACCCTAAAATAACTACTTTTGTTCTGTAAGTTATTTACTTGAAGATCTGCATTTAGTTAATAGTTTAAAATTAAAAACTCTAAATTAACTACTTCTGTTCTATAAGTTATTTACATGAAGATCAGAATTTTGTTATTAGTTTAAAATTAAAAACCCTAAAATAACTACTTTTGTTCTAAAAGTTATTTACTTGAAGATCTGCATTTTGTTAATAGTTTAAAATTAAAAACTCTAAATTTAACTACTTCTATTCTATAAGTTATTTACTTGAAGATCAGAATTTTGTTAATAGTTTAAAATTGAAAACTCTAAAATAGCTACTTTTGTTCTATAAGTTATTTACTTGAAGAACAGAATTTTGTAGCAATTTAAAATTAAAATCTTCTAACTAATACTTTAGTTCCTTAAGTCATTTACTTAAAGATCAGAATTTTATTAATAGTTTAAAATTGAAAACCCTAAAATAACTACTTTTGTTCTATAAGTTATTTACCTGAAGATCTGAGTTTAGTTAATAGTTTAAAATTAAAAAGTCTAAATTAACTACTTCTGTTCTATAAGTTATTTACATGAAGATCAGAATTTTGTTAATAGTTTAAAATTGAAAACTCTAAAATAACTACTTTTGTTCTATAAGTTATTTACTTGAAGAACAGAATTTTGTAGCAATTTAAAATCAAAATCATCTAACTAATAGTTTAGTTCTTTAAGTTATTTACTTGAAGATCTGCATTTTGTTAATAGTTTAAAATTAAAAACTCTAAATTAACTACTTCTGTTCTATAAGTTATTTACTTAAAGATCAGAATTTTGTTAATAGTTTAAAATTGAAAACTCTAAAATAACTACTTTTGTTCTATAAGTTATTTACTTGAAGATCTGCATTTTGTTAATAGTTTAAAATTAAAAACTCTAAATTAACTACTTCTGTTCTATAAGTTATTTACTTGATGATCAGAATTTTGTTAATAGTTTAAAATTGAAAACTCTAAAATAACTACTTTTGTTCTATAAGTTATTTACTTGAAGATCTGCATTTTGTTAATAGTTTAAAATTAAAAACTCTAAATTTAACTACTTCTGTTCTATAAGTTATTTACTAGAAGATCAGAATTTTGTTAATAGTTTAAAATTGAAAACTCTAAAATAGCTACTTTTGTTCTATAAGTTATTTACTTGAAGAACAGAATTTTGTAGCAATTTAAAATCAAAATCTTCTAACTAATACTTTAGTTCTTTAAGTTATTTACTTGAAGATCAGAATTTTGCTAATAGTTTAAAATTGAAAACCCTAAAATAACTATTTTTGGTCTATAAGTTTTTTACTTGAAGATATGCATTTTGTTAATAGTTTAAAATTAAAAACTCTAAATTAACTACTTCTGTTCTATAAGTTATTTACTTGAAGATCAGAATGTTGTCAATAGTTTAAATTGAAAACTCTAAAATAACTACTTTTGTTCTATAAGTTATTTACTTGAAGAACAGAATTTTGTAGCAATTTAAAATTAAAATCTTCTAACTAATGCTTTAGTTCCTTAAGTCATTTACTTAAAGATCAGAATTTTACTAATAGTTTAAAATTGAAAACCCTAAAATAACTACTTTTGTTCTATAAGTTATTTACCTCAAGATCTGCGTTTAGTTAATAGTTTAAAATTAAAAAGTCTAAATTAACTACTTCTGTTCTATACGTTATTTACATGAAGATCAGAATTTTGTTAATAGTTTAAAATTGAAAACTCTAAAATAACTACTTTTGTTCTATAAGTTATTTACTTGAAGAACAGAATTTTGTAGCAATTTAAAATCAAAATCATCTAACTAATACTTTAGTTCTTTAAGTTATTTACTTGCTGATCTGCATTTTGTTAATAGTTTAAAATTAAAAACTCTAAATTAACTACTTCTGTTCTATAAGTTATTTACTTAAAGATCAGAATTTTGTTAATAGTTTAAAATTGAAAACCCTAAAATAACTACTTTTGTTCTGTAAGTTATTTACTTGAAGATCTGCATTTAGTTAATAGTTTAAAATTAAAAACTCTAAATTAACTACTTCTGTTCTATAAGTTATTTACATGAAGATCAGAATTTTGTTATTAGTTTAAAATTAAAAACCCTAAAATAACTACTTTTGTTCTAAAAGTTATTTACTTGAAGATCTGCATTTTGTTAATAGTTTAAAATTAAAAACTCTAAATTTAACTACTTCTATTCTATAAGTTATTTACTTGAAGATCAGAATTTTGTTAATAGTTTAAAATTGAAAACTCTAAAATAGCTACTTTTGTTCTATAAGTTATTTACTTGAAGAACAGAATTTTGTAGCAATTTAAAATTAAAATCTTCTAACTAATACTTTAGTTCCTTAAGTCATTTACTTAAAGATCAGAATTTTATTAATAGTTTAAAATTGAAAACCCTAAAATAACTACTTTTGTTCTATAAGTTATTTACCTGAAGATCTGAGTTTAGTTAATAGTTTAAAATTAAAAAGTCTAAATTAACTACTTCTGTGCTATAAGTTATTTACATGAAGATCAGAATTTTGTTAATAGTTTAAAATTGAAAACTCTAAAATAACTACTTTTGTTCTATAAGTTATTTACTTGAAGAACAGAATTTTGTAGCAATTTAAAATCAAAATCATCTAACTAATAGTTTAGTTCTTTAAGTTATTTACTTGAAGATCTGCATTTTGTTAATAGTTTAAAATTAAAAACTCTAAATTAACTACTTCTGTTCTATAAGTTATTTACTTAAAGATCAGAATTTTGTTAATAGTTTAAAATTGAAAACTCTAAAATAACTACTTTTGTTCTATAAGTTATTTACTTGAAGATCTGCATTTTGTTAATAGTTTAAAATTAAAAACTCTAAATTAACTACTTCTGTTCTATAAGTTATTTACTTGATGATCAGAATTTTGTTAATAGTTTAAAATTGAAAACCCTAAAATAACTACTTTTGTTCTATAAGTTATTTACTTGAAGATCTGCATTTTGTTAATAGTTTAAAATTAAAGCTATACTCTAACTACTTTTGTTCTTTTAGTTATTTACTTAAAGAACAGAAATATGTAGACAATTTAAAATCAAAATCTTCAAACTAATACTTTAGTTCTATAAGTTATTTACTTGAAGATCAGAATTTTGTTAATAGTTCAAAATTGAAAATACTAAAATAACTACTTTTGTTCTAAAAGTTATTTACTTGAAGATCTGCATTTTGTTGATAGTTTAAAATTAAAAACTCTAAATTTAACTACTTCTATTCTATAAGTTATTTACTTGAAGATCAGAATTTTGTTAATAGTTTAAAATTGAAAACTCTAAAATAGCTACTTTTGTTCTATAAGTTATTTACTTGAAGAACAGAATTTTGTAGCAATTTAAAATTAAAATCTTCTAACTAATACTTTAGTTCCTTAAGTCATTTACTTAAAGATCAGAATTTTATTAATAGTTTAAAATTGAAAACCCTAAAATAACTACTTTTGTTCTATAAGTTATTTACCTGAAGATCTGAGTTTAGTTAATAGTTTAAAATTAAAAACTCTAAATTAACTACTTCTGTTCTATAAGTTATTTACTTGAAGAACAGAATTTTGTAGTAATTTAAAATTAAAATCTTCTAACTAATACTTTAGTTCCTTAAGTTATTTACCTAAAGATCAGAATTTTGTTAATGGTATAAAATTGAAAACCCTAAAATAACTACTTTTGTTCTATAAGTTATTTACTTGAAGATCTGCGTTTAGTTAATAGTTTAAAATTAAAAAGTCTAAATTAACTACTTCTGTTCTATAAGTTATTTACATGAAGATCAGAATTTTGTTAATAGTTTAAAATTGAAAACTCTAAAATAACTACTTTTGTTCTATAAGTTATTTACTTGAAGAACAGAATTTTGTAGCAATTTAAAATCAAAATCATCTAACTAATACTTTAGTTCTTTAAGTTATTTACTTGAAGATCTGCATTTTGTTAATAGTTTAAAATTAAAAACTCTAAATTAACTACTTCTGTTCTATAAGTTATTTACTTAAAGATCAGAATTTTGTTAATAGTTTAAAATTGAAAACTGTAAAATAACTACTTTTGTTCTATAAGTTATTTACTTGAAGATCTGCATTTTGTTAATAGTTTAAAATTAAAAACTCTAAATTAACTACTTCTGTTCTATAAGTTATTTACTTGATGATCAGAATTTTGTTAATAGTTGAAAATTGAAAACCCTAAAATAACTACTTTTGTTCTATAAGTTATTTACTTGAAGCTCTGCATTTTGTTAATAGTTTAAAATTAAAGCTATACTCTAACTACTTTTGTTCTTTTAGTTATTTACTTAAAGAACAGAAATATGTAGACAATTTAAAATCAAAATCTTCAAACTAATACTTTAGTTCTATAAGTTATTTACTTGAAGATCAGAATTTTGTTAATAGTTCAAAATTGAAAATACTAAAATAACTACGTTTGTTCTATAAGTTATTTACTTGAAGATCTGGATTTTGTTAATAGTTTAAAATTAAAAACTCTAAATTAACTACTTCTGTTCTTTAAGTTATTTACATGAAGATCAGCATTTTGTTAATAGTTTAAAATTGAAAACCCTAAAATAACTACTTTTGTTCTATAAGTTATTTACTTGAAGATCTGCATTTTGTTAATAGTTTAAAATTAAAAACTCTAAATTAACTACTTCTGTTCTATAAGTTATTTACTTGCAGAACAGAATTTTGTAGCAATTTAAAATTAAAATCTTCTAACTAATACTTGAGTTCCTTAAGTTATTTACTTAAAGATCAGAATTTTGTTAATAGTTCAAAATTGAAAACCCTAAAATAACTACTTTTGTTCTATAAGTTATTTACTTGAAGATCTGCATTTTGTTAATAGTTTAAAATTAAAAACTCTAAATTTAACTACTTCTGTTCTATAAGTTATTTACTTGAAGATCTGCATTTTGTTAATAGTTTAAAATTAAAACCTCTAAATTAACTACTTCTGTTCTATAAGTTATTTACTTGAAGAACAGAATTTTGTAGCAATTTAAAATTAAAATCTTCTAACTAATACTTGAGTTCCTTAAGTTATTTACTTGAAGATCAGAATTTTGTTAATAGTTTAAAATTGAAAACTCTAAAATAGCTACTTTTGTTCTATAAGTTATTTACTTGAAGAACAGAATTTTGTAGCAATTTAAAATCAAAATCATCTAACTAATACTTTAGTTCTTTAAGTTATTTATTTGCAGATCTTCATTTTGTTAATAGTTTAAAATTAAAAACTCTAAATTAACTACTTCTGTTCTATAAGTTATTTACTTAAAGATCAGAATTTTGTTAATAGTTTAAAATTGAAAACTCTAAAATAACTACTTTTGTTCTATAAGTTATTTACTTGAAGAACAGAATTTTGTAGCAATTTAAAATCAAAATCTTCTAACTAATACTTTAGTTCTTTAAGTTATTTACTTGAAGATCACAATTTTGCTAATAGTTTAAAATTGAAAACCCTAAAATAACTATTTTTATTTTATAAATTATTTACTTGAAGATCTGCATTTTGTTAATAGCTTAAAATTAAAAACTCTAAATTAACTACTTCTGTTCTATATGTTATTTACTTAAAGATCAGAATGTTGTCAATAGTTTAAAATTGAAAACTCTCAAATACTACTTTTGTTCTATAAGTTATTTACTTGAAGAACAGAATTTTGTAGCAATTTAAAATTAAAATCTTTTAACTAATACTTTAGTTCCTTAAGTTATTTACCTAAAGATCAGAATTTTGTTAATGGTTTAAAATTGAAAACCCTAAAATAACTACTTTTGTTCTATAAGTTATTTACTTGAAGATCTGCGTTTAGTTAATAGTTTAAAATTAAAAAGTCTAAATTAACTACTTCTGTTCTATAAGTTATTTACTTGATGATCAGAATTTTGTTAATAGTTTAAAATTGAAAACCCTAAAATAACTACTTTTGTTCTATAAGTTATTTACTTGAAGATCTGCATTTTGTTAATAGTTTAAAATTAAAAACTCTAAATTAACTACTTCTGTTCTATAAGTTATTTACTTGAAGAACAGAATTTTGTAGCAATTTAAAATTAAAATCTTCTAACTAATACTTGAGTTCCTTAAGTTATTTACTTAAAGATCAGAATTTTGTTAATAGTTTAAAATTGAAAACCCTAAAATAACTACTTTTGTTCTGTAAGTTATTTACTTGAAGATCTGCATTTAGTTAATAGTTTAAAATTAAAAACTCTAAATTAACTACTTCTGTTCTATAAGTTATTTACATGAAGATCAGAATTTTGTTAATAGTTTAAAATTGAAAACCCTAAAATAACTACTTTTGTTCTAAAAGTTATTTACTTGAAGATCTGCATTTTGTTAATAGTTTAAAATTAAAAACTCTAAATTTAACTACTTCTATTCTATAAGTTATTTACTTGAAGATCAGAATTTTGTTAATAGTTTAAAATTGAAAACTCTAAAATAGCTACTTTTGTTCTATAAGTTATTTACTTGAAGAACAGAATTTTGTAGCAATTTAAAATCAAAATCTTCTAACTAATACTTTAGTTCTTTAAGTTATTTACTTGAAGATCAGAATTTTGCTAATAGTTTAAAATTGAAAACCCTAAAATAACTATTTTTGGTCTATAAGTTTTTTACTTGAAGATATGCATTTTGTTAATAGTTTAAAATTAAAAGCTTTAAATTAACTACTTCTGTTCTATAAGTTATTTACTTGAAGATCAGAATGTTGTCAATAGTTTAAATTGAAAACTCTAAAATAACTACTTTTGTTCTATAAGTTATTTACTTGAAGAACAGAATTTTGTAGCAATTTAAAATTAAAATCTTCTAACTAATACTTTAGTTCCTTAAGTCATTTACTTAAAGATCAGAATTTTATTAATAGTTTAAAATTGAAAACCCTAAAATAACTACTTTTGTTCTATAAGTTATTTACCTGAAGATCTGAGTTTAGTTAATAGTTTAAAATTAAAAACTCTAAATTAACTACTTCTGTTCTATAAGTTATTTACTTGAAGATCAGAATGTTGTCAATAGTTTAAAATTGAAAACTCTCAAATACTACTTTTGTTCTATAAGTTATTTACTTGAAGAACAGAATTTTGTAGTAATTTAAAATTAAAATCTTCCAACTAATACTTTAGTTCCTTAAGTTATTTACCTAAAGATCAGAATTTTGTTAATGGTTTAAAATTGAAAACCCTAAAATAACTACTTTTGTTCTATAAGTTATTTACTTGAAGATCTGCGTTTAGTTAATAGTTTAAAATTAAAAAGTCTAAATTAACTACTTCTGTTCTATAAGTTATTTACATGAAGATCAGAATTTTGTTAATAGTTTAAAATTGAAAACTCTAAAATAACTACTTTTGTTCTATAAGTTATTTACTTGAAGAACAGAATTTTGTAGCAATTTAAAATCAAAATCATCTAACTACTACTTTAGTTCTTTAAGTTATTTACTTGAAGATCTGCATTTTGTTAATAGTTTAAAATTAAAAACTCTAAATTAACTACTTCTGTTCTATAAGTTAATTACTTAAAGATCAGAATTTTGTTAATAGTTTAAAATTGAAAACTCTAAAATAACTACTTTTGTTCTATAAGTTATTTACTTGTAGATCTGCATTTTGTTAATAGTTTAAAATTAAAAACTCTAAATTAACTACTTCTGTTCTATAAGTTATTTACTTGATGATCAGAATTTTGTTAATAGTTTAAAATTGAAAACCCTAAAATAACTACTTTTGTTCTATAAGTTATTTACTTGAAGATCTGCATTTTGTTAATAGTTTAAAATTAAAGCTATACTCTAACTACTTTTGTTCTTTTAGTTATTTACTTAAAGAACAGAAATATGTAGACAATTTAAAATCAAAATCTTCAAACTAATACTTTAGTTCTATAAGTTATTTACTTGAAGATCAGAATTTTGTTAATAGTTCAAAATTGAAAATACTAAAATAACTACGTTTGTTCTATAAGTTATTTACTTGAAGATCTGGATTTTGTTAATAGTTTAAAATTAAAAACTCTAAATTAACTACTTCTGTTCTTTAAGTTATTTACATGAAGATCAGCATTTTGTTAATAGTTTAAAATTGAAAACCCTAAAATAACTACTTTTGTTCTATAAGTTATTTACTTGAAGATCTGCATTTTGTTAATAGTTTAAAATTAAAAACTCTAAATTAACTACTTCTGTTCTATAAGTTATTTACTTGAAGAACAGAATTTTGTAGCAATTTAAAATTAAAATCTTCTAACTAATACTTGAGTTCCTTAAGTTATTTACTTAAAGATCAGAATTTTGTTAATAGTTTAAAATTGAAAACCCTAAAATAACTGCTTTTGTTCTATAAGTTATTTACTTGAAGATCTGCATTTTGTTAATAGTTTAAAATTAAAAACTCTAAATTTAACTACTTCTGGTCTATAAGTTATTTACTTGAAGATCAGAATTTTGTTAATAGTTTAAAATTGAAAACTCTAAAATAGCTACTTTTGTTCTATAAGTTATTTACTTGAAGAACAGAATTTTGTAGCAATTTAAAATCAAAATCTTCTAACTAATACTTTAGTTCTTTAAGTTATTTACTTGAAGATCAGAATTTTGCTAATAGTTTAAAATTGAAAACCCTAAAATAACTATTTTTGGTCTATAAGTTTTTTACTTGAAGATATGCATTTTGTTAATAGTTTAAAATTAAAAACTCTAAATTAACTACTTCTGTTCTATAAGTTATTTACTTGAAGATCAGAATGTTGTCAATAGTTTAAATTGAAAACTCTAAAATAACTACATTTGTTCTATAAGTTATTTACTTGAAGAACAGAATTTTGTAGCAATTTAAAATTAAAATCTTCTAACTAATACTTTAGTTCTTTAAGTTATTTACTTGCAGATCTGCATTTTGTTAATAGTTTAAAATTAAAAACTCTAAATTAACTACTTCTGTTCTATAAGTTATTTACTTAAAGATCAGAATTTTGTTAATAGTTTAAAATTGAAAACTCTAAAATAACTACTTTTGTTCTATAAGTTATTTACTTGAAGAACAGAATTTTGTAGCAATTTAAAATCAAAATCTTCTAACTAATACTTTAGTTCTTTAAGTTATTTACTTGACGATCGCAATTTTGCTAATAGTTTAAAATTGAAAACCCTAAAATAACTATTTTTGTTTTATAAATTATTTACTTGAAGATCTGCATTTTGTTAATAGCTTAAAATTAAAAACTCTAAATTAACTACTTCTGTTCTATATGTTATTTACTTGAAGATCAGAATGTTGTCAATAGTTTAAAATTGAAAACTCTCACATACTACTTTTGTTCTATAAGTTATTTACTTGAAGAACAGAATTTTGTAGCAATTTAAAATTAAAATCTTTTAACTAATACTTTAGTTCCTTAAGTTATTTACCTAAAGATCAGAGTTTTGTTAATGGTTTAAAATTGAAAACCGTAAAATAACTACTTTTGTTCTATAAGTTATTTACTTGAAGATCTGCGTTTAGTTAATAGTTTAAAATTAAAAAGTCTAAATTAACTACTTCTGTTCTATAAGTTATTTACATGAAGATCAGAATTTTGTTAATAGTTTAAAATTGAAAACCCTAAAATAACTACTTTTGTTCTATAAGTTATTTACTTGAAGATCTGCATTTTGTTAATAGTTTAAAATTAAAAACTCTAAATTAACTACTTCTGTTCTATAAGTTATTTACTTGATGATCAGAATTTTGTTAATAGTTTAAAATTGAAAACCCTAAAATAACTACTTTTGTTCTATAAGTTATTTACTTGAAGATCTGCATTTTGTTAATAGTTTAAAATTAAAGCTATACTCTAACTACTTTCGTTCTTTTAGTTATTTACTTAAAGAACAGAAATATGTAGACAATTTAAAATCAAAATCTTCAAACTAATACTTTAGTTCTTTAAGTTATTTACTTGAAGATCAGAATTTTGTTAATAGTTCAAAATTGAAAATACTAAAATAACTACGTTTGTTCTATAAGTTATTTACTTGAAGATCTGGATTTTGTTAATTGTTTAAAATTAAAGACTCTAAATTAACTACTTCTGTTCTTTAAGTTATTTACATGAAGATCAGCATTTTGTTAATAGTTTAAAATTGAAAACCCTAAAATAACTACTTTTGTTCTGTAAGTTATTTACTTGAAGATCTGCATTTAGTTAATAGTTTAAAATTAAAAACTCTAAATTAACTACTTCTGTTCTATAAGTTATTTACATGAAGATCAGAATTTTGTTAATAGTTTAAAATTGAAAACCCTAAAATAACTGCTTTTGTTCTATAAGTTATTTACTTGAAGATCTGCATTTTGTTAATAGTTTAAAATTAAAAACTCTAAATTTAACTACTTCTGGTCTATAAGTTATTTACTTGAAGATCAGAATTTTGTTAATAGTTTAAAATTGAAAACTCTAAAATAGCTACTTTTGTTCTATAAGTTATTTACTTGAAGAACAGAATTTTGTAGCAATTTAAAATCAAAATCTTCTAACTAATACTTTAGTTCTTTAAGTTATTTACTTGAAGATCAGAATTTTGCTAATAGTTTAAAATTGAAAACCCTAAAATAACTATTTTTGGTCTATAAGTTTTTTACTTGAAGATATGCATTTTGTTAATAGTTTAAAATTAAAAACTCTAAATTAACTACTTCTGTTCTATAAGTTATTTACTTGAAGATCAGAATGTTGTCAATAGTTTAAATTGAAAACTCTAAAATAACTACATTTGTTCTATAAGTTATTTACTTGAAGAACAGAATTTTGTAGCAATTTAAAATTAAAATCTTCTAACTAATACTTTAGTTCTTTAAGTTATTTACTTGCAGATCTGCATTTTGTTAATAGTTTAAAATTAAAAACTCTAAATTAACTACTTCTGTTCTATAAGTTATTTACTTAAAGATCAGAATTTTGTTAATAGTTTAAAATTGAAAACTCTAAAATAACTACTTTTGTTCTATAAGTTATTTACTTGAAGAACAGAATTTTGTAGCAATTTAAAATCAAAATCTTCTAACTAATACTTTAGTTCTTTAAGTTATTTACTTGACGATCGCAATTTTGCTAATAGTTTAAAATTGAAAACCCTAAAATAACTATTTTTGTTTTATAAATTATTTACTTGAAGATCTGCATTTTGTTAATAGCTTAAAATTAAAAACTCTAAATTAACTACTTCTGTTCTATATGTTATTTACTTGAAGATCAGAATGTTGTCAATAGTTTAAAATTGAAAACTCTCACATACTACTTTTGTTCTATAAGTTATTTACTTGAAGAACAGAATTTTGTAGCAATTTAAAATTAAAATCTTTTAACTAATACTTTAGTTCCTTAAGTTATTTACCTAAAGATCAGAGTTTTGTTAATGGTTTAAAATTGAAAACCGTAAAATAACTACTTTTGTTCTATAAGTTATTTACTTGAAGATCTGCGTTTAGTTAATAGTTTAAAATTAAAAAGTCTAAATTAACTACTTCTGTTCTATAAGTTATTTACATGAAGATCAGAATTTTGTTAATAGTTTAAAATTGAAAACCCTAAAATAACTACTTTTGTTCTATAAGTTATTTACTTGAAGATCTGCATTTTGTTAATAGTTTAAAATTAAAAACTCTAAATTAACTACTTCTGTTCTATAAGTTATTTACTTGATGATCAGAATTTTGTTAATAGTTTAAAATTGAAAACCCTAAAATAACTACTTTTGTTCTATAAGTTATTTACTTGAAGATCTGCATTTTGTTAATAGTTTAAAATTAAAGCTATACTCTAACTACTTTCGTTCTTTTAGTTATTTACTTAAAGAACAGAAATATGTAGACAATTTAAAATCAAAATCTTCAAACTAATACTTTAGTTCTTTAAGTTATTTACTTGAAGATCAGAATTTTGTTAATAGTTCAAAATTGAAAATACTAAAATAACTACGTTTGTTCTATAAGTTATTTACTTGAAGATCTGGATTTTGTTAATTGTTTAAAATTAAAGACTCTAAATTAACTACTTCTGTTCTTTAAGTTATTTACATGAAGATCAGCATTTTGTTAATAGTTTAAAATTGAAAACCCTAAAATAACTACTTTTGTTCTATAAGTTATTTACTTGAAGAACAGAATTTTGTAGCAATTTAAAATTAAAATCTTCTAACTAATACTTGAGTTCCTTAAGTTATTTACTTAAAGATCAGAATTTTGTTAATAGTTTAAAATTGAAAACCCTAAAATAACTACTTTTGTTCTGTAAGTTATTTACTTGAAGATCTGCATTTAGTTAATAGTTTAAAATTAAAAACTCTAAATTAACTACTTCTGTTCTATAAGTTATTTACATGAAGATCAGAATTTTGTTAATAGTTTAAAATTGAAAACCCTAAAATAACTACTTTTGTTCTATAAGTTATTTACTTGAAGATCTGCATTTTGTTAATAGTTTAAAATTAAAAACTCTAAATTTAACTACTTCTGTTCTATAAGTTATTTACTTGAAGATCAGAATTTTGTTAATAGTTTAAAATTGAAAACTCTAAAATAGCTACTTTTGTTCTATAAGTTATTTACTTGAAGAACAGAATTTTGTAGCAATTTAAAATCAAAATCTTCTAACTAATACTTTAGTTCTTTAAGTTATTTACTTGAAGATCAGAATTTTGCTAATAGTTTAAAATTGAAAACCCTAAAATAACTATTTTTGGTCTATAAGTTTTTTACTTGAAGATATGCATTTAGTTAATAGTTTAAAATTAAAAACTCTAAATTAACTACTTCTGTTCTATAAGTTATTTACTTGAAGATCAGAATGTTGTCAATAGTTTAAAATTGAAAACTCTAAAATAACTACTTTTGTTCTATAAGTTATTTACTTGAAGAACAGAATTTTGTAGCAATTTAAAATTAAAATCTTCTAACTAATACTTTAGTTCCTTAAGTCATTTACTTAAAGATCAGAATTTTATTAATAGTTTAAAATTGAAAACCCTAAAATAACTACTTTTGTTCTATAAGTTATTTACTTGAAGATCTGAGTTTAGTTAATAGTTTAAAATTAATAACTCTAAATTAACTACTTCTGTTCTATAAGTTATTTACATGAAGATCAGAATTTTGTTAATAGTTTAAAATTGAAAACCCTAAAATAACTACTTTTGTTCTATAAGTTATTTACTTGAAGATCAGCATTTTGTTAATAGTTCAAAATTAAAAACTCTAAATTAACTACTTCTGTTCTATAAGTTATTTACTTGAAGATCAGAATTTTGTTAATAGTTTAAAAGTGAAAACTCTAAATTAACTACTTCTGTTCTATAAGTTATTTACTTAAAGATCAGAATTTTGTTAATAGTTTAAAATTGAAAACTCTAAAATAACTACTTCTGTTCTATAAGTTATTTACTTAAAGATCAGAATTTTGTTAATAGTTTAAAAGTGAAAACTCTAAATTAACTACTTCTGTTCTATAAGTTATTTACTTAAAGATCAGAATTTTGTTAATAGTTTAAAATTGAAAACTCTAAAATAACTACTTCTGTTCTATAAGTTATTTACTTAAAGATCAGAATTTTGTTAATAGTTTAAAAGTGAAAACTCTAAATTAACTACTTCTGTTCTATATGTTATTTACTTGAAGATCAGAATGTTGTCAATAGTTTAAAATTGAAAACTATCAAATACTACTTTTGTTCTATAAGTTATTTACTTGAAGAACAGAATTTTGTAGCAATTTAAAATTAAAATCTTTTAACTAATACTTTAGTTCCTTAAGTTATTTACCTAAAGATCAGAGTTTTGTTAATGGTTTAAAATTGAAAACCGTAAAATAACTACTTTTGTTCTATAAGTTATTTACTTGAAGATCTGCGTTTAGTTAATAGTTTAAAATTAAAAAGTCTAAATTAACTACTTCTGTTCTATAAGTTATTTACATGAAGATCAGAATTTTGTTAATAGTTTAAAATTGAAAACCCTAAAATAACTACTTTTGTTCTATAAGTTATTTACTTGAAGATCTGCATTTTGTTAATAGTTTAAAATTAAAAACTCTAAATTAACTACTTCTGTTCTATAAGTTATTTACTTGATGATCAGAATTTTGTTAATAGTTTAAAATTGAAAACCCTAAAATAACTACTTTTGTTCTATAAGTTATTTACTTGAAGATCTGCATTTTGTTAATAGTTTAAAATTAAAGCTATACTCTAACTACTTTCGTTCTTTTAGTTATTTACTTAAAGAACAGAAATATGTAGACAATTTAAAATCAAAATCTTCAAACTAATACTTTAGTTCTTTAAGTTATTTACTTGAAGATCAGAATTTTGTTAATAGTTCAAAATTGAAAATACTAAAATAACTACGTTTGTTCTATAAGTTATTTACTTGAAGATCTGGATTTTGTTAATTGTTTAAAATTAAAGACTCTAAATTAACTACTTCTGTTCTTTAAGTTATTTACATGAAGATCAGCATTTTGTTAATAGTTTAAAATTGAAAACCCTAAAATAACTACTTTTGTTCTATAAGTTATTTACTTGAAGAACAGAATTTTGTAGCAATTTAAAATTAAAATCTTCTAACTAATACTTGAGTTCCTTAAGTTATTTACTTAAAGATCAGAATTTTGTTAATAGTTTAAAATTGAAAACCCTAAAATAACTACTTTTGTTCTGTAAGTTATTTACTTGAAGATCTGCATTTAGTTAATAGTTTAAAATTAAAAACTCTAAATTAACTACTTCTGTTCTATAAGTTATTTACATGAAGATCAGAATTTTGTTAATAGTTTAAAATTGAAAACCCTAAAATAACTACTTTTGTTCTATAAGTTATTTACTTGAAGATCTGCATTTTGTTAATAGTTTAAAATTAAAAACTCTAAATTTAACTACTTCTGTTCTATAAGTTATTTACTTGAAGATCAGAATTTTGTTAATAGTTTAAAATTGAAAACTCTAAAATAGCTACTTTTGTTCTATAAGTTATTTACTTGAAGAACAGAATTTTGTAGCAATTTAAAATCAAAATCTTCTAACTAATACTTTAGTTCTTTAAGTTATTTACTTGAAGATCAGAATTTTGCTAATAGTTTAAAATTGAAAACCCTAAAATAACTATTTTTGGTCTATAAGTTTTTTACTTGAAGATATGCATTTAGTTAATAGTTTAAAATTAAAAACTCTAAATTAACTACTTCTGTTCTATAAGTTATTTACTTGAAGATCAGAATGTTGTCAATAGTTTAAAATTGAAAACTCTAAAATAACTACTTTTGTTCTATAAGTTATTTACTTGAAGAACAGAATTTTGTAGCAATTTAAAATTAAAATCTTCTAACTAATACTTTAGTTCCTTAAGTCATTTACTTAAAGATCAGAATTTTATTAATAGTTTAAAATTGAAAACCCTAAAATAACTACTTTTGTTCTATAAGTTATTTACTTGAAGATCTGAGTTTAGTTAATAGTTTAAAATTAATAACTCTAAATTAACTACTTCTGTTCTATAAGTTATTTACATGAAGATCAGAATTTTGTTAATAGTTTAAAATTGAAAACCCTAAAATAACTACTTTTGTTCTATAAGTTATTTACTTGAAGATCAGCATTTTGTTAATAGTTCAAAATTAAAAACTCTAAATTAACTACTTCTGTTCTATAAGTTATTTACTTGAAGATCAGAATTTTGTTAATAGTTTAAAAGTGAAAACTCTAAATTAACTACTTCTGTTCTATAAGTTATTTACTTAAAGATCAGAATTTTGTTAATAGTTTAAAATTGAAAACTCAGAAAAAACTACTTCTGTTCTATAAGTTATTTACTTAAAGATCAGAATTTTGTTAATAGTTTAAAAGTGAAAACTCTAAATTAACTACTTCTGTTCTATAAGTTATTTACTTGAAGATCTGCATTTTGTTAATAGCTTAAAATTAAAAACTCTAAATTAACTACTTCTGTTCTATATGTTATTTACTTGAAGATCAGAATGTTGTCAATAGTTTAAAATTGAAAACTATCAAATACTACTTTTGTTCTATAAGTTATTTACTTGAAGAACAGAATTTTGTAGCAATTTAAAATTAAAATCTTTTAACTAATACTTTAGTTCCTTAAGTTATTTACCTAAAGATCAGAATTTTGTTAATGGTTTAAAATTGAAAACCCTAAAATAACTTCTTTTGTTCTATAAGTTATTTACTTGAAGATCTGCGTTTAGTTAATAGTTTAAAATTAAAAAGTCTAAATTAACTACTTCTGTTCTATAAGTTATTTACATGAAGATCAGAATTTTGTTAATAGTTTAAAATTAAAAACCCTAAAATAACTACTTTTGTTCTATAAGTTATTTACTTGAAGATCTGCATTTTGTTAATAGTTTAAAATTAAAAACTCTAAATTAACTACTTCTGTTCTATAAGTTATTTACTTGATGATCAGAATTTTGTTAAAAGTTTAAAATTTAAAACCCTAAAATATCTACTTTTGTTCTATAAGTTATTTACTTGAAGATCTGCATTTTGTTAATAGTTTAAAATTAAAGCTATACTCTAACTACTTTTGTTCTTTTAGTTATTTACTTAAAGAACAGAAATATGTAGACAATTTAAAATCAAAATCTTCAAACTAATACTTTAGTTCTTTAAGTTATTTACTTGAAGATCAGAATTTTGTTAATAGTTCAAAATTGAAAATACTAAAATAACTACGTTTGTTCTATAAGTTATTTACTTGAAGATCTGGATTTTGTTAATAGTTTAAAATTAAAAACTCTAAATTAACTACTTCTGCTCTTTAAGTTATTTACATGAAGATCAGCATTTTGTTAATAGTTTAAAATTGAAAACCCTAAAATAACTACTTTTGTTCTATAAGTTATTTACTTGAAGATCTGCATTTTGTTAATAGTTTAAAATTGAAAACCCTAAAATAACTACTTTTGTTCTGTAAGTTATTTACTTGAAGATCTGCATTTAGTTAATAGTTTAAAATTAAAAACTCTAAATTAACTACTTCTGTTCTATAAGTTATTTACATGAAGATCAGAATTTTGTTAATAGTTTAAAATTGAAAACCCTAAAATAACTACTTTTGTTCTAAAAGTTATTTACTTGAAGATCTGCATTTTGTTAATAGTTTAAAATTAAAAACTCTAAATTTAACTACTTCTATTCTATAAGTTATTTACTTGAAGATCAGAATTTTGTTAATAGTTTAAAATTTAAAACTCTAAAATAGCTACTTTTGTTCTATAAGTTATTTACTTGAAGAACAGAATTTTGTAGCAATTTAAAATCAAAATCTTCTAACTAATACTTTAGTTCTTTAAGTTATTTACTTGAAGATCAGAATTTTGCTAATAGTTTAAAATTGAAAACCCTAAAATAACTATTTTTGGTCTATAAGTTTTTTACTTGAAGATATGCATTTTGTTAATAGTTTAAAATTAAAAACTCTAAATTAACTACTTCTGTTCTATAAGTTATTTACTTGAAGATCAGAATGTTGTCAATAGTTTAAATTGAAAACTCTAAAATAACTACTTTTGTTCTATAAGTTATTTACTTGAAGAACAGAATTTTGTAGCAATTTAAAATTAAAATCTTCTAACTAATACTTTAGTTCCTTAAGTCATTTACTTAAAGATCAGAATTTTATTAATAGTTTAAAATTGAAAACCCTAAAATAACTACTTTTGTTCTATAAGTTATTTACCTGAAGATCTGAGTTTAGTTAATAGTTTAAAATTAAAAAGTCTAAATTAACTACTTCTGTTCTATAAGTTATTTACATGAAGATCAGAATTTTGTTAATAGTTTAAAATGGAAAACTCTAAAATAACTACTTTTGTTCTATAAGTTATTTACTTGAAGAACAGAATTTTGTAGCAATTTAAAATCAAAATCATCTAACTAATACTTTAGTTCTTTAAGTTATTTACTTGAAGATCTGCGTTTTGTAAATAGTTTAAAATTAAAAACTCTAAATTAACTACTTCTGTTCTATAAGTTATTTACTTAAAGATCAGAATTTTGTTAATAGTTTAAAATTGAAAACTCTAAAATAACTACTTTTGTTCTATAAGTTATTTACTTGAAGATCTGCATTTTGTTAATAGTTTAAAATTAAAAACTCTAAATTAACTACTTCTGTTCTATAAGTTATTTACTTGATGATCAGAATTTTGTTAATAGCTTAAAATTGAAAACCCTAAAATAACTACTTTTGTTCTATAAGTTATTTACTTGAAGATCTGCATTTTGTTAATAGTTTAAAATTAAAGCTATACTCTAACTACTTTTGTTCTTTTAGTTATTTACTTAAAGAACAGAAATATGTAGACAATTTAAAATCAAAATCTTCAAACTAATACTTTAGTTCTATAAGTTATTTACTTGAAGATCAGAATTTTGTTAATAGTTCAAAATTGAAAATACTAAAATAACTACGTTTGTTCTATAAGTTATTTACTTGAAGATCTGGATTTTGTTAATAGTTTAAAATTAAAAACTCTAAATTAACTACATCTGTTCTTTAAGTTATTTACATGAAGATCAGCATTTTGTTAATAGTTTAAAATTGAAAACCCTAAAATAACTACTTTTGTTCTATAAGTTATTTACTTGAAGATCTGCATTTTGTTAATAGTTTAAAAGTAAAAACTCTAAATTAACTACTTCTGTTCTATAAGTTATTTACTTAAAGATCAGAATTTTGTTAATAGTTTAAAATTGAAAACCCTAAAATAACTACTTTTGTTCTGTAAGTTATTTACTTGAAGATCTGCATTTAGTTAATAGTTTAAAATTAAAAACTCTAAATTAACTACTTCTGTTCTATAAGTTATTTACATGAAGATCAGAATTTTGTTAATAGTTTAAAATTGAAAACCCTAAAATAACTACTTTTGTTCTATAAGTTATTTACTTGAAGATCTGCATTTTGTTAATAGTTTAAAATTAAAAACTCTAAATTTAACTACTTTTGTTCTATAAGTTATTTACTTGAAGATCAGAATTTTGTTAATAGTTTAAAATTGAAAACTCTAAAATAGCTACTTTTGTTCTATAAGTTATTTACTTGAAGAACAGAATTTTGTAGCAATTTAAAATCAAAATCTTCTAACTAATACTTTAGTTCTTTAAGTTATTTACTTGAAGATCAGAATTTTGCTAATAGTTTAAAATTGAAAACCCTAAAATAACTATTTTTGGTCTATAAGTTTTTTACTTGAAGATATGCATTTTGTTAATAGTTTAAAATTAAAAACTCTAAATTAACTACTTCTGTTCTATAAGTTATTTACTTGAAGATCAGAATGTTGTCAATAGTTTAAATTGAAAACTCTAAAATAACTACTTTTGTTCTATAAGTTATTTACTTGAAGAGCAGAATTTTGTAGCAATTTAAAATTAAAATCTTCTAACTAATACTTTAGTTCCTTAAGTCATTTACTTAAAGATCAGAATTTTATTAATAGTTTAAAATTGAAAACCCTAAAATAACTACTTTTGTTCTATAAGTTATTTACTTGAAGATCTGCATTTTGTTAATAGTTTAAAATTGAAAACCCTAAAATAACTACTTTTGTTCTGTAAGTTATTTACTTGAAGATCTGCATTTAGTTAATAGTTTAAAATTAAAAACTCTAAATTAACTACTTCTGTTCTATAAGTTATTTACATGAAGATCAGAATTTTGTTAATAGTTTAAAATTGAAAACCCTAAAATAACTACTTTTGTTCTAAAAGTTATTTACTTGAAGATCTGCATTTTGTTAATAGTTTAAAATTAAAAACTCTAAATTTAACTACTTCTATTCTATAAGTTATTTACTTGAAGATCAGAATTTTGTTAATAGTTTAAAATTGAAAACTCTAAAATAGCTACTTTTGTTCTATAAGTTATTTACTTGAAGAACAGAATTTTGTAGCAATTTAAAATCAAAATCTTCTAACTAATACTTTAGTTCTTTAAGTTATTTACTTGAAGATCAGAATTTTGCTAATAGTTTAAAATTGAAAACCCTAAAATAACTATTTTTGGTCTATAAGTTTTTTACTTGAAGATATGCATTTTGTTAATAGTTTAAAATTAAAAACTCTAAATTAACTACTTCTGTTCTATAAGTTATTTACTTGAAGATCAGAATGTTGTCAATAGTTTAAATTGAAAACTCTAAAATAACTACTTTTGTTCTATAAGTTATTTACTTGAAGAACAGAATTTTGTAGCAATTTAAAATTAAAATCTTCTAACTAATACTTTAGTTCCTTAAGTCATTTACTTAAAGATCAGAATTTTATTAATAGTTTAAAATTGAAAACCCTAAAATAACTACTTTTGTTCTATAAGTTATTTACTTGAAGATCTGCATTTTGTTAATAGTTTAAAATTGAAAACCCTAAAATAACTACTTTTGTTCTGTAAGTTATTTACTTGAAGATCTGCATTTAGTTAATAGTTTAAATTTAAAAACTCTAAATTAACTACTTCTGTTCTATAAGTTATTTACTTGAAGATCAGAATGTTGTCAATAGTTTAAAATTGAAAACTCTCAAATACTACTTTTGTTCTATAAGTTATTTACTTGAAGAACAGAATTTTGTAGTAATTTAAAATTAAAATCTTCTAACTAATACTTTAGTTCCTTAAGTTATTTACCTAAAGATCAGAATTTTGTTAATGGTTTAAAATTGAAAACCCTAAAATAACTACTTTTGTTCTATAAGTTATTTACTTGAAGATCTGCGTTTAGTTAATAGTTTAAAATTAAAAAGTCTAAATTAACTACTTCTGTTCTATAAGTTATTTACATGAAGATCAGAATTTTGTTAATAGTTTAAAATTGAAAACTCTAAAATAACTACTTTTGTTCTATAAGTTATTTACTTGAAGAACAGAATTTTGTAGCAATTTAAAATCAAAATCATCTAACTACTACTTTAGTTCTTTAAGTTATTTACTTGAAGATCTGCATTTTGTTAATAGTTTAAAATTAAAAACTCTAAATTAACTACTTCTGTTCTATAAGTTAATTACTTAAAGATCAGAATTTTGTTAATAGTTTAAAATTGAAAACTCTAAAATAACTACTTTTGTTCTATAAGTTATTTACTTGTAGATCTGCATTTTGTTAATAGTTTAAAATTAAAAACTCTAAATTAACTACTTCTGTTCTATAAGTTATTTACTTGATGATCAGAATTTTGTTAATAGTTTAAAATTGAAAACCCTAAAATAACTACTTTTGTTCTATAAGTTATTTACTTGAAGATCTGCATTTTGTTAATAGTTTAAAATTAAAGCTATACTCTAACTACTTTTGTTCTTTTAGTTATTTACTTAAAGAACAGAAATATGTAGACAATTTAAAATCAAAATCTTCAAACTAATACTTTTGTTCTATAAGTTATTTACTTGAAGATCAGAATTTTGTTAATAGTTCAAAATTGAAAATACTAAAATAACTACGTTTGTTCTATAAGTTATTTACTTGAAGATCTGGATTTTGTTAATAGTTTAAAATTAAAAACTCTAAATTAACTACTTCTGTTCTTTAAGTTATTTACATGAAGATCAGCATTTTGTTAATAGTTTAAAATTGAAAACCCTAAAATAATTACTTTTGTTCTATAAGTTATTTACTTGAAGATCTGCATTTTGTTAATAGTTTAAAATTAAAAACTCTAAATTAACTACTTCTGTTCTATAAGTTATTTACTTGAAGAACAGAATTTTGTAGCAATTTAAAATTAAAATCTTCTAACTAATACTTGAGTTCCTTAAGTTATTTACTTAAAGATCAGAATTTTGTTAATAGTTTAAAATTAAAAACCCTAAAATAACTACTTTTGTTCTGTAAGTTATTTACTTGAAGATCTGCATTTAGTTAATAGTTTAAAATTAAAAACTCTAAATTAACTACTTCTGTTCTATAAGTTATTTACATGAAGATCAGAATTTTGTTAATAGTTTAAAATTGAAAACCCTAAAATAACTGCTTTTGTTCTATAAGTTATTTACTTGAAGATCTGCATTTTGTTAATAGTTTAAAATTAAAAACTCTAAATTTAACTACTTCTGGTCTATAAGTTATTTACTTGAAGATCAGAATTTTGTTAATAGTTTAAAATTGAAAACTCTAAAATAGCTACTTTTGTTCTATAAGTTATTTACTTGAAGAACAGAATTTTGTAGCAATTTAAAATCAAAATCTTCTAACTAATACTTTAGTTCTTTAAGTTATTTACTTGAAGATCAGAATTTTGCTAATAGTTTAAAATTGAAAACCCTAAAATAACTATTTTTGGTCTATAAGTTTTTTACTTGAAGATATGCATTTTGTTAATAGTTTAAAATTAAAAACTCTATATTAACTACTTCTGTTCTATAAGTTATTTACTTGAAGATCAGAATGTTGTCAATAGTTTAAATTGAAAACTCTAAAATAACTACTTTTGTTCTATAAGTTATTTACTTGAAGAACAGAATTTTGTAGCAATTTAAAATTAAAATCTTCTAACTAATACTTTAGTTCCTTAAGTCATTTACTTAAAGATCAGAATTTTATTAATAGTTTAAAATTGAAAACCCTAAAATAACTACTTTTGTTCTATAAGTTATTTACCTGAAGATCTGCGTTTAGTTAATAGTTTAAAATTAAAAAGTCTAAATTAACTACTTCTGTTCTATAAGTTATTTACATGAAGATCAGAATTTTGTTAATAGTTTAAAATTGAAAACTCTAAAATAACTACTTTTGTTCTATAAGTTATTTACTTGAAGAACAGAATTTTGTAGCAATTTAAAATCAAAATCATCTAACTAATACTTTAGTTCTTTAAGTTATTTACTTGCAGATCTGCATTTTGTTAATAGTTTAAAATTAAAAACTCTAAATTAACTACTTCTGTTCTATAAGTTATTTACTTAAAGATCAGAATTTTGTTAATAGTTTAAAATTGAAAACTCTAAAATAACTACTTTTGTTCTATAAGTTATTTACTTGAAGAACAGAATTTTGTAGCAATTTAAAATCAAAATCTTCTAACTAATACTTTAGTTCTTTAAGTTATTTACTTGAAGATCACAATTTTGCTAATAGTTTAAAATTGAAAACCCTAAAATAACTATTTTTGTTTTATAAATTATTTACTTGAAGATCTGCATTTTGTTAATAGCTTAAAATTAAAAACTCTAAATTAACTACTTCTGTTCTATATGTTATTTACTTGAAGATCAGAATGTTGTCAATAGTTTAAAATTGAAAACTCTCAAATACTACTTTTGTTCTATAAGTTATTTACTTGAAGAACAGAATTTTGTAGCAATTTAAAATTAAAATCTTTTAACTAATACTTTAGTTCCTTAAGTTATTTACCTAAAGATCAGAGTTTTGTTAATGGTTTAAAATTGAAAACCCTAAAATAACTACTTTTGTTCTATAAGTTATTTACTTGAAGATCTGCATTTTGTTAATAGTTTAAAATTAAAGCTATACTCTAACTACTTTCGTTCTTTTAGTTATTTACTTAAAGAACAGAAATATGTAGACAATTTAAAATCAAAATCTTCAAACTAATACTTTAGTTCTTTAAGTTATTTACTTGAAGATCAGAATTTTGTTAATAGTTCAAAATTGAAAATACTAAAATAACTACGTTTGTTCTATAAGTTATTTACTTGAAGATCTGGATTTTGTTAATTGTTTAAAATTAAAGACTCTAAATTAACTACTTCTGTTCTTTAAGTTATTTACATGAAGATCAGCATTTTGTTAATAGTTTAAAATTGAAAACCCTAAAATAACTACTTTTGTTCTACATATAAGTTATTTACTTGAAGAACAGAATTTTGTCGCAATTTAAAATTAAAATCTTCTAACTAATACTTGAGTTCCTTAAGTTATTTACTTAAAGATCAGAATTTTGTTAATAGTTTAAAATTGAAAACCCTAAAATAACTACTTTTGTTCTGTAAGTTATTTACTTGAAGATCTGCATTTAGTTAATAGTTTAAAATTAAAAACTCTAAATTAACTACTTCTGTTCTATAAGTTATTTACATGAAGATCAGAATTTTGTTAATAGTTTAAAATTGAAAACCCTAAAATAACTACTTTTGTTCTATAAGTTATTTACTTGAAGATCTGCATTTTGTTAATAGTTTAAAATTAAAAACTCTAAATTTAACTACTTCTGTTCTATAAGTTATTTACTTGAAGATCAGAATTTTGTTAATAGTTTAAAATTGAAAACTCTAAAATAGCTACTTTTGTTCTATAAGTTATTTACTTGAAGAACAGAATTTTGTAGCAATTTAAAATCAAAATCTTCTAACTAATACTTTAGTTCTTTAAGTTATTTACTTGAAGATCAGAATTTTGCTAATAGTTTAAAATTGAAAACCCTAAAATTACTATTTTTGGTCTATAAGTTTTTTACTTGAAGATATGCATTTAGTTAATAGTTTAAAATTAAAAACTCTAAATTAACTACTTCTGTTCTTTAAGTTATTTACATGAAGATCAGCATTTTGTTAATAGTTTAAAATTGAAAACCCTAAAATAACTACTTTTGTTCTACATATAAGTTATTTACTTGAAGAACAGAATTTTGTCGCAATTTAAAATTAAAATCTTCTAACTAATACTTGAGTTCCTTAAGTTATTTACTTAAAGATCAGAATTTTGTTAATAGTTTAAAATTGAAAACCCTAAAATAACTACTTTTGTTCTGTAAGTTATTTACTTGAAGATCTGCATTTAGTTAATAGTTTAAAATTAAAAACTCTAAATTAACTACTTCTGTTCTATAAGTTATTTACATGAAGATCAGAATTTTGTTAATAGTTTAAAATTGAAAACCCTAAAATAACTACTTTTGTTCTATAAGTTATTTACTTGAAGATCTGCATTTTGTTAATAGTTTAAAATTAAAAACTCTAAATTTAACTACTTCTGTTCTATAAGTTATTTACTTGAAGATCAGAATTTTGTTAATAGTTTAAAATTGAAAACTCTAAAATAGCTACTTTTGTTCTATAAGTTATTTACTTGAAGAACAGAATTTTGTAGCAATTTAAAATCAAAATCTTCTAACTAATACTTTAGTTCTTTAAGTTATTTACTTGAAGATCAGAATTTTGCTAATAGTTTAAAATTGAAAACCCTAAAATTACTATTTTTGGTCTATAAGTTTTTTACTTGAAGATATGCATTTAGTTAATAGTTTAAAATTAAAAACTCTAAATTAACTACTTCTGTTCTATAAGTTATTTACTTGAAGATCAGAATGTTGTCAATAGTTTAAAATTGAAAACTCTAAAATAACTACTTTTGTTCTATAAGTTATTTACTTGAAGAACAGAATTTTGTAGCAATTTAAAATTAAAATCTTCTAACTAATACTTTAGTTCCTTAAGTCATTTACTTAAAGATCAGAATTTTATTAATAGTTTAAAATTGAAAACCCTAAAATAACTACTTTTGTTCTATAAGTTATTTACTTGAAGATCTGAGTTTAGTTAATAGTTTAAAATTAATAACTCTAAATTAACTACTTCTGTTCTATAAGTTATTTACATGAAGATCAGAATTTTGTTAATAGTTTAAAATTGAAAACCCTAAAATAACTACTTTTGTTCTATAAGTTATTTACTTGAAGATCAGCATTTTGTTAATAGTTCAAAATTAAAAACTCTAAATTAACTACTTCTGTTCTATAAGTTATTTACTTGAAGATCAGAATTTTGTTAATAGTTTAAAAGTGAAAACTCTAAATTAAATACTTCTGTTATATAAGTTATTTACTTAAAGATCAGAATTTTGTTAATAGTTTAAAATTGAAAACTCTAAAATAACTACTTCTGTTCTATAAGTTATTTACTTAAAGATCAGAATTTTGTTAATAGTTTAAAAGTGAAAACTCTAAATTAACTACTTCTGTTCTATAAGTTATTTACTTGAAGATCTGCATTTTGTTAATAGCTTAAAATTAAAAACTCTAAATTAACTACTTCTGTTCTATATGTTATTTACTTGAAGATCAGAATGTTGTCAATAGTTTAAAATTGAAAACTCTCAAATACTACTTTTGTTCTATAAGTTATTTACTTGAAGAACAGAATTTTGTAGCAATTTAAAATTAAAATCTTTTAACTAATACTTTAGTTCCTTAAGTTATTTACCTAAAGATCAGAATTTTGTTAATGGTTTAAAATTGAAAACCCTAAAATAACTTCTTTTGTTCTATAAGTTATTTACTTGAAGATCTGCGTTTAGTTAATAGTTTAAAATTAAAAAGTCTAAATTAACTACTTCTGTTCTATAAGTTATTTACATGAAGATCAGAATTTTGTTAATAGTTTAAAATTAAAAACCCTAAAATAACTACTTTTGTTCTATAAGTTATTTACATGAAGATCTGCATTTTGTTAATAGTTTAAAATTAAAAACTCTAAATTAACTACTTCTGTTCTATAAGTTATTTACTTGATGATCAGAATTTTGTTAAAAGTTTAAAATTTAAAACCCTAAAATATCTACTTTTGTTCTATAAGTTATTTACTTGAAGATCTGCATTTTGTTAATAGTTTAAAATTAAAGCTATACTCTAACTACTTTTGTTCTTTTAGTTATTTACTTAAAGAACAGAAATATGTAGACAATTTAAAATCAAAATCTTCAAACTAATACTTTAGTTCTTTAAGTTATTTACTTGAAGATCAGAATTTTGTTAATAGTTTAAAATTGAAAACCCTAAAATAACTACTTTTGTTCTATAAGTTATTTACTTGAAGATCAGCATTTTGTTAATAGTTCAAAATTAAAAACTCTAAATTAACTACTTCTGTTCTATAAGTTATTTACTTGAAGATCAGAATTTTGTTAATAGTTTAAAAGTGAAAACTCTAAATTAAATACTTCTGTTCTATAAGTTATTTACTTAAAGATCAGAATTTTGTTAATAGTTTAAAATTGAAAACTCTAAAATAACTACTTCTGTTCTATAAGTTATTTACTTAAAGATCAGAATTTTGTTAATAGTTTAAAAGTGAAAACTCTAAATTAACTACTTCTGTTCTATAAGTTATTTACTTGAAGATCTGCATTTTGTTAATAGCTTAAAATTAAAAACTCTAAATTAACTACTTCTGTTCTATATGTTATTTACTTGAAGATCAGAATGTTGTCAATAGTTTAAAATTGAAAACTCTCAAATACTACTTTTGTTCTATAAGTTATTTACTTGAAGAACAGAATTTTGTAGCAATTTAAAATTAAAATCTTTTAACTAATACTTTAGTTCCTTAAGTTATTTACCTAAAGATCAGAATTTTGTTAATGGTTTAAAATTGAAAACCCTAAAATAACTTCTTTTGTTCTATAAGTTATTTACTTGAAGATCTGCGTTTAGTTAATAGTTTAAAATTAAAAAGTCTAAATTAACTACTTCTGTTCTATAAGTTATTTACATGAAGATCAGAATTTTGTTAATAGTTTAAAATTAAAAACCCTAAAATAACTACTTTTGTTCTATAAGTTATTTACATGAAGATCTGCATTTTGTTAATAGTTTAAAATTAAAAACTCTAAATTAACTACTTCTGTTCTATAAGTTATTTACTTGATGATCAGAATTTTGTTAAAAGTTTAAAATTTAAAACCCTAAAATATCTACTTTTGTTCTATAAGTTATTTACTTGAAGATCTGCATTTTGTTAATAGTTTAAAATTAAAGCTATACTCTAACTACTTTTGTTCTTTTAGTTATTTACTTAAAGAACAGAAATATGTAGACAATTTAAAATCAAAATCTTCAAACTAATACTTTAGTTCTTTAAGTTATTTACTTGAAGATCAGAATTTTGTTAATAGTTCAAAATTGAAAATACTAAAATAACTACGTTTGTTCTATAAGTTATTTACTTGAAGATCTGGATTTTGTTAATAGTTTAAAATTAAAAACTCTAAATTAACTACTTCTGCTCTTTAAGTTATTTACATGAAGATCAGCATTTTGTTAATAGTTTAAAATTGAAAACCCTAAAATAACTACTTTTGTTCTATAAGTTATTTACTTGAAGATCTGCATTTTGTTAATAGTTTAAAATTGAAAACCCTAAAATAACTACTTTTGTTCTGTAAGTTATTTACTTGAAGATCTGCATTTAGTTAATAGTTTAAAATTAAAAACTCTAAATTAACTACTTCTGTTCTATAAGTTATTTACATGAAGATCAGAATTTTGTTAATAGTTTAAAATTGAAAACCCTAAAATAACTACTTTTGTTCTAAAAGTTATTTACTTGAAGATCTGCATTTGGTTAATAGTTTAAAATTAAAAACTCTAAATTTAACTACTTCTATTCTATAAGTTATTTACTTGAAGATCAGAATTTTGTTAATAGTTTAAAATTGAAAACTCTAAAATAGCTACTTTTGTTCTATAAGTTATTTACTTGAAGAACAGAATTTTGTAGCAATTTAAAATCAAAATCTTCTAACTAATACTTTAGTTCTTTAAGTTATTTACTTGAAGATCAGAATTTTGCTAATAGTTTAAAATTGAAAACCCTAAAATAACTATTTTTGGTCTATAAGTTTTTTACTTGAAGATATGCATTTTGTTAATAGTTTAAAATTAAAAACTCTAAATTAACTACTTCTGTTCTATAAGTTATTTACTTGAAGATCAGAATGTTGTCAATAGTTTAAATTGAAAACTCTAAAATAACTACTTTTGTTCTATAAGTTATTTACTTGAAGAACAGAATTTTGTAGCAATTTAAAATTAAAATCTTCTAACTAATACTTTAGTTCCTTAAGTCATTTACTTAAAGATCAGAATTTTATTAATAGCTTAAAATTGAAAACCCTAAAATAACTACTTTTGTTCTATAAGTTATTTACCTGAAGATCTGAGTTTAGTTAATAGTTTAAAATTAAAAACTCTAAATTAACTACTTCTGTTCTATAAGTTATTTACTTGAAGATCAGAATGTTGTCAATAGTTTAAAATTGAAAACTCTCAAATACTACTTTTGTTCTATAAGTTATTTACTTGAAGAACAGAATTTTGTAGTAATTTAAAATTAAAATCTTCTAACTAATACTTTAGTTCCTTAAGTTATTTACCTAAAGATCAGAATTTTGTTAATGGTTTAAAATTGAAAACCCTAAAATAACTACTTTTGTTCTATAAGTTATTTACTTGAAGATCTGCGTTTAGTTAATAGTTTAAAATTAAAAAGTCTAAATTAACTACTTCTGTTCTATAAGTTATTTACATGAAGATCAGAATTTTGTTAATAGTTTAAAATTGAAAACTCTAAAATAACTACTTTTGTTCTATAAGTTATTTACTTGAAGAACAGAATTTTGTAGCAATTTAAAATCAAAATCATCTAACTAATACTTTAGTTCTTTAAGTTATTTACTTGAAGATCTGCGTTTTGTTAATAGTTTAAAATTAAAAACTCTAAATTAACTACTTCTGTTCTATAAGTTATTTACTTAAAGATCAGAATTTTGTTAATAGTTTAAAATTGAAAACTCTAAAATAACTACTTTTGTTCTATAAGTTATTTACTTGAAGATCTACATTTTGTTAATAGTTTAAAATTAAAAACTCTAAATTAACTACTTCTGTTCTATAAGTTATTTACTTGATGATCAGAATTTTGTTAATAGTTTAAAATTGAAAACCCTAAAATAACTACTTTTGTTCTATAAGTTATTTACTTGAAGATCTGCATTTTGTTAATAGTTTAAAATTAAAGCTATACTCTAACTACTTTTGTTCTTTTAGTTATTTACTTAAAGAACAGAAATATGTAGACAATTTAAAATCAAAATCTTCAAACTAATACTTTAGTTCTATAAGTTATTTACTTGAAGATCAGAATTTTGTTAATAGTTCAAAATTGAAAATACTAAAATAACTACGTTTGTTCTATAAGTTATTTACTTGAAGATCTGGATTTTGTTAATAGTTTAAAATTAAAAACTCTAAATTAACTACATCTGTTCTTTAAGTTATTTACATGAAGATCAGCATTTTGTTAATAGTTTAAAATTGAAAACCCTAAAATAACTACTTTTGTTCTATAAGTTATTTACTTGAAGATCTGCATTTTGTTAATAGTTTAAAATTAAAAACTCTAAATTAACTACTTCTGTTCTATAAGTTATTTACTTAAAGATCAGAATTTTGTTAATACTTTAAAATTGAAAACCCTAAAATAACTACTTTTGTTCTGTAAGTTATTTACTTGAAGATCTGCATTTAGTTAATAGTTTAAAATTAAAAACTCTAAATTAACTACTTCTGTTCTATAAGTTATTTACATGAAGATCAGAATTTTGTTAATAGTTTAAAATTGAAAACCCTAAAATAACTACTTTTGTTCTATAAGTTATTTACTTGAAGATCTGCATTTTGTTAATAGTTTAAAATTGAAAACTCTAAATTTAACTACTTTTGTTCTATAAGTTATTTACTTGAAGATCAGAATTTTGTTAATAGTTTAAAATTGAAAACTCTAAAATAGCTACTTTTGTTCTATAAGTTATTTACTTGAAGAACAGAATTTTGTAGCAATTTAAAATCAAAATCTTCTAACTAATACTTTAGTTCTTTAAGTTATTTACTTGAAGATCAGAATTTTGCTAATAGTTTAAAATTGAAAACCCTAAAATAACTATTTTTGGTCTATAAGTTTTTTACTTGAAGATATGCATTTTGTTAATAGTTTAAAATTAAAAACTCTAAATTAACTACTTCTGTTCTATAAGTTATTTACTCGAAGATCAGAATGTTGTCAATAGTTTAAATTGAAAACTCTAAAATAACTACTTTTGTTCTATAAGTTATTTACTTGAAGAACAGAATTTTGTAGCAATTTAAAATTAAAATCTTCTAACTAATACTTTAGTTCCTTAAGTCATTTACTTAAAGATCAGAATTTTATTAATAGTTTAAAATTGAAAACCCTAAAATAACTACTTTTGTTCTATAAGTTATTTACTTGAAGATCTGCATTTTGTTAATAGTTTAAAATTGAAAACCCTAAAATAACTACTTTTGTTCTGTAAGTTATTTACTTGAAGATCTGCATTTAGTTAATAGTTTAAAATTAAAAACTCTAAATTAACTACTTCTGTTCTATAAGTTATTTACCTGAAGATCTGAGTTTAGTTAATAGTTTAAAATTAAAAACTCTAAATTAACTACTTCTGTTCTATAAGTTATTTACTTGAAGAACAGAATTTTGTAGTAATTTAAAATTAAAATCTTCTAACTAATACTTTAGTTCCTTAAGTTATTTACCTAAAGATCAGAATTTTGTTAATGGTTTAAAATTGAAAACCCTAAAATAACTACTTTTGTTCTATAAGTTATTTACTTGAAGATCTGCGTTTAGTTAATAGTTTAAAATTAAAAAGTCTAAATTAACTACTTCTGTTCTATAAGTTATTTACATGAAGATCAGAATTTTGTTAATAGTTTAAAATTGAAAACTCTAAAATAACTACTTTTGTTCTATAAGTTATTTACTTGAAGAACAGAATTTTGTAGCAATTTAAAATCAAAATCATCTAACTAATACTTTAGTTCTTTAAGTTATTTACTTGAAGATCTGCGTTTTGTTAATAGTTTAAAATTAAAAACTCTAAATTAACTACTTCTGTTCTATAAGTTATTTACTTAAAGATCAGAATTTTGTTAATAGTTTAAAATTGAAAACTCTAAAATAACTACTTTTGTTCTATAAGTTATTTCCTTGAAGATCTGCATTTTGTTAATAGTTTAAAATTAAAAACTCTAAATTAACTACTTCTGTTCTATAAGTTATTTACTTGATGCTCAGAATTTTGTTAATAGTTTAAAATTGAAAACCCTAAAATAACTACTTTTGTTCTATAAGTTATTTACTTGAAGATCTGCATTTTGTTAATAGTTTAAAATTAAAGCTATACTCTAACTACTTTTGTTCTTTTAGTTATTTACTTAAAGAACAGAAATATGTAGACAATTTAAAATCAAAATCTTCAAACTAATACTTTAGTTCTATAAGTTATTTACTTGAAGATCAGAATTTTGTTAATAGTTCAAAATTGAAAATACTAAAATAACTACGTTTGTTCTATAAGTTATTTACTTGAAGATCTGGATTTTGTTAATAGTTTAAAATTAAAAACTCTAAATTAACTACATCTGTTCTTTAAGTTATTTACATGAAGATCAGCATTTTGTTAATAGTTTAAAATTGAAAACCCTAAAATAACTACTTTTGTTCTATAAGTTATTTACTTGAAGATCTGCATTTTGTTAATAGTTTAAAATTAAAAACTCTAAATTAACTACTTCTGTTCTATAAGTTATTTACTTAAAGATCAGAATTTTGTTAATAGTTTAAAATTGAAAACCCTAAAATAACTACTTTTGTTCTGTAAGTTATTTACTTGAAGATCTGCATTTAGTTAATAGTTTAAAATTAAAAACTCTAAATTAACTACTTCTGTTCTATAAGTTATTTACATGAAGATCAGAATTTTGTTAATAGTTTAAAATTGAAAACCCTAAAATAACTACTTTTGTTCTATAAGTTATTTACTTGAAGATCTGCATTTTGTTAATAGTTTAAAATTAAAAACTCTAAATTTAACTACTTTTGTTCTATAAGTTATTTACTTGAAGATCAGAATTTTGTTAATAGTTTAAAATTGAAAACTCTAAAATAGCTACTTTTGTTCTATAAGTTATTTACTTGAAGAACAGAATTTTGTAGCAATTTAAAATCAAAATCTTCAAACTAATACTTTAGTTCTTTAAGTTATTTACTTGAAGATCAGAATATTGTTAATAGTTCAAAATTGAAAATACTAAAATAACTACGTTTGTTCTATAAGTTATTTACTTGAAGATCTGGATTTTGTTAATAGTTTAAAATTAAAAACTCTAAATTAACTACTTCTGCTCTTTAAGTTATTTACATGAAGATCAGCATTTTGTTAATAGTTTAAAATTGAAAACCCTAAAATAACTACTTTTGTTCTATAAGTTATTTACTTGAAGATCTGCATTTTGTTAATAGTTTAAAATTGAAAACCCTAAAATAACTACTTTTGTTCTGTAAGTTATTTACTTGAAGATCTGCATTTAGTTAATAGTTTAAAATTAAAAACTCTAAATTAACTACTTCTGTTCTATAAGTTATTTACATGAAGATCAGAATTTTGTTAATAGTTTAAAATTGAAAACCCTAAAATAACTACTTTTGTTCTAAAAGTTATTTACTTGAAGATCTGCATTTTGTTAATAGTTTAAAATTAAAAACTCTAAATTAACTACTTCTGTTCTATAAGTTATTTACTTGAAGATCAGAATGTTGTCAATAGTTTAAATTGAAAACTCTAAAATAACTACTTTTGTTCTATAAGTTATTTACTTGAAGAACAGAATTTTGTAGCAATTTAAAATTAAAATCTTCTAACTAATACTTTAGTTCCTTAAGTCATTTACTTAAAGATCAGAATTTTATTAATAGCTTAAAATTGAAAACCCTAAAATAACTACTTTTGTTCTGTAAGTTATTTACTTGAAGATCTGCATTTAGTTAATAGTTTAAAATTAAAAACTCTAAATTAACTACTTCTGTTCTATAAGTTATTTACATGAAGATCAGAATTTTGTTAATAGTTTAAAATTGAAAACCCTAAAATAACTACTTTTGTTCTAAAAGTTATTTACTTGAAGATCTGCATTTTGTTAATAGTTTAAAATTAAAAACTCTAAATTTAACTACTTCTATTCTATAAGTTATTTACTTGAAGATCAGAATTTTGTTAATAGTTTAAAATTGAAAACTCTAAAATAGCTACTTTTGTTCTATAAGTTATTTACTTGAAGAACAGAATTTTGTAGCAATTTAAAATCAAAATCTTTTAACTAATACTTTAGTTCTTTAAGTTATTTACTTGAAGATCAGAATTTTGCTAATAGTTTAAAATTGAAAACCCTAAAATAACTATTTTTGGTCTATAAGTTTTTTACTTGAAGATATGCATTTTGTTAATAGTTTAAATTTAAAAACTCTAAATTAACTACTTCTGTTCTATAAGTTATTTACTTGAAGATCAGAATGTTGTCAATAGTTTTAATTGAAAACTCTAAAATAACTACTTTTGTTCTATAAGTTATTTACTTGAAGATCTGCATTTTGTTAATAGTTTAAAATTAAAAACTCTAAATTAACTACTTCTGTTCTATAAGTTATTTACTTGATGATCAGAATTTTGTTAATAGTTTAAAATTGAAAACCCTAAAATAACTACTTTTGTTCTATAAGTTATTTACTTGAAGATCTGCATTTTGTTAATAGTTTAAAATTAAAGCTATACTCTAACTACTTTTGTTCTTTTAGTTATTTACTTAAAGAACAGAAATATGTAGACAATTTAAAATCAAAATCTTCAAACTAATACTTTAGTTCTATAAGTTATTTACTTGAAGATCTGCATTTTGTTAATAGTTTAAAATTAAAAACTCTAAATTAACTACTTCTGTTCTATAAGTTATTTACTTAAAGATCAGAATTTTGTTAATAGTTTAAAATTGAAAACCCTAAAATAACTACTTTTGTTCTGTAAGTTATTTACTTGAAGATCTGCATTTAGTTAATAGTTTAAAATTAAAAACTCTAAATTAACTACTTCTGTTCTATAAGTTATTTACATGAAGATCAGAATTTTGTTAATAGTTTAAAATTGAAAACCCTAAAATAACTACTTTTGTTCTATAAGTTATTTACTTGAAGATCTGCATTTTGTTAATAGTTTAAAATTAAAAACTCTAAAATAACTACTTTTGTTCTATAAGTTATTTACTTGAAGATCAGAATTTTGTTAATAGTTTAAAATTGAAAACTCTAAAATAGCTACTTTTGTTCTATAAGTTATTTACTTGAAGAACAGAATTTTGTAGCAATTTAAAATCAAAATCTTCAAACTAATACTTTAGTTCTTTAAGTTATTTACTTGAAGATCAGAATTTTGTTAATAGTTCAAAATTGAAAATACTAAAATAACTACGTTTGATCTATAAGTTATTTACTTGAAGATCTGGATTTTGTTAATAGTTTAAAATTAAAAACTCTAAATTAACTACTTCTGCTCTTTAAGTTATTTACATGAAGATCAGCATTTGGTTAATAGTTTAAAATTGAAAACCCTAAAATAACTACTTTTGTTCTATAAGTTATTTACTTGAAGATCTGCATTTTGTTAATAGTTTAAAATTGAAAACCCTAAAATAACTACTTTTGTTCTGTAAGTTATTTACTTGAAGATCTGCATTTAGTTAATAGTTTAAAATTAAAAACTCTAAATTAACTACTTCTGTTCTATAAGTTATTTACATGAAGATCAGAATTTTGTTAATAGTTTAAAATTGAAAACCCTAAAATAACTACTTTTGTTCTAAAAGTTATTTACTTGAAGATCTGCATTTTGTTAATAGTTTAAAATTAAAAACTCTAAATTAACTACTTCTGTTCTATAAGTTATTTACTTGAAGATCAGAATGTTGTCAATAGTTTAAATTGAAAACTCTAAAATAACTACTTTTGTTCTATAAGTTATTTACTTGAAGAACAGAATTTTGTAGCAATTTAAAATTAAAATCTTCTAACTAATACTTTAGTTCCTTAAGTCATTTACTTAAAGATCAGAATTTTATTAATAGCTTAAAATTGAAAACCCTAAAATAACTACTTTTGTTCTAAAAGTTATTTACCTGAAGATCTGAGTTTAGTTAATAGTTTAAAATTAAAAACTCTAAATTAACTACTTCTGTTCTATAAGTTATTTACTTGAAGATCAGAATGTTGTCAATAGTTTAAAATTGAAAACTCTCAAATACTACTTTTGTTCTATAAGTTATTTACTTGAAGAACAGAATTTTGTAGTAATTTAAAATTAAAATCTTCTAACTAATACTTTAGTTCCTTAAGTTATTTACCTAAAGATCAGAATTTTGTTAATGGTTTAAAATTGAAAACCCTAAAATAACTACTTTTGTTCTATAAGTTATTTACTTGAAGATCTGCGTTTAGTTAATAGTTTAAAATTAAAAAGTCTAAATTAACTACTTCTGTTCTATAAGTTATTTACATGAAGATCAGAATTTTGTTAATAGTTTAAACTTGAAAACTCTAAAATAACTACTTTTGTTCTATAAGTTATTTACTTGAAGAACAGAATTTTGTAGCAATTTAAAATCAAAATCATCTAACTAATACTTTAGTTCTTTAAGTTATTTACTTGAAGATCTGCGTTTTGTTAATAGTTTAAAATTAAAAACTCTAAATTAACTACTTCTGTTCTATAAGTTATTTACTTAAAGATCAGAATTTTGTTAATAGTTTAAAATTGAAAACTCTAAAATAACTACTTTTGTTCTATAAGTTATTTACTTGAAGATCTGCATTTTGTTAATAGTTTAAAATTAAAAACTCTAAATTAACTACTTCTGTTCTATAAGTTATTTACTTGATGATCAGAATTTTGTTAATAGTTTAAAATTGAAAACCCTAAAATAACTACTTTTGTTCTATAAGTTATTTACTTGAAGATCTGCATTTTGTTAATAGTTTAAAATTAAAGCTATACTCTAACTACTTTTGTTCTTTTAGTTATTTACTTAAAGAACAGAAATATGTAGACAATTTAAAATCAAAATCTTCAAACTAATACTTTAGTTCTATAAGTTATTTACTTGAAGATCAGAATTTTGTTAATAGTTCAAAATTGAAAATACTAAAATAACTACGTTTGTTCTATAAGTTATTTACTTGAAGATCTGGATTTTGTTAATAGTTTAAAATTAAAAACTCTAAATTAACTACATCTGTTCTTTAAGTTATTTACATGAAGATCAGCATTTTGTTAATAGTTTAAAATTGAAAACCCTAAAATAACTACTTTTGTTCTATAAGTTATTTACTTGAAGATCTGCATTTTGTTAATAGTTTAAAATTAAAAACTCTAAATTAACTACTTCTGTTCTATAAGTTATTTACTTAAAGATCAGAATTTTGTTAATAGTTTAAAATTGAAAACCCTAAAATAACTACTTTTGTTCTGTAAGTTATTTACTTGAAGATCTGCATTTAGTTAATAGTTTAAAATTAAAAACTCTAAATTAACTACTTCTGTTCTATAAGTTATTTACATGAAGATCAGAATTTTGTTAATAGTTTAAAATTGAAAACCCTAAAATAACTACTTTTGTTCTATAAGTTATTTACTTGAAGATCTGCATTTTGTTAATAGTTTAAAATTAAAAACTCTAAATTTAACTACTTTTGTTCTATAAGTTATTTACTTGAAGATCAGAATTTTGTTAATAGTTTAAAATTGAAAACTCTAAAATAGCTACTTTTGTTCTATAAGTTATTTACTTGAAGAACAGAATTTGTAGCAATTTAAAATCAAAATCTTCTAACTAATACTTTAGTTCTTTAAGTTATTTACTTGAAGATCAGAATTTTGCTAATAGTTTATAATTGAAAACCCTAAAATAACTATTTTTGGTCTATAAGTTTTTTACTTGAAGATATGCATTTTGTTAATAGTTTAAAATTAAAAACTCTAAATTTACTACTTCTGTTCTATAAGTTATTTACTTGAAGATCAGAATGTTGTCAATAGTTTAAATTGAAAACTCTAAAATAACTACTTTTGTTCTATAAGTTATTTACTTGAAGAACAGAATTTTGTAGCAATTTAAAATTAAAATCTTCTAACTAATACTTTAGTTCCTTAAGTCATTTACTTAAAGATCAGAATTTTATTAATAGTTTAAAATTGAAAACCCTAAAATAACTACTTTTGTTCTATAAGTTATTTACTTGAAGATCTGCATTTTGTTAATAGTTTAAAATTGAAAACCCTAAAATAACTACTTTTGTTCTGTAAGTTATTTACTTGAAGATCTGCATTTAGTTAATAGTTTAAAATTAAAAACTCTAAATTAACTACTTCTGTTCTATAAGTTATTTACCCGAAGATCTGAGTTTAGTTAATAGTTTAAAATTAAAAACTCTAAATTAACTACTTCTGTTCTATAAGTTATTTACTTGAAGAACAGAATTTTGTAGTAATTTAAAATTAAAATCTTCTAACTAATACTTTAGTTCCTTAAGTTATTTACCTAAAGATCAGAATTTTGTTAATGGTTTAAAATTGAAAACCCTAAAATAACTACTTTTGTTCTATAAGTTATTTACTTGAAGATCTGCGTTTAGTTAATAGTTTAAAATTAAAAAGTCTAAATTAACTACTTCTGTTCTATAAGTTATTTACATGAAGATCAGAATTTTGTTAATAGTTTAAAATTGAAAACTCTAAAATAACTACTTTTGTTCTATAAGTTATTTACTTGAAGAACAGAATTTTGTAGCAATTTAAAATCAAAATCATCTAACTAATACTTTAGTTCTTTAAGTTATTTACTTGAAGATCTGCGTTTTGTTAATAGTTTAAAATTAAAAACTCTAAATTAACTACTTCTGTTCTATAAGTTATTTACTTAAAGATCAGAATTTTGTTAATAGTTTAAAATTGAAAACTCTAAAATAACTACTTTTGTTCTATAAGTTATTTACTTGAAAGATCTGCATTTTGTTAATAGTTTAAAATTAAAAACTCTAAATTAACTACTTCTGTTCTATAAGTTATTTACTTGATGCTCAGAATTTTGTTAATAGTTTAAAATTGAAAACCCTAAAATAACTACTTTTGTTCTATAAGTTATTTACTTGAAAATCTGCATTTTGTTAATAGTTTAAAATTAAAGCTATACTCTAACTACTTTTGTTCTTTTAGTTATTTACTTAAAGAACAGAAATATGTAGACAATTTAAAATCAAAATCTTCAAACTAATACTTTAGTTCTATAAGTTATTTACTTGAAGATCAGAATTTTGTTAATAGTTCAAAATTGAAAATACTAAAATAACTACGTTTGTTCTATAAGTTATTTACTTGAAGATCTGGATTTTGTTAATAGTTTAAAATTAAAAACTCTAAATTAACTACATCTGTTCTTTAAGTTATTTACATGAAGATCAGCATTTTGTTAATAGTTTAAAATTGAAAACCCTAAAATAACTACTTTTGTTCTATAAGTTATTTACTTGAAGATCTGCATTTTGTTAATAGTTTAAAATTAAAAACTCTAAATTAACTACTTCTGTTCTATAAGTTATTTACTTAAAGATCAGAATTTTGTTAATAGTTTAAAATTGAAAACCCTAAAATAACTACTTTTGTTCTGTAAGTTATTTACTTGAAGATCTGCATTTAGTTAATAGTTTAAAATTAAAAACTCTAAATTAACTACTTCTGTTCTATAAGTTATTTACATGAAGATCAGAATTTTGTTAATAGTTTAAAATTGAAAACCCTAAAATAACTACTTTTGTTCTATAAGTTATTTACTTGAAGATCTGCATTTTGTTAATAGTTTAAAATTAAAAACTCTAAATTTAACTACTTTTGTTCTATAAGTTATTTACTTGAAGATCAGAATTTTGTTAATAGTTTAAAATTGAAAACTCTAAAATAGCTACTTTTGTTCTATAAGTTATTTACTTGAAGAACAGAATTTTGTAGCAATTTAAAATCAAAATCTTCTAACTAATACTTTAGTTCTTTAAGTTATTTACTTGAAGATCAGAATTTTGCTAATAGTTTAAAATTGAAAACCCTAAAATAACTATTTTTGGTCTATAAGTTTTTTACTTGAAGATATGCATTTTGTTAATAGTTTAAAATTAAAAACTCTAAATTAACTACTTCTGTTCTATAAGTTATTTACTTGAAGATCAGAATGTTGTCAATAGTTTAAATTGAAAACTCTAAAATAACTACTTTTGTTCTATAAGTTATTTACTTGAAGAACAGAATTTTGTAGCAATTTAAAATTAAAATCTTCTAACTAATACTTTAGTTCCTTAAGTCATTTACTTAAAGATCAGAATTTTATTAATAGTTTAAAATTGAAAACCCTAAAATAACTACTTTTGTTCTATAAGTTATTTACTTGAAGATCTGCATTTTGTTAATAGTTTAAAATTGAAAACCCTAAAATAACTACTTTTGTTCTGTAAGTTATTTACTTGAAGATCTGCATTTAGTTAATAGTTTAAAATTAAAAACTCTAAATTAACTACTTCTGTTCTATAAGTTATTTACATGAAGATCAGAATTTTGTTAATAGTTTAAAATTGAAAACCCTAAAATAACTACTTTTGTTCTAAAAGTTATTTACTTGAAGATCTGCATTTTGTTAATAGTTTAAAATTAAAAACTCTAAATTTAACTACTTCTATTCTATAAGTTATTTACTTGAAGATCAGAATTTTGTTAATAGTTTAAAATTGAAAACTCTAAAATAGCTACTTTTGTTCTATAAGTTATTTACTTGAAGAACAGAATTTTGTAGCAATTTAAGATCAAAATCTTTTAACTAATAGTTTAGTTCTTTAAGTTATTTACTTGAAGATCAGAATTTTGCTAATAGTTTAAAATTGAAAACCCTAAAATAACTATTTTTGGTCTATAAGTTTTTTACTTGAAGATATGCATTTTGTTAATAGTTTAAATTTAAAAACTCTAAATTAACTACTTCTGTTCTATAAGTTATTTACTTGAAGATCAGAATGTTGTCAATAGTTTTAATTGAAAACTCTAAAATAACTACTTTTGTTCTATAAGTTATTTACTTGAAGAACAGAATTTTGTAGCAATTTAAAATTAAAATCTTCTAACTAATACTTTAGTTCCTTAAGTCATTTACTTAAAGATCAGAATTTTATTAATAGTTTAAAATTGAAAACCCTAAAATAACTACTTTTGTTCTATAAGTTATTTACTTGAAGATCTGCATTTTGTTAATAGTTTAAAATTAAAAACTCTAAATTTAACTACTTCTATTGTATAAGTTATTTACTTGAAGATCAGAATTTTGTTAATAGTTTAAAATTGAAAACTCTAAAATAGCTACTTTTGTTCTATAAGTTATTTACTTGAAGAACAGAATTTTGTAGCAATTTAAGATCAAAATCTTTTAACTAATAGTTTAGTTCTTTAAGTTATTTACTTGAAGATCAGAATTTTGCTAATAGTTTAAAATTGAAAACCCTAAAATAACTATTTTTGGTCTATAAGTTTTTTACTTGAAGATATGCATTTTGTTAATAGTTTAAATTTAAAAACTCTAAATTAACTACTTCTGTTCTATAAGTTATTTACTTGAAGATCAGAATGTTGTCAATAGTTTTAATTGAAAACTCTAAAATAACTACTTTTGTTCTATAAGTTATTTACTTGAAGAACAGAATTTTGTAGCAATTTAAAATTAAAATCTTCTAACTAATACTTTAGTTCCTTAAGTTATTTACCTAAAGATCAGAATTTTGTTAATGGTTTAAAATTGAAAACCCTAAAATAACTACTTTTGTTCTATAAGTTATTTACTTGAAGATCTGCGTTTAGTTAATAGTTTAAAATTAAAAAGTCTAAATTAACTACTTCTGTTCTATAAGTTATTTACATGAAGATCAGAATTTTGTTAATAGTTTAAACTTGAAAACTCTAAAATAACTACTTTTGTTCTATAAGTTATTTACTTGAAGAACAGAATTTTGTAGCAATTTAAAATCAAAATCATCTAACTAATACTTTAGTTCTTTAAGTTATTTACTTGAAGATCTGCGTTTTGTTAATAGTTTAAAATTAAAAACTCTAAATTAACTACTTCTGTTCTATAAGTTATTTACTTAAAGATCAGAATTTTGTTAATAGTTTAAAATTGAAAACTCTAAAATAACTACTTTTGTTCTATAAGTTATTTACTTGAAGATCTGCATTTTGTTAATAGTTTAAAATTAAAAACTCTAAATTAACTACTTCTGTTCTATAAGTTATTTACTTGATGATCAGAATTTTGTTAATAGTTTAAAATTGAAAACCCTAAAATAACTACTTTTGTTCTATAAGTTATTTACTTGAAGATCTGCATTTTGTTAATAGTTTAAAATTAAAGCTATACTCTAACTACTTTTGTTCTTTTAGTTATTTACTTAAAGAACAGAAATATGTAGACAATTTAAAATCAAAATCTTCAAACTAATACTTTAGTTCTATAAGTTATTTACTTGAAGATCAGAATTTTGTTAATAGTTCAAAATTGAAAATACTAAAATAACTACGTTTGTTCTATAAGTTATTTACTTGAAGATCTGGATTTTGTTAATAGTTTAAAATTAAAAACTCTAAATTAACTACATCTGTTCTTTAAGTTATTTACATGAAGATCAGCATTTTGTTAATAGTTTAAAATTGAAAACCCTAAAATAACTACTTTTGTTCTATAAGTTATTTACTTGAAGATCTGCATTTTGTTAATAGTTTAAAATTAAAAACTCTAAATTAACTACTTCTGTTCTATAAGTTATTTACTTAAAGATCAGAATTTTGTTAATAGTTTAAAATTGAAAACCCTAAAATAACTACTTTTGTTCTGTAAGTTATTTACTTGAAGATCTGCATTTAGTTAATAGTTTAAAATTAAAAACTCTAAATTAACTACTTCTGTTCTATAAGTTATTTACATGAAGATCAGAATTTTGTTAATAGTTTAAAATTGAAAACCCTAAAATAACTACTTTTGTTCTATAAGTTATTTACTTGAAGATCTGCATTTTGTTAATAGTTTAAAATTAAAAACTCTAAATTTAACTACTTTTGTTCTATAAGTTATTTACTTGAAGATCAGAATTTTGTTAATAGTTTAAAATTGAAAACTCTAAAATAGCTACTTTTGTTCTATAAGTTATTTACTTGAAGAACAGAATTTGTAGCAATTTAAAATCAAAATCTTCTAACTAATACTTTAGTTCTTTAAGTTATTTACTTGAAGATCAGAATTTTGCTAATAGTTTATAATTGAAAACCCTAAAATAACTATTTTTGGTCTATAAGTTTTTTACTTGAAGATATGCATTTTGTTAATAGTTTAAAATTAAAAACTCTAAATTTACTACTTCTGTTCTATAAGTTATTTACTTGAAGATCAGAATGTTGTCAATAGTTTAAATTGAAAACTCTAAAATAACTACTTTTGTTCTATAAGTTATTTACTTGAAGAACAGAATTTTGTAGCAATTTAAAATTAAAATCTTCTAACTAATACTTTAGTTCCTTAAGTCATTTACTTAAAGATCAGAATTTTATTAATAGTTTAAAATTGAAAACCCTAAAATAACTACTTTTGTTCTATAAGTTATTTACTTGAAGATCTGCATTTTGTTAATAGTTTAAAATTGAAAACCCTAAAATAACTACTTTTGTTCTGTAAGTTATTTACTTGAAGATCTGCATTTAGTTAATAGTTTAAAATTAAAAACTCTAAATTAACTACTTCTGTTCTATAAGTTATTTACCCGAAGATCTGAGTTTAGTTAATAGTTTAAAATTAAAAACTCTAAATTAACTACTTCTGTTCTATAAGTTATTTACTTGAAGAACAGAATTTTGTAGTAATTTAAAATTAAAATCTTCTAACTAATACTTTAGTTCCTTAAGTTATTTACCTAAAGATCAGAATTTTGTTAATGGTTTAAAATTGAAAACCCTAAAATAACTACTTTTGTTCTATAAGTTATTTACTTGAAGATCTGCGTTTAGTTAATAGTTTAAAATTAAAAAGTCTAAATTAACTACTTCTGTTCTATAAGTTATTTACATGAAGATCAGAATTTTGTTAATAGTTTAAAATTGAAAACTCTAAAATAACTACTTTTGTTCTATAAGTTATTTACTTGAAGAACAGAATTTTGTAGCAATTTAAAATCAAAATCATCTAACTAATACTTTAGTTCTTTAAGTTATTTACTTGAAGATCTGCGTTTTGTTAATAGTTTAAAATTAAAAACTCTAAATTAACTACTTCTGTTCTATAAGTTATTTACTTAAAGATCAGAATTTTGTTAATAGTTTAAAATTGAAAACTCTAAAATAACTACTTTTGTTCTATAAGTTATTTACTTGAAAGATCTGCATTTTGTTAATAGTTTAAAATTAAAAACTCTAAATTAACTACTTCTGTTCTATAAGTTATTTACTTGATGCTCAGAATTTTGTTAATAGTTTAAAATTGAAAACCCTAAAATAACTACTTTTGTTCTATAAGTTATTTACTTGAAAATCTGCATTTTGTTAATAGTTTAAAATTAAAGCTATACTCTAACTACTTTTGTTCTTTTAGTTATTTACTTAAAGAACAGAAATATGTAGACAATTTAAAATCAAAATCTTCAAACTAATACTTTAGTTCTATAAGTTATTTACTTGAAGATCAGAATTTTGTTAATAGTTCAAAATTGAAAATACTAAAATAACTACGTTTGTTCTATAAGTTATTTACTTGAAGATCTGGATTTTGTTAATAGTTTAAAATTAAAAACTCTAAATTAACTACATCTGTTCTTTAAGTTATTTACATGAAGATCAGCATTTTGTTAATAGTTTAAAATTGAAAACCCTAAAATAACTACTTTTGTTCTATAAGTTATTTACTTGAAGATCTGCATTTTGTTAATAGTTTAAAATTAAAAACTCTAAATTAACTACTTCTGTTCTATAAGTTATTTACTTAAAGATCAGAATTTTGTTAATAGTTTAAAATTGAAAACCCTAAAATAACTACTTTTGTTCTGTAAGTTATTTACTTGAAGATCTGCATTTAGTTAATAGTTTAAAATTAAAAACTCTAAATTAACTACTTCTGTTCTATAAGTTATTTACATGAAGATCAGAATTTTGTTAATAGTTTAAAATTGAAAACCCTAAAATAACTACTTTTGTTCTATAAGTTATTTACTTGAAGATCTGCATTTTGTTAATAGTTTAAAATTAAAAACTCTAAATTTAACTACTTTTGTTCTATAAGTTATTTACTTGAAGATCAGAATTTTGTTAATAGTTTAAAATTGAAAACTCTAAAATAGCTACTTTTGTTCTATAAGTTATTTACTTGAAGAACAGAATTTTGTAGCAATTTAAAATCAAAATCTTCTAACTAATACTTTAGTTCTTTAAGTTATTTACTTGAAGATCAGAATTTTGCTAATAGTTTAAAATTGAAAACCCTAAAATAACTATTTTTGGTCTATAAGTTTTTTACTTGAAGATATGCATTTTGTTAATAGTTTAAAATTAAAAACTCTAAATTAACTACTTCTGTTCTATAAGTTATTTACTTGAAGATCAGAATGTTGTCAATAGTTTAAATTGAAAACTCTAAAATAACTACTTTTGTTCTATAAGTTATTTACTTGAAGAACAGAATTTTGTAGCAATTTAAAATTAAAATCTTCTAACTAATACTTTAGTTCCTTAAGTCATTTACTTAAAGATCAGAATTTTATTAATAGTTTAAAATTGAAAACCCTAAAATAACTACTTTTGTTCTATAAGTTATTTACTTGAAGATCTGCATTTTGTTAATAGTTTAAAATTGAAAACCCTAAAATAACTACTTTTGTTCTGTAAGTTATTTACTTGAAGATCTGCATTTAGTTAATAGTTTAAAATTAAAAACTCTAAATTAACTACTTCTGTTCTATAAGTTATTTACATGAAGATCAGAATTTTGTTAATAGTTTAAAATTGAAAACCCTAAAATAACTACTTTTGTTCTAAAAGTTATTTACTTGAAGATCTGCATTTTGTTAATAGTTTAAAATTAAAAACTCTAAATTTAACTACTTCTATTCTATAAGTTATTTACTTGAAGATCAGAATTTTGTTAATAGTTTAAAATTGAAAACTCTAAAATAGCTACTTTTGTTCTATAAGTTATTTACTTGAAGAACAGAATTTTGTAGCAATTTAAGATCAAAATCTTTTAACTAATAGTTTAGTTCTTTAAGTTATTTACTTGAAGATCAGAATTTTGCTAATAGTTTAAAATTGAAAACCCTAAAATAACTATTTTTGGTCTATAAGTTTTTTACTTGAAGATATGCATTTTGTTAATAGTTTAAATTTAAAAACTCTAAATTAACTACTTCTGTTCTATAAGTTATTTACTTGAAGATCAGAATGTTGTCAATAGTTTTAATTGAAAACTCTAAAATAACTACTTTTGTTCTATAAGTTATTTACTTGAAGAACAGAATTTTGTAGCAATTTAAAATTAAAATCTTCTAACTAATACTTTAGTTCCTTAAGTCATTTACTTAAAGATCAGAATTTTATTAATAGTTTAAAATTGAAAACCCTAAAATAACTACTTTTGTTCTATAAGTTATTTACTTGAAGATCTGCATTTTGTTAATAGTTTAAAATTGAAAACCCTAAAATAACTACTTTTGTTCTGTAAGTTATTTACTTGAAGATCTGCATTTAGTTAATAGTTTAAAATTAAAAACTCTAAATTAACTACTTCTGTTCTATAAGTTATTTACATGAAGATCAGAATTTTGTTAATAGTTTAAAATTGAAAACCCTAAAATAACAACTTTTGTTTTAAAAGTTATTTACTTGAAGATCTGCATTTTGTTAATAGTTTAAAATTAAAAACTCTAAATTTAACTACTTCTATTCTATAAGTTATTTACTTGAAGATCAGAATTTTGTTAATAGTTTAAAATTGAAAACTCTAAAATAGCTACTTTTGTTCTATAAGTTATTTACTTGAAGAACAGAATTTTGTAGCAATTTAAAATCAAAATCTTCTAACTAATACTTTAGTTCTTTAAGTTATTTACTTGAAGATCAGAATTTTGCTAATAGTTTAAAATTGAAAACCCTAAAATAACTATTTTTGGTCTATAAGTTTTTTACTTGAAGATATGCATTTTGTTAATAGTTTAAAATTAAAAACTCTAAATTAACTACTTCTGTTCTATAAGTTATTTACTTGAAAATCAGATTGTTGTCAATAGTTTAAATTGAAAACTCTAAAATAACTACTTTTGTTCTATAAGTTATTTACTTGAAGAACAGAATTTTGTAGCAATTTAAAATTAAAATCTTCTAACTAATACTTTAGTTCCTTAAGTCATTTACTTAAAGATCAGAATTTTATTAATAGTTTAAAATTGAAAACCCTAAAATAACTACTTTTGTTCTATAAGTTATTTACCTGAAGATCTGAGTTTAGTTAATAGTTTAAAATTGAAAACTCTCAAATACTACTTTTGTTCTATAAGTTATTTACTTGAAGAACAGAATTTTGTAGCAATTTTAAAATCAAAATCATCTAACTAATACTTTGGTTCTTTAAGTTATTTACTTGAAGATCTGCGTTTTGTTAATAGTTTAAAATTAAAAACTCTAAATTAACTACTTCTGTTCTATAAGTTATTTACTTAAAGATCAGAATTTTGTTAATAGTTTAAAATTGAAAACTCTAAAATAACTACTTTTGTTCTATAAGTTATTTACTTGAAGATCTGCATTTTGTTAATAGTTTAAAATTAAAAACTCTAAATTAACTACTTCTGTTCTATAAGTTATTTACTTGATGATCAGAATTTTGTTAATAGTTTAAAATTGAAAACCCTAAAATAACTACTTTTGTTCTATAAGTTATTTACTTGAAGATCTGCATTTTGTTAATAGTTTAAAATTAAAGCTATACTCTAACTACTTTTGTTCTTTTAGTTATTTACTTAAAGAACAGAAATATGTAGACAATTTAAAATCAAAATCTTCAAACTAATACTTTAGTTCTATAAGTTATTTACTTGAAGATCAGAATTTTGTTAATAGTTCAAAATTGAAAATACTAAAATAACTACGTTTGTTCTATAAGTTATTTACTTGAAGATCTGGATTTTGTTAATAGTTTAAAATTAAAAACTCTAAATTAACTACATCTGTTCTTTAAGTTATTTACATGAAGATCAGCATTTTGTTAATAGTTTAAAATTGAAAACCCTAAAATAACTACTTTTGTTCTATAAGTTATTTACTTGAAGATCTGCATTTTGTTAATAGTTTAAAATTAAAAACTCTAAATTAACTACTTCTGTTCTATAAGTTATTTACTTGAAGAACAGAATTTTGTAGCAATTTAAAATTAAAATCTTCTAACTAATACTTGAGTTCCTTAAGTTATTTACTTACAGATCAGAATTTTGTTAATAGTTTAAAATTGAAAACCCTAAAATAACTACTTTTGTTCTGTAAGTTATTTACTTGAAGATCTGCATTTAGTTAATAGTTTAAAATTAAAAACTCTAAATTAACTACTTCTGTTCTATAAGTTATTTACATGAAGATCAGAATTTTGTTAATAGTTTAAAATTGAAAACCCTAAAATAACTACTTTTGTTCTATAAGTTATTTACTTGAAGATCTGCATTTTGTTAATAGTTTAAAATTAAAAACTCTAAATTTAACTACTTTTGTTCTATAAGTTATTTACTTGAAGATCAGAATTTTGTTAATAGTTTAAAATTGAAAACTCTAAAATAGCTACTTTTGTTCTATAAGTTATTTACTTGAAGAACAGAATTTTGTAGCAATTTAAAATCAAAATCTTCTAACTAATACTTTAGTTCTTTAAGTTATTTACTTGAAGATCAGAATTTTGCTAATAGTTTAAAATTGAAAACCCTAAAATAACTATTTTTGGTCTATAAGTTTTTTACTTGAAGATATGCATTTTGTTAATAGTTTAAAATTAAAAACTCTAAATTAACTACTTCTGTTCTATAAGTTATTTACTTGAAGATCAGAATGTTGTCAATAGTTTAAATTGAAAACTCTAAAATAACTACTTTTGTTCTATACGTTATTTACTTGAAGAACAGAATTTTGTAGCAATTTAAAATTAAAATCTTCTAACTAATACTTTAGTTCCTTAAGTCATTTACTTAAAGATCAGAATTTTATTAATAGTTTAAAATTGAAAACCCTAAAATAACTACTTTTGTTCTATAAGTTATTTACTTGAAGATCTGCATTTTGTTAATAGTTTAAAATTGAAAACCCTAAAATAACTACTTTTGTTCTGTAAGTTATTTACTTGAAGATCTGCATTTAGTTAATAGTTTAAAATTAAAAACTCTAAATTAACTACTTCTGTTCTATAAGTTATTTACATGAAGATCAGAATTTTGTTAATAGTTTAAAATTGAAAACCCTAAAATAACTACTTTTGTTCTAAAAGTTATTTATTTGAAGATCTGCATTTTGTTAATAGTTTAAAATTAAAAACTCTAAATTTAACTACTTCTATTCTATAAGTTATTTACTTGAAGATCAGAATTTTGTTAATAGTTTAAAATTGAAAACTCTAAAATAGCTACTTTTGTTCTATAAGTTATTTACTTGAAGAACAGAATTTTGTAGCAATTTAAAATCAAAATCTTCTAACTAATACTTTAGTTCTTTAAGTTATTTACTTGAAGATCAGAATTTTGCTAATAGTTTAAAATTGAAAACCCTAAAATAACTATTTTTGGTCTATAAGTTTTTTACTTGAAGATATGCATTTTGTTAATAGTTTAAAATTAAAAACTCTAAATTAACTACTTCTGTTCTATAAGTTATTTACTTGAAGATCAGAATGTTGTCAAAAGTTTAAATTGAAAACTCTAAAATAACTACTTTTGTTCTATAAGTTATTTACTTGAAGAACAGAATTTTGTAGCAATTTAAAATTAAAATCTTCTAACTAATACTTTAGTTCCTTAAGTCATTTACTTAAAGATCAGAATTTTATTAATAGTTTAAAATTGAAAACCCTAAAATAACTACTTTTGTTCTATAAGTTATTTACCTGAAGATCTGAGTTTAGTTAATAGTTTAAAATTAAAAACTCTAAATTAACTACTTCTGTTCTATAAGTTATTTACTTGAAGATCAGAATGTTGTCAATAGTTTAAAATTGAAAACTCTCAAATACTACTTTTGTTCTATAAGTTATTTACTTGAAGAACAGAATTTTGTAGTAATTTAAAATTAAAATCTTCTAACTAATACTTTAGTACCTTAAGTTATTTACCTAAAGATCAGAATTTTGTTAATGGTTTAAAATTGAAAACCCTAAAATAACTACTTTTGTTCTATAAGTTATTTACTTGAAGATCTGCGTTTAGTTAATAGTTTAAAATTAAAAAGTCTAAATTAACTACTTCTGTTCTATAAGTTATTTACATGAAGATCAGAATTTTGTTAATAGTTTAAAATTGAAAACTCTAAAATAACTACTTTTGTTCTATAAGTTATTTACTTGAAGAACAGAATTTTGTAGCAATTTAAAATCAAAATCATCTAACTAATACTTTAGTTCTTTAAGTTATTTACTTGAAGATCTGCATTTTGTTAATAGTTTAAAATTAAAAACTCTAAATTAACTACTTCTGTTCTATAAGTTATTTACTTAAAGATCAGAATTTTGTTAATAGTTTAAAATTGAAAACTCTAAAATAACTACTTTTGTTCTATAAGTTATTTACTTGAAGATCTGCATTTTGTTAATAGTTTAAAATTAAAAACTCTAAATTAACTACTTCTGTTCTATAAGTTATTTACTTGATGATCAGAATTTTGTTAATAGTTTAAAATTGAAAACCCTAAAATAACTACTTTTGTTCTATAAGTTATTTACTTGAAGATCTGCATTTTGTTAATAGTTTAAAATTAAAGCTATACTCTAACTACTTTTGTTCTTTTAGTTATTTACTTAAAGAACAGAAATATGTAGACAATTTAAAATCAAAATCTTCAAACTAATACTTTAGTTCTATAAGTTATTTACTTGAAGATCAGAATTTTGTTAATAGTTCAAAATTGAAAATACTAAAATAACTACGTTTGTTCTATAAGTTATTTACTTGAAGATCTGGATTTTGTTAATAGTTTAAAATTAAAAACTCTAAATTAACTACTTCTGTTCTTTAAGTTATTTACATGAAGATCAGCATTTTGTTAATAGTTTAAAATTGAAAACCCTAAAATAACTACTTTTGTTCTATAAGTTATTTACTTGAAGATCTGCAGTTTGTTAATAGTTTAAAATTAAAAACTCTAAATTTAACTACTTCTGTTCTATAAGTTATTTACTTGAAGATCAGAATTTTGTTAATAGTTTAAAATTGAAAACTCTAAAATAGCTACTTTTGTTCTATAAGTTATTTACTTGAAGAACAGAATTTTGTAGCAATTTAAAATCAAAATCTTCTAACTAATACTTTAGTTCTTTAAGTTATTTACTTGAAGATCAGAATTTTGCTAATAGTTTAAAATTGAAAACCCTAAAATAACTATTTTTGGTCTATAAGTTTTTTACTTGAAGATATGCATTTTGTTAATAGTTTAAAATTAAAAACTCTAAATTAACTACTTCTGTTCTATAAGTTATTTACTTGAAGATCAGAATGTTGTCAATAGTTTAAATTGAAAACTCTAAAATAACTACTTTTGTTCTATAAGTTATTTACTTGAAGAACAGAATTTTGTAGCAATTTAAAATTAAAATCTTCTAACTAATACTTTAGTTCCTTAAGTCATTTACTTAAAGATCAGAATTTTATTAATAGTTTAAAATTGAAAACCCTAAAATAACTACTTTTGTTCTATAAGTTATTTACCTGAAGATCTGCGTTTAGTTAATAGTTTAAAATTAAAAAGTCTAAATTAACTATTTCTGTTCTATAAGTTATTTACATGAAGATCAGAATTTTGTTAATAGTTTAAAATTGAAAACTCTGAAATAACTACTTTTGTTCTATAAGTTATTTACTTGAAGAACAGAATTTTGTAGCAATTTAAAATCAAAATCATCTAACTAATACTTTAGTTCTTTAAGTTATTTACTTGCAGATCTGCATTTTGTTAATAGTTTAAAATTAAAAACTCTAAATTAACTACTTCTGTTCTATAAGTTATTTACTTAAAGATCAGAATTTTGTTAATAGTTTAAAATTGAAAACTCTAAAATAACTACTTTTGTTCTATAAGTTATTTACTTGAAGAACAGAATTTTGTAGCAATTTAAAATCAAAATCTTCTAACTAATACTTTAGTTCTTTAAGTTATTTACTTGAAGATCACAATTTTGCTAATAGTTTAAAATTGAAAACCCTATGAATAACTATTTTTGTTTTATAAATTATTTACTTGAAGATCTGCATTTTGTTAATAGCTTAAAATTAAAAACTCTAAATTAACTACTTCTGTTCTATATGTTATTTACTTGAAGATCAGAATGTTGTCAATAGTTTAAAATTGAAAACTCTCAAATACTACTTATGTTCTATAAGTTATTTACTTGAAGAACAGAATTTTGTAGCAATTTAAAATTAAAATCTTTTAACTAATACTTTAGTTCCTTAAGTCATTTACTTAAAGATCACAATTTTATTAATAGTTTAAAATTGAAAACCCTAAAATAACTACTTTTGTTCTATAAGTTATTTACCTGAAGATCTGCGTTTAGTTAATAGTTTAAAATTAAAAAGTCTAAATTAACTACTTCTGTTCTATAAGTTATTTACATGAAGATCAGAATTTTGTTAATAGTTTAAAATTGAAAACTCTAAAATAACTACTTTTGTTCTATAAGTTATTTACTTGAAGAACAGAATTTTGTAGCAATTTAAAATCAAAATCATCTAACTAATACTTTAGTTCTTTAAGTTTTTTACTTGCAGATCTGCATTTTGTTAATAGTTTAAAATTAAAAACTCTAAATTAACTACTTCTGTTCTATAACTTATTTACTTAAAGATCAGAATTTTGTTAATAGTTTAAAATTGAAAACTCTAAAATAACTACTTTTGTTCTATAAGTTATTTACTTGAAGAACAGAATTTTTAGCAATTTAAAATCAAAATCTTCTAACTAATACTTTAGTTCTTTAAGTTATTTACTTGAAGATCACAATTTTGCTAATAGTTTAAAATTGAAAACCCTAAAATAACTATTTTTGTTTTATAAATTATTTACTTGAAGATCTGCATTTTGTTAATAGCTTAAAATTAAAAACTCTAAATTAACTACTTCTGTTCTATATGTTATTTACTTGAAGATCAGAATGTTGTCAATAGTTTAAAATTGAAAACTCTCAAATACTACTTTTGTTCTATAAGTTATTTACTTGAAGAACAGAATTTTGTAGCAATTTAAAATTAAAATCTTTTAACTAATACTTTAGTTCCTTAAGTTATTTACCTAAAGATCAGAATTTTGTTAATGGTTTAAAATTGAAAACCCTAAAATAACTACTTTTGTTCTATAAGTTATTTACTTGAAGATCTGCGTTTAGTTAATAGTTTAAAATTAAAAAGTCTAAATTAACTACTTCTGTTCTATAAGTTATTTACATGAAGATCAGAATTTTGTTAATAGTTTAAAATTGAAAACCCTAAAATAACTACTTTTGTTCTATAAGTTATTTACTTGAAGATCTGCATTTTGTTAATAGTTTAAAATTGAAAACCCTAAAATAACTACTTTTGTTCTGTAAGTTATTTACTTGAAGATCTGCATTTAGTTAATAGTTTAAAATTAAAAACTCTAAATTAACTACTTCTGTTCTATAAGTTATTTACCCGACTATCTGAGTTTAGTTAATAGTTTAAAATTAAAAACTCTAAATTAACTACTTCTGTTCTATAAGTTATTTACTTGAAGAACAGAATTTTGTAGTAATTTAAAATTAAAATCTTCTAACTAATACTTTAGTTCCTTAAGTTATTTACCTAAAGATCAGAATTTTGTTAATGGTTTAAAATTGAAAACCCTAAAATAACTACTTTTGTTCTATAAGTTATTTACTTGAAGATCTGCGTTTAGTTAATAGTTTAAAATTAAAAAGTCTAAATTAACTACTTCTGTTCTATAAGTTATTTACATGAAGATCAGAATTTTGTTAATAGTTTAAAATTGAAAACTCTAAAATAACTACTTTTGTTCTATAAGTTATTTACTTGAAGAACAGAATTTTGTAGCAATTTAAAATCAAAATCATCTAACTAATACTTTAGTTCTTTAAGTTATTTACTTGAAGATCTGCGTTTTGTTAATAGTTTAAAATTAAAAACTCTAAATTAACTACTTCTGTTCTATAAGTTATTTACTTAAAGATCAGAATTTTGTTAATAGTTTAAAATTGAAAACTCTAAAATAACTACTTTTGTTCTATAAGTTATTTACTTGAAAGATCTGCATTTTGTTAATAGTTTAAAATTAAAAACTCTAAATTAACTACTTCTGTTCTATAAGTTATTTACTTGATGCTCAGAATTTTGTTAATAGTTTAAAATTGAAAACCCTAAAATAACTACTTTTGTTCTATAAGTTATTTACTTGAAGATCTGCATTTTGTTAATAGTTTAAAATTAAAGCTATACTCTAACTACTTTTGTTCTTTTAGTTATTTACTTAAAGAACAGAAATATGTAGACAATTTAAAATCAAAATCTTCAAACTAATACTTTAGTTCTATAAGTTATTTACTTGAAGATCAGAATTTTGTTAATAGTTCAAAATTGAAAATACTAAAATAACTACGTTTGTTCTATAAGTTATTTACTTGAAGATCTGGATTTTGTTAATAGTTTAAAATTAAAAACTCTAAATTAACTACATCTGTTCTTTAAGTTATTTACATGAAGATCAGCATTTTGTTAATAGTTTAAAATTGAAAACCCTAAAATAACTACTTTTGTTCTATAAGTTATTTACTTGAAGATCTGCATTTTGTTAATAGTTTAAAATTAAAAACTCTAAATTAACTACTTCTGTTCTATAAGTTATTTACTTAAAGATCAGAATTTTGTTAATAGTTTAAAATTGAAAACCCTAAAATAACTACTTTTGTTCTGTAAGTTATTTACTTGAAGATCTGCATTTAGTTAATAGTTTAAAATTAAAAACTCTAAATTAACTACTTCTGTTCTATAAGTTATTTACATGAAGATCAGAATTTTGTTAATAGTTTAAAATTGAAAACCCTAAAATAACTACTTTTGTTCTATCAGTTATTTACTTGAAGATCTGCATTTTGTTAATAGTTTAAAATTAAAAACTCTAAATTTAACTACTTTTGTTCTATAAGTTATTTACTTGAAGATCAGAATTTTGTTAATAGTTTAAAATTGAAAACTCTAAAATAGCTACTTTTGTTCTATAAGTTATTTACTTGAAGAACAGAATTTTGTAGCAATTTAAAATCAAAATCTTCTAACTAATACTTTAGTTCTTTAAGTTATTTACTTGAAGATCACAATTTTGCTAATAGTTTAAAATTGAAAACCCTAAAATAACTATTTTTGGTCTATAAGTTTTTTACTTGAAGATATGCATTTTGTTAATAGTTTAAAATTAAAAACTCTAAATTAACTACTTCTGTTCTATAAGTTATTTACTTGAAGATCAGAATGTTGTCAATAGTTTAAATTGAAAACTCTAAAATAACTACTTTTGTTCTATAAGTTATTTACTTGAAGAACAGAATTTTGTAGCAATTTAAAATTAAAATCTTCTAACTAATACTTTAGTTCCTTAAGTCATTTACTTAAAGATCAGAATTTTATTAATAGTTTAAAATTGAAAACCCTAAAATAACTACTTTTGTTCTATAAGTTATTTACTTGAAGATCTGCATTTTGTTAATAGTTTAAAATTGAAAACCCTAAAATAACTACTTTTGTTCTGTAAGTTATTTACTTGAAGATCTGCATTTAGTTAATAGTTTAAAATTAAAAACTCTAAATTAACTACTTCTGTTCTATAAGTTATTTACATGAAGATCAGAATTTTGTTAATAGTTTAAAATTGAAAACCCTAAAATAACTACTTTTGTTCTAAAAGTTATTTACTTGAAGATCTGCATTTTGTTAATAGTTTAAAATTAAAAACTCTAAATTTAACTACTTCTATTCTATAAGTTATTTACTTGAAGATCAGAATTTTGTTAATAGTTTAAAATTGAAAACTCTAAAATAGCTACTTTTGTTCTATAAGTTATTTACTTGAAGAACAGAATTTTGTAGCAATTTAAAATCAAAATCTTTTAACTAATACTTTAGTTCTTTAAGTTATTTACTTGAAGATCAGAATTTTGCTAATAGTTTAAAATTGAAAACCCTAAAATAACTATTTTTGGTCTATAAGTTTTTTACTTGAAGATATGCATTTTGTTAATAGTTTAAATTTAAAAACTCTAAATTAACTACTTCTGTTCTATAAGTTATTTACTTGAAGATCAGAATGTTGTCAATAGTTTTAATTGAAAACTCTAAAATAACTACTTTTGTTCTATAAGTTATTTACTTGAAGAACAGAATTTTGTAGCAATTTAAAATTAAAATCTTCTAACTAATACTTTAGTTCCTTAAGTCATTTACTTAAAGATCAGAATTTTATTAATAGTTTAAAATTGAAAACCCTAAAATAACTACTTTTGTTCTATAAGTTATTTACTTGAAGATCTGCATTTTGTTAATAGTTTAAAATTGAAAACCCTAAAATAACTACTTTTGTTCTGTAAGTTATTTACTTGAAGATCTGCATTTAGTTAATAGTTTAAAATTAAAAACTCTAAATTAACTACTTCTGTTCTATAAGTTATTTACATGAAGATCAGAATTTTGTTAATAGTTTAAAATTGAAAACCCTAAAATAACTACTTTTGTTTTAAAAGTTATTTACTTGAAGATCTGCATTTTGTTAATAGTTTAAAATTAAAAACTCTAAATTTAACTACTTCTATTCTATAAGTTATTTACTTGAAGATCAGAATTTTGTTAATAGTTTAAAATTGAAAACTCTAAAATAGCTACTTTTGTTCTATAAGTTATTTACTTGAAGAACAGAATTTTGTAGCAATTTAAAATCAAAATCTTCTAACTAATACTTTAGTTCTTTAAGTTATTTACTTGAAGATCAGAATTTTGCTAATAGTTTAAAATTGAAAACCCTAAAATAACTATTTTTGGTCTATAAGTTTTTTACTTGAAGATATGCATTTTGTTAATAGTTTAAAATTAAAAACTCTAAATTAACTACTTCTGTTCTATAAGTTATTTACTTGAAGATCAGAATGTTGTCAATAGTTTAAAATTGAAAACTCTCAAATACTACTTTTGTTCTATAAGTTATTTACTTGAAGAACAGAATTTTGTAGCAATTTAAAATCAAAATCATCTAACTAATACTTTAGTTCTTTAAGTTATTTACTTAAAGATCAGAATTTTGTTAATAGTTTAAAATTGAAAACTCTAAAATAACTACTTTTGTTCTATAAGTTATTTACTTGAAGATCTGCATTTTGTTAATAGTTTAAAATTAAAAACTCTAAATTAACTACTTCTGTTCTATAAGTTATTTACTTGATGATCAGAATTTTGTTAATAGTTTAAAATTGAAAACCCTAAAATAACTACTTTTGTTCTATAAGTTATTTACTTGAAGATCTGCATTTTGTTAATAGTTTAAAATTAAAGCTATACTCTAACTACTTTTGTTCTTTTAGTTATTTACTTAAAGAACAGAAATATGTAGACAATTTAAAATCAAAATCTTCAAACTAATACTTTAGTTCTATAAGTTATTTACTTGAAGATCAGAATTTTGTTAATAGTTCAAAATTGAAAATACTAAAATAACTACGTTTGTTCTATAAGTTATTTACTTGAAGATCTGGATTTTGTTAATAGTTTAAAATTAAAAACTCTAAATTAACTACATCTGTTCTTTAAGTTATTTACATGAAGATCAGCATTTTGTTAATAGTTTAAAATTGAAAACCCTAAAATAACTACTTTTGTTCTATAAGTTATTTACTTGAAGATCTGCATTTTGTTAATAGTTTAAAATTAAAAACTCTAAATTAACTACTTCTGTTCTATAAGTTATTTACTTGAAGAACAGAATTTTGTAGCAATTTAAAATTAAAATCTTCTAACTAATACTTGAGTTCCTTAAGTTATTTACTTAAAGATCAGAATTTTGTTAATAGTTTAAAATTGAAAACCCTAAAATAACTACTTTTGTTCTGTAAGTTATTTACTTGAAGATCTGCATTTAGTTAATAGTTTAAAATTAAAAACTCTAAATTAACTACTTCTGTTCTATAAGTTATTTACATGAAGATCAGAATTTTGTTAATAGTTTAAAATTGAAAACCCTAAAATAACTACTTTTGTTCTATAAGTTATTTACTTGAAGATCTGCATTTTGTTAATAGTTTAAAATTAAAAACTCTAAATTTAACTACTTTTGTTCTATAAGTTATTTACTTGAAGATCAGAATTTTGTTAATAGTTTAAAATTGAAAACTCTAAAATAGCTACTTTTGTTCTATAAGTTATTTACTTGAAGAACAGAATTTTGTAGCAATTTAAAATCAAAATCTTCTAACTAATACTTTAGTTCTTTAAGTTATTTACTTGAAGATCAGAATTTTGCTAATAGTTTAAAATTGAAAACCCTAAAATAACTATTTTTAGTCTATAAGTTTTTTACTTGAAGATATGCATTTTGTTAATAGTTTAAAATTAAAAACTCTAAATTAACTACTTCTGTTCTATAAGTTATTTACTTGAAGATAAGAATGTTGTCAATAGTTTAAATTGAAAACTCTAAAATAACTACTTTTGTTCTATACGTTATTTACTTGAAGAACAGAATTTTGTAGCAATTTAAAATTAAAATCTTCTAACTAATACTTTAGTTCCTTAAGTCATTTACTTAAAGATCAGAATTTTATTAATAGTTTAAAATTGAAAACCCTAAAATAACTACTTTTGTTCTATAAGTTATTTACTTGAAGATCTGCATTTTGTTAATAGTTTAAAATTGAAAACCCTAAAATAACTACTTTTGTTCTGTAAGTTATTTACTTGAAGATCTGCATTTAGTTAATAGTTTAAAATTAAAAACTCTAAATTAACTACTTCTGTTCTATAAGTTATTTACATGAAGATCAGAATTTTGTTAATAGTTTAAAATTGAAAACCCTAAAATAACTACTTTTGTTCTAAAAGTTATTTATTTGAAGATCTGCATTTTGTTAATAGTTTAAAATTAAAAACTCTAAATTTAACTACTTCTATTCTATAAGTTATTTACTTGAAGATCAGAATTTTGTTAATAGTTTAAAATTGAAAACTCTAAAATAGCTACTTTTGTTCTATAAGTTATTTACTTGAAGAACAGAATTTTGTAGCAATTTAAAATCAAAATCTTCTAACTAATACTTTAGTTCTTTAAGTTATTTACTTGAAGATCAGAATTTTGCTAATAGTTTAAAATTGAAAACCCTAAAATAACTATTTTTGGTCTATAAGTTTTTTACTTGAAGATATGCATTTTGTTAATAGTTTAAAATTAAAAACTCTAAATTAACTACTTCTGTTCTATAAGTTATTTACTTGAAGATCAGAATGTTGTCAAAAGTTTAAATTGAAAACTCTAAAATAACTACTTTTGTTCTATAAGTTATTTACTTGAAGAACAGAATTTTGTAGCAATTTAAAATTAAAATCTTCTAACTAATACTTTAGTTCCTTAAGTCATTTACTTAAAGATCAGAATTTTATTAATAGTTTAAAATTGAAAACCCTAAAATAACTACTTTTGTTCTATAAGTTATTTACCTGAAGATCTGAGTTTAGTTAATAGTTTAAAATTAAAAACTGTAAATTAACTACTTCTGTTCTATAAGTTATTTACTTGAAGATCAGAATGTTGTCAATAGTTTAAAATTGAAAACTCTCAAATACTACTTTTGTTCTATAAGTTATTTACTTGAAGAACAGAATTTTGTAGTAATTTAAAATTAAAATCTTCTAAATAATACTTTAGTACCTTAAGTTATTTACCTAAAGATCAGAATTTTGTTAATGGTTTAAAATTGAAAACCCTAAAATAACTACTTTTGTTCTATAAGTTATTTACTTGAAGATCTGCGTTTAGTTAATAGTTTAAAATTAAAAAGTCTAAATTAACTACTTCTGTTCTATAAGTTATTTACATGAAGATCAGAATTTTGTTAATAGTTTAAAATTGAAAACTCTAAAATAACTACTTTTGTTCTATAAGTTATTTACTTGAAGAACAGAATTTTGTAGCAATTTAAAATCAAAATCATCTAACTAATACTTTAGTTCTTTAAGTTATTTACTTGAAGATCTGCATTTTGTTAATAGTTTAAAATTAAAAACTCTAAATTAACTACTTCTGTTCTATAAGTTATTTACTTAAAGATCAGAATTTTGTTAATAGTTTAAAATTGAAAACTCTAAAATAACTACTTTTGTTCTATAAGTTATTTACTTGAAGATCTGCATTTTGTTAATAGTTTAAAATTAAAAACTCTAAATTAACTACTTCTGTTCTATAAGTTATTTACTTGATGATCAGAATTTTGTTAATAGTTTAAAATTGAAAACCCTAAAATAACTACTTTTGTTCTATAAGTTATTTACTTGAAGATCTGCATTTTGTTAATAGTTTAAAATTAAAGCTATACTCTAACTACTTTTGTTCTTTTAGTTATTTACTTAAAGAACAGAAATATGTAGACAATTTAAAATCAAAATCTTCAAACTAATACTTTAGTTCTATAAGTTATTTACTTGAAGATCAGAATTTTGTTAATAGTTCAAAATTGAAAATACTAAAATAACTACGTTTGTTCTATAAGTTATTTACTTGAAGATCTGGATTTTGTTAATAGTTTAAAATTAAAAACTCTAAATTAACTACTTCTGTTCTTTAAGTTATTTACATGAAGATCAGCATTTTGTTAATAGTTTAAAATTGAAAACCCTAAAATAACTACTTTTGTTCTATAAGTTATTTACTTGAAGATCTGCATTTTGTTAATAGTTTAAAATTAAAAACTCTAAATTAACTACTTCTGTTCTATAAGTTATTTACTTGAAGAACAGAATTTTGTAGCAATTTAAAATTAAAATCTTCTAACTAATACTGGAGTTCCTTAAGTTATTTACTTAAAGATCAGAATTTTGTTAATAGTTTAAAATTGAAAACCCTAAAATAACTACTTTTGTTCTGTAAGTTATTTACTTGAAGATCTGCATTTAGTTAATAGTTTAAAATTAAAAACTCTAAATTAACTACTTCTGTTCTATAAGTTATTTAAATGAAGATCAGAATTTTGTTAATAGTTTAAAATTGAAAACCCTAAAATAACTACTTTTGTTCTATAAGTTATTTACTTGAAGATCTGCATTTTGTTAATAGTTTAAAATTAAAAACTCTAAATTTAACTACTTCTGTTCTATAAGTTATTTACTTGAAGATCAGAATTTTGTTAATAGTTTAAAATTGAAAACTCTAAAATAGCTACTTTTGTTCTATAAGTTATTTACTTGAAGAACAGAATTTTGTAGCAATTTAAAATCAAAATCTTCTAACTAATACTTTAGTTCTTTAAGTTATTTACTTGAAGATCAGAATTTTGCTAATAGTTTAAAATTGAAAACCCTAAAATAACTATTTTTGGTCTATAAGTTTTTTACTTGAAGATATGCATTTTGTTAATAGTTTAAAATTAAAAACTCTAAATTAACTACTTCTGTTCTATAAGTTATTTACTTGAAGATCAGAATGTTGTCAATAGTTTAAATTGAAAACTCTAAAATAACTACTTTTGTTCTATAAGTTATTTACTTGAAGAACAGAATTTTGTAGCAATTTAAAATTAAAATCTTCTAACTAATACTTTAGTTCCTTAAGTCATTTACTTAAAGATCAGAATTTTATTAATAGTTTAAAATTGAAAACCCTAAAATAACTACTTTTGTTCTATAAGTTATTTACCTGAAGATCTGCGTTTAGTTAATAGTTTAAAATTCAAAACTCTGAAATAACTACTTTTGTTCTATAAGTTATTTACTTGAAGAACAGAATTTTGTAGCAATTTAAAATCAAAATCATCTAACTAATACTTTAGTTCTTTAAGTTATTTACTTGCAGATCTGCATTTTGTTAATAGTTTAAAATTAAAAACTCTAAATTAACTACTTCTGTTCTATAAGTTATTTACTTAAAGATCAGAATTTTGTTAATAGTTTAAAATTGAAAACTCTAAAATAACTACTTTTGTTCTATAAGTTATTTACTTGAAGAACAGAATTTTGTAGCAATTTAAAATCAAAATCTTCTAACTAATACTTTAGTTCTTTAAGTTATTTACTTGAAGATCACAATTTTGCTAATAGTTTAAAATTGAAAACCCTATGAATAACTATTTTTGTTTTATAAATTATTTACTTGAAGATCTGCATTTTGTTAATAGCTTAAAATTAAAAACTCTAAATTAACTACTTCTGTTCTATATGTTATTTACTTGAAGATCAGAATGTTGTCAATAGTTTAAAATTGAAAACTCTCAAATACTACTTATGTTCTATAAGTTATTTACTTGAAGAACAGAATTTTGTAGCAATTTAAAATTAAAATCTTTTAACTAATATTTTAGTTCCTTAAGTCATTTACTTAAAGATCACAATTTTATTAATAGTTTAAAATTGAAAACCCTAAAATAACTACTTTTGTTCTATAAGTTATTTACCTGAAGATCTGCGTTTAGTTAATAGTTTAAAATTAAAAAGTCTAAATTAACTACTTCTGTTCTATAAGTTATTTACATGAAGATCAGAATTTTGTTAATAGTTTAAAATTGAAAACTCTAAAATAACTACTTTTGTTCTATAAGTTATTTACTTGAAGAACAGAATTTTGTAGCAATTTAAAATCAAAATCATCTAACTAATACTTTAGTTCTTTAAGTTTTTTACTTGCAGATCTGCATTTTGTTAATAGTTTAAAATTAAAAACTCTAAATTAACTACTTCTGTTCTATAACTTATTTACTTAAAGATCAGAATTTTGTTAATAGTTTAAAATTGAAAACTCTAAAATAACTACTTTTGTTCTATAAGTTATTTACTTGAAGAACAGAATTTTTAGCAATTTAAAATCAAAATCTTCTAACTAATACTTTAGTTCTTTAAGTTATTTACTTGAAGATCACAATTTTGCTAATAGTTTAAAATTGAAAACCCTAAAATAACTATTTTTGTTTTATAAATTATTTACTTGAAGATCTGCATTTTGTTAATAGCTTAAAATTAAAAACTCTAAATTAACTACTTCTGTTCTATATGTTATTTACTTGAAGATCAGAATGTTGTCAATAGTTTAAAATTGAAAACTCTCAAATACTACTTTTGTTCTATAAGTTATTTACTTGAAGAACAGAATTTTGTAGCAATTTAAAATTAAAATCTTTTAACTAATACTTTAGTTCCTTAAGTTATTTACCTAAAGATCAGAATTTTGTTAATGGTTTAAAATTGAAAACCCTAAAATAACTACTTTTGTTCTATAAGTTATTTACTTGAAGATCTGCGTTTAGTTAATAGTTTAAAATTAAAAAGTCTAAATTAACTACTTCTGTTCTATAAGTTATTTACATGAAGATCAGAATTTTGTTAATAGTTTAAAATTGAAAACCCTAAAATAACTACTTTTGTTCTATAAGTTATTTACTTGAAGATCTGCATTTTGTTAATAGTTTAAAATTAAAAACTCTAAATTAACTACTTCTGTTCTATAAGTTATTTACTTGATGATCAGAATTTTGTTAATAGTTTAAAATTGAAAACCCTAAAATAACTACTTTTGTTCTATAAGTTATTTACTTGAAGATCTGCATTTTGTTAATAGTTTAAAATTAAAGCTATACTCTAACTACTTTCGTTCTTTTAGTTATTTACTTAAAGAACAGAAATATGTAGACAATTTAAAATCAAAATCTTCAAACTAATACTTTAGTTCTTTAAGTTATTTACTTGAAGATCAGAATTTTGTTAATAGTTCAAAATTGAAAATACTAAAATAACTACGTTTGTTCTATAAGTTATTTACTTGAAGATCTGGAATTTGTTAATTGTTTAAAATTAAAAACTCTAAATTAACTACTTCTGTTCTTTAAGTTATTTACATGAAGATCAGCATTTTGTTAATAGTTTAAAATTGAAAACCCTAAAATAACTACTTTTGTTCTATAAGTTATTTACTTGAAGAACAGAATTTTGTAGCAATTTAAAATTAAAATCTTCTAACTAATACTTGAGTTCCTTAAGCTATTTACTTAAAGATCAGAATTTTGTTAATAGTTTAAAATTGAAAACCCTAAAATAACTACTTTTGTTCTGTAAGTTATTTACTTGAAGATCTGCATTTAGTTAATAGTTTAAAATTAAAAACTCTAAATTAACTACTTCTGTTCTATAAGTTATTTACATGAAGATCAGAATTTTGTTAATAGTTTAAAATTGAAAACCCTAAAATAACTACTTTTGTTCTATAAGTTATTTACTTGAAGATCTGCATTTTGTTAATAGTTTAAAATTAAAAACTCTAAATTTAACTACTTCTGTTCTATAAGTTATTTACTTGAAGATCAGAATTTTGTTAATAGTTTAAAATTGAAAACTCTAAAATAACTACTTTTGTTCTATAAGTTATTTACTTGAAGAACAGAATTTTGTAGCAATTTAAAATTAAAATCTTCTAACTAATACTTTAGTTCCTTAAGTCATTTACTTAAAGATCAGAATTTTATTATTAGTTTAAAATTGAAAACCCTAAAATAACTACTTTTGTTCTATAAGTTATTTACCTGAAGATCTGAGTTTAGTTAATAGTTTAAAATTAAAAACTCTAAATTAACTACTTCTGTTCTATAAGTTATTTACTTGATGATCAGAATTTTGTTAAAAGTTTAAAATTTAAAACCCTAAAATATCTACTTTTGTTCTATAAGTTATTTACTTGAAGATCTGCATTTTGTTAATAGTTTAAAATTAAAGCTATACTCTAACTACTTTTGTTCTTTTAGTTATTTACTTAAAGAACAGAAATATGTAGACAATTTAAAATCAAAATCTTCAAACTAATACTTTAGTTCTTTAAGTTATTTACTTGAAGATCAGAATTTTGTTAATAGTTCAAAATTGAAAATACTAAAATAACTACGTTTGTTCTATAAGTTATTTACTTGAAGATCTGGATTTTGTTAATAGTTTAAAATTAAAAACTCTAAATTAACTACTTCTGTTCTTTAAGTTATTTACATGAAGATCAGCATTTTGTTAATAGTTTAAAATTGAAAACCCTAAAATAACTACTTTTGTTCTATAAGTTATTTACTTGAAGATCTGCATTTTGTTAATAGTTTAAAATTGAAAACCCTAAAATAACTACTTTTGTTCTGTAAGTTATTTACTTGAAGATCTGCATTTAGTTAATAGTTTAAAATTAAAAACTCTAAATTAACTACTTCTGTTCTATAAGTTATTTACATGAAGATCAGAATTTTGTTAATAGTTTAAAATTGAAAACCCTAAAATAACTACTTTTGTTCTAAAAGTTATTTACTTGAAGATCTGCATTTTGTTAATAGTTTAAAATTAAAAACTCTAAATTTAACTACTTCTATTCTATAAGTTATTTACTTGAAGATCAGAATTTTGTTAATAGTTTAAAATTGAAAACTCTAAAATAGCTACTTTTGTTCTATAAGTTATTTACTTGAAGAACAGAATTTTGTAGCAATTTAAAATCAAATTCTTCTAACTAATACTTTAGTTCTTTAAGTTATTTACTTGAAGATCAGAATTTTGCTAATAGTTTAAAATTGAAAACCCTAAAATAACTATTTTTGGTCTATAAGTTTTTTACTTGAAGATATGCATTTTGTTAATAGTTTAAAATTAAAAACTCTAAATTAACTACTTCTGTTCTATAAGTTATTTACTTGAAGATCAGAATGTTGTCAATAGTTTAAATTGAAAACTCTAAAATAACTACTTTTGTTCTATAAGTTATTTACTTGAAGAACAGAATTTTGTAGCAATTTAAAATTAAAATCTTCTAACTAATACTTTAGTTCCTTAAGTCATTTACTTAAAGATCAGAATTTTATTATTAGTTTAAAATTGAAAACCCTAAAATAACTACTTTTGTTCTATAAGTTATTTACCTGAAGATCTGAGTTTAGTTAATAGTTTAAAATTAAAAACTCTAAATTAACTACTTCTGTTCTATAAGTTATTTACTTGAAGATCAGAATGTTGTCAATAGTTTAAAATTGAAAACTCTCAAATACTACTTTTGTTCTATAAGTTATTTACTTGAAGAACAGAATTTTGTAGTAATTTAAAATTAAAATCTTCTAACTAATACTTTAGTTCCTTAAGTTATTTACCTAAAGATCAGAATTTTGTTAATGGTTTAAAATTGAAAACCCTAAAATAACTACTTTTGTTCTATAAGTTATTTACTTGAAGATCTGCGTTTAGTTAATAGTTTAAAATTAAAAAGTCTAAATTAACTACTTCTGTTCTATAAGTTATTTACATGAAGATCAGAATTTTGTTAATAGTTTAAAATTGAAAACTCTAAAATAACTACTTTTGCTCTATAAGTTATTTACTTGAAGAACAGAATTTTGTAGCAATTTAAAATCAAAATCATCTAACTAATACTTTAGTTCTTTAAGTTATTTACTTGAAGATCTGCATTTTGTTAATAGTTTAAAATTAAAAATTCTAAATTAACTACTTCTGTTCTATAAGTTATTTACTTAAAGATCAGAATTTTGTTAATAGTTTAAAATTGAAAACTCTAAAATAACTACTTTTGTTCTATAAGTTATTTACTTGAAGATCTGCATTTTGTTAATAGTTTAAAATTAAAAACTCTAAATTAACTACTTCTGTTCTATAAGTTATTTACTTGATGATCAGAATTTTGTTAATAGTTTAAAATTGAAAACCCTAAAATAACTACTTTTGTTCTATAAGTTATTTACTTGAAGATCTGCATTTTGTTAATAGTTTAAAATTAAAGCTATACTCTAACTACTTTTGTTCTTTTAGTTATTTACTTAAAGAACAGAAATATGTAGACAATTTAAAATCAAAATCTTCAAACTAATACTTTAGTTCTATAAGTTATTTACTTGAAGATCAGAATTTTGTTAATAGTTCAAAATTGAAAATACTAAAATAACTACGTTTGTTCTATAAGTTATTTACTTGAAGATCTGGATTTTGTTAATAGTTTAAAATTAAAAACTCTAAATTAACTACTTCTGTTCTTTAAGTTATTTACATGAAGATCAGCATTTTGTTAATAGTTTAAAATTGAAAACCCTAAAATAACTACTTTTGTTCTATAAGTTATTTACTTGAAGATCTGCATTTTGTTAATAGTTTAAAATTAAAAACTCTAAATTAACTACTTCTGTTCTATAAGTTATTTACTTGAAGAACAGAATTTTGTAGCAATTTAAAATTAAAATCTTCTAACTAATACTTGAGTTCCTTAAGTTATTTACTTAAAGATCAGAATTTTGTTAATAGTTTAAAATTGAAAACCCTAAAATAACTACTTTTGTTCTGTTAGTTATTTACTTGAAGATCTGCATTTAGTTAATAGTTTAAAATTAAAAACTCTAAATTAACTACTTCTGTTCTATAAGTTATTTACATGAAGATCAGAATTTTGTTAATAGTTTAAAATTGAAAACCCTAAAATAACTACTTTTGTTCTATAAGTTATTTACTTGAAGATCTGCATTTTGTTAATAGTTTAAAATTAAAAACTCTAAATTTAACTACTTCTGTTCTATAAGTTATTTACTTGAAGATCAGAATGTTGTTAATAGTTTAAAATTGAAAACTCTAAAATAGCTACTTTTGTTCTATAAGTTATTTACTTGAAGAACAGAATTTTGTAGCAATTTAAAATCAAAATCTTCTAACTAATACTTTAGTTCTTTAAGTTATTTACTTGAAGATCAGAATTTTGCTAATAGTTTAAAATTGAAAACCCTAAAATAACTATTTTTGGTCTATAAGTTTTTTACTTGAAGATATGCATTTTGTTAATAGTTTAAAATTAAAAACTCTAAATTAACTACTTCTGTTCTATAAGTTATTTACTTGAAGATCAGAATGTTGTCAATAGTTTAAATTGAAAACTCTAAAATAACTACTTTTGTTCTATAAGTTATTTACTTGAAGAACAGAATTTTGTAGCAATTTAAAATTAAAATCTTCTAACTAATACTTTAGTTCCTTAAGTCATTTACTTAAAGATCAGAATTTTATTAATAGTTTAAAATTGAAAACCCTAAAATAACTACTTTTGTTCTATAAGTTATTTACCTGAAGATCTGCGTTTAGTTAATAGTTTAAAATTAAAAAGTCTAAATTAACTATTTCTGTTCTATAAGTTATTCACATGAAGATCAGAATTTCGTTAATAGTTTAAAATTGAAAACTCTGAAATAACTACGTTTGTTCTATAAGTTATTTACTTGAAGAACAGAATTTTGTAGCAATTTAAAATCAAAATCATCTAACTAATACTTTAGTTCTTTAAGTTATTTACTTGCAGATCTGCATTTTGTTAATAGTTTAAAATTAAAAACTCTAAATTAACTACTTCTGTTCTATAAGTTAATTACTTAAAGATCAGAATTTTGTTAATAGTTTAAAATTGAAAACTCTAAAATAACTACTTTTGTTCTATAAGTTATTTACTTGAAGAACAGAATTTTGTAGCAATTTAAAATCAAAATCTTCTAACTAATACTTTAGTTCTTTAAGTTATTTACTTGAAGATCACAATTTTGCTAATAGTTTAAAATTGAAAACCCTAAAATAACTATTTTTGTTTTATAAATTATTTACTTGAAGATCTGCATTTTGTTAATAGCTTAAAATTAAAAACTCTAAATTAACTACTTCTGTTCTATATGTTATTTACTTGAAGATCAGAATGTTGTCAATAGTTTAAAATTGAAAACTCTCAAATACTACTTTTGTTCTATAAGTTATTTACTTGAAGAACAGAATTTTGTAGCAATTTAAAATTAAAATCTTTTAACTAATACTTTAGTTCCTTAAGTTTATACCTAAAGATCAGAATTTTGTTAATAGTTTAAAATTGAAAACTCTAAAATAACTACTTTTGTTCTATAAGTTATTTACCTGAAGATCTGAGTTTAGTTAATAGTTTAAAATTAAAAACTCTAAATTAACTACTTCTGTTCTATAAGTTATTTATTTGAAGATCAGAATGTTGTCAATAGTTTAAAATTGAAAACTCTCAAATACTACTTTTGTTCTATAAGTTATTTACTTGAAGAACAGAATTTTGTAGTAATTTAAAATTAAAATCTTCTAACTAATACTTTAGTTCCTTAAGTTATTTACCTAAAGATCAGAATTTTGTTAATGGTTTAAAATTGAAAACCCTAAAATAACTACTTTTGTTCTATAAGTTATTTACTTGAAGATCTGCGTTTAGTTAATAGTTTAAAATTAAAAAGTCTAAATTAACTACTTCTGTTCTATAAGTTATTTACATGAAGATCAGAATTTTGTTAATAGTTTAAAATTGAAAACTCTAAAATAACTACTTTTGTTCTATAAGTTATTTACTTGAAGAACAGAGTTTTGTAGCAATTTAAAATCAAAATCATCTAACTAATACTTTAGTTCTTTAAGTTATTTACTTGAAGATCTGCATTTTGTTAATAGTTTAAAATTAAAAACTCTAAATTAACTACTTCTGTTCTATAAGTTATTTACTTAAAGATCAGAATTTTGTTAATAGTTTAAAATTGAAAACTCTAAAATAACTACTTTTGTTCTATAAGTTATTTACTTGAAGATCTGCATTTTGTTAATAGTTTAAAATTAAAAACTCTAAATTAACTACTTCTGTTCTATAAGTTATTTACTTGATGATCAGAATTTTGTTAATAGTTCAAAATTGAAAATACTAAAATAACTACGTTTTTTCTATAAGTTATTTACTTGAAGATCTGGATTTTGTTAATAGTTTAAAATTAAAAACTCTAAATTAACTACTTCTGTTCTTTAAGTTATTTACATGAAGATCAGCATTTTGTTAATAGTTTAAAATTGAAAACCCTAAAATAACTACTTTTGTTCTATAAGTTATTTACTTGAAGATCTGCATTTTGATAATAGTTTAAAATTAAAAACTCTAAATTAACTACTTCTGTTCTATAAGTTATTTACTTGAAGAACAGAATTTTATAGCAATTTAAAATTAAAATCTTCTAACTAATACTTGAGTTCCTTAAGTTATTTACTTAAAGATCAGAATTTTGTTAATAGTTTAAAATTGAAAACCCTAAAATAACTACTTTTGTTCTGTAAGTTATTTACTTGAAGATCTGCATTTAGTTAATAGTTTAAAATTAAAAACTCTAAATTAACTACTTCTGTTCTATAAGTTATTTACATGAAGATCAGAATTTTGTTAATAGTTTAAAATTGAAAACCCTAAAATAACTACTTTTGTTCTATAAGTTATTTACTTGAAGATCTGCATTTTGTTAATAGTTTAAAATTAAAAACTCTAAATTTAACTACTTCTGTTCTATAAGTTATTTACTTGAAGATCAGAATTTTGTTAATAGTTTAAAATTGAAAACTCTAAAATAGCTACTTTTGTTCTCTAAGTTATTTACTTGAAGAACAGAATTTTGTAGCAATTTAAAATCAAAATCTTCTAACTAATACTTTAGTTCTTTAAGTTATTTACTTGAAGATCACAATTTTGCTAATAGTTTAAAATTGAAAACCCTAAAATAACTATTTTTGTTTTATAAATTATTTACTTGCAGATCTGCATTTTGTTAATAGCTTAAAATTAAAAACTCTAAATTAACTACTTCTGTTCTATATGTTATTTACTTGAAGATCAGAATGTTGTCAATAGTTTAAAATTGAAAACTCTCAAATACTACTTTTGTTCTATAAGTTATTTACTTGAAGAACAGAATTTTGTAGCAATTTAAAATTAAAATCTTTTAACTAATACTTTAGTTCCTTAAGTTATTTACCTAAAGATCAGAATTTTGTTAATAGTTTAAAATTGAAAACTCTAAAATAACTACTTTTGTTCTATAAGTTATTTACCTGAAGATCTGAGTTTAGTTAATAGTTTAAAATTAAAAACTCTAAATTAACTACTTCTGTTCTATAAGTTATTTACTTGAAGATCAGAATGTTGTCAATAGTTTAAAATTGAAAACTCTCAAATACTACTTTTGTTCTATAAGTTATTTACTTGAAGAACAGAATTTTGTAGTAATTTAAAATTAAAATCTTCTAACTAATACTTTAGTTCCTTAAGTTATTTACCTAAAGATCAGAATTTTGTTAATGGTTTAAAATTGAAAACCCTAAAATAACTACTTTTGTTCTATAAGTTATTTACTTGAAGATCTACGTTTAGTTAATAGTTTAAAATTAAAAAGTCTAAATTAACTACTTCTGTTCTATAAGTTATTTACATGAAGATCAGAATTTTGTTAATAGTTTAAAATTGAAAACTCTAAAATAACTACTTTTGTTCTATAAGTTATTTACTTGAAGAACAGAGTTTTGTAGCAATTTAAAATCAAAATCATCTAACTAATACTTTGGTTCTTTAAGTTATTTACTTGAAGATCTGCATTTTGTTAATAGTTTAAAATTAAAAACTCTAAATTAACTACTTCTGTTCTATAAGTTATTTACTTAAAGATCAGAATTTTGTTAATAGTTTAAAATTGAAAACTCTAAAATAACTACTTTTGTTCTATAAGTTATTTACTTGAAGATCTGCATTTTGTTAATAGTTTAAAATTAAAAACTCTAAATTAACTACTTCTGTTCTATAAGTTATTTACTTGATGATCAGAATTTTGTTAATAGTTTAAAATTGAAAACCCTAAAATAACTACTTTTGTTCTATAAGTTATTTACTTGAAGATCTGCATTTTGTTAATAGTTTAAAATTAAAGCTATACTCTAACTACTTTTGTTCTTTTAGTTATTTACTTAAAGAACAGAAATATGTAGACAATTTAAAATCAAAATCTTCAAACTAATACTTTAGTTCTATAAGTTATTTACTTGAAGATCAGAATTTTGTTAATAGTGCTACCGTTAAAAGTAGATAGAATAAAAAAAAAATTTAATAATAATTATTGATGGTGATATTATCGGTAGTTGGGTCGTGTGCCTTTGGCTAGCTCGTAAAGGCAAATAAACTAAATGCAAAAAAAAGAGATTGAGCTGATTCTTCTTCAGATCTGGAGGATTAATATACAGGGGAAAATCGCCAAAGTAACGCTCCGAAGAGCCAGCAGAAGTGTTGATATTTTTGGGCGCCACGAAGTTTAAACAAAAGAATCACCCTGTATATTCGAATTAACAGCCACGTTAAACTACGAAAAAAATACTGACTGTTGCAAAAAAAGAAGTAACCAGGTCAAGAAAAGACTGAGTAACAGAGATAACGTTTGTTTCCGATTTAATGACAATAAAAATATTTACAAATAATGCGATAAATTGGGCTACCTTTTTAATATAAAAAAAAAAATGAATACGTTGTAAGCTATCAATTGCTCACGATAAAAAATATAAGGTAATATATAAAAAGTAAAAAGTAAATACTCGCGTTATAGTTACCGCGTATACGTATACTTTGGCGTACAAATACTGTAATGATTTTATACAGCTTTACGAGTTGTTAGATGTTTAAATACAAAATTATAATGAAAAGAACGGCCCAATAAAATTCTTCGCGCAAAAAAAAGATAATTATTAACAATAATAAATGACGGCACAAACAAACAAAATCTTAGCTTTCCGTTGTCTTCTCTCTTGATGGTTAGATCAGGATAGCGATAGCGATACCAAAGGTTCGACTGAATTATCCAAAGCTGTTGTGTTGTTATCCAGGTGGATACCCAATAACCATCTAAACAGAAATACGACGCCAGATAACCAAGGAGTAAAAAAGAGTAACGTCACGATCGATATTATGATTGTAACGGTTGATATCGATAATCCAAAAATAAGAAGTAATAGCTGGTGAACCGCTATTAACACCCTATAAAAATTCAAACTTAACAAATGTGGAATAAAATTATCAAACATACCTCTAGATGTTGTGTGAGGGTTTATTAGTAAAATAAGTGAAGCAATGGTCCATGAACGAATTTAATCCTTCAAATGAAGATCGGATAACTTCCCAAGTAAACGTAAAAAAATAGGAGAAGCAATCCAAAACAAAATCGTAGCAATCAATACTAATCCCAAATAAATCTGGATGTGAAAATAACGCAATTTCCACAAAAAAATTGATTAGCTACGTCGTCCAAATATAATTACTCGACTTAAAATTGTAACTTTTCACCAAAATCGCAAAGTTAAAATTTAAAATTAAAAATGTGCAAATTATCGATATGATAATAATTTCCATCAAATTCGACTTCAAAAGTGAATTAGGATGCCACCTTTTGAAAATCTTTAACAACAATCGAATTTTTATTTAAAAACAAAATCAAACCGTAACAATAGTTCAAAATTGAAAATACTAAAATAACTACGTTTTTTCTATAAGTTATTTACTTGAAGATCTGGATTTTGTTAATAGTTTAAAATTAAAAACTCTAAATTAACTACTTCTGTTCTTTAAGTTATTTACATGAAGATCAGCATTTTGTTAATAGTTTAAAATTGAAAACCCTAAAATAACTACTTTTGTTCTATAAGTTATTTACTTGAAGATCTGCATTTTGATAATAGTTTAAAATTAAAAACTCTAAATTAACTACTTCTGTTCTATAAGTTATTTACTTGAAGAACAGAATTTTGTAGCAATTTAAAATTAAAGTCTTCTAACTAATACTTGAGTTCCTTAAGTTATTTACTTAAAGATCAGAATTTTGTTAATAGTTTAAAATTGAAAACCCTAAAATAACTACTTTTGTTCTGTAAGTTATTTACTTGAAGATCTGCATTTAGTTAATAGTTTAAAATTAAAAACTCTAAATTAACTACTTCTGTTCTATAAGTTATTTACATGAAGATCAGAATTTTGTTAATAGTTTAAAATTGAAAACCCTAAAATAACTACTTTTGTTCTATAAGTTATTTACTTGAAGATCTGCATTTTGTTAATAGTTTAAAATTAAAAACTCTAAATTTAACTACTTCTGTTCTATAAGTTATTTACTTGAAGATCAGAATTTTGCTAATAGTTTAAAATTGAAAACCCTAAAATAACTACTTTTGTTCTATAAGTTATTTACTTGAAGATCAGCATTTTGTTAATAGTTCAAAATTAAAAACTCTAAATTAACTACTTCTGTTCTATAAGTTATTTACTTGAAGATCAGAATTTTGTTAATAGTTTAAAAGTGAAAACTCTAAAATAACTACTTTTGTTCTATAAGTTATTTACTTGAAGAACAGAATTTTGTAGCAATTTAAAATCAAAATCATCTAACTAATACTTTAGTTCTTTAAGTTATTTACTTGAAGATCTGCATTTTGTTAATAGTTTAAAATTAAAAACTCTAAATTAACTACTTCTGTTCTATAAGTTATTTACTTAAAGATCAGCATTTTGTTAATAGTTTAAAATTGAAAACTCTAAAATAACTACTTTTGTTCTATAAGTTATTTACTTGAAGAACAGAATTTTGTAGCAATTTAAAATCAAAATCATCTAACTAATACTTTAGTTCTTTAAGTTATTTACTTGAAGATCTGCATTTTGTTAATAGTTTAAAATTAAAAACTCTAAATTAACTACTTCTGTTCTAGAAGTTATTTACTTAAAGATCAGAATTTTGTTAATAGTTTAAAATTGAAAACTCTAAAATAACTACTTTTGTTCTATAAGTTATTTACTTGAAGATCTGCATTTTGTTAATAGTTTAAAATTAAAAACTCTAAATTAACTACTTCTGTTCTATAAGTTATTTACTTGATGATCAGAATTTTGTTAATAGTTTAAAATTGAAAACCCTAAAATAACTACTTTTGTTCTATAAGTTATTTACTTGAAGATCTGCATTTTGTTAATAGTTTAAAATTAAAGCTATACTCTAACTACTTTCGTTCTTTTAGTTATTTTCTTAAAGAACAGAAATATGTAGACAATTTAAAATCAAAATCCTCAAACTAATACTTTAGTTCTTTAAGTTATTTACTTGAAGATCAGAATTGTGTTAATAGTTCAAAATTGAAAATACTAAAATAACTACGTTTGTTCTATAAGTTATTTACTTGAAGATCTGGATTTTGTTAATTGTTTAAAATTAAAAACTCTAAATTAACTACTTCTGTTCTTTAAGTTATTTACATGAAGATCAGCATTTTGTTAATAGTTTAAAATTGAAAACCCTAAAATAACTACTTTTGTTCTATAAGTTATTTACTTGAAGAACAGAATTTTGTAGCAATTTAAAATTAAAATCTTCTAACTAATACTTGAGTTCCTTAAGTTATTTACTTAAAGATCAGAATTTTGTTAATAGTTTAAAATTGAAAACCCTAAAATAACTACTTTTGTTCTGTAAGTTATTTACTTGAAGATCTGCATTTAGTTAATAGTTTAAAATTAAAAACTCTAAATTAACTACTTCTGTTCTATAAGTTATTTACATGAAGATCAGAATTTTGTTAATAGTTTAAAATTGAAAACTCTAAAATAGCTACTTTTGTGCTATAAGTTATTTACTTGAAGAACAGAATTTTGTAGCAATTTAAAATCAAAATCTTCTAACTAATACTTTAGTTCTTTAAGTTATTTACTTGAAAATCAGAATTTTGCTAATAGTTGAAGATATGCATTTAGTTAATAGTTTAAAATTAAAAACTCTAAATTAACTACTTCTGTTCTATAAGTTATTTACTTGAAGATCAGAATGTTGTCAATAGTTTATAATTTAAAACTCTAAAATAACTACTTTTGTTCTATAAGTTATTTACTTGAAGAACAGAAATTTGTAGCAATTTAAAATTAAAATCTTCTAACTAATACTTTAGTTCCTTAAGTCATTTACTTAAAGATCAGAATTTTATTAATAGTTTAAAATTGAAAACCCTAAAATAACTACTTTTGTTCTATAAGTTATTTACTTGAAGATCTGAGTTTAGTTAATAGTTTAAAATTGAAAACCCTAAAATAACTACTTTTGTTCTATAAGTTATTTACTTGAAGATCAGCATTTTGTTAATAGTTCAAAATTAAAAACTCTAAATTAACTACTTCTGTTCTATAAGTTATTTACATGAAGATCAGAATTTTGTTAATAGTTTAAAATTGAAAACCCTAAAATAACTACTTTTGTTCTATAAGTTATTTACTTGAAGATCAGCATTTTGTTAATAGTTCAAAATTAAAAACTCTAAATTAACTACTTCTGTTCTATAAGTTATTTACTTGAAGATCAGAATTTTGTTAATAGTTTAAAAGTGAAAACTCTAAAATAACTACTTTTGTTCTATAAGTTATTTACTTGAAGAACAGAATTTTGTAGCAATTTAAAATCAAAATCATCTAACTAATACTTTAGTTCTTTAAGTTATTTACTTGAAGATCTGCATTTTGTTAATAGTTTAAAATTAAAAACTCTAAATTAACTACTTCTGTTCTATAAGTTATTTACTTAAAGATCAGCATTTTGTTAATAGTTTAAAATTGAAAACTCTAAAATAACTACTTTTGTTCTATAAGTTATTTACTTGATGATCAGAATTTTGTTAATAGTTTAAAATTGAAAACCCTAAAATAACTACTTTTGTTCTATAAGTTATTTACTTGAAGATCTGCATTTTGTTAATAGTTGAAAATTAAAGCTATACTCTAACTACTTTTGTTCTTTTGGTTATTTACTTAAAGAACAGAAATATGTAGACAATTTAAAATCAAAATCTTCAAACTAATACTTTAGTTCTATAAGTTATTTACTTGAAGATCAGAATTTTGTTAATAGTTCAAAATTGAAAATACTAAAATAACTACGTTTGTTCTATAAGTTATTTACTTGAAGATCTGGATTTTGTTAATAGTTTAAAATTAAAAACTCTAAATTAACTACTTCTGTTCTTTAAGTTATTTACATGAAGATCAGCATTTTGTTAATAGTTTAAAATTGAAAACCCTAAAATAACTACTTTTGTTCTATAAGTTATTTACTTGAAGATCTGCATTTTGATAATAGTTTAAAATTAAAAACTCTAAATGAACTACTTCTGTTCTATAAGTTATTTACTTGAAGAACAGAATTTTGTAGCAATTTAAAATTAAAATCTTCTAACTAATACTTGAGTTCCTTAAGTTATTTACTTAAAGATCAGAATTTTGTTAATAGTTTAAAATTGAAAACCCTAAAATAACTACTTTTGTTCTGTAAGTTATTTACTTGAAGATCTGCATTTAGTTAATAGTTTAAAATTAAAAACTCTAAATTAACTACTTCTGTTCTATAAGTTATTTACATGAAGATCAGAATTTTGTTAATAGTTTAAAATTGAAAACCCTAAAATAACTACTTTTGTTCTATAAGTTATTTACTTGAAGATCTGCATTTTGTTAATAGTTTAAAATTAAAAACTCTAAATTTAACTACTTCTGTTCTATAAGTTATTTACTTGAAGATCAGAATTTTGTTAATAGTTTAAAATTGAAAACTCTAAAATAGCTACTTTTGTTCTATAAGTTATTTACTTGAAGAACAGAATTTTGTAGCAATTTAAAATCAAAATCTTCTAACTAATACTTTAGTTCTTTAAGTTATTTACTTGAAGATCACAATTTTGCTAATAGTTTAAAATTGAAAACCCTAAAATAACTATTTTTGTTTTATAAATTATTTACTTGCAGATCTGCATTTTGTTAATAGCTTAAAATTAAAAACTCTAAATTAACTACTTCTGTTCTATATGTTATTTACTTGAAGATCAGAATGTTGTCAATAGTTTAAAATTGAAAACTCTCAAATACTACTTTTGTTCTATAAGTTATTTACTTGAAGAACAGAATTTTGTAGCAATTTAAAATTAATATCTTTTAACTAATACTTTAGTTCCTTAAGTTATTTACCTAAAGATCAGAATTTTGTTAATAGTTTAAAATTGAAAACTCTAAAATAACTACTTTTGTTCTATAAGTTATTTACCTGAAGATCTGAGTTTAGTTAATAGTTTAAAATTAAAAACTCTAAATTAACTACTTCTGTTCTATAAGTTATTTACTTGAAGATCAGAATGTTGTCAATAGTTTAAAATTGAAAACTCTCAAATACTACTTTTGTTCTATAAGTTATTTACTTGAAGAACAGAATTTTGTAGTAATTTAAAATTAAAATCTTCTAACTAATACTTTAGTTCCTTAAGTTATTTACCTAAAGATCAGAATTTTGTTAATGGTTTAAAATTGAAAACCCTAAAATAACTACTTTTGTTCTATAAGTTATTTACTTGAAGATCTACGTTTAGTTAATAGTTTAAAATTAAAAAGGCTAAATTAACTACTTCTGTTCTATAAGTTATTTACATGAAGATCAGAATTTTGTTAATAGTTTAAAATTGAAAACTCTAAAATAACTACTTTTGTTCTATAAGTTATTTACTTGAAGAACAGAGTTTTGTAGCAATTTAAAATCAAAATCACCTAACTAATACTTTAGTTCTTTAAGTTATTTACTTGAAGATCTGCATTTTGTTAATAGTTTAAAATTAAAAACTCTAAATTAACTACTTCTGTTCTATAAGTTATTTACTTAAAGATCAGAATTTTGTTAATAGTTGAAAATTGAAAACTCTAAAATAACTACTTTTGTTCTATAAGTTATTTACTTGAAGATCTGCATTTTGTTAATAGTTTAAAATTAAAAACTCTAAATTAACTACTTCTGTTCTATAAGTTATTTACTTGATGATCAGAATTTTGTTAATAGTTTAAAATTGAAAACCCTAAAATAACTACTTTTGTTCTATAAGTTATTTACTTGAAGATCTGCATTTTGTTAATAGTTTAAAATTAAAGCTATACTCTAACTACTTTTGTTCTTTTAGTTATTTACTTAAAGAACAGAAATATGTAGACAATTTAAAATCAAAATCTTCAAACTAATACTTTAGTTCTATAAGTTATTTACTTGAAGATCAGAATTTTGTTAATAGTTCAAAATTGAAAATACTAAAATAACTACGTTTTTTCTATAAGTTATTTACTTGAAGATCTGGATTTTGTTAATAGTTTAAAATTAAAAACTCTAAATTAACTACTTCTGTTCTTTAAGTTATTTACATGAAGATCAGCATTTTGTTAATAGTTTAAAATTGAAAACCCTAAAATAACTACTTTTGTTCTATAAGTTATTTACTTGAAGATCTGCATTTTGATAATAGTTTAAAATTAAAAACTCTAAATTAACTACTTCTGTTCTATAAGTTATTTACTTGAAGAACAGAATTTTGTAGCAATTTAAAATTAAAGTCTTCTAACTAATACTTGAGTTCCTTAAGTTATTTACTTAAAGATCAGAATTTTGTTAATAGTTTAAAATTGAAAACCCTAAAATAACTACTTTTGTTCTGTAAGTTATTTACTTGAAGATCTGCATTTAGTTAATAGTTTAAAATTAAAAACTCTAAATTAACTACTTCTGTTCTATAAGTTATTTACATGAAGATCAGAATTTTGTTAATAGTTTAAAATTGAAAACCCTAAAATAACTACTTTTGTTCTATAAGTTATTTACTTGAAGATCTGCATTTTGTTAATAGTTTAAAATTAAAAACTCTAAATTTAACTACTTCTGTTCTATAAGTTATTTACTTGAAGATCAGAATTTTGCTAATAGTTTAAAATTGAAAACCCTAAAATAACTACTTTTGTTCTATAAGTTATTTACTTGAAGATCAGCATTTTGTTAATAGTTCAAAATTAAAAACACTAAATTAACTACTTCTGTTCTATAAGTTATTTACATGAAGATCAGAATTTTGTTAATAGTTTAAAATTGAAAACCCTAAAATAACTACTTTTGTTCTATAAGTTATTTACTTGAAGATCAGCATTTTGTTAATAGTTCAAAATTAAAAACTCTAAATTAACTACTTGTGTTCTATAAGTTATTTACTTGAAGATCAGAATTTTGTTAATAGTTTAAAAGTGAAAACTCTAAAATAACTACTTTTGTTCTATAAGTTATTTACTTGAAGAACAGAATTTTGTAGCAATTTAAAATCAAAATCATCTAACTAATACTTTAGTTCTTTAAGTTATTTACTTGAAGATCTGCATTTTGTTAATAGTTTAAAATTAATAACTCTAAATTAACTACTTCTGTTCTATAAGTTATTTACTTAAAGATCAGCATTTTGTTAATAGTTTAAAATTGAAAACTCTAAAATAACTACTTTTGTTCTATAAGTTATTTACTTGAAGAACAGAATTTTGTAGCAATTTAAAATCAAAATCATCAAACTAATACTTTAGTTCTTTAAGTTATTTACTTGAAGATCTGCATTTTGTTAATAGTTTAAAATTAAAAACTCTAAATTAACTACTTCTGTTCTAGAAGTTATTTACTTAAAGATCAGAATTTTGTTAATAGTTTAAAATTGAAAACTCTAAAATAACTACTTTTGTTCTATAAGTTATTTACTTGAAGATCTGCATTTTGTTAATAGTTTAAAATTAAAAACTCTAAATTAACTACTTCTGTTCTATAAGTTATTTACTTGATGATCAGAATTTTGTTAATAGTTTAAAATTGAAAACCCTAAAATAACTACTTTTGTTCTATAAGTTATTTACTTGAAGATCTGGATTTTGTTAATTGTTTAAAATTGAAAACTCTAAATTAACTACTTCTGTTCTTTAAGTTATTTACATGAAGATCAGCATTTTGTTAATAGTTTAAAATTGAAAACCCTAAAATAACTACTTTTGGTCTATAAGTTTTTTACTTGAAGATATGCATTTTGTAAATAGTTTAAAATTAAAAACTCTAAATTAACTACTTCTGTTCTATAAGTTATTTACTTAAAGATCAGCATTTTGTTAATAGTTTAAAATTGAAAACTCTAAAATAACTACTTTTGTTCTATAAGTTATTTACTTGAAGAACAGAATTTTGTAGCAATTTAAAATCAAAATCATCTAACTAATACTTTAGTTCTTCAAGTTATTTACTTGAAGATCTGCATTTTGTTAATAGTTTAAAATTGAAAACCCTAAAATAACTATTTTTGGTCTATAAGTTTTTTACTTGAAGATATGCATTTTGTAAATAGTTTAAAATTAAAAACTCTAAATTAACAACTTCTGTTCTATAAGTTATTTACTTGAAGATCAGAATGTTGTCAATAGTTTAAATTGAAAACTCTAAAATAACTACTTTTGTTCTATAAGTTATTTACTTGAAGAGCAGAATTTTGTAGCAATTTAAAATTAAAATCTTCTAACTAATACTTTAGTTCCTTAAGTCATTTACTTAAAGATCAGAATTTTATTAATAGTTTAAAATTGAAAACCCTAAAATAACTACTTTTGTTCTATAAGTTATTTACCTGAAGATCAGCATTTTGTTAATAGTTTAAAATTGAAAACCCTAAAATAACTACTTTTGTTCTATAAGTTATTTACTTGAAGAACAGAATTTTGTAGCAGTTTAAAATTAAAATCTTCTAACTAATACTTGAGTTCCTTAAGTTATTTACTTAAAGATCAGAATTTTGTTAATAGTTTAAAATTGAAAACCCTAAAATAACTACTTTTGTTCTATAAGTTATTTACTTGAAGATCAGCATTTTGTTAATAGTTCAAAATTAAAAACTCTAAATTAACTACTTCTGTTCTATAAGTTATTTACATGAAGATCAGAATTTTGTTAATAGTTTAAAATTGAAAACCCTAAAATAACTACTTTTGTTCTATAAGTTATTTACTTGAAGATCAGCATTTTGTTAATAGTTCAAAATTAAAAACTCTAAATTAACTACTTTTGTTCTATAAGTTATAAACTTGAAGATCTGAGTTTAGTTAATAGTTTAAAATTGAAAACCCTAAAATAACTACTTTTGTTCTATAAGTTATTTACTTGAAGATCAGCATTTTGTTAATAGTTCAAAATTAAAAACTCTAAATTAACTACTTCTGTTCTATAAGTTATTTACATGAAGATCAGAATTTTGTTAATAGTTTAAAATTTAAAACCCTAAAATAACTACTTTTGTTCTATAAGTTATTTACTTGAAGATCAGTATTTTGTAAATAGTTCAAAATTAAAAACTCTAAATTAACTACTTCTGTTCTATAAGTTATTTACTTGAAGATCAGAATTTTGTTAATAGTTTAAAAGTGAAAACTCTAAAATAACTACTTTTGTTCTATAAGTTATTTACTTGAAGAACAGAATTTTGTAGCAATTTAAAATCAAAATCATCTAACTAATACTTTAGTTCTTTAAGTTATATACTTGAAGATCTGCATTTTGTTAATAGTTTAAAATTAAAAACTCTAAATTAACTACTTCTGTTCTATAAGTTATTTACTTAAAGATAAGCATTTTGTTAATAGTTTAAAATTGAAAACTCTAAAATAACTACTTTTGTTCTATAAGTTATTTACTTGAAGAACAGAATTTTGTAGCAATTTAAAATCAAAATCATCTAACTAATACTTGAGTTCCTTAAGTTATTTACTTAAAGATCAGAATTTTGTTAATAGTTTAAAATTGAAAACCCTAAAATAACTACTTTTGTTCTATAAGTTATTTACTTGAAGATCAGCATTTTGTTAATAGTTCAAAATTAAAAACTCTAAATTAACTACTTCTGTTCTATAAGTTATTTACATGAAGATCAGAATTTTGTTAATAGTTTAAAATTGAAAACCCTAAAATAACTACTTTTGTTCTATAAGTTATTTACTTGAAGATCAGCATTTTGTTAATAGTTCAAAATTAAAAACTCTAAATTAACTACTTTTGTTCTATAAGTTATAAACTTGAAGATCTGAGTTTAGTTAATAGTTTAAAATTGAAAACCCTAAAATAACTACTTTTGTTCTATAAGTTATTTACTTGAAGATCAGCATTTTGTTAATAGTTCAAAATTAAAAACTCTAAATTAACTACTTCTGTTCTATAAGTTATTTACTTGATGATCAGAATTTTGTTAATAGTTTAAAATTGAAAACCCTAAAATAACTACTTTTGTTCTATAAGTTATTTACTTGAAGATCTGGATTTTGTTAATTGTTTAAAATTGAAAACTCTAAATTAACTACTTCTGTTCTTTAAGTTATTTACATGAAGATCAGCATTTTGTTAATAGTTTAAAATTGAAAACCCTAAAATAACTACTTTTGGTCTATAAGTTTTTTACTTGAAGATATGCATTTTGTAAATAGTTTAAAATTAAAAACTCTAAATTAACTACTTCTGTTCTATAAGTTATTTACTTAAAGATCAGCATTTTGTTAATAGTTTAAAATTGAAAACTCTAAAATAACTACTTTTGTTCTATAAGTTATTTACTTGAAGAACAGAATTTTGTAGCAATTTAAAATCAAAATCATCTAACTAATACTTTAGTTCTTCAAGTTATTTACTTGAAGATCTGCATTTTGTTAATAGTTTAAAATTGAAAACCCTAAAATAACTATTTTTGGTCTATAAGTTTTTTACTTGAAGATATGCATTTTGTAAATAGTTTAAAATTAAAAACTCTAAATTAACAACTTCTGTTCTATAAGTTATTTACTTGAAGATCAGAATGTTGTCAATAGTTTAAATTGAAAACTCTAAAATAACTACTTTTGTTCTATAAGTTATTTACTTGAAGAGCAGAATTTTGTAGCAATTTAAAATTAAAATCTTCTAACTAATACTTTAGTTCCTTAAGTCATTTACTTAAAGATCAGAATTTTATTAATAGTTTAAAATTGAAAACCCTAAAATAACTACTTTTGTTCTATAAGTTATTTACCTGAAGATCAGCATTTTGTTAATAGTTTAAAATTGAAAACCCTAAAATAACTACTTTTGTTCTATAAGTTATTTACTTGAAGAACAGAATTTTGTAGCAGTTTAAAATTAAAATCTTCTAACTAATACTTGAGTTCCTTAAGTTATTTACTTAAAGATCAGAATTTTGTTAATAGTTTAAAATTGAAAACCCTAAAATAACTACTTTTGTTCTATAAGTTATTTACTTGAAGATCAGCATTTTGTTAATAGTTCAAAATTAAAAACTCTAAATTAACTACTTCTGTTCTATAAGTTATTTACATGAAGATCAGAATTTTGTTAATAGTTTAAAATTGAAAACCCTAAAATAACTACTTTTGTTCTATAAGTTATTTACTTGAAGATCAGCATTTTGTTAATAGTTCAAAATTAAAAACTCTAAATTAACTACTTCTGTTCTATAAGTTATTTACATGAAGATCAGAATTTTGTTAATAGTTTAAAATTGAAAACCCTAAAATAACTACTTTTGTTCTATAAGTTATTTACTTGAAGATCTGCATTTTGTTAATAGTTTAAAATTAAAAACTCTAAATTTAACTACTTCTGTTCTATAAGTTATTTACTTGAAGATCAGAATTTTGCTAATAGTTTAAAATTGAAAACCCTAAAATAACTACTTTTGTTCTATAAGTTATTTACTTGAAGATCAGCATTTTGTTAATAGTTCAAAATTAAAAACACTAAATTAACTACTTCTGTTCTATAAGTTATTTACATGAAGATCAGAATTTTGTTAATAGTTTAAAATTGAAAACCCTAAAATAACTACTTTTGTTCTATAAGTTATTTACTTGAAGATCAGCATTTTGTTAATAGTTCAAAATTAAAAACTCTAAATTAACTACTTGTGTTCTATAAGTTATTTACTTGAAGATCAGAATTTTGTTAATAGTTTAAAAGTGAAAACTCTAAAATAACTACTTTTGTTCTATAAGTTATTTACTTGAAGAACAGAATTTTGTAGCAATTTAAAATCAAAATCATCTAACTAATACTTTAGTTCTTTAAGTTATTTACTTGAAGATCTGCATTTTGTTAATAGTTTAAAATTAATAACTCTAAATTAACTACTTGTGTTCTATAAGTTATTTACTTGAAGATCAGAATTTTGTTAATAGTTTAAAAGTGAAAACTCTAAAATAACTACTTTTGTTCTATAAGTTATTTACTTGAAGAACAGAATTTTGTAGCAATTTAAAATCAAAATCATCTAACTAATACTTTAGTTCTTTAAGTTATTTACTTGAAGATCTGCATTTTGTTAATAGTTTAAAATTAAAAACTCTAAATTAACTACTTCTGTTCTATAAGTTATTTACTTAAAGATCAGCATTTTGTTAATAGTTTAAAATTGAAAACTCTAAAATAACTACTTTTGTTCTATAAGTTATTTACTTGAAGAACAGAATTTTGTAGCAATTTAAAATCAAAATCATCTAACTAATACTTTAGTTCTTCAAGTTATTTACTTGAAGATCTGCATTTTGTTAATAGTTTAAAATTGAAAACCCTAAAATAACTATTTTTGGTCTATAAGTTTTTTACTTGAAGATATGCATTTTGTAAATAGTTTAAAATTAAAAACTCTAAATTAACAACTTCTGTTCTATAAGTTATTTACTTGAAGATCAGAATGTTGTCAATAGTTTAAATTGAAAACTCTAAAATAACTACTTTTGTTCTATAAGTTATTTACTTGAAGAGCAGAATTTTGTAGCAATTTAAAATTAAAATCTTCTAACTAATACTTTAGTTCCTTAAGTCATTTACTTAAAGATCAGAATTTTATTAATAGTTTAAAATTGAAAACCCTAAAATAACTACTTTTGTTCTATAAGTTATTTACCTGAAGATCAGCATTTTGTTAATAGTTTAAAATTGAAAACCCTAAAATAACTACTTTTGTTCTATAAGTTATTTACTTGAAGAACAGAATTTTGTAGCAGTTTAAAATTAAAATCTTCTAACTAATACTTGAGTTCCTTAAGTTATTTACTTAAAGATCAGAATTTTGTTAATAGTTTAAAATTGAAAACCCTAAAATAACTACTTTTGTTCTATAAGTTATTTACTTGAAGATCAGCATTTTGTTAATAGTTCAAAATTAAAAACTCTAAATTAACTACTTCTGTTCTATAAGTTATTTACATGAAGATCAGAATTTTGTTAATAGTTTAAAATTGAAAACCCTAAAATAACTACTTTTGTTCTATAAGTTATTTACTTGAAGATCAGCATTTTGTTAATAGTTCAAAATTAAAAACTCTAAATTAACTACTTCTGTTCTATAAGTTATTTACATGAAGATCAGAATTTTGTTAATAGTTTAAAATTGAAAACCCTAAAATAACTACTTTTGTTCTATAAGTTATTTACTTGAAGATCTGCATTTTGTTAATAGTTTAAAATTAAAAACTCTAAATTTAACTACTTCTGTTCTATAAGTTATTTACTTGAAGATCAGAATTTTGCTAATAGTTTAAAATTGAAAACCCTAAAATAACTACTTTTGTTCTATAAGTTATTTACTTGAAGATCAGCATTTTGTTAATAGTTCAAAATTAAAAACACTAAATTAACTACTTCTGTTCTATAAGTTATTTACATGAAGATCAGAATTTTGTTAATAGTTTAAAATTGAAAACCCTAAAATAACTACTTTTGTTCTATAAGTTATTTACTTGAAGATCAGCATTTTGTTAATAGTTCAAAATTAAAAACTCTAAATTAACTACTTGTGTTCTATAAGTTATTTACTTGAAGATCAGAATTTTGTTAATAGTTTAAAAGTGAAAACTCTAAAATAACTACTTTTGTTCTATAAGTTATTTACTTGAAGAACAGAATTTTGTAGCAATTTAAAATCAAAATCATCTAACTAATACTTTAGTTCTTTAAGTTATTTACTTGAAGATCTGCATTTTGTTAATAGTTTAAAATTAATAACTCTAAATTAACTACTTCTGTTCTATAAGTTATTTACTTAAAGATCAGCATTTTGTTAATAGTTTAAAATTGAAAACTCTAAAATAACTACTTTTGTTCTATAAGTTATTTACTTGAAGAACAGAATTTTGTAGCAATTTAAAATCAAAATCATCAAACTAATACTTTAGTTCTTTAAGTTATTTACTTGAAGATCTGCATTTTGTTAATAGTTTAAAATTAAAAACTCTAAATTAACTACTTCTGTTCTAGAAGTTATTTACTTAAAGATCAGAATTTTGTTAATAGTTTAAAATTGAAAACTCTAAAATAACTACTTTTGTTCTATAAGTTATTTACTTGAAGATCTGCATTTTGTTAATAGTTTAAAATTAAAAACTCTAAATTAACTACTTCTGTTCTATAAGTTATTTACTTGATGATCAGAATTTTGTTAATAGTTTAAAATTGAAAACCCTAAAATAACTACTTTTGTTCTATAAGTTATTTACTTGAAGATCTGGATTTTGTTAATTGTTTAAAATTGAAAACTCTAAATTAACTACTTCTGTTCTTTAAGTTATTTACATGAAGATCAGCATTTTGTTAATAGTTTAAAATTGAAAACCCTAAAATAACTACTTTTGGTCTATAAGTTTTTTACTTGAAGATATGCATTTTGTAAATAGTTTAAAATTAAAAACTCTAAATTAACTACTTCTGTTCTATAAGTTATTTACTTAAAGATCAGCATTTTGTTAATAGTTTAAAATTGAAAACTCTAAAATAACTACTTTTGTTCTATAAGTTATTTACTTGAAGAACAGAATTTTGTAGCAATTTAAAATCAAAATCATCTAACTAATACTTTAGTTCTTCAAGTTATTTACTTGAAGATCTGCATTTTGTTAATAGTTTAAAATTGAAAACCCTAAAATAACTATTTTTGGTCTATAAGTTTTTTACTTGAAGATATGCATTTTGTAAATAGTTTAAAATTAAAAACTCTAAATTAACAACTTCTGTTCTATAAGTTATTTACTTGAAGATCAGAATGTTGTCAATAGTTTAAATTGAAAACTCTAAAATAACTACTTTTGTTCTATAAGTTATTTACTTGAAGAGCAGAATTTTGTAGCAATTTAAAATTAAAATCTTCTAACTAATACTTTAGTTCCTTAAGTCATTTACTTAAAGATCAGAATTTTATTAATAGTTTAAAATTGAAAACCCTAAAATAACTACTTTTGTTCTATAAGTTATTTACCTGAAGATCAGCATTTTGTTAATAGTTTAAAATTGAAAACCCTAAAATAACTACTTTTGTTCTATAAGTTATTTACTTGAAGAACAGAATTTTGTAGCAGTTTAAAATTAAAATCTTCTAACTAATACTTGAGTTCCTTAAGTTATTTACTTAAAGATCAGAATTTTGTTAATAGTTTAAAATTGAAAACCCTAAAATAACTACTTTTGTTCTATAAGTTATTTACTTGAAGATCAGCATTTTGTTAATAGTTCAAAATTAAAAACTCTAAATTAACTACTTCTGTTCTATAAGTTATTTACATGAAGATCAGAATTTTGTTAATAGTTTAAAATTGAAAACCCTAAAATAACTACTTTTGTTCTATAAGTTATTTACTTGAAGATCAGCATTTTGTTAATAGTTCAAAATTAAAAACTCTAAATTAACTACTTTTGTTCTATAAGTTATAAACTTGAAGATCTGAGTTTAGTTAATAGTTTAAAATTGAAAACCCTAAAATAACTACTTTTGTTCTATAAGTTATTTACTTGAAGATCAGCATTTTGTTAATAGTTCAAAATTAAAAACTCTAAATTAACTACTTCTGTTCTATAAGTTATTTACATGAAGATCAGAATTTTGTTAATAGTTTAAAATTTAAAACCCTAAAATAACTACTTTTGTTCTATAAGTTATTTACTTGAAGATCAGTATTTTGTAAATAGTTCAAAATTAAAAACTCTAAATTAACTACTTCTGTTCTATAAGTTATTTACTTGAAGATCAGAATTTTGTTAATAGTTTAAAAGTGAAAACTCTAAAATAACTACTTTTGTTCTATAAGTTATTTACTTGAAGAACAGAATTTTGTAGCAATTTAAAATCAAAATCATCTAACTAATACTTTAGTTCTTTAAGTTATATACTTGAAGATCTGCATTTTGTTAATAGTTTAAAATTAAAAACTCTAAATTAACTACTTCTGTTCTATAAGTTATTTACTTAAAGATAAGCATTTTGTTAATAGTTTAAAATTGAAAACTCTAAAATAACTACTTTTGTTCTATAAGTTATTTACTTGAAGAACAGAATTTTGTAGCAATTTAAAATCAAAATCATCTAACTAATACTTTAGTTCTTCAAGTTATTTACTTGAAGATCTGCATTTTGTTAATAGTTTAAAATTAAAAACTCTAAATTAACTACTTCTGTTCTATAAGTTATTTACTTAAAGATCAGAATTTTGTTAATAGTTTAAAATTGAAAACTCTAAAATAACTACTTTTGTTCTATAAGTTATTTACTTGAAGATCTGCATTTTGTTAATAGTTTAAAATTAAAAACTCTAAATTAACTACTTCTGTTCTATAAGTTATTTACTTGATGATCAGAATTTTGTTAATAGTTTAAAATTGAAAACCCTAAAATAACTACTTTTGTTCTATAAGTTATTTACTTGAAGATCTGGATTTTGTTAATTGTTTAAAATTAAAAACTCTAAATTAACTACTTCTGTTCTTTAAGTTATTTACATGAAGATCAGCATTTTGTTAATAGTTTAAAATTAAAAACCCTAAAATAACTACTTTTGTTCTATAAGTTATTTACTTGAAGAACAGAATTTTGTAGCAGTTTAAAATTAAAATCTTCTAACTAATACTTGAGTTCCTTAAGTTATTTACTTAAAGATCAGAATTTTGTTAATAGTTTAAAATTGAAAACCCTAAAATAACTACTTTTGTTCTGTAAGTTATTTACTTGAAGATCTGCATTTAGTTAATAGTTTGAAATTAAAAACTCTAAATTAACTACTTCTGTTCTATAAGTTATTTACATGAAGATCAGAATTTTGTTAATAGTTTAAAATTGAAAACCCTAAAATAACTACTTTTGTTCTATAAGTTATTTACTTGAAGATCTGCATTTTGTTAATAGTTTAAAATTAAAAACTCTAAATTTAACTACTTCTGTTCTATAAGTTATTTACTTGAAGATCAGAATTTTGTTAATAGTTTAAAATTGAAAACTCTAAAATAGCTACTTTTGTTCTATAAGTTATTTACTTGAAGAACAGAATTTTGTAGCAATTTAAAATCAAAATCTTCTAACTAATACTTTAGTTCTTTAAGTTATTTACTTGAAGATCAGAATTTTGCTAATAGTTTAAAATTGAAAACCCTAAAATAACTATTTTTGGTCTATAAGTTTTTTACTTGAAGATATGCATTTAGTTAATAGTTTAAAATTAAAAACTCTAAATTAACTACTTCTGTTCTATAAGTTATTTACTTGAAGATCAGAATGTTGTCAATAGTTTAAAATTGAAAACTCTAAAATAACTACTTTTGTTCTATAAGTTATTTACTTGAAGAACAGAATTTTGTAGCAATTTAAAATTAAAATCTTCTAACTAATACTTTAGTTCCTTAAGTCATTTACTTAAAGATCAGAATTTTATTAATAGTTTAAAACTGAAAACCCTAAAATAACTACTTTTGTTCTATAAGTTATTTACTTGAAGATCTGAGTTTAGTTAATAGTTTAAAATTGAAAACCCTAAAATAACTACTTTTGTTCTATAAGTTATTTACTTGAAGATCAGCATTTTGTTAATAGTTCAAAATTAAAAACTCTAAATTAACTACTTCTGTTCTATAAGTTATTTACATGAAGATCAGAATTTTGTTAATAGTTTAAAATTGAAAACCCTAAAATAACTACTTTTGTTCTATAAGTTATTTACTTGAAGATCAGCATTTTGTTAATAGTTCAAAATTAAAAACTCTAAATTAACTACTTCTGTTCTATAAGTTATTTACTTGAAGATCAGAATTTTGTTAATAGTTTAAAAGTGAAAACTCTAAAATAACTACTTTTGTTCTATAAGTTATTTACTTGAAGAACAGAATTTTGTAGCAATTTAAAATCAAAATCATCTAACTAATACTTTAGTTCTTTAAGTTATTTACTTGAAGATCTCATTTTGTTAATAGTTTAAAATTAAAAACTCTAAATTAACTACTTCTGTTCTATAAGTTATTTACTTAAAGATCAGAATTTTGTTAATAGTTTAAAATTGAAAACTCTAAAATAACTACTTTTGTTCTATAAGTTATTTACTTGAAGAACAGAATTTTGTAGCAATTTAAAATCAAAATCATCTAACTAATACTTTTGTTCTATAAGTTATTTACTTGAAGATCTGCATTTTGTTAATAGTTTAAAATTAAAAACTCTAAATTAACTACTTCTGTTCTATAAGTTATTTACTTAAAGATCAGAATTTTGTTAATAGTTTAAAATTGAAAACTCTAAAATAACTACTTTTGTTCTATAAGTTATTTACTTGAAGATCTGCATTTTGTTAATAGTTTAAAATTAAAAACTCTAAATTAACTACTTCTGTTCTATAAGTTATTTACTTGTTGATCAGAATTTTGTTAATAGTTTAAAATTAAAGCTATACTCTAACTACTTTTGTTCTTTTAGTTATTTACTTAAAGAACAGAAATATGTAGACAATTTAAAATCAAAATCTTCAAACTAATACTTTAGTTCTATAAGTTATTTACTTGAAGATCAGAATTTTGTTAATAGTTCAAAATTGAAAATACTAAAATAACTACGTTTGTTCTATAAGTTATTTACTTGAACATCTGGATTTTGTTAATAGTTTAAAATTAAAAACTCTAAATTAACTACTTCTGTTCTTTAAGTTATTTACATGAAGATCAGCATTTTGTTAATAGTTTAAAATTGAAAACCCTAAAATAACTACTTTTGTTCTATAAGTTATTTACTTGAAGATCTGCATTTTGTTAATAGTTTAAAATTAAAAACTCTAAATTAACTACTTCTGTTCTATAAGTTATTTACTTGAAGAACAGAATTTTGTAGCAATTTAAAATTAAAATCTTCTAACTAATACTTGAGTTCCTTAAGTTATTTACTTAAAGATCAGAATTTTGTTAATAGTTTAAAATTGAAAACCCTAAAATAACTACTTTTGTTCTGTAAGTTATTTACTTGAAGATCTGCATTTAGTTAATAGTTTAAAATTAAAAACTCTAAATTAACTACTTCTGTTCTATAAGTTATTTACATGAAGATCAGAATTTTGTTAATAGTTTAAAATTGAAAACCCTAAAATAACTACTTTTGTTCTATAAGTTATTTACTTGATGATCTGCATTTTGTTAATAGTTTAAAATTAAAAACTCTAAATTTAACTACTTCTGTTCTATAAGTTATTTACTTGAAGATCAGAATTTTGTTAATAGTTTAAAATTGAAAACTCTAAAATAGCTACTTTTGTTCTATAAGTTATTTACTTGAAGAACAGAATTTTGTAGCAATTTAAAATCAAAATCTTCTAACTAATACTTTAGTTCTTTAAGTTATTTACTTGAAGATCAGAATTTTGCTAATAGTTTAAAATTGAAAACCCTAAAATAACTATTTTTGGTCTATAAATTTTTTACTTGAAGATATGCATTTTGTTAATAGTTTAAAATTAAAAACTCTAAATTAACTACTTCTGTTCTATAAGTTATTTACTTGAAGATCAGAATGTTGTCAATAGTTTAAATTGAAAACTCTAAAATAACTACTTTTGTTCTATAAGTTATTTACTTGAAGAACAGAATTTTGTAGCAATTTAAAATTAAAATCTTCTAACTAATACTTTAGTTCCTTAAGTCATTTACTTAAAGATCAGAATTTTGTTAATAGTTTAAAATTGAAAACCCTAAAATAACTACTTTTGTTCTATAAGTTATTTACTTGAAGATCTGCATTTTGTTAATAGTTTAAAATTAAAGCTATACTCTAACTACTTTTGTTCTTTTAGTTATTTACTTAAAGAATAGAAATATGTAGACAATTTAAAATCAAAATCTTCAAACTAATACTTTAGTTCTATAAGTTATTTACATGAAGATCAGAATTTTGTTAATAGTTTAAAATTGAAAACCCTAAAATAACTACTTTTGTTCTATAAGTTATTTACTTGAAGATCTGCATTTTGTTAATAGTTTAAAATTAAAAACTCTAAATTTAACTACTTCTGTTCTATAAGTTATTTACTTGAAGATCAGAATTTTGTTAATAGTTTAAAATTGAAAACTCTAAAATAGCTACTTTTGTTCTATAAGTTATTTACTTGAAGAACAGAATTTTGTAGCAATTTAAAATCAAAATCTTCTAACTAATACTTTAGTTCTTTAAGTTATTTACTTGAAGATCAGAATTTTGCTAATAGTTTAAAATTGAAAACCCTAAAATAACTATTTTTGGTCTATAAGTTTTTTACTTGAAGATATGCATTTTGTTAATAGTTTAAAATTAAAAACTCTAAATTAACTACTTCTGTTCTATAAGTTATTTACTTGAAGAACAGAATTTTGTAGCAATTTAAAATTAAAATCTTCTAACTAATACTTTAGTTCCATAAGTCATTTACTTAAAGATCAGAATTTTATTAATAGTTTAAAATTGAAAACCCTAAAATAACTACTTTTGTTCTATAAGTTATTTACCTGAAGATCTGCGTTTAGTTAATAGTTTAAAATTAAAAAGTCTAAATTAACTACTTCTGTTCTATAAGTTATTTACATGAAGATCAGAATTTTGTTAATAGTTTAAAATTGAAAACTCTAAAATAACTACTTTTGTTCTATAAGTTATTTACTTGAAGAACAGAATTTTGTAGCAATTTAAAATCAAAATCATCTAACTAATACTTTAGTTCTTTAAGTTATTTACTTGCAGATCTGCATTTTGTTAATAGTTTAAAATTAAAAACTCTAAATTAACTACTTCTGTTCTATAAGTTATATACTTAAAGATCAGAATTTTGTTAATAGTTTAAAATTGAAAACTCTAAAATAACTACTTTTGTTCTATAAGTTATTTACTTGAAGATCTGCATTTTGTTAATAGTTTAAAATTAAAAACTCTAAATTAACTACTTCTGTTCTATAAGTTATTTACTTGATGATCAGAATTTTGTTAATAGTTTAAAATTGAAAACCCTAAAATAACTACTTCTGTTCTATAAGTTATTTACTTGAAGATCTGGATTTTGTTAATTGTTTAAAATTAAAAACTCTAAATTAACTACTTCTGTTCTTTAAGTTATTTACATGAAGATCAGCATTTTGTTAATAGTTTAAAATTGAAAACCCTAAAATAACTACTTTTGTTCTATAAGTTATTTACTTGAAGATCTGCATTTTGTTAATAGTTTAAAATTAATAACTCTAAATTAACTACTTCTGTTCTATAAGTTATTTACTTGAAGAACAGAATTTTGTAGCAATTTAAAATTAAAATCTTCTAACTAATACTTGAGTTCCTTAAGTTATTTACTTAAAGATCAGAATTTTGTTAATAGTTTAAAATTGAAAACCCTAAAATAACTACTTTTGTTCTGTAAGTTATTTACTTGAAGATCTGCATTTAGTTAATAGTTTAAAATTAAAAACTCTAAATTAACTACTTCTGTTCTATAAGTTATTTACATGAAGATCAGAATTTTGTTAATAGTTTAAAATTGAAAACCCTAAAATAACTACTTTTGTTCTATAAGTTATTTACTTGAAGATATGCATTTTGTTAATAGTTTAAAATTAAAAACTCTAAATTTAACTACTTCTGTTCTATAAGTTATTTACTTGAAGATCAGAATTTTGTTAATAGTTTAAAATTGAAAACTCTAAAATAGCTACTTTTGTTCTATAAGTTATTTACTTGAAGAACAGAATTTTGTAGCAATTTAAAATCAAAATCATCTAACTAATACTTTAGTTCTTTAAGTTATTTACTTGCAGATCTGCATTTTGTTAATAGTTTAAAATTAAAAACTCTAAATTAACTACTTCTGTTCTATAAGTTATTTACTTAAAGATCAGAATTTTGTTAATAGTTTAAAATTGAAAACTCTAAAATAACTACTTTTGTTCTATAAGTTATTTACTTGAAGAACAGAATTTTGTAGCAATTTAAAATCAAAATCTTCTAACTAATACTTTAGTTCTTTAAGTTATTTACTTGAAGATCAGAATTTTGTTAATAGTTCAAAATTGAAAATACTAAAATAACTACGTTTGTCCTATAAGTTATTTACTTGAAGATCTGGATTTTGTTAATAGTTTAAAATTAAAAACTCTAAATTAACTACTTCTGTTCTTTAAGTTATTTACATGAAGATCAGCATTTTGTTAATAGTTTAAAATTGAAAACCCTAAAATAACTACTTTTGTTCTATAAGTTATTTACTTGAAGATCTGCATTTTGTTAATAGTTTAAAATTAAAAACTCTAAATTAACTACTTCTGTTCTATAAGTTATTTACTTGAAGAACAGAATTTTGTAGCAATTTAAAATTAAAATCTTCTAACTAATACTTGAGTTCCTTAAGTTATTTACTTAAAGATCAGAATTTTGTTAATAGTTTAAAATTGAAAACCCTAAAATAACTACTTTTGTTCTGTAAGTTATTTACTTGAAGATCTGCATTTAGTTAATAGTTTAAAATTAAAAACTCTAAATTAACTACTTCTGTTCTATAAGTTATTTACATGAAGATCAGAATTTTGTTAATAGTTTAAAATTGAAAACCCTAAAATAACTACTTTTGTTCTATAAGTTATTTACTTGAAGATCTGCATTTTGTTAATAGTTTAAAATTAAAAACTCTAAATTTAACTACTTCTGTTCTATAAGTTATTTACTTGATGATCAGAATTTTGTTAATAGTTTAAAATTGAAAACTCTAAAATAGCTACTTTTGTTCTATAAGTTATTTACTTGAAGAACAGAATTTTGTAGCAATTTAAAATCAAATTCTTCTAACTAAACTTTAGTTCTTTAAGTTATTTACTTGAAGATCAGAATTTTGCTAATAGTTTAAAATTGAAAACCCCAAAATAACTATTTTTGGTCTATAAGTTTTTTACTTGAAGATATGCATTTTGTTAATAGTTTAAAATTAAAAACTCTAAATTAACTACTTCTGTTCTATAAGTTATTTACTTGAAGATCAGAATGTTGTCAATAGTTTAAATTGAAAACTCTAAAATAACTACTTTTGTTCTATAAGTTATTTACTTGAAGAACAGAATTTTGTAGCAATTTAAAATTAAAATCTTCTAACTAATACTTTAGTTCCTTAAGTCATTTACTTAAAGATCAGAATTTTATTAATAGTTTAAAATTGAAAACCCTAAAATAACTACTTTTGTTCTATAAGTTATTTACCTGAAGATCTGCGTTTAGTTAATAGTTTAAAATTAAAAAGTCTAAATTAACTACTTCTGTTCTATAAGTTATTTACATGAAGATAAGAATTTTGTTAATAGTTTAAAATTGAAAACTCTAAAATAACTACTTTTGTTCTATAAGTTATTTACTTGAAGAACAGAATTTTGTAGCAATTTAAAATCAAAATCATCTAACTAATACTTTAGTTCTTTAAGTTATTTACTTGCAGATCTGCATTTTGTTAATAGTTTAAAATTAAAAACTCTAAATTAACTACTTCTGTTCTATAAGTTATTTACTTAAAGATCAGAATTTTGTTAATAGTTTAAAATTGAAAACTCTAAAATAACTATTTTTGGTCTATAAGTTTTTTACTTGAAGATATGCATTTTGTTAATAGTTTAAAATTAAAAACTCTAAATTAACTACTTCTGTTCTATAAGTTATTTACTTGATGATCAGAATTTTGTTAATAGTTTAAAATTGAAAACCCTAAAATAACTACTTTTGTTCTATAAGTTATTTACTTGAAGATCTGGATTTTGTTAATTGTTTAAAATTAAAAACTCTAAATTAACTACTTCTGTTCTTTAAGTTATTTACATGAAGATCAGCATTTTGTTAATAGTTTAAAATTGAAAACCCTAAAATAACTACTTTTGTTCTATAAGTTATTTACTTGAAGAACAGAATTTTGTAGCAGTTTAAAATTAAAATCTTCTAACTAATACTTGAGTTCCTTAAGTTATTGACTTAAAGATCAGAATTTTGTTAATAGTTTAAAATTGAAAACCCTAAAATAACTACTTTTGTTCTGTAAGTTATTTACTTGAAGATCTGCATTTAGTTAATGGTTTAAAATTAAAAACTCTAAATTAACTACTTCTATTCTATAAGTTATTTACATGAAGATCAGAATTTTGTTAATAGTTTAAAATTGAAAACCCTAAAATAACTACTTTTGTTCTATAAGTTATTTACTTGAAGATCTGCATTTTGTTAATAGTTTAAAATTAAAAACTCTAAATTTAACTACTTCTGTTCTATAAGTTATTTACTTGAAGATCAGAATTTTATTAATAGTTCAAAATTGAAAACTCTAAAATAGCTATTTTTGTTCTATAAGTTATTTACTTGAAGAACAGAATTTTGTAGCAATTTAAAATCAAAATCTTCTAACTAATACTTTAGTTCTTTAAGTTATTTACTTGAAGATCAGAATTTTGCTAATAGTTTAAAATTGAAAACCCTAAAATAACTATTTTTGGTCTATAAGTTTTTTACTTGAAGATATGCATTTAGTTAATAGTTTAAAATTAAAAACTCTAAATTAACTACTTCTGTTCTATAAGTTATTTACTTGAAGATCAGAATGTTGTCAATAGTTTAAAATTGAAAACTCTAAAATAACTACTTTTGTTCTATAAGTTATTTACTTGAAGAACAGAATTTTGTAGCAATTTAAAATTAAAATCTTCTAACTAATACTTTAGTTCCTTAAGTCATTTACTTAAAGATCAGAATTTTATTAATAGTTTAAAATTGAAAACCCTAAAATAACTACTTTTGTTCTATAAGTTATTTACTTGAAGATCTGAGTTTAGTTAATAGTTTAAAATTGAAAACCCTAAAATAACTACTTTTGTTCTATAAGTTATTTACTTGAAGATCAGCATTTTGTTAATAGTTCAAAATTAAAAACTCTAAATTAACTACTTCTGTTCTATAAGTTATTTACATGAAGATTAGAATTTTGTTAATAGTTTAAAATTGAAAACCCTAAAATAACTACTTTTGTTCTATAAGTTATTTACTTGAAGATCAGCATTTTGTTAATAGTTCAAAATTAAAAACTCTAAATTAACTACTTCTGTTCTATAAGTTATTTACTTGAAGATCAGAATTTTGTTAATAGTTTAAAAGTGAAAACTCTAAAATAACTACTTTTGTTCTATAAGTTATTTACTTGAAGAACAGAATTTTGTAGCAATTTAAAATCAAAATCATCTAACTAATACTTTAGTTCTTTAAGTTATTTACTTGAAGATCTGCATTTTGTTAATAGTTTAAAATTAAAAACTCTAAATTAACTACTTCTGTTCTATAAGTTATTTACTTAAAGATCAGAATTTTGTTAATAGTTTAAAATTGAAAACTCTAAAATAACTACTTTTGTTCTATAAGTTATTTACTTGAAGAACAGAATTTTGTAGCAATTTAAAATCAAAATCATCTAACTAATACTTTAGTTCTTTAAGTTATTTACTTGAAGATCTGCATTTTGTTAATAGTTTAAAATTAAAAACTCTAAATTAACTACTTCTGTTCTATAAGTTATTTACTTAAAGATCAGAATTTTGTTAATAGTTTAAAATTGAAAACTCTAAAATAACTACTTTTGTTCTATAAGTTATTTACTTGAAGATCTGCATTTTGTTAATAGTTTAAAATTAAAAACTCTAAATTAACTACTTCTGTTCTATAAGTTATTTACTTGATGATCAGAATTTTGTTAATAGTTTAAAATTGAAAACCCTAAAATATCTACTTTTGTTCTATAAGTTATTTACTTGAAGATCTGCATTTTGTTAATAGTTTAAAATTAAAGCTATACTCTAACTACTTTTGTTCTTTTAGTTATTTACTTAAAGAACAGAAATATGTAGACAATTTAAAATCAAAATCTTCAAACTAATACTTTAGTTCTATAAGTTATTTACTTGAAGATCAGAATTTTGTTAATAGTTCAAAATTGAAAATACTAAAATAACTACGTTTGTTCTATAAGTTATTTACTTGAAGATCTGGATTTTGTTAATAGTTTAAAATTAAAAACTCTAAATTAACTACTTCTGTTCTTTAAGTTATTTACATGAAGATCAGCATTTTGTTAATAGTTTAAAATTGAAAACCCTAAAATAACTACTTTTGTTCTATAAGTTATTTACTTGAAGATCTGCATTTTGTTAATAGTTTAAAATTAAAAACTCTAAATTAACTACTTCTGTTCTATAAGTTATTTACTTGAAGAACAGAATTTTGTAGCAATTTAAAATTAAAATCTTCTAACTAATACTTGAGTTCCTTAAGTTATTTACTTAAAGATCAGAATTTTGTTAATAGTTTAAAATTGAAAACCCTAAAATAACTACTTTTGTTCTATAAGTTATTTACCTGAAGATCTGCGTTTAGTTAATAGTTTAAAATTAAAAAGTCTAAATTAACTACTTCTGTTCTATAAGTTATTTACATGAAGATCAGAATTTTGTTAATAGTTTAAAATTGAAAACTCTAAAATAACTACTTTTGTTCTATAAGTTATTTACTTGAAGAACAGAATTTTGTAGCAATTTAAAATTAAAATCTTCTAACTAATACTTTAGTTCCTTAAGTCATTTACTTAAAGATCAGAATTTTATTAATAGTTTAAAATTGAAAACCCTAAAATAACTACTTTTGTTCTATAAGTTATTTACCTGAAGATCTGCGTTTAGTTAATAGTTTAAAATTAAAAAGTCTAAATTAACTACTTCTGTTCTATAAGTTATTTACATGAAGATCAGAATTTTGTTAATAGTTTAAAATTGAAAACTCTAAAATAACTACTTTTGTTCTATAAGTTATTTACTTGAAGAACAGAATTTTGTAGCAATTTAAAATCAAAATCATCTAACTAATACTTTAGTTCTTTAAGTTATTTACTTGCAGATCTGCATTTTGGTAATAGTTTAAAATTAAAAACTCTAAATTAACTACTTCTGTTCTATAAGTTATTTACTTAAAGATCAGAATTTTGTTAATAGTTTAAAATTGAAAACTCTAAAATAACTACTTTTGTTCTATAAGTTATTTACTTGAAGAACAGAATTTTGTAGCAATTTAAAATCAAAATCTTCTAACTAATACTTTAGTTCTTTAAGTTATTTACTTGAAGATCACAATTTTGCTAATAGTTTAAAATTGAAAACCCTAAAATAACTATTTTTGTTTTATAAATTATTTACTTGAAGATCTGCATTTTGTTAATAGCTTAAAATTAAAAACTCTAAATTAACTACTTCTGTTCTATATGTTATTTACTTGAAGATCTGGATTTTGTTAATAGTTTAAAATTAAAAACTCTAAATTAACTACTTCTGTTCTTTAAGTTATTTACATGAAGATCAGCATTTTGTTAATAGTTTAAAATTGAAAACCCTAAAATAACTACTTTTGTTCTATAAGTTATTTACTTGAAGATCTGCATTTTGTTAATAGTTTAAAATTAAAAACTCTAAATTAACTACTTCTGTTCTATAAGTTATTTACTTGAAGAACAGAATTTTGTAGCAATTTAAAATTAAAATCTTCTAACTAATACTTGAGTTCCTTAAGTTATTTACTTAAAGATCAGAATTTTGTTAATAGTTTAAAATTGAAAACCCTAAAATAACTACTTTTGTTCTGTAAGTTATTTACTTGAAGATCTGCATTTAGTTAATAGTTTAAAATTAAAAACTCTAAATTAACTACTTCTGTTCTATAAGTTATTTACATGAAGATCAGAATTTTGTTAATAGTTTAAAATTGAAAACCCTAAAATAACTACTTTTGTTCTATAAGTTATTTACTTGAAGATCTGCATTTTGTTAATAGTTTAAGATTAAAAACTCTAAATTAACTACTTCTGTTCTATAAGTTATTTACTTGAAGATCAGAATGTTGTCAATAGTTTAAATTGAAAACTCTAAAATAACTACTTTTGTTCTATAAGTTATTTACTTGAAGAACAGAATTTTGTAGCAATTTAAAATTAAAATCTTCTAACTAATACTTTAGTTCCTTAAGTCATTTACTTAAAGATCAGAATTTTATTAATAGTTTAGAATTGAAAACCCTAAAATAACTACTTTTGTTCTATAAGTTATTTACCTGAAGATCAGAATTTTGCTAATAGTTTAAAATTGAAAACCCTAAAATAACTATTTTTGGTCTATAAGTTTTTTACTTGAAGATATGCATTTAGTTAATAGTTTAAAATTAAAAACTCTAAATTAACTACTTCTGTTCTATAAGTTATTTACTTGAAGATCAGAATGTTGTCAATAGTTTAAAATTGAAAACTCTAAAATAACTACTTTTGTTCTATAAGTTATTTACTTGAAGAACAGAATTTTGTAGCAATTTAAAATTAAAATCTTCTAACTAATACTTTAGTTCCTTAAGTCATTTACTTAAAGATCAGAATTTTATTAATAGTTTAAAATTGAAAACCCTAAAATAACTACTTTTGTTCTATAAGTTATTTACTTGAAGATCTGAGTTTAGTTAATAGTTTAAAATTGAAAACCCTAAAATAACTACTTTTGTTCTATAAGTTATTTACTTGAAGATCAGCATTTTGTTAATAGTTCAAAATTAAAAACTCTAAATTAACTACTTCTGTTCTATAAGTTATTTACATGAAGATTAGAATTTTGTTAATAGTTTAAAATTGAAAACCCTAAAATAACTACTTTTGTTCTATAAGTTATTTACTTGAAGATCAGCATTTTGTTAATAGTTCAAAATTAAAAACTCTAAATTAACTACTTCTGTTCTATAAGTTATTTACTTGAAGATCAGAATTTTGTTAATAGTTTAAAAGTGAAAACTCTAAAATAACTACTTTTGTTCTATAAGTTATTTACTTGAAGAACAGAATTTTGTAGCAATTTAAAATCAAAATCATCTAACTAATACTTTAGTTCTTTAAGTTATTTACTTGAAGATCTGCATTTTGTTAATAGTTTAAAATTAAAAACTCTAAATTAACTACTTCTGTTCTATAAGTTATTTACTTAAAGATCAGAATTTTGTTAATAGTTTAAAATTGAAAACTCTAAAATAACTACTTTTGTTCTATAAGTTATTTACTTGAAGAACAGAATTTTGTAGCAATTTAAAATCAAAATCATCTAACTAATACTTTAGTTCTTTAAGTTATTTACTTGAAGATCTGCATTTTGTTAATAGTTTAAAATTAAAAACTCTAAATTAACTACTTCTGTTCTATAAGTTATTTACTTAAAGATCAGAATTTTGTTAATAGTTTAAAATTGAAAACTCTAAAATAACTACTTTTGTTCTATAAGTTATTTACTTGAAGATCTGCATTTTGTTAATAGTTTAAAATTAAAAACTCTAAATTAACTACTTCTGTTCTATAAGTTATTTACTTGATGATCAGAATTTTGTTAATAGTTTAAAATTGAAAACCCTAAAATATCTACTTATGTTCTATAAGTTATTTACTTGAAGATCTGCATTTTGTTAATAGTTTAAAATTAAAGCTATACTCTAACTACTTTTGTTCTTTTAGTTATTTACTTAAAGAACAGAAATATGTAGACAATTTAAAATCAAAATCTTCAAACTAATACTTTAGTTCTATAAGTTATTTACTTGAAGATCAGAATTTTGTTAATAGTTCAAAATTGAAAATACTAAAATAACTACGTTTGTTCTATAAGTTATTTACTTGAAGATCTGGATTTTGTTAATAGTTTAAAATTAAAAACTCTAAATTAACTACTTCTGTTCTTTAAGTTATTTACATGAAGATCAGCATTTTGTTAATAGTTTAAAATTGAAAACCCTAAAATAACTACTTTTGTTCTATAAGTTATTTACTTGAAGATCTGCATTTTGTTAATAGTTTAAAATTAAAAACTCTAAATTAACTACTTCTGTTCTATAAGTTATTTACTTGAAGAACAGAATTTTGTAGCAATTTAAAATTAAAATCTTCTAACTAATACTTGAGTTCCTTAAGTTATTTACTTAAAGATCAGAATTTTGTTAATAGTTTAAAATTGAAAACCCTAAAATAACTACTTTTGTTCTATAAGTTATTTACCTGAAGATCTGCGTTTAGTTAATAGTTTAAAATTAAAAAGTCTAAATTAACTACTTCTGTTCTATAAGTTATTTACATGAAGATCAGAATTTTGTTAATAGTTTAAAATTGAAAACTCTAAAATAACTACTTTTGTTCTATAAGTTATTTACTTGAAGAACAGAATTTTGTAGCAATTTAAAATTAAAATCTTCTAACTAATACTTTAGTTCCTTAAGTCATTTACTTAAAGATCAGAATTTTATTAATAGTTTAAAATTGAAAACCCTAAAATAACTACTTTTGTTCTATAAGTTATTTACCTGAAGATCTGCGTTTAGTTAATAGTTTAAAATTAAAAAGTCTAAATTAACTACTTCTGTTCTATAAGTTATTTACATGAAGATCAGAATTTTGTTAATAGTTTAAAATTGAAAACTCTAAAATAACTACTTTTGTTCTATAAGTTATTTACTTGAAGAACAGAATTTTGTAGCAATTTAAAATCAAAATCATCTAACTAATACTTTAGTTCTTTAAGTTATTTACTTGCAGATCTGCATTTTGGTAATAGTTTAAAATTAAAAACTCTAAATTAACTACTTCTGTTCTATAAGTTATTTACTTAAAGATCAGAATTTTGTTAATAGTTTAAAATTGAAAACTCTAAAATAACTACTTTTGTTCTATAAGTTATTTACTTGAAGAACAGAATTTTGTAGCAATTTAAAATCAAAATCTTCTAACTAATACTTTAGTTCTTTAAGTTATTTACTTGAAGATCACAATTTTGCTAATAGTTTAAAATTGAAAACCCTAAAATAACTATTTTTGTTTTATAAATTATTTACTTGAAGATCTGCATTTTGTTAATAGCTTAAAATTAAAAACTCTAAATTAACTACTTCTGTTCTATATGTTATTTACTTGAAGATCTGGATTTTGTTAATAGTTTAAAATTAAAAACTCTAAATTAACTACTTCTGTTCTTTAAGTTATTTACATGAAGATCAGCATTTTGTTAATAGTTTAAAATTGAAAACCCTAAAATAACTACTTTTGTTCTATAAGTTATTTACTTGAAGATCTGCATTTTGTTAATAGTTTAAAATTAAAAACTCTAAATTAACTACTTCTGTTCTATAAGTTATTTACTTGAAGAACAGAATTTTGTAGCAATTTAAAATTAAAATCTTCTAACAAATACTTGAGTTCCTTAAGTTATTTACTTAAAGATCAGAATTTTGTTAATAGTTTAAAATTGAAAACCCTAAAATAACTACTTTTGTTCTGTAAGTTATTTACTTGAAGATCTGCATTTAGTTAATAGTTTAAAATTAAAAACTCTAAATTAACTACTTCTGTTCTATAAGTTATTTACATGAAGATCAGAATTTTGTTAATAGTTTAAAATTGAAAACCCTAAAATAACTACTTTTGTTCTATAAGTTATTTACTTGAAGATCTGCATTTTGTTAATAGTTTAAAATTAAAAACTCTAAATTAACTACTTCTGTTCTATAAGTTATTTACTTGAAGATCAGAATGTTGTCAATAGTTTAAATTGAAAACTCTAAAATAACTACTTTTGTTCTATAAGTTATTTACTTGAAGAACAGAATTTTGTAGCAATTTAAAATTAAAATCTTCTAACTAATACTTTAGTTCCTTAAGTCATTTACTTAAAGATCAGAATTTTATTAATAGTTTAGAATTGAAAACCCTAAAATAACTACTTTTGTTCTATAAGTTATTTACCTGAAGATCTGCGTTTAGTTAATAGTTTAAAATTAAAAAGTCTAAATTAACTACTTCTGTTCTATAAGTTATTTACATGAAGATCAGAATTTTGTTAATAGTTTAAAATTGAAAACTCTAAAATAACTACTTTTGTTCTATAAGTTATTTACTTGAAGAACAGAATTTTGTAGCAATTTAAAATCAAAATCATCTAAGTATTACTTTAGTTCTTTAAGTTATTTATTTGCAGATCTGCATTTTGTTAATAGTTTAAAATTAAAAACTCTAAATTAACTACTTCTGTTCTATAAGTTATTTACTTAAAGATCAGAATTTTGTTAATAGTTTAAAATTGAAAACTCTAAAATAACTACTTTTGTTCTATAAGTTATTTACTTGAAGAACAGAATTTTGTAGCAATTTAAAATCAAAATCTTCTAACTAATACTTTAGTTCTTTAAGTTATTTACTTGAAGATCACAATTTTGCTAATAGTTTAAAATTGAAAACCCTAAAATAACTATTTTTGTTTTATAAATTATTTACTTGAAGATCTGCATTTTGTTAATAGCTTAAAATTAAAAACTCTAAATTAACTACTTCTGTTCTATATGTTATTTACTTGAAGATCAGAATGTTGTCAATAGTTTAAAATTGAAAACTCTCAAATACTACTTGTGTTCTATAAGTTATTTACTTGAAGAACAGAATTTTGTAGCAATTTAAAATTAAAATCTTTTAACTAATACTTTAGTTCCTTAAGTTATTTACCTAAAGATCAGAATTTTGTTAATGGTTTAAAATTGAAAACCCTAAAATAACTACTTTTGTTCTATAAGTTATTTACTTGAAGATCTGCGTTTAGTTAATAGTTTAAAATTAAAAAGTCTAAATTAACTACTTCTGTTCTATAAGTTATTTACATGAAGATCAGAATTTTGTTAATAGTTTAAAATTGAAAACCCTAAAATAACTACTTTTGTTCTATAAGTTATTTACTTGAAGATCAGCATTTTGTTAATAGTTCAAAATTAAAAACTCTAAATTAACTACTTCTGTTCTATAAGTTATTTACAAGAAGATCAGAATTTTGTTAATAGTTTAAAATTGAAAACCCTAAAATAACTACTTTTGTTGTATAAGTTATTTACTTGAAGATCAGCATTTTGTTAATAGTTCAAAATTAAAAACTCTAAATTAACTACTTCTGTTCTATAAGTTATTTACTTGAAGATCAGAATTTTGTTAATAGTTTAAAAGTGAAAACTCTAAAATAACTACTTTTGTTCTATAAGTTATTTACTTGAAGAACAGAATTTTGTAGCAATTTAAAATCAAAATCATCTAACTAATACTTTAGTTCTTTAAGTTATTTACTTGAAGATCTGCATTTTGTTAATAGTTTAAAATTAAAAACTCTAAATTAACTACTTCTGTTCTATAAGTTATTTACTTAAAGATCAGAATTTTGTTAATAGTTTAAAATTGAAAACTCTAAAATAACTACTTTTGTTCTATAAGTTATTTACTTGAAGAACAGAATTTTGTAGCAATTTAAAATCAAAATCTTCTAACTAATACTTTAGTTCTTTAAGTTATTTACTTGAAGATCTGCATTTTGTTAATAGTTTAAAATTAAAAACTCTAAATTAACTACTTCTGTTCTATAAGTTATTTACTTGAAGAACAGAATTTTGTAGCAATTTAAAATTAAAATCTTCTAACTAATACTTGAGTTCCTTAAGTTATTTACTTAAAGATCAGAATTTTGTTAATAGTTTAAAATTGAAAAACCTAAAATAACTACTTTTGTTCTGTAAGTTATTTACTTGAAGATCTGCATTTAGTTAATAGTTTAAAATTAAAAACTCTAAATTAACTACTTCTGTTCTATAAGTTATTTACATAAAGATCAGAATTTTGTTAATAGTTTAAAATTGAAAACCCTAAAATAACTACTTTTGTTCTATAAGTTATTTACTTGAAGATCTGCATTTTGTTAATAGTTTAAAATTAAAAACTCTAAATTTAACTACTTCTGTTCTATAAGTTATTTACTTGAAGATCAGAATTTTGTTAATAGTTTAAAATTGAAAACTCTAAAATAGCTACTTTTGTTTTATAAGTTATTTACTTGAAGAACAGAATTTTGTAGCAATTTAAAATCAAAATCTTCTAACTAAACTTTAGTTCTTTAAGTTATTTACTTGAAGATCAGAATTTTGCTAATAGTTTAAAATTGAAAACCCTAAAATAACTATTTTTGGTCTATAAGTTTTTTACTTGAAGATATGCATTTTGTTAATAGTTTAAAATTAAAAACTCTAAATTAACTACTTCTGTTCTATAAGTTATTTACTTGAAGATCAGAATGTTGTCAATAGTTTAAATTGAAAACTCTAAAATAACTACTTTTGTTCTATAAGTTATTTACTTGAAGAACAGAATTTTGTAGCAATTTAAAATTAAAATCTTCTAACTAACTTTACTTTACTTTAACTTTAGTTCCTTAAGTCATTTACTTAAAGATCAGAATTTTATTAATAGTTTAAAATTGAAAACCCTAAAATAACTACTTTTGTTCTATAAGTTATTTACCTGAAGATCTGCGTTTAGTTAATAGTTTAAAATTAAAAAGTCTAAATTAACTACTTCTGTTCTATAAGTTATTTACATGAAGATCAGAATTTTGTTAATTGTTTAAAATTGAAAACTCTAAAATAACTACTTTTGTTCTATAAGTTATTTACTTGAAGAACAGAATTTTGTAGCAATTTAAAATCAAAATCATCTAACTATTACTTTAGTTCTTTAAGTTATTTACTTGCAGATCTGCATTTTGTTAATAGTTTAAAATTAAAAACTCTAAATTAACTACTTCTGTTCTATAAGTTATTTACTTAAAGATCAGAATTTTGTTAATAGTTTAAAATTGAAAACTCTAAAATAACTACTTTTGTTCTATAAGTTATTTACTTGAAGAACAGAATTTTGTAGCAATTTAAAATCAAAATCTTCTAACTAATACTTTAGTTCTTTAAGTTATTTACTTGAAGATCACAATTTTGCTAATAGTTTAAAATTGAAAACCCTAAAATAACTATTTTTGTTTTATAAATTATTTACTTGAAGATCTGCATTTTGTTAATAGCTTAAAATTAAAAACTCTAAATTAACTACTTCTGTTCTATATGTTATTTACTTGAAGATCAGAATGTTGTCAATAGTTTAAAATTGAAAACTCTCAAATACTACTTTTGTTCTATAAGTTATTTACTTGAAGAACAGAATTTTGTAGCAATTTAAAATTAAAATCTTTTAACTAATACTTTAGGTCCTTTTAAAATCAATTTAATTTTAAGGTCAATTTAAAATCAAAATCATCTAACTATTACTTTAGTTCTTTAAGTTATTTACTTGCAGATCTGCATTTTGTTAATAGTTTAAAATTAAAAACTCTAAATTAACTACTTCTGTTCTATAAGTTATTTACTTAAAGATCAGAATTTTGTTAATAGTTTAAAATTGAAAACTCTAAAATAACTACTTTTGTTCTATAAGTTATTTACTTGAAGAACAGAATTTTGTAGCAATTTAAAATCAAAATCTTCTAACTAATACTTTAGTTCTTTAAGTTATTTACTTGAAGATCACAATTTTGCTAATAGTTTAAAATTGAAAACCCTAAAATAACTATTTTTGTTTTATAAATTATTTACTTGAAGATCTGCATTTTGTTAATAGCTTAAAATTAAAAACTCTAAATTAACTACTTCTGTTCTATATGTTATTTACTTGAAGATCAGAATGTTGTCAATAGTTTAAAATTGAAAACTCTCAAATACTACTTGTGTTCTATAAGTTATTTACTTGAAGAACAGAATTTTGTAGCAATTTAAAATTAAAATCTTTTAACTAATACTTTAGTTCCTTAAGTTATTTACCTAAAGATCAGAATTTTGTTAATGGTTTAAAATTGAAAACCCTAAAATAACTACTTTTGTTCTATAAGTTATTTACTTGAAGATCTGCGTTTAGTTAATAGTTTAAAATTAAAAAGTCTAAATTAACTACTTCTGTTCTATAAGTTATTTACATGAAGATCAGAATTTTGTTAATAGTTTAAAATTGAAAACCCTAAAATAACTACTTTTGTTCTATAAGTTATTTACTTGAAGATCAGCATTTTGTTAATAGTTCAAAATTAAAAACTCTAAATTAACTACTTCTGTTCTATAAGTTATTTACAAGAAGATCAGAATTTTGTTAATAGTTTAAAATTGAAAACCCTAAAATAACTACCTTTGTTGTATAAGTTATTTACTTGAAGATCAGCATTTTGTTAATAGTTCAAAATTAAAAACTCTAAATTAACTACTTCTGTTCTATAAGTTATTTACTTGAAGATCAGAATTTTGTTAATAGTTTAAAAGTGAAAACTCTAAAATAACTACTTTTGTTCTATAAGTTATTTACTTGAAGAACAGAATTTTGTAGCAATTTAAAATCAAAATCATCTAACTAATACTTTAGTTCTTTAAGTTATTTACTTGAAGATCTGCATTTTGTTAATAGTTTAAAATTAAAAACTCTAAATTAACTACTTCTGTTCTATAAGTTATTTACTTAAAGATCAGAATTTTGTTAATAGTTTAAAATTGAAAACTCTAAAATAACTACTTTTGTTCTATAAGTTATTTACTTGAAGAACAGAATTTTGTAGCAATTTAAAATCAAAATCTTCTAACTAATACTTTAGTTCTTTAAGTTATTTACTTGAAGATCTGCATTTTGTTAATAGTTTAAAATTAAAAACTCTAAATTAACTACTTCTGTTCTATAAGTTATTTACTTGAAGAACAGAATTTTGTAGCAATTTAAAATTAAAATCTTCTAACTAATACTTGAGTTCCTTAAGTTATTTACTTAAAGATCAGAATTTTGTTAATAGTTTAAAATTGAAAAACCTAAAATAACTACTTTTGTTCTGTAAGTTATTTACTTGAAGATCTGCATTTAGTTAATAGTTTAAAATTAAAAACTCTAAATTAACTACTTCTGTTCTATAAGTTATTTACATAAAGATCAGAATTTTGTTAATAGTTTAAAATTGAAAACCCTAAAATAACTACTTTTGTTCTATAAGTTATTTACTTGAAGATCTGCATTTTGTTAATAGTTTAAAATTAAAAACTCTAAATTTAACTACTTCTGTTCTATAAGTTATTTACTTGAAGATCAGAATTTTGTTAATAGTTTAAAATTGAAAACTCTAAAATAGCTACTTTTGTTTTATAAGTTATTTACTTGAAGAACAGAATTTTGTAGCAATTTAAAATCAAAATCTTCTAACTAAACTTTAGTTCTTTAAGTTATTTACTTGAAGATCAGAATTTTGCTAATAGTTTAAAATTGAAAACCCTAAAATAACTATTTTTGGTCTATAGGTTTTTTACTTGAAGATATGCATTTTGTTAATAGTTTAAAATTAAAAACTCTAAATTAACTACTTCTGTTCTATAAGTTATTTACTTGAAGATCAGAATGTTGTCAATAGTTTAAATTGAAAACTCTAAAATAACTACTTTTGTTCTATAAGTTATTTACTTGAAGAACAGAATTTTGTAGCAATTTAAAATTAAAATCTTCTAACTAACTTTACTTTACTTTAACTTTAGTTCCTTAAGTCATTTACTTAAAGATCAGAATTTTATTAATAGTTTAAAATTGAAAACCCTAAAATAACTACTTTTGTTCTATAAGTTATTTACCTGAAGATCTGCGTTTAGTTAATAGTTTAAAATTAAAAAGTCTAAATTAACTACTTCTGTTCTATAAGTTATTTACATGAAGATCAGAATTTTGTTAATTGTTTAAAATTGAAAACTCTAAAATAACTACTTTTGTTCTATAAGTTATTTACTTGAAGAACAGAATTTTGTAGCAATTTAAAATCAAAATCATCTAACTATTACTTTAGTTCTTTAAGTTATTTACTTGCAGATCTGCATTTTGTTAATAGTTTAAAATTAAAAACTCTAAATTAACTACTTCTGTTCTATAAGTTATTTACTTAAAGATCAGAATTTTGTTAATAGTTTAAAATTGAAAACTCTAAAATAACTACTTTTGTTCTATAAGTTATTTACTTGAAGAACAGAATTTTGTAGCAATTTAAAATCAAAATCTTCTAACTAATACTTTAGTTCTTTAAGTTATTTACTTGAAGATCACAATTTTGCTAATAGTTTAAAATTGAAAACCCTAAAATAACTATTTTTGTTTTATAAATTATTTACTTGAAGATCTGCATTTTGTTAATAGCTTAAAATTAAAAACTCTAAATTAACTACTTCTGTTCTATATGTTATTTACTTGAAGATCAGAATGTTGTCAATAGTTTAAAATTGAAAACTCTCAAATACTACTTGTGTTCTATAAGTTATTTACTTGAAGAACAGAATTTTGTAGCAATTTAAAATTAAAATCTTTTAACTAATACTTTAGTTCCTTAAGTTATTTACCTAAAGATCAGAATTTTGTTAATGGTTTAAAATTGAAAACCCTAAAATAACTACTTTTGTTCTATAAGTTATTTACTTGAAGATCTGCGTTTAGTTAATAGTTTAAAATTAAAAAGTCTAAATTAACTACTTCTGTTCTATAAGTTATTTACATGAAGATCAGAATTTTGTTAATAGTTTAAAATTGAAAACCCTAAAATAACTACTTTTGTTCTATAAGTTATTTACTTGAAGATCAGCATTTTGTTAATAGTTCAAAATTAAAAACTCTAAATTAACTACTTCTGTTCTATAAGTTATTTACAAGAAGATCAGAATTTTGTTAATAGTTTAAAATTGAAAACCCTAAAATAACTACTTTTGTTGTATAAGTTATTTACTTGAAGATCAGCATTTTGTTAATAGTTCAAAATTAAAAACTCTAAATTAACTACTTCTGTTCTATAAGTTATTTACTTGAAGATCAGAATTTTGTTAATAGTTTAAAAGTGAAAACTCTAAAATAACTACTTTTGTTCTATAAGTTATTTACTTGAAGAACAGAATTTTGTAGCAATTTAAAATCAAAATCATCTAACTAATACTTTAGTTCTTTAAGTTATTTACTTGAAGATCTGCATTTTGTTAATAGTTTAAAATTAAAAACTCTAAATTAACTACTTCTGTTCTATAAGTTATTTACTTAAAGATCAGAATTTTGTTAATAGTTTAAAATTGAAAACTCTAAAATAACTACTTTTGTTCTATAAGTTATTTACTTGAAGAACAGAATTTTGTAGCAATTTAAAATCAAAATCTTCTAACTAATACTTTAGTTCTTTAAGTTATTTACTTGAAGATCTGCATTTTGTTAATAGTTTAAAATTAAAAACTCTAAATTAACTACTTCTGTTCTATAAGTTATTTACTTGAAGAACAGAATTTTGTAGCAATTTAAAATTAAAATCTTCTAACTAATACTTGAGTTCCTTAAGTTATTTACTTAAAGATCAGAATTTTGTTAATAGTTTAAAATTGAAAAACCTAAAATAACTACTTTTGTTCTGTAAGTTATTTACTTGAAGATCTGCATTTAGTTAATAGTTTAAAATTAAAAACTCTAAATTAACTACTTCTGTTCTATAAGTTATTTACATAAAGATCAGAATTTTGTTAATAGTTTAAAATTGAAAACCCTAAAATAACTACTTTTGTTCTATAAGTTATTTACTTGAAGATCTGCATTTTGTTAATAGTTTAAAATTAAAAACTCTAAATTTAACTACTTCTGTTCTATAAGTTATTTACTTGAAGATCAGAATTTTGTTAATAGTTTAAAATTGAAAACTCTAAAATAGCTACTTTTGTTTTATAAGTTATTTACTTGAAGAACAGAATTTTGTAGCAATTTAAAATCAAAATCTTCTAACTAAACTTTAGTTCTTTAAGTTATTTACTTGAAGATCAGAATTTTGCTAATAGTTTAAAATTGAAAACCCTAAAATAACTATTTTTGGTCTATAGGTTTTTTACTTGAAGATATGCATTTTGTTAATAGTTTAAAATTAAAAACTCTAAATTAACTACTTCTGTTCTATAAGTTATTTACTTGAAGATCAGAATGTTGTCAATAGTTTAAATTGAAAACTCTAAAATAACTACTTTTGTTCTATAAGTTATTTACTTGAAGAACAGAATTTTGTAGCAATTTAAAATTAAAATCTTCTAACTAACTTTACTTTACTTTAACTTTAGTTCCTTAAGTCATTTACTTAAAGATCAGAATTTTATTAATAGTTTAAAATTGAAAACCCTAAAATAACTACTTTTGTTCTATAAGTTATTTACCTGAAGATCTGCGTTTAGTTAATAGTTTAAAATTAAAAAGTCTAAATTAACTACTTCTGTTCTATAAGTTATTTACATGAAGATCAGAATTTTGTTAATTGTTTAAAATTGAAAACTCTAAAATAACTACTTTTGTTCTATAAGTTATTTACTTGAAGAACAGAATTTTGTAGCAATTTAAAATCAAAATCATCTAACTATTACTTTAGTTCTTTAAGTTATTTACTTGCAGATCTGCATTTTGTTAATAGTTTAAAATTAAAAACTCTAAATTAACTACTTCTGTTCTATAAGTTATTTACTTAAAGATCAGAATTTTGTTAATAGTTTAAAATTGAAAACTCTAAAATAACTACTTTTGTTCTATAAGTTATTTACTTGAAGAACAGAATTTTGTAGCAATTTAAAATCAAAATCTTCTAACTAATACTTTAGTTCTTTAAGTTATTTACTTGAAGATCACAATTTTGCTAATAGTTTAAAATTGAAAACCCTAAAATAACTATTTTTGTTTTATAAATTATTTACTTGAAGATCTGCATTTTGTTAATAGCTTAAAATTAAAAACTCTAAATTAACTACTTCTGTTCTATATGTTATTTACTTGAAGATCAGAATGTTGTCAATAGTTTAAAATTGAAAACTCTCAAATACTACTTGTGTTCTATAAGTTATTTACTTGAAGAACAGAATTTTGTAGCAATTTAAAATTAAAATCTTTTAACTAATACTTTAGTTCCTTAAGTTATTTACCTAAAGATCAGAATTTTGTTAATGGTTTAAAATTGAAAACCCTAAAATAACTACTTTTGTTCTATAAGTTATTTACTTGAAGATCTGCGTTTAGTTAATAGTTTAAAATTAAAAAGTCTAAATTAACTACTTCTGTTCTATAAGTTATTTACATGAAGATCAGAATTTTGTTAATAGTTTAAAATTGAAAACCCTAAAATAACTACTTTTGTTCTATAAGTTATTTACTTGAAGATCAGCATTTTGTTAATAGTTCAAAATTAAAAACTCTAAATTAACTACTTCTGTTCTATAAGTTATTTACAAGAAGATCAGAATTTTGTTAATAGTTTAAAATTGAAAACCCTAAAATAACTACTTTTGTTGTATAAGTTATTTACTTGAAGATCAGCATTTTGTTAATAGTTCAAAATTAAAAACTCTAAATTAACTACTTCTGTTCTATAAGTTATTTACTTGAAGATCAGAATTTTGTTAATAGTTTAAAAGTGAAAACTCTAAAATAACTACTTTTGTTCTATAAGTTATTTACTTGAAGAACAGAATTTTGTAGCAATTTAAAATCAAAATCATCTAACTAATACTTTAGTTCTTTAAGTTATTTACTTGAAGATCTGCATTTTGTTAATAGTTTAAAATTAAAAACTCTAAATTAACTACTTCTGTTCTATAAGTTATTTACTTAAAGATCAGAATTTTGTTAATAGTTTAAAATTGAAAACTCTAAAATAACTACTTTTGTTCTATAAGTTATTTACTTGAAGAACAGAATTTTGTAGCAATTTAAAATCAAAATCTTCTAACTAATACTTTAGTTCTTTAAGTTATTTACTTGAAGATCTGCATTTTGTTAATAGTTTAAAATTAAAAACTCTAAATTAACTACTTCTGTTCTATAAGTTATTTACTTGAAGAACAGAATTTTGTAGCAATTTAAAATTAAAATCTTCTAACTAATACTTGAGTTCCTTAAGTTATTTACTTAAAGATCAGAATTTTGTTAATAGTTTAAAATTGAAAAACCTAAAATAACTACTTTTGTTCTGTAAGTTATTTACTTGAAGATCTGCATTTAGTTAATAGTTTAAAATTAAAAACTCTAAATTAACTACTTCTGTTCTATAAGTTATTTACATAAAGATCAGAATTTTGTTAATAGTTTAAAATTGAAAACCCTAAAATAACTACTTTTGTTCTATAAGTTATTTACTTGAAGATCTGCATTTTGTTAATAGTTTAAAATTAAAAACTCTAAATTTAACTACTTCTGTTCTATAAGTTATTTACTTGAAGATCAGAATTTTGTTAATAGTTTAAAATTGAAAACTCTAAAATAGCTACTTTTGTTTTATAAGTTATTTACTTGAAGAACAGAATTTTGTAGCAATTTAAAATCAAAATCTTCTAACTAAACTTTAGTTCTTTAAGTTATTTACTTGAAGATCAGAATTTTGCTAATAGTTTAAAATTGAAAACCCTAAAATAACTATTTTTGGTCTATAAGTTTTTTACTTGAAGATATGCATTTTGTTAATAGTTTAAAATTAAAAACTCTAAATTAACTACTTCTGTTCTATAAGTTATTTACTTGAAGATCAGAATGTTGTCAATAGTTTAAATTGAAAACTCTAAAATAACTACTTTTGTTCTATAAGTTATTTACTTGAAGAACAGAATTTTGTAGCAATTTAAAATTAAAATCTTCTAACTAACTTTACTTTACTTTAACTTTAGTTCCTTAAGTCATTTACTTAAAGATCAGAATTTTATTAATAGTTTAAAATTGAAAACCCTAAAATAACTACTTTTGTTCTATAAGTTATTTACCTGAAGATCTGCGTTTAGTTAATAGTTTAAAATTAAAAAGTCTAAATTAACTACTTCTGTTCTATAAGTTATTTACATGAAGATCAGAATTTTGTTAATTGTTTAAAATTGAAAACTCTAAAATAACTACTTTTGTTCTATAAGTTATTTACTTGAAGAACAGAATTTTGTAGCAATTTAAAATCAAAATCATCTAACTATTACTTTAGTTCTTTAAGTTATTTACTTGCAGATCTGCATTTTGTTAATAGTTTAAAATTAAAAACTCTAAATTAACTACTTCTGTTCTATAAGTTATTTACTTAAAGATCAGAATTTTGTTAATAGTTTAAAATTGAAAACTCTAAAATAACTACTTTTGTTCTATAAGTTATTTACTTGAAGAACAGAATTTTGTAGCAATTTAAAATCAAAATCTTCTAACTAATACTTTAGTTCTTTAAGTTATTTACTTGAAGATCACAATTTTGCTAATAGTTTAAAATTGAAAACCCTAAAATAACTATTTTTGTTTTATAAATTATTTACTTGAAGATCTGCATTTTGTTAATAGCTTAAAATTAAAAACTCTAAATTAACTACTTCTGTTCTATATGTTATTTACTTGAAGATCAGAATGTTGTCAATAGTTTAAAATTGAAAACTCTCAAATACTACTTGTGTTCTATAAGTTATTTACTTGAAGAACAGAATTTTGTAGCAATTTAAAATTAAAATCTTTTAACTAATACTTTAGTTCCTTAAGTTATTTACCTAAAGATCAGAATTTTGTTAATGGTTTAAAATTGAAAACCCTAAAATAACTACTTTTGTTCTATAAGTTATTTACTTGAAGATCTGCGTTTAGTTAATAGTTTAAAATTAAAAAGTCTAAATTAACTACTTCTGTTCTATAAGTTATTTACATGAAGATCAGAATTTTGTTAATAGTTTAAAATTGAAAACCCTAAAATAACTACTTTTGTTCTATAAGTTATTTACTTGAAGATCAGCATTTTGTTAATAGTTCAAAATTAAAAACTCTAAATTAACTACTTCTGTTCTATAAGTTATTTACAAGAAGATCAGAATTTTGTTAATAGTTTAAAATTGAAAACCCTAAAATAACTACTTTTGTTGTATAAGTTATTTACTTGAAGATCAGCATTTTGTTAATAGTTCAAAATTAAAAACTCTAAATTAACTACTTCTGTTCTATAAGTTATTTACTTGAAGATCAGAATTTTGTTAATAGTTTAAAAGTGAAAATTCTAAAATAACTACTTTTGTTCTATAAGTTATTTACTTGAAGAACAGAATTTTGTAGCAATTTAAAATCAAAATCATCTAACTAATACTTTAGTTCTTTAAGTTATTTACTTGAAGATCTGCATTTTGTTAATAGTTTAAAATTAAAAACTCTAAATTAACTACTTCTGTTCTATAAGTTATTTACTTAAAGATCAGAATTTTGTTAATAGTTTAAAATTGAAAACTCTAAAATAACTACTTTTGTTCTATAAGTTATTTACTTGAAGAACAGAATTTTGTAGCAATATAAAATCAAAATCTTCTAACTAATACTTTAGTTCTTTAAGTTATTTACTTGAAGATCTGCATTTTGTTAATAGTTTAAAATTAAAAACTCTAAATTAACTACTTCTGTTCTATAAGTTATTTACTTGAAGAACAGAATTTTGTAGCAATTTAAAATTAAAATCTTCTAACTAATACTTGAGTTCCTTAAGTTATTTACTTAAAGATCAGAATTTTGTTAATAGTTTAAAATTGAAAAACCTAAAATAACTACTTTTGTTCTGTAAGTTATTTACTTGAAGATCTGCATTTAGTTAATAGTTTAAAATTAAAAACTCTAAATTAACTACTTCTGTTCTATAAGTTATTTACATAAAGATCAGAATTTTGTTAATAGTTTAAAATTGAAAACCCTAAAATAACTACTTTTGTTCTATAAGTTATTTACTTGAAGATCTGCATTTTGTTAATAGTTTAAAATTAAAAACTCTAAATTTAACTACTTCTGTTCTATAAGTTATTTACTTGAAGATCAGAATTTTGTTAATAGTTTAAAATTGAAAACTCTAAAATAGCTACTTTTGTTTTATAAGTTATTTACTTGAAGAACAGAATTTTGTAGCAATTTAAAATCAAAATCTTCTAACTAAACTTTAGTTCTTTAAGTTATTTACTTGAAGATCAGAATTTTGCTAATAGTTTAAAATTGAAAACCCTAAAATAACTATTTTTGGTCTATAAGTTTTTTACTTGAAGATATGCATTTTGTTAATAGTTTAAAATTAAAAACTCTAAATTAACTACTTCTGTTCTATAAGTTATTTACTTGAAGATCAGAATGTTGTCAATAGTTTAAATTGAAAACTCTAAAATAACTACTTTTGTTCTATAAGTTATTTACTTGAAGAACAGAATTTTGTAGCAATTTAAAATTAAAATCTTCTAACTAACTTTACTATACTTTAACTTTAGTTCCTTAAGTCATTTACTTAAAGATCAGAATTTTATTAATAGTTTAAAATTGAAAACCCTAAAATAACTACTTTTGTTCTATAAGTTATTTACCTGAAGATCTGCGTTTAGTTAATAGTTTAAAATTAAAAAGTCTAAATTAACTACTTCTGTTCTATAAGTTATTTACATGAAGATCAGAATTTTGTTAATTGTTTAAAATTGAAAACTCTAAAATAACTACTTTTGTTCTATAAGTTATTTACTTGAAGAACAGAATTTTGTAGCAATTTAAAATCAAAATCATCTAACTATTACTTTAGTTCTTTAAGTTATTTACTTGCAGATCTGCATTTTGTTAATAGTTTAAAATTAAAAACTCTAAATTAACTACTTCTGTTCTATAAGTTATTTACTTAAAGATCAGAATTTTGTTAATAGTTTAAAATTGAAAACTCTAAAATAACTACTTTTGTTCTATAAGTTATTTACTTGAAGAACAGAATTTTGTAGCAATTTAAAATCAAAATCTTCTAACTAATACTTTAGTTCTTTAAGTTATTTACTTGAAGATCACAATTTTGCTAATAGTTTAAAATTGAAAACCCTAAAATAACTATTTTTGTTTTATAAATTATTTACTTGAAGATCTGCATTTTGTTAATAGCTTAAAATTAAAAACTCTAAATTAACTACTTCTGTTCTATATGTTATTTACTTGAAGATCAGAATGTTGTCAATAGTTTAAAATTGAAAACTCTCAAATACTACTTTTGTTCTATAAGTTATTTACTTGAAGAACAGAATTTTGTAGCAATTTAAAATTAAAATCTTTTAACTAATACTTTAGGTCCTTTTAAAATCAATTTAATTTTAAGGTCAATTTAAAATCAAAATCATCTAACTATTACTTTAGTTCTTTAAGTTATTTACTTGCAGATCTGCATTTTGTTAATAGTTTAAAATTAAAAACTCTAAATTAACTACTTCTGTTCTATAAGTTATTTACTTAAAGATCAGAATTTTGTTAATAGTTTAAAATTGAAAACTCTAAAATAACTACTTTTGTTCTATAAGTTATTTACTTGAAGAACAGAATTTTGTAGCAATTTAAAATCAAAATCTTCTAACTAATACTTTAGTTCTTTAAGTTATTTACTTGAAGATCACAATTTTGCTAATAGTTTAAAATTGAAAACCCTAAAATAACTATTTTTGTTTTATAAATTATTTACTTGAAGATCTGCATTTTGTTAATAGCTTAAAATTAAAAACTCTAAATTAACTACTTCTGTTCTATATGTTATTTACTTGAAGATCAGAATGTTGTCAATAGTTTAAAATTGAAAACTCTCAAATACTACTTTTGTTCTATAAGTTATTTACTTGAAGAACAGAATTTTGTAGCAATTTAAAATTAAAATCTTTTAACTAATACTTTAGTTCCTTAAGTTATTTACCTAAAGATCAGAATTTTGTTAATGGTTTAAAATTGAAAACCCTAAAATAACTACTTTTGTTCTATAAGTTATTTACTTGAAGATCTGCGTTTAGTTAATAGTTTAAAATTAAAAAGTCTAAATTAACTACTTCTGTTCTATAAGTTATTTACATGAAGATCAGAATTTTGTTAATAGTTTAAAATTGAAAACCCTAAAATAACTACTTTTGTTCTATAAGTTATTTACTTGAAGATCAGCATTTTGTTAATAGTTCAAAATTAAAAACTCTAAATTAACTACTTCTGTTCTATAAGTTATTTACTTGAAGATCAGAATTTTGTTAATAGTTTAAAAGTGAAAACTCTAAAATAACTACTTTTGTTCTATTAGTTATTTACTTGAAGAACAGAATTTTGTAGCAATTTAAAATCAAAATCATCTAACTAATACTTTAGTTCTTTAAGTTATTTACTTGAAGATCTGCATTTTGTTAATAGTTTAAAATTAAAAACTCTAAATTAACTACTTCTGTTCTATAAGTTATTTACTTAAAGATCAGAATTTTGTTAATAGTTTAAAATTGAAAACTCTAAAATAACTACTTTTGTTCTATAAGTTATTTACTTGAAGAACAGAATTTTGTAGCAATTTAAAATCAAAATCATCTAACTAATACTTTAGTTCTTTAAGTTATTTACTTGAAGATCTGCATTTTGTTAATAGTTTAAAATTAAAAACTCTAAATTAACTACTTCTGTTCTATAAGTTATTTACTTAAAGATCAGAATTTTGTTAATAGTTTAAAATTGAAAACTCTAAAATAACTACTTTTGCTCTATATGTTATTTACTTGAAGATCTGCATTTTGTTAATAGTTTAAAATTAAAAACTCTAAATTAACTACTTCTGTTCTATAAGTTATTTACTTGATGATCAGAATTTTGTTAATAGTTTAAAATTAAAGCTATACTCTAACTACTTTTGTTCTTTTAGTTATTTACTTAAAGAACAGAAATATGTAGACAATTTAAAATCAAAATCTTCAAACTAATACTTTAGTTCCATAAGTTATTTACTTGAAGATCAGAATTTTGTTAATAGTTCAAAATTGAAAATACTAAAATAACTACGTTTGTTCTATAAGTTATTTACTTGAAGATCTGGATTTTGTTAATAGTTTAAGATTAAAAACTCTAAATTAACTACTTCTGTTCTTTAAGTTATTTACATGAAGATCAGCATTTTGTTAATAGTTTAAGATTGAAAACCCTAAAATAACTACTTTTGTTCTATAAGTTATTTACTTGAAGATCTGCATTTTGTTAATAGTTTAAAATTAAAAACTCTAAATTAACTACTTCTGTTCTATAAGTTATTTACTTGAAGGACAGAATTTTGTAGCAATTTAAAATTAAAATCTTCTAACTAATACTTGAGTTCCTTAAGTTATTTACTTAAAGATCAGAATTTTGTTAATAGTTTAAAATTGAAAACCCTAAAATAACTACTTTTGTTCTGTAAGTTATTTACTTGAAGATCTGCATTTAGTTAATAGTTTAAAATTAAAAACTCTAAATTAACTACTTCTGTTCTATAAGTTATTTACATAAAGATCAGAATTTTCTTAATAGTTTAAAATTGAAAACCCTAAAATAACTACTTTTGTTCTATAAGTTATTTACTTGAAGATCTGCATTTTGTTAATAGTTTAAAATTAAAAACTCTAAATTTAACTACTTCTGTTCTATAAGTTATTTACTTGAAGATCAGAATTTTGTTAATAGTTTAAAATTGAAAACTCTAAAATAGCTACTTTTGTTCTATAAGTTATTTACTTGAAGAACAGAATTTTGTAGCAATTTAAAATCAAAATCTTCTAACTAAACTTTAGTTCTTTAAGTTATTTACTTGAAGATCAGAATTTTGCTAATAGTTTAAAATGGAAAACCCTAAAATAACTATTTTTGGTCTATAAGTTTTTTACTTGAAGATATGCATTTTGTTAATAGTTTAAAATTAAAAACTCTAAATTAACTACTTCTGTTCTATAAGTTATTTACTTGAAGATCAGAATGTTGTCAATAGTTTAAATTGAAAACTCTAAAATAACTACTTTTGTTCTATAAGTTATTTACTTGAAGAACAGAATTTTGTAGCAATTTAAAATTAAAATCTTCTAACTAACTTTACTTTACTTTAACTTTAGTTCCTTAAGTCATTTACTTAAAGATCAGAATTTTATTAATAGTTTAAAATTGAAAACCCTAAAATAACTACTTTTGTTCTATAAGTTATTTACCTGAAGATCTGCGTTTAGTTAATAGTTTAAAATTAAAAAGTCTAAATTAACTACTTCTGTTCTATAAGTTATTTACATGAAGATCAGAATTTTGTTAATAGTTTAAAATTGAAAACTCTAAAATAACTACTTTTGTTCTATAAGTTATTTACTTGAAGAACAGAATTTTGTAGCAATTTAAAATCAAAATCATCTAACTATTACTTTAGTTCTTTAAGTTATTTACTTGCAGATCTGCATTTTGTTAATAGTTTAAAATTAAAAACTCTAAATTAACTACTTCTGTTCTATAAGTTATTTACTTAAAGATCAGAATTTTGTTAATGGTTTAAAATTGAAAACCCTAAAATAACTACTTTTGTTCTATAAGTTATTTACTTGAAGATCTGCGTTTAGTTAATAGTTTAAAATTAAAAAGTCTAAATTAACTACTTCTGTTCTATAAGTTATTTACATGAAGATCAGAATTTTGTTAATAGTTTAAAATTGAAAACCCTAAAATAACTACTTTTGTTCTATAAGTTATTTACTTGAAGATCAGCATTTTGTTAATAGTTCAAAATTAAAAACTCTAAATTAACTACTTCTGTTCTATAAGTTATTTACTTGAAGATCAGAATTTTGTTAATAGTTTAAAAGTGAAAACTCTAAAATAACTACTTTTGTTCTATTAGTTATTTACTTGAAGAACAGAATTTTGTAGCAATTTAAAATCAAAATCATCTAACTAATACTTTAGTTCTTTAAGTTATTTACTTGAAGATCTGCATTTTGTTAATAGTTTAAAATTAAAAACTCTAAATTAACTACTTCTGTTCTATAAGTTATTTACTTAAAGATCAGAATTTTGTTAATAGTTTAAAATTGAAAACTCTAAAATAACTACTTTTGTTCTATAAGTTATTTACTTGAAGAACAGAATTTTGTAGCAATTTAAAATCAAAATCATCTAACTAATACTTTAGTTCTTTAAGTTATTTACTTGAAGATCTGCATTTTGTTAATAGTTTAAAATTAAAAACTCTAAATTAACTACTTCTGTTCTATAAGTTATTTACTTAAAGATCAGAATTTTGTTAATAGTTTAAAATTGAAAACTCTAAAATAACTACTTTTGCTCTATATGTTATTTACTTGAAGATCTGCATTTTGTTAATAGTTTAAAATTAAAAACTCTAAATTAACTACTTCTGTTCTATAAGTTATTTACTTGATGATCAGAATTTTGTTAATAGTTTAAAATTGAAAACCCTAAAATAACTACTTTTGTTCTATAAGTTATTTACTTGAAGATCTGCATTTTGTTAATAGTTTAAAATTAAAGCTATACTCTAACTACTTTTGTTCTTTTAGTTATTTACTTAAAGAACAGAAATATGTAGACAATTTAAAATCAAAATCTTCAAACTAATACTTTAGTTCCATAAGTTATTTACTTGAAGATCAGAATTTTGTTAATAGTTCAAAATTGAAAATACTAAAATAACTACGTTTGTTCTATAAGTTATTTACTTGAAGATCTGGATTTTGTTAATAGTTTAAGATTAAAAACTCTAAATTAACTACTTCTGTTCTTTAAGTTATTTACATGAAGATCAGCATTTTGTTAATAGTTTAAGATTGAAAACCCTAAAATAACTACTTTTGTTCTATAAGTTATTTACTTGAAGATCTGCATTTTGTTAATAGTTTAAAATTAAAAACTCTAAATTAACTACTTCTGTTCTATAAGTTATTTACTTGAAGGACAGAATTTTGTAGCAATTTAAAATTAAAATCTTCTAACTAATACTTGAGTTCCTTAAGTTATTTACTTAAAGATCAGAATTTTGTTAATAGTTTAAAATTGAAAACCCTAAAATAACTACTTTTGTTCTGTAAGTTATTTACTTGAAGATCTGCATTTAGTTAATAGTTTAAAATTAAAAACTCTAAATTAACTACTTCTGTTCTATAAGTTATTTACATAAAGATCAGAATTTTCTTAATAGTTTAAAATTGAAAACCCTAAAATAACTACTTTTGTTCTATAAGTTATTTACTTGAAGATCTGCATTTTGTTAATAGTTTAAAATTAAAAACTCTAAATTTAACTACTTCTGTTCTATAAGTTATTTACTTGAAGATCAGAATTTTGTTAATAGTTTAAAATTGAAAACTCTAAAATAGCTACTTTTGTTCTATAAGTTATTTACTTGAAGAACAGAATTTTGTAGCAATTTAAAATCAAAATCTTCTAACTAAACTTTAGTTCTTTAAGTTATTTACTTGAAGATCAGAATTTTGCTAATAGTTTAAAATGGAAAACCCTAAAATAACTATTTTTGGTCTATAAGTTTTTTACTTGAAGATATGCATTTTGTTAATAGTTTAAAATTAAAAACTCTAAATTAACTACTTCTGTTCTATAAGTTATTTACTTGAAGATCAGAATGTTGTCAATAGTTTAAATTGAAAACTCTAAAATAACTACTTTTGTTCTATAAGTTATTTACTTGAAGAACAGAATTTTGTAGCAATTTAAAATTAAAATCTTCTAACTAACTTTACTTTACTTTAACTTTAGTTCCTTAAGTCATTTACTTAAAGATCAGAATTTTATTAATAGTTTAAAATTGAAAACCCTAAAATAACTACTTTTGTTCTATAAGTTATTTACCTGAAGATCTGCGTTTAGTTAATAGTTTAAAATTAAAAAGTCTAAATTAACTACTTCTGTTCTATAAGTTATTTACATGAAGATCAGAATTTTGTTAATAGTTTAAAATTGAAAACTCTAAAATAACTACTTTTGTTCTATAAGTTATTTACTTGAAGAACAGAATTTTGTAGCAATTTAAAATCAAAATCATCTAACTATTACTTTAGTTCTTTAAGTTATTTACTTGCAGATCTGCATTTTGTTAATAGTTTAAAATTAAAAACTCTAAATTAACTACTTCTGTTCTATAAGTTATTTACTTAAAGATCAGAATTTTGTTAATAGTTTAAAATTGAAAACTCTAAAATAACTACTTTTGTTCTATAACTTATTTACTTGAAGAACAGAATTTTGTAGCAATTTAAAATCAAAATCTTCTAACTAATACTTTAGTTCTTTAAGTTATTTACTTGAAGATCACAATTTTGCAAATAGTTTAAAATTGAAAACCCTAAAATAACTATTTTTGTTTTATAAATTATTTACTTGAAGATCTGCATTTTGTTAATAGCTTAAAATTAAAAACTCTAAATTAACTACTTCTGTTCTATATGTTATTTACTTGAAGATCAGAATGTTGTCAATAGTTTAAAATTGAAAACTCTCAAATACTACTTTTGTTCTATAAGTTATTTACTTGAAGAACAGAATTTTGTAGCAATTTAAAATTAAAATCTTTTAACTAATACTTTAGGTCCTTAAGTTATTTACCTAAAGATCAGAATTTTGTTAATGGTTTAAAATTGAAAACCCTAAAATAACTACTTTTGTTCTATAAGTTATTTACTTGAAGATCTGCGTTTAGTTAATAGTTTAAAATTAAAAAGTCTAAATTAGCTACTTCTGTTCTATAAGTTATTTACATGAAGATCAGAATTTTGTTAATAGTTTAAAATTGAAAACCCTAAAATAACTACTTTTGTTCTATAAGTTATTTACTTGAAGATCAGCATTTTGTTAATAGTTCAAAATTAAAAACTCTAAATTAACTACTTCTGTTCTATAAGTTATTTACATGAAGATCAGAATTTTGTTAATAGTTTAAAATTGAAAACCCTAAAATAACTACATTTGTTCTATAAGTTATTTACTTGAAGATCAGCATTTTGTTAATAGTTCAAAATTAAAAACTCTAAATTAACTACTTCTGTTCTATAAGTTATTTACTTGAAGATCAGAATTTTGTTAATAGTTTAAAAGTGAAAACTCTAAAATAACTACTTTTGTTCTATTAGTTATTTACTTGAAGAACAGAATTTTGTAGCAATTTAAAATCAAAATCATCTAACTAATACTTTAGTTCTTTAAGTTATTTACTTGAAGATCTGGATTTTGTTAATAGTTTAAAATTAAAAACTCTAAATTAACTACTTCTGTTCTATAAGTTATTTACTTAAAGATCAGAATTTTGTTAATAGTTTAAAATTGAAAACTCTAAAATAACTACTTTTGTTCTATAAGTTATTTACTTGAAGAACAGAATTTTGTAGCAATTTAAAATCAAAATCATCTAACTAATACTTTAGTTCTTTAAGTTATTTACTTGAAGATCTGCATTTTGTTAATAGTTTAAAATTAAAAACTCTAAATTAACTACTTCTGTTCTATAAGTTATTTACTTAAAGATCAGAATTTTGTTAATAGTTTAAAATTGAAAACTCTAAAATAACTACTTTTGTTCTATATGTTATTTACTTGAAGATCTGCATTTTGTTAATAGTTTAAAATTAAAAACTCTAAATTAACTACTTCTGTTCTATAAGTTATTTACTTGATGATCAGAATTTTGTTAATAGTTTAAAATTGAAAACCCTAAAATAACTACTTTTGTTCTATAAGTTATTTACTTGAAGATCTGCATTTTGTTAATAGTTTAAAATTAAAGCTATACTCTAACTACTTTTGTTCTTTTAGTTATTTACTTAAAGAACAGAAATATGTAGACAATTTAAAATCAAAATCTTCAAACTAATACTTTAGTTCCATAAGTTATTTACTTGAAGATCAGAATTTTGTTAATAGTTCAAAATTGAAAATACTAAAATAACTACGTTTGTTCTATAAGTTATTTACTTGAAGATCTGGATTTTGTTAATAGTTTAAAATTAAAAACTCTAAATTAACTACTTCTGTTCTTTAAGTTATTTACATGAAGATCAGCATTTTGTTAATAGTTTAAGATTGAAAACCCTAAAATAACTACTTTTGTTCTATAAGTTATTTACTTGAAGATCTGCATTTTGTTAATAGTTTAAAATTAAAAACTCTAAATTAACTACTTCTGTTCTATAAGTTATTTACTTGAAGAACAGAATTTTGTAGCAATTTAAAATTAAAATCTTCTAACTAATACTTGAGTTCCTTAAGTTATTTACTTAAAGATCAGAATTTTATTAATAGTTTAAAATTGAAAACCCTAAAATAACTACTTTTGTTCTATAAGTTATTTACCTGAAGATCTGCGTTTAGTTAATAGTTTAAAATTAAAAAGTCTAAATTAACTACTTCTGTTCTATAAGTTATTTACATGAAGATCAGAATTTTGTTAATAGTTTAAAATTGAAAACTCTAAAATAACTACTTTTGTTCTATAAGTTATTTACTTGAAGAACAGAATTTTGTAGCAATTTAAAATCAAAATCATCTAACTATTACTTTAGTTCTTTAAGTTATTTACTTGCAGATCTGCATTTTGTTAATAGTTTAAAATTAAAAACTCTAAATTAACTACTTCTGTTCTATAAGTTATTTACTTAAAGATCAGAATTTTGTTAATAGTTTAAAATTGAAAACTCTAAAATAACTACTTTTGTTCTATAACTTATTTACTTGAAGAACAGAATTTTGTAGCAATTTAAAATCAAAATCTTCTAACTAATACTTTAGTTCTTTAAGTTATTTACTTGAAGATCACAATTTTGCAAATAGTTTAAAATTGAAAACCCTAAAATAACTATTTTTGTTTTATAAATTATTTACTTGAAGATCTGCTTTTTGTTAATAGCTTAAAATTAAAAACTCTAAATTAACTACTTCTGTTCTATATGTTATTTACTTGAAGATCAGAATGTTGTCAATAGTTTAAAATTGAAAACTCTCAAATACTACTTTAGTTCTATAAGTTATTTACTTGAAGAACAGAATTTTGTAGCAATTTAAAATTAAAATCTTTTAACTAATACTTTAGGTCCTTAAGTTATTTACCTAAAGATCAGAATTTTGTTAATGGTTTAAAATTGAAAACCCTAAAATAACTACTTTTGTTCTATAAGTTATTTACTTGAAGATCTGCGTTTAGTTAATAGTTTAAAATTAAAAAGTCTAAATTAGCTACTTCTGTTCTATAAGTTATTTACATGAAGATCAGAATTTTGTTAATAGTTTAAAATTGAAAACCCTAAAATAACTACTTTTGTTCTATAAGTTATTTACTTGAAGATCAGCATTTTGTTAATAGTTCAAAATTAAAAACTCTAAATTAACTACTTCTGTTCTATAAGTTATTTACATGAAGATCAGAATTTTGTTAATAGTTTAAAATTGAAAACCCTAAAATAACTACATTTGTTCTATAAGTTATTTACTTGAAGATCAGCATTTTGTTAATAGTTCAAAATTAAAAACTCTAAATTAACTACTTCTGTTCTATAAGTTATTTACTTGAAGATCAGAATTTTGTTAATAGTTTAAAAGTGAAAACTCTAAAATAACTACTTTTGTTCTATTAGTTATTTACTTGAAGAACAGAATTTTGTAGCAATTTAAAATCAAAATCATCTAACTAATACTTTAGTTCTTTAAGTTATTTACTTGAAGATCTGGATTTTGTTAATAGTTTAAAATTAAAAACTCTAAATTAACTACTTCTGTTCTATAAGTTATTTACTTAAAGATCAGAATTTTGTTAATAGTTTAAAATTGAAAACTCTAAAATAACTACTTTTGTTCTATAAGTTATTTACTTGAAGAACAGAATTTTGTAGCAATTTAAAATCAAAATCATCTAACTAATACTTTAGTTCTTTAAGTTATTTACTTGAAGATCTGCATTTTGTTAATAGTTTAAAATTAAAAACTCTAAATTAACTACTTCTGTTCTATAAGTTATTTACTTAAAGATCAGAATTTTGTTAATAGTTTAAAATTGAAAACTCTAAAATAACTACTTTTGTTCTATATGTTATTTACTTGAAGATCTGCATTTTGTTAATAGTTTAAAATTAAAAACTCTAAATTAACTACTTCTGTTCTATAAGTTATTTACTTGATGATCAGAATTTTGTTAATAGTTTAAAATTGAAAACCCTAAAATAACTACTTTTGTTCTATAAGTTATTTACTTGAAGATCTGCATTTTGTTAATAGTTTAAAATTAAAGCTATACTCTAACTACTTTTGTTCTTTTAGTTATTTACTTAAAGAACAGAAATATGTAGACAATTTAAAATCAAAATCTTCAAACTAATACTTTAGTTCCATAAGTTATTTACTTGAAGATCAGAATTTTGTTAATAGTTCAAAATTGAAAATACTAAAATAACTACGTTTGTTCTATAAGTTATTTACTTGAAGATCTGGATTTTGTTAATAGTTTAAAATTAAAAACTCTAAATTAACTACTTCTGTTCTTTAAGTTATTTACATGAAGATCAGCATTTTGTTAATAGTTTAAGATTGAAAACCCTAAAATAACTACTTTTGTTCTATAAGTTATTTACTTGAAGATCTGCATTTTGTTAATAGTTTAAAATTAAAAACTCTAAATTAACTACTTCTGTTCTTTAAGTTATTTACATGAAGATCAGCATTTTGTTAATAGTTTAAGATTGAAAACCCTAAAATAACTACTTTTGTTCTATAAGTTATTTACTTGAAGATCAGAATTTTGTTAATAGTTCAAAATTGAAAATACTAAAATAACTACGTTTGTTCTATAAGTTATTTACTTGAAGATCTGGATTTTGTTAATAGTTTAAAATTAAAAACTCTAAATTAACTACTTCTGTTCTTTAAGTTATTTACATGAAGATCAGCATTTTGTTAATAGTTTAAGATTGAAAACCCTAAAATAACTACTTTTGTTCTATAAGTTATTTACTTGAAGATCTGCATTTTGTTAATAGTTTAAAATTAAAAACTCTAAATTAACTACTTCTGTTCTATAAGTTATTTACTTGAAGAACAGAATTTTGTAGCAATTTAAAATTAAAATCTTCTAACTAATACTTGAGTTCCTTAAGTTATTTACTTAAAGATCAGAATTTTATTAATAGTTTAAAATTGAAAACCCTAAAATAACTACTTTTGTTCTATAAGTTATTTACCTGAAGATCTGCGTTTAGTTAATAGTTTAAAATTAAAAAGTCTAAATTAACTACTTCTGTTCTATAAGTTATTTACATGAAGATCAGAATTTTGTTAATAGTTTAAAATTGAAAACTCTAAAATAACTACTTTTGTTCTATAAGTTATTTACTTGAAGAACAGAATTTTGTAGCAATTTAAAATCAAAATCATCTAACTATTACTTTAGTTCTTTAAGTTATTTACTTGCAGATCTGCATTTTGTTAATAGTTTAAAATTAAAAACTCTAAATTAACTACTTCTGTTCTATAAGTTATTTACTTAAAGATCAGAATTTTGTTAATAGTTTAAAATTGAAAACTCTAAAATAACTACTTTTGTTCTATAACTTATTTACTTGAAGAACAGAATTTTGTAGCAATTTAAAATCAAAATCTTCTAACTAATACTTTAGTTCTTTAAGTTATTTACTTGAAGATCACAATTTTGCAAATAGTTTAAAATTGAAAACCCTAAAATAACTATTTTTGTTTTATAAATTATTTACTTGAAGATCTGCATTTTGTTAATAGCTTAAAATTAAAAACTCTAAATTAACTACTTCTGTTCTATATGTTATTTACTTGAAGATCAGAATGTTGTCAATAGTTTAAAATTGAAAACTCTCAAATACTACTTTTGTTCTATAAGTTATTTACTTGAAGAACAGAATTTTGTAGCAATTTAAAATTAAAATCTTTTAACTAATACTTTAGGTCCTTAAGTTATTTACCTAAAGATCAGAATTTTGTTAATGGTTTAAAATTGAAAACCCTAAAATAACTACTTTTGTTCTATAAGTTATTTACTTGAAGATCTGCGTTTAGTTAATAGTTTAAAATTAAAAAGTCTAAATTAGCTACTTCTGTTCTATAAGTTATTTACATGAAGATCAGAATTTTGTTAATAGTTTAAAATTGAAAACCCTAAAATAACTACTTTTGTTCTATAAGTTATTTACTTGAAGATCAGCATTTTGTTAATAGTTCAAAATTAAAAACTCTAAATTAACTACTTCTGTTCTATAAGTTATTTACATGAAGATCAGAATTTTGTTAATAGTTTAAAATTGAAAACCCTAAAATAACTACATTTGTTCTATAAGTTATTTACTTGAAGATCAGCATTTTGTTAATAGTTCAAAATTAAAAACTCTAAATTAACTACTTCTGTTCTATAAGTTATTTACTTGAAGATCAGAATTTTGTTAATAGTTTAAAAGTGAAAACTCTAAAATAACTACTTTTGTTCTATTAGTTATTTACTTGAAGAACAGAATTTTGTAGCAATTTAAAATCAAAATCATCTAACTAATACTTTAGTTCTTTAAGTTATTTACTTGAAGATCTGGATTTTGTTAATAGTTTAAAATTAAAAACTCTAAATTAACTACTTCTGTTCTATAAGTTATTTACTTAAAGATCAGAATTTTGTTAATAGTTTAAAATTGAAAACTCTAAAATAACTACTTTTGTTCTATAAGTTATTTACTTGAAGAACAGAATTTTGTAGCAATTTAAAATCAAAATCATCTAACTAATACTTTAGTTCTTTAAGTTATTTACTTGAAGATCTGCATTTTGTTAATAGTTTAAAATTAAAAACTCTAAATTAACTACTTCTGTTCTATAAGTTATTTACTTAAAGATCAGAATTTTGTTAATAGTTTAAAATTGAAAACTCTAAAATAACTACTTTTGTTCTATATGTTATTTACTTGAAGATCTGCATTTTGTTAATAGTTTAAAATTAAAAACTCTAAATTAACTACTTCTGTTCTATAAGTTATTTACTTGATGATCAGAATTTTGTTAATAGTTTAAAATTGAAAACCCTAAAATAACTACTTTTGTTCTATAAGTTATTTACTTGAAGATCTGCATTTTGTTAATAGTTTAAAATTAAAGCTATACTCTAACTACTTTTGTTCTTTTAGTTATTTACTTAAAGAACAGAAATATGTAGACAATTTAAAATCAAAATCTTCAAACTAATACTTTAGTTCCATAAGTTATTTACTTGAAGATCAGAATTTTGTTAATAGTTCAAAATTGAAAATACTAAAATAACTACGTTTGTTCTATAAGTTATTTACTTGAAGATCTGGATTTTGTTAATAGTTTAAAATTAAAAACTCTAAATTAACTACTTCTGTTCTTTAAGTTATTTACATGAAGATCAGCATTTTGTTAATAGTTTAAGATTGAAAACCCTAAAATAACTACTTTTGTTCTATAAGTTATTTACTTGAAGATCTGCATTTTGTTAATAGTTTAAAATTAAAAACTCTAAATTAACTACTTCTGTTCTATAAGTTATTTACTTGAAGAACAGAATTTTGTAGCAATTTAAAATTAAAATCTTCTAACTAATACTTGAGTTCCTTAAGTTATTTACTTAAAGATCAGAATTTTGTTAATAGTTTAAAATTGAAAACCCTAAAATAACTACTTTTGTTCTGTAAGTTATTTACTTGAAGATCTGCATTTAGTTAATAGTTTAAAATTAAAAACTCTAAATTAACTACTTCTGTTCTATAAGTTATTTACTTGAAGATCAGAATTTTGTTAATAGTTTAAAATTAAAAACTCTAAATTTAACTACTTCTGTTCTATAAGTTATTTACTTGAAGATCAGAATTTTGTTAATAGTTTAAAATTGAAAACCCTAAAATAACTACTTTTGTTCTGTAAGTTATTTACATGAAGATCAGAATTTTGTTAATAGTTTAAAATTGAAAACCCTAAAATAACTACTTTTGTTCTATAAGTTATTTACTTGAAGATCTGCATTTTGTTAATAGTTTAAAATTAAAAACTCTAAATTTAACTACTTCTGTTCTATAAGTTATTTACTTGAAGATCAGAATTTTGTTAATAGTTTAAAATTGAAAACTCTAAAATAGCTACTTTTGTTCTATAAGTTATTTACTTGAAGAACAGAATTTTGTAGCAATTTAAAATCAAAATCTTCTAACTAATACTTTAGTTCTTTAAGTTATTTACTTGAAGATCAGAATTTTGCTAATAGTTTAAAATTGAAAACCCTAAAATAACTATTTTTGGTCTATAAGTTTTTTACTTGAAGATATGCATTTTGTTAATAGTTTAAAATTAAAAACTCTAAATTAACTACTTCTGTTCTATAAGTTATTTACTTGAAGATCAGAATGTTGTCAATAGTTTAAATTGAAAACTCTAAAATAACTACTTTTGTTCTATAAGTTATTTACTTGAAGAACAGAATGTTGTAGCAATTTAAAATTAAAATCTTCTAACTAATACTTTAGTTCCTTAAGTCATTTACTTAAAGATCAGAATTTTATTAATAGTTTAAAATTGAAAACCCTAAAATAACTACTTTTGTTCTATAAGTTATTTGCCTGAAGATCTGCGTTTAGTTAATAGTTTAAAATTAAAAAGTCTAAATTAACTACTTCTGTTCTATAAGTTATTTACATGAAGATCAGAATTTTGTTAATAGTTTAGAATTGAAAACTCTCAAATAACTACTTTTGTTCTATAAGTTATTTACTTGAAGATCTGCATTTTGTTAATAGTTTAAAATTAAAAATTCTAAATTAACTACTTCTGTTCTATAAGTTATTTACTTAAAGATCAGAATTTTGTTAATAGTTTAAAATTGAAAACTCTAAAATAACTACTTTTGTTCTATATGTTATTTACTTGAAGATCTGCATTTTGTTAATAGTTTAAAATTAAAAACTCTAAATTAACTACTTCTGTTCTATAAGTTATTTACTTGATGATCAGAATTTTGTTAATAGTTTAAAATTGAAAACCCTAAAATAACTACTTTTGTTCTATAAGTTATTTACTTGAAGATCTGCATTTTGTTAATAGTTTAAAATTAAAGCTATACTCTAACTACTTTTGTTCTTTTAGTTATTTACTTAAAGAACAGAAATATGTAGACAATTTAAAATCAAAATCTTCAAACTAATACTTTAGTTCCATAAGTTATTTACTTGAAGATCAGAATTTTGTTAATAGTTCAAAATTGAAAATACTAAAATAACTACGTTTGTTCTATAAGTTATTTACTTGAAGATCTGGATTTTGTTAATAGTTTAAAATTAAAAACTCTAAATTAACTACTTCTGCTCTTTAAGTTATTTACATGAAGATCAGCATTTTGTTAATAGTTTAAAATTGAAAACCCTAAAATAACTACTTTTGTTCTATAAGTTATTTACTTGAAGATCTGCATTTTGTTAATAGTTTAAAATTAAAAACTCTAAATTAACTACTTCTGTTCTATAAGTTATTTACTTGAAGAACAGAATTTTGTAGCAATTTAAAATTAAAATCTTCTAACTAATACTTGAGTTCCTTAAGTTATTTACTTAAAGATCAGAATTTTGTTAATAGTTTAAAATTGAAAACCCTAAAATAACTACTTTTGTTCTGTAAGTTATTTACTTGAAGATCTGCATTTAGTTAATAGTTTAAAATTAAAAACTCTAAATTAACTACTTCTGTTCTATAAGTTATTTACATGAAGATCAGAATTTTGTTAATAGTTTAAAATTGAAAACCCTAAAATAACTACTTTTCTTCTATAAGTTATTTACTTGAAGATCTGCATTTTGTTAATAGTTTAAAATTAAAAACTCTAAATTTAACTACTTCTGTTCTATAAGTTATTTACTTGAAGATCAGAATTTTGTTAATAGTTTAAAATTGAAAACTCTAAAATAGCTACTTTTGTTCTATAAGTTATTTACTTGAAGAACAGAATTTTGTAGCAATTTAAAATCAAAATCTTCTAACTAAACTTTAGTTCTTTAAGTTATTTACTTGAAGATCAGAATTTTGCTAATAGTTTAAAATTGAAAACCCTAAAATAACTATTTTTGGTCTATAAGTTTTTTACTTGAAGATATGCATTTTGTTAATAGTTTAAAATTAAAAACTCTAAATTAACTACTTCTGTTCTATAAGTTATTTACTTGAAGATCAGAATGTTGTCAATAGTTTAAATTGAAAACTCTAAAATAACTACTTTTTTTCTATAAGTTATTTACTTGAAGAACCATATTTTGTAGCAATTTAAAATTAAAATCTTCTAACTAACTTTACTTTACTTTAACTTTAGTTCCTTAAGTCATTTACTTAAAGATCAGAATTTTATTAATAGTTTAAAATTGAAAACCCTAAAATAACTACTTTTGTTCTATAAGTTATTTACCTGAAGATCTGCGTTTAGTTAATAGTTTAAAATTAAAAAGTCTAAATTAACTACTTCTGTTCTATAAGTTATTTACATGAAGATCAGAATTTTGTTAATAGTTTAAAATTGAAAACTCTAAAATAACTACTTTTGTTCTATAAGTTATTTACTTGAAGAACAGAATTTTGTAGCAATTTAAAATCAAAATCATCTAACTATTACTTTAGTTCTTTAAGTTATTTACTTGCAGATCTGCATTTTGTTAATAGTTTAAAATTAAAAACTCTAAATTAACTACTTCTGTTCTATAAGTTATTTACTTAAAGATCAGAATTTTGTTAATAGTTTAAAATTGAAAACTCTAAAATAACTACTTTTGTTCTATAAGTTATTTACTTGAAGAACAGAATTTTGTAGCAATTTAAAATCAAAATCTTCTAACTAATACTTTAGTTCTTTAAGTTATTTACTTGAAGAACAGAATTTTGTAGCAATTTAAAATTAAAATCTTCTAACTAATACTTGAGTTCCTTAAGTTATTTACTTAAAGATCAGAATTTTGTTAATAGTTTAAAATTGAAAACCCTAAAATAACTACTTTTGTTCTGTAAGTTATTTACTTGAAGATCTGCATTTAGTTAATAGTTTAAAATTAAAAACTCTAAATTAACTACTTCTGTTCTATAAGTTATTTACATGAAGATCAGAATTTTGTTAATAGTTTAAAATTGAAAACCCTAAAATAACTACTTTTCTTCTATAAGTTATTTACTTGAAGATCTGCATTTTGTTAATAGTTTAAAATTAAAAACTCTAAATTTAACTACTTCTGTTCTATAAGTTATTTACTTGAAGATCAGAATTTTGTTAATAGTTTAAAATTGAAAACTCTAAAATAGCTACTTTTGTTCTATAAGTTATTTACTTGAAGAACAGAATTTTGTAGCAATTTAAAATCAAAATCTTCTAACTAATACTTTAGTTCTTTAAGTTATTTACTTGAAGAACAGAATTTTGTAGCAATTTAAAATTAAAATCTTCTAACTAATACTTGAGTTCCTTAAGTTATTTACTTAAAGATCAGAATTTTGCTAATAGTTTAAAATTGAAAACCCTAAAATAACTATTTTTGGTCTATAAGTTTTTTACTTGAAGATATGCATTTTGTTAATAGTTTAAAATTAAAAACTCTAAATTAACTACTTCTGTTCTATAAGTTATTTACTTGAAGATCAGAATGTTGTCAATAGTTTAAATTGAAAACTCTAAAATAACTACTTTTGTTCTATAAGTTATTTACTTGAAGAACAGAATTTTGTAGCAATTTAAAATTAAAATCTTCTAACTAACTTTACTTTACTTTAACTTTAGTTCCTTAAGTCATTTACTTAAAGATCAGAATTTTATTAATAGTTTAAAATTGAAAACCCTAAAATAACTACTTTTGTTCTATAAGTTATTTACCTGAAGATCTGCGTTTAGTTAATAGTTTAAAATTAAAAAGTCTAAATTAACTACTTCTGTTCTATAAGTTATTTACATGAAGATCAGAATTTTGTTAATAGTTTAAAATTGAAAACTCTAAAATAACTACTTTTGTTCTATAAGTTATTTACTTGAAGAACAGAATTTTGTAGCAATTTAAAATCAAAATCATCTAACTATTACTTTAGTTCTTTAAGTTATTTACTTGCAGATCTGCATTTTGTTAATAGTTTAAAATTAAAAACTCTAAATTAACTACTTCTGTTCTATAAGTTATTTACTTAAAGATCAGAATTTTGTTAATAGTTTAAAATTGAAAACTCTAAAATAACTACTTTTGTTCTATAAGTTATTTACTTGAAGAACAGAATTTTGTAGCAATTTAAAATCAAAATCTTCTAACTAATACTTTAGTTCTTTAAGTTATTTACTTGAAGATCACAATTTTGCTAATAGTTTAAAATTGAAAACCCTAAAATAACTATTTTTGTTTTATAAATTATTTACTTGAAGATCTGCATTTTGTTAATAGCTTAAAATTAAAAACTCTAAATTAACTACTTCTGTTCTATATGTTATTTACTTGAAGATAAGAATGTTGTCAATAGTTTAAAATTGAAAACTCTCAAATACTACTTTTGTTCTATAAGTTATTTACTTGAAGAACAGAATTTTGTAGCAATTTAAAATTAAAATCTTTTAACTAATACTTTAGTTCCTTAAGTTATTTACCTAAAGATCAGAATTTTGTTAATGGTTTAAAATTGAAAACCCTAAAATAACTACTTTTGTTCTATAAGTTATTTACTTGAAGATCTGCGTTTAGTTAATAGTTTAAAATTAAAAAGTCTAAATTAACTACTTCTGTTCTATAAGTTATTTACATGAAGATCAGAATTTTGTTAATAGTTTAAAATTGAAAACCCTAAAATAACTACTTTTGTTCTATAAGTTATTTACTTGAAGATCAGCATTTTGTTAATAGTTCAAAATTAAAAACTCTAAATTAACTACTTCTGTTCTATAAGTTATTTACATGAAGATCAGAATTTTGTTAATAGTTTAAAATTGAAAACCCTAAAATAACTACTTTTGTTCTATAAGTTATTTACTTGAAGATCAGCATTTTGTTAATAGTTCAAAATTAAAAACTCTAAATTAACTACTTCTGTTCTATAAGTTATTTACTTAAAGATCAGAATTTTGTTAATAGTTTAAAATTGAAAACTCTAAAATAACTACTTTTGTTCTATAAGTTATTTACTTGAAGAACAGAATTTTGTAGCAATTTAAAATCAAAATCATCTAACTAATACTTTAGTTCTTTAAGTTATTTACTTGAAGATCTGCATTTTGTTAATAGTTTAAAATTAAAAACTCTAAATTAACTACTTCTGTTCTATAAGTTATTTACTTAAAGATCAGAATTTTGTTAATAGTTTAAAATTGAAAACTCTAAAATAACTACTTTTGCTCTATATGTTATTTACTTGAAGATCTGCATTTTGTTAATAGTTTAAAATTAAAAACTCTAAATTAACTACTTCTGTTCTATAAGTTATTTACTTGATGATCAGAATTTTGTTAATAGTTTAAAATTGAAAACCCTAAAATAACTACTTTTGTTCTATAAGTTATTTACTTGAAGATCTGCATTTTGTTAATAGTTTAAAATTAAAGCTATACTCTAACTACTTTTGTTCTTTTAGTTATTTACTTAAAGAACAGAAATATGTAGACAATTTAAAATCAAAATCTTCAAACTAATACTTTAGTTCCATAAGTTATTTACTTGAAGATCAGAATTTTGTTAATAGTTCAAAATTGAAAATACTAAAATAACTACGTTTGTTCTATAAGTTATTTACTTGAAGATCTGGATTTTGTTAATAGTTTAAAATTAAAAACTCTAAATTAACTACTTCTGTTCTTTAAGTTATTTACATGAAGATCAGCATTTTGTTAATAGTTTAAGATTGAAAACCCTAAAATAACTACTTTTGTTCTATAAGTTATTTACTTGAAGATCTGCATTTTGTTAATAGTTTAAAATTAAAAACTCTAAATTAACTACTTCTGTTCTATAAGTTATTTACTTGAAGAACAGAATTTTGTAGCAATTTAAAATTAAAATCTTCTAACTAATACTTGAGTTCCTTAAGTTATTTACTTAAAGATCAGAATTTTGTTAATAGTTTAAAATTGAAAACCCTAAAATAACTACTTTTGTTCTGTAAGTTATTTACTTGAAGATCTGCATTTAGTTAATAGTTTAAAATTAAAAACTCTAAATTAACTACTTCTGTTCTATAAGTTATTTACATAAAGATCAGAATTTTGTTAATAGTTTAAAATTGAAAACCCTAAAATAACTACTTTTGTTCTATAAGTTATTTACTTGAAGATCTGCATTTTGTTAATAGTTTAAAATTAAAAACTCTAAATTTAACTACTTCTGTTCTATAAGTTATTTACTTGAAGATCAGAATTTTGTTAATAGTTTAAAATTGAAAACTCTAAAATAGCTACTTTTGTTCTATAAGTTATTTACTTGAAGAACAGAATTTTGTAGCAATTTAAAATCAAAATCTTCTAACTAAACTTTAGTTCTTTAAGTTATTTACTTGAAGATCAGAATTTTGCTAATAGTTTAAAATTGAAAACCCTAAAATAACTATTTTTGGTCTATAAGTTTTTTACTTGAAGATATGCATTTTGTTAATAGTTTAAAATTAAAAACTCTAAATTAACTACTTCTGTTCTATAAGTTATTTACTTGAAGATCAGAATGTTGTCAATAGTTTAAATTGAAAACTCTAAAATAACTACTTTTGTTCTATAAGTTATTTACTTGAAGAACAGAATTTTGTAGCAATTTAAAATTAAAATCTTCTAACTAACTTTACTTTACTTTAACTTTAGTTCCTTAAGTCATTTACTTAAAGATCAGAATTTTATTAATAGTTTAAAATTGAAAACCCTAAAATAACTACTTTTGTTCTATAAGTTATTTACCTGAAGATCTGCGTTTAGTTAATAGTTTAAAATTAAAAAGTCTAAATTAACTACTTCTGTTCTATAAGTTATTTACATGAAGATCAGAATTTTGTTAATAGTTTAAAATTGAAAACTCTAAAATAACTACTTTTGTTCTATAAGTTATTTACTTGAAGAACAGAATTTTGTAGCAATTTAAAATCAAAATCATCTAACTATTACTTTAGTTCTTTAAGTTATTTACTTGCAGATCTGCATTTTGTTAATAGTTTAAAATTAAAAACTCTAAATTAACTACTTCTGTTCTATAAGTTATTTACTTAAAGATCAGAATTTTGTTAATAGTTTAAAATTGAAAACTCTAAAATAACTACTTTTGTTCTATAAGTTATTTACTTGAAGAACAGAATTTTGTAGCAATTTAAAATCAAAATCTTCTAACTAATACTTTAGTTCTTTAAGTTATTTACTTGAAGATCACAATTTTGCTAATAGTTTAAAATTGAAAAACCTAAAATAACTATTTTTGTTTTATAAATTATTTACTTGAAGATCTGCATTTTGTTAATAGCTTAAAATTAAAAACTCTAAATTAACTACTTCTGTTCTATATGTTATTTACTTGAAGATCAGAATGTTGTCAATAGTTTAAAATTGAAAACTCTCAAATACTACTTTTGTTCTATAAGTTATTTACTTGAAGAACAGAATTTTGTAGCAATTTAAAATTAAAATCTTTTAACTAATACTTTAGGTCCTTAAGTTATTTACCTAAAGATCAGAATTTTGTTAATGGTTTAAAATTGAAAACCCTAAAATAACTACTTTTGTTCTATAAGTTATTTACTTGAAGATCTGCGTTTAGTTAATAGTTTAAAATTAAAAAGTCTAAATTAGCTACTTCTGTTCTATAAGTTATTTACATGAAGATCAGAATTTTGTTAATAGTTTAAAATTGAAAACCCTAAAATAACTACTTTTGTTCTATAAGTTATTTACTTGAAGATCAGCATTTTGTTAATAGTTCAAAATTAAAAACTCTAAATTAACTACTTCTGTTCTATAAGTTATTTACATGAAGATCAGAATTTTGTTAATAGTTTAAAATTGAAAACCCTAAAATAACTACATTTGTTCTATAAGTTATTTACTTGAAGATCAGCATTTTGTTAATAGTTCAAAATTAAAAACTCTAAATTAACTACTTCTGTTCTATAAGTTATTTACTTGAAGATCAGAATTTTGTTAATAGTTTAAAAGTGAAAACTCTAAAATAACTACTTTTGTTCTATTAGTTATTTACTTGAAGAACAGAATTTTGTAGCAATTTAAAATCAAAATCATCTAACTAATACTTTAGTTCTTTAAGTTATTTACTTGAAGATCTGGATTTTGTTAATAGTTTAAAATTAAAAGCTCTAAATTAACTACTTCTGTTCTATAAGTTATTTACTTAAAGATCAGAATTTTGTTAATAGTTTAAAATTGAAAACTCTAAAATAACTACTTTTGTTCTATAAGTTATTTACTTGAAGAACAGAATTTTGTAGCAATTTAAAATCAAAATCATCTAACTAATACTTTAGTTCTTTAAGTTATTTACTTGAAGATCTGCATTTTGTTAATAGTTTAAAATTAAAAACTCTAAATTAACTACTTCTGTTCTATAAGTTATTTACTTAAAGATCAGAATTTTGTTAATAGTTTAAAATTGAAAACTCTAAAATAACTACTTTTGTTCTATATGTTATTTACTTGAAGATCTGCATTTTGTTAATAGTTTAAAATTAAAAACTCTAAATTAACTACTTCTGTTCTATAAGTTATTTACTTGATGATCAGAATTTTGTTAATAGTTTAAAATTGAAAACCCTAAAATAACTACTTTTGTTCTATAAGTTATTTACTTGAAGATCTGCATTTTGTTAATAGATTAAAATTAAAGCTATACTCTAACTACTTTTGTTCTTTTAGTTATTTACTTAAAGAACAGAAATATGTAGACAATTTAAAATCAAAATCTTCAAACTAATACTTTAGTTCCATAAGTTATTTACTTGAAGATCAGAATTTTGTTAATAGTTCAAAATTGAAAATACTAAAATAACTACGTTTGTTCTATAAGTTATTTACTTGAAGATCTGGATTTTGTTAATAGTTTAAAATTAAAAACTCTAAATTAACTACTTCTGTTCTTTAAGTTATTTACATGAAGATCAGCATTTTGTTAATAGTTTAAGATTGAAAACCCTAAAATAACTACTTTTGTTCTATAAGTTATTTACTTGAAGATCTGCATTTTGTTAATAGTTTAAAATTAAAAACTCTAAATTAACTACTTCTGTTCTATAAGTTATTTACTTGAAGAACAGAATTTTGTAGCAATTTAAAATTAAAATCTTCTAACTAATACTTGAGTTCCTTAAGTTATTTACTTAAAGATCAGAATTTTGTTAATAGTTTAAAATTGAAAACCCTAAAATAACTACTTTTGTTCTGTAAGTTATTTACTTGCAGATCTGCATTTTGTTAATAGTTTAAAATTAAAAACTCTAAATTAACTACTTCTGTTCTATAAGTTATTTACTTAAAGATCAGAATTTTGTTAATAGTTTAAAATTGAAAACTCTAAAATAACTACTTTTGTTCTATAAGTTATTTACTTGAAGAACAGAATTTTGTAGCAATTTAAAATCAAAATCTTCTAACTAATACTTTAGTTCTTTAAGTTATTTACTTGAAGATCACAATTTTGCTAATAGTTTAAAATTGAAAAACCTAAAATAACTATTTTTGTTTTATAAATTATTTACTTGAAGATCTGCATTTTGTTAATAGCTTAAAATTAAAAACTCTAAATTAACTACTTCTGTTCTATATGTTATTTACTTGAAGATCAGAATGTTGTCAATAGTTTAAAATTGAAAACTCTCAAATACTACTTTTGTTCTATAAGTTATTTACTTGAAGAACAGAATTTTGTAGCAATTTAAAATTAAAATCTTTTAACTAATACTTTAGGTCCTTAAGTTATTTACCTAAAGATCAGAATTTTGTTAATGGTTTAAAATTGAAAACCCTAAAATAACTACTTTTGTTCTATAAGTTATTTACTTGAAGATCTGCGTTTAGTTAATAGTTTAAAATTAAAAAGTCTAAATTAGCTACTTCTGTTCTATAAGTTATTTACATGAAGATCAGAATTTTGTTAATAGTTTAAAATTGAAAACCCTAAAATAACTACTTTTGTTCTATAAGTTATTTACTTGAAGATCAGCATTTTGTTAATAGTTCAAAATTAAAAACTCTAAATTAACTACTTCTGTTCTATAAGTTATTTACATGAAGATCAGAATTTTGTTAATAGTTTAAAATTGAAAACCCTAAAATAACTACATTTGTTCTATAAGTTATTTACTTGAAGATCAGCATTTTGTTAATAGTTCAAAATTAAAAACTCTAAATTAACTACTTCTGTTCTATAAGTTATTTACTTGAAGATCAGAATTTTGTTAATAGTTTAAAAGTGAAAACTCTAAAATAACTACTTTTGTTCTATTAGTTATTTACTTGAAGAACAGAATTTTGTAGCAATTTAAAATCAAAATCATCTAACTAATACTTTAGTTCTTTAAGTTATTTACTTGAAGATCTGGATTTTGTTAATAGTTTAAAATTAAAAACTCTAAATTAACTACTTCTGTTCTATAAGTTATTTACTTAAAGATCAGAATTTTGTTAATAGTTTAAAATTGAAAACTCTAAAATAACTACTTTTGTTCTATAAGTTATTTACTTGAAGAACAGAATTTTGTAGCAATTTAAAATCAAAATCATCTAACTAATACTTTAGTTCTTTAAGTTATTTACTTGAAGATCTGCATTTTGTTAATAGTTTAAAATTAAAAACTCTAAATTAACTACTTCTGTTCTATAAGTTATTTACTTAAAGATCAGAATTTTGTTAATAGTTTAAAATTGAAAACTCTAAAATAACTACTTTTGTTCTATATGTTATTTACTTGAAGATCTGCATTTTGTTAATAGTTTAAAATTAAAAACTCTAAATTAACTACTTCTGTTCTATAAGTTATTTACTTGATGATCAGAATTTTGTTAATAGTTTAAAATTGAAAACCCTAAAATAACTACTTTTGTTCTATAAGTTATTTACTTGAAGATCTGCATTTTGTTAATAGATTAAAATTAAAGCTATACTCTAACTACTTTTGTTCTTTTAGTTATTTACTTAAAGAACAGAAATATGTAGACAATTTAAAATCAAAATCTTCAAACTAATACTTTAGTTCCATAAGTTATTTACTTGAAGATCAGAATTTTGTTAATAGTTCAAAATTGAAAATACTAAAATAACTACGTTTGTTCTATAAGTTATTTACTTGAAGATCTGGATTTTGTTAATAGTTTAAAATTAAAAACTCTAAATTAACTACTTCTGTTCTTTAAGTTATTTACATGAAGATCAGCATTTTGTTAATAGTTTAAGATTGAAAACCCTAAAATAACTACTTTTGTTCTATAAGTTATTTACTTGAAGATCTGCATTTTGTTAATAGTTTAAAATTAAAAACTCTAAATTAACTACTTCTGTTCTATAAGTTATTTACTTGAAGAACAGAATTTTGTAGCAATTTAAAATTAAAATCTTCTAACTAATACTTGAGTTCCTTAAGTTATTTACTTAAAGATCAGAATTTTGTTAATAGTTTAAAATTGAAAACCCTAAAATAACTACTTTTGTTCTGTAAGTTATTTACTTGAAGATCTGCATTTAGTTAATAGTTTAAAATTAAAAACTCTAAATTAACTACTTCTGTTCTATAAGTTATTTACTTGAAGATCAGAATTTTGTTAATAGTTTAAAATTAAAAACCCTAAATTTAACTACTTCTGTTCTATAAGTTATTTACTTGAAGATCAGAATTTTGTTAATAGTTTAAAATTGAAAACCCTAAAATAACTACTTTTGTTCTGTAAGTTATTTACATGAAGATCAGAATTTTGTTAATAGTTTAAAATTGAAAACCCTAAAATAACTACTTTTGTTCTATAAGTTATTTACTTGAAGATCTGCATTTTGTTAATAGTTTAAAATTAAAAACTCTAAATTTAACTACTTCTGTTCTATAAGTTATTTACTTGAAGATCAGAATTTTGTTAATAGTTTAAAATTGAAAACTCTAAAATAGCTACTTTTGTTCTATAAGTTATTTACTTGAAGAACAGAATTTTGTAGCAATTTAAAATCAAAATCTTCTAACTAATACTTTAGTTCTTTAAGTTATTTACTTGAAGATCAGAATTTTGCTAATAGTTTAAAATTGAAAACCCTAAAATAACTATTTTTGGTCTATAAGTTTTTTACTTGAAGATATGCATTTTGTTAATAGTTCAAAATTAAAAACTCTAAATTAACTACTTCTGTTCTATAAGTTATTTACATGAAGATCAGAATTTTGTTAATAGTTTAAAATTGAAAACCCTAAAATAACTACATTTGTTCTATAAGTTATTTACTTGAAGATCAGCATTTTGTTAATAGTTCAAAATTAAAAACTCTAAATTAACTACTTCTGTTCTATAAGTTATTTACTTGAAGATCAGAATTTTGTTAATAGTTTAAAAGTGAAAACTCTAAAATAACTACTTTTGTTCTATTAGTTATTTACTTGAAGAACAGAATTTTGTAGCAATTTAAAATCAAAATCATCTAACTAATACTTTAGTTCTTTAAGTTATTTACTTGAAGATCTGGATTTTGTTAATAGTTTAAAATTAAAAACTCTAAATTAACTACTTCTGTTCTATAAGTTATTTACTTAAAGATCAGAATTTTGTTAATAGTTTAAAATTGAAAACTCTAAAATAACTACTTTTGTTCTATAAGTTATTTACTTGAAGAACAGAATTTTGTAGCAATTTAAAATCAAAATCATCTAACTAATACTTTAGTTCTTTAAGTTATTTACTTGAAGATCTGCATTTTGTTAATAGTTTAAAATTAAAAACTCTAAATTAACTACTTCTGTTCTATAAGTTATTTACTTAAAGATCAGAATTTTGTTAATAGTTTAAAATTGAAAACTCTAAAATAACTACTTTTGTTCTATATGTTATTTACTTGAAGATCTGCATTTTGTTAATAGTTTAAAATTAAAAACTCTAAATTAACTACTTCTGTTCTATAAGTTATTTACTTGATGATCAGAATTTTGTTAATAGTTTAAAATTGAAAACCCTAAAATAACTACTTTTGTTCTATAAGTTATTTACTTGAAGATCTGCATTTTGTTAATAGATTAAAATTAAAGCTATACTCTAACTACTTTTGTTCTTTTAGTTATTTACTTAAAGAACAGAAATATGTAGACAATTTAAAATCAAAATCTTCAAACTAATACTTTAGTTCCATAAGTTATTTACTTGAAGATCAGAATTTTGTTAATAGTTCAAAATTGAAAATACTAAAATAACTACGTTTGTTCTATAAGTTATTTACTTGAAGATCTGGATTTTGTTAATAGTTTAAAATTAAAAACTCTAAATTAACTACTTCTGTTCTTTAAGTTATTTACATGAAGATCAGCATTTTGTTAATAGTTTAAGATTGAAAACCCTAAAATAACTACTTTTGTTCTATAAGTTATTTACTTGAAGATCTGCATTTTGTTAATAGTTTAAAATTAAAAACTCTAAATTAACTACTTCTGTTCTATAAGTTATTTACTTGAAGAACAGAATTTTGTAGCAATTTAAAATTAAAATCTTCTAACTAATACTTGAGTTCCTTAAGTTATTTACTTAAAGATCAGAATTTTGTTAATAGTTTAAAATTGAAAACCCTAAAATAACTACTTTTGTTCTGTAAGTTATTTACTTGAAGATCTGCATTTAGTTAATAGTTTAAAATTAAAAACTCTAAATTAACTACTTCTGTTCTATAAGTTATTTACTTGAAGATCAGAATTTTGTTAATAGTTTAAAATTAAAAACCCTAAATTTAACTACTTCTGTTCTATAAGTTATTTACTTGAAGATCAGAATTTTGTTAATAGTTTAAAATTGAAAACCCTAAAATAACTACTTTTGTTCTGTAAGTTATTTACATGAAGATCAGAATTTTGTTAATAGTTTAAAATTGAAAACCCTAAAATAACTACTTTTGTTCTATAAGTTATTTACTTGAAGATCTGCATTTTGTTAATAGTTTAAAATTAAAAACTCTAAATTTAACTACTTCTGTTCTATAAGTTATTTACTTGAAGATCAGAATTTTGTTAATAGTTTAAAATTGAAAACTCTAAAATAGCTACTTTTGTTCTATAAGTTATTTACTTGAAGAACAGAATTTTGTAGCAATTTAAAATCAAAATCTTCTAACTAATACTTTAGTTCTTTAAGTTATTTACTTGAAGATCAGAATTTTGCTAATAGTTTAAAATTGAAAACCCTAAAATAACTATTTTTGGTCTATAAGTTTTTTACTTGAAGATATGCATTTTGTTAATAGTTTAAAATTAAAAACTCTAAATTAACTACTTCTGTTCTATAAGTTATTTACTTGAAGATCAGAATGTTGTCAATAGTTTAAATTGAAAACTCTAAAATAACTACTTTTGTTCTATAAGTTATTTACTTGAAGAACAGAATGTTGTAGCAATTTAAAATTAAAATCTTCTAACTAATACTTTAGTTCCTTAAGTCATTTACTTAAAGATCAGAATTTTATTAATAGTTTAAAATTGAAAACCCTAAAATAACTACTTTTGTTCTATAAGTTATTTACCTGAAGATCTGCGTTTAGTTAATAGTTTAAAATTAAAAAGTCTAAATTAACTACTTCTGTTCTATAAGTTATTTACATGAAGATCAGAATTTTGTTAATAGTTTAGAATTGAAAACTCTCAAATAACTACTTTTGTTCTATAAGTTATTTACTTGAAGATCTGCATTTTGTTAATAGTTTAAAATTAAAAATTCTAAATTAACTACTTCTGTTCTATAAGTTATTTACTTAAAGATCAGAATTTTGTTAATAGTTTAAAATTGAAAACTCTAAAATAACTACTTTTGTTCTATATGTTATTTACTTGAAGATCTGCATTTTGTTAATAGTTTAAAATTAAAAACTCTAAATTAACTACTTCTGTTCTATAAGTTATTTACTTGATGATCAGAATTTTGTTAATAGTTTAAAATTGAAAACCCTAAAATAACTACTTTTGTTCTATAAGTTATTTACTTGAAGATCTGCATTTTGTTAATAGTTTAAAATTAAAGCTATACTCTAACTACTTTTGTTCTTTTAGTTATTTACTTAAAGAACAGAAATATGTAGACGATTTAAAATCAAAATCTTCAAACTAATACTTTAGTTCCATAAGTTATTTACTTGAAGATCAGAATTTTGTTAATAGTTCAAAATTGAAAATACTAAAATAACTACGTTTGTTCTATAAGTTATTTACTTGAAGATCTGGATTTTGTTAATAGTTTAAAATTAAAAACTCTAAATTAACTACTTCTGCTCTTTAAGTTATTTACATGAAGATCAGCATTTTGTTAATAGTTTAAAATTGAAAACCCTAAAATAACTACTTTTGTTCTATAAGTTATTTACTTGAAGATCTGCATTTTGTTAATAGTTTAAAATTAAAAACTCTAAATTAACTACTTCTGTTCTATAAGTTATTTACTTGAAGATCAGAATTTTGTTAATAGTTTAAAATTGAAAACTCTAAAATAACTACTTTTGTTCTATAAGTTATTTACTTGAAGAACAGAATTTTGTTAATAGTTTAAAATTAAAAACTCTAAATTAACTACTTCTGTTCTATAACTTATTTACTTGAAGATCAGAATTTTGCTAATAGTTTAAAATTGAAAACCCTAAAATAACTACTTTTCTTCTATAAGCTATTTACTTGAAGATCAGAATTTTGCTAATAGTTTAAAATTGAAAACCCTAAAATAACTACTTTTGTTCTATAAGTTATTTACTTGAAGATCTGCAATTTGTTAATAGTTTAAAATTGAAAACCCTAAAATAACTACTTTTCTTCTATAAGTTATTTACTTGAAGATCAGAATTTTGCTAATAGTTTAAAATTGAAAACCCTAAAATAACTACTTTTGTTCTATAAGTTATTAACTTGAAGATCTGCATTTTGTTAATAGTTTAAAATTAAAAACTCTAAATTAACTACTTGTGTTCTATAAGTTATTTACTTGAAGAACAGAATTTTGTAGCAATTTTAAATCAAAATTTTCTAACTAATACTTTAGTTCTTTAAGTTATTTACTTGAAGATCACAGTTTTGCTAATAGTTTAAAATTGAAAACCCTAAAATAACTATTTTTGTTCTATAAGTTATTTACTTGAAGATCTGCATTTTGTTAATAGTTTAAAATTAAAAACTCTAAATTAACTACTTCTGTTCTATAAGTTATTTACATGAAGATCAGAATTTTGTTGTTTAAAATTGAAAACCCTAAAATAACTACTTTTGTTCTATAAGTTATTTACTTGAAGATCTGCATTTTGTTAATAGTTTAAAATTAAAAACTCTAAATTAACTATTTCTGTTCTATAAGTTATTTACTTGAAGATCAGAATTTTGTTAATAGTTTAGAATTGAAAACTCTAAAATAACTACTTTTGTTCTATAAGTTATTTACTTGAAGAACAGAATTTTTTAGCAATTTAAAATCAAAATCTTCTAACTAATACTTTAGTTCTTTAAGTTATTTACTTGAAGATCAGAATTTTGCTACTAGTTTAAAATTGAAAACCCTAAAATAACTACTTTTCTTCTATAAGTTATTTACTTTTTAGATCAGAATTTTGCTAATAGTTTAAAATTGAAACCCTAAAATAACTACTGTTGTTCTATAAGTTATTTACTTGAAGATCTGCATTTTGTTAATAGTTTAAAATTAAAAACTCTAAATTAACTACTTCTGTTCTATAAGTTATTTACTTGAAGATCAGAATTTTGTTAATAGTTTAAAATTGAAAACTCTAAAATAACTACTTGTGTTCTATAAGTTATTTACTTGAAGAACAGAATTTTGTAGCAATTTAAAATCAAAATCTTCTAACTAATACTTTAGTTCTTTAAGTTATTTACTTGAAGATCACAATTTTGCTAATAGTTTAAAATTGAAAACCCTAAATTAACTATTTTTGTTCTATAAGTTATTTACTTGAAGATCTGCATTTTGTTAATAGTTTAAAATTAAAAACTGTAAATTAACTACTTCTGTTCTATAAGTTATTTACATGAAGTTCAGAATTTTGTTAATAGTTTAAAATTGAAAACCCTAAAATAACTACTTTTGTTCTATAAGTTATTTACTTGAAGATCTGCATTTTGTTAATAGTTTAAAATTAAAAACTCTAAATTAACTACTTCTGTTCTATACGTTATTTACTTGAAGATCAGAATTTGGTTAATAGTTTAGAATTGAAAACTCTCAAATAACTACTTTTGTTCTATAAGTTATTTACTTGAAGAACAGAATTTTGTAGCAATTTAAAATCAAAATCTTCTAACTAATACTTTAGTTCTTTAAGTTATTTACTTGAAGATCACAATTTTGCTAATAGTTTAAAATTGAAACCCTAAAATAACTACTGTTGTTCTCTAAGTTATTTACTTGAAGATCTGCATTTTGTTATTAGTTTAAAATTAAAAACTCTAAATTAACTACTTCTGTTCTATAAGTTATTTACTTGAAGATCAGAATTTTGTTAATAGTTTAAAACTGAAAACTCTAAAATAACTACTTGTGTTCTATAAGTTATTTACTTGAAGAACAGAATTTTGTAGCAATTTAAAATCAAAATCTTCTAACTAATACTTTAGTTCTTTAAGTTATTTACTTGAAGATCACAATTTTGCTAATAGTTTAAAATTAAAAACTGTAAATTAACTACTTCTGTTCTATAAGTTATTTACATGAAGTTCAGAATTTTGTTAATAGTTTAAAATTGAAAACCCTAAAATAACTACTTTTGTTCTATAAGTTATTTACTTGAAGATCTGCATTTTGTTAATAGTTTAAAATTAAAAACTCTAAATTAACTACTTCTGTTCTATAAGTTATTTACTTGAAGATCAGAATTTGGTTAATAGTTTAGAATTGAAAACTCTCAAATAACTACTTTTGTTCTGTAAGTTATTTACTTGAAGATCTGCATTTTGTTAATAGTTTAAAATTAAAGCTATAATCTAACTACTTTTGTTCTTTTAGTTATTTACTTAAAGAACAGAAATATGTAGACAATTTAAAATCAAAATCTTCAAACTAATACTTTAGTTCTTTAAGTTATTTACTTGAAGATCAGAATTTTGTTAATAGTTCAAAATTGAAAATACTAAAATAACTACGTTTGTTCTATAAGTTATTTACTTGAAGATCTGGATTTTGTTAATTGTTTAAAATTAAAAACTCTAAATTAACTACTTCTGTTCTATAAGTTATTTACTTAAAGATCAGAATTTTGTTAATAGTTTAAAATTGAAAACTCTGAAATAACTACTTTTGTTCTATAAGTTATTTACTTGAAGAACAGAATTTTGTTAATAGTTTAAAATTAAAAACGCTAAATTAACTACTTCTGTTCTATAAGTTATTTACTTGAAGATCAGAATTTTGCTAATAGTTTAAAATTGAAAACCCTAAAATAACTACTTTTCTTCTATAAGCTATTTACTTGAAGATCAGAATTTTGCTAATAGTTTAAAATTGAAAACCCTAAAATAACTATTTTTGTTCTATAAGTTATTTACTTGAAGATCTGCATTTTGTTATTAGTTTAAAATTAAAAACTCTAAATTAACTACTTCTGTTCTATAAGTTATTTACTTGAAGATCAGAATTTTGTTAATAGTTTAAAATTGAAAACTCTAAAATAACTACTTGTGTTCTATAAGTTATTTACTTGAAGAACAGAATTTTGTAGCAATTTAAAATCAAAATCTTCTAACTAATACTTTAGTTCTTTAAGTTATTTACTTGAAGATCACAATTTTGCTAATAGTTTAAAATTGAAAACCCTAAAATAACTACTTTTCTTCTATAAGTTATTTACTTTTTAGATCAGAATTTTGCTAATAGTTTAAAATTGAAACCCTAAAATAACTACTGTTGTTCTATAAGTTATTTACTTGAAGATCTGCATTTTGTTAATAGTTTAAAATTAAAAACTCTAAATTAACTACTTCTGTTCTATAAGTTATTTACTTGAAGATCAGAATTTTGTTAATAGTTTAAAATTGAAAACTCTAAAATAACTACTTGTGTTCTATAAGTTATTTACTTGAAGAACAGAATTTTGTAGCAATTTAAAATCAAAATCTTCTAACTAATACTTTAGTTCTTTAAGTTATTTACTTGAAGATCACAATTTTGCTAATAGTTTAAAATTGAAAACCCTAAATTAACTATTTTTGTTCTATAAGTTATTTACTTGAAGATCTGCATTTTGTTAATAGTTTAAAATTAAAAACTGTAAATTAACTACTTCTGTTCTATAAGTTATTTACATGAAGTTCAGAATTTTGTTAATAGTTTAAAATTGAAAACCCTAAAATAACTACTTTTGTTCTATAAGTTATTTACTTGAAGATCTGCATTTTGTTAATAGTTTAAAATTAAAAACTCTAAATTAACTACTTCTGTTCTATACGTTATTTACTTGAAGATCAGAATTTGGTTAATAGTTTAGAATTGAAAACTCTCAAATAACTACTTTTGTTCTATAAGTTATTTACTTGAAGAACAGAATTTTGTAGCAATTTAAAATCAAAATCTTCTAACTAATACTTTAGTTCTTTAAGTTATTTACTTGAAGATCACAATTTTGCTAATAGTTTAAAATTGAAACCCTAAAATAACTACTGTTGTTCTCTAAGTTATTTACTTGAAGATCTGCATTTTGTTATTAGTTTAAAATTAAAAACTCTAAATTAACTACTTCTGTTCTATAAGTTATTTACTTGAAGATCAGAATTTTGTTAATAGTTTAAAACTGAAAACTCTAAAATAACTACTTGTGTTCTATAAGTTATTTACTTGAAGAACAGAATTTTGTAGCAATTTAAAATCAAAATCTTCTAACTAATACTTTAGTTCTTTAAGTTATTTACTTGAAGATCACAATTTTGCTAATAGTTTAAAATTAAAAACTGTAAATTAACTACTTCTGTTCTATAAGTTATTTACATGAAGTTCAGAATTTTGTTAATAGTTTAAAATTGAAAACCCTAAAATAACTACTTTTGTTCTATAAGTTATTTACTTGAAGATCTGCATTTTGTTAATAGTTTAAAATTAAAAACTCTAAATTAACTACTTCTGTTCTATAAGTTATTTACTTGAAGATCAGAATTTGGTTAATAGTTTAGAATTGAAAACTCTCAAATAACTACTTTTGTTCTGTAAGTTATTTACTTGAAGATCTGCATTTTGTTAATAGTTTAAAATTAAAGCTATAATCTAACTACTTTTGTTCTTTTAGTTATTTACTTAAAGAACAGAAATATGTAGACAATTTAAAATCAAAATCTTCAAACTAATACTTTAGTTCTTTAAGTTATTTACTTGAAGATCAGAATTTTGTTAATAGTTCAAAATTGAAAATACTAAAATAACTACGTTTGTTCTATAAGTTATTTACTTGAAGATCTGGATTTTGTTAATTGTTTAAAATTAAAAACTCTAAATTAACTACTTCTGTTCTATAAGTTATTTACTTAAAGATCAGAATTTTGTTAATAGTTTAAAATTGAAAACTCTGAAATAACTACTTTTGTTCTATAAGTTATTTACTTGAAGAACAGAATTTTGTTAATAGTTTAAAATTAAAAACGCTAAATTAACTACTTCTGTTCTATAAGTTATTTACTTGAAGATCAGAATTTTGCTAATAGTTTAAAATTGAAAACCCTAAAATAACTACTTTTCTTCTATAAGCTATTTACTTGAAGATCAGAATTTTGCTAATAGTTTAAAATTGAAAACCCTAAAATAACTACTTTTGTTCTATAAGTTATTTACTTGAAGATCTGGATTTTGTTAATAGTTTAAAATTGAAAACCCTAAAATAACTACTTTTCTTCTATAAGTTATTTACTTTAAGATCAGAATTTTGCTAATAGTTTAAAATTGAAACCCTAAAATAACTACTGTTGTTCTATAAGTTATTTACTTGAAGATCTGCATTTTGTTAATAGTTTAAAATTAAAAACTCTAAATTAACTACTTCTGTTCTATAAGTTATTTACTTGAAGATCAGAATTTTGTTAATAGTTTAAAACTGAAAACTCTAAAATAACTACTTGTGTTCTATAAGTTATTTACTTGAAGAACAGAATTTTGTAGCAATTTAAAATCAGAATCTTCTAACTAATACTTTAATTCTTTAAGTTATTTACTTGAAGATCACAATTTTGCTAATAGTTTAAAATTGAAAACCCTAAAATAACTATTTTTGTTCTATAAGTTATTTACTTGAAGATCTGCATTTTGTTAATAGTTTAAAATTAAAAACTGTAAATTAACTACTTCTGTTCTATAAGTTATTTACATGAAGTTCAGAATTTTGTTAATAGTTTAAAATTGAAAACCCTAAAATAACTACTTTTGTTCTATAAGTTATTTACTTGAAGATCTGCATTTTGTTAATAGTTTAAAATTAAAAACTCTAAATTAACTACTTCTGTTCTATAAGTTATTTACTTGAAGATCAGAATTTTGTTAATAGTTTAGAATTGAAAACTCTAAAATAACTACTTTTGTTCTATAAGTTATTTACTTGAAGAACAGAATTTTTTAGCAATTTAAAATCAAAATCTTCTAACTAATACTTTAGTTCTTTAAGTTATTTACTTGAAGATCAGAATTTTGCTACTAGTTTAAAATTGAAAACCCTAAAATAACTACTTTTGTTCTATAAGTTATTTACTTGAAGATCTGCATTTTGTTAATAGTTTAAAATTGAAAACTATAAAATAACTACTTGTGTTCTATAAGTTATTTACTTGAAGAACAGAATTTTGTAGCAATTTAAAATCAAAATCTTCTAACTAATACTTTAGTTCTTTAAGTTATTTACTTGAAGATCACAATTTTGCTAATAGTTTGAAATTGAAAACCCTAAAATAACTACTTTTCTTCTATAAGTTATTTACTTTAAGATCAGAATTTTGCTAATAGTTTAAAATTGAAACCCTAAAATAACTACTGTTGTTCTATAAGTTATTTACTTGAAGATCTGCATTTTGTTAATAGTTTAAAGTTAAAAACTCTAAATTAACTATTTCTGTTCTATAAGTTATTTACTTGAAGATCAGAATTTTGTTAATAGTTTAAAATTGAAAACCCTAAAATAACTACTTTTGTTCTATAAGTTATTTACTTGAAGATCTGCATTTTGTTAATAGTTTAAAATTGAAAACTATAAAATAACTACTTGTGTTCTATAAGTTATTTACTTGAAGAACAGAATTTTGTAGCAATTTAAAATCAAAATCTTCTAACTAATACTTTAGTTCTTTAAGTTATTTACTTGAAGATCACAATTTTGCTAATAGTTTAAAATTGAAAACCCTAAAATAACTACTTTTCTTCTATAAGTTATTTACTTTAAGATCAGAATTTTGCTAATAGTTTAAAATTGAAAACCCTAAAATAACTACTTTTGTTCTATAAGTTATTTACTTGAAGATCTGCATTTTGTTAATAGTTTAAAATTAAAAACTCTAAATTAACTACTTGTGTTCTATAAGTTATTTACTTGAAGAACAGAATTTTGTAGCAATTTTAAATCAAAATCTTCTAACTAATACTTTAGTTCTTTAAGTTATTTACTTGAAGATCACAGTTTTGCTAATAGTTTAAAATTGAAAACCCTAAAATAACTATTTTTGTTCTATAAGTTATTTACTTGAAGATCTGCATTTTGTTAATAGTTTAAAATTAAAAACTCTAAATTAACTACTTCTGTTCTATAAGTTATTTACATGAAGATCAGAATTTTGTTTTTTAAAATTGAAAACCCTAAAATAACTACTTTTGTTCTATAAGTTATTTACTTGAAGATCTGCATTTTGTTAATAGTTTAAAATTAAAAACTCTAAATTAACTACTTCTGTTCTATAAGTTATTTACTTGAAGATCAGAATTTTGTTAATAGTTTAGAATTGAAAACTCTAAAATAACTACTTTTGTTCTATAAGTTATTTACTTGAAGAACAGAATTTTTTAGCAATTTAAAATCAAAATCTTCTAACTAATACTTTAGTTCTTTAAGTTATTTACTTGAAGATCAGAATTTTGCTACTAGTTTAAAATTGAAAACCCTAAAATAACTACTTTTGTTCTATAAGTTATTTACTTGAAGATCTGCATTTTGTTAATAGTTTAAAATTGAAAACTATAAAATAACTACTTGTGTTCTATAAGTTATTTACTTGAAGAACAGAATTTTGTAGCAATTTAAAATCAAAATCTTCTAACTAATACTTTAGTTCTTTAAGTTATTTACTTGAAGATCACAATTTTGCTAATAGTTTAAAATTGAAAACCCTAAAATAACTATTTTTCTTCTATAAGTTATTTACTTTAAGATCAGAATTTTGCTAATAGTTTAAAATTGAAACCCTAAAATAACTACTGTTGTTCTATAAGTTATTTACTTGAAGATCTGCATTTTGTTAATAGTTTAAAATTAAAAACTCTAAATTAACTACTTCTGTTCTATAAGTTATTTACATGAAGATCAGAATTTTGTTTTTTAAAATTGAAAACCCTAAAATAACTACTTTTGTTCTATAAGTTATTTACTTGAAGATCTGCATTTTGTTAATAGTTTAAAATTAAAAACTCTAAATTAACTACTTCTGTTCTATAAGTTATTTACTTGAAGATCAGAATTTTGTTAATAGTTTAGAATTGAAAACTCTAAAATAACTACTTTTGTTCTATAAGTTATTTACTTGAAGAACAGAATTTTTTAGCAATTTAAAATCAAAATCTTCTAACTAATACTTTAGTTCTTTAAGTTATTTACTTGAAGATCAGAATTTTGCTACTAGTTTAAAATTGAAAACCCTAAAATAACTACTTTTGTTCTATAAGTTATTTACTTGAAGATCTGCATTTTGTTAATAGTTTAAAATTGAAAACTATAAAATAACTACTTGTGTTCTATAAGTTATTTACTTGAAGAACAGAATTTTGTAGCAATTTAAAATCAAAATCTTCTAACTAATACTTTAGTTCTTTAAGTTATTTACTTGAAGATCACAATTTTGCTAATAGTTTAAAATTGAAAACCCTAAAATAACTACTTTTCTTCTATAAGTTATTTACTTTAAGATCAGAATTTTGCTAATAGTTTAAAATTGAAACCCTAAAATAACTACTGTTGTTCTATAAGTTATTTACTTGAAGATCTGCATTTTGTTAATAGTTTAAAATTAAAAACTCTAAATTAACTACTTCTGTTCTATAAGTTATTTACTTGAAGATCAGAATTTTGTTAATAGTTTAAAATTGAAAACTCTAAAATAACTACTTGTGTTCTATAAGTTATTTACTTGAAGATCACAATTTTGCTAATAGTTTAAAATTAAAAACTGTAAATTAACTACTTCTGTTCTATAAGTTATTTACATGAAGTTCAGAATTTGGTTAATAGTTTAAAATTGAAAACCCTAAAATAAATACTTTTGTTCTATAAGTTATTTACTTGAAGATCTGCATTTTGTTAATAGTTTAAAATTAAAAACTCTAAATTAACTACTTCTGTTCTATTAGTTATTTACTTGAAGATCAGAATTTGGTTAATAGTTTAGAATTGAAAACTCTCAAATAACTACTTTTGTTCTATAAGTTATTTACTTGAAGATCTGCATTTTGTTAATAGTTTAAAATTAAAGCTATAATCTAACTACTTTTGTTCTTTTAGTTATTTACTTAAAGAACAGAAATATGTAGACAATTTAAAATCAAAATCTTCAAACTAATACTTTAGTTCTTTAAGTTATTTACTTGAAGATCAGAATTTTGTTAATAGTTCAAAATTGAAAATACTAAAATAACTACGTTTGTTCTATAAGTTATTTACTTGAAGATCTGGATTTTGTTAATTGTTTAAAATTAAAAACTCTAAATTAACTACTTCTGTTCTATAAGTTATTTACTTAAAGATCAGAATTTTGTTAATAGTTTAAAATTGAAAACTCTAAAATAACTACTTTTGTTCTATAAGTTATTTACTTGAAGAACAGAATTTTGTTAATAGTTTAAAATTAAAAACGCTCAATTAACTACTTCTGTTCTATAAGTTATTTACTTGAAGATCAGAATTTTGCTAATAGTTTAAAATTGACAACCCTAAAATAACTACTTTTCTTCTATAAGCTATTTACTTGAAGATCAGAATTTTGCTAATAGTTTAAAATTGAAAACCCTAAAATAACTACTTTTGTTCTATAAATTATTTACTTGAAGATCTGCATTTTGTTAATAGTTTAAAATTAAAAACTCTAAATTAACTACTTCTGTTCTATAAGTTATTTACTTGAAGATCAGAATTTTGTTAATAGTTTAAAATTGAAAACTCTAAAATAACTACTTGTGTTCTATAAGTTATTTACTTGAAGATCACAATTTTGCTAATAGTTTAAAATTAAAAACTGTAAATTAACTACTTCTGTTCTATAAGTTATTTACATGAAGTTCAGAATTTTGTTAATAGTTTAAAATTGAAAACCCTAAAATAAATACTTTTGTTCTATAAGTTATTTACTTGAAGATCTGCATTTTGTTAATAGTTTAAAATTAAAAACTCTAAATTAACTACTTCTGTTCTATTAGTTATTTACTTGAAGATCAGAATTTGGTTAATAGTTTAGAATTGAAAACTCTCAAATAACTACTTTTGTTCTATAAGTTATTTACTTGAAGATCTGCATTTTGTTAATAGTTTAAAATTAAAGCTATAATCTAACTACTTTTGTTCTTTTAGTTATTTACTTAAAGAACAGAAATATGTAGACAATTTAAAATCAAAATCTTCAAACTAATACTTTAGTTCTTTAAGTTATTTACTTGAAGATCAGAATTTTGTTAATAGTTCAAAATTGAAAATACTAAAATAACTACGTTTGTTCTATAAGTTATTTACTTGAAGATCTGGATTTTGTTAATTGTTTAAAATTAAAAACTCTAAATTAACTACTTCTGTTCTATAAGTTATTTACTTAAAGATCAGAATTTTGTTAATAGTTTAAAATTGAAAACTCTAAAATAACTACTTTTGTTCTATAAGTTATTTACTTGAAGAACAGAATTTTGTTAATAGTTTAAAATTAAAAACGCTCAATTAACTACTTCTGTTCTATAAGTTATTTACTTGAAGATCAGAATTTTGCTAATAGTTTAAAATTGACAACCCTAAAATAACTACTTTTCTTCTATAAGCTATTTACTTGAAGATCAGAATTTTGCTAATAGTTTAAAATTGAAAACCCTAAAATAACTACTTTTGTTCTATAAATTATTTACTTGAAGATCTGCATTTTGTTAATAGTTTAAAATTAAAAACTCTAAATTAACTACTTCTGTTCTATAAGTTATTTACTTGAAAATCAGAATTTTGTTAATAGTTTAAAATTGAAAACTCTAAAATAACTACTTGTGTTCTATAAGTTATTTACTTGAAGATCACAATTTTGCTAATAGTTTAAAATTAAAAACTGTAAATTAACTACTTCTGTTCTATAAGTTATTTACATGAAGTTCAGAATTTTGTTAATAGTTTAAAATTGAAAACCCTAAAATAAATACTTTTGTTCTATAAGTTATTTACTTGAAGATCTGCATTTTGTTAATAGTTTAAAATTAAAAACTCTAAATTAACTACTTCTGTTCTATTAGTTATTTACTTGAAGATCAGAATTTGGTTAATAGTTTAGAATTGAAAACTCTCAAATAACTACTTTTGTTCTATAAGTTATTTACTTGAAGATCTGCATTTTGTTAATAGTTTAAAATTAAAGCTATAATCTAACTACTTTTGTTCTTTTAGTTATTTACTTAAAGAACAGAAATATGTAGACAATTTAAAATCAAAATCTTCAAACTAATACTTTAGTTCTTTAAGTTATTTACTTGAAGATCAGAATTTTGTTAATAGTTCAAAATTGAAAATACTAAAATAACTACGTTTGTTCTATAAGTTATTTACTTGAAGATCTGGATTTTGTTAATTGTTTAAAATTAAAAACTCTAAATTAACTACTTCTGTTCTATAAGTTATTTACTTAAAGATCAGAATTTTGTTAATAGTTTAAAATTGAAAACTCTAAAATAACTACTTTTGTTCTATAAGTTATTTACTTGAAGAACAGAATTTTGTTAATAGTTTAAAATTAAAAACGCTCAATTAACTACTTCTGTTCTATAAGTTATTTACTTGAAGATCAGAATTTTGCTAATAGTTTAAAATTGACAACCCTAAAATAACTACTTTTCTTCTATAAGCTATTTACTTGAAGATCAGAATTTTGCTAATAGTTTAAAATTGAAAACCCTAAAATAACTACTTTTGTTCTATAAATTATTTACTTGAAGATCTGCATTTTGTTAATAGTTTAAAATTGAAAACCCTTAAATAACTACTTTTCTTCTATAAGTTATTTACTTGAAGATCAGAATTTTGCTAATAGTTTAAAATTGAAAACCCTAAAATAACTACTTTTGTTCTATAAGTTATTTACTTGAAGATCTGCATTTTGTTAATAGTTTAAAATTAAAAACTCCAAATTAACTACTTGTGTTCTATAAGTTATTTACTTGAAAAACACAATTTTGTAGCAATTTAAAATCAAAATCTTCTAACTAATACTTTAGTTCTTTAAGTTATTTACTTGAAGATCACAATTTTGCTAATAGTTTAAAATTGAAAACCCTAAAATAACTATTTTTGTTCTATAAGTTATTTACTTGAAGATCTGCATTTTGTTAATAGTTTAAAATTAAAAACTCTAAATTAACTACTTCTGTTCTATAAGTTATTTACTTGAAGATCAGAATTTTGTTAATAGTTTAGAATTGAAAACTCTAAAATAACTACTTTTGTTCTATAAGTTATTTACTTGAAGAACAGAATTTTTTAGCAATTTAAAATCAAAATCTTCTAACTAATACTTTAGTTCTTTAAGTTATTTACTTGAAGATCAGAATTTTGCTACTAGTTTAAAATTGAAAACCTTAAAATAACTACTTTTGTTCTATAAGTTATTTACTTGAAGATCTGCATTTTGTTAATAGTTTAAAATTAAAGCTATAATCTTACTACTTTTGTTCTTTTAGTTATTTACTTAAAGAACAGAAATATGTAGACAATTTAAAATCAAAATCTTCAAACTAATACTTTAGTTCTTTAAGTTATTTACTTAAAGAACAGAATTTTGTGGCAATTTAAAATCAAAATCTTCTAACTAATACTTTAGTTCTTTAAGTTATTTACTTGAAGATCAGAATTTTGCTAATAGTTTAAAATTGAAAACCCTAAAATAACTATTTTTGTTCTATAAGTTATTTACTTGAAGATCTGCATTTTGTTATTAGTTTAAAATTAAAAACTCTAAATTAACTACTTCTGTTCTATAAGTTATTTACTTGAAGATCAGAATTTTGTTAATAGTTTAAAATTGAAAACTCTAAAATAACTACTTGTGTTCTATAAGTTATTTACTTGAAGAACAGAATTTTGTAGCAATTTAAAATCAAAATCTTCTAACTAATACTTTAGTTCTTTAAGTTATTTACTTAAAGAACAGAATTTTGTGGCAATTTAAAATCAAAATCTTCTAACTAATACTTTAGTTCTTTAAGTTATTTACTTGAAGATCAGAATTTTGCTAATAGTTTAAAATTGAAAACCCTAAAATAACTATTTTTGTTCTATAAGTTATTTACTTGAAGATCTGCATTTTGTTATTAGTTTAAAATTAAAAACTCTAAATTAACTACTTCTGTTCTATAAGTTATTTACTTGAAGATCAGAATTTTGTTAATAGTTTAAAATTGAAAACTCTAAAATAACTACTTGTGTTCTATAAGTTATTTACTTGAAGAACAGAATTTTGTAGCAATTTAAAATCAAAATCTTCTAACTAATACTTTAGTTCTTTAAGTTATTTACTTGAAGATCACAATTTTGCTAATAGTTTAAAATTGAAAACCATAAAATAACTACTTTTCTTCTATAAGTTATTTACTTTTTAGATCAGAATTTTGCTAATAGTTTAAAATTGAAACCCTAAAATAACTACTGTTGTTCTATAAGTTATTTACTTGAAGATCTGCATTTTGTTAATAGTTTAAAATTAAAAACTCTAAATTAACTACTTCTGTTCTATAAGTTATTTACTTGAAGATCAGAATTTTGTTAATAGTTTAAAATTGAAAACTCTAAAATAACTACTTGTGTTCTATAAGTTATTTACTTGAAGAACAGAATTTTGTAGCAATTTAAAATCAAAATCTTCTAACTAATACTTTAGTTCTTTAAGTTATTTACTTGAAGATCACAATTTTGCTAATAGTTTAAAATTGAAAACCCTAAATTAACTATTTTTGTTCTATAAGTTATTTACTTGAAGATCTGCATTTTGTTAATAGTTTAAAATTAAAAACTCTAAATTAACTACTTCTGTTCTTTTAGTTATTTACTTAAAGAACAGAAATATGTAGACAATTTAAAATCAAAATCTTCAAACTAATACTTTAGTTCTTTAAGTTATTTACTTAAAGAACAGAATTTTGTGGCAATTTAAAATCAAAATCTTCTAACTAATACTTTAGTTCTTTAAGTTATTTACTTGAAGATCAGAATTTTGCTAATAGTTTAAAATTGAAAACCCTAAAATAACTATTTTTGTTCTATAAGTTATTTACTTGAAGATCTGCATTTTGTTATTAGTTTAAAATTAAAAACTCTAAATTAACTACTTCTGTTCTATAAGTTATTTACTTGAAGATCAGAATTTTGCTAATAGTTTAAAATTGAAAACCCTAAAATAACTACTTTTGTTCTATAAGTTATTTACTTGAAGATCTGCATTTTGTTAATAGTTTGAAATTAAAGCTATAATCTAACTACTTATGTTCTTTTAGTTATTTACTTAAAGAACAAAAATTTGTAGACAATTTAAAATCGAAGTCTTCAAACTATAATACTTAAGTTCTTTAAGTTATTTACTTGAAGATCAGAATTTTGTTAATAGTTTAAAATTGAAAACCCTAAAATAACTACTTTTGTTCTATAAGTTATTTACTTGAAGATCTGCATTTTGTTAATAGTTTAAAATTAAAAACTCTAAATTAACTACTTCTGTTCTATAAGTTATTTACATGAAGATCAGTATTTTGTTAATAGTTTAAAATTGAAAACCCTAAAATAACTACTTTTGTTCTATAAGTTATTTACTTCAAGATCTGCATTTTGTTAATAGTTTAAAATTAAAAACTCTAAATTACCTACTTCTGTTCTATAAGTTATTTACTTGAAGATCAGAATATTGCTAATAGTTTAAAATTGAAAACTCTAAAATAACTACTTTTGTTCTATGAGTTATTTACTTGAAGAACAGAATTTTGTAGCAATGTAAAATCAAAATCTTCTAACTAATACTTTAGTTCTTTAAGTTATTTACTTGAAGATCAGAATTTTGCTATTAGTTTAAAATTGAAAACCCTAAAATAACTACTTTTCTTCTATAAGTTATTTACTTGAAGATCTGCATTTTGTTAATAGTTTAAAATTAAAAACTCTAAATTAACTACTTCTGTTCTATAAGTTATTTACATGAAGATCAGTATTTTGTTAATAGTTTAAAATTGAAAACCCTAAAATAACTACTTTTGTTCTATAAGTTATTTACTTGAAGATCAGAATATTGTTAATAGTTTAAAATTGAAAACTTTAAAATAACTACTTTTGTTCTATAAGTTATTTACTTGAAGAACAGAATTTTGTAGCAATGTAAAATCAAAATCTTCTAACTAATACTTTAGTTCTTTAAGTTATTTACTAGAAGATCAGAATTTTGCTAATAGTTTAAAATTGAAAACCCTAAAATAACGACTTTTGTTCTATAAGTTATTGACTTGAAGATCTGCATTTTGTTAATAGTTTAAAATTAAAGCTATAATCTAACTACTTTTGTTCTTTTATTTATTTACTTAAAGAACAGAAATATGTAGACTATTTAAAATCAAAATCTCCAAACTAATACTTTAGTTCTTTAAGTTATTTACTTTAAGATCAGAATTTTGTTAATAGTTCAAAATTGAAAATACTAAAATGACTACGTTTGTTCTATAAGTTATTTAATATAAGATCTGGATTTTGTTAATAGTTTAAAATTAAAAACTCTAAATTAACAACTTCTGTTCTATAAGTTATATACTTGAAGATTAGAATTTTGTTAATAGTTTAAAATTGAAAACCCTAAAATAACTACTTTTGTTCTATAAGTTATTTACTTGAAGATCTGCATTTTGTTAATAGTTTAAAATTAAAGCTATAATCTAACTACTTTTGTTCTTTTAGTTATTTACTTAAAGAACAGAAATATGTAGACAATTTAAAATCAAAATCTTCAAACTAATACTTTAGTTCCTTAAGTTATTTACTTGAAGATCAGAATTTTGTTAATAGTTTAAAATTGAAAACCCTAAAATAACTACTTTTGTTCTATAAGTTATTTACTTGAAGATCTGCATTTTGTTAATAGTTTAAAATTAAAAACTCTAAATTAACTACTTCTGTTCTATAAGTTATTTACTTGAAGATCAGAATATTGTTAATAGTTTAAAATTGAAAACTCTAAAATAACTACTTTTGTTCTATAAGTTATTTACTTGAAGAACAGAATTTTGTAGCAATGTAAAATCAAAATCTTCTAACTAATACTTTAGTTCTTTAAGTTATTTACTTGAAGATCAGAATTTTGCTAATAGTTTAAAATTGAAAACCCTAAAATAACTACTTTTGTTCTATAAGTTATTTACTTGAAGATCTGCATTTTGTTAATAGTTTAAAATTAAAGCTATAATCTAACTACTTATGTTCTTTTAGTTATTTACTTAAAGAACAAAAATTTGTAGACAATTTAAAATCGAAGTCTTCAAACTAATACTTTAGTTCTTTAAGTTATTTACTTGAAGATCAGAATTTTGTTAATAGTTTAAAATTGAAAACCCTAAAATAACTATTTTTGTTCTATAAGTTATTTACTTGAAGATCTGGATTTTGTTAATAGTTTAAAATTAAAAACTCTAAATTAACTACTTCTGTTCTATAAGTTATTTACTTGAAGATCAGAATGTTGTTAATAGTTTAAAATAGAAAACTCTAAAATAAATACTTTTGTTCTATAAGTTATTTACTTGAAGATCTGCATTTTGTTAATAGTTTAAAATTAAAAACGCTAAATTAACTACATCTGTTCTATAAGTTATTTACTTGAAGATCAGAATTTTGTTAATAGTTTAAAATTGAAAACCCTAAAATAACTACTTCTGTTCTATAAGTTATTTACTTGAAGATCTGCATTTTGTTAATAGTTTAAAATTAAAAACTCTAAATTAACTACTTCTGTTCTATAAGTTATTTACTTGAAGATCAGAATATTGTTAATAGTTTAAAATTGAAGACTCTAAAATAACTACTTTTGTTCTATAAGTTATTTACTTGAAGAACAGAATTTTGTAGCAATGTAAAATCAAAATCTTCTAACTAATACTTTAGTTCTTTAAGTTATTTACTTGAAGATCAGAATTTTGCTAATAGTTTAAAATTGAAAACCCTAAAATAACTACTTTTGTTCTATAAGTTATTTACTTGAAGATCTGCATTTTGTTAATAGTTTAAAATTAAAAACTCTAAATTAACTACTTCTGTTCTATAAGTTATTTACATGAAGATCAGTATTTTGTTAATAGTTTAAAATTGAAAACCCTAAAATAACTACTTTTGTTCTATAAGTTATTTACTTAAAGATCTGCATTTTGTTAATAGTTTAAAATTAAAAACTCTAAATTAACTACTTCTGTTCTATAAATTATTTACTTGAAGATCAGAATATTGCTAATAGTTTAAAATTGAAAACTCTAAAATAACTACTTTTGTTCTATAAGTTATTTACTTGAAGAACAGAATTTTGTAGCAATGTAAAATCAAAATCTTCTAACTAATACTTTAGTTCTTTAAGTTATTTACTTGAAGATCAGAATTTTGCTAATAGTTTAAAATTGAAAACCCTAAAATAACTACTTTTGTTCTATAAGTTATTTACTTGAAGATCAGAATTTTGCTAATAGTTTAAAATTGAAAACCCTAAAATAACTACTTTTGTTCTATAAGTTATTTACTTGAAGATCTGCATTTTGTTAATGGTTTAAAATTAAAGCTATAATCTAACTACTTATGTTCTTTTAGTTATTTACTTAAAGAACAAAAATTTGTAGACAATTTAAAATCGAAGTCTTCAAACTAATACTTTAGTTCTTTAAGTTATTTACTTGAAGATCAGAATTTTGTTAATAGTTTAAAATTGAAAACCCTAAAATAACTATTTTTGTTCTATAAGTTATTTACTTGAAGATCTGGATTTTGTTAATAGTTTAAAATTAAAAACTCTAAATTAACTACTTCTGATCTATAAGTTATTTACTTGAAGATCAGAATTTTGTTAATAGTTTAAAATTGAAAACTATAATTAACTACTTTTGTTCTATAAGTTATTTACTTGAAGATCTGCATTTTGTTAATAGTTTAAAATTAAAGCTATAATCTAACTACTTTTGTTCTTTTAGTTATTTACTAAAAGAACAGAAATTTGTAGACAATTTAAAATCGAAGTCTTCAAACTAATACTTTAGTTCTTTAAGTTATTTACTTGAAGATCAGAATTTTGTTAATAGTTTAAAATTGAAAACCCTAAAATAACTATTTTTGTTCTATAAGTTATTTACTTGAAGATCTGGATTTTGTTAATAGTTTAAAATTAAAAACTCTAAATTAACTACTTCTGTTCTATAAGTTATTTACTTGAAGATCAGAATATTGTTAATAGTTTAAAATTGAAAACTCTAAAATAATTACTTTTGTTCTATAAGTTATTTACTTGAAGAACAGAATTTTGTAGCAATGTAAAATCAAAATCTTCTAACTAATACTTTAGTTCTTTAAGTGATTTACTAGAAGATCAGAATTTTGCTAATAGTTTAAAATTGAAAACCCTAAAATAACGACTTTTGTTCTATAAGTTATTTACTTGAGATCTGCATTTTGTTAATAGTTTAAAATTAAAGCTATAATCTAACTACTTTTGTTCTTTTATTTATTTACTTAAAGAACAGAAATATGTAGACTATTTAAAATCAAAATCTTCAAACTAATACTTTAGTTCTTTAAGTTATTTACTTGAAGATCAGAATTTTGTTAATAGTTCAAAATTGAAAATACTAAAATGACTACGTTTGTTCTATAAGTTATTTAATATAAGATCTGGATTTTGTTAATAGTTTAAAATTAAAAACTCTAAATTAACAACTTCTGTTCTATAAGTTATTTACTTGAAGATTAGAATTTTGGTAATAGTTTAAAATTGAAAACCCTAAAATAACTACTTTTGTTCTATAAGTTATTTACTTGAAGATCTGCATTTTGTTAATAGTTTAAAATTAAAGCTATAATCTAACTACTTTTGTTCTTTTAGTTATTTACTTAAAGAACAGAAATATGTAGACAATTTAAAATCAAAGTCTTCAAACTAATACTTTAGTTCCTTAAGTTATTTACTTGAAGATCAGAATTTTGTTAATAGTTTAAAATTGAAAACCCTAAAATAACTACTTTTGTTCTATAAGTTATTTACTTGAAGATCTGCATTTTGTTAATAGTTTAAAATTAAAAACTCTAAATTAACTACTTCTGTTCTATAAGTTATTTACTTGAAGATCAGAATATTGTTAATAGTTTAAAATTGAAAACTCTAAAATAACTACTTTTGTTCTTTAAGTTATTTACTTGAAGAACAGAATTTTGTAGCAATGTAAAATCAAAATCTTCTAACTAATACTTTAGTTCTTTAAGTTATTTACTTGAAGATCAGAATTTTGCTAATAGTTTAAAATTGAAAACCCTAAAATAACTACTTTTGTTCTATAAGTTATTTACTTGAAGATCTGCATTTTGTTAATAGTTTGAAATTAAAGCTATAATCTAACTACTTATGTTCTTTTAGTTATTTACTTAAAGAACAAAAATTTGTAGACAATTTAAAATCGAAGTCTTCAAACTATAATACTTAAGTTCTTTAAGTTATTTACTTGAAGATCAGAATTTTGTTAATAGTTTAAAATTGAAAACCCTAAAATAACTACTTTTGTTCTATAAGTTATTTACTTAAAGATCTGCATTTTGTTAATAGTTTAAAATTAAAAACTCTAAATTAACTACTTCTGTTCTATAAGTTATTTACATGAAGATCAGTATTTTGTTAATAGTTTAAAATTGAAAACCCTAAAATAACTACTTTTGTTCTATAAGTTATTTACTTAAAGATCTGCATTTTGTTAATAGTTTAAAATTAAAAACTCTAAATTAACTACTTCTGTTCTATAATTTATTTACTTGAAGATCAGAATATTGCTAATAGTTTAAAATTGAAAACTCTAAAATAACTACTTTTGTTCTATAAGTTATTTACTTGAAGAACAGAATTTTGTAGCAATGTAAAATCAAAATCTTCTAACTAATACTTTAGTTCTTTAAGTTATTTACTTGAAGATCAGAATTTAGCTAATAGTTTAAAATTGAAAACCCTAAAATAACTATTTTTGTTCTATAAGTTATTTACTTGAAGATCTGGATTTTGTTAATAGTTTAAAATTAAAAACTCTAAATTAACTACTTCTGTTCTATAAGTTATTTACTTGAAGATCTGGATTTTGTTAATAGTTTAAAATTAAAAACTCTAAATTAACTACTTCTGTTCTATAAGTTATTTACTTGAAGATCAGAATGTTGCTAATAGTTTAAAATAGAAAACTCTAAAATAAATACATTTGTTCTATAAGTTATTTACTTGAAGATCTGCATTTTGTTAATAGTTTAAAATTAACAACGCTAAATTAACTACATCTGTTCTATAAGTTATTTACTTGAAGATCAGAATTTTGTTAATAGTTTAAAATTGAAAACCCTAAAATAACTACTTCTGTTCTATAAGTTATTTACTTGAAGATCTGCATTTTGTTAATAGTTTAAAATTAAAAACTCTAAATTAACTACTTCTGTTCTATAAGTTATTTACTTGAAGATCAGAATATTGTTAATAGTTTAAAATTGAAGACTCTAAAATAACTACTTTTGTTCTATAAGTTATTTACTTGAAGAACAGAATTTTGTAGCAATGTAAAATCAAAATCTTCTAACTAATACTTTAGTTCTTTAAGTTATTTACTTGAAGATCAGAATTTTGCTAATAGTTTAAAATTGAAAACCCTAAAATAACTACTTTTGTTCTATAAGTTATTTACTTGAAGATCTGCATTTTGTTAATAGTTTAAAATTAAAAACTCTAAATTAACTACTTCTGTTCTATAAGTTATTTACATGAAGATCAGTATTTTGTTAATAGTTTAAAATTGAAAACCCTAAAATAACTACTTTTGTTCTATAAGTTATTTACTTAAAGATCTGCATTTTGTTAATAGTTTAAAATTAAAAACTCTAAATTAACTACTTCTGTTCTATAAATTATTTACTTGAAGATCAGAATATTGCTAATAGTTTAAAATTGAAAACTCTAAAATAACTACTTTTGTTCTATAAGTTATTTACTTGAAGAACAGAATTTTGTAGCAATGTAAAATCAAAATCTTCTAACTAATACTTTAGTTCTTTAAGTTATTTACTTGAAGATCAGAATTTTGCTAATAGTTTAAAATTGAAAACCCTAAAATAACTACTTTTGTTCTATAAGTTATTTACTTGAAGATCAGAATTTTGCTAATAGTTTAAAATTGAAAACCCTAAAATAACTACTTTTGTTCTATAAGTTATTTACTTGAAGATCTGCATTTTGTTAATGGTTTAAAATTAAAGCTATAATCTAACTACTTATGTTCTTTTAGTTATTTACTTAAAGAACAAAAATTTGTAGACAATTTAAAATCGAAGTCTTCAAACTAATACTTTAGTTCTTTAAGTTATTTACTTGAAGATCAGAATTTTGTTAATAGTTTAAAATTGAAAACCCTAAAATAACTATTTTTGTTCTATAAGTTATTTACTTGAAGATCTGGATTTTGTTAATAGTTTAAAATTAAAAACTCTAAATTAACTACTTCTGATCTATAAGTTATTTACTTGAAGATCAGAATTTTGTTAATAGTTTAAAATTGAAAACTCTAAATTAACTACTTTTGTTCTATAAGTTATTTACTTGAAGATCTGCATTTTGTTAATAGTTTCTATTTCTAATCTTCTAACTAATACTTTAGTTCTTTAAGTGATTTACTAGAAGATCAGAATTTTGCTAATAGTTTAAAATTGAAAACCCTAAAATAACGACTTTTGTTCTATAAGTTATTTACTTGAGATCTGCATTTTGTTAATAGTTTAAAATTAAAGCTATAATCTAACTACTTTTGTTCTTTTATTTATTTACTTAAAGAACAGAAATATGTAGACTATTTAAAATCAAAATCTTCAAACTAATACTTTAGTTCTTTAAGTTATTTACTTGAAGATCAGAATTTTGTTAATAGTTCAAAATTGAAAATACTAAAATGACTACGTTTGTTCTATAAGTTATTTAATATAAGATCTGGATTTTGTTAATAGTTTAAAATTAAAAACTCTAAATTAACAACTTCTGTTCTATAAGTTATTTACTTGAAGATTAGAATTTTGGTAATAGTTTAAAATTGAAAACCCTAAAATAACTACTTTTGTTCTATAAGTTATTTACTTGAAGATCTGCATTTTGTTAATAGTTTAAAATTAAAGCTATAATCTAACTACTTTTGTTCTTTTAGTTATTTACTTAAAGAACAGAAATATGTAGACAATTTAAAATCAAAATCTTCAAACTAATACTTTAGTTCCTTAAGTTATTTACTTGAAGATCAGAATTTTGTTAATAGTTTAAAATTGAAAACCCTAAAATAACTACTTTTGTTCTATAAGTTATTTACTTGAAGATCTGCATTTTGTTAATAGTTTAAAATTAAAGCTATAATCTAACTACTTTTGTTCTTTTAGTTATTTACTTAAAGAAAAGAAATTTGTAGACAATTTAAAATCGAAGTCTTCAAACTAATACTTTAGTTCTTTAAGTTATTTACTTGAAGAGCAGAATTTTGTTAATAGTTTAAAATTGAAAACCCTAAAATAACTACTTTTGTTCTATAAGTTATTTACTTGAAGATCTGCATTTTGTTAATAGTTTAAAATTAAAAACTCTAAATTAACTACTTCTGTTCTATAAGTTATTTACTTGAAGATCAGAATGTTGTTAATAGTTTAAAATAGAAAACTCTAAAATAACTACTTTTGTTCTATAAGTTATTTACTTGAAGATCTGCATTTTGTTAATAGTTTAAAATTAAAAACGCTAAATTAACTACATCTGTTCTATAAGTTATTTACTTGAAGATCAGAATTTTGTTAAGAGTTTAAAATTGAAAACCCTAAAATAACTACTTCTGTTCTATAAGTTATTTACTTGAAGATCTGCATTTTGTTAATAGTTTAAAATTAAAAACTCTAAATTAACTACTTCTGTTCTATAAGTTATTTACTTGAAGATCAGAATATTGTTAATAGTTTAAAATTGAAGACTCAAAAATAACTACTTTTGTTCTATAAGTTATTTACTTGAAGAACAGAAATTTGTAGCAATGTAAAATCAAAATCTTCCAACTAATACTTTAGTTCTTTAAGTTATTTACTTGAAGATCAGAATTTTGCTAATAGTTTAAAATTGAAAACCCTAAAATAACTACTTTTGTTCTATAAGTTGTTTACTTGAAGATCTGCATTTTGTTAATAGTTTAAAATTAAAAACTCTAAATTAACTACTTCTGTTCTATAAGTTATTTACATGAAGATCAGTATTTTGTTAATAGTTTAAAATTGAAAACCCTAAAATAACTACTTTTGTTCTATAAGTTATTTACTTGAAGATCTGCATTTTGTTAATAGTTTAAAATTAAAAACTCTAAATTAACTACTTCTGTTCTATAAGTTATTTACTTGAAGATCAGAATATTGTTAATAGTTTAAAATTGAAAACTCTAAAATAACTACTTTTGTTCTATAAGTTATTTACTTGAAGAACAGAATTTTGTAGCAATGTAAAATCAAAATCTTCTAACTAATACTGTAGTTCTGTAAGTTATTTACTTGAAGATCAGAATTTTGCTAATAGTTTAAAATTGAAAACCCTAAAATAACTACTTTTGTTCTATAAGTTATTTACTTGAAGATCTGCATTTTGTTAATAGTTTAAAATTAAAGCTATAATCTAACTACTTTTGTTCTTTTTGTTATTTACTTAAAGAAAAGAAATTTGTAGACAATTTAAAATCGAAGTCTTCAAACTAATACTTTAGTTCTTTAAGTTATTTACTTGAAGATCAGAATTTTGTTATTAGTTTAAAATTGAAAACCCTAAAATAACTATTTTTGTTCTAAAAGTTATTTACTTGAAGATCTGGAGTTTGTTCATAGTTTAAAATTAAAAACTCTAAATTAACTACTTCTGTTCTATAAGTTATTTACTTGAAGATCAGAATGTTGTTAATAGTTTAAAATAGAAAACTCTAAAATAACTACTTTTGTTCTATAAGTTATTTACTTAAAGATCTGCATTTTGTTAATAGTTTAAAATTGAAAACTCAAAATAACTACTTTTGTTCTATAAGTTATTTACGTGAAGAACAGAATTTTGTAGCAATTTAAAATCAAAATCTTCTAACTAATACTTTAGTTCTTTAAGTTATTAACTTGAAGATCAGAATTGTGGTTATAGTTTAAAATTGAAAACCCTAAAATACCTACTTTTGTTCTATAAGTTATTTACTTGAAGATTTGCATTTTGTTAATAGTTTAACATTAAAAACTCTAAATTACCTACTTCTGTTCTATAAGTTATTTATTTGAAAATCACTATTTTGTTAATAGTTTCAAATTAAAGCTATAAACTAACTACTTTTGTTCCTTTAGTTTTTTACTTAAAGAACAGAAATTTGTAGACAATTTAAAATCGAGATCTTCAAACTAATACTTTAGTTCTTTAAGTTATTTACTTGAAGATCAGAATTTTGTTAATAGTTTAAAATTGAAAACCCTAAAATGATTATTTTTGTTCTATAAGTTATTTACTTGAAGATCTGCACTTTGTTAATAGTTTAAAATTAAAAACTCTAAATTAACAACTTCTGTTCTATAAGTTATTTACTTGTAAATCAGAATATTGTTAATAGTTTAAAATTGAAAACCCTAAAATAATTACTTTTGTTCTATAAGTTATTTACTTGAAGAACAGAATTTTGTAGCAATGTAAAATCAAAATCTTCTAACTAATACTTTAGTTCTTTAAGTTATTTACTAGAAGATCAGAATTTTGCTAATAGTTTAAAATTGAAAACCCTAAAATAACGACTTTTGTTCTATAAGTTATTGACTTGAAGATCTGCATTTTGTTAATAGTTTATAATTAAAGCTATAATCTAACTACTTTTGTTCTTTTATTTATTTACTTAAAGAACAAAAATATGTAGACTATTTAAAATCAAAATCTCCAAACTAATACTTTAGTTCTTTAAGTTATTTACTTGAAGATCAGAATTTTGTTAATAGTTCAAAATTGTAAATACTAAAATGACTACGTTTGTTCTATAAGTTATTTAATATAAGATCTGGATTTTGTTAAGAGTTTAAAATTAAAAACTCTAAATTAACAACTTCTGTTCTATAAGTTATTTACTTGAAGATTAGAATATTGTTAATAGTTTAAAATTGAAAACCCTAAAATAACTACTTTTGTTCTATAAGTTATTTACTTGAAGATCTGCATTTTGTTAATAGTTTAAAATTAAAGCTATAATCTAACTACTTTTGTTCTTTTAGTTATTTACTTAAAGAACAGAAATATGTAGACAATTTAAAATCAAAATCTTCAAACTAATACTTTAGTTCCTTAAGTTATTTACTTGAAGATCAGAATTTTGTTAATAGTTTAAAATTGAAAACCCTAAAATAACTACTTTTGTTCTATAAGTTATTTACTTGAAGATCTGCATTTTGTTAATAGTTTAAAATTAAAAACTCTAAATTAACTACTTCTGTTCTATAAGTTATTTACTTGAAGATCAGAATATTGTTAATAGTTTAAAATTGAAAACTCTAAAATAACTACTTTTGTTCTATAAGTTATTTACTTGAAGAACAGAATTTTGTAGCAATGTAAAATCAATATCTTCTAACTAATACTTTAGTTCTTTAAGTTATTTACTTGAAGATCAGAATTTTGCTAATAGTTTAAAATTGAAAACCCTAAAATAACTACTTTTGTTCTATAAGTTATTTAGTTGAAGATCTGCATTTTGTTAATAGTTTAAAATTAAAGCTATAATCTAACTACTTATGTTCTTTTAGTTATTTACTTAAAGAACAAAAATTTGTAGACAATTTAAAATCGAAGTCTTCAAACTAATACTTTAGTTCTTTAAGTTATTTACTTGAAGATCAGAATTTTGTTAATAGTTTAAAATTGAAAACCCTAAAATAACTATTTTTGTTCTATAAGTTATTTACTTGAAGATCTGGATTTTGTTAATAGTTTAAAATTAAAAACTCTAAATTAACTACTTCTGTTCTATAAGTTATTTACTTGAAGATCAGAATGTTGTTAATAGTTTAAAATAGAAAACTCTAAAATAACTACTTTTGTTCTATAAGTTATTTACTTGAAGATCTGCATTTTGTTAATAGTTTAAAATTAAAAACGCTAAATTAACTACATCTGTTCTATAAGTTATTTACTTGAAGATCAGAATTTTTTTAATAGTTTAAAATTGAAAACCCTAAAATAACTACTTCTGTTCTATAAGTTATTTACTTGAAGATCAGAATATTGTTAATAGTTTAAAATTGAAGACTCTAAAATAACTACTTTTGTTCTATAAGTTATTTACTTGAAGAACAGAATTTTGTAGCAATGTAAAATCAAAATCTTCTAACTAATACTTTAGTTCTTTAAGTTATTTACATGAAGATCAGTATTTTGTTAATAGTTTAAAATTGAAAACCCTAAAATAACTACTTTTGTTCTATAAGTTATTTACTTAAAGATCTGCATTTTGTTAATAGTTTAAAATTAAAAACTCTAAATTAACTACTTCTGTTCTATAAATTATTTACTTGAAGATCAGAATATTGCTAATAGTTTAAAATTGAAAACTCTAAAATAACTACTTTTGTTCTATAAGTTATTTACTTGAAGAACAGAATTTTGTAGCAATGTAAAATCAAAATCTTCTAACTAATACTTTAGTTCTTTAAGTTATTTACTTGAAGATCAGAATTTTGCTAATAGTTTAAAATTGAAAACCCTAAAATAACTACTTTTGTTCTATAAGTTATTTACTTGAAGATCTGCATTTTGTTAATAGTTTAAAATTAAAGCTATAATCTAACTACTTTTGTTCTTTTAGTTATTTACTTAAAGAAAAGAAATTTGTAGACAATTTAAAATCGAAGTCTTCAAACTAATACTTTAGTTCTTTAAGTTATTTACTTGAAGATCAGAATTTTGTTAATAGTTTAAAATTGAAAACCCTAAAATAACTACTTTTGTTCTATAAGTTATTTACTTGAAGATCTGCATTTTGTTAATAGTTTAAAATTAAAAACTCTAAATTAACTACTTCTGTTCTATAAGTTATTTACTTGAAGATCAGAATGTTGTTAATAGTTTAAAATAGAAAACTCTAAAATAACTACTTTTGTTCTATAAGTTATTTACTTGAAGATCTGCATTTTGTTAATAGTTTAAAATTAAAAACGCTAAATTAACTACATCTGTTCTATAAGTTATTTACTTGAAGATCAGAATTTTGTTAAGAGTTTAAAATTGAAAACCCTAAAATAACTACTTCTGTTCTATAAGTTATTTACTTGAAGATCTGCATTTTGTTAATAGTTTAAAATTAAAAACTCTAAATTAACTACTTCTGTTCTATAAGTTATTTACTTGAAGATCAGAATATTGTTAATAGTTTAAAATTGAAGACTCTAAAATAACTACTTTTGTTCTATAAGTTATTTACTTGAAGAACAGAATTTTGTAGCAATGTAAAATCAAAATCTTCTAACTAATACTTTAGTTCTTTAAGTTATTTACTTGAAGATCAGAATTTTGCTAATAGTTTAAAATTGAAAACCCTAAAATAACTACTTTTGTTCTATAAGTTGTTTACTTGAAGATCTGCATTTTGTTAATAGTTTAAAATTAAAAACTCTAAATTAACTACTTCTGTTCTATAAGTTATTTACATGAAGATCAGTATTTTGTTAATAGTTTAAAATTGAAAACCCTAAAATAACTACTTTTGTTCTATAAGTTATTTACTTGAAGATCTGCATTTTGTTAATAGTTTAAAATTAAAAACTCTAAATTAACTACTTCTGTTCTATAAGTTATTTACTTGAAGATCAGAATATTGTTAATAGTTTAAAATTGAAAACTCTAAAATAACTACTTTTGTTCTATAAGTTATTTACTTGAAGAACAGAATTTTGTAGCAATGTAAAAACAAAATCTTCTAACTAATACTTTAGTTCTTTAAGTTATTTACTTGAAGATCAGAATTTTGCTAATAGTTTAAAATTGAAAACCCTAAAATAACTACTTTAGTTCTTTAAGTTATTTACTTGAAGATCTGCATTTTGTTAATAGTTTAAAATTAAAGCTATAATCTAACTACTTTTGTTCTTTTTGTTATTTACTTAAAGAAAAGAAATTTGTAGACAATTTAAAATCGAAGTCTTCAAACTAATACTTTAGTTCTTTAAGTTATTTACTTGAAGATCAGAATTTTGTTATTAGTTTAAAATTGAAAACCCTAAAATAACTATTTTTGTTCTAAAAGTTATTTACTTGAAGATCTGGAGTTTGTTCATAGTTTAAAATTAAAAACTCTAAATTAACTACTTCTGTTCTATAAGTTATTTACTTGAAGATCAGAATGTTGTTAATAGTTTAAAATAGAAAACTCTAAAATAACTACTTTTGTTCTATAAGTTATTTACTTAAAGATCTGCATTTTGTTAATAGTTTAAAATTGAAAACTCAAAATAACTACTTTTGTTCTATAAGTTATTTACGTGAAGAACAGAATTTTGTAGCAATTTAAAATCAAAATCTTCTAACTAATACTTTAGTTCTTTAAGTTATTAACTTGAAGATCAGAATTGTGGTTATAGTTTAAAATTGAAAACCCTAAAATACCTACTTTTGTTCTATAAGTTATTTACTTGAAGATTTGCATTTTGTTAATAGTTTAACATTAAAAACTCTAAATTACCTACTTCTGTTCTATAAGTTATTTATTTGAAAATCACTATTTTGTTAATAGTTTCAAATTAAAGCTATAAACTAACTACTTTTGTTCTTTTAGTTTTTTACTTAAAGAACAGAAATTTGTAGACAATTTAAAATCGAGATCTTCAAACTAATACTTTAGTTCTTTAAGTTATTTACTTGAAGATCAGAATTTTGTTAATAGTTTAAAATTGAAAACCCTAAAATAATTACTTTTGTTCTATAAGTTATTTACTTGAAGATCTGCATTTTGTTAATAGTTTAAAATTAAAGCTATAATCTAACTACTTTTGATCTTTTATTTATTTACTTAAAGAACAGAAATATGTAGACTATTTAAAATCAAAATCTCCAAACTAATACTTTAGTTCTTTAAGTTATTTACTTGAAGATCAGAATTTTGTTAATAGTTCAAAATTGAAAATACTAAAATGACTACGTTTGTTCTATAAGTTATTTAATATAAGATCTGGATTTTGTTAAGAGTTTAAAATTAAAAACTCTAAATTAACAACTTCTGTTCTATAAGTTATTTACTTGAAGATTAGAATTTGGTTAATAGTTTAAAATTGAAAACCCTAAAATAACTACTTTTGTTCTATAAGTTATTTACTTGAAGATCTGCATTTTGTTAATAGTTTAAAATTAAAGCTATAATCTAACTACTTTTGTTTTTTTAGTTATTTACTTAAAGAACAGAAATATGTAGACAATTTAAAATCAAAATCTTCAAACTAATACTTTAGTTCCTTAAGTTATTTACTTGAAGATCAGAATTTTGTTAATAGTTTAAAATTGAAAACCCTAAAATAACTACTTTTGTTCTATAAGTTATTTACTTGAAGATCTGCATTTTGTTAATAGTTTAAAATTAAAAACTCTAAATTAACTACTTCTGTTCTATAAGTTATTTACTTGAAGATCTGCATTTTGTTAATAGTTTAAAATTAAAGCTATAATCTAACTACTTATGTTCTTTTAGTTATTTACTTAAAGAACAAAAATTTGTAGACAATTTAAAATCGAAGTCTTCAAACTAATACTTTAGTTCTTTAAGTTATTTACTTGAAGATCAGAATTTTGTTAATAGTTTAAAATTGAAAACCCTAAAATAACTATTTTTGTTCTATAAGTTATTTACTTGAAGATCTGGATTTTGTTAATAGTTTAAAATTAAAAACTCTAAATTAACTACTGCTGTTCTATAAGTTATTTACTTGAAGATCAGAATGTTGTTAATAGTTTAAAATAGAAAACTCTAAAATAACTACTTTTGTTCTATAAGTTATTTACTTGAAGATCTGCATTTTGTTAATAGTTTAAAATTAAAAACGCTAAGTTAACTACATCTGTTCTATAAGTTATTTACTTGAAGATCAGAATATTGTTAATAGTTTAAAATTGAAAACTCTAAAATAACTACTTTTGTTCTATAAGTTATTTACTTGAAGATCTGCATTTTGTTAATAGTTTAAAATTAAAAACTCTAAATTAACTACTTCTGTTCTATAAGTTATTTACTTGAAGATCAGAATATTGTTAATAGTTTAAAATTGAAAACTCTAAAATAACTACTTTTGTTCTATAAGTTATTTACTTGAAGAACAGAATTTTGTAGCAATGTAAAATCAAAATCTTCTAACTAATACTTTAGTTCTTTAAGTTATTTACTTGAAGATCAGAATTTTGCTAATAGTTTAAAATTGAAAACCCTAAAATAACTACTTTTGTTCTATAAGTTATTTACTTGAAGATCTGCATTTTGTTAATAGTTTAAAATTAAAGCTATAATCTAACTACTTATGTTCTTTTAGTTATTTACTTAAAGAACAAAAATTTGTAGACAATTTAAAATCGAAGTCTTCAAACTAATACTTTAGTTCTTTAAGTTATTTACTTGAAGATCAGAATTTTGTTAATAGTTTAAAATTGAAAACCCTAAAATAACTATTTTTGTTCTATAAGTTATTTACTTGAAGATCTGGATTTTGTTAATAGTTTAAAATTAAAAACTCTAAATTAACTACTTCTGTTCTATAAGTTATTTACTTGAAGATCAGAATGTTGTTAATAGTTTAAAATAGAAAACTCTAAAATAAATACTTTTGTTCTATAAGTTATTTACTTGAAGATCTGCATTTTGTTAATAGTTTAAAATTAAAAACGCTAAATTAACTACATCTGTTCTATAAGTTATTTACTTGAAGATCAGAATTTTGTTAATAGTTTAAAATTGAAAACCCTAAAATAACTACTTCTGTTCTATAAGTTATTTACTTGAAGATCTGCATTTTGTTAATAGTTTAAAATTAAAAACTCTAAATTAACTACTTCTGTTCTATAAGTTATTTACTTGAAGATCAGAATATTGTTAATAGTTTAAAATTGAAGACTCTAAAATAACTACTTTTGTTCTATAAGTTATTTACTTGAAGAACAGAATTTTGTAGCAATGTAAAATCAAAATCTTCTAACTAATACTTTAGTTCTTTAAGTTATTTACTTGAAGATCAGAATTTTGCTAATAGTTTAAAATTGAAAACCCTAAAATAACTACTTTTGTTCTATAAGTTATTTACTTGAAGATCTGCATTTTGTTAATAGTTTAAAATTAAAAACTCTAAATTAACTACTTCTGTTCTATAAGTTATTTACATGAAGATCAGTATTTTGTTAATAGTTTAAAATTGAAAACCCTAAAATAACTACTTTTGTTCTATAAGTTATTTACTTAAAGATCTGCATTTTGTTAATAGTTTAAAATTAAAAATTCTAAATTAACTACTTCTGTTCTATAAATTATTTACTTGAAGATCAGAATATTGCTAATAGTTTAAAATTGAAAACTCTAAAATAACTACTTTTGTTCTATAAGTTATTTACTTGAAGAACAGAATTTTGTAGCAATGTAAAATCAAAATCTTCTAACTAATACTTTAGTTCTTTAAGTTATTTACTTGAAGATCAGAATTTTGCTAATAGTTTAAAATTGAAAACCCTAAAATAACTACTTTTGTTCTATAAGTTATTTACTTGAAGATCAGAATTTTGCTAATAGTTTAAAATTGAAAACCCTAAAATAACTACTTTTGTTCTATAAGTTATTTACTTGAAGATCTGCATTTTGTTAATGGTTTAAAATTAAAGCTATAATCTAACTACTTATGTTCTTTTAGTTATTTACTTAAAGAACAAAAATTTGTAGACAATTTAAAATCGAAGTCTTCAAACTAATACTTTAGTTCTTTAAGTTATTTACTTGAAGATCAGAATTTTGTTAATAGTTTAAAATTGAAAACCCTAAAATAACTATTTTTGTTCTATAAGTTATTTACTTGAAGATCTGGATTTTGTTAATAGTTTAAAATTAAAAACTCTAAATTAACTACTTCTGATCTATAAGTTATTTACTTGAAGATCAGAATTTTGTTAATAGTTTAAAATTGAAAACTATAATTAACTACTTTTGTTCTATAAGTTATTTACTTGAAGATCTGCATTTTGTTAATAGTTTAAAATTAAAGCTATAATCTAACTACTTTTGTTCTTTTAGTTATTTACTAAAAGAACAGAAATTTGTAGACAATTTAAAATCGAAGTCTTCAAACTAATACTTTAGTTCTTTAAGTTATTTACTTGAAGATCAGAATTTTGTTAATAGTTTAAAATTGAAAACCCTAAAATAACTATTTTTGTTCTATAAGTTATTTACTTGAAGATCTGGATTTTGTTAATAGTTTAAAATTAAAAACTCTAAATTAACTACTTCTGTTCTATAAGTTATTTACTTGAAGATCAGAATATTGTTAATAGTTTAAAATTGAAAACTCTAAAATAATTACTTTTGTTCTATAAGTTATTTACTTGAAGAACAGAATTTTGTAGCAATGTAAAATCAAAATCTTCTAACTAATACTTTAGTTCTTTAAGTGATTTACTAGAAGATCAGAATTTTGCTAATAGTTTAAAATTGAAAACCCTAAAATAACGACTTTTGTTCTATAAGTTATTTACTTGAGATCTGCATTTTGTTAATAGTTTAAAATTAAAGCTATAATCTAACTACTTTTGTTCTTTTATTTATTTACTTAAAGAACAGAAATATGTAGACTATTTAAAATCAAAATCTTCAAACTAATACTTTAGTTCTTTAAGTTATTTACTTGAAGATCAGAATTTTGTTAATAGTTCAAAATTGAAAATACTAAAATGACTACGTTTGTTCTATAAGTTATTTAATATAAGATCTGGATTTTGTTAATAGTTTAAAATTAAAAACTCTAAATTAACAACTTCTGTTCTATAAGTTATTTACTTGAAGATTAGAATTTTGGTAATAGTTTAAAATTGAAAACCCTAAAATAACTACTTTTGTTCTATAAGTTATTTACTTGAAGATCTGCATTTTGTTAATAGTTTAAAATTAAAGCTATAATCTAACTACTTTTGTTCTTTTAGTTATTTACTTAAAGAACAGAAATATGTAGACAATTTAAAATCAAAATCTTCAAACTAATACTTTAGTTCCTTAAGTTATTTACTTGAAGATCAGAATTTTGTTAATAGTTTAAAATTGAAAACCCTAAAATAACTACTTTTGTTCTATAAGTTATTTACTTGAAGATCTGCATTTTGTTAATAGTTTAAAATTAAAAACTCTAAATTAACTACTTCTGTTCTATAAGTTATTTACTTGAAGATCAGAATATTGTTAATAGTTTAAAATTGAAAACTCTAAAATAACTACTTTTGTTCTTTAAGTTATTTACTTGAAGAACAGAATTTTGTAGCAATGTAAAATCAAAATCTTCTAACTAATACTTTAGTTCTTTAAGTTATTTACTTGAAGATCAGAATTTTGCTAATAGTTTAAAATTGAAAACCCTAAAATAACTACTTTTGTTCTATAAGTTATTTACTTGAAGATCTGCATTTTGTTAATAGTTTGAAATTAAAGCTATAATCTAACTACTTATGTTCTTTTAGTTATTTACTTAAAGAACAAAAATTTGTAGACAATTTAAAATCGAAGTCTTCAAACTATAATACTTAAGTTCTTTAAGTTATTTACTTGAAGATCAGAATTTTGTTAATAGTTTAAAATTGAAAACCCTAAAATAACTACTTTTGTTCTATAAGTTATTTACTTAAAGATCTGCATTTTGTTAATAGTTTAAAATTAAAAACTCTAAATTAACTACTTCTGTTCTATAAGTTATTTACATGAAGATCAGTATTTTGTTAATAGTTTAAAATTGAAAACCCTAAAATAACTACTTTTGTTCTATAAGTTATTTACTTAAAGATCTGCATTTTGTTAATAGTTTAAAATTAAAAACTCTAAATTAACTACTTCTGTTCTATAATTTATTTACTTGAAGATCAGAATATTGCTAATAGTTTAAAATTGAAAACTCTAAAATAACTACTTTTGTTCTATAAGTTATTTACTTGAAGAACAGAATTTTGTAGCAATGTAAAATCAAAATCTTCTAACTAATACTTTAGTTCTTTAAGTTATTTACTTGAAGATCAGAATTTAGCTAATAGTTTAAAATTGAAAACCCTAAAATAACTATTTTTGTTCTATAAGTTATTTACTTGAAGATCTGGATTTTGTTAATAGTTTAAAATTAAAAACTCTAAATTAACTACTTCTGTTCTATAAGTTATTTACTTGAAGATCTGGATTTTGTTAATAGTTTAAAATTAAAAACTCTAAATTAACTACTTCTGTTCTATAAGTTATTTACTTGAAGATCAGAATGTTGCTAATAGTTTAAAATAGAAAACTCTAAAATAAATACATTTGTTCTATAAGTTATTTACTTGAAGATCTGCATTTTGTTAATAGTTTAAAATTAACAACGCTAAATTAACTACATCTGTTCTATAAGTTATTTACTTGAAGATCAGAATTTTGTTAATAGTTTAAAATTGAAAACCCTAAAATAACTACTTCTGTTCTATAAGTTATTTACTTGAAGATCTGCATTTTGTTAATAGTTTAAAATTAAAAACTCTAAATTAACTACTTCTGTTCTATAAGTTATTTACTTGAAGAACAGAATATTGTTAATAGTTTAAAATTGAAGACTCTAAAATAACTACTTTTGTTCTATAAGTTATTTACTTGAAGAACAGAATTTTGTAGCAATGTAAAATCAAAATCTTCTAACTAATACTTTAGTTCTTTAAGTTATTTACTTGAAGATCAGAATTTTGCTAATAGTTTAAAATTGAAAACCCTAAAATAACTACTTTTGTTCTATAAGTTATTTACTTGAAGATCTGCATTTTGTTAATAGTTTAAAATTAAAAACTCTAAATTAACTACTTCTGTTCTATAAGTTATTTACATGAAGATCAGTATTTTGTTAATAGTTTAAAATTGAAAACCCTAAAATAACTACTTTTGTTCTATAAGTTATTTACTTAAAGATCTGCATTTTGTTAATAGTTTAAAATTAAAAACTCTAAATTAACTACTTCTGTTCTATAAATTATTTACTTGAAGATCAGAATATTGCTAATAGTTTAAAATTGAAAACTCTAAAATAACTACTTTTGTTCTATAAGTTATTTACTTGAAGAACAGAATTTTGTAGCAATGTAAAATCAAAATCTTCTAACTAATACTTTAGTTCTTTAAGTTATTTACTTGAAGATCAGAATTTTGCTAATAGTTTAAAATTGAAAACCCTAAAATAACTACTTTTGTTCTATAAGTTATTTACTTGAAGATCAGAATTTTGCTAATAGTTTAAAATTGAAAACCCTAAAATAACTACTTTTGTTCTATAAGTTATTTACTTGAAGATCTGCATTTTGTTAATGGTTTAAAATTAAAGCTATAATCTAACTACTTATGTTCTTTTAGTTATTTACTTAAAGAACAAAAATTTGTAGACAATTTAAAATCGAAGTCTTCAAACTAATACTTTAGTTCTTTAAGTTATTTACTTGAAGATCAGAATTTTGTTAATAGTTTAAAATTGAAAACCCTAAAATAACTATTTTTGTTCTATAAGTTATTTACTTGAAGATCTGGATTTTGTTAATAGTTTAAAATTAAAAACTCTAAATTAACTACTTCTGATCTATAAGTTATTTACTTGAAGATCAGAATTTTGTTAATAGTTTAAAATTGAAAACTCTAAATTAACTACTTTTGTTCTATAAGTTATTTACTTGAAGATCTGCATTTTGTTAATAGTTTCTATTTCTAATCTTCTAACTAATACTTTAGTTCTTTAAGTGATTTACTAGAAGATCAGAATTTTGCTAATAGTTTAAAATTGAAAACCCTAAAATAACGACTTTTGTTCTATAAGTTATTTACTTGAGATCTGCATTTTGTTAATAGTTTAAAATTAAAGCTATAATCTAACTACTTTTGTTCTTTTATTTATTTACTTAAAGAACAGAAATATGTAGACTATTTAAAATCAAAATCTTCAAACTAATACTTTAGTTCTTTAAGTTATTTACTTGAAGATCAGAATTTTGTTAATAGTTCAAAATTGAAAATACTAAAATGACTACGTTTGTTCTATAAGTTATTTAATATAAGATCTGGATTTTGTTAATAGTTTAAAATTAAAAACTCTAAATTAACAACTTCTGTTCTATAAGTTATTTACTTGAAGATTAGAATTTTGGTAATAGTTTAAAATTGAAAACCCTAAAATAACTACTTTTGTTCTATAAGTTATTTACTTGAAGATCTGCATTTTGTTAATAGTTTAAAATTAAAGCTATAATCTAACTACTTTTGTTCTTTTAGTTATTTACTTAAAGAACAGAAATATGTAGACAATTTAAAATCAAAATCTTCAAACTAATACTTTAGTTCCTTAAGTTATTTACTTGAAGATCAGAATTTTGTTAATAGTTTAAAATTGAAAACCCTAAAATAACTACTTTTGTTCTATAAGTTATTTACTTGAAGATCTGCATTTTGTTAATAGTTTAAAATTAAAGCTATAATCTAACTACTTTTGTTCTTTTAGTTATTTACTTAAAGAAAAGAAATTTGTAGACAATTTAAAATCGAAGTCTTCAAACTAATACTTTAGTTCTTTAAGTTATTTACTTGAAGAGCAGAATTTTGTTAATAGTTTAAAATTGAAAACCCTAAAATAACTACTTTTGTTCTATAAGTTATTTACTTGAAGATCTGCATTTTGTTAATAGTTTAAAATTAAAAACTCTAAATTAACTACTTCTGTTCTATAAGTTATTTACTTGAAGATCAGAATGTTGTTAATAGTTTAAAATAGAAAACTCTAAAATAACTACTTTTGTTCTATAAGTTATTTACTTGAAGATCTGCATTTTGTTAATAGTTTAAAATTAAAAACGCTAAATTAACTACATCTGTTCTATAAGTTATTTACTTGAAGATCAGAATTTTGTTAAGAGTTTAAAATTGAAAACCCTAAAATAACTACTTCTGTTCTATAAGTTATTTACTTGAAGATCTGCATTTTGTTAATAGTTTAAAATTAAAAACTCTAAATTAACTACTTCTGTTCTATAAGTTATTTACTTGAAGATCAGAATATTGTTAATAGTTTAAAATTGAAGACTCAAAAATAACTACTTTTGTTCTATAAGTTATTTACTTGAAGAACAGAAATTTGTAGCAATGTAAAATCAAAATCTTCCAACTAATACTTTAGTTCTTTAAGTTATTTACTTGAAGATCAGAATTTTGCTAATAGTTTAAAATTGAAAACCCTAAAATAACTACTTTTGTTCTATAAGTTGTTTACTTGAAGATCTGCATTTTGTTAATAGTTTAAAATTAAAAACTCTAAATTAACTACTTCTGTTCTATAAGTTATTTACATGAAGATCAGTATTTTGTTAATAGTTTAAAATTGAAAACCCTAAAATAACTACTTTTGTTCTATAAGTTATTTACTTGAAGATCTGCATTTTGTTAATAGTTTAAAATTAAAAACTCTAAATTAACTACTTCTGTTCTATAAGTTATTTACTTGAAGATCAGAATATTGTTAATAGTTTAAAATTGAAAACTCTAAAATAACTACTTTTGTTCTATAAGTTATTTACTTGAAGAACAGAATTTTGTAGCAATGTAAAATCAAAATCTTCTAACTAATACTGTAGTTCTGTAAGTTATTTACTTGAAGATCAGAATTTTGCTAATAGTTTAAAATTGAAAACCCTAAAATAACTACTTTTGTTCTATAAGTTATTTACTTGAAGATCTGCATTTTGTTAATAGTTTAAAATTAAAGCTATAATCTAACTACTTTTGTTCTTTTTGTTATTTACTTAAAGAAAAGAAATTTGTAGACAATTTAAAATCGAAGTCTTCAAACTAATACTTTAGTTCTTTAAGTTATTTACTTGAAGATCAGAATTTTGTTATTAGTTTAAAATTGAAAACCCTAAAATAACTATTTTTGTTCTAAAAGTTATTTACTTGAAGATCTGGAGTTTGTTCATAGTTTAAAATTAAAAACTCTAAATTAACTACTTCTGTTCTATAAGTTATTTACTTGAAGATCAGAATGTTGTTAATAGTTTAAAATAGAAAACTCTAAAATAACTACTTTTGTTCTATAAGTTATTTACTTAAAGATCTGCATTTTGTTAATAGTTTAAAATTGAAAACTCAAAATAACTACTTTTGTTCTATAAGTTATTTACGTGAAGAACAGAATTTTGTAGCAATTTAAAATCAAAATCTTCTAACTAATACTTTAGTTCTTTAAGTTATTAACTTGAAGATCAGAATTGTGGTTATAGTTTAAAATTGAAAACCCTAAAATACCTACTTTTGTTCTATAAGTTATTTACTTGAAGATTTGCATTTTGTTAATAGTTTAACATTAAAAACTCTAAATTACCTACTTCTGTTCTATAAGTTATTTATTTGAAAATCACTATTTTGTTAATAGTTTCAAATTAAAGCTATAAACTAACTACTTTTGTTCCTTTAGTTTTTTACTTAAAGAACAGAAATTTGTAGACAATTTAAAATCGAGATCTTCAAACTAATACTTTAGTTCTTTAAGTTATTTACTTGAAGATCAGAATTTTGTTAATAGTTTAAAATTGAAAACCCTAAAATGATTATTTTTGTTCTATAAGTTATTTACTTGAAGATCTGCACTTTGTTAATAGTTTAAAATTAAAAACTCTAAATTAACAACTTCTGTTCTATAAGTTATTTACTTGTAAATCAGAATATTGTTAATAGTTTAAAATTGAAAACCCTAAAATAATTACTTTTGTTCTATAAGTTATTTACTTGAAGAACAGAATTTTGTAGCAATGTAAAATCAAAATCTTCTAACTAATACTTTAGTTCTTTAAGTTATTTACTAGAAGATCAGAATTTTGCTAATAGTTTAAAATTGAAAACCCTAAAATAACGACTTTTGTTCTATAAGTTATTGACTTGAAGATCTGCATTTTGTTAATAGTTTATAATTAAAGCTATAATCTAACTACTTTTGTTCTTTTATTTATTTACTTAAAGAACAAAAATATGTAGACTATTTAAAATCAAAATCTCCAAACTAATACTTTAGTTCTTTAAGTTATTTACTTGAAGATCAGAATTTTGTTAATAGTTCAAAATTGTAAATACTAAAATGACTACGTTTGTTCTATAAGTTATTTAATATAAGATCTGGATTTTGTTAAGAGTTTAAAATTAAAAACTCTAAATTAACAACTTCTGTTCTATAAGTTATTTACTTGAAGATTAGAATATTGTTAATAGTTTAAAATTGAAAACCCTAAAATAACTACTTTTGTTCTATAAGTTATTTACTTGAAGATCTGCATTTTGTTAATAGTTTAAAATTAAAGCTATAATCTAACTACTTTTGTTCTTTTAGTTATTTACTTAAAGAACAGAAATATGTAGACAATTTAAAATCAAAATCTTCAAACTAATACTTTAGTTCCTTAAGTTATTTACTTGAAGATCAGAATTTTGTTAATAGTTTAAAATTGAAAACCCTAAAATAACTACTTTTGTTCTATAAGTTATTTACTTGAAGATCTGCATTTTGTTAATAGTTTAAAATTAAAAACTCTAAATTAACTACTTCTGTTCTATAAGTTATTTACTTGAAGATCAGAATATTGTTAATAGTTTAAAATTGAAAACTCTAAAATAACTACTTTTGTTCTATAAGTTATTTACTTGAAGAACAGAATTTTGTAGCAATGTAAAATCAATATCTTCTAACTAATACTTTAGTTCTTTAAGTTATTTACTTGAAGATCAGAATTTTGCTAATAGTTTAAAATTGAAAACCCTAAAATAACTACTTTTGTTCTATAAGTTATTTAGTTGAAGATCTGCATTTTGTTAATAGTTTAAAATTAAAGCTATAATCTAACTACTTATGTTCTTTTAGTTATTTACTTAAAGAACAAAAATTTGTAGACAATTTAAAATCGAAGTCTTCAAACTAATACTTTAGTTCTTTAAGTTATTTACTTGAAGATCAGAATTTTGTTAATAGTTTAAAATTGAAAACCCTAAAATAACTATTTTTGTTCTATAAGTTATTTACTTGAAGATCTGGATTTTGTTAATAGTTTAAAATTAAAAACTCTAAATTAACTACTTCTGTTCTATAAGTTATTTACTTGAAGATCAGAATGTTGTTAATAGTTTAAAATAGAAAACTCTAAAATAACTACTTTTGTTCTATAAGTTATTTACTTGAAGATCTGCATTTTGTTAATAGTTTAAAATTAAAAACGCTAAATTAACTACATCTGTTCTATAAGTTATTTACTTGAAGATCAGAATTTTTTTAATAGTTTAAAATTGAAAACCCTAAAATAACTACTTCTGTTCTATAAGTTATTTACTTGAAGATCAGAATATTGTTAATAGTTTAAAATTGAAGACTCTAAAATAACTACTTTTGTTCTATAAGTTATTTACTTGAAGAACAGAATTTTGTAGCAATGTAAAATCAAAATCTTCTAACTAATACTTTAGTTCTTTAAGTTATTTACATGAAGATCAGTATTTTGTTAATAGTTTAAAATTGAAAACCCTAAAATAACTACTTTTGTTCTATAAGTTATTTACTTAAAGATCTGCATTTTGTTAATAGTTTAAAATTAAAAACTCTAAATTAACTACTTCTGTTCTATAAATTATTTACTTGAAGATCAGAATATTGCTAATAGTTTAAAATTGAAAACTCTAAAATAACTACTTTTGTTCTATAAGTTATTTACTTGAAGAACAGAATTTTGTAGCAATGTAAAATCAAAATCTTCTAACTAATACTTTAGTTCTTTAAGTTATTTACTTGAAGATCAGAATTTTGCTAATAGTTTAAAATTGAAAACCCTAAAATAACTACTTTTGTTCTATAAGTTATTTACTTGAAGATCTGCATTTTGTTAATAGTTTAAAATTAAAGCTATAATCTAACTACTTTTGTTCTTTTAGTTATTTACTTAAAGAAAAGAAATTTGTAGACAATTTAAAATCGAAGTCTTCAAACTAATACTTTAGTTCTTTAAGTTATTTACTTGAAGATCAGAATTTTGTTAATAGTTTAAAATTGAAAACCCTAAAATAACTACTTTTGTTCTATAAGTTATTTACTTGAAGATCTGCATTTTGTTAATAGTTTAAAATTAAAAACTCTAAATTAACTACTTCTGTTCTATAAGTTATTTACTTGAAGATCAGAATGTTGTTAATAGTTTAAAATAGAAAACTCTAAAATAACTACTTTTGTTCTATAAGTTATTTACTTGAAGATCTGCATTTTGTTAATAGTTTAAAATTAAAAACGCTAAATTAACTACATCTGTTCTATAAGTTATTTACTTGAAGATCAGAATTTTGTTAAGAGTTTAAAATTGAAAACCCTAAAATAACTACTTCTGTTCTATAAGTTATTTACTTGAAGATCTGCATTTTGTTAATAGTTTAAAATTAAAAACTCTAAATTAACTACTTCTGTTCTATAAGTTATTTACTTGAAGATCAGAATATTGTTAATAGTTTAAAATTGAAGACTCTAAAATAACTACTTTTGTTCTATAAGTTATTTACTTGAAGAACAGAATTTTGTAGCAATGTAAAATCAAAATCTTCTAACTAATACTTTAGTTCTTTAAGTTATTTACTTGAAGATCAGAATTTTGCTAATAGTTTAAAATTGAAAACCCTAAAATAACTACTTTTGTTCTATAAGTTGTTTACTTGAAGATCTGCATTTTGTTAATAGTTTAAAATTAAAAACTCTAAATTAACTACTTCTGTTCTATAAGTTATTTACATGAAGATCAGTATTTTGTTAATAGTTTAAAATTGAAAACCCTAAAATAACTACTTTTGTTCTATAAGTTATTTACTTGAAGATCTGCATTTTGTTAATAGTTTAAAATTAAAAACTCTAAATTAACTACTTCTGTTCTATAAGTTATTTACTTGAAGATCAGAATATTGTTAATAGTTTAAAATTGAAAACTCTAAAATAACTACTTTTGTTCTATAAGTTATTTACTTGAAGAACAGAATTTTGTAGCAATGTAAAAACAAAATCTTCTAACTAATACTTTAGTTCTTTAAGTTATTTACTTGAAGATCAGAATTTTGCTAATAGTTTAAAATTGAAAACCCTAAAATAACTACTTTAGTTCTTTAAGTTATTTACTTGAAGATCTGCATTTTGTTAATAGTTTAAAATTAAAGCTATAATCTAACTACTTTTGTTCTTTTTGTTATTTACTTAAAGAAAAGAAATTTGTAGACAATTTAAAATCGAAGTCTTCAAACTAATACTTTAGTTCTTTAAGTTATTTACTTGAAGATCAGAATTTTGTTATTAGTTTAAAATTGAAAACCCTAAAATAACTATTTTTGTTCTAAAAGTTATTTACTTGAAGATCTGGAGTTTGTTCATAGTTTAAAATTAAAAACTCTAAATTAACTACTTCTGTTCTATAAGTTATTTACTTGAAGATCAGAATGTTGTTAATAGTTTAAAATAGAAAACTCTAAAATAACTACTTTTGTTCTATAAGTTATTTACTTAAAGATCTGCATTTTGTTAATAGTTTAAAATTGAAAACTCAAAATAACTACTTTTGTTCTATAAGTTATTTACGTGAAGAACAGAATTTTGTAGCAATTTAAAATCAAAATCTTCTAACTAATACTTTAGTTCTTTAAGTTATTAACTTGAAGATCAGAATTGTGGTTATAGTTTAAAATTGAAAACCCTAAAATACCTACTTTTGTTCTATAAGTTATTTACTTGAAGATTTGCATTTTGTTAATAGTTTAACATTAAAAACTCTAAATTACCTACTTCTGTTCTATAAGTTATTTATTTGAAAATCACTATTTTGTTAATAGTTTCAAATTAAAGCTATAAACTAACTACTTTTGTTCTTTTAGTTTTTTACTTAAAGAACAGAAATTTGTAGACAATTTAAAATCGAGATCTTCAAACTAATACTTTAGTTCTTTAAGTTATTTACTTGAAGATCAGAATTTTGTTAATAGTTTAAAATTGAAAACCCTAAAATAATTACTTTTGTTCTATAAGTTATTTACTTGAAGATCTGCATTTTGTTAATAGTTTAAAATTAAAGCTATAATCTAACTACTTTTGATCTTTTATTTATTTACTTAAAGAACAGAAATATGTAGACTATTTAAAATCAAAATCTCCAAACTAATACTTTAGTTCTTTAAGTTATTTACTTGAAGATCAGAATTTTGTTAATAGTTCAAAATTGAAAATACTAAAATGACTACGTTTGTTCTATAAGTTATTTAATATAAGATCTGGATTTTGTTAAGAGTTTAAAATTAAAAACTCTAAATTAACAACTTCTGTTCTATAAGTTATTTACTTGAAGATTAGAATTTGGTTAATAGTTTAAAATTGAAAACCCTAAAATAACTACTTTTGTTCTATAAGTTATTTACTTGAAGATCTGCATTTTGTTAATAGTTTAAAATTAAAGCTATAATCTAACTACTTTTGTTTTTTTAGTTATTTACTTAAAGAACAGAAATATGTAGACAATTTAAAATCAAAATCTTCAAACTAATACTTTAGTTCCTTAAGTTATTTACTTGAAGATCAGAATTTTGTTAATAGTTTAAAATTGAAAACCCTAAAATAACTACTTTTGTTCTATAAGTTATTTACTTGAAGATCTGCATTTTGTTAATAGTTTAAAATTAAAAACTCTAAATTAACTACTTCTGTTCTATAAGTTATTTACTTGAAGATCTGCATTTTGTTAATAGTTTAAAATTAAAGCTATAATCTAACTACTTATGTTCTTTTAGTTATTTACTTAAAGAACAAAAATTTGTAGACAATTTAAAATCGAAGTCTTCAAACTAATACTTTAGTTCTTTAAGTTATTTACTTGAAGATCAGAATTTTGTTAATAGTTTAAAATTGAAAACCCTAAAATAACTATTTTTGTTCTATAAGTTATTTACTTGAAGATCTGGATTTTGTTAATAGTTTAAAATTAAAAACTCTAAATTAACTACTGCTGTTCTATAAGTTATTTACTTGAAGATCAGAATGTTGTTAATAGTTTAAAATAGAAAACTCTAAAATAACTACTTTTGTTCTATAAGTTATTTACTTGAAGATCTGCATTTTGTTAATAGTTTAAAATTAAAAACGCTAAGTTAACTACATCTGTTCTATAAGTTATTTACTTGAAGATCAGAATTTTGTTAATAGTTTAAAATTGAAAACCCTAAAATAACTACTTCTGTTCTATAAGTTATTTACTTGAAGATCAGAATATTGTTAATAGTTTAAAATTGAAGACTCTAAAATAACTACTTTTGTTCTATAAGTTATTTACTTGAAGAACAGAATTTTGTAGCAATGTAAAATCAAAATCTTCTAACTAATACTTTAGTTCTTTAAGTTATTTACTTGAAGATCTGCATTTTGTTAATAGTTTAAAATTAAAAACTCTAAATTAACTACTTCTGTTCTATAAGTTATTTACATGAAGATCAGTATTTTGTTAATAGTTTAAAATTGAAAACCCTAAAATAACTATTTTTGTTCTATAAGTCATTTACTTGAAGATCTGCATTTTGTTAATAGTTTAAAATTAAAAACTCTAAATTAACTACTTCTGTTCTATAAGTTATTTACTTGAAGATCAGAATATTGTTAATAGTTTAAAATTGAAAACTCTAAAATAACTACTTTTGTTCTATAAGTTATTTACTTGAAGAACAGAATTTTGTAGCAATGTAAAATCAAAATCTTCTAACTAATACTTTAGTTCTTTAAGTTATTTACTTGAAGATCAGAATTTTGCTAATAGTTTAAAATTGAAAACCCTAAAATAACTACTTTTGTTCTATAAGTTATTTACTTGAAGAGCTGCATTTTGTTAATAGTTTAAAATTAAAGCTATAATCTAACTACTTTTGTTCTTTTAGTTATTTACTTGAAGATCAGAATTTTGTTATTAGTTTAAAAGTGAAAACCCTAAAATAACTATTTTTGTTCTAAAAGTTATTTACTTGAAGATCTGGAGTTTGTTCATAGTTTAAAATTAAAAACTCTAAATTAACTACTTCTGTTCTATAAGTTATTTACTTGAAGATCAGAATGTTGTTAATAGTTTAAAATAGAAAACTCTAAAATAACTACTTTTGTTCTATAAGTTATTTACTTAAAGATCTGCATTTTGTTAATAGTTTAAAATTGAAAACTCAAAATAACTACTTTTGTTCTATAAGTTATTTACGTGAAGAACAGAATTTTGTAGCAATTTAAAATCAAAATCTTCTAACTAATACTTTAGTTCTTTAAGTTATTAACTTGAAGATCAGAATTGTGGTTATAGTTTAAAATTGAAAACCCTAAAATACCTACTTTTGTTCTATAAGTTATTTACTTGAAGATTTGCATTTTGTTAATAGTTTAACATTAAAAACTCTAAATTACCTACTTCTGTTCTATAAGTTATTTATTTGAAAATCACTATTTTGTTAATAGTTTCAAATTAAAGCTATAAACTAACTACTTTTGTTCTTTTAGTTTTTTACTTAAAGAACAGAAATTTGTAGACAATTTAAAATCGAGATCTTCAAACTAATACTTTAGTTCTTTAAGTTATTTACTTGAAGATCAGAATTTTGTTAATAGTTTAAAATTGAAAACCCTAAAATAACTATTTTTGTTCTATAAGTTATTTACTTGAAGATCTGCATTTTGTTAATAGTTTAAAATTAAAAACTCTAAATTAACAACTTCTGTTCTATAAGTTATTTACTTGAAGATCAGAATATTGTTAATAGTTTAAAATTGAAAACCCTAAAATAATTACTTTTGTTCTATAAGTTATTTACTTGTAGATCTGCATTTTGTTAATAGTTTAAAATTAAAAACTCTAAATTAACTACTTCTGTTCTATAAGTTATTTACTTGAAAATCAGAATATTGTTAATAGTTTAAAATTGAAGACTCTAAAATAACTACTTTTGTTCTATAAGTTATTTACTTGAAGAACAGAATTTTGTAGCAATGTAAAATCAAAATCTTCTAACTAATACTTTAGTTCTTTAAGTTATTTACTTGAAGATCAGAATTTTGCTAATAGTTTAAAATTGAAAACCCTAAAATAACTACTTTTGTTCTATAAGTTATTTACTTGAAGATCTGCATTTTGTTAATAGTTTAAAATTGAAAACCCTAAAATAACTACTTTTGTTCTATAAGTTATTTACTTGAAGATCTGCATTTTGTTAATAGTCTAAAATTAAAAACTCTAAATTAACTACTTCTGTTCTATAAGTTATTTACTTGAAGATCAGAATATTGTTAATAGTTTAAAATTGAAAACTCTAAAATAACTACTTTTGTTCTATAAGTTATTTACTTGAAGAACAGAATTTTGTAGCAATGTAAAATCAAAATCTTCTAACTAATACTTTAGTTCTTTAAGTTATTTACTTAAAGATCAGTATTTTGTTAATAGTTTAAAATTGAAAACCCTAAAATAACTACTTTTGTTCTATAAGTTATTTACTTGAAGATCTGCATTTTGTTAATAGTTTAAAATTAAAAACTCTAAATTAACTACTTCTGTTCTATAAGTTATTTACTTGAAGATCAGAATATTGTTAATAGTTTAAAATTGAAAACTCTAAAATAACTACTTTTGTTCTATAAGTTATTTACTTGAAGAACAGAATTTTGTAGCAATGTAAAATCAAAATCTTCTAACTAATACTTTAGTTCTTTAAGTTATTTACTTGAAGATCAGAATTTTGCTAATAGTTTAAATTTGAAACCCCAAAATAACTACTTTTGTTCTATAAGTTATTTACTTGAAGATCTGCATTTTGTTAATAGTTTAAAATTAAAGCTATAATCTAACTACTTTTGTTCTTTTAGTTATTTACTTAAAGAAAAGAAATTTGTAGACAATTTAAAATCGAAGTCTTCAAACTAATACTTTAGTTCTTTAAGTTATTTGCTTGAAGATCAGAATTTTGTTATTAGTTTAAAATTGAAAACCCTAAAATAACTATTTTTGTTCTAAAAGTTATTAACTTGAAGATCTGGAGTTTGTTCATAGTTTAAAATTAAAAACTCTAAATTAACTACTTCTGTTCTATAAGTTATTTACTTGAAGATCAGAATGTTGTTAATAGTTTAAAATAGAAAACTCTAAAATAACTACTTTTGTTCTATAAGTTATTTACTTAAAGATCTGCATTTTGTTAATAGTTTAAAATTGAAAACTCAAAATAACTACTTTTGTTCTATAAGTTATTTACGTGAAGAACAGAATTTTGTAGCAATTTAAAATCAAAATCTTCTAACTAATACTTTAGTTCTTTAAGTTATTAACTTGAAGATCAGAATTGTGGTTATAGTTTAAAATTGAAAACCCTATAATACCTACTTTTGTTCTATAAGTTATTTACTTGAAGATTTGCATTTTGTTAATAGTTTAACATTAAAGACTCTAAATTACCTACTTCTGTTCTATAAGTTATTTATTTGAAAATCACTATTTTGTTAATAGTTTCAAATTAAAGCTATAAACTAACTACTTTTGTTCTTTTAGTTTTTTACTTAAAGAACAGAAATTTGTAGACAATTTAAAATCGAGATCTTCAAACTAATACTTTAGTTCTTTAAGTTATTTACTTGAAGATCAGAATTTTGTTAATAGTTTAAAATTAAAAACTCTAAATTAACAACTTCTGTTCTATAAGTTATTTACTTGAAGATCAGAATATTGTTAATAGTTTAAAATTGAAAACCCTAAAATAATTACTTTTGTTCTATAAGTTATTTACTTGAAGATCTGCATTTTGTTATTAGTTTAAAATTAAAAACTCTAAATTAACTACTTCTGTTCTATAAGTTATTTACTTGAAGATTTGCATTTTGTTAATAGTTTAAAATTAAAAACTCTAAATTAACAACTTCTGTTCTATAAGTTATTTACTTGAAGATCAGAATATTGTTAATAGTTTAAAATTGAAAACCCTAAAATAATTACTTTTGTTCTATAAGTTATTTACTTGAAGATCTGCATTTTGTTATTAGTTTAAAATTAAAAACTCTAAATTAACTACTTCTGTTCTATAAGTTATTTACTTGAAGATTTGCATTTTGTTAATAGTTTAACATTAAAGACTCTAAATTACCTACTTCTGTTCTATAAGTTATTTATTTGAAAATCACTATTTTGTTAATAGTTTCAAATTAAAGCTATAAACTAACTACTTTTGTTCTTTTAGTTTTTTACTTAAAGAACAGAAATTTGTAGACAATTTAAAATCGAGATCTTCAAACTAATACTTTAGTTCTTTAAGTTATTTATTTGAAGATCAGAATTTTGTTAATAGTTTAAAATTGAAAACCCTAAAATAACTATTTTTGTTCTATAAGTTATTTACTTGAAGATCTGCATTTTGTTAATAGTTTAAAATTAAAAACTCTAAATTAACAACTTCTGTTCTATAAGTTATTTACTTGAAGATCAGAATATTGTTAATAGTTTAAAATTGAAAACCCTAAAATAACTACTTTTGTTCTATAAGTTATTTACTTGAAGAACAGAAATTTGTAGCAATTTAAAATCAAAATCTTCTAACTAATACTTTAGTTCCTTAAGTTATTTACTTGAAGATCAGAATTTTGTTAATAGCTTAAAATTAAAATCTCTAAATTAACTACTTCTGTTCTATAAGTTATTTACATGAAGATCAGAATTTTGTTAATAGTTTAAATTTGTAGACCTTAAAATAACTACTTTTGTTCTATAAGTTATTTACTTGAAGATCTGCATTTTGTTAATAGTTTAAAATTAAAAACTCTAAATTAACTACTTCTGTTCTCTAAGTTATTTACATGAAGATCAGAATTTTGTTAATAGTTTAAAATTAAAGCTATAATCTAACTACTTTTGTTCTTTTAGTTATTTACTTAAAGAACAGAAATTTGTAGACAATTTAAAATCGAAGTCTTCAAACTAATACTTTAGTTCTTTAAGTTATTTACTTAAAGATCAGAATTTTGTTAATAGTTTAAAATTGAAAACCCTAAAATAACTATTTTTGTTCTATAAGTTATTTACTTGAAGATCAGAATTTTGTTAATAGTTTAAAATTGAAAACCCTAAAATAACTACTACTGTTCTATAAGTTATTTACTTGAAGATCTGCATTTTGTTAATAGTTTAAAATTAAAAACTCTAAATTAACTACATCTGTTCTATAAGTTATTTACTTGAAGATCAGAATATTGTTAATAGTTTAAAATTGAAGATTCTAAAATAACTACTTTTGTTGTATAAGTTATTTACTTGAAGAACAGAATTTTGTAGCAATGTAAAATCAAAATCTTCTAACTAATACTTTAGTTCTTTAAGTTATTTACTTGAAGATAAGAATTTTGCTAATAGTTTAAAATTGAAAACCCTAAAATAACTACTTTTGTTCTATAAGTTATTTACTTGAAGATCTGCATTTTGTTAATAGTTTAAAATTAAAAACTCTAAATTAACTACTTCTGTTCTATAAGTTATTTACATGAAGATCAGTATTTTGTTAATAGTTTAAAATTAAAAACCCTAAAATAACTACTTTTGTTCTATAAGTTATTTACTTGAAGATCTGCATTTTGTTAATAGTTTAAAATTAAAAACTCTAAATTAACTACTTCTGTTCTATAAGTTATTTACTTGAAGATCAGAATATTGTTAATAGTTTAAAATTGAAAACTCTAAAATAACTACTTTTGTTCTATAAGTTATTTACTTGAAGAACAGAATTTTGTAGCAATGTAAAATCAAAATCTTCTAACTAATACTTTAGTTCTTTAAGTTATTTACTTGAAGATCAGAATTTTGCTAATAGTTTAAAATTGAAAACCCTAAAATAACTACTTTTGTTCTATAAGTTATTTACTTGAAGATCTGCATTTTGTTAATAGTTTAAAATTAAAGCTATAATCTAACTACTTTTGTTCTTTTAGTTATTTACTTAAAGAAAAGAAATTTGTAGACAATTTAAAATCGAAGTCTTCAAACTAATACTTTAGTTCTTTAAGTTATTTACTTGAAGATCAGAATTTTGTTATTAGTTTAAAATTGAAAACCTTAAAATAACTACTTTTGTTCTATAAGTTATTTACTTGAAGATCTGCATTTTGTTAATAGTTTAAAATTAAAAACTCTAAATTAACTACTTCTGTTCTCTAAGTTATTTACATGAAGATCAGAATTTTGTTAATAGTTTAAAATTAAAGCTATAATCTAACTACTTTTGTTCTTTTAGTTATTTACTTAAAGAACAGAAATTTGTAGACAATTTAAAATCAAAGTCTTCAAACTAATACTTTAGTTCTTTAAGTTATTTACTTGAAGATCAGAATTTTGTTAATAGTTTAAAATTGAAAACCCTAAAATAACTATTTTTGTTCTATAAGTTATTTACTTGAAGATCAGAATTTTGTTAATAGTTTAAAATTGAAAACCCTAAAATAACTACTTCTGTTCTATAAGTTATTTACTTGAAGATCTGCATTTTGTTAATAGTTTAAAATTAAAAACTCTAAATTAACTACTTCTGTTCTCTAAGTTATTTACATGAAGATCAGAATTTTGTTAATAATTTAAAATTAAAGCTATAATCTAACTACTTTTGTTCTTTTAGTTATTTACTTAAAGAACAGAATTTTGTAGCAATGTAAAATCAAAATCTTCTAACTGATACTTTAGTTCTTTAAGTTATTTACTTGAAGATCAGAATTTTGCTAATAGTTTAAAATTGAAAACCCTAAAATAACTACTTTTGTTCTATAAGTTATTTACTTGAAGATCTCCATTTTGTTAATAGTTTAAAATTAAAAACTCTAAATTAACTACTTCTGTTCTATAAGTTATTTACATGAAGATCAGTATTTTGTTAATAGTTTAAAATTGAAAACCCTAAAATAACTACTTTTGTTCTATAAGTTATTTACTTGAAGATCTGCATTTTGTTAATAGTTTAAAATTAAAAACTCTAAATTAACTACTTCTGTTCTATAAGTTATTTACTTGAAGATCAGAATATTGTTAATAGTTTAAAATTGAAAACTCTAAAATAACTACTTTTGTTCTATAAGTTATTTACTTGAAGAACAGAATTTTGTAGCAATTTAAAATCAAAATCTTCTAACTAATACTTTAGTTCTTTAAGTTATTTACTTGAAGATCAGAATTTTGCTAATAGCTTAAAATTAAAAACTCTAAATTAACTACTTCTGTTCTATAAGTTATTTACATGAAGATCAGAATTTTGTTAATAGTTTAAAATTGAAAACCTTAAAATAACTACTTTTGTTCTATAAGTTATTTACTTGAAGATCTGCATTTTGTTAATAGTTTAAGATTAAAAACTCTAAATTAACTACTTCTGTTCTCTAAGTTATTTACATGAAGATCAGAATTTTGTTAATAATTTAAAATTAAAGCTATAATCTAACTACTTTTGTTCTTTTAGTTATTTACTTAAAGAACAGAAATTTGTAGACAATTTAAAATCGAAGTCTTCAAACTAATACTTTAGTTCTTTAAGTTATTTACTTGAAGATCAGAATTTTGTTAATAGTTTAAAATTGAAAACTCTAAAATAACTACTTTTTTTCTATAAGTTATTTACGTGAAGAACAGAATTTTGTAGCAATTTAAAATCAAAATCTTCTAACTAATACTTTAGTTCTTTAAGTTATTTACTTGAAGATCAGAATTTTGTTAATAGTTTAAAATTGAAAACCCTAAAATACCTACTTTTGTTCTATAAGTTATTTACTTGAAGATTTGCATTTTGTTAATAGTTTAACATTAAAAACTCTAAATTAACTACTTCTGTTCTATAAGTTATTTACTTGAAGATGAGAATGATGTTAATAGTTTAAAATTGAAAACTCTAAAATAACTACTTTTGTTCTATAAAGTTATTTACTTAAAGATTTGCATTTTGTTAATAGTTTAAAATTAAAAACTCTAAATTAACTACTTCTGTTCTATAAGTTATTTACTTGAAGATCAGAATATTGTTAATAGTTTAAAATTGAGAACTCAAAAATAACTACTTTTGTTCTATAAGTTATTTACTTGAAGAACAGAATTTTGTAGCAATGTAAAATCAAAATCTTCTAACTCATACTTTAGTTCTTTAAGTTATTTACTTCAAGATCAGAATTTTGCTAATAGTTTAAAATTGAAAACACTAAAATAACTACTTTTGTTCTATAAGTTATTTACTTGAAGATCTGCATTTTGTTAATAGTTTAAAATTAAAGCTATAATCTAACTACTTTTGTTCTTTTATTTATTTACTTAAAGAACAGAAATATGTAGACAATTTAAAATCAAAATCTTCAAACTAATACTTTAGTTCTTTAAGTTATTTACTTGAAGATCAGAATTTTGTTAATAGTTCAAAATTGAAAATACTAAAATAACTACGTTTGTTCTATAAGTTATTTAATATAAGATCTGGATTTTGTTAATAGTTTAAAATTAAAAACTCTAAATTAACAACTTCTGTTCTATAAGTTATTTACTTGAAGATTAGAATTTTGTTAATAGTTTAAAATTGAAAACCCTAAAATAACTACTTTTGTTCTATAAGTTATTTACTTGAAGATCTGCATTTTGTTAATAGTTTAAAATTAAAGCTATAATCTAACTACTTATGTTCTTTTAGTTATTTACTTAAAGAACAAAAATTTGTAGACAATTTAAAATCGAAGTCTTCAAACTAATACTTCAGTTCTTTAAGTTATTTACTTGAAGATCAGAATTTTGTTAATAGTTTAAAATTGAAAACCCTAAAATAACTATTTTTGTTCTATAAGTTATTTACTTGAAGATCTGGATTTTGTTAATAGTTTAAAATTAAAAACTCTAAATTAACTACTTCTGTTCTATAAGTTATTTACTTGAAGATCAGAATGTTGTTAATAGTTTAAAATAGAAAACTCTAAAATAACTACTTTTGGTCTATAAGTTATTTACTTGAAGATCTGCATTTTGTTAATAGTTTAAAATTAAAAACTCTAAATTAACTACTTCTGTTCTATAAGTTATTTACTTGAAGATCAGAATATTGTTAATAGTTTAAAATTGAAGACTCTAAAATAACTACTTTTGTTCTATCAGTTATTTACTTGAAGAACAGAATTTTGTAGCAATGTAAAATCAAAATCTTCTAACTAATACTTTAGTTCTTTAAGTTATTTACTTGAAGATCAGAATTTTGCTAATAGTTTAAAATTGAAAACCCTAAAATAACTACTTTTGTTCTATAAGTTATTTACTTGAAGATCTGCATTTTGTTAATAGTTTAAAATTAAAGCAATAATCTAACTACTTTTGTTCTTTTAGTTATTTACTTAAAGAAAAGAAATTTGTAGACAATTTAAAATCGAAGTCTTCAAACTAATACTTTAGTTCTTTAAGTTATTTACTTGAAGATCAGAATTTTGTTATTAGTTTATAATTGAAAACCCTAAAATAACTATTTTTGTTCTAAAAGTTATTTACTTGAAGATCTGGAGTTTGTTCATAGTTTAAAATTAAAAACTCTAAATTAACTACTTCTGTTCTATAAGTTATTTACTTGAAGATGAGAATGTTGTTAATAATTTAAAATAGAAAACTCTAAAATAACTACTTTTGTTCTATAAGTTATTTACTTAAAGATCTGCATTTTGTTAATAGTTTAAAATTGAAAACTCAAAATAACTACTTTTGTTCTATAAGTTATTTACTTGAAGATTTGCATTTTGTTAATAGTTTAACATTAAAAACTCTAAATTAACTACTTCTGTTCTATAAGTTATTTACTTGAAGATCAGAATGATGTTAATAGTTTAAAATTGAAAACTCTAAAATAACTACTTTTGTTCTATAAGTTATTTACTTGAAGAACAGAATTTTGTAGCAATTTAAAATCAAAATCTTCCAACTAATACTTTAGTTCTTTAAGTTATTTACTTGAAGATCAGAATTTTGGTAATAGTTTAAAATTGAAAACCCTAAAATAACTACTTTTGTTCTATAAGTTATTTACTTGAAGATCTGCATTTTGTTAATAGTTTAAAATTAAAAACTCTAAATTAACTACTTCTGTTCTATAAGTTATTTACATGAAGATCAGTATTTTGTTAATAGTTTAAAATTGAAAACCCTAAAATAACTATTTCTGTTCTATAAGTTATTTACTTTAAGATCAGAATTTTGTTAATAGTTTAAAATTGAAAACTCTAAAATAACTACTTTTGTTATATAAGTTATTTACTTGAAGATCTGCATTTTGTTAATATTTTAAAATTAAAAACTCTAAATTAACTACTTCTGTTCTATAAGTTATTTACTTGAAGATCAGAATATTGTTAATAGTTTAAAATTGAAGACTCTAAAATAACTACTTTTGTTCTATAAGTTATTTACTTGAAGAACAGAATTTTGTAGCAATGTAAAATCAAAATCTTCTAACTAATACTTTAGTTCTTTAAGTTATTTACTTGAAGATCAGAATTTTGCTAATAGTTTAAAATTGAAAACCCTAAAATAACTACTTTTGTTCTATAAGTTATTTACTTGAAGATCTGCATTTTGATAATAGTTTAAAATTAAAAACTCTAAATTAACTACTTCTGTTCTATAAGTTATTTACATGAAGATCAGTATTTTGTTAATAGTTTAAAATTGAAAACCCTAAAATAACTACTTGTGTTCTATAAGTTATTTACTTGAAGATCTGCATTTTGTTAATAGTTTAAAATTAAAAACTCTAAATTAACTACTTCTGTTCTATAAGTTATTAACTTGAAGATCAGAATTGTGGTAATAGTTTAAAATTGAAAACCCTAAAATACATACTTTTGTTCTATAAGTTATTTACTTGAAGATTTGCATTTTGTTAATAGTTTAACATTAAAAACTCTAAATTAACTACTTCTGTTCTATAAGTTATTTACTTGAAGATCAGAATGATGTTAATAGTTCAAAATTGAAAACTCTAAAATAACTACTTTTGTTCTATAAGTTATTTACTTGAAGAACAGAATTTTGTAGCAATTTAAAATCAAAATCTTCAAACTAATACTTTAGTTCCTTAAGTTATTTACTTGAAGATCAGAATTTTGTTAATAGTTTAACATTGAAAACCCTAAAATAACTACTTTTGTTCTATAAGTTATTTACCAGAATTTTGTTAATAGTTTAACATTGAAAACCCTAAAATAACTACTTTTGTTCTATAAGTTATTTACTTGAAGATCTGCATTTTGTTAATAGTTTAAAATTAAAAACTCTAAATTAACTACTTCTGTTCTATAAGTTATTTACTTTTAGATCAGAATTTTGTTAATATTTTAAAATTGAAAACTCTAAAATAACTACTTTTGTTATATAAGTTATTTACTTGAAGAACAGAATTTTGTAGCAATGTAAAATCAAAATCTTCTAACTAATACTTTAGTTTTTTAAGTTATTTACTTGAAGATCAGAATTTTGCTAATAGTTTAAAATTGAAAACCCTAAAATAACTACTTTTGTTCTATAAGTTATTTACTTGAAGATCTGCATTTTGTTAATAGTTTAAAATTAAAGCTATAATCTAACTACTTTTGTTATTTTAGTTATTTACTTAAAGAACAAAAATTTGTAGACAATTTAAAATCGAAGTCTTCAAACTAATACTTTAGTTCTTTAAGTTATTTACTTGAAGATCAGAATTTTGTTAATAGTTTAAAATTGAAAACCCTAAAATAACTATTTTTGTTCTATAAGTTATTTACTTGAAGATCTGGATTTTGTTAATAGTTTAAAATTAAAAACTCTAAATTAACTACTTCTGTTCTATAAGTTATTTACTTGAAGATCAGAATGTTGTTAATAGTTTAAAATAGAAAACTCTAAAATAACAACTTTTGCTCTATAAGTTATTTACTTGAAGAACAGAATTTTGTAGCAATGTAAAATCAAAATCTTCTAACTAATACTTTAGTTCTTTCAGTTATTTACTTGAAGATCAGAATTTTGCTAATAGTTTAAAATTGAAAACCCTAAAATAACTACTTTTGTTCTATAAGTTATTTACTTGAAGATCAGCATTTTGTTAATAGTTTAAAATTAAAAACTCTAAATTAACTACTTCTGTTCTATAAGTTATTTACATGAAGATCAGTATTTTGTTAATAGTTTAAAATTGAAAACCCTAAAATAACTACTTTTGTTCTATAAGTTATTTACTTGAAGATCTGCATTTTGTTAATAGTTTAAAATTAAAAACTCTAAATTAACTACTTCTGTTCTATAAGTTATTTACTTGAAGATCAGAATTTTGTTAATAGTTTAAAATTGAAAACTCTAAAATAACTACTTTTGTTATATAAGTTATTTACTTGAAGATCTGCATTTTGTTAATATTTTCAAATTAAAAACTCTAAATTAACTACTTCTGTTCTATAAGTTATTTACTTGAAGATCAGAATATTGTTAATAGTTTAAAATTGAAGACTCTAAAATAACTACTTTTGTTCTATAAGTTATTTACTTGAAGAACAGAATTTTGTAGCAATGTAAAATCAAAATCTTCTAACTAATACTTTAGTTCTTTAAGTTATTTACTTGAAGATCAGAATTTTGCTAATAGTTTAAAATTGAAAACCCTAAAATAACTACTTTTGTTCTATAAGTTATTTACTTGAAGATCTGCATTTTGATAATAGTTTAAAATTAAAAACTCTAAATTAACTACTTCTGTTCTATAAGTTATTTACATGAAGATCAGTATTTTGTTAATAGTTTAAAATTGAAAACCCTAAAATAACTACTTGTGTTCTATAAGTTATTTACTTGAAGATCTGCATTTTGTTAATAGTTTAAAATTAAAAACTCTAAATTAACTACTTCTGTTCTATAAGTTATTAACTTGAAGATCAGAATTGTGGTAATAGTTTAAAATTGAAAACCCTAAAATACATACTTTTGTTCTATAAGTTATTTACTTGAAGATTTGCATTTTGTTAATAGTTTAACATTAAAAACTCTAAATTAACTACTTCTGTTCTATAAGTTATTTACTTGAAGATCAGAATGATGTTAATAGTTTAAAATTGAAAACTCTAAAATAACTACTTTTGTTCTATAAGTTATTTACTTGAAGAACAGAATTTTGTAGCAATTTAAAATCAAAATCTTCCAACTAATACTTAAGTTCTTTAAGTTATTTACTTGAAGATCAGAATTTTGGTAATAGTTTAAAATTGAAAACCCTAAAATAACTACTTTTGTTCTATAAGTTATTTACTTGAAGATCTGCATTTTGTTAATAGTTTAAAATTAAAAACTCTAAATTAACTACTTCTGTTCTATAAGTTATTTACATGAAGATCAGTATTTTGTTAATAGTTTAAAATTGAAAACCCTAAAATAACTACTTCTGTTCTATAAGTTATTTACTTGAAGATCAGAATATTGTTAATAGTTTAAAATTGAAAACTCTAAAATAACTACTTTTGTTCTATAAGTTATTTACTTGTAGAACAGAATTTTGTAGCAATTTAAAATCAAAATCTTCTAACTAATACTTTAGTTCCTTAAGTTATTTACTTGAAGATCAGAATTTTGTTAATAGTTTAAAATTGAAAACCCTAAAATAACTACTTTTGTTCTATAAGTTATTTACTTGAAGATCTGCATTTTGATAATAGTTTAAAATTAAAAACTCTAAATTAACTACTTCTGTTCTATAAGTTATTTACATGAAGATCAGTATTTTGCGAGGGGTAAACCACGGTCAAAAATTGTGTACACCAGACTTCCTCCTACTTCGGACTTCCCAAACTTCCCCGGACTTCCTCAGACTTCCCGGACTTCCCCGGACTTCCCCAGACTTCCCCGGACTTCCTCGGACTTCCCCGGACTTCCCCGGACTTCCCCAGACTTCCCGGACTTCCTCAGACTTCCCCGGACTTCCCCAGACTTCCCGGACTTCCCCGGACTTCCTCAGACTTCCCCGGACTTCCTCGGACTTCCCCGGACTTCCCCAGACTTCCCGGACTTCCTCAGACTTCCCCGGACTTCCCCGGACTTCCCCAGACTTCCTCGGACTTCCCCGGACTTCCCAGACTTCCCCGGACTTCCTCAGACTTCCCGGACTTCCCCAGACTTCCTCAGACTTCCCGGACTTCCCCAGACTTCCTCGGACTTCCCCAGACTTCCTCGGACTTCCCCAGACTTCCCGGACTTCCTCAGACTTCCCCGGACTTCCCCAGACTTCCTCTGAATTTAAAGTGGTTCTTAGGAATGATAAAGATGACGACACAATTTACTGCATATATAGTAACGATGTACGTGAATAATTAACAAAAAACATAAAGCGCTGTTACTGTGACCGTATAATAGCTAGTGTGACAATATTTGACGATAATGATTAAGGGTTAAACTTAACATTAATAAAAACAACTATAAATCTATAGGAACAACTATTCCTAAATATTTAGTTTTCACAGATCATTAAAATAAAGCTGTCAAGCTTAAAAACGCTGTCATGCAAAATTTCTTCAAATATTTAGTACATAGTACTACATATTATGTTGTGTATTTGCAACATCAAAGTTACCCCACCCCCCAAGAAACCTGATAACCAGACTTGGTTGTAGTCTGCGGTACAAAATGCAGTTCTTCATTATGTTTGTCTAAGCTTGCGTCTAATATAGTAAATATGACCTACAATAATATTCCCCGTAATTGATTAGATTGTCGGCACGATATCATTAAAAGAATATTGTTTTACGCTATGGATGTTTATGTGTACAAAGTTTAAGTCATTATCAGTAAGACACCCATCGGAGTGTCTACTTGTAAACCCAAGTTTTCAAGTAGAACTGAATTGCATCACGCATTGGGATGCACCTACTGTAATTTTTTTTAAAATTGAAAGCAGTTTTTGCATTAATAAATGGTTCAACAACTTAAGAATAACGTGTAAAAATTTTATGATTTCATTCGTAGTAACATTTATTTATAACACTTTAAACGGCAGAATGTAAGCTATAAATTGTCAATTGTCGGCAGCATTTAAAACTAAACCAATATGTTTACTTAAATTTTGGAAAGAAAGAAAATAATCTTTATCTACGACTGTCAAACAATAGTGTCATTATATGTGTAACCACGAATACATAACTTGGCTCATATTCTACAGTGGATAATGGATTCATTATCCACGGCTCCTGTTCATTATCCACGGCTATTGGCAATTTTTATTTGTTTTCCTTATAAATGACAAATGGCAACTTGATTCGATAGTTGAAAATTAATAAACACGAAACAACTTAAAGTTAAATAATTATATAATGCAGTCTTAATTATTATTGTTTAACAGTCGTAGACAGAGGCGGATCAAGGGTATATTGCGCCCCAAGCTGAACTAAAATTTGCGCCCCCCCCTCTCAACGGGGGGCGCAAATTTTTTCTAATATAAATATGAATTGATATTACAAAAGAATTAAACGAAAAATAAAATGTTTTTAAATAAATTTTTATTCCATTCCATGTATAAACGAGAGAAGAGTGACTGATTGTTATTTTGACAAATAATTTTTAACAACAAAAGTTTAACAAAATTTTATAAAGATAAATTACTATGCTCTTTTTTACGTTTCCTAATAAATCAATCGCACTTCATCAATAGTTCGTCGTAAATATGAACCGTAGTAGAATAACTAAAGTTCAATTGACAAATTTTTTAATTTTACGATGCTGTAGATTTACGTTTCCTAATAAATCAGTCATACCCTCCCTCATACCTCGTACATGGGTATATCGTCATTAGTTCGTCGTAAATATGAATAGTAAAATAAATAAACTTCAAGTATCAAGTTACCTAGTTGTTACTACAACGAAGGGGTACAAAATTTGTATAGGCATTATTTGTTTTCCGATTCTAATTTATACCTAAGAAGGTTAGGTGCATTTTCTGCCAAAACGGAAATGACAGAAAAACTATTTTCTTTGGCGTCAAGTGTCGCAAGCAAGAAAGCTGTGCTACGAATGTCAACAGCGATGTTGAGATGCTTGGCAAATTAATTACAATCCATATCATTTACTTTTTATAATAAAATGTTGAGTTTAATTCACAAAATTTGTCCTATTTTCAAGTTTTTAATAATTTGATCAAAGAGGACGAAAAATTATGTAGTAGGTACTAAACATTTTTTGTTTAAATTGATTGTTTACTAAAATATCATAAATACAATGGTAGTGTCTCTAAACCCAATGTGCAGCACATTCTAAAAAAAAATAAGTGGCAGTTCCAGGGTAATAAATTTTAAAATGATAACAAAGCACACCACGTTTTTTAGAAAAGTTGTGTGTCTGCATATAAAAAAATAAGCAAATGTAAATAGGAACCGTGTGATGTAAATCCAGCAACTCCGACTTGCGGAGATATTTTTAAAATGCAACCTATTTTTGAGATTTTTAGAATTTTATAATATAAAATATCATCAAAAAATTTTAAAAATAATTGTAATAAATTTTGCGCCCCTGTATTTCTGGCGCTCGAAGCGCTAGCTTCTTTTGCTTCTTGGTTAATCCGCCTCTGGTCGTAGATAAAGAATCGTATTAGATTCGTGTATAATGGGTCATATTACACGAGAATAATTACAAAACTCGCTCACTGAGTTCGCTCGTGTTGTAAACAATTCTCGTGTAATATGGTCTTCATTATACACTCATTAAATAATATACTATTAGAATGATTTGATAACATAAACCGAATTTATGATTATTGTAAGCGGTGTTTTCTGTGTGATAAGATAATCATAATAATATTATATCCGTCCCGTTCCTCGCAAAAGTGCTAACAATTCTCGAATAATAACATTAACCGTGATTCAAAATAGGCGGGCTCCACTGTATTTAATAATATTATGCCAATCGATGTTATATCTTGAATTTGCAAAAATATCTCAAAAATATTACAAGACCGCATCAATAATGTTAAAAATGCCGCCTTGTGGGACATTGCCATTTTTGAAATACAGATGAAAATATGTTTAGTATTTTACAGAGTCTTTTTTTAAGCCGCTGTAACTTGGAAACAGCATGATGAAATAAAAAATTGAATATAAACAAAAATAAAGGCAATGAAATTTGCAACAAAAATTGTTTAATAAGTATTGCTGAAAAAGCGATGTTTATGTGTCAAAAAAATACTTCAAAAAGTACAATTCATTTACATTTTTAGTATAGGAGTGGATGAATATCAAAATAACAGATGATATATGTATATATGAATAACACTGTGGGCCACTATAATATACCATAATATACACTATATGTATACCATAATAGTACATATTTTTTTGCGCGCGATCAATCTGAATTTTTGCATATGCCCTCCTAACGATAATTTACGGGGTGAGGCGTTGGGGAGGGGGAGAATTTTTTGCTCAGTTTTTCGATATCTAGAGCCGTTCTTGAGTTATTGCTAATTCAAAATATTTATATGTATATATGTACCTACAAACAATACCTACAAACAATACACAAATATCCGTACAAATCACATTTTTTGTTGTAAATTCATACTCGTCTATCCCAGATAAACTAAAACCGGCTGAAACTTCCTAAATTTTTAATGTACTTCTCTGAGAATCTACTTTCTCGGACTTCCCCGGACTTCCTCAGACTTCCTCAAACTTCCCCGGACTTCCTCAGACTTCCCGAACTTCCCCAGACTTCCTCGGACTTCCTCAGACTTCCCCGGACTTCCTCAGACTTCCCGGACTTCCCCAGACTTCCTCAGACTTCCCGGACTTCCCCAGACTTCCTCGGACTTCCTCAGACTTCCCCGGACTTCCCCAGACTTCCTCAGACTTCCCAGACTTCCCCGGACTTCCTCAGACTTCCCGGACTTCCCCAGACTTCCTCAGACTTCCCGGACTTCCCCAGACTTCCTCGGACTTCCTCAGACTTCCTCGGACTTCCCCAGACTTCCTCAGACTTCCCAGACTTCCCCGGACTTCCTCAGACTTCCCGGACTTCCCCAGACTTCCTCAGACTTCCCGGACTTCCCCAGACTTCCTCGGACTTCCTCAGACTTCCCCGGACTTCCCCAGACTTCCCCGGACTTCCTCAGACTTCCCAGACTTCCCCGGACTTCCTCAGACTTCCCCGGACTTCCTATAAGCTGTACACCAGACTTCCCGTGAGATTTACCCCTCGGTATTTTGTTAATAGTTTAAAATTGAAAACCCTAAAATAACTACTTTTGTTCGATAAGTTATTTACTTGAAGATCTGCATTTTGTTAATATTTTAAAATTAAAAACTCTAAATTAACTACTTCTGTTCTATAAGTTATTTACTTGAAGATCAGAATATTGTTAATAGTTTAAAATTGAAGACTCTAAAATAACTACTTTTGTTCTATAAGTTATTTACTTGAAGAACAGAATTTTGTAGCAATGTAAAATCAAAATCTTCTAACTAATACTTTAGTTCTTTAAGTTATTTACTTGAAGATCAGAATTTTGCTAATAGTTTAAAATTGAAAACCCTAAAATAACTACTTTTGTTCTATAAGTTATTTACTTGAAGATCTGCATTTTGTTATTAGTTTAAAATTGAAAACCCTAAAATAACTACTTTTGTTCTATAAGTTATTTACTTGAAGATCTGCATTTTGTTAATAGTTTAAAATTAAAGCTATAATCTAACTACTTTTGTTCTTTTAGTTATTTACTTAAAGAACAGAAATATGTAGACAATTTAAAATCAAAATCTTCAAACTAATACTTTAGTTCTTTAAGTTATTTACTTGAAGATCAGAATTTTGTTAATAGTTCAAAATTGAAAATACTAAAATGACTACGTTTGTTCTATAAGTTATTTAATATAAGATCTGGATTTTGTTAATAGTTTAAAATTAAAAACTCTAAATTAACAACTTCTTTTCTATAAGTTATTTACTTGAAGATCAGAATTTTGTTAATAGTTTAAAATTGTAAACCCTAAAATAACTACTTTTGTTCTATAAGTTATTTACTTGAAGATCTGCATTTTGTTAATAGTTTAAAATTAAAGCTATAATCTAACTACTTTTGTTCTTTTAGTTATTTACTTAAAGAACAGAAATATGTAGACAATTTAAAATCAAAATCTTCAAACTAATACTTTAGTTCCTTAAGTTATTTACTTGAAGATCAGAATTTTGTTAATAGTTTAACATTGAAAACCCTAAAATAACTACTTTTGTTCTATAAGTTATTTACTTGAAGATCTGCATTTTGTTAATAGTTTAAAATTAAAAACTCTAAATTAACTACTTCTGTTCTATAAGTTATTTACTTTTAGATCAGAATTTTGTTAATATTTTAAAATTGAAAACTCTAAAATAACTACTTTTGTTATATAAGTTATTTACTTGAAGAACAGAATTTTGTAGCAATGTAAAATCAAAATCTTCTAACTAATACTTTAGTTTTTTAAGTTATTTACTTGAAGATCAGAATTTTGCTAATAGTTTAAAATTGAAAACCCTAAAATAACTACTTTTGTTCTATAAGTTATTTACTTGAAGATCTGCATTTTGTTAATAGTTTAAAATTAAAGCTATAATCTAACTACTTTTGTTATTTTAGTTATTTACTTAAAGAACAAAAATTTGTAGACAATTTAAAATCGAAGTCTTCAAAGTAATACTTTAGTTCTTTAAGTTATTTACTTGAAGATCAGAATTTTGTTAATAGTTTAAAATTGAAAACCCTAAAATAACTATTTTTGTTCTATAAGTTATTTACTTGAAGATCTGGATTTTGTTAATAGTTTAAAATTGAAAACCCTAAAATAACTACTTTTGTTCTATAAGTTATTTACTTGAAGATCAGCATTTTGTTAATAGTTTAAAATTAAAAACTCTAAATTAACTACTTCTGTTCTATAAGTTATTTACATGAAGATCAGTATTTTGTTAATAGTTTAAAATTGAAAACCCTAAAATAACTACTTTTGTTCGATAAGTTATTTACTTGAAGATCTGCATTTTGTTAATATTTTAAAATTAAAAACTCTAAATTAACTACTTCTGTTCTATAAGTTATTTACTTGAAGATCAGAATATTGTTAATAGTTTAAAATTGAAGACTCTAAAATAACTACTTTTGTTCTATAAGTTATTTACTTGAAGAACAGAATTTTGTAGCAATGTAAAATCAAAATCTTCTAACTAATACTTTAGTTCTTTAAGTTATTTACTTGAAGATCAGAATTTTGCTAATAGTTTAAAATTGAAAACCCTAAAATAACTACTTTTGTTCTATAAGTTATTTACTTGAAGATCTGCATTTTGTTATTAGTTTAAAATTGAAAACCTTAAAATAACTACTTTTGTTCTATAAGTTATTTACTTGAAGATCTGCATTTTGTTAATAGTTTAAAATTAAAGCTATAATCTAACTACTTTTGTTCTTTTAGTTATTTACTTAAAGAACAGAAATATGTAGACAATTTAAAATCAAAATCTTCAAACTAATACTTTAGTTCTTTAAGTTATTTACTTGAAGATCAGAATTTTGTTAATAGTTCAAAATTGAAAATACTAAAATGACTACGTTTGTTCTATAAGTTATTTAATATAAGATCTGGATTTTGTTAATAGTTTAAAATTAAAAACTCTAAATTAACAACTTCTTTTCTATAAGTTATTTACTTGAAGATCAGAATTTTGTTAATAGTTTAAAATTGTAAACCCAAAAATAACTACTTTTGTTCTATAAGTTATTTACTTGAAGATCTGCATTTTGTTAATAGTTTAAAATTAAAGCTATAATCTAACTACTTTTGTTCTTTTAGTTATTTACTTAAAGAACAGAAATATGTAGACAATTTAAAATCAAAATCTTCAAACTAATACTTTAGTTCCTTAAGTTATTTACTTGAAGATCAGAATTTTGTTAATAGTTTAACATTGAAAACCCTAAAATAACTACTTTTGTTCTATAAGTTATTTACTTGAAGATCTGCATTTTGTTAATAGTTTAAAATTAAAAACTCTAAATTAACTACTTCTGTTCTATAAGTTATTTACTTTTAGATCAGAATTTTGTTAATATTTTAAAATTGAAAACTCTAAAATAACTACTTTTGTTATATAAGTTATTTACTTGAAGAACAGAATTTTGTAGCAATGTAAAATCAAAATCTTCTAACTAATACTTTAGTTTTTTAAGTTATTTACTTGAAGATCAGAATTTTGCTAATAGTTTAAAATTGAAAACCCTAAAATAACTACTTTTGTTCTATAAGTTATTTACTTGAAGATCTGCATTTTGTTAATAGTTTAAAATTAAAGCTATAATCTAACTACTTTTGTTATTTTAGTTATTTACTTAAAGAACAAAAATTTGTAGACAATTTAAAATCGAAGTCTTCAAAGTAATACTTTAGTTCTTTAAGTTATTTACTTGAAGATCAGAATTTTGTTAATAGTTTAAAATTGAAAACCCTAAAATAACTATTTTTGTTCTATAAGTTATTTACTTGAAGATCTGGATTTTGTTAATAGTTTAAAATTGAAAACCCTAAAATAACTACTTTTGTTCTATAAGTTATTTACTTGAAGATCAGCATTTTGTTAATAGTTTAAAATTAAAAACTCTAAATTAACTACTTCTGTTCTATAAGTTATTTACATGAAGATCAGTATTTTGTTAATAGTTTAAAATTGAAAACCCTAAAATAACTACTTTTGTTCTATAAGTTATTTACTTGAAGATCTGCATTTTGTTAATAGTTTAAAATTAAAAACTCTAAATTAACTACTTCTGTTCTATAAGTTATTTACTTGAAGATCAGAATATTGTTAATAGTTTAAAATTGAAAACTCTAAAATAACTACTTTTGTTCTATAAGTTATTTACTTGAAGAACAGAATTTTGTAGCAATGTAAAATCAAAATCTTCTAACTAATACTTTAGTTCTTTAAGTTATTTACTTGAAGATCAGAATTTTGCTATTAGTTTAAAATTGAAAACCCTAAAATAACTACTTTTGTTCTATAAGTTATTTACTTGAAGATCAGCATTTTGTTAATAGTTTAAAATTAAAAACTCTAAATTAACTACTTCTGTTCTATAAGTTATTTACTTGAAGATCAGAATTTTGGTAATAGTTTAAAATTGAAAACCCTAAAATAACTACTTTTGTTCTATAAGTTATTTACTTGAAGATCAGCATTTTGTTAATAGTTTAAAATTAAAAACTCTAAATTAACTACTTCTGTTCTATAAGTTATTTACTTGAAGATCAGAATTTTGGTAATAGTTTAAAATTGAAAACCTTAAAATAACTACTTTTGTTCTATAAGTTATTTACTTGAAGATCTGCATTTTGTTAATAGTTTAAAATTAAAAACTCTAAATTAACTACTTCTGTTCTATAAGTTATTTACATATAGATCAGTATTTTGTTAATAGTTTAAAATTGAAAACCCTAAAATAACTACTTCTGTTCTATAAGTTATTTACTTTAAGATCAGAATTTTGTTAATAGTTTAAAATTGAAAACTCTAAAATAACTACTTTTGTTATATAAGTTATTTACTTGAAGATCTGCATTTTGTTAATATTTTAAAATTAAAAACTCTAAATTAACTACTTCTGTTCTATAAGTTATTTACTTGAAGATCAGAATATTGTTAATAGTTTAAAATTGAAGACTCTAAAATAACTACTTTTGTTCTATAAGTTATTTACTTGAAGAACAGAATTTTGTAGCAATGTAAAATCAAAATCTTCTAACTAATACTTTAGTTCTTTAAGTTATTTACTTGAAGATCAGAATTTTGCTAATAGTTTAAAATTGAAAACCCTAAAATAACTACTTTTGTTCTATAAGTTATTTACTTGAAGGTCTGCATTTTGTTAATAGTTTAAGATTAAAGCTATAATCTAACTACTTTAGTTCTTTTAGTTATTTACTTAAAGAACAGAAATATGTAGACAATTTAAAATCAAACTTTTCAAACTAATACTTTAGTTCTTTAAGTTATTTACGTGAAGATCAGAATTTTGTTAATAGCTCAAAATTGAAAATACTAAAATGACTACGTTTGTTCTATAAGTTATTTAATATAAGATCTGGATTTAGTTAATAGTTTAAAATTAAAAACCATAAATTAACAACTTCTGTTCTATAAGTTATTTACTTGAAGATCAGAATTTTGTTAATAGTTTAAAATTGAAAACCCTAAAATAACTACTTTTGTTCTATAAGTTATTTACTTGAAGATCTGCATTTTGTTAATAGTTTAAAATTAAAAACTCTAAATTAGCTACTTCTGTTCTATAAGTTATTTACTTGAAGATCAGAATATTGTTAATAGTTTAAATTTGAAAACCCTAAAATAACTACTTTTGTTCTATAAGTTATTTACTTGAAGATCTGCATTTTGTTAATAGTTTAAAATTAAAAACTCTAAATTAACTACTTCTGTTCTATAAGTTATTTACTTGAAGATCAGAATATTGATAATAGTTTAAAATAGAAGACTCTAAAATAACTACTTTTGTTCTATAAGTTATTTACTTGAAGAACAGAATTTTGTAGCAATGTAAAATCAAAATCTTCCAACTAATACTTTAGTTCTTTAAGTTATTTACTTGAAGATCTGCATTTTGTTAATAGTTTAAAATTAAAGCTATAATCTAACTAATTTTGTTCTTTTAGTTATTTACTTAAAGAAAAGAAATTTGTAGACAATTTAAAATCGAAGTCTTCAAACTAATACTTTAGTTCTTTAAGTTATTTACTTGAAGATCAGAATTTTGTTAATAGTTTAAAATTGAAAACCCTAAAATAACTATTTTTGTTCTATAAGTTATTTTCTTGAAGATCTGGATTTTGTTAATAGTTTAAAATTAAAAACTCTAAATTAACTACTTCTGTTCTATAAGTTATTTACTTGAAGATCTGAATTTTGTTAATAGTTTAAAATTGAAAACCCTAAAATAACTACTTCTGTTCTATAAGTTATTTACTTGAAGATCTGCATTTTGTTAATAGTTTAAAATTAAAAACTCTAAATTAACTACTTCTGTTCTATAAGTTATTTACTTGAAGATCAGAATTTTGTTAATAGTTTAAAATTGAAAACTCAAAATAACTACTTTTGTTCTATAAGTTATTTACGTGAAGAACAGAATTTTGTAGCAATTTAAAATCAAAATCTTCTAACTAATACTTTATTTCTTTAAGTTATTAACTTGAAGATCAGAATTTTGGTAATAGTTTAAAATTGAAAACCCTAAAATACCTACTTTTGTTCTATAAGTTATTTACTTGAAGATTTGCATTTTGTAAATAGTTTAACATTAAAAACTCTAAATTAACTACTTCTGTTCTATAAGTTATTTACTTGAAGATCAGAATGATGTTAATAGTTTAAAATTGAAAACTCTAAAATAACTACTTTTGTTCTATAAGTTATTTACTTGAAGAACAGAATTTTGTAGCAATTTAAAATCAAAATCTTCCAACTAATACTTTAGTTCTTTAAGTTATTTACTTGAAGATCAGAATTTTGTTAATAGTTTAAAATTGAAAACCCTAAAATAACTATTTTTGTTCTATAAGTTATTTACTTGAAGATCTGGATTTTGTTAATAGTTTAAAATTAAAAACTCTAAATTAACTACTTCTGTTCTATAAGTTATTTACTTCAAGATCAGAATGTTGTTAATAGTTTAAAATAGAAAACTCTAAAATAACTACTTTTGTTCTATAAGTTATTTACTTGAAGATCTGCATTTTGTTAATAGTTTAAAATTAAAAACGCTAAATTAACTACATCTGTTCTATAAGTTATTTACTTGAAGATCTGAATTTTGTTAATAGTTTAAAATTGAAAACCCTAAAATAACTACTTGTGTTCTATAAGTTATTTACTTAAAGATCTGCATTTTGTTAATAGTTTAAAATTAAAAACTCTAAATTAACTACTTCTGTTCTATAAGTTATTAACTTGAAGATCAGAATTGTGGTAATAGTTTAAAATTGAAAACCCTAAAATACATACTTTTGTTCTATAAGTTATTTACTTGAAGATTTGCATTTTGTTAATAGTTTAACATTAAAAACTCTAAATTAACTACTTCTGTTCTATAAGTTATTTACTTGAAGATCAGAATGATGTTAATAGTTTAAAATTGAAAACTCTAAAATAACTACTTTTGTTCTATAAGTTAGTTACTTGAAGAACAGAATTTTGTAGCAATTTAAAATCAAAATCTTCCAACTAATACTTTAGTTCTTTAAGTTATTTACTTGAAGATCAGAATTTTGGTAATAGTTTAAAATTGAAAACCCTAAAATAACTACTTTTGTTCTATAAGTTATTTACTTGAAGATCTGCATTTTGTTAATAGTTTAAAATTAAAAACTCTAAATTAACTACTTCTGTTCTATAAGTTATTTACATGAAGATCAGTATTTTGTTAATAGTTTAAAATTGAAAACCCTAAAATAACTACTTCTGTTCTATAAGTTATTTACTTGAAGATCAGAATATTGTTAATAGTTTAAAATTGAAAACTCTAAAATAACTACTTTTGTTCTATAAGTTATTTACTTGTAGAACAGAATTTTGTAGCAATTTAAAATCAAAATCTTCTAACTAATACTTTAGTTCCTTAAGTTATTTACTTGAAGATCAGAATTTTGTTAATAGTTTAAAATTGAAAACCCTAAAATAACTACTTTTGTTCTATAAGTTATTTACTTGAAGATCTGCATTTTGATAATAGTTTAAAATTAAAAACTCTAAATTAACTACTTCTGTTCTATAAGTTATTTACATGAAGATCAGTATTTTGTTAATAGTTTAAAATTGAAAACCCTAAAATAACTACTTTTGTTCGATAAGTTATTTACTTGAAGATCTGCATTTTGTTAATATTTTAAAATTAAAAACTCTAAATTAACTACTTCTGTTCTATAAGTTATTTACTTGAAGATCAGAATATTGTTAATAGTTTAAAATTGAAGACTCTAAAATAACTACATTTGTTCTATAAGTTATTTACTTGAAGAACAGAATTTTGTAGCAATGTAAAATCAAAATCTTCTAACTAATACTTTAGTTCTTTAAGTTATTTACTTGAAGATCAGAATTTTGCTAATAGTTTAAAATTGAAAACCCTAAAATAACTACTTTTGTTCTATTAAGAACAGAATTTTGTAGCAATGTAAAATCAAAATCTTCTAACTAATACTTTAGTTCTTTCAGTTATTTACTTGAAGATCAGAATTTTGCTAATAGTTTAAAATTGAAAACCCTAAAATAACTACTTTTGTTCTATAAGTTATTTACTTGAAGATCAGCATTTTGTTAATAGTTTAAAATTAAAAACTCTAAATTAACTACTTCTGTTCTATAAGTTATTTACATGAAGATCAGTATTTTGTTAATAGTTTAAAATTGAAAACCCTAAAATAACTACTTTTGTTCTATAAGTTATTTACTTGAAGATCTGCATTTTGTTAATAGTTTAAAATTAAAAACTCTAAATTAACTACTTCTGTTCTATAAGTTATTTACTTGAAGATCAGAATATTGTTAATAGTTTAAAATTGAAAACTCTAAAATAACTACTTTTGTTCTTTTAGTTATTTACTTAAAGAAAAGAAATTTGTAGACAATTTAAAATCGAAGTCTTCAAACTAATACTTTAGTTCTTTAAGTTATTTACTTGAAGATCAGAATTTTGTTAATAGTTTAAAATTGAAAACCCTAAAATAACTATTTTTGTTCTAAAAGTTATTTACTTGAACATCTGGAGTTTGCTAATAGTTTAAAATTAAAAACTCTAAATTAACTACTTCTGTTCTATAAGTTATTTACTTGAAGATCAGAATGTTGTTAATAGTTTAAAATAGAAAATTCTAAAATAACTACTTTTGTTCTATAAGTTATTTACTTAAAGATCTGCATTTTGTTAATACTTTAAAATTAAAAACTCTAAATTAACTACTTCTGTTCTATAAGTTATTTACTTGAAGATCAGAATTTTGTTAATAGTTTAAAATTGAAAACTCTAAAATAACTACTTTTGTTCTATAAGTTATTTACTTGAAGAACAGAATTTTGTAGCAATTTAAAATCAAAATCTTCCAACTAATACTTTAGTTCTTTAAGTTATTTACTTGAAGATCAGAATTTTGGTAATAGTTTAAAATTGAAAACCCTAAAATAACTACTTTTGTTCTATAAGTTATTTACTTGAAGATCTGCATTTTGTTAATAGCTTAAAATTAAAAACTCTAAATTAACTACTTCTGTTCTATAAGTTATTTACTTGAAGATCAGAATTTTGTTAATAGTTTAAAATTGAAAACCCTAAAATAACTACTTTTGTTCTATAAGTTATTTACTTGAAGATCTGCATTTTGTTAATAGTTTAAAATTAAAGCTATAATCTAACTACTTTTGTTCTTTTAGTTATTTACTTAAAGAACAGAAATATGTAGACAATTTAAAATCAAAATCTTCAAACTAATACTTTAGTTCTTTAAGTTATTTACGTGAAGATCAGAATTTTGTTAATAGTTCAAAATTGAAAATACTAAAATGACTACGTTTGTTCTATAAGTTATTTAATATAAGATCTGGATTTAGTTAATAGTTTAAAATTAAAAACTCTAAATTAACAACTTCTGTTCTATAAGTTATTTACTTGAAGATCAGAATTTTGTTAATAGTTTAAAATTGAAAACCCTAAAATAACTACTTTTGTTCTATAAGTTATTTATTTGAAGATCTGCGTTTTGTTAATAGTTTAAAATTAAAAACTCTAAATTAACTACTTCTGTTCTATAAGTTATTTACATGACGATCAGAATTTTGTTAATAGTTTAAAATTGAAAACCTTAAAATAACTTCTTTTGTTCTATAAGTTATTTACTTGAAGATCTGCATTTTGTTAATAGTTTAAAATTAAAGCTATAATCTAACTACTTTTGTTCTTTTAGTTAATTACTTAAAGAACAGAAATATGTAGACAATTTAAAATCATAATCTTCAAACTAATACTTTAGTTCTTTAAGTTATTTACTTGAAGATCAGAATTTTGTTAATAGTTTAAAATTGAAAACCCTAAAATAACTACTTCTGTTCTATAAGTTATTTACTTGAAGATCTGCATTTTGTTAATAGTTTAAAATTAAAAACTCTAAATTAACTACTTCTGTTCTATAAGTTATTTACTTGAAAATCAGAATATTGTTAATAGTTTAAAATTGAAGACTCTAAAATAACTACTTTTGTTCTATAAGTTATTTACTTGAAGAACAGAATTTTGTAGCAATGTAAAATCAAAATCTTCTTACTAATACTTTAGTTCTTTAAGTTATTTACTTGAAGAACAGAATTTTGCTAATAGTTTAAAATTGAAAACCCTAAAATAACTACTTTTGTTCTATAAGTTATTTACTTGAAGATCTGCATTTTGTTAATAGTTTAAAATTAAAAACTCTAAATTAACTACTTCTGTTCTATAAGTTATTTACATGAAGATCAGTATTTTGTTAATAGTTTAAAATTGAAAACCCTAAAATAACTACTTTTGTTCTTTTAGTTATTTACTTAAAGAAAAGAAATTTGTAGACAATTTATAATCGAAGTCTTCAAACTAATACTTTAGTTCTTTAAGTTATTTACTTGAAGATCAGAATTTTGTTAATAGTTTAAAATTGAAAACCCTAAAATAACTATTTTTGTTCTAAAAGTTATTTACTTGAATATCTGGAGTTTGTTAATAGTTTAAAATTAAAAACTCTAAATTAACTACTTCTGTTAGTTATTTACTTGAAGATCAGAATGTTGTTAATAGTTTAAAATAGAAAACTCTAAAATAACTACTTTTGTTCTATAAGTTATTTACTTAAAGATCTGCATTTTGTTAATACTTTAAAATTAAAAACTCTAAATTAACTACTTCTGTTCTATAAGTTATTTACTTGAAGATCAGAATTTTGTTAATAGTTTAAAATTGAAAACTCTAAAATAACTACTTTTGTTCTATAAGTTATTTACTTGAAGAACAAAATTTTGTAGCAATTTAAAATCAAAATCTTCCAACTAATACTTTAGTTCTTTAAGTTATTTACTTGAAGATCAGAATTTTGGTAATAGTTTAAAATTGAAAACCCTAAAATAACTACTTTTGTTCTATAAGTTATTTACTAGAAGATCTGCATTTTGTTAACAGTTTAAAATTAAAAACTCTAAATTAACTACTTCTGTTCTATAAGTTATTTACATGAAGATCAGTATTTTGTTAATAGTTGAAAATTGAAAATCCTAAAATAACTACTTCTGTTCTATAAGTTATTTACTTGAAGATCAGAATATTGTTAATAGTTGAAAATTGAAAACTCTAAAATAACTACTTTAGTTCCTTAAGTTATTTACTTGAAGATCAGAATTTTGTTAATAGTTTAAAATTGAAAACCCTAAAATAACTACTTTTGTTCTATAAGTTATTTACTTGAAGATCTGCGTTTTGATAATAGTTTAAAATTAAAAACTCTAAATTAACTACTTCTGTTCTATAAGTTATTTACTTGAAGATCAGAATTTTGTTAATAGTTTAAAATTGAAAACTCTAAAATAACTACTTTTGTTCTATAAGTTATTTACTTGAAGAACAGAATTTTGTAGCAATTTAAAATCAAAATCTTCCAACTAATACTTTAGTTCTTTAAGTTATTTACTTGAAGATCAGAATTTTGGTAATAGTTTAAAATTGAAAACCCTAAAATAACTACTTTTGTTCTATAAGTTATTTACTAGAAGATCTGCATTTTGTTTACAGTTTAAAATTAAAAACTCTAAATTAACTACTTCTGTTCTATAAGTTATTTACATGAAGATCAGTATTTTGTTAATAGTTGAAAATTGAAAACCCTAAAATAACTACTTTTGTTCTATAAGTTATTTACTTGAAGATCTGCGTTTTGTTAATAGTTTAAAATTAAAAACTCTAAATTAACTACTTCTGTTCTATATGTTATTTACTTAAAGAACAGAAATTTGTAGACAATTTAAAATCGAAATCTTCACACTAATACTTTAGTTTTTTAAGTTATTTACTTGAAGATCTGCATATTGTTAATAGTTTAAAATTAAAAACTCTAAATTAACTACTTCTGTTCTATAAGTTATTTACATGACGATCAGAATTTTGTTAATAGTTTAAAATTGAAAACCTTAAAATAACTTCTTTTGTTCTATAAGTTATTTACTTGAAGATCTGCATTTTGTTAATAGTTTAAAATTAAAGCTATAATCTAACTACTTTTGTTCTTTTAGTTAATTACTTAAAGAACAGAAATATGTAGACAATTTAAAATCATAATCTTCAAACTAATACTTTGATTCCTTAAGTTATTTACTTGAAGATCAGAATTTTGTTAATAGTTTAAAATTGAAAACCCTAAAATAACTACTTTTGTTCTATAAGTTATTTACTTGAAGATCTGCATTTTGTTAATAGTTTAAAATTAAAAACTCTAAATTAACTACTTCTGTTCTATAAGTTATTTACATGAAGATCAGAATATTGTTAATAGTTTAAAATTGAAAACTCTAAAATAACTACCTTTGTTCTATAAGTTATTTACTTGAAGAACAGAATTGTGTAGCAATGTAAAATCAAAATCTTCTAACTAATACTTTAGTTCTTTAAGTTATTTACATGAAGATCAGTATTTTGTTAATAGTTTAAAATTGAAAACCCTAAAATAACTACTTTTGTTCTATAAGTTATTTACTTGAAGATCTGCATTTTGTTAATAGTTTAAAATTAAAAACTCTAAATTAACTACTTCTGTTCTATAAGTTATTTACTTGAAGATCAGAATATTGTTTATAGTTTAAAATTAAAAACTCTAAAATAACTACTTTTGTTCTATAAGTTATTTACTTGAAGAACAGAATTTTGTAGCAATGTAAAATCAAAATCTTCTAACTAATACTTTAGTTCTTTAAGTTATTTACTTGAAGATCAGAATTTTGCTATTAGTTTAAAATTGAAAACCCTAAAATAACTACTTTTGTTCTATAAGTTATTTACTTGAAGATCTGCATTTTGTTAATAGTTTAAAATTAAAGCTATAATCTAATTACTTTTGTTCTTTTAGTTATTTACTTAAAGAAAAGAAATTTGTAGACAATTTATAATCGAAGTCTTCAAACTAATACTTTAGTTCTTTAAGTTATTTACTTGAAGATCAGAATTTTGTTAATAGTTTAAAATTGAAAACCCTAAAATAACTATTTTTGTTCTAAAAGTTATTTACTTGAACATCTGGAGTTTGTTAATAGTTTAAAATTAAAAACTCTAAGTTAACTACTTCTGTTCTATAAGTTATTTACTTGAAGATCAGAATGTTGTAAATAGTTTAAAATAGAAAACTCTAAAATAACTACTTTTGTTCTATAAGTTATTTACTTAAAGATCTGCATTTTGTTAATACTTTAAAATTAAAAACTCTAAATTAACTACTTCTGTTCTATAAGTTATTTACTTGAAGATCAGAATTTTGTTAATAGTTTAAAATTGAAAACTCTAAAATAACTACTTTTGATCTATAAGTTATTTACCTGAAGAACAGAATTTTGTAGCAATTTAAAATCAAAATCTTCCAACTAATACTTTAGTTCTTTAAGTTATTTACTTGAAGATCAGAATTTTGGTAATAGTTTAAAATTGAAAACCCTAAAATAACTACTTTTGTTCTATAAGTTATTTACTTGAAGATCTGCATTTTGTTAATAGCTTAAAATTAAAAACTCTAAATTAACTACTTCTGTTCTATAAGTTATTTACTTGAAGATCAGAATTTTGTTAATAGTTTAAAATTGAAAACCCTAAAATAACTACTTTTGTTCTATAAGTTATTTACTTGAAGATCTGCATTTTGTTAATAGTTTAAAATTAAAGCTATAATCTAACTACTTTTGTTCTTTTAGTTATTTACTTAAAGAACAGAAATATGTAGACAATTTAAAATCAAAATCTTCAAACTAATACTTTAGTTCTTTAAGTTATTTACGTGAAGATCAGAATTTTGTTAATAGTTCAAAATTGAAAATACTAAAATGACTACGTTTGTTCTATAAGTTATTTAATATAAGATCTGGATTTAGTTAATAGTTTAAAATTAAAAACTCTAAATTAACAACTTCTGTTCTATAAGTTATTTACTTGAAGATCAGAATTTTGTTAATAGTTTAAAATTGAAAACCCTAAAATAACTACTTTTGTTCTATAAGTTATTTATTTGAAGATCTGCGTTTTGTTAATAGTTTAAAATTAAAAACTCTAAATTAACTACTTCTGTTCTATAAGTTATTTACATGACGATCAGAATTTTGTTAATAGTTTAAAATTGAAAACCTTAAAATAACTTCTTTTGTTCTATAAGTTATTTACTTGAAGATCTGCATTTTGTTAATAGTTTAAAATTAAAGCTATAATCTAACTACTTTTGTTCTTTTAGTTAATTACTTAAAGAACAGAAATATGTAGACAATTTAAAATCATAATCTTCAAACTAATACTTTAGTTCTTTAAGTTATTTACTTGAAGATCAGAATTTTGTTAATAGTTTAAAATTGAAAACCCTAAAATAACTACTTCTGTTCTATAAGTTATTTACTTGAAGATCTGCATTTTGTTAATAGTTTAAAATTAAAAACTCTAAATTAACTACTTCTGTTCTATAAGTTATTTACTTGAAAATCAGAATATTGTTAATAGTTTAAAATTGAAGACTCTAAAATAACTACTTTTGTTCTATAAGTTATTTACTTGAAGAACAGAATTTTGTAGCAATGTAAAATCAAAATCTTCTTACTAATACTTTAGTTCTTTAAGTTATTTACTTGAAGAACAGAATTTTGCTAATAGTTTAAAATTGAAAACCCTAAAATAACTACTTTTGTTCTATAAGTTATTTACTTGAAGATCTGCATTTTGTTAATAGTTTAAAATTAAAAACTCTAAATTAACTACTTCTGTTCTATAAGTTATTTACATGAAGATCAGTATTTTGTTAATAGTTTAAAATTGAAAACCCTAAAATAACTACTTTTGTTCTTTTAGTTATTTACTTAAAGAAAAGAAATTTGTAGACAATTTATAATCGAAGTCTTCAAACTAATACTTTAGTTCTTTAAGTTATTTACTTGAAGATCAGAATTTTGTTAATAGTTTAAAATTGAAAACCCTAAAATAACTATTTTTGTTCTAAAAGTTATTTACTTGAATATCTGGAGTTTGTTAATAGTTTAAAATTAAAAACTCTAAATTAACTACTTCTGTTAGTTATTTACTTGAAGATCAGAATGTTGTTAATAGTTTAAAATAGAAAACTCTAAAATAACTACTTTTGTTCTATAAGTTATTTACTTAAAGATCTGCATTTTGTTAATACTTTAAAATTAAAAACTCTAAATTAACTACTTCTGTTCTATAAGTTATTTACTTGAAGATCAGAATTTTGTTAATAGTTTAAAATTGAAAACTCTAAAATAACTACTTTTGTTCTATAAGTTATTTACTTGAAGAACAAAATTTTGTAGCAATTTAAAATCAAAATCTTCCAACTAATACTTTAGTTCTTTAAGTTATTTACTTGAAGATCAGAATTTTGGTAATAGTTTAAAATTGAAAACCCTAAAATAACTACTTTTGTTCTATAAGTTATTTACTAGAAGATCTGCATTTTGTTAACAGTTTAAAATTAAAAACTCTAAATTAACTACTTCTGTTCTATAAGTTATTTACATGAAGATCAGTATTTTGTTAATAGTTGAAAATTGAAAATCCTAAAATAACTACTTCTGTTCTATAAGTTATTTACTTGAAGATCAGAATATTGTTAATAGTTGAAAATTGAAAACTCTAAAATAACTACTTTAGTTCCTTAAGTTATTTACTTGAAGATCAGAATTTTGTTAATAGTTTAAAATTGAAAACCCTAAAATAACTACTTTTGTTCTATAAGTTATTTACTTGAAGATCTGCATTTTGATAATAGTTTAAAATTAAAAACTCTAAATTAACTACTTCTGTTCTATAAGTTATTTACTTGAAGATCAGAATTTTGTTAATAGTTTAAAATTGAAAACTCTAAAATAACTACTTTTGTTCTATAAGTTATTTACTTGAAGAACAGAATTTTGTAGCAATTTAAAATCAAAATCTTCCAACTAATACTTTAGTTCTTTAAGTTATTTACTTGAAGATCAGAATTTTGGTAATAGTTTAAAATTGAAAACCCTAAAATAACTACTTTTGTTCTATAAGTTATTTACTAGAAGATCTGCATTTTGTTTACAGTTTAAAATTAAAAACTCTAAATTAACTACTTCTGTTCTATAAGTTATTTACATGAAGATCAGTATTTTGTTAATAGTTGAAAATTGAAAACCCTAAAATAACTACTTTTGTTCTATAAGTTATTTACTTGAAGATCTGCGTTTTGTTAATAGTTTAAAATTAAAAACTCTAAATTAACTACTTCTGTTCTATATGTTATTTACTTAAAGAACAGAAATTTGTAGACAATTTAAAATCGAAATCTTCACACTAATACTTTAGTTTTTTAAGTTATTTACTTGAAGATCTGCATATTGTTAATAGTTTAAAATTAAAAACTCTAAATTAACTACTTCTGTTCTATAAGTTATTTACATGACGATCAGAATTTTGTTAATAGTTTAAAATTGAAAACCTTAAAATAACTTCTTTTGTTCTATAAGTTATTTACTTGAAGATCTGCATTTTGTTAATAGTTTAAAATTAAAGCTATAATCTAACTACTTTTGTTCTTTTAGTTAATTACTTAAAGAACAGAAATATGTAGACAATTTAAAATCATAATCTTCAAACTAATACTTTGATTCCTTAAGTTATTTACTTGAAGATCAGAATTTTGTTAATAGTTTAAAATTGAAAACCCTAAAATAACTACTTTTGTTCTATAAGTTATTTACTTGAAGATCTGCATTTTGTTAATAGTTTAAAATTAAAAACTCTAAATTAACTACTTCTGTTCTATAAGTTATTTACATGAAGATCAGAATATTGTTAATAGTTTAAAATTGAAAACTCTAAAATAACTACCTTTGTTCTATAAGTTATTTACTTGAAGAACAGAATTGTGTAGCAATGTAAAATCAAAATCTTCTAACTAATACTTTAGTTCTTTAAGTTATTTACATGAAGATCAGTATTTTGTTAATAGTTTAAAATTGAAAACCCTAAAATAACTACTTTTGTTCTATAAGTTATTTACTTGAAGATCTGCATTTTGTTAATAGTTTAAAATTAAAAACTCTAAATTAACTACTTCTGTTCTATAAGTTATTTACTTGAAGATCAGAATATTGTTTATAGTTTAAAATTAAAAACTCTAAAATAACTACTTTTGTTCTATAAGTTATTTACTTGAAGAACAGAATTTTGTAGCAATGTAAAATCAAAATCTTCTAACTAATACTTTAGTTCTTTAAGTTATTTACTTGAAGATCAGAATTTTGCTATTAGTTTAAAATTGAAAACCCTAAAATAACTACTTTTGTTCTATAAGTTATTTACTTGAAGATCTGCATTTTGTTAATAGTTTAAAATTAAAGCTATAATCTAATTACTTTTGTTCTTTTAGTTATTTACTTAAAGAAAAGAAATTTGTAGACAATTTATAATCGAAGTCTTCAAACTAATACTTTAGTTCTTTAAGTTATTTACTTGAAGATCAGAATTTTGTTAATAGTTTAAAATTGAAAACCCTAAAATAACTATTTTTGTTCTAAAAGTTATTTACTTGAACATCTGGAGTTTGTTAATAGTTTAAAATTAAAAACTCTAAGTTAACTACTTCTGTTCTATAAGTTATTTACTTGAAGATCAGAATGTTGTAAATAGTTTAAAATAGAAAACTCTAAAATAACTACTTTTGTTCTATAAGTTATTTACTTAAAGATCTGCATTTTGTTAATACTTTAAAATTAAAAACTCTAAATTAACTACTTCTGTTCTATAAGTTATTTACTTGAAGATCAGAATTTTGTTAATAGTTTAAAATTGAAAACTCTAAAATAACTACTTTTGATCTATAAGTTATTTACTTGAAGAACAGAATTTTGTAGCAATTTAAAATCAAAATCTTCCAACTAATACTTTAGTTCTTTAAGTTATTTACTTGAAGATCAGAATTTTGGTAATAGTTTAAAATTGAAAACCCTAAAATAACTACTTTTGTTCTATAAGTTATTTACTTGAAGATCTGCATTTTGTTAATAGTTTAAAATTAAAAACTCTAAATTAACTACTTCTGTTCTATAAGTTATTTACATGAAGATCAGTATTTTGTTAATAGTTGAAAATTGAAAACCCTAAAATAACTACTTCTGTTCTATAAGTTATTTACATGACGATCAGAATTTTGTTAATAGTTTAAAATTGAAAACCTTAAAATAACTTCTTTTGTTCTATTAGTTATTTACTTGAAGATCTGCATTTTGTTAATAGTTTAAAATTAAAGCTATAATCTAACTACTTTTGTTCTTTTAGTTAATTACTTAAAGAACAGAAATATGTAGACAATTTAAAATCATAATCTTCAAACTAATACTTTGATTCCTTAAGTTATTTACTTGAAGATCAGAATTTTGTTAATAGTTTAAAATTGAAAACTCTAAAATAACTACTTTTGTTCTATAAGTTATTTACTTGAAGAACAGAATTTTGTAGCAATTTAAAATCAAAATCTTCCAACTAATACTTTAGTTCTTTAAGTTATTTACTTGAAGATCAGAATTTTGGTAATAGTTTAAAATTGAAAACCCTAAAATAACTACTTTTGTTCTATAAGTTATTTACTAGAAGATCTGCATTTTGTTAACAGTTTAAAATTAAAAACTCTAAATTAACTACTTCTGTTCTATAAGTTATTTACATGAAGATCAGTATTTTGTTAATAGTTGAAAATTGAAAATCCTAAAATAACTACTTCTGTTCTATAAGTTATTTACTTGAAGATCAGAATATTGTTAATAGTTGAAAATTGAAAACTCTAAAATAACTACTTTAGTTCCTTAAGTTATTTACTTGAAGATCAGAATTTTGTTAATAGTTTAAAATTGAAAACCCTAAAATAACTACTTTTGTTCTATAAGTTATTTACTTGAAGATCTGCATTTTGATAATAGTTTAAAATTAAAAACTCTAAATTAACTACTTCTGTTCTATAAGTTATTTACTTGAAGATCAGAATTTTGTTAATAGTTTAAAATTGAAAACTCTAAAATAACTACTTTTGTTCTATAAGTTATTTACTTGAAGAACAGAATTTTGTAGCAATTTAAAATCAAAATCTTCCAACTAATACTTTAGTTCTTTAAGTTATTTACTTGAAGATCAGAATTTTGGTAATAGTTTAAAATTGAAAACCCTAAAATAACTACTTTTGTTCTATAAGTTATTTACTAGAAGATCTGCATTTTGTTAACAGTTTAAAATTAAAAACTCTAAATTAACTACTTCTGTTCTATAAGTTATTTACATGAAGATCAGTATTTTGTTAATAGTTGAAAATTGAAAACCCTAAAATAACTACTTTTGTTCTATAAGTTATTTACTTGTAGATCTGCGTTTTGTTAATAGTTTAAAATTAAAAACTCTAAATTAACTACTTCTGTTCTATATGTTATTTACTTAAAGAACAGAAATTTGTAGACAATTTAAAATCGAAATCTTCACACTAATACTTTAGTTCTTTAAGTTATTTACTTGAAGATCTGCATTTTGTTAATAGTTTAAAATTAAAAACTCTAAATTAACTACTTCTGTTCTATAAGTTATTTACATGACGATCAGAATTTTGTTAATAGTTTAAAATTGAAAACCTTAAAATAACTTCTTTTGTTCTATAAGTTATTTACTTGAAGATCTGCATTTTGTTAATAGTTTAAAATTAAAGCTATAATCTAACTACTTTTGTTCTTTTAGTTAATTACTTAAAGAACAGAAATATGTAGACAATTTAAAATCATAATCTTCAAACTAATACTTTGATTCCTTAAGTTATTTACTTGAAGATCAGAATTTTGTTAATAGTTTAAAATTGAAAACCCTAAAATAACTACTTTTGTTCTATAAGTTATTTACTTGAAGATCTGCATTTTGTTAATAGTTTAAAATTAAAAACTCTAAATTAACTACTTCTGTTCTATAAGTTATTTACATGAAGATCAGAATATTGTTAATAGTTTAAAATTGAAAACTCTAAAATAACTACCTTTGTTCTATAAGTTAATTACTTGAAGAACAGAATTGTGTAGCAATGTAAAATCAAAATCTTCTAACTAATACTTTAGTTCTTTAAGTTATTTACATGAAGATCAGTATTTTGTTAATAGTTTAAAATTGAAAACCCTAAAATAACTACTTTTGTTCTATAAGTTATTTACTTGAAGATCTGCATTTTGTTAATAGTTTAAAATTAAAAACTCTAAATTAACTACTTCTGTTCTATAAGTTATTTACTTGAAGATCAGAATATTGTTTATAGTTTAAAATTAAAAACTCTAAAATAACTACTTTTGTTCTATAAGTTATTTACTTGAAGAACAGAATTTTGTAGCAATGTAAAATCAAAATCTTCTAACTAATACTTTAGTTCTTTAAGTTATTTACTTGAAGATCAGAATTTTGCTATTAGTTTAAAATTGAAAACCCTAAAATAACTACTTTTGTTCTATAAGTTATTTACTTGAAGATCTGCATTTTGTTAATAGTTTAAAATTAAAGCTATAATCTAATTACTTTTGTTCTTTTAGTTATTTACTTAAAGAAAAGAAATTTGTAGACAATTTATAATCGAAGTCTTCAAACTAATACTTTAGTTCTTTAAGTTATTTACTTGAAGATCAGAATTTTGTTAATAGTTTAAAATTGAAAACCCTAAAATAACTATTTTTGTTCTAAAAGTTATTTACTTGAACATCTGGAGTTTGTTAATAGTTTAAAATTAAAAACTCTAAGTTAACTACTTCTGTTCTATAAGTTATTTACTTGAAGATCAGAATGTTGTTAATAGTTTAAAATAGAAAACTCTAAAATAACTACTTTTGTTCTATAAGTTATTTACTTAAAGATCTGCATTTTGTTAATACTTTAAAATTAAAAACTCTAAATTAACTACTTCTGTTCTATAAGTTATTTACTTGAAGATCAGAATTTTGTTAATAGTTTAAAATTGAAAACTCTAAAATAACTACTTTTGTTCTATAAGTTATTTACTTGAACAACAGAATTTTGTAGCAATTTAAAATCAAAATCTTCCAACTAATACTTTAGTTCTTTAAGTTATTTACTTGAAGATCAGAATTTTGGTAATAGTTTAAAATTGAAAACCCTAAAATAACTACTTTTGTTCTATAAGTTATTTACTTGAAGATCTGCATTTTGTTAATAGTTTAAAATTAAAAACTCTAAATTAACTACTTCTGTTCTATAAGTTATTTACATGAAGATCAGTATTTTGTTAATAGTTGAAAATTGAAAACCCTAAAATAACTACTTCTGTTCTATAAGTTATTTACTTGAAGATCAGAATATTGTTAATAGTTGAAAATTGAAAACTCTAAAATAACTACTTTAGTTCCTTAAGTTATTTACTTGAAGATCAGAATTTTGTTAATAGTTTAAAATTGAAAACCCTAAAATAACTACTTTTGTTCTATAAGATATTTACTTGAAGATCTGCATTTTGATAATAGTTTAAAATTAAAAACTCTAAATTAACTACTTCTGTTCTATAAGTTATTTACATGAAGATCAGTATTTTGTTAATAGTTTAAAATTGAAAACCCTAAAATAACTACTTTTGTTCTATAAGTTATTTACTTGAAGATCTGCGATTTGTTAATAGTTTAAAATTAAAAACTCTAAATTAACTACATCTGTTCTATATGTTATTTACTTAAAGAACAGAAATTTGTAGACAATTTAAAATCGAAATCTTCACACTAATACTTTAGTTCTTTAAGTTATTTACTTGAAGATCTGCATTTTGTTAATAGTTTAAAATTAAAAACTCTAAATTAACTACTTCTGTTCTATAAGTTATTTACATGACGATCAGAATTTTGTTAATAGTTTAAAATTGAAAACCTTAAAATAACTTCTTTTGTTCTATAAGTTATTTACTTGAAGATCTGCATTTTGTTAATAGTTTAAAATTAAAGCTATAATCTAACTACTTTTGTTCTTTTAGTTAATTACTTAAAGAACAGAAATATGTAGACAATTTAAAATCATAATCTTCAAACTAATACTTTGATTCCTTAAGTTATTTACTTGAAGATCAGAATTTTGTTAATAGTTTAAAATTGAAAACTCTAAAATAACTACTTTTGTTCTATAAGTTATTTACTTGAAGAACAGAATTTTGTAGCAATTTAAAATCAAAATCTTCCAACTAATACTTTAGTTCTTTAAGTTATTTACTTGAAGATCAGAATTTTGCTATTAGTTTAAAATTGAAAACTCTAAAATAACTACTTTTGTTCTATAAGTTATTTACTTGAAGAACAGAATTTTGTAGCAATTTAAAATCAAAATCTTCCAACTAATACTTTAGTTCTTTAAGTTATTTACTTGAAGATCAGAATTTTGGTAATAGTTTAAAATTGAAAACCCTAAAATAACTACTTTTGTTCTATAAGTTATTTACTAGAAGATCTGCATTTTGTAAACAGTTTAAAATTAAAAACTCTAAATTAACTACTTCTGTTCTATAAGTTATTTACATGAAGATCAGTATTTTGTTAATAGTTGAAAATTGAAAACCCTAAAATAACTACTTTTGTTCTATAAGTTATTTACTTGTAGATCTGCGTTTTGTTAATAGTTTAAAATTAAAAACTCTAAATTAACTACTTCTGTTCTATATGTTATTTACTTAAAGAACAGAAATTTGTAGACAATTTAAAATCGAAATCTTCACACTAATACTTTAGTTCTTTAAGTTATTTACTTGAAGATCTGCATTTTGTTAATAGTTTAAAATTAAAAACTCTAAATTAACTACTTCTGTTCTATAAGTTATTTACATGACGATCAGAATTTTGTTAATAGTTTAAAATTGAAAACCTTAAAATAACTTCTTTTGTTCTATAAGTTATTTACTTGAAGATCTGCATTTTGTTAATAGTTTAAAATTAAAGCTATAATCTAACTACTTTTGTTCTTTTAGTTAATTACTTAAAGAACAGAAATATGTAGACAATTTAAAATCATAATCTTCAAACTAATACTTTGATTCCTTAAGTTATTTACTTGAAGATCAGAATTTTGTTAATAGTTTAAAATTGAAAACCCTAAAATAACTACTTTTGTTCTATAAGTTATTTACTTGAAGATCTGCATTTTGTTAATAGTTTAAAATTAAAAACTCTAAATTAACTACTTCTGTTCTATAAGTTATTTACATGAAGATCAGAATATTGTTAATAAGACAAAGGAATTTCAGGTTGTATTGGGAGGCAAATCAAACAATATATTTGTACGCCGACGTTTCGGAAGATTTATTCCTCCATTATCAAGACTATAATGAAAACATGTATAAGTCACATGGGTATACAGATAATACAACTCACCGGAGAACAAATAAGATGTAAAATGTTCGATGTAAGCCTAAACGAAGACAACTGCATGTGTCCGAAGCAAACACATTCAACGAGGTCCACAAATTTTGAATACAAAAACAATATTACAACAAAACATGAAATGACTTCACATTGTAAATATAAAACTATGTAAAAATATAAATAACTATGTACAGCATTAAAATAATTAACCATTAGCATTAAAATGTAACGAATATTCAATTCAAAAAACTATGGGAAATAATGTAACTTAAAATTTTAAACCAAAATGTGTTTCCTCTCGCAATCTAATATGCACGGATAAAATGCAGGTGGGTAGGCAACCCATAATGTGTATAAAATAATAGACGCTCGAAAAACCAAAATGGATGCCAACACGAAGCAGCAACCACGTCATCGGACTTCTTGTAAAGTACATCTGTAATCCATAACGCCAGTACAACGCAAAGACAGTGTGCGGTGCTCCTCAAGGAGCACTTGAGTCTAAAAGGGGCAGGGGCGGTGATGGGTAAGTATCGATAACCCAGTATAACACTTCAACATCCAGAACTTCATCCACAGAAAGAGCTGTAAAAAGCCACCTCGACATCCCACGAAGAGCACACTGACGGATAAAACAGCCGGTGTAGAGAAACTACAGCGGCGAAAAACCATACAACCACCTCGACATTCTACGAAGAGCATACCGACAACCAAAACCAGCCGGTGCAGCAATGCTGCAGCGGCGAGAAACCATAAAAGTGGCGACCATCTGAGGTATGTAAGCCATCACCTAGTATCTTTATGTTTGCTTTTAAAGTCATTCAGTATGGCCCTGTACATGTCGTTGATGTTCCGGAAGTCGGTCTGCTTATTGATGTTTTCTTGTGTGGTGGATATGTAGGCCCCCTCCAGAAACGTTCTCTTATAATAGTTCTTCTCTGTGGCCAAGATGGTCACATCAGTGAGCGTGAAAGTATGAGATGTGTGAATTATGTGTTCCGAGAGTCCCGTCTTGCTCGAATTGTGTTTGATATCTTGTACATGTTGTTTGACTCGGGTGGATAACCTTTGTTTTGTCTGTCCAATGTAACATTTTCCACATTCACACACAATCTTATACACCACGTTTGCCTGGTCCGGGATGGGGATCTTGTCCTTTGTTCTGGAGAATAGTATTCTGTGCATGTTGAAATTATTATGGAAAGTCAGTTTGATCTCTCCACTCTCCAGTACTTCCTTCAGAGCGTTCTTGACTTGATGTTCTAGATAAGGGTGGTATGTGATCTTATTATATTTCGTCCCTTGCATCGGATCATCAGGATCAGTGGGAGGGTCTGGGGACGTGCTAATGACCTTCCTGAAAAGAGTCAAGTTAAGCAAGCGAGACGGATATCCATTTTTCAGAAGTTGTTGCTTTAGATCATTTAGTCTCGTGAAAATGATCTCCTTCGGTACGCAGGTTAGTATACGGTGTTTTAGAGTGTTAACCACGCTCATCTTCTGGTTTATAGGATGTGAGGAGGCAAAGTTGAGTAGACGGTCTGTGGACGATGGCTTCCTATATAGATCAGTGGTAAATCTTCCGAAACGTCGGCGTACAAATATATTGTTTGATTTGCCTCCCAATACAACCTGAAATTCCTTTGTCTTATTATTATATTGGGTGAGATATACCGTTTACATATTGTTAATAGTTTAAAATTGAAAACTCTAAAATAACTACCTTTGTTCTATAAGTTAATTACTTGAAGAACAGAATTGTGTAGCAATGTAAAATCAAAATCTTCTAACTAATACTTTAGTTCTTTAAGTTATTTACATGAAGATCAGTATTTTGTTAATAGTTTAAAATTGAAAACCCTAAAATAACTACTTTTGTTCTATAAGTTATTTACTTGAAGATCTGCATTTTGTTAATAGTTTAAAATTAAAAACTCTAAATTAACTACTTCTGTTCTATAAGTTATTTACTTGAAGATCAGAATATTGTTTATAGTTTAAAATTAAAAACTCTAAAATAACTACTTTTGTTCTATAAGTTATTTACTTGAAGAACAGAATTTTGTAGCAATGTAAAATCAAAATCTTCTAACTAATACTTTAGTTCTTTAAGTTATTTACTTGAAGATCAGAATTTTGCTATTAGTTTAAAATTGAAAACCCTAAAATAACTACTTTTGTTCTATAAGTTATTTACTTGAAGATCTGCATTTTGTTAATAGTTTAAAATTAAAGCTATAATCTAATTACTTTTGTTCTTTTAGTTATTTACTTAAAGAAAAGAAATTTGTAGACAATTTATAATCGAAGTCTTCAAACTAATACTTTAGTTCTTTAAGTTATTTACTTGAAGATCAGAATTTTGTTAATAGTTTAAAATTGAAAACCCTAAAATAACTATTTTTGTTCTAAAAGTTATTTACTTGAACATCTGGAGTTTGTTAATAGTTTAAAATTAAAAACTCTAAGTTAACTACTTCTGTTCTATAAGTTATTTACTTGAAGATCAGAATGTTGTTAATAGTTTAAAATAGAAAACTCTAAAATAACTACTTTTGTTCTATAAGTTATTTACTTAAAGATCTGCATTTTGTTAATACTTTAAAATTAAAAACTCTAAATTAACTACTTCTGTTCTATAAGTTATTTACTTGAAGATCAGAATTTTGTTAATAGTTTAAAATTGAAAACTCTAAAATAACTACTTTTGTTCTATAAGTTATTTACTTGAAGAACAGAATTTTGTAGCAATTTAAAATCAAAATCTTCCAACTAATACTTTAGTTCTTTAAGTTATTTACTTGAAGATCAGAATTTTGGTAATAGTTTAAAATTGAAAACCCTAAAATAACTACTTTTGTTCTATAAGTTATTTACTTGAAGATCTGCATTTTGTTAATAGTTTAAAATTAAAAACTCTAAATTAACTACTTCTGTTCTATAAGTTATTTACATGAAGATCAGTATTTTGTTAATAGTTGAAAATTGAAAACCCTAAAATAACTACTTCTGTTCTATAAGTTATTTACTTGAAGATCAGAATATTGTTAATAGTTGAAAATTGAAAACTCTAAATTAACTACTTCTGTTCTATAAGTTATTTACTTGAAGATCAGAATATTGTTAATAGTTTAAAATTGAAGACTCTAAAATAACTACTTTTGTTCTATAAGATATTTACTTGAAGATCTGCATTTTGATAATAGTTTAAAATTGAAAACCCTAAAATAACTACTTTTGTTCTATAAGTTATTTACTTGAAGATCTGCATTTTGTTAATAGTATAAAATTAAAGCTATAATCTAACTACTTTTGTTCTTTTAGTTATTTACTTAAAGAAAAGAAATTTGTAGACAATTTAAAATCGAAATCTTCAAACTAATACTTTAGTTCTTTAAGTTATTTACTTGAAAATCAGAATTTTGTTATAAGTTTAAAATTGAAAACCCTAAATTAACTATTTTTGTTCTAAAAGTTATTTACTTGAAGATCTGGAGTTTGTTAATAGTTTAAAATTAAAAACTCTAAATTAACTACTTCTGTTCTATAAGTTATTTACTTGAAGATCAGAATGTTGTTAATAGTTTAAAATAGAAAACTCTAAAATAACTACTTTTGTTCTATAAGTTATTTACTTAAAGATCTGCATTTTGTTAATAGTTTAAAATTAAAAACTCTAAATTAACTACTTCTGTTCTATAAGTTATTTACTTGAAGATCAGAATTTTGTTAATAGTTTAAAATTGAAAACTCAAAATAACTACTTTTGTTCTATAAGTTATTTACGTGAAGAACAGAATTTTGTAGCAATTTAAAATCAAAATCTTCTAACTAATACTTTAGTTCTTTAAGTTATTAACTTGAAGATCAGAATTTTGGTAATAGTTTAAAATTGAAAACCCTAAAATACCTACTTTTGTTCTATAAGTTATTTACTTGAAGATTTGCATTTTGTAAATAGATTAACATTAAAAACTCTAAATTAACTACTTCTGTTCTATAAGTTATTTACTTGAAGATCAGAATGATGTTAATAGTTTAAAATTGAAAACTCTAAAATAACTACTTTTGTTCTATAAGTTATTTACTTGAAGAACAGAATTTTGTAGCAATTTAAAATCAAAATCTTCCAACTAATACTTTAGTTCTTTAAGTTATTTACTTGAAGATCAGAATTTTGGTAATAGTTTAAAATTGAAAACCCTAAAATAACTACTTTTGTTCTATAAGTTATTTACTTGAAGATCTGCATTTTGTTAATAGCTTAAAATTAAAAACTCTAAATTAACTACTTCTGTTCTATAAGTTATTTACTTGAAGATCAGAATTTTGTTAATAGTTTAAAATTGAAAACCCTAAAATAACTACTTTTGTTCTATAAGTTATTTACTTGAAGATCTGCATTTTGTTAATAGTTTAAAATTAAAGCTATAATCTAACTACTTTTGTTCTTTTAGTTATTTACTTAAAGAACAGAAATATGTAGACAATTTAAAATCAAAATCTTCAAACTAATACTTTAGTTCTTTAAGTTATTTACGTGAAGATCAGAATTTTGTTAATAGTTCAAAATTGAAAATACTAAAATGACTACGTTTGTTCTATAAGTTATTTAATATAAGATCTGGATTTAGTTAATAGTTTAAAATTAAAAACTCTAAATTAACAACTTCTGTTCTATAAGTTATTTACTTGAAGACCAGAATTTTGTTAATAGTTTAAAATTGAAAACCCTAAAATAACTACTTTTGTTCTATAAGTTATTTATTTGAAGATCTGCGTTTTGTTAATAGTTTAAAATTAAAAACTCTAAATTAACTACTTCTGTTCTATAAGTTATTTACATGACGATCAGAATTTTGTTAATAGTTTAAAATTGAAAACCTTAAAATAACTTCTTTTGTTCTATAAGTTATTTACTTGAAGATCTGCATTTTGTTAATAGTTTAAAATTAAAGCTATAATCTAACTACTTTTGTTCTTTTAGTTAATTACTTAAAGAACAGAAATATGTAGACAATTTAAAATCATAATCTTCAAACTAATACTTTAGTTCTTTAAGTTATTTACTTGAAGATCAGAATTTTGTTAATAGTTTAAAATTGAAAACCCTAAAATAACTACTTCTGTTCTATAAGTTATTTACTTGAAGATCTGCATTTTGTTAATAGTTTAAAATTAAAAACTCTAAATTAACTACTTCTGTTCTATAAGTTATTTACTTGAAAATCAGAATATTGTTAATAGTTTAAAATTGAAGACTCTAAAATAACTACTTTTGTTCTATAAGTTATTTACTTGAAGAACAGAATTTTGTAGCAATGTAAAATCAAAATCTTCTTACTAATACTTTAGTTCTTTAAGTTATTTACTTGAAGAACAGAATTTTGCTAATAGTTTAAAATTGAAAACCCTAAAATAACTACTTTTGTTCTATAAGTTATTTACTTGAAGATCTGCATTTTGTTAATAGTTTAAAATTAAAAACTCTAAATTAACTACTTCTGTTCTATAAGTTATTTACATGAAGATCAGTATTTTGTTAATAGTTTAAAATTGAAAACCCTAAAATAACTACTTTTGTTCTTTTAGTTATTTACTTAAAGAAAAGAAATTTGTAGACAATTTATAATCGAAGTCTTCAAACTAATACTTTAGTTCTTTAAGTTATTTACTTGAAGATCAGAATTTTGTTAATAGTTTAAAATTGAAAACCCTAAAATAACTATTTTTGTTCTAAAAGTTATTTACTTGAATATCTGGAGTTTGTTAATAGTTTAAAATTAAAAACTCTAAATTAACTACTTCTGTTAGTTATTTACTTGAAGATCAGAATGTTGTTAATAGTTTAAAATAGAAAACTCTAAAATAACTACTTTTGTTCTATAAGTTATTTACTTAAAGATCTGCATTTTGTTAATACTTTAAAATTAAAAACTCTAAATTAACTACTTCTGTTCTATAAGTTATTTACTTGAAGATCAGAATTTTGTTAATAGTTTAAAATTGAAAACTCTAAAATAACTACTTTTGTTCTATAAGTTATTTACTTGAAGAACAGAATTTTGTAGCAAATTAAAATCAAAATCTTCCAACTAATACTTTAGTTCTTTAAGTTATTTACTTGAAGATCAGAATTTTGGTAATAGTTTAAAATTGAAAACCCTAAAATAACTACTTTTGTTCTATAAGTTATTTACTAGAAGATCTGCATTTTGTTAACAGTTTAAAATTAAAAACTCTAAATTAACTACTTCTGTTCTATAAGTTATTTACATGAAGATCAGTATTTTGTTAATAGTTGAAAATTGAAAATCCTAAAATAACTACTTCTGTTCTATAAGTTATTTACTTGAAGATCAGAATATTGTTAATAGTTGAAAATTGAAAACTCTAAAATAACTACTTTAGTTCCTTAAGTTATTTACTTGAAGATCAGAATTTTGTTAATAGTTTAAAATTGAAAACCCTAAAATAACTACTATTGTTCTATAAGTTATTTACTTGAAGATCTGCATTTTGATAATAGTTTAAAATTAAAAACTCTAAATTAACTACTTCTGTTCTATAAGTTATTTACTTGAAGATCAGAATTTTGTTAATAGTTTAAAATTGAAAACTCTAAAATAACTACTTTTGTTCTATAAGTTATTTACTTGAAGAACAGAATTTTGTAGCAATTTAAAATCAAAATCTTCCAACTAATACTTTAGTTCTTTAAGTTATTTACTTGAAGATCAGAATTTTGGTAATAGTTTAAAATTGAAAACCCTAAAATAACTACTTTTGTTCTATAAGTTATTTACTAGAAGATCTGCATTTTGTTAACAGTTTAAAATTAAAAACTCTAAATTAACTACTTCTGTTCTATAAGTTATTTACATGAAGATCAGTATTTTGTTAATAGTTGAAAATTGAAAACCCTAAAATAACTACTTTTGTTCTATAAGTTATTTACTTGAAGATCTGCGTTTTGTTAATAGTTTAAAATTAAAAACTCTAAATTAACTACTTCTGTTCTATATGTTATTTACTTAAAGAACAGAAATTTGTAGACAATTTAAAATCGAAATCTTCACACTAATACTTTAGTTCTTTAAGTTATTTACTTGAAGATCTGCATTTTGTTAATAGTTTAAAATTAAAAACTCTAAATTAACTACTTCTGTTCTATAAGTTATTTACATGACGATCAGAATTTTGTTAATAGTTTAAAATTGAAAACCTTAAAATAACTTCTTTTGTTCTATAAGTTATTTACTTGAAGATCTGCATTTTGTTAATAGTTTAAAATTAAAGCTATAATCTAACTACTTTTGTTCTTTTAGTTAATTACTTAAAGAACAGAAATATGTAGACAATTTAAAATCATAATCTTCAAACTAATACTTTGATTCCTTAAGTTATTTACTTGAAGATCAGAATTTTGTTAATAGTTTAAAATTGAAAACCCTAAAATAACTACTTTTGTTCTATAAGTTATTTACTTGAAGATCTGCATTTTGTTAATAGTTTAAAATTAAAAACTCTAAATTAACTACTTCTGTTCTATAAGTTATTTACATGAAGATCAGAATATTGTTAATAGTTTAAAATTGAAAACTCTAAAATAACTACCTTTGTTCTATAAGTTATTTACTTGAAGAACAGAATTGTGTAGCAATGTAAAATCAAAATCTTCTAACTAATACTTTAGTTCTTTAAGTTATTTACATGAAGATCAGTATTTTGTTAATAGTTTAAAATTGAAAACCCTAAAATAACTACTTTTGTTCTATAAGTTATTTACTTGAAGATCTGCATTTTGTTAATAGTTTAAAATTAAAAACTCTAAATTAACTACTTCTGTTCTATAAGTTATTTACTTGAAGATCAGAATATTGTTTATAGTTTAAAATTAAAAACTCTAAAATAACTACTTTTGTTCTATAAGTTATTTACTTGAAGAACAGAATTTTGTAGCAATGTAAAATCAAAATCTTCTAACTAATACTTTAGTTCTTTAAGTTATTTACTTGAAGATCAGAATTTTGCTATTAGTTTAAAATTGAAAACCCTAAAATAACTACTGTTGTTCTATAAGTTATTTACTTGAAGATCTGCATTTTGTTAATAGTTTAAAATTAAAGCTATAATCTAATTACTTTTGTTCTTTTAGTTATTTACTTAAAGAAAAGAAATTTGTAGACAATTTATAATCGAAGTCTTCAAACTAATACTTTAGTTCTTTAAGTTATTTACTTGAAGATCAGAATTTTGTTAATAGTTTAAAATTGAAAACCCTAAAATAACTACTTCTGTTCTATAAGTTATTTACTTGAAGATCTGCATTTTGTTAATAGTTTAAAATTAAAAACTCTAAATTAACTACTTCTGTTCTATAAGTTATTTACTTGAAAATCAGAATATTGTTAATAGTTTAAAATTGAAGACTCTAAAATAACTACTTTTGTTCTATAAGTTATTTACTTGAAGAACAGAATTTTGTAGCAATGTAAAATCAAAATCTTCTTACTAATACTTTAGTTCTTTAAGTTATTTACTTGAAGAACAGAATTTTGCTAATAGTTTAAAATTGAAAACCCTAAAATAACTACTTTTGTTCTATAAGTTATTTACTTGAAGATCTGCATTTTGTTAATAGTTGAAATTAAAAACTCTAAATTAACTACTTCTGTTCTATAAGTTATTTACATGAAGATCAGTATTTTGTTAATAGTTTAAAATTGAAAACCCTAAAATAACTACTTTTGTTCTTTTAGTTATTTACTTAAAGAAAAGAAATTTGTAGACAATTTATAATCGAAGTCTTCAAACTAATACTTTAGTTCTTTAAGTTATTTACTTGAAGATCAGAATTTTGTTAATAGTTTAAAATTGAAAACCCTAAAATAACTATTTTTGTTCTAAAAGTTATTTACTTGAATATCTGGAGTTTGTTAATAGTTTAAAATTAAAAACTCTAAATTAACTACTTCTGTTAGTTATTTACTTGAAGATCAGAATGTTGTTAATAGTTTAAAATAGAAAACTCTAAAATAACTACTTTTGTTCTATAAGTTATTTACTTAAAGATCTGCATTTTGTTAATACTTTAAAATTAAAAACTCTAAATTAACTACTTCTGTTCTATAAGTTATTTACTTGAAGATCAGAATTTTGTTAATAGTTTAAAATTGAAAACTCTAAAATAACTACTTTTGTTCTATAAGTTATTTACTTGAAGAACAGAATTTTGTAGCAATTTAAAATCAAAATCTTCCAACTAATACTTTAGTTCTTTAAGTTATTTACTTGAAGATCAGAATTTTGGTAATAGTTTAAAATTGAAAACCCTAAAATAACTACTTTTGTTCTATAAGTTATTTACTAGAAGATCTGCATTTTGTTAACAGTTTAAAATTAAAAACTCTAAATTAACTACTTCTGTTCTATAAGTTATTTACATGAAGATCAGTATTTTGTTAATAGTTGAAAATTGAAAATCCTAAAATAACTACTTCTGTTCTATAAGTTATTTACTTGAAGATCAGAATATTGTTAATAGTTGAAAATTGAAAACTCTAAAATAACTACTTTAGTTCCTTAAGTTATTTACTTGAAGATCAGAATTTTGTTAATAGTTTAAAATTGAAAACCCTAAAATAACTACTTTTGTTCTATAAGTTATTTACTTGAAGATCTGCATTTTGATAATAGTTTAAAATTAAAAACTCTAAATTAACTACTTCTGTTCTATAAGTTATTTACTTGAAGATCAGAATTTTGTTAATAGTTTAAAATTGAAAACTCTAAAATAACTACTTTTGTTCTATAAGTTATTTACTTGAAGAACAGAATTTTGTAGCAATTTAAAATCAAAATCTTCCAACTAATACTTTAGTTCTTTAAGTTATTTACTTGAAGATCAGAATTTTGGTAATAGTTTAAAATTGAAAACCCTAAAATAACTACTTTTGTTCTATAAGTTATTTACTAGAAGATCTGCATTTTGTTAACAGTTTAAAATTAAAAACTCTAAATTAACTACTTCTGTTCTATAAGTTATTTACATGAAGATCAGTATTTTGTTAATAGTTGAAAATTGAAAACCCTAAAATAACTACTTTTGTTCTATAAGTTATTTACTTGAAGATCTGCGTTTTGTTAATAGTTTAAAATTAAAAACTCTAAATTAACTACTTCTGTTCTATATGTTATTTACTTAAAGAACAGAAATTTGTAGACAATTTAAAATCGAAATCTTCACACTAATACTTTAGTTCTTTAAGTTATTTACTTGAAGATCTGCATTTTGTTAATAGTTTAAAATTAAAAACTCTAAATTAACTACTTCTGTTCTATAAGTTATTTACATGACGATCAGAATTTTGTTAATAGTTTAAAATTGAAAACCTTAAAATAACTTCTTTTGTTCTATAAGTTATTTACTTGAAGATCTGCATTTTGTTAATAGTTTAAAATTAAAGCTATAATCTAACTACTTTTGTTCTTTTAGTTAATTACTTAAAGAACAGAAATATGTAGACAATTTAAAATCATAATCTTCAAACTAATACTTTGATTCCTTAAGTTATTTACTTGAAGATCAGAATTTTGTTAATAGTTTAAAATTGAAAACCCTAAAATAACTACTTTTGTTCTATAAGTTATTTACTTGAAGATCTGCATTTTGTTAATAGTTTAAAATTAAAAACTCTAAATTAACTACTTCTGTTCTATAAGTTATTTACATGAAGATCAGAATATTGTTAATAGTTTAAAATTGAAAACTCTAAAATAACTACCTTTGTTCTATAAGTTATTTACTTGAAGAACAGAATTGTGTAGCAATGTAAAATCAAAATCTTCTAACTAATACTTTAGTTCTTTAAGTTATTTACATGAAGATCAGTATTTTGTTAATAGTTTAAAATTGAAAACCCTAAAATAACTACTTTTGTTCTATAAGTTATTTACTTGAAGATCTGCATTTTGTTAATAGTTTAAAATTAAAAACTCTAAATTAACTACTTCTGTTCTATAAGTTATTTACTTGAAGATCAGAATATTGTTTATAGTTTAAAATTAAAAACTCTAAAATAACTACTTTTGTTCTATAAGTTATTTACTTGAAGAACAGAATTTTGTAGCAATGTAAAATCAAAATCTTCTAACTAATACTTTAGTTCTTTAAGTTATTTACTTGAAGATCAGAATTTTGCTATTAGTTTAAAATTGAAAACCCTAAAATAACTACTTTTGTTCTATAAGTTATTTACTTGAAGATCTGCATTTTGTTAATAGTTTAAAATTAAAGCTATAATCTAATTACTTTTGTTCTTTTAGTTATTTACTTAAAGAAAAGAAATTTGTAGACAATTTATAATCGAAGTCTTCAAACTAATACTTTAGTTCTTTAAGTTATTTACTTGAAGATCAGAATTTTGTTAATAGTTTAAAATTGAAAACCCTAAAATAACTATTTTTGTTCTAAAAGTTATTTACTTGAACATCTGGAGTTTGTTAATAGTTTAAAATTAAAAACTCTAAGTTAACTACTTCTGTTCTATAAGTTATTTACTTGAAGATCAGAATGTTGTTAATAGTTTAAAATAGAAAACTCTAAAATAACTACTTTTGTTCTATAAGTTATTTACTTAAAGATCTGCATTTGGTTAATACTTTAAAATTAAAAACTCTAAATTAACTACTTCTGTTCTATAAGTTATTTACTTGAAGATCAGAATTTTGTTAATAGTTTAAAATTGAAAACTCTAAAATAACTACTTTTGTTCTATAAGTTATTTACTTGAAGAACAGAATTTTGTAGCAATTTAAAATCAAAATCTTCCAACTAATACTTTAGTTCTTTAAGTTATTTACTTGAAGATCAGAATTTTGGTAATAGTTTAAAATTGAAAACCCTAAAATAACTACTTTTGTTCTATAAGTTATTTACTTGAAGATCTGCATTTTGTTAATAGTTTAAAATTAAAAACTCTAAATTAACTACTTCTGTTCTATAAGTTATTTACATGAAGATCAGTATTTTGTTAATAGTTGAAAATTGAAAACCCTAAAATAACTACTTCTGTTCTATAAGTTATTTACTTGAAGATCAGAATATTGTTAATAGTTGAAAATTGAAAACTCTAAAATAACTACTTTAGTTCCTTAAGTTATTTACTTGAAGATCAGAATTTTGTTAATAGTTTAAAATTGAAAACCCTAAAATAACTACTTTTGTTCTATAAGTTATTTACTTGAAGATCTGCATTTTGATAATAGTTTAAAATTAAAAACTCTAAATTAACTACTTCTGTTCTATAAGTTATTTACTTGAAGATCAGAATTTTGTTAATAGTTTAAAATTGAAAACTCTAAAATAACTACTTTTGTTCTATAAGTTATTTACTTGAAGAACAGAATTTTGTAGCAATTTAAAATCAAAATCTTCCAACTAATACTTTAGTTCTTTAAGTTATTTACTTGAAGATCAGAATTTTGGTAATAGTTTAAAATTGAAAACCCTAAAATAACTACTTTTGTTCTATAAGTTATTTACTAGAAGATCTGCATTTTGTTAACAGTTTAAAATTAAAAACTCTAAATTAACTACTTCTGTTCTATAAGTTATTTACATGAAGATCAGTATTTTGTTAATAGTTGAAAATTGAAAACCCTAAAATAACTACTTTTGTTCTATAAGTTATTTACTTGAAGATCTGCGTTTTGTTAATAGTTTAAAATTAAAAACTCTAAATTAACTACTTCTGTTCTATATGTTATTTACTTAAAGAACAGAAATTTGTAGACAATTTAAAATCGAAATCTTCACACTAATACTTTAGTTCTTTAAGTTATTTACTTGAAGATCTGCATTTTGTTAATAGTTTAAAATTAAAAACTCTAAATTAACTACTTCTGTTCTATAAGTTATTTACATGACGATCAGAATTTTGTTAATAGTTTAAAATTGAAAACCTTAAAATAACTTCTTTTGTTCTATAAGTTATTTACTTGAAGATCTGCATTTTGTTAATAGTTTAAAATTAAAGCTATAATCTAACTACTTTTGTTCTTTTAGTTAATTACTTAAAGAACAGAAATATGTAGACAATTTAAAATCATAATCTTCAAACTAATACTTTGATTCCTTAAGTTATTTACTTGAAGATCAGAATTTTGTTAATAGTTTAAAATTGAAAACCCTAAAATAACTACTTTTGTTCTATAAGTTATTTACTTGAAGATCTGCATTTTGTTAATAGTTTAAAATTAAAAACTCTAAATTAACTACTTCTGTTCTATAAGTTATTTACATGAAGATCAGAATATTGTTAATAGTTTAAAATTGAAAACTCTAAAATAACTACCTTTGTTCTATAAGTTATTTACTTGAAGAACAGAATTGTGTAGCAATGTAAAATCAAAATCTTCTAACTAATACTTTAGTTCTTTAAGTTATTTACATGAAGATCAGTATTTTGTTAATAGTTTAAAATTGAAAACCCTAAAATAACTACTTTTGTTCTATAAGTTATTTACTTGAAGATCTGCATTTTGTTAATAGTTTAAAATTAAAAACTCTAAATTAACTACTTCTGTTCTATAAGTTATTTACTTGAAGATCAGAATATTGTTTATAGTTTAAAATTAAAAACTCTAAAATAACTACTTTTGTTCTATAAGTTATTTACTTGAAGAACAGAATTTTGTAGCAATGTAAAATCAAAATCTTCTAACTAATACTTTAGTTCTTTAAGTTATTTACTTGAAGATCAGAATTTTGCTATTAGTTTAAAATTGAAAACCCTAAAATAACTACTTTTGTTCTATAAGTTATTTACTTGAAGATCTGCATTTTGTTAATAGTTTAAAATTAAAGCTATAATCTAATTACTTTTGTTCTTTTAGTTATTTACTTAAAGAAAAGAAATTTGTAGACAATTTATAATCGAAGTCTTCAAACTAATACTTTAGTTCTTTAAGTTATTTACTTGAAGATCAGAATTTTGTTAATAGTTTAAAATTGAAAACCCTAAAATAACTATTTTTGTTCTAAAAGTTATTTACTTGAACATCTGGAGTTTGTTAATAGTTTAAAATTAAAAACTCTAAGTTAACTACTTCTGTTCTATAAGTTATTTACTTGAAGATCAGAATGTTGTTAATAGTTTAAAATAGAAAACTCTAAAATAACTACTTTTGTTCTATAAGTTATTTACTTAAAGATCTGCATTTTGTTAATACTTTAAAATTAAAAACTCTAAATTAACTACTTCTGTTCTATAAGTTATTTACTTGAAGATCAGAATTTTGTTAATAGTTTAAAATTGAAAACTCTAAAATAACTACTTTTGTTCTATAAGTTATTTACTTGAAGAACAGAATTTTGTAGCAATTTAAAATCAAAATCTTCCAACTAATACTTTAGTTCTTTAAGTTATTTACTTGAAGATCAGAATTTTGGTAATAGTTTAAAATTGAAAACCCTAAAATAACTACTTTTGTTCTATAAGTTATTTACTTGAAGATCTGCATTTTGTTAATAGTTTAAAATTAAAAACTCTAAATTAACTACTTCTGTTCTATAAGTTATTTACATGAAGATCAGTATTTTGTTAATAGTTGAAAATTGAAAACCCTAAAATAACTACTTCTGTTCTATAAGTTATTTACTTGAAGATCAGAATATTGTTAATAGTTGAAAATTGAAAACTCTAAAATAACTACTTTAGTTCCTTAAGTTATTTACTTGAAGATCAGAATTTTGTTAATAGTTTAAAATTGAAAACCCTAAAATAACTACTTTTGTTCTATAAGTTATTTACTTGAAGATCTGCATTTTGATAATAGTTTAAAATTAAAAACTCTAAATTAACTACTTCTGTTCTATAAGTTATTTACATGAAGATCAGTATTTTGTTAATAGTTTAAAATTGAAAACCCTAAAATAACTACTTTTGTTCTATAAGTTATTTACTTGAAGATCTGCGTTTTGTTAATAGTTTAAAATTAAAAACTCTAAATTAACTACTTCTGTTCTATATGTTATTTACTTAAAGAACAGAAATTTGTAGACAATTTAAAATCGAAATCTTCACACTAATACTTTAGTTCTTTAAGTTATTTACTTGAAGATCTGCATTTTGTTAATAGTTTAAAATTAAAAACTCTAAATTAACTACTTCTGTTCTATAAGTTATTTACATGACGATCAGAATTTTGTTAATAGTTTAAAATTGAAAACCTTAAAATAACTTCTTTTGTTCTATAAGTTATTTACTTGAAGATCTGCATTTTGTTAATAGTTTAAAATTAAAGCTATAATCTAACTACTTTTGTTCTTTTAGTTAATTACTTAAAGAACAGAAATATGTAGACAATTTAAAATCATAATCTTCAAACTAATACTTTGATTCCTTAAGTTATTTACTTGAAGATCAGAATTTTGTTAATAGTTTAAAATTGAAAACTCTAAAATAACTACTTTTGTTCTATAAGTTATTTACTTGAAGAACAGAATTTTGTAGCAATTTAAAATCAAAATCTTCCAACTAATACTTTAGTTCTTTAAGTTATATACTTGAAGATCAGAATTTTGCTATTAGTTTAAAATTGAAAACCCTAAAATAACTACTTTTGTTCTATAAGTTATTTACTTGAAGATCTGCATTTTGTTAATAGTTTAAAATTAAAAACTCTAAATTAACTACTTCTGTTCTATAAGTTATTTACTTGAAGATCAGAATTTTGTTAATAGTTTAAAATTGAAAACTCTAAAATAACTACTTTTGTTCTATAAGTTATTTACTTGAAGAACAGAATTTTGTAGCAATTTAAAATCAAAATCTTCCAACTAATACTTTAGTTCTTTAAGTTATTTACTTGAAGATCAGAATTTTGGTAATAGTTTAAAATTGAAAACCCTAAAATAACTACTTTTGTTCTATAAGTTATTTACTAGAAGATCTGCATTTTGTTAACAGTTTAAAATTAAAAACTCTAAATTAACTACTTCTGTTCTATAAGTTATTTACATGAAGATCAGTATTTTGTTAATAGTTGAAAATTGAAAACCCTAAAATAACTACTTTTGTTCTATAAGTTATTTACTTGAAGATCTGCGTTTTGTTAATAGTTTAAAATTAAAAACTCTAAATTAACTACTTCTGTTCTATATGTTATTTACTTAAAGAACAGAAATTTGTAGACAATTTAAAATCGAAATCTTCACACTAATACTTTAGTTCTTTAAGTTATTTACTTGAAGATCTGCATTTTGTTAATAGTTTAAAATTAAAAACTCTAAATTAACTACTTCTGTTCTATAAGTTATTTACATGACGATCAGAATTTTGTTAATAGTTTAAAATTGAAAACCTTAAAATAACTTCTTTTGTTCTATAAGTTATTTACTTGAAGATCTGCATTTTGTTAATAGTTTAAAATTAAAGCTATAATCTAACTACTTTTGTTCTTTTAGTTAATTACTTAAAGAACAGAAATATGTAGACAATTTAAAATCATAATCTTCAAACTAATACTTTGATTCCTTAAGTTATTTACTTGAAGATCAGAATTTTGTTAATAGTTTAAAATTGAAAACCCTAAAATAACTACTTTTGTTCTATAAGTTATTTACTTGAAGATCTGCATTTTGTTAATAGTTTAAAATTAAAAACTCTAAATTAACTACTTCTGTTCTATAAGTTATTTACATGAAGATCAGAATATTGTTAATAGTTTAAAATTGAAAACTCTAAAATAACTACCTTTGTTCTATAAGTTATTTACTTGAAGAACAGAATTGTGTAGCAATGTAAAATCAAAATCTTCTAACTAATACTTTAGTTCTTTAAGTTATTTACATGAAGATCAGTATTTTGTTAATAGTTTAAAATTGAAAACCCTAAAATAACTACTTTTGTTCTATAAGTTATTTACTTGAAGATCTGCATTTTGTTAATAGTTTAAAATTAAAAACTCTAAATTAACTACTTCTGTTCTATAAGTTATTTACTTGAAGATCAGAATATTGTTTATAGTTTAAAATTAAAAACTCTAAAATAACTACTTTTGTTCTATAAGTTATTTACTTGAAGAACAGAATTTTGTAGCAATGTAAAATCAAAATCTTCTAACTAATACTTTAGTTCTTTAAGTTATTTACTTGAAGATCAGAATTTTGCTATTAGTTTAAAATTGAAAACCCTAAAATAACTACTTTTGTTCTATAAGTTATTTACTTGAAGATCTGCATTTTGTTAATAGTTTAAAATTAAAGCTATAATCTAATTACTTTTGTTCTTTTAGTTATTTACTTAAAGAAAAGAAATTTGTAGACAATTTATAATCGAAGTCTTCAAACTAATACTTTAGTTCTTTAAGTTATTTACTTGAAGATCAGAATTTTGTTAATAGTTTAAAATTGAAAACCCTAAAATAACTATTTTTGTTCTAAAAGTTATTTACTTGAACATCTGGAGTTTGTTAATAGTTTAAAATTAAAAACTCTAAGTTAACTACTTCTGTTCTATAAGTTATTTACTTGAAGATCAGAATGTTGTTAATAGTTTAAAATAGAAAACTCTAAAATAACTACTTTTGTTCTATAAGTTATTTACTTAAAGATCTGCATTTTGTTAATACTTTAAAATTAAAAACTCTAAATTAACTACTTCTGTTCTATAAGTTATTTACTTGAAGATCAGAATTTTGTTAATAGTTTAAAATTGAAAACTCTAAAATAACTACTTTTGTTCTATAAGTTATTTACTTGAAGAACAGAATTTTGTAGCAATTTAAAATCAAAATCTTCCAACTAATACTTTAGTTCTTTAAGTTATTTACTTGAAGATCAGAATTTTGGTAATAGTTTAAAATTGAAAACCCTAAAATAACTACTTTTGTTCTATAAGTTATTTACTTGAAGATCTGCATTTTGTTAATAGTTTAAAATTAAAAACTCTAAATTAACTACTTCTGTTCTATAAGTTATTTACATGAAGATCAGTATTTTGTTAATAGTTGAAAATTGAAAACCCTAAAATAACTACTTCTGTTCTATAAGTTATTTACTTGAAGATCAGAATATTGTTAATAGTTGAAAATTGAAAACTCTAAAATAACTACTTTAGTTCCTTAAGTTATTTACTTGAAGATCAGAATTTTGTTAATAGTTTAAAATTGAAAACCCTAAAATAACTACTTTTGTTCTATAAGTTATTTACTTGAAGATCTGCATTTTGATAATAGTTTAAAATTAAAAACTCTAAATTAACTACTTCTGTTCTATAAGTTATTTACATGAAGATCAGTATTTTGTTAATAGTTTAAAATTGAAAACCCTAAAATAACTACTTTTGTTCTATAAGTTATTTACTTGAAGATCTGTGTTTTGTTAATAGTTTAAAATTAAAAACTCTAAATTAACTACTTCTGTTCTATATGTTATTTACTTAAAGAACAGAAATTTGTAGACAATTTAAAATCGAAATCTTCACACTAATACTTTAGTTCTTTAAGTTATTTACTTGAAGATCTGCATTTTGTTAATAGTTTAAAATTAAAAACTCTAAATTAACTACTTCTGTTCTATAAGTTATTTACATGACGATCAGAATTTTGTTAATAGTTTAAAATTGAAAACCTTAAAATAACTTCTTTTGTTCTATAAGTTATTTACTTGAAGATCTGCATTTTGTTAATAGTTTAAAATTAAAGCTATAATCTAACTACTTTTGTTCTTTTAGTTAATTACTTAAAGAACAGAAATATGTAGACAATTTAAAATCATAATCTTCAAACTAATACTTTGATTCCTTAAGTTATTTACTTGAAGATCAGAATTTTGTTAATAGTTTAAAATTGAAAACTCTAAAATAACTACTTTTGTTCTATAAGTTATTTACTTGAAGAACAGAATTTTGTAGCAATTTAAAATCAAAATCTTCCAACTAATACTTTAGTTCTTTAAGTTATATACTTGAAGATCAGAATTTTGCTATTAGTTTAAAATTGAAAACCCTAAAATAACTACTTTTGTTCTATAAGTTATTTACTTGAAGATCTGCATTTTGTTAATAGTTTAAAATTAAAAACTCTAAATTAACTACTTCTGTTCTATAAGTTATTTACATGAAGATCAGTATTTTGTTAATAGTTGAAAATTGAAAACCCTAAAATAACTACTTCTGTTCTATAAGTTATTTACTTGAAGATCAGAATATTGTTAATAGTTGAAAATTGAAAACTCTAAATTAACTTCTTTTGTTCTATAAGTTATTTACTTGAAGATCTGCATTTTGTTAATAGTTTAAAATTAAAGCTATAATCTAACTACTTTTGTTCTTTTAGTTAATTACTTAAAGAACAGAAATATGTAGACAATTTAAAATCATAATCAACAAACTAATACTTTGATTCCTTAAGTTATTTACTTGAAGATCAGAATTTTGTTAATAGTTTAAAATTGAAAACCCTAAAATAACTACTTTTGTTCTATAAGTTATTTACTTGAAGATCTGCATTTTGTTAATAGTTTAAAATTAAAAACTCTAAATTAACTACTTCTGTTCTATAAGTTATTTACATGAAGATCAGAATATTGTTAATAGTTTAAAATTGAAAACTCTAAAATAACTACCTTTGTTCTATAAGTTATTTACTTGAAGAACAGAATTGTGTAGCAATGTAAAATCAAAATCTTCTAACTAATACTTTAGTTCTTTAAGTTATTTACATGAAGATCAGTATTTTGTTAATAGTTTAAAATTGAAAACCCTAAAATAACTACTTTTGTTCTATAAGTTATTTACTTGAAGATCTGCATTTTGTTAATAGTTTAAAATTAAAAACTCTAAATTAACTACTTCTGTTCTATAAGTTATTTACTTGAAGATCAGAATATTGTTTATAGTTTAAAATTAAAAACTCTAAAATAACTACTTTTGTTCTATAAGTTATTTACTTGAAGAACAGAATTTTGTAGCAATGTAAAATCAAAATCTTCTAACTAATACTTTAGTTCTTTAAGTTATTTACTTGAAGATCAGAATTTTGCTATTAGTTTAAAATTGAAAACCCTAAAATAACTACTTTTGTTCTATAAGTTATTTACTTGAAGATCTGCATTTTGTTAATAGTTTAAAATTAAAGCTATAATCTAACTACTTTTGTTCTTTTAGTTATTTACTTAAAGAAAAGAAATTTGTAGACAATTTATAATCGAAGTCTTCAAACTAATACTTTAGTTCTTTAAGTTATTTACTTGAAGATCAGAATTTTGTTAATAGTTTAAAATTGAAAACCCTAAAATAACTATTTTTGTTCTAAAAGTTATTTACTTGAACATCTTGAGTTTGTTAATAGTTTAAAATTAAAAACTCTAAGTTAACTACTTCTGTTCTATAAGTTATTTACTTGAAGATCAGAATGTTGTTAATAGTTTAAAATAGAAAACTCTAAAATAACTACTTTTGTTCTATAAGTTATTTACTTAAAGATCTGCATTTTGTTAATACTTTAAAATTAAAAACTCTAAATTAACTACTTCTGTTCTATAAGTTATTTACTTAAAGATCAGAATTTTGTTAATAGTTTAAAATTGAAAACTCTAAAATAACTACTTTTGTTCTATAAGTTATTTACTTGAAGAACAGAATTTTGTAGCAATTTAAAATCAAAATCTTCCAACTAATACTTTAGTTCTTTAAGTTATTTACTTGAAGATCAGAATTTTGGTAATAGTTTAAAATAGAAAACTCTAAAATAACTACTTTTGTTCTATAAGTTATTTACTTAAAGATCTGCATTTTGTTAATACTTTAAAATTAAAAACTCTAAATTAACTACTTCTGTTCTATAAGTTATTTACTTGAAGATCAGAATTTTGTTAATAGTTTAAAGTTGAAAACTCTAAAATAACTACTTTTGTTCTATAAGTTATTTACTTGAAGAACAGAATTTTGTAGCAATTTAAAATCAAAATCTTCCAACTAATACTTTACTTCTGTTCTATAAGTTATTTACATGAAGATCAGTATTTTGCTAATAGTTTAAAATTGAAAACCCTAAAATAACTACTTTTGTTCTATAAGTTATTTACTTGAAGATCTGCATTTTGTTAATAGTTTAAAATTAAAGCTATAATCTAACTACTTTTGTTCTTTTAGTTATTTACTTAAAGAACAGAAATATGTAGACAATTTAAAATCAAAATCTTCAAACTAATACTTTAGTTCTTTAAGTTATTTACGTGAAGATCAGAATTTTGTTAATAGTTCAAAATTGAAAACCCTAAAATAACTATTTTTGTTCTAAAAGTTATTTACTTGAACATCTGGAGTTTGTTAATAGTTTAAAATTAAAAACTCTAAGTTAACTACTTCTGTTCTATAAGTTATTTACTTGAAGATCAGAATGTTGTTAATAGTTTAAAATTAAAAACTCTAAATTAACTACTTCTGTTCTATAAGTTATTTACATGAAGATCAGTATTTTGTTAATAGTTGAAAATTGAAAACCCTAAAATAACTACTTCTGTTCTATAAGTTATTTACTTGAAGATCAGAATATTGCTAATAGTTGAAAATTGAAAACTCTAAAATAACTACTTTTGTTCTATAAGTTATTTACTTGAAGAACAGAATTTTGTAGCAATTTAAAATCAAAATCTTCCAACTAATACTTTAGTTCTTTAAGTTATTTACTTGAAGATCAGAATTTTGGTAATAGTTTAAAATTGAAAACCCTAAAATAACTACTTTTGTTCTATAAGTTATTTACTTGAAGATCTGCATTTTGTTAATAGTTTAAAATTAAAAACTCTAAATTAACTACTTCTGTTCTATAAGTTATTTACATGAAGATCAGTATTTTGTTAATAGTTGAAAATTGAAAACCCTAAAATAACTACTTCTGTTCTATAAGTTATTTACTTGAAGATCAGAATATTGTTAATAGTTGAAAATTGAAAACTCTAAAATAACTACTTTAGTTCCTTAAGTTATTTACTTGAAGATCAGAATTTTGTTAATAGTTTAAAATTGAAAACCCTAAAATAACTACTTTTGTTCTATAAGTTATTTACTTGAAGATCTGCATTTTGATAATAGTTTAATATTAAAGCTATAATCTAACTACTTTTGTTCTTTTAGTTATTTACTTAAAGAACAGAAATATGTAGACAATTTAAAATCAAAATCTTCAAACTAATACTTTAGTTCTTTAAGTTATTTACTTGAAGATCAGAATTTTGCTAATAGTTTAAAATTGAAAACCCTGAAATAACTACTTTTGTTCTATAAGTTATTTACTTGAAGATCTGCATTTTGTTAATAGTTTAATATTAAAGCTATAATCTAACTACTTTTGTTCTTTTAGTTATTTACTTAAAGAACAGAAATATGTAGACAATTTAAAATCAAAATATTCAAACTAATACTTTAGTTCTTTAAGTTATTTACGTGAAGATCAGAATTTTGTTAATAGTTCAAAATTGAAAATACTAAAATGACTACGTTTGTTCTATAAGTAATTTAATATAAGATCTGGATTTAGTTAATAGTTTAAAATTAAAAACTCTAAATTAACAACTTCTGTTCTATAAGTTATTTACTTGAAGATCAGAATTTTGTTAATAGTTTAAAATTGAAAACCCTAAAATAAATACTATTGTTCTATAAGTTATTTACTTGAAGATCTGCGTTTTGTTAATAGTTTAAAATTAAAAACTCTAAATTAACTACTTATTCTGTTCTATATGTTATTTACTTAAAGAACAGAAATTTGTAGACAATTTAAAATCGAAATCTTCACACTAATACTTTAGTTCTTTAAGTTATTTACTTGAAGATCTGCATTTTGTTAATAGTTTAAAATTAAAAACTCTAAATTAACTACTTCTGTTCTATAAGTTATTTACGTGACGATCAGAATTTTGTTAATAGTTTAAAATTGAAAACCTTAAAATAACTTCTTTTGTTCTATAAGTTATTTACTTGCAGATCTGCATTTTGTTAATAGTTTAAAATTAAAGCTATAATCTAACTACTTTTGTTCTTTTAGTTAATTACTTAAAGAACAGAAATATGTAGACAATTTAAAATCATAATCTTCAAACTAATACTTTGATTCCTTAAGTTATTTACGTGAAGATCAGAATTTTGTTAATAGTTTAAAATTGAAAACCCTAAAATAACTACTAGGTTAATTACTTAAAGAACAGAAATATGTAGACAATTTAAAATCATAATCTTCAAACTAATACTTTGATTCCTTAAGTTATTTACTTGAAGATCAGAATTTTGTTAATAGTTTAAAATTGAAAACTCTAAAATAACTACTTTTGTTCTATAAGTTATTTACTTGAAGAACAGAATTTTGTAGCAATTTAAAATCAAAATCTTCCAACTAATACTTTAGTTCTTTAAGTTATATACTTGAAGATCAGAATTTTGCTATTAGTTTAAAATTGAAAACCCTAAAATAACTACTTTTGTTCTATAAGTTATTTACTTGAAGATCTGCATTTTGTTAATAGTTTAAAATTAAAAACTCTAAATTAACTACTTCTGTTCTATAAGTTATTTACATGAAGATCAGTATTTTGTTAATAGTTGAAAATTGAAAACCCTAAAATAACTACTTCTGTTCTATAAGTTATTTACTTGAAGATCAGAATATTGTTAATAGTTGAAAATTGAAAACTCTAAATTAACTTCTTTTGTTCTATAAGTTATTTACTTGAAGATCTGCATTTTGTTAATAGTTTAAAATTAAAGCTATAATCTAACTACTTTTGTTCTTTTAGTTAATTACTTAAAGAACAGAAATATGTAGACAATTTAAAATCATAATCTTCAAACTAATACTTTGATTCCTTAAGTTATTTACTTGAAGATCAGAATTTTGTTAATAGTTTAAAATTGAAAACCCTAAAATAACTACTTTTGTTCTATAAGTTATTTACTTGAAGATCTGCATTTTGTTAATAGTTTAAAATTAAAAACTCTAAATTAACTACTTCTGTTCTATAAGTTATTTACATGAAGATCAGAATATTGTTAATAGTTTAAAATTGAAAACTCTAAAATAACTACCTTTGTTCTATAAGTTATTTACTTGAAGAACAGAATTGTGTAGCAATGTAAAATCAAAATCTTCTAACTAATACTTTAGTTCTTTAAGTTATTTACATGAAGATCAGTATTTTGTTAATAGTTTAAAATTGAAAACCCTAAAATAACTACTTTTGTTCTATAAGTTATTTACTTGAAGATCTGCATTTTGTTAATAGTTTAAAATTAAAAACTCTAAATTAACTACTTCTGTTCTATAAGTTATTTACTTGAAGATCAGAATATTGTTTATAGTTTAAAATTAAAAACTCTAAAATAACTACTTTTGTTCTATAAGTTATTTACTTGAAGAACAGAATTTTGTAGCAATGTAAAATCAAAATCTTCTAACTAATACTTTAGTTCTTTAAGTTATTTACTTGAAGATCAGAATTTTGCTATTAGTTTAAAATTGAAAACCCTAAAATAACTACTTTTGTTCTATAAGTTATTTACTTGAAGATCTGCATTTTGTTAATAGTTTAAAATTAAAGCTATAATCTAACTACTTTTGTTCTTTTAGTTATTTACTTAAAGAAAAGAAATTTGTAGACAATTTATAATCGAAGTCTTCAAACTAATACTTTAGTTCTTTAAGTTATTTACTTGAAGATCAGAATTTTGTTAATAGTTTAAAATTGAAAACCCTAAAATAACTATTTTTGTTCTAAAAGTTATTTACTTGAACATCTTGAGTTTGTTAATAGTTTAAAATTAAAAACTCTAAGTTAACTACTTCTGTTCTATAAGTTATTTACTTGAAGATCAGAATGTTGTTAATAGTTTAAAATAGAAAACTCTAAAATAACTACTTTTGTTCTATAAGTTATTTACTTAAAGATCTGCATTTTGTTAATACTTTAAAATTAAAAACTCTAAATTAACTACTTCTGTTCTATAAGTTATTTACTTAAAGATCAGAATTTTGTTAATAGTTTAAAATTGAAAACTCTAAAATAACTACTTTTGTTCTATAAGTTATTTACTTGAAGAACAGAATTTTGTAGCAATTTAAAATCAAAATCTTCCAACTAATACTTTAGTTCTTTAAGTTATTTACTTGAAGATCAGAATTTTGGTAATAGTTTAAAATAGAAAACTCTAAAATAACTACTTTTGTTCTATAAGTTATTTACTTAAAGATCTGCATTTTGTTAATACTTTAAAATTAAAAACTCTAAATTAACTACTTCTGTTCTATAAGTTATTTACTTGAAGATCAGAATTTTGGTAATAGTTTAAAATTGAAAACCCTAAAATAACTACTTTTGTTCTATAAGTTATTTACTTGAAGATCTGCATTTTGTTAATAGTTTAAAATTAAAAACTCTAAATTAACTACTTCTGTTCTATAAGTTATTTACATGAAGATCAGTATTTTGTTAATAGTTGAAAATTGAAAACCCTAAAATAACTACTTCTGTTCTATAAGTTATTTACTTGAAGATCAGAATATTGTTAATAGTTGAAAATTGAAAACTCTAAAATAACTACTTTAGTTCCTTAAGTTATTTACTTGAAGATCAGAATTTTGTTAATAGTTTAAAATTGAAAACCCTAAAATAACTACTTTTGTTCTATAAGTTATTTACTTGAAGATCTGCATTTTGATAATAGTTTAAAATTAAAAACTCTAAATTAACTACTTCTGTTCTATAAGTTATTTACATGAAGATCAGTATTTTGTTAATAGTTTAAAATTGAAAACCCTAAAATAACTACTTTAGTTCTATAAGTTATTTACTTGAAGATCTGCGTTTTGTTAATAGTTTAAAATTAAAAACTCTAAATTAACTACTTCTGTTCTATATGTTATTTACTTAAAGAACAGAAATTTGTAGACAATTTAAAATCGAAATCTTCACACTAATACTTTAGTTCTTTAAGTTATTTACTTGAAGATCTGCATTTTGTTAATAGTTTAAAATTAAAAACTCTAAATTAACTACTTCTGTTCTATAAGTTATTTACATGACGATCAGAATTTTGTTAATAGTTTAAAATTGAAAACCTTAAAATAACTTCTTTTGTTCTATAAGTTATTTACTTGAAGATCTGCATTTTGTTAATAGTTTAAAATTAAAGCTATAATCTAACTACTTTTGTTCTTTTAGTTAATTACTTAAAGAACAGAAATATGTAGACAGTTTAAAATCATAATCTTCAAACTAATACTTTGATTCCTTAAGTTATTTACTTGAAGATCAGAATTTTGTTAATAGTTTAAAATTGAAAACTCTAAAATAACTACTTTTGTTCTATAAGTTATTTACTTGAAGAACAGAATTTTGTAGCAATTTAAAATCAAAATCTTCCAACTAATACTTTAGTTCTTTAAGTTATTTACTTGAAGATCAGAATTTTGGTAATAGTTTAAAATTGAAAACCCTAAAATAACTACTTTTGTTCTATAAGTTATTTACTAGAAGATCTGCATTTTGTTAACAGTTTAAAATTAAAAACTCTAAATTAACTACTTCTGTTCTATAAGTTATTTACATGAAGATCAGTATTTTGTTAATAGTTGAAAATTGAAAACCCTAAAATAACTACTTCTGTTCTATAAGTTATTTACTTGAAGATCAGAATATTGTTAATAGTTGAAAATTGAAAACTCTAAAATAACTACTTTAGTTCCTTAAGTTATTTACTTGAAGATCAGAATTTTGTTAATAGTTTAAAATTGAAAACCCTAAAATAACTACTTTTGTTCTATAAGTTATTTACTTGAAGATCTGCATTTTGATAATAGTTTAAAATTAAAAACTCTAAATTAACTACTTCTGTTCTATAAGTTATTTACATGAAGATCAGTATTTTGTTAATAGTTTAAAATTGAAAACCCTAAAATAACTACTTTTGTTCTATAAGTTATTTACTTGAAGATCTGCGTTTTGTTAATAGTTTAAAATTAAAAACTCTAAATTAACTACTTCTGTTCTATATGTTATTTACTTAAAGAACAGAAATTTGTAGACAATTTAAAATCGAAATCTTCACACTAATACTTTAGTTCTTTAAGTTATTTACTTGAAGATCTGTATTTTGTTAATAGTTTAAAATTAAAAACTCTAAATTAACTACTTCTGTTCTATAAGTTATTTACATGACGATCAGAATTTTGTTAATAGTTTAAAATTGAAAACCTTAAAATAACTTCTTTTGTTCTATAAGTTATTTACGTGAAGATCTGCATTTTGTTAATAGTTTAAAATTAAAGCTATAATCTAACTACTTTTGTTCTTTTAGTTAATTACTTAAAGAACAGAAATATGTAGACAATTTAAAATCATAATCTTCAAACTAATACTTTGATTCCTTAAGTTATTTACTTGAAGATCAGAATTTTGTTAATAGTTTAAAATTGAAAACCCTAAAATAACTACTTTTGATCTATAAGTTATTTACTTGAAGATCTGCATTTTGTTAATAGTTTAAAATTAAAAACTCTAAATTAACTACTTCTGTTCTATAAGTTATTTACATGAAGATCAGAATATTGTTAATAGTTTAAAATTGAAAACTCTAAAATAACTACCTTTCTTCTATAAGTTATTTACTTGAAGAACAGAATTGTGTAGCAATGTAAAATCAAAATCTTCTAACTAATACTTTAGTTCTTTAAGTTATTTACTTGAAGATCAGAATTTTGTTAATAGTTTAAAATTAAAAACTCTAAATTAACTACTTCTGTTGTATAAGTTATTTACTTGAAGATCAGCATTTTGTTAATAGTTACAAATTAAAAACTCAAAATTAACTACTTCTGTTCTATAAGTTATTTACTTGAAGATCAGAATATTGTTTATAGTTTAAAATTAAAAACTTTAAAATAACTACTTTTGTTCTATAAGTTATTTACTTGAAGAACAGAATTTTGTAGCAATGTAAAATCAAAATCTTCTAACTAATACTTTAGTTCTTTAAATTATTTACTTGAAGATCAGAATTTTGCTAATAGTTTAAAATTGAAAACCCTAAAATAACTACTTTTGTTCTATAAGTTATTTACTTGAAGATCTGCATTTTGTTAATAGTTTAAAATTAAAGCTATAATCTAACTACTTTTGTTCTTTTAGTTATTTACTTAAAGAAAAGAAATTTGTAGACAATTTATAATCGAAGTCTTCAAACTAATACTTTAGTTCTTTAAGTTATTTACTTGAAGATCAGAATTTTGTTAATAGTTTAAAATTGAAAACCCTAAAATAACTATTTTTGTTCTAAAAGTTATTTACTTGAACATCTGGAGTTTGTTAATAGTTTAAAATTAAAAACTCTAAGTTAACTACTTCTGTTCTATAAGTTATTTACTTGAAGATCAGAATGTTGTTAATAGTTTAAAATAGAAAACTCTAAAATAACTACTTTTGTTCTATAAGTTATTTACTTAAAGATCTGCATTTTGTTAATACTTTAAAATTAAAAACTCTAAATTAACTACTTCTGTTCTATAAGTTATTTACTTGAAGATCAGAATTTTGTTAATAGTTTAAAATTGAAAACTCTAAAATAACTACTTTTGTTCTATAAGTTATTTACTTGAAGAACAGAATTTTGTAGCAATTTAAAATCAAAATCTTCCAACTAATACTTTAGTTCTTTAAGTTATTTACTTGAAGATCAGAATTTTGGTAATAGTTTAAAATTGAAAACCCTAAAATAACTACTTTTGTTCTATAAGTTATTTACTTGATGATCTGCATTTTGTTAATAGTTTAAAATTAAAAACTCTAAATTAACTACTTCTGTTCTATAAGTTATTTACATGAAGATCAGTATTTTGTTAATAGTTTAAAATTGAAAACCCTAAAATAACTACTTCTGTTCTATAAGTTATTTACTTGAAGATCAGAATATTGTTAATAGTTTAAAATTGAAAACTCTAAATTAACTACTTCTGTTCTATAAGTTATTTACATGAAGATCAGTATTTTGCTAATAGTTTAAAATTGAAAACCCTAAAATAACTACTTTTGTTCTATAAGTTATTTACTTGAAGATCTGCATTTTGTTAATAGTTTAAAATTAAAGCTATAATCTAACTACTTTTGTTCTTTTAGTTATTTACTTAAAGAACAGAAATATGTAGACAATTTAAAATCAAAATCTTCAAACTAATACTTTAGTTCTTTAAGTTATTTACGTGAAGATCAGAATTTTGTTAATAGTTCAAAATTGAAAATACTAAAATGACTACGTTTGTTCTATAAGTTATTTAATATAAGATCTGGATTTAGTTAATAGTTTAAAATTAAAAACTCTAAATTAACAACTTCTGTTCTATAAGTTATTTACTTGAAGATCAGAATTTTGTTAATAGTTTAAAATTGAAAACCCTAAAATAACTACTTTTGTTCTATAAGTTATTTACTTGAAGATCTGCGTTTTGTTAATAGTTTAAAATTAAAAACTCTAAATTAACTACTTCTGTTCTATAAGTTATTTACGTGACGATCAGAATTTTGTTAATAGTTTAAAATTGAAAACCTTGAAATAACTTCTTTTGTTCTATAAGTTATTTACTTGAAGATCTGCATTTTGTTATTAGTTTAAAATTAAAGCTATAATCTAACTACTTTTGTTCTTTTAGTTAATTACTTAAAGAACAGAAATATGTAGACAATTTAAAATCATAATCTTCAAACTAATACTTTAGTTCTTTAAGTTATTTACTTGAAGATCAGAATTTTGCTAATAGTTTAAAATTGAAAACCCTAAAATAACTACTTTTGTTCTATAAGTTATTTACTTGAAGATCTGCATTTTGTTAATAGTTTAAAATTAAAAACTCTAAATTAACTACTTCTGTTCTATAAGTTATTTACATGAAGATCAGTATTTTGTTAATAGTTTAAAATTGAAAACCCTAAAATAACTACTTCTGTTCTATAAGTTATTTACTTGAAGATCAGAATATTGTTAATAGTTTAAAATTGAAAACTCTAAAATAACTACTTTTGCTCTATAAGTTATTTACTTGAAGAACAGAATTTTGTAGCAATGTAAAATCAAAATCTTCTAACTAATACTTTAGTTGTTTAAGTTATTTACTTGAAGATCAGAATTTTGCTAATAGTTTAAAATTGAAAACCCTAAAATAACTACTTTTGTTCTATAAGTTATTTACTTGAAGATCTGCAATTTGTTAATAGTTTAAAATTAAAGCTATAATCTAACTACTTTTGTTCTTTTAGTTATTTACTTAAAGAAAAGAAATTTGTAGACAATTTATAATGGAAGTCTTCAAACTAATACTTTAGTTCTTTAAGTTATTTACTTGAAGATCAGAATTTTGTTAATAGTTTAAAATTAAAAACGCTAAAATAACTACTTTTGTTCTATAAGTTATTTACTTGAAGAACAGAATTTTGTAGCAATTTAAAATCAAAATCTTCCAACTAATACTTTAGTTCTTTAAGTTATTTACTTGAAGATCAGAATTTTGGTAATAGTTTAAAATTGAAAACCCTAAAATAACTACTTTTGTTATATAAGTTATTTACTAGAAGATCTGCATTTTGTTAACAGTTTAAAATTAAAAACTCTAAATTAACTACTTCTGTTCTATAAGTTATTTACATGAAGATCAGTATTTTGTTAATAGTTGAAAATTGAAAACCCTAAAATAACTACTTCTGTTCTATAAGTTATTTACTTGAAGATCAGAATATTGCTAATAGTTGAAAATTGAAAACTCTAAAATAACTACTTTTGTTCTATAAGTTATTTAATTGTAGAACAGAATTTTGTAGCAATTTAAAATCAAAATCTTCTAACTAATACTTCAGTTCCTTAAGTTATTTACTTGAAGATCAGAATTTTGTTAATAGTTTAAAATTGAAAACCCTAAAATAACTACTTTTGTTCTATAAGTTATTTACTTGAAGATCTGCATTTTGATAATAGTTTAAAATTAAAAACTCTAAATTAACTACTTCTGTTCTATAAGTTATTTACATGAAGATCAGTATTTTGTTAATAGTTTAAAATTGAAAACCCTAAAATAACTTCTTTTGTTCTATAAGTTATTTACTTGAAGATCTGCATTTTGTTAATATTTTAAAATTAAAAACTCTAAATTAACTACTTCTGTTCTATAAGTTATTTACTTGAAGATCGGAATATTGTTAATAGTTTAAAATTGAAGACTCTAAAATAACTACTTTTGTTCTATAAGTTATTTACTTGAAGATCTGCATTTTGTTAATAGTTTAATATTAAAGCTATAATCTAACTACTTTTGTTCTTTTAGTTATTTACTTAAAGAACAGAAATATGTAGACAATTTAAAATCAAAATCTTCAAACTAATACTTTAGTTCTTTAAGTTATTTACTTGAAGATCAGAATTTTGCTAATAGTTTAAAATTGAAAACCCTGAAATAACTACTTTTGTTCTATAAGTTATTTACTTGAAGATCTGCATTTTGTTAATAGTTTAAAATTAAAAACTCTAAATTAACTACTTCTGTTCTATAAGTTATTTACTTGAAGATCAGAATATTGTTTATAGTTTAAAATTAAAAACTCTAAAATAACTACTTTTGTTCTATAAGTTATTTACTTGAAGAACAGAATTTTGTAGCAATGTAAAATCAAAATCTTCTAACTAATACTTTGGTTCTTTAAGTTATTTACTTGAAGATCAGTATTTTGTTAATAGTTTAAAATTGAAAACCCTAAAATAACTACTTTTGTTCTATAAGTTATTTACTTGAAGATCTGCATTTTGTTAATAGTTTAAAATTAAAAACTCTAAATTAACTACTTCTGTTCTATAAGTTATTTACTTGAAGATCAGAATATTGTTTATAGTTTAAAATTAAAAACTCTAAAATAACTACTTTTGTTCTATAAGTTATTTACTTGAAGAACAGAATTTTGTAGCAATGTAAAATCAAAATCTTCTAACTAATACTTTAGTTCTTTAAGTTATTTACTTGAAGATCAGAATTTTGCTATTAGTTTAAAATTGAAAACCCTAAAATAACTACTTTTGTTCTATAAGTTATTTACTTGAAGATCTGCATTTTGTTAATAGTTTAAAATTAAAGCTATAATCTAACTACTTTTGTTCTTTTAGTTATTTACTTAAAGAAAAGAAATTTGTAGACAATTTATAATCGAAGTCTTCAAACTAATACTTTAGTTCTTTAAGTTATTTACTTGAAGATCAGAATTTTGTTAATAGTTTAAAATTGAAAACCCTAAAATAACTATTTTTGTTCTAAAAGTTATTTACTTGAACATCTTGAGTTTGTTAATAGTTTAAAATTAAAAACTCTAAGTTAACTACTTCTGTTCTATAAGTTATTTACTTGAAGATCAGAATGTTGTTAATAGTTTAAAATAGAAAACTCTAAAATAACTACTTTTGTTCTATAAGTTATTTACTTAAAGATCTGCATTTTGTTAATACTTTAAAATTAAAAACTCTAAATTAACTACTTCTGTTCTATAAGTTATTTACTTAAAGATCAGAATTTTGTTAATAGTTTAAAATTGAAAACTCTAAAATAACTACTTTTGTTCTATAAGTTATTTACTTGAAGAACAGAATTTTGTAGCAATTTAAAATCAAAATCTTCCAACTAATACTTTAGTTCTTTAAGTTATTTACTTGAAGATCAGAATTTTGGTAATAGTTTAAAATAGAAAACTCTAAAATAACTACTTTTGTTCTATAAGTTATTTACTTAAAGATCTGCATTTTGTTAATACTTTAAAATTAAAAACTCTAAATTAACTACTTCTGTTCTATAAGTTATTTACTTGAAGATCAGAATTTTGGTAATAGTTTAAAATTGAAAACCCTAAAATAACTACTTTTGTTCTATAAGTTATTTACTTGAAGATCTGCATTTTGTTAATAGTTTAAAATTAAAAACTCTAAATTAACTACTTCTGTTCTATAAGTTATTTACATGAAGATCAGTATTTTGTTAATAGTTGAAAATTGAAAACCCTAAAATAACTACTTCTGTTCTATAAGTTATTTACTTGAAGATCAGAATATTGTTAATAGTTGAAAATTGAAAACTCTAAAATAACTACTTTAGTTCCTTAAGTTATTTACTTGAAGATCAGAATTTTGTTAATAGTTTAAAATTGAAAACCCTAAAATAACTACTTTTGTTCTATAAGTTATTTACTTGAAGATCTGCATTTTGATAATAGTTTAAAATTAAAAACTCTAAATTAACTACTTCTGTTCTATAAGTTATTTACATGAAGATCAGTATTTTGTTAATAGTTTAAAATTGAAAACCCTAAAATAACTACTTTAGTTCTATAAGTTATTTACTTGAAGATCTGCGTTTTGTTAATAGTTTAAAATTAAAAACTCTAAATTAACTACTTCTGTTCTATATGTTATTTACTTAAAGAACAGAAATTTGTAGACAATTTAAAATCGAAATCTTCACACTAATACTTTAGTTCTTTAAGTTATTTACTTGAAGATCTGCATTTTGTTAATAGTTTAAAATTAAAAACTCTAAATTAACTACTTCTGTTCTATAAGTTATTTACATGACGATCAGAATTTTGTTAATAGTTTAAAATTGAAAACCTTAAAATAACTTCTTTTGTTCTATAAGTTATTTACTTGAAGATCTGCATTTTGTTAATAGTTTAAAATTAAAGCTATAATCTAACTACTTTTGTTCTTTTAGTTAATTACTTAAAGAACAGAAATATGTAGACAGTTTAAAATCATAATCTTCAAACTAATACTTTGATTCCTTAAGTTATTTACTTGAAGATCAGAATTTTGTTAATAGTTTAAAATTGAAAACTCTAAAATAACTACTTTTGTTCTATAAGTTATTTACTTGAAGAACAGAATTTTGTAGCAATTTAAAATCAAAATCTTCCAACTAATACTTTAGTTCTTTAAGTTATTTACTTGAAGATCAGAATTTTGGTAATAGTTTAAAATTGAAAACCCTAAAATAACTACTTTTGTTCTATAAGTTATTTACTAGAAGATCTGCATTTTGTTAACAGTTTAAAATTAAAAACTCTAAATTAACTACTTCTGTTCTATAAGTTATTTACATGAAGATCAGTATTTTGTTAATAGTTGAAAATTGAAAACCCTAAAATAACTACTTCTGTTCTATAAGTTATTTACTTGAAGATCAGAATATTGTTAATAGTTGAAAATTGAAAACTCTAAAATAACTACTTTAGTTCCTTAAGTTATTTACTTGAAGATCAGAATTTTGTTAATAGTTTAAAATTGAAAACCCTAAAATAACTACTTTTGTTCTATAAGTTATTTACTTGAAGATCTGCATTTTGATAATAGTTTAAAATTAAAAACTCTAAATTAACTACTTCTGTTCTATAAGTTATTTACATGAAGATCAGTATTTTGTTAATAGTTTAAAATTGAAAACCCTAAAATAACTACTTTTGTTCTATAAGTTATTTACTTGAAGATCTGCGTTTTGTTAATAGTTTAAAATTAAAAACTCTAAATTAACTACTTCTGTTCTATATGTTATTTACTTAAAGAACAGAAATTTGTAGACAATTTAAAATCGAAATCTTCACACTAATACTTTAGTTCTTTAAGTTATTTACTTGAAGATCTGTATTTTGTTAATAGTTTAAAATTAAAAACTCTAAATTAACTACTTCTGTTCTATAAGTTATTTACATGACGATCAGAATTTTGTTAATAGTTTAAAATTGAAAACCTTAAAATAACTTCTTTTGTTCTATAAGTTATTTACGTGAAGATCTGCATTTTGTTAATAGTTTAAAATTAAAGCTATAATCTAACTACTTTTGTTCTTTTAGTTAATTACTTAAAGAACAGAAATATGTAGACAATTTAAAATCATAATCTTCAAACTAATACTTTGATTCCTTAAGTTATTTACTTGAAGATCAGAATTTTGTTAATAGTTTAAAATTGAAAACCCTAAAATAACTACTTTTGATCTATAAGTTATTTACTTGAAGATCTGCATTTTGTTAATAGTTTAAAATTAAAAACTCTAAATTAACTACTTCTGTTCTATAAGTTATTTACATGAAGATCAGAATATTGTTAATAGTTTAAAATTGAAAACTCTAAAATAACTACCTTTCTTCTATAAGTTATTTACTTGAAGAACAGAATTGTGTAGCAATGTAAAATCAAAATCTTCTAACTAATACTTTAGTTCTTTAAGTTATTTACTTGAAGATCAGAATTTTGTTAATAGTTTAAAATTAAAAACTCTAAATTAACTACTTCTGTTGTATAAGTTATTTACTTGAAGATCAGCATTTTGTTAATAGTTACAAATTAAAAACTCAAAATTAACTACTTCTGTTCTATAAGTTATTTACTTGAAGATCAGAATATTGTTTATAGTTTAAAATTAAAAACTTTAAAATAACTACTTTTGTTCTATAAGTTATTTACTTGAAGAACAGAATTTTGTAGCAATGTAAAATCAAAATCTTCTAACTAATACTTTAGTTCTTTAAATTATTTACTTGAAGATCAGAATTTTGCTAATAGTTTAAAATTGAAAACCCTAAAATAACTACTTTTGTTCTATAAGTTATTTACTTGAAGATCTGCATTTTGTTAATAGTTTAAAATTAAAGCTATAATCTAACTACTTTTGTTCTTTTAGTTATTTACTTAAAGAAAAGAAATTTGTAGACAATTTATAATCGAAGTCTTCAAACTAATACTTTAGTTCTTTAAGTTATTTACTTGAAGATCAGAATTTTGTTAATAGTTTAAAATTGAAAACCCTAAAATAACTATTTTTGTTCTAAAAGTTATTTACTTGAACATCTGGAGTTTGTTAATAGTTTAAAATTAAAAACTCTAAGTTAACTACTTCTGTTCTATAAGTTATTTACTTGAAGATCAGAATGTTGTTAATAGTTTAAAATAGAAAACTCTAAAATAACTACTTTTGTTCTATAAGTTATTTACTTAAAGATCTGCATTTTGTTAATACTTTAAAATTAAAAACTCTAAATTAACTACTTCTGTTCTATAAGTTATTTACTTGAAGATCAGAATTTTGTTAATAGTTTAAAATTGAAAACTCTAAAATAACTACTTTTGTTCTATAAGTTATTTACTTGAAGAACAGAATTTTGTAGCAATTTAAAATCAAAATCTTCCAACTAATACTTTAGTTCTTTAAGTTATTTACTTGAAGATCAGAATTTTGGTAATAGTTTAAAATTGAAAACCCTAAAATAACTACTTTTGTTCTATAAGTTATTTACTTGATGATCTGCATTTTGTTAATAGTTTAAAATTAAAAACTCTAAATTAACTACTTCTGTTCTATAAGTTATTTACATGAAGATCAGTATTTTGTTAATAGTTTAAAATTGAAAACCCTAAAATAACTACTTCTGTTCTATAAGTTATTTACTTGAAGATCAGAATATTGTTAATAGTTTAAAATTGAAAACTCTAAATTAACTACTTCTGTTCTATAAGTTATTTACATGAAGATCAGTATTTTGCTAATAGTTTAAAATTGAAAACCCTAAAATAACTACTTTTGTTCTATAAGTTATTTACTTGAAGATCTGCATTTTGTTAATAGTTTAAAATTAAAGCTATAATCTAACTACTTTTGTTCTTTTAGTTATTTACTTAAAGAACAGAAATATGTAGACAATTTAAAATCAAAATCTTCAAACTAATACTTTAGTTCTTTAAGTTATTTACGTGAAGATCAGAATTTTGTTAATAGTTCAAAATTGAAAATACTAAAATGACTACGTTTGTTCTATAAGTTATTTAATATAAGATCTGGATTTAGTTAATAGTTTAAAATTAAAAACTCTAAATTAACAACTTCTGTTCTATAAGTTATTTACTTGAAGATCAGAATTTTGTTAATAGTTTAAAATTGAAAACCCTAAAATAACTACTTTTGTTCTATAAGTTATTTACTTGAAGATCTGCGTTTTGTTAATAGTTTAAAATTAAAAACTCTAAATTAACTACTTCTGTTCTATAAGTTATTTACGTGACGATCAGAATTTTGTTAATAGTTTAAAATTGAAAACCTTGAAATAACTTCTTTTGTTCTATAAGTTATTTACTTGAAGATCTGCATTTTGTTATTAGTTTAAAATTAAAGCTATAATCTAACTACTTTTGTTCTTTTAGTTAATTACTTAAAGAACAGAAATATGTAGACAATTTAAAATCATAATCTTCAAACTAATACTTTAGTTCTTTAAGTTATTTACTTGAAGATCAGAATTTTGCTAATAGTTTAAAATTGAAAACCCTAAAATAACTACTTTTGTTCTATAAGTTATTTACTTGAAGATCTGCATTTTGTTAATAGTTTAAAATTAAAAACTCTAAATTAACTACTTCTGTTCTATAAGTTATTTACATGAAGATCAGTATTTTGTTAATAGTTTAAAATTGAAAACCCTAAAATAACTACTTCTGTTCTATAAGTTATTTACTTGAAGATCAGAATATTGTTAATAGTTTAAAATTGAAAACTCTAAAATAACTACTTTTGCTCTATAAGTTATTTACTTGAAGAACAGAATTTTGTAGCAATGTAAAATCAAAATCTTCTAACTAATACTTTAGTTGTTTAAGTTATTTACTTGAAGATCAGAATTTTGCTAATAGTTTAAAATTGAAAACCCTAAAATAACTACTTTTGTTCTATAAGTTATTTACTTGAAGATCTGCAATTTGTTAATAGTTTAAAATTAAAGCTATAATCTAACTACTTTTGTTCTTTTAGTTATTTACTTAAAGAAAAGAAATTTGTAGACAATTTATAATGGAAGTCTTCAAACTAATACTTTAGTTCTTTAAGTTATTTACTTGAAGATCAGAATTTTGTAGCAATTTAAAATCAAAATCTTCCAACTAATACTTTAGTTCTTTAAGTTATTTACTTGAAGATCAGAATTTTGGTAATAGTTTAAAATTGAAAACCCTAAAATAACTACTTTTGTTATATAAGTTATTTACTAGAAGATCTGCATTTTGTTAACAGTTTAAAATTAAAAACTCTAAATTAACTACTTCTGTTCTATAAGTTATTTACATGAAGATCAGTATTTTGTTAATAGTTGAAAATTGAAAACCCTAAAATAACTACTTCTGTTCTATAAGTTATTTACTTGAAGATCAGAATATTGCTAATAGTTGAAAATTGAAAACTCTAAAATAACTACTTTTGTTCTATAAGTTATTTAATTGTAGAACAGAATTTTGTAGCAATTTAAAATCAAAATCTTCTAACTAATACTTCAGTTCCTTAAGTTATTTACTTGAAGATCAGAATTTTGTTAATAGTTTAAAATTGAAAACCCTAAAATAACTACTTTTGTTCTATAAGTTATTTACTTGAAGATCTGCATTTTGATAATAGTTTAAAATTAAAAACTCTAAATTAACTACTTCTGTTCTATAAGTTATTTACATGAAGATCAGTATTTTGTTAATAGTTTAAAATTGAAAACCCTAAAATAACTTCTTTTGTTCTATAAGTTATTTACTTGAAGATCTGCATTTTGTTAATATTTTAAAATTAAAAACTCTAAATTAACTACTTCTGTTCTATAAGTTATTTACTTGAAGATCGGAATATTGTTAATAGTTTAAAATTGAAGACTCTAAAATAACTACTTTTGTTCTATAAGTTATTTACTTGAAGATCTGCATTTTGTTAATAGTTTAATATTAAAGCTATAATCTAACTACTTTTGTTCTTTTAGTTATTTACTTAAAGAACAGAAATATGTAGACAATTTAAAATCAAAATCTTCAAACTAATACTTTAGTTCTTTAAGTTATTTACTTGAAGATCAGAATTTTGCTAATAGTTTAAAATTGAAAACCCTGAAATAACTACTTTTGTTCTATAAGTTATTTACTTGAAGATCTGCATTTTGTTAATAGTTTAATATTAAAGCTATAATCTAACTACTTTTGTTCTTTTAGTTATTTACTTAAAGAACAGAAATATGTAGACAATTTAAAATCAAAATATTCAAACTAATACTTTAGTTCTTTAAGTTATTTACGTGAAGATCAGAATTTTGTTAATAGTTCAAAATTGAAAATACTAAAATGACTACGTTTGTTCTATAAGTAATTTAATATAAGATCTGGATTTAGTTAATAGTTTAAAATTAAAAACTCTAAATTAACAACTTCTGTTCTATAAGTTATTTACTTGAAGATCAGAATTTTGTTAATAGTTTAAAATTGAAAACCCTAAAATAAATACTATTGTTCTATAAGTTATTTACTTGAAGATCTGCGTTTTGTTAATAGTTTAAAATTAAAAACTCTAAATTAACTACTTATTCTGTTCTATATGTTATTTACTTAAAGAACAGAAATTTGTAGACAATTTAAAATCGAAATCTTCACACTAATACTTTAGTTCTTTAAGTTATTTACTTGAAGATCTGCATTTTGTTAATAGTTTAAAATTAAAAACTCTAAATTAACTACTTCTGTTCTATAAGTTATTTACGTGACGATCAGAATTTTGTTAATAGTTTAAAATTGAAAACCTTAAAATAACTTCTTTTGTTCTATAAGTTATTTACTTGAAGATCTGCATTTTGTTAATAGTTTAAAATTAAAGCTATAATCTAACTACTTTTGTTCTTTTAGTTAATTACTTAAAGAACAGAAATATGTAGACAATTTAAAATCATAATCTTCAAACTAATACTTTGATTCCTTAAGTTATTTACGTGAAGATCAGAATTTTGTTAATAGTTTAAAATTGAAAACCCTAAAATAACTACTTTTGTTCTATAAGTTATTTACTTGAAGAACAGAATTGTGTAGCAATGTAAAATCAAAATCTTCTAACTAATACTTTAGTTCTTTAAGTTATTTACTTGAAGATCAGAATTTTGTTAATAGTTTAAAATTAAAAACTCTAAATTAACTACTTCTGTTCTATAAGTTATTTACTTGAAGATCAGCATTTTCTTAATAGTTACAAATTAAAAACTCTAAATTAACTACTTCTGGTCTATAAGTTATTTACTTGTAAATCAGTATATTGTTAATAGTTTAAAATTAAAGCTATAAACTAACTACATTTGTTCTTTTAATTATTTACTTAAAGAACAGAAATTTGTAGACAATTTAAAATCGAAATCTTCAAACTAATACTTTAGTTCTTTAAGTTATTTACTTGAAGATCAGAATTTTGTTAATAGTTTAAAATTGAAAACCATAAAATAACTATTTTTGTTCTATAAGTTATTTACTTGAAGATCTGCATTTTGTTAATGGTTTAAAATTAAAAACTCTAAATTAACTACTTCAGTTCTACAAGTTATTTACTTGAAGAACAGAATTTTGTAGCAATTTAAAATTAAAATTTTCTAACTAATACTTGAGTTCCTTAAGTTATTTACTTGAAGAACAGAATTTTGAAGCAATTTAAAATCAAAATCTTCTAACTAATACTTTAGTTCTTTAAGTTATTTACTTGAAGATCAGAATTTTGCTAATAGTTTAAAATTGAAAACCCTAAAATAACTATTTTTGGTCTATAAGTTTTTTACTTGAAGATATGCATTTTGTTAATAGTTTAAAATTAAAAACTCTAAATTAACTACTTCTGTTCTATAAGTTATTTACTTGAAGATCAGAATTTTGTTAATAGTTTAAAATTGAAAACCCTAAAATAACTACTTTTGTTCTATAAGTTATTTACTTGAAGATCTGCGTTTAGTTAATAGTTTAAAATTTAAAACTCTAAATTAACTACTTCTGTTCTATAAGTTATTTACATGAAGATCAGAATTTTGTTAATAGTTTAAAATTGAAAACCCTAAAATAACTACTTTTGTTCTATAAGTTATTTACTTGCAGAACAGAATTTTGTAGCAATTTAAAATCAAAATCTTCTAACTAATACTTTAGTTCTTTAAGTTATTTACTTGAAGATCAGAATTTTGCTAATAGTTTAAAATTGAAAACCCTAAAATAACTACTTTTGTTCTATAAGTTATTTACTTGAAGATCTGCATTTTGTTAATAGTTTAAAATTAAAAACTCTAAATTAACTACTTCTGTTCTATAAGTTATTTACTTGAAGATCAGAATTTTGTTAATAGTTTAAAATTGAAAACTCTAAAATAACTACTTTTGTTCTATAAGTTATTTACTTGAAGATTTGCATTTTGTTAATAGTTTAAAATTAAAAACTCTAAATTAACTACTTCTGTTCTATAAGTTATTTACTTGAAGATCAGAATTTTCTTAATAGTTTAAAATTGAAAACTCTAAAATAACTACTTTTGTTCTATAAGTTATTTACTTGAAGAACAGAATTTTGTAGCAATTTAAAATAAAAATCTTCTAACTAATACTTTAGGTCCTTAAGTTATTTACTTGAAGATCAGAATTTTGTTAATAGTTTAAAATTGAAAACCCTAAAACAACTACTTTTGTTCTATAAGTTATTTACTTGAAGATCTGGATTTTGTTAATAGTTTAAAATTAAAAACTCTAAATTTACTACTTCTGTTCTATAAGTTATTTACTTGAAGATCAGAATTTTGTTAATAGTTTAAAATTGAAAACCCTAAAATAACTACTTTTGTTCTATAAGTTATTTACTTGAAGATCTGCATTTTGTTAATAGTTTAAATTAAAAAACTCTAAATTAACTACTTCAGGTCTATAAGTTATTTACTTAAAGAACAGAAATTTGTAGACAATTTAAAATCGAAATCTTCAAACTAATACTTTAGTGCTTTAAGTTTTTACTTGAAGATAAGAATTTTGTTAATAGTTTAAAATTGAAAACCCTAAAATAACTTTTTTTGTTCTTTAAGTTATTTACTTAAAGATCTTCATTTTGTTAATAGTTTAAAATTAAAAACTCTAAATTACCTACTTCTGTTCTATAAGTTATTTACTTGAAGATCAGAATGTTGTTAATAGTTTAAAATTGAAAACTCTAAAATAACTACTTTTGTTCTATAAGTTATTTACTTGAAGATCTGGATTTTGTTAATAGTTTTTAATTAAAAACTCTAAATTAACTACTTCTGGTCTATAAGTTATTTACTTGAAGATCAGAATTTTGTTAATAGTTTAAAATTGAAAACCCTAAAATAACTACTTTTGTTCTATTAGTTATTTACTTGAAGATCTGCATTTTGTTAAAAGTTTAAAATTAAAAACTCTAAATTAACTACTTCTGTTCTATAAGTTATTTACTTGAAGATCAGCATTTTGTTAATAGTGTAAAATTAAAAACTCCAAATTAACTACTTCTGGTCCATAAGTTATTTACTTGGAGATCTGCATTTTGTTAATAGTTTAAAATTAAAAACTCTAAATTAACTACTTCTGTTCTATAAGTTATTTACTTGAAGATCAGAATGCTGTTAATAGTTTAAAATTGAAAACTCTAAAATAACTACTTTTGTTCTATAAGTTATTTACTTGAAGAACAGAATTTTGTAGCAATTTAAAATCAAAATCTTCTAACTAATACTTTAGTTCCTTAAGTTATTGACTTGAAGATCAGCATTTTGTTAATTGTTTAAAATTAAAACCTCTAAATTAACTACTTTTGGTCTATAAGTTATTTACTTGAAGATCAGCATTTTGTTAATAGTTTAAAAAAAAAGCTATAAACTAACTACTTTTCTTCTTTAAGGTATTTACTTAAAGAACAGAAGTTTGTAGACAATTTAAAATCAAAATCTTCAATCTAATACTTTAGTTCTTTAAGTTATTTACTAGAAGATCAGAATTTTGTTAATAGTTTAAAATTGAAAACCCGAAAATAACTACTTTTGTTCTATAGGTTATTTACTAGAAAAACAGAATTTTGTAGACAATTTAAAATCAAAATCTTCTAACTAATACTTTAGTTCTTTAAGTTATTTACTTGAAGATCAGAATTTTGTTAATACTTTAAAATTGAAAACCCTAAAATAACAACTTTTGTTCTATAAGTTATTTACTTGAAGATCTGCATTTTGTTAATAGTTTAAAATTAAAGCTATATAATCTAACTACTTTTGTTCTTTTAGTTATTTACTTCAAGAACAGAAATATGTAGACAATTTAAAATCAAAATCTTCAAACTAATACTTTAGTTCTTTAAGTTATTTACTTGAAGATCTGCATTTTGTTAATAGTTTACAATTAAAAGCTCTAAATTAACTACTTCTGGTCTATAAGTTATTTACCTGAAAATCAATATTTTGTTAATAGTTTAAAATTAAAGCTATAAACTAACTACTTTTGTTCTTTTAGTTATTTACTTAAAGAACAAAACTTTGTAGCAATTTAAAATCAAAATCTTCTAACTAATACTTTAGTTCTTTAAGTTATTTACATGAAGATTAGAATTTTGTTAATACTTTAAAATTGAAAACCTTAAAATAACTACTTTTGTTCTATAAGTTATTTACTTGAAGATCTGCATTTTGTTAATAGTTTAAAATTAGAAACTCTAATTATCTACTTCTGTTCTATAAGTTATTTACTTGAAGATCAGAATTTTGTTAATGGTTTAAAATTGAAAACTCTAAAATAAGTACTTTTGTTCTATAAGTTATTTACTTGAAGAACAGAATTTTGTAGCAATTTAAAATCAAAATCTTCTAACTAATACTTTAGTTCTTTAAGTTATTTACTTGAAGATCAGAATTTTGTTAATAGTTTAAAACTGAAAACCCTAAAATAACTATTTTTGTTCTATAAGTTATTTACTTAAAGATCTTCATTTTGTTAATAGTTTAAAATTAAAAACTCTAAATTACCTACTTCTGTTCTATAAGTTATTTACTTGAAGATCAGAATGTTGTTAATAGTTTAAAATTAAAAACTCTAAAATAACTACTTTTGTTCTATAAGTTATTTACTTGAAGAACAGAATTTTGTTAATAGTTTAAAATTGAAAACCCTAAAATAACTACTTTTGTTCTATAAGTTATTTACTTGAAGATCTGCATTTTGTTAATAGTTTAAAATTAAAGCTATAATCTAACTACTTTTGTTCTTTTAGTTAATTACTTAAAGAACAGAAATATGTAGACAATTTAAAATCATAATCTTCAAACTAATACTTTGATTCCTTAAGTTATTTACGTGAAGATCAGAATTTTGTTAATAGTTTAAAATTAAAAACTCTAAATTAACTACTTCTGTTCTATAAGTTATTTACATGAAGATCAGTATTTTGTTAATAGTTTAAAATTGAAAACCCTAAAATAACTTCTTTTGTTCTATAAGTTATTTACTTGAAGATCTGCATTTTGTTAATATTTTAAAATTAAAAACTCTAAATTAACTACTTCTGTTCTATAAGTTATTTACTTGAAGATCGGAATATTGTTAATAGTTTAAAATTGAAGACTCTAAAATAACTACTTTTGTTCTATAAGTTATTTACTTGAAGATCTGCATTTTGTTAATAGTTTAATATTAAAGCTATAATCTAACTACTTTTGTTCTTTTAGTTATTTACTTAAAGAACAGAAATATGTAGACAATTTAAAATCAAAATCTTCAAACTAATACTTTAGTTCTTTAAGTTATTTACTTGAAGATCAGAATTTTGCTAATAGTTTAAAATTGAAAACCCTGAAATAACTACTTTTGTTCTATAAGTTATTTACTTGAAGATCTGCATTTTGTTAATAGTTTAATATTAAAGCTATAATCTAACTACTTTTGTTCTTTTAGTTATTTACTTAAAGAACAGAAATATGTAGACAATTTAAAATCAAAATATTCAAACTAATACTTTAGTTCTTTAAGTTATTTACGTGAAGATCAGAATTTTGTTAATAGTTCAAAATTGAAAATACTAAAATGACTACGTTTGTTCTATAAGTAATTTAATATAAGATCTGGATTTAGTTAATAGTTTAAAATTAAAAACTCTAAATTAACAACTTCTGTTCTATAAGTTATTTACTTGAAGATCAGAATTTTGTTAATAGTTTAAAATTGAAAACCCTAAAATAAATACTATTGTTCTATAAGTTATTTACTTGAAGATCTGCGTTTTGTTAATAGTTTAAAATTAAAAACTCTAAATTAACTACTTATTCTGTTCTATATGTTATTTACTTAAAGAACAGAAATTTGTAGACAATTTAAAATCGAAATCTTCACACTAATACTTTAGTTCTTTAAGTTATTTACTTGAAGATCTGCATTTTGTTAATAGTTTAAAATTAAAAACTCTAAATTAACTACTTCTGTTCTATAAGTTATTTACGTGACGATCAGAATTTTGTTAATAGTTTAAAATTGAAAACCTTAAAATAACTTCTTTTGTTCTATAAGTTATTTACTTGAAGATCTGCATTTTGTTAATAGTTTAAAATTAAAGCTATAATCTAACTACTTTTGTTCTTTTAGTTAATTACTTAAAGAACAGAAATATGTAGACAATTTAAAATCATAATCTTCAAACTAATACTTTGATTCCTTAAGTTATTTACGTGAAGATCAGAATTTTGTTAATAGTTTAAAATTGAAAACCCTAAAATAACTACTTTTGTTCTATAAGTTATTTACTTGAAGAACAGAATTGTGTAGCAATGTAAAATCAAAATCTTCTAACTAATACTTTAGTTCTTTAAGTTATTTACTTGAAGATCAGAATTTTGTTAATAGTTTAAAATTAAAAACTCTAAATTAACTACTTCTGTTCTATAAGTTATTTACTTGAAGATCAGCATTTTCTTAATAGTTACAAATTAAAAACTCTAAATTAACTACTTCTGGTCTATAAGTTATTTACTTGTAAATCAGTATATTGTTAATAGTTTAAAATTAAAGCTATAAACTAACTACATTTGTTCTTTTAATTATTTACTTAAAGAACAGAAATTTGTAGACAATTTAAAATCGAAATCTTCAAACTAATACTTTAGTTCTTTAAGTTATTTACTTGAAGATCAGAATTTTGTTAATAGTTTAAAATTGAAAACCATAAAATAACTATTTTTGTTCTATAAGTTATTTACTTGAAGATCTGCATTTTGTTAATGGTTTAAAATTAAAAACTCTAAATTAACTACTTCAGTTCTACAAGTTATTTACTTGAAGAACAGAATTTTGTAGCAATTTAAAATTAAAATTTTCTAACTAATACTTGAGTTCCTTAAGTTATTTACTTGAAGAACAGAATTTTGAAGCAATTTAAAATCAAAATCTTCTAACTAATACTTTAGTTCTTTAAGTTATTTACTTGAAGATCAGAATTTTGCTAATAGTTTAAAATTGAAAACCCTAAAATAACTATTTTTGGTCTATAAGTTTTTTACTTGAAGATATGCATTTTGTTAATAGTTTAAAATTAAAAACTCTAAATTAACTACTTCTGTTCTATAAGTTATTTACTTGAAGATCAGAATTTTGTTAATAGTTTAAAATTGAAAACCCTAAAATAACTACTTTTGTTCTATAAGTTATTTACTTGAAGATCTGCGTTTAGTTAATAGTTTAAAATTTAAAACTCTAAATTAACTACTTCTGTTCTATAAGTTATTTACATGAAGATCAGAATTTTGTTAATAGTTTAAAATTGAAAACCCTAAAATAACTACTTTTGTTCTATAAGTTATTTACTTGCAGAACAGAATTTTGTAGCAATTTAAAATCAAAATCTTCTAACTAATACTTTAGTTCTTTAAGTTATTTACTTGAAGATCAGAATTTTGCTAATAGTTTAAAATTGAAAACCCTAAAATAACTACTTTTGTTCTATAAGTTATTTACTTGAAGATCTGCATTTTGTTAATAGTTTAAAATTAAAAACTCTAAATTAACTACTTCTGTTCTATAAGTTATTTACTTGAAGATCAGAATTTTGTTAATAGTTTAAAATTGAAAACTCTAAAATAACTACTTTTGTTCTATAAGTTATTTACTTGAAGATTTGCATTTTGTTAATAGTTTAAAATTAAAAACTCTAAATTAACTACTTCTGTTCTATAAGTTATTTACTTGAAGATCAGAATTTTCTTAATAGTTTAAAATTGAAAACTCTAAAATAACTACTTTTGTTCTATAAGTTATTTACTTGAAGAACAGAATTTTGTAGCAATTTAAAATAAAAATCTTCTAACTAATACTTTAGGTCCTTAAGTTATTTACTTGAAGATCAGAATTTTGTTAATAGTTTAAAATTGAAAACCCTAAAACAACTACTTTTGTTCTATAAGTTATTTACTTGAAGATCTGGATTTTGTTAATAGTTTAAAATTAAAAACTCTAAATTTACTACTTCTGTTCTATAAGTTATTTACTTGAAGATCAGAATTTTGTTAATAGTTTAAAATTGAAAACCCTAAAATAACTACTTTTGTTCTATAAGTTATTTACTTGAAGATCTGCATTTTGTTAATAGTTTAAATTAAAAAACTCTAAATTAACTACTTCAGGTCTATAAGTTATTTACTTAAAGAACAGAAATTTGTAGACAATTTAAAATCGAAATCTTCAAACTAATACTTTAGTGCTTTAAGTTTTTACTTGAAGATAAGAATTTTGTTAATAGTTTAAAATTGAAAACCCTAAAATAACTTTTTTTGTTCTTTAAGTTATTTACTTAAAGATCTTCATTTTGTTAATAGTTTAAAATTAAAAACTCTAAATTACCTACTTCTGTTCTATAAGTTATTTACTTGAAGATCAGAATGTTGTTAATAGTTTAAAATTGAAAACTCTAAAATAACTACTTTTGTTCTATAAGTTATTTACTTGAAGATCTGGATTTTGTTAATAGTTTTTAATTAAAAACTCTAAATTAACTACTTCTGGTCTATAAGTTATTTACTTGAAGATCAGAATTTTGTTAATAGTTTAAAATTGAAAACCCTAAAATAACTACTTTTGTTCTATTAGTTATTTACTTGAAGATCTGCATTTTGTTAAAAGTTTAAAATTAAAAACTCTAAATTAACTACTTCTGTTCTATAAGTTATTTACTTGAAGATCAGCATTTTGTTAATAGTGTAAAATTAAAAACTCCAAATTAACTACTTCTGGTCCATAAGTTATTTACTTGGAGATCTGCATTTTGTTAATAGTTTAAAATTAAAAACTCTAAATTAACTACTTCTGTTCTATAAGTTATTTACTTGAAGATCAGAATGCTGTTAATAGTTTAAAATTGAAAACTCTAAAATAACTACTTTTGTTCTATAAGTTATTTACTTGAAGAACAGAATTTTGTAGCAATTTAAAATCAAAATCTTCTAACTAATACTTTAGTTCCTTAAGTTATTGACTTGAAGATCAGCATTTTGTTAATTGTTTAAAATTAAAACCTCTAAATTAACTACTTTTGGTCTATAAGTTATTTACTTGAAGATCAGCATTTTGTTAATAGTTTAAAAAAAAAGCTATAAACTAACTACTTTTCTTCTTTAAGGTATTTACTTAAAGAACAGAAGTTTGTAGACAATTTAAAATCAAAATCTTCAATCTAATACTTTAGTTCTTTAAGTTATTTACTAGAAGATCAGAATTTTGTTAATAGTTTAAAATTGAAAACCCGAAAATAACTACTTTTGTTCTATAGGTTATTTACTAGAAAAACAGAATTTTGTAGACAATTTAAAATCAAAATCTTCTAACTAATACTTTAGTTCTTTAAGTTATTTACTTGAAGATCAGAATTTTGTTAATACTTTAAAATTGAAAACCCTAAAATAACAACTTTTGTTCTATAAGTTATTTACTTGAAGATCTGCATTTTGTTAATAGTTTAAAATTAAAGCTATATAATCTAACTACTTTTGTTCTTTTAGTTATTTACTTCAAGAACAGAAATATGTAGACAATTTAAAATCAAAATCTTCAAACTAATACTTTAGTTCTTTAAGTTATTTACTTGAAGATCTGCATTTTGTTAATAGTTTACAATTAAAAGCTCTAAATTAACTACTTCTGGTCTATAAGTTATTTACCTGAAAATCAATATTTTGTTAATAGTTTAAAATTAAAGCTATAAACTAACTACTTTTGTTCTTTTAGTTATTTACTTAAAGAACAAAACTTTGTAGCAATTTAAAATCAAAATCTTCTAACTAATACTTTAGTTCTTTAAGTTATTTACATGAAGATTAGAATTTTGTTAATACTTTAAAATTGAAAACCTTAAAATAACTACTTTTGTTCTATAAGTTATTTACTTGAAGATCTGCATTTTGTTAATAGTTTAAAATTAGAAACTCTAATTATCTACTTCTGTTCTATAAGTTATTTACTTGAAGATCAGAATTTTGTTAATGGTTTAAAATTGAAAACTCTAAAATAAGTACTTTTGTTCTATAAGTTATTTACTTGAAGAACAGAATTTTGTAGCAATTTAAAATCAAAATCTTCTAACTAATACTTTAGTTCTTTAAGTTATTTACTTGAAGATCAGAATTTTGTTAATAGTTTAAAACTGAAAACCCTAAAATAACTATTTTTGTTCTATAAGTTATTTACTTAAAGATCTTCATTTTGTTAATAGTTTAAAATTAAAAACTCTAAATTACCTACTTCTGTTCTATAAGTTATTTACTTGAAGATCAGAATGTTGTTAATAGTTTAAAATTAAAAACTCTAAAATAACTACTTTTGTTCTATAAGTTATTTACTTGAAGAACAGAATTTTGTTAATAGTTTAAAATTGAAAACCCTAAAATAACTACTTTTGTTCTATAAGTTATTTACTTGAAGATCTGCATTTTGTTAATAGTTTAAAATTAAAAACTCTAAATTAACTACTTCTGTTCTATAAGTTATTTACTTGAAGATCAGAATTTTGTTAATAGTTTAAATTTGAAAACTCTAAAATAACTACTTTTGTTCTATAAGTTATTTACTTGAAGAACAGAATTTTGTAGCAATTTAAAATCAAAATCTTCTAACTAATGCTTTAGTTCTTTATGTTATTTACTTGAAGATCAGAATTTTGCTAATAGTTTAAAATTGAAAACCCTAAAATAACTACTTTTGTTCTATAAGTTATTTACTTGAAGATCTGCATTTTGTTAATAGTTTAAAATTAAAGCTATAATCTAACTACTTTTGTTCTTATAGTTATTTACTTAAAGAACAGAAATATGTAGACAATTTAAAATCAAAATCTTCAAACTAATACTTTAGTTCTTTAAGTTATTTACTTGAAGATCAGAATTTTGTTAATAGTTCAAAATTGAAAATACTAAAATATCTACGTTTGTTCTATAAGTTATTTACTTGAAGATCAGCATTTTGTTAATAGTGTAAAATTAAAAACTCCAAATTAACTACTTCTGGTCCATAAGTTATTTACTTGAAGATCTGCATTTTGTTAATAGTTTAAAATTAAAAACTCTAAATTAACTACTTCTGTTCTATAAGTTATTTACTTGAAGATCTGCATTTTGTTAATAGTTTAAAATTAAAAACTCTAAATTAATTACTTCTGATCTATAAGTTATTTACATGAAGATCAGAATTTTGTTAAAAGTTTAAAATTGAAAACCCTAAAATAACTACTTTTGTTCTATAAGTTATTTACTTGAAGATCTGCATTTTGTTAATAGTCTAAAATTTAAAACTCTAAATTAACTACTTCTGTTCTATAAGTTATTTACTTGAAGATCAGAATTTTGTTAAAAGTTTAAAATTGAAAACCCTAAAATAACTACTTTTGTTCTATAAGTTATTTACTTGAAGATCTGCATTTTGTTAATAGTTTAAAATTAAAGCTATAAACCAACTACTTTTGTTCTTTTAGTTATTTACTTAAAGAACAGAAATTTGTAGACAATTTAAAATCGAAATCTTCAAACTAATACTTTAGTTCTTTAAGTTATTTACTTGAAGATCAGAATTTTGTTAATAGTTTAAAATTAAAAACTCTAAATTAACTACTTCTGTTCTATAAGTTATTTACTTGAAGATCAGAATTTTGTTAATAGTTCAAAATTGAAAATACTAAAATAACTACGTTTGTTCTATAAGTTATTTACTTGAAGATCTGGATTTTGTTAATAGTTTAAAATTAAAAACTATAAATTAACTACTTCTGTTCTATAAGACATTTACTTGAAGATCAGAATTTTGCTAATAGTTTAAATTTGAAAACCCTAAAATAACTACTTTTGTTCTATAAGTTATTTACTTGAAGATCTGCATTTTGTTAATAGTTTAAAATTAAAAGCTCTAAATTAACTACTTCTGGTCTATAAGTTATTTACCTGAAAATCAATATTTTGTTAATAGTTTAAAATTAAAGCTATAAACTTACTACTTTTGTTCTTTTAGTTATTTACTTAAAGAACAGAACTTTGTAGCAATTTAAAATCAAAATCTTTTAACTAATACTTTAGTTCTTTAAGTTATTTACATGAAGATCAGAATTTTATTAATACTTTAAAATTGAAAACCTTAAAATAACTACTTTTGTTCTATAAGTTATTTACTTGAAGATCTGCATTTTGTTAATAGTTTAAAATTAAAAACTCTAAATTAACTACTTCTGTTCTAAAAGTTATTTACTTGAAGATCAGAATTTTGTTAATGGTTTAAAATTGAAAACTCTAAAATAACTACTTTTGTTCTATAAGTTATTTACTTGAAGAACAGAATTTTGTAGCAATTTAGAATCAAAATCTTCTAACTAATACTTTAGTTCTTTAAGTTTTTTACTTGAAGATCAGAATTTTGTTAATAGTTTAAAACTGAAAACCCTAAAATAACTATTTTTGTTCTATAAGTTATTTACTTAAAGATCTTCATTTTGTTAATAGTTTAAAATTAAAAACTCTAAATTTCCTACTTCTGTTCTATAAGTTATTTACTTGAAGATCAGAATGTTGTTAATAGTTTAAAATTAAAAACTCTAAAATAACTACTTTTGTTCTATAAGTTATTTACTTGAAGAACAGAATTTTGTTAATAGTTTAAAATTGAAAACCCTAAAATAACTACTTTTGTTCTATAAGTTATTTACTTGAAGTTCTGCATTTTGTTAATAGTTTAATATTAAAAACTCTAAATTAACTACTTCTGTTCTATAAATTATTTACATGAAGATCAGAATTTAGTTAATAGATTAACATTGAAAACCCTAAAATAACTGCTTTTGTTCTATAAGTTATTTACTTGAAGATCTGCATTTTGTTAATAGTTTAAAATTAAAAACTCTAAAATAACTACTTCTGTTCTATAAGTTATTTACTTGAAGATCAGAATTTTGTTAATAGTTTAAATTTGAAAACTCTAAAATAACTACTTTTGTTCTATAAGTTATTTACTTGAAGATCAGAATTTTGTTAATAGTTCAAAATTGAAAATACTAAAATATCTACGTTTGTTCTATAAGTTATTTACTTGAAGATCAGCATTTTGTTAATAGTGTAAAATTAAAAACTCCAAATTAACTACTTCTGGTCCATAAGTTATTTACTTGAAGATCTGCATTTTGTTAATAGTTTAAAATTAAAAACTCTAAATTAACTACTTCTGTTCTATAAGTTATTTACTTGAAGATCTGCATTTTGTTAATAGTTTAAAATTAAAAACTCTAAATTAATTACTTCTGATCTATAAGTTATTTACATGAAGATCAGAATTTTGTTAAAAGTTTAAAATTGAAAACTCTAAAATAACTACTTTTGTTCTATAAGTTATTTACTTGAAGATCTGCATTTTGTTAATAGTCTAAAATTAAAAGCTCTAAATTAACTACTTCTGTTCTATAAGTTATTTACTTGAAGATCAGAATTTTGTTAAAAGTTTAAAATTGAAAACCCTAAAATAACTACTTTTGTTCTATAAGTTATTTACTTGAATATCTGCATTTTGTTAATAGTCTAAAATTAAAAACACTAAATTATCTACTTTTGTTCTATAAGTTATTTACTTGAAGAACAGAACTTTGTAGCAATTTAAAATCAAAATCTTCTAACTAATACTTTATTTCTTTAAGTTGTTTACTTGAAGATCAGAATTTTGTTATTACTTTAAAATTGAAAACCCTAAAATAACTACTTTTGTTCTATAAGTTAGTTACTTGAAGATCTGCATTTTGTTAATAGTGTAAAATTAGAAACTCTAAATTAACTACTTCTGTTCTATAAGTTATTTACTTGAAGATCAGAATTTTGTTAATGGTTTAAAATTGAAAACTCTAAAATAACTACTTTTGTTCTATAAGTTAGTTACTTGAAGAACAGAATTTTGTAGCAATTTAAAATCAAAATCTTCTAACTAATACTTTAGTTCTTTAAGTTATTTACTTGAAGATCAGAATTTTGCTAATAGTTTAAATTTGAAAACCCTAAAGTAACTACTTTTGTGCTATAAGTTATTTACTTGAAGATCTGCATTTTGTTAATAGTTTAAAATTAAAGCTATAAACTAACTACTTTTGTTCTTTTAGTTATTTACTTAAAGAACAGAAAGGACCCCGCAATTTTCTTATGGAAACTGGCTTTCGGCCAAATTTTTTGTAATTTCAGGAAATAATAGTTCTGAACTAGTAGATCAAAAGTGTTCAGGGGCCCAAAGTCCAAATGTCAATAGTTTCAGAGATACGCTCTACGAAGTTGAAGTTTTATCATGCCAATGCACCCAGGCACTTATGATGTTCTTGTTAAAGACAGCTCTGCATATATATGTATGTATGTACGCATGATATACACTACTATATATTCATATATAGAGGGCGGATTTATATGCGCTAAAAACGTGTAAACAAAGCATTACTTAATGAGGCTTTACAAAAATCTGCTAGGAAGTGCATTGATTGGATTGAAAAAATTCTAGCAGCTATTTGTAAAGCCTAATTAAGTAAAGCTTTGTTTACACGTTTTTAGCGCATACAAATCCGTCCTCTTTTCATATATATACATTTATACATGTATGCAGAGCTGTCTTTAACAAGAACATCATAAGTGCATGGGTGCATGGGCATGATAAAACTTCAACTTCGAAGAGCTGTATCTCTTAAACTATTGACATTTGGACTTTGGGTCCATAAACACTTTTGATCGACTAGTTCAGAACTATTATTTCCCGAATTTACAAAAAATTTGTTTTTTGAAAAATTTTTTTTTGAAAAATTTGAAAAAACAGTTTCCATGAGGAAATTGCGGGGTCCTTTGTAGACAATTTAAAATCGAACTCTTCAAACTAATACTTTAGTTCTTTAAGTTATTTACTTGAAGATCAGAATGTTGTTAATAGTTTAAAATTGAAAACCCTAAAATAACTATTTTTGTTCTATAAGTTATTTACTGGAAGAACAGAATTTTGTAGCAATTTAAAATCAAAATCTTCTAACTAATACTTTAGTTACGTAAGTTATTTACTTGAAGATCAGAATTTTGTTATTAGTTTAAAATTGAAAACCCTAAAATAACTACTTTTGTTCTATAAGTTATTTACTTGAAGAACAGAATTTTGTAGCAATTTAAAATCAAAATCTTCAAACTAATACTTTAGTTCTTTAAGTTATTTACTTGAAGATCAGAATTTTGTTAATAGTTTAAAATTGAAAACCCTAAAATAACTATTTTTGTTCTATAAGTTATTTACTTGAAGATCTGCATTTTGTTAATAGTTTAAAATTAAAAACTCTAAATTAACTACTTCTGTTCTATAAGTTATTTACTTGAAGAACAGAATTTTGTAGCAATTTAAAATCAAAATCTTCAAACTAATACTTTAGTTCTTTAAGTTATTTACTTGAAGATCAGAATTTTGTTAATAGTTTAAAATTGAAAACCCTAAAATAACTATTTTTGTTCTATAAGTTATTTACTTGAAGAACAGAATTTTGTAGCAATTTAAAATCAAAATCTTCTAACTAATACTTTAGTTACATAAGTTATTCACTTGTAGATCAGAACTTTGTTAATAGTTTAAAATTGAAAACCCTAAAATAACTACTTTTGTTCTATAAGTTATTTACTTGAAGATCTGTATTTTGTTGATAGCTTACAATTGAAAACCCTAAAATAACTACTTTTGTTCTATAAGTTATTTACTAGAAAAACAGAATTTTGTAGACAATTTAAAATCAAAATCTTCAAACTAATACTTTAGTTCTTTAAGTTATTTACTAGAAGATCAGAATTTTGTTAATAGTGTAAAATTGAAAACGCTAAAATAACTACTTTTGTTCTATAAGCTATACACTTGAAGAAGAGAATTTTGTAGCAATTTAAAATCAAAATCTTTTAACTAATACTTTAGTTCTTTAAGTTATTTTCTTGAAGATTTGCATTTTGTTAATAGTTTAAAATTAAAAACTCCAAATTAACTACTTCTGATCTAAATAAGTTATTTTAAGAAAAATTAAGAAAAAAGTTAAGTTAAGAAAAATAAGTTATTTACATGAAGATCAGAATTTTGTTAATAGTTTAAAATTGAAAACCCTAAAATAACTACTTTTGTTCTATAAGTTATTTACTTGAAGATCTGCATTTTGTAAATAGTCTAAAATTAAAAACTCTAAATTAACTACTTCTGTTCTATAAGTTATTTACTTGAAGATCAGAATGTTGTTAATAGTTTAAAATTAAAAACTCTAAATTAACTACTTCTGTTCTATAGGTTATTTACTTGAAGATCAGCATTTTGTTAATAGTTTAAAATTAAAAACTCTAAATTAACTACTTCTGGTCTATAAGTTATTTACTTGAAAATCAGTATTTTGTTAATAGTTTAAAATTAAAGCTATAAACTAACTACTTTTGATCTTTAAGTTATTTACTTAAAAAACAGAAATTTGTAGGCAATTTAAAATCGAAATCTTCAAACTAATACTTTAGTTCTTTAAGTTATTTACTTGAAGATCAGAATTTTGTTAATAGTTTAAAATTGAAAACCCTAAAATAACTACTTTTGTTCTATAAGTTATTTACTTGAAGATCTGCATTTTGTTAGTAGTTTAAAATTAAAAACTCTAAATTAACTACTTCTGTTCTATAAGTTATTTACTTGAAGATCAGAATTTTGTTAATAGTTTAAAATTGTAAACTCTAAAATAACTACTTTTGTTCTATAAGTTATTTACTTGAAGAACAGAATTTTGTAGCAACTTAAAATCAAAATCTTCTAACTAAACTTTAGTTCTTTAAGTTATTTACTTGAAGATCAGAATTTTGTTAATAGTTTAAAATTAAAAACTCTAAATTAACTACTTCTATTCTATAAGTGATTTACATGAAGATCAGAATTTTGTTAATAGTTTAAAATTGAAAACCCTAAAATAACTACTTTTGTTCTATAAGTTATTTACTTGAAGATCTGCATTTTGTTAATAGTTTAAAATTAAAAACTCTAAATTAACTACTTCTGTTCTATAAGTTATTTACATGAAGATCAGTATTTTGTTAATAGTTTAAAATTGTAAACCCTAAAATAACTACTTTTGTTCTATAAGTTATTTACTAGAAGATCTGTATTTTGTTAATAATTTAAAATTAAAAACTCTAAATTAACTACTTCTGTTCTATAAGTTATTTACTTGAAGATCAGAATATTATTAATAGTTTAAAATTGAAAACTCTAAAATAACTACTTTTGTTCTATAAGTTATTTACTTGAAGAACAGAATTTTGTAGCAATGTAAAATCAAAATCTTCTAACTAATACTTTAGTACTTTAAGTTATTTACTTGAAGATCAGAATTTTATAATAGTTTAAAATTGAAAACCCTAAAATAACTACTTTTGTTCTATAAGTTATTTACTTGAAGATCTGCATTTTGTTAGTAGTTTAAAATTGAAAACTCTAAAATAACTACTTTTGTTCTATAAGTTATTTACTTGAAGAACAGAATTTTATAGCAACTTAAAATCAAAATCTTCTAACTAAACTTTAGTTCTTTAAGTTATTTACTTGAAGATCAGAATTTTGTTAATAGTTTAAAATTAAAAACTCTAAATTAACTACTTCTGTTCTATAAGTTATTTACTTGAAGATCAGAATGTTGTTAATAGTTTAAAATTGAAAACTCTAAAATAACTACTTTTGTTCTATAAGTTATTTACTTGAAGAACAGAATTTTGTAGCAATTTAAAATCAAAATCTTCTAACTAATACTTTAGTTCCTTAAGATATTTACTTGAAGATTAGAATTTTGTTAATAGTTTAAAATTGAAAACCCTAAAATAACTACTTTTGTTCTATAAGTTATTTACTTGAAGATCTGCATTTTGTTAATGGTTTATAATTAAAAACTCTAAATTAACTACTTCTGTTCTATAAGTTATTTATATGAAGATCAGTATTTTGTTTATAGTTTAAAATTGTAAACCCTAAAATAACTACTTTTGTTCTATAAGTTATTTACTTGAAGATCTGCATTTTGTTAATAGTTTAAAATTAAAAACTCTAAATTAACTACTTCTGTTCTATAAGTTATTTACATGAAGATCAGTATTTAGTTAATAGTTTAAAATTGTAAACCCTAAAATAACTACTTTTGTTCTATAAGTTATTTACTTGAAGATCTGCATTTTGTTAATAGTTTAAAATTAAAAACTCTAAATTAACTACTTCTGTTCTATAAGTTATGTACTTGAAGATCAGAATGTTTTTAATAGTTTAAAATTGAAAACCCTAAAATAACTACTTTTGTTCTATAAGTTATTTACTTGAAGATCTGCATTTTGTTAATAGTTTAAAATTAAAGCTATAATCTAACTAGTTTTGTTCTTTTAGTTATTTACTTAAAGAACAGAAATATGTAGACAATTTAAAATCAAAATCTTCAAACTAATACTTTAGTCCTTTAGGTTATTTACTTGAAGATCAGAATTTTGGTAAAAGTTCAAAATTGAAAATACTAAAATAACTGCGTTTGTTCTATAAGTTATTTACTTGTAGATCTGCATTTTGTTATTAGTTTAAAATTAAAAACTCTAAATTAACTACTTCTGTTCTATAAGTTATTTACTTGAAGATCAGAATGCTGTTAATAGTTTAAAATTGAAAACTCTAAAATAACTACTTTTGTTCTATAAGTTATTTACTTGAAGAACAGAATTTTGTAGCAATTTAAAATCAAAATCTTCTAACTAATACTTTAGTTCCTTAAGATATTTACTTGAAGATCAGAATTTTGTAAATAGTTTAAAATTGAAAACCCTAAAATAACTACTTTTGTTCTATAAGTTATTTACCTGAAGATCTGCATTTTGTTAGTAGTTTAAAATTAAAAACCCTAAATTAACTACTTCTGTTCTTTAAGTTATTTACTTGAAGATCAGAATTTTGTTAATAGTTTAAAATTGTAAACTCTAAAATAACTACTTTTGTTCTATAAGTTATTTACTCGAAGAACAGAATTTTGTAGCAACTTAAAATCAAAATCTTCTAACTAAACTTTAGTTCTTTAAGTTATTTACTTGAAGATCAGAATTTTGTTAATAGTTTAAAATTGAAAACCCTAAAATAAATACTTTTGTTCTATAAGTTATTTACTTGAAGATCTGCATTTTGTTAATAGTTTAAAATAAAAACTCTAAATTAACTACTTCTGTTCTATACGTTATTTACTTGAAGATAAAAATGTTGTTAATAGTTTAAAATTGAAAACTCTAAAATCTCTACTTTTGTTCTATAAGTTATTTACTTGAAGATCAGAATTTTGTTAATAGTTTAAAATTGAAAACCCTAAAATAACTACTTTTGTTCTATAAGTTATTTACTTGAAGATCTGCATTTTGTTAATAGTTTAAAATTAAAAACTCTAAATTAACTACTTCTGTTCTATAAGTTATTTACATGAAGATCAGTATTTTGTTAATAGTTTAAAATTGAAAACCCTAAAATAACTACTTTTGTTCTATAAGTTATTTACTTGAAGATCTGCATTTTGTTAATAGTTTAAAATTAAAAACTCTAAATTAACTACTTCTGTTCTATAAGTTTTTTACATGAAGATCAGCATTTTGTTAATAGTTTAAAATTGTAAACCCTAAAATAACTACTTTTGTTCTATAAGTTATTTACTAGAAGATATGTATTTTGTTAATAGTTTAAAATTAAGAACTCTAAATTAACTACTTCTGTTCTATAAGTTATTTACTTGAAGATCAGAATATTATTAATAGTTTAAAACTGAAAACTCTAAAATAACTACTTTTGTTCTATAAGTTATTTACTTGAAGAACAGAATTTTATAGCAACTTAAAATCGAAATCTTCTAACTAAACTTTAGTTCTTTAAGTTATTTACTTGAAGATCAGAATTTTGTTAATAGTTTAAAATTAAAAACTCTAAATTAACTACTTTTGTTCTATAAGTTATTTACTTGAAGAACAGAATTTTGTAGCAATTTAAAATCAAAATCTTCCAACTAATACTTTAGTTCCTTAAGATATTTATTTGAAGATCAGAATTTTGTTAATAGTTTAAAATTGAAAACCCTAAAATAACTACTTTTGTTCTATAAGTTATTTACTTGAAGATCTGCATTTTGTTAATAGTTTAAAATTAAAAACTCTAAATTAACTACTTCTGTTCTATAAGTTATTTATATGAAGATCAGTATTTTGTTAATAGTTTAAAATTGTAAACCCTAAAATAACTACTTTTGTTCTATAAGTTATTTACTTGAAGATCTGCATTTTGTTAATAGTTTAAAATTAAAAACTCTAAATTAACTACTTCTGTTCTATAAGTTATTTACATGAAGATCAGTATTTTGTTAATAGTTTAAAATTGTAAACCCTAAAATAACTACTTTTGTTCTATAAGTTATTTACTTGAAGATCTGCATTTTGTTAATAGTTTAAAATTAAAAACTCTAAATTAACTACTTCTGTTCTATAAGTTATTTACTTGAAGATCAGAATGTTTATAATAGTTTAAAATTGAAAACCCTAAAATAACTACTTTTGTTCTATAAGTTATTTACTTGAAGATCTGCATTTTGTTAATAGTTTAAAGTTAAAAACTCTAAATTAACTACTTCTGTTCTATAAGTTATTTACATGAAGATCAGAATTTTGTTGATAGTTTAAAATTGAAAACCCTAAAATAACTACTTTTGTTCTATAAGTTATTTACTTGAAGAACAGAATTTTATAGCAACTTAAAATCAAAATCTTCTAACTAAACTTTAGTTCTTTAAGTTATTTACTTGAAGATCAGAATTTTGTTAATAGTTTAAAATTAAAAACTCTAAATTAACTACTTCTGTTCTATAAGTTATTTACTTGAAGATCAGAATGTTGTTAATAGTTTAAAATTGAAAACTCTAAAATAACTACTTTTGTTCTATAAGTTATTTACTTGAAGAACAGAATTTTGTAGCAATTTAAAATCAAAATCTTCTAACTAATACTTTAGTTCCTTAAGATATTTACTTGAAGATTAGAATTTTGTTAATAGTTTAAAATTGAAAACCCTAAAATAACTACTTTTGTTCTATAAGTTATTTACTTGAAGATCTGCATTTTGTTAATGGTTTATAATTAAAAACTCTAAATTAACTACTTCTGTTCTATAAGTTATTTATATGAAGATCAGTATTTTGTTTATAGTTTAAAATTGTAAACCCTAAAATAACTACTTTTGTTCTATAAGTTATTTACTTGAAGATCTGCATTTTGTTAATAGTTTAAAATTAAAAACTCTAAATTAACTACTTCTGTTCTATAAGTTATTTACATGAAGATCAGTATTTAGTTAATAGTTTAAAATTGTAAACCCTAAAATAACTACTTTTGTTCTATAAGTTATTTACTTGAAGATCTGCATTTTGTTAATAGTTTAAAATTAAAAACTCTAAATTAACTACTTCTGTTCTATAAGTTATGTACTTGAAGATCAGAATGTTTTTAATAGTTTAAAATTGAAAACCCTAAAATAACTACTTTTGTTCTATAAGTTATTTACTTGAAGATCTGCATTTTGTTAATAGTTTAAAATTAAAGCTATAATCTAACTAGTTTTGTTCTTTTAGTTATTTACTTAAAGAACAGAAATATGTAGACAATTTAAAATCAAAATCTTCAAACTAATACTTTAGTCCTTTAGGTTATTTACTTGAAGATCAGAATTTTGGTAAAAGTTCAAAATTGAAAATACTAAAATAACTGCGTTTGTTCTATAAGTTATTTACTTGTAGATCTGCATTTTGTTATTAGTTTAAAATTAAAAACTCTAAATTAACTACTTCTGTTCTATAAGTTATTTACTTGAAGATCAGAATGCTGTTAATAGTTTAAAATTGAAAACTCTAAAATAACTACTTTTGTTCTATAAGTTATTTACTTGAAGAACAGAATTTTGTAGCAATTTAAAATCAAAATCTTCTAACTAATACTTTAGTTCCTTAAGATATTTACTTGAAGATCAGAATTTTGTAAATAGTTTAAAATTGAAAACCCTAAAATAACTACTTTTGTTCTATAAGTTATTTACCTGAAGATCTGCATTTTGTTAGTAGTTTAAAATTAAAAACCCTAAATTAACTACTTCTGTTCTTTAAGTTATTTACTTGAAGATCAGAATTTTGTTAATAGTTTAAAATTGTAAACTCTAAAATAACTACTTTTGTTCTATAAGTTATTTACTCGAAGAACAGAATTTTGTAGCAACTTAAAATCAAAATCTTCTAACTAAACTTTAGTTCTTTAAGTTATTTACTTGAAGATCAGAATTTTGTTAATAGTTTAAAATTGAAAACCCTAAAATAACTACTTTTGTTCTATAAGTTATTTACTTGAAGATCTGCATTTTGTTAATAGTTTAAAATTAAAAACTCTAAATTAACTACTTCTGTTCTATAAGTTATTTACATGAAGATCAGTATTTTGTTAATAGTTTAAAATTGAAAACCCTAAAATAACTACTTTTGTTCTATAAGTTATTTACTTGAAGATCTGCATTTTGTTAATAGTTTAAAATTAAAAACTCTAAATTAACTACTTCTGTTCTATAAGTTTTTTACATGAAGATCAGCATTTTGTTAATAGTTTAAAATTGTAAACCCTAAAATAACTACTTTTGTTCTATAAGTTATTTACTAGAAGATATGTATTTTGTTAATAGTTTAAAATTAAGAACTCTAAATTAACTACTTCTGTTCTATAAGTTATTTACTTGAAGATCAGAATATTATTAATAGTTTAAAACTGAAAACTCTAAAATAACTACTTTTGTTCTATAAGTTATTTACTTGAAGAACAGAATTTTATAGCAACTTAAAATCGAAATCTTCTAACTAAACTTTAGTTCTTTAAGTTATTTACTTGAAGATCAGAATTTTGTTAATAGTTTAAAATTAAAAACTCTAAATTAACTACTTTTGTTCTATAAGTTATTTACTTGAAGAACAGAATTTTGTAGCAATTTAAAATCAAAATCTTCCAACTAATACTTTAGTTCCTTAAGATATTTATTTGAAGATCAGAATTTTGTTAATAGTTTAAAATTGAAAACCCTAAAATAACTACTTTTGTTCTATAAGTTATTTACTTGAAGATCTGCATTTTGTTAATAGTTTAAAATTAAAAACTCTAAATTAACTACTTCTGTTCTATAAGTTATTTATATGAAGATCAGTATTTTGTTAATAGTTTAAAATTGTAAACCCTAAAATAACTACTTTTGTTCTATAAGTTATTTACTTGAAGATCTGCATTTTGTTAATAGTTTAAAATTAAAAACTCTAAATTAACTACTTCTGTTCTATAAGTTATTTACATGAAGATCAGTATTTTGTTAATAGTTTAAAATTGTAAACCCTAAAATAACTACTTTTGTTCTATAAGTTATTTACTTGAAGATCTGCATTTTGTTAATAGTTTAAAATTAAAAACTCTAAATTAACTACTTCTGTTCTATAAGTTATTTACTTGAAGATCAGAATGTTTATAATAGTTTAAAATTGAAAACCCTAAAATAACTACTTTTGTTCTATAAGTTATTTACTTGAAGATCTGCATTTTGTTAATAGTTTAAAATTGAAAACCCTAAAATAACTACTTTTGTTCTATAAGTTATTTACTTGAAGATCTGCATTTTTTTAGTAGTTTAAAATTAAAAACTCTAAATTAACTACTTCTGTTCTATAAGTTATTTACTTGAAGATCAGAATTTTGTTAATAGTTTAAAATTGTAAACTCTAAAATAACTACTTTTGTTCTATAAGTTATTTACTTGAAGAACAGCATTTTGTAGCAACTTAAAATCAAAATCTTCTAACTAAATTTTAGTTCTTTAAGTTATTTACTTGAAGATCAGAATTTTGTTAATAGTTTAAAATTAAAAACTCTAAATTAACTACTTCTATTCTATAAGTGATTTACATGAAGATCAGAATTTTGTTAATAGTTTAAAATTGAAAACCCTAAAATAACTACTTTTGTTCTATAAGTTATTTACTTGAAGATCTGCATTTTGTTAATAGTTTAAAATTAAAAACTCTAAATTAACTACTTCTGTTCTATAAGTTATTTACTTGAAGATCAGAATGTTTATAATAGTTTAAAATTGAAAACCCTAAAATAACTACTTTTGTTCTATAAGTTATTTACTTGAAGATCTGCATTTTGTTAATAGTTTAAAATTAAAAACTCTAAATTAACTACTTCTGTTCTATAAGTTATTTACATGAAGATCAGAATTTTGTTGATAGTTTAAAATTGAAAACCCTAAAATAACTACTTTTGTGCTATAAGTTATTTACTTGAAGATCTGCATTTTGTTAATAGTTTAAAATTAAAAACTCTAAATTAACTACTTCTGTTCTATAAGTTATTTACTTGAAGATCAGAATTTTGTTAATAGTTTAAAATTGAAAACTCTAAAATAACTACTTTTGTTCTATAAGTTATTTACTTGAAGAACAGAATTTTGTAGCAATTTAAAATCAAAATCTTCTAACTAATACTTTAGTTCTTTAAGTTATTCACTTGAAGATCAGAATTTTGCTAATAGTTTAAAATTGAAAACTTAAAATAACTACTTTTGTTCTATAAGTTATTTACTTGAATTTTGTTAATATGTAATGTTATGTAATGTTAAAATAAAATGCATTTTGTTAATAGTTTAAAATTAAAGCTATAATCTAACTAGTTTTGTTCTTTTAGTTATTTACTTAAAGAACAGAAATATGTAGACAATTTAAAATCAAAATCTTCAAATTAATACTTTAGTCCTTTAAGTTATTTACTTGAAGATCAGAATTTTGGTAAAAGTTCAAAATTGAAAATACTAAAATAACTGCGTTTGTTCTATAAGTTATTTATTTGAAGATCTGCATTTTGTTATTAGTTTAAAATTAAAAACTCTAAATTAACTACTTCTGTTCTATAAGTTATTTACTTGAAGATCAGAATGTTTATAATAGTTTAAAATTGAAAACCCTAAAATAACTACATTTGTTCTATAAGTTATTTACTTGAAGATCTGCATTTTGTTAATAGTTTAAAATTAAAAACTCTAAATTAACTACTTCTGTTCTATAAGTTATTTATATGAAGATCAGTATTTTGTTAATAGTTTAAAATTGTAAACCCTAAAATAACTACTTTTGTTCTATAAGTTATTTACTTGAAGATCTGCATTTTGTTAATAGTTTAAAATTAAAAACTCTAAATTAACTACTTCTGTTCTATAAGTTATTTACATGAAGATCAGTATTTTGTTAATAGTTTAAAATTGTAAACCCTAAAATAACTACTTTTGTTCTATAAGTTATTTACTTGAAGATCTGCATTTTGTTAATAGTTTAAAATTAAAAACTCTAAATTAACTACTTCTGTTCTATAAGTTATTTACTTGAAGATCAGAATGTTTATAATAGTTTAAAATTGAAAACCCTAAAATAACTACTTTTGTTCTATAAGTTATTTACTTGAAGATCTGCATTTTGTTAATAGTTTAAAATTGAAAACCCTAAAATAACTACTTTTGTTCTATAAGTTATTTACTTGAAGATCTGCATTTTTTTAGTAGTTTAAAATTAAAAACTCTAAATTAACTACTTCTGTTCTATAAGTTATTTACTTGAAGATCAGAATTTTGTTAATAGTTTAAAATTGTAAACTCTAAAATAACTACTTTTGTTCTATAAGTTATTTACTTGAAGAACAGCATTTTGTAGCAACTTAAAATCAAAATCTTCTAACTAAATTTTAGTTCTTTAAGTTATTTACTTGAAGATCAGAATTTTGTTAATAGTTTAAAATTAAAAACTCTAAATTAACTACTTCTATTCTATAAGTGATTTACATGAAGATCAGAATTTTGTTAATAGTTTAAAATTGAAAACCCTAAAATAACTACTTTTGTTCTATAAGTTATTTACTTGAAGATCAGAATGTTTATAATAGTTTAAAATTGAAAACCCTAAAATAACTACTTTTGTTCTATAAGTTATTTACTTGAAGATCTGCATTTTGTTAATAGTTTAAAATTAAAAACTCTAAATTAACTACTTCTGTTCTATAAGTTATTTACTTGAAGATCAGAATGTTTATAATAGTTTAAAATTGAAAACCCTAAAATAACTACTTTTGTTCTATAAGTTATTTACTTGAAGATCTGCATTTTGTTAATAGTTTAAAATTAAAAACTCTAAATTAACTACTTCTGTTCTATAAGTTATTTACATGAAGATCAGAATTTTGTTGATAGTTTAAAATTGAAAACCCTAAAATAACTACTTTTGTGCTATAAGTTATTTACTTGAAGATCTGCATTTTGTTAATAGTTTAAAATTAAAAACTCTAAATTAACTACTTCTGTTCTATAAGTTATTTACTTGAAGATCAGAATTTTGTTAATAGTTTAAAATTGAAAACTCTAAAATAACTACTTTTGTTCTATAAGTTATTTACTTGAAGAACAGAATTTTGTAGCAATTTAAAATCAAAATCTTCTAACTAATACTTTAGTTCTTTAAGTTATTCACTTGAAGATCAGAATTTTGCTAATAGTTTAAAATTGAAAACTTAAAATAACTACTTTTGTTCTATAAGTTATTTACTTGAATTTTGTTAATATGTAATGTTATGTAATGTTAAAATAAAATGCATTTTGTTAATAGTTTAAAATTAAAGCTATAATCTAACTAGTTTTGTTCTTTTAGTTATTTACTTAAAGAACAGAAATATGTAGACAATTTAAAATCAAAATCTTCAAATTAATACTTTAGTCCTTTAAGTTATTTACTTGAAGATCAGAATTTTGGTAAAAGTTCAAAATTGAAAATACTAAAATAACTGCGTTTGTTCTATAAGTTATTTATTTGAAGATCTGCATTTTGTTATTAGTTTAAAATTAAAAATTCTAAATTAACTACTTCTGTTCTATAAGTTATTTACTTGAAGATCAGAATGTTGTTAATAGTTTAAAATTGAAAACTCTAAAATAACTACTTTTGTTCTATAAGTTATTTACTTGAAGATCAGAATTTTGAAAATAGTTTAAAATTGAAAACCCTAAAATAACTACTTTTGTTCTATAAGTTATTTACTTGAAGATCTGCATTTTTTTAGTAGTTTAAAATTAAAAACTCTAAATTAACTACTTCTGTTCTATAAGTTATTTACTTGAAGATCAGAATTTTGTTAATAGTTTAAAATTGTAAACTCTAAAATAACTACTTTTGTTCTATAAGTTATTTACTTGAAGAACAGAATTTTGTAGCAACTTAAAATCAAAATCTTCTAACTAAATTTTAGTTCTTTAAGTTATTTACTTGAAGATCAGAATTTTGTTAATAGTTTAAAATTAAAAACTCTAAATTAACTACTTCTATTCTATAAGTGATTTACATGAAGATCAGAATTTTGTTAATAGTTTAAAATTGAAAACCCTAAAATAACTACTTTTGTTCTATAAGTTATTTACTTGAAGATCTGCATTTTGTTAATAGTTTAAAATTAAAAACTCTAAATTAACTACTTCTGTTCTATAAGTTATTTACATGAAGATCAGTATTTTGTTAATAGTTTAAAATTGTAAACCCTAAAATAACTACTTTTGTTCTATAAGTTATTTACTAGAAGATCTGTATTTTGTTAATAGTTTAAAATTAAAAACTCTAAATTAACTACTTCTGTTCTATAAGTTATTTACTTGAAGATCAGAATATTATTAATAGTTTAAAATTGAAAACTCTAAAATAACTACTTTTGTTCTATAAGTTATTTACTTGAAGAACAGAATTTTGTAGCAATGTAAAATCAAAATCTTCTAACTAATACTTTAGTACTTTAAGTTATTTACTTGAAGATCAGAATTTTATAATAGTTTAAAATTGAAAACCCTAAAATAACTACTTTTGTTCTATAAGTTATTTACTTGAAGATCTGCATTTTGTTAGTAGTTTAAAATTAAAAACTCTAAATTAACTACTTCTGTTATATATGTTATTTACTTGAAGATCAGAATTTTGTTAATAGTTTAAAATTGAAAACTCTAAAATAACTACTTTTGTTCTATAAGTTATTTACTTGAAGAACAGAATTTTATAGCAACTTAAAATCAAAATCTTCTAACTAAACTTTAGTTCTTTAAGTTATTTATTTGAAGATCAGAATTTTGTTAATAGTTTAAAATTAAAAACTCTAAATTAACTACTTCTGTTCTATAAGTTATTTACTTGAAGATCAGAATGTTGTTAATAGTTTAAAATTGAAAACTCTAAAATAACTACTTTTGTTCTATAAGTTATTAACTTGAAGAACAAAATTTTGTAGCAATTTAAAATCAAAATCTTCTAACTAATACTTTAGTTCCTTAAGATATTTACTTGAAGATTAGAATTTTGTTAATAGTTAAAAATTGAAAACCCTAAAATAACTACTTTTGTTCTATAAGTTATTTACTTGAAGATCTGCATTTTGTTAATGGTTTATAATTAAAAACTCTAAATTAACTACTTCTGTTCTATAAGTTATTTATATGAAGATCAGTATTTTGTTAATAGTTTAAAATTGTAAACCCTAAAATAACTACTTTTGTTCTATAAGTTATTTACTTGAAGATCTGCATTTTGTTAATAGTTTAAAATTAAAAACTCTAAATTAACTACTTCTGTTCTATAAGTTATTTACATGAAGATCAGTATTTAGTTAATAGTTTAAAATTGTAAACCCTAAAATAACTACTTTTGTTCTATAAGTTATTTACTTGAAGATCTGCATTTTGTTAATAGTTTAAAATTAAAAACTCTAAATTAACTACTTCTGTTCTATAAGTTATTTACTTGAAGATCAGAATGTTTTTAATAGTTTAAAATTGAAAACCCTAAAATAACTACTTTTGTTCTATAAGTTATTTACTTGAAGATCTGCATTTTGTTAATAGTTTAAAATTAAAAACTCTAAATTAACTACTTCTGTTCTTTAAGTTATTCACTTGAAGATCAGAATTTTGCTAATAGTTTAAAATTAAAAACTTAAAATAACTACTTTTGTTCTATAATTATTTACTTGAATTTTGTTAATATGTAATGTTATGTAATGTTAAAATAAAATGCATTTTGTTAATAGTTTAAAATTAAAGCTATAATCTAACTAGTTTTGTTCTTTTAGTTATTTACTTAAAGAACAGAAATATGTAGACAATTTAAAATCAAAATCTTCAAACTAATACTTTAGTTCCTTAAGATATTTACTTGTAGATCTGCATTTTGTTATTAGTTTAAAATTAAAAACTCTAAATTAACTACTTCTGTTCTATAAGTTATTTACTTGAAGATCAGAATGCTGTTAATAGTTTAAAATTGAAAACTCTAAAATAACTACTTTTGTTCTATAAGTTATTTACTTGAAGAACAGAATTTTGTAGCAATTTAAAATCAAAATCTTCTAACTAATACTTTAGTTCCTTAAGATATTTACTTGAAGATCAGAATTTTGTAAATAGTTTAAAATTGAAAACCCTAAAATAACTACTTTTGTTCTATAAGTTATTTACCTGAAGATCTGCATTTTGTTAATAGTTTAAAATTAAAAACCCTAAATTAACTACTTCTGTTCTTTAAGTTATTTACTTGAAGATCAGAATTTTGTTAATAGTTTAAAATTGTAAACTCTAAAATAACTACTTTTGTTCTATAAGTTATTTACTTGAAGAACAGAATTTTGTAGCAACTTAAAATCAAAATCTTCTAACTAAACTTTAGTTTTTTAAGTTATTTACTTGAAGATCAGAATTTTGTTAATAGTTTAAAATTGAAAACCCTAAAATAAATACTTTTGTTCTATAAGTTATTTACTTGAAGATCTGCATTTTGTTAATAGTTTAAAACTAAAAACTCTAAATTAACTACTTCTGTTCTATACGTTATTTACTTGAAGATAAAAGTGTTGTTAATAGTTTAAAATTGAAAACTCTAAAATAACTACTTTTGTTCTATAAGTTATTTACTTGAAGATCAGAATTTTGTTAATAGTTTAAAATTGAAAACCCTAAAATAACTACTTTTGTTCTATAAGTTATTTACTTGAAGATCTGCATTTTGTTAATAGTTTAAAATTAAAAACTCTAAATTAACTACTTCTGTTCTATAAGTTATTTACATGAAGATCAGTATTTTGTTAATAGTTTAAAATTGAAAACTCTAAAATAACTACTTTTGTTCTATAAGTTATTTACTTGAAGAACAGAATTTTGTAGCAACTTCAAATCAAAATCTTCTAACTAAACTTTAGTTCTTTAAGTTATTTACTTGAAGATCAGAATTTTGTTAATAGTTTAAAATTGAAAACCCTAAAATAACTACTTTTGTTCTATGAGTTATTTACTTGAAGATCTGCATTTTGGTAATAGTTTAAAATTGAAAACTCTAAAATAACTACTTTTGTTCTATAAATTATTTACTTGAAGAACAGAATTTTGTAGCAATTTAAAAGCAAAATCTTCTAACTAATACTTTAGTTCTTTAAGTTATTTACTTGAAGATCAGAATTTTGCTAATAGTTTAAAATTGAAAACCCTAAAATAACTACTTTTGTTCTATAAGTTATTTACTTGAAGATCTGCATTTTGGTAATAGTTTAAAATTGAAAACTCTAAAATAACTACTTTTGTTCTATAAGTTATTTACTTGAAGAACAGAATTTAGTAGCAATTTAAAATCAAAATCTTCTAACTAATACTTTAGTTCCTTAAGATATTTACTTGAAGATCAGAATTTTGTTAATAGTTTAAAATTGAAAACCCTAAAATAACTACTTTTGTTCTATAAGTTATTTACTTGAAGAACAGAATTTTGTAGCAATTTAAAAGCAAAATCTTCTAACTAATACTTTAGTTCTTTAAGTTATTTACTTGAAGATCAGAATTTTGCTAATAGTTTAAAATTGAAAACCCTAAAATAACTACTTTTGTTCTATAAGTTATTTACTTGAAGATCAGAATTTTGTTAATAGTTCAAAATTGAAAATACTAAAATAACTACGTTTGTTCTATAAGTTATTTACCTGAAGATCTGGATTTTGTTAATAGTTTAAAATTAAAAACTCTAAATTAACTACTTCTGTTCTATAAGTTATTTACTTGAAGATCAGAATTTTGTTAATAGTTTTAAATTGAAAACCCTAAAATTGTTCTATAAGTTATTTACTTGAAGATCAGAATTTTGTTAATAGTTTAAAATTGAAAACTCTAAAATAACTACTTTTGTTCTATAAGTTATTTACTTAAAGATCTGCATTTTGTTAATAGTTTAAAATTAAAGCTATAATCTAAATACTTTTGTTCTTTTAGTTATTTACTTATAGAACAGAAATATGTAGACAATTTAAAATCAAAATCTTCAAACTAATACTTTAGTTCTTTAAGTTATTTACTTGAAGATCAGTATTTTGTTAATAGTTCAAAATTGAAAATACTAAAATAACTACGTTTGTTCTATAAGTTATTTACTTGAAGATCTGGATTTTGCTAATAGTTTAAAATTAAAAACTCTAAATTTACTACTTCTGTTCTATAAGTTATTTACTTGAAGATAAGAATTTTGTTAATAGTTTAAAATTGAAAACCCTAAAATAACTACTTTTGTTCTATAAGTTATTTACTTGAAGAACAGAATTTTGTAGCAATTTAAAATTAAAATCTTCTAACTAATACTTTAGTTCCTTAAGTTACTTACTTAAAGATCAGAATTTTGTTAATAGTTTAAAATTGAAAACCCTAAAATAACTACTTTTGTTCTATAAGTTATTTACTTGAAGATTTTTTTTTTTAAATTTTAAAATTTTTTTTTTTTAAATTAAACACTCTAAATTAACTACTTCTGTTCTATAAGTTATTTACATGAAGATCAGAATTTTGTTATTAGTTTAAAATTAAAAACCCTAAAATAACTACTTTTCTTCTATAAGTTATTTACTTGAAGATCTGCATTTTGTTAATAGTTTAAAATTGAAAACTCTAAAATAACTACTTTTGTTCTATAAATTATTTACTTGAAGAACAGAATTTTGTAGCAATTTAAAATGAAAATCTTCTAACTAATACTTTAGTTCTTTAAGTTATTTACTTGAAGATCAGAATTTTGCTAATAGTTATAATTGAAAACTCTAAAATAACTACTTTTGTTCTATAAGTTATTTACTTGAAGAACAGAATTTTGTAGCAATTTAAAATTAAAATCTTCTAACTAATACTTTAGTTCCTTAAGTTACTTACTTAAACATCAGAATTTTGTTAATAGTTTAAAATTGAAATCCCTAAAATAACTACTTTTGTTCTATAAGTTATTTACTTGAAGATCTGCCTTTAGTTAATAGTTTAAAATTAAAAACTCTAAATTAACTACTTCTGTTCTATAAGTTATTTACATAAGATCAGAATTTTGTTAATAGTTTAAAATTGAGAACCCTAAAATAACTACTTTTGTTCTATAAGTTATTTACTTGAAGATCTGCATTTTGTTAATAGTTTAAAATTAAAAACTCTAAATTAACTACTTCTGTTCTATAAGTTATTTACTTGAAGATCAGAATTTTGTTAATAGTTTAAAATTGAAAACTCTAAAATAACTACTTTTGTTCTATAAGTTATTTACTTGAAGAACAGAATTTTTTAGCAATTTAAAATCAAAATCTTCTAACTAATACTTTAGTTCTTTAAGTTATTTACTTGAAGATCAGAATTTTGCTAATAGTTTAAAATTGAAAACCCTAAAATAACTACTTTTGTTCTATAAGTTATTTACTTGAAGATCAGAATTTTGTTAATAGTTCAAAATTGAAAATACTAAAATAACTACGTTTGTTCTAAAAGTTATTTACTTGAAGATCTGGATTTTGTTAATAGTTTAAAATTAAAAACTCTAAATTAACTACTTCTGTTCTATAAGTTATTTACTTGAAGATCAGAATTTTGTTAATAGTTTAAAATTGAAAACTCTAAAATAACTACTTTTGTTCTATAAGTTATTTACTTGAAGAACAGAATTTTGTAGCAATTTAAAATCAAAATCTTCTAACTAATACTTTAGTTCTTTAAGTTATTTACTTGAAGATCACAATTTTTTTAATAGTTTAAAATTGAAAACCCTAAAATAACTATTTTTGTTCTATAAGTTATTTACTTGAAGATCTGCATTTTGTTAATAGTTTAAAATTAAAAACTCTAAATTAACTACTTCTGTTCTATAAGTTATTTACTTAAAGAACAGAAATATGTAGACAATTTAAAATCAAAATCTTCAAACTAATACTTTAGTTCTTTAAGTTATTTACTTGAAGATCAGTATTTTGTTAATAGTTCAAAATTGAAAACACTAAAATAACTACGTTTGTTCTATAAGTTATTTACTTGAAGAACAGAATTTTGTAGCAATTTAAAATTAAAATCTTCTAACTAATACGTTAGTTCCTTAAGTTACTTACTTAAACAGCAGAATTTTGTTAATAGTGTAAAATTGAAAACCCTAAAATAACTACTTTTGTTCTATAAGTTATTTACTTGAAGATTTTTTTTTTTAAATTTTAAAATTTTTTTTTTTTAAATTAAACACTCTAAATTAACTACTTCTGTTCTATAAGTTATTTACATGAAGATCAGAATTTTGTTATTAGTTTAAAATTGAAAACCCTAAAATAACTACTTTTCTTCTATAAGTTATTTACTTGAAGATCTGCATTTTGTTAATAGTTTAAAATTGAAAACTCTAAAATAACTACTTTTGTTCTATAAATTATTTACTTGAAGAACAGAATTTTGTAGCAATTTAAAATCAAAATCTTCTAACTAATACTTTAGTTCTTTAAGTTATTTACTTGAAGATCAGAATTTTGCTAATAGTTATAATTGAAAACTCTAAAATAACTACTTTTGTTCTATAAGTTATTTACTTGAAGAACAGAATTTTGTAGCAATTTAAAATTAAAATCTTCTAACTAATACTTTAGTTCCTTAAGTTACTTACTTAAACATCAGAATTTTGTTAATAGTTTAAAATTGAAATCCCTAAAATAACTACTTTTGTTCTATAAGTTATTTACTTGAAGATCTGCCTTTAGTTAATAGTTTAAAATTAAAAACTCTAAATTAACTACTTCTGTTCTATAAGTTATTTACATAAGATCAGAATTTTGTTAATAGTTTAAAATTGAGAACCCTAAAATAACTACTTTTGTTCTATAAGTTATTTACTTGAAGATCTGCATTTTGTTAATAGTTTAAAATTAAAAACTCTAAATTAACTACTTCTGTTCTATAAGTTATTTACTTGAAGATCAGAATTTTGTTAATAGTTTAAAATTGAAAACTCTAAAATAACTACTTTTGTTCTATAAGTTATTTACTTGAAGAACAGAATTTTTTAGCAATTTAAAATCAAAATCTTCTAACTAATACTTTAGTTCTTTAAGTTATTTACTTGAAGATCAGAATTTTGCTAATAGTTTAAAATTGAAAACCCTAAAATAACTACTTTTGTTCTATAAGTTATTTACTTGAAGATCAGAATTTTGTTAATAGTTCAAAATTGAAAATACTAAAATAACTACGTTTGTTCTAAAAGTTATTTACTTGAAGATCTGGATTTTGTTAATAGTTTAAAATTAAAAACTCTAAATTAACTACTTCTGTTCTATAAGTTATTTACTTGAAGATCAGAATTTTGTTAATAGTTTAAAATTGAAAACTCTAAAATAACTACTTTTGTTCTATAAGTTATTTACTTGAAGAACAGAATTTTGTAGCAATTTAAAATCAAAATCTTCTAACTAATACTTTAGTTCTTTAAGTTATTTACTTGAAGATCACAATTTTTTTAATAGTTTAAAATTGAAAACCCTAAAATAACTATTTTTGTTCTATAAGTTATTTACTTGAAGATCTGCATTTTGTTAATAGTTTAAAATTAAAAACTCTAAATTAACTACTTCTGTTCTATAAGTTATTTACTTAAAGAACAGAAATATGTAGACAATTTAAAATCAAAATCTTCAAACTAATACTTTAGTTCTTTAAGTTATTTACTTGAAGATCAGTATTTTGTTAATAGTTCAAAATTGAAAACACTAAAATAACTACGTTTGTTCTATAAGTTATTTACTTGAAGAACAGAATTTTGTAGCAATTTAAAATTAAAATCTTCTAACTAATACGTTAGTTCCTTAAGTTACTTACTTAAACAGCAGAATTTTGTTAATAGTGTAAAATTGAAAACCCTAAAATAACTACTTTTGTTCTATAAGTTATTTACTTGAAGATTTTTTTTTTTAAATTTTAAAATTTTTTTTTTTTAAATTAAACACTCTAAATTAACTACTTCTGTTCTATAAGTTATTTACATGAAGATCAGAATTTTGTTATTAGTTTAAAATTGAAAACCCTAAAATAACTACTTTTCTTCTATAAGTTATTTACTTGAAGATCTGCATTTTGTTAATAGTTTAAAATTGAAAACTCTAAAATAACTACTTTTGTTCTATAAATTATTTACTTGAAGAACAGAATTTTGTAGCAATTTAAAATCAAAATCTTCTAACTAATACTTTAGTTCTTTAAGTTATTTACTTGAAGATCAGAATTTTGCTAATAGTTATAATTGAAAACTCTAAAATAACTACTTTTGTTCTATAAGTTATTTACTTGAAGAACAGAATTTTGTAGCAATTTAAAATTAAAATCTTCTAACTAATACTTTAGTTCCTTAAGTTACTTACTTAAAGATCAGAATTTTGTTAATAGTTTAAAATTGAAATCCCTAAAATAACTACTTTTGTTCTATAAGTTATTTACTTGAAGATCTGCGTTTAGTTAATAGTTTAAAATTAAAAAGTCTAAATTAACTACTTCTGTTCTATAAGTTATTTACTTGAAGATCAGAATTTTGTTAATAGTTTAAAATTGAAAACTCTAAAATAACTACTTTTGTTCTATAAGTTATTTACTTGAAGAACAGAATTTTGTAGCAATTTAAAATCAAAATCTTCTAACTAATACTTTAGTTCTTTAAGTTATTTACTTGAAGATCACAATTTTGCTAATTGTTTTAAATTGAAAACCGTAAAATAACTATTTTTGTTCTATAAGTTATTTACTTGAAGATCTGCATTTTGTTAATAGTTTAAAATTAAAAACTCTAAATTAACTACTTCTGTTCTATAAGTTATTTACATGAAGATCAGAATTTTGTTAATAGTTTAAAATTGAAAACCCTAAAATAAGTACTTTTGTTCTATAAGTTATTTACTTGAAGATCTGCCTTTAGTTAATAGTTTAAAATTAAAAACTCTAAATTAACTACTTCTGTTCTATAAGTTATTTACATAAGATCAGAATTTTGTTAATAGTTTAAAATTGAGAACCCTAAAATAACAACTTTTGTTCTATAAGTTATTTACATGAAGATCTGCATTTTGTTAATAGTTTAAAATTAAAAACTCTAAATTAACTACTTCTGTTCTATAAGTTATTTACTTGAAGATCAGAATTTTGTTAATAGTTTAAAATTGAAAACTCTAAAATAACTACTTTTGTTCTATAAGTTATTTACTTGAAGAACAGAATTTTGTAGCAATTTAAAATCAAAATCTTCTAACTAATACTTTAGTTCTTTAAGTTATTTACTTGAAGATCAGAATTTTGCTAATAGTTTAAAATTGAAAACCCTAAAATAACTACTTTTGTTCTATAAGTTATTTACTTGAAGAACAGAATTTTGTAGCAATTTAAAATCAAAATCTTCTAACTAATACTTTAGTTCTTTAAGTTATTTACTTGAAGATCAGAATTTTGCTAATAGTTTAAAATTGAAAATACTAAAATAACTACGTTTGTTCTAAAAGTTATTTACTTCAAGATCTGGATTTTGTTAATAGTTTAAAATTAAAAACTCTAAATTAACTACTTCTGTTCTATAAGTTATTTACTTGAAGATCAGAATTTTGTTAATAGTTTAAAATTGAAAACTCTAAAATAACTACTTTTGTTCTATAAGTTATTTACTTGAAGAACAGAATTTTGTAGCAATTTAAAATCAAAATCTTCTAACTAATACTTTAGTTCTTTAAGTTATTTACTTGAAGATCACAATTTTTTTAATAGTTTAAAATTGAAAACCCTAAAATAACTATTTTTGTTCTATAAGTTATTTACTTGAAGATCTGCATTTTGTTAATAGTTTAAAATTAAAAACTCTAAATTAACTACTTCTGTTCTATAAGTTATTTACTTGAAGATCAGAATGATGTCAATAGTTTAAAATTGAAAACTCTAAAATAACTACTTTTGTTCTATAAGTTATTTACATGAAGATCTGCATTTTGTTAATAGTTTAAAATTAAAAACTCTAAATTAACTACTTCTGTTCTATAAGTTATTTACTTGAAGAACAGAATTTTGTAGCAATTTAAAATTAAAATCTTCTAACTAATACTTTAGTTCCTTAAGTTACTTACTTAAAGATCAGAATTTTGTTAATAGTTTAAAATTGAAATCCCTAAAATAACTACTTTTGTTCTATAAGTTATTTACTTGAAGATCTGCGTTTAGTTAATAGTTTAAAATTAAAAACTCTAAATTAACTCCTTCTGTTCTATAAGTTATTTACATGAAGATCAGAATTTTGTTAATAGTTTAAAATTGAAAACCCTAAAATAACTACTTTTGTTCTATAAGTTATTTACTTGAAGATTAGAATTTTGTTAATAGTTTAAAATTGAAAACTCTAAAATAACTACTTTTGTTCTATAAGTTATTTACTTGAAGAACAGAATTTTGTAGCAATTTAAAATTAAAATCTTCTAACTAAAACTTTAGTTCCTTAAGTTACTTACTTAAAGATTAGAATTTTGTTAATAGTTTAAAATTGAAATCCCTAAAATAACTACTTTTGTTCTATAAGTTATTTACTTGATGATCTGCGTTTAGTTAATAGTTTAAAATTAAAAACTCTAAATTAACTACTTTTGTTCTATAAGTTATTTACATGAAGATCAGAATTTTGTTAATAGTTTAAAATTGAAAACCCTAAAATAACTACTTTTGTTCTATAAGTTATTTACTTGAAGATCAGAATTTTGTTAATAGTTTAAAATTGAAAACTCTAAAATAACTACTTTTGTTCTATAAGTTATTTACTTGAAGATCTGGATTTTGCTAATAGTTTAAAATTAAAAACTCTAAATTTACTACTTCTGTTCTATAAGTTATTTACTTGAAGATAAGAATTTTGTTAATAGTTTAAAATTGAAAACTCTAAAATAACTACTTTTGTTCTATAAGTTATTTACTTGAAGAACAGAATTTTGTAGCAATTTAAAATTAAAATCTTCTAACTAATACGTTAGTTCCTTAAGTTACTTACTTAAACAGCAGAATTTTGTTAATAGTGTAAAATTGAAAACCCTAAAATAACTACTTTTGTTCTATAAGTTATTTACTTGAAGATTTTTTTTTTTAAATTTTAAAATTTTTTTTTTTTAAATTAAACACTCTAAATTAACTACTTCTGTTCTATAAGTTATTTACATGAAGATCAGAATTTTGTTATTAGTTTAAAATTGAAAACCCTAAAATAACTACTTTTCTTCTATAAGTTATTTACTTGAAGATCTGCATTTTGTTAATAGTTTAAAATTGAAAACTCTAAAATAACTACTTTTGTTCTATAAATTATTTACTTGAAGAACAGAATTTTGTAGCAATTTAAAATCAAAATCTTCTAACTAATACTTTAGTTCTTTAAGTTATTTACTTGAAGATCAGAATTTTGCTAATAGTTATAATTGAAAACTCTAAAATAACTACTTTTGTTCTATAAGTTATTTACTTGAAGAACAGAATTTTGTAGCAATTTAAAATTAAAATCTTCTAACTAATACTTTAGTTCCTTAAGTTACTTACTTAAAGATCAGAATTTTGTTAATAGTTTAAAATTGAAATCCCTAAAATAACTACTTTTGTTCTATAAGTTATTTACTTGAAGATCTGCGTTTAGTTAATAGTTTAAAATTAAAAAGTCTAAATTAACTACTTCTGTTCTATAAGTTATTTACTTGAAGATCAGAATTTTGTTAATAGTTTAAAATTGAAAACTCTAAAATAACTACTTTTGTTCTATAAGTTATTTACTTGAAGAACAGAATTTTGTAGCAATTTAAAATCAAAATCTTCTAACTAATACTTTAGTTCTTTAAGTTATTTACTTGAAGATCACAATTTTGCTAATTGTTTTAAATTGAAAACCGTAAAATAACTATTTTTGTTCTATAAGTTATTTACTTGAAGATCTGCATTTTGTTAATAGTTTAAAATTAAAAACTCTAAATTAACTACTTCTGTTCTATAAGTTATTTACATGAAGATCAGAATTTTGTTAATAGTTTAAAATTGAAAACCCTAAAATAAGTACTTTTGTTCTATAAGTTATTTACTTGAAGATCTGCCTTTAGTTAATAGTTTAAAATTAAAAACTCTAAATTAACTACTTCTGTTCTATAAGTTATTTACATAAGATCAGAATTTTGTTAATAGTTTAAAATTGAGAACCCTAAAATAACAACTTTTGTTCTATAAGTTATTTACATGAAGATCTGCATTTTGTTAATAGTTTAAAATTAAAAACTCTAAATTAACTACTTCTGTTCTATAAGTTATTTACTTGAAGATCAGAATTTTGTTAATAGTTTAAAATTGAAAACTCTAAAATAACTACTTTTGTTCTATAAGTTATTTACTTGAAGAACAGAATTTTGTAGCAATTTAAAATCAAAATCTTCTAACTAATACTTTAGTTCTTTAAGTTATTTACTTGAAGATCAGAATTTTGCTAATAGTTTAAAATTGAAAACCCTAAAATAACTACTTTTGTTCTATAAGTTATTTACTTGAAGATCAGAAGTTTGTTAATAGTTCAAAATTGAAAATACTAAAATAACTACGTTTGTTCTAAAAGTTATTTACTTCAAGATCTGGATTTTGTTAATAGTTTAAAATTAAAAACTCTAAATTAACTACTTCTGTTCTATAAGTTATTTACTTGAAGATCAGAATTTTGTTAATAGTTTAAAATTGAAAACTCTAAAATAACTACTTTTGTTCTATAAGTTATTTACTTGAAGAACAGAATTTTGTAGCAATTTAAAATCAAAATCTTCTAACTAATACTTTAGTTCTTTAAGTTATTTACTTGAAGATCACAATTTTTTTAATAGTTTAAAATTGAAAACCCTAAAATAACTATTTTTGTTCTATAAGTTATTTACTTGAAGATCTGCATTTTGTTAATAGTTTAAAATTAAAAACTCTAAATTAACTACTTCTGTTCTATAAGTTATTTACTTGAAGATCAGAATGATGTCAATAGTTTAAAATTGAAAACTCTAAAATAACTCCTTTTGTTCTATAAGTTATTTACATGAAGATCTGCATTTTGTTAATAGTTTAAAATTAAAAACTCTAAATTAACTACTTCTGTTCTATAAGTTATTTACTTGAAGAACAGAATTTTGTAGCAATTTAAAATTAAAATCTTCTAACTAATACTTTAGTTCCTTAAGTTACTTACTTAAAGATCAGAATTTTGTTAATAGTTTAAAATTGAAATCCCTAAAATAACTACTTTTGTTCTATAAGTTATTTACTTGAAGATCTGCGTTTAGTTAATAGTTTAAAATTAAAAACTCTAAATTAACTCCTTCTGTTCTATAAGTTATTTACATGAAGATCAGAATTTTGTTAATAGTTTAAAATTGAAAACCCTAAAATAACTACTTTTGTTCTATAAGTTATTTACTTGAAGATTAGAATTTTGTTAATAGTTTAAAATTGAAAACTCTAAAATAACTACTTTTGTTCTATAAGTTATTTACTTGAAGAACAGAATTTTGTAGCAATTTAAAATTAAAATCTTCTAACTAAAACTTTAGTTCCTTAAGTTACTTACTTAAAGATTAGAATTTTGTTAATAGTTTAAAATTGAAATCCCTAAAATAACTACTTTTGTTCTATAAGTTATTTACTTGATGATCTGCGTTTAGTTAATAGTTTAAAATTAAAAACTCTAAATTAACTACTTTTGTTCTATAAGTTATTTACATGAAGATCAGAATTTTGTTAATAGTTTAAAATTGAAAACCCTAAAATAACTACTTTTGTTCTATAAGTTATTTACTTGAAGATCAGAATTTTGTTAATAGTTTAAAATTGAAAACTCTAAAATAACTACTTTTGTTCTATAAGTTATTTACTTGAAGAACAGAATTTTGTAGCAATTTAAAATTAAAATCTTCTAACTAATACTTTAGTTCCTTAAGTTTAAAATTGAAAACTCTAAAATAACTACTTTTGTTCTATAAGTTATTTACTTGAAGAACAGAATTTTGTAGCAATTTAAAATCAAAATCTTCTAACTAATACTTTAGTTCTTTAAGTTATTTACTTGAAGATCACAATTTTTTTAATAGTTTAAAATTGAAAACCCTAAAATAACTATTTTTGTTCTATAAGTTATTTACTTGAAGATCTGCATTTTGTTAATAGTTTAAAATTAAAAACTCTAAATTAACTACTTCTGTTCTATAAGTTATTTACTTGAAGATCAGAATGTTGTCAATAGTTTAAAATTGAAAACTCTAAAATAACTACTTTTGTTCTATAAGTTATTTACTTGAAGAACAGAATTTTGTAGCAATTTAAAATTAAAATCTTCTAACTAATACTTTAGTTCCTTAAGTTACTTACTTAAAGATCAGAATTTTGTTAATAGTTTAAAATTGAAATCCCTAAAATAACTACTTTTGTTCTTTTAGTTATTTACTTAAAGAACAGAAATATGTAGACAATTTAAAATCAAAATCTTCAAACTAATACTTTATTTCTTTAAGTTATTTACTTGAAGATCAGTATTTTGTTAATAGTTCAAAATTGAAAATACTAAAATAACTACGTTTGTTCTATAAGTTATTTACTTGAAGATCTGGATTTTGCTAATAGTTTAAAATTAAAAACTCTAAATTTACTACTTCTGTTCTATAAGTTATTTACTTGAAGATAAGAATTTTGTTAATAGTTTAAAATTGAAAACTCTAAAATAACTACTTTTGTTCTATAAGTTATTTACTTGAAGAACAGAATTTTGTAGCAATTTAAAATTAAAATCTTCTAACTAATACTTTAGTTCCTTAAGTTACTTACTTAAAGAGCAGAATTTTGTTAATAGTGTAAAATTGAAAACCCTAAAATAACTACTTTTGTTCTATAAGTTATTTACTTGAAGATTTTTTTTTTTAAATTTAAAAATTTTTTTTTTTTAAATTAAACACTCTAAATTAACTACTTCTGTTCTATAAGTTATTTACATGAAGATCAGAATTTTGTTATTAGTTTAAAATTGAAAACCCTAAAATAACTACTTTTCTTCTATAAGTTATTTACTTGAAGATCTGCATTTTGTTAATAGTTTAAAATTGAAAACTCTAAAATAACTACTTTTGTTCTATAAGTTATTTACTTGAAGAACAGAATTTTGTAGCAATTTAAAATCAAAATCTTCTAACTAATACTTTAGTTCTTTAAGTTATTTACTTGAAGATCAGAATTTTGCTAATAGTTTAAAATTGAAAACCCTAAAATAACTACTTTTGTTCTATAAGTTATTTACTTGAAGATCAGAATTTTGTTAATAGTTCAAAATTGAAAATACTAAAATAACTACGTTTGTTCTAAAAGTTATTTACTTGAAGATCTGGATTTTGTTAATAGTTTAAAATTAAAAACTCTAAATTAACTACTTCTGTTCTATAAGTTATTTACTTGAAGATCAGAATTTTGTTAATAGTTTAAAATTGAAAACTCTAAAATAACTACTTTTGTTCTATAAGTTATTTACTTGAAGAACAGAATTTTGTAGCAATTTAAAATCAAAATCTTCTAACTAATACTTTAGTTCTTTAAGTTATTTACTTGAAGATCACAATTTTTTTAATAGTTTAAAATTGAAAACCCTAAAATAACTATTTTTGTTCTATAAGTTATTTACTTGAAGATCTGCATTTTGTTAATAGTTTAAAATTAAAAACTCTAAATTAACTACTTCTGTTCTATAAGTTATTTACTTGAAGATCAGAATGATGTCAATAGTTTAAAATTGAAAACTCTAAAATAACTACTTTTGTTCTATAAGTTATTTACTTGAAGAACAGAATTTTGTAGCAATTTAAAATTAAAATCTTCTAACTAATACTTTAGTTCCTTAAGTTACTTACTTAAAGATCAGAATTTTGTTAATAGTTTAAAATTGAAATCCCTAAAATAACTACTTTTGTTCTATAAGTTATTTACTTGAAGATCTGCGTTTAGTTAATAGTTTAAAATTAAAAACTCTAAATTAACTCCTTCTGTTCTATAAGTTATTTACATGAAGATCAGAATTTTGTTAATAGTTTAAAATTGAAAACCCTAAAATAACTACTTTTGTTCTATAAGTTATTTACTTGAAGATTAGAATTTTGTTAATAGTTTAAAATTGAAAACTCTAAAATAACTACTTTTGTTCTATAAGTTATTTACTTGAAGAACAGAATTTTGTAGCAATTTAAAATTAAAATCTTCTAACTAATACTTTAGTTCCTTAAGTTTAAAATTGAAAACTCTAAAATAACTACTTTTGTTCTATAAGTTATTTACTTGAAGAACAGAATTTTGTAGCAATTTAAAATCAAAATCTTCTAACTAATACTTTAGTTCTTTAAGTTATTTACTTGAAGATCACAATTTTTTTAATAGTTTAAAATTGAAAACCCTAAAATAACTATTTTTGTTCTATAAGTTATTTACTTGAAGATCTGCATTTTGTTAATAGTTTAAAATTAAAAACTCTAAATTAACTACTTCTGTTCTATAAGTTATTTACTTGAAGATCAGAATGTTGTCAATAGTTTAAAATTGAAAACTCTAAAATAACTACTTTTGTTCTATAAGTTATTTACTTGAAGAACAGAATTTTGTAGCAATTTAAAATTAAAATCTTCTAACTAATACTTTAGTTCCTTAAGTTACTTACTTAAAGATCAGAATTTTGTTAATAGTTTAAAATTGAAATCCCTAAAATAACTACTTTTGTTCTTTTAGTTATTTACTTAAAGAACAGAAATATGTAGACAATTTAAAATCAAAATCTTCAAACTAATACTTTAGTTCTTTAAGTTATTTACTTGAAGATCAGTATTTTGTTAATAGTTCAAAATTGAAAATACTAAAATAACTACGTTTGTTCTATAAGTTATTTACTTGAAGATCTGGATTTTGCTAATAGTTTAAAATTAAAAACTCTAAATTTACTACTTCTGTTCTATAAGTTATTTACTTGAAGATAAGAATTTTGTTAATAGTTTAAAATTGAAAACTCTAAAATAACTACTTTTGTTCTATAAGTTATTTACTTGAAGAACAGAATTTTGTAGCAATTTAAAATTAAAATCTTCTAACTAATACTTTAGTTCCTTAAGTTACTTACTTAAAGAGCAGAATTTTGTTAATAGTGTAAAATTGAAAACCCTAAAATAACTACTTTTGTTCTATAAGTTATTTACTTGAAGATTTTTTTTTTTAAATTTAAAAATTTTTTTTTTTTAAATTAAACACTCTAAATTAACTACTTCTGTTCTATAAGTTATTTACATGAAGATCAGAATTTTGTTATTAGTTTAAAATTGAAAACCCTAAAATAACTACTTTTCTTCTATAAGTTATTTACTTGAAGATCTGCATTTTGTTAATAGTTTAAAATTGAAAACTCTAAAATAACTACTTTTGTTCTATAAGTTATTTACTTGAAGAACAGAATTTTGTAGCAATTTAAAATCAAAATCTTCTAACTAATACTTTAGTTCTTTAAGTTATTTACTTGAAGATCAGAATTTTGCTAATAGTTTAAAATTGAAAACCCTAAAATAACTACTTTTGTTCTATAAGTTATTTACTTGAAGATCAGAATTTTGTTAATAGTTCAAAATTGAAAACACTAAAATAACTATGTTTGTTCTAAAAGTTATTTACTTGAAGATCTGGATTTTGTTAATAGTTTAAAATTAAAAACTCTAAATTAACTACTTCTGTTCTATAAGTTATTTACTTGAAGATCAGAATTTTGTTAATAGTTTAAAATTGAAAACTCTAAAATAACTACTTTTGTTCTATAAGTTATTTACTTGAAGAACAGAATTTTGTAGCAATTTAAAATCAAAATCTTCTAACTAATACTTTAGTTCTTTAAGTTATTTACTTGAAGATCACAATTTTTTTAATAGTTTAAAATTGAAAACCCTAAAATAACTATTTTTGTTCTATAAGTTATTTACTTGAAGATCTGCATTTTGTTAATAGTTTAAAATTAAAAACTCTAAATTAACTACTTCTGTTCTATAAGTTATTTACTTGAAGATCAGAATGATGTCAATAGTTTAAAATTGAAAACTCTAAAATAACTACTTTTGTTCTATAAGTTATTTACTTGAAGAACAGAATTTTGTAGCAATTTAAAATTAAAATCTTCTAACTAATACTTTAGTTCCTTAAGTTACTTACTTAAAGATCAGAATTTTGTTAATAGTTTAAAATTGAAATCCCTAAAATAACTACTTTTGTTCTATAAGTTATTTACTTGAAGATCTGCGTTTAGTTAATAGTTTAAAATTAAAAACTCTAAATTAACTCCTTCTGTTCTATAAGTTATTTACATGAAGATCAGAATTTTGTTAATAGTTTAAAATTGAAAACCCTAAAATAACTACTTTTGTTCTATAAGTTATTTACTTGAAGATTAGAATTTTGTTAATAGTTTAAAATTGAAAACTCTAAAATAACTACTTTTGTTCTATAAGTTATTTACTTGAAGAACAGAATTTTGTAGCAATTTAAAATTAAAATCTTCTAACTAAAACTTTAGTTCCTTAAGTTACTTACTTAAAGATTAGAATTTTGTTAATAGTTTAAAATTGAAATCCCTAAAATAACTACTTTTGTTCTATAAGTTATTTACTTGATGATCTGCGTTTAGTTAATAGTTTAAAATTAAAAACTCTAAATTAACTACTTTTGTTCTATAAGTTATTTACATGAAGATCAGAATTTTGTTAATAGTTTAAAATTGAAAACCCTAAAATAACTACTTTTGTTCTATAAGTTATTTACTTGAAGATCAGAATTTTGTTAATAGTTTAAAATTGAAAACTCTAAAATAACTACTTTTGTTCTATAAGTTATTTACTTGAAGAACAGAATTTTGTAGCAATTTAAAATTAAAATCTTCTAACTAATACTTTAGTTCCTTAAGTTTAAAATTGAAAACTCTAAAATAACTACTTTTGTTCTATAAGTTATTTACTTGAAGAACAGAATTTTGTAGCAATTTAAAATCAAAATCTTCTAACTAATACTTTAGTTCTTTAAGTTATTTACTTGAAGATCACAATTTTTTTAATAGTTTAAAATTGAAAACCCTAAAATAACTATTTTTGTTCTATAAGTTATTTACTTGAAGATCTGCATTTTGTTAATAGTTTAAAATTAAAAACTCTAAATTAACTACTTCTGTTCTATAAGTTATTTACTTGAAGATCAGAATGTTGTCAATAGTTTAAAATTGAAAACTCTAAAATAACTACTTTTGTTCTATAAGTTATTTACTTGAAGAACAGAATTTTGTAGCAATTTAAAATTAAAATCTTCTAACTAATACTTTAGTTCCTTAAGTTACTTACTTAAAGATCAGAATTTTGTTAATAGTTTAAAATTGAAATCCCTAAAATAACTACTTTTGTTCTTTTAGTTATTTACTTAAAGAACAGAAATATGTAGACAATTTAAAATCAAAATCTTCAAACTAATACTTTAGTTCTTTAAGTTATTTACTTGAAGATCAGTATTTTGTTAATAGTTCAAAATTGAAAATACTAAAATAACTACGTTTGTTCTATAAGTTATTTACTTGAAGATCTGGATTTTGCTAATAGTTTAAAATTAAAAACTCTAAATTTACTACTTCTGTTCTATAAGTTATTTACTTGAAGATAAGAATTTTGTTAATAGTTTAAAATTGAAAACTATAAAATAACTACTTTTGTTCTATAAGTTATTTACTTGAAGAACAGAATTTTGTAGCAATTTAAAATTAAAATCTTCTAACTAATACTTTGGTTCCTTAAGTTACTTACTTAAAGAGCAGAATTTTGTTAATAGTGTAAAATTGAAAACCCTAAAATAACTACTTTTGTTCTATAAGTTATTTACTTGAAGATTTTTTTTTTTAAATTTTAAAATTTTTTTTTTTAAATTAAACACTCTAAATTAACTACTTCTGTTCTATAAGTTATTTACATGAAGATCAGAATTTTGTTATTAGTTTAAAATTGAAAACCCTAAAATAACTACTTTTCTTCTATAAGTTATTTACTTGAAGATCTGCATTTTGTTAATAGTTTAAAATTGAAAACTCTAAAATAACTACTTTTGTTCTATAAATTATTTACTTGAAGAACAGAATTTTGTAGCAATTTAAAATCAAAATCTTCTAACTAATACTTTAGTTCTTTAAGTTATTTACTTGAAGATCAGAATTTTGCTAATAGTTATAATTGAAAACTCTAAAATAACTACTTTTGTTCTATAAGTTATTTACTTGAAGAACAGAATTTTGTAGCAATTTAAAATTAAAATCTTCTAACTAATACTTTAGTTCCTTAAGTTACTTACTTAAAGATTAGAATTTTGTTAATAGTTTAAAATTGAAATCCCTAAAATAACTTCTTTTGTTCTATAAGTTATTTACTTGAAGATCTGCGTTTAGTTAATAGTTTAAAATTAAAAAGTCTAAATTAACTACTTCTGTTCTATAAGTTATTTACTTGAAGATCAGAATTTTGTTAATAGTTTAAAATTAAAAACTCTAAAATAACTACTTTTGTTCTATAAGTTATTTACTTGAAGAACAGAATTTTGTAGCAATTTAAAATCAAAATCTTCTAACTAATACTTTAGTTCTTTAAGTTATTTACTTGAAGATCACAATTTTGCTAATTGTTTTAAATTGAAAACCGTAAAATAACTATTTTTGTTCTATAAGTTATTTACTTGAAGATCTGCATTTTGTTAATAGTTTAAAATTAAAAACTCTAAATTAACTACTTCTGTTCTATAAGTTATTTACTTGAAGATCAGAATTTCGTTAATAGTTTAAAATTGAAAACTCTAAAATAACTACTTTTGTTCTATAAGTTATTTACTTGAAGAACAGAATTTTGTAGCAATTTAAAATTAAAATCTTCTAACTAATACTTTAGTTCTTTAAGTTATTTACATGAAGATCAGAATTTTGCTAATAGTTTAAAATTGAAAACCCTAAAATAACTACTTTTGTTCTATAAGTTATTTACTTGAAGATCAGAATTTTGTTAATAGTTCAAAATTGAAAATACTAAAATAACTACGTTTGTTCTAAAAGTTATTTACTTGAAGATCTGGATTTTGTTAATAGTTTAAAATTAAAAACTCTAAATTAACTACTTCTGTTCTATAAGTTATTTACTTGAAGATCAGAATTTTGTTAATAGTTTAAAATTGAAAACTCTAAAATAACTACTTTTGTTCTATAAGTTATTTACTTGAAGAACAGAATTTTGTAGCAATTTAAAATCAAAATCTTCTAACTAATACTTTAGTTCTTTAAGTTATTTACTTGAAGATCACAATTTTTTTAATAGTTTAAAATTGAAAACCCTAAAATAACTATTTTTGTTCTATAAGTTATTTACTTGAAGATCTGCATTTTGTTAATAGTTTAAAATTAAAAACTCTAAATTAACTACTTCTGTTCTATAAGTTATTTACTTGAAGATCAGAATGATGTCAATAGTTTAAAATTGAAAACTCTAAAATAACTACTTTTGTTCTATAAGTTATTTACTTGAAGAACAGAATTTTGTAGCAATTTAAAATCAAAATCTTCTAACTAATACTTTAGTTCTTTAAGTTATTTACTTGAAGATCACAATTTTTTTAATAGTTTAAAATTGAAAACCCTAAAATAACTATTTTTGTTCTATAAGTTATTTACATGAAGATCAGAATTTTGTTAATAGTTTAAAATTGAAAACCCTAAAATAACTACTTTTGTTCTATAAGTTATTTACTTGAAGATTAGAATTTTGTTAATAGTTTAAAATTGAAAACTCTAAAATAACTACTTTTGTTCTATAAGTTATTTACTTGAAGAACAGAATTTTGTAGCAATTTAAAATTAAAATCTTCTAACTAATACTTTAGTTCCTTAAGTTACTTACTTAAAGATCAGAATTTTGTTAATAGTTTAAAATTGAAATCCCTAAAATAACTACTTTTGTTCTATAAGTTATTTACTTGAAGATTTTTTTTTTTAAATTTTAAAATTTTTTTTTTTTAAATTAAACACTCTAAATTAACTACTTCTGTTCTATAAGTTATTTACATGAAGATCAGAATTTTGTTATTAGTTTAAAATTGAAAACCCTAAAATAACTACTTTTCTTCTATAAGTTATTTACTTGAAGATCTGCATTTTGTTAATAGTTTAAAATTGAAAACTCTAAAATAACTACTTTTGTTCTATAAGTTATTTACTTGAAGAACAGAATTTTGTAGCAATTTAAAATCAAAATCTTCTAACTAATACTTTAGTTCTTTAAGTTATTTACTTGAAGATCAGAATTTTGCTAATAGTTTAAAATTGAAAACCCTAAAATAACTACTTTTGTTCTATAAGTTATTTACTTGAAGATCAGAATTTTGTTAATAGTTCAAAATTGAAAATACTAAAATAACTACGTTTGTTCTAAAAGTTATTTACTTGAAGATCTGGATTTTGTTAATAGTTTAAAATTAAAAACTCTAAATTAACTACTTCTGTTCTATAAGTTATTTACTTGAAGATCAGAATTTTGTTAATAGTTTAAAATTGAAAACTCTAAAATAACTACTTTTGTTCTATAAGTTATTTACTTGAAGAACAGAATTTTGTAGCAATTTAAAATCAAAATCTTCTAACTAATACTTTAGTTCTTTAAGTTATTTACTTGAAGATCACAATTTTTTTAATAGTTTAAAATTGAAAACCCTAAAATAACTATTTTTGTTCTATAAGTTATTTACTTGAAGATCTGCATTTTGTTAATAGTTTAAAATTAAAAACTCTAAATTAACTACTTCTGTTCTATAAGTTATTTACTTGAAGATCAGAATGATGTCAATAGTTTAAAATTGAAAACTCTAAAATAACTACTTTTGTTCTATAAGTTATTTACTTGAAGAACAGAATTTTGTAGCAATTTAAAATTAAAATCTTCTAACTAATACTTTAGTTCCTTAAGTTACTTACTTAAAGATCAGAATTTTGTTAATAGTTTAAAATTGAAATCCCTAAAATAACTACTTTTGTTCTATAAGTTATTTACTTGAAGATCTGCGTTTAGTTAATAGTTTAAAATTAAAAACTCTAAATTAACTCCTTCTGTTCTATAAGTTATTTACATGAAGATCAGAATTTTGTTAATAGTTTAAAATTGAAAACCCTAAAATAACTACTTTTGTTCTATAAGTTATTTACTTGAAGATTAGAATTTTGTTAATAGTTTAAAATTGAAAACTCTAAAATAACTACTTTTGTTCTATAAGTTATTTACTTGAAGAACAGAATTTTGTAGCAATTTAAAATTAAAATCTTCTAACTAAAACTTTAGTTCCTTAAGTTACTTACTTAAAGATTAGAATTTTGTTAATAGTTTAAAATTGAAATCCCTAAAATAACTACTTTTGTTCTATAAGTTATTTACTTGATGATCTGCGTTTAGTTAATAGTTTAAAATTAAAAACTCTAAATTAACTACTTTTGTTCTATAAGTTATTTACATGAAGATCAGAATTTTGTTAATAGTTTAAAATTGAAAACCCTAAAATAACTACTTTTGTTCTATAAGTTATTTACTTGAAGATCAGAATTTTGTTAATAGTTTAAAATTGAAAACTCTAAAATAACTACTTTTGTTCTATAAGTTATTTACTTGAAGAACAGAATTTTGTAGCAATTTAAAATTAAAATCTTCTAACTAATACTTTAGTTCCTTAAGTTTAAAATTGAAAACTCTAAAATAACTACTTTTGTTCTATAAGTTATTTACTTGAAGAACAGAATTTTGTAGCAATTTAAAATCAAAATCTTCTAACTAATACTTTAGTTCTTTAAGTTATTTACTTGAAGATCACAATTTTTTTAATAGTTTAAAATTGAAAACCCTAAAATAACTATTTTTGTTCTATAAGTTATTTACTTGAAGATCTGCATTTTGTTAATAGTTTAAAATTAAAAACTCTAAATTAACTACTTCTGTTCTATAAGTTATTTACTTGAAGATCAGAATGTTGTCAATAGTTTAAAATTGAAAACTCTAAAATAACTACTTTTGTTCTATAAGTTATTTACTTGAAGAACAGAATTTTGTAGCAATTTAAAATTAAAATCTTCTAACTAATACTTTAGTTCCTTAAGTTACTTACTTAAAGATCAGAATTTTGTTAATAGTTTAAAATTGAAATCCCTAAAATAACTACTTTTGTTCTTTTAGTTATTTACTTAAAGAACAGAAATATGTAGACAATTTAAAATCAAAATCTTCAAACTAATACTTTAGTTCTTTAAGTTATTTACTTGAAGATCAGTATTTTGTTAATAGTTCAAAATTGAAAATACTAAAATAACTACGTTTGTTCTATAAGTTATTTACTTGAAGATCTGGATTTTGCTAATAGTTTAAAATTAAAAACTCTAAATTTACTACTTCTGTTCTATAAGTTATTTACTTGAAGATAAGAATTTTGTTAATAGTTTAAAATTGAAAACTCTAAAATAACTACTTTTGTTCTATAAGTTATTTACTTGAAGAACAGAATTTTGTAGCAATTTAAAATTAAAATCTTCTAACTAATACTTTAGTTCCTTAAGTTACTTACTTAAAGAGCAGAATTTTGTTAATAGTGTAAAATTGAAAACCCTAAAATAACTACTTTTGTTCTATAAGTTATTTACTTGAAGATTTTTTTTTTTAAATTTTAAAATTTTTTTTTTTAAATTAAACACTCTAAATTAACTACTTCTGTTCTATAAGTTATTTACATGAAGATCAGAATTTTGTTATTAGTTTAAAATTGAAAACCCTAAAATAACTACTTTTCTTCTATAAGTTATTTACTTGAAGATCTGCATTTTGTTAATAGTTTAAAATTGAAAACTCTAAAATAACTACTTTTGTTCTATAAATTATTTACTTGAAGAACAGAATTTTGTAGCAATTTAAAATCAAAATCTTCTAACTAATACTTTAGTTCTTTAAGTTATTTACTTGAAGATCAGAATTTTGCTAATAGTTATAATTGAAAACTCTAAAATAACTACTTTTGTTCTATAAGTTATTTACTTGAAGAACAGAATTTTGTAGCAATTTATAATTAAAATCTTCTAACTAATACTTTAGTTCCTTAAGTTACTTACTTAAAGATTAGAATTTTGTTAATAGTTTAAAATTGAAATCCCTAAAATAACTTCTTTTGTTCTATAAGTTATTTACTTGAAGATCTGCGTTTAGTTAATAGTTTAAAATTAAAAAGTCTAAATTAACTACTTCTGTTCTATAAGTTATTTACTTGAAGATCAGAATTTTGTTAATAGTTTAAAATTAAAAACTCTAAAATAACTACTTTTGTTCTATAAGTTATTTACTTGAAGAACAGAATTTTGTAGCAATTTAAAATCAAAATCTTCTAACTAATACTTTAGTTCTTTAAGTTATTTACTTGAAGATCACAATTTTGCTAATTGTTTTAAATTGAAAACCGTAAAATAACTATTTTTGTTCTATAAGTTATTTACTTGAAGATCTGCATTTTGTTAATAGTTTAAAATTAAAAACTCTAAATTAACTACTTCTGTTCTATAAGTTATTTACTTGAAGATCAGAATTTCGTTAATAGTTTAAAATTGAAAACTCTAAAATAACTACTTTTGTTCTATAAGTTATTTACTTGAAGAACAGAATTTTGTAGCAATTTAAAATTAAAATCTTCTAACTAATACTTTAGTTCTTTAAGTTATTTACTTGAAGATCAGAATTTTGCTAATAGTTTAAAATTGAAAACCCTAAAATAACTACTTTTGTTCTATAAGTTATTTACTTGAAGATCAGAATTTTGTTAATAGTTCAAAATTGAAAATACTAAAATAACTACGTTTGTTCTAAAAGTTATTTACTTGAAGATCTGGATTTTGTTAATAGTTTAAAATTAAAAACTCTAAATTAACTACTTCTGTTCTATAAGTTATTTACTTGAAGATCAGAATTTTGTTAATAGTTTAAAATTGAAAACTCTAAAATAACTACTTTTGTTCTATAAGTTATTTACTTGAAGAACAGAATTTTGTAGCAATTTAAAATCAAAATCTTCTAACTAATACTTTAGTTCTTTAAGTTATTTACTTGAAGATCACAATTTTTTTAATAGTTTAAAATTGAAAACCCTAAAATAACTATTTTTGTTCTATAAGTTATTTACTTGAAGATCTGCATTTTGTTAATAGTTTAAAATTAAAAACTCTAAATTAACTACTTCTGTTCTATAAGTTATTTACTTGAAGATCAGAATGATGTCAATAGTTTAAAATTGAAAACTCTAAAATAACTACTTTTGTTCTATAAGTTATTTACTTGAAGAACAGAATTTTGTAGCAATTTAAAATTAAAATCTTCTAACTAATACTTTAGTTCCTTAAGTTACTTACTTAAAGATCAGAATTTTGTTAATAGTTTAAAATTGAAATCCCTAAAATAACTACTTTTGTTCTATAAGTTATTTACTTGAAGATCTGCGTTTAGTTAATAGTTTAAAATTAAAAGCTCTAAATTAACTCCTTCTGTTCTATAAGTTATTTACATGAAGATCAGAATTTTGTTAATAGTTTAAAATTGAAAACCCTAAAATAACTACTTTTGTTCTATAAGTTATTTACTTGAAGATTAGAATTTTGTTAATAGTTTAAAATTGAAAACTCTAAAATAACTACTTTTGTTCTATAAGTTATTTACTTGAAGAACAGAATTTTGTAGCAATTTAAAATTAAAATCTTCTAACTAATACTTTAGTTCCTTAAGTTACTTACTTAAAGATCAGAATTTTGTTAATAGTTTAAAATTGAAATCCCTAAAATAACTACTTTTGTTCTATAAGTTATTTACTTGAAGATCTGCGTTTAGTTAATAGTTTAAAATTAAAAACTCTAAATTAACTCCTTCTGTTCTATAAGTTATTTACATGAAGATCAGAATTTTGTTAATAGTTTAAAATTGAAAACCCTAAAATAACTACTTTTGTTCTATAAGTTATTTACTTGAAGATTAGAATTTTGTTAATAGTTTAAAATTGAAAACTCTAAAATAACTACTTTTGTTCTATAAGTTATTTACTTGAAGAACAGAATTTTGTAGCAATTTAAAATTAAAATCTTCTAACTAAAACTTTAGTTCCTTAAGTTACTTACTTAAAGATTAGAATTTTGTTAATAGTTTAAAATTGAAAACCCTAAAATAACTACTTTTGTTCTATAAGTTATTTACTTGAAGATTAGAATTTTGTTAATAGTTTAAAATTAAAAACTCTAAATTAACTACTTTTGTTCTATAAGTTATTTACATGAAGATCAGAATTTTGTTAATAGTTTAAAATTGAAAACCCTAAAATAACTACTTTTGTTCTATAAGTTATTTACTTGAAGATCAGAATTTTGTTAATAGTTTAAAATTGAAAACTCTAAAATAACTACTTTTGTTCTATAAGTTATTTACTTGAAGAACAGAATTTTGTAGCAATTTAAAATTAAAATCTTCTAACTAATACTTTAGTTCCTTAAGTTTAAAATTGAAAACTCTAAAATAACTACTTTTGTTCTATAAGTTATTTACTTGAAGAACAGAATTTTGTAGCAATTTAAAATCAAAATCTTCTAACTAATACTTTAGTTCTTTAAGTTATTTACTTGAAGATCACAATTTTTTTAATAGTTTAAAATTGAAAACCCTAAAATAACTATTTTTGTTCTATAAGTTATTTACTTGAAGATCTGCATTTTGTTAATAGTTTAAAATTAAAAACTCTAAATTAACTACTTCTGTTCTATAAGTTATTTACTTGAAGATCAGAATGTTGTCAATAGTTTAAAATTGAAAACTCTAAAATAACTACTTTTGTTCTATAAGTTATTTACTTGAAGAACAGAATTTTGTAGAATTTAAAATTAAAATCTTCTAACTAATACTTTAGTTTCTTAAGTTACTTACTTAAAGATCAGAATTTTGTTAATAGTTTAAAATTGAAATCCCTAAAATAACTACTTTTGTTCTTTTAGTTATTTACTTAAAGAACAGAAATATGTAGACAATTTAAAATCAAAATCTTCAAACTAATACTTTAGTTCTTTAAGTTATTTACTTGAAGATCAGTATTTTGTTAATAGTTCAAAATTGAAAATACTAAAATAACTACGTTTGTTCTATAAGTTATTTACTTGAAGATCTGGATTTTGCTAATAGTTTAAAATTAAAAACTCTAAATTTACTACTTCTGTTCTATAAGTTATTTACTTGAAGATAAGAATTTTGTTAATAGTTTAAAATTGAAAACTCTAAAATAACTACTTTTGTTCTATAAGTTATTTACTTGAAGAACAGAATTTTGTAGCAATTTAAAATTAAAATCTTCTAACTAATACTTTAGTTCCTTAAGTTACTTACTTAAAGAGCAGAATTTTGTTAATAGTGTAAAATTGAAAACCCTAAAATAACTACTTTTGTTCTATAAGTTATTTACTTGAAGATTTTTTTTTTTAAATTTTAAAATTTTTTTTTTTAAATTAAACACTCTAAATTAACTACTTCTGTTCTATAAGTTATTTACATGAAGATCAGAATTTTGTTATTAGTTTAAAATTGAAAACCCTAAAATAACTACTTTTCTTCTATAAGTTATTTACTTGAAGATCTGCATTTTGTTAATAGTTTAAAATTGAAAACTCTAAAATAACTACTTTTGTTCTATAAATTATTTACTTGAAGAACAGAATTTTGTAGCAATTTAAAATCAAAATCTTCTAACTAATACTTTAGTTCTTTAAGTTATTTACTTGAAGATCAGAATTTTGCTAATAGTTATAATTGAAAACTCTAAAATAACTACTTTTGTTCTATAAGTTATTTACTTGAAGAACAGAATTTTGTAGCAATTTAAAATTAAAATCTTCTAACTAATACTTTAGTTCCTTAAGTTACTTACTTAAAGATTAGAATTTTGTTAATAGTTTAAAATTGAAATCCCTAAAATAACTACTTTTGTTCTATAAGTTATTTACTTGAAGATCTGCGTTTAGTTAATAGTTTAAAATTAAAAAGTCTAAATTAACTACTTCTGTTCTATAAGTTATTTACTTGAAGATCAGAATTTTGTTAATAGTTTAAAATTAAAAACTCTAAAATAACTACTTTTGTTCTATAAGTTATTTACTTGAAGAACAGAATTTTATAGCAATTTAAAATCAAAATCTTCTAACTAATACTTTAGTTCTTTAAGTTATTTACTTGAAGATCACAATTTTGCTAATTGTTTTAAATTGAAAACCGTAAAATAACTATTTTTGTTCTATAAGTTATTTACTTGAAGATCTGCATTTTGTTAATAGTTTAAAATTAAAAACTCTAAATTAACTACTTCTGTTCTATAAGTTATTTACTTGAAGATCAGAATTTCGTTAATAGTTTAAAATTGAAAACTCTAAAATAACTACTTTTGTTCTATAAGTTATTTACTTGAAGAACAGAATTTTGTAGCAATTTAAAATTAAAATCTTCTAACTAATACTTTAGTTCTTTAAGTTATTTACTTGAAGATCAGAATTTTGCTAATAGTTTAAAATTGAAAACCCTAAAATAACTACTTTTGTTCTATAAGTTATTTACTTGAAGATCAGAATTTTGTTAATAGTTCAAAATTGAAAATACTAAAATAACTACGTTTGTTCTAAAAGTTATTTACTTGAAGATCTGGATTTTGTTAATAGTTTAAAATTAAAAACTCTAAATTAACTACTTCTGTTCTATAAGTTATTTACTTGAAGATCAGAATTTTGTTAATAGTTTAAAATTGAAAACTCTAAAATAACTACTTTTGTTCTATAAGTTATTTACTTGAAGAACAGAATTTTGTAGCAATTTAAAATCAAAATTTTCTAACTAATACTTTAGTTCTTTAAGTTATTTACTTGAAGATCACAATTTTTTTAATAGTTTAAAATTGAAAACCCTAAAATAACTATTTTTGTTCTATAAGTTATTTACTTGAAGATCTGCATTTTGTTAATAGTTTAAAATTAAAAACTCTAAATTAACTACTTCTGTTCTATAAGTTATTTACTTGAAGATCAGAATGATGTCAATAGTTTAAAATTGAAAACTCTAAAATAACTACTTTTGTTCTATAAGTTATTTACTTGAAGAACAGAATTTTGTAGCAATTTAAAATTAAAATCTTCTAACTAATACTTTAGTTCCTTAAGTTACTTACTTAAAGATCAGAATTTTGTTAATAGTTTAAAATTGAAATCCCTAAAATAACTACTTTTGTTCTATAAGTTATTTACTTGATGATCTGCGTTTAGTTAATAGTTTAAAATTAAAAACTCTAAATTAACTACTTTTGTTCTATAAGTTATTTACATGAAGATCAGAATTTTGTTAATAGTTTAAAATTGAAAACCCTAAAATAACTACTTTTGTTCTATAAGTTATTTACTTGAAGATCAGAATTTTGTTAATAGTTTAAAATTGAAAACTCTAAAATAACTACTTTTGTTCTATAAGTTATTTACTTGAAGAACAGAATTTTGTAGCAATTTAAAATTAAAATCTTCTAACTAATACTTTAGTTCCTTAAGTTTAAAATTGAAAACTCTAAAATAACTACTTTTGTTCTATAAGTTATTTACTTGAAGAACAGAATTTTGTAGCAATTTAAAATCAAAATCTTCTAACTAATACTTTAGTTCTTTAAGTTATTTACTTGAAGATCACAATTTTTTTAATAGTTTAAAATTGAAAACCCTAAAATAACTATTTTTGTTCTATAAGTTATTTACTTGAAGATCTGCATTTTGTTAATAGTTTAAAATTAAAAACTCTAAATTAACTACTTCTGTTCTATAAGTTATTTACTTGAAGATCAGAATGTTGTCAATAGTTTAAAATTGAAAACTCTAAAATAACTACTTTTGTTCTATAAGTTATTTACTTGAAGAACAGAATTTTGTAGCAATTTAAAATTAAAATCTTCTAACTAAAACTTTAGTTCCTTAAGTTACTTACTTAAAGATTAGAATTTTGTTAATAGTTTAAAATTGAAAACCCTAAAATAACTACTTTTGTTCTATAAGTTATTTACTTGAAGATTAGAATTTTGTTAATAGTTTAAAATTAAAAACTCTAAATTAACTACTTTTGTTCTATAAGTTATTTACATGAAGATCAGAATTTTGTTAATAGTTTAAAATTGAAAACCCTAAAATAACTACTTTTGTTCTATAAGTTATTTACTTGAAGATCAGAATTTTGTTAATAGTTTAAAATTGAAAACTCTAAAATAACTACTTTTGTTCTATAAGTTATTTACTTGAAGAACAGAATTTTGTAGCAATTTAAAATTAAAATCTTCTAACTAATACTTTAGTTCCTTAAGTTTAAAATTGAAAACTCTAAAATAACTACTTTTGTTCTATAAGTTATTTACTTGAAGAACAGAATTTTGTAGCAATTTAAAATCAAAATCTTCTAACTAATACTTTAGTTCTTTAAGTTATTTACTTGAAGATCACAATTTTTTTAATAGTTTAAAATTGAAAACCCTAAAATAACTATTTTTGTTCTATAAGTTATTTACTTGAAGATCTGCATTTTGTTAATAGTTTAAAATTAAAAACTCTAAATTAACTACTTCTGTTCTATAAGTTATTTACTTGAAGATCAGAATGTTGTCAATAGTTTAAAATTGAAAACTCTAAAATAACTACTTTTGTTCTATAAGTTATTTACTTGAAGAACAGAATTTTGTAGAATTTAAAATTAAAATCTTCTAACTAATACTTTAGTTCCTTAAGTTACTTACTTAAAGATCAGAATTTTGTTAATAGTTTAAAATTGAAATCCCTAAAATAACTACTTTTGTTCTTTTAGTTATTTACTTAAAGAACAGAAATATGTAGACAATTTAAAATCAAAATCTTCAAACTAATACTTTAGTTCTTTAAGTTATTTACTTGAAGATCAGTATTTTGTTAATAGTTCAAAATTGAAAATACTAAAATAACTACGTTTGTTCTATAAGTTATTTACTTGAAGATCTGGATTTTGCTAATAGTTTAAAATTAAAAACTCTAAATTTACTACTTCTGTTCTATAAGTTATTTACTTGAAGATAAGAATTTTGTTAATAGTTTAAAATTGAAAACTCTAAAATAACTACTTTTGTTCTATAAGTTATTTACTTGAAGAACAGAATTTTGTAGCAATTTAAAATTAAAATCTTCTAACTAATACTTTAGTTCCTTAAGTTACTTACTTAAAGAGCAGAATTTTGTTAATAGTGTAAAATTGAAAACCCTAAAATAACTACTTTTGTTCTATAAGTTATTTACTTGAAGATTTTTTTTTTTAAATTTTAAAATTTTTTTTTTTAAATTAAACACTCTAAATTAACTACTTCTGTTCTATAAGTTATTTACATGAAGATCAGAATTTTGTTATTAGTTTAAAATTGAAAACCCTAAAATAACTACTTTTCTTCTATAAGTTATTTACTTGAAGATCTGCATTTTGTTAATAGTTTAAAATTGAAAACTCTAAAATAACTACTTTTGTTCTATAAATTATTTACTTGAAGAACAGAATTTTGTAGCAATTTAAAATCAAAATCTTCTAACTAATACTTTAGTTCCTTAAGTTACTTACTTAAAGATTAGAATTTTGTTAATAGTTTAAAATTGAAATCCCTAAAATAACTACTTTTGTTCTATAAGTTATTTACTTGAAGATCTGCGTTTAGTTAATAGTTTAAAATTAAAAAGTCTAAATTAACTACTTCTGTTCTATAAGTTATTTACTTGAAGATCAGAATTTTGTTAATAGTTTAAAATTAAAAACTCTAAAATAACTACTTTTGTTCTATAAGTTATTTACTTGAAGAACAGAATTTTATAGCAATTTAAAATCAAAATCTTCTAACTAATACTTTAGTTCTTTAAGTTATTTACTTGAAGATCACAATTTTGCTAATTGTTTTAAATTGAAAACCGTAAAATAACTATTTTTGTTCTATAAGTTATTTACTTGAAGATCTGCATTTTGTTAATAGTTTAAAATTAAAAACTCTAAATTAACTACTTCTGTTCTATAAGTTATTTACTTGAAGATCAGAATTTCGTTAATAGTTTAAAATTGAAAACTCTAAAATAACTACTTTTGTTCTATAAGTTATTTACTTGAAGAACAGAATTTTGTAGCAATTTAAAATTAAAATCTTCTAACTAATACTTTAGTTCTTTAAGTTATTTACTTGAAGATCAGAATTTTGCTAATAGTTTAAAATTGAAAACCCTAAAATAACTACTTTTGTTCTATAAGTTATTTACTTGAAGATCAGAATTTTGTTAATAGTTCAAAATTGAAAATACTAAAATAACTACGTTTGTTCTAAAAGTTATTTACTTGAAGATCTGGATTTTGTTAAAAGTTTAAAATTAAAAACTCTAAATTAACTACTTCTGTTCTATAAGTTATTTACTTGAAGATCAGAATTTTGTTAATAGTTTAAAATTGAAAACTCTAAAATAACTACTTTTGTTCTATAAGTTATTTACTTGAAGAACAGAATTTTGTAGCAATTTAAAATCAAAATTTTCTAACTAATACTTTAGTTCTTTAAGTTATTTACTTGAAGATCACAATTTTTTTAATAGTTTAAAATTGAAAACCCTAAAATAACTATTTTTGTTCTATAAGTTATTTACTTGAAGATCTGCATTTTGTTAATAGTTTAAAATTAAAAACTCTAAATTAACTACTTCTGTTCTATAAGTTATTTACTTGAAGATCAGAATGATGTCAATAGTTTAAAATTGAAAACTCTAAAATAACTACTTTTGTTCTATAAGTTATTTACTTGAAGAACAGAATTTTGTAGCAATTTAAAATTAAAATCTTCTAACTAATACTTTAGTTCCTTAAGTTACTTACTTAAAGATCAGAATTTTGTTAATAGTTTAAAATTGAAATCCCTAAAATAACTACTTTTGTTCTATAAGTTATTTACTTGAAGATCTGCGTTTAGTTAATAGTTTAAAATTAAAAGCTCTAAATTAACTCCTTCTGTTCTATAAGTTATTTACATGAAGATCAGAATTTTGTTAATAGTTTAAAATTGAAAACCCTAAAATAACTACTTTTGTTCTATAAGTTATTTACTTGAAGATTAGAATTTTGTTAATAGTTTAAAATTGAAAACTCTAAAATAACTACTTTTGTTCTATAAGTTATTTACTTGAAGAACAGAATTTTGTAGCAATTTAAAATTAAAATCTTCTAACTAAAACTTTAGTTCCTTAAGTTACTTACTTAAAGATTAGAATTTTGTTAATAGTTTAAAATTGAAATCCCTAAAATAACTACTTTTGTTCTATAAGTTATTTACTTGATGATCTGCGTTTAGTTAATAGTTTAAAATTAAAAACTCAAAATTAACTACTTTTGTTCTATAAGTTATTTACATGAAGATCAGAATTTTGTTAATAGTTTAAAATTGAAAACCCTAAAATAACTACTTTTGTTCTATAAGTTATTTACTTGAAGATCAGAATTTTGTTAATAGTTTAAAATTGAAAACTCTAAAATAACTACTTTTGTTCTATAAGTTATTTACTTGAAGAACAGAATTTTGTAGCAATTTAAAATTAAAATCTTCTAACTAATACTTTAGTTCCTTAAGTTTAAAATTGAAAACTCTAAAATAACTACTTTTGTTCTATAAGTTATTTACTTGAAGAACAGAATTTTGTAGCAATTTAAAATCAAAATCTTCTAACTAATACTTTAGTTCTTTAAGTTATTTACTTGAAGATCACAATTTTTTTAATAGTTTAAAATTGAAAACCCTAAAATAACTATTTTTGTTCTATAAGTTATTTACTTGAAGATCTGCATTTTGTTAATAGTTTAAAATTAAAAACTCTAAATTAACTACTTCTGTTCTATAAGTTATTTACTTGAAGATCAGAATGTTGTCAATAGTTTAAAATTGAAAACTCTAAAATAACTACTTTTGTTCTATAAGTTATTTACTTGAAGAACAGAATTTTGTAGCAATTTAAAATTAAAATCTTCTAACTAATACTTTAGTTCCTTAAGTTACTTACTTAAAGATCAGAATTTTGTTAATAGTTTAAAATTGAAATCCCTAAAATAACTACTTTTGTTCTTTTAGTTATTTACTTAAAGAACAGAAATATGTAGACAATTTAAAATCAAAATCTTCAAACTAATACTTTAGTTCTTTAAGTTATTTACTTGAAGATCAGTATTTTGTTAATAGTTCAAAATTGAAAATACTAAAATAACTACGTTTGTTCTATAAGTTATTTACTTGAAGATCTGGATTTTGCTAATAGTTTAAAATTAAAAACTCTAAATTTACTACTTCTGTTCTATAAGTTATTTACTTGAAGATAAGAATTTTGTTAATAGTTTAAAATTGAAAACTCTAAAATAACTACTTTTGTTCTATAAGTTATTTACTTGAAGAACAGAATTTTGTAGCAATTTAAAATTAAAATCTTCTAACTAATACTTTAGTTCCTTAAGTTACTTACTTAAAGAGCAGAATTTTGTTAATAGTGTAAAATTGAAAACCCTAAAATAACTACTTTTGTTCTATAAGTTATTTACTTGAAGATTTTTTTTTTTAAATTTTAAAATTTTTTTTTTTTAAATTAAACACTCTAAATTAACTACTTCTGTTCTATAAGTTATTTACATGAAGATCAGAATTTTGTTATTAGTTTAAAATTGAAAACCCTAAAATAACTACTTTTCTTCTATAAGTTATTTACTTGAAGATCTGCATTTTGTTAATAGTTTAAAATTGAAAACTCTAAAATAACTACTTTTGTTCTATAAATTATTTACTTGAAGAACAGAATTTTGTAGCAATTTAAAATCAAAATCTTCTAACTAATACTTTAGTTCTTTAAGTTATTTACTTGAAGATCAGAATTTTGCTAATAGTTATAATTGAAAACTCTAAAATAACTACTTTTGTTCTATAAGTTATTTACTTGAAGAACAGAATTTTGTAGCAATTTAAAATTAAAATCTTCTAACTAATACTTTAGTTCCTTAAGTTACTTACTTAAAGATCAGAATTTTGTTAATAGTTTAAAATTGAAATCCCTAAAATAACTACTTTTGTTCTATAAGTTATTTACTTGAAGATCTGCGTTTAGTTAATAGTTTAAAATTAAAAAGTCTAAATTAACTACTTCTGTTCTATAAGTTATTTACTTGAAGATCAGAATTTTGTTAATAGTTTAAAATTAAAAACTCTAAAATAACTACTTTTGTTCTATAAGTTATTTACTTGAAGAACAGAATTTTGTAGCAATTTAAAATCAAAATCTTCTAACTAATACTTTAGTTCTTTAAGTTATTTACTTGAAGATCACAATTTTGCTAATTGTTTTAAATTGAAAACCGTAAAATAACTATTTTTGTTCTATAAGTTATTTACTTGAAGATCTGCATTTTGTTAATAGTTTAAAATTAAAAACTCTAAATTAACTACTTCTGTTCTATAAGTTATTTACATGAAGATCAGAATTTTGTTAATAGTTTAAAATTGAAAACCCTAAAATAAGTACTTTTGTTCTATAAGTTATTTACTTGAAGATCTGCCTTTAGTTAATAGTTTAAAATTAAAAACTCTAAATTAACTACTTCTGTTCTATAAGTTATTTACATAAGATCAGAATTTTGTTAATAGTTTAAAATTGAGAACCCTAAAATAACAACTTTTGTTCTATAAGTTATTTACATGAAGATCTGCATTTTGTTAATAGTTTAAAATTAAAAACTCTAAATTAACTACTTCTGTTCTATAAGTTATTTACTTGAAGATCAGAATTTTGTTAATAGTTTAAAATTGAAAACTCTAAAATAACTACTTTTGTTCTATAAGTTATTTACTTGAAGAACAGAATTTTGTAGCAATTTAAAATCAAAATCTTCTAACTAATACTTTAGTTCTTTAAGTTATTTACTTGAAGATCAGAATTTTGCTAATAGTTTAAAATTGAAAACCCTAAAATAACTACTTTTGTTCTATAAGTTATTTACTTGAAGATCAGAATTTTGTTAATAGTTCAAAATTGAAAATACTAAAATAACTACGTTTGTTCTAAAAGTTATTTACTTGAAGATCTGGATTTTGTTAATAGTTTAAAATTAAAAACTCTAAATTAACTACTTCTGTTCTATAAGTTATTTACTTGAAGATCAGAATTTTGTTAATAGTTTAAAATTGAAAACTCTAAAATAACTACTTTTGTTCTATAAGTTATTTACTTGAAGAACAGAATTTTGTAGCAATTTAAAATCAAAATCTTCTAACTAATACTTTAGTTCTTTAAGTTATTTACTTGAAGATCACAATTTTTTTAATAGTTTAAAATTGAAAACCCTAAAATAACTATTTTTGTTCTATAAGTTATTTACTTGAAGATCTGCGTTTAGTTAATAGTTTAAAATTAAAAACTGTAAATTAACTCCTTCTGTTCTATAAGTTATTTACATGAAGATCAGAATTTTGTTAATAGTTTAAAATTGAAAACCCTAAAATAACTACTTTTGTTCTATAAGTTATTTACTTGAAGATTAGAATTTTGTTAATAGTTTAAAATTGAAAACTCTAAAATAACTACTTTTGTTCTATAAGTTATTTACTTGAAGAACAGAATTTTGTAGCAATTTAAAATTAAAATCTTCTAACTAAAACTTTAGTTCCTTAAGTTACTTACTTAAAGATTAGAATTTTGTTAATAGTTTAAAATTGAAATCCCTAAAATAACTACTTTTGTTCTATAAGTTATTTACTTGATGATCTGCGTTTAGTTAATAGTTTAAAATTAAAAACTCTAAATTAACTACTTTTGTTCTATAAGTTATTTACATGAAGATCAGAATTTTGTTAATAGTTTAAAATTGAAAACCCTAAAATAACTACTTTTGTTCTATAAGTTATTTACTTGAAGATCAGAATTTTGTTAATAGTTTAAAATTGAAAACTCTAAAATAACTACTTTTGTTCTATAAGTTATTTACTTGAAGAACAGAATTTTGTAGCAATTTAAAATTAAAATCTTCTAACTAATACTTTAGTTCCTTAAGTTTAAAATTGAAAACTCTAAAATAACTACTTTTGTTCTATAAGTTATTTACTTGAAGAACAGAATTTTGTAGCAATTTAAAATCAAAATCTTCTAACTAATACTTTAGTTCTTTAAGTTATTTACTTGAAGATCACAATTTTTTTAATAGTTTAAAATTGAAAACACTAAAATAACTATTTTTGTTCTATAAGTTATTTACTTGAAGATCTGCATTTTGTTAATAGTTTAAAATTAAAAACTCTAAATTAACTACTTCTGTTCTATAAGTTATTTACTTGAAGATCAGAATGATGTCAATAGTTTAAAATTGAAAACTCTAAAATAACTACTTTTGTTCTATAAGTTATTTACTTGAAGAACAGAATTTTGTAGCAATTTAAAATTAAAATCTTCTAACTAATACTTTAGTTCCTTAAGTTACTTACTTAAAGATCAGAATTTTGTTAATAGTTTAAAATTGAAATCCCTAAAATAACTACTTTTGTTCTAAAAGTTATTTACTTGAAGATCTGCGTTTAGTTAATAGTTTAAAATTAAAAACTCTAAATTAACTCCTTCTGTTCTATAAGTTATTTACATGAAGATCAGAATTTTGTTAATAGTTTAAAATTGAAAACCCTAAAATAACTACTTTTGTTCTATAAGTTATTTACTTGAAGATCAGAATTTTGTTAATAGTTTAAAATTGAAAACTCTAAAATAACTACTTTTGTTCTATAAGTTATTTACTTGAAGAACAGTAGTATAACTATGCGGGTTCCAGATCCGGAAGTAAACATTATGCGGGTTCCAGATCCATTCTCCATAAGATTTAACATGGGAGAAATTTAACTGTTTTTACATCCGGTTTGGGTAAAGGTGTGCCAAAGGTGATAAAGGTGTACAAAAGGTGACAAAGGTGACAAAGGTGTACAGGTACAAAAGGTGTACAGGTGACAAAGGTGTACAGGTACAAAAGGTGTACAGGTGACAAAGGTGTACAGGTACAAAAGGTGTACAGGTATGAAAGGTGTACAGGTAAAAAAGGTAACACGACACAAAAGGCGTGGAAGGTGCGACCCCCAGGTGCGACCCCCAGGTGCGACCCCCAGGTGCGACCCCCAGGTGGGACCCCCAGGTGGGACCCCCAGGTAAAGGAAATGTGAAATTCACGATGATGATGTTGATCATATGACTCAATTAAAAAAGTTCGTTATTTCATAGGTCATGCAAAGTTCAGACAAGTTGACTCAAGCAGTCTAATTAAAATAAGGTCGTTAAGGGTGAAATTCATCGTTTGATGACGATGGTCATATGACTCAATTAAAAAAGTTCGTTGTTTCATAGGTCATGCAAAGTTCAGACAAGTTGATGCAAGCAAATTAAAAAAGTCCGTTAGGTCACCGGATGTGGACCCCCACCCCAAATTAAAAAAGATATAAATGCAAAGTTTTTGGATAGATATAATATTCCAGTGCGTCAAGGCATCGAAGTTAAATTATTAAAATGGAACCGTTAAACAAAAAACTCAAAGTTGATGAAGCAGATAAAAGTGCCGATGTGAAAAAATGTAAACATCAGGAATTAGTGTATAAAACGACGTACATTCTCAACAAATCTAAAAGCAAGTTGATCGAAATAGGGTTGGAACTCGAAGAATTTAATATTGGAATCAAATTGATTGATGCCAAAGGATTTGAGATTTACTTAACCAAAGACGAATGGGATATTTTGGTTAACTGCAAGGCGCACATTGAAAGATATTTCGAACAAAGAAATGATCAATCTGAGTTTATTCCGATATTTACAAGTTATGGAATGTCAATAGAAGCCTCAAGTTTAAATGGAATATTACTATTGAAAATTTCGAAAGAAGACAGGTGGATGCATTTTGGAAAAGTTAGTTTTACACATCTATTTGGAATGGTTCAACTAATTCAAATACGAATGATAAATTTAAAAAATTTAAATTTTAAAACATATTTGGAAGAAACTGTATATTCATGTATGCAAATAGGCGGGGATATGTTGGATAATATTCGATATATAGCGCGACCAACCGATACCAAGCTCAGTTCTGAAAATTTGTATTGTCTTAACGAAATTTTGTGTATCCATCCAAATATTATAACTGAAGTTGTGCATAAATTATTTTATTAAAATGGCTGAATTACATCATACGTTTTTTACTATCGACATACAAGGATTTAATGTGCCTGAATTTACGCCCAAGGAACTGGCGATTTGTGATGGTGAAACTATTAAACATTATATTTTTAAATCAAAGTGTCTTTTTCGTGAACTTGATACCAAATGTCAACAACAAGTACGCTGGTTAGAAAACAATCATCATGGATTACCTTTTAATTCGGGCTCAACGGATTTAAAATGCTTTAATGAAATTGTAATTCAGGAAACCGAAAAAGCTGATGCAGTATTTTGCAAGGGGGCTCAAAAAATTAAATTTCTTAAACCAATTTTGGGTAATAGAGTTTTTGATCAGCTTGAAGATGAAGAAGAAATGGAATGCAAATTTTATTCAGAAGCACCTTTATGTAATAACCATAGTAAACGTAAAATATGTATTTGTTCGATAAATAATTGTATTAAATTGTATGAAACGATTAATGATAACAATGCTGTAGTAAAAAAATATAATATTTGTAATAAATGAAATTATTTTAATATTGAGTTTTCTTTTTTTGTATCTATGGGACAGGTAGTTTGTTATAAAAGGTGATGCAGTATGTTTATTTAAGTTGATAATAAATGAAATTATTTTTAATCTTGAGTTTTTTTTGTGTCTATATAAGCATTAGCAAAGTACTATGGGACAGGTAGTTTGTTATAAAAGGTGATGCAGTATGTTTATTACTTATCTAAGCAATTACTATATGAAGAACATGGGTGTATATACAGAAGAAGAAGATCGCCTATTTTCTTTTAGAGATTGGAAATACCCCTGCGTAAATTCAAATGAGTTGGCTAAAGCTGGATTTTATAATTTAAGAAATGGTGATAGTGTGCGGTGTGCATTTTGTTCAATCGTTATTGGCGATTGGAAAATTGGTGACGATCCTATGGTAGAACATAAAAAATGGTCTCGACGTTGCCCCTTTCTTGGAGAAGATGTATGCGGAATAAAAAGTTTACCTAATTCAATACCTGAAAATTATTCTAAGCCATCTACAAAAGTTGAATATCGAAGTTATGATATTTCCGGAAGATTCGAAATGCTATTAAATTCAATAGCTATAAATTGCTTGAAATTATCTACAAAGGATTCTGATGAAATTACTCCTTTATTGGAATACAAAGATGTGGACGATTTCGCTATCAATAAACCTCCTTATGGTTCTTGCGTATTACAATAGAATCAACCTTGTATAAGAAATACACAATTTGATTTAATAAAGAAATTATAAAAATTTCCTTTTTCATTTATAGTTTTAAGAACAATTATTTTAAAATCGTATTTAAATATGACTAATATATGAATCAATTACTAAGAAATGGTAATTATCAAATTAACTAAAAATTAAAATATCGCGCAATGACTCAATTAAAAAAATATTATTAAGAAGTTCTTAAGCGCTTATCAAATTAGGTTAGATCAACAAACTGAAAGATTATTGAAGTTTTGCTGATCTAACCTAAAATTATTTTTTTGTATGTGTATTGTATTTGTAGTAAATAAAAAAGAATGACAAGTCTTTAAGTCTTTTATTATCAAATTGAACGTCGAAAGGTATACTTCAAGTATAAATCTAAAAAAGTTTGATTGTTAAAAATGAATTCGTGGCTTATATTATCAGCTGTTTTAAATACAACTTTATACATAGGATGTCCGGAAAATTCGCAATATGGATATGCATGTTTGACCTATGAAGATTCTTTTACCGAAGCTAACAATTGTTCATGGAAATTGATGAATGTAACCAAAAACAATGATATTTGTGCATTTACTATCGATTTTGAAAAACATGACATTTTTCACTATAAAATTAAGTTCTTTGATAATTTCACAAAGATTTTCGAAACAAAATGGGAAAAAATTTTAATTAAGTGTAATATTATACCATATGATTATAATATTATCGTATGTGAAGGGTCATTGGCATGTATACTGTTTATTATCTATATGTATTATTTAATAAAAAAAAGGAAGCCTATGACATCTATTGAAAGTAATATTCATTAAAAATAAAGCTTTCTATTTGTATTCAAAAGAAAAATACAGAATATTAAATTAATTTGTTTGTTTTATTTAAAAAAAGTGTTGTTACATTAGATTAACATCATTAATAATTTAATAAAGTTATTTAAAAATTAATTTTACACTTGATTAACAACACCAGTAAACGGATTATAATTATATACAGAGTCGGTCAGAAGTAAAGCATAAGCAATGGTATTAGAGGGGAAATCTGTTGAAGCTTGTAATTCCAGTTTAACGCTCAATATTGGGTCTTCAGCCTTTTCGTGTTGTTTAGACATGTCAATGACGAAAATTGGTTCTTTTAAAAAATGCTCAAAATCATAAATAGGTTCGACCTTATCATAATACTTTTTTTGAAAATTTAAATAGTCATCATATGCTAGTACGCAGCGTTTTTTATTAAAGTCGTTATGTCTTTTTTCATAAGGATATCGAACATGATTTATAAATCCTATAACATCATTAATGTTACATTGGGATAGAGTGGAGGCATTTTCTAATCGATTATTTCGTTTATTACTTTGGAAAGCAATAAATAACCATCGAGGGCGTCTGTTTTGAACGGTGTTTTGAATCGCCCAAATCAACATGTTTGTATGGGTTGGAAGTGCTGGGTAATGGAATAAATGTCGAGCATGAAAGCCAATTTCGATTTCCTTTTCACGATTTATGTGGTTGTAGATTCCCAACTTTGCAGAATCGCTTGGAGTTATATGGGGTACTTTCCAATTAATTTTAGTAATTTTTATTGTCACCTCGGTATCGCCTCTGTAGACGTCTTCATCTGATTTTGATCTGATAAGAATAAGTTCTTGTCTACTGTTCAAAATATTTCTGCGATAACATGATGCAAAACCAAGAACATGATTAAGAGGTATCATGACTGTAAAATTTTTCTTTTCCGAATCGCATATTTGTGATTTACCATTGGAAAGACTATACCCCGCATTAGATAATGCAATGACATCATCTTTACTATATCCGCAACGACCGTAAATTAATGACGAAATGCCTGGAGTTCTACAACTATCAATAACGACGTCACCAAGCTGATAGCGTATTTCTTCGAATAAAAATAATGGGTCGTTAAGTTCATATAGTTTGGTAGCATCTTTTGGAGTGATTGTACCCTCGATATAAATTTTGCTGGCATAAGTGGCCGTGATTAGCTCACCCTTTTCGATCACGATTCTAATCTCGTCCGAGTTGGAAAATGAATTATTGTATGGATGGTATGTATGTAGAGCATTTTCGACGATTAAATCCTCGTGATAAACGTCCGTAAAAATAGTACTTAATGATTGTTCTTCCTGCATTTTTTTACTCGATAACCTAAAGACTCTAAAATTTTTATTTCTGCAGGTGTTACACCTTCGGAGTGGGTTGATTTAATGATGTTGTATGTGAGGTTGGGTATTTTTATATTATTAAGATTTAAGCCCATTACGTTTTAATTCTAAACTAATTGTAACTTGTTCGGAGCCAAAATCAACTGATTCACCTGTGTGATCTACCAATTTAATACTTATGTTATGAATAGTATTAGTCAGTACAGGTAAATATATAGGTATGCTGGGTTCCTTAACTAATCTATATCCAGGTTCCACCGAAACATCAAATTCGAAAATTGTATGACCTTCTGACTCATTCCTGTACGATTGTGATACAATTCCGCAGGTGACTTGTATGTTGGTTGCTCGCATTATACGAACATCTAGATCGGATTCGTATTTTATGTTCGGTTGTAAAATTTTTCTTGAAAATCCTAGCATTCGTCCAATAGAATCAGTTTTAGTAAAATCAATTTTATACGGCGATGTAATTTCACATTTTAAAGTATTGGTGTTTGCTTTCAACACAAATTTATCACCGACATCGGCTTTGATGATGTCATACAACTCATTTATTTCGTAAGCACCGTGAGGAATATTACAAATCTTATGTTCACCATAATAAAATTTGTCATTGCCTTTATAAATATTTTTTATCGAATTACATCCATAAAATCCAATCAGACCTAAAACATATTCGTATTTAGGATCTAATTGAATTGGAGGATAATAATCAACACTTAATTCATTGCCTACACCCGTTAAGGTCAAGGTATACGACATGATTAAATCAAATTTCACTTTTATAAATATTTATTATAATGTAAAGATTAAAAAGCAATAACGATAGTTTTTTATAAATATTTATTCATATAAAAATTTTAAACATAGATGACCGCAAATAATCGTGTTATACGATTGGACTCGATTATAATTATAAACAATTTTACAATTTTTAAAATATTTTACTAGTTCTATCGGCGGCCTCAAATCTCCGAAACTATCAAAATACAATACATTATTTTTAAATTTCTTGTAAGCAACCCAATGAGTACCAGTGTTAGAATTCAAGTCCAAGTTGACAATACCACTTTCATGAGTTTTAGGTTTGGCAGGTAATGTATCGCGCATGAATACGCCTCTAAAATTAGGAACATCGGCGGCATACTTTCTTAAATCAAAATCAGTTAGAGGTCTCCGAGGCAAATTATTCAGTTTTTTGAATATGGTTTCAAAAATAATGCGCTTCCTGTCTTGTACGGTTTGAGATATAATGCTTCACCTTTCTTCCCCATGGCTATAGCTTCCATCGTTTTGTTATGTCTTTGACCTTCATCCAATAGCCGTTGTGACGATTTTGCTTTATTGACGGCCGAGGCTATACCCGAAGCACCTCCGGCCAACGCTCCAACCGCTGATAGTCCCGCGAATAGGGGTATTAGAAAAGGTAAAATACCACCTTCCTTGGGCAAGGGTATTACCCTAGGAATTTTAACATTCTTTTTACCTCCAATACTTTTGATTACTTTCTTTGCCATGACGAGAACATTTTTGATATTATTTTTATCTTTTCCAGTACCGCGTAATATTTTCTTTATAATTCCTTTGCCGAATAAGGTCTTACGCTTGCGACATCCCATACCGAATTTTCTTTTACCTTTCATTGCAGTAGTAACAGTCCAAGCTGCGGCTTTTTCACCAAAGGTGGCGTCGTTAGATTTTACACGTTCCCAAGCTTTTTCCTCTAACACTTTATCAGCCCGATGACGATCTTCTAAATTTTTATATTGCGAGTAAGCGATATCGTGTTCCTTGCATGCAGCGTCCAACGGATTTATTCCAGGATCACCTCTAGCTAATCGTTTTTTTAATTTAGTTCCTGGACCACAATATTGATATCCAGGTATGTGTAATTCTACTGGTAGGCTATTTATAGCAGAATTGAACAGCCCTACACCGCTGTGAATGATCATTTACTGAAATGTGCGCTCAAGTATCTATATATAGGTATGCTCACTTCAAATTGTAATTAAACAATGAAGTTTATCAAGCAATCATCTACATTAAAAGTAGATAATCATGACATTCAAACGAATAACGTAAGCAAGCATGGTGATTTATTTCCCGATACCGTTAGAGCTATAATAGCTGGCAGTTCGGGATCTGGAAAAACAAATGCACTTATCAGTATTATTGAAGATCCTAATGGTTTGAGATTTAAAAATGTCTACGTATATTCAAAGTCCTTACATCAGCCAAAGTATCAATACTTGAAAAATGTGCTGGAACCCATGAAAGGTTTGGGATATTACACATTTAAGCAGCACGACGATGTTGTACCTGTAAACAAAGCTAAACCTAATTCAATAATGGTGTTTGATGACGTCATAACAGATAAGAGCACCAGCGTAAGAGATTATTTCTGTATGGGGCGGCATAATGCAATAGATTCATTCTATCTCTGTCAAACTTATTCGAAAGTACCCAAACAATTAATAAGAGATAATGCTAATTTTATCATTTTGTTCAAACAAGATGCTTTAAATTTAAAGCATGTATACGATGACCATGTTAGTACCGATATGTCTTTTGAAAAATTTCGTTCGATATGTGCAGAGTGCTGGAAGGAACCATTTGGATTTATTGTAATTAATGTGGAATCAAACATAAACGATGGTCGATATAGGAAAGGCTTTGACTGTTATATAAGTCTTTGATTTTTTAAATATTTACATTATCAACTCAACTATCCAGTATACCAGTTCATAAAACGAACAGGTCCGTTCATAAAACGAACAGGTCCGTTCATAAAACGAACAGGTCCGTTCATAAAACGAACAGGTCCGTTCATAAAACGAACAGGTCCGTTCAACAGGCCCGTTCATAAAACGAACAGGTCCGTTCATAAAACGAACAGGGTTCATAAAACCAACAGGTCTGATCAACAGGTCTGATCATAAAATGAATTCTGATGATGTTGAATTGACTAAAAAAATTATCAAGGCACGTAATTCCATAAAGAGAAAATTTGATCAATTAAAGCGTGGTGAAATTAAAACTCAGAGATTGGCCGAGGAAGTATACAAACCGATTACAAAACCGATTAAAGAATTGATTGCATTTAAAAAAAATAAACCTAAGCAAGTATTCAAAGTTGAAAAGAATGAACTAAAGAAAGAATCTGGGGGTGAAGATGATGACGATTAATTTGTAGAGGCTTTTGATCAAGAAAGTTCTTTACGTGATACACTATCTCAGCAATACATTAACATGTCCGTGCATGATGTTAAAAATGAAATGGATTACCGTTATGGTGTTTACCACGATGCTGAAACTAATGGATGGAAAATTGGAGATAAAAAAATTATATTTGAAGACGATGATTTTAGTATCGATGATGAAATATTTAAGGGCACTATAGGCTTGTACGAGCTGTTATTTAAAAAAATACCTCAGGACTATAACTCTGATGACTTGAAGCAATATAAAAAAATTTTAATACAAACGAGCGCGCATAAACGTTTCTATAATATAAACAATCAAATAGAAGGAAATAAAAGTTTTAAATATCGTAAAATAATTAAACCTTTATTTAATGAAGTTATCGGTAAAGGTCTAATTAAAGATATTAAAAATGTCAATAATAAATCAATTGAATACGTTTACTGGAATTCACCTGGAGAACTCATTGCTCGTTTAGCACTTCTTCATGCTTCAAAAAATGCTGGAAATATGAGTCATAATAATGAAATTTTAGCTATCGAAGAAGAACTTAGAGAAGCCAATATCATAGAATGAAATATTGTGTAGGATTTAAATAAAAGTTTTATTCAAAATATTTTGTTTTTTATTTGTTTTAATAAAATAGGTGTTATAATAGATTCTAAATTATTTATTTTATTTTGAAAACGCCATCTGTCGAGAGCAAACTGTAGCCACGGTCCTTTTCGTGCTTGATGGTACGCAAATTTCCAATGATACATATATTTAATTTCAACTTGTTCATTAAATTTTACTCTATTGACGTTTTTGAGATCCATGATGGCTTTGTGAATCCCCACCACTTGACGTATAATTTGTCGTCGCGCTTACGCAACACCTTTTCTACCAGATATGTATTCGGATAAGATGTTTTTGAAAGTTCATCTTTATAAAACTGTCCTTTTATGGGGGCTCCAGCGTAATCTTGGATCAAATAAGTCGTGGGATTTCCTCGATTAATTTTATAAATTTTAAATATTTCAGCAGTCCAGTTTCCAGTATAACCCTTGGCGAATATAGATTTATATTTACTAATTCTAACAAAATCTCCAACTCTAAACTTTGATTTTTGTAATATTTTTTTTACATCGAAAACGTCCAATCTCGTAGCCGGTGTAACTTTTGAAGGCTTTGTGCCTATAGTACGATGACGAGTATTGTTATATTTTAGTGTAACATCTTGAATAATGTCGATCCATTTGTATTTACCTCTAAAGCTAAATTCCTTGTAAAGCCAATTTTTAATTGTTCTTATTACGCGTTCCACTATTGAAGCTTTTTTAACACTAAAAGTAGAGTAATGATTTATATCATACTTTTTCATCAGTTTAAAAAATATTTCGTTAAAAAATTCTTTGCCGTCGTCAGTTTGAAGATTTTTAGGATGACGCTCTTGTTTCAATATTGATGCTAATGCCTCGCTCACTTCGGAAGCTTTTTTAGATTTTAGTGGACGGGTCCATAAGAACTTTGAAAAACAATCAATAACCAATAGAATGTACTTGTAGCCTTGATTTATCTTAGAGTGCGGTATAAATTCTGCAAGATCGGCCTGCCATAGATCGTCATAACCTTTAATTATTACAGCTCTGCGAGGAAAATTTTTTCTGACGGGCTTATGAATTTCATTAACGATACCTCTTTTACTGGACATTATGGTTATTAGGTGGAGTATTGTTTAATGATGCTGTTGTACTGGATAATTGATTTTTTATATTAATCACGGAATCGGTTAGTTCTTTTAAGCGATCGTACGATAAAGTTGTAAGAGTTTGAAAATTATCGTTTAATTCATTATTACGGGCATTTAAAATATGAAAATCTTCTAGCATGTTTGATTGAATATTTTTAAACGAATCCCATTTTTGATTGTTTATAAGTATTTGTTGATTCACAGACTCGGATAGTTTATTTATTTTGTTATTATTATAACTGATTGATTCATCATATTTTTTAGAAATTTGATGATTGCCTCTTTTTAATAATTCAAATTCTTCAGAAATTTTTGTAATCGAATCACGTAATCTGTTGATATCATTTATATAAAGGTCAAACATTGTTTGTTCACTATGCGCTTTCATGGTATCCACATACTTTTTTGTAGCGGCGTCAGAGTCATTCACAGCATCCCCCACGCCCGTTAACCTCTTATTTCTGATATCGTAATTACCATCTGGAGTATAATGAAAGCCTATACCAGGGTCACCTTTTCTACCTTCCTTATTATATACTGACCTGCTACGTCCAAATATATCTAAAGCCATTTTGGAAATGAATAAAAAACAACGTTTACTAACAATATATATATATTTAATCATTATTACATATTCATAATTCGCCAATGACCCCATGCCATTGTATTGTTCGAATATGGAATTAATTTCCTTTTATCATCATTAGCACTTAAAGCAATTTTTGTTTGTTTCATAGTATAAACATTATGATTTTGTGATCTAATACAATTTTGATCTCTTATTACTACATCCTTATTTACTAAACAATTTATATAATCATTAAAACTAATACTTTTCTTAACTACATAACCTTTAACACCTTTAGCCTTTTTTATCAAGTCCTTACCGTCTACACGTAAACTATACATTTTAGATCTTAATCCTACAAAGTCGCTCATCACTTTACCATTCAATTCGTCTTTCATCAGCCCCGGGACTTTTTTATTAGCGAGCGGAATTCCGTAAGAATTATTAAGAGAATAATCGCTAGTATCAAACAGGTTAATGTTATCTTTTATCACACTATAAAAGTCTGGACATTTCACGTGATAAATTAATGAATCAGTATCGCAGTACATAATTTTAGATTCATATCCGGTATTTATCATAAAATCGTAATGAAACGAATATAATGACATTTTAGATATGTCCAGCACTGACATCCCTATGTATATAGGTTTATTCATTGTAATTTCCAAAGCGTTCATTTCAATAATTACTAAATTCTCATCGAGAATTGTACGCTTATGAAAATTAGGTTTCGCAATTAGAACGGCGGCGCTATACCTACCATCCCATTTTGAAACCAACTTTACTATTTTGCGCTTACGTACATCTTCCATCGTCTTACCGAAAGCAGCGTTATTCATCAACTTGTAAAAATTTTTTTCAAAATTATTACAAGCTTTGGTTCTCATCATTGTATTCAAGTCAATGTAGGGTTTTAACCATGCCGATTGCTTGAATTGTAATACTCGATGGATTTTTTTCATTTTCAAACCATGTTTTAACGCTTGCTTTAAAGCGCGATAGTGAATTACATACCGATCTTTGTCGTATAGTGTCGTAAGTAGTTTAGGTTGTTTCGATCCGGGAGGATTAAGTTTTTGGGGGCAAAATGGTAAATCATTATGAAGATCATGCAAATCCTTTGGATATTCCAAATCAACCTCCAAAATATAGCCAATTTTACTGTCATCGGATATTTGCTCAATATTGATATCGGTATTGGAACACCATTTAAAACATCCCGACGGTAGTGCTTGTGACATTGCATATCCATATAAATTGTTAACGTCGAGATATTGCAGATATGTCGTTTCTTTCTGAGGATCGTAATCGGGCATGTACTTGTTATTGGCCCGAGCAAACCGGTTCGAGCATTGCGAAATTCCGCCACGAATACCGCGCTCGATAAACATTAGCATATCGATATCACTAATCAAATCTAGTTCTATTCCGGTATACTTAAGCATTGCATCCCAAGTTAGGCCAGGAGCACTTACGTAATGGGCTGCATCTAATCCGTACACTTTATAGCAGGTTTCACGGAAATTTTCAAATACATCTGCCAACAATAAAACGTCGGTTTTCAAGTACAAGTCCGAGTACTCACCTAATGTTTTTATATTAAATTCATTCCAAACATTTTGAGCATGATTATAATCTTCGTCGGAAATAGATTCTTCTTTTAAAGTATTATAAAATTCTGATTGTGCCGGTAATTTTGTTTCATCAAGAATTTTCATAGATTTCACATGATCATATGGGAATACACCTTTACGTTTCAATAAATTAAATTTAGTCTTATCCGGATATTCTACTTCAGTAATTTTGAATTTATCTAAATATGACACTAACCCGTCCAATCCCTGAGGCATAAATCTAAACGAGTCTATAAACTTAAATTTAATTTCTGAATCTTTAACTGACTTGGTGAATGATATATATTTTTCCTTATTTACGGGGAGGATAAACACACCACCTTCAATTTCTTGCGCGATATCCTTAATTAAAAAGTGTGCGTCATAGCCGCTGAGATTATGACAAATTACGGGAATTGACTTACAATCTTTATAATTTAGATTGCAGCTGTTATGTGCCGGACCCCTATAGTCACCTGTTAAGTGATTGTGATCTCGTACTTTACTGTCATTTGAGGTAAATTGTTTACCGCAAATGTGGCATTTAGTAGCTTTTTGAAATTCCCATTCTTCCTTCATGGTTAATTGCATCGGCTGCATTGCCCAGTAAACCGGCTCAACATCCTCAACAATTTTCTTTAGCTCTTCAGCAAACCATTTGGCACAATCTTTACCGCGATAACTTTTATAATATGATAAAGAATCGTCATAGTCACATTTAAAATAATAACCTACACTATGGGATTCATGTTCTTGATAAATTGCACTGTTGATCCCGCACTTTTTATTAACCGGTTTTAAAACGCTCTCAGTATCCATGTAAATTACAAAAGGCACTTTTTCTTGGTTTTTAAAGTTTTGAAATTTGACAATTTCCCCTTGCTGAGGCATAGTTACCCTACAGTTATTTACTTTACCACAATCAATTTCATGTCTATGTAATTTTTCTTCCGATAAAAAATAATGTAGGCACCTATCACAAATGTAAATTTTATTTTTACTGGCACTCATCTGCATTGATACCAATCTACTTAGATTCTTAATCCAAACGAAATGGAATTTTAGTGATTCTACATCATCTTCGTCATAAGTATTTTGAATCATAAGCAGATTAACATGTCGATCTTTTTTTGTTTTTGTCAGGAGGATTGGTTGTACCTTGTAACGTTTTTTAATTTTCTCCAATACGTACAAGTTGATCGACATATCATTAAGTTTTTCAAATCTTTTTATTTGACCGATTGTCATGGGAAACTTTATACCAGCCAAATTTAAAACTTCAAAGTAATGCGGGTAAGAAGCAGTTCTTTTGGGGTTAACATTAGATCCTGCTGGATATAAGGCCGATACCACTGCCCAAGCAAAACATGCGTCATCATTATTTTGAATATTTATACATGCATTCTTTTTTTTAATATCATCGGGCAACGGTATATAGGATGATCCTCTCATCGCAGAATGTTTATTCATATTGATGGTAATATTAACGATTGCACTTAAAGTCCAGCCTGAATCACGATCTTGAAACTCTTCTAATTTAATAAGTATAACCGTTTGGACATTGCGTAACCACCATTCCTTAAAATCGGTTACTTGATCCACAATTGCATTGGGTGTACTATAACATTAATTTTGAATATTAGCATTTTAAGCATTACATGAAATAGATATGTTTTACTTGAAATATTTTAAATCCGTTTCATCCGAGGTAGTCTTGGTAAATTCACAGCAAAAATCGGTATTAATTTTAAGCATCGGATACATTTTTAAAAGCTTTTTAATTCGTACCGTAAACAAATGTTTTGCGTCTTCTAAAAATGTTTCCGGATCTGTATGCTTCAAATTTACAATTGCGCCCGTACGAACCCGGCCTTGAAAAGATGAATGAACATCCTGCCAACTAATTCTACTACTTCTAAGATTCTTATTGGTAGCGCCTCCACCTTGATGTTTCATAGATTTCATCATTACCCTATACCCTAAAATTTATAACCAATAACATATTATTATTATTATTAAAAATTACTCATTTACCTTTCATCTTTCCAATGCCCGATTCTAAAAGGCGTTTACCACCTACACTTAAACCACCTTCTTTTAGAGATCCGGTTAGTAATCTTATATTTTGAGAACATTGATCAATCCATTTAATTAGATCTAATGGATTTCCTACTGAATCAATCATAGCTCTACGAACTGATTCTTCCATAACATGAACCATTTTAGGTAAAGATGCCATTTCGATAAAGTGAGATACGTTTTTTTGAACACGACTAACTTGAAAACTTTGACACAACTAAATTAAATCTTGACGCACTTAGCATTTATATCTGTTTTTTAATTGGGTTTTATCTTTTAATTTTAATCCGATGACCTACGACCTTTTTTAATTAGACTGCTTGAGTCATCTACTTAATTTTGTCTGAACTTTGCATGACCTATGAAACAACGAACTTTTTAAATTGAGTCATATGACCATCGTCATCAAACGATGAATTTCACCCTTAACGACCTTTTTTTAATTTGCTTGCATCAACTTGTCTGAACTTTGCATGACCTATGAAACAACGAACTTTTTTAATTGAGTCATATGACCATCGTCATCAAACGATGAATTTCACCCTTAACGACCTTTTTTTAATTAGACTGCTTGAGTCAACTTGTCTGACCTTTGCATGACCTATGAAATAACGAACTTTTTAATTGAGTCATATGATCAACATCATCGTGAATTTCACATTTCCTTTACCTGGGGGTCCCACCTGGGGGGTCGCACCTGGGGGTCGCATCTGGGGGTCGCACCTGGGGGTCGCACCTGGGGGTCGCACCTTCCACGCCTTTGTGCCAGTACACCTTTTTTACCTGTACACCTTTCATACCTGTACACCTTTTGTACCTGTACACCTTTGTCACCTTTCATACCTGTACACCTTTTGTACACCTTTATCACCTTTGGCACACCTTTACCCAAACCGGATGTAAAAACAGTTAAATTTCTCCCATGTTAAATCTTATGGAGATTTGTCATGGAATCCGTACCATGTTTACTTCCTGTCATGGAATCCCCTTAGTATATCTACTAAGAACAGAATTTTGTAGCAATTTAAAATTAAAATCTTCTAACTAATACTTTAGTTCCTTAAGTTACTTACTTAAAGATCAGAATTTTGTTAATAGTTTAAAATTAAAAACTCTAAATTAACTACTTCTGTTCTATAAGTTATTAACTTGAAGATCTGAATTTTGTTAATAGTTTAAAATTGAAAACTCTAAAATAACTACTTTTGTTCTATAAGTTATTTACTTGAAGAACAGAATTTTGTAGCAATTTAAAATCAAAATCTTCTAACTAATACTTTAGTTCTTTAAGTTATTTACTTGAAGATCACAATTTTTTTAATAGTTTAAAATTGAAAACCCTAAAATAACTATTTTTGTTCTATAAGTTATTTACTTGAAGATCTGCATTTTGTTAATAGTTTAAAATTAAAAACTCTAAATTAACTACTTCTGTTCTATAAGTTATTTACTTGAAGATCAGAATGTTGTCAATAGTTTAAAATTGAAAACTCTAAAATAACTACTTTTGTTCTATAAGTTATTTACTTGAAGAACAGAATTTTGTAGCAATTTAAAATTAAAATCTTCTAACTAATACTTTAGTTCCTTAAGTTACTTACTTAAAGATCAGAATTTTGTTAATAGTTTAAAATTGAAATCCCTAAAATAACTACTTTTGTTCTATAAGTTATTTACTTGAAGATCTGCGTTTAGTTAATAGTTTAAAATTAAAAACTCTAAATTAACTCCTTCTGTTCTATAAGTTATTTACATGAAGATCAGAATTTTGTTAATAGTTTAAAATTGAAAACCCTAAAATAACTACTTTAGTTCTATAAGTTATTTACTTGAAGATCAGAATTTTGTTAATAGTTTAAAATTGAAAACTCAAAATAACTACTTTTGTTCTATAAGTTATTTACTTGAGGATCAGAATTTTGCTAATAGTTTAAAATTGAAAACCCTAAAATAACTACTTTTGTTCTATAAGTTATTTACTTGAAGATCTGCGTTTAGTTAATAGTTTAAAATTAAAAACTCTAAATTAACTCCTTCTGTTCTATAAGTTATTTACATGAAGATCAGAATTTTGTTAATAGTTTAAAATTGAAAACCCTAAAATAACTACTTTTGTTCTATAAGTTATTTACTTGAAGATCAGAATTTTGTTAATAGTTTAAAATTGAAAACTCTAAAATAACTACTTTTGTTCTATAAGTTATTTACTTGAAGAACAGAATTTTGCAGCAATTTAAAATTAAAATCTTCTAACTAATACTTTAGTTCCTTAAGTTACTTACTTAAAGATCAGAATTTTGTTAATAGTTTAAAATTGAAATCCCTAAAATAACTACTTTTGTTCTATAAGTTATTTACTTGAAGATCTGCATTTTGTTAATAGTTTAAAATTGAAAACTATAAAATAACTACTTTTGTTCTATAAATTATTTACTTGAAGAACAGAATTTTGTAGCAATTTAAAATCAAAATCTTCTAACTAATACTTTAGTTCTTTAAGTTATTTACTTGAAGATCAGAATTTTGCTAATAGTTTAAAATTGAAAACCCTAAAATAACTACTTTTGTTCTATAAGTTATTTACTTGAAGATCAGAATTTTGTTAATAGTTCAAAATTGAAAATACTAAAATAACTACGTTTGTTCTAAAAGTTATTTACTTTAAGATCTGGATTTTGTTAATAGTTTAAAATTAAAAACTCTAAATTAACTACTTCTGTTCTATAAGTTATTTACTTGAAGATCAGAATTTTGTTAATAGTTTAAAATTGAAAACTCTAAAATAACTACTTTTGTTCTATAAGTTATTTACTTGAAGAACAGAATTTTGTAGCAATTTAAAATCAAAATCTTCTAACTAATACTTTAGTTCTTTAAGTTATTTACTTGAAGATCACAATTTTTTTAATAGTTTAAAATTGAAAACCCTAAAATAACTATTTTTGTTCTATAAGTTATTTACTTGAAGATCTGCATTTTGTTAATAGTTTAAAATTAAAAACTCTAAATTAACTACTTCTGCTCTATAAGTTATTTACTTGAAGATCAGAATGATGTCAATAGTTTAAAATTGAAAACTCTAAAATAACTACTTTTGTTCTATAAGTTATTTACTTGAAGAACAGAATTTTGTAGCAATTTCAAATTAAAATCTTCTAACTAATACTTTAGTTCCTTAAGTTACTTACTTAAAGATCAGAATTTTGTTAATAGTTTAAAATTGAAATCCCTAAAATAACTACTTTTGTTCTATAAGTTATTTACTTGAAGATCTGCGTTTAGTTAATAGTTTAAAATTAAAAACTCTAAATTAACTCCTTCTGTTCTATAAGTTATTTACATGAAGATCAGAATTTTGTTAATAGTTTAAAATTGAAAACCCTAAAATAACTACTTTTGTTCTATAAGTTATTTACTTGAAGATTAGAATTTTGTTAATAGTTTAAAATTGAAAACTCTAAAATAACTACTTTTGTTCTATAAGTTATTTACTTGAAGAACAGAATTTTGTAGCAATTTAAAATCAAAATCTTCTAACTAATACTTTAGTTCTTTAAGTTATTTACTTGAAGATCACAATTTTTTTAATAGTTTAAAATTGAAAACACTAAAATAACTATTTTTGTTCTATAAGTTATTTACTTGAAGATCTGCATTTTGTTAATAGTTTAAAATTAAAAACTCTAAATTAACTACTTCTGTTCTATAAGTTATTTACTTGAAGATCAGAATGATGTCAATAGTTTAAAATTGAAAACTCTCAAATAACTACTTTTGTTCTATAAGTTATTTACTTGAAGAACAGAATTTTGTAGCAATTTAAAATTAAAATCTTCTAACTAATACTTTAGTTCCTTAAGGTACTTACTTAAAGATCAGAATTTTGTTAATAGTTTAAAATTGAAATCCCTAAAATAACTACTTTTGTTCTAAAAGTTATTTACTTGAAGATCTGCGTTTAGTTAATAGTTTAAAATTAAAAACTCTAAATTAACTCCTTCTGTTCTATAAGTTATTTACATGAAAATCAGAATTTTGTTAATAGTTTAAAATTGAAAACCCTAAAATAACTACTTTTGTTCTATAAGTTATTTACTTGAAGATCAGAATTTTGTTAATAGTTTAAAATTGAAAACTCTAAAATAACTACTTTTGTTCTATAAGTTATTTACTTGAAGAACAGAATTTTGTAGCAATTTAAAATTAAAATCTTCTAACTAATACTTTAGTTCCTTAAGTTACTTACTTAAAGATCAGAATTTTGTTAATAGTTTAAAATTAAAAACTCTAAATTAACTACTTCTGTTCTATAAGTTATTAACTTGAAGATCTGAATTTTGTTAATAGTTTAAAATTGAAAACTCTAAAATAACTACTTTTGTTCTATAAGTTATTTACTTGAAGAACAGAATTTTGTAGCAATTTAAAATCAAAATCTTCTAACTAATACTTTAGTTCTTTAAGTTATTTACTTGAAGATCACAATTTTTTTAATAGTTTAAAATTGAAAACCCTAAAATAACTATTTTTGTTCTATAAGTTATTTACTTGAAGATCTGCGTTTAGTTAATAGTTTAAAATTAAAAACTCTAAATTAACTCCTTCTGTTCTATAAGTTATTTACATGAAGATCAGAATTTTGTTAATAGTTTAAAATTGAAATCCCTAAAATAACTACTTTAGTTCTATAAGTTATTTACTTGAAGATCAGAATTTTGTTAATAGTTTAAAATTGAAAACTCAAAATAACTACTTTTGTTCTATAAGTTATTTACTTGAGGATCAGAATTTTGCTAATAGTTTAAAATTGAAAACCCTAAAATAACTACTTTTGTTCTATAAGTTATTTACTTGAAGATCTGCGTTTAGTTAATAGTTTAAAATTAAAAACTCTAAATTAATTCCTTCTGTTCTATAAGTTATTTACATGAAGATCAGAATTTTGTTAATAGTTTAAAATTGAAAACCCTAAAATAACTACTTTTGTTCTATAAGTTATTTACTTGAAGATCAGAATTTTGCTAATAGTTTAAAATTAAAAACTCTAAATTTACTACTTCTGTTCTATAAGTTATTTACTTGAAGATAAGAATTTTGTTAATAGTTTAAAATTAAAAACTCTAAATTAACTACTTCTGTTCTATAAGTTATTTACTTGAAGATCAGAATTTTGTTAATAGTTTAAAATTGAAAACTCTAAAATAACTACTTTTGTTCTATAAGTTATTTAGTTGAAGAACAGAATTTTGTAGCAATTTAAATTCAAAATCTTCTAACTAATACTTTAGTTCTTTAAGTTATTTACTTGAACATCACAATTTTGCTAATAGTTTAAAATTGAAAACCCTAAAATAACTATTTTTGTTCTATAAGTTATTTACTTGAAGATCTGCATTTTGTTAATAGTGTAAAATTAAAAACTCTAAATTAAATACGTCTGTTCTATAAGTTATTTACTTGAAGATCAGAATGTTGTCAATAGTTTAAAATTGAAAACTCTAAAATAACTACTTTTGTTCTATAAGTTATTTACTTGAAGAACAGAATTTTGTAGTAATTTAAAATTAAAATCTTCTAACTAATACTTTAGTTCCTTAAGTTACTTACTTAAAGATCAGAATTTTGTTAATAGTTTAAAATTGAAATCCCTAAAATAACTACTTTTGTTCTATAAGTTATTTACTTGAAGATCTGCGTTTAGTTAATAGTTTAAAATTAAAAACTCTAAATTAACTCCTTCTGTTCTATAAGTTATTTACATGAAGATCAGAATTTTGTTAATAGTTTAAAATTGAAAACCCTAAAATAACTACTTTTGTTCTATAAGTTATTTACTTGAAGATCTGCATTTTGTTAATAGTTTAAAATTATAAAGTCTAAATTAACTACTTCTGTTCTATAAGTTATTTACTTGAAGATCAGAATTTTGTTAATAGTTTAAAATTGAAAACTCTAAAATAACTACTTTTGTTCTATAAGTTATTTACTTGAAGAACAGAATTTTGTAGCAATTTAAAATCAAAATCTTCTAACTAATACTTTAGTTCTTTAAGTTATTTACTTGAAGATCAGAATTTTGCTAATAGTTTAAAATTGAAAATCCTAAAATAACTGCTTTTGTTCTATAAGTTATTTACTTGAAGATCTGCATTTTGTTAATAGTTTAAAATTAAAAACTCTAAATTAACTACTTCTGTTCTATAAGTTATTTACATGAAGATCAGAATTTTGTTAATAGTTTAAAATTGAAAACCCTAAAATAACTACTTTTGTTCTATAAGTTATTTACTTGAAGAACTGCGTTTAGTTAATAGTTTAAAATTAAAAACTCTAAATTAACTACTTCTGTTCTATAAGTTATTTACATGAAGATCTGAATTTTGTTAATAGTTTAAAATTAAAAACCCTAAAATAACTACTTTTGTTCTATAAGTTATTTACTTGAAGATCTGCATTTTGTTAATAGTTTAAAATTAAAAACTCTAAATTAACTACTTCTGTTCTATAAGTTATTTACTTGAAGATCAGAATTTTGTTAATAGTTTAAAATGGAAAACTCAAAAATAACTACTTTTGTTCTATAAGTTATTTAGTTGAAGAACAGAATTTTGCTAATAGTTTAAAATTGAAAACCCTAAAATAACTATTTTTGTTCTATAAGTTATTTACTTGAAGATCTGCATTTTGTTAATAGTTTAAAATTAAAAACTCTAAATTAACTACTTCTGTTCTATAAGTTATTTACTTGAAGATCAGAATGTTGTCAATAGTTTAAAATTGAAACTCTAAAATAACTACTTTTGTTCTATAAGTTATTTACTTGAAGAACAGAATTTTGTAGCAATTTAAAATTAAAATCTTCTAACTAATACTTTAGTTCCTTAAGTTACTTACTTAAAGATCAGAATTTTGTTAATAGTTTAAAATTGAAATCCCTAAAATAACTACTTTTGTTCTATAAGTTATTTACTTGAAGATCTGCGTTTAGTTAATAGTTTAAAATTAAAAACTCTAAATTAACTCCTTCTGTTCTATAAGTTATTTACATGAAGATCAGAATTTTGTTGATAGTTTAAAATTGAAAACCCTAAATTAAATACTTCTGTTCTATAAGTTATTTACTTGAAGATCAGAATGTTGTCAATAGTTTAAAATTGAAAACTCTAAAATAACTACTTTTGTTCTATAAGTTATTTACTTGAAGAACAGAATTTTGTAGTAATTTAAAATTAAAATCTTCTAACTAATACTTTAGTTCCTTAAGTTACTTACTTAAAGATCAGAATTTTGTTAATAGTTTAAAATTGAAATCCCTAAAATAACTACTTTTGTTCTATAAGTTATTTACTTGAAGATCTGCGTTTAGTTAATAGTTTAAAATTAAAAACTCTAAATTAACTCCTTCTGTTCTATAAGTTATTTACATGAAGATCAGAATTTTGTTAATAGTTTAAAATTGAAAACCCTAAAATAACTACTTTTGTTCTATAAGTTATTTACTTGAAGATCTGCGTTTAGTTAATAGTTTAAAATTAAAAACTCTAAATTAACTCCTTCTGTTCTATAAGTTATTTACATGAAGATCAGAATTTTGTTAATAGTTTAAAATTAAAGCTATAATCTAATTACTTTTTTTCTTTTAGTTATTTACTTAAAGAGCAGAAATATGTAGACAATTTAAAGTCAAAATCTTCAAACTAATACTTTAGTTCTTTAAGTTATTTACTTGAAGATCAGAATTTTGTAAATAGTTCAAAATTGAAAATACTAAAATAACTACTTTTGTTCTATAAGTTATTTACTTGAAGATCAGAATTATGCTAATAGTTTAAAATTGAAAACCCTAAAATAACTACTTTTGTTCTATAAGTTATTTACTTGAGGATCAGAATTTTGCTAATAGTTTAAAATTGAAAACCCTAAAATAACTACTTTTGTTCTATAAGTTATTTACTTGAAAATCTGCATTTTGTTAATAGTTTAAAATTAAAAACTCTAAATTAACTACTTCTGTTCTATAAGTTATTTACTTGAAGATCAGAATTTTGTTAATAGTTTAAAATTGAAAACTCTAAAATAACTACTTGTGTTCTATAAGTTATTTACTTGAAGAACAAAATTTTGTAGCAATTTAAAATCAAAATCTTCTAACTAATACTTTAGTTCTTTAAGTTATTTACTTGAAGATCACAATTTTGCTAATAGTTTAAAATTGAAAACCCTACAATAACTATTTTTGTTCTATAAGTTATTTACTTGAAGATCTGCATTTTGTTAATAGTTTAAAATTAAAAACTCTAAATTAACTACTTCTGTTCTATAAGTTATTTACATGAAGATCAGAATTTTGTTAATAGTTTAAAATTGAAAACCCTAAAATAACTACTTTTGTTCTATAAGTTATTTACTTGAAGAACTGCGTTTAGTTAATAGTTTAAAATTAAAAACTCTAAATTAACTACTTCTGTTCTATAAGTTATTTACATGAAGATCTGAATTTTGTTAATAGTTTAAAATTAAAAACCCTAAAATAACTACTTTTGTTCTATAAGTTATTTACTTGAAGATCTGCATTTTGTTAATAGTTTAAAATTAAAAACTCTAAATTAACTACTTCTGTTCTATAAGTTATTTACTTGAAGATCAGAATTTTGTTAATAGTTTAAAATTGAAAACTCTAAAATAACTACTTTTGTTCTATAAGTTATTTACTTGAAGAACAGAATTTTGTAGCAATTTAAAATCAAAATCTTCTAACTAATACTTTAGTTCTTTAAGTTATTTACTTGAAGATCACAATTTTGCTAATTGTTTAAAATTGAAAACCGTAAAATAACTATTTTTGTTCTATAAGTTATTTACTTGAAGATCTGCATTTTGTTAATAGTTTAAAATTAAAAACTCTAAATTAACTACTTCTGTTCTATAAGTTATTTACATGAAGATCAAAATTTTGTTAATAGTTTAAAATTGAAAACCCTAAAATAAGTACTTTTGTTCTATAAGTTATTTACTTGAAGATCTGCCTTTAGTTAATAGTTTAAAATTAAAAACTCTAAATTAACTACTTCTGTTCTATAAGTTATTTACATAAGATCAGAATTTTGTTAATAGTTTAAAATTGAGAACCCTAAAATAACTACTTTTGTTCTATAAGTTATTTACTTGAAGATCTGCATTTTGTTAATAGTTTAAAATTAAAAACTCTAAATTAACTACTTCTGTTCTATAAGTTATTTACTTGAAGATCAGAATTTTGTTAATAGTTTAAAATTGAAAACCCTAAAATAACTACTTTTGTTCTATAAGTTATTTACTTGAAGAACTGCGTTTAGTTAATAGTTTAAAATTAAAAACTCTAAATTAACTACTTCTGTTCTATAAGTTATTTACATGAAGATCTGAATTTTGTTAATAGTTTAAAATTAAAAACCCTAAAATAACTACTTTTGTTCTATAAGTTATTTACTTGAAGATCTGCATTTTGTTAATAGTTTAAAATTAAAAACTCTAAATTAACTACTTCTGTTCTATAAGTAATTTACTTGAAGATCAGAATTTTGTTAATAGTTTAAAATTGAAAACTCTAAAATAACTACTTTTGTTCTATAAGTTATTTACTTGAAGAACAGAATTTTGTAGCAATTTCAAATTAAAATCTTCTAACTAATACTTTAGTTCCTTAAGTTACTTACTTAAAGATCAGAATTTTGTTAATAGTTTAAAATTGAAATCCCTAAAATAACTACTTTTGTTCTATAAGTTATTTACTTGAAGATCTGCGTTTAGTTAATAGTTTAAAATTAAAAACTCTAAATTAACTCCTTCTGTTCTATAAGTTATTTACATGAAGATCAGAATTTTGTTAATAGTTTAAAATTGAAAACCCTAAAATAACTACTTTTGTTCTATAAGTTATTTACTTGAAGATTAGAATTTTGTTAATAGTTTAAAATTGAAAACTCTAAAATAACTACTTTTGTTCTATAAGTTATTTACTTGAAGAACAGAATTTTGTAGCAATTTAAAATTAAAATCTTCTAACTAAAACTTTAGTTCCTTAAGTTACTTACTTAAAGATTAGAATTTTGTTAATAGTTTAAAATTGAAATCCCTAAAATAACTACTTTTGTTCTATAAGTTATTTACTTGATGATCTGCGTTTAGTTAATAGTTTAAAATTAAAAACTCTAAATTAACTACTTTTGTTCTATAAGTTATTTACATGAAGATCAGAATTTTGTTAATAGTTTAAAATTGAAAACCCTAAAATAACTACTTTCGTTCTATAAGTTATTTACTTGAAGATCAGAATTTTGTTAATAGTTTAAAATTGAAAACTCTAAAATAACTACTTTTGTTCTATAAGTTATTTACTTGAAGAACAGAATTTTGTAGCAATTTAAAATTAAAATCTTCTAACTAATACTTTAGTTCCTTAAGTTTAAAATTGAAAACTCTAAAATAACTACTTTTGTTCTATAAGTTATTTACTTGAAGAACAGAATTTTGTAGCAATTTAAAATCAAAATCTTCTAACTAATACTTTAGTTCTTTAAGTTATTTACTTGAAGATCACAATTTTTTTAATAGTTTAAAATTGAAAACACTAAAATAACTATTTTTGTTCTATAAGTTATTTACTTGAAGATCTGCATTTTGTTAATAGTTTAAAATTAAAAACTCTAAATTAACTACTTCTGTTCTATAAGTTATTTACTTGAAGATCAGAATGATGTCAATAGTTTAAAATTGAAAACTCTCAAATAACTACTTTTGTTCTATAAGTTATTTACTTGAAGAACAGAATTTTGTAGCAATTTAAAATTAAAATCTTCTAACTAATACTTTAGTTCCTTAAGGTACTTACTTAAAGATCAGAATTTTGTTAATAGTTTAAAATTGAAATCCCTAAAATAACTACTTTTGTTCTAAAAGTTATTTACTTGAAGATCTGCGTTTAGTTAATAGTTTAAAATTAAAAACTCTAAATTAACTCCTTCTGTTCTATAAGTTATTTACATGAAAATCAGAATTTTGTTAATAGTTTAAAATTGAAAACCCTAAAATAACTACTTTTGTTCTATAAGTTATTTACTTGAAGATCAGAATTTTGTTAATAGTTTAAAATTGAAAACTCTAAAATAACTACTTTTGTTCTATAAGTTATTTACTTGAAGAACAGAATTTTGTAGCAATTTAAAATTAAAATCTTCTAACTAATACTTTAGTTCCTTAAGTTACTTACTTAAAGATCAGAATTTTGTTAATAGTTTAAAATTAAAAACTCTAAATTAACTACTTCTGTTCTATAAGTTATTAACTTGAAGATCTGAATTTTGTTAATAGTTTAAAATTGAAAACTCTAAAATAACTACTTTTGTTCTATAAGTTATTTACTTGAAGAACAGAATTTTGTAGCAATTTAAAATCAAAATCTTCTAACTAATACTTTAGTTCTTTAAGTTATTTACTTGAAGATCACAATTTTTTTAATAGTTTAAAATTGAAAACCCTAAAATAACTATTTTTGTTCTATAAGTTATTTACTTGAAGATCTGCGTTTAGTTAATAGTTTAAAATTAAAAACTCTAAATTAACTCCTTCTGTTCTATAAGTTATTTACATGAAGATCAGAATTTTGTTAATAGTTTAAAATTGAAATCCCTAAAATAACTACTTTAGTTCTATAAGTTATTTACTTGAAGATCAGAATTTTGTTAATAGTTTAAAATTGAAAACTCAAAATAACTACTTTTGTTCTATAAGTTATTTACTTGAGGATCAGAATTTTGCTAATAGTTTAAAATTGAAAACCCTAAAATAACTACTTTTGTTCTATAAGTTATTTACTTGAAGATCTGCGTTTAGTTAATAGTTTAAAATTAAAAACTCTAAATTAATTCCTTCTGTTCTATAAGTTATTTACATGAAGATCAGAATTTTGTTAATAGTTTAAAATTGAAAACCCTAAAATAACTACTTTTGTTCTATAAGTTATTTACTTGAAGATCAGAATTTTGTTAATAGTTTAAAATTGAAAACTCTAAAATAACTACTTTTGTTCTATAAGTTATTTACTTGAAGAACAGAATTTTGTAGCAATTTAAAATTAAAATCTTCTAACTAATACTTTAGTTCCTTAAGTTACTTACTTAAAGATCAGAATTTTGTTAATAGTTTAAAATTGAAATCCCTAAAATAACTACTTTTGTTCTATAAGTTATTTACTTGAAGATCTGCATTTTGTTAATAGTTTAAAATTGAAAACTCTAAAATAACTACTTTTGTTCTATAAATTATTTACTTGAAGAACAGAATTTTGTAGCAATTTAAAATCAAAATCTTCTAACTAATACTTTAGTTCTTTAAGTTATTTACTTGAAGATCAGAATTTTGCTAATAGTTTAAAATTAAAAACTCTAAATTTACTACTTCTGTTCTATAAGTTATTTACTTGAAGATAAGAATTTTGTTAATAGTTTAAAATTAAAAACTCTAAATTAACTACTTCTGTTCTATAAGTTATTTACTTGAAGATCAGAATTTTGTTAATAGTTTAAAATTGAAAACTCTAAAATAACTACTTTTGTTCTATAAGTTATTTAGTTGAAGAACAGAATTTTGTAGCAATTTAAATTCAAAATCTTCTAACTAATACTTTAGTTCTTTAAGTTATTTACTTGAACATCACAATTTTGCTAATAGTTTAAAATTGAAAACCCTAAAATAACTATTTTTGTTCTATAAGTTATTTACTTGAAGATCTGCATTTTGTTAATAGTGTAAAATTAAAAACTCTAAATTAAATACGTCTGTTCTATAAGTTATTTACTTGAAGATCAGAATGTTGTCAATAGTTTAAAATTGAAAACTCTAAAATAACTACTTTTGTTCTATAAGTTATTTACTTGAAGAACAGAATTTTGTAGTAATTTAAAATTAAAATCTTCTAACTAATACTTTAGTTCCTTAAGTTACTTACTTAAAGATCAGAATTTTGTTAATAGTTTAAAATTGAAATCCCTAAAATAACTACTTTTGTTCTATAAGTTATTTACTTGAAGATCTGCGTTTAGTTAATAGTTTAAAATTAAAAACTCTAAATTAACTCCTTCTGTTCTATAAGTTATTTACATGAAGATCAGAATTTTGTTAATAGTTTAAAATTGAAAACCCTAAAATAACTACTTTTGTTCTATAAGTTATTTACTTGAAGATCTGCATTTTGTTAATAGTTTAAAATTATAAAGTCTAAATTAACTACTTCTGTTCTATAAGTTATTTACTTGAAGATCAGAATTTTGTTAATAGTTTAAAATTGAAAACTCTAAAATAACTACTTTTGTTCTATAAGTTATTTACTTGAAGAACAGAATTTTGTAGCAATTTAAAATCAAAATCTTCTAACTAATACTTTAGTTCTTTAAGTTATTTACTTGAAGATCAGAATTTTGCTAATAGTTTAAAATTGAAAATCCTAAAATAACTGCTTTTGTTCTATAAGTTATTTACTTGAAGATCTGCATTTTGTTAATAGTTTAAAATTAAAAACTCTAAATTAACTACTTCTGTTCTATAAGTTATTTACATGAAGATCAGAATTTTGTTAATAGTTTAAAATTGAAAACCCTAAAATAACTACTTTTGTTCTATAAGTTATTTACTTGAAGAACTGCGTTTAGTTAATAGTTTAAAATTAAAAACTCTAAATTAACTACTTCTGTTCTATAAGTTATTTACATGAAGATCTGAATTTTGTTAATAGTTTAAAATTAAAAACCCTAAAATAACTACTTTTGTTCTATAAGTTATTTACTTGAAGATCTGCATTTTGTTAATAGTTTAAAATTAAAAACTCTAAATTAACTACTTCTGTTCTATAAGTTATTTACTTGAAGATCAGAATTTTGTTAATAGTTTAAAATGGAAAACTCAAAAATAACTACTTTTGTTCTATAAGTTATTTAGTTGAAGAACAGAATTTTGCTAATAGTTTAAAATTGAAAACCCTAAAATAACTATTTTTGTTCTATAAGTTATTTACTTGAAGATCTGCATTTTGTTAATAGTTTAAAATTAAAAACTCTAAATTAACTACTTCTGTTCTATAAGTTATTTACTTGAAGATCAGAATGTTGTCAATAGTTTAAAATTGAAACTCTAAAATAACTACTTTTGTTCTATAAGTTATTTACTTGAAGAACAGAATTTTGTAGCAATTTAAAATTAAAATCTTCTAACTAATACTTTAGTTCCTTAAGTTACTTACTTAAAGATCAGAATTTTGTTAATAGTTTAAAATTGAAATCCCTAAAATAACTACTTTTGTTCTATAAGTTATTTACTTGAAGATCTGCGTTTAGTTAATAGTTTAAAATTAAAAACTCTAAATTAACTCCTTCTGTTCTATAAGTTATTTACATGAAGATCAGAATTTTGTTGATAGTTTAAAATTGAAAACCCTAAATTAAATACTTCTGTTCTATAAGTTATTTACTTGAAGATCAGAATGTTGTCAATAGTTTAAAATTGAAAACTCTAAAATAACTACTTTTGTTCTATAAGTTATTTACTTGAAGAACAGAATTTTGTAGTAATTTAAAATTAAAATCTTCTAACTAATACTTTAGTTCCTTAAGTTACTTACTTAAAGATCAGAATTTTGTTAATAGTTTAAAATTGAAATCCCTAAAATAACTACTTTTGTTCTATAAGTTATTTACTTGAAGATCTGCGTTTAGTTAATAGTTTAAAATTAAAAACTCTAAATTAACTCCTTCTGTTCTATAAGTTATTTACATGAAGATCAGAATTTTGTTAATAGTTTAAAATTGAAAACCCTAAAATAACTACTTTTGTTCTATAAGTTATTTACTTGAAGATCTGCGTTTAGTTAATAGTTTAAAATTAAAAACTCTAAATTAACTCCTTCTGTTCTATAAGTTATTTACATGAAGATCAGAATTTTGTTAATAGTTTAAAATTAAAGCTATAATCTAATTACTTTTTTTCTTTTAGTTATTTACTTAAAGAGCAGAAATATGTAGACAATTTAAAGTCAAAATCTTCAAACTAATACTTTAGTTCTTTAAGTTATTTACTTGAAGATCAGAATTTTGTAAATAGTTCAAAATTGAAAATACTAAAATAACTACTTTTGTTCTATAAGTTATTTACTTGAAGATCAGAATTATGCTAATAGTTTAAAATTGAAAACCCTAAAATAACTACTTTTGTTCTATAAGTTATTTACTTGAGGATCAGAATTTTGCTAATAGTTTAAAATTGAAAACCCTAAAATAACTACTTTTGTTCTATAAGTTATTTACTTGAAAATCTGCATTTTGTTAATAGTTTAAAATTAAAAACCCTAAATTAACTACTTCTGTTCTATAAGTTATTTACTTGAAGATCAGAATTTTGTTAATAGTTTAAAATTGAAAACTCTAAAATAACTACTTGTGTTCTATAAGTTATTTACTTGAAGAACAAAATTTTGTAGCAATTTAAAATCAAAATCTTCTAACTAATACTTTAGTTCTTTAAGTTATTTACTTGAAGATCACAATTTTGCTAATAGTTTAAAATTGAAAACCCTACAATAACTATTTTTGTTCTATAAGTTATTTACTTGAAGATCTGCATTTTGTTAATAGTTTAAAATTAAAAACTCTAAATTAACTACTTCTGTTCTATAAGTTATTTACATGAAGATCAGAATTTTGTTAATAGTTTAAAATTGAAAACCCTAAAATAACTACTTTTGTTCTATAAGTTATTTACTTGAAGAACTGCGTTTAGTTAATAGTTTAAAATTAAAAACTCTAAATTAACTACTTCTGTTCTATAAGTTATTTACATGAAGATCTGAATTTTGTTAATAGTTTAAAATTAAAAACCCTAAAATAACTACTTTTGTTCTATAAGTTATTTACTTGAAGATCTGCATTTTGTTAATAGTTTAAAATTAAAAACTCTAAATTAACTACTTCTGTTCTATAAGTTATTTACTTGAAGATCAGAATTTTGTTAATAGTTTAAAATTGAAAACTCTAAAATAACTACTTTTGTTCTATAAGTTATTTACTTGAAGAACAGAATTTTGTAGCAATTTAAAATCAAAATCTTCTAACTAATACTTTAGTTCTTTAAGTTATTTACTTGAAGATCACAATTTTGCTAATTGTTTAAAATTGAAAACCGTAAAATAACTATTTTTGTTCTATAAGTTATTTACTTGAAGATCTGCATTTTGTTAATAGTTTAAAATTAAAAACTCTAAATTAACTACTTCTGTTCTATAAGTTATTTACATGAAGATCAAAATTTTGTTAATAGTTTAAAATTGAAAACCCTAAAATAAGTACTTTTGTTCTATAAGTTATTTACTTGAAGATCTGCCTTTAGTTAATAGTTTAAAATTAAAAACTCTAAATTAACTACTTCTGTTCTATAAGTTATTTACATAAGATCAGAATTTTGTTAATAGTTTAAAATTGAGAACCCTAAAATAACTACTTTTGTTCTATAAGTTATTTACTTGAAGATCTGCATTTTGTTAATAGTTTAAAATTAAAAACTCTAAATTAACTACTTCTGTTCTATAAGTTATTTACTTGAAGATCAGAATTTTGTTAATAGTTTAAAATTGAAAACCCTAAAATAACTACTTTTGTTCTATAAGTTATTTACTTGAAGAACTGCGTTTAGTTAATAGTTTAAAATTAAAAACTCTAAATTAACTACTTCTGTTCTATAAGTTATTTACATGAAGATCTGAATTTTGTTAATAGTTTAAAATTAAAAACCCTAAAATAACTACTTTTGTTCTATAAGTTATTTACTTGAAGATCTGCATTTTGTTAATAGTTTAAAATTAAAAACTCTAAATTAACTACTTCTGTTCTATAAGTTATTTACTTGAAGATCAGAATTTTGTTAATAGTTTAAAATTGAAAACTCTAAAATAACTACTTTTGTTCTATAAGTTATTTACTTGAAGAACAGAATTTTGTAGCAATTTAAAATCAAAATCTTCTAACTAATACTTTAGTTCTTTAAGTTATTTACTTGAAGATCACAATTTTGCTAATTGTTTAAAATTGAAAACCGTAAAATAACTATTTTTGTTCTATAAGTTATTTACTTGAAGATCTGCATTTTGTTAATAGTTTAAAATTAAAAACTCTAAATTAACTACTTCTGTTCTATAAGTTATTTACATGAAGATCAAAATTTTGTTAATAGTTTAAAATTGAAAACCATAAAATAAGTACTTTTGTTCTATAAGTTATTTACTTGAAGATCTGCCTTTAGTTAATAGTTTAAAATTAAAAACTCTAAATTAACTACTTCTGTTCTATAAGTTATTTACATAAGATCAGAATTTTGTTAATAGTTTAAAATTGAGAACCCTAAAATAACTACTTTTGTTCTATAAGTTATTTACTTGAAGATCTGCATTTTGTTAATAGTTTAAAATTAAAAACTCTAAATTAACTACTTCTGTTCTATAAGTTATTTACTTGAAGATCAGAATTTTGTTAATAGTTTAAAATTGAAAACTCTAAAATAACTACTTTTGTTCTATAAGTTATTTACTTGAAGAACAGAATTTTTTAGCAATTTAAAATCAAAATCTTCTAACTAATACTTTAGTTCTTTAAGTTATTTACTTGAAGATCAGAATTTTGCTAATAGTTTAAAATTGAAAACCCTAAAATAACTACTTTTGTTCTATAAGTTATTTACTTGAAGATCAGAATTTTGTTAATAGTTCAAAATTGAAAATACTAAAATAACTACGTTTGTTCTAAAAGTTATTTACTTGAAGATCTGGATTTTGTTAATAGTTTAAAATTAAAAACTCTAAATTAACTACTTCTGTTCTATAAGTTATTTACTTGAAGATCAGAATTTTGTTAATAGTTTAAAATTGAAAACTCTAAAATAACTACTTTTGTTCTATAAGTTATTTACTTGAAGAACAGAATTTTGTAGCAATTTAAAATCAAAATCTTCTAACTAATACTTTAGTTCTTTAGGTTATTTACTTGAAGATCACAATTTTTTTAATAGTTTAAAATTGAAAATCCTAAAATAACTATTTTTGTTCTATAAGTTATTTACTTGAAGATCTGCATTTTGTTAATAGTTTAAAATTAAAAACTCTAAATTAACTACTTCTGTTCTCTAAGTTATTTACTTGAAGATCAGAATGTTGTCAATAGTTTAAAATTGAAAACTCTAAAATAACTACTTTTGTTCTATAAGTTATTTACTTGAAGAACAGAATTTTGTAGCAATTTAAAATTAAAATCTTCTAACTAATACTTTAGTTCCTTAAGTTACTTACTTAAAGATCAGAATTTTGTTAATAGTTTAAAATTGAAATCCCTAAAATAACTACTTTTGTTCTTTTAGTTATTTACTTAAAGAACAGAAATATGTAGACAATTTAAAATCAAAATCTTCAAACTAATACTTTAGTTCTTTAAGTTATTTACTTGAAGATCAGTATTTTGTTAATAGTTCAAAATTGAAAATACTAAAATAACTACGTTTGTTCTATAAGTTATTTACTTGAAGATCTGGATTTTGCTAATAGTTTAAAATTAAAAACTCTAAATTTACTACTTCTGTTCTATAAGTTATTTACTTGAAGATAAGAATTTTGTTAATAGTTTAAAATTGAAAACTCTAAAATAACTACTTTTGTTCTATAAGTTATTTACTTGAAGAACAGAATTTTGTAGCAATTTAAAATTAAAATCTTCTAACTAATACTTTAGTTCCTTAAGTTACTTACTTAAAGAGCAGAATTTTGTTAATAGTGTAAAATTGAAAACCCTAAAATAACTACTTTTGTTCTATAAGTTATTTACTTGAAGATCTGCATTTTGTTAATAGTTTAAAATTATAAAGTCTAAATTAACTACTTCTGTTCTATAAGTTATTTACATGAAGATCAGAATTTTGTTATTAGTTTAAAATTGAAAACCCTAAAATAACTACTTTTCTTCTATAAGTTATTTACTTGAAGATCTGCATTTTGTTAATAGTTTAAAATTGAAAACTCTAAAATAACTACTTTTGTTCTATAAATTATTTACTTGAAGAACAGAATTTTGTAGCAATTTAAAATCAAAATCTTCTAACTAATACTTTAGTTCTTTAAGTTATTTACTTGAAGATCAGAATTTTGCTAATAGTTATAATTGAAAACTCTAAAATAACTACTTTTGTTCTATAAGTTATTTACTTGAAGAACAGAATTTTGTAGCAATTTAAAATTAAAATCTTCTAACTAATACTTTAGTTCCTTAAGTTACTTACTTAAAGATCAGAATTTTGTTAATAGTTTAAAATTGAAATCCCTAAAATAACTACTTTTGTTCTATAAGTTATTTACTTGAAGATCTGCATTTTGTTAATAGTTTAAAATTAAAAAGTCTAAATTAACTACTTCTGTTCTATAAGTTATTTACTTGAAGATCAGAATTTTGTTAATAGTTTAAAATTGAAAACTCTAAAATAACTACTTTTGTTCTATAAGTTATTTACTTGAAGAACAGAATTTTGTAGCAATTTAAAATCAAAATCTTCTAACTAATACTTTAGTTCTTTAAGTTATTTACTTGAAGATCACAATTTTGCTAATTGTTTTAAATTGAAAACCATAAAATAACTATTTTTGTTCTATAAGTTATTTACTTGAAGATCTGCATTTTGTTAATAGTTTAAAATTAAAAACTCTAAATTAACTACTTCTGTTCTATAAGTTATTTACATGAAGATCAGAATTTTGTTAATAGTTTAAAATTGAAAACCCTAAAATAAGTACTTTTGTTCTATAAGTTATTTACTTGAAGATCTGCCTTTAGTTAATAGTTTAAAATTAAAAACTCTAAATTAACTACTTCTGTTCTATAAGTTATTTACATAAGATCAGAATTTTGTTAATAGTTTAAAATTGAGAACCCTAAAATAACAACTTTTGTTCTATAAGTTATTTACATGAAGATCTGCATTTTGTTAATAGTTTAAAATTAAAAACTCTAAATTAACTACTTCTGTTCTATAAGCTATTTACTTGAAGATCAGAATTTTGTTAATAGTTTAAGATTAAAAACCCTAAAATAACTACTTTTGTTCTATAAGTTATTTACTTGAAGATCTGCATTTTGTTAATAGTTTAAAATTAAAAACTCTAAATTAAATACTTCTGTTCTATAAGTTAAGTATATGAAGATCAGTATTTTGTTAATAGTTTAAAATTGAAAACCCTAAAATAACTACTTTTGTTCTATAAGTTATTTACTTGAAGATCTGCATTTTGTTAATAGTTTAAAATTAAAAACTCTAAATTAACTACTTCTGTTCTATAAGTTATTTACATGAAGATCAGTATTTTGTTAATAGTTTAAAATTGAAAACCCTAAAATAACTACTTTTGTTCTATAAGTTATTTACTTGAAGAACAGAATTTTGTAGCAATGTAAAATCAAAATCTTCTAACTAATACTTTAGTTCTTTAAGTTATTTACTTGAAGATCAGAATTTTGCTAATAGTTTAAAATTGAAAAACCTAAAATAACTACTTTTGCTCTATAAGTTATTTACTTGAAGATCTGCATTTTGTTATTAGTTTAAAATTAAAAACTCTAAATTAACTACTTCTGTTCTATAAGTTAAGTATATGAAGATCAGTATTTTGTTAATAGTTTAAAATTGAAAACCCTAAAATAACTACTTTTGTTCTATAGGTTATTTACTTGAAGATCTGCATTTTGTTAATAGTTTAAAATTAAAAACTCTAAATTAACTACTTCTGTTCTATAAGTTATTTACTTGAAGATCAGTATTTTGTTAATAGTTTAAAATTGAAAACCCTAAAATAACTACTTTTGTTCTATAAGTTATTTATATGAAGATCAGTATTTTGTTAATAGTTTAAAATTGAACACCCTAAAATAACTACTTTTGTTCTATAAGTTATTTACTTGTAGAACAGAATTTTGTAGCAATTTAAAATCAAAATCTTCTAACTAATACTTTAGTTCCTTAAGTTATTTACTTGAAGATCAGAATTTTGTTAATAGTTTAAAATTGAAAACCCTAAAATAACAACTTTTGTTCTATAAGTTATTTACTTGAAGATCAGAATATTGTTAATAGTTTAAAATTGAAAACTCTAAAATAACTACTTTAGTTCTATAAGTTATTTACTTGTAGAACAGAATTTTGTAGCAATTTAAAATCAAAATCTTCTAACTAATACTTTAGTTCCTTAAGTTATTTACTTGAAGATCAGAATTTTATAATAGTTTAAAATTGAAAACCCTAAAATAACTAATTTTGTTCTATAAGTTATTTGCTTGAAGATCTGCATTTTGTTAGTAGTTTAAAATTAAAAACTCTAAATTAACTACTTCTGTTCTATAAGGTATTTACTTGAAGATCAGAATTTTGTTAATAGTTTAAAATTGAAAACTCTAAAATAACTACTTTTGTTCTATAAGTTATTTACTTGAAGAACAGAATTTTGTAGCAATTTGAAATCAAAATCTTCTAACTAATACTTTAGTTCCTTAAGTTATTTACTTGAAGATCAGAATTTTGTTAATAGTTTAAAATTGAAAACCCTAAAATAACTACTTTTGTTCTATAAGTTATTTACTTGAAGAACAGAATTTTGTAGCAATGTAAAGTCAAAATCTTCTAACTAATACTTTAGTTCTTTAAGTTATTTACTTGAAGATCAGAATTTTATAATAGTTTAAAATTAAAAACCCTAAAATAACTACTTTTGTTCTATAAGTTATTTACTTGAAGATCTGCATTTTGTTAATAGTTTAAAATTAAAAACTCTAAATTAACTACTTCTGTTCTATAAGTTATTTACAAGAAGATCAGTATTTTGTTAATAGTTTAAAATTGAAAACCCTAAAATAACTACTTTTGTTCTATAGGTTATTTACATGAAGAACAGAATTTTGTAGCAATGTAAAATCAAAATCTTCTAACTAATACTTTAGTTCTTTAAGTTATTTACTTGAAGATCAGAATTTTGCTAATAGTTTAAAATTGAAAACCCTAAAATAACTACTTTTGTTCTATAAGTTATTTACTTGAAGATCTGCATTTTGTTATTAGTTTAAAATTAAAAACTCTAAATTAACTACTTCTGTTCTATAAGTTAAGTATATGAAGATAAGTATATTGTTAATAGTTTAAAATTGAAAACCCTAAAATAACTACTTTTGTTCTATAAGTTATTTACTTGAAGATCAGTATTTTGTTAATAGTTTAAAATTGAAAACCCTAAAATAACTACTTTTGTTCTATAAGTTATTTACATGAAGATCAGTATTTTGTTAATAGTTTAAAATTGAAAACCCTAAAATAAATACTTTTGTTCTATAAGTTATTTACTTGTAGAACAGAATTTTGTAGCAATTTAAAATCAAAATCTTCTAACTAATACTTTAGTTCCTTAAGTTATTTACTTGAAGATCAGAATTTTGTTAATAGTTTAAAATTGAAAACCCTAAAATAACAACTTTTGTTCTATAAGTTATTTACTTGAAGATCAGAATATTGTTAATAGTTTAAAATTGAAAACTCCAAAATAACTACTTTAGTTCTATAAGTTATTTACTTGTAGAACAGAATTTTGTAGCAATTTAAAATCAAAATCTTCTAACTAATACTTTAGTTCCTTAAGTTATTTACTTGAAGATCAGAATTTTGTTAATAGTTTAAAATTGAAAACCCTAAAATAACTACTTTTGTTCTATAAGTTATTTACTTGAAGAACAGAATTTTGTAGCAATGTAAAATAACTACTTTTGTTCTATAAGTTATTTACTTGAAGATCAGAATATTGTTAATAGTTTAAAATTGAAAACTCTAAAATAACTACTGTAGTTCTATAAGGTATTTACTTGTAGAACAGAATTTTGTAGCAATTTAAAATCAAAATCTTCTAACTAATACTTTAGTTCCTTAAGTTATTTACTTGAAGATCAGAATTTTGTTAATAGTTTAAAATTGAAAACCCTAAAATAACTACTTTTGTTCTATAAGTTATTTACTTGAAGAACAGAATTTTGTAGCAATGTAAAGTCAAAATCTTCTAACTAATACTTTAGTTCTTTAAGTTATTTACTTGAAGATCAGAATTTTATAATAGTTTAAAATTGAAAACCCTAAAATAACTAATTTTGTTCTATAAGTTATTTACTTGAAGATCTGCATTTTGTTAGTAGTAAAATTAAAAACTCTAAATTAACTACTTCTGTTCTATAAGTTATTTACTTGAAGATCAGAATTTTGTTAATAGTTTAAAATTGAAAACTCTAAAATAACTACTTTTGTTCTATAAGTTATTTACTTGAAGAACAGAATTTTGTAGCAATTTGAAATCAAAATCTTCTAACTAATACTTTACTTCCTTAAGTTATTTACTTGAAGATCAGAATTTTGTTAATAGTTTAAAATTGAAAACCCTAAAATAACTACTTTTGTTCTATAAGTTATTTACTTGAAGAACAGAATTTTGTAGCAATGTAAAGTCAAAATCTTCTAACTAATACTTTAGTTCTTTAAGTTATTTACTTGAAGATCAGAATTTTATAATAGTTTAAAATTGAAAACCCTAAAATAACTACTTTTGTTCTATAAGTTATTTACGTGAAGGTCTGCATTTTGTTAATAGTTTAAAATTAAAAACTCTAAATTAACTACTTCTGTTCTATAAGTTATTTACATGAAGATCAGTATTTTGTTAATAGTTTAAAATTGAAAACCCTAAAATAACTACTTTTGTTCTATAAGTTATTTACTTGAAGAACAGAATTTTGTAGCAATGTAAAATCAAAATCTTCTAACTAAAACTTTAGTTTTTTAAGTTATTTACTTGAAGATCAGAATTTTGCTAATAGTTTAAAATTGAAAACCCTAAAATAACTACTTTTGTTCTATAAGTTATTTACTTGAAGATCTGCATTTTGTTAATAGTTTAAAATTAAAAACTCTAAATTAAATACTTCTGTTCTATAAGTTAAGTATATGAAGATCAGTATTTTGTTAATAGTTTAAAATTGAAAACCCTAAAATAACTACTTTTGTTCTATAAGTTATTTACTTGAAGATCTGCATTTTGTTATTAGTTTAAAATTAAAAACTCTAAATTAACTACTTCTGTTCTATAAGTTATTTACATGAAGATCAGTATTTTGTTAATAGTTTAAAATTGAAAACCCTAAAATAACTACTTTTGTTCTATAAGTTATTTACTTGAAGAACAGAATTTTGTAACAATGTAAAATCAAAATCTTCTAACTAATACTTTAGTTCTTTAAGTTATTTACTTGAAGATCAGAATTTTGCTAATAGTTTAAAATTGAAAAACCTAAAATAACTACTTTTGTTCTATAAGTTATTTACTTGAAGATCTGCATTTTGTTATTAGTTTAAAATTAAAAACTCTAAATTAACTACTTCTGTTCTATAAGTTAAGTATATGAAGATCAGTATTTTGTTAATAGTTTAAAATTGAAAACCCTAAAATAACTACTTTTGTTCTATAAGTTATTTACTTGAAGATCTGCATTTTGTTAATAGTTTAAAATTAAAAACTATAAATTAACTACTTCTGTTCTATAAGTTATTTACTTGAAGATCAGTATTTTGTTAATAGTTTAAAATTGAAAACCCTAAATTAACTACTTTTGTTCTATAAGTTATTTACATGAAGATCAGTATTTTGTTAATAGTTTAAAATTGAACACCCTAAAATAACTACTTTTGTTCTATAAGTTATTTACTTGAAGAACAGAATTTTGTAGCAATGTAAAATCAAAATCTTCTAACTAATACTTTAGTTCTTTAAGTTATTTACTTGAAGATCAGAATTTTGCTAATAGTTTAAAATTGAAAAACCTAAAATAACTACTTTTGTTCTATAAGTTATTTACTTGAAGATCTGCATTTTGTTAATAGTTTAAAATTAAAAACTCTAAATTAACTACTACTGTTCTATAAGTTATTTACTTGAAGATCAGAATTTTGTTAATAGTTTAAAATTGAAAACCCTAAAATAAAAACTTTTGTTCTATAAGTTATTTAATTGAAGATCAGAATATTGTTAATAGTTTAAAATTGAAAACTCTAAAATAACTACTTTAGTTCTATAAGTTATTTACTTGTAGAACAGAATTTTGTAGCAATTTAAAATCAAAATCTTCTAACTAATACTTTAGTTCCTTAAGTTATTTACTTGAAGATCAGTATTTTGTTAATAGTTTAAAATTGAAAACCCTAAAATAACTACTTTTGTTCTATAAGTTATTTACATGAAGATCAGTATTTTGTTAATAGTTTAAAATTGAAAACCCTAAAATAAATACTTTTGTTCTATAAGTTATTTACTTGTAGAACAGAATTTTGTAGCAATTTAAAATCAAAATCTTCCAACTAATACTTTAGTTCCTTAAGTTATTTACTTGAAGATCAGAATTTTGTTAATAGTTTAAAATTGAAAACCCTAAAATAACAACTTTTGTTCTATAAGTTATTTACTTGAAGATCAGAATATTGTTAATAGTTTAAAATTGAAAACTCCAAAATAACTACTTTAGTTCTATAAGTTATTTACTTGTAGAACAGAATTTTGTAGCAATTTAAAATCAAAATCTTCTAACTAATACTTTAGTTCCTTAAGTTATTTACTTGAAGATCAGAATTTTGTTAATAGTTTAAAATTGAAAACCCTAAAATAACTACTTTTGTTCTATAAGTTATTTACTTGAAGAACAGAATTTTGTAGCAATGTAAAATAACTACTTTTGTTCTATAAGTTATTTACTTGAAGATCAGAATATTGTTAATAGTTTAAAATTGAAAACTCTAAAATAACTACTGTAGTTCTATAAGGTATTTACTTGTAGAACAGAATTTTGTAGCAATTTAAAATCAAAATCTTCTAACTAATACTTTAGTTCCTTAAGTTATTTACTTGAAGATCAGAATTTTGTTAATAGTTTAAAATTGAAAACCCTAAAATAACTACTTTTGTTCTATAAGTTATTTACTTGAAGAACAGAATTTTGTAGCAATGTAAAGTCAAAATCTTCTAACTAATACTTTAGTTCTTTAAGTTATTTACTTGAAGATCAGAATTTTATAATAGTTTAAAATTGAAAACCCTAAAATAACTAATTTTGTTCTATAAGTTATTTACTTGAAGATCTGCATTTTGTTAGTAGTAAAATTAAAAACTCTAAATTAACTACTTCTGTTCTATAAGTTATTTACTTGAACATCAGAATTTTGTTAATAGTTTAAAATTGAAAACTCTAAAATAACTACTTTTGTTCTATAAGTTATTTACTTGAAGAACAGAATTTTGTAGCAATTTGAAATCAAAATCTTCTAACTAATACTTTACTTCCTTAAGTTATTTACTTGAAGATCAGAATTTTGTTAATAGTTTAAAATTGAAAACCCTAAAATAACTACTTTTGTTCTATAAGTTATTTACTTGAAGAACAGAATTTTGTAGCAATGTAAAGTCAAAATCTTCTAACTAATACTTTACTTCCTTAAGTTATTTACTTGAAGATCAGAATTTTATAATAGTTTAAAATTGAAAACCCTAAAATAACTACTTTTAGTTCTATAAGTTATTTACGTGAAGATCTGCATTTTGTTAATAGTTTAAAATTAAAAACTCTAAATTAACTACTTCTGTTCTATAAGTTATTTACAGGAAGATCAGTATTTTGTTAATAGTTTAAAATTGAAAACCCTAAAATAACTACTTTTGTTCTATAAGTTATTTACTTGAAGAACAGAATTTTGTAGCAATGTAAAATCAAAATCTTCTAACTAAAACTTTAGTTTTTTAAGTTATTTACTTGAAGATCAGAATTTTGCTAATAGTTTAAAATTGAAAACCCTAAAATAACTACTTTTGTTCTATAAGTTATTTACTTGAAGATCTGCATTTTGTTAATAGTTTAAAATTAAAAACTCTAAATTAAATACTTCTGTTCTATAAGTTAAGTATATGAAGATCAGTATTTTGTTAATAGTTTAAAATTGAAAACCCTAAAATAACTACTTTTGTTCTATAAGTTATTTACTTGAAGATCTGCATTTTGTTAATAGTTTAAAATTAAAAACTCTAAATTAACTACTTCTGTTCTATAAGTTATTTACATGAAGATCAGTATTTTGTTAATAGTTTAAAATTGAAAACCCTAAAATAACTACTTTTGTTCTATAAGTTATTTACTTGAAGAACAGAATTTTGTAACAATGTAAAATCAAAATCTTCTAACTAATACTTTAGTTCTTTAAGTTATTTACTTGAAGATCAGAATTTTGCTAATAGTTTAAAATTGAAAAACCTAAAATAACTACTTTTGTTCTATAAGTTATTTACTTGAAGAACAGAATTTTGTAGCAATGTAAAATCAAAATCTTCTAACTAATACTTTAGTTCTTTAAGTTATATACTTGAAGATCAGAATTTTGCTAATAGTTTAAAATTGAAAAACCTAAAATAACTACTTTTGTTCTATAAGTTATTTACTTGAAGATCTGCATTTTGTTAATAGTTTAAAATTAAAAACTCTAAATTAACTACTACTGTTCTATAAGTTATTTACTTGAAGATCAGAATTTTGTTAATAGTTTAAAATTGAAAACCCTAAAATAAAAACTTTTGTTCTATAAGTTATTTAATTGAAGATCAGAATATTGTTAATAGTTTAAAATTGAAAACTCTAAAATAACTACTTTAGTTCTATAAGTTATTTACTTGTAGAACAGAATTTTGTAGCAATTTAAAATCAAAATCTTCTAACTAATACTTTAGTTCCTTAAGTTATTTACTTGAAGATCAGTATTTTGTTAATAGTTTAAAATTGAAAACCCTAAAATAACTACTTTTGTTCTATAAGTTATTTACATGAAGATCAGTATTTTGTTAATAGTTTAAAATTGAAAACCCTAAAATAAATACTTTTGTTCTATAAGTTATTTACTTGTAGAACAGAATTTTGTAGCAATTTAAAATCAAAATCTTCCAACTAATACTTTAGTTCCTTAAGTTATTTACTTGAAGATCAGAATTTTGTTAATAGTTTAAAATTGAAAACCCTAAAATAACAACTTTTGTTCTATAAGTTATTTACTTGAAGATCAGAATATTGTTAATAGTTTAAAATTGAAAACTCCAAAATAACTACTTTAGTTCTATAAGTTATTTACTTGTAGAACAGAATTTTGTAGCAATTTAAAATCAAAATCTTCTAACTAATACTTTAGTTCCTTAAGTTATTTACTTGAAGATCAGAATTTTGTTAATAGTTTAAAATTGAAAACCCTAAAATAACTACTTTTGTTCTATAAGTTATTTACTTGAAGAACAGAATTTTGTAGCAATGTAAAATAACTACTTTTGTTCTATAAGTTATTTACTTGAAGATCAGAATATTGTTAATAGTTTAAAATTGAAAACTCTAAAATAACTACTGTAGTTCTATAAGGTATTTACTTGTAGAACAGAATTTTGTAGCAATTTAAAATCAAAATCTTCTAACTAATACTTTAGTTCCTTAAGTTATTTACTTGAAGATCAGAATTTTGTTAATAGTTTAAAATTGAAAACCCTAAAATAACTACTTTTGTTCTATAAGTTATTTACTTGAAGAACAGAATTTTGTAGCAATGTAAAGTCAAAATCTTCTAACTAATACTTTAGTTCTTTAAGTTATTTACTTGAAGATCAGAATTTTATAATAGTTTAAAATTGAAAACCCTAAAATAACTAATTTTGTTCTATAAGTTATTTACTTGAAGATCTGCATTTTGTTAGTAGTAAAATTAAAAACTCTAAATTAACTACTTCTGTTCTATAAGTTATTTACTTGAAGATCAGAATTTTGTTAATAGTTTAAAATTGAAAACTCTAAAATAACTACTTTTGTTCTATAAGTTATTTACTTGAAGAACAGAATTTTGTAGCAATTTGAAATCAAAATCTTCTAACTAATACTTTACTTCCTTAAGTTATTTACTTGAAGATCAGAATTTTGTTAATAGTTTAAAATTGAAAACCCTAAAATAACTACTTTTGTTCTATAAGTTATTTACTTGAAGAACAGAATTTTGTAGCAATGTAAAGTCAAAATCTTCTAACTAATACTTTACTTCCTTAAGTTATTTACTTGAAGATCAGAATTTTATAATAGTTTAAAATTGAAAACCCTAAAATAACTACTTTTAGTTCTATAAGTTATTTACGTGAAGATCTGCATTTTGTTAATAGTTTAAAATTAAAAACTCTAAATTAACTACTTCTGTTCTATAAGTTATTTACATGAAGATCAGTATTTTGTTAATAGTTTAAAATTGAAAACCCTAAAATAACTACTTTTGTTCTATAAGTTATTTACTTGAAGAACAGAATTTTGTAGCAATGTAAAATCAAAATCTTCTAACTAAAACTTTAGTTTTTTAAGTTATTTACTTGAAGATCAGAATTTTGCTAATAGTTTAAAATTGAAAACCCTAAAATAACTACTTTTGTTCTATAAGTTATTTACTTGAAGATCTGCATTTTGTTAATAGTTTAAAATTAAAAACTCTAAATTAAATACTTCTGTTCTATAAGTTAAGTATATGAAGATCAGTATTTTGTTAATAGTTTAAAATTGAAAACCCTAAAATAACTACTTTTGTTCTATAAGTTATTTACTTGAAGATCTGCATTTTGTTAATAGTTTAAAATTAAAAACTCTAAATTAACTACTTCTGTTCTATAAGTTATTTACATGAAGATCAGTATTTTGTTAATAGTTTAAAATTGAAAACCCTAAAATAACTACTTTTGTTCTATAAGTTATTTACTTGAAGAACAGAATTTTGTAACAATGTAAAATCAAAATCTTCTAACTAATACTTTAGTTCTTTAAGTTATTTAGTTGAAGATCAGAATTTTGCTAATAGTTTAAAATTGAAAAACCTAAAATAACTACTTTTGTTCTATAAGTTATTTACTTGAAGATCTGCATTTTGTTATTAGTTTAAAATTAAAAACTCTAAATTAACTACTTCTGTTCTATAAGTTAAGTATATAAAGATCAGTATTTTGTTAATAGTTTAAAATTGAAAACCCTAAAATAACTACTTTTGTTCTATAAGTTATTTACTTGAAGATCTGCATTTTGTTAATAGTTTAAAATTAAAAACTCTAAATTAACTACTTCTGTTCTATAAGTTATTTACTTGAAGATCAGTATTTTGTTAATAATTTAAAATTGAACACCCTAAAATAACTACTTTTGTTCTATAAGTTATTTACTTGAAGAACAGAATTTTGTAGCAATGTAAAATCAAAATCTTCTAACTAATACTTTAGTTCTTTAAGTTATTTACTTGAAGATCAGAATTTTGCTAATAGTTTAAAATTGAAAAACCTAAAATAACTACTTTTGTTCTATAAGTTATTTACTTGAAGATCTGCATTTTGTTAATAGTTTAAAATTAAAAACTCTAAATTAACTACTTCTGTTCTATAAGTTATTTACTTGAAGATCAGAATTTTGTTAATAGTTTAAAATTGAAAACCCTAAAATAAAAACTTTTGTTCTATAAGTTATTTAATTGAAGATCAGAATATTGTTTATAGTTTAAAATTGAAAACTGTAAAATAACTACTTTAGTTCTATAAGTTATTTACTTGTAGAACAGAATTTTGTAGCAATTTAAAATCAAAATCTTCTAACTAATACTTTAGTTCCTTAAGTTATTTACTTGAACATCAGTATTTTGTTAATAGTTTAAAATTGAAAACCCTAAAATAACTACTTTTGTTCTATAAGTTATTTACTTGAAGATCAGAATATTGTTAATAGTTTAAAATTGAAAACTCTAAAATAACTACTTTAGTTCTATAAGTTATTTACTTGTAGAACAGAATTTTGTAGCAATTTAAAATCAAAATCTTCTAACTAATACTTTAGTTCCTTAAGTTATTTACTTGAAGAACAGAATTTTGTAGCAATGTAAAGTCAAAATCTTCTAACTAATACTTTAGTTCTTTAAGTTATTTACTTGAAGATCAGAATTTTATAATAGTTTAAAATGGAAAACCCTAAAATAACTAATTTTGTTCTATAAGTTATTTACTTGAAGATCTGCATTTTGTTAGTAGTTTAAAATTAAAAACTCTAAATTAACTACTTCTGTTCTATAAGTTATTTACTTGAAGATCAGAATTTTGTTAATAGTTTAAAATTGAAAACTCTAAAATAACTACTTTTGTTCTATAAGTTATTTACTTGAAGAACAGAATTTTGTAGCAATTTGAAATCAAAATCTTCTAACTAATACTTTAGTTCCTTAAGTTATTTACTTAAAGATCAGAATTTTGTTAATAGTTTAAAATTGAAAACCCTAAAATAACTACTTTTGTTCTATAAGTTATTTACTTGAAGAACAGAATTTTGTAGCAATGTAAAGTCAAAATCTTCTAACTAATACTTTAGTTCTTTAAGTTATTTACTTGAAGATCAGAATTTTATAATAGTTTAAAATTGAAAACCCTAAAATAACTACTTTTGTTCTATAAGTTATTTACGTGAAGATCTGCATTTTGTTAATAGTTTAAAATTAAAAACTCTAAATTAACTACTTCTGTTCTATAAGTTATTTACATGAAGATCAGTATTTTGTTAATAGTTTAAAATTGAAAACCCTAAAATAACTACTTTTGTTCTATAGGTTATTTACATGAAGAACAGAATTTTGTAGCAATGTAAAATCAAAATCTTCTAACTAATACTTTAGTTCTTTAAGTTATTTACTTGAAGAGCAGAATTTAGCTAATAGTTAAAAATTGAAAACCCTAAAATAACTACTTTTGTTCTTTAAGTTATTTACTTGAAGATCAGAATTTTGCTAATAGTTTAAGATTGAAAACCCTAAAATAACTACTTTTGTTCTATAAGTTATTTACGTGAAGATCTGCATTTTGTTAATAGTTTAAAATTTAAAACTCTAAATTAAATACTTCTGTTCTATAAGTTAAGTATATGAAGATCAGTATTTTGTTAATAGTTTAAAATTGAAAACCCTAAAATAACTACTTTTGTTCTATAAGTTATTTACTTGAAGATCTGCATTTTGTTAATAGTTTAAAATTAAAAACTCTAAATTAACTACTTCTGTTCTATAAGTTATTTACATGAAGATCAGTATTTTGTTAATAGTTTAAAATTGAAAACCCTAAAATAACTACTTTTGTTCTATAAGTTATTTACTTGAAGAACTGAATTTTGTAGCAATGTAAAATCAAAATCTTCTAACTAATACTTTAGTTCTTTAAGTTATTTACTTGAAGATCAGAATTTTGCTAATAGTTTAAAATTGAAAACCTAAAATAACTACTTTTGCTCTATAAGTTATTTACTTGAAGATCTGCATTTTGTTATTAGTTTAAAATTAAAAACTCTAAATTAACTACTTCTGTTCTATAAGTTAAGTATATGAAGATCAGTATTTTGTTAATAGTTTAAAATTGAAAACCCTAAAATAACTACTTTTGTTCTATAGGTTATTTACTTGAAGATCTGCATTTTGTTAATAGTTTAAAATTAAAAACTCTAAATTAACTACTTCTGTTCTATAAGTTATTTACTTGAAGATCAGTATTTTGTTAATAGTTTAAAATTGAAAACCCTAAAATAACTACTTTTGTTCTATAAGTTATTTATATGAAGATCAGTATTTTGTTAATAGTTTAAAATTGAACACCCTAAAATAACTACTTTTGTTCTATAAGTTATTTACTTGTAGAACAGAATTTTGTAGCAATTTAAAATCAAAATCTTCTAACTAATACTTTAGTTCCTTAAGTTATTTACTTGAAGATCAGAATTTTGTTAATAGTTTAAAATTGAAAACCCTAAAATAACAACTTTTGTTCTATAAGTTATTTACTTGAAGATCAGAATATTGTTAATAGTTTAAAATTGAAAACTCTAAAATAACTACTTTAGTTCTATAAGTTATTTACTTGTAGAACAGAATTTTGTAGCAATTTAAAATCAAAATCTTCTAACTAATACTTTAGTTCCTTAAGTTATTTACTTGAAGATCAGAATTTTATAATAGTTTAAAATTGAAAACCCTAAAATAACTAATTTTGTTCTATAAGTTATTTGCTTGAAGATCTGCATTTTGTTAGTAGTTTAAAATTAAAAACTCTAAATTAACTACTTCTGTTCTATAAGGTATTTACTTGAAGATCAGAATTTTGTTAATAGTTTAAAATTGAAAACTCTAAAATAACTACTTTTGTTCTATAAGTTATTTACTTGAAGAACAGAATTTTGTAGCAATTTGAAATCAAAATCTTCTAACTAATACTTTAGTTCCTTAAGTTATTTACTTGAAGATCAGAATTTTGTTAATAGTTTAAAATTGAAAACCCTAAAATAACTACTTTTGTTCTATAAGTTATTTACTTGAAGAACAGAATTTTGTAGCAATGTAAAGTCAAAATCTTCTAACTAATACTTTAGTTCTTTAAGTTATTTACTTGAAGATCAGAATTTTATAATAGTTTAAAATTGAAAACCCTAAAATAACTACTTTTGTTCTATAAGTTATTTACTTGAAGATCTGCATTTTGTTAATAGTTTAAAATTAAAAACTTTAAATTAACTACTTCTGTTCTATAAGTTATTTACATGAAGATCAGTATTTTGTTAATAGTTTAAAATTGAAAACCCTAAAATAACTACTTTTGTTCTATAGGTTATTTACATGAAGAACAGAATTTTGTAGCAATGTAAAATCAAAATCTTCTAACTAATACTTTAGTTCTTTAAGTTATTTACTTGAAGATCAGAATTTTGCTAATAGTTTAAAATTGAAAACCCTAAAATAACTACTTTTGTTCTATAAGTTATTTACTTGAAGATCTGCATTTTGTTAATAGTTTAAAATTAAAAACTCTAAATTAACTACTTCTGTTCTATAAGTTAAGTATATGAAGATAAGTATATTGTTAATAGTTTAAAATTGAAAACCCTAAAATAACTACTTTTGTTCTATAAGTTATTTACTTGAAGATCAGTATTTTGTTAATAGTTTAAAATTGAAAACCCTAAAATAACTACTTTTGTTCTATAAGTTATTTACTTGAAGAACAGAATTTTGTAGCAATTTAAAATCAAAATCTTCTAACTAATACTTTAGTTCCTTAAGTTATTTACTTGAAGATCAGAATTTTGTTAATAGTTTAAAATTGAAAACCCTAAAATAACTACTTTTGTTCTATAAGTTATTTACTTGAAGAACAGAATTTTGTAGCAATGTAAAATAACTACTTTTGTTCTATAAGTTATTTACTTGAAGATCAGAATATTGTTAATAGTTTAAAATTGAAAACTCTAAAATAACTACTGTAGTTCTATAAGGTATTTACTTGTAGAACAGAATTTTGTAGCAATTTAAAATCAAAATCTTCTAACTAATACTTTAGTTCCTTAAGTTATTTACTTGAAGATCAGAATTTTGTTAATAGTTTAAAATTGAAAACCCTAAAATAACTACTTTTGTTCTATAAGTTATTTACTTGAAGAACAGAATTTTGTAGCAATGTAAAGTCAAAATCTTCTAACTAATACTTTAGTTCTTTAAGTTATTTACTTGAAGATCAGAATTTTATAATAGTTTAAAATTGAAAACCCTAAAATAACTAATTTTGTTCTATAAGTTATTTACTTGAAGATCTGCATTTTGTTAGTAGTAAAATTAAAAACTCTAAATTAACTACTTCTGTTCTATAAGTTATTTACTTGAAGATCAGAATTTTGTTAATAGTTTAAAATTGAAAACTCTAAAATAACTACTTTTGTTCTATAAGTTATTTACTTGAAGAACAGAATTTTGTAGCAATTTGAAATCAAAATCTTCTAACTAATACTTTACTTCCTTAAGTTATTTACTTGAAGATCAGAATTTTGTTAATAGTTTAAAATTGAAAACCCTAAAATAACTACTTTTGTTCTATAAGTTATTTACTTGAAGAACAGAATTTTGTAGCAATGTAAAGTCAAAATCTTCTAACTAATACTTTACTTCCTTAAGTTATTTACTTGAAGATCAGAATTTTATAATAGTTTAAAATTGAAAACCCTAAAATAACTACTTTTAGTTCTATAAGTTATTTACGTGAAGATCTGCATTTTGTTAATAGTTTAAAATTAAAAACTCTAAATTAACTACTTCTGTTCTATAAGTTATTTACATGAAGATCAGTATTTTGTTAATAGTTTAAAATTGAAAACCCTAAAATAACTACTTTTGTTCTATAAGTTATTTACTTGAAGAACAGAATTTTGTAGCAATGTAAAATCAAAATCTTCTAACTAAAACTTTAGTTTTTTAAGTTATTTACTTGAAGATCAGAATTTTGCTAATAGTTTAAAATTGAAAACCCTAAAATAACTACTTTTGTTCTATAAGTTATTTACTTGAAGATCTGCATTTTGTTAATAGTTTAAAATTAAAAACTCTAAATTAAATACTTCTGTTCTATAAGTTAAGTATATGAAGATCAGTATTTTGTTAATAGTTTAAAATTGAAAACCCTAAAATAACTACTTTTGTTCTATAAGTTATTTACTTGAAGATCTGCATTTTGTTAATAGTTTAAAATTAAAAACTCTAAATTAACTACTTCTGTTCTATAAGTTATTTACATGAAGATCAGTATTTTGTTAATAGTTTAAAATTGAAAACCCTAAAATAACTACTTTTGTTCTATAAGTTATTTACTTGAAGAACAGAATTTTGTAACAATGTAAAATCAAAATCTTCTAACTAATACTTTAGTTCTTTAAGTTATTTAGTTGAAGATCAGAATTTTGCTAATAGTTTAAAATTGAAAAACCTAAAATAACTACTTTTGTTCTATAAGTTATTTACTTGAAGATCTGCATTTTGTTATTAGTTTAAAATTAAAAACTCTAAATTAACTACTTCTGTTCTATAAGTTAAGTATATAAAGATCAGTATTTTGTTAATAGTTTAAAATTGAAAACCCTAAAATAACTACTTTTGTTCTATAAGTTATTTACTTGAAGATCTGCATTTTGTTAATAGTTTAAAATTAAAAACTCTAAATTAACTACTTCTGTTCTATAAGTTATTTACTTGAAGATCAGTATTTTGTTAATAATTTAAAATTGAACACCCTAAAATAACTACTTTTGTTCTATAAGTTATTTACTTGAAGAACAGAATTTTGTAGCAATGTAAAATCAAAATCTTCTAACTAATACTTTAGTTCTTTAAGTTATTTACTTGAAGATCAGAATTTTGCTAATAGTTTAAAATTGAAAAACATAAAATAACTACTTTTGTTCTATAAGTTATTTACTTGAAGATCTGCATTTTGTTAATAGTTTAAAATTAAAAACTCTAAATTAACTACTTCTGTTCTATAAGTTATTTACTTGAAGATCAGAATTTTGTTAATAGTTTAAAATTGAAAACCCTAAAATAAAAACTTTTGTTCTATAAGTTATTTAATTGAAGATCAGAATATTGTTTATAGTTTAAAATTGAAAACTGTAAAATAACTACTTTAGTTCTATAAGTTATTTACTTGTAGAACAGAATTTTGTAGCAATTTAAAATCAAAATCTTCTAACTAATACTTTAGTTCCTTAAGTTATTTACTTGAACATCAGTATTTTGTTAATAGTTTAAAATTGAAAACCCTAAAATAACTACTTTTGTTCTATAAGTTATTTACTTGAAGATCAGAATATTGTTAATAGTTTAAAATTGAAAACTCTAAAATAACTACTTTAGTTCTATAAGTTATTTACTTGTAGAACAGAATTTTGTAGCAATTTAAAATCAAAATCTTCTAACTAATACTTTAGTTCCTTAAGTTATTTACTTGAAGAACAGAATTTTGTAGCAATGTAAAGTCAAAATCTTCTAACTAATACTTTAGTTCTTTAAGTTATTTACTTGAAGATCAGAATTTTATAATAGTTTAAAATGGAAAACCCTAAAATAACTAATTTTGTTCTATAAGTTATTTACTTGAAGATCTGCATTTTGTTAGTAGTTTAAAATTAAAAACTCTAAATTAACTACTTCTGTTCTATAAGTTATTTACTTGAAGATCAGAATTTTGTTAATAGTTTAAAATTGAAAACTCTAAAATAACTACTTTTGTTCTATAAGTTATTTACTTGAAGAACAGAATTTTGTAGCAATTTGAAATCAAAATCTTCTAACTAATACTTTAGTTCCTTAAGTTATTTACTTAAAGATCAGAATTTTGTTAATAGTTTAAAATTGAAAACCCTAAAATAACTACTTTTGTTCTATAAGTTATTTACTTGAAGAACAGAATTTTGTAGCAATGTAAAGTCAAAATCTTCTAACTAATACTTTAGTTCTTTAAGTTATTTACTTGAAGATCAGAATTTTATAATAGTTTAAAATTGAAAACCCTAAAATAACTACTTTTGTTCTATAAGTTATTTACGTGAAGATCTGCATTTTGTTAATAGTTTAAAATTAAAAACTCTAAATTAACTACTTCTGTTCTATAAGTTATTTACATGAAGATCAGTATTTTGTTAATAGTTTAAAATTGAAAACCCTAAAATAACTACTTTTGTTCTATAGGTTATTTACATGAAGAACAGAATTTTGTAGCAATGTAAAATCAAAATCTTCTAACTAATACTTTAGTTCTTTAAGTTATTTACTTGAAGAGCAGAATTTAGCTAATAGTTAAAAATTGAAAACCCTAAAATAACTACTTTTGTTCTTTAAGTTATTTACTTGAAGATCAGAATTTTGCTAATAGTTTAAGATTGAAAACCCTAAAATAACTACTTTTGTTCTATAAGTTATTTACGTGAAGATCTGCATTTTGTTAATAGTTTAAAATTTAAAACTCTAAATTAAATACTTCTGTTCTATAAGTTAAGTATATGAAGATCAGTATTTTGTTAATAGTTTAAAATTGAAAACCCTAAAATAACTACTTTTGTTCTATAAGTTATTTACTTGAAGATCTGCATTTTGTTAATAGTTTAAAATTAAAAACTCTAAATTAACTACTTCTGTTCTATAAGTTATTTACATGAAGATCAGTATTTTGTTAATAGTTTAAAATTGAAAACCCTAAAATAACTACTTTTGTTCTATAAGTTATTTACTTGAAGAACTGAATTTTGTAGCAATGTAAAATCAAAATCTTCTAACTAATACTTTAGTTCTTTAAGTTATTTACTTGAAGATCAGAATTTTGCTAATAGTTTAAAATTGAAAACCTAAAATAACTACTTTTGCTCTATAAGTTATTTACTTGAAGATCTGCATTTTGTTATTAGTTTAAAATTAAAAACTCTAAATTAACTACTTCTGTTCTATAAGTTAAGTATATGAAGATCAGTATTTTGTTAATAGTTTAAAATTGAAAACCCTAAAATAACTACTTTTGTTCTATAGGTTATTTACTTGAAGATCTGCATTTTGTTAATAGTTTAAAATTAAAAACTCTAAATTAACTACTTCTGTTCTATAAGTTATTTACTTGAAGATCAGTATTTTGTTAATAGTTTAAAATTGAAAACCCTAAAATAACTACTTTTGTTCTATAAGTTATTTATATGAAGATCAGTATTTTGTTAATAGTTTAAAATTGAACACCCTAAAATAACTACTTTTGTTCTATAAGTTATTTACTTGTAGAACAGAATTTTGTAGCAATTTAAAATCAAAATCTTCTAACTAATACTTTAGTTCCTTAAGTTATTTACTTGAAGATCAGAATTTTGTTAATAGTTTAAAATTGAAAACCCTAAAATAACAACTTTTGTTCTATAAGTTATTTACTTGAAGATCAGAATATTGTTAATAGTTTAAAATTGAAAACTCTAAAATAACTACTTTAGTTCTATAAGTTATTTACTTGTAGAACAGAATTTTGTAGCAATTTAAAATCAAAATCTTCTAACTAATACTTTAGTTCCTTAAGTTATTTACTTGAAGATCAGAATTTTATAATAGTTTAAAATTGAAAACCCTAAAATAACTAATTTTGTTCTATAAGTTATTTGCTTGAAGATCTGCATTTTGTTAGTAGTTTAAAATTAAAAACTCTAAATTAACTACTTCTGTTCTATAAGGTATTTACTTGAAGATCAGAATTTTGTTAATAGTTTAAAATTGAAAACTCTAAAATAACTACTTTTGTTCTATAAGTTATTTACTTGAAGAACAGAATTTTGTAGCAATTTGAAATCAAAATCTTCTAACTAATACTTTAGTTCCTTAAGTTATTTACTTGAAGATCAGAATTTTGTTAATAGTTTAAAATTGAAAACCCTAAAATAACTACTTTTGTTCTATAAGTTATTTACTTGAAGAACAGAATTTTGTAGCAATGTAAAGTCAAAATCTTCTAACTAATACTTTAGTTCTTTAAGTTATTTACTTGAAGATCAGAATTTTATAATAGTTTAAAATTGAAAACCCTAAAATAACTACTTTTGTTCTATAAGTTATTTACTTGAAGATCTGCATTTTGTTAATAGTTTAAAATTAAAAACTTTAAATTAACTACTTCTGTTCTATAAGTTATTTACATGAAGATCAGTATTTTGTTAATAGTTTAAAATTGAAAACCCTAAAATAACTACTTTTGTTCTATAGGTTATTTACATGAAGAACAGAATTTTGTAGCAATGTAAAATCAAAATCTTCTAACTAATACTTTAGTTCTTTAAGTTATTTACTTGAAGATCAGAATTTTGCTAATAGTTTAAAATTGAAAACCCTAAAATAACTACTTTTGTTCTATAAGTTATTTACTTGAAGATCTGCATTTTGTTAATAGTTTAAAATTAAAAACTCTAAATTAACTACTTCTGTTCTATAAGTTAAGTATATGAAGATAAGTATATTGTTAATAGTTTAAAATTGAAAACCCTAAAATAACTACTTTTGTTCTATAAGTTATTTACTTGAAGATCAGTATTTTGTTAATAGTTTAAAATTGAAAACCCTAAAATAACTACTTTTGTTCTATAAGTTATTTACATGAAGATCAGTATTTTGTTAATAGTTTAAAATTGAAAACCCTAAAATAAATACTTTTGTTCTATAAGTTATTTACTTGTAGAACAGAATTTTGTAGCAATTTAAAATCAAAATCTTCTAACTAATACTTTAGTTCCTTAAGTTATTTACTTGAAGATCAGAATTTTGTTAATAGTTTAAAATTGAAAACCCTAAAATAACAACTTTTGTTCTATAAGTTATTTACTTGAAGATCAGAATATTGTTAATAGTTTAAAATTGAAAACTCTAAAATAACTACTTTAGTTCTATAAGTTATTTACTTGTAGAACAGAATTTTGTAGCAATTTAAAATCAAAATCTTCTAACTAATACTTTAGTTCCTTAAGTTATTTACTTGAAGATCAGAATTTTGTTAATAGTTTAAAATTGAAAACCCTAAAATAACTACTTTTGTTCTATAAGTTATTTACTTGAAGAACAGAATTTTGTAGCAATGTAAAGTCAAAATCTTCTAACTAATACTTTAGTTCTTTAAGTTATTTACTTGAAGATCAGAATTTTATAATAGTTTAAAATTGAAAACCCTAAAATAACTAATTTTGTTCTATAAGTTATTTGCTTGAAGATCTGCATTTTGTTAGTAGTTTAAAATTAAAAACTCTAAATTAACTACTTCTGTTCAATAAGTTATTTACTTGAAGATCAGAATATTGTTAATAGTTTAAAATTGAAAACTCTAATATAACTACTTTAGTTCTATAAGTTATTTACTTGTAGAACAGAATTTTGTAGCAATTTAAAATCAAAATCTTCTAACTAATACTTTAGTTCCTTAAGTTATTTACTTGAAGATCAGAATTTTGTTAATAGTTTAAAATTGAAAACCCTAAAATAACTACTTTTGTTCTATAAGTTATTTACATGAAGATCAGTATTTTGTTAATAGTTTAAAATTGAAAACCCTAAAATAACTACTTTTGTTCTATAAGTTATTTACTTGAAGATCAGAATATTGTTAATAGTTTAAAATTGAAAACTCTAAAATAACTACTGTAGTTCTATAAGGTATTTACTTGTAGAACAGAATTTTGTAGCAATTTAAAATCAAAATCTTCTAACTAATACTTTAGTTCCTTAAGTTATTTACTTGAAGATCAGAATTTTGTAACAATGTAAAATCAAAATCTTCTAACTAATACTTTAGTTCTTTAAGTTATTTAGTTGAAGATCAGAATTTTGCTAATAGTTTAAAATTGAAAAACCTAAAATAACTACTTTTGTTCTATAAGTTATTTACTTGAAGATCTGCATTTTGTTATTAGTTTAAAATTAAAAACTCTAAATTAACTACTTCTGTTCTATAAGTTAAGTATATAAAGATCAGTATTTTGTTAATAGTTTAAAATTGAAAACCCTAAAATAACTACTTTTGTTCTATAAGTTATTTACTTGAAGATCTGCATTTTGTTAATAGTTTAAAATTAAAAACTCTAAATTAACTACTTCTGTTCTATAAGTTATTTACTTGAAGATCAGTATTTTGTTAATAATTTAAAATTGAACACCCTAAAATAACTACTTTTGTTCTATAAGTTATTTACTTGAAGAACAGAATTTTGTAGCAATGTAAAATCAAAATCTTCTAACTAATACTTTAGTTCTTTAAGTTATTTACTTGAAGATCAGAATTTTGCTAATAGTTTAAAATTGAAAAACCTAAAATAACTACTTTTGTTCTATAAGTTATTTACTTGAAGATCTGCATTTTGTTAATAGTTTAAAATTAAAAACTCTAAATTAACTACTTCTGTTCTATAAGTTATTTACTTGAAGATCAGAATTTTGTTAATAGTTTAAAATTGAAAACCCTAAAATAAAAACTTTTGTTCTATAAGTTATTTAATTGAAGATCAGAATATTGTTTATAGTTTAAAATTGAAAACTGTAAAATAACTACTTTAGTTCTATAAGTTATTTACTTGTAGAACAGAATTTTGTAGCAATTTAAAATCAAAATCTTCTAACTAATACTTTAGTTCCTTAAGTTATTTACTTGAACATCAGTATTTTGTTAATAGTTTAAAATTGAAAACCCTAAAATAACTACTTTTGTTCTATAAGTTATTTACTTGAAGATCAGAATATTGTTAATAGTTTAAAATTGAAAACTCTAAAATAACTACTTTAGTTCTATAAGTTATTTACTTGTAGAACAGAATTTTGTAGCAATTTAAAATCAAAATCTTCTAACTAATACTTTAGTTCCTTAAGTTATTTACTTGAAGAACAGAATTTTGTAGCAATGTAAAGTCAAAATCTTCTAACTAATACTTTAGTTCTTTAAGTTATTTACTTGAAGATCAGAATTTTATAATAGTTTAAAATGGAAAACCCTAAAATAACTAATTTTGTTCTATAAGTTATTTACTTGAAGATCTGCATTTTGTTAGTAGTTTAAAATTAAAAACTCTAAATTAACTACTTCTGTTCTATAAGTTATTTACTTGAAGATCAGAATTTTGTTAATAGTTTAAAATTGAAAACTCTAAAATAACTACTTTTGTTCTATAAGTTATTTACTTGAAGAACAGAATTTTGTAGCAATTTGAAATCAAAATCTTCTAACTAATACTTTAGTTCCTTAAGTTATTTACTTAAAGATCAGAATTTTGTTAATAGTTTAAAATTGAAAACCCTAAAATAACTACTTTTGTTCTATAAGTTATTTACTTGAAGAACAGAATTTTGTAGCAATGTAAAGTCAAAATCTTCTAACTAATACTTTAGTTCTTTAAGTTATTTACTTGAAGATCAGAATTTTATAATAGTTTAAAATTGAAAACCCTAAAATAACTACTTTTGTTCTATAAGTTATTTACGTGAAGATCTGCATTTTGTTAATAGTTTAAAATTAAAAACTCTAAATTAACTACTTCTGTTCTATAAGTTATTTACATGAAGATCAGTATTTTGTTAATAGTTTAAAATTGAAAACCCTAAAATAACTACTTTTGTTCTATAGGTTATTTACATGAAGAACAGAATTTTGTAGCAATGTAAAATCAAAATCTTCTAACTAATACTTTAGTTCTTTAAGTTATTTACTTGAAGAGCAGAATTTAGCTAATAGTTAAAAATTGAAAACCCTAAAATAACTACTTTTGTTCTTTAAGTTATTTACTTGAAGATCAGAATTTTGCTAATAGTTTAAGATTGAAAACCCTAAAATAACTACTTTTGTTCTATAAGTTATTTACTTGAAGATCTGCATTTTGTTAATAGTTTAAAATTTAAAACTCTAAATTAAATACTTCTGTTCTATAAGTTAAGTATATGAAGATCAGTATTTTGTTAATAGTTTAAAATTGAAAACCCTAAAATAACTACTTTTGTTCTATAAGTTATTTACTTGAAGATCTGCATTTTGTTAATAGTTTAAAATTAAAAACTCTAAATTAACTACTTCTGTTCTATAAGTTATTTACATGAAGATCAGTATTTTGTTAATAGTTTAAAATTGAAAACCCTAAAATAACTACTTTTGTTCTATAAGTTATTTACTTGAAGAACTGAATTTTGTAGCAATGTAAAATCAAAATCTTCTAACTAATACTTTAGTTCTTTAAGTTATTTACTTGAAGATCAGAATTTTGCTAATAGTTTAAAATTGAAAACCTAAAATAACTACTTTTGCTCTATAAGTTATTTACTTGAAGATCTGCATTTTGTTATTAGTTTAAAATTAAAAACTCTAAATTAACTACTTCTGTTCTATAAGTTAAGTATATGAAGATCAGTATTTTGTTAATAGTTTAAAATTGAAAACCCTAAAATAACTACTTTTGTTCTATAGGTTATTTACTTGAAGATCTGCATTTTGTTAATAGTTTAAAATTAAAAACTCTAAATTAACTACTTCTGTTCTATAAGTTATTTACTTGAAGATCAGTATTTTGTTAATAGTTTAAAATTGAAAACCCTAAAATAACTACTTTTGTTCTATAAGTTATTTATATGAAGATCAGTATTTTGTTAATAGTTTAAAATTGAACACCCTAAAATAACTACTTTTGTTCTATAAGTTATTTACTTGTAGAACAGAATTTTGTAGCAATTTAAAATCAAAATCTTCTAACTAATACTTTAGTTCCTTAAGTTATTTACTTGAAGATCAGAATTTTGTTAATAGTTTAAAATTGAAAACCCTAAAATAACAACTTTTGTTCTATAAGTTATTTACTTGAAGATCAGAATATTGTTAATAGTTTAAAATTGAAAACTCTAAAATAACTACTTTAGTTCTATAAGTTATTTACTTGTAGAACAGAATTTTGTAGCAATTTAAAATCAAAATCTTCTAACTAATACTTTAGTTCCTTAAGTTATTTACTTGAAGATCAGAATTTTATAATAGTTTAAAATTGAAAACCCTAAAATAACTAATTTTGTTCTATAAGTTATTTGCTTGAAGATCTGCATTTTGTTAGTAGTTTAAAATTAAAAACTCTAAATTAACTACTTCTGTTCTATAAGGTATTTACTTGAAGATCAGAATTTTGTTAATAGTTTAAAATTGAAAACTCTAAAATAACTACTTTTGTTCTATAAGTTATTTACTTGAAGAACAGAATTTTGTAGCAATTTGAAATCAAAATCTTCTAACTAATACTTTAGTTCCTTAAGTTATTTACTTGAAGATCAGAATTTTGTTAATAGTTTAAAATTGAAAACCCTAAAATAACTACTTTTGTTCTATAAGTTATTTACTTGAAGAACAGAATTTTGTAGCAATGTAAAGTCAAAATCTTCTAACTAATACTTTAGTTCTTTAAGTTATTTACTTGAAGATCAGAATTTTATAATAGTTTAAAATTGAAAACCCTAAAATAACTACTTTTGTTCTATAAGTTATTTACTTGAAGATCTGCATTTTGTTAATAGTTTAAAATTAAAAACTCTAAATTAACTACTTCTGTTCTATAAGTTATTTACATGAAGATCAGTATTTTGTTAATAGTTTAAAATTGAAAACCCTAAAATAACTACTTTTGTTCTATAGGTTATTTACATGAAGAACAGAATTTTGTAGCAATGTAAAATCAAAATCTTCTAACTAATACTTTAGTTCTTTAAGTTATTTACTTGAAGATCAGAATTTTGCTAATAGTTTAAAATTGAAAACCCTAAAATAACTACTTTTGTTCTATAAGTTATTTACTTGAAGATCTGCATTTTGTTAATAGTTTAAAATTAAAAACTCTAAATTAACTACTTCTGTTCTATAAGTTAAGTATATGAAGATAAGTATATTGTTAATAGTTTAAAATTGAAAACCCTAAAATAACTACTTTTGTTCTATAAGTTATCTACTTGAAGATCAGTATTTTGTTAATAGTTTAAAATTGAAAACCCTAAAATAACTACTTTTGTTCTATAAGTTATTTACATGAAGATCAGTATTTTGTTAATAGTTTAAAATTGAAAACCCTAAAATAAATACTTTTGTTCTATAAGTTATTTACTTGTAGAACAGAATTTTGTAGCAATTTAAAATCAAAATCTTCTAACTAATACTTTAGTTCCTTAAGTTATTTACTTGAAGATCAGAATTTTGTTAATAGTTTAAAATTGAAAACCCTAAAATAACAACTTTTGTTCTATAAGTTATTTACTTGAAGATCAGAATATTGTTAATAGTTTAAAATTGAAAACTCTAAAATAACTACTTTAGTTCTATAAGTTATTTACTTGTAGAACAGAATTTTGTAGCAATTTAAAATCAAAATCTTCTAACTAATACTTTAGTTCCTTAAGTTATTTACTTGAAGATCAGAATTTTGTTAATAGTTTAAAATTGAAAACCCTAAAATAACTACTTTTGTTCTATAAGTTATTTACTTGAAGAACAGAATTTTGTAGCAATGTAAAGTCAAAATCTTCTAACTAATACTTTAGTTCTTTAAGTTATTTACTTGAAGATCAGAATTTTATAATAGTTTAAAATTGAAAACCCTAAAATAACTAATTTTGTTCTATAAGTTATTTGCTTGAAGATCTGCATTTTGTTAGTAGTTTAAAATTAAAAACTCTAAATTAACTACTTCTGTTCAATAAGTTATTTACTTGAAGATCAGAATATTGTTAATAGTTTAAAATTGAAAACTCTAATATAACTACTTTAGTTCTATAAGTTATTTACTTGTAGAACAGAATTTTGTAGCAATTTAAAATCAAAATCTTCTAACTAATACTTTAGTTCCTTAAGTTATTTACTTGAAGATCAGAATTTTGTTAATAGTTTAAAATTGAAAACCCTAAAATAACTACTTTTGTTCTATAAGTTATTTACATGAAGATCAGTATTTTGTTAATAGTTTAAAATTGAAAACCCTAAAATAACTACTTTTGTTCTATAAGTTATTTACTTGAAGATCAGAATATTGTTAATAGTTTAAAATTGAAAACTCTAAAATAACTACTGTAGTTCTATAAGGTATTTACTTGTAGAACAGAATTTTGTAGCAATTTAAAATCAAAATCTTCTAACTAATACTTTAGTTCCTTAAGTTATTTACTTGAAGATCAGAATTTTGTTAATAGTTTAAAATTGAAAACCCTAAAATAACTACTTTTGTTCTATAAGTTATTTACTTGAAGAACAGAATTTTGTAGCAATGTAAAGTCAAAATCTTCTAACTAATACTTTAGTTCTTTAAGTTATTTACTTGAAGATCAGAATTTTATAATAGTTTAAAATTGAAAACCCTAAAATAACTAATTTAGTTCTATAAGTTATTTACTTGAAGATCTGCATTTTGTTAGTAGTAAAATTAAAAACTCTAAATTAACTACTTCTGTTCTATAAGTTATTTACTTGAAGATCAGAATTTTGTTAATAGTTTAAAATTGAAAACTCTAAAATAACTACTTTTGTTCTATAAGTTATTTACTTGAAGAACAGAATTTTGTAGCAATTTGAAATCAAAATCTTCTAACTAATACTTTACTTCCTTAAGTTATTTACTTGAAGATCAGAATTTTGTTAATAGTTTAAAATTGAAAACCCTAAAATAACTACTTTTGTTCTATAAGTTATTTACTTGAAGAACAGAATTTTGTAGCAATGTAAAGTCAAAATCTTCTAACTAATACTTTAGTTCTTTAAGGTATTTACTTGAAGATCAGAATTTTATAATAGTTTAAAATTGAAAACCCTAAAATAACTACTTTTGTTCTATAAGTTATTTACGTGAAGATCTGCATTTTGTTAATAGTTTAAAATTAAAAACTCTAAATTAACTACTTCTGTTCTATAAGTTATTTACATGAAGATCAGTATTTTGTTAATAGTTTAAAATTGAAAACCCTAAAATAACTACTTTTGTTCTATAAGTTATTTACTTGAAGAACAGAATTTTGTAGCAATGTAAAATCAAAATCTTCTAACTAAAACTTTAGTTTTTTAAGTTATTTACTTGAAGATCAGAATTTTGCTAATAGTTTAAAATTGAAAACCCTAAAATAACTACTTTTGTTCTATAAGTTATTTACTTGAAGATCTGCATTTTGTTAATAGTTTAAAATTAAAAACTCTAAATTAACTACTTCTGTTCTATAAGTTATTTACATGAAGATCAGTATTTTGTTAATAGTTTAAAATTGAAAACCCTAAAATAACTACTTTTGTTCTATAAGTTATTTACTTGAAGAACAGAATTTTGTAACAATGTAAAATCAAAATCTTCTAACTAATACTTTAGTTCTTTAAGTTATTTACTTGAAGATCAGAATTTTGCTAATAGTTTAAAATTGAAAAACCTAAAATAACTACTTTTGTTCTATAAGTTATTTACTTGAAGATCTGCATTTTGTTATTAGTTTAAAATTAAAAACTCTAAATTAACTATTTTTCTGTTCTATAAGTTAAGTATATGAAGATCAGTATTTTGTTAATAGTTTAAAATTGAAAACCCTAAAATAACTACTTTTGTTCTATAAGTTATTTACTTGAAGATCTGCATTTTGTTAATAGTTTAAAATTTAAAACTCTAAATTAACTACTTCTGTTCTATAAGTTATTTACATGAAGATCAGTATTTTGTTAATAGTTTAAAATTGAAAACCCTAAAATAACTACTTTTGTTCTATAAGTTATTTACTTGAAGAACTGAATTTTGTAGCAATGTAAAATCAAAATCTTCTAACTAATACTTTAGTTCTTTAAGTTATTTACTTGAAGATCAGAATTTTGCTAATAGTTTAAAATTGAAAACCTAAAATAACTACTTTTGCTCTATAAGTTATTTACTTGAAGATCTGCATTTTGTTATTAGTTTAAAATTAAAAACTCTAAATTAACTACTTCTGTTCTATAAGTTAAGTATATGAAGATCAGTATTTTGTTAATAGTTTAAAATTGAAAACCCTAAAATAACTACTTTTGTTCTATAGGTTATTTACTTGAAGATCTGCATTTTGTTAATAGTTTAAAATTAAAAACTCTAAATTAACTACTTCTGTTCTATAAGTTATTTACTTGAAGATCAGTATTTTGTTAATAGTTTAAAATTGAAAACCCTAAAATAACTACTTTTGTTCTATAAGTTATTTATATGAAGATCAGTATTTTGTTAATAGTTTAAAATTGAACACCCTAAAATAACTACTTTTGTTCTATAAGTTATTTACTTGTAGAACAGAATTTTGTAGCAATTTAAAATCAAAATCTTCTAACTAATACTTTAGTTCCTTAAGTTATTTACTTGAAGATCAGAATTTTGTTAATAGTTTAAAATTGAAAACCCTAAAATAACAACTTTTGTTCTATAAGTTATTTACTTGAAGATCAGAATATTGTTAATAGTTTAAAATTGAAAACTCTAAAATAACTACTTTAGTTCTATAAGTTATTTACTTGTAGAACAGAATTTTGTAGCAATTTAAAATCAAAATCTTCTAACTAATACTTTAGTTCCTTAAGTTATTTACTTGAAGATCAGAATTTTATAATAGTTTAAAATTGAAAACCCTAAAATAACTAATTTTGTTCTATAAGTTATTTGCTTGAAGATCTGCATTTTGTTAGTAGTTTAAAATTAAAAACTCTAAATTAACTACTTCTGTTCTATAAGGTATTTACTTGAAGATCAGAATTTTGTTAATAGTTTAAAATTGAAAACTCTAAAATAACTACTTTTGTTCTATAAGTTATTTACTTGAAGAACAGAATTTTGTAGCAATTTGAAATCAAAATCTTCTAACTAATACTTTAGTTCCTTAAGTTATTTACTTGAAGATCAGAATTTTGTTAATAGTTTAAAATTGAAAACCCTAAAATAACTACTTTTGTTCTATAAGTTATTTACTTGAAGAACAGAATTTTGTAGCAATGTAAAGTCAAAATCTTCTAACTAATACTTTAGTTCTTTAAGTTATTTACTTGAAGATCAGAATTTTATAATAGTTTAAAATTGAAAACCCTAAAATAACTACTTTTGTTCTATAAGTTATTTACTTGAAGATCTGCATTTTGTTAATAGTTTAAAATTAAAAACTCTAAATTAACTACTTCTGTTCTATAAGTTATTTACATGAAGATCAGTATTTTGTTAATAGTTTAAAATTGAAAACCCTAAAATAACTACTTTTGTTCTATAGGTTATTTACATGAAGAACAGAATTTTGTAGCAATGTAAAATCAAAATCTTCTAACTAATACTTTAGTTCTTTAAGTTATTTACTTGAAGATCAGAATTTTGCTAATAGTTTAAAATTGAAAACCCTAAAATAACTACTTTTGTTCTATAAGTTATTTACTTGAAGATCTGCATTTTGTTAATAGTTTAAAATTAAAAACTCTAAATTAACTACTTCTGTTCTATAAGTTAAGTATATGAAGATAAGTATATTGTTAATAGTTTAAAATTGAAAACCCTAAAATAACTACTTTTGTTCTATAAGTTATTTACTTGAAGATCAGTATTTTGTTAATAGTTTAAAATTGAAAACCCTAAAATAACTACTTTTGTTCTATAAGTTATTTACATGAAGATCAGTATTTTGTTAATAGTTTAAAATTGAAAACCCTAAAATAAATACTTTTGTTCTATAAGTTATTTACTTGTAGAACAGAATTTTGTAGCAATTTAAAATCAAAATCTTCTAACTAATACTTTAGTTCCTTAAGTTATTTACTTGAAGATCAGAATTTTGTTAATAGTTTAAAATTGAAAACCCTAAAATAACAACTTTTGTTCTATAAGTTATTTACTTGAAGATCAGAATATTGTTAATAGTTTAAAATTGAAAACTCTAAAATAACTACTTTAGTTCTATAAGTTATTTACTTGTAGAACAGAATTTTGTAGCAATTTAAAATCAAAATCTTCTAACTAATACTTTAGTTCCTTAAGTTATTTACTTGAAGATCAGAATTTTGTTAATAGTTTAAAATTGAAAACCCTAAAATAACTACTTTTGTTCTATAAGTTATTTACTTGAAGAACAGAATTTTGTAGCAATGTAAAGTCAAAATCTTCTAACTAATACTTTAGTTCTTTAAGTTATTTACTTGAAGATCAGAATTTTATAATAGTTTAAAATTGAAAACCCTAAAATAACTAATTTTGTTCTATAAGTTATTTGCTTGAAGATCTGCATTTTGTTAGTAGTTTAAAATTAAAAACTCTAAATTAACTACTTCTGTTCAATAAGTTATTTACTTGAAGATCAGAATATTGTTAATAGTTTAAAATTGAAAACTCTAATATAACTACTTTAGTTCTATAAGTTATTTACTTGTAGAACAGAATTTTGTAGCAATTTAAAATCAAAATCTTCTAACTAATACTTTAGTTCCTTAAGTTATTTACTTGAAGATCAGAATTTTGTTAATAGTTTAAAATTGAAAACCCTAAAATAACTACTTTTGTTCTATAAGTTATTTACATGAAGATCAGTATTTTGTTAATAGTTTAAAATTGAAAACCCTAAAATAACTACTTTTGTTCTATAAGTTATTTACTTGAAGATCAGAATATTGTTAATAGTTTAAAATTGAAAACTCTAAAATAACTACTGTAGTTCTATAAGGTATTTACTTGTAGAACAGAATTTTGTAGCAATTTAAAATCAAAATCTTCTAACTAATACTTTAGTTCCTTAAGTTATTTACTTGAAGATCAGAATTTTGTTAATAGTTTAAAATTGAAAACCCTAAAATAACTACTTTTGTTCTATAAGTTATTTACTTGAAGAACAGAATTTTGTAGCAATGTAAAGTCAAAATCTTCTAACTAATACTTTAGTTCTTTAAGTTATTTACTTGAAGATCAGAATTTTATAATAGTTTAAAATTGAAAACCCTAAAATAACTAATTTAGTTCTATAAGTTATTTACTTGAAGATCTGCATTTTGTTAGTAGTAAAATTAAAAACTCTAAATTAACTACTTCTGTTCTATAAGTTATTTACTTGAAGATCAGAATTTTGTTAATAGTTTAAAATTGAAAACTCTAAAATAACTACTTTTGTTCTATAAGTTATTTACTTGAAGAACAGAATTTTGTAGCAATTTGAAATCAAAATCTTCTAACTAATACTTTACTTCCTTAAGTTATTTACTTGAAGATCAGAATTTTGTTAATAGTTTAAAATTGAAAACCCTAAAATAACTACTTTTGTTCTATAAGTTATTTACTTGAAGAACAGAATTTTGTAGCAATGTAAAGTCAAAATCTTCTAACTAATACTTTAGTTCTTTAAGGTATTTACTTGAAGATCAGAATTTTATAATAGTTTAAAATTGAAAACCCTAAAATAACTACTTTTGTTCTATAAGTTATTTACGTGAAGATCTGCATTTTGTTAATAGTTTAAAATTAAAAACTCTAAATTAACTACTTCTGTTCTATAAGTTATTTACATGAAGATCAGTATTTTGTTAATAGTTTAAAATTGAAAACCCTAAAATAACTACTTTTGTTCTATAAGTTATTTACTTGAAGAACAGAATTTTGTAGCAATGTAAAATCAAAATCTTCTAACTAAAACTTTAGTTTTTTAAGTTATTTACTTGAAGATCAGAATTTTGCTAATAGTTTAAAATTGAAAACCCTAAAATAACTACTTTTGTTCTATAAGTTATTTACTTGAAGATCTGCATTTTGTTAATAGTTTAAAATTAAAAACTCTAAATTAACTACTTCTGTTCTATAAGTTATTTACATGAAGATCAGTATTTTGTTAATAGTTTAAAATTGAAAACCCTAAAATAACTACTTTTGTTCTATAAGTTATTTACTTGAAGAACAGAATTTTGTAACAATGTAAAATCAAAATCTTCTAACTAATACTTTAGTTCTTTAAGTTATTTACTTGAAGATCAGAATTTTGCTAATAGTTTAAAATTGAAAAACCTAAAATAACTACTTTTGTTCTATAAGTTATTTACTTGAAGATCTGCATTTTGTTATTAGTTTAAAATTAAAAACTCTAAATTAACTATTTTTCTGTTCTATAAGTTAAGTATATGAAGATCAGTATTTTGTTAATAGTTTAAAATTGAAAACCCTAAAATAACTACTTTTGTTCTATAAGTTATTTACTTGAAGATCTGCATTTTGTTAATAGTTTAAAATTAAAAACTCTAAATTAACTACTTCTGTTCTATAAGTTATTTAGTTGAAGATCAGAATTTTGTTAATAGTTTAAAATTGAAAACCCTAAAATAAAAACTTTTGTTCTATAAGTTATTTAATTGAAGATCAGAATATTGTTAATAGTTTAAAATTGAAAACTCTAAAATAACTACTTTAGTTCTATAAGTTATTTACTTGTAGAACAGAATTTTGTAGCAATTTAAAATCAAAATCTTCTAACTAATACTTTAGTTCCTTAAGTTATTTACTTGAACATCAGTATTTTGTTAATAGTTTAAAATTGAAAACCCTAAAATAACTACTTTTGTTCTATAAGTTATTTACTTGAAGATCAGAATATTGTTAATAGTTTAAAATTGAAAACTCTAAAATAACTACTTTAGTTCTATAAGTTATTTACTTGTAGAACAGAATTTTGCAGCAATTTTAAATCAAAATCTTCTAACTAATACTTTAGTTCCTTAAGTTATTTACTTGAAGAACAGAATTTTGTAGCAATGTAAAGTCAAAATCTTCTAACTAATACTTTAGTTCTTTAAGTTATTTACTTGAAGATCAGAATTTTGCTAATAGTTTAAAATTGAAAAACCTAAAATAACTACTTTTGTTCTATAAGTTATTTACTTGAAGATCTGCATTTTGTTAATAGTTTAAAATTAAAAACTCTAAATTAACTACTTCTGTTCTATAAGTTATTTAGTTGAAGATCAGAATTTTGTTAATAGTTTAAAATTGAAAACCCTAAAATAAAAACTTTTGTTCTATAAGTTATTTAATTGAAGATCAGAATATTGTTAATAGTTTAAAATTGAAAACTCTAAAATAACTACTTTAGTTCTATAAGTTATTTACTTGTAGAACAGAATTTTGTAGCAATTTAAAATCAAAATCTTCTAACTAATACTTTAGTTCCTTAAGTTATTTACTTGAACATCAGTATTTTGTTAATAGTTTAAAATTGAAAACCCTAAAATAACTACTTTTGTTCTATAAGTTATTTACTTGAAGATCAGAATATTGTTAATAGTTTAAAATTGAAAACTCTAAAATAACTACTTTAGTTCTATAAGTTATTTATTTGTAGAACAGAATTTTGTAGCAATTTAAAATCAAAATCTTCTAACTAATACTTTAGTTCCTTAAGTTATTTACTTGAAGAACAGAATTTTGTAGCAATGTAAAGTCAAAATCTTCTAACTAATACTTTAGTTCTTTAAGTTATTTACTTGAAGATCAGAATTTTATAATAGTTTAAAATTGAAAACCCTAAAATAACTAATTTTGTTCTATAAGTTATTTACTTGAAGATCTGCATTTTGTTAGTAGTTTAAAATTAAAAACTCTAAATTAACTACTTCTGTTCTATAAGTTATTTACTTGAAGATCAGAATTTTGATAATAGTTTAAAATTGAAAACTCTAAAATAACTACTTTTGTTCTATAAGTTATTTACTTGAAGAACAGAATTTTGTAGCAATTTGAAATCAAAATCTTCTAACTAATACTTTAGTTCCTTAAGTTATTTACTTAAAGATCAGAATTTTGTTAATAGTTTAAAATTGAAAACCCTAAAATAACTACTTTTGTTCTATAAGTTATTTACTTGAAGAACAGAATTTTGTAGCAATGTAAAGTCAAAATCTTCTAACTAATACTTTAGTTCTTTAAGTTATTTACTTGAAGATAAGAATTTTATAATAGTTTAAAATTGAAAACCCTAAAATAACTACTTTTGTTCTATAAGTTATTTACTTGAAGAACAGAATTTTGTAGCAATGTAAAGTCAAAATCTTCTAACTAATACTTTAGTTCTTTAAGTTATTTACTTGAAGATAAGAATTTTATAATAGTTTAAAATTGAAAACCCTAAAATAACTACTTTTGTTCTATAAGTTATTTACGTGAAGATCTGCATATTGTTAATAGTTTAAAATTAAAAACTCTAAAATAACTACTTTAGTTCTATAAGTTATTTACTTGTAGAACAGAATTTTGTAGCAATTTAAAATCAAAATCTTCTAACTAATACTTTAGTTCCTTAAGTTATTTACTTGAAGAACAGAATTTTGTAGCAATGTAAAGTCAAAATCTTCTAACTAATACTTTAGTTCTTTAAGTTATTTACTTGAAGATCAGAATTTTATAATAGTTTAAAATTGAAAACCCTAAAATAACTAATTTTGTTCTATAAGTTATTTACTTGAAGATCTGCATTTTGTTAGTAGTTTAAAATTAAAAACTCTAAATTAACTACTTCTGTTCTATAAGTTATTTACTTGAAGATCAGAATTTTGTTAATAGTTTAAAATTGAAAACTCTAAAATAACTACTTTTGTTCTATAAGTTATTTACTTGAAGAACAGAATTTTGTAGCAATTTGAAATCAAAATCTTCTAACTAATACTTTAGTTCCTTAAGTTATTTACTTAAAGATCAGAATTTTGTTAATAGTTTAAAATTGAAAACCCTAAAATAACTACTTTTGTTCTATAAGTTATTTACTTGAAGAACAGAATTTTGTAGCAATGTAAAGTCAAAATCTTCTAACTAATACTTTAGTTCTTTAAGTTATTTACTTGAAGATAAGAATTTTATAATAGTTTAAAATTGAAAACCCTAAAATAACTACTTTTGTTCTATAAGTTATTTACTTGAAGAACAGAATTTTGTAGCAATGTAAAGTCAAAATCTTCTAACTAATACTTTAGTTCTTTAAGTTATTTACTTGAAGATAAGAATTTTATAATAGTTTAAAATTGAAAACCCTAAAATAACTACTTTTGTTCTATAAGTTATTTACGTGAAGATCTGCATATTGTTAATAGTTTAAAATTAAAAACTCTAAAATAACTACTTTAGTTCTATAAGTTATTTACTTGTAGAACAGAATTTTGTAGCAATTTAAAATCAAAATCTTCTAACTAATACTTTAGTTCCTTAAGTTATTTACTTGAAGAACAGAATTTTGTAGCAATGTAAAGTCAAAATCTTCTAACTAATACTTTAGTTCTTTAAGTTATTTACTTGAAGATCAGAATTTTATAATAGTTTAAAATTGAAAACCCTAAAATAACTAATTTTGTTCTATAAGTTATTTACTTGAAGATCTGCATTTTGTTAGTAGTTTAAAATTAAAAACTCTAAATTAACTACTTCTGTTCTATAAGTTATTTACTTGAAGATCAGAATTTTGTTAATAGTTTAAAATTGAAAACTCTAAAATAACTACTTTTGTTCTATAAGTTATTTACTTGAAGAACAGAATTTTGTAGCAATTTGAAATCAAAATCTTCTAACTAATACTTTAGTTCCTTAAGTTATTTACTTAAAGATCAGAATGTTGTTAATAGTTTAAAATTGAAAACCCTAAAATAACTACTTTTGTTCTATAAGTTATTTACTTGAAGAACAGAATTTTGTAGCAATGTAAAGTCAAAATCTTCTAACTAATACTTTAGTTCTTTAAGTTATTTACTTGAAGATAAGAATTTTATAATAGTTTAAAATTGAAAACCCTAAAATAACTACTTTTGTTCTATAAGTTATTTACGTGAAGATCTGCATATTGTTAATAGTTTAAAATTAAAAACTCTAAATTAACTACTTCTGTTCTATAAGTTATTTACATGAAGATCTGCATTTTGTTAATAGTTTAAAATTAAAAACTCTAAATTAACTACTTCTGTTCTATAAGTTATTTACATGAAGATCAGTATTTTGTTAATAGTTTAAAATTGAAAACCCTAAAATAACTACTTTTGTTCTGTAAGTTATTTACTTGAAGAACAGAATTTTGTAGCAATGTAAAATCAAAATCTTCTAACTAAAACTTTAGTTCTTTCAGTTATTTACTTGAAGATCAGAATTTTGCTAATAGTTTAAGATTGAAAACCCTAAAATAACTACTTTTGTTCTATAAGTTATTTACTTGAAGATCTGCATTTTGTTAATAGTTTAAAATTAAAAACTCTAAATTAAATACTTCTGTTCTATAAGTTAAGTATATGAAGATCAGTATTTTGTTAATAGTTTAAAATTGAAAACCCTAAAATAACTACTTTTGTTCTATAAGCTATTTACTTGAAGATCTGCATTTTGTTAATAGTTTAAAATTAAAAACTCTAAATTAACTACTTCTGTTCTATAAGTTATTTACATGAAGATCAGTATTTTGTTAATAGTTTAAAATTAAAAACTCTAAATTAACTACTTCTGTTCGATAAGTTATTTACTTGAAGATCAGTATTTTGTTAATAGTTTAAAATTGAAAACCCTAAAATAACTACTTTTGTTCTATAAGTTATTTACATGAAGATCAGTATTTTGTTAATAGTTTAAAATTGAACACCCTAAAATAACTACTTTTGTTCTATAAGTTATTTACTTGTAGAACAGAATTTTGTAGCAATTTAAAATCAAAATCTTCTAACTAATACTTTAGTTCCTTAAGTTATTTACTTGAAGATCAGAATTTTGTTAATAGTTTAAAATTGAAAACCCTAAAATAACAACTTTTGTTCTATAAGTTATTTACTTGAAGATCAGAATATTGTTAATAGTTTAAAATTGAAAACTCTAAAATAACTACTTTAGTTCTATAAGTTATTTATTTGTAGAACAGAATTTTGTAGCAATTTAAAATCAAAATCTTCTAACTAATACTTTAGTTCCTTAAGTTATTTACTTGAAGATCAGAATTTTATAATAGTTTAAAATTGAAAACCCTAAAATAACTAATTTTGTTCTATAAGTTATTTGCTTGAAGATCTGCATTTTGTTAGTAGTTTAAAATTAAAAACTCTAAATTAACTACTTCTGTTCTATAAAGTATTTACTTGAAGATCAGAATTTTGTTAATAGTTTAAAATTGAAAACTCTAAAATAACTACTTTTGTTCTATAAGTTATTTACTTGAAGAACAGAATTTTGTACCAATTTGAAATCAAAATCTTCTAACTAATACTTTAGTTCCTTAAGTTATTTACTTGAAGATCAGAATTTTGTTAATAGTTTAAAATTGAAAACCCTAAAATAACTACTTTTGTTCTATAAGTTATTTACTTGAAGAACAGAATTTTGTAGCAATGTAAAGTCAAAATCTTCTAACTAATACTTTAGTTCTTTAAGTTATTTACTTGAAGATCAGAATTTTATAATAGTTTAAAATTGAAAACCCTAAAATAACTACTTTTGTTCTATAAGTTATTTACTTGAAGATCTGCATTTTGTTAATAGTTTAAAATTAAAAACTCTAAATTAACTACTTCTGTTCTATAAGTTATTTACATGAAGATCAGTATTTTGTTAATAGTTTAAAATTGAAAACCCTAAAATAACTACTTTTGTTCTATAGGTTATTTACATGAAGAACAGAATTTTGTAGCAATGTAAAATCAAAATCTTCTAACTAATACTTTAGTTCTTTAAGTTATTTACTTGAAGATCAGAGTTTTGCTAATAGTTTAAAATTGAAAACCCTAAAATAACTACTTTTGTTCTATAAGTTATTTACTTGAAGATCTGCATTTTGTTAATAGTTTAAAATTAAAAACTCTAAATTAACTACTTCTGTTCTATAAGTTAAGTATATGAAGATAAGTATATTGTTAATAGTTTAAAATTGAAAACCCTAAAATAACTACTTTTGTTCTATAAGTTATTTACTTGAAGATCTGCATTTTGTTAATAGTTTAAAATTAAAAACTCTAAATTAACTACTTCTGTTCTATAAGTTATTTACTTGAAGATCAGTATTTTGTTAATAGTTTAAAATTGAAAACCCTAAAATAACTACTTTTGTTCTATAAGTTATTTACATGAAGATCAGTATTTTGTTAATAGTTTAAAATTGAAAACCCTAAAATAAATACTTTTGTTCTATAAGTTATTTACTTGTAGAACAGAATTTTGTAGCAATTTAAAATCAAAATCTTCTAACTAATACTTTAGTTCCTTAAGTTATTTACTTGAAGATCAGAATTTTGTTAATAGTTTAAAATTGAAAACCCTAAAATAACAACTTTTGTTCTATAAGTTATTTACTTGAAGATCAGAATATTGTTAATAGTTTAAAATTGAAAACTCTAAAATAACTACTTTAGTTCTATAAGTTATTTACTTGTAGAACAGAATTTTGTAGCAATTTAAAATCAAAATCTTCTAACTAATACTTTAGTTCCTTAAGTTATTTACTTGAAGATCAGAATTTTGTTAATAGTTTAAAATTGAAAACCCTAAAATAACTACTTTTGTTCTATAAGTTATTTACTTGAAGAACAGAATTTTGTAGCAATGTAAAGTCAAAATCTTCTAACTAATACTTTAGTTCTTTAAGTTATTTACTTGAAGATCAGAATTTTATAATGGTTTAAAATTGAAAACCCTAAAATAACTAATTTTGTTCTATAAGTTATTTGCTTGAAGATCTGCATTTTGTTAGTAGTTTAAAATTAAAAACTCTAAATTAACTACTTCTGTTCTATAAGTTATTTACTTGAAGATCAGAATATTGTTAATAGTTTAAAATTGAAAACTCTAAAATAACTACTTTAGTTCTATAAGTTATTTACTTGTAGAACAGAATTTTGTAGCAATTTAAAATCAAAATCTTCTAACTAATACTTTAGTTCCTTAAGTTATTTACTTGAAGATCAGAATTTTGTTAATAGTTTAAAATTGAAAACCCTAAAATAACTACTTTTGTTCTATAAGTTATTTACATGAAGATCAGTATTTTGTTAATAGTTTAAAATTGAAAACCCTAAAACAACTACTTTTGTTCTATAAGTTATTTACTTGTAGAACAGAATTTTGTAGCAATTTAAAATCAAAATCTTCTAACTAATACTTTAGTTCCTTAAGTTATTTACTTGAAGATCAGAATTTTGTTAATAGTTTAAAATTGAAAACCCTAAAATAACTACTTTTGTTCTATAAGTTATTTACTTGAAGAACAGAATTTTGTAGCAATGTAAAGTCAAAATCTTCTAACTAATACTTTAGTTCTTTAAGTTATTTACTTGAAGATCAGAATTTTATAATAGTTTAAAATTGAAAACCCTAAAATAACTAATTTTGTTCTATAAGTTATTTACTTGAAGATCTGCATTTTGTTAGTAGTTTAAAATTAAAAACTCTAAATTAACTACTTCTGTTCTATAAGTTATTTACTTGAAGATCAGAATTTTGTTAATAGTTTAAAATTGAAAACTCCAAAATAACTACTTTTGTTCTATAAGTTATTTACTTGAAGAACAGAATTTTGTAGCAATTTGAAATCAAAATCTTCTAACTAATACTTTAGTTCCTTAAGTTATTTACTTGAAGATCTGCATTTTGTTAGTAGTTTAAAATTAAAAACTCTAAATTAACTACTTCTGTTCTATAAAGTATTTACTTGAAGATCAGAATTTTGTTAATAGTTTAAAATTGAAAACTCTAAAATAACTACTTTTGTTCTATAAGTTATTTACTTGAAGAACAGAATTTTGTAGCAATTTGAAATCATAATCTTCTAACTAATACTTTAGTTCCTTAAGTTATTTACTTGAAGATCAGAATTTTGTTAATAGTTTAAAATTGAAAACCCTAAAATAACTACTTTTGTTCTATAAGTTATTTACTTGAAGAACAGAATTTTGTAGCAATGTAAAGTCAAAATCTTCTAACTAATACTTTAGTTCTTTAAGTTATTTACTTGAAGATCAGAATTTTATAATAGTTTAAAATTGAAAACCCTAAAATAACTACTTTTGTTCTATAAGTTATTTACTTGAAGATCTGCATTTTGTTAATAGTTTAAAATTAAAAACTCTAAATTAACTACTTCTGTTCTATAAGTTATTTACATGAAGATCAGTATTTTGTTAATAGTTTAAAATTGAAAACCCTAAAATAACTACTTTTGTTCTATAGGTTATTTACATGAAGAACAGAATTTTGTAGCAATGTAAAATCAAAATCTTCTAACTAATACTTTAGTTCTTTAAGTTATTTACTTGAAGATCAGAGTTTTGCTAATAGATTAAAATTGAAAACCCTAAAATAACTACTTTTGTTCTATAAGTTATTTACTTGAAGATCTGCATTTTGTTAATAGTTTAAAATTAAAAACTCTAAATTAACTACTTCTGTTCTATAAGTTAAGTATATGAAGATAAGTATATTGTTAATAGTTTAAAATTGAAAACCCTAAAATAACTACTTTTGTTCTATAAGTTATTTACTTGAAGATCTGCATTTTGTTAATAGTTTAAAATTAAAATCTCTAAATTAACTACTTCTGTTCTATAAGTTATTTACTTGAAGATCAGTATTTTGTTAATAGTTTAAAATTGAAAACCCTAAAATAACTACTTTTGTTCTATAAGTTATTTACATGAAGATCAGTATTTTGTTAATAGTTTAAAATTGAAAACCCTAAAATAAATACTTTTGTTCTATAAGTTATTTACTTGTAGAACAGAATTTTGTAGCAATTTAAAATCAAAATCTTCTAACTAATACTTTAGTTCCTTAAGTTATTTACTTGAAGATCAGAATTTTGTTAATAGTTTAAAATTGAAAACCCTAAAATAACAACTTTTGTTCTATAAGTTATTTACTTGAAGATCAGAATATTGTTAATAGTTTAAAATTGAAAACTCTAAAATAACTACTTTAGTTCTATAAGTTATTTACTTGTAGAACAGAATTTTGTAGCAATTTAAAATCAAAATCTTCTAACTAATACTTTAGTTCCTTAAGTTATTTACTTGAAGATCAGAATTTTGTTAATAGTTTAAAATTGAAAACCCTAAAATAACTACTTTTGTTCTATAAGTTATTTACTTGAAGAACAGAATTTTGTAGCAATGTAAAGTCAAAATCTTCTAACTAATACTTTAGTTCTTTAAGTTATTTACTTGAAGATCAGAATTTTATAATGGTTTAAAATTGAAAACCCTAAAATAACAACTTTTGTTCTATAAGTTATTTACTTGAAGATCAGAATATTGTTAATAGTTTAAAATTGAAAACTCTAAAATAACTACTTTAGTTCTATAAGTTATTTACTTGTAGAACAGAATTTTGTAGCAATTTAAAATCAAAATCTTCTAACTAATACTTTAGTTCCTTAAGTTATTTACTTGAAGATCAGAATTTTGTTAATAGTTTAAAATTGAAAACCCTAAAATAACTACTTTTGTTCTATAAGTTATTTACTTGAAGAACAGAATTTTGTAGCAATGTAAAGTCAAAATCTTCTAACTAATACTTTAGTTCTTTAAGTTATTTACTTGAAGATCAGAATTTTATAATAGTTTAAAATTGAAAACCCTAAAATAACTACTTTTGTTCTATAAGTTATTTACTTGAAGATCTGCATTTTGTTAATAGTTTAAAATTAAAAACTCTAAATTAACTACTTCTGTTCTATAAGTTATTTACATGAAGATCAGTATTTTGTTAATAGTTTAAAATTGAAAACCCTAAAATAACTACTTTTGTTCTATAGGTTATTTACATGAAGAACAGAATTTTGTAGCAATGTAAAATCAAAATCTTCTAACTAATACTTTAGTTCTTTAAGTTATTTACTTGAAGATCAGAGTTTTGCTAATAGTTTAAAATTGAAAACCCTAAAATAACTACTTTTGTTCTATAAGTTATTTACTTGAAGATCTGCATTTTGTTAATAGTTTAAAATTAAAAACTCTAAATTAACTACTTCTGTTCTATAAGTTAAGTATATGAAGATAAGTATATTGTTAATAGTTTAAAATTGAAAACCCTAAAATAACTACTTTTGTTCTATAAGTTATTTACTTGAAGATCTGCATTTTGTTAATAGTTTAAAATTAAAAACTCTAAATTAACTACTTCTGTTCTATAAGTTATTTACTTGAAGATCAGTATTTTGTTAATAGTTTAAAATTGAAAACCCTAAAATAACTACTTTTGTTCTATAAGTTATTTACATGAAGATCAGTATTTTGTTAATAGTTTAAAATTGAAAACCCTAAAATAAATACTTTTGTTCTATAAGTTATTTACTTGTAGAACAGAATTTTGTAGCAATTTAAAATCAAAATCTTCTAACTAATACTTTAGTTCCTTAAGTTATTTACTTGAAGATCAGAATTTTGTTAATAGTTTAAAATTGAAAACCCTAAAATAACAACTTTTGTTCTATAAGTTATTTACTTGAAGATCAGAATATTGTTAATAGTTTAAAATTGAAAACTCTAAAATAACTACTTTAGTTCTATAAGTTATTTACTTGTAGAACAGAATTTTGTAGCAATTTAAAATCAAAATCTTCTAACTAATACTTTAGTTCCTTAAGTTATTTACTTGAAGATCAGAATTTTGTTAATAGTTTAAAATTGAAAACCCTAAAATAACTACTTTTGTTCTATAAGTTATTTACTTGAAGAACAGAATTTTGTAGCAATGTAAAGTCAAAATCTTCTAACTAATACTTTAGTTCTTTAAGTTATTTACTTGAAGATCAGAATTTTATAATGGTTTAAAATTGAAAACCCTAAAATAACTAATTTTGTTCTATAAGTTATTTGCTTGAAGATCTGCATTTTGTTAGTAGTTTAAAATTAAAAACTCTAAATTAACTACTTCTGTTCTATAAGTTATTTACTTGAAGATCAGAATATTGTTAATAGTTTAAAATTGAAAACTCTAAAATAACTACTTTAGTTCTATAAGTTATTTACTTGTAGAACAGAATTTTGTAGCAATTTAAAATCAAAATCTTCTAACTAATACTTTAGTTCCTTAAGTTATTTACTTGAAGATCAGAATTTTGTTAATAGTTTAAAATTGAAAACCCTAAAATAACTACTTTTGTTCTATAAGTTATTTACATGAAGATCAGTATTTTGTTAATAGTTTAAAATTGAAAACCCTAAAACAACTACTTTTGTTCTATAAGTTATTTACTTGTAGAACAGAATTTTGAAGCAATTTAAAATCAAAATCTTCTAACTAATACTTTAGTTCCTTAAGTTATTTACTTGAAGATCAGAATTTTGTTAATAGTTTAAAATTGAAAACCCTAAAATAACTACTTTTGTTCTATAAGTTATTTACTTGAAGAACAGAATTTTGTAGCAATGTAAAGTCAAAATCTTCTAACTAATACTTTAGTTCTTTAAGTTATTTACTTGAAGATCAGAATTTTATAATAGTTTAAAATTGAAAACCCTAAAATAACTAATTTTGTTCTATAAGTTATTTACTTGAAGATCTGCATTTTGTTAGTAGTTTAAAATTAAAAACTCTAAATTAACTACTTCTGTTCTATAAGTTATTTACTTGAAGATCAGAATTTTGTTAATAGTTTAAAATTGAAAACTCTAAAATAACTACTTTTGTTCTATAAGTTATTTACTTGAAGAACAGAATTTTGTAGCAATTTGAAATCAAAATCTTCTAACTAATACTTTAGTTCCTTAAGTTATTTACTTGAAGATCTGCATTTTGTTAATAGTTTAAAATTAAAAACTCTAAATTAACTACTTCTGTTCTATAAGTTAAGTATATGAAGATAAGTATATTGTTAATAGTTTAAAATTGAAAACCCTAAAATAACTACTTTTGTTCTATAAGTTATTTACTTGAAGATCTGCATTTTGTTAATAGTTTAAAATTAAAAACTCTAAATTAACTACTTCTGTTCTATAAGTTATTTACTTGAAGATCAGTATTTTGTTAATAGTTTAAAATTGAAAACCCTAAAATAACTACTTTTGTTCTGTAAGTTATTTACTTGAAGAACAGAATTTTGTAGCAATGTAAAATCAAAATCTTCTAACTAAAACTTTAGTTCTTTAAGTTATTTACTTGAAGATCAGAATTTTGCTAATAGTTTAAGATTGAAAACCCTAAAATAACTACTTTTGTTCTATAAGTTATTTACTTGAAGATCTGCATTTTGTTAATAGTTTAAAATTAAAAACTCTAAATTAAATACTTCTGTTCTATAAGTTAAGTATATGAAGATCAGTATTTTGTTAATAGTTTAAAATTGAAAACCCTAAAATAACTACTTTTGTTCTATAAGTTATTTACTTGAAGATCTGCATTTTGTTAATAGTTTAAAATTAAAAACTCTAAATTAACTACTTCTGTTCTATAAGTTATTTACATGAAGATCAGTATTTTGTTAATAGTTTAAAATTAAAAACTCTAAATTAACTACTTCTGTTCTATAAGTTATTTACTTGAAGATCAGTATTTTGTTAATAGTTTATAATTGAAAACCCTAAAATAACTACTTTTGTTCTATAAGTTATTTACATGAAGATTAGTATTTTGTTAATAGTTTAAAATTGAACACCCTAAAATAACTACTTTTGTTCTATAAGTTATTTACTTGTAGAACAGAATTTTGTAGCAATTTAAAATCAAAATCTTCTAACTAATACTTTAGTTCCTTAAGTTATTTACTTGAAGATCAGAATTTTGTTAATAGTTTAAAATTGAAAACCCTAAAATAACAACTTTTGTTCTATAAGTTATTTACTTGAAGATCAGAATATTGTTAATAGTTTAAAATTGAAAACTCTAAAATAACTACTTTAGTTCTATAAGTTATTTACTTGTAGAACAGAATTTTGTAGCAATTTAAAATCAAAATCTTCTAACTAATACTTTAGTTCCTTAAGTTATTTACTTGAAGATCAGAATTTTATAATAGTTTAAAATTGAAAACCCTAAAATAACTAATTTTGTTCTATAAGTTATTTGCTTGAAGATCTGCATTTTGTTAGTAGTTTAAAATTAAAAACTCTAAATTAACTACTTCTGTTCTATAAGGTATTTACTTGAAGATCAGAATTTTGTTAATAGTTTAAAATTGAAAACTCTAAAATAACTACTTTTGTTCTATAAGTTATTTACTTGAAGAACAGAATTTTGTAGCAATTTGAAATCAAAATCTTCTAACTAATACTTTAGTTCCTTAAGTTATTTACTTGAAGATCAGAATTTTGTTAATAGTTTAAAATTGAAAACCCTAAAATAACTACTTTTGTTCTATAAGTTATTTACTTGAAGAACAGAATTTTGTAGCAATGTAAAGTCAAAATCTTCTAACTAATACTTTAGTTCTTTAAGTTATTTACTTGAAGATCAGAATTTTATAATAGTTTAAAATTGAAAACCCTAAAATAACTACTTTTGTTCTATAAGTTATTTACTTGAAGATCTGCATTTTGTTAATAGTTTAAAATTAAAAACTCTAAATTAACTACTTCTGTTCTATAAGTTATTTACATGAAGATCAGTATTTTGTTAATAGTTTAAAATTGAAAACCCTAAAATAACTACTTTTGTTCTATAGGTTATTTACATGAAGAACAGAATTTTGTAGCAATGTAAAATCAAAATCTTCTAACTAATACTTTAGTTCTTTAAGTTATTTACTTGAAGATCAGAGTTTTGCAAATAGTTTAAAATTGAAAACCCTAAAATAACTACTTTTGTTCTATAAGTTATTTACTTGAAGATCTGCATTTTGTTAATAGTTTAAAATTAAAAACTCTAAATTAACTACTTCTGTTCTATAAGTTAAGTATATGAAGATAAGTATATTGTTAATAGTTTAAAATTGAAAACCCTAAAATAACTACTTTTGTTCTATAAGTTATTTATATGAAGATCTGCATTTTGTTAATAGTTTAAAATTGAAAACCCTAAAATAACTACTTTTGTTCTATAAGTTATTTACATGAAGATCAGTATTTTGTTAATAGTTTAAAATTGAAAACTCTAAATTAACTACTTCTGTTCTATAAGTTATTTACTTGAAGATCAGTATTTTGTTAATAGTTTAAAATTGAAAACCCTAAAATAACTACTTTTGTTCTATAAGTTATTTACATGAAGATCAGTATTTTGTTAATAGTTTAAAATTGAAAACCCTAAAATAAATACTTTTGTTCTATAAGTTATTTACTTGTAGAACAGAATTTTGTAGCAATTTAAAATCAAAATCTTCTAACTAATACTTTAGTTCCTTAAGTTATTTGCTTGAAGATCAGAATTTTGTTAATAGTTTAAAATTGAAAACCCTAAAATAACAACTTTTGTTCTATAAGTTATTTACTTGAAGATCAGAATATTGTTAATAGTTTAAAATTGAAAACTCTAAAATAACTACTTTAGTTCTATAAGTTATTTACTTGTAGAACAGAATTTTGTAGCAATTTAAAATCAAAATCTTCTAACTAATACTTTAGTTCCTTAAGTTATTTACTTGAAGATCAGAATTTTGTTAATAGTTTAAAATTGAAAACCCTAAAATAACTACTTTTGTTCTATAAGTTATTTACTTGAAGAACAGAATTTTGTAGCAATGTAAAGTCAAAATCTTCTAACTAATACTTTAGTTCTTTAAGTTATTTACTTGAAGATCAGAATTTTATAATGGTTTAAAATTGAAAACCCTAAAATAACTAATTTTGTTCTATAAGTTATTTGCTTGAAGATCTGCATTTTGTTAGTAGTTTAAAATTAAAAACTCTAAATTAACTACTTCTGTTCTATAAGTTATTTACTTGAAGATCAGAATATTGTTAATAGTTTAAAATTGAAAACTCTAAAATAACTACTTTAGTTCTATAAGTTATTTACTTGTAGAACAGAATTTTGTAGCAATTTAAAATCAAAATCTTCTAACTAATACTTTAGTTCCTTAAGTTATTTACTTGAAGATCAGAATTTTGTTAATAGTTTAAAATTGAAAACCCTAAAATAACTACTTTTGTTCTATAAGTTATTTACATGAAGATCAGTATTTTGTTAATAGTTTAAAATTGAAAACCCTAAAACAACTACTTTTGTTCTATAAGTTATTTACTTGAAGATCAGAATATTGTTAATAGTTTAAAATTGAAAACTCTAAAATAACTACTTTAGTTCTATAAGTTATTTACTTGTAGAACAGAATTTTGTAGCAATTTAAAATCAAAATCTTCTAACTAATACTTTAGTTCCTTAAGTTATTTACTTGAAGATCAGAATTTTGTTAATAGTTTAAAATTGAAAACCCTAAAATAACTACTTTCGTTCTATAAGTTATTTACTTGAAGAACAGAATTTTGTAGCAATGTAAAGTCAAAATCTTCTAACTAATACTTTAGTTCTTTAAGTTATTTACTTGAAGATCAGAATTTTATAATAGTTTAAAATTGAAAACCCTAAAATAACTAATTTTGTTCTATAAGTTATTTACTTGAAGATCTGCATTTTGTTAGTAGTTTAAAATTAAAAACTCTAAATTAACTACTACTGTTCTATAAGTTATTTACTTGAAGATCAGAATTTTGTTAATAGTTTAAAATTGAAAACTCTAAAATAACTACTTTTGTTCTATAAGTTATTTACTTGAAGAACAGAATTTTGTAGCAATTTGAAATCAAAATCTTCTAACTAATACTTTAGTTCCTTGAGTTATTTACTTGAAGATCAGAATTTTGTTAATAGTTTAAAATTGAAAACCCTAAAATAACTACTTTTGTTCTATAAGTTATTTACGTGAAGATCTGCATTTTGTTAATAGTTTAAAATTAAAAACTCTAAATTAACTACTTCTGTTCTATAAGTTATTTACATGAAGATCAGTATTTTGTTAATAGTTTAAAATTGAAAACCCTAAAATAACTACTTTTGTTCTATAAGTTATTTACTTGAAGAACAGAATTTTGTAGCAATGTAAAATCAAAATCTTCTAACTAAAACTTTAGTTTTTTAAGTTATTTACTTGAAGATCAGAATTTTGCTAATAGTTTAAAATTGAAAACCCTAAAATAACTACTTTTGTTCTATAAGTTATTTACTTGAAGATCTGCATTTTGTTAATAGTTTAAAATTAAAAACTCTAAATTAAATACTTCTGTTCTATAAGTTAAGTATATGAAGATCAGTATTTTGTTAATAGTTTAAAATTGAAAACCCTAAAATAACTACTTTTGTTCTATAAGTTATTTACTTGAAGATCTGCATTTTGTTAATAGTTTAAAATTAAAAACTCTAAATTAACTACTTCTGTTCTATAAGTTATTTACATGAAGATCAGTATTTTGTTAATAGTTTAAAATTGAAAACCCTAAAATAACTACTTTTGTTCTATAAGTTATTTACTTGAAGAACAGAATTTTGTAGCAATGTAAAATCAAAATCTTCTAACTAATACTTAGTTCTTTAAGTTATTTACTTGAAGATCAGAATTTTGCTAATAGTTTAAAATTGAAAAACCTAAAATAACTACTTTTGTTCTATAAGTTATTTACTTGAAGATCTGCATTTTGTTATTAGTTTAAAATTAAAAACTCTAAATTAACTACTTCTGTTCTATAAGTTAAGTATATGAAGATCAGTATTTTGTTAATAGTTTAAAATTGAAAACCCTAAAATAACTACTTTTGTTCTATAAGTTATTTACTTGAAGATCTGCATTTTGTTAATAGTTTAAAATTAAAAACTCTAAATTAACTACTTCTGTTCTATAAGTTATTTACTTGAAGATCAGTATTTTGTTAATAGTTTAAAATTGAAAACCCTAAATTAACTACTTTTGTTCTATAAGTTATTTACATGAAGATCAGTATTTTGTTAATAGTTTAAAATTGAACACCCTAAAATAACTACTTTTGTTCTATAAGTTATTTACTTGTAGAACAGAATTTTGTAGCAATTTAAAATCAAAATCTTCTAACTAATACTTTAGTTCCTTAAGTTATTTACTTGAAGATCAGAATTTTGTTAATAGTTTAAAATTGAAAACCCTAAAATAACAACTTTTGTTCTATAAGTTATTTAATTGAAGATCAGAATATTGTTAATAGTTTAAAATTGAAAACTCTAAAATAACTACTTTAGTTCTATAAGTTATTTACTTGTAGAACAGAATTTTGTAGCAATTTAAAATCAAAATCTTCTAACTAATACTTTAGTTCCTTAAGTTATTTACTTGAAGATCAGAATTTTGTTAATAGTTTAAAATTGAAAACCCTAAAATAACTACTTTTGTTCTATAAGTTATTTACTTGAAGAACAGAATTTTGTAGCAATGTAAAGTCAAAATCTTCTAACTAATACTTTAGTTCTTTAAGTTATTTACTTGAAGATCAGAATTTTATAATAGTTTAAAATTGAAAACCCTAAAATAACTAATATTGTTCTATAAGTTATTTGCTTGAAGATCTGCATTTTGTTAGTAGTTTAAAATTAAAAACTCTAAATTAACTACTTCTGTTCTATAAGTTATTTACTTGAAGATCAGAATTTAGTTAATAGTTTAAAATTGAAAACTCTAAAATAACTACTTTTGTTCTATAAGTTATTTACTTGAAGAACAGAATTTTGTAGCAATTTGAAATCAAAATCTTCTAACTAATACTTTAGTTCCTTAAGTTATTTACTTGAAGATCAGAATTTTGTTAATAGTTTAAAATTGAAAACCCTAAAATAACTACTTTTGTTCTATAAGTTATTTACTTGAAGAACAGAATTTTGTAGCAATGTAAAGTCAAAATCTTCTAACTAATACTTTAGTTCTTTAAGTTATTTACTTGAAGATCTGCATTTTGTTAATAGTTTAAAATTAAAAACTCTAAATTAACTACTTCTGTTCTATAAGTTATTTACATGAAGATCAGTATTTTGTTAATAGTTTAAAATTGAAAACCCTAAAATAACTACTTTTGTTCTATAGATTATTTACATGAAGAACAGAATTTTGTAGCAATGTAAAATCAAAATCTTCTAACTAATACTTTAGTTCTTTAAGTTATTTACTTGACGATCAGAATTTTGCTAATAGTTTAAAATTGAAAACCCTAAAATAACTACTTTTGTTCTATAAGTTATTTACTTGAAGATCTGCATTTTGTTAATAGTTTAAAATTAAAAACTCTAAATTAACTACTTCAGTTCTATAAGTTAAGTATATGAAGATAAGTATATTGTTAATAGTTTAAAATTGAAAACCCTAAAATAACTACTTTTGTTCTATAAGTTATTTACTTGAAGATCTGCATTTTGTTAATAGTTTAAAATTAAAAACTCTAAATTAACTACTTCTGTTCTATAAGTTATTTACTTGAAGATCAGTATTTTGTTAATAGTTTAAAATTGAAAACCCTAAAATAACTACTTTTGTTCTATAAGTTATTTACATGAAGATCAGTATTTTGTTAATAGTTTAAAATTGAACACCCTAAAATAACTACTTTTGTTCTATAAGTTATTTACTTGTAGAACGGAATTTTGTAGCAATTTAAAATCAAAATCTTCTAACTAATACTTTAGTTCCTTAAGTTATTTACTTGAAGATCAGAATTTTGTTAATAGTTTAAAATTGAAAACCCTAAAATAACAACTTTTGTTCTATAAGTTATTTAATTGAAGATCAGAATATTGTTAATAGTTTAAAATTGAAAACTCTAAAATAACTACTTTAGTTCTATAAGTTATTTACTTGTAGAACAGAATTTTGTAGCAATTTAAAATCAAAATCTTCTAACTAATACTTTAGTTCCTTAAGTTATTTACTTGAAGATCAGAATTTTGTTAATAGTTTAAAATTGAAAACCCTAAAATAACTACTTTTGTTCTATAAGTTATTTACTTGAAGAACAGAATTTTGTAGCAATGTAAAGTCAAAATCTTCTAACTAATACTTTAGTTCTTTAAGTTATTTACTTGGAGATCAGAATTTTGCTAATAGTTTAAAATTGAAAACTCTAAATTAACTACTTCTGTTCTATAAGTTATTTACTTGAAGATCTGCATTTTGTTAATAGTTTAAAATTGAAAACCCTAAAATAACTACTTTTGTTCTATAAGTTATTTACTTGAAGATCTGCATTTTGTTAATAGTTTAAAATTAAAAACTCTAAATTAACTACTTCTGTTCTTTAAGTTATTTACATGAAGATCGGCATTTTGTTAATAGTTTAAAATTGAAAACCCTAAAATAACTATTTTTGTTCTATAAGTTTTTTACTTGAAGATCAGAATTTTGTTAATAGTTTAAAATTGAAAACTCTAAAATAGCTACTTTTGTTCTATAAGTTATTTACTTGAAGAACAGATTTTTGTAGCAATTTAAAATCGAAATCTTCTAACTAATACTTTAGTTCTTTAAGTTATTTACTTGAAGATCTGCATTTTGTTAATAGTTTAAAAATAAAAACTCTAAATTAACTACTTCTGTTCTATAAGTTATTTACTTGAAGATCTGCATTTTGTTAATAGTTTAAAATTAAAAACTCTAAAATAACTACGTTTGTTCTATAAGTTATTTACTTGAAGAACAGAATTTTGTTAATAGTTTAAAATTAAAAACTCTAAATTAACTACTTCTATTCTTTAAGTTATTTACATGAAGATCAGCATTTTGTTAATAGTTTAAAATTGAAAACCCTAAAATAACTACTTTTGTTCTATAAGTTATTTACTTGAAGATCTGCATTTTGTTAATAGTTTATAATTAAAAACTCTAAATTAACTACTTCTGTTCTATAAGTTATTTACTTGAAGATCAGAATTTTGTTAATAGTTACATATTAAAAACTCTAAATTAACTACTGCTGGTCTATAAGTTATTTACTTGTAAATAAGTATATTGTTAATAGTTTAAAATTAAAGCTATAAACTAACTACTATTGTTCTTTTAATTATTTACTTAAAGAACAGAAATTTGTAGACAATTTAAAATTGAAATCTTCAAACTAATACTTTAGTTCTTTAAGTTATTTACTAGAAGATCAGAACTTTGTTAATAGTTAAAATTGAAAACCATATAATAACTATTTTTGTTCTATAAGTTATTTACTTGAAGATCTGCATTTTGTTAATAGTTTAAAATTAAAATCTTCTAACTAATACTTTAGTTCCTTAAGTTATTTACTTAAAGATCAGAATTTTGTTAATAGTTTAAAATTGAAAACCCTAAAATAACTGCTTTTGTTCTATAAGTTATTTACTTGAAGATCTGCATTTAGTTAATAGTTTAAAATTAAAAACTCTAAATTAACTACTTCTGTTCTATAAGTTATTTACATAAAATAACTACTTTTGTTCTATAAGTTATTTACTTGAAGATCTGCATTTTGTTAATAGTTTAAAATTAAATACTCTAAATTAACTACTTCTGTTCTATAAGTTATTTACTTGAAGATCAGAATTTTGTTAATAGTTTATAATTAAAAACTCTAAATTAACTACTTCTGTTCTATAAGTTATTTACTTGAAGATCAGAATTTTGTTAATAGTTACAAATTAAAAACTCTAAATTAACTACTGCTGGTCTATAAGTTATTTACTTGTAAATAAGTATATTGTTAATATTTTAAAATTAAAGCTATAAACTAACTACTATTGTTCTTTTAATTATTTACTTAAAGAACAGAAATTTGTAGACAATTTAAAATAGAAATCTTCAAACTAATACTTTAGTTCTTTAAGTTATTCACTTGAAGATCAGAATGTTGTCAATAGTTTAAAATTGAAAACTCTAAAATAACTACTTTTCTTCTATAAGTTATTTACTTGAAGAACAGAATTTTGTAGCAATTTAAAATTAAAATCTTCTAACTAATACTTTAGTTCCTTAAGTTATTTACTTAAAGATCAGAATTTTGTTAATAGTTTAAAATTGAAAACCCTAAAATAACTACATTTGTTCTATAAGTTATTTACATGAAGATCTGCATTTTGTTAATAGTTAAAAATTAAAGCTATACTCTAACTACTTTTGTTCTTTTAGTTATTTACTTAAAGAACAGAAATATGTAGACAATTTAAAATCAAAATCTTCAAACTAATACTTTAGTTCTTTAAGTTATTTACTTGAAGATCAGAATTTTGTTAATAGTTCAAAATTGAAAATACTAAAATAACTACGTTTGTTCTATAAGTTATTTACTTGAAGATCTGGATATTGTTAATAGTTTAAAATTGAAAACTCTAAAATAGCTACTTTTGTTCTATAAGTTATTTACTTGAAGAACAGATTTTTGTAGCAATTTAAAATCGAAATCTTCTAACTAATACTTTAGTTCTTTAAGTTATTTACTTGAAGATCTGCATTTTGTTAATAGTTTAAAAATAAAAACTCTAAATTAACTACTTCTGTTCTATAAGTTATTTACTTGAAGATCTGCATTTTGTTAATAGTTTAAAATTAAAAACTCTAAAATAACTACGTTTGTTCTATAAGTTATTTACTTGAAGAACAGAATTTTGTTAATAGTTTAAAATTAAAAACTCTAAATTAACTACTTCTATTCTTTAAGTTATTTACATGAAGATCAGCATTTTGTTAATAGTTTAAAATTGAAAACCCTAAAATAACTACTTTTGTTCTATAAGTTATTTACTTGAAGATCTGCATTTTGTTAATAGTTTATAATTAAAAACTCTAAATTAACTACTTCTGTTCTATAAGTTATTTACTTGAAGATCAGAATTTTGTTAATAGTTACATATTAAAAACTCTAAATTAACTACTGCTGGTCTATAAGTTATTTACTTGTAAATAAGTATATTGTTAATAGTTTAAAATTAAAGCTATAAACTAACTACTATTGTTCTTTTAATTATTTACTTAAAGAACAGAAATTTGTAGACAATTTAAAATTGAAATCTTCAAACTAATACTTTAGTTCTTTAAGTTATTTACTAGAAGATCTGAACTTTGTTAATAGTTAAAATTGAAAACCATATAATAACTATTTTTGTTCTATAAGTTATTTACTTGAAGATCTGCATTTTGTTAATAGTTTAAAATTAAAATCTTCTAACTAATACTTTAGTTCCTTAAGTTATTTACTTAAAGATCAGAATTTTGTTAATAGTTTAAAATTGAAAACCCTAAAATAACTGCTTTTGTTCTATAAGTTATTTACTTGAAGATCTGCATTTAGTTAATAGTTTAAAATTAAAAACTCTAAATTAACTACTTCTGTTCTATAAGTTATTTACATAAAATAACTACTTTTGTTCTATAAGTTATTTACTTGAAGATCTGCATTTTGTTAATAGTTTAAAATTAAATACTCTAAATTAACTACTTCTGTTCTATAAGTTATTTACTTGAAGATCAGAATTTTGTTAATAGTTTATAATTAAAAACTCTAAATTAACTACTTCTGTTCTATAAGTTATTTACTTGAAGATCAGAATTTTGTTAATAGTTACAAATTAAAAACTCTAAATTAACTACTGCTGGTCTATAAGTTATTTACTTGTAAATAAGTATATTGTTAATATTTTAAAATTAAAGCTATAAACTAACTACTATTGTTCTTTTAATTATTTACTTAAAGAACAGAAATTTGTAGACAATTTAAAATTGAAATCTTCAAACTAATACTTTAGTTCTTTAAGTTATTCACTTGAAGATCAGAATGTTGTCAATAGTTTAAAATTGAAAACTCTAAAATAACTACTTTTCTTCTATAAGTTATTTACTTGAAGAACAGAATTTTGTAGCAATTTAAAATTAAAATCTTCTAACTAATACTTTAGTTCCTTAAGTTATTTACTTAAAGATCAGAATTTTGTTAATAGTTTAAAATTGAAAACCCTAAAATAACTACATTTGTTCTATAAGTTATTTACATGAAGATCTGCATTTTGTTAATAGTTAAAAATTAAAGCTATACTCTAACTACTTTTGTTCTTTTAGTTATTTACTTAAAGAACAGAAATATGTAGACAATTTAAAATCAAAATCTTCAAACTAATACTTTAGTTCTTTAAGTTATTTACTTGAAGATCAGAATTTTGTTAATAGTTCAAAATTGAAAATACTAAAATAACTACGTTTGTTCTATAAGTTATTTACTTGAAGATCTGGATATTGTTAATAGTTTAAAATTAAAAACTCTAAATTAACTACTTCTGTTCTATAAGTTATTTACATGAAGATCAGAATTTTGGTAATAGTTTAAAATTGAAAACCCTAAAATAACTACTTTTGTTCTATAAGTTATTTACTTGAAGATTTGCATTTTGTTAATAGTTTAAAATTAAAAACTCTAAATTAACTACTTCTGTTCTATAAGTTATTTACTTGAAGATCAGAATTTTGTTAATAGTTTAAAATTGAAAACTCTAAAATAGCTACTTTTGTTCTATAAGTTATTTACTTGAAGAACAGATTTTTGTAGCAATTTAAAATCAAAATCTTCTAACTAATACTTTAGTTCTTTAAGTTATTTACTTGTAGATCAGAGTTTTGCTAATAGTTTAAAATTGAAAACTCTCAAATAACTATTTTTGTTCTATAAGTTTTTTACTTGAAGATCTCCATTTTGTTAATATTTTAAAATTAAAAACTCTAAATTAACTACTTCTGTTCTATAAGTTAGTCACTTGAAGATCAGAATGTTGTCAATAGTTTAAAATTGAAAACTCTAAAATAACTACTTTTCTTCTATAAGTTATTTACTTGAAGAACAGAATTTTGTAGCAATTTAAAATTAAAATCTTCTAACTAATACTTTAGTTCCTTAAGTTATTTACTTAAAGATCAGAATTTTTTTAATAGTTTAAAATTGAAAACCCTAAAATAACTACTTTTGTTCTATAAGTTATTTACTTGAAGATCTGCGTTTAGTTAATAGTTTAAAATTAAAAACTCTAAATTAACTACTTCTGTTCTATAAGTTATTTACATGAAGATCAGAATTTTGTTAATAGTTTAAAATTCAAAACCCTAAAATAACTACATTTGTTCTATAAGTTATTTACTTGAAGATCTGCATTTTGTTAATAGTTTAAAATTAAAGCTATACTATATCTACTTTTGTTCTTGTAGTTATTTACTTAAAGAACAGAAATATGTAGACAATTTAAAATCAAAATCTTCAAACTAATACTTTAGTTCTTTTAGTTATTTACTTGAAGATCAGAATTTTGTTAATAGTTCAAAATTGAAAATACTAAAGTAACTACGTTTGTTCTATAAGTTATTTACTTGAAGATCTGGATTTTGTTAATAGTTTAAAATTAAAAACTTTAAATTAACTACTTCTGTTCTTTAAGTTATTTACATGAAGATCAGAATTTTGTTAATAGTTTAAAATTGAAAACTCTAAAATAGCTACTTTTGTTCTATAAGTTATTTACTTGAAGAACAGAATTTTGTAGCAATTTAAAATCAAAATCTTCTAACTAATACTTTAGTTCTTTAAGTTATTCACTTGAAGATCAGAATGTTGTCAATAGTTTAAAATTGAAAACTCTAAAATAGCTACTTTTGTTCTATAAGTTATTTACTTGAAGATCAGAATTTTGTAGCAATTTAAAATTAAAATCTTCTAACTAATACTTGAGTTCCTTAAGTTATTTACTTAAAGATCAGAATTTTGTTAATAGTTTAAAATTGAAAACTCTAAAATAGCTACTTTTGTTCTATAAGTTATTTACTTGAAGAACAGAATTTTGTAGCAATTTAAAATCAAAATCTTCTAACTAATACTTTAGTTCTTTAAGTTATTCACTTGAAGATCAGAATGTTGTCAATAGTTTAAAATTGAAAACTCTAAAATAGCTACTTTTGTTCTATAAGTTATTTACTTGAAGATCAGAATTTTGTTAATAGTTTAAAATTGAAAACTCTAAAATAGCTACTTTTGTTCTATAAGTTATTTACTTGCAGATCAGAATTTTGTAGCAATTTAAAATTAAAATCTTCTAACTAATACTTGAGTTCCTTAAGTTATTTACTTAAAGATCAGAATTTTGTTAATAGTTTAAAATTGAAAACCCTAAAATAACTACTTTTGTTCTGTAAGTTATTTACTTGAAGATCTGCATTTAGTTAATAGTTTAAAATTAAAAACTCTAAATTAACTACTTCTGTTCTATAAGTTATTTACTTGAAGATCAGAATTTTGTTAATAGCTTAAAATTGAAAACTCTAAAATAGATACTTTTGTTCTATAAGTTATTTACTTGAAGAACAGAATTTTGTAGCAATTTAAAATCAAAATCTTCTAACTAATACTTTAGTTCTTTAAGTTATTCACTTGAAGATCAGAATGTTGTCAATAGTTTAAAATTGAAAACTCTAAAATAACTACTTTTGTTCTATAAGTTATTTACTTGAAGAACAGAATTTTGTAGCAATTTAAAATTAAAATCTTCTAACTAATACTTTAGTTCCTAAAGTTATTTACTTAAAGATCAGAATTTTGTTAATAGTTTAAAATTGAAAACCCTAAAATAACTACTTTTGTTCTATAAGTTATTTACTTGAAGATCTGCGTTTAGTTAATAGTTTAAAATTAAAAACTCTAAATTAACTACTTCTGCTCTATAAGTTATTTACTTGAAGATCAGAATGTTGTCAATAGTTTAAAATTGAAAACTCTAAAATAACTACTTTTGTTCTATAAGTTATTTACTTGAAGAACAGAATTTTGTAGCAATTTAAAATTAAAATCTGACTAATACTTTAGTTCCTTAAGTCATTTACTTAAAGATCAGAATTATATTAATAGTTTAAAATTGAAAACCCTAAAATAACTACTTTTGTTCTATAAGTTATTTACTTGAAGATCTGCATTTTGTTAATAGTTCAAAATTAAAAACTCTAAATTAACTACTTCTGTTCTATAAGTTATTTACTTGAAGATCAGAATGTTGTTAATAGTTTAAAATTGAAAACTCTAAAATAACTACTTTTGATCTATAAGTTAGTTACTTGAAGAACAGAATTTTGTAGCAATTTAAATTCAAAATCATCTAACAAATACTTTAGTTCTTTAAGTTATTTACTTGAAGATCAGAATTTTGCTAATAGTTTAAAATTGAAAACCCTAAAATAACTACTTTTGTTCTATAAGTTATTTACTTGAAGATCTGCATTTTGTTAATAGTTTAAAATTAAAAACTCTAAATTAACTACTTCTGTTCTATAAGTTATTTACTTGAAGATCAGAATTTTGTTAATAGTTTAAAATTGAAAACCCTAAAATAACTACTTTTGTTCTATAAGTTATTTACATGAAGATCTGCATTTTGTTAATAGTTTAAAATTAAAAACTCTAAATTTAACTACTTCTGTTCTATAAGTTATTTACTTGAAGATCAGAATTTTGTTAATAGTTTAAAATTGAAAACTCTAAAATAGCTACTTTTGTTCTATAAGTTATTTACTTGAAGAACAGAATTTTGTAGCAATTTAAAATCAAAATCTTCTAACTAATACTTTAGTTCTTTAAGTTATTTACATGAAGATCAGAATTTTGCTAATAGTTTAAAATTGAAAACCCTAAAATAACTATTTTTGGTCTATAAGTTTTTTACTTGAAGATATGCATTTTGTTAATAGTTTAAAATTAAAAACTCTAAATTAACTACTTCTGTTCTATAAGTTATTTACTTGAAGATCAGAATGTTGTCAATAGTTTAAAATTGAAAACTCTAAAATAACTACTTTTGTTCTATAAGTTATTTACTTGAAGAACAGAATTTTGTAGCAATTTAAAATTAAAATCTTCTAACTAATACTTTAGTTCCTTAAGTCATTTACTTAAAGATCAGAATTTTATTAATAGTTTAAAATTGAAAACCCTAAAATAACTTCTTTTGTTCTATAAGTTATTTACATGAAGATCAGAATTTTGTTAATAGTTTAAAATTGAAAACCCTAAAGTAACTACTTTTGTTCTATAAGTTATTTACTTGAAGATCTGCATTTTGTTAATAGTTCAAAATTAAAAACTCTAAATTAACTTCTTCTGTTCTATAAGTTATTTACTTGAAGATCAGAATGTTGTTAATAGTTTAAAATTGAAAACTCTAAAATAACTACTTTTGTTCTATAAGTTATTTACTTGAAGAACAGAATTTTGTAGCAATTTAAAATCAAAATCATCTAACTAATACTTTAGTTCTTTAAGTTATTTACTTGAAGATCAGAATTTTGCTAATAGTTTAAAATTGAAAACCCTAAAATAACTACTTTTGTTCTATAAGTTATTTACTTGAAGATCTGCATTTTGTTAATAGTTTAAAATTAAAAACTCTAAATTAACTACTTCTGTTCTATAAGTTATTTGCTTGAAGATCAGAATTTTGTTAATAGTTTAAAATTGAAAACTCTCAAAATAACTACTTTTGTTCTATAAGTTATTTACTTGAAGAACAGAATTTTGTAGTAATTTAAAATCAAAATCTTCTAACTAATACTTTAGTTCTTTAAGTTATTTACTTGAAGATCACAATTTTGCTAATAGTTTAAAATTGAAAACCCTAAAATAACTATTTTTGTTCTATAAATTATTTACTTGAAGATCTGCATTTTGTTAATAGTTTAAAATTAAAAACTCTAAATTAACTACTTCTGTTCTATAAGTTATTTACTTGAAGATCAGAATGTTGTCAATAGTTTAAAATTGAAAACTCTCAAATAACTACTTTTGTTCTATAAGCTATTTACTTGAAGAACAGAATTTTGTAGCAATTTAAAATTAAAATCTTCTAACTAATACTTTAGTTCCTTAAGTTATTTACCTAAAGATCAGAATTTTGTTAATGGTTTAAAATTGAAAACCCTAAAATAACTACTTTTGTTCTATAAATTATTTACTTGAAGATCTGCATTTTGTTAATAGTTTAAAATTAAAAACTCTAAATTAACTACTTCTGTTCTATAAGTTATTTACTTGAAGATCAGAATTTTGTTAATGGTTTAAAATTGAAAACCCTAAAATAACTACTTTTGTTCTATAAATTATTTACTTGAAGATCTGCATTTTGTTAATAGTTTAAAATCAAAAACTCTAAATTAACTACTTCTGTTCTATAAGTTATTTACTTGAAGATCAGAATGTTGTCAATAGTTTAAAATTGAAAAGTCTCAAATAACTACTTTTGTTCTATAAGTTATTTACTTGAAGAACAGAATTTTGTAGCAATTTAAAATTAAAATCTTCTAACTAATACTTTAGTACCTTAAGTTATTTACCTAAAGATCAGAATTTTGTTAATAGTTTAAAATTGAAAACTCTAAAATAACTACTTTTGTTCTATAAGTTATTTACTTGAAGAACAGAATTTTGTAGCAATTTAAAATCAAAATCTTCTTACTAATACTTTAGTTCTTTAAGTTATTTACTTGAAGATCACAATTTTGCTAATAGTTTAAAATTTAAAACCCTAAAATAACTATTTTTGTTCTATAAATTATTTACTTGAAAATCTGCATTTTGTTAATAGTTTAAAATTAAAAACTCTAAATTAACTACTTCTGTTCTATAAGTTATTTACATGTAGATCAGAATTTTGTTAATAGTTTAAAATTGAAAACCCTAAAATAACTACGTTTGTTCTATAAGTTATTTACTTGAAGATCTGGATTTTGTTAATAGTTTAAAATTAAAGCTATACTCTAACTACTTTTGTTCTTTTAGTTATATACATAAAGAACAGAAATATGTAGACAATTTAAAATCAAAATCTTCAACTAATACTTTAGTTCTTTAAGTTATTTACTTGAAGATCAGAATTTTGTTAATTGTTCAAAATTGAAAATACTAAAATAACTACGTTTGTTCTATAAGTTATTTACTTGAAGATCTGGATTTTGTTAATAGTTTAAAATTAAAAACTCTAAATTAACTACTTCTGTTCTTTAAGTTATTTACATGAAGATCAGCATTTTGTTAATAGTTTAAAATTGAAAACCCTAAAATAACTACTTTTGTTCTATAAGTTATTTACTTGAAGATCTGCATTTTGTTAATAGTTTAAAATTAAAAACTCTAAATTAACTACTTCTGTTCTATAAGTTATTTACTTGAAGAACAGAACTTTGCAGCAATTTAAAATTAAAATCTTCTAAGTAATACTTTAGTTCCTTTAGTTATATACTTAAAGATCAGAATTTTGTTAATAGTTTAAAATTGAAATCCCTAAAATAACTACTTTTGTTCTGTTAGTTATTTACTTGAAGATCTGCATTTAGTTAATAGTTTAAAATTAAAAACTCTAAATTAACTACTTCTGTTCTATAAGTTATTTACATGAAGATCAGAATTTTGTTAATAGTATAAAATTGAAAACCCTTAAATAACTACTTTTGTTCTATAAGTTATTTACTTGAAGATCTGCATTTTGTTAATAGTTTAAAATTAAAAACTCTAAATTAACTACTTCTGTTCTATAAGTTATTTGCTTGAAGATCAGAATTTTGTTAATAGTTTAAAATTGAAAACTCTCAAAATAACTACTTTTGTTCTATAAGTTATTTACTTGAAGAACAGAATTTTGTAGCAATTTAAAATCAAAATCTTCTAACTAATACTTTAGTTCTTTAAGTTATTTACTTGAAGATCACAATTTTGCTAATAGTTTAAAATTGAAAACCCTAAAATAACTATTTTTGTTCTATAAATTATTTACTTGAAGATCTGCATTTTGTTAATAGTTTAAAATTAAAAACTCTAAATTAACTACTTCTGTTCTATAAGTTATTTACTTGAAGATCAGAATGTTGTCAATAGTTTAAAATTGAAAACTCTCAAATAACTACTTTTGTTCTATAAGCTATTTACTTGAAGAACAGAATTTTGTAGCAATTTAAAATTAAAATCTTCTAACTAATACTTTAGTTCCTTAAGTTATTTACCTAAAGATCAGAATTTTGTTAATGGTTTAAAATTGAAAACCCTAAAATAACTACTTTTGTTCTATAAATTATTTACTTGAAGATCTGCATTTTGTTAATAGTTTAAAATTAAAAACTCTAAATTAACTACTTCTGTTCTATAAGTTATTTACTTGAAGATCAGAATTTTGTTAATAGTTTAAAATTGAAAACCCTAAAATACCTACTTTTGTTCTATAAGTTATTTACTTGAAGATTTGCATTTTGTTAATAGTTTAACATTAAAAACTCTAAATTAACTACTTCTGTTCTATAAGTTATTTATTTGAAAATCACTATTTTGTTAATAGTTTCAAATTAAAGCTATAAACTAACTACTTTTGTTCTTTTAGTTTTTTACTTAAAGAACAGTAATTTGTAGACAATTTAAAATCGAGATCTTCAAACTAATACTTTAGTTCTTTAAGTTAATTACTTGAAGATCAGATTTTGTTAATAGTTTAAAATTGAAAACCCTAAAATAACTATTTTTGTTCTATAAGTTATTTACTTGAAGATCAGAATTTTGTTAATAGTTTAAAATTGAAAACCCTAAAATAACTACTTTTGTTCTATAGGTTATTTACTTGAAGAACAGAATTTTGTAGCAATGTAAAGTCAAAATCTTCTAACTACTACTTTAGTTCTTTAAGTTATTTTCTTGAAGATCAGAATTTTATAATAGTTTAAAATTGAAAACCCTAAAATAACTAATTTTGTTCTATAAGTTATTTGCTTGAAGATCTGCATTTTGTTAGTAGTTTAAAATTAAAAACTCTAATTAACTACTTCTGTTCTATAAGTTATTTACTTGAAGATCAGAATTTTGTTAATAGTTTAAAATTGAAAACTCTAAAATAACTACTTTTGTTCTATAAGATATTTACTTGAAGAACAGAATTTTGTTAATAGTTTAAAATTAAAAACTCTAAATTAACTACTTTTGTTCTATAAGTTATTTACTTGAAGATCTGCATTTTGTTAATAGTTTAAAATTAAAAACTCTAAATTAACTACTTCTGTTCTATAAGTTATTCACTTGAAGATCAGAATATTGTTAATAGTTTAAAATTGAAAACTCTAAAATAACTACTTTTGTTCTATAAGTTATTTACTTGAAGATCTGCATTTTGTTAATAGTTTAAAATTAAAAACTCTAAATTAACTCCTTCTGTTCTATAAGTTATTTACATGAAGATCAGAATTTTGCTAATAGTTTAAAATTGAAAGCCCTAAAATAACTACTTTTTTCTATAAGTTATTTACTTGAAGATCTGCATTTTGTTAATAGTTTAAAATTAAAGCTATAATCTAACTACTTTTGTTCTTTTAGTTATTTACTTAAAGAACAGAAATTTGTAGACAATTTAAAATCGAAGTCTTCAAACTAATACTTTAGTTCTTTAAGTTATTTACATGAAGATCAGTATTTTGTTAATAGTTTAAAATTGAAAACTCTAAAATAACTACTTTTGTTCTATAAGTTATTTACTTGAAGATCTGCATTTTGTTAACAGTTTAAAATTAAAAACTCTAAATTAACTACTTCTGTTCTATAAGTTATTTACTTGAAGATCAGAATTTTGTTAATAGTTTAAAATTGAAAACCCTAAAATAACTACTTTTGTTCTATAAGTTATTTACATGAAGATCAGTATTTTCTTAATAGTTTAAAATTGAAAACCCTAAAATAACTACTTTTGTTCTATAAGTTATTTACTTGTAGAACAGAATTTTGTAGCAATTTAAAATCAAAATCTTCTAACTAATACTTTAGTTCCTTAAGTTATTTACTTGAAGATCAGAATTTTGCTAATAGTTTAAAATTGAAAACCCTAAAATAACTACTTTTGTTCTATAAGTTATTTACTTGAAGATTTGCATTTTGTTAATAGTTTAAAATTAAAAACTCTAAATTAACTACTTCTGTTCTATAAGTTATTTACTTGAAGATCAGAATTTTGTTAATAGTTTAAAATTGAAAACTCTAAAATAGCTACTTTTGTTCTATAAGTTATTTACTTGAAGAACAGAATTTTGTAGCAATTTAAAATCAAAATCTTCTAACTAATACTTTAGTTCTTTAAGTTATTCACTTGAAGATCAGAATGTTGTCAATAGTTTAAAATTGAAAACTCTAAAATAACTACTTTTGTTCTATAAGTTATTTACTTGAAGAACAGAATTTTGTAGCAATTTAAAATTAAAATCTTCTAACTAATACTTTAGTTCTTTAAGTTATTTACTTGAAGATCAGAATTTTGCTAATAGATTAAAATTGAAAACCCTAAAATAACTACTTTTGTTCTATAAGTTATTTACTTGAAGATCTGCATTTTGTTAATAGTTTAAAATTAAAGCTATACTCTAACTACTTTTGTTCTTTTAGGTATTTACTTAAAGAACATAAATATGTAGACAATTTAAAATCAAAATCTTCAAACTAATACTTTAGTTCTTTAAGTTATTTACTTGAAGATCTGGATTTTGTTAATAGTTTAAAATTAAAAACTCTAAATTAACTACTTCTGTTCTTTAAGTTATTTACATGAAGATCAGCATTTTGTTAATAGTTTAAATTTGAAAACCCTAAAATAACTACTTTTGTTCTATAAGTTATTTACTTGAAGATCTGAATTTTGTTAATAGTTTAAAATTGAAAACCCTAAAATACCTACTTTTGTTCTATAAGTTATTTACTTGAAGATTTGCATTTTGTTAATAGTTTAACATTAAAAACTCTAAATTAACTACTTCTGTTCTATAAGTTATTTATTTGAAAATCACTATTTTGTTAATAGTTTCAAATTAAAGCTATAAACTAACTACTTTTGTTCTTTTAGTTTTTTACTTAAAGAACAGTAATTTGTAGACAATTTAAAATCGAGATCTTCAAACTAATACTTTAGTTCTTTAAGTTAATTACTTGAAGATCAGATTTTGTTAATAGTTTAAAATTGAAAACCCTAAAATAACTATTTTTGTTCTATAAGTTATTTACTTGAAGATCAGAATATTGTTAATAGTTTAAAATTGAAAACTCTAAAATAACTACTTTAGTTCTATAAGTTATTTACTTGTAGAACAGAATTTTGTAGCAATTTAAAATCAAAATCTTCTAACTAATACTTTAGTTCCTTAAGTTATTTACTTGAAGATCAGAATTTTGTTAATAGTTTAAAATTGAAAACCCTAAAATAACTACTTTTGTTCTATAGGTTATTTACTTGAAGAACAGAACTTTGTAGCAATGTAAAGTCAAAATCTTCTAACTACTACTTTAGTTCTTTAAGTTATTTTCTTGAAGATCAGAATTTTATAATAGTTTAAAATTGAAAACCCTAAAATAACTAATTTTGTTCTATAAGTTATTTGCTTGAAGATCTGCATTTTGTTAGTAGTTTAAAATTAAAAACTCTAATTAACTACTTCTGTTCTATAAGTTATTTACTTGAAGATCAGAATTTTGTTAATAGTTTAAAATTGAAAACTCTAAAATAACTACTTTTGTTCTATAAGATATTTACTTGAAGAACAGAATTTTGTTAATAGTTTAAAATTAAAAACTCTAAATTAACTACTTTTGTTCTATAAGTTATTTACTTGAAGATCTGCATTTTGTTAATAGTTTAAAATTAAAAACTCTAAATTAACTACTTCTGTTCTATAAGTTATTCACTTGAAGATCAGAATATTGTTAATAGTTTAAAATTGAAAACTCTAAAATAACTACTTTTGTTCTATAAGTTATTTACTTGAAGATCTGCATTTTGTTAATAGTTTAAAATTAAAAACTCTAAATTAACTCCTTCTGTTCTATAAGTTATTTACATGAAGATCAGAATTTTGCTAATAGTTTAAAATTGAAAGCCCTAAAATAACTACTTTTTTCTATAAGTTATTTACTTGAAGATCTGCATTTTGTTAATAGTTTAAAATTAAAGCTATAATCTAACTACTTTTGTTCTTTTAGTTATTTACTTAAAGAACAGAAATTTGTAGACAATTTAAAATCGAAGTCTTCAAACTAATACTTTAGTTCTTTAAGTTATTTACATGAAGATCAGTATTTTGTTAATAGTTTAAAACTGAAAACTCTAAAATAACTACTTTTGTTCTATAAGTTATTTACTTGAAGATCTGCATTTTGTTAACAGTTTAAAATTAAAAACTCTAAATTAACTACTTCTGTTCTATAAGTTATTTACTTGAAGATCAGAATTTTGTTAATAGTTTAAAATTGAAAACCCTAAAATAACTACTTTTGTTCTATAAGTTATTTACATGAAGATCAGTATTTTCTTAATAGTTTAAAATTGAAAACCCTAAAATAACTACTTTTGTTCTATAAGTTATTTACTTGTAGAACAGAATTTTGTAGCAATTTAAAATCAAAATCTTCTAACTAATACTTTAGTTCTTTAAGTTATTTACTTGAAGATCAGAATTTTGCTAATAGTTTAAAATTGAAAACCCTAAAATAACTACTTTTGTTCTATAAGTTATTTACTTGAAGATCTGCATTTTGTTAATAGTTTAAAATTAAAAACTCTAAATTAACTACTTCTGTTCTATAAGTTATTTACATGAAGATCAGAATTTTGTTAATAGTTTAAAATTGAAAACTCTAAAATAACTACTTTTGTTCTATAAGTTATTTACTTGAAGAACAGAATTTTGTAGAAATTTAAAATCAAAATCTTCTAACTAATACTTTAGTTCCTTATGTTATTTACTTGAAGATCAGAATTTTGTTAATAGTTTAAAATTAAAAACTCTAAATTAACTACTTCTGTTCTATAAGTTATTTACATGAAGATCAGAATTTTGTTAATAGTTTAAAAATGAAAACCCTAAAATAACTACTTTTGTTCTATAAGTTATTTACTTGAAGATCTGCATTTTGTTAATAGTTTAAAATTAAAAACTCTAAATTAACTACTTCTGTTCTATAAGTTATTTACTTGAAGATCAGAATTTTGTTAATAGTTTAAAATTAAAAACTATAAATTAACTACTTCTGTTCTATAAGTTATTTACTTGAAGAACAGAATTTTGTAGCAATTTAAAATTAAAATCTTTTAACTAATACTTTAGTTCCTTAAGTTATTTACTTAAAGATCAGAATTTTGTTAATAGTTTAAAATTGAAAACCCTAAAATAACTACTTTTGTTCTATAAGTTATTTACTTGAAGATCTGCATTTAGTTAATAGTTTAAAATTAAAAACTCTAAATTAAATACTTCTGTTCTATAAGTTATTTACATGAAGATCAGAATTTTGTTAATAGTTTAAAATTGAAAACCGTAAAATAACTACTTTTGTTCTATAAGTTATTTACTTGAAGATCTGCATTTTGTTAATAGTTTAAAATTAAAAACTCTAAATTAACTACTTCTGTTCTATAAGTTATCTACTTGAAGATCAGAATTTTGTTAATAGTTTAAAATTGAATACTCTAAAATAGCTACTTTTGTTCTATAAGTTATTTACTTGAAGAACAGAATTTTGTAGCAATTTAAAATCAAAATCTTCTAACTAATACTTTAGTTCTTTAAGTTATTTACTTGAAGATCAGAATTTTGCTAATAGTTTAAAATTGAAAACCCTAAAATAACTATTTTTGTTCTATAAGTTTTTTACTTGAAGATCTCCATTTTGTTAATAGTTTAAAATTAAAAACTCTAAATTAACTACTTCTGTTCTATAAGTTATTTACTTGAAGATCAGAATTTTGTTAATAGTTTAAAATTAAAAACTCTAAAATAGCTACTTTTGTTCTATAAGTTATTTACTTGAAGAACAGAATTTTGTAGCAATTTAAAATCAAAATTTTCTTACTATTACTTTAGTTCTTTAAGTTATGCACTTGAAGATCAGAATGTTGTCAATAGTTTAAATTTGAAAACTCTAAAATAGCTACTTTTGTTCTATAAGTTATTTACTTGAAGATCAGAATTTTGTTAATAGTTTAAAATTGAAAACTCTAAAATAGCTACTTTTGTTCTATAAGTTATTTACTTGAAGATCAGAATTTTGTAGCAAAACAAATTAAAATCTTCTAACTAATACTTGAGTTCCTTAAGTTATTTACTTAAAGATCAGAATTTTGTTAATAGTTTAAAATTGAAAACCCTAAAATAACTACTTTTGTTCTGTAAGTTATTTACTTGAAGATCTGCATTTAGTTAATAGTTTAAAATTAAAAACTCTAAATTAACTACTTCTGTTCTATAAGTTATTTACTTGAAGATCAGAATTTTGTTAATAGTTTAAAATTGAATACTCTAAAATAGCTACTTTTGTTCTATAAGTTATTTACTTGAAGAACAGAATTTTGTAGCAATTTAAAATCAAAATCTTCTAACTAATACTTTAGTTCTTTAAGTTATTCACTTGAAGATCAGAATGTTGTCAATAGTTTAAAATTGAAAACTCTAAAATAACTACTTTTGTTCTATAAGTTATTTACTTGAAGAACAGAATTTTGTAGCAATTTAAAATTAAAATCTTCTAACTAATACTTTAGTTCTTTAAGTTATTTACTTGAAGATCAGAATTTTGTTAATAGTTTAAAATTGAAAACCCTAAAATACCTACTTTTGTTCTATAAGTTATTTACTTGAAGATTTGCATTTTGTTAATAGTTTAACATTAAAAACTCTAAATTAACTACTTCTGTTCTATAAGTTATTTATTTGAAAATCACTATTTTGTTAATAGTTTCAAATTAAAGCTATAAACTAACTACTTTTGTTCTATAAGTTATTTACTTGAAGATCTGCATTTTGTTAATAGTTTAAAATTAAAAACTCTAAATTAACTACTTCTGTTCTATAAGTTATCTACTTGAAGATCAGAATTTTGTTAATAGTTTAAAATTGAATACTCTAAAATAGCTACTTTTGTTCTATAAGTTATTTACTTGAAGAACAGAATTTTGTAGCAATTTAAAATCAAAATCTTCTAACTAATACTTTAGTTCTTTAAGTTATTTACTTGAAGATCAGAATTTTGCTAATAGTTTAAAATTGAAAACCCTAAAATAACTATTTTTGTTCTATAAGTTTTTTACTTGAAGATCTCCATTTTGTTAATAGTTTAAAATTAAAAACTCTAAATTAACTACTTCTGTTCTATAAGTTATTTACTTGAAGATCAGAATTTTGTTAATAGTTTAAAATTAAAAACTCTAAAATAGCTACTTTTGTTCTATAAGTTATTTACTTGAAGAACAGAATTTTGTAGCAATTTAAAATCAAAATTTTCTTACTATTACTTTAGTTCTTTAAGTTATGCACTTGAAGATCAGAATGTTGTCAATAGTTTAAAATTGAAAACTCTAAAATAGCTACTTTTGTTCTATAAGTTATTTACTTGAAGATCAGAATTTTGTTAATAGTTTAAAATTGAAAACTCTAAAATAGCTACTTTTGTTCTATAAGTTATTTACTTGAAGATCAGAATTTTGTAGCAAAACAAATTAAAATCTTCTAACTAATACTTGAGTTCCTTAAGTTATTTACTTAAAGATCAGAATTTTGTTAATAGTTTAAAATTGAAAACCCTAAAATAACTACTTTTGTTCTGTAAGTTATTTACTTGAAGATCTGCATTTAGTTAATAGTTTAAAATTAAAAACTCTAAATTAACTACTTCTGTTCTATAAGTTATTTACTTGAAGATCAGAATTTTGTTAATAGTTTAAAATTGAATACTCTAAAATAGCTACTTTTGTTCTATAAGTTATTTACTTGAAGAACAGAATTTTGTAGCAATTTAAAATCAAAATCTTCTAACTAATACTTTAGTTCTTTAAGTTATTCACTTGAAGATCAGAATGTTGTCAATAGTTTAAAATTGAAAACTCTAAAATAACTACTTTTGTTCTATAAGTTATTTACTTGAAGAACAGAATTTTGTAGCAATTTAAAATTAAAATCTTCTAACTAATACTTTAGTTCTTTAAGTTATTTACTTGAAGATCAGAATTTTGTTAATAGTTTAAAATTGAAAACCCTAAAATACCTACTTTTGTTCTATAAGTTATTTACTTGAAGATTTGCATTTTGTTAATAGTTTAACATTAAAAACTCTAAATTAACTACTTCTGTTCTATAAGTTATTTATTTGAAAATCACTATTTTGTTAATAGTTTCAAATTAAAGCTATAAACTAACTACTTTTGTTCTATAAGTTATTTACTTGAAGATCTGCATTTTGTTAATAGTTTAAAATTAAAAACTCTAAATTAACTACTTCTGTTCTATAAGTTATTTACTTGAAGATCAGAATGTTGTTAATAGTTTAAAATTGAAAACTCTAAAATAACTACTTTTGTTCTACAAGTTATTTACTTGAAGAACAGAATTTTGTAGCAATGTAAAATCAAAATCTTCTAACTAATACTTTAGTTCTTTAAGTTATTTACTTGAAGATTAGAATTTTGCTAATAGTTTAAAATTGAAAACCCTAAAATAACTATTTTTGTTCTATAAGTTATTTACTTGAAGATCTGCATTTTGTTAATAGTTTAAAATTAAAGCTATAATCTAACTACTTTTGTTCTTTTAGTTATTTACTTAAAGAACAGAAATTTGTAGACAATTTAAAATCGAAGTCTTCAAACTAATACTTTAGTTCTTTAAGTTATTTACTTGAAGATCAGAATTTTGTTAATAGTTTAAAATAGAAAACTCTAAAATAACTACTTTTGTACTATAAGTTATTTACTTGAAGATCTGCATTTTGTTAATAGTTTAAAATTAAAAACTCTAAATTAACTACTTCTGTTCTATAAGTTATTTACTTGAAGATCAGAATTTTGTTAATAGTTTAAAATTAAAAACTCTAAAATAGCTACTTTTGTTCTATAAGTTATTTACTTGAAGAACAGAATTTTGTAGCAATTTAAAATCAAAATCTTCTTACTATTACTTTAGTTCTTTAAGTTATGCACTTGAAGATCAGAATGTTGTCAATAGTTTAAAATTGAAAACTCTAAAATAGCTACTTTTGTTCTATAAGTTATTTACTTGAAGATCAGAATTTTGTAGCAAAATAAAATTAAAATCTTCTAACTAATACTTGAGTTCCTTAAGTTATTTACTTAAAGATCAGAATTTTGTTAATAGTTTAAAATTGAAAACCCTAAAATAACTACTTTTGTTCTGTAAGTTATTTACTTGAAGATCTGCATTTAGTTAATAGTTTAAAATTAAAAACTCTAAATTAACTACTTCTGTTCTATAAGTTATTTACTTGAAGATCAGAATTTTGTTAATAGTTTAAAATTGAAAACTCTAAAATAGCTACTTTTGTTCTATAAGTTATTTACTTGAAGAACAGAATTTTGTAGCAATTTAAAATCAAAATCTTCTAACTAATACTTTAGTTCTTTAAGTTATTCACTTGAAGATCAGAATGTTGTCAATAGTTTAAAATTGAAAACTCTAAAATAACTACTTTTGTTCTATAAGTTATTTACTTGAAGAACAGAATTTTGTAGCAATTTAAAATTAAAATCTTCTAACTAATACTTTAGTTCTTTAAGTTATTTACTTGAAGATCAGAATTTTGTTAATAGTTCAAAATTGAAAATACTAAAATAACTACGTTTGTTCTATAAGTTATTTACTTGAAGATCTGGATTTTGTTAATAGTATAAAATTAAAAACTCTAAATTAACTACTTCTGTTCTTTAAGTTATTTACATGAAGATCAGCATTTTGTTAATAGTTTAAATTTGAAAACCCTAAAATAACTACTTTTGTTCTATAAGTTATTTACTTGAAGATCTGAATTTTGTTAATAGTTTAAAATTGAAAACCCTAAAATACCTACTTTTGTTCTATAAGTTATTTACTTGAAGATTTGCATTTTGTTAATAGTTTAACATTAAAAACTCTAAATTAACTACTTCTGTTCTATAAGTTATTTATTTGAAAATCACTATTTTGTTAATAGTTTCAAATTAAAGCTATAAACTAACTACTTTTTTTTTTTAGTTTTTTACTTAAAGAACAGTAATTTGTAGACAATTTAAAATCGAGATCTTCAAACTAATACGTTAGTTCTTTAATGCCCGATTGCACCACCTACCCTTAAACGTTAAGTGTCCCTTAAATCACTAAGCCCCACCCTATTTCATTGCACCACTGAATTAAGCGCCCCTTAACTTAAAACCGACCACCTAAATTTAAGCCTCAAAAATCTACCGCTTAAACTGGCCCTTAAATATTTCGTAAATATATACATTTTTATTTTAAACGGATTTATTGTTTTTATTAATGTTAATCCGTTTAATTATAGAAATTCTTAACTTGTGAAAATTAATAAAATTAAAACTTCAAAATAACAAGTTAATTAAAAGCAATAATTAAAATTTAAAAAAAAATAATTAAATAATAATTTATTTTTAAATTTTATTTTAAAATAAAATTTCTTATTGTATTTTATTGGTTTTTTTGAAGCTTTAATTTTATTGTTAATCCGTTTATCCTGGATTCACTAATTATTATTTTAATATTTTCTATATAAGTGAAAATGTGTGCAAGTTTAGTTTTAAATTCATAAAATATATCAATATCAATATCAAAATGGACATGGAATGGAATGACTTGTTTGAAGACGATTTAGAAATTCTTGAAATTGTTGAACATGGTTTTCCAAGACAAATATATGAAAGGGCAAATTATATTTACACGATGGATGATTTATCATTTTTTAAAAGATTCCGACTGCAGAAGGAAACGGTCGTCAGGATATTAACAGATATTGAGCCACAATTAGAATATCCATATGACAGAAATAATGCTGTGTCTCCTATCAATCAACTTTTGCTTGCATTAAGATTTTATGCAACAGGAACTCACTTGTTGGCCATAGGTGACTTTAGTGGAATGCATGTATCGACTGCTTGCCGAATTGTCAAAAAAGTTTCCGAAGCGATTGCAAGATTGTATGAACGTTATGTAAAATTTCCAACAAGCTATGATGAAATTCTGCAAGCACAGAGAAATTTTTTTGACATCGCAGCGTTTCCACGGGTAGTAGGAGCGATTGATGGCACGCATGTAAGAATTCAGTCACCAGGTGGAGAAGATGGAGAAATATTTCGTAACCGAAAAGGTTATTTTTCTATTAATGTTCAGGGTGTAGCGAGTGCAAATTTACGATTTCTAAATATTGTTGCACGGTGGCCTGGCTCGACACACGATGTGACTATTTTTAACAATTCTGCTTTAAGAACACAATTTGAAAGTAATGCATTTCGTAATTCATTACTTCTAGGAGACAGTGGATATAATATTAGACCGTATTTATTAACTCCTCTTCTGCATCCACAAACAGAAGCACAACAAAGATACAACGAATCCCACATTCGTACCCGCAATACAGTCGAAAGACTATATGGGGTATGGAAACGAAGATTTCCTATTATGGCATATGGGTGTCGTTTGAAATTAGAAAACACATTAACAGTTATAATCGCAACAGCTGTTCTACATAATATTGCTCAAGATATGAATGAAGATATGCCACCATGCCCAGATGACCTAAATCCACATGAATTAGATCGATTGGTTACTGCCGGGCAAATTCCTCATATACCATTACTTAATAATAATGCTGTTGTAGCTGCAAGTGTTCGAAATAATTTTATAAACCAATATTTTGCAGCTTTGTAAAACAAACTGATTTTAAAACAGTATAATTTTTATCATATTTATTATAAATATAATTTTAAATAAATTAATTTAATAATTTAACTATAATTAAATTTAAAAACAAAAATTTTTTTATTTAATCTTGCAGGGCTTTGCTTAGCGCAATCTTCTTCAATCTTACTTCAATTTGCATCGATTCCAATTCGGCTTTGAGAATTTCTTGCCTGAGCTGGCTTTCAATGGTTTCCTCTCTTATTTTCTGCATTTGCAGCTGGACACATTCCAACTTTAGTTTAACTAAAGCGGAATACTCCTTTGATAATTCCGAAGCATTTACGGAAGTTGCCACTGGTCTTCTTCGTGACGACCAAGTTTGGTGAGTAGGTCCAGCAATCCTTGTTTGAAGTGAAGGGTTGAGTGGAGTACTTAGTTGACTAGCGCTAACATCTCCCCAGTTAATTTCTTCATTTTCTGCGATTTGTAATTCCTACAAGAAATAATGTGCATTAGAATTTCAAAATACTGCAAATACAAAGTTACATAAAGCATATGAAGAGCACACATGGGATTAGGGACCCTAACCGATATTCCCCTGTACTCTTCATATTATATTTATTGAAGAAATTAACGAAATAAATTTGTCATAATGACAAACTTACTGTGCAAGCGGTTGAAAAAGTAATTGTAAAGATCAATGAAAAATATAAATTATTATAATTAATTACTTACAGCATTTTCATCTTCTGTTAACTCCTCATAACCTTGCATTCTATTCATGGTTACATCATAAACTGAAGATGTTGATGCGACAGCATCTCCACCATACATGGTAGGTATACCCACAACCGTCTTCGGGTTCATGATGGACAACAACAAAGAATCGTTGTTGTCCACATTAACCAAATTTTCATCAACCCCTAGCCCCGTTGTTTTCTGAACTTTGTTGCTGTCTGCAACTTTTTTCCGAACTTCCTTCTTTTTATTTTCGTACACCTTTTTCAAGGAATCGATCGTTCTTGGAGTATTACAACTTGAATTGAAATGCTTGGTTATTTGTAACCAAGCATCCTCCTTCTGTCTCCAAGTTACAGAATCCGTCTTCTTGTTCTCGATGATAGATTTGTGCTGGGCTATTATATTTATAAGAAGATTTACTTCTTCCGAAGTGTAATTTGGTCCTCGCAGTCGTTTGTTACTAGTTTTTTCCATTCTACAAAAATAATTTATATTTTAATTCTATTTATAAACAAATGCAGAAATATTTTTTTACACAAATAAAAAGTAATATTATGTATATTTTAAAATACTGTAATAAACTGTATTTACTTACTTGATTTCTGTACTGATACTCATACATTTCTTTTTGTTAATAACATTTTATATACTTAACAAATAACTGTATTTTACCAACATTAAAATCCAAAAATTTGTCAATGTTAAAACAACTTTAACATGAAGTTTAAATTTAAAATTATTAAATTCAAAAACGATAACAAAAAATTTAGGTTACAAAACTCGTTGACATTTGCAGATTTAACCACACTAAAAATAAATATAACCAAAGTTACTATAAAAATGCGATGTTGCTACATTTACTGCACGCTTAACTAAACCGAAGCTTAAAAAGATTGGTGCAATGAAATGTAAACTAAGGGTCGCTTAAAATTAAGGGTCGCTTATATAAGCGTCACATTTAAGGGTAGGTGGTGCAATCGGGCATAAGTTAATTACTTGAAGATCAGATTTTGTTAATAGTTTAAAATTGAAAACCCTAAAATAACTATTTTTGTTCTATAAGTTATTTACTTGAAGATCTGCATTTTGTTAATAGTTTAAAATTAAAAACTCTAAATTAACTACTTCTGTTCTATAAGTTATTTACTTAAGGATCAGAATGTTGTTAATAGTTTAAAATAGAAAACTCTAAAATAACTACTTTTGTTCTATAAGTTATTTACTTGAAGATCTGCATTTTGTTAATAGTTTAAAATTAAAAACTCTAAATTAACTACTTCTGTTCTATAAGTTATTTACTTGAAGATCAGAATTTTGTTAATAGTTTAAAATTGAAAACCCTAAAATACCTACTTTTGTTCTATAAGTTATTTACTTGAAGATTTGCATTTTGTTAATAGTTTAACATTAAAAACTCTAAATTAACTACTTCTGTTCTATAAGTTATTTATTTGAAAATCACTATTTTGTTAATAGTTTCAAATTAAAGCTATAAACTAACTACTTTTGTTCTTTAAGTTATTTACTTGAAGATCTGCATTTTGTTAATAGTTTAAAATTAAAAACTCTAAATTAACTACTTCTGTTCTATAAGTTATTTACTTGAAGATCAGAATGTTGTTAATAGTTTAAAATTGAAAACTCTAAAATAACTACTTTTGTTCTATAAGTTATTTACTTGAAGAACAGAATTTTGTAGCAATTTGAAATCAAAATCTTCTAACTAATACTTTAGTTCCTTAAGTTATTTACTTGAAGATCAGAATTTTGTTAATAGCTTAAAATTAAAAACTCTAAATTAACTACTTCTGTTCTATAAGTTATTTACATGAAGATCAGAATTTTGTTAATAGTTTAAAATTGAAAATCCTAAAATAACTACTTTTGTTCTACAAGTTATTTACTTGAAGAACAGAATTTTGTAGCAATGTAAAATCAAAATCTTCTAACTAATACTTTAGTTCTTTAAGTTATTTACTTGAAGATTAGAATTTTGCTAATAGTTTAAAATTGAAAACCCTAAAATAACTATTTTTGTTCTATAAGTTATTTACTTGAAGATCTGCATTTTGTTAATAGTTTAAAATTAAAGCTATAATCTAACTACTTTTGTTCTTTTAGTTATTTACTTAAAGAACAGAAATTTGTAGACAATTTAAAATCAAAATCTTCTAACTAATACTTTAGTTCTTTAAGTTATTTACTTGAAGATCAGAATTTTGTTAATAGCTTAAAATTAAAAACTCTAAATTAACTACTTCTGTTCTATAAGTTATTTACATGAAGATCAGAATTTTGTTAATAGCTTAAAATTAAAAACTCTAAATTAACTACTTCTGTTCTATAAGTTATTTACTTGAAGAACAGAATTTTGTAGCAATGTAAAATCAAAATCTTCTAACTAATACTTTAGTTCTTTAAGTTATTTACTTGAAGATCAGAATTTTGTTAATAGTTTAAAATAGAAAATTCTAAAATAACTACTTTTGTACTATAAGTTATTTACTTGAAGATCTGTATTTTGTTAATAGTTTAAAATTAAAAACTCTAAATTAACTACTTCTGTTCTATAAGTTATTTACTTGAAGATCAGAATTTTGTTATTAGTTTAAAATTGAAAACCCTAAAATACCTACTTTTCTTCTATAAGTTATTTACTTGAAGATCTGCTTTTTGTTAATAGTTTAACATTAAAAACTCTAAATTAACTACTTCTGTTCTATAAGTTATTTATTTGAAAATCAATATTTTGATAATAGTTTCAAATTAAAGCTATAAACTAACAACTTTTGTTCTTTTAGTTTTTTACTTAAAGAACAGAAATTTGTAGACAATTTAAAATCGAGATCTTCAAACTAATACTTTAGTTCTTTAAGTTATTTACTTGAAGATCAGAATTTTGTTAATAGTTTAAAATTGAAAACCCTAAAATAACTATTTATGTTCTATAAGTTATTTACTTGAAGATCTGCATTTTGTTATTAGTTTAAAATTAAAAACTCTAAATTAACCACTTCTGTTCTATAAGTTATTTACTTGAAGATCAGAATATTGTTAATAGTTTAAAATTGAAAACCCTAAAATAATTACTTTTGTTCTATAAGTTATTTACTTGAAGATCTGCATTTTGTTATTAGTTTAAAATTAAAAACTCTAAATTAAATACTTCTTTTCTATAAGTTATTTACTTGAAAATCAGCATTTTGTTAATAGTTTAAAATTAAAAACTCTAAGTTAACTACTTCTGGTCTATAAGTTATTTATTTGAAAATCACTATTTTGTTAATAGTTTCAAATTAAAGCTATAAACTAACTACTTTTGTTCTTTTAGTTTTTTACTTAAAGAACAGAAATTTGTAGACAATTTAAAATCGAGATCTTCAAACTAATACTTTAGTTCTTTAAGTTATTTACTTGAAGATCAGAATTTTGTTAATAGTTTAAAATTGAAAACTCTAAAATAACTACTTTTGTTCTATAAGTTATTTACTTGAAGAACAGAATTTTGTAGCAATTTAAAATCAAAATCTTCTAACTAATACTTTAGTTCCTTAAGTTATTTACTTGAAGATCAGAATTTTGTTAATAGCTTAAAATTAAAAACTCTAAATTAACTACTTCTGTTCTATAAGTTATTTACATGAAGATCAGAATTTTGTTAATAGTTTAAAATTGAAAACCCTAAAATAACTACTTTTGTTCTATAAGTTATTTACTTGAAGATCTGCATTTTGTTAATAGTTTAAAATTGAAAACTCTAAATTAACTACTTCTGTTCTATAAGTTATTTACATGAAGATCAGAATTTTGTTAATAGTTTAAAATTGAAAACCCTAAAATAACTACTTTCGTTCTATAAGTTATTTACTTAAAGATCTGCATTTTGTTAATAGTTTAAAATTAAAAACTCTAAATTAACTACTTCTGTTCTATAAGTTATTTACTTGAAGATCAGAATACTGTTAATAGTTTAAAATTGAAACCTCTAAAATAACTACTTTTGTTCTATAAGTTATTTACTTGAAGAACAGAATTTTGTAGCAATGTAAAATCAAAATCTTCTAACTAATACTTTAGTTCTTTAAGTTATTTACTTGAAGATCAGAATTTTGCTAATAGTTTAAAATTAAAAACCCTAAAATAACTACTTTTGTTCTATAAGTTATTTACTTGAAGATCTGCTTTTTGTTAATAGTTTAAAATTAAAAACTCTAAATTAACTACTTCTGTTCTATAAGTTATTTACTTGAAGATCAGAATACTGTTAATAGTTTAAAATTGAAAACTCTAAAATAACTACTTTTGTTTTATAAGTTATTTACTTGAAGAACAGAATTTTGTAGCAATGTAAAATCAAAATCTTCTAACTAATACTTTAGTTCTTTAAGTTATTTACTTGAAGATCAGAATTTTGTTAATAGTTTAAAATTGAAAACCCTAAAATAACTATTTTTGTTCTATAAGTTATTTACTTGAAGATCTGGATTTTGTTAATAGTTTAAAATTAAAAACTCTAAATTAACTACTTCTGTTCTATAAGTTATTTACTTGAAGATCGGAATGGTGTTAATAGTTTAAAATAGAAAACTCTAAATTAACTACTTTTGTTCTATAAGTTAATTACTTGAAGATCTGCATTTTGTTAATAGTTTAAAATTAAAAACTCTAAATTAACTACTTCTGTTCTATAAGTTATTTACTTGAAGATCAGAATACTGTTAATAGTTTAAAATTGAAAACTCTAAAATAACTACTTTTGTTTTATAAGTTATTTACTTGAAGAACAGAATTTTGTAGCAATGTAAAATCAAAATCTTCTAACTAATACTTTAGTTCTTTAAGTTATTTACTTGAGGATTAGAATTTTGCTAATAGTTTAAAATTGAAAACCCTAAAATAACTACTTTTGTTCTATAAGTTATTTACTTGAAGATCTGCATTTTGTTAATAGTTTAAAATTAAAGCTATAATCTAACTACTTTTGTTCTTTTAGTTATTTACTTAAAGAACAGAAATTTGTAGACAATTTAAAATCGAAGTCTTCAAACTAATACTTTAGTTCTTTAAGTTATTTACTTGAAGATCAGAATTTTGTTAATAGTTTAAAATTGAAAACCCTAAAATTACTATTTTTGTTCTATAAGTTATTTACTTGAAGATCTGGATTTCGTTAATAGTTTAAAATTAAAAACTCTAAATTAACTACTTCTGTTCTATAAGTTATTTACTTGAAGATCAGAATGTTGTTAATAGTTTAAAATAGAAAACTCTAAAATAACTACTTTTGTTCTATAAGTTATTTACTTGAAGATCTGCATTTTGTTAATAGTTTAAAATTAAAAACTCTAAATTAACTACTTCTGTTCTATAAGTTATTTACTTGAAGATCAGAATTTTGTTAATAGTTTAAAATTGAAAACCCTAAAATACCTACATTTGTTCTATAAGTTATTTACTTGAAGATTTGCATTTTGTTAATAGTTTAACATTAAAAACTCTAAATTAACTACTTCTGTTCTATAAGTTATTTATTTGAAAATCACTATTTTGTTAATAGTTTCAAATTAAAGCTATAAACTAACTACTTTTGTTCTTTTAGTTTTTTATTTAAAGAACAGAAATTTGTAGACAATTTAAAATCGAGATCTTCAAACTAATACTTTAGTTCTTTAAGTTATTTACTTGAAGATCAGAATTTTGTTAATAGTTTAACATTAAAAACCCTAAAATAACTATTTTTGTTCTATAATTTATTTACTTGAAGATCTGCATTTTGTTAATAGTTTAAAATTAAAAACTCTAAATTAACCACTCCTGTTCTATAATTTATTTACTTGAAGATCAGAATATTGTTAATAGTTTAAAATTGAAAACCCTAAAATAATTACTTTTGTTCTATAAGTTATTTACTTGAAGATCTGCATTTTGTTATTAGTTTAAAATTAAAAACTCTAAATTAACTACTTCTGTTCTATAAGTTATTTACTTGAAAATCAGCATTTTGTTAATAGTTTAAAATGAAAAACTCTAAGTTAACTACTTCTGGTCTATAAGTTATTTATTTGAAAATCACTATTTTGTTAATAGTTTCAAATTAAAGCTATAAACTAACTACTTTTGTTCTTTTAGTTTTTTACTTAAAGAACAGAAATGTGTAGACAATTTAAAATCGAGATCTTTAAACTAATACTTTAGTTCTTTAAGTTATTTAATTGAAGATTAGAATTTTGTTAATAGTTTAAAATTGAAAACTCTAAAATAACTACTTTTGTTCTATAAGTTATTTACTTGAAGAACAGAATTTTGTAGCAATTTAAAATCAAAATCTTCTAACTAATACTTTAGTTCCTTAAGTTATTTACTTGAAGATCAGAATTTAGTTAATAGCTTAAAATTAAAAACTCTAAATTAACTACTTCTGTTCTATAAGTTATTTACATGAAGATCAGAATTTTGTTAATAGTTTAAAATTGAAAACCCTAAAATAACTACTTTTGTTCTATAAGTTATTTACTTGAAGATCTGCATTTTGTTAATAGTTTAAAATTAAAAACTCTAAATTAACTACTTCTGTTCTATAAGTTATTTACATGAATATCAGAATTTTGTTAAAAGTTTAAAATTGAAAACCCTAAAATAACTACTTTTGTTCTATAAGTTATTTACTTCAAGATCTGCATTTTGTTAATAGTTTAAAATTAAAAACTCTAATTTAACTACTTCTGTTCTATAAGTTATATACTTGAAGATCAGAATACTGTTAATAGTTTAAAATTGAAAACTCTAAAATAACTACTTTTGATCTATAAGTTATTTACTTGAAGAACAGAATTTTGTAGCAATGTAAAATCAAAATCTTCTTACTAATACTTTAGTTCTTTAAGTTATTTACTTGAAGATCAGAATTTTGCTAATAGTTTAAAATTGAAAACCCTAAAATAACTACTTTTGTTCTATAAGTTATTTACTTGAAGATCTGCATTTTGTTAATAGTTTAAAATTAAAGCTATAATCTAACTACTTTTGTTCTTTTAGTTATTTACTTAAAGAACAGAAAATTGTAGACAATTTAAAATCGAAGTCTTCAAACTAATACTTTAGTTCTTTAAGTTATTTACTTGAAGACCAGAATCTGTTCTATATCAGAATCTGTTCTATATTTACTTGAAGATTTGCATTTTGTTAATAGTTTAACATTAAAAACTCTAAATTAACTACTTCTGTTCTATAAGTTATTTATTTGAAAATCACTATTTTGTTAATAGTTTCAAATTAAAGCTATAAACTAACTACTTTTGTTCTTTTAGTTTTTTACTTAAAGAACAGAAATTTGTAGACAATTTAAAATCGAGATCTTCAAACTAATACTTTAGTTCTTTAAGTTATTTACTTGAAGATCAGAATTTTGTTAATAGTTTAAAATTGAAAACCCTAAAATAACTACTTTTGTTCTATAAGTTATTTACTTGAAGATCTGCATTTTGTTAATAGTTTAAAATTAAAAACTCTAAATTAACCACTTCTGTTCTATAAGTTATTTACTTGAAGATCAGAATATTGTTAATAGTTTAAAATTGAAAACCCTAAAATAATTACTTTTGTTCTATAAGTTATTTACTTGAAGATCTGCATTTTGTTATTAGTTTAAAATTAAAAACTCTAAATTAACTACTTCTGTTCTATAAGTTATTTACTTGAAAATCAGCATTTTGTTAATAGTTTAAAATTAAAAACTCTAAGTTAACTACTTCTGGTCTATAAGTTATTTATTTGAAAATCACTATTTTGTTAATAGTTTCAAATTAAAGCTATAAACTAACTACTTTTGTTCTTTTAGTTTTTTAATTAAAGAACAGAAATTTGTAGACAATTTAAAATCGAGATCTTCAAACTAATACTTTAGTTCTTTAAGTTATTTACTTGAAGATCAGAATTTTGTTAATAGTTTAAAATTGAAAACTCTAAAATAACTACTTTTGTTCTATAAGTTATTTAATAAATAATTAGAATTATTAGCTCTTGAAAATTTATATAAATATAATATCAGTAATGAGCTAAGTTAACAATAAATCAAACTAATATTTATTTATTTATTGTTTGATTTATTGTTAACTTAGCTCATTACTGATATTATATTTATATAAGTTATTTACTTGAAGAACAGAATTTTGTAACAATTTAAAATCAAAATCTTCTAACTAATACTTTAGTTCCTTAAGTTATTTACTTAATTAACTAATTAATAAATTAACTACTTCTGTTCTATAAGTTATTTACATGAAGATCAGGATTTTGTTAATAGTTTAAAATTGAAAACCCTAAAATAACTACTTTTGTTCTATAAGTTATTTACTTGAAGATCTGCATTTTGTTAATAGTTTAAAATTAAAAACTCTAAATTAACTACTTCTGTTCTATAAGTTATTTACATGAAGATCAGAATTTTGTTAATAGCTTAAAATTGAAAACCCTAAAATAACTGCTTTTGTTCTATAAGTTATTTACTTAAAGATCTGCATTTTGTTAAAAGTTTAAAATTAAAAACTCTAAATTAACTACTTCTGTTCTATAAGTTAATTACTTGAAGATCAGAATACTGTTAATAGTTCAAAATTGAAAACTCTAAAATAACTACTTTTGTTCTTTTAGTTATTTACTTGAAGATCAGAATTTTGTTAATAGTTTAAAATTGAAAACCCTAAAATAACTATTTTTGTTGTATAAGTTATTTACATGAAGATCAGAATTTTGTAGCAATGTAAAATCAAAATCTTCTAACTAATACTTTAGTTCTTTAAGTTATTTACTTGAAGATCAGAATTTTGCTAATAGTTTAAAATTAAAAACTCTAAATTAACTACTTCTGTTCTATAAGTTATTTACATGAAGATCAGAATTTTGTTAATAGTTTAAAATTGAAAACCCTAAAATAACTACTTTCGTTATATAAGTTATTTACTTAAAGATCTGCATTTTGGTAATAGTTTAAAATTAAAAACTCTAAATTAACTACTTCTGTTCTATAAGTTATTTACTTGAAGATCAGAATACTGTTAATAGTTTAAAATTGAAAACTCTAAAATAACTACTTTTGTTCTATAAGTTATTTACTTGGAACAGAATTTTGTAGCAATGTAAAATCAAAATCTTCTAACTAATACTTTAGTTCTTTAAGTTATTTAGTTGAAGATCAGAATTTTGCTAATAGTTTAAAATTAAAAACCCTAAAATAACTACTTTTGTTCTATAAGTTATTTACTTGAAGATCTGCTTTTTGTTAATAGTTTAAAATTAAAGCTATAATCTAACTACTTTTGTTCTTTTAGTTATTTACTTAAAGAACAGAAATTTGTAGACAATTTAAAATTGAAGTCTTCAAACTAATACTTTAGTTCTTTAAGTTATTTACTTGAAGATCAGAATTTTGTTAATAGTTTAAAATTGAAAACCCTAAAATAACTATTTTTGTTCTATAAGTTATTTACTTGAAGATCTGTATTTTGTTAATAGTTTAAAATTAAAAACTCTAAATTAACTACTTTTGTTCTATAAGTTATTTACTTGAAGATCAGAATGGTGTTAATAGTTCAAAATAGAAAACTCTAAAATAACTACTTTTGTTCTATAAGTTAATTACTTGAAGATCTGCATTTTGTTAATAGTTTAAAATTAAAAACTCTAAATTAACTACTTCTGTTCTATAAGTTATTAACTTGAAGATCAGAATACTGTTAATAGTTTAAAATTGAAAACTCTAAAATAACTACTTTTGTTTTATAAGTTATTTACTTGAAGAACAGAATTTTGTAGCAATGTAAAATCAAAATCTTCTAACTAATACTTTAGTTCTTTAAGTTATTTACTTGAGGATTAGAATTTTGCTAATAGTTTAAAATTGAAAACCCTAAAATAACTACTTTTGTTCTATAAGTTATTTACTTGAAGATCTGCATTTTGTTAATAGTTTAAAATTAAAGCTATAATTTAACTACTTTTGTTCTTTTAGTTATTTACTTAAAGAACAGAAATTTGTAGACAATTTAAAATCGAAGTCTTCAAACTAATACTGTAGTTCTTTAAGTTATTTACTTGAAGATCAGAATTTTGTTAATAGTTTAAAATTGAAAACCCTAAAATTACTATTTTGGTTCTATAAGTTATTTACTTGAAGATCTGGATTTTGTTAATAGTTTAAAATTAAAAACTCTAAATTAACTACTTCTGTTCTATAAGTTATTTACTTGAAGATCAGAATGTTGTTAATAGTTTAAAACAGAAAACTCTAAAATAACTACTTTTGTTCTATAAGTTATTTACTTGAAGATCTGCATTTTGTTAATAGTTTAAAATTAAAAACTCTAAATTAACTACTTCTGTTCTATAAGTTATTTACTTGAAGATCAGAATTTTGTTAATAGTTTAAAATTGAAAACCCTAAAATACCTACATTTGTTCTATAAGTTATTTACTTGAAGATTTGCATTTTGTTAATAGTTTAAAATTAAAAACTCTAAATTAACTACTTCTGTTCTATAAGTTATTTACATGAAGATCAGAATTTTGTTAATAGCTTAAAATTGAAAACCCTAAAATAACTGCTTTTGTTCTATAAGTTATTTACTTAAAGATCTGCATTTTGTTAAAAGTTTAAAATTGAAAACTCTAAATTAACTACTGCTGTTCTATAAGTTAATTACTTGAAGATCAGAATACTGTTAATAGTTCAAAATTGAAAACTCTAAAATAACTACTTTTGTTCTTTTAGTTATTTACTTAAAGAACAGAAATTTGTAGACAATTTAAAATCGAAGTCTTCAAACTAATACTTTAGTTCTTTAAGTTATTTACTTGAAGATCAGAATTTTGTTAATAGTTTAAAATTGAAAACCCTAAAATAACTATTTTTGTTCTATAAGTTATTTACATGAAGATCAGAATTTTGTAGCAATGTAAAATCAAAATCTTCTAACTAATACTTTAGTTCTTTAAGTTATTTACTTGAAGATCAGAATTTTGCTAATAGTTTAAAATTAAAAACTCTAAATTAACTACTTCTGTTCTATAAGTTATTTACATGAAGATCAGAATTTTGTTAATAGTTTAAAATTGAAAACCCTAAAATAACTACTTTCGTTCTATAAGTTATTTACTTAAAGATCTGCATTTTGTTAATAGTTTAAAATTAAAAACTCTAAATTAACTACTTCTGTTCTATAAGTTATTTACTTGAAGATCAGAATACTGTTAATAGTTTAAAATTGAAAACTCTAAAATAACTACTTTTGTTCTATAAGTTATTTACTTGGAACAGAATTTTGTAGCAATGTAAAATCAAAATCTTCTAACTAATACTTTAGTTCTTTAAGTTATTTAGTTGAAGATCAGAATTTTGCTAATAGTTTAAAATTAAAAACCCTAAAATAACTACTTTTGTTCTATAAGTTATTTACTTGAAGATCTGCATTTTGTTAATAGTTTAAAATTAAAAACTCTAAATTAACCACTTCTGTTCTATAAGTTATTTACTTGAAGATCAGAATATTGTTAATAGTTTAAAATTGAAAACCCTAAAATAATTACTTTTGTTCTATAAGTTATTTACTTGAAGATCTGCATTTTGTTATTAGTTTAAAATTAAAAATTCTAAATTAACTACTTCTGTTCTATAAGTTATTTACTTGAAAATCAGCATTTTGTTAATAGTTTAAAATTAAAAACTCTAAGTTAACTACTTCTGGTCTATAAGTTATTAATTTGAAAATCACTATTTTGTTAATAGTTTCAAATTAAAGCTATAAACTAACTACTTTTGTTCTTTTAGTTTTTTAATTAAAGAACAGAAATTTGTAGACAATTTAAAATCGAGATCTTCAAACTAATACTTTAGTTCTTTAAGTTATTTACTTGAAGATCAGAATTTTGTTAATAGTTTAAAATTGAAAACTCTAAAATAACTACTTTTGTTCTATAAGTTATTTAATAAATAATTAGAATTATTAGCTCTTGAAAATTTATATAAATATAATATTATTTTCTTTGATCGACCAGGTGACACCATAAATAAAGACACAATTGAGTTTCTGCAATACGAGCTTTTATTATTAACAATTTACTACATTAACACAAATCCTACCTGCAATACGAGAAACGACATTTAATGCCATTAACTCGATGCCACCAAATTACAAACAAATTAAAATTTCAACAAACAACTATTTTACAAAACTTTATAAAATTCTTGATAACGTTATGTTGGACATTTGGATATTATCTATTCCGACGCTCGTGAGAGCGCGGCAACATTCAAGATGAGGAAATTACATTTTCCTTACATCACCCCTCGTGGGGAAGAAAATATTTACAGAATATCTTTACAAACAACTAAAATTTGTTTTCGTCTTTATCTTCGTGTTCCTTATTTTCTTCAAGTGACTGGGCAGGAGTTAGCTTAGAGATATGGAAAAGGTTTGACTCCGATTTTCTGTGACCGGTGTTTATCCTGTAAATTGAGGTTGATAGTTTTTCTTTTTTTATAGCATATTCTAATAAAGAGCCTGTTTGATATTTAAAAGATATAGCGTATCTGCTAGCAGACCAGCCCTTGTTTGCATAAGTTTCACAAAAACTTTGTTTCCAATCTGACCAGTTTGATAGCAGGGTCATTTTTATCATCATAGAGTCGTACCAATCCATGCAAGATTTTTCGAGGAATATTCTAAAAATTTCAATTTTTTCCTCGTCCATCGTCACATCAAATCTTGTACATTCCGTTTCAAAAATTTCAATCCACTGATATACATTAACGTTCCGACCATTAAATTTTCCTAAAACAAACCTTTCTGCTACTTTTCTTACATTTTGCTTTTTATTTTTATCTTAATTTACAACCATTCTTTCTAGAATTTTTACAATTGGATTGCTGTCATCAATTGTTTGTGTAACAGTTGGATCATTTACATTAGCTTCCTCTAGATATTGATCTTCAAAATTTATATTCCCTTCTTCATCAAGGTAAGTTTTTATCATTTCCTTTGTCAAAGTTATCCAAACACTTCTAGATTGGTGCCTTTTTTTAAAAGTATTTTTTATTTTTGTGTAAGTTTGTGTGCTGCAGACTTCTTTGTGGAATGATACTGCCTGATATTCATCTGGTAACAAAAATATTTTTTCGTCTTCAGTGATGATAGAGGTTATGGCGATAAAGTTTGATTTTCCATCTGCTGTAGGTTTTACTTTGAATACGAATTTTAGTTTTTCCATTCTAACTTTAAACGTTACAAAAAATGTCGTTTTATAATATTATTTCCCTTGATCGACCAGGTGACACCATAAATAAAGACACAATTGAGTTTCTGCAATACGAGCTTTTATTATTAACAATTTACTACATTAACACAAATCCTACCTGCAATACGAGAAACGACATTTAATGCCATTAACTCGATGCCACCAAATTACAAACAAATTAAAATTTCAACAAACAACTATTTTACAAAACTTTATAAAATTCTTGATAACGTTATGTTGGACATTTGGATATTATCTATTCCGACGCTCGTGAGAGCGCGGCAACATTCAAGATGAGGAAATTACATTTTCCTTACATAAATATAATATCAGTAATGAGCTAAGTTAACAATAAATCAAACTAATATTTATTTATTTATTGTTTGATTTATTGTTAACTTAGCTCATTACTGATATTATATTTATATAAGTTATTTACTTGAAGAACAGAATTTTGTAGCAATTTAAAATCAAAATCTTCTAACTAATACTTTAGTTCCTTAAGTTATTTACTTAATTAACTAATTAATAAATTAACTACTTCTGTTCTATAAGTTATTTACATGAAGATCAGAATTTTGTTAATAGTTTAAAATTGAAAACCCTAAAATAACTACTTTTGTTCTATAAGTTATTTACTTGAAGATCTGCATTTTGTTAATAGTTTAAAATTAAAAACTCTAAATTAACTACTTCTGTTCTATAAGTTATTTACATGAAGATCAGAATTTTGTTAATAGCTTAAAATTGAAAACCCTAAAATAACTGCTTTTGTTCTATAAGTTATTTACTTAAAGATCTGCATTTTGTTAAAAGTTTAAAATTAAAAACTCTAAATTAACTACTTCTGTTCTATAAGTTAATTACTTGAAGATCAGAATACTGTTAATAGTTCAAAATTGAAAACTCTAAAATAACTACTTTTGTTCTTTTAGTTATTTACTTGAAGATCAGAATTTTGTTAATAGTTTAAAATTGAAAACCCTAAAATAACTATTTTTGTTGTATAAGTTATTTACATGAAGATCAGAATTTTGTAGCAATGTAAAATCAAAATCTTCTAACTAATACTTTAGTTCTTTAAGTTATTTACTTGAAGATCAGAATTTTGCTAATAGTTTAAAATTAAAAACTCTAAATTAACTACTTCTGTTCTATAAGTTATTTACATGAAGATCAGAATTTTGTTAATAGTTTAAAATTGAAAACCCTAAAATAACTACTTTCGTTATATAAGTTATTTACTTAAAGATCTGCATTTTGTTAATAGTTTAAAATTAAAAACTCTAAATTAACTACTTCTGTTCTATAAGTTATTTACTTGAAGATCAGAATACTGTTAATAGTTTAAAATTGAAAACTCTAAAATAACTACTTTTGTTCTATAAGTTATTTACTTGGAACAGAATTTTGTAGCAATGTAAAATCAAAATCTTCTAACTAATACTTTAGTTCTTTAAGTTATTTAGTTGAAGATCAGAATTTTGCTAATAGTTTAAATTAAAAACCCTAAAATAACTACTTTTGTTCTATAAGTTATTTACTTGAAGATCTGCTTTTTGTTAATAGTTTAAAATTAAAGCTATAATCTAACTACTTTTGTTCTTTTAGTTATTTACTTAAAGAACAGAAATTTGTAGACAATTTAAAATTGAAGTCTTCAAACTAATACTTTAGTTCTTTAAGTTATTTACTTGAAGATCAGAATTTTGTTAATAGTTTAAAATTGAAAACCCTAAAATAACTATTTTTGTTCTATAAGTTATTTACTTGAAGATCTGGATTTTGTTAATAGTTTAAAATTAAAAACTCTAAATTAACTACTTCTGTTCTATAAGTTATTTACTTGAAGATCAGAATACTGTTAATAGTTTAAAATTGAAAACTCTAAAATAACTACTTTTGTTCTATAAGTTATTTACTTGGAACAGAATTTTGTAGCAATGTAAAATCAAAATCTTCTAACTAATACTTTAGTTCTTTAAGTTATTTAGTTGAAGATCAGAATTTTGCTAATAGTTTAAATTAAAAACCCTAAAATAACTACTTTTGTTCTATAAGTTATTTACTTGAAGATCTGCTTTTTGTTAATAGTTTAAAATTAAAGCTATAATCTAACTACTTTTGTTCTTTTAGTTATTTACTTAAAGAACAGAAATTTGTAGACAATTTAAAATTGAAGTCTTCAAACTAATACTTTAGTTCTTTAAGTTATTTACTTGAAGATCAGAATTTTGTTAATAGTTTAAAATTGAAAACCCTAAAATAACTATTTTTGTTCTATAAGTTATTTACTTGAAGATCTGGATTTTGTTAATAGTTTAAAATTAAAAACTCTAAATTAACTACTTCTGTTCTATAAGTTATTTACTTGAAAATCAGAATGGTGTTAATAGTTTAAAATAGAAAACTCTAAAATAACTACTTTTGTTCTATAAGTTAATTACTTGAAGATCTGCATTTTGTTAATAGTCTAAAATTAAAAACTCTAAATTAACTACTTCTGTTCTATAAGTTATTAACTTGAAGATCAGAATACTGTTAATAGTTTAAAATTGAAAACTCTAAAATAACTACTTTTGTTTAATAAGTTATTTACTTGAAGAACAGAATTTTGTAGCAATGTAAAATCAAAATCTTCTAACTAATACTTTAGTTCTTTAAGTTATTTACTTGAGGATTAGAATTTTGCTAATAGTTTAAAATTGAAAACCCTAAAATAACTACTTTTGTTCTATAAGTTATTTACTTAAAGATCTGCATTTTGTTAAAAGTTTAAAATTAAAAACTCTAAATTAACTACTTCTGTTCTATAAGTTAATTACTTGAAGATCAGAATACTGTTAATAGTTCAAAATTGAAAACTCTAAAATAACTACTTTTGTTCTTTTAGTTATTTACTTGAAGATCAGAATTTTGTTAATAGTTTAAAATTGAAAACCCTAAAATAACTATTTTTGTTGTATAAGTTATTTACATGAAGATCAGAATTTTGTAGCAATGTAAAATCAAAATCTTCTAACTAATACTTTAGTTCTTTAAGTTATTTACTTGAAGATCAGAATTTTGCTAATAGTTTAAAATTAAAAACTCTAAATTAACTACTTCTGTTCTATAAGTTATTTACATGAAGATCAGAATTTTGTTAATAGTTTAAAATTGAAAACCCTAAAATAACTACTTTCGTTATATAAGTTATTTACTTAAAGATCTGCATTTTGTTAATAGTTTAAAATTAAAAACTCTAAATTAACTACTTCTGTTCTATAAGTTATTTACTTGAAGATCAGAATACTGTTAATAGTTTAAAATTGAAAACTCTAAAATAACTACTTTTGTTCTATAAGTTATTTACTTGGAACAGAATTTTGTAGCAATGTAAAATCAAAATCTTCTAACTAATACTTTAGTTCTTTAAGTTATTTAGTTGAAGATCAGAATTTTGCTAATAGTTTAAATTAAAAACCCTAAAATAACTACTTTTGTTCTATAAGTTATTTACTTGAAGATCTGCTTTTTGTTAATAGTTTAAAATTAAAGCTATAATCTAACTACTTTTGTTCTTTTAGTTATTTACTTAAAGAACAGAAATTTGTAGACAATTTAAAATTGAAGTCTTCAAACTAATACTTTAGTTCTTTAAGTTATTTACTTGAAGATCAGAATTTTGTTAATAGTTTAAAATTGAAAACCCTAAAATAACTATTTTTGTTCTATAAGTTATTTACTTGAAGATCTGGATTTTGTTAATAGTTTAAAATTAAAAACTCTAAATTAACTACTTCTGTTCTATAAGTTATTTACTTGAAGATCAGAATACTGTTAATAGTTTAAAATTGAAAACTCTAAAATAACTACTTTTGTTCTATAAGTTATTTACTTGGAACAGAATTTTGTAGCAATGTAAAATCAAAATCTTCTAACTAATACTTTAGTTCTTTAAGTTATTTAGTTGAAGATCAGAATTTTGCTAATAGTTTAAATTAAAAACCCTAAAATAACTACTTTTGTTCTATAAGTTATTTACTTGAAGATCTGCTTTTTGTTAATAGTTTAAAATTAAAGCTATAATCTAACTACTTTTGTTCTTTTAGTTATTTACTTAAAGAACAGAAATTTGTAGACAATTTAAAATTGAAGTCTTCAAACTAATACTTTAGTTCTTTAAGTTATTTACTTGAAGATCAGAATTTTGTTAATAGTTTAAAATTGAAAACCCTAAAATAACTATTTTTGTTCTATAAGTTATTTACTTGAAGATCTGGATTTTGTTAATAGTTTAAAATTAAAAACTCTAAATTAACTACTTCTGTTCTATAAGTTATTTACTTGAAGATCAGAATGGTGTTAATAGTTTAAAATAGAAAACTCTAAAATAACTACTTTTGTTCTATAAGTTAATTACTTGAAGATCTGCATTTTGTTAATAGTCTAAAATTAAAAACTCTAAATTAACTACTTCTGTTCTATAAGTTATTAACTTGAAGATCAGAATACTGTTAATAGTTTAAAATTGAAAACTCTAAAATAACTACTTTTGTTTAATAAGTTATTTACTTGAAGAACAGAATTTTGTAGCAATGTAAAATCAAAATCTTCTAACTAATACTTTAGTTCTTTAAGTTATTTACTTGAGGATTAGAATTTTGCTAATAGTTTAAAATTGAAAACCCTAAAATAACTACTTTTGTTCTATAAGTTATTTACTTGAAGATCTGCATTTTGTTAATAGTTTAAAATTAAAGCTATAATTTAACTACTTTTGTTCTTTTAGTTATTTACTTAAAGAACAGAAATTTGTAGACAATTTAAAATCGAAGTCTTCAAACTAATACTTTAGTTCTTTAAGTTATTTACTTGAAGATCAGAATTTTGTTAATAGTTTAAAATTGAAAACCCTAAAATTACTATTTTTGTTCTATAAGTTATTTACTTGAAGATCTGGATTTTGTTAATAGTTTAAAATTAAAAACTCTAAATTAACTACTTCTGTTCTATAAGTTATTTACTTGAAGATCAGAATGTTGTTAATAGTTTAAAACAGAAAACTCTAAAATAACTACTTTTGTTCTATAAGTTATTTACTTGAAGATCTGCATTTTGTTAATAGATTAAAATTAAAAACTCTAAATTAACTACTTCTGTTCTATAAGTTATTTACTTGAAGATCAGAATTTTGTTAATAGTTTAAAATTGAAAACCCTAAAATACCTACATTTGTTCTATAAGTTATTTACTTGAAGATTTGCATTTTGTTAATAGTTTAACATTAAAAACTCTAAATTAACTACTTCTGTTCTATAAGTTATTTATTTGAAAATCACTATTTTCTTAATAGTTTCAAATTAAAGCTATAAACTAACTACTTTTGTTCTTTTAGTTTTTTACTTAAAGAACAGAAATTTGTAGACAATTTAAAATCGAGATCTTCAAACTAATACGTTAGTTCTTTAAGTTATTTACTTGAAGATCAGAATTTTGTTAATAGTTTAAAATTGAAAACCCTAAAATAACTATTTTTGTTCTATAAGTTATTTACTTGAAGATCTGCATTTTGGTTATAGTTTAAAATTACAAACTCTAAATTAACCACTTCTGTTCTATAAGTTATTTACTTGAAGATCAGAATATTGTTAATAGTTTAAAATTGAAAACCCTAAAATAATTACTTTTGTTCTATAAGTTATTTACTTGAAGATCTGCATTTTGTTATTAGTTTAAAATTAAAAACTCTAAATTAACTACTTCTGTTCTATAAGTTATTTACTTGAAAATCAGCATTTTGTTAATAGTTTAAAATTAAAAACTCTAAGTTAACTACTTCTGGTCTATAAGTTATTTATTTGAAAATCACTATTTTGTTAATAGTTTCAAATTAAAGCTATAAACTAACTACTTTTGTTCTTTTAGTTTTTTAATTAAAGAACAGAAATTTGTAGACAATTTAAAATCGAGATCTTCAAACTAATACTTTAGTTCTTTAAGTTATTTACTTGAAGATCAGAATTTTGTTAATAGTTTAAAATTGAAAACTCTAAAATAACTACTTTTGTTCTATAAGTTATTTAATAAATAATTAGAATTATTAGCTCTTGAAAATTTATATAAATATAATATCAGTAATGAGCTAAGTTAACAATAAATCAAACTAATATTTATTTATTTATTGTTTGATTAATTGTTAACTTAGCTCATTACTGATATTATATTTATATAAGTTATTTACTTGAAGAACAGAATTTTGTAGCAATTTAAAATCAAAATCTTCTAACTAATACTTTAGTTCCTTAAGTTATTTACTTAATTAACTAATTAATAAATTAACTACTTCTGTTCTATAAGTTATTTACATGAAGATCAGAATTTTGTTAATAGTTTAAAATTGAAAACCCTAAAATAACTACTTTTGTTCTATAAGTTATTTACTTGAAGATCTGCATTTTGTTAATAGTTTAAAATTAAAAACTCTAAATTAACTACTTCTGTTCTATAAGTTATTTACATGAAGATCAGAATTTTGTTAATAGTTTAAAATTGAAAACCCTAAAATAACTGCTTTTGTTCTATAAGTTATTTACTTAAAGATCTGCATTTTGTTAATAGTTTAAAATTAAAAACTCTAAATTAACTACTTCTGTTCTATAACTTAATTACTTGAAGATCAGAATACTGTTAATAGTTCAAAATTGAAAACTCTAAAATAACTACTTTTGTTCTATAAGTTATTTACTTGAAGAACAGAATTTTGTAGCAATGTAAAATCAAAATCTTCTAACTAATACTATAGTTCTTTAAGTTATTTACATGAAGATCAGAATTTTGCTAATAGTTTAAAATTGAAAACCCTAAAATAACTACTTTTGTTCTATAAGTAATTTACTTGAAGATCTGCATTTTGTTAATGGTTTAAAATTAAAGCTATAATCTAACTACTTTTGTTCTTTTAGTTATTTACTTAAAGAACAGAAATTTGTAGACAATTTAAAATCGAAGTCTTCAAACTAATACTTTAGTTCTTTAAGTTATTTACTTGAAGATCAGAATTTTGTTAATAGTTTAAAATTGAAAACCCTAAAATAACTATTTTTGTTCTATAAGTTATTTACTTGAAGATCTGGATTTTGTTAATAGTTTAAAATTAAAAACTCTAAATTAACTACTTCTGTTCTATAAGTTATTTACTTGAAGATCAGAATGTTGTTAATAGTTTAAAATTAAAAACTCTAAATTAACTACTTCTGTTCTATAAGTTATTTACTTGAAGATCAGAATTTTGTTAATAGTTTAAAATTGAAAACTCTAAAATAACTACTTTTTTTCTATAAGTTATTTACTTGAAGATCTGCATTTTGTTAATAGTTTAAAATTAAAAACTCTAAATTAACTACTTCTGTTCTATAAGTTATTTACTTGAAGATCAGAATACTGTTAATAGTTTAAAATTGAAAACTCTAAAATAACTACTTTTGTTTTATAAGTTATTTACTTGAAGAACAGAATTTTGTAGCAATGTAAAATCAAAACCTTCTAACTAATACTTTAGTTCTTTAAGTTATTTACTAGAAGATTAGAATTTTGCTAATAGTTTAAAATTGAAAACCCTAAAATAACTACTTTTGTTCTATAAGTTATTTACTTGAAGATCTGCATTTTGTTAATAGTTTAAAAATGAAAACCCTAAAATAACTACTTTTGTTCTATAAGTTATTTACTTGAAGATCAGAATTTTGTTAATAGTTAAAAAATTAAAAACTCTAAATTAACTACTTCTGTTCTATAAGTTATTTACATGAAGATCAGAATTTTGTTAATAGTTTAAAAATGAAAACCCTAAAATAACTACTTTTGTTCTATAAGTTATTTACTTGAAGATCTGCATTTTGTTAATAGTTTAAAATTAAAAACTCTAAATTAACTATTTCTGTTCTATAAGTTATTTACATGAAGATCAGAATTTTGTTAATAGTTTAAAATTGAAAACTATAAAATAACTACTTTTGTTCTATAAGTTATTTACTTGAAGAACAGAATTTTGTAGCAATTTAAAATTAAAATCTTCTAACTAATACTTTAGTTCCTTAAGTTATTTACTTGAAGATCAGAATTTTGTTAATAGTTTAAAATTAAAAACTCTAAATTAACTACTTCTGTTCTATAAGTTATTTACATGAAGATCAGAATTTTGTTAATAGTTTAAAATTGAAAACTCTAAAATAACTACTTTTGTTCTATAATTTATTTACTTGAAGAACAGAATTTTGTAGCAATTTAAAATCAAAATCTTCTGACTAATACTTTAGTTCCTTAAGTTATTTACTTGAAGATCAGAATTTTGTTAATAGATTAAAATTGAAAACCCTAAAATAACTACTTTTGTTCTATAAGTTATTTACTTGAAGATTTGCATTTTGTTAATAGTTTAACATTAAAAACTCTAAATTAACTACTTCTGTTCTATAAGTTATTTACTTGAAGATCAGAATGATGTTAATAGTTTAAAATTGAAAACTCTAAAATAACTACTTTTGTTCTATAAGTTATTTACTTGAAGAACAGAATTTTGGAGCAATTTAAAAACAAAATCTTCTAACTAATACTTTAGTTCCTTAAGTTATTTACTTGAAAATCAGAATTTTGTTATTAGTTTAAAATTGAAAACCCTAAAATAACTACTTTTGTTCTATAAGTTATTTACTTGAAGATCTGCATTTTGTTAATAGTTTAAAATTAAAAACTCTAAATTAACTACTTCTGTTCTATAAGTTATTTACATGAAGATCAGAATATTGTTAATAGTTTAAAATTGATAACTCGAAAATAACTACTTTTGTTCTATAAGTTATTTACTTGCAGATCTGCATTTTGTTAATAGTTTAAAATTAAAAACTCTAAATTAACTACTTCTGTTCTATAAGTTATTTACATGAAGATCAGTATTTTGTTAATAGTTTAAAATTGAAAACCCTAAAATAACTACTTTTGTTCTATAAGTTATTTACTTGTAGATCTGCATTTTGTTAATAGTTTTAAATTAAAAACTCTAAATTAACTACTTCTGTTCTATAAGTTATTTACTTGAAGATCAGAATATTGTTAATAGTTTAAAATTGAAAACTCTAAAATAACTACTTTTGTTCTATAAGTTATTTACTTGTAGAACAGAATTTTGTAGCAATTTAAAATCAAAATCTTCTATCTAATACTTTAGTTCCTTAAGTTATTTACTTGAAGATCAGAATTTTGTTAATAGTTTAAAATTGAAAACCCTAAAATAACTACTTTTGTTCTATAAGTTATTTACATGAAGATCAGTATTTTGTTAATATTTTAAAATTGAAAACCCTAAAATAACTACTTTAGTTCTATAAGTTATTTACTTGTAGAACAGAATTTTGTAGCAATTTAAAATCAAAATCTTCTAACTAATACTTTAGTTCCTTAAGTTATTTACTTGAAGATCAGAATTTTGTTAATAGTTTAAAATTGAAAACCCTAAAATAACTTCTTTTGTTCTATAAGTTATTTACTTGAAGATCTGCATTTTGTTAATAGTTTTAAATTAAAAACTCTAAATTAACTACTTCTGTTCTATAAGTTATTTACTTGAAGATCAGAATATTGTTAATAGTTTAAAATTAAAAACTCTAAAATAACTACTTTAGTTCTATAAGTTATTTACTTGTAGAACAGAATTTTGTAGCAATTTAAAATCAAAATCTTCTAACTAATACTTTAGTTCCTTAAGTTATTTACTTGAAGATCAGAATTTTGTTAATAGTTTAAAATTGAAAACCCTAAAATAACTACTTTTGTTCTATAGGTTATTTACTTGTAGAACAGAATTTTGTAGCAATTTAAAATCAAAATCTTCTAACTAATACTTTAGTTCCTTAAGTTATTTACTTGAAGATCTGCATTTTGTTAATAGTTTAAAATTAAAAACTCTAAATTAACTACTTCTGTTCTATAAGTTATTTACATGAAGATCAGAATTTTGTTAATAGTTTAAAATTGAAAACTCTAAAATAACTACTTTTGTTCTATAATTTATTTACTTGAAGATCTGCATTTTGTTAATAGTTTTAAATTAAAAACTCTAAATTAACTACTTCTGTTCTATAAGTTATTTACTTGAAGATCAGAATATTGTTAATAGTTTAAAATTGAAAACTCTAAAATAACTACTTTTGTTCTATAAGTTATTTACTTGTAGAACAGAATTTTGTAGCAATTTAAAATCAAAATCTTCTATCTAATACTTTAGTTCCTTAAGTTATTTACTTGAAGATCAGAATTTTGTTAATAGTTTAAAATTGAAAACCCTAAAATAACTACTTTTGTTCTATAAGTTATTTACATGAAGATCAGTATTTTGTTAATATTTTAAAATTGAAAACCCTAAAATAACTACTTTAGTTCTATAAGTTATTTACTTGTAGAACAGAATTTTGTAGCAATTTAAAATCAAAATCTTCTAACTAATACTTTAGTTCCTTAAGTTATTTACTTGAAGATCAGAATTTTGTTAATAGTTTAAAATTGAAAACCCTAAAATAACTTCTTTTGTTCTATAAGTTATTTACTTGAAGATCTGCATTTTGTTAATAGTTTTAAATTAAAAACTCTAAATTAACTACTTCTGTTCTATAAGTTATTTACTTGAAGATCAGAATATTGTTAATAGTTTAAAATTAAAAACTCTAAAATAACTACTTTAGTTCTATAAGTTATTTACTTGTAGAACAGAATTTTGTAGCAATTTAAAATCAAAATCTTCTAACTAATACTTTAGTTCCTTAAGTTATTTACTTGAAGATCAGAATTTTGTTAATAGTTTAAAATTGAAAACCCTAAAATAACTACTTTTGTTCTATAGGTTATTTACTTGAAGAACAGAATTTTGTAGCAATGTAAAGTCAAAATCTTCTAACTAATACTTTAGTTCTTTAAGTTATTTTCTTGAAGATCAGAATTTTGTTAATAGTTTAAAATTGAAAACCCTAAAATAACTACTTTTGTTCTATAAGTTATTTACTTGTAGAACAGAATTTTGTAGCAATTTAAAATCAAAATCTTCTAACTAATACTTTAGTTCCTTAAGTTATTTACTTGAAGATCTGCATTTTGTTAATAGTTTAAAATTAAAAACTCTAAATTAACTACTTCTGTTCTATAAGTTATTTACTTGTAGAACAGAATTTTGTAGCAATTTAAAATCAAAATCTTCTATCTAATACTTTAGTTCCTTAAGTTATTTACTTGAAGATCAGAATTTTGTTAATAGTTTAAAATTGAAAACCCTAAAATAACTACTTTTGTTCTATAAGTTATTTACATGAAGATCAGTATTTTGTTAATATTTTAAAATTGAAAACCCTAAAATAACTACTTTAGTTCTATAAGTTATTTACTTGTAGAACAGAATTTTGTAGCAATTTAAAATCAAAATCTTCTAACTAATACTTTAGTTCCTTAAGTTATTTACTTGAAGATCAGAATTTTGTTAATAGTTTAAAATTGAAAACCCTAAAATAACTTCTTTTGTTCTATAAGTTATTTACTTGAAGATCTGCATTTTGTTAATAGTTTTAAATTAAAAACTCTAAATTAACTACTTCTGTTCTATAAGTTATTTACTTGAAGATCAGAATATTGTTAATAGTTTAAAATTAAAAACTCTAAAATAACTACTTTAGTTCTATAAGTTATTTACTTGTAGAACAGAATTTTGTAGCAATTTAAAATCAAAATCTTCTAACTAATACTTTAGTTCCTTAAGTTATTTACTTGAAGATCAGAATTTTGTTAATAGTTTAAAATTGAAAACCCTAAAATAACTACTTTTGTTCTATAGGTTATTTACTTGAAGAACAGAATTTTGTAGCAATGTAAAGTCAAAATCTTCTAACTAATACTTTAGTTCTTTAAGTTATTTTCTTGAAGATCAGAATTTTGTTAATAGTTTAAAATTGAAAACCCTAAAATAACTACTTTTGTTCTATAAGTTATTTACTTGTAGAACAGAATTTTGTAGCAATTTAAAATCAAAATCTTCTAACTAATACTTTAGTTCCTTAAGTTATTTACTTGAAGATCTGCATTTTGTTAATAGTTTAAAATTAAAAACTCTAAATTAACTACTTCTGTTCTATAAGTTATTTACATGAAGATCAGAATTTTGTTAATAGTTTAAAATTGAAAACTCTAAAATAACTACTTTTGTTCTATAATTTATTTACTTGAAGAACAGAATTTTGTAGCAATTTAAAATCAAAATCTTCTGACTAATACTTTAGTTCCTTAAGTTATTTACTTGAAGATCAGAATTTTGTTAATAGATTAAAATTGAAAACCCTAAAATAACTACTTTTGTTCTATAAGTTATTTACTTGGAGATTTGCATTTTGTTAATAGTTTAACATTAAAAACTCTAAATTAACTACTTCTGTTCTATAAGTTATTTATTTGAAGATCAGAATGATGTTAATAGTTTAAAATTGAAAACTCTAAAATAACTACTTTTGTTCTATAAGTTATTTACTTGAAGAACAGAATTTTGTAGCAATTTAAAATCAAAATCTTCTAACTAATACTTTAGTTCCTTAAGTTATTTACTTGAAGATCAGAATTTTGTTAATAGTTTAAAATTGAAAACCCTAAAATAACTACTTTTGTTCTATAAGTTATTTACATGAAGATCTGCATTTTGTTAATAGTTTAAAATTAAAAACTCTAAATTAACTACTTCTGTTCTATAAGTTATTTACATGAAGATCAGAATATTGTTAATAGTTTAAAATTAAAAACTCGAAAATAACTACTTTTGTTCTATAAGTTATTTACTTGAAGAACAGAATTTTGTAGCATTGTAAAATCAAAATCTTCTAACTAATACTTTAGTTCTTTAAGTTATTTACTTGAAGATCAGAATTTTGCTAATCGTTTTAAATTGAAAACCCTAAAATAACTACTTTTGTTCTATAAGTTATTTACTTGCAGATCTGCATTTTGTTAATAGTTTAAAATTAAAAACTCTAAATTAACTACTTCTGTTCTATAAGTTATTTACATGAAGATCAGTATTTTGTTAATAGTTTAAAATTGAAAACCCTAAAATAACTACTTTTGTTCTATAAGTTATTTACTTGAAGATCTGCATTTTGTTAATAGTTTTAAATTAAAAACTCTAAATTAACTACTTCTGTTCTATAAGTTATTTACTTGAAGATCAGAATATTGTTAATAGTTTAAAATTAAAAACTCTAACATAACTACTTTTGTTCTATAAGTTATTTAATTGTAGAACAGAATTTTTTAGCAATTTAAAATCAAAATCTTCTAACTAATACTTTAGTTCCTTAAGTTATTTACTTGAAGATCAGAATTTTGTTAATAGTTTAAAATTGAAAACCCTAAAATAACTACTTTTGTTCTATAAGTTATTTACATGAAGATCAGTATTTTGTTAATAGTTTAAAATTGAAAACCCTAAAATAACTACTTTTGTTCTATAAGTTATTTACTTGTAGAACAGAATTTTGTAGCAATTTAAAATCAAAATCTTCTAACTAATACTTTGGTTCCTTAAGTTATTTACTTGAAGATCAGAATTTTGCTAATAGTTTAAAATTGTAAAACCCTAAAATAACTACTTTTGTTCTATAAGTTATTTACTTGAAGATCAGAATTTTGCTAATAGTTTAAAATTGAAAACCCTAAAATAACTACTTTTGTTCTATAAGTTATTTACTTGAAGATTTGCATTTTGTTAATAGTTTAAAATTAAAAACTCTAAATTAACTACTTCTGTTCTATAAGTTATTTACATGAAGATCAAAATATTGTTAATAGTTTAAAATTGAAAACTCTAAAATAACTACTTTTGTTCTACAAGTTATTTACTTGAAGAACAGAATTTTGTAGCAATGTAAAATCAAAATCTTCTAACTAATACTTTAGTTCTTTAAGTTATTTACTTGAAGATCAGAATTTTGCTAATAGTTTAAAATTGAAAACCCTAAAATAACTACTTTTGTTCTATAAGTTATTTACTTGAAGATCTGCATTTTGTTAATAGTTTAAAATTAAAAACTCTAAATTAACTACTTCTGTTCAATAATTTATTTACATGAAGATCAGTTTTTTTTAATAGTTTAAAATTGAAAACCCTAAAATAACTACTTTTGTTCTATAAGTTATTTACTTGAAGATCTGCATTTTGTTAATAGTTTAAAATTAAAAACTCTAAATTAACTACTTCTGTTCTATAAGTTATTTACTTGAAGATCAGAATTTTGTTAATAGTTTAAAATTGAAAACCCTAAAATAACTACTTTTTTCTATAAGTTATTTACTTGAAGATCTGCATTTTGTTAATAGTTTAAAATTAAAAACTCTAAATTAACTACTTCTGTTCTATAAGTTATTTACTTGAAGATCAGAATATTGTTAATAGTTTAAAATTGAAAACTCTAAAATAACTACTTTTGTTCTATAAGTTATTTACTTGAAGATCTGCATTTTGTTAATAGTTTAAAATTAAAAACTCTAATATAACTACTTCTGTTCTATAAGTTATTTACATGAAGATCAGAATATTGTTAATAGTTTAAAATTGATAACTCGAAAATAACTACTTTTGTTCTATAAGTTATTTACTTGCAGATCTGCATTTTTTTAATAGTTTAAAATTAAAAACTCTAAATTAACTACTTCTGTTCTATAAGTTATTTACATGAAGATCAGTATTTTGTTAATAGTTTAAAATTGAAAACCCTAAAATAACTACTTTTGTTCTATAAGTTATTTACTTGAAGATCTGCATTTTGTTAATAGTTTTAAATTAAAAACTCTAAATTAACTACTTCTGTTCTATAAGTTATTTACTTGAAGATCAGAATATTGTTAATAGTTTAAAATTGAAAACTCTAAAATAACTACTTTTGTTCTATAAGTTATTTACTTGTAGAACAGAATTTTGTTAATAGTTTAAAATTGAAAACCCTAAAATAACTACTTTTGTTCTATAAGTTATTTACATGAAGATCAGTATTTTGTTAATATTTTAAAATTGAAAACTCTAAAATAACTACTTTTGTTCTATAAGTTATTTACTTGTAGAACAGAATTTTGTAGCAATTTAAAATCAAAATCTTCTAACTAATACTTTAGTTCCTTAAGTTATTTACTTGAAGATCAGAATTTTGTTAATAGTTTAAAATTGAAAACCCTAAAATAACTACTTTTGTTCTATAAGTTATTTACTAGAAGATCAGAATATTGTTAATAGTTTAAAATTGAAAACTCTAAAATAACTACTTTAGTTCTATAAGTTATTTACTTGTAGAACAGAATTTTGTAGCAATTTAAAATCAAAATCTTCTAACTAATACTTTAGTTCCTTAAGTTATTTACTTGAAGATCAGAATTTTGTTAATAGTTTAAAATTGAAAACCCTAAAATAACTACTTTTGTTCTATAGGTTATTTACTTGAAGAACAGAATTTTGTAGCAATGTAAAGTCAAAATGTTCTAACTAATACTTTAGTTCTTTAAGTTATTTTCTTGAAGATCAGAATTTTGTTAATAGTTTAAAATTGAAAACCCTAAAATAACTACTTTTGTTCTATAAGTTATTTACATGAAGATCAGTATTTTGTTAATAGTTTAAAATTAAAAACTCTAAATTAACTACTTCTGTTCTATAAGTTATTTACATGAAGATCAGAATATTGTTAATAGTTTAAAATTGATAACTCGAAAATAACAACTTTTGTTCTATAAGTTATTTACTTGCAGATCTGCATTTTGTTAATAGTTTAAAATTAAAAACTCTAAATTAACTACTTCTGTTCTATAAGTTATTTACATGAAGATCAGTATTTTGTTAATAGTTTAAAATTGAAAACCCTAAAATAACTACTTTTGTTCTATAAGTTATTTACTTGAAGATCTGCATTTTGTTAATAGTTTTAAATTAAAAACTCTAAATTAACTACTTCTGTTCTATAAGTTATTTACTTGAAGATCAGAATATTGTTAATAGTTTAAAATTGAAAACTCTAAAATAACTACTTTTGTTCTATAAGTTATTTACTTGTAGAACAGAATTTTGTAGCAATTTAAAATCAAAATCTTCTAACTAATACTTTAGTTCCTTAAGTTATTTACTTGAAGATCAGAATTTTGTTAATAGTTTAAAATTGAAAACCCTAAAATAACTACTTTTGTTCTATAAGTTATTTACATGAAGATCAGTATTTTGTTAATATTTTAAAATTGAAAACTCTAAAATAACTACTTTTGTTCTATAAGTTATTTACTTGTAGAACAGAATTTTGTAGCAATTTAAAATCAAAATCTTCTAACTAATACTTTAGTTCCTTAAGTTATTTACTTGAAGATCAGAATTTTGTTAATAGTTTAAAATTGAAAACCCTAAAATAACTACTTTTGTTCTATAAGTTATTTACTTGAAGATCAGAATATTGTTAATAGTTTAAAATTGAAAACTCTAAAATAACTACTTTAGTTCTATAAGTTATTTACTTGTAGAACAGAATTTTGTAGCAATTTAAAATCAAAATCTTCTAACTAATACTTTAGTTCCTTAAGTTATTTACTTGAAGATCAGAATTTTGTTAATAGTTTAAAATTGAAAACCCTAAAATAACTACTTTTGTTCTATAGGTTATTTACTTGAAGAACAGAATTTTGTAGCAATGTAAAGTCAAAATGTTCTAACTAATACTTTAGTTCTTTAAGTTATTTTCTTGAAGATCAGAATTTTGTTAATAGTTTAAAATTGAAAACCCTAAAATAACTACTTTTGTTCTATAAGTTATTTACATGAAGATCAGTATTTTGTTAATATTTTAAAATTGAAAACCCTAAAATAACTACTTTTGTTCTATAAGTTATTTACTTGTAGAACAGAATTTTGTAGCAATTTAAAATCAAAATCTTCTAACTAATACTTTAGTTCCTTAAGTTATTTACTTGAAGATCTGCATTTTGTTAATAGTTTAAAATTAAAAACTCTAAATTAACTACTTCTGTTCTATAAGTTAATTACATGAAGATCAGAATTTTGTTAATAGTTTAAAATTGAAAACTCTAAAATAACTACTTTTGTTCTATAATTTATTTACATGAAGAACAGAATTTTGTAGCAATTTAAAATCAAAATCTTCTGACTAATACTTTAGTTCCCTAAGTTATTTACTTGAAGATCAGAATTTTGTTAATAGATTAAAATTGAAAACCCTAAAATAACTACTTTTGTTCTATAAGTTATTTACTTGAAGATTTGCATTTTGTTAATAGTTTAACATTAAAAACTCTAAATTAACTACTTCTGTTCTATAAGTTATTTACTTGAAGATCAGAATGATGTTAATAGTTTAAAATTGAAAACTCTAAAATAACTACTTTTGTTCTATAAGTTATTTACTTGAAGAACAGAATTTTGTAGCAATTTAAAATCAAAATCTTCTAACTAACACTTTAGTTCCTTAAGTTATTTACTTGAAGATCAGAATTTTGTTAATAGTTTAAAATTGAAAACCCTAAAATAACTACTTTTGTTCTATAAGTTATTTACTTGAAGATCTGCATTTTGTTAATAGTTTAAAATTAAAAACTCTAAATTAACTACTTCTGTTCTATAAGTTATTTACATGAAGATCAGAATATTGTTAATAGTTTAAAATTGAAAACTCGAAAATAACTACTTTTGTTCTATAAGTTATTTACTTGAAGAACAGAATTTTGTAGCATTGTAAAATCAAAATCTTCTAACTAATACTTTAGTTCTTTAAGTTATTTACTTGAAGATCAGAATTTTGCTAATCGTTTTAAATTGAAAACCCTAAAATAAATACTTTTGTTCTATAAGTTATTTACTTGAAGATCTGCATTTTGTTAATAGTTTTAAATTAAAAACTCTAAATTAACTACTTCTGTTCTATAAGTTATTTACATGAAGATCAGTATTTTGTTAATAGTTTAAAATTGAAAACCCTAAAATAACTACTTTTGTTCTATAAGTTATTTACTTGAAGATCTGCATTTTGTTAATAGTTTTAAATTAAATACTCTAAATTAACTACTTCTGTTCTATAAGTTATTTACTTGAAGATCAGCATATTGTTAATAGTTTAAAATTAAAAACTCTAAAATAACTACTTTTGTTCTATAAGTTATTTACTTGTAGAACAGAATTTTGTAGCAATTTAAAATCAAAATCTTCTAACTAATACTTTAGTTCCTTAAGTTATTTACTTGAAGATCAGAATTTTGTTAATAGTTTAAAATTGAAAACCCTAAAATAACTACTTTTGTTCTATAAGTTATTTACATGAAGATCAGTATTTTGTTAATAGTTTAAAATTGAAAACCCTAAAATAACTACTTTTGTTCTATAAGTTATTTACTTGTAGAACAGAATTTTGTAGCAATTTAAAATCAAAATCTTCTAACTAATACTTTGGTTCCTTAAGTTATTTACTTGAAGATCAGAATTTTGCTAATAGTTTAAAATTGAAAACCCTAAAATAACTACTTTTGTTCTATAAGTTATTTACTTGAAGATCAGAATTTTGCTAATAGTTTAAAATTGAAAACCCTAAAATAACTACTTTTGTTCTATAAGTTATTTACTTGAAGATTTGCATTTTGTTAATAGTTTAAAATTAAAAACTCTAAATTAACTACTTCTGTTCTATAAGTTATTTACATGAAGATCAAAATATTGTTAATAGTTTAAAATTGAAAACTCTAAAATAACTACTTTTGTTCTACAAGTTATTTACTTGAAGAACAGAATTTTGTAGCAATGTAAAATCAAAATCTTCTAACTAATACTTTAGTTCTTTAAGTTATTTACTTGAAGATCAGAATTTTGCTAATAGTTTAAAATTGAAAACCCTAAAATAACTACTTTTGTTCTATAAGTTATTTACTTGAAGATCTGCATTTTGTTAATAGTTTAAAATTAAAAACTCTAAATTAACTACTTCTGTTCAATAAGTTATTTACATGAAGATCAGTATTTTGTTAATAGTTTAAAATTGAAAACCCTAAAATAACTACTTTTGTTCTATAATTTATTTACTTGAAGATCTGCATTTTGTTAATAGTTTAAAATTAAAAACTCTAAATTAACTACTTCTGTTCTATAAGTTATTTACTTGAAGATCAGAATTTTGCTAATAGTTTAAAATTGAAAACCCTAAAATAACTACTTTTTTCTATAAGTTATTTACTTGAAGATCTGCATTTTGTTAATAGTTTAAAATTAAAAACTCTAAATTAACTACTTCTGTTCTATAAGTTATTTACTTGAAGATCAGAATTTTGCTAATAGTTTAAAATTGAAAACTCTAAAATAACTACTTTTGTTCTATAAGTTATTTACTTGTAGAACAGAATTTTGTAGCAATTTAAAATCAAAATCTTCTAACTAATACTTTAGTTCCTTAAGTTAATTACTTGAGGATCAGAATTTTGTTAATAGTTTAAAATTGAAAACCCTAAAATAACTACTTTTGTTCTATAAGTTATTTACTTGAAGATCTGCATTTTGTTAATAGTTTAAAATTAAAAACTCTAAATTAACTACTTCTGTTCTATAAGTTAAGTACATGAAAATCAGAATTTTGTTAATAGTTTAAAATTGAAAACCCTAAAATAACTATTTTTGTTCTATAAGTTATTTACTTGAAGAACAGAATTTTGTAGCAATGTAAAGTCAAAATGTTCTAACTAATACTTTAGTTCTTTAAGTTATTTTCTTGAAGATCAGAATTTTGTTAATAGTTTAAAATTGAAAACCCTAAAATAACTACTTTTGTTCTATAAGTTATTTACATGAAGATCAGTATTTTGTTAATAGTTTAAAATTAAAAACTCTAAATTAACTACTTCTGTTCTATAAGTTATTTACATGAAGATCAGAATATTGTTAATAGTTTAAAATTGATAACTCGAAAATAACAACTTTTGTTCTATAAGTTATTTACTTGCAGATCTGCATTTTGTTAATAGTTTAAAATTAAAAACTCTAAATTAACTACTTCTGTTCTATAAGTTATTTACATGAAGATCAGTATTTTGTTAATAGTTTAAAATTGAAAACCCTAAAATAACTACTTTTGTTCTATAAGTTATTTACTTGAAGATCTGCATTTTGTTAATAGTTTTAAATTAAAAACTCTAAATTAACTACTTCTGTTCTATAAGTTATTTACTTGAAGATCAGAATATTGTTAATAGTTTAAAATTGAAAACTCTAAAATAACTACTTTTGTTCTATAAGTTATTTACTTGTAGAACAGAATTTTGTAGCAATTTAAAATCAAAATCTTCTAACTAATACTTTAGTTCCTTAAGTTATTTACTTGAAGATCAGAATTTTGTTAATAGTTTAAAATTGAAAACCCTAAAATAACTACTTTTGTTCTATAAGTTATTTACATGAAGATCAGTATTTTGTTAATATTTTAAAATTGAAAACTCTAAAATAACTACTTTTGTTCTATAAGTTATTTACTTGTAGAACAGAATTTTGTAGCAATTTAAAATCAAAATCTTCTAACTAATACTTTAGTTCCTTAAGTTATTTACTTGAAGATCAGAATTTTGTTAATAGTTTAAAATTGAAAACCCTAAAATAACTACTTTTGTTCTATAAGTTATTTACTTGAAGATCAGAATATTGTTAATAGTTTAAAATTGAAAACTCTAAAATAACTACTTTAGTTCTATAAGTTATTTACTTGTAGAACAGAATTTTGTAGCAATTTAAAATCAAAATCTTCTAACTAATACTTTAGTTCCTTAAGTTATTTACTTGAAGATCAGAATTTTGTTAATAGTTTAAAATTGAAAACCCTAAAATAACTACTTTTGTTCTATAGGTTATTTACTTGAAGAACAGAATTTTGTAGCAATGTAAAGTCAAAATGTTCTAACTAATACTTTAGTTCTTTAAGTTATTTTCTTGAAGATCAGAATTTTGTTAATAGTTTAAAATTGAAAACCCTAAAATAACTACTTTTGTTCTATAAGTTATTTACATGAAGATCAGTATTTTGTTAATATTTTAAAATTGAAAACCCTAAAATAACTACTTTTGTTCTATAAGTTATTTACTTGTAGAACAGAATTTTGTAGCAATTTAAAATCAAAATCTTCTAACTAATACTTTAGTTCCTTAAGTTATTTACTTGAAGATCTGCATTTTGTTAATAGTTTAAAATTAAAAACTCTAAATTAACTACTTCTGTTCTATAAGTTAATTACATGAAGATCAGAATTTTGTTAATAGTTTAAAATTGAAAACTCTAAAATAACTACTTTTGTTCTATAATTTATTTACATGAAGAACAGAATTTTGTAGCAATTTAAAATCAAAATCTTCTGACTAATACTTTAGTTCCTTAAGTTATTTACTTGAAGATCAGAATTTTGTTAATAGATTAAAATTGAAAACCCTAAAATAACTACTTTTGTTCTATAAGTTATTTACTTGAAGATTTGCATTTTGTTAATAGTTTAACATTAAAAACTCTAAATTAACTACTTCTGTTCTATAAGTTATTTACTTGAAGATCAGAATGATGTTAATAGTTTAAAATTGAAAACTCTAAAATAACTACTTTTGTTCTATAAGTTATTTACTTGAAGAACAGAATTTTGTAGCAATTTAAAATCAAAATCTTCTAACTAACACTTTAGTTCCTTAAGTTATTTACTTGAAGATCAGAATTTTGTTAATAGTTTAAAATTGAAAACCCTAAAATAACTACTTTTGTTCTATAAGTTATTTACTTGAAGATCTGCATTTTGTTAATAGTTTAAAATTAAAAACTCTAAATTAACTACTTCTGTTCTATAAGTTATTTACATGAAGATCAGAATATTGTTAATAGTTTAAAATTGAAAACTCGAAAATAACTACTTTTGTTCTATAAGTTATTTACTTGAAGAACAGAATTTTGTAGCATTGTAAAATCAAAATCTTCTAACTAATACTTTAGTTCTTTAAGTTATTTACTTGAAGATCAGAATTTTGCTAATCGTTTTAAATTGAAAACCCTAAAATAAATACTTTTGTTCTATAAGTTATTTACTTGCAGATCTGCATTTTGTTAATAGTTTAAAATTAAAAACTCTAAATTAACTACTTCTGTTCTATAAGTTATTTACATGAAGATCAGTATTTTGTTAATAGTTTAAAATTGAAAACCCTAAAATAACTACTTTTGTTCTATAAGTTATTTACTTGAAGATCTGCATTTTGTTAATAGTTTTAAATTAAATACTCTAAATTAACTACTTCTGTTCTATAAGTTATTTACTTGAAGATCAGCATATTGTTAATAGTTTAAAATTAAAAACTCTAAAATAACTACTTTTGTTCTATAAGTTATTTACTTGTAGAACAGAATTTTGTAGCAATTTAAAATCAAAATCTTCTAACTAATACTTTAGTTCCTTAAGTTATTTACTTGAAGATCAGAATTTTGTTAATAGTTTAAAATTGAAAACCCTAAAATAACTACTTTTGTTCTATAAGTTATTTACATGAAGATCAGTATTTTGTTAATAGTTTAAAATTGAAAACCCTAAAATAACTACTTTTGTTCTATAAGTTATTTACTTGTAGAACAGAATTTTGTAGCAATTTAAAATCAAAATCTTCTAACTAATACTTTGGTTCCTTAAGTTATTTACTTGAAGATCAGAATTTTGCTAATAGTTTAAAATTGAAAACCCTAAAATAACTACTTTTGTTCTATAAGTTATTTACTTGAAGATCAGAATTTTGCTAATAGTTTAAAATTGAAAACCCTAAAATAACTACTTTTGTTCTATAAGTTATTTACTTGAAGATTTGCATTTTGTTAATAGTTTAAAATTAAAAACTCTAAATTAACTACTTCTGTTCTATAAGTTATTTACATGAAGATCAAAATATTGTTAATAGTTTAAAATTGAAAACTCTAAAATAACTACTTTTGTTCTACAAGTTATTTACTTGAAGAACAGAATTTTGTAGCAATGTAAAATCAAAATCTTCTAACTAATACTTTAGTTCTTTAAGTTATTTACTTGAAGATCAGAATTTTGCTAATAGTTTAAAATTGAAAACCCTAAAATAACTACTTTTGTTCTATAAGTTATTTACTTGAAGATCTGCATTTTGTTAATAGTTTAAAATTAAAAACTCTAAATTAACTACTTCTGTTCAATAAGTTATTTACATGAAGATCAGTATTTTGTTAATAGTTTAAAATTGAAAACCCTAAAATAACTACTTTTGTTCTATAATTTATTTACTTGAAGATCTGCATTTTGTTAATAGTTTAAAATTAAAAACTCTAAATTAACTACTTCTGTTCTATAAGTTATTTACTTGAAGATCAGAATTTTGCTAATAGTTTAAAATTGAAAACCCTAAAATAACTACTTTTTTCTATAAGTTATTTACTTGAAGATCTGCATTTTGTTAATAGTTTAAAATTAAAAACTCTAAATTAACTACTTCTGTTCTATAAGTTATTTACTTGAAGATCAGAATTTTGCTAATAGTTTAAAATTGAAAACTCTAAAATAACTACTTTTGTTCTATAAGTTATTTACTTGTAGAACAGAATTTTGTAGCAATTTAAAATCAAAATCTTCTAACTAATACTTTAGTTCCTTAAGTTAATTACTTGAGGATCAGAATTTTGTTAATAGTTTAAAATTGAAAACCCTAAAATAACTAGTTTTGTTCTATAAGTTATTTACTTGAAGATCTGCATTTTGTTAATAGTTTAAAATTAAAAACTCTAAATTAACTACTTCTGTTCTATAAGTTAAGTACATGAAAATCAGAATTTTGTTAATAGTTTAAAATTGAAAACCCTAAAATAACTATTTTTGTTCTATAAGTTATTTACTTGAAGATCTGCATTTTGTTAATAGTTTAAAATTAAAAACTCTAAATTAACTACTTCTGTTCTATTAGTTATTTACTTGAAGATCAGAATATTGTTAATAGTTTAAAATTGAAAACTCTAAAATAACTACTTTTGTTCTATAAGTTATTTACTTGAAGATCTGCATTTTGTTAATAGTTTATAATTGAAAACTCTGAAATAACTACTTTTGTTCTATAAGTTATTTACTTGAAGAACAGAATTTTGTAGCAATTTAAAATCAAAATCTTCTAACTAATACTTTAGTTCCTTAAGTTATTTACTTGAAGATCAGAATTTTGTTAATAGATAAAAATTGAAAACCCTAAAATAACTACTTTTGTTCTATAAGTTATTTACTTGAAGATTTGCATTTTGTTAATAGTTTAACATTAAAAACTCTAAATTAACTACTTCTGTTCTATAAGTTATTTACTTGAAGATCAGAATGATGTTAATGGTTTAAAATTGAAAACTCTAAAATAACTACTTTTGTTCTATAAGTTATTTACTTGAAGTACAGAATTTTGTAGCAATTTAAAATCAAAATCTTCTAACTAATACTTTAGTTCCTTAAGTTATTTACTTGAAGATCAGAATTTTGTTAATAGTTTAAAATTGAAAACCCTAAAATAACTACTTTTGTTCTATATGTTATTTACTTGAAGATCTGCATTTTGTTAATAGTTTAAAATTAAAAACTCTAAATTAACTACTTCTGTTCTATAAGTTATTTACATGAAGATCAGAATATTGTTAATAGTTTAAAATTGAAAACTCGAAAATAACTACTTTTGTTCTATAAGTTATTTACTTGAAGAACAGAATTTTGTAGCATTGTAAAATCAAAATCTTCTAACTAATACTTTAGTTCTTTAAGTTATTTACTTGAAGATCAGAATTTTGCTAATCGTTTTAAATTGAAAACCCTAAAATAACTACTTTTGTTCTATAAGTTATTTACTTGCAGATCTGCATTTTGTTAAGAGTTTAAAATTAAAAACTCTAAATTAACTACTTCTGTTCTATAAGTTATTTACATGAAGATCAGTATTTTGTTAATAGTTTAAAATTGAAAACCCTAAAATAACTACTTTTATTCTAAAGGTTATTTACTTGAAGATCTGCATTTTGTTAATAGTTTTAAATTAAAAACTCTAAATTAACTACTTCTGTTCTATAAGTTATTTACTTGAAGATCAGAATATTGTTAATAGTTTAAAATTGAAAACCCTAAAATAACTACTTTTGTTCTATAGGTTATTTACTTGAAGAACATAATTTTGTAGCAATGTAAAGTCAAAATCTTCTAACTAATACTTGAGTTCTTTAAGTTATTTTCTTGAAGATCAGAATTTTATAATAGTTTAAAATTGAAAACCCTAAAATAACTAATTTTGTTCTATAAGTTATTTGCTTGAAGATCTGCATTTTGTTAGTAGTTTAAAATTAAAAACTCTAAATTAACTACTTCTGTTCTATAAGTTATTTACTTGAAGATCAGAATTTTGTTAATAGTTTAAAATTGAAAACTCTAAAATAACTACTTTTGTTCTATAAGTTATTTACTTGAAGAACAGAATTTTGTTAATAGTTTAAAATTAAAAACTCTAAATTAACTACTTTTATTCTATAAGTTATTTACTTGAAGATCTGCATTTTGTTAATAGTTTAAAATTAAAAACTCTAAATTAACTACTTCTGTTCTATAAGTTATTTACTTGAAGATCAGAATATTGTTAATAGTTTAAAATTGAAAACTCTAAAATAACTACTTTTGTTCTATAAGTTATTTACTTGAAGATCTGCATTTTGTTAATAGTTTAAAATTAAAAACTCTAAATTAACTACTTCTGTTCTATAAGTTATTTACATGAAGATCAGAATTTTGTTAATAGTTTAAAATTGAAAACTCTAAAATAACTACTTTTGTTCTATAAGTTATTTACTTGAAGAACAGAATTTTGTAGCAACTTAAAATTAAAATCTTCTAACTAATACTTTAGTTCCTTAAGTTATTTACTTGAAGATCAGAATTTTGTCAATAGTTTAAAATTAAAAACTCTATATTAACTACTTCTGTTCTATAAGTTATTTACATGAAGATCAGAATTTTGTTAATAGTTTATAATTGAAAACTCTGAAATAACTACTTTTGTTCTATAAGTTATTTACTTGAAGAACAGAATTTTGTAGCAATTTAAAATCAAAATCTTCTAACTAATACTTTAGTTCCTTAAGTTATTTACTTGAAGATCAGAATTTTGTTAATAGATAAAAATTGAAAACCCTAAAATAACTACTTTTGTTCTATAAGTTATTTACTTGAAGATTTGCATTTTGTTAATAGTTTAACATTAAAAACTCTAAATTAACTACTTCTGTTCTATAAGTTATTTACTTGAAGATCAGAATGATGTTAATGGTTTAAAATTGAAAACTCTAAAATAACTACTTTTGTTCTATAAGTTATTTACTTGAAGAACAGAATTTTGTAGCAATTTAAAATCAAAATCTTCTAACTAATACTTTAGTTCCTTAAGTTATTTACTTGAAGATCAGAATTTTGTTAATAGTTTAAAATTGAAAACCCTAAAATAACTACTTTTGTTCTATATGTTATTTACTTGAAGATCAGCATTTTGTTAATAGTTTAAAATTAAAAACTCTAAATTAACTACTTCTGTTCTATAAGTTATTTACATGAAGATCAGAATATTGTTAATAGTTTAAAATTGAAAACTCGAAAATAACTACTTTTGTTCTATAAGTTATTTACTTGAAGAACAGAATTTTGTAGCATTGTAAAATCAAAATCTTCTAACTAATACTTTAGTTCTTTAAGTTATTTACTTGAAGATCAGAATTTTGCTAATCGTTTTAAATTGAAAACCCTAAAATAACTACTTTTGTTCTATAAGTTATTTACTTGCAGATCTGCATTTTGTTAATAGTTTAAAATTAAAAACTCTAAATTAACTACTTCTGTTCTATAAGTTATTTACATGAAGATCAGTATTTTGTTAATAGTTTAAAATTGAAAACCCTAAAATAACTACTTTTGTTCTATAAGTTATTTACTTGAAGATCTGCATTTTGTTAATAGTTTTAAATTAAAAACTCTAAATTAACTACTTCTGTTCTATAAGTTATTTACTTGAAGATCAGAATATTGTTAATAGTTTAAAATTGAAAACCCTAAAATAACTACTTTTGTTCTATAGGTTATTTACTTTAAGAACAGAATTTTGTAGCAATGTAAAGTCAAAATCTTCTAACTAATACTTGAGTTCTTTAAGTTATTTTCTTGAAGATCAGAATTTTATAATAGTTTAAAATTGAAAACCCTAAAATAACTAATTTTGTTCTATAAGTTATTTGCTTGAAGATCTGCATTTTGTTAGTAGTTTAAAATTAAAAACTCTAAATTAACTACTTCTGTTCTATAAGTTATTTACTTGAAGATCAGAATTTTGTTAATAGTTTAAAATTGAAAACTCTAAAATAACTACTTTTGTTCTATAAGTTATTTACTTGAAGAACAGAATTTTGTTAATAGTTTAAAATTAAAAACTCTAAATTAACTACTTTTGTTCTATAAGTTATTTACTTGAAGATCTGCATTTTGTTAATAGTTTAAAATTAAAAACTCTAAATTAACTACTTCTGTTCTATAAGTTATTTACTTGAAGATCAGAATATTGTTAATAGTTTAAAATTGAAAACTCTAAAATAACTACTTTTGTTCTATAAGTTATTTACTTGAAGATCTGCATTTTGTTAATAGTTTTAAATTAAAAACTCTAAATTAACTACTTCTGTTCTATAAGTTATTTACTTGAAGATCAGAATATTGTTAATAGTTTAAAATTGAAAACTCTAAAATAACTAATTTTGTTCTATAAGTTATTTGCTTGAAGATCTGCATTTTGTTAGTAGTTTAAAATTAAAAACTCTAAATTAACTACTTCTGTTCTATAAGTTATTTACTTGAAGATCAGAATTTTGTTAATAGTTTAAAATTGAAAACTCTAAAATAACTACTTTTGTTCTATAAGTTATTTACTTGAAGAACAGAATTTTGTTAATAGTTTAAAATTAAAAACTCTAAATTAACTACTTTTGTTCTATAAGTTATTTACTTGAAGATCTGCATTTTGTTAATAGTTTAAAATTAAAAACTCTAAATTAACTACTTCTGTTCTATAAGTTATTTACTTGAAGATCAGAATATTGTTAATAGTTTAAAATTGAAAACTCTAAAATAACTACTTTTGTTCTATAAGTTATTTACTTGAAGATCTGCATTTTGTTAATAGTTTAAAATTAAAAACTCTAAATTAACTACTTCTGTTCTATAAGTTATTTACATGAAGATCAGAATTTTGTTAATAGTTTAAAATTGAAAACTCTAAAATAACTACTTTTGTTCTATAAGTTATTTACTTGAAGAACAGAATTTTGTAGCAATTTAAAATTAAAATCTTCTAACTAATACTTTAGTTCCTTAAGTTATTTACTTGAAGATCAGAATTTTGTCAATAGTTTAAAATTAAAAACTCTAAATTAACTACTTCTGTTCTATAAGTTATTTACATGAAGATCAGAATTTTGTTAATAGTTTAAAATTGAAAACTCTAAAATAACTACTTTTGTTCTATAAGTTATTTACTTGAAGAACAGAATTTTGTAGCAATTTAAAATCAAAATCTTCTAACTAGTACTTTAGTTCCTTAAGTTATTTACTTGAAGATCAGAATTTTGTTAATAGATTAAAATTGAAAACCCTAAAATAACTACTTTTGTTCTATAAGTTATTTACTTGAAGATTTGCATTTTGTTAATAGTTTAACATTAAAAACTCTAAATTAACTACTTCTGTTCTATAAGTTATTTACTTGAAGATCAAAATGATGTTAATAGTTTAAAATTGAAAACTCTAAAATAACTACTTTTGTTCTATAAGTTATTTACTTGAAGAACAGAATTTTGTAGCAATTTAAAATCAAAATCTTCTAACTAATACTTTAGTTCCTTAAGTTATTTACTTGAAGATCAGAATTTTGTTAATAGTTTAAAATTGAAAACCCTAAAATAACTACTTTTGTTTTATAAGTTATTTACTTGAAGATCTGCATTTTGTTAATAGTTTAAAATTAAAAACTCTAAATTAACTACTTCTGTTCTATAAGTTATTTACATGAAGATCAGAATATTGTTAATAGTTTAAAATTGAAAACTCGAAAATAACTACTTTTGTTCTATAAGTTATTTACTTGAAGAACAGAATTTTGTAGCATTGTAAAATCAAAATCTTCTAACTAATACTTTAGTTCTTTAAGTTATTTACTTGAAGATCAGAATTTTGCTAATCGTTTTAAATTGAAAACCCTAAAATAACTACTTTTGTTCTATAAGTTATTTACTTGCAGATCTGCATTTTGTTAATAGTTTAAAATTAAAAACTCTAAATTAACTACTTGTGTTGTATAAGTTATTTACTTGAAGATCAGAATATTGTTAATAGTTTAAAATTGAAAACTCTAAAATAACTACTTTTGTTCTATAAGTTATTTACTTGTAGAACAGAATTTTGTAGCAATTTAAAATCAAAATCTTTTAACTAATACTTTAGTTCCTTAAGTTATTTACTTGAAGATCAGAATTTTGTTAATAGTTTAAAATTGAAAACCCTAAAATAACTACTTTTGTTCTATAAGTTATTTACATGAAGATCAGTATTTTGTTAATATTTTAAAATTGAAAACCCTAAAATAACTACTTTTGTTCTATAAGTTATTTACTTTGAGAACAGAATTTTGTAGCAATTTAAAATCAAAATCTTCTAACTAATACTTTAGTTCCTTAAGTTATTTACTTGAAGATCAGAATTTTGTTAATAGTTTAAAATTAAAAACTCTAAATTAACTACTTCTGTTCTATAAGTTATTTACATGAAGATCAGAATATTGTTAATAGTTTAAAATTGAAAACTCGAAAATAACTACTTTTGTTCTATAAGTTATTTACTTGAAGAACAGAATTTTGTAGCATTGTAAAATCAAAATCTTCTAACTAATACTTTAGTTCTTTAAGTTATTTACTTGAAGATCAAAATGATGTTAATAGTTTAAAATTGAAAACTCTAAAATAACTACTTTTGTTCTATAAGTTATTTACTTGAAGAACAGAATTTTGTAGCAATTTAAAATCAAAATCTTCTAACTAATACTTTAGTTCCTTAAGTTATTTACTTGAAGATCAGAATTTTGTTAATAGTTTAAAATTGAAAACCCTAAAATAACTACTTTTGTTCTATATGTTATTTACTTGAAGATCTGCATTTTGTTAATAGTTTAAAATTAAAAACTCTAAATTAACTACTTCTGTTCTATAAGTTATTTACATGAAGATCAGAATATTGTTAATAGTTTAAAATTGAAAACTCGAAAATAACTACTTTTGTTCTATAAGTTATTTACTTGAAGAACAGAATTTTGTAGCATTGTAAAATCAAAATCTTCTAACTAATACTTTAGTTCTTTAAGTTATTTACTTGAAGATCGGAATTTTGCTAATCGTTTTAAATTGAAAACCCTAAAATAACTACTTTTGTTCTATAAGTTATTTACTTGCAGATCTGCATTTTGTTAATAGTTTAAAATTAAAAACTCTAAATTAACTACTTCTGTTCTATAAGTTATTTACATGAAGATCAGTATTTTGTTAATAGTTTAAAATTGAAAACCCTAAAATAACTACTTTTGTTCTATAAGTTATTTACTTGAAGATCTGCATTTTGTTAATAGTTTTAAATTAAAAACTCTAAATTAACTACTTCTGTTCTATAAGTTATTTACTTGAAGATCAGAATATTGTTAATAGTTTAAAATTGAAAACTCTAAAATAACTAATTTTGTTCTATAAGTTATTTGCTTGAAGATCTGCATTTTGTTAGTAGTTTAAAATTAAAAACTCTAAATTAACTACTTCTGTTCTATAAGTTATTTACTTGAAGATCAGAATTTTGTTAATAGTTTAAAATTGAAAACTCTAAAATAACTACTTTTGTTCTATAAGTTATTTACTTGAAGAACAGAATTTTGTTAATAGTTTAAAATTAAAAACTCTAAATTAACTACTTTTGTTCTATAAGTTATTTACTTGAAGATCTGCATTTTGTTAATAGTTTAAAATTAAAAACTCTAAATTAACTACTTCTGTTCTATAAGTTATTTACTTGAAGATCAGAATGATGTTAATAGTTTAAAATTGAAAACTCTAAAATAACTACTTTTGTTCTATAAGTTATTTACTTGAAGAACAGAATTTTGTAGCAATTTAAAATCAAAATCTTCTAACTAACACTTTAGTTCCTTAAGTTATTTACTTGAAGATCAAAATTTTGTTAATAGTTTAAAATTGAAAACCCTAAAATAACTACTTTTGTTCTATAAGTTATTTACTTGAAGATCTGCATTTTGTTAATAGTTTAAAATTAAAAACTCTAAATTAACTACTTCTGTTCTATAAGTTATTTACATGAAGATCAGAATATTGTTAATAGTTTAAAATTGAAAACTCGAAAATAACTACTTTTGTTCTATAAGTTATTTACTTGAAGAACAGAATTTTGTAGCATTGTAAAATCAAAATCTTCTAACTAATACTTTAGTTCTTTAAGTTATTTACTTGAAGATCAGAATTTTGCTAATCGTTTTAAATTGAAAACCCTAAAATAAATACTTTTGTTCTATAAGTTATTTACTTGAAGATCTGCATTTTGTTAATAGTTTTAAATTAAAAACTCTAAATTAACTACTTCTGTTCTATAAGTTATTTACATGAAGATCAGTATTTTGTTAATAGTTTAAAATTGAAAACCCTAAAATAACTACTTTTGTTCTATAAGTTATTTACTTGAAGATCTGCATTTTGTTAATAGTTTTAAATTAAATACTCTAAATTAACTACTTCTGTTCTATAAGTTATTTACTTGAAGATCAGCATATTGTTAATAGTTTAAAATTAAAAACTCTAAAATAACTACTTTTGTTCTATAAGTTATTTACTTGTAGAACAGAATTTTGTAGCAATTTAAAATCAAAATCTTCTAACTAATACTTTAGTTCCTTAAGTTATTTACTTGAAGATCAGAATTTTGTTAATAGTTTAAAATTGAAAACCCTAAAATAACTACTTTTGTTCTATAAGTTATTTACATGAAGATCAGTATTTTGTTAATAGTTTAAAATTGAAAACCCTAAAATAACTACTTTTGTTCTATAAGTTATTTACTTGTAGAACAGAATTTTGTAGCAATTTAAAATCAAAATCTTCTAACTAATACTTTGGTTCCTTAAGTTATTTACTTGAAGATCAGAATTTTGCTAATAGTTTAAAATTGAAAACCCTAAAATAACTACTTTTGTTCTATAAGTTATTTACTTGAAGATCAGAATTTTGCTAATAGTTTAAAATTGAAAACCCTAAAATAACTACTTTTGTTCTATAAGTTATTTACTTGAAGATTTGCATTTTGTTAATAGTTTAAAATTAAAAACTCTAAATTAACTACTTCTGTTCTATAAGTTATTTACATGAAGATCAAAATATTGTTAATAGTTTAAAATTGAAAACTCTAAAATAACTACTTTTGTTCTACAAGTTATTTACTTGAAGAACAGAATTTTGTAGCAATGTAAAATCAAAATCTTCTAACTAATACTTTAGTTCTTTAAGTTATTTACTTGAAGATCAGAATTTTGCTAATAGTTTAAAATTGAAAACCCTAAAATAACTACTTTTGTTCTATAAGTTATTTACTTGAAGATCTGCATTTTGTTAATAGTTTAAAATTAAAAACTCTAAATTAACTACTTCTGTTCAATAAGTTATTTACATGAAGATCAGTATTTTGTTAATAGTTTAAAATTGAAAACCCTAAAATAACTACTTTTGTTCTATAATTTATTTACTTGAAGATCTGCATTTTGTTAATAGTTTAAAATTAAAAACTCTAAATTAACTACTTCTGTTCTATAAGTTATTTACTTGAAGATCAGAATTTTGCTAATAGTTTAAAATTGAAAACCCTAAAATAACTACTTTTTTCTATAAGTTATTTACTTGAAGATCTGCATTTTGTTAATAGTTTAAAATTAAAAACTCTAAATTAACTACTTCTGTTCTATAAGTTATTTACTTGAAGATCAGAATTTTGCTAATAGTTTAAAATTGAAAACTCTAAAATAACTACTTTTGTTCTATAAGTTATTTACTTGTAGAACAGAATTTTGTAGCAATTTAAAATCAAAATCTTCTAACTAATACTTTAGTTCCTTAAGTTAATTACTTGAGGATCAGAATTTTGTTAATAGTTTAAAATTGAAAACCCTAAAATAACTACTTTTGTTCTATAAGTTATTTACTTGAAGATCTGCATTTTGTTAATAGTTTAAAATTAAAAACTCTAAATTAACTACTTCTGTTCTATAAGTTAAGTACATGAAAATCAGAATTTTGTTAATAGTTTAAAATTGAAAACCCTAAAATAACTATTTTTGTTCTATAAGTTATTTACTTGAAGAACAGAATTTTGTAGCAATGTAAAGTCAAAATGTTCTAACTAATACTTTAGTTCTTTAAGTTATTTTCTTGAAGATCAGAATTTTGTTAATAGTTTAAAATTGAAAACCCTAAAATAACTACTTTTGTTCTATAAGTTATTTACATGAAGATCAGTATTTTGTTAATAGTTTAAAATTAAAAACTCTAAATTAACTACTTCTGTTCTATAAGTTATTTACATGAAGATCAGAATATTGTTAATAGTTTAAAATTGATAACTCGAAAATAACAACTTTTGTTCTATAAGTTATTTACTTGCAGATCTGCATTTTGTTAATAGTTTAAAATTAAAAACTCTAAATTAACTACTTCTGTTCTATAAGTTATTTACATGAAGATCAGTATTTTGTTAATAGTTTAAAATTGAAAACCCTAAAATAACTACTTTTGTTCTATAAGTTATTTACTTGAAGATCTGCATTTTGTTAATAGTTTTAAATTAAAAACTCTAAATTAACTACTTCTGTTCTATAAGTTATTTACTTGAAGATCAGAATATTGTTAATAGTTTAAAATTGAAAACTCTAAAATAACTACTTTTGTTCTATAAGTTATTTACTTGTAGAACAGAATTTTGTAGCAATTTAAAATCAAAATCTTCTAACTAATACTTTAGTTCCTTAAGTTATTTACTTGAAGATCAGAATTTTGTTAATAGTTTAAAATTGAAAACCCTAAAATAACTACTTTTGTTCTATAAGTTATTTACATGAAGATCAGTATTTTGTTAATATTTTAAAATTGAAAACTCTAAAATAACTACTTTTGTTCTATAAGTTATTTACTTGTAGAACAGAATTTTGTAGCAATTTAAAATCAAAATCTTCTAACTAATACTTTAGTTCCTTAAGTTATTTACTTGAAGATCAGAATTTTGTTAATAGTTTAAAATTGAAAACCCTAAAATAACTACTTTTGTTCTATAAGTTATTTACTTGAAGATCAGAATATTGTTAATAGTTTAAAATTGAAAACTCTAAAATAACTACTTTAGTTCTATAAGTTATTTACTTGTAGAACAGAATTTTGTAGCAATTTAAAATCAAAATCTTCTAACTAATACTTTAGTTCCTTAAGTTATTTACTTGAAGATCAGAATTTTGTTAATAGTTTAAAATTGAAAACCCTAAAATAACTACTTTTGTTCTATAGGTTATTTACTTGAAGAACAGAATTTTGTAGCAATGTAAAGTCAAAATGTTCTAACTAATACTTTAGTTCTTTAAGTTATTTTCTTGAAGATCAGAATTTTGTTAATAGTTTAAAATTGAAAACCCTAAAATAACTACTTTTGTTCTATAAGTTATTTACATGAAGATCAGTATTTTGTTAATATTTTAAAATTGAAAACCCTAAAATAACTACTTTTGTTCTATAAGTTATTTACTTGTAGAACAGAATTTTGTAGCAATTTAAAATCAAAATCTTCTAACTAATACTTTAGTTCCTTAAGTTATTTACTTGAAGATCTGCATTTTGTTAATAGTTTAAAATTAAAAACTCTAAATTAACTACTTCTGTTCTATAAGTTAATTACATGAAGATCAGAATTTTGTTAATAGTTTAAAATTGAAAACTCTAAAATAACTACTTTTGTTCTATAATTTATTTACATGAAGAACAGAATTTTGTAGCAATTTAAAATCAAAATCTTCTGACTAATACTTTAGTTCCTTAAGTTATTTACTTGAAGATCAGAATTTTGTTAATAGATTAAAATTGAAAACCCTAAAATAACTACTTTTGTTCTATAAGTTATTTACTTGAAGATTTGCATTTTGTTAATAGTTTAACATTAAAAACTCTAAATTAACTACTTCTGTTCTATAAGTTATTTACTTGAAGATCAGAATGATGTTAATAGTTTAAAATTGAAAACTCTAAAATAACTACTTTTGTTCTATAAGTTATTTACTTGAAGAACAGAATTTTGTAGCAATTTAAAATCAAAATCTTCTAACTAACACTTTAGTTCCTTAAGTTATTTACTTGAAGATCAGAATTTTGTTAATAGTTTAAAATTGAAAACCCTAAAATAACTACTTTTGTTCTATAAGTTATTTACTTGAAGATCTGCATTTTGTTAATAGTTTAAAATTAAAAACTCTAAATTAACTACTTCTGTTCTATAAGTTATTTACATGAAGATCAGAATATTGTTAATAGTTTAAAATTGAAAACTCGAAAATAACTACTTTTGTTCTATAAGTTATTTACTTGAAGAACAGAATTTTGTAGCATTGTAAAATCAAAATCTTCTAACTAATACTTTAGTTCTTTAAGTTATTTACTTGAAGATCAGAATTTTGCTAATCGTTTTAAATTGAAAACCCTAAAATAAATACTTTTGTTCTATAAGTTATTTACTTGCAGATCTGCATTTTGTTAATAGTTTAAAATTAAAAACTCTAAATTAACTACTTCTGTTCTATAAGTTATTTACATGAAGATCAGTATTTTGTTAATAGTTTAAAATTGAAAACCCTAAAATAACTACTTTTGTTCTATAAGTTATTTACTTGAAGATCTGCATTTTGTTAATAGTTTTAAATTAAATACTCTAAATTAACTACTTCTGTTCTATAAGTTATTTACTTGAAGATCAGCATATTGTTAATAGTTTAAAATTAAAAACTCTAAAATAACTACTTTTGTTCTATAAGTTATTTACTTGTAGAACAGAATTTTGTAGCAATTTAAAATCAAAATCTTCTAACTAATACTTTAGTTCCTTAAGTTATTTACTTGAAGATCAGAATTTTGTTAATAGTTTAAAATTGAAAACCCTAAAATAACTACTTTTGTTCTATAAGTTATTTACATGAAGATCAGTATTTTGTTAATAGTTTAAAATTGAAAACCCTAAAATAACTACTTTTGTTCTATAAGTTATTTACTTGTAGAACAGAATTTTGTAGCAATTTAAAATCAAAATCTTCTAACTAATACTTTGGTTCCTTAAGTTATTTACTTGAAGATCAGAATTTTGCTAATAGTTTAAAATTGAAAACCCTAAAATAACTACTTTTGTTCTATAAGTTATTTACTTGAAGATCAGAATTTTGCTAATAGTTTAAAATTGAAAACCCTAAAATAACTACTTTTGTTCTATAAGTTATTTACTTGAAGATTTGCATTTTGTTAATAGTTTAAAATTAAAAACTCTAAATTAACTACTTCTGTTCTATAAGTTATTTACATGAAGATCAAAATATTGTTAATAGTTTAAAATTGAAAACTCTAAAATAACTACTTTTGTTCTACAAGTTATTTACTTGAAGAACAGAATTTTGTAGCAATGTAAAATCAAAATCTTCTAACTAATACTTTAGTTCTTTAAGTTATTTACTTGAAGATCAGAATTTTGCTAATAGTTTAAAATTGAAAACCCTAAAATAACTACTTTTGTTCTATAAGTTATTTACTTGAAGATCTGCATTTTGTTAATAGTTTAAAATTAAAAACTCTAAATTAACTACTTCTGTTCAATAAGTTATTTACATGAAGATCAGTATTTTGTTAATAGTTTAAAATTGAAAACCCTAAAATAACTACTTTTGTTCTATAATTTATTTACTTGAAGATCTGCATTTTGTTAATAGTTTAAAATTAAAAACTCTAAATTAACTACTTCTGTTCTATAAGTTATTTACTTGAAGATCAGAATTTTGCTAATAGTTTAAAATTGAAAACCCTAAAATAACTACTTTTTTCTATAAGTTATTTACTTGAAGATCTGCATTTTGTTAATAGTTTAAAATTAAAAACTCTAAATTAACTACTTCTGTTCTATAAGTTATTTACTTGAAGATCAGAATTTTGCTAATAGTTTAAAATTGAAAACTCTAAAATAACTACTTTTGTTCTATAAGTTATTTACTTGTAGAACAGAATTTTGTAGCAATTTAAAATCAAAATCTTCTAACTAATACTTTAGTTCCTTAAGTTAATTACTTGAGGATCAGAATTTTGTTAATAGTTTAAAATTGAAAACCCTAAAATAACTAGTTTTGTTCTATAAGTTATTTACTTGAAGATCTGCATTTTGTTAATAGTTTAAAATTAAAAACTCTAAATTAACTACTTCTGTTCTATAAGTTAAGTACATGAAAATCAGAATTTTGTTAATAGTTTAAAATTGAAAACCCTAAAATAACTATTTTTGTTCTATAAGTTATTTACTTGAAGATCTGCATTTTGTTAATAGTTTAAAATTAAAAACTCTAAATTAACTACTTCTGTTCTATTAGTTATTTACTTGAAGATCAGAATATTGTTAATAGTTTAAAATTGAAAACTCTAAAATAACTACTTTTGTTCTATAAGTTATTTACTTGAAGATCTGCATTTTGTTAATAGTTTATAATTGAAAACTCTGAAATAACTACTTTTGTTCTATAAGTTATTTACTTGAAGAACAGAATTTTGTAGCAATTTAAAATCAAAATCTTCTAACTAATACTTTAGTTCCTTAAGTTATTTACTTGAAGATCAGAATTTTGTTAATAGATAAAAATTGAAAACCCTAAAATAACTACTTTTGTTCTATAAGTTATTTACTTGAAGATTTGCATTTTGTTAATAGTTTAACATTAAAAACTCTAAATTAACTACTTCTGTTCTATAAGTTATTTACTTGAAGATCAGAATGATGTTAATGGTTTAAAATTGAAAACTCTAAAATAACTACTTTTGTTCTATAAGTTATTTACTTGAAGTACAGAATTTTGTAGCAATTTAAAATCAAAATCTTCTAACTAATACTTTAGTTCCTTAAGTTATTTACTTGAAGATCAGAATTTTGTTAATAGTTTAAAATTGAAAACCCTAAAATAACTACTTTTGTTCTATATGTTATTTACTTGAAGATCTGCATTTTGTTAATAGTTTAAAATTAAAAACTCTAAATTAACTACTTCTGTTCTATAAGTTATTTACATGAAGATCAGAATATTGTTAATAGTTTAAAATTGAAAACTCGAAAATAACTACTTTTGTTCTATAAGTTATTTACTTGAAGAACAGAATTTTGTAGCATTGTAAAATCAAAATCTTCTAACTAATACTTTAGTTCTTTAAGTTATTTACTTGAAGATCAGAATTTTGCTAATCGTTTTAAATTGAAAACCCTAAAATAACTACTTTTGTTCTATAAGTTATTTACTTGCAGATCTGCATTTTGTTAAGAGTTTAAAATTAAAAACTCTAAATTAACTACTTCTGTTCTATAAGTTATTTACATGAAGATCAGTATTTTGTTAATAGTTTAAAATTGAAAACCCTAAAATAACTACTTTTATTCTAAAGGTTATTTACTTGAAGATCTGCATTTTGTTAATAGTTTTAAATTAAAAACTCTAAATTAACTACTTCTGTTCTATAAGTTATTTACTTGAAGATCAGAATATTGTTAATAGTTTAAAATTGAAAACCCTAAAATAACTACTTTTGTTCTATAGGTTATTTACTTGAAGAACATAATTTTGTAGCAATGTAAAGTCAAAATCTTCTAACTAATACTTGAGTTCTTTAAGTTATTTTCTTGAAGATCAGAATTTTATAATAGTTTAAAATTGAAAACCCTAAAATAACTAATTTTGTTCTATAAGTTATTTGCTTGAAGATCTGCATTTTGTTAGTAGTTTAAAATTAAAAACTCTAAATTAACTACTTCTGTTCTATAAGTTATTTACTTGAAGATCAGAATTTTGTTAATAGTTTAAAATTGAAAACTCTAAAATAACTACTTTTGTTCTATAAGTTATTTACTTGAAGAACAGAATTTTGTTAATAGTTTAAAATTAAAAACTCTAAATTAACTACTTTTATTCTATAAGTTATTTACTTGAAGATCTGCATTTTGTTAATAGTTTAAAATTAAAAACTCTAAATTAACTACTTCTGTTCTATAAGTTATTTACTTGAAGATCAGAATATTGTTAATAGTTTAAAATTGAAAACTCTAAAATAACTACTTTTGTTCTATAAGTTATTTACTTGAAGATCTGCATTTTGTTAATAGTTTAAAATTAAAAACTCTAAATTAACTACTTCTGTTCTATAAGTTATTTACATGAAGATCAGAATTTTGTTAATAGTTTAAAATTGAAAACTCTAAAATAACTACTTTTGTTCTATAAGTTATTTACTTGAAGAACAGAATTTTGTAGCAACTTAAAATTAAAATCTTCTAACTAATACTTTAGTTCCTTAAGTTATTTACTTGAAGATCAGAATTTTGTCAATAGTTTAAAATTAAAAACTCTATATTAACTACTTCTGTTCTATAAGTTATTTACATGAAGATCAGAATTTTGTTAATAGTTTATAATTGAAAACTCTGAAATAACTACTTTTGTTCTATAAGTTATTTACTTGAAGAACAGAATTTTGTAGCAATTTAAAATCAAAATCTTCTAACTAATACTTTAGTTCCTTAAGTTATTTACTTGAAGATCAGAATTTTGTTAATAGATAAAAATTGAAAACCCTAAAATAACTACTTTTGTTCTATAAGTTATTTACTTGAAGATTTGCATTTTGTTAATAGTTTAACATTAAAAACTCTAAATTAACTACTTCTGTTCTATAAGTTATTTACTTGAAGATCAGAATGATGTTAATGGTTTAAAATTGAAAACTCTAAAATAACTACTTTTGTTCTATAAGTTATTTACTTGAAGAACAGAATTTTGTAGCAATTTAAAATCAAAATCTTCTAACTAATACTTTAGTTCCTTAAGTTATTTACTTGAAGATCAGAATTTTGTTAATAGTTTAAAATTGAAAACCCTAAAATAACTACTTTTGTTCTATATGTTATTTACTTGAAGATCAGCATTTTGTTAATAGTTTAAAATTAAAAACTCTAAATTAACTACTTCTGTTCTATAAGTTATTTACATGAAGATCAGAATATTGTTAATAGTTTAAAATTGAAAACTCGAAAATAACTACTTTTGTTCTATAAGTTATTTACTTGAAGAACAGAATTTTGTAGCATTGTAAAATCAAAATCTTCTAACTAATACTTTAGTTCTTTAAGTTATTTACTTGAAGATCAGAATTTTGCTAATCGTTTTAAATTGAAAACCCTAAAATAACTACTTTTGTTCTATAAGTTATTTACTTGCAGATCTGCATTTTGTTAATAGTTTAAAATTAAAAACTCTAAATTAACTACTTCTGTTCTATAAGTTATTTACATGAAGATCAGTATTTTGTTAATAGTTTAAAATTGAAAACCCTAAAATAACTACTTTTGTTCTATAAGTTATTTACTTGAAGATCTGCATTTTGTTAATAGTTTTAAATTAAAAACTCTAAATTAACTACTTCTGTTCTATAAGTTATTTACTTGAAGATCAGAATATTGTTAATAGTTTAAAATTGAAAACCCTAAAATAACTACTTTTGTTCTATAGGTTATTTACTTTAAGAACAGAATTTTGTAGCAATGTAAAGTCAAAATCTTCTAACTAATACTTGAGTTCTTTAAGTTATTTTCTTGAAGATCAGAATTTTATAATAGTTTAAAATTGAAAACCCTAAAATAACTAATTTTGTTCTATAAGTTATTTGCTTGAAGATCTGCATTTTGTTAGTAGTTTAAAATTAAAAACTCTAAATTAACTACTTCTGTTCTATAAGTTATTTACTTGAAGATCAGAATTTTGTTAATAGTTTAAAATTGAAAACTCTAAAATAACTACTTTTGTTCTATAAGTTATTTACTTGAAGAACAGAATTTTGTTAATAGTTTAAAATTAAAAACTCTAAATTAACTACTTTTGTTCTATAAGTTATTTACTTGAAGATCTGCATTTTGTTAATAGTTTAAAATTAAAAACTCTAAATTAACTACTTCTGTTCTATAAGTTATTTACTTGAAGATCAGAATATTGTTAATAGTTTAAAATTGAAAACTCTAAAATAACTACTTTTGTTCTATAAGTTATTTACTTGAAGATCTGCATTTTGTTAATAGTTTTAAATTAAAAACTCTAAATTAACTACTTCTGTTCTATAAGTTATTTACTTGAAGATCAGAATATTGTTAATAGTTTAAAATTGAAAACTCTAAAATAACTAATTTTGTTCTATAAGTTATTTGCTTGAAGATCTGCATTTTGTTAGTAGTTTAAAATTAAAAACTCTAAATTAACTACTTCTGTTCTATAAGTTATTTACTTGAAGATCAGAATTTTGTTAATAGTTTAAAATTGAAAACTCTAAAATAACTACTTTTGTTCTATAAGTTATTTACTTGAAGAACAGAATTTTGTTAATAGTTTAAAATTAAAAACTCTAAATTAACTACTTTTGTTCTATAAGTTATTTACTTGAAGATCTGCATTTTGTTAATAGTTTAAAATTAAAAACTCTAAATTAACTACTTCTGTTCTATAAGTTATTTACTTGAAGATCAGAATATTGTTAATAGTTTAAAATTGAAAACTCTAAAATAACTACTTTTGTTCTATAAGTTATTTACTTGAAGATCTGCATTTTGTTAATAGTTTAAAATTAAAAACTCTAAATTAACTACTTCTGTTCTATAAGTTATTTACATGAAGATCAGAATTTTGTTAATAGTTTAAAATTGAAAACTCTAAAATAACTACTTTTGTTCTATAAGTTATTTACTTGAAGAACAGAATTTTGTAGCAATTTAAAATTAAAATCTTCTAACTAATACTTTAGTTCCTTAAGTTATTTACTTGAAGATCAGAATTTTGTCAATAGTTTAAAATTAAAAACTCTAAATTAACTACTTCTGTTCTATAAGTTATTTACATGAAGATCAGAATTTTGTAAATAGTTTAAAATTGAAAACTCTAAAATAACTACTTTTGTTCTATAAGTTATTTACTTGAAGAACAGAATTTTGTAGCAATTTAAAATCAAAATCTTCTAACTAGTACTTTAGTTCCTTAAGTTATTTACTTGAAGATCAGAATTTTGTTAATAGATTAAAATTGAAAACCCTAAAATAACTACTTTTGTTCTATAAGTTATTTACTTGAAGATTTGCATTTTGTTAATAGTTTAACATTAAAAACTCTAAATTAACTACTTCTGTTCTATAAGTTATTTACTTGAAGATCAAAATGATGTTAATAGTTTAAAATTGAAAACTCTAAAATAACTACTTTTGTTCTATAAGTTATTTACTTGAAGAACAGAATTTTGTAGCAATTTAAAATCAAAATCTTCTAACTAATACTTTAGTTCCTTAAGTTATTTACTTGAAGATCAGAATTTTGTTAATAGTTTAAAATTGAAAACCCTAAAATAACTACTTTTGTTTTATAAGTTATTTACTTGAAGATCTGCATTTTGTTAATAGTTTAAAATTAAAAACTCTAAATTAACTACTTCTGTTCTATAAGTTATTTACATGAAGATCAGAATATTGTTAATAGTTTAAAATTGAAAACTCGAAAATAACTACTTTTGTTCTATAAGTTATTTACTTGAAGAACAGAATTTTGTAGCATTGTAAAATCAAAATCTTCTAACTAATACTTTAGTTCTTTAAGTTATTTACTTGAAGATCAGAATTTTGCTAATCGTTTTAAATTGAAAACCCTAAAATAACTACTTTTGTTCTATAAGTTATTTACTTGCAGATCTGCATTTTGTTAATAGTTTAAAATTAAAAACTCTAAATTAACTACTTGTGTTGTATAAGTTATTTACTTGAAGATCAGAATATTGTTAATAGTTTAAAATTGAAAACTCTAAAATAACTACTTTTGTTCTATAAGTTATTTACTTGTAGAACAGAATTTTGTAGCAATTTAAAATCAAAATCTTTTAACTAATACTTTAGTTCCTTAAGTTATTTACTTGAAGATCAGAATTTTGTTAATAGTTTAAAATTGAAAACCCTAAAATAACTACTTTTGTTCTATAAGTTATTTACATGAAGATCAGTATTTTGTTAATATTTTAAAATTGAAAACCCTAAAATAACTACTTTTGTTCTATAAGTTATTTACTTGTAGAACAGAATTTTGTAGCAATTTAAAATCAAAATCTTCTAACTAATACTTTAGTTCCTTAAGTTATTTACTTGAAGATCAGAATTTTGTTAATAGTTTAAAATTAAAAACTCTAAATTAACTACTTCTGTTCTATAAGTTATTTACATGAAGATCAGAATATTGTTAATAGTTTAAAATTGAAAACTCGAAAATAACTACTTTTGTTCTATAAGTTATTTACTTGAAGAACAGAATTTTGTAGCATTGTAAAATCAAAATCTTCTAACTAATACTTTAGTTCTTTAAGTTATTTACTTGAAGATCAAAATGATGTTAATAGTTTAAAATTGAAAACTCTAAAATAACTACTTTTGTTCTATAAGTTATTTACTTGAAGAACAGAATTTTGTAGCAATTTAAAATCAAAATCTTCTAACTAATACTTTAGTTCCTTAAGTTATTTACTTGAAGATCAGAATTTTGTTAATAGTTTAAAATTGAAAACCCTAAAATAACTACTTTTGTTCTATATGTTATTTACTTGAAGATCTGCATTTTGTTAATAGTTTAAAATTAAAAACTCTAAATTAACTACTTCTGTTCTATAAGTTATTTACATGAAGATCAGAATATTGTTAATAGTTTAAAATTGAAAACTCGAAAATAACTACTTTTGTTCTATAAGTTATTTACTTGAAGAACAGAATTTTGTAGCATTGTAAAATCAAAATCTTCTAACTAATACTTTAGTTCTTTAAGTTATTTACTTGAAGATCGGAATTTTGCTAATCGTTTTAAATTGAAAACCCTAAAATAACTACTTTTGTTCTATAAGTTATTTACTTGCAGATCTGCATTTTGTTAATAGTTTAAAATTAAAAACTCTAAATTAACTACTTCTGTTCTATAAGTTATTTACATGAAGATCAGTATTTTGTTAATAGTTTAAAATTGAAAACCCTAAAATAACTGCTTTTGTTCTATAAGTTATTTACTTGAAGATCTGCATTTTGTTAATAGTTTTAAATTAAAAACTCTAAATTAACTACTTCTGTTCTATAAGTTATTTACTTGAAGATCAGAATATTGTTAATAGTTTAAAATTGAAAACTCTAAAATAACTAATTTTGTTCTATAAGTTATTTGCTTGAAGATCTGCATTTTGTTAGTAGTTTAAAATTAAAAACTCTAAATTAACTACTTCTGTTCTATAAGTTATTTACTTGAAGATCAGAATTTTGTTAATAGTTTAAAATTGAAAACTCTAAAATAACTACTTTTGTTCTATAAGTTATTTACTTGAAGAACAGAATTTTGTTAATAGTTTAAAATTAAAAACTCTAAATTAACTACTTTTGTTCTATAAGTTATTTACTTGAAGATCTGCATTTTGTTAATAGTTTAAAATTAAAAACTCTAAATTAACTACTTCTGTTCTATAAGTTATTTACTTGAAGATCAAAATGATGTTAATAGTTTAAAATTGAAAACTCTAAAATAACTACTTTTGTTCTATAAGTTATTTACTTGAAGAACAGAATTTTGTAGCAATTTAAAATCAAAATCTTCTAACTAATACTTTAGTTCCTTAAGTTATTTACTTGAAGATCAGAATTTTGTTAATAGTTTAAAATTGAAAACCCTAAAATAACTACTTTTGTTTTATAAGTTATTTACTTGAAGATCTGCATTTTGTTAATAGTTTAAAATTAAAAACTCTAAATTAACTACTTCTGTTCTATAAGTTATTTACATGAAGATCAGAATATTGTTAATAGTTTAAAATTGAAAACTCGAAAATAACTACTTTTGTTCTATAAGTTATTTACTTGAAGAACAGAATTTTGTAGCATTGTAAAATCAAAATCTTCTAACTAATACTTTAGTTCTTTAAGTTATTTACTTGAAGATCAGAATTTTGCTAATCGTTTTAAATTGAAAACCCTAAAATAACTACTTTTGTTCTATAAGTTATTTACTTGCAGATCTGCATTTTGTTAATAGTTTAAAATTAAAAACTCTAAATTAACTACTTGTGTTGTATAAGTTATTTACTTGAAGATCAGAATATTGTTAATAGTTTAAAATTGAAAACTCTAAAATAACTACTTTTGTTCTATAAGTTATTTACTTGTAGAACAGAATTTTGTAGCAATTTAAAATCAAAATCTTTTAACTAATACTTTAGTTCCTTAAGTTATTTACTTGAAGATCAGAATTTTGTTAATAGTTTAAAATTGAAAACCCTAAAATAACTACTTTTGTTCTATAAGTTATTTACATGAAGATCAGTATTTTGTTAATATTTTAAAATTGAAAACCCTAAAATAACTACTTTTGTTCTATAAGTTATTTACTTGTAGAACAGAATTTTGTAGCAATTTAAAATCAAAATCTTCTAACTAATACTTTAGTTCCTTAAGTTATTTACTTGAAGATCAGAATTTTGTTAATAGTTTAAAATTAAAAACTCTAAATTAACTACTTCTGTTCTATAAGTTATTTACATGAAGATCAGAATATTGTTAATAGTTTAAAATTGAAAACTCGAAAATAACTACTTTTGTTCTATAAGTTATTTACTTGAAGAACAGAATTTTGTAGCATTGTAAAATCAAAATCTTCTAACTAATACTTTAGTTCTTTAAGTTATTTACTTGAAGATCAAAATGATGTTAATAGTTTAAAATTGAAAACTCTAAAATAACTACTTTTGTTCTATAAGTTATTTACTTGAAGAACAGAATTTTGTAGCAATTTAAAATCAAAATCTTCTAACTAATACTTTAGTTCCTTAAGTTATTTACTTGAAGATCAGAATTTTGTTAATAGTTTAAAATTGAAAACCCTAAAATAACTACTTTTGTTCTATATGTTATTTACTTGAAGATCTGCATTTTGTTAATAGTTTAAAATTAAAAACTCTAAATTAACTACTTCTGTTCTATAAGTTATTTACATGAAGATCAGAATATTGTTAATAGTTTAAAATTGAAAACTCGAAAATAACTACTTTTGTTCTATAAGTTATTTACTTGAAGAACAGAATTTTGTAGCATTGTAAAATCAAAATCTTCTAACTAATACTTTAGTTCTTTAAGTTATTTACTTGAAGATCGGAATTTTGCTAATCGTTTTAAATTGAAAACCCTAAAATAACTACTTTTGTTCTATAAGTTATTTACTTGCAGATCTGCATTTTGTTAATAGTTTAAAATTAAAAACTCTAAATTAACTACTTCTGTTCTATAAGTTATTTACATGAAGATCAGTATTTTGTTAATAGTTTAAAATTGAAAACCCTAAAATAACTGCTTTTGTTCTATAAGTTATTTACTTGAAGATCTGCATTTTGTTAATAGTTTTAAATTAAAAACTCTAAATTAACTACTTCTGTTCTATAAGTTATTTACTTGAAGATCAGAATATTGTTAATAGTTTAAAATTGAAAACTCTAAAATAACTAATTTTGTTCTATAAGTTATTTGCTTGAAGATCTGCATTTTGTTAGTAGTTTAAAATTAAAAACTCTAAATTAACTACTTCTGTTCTATAAGTTATTTACTTGAAGATCAGAATTTTGTTAATAGTTTAAAATTGAAAACTCTAAAATAACTACTTTTGTTCTATAAGTTATTTACTTGAAGAACAGAATTTTGTTAATAGTTTAAAATTAAAAACTCTAAATTAACTACTTTTGTTCTATAAGTTATTTACTTGAAGATCTGCATTTTGTTAATAGTTTAAAATTAAAAACTCTAAATTAACTACTTCTGTTCTATAAGTTATTTACTTGAAGATCAGAATATTGTTAATAGTTTAAAATTGAAAACTCTAAAATAACTACTTTTGTTCTATAAGTTATTTACTTGAAGATCTGCATTTTGTTAATAGTTTAAAATTAAAAACTCTAAATTAACTACTTCTGTTCTATAAGTTATTTACATGAAGATCAGAATTTTGTTAATAGTTTAAAATTGAAAACTCTAAAATAACTACTTTTGTTCTATAAGTTATTTACTTGAAGAACAGAATTTTGTAGCAATTTAAAATTAAAATCTTCTAACTAATACTTTAGTTCCTTAAGTTATTTACTTGAAGATCAGAATTTTGTCAATAGTTTAAAATTAAAAACTCTAAATTAACTACTTCTGTTCTATAAGTTATTTACATGAAGATTAGAATTTTGTTAATAGTTTAAAATTGAAAACTCTAAAATAACTACTTTTGTTCTATAAGTTATTTACTTGAAGAACAGAATTTTGTAGCAATTTAAAATCAAAATCTTCTAACTAGTACTTTAGTTCCTTAAGTTATTTACTTGAAGATCAGAATTTTGTTAATAGATTAAAATTGAAAACCCTAAAATAACTACTTTTGTTCTATAAGTTATTTACTTGAAGATTTGCATTTTGTTAATAGTTTAACATTAAAAACTCTAAATTAACTACTTCTGTTCTATAAGTTATTTACTTGAAGATCAAAATGATGTTAATAGTTTAAAATTGAAAACTCTAAAATAACTACTTTTGTTCTATAAGTTATTTACTTGAAGAACAGAATTTTGTAGCAATTTAAAATCAAAATCTTCTAACTAATACTTTAGTTCCTTAAGTTATTTACTTGAAGATCAGAATTTTGTTAATAGTTTAAAATTGAAAACCCTAAAATAACTACTTTTGTTTTATAAGTTATTTACTTGAAGATCTGCATTTTGTTAATAGTTTAAAATTAAAAACTCTAAATTAACTACTTCTGTTCTATAAGTTATTTACATGAATATCAGAATATTGTTAATAGTTTAAAATTGAAAACTCGAAAATAACTACTTTTGTTCTATAAGTTATTTACTTGAAGAACAGAATTTTGTAGCATTGTAAAATCAAAATCTTCTAACTAATACTTTAGTTCTTTAAGTTATTTACTTGAAGATCAGAATTTTGCTAATCGTTTTAAATTGAAAACCCTAAAATAACTACTTTTGTTCTATAAGTTATTTACTTGCAGATCTGCATTTTGTTAATAGTTTAAAATTAAAAACTCTAAATTAACTACTTGTGTTCTATAAGTTATTTACTTGAAGATCAGAATATTGTTAATAGTTTAAAATTGAAAACTCTAAAATAACTACTTTTGTTCTATAAGTTATTTACTTGTAGAACAGAATTTTGTAGCAATTTAAAATCAAAATCTTTTAACTAATACTTTAGTTCCTTAAGTTATTTACTTGAAGATCAGAATTTTGTTAATAGTTTAAAATTGAAAACCCTAAAATAACTACTTTTGTTCTATAAGTTATTTACATGAAGATCAGTATTTTGTTAATATTTTAAAATTGAAAACCCTAAAATAACTACTTTTGTTCTATAAGTTATTTACTTGTAGAACAGAATTTTGTAGCAATTTAAAATCAAAATCTTCTAACTAATACTTTAGTTCCTTAAGTTATTTACTTGAAGATCAGAATTTTGTTAATAGTTTAAAATTGAAAACCCTAAAATAACTACTTTTGTTCTATAAGTTATTTACTTGAAGATCAGAATATTGTTAATAGTTTAAAATTGAAAACTCTAAAATAACTACTTTAGTTCTATAAGTTATTTACTTGTAGAACAGAATTTTGTAGCAATTTAAAATCAAAATCTTCTAACTAATACTTTAGTTCCTTAAGTTATTTACTTGAAGATCAGAATTTTGTTAATAGTTTAAAATTGAAAACCCTAAAATAACTACTTTTGTTCAATAGGTTATTTACTTGAAGAACAGAATTTTGTAGCAATGTAAAGTCAAAATCTTCTAACTAATACTTTAGTTCTTTAAGTTATTTTCTTGAAGATCAGAATTTTATAATAGTTTAAAATTGAAAACCCTAAAATAACTAATTTTGTTCTATAAGTTATTTGCTTGAAGATCTGCATTTTGTTAGTAGTTTAAAATTAAAAACTCTAAATTAACTACTTCTGTTCTATAAGTTATTTACTTGAAGATCAGAATTTTGTTAATAGTTTAAAATTAAAAACTCTAAATCAACTACTTTTGTTCTATAAGTTATTTACATGAAGATCAGAATTTTGTTAATAGTTTAAAATTGAAAACTCTAAAATAACTACTTTTGTTCTATAAGTTATTTACTTGAAGATCAGAATATTGTTAATAGTTTAAAATTGAAAACTCTAAAATAACTACTTTAGTTCTATAAGTTATTTACTTGAAGAACAGAGTTTTGTTAATAGTTTAAAATTAAAAACTCTAAATCAACTACTTTTGTTCTATAAGTTATTTACATGAAGATCAGAATTTTGTTAATAGTTTAAAATTGAAAACTCTAAAATAACTACTTTTGTTCTATAAGTTATTTACTTGAAGAACAGAATTTTGTAGCAATTTAAAATCAAAATCTTCTAACTAATACTTTAGTTCCTTAAGTTATTTACTTGAAGATCAGAATTTTGTTAATAGTTTAAAATTGAAAACCCTAAAATAACTACTTTTGTTCTATAAGTTATTTACTTGAAGATCTGCATTTTGTTAATAGTTTAAAATTAAAAACTCTAAATTAACTACTTCTGTTCTATAAGTTATTTACATGAAGATCAGAATATTGTTAATAGTTTAAAATTGATAACTCGAAAATAACTACTTTTGTTCTATATGTTATTTACTTGAAGAACAGAATTTTGTAGCATTGTAAAATCAAAATCTTCTAACTAATACTTTAGTTCTTTAAGTTATTTACTTGAAGATCAGAATTTTGCTAATCGTTTTAAATTGAAAACCCTAATATAACTACTTTTGTTCTATAAGTTATTTACTTGCAGATCTGCATTTTGTTAATAGTTTAAAATTAAAAACTCTAAATTAACTACTTCTGTTCTATAAGTTATTTACATGAAGATCAGTATTTTGTTAATAGTTTAAAATTGAAAACCCTAAAATAACTACTTTTGTTCTATAAGTTATTTACTTGAAGATCTGCATTTTGTTAATAGTTTTAAATTAAAAACTCTAAATTAACTACTTCTGTTCTATAAGTTATTTACTTGAAGATCAGAAGATTATTAATAGTTTAAAATTGAAAACTCTAAAATAACTACTTTTGTTCTATAAGTTATTTACTTGTAGAACAGAATTTTGTAGCAATTTAAAATCAAAATCTAACTAATACTTTAGTTCCTTAAGTTATTTACTTGAAGATCAGAATTTTGTTAATAGTTTAAAATTGAAAACCCTAAAATAACTACTTTTGTTCTATAAGTTATTTACTTGTAGAACAGAATTTTGTAGCAATTTAAAATCAAAATCTTCTAACTAATACTTTAGTTCCTTAAGTTATTTACTTGAAGATCAGAATTTTGTTAATAATTTAAAATTGAAAACCCTAAAATAACTACTTTTGTTCTATAAGTCATTTACTAGAAGATCAGAATATTGTTAATAGTTTAAAATTGAAAACTCTAAAATAACTACTTTAGTTCTATAAGTTATTTACTTGTAGAACAGAATTTTGTAGCAATTTAAAATCAAAATCTTCTAACTAATACTTTAGTTCCTTAAGTTATTTACTTGAAGATCAGAATTTTGTTAATAGTTTAAAATTGAAAACCCTAAAATAACTACTTTTGTTCTATAGGTTATTTACTTGAAGAACAGAATTTTGTAGCAATGTAAAGTCAAAATCTTCTAACTAATACTTTAGTTCTTTAAGTTATTTTCTTGAAGATCAGAATTTTATAATAGTTTAAAATTGAAAACCCTAAAATAACTAATTTTGTTCTATAAGTTATTTGCATGAAGATCTGCATTTTGTTAGTAGTTTAAAATTAAAAACTCTAAATTAACTACTTCTGTTCTATAAGTTATTTACTTGAAGATCAGAATTTTGTTAATAGTTTAAAATTGAAAACTCTAAAATAACTACTTTTGTTCTATAAGTTATTTACTTGAAGAACAGAATTTTGTTAATAGTTTAAAATTAAAAACTCTAAATTAACTACTTTTGTTCTATAAGTTATTTACTTGAAGATCTGCATTTTGTCAATAGTTTAAAATTAAAAACTCTAAATTAACTACTTCTGTTCTATAAGTTATTTACTTGAAGATCAGAATATTGTTAATAGTTTAAAATTGAAAACTCTAAAATAACTACTTTTGTTCTATAAGTTATTTACTTGAAGAACAGAATTTTGTTAATAGTTTAAAATTAAAAACTCTAAATTAACTACTTTTGTTCTATAAGTTATTTACTTGAAGATCTGCATTTTGTTAATAGTTTAAAATTAAAAACTCTAAATTAACTACTTCTGTTCTATAAGTTATTTACTTGAAGATCAGAATATTGTTAATAGTTTAAAATTGAAAACTCTAAAATAACTACTTTTGTTCTATAAGTTATTTACTTGAAGATCTGCATTTTGTTAATAGTTTAAAATTAAAAACTCTAAATTAACTACTTCTGTTCTATAAGTTATTTACATGAAGATCAGTATTTTGTTAATAGTTTAAAATTGAAAACCCTAAAATAACTACTTTTGTTCTATAAGTTATTTACTTGAAGATCTGCATTTTGTTAATAGTTTTAAATTAAAAACTCTAAATTAACTACTTCTGTTCTATAAGTTATTTACTTGAAGATCAGAATATTGTTAATAGTTTAAAATTGAAAACTCTAAAATAACTAATTTTGTTCTATAAGTTATTTGCTTGAAGATCTGCATTTTGTTAGTAGTTTAAAATTAAAAACTCTAAATTAACTACTTCTGTTCTATAAGTTATTTACTTGAAGATCAGAATTTTGTTAATAGTTTAAAATTGAAAACTCTAAAATAACTACTTTTGTTCTATAAGTTATTTACTTGAAGGACAGAATTTTGTTAATAGTTTAAAATTAAAAACTCTAAATTAACTACTTTTGTTCTATAAGTTATTTACTTGAAGATCTGCATTTTGTTAATAGTTTAAAATTAAAAACTCTAAATTAACTACTTCTGTTCTATAAGTTATTTACTTGAAGATCAGAATATTGTTAATAGTTTAAAATTGAAAACTCTAAAATAACTACTTTTGTTCTATAAGTTATTTACTTGAAGATCTGCATTTTGTTAATAGTTTAAAATTAAAAACTCTAAATTAACTACTTCTGTTCTATAAGTTATTTACATGAAGATCAGAATTTTGTTAATAGTTTAAAATTGAAAACTCTAAAATAACTACTTTTGTTCTATAAGTTATTTACTTGAAGAACAGAATTTTGTAGCAATTTAAAATTAAAATCTTCTAACTAATACTTTAGTTCCTTAAGTTATTTACTTGAAGATCAGAATTTTGTCAATAGTTTAAAATTAAAAACTCTAAATTAACTACTTCTGTTCTATAAGTTATTTACATGAAGATTAGAATTTTGTTAATAGTTTAAAATTGAAAACTCTAAAATAACTACTTTTGTTCTATAAGTTATTTACTTGAAGAACAGAATTTTGTAGCAATTTAAAATCAAAATCTTCTAACTAGTACTTTAGTTCCTTAAGTTATTTACTTGAAGATCAGAATTTTGTTAATAGATTAAAATTGAAAACCCTAAAATAACTACTTTTGTTCTATAAGTTATTTACTTGAAGATTTGCATTTTGTTAATAGTTTAACATTAAAAACTCTAAATTAACTACTTCTGTTCTATAAGTTATTTACTTGAAGATCAAAATGATGTTAATAGTTTAAAATTGAAAACTCTAAAATAACTACTTTTGTTCTATAAGTTATTTACTTGAAGAACAGAATTTTGTAGCAATTTAAAATCAAAATCTTCTAACTAATACTTTAGTTCCTTAAGTTATTTACTTGAAGATCAGAATTTTGTTAATAGTTTAAAATTGAAAACCCTAAAATAACTACTTTTGTTTTATAAGTTATTTACTTGAAGATCTGCATTTTGTTAATAGTTTAAAATTAAAAACTCTAAATTAACTACTTCTGTTCTATAAGTTATTTACATGAATATCAGAATATTGTTAATAGTTTAAAATTGAAAACTCGAAAATAACTACTTTTGTTCTATAAGTTATTTACTTGAAGAACAGAATTTTGTAGCATTGTAAAATCAAAATCTTCTAACTAATACTTTAGTTCTTTAAGTTATTTACTTGAAGATCAGAATTTTGCTAATCGTTTTAAATTGAAAACCCTAAAATAACTACTTTTGTTCTATAAGTTATTTACTTGCAGATCTGCATTTTGTTAATAGTTTAAAATTAAAAACTCTAAATTAACTACTTGTGTTCTATAAGTTATTTACTTGAAGATCAGAATATTGTTAATAGTTTAAAATTGAAAACTCTAAAATAACTACTTTTGTTCTATAAGTTATTTACTTGTAGAACAGAATTTTGTAGCAATTTAAAATCAAAATCTTTTAACTAATACTTTAGTTCCTTAAGTTATTTACTTGAAGATCAGAATTTTGTTAATAGTTTAAAATTGAAAACCCTAAAATAACTACTTTTGTTCTATAAGTTATTTACATGAAGATCAGTATTTTGTTAATATTTTAAAATTGAAAACCCTAAAATAACTACTTTTGTTCTATAAGTTATTTACTTGTAGAACAGAATTTTGTAGCAATTTAAAATCAAAATCTTCTAACTAATACTTTAGTTCCTTAAGTTATTTACTTGAAGATCAGAATTTTGTTAATAGTTTAAAATTGAAAACCCTAAAATAACTACTTTTGTTCTATAAGTTATTTACTTGAAGATCAGAATATTGTTAATAGTTTAAAATTGAAAACTCTAAAATAACTACTTTAGTTCTATAAGTTATTTACTTGTAGAACAGAATTTTGTAGCAATTTAAAATCAAAATCTTCTAACTAATACTTTAGTTCCTTAAGTTATTTACTTGAAGATCAGAATTTTGTTAATAGTTTAAAATTGAAAACCCTAAAATAACTACTTTTGTTCAATAGGTTATTTACTTGAAGAACAGAATTTTGTAGCAATGTAAAGTCAAAATCTTCTAACTAATACTTTAGTTCTTTAAGTTATTTTCTTGAAGATCAGAATTTTATAATAGTTTAAAATTGAAAACCCTAAAATAACTAATTTTGTTCTATAAGTTATTTGCTTGAAGATCTGCATTTTGTTAGTAGTTTAAAATTAAAAACTCTAAATTAACTACTTCTGTTCTATAAGTTATTTACTTGAAGATCAGAATTTTGTTAATAGTTTAAAATTAAAAACTCTAAATCAACTACTTTTGTTCTATAAGTTATTTACATGAAGATCAGAATTTTGTTAATAGTTTAAAATTGAAAACTCTAAAATAACTACTTTTGTTCTATAAGTTATTTACTTGAAGATCAGAATATTGTTAATAGTTTAAAATTGAAAACTCTAAAATAACTACTTTAGTTCTATAAGTTATTTACTTGAAGAACAGAGTTTTGTTAATAGTTTAAAATTAAAAACTCTAAATCAACTACTTTTGTTCTATAAGTTATTTACATGAAGATCAGAATTTTGTTAATAGTTTAAAATTGAAAACTCTAAAATAACTACTTTTGTTCTATAAGTTATTTACTTGAAGAACAGAATTTTGTAGCAATTTAAAATCAAAATCTTCTAACTAATACTTTAGTTCCTTAAGTTATTTACTTGAAGATCAGAATTTTGTTAATAGTTTAAAATTGAAAACCCTAAAATAACTACTTTTGTTCTATAAGTTATTTACTTGAAGATCTGCATTTTGTTAATAGTTTAAAATTAAAAACTCTAAATTAACTACTTCTGTTCTATAAGTTATTTACATGAAGATCAGAATATTGTTAATAGTTTAAAATTGATAACTCGAAAATAACTACTTTTGTTCTATATGTTATTTACTTGAAGAACAGAATTTTGTAGCATTGTAAAATCAAAATCTTCTAACTAATACTTTAGTTCTTTAAGTTATTTACTTGAAGATCAGAATTTTGCTAATCGTTTTAAATTGAAAACCCTAATATAACTACTTTTGTTCTATAAGTTATTTACTTGCAGATCTGCATTTTGTTAATAGTTTAAAATTAAAAACTCTAAATTAACTACTTCTGTTCTATAAGTTATTTACATGAAGATCAGTATTTTGTTAATAGTTTAAAATTGAAAACCCTAAAATAACTACTTTTGTTCTATAAGTTATTTACTTGAAGATCTGCATTTTGTTAATAGTTTTAAATTAAAAACTCTAAATTAACTACTTCTGTTCTATAAGTTATTTACTTGAAGATCAGAAGATTATTAATAGTTTAAAATTGAAAACTCTAAAATAACTACTTTTGTTCTATAAGTTATTTACTTGTAGAACAGAATTTTGTAGCAATTTAAAATCAAAATCTAACTAATACTTTAGTTCCTTAAGTTATTTACTTGAAGATCAGAATTTTGTTAATAGTTTAAAATTGAAAACCCTAAAATAACTACTTTTGTTCTATAAGTTATTTACTTGTAGAACAGAATTTTGTAGCAATTTAAAATCAAAATCTTCTAACTAATACTTTAGTTCCTTAAGTTATTTACTTGAAGATCAGAATTTTGTTAATAATTTAAAATTGAAAACCCTAAAATAACTACTTTTGTTCTATAAGTCATTTACTTGAAGATCAGAATATTGTTAATAGTTTAAAATTGAAAACTCTAAAATAACTACTTTAGTTCTATAAGTTATTTACTTGTAGAACAGAATTTTGTAGCAATTTAAAATCAAAATCTTCTAACTAATACTTTAGTTCCTTAAGTTATTTACTTGAAGATCAGAATTTTGTTAATAGTTTAAAATTGAAAACCCTAAAATAACTACTTTTGTTCTATAGGTTATTTACTTGAAGAACAGAATTTTGTAGCAATGTAAAGTCAAAATCTTCTAACTAATACTTTAGTTCTTTAAGTTATTTTCTTGAAGATCAGAATTTTATAATAGTTTAAAATTGAAAACCCTAAAATAACTAATTTTGTTCTATAAGTTATTTGCATGAAGATCTGCATTTTGTTAGTAGTTTAAAATTAAAAACTCTAAATTAACTACTTCTGTTCTATAAGTTATTTACTTGAAGATCAGAATTTTGTTAATAGTTTAAAATTGAAAACTCTAAAATAACTACTTTTGTTCTATAAGTTATTTACTTGAAGAACAGAATTTTGTTAATAGTTTAAAATTAAAAACTCTAAATTAACTACTTTTGTTCTATAAGTTATTTACTTGAAGATCTGCATTTTGTCAATAGTTTAAAATTAAAAACTCTAAATTAACTACTTCTGTTCTATAAGTTATTTACTTGAAGATCAGAATATTGTTAATAGTTTAAAATTGAAAACTCTAAAATAACTACTTTTGTTCTATAAGTTATTTACTTGAAGAACAGAATTTTGTTAATAGTTTAAAATTAAAAACTCTAAATTAACTACTTTTGTTCTATAAGTTATTTACTTGAAGATCTGCATTTTGTTAATAGTTTAAAATTAAAAACTCTAAATTAACTACTTCTGTTCTATAAGTTATTTACTTGAAGATCAGAATATTGTTAATAGTTTAAAATTGAAAACTCTAAAATAACTACTTTTGTTCTATAAGTTATTTACTTGAAGATCTGCATTTTGTTAATAGTTTAAAATTAAAAACTCTAAATTAACTACTTCTGTTCTATAAGTTATTTACATGAAGATCAGAATTTTGTTAATAGTTTTAAATTGAAAACTCTAAAATAACTACTTTTGTTCTATAAGTTATTTACTTGAAGAACAGAATTTTGTAGCAATTTAAAATTAAAATCTTCTAACTAACACTTTAGTTCCTTAAGTTATTTACTTGAAGATCAGAATTTTGTCAATAGTTTAAAATTAAAAACTCTATATTAACTACTTCTGTTCTATAAGTTATTTACATGAAGATCAGAATTTTGTTAATAGTTTATAATTGAAAACTCTGAAATAACTACTTTTGTTCTATAAGTTATTTACTTGAAGAACAGAATTTTGTAGCAATTTAAAATCAAAATCTTCTAACTAATACTTTAGTTCCTTAAGTTATTTACTTGAAGATCAGAATTTTGTTAATAGATAAAAATTGAAAACCCTAAAATATCTACTTTTGTTCTATAAGTTATTTACTTGAAGATTTGCATTTTGTTAATAGTTTAACATTAAAAACTCTAAATTAACTACTTCTGTTCTATAAGTTATTTACTTGAAGATCAGAATGATGTTAATGGTTTAAAATTGAAAACTCTAAAATAACTACTTTTGTTTTATAAGTTATTTACTTGAAGAACAGAATTTTGTAGCAATTTAAAATCAAAATCTTCTAACTAATACTTTAGTTCCTTAAGTTATTTACTTGAAGATCAGAATTTTGTTAATAGTTTAAAATTGAAAACCCTAAAATAACTACTTTTGTTCTATATGTTATTTACTTGAAGATCTGCATTTTGTTAATAGTTTAAAATTAAAAACTCTAAATTAACTACTTCTGTTCTATAAGTTATTTACATGAAGATCAGAATATTGTTAATAGTTTAAAATTGAAAACTCGAAAATAACTACTTTTGTTCTATAAGTTATATACTTGAAGAACAGAATTTTGTAGCATTGTAAAATCAAAATCTTCTAACTAATACTTTAGTTCTTTAAGTTATTTACTTGAAGATCAGCATTTTGCTAATCGTTTTAAATTGAAAACCCTAAAATAACTACTTTTGTTCTATAAGTTATTTACTTGCAGATCTGCATTTTGTTAATAGTTTAAAATTAAAAACTCTAAATTAACTACTTCTGTTCTATAAGTTATTTACATGAAGATCAGTATTTTGTTAATAGTTTAAAATTGAAAACCCTAAAATAACTACTTTTGTTCTATAAGTTATTTACTTGAAGATCTGCATTTTGTTAATAGTTTTAAATTAAAAACTCTAAATTAACTACTTCTGTTCTATAAGTTATTTACTTGAAGATCAGAATATTGTTAATAGTTTAAAATTGAAAACCCTAAAATAACTACTTTTGTTCTATAGGTTATTTACTTGAAGAACAGAATTTTGTAGCAATGTAAAGTCAAAATCTTCTAACTAATACTTTAGTTCTTTAAGTTATTTTCTTGAAGATCAGAATTTTATAATAGTTTAAAATTGAAAACCCTAAAATAACTTATTTTGTTCTATAAGTTATTTGCTTGAAGATCTGCATTTTGTTAGTAGTTTAAAATTAAAAACTCTAAATTAACTACTTCTGTTCTATAAGTTATTTACTTGAAGATCAGAATTTTGTTAATAGTTTAAAATTGAAAACTCTAAAATAACTACTTTTGTTCTATAAGTTATTTACTTGAAGAACAGAATTTTGTTAATAGTTTAAAATTAAAAACTCTAAATTAACTACTTTTGTTCTATAAGTTATTTACTTGAAGATCTGCATTTTGTTAATAGTTTAAAATTAAAAACTCTAAATTAACTACTTCTGTTCTATAAGTTATTTACTTGAAGATCAGAATATTGTTAATAGTTTAAAATTGAAAACTCTAAAATAACTACTTTTGTTCTATAAGTTATTTACTTGAAGATCTGCATTTTGTTAATAGTTTAAAATTAAAAACTCTAAATTAACTACTTCTGTTCTATAAGTTATTTACATGAAGATCAGAATTTTGTTAATAGTTTAAAATTGAAAACTCTAAAATAACTACTTTTGTTCTATAAGTTATTTACTTGAAGAACAGAATTTTGTAGCAATTTACAATTAAAATCTTCTAACTAATACTTTAGTTCCTTAAGTTATTTACTTGAAGATCAGAATTTTGTCAATAGTTTAAAATTAAAAACTCTATATTAACTACTTCTGTTCTATAAGTTATTTACATGAAGATCAGAATTTTGTTAATTGTTTAAAATTGAAAACTCTGAAATAACTACTTTTGTTCTATAAGTTATTTACTTGAAGAACAGAATTTTGTAGCAATTTAAAATCAAAATCTTCTAACTAATACTTTAGTTCCTTAAGTTATTTACTTGAAGATCAGAATTTTGTTAATAGTTTAAAATTGAAAACCCTAAAATAACTACTTTTGTTCTATATGTTATTTACTTGAAGATCTGCATTTTGTTAATAGTTTAAAATTAAAAACTCTAAATTAACTACTTCTGTTCTATAAGTTATTTACATGAAGATCAGAATATTGTTAATAGTTTAAAATTGAAAACTCGAAAATAACTACTTTTGTTCTATAAGTTATTTACTTGAAGAACAGAATTTTGTAGCATTGTAAAATCAAAATCTTCTAACTAATACTTTAGTTCTTTAAGTTATTTACTTAAAGATCAGAATTTTGCTAATCGTTTTAAATTGAAAACCCTAAAATAACTACTTTTGTTCTATAAGTTATTTACTTGCAGATCTGCATTTTGTTAATAGTTTAAAATTAAAAACTCTAAATTAACTACTTCTGTTCTATAAGTTATTTACATGAAGATCAGTATTTTGTTAATAGTTTAAAATTGAAAACCCTAAAATAACTACTTTTGTTCTATAAGTTATTTACTTGAAGAACAGAATTTTGTAGCAATTTAAAATCAAAATCTTCTAACTAATACTTTAGTTCCTTAAGTTATTTACTTGAAGATCAGAATTTTGTTAATAGTTTAAAATTGAAAACCCTAAAATAACTACTTTTGTTCTATAAGTTATTTACTTGAAGATCTGCATTTTGTTAATAGTTTAAAATTAAAAACTCTAAATTAACTACTTCTGTTCTATAAGTTATTTACATGAAGATCAGAATATTGTTAATAGTTTAAAATTGAAAACTCGAAAATACCTACTTTTGTTCTATAAGTTATTTACTTGAAGAACAGAATTTTGTAGCATTGTAAAATCAAAATCTTCTAACTAATACTTTAGTTCTTTAAGTTATTTACTTGAAGATCAGAATTTTGCTAATCGTTTTAAATTGAAAACCCTAAAATAACTACTTTTGTTCTATAAGTTATTTACCTGCAGATCTGCATTTTGTTAATAGTTTAAAATTAAAAACTCTAAATTAACTACTTCTGTTCTATAAGTTATTTACATGAAGATCAGTATTTTGTTAATAGTTTAAAATTGAAAACCCTAAAATAACTACTTTTGTTCTATAAGTTATTTACTTGTAGAACAGAATTTTGTAGCAATTTAAAATCAAAATCTTTTAACTAATACTTTAGTTCCTTAAGTTATTTACTTGAAGATCAGAATTTTGTTAATAGTTTAAAATTGAAAACCCTAAAATAACTACTTTTGTTCTATAAGTTATTTACATGAAGATCAGTATTTTGTTAATATTTTAAAATTGAAAACCCTAAAATAACTACTTTTGTTCTATAAGTTATTTACTTGTAGAACAGAATTTTGTAGCAATTTAAATTCAAAATCTTCTAACTAATACTTTAGTTCCTTAAGTTATTTACTTGAAGATCAGAATTTTGTTAATAGTTTAAAATTGAAAACCCTAAAATAACTACTTTTGTTCTATAGGTTATTTACTTGATGAACAGAATTTTGTAGCAATGTAAAGTCAAAATCTTCTAACTAATACTTTAGTTCTTTAAGTTATTTTCTTGAAGATCAGAATTTTATAATAGTTTAAAATTGAAAACCCTAAAATAACTAATTTTGTTCTATAAGTTATTTGCTTGAAGATCTGCATTTTGTTAGTAGTTTAAAATTAAAAACTCCAAATTAACTACTTCTGTTCTATAAGTTATTTACTTGAAGATCAGAATTTTGTTAATAGTTTAAAATTGAAAACTCTAAAATAACTACTTTTGTTCTATAAGTTATTTACTTGAAGAACAGAGTTTTGTTAATAGTTTAAAATTAAAAACTCTAAATCAACTACTTTTGTTCTATAAGTTATTTACTTGAAGATCTGCATTTTGTTAATAGTTTAAAATTAAAAACTCTAAATTAACTACTTCTGTTCTATAAGTTATTTACTTGAAGATCAGAATATTGTTAATAGTTTAAAATTGAAAACTCTAAAATAACTACTTTTGCTCTATAAGTTATTTACTTGAAGAACAGAATTTTGTAGCAATGTAAAATCAAAATCTTCTAACTAATACTTTAGTTCTTTAAGTTATTTACTTGAAGATCAGAATTTTGTTAATAGTTTAAAATTAAAAACTCTAAATTAACTACTTCTGTTCTATAAGTTATTTACATGAAGATCAGTATTTTGTTAATAGTTTAAAATTGAAAACCCTAAAATAACTACTTCTGTTCTATAAGTTATTTACTTGAAGATCAGAATATTGTTAATAGTTTAAAATTGAAAACTCTAAAATAACTACTTTTGTTCTATAAGTTATTTACTTGTAGAACAGAATTTTGTAGCAATTTAAAATCAAAATCTTCTAACAAATACTTTAGTTCCTTAAGTTATTTACTTGAAGATCAGAATTTTGTTAATAGTTTAAAATTGAAAACCCTAAAATAACTACTTTTGTTCTATAAGTTATTTACTTGAAGATCTGCATTTTGTTAATAGTTTAAAATTAAAAACTCTAAATTAACTACTTCTGTTCTATAAGTTATTTACATGAAGATCAGTATTTTGTAAATAGCTTAAAATTGAAAACCCTAAAATAACTACTTTTGTTCTATAAGTTATTTACTTGAAGAACAGAATTTTGTAGCAATGTAAAATCAAAATCTTCTAACTAATACTTTAGTTCTTTAAGTTATTTACTGGAAGATCAGAATTTTGCTAATAGTTTAAAATTGAAAACCCTAAAATAACTACTTTTGTTCCAAAAGTTATTTACTTGAAGATCTGCATTTTGTTAATAGTTTAAAATTAAAAACTCTAAATTAACTACTTCTGTTCTATAAGTTAAGTATATGAAGATCAGTATTTTGTTAATAGTTTAATATTGAAAACCCTAAAATAACTACTTTTGTTCTATAAGTTATTTAGTTGAAGATCTGCATTTTGTTAATAGTTTAAAATTAAAAACTCTAAATTAACTACTTCTGTTCTATAAGTTATTTACTTGAAAAACAGAATTTTGTAGCAATGTAAAATCAAAATCTTCTAACTAATACTTTAGTTCTTTAAGTTATTTACTTGAAGATCAGAATTTTGCTAATAGTTTAAAATTGAAAACCCTAAAATAACTACTTTTGTTCTATAAGTTATTTACTTGAAGATCTGCATTTTGTTAATAGTTTAAAATTAAAAACTCTAAATTAACTACTTCTGTTCTATAAGTTAAGTATATGAAGATCAGTATTTTGTTAATAGTTTAAAATTGAAAACCCTAAAATAACTACTTTTGTTCTATAAGTTATTTACTTGAAGATCTGCATTTTGTTAATAGTTTAAAATTAAAAACTCTAAATTAACTACTTCTGTTCTATAAGTTATTTACTTGAAGATCAGTATTTTGTTAATAGTTTAAAATTGAAAACCCTAAAATAACTACTTTTGTTCTATAAGTTATTTACATGAAAATCAGTATTTTGTTAATAGTTTAAAATTGAAAACCCTAAAATAACTACTTTTGTTCTATAAGTTATCTACTTGTAGAACAGAATTTTGTAGCAATTTAAAATCAAAATCTTCTAACTAATACTTTAGTTCCTTAAGTTATTTACTTGAAGATCAGAATTTTGTTAATAGTTTAAAATTGAAAACCCTAAAATAACTACTTTTGTTCTATAAGTTATTTACTTGAAAATCAGAATATTGTTAATAGTTTAAAATTGAAAACTCTAAAATAACTACTTTTGTTCTATAAGTTATTTACTTGAAGAACAGAATTTTGTAGCAATGTAAAATCAAAATCTTCTAACTAATACTTTAGTTCTTTAAGTTATTTACTTGAAGATCAGAATTTTGTTAATAGTTTAAAATTAAAAACTCTAAATTAACTACTTCTGTTCTATAAGTTATTTACATGAAGATCAGTATTTTGTTAATAGTTTAAAATTGAAAACCCTAAAATAACTACTTCTGTTCTATAAGTTATTTACTTGAAGATCAGAATATTGTTAATAGTTTAAAATTGAAAACTCTAAAATAACTACTTTTGTTCTATAAGTTATTTACTTGTAGAACAGAATTTTGTAGCAATTTAAAATCAAAATCTTCTAACAAATACTTTAGTTCCTTAAGTTATTTACTTGAAGATCAGAATTTTGTTAATAGTTTAAAATTGAAAACCCTAAAATAACTACTTTTGTTCTATAAGTTATTTACTTGAAGATCTGCATTTTGTTAATAGTTTAAAATTAAAAACTCTAAATTAACTACTTCTGTTCTATAAGTTATTTACATGAAGATCAGTATTTTGTTAATAGCTTAAAATTGAAAACCCTAAAATAACTACTTTTGTTCTATAAGTTATTTACTTGAAGAACAGAATTTTGTAGCAATGTAAAATCAAAATCTTCTAACTAATACTTTAGTTCTTTAAGTTATTTACTGGAAGATCAGAATTTTGCTAATAGTTTAAAATTGAAAACCCTAAAATAACTACTTTTGTTCTAAAAGTTATTTACTTGAAGATCTGCATTTTGTTAATAGTTTAAAATTAAAAACTCTAAATTAACTACTTCTGTTCTATAAGTTAAGTATATGAAGATCACTATTTTGTTAATAGTTTAATATTGAAAACCCTAAAATAACTACTTTTGTTCTATAAGTTATTTAGTTGAAGATCTGCATTTTGTTAATAGTTTAAAATTAAAAACTCTAAATTAACTACTTCTGTTCTATAAGTTATTTACTTGAAGAACAGAATTTTGTAGCAATGTAAAATCAAAATCTTCTAACTAATACTTTAGTTCTTTAAGTTATTTACTTGAAGATCAGAATTTTGCTAATAGTTTAAAATTGAAAACCCTAAAATAACTACTTTTGTTCTATAAGTAATTTACTTGAAGATCTGCATTTTGTTAATAGTTTAAAATTAAAAACTCTAAATTAACTACTTCTGTTCTATAAGTTAAGTATATGAAGATCAGTATTTTGTTAATAGTTTAAAATTGAAAACCCTAAAATAACTACTTTTGTTCTATAAGTTATTTACTTGAAGATCTAAATTTTGTTAATAGTTTAAAATTAAAAACTCTAAATTAACTACTTCTGTTCTATAAGTTATTTACTTGAAGATCAGTATTTTGTTAATAGTTTAAAATTGAAAACCCTAAAATAACTACTTTTGTTCTATAAGTTATTTACATGAAGATCAGTATTTTGTTAATAGTTTAAAATTGAAAACCCTAAAATAACTACTTTTGTTCTATAAGTTATCTACTTGTAGAACAGAATTTTGTAGCAATTTAAAATCAAAATCTTCTAACTAATACTTTAGTTCCTTAAGTTATTTACTTGAAGATCAGAATTTTGTTAATAGTTTAAAATTGAAAACCCTAAAATAACTACTTTTGTTCTATAAGTTATTTACTTGAAAATCAGAATATTGTTAATAGTTTAAAATTGAAAACTCTAAAATAACTACTTTAGTTCTATAAGTTATTTACTTGTAGAACAGAATTTTGTAGCAATTTAAAATCAAAATCTTCTAACTAATACTTTAGTTCCTTAAGTTATTTACTTGAAGATTTGCATTTTGTTAATAGTTTAACATTAAAAACTCTAAATTAACTACTTCTGTTCTATAAGTTATTTACTTGAAGATCAGAATGATGTTAATAGTTTAAAATTGAAAACTCTAAAATATCTACTTTTGTTCTATAAGTTATTTACTTGAAGAACAGAATTTTGTAGCAATTTAAAATCAAAATCTTCTAACTAATACTTTAGTTCCTTAAGTTATTTACTTGAAGATCAGAATTTTGTTAATAGTTTAAAATTGAAAACCCTAAAATAACTACTTTTGTTCTATAAGTTATTTACTTGAAGATCTGCATTTTGTTAATAGTTTAAAATTAAAAACTCTAAATTAACTACTTCTGTTCTATAAGTTATTTACATGAAGATCAGAATATTGTAAATAGTTTAAAATTGAAAACTCGAAAATAACTACTTTTGTTCTATAAGTTATTTACTTGAAGAACAGAATTTTGTAGCATTGTAAAATCAAAATCTTCTAACTAATACTTTAGTTCTTTAAGTTATTTACTTGAAGATCAGAATTTTGCTAATCGTTTTAAATTGAAAACCCTAAAATAACTACTTTTGTTCTATAAGTTATTTACTTGAAGATCTGCATTTTGTTAATAGTTTAAAATTAAAAACTCTAAATTAACTACTTCTGTTCTATAAGTTATTTACATAAAGATCAGTATTTTGTTAATAGTTTAAAATTGAAAACCCTAAAATAACTACTTTTGTTCTATAAGTTATTTACTTGAAGATCTGCATTTTGTTAATAGTTTTAAATTAAAAACTCTAAAGTAACTACTTCTGTTCTATAAGTTATTTACTTGAAGATCAGAATATTGTTAATAGTTTAAAATTGAAAACCCTAAATAATAACTACTTTTGTTCTATAAGTTATTTACTTGTAGAACAGAATTTTGTAGCAATTTAAAATCAAAATCTTCTAACTAATACTTTAGTTCCTTAAGTTATTTACTTGAAGATCAGAATTTTGTTAATAGTTTAAAATTGAAAACCCTAAAATAACTACTTTTGTTCTATAAGTTATTTACATGAAGATCAGTATTTTGTTAATAGTTTAAAATTGAAAACCCTAAAATAACTACTTTTGTTCTATAAGTTATTTACTTGTAGAACAGAATTTTGTAGCAATTTAAAATCAAAATCTTCTAACAAATACTTTAGTTCCTTAAGTTATTTACTTGAAGATCAGAATTTTGTTAATAGTTTAAAATTGAAAACCCTAAAATAACTACTTTTGTTCTATAAGTTATTTACTTGAAGATCAGAATATTGTTAATAGTTTAAAATTGAAAACTCTAAAATAACTACTTTAGTTCTATATGTTATTTACTTGTAGAACAGAATTTTGTAGCAATTTAAAATCAAAATCTTCTAACTAATACTTTAGTTCCTTAAGTTATTTACTTGAAGATCAGAATTTTGTTAATAGTTTAAAATTGAAAACCCTAAAATAACTACTTTTGTTCTATAGGTTATTTACTTGAAGAACAGAATTTTGTAGCAATGTAAAGTCAAAATCTTCTAACTAATACTTTAGTTCTTTAAGTTATTTACTTGAAGATCAGAATTTTATAATAGTTTAAAATTGAAAACCCTAAAATAACTAATTTTGTTCTATAAGTTATTTGCTTGAAGATCTGCATTTTGTTAGTAGTTTAAAATTAAAAACTCTAAATTAACTAATTCTGTTCTATAAGTTATTTACTTGAAGATCAGAATTTTGTTAATAGTTTAAAATTGAAAACTCTAAAATAACTACTTTTGTTCTATAAGCTATTTACTTGAAGAACAGAATTTTGTTAATAGTTTAAAATTAAAAACTCTAAATTAACTACTTTTGTTCTATAAGTTATTTACTTGAAGATCTGCGTTTTGTTAATAGTTTAAAATTAAAAACTCTAAATTAACTACTTCTGTTCTATAAGTTATTTACTTGAAGATCAGAATATTGTTAATAGTTTAAAATTGAAAACTCTAAAATAACTACTTTTGTTCTATAAGTTATTTACTTGAAGAACAGAATTTTGTAGCAATGTAAAATCAAAATCTTCTAACTAATACTTTAGTTCTTTAAGTTACTTACTTGAAGATCAGAATTTTGCTAATAGTTTAAAATTGAAAACCCTAAAATTACTACTTTTGTTCTATAAGTTATTTACTTGAAGATCTGCATTTTGTTAATAGTTTAAAATTAAAAACTCTAAATTAACTACTTCTGTTCTATGAGTTATTTACATGAAGATCAGAATATTGTTAATAGTTTAAAATTGAAAACTCTAAAATAACTACTTTTGTTCTATAAGTTATTTACTTGTAGAACAGAATTTTGTAGCAATTTAAAATCAAAATCTTCTAACTAATACTTTAGTTCCTTAAGTTATTTACTTGAAGATCAGAATTTTGTTAATAGTTTAAAATTGAAAACCCTAAAATAACTACTTTTGTTCTATAAGTTATTTACATGAAGATCAGTATTTTGTTAATAGTTTAAAATTGAAAACCCTAAAATAACTACTTTAGTTCTATATGTAATTTACTTGTAGAACAGAATTTTGTAGCAATTTAAAATCAAAATCTTCTAACTAATACTTTAGTTCCTTAAGTTATTTACTTGAAGATCTGAATTTTGTTAATAGTTTAAAATTGAAAACCCTAAAATAACTACTTTTGTTCTATAGGTTATTTACTTGAAGAACAGAATTTTGTAGCAATGTAAAGTCAAAATCTTCTAACTAATACTTTAGTTCTTTAAGTTATTTACTTGAAGATCAGAATTTTATAATAGTTTAAAATTGAAAACCCTAAAATAACTAATTTTGTTCTATAAGTTATTTGCTTGAAGATCTGCATTTTGTTAGTAGTTTAAAATTAAAAACTCTAAATTAACTACTTCTGTTCTAAAAGTTATTTACTTGAAGATCAGAATTTTGTTAATAGTTTAAAATTGAAAACTCTAAAATAACTACTTTTGTTCTATAAGTTATTTACTTGAAGAACAGAATTTTGTTAATAGTTTAAAATTAAAAACTCTAAATTAACTACTTTTGTTCTATAAGTTATTTACTTGAAGATCTGCATTTTGTTAATAGTTTAAAATTAAAAACTCTAAATTAACTACTTCTGTTCTATAAGTTATTTACATGAAGATCAGTATTTTGTTAATAGTTTAAAATTGAAAACCCTAAAATAACTACTTTTGTTCTATAAGTTATTTACTTGAAGATCAGAATATTGTTAATAGTTTAAAATTGAAAACTCTAAAATAACTACTTTTGTTCTATAGGTTATTTACTTGAAGAACAGAATTTTGTAGCAATGTAAAGTCAAAATCTTCTAACTAATACTTTAGTTCTTTAAGTTATTTACTTGAAGATCATAATTTTGCTAATAGTTTAAAATTGAAAATCCTAAAATAACTACTTTTGTTCTATAAGTTATTTACTTGAAGATCTGCATTTTGTTAATTGTTTAAAATTAAAAACTCTAAATTAACTACTTCTGTTCTATAAGTTATTTACATGAAGATCAGTATTTTGTTAATAGTTTAAAATTGAAAACCCTAAAATAACTACTTTTGTTCTATAAGTTATTTACTTGAAGAACAGAATTTTGTAGCAATGTAAAATCAAAATCTTCTAACTAATACTTTAGTTCTTTAAGTTATTTACTTGAAGATCAGAATTTTGCTAATAGTTTAAAATTGAAAGCCCTAAAATAACTACTTTTGTTCTATAAGTTATTTACTTGAAGATCTGCATTTTGTTAATAGTTTAAAATTAAAAACTCTAAATTAACTACTTCTGTTCAATAAGTTATTTACATGAAGATCAGTATTTTGTTAATAGTTTAAAATTGAAAACCCTAAAATAACTACTTTTGTTCTATAAGTTATTTACTTGAAGATCTGCATTTTGTTAATAGTTTAAAATTAAAAACTTTAATTAACTACTTCTGTTCTATAAGTTATTTACTAGAAGATCAGAATTTTGCTAATCGTTTTAAATTGAAAACCCTAAAATAACTACTTTTGTTCTATAAGTTATTTACTTGAAGATCTGCATTTTGTTAATAGTTTAAAATTAAAAACTCTAAAATAACTACTTCTGTTCTATAAGTTATTTACATGAAGATCAGTATTTTGTAAATAGTTTAAAATTGAAAACCCTAAAATAACTACTTTTGTTCTATAAGTTATTTACTTGAAGATCTGCAATTTGTTAATAGTTTTAAATTAAAAACTCTAAATTAACTACTTCTGTTCTATAAGTTATTTACTTGAAGATCAGAATATTGTTAATAGTTTAAAATTGAAAACTCTAAAATAACTACTTTTGTTCTATAAGTTATTTACTTGTAGAACAGAATTTTGTAGCAATTTAAAATCAAAATCTTCTAACTAATACTTTAGTTCCTTAAGTTATTTACTTGAAGATCAGAATTTTGTTAATAGTTTAAAATAGAAAACCCTAAAATAACTACTTTTGTTCTATAAGTTATTTACATGAAGATCAGTATTTTGTTAATAGTTTAAAATTGAAAACCCTAAAATAACTACTTTTGTTCTATAAGTTATTTACTTGTAGAACAGAATTTTGTAGCAATTTAAAATCAAAATCTTCTAACTAATACTTTAGTTCCTTAAGTTATTTACTTGAAAATCAGAATTTTGTTAATAGTTTAAAATTGAAAACCCTAAAATAACTACTTTTGTTCTATAAGTTATTTACTTGAAGATCAGAATATTGTTAATAGATTAAAATTGAAAACTCTAAAATAACTACTTTAGTTCTATATGTTATTTACTTGTAGAACAGAATTTTGTAGCAATTTAAAATCAAAATCTTCTAACTAATACTTTAGTTCCTTAAGTTATTTACTTGAAGATCAGAATTTTGTTAATAGTTTAAAATTGAAAACCCTAAAATAACTACTTTTGTTCTATAGGTTATTTACTTGAAGAACAGAATTTTGTAGCAATGTAAAGTCAAAATCTTCTAAATAATACTTTAGTTTTTTAAGTTATTTACTTGAAGATCAGAATTTTATAATAGTTTAAAATTGAAAACCCTCAAATAACTAATTTTGTTCTATAAGTTATTTGCTTGAAGATCTGCATTTTGTTAGTAGTTTAAAATTAAAAACTCTAAATTAACTACTTCTGTTCTATAAGTTATTTACTTGAAGATCAGAATTTTGTTAATAGTTTAAAATTGAAAACTCTAAAATAACTACTTTTGTTCTATAAGTTATTTACTTGAAGAACAGAATTTTGTTAATAGTTTAAAATTAAAAACTCTAAATTAACTACTTTTGTTCTATAAGTTATTTACTTGAAGATCTGCGTTTTGTTAATAGTTTAAAATTAAAAACTCTAAATTAACTACTTCTGTTCTATAAGTTATTTACTTGAAGATCAGAATATTGTTAATAGTTTAAAATTGAAAACTCTAAAATAACTACTTTTGTTCTATAAGTTATTTACTTGAAGAACAGAATTTTGTAACAATGTAAAATCAAAATCTTCTAACTAATACTTTAGTTCTTTAAGTTATTTACTTGAAGATCAGAATTTTGCTAATAGTTTAAAATTGAAAACCCTAAAATAACTACTTTTGTTCTATAAGGTATTTACTTGAAGATCTGCATTTTGTTAATAGTTTAAAATTAAAAACTCTAAATTAACTACTTCTGTTCTATAAGTTATTTACATGAAGATCAGAATATTGTTAATAGTTTAAAATTGAAAACTCTAAAATAACTACTTTTGTTCTATAAGTTATTTACTTGAAGAACAGAATTTTGTAGCAATTTAAAATCAAAATCTTTTAACTAATACTTTAGTTCCTTAAGTTATTTACTTGAAGATCAGAATTTTGTTAATAGTTTAAAATTGAAAACCCTAAAATAACTACTTTTGTTCTATAAGTTATTTACATGAAGATCAGTATTTTGTTAATAGTTTAAAATTGAAAACTCTAAAATAACTACTTTTGTTCTATAAGTTATTTACTTGTAGAACAGAATGTTGTAGCAATTTAAAATCAAAATCTTCTAACTAATACTTTAGTTCCTTAAGTTAATTACTTGAAGATCAGAATTTTGTTAATAGTTTAAAATTGAAAACCCTAAAATAACTACTTTTGTTCTATAAGTTATTTACTTGAAGATCAGAATATTGTTAATAGTTTAAAATTGAAAACTCTAAAATAACTACTTTAGTTCTATATGTTATTTACTTGTAGAACAGAATTTTGTAGTAATTTAAAATCAAAATCTTCTAACTAATACTTTAGTTCCTTAAGTTATTTACTTGAAGATCAGAATTTTGTTAATAGTTTAAAATTGAAAACCCTAAAATAACTACTTTTGTTCTATAGGTTATTTACTTGAAGAACCGAATTTTGTAGCAATGTAAAGTCAAAATCTTCTAACTAATACTTTAGTTCTTTAAGATATTTACTTGAAGATCAGAATTTTATAATAGTTTAAAATTGAAAACCCTAAAATAACTACTTTTGTTCTATAAGTTATTTACATGAAGATCAGTATTTTGTTAATAGTTTAAAATTGAAAACTCTAAAATAACTACTTTTGTTCTATAAGTTATTTACTTGTAGAACAGAATGTTGTAGCAATTTAAAATCAAAATCTTCTAACTAATACTTTAGTTCCTTAAGTTATTTACTTGAAGATCAGAATTTTGTTAATAGTTTAAAATTGAAAACCCTAAAATAACTACTTTTGTTCTATAAGTTATTTACTTGAAGATCAGAATATTGTTAATAGTTTAAAATTGAAAACCCTAAAATAACTAATTTTGTTCTATAAGTTATTTGCTTGAAGATCTGCATTTTGTTAGTAGTTTAAAATTAAAAACTCTAAATTAACTACTTCTGTTCTATAAGTTATTTACTTGAAGATCAGAATTTTGTTAATAGTTTAAAATTAAAAACTCTAAAATAACTACTTTTGTTCTATAAGTTATTTACTTGAAAAAGAGAATTTTGTTAATAGTTTAAAATTAAAAACTCTAAATTAACTACTTTTGTTCTATAAGTTATTTACTTGAAGATCTGCGTTTTGTTAATAGTTTAAAATTGAAAACTCTAAAATAACTACTTTTGTTCTATAAGTTATTTACTTGAAGAACAGAATTTTGTAGCAATGTAAAATCAAAATCTTCTAACTAATACTTTAGTTCTTTAAGTTATTTACTTGAAGATCAAAATTTTAATAATAGTTTAAAATTGAAAACCCTAAAATAACTACTTTTGTTCTATAAGTTATTTACTTGAAGATCTGCATTTTGTTAATAGTTTAAAATTAAAAACTCTAAATTAAAAACTCTAAATTAACTACTTCTGTTCTATAAGTTATTTACATGAAGATCAGTATTTTGTTAATAGTTTAAAATTGAAAACCCTAAAATAACTACTTCTGTTCTATAAGTTATTTACTTGAAGATCAGAATATTGTTAATATTTTAAAATTGAAAACTCTAAAATAACTACTTTTGTTCTATAAGTTATTTACTTGTAGAACAGAATTTTGTAGCAATTTAAAATCAAAATCTTCTAACTAATACTTTAGTTCCTTAAGTTATTTACTTGAAGATCAGAATTTTGTTAATAGTTTAAAATTGAAAACCCTAAAATAACTACTTTTGTTCTATAAGTTATTTACTTGAAGATCTGCATTTTGTTAATAGTTTAAAATTAAAAACTCTAAATTAACTACTTCTGTTCTATAAGTTATTTACATGAAGATCAGTATTTTGTTAATAGTTTAAAATTGAAAACTCTAAAATAACTACTTTTGTTCTATAAGTTATTTACTTGAAGAACAGAATTTTGTAGCAATGTAAAATCAAAATCTTCTAACTAATACTTTAGTTCTTTAAGTTATTTACTTGAAGATCAGAATTTTGCTAATAGTTTAAAATTGAATATCCTAAAATAACTACTTTTGTTCTATAAGTTATTTACTTGAAGATCTGCATTTTGTTAATAGTTTAAAATTAATAACTCTAAATTAACTACTTCTGTTCAATAAGTTATTTACATGAAGATCAGTATTTTGTTAATAGTTTAATATTGAAAACCCTAAAATAACTACTTTTGTTCTATAAGTTATTTACTTGAAGATCTGCATTTTGTTAATAGTTTAAAATTAAAATCTCTAAATTAACTACTTCTGTTCTATAAGTTATTTACTTGAAGATCAGAATTTTGCTAATAGTTTAAAATTAAAAACCCTAAAATAACTACTTTTTTCTATAAGTTATTTACTTGAAGATCTGCATTTTGTTAATAGTTTAAAATTAAAGCTATAATCTAACTACTTTTGTTCTTTTATTTATTTACTTAAAGAACAGAAATTTGTAGACAATTTAAAATCGAAGTCTTCAAACTAATACTTTAGTTCTTTAAGTTATTTACATGAAGATCAGTATTTTGTTAATAGTTTAAAATTGAAAACTCTAAAATAACTACTTTTGTTCTATAAGTTATTTACTAGAAGATCAGAATTTTGCTAATAGTTTAAAATTGAAAACCCTAAAATAACTACTTTTGTTCTATAAGTTATTTACTTGAAGATTTGCATTTTGTTAATAGTTTAAAATTAAAAACTCTAAATTAGCTACTTCTGTTCTATAAGTTATTTACATGAAGATCAGAATTTTGTTAATAGTTTAAAAATGAAAACCCTAAAATAACTACTTTTGTTCTATAAGTTATTTACTTGGAGATCTGCATTTTGTTAATAGTTTAAAATTAAAAACTCTAAATTAACTACTTCTGTTCTACAAGTTATTTACTTGAAGAACAGAATTTTGTAGCAATGTAAAATCAAAATCTTCTAACTAATACTTTAGTTCCTTAAGTTATTTACTTGAATATCAGAATTTTGTTAATAGTTTAAAATTAAAAACTCTAAATTAACTACTTCAGTTCTATAAGTTATTTACATGAAGATCAGAATTTTGTTAATAGTTTAAAAATGAAAACCCTAAAATAACTACTTTTGTTCTATAAGTTATTTACTTGGAGATCTGCATTTTGTTAATAGTTTAAAATTAAAAACTCTAAATTAACTACTTCTGTTCTATAAGTTATTTACTTGAAGATCAGAATTTTGTTAATAGTTTAAAATTAAAAACTCTAAATTAACTACTTCTGTTCTATAAGTTATTTACATGAAGATCAGAATTTTGTTAATAGTTTAAAATTGAAAACTCTAAAATAACTACTTTTGTTCTATAAGTTATTTACTTGAAGAACAGAATTTTGTAGCAATTTAAAATCAATATCTTCTAACTAATACTTTAGTTCCTTAAGTTATTTACTTGAAGATCAGAATTTTGTTAATAGATTAAAATTGAAAACCCTAAAATAACTACTTTTGTTCTATAAGTTATTTACTTGAAGATCTGCATTTTGTTAATAGTTTAAAATTAAAATCTCTAAATTAACTACTTCTGTTCTATAAGTTATTTACTTGAAGATCTGCATTTTGTTAATAGTTTAAAATTAAAGCTATAATCTAACTACTTTTGTTCTTTTATTTATTTACTTAAAGAACAGAAATTTGTAGACAATTTAAAATCGAAGTCTTCAAACTAATACTTTAGTTCTTTAAGTTATTTACATGAAGATCAGTATTTTGTTAATAGTTTAAAATTGAAAACTCTAAAATAACTACTTTTGTTCTATAAGTTATTTACTAGAAGATCAGAATTTTGCTAATAGTTTAAAATTGAAAACCCTAAAATAACTACTTTTGTTCTATAAGTTATTTACTTGAAGATTTGCATTTTGTTAATAGTTTAAAATTAAAAACTCTAAATTAGCTACTTCTGTTCTATAAGTTATTTACATGAAGATCAGAATTTTGTTAATAGTTTAAAAATGAAAACCCTAAAATAACTACTTTTGTTCTATAAGTTATTTACTTGGAGATCTGCATTTTGTTAATAGTTTAAAATTAAAAACTCTAAATTAACTACTTCTGTTTTACAAGTTATTTACTTGAAGAACAGAATTTTGTAGCAATGTAAAATCAAAATCTTCTAACTAATACTTTAGTTCCTTAAGTTATTTACTTGAATATCAGAATTTTGTTAATAGTTTAAAATTAAAAACTCTAAATTAACTACTTCTGTTCTATAAGTTATTTACATGAAGATCAGAATTTTGTTAATAGTTTAAAAATGAAAACCCTAAAATAACTACTTTTGTTCTATAAGTTATTTACTTGGAGATCTGCATTTTGTTAATAGTTTAAAATTAAAAACTCTAAATTAACTACTTCTGTTCTATAAGTTATTTACTTGAAGATCAAAATTTTGTTAATAGTTTAAAATTAAAAACTCTAAATTAACTACTTCTGTTCTATAAGTTATTTACATGAAGATCAGAATTTTGTTAATAGTTTAAAATTGAAAACTCTAAAATAACTACTTTTGTTCTATAAGTTATTTACTTGAAGAACAGAATTTTGTAGCAATTTAAAATCAATATCTTCTAACTAATACTTTAGTTCCTTAAGTTATTTACTTGAAGATCAGAATTTTGTTAATAGATTAAAATTGAAAACCCTAAAATAACTACTTTTGTTCTATAAGTTATTTACTTGAAGATTTGCATTTTGTTAATAGTTTAACATTAAAAACTCTAAATTAACTACTTCTGTTCTATAAGCTATTTACTTGAAGATCAGAATGATGTTAATAGTTTAAAATTGAAAACTCTAAAATAACTACTTTTGTTCTATAAGTTATTTACTTGAAGAACAGAATTTTGTAGCAATTTAAAATCAAAATCTTCTAACTAATACTTTAGTTCCTTAAGTTATTTACTTGAAGATCAGCATTTTGTTAATAGTTTAAAATTGAAAACTCTAAAATAACTACTTTTGTTCTATAAGTTATTTACTTGAAGAACAGAATTTTGTTAATAGTTTAAAATTAAAAACTCTAAATTAACTACTTTTGTTCTATAAGTTATTTACTTGAAGATCTGCATTTTGTTAATAGTTTAAAATTAAAAACTCTAAATTAACTACTTCTGTTCTATAAGTTATTTACTTGAAGATCAGAATATTGTTAATAGTTTAAAATTGAAAACTCAAAAATAACTACTTTTGTTCTATAAGTTATTTACTTGAAGAACAGAAATTTGTAGGCAATTTAAAATCGAAGTCTTCAAACTAATACTTTAGTTCTTTAAGTTATTTACTTGAAGATCAGAATTTTGCTAATAGTTTAAAATTGAAAACCCTAAAATAACTACTTTTGTTCTATAAGTTATTTACTTGAAGATCTGCATTTTGTTAATAGTTTAAAATTAAAAACTCTAAATTAACTACTTCTGTTCTATAAGTTATTTACATGAAGATCAGTATTTTGTTAATAGTTTAAAATTGAAAACCCTAAAATAACTACTTCTGATCTATAAGTTATTTACTTGAAGATCAGAATATTGTTAATAGTTTAAAATTGAAAACTCTAAAATAACTACTTTTGTTCTATAAGTTATTTACTTGTAGAACAGAATTTTGTAGCAATTTAAAATCAAAATCTTCTAACTAATACTTTAGTTCCTTAAGTTATTTACTTGAAGATCAGAATTTTGTTAATAGTTTAAAATTGAAAACCCTAAAATAACTACTTTTGTTCTATAAGTTATTTACTTGAAGATCTGCATTTTGTTAATAGTTTAAAATTAAAAACTCTAAATTAACTACATCTGTTCTATAAGTTATTTACATGAAGATCAGTATTTTGTTATTAGTTTAAAATTGAAAACCCTAAAATAACTACTTTTGTTCTATAAGTTATTTACATGAAGAACAGAATTTTGTAGCAATGTAAAATCATAATCTTCTAACTAATACTTTAGTTCTTTAAGTTATTTACTTGAAGATCAGAATTTTGCTAATAGTTTAAAATTGAAAACCCTAAAATAAATACTTTTGTTCTATAAGTTATTTACTTGAAGATCTGCATTTTGATAATAGTTTAAAATTAAAAACTCTAAATTAACTACTTCTGTTCTATAAGTTAAGTATATGAAGATCAGTATTTTGTTAATAGTTTAAAATTGAAAACCCTTAAATAACTACTTTTGTTCTATAAGTTATTTACTTGAAGATCTGCATTTTGTTAATAGTTTAAAATTAATAACTCTAAATTAACTACTTCTGTTCAATAAGTTATTTACATGAAGATCAGTATTTTGTTAATAGTTTAATATTGAAAACCCTAAAATAACTACTTTTGTTCTATAAGTTATTTACTTGAAGATCTGCATTTTGTTAATAGTTTAAAATTAAAAACTCTAAATTAACTACTTCTGTTCTATAAGTTATTTACTTGAAGATCAGAATTTTGCTAATAGTTTAAAATTGAAAACCCTAAAATAACTACTTTTTTCTATAAGTTATTTACTTGAAGATCTGCATTTTGTTAATAGTTTAAAATTAAAGCTATAATCTAACTACTTTTGTTCTTTTATTTATTTACTTAAAGAACAGAAATTTGTAGGCAATTTAAAATCGAAGTCTTCAAACTAATACTTTAGTTCTTTAAGTTATTTACATGAAGATCAGTATTTTGTTAATAGTTTAAAATTGAAAACTCTAAAATAACTACTTTTGTTCTATAAGTTATTTACTTGAAGATCTGCATTTTGTTAACAGTTTAAAATTAAAAACTCTAAATTAACTACTTCTGTTCTATAAGTTATTTACTTGAAGATCAGAATATTGTTAATAGTTTAAAATTGAAAACTCTAAAATAACTACTTTTGTTCTATAAGTTATTTACTTGTAGAACAGAATTTTGTAGCAATTTAAAATCAAAATCTTCTAACTAATACTTTAGTTCCTTAAGTTATTTACTTGAAGATCAGAATTTTGTTAATAGTTTAAAATTGAATACCCTAAAATAACTACTTTTGTTCTATAAGTTATTTACATGAAGATCAGTATTTTGTTAATAGTTTAAAATTGAAAACCCTAAAATAACTACTTTTGTTCTATAAGTTATTTACTTGTAGAACAGAATTTTGTAGCAATTTAAAATCAAAATCTTCTAACTAATACTTTAGTTCCTTAAGTTATTTACTTGAAGATCAGAATTTTGCTAATAGTTTAAAATTGAAAACCCTAAAATAACTACTTTTGTTCTATAAGTTATTTACTAGAAGATCAGAATTTTGCTAATAGTTTAAAATTGAAAACCCTAAAATAACTACTTTTGTTCTATAAGTTATTTACTTGAAGATTTGCATTTTGTTAATAGTTTAAAATTAAAAACTCTAAATTAGCTACTTCTGTTCTATAAGTTATTTACATGAAGATCAGAATTTTGTTAATAGTTTAAAAATGAAAACCCTAAAATAACTACTTTTGTTCTATAAGTTATTTACTTGGAGATCTGCATTTTGTTAATAGTTTAAAATTAAAAACTCTAAATTAACTACTTCTGTTCTACAAGTTATTTACTTGAAGAACAGAATTTTGTAGCAATGTAAAATCAAAATCTTCTAACTAATACTTTAGTTCCTTAAGTTATTTACTTGAATATCAGAATTTTGTTAATAGTTTAAAATTAAAAACTCTAAATTAACTACTTCTGTTCTATAAGTTATTTACATGAAGATCAGAATTTTGTTAATAGTTTAAAAATGAAAACCCTAAAATAACTACTTTTGTTCTATAAGTTATTTACTTGGAGATCTGCATTTTGTTAATAGTTTAAAATTAAAAACTCTAAATTAACTACTTCTGTTCTATAAGTTATTTACTTGAAGATCAGAATTTTGTTAATAGTTTAAAATTAAAAACTCTAAATTAACTACTTTTGTTCTATAAGTTATTTACTTGAAGATTTGCATTTTGTTAATAGTTTAACATTAAAAACTCTAAATTAACTACTTCTGTTCTATAAGCTATTTACTTGAAGATCAGAATGATGTTAATAGTTTAAAATTGAAAACTCTAAAATAACTACTTTTGTTCTATAAGTTATTTACTTGAAGAACAGAATTTTGTAGCAATTTAAAATCAAAATCTTCTAACTAATACTTTAGTTCCTTAAGTTATTTACTTGAAGATCAGAATTTTGTTAATAGTTTAAAATTGAAAACTCTAAAATAACTACTTTTGTTCTATAAGTTATTTACTTGAAGAACAGAATTTTGTTAATAGTTTAAAATTAAAAACTCTAAATTAACTACTTTTGTTCTATAAGTTATTTACTTGAAGATCTGCATTTTGTTAATAGTTTAAAATTAAAAACTCTAAATTAACTACTTCTGTTCCATAAGTTATTTACTTGAAGATCTGCATTTTGATAATAGTTTAAAATTAAAAACTCTAAATTAACTACTTCTGTTCTATAAGTTAAGTATATGAAGATCAGTATTTTGTTAATAGTTTAAAATTGAAAACCCTTAAATAACTACTTATGTTCTATAAGTTATTTACTTGAAGATCTGCATTTTGTTAATAGTTTAAAATTAATTACTCTAAATTAACTACTTCTGTTCAATAAGTTATTTACATGAAGATCAGTATTTTGTTAATAGTTTAATATTGAAAACCCTAAAATAACTACTTTTGTTCTATAAGTTATTTACTTGAAGATCTGCATTTTGTTAATAGTTTAAAATTAAAAACTCTAAATTAACTACTTCTGTTCTATAAGTTATTTACTTGAAGATCAGAATTTTGCTAATAGTTTAAAATTGAAAACCCTAAAATAACTACTTTTTTCTATAAGTTATTTACTTGAAGATCTGCATTTTGTTAATAGTTTAAAATTAAAGCTATAATCTAACTACTTTTGTTCTTTTATTTATTTACTTAAAGAACAGAAATTTGTAGGCAATTTAAAATCGAAGTCTTCAAACTAATACTTTAGTTCTTTAAGTTATTTACATGAAGATCAGTATTTTGTTAATAGTTTAAAATTGAAAACTCTAAAATAACTACTTTTGTTCTATAAGTTATTTACTTGAAGATCTGCATTTTGTTAACAGTTTAAAATTAAAAACTCTAAATTAACTACTTCTGTTCTATAAGTTATTTACTTGAAGATCAGAATATTGTTAATAGTTTAAAATTGAAAACTCTAAAATAACTACTTTTGTTCTATAAGTTATTTACTTGTAGAACAGAATTTTGTAGCAATTTAAAATCAAAATCTTCTAACTAATACTTTAGTTCCTTAAGTTATTTACTTGAAGATCAGAATTTTGTTAATAGTTTAAAATTGAATACCCTAAAATAACTACTTTTGTTCTATAAGTTATTTACATGAAGATCAGTATTTTGTTAATAGTTTAAAATTGAAAACCCTAAAATAACTACTTTTGTTCTATAAGTTATTTACTTGTAGAACAGAATTTTGTAGCAATTTAAAATCAAAATCTTCTAACTAATACTTTAGTTCCTTAAGTTATTTACTTGAAGATCAGAATTTTGCTAATAGTTTAAAATTGAAAACCCTAAAATAACTACTTTTGTTCTATAAGTTATTTACTAGAAGATCAGAATTTTGCTAATAGTTTAAAATTGAAAACCCTAAAATAACTACTTTTGTTCTATAAGTTATTTACTTGAAGATTTGCATTTTGTTAATAGTTTAAAATTAAAAACTCTAAATTAGCTACTTCTGTTCTATAAGTTATTTACATGAAGATCAGATATTTGTTAATAGTTTAAAAATGAAAACCCTAAAATAACTACTTTTGTTCTATAAGTTATTTACTTGGAGATCTGCATTTTGTTAATAGTTTAAAATTAAAAACTCTAAATTAACTACTTCTGTTCTACAAGTTATTTACTTGAAGAACAGAATTTTGTAGCATTGTAAAATCAAAATCTTCTATCTAATACTTTAGTTCCTTAAGTTATTTACTTGAATATCAGAATTTTGTTAATAGTTTAAAATTAAAAACTCTAAATTAACTACTTCTGTTCTATAAGTTATTTACATGAAGATCAGAATTTTGTTAATAGTTTAAAAATGAAAACCCTAAAATAACTACTTTTGTTCTATAAGTTATTTACTTGGAGATCTGCATTTTGTTAATAGTTTAAAATTAAAAACCCTAAATTAACTACTTCTGTTCTATAAGTTATTTACATGAAGATCAGAATTTTGTTAATAGTTTAAAATTGAATACCCTAAAATAACTACTTTAGTTCCTTAAGTTATTTACTTGAATATCAGAATTTTGTTAATAGTTTAAAATTAAAAACTCTAAATTAACTACTTCTGTTCTATAAGTTATTTACATGAAGATCAGAATTTTGTTAATAGTTTAAAATTGAATACCCTAAAATAACTACTTTTGTTCTATAAGTTATTTACATGAAGATCAGTATTTTGTTAATAGTTTAAAATTGAAAACCCTAAAATAACTACTTTTGTTCTATAAGTTATTTACTTGTAGAACAGAATTTTGTAGCAATTTAAAATCAAAATCTTCTAACTAATACTTTAGTTCCTTAAGTTATTTACTTGAAGATCAGAATTTTGTTAATAGTTTAAAATTAAAAACTCTAAATTAACTACTTTTGTTCTATAAGTTATTTACTTGAAGATTTGCATTTTGTTAATAGTTTAACATTGAAAACTCTAAATTAACTACTTCTGTTCTATAAGCTATTTACTTGAAGATCAGAATGATGTTAATAGTTTAAAATTGAAAACTCTAAAATAACTACTTTTGTTCTATAAGTTATTTACTTGAAGAACAGAATTTTGTAGCAATTTAAAATCAAAATCTTCTAACTAATACTTTAGTTCCTTAAGTTATTTACTTGAAGATCAGAATTTTGTTAATAGTTTAAAATTGAAAACTCTAAAATAACTACTTTTGTTCTATAAGTTATTTACTTGAAGAACAGAATTTTGTTAATAGTTTAAAATTAAAAACTCTAAATTAACTACTTTTGTTCTATAAGTTATTTACTTGAAGATCTGCATTTTGTTAATAGTTTAAAATTCAAAACTCTAAATTAACTACTTCTGTTCCATAAGTTATTTACTTGAAGAACAGAATATTGTTAATAGTTTAAAATTGAAAACTCTAAAATAACTACTTTTGTTCTATAAGTTATTTACTTGAAGAACAGAATTTTGTAGCAATGTAAAATCAAAATCTTCTAACTAATACTTTAGTTCTTTAAGTTATTTACTTGAAGATCAGAATTTTGCTAATAGTTTAAAATTGAAAACCCTAAAATAACTACTTTTGTTCTATAAGTTATTTACTTGAAGATCTGCATTTTGTTAATAGTTTAAAATTAAAAACTCTAAATTAACTACTTCTGTTCTATAAGTTATTTACATGAAGATCAGTATTTTGTTAATAGTTTAAAATTGAAAACCCTAAAATAACTACTTCTGTTCTATAAGTTATTTACTTGAAGATCAGAATATTGTTAATAGTTTAAAATTGAAAACTCTAAAATAACTACTTTTGTTCTATAAGTTATTTACTTGTAGAACAGAATTTTGTAGCAATGTAAAATCAAAATCTTCTAACTAATACTTTAGTTCTTTAAGTTATTTACTTGAAGATCAGAATTTTGCTAATAGTTTAAAATTGAAAACCCTAAAATAACTACTTTTGTTCTATAAGTTATTTACTTGAAGATCTGCATTTTGTTAATAGTTTAAAATTAAAAACTCTAAATTAACTACTTCTGTTCTATAAGTTATTTACATGAAGATCAGTATTTTGTTAATAGTTTAAAATTGAAAACCCTAAAATAACTACTTTTGTTCTATAAGTTATTTACATGAAGATCAGTATTTTGTTAATAGTTTAAAATTGAAACTCTAAAATAACTACTTTTGTTCTATAAGTTATTTACTTGAAGAACAGAATTTTGTAGCAATGTAAAATCAAAATCTTCTAACTAATACTTTAGTTCCTTAAGTTATTTACTTGAATATCAGAATTTTGTTAATAGTTTAAAATTAAAAACTCTAAATTAACTACTTTTGTTCTATAAGTTATTTACTTGAAGATCAGAATATTGTTAATAGTTTAAAATTGAAAACTCTAAAATAACTACTTTTGTTCTATAAGTTATTTACTTGTAGAACAGAATTTTGTAGCAATGTAAAATCAAAATCTTCTAACTAATACTTTAGTTCTTTAAGTTATTTACTTGAAGATCAGAATTTTGCTAATAGTTTAAAATTGAAAACCCTAAAATAACTACTTTTGTTCTATAAGTTATTTACTTGAAGATCTGCATTTTGTTAATAGTTTAAAATTAAAAACTCTAAATTAACTACTTCTGTTCTATAAGTTATTTACTAGAAGATTTGCATTTTGTTAATAGTTTAACATTAAAAACTCTAAATTAACTACTTCTGTTCTATAAGTTATTTACTTGAAGATCAGAATGATGTTAATAGTTTAAAATTGAAAACTCTAAAATAACTACTTTTGTTCTATAAGTTATTTACTTGAAGAACAGAATTTTGTAGCAATTTAAAATCAAAATCTTCTAACTAATACTTTAGTTCCTTAAGTTATTTACTTGAAGATCAGAATTTTGCTAATCGTTTTAAATTGAAAACCCTAAATTAACTACTGTTGTTCAATAAGTTATTTACTTGAAGATCTGCATTTTGTTAATAGTTTAAAATTAAAAACTCTAAAATAACTACTTCTGTTCTATAAGTTATTTACATGAAGATCAGTATTTTGTTAATAGTTTAAAATTGAAAACTCTAAAATAACTACTTTTGTTCTATAAGTTATTTACTAGAAGATCAGAATTTTGCTAATAGTTTAAAATTGAAAACCCTAAAATAACTACTTTTGTTCTATAAGTTATTTACTTGAAGATTTGCATTTTGTTAATAGTTTAAAATTAAAAACTCTAAATTAGCTACTTCTGTTCTATAAGTTATTTACTTGAAGATCAGAATTTTGTTAATAGTTTAAAATTAAAAACTCTAAATTAACTACTTCTGTTCTATAAGTTATTTACATGAAGATCAGAATTTTGTTAATAGTTTAAAATTGAAAACTCTAAAATAACTACTTTTGTTCTATAAGTTATTTACTTGAAGAACAGAATTTTGTAGCAATTTAAAATCAATATCTTCTAACTAATACTTTAGTTCCTTAAGTTATTTACTTGAAGATCAGAATTTTGTTAATAGATTAAAATTGAAAACCCTAAAATAACTACTTTTGTTCTATAAGTTATTTACTTGAAGATTTGCATTTTGTTAATAGTTTAACATTAAAAACTCTAAATTAACTACTTCTGTTCTATAAGCTATTTACTTGAAGATCAGAATGATGTTAATAGTTTAAAATTGAAAACTCTAAAATAACTACTTTTGTTCTATAAGTTATTTACTTGAAGAACAGAATTTTGTAGCAATTTAAAATCAAAATCTTCTAACTAATACTTTAGTTCCTTAAGTTATTTACTTGAAGATCAGCATTTTGTTAATAGTTTAAAATTGAAAACTCTAAAATAACTACTTTTGTTCTATAAGTTATTTACTTGAAGAACAGAATTTTGTTAATAGTTTAAAATTAAAAACTCTAAATTAACTACTTTTGTTCTATAAGTTATTTACTTGAAGATCTGCATTTTGTTAATAGTTTAAAATTAAAAACTCTAAATTAACTACTTCTGTTCTATAAGTTATTTACTTGAAGATCAGAATATTGTTAATAGTTTAAAATTGAAAACTCAAAAATAACTACTTTTGTTCTATAAGTTATTTACTTGAAGAACAGAATTTTGTAGCAATGTAAAATCAAAATCTTCTAACTAATACTTTAGTTCTTTAAGTTATTTACTTGAAGATCAGAATTTTGCTAATAGTTTAAAATTGAAAACCCTAAAATAACTACTTTTGTTCTATAAGTTATTTACTTGAAGATCTGCATTTTGTTAATAGTTTAAAATTAAAAACTCTAAATTAACTACTTCTGTTCTATAAGTTATTTACATGAAGATCAGTATTTTGTTAATAGTTTAAAATTGAAAACCCTAAAATAACTACTTCTGATCTATAAGTTATTTACTTGAAGATCAGAATATTGTTAATAGTTTAAAATTGAAAACTCTAAAATAACTACTTTTGTTCTATAAGTTATTTACTTGTAGAACAGAATTTTGTAGCAATTTAAAATCAAAATCTTCTAACTAATACTTTAGTTCCTTAAGTTATTTACTTGAAGATCAGAATTTTGTTAATAGTTTAAAATTGAAAACCCTAAAATAACTACTTTTGTTCTATAAGTTATTTACTTGAAGATCTGCATTTTGTTAATAGTTTAAAATTAAAAACTCTAAATTAACTACATCTGTTCTATAAGTTATTTACATGAAGATCAGTATTTTGTTAATAGTTTAAAATTGAAAACCCTAAAATAACTACTTTTGTTCTATAAGTTATTTACATGAAGAACAGAATTTTGTAGCAATGTAAAATCATAATCTTCTAACTAATACTTTAGTTCTTTAAGTTATTTACTTGAAGATCAGAATTTTGCTAATAGTTTAAAATTGAAAACCCTAAAATAAATACTTTTGTTCTATAAGTTATTTACTTGAAGATCTGCATTTTGATAATAGTTTAAAATTAAAAACTCTAAATTAACTACTTCTGTTCTATAAGTTAAGTATATGAAGATCAGTATTTTGTTAATAGTTTAAAATTGAAAACCCTTAAATAACTACTTTTGTTCTATAAGTTATTTACTTGAAGATCTGCATTTTGTTAATAGTTTAAAATTAATAACTCTAAATTAACTACTTCTGTTCAATAAGTTATTTACATGAAGATCAGTATTTTGTTAATAGTTTAATATTGAAAACCCTAAAATAACTACTTTTGTTCTATAAGTTATTTACTTGAAGATCTGCATTTTGTTAATAGTTTAAAATTAAAAACTCTAAATTAACTACTTCTGTTCTATAAGTTATTTACTTGAAGATCAGAATTTTGCTAATAGTTTAAAATTGAAAACCCTAAAATAACTACTTTTTTCTATAAGTTATTTACTTGAAGATCTGCATTTTGTTAATAGTTTAAAATTAAAGCTATAATCTAACTACTTTTGTTCTTTTATTTATTTACTTAAAGAACAGAAATTTGTAGGCAATTTAAAATCGAAGTCTTCAAACTAATACTTTAGTTCTTTAAGTTATTTACATGAAGATCAGTATTTTGTTAATAGTTTAAAATTAAAAACTCTAAAATAACTACTTTTGTTCTATAAGTTATTTACTTGAAGATCTGCATTTTGTTAACAGTTTAAAATTAAAAACTCTAAATTAACTACTTCTGTTCTATAAGTTATTTACTTGAAGATCAGAATATTGTTAATAGTTTAAAATTGAAAACTCTAAAATAACTACTTTTGTTCTATAAGTTATTTACTTGTAGAACAGAATTTTGTAGCAATTTAAAATCAAAATCTTCTAACTAATACTTTAGTTCCTTAAGTTATTTACTTGAAGATCAGAATTTTGTTAATAGTTTAAAATTGAATACCCTAAAATAACTACTTTTGTTCTATAAGTTATTTACATGAAGATCAGTATTTTGTTAATAGTTTAAAATTGAAAACCCTAAAATAACTACTTTTGTTCTATAAGTTATTTACTTGTAGAACAGAATTTTGTAGCAATTTAAAATCAAAATCTTCTAACTAATACTTTAGTTCCTTAAGTTATTTACTTGAAGATCAGAATTTTGCTAATAGTTTAAAATTGAAAACCCTAAAATAACTACTTTTGTTCTATAAGTTATTTACTAGAAGATCAGAATTTTGCTAATAGTTTAAAATTGAAAACCCTAAAATAACTACTTTTGTTCTATAAGTTATTTACTTGAAGATTTGCATTTTGTTAATAGTTTAAAATTAAAAACTCTAAATTAGCTACTTCTGTTCTATAAGTTATTTACATGAAGATCAGAATTTTGTTAATAGTTTAAAAATGAAAACCCTAAAATAACTACTTTTGTTCTATAAGTTATTTACTTGGAGATCTGCATTTTGTTAATAGTTTAAAATTAAAAACTCTAAATTAACTACTTCTGTTCTATAAGTTATTTACTTGAAGATCAGAATTTTGTTAATAGTTTAAAATTAAAAACTCTAAATTAACTACTTTTGTTCTATAAGTTATTTACTTGAAGATTTGCATTTTGTTAATAGTTTAACATTAAAAACTCTAAATTAACTACTTCTGTTCTATAAGCTATTTACTTGAAGATCAGAATGATGTTAATAGTTTAAAATTGAAAACTCTAAAATAACTACTTTTGTTCTATAAGTTATTTACTTGAAGAACAGAATTTTGTAGCAATTTAAAATCAAAATCTTCTAACTAATACTTTAGTTCCTTAAGTTATTTACTTGAAGATCAGAATTTTGTTAATAGTTTAAAATTGAAAACTCTAAAATAACTACTTTTGTTCTATAAGTTATTTACTTGAAGAACAGAATTTTGTTAATAGTTTAAAATTAAAAACTCTAAATTAACTACTTTTGTTCTATAAGTTATTTACTTGAAGATCTGCATTTTGTTAATAGTTTAAAATTAAAAACTCTAAATTAACTACTTCTGTTCCATAAGTTATTTACTTGAAGATCTGCATTTTGATAATAGTTTAAAATTAAAAACTCTAAATTAACTACTTCTGTTCTATAAGTTAAGTATATGAAGATCAGTATTTTGTTAATAGTTTAAAATTGAAAACCCTTAAATAACTACTTTTGTTCTATAAGTTATTTACTTGAAGATCTGCATTTTGTTAATAGTTTAAAATTAATAACTCTAAATTAACTACTTCTGTTCAATAAGTTATTTACATGAAGATCAGTATTTTGTTAATAGTTTAATATTGAAAACCCTAAAATAACTACTTTTGTTCTATAAGTTATTTACTTGAAGATCTGCATTTTGTTAATAGTTTAAAATTAAAAACTCTAAATTAACTACTTCTGTTCTATAAGTTATTTACTTGAAGATCAGAATTTTGCTAATAGTTTAAAATTGAAAACCCTAAAATAACTACTTTTTTCTATAAGTTATTTACTTGAAGATCTGCATTTTGTTAATAGTTTAAAATTAAAGCTATAATCTAACTACTTTTGTTCTTTTATTTATTTACTTAAAGAACAGAAATTTGTAGGCAATTTAAAATCGAAGTCTTCAAACTAATACTTTAGTTCTTTAAGTTATTTACATGAAGATCAGTATTTTGTTAATAGTTTAAAATTGAAAACTCTAAAATAACTACTTTTGTTCTATAAGTTATTTACTTGAAGATCTGCATTTTGTTAACAGTTTAAAATTAAAAACTCTAAATTAACTACTTCTGTTCTATAAGTTATTTACTTGAAGATCAGAATATTGTTAATAGTTTAAAATTTAAAACTCTAAAATAACTACTTTTGTTCTATAAGTTATTTACTTGTAGAACAGAATTTTGTTGCAATTTAAAATCAAAATCTTCTAACTAATACTTTAGTTCCTTAAGTTATTTACTTGAAGATCAGAATTTTGTTAATAGTTTAAAATTGAATACCCTAAAATAACTACTTTTGTTCTATAAGTTATTTACATGAAGATCAGTATTTTGTTAATAGTTTAAAATTGAAAACCCTAAAATAACTACTTTTGTTCTATAAGTTATTTACTTGTAGAACAGAATTTTGTAGCAATTTAAAATCAAAATCTTCTAACTAATACTTTAGTTCCTTAAGTTATTTACTTGAAGATCAGAATTTTGCTAATAGTTTAAAATTGAAAACCCTAAAATAACTACTTTTGTTCTATAAGTTATTTACTAGAAGATCAGAATTTTGCTAATAGTTTAAAATTGAAAACCCTAAAATAACTACTTTTGTTCTATAAGTTATTTACTTGAAGATTTGCATTTTGTTAATAGTTTAAAATTAAAAACTCTAAATTAGCTACTTCTGTTCTATAAGTTATTTACATGAAGATCAGAATTTTGTTAATAGTTTAAAAATGAAAACCCTAAAATAACTACTTTTGTTCTATAAGTTATTTACTTGGAGATCTGCATTTTGTTAATAGTTTAAAATTAAAAACCCTAAATTAACTACTTCTGTTCTATAAGTTATTTACTTGAAGATCAGAATTTTGTTAATAGTTTAAAATTAAAAACTCTAAATTAACTACTTTTGTTCTATAAGTTATTTACTTGAAGATTTGCATTTTGTTAATAGTTTAACATTGAAAACTCTAAATTAACTACTTCTGTTCTATAAGCTATTTACTTGAAGATCAGAATGATGTTAATAGTTTAAAATTGAAAACTCTAAAATAACTACTTTTGTTCTATAAGTTATTTACTTGAAGAACAGAATTTTGTTAATAGTTTAAAATTAAAAACTCTAAATTAACTACTTTTGTTCTATAAGTTATTTACTTGAAGATCTGCATTTTGTTAATAGTTTAAAATTCAAAACTCTAAATTAACTACTTCTGTTCCATAAGTTATTTACTTGAAGATCAGAATATTGTTAATAGTTTAAAATTGAAAACTCTAAAATAACTACTTTTGTTCTATAAGTTATTTACTTGAAGAACAGAATTTTGTTAATAGTTTAAAATTAAAAACTCTAAATTAACTACTTTTGTTCTATAAGTTATTTACTTGAAGATCTGCATTTTGTTAATAGTTTAAAATTCAAAACTCTAAATTAACTACTTCTGTTCCATAAGTTATTTACTTGAAGATCAGAATATTGTTAATAGTTTAAAATTGAAAACTCTAAAATAACTACTTTTGTTCTATAAGTTATTTACTTGAAGAACAGAATTTTGTAGCAATGTAAAATCAAAATCTTCTAACTAATACTTTAGTTCTTTAAGTTATTTACTTGAAGATCAGAATTTTGCTAATAGTTTAAAATTGAAAACCCTAAAATAACTACTTTTGTTCTATAAGTTATTTACTTGAAGATCTGCATTTTGTTAATAGTTTAAAATTAAAAACTCTAAATTAACTACTTCTGTTCTATAAGTTATTTACATGAAGATCAGTATTTTGTTAATAGTTTAAAATTGAAAACCCTAAAATAACTACTTCTGTTCTATAAGTTATTTACTTGAAGATCAGAATATTGTTAATAGTTTAAAATTGAAAACTCTAAAATAACTACTTTTGTTCTATAAGTTATTTACTTGTAGAACAGAATTTTGTAGCAATGTAAAATCAAAATCTTCTAACTAATACTTTAGTTCTTTAAGTTATTTACTTGAAGATCAGAATTTTGCTAATAGTTTAAAATTGAAAACCCTAAAATAACTACTTTTGTTCTATAAGTTATTTACTTGAAGATCTGCATTTTGTTAATAGTTTAAAATTAAAAACTCTAAATTAACTACTTCTGTTCTATAAGTTATTTACATGAAGATCAGTATTTTGTTAATAGTTTAAAATTGAAAACCCTAAAATAACTACTTTTGTTCTATAAGTTATTTACATGAAGATCAGTATTTTGTTAATAGTTTAAAATTGAAAACTCTAAAATAACTACTTTTGTTCTATAAGTTATTTACTTGAAGAACAGAATTTTGTAGCAATGTAAAATCAAAATCTTCTAACTAATACTTTAGTTCCTTAAGTTATTTACTTGAATATCAGAATTTTGTTAATAGTTTAAAATTAAAAACTCTAAATTAACTACTTTTGTTCTATAAGTTATTTACTTGAAGATCAGAATATTGGTAATAGTTTAAAATTGAAAACTCCAAAATAACTACTTTAGTTCTATAAGTTATTTACTTGTAGAACAGAATTTTGTAGCAATTTAAAATCAAAATCTTCTAACTAATACTTTAGTTCCTTAAGTTATTTACTTGAAGATCAGAATTTTGTTAATAGTTTAAAATTGAAAACCCTAAAATAACTACTTTTGTTCTATAAGTTATTTACTAGAAGATTTGCATTTTGTTAATAGTTTAACATTAAAAACTCTAAATTAACTACTTCTGTTCTATAAGTTATTTACTTGAAGATCAGAATGATGTTAATAGTTTAAAATTGAAAACTCTAAAATAACTACTTTTGTTCTATAAGTTATTTACTTGAAGAACAGAATTTTGTAGCAATTTAAAATCAAAATCTTCTAACTAATACTTTAGTTCCTTAAGTTATTTACTTGAAGATCAGAATTTTGCTAATCGTTTTAAATTGAAAACCCTAAATTAACTACTGTTGTTCAATAAGTTATTTACTTGAAGATCTGCATTTTGTTAATAGTTTAAAATTAAAAACTCTAAAATAACTACTTCTGTTCTATAAGTTATTTACATGAAGATCAGTATTTTGTTAATAGTTTAAAATTGAAAACCCTAAAATAACTACTTTTGTTCTATAAGTTATTTACTTGAAGATCTGCATTTTGTTAATAGTTTTAAATTAAAAACTCTAAATTAACTACTTCTGTTCTATAAGTTATTTACTTGAAGATCAGAATATTGTTAATAGTTTAAAATTGAAAACTCTAAAATAACTACTTTTGTTCTATAAGTTATTTACTTGTAGAACAGAATTTTGTAGCAATTTAAAATCAAAATCTTCTAACTAATACTTTAGTTCCTTAAGTTATTTACTTGAAGATCAGAATTTTGTTAATAGTTTAAAATTGAAAACCCTAAAATAACTACTTTTGTTCTATAAGTTATTTACATGAAGATCAGTATTTTGTTAATAGTTTAAAATTGAAAACCCTAAAATAACTACTTTTGTTCTATAAGTTATTTACTTGTAGAACAGAATTTTGTAGCAATTTAAAATCAAAATCTTCTAACTAATACTTTAGTTCCTTAAGTTATTTACTTGAAGATCAGAATTTTGTTAATAGTTTAAAATTGAAAACCCTAAAATAACTACTTTTGTTCTATAGGTTATTTACTTGAAGAACAGAATTTTGTAGCAATGTAAAGTCAAAATCTTCTAACTAATACTTTAGTTCTTTAAGTTATTTACTTGAAGATCAGAATTTTATAATAGTTAAAAATTGAAAACCCTAAAATAACTAATTTTGTTCTATAAGTTATTTGCTTGAAGATCTGCATTTTGTTAGTAGTTTAAAATTAAAAACTCTAAATTAACTACTTCTGTTCTATAAGTTATTTACTTGAAGATCAGAATTTTGTTAATAGTTTAAAATTGAAAACTCTAAAATAACTACTTTTGTTCTATAAGTTATTTACTTGAAGAACAGAATTTTGTTAATAGTTTAAAATTAAAAACTCTAAATTAACTACTTTTGTTCTATAAGTTATATACTTGAAGATCTGCATTTTGTTAATAGTTTAAAATTAAAAACTCTAAATTAACTACTTCTGTTCTATAAGTTATTTACTTGAAGATCAGAATATTGTTAATAGTTTAAAATTGTAAACTCTAAAATAACTACTTTTGTTCTATAAGTTATTTACTTGAAGAACAGAATTTTGTAGCAATGTAAAATCAAAATCTTCTAACTAATACTTTAGTTCTTTAAGTTATTTACTTGAAGATCAGAATTTTGCTAATAGTTTAAAATTGAAAACCCTAAAATAACTACTTTAGTTCTATAAGTTATTTACTTGAAGATCTGCATTTTGTTGATAGTTTAAAATTAAAAACTGTAAATTAACTACTTCTGTTCTATAAGTTAAGTATATGAAGATCAGTATTTTGTTAATAGTTTAAAATTGAAAACCCTAAAATAACTACTTTTGTTCCATAAGTTATTTACATGAAGATCAGTATTTTGTTAATAGTTTAAAATTGAAAACCCTAAAATAACTACTTTTGTTCTATAAGTTATTTACTTGAAGATCAGAATATTGTTAATAGTTTAAAATTGAAAACTCTAAAATAACTACTTTAGTTCTATAAGTTATTTACTTGTAGAACAGAATTTTGTAGCAATTTAAAATCAAAATCTTCTAACTAATACTTTAGTTCCTTAAGTTATTTACTTGAAGATCAGAATTTTGTTAATAGTTTAAAATTGAAAACCCTAAAATAACTACTTTTGTTCTATAAGTTATTTACTTGAAGATTTGCATTTTGTTAATAGTTTAACATTAAAAACTCTAAATTAACTACTTCTGTTCTATAAGTTATTTACTTGAAGATCAGAATGATGTTAATAGTTTAAAATTGAAAACTCTAAAATAACTACTTTTGTTCTATAAGTTATTTACTTGAAGAACAGAATTTTGTAGCAATTTAAAATCAAAATCTTCTAACTAATACTTTAGTTCCTTAAGTTATTTACTTGAAGATCAGCATTTTGTTAATAGTTTAAAATTGAAAACCCTAAAATAACTACTTTTGTTCTATAAGTTATTTACTTGAAGATCTGCATTTTGTTAATAGTTTAAAATTAAAAACTCTAAATTAACTACTTCTGTTCTATAAGTTATTTACATGAAGATCAGTATTTTGTTAATAGTTTAAAATTGAAAACCCTAAAATAACTACTTTTGTTTTATAAGTTATTTACTTGAAGATCTGCATTTTGTTAATAGTTTTAAATTAAAAACTCTAAATTAACTACTTCTGTTCTATAAGTTATTTACTTGAAGATCAGAATATTGTTAATAGTTTAAAATTGAAAACTCTAAAATAACTACTTTTGTTCTATAAGTTATTTACTTGTAGAACAGAATTTTGTAGCAATTTAAAATCAAAATCTTCTAACTAATACTTTAGTTCCTTAAGTTATTTACTTGAAGATCAGAATTTTGTTAATAGTTTAAAATTGAAAACCCTAAAATAACTACTTTTGTTCTATAAGTTATTTACATGAAGATCAGTATTTTGTTAATAGTTTAAAATTGAAAACCCTAAAATAACTACTTTTGTTCTATAAGTTATTTACATGAAGATCAGTATTTTGTTAATAGTTTAATATTGAAAACCCTAAAATAACTACTTTTGTTCTATAAGTTATTTACTTGAAGATCAGAATATTGTTAATAGTTTAAAATTGAAAACTCTAAAATAACTACTTTAGTTCTATATGTTATTTACTTGTAGAACAGAATTTTGTAGCAATTTAAAATCAAAATCTTCTAACTAATACTTTAGTTCCTTAAGTTATTTACTTGAAGATCAGAATTTTGTTAATAGTTTAAAATTGAAAACCCTAAAATAACTACTTTAGTTCTATATGTTATTTACTTGTAGATCAGAATTTTGTAGCAATTTAAAATCAAAATCTTCTAACTAATACTTTAGTTCCTTAAGTTATTTACTTGAAGATCTGCATTTTGTTAATAGTTTAAAATTAAAAACTCTAAATTAACTACTTCTGTTCTATAAGTTATTTACTTGAAGATCAGAATATTGTTAATAGTTTAAAATTGAAAACTATAAAATAACTACTTTTGTTCTATAAGTTATTTACTTGAAGAACAGAATTTTGTAGCAATGTAAAATCAAAATCTTCTAACTAATACTTTAGTTCTTTAAGTTATTTACTTGAAGATCAGAATTTTGCTAATAGTTTAAAATTGAAAACCCTAAAATAACTACTTTTGTTCTATAAGTTATTTACTTGAAGAACTGCATTTTGTTAATAGTTTAAAATTAAAAACTCTAAATTAACTACTTCTGTTCTATAAGTTATTTACATGAAGATCAGTATTTTGTTAATAGTTTAAAATTGAAAACCCTAAAATAACTACTTCTGTTCTATAAGTTATATACATGAAGATCAGAATATTGTTAATAGTTTAAAATTGAAAACTCTAAAATAACTACTTTTGTTCTATAAGTTATTTACTTGTAGAACAGAATTTTGTAGCAATTTAAAATCAAAATCTTCTAACTAATACTTTAGTTCCTTAAGTTATTTACTTGAAGATCAGAATTTTGTTAATAGTTTAAAATTGAAAACCCTAAAATAACTACTTTTGTTCTATAAGTTATTTACTTGAAGAACAGAATTTTGTAGCAATGTAAAATCAAAATCTTCTAACTAATACTTTAGTTCTTTAAGTTATTTACTTGAAGATCAGAATTTTGCTAATAGTTTAAAATTGAAAACCCTAAAATAACTACTTTTGTTCTATAAGTTATTTACTTGAAGATCTGCATTTTGTTAATAGTTTAAAATTAAAAACTCTAAATTAACTACTTCTGTTCTATAAGTTATTTACATGAAGATCAGTATTTTGTTAATAGTTTAAAATTGAAAACCCTAAAATAACTACTTTTGTTCTATAAGTTATTTACTTGAAGAACAGAATTTTGTAGCAATGTAAAATCAAAATCTTCTAACTAATACTTTAGTTCTTTAAGTTATTTACTTGAAGATCAGAATTTTGCTAATAGTTTAAAATTAAAAACTCTAAATTAACTACTTCTGTTCTATAAGTTAAGTATATGAAGATCAGTATTTTGTTAATAGTTTAAAATTGAAAACCCTAAAATAACTACTTTTGTTCTATAAGTTATTTACTTGAAGATCTGCATTTTGTTAATAGTTTAAAATTAAAAACTCTAAAATAACTACTTTAGTTCTATATGTTATTTACTTGTAGAACAGAATTTTGTAGCAATTTAAAATCAAAATCTTCTAACTAATACTTTAGTTCCTTAAGTTATTTACTTGAAGATCAGAATTTTGTTAATAGTTTAAAATTGAAAACCCTAAAATAACTACTTTTGTTCTATAAGTTATTTACTAGAAGATCAGAATATTGTTAATAGTTTAAAATTGAAAACTCTAAAATAACTACGTTAGTTCTATATGTTATTTACTTGTAGAACAGAATTTTGTAGCAATTTAAAATCAAAATCTTCTAACTAATACTTTAGTTCCTTAAGTTATTTACTTGAAGATCAGAATTTTGTTAATAGTTTAAAATTGAAAACCCTAAAATAACTACTTTTGTTCTATAAGTTATTTACATGAAGATCAGTATTTTGTTAATAGTTTAAAATTAAAAACTCTTAATTAACTACTTCTGTTCTATAAGTTATTTACATGAAGATCAGTATTTTGTTAATAGTTTAAAGTTGAAAACCCTAAAATAACTACTTCTGTTCTATAAGTTATTTACTTGAAGATCAGAATATTGTTAATAGTTTAAAATTGAAAACTCTAAAATAACTACTTTTGTTCTATAAGTTATTTACTTGTAGAACAGAATTTTGTAGCAATTTAAAATCAAAATCTCCTAACTAATACTTTAGTTCCTTAAGTTATTTACTTGAAGATCAGAATTTTGTTAATAGTTTAAAATTGAAAACCCTAAAATAACTACTTTTGTTCTATAAGTTATTTACTTGAAGATCTGCATTTTGTTAATAGTTTAAAATTAAAAACTCTAAATTAACTACTTCTGTTCTATAAGTTATTTACATGAAGATCAGTATTTTGTTAATAGTTTAAAATTGAAAACCCTAAAATAACTACTTTTGTTCTATAAGTTATTTACTTGAAGAATAGAATTTTGTAGCAATGTAAAATCAAAATCTTCTAACTAATACTTTAGTTCTTTAAGTTATTTACTTGAAGATCAGAATTTTGCTAATAGTTTAAAATTAAAAACTCTAAATTAACTACTTCTGTTCTATAAGTTAAGTATATGAAGATCAGTATTTTGTTAATAGTTTAAAATTGAAAACCCTAAAATAACTACTTTTGTTCTATAAGTTATTTACTTGAAGATCTGCATTTTGTTAATAGTTTAAAATTAAAAACTCTAAAATAACTACTTTAGTTCTATATGTTATTTACTTGTAGAACAGAATTTTGTAGCAATTTAAAATCAAAATCTTCTAACTAATACTTTAGTTCCTTAAGTTATTTACTTGAAGATCAGAATTTTGTTAATAGTTTAAAATTGAAAACTCTAAAATAACTACTTTAGTTCTATATGTTATTTACTTGTAGAACAGAATTTTGTAGCAATTTAAAATCAAAATCTTCTAACTAATACTTTAGTTCCTTAAGTTATTTACTTGAAGATCAGAATTTTGTTAATAGTTTAAAATTGAAAACCCTAAAATAACTACTTTTGTTCTATAAGTTATTTACTAGAAGATCAGAATATTGTTAATAGTTTAAAATTGAAAACTCTAAAATAACTACTTTAGTTCTATATGTTATTTACTTGTAGAACAGAATTTTGTAGCAATTTAAAATCAAAATCTTCTAACTAATACTTTAGTTCCTTAAGTTATTTACTTGAAGATCAGAATTTTGTTAATAGTTTAAAATTGAAAACCCTAAAATAACTACTTTTGTTCTATAAGTTATTTACATGAAGATCAGTATTTTGTTAATAGTTTAAAATTGAAAACCCTTAAATAACTACTTTTGTTCTATAAGTTATTTACTTGTAGAACAGAATTTTGTAGCAATTTAAAATCAAAATCTTCTAACTAATACTTTAGTTCCTTAAGTTATTTACTTGAAGATCAGAATATTGTTAATAGTTTAAAATTGAAAACTCTAAAATAACTACTTTAGTTCTATATGTTATTTACTTGTAGAACAGAATTTTGTAGCAATTTAAAATCAAAATCTTCTAACTAATACTTTAGTTCCTTAAGTTATTTACTTGAAGATCAGAATTTTGTTAATAGTTAAAAATTGAAAACCCTAAAATAACTAATTTTGTTCTATAAGTTATTTGCTTGAAGATCTGCATTTTGTTAGTAGTTTAAAATTAAAAACTCTAAATTAACTACTTCTGTTCTATAAGTTATTTACTTGAAGATCAGAATTTTGTTAATAGTTTAAAATTGAAAACTCTAAAATAACTACTTTTGTTCTATAAGTTATTTACTTGAAGAACAGAATTTTGTTAATAGTTTAAAATTAAAAACTCTAAGTTAACTACTTTTGTGCTATAAGTTATTTACTTGAAGATCTGCATTTTGTTAATAGTTTAAAATTAAAAAACTCTAAATTAACTACTTCTGTTCTATAAGTTATTTACTTGAAGATCAGAATATTGTTAATAGTTTAAAATTGAAAACTCTAAAATAACTACTTTTGTTCTATAAGTTATTTACTTGAAGAACAGAATTTTGTAGCAATGTAAAATCAAAATCTTCTAACTAATACTTTAGTTCTTTAAGTTATTTTCTTGAAGATCAGAGTTTTGCTAATAGTTTAAAATTGAAAACCCTAAAATAACTACTTTTGTTCTATAAGTTATTTACTTGAAGATCTGCATTTTGTTAATAGTTTAAAATTAAAAACTCTAAATTAACTACTTCTGTTCTATAAGTTATTTACATGAAGATCAGTATTTTGTTAATAGTTTAAAATTGAAAACCCTAAAATAACTACTTCTGTTCTATAAGTTATATACATGAAGATCAGAATATTGTTAATAGTTTAAAATTGAAAACTCTAAAATAACTACTTTTGTTCTATAAGTTATTTACTTGTAGAACAGAATTTTGTAGCAATTTAAAATCAAAATCTTCTAACTAATACTTTAGTTCCTTAAGTTATTTACTTGAAGATCAGAATTTTGTTAATAGTTTAAAATTGAAAACCCTAAAATAACTACTTTTGTTCTATAAGTTATTTACTTGAAGATCTGCATTTTGTTAATAGTTTAAAATTAAAAACTATTAATTAACTACTTCTGTTCTATAAGTTATTTACATGAAGATCAGTATTTTGTTAATAGTTTTAAATTGAAAACCCTAAAATAACTACTTCTGTTCTATAAGTTATTTACTTGAAGATCAGAATATTGTTAATAGTTTAAAATTGAAAACTCTAAAATAACTACTTTTGTTCTATAAGTTATTTACTTGTAGAACAGAATTTTGTAGCAATTTAAAATCAAAATCTCCTAACTAATACTTTAGTTCCTTAAGTTATTTACTTGAAGATCAGAATTTTGTTAATAGTTTAAAATTGAAAACCCTAAAATAACTACTTTTGTTCTATAAGTTATTTACTTGAAGATCTGCATTTTGTTAATAGTTTAAAATTAAAAACTCTAAATTAACTACTTCTGTTCTATAAGTTATTTACTTGAAGAACAGAATTTTGTAGCAATGTAAAATCAAAATCTTCTAAATAATACTTTAGTTCTTTAAGTTATTTACTTGAAGATCAGAATTTTGCTAATAGTTTAAAATTAAAAACTCTAAATTAACTACTTGTGTTCTATAAGTTAAGTATATGAAGATCAGTATTTTGTTAATAGTTTAAAATTGAAAACCCTAAAATAACTACTTTTGTTCTATAAGTTATTTACTTGAAGATCTGCATTTTGTTAATAGTTTAAAATTAAAAACTCTAAAATAACTACTTTAGTTCTATATGTTATTTACTTGTAGAACAGAATTTTGTAGCAATTTAAAATCAAAATCTTCTAACTAATACTTTAGTTCCCTAAGTTATTTACTTGAAGATCAGAATTTTGTTAATAGTTTAAAATTGAAAACCCTAAAATAACTACTTTTGTTCTATAAGTTATTTACTAGAAGATCAGAATATTGTTAATAGTTTATAATTGAAAACTCTAAAATAACTACTTTAGTTCTATATGTTATTTACTTGTAGAACAGAATTTTGTAGCAATTTAAAATCAAAATCTTCTAACTAATACTTTAGTTCCTTAAGTTATTTACTTGAAGATCAGAATTTTGTTAATAGTTTAAAATTGAAAACCCTAAAATAACTACTTTTGTTCTATAAGTTATTTACATGAAGATCAGTATTTTGTTAATAGTTTAAAATTAAAAACTCTAAATTAACTACTTCTGTTCTATAAGTTATTTACATGAAGATCAGTATTTTGTTAATAGTTTAAAATTGAAAACCCTAAAATAACTACTTCTGTTCTATAAGTTATATACATGAAGATCAGAATATTGTTAATAGTTTAAAATTGAAAACTCTAAAATAACTACTTCTGTTCTATAAGTTATTTACTTGTAGAACAGAATTTTGTAGCAATTTAAAATCAAAATCTTCTAACTAATACTTTAGTTCCTTAAGTTATTTACTTGAAGATCAGAATTTTGTTAATAGTTTAAAATTGAAAACCCTAAAATAACTACTTTTGTTCTATAAGTTATTTACTTGAAGATCTGCATTTTGTTAATAGTTTAAAATTAAAAACTATTAATTAACTACTTCTGTTCTATAAGTTATTTACATGAAGATCAGTATTTTGTTAATAGTTTTAAATTGAAAACCCTAAAATAACTACTTCTGTTCTATAAGTTATTTACTTGAAGATCAGAATATTGTTAATAGTTTAAAATTGAAAACTCTAAAATAACTACTTTTGTTCTATAAGTTATTTACTTGTAGAACAGAATTTTGTAGCAATTTAAAATCAAAATCTCCTAACTAATACTTTAGTTCCTTAAGTTATTTACTTGAAGATCAGAATTTTGTTAATAGTTTAAAATTGAAAACCCTAAAATAACTACTTTTGTTCTATAAGTTATTTACTTGAAGATCTGCATTTTGTTAATAGTTTAAAATTAAAAACTCTAAATTAACTACTTCTGTTCTATAAGTTATTTACTTGAAGAACAGAATTTTGTAGCAATGTAAAATCAAAATCTTCTAAATAATACTTTAGTTCTTTAAGTTATTTACTTGAAGATCAGAATTTTGCTAATAGTTTAAAATTAAAAACTCTAAATTAACTACTTGTGTTCTATAAGTTAAGTATATGAAGATCAGTATTTTGTTAATAGTTTAAAATTGAAAACCCTAAAATAACTACTTTTGTTCTATAAGTTATTTACTTGAAGATCTGCATTTTGTTAATAGTTTAAAATTAAAAACTCTAAAATAACTACTTTAGTTCTATATGTTATTTACTTGTAGAACAGAATTTTGTAGCAATTTAAAATCAAAATCTTCTAACTAATACTTTAGTTCCCTAAGTTATTTACTTGAAGATCAGAATTTTGTTAATAGTTTAAAATTGAAAACCCTAAAATAACTACTTTTGTTCTATAAGTTATTTACTAGAAGATCAGAATATTGTTAATAGTTTATAATTGAAAACTCTAAAATAACTACTTTAGTTCTATATGTTATTTACTTGTAGAACAGAATTTTGTAGCAATTTAAAATCAAAATCTTCTAACTAATACTTTAGTTCCTTAAGTTATTTACTTGAAGATCAGAATTTTGTTAATAGTTTAAAATTGAAAACCCTAAAATAACTACTTTTGTTCTATAAGTTATTTACATGAAGATCAGTATTTTGTTAATAGTTTAAAATTAAAAACTCTAAATTAACTACTTCTGTTCTATAAGTTATTTACATGAAGATCAGTATTTTGTTAATAGTTTAAAATTGAAAACCCTAAAATAACTACTTCTGTTCTATAAGTTATATACATGAAGATCAGAATATTGTTAATAGTTTAAAATTGAAAACTCTAAAATAACTACTTCTGTTCTATAAGTTATTTACTTGTAGAACAGAATTTTGTAGCAATTTAAAATCAAAATCTTCTAACTAATACTTTAGTTCCTTAAGTTATTTACTTGAAGATCAGAATTTTGTTAATAGTTTAAAATTGAAAACCCTAAAATAACTACTTTTGTTCTATAAGTTATTTACTTGAAGATCTGCATTTTGTTAATAGTTTAAAATTAAAAACTATTAATTAACTACTTCTGTTCTATAAGTTATTTACATGAAGATCAGTATTTTGTTAATAGTTTTAAATTGAAAACCCTAAAATAACTACTTCTGTTCTATAAGTTATTTACTTGAAGATCAGAATATTGTTAATAGTTTAAAATTGAAAACTCTAAAATAACTACTTTTGTTCTATAAGTTATTTACTTGTAGAACAGAATTTTGTAGCAATTTAAAATCAAAATCTCCTAACTAATACTTTAGTTCCTTAAGTTATTTACTTGAAGATCAGAATTTTGTTAATAGTTTAAAATTGAAAACCCTAAAATAACTACTTTTGTTCTATAAGTTATTTACTTGAAGATCTGCATTTTGTTAATAGTTTAAAATTAAAAACTCTAAATTAACTACTTCTGTTCTATAAGTTATTTACTTGAAGAACAGAATTTTGTAGCAATGTAAAATCAAAATCTTCTAAATAATACTTTAGTTCTTTAAGTTATTTACTTGAAGATCAGAATTTTGCTAATAGTTTAAAATTAAAAACTCTAAATTAACTACTTGTGTTCTATAAGTTAAGTATATGAAGATCAGTATTTTGTTAATAGTTTAAAATTGAAAACCCTAAAATAACTACTTTTGTTCTATAAGTTATTTACTTGAAGATCTGCATTTTGTTAATAGTTTAAAATTAAAAACTCTAAAATAACTACTTTAGTTCTATATGTTATTTACTTGTAGAACAGAATTTTGTAGCAATTTAAAATCAAAATCTTCTAACTAATACTTTAGTTCCCTAAGTTATTTACTTGAAGATCAGAATTTTGTTAATAGTTTAAAATTGAAAACCCTAAAATAACTACTTTTGTTCTATAAGTTATTTACTAGAAGATCAGAATATTGTTAATAGTTTATAATTGAAAACTCTAAAATAACTACTTTAGTTCTATATGTTATTTACTTGTAGAACAGAATTTTGTAGCAATTTAAAATCAAAATCTTCTAACTAATACTTTAGTTCCTTAAGTTATTTACTTGAATAAAATAACTACTTTTGTTCTATAAGTTATTTACTTGAAGATCAGAATATTGTTAATAGTTTAAAATTGAAAACTCTAAAATAACTACTTTAGTTCTATATGTTATTTACTTGTAGAACAGAATTTTGTAGTAATTTAAAATCAAAATCTTCTAACTAATACTTTAGTTCCTTAAGTTATTTACTTGAAGATCAGAATTTTGTTAATAGTTTAAAATTGAAAACCCTAAAATAACTACTTTTGTTCTATAGGTTATTTACTTGAAGAACCGAATTTTGTAGCAATGTAAAGTCAAAATCTTCTAACTAATACTTTAGTTCTTTAAGATATTTACTTGAAGATCAGAATTTTATAATAGTTTAAAATTGAAAACCCTAAAATAACTACTTTTGTTCTATAAGTTATTTACATGAAGATCAGTATTTTGTTAATAGTTTAAAATTGAAAACTCTAAAATAACTACTTTTGTTCTATAAGTTATTTACTTGTAGAACAGAATGTTGTAGCAATTTAAAATCAAAATCTTCTAACTAATACTTTAGTTCCTTAAGTTATTTACTTGAAGATCAGAATTTTGTTAATAGTTTAAAATTGAAAACCCTAAAATAACTACTTTTGTTCTATAAGTTATTTACTTGAAGATCAGAATATTGTTAATAGTTTAAAATTGAAAACCCTAAAATAACTAATTTTGTTCTATAAGTTATTTGCTTGAAGATCTGCATTTTGTTAGTAGTTTAAAATTAAAAACTATAATTAACTACTTCTGTTCTATAAGTTATTTACTTGAAGATCAGAATTTTGTTAATAGTTTAAAATTAAAAACTCTAAAATAACTACTTTTGTTCTATAAGTTATTTACTTGAAAAAGAGAATTTTGTTAATAGTTTAAAATTAAAAACTCTAAATTAACTACTTTTGTTCTATAAGTTATTTACTTGAAGATCTGCGTTTTGTTAATAGTTTAAAATTGAAAACTCTAAAATAACTACTTTTGTTCTATAAGTTATTTACTTGAAGAACAGAATTTTGTAGCAATGTAAAATCAAAATCTTCTAACTAATACTTTAGTTCTTTAAGTTATTTACTTGAAGATCAAAATTTTGCTAATAGTTTAAAATTGAAAACCCTAAAATAACTACTTTTGTTCTATAAGTTATTTACTTGAAGATCTGCATTTTGTTAATAGTTTAAAATTAAAAACTCTAAATTAAAAACTCTAAATTAACTACTTCTGTTCTATAAGTTATTTACATGAAGATCAGTATTTTGTTAATAGTTTAAAATTGAAAACCCTAAAATAACTACTTCTGTTCTATAAGTTATTTACTTGAAGATCAGAATATTGTTAATAGTTTAAAATTGAAAACTCTAAAATAACTACTTTTGTTCTATAAGTTATTTACTTGTAGAACAGAATTTTGTAGCAATTTAAAATCAAAATCTTCTAACTAATACTTTAGTTCCTTAAGTTATTTACTTGAAGATCAGAATTTTGTTAATAGTTTAAAATTGAAAACCCTAAAATAACTACTTTTGTTCTATAAGTTATTTACTTGAAGATCTGCATTTTGTTAATAGTTTAAAATTAAAAACTCTAAATTAACTACTTCTGTTCTATAAGTTATTTACATGAAGATCAGTATTTTGTTAATAGTTTAAAATTGAAAACTCTAAAATAACTACTTTTGTTCTATAAGTTATTTACTTGAAGAACAGAATTTTGTAGCAATGTAAAATCAAAATCTTCTAACTAATACTTTAGTTCTTTAAGTTATTTACTTGAAGATCAGAATTTTGCTAATAGTTTAAAATTGAATACCCTAAAATAACTACTTTTGTTCTATAAGTTATTTACTTGAAGATCTGCATTTTGTTAATAGTTTAAAATTAATAACTCTAAATTAACTACTTCTGTTCAATAAGTTATTTACATGAAGATCAGTATTTTGTTAATAGTTTAATATTGAAAACCCTAAAATAACTACTTTTGTTCTATAAGTTATTTACTTGAAGATCTGCATTTTGTTAATAGTTTAAAATTAAAATCTCTAAATTAACTACTTCTGTTCTATAAGTTATTTACTTGAAGATCAGAATTTTGCTAATAGTTTAAAATTAAAAACCCTAAAATAACTACTTTTTTCTATAAGTTATTTACTTGAAGATCTGCATTTTGTTAATAGTTTAAAATTAAAGCTATAATCTAACTACTTTTGTTCTTTTATTTATTTACTTAAAGAACAGAAATTTGTAGACAATTTAAAATCGAAGTCTTCAAACTAATACTTTAGTTCTTTAAGTTATTTACATGAAGATCAGTATTTTGTTAATAGTTTAAAATTGAAAACTCTAAAATAACTACTTTTGTTCTATAAGTTATTTACTAGAAGATCAGAATTTTGCTAATAGTTTAAAATTGAAAACCCTAAAATAACTACTTTTGTTCTATAAGTTATTTACTTAAAGATTTGCATTTTGTTAATAGTTTAAAATTAAAAACTCTAAATTAGCTACTTCTGTTCTATAAGTTATTTACATGAAGATCAGAATTTTGTTAATAGTTTAAAAATGAAAACCCTAAAATAACTACTTTTGTTCTATAAGTTATTTACTTGGAGATCTGCATTTTGTTAATAGTTTAAAATTAAAAACTCTAAATTAACTACTTCTGTTCTACAAGTTATTTACTTGAAGAACAGAATTTTGTAGCAATGTAAAATCAAAATCTTCTAACTAATACTTTAGTTCCTTAAGTTATTTACTTGAATATCAGAATTTTGTTAATAGTTTAAAATTAAAAACTCTAAATTAACTACTTCAGTTCTATAAGTTATTTACATGAAGATCAGAATTTTGTTAATAGTTTAAAAATGAAAACCCTAAAATAACTACTTTTGTTCTATAAGTTATTTACTTGGAGATCTGCATTTTGTTAATAGTTTAAAATTAAAAACTCTAAATTAACTACTTCTGTTCTATAAGTTATTTACTTGAAGATCAGAATTTTGTTAATAGTTTAAAATTAAAAACTCTAAATTAACTACTTCTGTTCTATAAGTTATTTACATGAAGATCAGAATTTTGTTAATAGTTTAAAATTGAAAACTCTAAAATAACTACTTTTGTTCTATAAGTTATTTACTTGAAGAACAGAATTTTGTAGCAATTTAAAATCAATATCTTCTAACTAATACTTTAGTTCCTTAAGTTATTTACTTGAAGATCAGAATTTTGTTAATAGATTAAAATTGAAAACCCTAAAATAACTACTTTTGTTCTATAAGTTATTTACTTGAAGATCTGCATTTTGTTAATAGTTTAAAATTAAAATCTCTAAATTAACTACTTCTGTTCTATAAGTTATTTACTTGAAGATCTGCATTTTGTTAATAGTTTAAAATTAAAGCTATAATCTAACTACTTTTGTTCTTTTATTTATTTACTTAAAGAACAGAAATTTGTAGACAATTTAAAATCGAAGTCTTCAAACTAATACTTTAGTTCTTTAAGTTATTTACATGAAGATCAGTATTTTGTTAATAGTTTAAAATTGAAAACTCTAAAATAACTACTTTTGTTCTATAAGTTATTTACTAGAAGATCAGAATTTTGCTAATAGTTTAAAATTGAAAACCCTAAAATAACTACTTTTGTTCTATAAGTTATTTACTTGAAGATTTGCATTTTGTTAATAGTTTAAAATTAAAAACTCTAAATTAGCTACTTCTGTTCTATAAGTTATTTACATGAAGATCAGAATTTTGTTAATAGTTTAAAAATGAAAACCCTAAAATAACTACTTTTGTTCTATAAGTTATTTACTTGGAGATCTGCATTTTGTTAATAGTTTAAAATTAAAAACTCTAAATTAACTACTTCTGTTCTACAAGTTATTTACTTGAAGAACAGAATTTTGTAGCAATGTAAAATCAAAATCTTCTAACTAATACTTTAGTTCCTTAAGTTATTTACTTGAATATCAGAATTTTGTTAATAGTTTAAAATTAAAAACTCTAAATTAAGTACTTCTGTTCTATAAGTTATTTACATGAAGATCAGAATTTTGTTAATAGTTTAAAAATGAAAACCCTAAAATAACTACTTTTGTTCTATAAGTTATTTACTTGGAGATCTGCATTTTGTTAATAGTTTAAAATTAAAAACTCTAAATTAACTACTTCTGTTCTATAAGTTATTTACTTGAAGATCAAAATTTTGTTAATAGTTTAAAATTAAAAACTCTAAATTAACTACTTCTGTTCTATAAGTTATTTACATGAAGATCAGAATTTTGTTAATAGTTTAAAATTGAAAACTCTAAAATAACTACTTTTGTTCTATAAGTTATTTACTTGAAGAACAGAATTTTGTAGCAATTTAAAATCAATATCTTCTAACTAATACTTTAGTTCCTTAAGTTATTTACTTGAAGATCAGAATTTTGTTAATAGATTAAAATTGAAAACCCTAAAATAACTACTTTTGTTCTATAAGTTATTTACTTGAAGATTTGCATTTTGTTAATAGTTTAACATTAAAAACTCTAAATTAACTACTTCTGTTCTATAAGCTATTTACTTGAAGATCAGAATGATGTTAATAGTTTAAAATTGAAAACTCTAAAATAACTACTTTTGTTCTATAAGTTATTTACTTGAAGAACAGAATTTTGTAGCAATTTAAAATCAAAATCTTCTAACTAATACTTTAGTTCCTTAAGTTATTTACTTGAAGATCAGCATTTTGTTAATAGTTTAAAATTGAAAACTCTAAAATAACTACTTTTGTTCTATAAGTTATTTACTTGAAGAACAGAATTTTGTTAATAGTTTAAAATTAAAAACTCTAAATTAACTACTTTTGTTCTATAAGTTATTTACTTGAAGATCTGCATTTTGTTAATAGTTTAAAATTAAAAACTCTAAATTAACTACTTCTGTTCTATAAGTTATTTACTTGAAGATCAGAATATTGTTAATAGTTTAAAATTGAAAACTCAAAAATAACTACTTTTGTTCTATAAGTTATTTACTTGAAGAACAGAATTTTGTAGCAATGTAAAATCAAAATCTTCTAACTAATACTTTAGTTCTTTAAGTTATTTACTTGAAGATCAGAATTTTGCTAATAGTTTAAAATTGAAAACCCTAAAATAACTACTTTTGTTCTATAAGTTATTTACTTGAAGATCTGCATTTTGTTAATAGTTTAAAATTAAAAACTCTAAATTAACTACTTCTGTTCTATAAGTTATTTACATGAAGATCAGTATTTTGTTAATAGTTTAAAATTGAAAACCCTAAAATAACTACTTCTGATCTATAAGTTATTTACTTGAAGATCAGAATATTGTTAATAGTTTAAAATTGAAAACTCTAAAATAACTACTTTTGTTCTATAAGTTATTTACTTGTAGAACAGAATTTTGTAGCAATTTAAAATCAAAATCTTCTAACTAATACTTTAGTTCCTTAAGTTATTTACTTGAAGATCAGAATTTTGTTAATAGTTTAAAATTGAAAACCCTAAAATAACTACTTTTGTTCTATAAGTTATTTACTTGAAGATCTGCATTTTGTTAATAGTTTAAAATTAAAAACTCTAAATTAACTACATCTGTTCTATAAGTTATTTACATGAAGATCAGTATTTTGTTATTAGTTTAAAATTGAAAACCCTAAAATAACTACTTTTGTTCTATAAGTTATTTACATGAAGAACAGAATTTTGTAGCAATGTAAAATCATAATCTTCTAACTAATACTTTAGTTCTTTAAGTTATTTACTTGAAGATCAGAATTTTGCTAATAGTTTAAAATTGAAAACCCTAAAATAAATACTTTTGTTCTATAAGTTATTTACTTGAAGATCTGCATTTTGATAATAGTTTAAAATTAAAAACTCTAAATTAACTACTTCTGTTCTATAAGTTAAGTATATGAAGATCAGTATTTTGTTAATAGTTTAAAATTGAAAACCCTTAAATAACTACTTTTGTTCTATAAGTTATTTACTTGAAGATCTGCATTTTGTTAATAGTTTAAAATTAATAACTCTAAATTAACTACTTCTGTTCAATAAGTTATTTACATGAAGATCAGTATTTTGTTAATAGTTTAATATTGAAAACCCTAAAATAACTACTTTTGTTCTATAAGTTATTTACTTGAAGATCTGCATTTTGTTAATAGTTTAAAATTAAAAACTCTAAATTAACTACTTCTGTTCTATAAGTTATTTACTTGAAGATCAGAATTTTGCTAATAGTTTAAAATTGAAAACCCTAAAATAACTACTTTTTTCTATAAGTTATTTACTTGAAGATCTGCATTTTGTTAATAGTTTAAAATTAAAGCTATAATCTAACTACTTTTGTTCTTTTATTTATTTACTTAAAGAACAGAAATTTGTAGGCAATTTAAAATCGAAGTCTTCAAACTAATACTTTAGTTCTTTAAGTTATTTACATGAAGATCAGTATTTTGTTAATAGTTTAAAATTGAAAACTCTAAAATAACTACTTTTGTTCTATAAGTTATTTACTTGAAGATCTGCATTTTGTTAACAGTTTAAAATTAAAAACTCTAAATTAACTACTTCTGTTCTATAAGTTATTTACTTGAAGTTCAGAATATTGTTAATAGTTTAAAATTGAAAACTCTAAAATAACTACTTTTGTTCTATAAGTTATTTACTTGTAGAACAGAATTTTGTAGCAATTTAAAATCAAAATCTTCTAACTAATACTTTAGTTCCTTAAGTTATTTACTTGAAGATCAGAATTTTGTTAATAGTTTAAAATTGAATACCCTAAAATAACTACTTTTGTTCTATAAGTTATTTACATGAAGATCAGTATTTTGTTAATAGTTTAAAATTGAAAACCCTAAAATAACTACTTTTGTTCTATAAGTTATTTACTTGTAGAACAGAATTTTGTAGCAATTTAAAATCAAAATCTTCTAACTAATACTTTAGTTCCTTAAGTTATTTACTTGAAGATCAGAATTTTGCTAATAGTTTAAAATTGAAAACCCTAAAATAACTACTTTTGTTCTATAAGTTATTTACTAGAAGATCAGAATTTTGCTAATAGTTTAAAATTGAAAACCCTAAAATAACTACTTTTGTTCTATAAGTTATTTACTTGAAGATTTGCATTTTGTTAATAGTTTAAAATTAAAAACTCTAAATTAGCTACTTCTGTTCTATAAGTTATTTACATGAAGATCAGATATTTGTTAATAGTTTAAAAATGAAAACCCTAAAATAACTACTTTTGTTCTATAAGTTATTTACTTGGAGATCTGCATTTTGTTAATAGTTTAAAATTAAAAACTCTAAATTAACTACTTCTGTTCTACAAGTTATTTACTTGAAGAACAGAATTTTGTAGCATTGTAAAATCAAAATCTTCTAACTAATACTTTAGTTCCTTAAGTTATTTACTTGAATATCAGAATTTTGTTAATAGTTTAAAATTAAAAACTCTAAATTAACTACTTCTGTTCTATAAGTTATTTACATGAAGATCAGAATTTTGTTAATAGTTTAAAAATGAAAACCCTAAAATAACTACTTTTGTTCTATAAGTTATTTACTTGGAGATCTGCATTTTGTTAATAGTTTAAAATTAAAAACCCTAAATTAACTACTTCTGTTCTATAAGTTATTTACTTGAAGATCAGAATTTTGTTAATAGTTTAAAATTAAAAACTCTAAATTAACTACTTTTGTTCTATAAGTTATTTACTTGAAGATTTGCATTTTGTTAATAGTTTAACATTGAAAACTCTAAATTAACTACTTCTGTTCTATAAGCTATTTACTTGAAGATCAGAATGATGTTAATAGTTTAAAATTGAAAACTCTAAAATAACTACTTTTGTTCTATAAGTTATTTACTTGAAGAACAGAATTTTGTAGCAATTTAAAATCAAAATCTTCTAACTAATACTTTAGTTCCTTAAGTTATTTACTTGAAGATCAGAATTTTGTTAATAGTTTAAAATTGAAAACTCTAAAATAACTACTTTTGTTCTATAAGTTATTTACTTGAAGAACAGAATTTTGTTATTAGTTTAAAATTAAAAACTCTAAATTAACTACTTTTGTTCTATAAGTTATTTACTTGAAGATCTGCATTTTGTTAATAGTTTAAAATTCAAAACTCTAAATTAACTACTTCTGTTCCATAAGTTATTTACTTGAAGAACAGAATATTGTTAATAGTTTAAAATTGAAAACTCTAAAATAACTACTTTTGTTCTATAAGTTATTTACTTGAAGAACAGAATTTTGTAGCAATGTAAAATCAAAATCTTCTAACTAATACTTTAGTTCTTTAAGTTATTTACTTGAAGATCAGAATTTTGCTAATAGTTTAAAATTGAAAACCCTAAAATAACTACTTTTGTTCTATAAGTTATTTACTTGAAGATCTGCATTTTGTTAATAGTTTAAAATTAAAAACTCTAAATTAACTACTTCTGTTCTATAAGTTATTTACATGAAGATCAGTATTTTGTTAATAGTTTAAAATTGAAAACCCTAAAATAACTACTTCTGTTCTATAAGTTATTTACTTGAAGATCAGAATATTGTTAATAGTTTAAAATTGAAAACTCTAAAATAACTACTTTTGTTCTATAAGTTATTTACTTGTAGAACAGAATTTTGTAGCAATGTAAAATCAAAATCTTCTAACTAATACTTTAGTTCTTTAAGTTATTTACTTGAAGATCAGAATTTTGCTAATAGTTTAAAATTGAAAACCCTAAAATAACTACTTTTGTTCTATAAGTTATTTACTTGAAGATCTGCATTTTGTTAATAGTTTAAAATTAAAAACTCTAAATTAACTACTTCTGTTCTATAAGTTATTTACATGAAGATCAGTATTTTGTTAATAGTTTAAAATTGAAAACCCTAAAATAACTACTTTTGTTCTATAAGTTATTTACATGAAGATCAGTATTTTGTTAATAGTTTAAAATTGAAACTCTAAAATAACTACTTTTGTTCTATAAGTTATTTACTTGAAGAACAGAATTTTGTAGCAATGTAAAATCAAAATCTTCTAACTAATACTTTAGTTCCTTAAGTTATTTACTTGAATATCAGAATTTTGTTAATAGTTTAAAATTAAAAACTCTAAATTAACTACTTTTGTTCTATAAGTTATTTACTTGAAGATCAGAATATTGGTAATAGTTTAAAATTGAAAACTCCAAAATAACTACTTTAGTTCTATAAGTTATTTACTTGTAGAACAGAATTTTGTAGCAATTTAAAATCAAAATCTTCTAACTAATACTTTAGTTCCTTAAGTTATTTACTTGAAGATCAGAATTTTGTTAATAGTTTAAAATTGAAAACCCTAAAATAACTACTTTTGTTCTATAAGTTATTTACTAGAAGATTTGCATTTTGTTAATAGTTTAACATTAAAAACTCTAAATTAACTACTTCTGTTCTATAAGTTATTTACTTGAAGATCAGAATGATGTTAATAGTTTAAAATTGAAAACTCTAAAATAACTACTTTTGTTCTATAAGTTATTTACTTGAAGAACAGAATTTTGTAGCAATTTAAAATCAAAATCTTCTAACTAATACTTTAGTTCCTTAAGTTATTTACTTGAAGATCAGAATTTTGCTAATCGTTTTAAATTGAAAACCCTAAATTAACTACTGTTGTTCAATAAGTTATTTACTTGAAGATCTGCATTTTGTTAATAGTTTAAAATTAAAAACTCTAAAATAACTACTTCTGTTCTATAAGTTATTTACATGAAGATCAGTATTTTGTTAATAGTTTAAAATTGAAAACTCTAAAATAACTACTTTTGTTCTATAAGTTATTTACTAGAAGATCAGAATTTTGCTAATAGTTTAAAATTGAAAACCCTAAAATAACTACTTTTGTTCTATAAGTTATTTACTTGAAGATTTGCATTTTGTTAATAGTTTAAAATTAAAAACTCTAAATTAGCTACTTCTGTTCTATAAGTTATTTACATGAAGATCAGAATTTTGTTAATAGTTTAAAAATGAAAACCCTAAAATAACTACTTTTGTTCTATAAGTTATTTACTTGGAGATCTGCATTTTGTTAATAGTTTAAAATTAAAAACTCTAAATTAACTACTTCTGTTCTACAAGTTATTTACTTGAAGAACAGAATTTTGTAGCAATGTAAAATCAAAATCTTCTAACTAATACTTTAGTTCCTTAAGTTATTTACTTGAATATCAGAATTTTGTTAATAGTTTAAAATTAAAAACTCTAAATTAACTACTTCTGTTCTATAAGTTATTTACATGAAGATCAGAATTTTGTTAATAGTTTAAAAATGAAAACCCTAAAATAACTACTTTTGTTCTATAAGTTATTTACTTGGAGATCTGCATTTTGTTAATAGTTTAAAATTAAAAACTCTAAATTAACTACTTCTGTTCTATAAGTTATTTACTTGAAGATCAGAATTTTGTTAATAGTTTAAAATTAAAAACTCTAAATTAACTACTTCTGTTCTATAAGTTATTTACATGAAGATCAGAATTTTGTTAATAGTTTAAAATTGAAAACTCTAAAATAACTACTTTTGTTCTATAAGTTATTTACTTGAAGAACAGAATTTTGTAGCAATTTAAAATCAATATCTTCTAACTAATACTTTAGTTCCTTAAGTTATTTACTTGAAGATCAGAATTTTGTTAATAGATTAAAATTGAAAACCCTAAAATAACTACTTTTGTTCTATAAGTTATTTACTTGAAGATTTGCATTTTGTTAATAGTTTAACATTAAAAACTCTAAATTAACTACTTCTGTTCTATAAGCTATTTACTTGAAGATCAGAATGATGTTAATAGTTTAAAATTGAAAACTCTAAAATAACTACTTTTGTTCTATAAGTTATTTACTTGAAGAACAGAATTTTGTAGCAATTTAAAATCAAAATCTTCTAACTAATACTTTAGTTCCTTAAGTTATTTACTTGAAGATCAGCATTTTGTTAATAGTTTAAAATTGAAAACTCTAAAATAACTACTTTTGTTCTATAAGTTATTTACTTGAAGAACAGAATTTTGTTAATAGTTTAAAATTAAAAACTCTAAATTAACTACTTTTGTTCTATAAGTTATTTACTTGAAGATCTGCATTTTGTTAATAGTTTAAAATTAAAAACTCTAAATTAACTACTTCTGTTCTATAAGTTATTTACTTGAAGATCAGAATATTGTTAATAGTTTAAAATTGAAAACTCAAAAATAACTACTTTTGTTCTATAAGTTATTTACTTGAAGAACAGAATTTTGTAGCAATGTAAAATCAAAATCTTCTAACTAATACTTTAGTTCTTTAAGTTATTTACTTGAAGATCAGAATTTTGCTAATAGTTTAAAATTGAAAACCCTAAAATAACTACTTTTGTTCTATAAGTTATTTACTTGAAGATCTGCATTTTGTTAATAGTTTAAAATTAAAAACTCTAAATTAACTACTTCTGTTCTATAAGTTATTTACATGAAGATCAGTATTTTGTTAATAGTTTAAAATTGAAAACCCTAAAATAACTACTTCTGATCTATAAGTTATTTACTTGAAGATCAGAATATTGTTAATAGTTTAAAATTGAAAACTCTAAAATAACTACTTTTGTTCTATAAGTTATTTACTTGTAGAACAGAATTTTGTAGCAATTTAAAATCAAAATCTTCTAACTAATACTTTAGTTCCTTAAGTTATTTACTTGAAGATCAGAATTTTGTTAATAGTTTAAAATTGAAAACCCTAAAATAACTACTTTTGTTCTATAAGTTATTTACTTGAAGATCAGAATATTGTTAATAGTTTAAAATTGAAAACCCTAAAATAACTACTTTTGTTCTATAAGTTATTTACTTGTAGAACAGAATTTTGTAGCAATTTAAAATCAAAATCTTCTAACTAATACTTTAGTTCCTTAAGTTATTTACTTGAAGATCAGAATTTTGCTAATAGTTTAAAATTGAAAACCCTAAAATAACTACTTTTGTTCTATAAGTTATTTACTAGAAGATCAGAATTTTGCTAATAGTTTAAAATTGAAAACCCTAAAATAACTACTTTTGTTCTATAAGTTATTTACTTGAAGATTTGCATTTTGTTAATAGTTTAAAATTAAAAACTCTAAATTAGCTACTTCTGTTCTATAAGTTATTTACATGAAGATCAGAATTTTGTTAATAGTTTAAAAATGAAAACCCTAAAATAACTACTTTTGTTCTATAAGTTATTTACTTGGAGATCTGCATTTTGTTAATAGTTTAAAATTAAAAACTCTAAATTAACTACTTCTGTTCTATAAGTTATTTACTTGAAGATCAGAATTTTGTTAATAGTTTAAAATTAAAAACTCTAAATTAACTACTTTTGTTCTATAAGTTATTTACTTGAAGATTTGCATTTTGTTAATAGTTTAACATTAAAAACTCTAAATTAACTACTTCTGTTCTATAAGCTATTTACTTGTAGAACAGAATTTTGTAGCAATTTAAAATCAAAATCTTCTAACTAATACTTTAGTTCCTTAAGTTATTTACTTGAAGATCAGAATTTTGTTAATAGTTTAAAATTGAAAACCCTAAAATAACTACTTTTGTTCTATAAGTTATTTACATGAAGATCAGTATTTTGTTAATAGTTTAAAATTGAAAACCCTAAAATAACTACTTTTGTTCTATAAGTTATATACTTGAAGATCTGCATTTTGTTAATAGTTTAAAATTAAAAACTCTAAATTAACTACTTCTGTTCTATAAGTTATTTACTTGAAGATCAGAATATTGTTAATAGTTTAAAATTGTAAACTCTAAAATAACTACTTTTGTTCTATAAGTTATTTACTTGAAGAACAGAATTTTGTAGCAATGTAAAATCAAAATCTTCTAACTAATACTTTAGTTCTTTAAGTTATTTACTTGAAGATCAGAATTTTGCTAATAGTTTAAAATTGAAAACCCTAAAATAACTACTTTAGTTCTATAAGTTATTTACTTGAAGATCTGCATTTTGTTGATAGTTTAAAATTAAAAACTGTAAATTAACTACTTCTGTTCTATAAGTTAAGTATATGAAGATCAGTATTTTGTTAATAGTTTAAAATTGAAAACCCTAAAATAACTACTTTTGTTCCATAAGTTATTTACATGAAGATCAGTATTTTGTTAATAGTTTAAAATTGAAAACCCTAAAATAACTACTTTTGTTCTATAAGTTATTTACTTGAAGATCAGAATATTGTTAATAGTTTAAAATTGAAAACTCTAAAATAACTACTTTAGTTCTATAAGTCATTTACTTGTAGAACAGAATTTTGTAGCAATTTAAAATCAAAATCTTCTAACTAATACTTTAGTTCCTTAAGTTATTTACTTGAAGATCAGAATTTTGTTAATAGTTTAAAATTGAAAACCCTAAAATAACTACTTTTGTTCTATAAGTTATTTACTTGAAGATCAGAATATTGTTAATAGTTTAAAATTGAAAACTCTAAAATAACTACTTTAGTTCTATAAGTTATTTACTTGTAGAACAGAATTTTGTAGCAATTTAAAATCAAAATCTTCTAACTAATACTTTAGTTCCTTAAGTTATTTACTTGAAGATCAGAATTTTGTTAATAGTTTAAAATTGAAAACCCTAAAATAACTACTTTTGTTCTATAAGTTATTTACTTGAAGATTTGCATTTTGTTAATAGTTTAACATTAAAAACTCTAAATTAACTACTTCTGTTCTATAAGTTATTTACTTGAAGATCAGAATGATGTTAATAGTTTAAAATTGAAAACTCTAAAATAACTACTTTTGTTCTATAAGTTATTTACTTGAAGAACAGAATTTTGTAGCAATTTAAAATCAAAATCTTCTAACTAATACTTTAGTTCCTTAAGTTATTTACTTGAAGATCAGCATTTTGTTAATAGTTTAAAATTGAAAACCCTAAAATAACTACTTTTGTTCTATAAGTTATTTACTTGAAGATCTGCATTTTGTTAATAGTTTAAAATTAAAAACTCTAAATTAACTACTTCTGTTCTATAAGTTATTTACATGAAGATCAGTATTTTGTTAATAGTTTAAAATTGAAAACCCTAAAATAACTACTTTTGTTTTATAAGTTATTTACTTGAAGATCTGCATTTTGTTAATAGTTTTAAATTAAAAACTCTAAATTAACTACTTCTGTTCTATAAGTTATTTACTTGAAGATCAGAATATTGTTAATAGTTTAAAATTGAAAACTCTAAAATAACTACTTTTGTTCTATAAGTTATTTACTTGTAGAACAGAATTTTGTAGCAATTTAAAATCAAAATCTTCTAACTAATACTTTAGTTCCTTAAGTTATTTACTTGAAGATCAGAATTTTGTTAATAGTTTAAAATTGAAAACCCTAAAATAACTACTTTTGTTCTATAAGTTATTTACATGAAGATCAGTATTTTGTTAATAGTTTAAAATTGAAAACCCTAAAATAACTACTTTTGTTCTATAAGTTATTTACATGAAGATCAGTATTTTGTTAATAGTTTAATATTGAAAACCCTAAAATAACTACTTCTGTTCTATAAGTTATTTACTTGAAGATCAGAATATTGTTAATAGTTTAAAATTGAAAACTCTAAAATAACTACTTTAGTTCTATATGTTATTTACTTGTAGAACAGAATTTTGTAGCAATTTAAAATCAAAATCTTCTAACTAATACTTTAGTTCCTTAAGTTATTTACTTGAAGATCAGAATTTTGTTAATAGTTTAAAATTGAAAACCCTAAAATAACTACTTTTGTTCTATAAGTTATTTACATGAAGATCAGTATTTTGTTAATAGTTTAAAATTGAAAACTCTAAAATAACTACTTTAGTTCTATATGTTATTTACTTGTAGATCAGAATTTTGTAGCAATTTAAAATCAAAATCTTCTAACTAATACTTTAGTTCCTTAAGTTATTTACTTGAAGATCTGCATTTTGTTAATAGTTTAAAATTAAAAACTCTAAATTAACTACTTCTGTTCTATAAGTTATTTACTTGAAGATCAGAATATTGTTAATAGTTTAAAATTGAAAACTATAAAATAACTACTTTTGTTCTATAAGTTATTTACTTGAAGAACAGAATTTTGTAGCAATGTAAAATCAAAATCTTCTAACTAATACTTTAGTTCTTTAAGTTATTTACTTGAAGATCAGAATTTTGCTAATAGTTTAAAATTGAAAACCCTAAAATAACTACTTTTGTTCTATAAGTTATTTACTTGAAGAACTGCATTTTGTTAATAGTTTAAAATTAAAAACTCTAAATTAACTACTTCTGTTCTATAAGTTATTTACATGAAGATCAGTATTTTGTTAATAGTTTAAAATTGAAAACCCTAAAATAACTACTTCTGTTCTATAAGTTATATACATGAAGATCAGAATATTGTTAATAGTTTAAAATTGAAAACTCTAAAATAACTACTTTTGTTCTATAAGTTATTTACTTGTAGAACAGAATTTTGTAGCAATTTAAAATCAAAATCTTCTAACTAATACTTTAGTTCCTTAAGTTATTTACTTGAAGATCAGAATTTTGTTAATAGTTTAAAATTGAAAACCCTAAAATAACTACTTTTGTTCTATAAGTTATTTACTTGAAGAACAGAATTTTGTAGCAATGTAAAATCAAAATCTTCTAACTAATACTTTAGTTCTTTAAGTTATTTACTTGAAGATCAGAATTTTGCTAATAGTTTAAAATTGAAAACCCTAAAATAACTACTTTTGTTCTATAAGTTATTTACTTGAAGATCTGCATTTTGTTAATAGTTTAAAATTAAAAACTCTAAATTAACTACTTCTGTTCTATAAGTTATTTACATGAAGATCAGTATTTTGTTAATAGTTTAAAATTGAAAACCCTAAAATAACTACTTTTGTTCTATAAGTTATTTACTTGAAGAACAGAATTTTGTAGCAATGTAAAATCAAAATCTTCTAACTAATACTTTAGTTCTTTAAGTTATTTACTTGAAGATCAGAATTTTGCTAATAGTTTAAAATTAAAAACTCTAAATTAACTACTTCTGTTCTATAAGTTAAGTATATGAAGATCAGTATTTTGTTAATAGTTTAAAATTGAAAACCCTAAAATAACTACTTTAGTTCTATATGTTATTTACTTGTAGAACAGAATTTTGTAGCAATTTAAAATCAAAATCTTCTAACTAATACTTTAGTTCCTTAAGTTATTTACTTGAAGATCAGAATTTTGTTAATAGTTTAAAATTGAAAACCCTAAAATAACTACTTTTGTTCTATAAGTTATTTACTAGAAGATCAGAATATTGTTAATAGTTTAAAATTGAAAACTCTAAAATAACTACGTTAGTTCTATATGTTATTTACTTGTAGAACAGAATTTTGTAGCAATTTAAAATCAAAATCTTCTAACTAATACTTTAGTTCCTTAAGTTATTTACTTGAAGATCAGAATTTTGTTAATAGTTTAAAATTGAAAACCCTAAAATAACTACTTTTGTTCTATAAGTTATTTACATGAAGATCAGTATTTTGTTAATAGTTTAAAATTAAAAACTCTTAATTAACTACTTCTGTTCTATAAGTTATTTACATGAAGATCAGTATTTTGTTAATAGTTTAAAGTTGAAAACCCTAAAATAACTACTTCTGTTCTATAAGTTATTTACTTGAAGATCAGAATATTGTTAATAGTTTAAAATTGAAAACTCTAAAATAACTACTTTTGTTCTATAAGTTATTTACTTGTAGAACAGAATTTTGTAGCAATTTAAAATCAAAATCTCCTAACTAATACTTTAGTTCCTTAAGTTATTTACTTGAAGATCAGAATTTTGTTAATAGTTTAAAATTGAAAACCCTAAAATAACTACTTTTGTTCTATAAGTTATTTACTTGAAGATCTGCATTTTGTTAATAGTTTAAAATTAAAAACTCTAAATTAACTACTTCTGTTCTATAAGTTATTTACATGAAGATCAGTATTTTGTTAATAGTTTAAAATTGAAAACCCTAAAATAACTACTTTTGTTCTATAAGTTATTTACTTGAAGAATAGAATTTTGTAGCAATGTAAAATCAAAATCTTCTAACTAATACTTTAGTTCTTTAAGTTATTTACTTGAAGATCAGAATTTTGCTAATAGTTTAAAATTAAAAACTCTAAATTAACTACTTCTGTTCTATAAGTTAAGTATATGAAGATCAGTATTTTGTTAATAGTTTAAAATTGAAAACCCTAAAATAACTACTTTTGTTCTATAAGTTATTTACTTGAAGATCTGCATTTTGTTAATAGTTTAAAATTAAAAACTCTAAAATAACTACTTTAGTTCTATATGTTATTTACTTGTAGAACAGAATTTTGTAGCAATTTAAAATCAAAATCTTCTAACTAATACTTTAGTTCCTTAAGTTATTTACTTGAAGATCAGAATTTTGTTAATAGTTTAAAATTGAAAACCCTAAAATAACTACTTTTGTTCTATAAGTTATTTACTAGAAGATCAGAATATTGTTAATAGTTTAAAATTGAAAACTCTAAAATAACTACTTTAGTTCTATATGTTATTTACTTGTAGAACAGAATTTTGTAGCAATTTAAAATCAAAATCTTCTAACTAATACTTTAGTTCCTTAAGTTATTTACTTGAAGATCAGAATTTTGTTAATAGTTTAAAATTGAAAACCCTAAAATAACTACTTTTGTTCTATAAGTTATTTACATGAAGATCAGTATTTTGTTAATAGTTTAAAATTGAAAACCCTTAAATAACTACTTTTGTTCTATAAGTTATTTACTTGTAGAACAGAATTTTGTAGCAATTTAAAATCAAAATCTTCTAACTAATACTTTAGTTCCTTAAGTTATTTACTTGAAGATCAGAATATTGTTAATAGTTTAAAATTGAAAACTCTAAAATAACTACTTTTGTTCTATAAGTTATTTACTTGAAGATCTGCATTTTGTTAACAGTTTAAAATTAAAAACTCTAAATTAACTACTTCTGTTCTATAAGTTATTTACTTGAAGATCAGAATATTGTTAATAGTTTAAAATTGAAAATTCTAAAATAACTACTTTTGTTCTATAAGTTATTTACTTGTAGAACAGAATTTTGTAGCAATTTAAAATCAAAATCTTCTAACTAATACTTTAGTTCCTTAAGTTATTTACTTGAAGATCAGAATTTTGTTAATAGTTAAAAATTGAAAACCCTAAAATAACTAATTTTGTTCTATAAGTTATTTGCTTGAAGATCTGCATTTTGTTAGTAGTTTAAAATTAAAAACTCTAAATTAACTACTTCTGTTCTATAAGTTATTTACTTGAAGATCAGAATTTTGTTAATAGTTTAAAATTGAAAACTCTAAAATAACTACTTTTGTTCTATAAGTTATTTACTTGAAGAACAGAATTTTGTTAATAGTTTAAAATTAAAAACTCTAAGTTAACTACTTTTGTGCTATAAGTTATTTACTTGAAGATCTGCATTTTGTTAATAGTTTAAAATTAAAAAACTCTAAATTAACTACTTCTGTTCTATAAGTTATTTACTTGAAGATCAGAATATTGTTAATAGTTTAAAATTGAAAACTCTAAAATAACTACTTTTGTTCTATAAGTTATTTACTTGAAGAACAGAATTTTGTAGCAATGTAAAATCAAAATCTTCTAACTAATACTTTAGTTCTTTAAGTTATTTTCTTGAAGATTAGAGTTTTGCTAATAGTTTAAAATTGAAAACCCTAAAATAACTACTTTTGTTCTATAAGTTATTTACTTGAAGATCTGCATTTTGTTAATAGTTTAAAATTAAAAACTCTAAATTAACTACTTCTGTTCTATAAGTTATTTACATGAAGATCAGTATTTTGTTAATAGTTTAAAATTGAAAACCCTAAAATAACTACTTCTGTTCTATAAGTTATATACATGAAGATCAGAATATTGTTAATAGTTTAAAATTGAAAACTCTAAAATAACTACTTTTGTTCTATAAGTTATTTACTTGTAGAACAGAATTTTGTAGCAATTTAAAATCAAAATCTTCTAACTAATACTTTAGTTCCTTAAGTTATTTACTTGAAGATCAGAATTTTGTTAATAGTTTAAAATTGAAAACCCTAAAATAACTACTTTTGTTCTATAAGTTATTTACTTGAAGATCTGCATTTTGTTAATAGTTTAAAATTAAAAACTATTAATTAACTACTTCTGTTCTATAAGTTATTTACATGAAGATCAGTATTTTGTTAATAGTTTTAAATTGAAAACCCTAAAATAACTACTTCTGTTCTATAAGTTATTTACTTGAAGATCAGAATATTGTTAATAGTTTAAAATTGAAAACTCTAAAATAACTACTTTTGTTCTATAAGTTATTTACTTGTAGAACAGAATTTTGTAGCAATTTAAAATCAAAATCTCCTAACTAATACTTTAGTTCCTTAAGTTATTTACTTGAAGATCAGAATTTTGTTAATAGTTTAAAATTGAAAACCCTAAAATAACTACTTTTGTTCTATAAGTTATTTACTTGAAGATCTGCATTTTGTTAATAGTTTAAAATTAAAAACTCTAAATTAACTACTTCTGTTCTATAAGTTATTTACTTGAAGAACAGAATTTTGTAGCAATGTAAAATCAAAATCTTCTAAATAATACTTTAGTTCTTTAAGTTATTTACTTGAAGATCAGAATTTTGCTAATAGTTTAAAATTAAAAACTCTAAATTAACTACTTGTGTTCTATAAGTTAAGTATATGAAGATCAGTATTTTGTTAATAGTTTAAAATTGAAAACCCTAAAATAACTACTTTTGTTCTATAAGTTATTTACTTGAAGATCTGCATTTTGTTAATAGTTTAAAATTAAAAACTCTAAAATAACTACTTTAGTTCTATATGTTATTTACTTGTAGAACAGAATTTTGTAGCAATTTAAAATCAAAATCTTCTAACTAATACTTTAGTTCCCTAAGTTATTTACTTGAAGATCAGAATTTTGTTAATAGTTTAAAATTGAAAACCCTAAAATAACTACTTTTGTTCTATAAGTTATTTACTAGAAGATCAGAATATTGTTAATAGTTTATAATTGAAAACTCTAAAATAACTACTTTAGTTCTATATGTTATTTACTTGTAGAACAGAATTTTGTAGCAATTTAAAATCAAAATCTTCTAACTAATACTTTAGTTCCTTAAGTTATTTACTTGAAGATCAGAATTTTGTTAATAGTTTAAAATTGAAAACCCTAAAATAACTACTTTTGTTCTATAAGTTATTTACATGAAGATCAGTATTTTGTTAATAGTTTAAAATTAAAAACTCTAAATTAACTACTTCTGTTCTATAAGTTATTTACATGAAGATCAGTATTTTGTTAATAGTTTAAAATTGAAAACCCTAAAATAACTACTTCTGTTCTATAAGTTATATACATGAAGATCAGAATATTGTTAATAGTTTAAAATTGAAAACTCTAAAATAACTACTTCTGTTCTATAAGTTATTTACTTGTAGAACAGAATTTTGTAGCAATTTAAAATCAAAATCTTCTAACTAATACTTTAGTTCCTTAAGTTATTTACTTGAAGATCAGAATTTTGTTAATAGTTTAAAATTGAAAACCCTAAAATAACTACTTTTGTTCTATAAGTTATTTACTTGAAGATCTGCATTTTGTTAATAGTTTAAAATTAAAAACTATTAATTAACTACTTCTGTTCTATAAGTTATTTACATGAAGATCAGTATTTTGTTAATAGTTTTAAATTGAAAACCCTAAAATAACTACTTCTGTTCTATAAGTTATTTACTTGAAGATCAGAATATTGTTAATAGTTTAAAATTGAAAACTCTAAAATAACTACTTTTGTTCTATAAGTTATTTACTTGTAGAACAGAATTTTGTAGCAATTTAAAATCAAAATCTCCTAACTAATACTTTAGTTCCTTAAGTTATTTACTTGAAGATCAGAATTTTGTTAATAGTTTAAAATTGAAAACCCTAAAATAACTACTTTTGTTCTATAAGTTATTTACTTGAAGATCTGCATTTTGTTAATAGTTTAAAATTAAAAACTCTAAATTAACTACTTCTGTTCTATAAGTTATTTACTTGAAGAACAGAATTTTGTAGCAATGTAAAATCAAAATCTTCTAAATAATACTTTAGTTCTTTAAGTTATTTACTTGAAGATCAGAATTTTGCTAATAGTTTAAAATTAAAAACTCTAAATTAACTACTTGTGTTCTATAAGTTAAGTATATGAAGATCAGTATTTTGTTAATAGTTTAAAATTGAAAACCCTAAAATAACTACTTTTGTTCTATAAGTTATTTACTTGAAGATCTGCATTTTGTTAATAGTTTAAAATTAAAAACTCTAAAATAACTACTTTAGTTCTATATGTTATTTACTTGTAGAACAGAATTTTGTAGCAATTTAAAATCAAAATCTTCTAACTAATACTTTAGTTCCTTAAGTTATTTACTTGAAGATCAGAATTTTGTTAATAGTTTAAAATTGAAAACCCTAAAATAACTACTTTAGTTCTATAAGTTATTTACATGAAGATCAGTATTTTGTTAATAGTTTAAAATTAAAAACTCTAAATTAACTACTTCTGTTCTATAAGTTATTTACATGAAGATCAGTATTTTGTTAATAGTTTAAAATTGAAAACCCTAAAATAACTACTTTTGTTCTATAAGTTATTTACTTGTAGAACAGAATTTTGTAGCAATTTAAAATCAAAATCTTCTAACTAATACTTTAGTTCCTTAAGTTATTTACTTGAAGATCAGAATATTGTTAATAGTTTAAAATTGAAAACTCTAAAATAACTACTTTAGTTCTATATGTTATTTACTTGTAGAACAGAATTTTGTAGCAATTTAAAATCAAAATCTTCTAACTAATACTTTAGTTCCTTAAGTTATTTACTTGAAGATCTGAATTTTGTTAATAGTTAAAAATTGAAAACCCTAAAATAACTAATTTTGTTCTATAAGTTATTTGCTTGAAGATCTGCATTTTGTTAGTAGTTTAAAATTAAAAACTCTAAATTAACTACTTCTGTTCTATAAGTTATTTACTTGAAGATCAGAATTTTGTTAATAGTTTAAATTTGAAAACTCTAAAATAACTACTTTTGTTCTATAAGTTATTTACTTGAAGAACAGAATTTTGTTAATAGTTTAAAATTAAAAACTCTAAGTTAACTACTTTTGTGCTATAAGTTATTTACTTGAAGATCTGCATTTTGTTAATAGTTTAAAATTAAAAACTCTAAATTAACTACTTCTGTTCTATAAGTTATTTACTTGAAGAACAGAATTTTGTAGCAATTTAAAATCAAAATCTTTTAACTAATACTTTAGTTCTTTAAGTTATTTACTTGAAGATCAGAATTTTGCTAATAATTTAAAATTGAAAACCCTAAAATAACTACTTTTGTTCTATAAGTTATTTACTTGAAGATCTGCATTTTGTTAATAGTTTAAAATTAAAAACTCTTAATTAACTACTTCTGTTCTATAAGTTATTTACATGAAGATCAGTATTTTGTTAATAGTTTAAAATTGAAAACCCTAAAATAACTACTTTTGTTCTATAAGTTATTTACTTGTTGAACAGAATTTTGTAGCAATTTAAAATCAAAATCTTCTAACTAATACTTTATTTCCTTAAGTTATTTACTTGAAGATCAGAATATTGTTAATAGTTTAAAATTGAAAACTCTAAAATAACTACTTTAGTTCTATATGTTATTTACTTGTAGAACAGAATTTTGTAGCAATTTAAAATCAAAATCTTCTAACTAATGCTTTAGTTCCTTAAGTTATTTACTTGAAGATCAGAATTTTGTTAATAGTTAAAAATTGAAAACCCTAAAATAACTAATTTTGTTCTATAAGTTATTTGCTTGAAGATCTGCATTTTGTTAGTAGTTTAAAATTAAAAACTCTAAATTAACTACTTCTGTTCTATAAGTTATTTACTTGAAGATCAGAATTTTGTTAATAGTTTAAAATTGAAAACTCTAAAATAACTACTTTTGTTCTATAAGTTATTTACTTGAAGAACAGAATTTTGTTAATAGTTTAAAATTAAAAACTCTAAGTTAACTACTTTTGTGCTATAAGTTATTTACTTGAAGATCTGCATTTTGTTAATAGTTTAAAATTAAAAACTCTAAATTAACTACTTCTGTTCTATAAGTTATTTACTTGAAGATCAGAATATTGTTAATAGTTTAAAATTGAAAACTCTAAAATAACTACTTTTGTTCTATAAGTTATTTACTTGAAGAACAGAATTTTGTAGCAATGTAAAATCAAAATCTTCTAACTAATACTTTAGTTCTTTAAGTTATTTTCTTGAAGATCAGAATTTTGCTAATAGTTTAAAATTGAAAACCCTAAAATAACTACTTTTGTTCTATAAGTTATTTACTTGTAGATCTGCATTTTGTTAATAGTTTAAAATTAAAAACTCTAAATTAACTACTTCTGTTCTATAAGTTATTTACATGAAGATCAGTATTTTGTTAATAGTTTAAAATTGAAAACCCTAAAATAACTACTTCTGTTCTATAAGTTATATACATGAAGATCAGAATATTGTTAATAATTTAAAATTGAAAACTCTAAAATAACTACTTTTGTTCTATAAGTTATTTACTTGTAGAACAGAATTTTGTAGCAATTTAAAATCAAAATCTTCTAACTAATACTTTAGTTCCTTAAGTTATTTACTTGAAGATCAGAATTTTGTTAATAGTTTAAAATTGAAAACCCTAAAATAACTACTTTTGTTCTATAAGTTATTTACTTGAAGATCTGCATTTTGTTAATAGTTTAAAATTAAAAACTCTTAATTAACTACTTCTGTTCTATAAGTTATTTACATGAAGATCAGTATTTTGTTAATAGTTTAAAATTGAAAACCCTAAAATAACTACTTCTGTTCTATAAGTTATTTACTTGAAGATCAGAATATTGTTAATAGTTTAAAATTGAAAACTCTAAAATAACTACTTTTGTTCTATAAGTTATTTACTTGTAGAACAGAATTTTGTAGCAATTTAAAATCAAAATCTCCTAACTAATACTTTAGTTCCTTAAGTTATTTACTTGAAGATCAGAATTTTGTTAATAGTTTAAAATTGAAAACCCTAAAATAACTACTTTTGTTCTATAAGTTATTTACTTGAAGATCTGCATTTTGTTAATAGTTTAAAATTAAAAACTCTAAATTAACTACTTCTGTTCTATAAGTTATTTACATGAAGATCAGTATTTTGTTAATAGTTTAAAATTGAAAACCCTAAAATAACTACTTTTGTTCTATAAGTTATTTACTTGAAGAACAGAATTTTGTAGCAATGTAAAATCAAAATCTTCTAAATAATACTTTAGTTCTTTAAGTTATTTACTTGAAGATCAGAATTTTGCTAATAGTTTAAAATTAAAAACTCTAAATTAACTACTTGTGTTCTATAAGTTAAGTATATGAAGATCAGTATTTTGTTAATAGTTTAAAATTGAAAACCCTAAAATAACTACTTTTGTTCTATAAGTTATTTACTTGAAGATCTGCATTTTGTTAATAGTTTAAAATTAAAAACTCTAAAATAACTACTTTAGTTCTATATGTTATTTACTTGTAGAACAGAATTTTGTAGCAATTTAAAATCAAAATCTTCTAACTAATACTTTAGTTCCCTAAGTTATTTACTTGAAGATCAGAATTTTGTTAATAGTTTAAAATTGAAAACCCTAAAATAACTACTTTTGTTCTATAAGTTATTTACTAGAAGATCAGAATATTGTTAATAGTTTATAATTGAAAACTCTAAAATAACTACTTTAGTTCTATATGTTATTTACTTGTAGAACAGAATTTTGTAGCAATTTAAAATCAAAATCTTCTAACTAATACTTTAGTTCCTTAAGTTATTTACTTGAAGATCAGAATTTTGTTAATAGTTTAAAATTGAAAACCCTAAAATAACTACTTTTGTTCTATAAGTTATTTACATGAAGATCAGTATTTTGTTAATAGTTTAAAATTAAAAACTCTAAATTAACTACTTCTGTTCTATAAGTTATTTACATGAAGATCAGTATTTTGTTAATAGTTTAAAATTGAAAACCCTAAAATAACTACTTCTGTTCTATAAGTTATATACATGAAGATCAGAATATTGTTAATAGTTTAAAATTGAAAACTCTAAAATAACTACTTTTGTTCTATAAGTTATTTACTTGTAGAACAGAATTTTGTAGCAATTTAAAATCAAAATCTTCTAACTAATACTTTAGTTCCTTAAGTTATTTACTTGAAGATCAGAATTTTGTTAATAGTTTAAAATTGAAAACCCTAAAATAACTACTTTTGTTCTATAAGTTATTTACTTGAAGATCTGCATTTTGTTAATAGTTTAAAATTAAAAACTCTTAATTAACTACTTCTGTTCTATAAGTTATTTACATGAAGATCAGTATTTTGTTAATAGTTTAAAATTGAAAACCCTAAAATAACTACTTCTGTTCTATAAGTTATTTACTTGAAGATCAGAATATTGTTAATAGCTTAAAATTGAAAACTCTAAAATAACTACTTTTGTTCTATAAGTTATTTACTTGTAGAACAGAATTTTGTAGCAATTTAAAATCAAAATCTCCTAACTAATACTTTAGTTCCTTAAGTTATTTACTTGAAGATCAGAATTTTGTTAATAGTTTAAAATTGAAAACCCTAAAATAACTACTTTTGTTCTATAAGTTATTTACTTGAAGATCTGCATTTTGTTAATAGTTTAAAATTAAAAACTCTAAATTAACTACTTCTGTTCTATAAGTTATTTACATGAAGATCAGTATTTTGTTAATAGTTTAAAATTGAAAACCCTAAAATAACTACTTTTGTTCTATAAGTTATTTACTTGAAGAACAGAATTTTGTAGCAATGTAAAATCAAAATCTTCTAAATAATACTTTAGTTCTTTAAGTTATTTACTTGAAGATCAGAATTTTGCTAATAGTTTAAAATTAAAAACTCTAAATTAACTACTTGTGTTCTATAAGTTAAGTATATGAAGATCAGTATTTTGTTAATAGTTTAAAATTGAAAACCCTAAAATAACTACTTTTGTTCTATAAGTTATTTACTTGAAGATCTGCATTTTGTCAATAGTTTAAAATTAAAAACTCTAAAATAACTACTTTAGTTCTATATGTTATTTACTTGTAGAACAGAATTTTGTAGCAATTTAAAATCAAAATCTTCTAACTAATACTTTAGTTCCCTAAGTTATTTACTTGAAGATCAGAATTTTGTTAATAGTTTAAAATTGAAAACCCTAAAATAACTACTTTTGTTCTATAAGTTATTTACTAGAAGATCAGAATATTGTTAATAGTTTATAATTGAAAACTCTAAAATAACTACTTTAGTTCTATATGTTATTTACTTGTAGAACAAAATTTTGTAGCAATTTAAAATCAAAATCTTCTAACTAATACTTTAGTTCCTTAAGTTATTTACTTGAAGATCAGAATTTTGTTAATAGTTTAAAATTGAAAACCCTAAAATAACTACTTTTGTTCTATAAGTTATTTACATGAAGATCAGTATTTTGTTAATAGTTTAAAATTGAAAACCCTAAAATAACTACTTTTGTTCTATAAGTTATTTACTTGTAGAACAGAATTTTGTAGCAATTTAAAATCAAAATCTTCTAACTAATACTTTAGTTCATTAAGTTATTTACTTGAAGATCAGAATTTTGTTAATAGTTTAAAATTGAAAACCCTAAAATAACTACTTTTGTTCTATAAGTTATTTACTTGAAGATCAGAATATTGTTAATAGTTTAAAATTGAAAACTCTAAAATAACTACTTTAGTTCTATATGTTATTTACTTGTAGAACAGAATTTTGTAGCAATTTAAAATCAAAATCTTCTAACTAATACTTTAGTTCCTTAAGTTATTTACTTGAAGATGAGAATTTTGTTAATAGTTAAAAATTGAAAACCCTAAAATAACTAATTTTGTTCTATAAGTTATTTGCTTGAAGATCTGCATTTTGTTAGTAGTTTAAAATTAAAAACTCTAAATTAACTACTTCTGTTCTATAAGTTATTTACTTGAAGATCAGAATTTTGTTAATAGTTTAAAATTGAAAACTCTAAAATAACTACTTTTGTTCTATAAGTTATTTACTTGAAGAACAGAATTTTGTTAATAGTTTAAAATTAAAAACTCTAAGTTAACTACTTTTGTTCTATAAGTTATTTACTTGAAGATCTGCATTTTGTTAATAGTTTAAAATTAAAAACTCTAAATTAACTACTTCTGTTCTATAAGTTATTTACTTGAAGATCAGAATATTGTTAATAGTTTAAAATTGAAAACTCTAAAATAACTACTTTTGTTCTATAAGTTATTTACTTGAAAAACAGAATTTTGTAGCAATGTAAAATCAAAATCTTCTAACTAATACTTTAGTTCTTTAAGTTATTTACTTGAAGATCAGAATTTTGCTAATAGTTTAAAATTGAAAACCCTAAAATAACTACTTTTGTTCTATAAGTTATTTACTTGAAGATCTGCATTTTGTTAATAGTTTAAAATTAAAAACTATAGATTAACTACTTCTGTTCTATAAGTTATTTACATGAAGATCAGTATTTTGTTAATAGTTTAAAATTGAAAACCCTAAAATAACTACTTCTGTTCTATAAGTTATATACATGAAGATCAGAATATTGTTAATAGTTTAAAATTGAAAACTCTAAAATAACTACTTTTCTTCTATAAGTTATTTACTTGTAGAACAGAATTTTGTAGCAATTTAAAATCAAAATCTTCAAACTAATACTTTAGTTCCTTAAGTTATTTACTTGAAGATCAGAATTTTGTTAATAGTTTAAAATTGAAAACCCTAAAATAACTACTTTTGTTCTATAAGTTATTTACTTGAAGAACAGAATTTTGTAGCAATGTAAAATCAAAATCTTCTAACTAATACTTTAGTTCTTTAAGTTATTTACTTGAAGATCAGAATTTTGCTAATAGTTTAAAATTGAAAACCCTAAAATAACTACTTTTGTTCTATAAGTTATTTACTTGAAGATCTGCATTTTGTTAATAGTTTAAAATTAAAAACTCTAAATTAACTACTTCTGTTCTATAAGTTAAGTATATGAAGATCAGTATTTTGTTAATAGTTTAAAATTGAAAACCCTAAAATAACCACTTTTGTTCTATAAGTTATTTACTTGAAGATCTGCATTTTGTTAATAGTTTAAAATTAAAAACTCTAAATTAACTACTTCTGTTCTATAAGTTATTTACTTGAAGAACAGAATTTTGTAGCAATTTAAAATCAAAATCTTTTAACTAATACTTTAGTTCTTTAAGTTATTTACTTGAAGATCAGAATTTTGCTAATAGTTTAAAATTGAAAACCCTAAAATAACTACTTTTGTTCTATAAGTTATTTACTTGAAGATCTGCATTTTGTTAATAGTTTAAAATTAAAAACTCTTAATTAACTACTTCTGTTCTATAAGTTATTTACATGAAGATCAGTATTTTGTTAATAGTTTAAAATTGAAAACCCTAAAATAACTACTTCTGTTCTACAAGTTATTTACTTGAAGATCAGAATATTGTTAATAGTTTAAAATTGAAAACCCTAAAATAACTACTTTTGTTCTATAAGTTATTTACTTGAAGATCTGCATTTTGTTAATAGTTTAAAATTAAAAACTCTAAATTAACTACTTCTGTTCTATAAGTTATTTACATGAAGATCAGTATTTTGTTAATAGTTTAAAATTGAAAACCCTAAAATAACTACTTTTGTTCTATAAGTTATTTACTTGAAGAACAGAATTTTGTAGCGATGTAAAATCAAAATCTTCTAACTAATACTTTAGTTCTTTAAGTTATTTACTTGAAGATCAGAATTTTGCTAATAGTTTAAAATTAAAAACTCTAAATTAACTACTTCTGTTCTATAAGTTAAGTATATGAAGATCAGTATTTTGCTAATAGTTTAAAATTGAAAACCCTAAAATAACTACTTTTGTTCTATAAGTTATTTACTTGAAGATCTGCATTTTGTTAATAGTTTAAAATTAAAAACTATTAATTAACTACTTCTGTTCTATAAGTTATTTACATGAAGATCAGTATTTTGTTAATAGTTTAAAATTTAAACCCTAAAATAACTACTTCTGTTCTATAAGTTATTTACTTGAAGATCAGAATATTGTTAATAGTTTAAAATTGAAAACTCTAAAATAACTACTTTTGTTCTATAAGTTATTTACTTGTAGAACAGAATTTTGTAGCAATTTAAAATCAAAATCTCCTAACTAATACTTTAGTTCCTTAAGTTATTTACTTGAAGATCAGAATTTTGTTAATAGTTTAAAATTGAAAACCCTAAAATAACTACTTTTGTTCTATAAGTTATTTACTTGAAGATCTGCATTTTGTTAATAGTTTAAAATTAAAAACTCTAAATTAACTACTTCTGTTCTATAAGTTAAGTATATGAAGATCAGTATTTTGTTAATAGTTTAAAATTGAAAACCCTAAAATAACTACTTTTGTTCTATAAGTTATTTACTTGAAGATCTGCATTTTGTTAATAGTTTAAAATTAAAAACTTTAAATTAACTACTTCTGTTCTATAAGTTATTTACTTGAAGATCAGTATTTTGTTAATAGTTTAAAATTGAAAACCCTAAAATAACTACTTTTGTTCTATTAGTTATTTACATGAAGATCAGTATTTTGTTAATAGTTTAAAATTGAAAACCCTAAAATAACTACTTTGGTTCTATAAGTTATTTACTTGTAGAACAGAATTTTGTAGCAATTTAAAATCAAAATCTTCTAACTAATACTTTAGTTCCTTAAGTTATTTACTTAAAGATCAGAATTTTGTTAATAGTTTAAAATTGAAAACCTTAAAATAACTACTTTTGTTCTATAAGTTATTTACTTGAAGATCAGAATATTGTTAGTAGTTTAAAATTGAAAACTCTAAAATAACTACTTTAGTTCTATAAGTTATTTACTTGTAGAACAGAATTTTGTAGCAATTTAAAATCAAAATCTTCTAATTAATACTTTAGTTCTTTAAGTTATTTACTTGAAGATCAGAATTTTGCTAATAGTTTAAAATTAAAAACTCTAAATTAACTACTTCTGTTCTATAAGTTAAGTATATGAAGATCAGTATTTTGTTAATAGTTTAAAATTGAAAACCATAAAATAACTACTTTTGTTCTATAAGTTATTTACTTGAAGATCTGCATTTTGTTAATAGTTTAAAATTAAAAACTCTAAAATAACTACTTTAGTTCTATATGTTATTTACTTGTAGAACAGAATTTTGTAGCAATTTAAAATCAAAATCTTCTAACTAATACTTTAGTTCCTTAAGTCATTTACTTGAAGATCAGAATTTTGTTAATAGTTTAAAATTGAAAACCCTAAAATAACTACTTTTGTTCTATAAGTTATTTACATGAAGATCAGAATATTGTTAATAGTTTAAAATTGAAAACTCTAAAATAACTACTTTAGTTCTATATGTTATTTACTTGTAGAACAGAATTTTGTAGCAATTTAAAATCAAAATCTTCAAACTAATACTTTAGTTCCTTAAGTTATTTACTTGAAGATCAGAATTTTGTTAATAGTTTAAAATTGAAAACCCTAAAATAACTACTTTTGTTCTATAAGTTATTTACATGAAGATCAGTATTTTGTTAATAGTTTAAAATTGAAATCCCTAAAATAACTACTTTTGTTCTATAAGTTATTTACTTGTAGAACAGAATTTTGTAGCAATTTAAAATCAAAATCTTCTAACTAATACTTTAGTTCCTTAAGTTATTTACTTGAAGATCAGAATTTTGTTAATAGTTTAAAATTGAAAACCCTAAAATAACTACTTTTGTTCTATAAGTTATTTACATGAAGATCAGTATTTTGTTAATAGTTTAAAATTGAAATCCCTAAAATAACTACTTTTGTTCTATAAGTTATTTACTTGTAGAACAGAATTTTGTAGCAATTTAAAATCAAAATCTTCTAACTAATACTTTAGTTCCTTAAGTTATTTACTTGAAGATCAGAATTTTGTTAATAGTTTAAAATTGAAAACCCTAAAATAACTACTTTTGTTCTATAAGTTATTTACATGAAGATCAGTATTTTGTTAATAGTTTAAAATTGAAATCCCTAAAATAACTACTTTTGTTCTATAAGTTATTTACTTGTAGAACAGAATTTTGTAGCAATTTAAAATCAAAATCTTCTAACTAATACTTTAGTTCCTTAAGTTATTTACTTGAAGATCAGAATTTTGTTAATAGTTTAAAATTGAAAACCCTAAAATAACTACTTTTGTTCTATAAGTTATTTACTTGAAGATCAGAATATTGTTAATAGTTTAAAATTGAAAACTCTAAAATAACTACTTTAGTTCTATATGTTATTTACTTGTAGAACAGAATTTTGTAGCAATTTAAAATCAAAATCTTCTAACTAATACTTTAGTTCCTTAAGTTATTTACTTGAAGATCAGAATTTTGTTAATAGTTATAAATTGAAAACCGTAAAATAACTAATTTTGTTCTATAAGTTATTTACTTGAAGAACAGAATTTTGTAGCAATGTAAAGTCAAAATCTTCTAACTAATACTTTAGTTCTTTAAGTTATTTACTTGAAGATCAGAATTTTATAATAGTTTAAAATTGAAAACCCTAAAATAACTAATTTTGTTCTATAAGTTATTTACTTGAAGATCTGCATTTTGTTAATAGTTTAAAATTAAAAACTCTAAATTAACTACTTCTGTTCTATAAGTTATTAACATGAAGATCAGTATTTTGTTAATAGTTTAAAATTTAAACCCTAAAATAACTACTTCTGTTCTATAAGTTATTTACTTGAAGATCAGAATATTGTTAATAGTTTAAAATTGAAAACTCTAAAATAACTACTTTTGTTCTATAAGTTATTTACTTGTAGAACAGAATTTTGTAGCAATTTAAAATCAAAATCTCCTAACTAATACTTTAGTTCCTTAAGTTATTTACTTGAAGATCTGCATTTTGTTAATAGTTTAAAATTAAAAACTCTAAATTAACTACTTCTGTTCTATAAGTTAAGTATATGAAGATCAGTATTTTGTTAATAGTTTAAAATTGAAAACCCTAAAATAACTACTTTTGTTCTATAAGTTATTTACTTGATGATCTGCATTTTGTTAATAGTTTAAAATTAAAAACTCTAAATTAACTACTTCTGTTCTATAAGTTATTTACTTGAAGATCAGTATTTTGTTAATAGTTTAAAACTGAAAACCCTAAAATAACTACTTTTGTTCTATTAGTTATTTACATGAAGATCAGTATTTTGTTAATAGTTTAAAATTGAAAACCCTAAAATAACTACTTTTGTTCTATAAGTTATTTACTTGTAGAACAGAATTTTGTAGCAATTTAAAATCAAAATCTTCTAACTAATACTTTAGTTCCTTAAGTTATTTACTTAAAGATCAGAATTTTGTTAATAGTTTAAAATTGAAAACCTTAAAATAACTACTTTTGTTCTATAAGTTATTTACTTGAAGATCAGAATATTGTTAGTAGTTTAAAATTGAAAACTCTAAAATAACTACTTTAGTTCTATAAGTTATTTACTTGTAGAACAGAATTTTGTAGCAATTTAAAATCAAAATCTTCTAATTAATACTTTAGTTCTTTAAGTTATTTACTTGAAGATCAGAATTTTGCTAATAGTTTAAAATTAAAAACTCTAAATTAACTACTTCTGTTCTATAAGTTAAGTATATGAAGATCAGTATTTTGTTAATAGTTTAAAATTGAAAACCATAAAATAACTACTTTTGTTCTATAAGTTATTTACTTGAAGATCTGCATTTTGTTAATAGTTTAAAATTAAAAACTCTAAAATAACTACTTTAGTTCTATATGTTATTTACTTGTAGAACAGAATTTTGTAGCAATTTAAAATCAAAATCTTCTAACTAATACTTTAGTTCCTTAAGTCATTTACTTGAAGATCAGAATTTTGTTAATAGTTTAAAATTGAAAACCCTAAAATAACTACTTTTGTTCTATAAGTTATTTACTAGAAGATCAGAATATTGTTAATAGTTTAAAATTGAAAACTCTAAAATAACTACTTTAGTTCTATATGTTATTTACTTGTAGAACAGAATTTTGTAGCAATTTAAAATCAAAATCTTCTAACTAATACTTTAGTTCCTTAAGTTATTTACTTGAAGATCAGAATTTTGTTAATAGTTTAAAATTGAAAACCCTAAAATAACTACTTTTGTTCTATAAGTTATTTACATGAAGATCAGTATTTTGTTAATAGTTTAAAATTGAAATCCCTAAAATAACTACTTTTGTTCTATAAGTTATTTACTTGTAGAACAGAATTTTGTAGCAATTTAAAATCAAAATCTTCTAACTAATACTTTAGTTCCTTAAGTTATTTACTTGAAGATCAGAATTTTGTTAATAGTTTAAAATTGAAAACCCTAAAATAACTACTTTTGTTCTATAAGTTATTTACTTGAAGATCAGAATATTGTTAATAGTTTAAAATTGAAAACTCTAAAATAACTACTTTAGTTCTATATGTTATTTACTTGTAGAACAGAATTTTGTAGCAATTTAAAATCAAAATCTTCTAACTAATACTTTAGTTCCTTAAGTTATTTACTTGAAGATCAGAATTTTGTTAATAGTTATAAATTGAAAACCCTAAAATAACTAATTTTGTTCTATAAGTTATTTACTTGAAGAACAGAATTTTGTAGCAATGTAAAGTCAAAATCTTCTAACTAATACTTTAGTTCTTTAAGTTATTTACTTGAAGATCAGAATTTTATAATAGTTTAAAATTGAAAACCCTAAAATAACTAATTTTGTTCTATAAGTTATTTACTTGAAGATCTGCATTTTGTTAATAGTTTAAAATTAAAAACTCTAAATTAACTACTTCTGTTCTATAAGTTATTTACATGAAGATCAGTATTTTGTTAATAGTTTAAAATTGAAAACCCTAAAATAACTACTTTTGTTCTATAAGTTATTTACTTGAAGAACAGAATTTTGTAGCAAAGTAATTTCAAAATCTTCTAACTAATACTTTAGTTCTTTAAGTTATTTACTTGAAGATCAGAATTTTGCTAATAGTTTAAAATTAAAAACTCTAAATTAACTACTTCTGTTCTATAAGTTAAGTATATGAAGATCAGTATTTTGTTAATAGTTTAAAATTGAAAACCCTAAAATAACCACTTTTGTTCTATAAGTTATTTACTTGAAGATCTGCATTTTGTTAATAGTTTAAAATTAAAAACTCTAAATTAACTACTTCTGTTCTATAAGTTAAGTATAAGAAGATCAGTATTTTGTTAATAGTTTAAAATTGAAAACCCTAAAATAACTACTTTTGTTCTATAAGTTATTTACTTGAAGATCTGCATTTTGTTAATAGTTTAAAATTAAAAACTCTAAATTAACTACTTCTGTTCTATAAGTTATTTACTTGAAGATCAGTATTTTGTTAATAGTTTAAAATTGAAAACCCTAAAATAACTACTTTTGTTCTATTAGTTATTTACATGAAGATCAGTATTTTGTTAATAGTTTAAAATTGAAAACCCTAAAATAACTACTTTTGTTCTATAAGTTATTTACTTGTAGAACAGAATTTTGTAGCAATTTAAAATCAAAATCTTCTAACTAATACTTTAGTTCCTTAAGTTATTTACTTGAAGATCAGAATTTTGTTAATAGTTTACAATTGAAAACCCTAAAATAACTACTTTTGTTCTATAAGTTATTTACTTGAAGATCAGAATATTGTTAATAGTTTAAAATTGAAAACTCTAAAATAACTACTTTAGTTCTACAAGTTATTTACTTGTAGAACAGAATTTTGTAGCAATTTAAAATCAAAATCTTCTAACTAATACTTTAGTTCCTTAAGTTATTTACTTGAAGATCAGAATTTTGTTAATAGTTTAAAATTGAAAACCCAAAAATAACTAATTTTGTTCTATAAGTTATTTACTTGAAGATCTGCATTTTGTTAGTAGTTTAAAATTAAAAACTCTAAATTAACTACTTCTGTTCTATAAGTTATTTACTTGAAGATCAGAATTTTGTTAATAGTTTAAAATTGAAAACTCTAAAATAACTACTTTTGTTCTATAAGTTATTTACTTGAAGATCAGAATATTGTTAACAGTTTAAAATTGAAAACTCTAAAATAACTACTTTTGTTCTATAAGTTATTTACTTGTAGAACAGAATTTTGTAGCAATTTAAAATCAAAATCTTCTAACTAATACTTTAGTTCCTTAAGTTATTTACTTGAAGATCAGAATTTTGTTAATAGTTTAAAATTGAAAACCCTAAAATAACTACTTTTGTTCTAAAAAGTTATTTACTTGAAGATCAGAATTTTGTTAATAGTTTAAAATTGAAAACTCTAAAATAACTACTTCTGTTCTATAAGTTATTTACTTGAAGATCAGAATATTATTAATAGTTTAAAATTGAAAACTCTAATATAACTACTTTTGTTCTATAAGTTATTTACTTGTAGAACAAAATTTTGTAGCAATTTAAAATCAAAATCTTCTAACTAATACTTTAGTTCCTCAAGTTATTTACTTGAAGATCAGAATTTTGTTAATAGTTTAAAATTGAAAACCCTAAAATAACTACTTTTGTTCTATAAGTTATTTACATGAAGATCAGTATTTTGTTAATAGTTTAAAATTGAAAACCCTAAAATAACTACTTTTGTTCTATAAGTTATTTACTTGTAGAACAGAATTTTGTAGCAATTTAAAATCAAAATCTTCTAACTAATACTTTAGTTCCTTAAGTTATTTACTTGAAGATCAGAATTTTGTTAATAGTTTAAAATTGAAAACCCTAAAATAACTTTTTTTTTTCTATAAGTTATTTACTTGAAGATCAGAATATTGTTAATAGTTTAAAATTGAAAACTCTAAAATAACTACTTTAGTTCTATATGTTAGTTACTTGTAGAACAGAATTTTGTAGCAATTTAAAATCAAAATCTTCTAACTAATACTTTAGTTCCTTAAGTTATTTACTTGAAGATCAGAATTTTGTTAATAGTTTAAAATTGAAAACCCTAAAATAACTACTTTTGTTCTATAGGTTATTTACTTGAAGAACAGAATTTTGTAGCAATGTAAAGTCAAAATCTTCTAACTAATACTTTAGTACTTTAAGTTATTTACTTGAAGATCAGAATTTTATAATAGTTAAAAATTGAAAACCCTAAAATAACTAATTTTGTTCTATAAGTTATTTGCTTGAAGATCTGCATTTTGTTAGTAGTTTAAAATTAAAAACTCTAAATTAACTACTTCTGTTCTATAAGTTATTTACTTGAAGAACAAAATTTTGTTAATAGTTTAAAATTAAAAACTCTAAATTAAATACTTTTGTTCTATAAGTTATTTACTTGAAGATCTGCATTTTGTTAATAGTTTAAAATTAAAAACTCTAAATTAACTACTTCTGTTCTATAAGTTAATTACTTGAAGATCAGAATATTGTTAATAGTTTAAAATTGAAAACTCTAAAATAACTACTTTTGTTCTATAAGTTATTTACTTGAAGAACAGAATTTTGTAGCAATATACAATCAAAATCTTCTAACTAATACTTTAGTTCTTTAAGTTATTTACTTGAAGATCAGAATTTTGCTAATAGTTTAAAATTGAAAACCCTAAACTAACTACTTTTGTTCTATAAGTTATTTACTTGAAGATCTGCATTTTGTTAATAGTTTAAAATTAAAAACTCTAAATTAACTACTTCTGTTCTATAAGTTATTTACATGAAGATCAGTATTTTGTTAATAGTTTAAAATTGAAAACCCTAAAATAACTACTTCTGTTCTATAAGTTATTTACTTGAAGATCAGAATATTGTTAATAGTTTAAAATTGAAAACTCTAAAATAACTACTTTTGTTCTATAAGTTATTTACTTGTAGAACAGAATTTTGTAGCAATTTAAAATCAAAATCTTCTATCTAATACTTTAGTTCCTTAAGTTATTTACTTGAAGATCAGAATTTTGTTAATAGTTTAAAATTGAAAACCCTAAAATAACTACTTTAGTTCCTTAAGTTATTTACTTGAAGATCAGAATTTTGTTAATAGTTTAAAATTGATAACCCTAAAATAACTACTTTTGTTCTATAAGTTATTTACTTGAAGATCTGCATTTTGTTAATAGTTTAAAATTAAAAACTCTAAATTAACTACTTCTGTTCTATAAGTTATTTACATGAAGATCAGTATTTTGTTAATAGTTTAAAATTGAAAACCCTAAAATAACTACTTTTGTTCTATAAGTTATTTACTTGAAGAACAGAATTTTGTAGCAATGTAAAATCAAAATCTTCTAACTAATACTTTAGTTCTTTAAGTTATTTACTTGAAGATCAGAATTTTTCTAATAGTTTACAATTAAAAACTCTAAATTAACTACTTCTGTTCTATAAGTTAAGTATATGAAGATCAGTATTTTGTTAATAGTTTAAAATTGAAAACCCTAAAATAACCACTTTTGTTCTATAAGTTATTTACTTGAAGATCTGCATTTTGTTAATAGTTTAAAATTAAAAACTCTAAATTAACTACTTCTGTTCTATAAGTTAAGTATATGAAGATCAGTATTTTGTTAATAGTTTAAAATTGAAAACCCTAAAATAACTACTTTTGTTCTATAAGTTATTTACTTGAAGATCTGCATTTTGTTAATAGTTTAAAATTAAAAACTCTAAATTAACTACTTCTGTTCTATAAGTTATTTACTTGAAGATCAGTATTTTGTTAATAGCTTAAAATTGAAAACCCTAAAATAACTACTTTTGTTCTATTAGTTATTTACATGAAGATCAGTATTTTGTTAATAGTTTAAAATTGAAAACCCTAAAATAACTACTTTTGTTCTATAAGTTATTTACTTGTAGAACAGAATTTTGTAGCAATTTAAAATCAAAATCTTCTAACTAATACTTTAGTTCCTTAAGTTATTTACTTGAAGATCAGAATTTTGTTAATAGTTTAAAATTGAAAACCCTAAAATAACTACTTTTGTTCTATAGGTTATTTACTTGAAGAACAGAATTTTGTAGCAATGTAAAGTCAAAATCTTCTAACTAATACTTTAGTTCTTTAAGTTATTTACTTGAAGATCAGAATTTTATAATAGTTAAAAATTGAAAACCCTAAAATAACTAATTTTGTTCTATAAGTTATTTGCTTGAAGATCTGCATTTTGTTAGTAGTTTAAAATTAAAAACTCTAAATTAACTACTTCTGTTCTATAAGTTATTTACTTGAAGAACAAAATTTTGTTAATAGTTTAAAATTAAAAACTCTAAATTAAATACTTTTGTTCTATAAGTTATTTACTTGAAGATCTGCATTTTGTTAATAGTTTAAAATTAAAAACTCTAAATTAACTACTTCTGTTCTATAAGTTAATTACTTGAAGATCAGAATATTGTTAATAGTTTAAAATTGAAAACTCTAAAATAACTACTTTTGTTCTATAAGTTATTTACTTGAAGAACAGAATTTTGTAGCAATATACAATCAAAATCTTCTAACTAATACTTTAGTTCTTTAAGTTATTTACTTGAAGATCAGAATTTTGCTAATAGTTTAAAATTGAAAACCCTAAACTAACTACTTTTGTTCTATAAGTTATTTACTTGAAGATCTGCATTTTGTTAATAGTTTAAAATTAAAAACTCTAAATTAACTACTTCTGTTCTATAAGTTATTTACATGAAGATCAGTATTTTGTTAATAGTTTAAAATTGAAAACCCTAAAATAACTACTTCTGTTCTATAAGTTATTTACTTGAAGATCAGAATATTGTTAATAGTTTAAAATTGAAAACTCTAAAATAACTACTTTTGTTCTATAAGTTATTTACTTGTAGAACAGAATTTTGTAGCAATTTAAAATCAAAATCTTCTATCTAATACTTTAGTTCCTTAAGTTATTTACTTGAAGATCAGAATTTTGTTAATAGTTTAAAATTGAAAACCCTAAAATAACTACTTTAGTTCCTTAAGTTATTTACTTGAAGATCAGAATTTTGTTAATAGTTTAAAATTGATAACCCTAAAATAACTACTTTTGTTCTATAAGTTATTTACTTGAAGATCTGCATTTTGTTAATAGTTTAAAATTAAAAACTCTAAATTAACTACTTCTGTTCTATAAGTTATTTACATGAAGATCAGTAATTTGTTAATAGTTTAAAATTAAAAACCCTAAAATAACTACTTTTGTTCTATAAGTTATTTACTTGAAGAACAGAATTTTGTAGCAATGTAAAATCAAAATCTTCTAACTAATACTTTAGTTCTTTAAGTTATTTACTTGAAGATCAGAATTTTTCTAATAGTTTACAATTAAAAACTCTAAATTAACTACTTCTGTTCTATAAGTTAAGTATATGAAGATCAGTATTTTGTTAATAGTTTAAAATTGAAAACCCTAAAATAACCACTTTTGTTCTATAAGTTATTTACTTGAAGATCTGCATTTTGTTAATAGTTTAAAATTAAAAACTCTAAATTAACTACTTCTGTTCTATAAGTTAAGTATATGAAGATCAGTATTTTGTTAATAGTTTAAAATTGAAAACCCTAAAATAACTACTTTTGTTCTATAAGTTATTTACTTGAAGATCTGCATTTTGTTAATAGTTTAAAATTAAAAACTCTAAATTAACTACTTCTGTTCTATAAGTTATTTACTTGAAGATCAGTATTTTGTTAATAGTTTAAAATTGAAAACCCTAAAATAACTACTTTTGTTCTATTAGTTATTTACATGAAGATCAGTATTTTGTTAATAGTTTAAAATTGAAAACCCTAAAATAACTACTTTTGTTCTATAAGTTATTTACTTGTAGAACAGAATTTTGTAGCAATTTAAAATCAAAATCTTCTAACTAATACTTTAGTTCCTTAAGTTATTTACTTGAAGATCAGAATTTTGTTAATAGTTTAAAATTGAAAACCCTAAAATAACTACTTTTGTTCTATAAGTTATTTACTTGAAGATCAGAATATTGTTAATAGTTTAAAATTGAAAACTCTAAAATAACTACTTTAGTTCTATAAGTTATTTACTTGTAGAACAGAATTTTGTAGCAATTTAAAATCAAAATCTTCTAACTAATACTTTAGTTCCTTAAGTTATTTACTTGAAGTTCAGAATTTTGTTAATAGTTTAAAATTGAAAACCCTAAAATAACTACTTTTGTTCTATAAGTTATTTACTTGAAGAACAGAATTTTGTAGCAATGTAAAGTCAAAATCTTCTAACTAATACTTTAGTTCTTTAAGTTATTTACTTGAAGATCAGAATTTTATAATAGTTTAAAATTGAAAACCCTAAAATAACTAATTTTGTTCTATAAGTTATTTACTTGAAGATCTGCATTTTGTTAGTAGTTTAAAATTAAAAACTCTAAATTAACTACTTCTGTTCTATAAGTTATTTACTTGAAGATCTGCATTTTGTTAATAGTTTAAAATTAAAAACTCTAAATTAACTACTTCTGTTCTATAAGTTAAGTATATGAAGATCTGTATTTTGTTAATAGTTTAAAATTGAAAACCCTAAACAACTACTTTTGTTCTATAAGTTATTTACTTGAAGATCTGCATTTTGTTAATAATTTAAAATTAAAAACTCTAAATTAACTACTTCTGTTCTATAAGTTATTTTTACTTGAAGAACAGAATTTTGTAGCAATTTAAAATCAAAATCTTTTAACTAATACTTTAGTTCTTTAAGTTATTTACTTAAAGATCAGAATTTTGCTAATAGTTTAAAATTGAAAACCCTAAAATAACTACTTTTGTTCTATAAGTTATTTACTTGAAGATCTGCATTTTGTTAATAGTTTAAAATTAAAAACTCTTAATTAACTACTTCTGTTCTATAAGTTATTTACATGAAGATCAGTATTTTGTTAATAGTTTAAAATTGAAAACCCAAAAATAACTACTTCTGTTCTATAAGTTATTTACTTGAAGATCAGAATATTGTTAATAGTTTAAAATTGAAAACCCTAAAATAACTACTTTTGTTCTATAAGTTATTTACTTGAAGATCTGCATTTTGTTAATAGTTTAAAATTAAAAACTCTAAATTAACTACTTCTGTTCTATAAGTTATTTACATGAAGATCAGTATTTTGTTAATAGTTTAAAATTGAAAACCCTAAAATAACTACTTTTGTTCTATAAGTTATTTACTTGAAGAACAGAATTTTGTAGCAATGTAAAATCAAAATCTTCTAACTAATACTTTAGTTCTTTAAGTTATTTACTTGAAGATCAGTATTTTGCTAATAGTTTAAAATTGAAAACCCTAAAATAACTACTTTTGTTCTATAAGTTATTTACTTGAAGATCTGCATTTTGTTAATAGTTTAAAATTAAAAACTCTAAATTAACTACTTCTGTTCTATAAGTTAAGTATATGAAGATCAGTATTTTGTTAATAGTTTAAAATTGAAAACCCTAAAATAACTACTTTTGTTCTATAAGTTATTTACTTGAAGATCTGCATTTTGTTAATAGTTTAAAATTAAAAACTCTTAATTAACTACTTCTGTTCTATAAGTTATTTACATGAAGATCAGTATTTTGTTAATAGTTTAAAATTGAAAACCCTAAAATAACTACTTCTGTTCTATAAGTTATTTACTTGAAGATCAGAATATTGTTAATAGTTTAAAATTGAAAACTCTAAAATAACTACTATTGTTCTATAAGTTATTTACTTGTAGAACAGAATTTTGTAGCAATTTAAAATCAAAATCTCCTAACTAATACTTTAGTTCCTTAAGTTATTTACTTGAAGATCAGAATTTTGTTAATAGTTTAAAATTGAAAACCCTAAAATAACTACTTTTGTTCTATAAGTTATTTACTTGAAGATCTGCATTTTGTTAATAGTTTAAAATTAAAAACTCTAAATTAACTACTTCTGTTCTATAAGTTATTTACATGAAGATCAGTATTTTGTTAATAGTTTAAAATTGAAAACCCTAAAATAACTACTTTTGTTCTATAAGTTATTTACTTGAAGAACAGAATTTTGTAGCAATGTAAAATCAAAATCTTCTAACTAATACTTTAGTTCTTTAAGTTATTTACTTGAAGATCAGAATTTTGCTAATAGTTTAAAATTAAAAACTCTAAATTAACTACTTCTGTTCTATAAGTTAAGTATATGAAGATCAGTATTTTGTTAATAGTTTAAAATTGAAAACCCTAAAATAACCACTTTTGTTCTATAAGTTATTTACTTGAAGATCTGCATTTTGTTAATAGTTTAAAATTTAAAACTCTAAATTAACTACTTCTGTTCTATAAGTTAAGTATATGAAGATCAGTATTTTGTTAATAGTTTAAAATTGAAAACCCTAAAATAACTACTTTTGTTCTATAAGTTATTTACTTGAAGATCTGCATTTTGTTAATAGTTTAAAATTAAAAACTCTAAATTAACTACTTCTGTTCTATAAGTTATTTACTTGAAGATCAGTATTTTGTTAATAGTTTAAAATTGAAAACCCTAAAATAACTACTTTTGTTCTATTAGTTATTTACATGAAGATCAGTATTTTGTTAATAGTTTAAAATTGAAAACCCTAAAATAACTACTTTTGTTCTATAAGTTATTTACTTGTAGAACAGAATTTTGTAGCAATTTAAAATCAAGATCTTCTAACTAATACTTTAGTTCCTTAAGTTATTTACTTGAAGATCAGAATTTAGTTAATAGTTTAAAATTGAAAACCCTAAAATAACTACTTTTGTTCTATAAGTTATTTACTTGAAGATCAGAATATTGTTCATAGTTTAAAATTGAAAACTCTAAAATAACTACTTTAGTTCTATAAGTTATTTACTTGTAGAACAGAATTTTGTAGCAATTTAAAATCAAAATCTTCTAACTAATACTTTAGTTCCTTAAGTTATTTACTTGAAGATCAGAATTTTGTTAATAGTTTAAAATTGAAAACCCTAAAATAACTACTTTTGTTCTATAAGTTATTTACTTGAAGAACAGAATTTTGTAGCAATGTAAAGTCAAAATCTTCTAACTAATACTTTAGTTCTTTAAGTTATTTACTTGAAGATCAGAATTTTATAATAGTTTAAAATTGAAAACCCTAAAATAACTAATTTTGTTCTATAAGTTATTTACTTGAAGATCTGCATTTTGTTAATAGTTTAAAATTAAAAACTCTAAATTAACTACTTCTGTTCTATAAGTTATTTACATGAAGATCAGTATTTTTTTAATAGTTTAAAATTGAAAACCCTAAAATAACTACTTTTGTTCTATAAGTTATTTACTTGAAGAACAGAATTTTGTAGCAATGTAAAATCAAAATCTTCTAACTAATACTTTAGTTCTTTAAGTTATTTACTTGAAGATCAGAATTTTGCTAATAGTTTAAAATTAAAAACTCTAAATTAACTACTTCTGTTCTATAAGTTAAGTATATGAAGATCAGTATTTTGTTAATAGTTTAAAATTGAAAACCCTAAAATAACCACTTTTGTTCTATAAGTTATTTACTTGAAAATCTGCATTTTGTTAATAGTTTAAAATTAAAAACTCTAAATTAACTACTTCTGTTCTATAAGTTAAGTATATGGAGATCAGTATTTTGTTAATAGTTTAAAATTGAAAACCCTAAAATAACTACTTTTGTTCTATAAGTTATTTACTTGAAGATCTGCATTTTGTTAATAGTTTAAAATTAAAAACTCTAAATTAACTACTTCTGTTCTATAAGTTATTTACTTGATGATCAGTATTTTGTTAATAGTTTAAAATTGAAAACTCTAAAATAACTACTTCTGTTCTATTAGTTATTTACATGAAGATCAGTATTTTGTTAATAGTTTAAAATTGAAAACCCTAAAATAACTACTTTTGTTCTATAAGTTATTTACTTGAAGATCAGAATATTGTTAATAGTTTAAAATTGAAAACTCTAAAATAACTACTTTAGTTCTATAAGTTATTTACTTGTAGAACAGAATTTTGTAGCAATTTAAAATCAAAATCTTCTAACTAATACTTTAGTTCCTTCAGTTATTTACTTGAAGATCAGAATTTTGTTAATAGTTTAAAATTGAAAACCCTAAAATAACTACTTTTGTTCTATAAGTTATTTACTTGAAGAACAGAATTTTGTAGCAATGTAAAGTCAAAATCTTCTAACTAATACTTTAGTTCTTTAAGTTATTTACTTGAAGATCAGAATTTTATAATAGTTTCAAATTGAAAACCCTAAAATAACTAATTTTGTTCTATAAGTTATTTACTTGAAGATCTGCATTTTGTTAGTAGTTTAAAATTAAAAACTCTAAATTAACTACTTCTGTTCTATAAGTTATTTACTTGAAGATCAGAATTTTGTTAATAGTTTAAAATTGAAAACTCTAAAATAACTACTTTTGTTCTATAAGTTATTTACTTGAAGATCAGAATATTGTTAATAGTTTAAAATTGAAAACTCTAAAATAACTACTTTTGTTCTATAAGTTATTTACTTGTAGAACAGAATTTTGTAGCAATTTAAAATCAAAATCTTCTAAATAATACTTTAGTTCCTTAAGTTATTTACTTGAAGATCAGAATTTTGTTAATAGTTTAAAATTGAAAACCCTAAAATAACTACTTTTGTTCTAAAAAGTTATTTACTTGAAGATCAGAATTTTGTTAATAGTTTAAAATTGAAAACTCTAAAATAACTACTTCTGTTCTATAAGTTATTTACTTGAAGATCAGAATATTGTTAATAGTTTAAAATTGAAAACTCTAAAATAACTACTTTTGTTCTATAAGTTATTTACTTGTAGAACAGAATTTTGTAGCAATTTAAAATCAAAATCTTCTAACTAATACTTTAGTTCCTCAAGTTATTTAGTTGAAGATCAGAATTTTGTTAATAGTTTAAAATTGAAAACCCTAAAATAACTACTTTTGTTCTATAAGTTATTTACATGAAGATCAGTATTTTGTTAATAGTTTAAAATTGAAAACCCTAAAATAACTACTTTTGTTCTATAAGTTATTTACTTGTAGAACAGAATTTTGTAGCAATTTAAAATCAAAATCTTCTAACTAATACTTTAGTTCCTTAAGTTATTTACTTGAAGATCAGAATTTTGTTAATAGTTTAAAATTGAAAACCCTAAAATAACTACTTTTTTTCTATAAGTTATTTACTTGAAGATCAGAATATTGTTAATAGTTTAAAATTGAAAACTCTAAAATAACTACTTTAGTTCTATATGTTAGTTACTTGTAGAACAGAATTTTGTAGCAATTTAAAATCAAAATCTTCTAACTAATACTTTAGTTCCTTAAGTTATTTACTTGAAGATCAGAATTTTGTTAATAGTTTAAAATTGAAAACCCTAAAATAACTACTTTTGTTCTATAGGTTATTTACTTGAAGAACAGAATTTTGTAGCAATATAAAGTCAAAATCTTCTAACTAATACTTTAGTTCTTTAAGTTATTTACTTGAAGATCAGAATTTTGTAATAGTTAAAAATTGAAAACCCTAAAATAACTAATTTTGTTCTATAAGTTATTTGCTTGAAGATCTGCATTTTGTTAGTAGTTTAAAATTAAAAACTCTAAATTAACTACTTCTGTTCTATAAGTTATTTACTTGAAGATCAGAATTTTGTTAATAGTTTAAAATTGAAAACTCTAAAATAACTACTTTTGTTCTATAAGTTATTTACTTGAAGAACAAAATTTTGTTAATAGTTTAAAATTAAAAACTCTAAATTAAATACTTTTGTTCTATAAGTTATTTACTTGAAGATCTGCATTTTGTTAATAGTTTAAAATTAAAAACTCTAAATTAACTACTTCTGTTCTATAAGTTAATTACATGAAGATCAGAATATTGTTAATAGTTTAAAATTGAAAACTCTAAAATAACTACTTTTGTTCTATAAGTTATTTACTTGAAGAACAGAATTTTGTAGCAATGTACAATCAAAATCTTCTAACTAATACTTTAGTTCTTTAAGTTATTTACTTGAAGATCAGAATTTTGCTAATAGTTTAAAATTGAAAACCCTAAAATAACTACTTTTGTTCTATAAGTTATTTACTTGAAGATCTGCATTTTGTTAATAGTTTAAAATTAAAAACTCTAAATTAACTACTTCTGTTCTATAAGTTATTTACATGAAGATCAGTATTTTGTTAATAGTTTAAAATTGAAAACCCTAAAATAACTACTTCTGTTCTATAAGTTATTTACTTGAAGATCAGAATATTGTTAATAGTTTAAAATTGAAAACTATAAAATAACTACTTTTGTTCTATAAGTTATTTACTTGTAGAACAGAATTTTGTAGCAATTTAAAATCAAAATCTTCTATCTAATACTTTAGTTCCTTAAGTTATTTACTTGAAGATCAGAATTTTGTTAATAGTTTAAAATTGAAAACCCTAAAATAACTACTTTTGTTCTATAAGTTATTTACTTGAAGATCTGCATTTTGTTAATAGTTTAAGTTTAAAAACTCTAAATTAACTACTTCTGTTCTATAAGTTATTTACATGAAGATCAGTATTTTGTTAATAGTTTAAAATTGAAAACCCTAAAATAACTACTTTTGTTCTATAAGTTATTTACTTGAAGAACAGAATTTTGTAGCAATGTAAAATCAAAATCTTCTAACTAATACTTTAGTTCTTTACGTTATTTACTTGAAGATCAGAGTTTTGCTAATAGTTTAAAATTAAAAACTCTAAATTAACTACTTCTGTTCTATAAGTTAAGTATATGAAGATCAGTATTTTGTTAATAGTTTAAAATTGAAAACCCTAAAATAACTACTTTTGTTCTATAAGTTATTTACTTGAAGATCTGCAATTTGTTAATAGTTTAAAATTAAAAACTCTAAATTAACTACTTCTGTTCTATAAGTTAAGTATATGAAGATCAGTAGTTTGTTAATAGTTTAAAATTGAAAACCCTAAAATAACTACTTTTGTTCTATAAGTTATTTACTTGAAGATCTGCATTTAGTTAATAGTTTAAAATTAAAAACTCTAAATTAACTACTTCTGTTCTATAAGTTATTTACTTGAAGATCAGTATTTTGTTAATAGTTTAAAATTGAAAACCCTAAAATAACTACTTTTGTTCTATAAGTTATTTACATGAAGATCAGTATTTTGTTAATAGTTTAAAATTGAAAACCCTAAAATAACTACTTTTGTTCTATAAGTTATTTACTTGTAGAACAGAATTTTGTAGCAATTTAAAATCAAAATCTTCTAACTAATACTTTAGTTCCTTAAGTTATTTACTTGAAGATCAGAATTTTGTTAATAGTTTAAAATTGAAAACCCTAAAATAACTACTTTTGTTCTATAAGTTATTTACTTGAAGAACAGAATTTTGTAGCAATGTACAATCAAAATCTTCTAACTAATACTTTAGTTCTTTAAGTTATTTACTTGAAGATCAGAATTTTGCTAATAGTTTAAAATTGAAAACCCTAAAATAACTACTTTTGTTCTATAAGTTATTTACTTGAAGAACAGAATTTTGTAGCAATGTAAAATCAAAATCTTCTAACTAATACTTTAGTTCCTTAAGTTATTTACTTGAAGATCAGAATTTTGTTAATAGTTTAAAATTGAAAACCCTAAAATAACTACTTTTGTTCTATAAGTTATTTACTTGAAGAACAGAATTTTGTAGCAATGTAAAGTCAAAATCTTCTAACTAATACTTTAGTTCTTTAAGTTATTTACTTGAAGATCAGAATTTTATAATAGTTTAAAATTGAAAACCCTAAAATAACTACTTCTGTTCTATAAGTTATTTACTTGAAGATCAGAATATTGTAAATAGTTTAAAATTGAAAACTCTAAAATAACTACTTTTGTTCTATAAGTTATTTACTTGTAGAACAGAATTTTGTAGCAATTTAAAATCAAAATCTTCTAACTAATACTTTAGTTCCTTAAGTTATTTACTTGAAGATCAGAATTTTGTTAATAGTTTAAAATTGAAAACCCTAAAATAACTACTTTTGTTCTATAAGTTATTTACTTGAAGAACAGAATTTTGTAGCAATGTAAAATCAAAATCTTCTAACTAATACTTTAGTTCCTTAAGTTATTTACTTGAAGATCAGAATTTTGTTAATAGTTTAAAATTGAAAACCCTAAAATAACTACTTTTGTTCTATAAGTTATTTACTTGAAGAACAGAATTTTGTAGCAATGTAAAGTCAAAATCTTCTAACTAATACTTTAGTTCTTTAAGTTATTTACTTGATGATCAGAATTTTATAATAGTTTAAAATTGAAAACCCTAAAATAACTACTTTTGTTCTATAAGTTATTTACTTGAAGATCTGCATTTTGTTAATAGTTTAAAATTAAAAATTCTAAATTAACTCCTTCTGTTCTATAAGTTATTTACATGAAGATCAGTATTTTGTTAATAGTTTAAAATTGAAAACCCTAAAATAACTACTTCTGTTCTATAAGTTATTTACTTGAAGATCAGAATATTGTTAATAGTTTAAAATTGAAAACTCTAAAATAACTACTTTTGTTCTATAAGTTATTTACTTGAAGATCAGAATATTGTTAATAGTTTAAAATTGAAAACTCTAAAATAACTACTTTAGTTCTATATGTTATTTACTTGTAGAACAGAATTTTGTAGCAATGTAAAGTCAAAATCTTCTAACTAATACTTTAGTTCTTTAAGTTATTTACTTGAAGATCAGAATTTTATAATAGTTTAAAATTGAAAACCCTAAAATAACTACTTCTGTTCTATAAGTTATTTACTTGAAGATCAGAATATTGTAAATAGTTTAAAATTGAAAACTCTAAAATAACTACTTTTGTTCTATAAGTTATTTACTTGTAGAACAGAATTTTGTAGCAATTTAAAATCAAAATCTTCTAACTAATACTTTAGTTCCTTAAGTTATTTACTTGAAGATCAGAATTTTGTTAATAGTTTAAAATTGAAAACCCTAAAATAACTACTTTTGTTCTATAAGTTATTTACTTGAAGAACAGAATTTTGTAGCAATGTAAAATCAAAATCTTCTAACTAATACTTTAGTTCCTTAAGTTATTTACTTGAAGATCAGAATTTTGTTAATAGTTTAAAATTGAAAACCCTAAAATAACTACTTTTGTTCTATAAGTTATTTACTTGAAGAACAGAATTTTGTAGCAATGTAAAGTCAAAATCTTCTAACTAATACTTTAGTTCTTTAAGTTATTTACTTGAAGATCAGAATTTTATAATAGTTTAAAATTGAAAACCCTAAAATAACTACTTCTGTTCTATAAGTTATTTACTTGAAGATCAGAATATTGTAAATAGTTTAAAATTGAAAACTCTAAAATAACTACTTTTGTTCTATAAGTTATTTACTTGTAGAACAGAATTTTGTAGCAATTTAAAATCAAAATCTTCTAACTAATACTTTAGTTCCTTAAGTTATTTACTTGAAGATCAGAATTTTGTTAATAGTTTAAAATTGAAAACCCTAAAATAACTACTTTTGTTCTATAAGTTATTTACTTGAAGAACAGAATTTTGTAGCAATGTAAAATCAAAATCTTCTAACTAATACTTTAGTTCCTTAAGTTATTTACTTGAAGATCAGAATTTTGTTAATAGTTTAAAATTGAAAACCCTAAAATAACTACTTTTGTTCTATAAGTTATTTACTTGAAGAACAGAATTTTGTAGCAATGTAAAGTCAAAATCTTCTAACTAATACTTTAGTTCTTTAAGTTATTTACTTGATGATCAGAATTTTATAATAGTTTAAAATTGAAAACCCTAAAATAACTACTTTTGTTCTATAAGTTATTTACTTGAAGATCTGCATTTTGTTAATAGTTTAAAATTAAAAATTCTAAATTAACTCCTTCTGTTCTATAAGTTATTTACATGAAGATCAGTATTTTGTTAATAGTTTAAAATTGAAACCCTAAAATAACTACTTCTGTTCTATAAGTTATTTACTTGAAGATCAGAATATTGTTAATAGTTTAAAATTGAAAACTCTAAAATAACTACTTTTGTTCTATAAGTTATTTACTTGTAGAACAGAATTTTGTAGCAATTTAAAATCAAAATCTTCTAACTAATACTTTAGTTCTTTAAGTTATTTACTTGAAGATCAGAATTTCATAATAGTTTAAAATTGAAAACCCTAAAATAACTACTTTTGTTCTATAAGTTATTTACTTGAAGATCTGCATTTTGTTAATAGTTTAAAATTAAAAATTCTAAATTAACTACTTCTGTTCTATAAGTTATTTACATGAAGATCAGTATTTTGTTAATAGTTTAAAATTGAAAACCCTAAAATAACTACTTTTGTTCTATAAGTTATTTACTTGAAGAACAGAATTTTGTAGCAATGTAAAATCAAAATCTTCTAACTAATACTTTAGTTCTTTAAGTTATTTACTTGAAGATCAGAATTTTGCTAATAGTTTAAAATTGAAAACCCTAAAATAACTACTTTTGTTCTATAAGTTATTTACTTGAAGATCTGCATTTTGTTAATAGTTTAAATTTAAAAACTCTAAATTAACTACTTCTGTTCTATAAGTTATTTACATGAAGATCAGTATTTTGTTAATAGTTTAAAATTGAAAACCCTAAAATAACTACTTTTGTTCTATAAGTTATTTACTTGAAGATCAGAATATTGTTAATAGTTTAAAATTGAAAACTCTAAAATAACTACTTTAGTTCTATATGTTATTTACTTGTAGAACAGAATTTTGTAGCAATGTAAAGTCAAAGTCTTCTAACTAATACTTTAGTTCTTTAAGTTATTTACTTGAAGATCAGAATTTTATAATAGTTTAAAATTGAAAACCCTAAAATAACTACTTCTGTTCTATAAGTTATTTACTTGAAGATCAGAATATTGTAAATAGTTTAAAATTGAAAACTCTAAAATAACTACTTTTGTTCTATAAGTTATTTACTTGTAGAACAGAATTTTGTAGCAATTTAAAATCAAAATCTTCTAACTAATACTTTAGTTCCTTAAGTTATTTACTTGAAGATCAGAATTTTGTTAATAGTTTAAAATTGAAAACCCTAAAATAACTACTTTTGTTCTATAAGTTATTTACTTGAAGAACAGAATTTTGTAGCAATGTAAAATCAAAATCTTCTAACTAATACTTTAGTTCCTTAAGTTATTTACTTGAAGATCAGAATTTTGTTAATAGTTTAAAATTGAAAACCCTAAAATAACTACTTTTGTTCTATAAGTTATTTACTTGAAGAACAGAATTTTGTAGCAATGTAAAGTCAAAATCTTCTAACTAATACTTTAGTTCTTTAAGTTATTTACTTGAAGATCAGAATTTTATAATAGTTTAAAATTGAAAACCCTAAAATAACTACTTCTGTTCTATAAGTTATTTACTTGAAGATCAGAATATTGTAAATAGTTTAAAATTGAAAACTCTAAAATAACTACTTTTGTTCTATAAGTTATTTACTTGTAGAACAGAATTTTGTAGCAATTTAAAATCAAAATCTTCTAACTAATACTTTAGTTCCTTAAGTTATTTACTTGAAGATCAGAATTTTGTTAATAGTTTAAAATTGAAAACCCTAAAATAACTACTTTTGTTCTATAAGTTATTTACTTGAAGAACAGAATTTTGTAGCAATGTAAAATCAAAATCTTCTAACTAATACTTTAGTTCCTTAAGTTATTTACTTGAAGATCAGAATTTTGTTAATAGTTTAAAATTGAAAACCCTAAAATAACTACTTTTGTTCTATAAGTTATTTACTTGAAGAACAGAATTTTGTAGCAATGTAAAGTCAAAATCTTCTAACTAATACTTTAGTTCTTTAAGTTATTTACTTGATGATCAGAATTTTATAATAGTTTAAAATTGAAAACCCTAAAATAACTACTTTTGTTCTATAAGTTATTTACTTGAAGATCTGCATTTTGTTAATAGTTTAAAATTAAAAATTCTAAATTAACTCCTTCTGTTCTATAAGTTATTTACATGAAGATCAGTATTTTGTTAATAGTTTAAAATTGAAAACCCTAAAATAACTACTTCTGTTCTATAAGTTATTTACTTGAAGATCAGAATATTGTTAATAGTTTAAAATTGAAAACTCTAAAATAACTACTTTTGTTCTATAAGTTATTTACTTGTAGAACAGAATTTTGTAGCAATTTAAAATCAAAATCTTCTAACTAATACTTTAGTTCTTTAAGTTATTTACTTGAAGATCAGAATTTCATAATAGTTTAAAATTGAAAACCCTAAAATAACTACTTTTGTTCTATAAGTTATTTACTTGAAGATCTGCATTTTGTTAATAGTTTAAAATTAAAAACTCTAAATTAACTACTTCTGTTCTATAAGTTATTTACATGAAGATCAGTATTTTGTTAATAGTTTAAAATTGAAAACCCTAAAATAACTACTTTTGTTCTATAAGTTATTTACTTGAAGAACAGAATTTTGTAGCAATGTAAAATCAAAATCTTCTAACTAATACTTTAGTTCTTTAAGTTATTTACTTGAAGATCAGAATTTTGCTAATAGTTTAAAATTGAAAACCCTAAAATAACTACTTTTGTTCTATAAGTTATTTACTTGAAGATCTGCATTTTGTTAATAGTTTAAATTTAAAAACTCTAAATTAACTACTTCTGTTCTATAAGTTATTTACATGAAGATCAGTATTTTGTTAATAGTTTAAAATTGAAAACCCTAAAATAACTACTTTTGTTCTATAAGTTATTTACTTGAAGATCAGAATATTGTTAATAGTTTAAAATTGAAAACTCTAAAATAACTACTTTAGTTCTATATGTTATTTACTTGTAGAACAGAATTTTGTAGCAATGTAAAGTCAAAATCTTCTAACTAATACTTTAGTTCTTTAAGTTATTTACTTGAAGATCAGAATATTGTAAATAGTTTAAAATTGAAAACTCTAAAATAACTACTTTTGTTCTATAAGTTATTTACTTGTAGAACAGAATTTTGTAGCAATTTAAAATCAAAATCTTCTAACTAATACTTTAGTTCCTTAAGTTATTTACTTGAAGATCAGAATTTTGTTAATAGTTTAAAATTGAAAACCCTAAAATAACTACTTTTGTTCTATAAGTTATTTACTTGAAGAACAGAATTTTGTAGCAATGTAAAATCAAAATCTTCTAACTAATACTTTAGTTCCTTAAGTTATTTACTTGAAGATCAGAATTTTGTTAATAGTTTAAAATTGAAAACCCTAAAATAACTACTTTTGTTCTATAAGTTATTTACTTGAAGAACAGAATTTTGTAGCAATGTAAAGTCAAAATCTTCTAACTAATACTTTAGTTCTTTAAGTTATTTACATGAAGATCAGTATTTTGTTAATAGTTTAAAATTGAAAACCCTAAAATAACTACTTCTGTTCTATAAGTTATTTACTTGAAGATCAGAATATTGTTAATAGTTTAAAATTGAAAACTCTAAAATAACTACTTTTGTTCTATAAGTTATTTACTTGTAGAACAGAATTTTGTAGCAATTTAAAATCAATATCTTCTAACTAATACTTTAGTTCTTTAAGTTATTTACTTGAAGATCAGAATTTCATAATAGTTTAAACTTGAAAACCCTAAAATAACTACTTTTGTTCTATAAGTTATTTACTTGAAGATCTGCATTTTGTTAATAGTTTAAAATTAAAAATTCTAAATTAACTACTTCTGTTCTATAAGTTATTTACATGAAGATCAGTATTTTGTTAATAGTTTAAAATTGAAAACCCTAAAATAACTACTTTTGTTCTATAAGTTATTTACTTGAAGAACAGAATTTTGTAGCAATGTAAAATCAAAATCTTCTAACTAATACTTTAGTTCTTTAAGTTATTTACTCGAAGATCAGAATTTTGCTAATAGTTTAAAATTGAAAACCCTAAAATAACTACTTTTGTTCTATAAGTTATTTACTTGAAGATCTGCATTTTGTTAATAGTTTAAATTTAAAAACTCTAAATTAACTACTTCTGTTCTATAAGTTATTTACATGAAGATCAGTATTTTGTTAATAGTTTAAAATTGAAAACCCTAAAATAACTACTTTTGTTCTATAAGTTATTTACTTGAAGAACAGAATTTTGTAGCAATGTAAAGTCAAAATCTTCTAACTAATACTTTAGTTCTTTAAGTTATTTACTTGATGATCAGAATTTTATAATAGTTTAAAATTGAAAACCCTAAAATAACTACTTTTGTTCTATAAGTTATTTACTTGAAGATCTGCATTTTGTTAATAGTTTAAAATTAAAAATTCTAAATTAACTCCTTCTGTTCTATAAGTTATTTACATGAAGATCAGTATTTTGTTAATAGTTTAAAATTGAAAACCCTAAAATAACTACTTCTGTTCTATAAGTTATTTACTTGAAGATCAGAATATTGTTAATAGTTTAAAATTGAAAACTCTAAAATAACTACTTTTGTTCTATAAGTTATTTACTTGTAGAACAGAATTTTGTAGCAATTTAAAATCAAAATCTTCTAACTAATACTTTAGTTCCTTAAGTTGTTTACATGAAGATCAGAAATTTGTTAATAGTTTAAAATTGAAAACCCTAAAATAACTACTTTTGTTCTATAAGTTATTTACTTGAAGAACAGAATTTTGTAGCAATGTAAAATCAAAATCTTCTAACTAATACTTTAGTTCCTTAAGTTATTTACTTGAAGATCAGAATTTTGTTAATAGTTTAAAATTGAAAACCCTAAAATAACTACTTTTGTTCTATAAGTTATTTACTTGAAGAACAGAATTTTGTAGCAATGTAAAGTCAAAATCTTCTAACTAATACTTTAGTTCTTTAAGTTATTTACTTGAAGATCAGAATTTTATAATAGTTTAAAATTGAAAACCCTAAAATAACTACTTTTGTTCTATAAGTTATTTACTTGAAGATCTGCATTTTGTTAATAGTTTAAAATTAAAAATTCTAAATTAACTACTTCTGTTCTATAAGTTATTTACATGAAGATCAGTATTTTGTTAATAGTTTAAAATTGAAAACCCTAAAATAACTACTTTTGTTCTATAAGTTATTTACTTGAAGAACAGAATTTTGTAGCAATGTAAAATCAAAGTTTTCTAACTAATACTTTAGTTCTTTAAGTTATATACTTGAAGATCACAATTTTGCTAATAGTTTAAAATTGAAAACCCTAAAATAACTACTTTTGTTCTATAAGTTATTTACTTGAAGATCTGCATTTTGTTAATAGTTTAAAATTAAAAACTCTAAATTAACTACTTCTGTTCTATAAGTTATTTACATGAAGATCAGTATTTTGTTAATAGTTTAAAATTGAAAACCCTAAAATAACTACTTTTGTTCTATAAGTTATTTACTTGAAGAACAGAATTTTGTAGCAATGTAAAATCAAAATCTTCTAACTAATACTTTAGTTCTTTAAGTTATTTACTTGAAGATCAGAATTTTGCTAATAGTTTAAAATTGAAAACCCTAAAATAACTACTTTTGTTCTATAAGTTATTTACTTGAAGATCTGCATTTTGTTAATAGTTTAAATTTAAAAACTCTAAATTACCTACTTCTGTTCTATAAGTTATTTACATGAAGATCAGTATTTTGTTAATAGTGTAAAATTGAAAACCCTAAAATAACTACTTTTGTTCTATAAGTTATTTACTTGAAGATCAGAATATTGTTAATAGTTTAAAATTGAAAACTCTAAAATAACTACTTTAGTTCTATATGTTATTTACTTGTAGAACAGAATTTTGTAGCAATGTAAAGTCAAAATCTTCTAACTAATACTTTAGTTCTTTAAGTTATTTACTTGAAGATCAGAATTTTATAATAGTTTAAAATTGAAAACCCTAAAATAACTACTTTTGTTCTATAAGTTATTTACTTGAAGATCTGCATTTTGTTAATAGTTTAAAATTAAAAATTCTAAATTAACTACTTCTGTTCTATAAGTTATTTACATGAAGATCAGTATTTTGTTAATAGTTTAAAATTGAAAACCCTAAAATAACTACTTTTGTTCTATAAGTTATTTACTTGAAGAACAGAATTTTGTAGCAATGTAAAATCAAAATCTTCTAACTAATACTTTAGTTCTTTAAGTTATTTACTTGAAGATCAGAATTTTGCTAATAGTTTAAAATTAAAAACCCTAAAATAACTACTTTTGTTCTATAAGTTATTTATTTGAAGATCTGCATTTTGTTAATAGTTTAAAATTAAAAACTCTAAATTAACTACATCTGTTCTATAAGTTATTTACATGAAGATCAGTATTTTGTTAATAGTTTAAAATTGAAAACCCTAAAATAACTACTTCTGTTCTATAAGTTATTTACTTGAAGATCAGAATATTGTTAATAGTTTAAAATTGAAAACTCTAAAATAACTACTTTTGTTCTATAAGTTATTTACTTGTAGAACAGAATTTTGTAGCAATTTAAAATCAAAATCTTCTAACTAATACTTTAGTTCCTTAAGTTATTTACTTGAAGATCAGAATTTTGTTAATAGTTTAAAATTGAAAACCCTAAAATAACTACTTTTGTTCTATAAGTTATTTACTTGAAGAACAGAATTTTGTAGCAATGTAAAATCAAAATCTTCTAACTAATACTTTAGTTCCTTAAGTTATTTACTTGAAGATCAGAATTTTGTTAATAGTTTAAAATTGAAAACCCTAAAATAACTACTTTTGTTCTATAAGTTATTTACTTGAAGAACAGAATTTTGTAGCAATGTAAAGTCAAAATCTTCTAACTAATACTTTAGTTCTTTAAGTTATTTACTTGATGATCAGAATTTTATAATAGTTTAAAATTGAAAACCCTAAAATAACTACTTTTGTTCTATAAGTTATTTACTTGAAGATCTGCATTTTGTTAATAGTTTAAAATTAAAAATTCTAAATTAACTCCTTCTGTTCTATAAGTTATTTACATGAAGATCAGTATTTTGTTAATAGTTTAAAATTGAAAACCCTAAAATAACTACTTCTGTTCTATAAGTTATTTACTTGAAGATCAGAATATTGTTAATAGTTTAAAATTGAAAACTCTAAAATAACTACTTTTGTTCTATAAGTTATTTACTTGTAGAACAGAATTTTGTAGCAATTTAAAATCAAAATCTTCTAACTAATACTTTAGTTCCTTAAGTTGTTTACATGAAGATCAGAAATTTGTTAATAGTTTAAAATTGAAAACCCTAAAATAACTACTTTTGTTCTATAAGTTATTTACTTGAAGAACAGAATTTTGTAGCAATGTAAAATCAAAATCTTCTAACTAATACTTTAGTTCCTTAAGTTATTTACTTGAAGATCAGAATTTTGTTAATAGTTTAAAATTGAAAACCCTAAAATAACTACTTTTGTTCTATAAGTTATTTACTTGAAGAACAGAATTTTGTAGCAATGTAAAGTCAAAATCTTCTAACTAATACTTTAGTTCTTTAAGTTATTTACTTGAAGATCAGAATTTTATAATAGTTTAAAATTGAAAACCCTAAAATAACTACTTTTGTTCTATAAGTTATTTACTTGAAGATCTGCATTTTGTTAATAGTTTAAAATTAAAAATTCTAAATTAACTACTTCTGTTCTATAAGTTATTTACATAAAGATCAGTATTTTGTGAATAGTTTAAAATTGAAAACCCTAAAATAACTACTTTTGTTCTATAAGTTATTTACTTGAAGAACAGAATTTTGTAGCAATGTAAAATCAAAGTCTTCTAACTAATACTTTAGTTCTTTAAGTTATTTACTTGAAGATCAGAATTTTATAATAGTTTAAAATTGAAAACCCTAAAATAACTACTTTTGTTCTATAAGTTATTTACTTGAAGATCTGCATTTTGTTAATAGTTTAAAATTAAAAACTCTAAATTAACTACTTCTGTTCTATAAGTTATTTACATGAAGATCAGTATTTTGTTAATAGTTTAAAATTGAAAACCCTAAAATAACTACTTCTGTTCTATAAGTTATTTACTTGAAGATCAGAATATTGTTAATAGTTTAAAATTGAAAACTCTAAAATAACTACTTTAGTTCTATATGTTATTTACTTGTAGAACAGAATTTTGTAGCAATGTAAAGTCAAAATCTTCTAACTAATACTTTAGTTCTTTAAGTTATTTACTTGAAGATCAGAATTTCATAATAGTTTAAAATTGAAAACCCTAAAATAACTACTTTTGTTCTATAAGTTATTTACTTGAAGATCTGCATTTTGTTAATAGTTTAAAATTAAAAATTCTAAATTAACTACTTCTGTTCTATAAGTTATTTACATGAAGATCAGTATTTTGTTAATAGTTTAAAATTGAAAACCCTAAAATAACTACTTTTGTTCAACAAGTTATTTACTTGAAGAACAGAATTTTGTAGCAATGTAAAATCAAAATCTTCTAACTAATACTTTAGTTCTTTAAGTTATTTACTTGAAGATCAGAATTTTGCTAATAGTTTAAAATTGAAAACCCTAAAATAACTACTTTTGTTCTATAAGTTATTTACTTGAAGATCTGCATTTTGTTAATAGTTTAAATTTAAAAACTCTAAATTAACTACTTCTGTTCTATAAGTTATTTACATGAAGATCAGTATTTTGTTAATAGTTTAAAATTGAAAACCCTAAAATAACTACTTTTGTTCTATAAGTTATTTACTTGAAGAACAGAATTTTGTAGCAATGTAAAGTCAAAATCTTCTAACTAATACTTTAGTTCTTTAAGTTATTTACTTGATGATCAGAATTTTATAATAGTTTAAAATTGAAAACCCTAAAATAACTACTTTTGTTCTATAAGTTATTTACTTGAAGATCTGCATTTTGTTAATAGTTTAAAATTAAAAATTCTAAATTAACTCCTTCTGTTCTATAAGTTATTTACATGAAGATCAGTATTTTGTTAATAGTTTAAAATTGAAAACCCTAAAATAACTACTTCTGTTCTATAAGTTATTTACTTGAAGATCAGAATATTGTTAATAGTTTAAAATTGAAAACTCTAAAATAACTACTTTTGTTCTATAAGTTATTTACTTGTAGAACAGAATTTTGTAGCAATTTAAAATCAAAATCTTCTAACTAATACTTTAGTTCCTTAAGTTGTTTACATGAAGATCAGAAATTTGTTAATAGTTTAAAATTGAAAACCCTAAAATAACTACTTTTGTTCTATAAGTTATTTACTTGAAGAACAGAATTTTGTAGCAATGTAAAATCAAAATCTTCTAACTAATACTTTAGTTCTTTAAGTTATTTACTTGAAGATCAGAATTTTATAATAGTTTAAAATTGAAAACCCTAAAATAACTACTTTTGTTCTATAAGTTATTTACTTGAAGAACAGAATTTTGTAGCAATGTAAAGTCAAAATCTTCTAACTAATACTTTAGTTCTTTAAGTTATTTACTTGAAGATCAGAATTTTATAATAGTTTAAAATTGAAAACCCTAAAATAACTACTTTTGTTCTATAAGTTATTTACTTGAAGATCTGCATTTTGTTAATAGTTTAAAATTAAAAATTCTAAATTAACTACTTCTGTTCTATAAGTTATTTACATGAAGATCAGTATTTTGTTATTAGTTTAAAATTGAAAACCCTAAAATAACTACTTAGGTTCTATAAGTTATTTACTTGAAGAACAGAATTTTGTAGCAATGTAAAATCAAAGTCTTCTAACTAATACTTTAGTTCTTTAAGTTATATACTTGAAGATCACAATTTTGCTAATAGTTTAAAATTGAAAACCCTAAAATAACTACTTTTGTTCTATAAGTTATTTACTTGAAGATCTGCATTTTGTTAATAGTTTAAAATTAAAAACTCTAAATTAACTACTTCTGTTCTATAAGTTATTTACTTGAAGATCTGCATTTTGTTAATAGTTTAAATTTAAAAACTCTAAATTAACTACTTCTGTTCTATAAGTTATTTACATGAAGATCAGTATTTTGTTAATAGTTTAAAATTGAAAACCCTAAAATAACTACTTCTGTTCTATAAATTATTTACTTGAAGATCAGAATATTGTTAATAGTTTAAAATTGAAAACTCTAAAATAACTACTTTTGTTCTATAAGTTATTTACTTGTAGAACAGAATTTTGTAGCAATTTAAAATCAAAATCTTCTAACTAATACTTTAGTTCCTTAAGTTGTTTACATGAAGATCAGAAATTTGTTAATAGTTTAAAATTGAAAACCCTAAAATAACTACTTTAGTTCTATAAGTTATTTACTTGAAGAACAGAATTTTGTAGCAATGTAAAATCAAAATCTTCTAACTAATACTTTAGTTCCTTAAGTTATTTACTTGAAGATCAGAATTTTGTTAATAGTTTAAAATTGAAAACCCTAAAATAACTACTTTTGTTCTATAAGTTATTTACTTGAAGAACAGAATTTTGTAGCAATGTAAAGTCAAAATCTTCTAACTAATACTTTAGTTCTTTAAGTTATTTACTTGAAGATCAGAATTTTATAATAGTTTAAAATTGAAAACCCTAAAATAACTACTTTTGTTCTATAAGTTATTTACTTGAAGATCTGCATTTTGTTAATAGTTTAAAATTAAAAATTCTAAATTAACTACTTCTGTTCTATAAGTTATTTACATGAAGATCAGTATTTTGTTAATAGTTTAAAATTGAAAACCCTAAAATAACTACTTTTGTTCTATAAGTTATTTACTTGAAGAACAGAATTTTGTAGCAATGTAAAATCAAAGTCTTCTAACTAATACTTTAGTTCTTTAAGTTATATACTTGAAGATCACAATTTTGCTAATAGTTTAAAATTGAAAACCCTAAAATAACTACTTTTGTTCTATAAGTTATTTACTTGAAGATCTGCATTTTGTTAATAGTTTAAAATTAAAAACTCTAAATTAACTACTTCTGTTCTATAAGTTATTTACATGAAGATCAGTATTTTGTTAATAGTTTAAAATTGAAAACCCTAAAATAACTACTTCTGTTCTATAAGTTATTTACTTGAAGATCAGAATATTGTAAATAGTTTAAAATTGAAAACTCTAAAATAACTACTTTTGTTCTATAAGTTATTTACTTGTAGAACAGAATTTTGTAGCAATTTAAAATCAAAATCTTCTAACTAATACTTTAGTTCCTTAAGTTATTTACTTGAAGATCAGAATTTTGTTAATAGTTTAAAATTGAAAACCCTAAAATAACTACTTTTGTTCTATAAGTTATTTACTTGAAGAACAGAATTTTGTAGCAATGTAAAATCAAAATCTTCTAACTAATACTTTAGTTCCTTAAGTTATTTACTTGAAGATCAGAATTTTGTTAATAGTTTAAAATTGAAAACCCTAAAATAACTACTTTTGTTCTATAAGTTATTTACTTGAAGAACAGAATTTTGTAGCAATGTAAAGTCAAAATCTTCTAACTAATACTTTAGTTCTTTAAGTTATTTACTTGATGATCAGAATTTTATAATAGTTTAAAATTGAAAACCCTAAAATAACTACTTTTGTTCTATAAGTTATTTACTTGAAGATCTGCATTTTGTTAATAGTTTAAAATTAAAAATTCTAAATTAACTCCTTCTGTTCTATAAGTTATTTACATGAAGATCAGTATTTTGTTAATAGTTTAAAATTGAAAACCCTAAAATAACTACTTCTGTTCTATAAGTTATTTACTTGAAGATCAGAATATTGTTAATAGTTTAAAATTGAAAACTCTAAAATAACTACTTTTGTTCTATAAGTTATTTACTTGTAGAACAGAATTTTGTAGCAATTTAAAATCAAAATCTTCTAACTAATACTTTAGTTCCTTAAGTTGTTTACATGAAGATCAGAAATTTGTTAATAGTTTAAAATTGAAAACCCTAAAATAACTACTTTTGTTCTATAAGTTATTTACTTGAAGAACAGAATTTTGTAGCAATGTAAAATCAAAATCTTCTAACTAATACTTTAGTTTCTTAAGTTATTTACTTGAAGATCAGAATTTTGTTAATAGTTTAAAATTGAAAACCCTAAAATAACTACTTTTGTTCTATAAGTTATTTACTTGAAGAACAGAATTTTGTAGCAATGTAAAGTCAAAATCTTCTAACTAATACTTTAGTTCTTTAAGTTATTTACTTGAAGATCAGAATTTCATAATAGTTTAAAATTGAAAACCCTAAAATAACTACTTTTGTTCTATAAGTTATTTACTTGAAGATCTGCATTTTGTTAATAGTTTAAAATTAAAAATTCTAAATTAACTACTTCTGTTCTATAAGTTATTTACATGAAGATCAGTATTTTGTTAATAGTTTAAAATTGAAAACCCTAAAATAACTACTTTTGTTCTATAAGTTATTTACTTGAAGAACAGAATTTTGTAGCAATGTAAAATCAAAGTCTTCTAACTAATACTTTAGTTCTTTAAGTTATATACTTGAAGATCACAATTTTGCTAATAGTTTAAAATTGAAAACCCTAAAATAACTACTTTTGCTCTATAAGTTATTTACTTGAAGATCTGCATTTTGTTAATAGTTTAAAATTAAAAACTCTAAATTAACTACTTCTGTTCTATAAGTTATTTACATGAAGATCAGTATTTTGTTAATAGTTTAAAATTGAAAACCCTAAAATAACTACTTCTGTTCTATAAGTTATTTACTTGAAGATCAGAATATTGTAAATAGTTTAAAATTGAAAACCCTAAAATAACTACTTTTGTTCTATAAGTTATTTACTTGAAGATCTGCATTTTGTTAATAGTTTAAATTTAAAAACTCTAAATTAACTACTTCTGTTCTATAAGTTATTTACATGAAGATCAGTATTTTGTTAATAGTTTCAAATTGAAAACCCTAAAATAACTACTTTTGTTCTATAAGTTATTTACTTGAAGATCAGAATATTGTTAATAGTTTAAAATTGAAAACTCTAAAATAACTACTTTAGTTCTATATGTTATTTACTTGTAGAACAGAATTTTGTAGCAATGTAAAGTCAAAATCTTCTAACTAATACTTTAGTTCTTTAAGTTATTTACTTGAAGATCAGAATTTTATAATAGTTTAAAATTGAAAACCCTAAAATAACTACTTTTGTTCTATAAGTTATTTACTTGAAGATCTGCATTTTGTTAATAGTTTAAAATTAAAAATTCTAAATTAACTACTTCTGTTCTATAAGTTATTTACATGAAGATCAGTATTTTGTTAATAGTTTAAAATTGAAAACCCTAAAATAACTACTTTTGTTCTATAAGTTATTTACTTGAAGAACAGAATTTTGTAGCAATGTAAAATCAAAATCTTCTAACTAATACTTTAGTTCTTTAAGTTATTTACTTGAAGATCAGAATTTTGCTAATAGTTTAAAATTAAAAACCCTAAAATAACTACTTTTGTTCTATAAGTTATTTATTTGAAGATCTGCATTTTGTTAATAGTTTAAAATTAAAAACTCTAAATTAACTACTTCTGTTCTATAAGTTATTTACATGAAGATCAGTATTTTGTTAATAGTTTAAAATTGAAAACCCTAAAATAACTACTTCTGTTCTATAAGTTATTTACTTGAAGATCAGAATATTGTTAATAGTTTAAAATTGAAAACTCTAAAATAACTACTTTTGTTCTATAAGTTATTTACTTGTAGAACAGAATTTTGTAGCAATTTAAAATCAAAATCTTCTAACTAATACTTTAGTTCCTTAAGTTATTTACTTGAAGATCAGAATTTTGTTAATAGTTTAAAATTGAAAACCCTAAAATAACTACTTTTGTTCTATAAGTTATTTACTTGAAGAACAGAATTTTGTAGCAATGTAAAATTAAAATCTTCTAACTAATACTTTAGTTCCTTAAGTTATTTACTTGAAGATCAGAATTTTGTTAATAGTTTAAAATTGAAAACCCTAAAATAACTACTTTTGTTCTATAAGTTATTTACTTGAAGAACAGAATTTTGTAGCAATGTAAAGTCAAAATCTTCTAACTAATACTTTAGTTCTTTAAGTTATTTACTTGATGATCAGAATTTTATAATAGTTTAAAATTGAAAACCCTAAAATAACTACTTTTGTTCTATAAGTTATTTACTTGAAGATCTGCATTTTGTTAATAGTTTAAAATTAAAAATTCTAAATTAACTCCTTCTGTTCTATAAGTTATTTACACGAAGATCAGTATTTTGTTAATAGTTTAAAATTGAAAACCCTAAAATAACTACTTTTGTTCTATAAGTTATTTACTTGAAGAACAGAATTTTGTAGCAATGTAAAATCAAAATCTTCTAACTAATACTTTAGTTCTTTAAGTTATTTACTTAAAGATCAGAATTTTGCTAATAGTTACAATTAAAAACCCTAAAATAACTACTTTTGTTCTATAAGTTATTTACTTGAAGATCTGCATTTTGTTAATAGTTTAAAATTGAAAACCCTAAAATAACTACTTTTGTTCTATAAGTTATTTACTTGAAGATCTGCATTTTGTTAATAGTTTAAATTTAAAAACTCTAAATTAACTACTTCTGTTCTATAAGTTATTTACATGAAGATCAGTATTTTGTTAATAGTTTAAAATTGAAAACCCTAAAATGACTACTTTTGTTCTATAAGTTATTTACTTGAAGATCAGAATATTGTTAATAGTTTAAAATTGAAAACTCTAAAATAACTACTTTAGTTCTATATGTTATTTACTTGTAGAACAGAATTTTGTAGCAATTTAAAATCAAAATCTTCTAACTAATACTTTAGTTCCTTAAGTTATTTACTTGAAGATCAGGATTTTGTTAATAGTTTAAAATTGAAAACCCTAAAATAACTACTTTTGTTCTATAAGTTATTTACTTGAAGATCTGCATTTTGTTAATAGTTTAAATTTAAAAACTCTAAATTAACTACTTATGTTCTATAAGTTATTTACATGAAGATCAGTATTTTGTTAATAGTTTAAAATTGAAAACCCTAAAATAACTACTTTTCTTCTATAAGTTATTTACTTGAAGATCTGCATTTTGTTAATAGTTTAAAATTAAAAACTCTAAAATAATTACTTTTGTTCTATAAGTTATTTACTTGTAGAACAGAATTTTGTAGCAATTTAAAATCAAAATCTTCTAACTAATACTTTAGTTCCTTAAGTTATTTACTTGAAGATCAGAATTTTGTTAATAGTTTAAAATTGAAAACCCTAAAATAACTACTTTTGTTCTATAAGTTATTTACTTGAAGAACAGAATTTTGTAGCAATGTAAAGTCAAAATCTTCTAACTAATACTTTAGTTCTTTAAGTTATTTACTTAAAGATCAGAATTTTATAATAGTTTAAAATTGAAAACCCTAAAATAACTACTTTTGTTCTATAAGTTATTTACTTGAAGATCTGCATTTTGTTAATAGTTTAAAATTAAAAATTCTAAATTAACTACTTCTGTTCTATAAGTTATTTACATGAAGATCAGTATTTTGTTAATAGTTTAAAATTGAAAACCCTAAAATAACTACTTTTGTTCTATAAGTTATTTACTTGAAGAACAGAATTTTGTAGCAATGTAAAATCAAAATCTTCTAACTAATACTTTAGTTCTTTAAGTTATTTACTTGAAGATCAGAATTTTGCTAATAGTTTAAAATTGAAAACCCTAAAATAACTACTTTTGTTCTATAAGTTATTTACTTGAAGATCTGCATTTTGTTAATAGTTTAAAATTAAAAACTCTAAATTAACTACTTCTGTTCTATAAGTTATTTACATGAAGATCAGTATTTTGTTAATAGTTTAAAATTGAAAACCCTAAAATAACTACTTCTGTTCTATAAGTTATTTACTTGAAGATCAGAATATTGTTAATAGTTTAAAATTGAAAACTCTAAAATAACTACTTTTGTTCTATAAGTTATTTACTTGTAGAACAGAATTTTGTAGCAATTTAAAATCAAAATCTTCTAACTAATACTTTAGTTCTTTAAGTTATTTACTAGAAGATCAGGATTTTGTTAATAGTTTAAAATTGAAAACCCTAAAATAACTACTTTTGTTCTATAAGTTATTTACTTGAAGATCTGCATTTTGTTAATAGTTTAAATTTAAAAACTCTAAATTAACTACTTCTGTTCTATATGTTATTTACATGAAGATCAGTATTTTGTTAATAGTTTAAAATTGAAAACCCTAAAATAATTACTTTTGTTCTATAAGTTATTTACTTGAAGATCAGAATATTGTTAATAGTTTAAAATTGAAAACTCTATAATAACTACTTTAGTTCTATATGTTATTTACTTGTAGAACAGAATTTTGTAGCAATTTAAAATCTAAATCTTCTAACTAATACTTTAGTTCCTTAAGTTATTTACTTGAAGATCAGGATTTTGTTAATAGTTTAAAATTGAAAACCCTAAAATAACTACTTTTGTTCTATAAGTTATTTACTTGAATATATGCATTTTGTTAATAGTTTAAAATTAAAAACTCTAAATTAACTACTTCTGTTCTATAAGTTAAGTATATGAAGATCAGTAATTTGTTAATAGTTTAAAATTGAAAACCCTAAAATAACTACTTTTGTTCTATAAGTTTATTACTTGAAGATCTGCATTTTGTTAATAGTTTAAAATTAAAAACTCTAAATTAACTACTTCTGTTCTATAAGTTATTTACTTAAAGATCAGTATTTTGTTAATAGTTTAAAATTGAAAACCCTAAAATAACTACTTTTGTTCTATAAGTTATTTACATGAAGATCAGTATTTTGTTAATAGTTTAAAATTGAAAACCCTAAAATAACTACTTTTGTTCTATAAGTTATTTACTTGTAGAACAGAATTTTGTAGCAATTTAAAATCAAAATCTTCTAACTAATACTTTAGTTCCTTAAGTTATTTACTTGAAGATCAGAATTTTGTTAATAGTTTAAAATTGAAAACCCTAAAATAACTACTTTTGTTCTATAAGTTATTTACTTGAAGATCAGAATATTGTTAATAGTTTAAAATTGAAAACTCTAAAATAACTACTTTAGTTCTATAAGTTATTTACTTGTAGAACAGAATTTTGTAGCAATTTAAAATCAAAATATTCTAACTAATACTTTAGTTCCTTAAGTTATTTACTTGAAGATCAGAATTTTGTTAATAGTTTAAAATTGAAAACCCTAAAATAACTACTTTTGTTCTATAAGTTATTTACTTGAAGAACAGAATTTTGTAGCAATGTAAAGTCAAAATCTTCTAACTAATACTTAAGTTCTTTAAGTTATTTACTTGAAGATCAGAATTTTATAATAGTTTAAAATTGAAAACCCTAAAATAACTAATTTTGTTCTATAAGTTATTTACTTGAAGATCTGCATTTTGTTAGTAGTTTAACATTAAAAACTCTAAATTAACTACTTCTGTTCTATAAGTTATTTACTTGAAGATCAGAATTTTGATAATAGTTTAAAATTGAAAACTCTAAAATAACTACTTTTGTTCTATAAGTTATTTACTTGAAGAACAGAATTTTGTAGCAACTTAAAATCAAAATCTTCTAACTAAACTTTAGTTCCTTAAGTTATTTACTTGAAGATCAGAATTTTGTTAATAGTTTAAAATTGAAAACCCTAAAATAACTACTTTTGTTCTATAAGTTATTTATTTGAAGATCTGCATTTTGTTAATAGTTTAAAATTAAAAACTCTAAATTAACTACTTCTGTTCTATAAGTTATTTACATGAAGATCAGTATTTTGTTAATAGTTTAAAATTGAAAACCCTAAAATAACTACTTCTGTTCTATAAGTTATTTACTTGAAGATCAGAATATTGTTAATAGTTTAAAATTGAAAACTCTAAAATAACTACTTTTGTTCTATAAGTTATTTACTTGTAGAACAGAATTTTGTAGCAATTTAAAATCAAAATCTTCTAACTAATACTTTAGTTCCTTAAGTTATTTACTTGAAGATCAGAATTTTGTTAATAGTTTAAAATTGAAAACCCTAAAATAACTACTTTTGTTCTATAAGTTATTTACTTGAAGAACAGAATTTTGTAGCAATGTAAAATCAAAATCTTCTAACTAATACTTTAGTTCCTTAAGTTATTTACTTGAAGATCAGAATTTTGTTAATAGTTTAAAATTGAAAACCCTAAAATAACTACTTTTGTTCTATAAGTTATTTACTTGAAGAACAGAATTTTGTAGCAATGTAAAGTCAAAATCTTCTAACTAATACTTTAGTTCTTTAAGTTATTTACTTGATGATCAGAATTTTATAATAGTTTAAAATTGAAAACCCTAAAATAACTACTTTTGTTCTATAAGTTATTTACTTGAAGATCTGCATTTTGTTAATAGTTTAAAATTAAAAATTCTAAATTAACTACTTCTGTTCTATAAGTTATTTACATGAAGATCAGTATTTTGTTAATAGTTTAAAATTGAAAACCCTAAAATAACTACTTTTGTTCTATAAGTTATTTACTTGAAGAACAGAATTTTGTAGCAATGTAAAATCAAAATCTTCTAACTAATACTTTAGTTCTTTAAGTTATTTACTTAAAGATCAGAATTTTGCTAATAGTTTAAAATTAAAAACCCTAAAATACCTACTTTTGTTCTATAAGTTATTTACTTGAAGATCTGCATTTTGTTAATAGTTTAAAATTGAAAACCCTAAAATAACTACTTTTGTTCTATAAGTTATTTACTTGAAGATCTGCATTTTGTTAATAGTTTAAATTTAAAAACTCTAAATTAACTACTTCTGTTCTATAAGTTATTTACATGAAGATCAGTATTTTGTTAATAGTTTAAAATTGAAAACCCTAAAATGACTACTTTTGTTCTATAAGTTATTTACTTGAAGATCAGAATATTGTTAATAGTTTAAAATTGAAAACTCTAAAATAACTACTTTAGTTCTATATGTTATTTACTTGTAGAACAGAATTTTGTAGCAATTTAAAATCAAAATCTTCTAACTAATACTTTAGTTCCTTAAGTTATTTACTTGAAGATCAGGATTTTGTTAATAGTTTAAAATTGAAAACCCTAAAATAACTACTTTGGTTCTATAAGTTATTTACTTGAAGATCTGCATTTTGTAAATAGTTTAAATTTAAAAACTCTAAATTAACTACTTATGTTCTATAAGTTATTTACATGAAGATCAGTATTTTGTTAATAGTTTAAAATTGAAAACCCTAAAATAACTACTTTTCTTCTATAAGTTATTTACTTGAAGATCTGCATTTTGTTAATAGTTTAAAATTAAAAACTCTAAAATAACTACTTTTGTTCTATAAGTTATTTACTTGTAGAACAGAATTTTGTAGCAATTTAAAATCAAAATCTTATAACTAATACTTTAGTTCCTTAAGTTATTTACTTGAAGATCAGAATTTTGTTAATAGTTTAAAATTGAAAACCCTAAAATAACTACTTTTGTTCTATAAGTTATTTACTTGAAGAACAGAATTTTGTAGCAATGTAAAGTCAAAATCTTCTAACTAATACTTTAGTTCTTTAAGTTATTTACTTGAAGATCAGAATTTTATAATAGTTTAAAATTGAAAACCCTAAAATAACTACTTTTGTTCTATAAGTTATTTACTTGAAGATCTGCATTTTGTTAATAGTTTAAAATTAAAAATTCTAAATTAACTACTTCTGTTCTATAAGTTATTTACATGAAGATCAGTATTTTGTTAATAGTTTAAAATTGAAAACCCTAAAATAACTACTTTTGTTCTATAAGTTATTTACTTGAAGAACAGAATTTTGTAGCAATGTAAAATCTAAATCTTCTAACTAATACTTTAGTTCTTTAAGTTATTTACTTGAAGATCAGAATTTTGCTAATAGTTTAAAATTGAAAACCCTAAAATAACTACTTTTGTTCTATAAGTTATTTACTTGAAGATCTGCATTTTGTTAATAGTTTAAAATTAAAAACTCTAAATTAACTACTTCTGTTCTATAAGTTATTTACATGAAGATCAGTATTTTGTTAATAGTTTAAAATTGAAAACCCTAAAATAACTACTTCTGTTCTATAAGTTATTTACTTGAAGATCAGAATATTGTTAATAGTTTAAAATTGAAAACTCTAAAATAACTACTTTTGTTCTATAAGTTATTTACTTGTAGAACAGAATTTTGTAGCAATTTAAAATCAAAATCTTCTAACTAATACTTTAGTTCTTTAAGTTATTTACTAGAAGATCAGGATTTTGTTAATAGTTTAAAATTGAAAACCCTAAAATAACTACTTTTGTTCTATAAGTTATTTACTTGAAGATCTGCATTTTGTTAATAGTTTAAATTTAAAAACTCTAAATTAACTACTTCTGTTCTATATGTTATTTACATGAAGATCAGTATTTTGTTAATAGTTTAAAATTGAAAACCCTAAAATAATTACTTTTGTTCTATAAGTTATTTACTTGAAGATCAGAATATTGTTAATAGTTTAAAATTGAAAACTCTATAATAACTACTTTAGTTCTATATGTTATTTACTTGTAGAACAGAATTTTGTAGCAATTTAAAATCAAAATCTTCTAACTAATACTTTAGTTCCATAAGTTATTTACTTGAAGATCAGGATTTTGTTAATAGTTTAAAATTGAAAACCCTAAAATAACTACTTTTGTTCTATAAGTTATTTACTTGAATATATGCATTTTGTTAATAGTTTAAAATTAAAAACTCTAAATTAACTACTTCTGTTCTATAAGTTAAGTATATGAAGATCAGTAATTTGTTAATAGTTTAAAATTGAAAACCCTAAAATAACTACTTTTGTTCTATAAGTTTATTACTTGAAGATCTGCATTTTGTTAATAGTTTAAAATTAAAAACTCTAAATTAACTACTTCTGTTCTATAAGTTATTTACTTAAAGATCAGTATTTTGTTAATAGGTTAAAATTGAAAACCCTAAAATAACTACTTTTGTTCTATAAGTTATTTACTTGAAGAACAGAATTTTGTAGCAATGTAAAATCAAAATCTTCTAACTAATACTTTAGTTCTTTAAGTTATTTACTTGAAGATCAGAATTTTGCTAATAGTTTAAAATTGAAAACCCTAAAATAACTACTTTTGTTCTATAAGTTATTTACTTGAAGATCTGCATTTTGTTAATAGTTTAAATTTAAAAACTCTAAATTAACTACTTCTGTTCTATAAGTTATTTACATGAAGATCAGTATTTTGTTAATAGTTTCAAATTGAAAACCCTAAAATAACTACTTTTGTTCTATAAGTTATTTACTTGAAGATCAGAATATTGTTAATAGTTTAAAATTGAAAACTCTAAAATAACTACTTTAGTTCTATATGTTATTTACTTGTAGAACAGAATTTTGTAGCAATGTAAAGTCAAAATCTTCTAACTAATACTTTAGTTCTTTAAGTTATTTACTTGAAGATCAGAATTTTATAATAGTTTAAAATTGAAAACCCTAAAATAACTACTTTTGTTCTATAAGTTATTTACTTGAAGATCTGCATTTTGTTAATAGTTTAAAATTAAAAATTCTAAATTAACTACTTCTGTTCTATAAGTTATTTACATGAAGATCAGTATTTTGTTAATAGTTTAAAATTGAAAACCCTAAAATAACTACTTTTGTTCTATAAGTTATTTACTTGAAGAACAGAATTTTGTAGCAATGTAAAATCAAAATCTTCTAACTAATACTTTAGTTCTTTAAGTTATTTACTTGAAGATCAGAATTTTGCTAATAGTTTAAAATTAAAAACCCTAAAATAACTACTTTTGTTCTATAAGTTATTTATTTGAAGATCTGCATTTTGTTAATAGTTTAAAATTAAAAACTCTAAATTAACTACTTCTGTTCTATAAGTTATTTACATGAAGATCAGTATTTTGTTAATAGTTTAAAATTGAAAACCCTAAAATAACTACTTCTGTTCTATAAGTTATTTACTTGAAGATCAGAATATTGTTAATAGTTTAAAATTGAAAACTCTAAAATAACTACTTTTGTTCTATAAGTTATTTACTTGTAGAACAGAATTTTGTAGCAATTTAAAATCAAAATCTTCTAACTAATACTTTAGTTCCTTAAGTTATTTACTTGAAGATCAGAATTTTGTTAATAGTTTAAAATTGAAAACCCTAAAATAACTACTTTTGTTCTATAAGTTATTTACTTGAAGAACAGAATTTTGTAGCAATGTAAAATCAAAATCTTCTAACTAATACTTTAGTTCCTTAAGTTATTTACTTGAAGATCAGAATTTTGTTAATAGTTTAAAATTGAAAACCCTAAAATAACTACTTTTGTTCTATAAGTTATTTACTTGAAGAACAGAATTTTGTAGCAATGTAAAGTCAAAATCTTCTAACTAATACTTTAGTTCTTTAAGTTATTTACTTGATGATCAGAATTTTATAATAGTTTAAAATTGAAAACCCTAAAATAACTACTTTTGTTCTATAAGTTATTTACTTGAAGATCTGCATTTTGTTAATAGTTTAAAATTAAAAATTCTAAATTAACTCCTTCTGTTCTATAAGTTATTTACACGAAGATCAGTATTTTGTTAATAGTTTAAAATTGAAAACCCTAAAATAACTACTTTTGTTCTATAAGTTATTTACTTGAAGAACAGAATTTTGTAGCAATGTAAAATCAAAATCTTCTAACTAATACTTTAGTTCTTTAAGTTATTTACTTAAAGATCAGAATTTTGCTAATAGTTACAATTAAAAACCCTAAAATAACTACTTTTGTTCTATAAGTTATTTACTTGAAGATCTGCATTTTGTTAATAGTTTAAAATTGAAAACCCTAAAATAACTACTTTTGTTCTATAAGTTATTTACTTGAAGATCTGCATTTTGTTAATAGTTTAAATTTAAAAACTCTAAATTAACTACTTCTGTTCTATAAGTTATTTACATGAAGATCAGTATTTTGTTAATAGTTTAAAATTGAAAACCCTAAAATGACTACTTTTGTTCTATAAGTTATTTACTTGAAGATCAGAATATTGTTAATAGTTTAAAATTGAAAACTCTAAAATAACTACTTTAGTTCTATATGTTATTTACTTGTAGAACAGAATTTTGTAGCAATTTAAAATCAAAATCTTCTAACTAATACTTTAGTTCCTTAAGTTATTTACTTGAAGATCAGGATTTTGTTAATAGTTTAAAATTGAAAACCCTAAAATAACTACTTTTGTTCTATAAGTTATTTACTTGAAGATCTGCATTTTGTTAATAGTTTAAATTTAAAAACTCTAAATTAACTACTTATGTTCTATAAGTTATTTACATGAAGATCAGTATTTTGTTAATAGTTTAAAATTGAAAACCCTAAAATAACTACTTTTCTTCTATAAGTTATTTACTTGAAGATCTGCATTTTGTTAATAGTTTAAAATTAAAAACTCTAAAATAATTACTTTTGTTCTATAAGTTATTTACTTGTAGAACAGAATTTTGTAGCAACTTAAAATCAAAATCTTCTAACTAATACTTTAGTTCCTTAAGTTATTTACTTGAAGATCAGAATTTTGTTAATAGTTTAAAATTGAAAACCCTAAAATAACTACTTTTGTTCTATAAGTTATTTACTTGAAGAACAGAATTTTGTAGCAATGTAAAGTCAAAATCTTCTAACTAATACTTTAGTTCTTTAAGTTATTTACTTAAAGATCAGAATTTTATAATAGTTTAAAATTGAAAACCCTAAAATAACTACTTTTGTTCTATAAGTTATTTACTTGAAGATCTGCATTTTGTTAATAGTTTAAAATTAAAAATTCTAAATTAACTACTTCTGTTCTATAAGTTATTTACATGAAGATCAGTATTTTGTTAATAGTTTAAAATTGAAAACCCTAAAATAACTACTTTTGTTCTATAAGTTATTTACTTGAAGAACAGAATTTTGTAGCAATGTAAAATCAAAATCTTCTAACTAATACTTTAGTTCTTTAAGTTATTTACTTGAAGATCAGAATTTTGCTAATAGTTTAAAATTGAAAACCCTAAAATAACTACTTTTGTTCTTTAAGTTATTTACTTGAAGATCTGCATTTTGTTAATAGTTTAAAATTAAAAACTCTAAATTAACTACTTCTGTTCTATAAGTTATTTACATGAAGATCAGTATTTTGTTAATAGTTTAAAATTGAAAACCCTAAAATAACTACTTCTGTTCTATAAGTTATTTACTTGAAGATCAGAATATTGTTAATAGTTTAAAATTGAAAACTCTAAAATAACTACTTTTGTTCTATAAGTTATTTACTTGTAGAACAGAATTTTGTAGCAATTTAAAATCAAAATCTTCTAACTAATACTTTAGTTCTTTAAGTTATTTACTAGAAGATCAGGATTTTGTTAATAGTTTAAAATTGAAAACCCTAAAATAACTACTTTTGTTCTATAAGTTATTTACTTGAAGATCTGCATTTTGTTAATAGTTTAAATTTAAAAACTCTAAATTAACTACTTCTGTTCTATATGTTATTTACATGAAGATCAGTATTTTGTTAATAGTTTAAAATTGAAAACCCTAAAATAATTACTTTTGTTCTATAAGTTATTTACTTGAAGATCAGAATATTGTTAATAGTTTAAAATTGAAAACTCTATAATAACTACTTTAGTTCTATATGTTATTTACTTGTAGAACAGAATTTTGTAGCAATTTAAAATCTAAATCTTCTAACTAATACTTTAGTTCCTTAAGTTATTTACTTGAAGATCAGGATTTTGTTAATAGTTTAAAATTGAAAACCCTAAAATAACTACTTTTGTTCTATAAGTTATTTACTTGAATATATGCATTTTGTTAATAGTTTAAAATTAAAAACTCTAAATTAACTACTTCTGTTCTATAAGTTAAGTATATGAAGATCAGTAATTTGTTAATAGTTTAAAATTGAAAACCCTAAAATAACTACTTTTGTTCTATAAGTTTATTACTTGAAGATCTGCATTTTGTTAATAGTTTAAAATTAAAAACTCTAAATTAACTACTTCTGTTCTATAAGTTATTTACTTAAAGATCAGTATTTTGTTAATAGTTTAAAATTGAAAACCCTAAAATAACTACTTTTGTTCTATAAGTTATTTACATGAAGATCAGTATTTTGTTAATAGTTTAAAATTGAAAACCCTAAAATAACTACTTTTGTTCTATAAGTTATTTACTTGTAGAACAGAATTTTGTAGCAATTTAAAATCAAAATCTTCTAACTAATACTTTAGTTCCTTAAGTTATTTACTTGAAGATCAGAATTTTGTTAATAGTTTAAAATTGAAAACCCTAAAATAACTACTTTTGTTCTATAAGTTATTTACTTGAAGATCAGAATATTGTTAATAGTTTAAAATTGAAAACTCTAAAATAACTACTTTAGTTCTATAAGTTATTTACTTGTAGAACAGAATTTTGTAGCAATTTAAAATCAAAATATTCTAACTAATACTTTAGTTCCTTAAGTTATTTACTTGAAGATCAGAATTTTGTTAATAGTTTAAAATTGAAAACCCTAAAATAACTACTTTTGTTCTATAAGTTATTTACTTGAAGAACAGAATTTTGTAGCAATGTAAAGTCAAAATCTTCTAACTAATACTTAAGTTCTTTAAGTTATTTACTTGAAGATCAGAATTTTATAATAGTTTAAAATTGAAAACCCTAAAATAACTAATTTTGTTCTATAAGTTATTTACTTGAAGATCTGCATTTTGTTAGTAGTTTAACATTAAAAACTCTAAATTAACTACTTCTGTTCTATAAGTTATTTACTTGAAGATCAGAATTTTGATAATAGTTTAAAATTGAAAACTCTAAAATAACTACTTTTGTTCTAAAAGTTATTTACTTGAAGAACAGAATTTTGTAGCAACTTAAAATCAAAATCTTCTAACTAATACTTTAGTTCCTTAAGTTATTTACTTGAAGATCAGAATTTTGTTAATAGTTTAAAATTGAAAACCCTAAAATAACTACTTTTGTTCTATAAGTTATTTATTTGAAGATCTGCATTTTGTTAATAGTTTAAAATTAAAAACTCTAAATTAACTACTTCTGTTCTATAAGTTATTTACATGAAGATCAGTATTTTGTTAATAGTTTAAAATTGAAAACCCTAAAATAACTACTTCTGTTCTATAAGTTATTTACTTGAAGATCAGAATATTGTTAATAGTTTAAAATTGAAAACTCTAAAATAACTACTTTTGTTCTATAAGTTATTTACTTGTAGAACAGAATTTTGTAGCAATTTAAAATCAAAATCTTCTAACTAATACTTTAGTTCCTTAAGTTATTTACTTGAAGATCAGAATTTTGTTAATAGTTTAAAATTGAAAACCCTAAAATAACTACTTTTGTTCTATAAGTTATTTACTTGAAGAACAGAATTTTGTAGCAATGTAAAATCAAAATCTTCTAACTAATACTTTAGTTCCTTAAGTTATTTACTTGAAGATCAGAATTTTGTTAATAGTTTAAAATTGAAAACCCTAAAATAACTACTTTTGTTCTATAAGTTATTTACTTGAAGAACAGAATTTTGTAGCAATGTAAAGTCAAAATCTTCTAACTAATACTTTAGTTCTTTAAGTTATTTACTTGATGATCAGAATTTTATAATAGTTTAAAATTGAAAACCCTAAAATAACTACTTTTGTTCTATAAGTTATTTACTTGAAGATCTGCATTTTGTTAATAGTTTAAAATTAAAAATTCTAAATTAACTACTTCTGTTCTATAAGTTATTTACATGAAGATCAGTATTTTGTTAATAGTTTAAAATTGAAAACCCTAAAATAACTACTTTTGTTCTATAAGTTATTTACTTGAAGAACAGAATTTTGTAGCAATGTAAAATCAAAATCTTCTAACTAATACTTTAGTTCTTTAAGTTATTTACTTAAAGATCAGAATTTTGCTAATAGTTTAAAATTAAAAACCCTAAAATAACTACTTTTGTTCTATAAGTTATTTACTTGAAGATCTGCATTTTGTTAATAGTTTAAAATTGAAAACCCTAAAATAACTACTTTTGTTCTATAAGTTATTTACTTGAAGATCTGCATTTTGTTAATAGTTTAAATTTAAAAACTCTAAATTAACTACTTCTGTTCTATAAGTTATTTACATGAAGATCAGTATTTTGTTAATAGTTTAAAATTGAAAACCCTAAAATGACTACTTTTGTTCTATAAGTTATTTACTTGAAGATCAGAATATTGTTAATAGTTTAAAATTGAAAACTCTAAAATAACTACTTTAGTTCTATATGTTATTTACTTGTAGAACAGAATTTTGTAGCAATTTAAAATCAAAATCTTCTAACTAATACTTTAGTTCCTTAAGTTATTTACTTGAAGATCAGGATTTTGTTAATAGTTTAAAATTGAAAACCCTAAAATAACTACTTTGGTTCTATAAGTTATTTACTTGAAGATCTGCATTTTGTAAATAGTTTAAATTTAAAAACTCTAAATTAACTACTTATGTTCTATAAGTTATTTACATGAAGATCAGTATTTTGTTAATAGTTTAAAATTGAAAACCCTAAAATAACTACTTTTCTTCTATAAGTTATTTACTTGAAGATCTGCATTTTGTTAATAGTTTAAAATTAAAAACTCTAAAATAACTACTTTTGTTCTATAAGTTATTTACTTGTAGAACAGAATTTTGTAGCAATTTAAAATCAAAATCTTATAACTAATACTTTAGTTCCTTAAGTTATTTACTTGAAGATCAGAATTTTGTTAATAGTTTAAAATTGAAAACCCTAAAATAACTACTTTTGTTCTATAAGTTATTTACTTGAAGAACAGAATTTTGTAGCAATGTAAAGTCAAAATCTTCTAACTAATACTTTAGTTCTTTAAGTTATTTACTTGAAGATCAGAATTTTATAATAGTTTAAAATTGAAAACCCTAAAATAACTACTTTTGTTCTATAAGTTATTTACTTGAAGATCTGCATTTTGTTAATAGTTTAAAATTAAAAATTCTAAATTAACTACTTCTGTTCTATAAGTTATTTACATGAAGATCAGTATTTTGTTAATAGTTTAAAATTGAAAACCCTAAAATAACTACTTTTGTTCTATAAGTTATTTACTTGAAGAACAGAATTTTGTAGCAATGTAAAATCAAAATCTTCTAACTAATACTTTAGTTCTTTAAGTTATTTACTTGAAGATCAGAATTTTGCTAATAGTTTAAAATTGAAAACCCTAAAATAACTACTTTTGTTCTATAAGTTATTTACTTGAAGATCTGCATTTTGTTAATAGTTTAAAATTAAAAACTCTAAATTAACTACTTCTGTTCTATAAGTTATTTACATGAAGATCAGTATTTTGTTAATAGTTTAAAATTGAAAACCCTAAAATAACTACTTCTGTTCTATAAGTTATTTACTTGAAGATCAGAATATTGTTAATAGTTTAAAATTGAAAACTCTAAAATAACTACTTTTGTTCTATAAGTTATTTACTTGTAGAACAGAATTTTGTAGCAATTTAAAATCAAAATCTTCTAACTAATACTTTAGTTCTTTAAGTTATTTACTAGAAGATCAGGATTTTGTTAATAGTTTAAAATTGAAAACCCTAAAATAACTACTTTTGTTCTATAAGTTATTTACTTGAAGATCTGCATTTTGTTAATAGTTTAAATTTAAAAACTCTAAATTAACTACTTCTGTTCTATATGTTATTTACATGAAGATCAGTATTTTGTTAATAGTTTAAAATTGAAAACCCTAAAATAATTACTTTTGTTCTATAAGTTATTTACTTGAAGATCAGAATATTGTTAATAGTTTAAAATTGAAAACTCTATAATAACTACTTTAGTTCTATATGTTATTTACTTGTAGAACAGAATTTTGTAGCAATTTAAAATCAAAATCTTCTAACTAATACTTTAGTTCCTTAAGTTATTTACTTGAAGATCAGAATTTTGTTAATAGTTTAAAATTGAAAACCCTAAAATAACTACTTTTGTTCTATAAGTTATTTACTTGAAGAACAGAATTTTGTAGCAATGTAAAATCAAAATCTTCTAACTAATACTTTAGTTCCTTAAGTTATTTACTTGAAGATCAGAATTTTGTTAATAGTTTAAAATTGAAAACCCTAAAATAACTACTTTTGTTCTATAAGTTATTTACTTGAAGAACAGAATTTTGTAGCAATGTAAAGTCAAAATCTTCTAACTAATACTTTAGTTCTTTAAGTTATTTACTTGATGATCAGAATTTTATAATAGTTTAAAATTGAAAACCCTAAAATAACTACTTTTGTTCTATAAGTTATTTACTTGAAGATCTGCATTTTGTTAATAGTTTAAAATTAAAAATTCTAAATTAACTACTTCTGTTCTATAAGTTATTTACATGAAGATCAGTATTTTGTTAATAGTTTAAAATTGAAAACCCTAAAATAACTACTTTTGTTCTATAAGTTATTTACTTGAAGAACAGAATTTTGTAGCAATGTAAAATCAAAATCTTCTAACTAATACTTTAGTTCTTTAAGTTATTTACTTAAAGATCAGAATTTTGCTAATAGTTTAAAATTAAAAACCCTAAAATAACTACTTTTGTTCTATAAGTTATTTACTTGAAGATCTGCATTTTGTTAATAGTTTAAAATTGAAAACCCTAAAATAACTACTTTTGTTCTATAAGTTATTTACTTGAAGATCTGCATTTTGTTAATAGTTTAAATTTAAAAACTCTAAATTAACTACTTCTGTTCTATAAGTTATTTACATGAAGATCAGTATTTTGTTAATAGTTTAAAATTGAAAACCCTAAAATGACTACTTTTGTTCTATAAGTTATTTACTTGAAGATCAGAATATTGTTAATAGTTTAAAATTGAAAACTCTAAAATAACTACTTTAGTTCTATATGTTATTTACTTGTAGAACAGAATTTTGTAGCAATTTAAAATCAAAATCTTCTAACTAATACTTTAGTTCCTTAAGTTATTTACTTGAAGATCAGGATTTTGTTAATAGTTTAAAATTGAAAACCCTAAAATAACTACTTTGGTTCTATAAGTTATTTACTTGAAGATCTGCATTTTGTAAATAGTTTAAATTTAAAAACTCTAAATTAACTACTTATGTTCTATAAGTTATTTACATGAAGATCAGTATTTTGTTAATAGTTTAAAATTGAAAACCCTAAAATAACTACTTTTCTTCTATAAGTTATTTACTTGAAGATCTGCATTTTGTTAATAGTTTAAAATTAAAAACTCTAAAATAACTACTTTTGTTCTATAAGTTATTTACTTGTAGAACAGAATTTTGTAGCAATTTAAAATCAAAATCTTATAACTAATACTTTAGTTCCTTAAGTTATTTACTTGAAGATCAGAATTTTGTTAATAGTTTAAAATTGAAAACCCTAAAATAACTACTTTTGTTCTATAAGTTATTTACTTGAAGAACAGAATTTTGTAGCAATGTAAAGTCAAAATCTTCTAACTAATACTTTAGTTCTTTAAGTTATTTACTTGAAGATCAGAATTTTATAATAGTTTAAAATTGAAAACCCTAAAATAACTACTTTTGTTCTATAAGTTATTTACTTGAAGATCTGCATTTTGTTAATAGTTTAAAATTAAAAATTCTAAATTAACTACTTCTGTTCTATAAGTTATTTACATGAAGATCAGTATTTTGTTAATAGTTTAAAATTGAAAACCCTAAAATAACTACTTTTGTTCTATAAGTTATTTACTTGAAGAACAGAATTTTGTAGCAATGTAAAATCAAAATCTTCTAACTAATACTTTAGTTCTTTAAGTTATTTACTTGAAGATCAGAATTTTGCTAATAGTTTAAAATTGAAAACCCTAAAATAACTACTTTTGTTCTATAAGTTATTTACTTGAAGATCTGCATTTTGTTAATAGTTTAAAATTAAAAACTCTAAATTAACTACTTCTGTTCTATAAGTTATTTACATGAAGATCAGTATTTTGTTAATAGTTTAAAATTGAAAACCCTAAAATAACTACTTCTGTTCTATAAGTTATTTACTTGAAGATCAGAATATTGTTAATAGTTTAAAATTGAAAACTCTAAAATAACTACTTTTGTTCTATAAGTTATTTACTTGTAGAACAGAATTTTGTAGCAATTTAAAATCAAAATCTTCTAACTAATACTTTAGTTCTTTAAGTTATTTACTAGAAGATCAGGATTTTGTTAATAGTTTAAAATTGAAAACCCTAAAATAACTACTTTTGTTCTATAAGTTATTTACTTGAAGATCTGCATTTTGTTAATAGTTTAAATTTAAAAACTCTAAATTAACTACTTCTGTTCTATATGTTATTTACATGAAGATCAGTATTTTGTTAATAGTTTAAAATTGAAAACCCTAAAATAATTACTTTTGTTCTATAAGTTATTTACTTGAAGATCAGAATATTGTTAATAGTTTAAAATTGAAAACTCTATAATAACTACTTTAGTTCTATATGTTATTTACTTGTAGAACAGAATTTTGTAGCAATTTAAAATCAAAATCTTCTAACTAATACTTTAGTTCCATAAGTTATTTACTTGAAGATCAGGATTTTGTTAATAGTTTAAAATTGAAAACCCTAAAATAACTACTTTTGTTCTATAAGTTATTTACTTGAATATATGCATTTTGTTAATAGTTTAAAATTAAAAACTCTAAATTAACTACTTCTGTTCTATAAGTTAAGTATATGAAGATCAGTAATTTGTTAATAGTTTAAAATTGAAAACCCTAAAATAACTACTTTTGTTCTATAAGTTTATTACTTGAAGATCTGCATTTTGTTAATAGTTTAAAATTAAAAACTCTAAATTAACTACTTCTGTTCTATAAGTTATTTACTTAAAGATCAGTATTTTGTTAATAGTTTAAAATTGAAAACCCTAAAATAACTACTTTTGTTCTATAAGTTATTTACTTGTAGAACAGAATTTTGTAGCAATTTAAAATCAAAATCTTCTAACTAATACTTTAGTTCCTTAAGTTATTTACTTGAAGATCAGAATTTTGTTAATAGTTTAAAATTGAAAACCCTAAAATAACTACTTTTGTTCTATAAGTTATTTACTTGAAGATCAGAATATTGTTAATAGTTTAAAATTGAAAACTCTAAAATAACTACTTTAGTTCTATAAGTTATTTACTTGTAGAACAGAATTTTGTAGCAATTTAAAATCAAAATATTCTAACTAATACTTTAGTTCCTTAAGTTATTTACTTGAAGATCAAAATTTTGTTAATAGTTTAAAATTGAAAACCCTTAAATAACTACTTTTGTTCTATAAGTTATTTACTTGAAGAACAGAATTTTGTAGCAATGTAAAGTCAAAATCTTCTAACTAATACTTTAGTTCTTTAAGTTATTTACTTGATGATCAGAATTTTATAATAGTTTAAAATTGAAAACCCTAAAATAACTACTTTTGTTCTATAAGTTATTTACTTCAAGATCTGCATTTTGTTAATAGTTTAAAATTAAAAATTCTAAATTAACTACTTCTGTTCTATAAGTTATTTACATGAAGATCAGTATTTTGTTAATAGTTTAAAATTGAAAACCCTAAAATAACTACTTTTGTTCTATAAGTTATTTACTTGAAGAACAGAATTTTGTAGCAATGTAAAATCAAAATCTTCTAACTAATACTTTAGTTCTTTAAGTTATTTACTTGAAGATCAGAATTTTGCTAATAGTTTAAAATTGAAAACCCTAAAATAACTACTTTTGTTCTATAAGTTATTTACTTGAAGATCTGCATTTTGTGAGTAGTTTAAAATTAAAAACTCTAAATTAACTACTTCTGTTCTATAAGTTATTTACTTGAAGATCAGAATTTTGTTAATAGTTTAAAATTGAAAACTCTAAAATAACTACTTTTGTTCTATAAGTTATTTACTTGTAGAACAGAATTTTGTAACAACTTAAAATCAAAATCTTCTAACTAATACTTTAGTTCCTTAAGTTATTTACTTGAAGATCAGAATTTTGTTAATAGTTTAAAATTGAAAACCCTAAAATAACTACTTTTGTTCTATAAGTTATTTACTTGAAGAACAGAATTTTGTAGCAATGTAAAGTCAAAATCTTCTAACTAATACTTTAGTTCTTTAAGTTATTTACTTGAAGATCAGAATTTTATAATAGTTTAAAATTGAAAACCCTAAAATAACTACTTTTGTTCTATAAGTTATTTACTTGAAGATCTGCATTTTGTTAAGAGTTTAAAATTAAAAATTCTAAATTAACTACTTCTGTTCTATAAGTTATTTACATGAAGATCAGTATTTTGTTAATAGTTTAAAATTGAAAACCCTAAAATAACTACTTTTGTTCTATAAGTTATTTACTTGAAGAACAGAATTTTGTAGCAATGTAAAATCAAAATCTTCTAACTAATACTTTAGTTCTTTAAGTTATTTACTTGAAGATCAGAATTTTGCTAATAGTTTAAAATTGAAAACCCTAAAATAACTACTTTTGTTCTATAAGTTATTTACTTGAAGATCTGCATTTTGTTAATAGTTTAAAATTAAAAACTCTAAATTAACTACTTCTGTTCTATAAGTTATTTACATGAAGATCAGTATTTTGTTAATAGTTTAAAATTGAAAACCCTAAAATAACTACTTCTGTTCTATAAGTTATATAGATGAAGATCAGAATATTGTTAATAGTTTAAAATTGAAAACTCTAAAATAACTACTTTTGTTCTATAAGTTATTTACTTGTAGAACAGAATTTTGTAGCAATTTAAAATCAAAATCTTCTAACTAATACTTTAGTTCCGTAAGTTATTTACTTGAAGATCAGAATTTTGTTAATAGTTTAAAATTGAAAACCCTAAAATAACTACTTTTGTTCTATAAGTTATTTACTTGAAGAACAGAATTTTGTAGCAATGTAAAATCAAAATCTTCTAACTAATACTTTAGTTCTTTAAGTTATTTACTTGAAGATCAGAATTTTGCTAATAGTTTAAAATTGAAAACCCTAAAATAACTACTTTTGTTCTATAAGTTATTTACTTGAAGATCTGCATTTTGTTAATAGTTTAAAATTAAAAACTCTAAATTAACTACTTCTGTTCTATAAGTTAAGTATATGAAGATCAGTATTTTGTTAATAGTTTAAAATTGAAAACCCTAAAATAACTACTTTTGTTCTATAAGTTATTTACTTGAAGATCTGCATTTTGTTAATAGTTTAAAATTAAAAACTCTAAATTAACTACTTCAGTTCTATAAGTTAAGTATATGAAGATCAGTATTTTGTTAATAGTTTAAAATTGAAAACCCTAAAATACCTACTTTTGTTCTATAAGTTATTTACTTGAAGATTTGCATTTTGTTAATAGTTTAACATTAAAAACTCTAAATTAACTACTTCTGTTCTATAAGTTATTTACTTGAAGATGAGAATGATGTTAATAGTTTAAAATTGAAAACTCTAAAATAACTACTTTTGTTCTATAAGTTATTTACTTGAAGATCTGCATTTTGTTAATAGTTTAAAATTAAAAACTCTTAATTAACTACTTCTGTTCTATAAGTTATTTACATGAAGATCAGTATTTTGTTAATAGTTTAAAATTGAAAACCCTAAAATAACTACTTCTGTTCTATAAGTTATTTACTTGAAGATCAGAATATTGTTAATAGTTTAAAATTGAAAACTCTAAAATAACTACTTTTGTTCTATAAGTTATTTACTTGTAGAACAGAATTTTGTAGCAATTTAAAATCAAAATCTCCTAACTAATACTTTAGTTCCTTAAGTTATTTACTTGAAGATCAGAATTTTGTTAATAGTTTAAAATTGAAAACCCTAAAATAACTACTTTTGTTCTATAAGTTATTTACTTGAAGATCTGCATTTTGTTAATAGTTTAAAATTAAAAACTCTAAATTAACTACTTCTGTTCTATAAATTATTTACATGAAGATCAGTATTTTGTTAATAGTTTAAAATTGAAAACCCTAAAATAACTACTTTTGTTCTATAAGTTATTTACTTGAAGAACAGAATTTTGTAGCAATGTAAAATCAAAATCTTCTAACTAATACTTTAGTTCTTTAAGTTATTTACTTGAAGATCAGAATTTTGCTAATAGTTTAAAATTAAAAACTCTAAATTAACTACTTCTGTTCTATAAGTTATTTACTTGAAGATCTGCATTTTGTTAATAGTTTAAAATTAAAAACTCTAAATTAACTACTTCTGTTCTATAAGTTATTTACTTGAAGATCAGAATATTGTTAATAGTTTAAAATTGAAAACTCTAAAATAACTACTTTTGTTCTATAAGTTATTTACTTGTAGAACAGAATTTTGTAGCAATGTAAAATCAAAATCTTCTAACTAATACTTTAGTTCTTTAAGTTATTTACTTGAAGATCAGTATTTTGTTAATAGTTTAAAATTGAAAACCCTAAAATAACTACTTTTGTTCTATAAGTTATTTACTTGAAGATCTGCATTTTGTTAATAGTTTAAAATTAAAAACTCTAAATTAACTACTTCTGTTCTATAAGTTAAGTATATGAAGATCAGTATTTTGTTAATAGTTTAAAATTGAAAACCCTAAAATAACTACTTTTGTTCTATAAGTTATTTACTTGAAGATCTGCATTTTGTTAATAGTTTAAAATTAAAAACTCTAAATTAACTACTTCTGTTCTATAAGTTATTTACTTGAAGATCAGTATTTTGTTAATAGTTTAAAATTGAAAACCCTAAAATAACTACTTTTGTTCTATTAGTTATTTACATGAAGATCAGTATTTTGTTAATAGTTTAAAATTGAAAACCCTAAAATAACTACTTTTGTTCTATAAGTTATTTACTTGTAGAACAGAATTTTGTAGCAATTTAAAATCAAAATCTTCTAACTAATACTTTAGTTCCTTAAGTTATTTACTTGAAGATCAGAATTTTGTTAATAGTTTAAAATTGAAAACCCTAAAATAACTACTTTTGTTCTATAAGTTATTTACTTGAAGATCAGAATATTGTTAATAGTTTAAAATTGAAAACTCTAAAATAACTACTTTAGTTCTATAAGTTATTTACTTGTAGAACAGAATTTTGTAGCAATTTAAAATCAAAATCTTCTAACTAATACTTTAGTTCCTTAAGTTATTTACTTGAAGATCAGAATTTTGTTAATAGTTTAAAATTGAAAACCCTAAAATAACTACTTTTGTTCTATAAGTTATTTACTTGAAGAACAGAATTTTGTAGCAATGTACAATCAAAATCTTCTCACTAATACTTTAGTTCTTTAAGTTATTTACTTGAAGATCAGAATTTTGCTAATAGTTTAAAATTGAAAACCCTAAAACAACTACTTTTGTTCTATAAGTTATTTACTTGAAGATCTGCATTTTGTTAATAGTTTAAAATTAAAAACTCTAAATTAACTACTTCTGTTCTATAAGTTATTTACATGAAGATCAGTATTTTGTTAATAGTTTAAAATTGAAAACCCTAAAATAACTACTTCTGTTCTATAAGTTATTTACTTGAAGATCAGAATATTGTTAATAGTTTAAAATTGAAAACTCTAAAATAACTACTTTTGTTCTATAAGTTATTTACTTGTAGAACAGAATTTTGTAGCAATTTAAAATCAAAATCTTCTAACTAATACTTTAGTTCCTTAAGTTATTTACTTGAAGATCAGAATTTTGTTAATAGTTTAAAATTGAAAACCCTAAAATAACTACTTTTGTTCTATAAGTTATTTACTTGAAGATGTGCATTTTGTTAATAGTTTAAATTTAAAAACTCTAAATTAACTACTTCTGTTCTATAAGTTATTTACATGAAGATAAGTATTTTCTTAATAGTTTAAAATTGAAAACCCTAAAATAACTACTTTTGTTCTATAAGTTATTTACTTGAAGAAAAGAATTTTGTAGCAATGTAAAATCAAAATCTTCTAACTAATACTTTAGTTCTTTAAGTTATTTACTTGAAGATCAGAATTTTGCTAATAGTTTAAAATTAAAAACTCTAAATTAACTACTTCTGTTCTATAAGTTAAGTATATGAAGATCAGTATTTTGTTAATAGTTTAAAATTGAAAACCCTAAAATAACTACTTTTGTTCTATAAGTTATTTACTTGAAGATCTGCATTTTGTTAATAGTTTAAAATTAAAAACTCTAAATTAACTACTTCTGTTCTATAAGCTAAGTATATGAAGATCAGTAATTTGTTAATAGTTTAAAATTGAAAACCCTAAAATAACTACTTTTGTTCTATAAGTTATTTACTTGAAGATCTGCATTTTGTTAATAGTTTAAAATTAAAAACTCTAAATTAACTACTTCTGTTCTATAAGTTATTTACTTGAAGATCAGTATTTTGTTAATAGTTTAAAATTGAAACCCCAAAAAAAACTACTTTTGTTCTATAAGTTATTTACATGAAGATCAGTATTTTGTTAATAGTTTAAAATTGAAAACCCTAAAATAACTACTTTTGTTCTATAAGTTATTTACTTGTAGAACAGAATTTTTAGCAATTTAAAATCAAAATCTTCTAACTAATACTTTAGTTCCTTAAGTTATTTACTTGAAGATCAGAATTTTGTTAATAGTTTAAAATTGAAAACCCTAAAATAACTACTTTTGTTCTATAAGTTATTTACTTGAAGATCAGAATATTGTTAATAGTTTAAAATTGAAAACTCTAAAATAACTACTTTAGTTCTATAAGTTATTTACTTGTAGAACAGAATTTTGTAGCAATTTAAAATCAAAATCTTCTAACTAATACTTTAGTTCCTTAAGTTATTTACTTGAAGATCAGAATTTTGTTAATAGTTTAAAATTGAAAACCCTAAAATAACTACTTTTGTTCTATAAGTTATTTACTTGAAGAACAGAATTTTGTAGCAATGTAAAGTCAAAATCTTCTAACTAATACTTTAGTTCTTTAAGTTATTTACTTGAAGATCAGAATTTTATAATAGTTTAAAATTGAAAACCCTAAAATAACTAATTTTGTTCTATAAGTTATTTACTTGAAGATCTGCATTTTGTTAGTAGTTTAAAATTAAAAACTCTAAATTAACTACTTCTGTTCTATAAGTTATTTACTTGAAGATCAGAATTTTGTTAATAGTTTAAAATTGAAAACTCTAAAATAACTACTTTTGTTCTATAAGTTATTTACTTGAAGAACAGAATTTTGTAGCAACTTAAAATCAAAATCTTCTAACTAATACTTTAGTTCCTTAAGTTATTTACTTGAAGATCAGAATTTTGTTAATAGTTTAAAATTGAAAACCCTTAAATAACTACTTTTGTTCTATAAGTTATTTACTTGAAGAACAGAATTTTGTAGCAATGTAAAGTCAAAATCTTCTAACTAATACTTTAGTTCTTTAAGTTATTTACTTGAAGATCAGGATTTTATAATAGTTTGAAATTGAAAACCCTAAAATAACTACTTTTGTTCTATAAGTTATTTACTTGAAGATCTGCATTTTGTTAATAGTTTAAAATTAAAAATTCTAAATTAACTACTTCTGTTCTATAAGTTATTTACATGAAGATCAGTATTTTGTTAATAGTTTAAAATTGAAAACCCTAAAATAACTACTTTTGTTCTATAAGTTACTTACATGAAGATCAGTATTTTGTTAATAGTTTAAAATTGAAAACCCTAAAATAACTACTTTTGTTCTATAAGTTATTTACTTGTAGAACAGAATTTTTAGCAATTTAAAATCAAAATCTTCTAACTAACACTTTAGTTCCTTAAGTTATTTACTTGAAGATCAGAATTTTGTTAATAGTTTAAAATTGAAAACCCTAAAATAACTACTTTTGTTCTATAAGTTATATACTTGAAGATCAGAATATTGTTAATAGTTTAAAATTGAAAACCCTAAAATAACTACTTTTGTTCTATAAGTTATTTACTTGTAGAACAGAATTTTTAGCAATTTAAAATCAAAATCTTCTAACTAATACTTTAGTTCCTTAAGTTATTTACTTGAAGATCAGAATTTTGTTGATAGTTTAAAATTGAAAACCCTAAAATAACTACTTTTGTTCTATAAGTTATTTACTTGAAAATCTGCATTTTGTTAATAGTTTAAAATTAAAAACTCTAAATTAACTACTTCTGTTCTATAAGTTATTTACATGAAGATCAGTATTTTGTTAATAGTTTAAAATTGAAAACCCTAAAATAACTACTTCTGTTCTATAAGTTATTTACTTGAAGATCAGAATATTGTTAATAGTTTAAAATTGAAAACTCTAAAATAACTACTTTTGTTCTATAAGTTATTTACTTGTAGAACAGAATTTTGTAGCAATTTAAAATCAAAATCTTTTAACTAATACTTTAGTTCTTTAAGTTATTTACTTGAAGATCAGGATTTTGTTAATAGTTTAAAATTGAAAACCCTAAAATAACTACTTTTGTTCTATAAGTTATTTACTTGAAGATCAGAATATTGTTAATAGTTTAAAATTGAAAACTCTAAAATAACTACTTTAGTTCTATATGTTATTTACTTGTAGAACAGAATTTTGTAGCAATTTAAAATCAAAATCTTCTAACTAATACTTTAGTTCCTTAAGTTATTTACTTGAAGATCTGCATTTTGTTAGTAGTTTAAAATTAAAAACTCTAAATTAACTACTTCTGTTCTATAAGTTATTTACTTGAAGATCAGAATTTTTTTAATAGTTTAAAATTGAAAACTCTAAAATAACTACTTTTGTTCTATAAGTTATTTACTTGAAGAACAGAATTTTGTAGCAACTTAAAATCAAAATCTTCTAACTAATACTTTAGTTCCTTAAGTTATTTACTTGAAGATCAGAATTTTGTTAATAGTTTAAAATTGAAAACCCTTAAATAACTACTTTTGTTCTATAAGTTATTTACTTGAAGAACAGAATTTTGTAGCAATGTAAAGTCAAAATCTTCTAACTAATACTTTAGTTCTTTAAGTTATTTACTTGAAGATCAGAATTTTATAATAGTTTGAAATTGAAAACCCTAAAATAACTACTTTTGTTCTATAAGTTATTTACTTGAAGATCTGCATTTTGTTAATAGTTTAAAATTAAAAATTCTAAATTAACTACTTCTGTTCTATAAGTTATTTACATGAAGATCAGTATTTTGTTAATAGTTTAAAATTGAAAACCCTAAAATAACTACTTTTGTTCTATAAGTTATTTACATGAAGATCAGTATTTTGTTAATAGTTTAAAATTGAAAACCCTAAAATAACTACTTTTGTTCTATAAGTTATTTACTTGTAGAACAGAATTTTTAGCAATTTAAAATCAAAATCTTCTAACTAATACTTTAGTTCCTTAAGTTATTTACTTGAAGATCAGAATTTTGTTAATAGTTTAAAATTGAAAACCCTAAAATAACTACTTTTGTTCTATAAGTTATTTACTTGAAGATCAGAATATTGTTAATAGTTTAAAATTGAAAACCCTAAAATAACTACTTTTGTTCTATAAGTTATTTACTTGTAGAACAGAATTTTTAGCAATTTAAAATCAAAATCTTCTAACTAATACTTTAGTTCCTTAAGTTATTTACTTGAAGATCAGAATTTTGTTAATAGTTTAAAATTGAAAACCCTAAAATAACTACTTTTGTTCTATAAGTTATTTACTTGAAAATCTGCATTTTGTTAATAGTTTAAAATTAAAAACTCTAAATTAACTACTTCTGTTCTATAAGTTATTTACATGAAGATCAGTATTTTGTTAATAGTTTAAAATTGAAAACCCTAAAATAACTACTTCTGTTCTATAAGTTATTTACTTGAAGATCAGAATATTGTTAATAGTTTAAAATTGAAAACCCTAAAATAACTACTTTTGTTCTATAAGTTTTTTACTTGTAGAACAGAATTTTTAGCAATTTAAAATCAAAATCTTCTAACTAATACTTTAGTTCCTTAAGTTATTTACTTGAAGATCAGAATTTTGTTAATAGTTTAAAATTGAAAACCCTAAAATAACTACTTTTGTTCTATAAGTTATTTACTTGAAGAACAGAATTTTGTAGCAATGTAAAGTCAAAATCTTCTAACAAATACTTTAGTTCTTTAAGTTATTTACTTGAAGATCAGAATTTTATAATAGTTTAAAATTGAAAACCCTAAAATAACTAATTTTGTTCTATAAGTTATTTACTTGAAGATCTGCATTTTGTTAGTAGTTTAAAATTAAAAACTCTAAATTAACTACTTCTGTTCTATAAGTTATTTACTTGAAGATCAGAATTTTGTTAATAGTTTAAAATTGAAAACTCTAAAATAACTACTTTTGTTCTATAAGTTATTTACTTGAAGAACAGAATTTTGTAGCAACTTAAAATCAAAATCTTCTAACTAATACTTTAGTTCCTTAAGTTATTTACTTGAAGATCAGAATTTTGTTAATAGTTTAAAATTGAAAACCCTTAAATAACTACTTTTGTTCTATAAGTTATTTACTTGAAGAACAGAATTTTGTAGCAATGTAAAGTCAAAATCTTCTAACTAATACTTTAGTTCTTTAAGTTATTTACTTGAAGATCAGAATTTTATAATAGTTTGAAATTGAAAACCCTAAAATAACTACTTTTGTTCTATAAGTTATTTACTTGAAGATCTGCATTTTGTTAATAGTTTAAAATTAAAAATTCTAAATTAACTACTTCTGTTCTATAAGTTATTTACATGAAGATCAGTATTTTGTTAATAGTTTAAAATTGAAAACCCTAAAATAACTACTTTTGTTCTATAAGTTATTTACATGAAGATCAGTATTTTGTTAATAGTTTAAAATTGAAAACCCTAAAATAACTACTTTTGTTCTATAAGTTATTTACATGAAGATCAGTATTTTTTAATAGTTTAAAATTGAAAACCCTAAAATAACTACTTTTGTTCTATAAGTTATTTACTTGTAGAACAGAATTTTTAGCAATTTAAAATCAAAATCTTCTAACTAACACTTTAGTTCCTTAAGTTATTTACTTGAAGATCAGAATTTTGTTAATAGTTTAAAATTGAAAACCCTAAAATAACTACTTTTGTTCTATAAGTTATTTACTTGAAGATCAGAATATTGTTAATAGTTTAAAATTGAAAACCCTAAAATAACTACTTTTGTTCTATAAGTTATTTACTTGTAGAACAGAATTTTTAGCAATTTAAAATCAAAATCTTCTAACTAATACTTTAGTTCCTTAAGTTATTTACTTGAAGATCAGAATTTTGTTGATAGTTTAAAATTGAAAACCCTAAAATAACTACTTTTGTTCTATAAGTTATTTACTTGAAAATCTGCATTTTGTTAATAGTTTAAAATTAAAAACTCTAAATTAACTACTTCTGTTCTATAAGTTATTTACATGAAGATCAGTATTTTGTTAATAGTTTAAAATTGAAAACCCTAAAATAACTACTTCTGTTCTATAAGTTATTTACTTGAAGATCAGAATATTGTTAATTGTTTAAAATTGAAAACTCTAAAATAACTACTTTTGTTCTATAAGTTATTTACTTGTAGAACAGAATTTTGTAGCAATTTAAAATCAAAATCTTTTAACTAATACTTTAGTTCTTTAAGTTATTTACTTGAAGATCAGGATTTTGTTAATAGTTTAAAATTGAAAACCCTAAAATAACTACTTTTGTTCTATAAGTTATTTACTTGAAGATCAGAATATTGTTAATAGTTTAAAATTGAAAACTCTAAAATAACTACTTTAGTTCTATATGTTATTTACTTGTAGAACAGAATTTTGTAGCAATTTAAAATCAAAATCTTCTAACTAATACTTTAGTTCCTTAAGTTATTTACTTGAAGATCTGCATTTTGTTAGTAGTTTAAAATTAAAAACTCTAAATTAACTACTTCTGTTCTATAAGTTATTTACTTGAAGATCAGAATTTTGTTAATAGTTTAAAATTGAAAACTCTAAAATAACTACTTTTGTTCTATAAGTTATTTACTTGAAGAACAGAATTTTGTAGCAACTTAAAATCAAAATCTTCTAACTAATACTTTAGTTCCTTAAGTTATTTACTTGAAGATCAGAATTTTGTTAATAGTTTAAAATTGAAAACCCTTAAATAAGTACTTTTGTTCTATAAGTTATTTACTTGAAGAACAGAATTTTGTAGCAATGTAAAGTCAAAATCTTCTAACTAATACTTTAGTTCTTTAAGTTATTTACTTGAAGATCAGAATTTTATAATAGTTTGAAATTGAAAACCCTAAAATAACTACTTTTGTTCTATAAGTTATTTACTTGAAGATCTGCATTTTGTTAATAGTTTAAAATTAAAAATTCTAAATTAACTACTTCTGTTCTATAAGTTATTTACATGAAGATCAGTATTTTGTTAATAGTTTAAAATTGAAAACCCTAAAATAACTACTTTTGTTCTATAAGTTATTTACATGAAGATCAGTATTTTGTTAATAGTTTAAAATTGAAAACCCTAAAATAACTACTTTTGTTCTATAAGTTATTTACATGAAGATCAGTATTTTGTTAATAGTTTAAAATTGAAAACCCTAAAATAACTACTTTTGTTCTATAAGTTATTTACTTGTAGAACAGAATTTTTAGCAATTTAAAATCAAAATCTTCTAACTAATACTTTAGTTCCTTAAGTTATTTACTTGAAGATCAGAATTTTGTTAATAGTTTAAAATTGAAAACCCTAAAATAACTACTTTTGTTCTATAAGTTATTTACTTGAAGATCAGAATATTGTTAATAGTTTAAAATTGAAAACCCTAAAATAACTACTTTTGTTCTATAAGTTATTTACTTGTAGAACAGAATTTTTAGCAATTTAAAATCAAAATCTTCTAACTAATACTTTAGTTCCTTAAGTTATTTACTTGAAGATCAGAATTTTGTTAATAGTTTAAAATTGAAAACCCTAAAATAACTACTTTTGTTCTATAAGTTATTTACTTGAAAATCTGCATTTTGTTAATAGTTTAAAATTAAAAACTCTAAATTAACTACTTCTGTTCTATAAGTTATTTACATGAAGATCAGTATTTTGTTAATAGTTTAAAATTGAAAACCCTAAAATAACTACTTCTGTTCTATAAGTTATTTACTTGAAGATCAGAATATTGTTAATAGTTTAAAATTGAAAACTCTAAAATAACTACTTTTGTTCTATAAGTTATTTACTTGTAGAACAGAATTTTGTAGCAATTTAAAATCAAAATCTTTTAACTAATACTTTAGTTCTTTAAGTTATTTACTTGAAGATCAGGATTTTGTTAATAGTTTAAAATTGAAAACCCTAAAATAACTACTTTTGTTCTATAAGTTATTTACTTGAAGATCAGAATATTGTTAATAGTTTAAAATTGAAAACTCTAAAATAACTACTTTAGTTCTATATGTTATTTACTTGTAGAACAGAATTTTGTAGCAATTTAAAATCAAAATCTTCTAACTAATACTTTAGTTCCTTAAGTTATTTACTTGAAGATCAGGATTTTGTTTATAGTTTAAAATTAAAAACTCTAAATTAACTACTTCTGTTCTATAAGTTAAGTATATGAAGATCAGTAATTTGTTAATAGTTTAAAATTGAAAACCCTAAAATAACTACTTTTGTTCTATAAGTTATTTACTTGAAGATCTGCATTTTGTTAATAGTTTAAAATTAAAAACTCTAAATTAACTACGTCTGTTCTATAAGTTATTTACATGAAGATCAGTATTTTGTTAATAGTTTAAAATTGAAAACCCTAAAATAACTACTTTTGTTCTATAAGTTATTTACTTGTAGAACAGAATTTTGTAGCAATTTAAAATCAAAATCTTCTAACTAATACTTTAGTTCCTTAAGTTATTTACTTGAAGATCAGAATTTTGTTAATAGTTTAAAATTGAAAACCCTAAAATAACTACTTTTGTTCTATAAGTTATTTACTTGAAGATCAGAATATTGTTAATAGTTTAAAATTGAAAACTCTAAAATAACTACTTTAGTTCTATAAGTTATTTACTTGTAGAACAGAATTTTGTAGCAATTTAAAATCAAAATCTTCTAACTAATACTTTAGTTCCTTAAGTTATTTACTTGAAGATCAGAATTTTGTTAATAGTTTAAAATTGAAAACCCTAAAATAACTACTTTTGTTCTATAAGTTATTTACTTGAAGAACAGAATTTTGTAGCAATGTAAAGTCAAAATCTTCTAACTAATACTTTAGTTCTTTAAGTTATTTACTTGAAGATCAGAATTTTATAATAGTTTAAAATTGAAAACCCTAAAATAACTAATTTTGTTCTATAAGTTATTTACTTGAAGATCTGCATTTTGTTAGTAGTTTAAAATTAAAAACTCTAAATTAACTACTTCTGTTCTATAAGTTATTTACTTGAAGATCAAAATTTTGATAATAGTTTAAAATTGAAAACTCTAAAATAACTACTTTTGTTCTATAAGTTATTTACTTGAAGAACAGAATTTTGTAGCAACTTAAAATCAAAATCTTCTAACTAATACTTTAGTTCCTTAAGTTATTTACTTGAAGATCAGAATGTTGTTAATAGTTTAAAATTGAAAACCCTTAAATAACTACTTTTGTTCTATAAGTTATTTACTTGAAGAACAGAATTTTGTAGCAATGTAAAGTCAAAATCTTCTAACTAATACTTTAGTTCTTTAAGTTATTTACTTGATGATCAGAATTTTATAATAGTTTAAAATTGAAAACCCTAAAATAACTACTTTTGTTCTATAAGTTATTTAATTCAAGATCTGCATTTTGTTATTAGTTTAAAATTAAAAATTCTAAATTAACTACTTCTGTTCTATAAGTTATTTACATGAAGATCAGTATTTTGTTAATAGTTTAAAATTGAAAACCCTAAAATAACTACTTTTGTTCTATAAGTTATTTACTTGAAGAACAGAATTTTGTAGCAATGTAAAATCAAAATCTTCTAACTAATACTTTAGTTCTTTAAGTTATTTACTTGAAGATCAGAATTTTGCTAATAGTTTAAAATTGAAAACCCTAAAATAACTACTTTTGTTCTATAAGTTATTTACTTGAAGATCTGCATTTTGTTAGTAGTTTAAAATTAAAAACTCTAAATTAACTACTTCTGTTCTATAAGTTATTTACTTGAAGATCAGAATTTTGTTAATAGTTAAAAATTGAAAACTCTAAAATAACTACTTTTGTTCTATAAGTTATTTACTTGAAGAACAGAATTTTGTAACAACTTAAAATCAAAATCTTCTAACTAATACTTTAGTTCCTTAAGTTATTTATTTGAAGATCAGAATTTTGTTAATAGTTTAAAATTGAAAACCCTAAAATAACTACTTTTGTTCTATAAGTTATTTACTTGAAGAACAGAATTTTGTAGCAATGTAAAGTCAAAATCTTCTAACTAATACTTTAGTTCTTTAAGTTATTTACTTGAAGATCAGAATTTTATAATAGTTTAAAATTGAAAACCCTAAAATAACTACTTTTGTTCTATAAGTTATTTACTTGAAGATCTGCATTTTGTTAAGAATTTAAAATTAAAAATTCTAAATTAACTACTTCTGTTCTATAAGTTATTTACATGAAGATCAGTATTTTGTTAATAGTTTAAAATTGAAAACCCTAAAATAACTACTTTTGTTCTATAAGTTATTTACTTGAAGAACAGAATTTTGTAGCAATGTAAAATCAAAATCTTCTAACTAATACTTTAGTTCTTTAAGTTATTTACTTGAAGATCAGAATTTTGCTAATAGTTTAAAATTGAAAACCCTAAAATAACTACTTTTGTTCTATAAGTTATTTACTTGAAGATCTGCATTTTGTTAATAGTTTAAAATTAAAAACTCTAAATTAACTACTTCTGTTCTATAAGTTATTTACATGAAGATCAGTATTTTGTTAATAGTTTAAAATTGAAAACCCTAAAATAACTACTTCTGTTCTATAAGTTATATAGATGAAGATCAGAATATTGTTAATAGTTTAAAATTGAAAACTCTAAAATAACTACTTTTGTTCTATAAGTTATTTACTTGAAGAACAGAATTTTGTAGCAACTTAAAATCAAAATCTTCTAACTAATACTTTAGTTCCTTAAGTTATTTACTTGAAGATCAGAATGTTGTTAATAGTTTAAAATTGAAAACCCTTAAATAACTACTTTTGTTCTATAAGTTATTTACTTGAAGAACAGAATTTTGTAGCAATGTAAAGTCAAAATCTTCTAACTAATACTTTAGTTCTTTAAGTTATTTACTTGATGATCAGAATTTTATAATAGTTTAAAATTGAAAACCCTAAAATAACTACTTTTGTTCTATAAGTTATTTACTTCAAGATCTGCATTTTGTTAATAGTTTAAAATTAAAAATTCTAAATTAACTACTTCTGTTCTATAAGTTATTTACATGAAGATCAGTATTTTGTTAATAGTTTAAAATTGAAAACCCTAAAATAACTACTTTGGTTCTATAAGTTATTTACTTGAAGAACAGAATTTTGTAGCAATGTAAAATCAAAATCTTCTAACTAATACTTTAGTTCTTTAAGTTATTTACTTGAAGATCAGAATTTTGCTAATAGTTTAAAATTGAAAACCCTAAAATAACTACTTTTGTTCTATAAGTTATTTACTTGAAGATCTGCATTTTGTTAGTAGTTTAAAATTAAAAACTCTAAATTAACTACTTCTGTTCTATAAGTTATTTACTTGAAGATCAGAATTTTGTTAATGGTTTAAAATTGAAAACTCTAAAATAACTACTTTTGTTCTATAAGTTATTTACTTGAAGAACAGAATTTTGTAACAACTTAAAATCAAAATCTTCTAACTAATACTTTAGTTCCTTAAGTTATTTACTTGAAGATCAGAATTTTGTTAATAGTTTAAAATTGAAAACCCTAAAATAACTACTTTTGTTCTATAAGTTATTTACTTGAAGAACAGAATTTTGTAGCAATGTAAAGTCAAAATCTTCTAACTAATACTTTAGTTCTTTAAGTTATTTACTTGAAGATCAGAATTTTATAATAGTTTAAAATTGAAAACCCTAAAATAACTACTTTTGTTCTATAAGTTATTTACTTGAAGATCTGCATTTTGTTAAGAGTTTAAAATTAAAAATTCTAAATTAACTACTTCTGTTCTATAAGTTATTTACATGAAGATCAGTATTTTGTTAATAGTTTTAAATTGAAAACCCTAAAATAACTACTTTTGTTCTATAAGTTATTTACTTGAAGAACAGAATTTTGTAGCAATGTAAAATCAAAATCTTCTAACTAATACTTTAGTTCTTTAAGTTATTTCCTTGAAGATCAGAATTTTGCTAATAGTTTAAAATTGAAAACCCTAAAATAACTACTTTTGTTCTATAAGTTATTTACTTGAAGATCTGCATTTTGTTAATAGTTTAAAATTAAAAACTCTAAATTAACTACTTCTGTTCTATAAGTTATTTACATGAAGATCAGTATTTTGTTAATAGTTTAAAATTGAAAACCCTAAAATAACTACTTCTGTTCTATAAGTTATATAGATGAAGATCAGAATATTGTTAATAGTTTAAAATTGAAAACTCTAAAATAACTACTTTTGTTCTATAAGTTATTTACTTGTAGAACAGAATTTTGTAGCAATTTAAAATCAAAATCTTCTAACTAATACTTTAGTTCCGTAAGTTATTTACTTGAAGATCAGAATTTTGTTAATAGTTTAAAATTGAAAACCCTAAAATAACTACTTTTGTTCTATAAGTTATTTACTTGAAGAACAGAATTTTGTAGCAATGTAAAATCAAAATCTTCTAACTAATACTTTAGTTCTTTAAGTTATTTACTTGAAGATCAGAATTTTGCTAATAGTTTAAAATTGAAAACCCTAAAATAATTACTTTTGTTCTATAAGTTATTTACTTGAAGATCTGCATTTTGTTAATAGTTTAAAATTAAAAACTCTAAATTAACTACTTCTGTTCTATAAGTTAAGTATATGAAGATCAGTATTTTGTTAATAGTTTAAAATTGAAAACCCTAAAATAACTACTTTTGTTCTATAAGTTATTTACTTGAAGATCTGCATTTTGTTAATAGTTTAAAATTAAAAACTCTAAATTAACTACTTCAGTTCTATAAGTTAAGTATATGAAGATCAGTATTTTGTTAATAGTTTAAAATTGAAAACCCTAAAATAACTACTTTTGTTCTATAAGTTATTTACTTGAAGATCTGCATTTTGTTAATAGTTTAAAATTAAAAACTCTAAATTAACTACTTCTGTTCTATAAGTTATTTACTTGAAGATCAGAATTTTGCTAATAGTTTAAAATTGAAAACCCTAAAATAACTACTTTTGTTCTATAAGTTATTTACTTGAAGATCTGCATTTTGTTAATAGTTTAAAATTAAAAACTCTTAATTAACTACTTCTGTTCTATAAGTTATTTACATGAAGATCAGTATTTTGTTAATAGTTTAAAATTGAAAACCCTAAAATAACTACTTCTGTTCTATAAGTTATTTACTTGAAGATCAGAATATTGTTAATAGTTGAAAATTGAAAACTCTAAAATAACTACTTTTGTTCTATAAGTTATTTACTTGTAGAACAGAATTTTGTAGCAATTTAAAATCAAAATCTCCTAACTAATACTTTAGTTCCTTAAGTTATTTACTTGAAGATCAGAATTTTGTTAATAGTTTAAAATTGAAAACCCTAAAATAACTACTTTTGTTCTATAAGTTATTTACTTGAAGATCTGCATTTTGTTAATAGTTTAAAATTAAAAACTCTAAATTAACTACTTCTGTTCTATAAGTTATTTACATGAAGATCAGTATTTTGTTAATAGTTTAAAATTGAAAACCCTAAAATAAAAACTTTTGTTCTATAAGTTATTTACTTGAAGAACAGAATTTTGTAGCAATGTAAAATCAAAATCTTCTAACTAATACTTTAGTTCTTTAAGTTATTTACTTGAAGATCAGAATTTTGCTAATAGTTTAAAATTAAAAACTCTAAATTAACTACTTCTGTTCTATAAGTTATTTACTTGAAGATCTGCATTTTGTTAATAGTTTAAAATTAAAAACTCTAAATTAACTACTTCTGTTCTATAAGTTATTTACTTGAAGATCAGAATATTGTTAATAGTTTAAAATTGAAAACTCTAAAATAACTACTTTTGTTCTATAAGTTATTTACTTGTAGAACAGAATTTTGTAGCAATGTAAAATCAAAATCTTCTAACTAATACTTTAGTTCTTTAAGTTATTTACTTGAAGATCAGTATTTTGTTAATAGTTTAAAATTGAAAACCCTAAAATAACTACTTTTGTTCTATAAGTTATTTACTTGAAGATCTGCATTTTGTTAATAGTTTAAAATTAAAAACTCTAAATTAACTACTTCTGTTCTATAAGTTAAGTATATGAAGATCAGTATTTTGTTAATAGTTTAAAATTGAAAACCCTAAAATAACTACTTTTGTTCTATAAGTTATTTACTTGAAGATCTGCATTTTGTTAATAGTTTAAAATTAAAAACTCTAAATTAACTACTTCTGTTCTATAAGTTATTTACTTGAAGATCAGTATTTTGTTAATAGTTTAAAATTGAAAACCCTAAAATAACTACTTTTGTTCTATTAGTTATTTACATGAAGATCAGTATTTTGTTAATAGTTTAAAATTGAAAACCCTAAAATAACTACTTTTGTTCTATAAGTTATTTACTTGTAGAACAGAATTTTGTAGCAATTTAAAATCAAAATCTTCTAACTAATACTTTAGTTCCTTAAGTTATTTACTTGAAGATCAGAATTTTGTTAATAGTTTAAAATTGAAAACCCTAAAATAACTACTTTTGTTCTATAAGTTATTTACTTGAAGATCAGAATATTGTTAATAGTTTAAAATTGAAAACTCTAAAATAACTACTTTAGTTCTATAAGTTATTTACTTGTAGAACAGAATTTTGTAGCAATTTAAAATCAAAATCTTCTAACTAATACTTTAGTTCCTTAAGTTATTTACTTGAAGATCAGAATTTTGTTAATAGTTTAAAATTGAAAACCCTAAAATAACTACTTTTGTTCTATAAGTTATTTACTTGAAGAACAGAATTTTGTAGCAATATTCCACAAAAATTCTTCTCACTAATACTTTAGTTCTTTAAGTTATTTACTTGAAGATCAGAATTTTGCTAATAGTTTAAAATTGAAAACCCTAAAATAACTACTTTTGTTCTATAAGTTATTTACTTGAAGATCTGCATTTTGTTAATAGTTTAAAATTAAAAACTCTAAATTAACTACTTCTGTTCTATAAGTTATTTACATGAAGATCAGTATTTTGTTAATAGTTTAAAATTGAAAACCCTAAAATAACTACTTCTGTTCTATAAGTTATTTACTTGAAGATCAGAATATTGTTAATAGTTTAAAATTGAAAACTCTAAAATAACTACTTTTGTTCTATAAGTTATTTACTTGTAGAACAGAATTTTGTAGCAATTTAATATCAAAATCTTCTAACTAATACTTTAGTTCCTTAAGTTATTTACTTGAAGATCAGAATTTTGTTAATAGTTTAAAATTGAAAACCCTAAAATAACTACTTTTGTTCTATAAGTTATTTACTTGAAGATGTGCATTTTGTTAATAGTTTAAATTTAAAAACTCTAAATTAACTACTTCTGTTCTATAAGTTATTTACATGAAGATAAGTATTTTCTTAATAGTTTAAAATTGAAAACCCTAAAATAACTACTTTTGTTCTATAAGTTATTTACTTGAAGAACAGAATTTTGTAGCAATGTAAAATCAAAATCTTCTAACTAATACTTTAGTTCTTTAAGTTATTTACTTGAAGATCAGAATTTTGCTAATAGTTTAAAATTAAAAACTCTAAATTAACTACTTCTGTTCTATAAGTTAAGTATATGAAGATCAGTATTTTGTTAATAGTTTAAAATTGAAAACCCTAAAATAACTACTTTTGTTCTATAAGTTATTTACTTGAAGATCTGCATTTTGTTAATAGTTTAAAATTAAAAACTCTAAATTAACTACTTCTGTTCTATAAGTTAAGTATATGAAGATCAGTAATTTGTTAATAGTTTAAAATTGAAAACCCTAAAATAACTACTTTTGTTCTATAAGTTATTTACTTGAAGATCTGCATTTTGTTAATAGTTTAAAATTAAAAACTCTAAATTAACTACTTCTGTTCTATAAGTTATTTACTTGAAGATCAGTATTTTGTTAATAGTTTAAAATTGAAAACCCTAAAATAACTACTTTTGTTCTATAAGTTATTTACATGAAGATCAGTATTTTGTTAATAGTTTAAAATTGAAAACCCTAAAATAACTACTTTTGTTCTATAAGTTATTTACTTGTAGAACAGAATTTTTAGCAATTTAAAATCAAAATCTTCTAACTAATACTTTAGTTCCTTAAGTTATTGACTTGAAGATCAGAATTTTGTTAATAGTTTAAAATTGAAAACCCAAAAATAACTACTTTTGTTCTATAAGTTATTTACTTGTAGAACAGAATTTTTAGCAATTTAAAATCAAAATCTTCTAACTAATACTTTAGTTCCTTAAGTTATTTACTTGAAGATCAGAATTTTGTTAATAGTTTAAAATTAAAAACTCTAAATTAACTACTTCTGTTCTATAAGTTAAGTATATGAAAATCAGTATTTTGTTAATAGTTTAAAATTGAAAACCCTAAAATAACTACTTTTGTTCTATAAGTTATTTACTTGAGGATCTGCATTTTGTTAATAGTTTAAAATTAAAAACTCTAAATTAACTACTTCTGTTCTATAAGTTATTTACATGAAGATCAGAATTTTGTTGATAGTTTAAAATTGAAAACCCTAAAATAACTACTTTTGTTCTATAAGTTATTTACTTGAAGATCAGAATTTTGCTAATAGTTTAAAATTGAAAACCCTAAAATAACTACTTTTGTTCTATAAGTTATTTACTTGAAGATCAGAATTTTGTTAATAGTTCAAAATTGAAAATACTAATATAACTACGTTTGTTCTATAAGTTATTTACTTGAAGATCTGGATTTTGTTAATAGTTTAAAATTAAAAACTCTAAATTAACTACTTCTGTTCTATAAGTTATTTACTTGAAGATCAGAATTTTGATAATAGTTTTAAATTGAAAACTCTAAATTAACTACTTCTGTTCTATAAGTTATTTACATGAAGATCAGTATTTTGTTAATAGTTTAAAATTGAAAACCCTAAAATAACTACTTCTGTTCTATAAGTTATTTACTTGAAGATCAGAATATTGTTAATAGTTTAAAATTGAAAACTCTAAAATAACTACTTTTGTTCTATAAGTTATTTACTTGTAGAACAGAATTTTGTAGCAATTTAAAATCAAAATCTTCTAACTAATACTTTAGTTCTTTAAGTTATTTACTTGAAGATCAGAATTTTGTTAATAGTTTTAAATTGAAAACCCTAAAATAACTACTTTTATTCTATAAGTTATTTACTTGAAGATCTGCATTTTGTTATTAGTTTAAAATTAAAAACTCTAAATTAACTACTTCTGTTCTATAAGTTATTTACTTGAAGATCAGCATTTTGTTAATAGTTTAAAATTAAAAACTCTAAATTAACTACTTTTGTTCTATAAGTTATTTACTTGAAGATCAGAATGTTATTAATAGTTTAAAATTGAAAACTCTAAAATAACTACTTTTGTTCTATAAGTTATTTACTTGAAGAACAGAATTTTGTAGCAATTTAAAATCAAAATCTTCTAACTAATACTTTAGTTCCTTAAGTTATTTACCTGTAGATTAGAATTTTGTTAATAGTTTAAAATTGAAAACCCTAAAATAATTACTTTTGTTCTATAAGTTATTTACTTGAAGATCTGCATTTTGTTAATAGTTTAAAATTAAAAACTTTAAATTAACTACTTCTGTTCTATAAGTTATTTACGTGAAGATCAGTATTTTGTTAATAGTTTAAAATTGTAAACCCTAAAATAACTACTTTTGTTCTATAAGTTATTTACTTGAAGATCAGAATATTGTTAATAGTTTAAAATTGAAAACTCTAAAATAACTACTTTTGTTCTATAAGTTATTTACTTGAAGAACAGAATTTTGTAGCAATTTAAAACCAAAATCTTCTAACTAATACTTTAGTTTTTTAAGTTATTTACTTGAAGATCAGAATTTGGCTAACAGTTTAAAATTGAAAACCCTAAAATAACTACTTTTGTTCTATAAGTTATTTACTTAAAGATCTGCATTTTGTTAATAGTTTAAAATTAAAAACTCTAAATTAACTACCTCTGTTCTATAAGTTATTTACTTGAAGATCAGAATATTTTTAATAGTTTAAAATTGAAAACCCTAAAATAACTACTTTTGTTCTATTAGTTATTTACTTGTAGATCTGCATTTTATTAATAGTTTAAAATTAAAAACTTTTGTTCTATAAGTTATTTACTTGAAGATCTGCATTTTGTTAATAGTTTAAAATTAAAAACTCTAAATTAACTACTTCTGTTCTATAAGTTATTTACTTGAAGATCAGAATGTTTTTAAGAGTTTAAAATTGAAAACCCTAAAATAACTACTTTTGTTCTATAAGTTATTTACTTGAGGATCTGCATTTTGTTAATAGTTTAAAATTAAAAACTCTAAATTAACTACTTCTGTTCTATAAGTTATTTACATGAAGATCAGAATTTTGTTGATAGTTTAAAATTGAAAACCCTAAAATAACTACTTTTGTTCTATAAGTTATTTACTTGAAGATCAGAATTTTGCTAATAGTTTAAAATTGAAAACCCTAAAATAACTACTTTTGTTCTATAAGTTATTTACTTGAAGATCAGAATTTTGTTAATAGTTCAAAATTGAAAATACTAATATAACTACGTTTGTTCTATAAGTTATTTACTTGAAGATCTGGATTTTGTTAATAGTTTAAAATTAAAAACTCTAAATTAACTACTTCTGTTCTATAAGTTATTTACTTGAAGATCAGAATTTTGTTAATAGTTTTAAATTGAAAACTCTAAATTAACTACTTCTGTTCTATAAGTTATTTACATGAAGATCAGAATTTTGTTGATAGTTTAAAATTGAAAACCCTAAAATAACTACTTTTATTCTATAAGTTATTTACTTGAAGATCTGCATTTTGTTATTAGTTTAAAATTAAAAACTCTAAATTAACTACTTCTGTTCTATAAGTTATTTACTTGAAGATCAGCATTTTGTTAATAGTTTAAAATTAAAAACTCTAAATTAACTACTTTTGTTCTATAAGTTATTTACTTGAAGATCAGAATGTTATTAATAGTTTAAAATTGAAAACTCTAAAATAACTACTTTTGTTCTATAAGTTATTTACTTGAAGAACAGAATTTTGTAGCAATTTAAAATCAAAATCTTCTAACTAATACTTTAGTTCCTTAAGTTATTTACCTGTAGATCAGAATTTTGTTAATATTTTAAAATTGAAAACCCTAAAATAACTACTTTTGTTCTATACGTTATTTACTTGAAGATCTGCATTTTGTTAATAGTTTAAAATTAAAAACTCTAAATTAACTACTTCTGTTCTATAAGTTATTTACATGAAGATCAGTATTTTGTTAATAGTTTAAAATTGTAAACCCTAAAATAACTACTTTTGTTCTATAAGTTATTTACTTGAAGAACAGAATTTTGTAGCAATTTAAAACCAAAATCTTCTAACTAATACTTAAGTTCTTTAAGTTATTTACTTGAAGATCAGAATTTGGCTAACAGTTTAAAATTGAATACCCTAAAATAACTACTTTTGTTCTATAAGTTATTTACTTAAGATCTGCATTTTGTTAATAGTTTAAAATTAAAAACTCTAAATTAACTACCTCTGTTCTATAAGTTATTTACTTGAAGATCAGAATGTTTTTAATAGTTTAAAATTGAAAACCCTAAAATAACTACTTTTGTTCTATTAGTTATTTACTTGAAGATCTGCATTTCATTAATAGTTTAAAATTAAAAACTCTAAATTAACTACTTCTGTTCTATAAGTTATTTACATGAAGATCAGAATTTTGTTGATAATTTAAAATTGAAAACCATAAAATAACTACTTTTGTTCTATAAGTTATTTACTTGAAGATCTGCATTTTGTTAATTGTTTAAAATTAAAAACTCTAAATTAACTACTGCTATTCTATAAGTTATTTACTTGAAGATCGGAATTTTGTTAATAGTTTAAAATTGAAAATTCTAAAATAACTACTTTTGTTCTATAAGTTATTTACTTGAAGAACAGAATTTTGTAGCAATTTAAAATTAAAATCTTCTAACTAATACTTTAGTTCCTTAAGTTATTTACCTGTAGATCAGAATTTTGTTAATAGTTGAAAATTGAAAACCCTAAAATAACTACGTTTGTTCTATAAGTTATTTACATGAAGATCAGAATTTTGTTGATAGTTTAAAATTGAAAACCCTAAAATAACTACTTTTGTTCTATAAGTTATTTACTTAAAGATTTGCATTTTGTTAATAGTTTAAAATTAAAAACTCTAAATTAACTACCTCTGTTCTATAAGTTATTTACTTGAAGATCAGAATATTTTTAATAGTTTAAAATTGAAAACCCTAAAATAACTACTTTTGTTCTATTAGTTATTTACTTGAAGATCTGCATTTTATTAATAGTTTAAAATTAAAAACTTTTGTTCTATAAGTTATTTACTTGAAGATCTGCATTTTGTTAATAGTTTAAAATTAAAAACTCTAAATTAACTACTTCTGTTCTATAAGTTATTTACTTGAAGATCAGAATGTTTTTAATAGTTTAAAATTGAAAACCCTAAAATAACTACTTTTGTTCTATAAGTTATTTACTTGAGGATCTGCATTTTGTTAATAGTTTAAAATTAAAAACTCTAAATTAACTACTTCTGTTCTATAAGTTATTTACATGAAGATCAGAATTTTGTTGATAGTTTAAAATTGAAAACCCTAAAATAACTACTTTTGTTCTATAAGTTATTTACTTGAAGATCAGAATTTTGTTAATAGTTCAAAGTTGAAAATACTAATATAACTACTTTTGTTCTATAAGTTATTTACTTGAAGATCAGAATTTTGCTAATAGTTTAAAATTGAAAACCCTAAAATAACTACTTTTGTTCTATAAGTTATTTACTTAAAGATCTGCATTTTGTTAATAGTTTAAAATTAAAAACTCTAAATTAACTACCTCTGTTCTATAAGTTATTTACTTGAAGATCAGAATGTTTTTAATAGTTTAAAATTGAAAACCCTAAAATAACTACTTTTGTTCTATTAGTTATTTACTTGAAGATCTGCATTTCATTAATAGTTTAAAATTAAAAACTCTAAATTAACTACTTCTGTTCTATAAGTTATTTACATGAAGATCAGAATTTTGTTGATAATTTAAAATTGAAAACCATAAAATAACTACTTTTGTTCTATAAGTTATTTACTTGAAGATCTGCATTTTGTTAATTGTTTAAAATTAAAAACTCTAAATTAACTACTGCTATTCTATAAGTTATTTACTTGAAGATCGGAATTTTGTTAATAGTTTAAAATTGAAAATTCTAAAATAACTACTTTTGTTCTATAAGTTATTTACTTGAAGAACAGAATTTTGTAGCAATTTAAAATCAAAATCTTCTAACTAATACTTTAGTTCCTTAAGTTATTTACCTGTAGATCAGAATTTTGTTAATAGTTGAAAATTGAAAACCCTAAAATAACTACGTTTGTTCTATAAGTTATTTACATGAAGATCAGAATTTTGTTGATAGTTTAAAATTGAAAACCCTAAAATAACTACTTTTGTTCTATAAGTTATTTACTTAAAGATTTGCATTTTGTTAATAGTTTAAAATTAAAAACTCTAAATTAACTACCTCTGTTCTATAAGTTATTTACTTGAAGATCAGAATATTTTTAATAGTTTAAAATTGAAAACCCTAAAATAACTACTTTTGTTCTATTAGTTATTTACTTGAAGATCTGCATTTTATTAATAGTTTAAAATTAAAAACTTTTGTTCTTTAAGTTATTTACTTGAAGATCTGCATTTTGTTAATAGTTTAAAATTAAAAACTCTAAATTAACTACTTCTGTTCTATAAGTTATTTACTTGAAGATCAGAATGTTTTTAATAGTTTAAAATTGAAAACCCTAAAATAACTACTTTTGTTCTATAAGTTATTTACTTGAGGATCTGCATTTTGTTAATAGTTTAAAATTAAAAACTCTAAATTAACTACTTCTGTTCTATAAGTTATTTACATGAAGATCAGAATTTTGTTGATAGTTTAAAATTGAAAACCCTAAAATAACTACTTTTGTTCTATAAGTTATTTACTTGAAGATCAGAATTTTGCTAATAGTTTAAAATTGAAAACCCTAAAATAACTACTTTTGTTCTATAAGTTATTTACTTGAAGATCAGAATTTTGTTAATAGTTCAAAGTTGAAAATACTAATATAACTACGTTTGTTCTATAAGTTATTTACTTGAAGATCTGGATTTTGTTAATAGTTTTAAATTGAAAACCCTAAAATAACTACTTTTATTCTATAAGTTATTTACTTGAAGATCTGCATTTTGTTATTAGTTTAAAATTAAAAACTCTAAATTAACTACTTCTGTTCTATAAGTTATTTACATGAAGATCAGAATTTTGTTGATAGTTTAAAATTGAAAACCATAAAATAACTACTTGTGTTCTATAAGTTATTTACTTGAAGATCTGCATTTTGTTAATTGTTTAAAATTAAAAACTCTAAATTAACTACTGCTATTCTATAAGTTATTTACTTGAAGATCAGAATTTTGTTAATAGTTTAAAATTGAAAATTCTAAAATAACTACTTTTGTTCTATAAGTTATTTACTTGAAGAACAGAATTTTGTAGCAATTTAAAATCAAAATCTTCTAACTAATACTTTAGTTCCTTAAGTTATTTACCTGTAGATCAGAATTTTGTTAATAGTTGAAAATTGAAAACCCTAAAATAACTACTTTTGTTCTATAAGTTATTTACTTGAAGATCTGCATTTTGTTAATAGTTTAAAATTAAAAACTCTAAATTAACTACTTCTGTTCTATAAGTTATTTACATGAAGATCAGTAATTTGTTAATAGTTTAAAATTGTAAACCCTAAAATAACTACTTTTGTTCTATAAGTTATTTACTTGAAGAACAGAATTTTGTAGCAATTTAAAACCAAAATCTTCTAACTAATACTTTAGTTCTTTAAGTTATTTACTTGAAGATCAGAATTTGGCTAACAGTTTAAAATTGAAAACCCTAAAATAACTACTTTTGTTCTATAAGTTATTTACTTAAAGATTTGCATTTTATTAATAGTTTAAAATTAAAAACTCTAAATTAACTACCTCTGTTCTATAAGTAATTTACTTGAAGATCAGAATATTTTTAATAGTTTAAAATTGAAAACCCTAAAATAACTACTTTTGTTCTATTAGTTATTTACTTGAAGATCTGCATTTTATTAATAGTTTAAAATTAAAAACTTTTGTTCTATAAGTTATTTACTTGAAGATCTGCATTTTGTTAATAGTTTAAAATTAAAAACTCTAAATTAACTACTTCTGTTCTATAAGTTATTTACTTGAAGATCAGAATGTTTTTAATAGTTTAAAATTAAAAACCCTAAAATAACTACTTTTGTTCTATAAGTTATTTACTTGAGGATCTGCATTTTGTTAATAGTTTAAAATTAAAAACTCTAAATTAACTACTTCTGTTCTATAAGTTATTTACATGAAGATCAGAATTTTGTTGATAGTTTAAAATTGAAAACCCTAAAATAACTACTTTTGTTCTATAAGTTATTTACTTGAAGATCAGAATTTTGCTAATAGTTTAAAATTGAAAACTCTAAATTAACTACTTCTGTTCTATAAGTTATTTACTTGAAGATCAGCATTTTGTTAATAGTTTAAAATTAAAAACTCTAAATTAACTACTTTTGTTCTATAAGTTATTTACTTGAAGATCAGAATGTTATTAATAGTTTAAAATTGAAAACTCTAAAATAACTACTTTTGTTCTATAAGTTATTTACTTGAAGAACAGAATTTTGTAGCAATTTAAAATCAAAATCTTCTAACTAATACTTTAGTTCCTTAAGTTATTTACCTGTAGATCAGAATTTTGTTAATAGTTTAAAATTGAAAACCCTAAAATAACTACTTTTGTTCTATAAGTTATTTACTTGAAGATCTGCATTTTGTTAATAGTTTAAAATTAAAAACTCTAAATTAACTACTTCTGTTCTATAAGTTATTTACATGAAGATCAGTATTTTGTTAATAGTTTAAAATTGAAAACCCTAAAATAACTACTTTTGTCCTATAAGTTATTTACTTGAAGATCAGAATATTGTTAATAGTTTAAAATTGAAAACTCTAAAATAACTACTTTTGTTCTATAAGTTATTTACTTGAAGAACAGAATTTTGTAGCAATTTAAAACCAAAATCTTCTAACTAATACTTTAGTTCTTTAAGTTATTTACTTGAAGATCAGAATTTGGCTAACAGTTTAGAATTGAAAACCCTAAAATAACTACTTTTGTTCTATAAGTTATTTACTTAAAGATCTGCATTTTGTTAATAGTTTAAAATTAAAAACTCTAAATTAACTACCTCTGTTCTATAAGTTATTTACTTGAAGATCAGAATGTTTTTAATAGTTTAAAATTGAAAACCCTAAAATAACTACTTTTGTTCTATTAGTTATTTACTTGAAGATCTGCATTTTATTAATAGTTTAAAATTAAAAACTCTAAATTAACTACTTCTGTTCTATAAGTTATTTACATGAAGATCAGAATTTTGTTGATAGTTTAAAATTGAAAACCATAAAATAACTACTTTTGTTCTATAAGTTATTTACTTGAAGATCTGCATTTTGTTAATTGTTTAAAATTAAAAACTCTAAATTTACTACTGCTATTCTATAAGTTATTTACTTGAAGATCAGAATATTGTTAATAGTTTAAAATTGAAAACTCTAAAATAACTACTTTTGTTCTATAAGTTATTTACTTGAAGAACAGAATTTTGTAGCAATTTAAAACCAAAATCTTCTAACTAATACTTTAGTTCTTTAAGTTATTTACTTGTAGATCAGAATTTGGCTAACAGTTTAAAATTGAAAACCCTAAAATAACTACTTTTGTTCTATAAGTTATTTACTTAAAGATCTGCATTTTGTTAATAGTTTAAAATTAAAAACTCTAAATTAACTACCTCTGTTCTATAAGTTATTTACTTGAAGATCAGAATATTTTTAATAGTTTAAAATTGAAAACCCTAAAATAACTACTTTTGTTCTATTAGTTATTTACTTGAAGATCTGCATTTTATTAATAGTTTAAAATTAAAAACTTTTGTTCTATAAGTTATTTACTTGAAGATCTGCATTTTGTTAATAGTTTAAAATTAAAAACTCTAAATTAACTACTTCTGTTCTATAAGTTATTTACTTGAAGATCAGAATGTTTTTAATAGTTTAAAATTGAAAACCCTAAAATAACTACTTTTGTTCTATAAGTTATTTACTTGAGGATCTGCATTTTGTTAATAGTTTAAAATTAAAAACTCTAAATTAACTACTTCTGTTCTATAAGTTATTTACATGAAGATCAGAATTTTGTTGATAGTTTAAAATTGAAAACCCTAAAATAACTACTTTTGTTCTATAAGTTATTTACTTGAAGATCAGAATTTTGCTAATAGTTTAAAATTGAAAACCCTAAAATAACTACTTTTGTTCTATAAGTTATTTACTTGAAGATCAGAATTTTGTTAATAGTTCAAAATTGAAAATACTAATATAACTACGTTTGTTCTATAAGTTATTTACTTGAAGATCTGGATTTTGTTAATAGTTTAAAATTAAAAACTCTAAATTAACTACTTCTGTTCTATAAGTTATTTACTTGAAGATCAGAATTTTGTTAATAGTTTTAAATTGAAAACTCTAAATTAACTACTTCTGTTCTATAAGTTATTTACATGAAGATCAGAATTTTGTTGATAGTTTAAAATTGAAAACCCTAAAATAACTACTTTTATTCTATAAGTTATTTACTTGAAGATCTGCATTTTGTTATTAGTTTAAAATTAAAAACTCTAAATTAACTACTTCTGTTCTATAAGTTATTTACTTGAAGATCAGCATTTTGTTAATAGTTTAAAATTAAAAACTCTAAATTAACTACTTTTGTTCTATAAGTTATTTACTTGAAGATCAGAATGTTATTAATAGTTTAAAATTGAAAACTCTAAAATAACTACTTTTGTTCTATAAGTTATTTACTTGAAGAACAGAATTTTGTAGCAATTTAAAATCAAAATCTTCTAACTAATACTTTAGTTCCTTAAGTTATTTACCTGTAGATCAGAATTTTGTTAATAGTTTAAAATTGAAAACCCTAAAATAACTACTTTTGTTCTATAAGTTATTTACTTGAAGATCTGCATTTTGTTAATAGTATAAAATTAAAAACTCTAAATTAACTACTTCTGTTTTATAAGTTATTTACATGAAGATCAGTATTTTGTTAATAGTTTAAAATTGTAAACCCTAAAATAACTACTTTTGTTCTATAAGTTATTTACTTGAAGATCAGAATAGTGTTAATAGTTTAAAATTGAAAACTCTAAAATAACTACTTTTGTTCTATAAGTTATTTACTTGAAGAACAGAATTTTGTAGCAATTTAAAACCAAAATCTTCTAACTAATTCTTTAGTTATTTAAGTTATTTACTTGAAGATCAGAATTTGGCTAACAGTTTAAAATTGAAAACCCTAAAATAACTACTTTTGTTCTATAAGTTATTTACTTAAAGATCTGCATTTTGTTAATAGTTTAAAATTAAAAACTCTAAATTAACTACCTCTGTTCTATAAGTTATTTACTTGAAGATCAGAATGTTTTTAATAGTTTAAAATTGAAAACCCTAAAATAACTACTTTTGTTCTATTAGTTATTTACTTGAAGATCTGCATTTCATTAATAGTTTAAAATTAAAAACTCTAAATTAACTACTTCTGTTCTATAAGTTATTTACATGAAGATCAGAATTTTGTTGATAGTTTAAAATTGAAAACCATAAAATAACTACTTTTGTTCTATAAGTTATTTACTTGAAGATCTGCATTTTGTTAATTGTTTAAAATTAAAAACTCTAAATTAACTACTGCTATTCTATAAGTTATTTACTTGAAGATCAGAATTTTGTTAATAGTTTAAAATTGAAAATTCTAAAATAACTACTTTTGTTCTATAAGTTATTTACTTGAAGAACAGAATTTTGTAGCAATTTAAAATCAAAATCTTCTAACTAATACTTTAGTTCCTTAAGTTATTTACCTGTAGATCAGAATTTTGTTAATAGTTGAAAATTGAAAACCCTAAAATAACTACTTTTGTTCTATAAGTTATTTACTTGAAGATCTGCATTTTGTTAATAGTTTAAAATTAAAAACTCTAAATTAACTACTTCTGTTCTATAAGTTATTTACATGAAGATCAGTATTTTGTTAATAGTTTAAAATTGTAAACCCTAAAATAACTACTTTTGTTCTATAAGTTATTTACTTGAAGATCAGAATATTGTTAATAGTTTAAAATTGAAAACTCTAAAATAACTACTTTTGTTCTATAAGTTATTTACTTGAAGAACAGAATTTTGTAGCAATTTAAAACCAAAATCTTCTAACTAATACTTTAGTTCTTTAAGTTATTTACTTGAAGATCAGAATTTGGCTAACAGTTTAAAATTGAAAACCCTAAAATAACTACTTTTGTTCTATAAGTTATTTACTTAAAGATTTGCATTTTGTTAATAGTTTAAAATTAAAAACTCTAAATTAACTACCTCTGTTCTATAAGTTATTTACTTGAAGATCAGAATATTTTTAATAGTTTAAAATTAAAAACTTTTGTTCTATAAGTTATTTACTTGAAGATCTGCATTTTGTTAATAGTTTAAAATTAAAAACTCTAAATTAACTACTTCTGTTCTATAAGTTATTTACTTGAAGATCAGAATGTTTTTAATAGTTTAAAATTGAAAACCCTAAAATAACTACTTTTGTTCTATAAGTTATTTACTTGAGGATCTGCATTTTGTTAATAGTTTAAAATTAAAAACTCTAAATTAACTACTTCTGTTCTATAAGTTATTTACATGAAGATCAGAATTTTGTTGATAGTTTAAAATTGAAAACCCTAAAATAACTACTTTTGTTCTATAAGTTATTTACTTGAAGATCAGAATTTTGTTAATAGTTCAAAATTGAAAATACTAATATAACTACGTTTGTTCTATAAGTTATTTACTTGAAGATCTGGATTTTGTTAATAGTTTAAAATTAAAAACTCTAAATTAACTACTTATGTTCTATAAGTTATTTACTTGAAGATCAGAATTTTGTTAATAGTTTTAAATTGAAAACCCTAAAATAACTACTTTTATTCTATAAGTTATTTACTTGAAGATCTGCATTTTGTTATTAGTTTAAAATTAAAAACTCTAAATTAACTACTTCTGTTCTATAAGTTATTTACTTGAAGATCAGCATTTTGTTAATAGTTTAAAATTAAAAACTCTAAATTAACTACTTTTGTTCTATAAGTTATTTACTTGAAGATCAGAATGTTATTAATAGTTTAAAATTGAAAACTCTAAAATAACTACTTTTGTTCTATAAGTTATTTACTTGAAGAACAGAATTTTGTAGCAATTTAAAATCAAAATCTTCTAACTAATACTTTAGTTCCTTAAGTTATTTACCTGTAGATCAGAATTTTGTTAATAGTTTAAAATTGAAAACCCTAAAATAACTACTTTTGTTCTATAAGTTATTTACTTGAAGATCTGCATTTTGTTAATAGTTTAAAATTAAAAACTCTAAATTAACTACTTCTGTTCTATAAGTTATTTACATGAAGATCAGTATTTTGTTAATAGTTTAAAATTGTAAACCCTAAAATAACTACTTTTGTTCTATAAGTTATTTACTTGAAGATCAGAATATTGTTAATAGTTTAAAATTGAAAACTCTAAAATAACTACTTTTGTTCTATAAGTTATTTACTTGAAGAACAGAATTTTGTAGCAATTTAAAACCAAAATCTTCTAACTAATACTTTAGTTCTTTAAGTTATTTACTTGAAGATAAGAATTTGGCTAACAGTTTAAAATTGAAAACCCTAAAATAACTACTTTTGTTCTATAAGTTATTTACTTAAAGATCTGCATTTTGTTAATAGTTTAAAATTAAAAACTCTAAATTAACTACCTCTGTTCTATAAGTTATTTACTTGAAGGTCAGAATGTTTTTAATAGTTTAAAATTGAAAACCCTAAAATAACTACTTTTGTTCTATTAGTTATTTACTTGAAGATCTGCATTTTATTAATAGTTTAAAATTAAAAACTCTAAATTAACTACTTCTGTTCTACAAGTTATTTACTTGAAGATCAGAATGTTTTTAATAGTTTAAAATTGAAAACCCTAAAATAACTACGTTTGTTCTATAAGTTATTTACATGAAGATCAGAATTTTGTTGATAGTTTAAAATTGAAAACCCTAAAATAACTACTTTTGTTCTATAAGTTATTTACTTGAAGATCAGAATTTTGTTAATAGTTCAAAATTGAAAATACTAAAATAACTACGTTTGTTCTATAAGTTATTTACTTGAAGATCTGGATTTTGTTAATAGTTTAAAATTAAAAACTCTAAATTAACTACTTCTGTTCTATAAGTTATTTACATGAAGATCAGAATTTTGGTGATAGTTTAAAATTGAAAACTCTAAAATATCTACTTTTGTTCTATAAGTTATTTACTTGAAGAACAGAATTTTGTAGCAATTTAAAACCAAAATATGCTAACTAATACTTTAGGTCTTTAAGTTATTTACTTGAAGATCTGAATTTTGCTAACAGTTTAAAATTGAAAACCCTAAAATAACTACTTTTGTTCTATACCTTATTTACTTGAAGATCTGCATTTTGTTAATAGTTTAAAATTAAAAACTCTAAATTAACTACTTCTGTTCTATAAGTTATATACTTGAAGATGAGAATGTTTTTAATAGTTAAAAATTGAAAACTCTAAAATAACTACTTTTGTTCTAAAAGTTATTTACTTGAAGAACAGAATTTTGTAGCAATTTAAAATCAAAATCTTCTAACTAATACTTTAGTTCCTTAAGTTATTTACCTGTAGATCAGAATTTTGTTAATAGTTTAAAATTGAAAATTCTAAAATAACTACTTTTGTTCTATAAGTTATTTACTTGAAGAACACAATTTTGTAGCAATTTAAAATCAAAATCTTCTAACTAATACTTTAGTTCCTTAAGTTATTTACCTGTAGATCAGAATATTGTTAATAGATTAAAATTGAAAACTCTAAAATAACTACTTTTGTTCTATAAGTTATTTACTTGAAGATCAGAATTTTGTTAATAGTTCAAAATTAAAAACTCTAAATTAACTACCTCTGTTCTATAAGTTATTTACTTGAAGATCAGAATGTTTTTAATAGTTTAAAATTGAAAACCCTAAAATAACTACTTTTGTTCTATTAGTTATTTACTTGAAGATCTGCATTTCATTAATAGTTTAAAATTAAAAACTCTAAATTAACTACTTCTGTTCTATAAGTTATTTACATGAAGATCAGAATTTTGTTGATAGTTTAATATTGAAAACCATAAAATAACTACTTTTGTTCTATAAGTTATTTACTTGAAGATCTGCATTTTGTTAATTGTTTAAAATTAAAAACTCTAAATTAACTACTGCTATTCTATAAGTTATTTACTTGAAGATCAGAATTTTGTTAATAGTTTAAAATTGAAAATTCTAAAATAACTACTTTTGTTCTATAAGTTATTTACTTGAAGAACTGCATTTTGTTAATAGTTTAAAATTAAAAACTCTAAATTAACTACTGCTATTCTATAAGTTATTTACTTGAAGATCAGAATTTTGTTAATAGTTTAAAATTGAAAATTCTAAAATAACTACTTTTGTTCTATAAGTTATTTACTTGAAGATCTGCATTTTGTTAATAGTTTAAAATTAAAAACTCTAAATTAACTACTTCTGTTCTATAAGTTATTTACATGAAGATCAGTATTTTGTTAATAGTTTAAAATTGTAAACCCTAAAATAACTACTTTTGTTCTATAAGTTATTTACTTGAAGATCAGAATATTGTTAATAGTTTAAAATTGAAAACTCTAAAATAACTACTTTTGTTCTATAAGTTATTTACTTGAAGAACAGAATTTTGTAGCAATTTAAAACCAAAATCTTCTAACTAATACTTTAGTTCTTTAAGTTATTTACTTGAAGATCAGAATTTGGCTAACAGTTTAAAATTGAAAACCCTAAAATAACTACTTTTGTTCTATAAGTTATTTACTTAAAGATCTGCATTTTGTTAATAGTTTAAAATTAAAAACTCTAAATTAACTACCTCTGTTCTATAAGTTATTTACTTGAAGATCAGAATGTTTTTAATAGTTTAAAATTGAAAACCCTAAAATAACTACTTTTGTTCTATTAGTTATTTACTTGAAGATCTGCATTTTATTAATAGTTTAAAATTAAAAACTCTAAATTAACTACTTCTGTTCTACAAGTTATTTACTTGAAGATCAGAATGTTTTTAATAGTTTAAAATTGAAAACCCTAAAATAACTACGTTTGTTCTATAAGTTATTTACATGAAGATCAGAATTTTGTTGATAGTTTAAAATTGAAAACCCTAAAATAACTACTTTTGTTCTATAAGTTATTTACTTGAAGATCAGAATTTTGCTAATAGTTTAAAATTGAAAACCCTAAAATAACTACTTTTGTTCTATAAGTTATTTACTTGAAGATCAGAATTTTGTTAATAGTTCAAAATTGAAAATACTAAAATAACTACGTTTGTTCTATAAGTTATTTACTTGAAGATCTGGATTTTGTTAATAGTTTAAAATTAAAAACTCTAAATTAACTACTTCTGTTCTATAAGTTATTTACATGAAGATCAGAATTTTGGTGATAGTTTAAAATTGAAAACTCTAAAATATCTACTTTTGTTCTATAAGTTATTTACTTGAAGAACAGAATTTTGTAGCAATTTAAAACCAAAATATGCTAACTAATACTTTAGGTCTTTAAGTTATTTACTTGAAGATCTGAATTTTGCTAACAGTTTAAAATTGAAAACCCTAAAATAACTACTTTTGTTCTATACCTTATTTACTTGAAGATCTGCATTTTGTTAATAGTTTAAAATTAAAAACTCTAAATTAACTACTTCTGTTCTATAAGTTATATACTTGAAGATCAGAATGTTTTTAATAGTTAAAAATTGAAAACTCTAAAATAACTACTTTTGTTCTAAAAGTTATTTACTTGAAGAACAGAATTTTGTAGCAATTTAAAATCAAAATCTTCTAACTAATACTTTAGTTCCTTAAGTTATTTACCTGTAGATCAGAATTTTGTTAATAGTTTAAAATTGAAAATTCTAAAATAACTACTTTTGTTCTATAAGTTATTTACTTGAAGAACAGAATTTTGTAGCAATTTAAAATCAAAATCTTCTAACTAATACTTTAGTTCCTTAAGTTATTTACCTGTAGATCAGAATATTGTTAATAGATTAAAATTGAAAACTCTAAAATAACTACTTTTGTTCTATAAGTTATTTACTTGAAGATCAGAATTTTGTTAATAGTTCAAAATTGAAAATACTAAAATAACTACGTTTGTTCTATAAGTTATTTACTTGAAGATCTGGATTTTGTTAATAGTTTAAAATTAAAAACTCTAAATTAACTACTTCTGTTCTATAAGTTATTTACATGAAGATCAGAATTTTGTTGAGAGTTTAAAATTGAAAACCCTAAAATAACTACTTTTGTTCTATAAGTTATTTACTTAAGGATCTGCATTTTGTTAATAGTTTAAAATTAAAAACTCTAAATTAACTACTTCTGTTCTATAAGTTATTTACATGAAGATCAGAATTTTGTTGATAGTTTAAAATTAAAAAACCTAAAATAACTACTTTTGTTCTATAAGATATTTACTTGAAGATCAGAATTTTGCTAATAGTTTAAAATTGAAAACCCTAAAATAACTACTTTTGTACTATAAGTTATTTACTTGAAGATCAGAATTTTGTTAATAGTTCAAAATTGAAAATACTAATATAACTACGTTTGTTCTATAAGTTATTTACTTGAAGATCTGGATTTTGTTAATAGTTTAAAATTAAAAACTCTAAATTAACTACTTCTGTTCTATAAGTTATTTACATGAAGATCAGAATTTTGTTGATAGTTTAAAATTGAAAACCATAAAATAACTACTTTTGTTCTATAAGTTCTTTACTTGAAGATCTGCATTTTGTTAATTGTTTAAAATTAAAAACTCTAAATTTACTACTGCTATTCTATAAGTTATTTACTTGAAGATCAGAATTTTGTTAATAGTTTAAAATTGAAAATTCTAAAATAACTACTTTTGTTCTATAAGTTATTTACTTGAAGAACAGAATTTTGTAGCAATTTAAAATCAAAATCTTCTAACTAATACTTTAGTTCCTTAAGTTATTTACCTGTAGATCAGAATTTTGTTAATAGTTGAAAATTGAAAACCCTAAAATAACTACTTTTGTTCTATAAGTTATTTACTTGAAGATCTGCATTTTGTTAATAGTTTAAAATTAAAAACTCTAAATTAACTACTTCTGTTCTATAAGTTATTTACATGAAGATCAGTATTTTGTTAATAGTTTAAAATTGTAAACCCTAAAATAACTACTTTTGTTCTATAAGTTATTTACTTGAAGATCAGAATATTGTTAATAGTTTAAAATTGAAAACTCTAAAATAACTAATTTTGTTCTATAAGTTATTTACTTGAAGAACAGAATTTTGTAGCAATTTTAAACCAAAATCTTCTAACTAATACTTTAGGTCTTTAAGTTATTTACTTGAAGATCTGAATTTTGCTAACAGTTTAAAATTGAAAACCCTAAAATATCTACTTTTGTTCTATAAGTTATTTACTTGAAGATCTGCATTTTGTTAATAGTTTAAAATTAAAAACTCTAAATTAACTACTTCTGTTCTACAAGTTATTTACTTGAAGATCAGAATGTTTTTAATAGTTTAAAATTGAAAACCCTAAAATAACTACGTTTGTTCTATAAGTTATTTACATGAAGATCAGAATTTTGTTGATAGTTTAAAATTGAAAACCCTAAAATAACTACTTTTGTTCTATAAGTTATTTACTTGAAGATCAGAATTTTGCTAATAGTTTAAAATTGAAAACCCTAAAATAACTACTTTTGTTCTATAAGTTATTTACTTGAAGATCAGAATTTTGTTAATAGTTCAAAATTGAAAATACTAAAATAACTACGTTTGTTCTATAAGTTATTTACTTGAAGATCTGGATTTTGTTAATAGTTTAAAATTAAAAACTCTAAATTAACTACTTCTGTTCTATAAGTTATTTACATGAAGATCAGAATTTTGGTGATAGTTTAAAATTGAAAACTCTAAAATATCTACTTTTGTTCTATAAGTTATTTACTTGAAGAACAGAATTTTGTAGCAATTTAAAACCAAAATATGCTAACTAATACTTTAGGTCTTTAAGTTATTTACATGAAGATCTGAATTTTGCTAACAGTTTAAAATTGAAAACCCTAAAATAACTACTTTTGTTCTATACCTTATTTACTTGAAGATCTGCATTTTGTTAATAGTTTAAAATTAAAAACTCTAAATTAACTACTTCTGTTCTATAAGTTATATACTTGAAGATCAGAATGTTTTTAATAGTTAAAAATTGAAAACTCTAAAATAACTACTTTTGTTCTAAAAGTTATTTACTTGAAGAACAGAATTTTGTAGCAATTTAAAATCAAAATCTTCTAACTAATACTTTAGTTCCTTAAGTTATTTACATGTAGATCAGAATTTTGTTAATAGGTTAAAATTGAAAATTCTAAAATAACTACTTTTGTTCTATAAGTTATTTACTTGAAGATCAGAATATTGTTAATAGATTAAAATTGAAAACCCTAAAATAACTACTTTTGTTCTATAAGTTATTTACTTGAAGATCAGAATTTTGTTAATAGTTCAAAATTGAAAAAACTAAAATAACTACGTTTGTTCTATAAGTTATTTACTTGAAGATCTGGATTTTGTTAATAGTTTAAAATTGAAAACTCTAAAATAACTACTTTTGTTCTATAAGTTATTTACTTGAAGATCAGAATTTTGTTAATAGTTCAAAATTGAAAATACTAAAATAACTACGTTTGTTCTATAAGTTATTTACTTGAAGATCTGGATTTTGTTAATAGTTTAAAATTAAAAACTCTAAATTAACTACTTCTGTTCTGTAAGTTATTTACATGAAGATCAGAATTTTGTTGATAGTTTAAAATTGAAAACTCTAAAATATCTACTTTTGTTCTATAAGTTATTTACTTGAAGAACAGAATTTTGTAGCAATTTAAAATCAAAATCTTCTAACTAATACTTTAGTTCCTTAAGTTATTTACCTGTAGATCAGAATTATGTTAATAGTTGAAAATTGAAAACCCTAAAATAACTGCTTTTGTTCTATAAGTTATTTACTTGAAGATCTGCATTTTGTTAATAGTTTAAAATTAAAAACTCTAAATTAACTACTTCTGTTCTATAAGTTATTTACATGAAGATCAGTATTTTGTTAATAGTTTAAAATTGTAAACCCTAAAATAACCTATTTTTGTTCTATAAGTTATTTACTTGAAGATCAGAATATTGTTAATAGATTAAAATTGAAAACTCTAAAATAACTACTTTTGTTCTATAAGTTATTTACTTGAAGATCAGAATTTTGTTAATAGTTCAAAATTGAAAATACTAAAATAACTACGTTTGTTCTATAAGTTATTTACTTGAAGATCTGGATTTTGTTAATAGTTTAAAATTGAAAACTCTAAAATAACTACTTTTGTTCTATAAGTTATTTACTTGAAGATCAGAATTTTGTTAATAGTTCAAAATTGAAAATACTAAAATAACTACGTTTGTTCTATAAGTTATTTACTTGAAGATCTGGATTTTGTTAATAGTTTAAAATTAAAAACTCTAAATTAACTACTTCTGTTCTATAAGTTATTTACATAAAGATCAGAATTTTGTTGATAGTTTAAAATTGAAAACTCTAAAATATCTACTTTAGTTCTATAAGTTATTTACTTGAAGAACAGAATTTTGTAGCAATTTAAAACCAAAATCTTCTAACTAATACTTTAGGTCTTTAAGTTATTTACTTGAAGATCTGAATTTTGCTAACAGTTTAAAATTGAAAACCCTAAAATAACTACTTTTGTTCTATAAGTTATTTACTTGAAGATCTGCATTTTGTTAATAGTTTAAAACTAAAAACTTTAAATTAACTACTTCTGTTCTATAAGTTATTTTCTTGAAGATCAGAATGTTTTTAATAGTTTAAAATTGAAAACCCCAAAATAACTACTTTTGTTCTATAAGTTATTTACTTGAGGATCTGCATTTTGTTGTTAGTTTAAAATTAAAAACTCTAAATTAACTACTTCTGTTCTATAAGTTATTTACATGAAGATCAGAATTTTGTTGATAGTTTAAAATTGAAAACCCTAAAATAACTACTTTTGTTCTATAAGTTATTTACTTAAGGATCAGAATTTTGCTAATAGTTTAAAATTGAAAATCCTAAAATAACTACTTTTGTTCTATAAGTTATTTACTTGAAGATCAGAATTTTGTTAATAGTTCAAAATTGAAAATACTAATATAACTACGTTTGTTCTATAAGTTATTTACTTGAAGATCTGGATTTTGTTAATAGTTTAAAATTAAAAACTTTAAATTAACTACTTCTGATCTATAAGTTATTTACATGAAGATCAGAATTTTGTTGATAGTTTAAAATTGAAAACTCTAAAATATCTACTTTTGTTCTATAAGTTATTTACTTGAAGAACAGAATTTTGTAGCAATTTAAAATCAAAATCTTCTAACTAATACTTTAGTTCCTTAAGTTATTTACCTGTAGATCAGAATTATGTTAATAGTTGAAAATTGAAAACCCTAAAATAACTACTTTTGTTCTATAAGTTATTTACTTGAAGATCTGCATTTTGTTAATAGTTTAAAATTAAAAACTCTAAATTAACTACTTCTGTTCAATAAGTTATTTACATGAAGATCAGTATTTTGTTAATAGTATAAAATTGTAAACCCTAAAATAACTACTTTTGTTCTATAAGTTATTTACTTGAAGATCAGAATATTGTTAATAGATTAAAATTGAAAACTCTAAAATAACTACTTTTGTTCTATAAGTTATTTACTTGAAGATCAGAATTTTGTTAATAGTTCAAAATTGAAAATACTAAAATAACTACGTTTGTTCTATAAGTTATTTACTTGAAGATCTGGATTTTGTTAATAGTTTAAAATTGAAAACTCTAAAATAACTACTTTTGTTCTATAAGTTATTTACTTGAAGATCAGAATTTTGTTAATAGTTCAAAATTGAAAATACTAAAATAACTACGTTTGTTCTATAAGTTATTTACTTGAAGATCTGGATTTTGTTAATAGTTTAAAATTAAAAACTCTAAATTAACTACTTCTGTTCTATAAGTTATTTACATAAAGATCAGAATTTTGTTGATAGTTTAAAATTGAAAACTCTAAAATATCTACTTTTGTTCTATAAGTTATTTACTTGAAGAACAGAATTTTGTAGCAATTTAAAACCAAAATCTTCTAACTAATACTTTAGGTCTTTAAGTTATTTACTTGAAGATCTGAATTTTGCTAACAGTTTAAAATTGAAAACCCTAAAATAACTACTTTTGTTCTATAAGTTATTTACTTGAAGATCTGCATATTGTTAATAGTTTAAAATTAAAAACTCTAAATTAACTGCTTCTGTTCTATAAGTTATTTACATGAAGATCAGTATTTTGTTAATAGTTTAAAATTGTGAACCCTAAAATAACTACTTTTGTTCTATAAGTTATTTACTTGAAGATCAGAATATTGTTAATAGATTAAAATTGAAAACTCTAAAATAACTACTTTTGTTCTATAAGTTATTTACTTGAAGATCAGAATTTTGTTAATAGTTCAAAATTGAAAATACTAAAATAACTACGTTTGTTCTATAAGTTATTTACTTGAAGATCTGGATTTTGTTAATAGTTTAAAATTGAAAATTCTAAAATATCTACTTTTGTTCTATAAGTTATTTACTTGAAGATCTGAATTTTGCTAACAGTTTAAAATTGAAAACCCTAAAATAACTACTTTTGTTCTATAAGTTATTTACTTGAAGATCTGCATTTTGTTAATAGTTTAAAATTCAAAACTTTAAATTAACTACTTCTGTTCTATAAGTTATTTACTTGAAGATCAGAATGTTTTTAATAGTTTAAAATTGAAAACCCTAAAATAACTACTTTTGTTCTATAAGTTATTTACTTGAGGATCTGCATTTTGTTAATAGTTTAAAATTAAAAACTCTAAATTAACTACTTCTGTTCTATAAGTTATTTACATGAAGATCAGAATTTTGTTGATAGTTTAAAATTGAAAACCCTAAAATAACTACTTTTGTTCTATAAGTTATTTACTTAAGGATCAGAATTTTGCTAATAGTTTAAAATTGAAAATCCTAAAATAACTACTTTTGTTCTATAAGTTATTTACTTGAAGAACAGAATTTTGTAGCAATTTAAAATCAAAATCTTCTAACTAATACTTTAGTTCCTTAAGTTATTTACCTGTAGATCAGAATTTTGTTAATAGTTGAAAATTGAAAACCCTAAAATAACTACTTTTGTTCTATAAGTTATTTACTTGAAGATCTGCATATTGTTAATAGTTTAAAATTAAAAACTCTAAATTAACTACTTCTGTTCTATAAGTTATTTACATGAAGATCAGTATTTTGTTAATAGTTTAAAATTGTGAACCCTAAAATAACTACTTTTGTTCTATAAGTTATTTACTTGAAGATCAGAATATTGTTAATAGATTAAAATTGAAAACTCTAAAATAACTACTTTTGTTCTATAAGTTATTTACTTGAAGATCAGAATTTTGTTAATAGTTCAAAATTGAAAATACTAAAATAACTACCTTTGTTCTATAAATTATTTACTTGAAGATCTGGATTTTGTTAATAGTTTAAAATTGAAAATTCTAAAATATCTACTTTTGTTCTATAAGTTATTTACTTGAAGAACAGAATTTTGTAGCAATTTAAAACCAAAATCTTCTAACTAATACTTTAGGTCTTTAAGTTATTTACTTGAAGATCTGAATTTTGCTAACAGTTTAAAATTGAAAACCCTAAAATAACTACTTTTGTTCTATAAGTTATTTACTTGAAGATCTGCATTTTGTTAATAGTTTAAAATTAAAAACTTTAAATTGACTACTTCTGTTCTATAAGTTATTTACTTGAAGATCAGAATGTTTTTAATAGTTTAAAATTGAAAACCATAAAATAACTACTTTTGTTCTATAAGTTATTTACTTGAGGATCTGCATTTTGTTAATAGTTTAAAATTAAAAACTCTAAATTAACTACTTTTGTTCTATAAGTTATTTACTTGAAGATCAGAATTTTGTTGATAGTTTAAAATTGAAAACCCTAAAATAACTACTTTTGTTCTATAAGTTATTTACTTAAGGATCAGAATATTGCTAATAGTTTAAAATTGAAAATCCTAAAATAACTACTTTTGTTCTATAAGTTATTTACTTGAAGATCAGAATTTTGTTAATAGTTCAAAATTGAAAATACTAATATAACTACGTTTGTTCTATAAGTTATTTACTTGAAGATCTGGATTTTGTTAATAGTTTAAAATTAAAAACTCTAAATTAACTACTTCTGTTCTATAAGTTATTTACTTGAAGATCAGAATTTTGTTAATAGTTTTAAATTGAAAATCCTAAAATAACTACTTTTATTCTATAAGTTATTTACTTGAAGATCTGCATTTTGTTATTAGTTTAAAATTAAAAACTCTAAATTAACTACTTCTGTTCTATAAGTTATTTACTTGAAGATCTGCATTTTGTTAATAGTTTAAAATTAAAAACTCTAAATTAACTACTTCTGTTCTATAAGTTATTTACTTGAAGATCAGAATGTTTTTAATAGTTTAAAATTGAAAACCCTAAAATAACTACTTTTGTTCTATAAGTTATTTACTTGAGGATCTGCATTTTGTTAATAGTTTAAATTGAAAAACTCTAAATTAACTACTTCTGTTCTATAAGTTATTTACAAGAAGATCATAATTTTGTTGACAGTTTAAAATTGAAAACCCTAAAATAACTACATTTGTTCTATAAGTTATTTACTTGAAGATCAGAATTTTGCTAATTGTTTAAAATTGAAAACCCTAAAATAACTACTTTTGTTCTATAAGTTATTTACTTGAAGATCAGAATTTTGTTAATAGTTCAAAATTGAAAATACTAAAATAACTACGTTTGTTCTATAAGTTATTTACTTGAAGATCTGGATTTTGTTAATAGTTTAAAATTAAAAACTCTAAATTAACTACTTCTGTTCTATAAGTTATGTACATGAAGATCAGAATTTTGTTAATAGTTTAAAATTGAAAACTCTAAAATATCTACTTTTGTTCTATAAGTTATTTACTTGAAGAACAGAATTTTGTAGCAATTTAAAACCAAAATCTTCTAACTAATACTTTAGGTCTTTAAGTTATTTACTTAAAGATCTGAATTTTGCTAACAGGTTAAAATTGGAAACCCTAAAATAACTACTTTTGTTCTATAAGTTATTTACTTGAAGATCTGCATTTTGTTAATAGTTTAAAATTAAAAACTCTAAATTAACTACTTCTGTTCTATAAGTTATTTACTTGAAGATCAGAATGTTTTTAATAGTTTAAAATTGAAAACCCTAAAATAACTACTTTTGTTCTATAAGTTTTTTACATGAAGATCAGAATTTTGTTGATAGTTTAAAATTGAAAACCCTAAAATAACTACTTTTGTTCTATAAGTTATTTACTTGAAGATCCGAATTTTGCTAATAGTTTAAAATTGAAAACCCTAAAATAACTACTTTTGTTCTATAAGTTATTTACTTGAAGATCAGAATTTTGTTAATAATTCAAAATTGAAAATACTAATATAACTAGTTTTGTTCTATAAGTTATTTACTTGAAGATCAGAATATTGTTAATAGTTTAAAATTGAAAACTCTAAAATAACTACTTTTGTTCTATAAGTTATTTACTTGAAGAACAGAATTTTGTAGCAATTTAAAACCAAAATCTTCTAACTAATACTTTAGTTCTTTAAGTTATTTACTTGAAGATCAGAATTTGGCTAACAGTTTAAAATTGAAAACCCTAAAATAACTACTTTTGTTCTATAAGTTATTTACTTGAAGATCTGCATTTTGTTAATAGTTTAAAATTAAAAACTCTAAATTAACTACTTCTGTTCTATAAGTTATTTACATGAAGATCAGAATTTTGTTGATGGTTTAAAATTGAAAACCTTAAGATAACTACTTTTGTTCTATAAGTTATTTACTTGAAGATCTGCATTTTGTTAATAGTTTAAAATTATAGCTATAATCTAACTAGTTTTGTTCTTTTAGTTATTTACTTAAAGAACAGAAATATGTAGACAATTAAAAATCAAAATCTTTAAACTAATACTTTAGTTCTTTAAGTTATTTACTTGAAGATCAGAATTTTGGTAAAAGTTCAAAATTGATAATACTAAAATAACTGCGTTTGTTCTATAAGTTATTTACTTGAAGATCTGCATTTTGTTATTAGTTTAAAATTGAAAACTCTAAAATAACTACTTTTGTTCTATAAGTTATTTACTTGAAAAACAGAATTTTGTAGCAATTTAAAATCAAAATCTTCTAACTAATACTTTAGTTCCTTAAGATATTTACTTGAAGATCAGAATTTTGTTAATAGTTTAAAATTAAAAACTATAAATTAACTACATCTGTTCTATAAGTTATTTACATGAAGATCAGTATTTTGTTAATAGTTTAAAATTGTAAACCCTAAAATAACTACTTTTGTTCTATAAGTTATTTACTTGAAGATCTGCATTTTGTTAATAGTTTAAAATTAAAAACTCTAAATTAACTACTTCTGTTCTATAAGTTATTTACTTGAAGATCAGAATATTGTTAATAGTTTAAAATTGAAAACTCTAAAATAACTACTTTTGTTCTATAAGTTATTTACTTGAAGAACAGAATTTTGTAGCAATTTAAAATCAAAATCTTCTAACTAATACTTTAGTTCTTTAAGTTATTCTCTTGAAGATCAGAATTTTGCTAATAGTTTAAAATTGAAAACCCTAAAATAACTACTTTTGTTCTATAAGTTATTTACTTGAAGATCAGAATGTTGTTAATAGTTTAAAATAGAAAACTCTAAAATAACTACTTTTGTTCTATAAGTTATTTACTTGAAGATCAGAATTTTGTTAATAGTTTAAAATTGAAAACTCTAAATTAACTACTTCTGTTCTATAAGTTATTTACTTGAAGATCAGAATGTTGTTAATAGTTTAAAATAGAAAACTCTAAAATAACTACTTCTGTTCTATAAGTTATTTACTTGAAGATCAGAATTTTGTTAATAGTTTAAAATTGAAAACCCTAAATAACTACTTTTGTTCTATAAGTTATTTACTTGAAGATTTGCATTTTGTTAATAGTTTAGCATTAAAAACTCTAAATTACCTACTTCTGTTCTATAAGTTATTTACTTGAAGATCAGAATGATGTTAATAGTTTAAAATTGAAAACTCTAAAATAACTACTTTTGTTCTATAAGTTATGTACTTGAAGAACAGAATTTTGTAGCAATATAAAATAAAAATCTTCTAACTAATACTTTAGTTCCTTAAGTTATTTACGTGAAGAACAGAATTTTGTAGCAATTTAAAATCAAAATCTTCTTACTAATACTTTAGTTCTTTAAGTTATTTACTTGAAGATCTGCATTTTGTTAATAGTTTAAAATTAAAAACTCTAAATTAACTACTTCTGTTCTATAAGTTATTTACATGAAGATCAGAATTTTGTTGATGGTTTAAAATTGAAAACCTTAAGATAACTACTTTTGTTCTATAAGTTATTTACTTGAAGATCTGCATTTTGTTAATAGTTTAAAATTATAGCTATAATCTAACTAGTTTTGTTCTTTTAGTTATTTACTTAAAGAACAGAAATATGTAGACAATTAAAAATCAAAATCTTTAAACTAATACTTTAGTTCTTTAAGTTATTTACTTGAAGATCAGAATTTTGGTAAAAGTTCAAAATTGATAATACTAAAATAACTGCGTTTGTTCTATAAGTTATTTACTTGAAGATCTGCATTTTGTTATTAGTTTAAAATTGAAAACTCTAAAATAACTACTTTTGTTCTATAAGTTATTTACTTGAAAAACAGAATTTTGTAGCAATTTAAAATCAAAATCTTCTAACTAATACTTTAGTTCCTTAAGATATTTACTTGAAGATCAGAATTTTGTTAATAGTTTAAAATTAAAAACTATAAATTAACTACATCTGTTCTATAAGTTATTTACATGAAGATCAGTATTTTGTTAATAGTTTAAAATTGTAAACCCTAAAATAACTACTTTTGTTCTATAAGTTATTTACTTGAAGATCTGCATTTTGTTAATAGTTTAAAATTAAAAACTCTAAATTAACTACTTCTGTTCTATAAGTTATTTACTTGAAGATCAGAATATTGTTAATAGTTTAAAATTGAAAACTCTAAAATAACTACTTTTGTTCTATAAGTTATTTACTTGAAGAACAGAATTTTGTAGCAATTTAAAATCAAAATCTTCTAACTAATACTTTAGTTCTTTAAGTTATTCTCTTGAAGATCAGAATTTTGCTAATAGTTTAAAATTGAAAACCCTAAAATAACTACTTTTGTTCTATAAGTTATTTACTTGAAGATCAGAATGTTGTTAATAGTTTAAAATAGAAAACTCTAAAATAACTACTTTTGTTCTATAAGTTATTTACTTGAAGATCAGAATTTTGTTAATAGTTTAAAATTGAAAACTCTAAATTAACTACTTCTGTTCTATAAGTTATTTACTTGAAGATCAGAATGTTGTTAATAGTTTAAAATAGAAAACTCTAAAATAACTACTTCTGTTCTATAAGTTATTTACTTGAAGATCAGAATTTTGTTAATAGTTTAAAATTGAAAACCCTAAATAACTACTTTTGTTCTATAAGTTATTTACTTGAAGATTTGCATTTTGTTAATAGTTTAGCATTAAAAACTCTAAATTACCTACTTCTGTTCTATAAGTTATTTACTTGAAGATCAGAATGATGTTAATAGTTTAAAATTGAAAACTCTAAAATAACTACTTTTGTTCTATAAGTTATGTACTTGAAGAACAGAATTTTGTAGCAATATAAAATAAAAATCTTCTAACTAATACTTTAGTTCCTTAAGTTATTTACGTGAAGAACAGAATTTTGTAGCAATTTAAAATCAAAATCTTCTTACTAATACTTTAGTTCTTTAAGTTATTTACTTGAAGATCAGAATTTTGTTAATAGTTTAAATATGAAAACCCTAAAATAACTACTTTTGTTCTATAAGTTATTTACTTGAAGATCTGCATTTTGTTAATAGTTTAAAATTAAAAACTCTAAATTAACTACTTCTGTTCTATAAGTTATTTACATGAAGATCAGTATTTTGTTAATAGTTTAAAATTGAAAACCCTAAAATAACTACTTTTGTTCTATAAGTTATTTACTTGAAGATCTGCATTTTGTTAATAGTTTAAAATTAAAAACTCTAAATTAACTACTTCTGTTCTATAAGTTATTTACTAGAAGATCAGAATATTGTTAATAGTTTAAAATTGAAAACTCTAAAATAACTACTTTTGTTCTATAAGTTATTTACTTGAAGAACAGAATTTTGTAGCAATTTAAAATCAAAATCTTCTAACTAATACTTTAGTTCTTTAAGTTATTCTCTTGAAGATCAGAATTTTGCTAATAGTTTAAAATTGAAAACCCTAAAATAACTACTTTTGTTCTATAAGTTATTTACTTGAAGATCAGAATGTTGTTAATAGTTTAAAATAGAAAACTCTAAAATAACTACTTTTGTTCTATAAGTTATTTACTTGAAGATCAGAATTTTGTTAATAGTTTAAAATTGAAAACTCTAAATTAACTACTTCTGTTCTATAAGTTATTTACTTGAAGATCAGAATGTTGTTAATAGTTTAAAATAGAAAACTCTAAAATAACTACTTCTGTTCTATAAGTTATTTACTTGAAGATCAGAATTTTGTTAATAGTTTAAAATTGAAAACTCTAAAATAACTACTTTTGTTCTATAAGTTATTTACTTGAAGAACAGAATTTTGTAGCAATGTAAAATCAAAATCTTCTAACTAATACTTTAGTTCTTTAAGTTATTTACTTGAAGATCTGGATTTTGTTAATAGTTTAAAATTAAAAACTCTAAATTAACTAATTCTGTTCTATAAGTTATTTACTTGAAGATCAGAATGATGTTAATAGTTTAAAATTGAAAACTCTAAAATAACTACTTTTGTTCTATAAGTTATTTACTTGAAGAACAGAATTTTGTAGCAATATAAAATCAAAATCTTCTAACTAATACTTTAGTTCCTTAAGTTATTTACTTGAAGATCAGAATTTTGTTAATAGTTTAAAATTGAAAACCCTAAAATAACTACTTTTGTTCTATAAGTTATTTACTTGAAGATCTGCATTTTGTTAATAGTTTAAAATTAAAAACTCTAAATTTACTACTTCTGTGCTATAAGTTATTTACTTGAAGATCAGAATATTGTTAATAGTTTAAAATTGACAACTCTAAAATAACTACTTTTGTTCTATAAGTTATTTACTTGAAGAACAGAATTTTGTAGCAATGTAAAATCAAAATCTTCTAACTAATACTTTAGTTCTTTAAGTTATTTACTTGAAGATCATAATTTTGCTAATAGTTTAAAATTGAAAATCCTAAAATAACAACTTTTGTTCTATAAGTTATTTACTTGAAGATCTGCATTTTGTTAATAGTTTAAAATTAAAAACTCTAAATTAACTACTTCTGTTATATAAGTTATTTACATGAAGATCAGTATTTTGTTAATAGTTTAAAATTGAAAACCCTAAAACAACTACTTCTGTTCTATAAGTTATTTACTTGAAGATCAGAATATTGTTAATAGTTTAAAATTGAAAACTCTAAAATAACTACTTTTGTTCTATAAGTTATTTACTTGTAGAACAGAATTTTGTAGCAATTTAAAATCAAAATCTTCTAACTAATACTTTAGTTCCTTAAGTTATTTACTTGAAGATCAGAATTTTGTTAATAGTTTAAAATTGAAAACCCTAAAATAACTACTTTTGTTCTATAAGTTATTTACTTGAAGATCTGCATTTTGTTAATAGTTTAAAATTAAAAACTCTAAATTAACTACTTCTGTTCAATAAGTTATTTACATGAAGATCAGTATTTTGTTAATAGTTTAAAATTGAAAACCCTAAAATAACTACTTTTGTTCTATAAGTTATTTACTTGAAGATCTGCATTTTGTTAATAGTTTAAAATTAAAAACTTTAATTAACTACTTCTGTTCTATAAGTTATTTACTTGAAGATCAGAATTTTGCTACTCGTTTTAAATTGAAAACCCTAAAATAACTACTTTTGTTCTATAAGTTATTTACTTGAAGATCTGCATTTTGTTAATAGTTTAAAATTAAAAACTCTAAATTAACTACTTCTGTTCTATAAGTTATTTACATGAAGATCAGTATTTTGTTAATAGTTTAAAATTGAAAACCCTAAAATAACTACTTTTGTTCTATAAGTTATTTACTTGAAGATCTGCATTTTGTTAATAGTTTTAAATTAAAAACTCTAAATTAACTACTTCTGTTCTATAAGTTATTTACATGAAGATCAGAATATTGTTAATAGTTTAAAATTGAAAACTCTAAAATAACTACTTTTGTTCTATAAGTTATTTACTTGTAGAACAGAATTTTGTAGCAATTTAAAATCAAAATCTTATAACTAATACTTTAGTTCCTTAAGTTATTTACTTGAAGATCAGAATTTTGTTAATAGTTTAAAATTGAAAACCCTAAAATAACTACTTTTGTTTTATAAGTTATTTACTTGTAGAACAGAATTTTGTAGCAATTTAAAATCAAAATCTTCTAACTAATACTTTAGTTCCTTAAGTTATTTACTTGAAGATCAGAATTTTGTTAATAGTTTAAAATTGAAAACCCTAAAATAACTACTTTTGTTCTATAAGTTATTTACTTGAAGATCAGAATATTGTTAATAGATTAAAATTGAAAACTCTAAAATAACTACTTTAGTTCTATATGTTATTTACTTGTAGAACAGAATTTTGTAGCAATTTAAAATCAAAATCTTCTAACTAATACTTTAGTTCCTTAAGTTATTTACTTGAAGATCAGAATTTTGTTAATAGTTTAAAATTGAAAACCCTAAAATAACTACTTTCCTTCTATAGGTTATTTACTTGAAGATCAGTATTTTGTTAATAGTTTAAAATTGAAAACCCTAAAATAACTACTTTAGTTCTATAAGTTTTTTACTTGTAGAACAGAATTTTGTAGCAATTTAAAATCAATATCTTCTAACTAATACTTTAGTTCCTTAAGTTATTTACTTGAAGATCAGAATTTTGTTAATAGTTTAAAATTGAAAACCCTAAAATAACTACTTTTGTTCTATAAGTTATTTACTTGAAGATCAGAATATTGTTAATAGTTTAAAATTGAAAACTCTAAAATAACTATTTTAGTTCTATATGTAATTTACTTGTAGAACAGAATTTTGTAGCAATTTAAAATCAAAATCTTCTAACTAATACTTTAGTTCCTTAAGTTATTTACTTGAAGATCAGAATTTTGTTAATAGTTTAAAATTGAAAACCCTAAAATAACTACTTTTGTTCTATAGGTTATTTACTTGAAGAACAGAATTTTGTAGCAATGTAAAGTCAAAATCTTCTAACTAATACTTTAGTTCTTTAAGTTATTTCCTTGAAGATCAGAATTTTATAATAGTTTAAAATTGAAAACCCTAAAATAACTAATTTTGTTCTATAAGTTATTTGCTTGAAGATCTGCATTTTGTTAATAGTTTAAAATTGAAAACTCTAAAATAACTACTTTTGTTCTATAAGTTATTTACTTGAAGAACAGAATTTTGTAGCAATGTAAAATCAAAATCTTCTAACTAATACTTTAGTTCTTTAAGTTATTTACTTGAAGATCATAATTTTGCTAATAGTTTAAAATTGAAAATCCCAAAATAACAACTTTTGTTCTATAAGTTATTTACTTGAAGATCTGCATTTTGTTAATAGTTTAAAATTAAAAACTCTAAATTAACTACTTCTGTTATATAAGTTATTTACATGAAGATCAGTATTTTGTTAATAGTTTAAAATTGAAAACCCTAAAACAACTACTTCTGTTCTATAAGTTATTTACTTGAAGATCAGAATATTGTTAATAGTTTAAAATTGAAAACTCTAAAATAACTACTTTTGTTCTATAAGTTATTTACTTGTAGAACAGAATTTTGTAGCAATTTAAAATCAAAATCTTCTAACTAATACTTTAGTTCCTTAAGTTATTTACTTGAAGATCAGAATTTTGTTAATAGTTTAAAATTGAAAACCCTAAAATAACTACTTTTGTTCTATAAGTTATTTACTTGAAGATCTGCATTTTGTTAATAGTTTAAAATTAAAAACTCTAAATTAACTACTTCTGTTCAATAAGTTATTTACATGAAGATCAGTATTTTGTTAATAGTTTAAAATTGAAAACCCTAAAATAACTACTTTTGTTCTATAAGTTATTTACTTGAAGATCTGCATTTTGTTAATAGTTTAAAATTAAAAACTTTAATTAACTACTTCTGTTCTATAAGTTATTTACTTGAAGATCAGAATTTTGCTACTCGTTTTAAATTGAAAACCCTAAAATAACTACTTTTGTTCTATAAGTTATTTACTTGAAGATCTGCATTTTGTTAATAGTTTAAAATTAAATACTCTAAATTAACTACTTCTGTTCTATAAGTTATTTACATGAAGATCAGTATTTTGTTAATAGTTTAAAATTGAAAACCCTAAAATAACTACTTTTGTTCTATAAGTTATTTACTTGAAGATCTGCATTTTGTTAATAGTTTTAAATTAAAAACTCTAAATTAACTACTTCTGTTCTATAAGTTATTTACATGAAGATCAGAATATTGTTAATAGTTTAAAATTGAAAACTCTAAAATAACTACTTTTGTTCTATAAGTTATTTACTTGTAGAACAGAATTTTGTAGCAATTTAAAATCAAAATCTTATAACTAATACTTTAGTTCCTTAAGTTATTTACTTGAAGATCAGAATTTTGTTAATAGTTTAAAATTGAAAACCCTAAAATAACTACTTTTGTTTTATAAGTTATTTACTTGTAGAACAGAATTTTGTAGCAATTTAAAATCAAAATCTTCTAACTAATACTTTAGTTCCTTAAGTTATTTACTTGAAGATCAGAATTTTGTTAATAGTTTAAAATTGAAAACCCTAAAATAACTACTTTTGTTCTATAAGTTATTTACTTGAAGATCAGAATATTGTTAATAGATTAAAATTGAAAACTCTAAAATAACTACTTTAGTTCTATATGTTATTTACTTGTAGAACAGAATTTTGTAGCAATTTAAAATCAAAATCTTCTAACTAATACTTTAGTTCCTTAAGTTATTTACTTGAAGATCAGAATTTTGTTAATAGTTTAAAATTGAAAACCCTAAAATAACTACTTTCCTTCTATAGGTTATTTACTTGAAGATCTGCATTTTGTTAATAGTTTAAAATTAAAAACTCTAAATTAACTACTTCTGTTCTATAAGTTATTTACATGAAGATCAGTATTTTGTTAATAGTTTAAAATTGAAAACCCTAAAATAACTACTTTTGTTCTATAAGTTATTTACTTGAAGATCTGCATTTTGTTAATAGTTTTAAATTAAAAACTCTAAATTAACTACTTCTGTTCTATAAGTTATTTACATGAAGATCAGAATATTGTTAATAGTTTAAAATTGAAAACTCTAAAATAACAACTTTTGTTCTATAAGTTATTTACTTGTAGAACAGAATTTTGTAGCAATTTAAAATCAAAATCTTATAACTAATACTTTAGTTCCTTAAGTTATTTACTTGAAGATCAGAATTTTGTTAATAGTTTAAAATTGAAAACTCTAAAATAACTATTTTAGTTCTATATGTAATTTACTTGTAGAACAGAATTTTGTAGCAATTTAAAATCAAAATCTTCTAACTAATACTTTAGTTCCTTAAGTTATTTACTTGAAGATCAGAATTTTGTTAATAGTTTAAAATTGAAAACCCTAAAATAACTACTTTTGTTCTATAGGTTATTTACTTGAAGAACAGAATTTTGTAGCAATGTAAAGTCAAAATCTTCTAACTAATACTTTAGTTCTTTAAGTTATTTCCTTGAAGATCAGAATTTTATAATAGTTTAAAATTGAAAACCCTAAAATAACTAATTTTGTTCTATAAGTTATTTGCTTGAAGATCTGCATTTTGTTAATAGTTTAAAATTGAAAACTCTAAAATAACTACTTTTGTTCTATAAGTTATTTACTTGAAGAACAGAATTTTGTTAATAGTTTAAAATTAAAAACTCTAAATTAACTACTATTGTTCTATAAGTTATTTACTTGAAGATCTGCATTTTGTTAATAGTTTAAAATTAAAAACTCTAAATTAACTACTTCTGTTCAATAAGTTATTTACATGAAGATCAGTATTTTGTTAATAGTTTAAAATTGAAAACCCTAAAATAACTACTTTTGTTCTATAAGTTATTTACTTGAAGATCTGCATTTTGTTAATAGTTTAAAATTAAAAACTTTAATTAACTACTTCTGTTCTATAAGTTATTTACTTGAAGATCAGAATTTTGCTAATCGTTTTAAATTGAAAACCCTAAAATAACTACTTTTGTTCTATAAGTTATTTACTTGAAGATCTGCATTTTGTTAATAGTTTAAAATTAAAAACTCTAAATTAACTACTTCTGTTCTATAAGTTATTTACTTGAAGATCAGAATTTTGCTAATCGTTTTAAATTGAAAACCCTAAAATAACTACTTTTGTTCTATAAGTTATTTACTTGAAGATCTGCATTTTGTTAATAGTTTAAAATTAAAAACTCTAAATTAACTACTTCTGTTCTATAAGTTATTTACATGAAGATCAGTATTTTGTTAATAGTTTAAAATTGAAAACCCTAAAATAACTACTTTTGTTCTATAAGTTATTTACTTGAAGATCTGCATTTTGTTAATAGTTTTAAATTAAAAACTCTAAATTAACTACTTCTGTTCTATAAGTTATTTACATGAAGATCAGAATATTGTTAATAGTTTAAAATTGAAAACTCTAAAATAACTACTTTTGTTCTATAAGTTATTTACTTGTAGAACAGAATTTTGTAGCAATTTAAAATCAAAATCTTATAACTAATACTTTAGTTCCTTAAGTTATTTACTTGAAGATCAGAATTTTGTTAATAGTTTAAAATTGAAAACCCTAAAATAACTACTTTTGTTTTATAAGTTATTTACTTGTAGAACAGAATTTTGTAGCAATTTAAAATCAAAATCTTCTAACTAATACTTTAGTTCCTTAAGTTATTTACTTGAAGATCAGAATTTTGGTAATAGTTTAAAATTGAAAACCCTAAAATAACTACTTTTGTTCTATAAGTTATTTACTTGAAGATCAGAATATTGTTAATAGATTAAAATTGAAAACTCTAAAATAACTACTTTAGTTCTATATGTTATTTACTTGTAGAACAGAATTTTGTAGCAATTTAAAATCAAAATCTTCTAACTAATACTTTAGTTCCTTAAGTTATTTACTTGAAGATCAGAATTTTGTTAATAGTTTAAAATTGAAAACCCTAAAATAACTAATTTTGTTCTATAAGTTATTTGCTTGAAGATCTGCATTTTGTTAGTAGTTTAAAATTAAAAACTCTAAATTAACTACTTCTGTTCTATAAGTTATTTACTTGAAGATCAGAATTTTGTTAATAGTTTAAAATTGAAAACTCTAAAATAACTACTTTTGTTCTATAAGTTATTTACTTGAAGAACAGAATTTTGTTAATAGTTTAAAATTAAAAACTCTAAATTAACTACTATTGTTCTATAAGTTATTTACTTGAAGATCTGCATTTTGTTAATAGTTTAAAATTAAAAACTCTAAATTAACTACTTCTGTTCTATAAGTTATTTACATGAAGATCAGTATTTTGTTAATAGTTTAAAATTGAAAACCCTAAAATAACTACTTCTGTTCTATAAGTTATTTACTTGAAGATCAGAATATTGTTAATAGTTTAAAATTGAAAACTCTAAAATAACTACTTTTGTTCTATAAGTTATTTACTTGTAGAACAGAATTTTGTAGCAATTTAAAATCAAAATCTTCTAACTAATACTTTAGTACCTTAAGTTATTTACTTGAAGATCAGAATTTTGTTAATAGTTTAAAATTGAAAACCCTAAAATAACTACTTTTGTTCTATAAGTTATTTACATGAAGATCAGTATTTTGTTAATAGTTTAAAATTGAAAACCCTAAAATAACAACTTTTGTTCTATAAGTTATTTACTTGTAGAACAGAATTTTGTAGCAATTTAAAATCAAAATCTTCTAACTAATACTTTAGTTCCTTAAGTTATTTACTTGAAGATCAGAATTTTGTTAATAGTTTAAAATTGAAAACCCTAAAATAACTACTTTTGTTCTATAAGTTATTTACATGAAGATCAGTATTTTGATAATAGTTTAAAATTGAAAACCCTAAAATAACTACTTTTGTTCTATAAGTTATTTACTTGTAGAACAGAATTTTGTAGCAATTTAAAATCAAAATCTTCTAACTAATACTTTAGTTCCTTAAGTTATTTACTTGAAGATCAGAATTATGTTAATAGTTTAAAATTGAAAACTCTAAAATAACTACTTTTGTTCTATAAGTTATTTACTTGAAGAACAGAATTTTGTTAATAGTTTAAAATTAAAAACTCTAAATTAACTACTATTGTTCTATAAGTTATTTACTTGAAGATCTGCATTTTGTTAATAGTTTAAAATTAAAAACTCTAAATTAACTACTTCTGTTCAATAAGTTATTTACATGAAGATCAGTATTTTGTTAATAGTTTAAAATTGAAAACCCTAAAATAACTACTTTTGTTCTATAAGTTATTTACTTGAAGATCTGCATTTTGTTAATAGTTTAAAATTAAAAACTTTAATTAACTACTTCTGTTCTATAAGTTATTTACTTGAAGATCAGAATTTTGCTAATCGTTTTAAATTGAAAACCCTAAAATAACTACTTTTGTTCTATAAGTTATTTACTTGAAGATCTGCATTTTGTTAATAGTTTAAAATTAAAAACTCTAAATTAACTACTTCTGTTCTATAAGTTATTTACTTGAAGATCAGAATTTTGCTAATCGTTTTAAATTGAAAACCCTAAAATAACTACTTTTGTTCTATAAGTTATTTACTTGAAGATCTGCATTTTGTTAATAGTTTAAAATTAAAAACTCTAAATTAACTACTTCTGTTCTATAAGTTATTTACATGAAGATCAGTATTTTGTTAATAGTTTAAAATTGAAAACCCTAAAATAACTACTTTTGTTCTATAAGTTATTTACTTGAAGATCTGCATTTTGTTAATAGTTTTAAATTAAAAACTCTAAATTAACTACTTCTGTTCTATAAGTTATTTACATGAAGATCAGAATATTGTTAATAGTTTAAAATTGAAAACTCTAAAATAACTACTTTTGTTCTATAAGTTATTTACTTGTAGAACAGAATTTTGTAGCAATTTAAAATCAAAATCTTATAACTAATACTTTAGTTCCTTAAGTTATTTACTTGAAGATCAGAATTTTGTTAATAGTTTAAAATTGAAAACCCTAAAATAACTACTTTTGTTTTATAAGTTATTTACTTGTAGAACAGAATTTTGTAGCAATTTAAAATCAAAATCTTCTAACTAATACTTTAGTTCCTTAAGTTATTTACTTGAAGATCAGAATTTTGGTAATAGTTTAAAATTGAAAACCCTAAAATAACTACTTTTGTTCTATAAGTTATTTACTTGAAGATCAGAATATTGTTAATAGATTAAAATTGAAAACTCTAAAATAACTACTTTAGTTCTATATGTTATTTACTTGTAGAACAGAATTTTGTAGCAATTTAAAATCAAAATCTTCTAACTAATACTTTAGTTCCTTAAGTTATTTACTTGAAGATCAGAATTTTGTTAATAGTTTAAAATTGAAAACCCTAAAATAACTAATTTTGTTCTATAAGTTATTTGCTTGAAGATCTGCATTTTGTTAGTAGTTTAAAATTAAAAACTCTAAATTAACTACTTCTGTTCTATAAGTTATTTACTTGAAGATCAGAATTTTGTTAATAGTTTAAAATTGAAAACTCTAAAATAACTACTTTTGTTCTATAAGTTATTTACTTGAAGAACAGAATTTTGTTAATAGTTTAAAATTAAAAACTCTAAATTAACTACTATTGTTCTATAAGTTATTTACTTGAAGATCTGCATTTTGTTAATAGTTTAAAATTAAAAACTCTAAATTAACTACTTCTGTTCTATAAGTTATTTACATGAAGATCAGTATTTTGTTAATAGTTTAAAATTGAAAACCCTAAAATAACTACTTCTGTTCTATAAGTTATTTACTTGAAGATCAGAATATTGTTAATAGTTTAAAATTGAAAACTCTAAAATAACTACTTTTGTTCTATAAGTTATTTACTTGTAGAACAGAATTTTGTAGCAATTTAAAATCAAAATCTTCTAACTAATACTTTAGTACCTTAAGTTATTTACTTGAAGATCAGAATTTTGTTAATAGTTTAAAATTGAAAACCCTAAAATAACTACTTTTGTTCTATAAGTTATTTACATGAAGATCAGTATTTTGTTAATAGTTTAAAATTGAAAACCCTAAAATAACAACTTTTGTTCTATAAGTTATTTACTTGTAGAACAGAATTTTGTAGCAATTTAAAATCAAAATCTTCTAACTAATACTTTAGTTCCTTAAGTTATTTACTTGAAGATCAGAATTTTGTTAATAGTTTAAAATTGAAAACCCTAAAATAACTACTTTTGTTCTATAAGTTATTTACATGAAGATCAGTATTTTGATAATAGTTTAAAATTGAAAACCCTAAAATAACTACTTTTGTTCTATAAGTTATTTACTTGTAGAACAGAATTTTGTAGCAATTTAAAATCAAAATCTTCTAACTAATACTTTAGTTCCTTAAGTTATTTACTTGAAGATCAGAATTATGTTAATAGTTTAAAATTGAAAACCCTAAAATAACTACTTTTGTTCTATAAATGATTTACTTGAAGATCAGAATATTGTTAATAGTTTAAAATTGAAAACTCTAAAATAACTACTTTAGTTCTATATGTTATTTACTTGTAGAACAGAATTTTGTAGCAATTTAAAATCAAAATCTTCTAACTAATACTTTAGTTCCTTAAGTTATTTACTTGAAGATCAGAATTTTGTTAATAGTTTAAAATTGAAAACCCTAAAATAACTACTTTTGTTCTATAGGTTATTTACTTGAAGAACAGAATTTTGTAGCAATGTAAAGTCAAAATCTTCTAACTAATACTTTAGTTCTTTAAGTTATTTACTTGAAGATCAGAATTTTATAATAGTTTAAAATTGAAAACCCTAAAATAACTAATTTTGTTCTATAAGTTATTTGCTTGAAGATCTGCATTTTGTTAGTAGTTTAAAATTAAAAACTCTAAATTAACTACTTCTGTTCTATAAGTTATTTACTTGAAGATCAGAATTTTGTTAATAGTTTAAAATTGAAAACTCTAAAATAACTACTTTTGTTCTATAAGTTATTTACTTGAAGAACAGAATTTTGTTAATAGTTTAAAATTAAAACTCTAAATTAACTACTTTTGTTCTATAAGTTATTTACTTGAAGATCTGCATTTTGTTAATAGTTTAAAATTAAAAACTCTAAATTTACTACTTCTGTTCTATAAGTTATTTACTTGAAGATCAGAATATTGTTAATAGTTTAAAATTGAAAACCCTAAAATAACTACTTTAGTTCTATAAGTTTTTTACTTGTAGAACAGAATTTTGTAGCAATTTAAAATCAAAATCTTCTAACTAATACTTTAGTTCCTTAAGTTATTTACTTGAAGATCAGAATTTTGTTAATAGTTTAAAATTGAAAACCCTAAAATAACTACTTTTCTTCTATAGGTTATTTACTTGAAGATCAGTATTTTGTTAATAGTTTAAAATTGAAAACCCTAAAATAACTACTTTAGTTCTATAAGTTTTTTACTTGTAGAACAGAATTTTGTAGCAATTTAAAATCAAAATCTTCTAACTAATACTTTAGTTCCTTAAGTTATTTACTTGAAGATCAGAATTTTGTTAATAGTTTAAAATTGAAAACCCTAAAATAACTACTTTTGTTCTATAAGTTATTTACTTGAAGATCAGAATATTGTTAATAGTTTAAAATTGAAAACTCTAAAATAACTACTTTAGTTTTATATGTAATTTACTTGTAGAACAGAATTTTGTAGCAATTTAAAATCAAAATCTTCTAACTAATACTTTAGTTCCTTAAGTTATTTACTTGAAGATCAGAATTTTGTTAATAGTTTAAAATTGAAAACCCTAAAATAACTACTTTTGTTCTATAGGTTATTTACTTGAAGAACAGAATTTTGTAGCAATGTAAAGTCAAAATCTTCTAACTAATACTTTAGTTCTTTAAGTTATTTACTTGAAGATCAGAATTTTATAATAGTTTAAAATTGAAAACCCTAAAATAACTAATTTTGTTCTATAAGTTATTTGCTTGAAGATCTGCATTTTGTTAGTAGTTTAAAATTAAAAACTCTAAATTAACTACTTCTGTTCTATAAGTTATTTACTTGAAGATCAGAATTTTGTTAATAGTTTAAAATTGAAAACTCTAAAATAACTACTTTTGTTCTATAAGTTATTTACTTGAAGAACAGAATTTTGTTAATAGTTTAAAATTAAAAACTCTAAATTAACTACTATTGTTCTATAAGTTATTTACTTGAAGATCTGCATTTTGTTAATAGTTTAAAATTAAAAACTCTAAATTAACTACTTCTGTTCTATAAGTTATTTACATGAAGATCAGTATTTTGTTAATAGTTTAAAATTGAAAACCCTAAAATAACTACTTCTGTTCTATAAGTTATTTACTTGAAGATCAGAATATTGTTAATAGTTTAAAATTGAAAACTCTAAAATAACTACTTTTGTTCTATAAGTTATTTACTTGTAGAACAGAATTTTGTAGCAATTTAAAATCAAAATCTTCTAACTAATACTTTAGTTCCTTAAGTTATTTACTTGAAGATCAGAATTTTGTTAATAGTTTAAAATTGAAAACCCTAAAATAACTACTTTTGTTCTATAAGTTATTTACTTGAAGATCTGCATTTTGTAAATTGTTTAAAATTAAAAACTCTAAATTAACTACTTCTGTTCTATAAGTTATTTACATGAAGATCAGTATTTTGTTAATAGTTTAAAATTGAAAACCCTAAAATAACTACTTTTGTTCTATAAGTTATTTACTTGAAGAACAGAATTTTGTAGCAATGTAAAATCAAAATCTTCTAACTAATACTTTAGTTCTTTAAGTTATTTACTTGAAGATCAGAATTTTGCTAATAGTTTAAAATTGAAAGCCCTAAAATAACTACTTTTGTTCTATAAGTTATTTACTTGAAGATCTGCATTTTGTTAATAGTTTAAAATTAAAAACTCTAAATTAACTACTTCTGTTCAATAAGTTATTTACATGAAGATCAGTATTTTGTTAATAGTTTAAAATTGAAAACCCTAAAATAACTACTTTTGTTCTATAAGTTATTTACTTGAAGATCTGCATTTTGTTAATAGTTTAAAATTAAAAACTTTAATTAACTACTTCTGTTCTATAAGTTATTTACTTGAAGATCAGAATTTTGCTAATCGTTTTAAATTGAAAACCCTAAAATAACTACTTTTGTTCTATAAGTTATTTACTTGAAGATCTGCATTTTGTTAATAGTTTAAAATAAAAAACTCTAAATTAACTACTTCTGTTCTATAAGTTATTTACATGAAGATCAGTATTTTGTTAATAGTTTAAAATTGAAAACCCTAAAATAACTACTTTTGTTCTATAAGTTATTTACTTGAAGATCTGCATTTTGTTAATAGTTTTAAATTAAAAACTCTAAATTAACTACTTCTGTTCTATAAGTTATTTACTTGAAGATCAGAATATTGTTAATAGTTTAAAATTAAAAACTCTAAAATAACTACTTTTGTTCTATAAGTTATTTACTTGTAGAACAGAATTTTGTAGCAATTTAAAATCAAAATCTTCTAACTAATACTTTAGTTCCTTAAGTTATTTACTTGAAGATCAGAATTTTGTTAATAGTTTAAAATTGAAAACCCTAAAATAACTACTTTTGTTCTATAAGTTATTTACTTGTAGAACAGAATTTTGTAGCAATTTAAAATCAAAATCTTCTAACTAATACTTTAGTTCCTTAAGTTATTTACTTGAAGATCAGAATTTTGTTAATAGTTTAAAATTGAAAACCCTAAAATAACTACTTTTGTTCTATAAGTTATTTACTTGAAGATCAGAATATTGTTAATAGATTAAAATTGAAAACTCTAAAATAACTACTTTAGTTCTATATGTTATTTACTTGTAGAACAGAGTTTTGTAGCAATTTAAAATCAAAATCTTCTAACTAATACTTTAGTTCCTTAAGTTATTTACTTGAAGATCAGAATTTTGTTAATAGTTTAAAATTGAAAACCCTAAAATAACTACTTTTCTTCTATAGGTTATTTACTTGAAGAACAGAATTTTGTAGCAATGTAAAGTCAAAATCTTCTAACTAATACTTTAGTTCTTTAAGTTATTTACTTGAAGATCAGAATTTTATAATAGTTTAAAATTGAAAACCCTAAAATAACTAATTTTGTTCTATAAGTTATTTGCTTGAAGATCTGCATTTTGTTAGTAGTTTAAAATTAAAAACTCTAAATTAACTACTTCTGTTCTAAAAGTTATTTACTTGAAGATCAGAATTTTGTTAATAGTTTAAAATTAAAAACTCTAAAATAACTACTTTTGTTCTATAAGTTATTTACTTGAAGAACAGAATTTTGTTAATAGTTTAAAATTAAAAACTCTAAATTAACTACTTTTGTTCTATAAGTTATTTACTTGAAGATCTGCGTTTTGTTAATAGTTTAAAATTAAAAACTCTAAATTAACTACTTCTGTTCTATAAGTTATTTACTTGAAGATCAGAATATTGTTAATAGTTTAAAATTGAAAACTCTAAAATAACTACTTTTGTTCTATAAGTTATTTACTTGAAGAACAGAATTTTGTAGCAATGTAAAATCAAAATCTTCTAACTAATACTTTAGTTCTTTAAGTTATTTACTTGAAGATCAGAATTTTGCTAATAGTTTAAAATTGAAAACCCTAAAATAACTACTTTTGTTCTATAAGTTATTTACTTGAAGATCTGCATTTTGTTAATAGTTTAAAATTAAAAACTCTAAATTAACTACTTCTGTTCTATAAGTTATTTACATGAAGATCAGAATTTTGTTAATAGTTTAAAATTGAAAACCCTAAAATAACTACTTTTGTTCTAGAAGTTATTTACTTGAAGATCAGAATATTGTTAATAGATTAAAATTGAAAACTCTAAAATAACTACTTTAGTTCTATATGGTATTTACTTGTAGAACAGAATTTTGTAGCAATTTAAAATCAAAATCTTCTAACTAATACTTTAGTTCCTTAAGTTATTTACTTGAAGATCAGAATTTTGTTAATAGTTTAAAATTGAAAACCCTAAAATAACTACTTTTGTTCTATAGGTTATTTACTTGAAGAACAGAATTTTGTAGCAATGTAAAGTCAAAATCTTCTAACTAATACTTTAGTTCTTTAAGTTATTTACTTGAAGATCAGAATTTTATAATAGTTTAAAATTGAAAACCCTAAAATAACTAATTTTGTTCTATAAGTTATTTGCTTGAAGATCTGCATTTTGTTAGTAGTTTAAAATTAAAAACTCTAAATTAACTACTTCTGTTCTATAAGTTATTTACTTGAAGATCAGAATTTTGTTAATAGTTTAAAATTGAAAACTCTAAAATAACTACTTTTGTTCTATAAGTTATTTACTTGAAGAACATAATTTTGTTAATAGTTTAAAATTAAAAACTCTAAATTAACTACTTTTGTTCTATAAGTTATTTACTTGAAGATCTGCGTTTTGTTAATAGTTTAAAATTAAAAACTCTAAATTAACTACTTCTGTTCTATAAGTTATTTACTTGAAGATCAGAATATTGTTAATAGTTTAAAATAGAAAACTCTAAAATAACTACTTTTGTTCTATAAGTTATTTACTTGAAGAACAGAATTTTGTAGCAATGTAAAATCAAAATCTTCTAACTAATACTTTAGTTCTTTAAGTTTTTTACTTGAAGATCAGAATTTTGCTAATACTTTAAAATTGAAAACCCTAAAATAACTACTTTTGTTCTATAAGTTATTTACTTGAAGATCTGCATTTTGTTAATAGTTTAAAATTAAAAACTCTAAATTAACTACTTCTGTTCTATAAGTTATTTACATGAAGATCAGAATATTGTTAATAGTTTAAAATTGAAAACTCTAAAATAACTACTTTTGTTCTATAAGTTATTTACTTGTAGAACAGAATTTTGTAGCAATTTTAAATCAAAATCTTCTAACTAATACTTTAGTTCCTTAAGTTATTTACTTGAAGATCAGAATTTTGTTAATAGTTTAAAATTGAAAACCCTAAAATAACTACTTTTGTTCAATAAGTTATTTACATGAAGATCAGTATTTTGTTAATAGTTTAAAATTGAAAACCCTAAAATAACTACTTTTGTTCTATAAGTTATTTACTTGGAGATCTGCATTTTGTTAATAGTTTAAAATTAAAACCTCTAAATTAACTACTTCTGTTCTATAAGTTATTTACTTGAAGATCAGAATTTTGTTAATAGTTTAAAATTAAAAACTCTAAATTAACTACTTCTGTTCTATAAGTTATTTACATGAAGATCAGAATTTTGTTAATAGTTTAAAATTGAAAACTCTAAAATAACTACTTTTGTTCTATAAGTTATTTACTTGAAGAACAGAATTTTGTAGCAATTTAAAATCAATATCTTCTAACTAATACTTTAGTTCCTTAAGTTATTTACTTGAAGATCAGAATTTTGTTAATAGATTAAAATTGAAAACCCTAAAATAACTACTTTTGTTCTATAAGTTATTTACTTGAAGATTTGCATTTTGTTAATAGTTTAACATTAAAAACTCTAAATTAACTACTTCTGTTCTATAAGCTATTTACTTGAAGATCAGAATGATGTTAATAGTTTAAAATTGAAAACTCTAAAATAACTACTTTTGTTCTATAAGTTATTTACTTGAAGAACAGAATTTTGTAGCAATTTAAAATCAAAATCTTCTAACTAATACTTTAGTTCCTTAAGTTATTTACTTGAAGATCAGAATTTTGTTAATAATTTAAAATTGAAAACTCTAAAATAACTACTTTTGTTCTATAAGTTATTTACTTGAAGAACAGAATTTTGTTAATAGTTTAAAATTAAAAACTCTAAATTAACTACTTTTGTTCTATAAGTTATTTACTTGAGGATCTGCATTTTGTTAATAGTTTAAAATTAAAAACTCTAAATTAACTACTTCTGTTCTATAAGTTATTTACTTGAAGATCAGAATATTGTTAATAGTTTAAAATTGAAAACTCTAAAATAACTACTTTTGTTCTATAAGTTATTTACTTGAAGAACAGAATTTTGTAGCAATGTAAAATCAAAATCTTCTAACTAATACTTTAGTTCTTTAAGTTATTTACTTGAAGATCAGAATTTTGCTAATAGTTTAAAATTGAAAACCCTAAAATAACTACTTTTGTTCTATAAGTTATTTACTTGAAGATCTGCATTTTGTTAATAGTTTAAAATTAAAAACTCTAAATTAACTACTTCTGTTCTATAAGTTATTTACATGAAGATCAGTATTTTGTTAATAGTTTAAAATTGAAAACCCTAAAATAACTACTTCTGTTCTATAAGTTATTTACTTGAAGATCAGAATATTGTAGCAATTTAAAATCAAAATCTTCTAACTAATACTTTAGTTCCTTAAGTTATTTACTTGAAGATCAGAATTTTGTTAATAGTTTAAAATTGAAAACCCTAAAATAACTACTTTTGTTCTATAAGTTATTTACTTGAAGATCTGCATTTTGTTAATAGTTTAAAATTAAAAACTCTAAATTAACTACTTCTGTTCTATAAGTTATTTACATGAAGATCAGTATTTTGTTAATAGTTTAAAATTGAAAACCCTAAAATAACTACTTTTGTTCTATAAGTTATTTACTTGAAGAACAGAATTTTGTAGCAATGTAAAATCAAAATCTTCTAACTAATACTTTAGTTCTTTAAGTTATTTACTTGAAGATCAGAATTTTGCTAATAGTTTAAAATTGAAAACCCTAAAATAAATACTTTTGTTCTATAAGTTATTTACTTGAAGATCTGCATTTTGTTAATAGTTTAAAATTAAAAACTCTAAATTAACTACTTCTGTTCTATAAGTTAAGTATATGAAGATCAGTATTTTGTTAATAGTTTAAAATTGAAAACCCTAAAATAACTACTTTTGTTCTATAAGTTATTTACTTGAAGATCTGCATTTTGTTAATAGTTTAAAATTAAAAACTCTAAATTAACTACTTCTGTTCTATAAGTTATTTACTTGAAGATCAGAATTTTGCTAATAGTTTAAAATTGAAAACCCTAAAATAACTACTTTTTTCTATAAGTTATTTACTTGAAGATCTGCATTTTGTTAATAGTTTAAAATTAAAGCTATAATCTAACTACTTTTGTTCTTTTATTTATTTACTTAAAGAACAGAAATTTGTAGACAATTTAAAATCGAAGTCTTCAAACTAATACTTTAGTTCTTTAAGTTATTTACATGAAGATCAGTATTTTGTTAATAGTTTAAAATTGAAAACTCTAAAATAACTACTTTTGTTCTATAAGTTATTTACTTGAAGATCTGCATTTTGTTAACAGTTTAAAATTAAAAACTCTAAATTAACTACTTCTGTTCTATAAGTTATTTACTTGAAGATCAGAATATTGTTAATAGTTTAAAATTGAAAACTCTAAAATAACTACTTTTGTTCTATAAGTTATTTACTTGTAGAACAAAATTTTGTAGCAATTTAAAATCAAAATATTCTAACTAATACTTTAGTTCCTTAAGTTATTTACTTGAAGATCAGAATTTTGTTAATAGTTTAAAATTGAATACCCTAAAATAACTACTTTTGTTCTATAAGTTATTTACATGAAGATCAGTATTTTGTTAATAGTTTAAAATTGAAAACCCTAAAATAACTACTTTTGTTCTATAAGTTATTTACTTGTAGAACAGAATTTTGTAGCAATTTAAAATCAAAATCTTCTAACTAATACTTTAGTTCCTTAAGTTATATACTTGAAGATCAGAATTTTGCTAATAGTTTAAAATTGAAAACCCTAAAATAACTACTTTTGTTCTATAAGTTATTTACTTGAAGATTTGCATTTTGTTAATAGTTTAAAATTAAAAACTCTAAATTAGCTACTTCTGTTCTATAAGTTATTTACATGAAGATCAGAATTTTGTTAATAGTTTAAAAATGAAAACCCTAAAATAACTACTTTTGTTCTATAAGTTATTTACTTGGAGATCTGCATTTTGTTAATAGTTTAAAATTAAAAACTCTAAATTAACTACTTCTGTTCTACAAGTTATTTACTTGAAGAACAGAATTTTGTAGCAATGTAAAATCAAAATCTTCTAACTAATACTTTAGTTCCTTAAGTTATTTACTTGAATATCAGAATTTTGTTAATAGTTTAAAATTTAAAACTCTAAATTAACTACTTCTGTTCTATAAGTTATTTACATGAAGATCAGAATTTTGTTAATAGTTTAAAAATGAAAACCCTAAAATAACTACTTTTGTTCTATAAGTTATTTACTTGGAGATCTGCATTTTGTTAATAGTTTAAAATTAAAAACTCTAAATTAACTACTTCTGTTCTATAAGTTAAGTATATGAAGATCAGTATTTTGTTAATAGTTTAAAATTGAAAACCCTAAAATAACTACTTTTGTTCTATAAGTTATTTACTTGAAGATCTGCATTTTGTTAATAGTTTAAAATTAAAAACTCTAAATTAACTACTTCTGTTCTATAAGTTATTTACTTGAAGATCAGAATTTTGCTAATAGTTTAAAATTGAAAACCCTAAAATAACTACTTTTTTCTATAAGTTATTTACTTGAAGATCTGCATTTTGTTAATAGTTTAAAATTAAAGCTATAATCTAACTACTTTTGTTCTTTTATTTATTTACTTAAAGAACAGAAATTTGTAGACAATTTAAAATCGAAGTCTTCAAACTAATACTTTAGTTCTTTAAGTTATTTACATGAAGATCAGTATTTTGTTAATAGTTTAAAATTGAAAACTCTAAAATAACTACTTTTGTTCTATAAGTTATTTACTTGAAGATCTGCATTTTGTTAACAGTTTAAAATTAAAAACTCTAAATTAACTACTTCTGTTCTATAAGTTATTTACTTGAAGATCAGAATATTGTTAATAGTTTAAAATTGAAAACTCTAAAATAACTACTTTTGTTCTATAAGTTATTTACTTGTAGAACAAAATTTTGTAGCAATTTAAAATCAAAATATTCTAACTAATACTTTAGTTCCTTAAGTTATTTACTTGAAGATCAGAATTTTGTTAATAGTTTAAAATTGCATACCCTAAAATAACTACTTTTGTTCTATAAGTTATTTACATGAAGATCAGTATTTTGTTAATAGTTTAAAATTGAAAACCCTAAAATAACTACTTTTGTTCTATAAGTTATTTACTTGTAGAACAGAATTTTGTAGCAATTTAAAATCAAAATCTTCTAACTAATACTTTAGTTCCTTAAGTTATATACTTGAAGATCAGAATTTTGCTAATAGTTTAAAATTGAAAACCCTAAAATAACTACTTTTGTTCTATAAGTTATTTACTTGAAGATTTGCATTTTGTTAATAGTTTAAAATTAAAAACTCTAAATTAGCTACTTCTGTTCTATAAGTTATTTACATGAAGATCAGAATTTTGTTAATAGTTTAAAAATGAAAACCCTAAAATAACTACTTTTGTTCTATAAGTTATTTACTTGGAGATCTGCATTTTGTTAATAGTTTAAAATTAAAAACTCTAAATTAACTACTTCTGTTCTACAAGTTATTTACTTGAAGAACAGAATTTTGTAGCAATGTAAAATCAAAATCTTCTAACTAATACTTTAGTTCCTTAAGTTATTTACTTGAATATCAGAATTTTGTTAATAGTTTAAAATTAAAAACTCTAAATTAACTACTTCTGTTCTATAAGTTATTTACATGAAGATCAGAATTTTGTTAATAGTTTAAAAATGAAAACCCTAAAATAACTACTTTTGTTCTATAAGTTATTTACTTGGAGATCTGCATTTTGTTAATAGTTTAAAATTAAAAACTCTAAATTAACTACTTCTGTTCTATAAGTTATTTACTTGAAGATCAGAATTTTGTTAATAGTTTAAAATTAAAAACTCTAAATTAACTACTTCTGTTCTATAAGTTATTTACTTGAAGATCAGAATTTTGTTAATAGATTAAAATTGAAAACCCTAAAATAACTACTTTTGTTCTATAAGTTATTTACTTGAAGATTTGCATTTTGTTAATAGTTTAACATTAAAAACTCTAAATTAACTACTTCTGTTCTAAAAGCTATTTACTTGAAGATCAGAATGATGTTAATAGTTTAAAATTGAAAACTCTAAAATAACTACTTTTGTTCTATAAGTTATTTACTTGAAGAACAGAATTTTGTAGCAATTTAAAATCAAAATCTTCTAAGTAATACTTTAGTTCCTTAAGTTATTTACTTGAAGATCAGAATTTTGTTAATAGTTTAAAATTGAAAACTCTAAAATAACTACTTTTGTTCTATAAGTTATTTACTTGAAGAACAGAATTTTGTTAATAGTTTAAAATTAAAAACTCTAAATTAACTACTTTTGTTCTATAAGTTATTTACTTGAAGATCTGCATTTTGTTAATAGTTTAAAATTAAAAACTCTAAATTAACTACTTCTGTTCTATAAGTTATTTACTTGAAGATCAGAATATTGTTAATAGTTTAAAATTGAAAACTCTAAAATAACTACTTTTGTTCTATAAGTTATTTACTTGAAGAACAGAATTTTGTAGCAATGTAAAATCAAAATCTTCTAACTAATACTTTAGTTCTTTAAGTTATTTACTTGAAGATCAGAATTTTGCTAATAGTTTAAAATTGAAAACCCTAAAATAACTACTTTTGTTCTATAAGTTATTTACTTGGAGATCTGCATTTTGTTAATAGTTTAAAATTAAAAACTCTAAATTAACTACTTCTGTTCTATAAGTTATTTACATGAAGATCAGTATTTTGTTAATAGTTTAAAATTGAAAACCCTAAAATAACTACTTTTGTTCTATAAGTTATTTACTTGAAGATCTGCATTTTGTTAATAGTTTAAAATTAAAAACTCTTAATTAACTACTTTTGTTCTATAAGTTATTTACTTGTAGAACAGAATTTTGTAGCAATTTAAAATCAAAATCTTCTAACTAATACTTTAGTTCCTTAAGTTATTTACTTGAAGATCAGAATTTTGTTAATAGTTTTAAATTGAAAACCCTAAAATAACTACTTTTGTTCTATAAGTTATTTACTTGAAGATCTGCATTTTGTTAATAGTTTAAAATTAAAAACTCTAAATTAACTACTTCTGTTCTATAAGTTATTTACATGAAGATCAGTATTTTGTTAATAGTTTAAAATTGAAAACCCTAAAATAACTACTTTTGTTCTATAAGTTATTTACTTGAAGAACAGAATTTTGTAGCAATGTAAAATCAAAATCTTCTAACTAATACTTTAGCTCTTTAAGTTATTTACTTGAAGATCAGAATTTTGCTAATAGTTTAAAATTGAAAACCCTAAAATAAATACTTTTGTTCTATAAGTTATTTACTTGAAGATCTGCATTTTGTTAATAGTTTAAAATTAAAAACTCTAAATTAACTACTTCTGTTCTATAAGTTAAGTATATGAAGATCAGTATTTTGTTAATAGTTTAAAATTGAAAACCCTAAAATAACTACTTTTGTTCTATAAGTTATTTACTTGAAGATCTGCATGTTGTTAATAGTTTAAAATTAAAAACTCTAAATTAACTACTTCTGTTCTATAAGTTATTTACTTGAAGATCAGTATTTTGTTAATAGTTTAAAATTGAAAACCCTAAAATAACTACTTTTGTTCTATAAGTTATTTACATGAAGATCAGGATTTTGTTAATAGTTTAAAATTGAAAACCCTAAAATAACTACTTTTGTTCTATAAGTTATTTACTTGTAGAACAGAATTTTGTAGCAATTTAAAATCAAAATCTTCTAACTTATACTTTAGTTCCTTAAGTTATTTACTTGAAGATCAGAATTTTGTTAATAGTTTAAAATTGAAAACCCTAAAATAACTACTTTTGTTCTATAAGTTATTAACTTGAAGATCAGAATATTGGTAATAGTTTAAAATTGAAAACTCCAAAATAACTACTTTAGTTCTATAAGTTATTTACTTGTAGAACAGAATTTTGTAGCAATTTAAAATCAAAATCTTCTAACTAATACTTTAGTTCCTTAAGTTATTTACTTGAAGATCAGAATTTTGTTAATAGTTTAAAATTGAAAACCCTAAAATAACTACTTTTGTTCTATAAGTTATTTACTTGAAGATTTGCATTTTGTTAATAGTTTAACATTAAAAACTCTAAATTAACTACTTCTGTTTTATAAGTTATTTACTTGAAGATCAGAATGATGTTAATAGTTTAAAATTGAAAACTCTAAAATAACTACTTTTGTTCTATAAGTTATTTACTTGAAGAACAGAATTTTGTAGCAATTTAAAATCAAAATCTTCTAACTAATACTTTAGTTCCTTAAGTTATTTACTTGAAGATCAGAATTTTGTTAATAGTTTAAAATTGAAAACCCTAAAATAACTACTTTTGTTCTATAAGTTATTTACTTGAAGATCTGCATTTTGTTAATAGTTTAAAATTAAAAACTCTAAATTAACTACTTCTGTTCTATAAGTTATTTACATGAAGATCAGAATATTGTAAATAGTTTAAAATTGAAAACTCGAAAATAACTACTTTTGTTCTATAAGTTATTTACTTGAAGAACAGAATTTTGTAGCATTGTGAAATCAAAATCTTCTAACTAATACTTTAGTTCTTTAAGTTATTTACTTGAAGATCAGAATTTTGCTAATCGTTTTAAATTGAAAACCCTAAAATAACTACTTTTGTTCAATAAGTTATTTACTTGAAGATCTGCATTTTGTTAATAGTTTAAAATTAAAAACTCTAAATTAACTACTTCTGTTCTATAAGTTATTTACATGAAGATCAGTATTTTGTTAATAGTTTAAAATTGAAAACCCTAAAATAACTACTTTTGTTCTATAAGTTATTTACTTGAAGATCTGCATTTTGTTAATAGTTTTAAATTAAAAACTCTAAATTAACTACTTCTGTTCTATAAGTTATTTAATTGAAGATCAGAATATTGTTAATAGTTTAAAATTGAAAACTCTAAAATAACTACTTTTGTTCTATAAGTTATTTACTTGTAGAACAGAATTTTGTAGCAATTTAAAATCAAAATCTTCTAACTAATACTTTAGTTCCTTAAGTTATTTACTTGAAGATCAGAATTTTGTTAATAGTTTAAAATTGAAAACCCTAAAATAACTACTTTTGTTCTATAAGTTATTTACATGAAGATCAGTATTTTGTTAATAGTTTAAAATTGAAAACCCTAAAATAACTACTTTTGTTCTATAAGTTATTTACTTGTAGAACAGAATTTTGTAGCAATTTAAAATCAAAATCTTCTAACTAATACTTTAGTTCCTTAAGTTATTTACTTGAAGATCAGAATTTTGTTAATAGTTTAAAATTGAAAACCCTAAAATAACTACTTTTGTTCTATAAGTTATTTACATGAAGATCAGTATTTTGTTAATAGTTTAAAATTGAAAACCCTAAAATAACTACTTTTGTTCTATAAGTTATTTACTTGTAGAACAGAATTTTGTAGCAATTTAAAATCAAAATCTTCTAACTAATACTTTAGTTCCTTAAGTTATTTACTTGAAGATCAGAATTTTGTTAATAGTTTAAAATTGAAAACCCTAAAATAACTACTTTTGTTCTATAGGTTATTTACTTGAAGAACAGAATTTTGTAGCAATGTAAAGTCAAAATCTTCTAACTAATACTTTAGTTCTTTAAGTTATTTACTTGAAGATCAGAATTTTATAATAGTTAAAAATTGAAAACCCTAAAATAACTAATTTTGTTCTATAAGTTATTTGCTTGAAGATCTGCATTTTGTTAGTAGTTTAAAATTAAAAACTCTAACTTAACTACTTCTGTTCTATAAGTTATTTACTTGAAGATCAGAATTTTGTTAATAGTTTAAAATTGAAAACTCTAAAATAACTACTTTTGTTCTATAAGTTATTTACTTGAAGAACAGAATTTTGTTAATAGTTTAAAATTAAAAACTCTAAATTAACTACTTTTGTTCTATAAGTTATTTACTTGAAGATCTGCATTTTGTTAATAGTTTAAAATTAAAAACTCTAAATTAACTACTTCTGTTCTATAAGTTATTTACTTGAAGATCAGAATATTGTTAATAGTTTAAAATTGAAAACTCTAAAATAACTACTTTTGTTCTATAAGTTATTTACTTGAAGAACAGAATTTTGTAGCAATGTAAAATCAAAATCTTCTAACTAATACTTTAGTTCTTTAAGTTATTTACTTGAAGATCAGAATTTTGCTAATAGTTTAAAATTGAAAACCCTAAAATAACTACTTTAGTTCTATAAGTTATTTACTTGAAGATCTGCATTTTGTTAATAGTTTAAAATTAAAAACTGTAAATTAACTACTTCTGTTCTATAAGTTAAGTATATGAAGATCAGTATTTTGTTATTAGTTTAAAATTGAAAACCCTAAAATAACTACTTTTGTTCTATAAGTTATTTACATGAAGATCAGTATTTTGTTAATAGTTTAAAATTGAAAACCCTAAAATAACTACTTTTGTTCTATAAGTTATTTACTTGTAGAACAGAATTTTGTAGCAATTTAAAATCAAAATCTTCTAACTAATACTTTAGTTCCTTAAGTTATTTACTTGAAGATCAGAAATTTGTTAATAGTTTAAAATTGAAAACCCTAAAATAACTACTTTTGATCTATAAGTTATTTACTTGAAGATCAGAATATTGTTAATAGTTTAAAATTGAAAACTCTAAAATAACTACTTTAGTTCTATAAGTTATTTACTTGTAGAACAGAATTTTGTAGCAATTTAAAATCAAAATCTTCTAACTAATACTTTAGTTCCTTAAGTTATTTACTTGAAGATCAGAATTTTGTTAATAGTTTAAAATTGAAAACCCTAAAATAACTACTTTTGTTCTATAAGTTATTTACTTGAAGATCTGCATTTTGTTAATAGTTTAAAATTAAAAACTCTAAATTAACTACTTCTGTTCTATAAGTTATTTACATGAAGATCAGTATTTTGTTAATAGTTTAAAATTGAAAACCCTAAAATAACTACTTTTGTTTTATAAGTTATTTACTTGAAGATCTACATTTTGTTAATAGTTTTAAATTAAAAACTCTAAATTAACTACTTCTGTTCTATAAGTTATTTACTTGAAGATCAGAATATTGTTAATAGTTTAAAATTGAAAACTCTAAAATAACTACTTTTGTTCTATAAGTTATTTACTTGTAGAACAGAATTTTGTAGCAATTTAAAATCAAAATCTTCTAACTAATACTTTAGTTCCTTAAGTTATTTACTTGAAGATCAGAATTTTGTTAATAGTTTAAAATTGAAAACCCTAAAATAACTACTTTTGTTCTATAAGTTATTTACATGAAGATCAGTATTTTGTTAATAGTTTAAAATTGAAAACCCTAAAATAACTACTTTTGTTCTATAAGTTATTTACTTGTAGAACAGAATTTTGTAGCAATTTAAAATCAAAATCTTCTAACTAATACTTTAGTTCCTTAAGTTATTTACTTGAAGATCAGAATTTTGTTAATAGTTTAAAATTGAAAACCCTAAAATAACTACTTTTGTTCTATAAGTTATTTACATGAAGATCAGTATTTTGTTAATAGTTTAAAATTGAAAACCCTAAAATAACTACTTTTGTTCTATAAGTTATTTACTTGTAGAACAGAATTTTGTAGCAATTTAAAATCAAAATCTTCTAACTAATACTTTAGTTCCTTAAGTTATTTACTTGAAGATCAGAATTTTGTTAATAGTTTAAAATTGAAAACCCTAAAATAACTACTTTTGTTCTATAGGTTATTTACTTGAAGAACAGAATTTTGTAGCAATGTAAAGTCAAAATCTTCTAACTAATACTTTAGTTCTTTAAGTTATTAACTTGAAGATCAGAATTTTATAATAGTTAAAAATTGAAAACCCTAAAATAACTAATTTTGTTCTATAAGTTATTTGCTTGAAGATCTGCATTTTGTTAGTAGTTTAAAATTAAAAACTCTAACTTAACTACTTCTGTTCTATAAGTTATTTACTTGAAGATCAGAATTTTGTTAATAGTTTAAAATTGAAAACTCTAAAATAACTACTTTTGTTCTATAAGTTATTTACTTGAAGAACAGAATTTTGTTAATAGTTTAAAATTAAAAACTCTAAATTAACTACTTTTGTTCTATAAGTTATTTACTTGAAGATCTGCATTTTGTTAATAGTTTAAAATTAAAAACTCTAAATTAACTACTTCTGTTCTATAAGTTATTTACTTGAAGATCAGAATATTGTTAATAGTTTAAAATTGAAAACTCTAAAATAACTACTTTTGTTCTATAAGTTATTTACTTGAAGAACAGAATTTTGTACCAATGTAAAATCAAAATCTTCTAACTAATACTTTAGTTCTTTAAGTTATTTACTTGAAGATCAGAATTTTGCTAATAGTTTAAAATTGAAAACCCTAAAATAACTACTTTAGTTCTATAAGTTATTTACTTGAAGATCTGCATTTTGTTAATAGTTTAAAATTAAAAACTGTAAATTAACTACTTCTGTTCTATAAGTTAAGTATATGAAGATCAGTATTTTGTTAATAGTTTAAAATTGAAAACCCTAAAATAAATCCTTTTGTTCTATAAGTTATTTACATGAAGATCAGTATTTTGTTAATAGTTTAAAATTGAAAACCCTAAAATAACTACTTTTGTTCTATAAGTTATTTACTTGTAGAACAGAATTTTGTAGCAATTTAAAATCAAAATCTTCTAACTAATACTTTAGTTCCTTAAGTTATTTACTTGAAGATCAGAATTTTGTTAATAGTTTAAAATTGAAAACCCTAAAATAACTACTTTTGTTCTATAAGTTATTTACTTGAAGATCAGAATATTGTTAATAGTTTAAAATTGAAAACTCTAAAATAACTACTTTAGTTCTATAAGTTATTTACTTGTAGAACAGAATTTTGTAGCAATTTAAAATCAAAATCTTCTAACTAATACTTTAGTTCCTTAAGTTATTTACTTGAAGATCAGAATTTTGTTAATAGTTTAAAATTGAAAACCCTAAAATAACTACTTTTGTTCTATAAGTTATTTACTTGAAGATCTGCATTTTGTTAATAGTTTAAAATTAAAAACTCTAAATTAACTACTTCTGTTCTATAAGTTATTTACATGAAGATCAGTATTTTGTTAATAGTTTAAAATTGAAAACCCTAAAATAACTACTTTTGTTTTATAAGTTATTTACTTGAAGATCTGCATTTTGTTAATAGTTTTTAATTAAAAACTCTAAATTAACTACTTCTGTTCTATAAGTTATTTACTTGAAGATCAGAATATTGTTAATAGTTTAAAATTGAAAACTCTAAATTAACTACTTCTGTTCTATAAGTTATTTACATGAAGATCAGAATTTTGTTAATAGTTTAAAAATGAAAACCCTAAAATAACTACTTTTGTTCTATAAGTTATTTACTTGGAGATCTGCATTTTGTTAATAGTTTAAAATTAAAAACTCTAAATTAACTACTTCTGTTCTATAAGTTATTTACTTGAAGATCAGAATTTTGTTAATAGTTTAAAATTAAAAACTCTAAATTAACTACTTCTGTTCTATAAGTTATTTACATGAAGATCAGAATTTTGTTAATAGTTTAAAATTGAAAACTCTAAAATAACTACTTTTGTTCTATAAGTTATTTACTTGAAGAACAGAATTTTGTAGCAATTTAAAATCAATATCTTCTAACTAATACTTTATATAGTTACTTTATATACTTTATATACTTTATATAACTAATACTTTAGTTCCTTAAGTTATTTACTTGAAGATCAGAATTTTGTTAATAGATTAAAATTGAAAACCCTAAAATAACTACTTTTGTTCTATAAGTTATTTACTTGAAGATTTGCATTTTGTTAATAGTTTAACATTAAAAACTCTAAATTAACTACTTCTGTTCTAAAAGCTATTTACTTGAAGATCAGAATGATGTTAATAGTTTAAAATTGAAAACTCTAAAATAACTACTTTTGTTCTATAAGTTATTTACTTGAAGAACAGAATTTTGTAGCAATTTAAAATCAAAATCTTCTAACTAATACTTTAGTTCCTTAAGTTATTTACTTGAAGATCAGAATTTTGTTAATAGTTTAAAATTGAAAACTCTAAAATAACTACTTTTGTTCTATAAGTTATTTACTTGAAGAACAGAATTTTGTTAATAGTTTAAAATTAAAAACTCTAAATTAACTACTTTTGTTCTATAAGTTATTTACTTGAAGATCTGCATTTTGTTAATAGTTTAAAATTAAAAACTCTAAATTAACTACTTCTGTTCTATAAGTTATTTACTTGAAGATCAGAATATTGTTAATAGTTTAAAATTGAAAACTCTAAAATAACTACTTTTGTTCTATAAGTTATTTACTTGAAGAACAGAATTTTGTAGCAATGTAAAATCAAAATCTTCTAACTAATACTTTAGTTCTTAAAGTTATTTACTTGAAGATCAGAATTTTGCTAATAGTTTAAAATTGAAAACCCTAAAATAACTACTTTTGTTCTATAAGTTATTTACTTGAAGATCTGCATTTTGTTAATAGTTTAAAATTAAAAACTCTAAATTAACTACTTTTGTTCTATAAGTTATTTACTTGTAGAACAGAATTTTGTAGCAATTTAAAATCAAAATCTTCTAACTAATACTTTAGTTCCTTAAGTTATTTACTTGAAGATCAGAATTTTGTTAATAGTTTTAAATTGAAAACCCTAAAATAACTACTTTTGTTCTATAAGTTATTTACTTGAAGATCTGCATTTTGTTAATAGTTTAAAATTAAAAACTCTAAATTAACTACTTCTGTTCTATAAGTTATTTACATGAAGATCAGTATTTTGTTAATAGTTTAAAATTGAAAACCCTAAAATAACTACTTTTGTTCTATAAGTTATTTACTTGAAGAACAGAATTTTGTAGCAATGTAAAATCAAAATCTTCTAACTAATACTTTAGCTCTTTAAGTTATTTACTTGAAGATCAGAATTTTGCTAATAGTTTAAAATTGAAAACCCTAAAATAAATACTTTTGTTCTATAAGTTATTTACTTGAAGATCTGCATTTTGTTAATAGTTTAAAATTAAAAACTCTAAATTAACTACTTCTGTTCTATAAGTTAAGTATATGAAGATCAGTATTTTGTTAATAGTTTAAAATTGAAAACCCTAAAATAACTACTTTTGTTCTATAAGTTATTTACTTGAAGATCTGCATGTTGTTAATAGTTTAAAATTAAAAACTCTAAATTAACTACTTCTGTTCTATAAGTTATTTACTTGAAGATCAGTATTTTGTTAATAGTTTAAAATTGAAAACCCTAAAATAACTACTTTTGTTCTATAAGTTATTTACATGAAGATCAGGATTTTGTTAATAGTTTAAAATTGAAAACCCTAAAATAACTACTTTTGTTCTATAAGTTATTTACTTGTAGAACAGAATTTTGTAGCAATTTAAAATCAAAATCTTCTAACTTATACTTTAGTTCCTTAAGTTATTTACTTGAAGATCAGAATTTTGTTAATAGTTTAAAATTGAAAACCCTAAAATAACTACTTTTGTTCTATAAGTTATTAACTTGAAGATCAGAATATTGGTAATAGTTTAAAATTGAAAACTCCAAAATAACTACTTTAGTTCTATAAGCTATTTACTTGTAGAACAGAATTTTGTAGCAATTTAAAATCAAAATCTTCTAACTAATACTTTAGTTCCTTAAGTTATTTACTTGAAGATCAGAATTTTGTTAATAGTTTAAAATTGAAAACCCTAAAATAACTACTTTTGTTCTATAAGTTATTTACTTGAAGATTTGGATTTTGTTAATAGTTTAACATTAAAAACTCTAAATTAACTACTTCTGTTCTATAAGTTATTTACTTGAAGATCAGAATGATGTTAATAGTTTAAAATTGAAAACTCTAAAATAACTACTTTTGTTCTATAAGTTATTTACTTGAAGAACAGAATTTTGTAGCAATTTAAAATCAAAATCTTCTAACTAATACTTTAGTTCCTTAAGTTATTTACTTGAAGATCAGAATTTTGTTAATAGTTTAAAATTGAAAACCCTAAAATAACTACTTTTGTTCTATAAGTTATTTACTTGAAGATCTGCATTTTGTTAATAGTTTAAAATTAAAAACTCTAAATTAACTACTTCTGTTCTATAAGTTATTTACATGAAGATCAGAATATTGTAAATAGTTTAAAATTGAAAACTCGAAAATAACTACTTTTGTTCTATAAGTTATTTACTTGAAGAACAGAATTTTGTAGCATTGTGAAATCAAAATCTTCTAACTAATACTTTAGTTCTTTAAGTTATTTACTTGAAGATCAGAATTTTGCTAATCGTTTTAAATTGAAAACCCTAAAATAACTACTTTTGTTCAATAAGTTATTTACTTGAAGATCTGCATTTTGTTAATAGTTTAAAATTAAAAACTCTAAATTAACTACTTCTGTTCTATAAGTTATTTACATGAAGATCAGTATTTTGTTAATAGCTTAAAATTGAAAACCCTAAAATAACTACTTTTGTTCTATAAGTTATTTACTTGAAGATCTGCATTTTTTTAATAGTTTTAAATTAAAAACTCTAAATTAACTACTTCTGTTCTATAAGTTATTTAATTGAAGATCAGAATATTGTTAATAGTTTAAAATTGAAAACTCTAAAATAACTACTTTTGTTCTATAAGTTATTTACTTGTAGAACAGAATTTTGTAGCAATTTAAAATCAAAATCTTCTAACTAATACTTTAGTTCCTTAAGTTATTTACTTGAAGATCAGAATTTTGTTAATAGTTTAAAATTGAAAACCCTAAAATAACTACTTTTGTTCTATAAGTTATTTACATGAAGATCAGTATTTTGTTAATAGTTTAAAATTGAAAACCCTAAAATAACTACTTTTGTTCTATAAGTTATTTACTTGTAGAACAGAATTTTGTAGCAATTTAAAATCAAAATCTTCTAACTAATACTTTAGTTCCTTAAGTTAATTACTTGAAGATCAGAATTTTGTTAATAGTTTAAAATTGAAAACCCTAAAATAACTACTTTTGTTCTATAAGTTATTTACATGAAGATCAGTATTTTGTTAATAGTTTAAAATTGAAAACCCTAAAATAACTACTTTTGTTCTATAAGTTATTTACTTGTAGAACAGAATTTTGTAGCAATTTAAAATCAAAATCTTCTAACTAATACTTTAGTTCCTTAAGTTATTTACATGAAGATCAGTATTTTGTTAATAGTTTAAAATTGAAAACTCTAAAATAACTACTTTAGTTCTATAAGTTATTTACTTGTAGAACAGAATTTTGTAGCAATTTAAAATCAAAATCTTCTAACTAATACTTTAGTTCCTTAAGTTATTTACTTGAAGATCAGAATTTTGTTAATAGTTTAAAATTGAAAACCCTAAAATAACTACTTTTGTTCTATAAGTTATTTACTTGAAGATCTGCATTTTGTTAATAGTTTAAAATTAAAAACTCTAACTTAACTACTTCTGTTCTATAAGTTATTTACTTGAAGATCAGAATTTTGTTAATAGTTTAAAATTGAAAACTCTAAAATAACTACTTTTGTTCTATAAGTTATTTACTTGAAGAACAGAATTTTGTTAATAGTTTAAAATTAAAAACTCTAAATTAACTACTTTTGTTCTATAAGTTATATACTTGAAGATCTGCATTTTGTTAATAGTTTAAAATTAAAAACTCTAAATTAACTACTTCTGTTCTATAAGTTATTTACTTGAAGATCAGAATATTGTTAATAGTTTAAAATTGAAAACTCTAAAATAACTACTTTTGTTCTATAAGGTATTTACTTGAAGAACAGAATTTTGTAGCAATGTAAAAGCAAAATCTTCTAACTAATACTTTAGTTCTTTAAGTTATTTACTTGAAGATCAGAATTTTGCTAATAGTTTAAAATTGAAAACCCTAAAATAACTACTTTAGTTCTATAAGTTATTTACTTGAAGATCTGCATTTTGTTAATAGTTTAAAATTAAAAACTGTAAATTAACTACTTCTGTTCTATAAGTTAAGTATATGAAGATCAGTATTTTGTTATTAGTTTAAAATTGAAAACCCTAAAATAACTACTTTTGTTCTATAAGTTATTTACATGAAGATCAGTATTTTGTTAATAGTTTAAAATTGAAAACCCTAAAATAACTACTTTTGTTCTATAAGTTATTTACTTGTAGAACAGAATTTTGTAGCAATTTAAAATCAAAATCTTCTAACTAATACTTTAGTTCCTTAAGTTATTTACTTGAAGATCAGAATTTTGTTAATAGTTTAAAATTGAAAACCCTAAAATAACTACTTTTGTTCTATAAGTTATTTACTTGAAGATCAGAATATTGTTAATAGTTTAAAATTGAAAACTCTAAAATAACTACTTTAGTTCTATAAGTTATTTACTTGTAGAACAGAATTTTGTAGCAATTTAAAATCAAAATCTTCTAACTAATACTTTAGTTCCTTAAGTTATTTACTTGAAGATCAGAATTTTGTTAATAGTTTAAAATTGAAAACCCTAAAATAACTACTTTTGTTCTATAAGTTATTTACTTGAAGATCTGCATTTTGTTAATAGTTTAAAATTAAAAACTCTAAATTAACTACTTCTGTTCTATAAGTTATTTACATGAAGATCAGTATTTTGTTAATAGTTTAAAATTGAAAACCCTAAAATAACTACTTTTGTTTTATAAGTTATTTACTTGAAGATCTACATTTTGTTAATAGTTTTAAATTAAAAACTCTAAATTAACTACTTCTGTTCTATAAGTTATTTACTTGAAGATCAGAATATTGTTAATAGTTTAAAATTGAAAACTCTAAAATAACTACTTTTGTTCTATAAGTTATTTACTTGTAGAACAGAATTTTGTAGCAATTTAAAATCAAAATCTTCTAACTAATACTTTAGTTCCTTAAGTTATTTACTTGAAGATCAGAATTTTGTTAATAGTTTAAAATTGAAAACCCTAAAATAACTACTTTTGTTCTATAAGTTATTTACATGAAGATCAGTATTTTGTTAATAGTTTAAAATTGAAAACCCTAAAATAACTACTTTTGTTCTATAAGTTATTTACTTGTAGAACAGAATTTTGTAGCAATTTAAAATCAAAATCTTCTAACTAATACTTTAGTTCCTTAAGTTATTTACTTGAAGATCAGAATTTTGTTAATAGTTTAAAATTGAAAACCCTAAAATAACTACTTTTGTTCTATAAGTTATTTACATGAAGATCAGTATTTTGTTAATAGTTTAAAATTGAAAACCCTAAAATAACTACTTTTGTTCTATAAGTTATTTACTTGTAGAACAGAATTTTGTAGCAATTTAAAATCAAAATCTTCTAACTAATACTTTAGTTCCTTAAGTTATTTACTTGAAGATCAGAATTTTGTTAATAGTTTAAAATTGAAAACCCTAAAATAACTACTTTTGTTCTATAGGTTATTTACTTGAAGAACAGAATTTTGTAGCAATGTAAAGTCAAAATCTTCTAACTAATACTTTAGTTCTTTAAGTTATTAACTTGAAGATCAGAATTTTATAATAGTTAAAAATTGAAAACCCTAAAATAACTAATTTTGTTCTATAAGTTATTTGCTTGAAGATCTGCATTTTGTTAGTAGTTTAAAATTAAAAACTCTAACTTAACTACTTCTGTTCTATAAGTTATTTACTGAAGATCAGAATTTTGTTAATAGTTTAAAATTGAAAACTCTAAAATAACTACTTTTGTTCTATAAGTTATTTACTTGAAGAACAGAATTTTGTTAATAGTTTAAAATTAAAAACTCTAAATTAACTACTTTTGTTCTATAAGTTATTTACTTGAAGATCTGCATTTTGTTAATAGTTTAAAATTAAAAACTCTAAATTAACTACTTCTGTTCTATAAGTTATTTACTTGAAGATCAGAATATTGTTAATAGTTTAAAATTGAAAACTCTAAAATAACTACTTTTGTTCTATAAGTTATTTACTTGAAGAACAGAATTTTGTACCAATGTAAAATCAAAATCTTCTAACTAATACTTTAGTTCTTTAAGTTATTTACTTGAAGATCAGAATTTTGCTAATAGTTTAAAATTGAAAACCCTAAAATAACTACTTTAGTTCTATAAGTTATTTACTTGAAGATCTGCATTTTGTTAATAGTTTAAAATTAAAAACTGTAAATTAACTACTTCTGTTCTATAAGTTAAGTATATGAAGATCAGTATTTTGTTAATAGTTTAAAATTGAAAACCCTAAAATAACTACTTTTGTTCTATAAGTTATTTACATGAAGATCAGTATTTTGTTAATAGTTTAAAATTGAAAACCCTAAAATAACTACTTTTGTTCTATAAGTTATTTACTTGTAGAACAGAATTTTGTAGCAATTTAAAATCAAAATCTTCTAACTAATACTTTAGTTCCTTAAGTTATTTACTTGAAGATCAGAATTTTGTTAATAGTTTAAAATTGAAAACCCTAAAATAACTACTTTTGTTCTATAAGTTATTTACTTGAAGATCAGAATATTGTTAATAGTTTAAAATTGAAAACTCTAAAATAACTACTTTAGTTCTATAAGTTATTTACTTGTAGAACAGAATTTTGTAGCAATTTAAAATCAAAATCTTCTAACTAATACTTTAGTTCCTTAAGTTATTTACTTGAAGATCAGAATTTTGTTAATAGTTTAAAATTGAAAACCCTAAAATAACTACTTTTGTTCTATAAGTTATTTACTTGAAGATCTGCATTTTGTTAATAGTTTAAAATTAAAAACTCTAAATTAACTACTTCTGTTCTATAAGTTATTTACATGAAGATCAGTATTTTGTTAATAGTTTAAAATTGAAAACCCTAAAATAACTACTTTTGTTTTATAAGTTATTTACTTGAAGATCTGCATTTTGTTAATAGTTTTTAATTAAAAACTCTAAATTAACTACTTCTGTTCTATAAGTTATTTACTTGAAGATCAGAATATTGTTAATAGTTTAAAATTGAAAACTCTAAAATAACTACTTTTGTTCTATAAGTTATTTACTTGTAGAACAGAATTTTGTAGCAATTTAAAATCAAAATCTTCTAACTAATACTTTAGTTCCTTAAGTTATTTACTAGAAGATCAGAATTTTGTTAATAGTTTAAAATTGAAAACCCTAAAATAACTACTTTTGTTCTATAAGTTATTTACATGAAGATCAGTATTTTGTTAATAGTTTAAAATTGAAAACCCTAAAATAACTACTTTTGTTCTATAAGTTATTTACTTGTAGAACAGAATTTTGTAGCAATTTAAAATCAAAATCTTCTAACTAATACTTTAGTTCCTTAAGTTATTTACTTGAAGATCAGAATTTTGTTAATAGTTTAAAATTGAAAACCCTAAAATAACTACTTTTGTTCTATAAGTTATTTACATGAAGATCAGTATTTTGTTAATAAGTTAAAATTGAAAACCCTAAAATAACTACTTTTGTTCTATAAGTTATTTACTTGTAGAACAGAATTTTGTAGCAATTTAAAATCAAAATCTTCTAACTAATACTTTAGTTCCTTAAGTTATTTACTTGAAGATCAGAATTTTGTTAATAGTTTAAAATTGAAAACCCTAAAATAACTACTTTTGTTCTATAGGTTATTTACTTGAAGAACAGAATTTTGTAGCAATGTAAAGTCAAAATCTTCTAACTAATACTTTAGTTCTTTAAGTTATTTACTTGAAGATCAGAATTTTATAATAGTTAAAAATTGAAAACCCATAAATAACTAATTTTGTTCTATAAGTTATTTGCTTGAAGATCTGCATTTTGTTAGTAGTTTAAAATTGAAAACCCTAAAATAACTACTTTTGTTCTATAAGTTATTTACTTGAAGATCTGCATTTTGTTAATAGTTTAAAATTAAAAACTCTAAATTAACTACTTCTGTTCTATAAGTTATTTACATGAAGATCAGTATTTTGTTAATAGTTTAAAATTGAAAACCCTAAAATAACTACTTTTGTTTTATAAGTTATTTACTTGAAGATCTGCATTTTGTTAATAGTTTTTAATTAAAAACTCTAAATTAACTACTTCTGTTCTATAAGTTATTTACTTGAAGATCAGAATATTGTTAATAGTTTAAAATTGAAAACTCTAAAATAACTACTTTTGTTCTATAAGTTATTTACTTGTAGAACAGAATTTTGTAGCAAATTAAAATCAAAATCTTCTAACTAATACTTTAGTTCCTTAAGTTATTTACTAGAAGATCAGAATTTTGTTAATAGTTTAAAATTGAAAACCCTAAAATAACTACTTTTGTTCTATAAGTTATTTACATGAAGATCAGTATTTTGTTAATAGTTTAAAATTGAAAACCCTAAAATAACTACTTTTGTTCTATAAGTTATTTACTTGTAGAACAGAATTTTGTAGCAATTTAAAATCAAAATCTTCTAACTAATACTTTAGTTCCTTAAGTTATTTACTTGAAGATCAGAATTTTGTTAATAGTTTAAAATTGAAAACCCTAAAATAACTACTTTTGTTCTATAAGTTATTTACATGAAGATCAGTATTTTGTTAATAAGTTAAAATTGAAAACCCTAAAATAACTACTTTTGTTCTATAAGTTATTTACTTGTAGAACAGAATTTTGTAGCAATTTAAAATCAAAATCTTCTAACTAATACTTTAGTTCCTTAAGTTATTTACTTGAAGATCAGAATTTTGTTAATAGTTTAAAATTGAAAACCCTAAAATAACTACTTTTGTTCTATAGGTTATTTACTTGAAGAACAGAATTTTGTAGCAATGTAAAGTCAAAATCTTCTAACTAATACTTTAGTTCTTTAAGTTATTTACTTGAAGATCAGAATTTTATAATAGTTAAAAATTGAAAACCCATAAATAACTAATTTTGTTCTATAAGTTATTTGCTTGAAGATCTGCATTTTGTTAGTAGTTTAAAATTAAAAACTCTAACTTAACTACTTCTGTTCTATAAGTTATTTACTTGAAGATCAGAATTTTGTTAATAGTTTAAAATTGAAAACTCTAAAATAACTACTTTTGTTCTATAAGTTATTTACTTGAAGAACAGAATTTTGTTAATAGTTTAAAATTAAAAACTCTAAATTAACTACTTTTGTTCTATAAGTTATTTACTTGAAGATCTGCATTTTGTTAATAGTTTAAAATTAAAAACTCTAAATTAACTACTTCTGTTCTATAAGTTATTTACTTGAAGATCAGAATATTGTTAATAGTTTAAAATTGAAAACTCTAAAATAACTACTTTTGTTCTATAAGTTATTTACTTGAAGAACAGAATTTTGTACCAATGTAAAATCAAAATCTTCTAACTAATACTTTAGTTCTTTAAGTTATTTACTTGAAGATCAGAATTTTGCTAATAGTTTAAAATTGAAAACCCTAAAATAACTACTTTAGTGCTATAAGTTATTTACTTGAAGATCTGCATTTTGTTAATAGTTTAAAATTAAAAACTGTAAATTAACTACTTCTGTTCTATAAGTTAAGTATATGAAGATCAGTATTTTGTTAATAGTTTAAAATTGAAAACCCTAAAATAACTACTTTTGTTCTATAAGTTATTTACATGAAGATCAGTATTTTGTTAATAGTTTAAAATTGAAAACCCTAAAATAACTACTTTTGTTCTATAAGTTATTTACTTGTAGAACAGAATTTTGTAGCAATTTAAAATCAAAATATTCTAACTAATACTTTAGTTCCTTAAGTTATTTACTTGAAGATCAGAATTTTGTTAATAGTTTAAAATTGAAAACCCTAAAATAACTACTTTTGTTCTATAAGTTATTTACTTGAAGATCAGAATATTGTTAATAGTTTAAAATTGAAAACTCTAAAATAACTACTTTAGTTCTATAAGTTATTTACTTGTAGAACAGAATTTTGTAGCAATTTAAAATCAAAATCTTCTAACTAATACTTTAGTTCCTTAAGTTATTTACTTGAAGATCAGAATTTTGTTAATAGTTTAAAATTGAAAACCCTAAAATAACTACTTTTGTTCTATAAGTTATTTACTTGAAGATCTGCATTTTGTTAATAGTTTAAAATTAAAAACTCTAAATTAACTACTTCTGTTCTATAAGTTATTTACATGAAGATCAGTATTTTGTTAATAGTTTAAAATTGAAAACTCTAAAATAACTACTTTTGTTTTATAAGTTATTTACTTGAAGATCTGCATTTTGTTAATAGTTTTAAATTAAAAACTCTAAATTAACTACTTCTGTTCTATAAGTTATTTACTTGAAGATCAGAATATTGTTAATAGTTTAAAATTGAAAACTCTAAAATAACTACTTTTGTTCTATAAGTTATTTACTTGTAGAACAGAATTTTGTAGCAATTTAAAATCAAAATCTTCTAACTAATACTTTAGTTCCTTAAGTTATTTACTTGAAGATCAGAATTTTGTTAATAGTTTAAAATTGAAAACCCTAAAATAACTACTTTTGTTCTATAAGTTATTTACATGAAGATCAGTATTTTGTTAATAGTTTAAAATTGAAAACCCTAAAATAACTACTTTTGTTCTATAAGTTATTTACATGAAGATCAGTATTTTGTTAATAGTTTAAAATTGAAAACCCTAAAATAACTACTTTTGTTCTATAAGTTATTTACTTGAAGATCAGAATATTGTTAATAGTTTAAAATTGAAAACTCTAAAATAACTACTTTAGTTCTATATGTTATTTACTTGTAGAACAGAATTTTGTAGCAATTTAAAATCAAAATCTTCTAACTAATACTTTAGTTCCTTAAGTTATTTACTTGAAGATCAGAATTTTGTTAATAGTTTAAAATTGAAAACCCTAAAATAACTACTTTTGTTCTATAAGTTATTTACATGAAGATCAGTATTTTGTTAATAGTTTAAAATTGAAAACCCTAAAATAACTACTTTTGTTCTATAAGTTATTTACTTGTAGAACAGAATTTTGTAGCAATTTAAAATCAAAATCTTCTAACTAATACTTTAGTTCCTTAAGTTATTTACTTGAAGATCAGAATTTTGTTAATAGTTTAAAATTGAAAACCCTAAAATAACTACTTTTGTTCTATAAGTTATTAACTTGAAGATCAGAATATTGTTAATAGTTTAAAATTGAAAACTCTAAAATAACTACTTTAGTTCTATATGTTATTTACTTGTAGAACAGAATTTTGTAGCAATTTAAAATCAAAATCTTCTAACTAATACTTTAGTTCCTCAAGTTATTTACTTGAAGATCAGAATTTTGTTAATAGTTTAAAATTGAAAACCCTAAAATAACTACTTTTGTTCTATAAGTTATTTACTTGAAGATCAGAATATTGTTAATAGTTTAAAATTAAAAACTCTAAAATAACTACTTTAGTTCTATATGTTATTTACTTGTAGAACAGAATTTTGTAGCAATTTAAAATCAAAATCTTCTAACTAATACTTTAGTTCCTTAAGTTATTTACTTGAAGATCAGAATTTTGTTAATAGTTTAAAATTGAAAACCCTAAAATAACTACTTTTGTTCTATAAGTTATTTACTAGAAGATCAGAATATTGTTAATAGTTTAAAATTGAAAACTCTAAAATAACTACTTTAGTTCTATATGTTATTTACTTGTAGAACAGAATTTTGTAGCAATTTAAAATCAAAATCTTCTAACTAATACTTTAGTTCCTTAAGTTATTTACTTGAAGATCAGAATTTTGTTAATAGTTTAAAATTGAAAACCCTAAAATAACTACTTTTGTTCTATAAGTTATTTACATGAAGATCAGTATTTTGTTAATAGTTTAAAATTGAAAACCCTAAAATAACTACTTTTGTTCTATAAGTTATTTACTTGTAGAACAGAATTTTGTAGCAATTTAAAATCAAAATCTTCTAACTAATACTTTAGTTCCTTAAGTTATTTACTTGAAGATCAGAATTTTGTTAATAGTTTAAAATTGAAAACCCTAAAATAACTACTTTTGTTCTATAAGTTATTTACTAGAAGATCAGAATATTGTTAATAGTTTAAAATTGAAAACTCTAAAATAACTACTTTAGTTCTATATGTTATTTACTTGTAGAACAGAATTTTGTAGCAATTTAAAATCAAAATCTTCTAACTAATACTTTAGTTCCTTAAGTTATTTACTTGAAGATCAGAATTTTGTTAATAGTTTAAAATTGAAAACCCTAAAATAACTACTTTTGTTCTATAAGTTATTTACATGAAGATCAGTATTTTGTTAATAGTTTAAAATTGAAAACCCTAAAATAACTACTTTTGTTCTATAAGTTATTTACTTGAAGATCAGAATTTTGTTAATAGTTTAAAATTGAAAACTCTAAAATAACTACTTTTGTTCTATAAGTTATTTACTTGAAGAACAGAATTTTGTTAATAGTTTAAAATTAAAAACTCTAAGTTAACTACTTTTGTTCTATAAGTTATTTACTTGAAGATCTGCATTTTGTTAATAGTTTAAAATTAAAAACTCTAAATTAACTACTTTTGTTCTATAAGTTATTTACTTGAAGAACAGAATTTTGTAGCAATGTAAAATCAAAATCTTCTAACTAATACTTTAGTTCTTTAAGTTATTTACTTGAAGATCAGAATTTTGCTAATAGTTTAAAATTGAAAACCCTAAAATAACTACTTTTGTTCTATAAGTTATTTACTTGAAGATCTGCATTTTGTTAATAGTTTAAAATTAAAAACTCTAAATTAACTACTTCTGTTCTATAAGTTATTTACATGAAGATCAGTATTTTGTTAATAGTTTAAAATTGAAAACCCTAAAATAACTACTTCTGTTCTATAAGTTATATACATGAAGATCAGAATATTGTTAATAGTTTAAAATTGAAAACTCTAAAATAACTACTTTTGTTCTATAAGTTATTTACTTGTAGAACAGAATTTTGTAGCAATTTAAAATCAAAATCTTCTAACTAATACTTTAGTTCCTTAAGTTATTTACTTGAAGATCAGAATTTTGTTAATAGTTTAAAATTGAAATCCCTAAAATAACTACTTTTGTTCTATAAGTTATTTACTTGAAGAACAGAATTTTGTAGCAATGTAAAATCAAAATCTTCTAACTAATACTTTAGTTCTTTAAGTTATTTACTTGAAGATCAGAATTTTGCTAATAGTTTAAAATTGAAAACCCTAAAATAACTACTTTTGTTCTATAAGTTATTTACTTGAAGATCTGCATTTTGTTAATAGTTTAAAATTAAAAACTCTAAATTAACTACTTCTGTTCTATAAGTTATTTACTTGAAGAACAGAATTTTGTAGCAATTTAAAATCAAAATCTTTTAACTAATACTTTAGTTCTTTAAGTTATTTACTTGAAGATCAGAATTTTGCTAATAATTTAAAATTGAAAACCCTAAAATAACTACTTTTGTTCTATAAGTTATTTATTTGAAGATCAGTATTTTGTTAATAGTTTAAAATTGAAAACCCTAAAATAACTACTTCTGTTCTATAAGTTATTTACTTGAAGATCAGAATATTGTTAATAGTTTAAAATTGAAAACTCTAAAATAACTACTTTAGTTCTATATGTTATTTACTTGTAGAACAGAATTTTGTAGCAATTTAAAATCAAAATCTTCTAACTAATACTTTAGTTCCTTAAGTTATTTACTTGAAGATCAGAATTTTGTTAATAGTTTAAAATTGAAAACCCTAAAATAACTACTTTTGTTCTATAAGTTATTTACTAGAAGATCAGAATATTGTTAATAGTTTAAAATTGAAAACTCTAAAATAACTACTTTAGTTCTATATGTTATTTACTTGTAGAACAGAATTTTGTAGCAATTTAAAATCAAAATCTTCTAACTAATACTTTAGTTCCTTAAGTTATTTACTTGAAGATCAGAATTTTGTTAATAGTTTAAAATTGAAAACCCTAAAATAACTACTTTTGTTCTATAAGTTATTTACATGAAGATCAGTATTTTGTTAATAGTTTAAAATTGAAAACCCTAAAATAACTACTTTTGTTCTATAAGTTATTTACTTGTAGAACAGAATTTTGTAGCAATTTAAAATCAAAATCTTCTAACTAATACTTTAGTTCCTTAAGTTATTTACTTGAAGATCAGAATTTTGTTAATAGTTTAAAATTGAAAACCCTAAAATAACTACTTTTGTTCTATAAGTTATTTACTAGAAGATCAGAATATTGTTAATAGTTTAAAATTGAAAACTCTAAAATAACTACTTTAGTTCTATATGTTATTTACTTGTAGAACAGAATTTTGTAGCAATTTAAAATCAAAATCTTCTAACTAATACTTTAGTTCCTTAAGTTATTTACTTGAAGATCAGAATTTTGTTAATAGTTTAAAATTGAAAACCCTAAAATAACTACTTTTGTTCTATAAGTTATTTACATGAAGATCAGTATTTTGTTAATAGTTTAAAATTGAAAACCCTAAAATAACTACTTTTGTTCTATAAGTTATTTACTTGTAGAACAGAATTTTGTAGCAATTTAAAATCAAAATCTTCTAACTAATACTTTAGTTCCTTAAGTTATTTACTTGAAGATCAGAATTTTGTTAATAGTTTAAAATTGAAAACCCTAAAATAACTACTTTTGTTCTATAAGTTATTTACTTGAAGATCAGAATTTTGTTAATAGTTTAAAATTGAAAACTCTAAAATAACTACTTTTGTTCTATAAGTTATTTACTTGAAGAACAGAATTTTGTTAATAGTTTAAAATTAAAAACTCTAAGTTAACTACTTTTGTTCTATAAGTTATTTACTTGAAGATCTGCATTTTGTTAATAGTTTAAAATTAAAAACTCTAAATTAACTACTTCTGTTCTATAAGTTATTTACTTGAAGAACAGAATTTTGTAGCAATTTAAAATCAAAATCTTTTAACTAATACTTTAGTTCTTTAAGTTATTTACTTGAAGATCAGAATTTTGCTAATAATTTAAAATTGAAAACCCTAAAATAACTACTTTTGTTCTATAAGTTATTTACTTGAAGATCTGCATTTTGTTAATAGTTTAAAATTAAAAACTCTTAATTAACTACTTCTGTTCTATAAGTTATTTACATGAAGATCAGTATTTTGTTAATAGTTTAAAATTGAAAACCCTAAAATAACTACTTCTGTTCTATAAGTTATTTACTTGAAGATCAGAATATTGTTAATAGTTTAAAATTGAAAACTCTAAAATAACTACTTTTGTTTTATAAGTTATTTACTTGTAGAACAGAATTTTGTAGCAATTTAAAATCAAAATCTCCTAACTAATACTTTAGTTCCTTAAGTTATTTACTTGAAGATCAGAATTTTGTTAATAGTTTAAAATTGAAAACCCTAAAATAACTACTTTTGTTCTATAAGTTATTTACTTGAAGATCTGCATTTTGTTAATAGTTTAAAATTAAAAACTCTAAATTAACTACTTCTGTTCTATAAGTTATTTACATGAAGATCAGTATTTTGTTAATAGTTTAAAATTGAAAACCCTAAAATAACTACTTTTGTTCTATAAGTTATTTACTTCAAGAACAGAATTTTGTAGCAATGTAAAATCAAAATCTTCTAACTAATACTTTAGTTCTTTAAGTTATTTACTTGAAGATCAGAATTTTGCTAATAGTTTAAAATTAAAAACTCTAAATTAACTACTTCTGTTCTATAAGTTAAGTATATGAAGATCAGTATTTTGTTAATAGTTTAAAATTGAAAACCCTAAAATAACTACTTTTGTTCTATAAGTTATTTACTTGAAGATCTGCATGTTGTTAATAGTTTAAAATTAAAAACTCTAAAATAACTACTTTAGTTCTATATGTTATTTACTTGTAGAACAGAATTTTGTAGCAATTAAAAATCAAAATCTTCTAACTAATACTTTAGTTCCTTAAGATATTTACTTGAAGATCAGAATTTTGTTAATAGTTTAAAATTGAAAACCCTAAAATAACTACTTTTGTTCTATAAGTTATTTACTAGAAGATCAGAATATTGTTAATAGTTTAAAATTGAAAACTCTAAAATAACTACTTTAGTTCTATATGTTATTTACTTGTAGAACAGAATTTTGTAGCAATTTAAAATCAAAATCTTCTAACTAATACTTTAGTTCCTTAAGTTATTTACTTGAAGATCAGAATTTTGATAATAGTTTAAAATTGAAAACCCTAAAATAACTACTTTTGTTCTATAAGTTATTTACATGAAGATCAGTATTTTGTTAATAGTTTAAAATTGAAAACCCTAAAATAACTACTTTTGTTCTATAAGTTATTTACTTGTAGAACAGAATTTTGTAGCAATTTAAAATCAAAATCTTCTAACTAATACTTTAGTTCATTAAGTTATTTACTTGAAGATCAGAATTTTGTTAATAGTTTAAAATTAAAAACTCTAAATTAACTACTTCTGTTCTATAAGTTATTTACATGAAGATCAGTATTTTGTTAATAGTTTAAAATTGAAAACCCTAAAATAACTACTTCTGTTCTATAAGTTATATACATGAAGATCAGAATATTGTTAATAGTTTAAAATTGAAAACTCTAAAATAACTAATTTTGTTCTATAAGTTATTTGCTTGAAGATCTGCATTTTGTTAGTAGTTTAAAATTAAAAACTCTAAATTAACTACTTCTGTTCTATAAGTTATTTACTTGAAGATCAGAATTGTGTTAATAGTTTAAAATTGAAAACTCTAAAATAACTACTTTTGTTCTATAAGTTATTTACTTGAAGAACCGAATTATGTTAATAGTTTAAAATTAAAAACTCTAAGTTAACTACTTTTGTTCTATAAGTTATTTACTTGAAGATCTGCATTTTGTTAATAGTTTAAAATTAAAAACTCTAAATTAACTACTTCTGTTCTATAAGTTATTTACTTGAAGATCAGAATATTGTTAATAGTTTAAAATTGAAAACTCTAAAATAACTACTTTTGTTCTATAAGTTATTTACTTGAAGAACAGAATTTTTAGCAATGTAAAATCAAAATCTTCTAACTAATACTTTAGTTCTTTAAGTTATTTACTTGAAGATCAGAATTTTGCTAATAGTTTAAAATTGAAAACCCTAAAATAACTACTTTTGTTCTATAAGTTATTTACTTGAAGATCTGCATTTTGTTAATAGTTTAAAATTAAAAACTCTAAATTAACTACTTCTGTTCTATAAGTTATTTACATGAAGATCAGTATTTTGTTAATAGTTTAAAATTGAAAACCCTAAAATAACTACTTCTGTTCTATAAGTTATATACATGAAGATCAGAATATTGTTAATAGTTTAAAATTGAAAACTCTAAAATAACTACTTTTGTTCTATAAGTTATTTACTTGTAGAACCGAATTTTGTAGCAATTTAAAATCAAAATCTTCTAACTAATACTTTAGTTCCTTAAGTTATTTACTTGAAGATCAGAATTTTGTTAATAGTTTAAAATTGAAAACCCTAAAATAACTACTTTTGTTCTATAAGTTATTTACTTGAAGAACAGAATTTTGTAGCAATGTAAAATCAAAATCTTCTAACTAATACTTTAGTTCTTTAAGTTATTTACTTGAAGATCAGAATTTTGCTAATAGTTTAAAATTGAAAACCCTAAAATAACTACTTTTGTTCTATAAGTTATTTACTTGAAGATCTGCATTTTGTTAATAGTTTAAAATTAAAAACTCTAAATTAACTACTTCTGTTCTATAAGTTAAGTATATGAAGATCAGTATTTTGTTAATAGTTTAAAATTGAAAACCCTAAAATAACTACTTTTGTTCTATAAGCTATTTACTTGAAGATCTGCATTTTGTTAATAGTTTAAAATTAAAAACTCTAAATTAACTACTTCTGTTCTATAAGTTATTTACTTGAAGAACAGAATTTTGTAGCAATTTAAAATCAAAATCTTTTAACTAATACTTTAGTTCTTTAAGTTATTTACTTGAAGATCAGAATTTTGCTAATAATTTAAAATTGAAAACCCTAAAATAACTACTTTTGTTCTATAAGTTATTTACTTGAAGATCAGAATATTGTTAATAGTTTAAAATTGAAAACTCTAAAATAACTACTTTTGTTCTATAAGTTATTTACTTGTAGAACAGAATTTTGTAGCAATTTAAAATCAAAATCTCCTAACTAATACTTTAGTTCCTTAAGTTATTTACTTGAAGATCAGAATTTTGTTAATAGTTTAAAATTGAAAACCCTAAAATAACTACTTTTGTTCTATAAGTTATTTACTTGAAGATCTGCATTTTGTTAATAGTTTAAAATTAAAAACTCTAAATTAACTACTTCTGTTCTATAAGTTATTTACATGAAGATCAGTATTTTGTTAATAGTTTAAAATTGAAAACCCTAAAATAACTACTTTTGTTCTATAAGTTATTTACTTCAAGAACAGAATTTTGTAGCAATGTAAAATCAAAATCTTCTAACTAATACTTTAGTTCTTTAAGTTATTTACTTGAAGATCAGAATTTTGCTAATAGTTTAAAATTAAAAACTCTAAATTAACTACTTCTGTTCTATAAGTTAAGTATATGAAGATCAGTATTTTGTTAATAGTTTAAAATTGAAAACCCTAAAATAACTACTTTTGTTCTATAAGTTATTTACTTGAAGATCTGCATGTTGTTAATAGTTTAAAATTAAAAACTCTAAAATAACTACTTTAGTTCTATATGTTATTTACTTGTAGAACAGAATTTTGTAGCAATTAAAAATCAAAATCTTCTAACTAATACTTTAGTTCCTTAAGATATTTACTTGAAGATCAGAATTTTGTTAATAGTTTAAAATTGAAAACCCTAAAATAACTACTTTTGTTCTATAAGTTATTTACTAGAAGATCAGAATATTGTTAATAGTTTAAAATTGAAAACTCTAAAATAACTACTTTAGTTCTATATGTTATTTACTTGTAGAACAGAATTTTGTAGCAATTTAAAATCAAAATCTTCTAACTAATACTTTAGTTCCTTAAGTTATTTACTTGAAGATCAGAATTTTGATAATAGTTTAAAATTGAAAACCCTAAAATAACTACTTTTGTTCTATAAGTTATTTACATGAAGATCAGTATTTTGTTAATAGTTTAAAATTGAAAACCCTAAAATAACTACTTTTGTTCTATAAGTTATTTACTTGTAGAACAGAATTTTGTAGCAATTTAAAATCAAAATCTTCTAACTAATACTTTAGTTCATTAAGTTATTTACTTGAAGATCAGAATTTTGTTAATAGTTTAAAATTAAAAACTCTAAATTAACTACTTCTGTTCTATAAGTTATTTACATGAAGATCAGTATTTTGTTAATAGTTTAAAATTGAAAACCCTAAAATAACTACTTCTGTTCTATAAGTTATATACATGAAGATCAGAATATTGTTAATAGTTTAAAATTGAAAACTCTAAAATAACTAATTTTGTTCTATAAGTTATTTGCTTGAAGATCTGCATTTTGTTAGTAGTTTAAAATTAAAAACTCTAAATTAACTACTTCTGTTCTATAAGTTATTTACTTGAAGATCAGAATTGTGTTAATAGTTTAAAATTGAAAACTCTAAAATAACTACTTTTGTTCTATAAGTTATTTACTTGAAGAACCGAATTATGTTAATAGTTTAAAATTAAAAACTCTAAGTTAACTACTTTTGTTCTATAAGTTATTTACTTGAAGATCTGCATTTTGTTAATAGTTTAAAATTAAAAACTCTAAATTAACTACTTCTGTTCTATAAGTTATTTACTTGAAGATCAGAATATTGTTAATAGTTTAAAATTGAAAACTCTAAAATAACTACTTTTGTTCTATAAGTTATTTACTTGAAGAACAGAATTTTTAGCAATGTAAAATCAAAATCTTCTAACTAATACTTTAGTTCTTTAAGTTATTTACTTGAAGATCAGAATTTTGCTAATAGTTTAAAATTGAAAACCCTAAAATAACTACTTTTGTTCTATAAGTTATTTACTTGAAGATCTGCATTTTGTTAATAGTTTAAAATTAAAAACTCTAAATTAACTACTTCTGTTCTATAAGTTATTTACATGAAGATCAGTATTTTGTTAATAGTTTAAAATTGAAAACCCTAAAATAACTACTTCTGTTCTATAAGTTATATACATGAAGATCAGAATATTGTTAATAGTTTAAAATTGAAAACTCTAAAATAACTACTTTTGTTCTATAAGTTATTTACTTGTAGAACCGAATTTTGTAGCAATTTAAAATCAAAATCTTCTAACTAATACTTTAGTTCCTTAAGTTATTTACTTGAAGATCAGAATTTTGTTAATAGTTTAAAATTGAAAACCCTAAAATAACTACTTTTGTTCTATAAGTTATTTACTTGAAGAACAGAATTTTGTAGCAATGTAAAATCAAAATCTTCTAACTAATACTTTAGTTCTTTAAGTTATTTACTTGAAGATCAGAATTTTGCTAATAGTTTAAAATTGAAAACCCTAAAATAACTACTTTTGTTCTATAAGTTATTTACTTGAAGATCTGCATTTTGTTAATAGTTTAAAATTAAAAACTCTAAATTAACTACTTCTGTTCTATAAGTTAAGTATATGAAGATCAGTATTTTGTTAATAGTTTAAAATTGAAAACCCTAAAATAACTACTTTTGTTCTATAAGCTATTTACTTGAAGATCTGCATTTTGTTAATAGTTTAAAATTAAAAACTCTAAATTAACTACTTCTGTTCTATAAGTTATTTACTTGAAGAACAGAATTTTGTAGCAATTTAAAATCAAAATCTTTTAACTAATACTTTAGTTCTTTAAGTTATTTACTTGAAGATCAGAATTTTGCTAATAATTTAAAATTGAAAACCCTAAAATAACTACTTTTGTTCTATAAGTTATTTACTTGAAGATCTGCATTTTGTTAATAGTTTAAAATTAAAAACTCTTAATTAACTACTTCTGTTCTATAAGTTATTTACATGAAGATCAGTATTTTGTTAATAGTTTAAAATTGAAAACCCTAAAATAACTACTTCTGTTCTATAAGTTATTTACTTGAAGATCAGAATATTGTTAATAGTTTAAAATTGAAAACTCTAAAATAACTACTTTTGTTCTATAAGTTATTTACTTGTAGAACAGAATTTTGTAGCAATTTAAAATCAAAATCTCCTAACTAATACTTTAGTTCCTTAAGTTATTTACTTGAAGATCAGAATTTTGTTAATAGTTTAAAATTGAAAACCCTAAAATAACTACTTTTGTTCTATAAGTTATTTACTTGAAGATCTGCATTTTGTTAATAGTTTAAAATTAAAAACTCTAAATTAACTACTTCTGTTCTATAAGTTATTTACATGAAGATCAGTATTTTGTTAATAGTTTAAAATTGAAAACCCTAAAATAACTACTTTTGTTCTATAAGTTATTTACTTGAAGAACAGAATTTTGTAGCAATGTAAAATCAAAATCTTCTAACTAATACTTTAGTTCTTTAAGTTATTTACTTGAAGATCAGAATTTTGCTAATAGTTTAAAATTAAAAACTCTAAATTAACTACTTCTGTTCTATAAGTTAAGTATATGAAGATCAGTATTTTGTTAATAGTTTAAAATTGAAAACCCTAAAATAACTACTTTTGTTCTATAAGTTATTTACTTGAAGATCTGCATTTTGTTAATAGTTTAAAATTAAAAACTCTAAAATAACTACTTTAGTTCTATATGTTATTTACTTGTAGAACAGAATTTTGTAGCAATTAAAAATCAAAATCTTCTAACTAATACTTTAGTTCCTTAAGTTATTTACTTGAAGATCAGAATTTTGTTAATAGTTTAAAATTGAAAACCCTAAAATAACTACTTTTGTTCTATAAGTTATTTACTAGAAGATCAGAATATTGTTAATAGTTTAAAATTGAAAACCCTAAAATAACTACTTTTGTTCTATAAGTTATTTACTTGTAGAACAGAATTTTGTAGCAATTTAAAATCAAAATCTTCTAACTAATACTTTAGTTCATTAAGTTATTTACTTGAAGATCAGAATTTTGTTAATAGTTTAAAATTGAAAACCCTAAAATAACTACTTTTGTTCTATAAGTTATTTACTTGAAGATCAGAATATTGTTAATAGTTTAAAATTGAAAACTCTAAAATAACTACTTTAGTTCTATATGTTATTTACTTGTAGAACAGAATTTTGTAGCAATTTAAAATCAAAATCTTCTAACTAATACTTTAGTTCCTTAAGTTATTTACTTGAAGATCAGAATTTTGTTAATAGTTAAAAATTGAAAACCCTAAAATAACTAATTTTGTTCTATAAGTTATTTGCTTGAAGATCTGCATTTTGTTAGTAGTTTAAAATTAAAAACTCTAAATTAACTACTTCTGTTCTATAAGTTATTTACTTGAAGATCAGAATTTTGTTAATAGTTTAAAATTGAAAACTTTAAAATAACTACTTTTGTTCTATAGGTTATTTACTTGAAGAACAGAATTTTGTTAATAGTTTAAAATTAAAAACTCTAAGTTAACTACTTTTGTTCTATAAGTTATTTACTTGAAGATCTGCATTTTGTTAATAGTTTAAAATTAAAAACGCTAAATTAACGACTTCTGTTCTATAAGTTATTTACTTGAAGATCAGAATATTGTTAATAGTTTAAAATTGAAAACTCTAAAATAACTACTTTTGTTCTATAAGTTATTTACTTGAAGAACAGAGTTTTGTAGCAATGTAAAATCAAAATCTTCTAACTAATACTTTAGTTCTTTAAGTTATTTACTTGAAGATCAGAATTTTGCTAATAGTTTAAAATTGAAAACCCTAAAATAACTACTTTTGTTCTATAAGTTATTTACTTGAAGATCTGCATTTTGTTAATAGTTTAAAATTAAAAACTCTAAATTAACTACTTCTGTTCTATAAGTTATTTACATGAAGATCAGTATTTTGTTAATAGTTTAAAATTGAAAACCCTAAAATAACTACTTCTGTTCTATAAGTTATATACATGAAGATCAGAATATTGTTAATAGTTTAAAATTGAAAACTCTAAAATAACTACTTTTGTTCTATAAGTTATTTACTTGTAGAACAGAATTTTGTAGCAATTTAAAATCAAAATCTTCTAACTAATACTTTAGTTCCTTAAGTTATTTACTTGAAGATCAGAATTTTGTTAATAGTTTAAAATTGAAAACCCTAAAATAACTACTTTTGTTCTATAAGTTATTTACTTGAAGAACAGAATTTTGTAGCAATGTAAAATCAAAATCTTCTAACTAATACTTTAGTTCTTTAAGTTATTTACTTGAAGATCAGAATTTTGCTAATAGTTTAAAATTGAAAACCCTAAAATAACTACTTTTGTTCTATAAGTTATTTACTTGAAGATCTGCATTTTGTTAATAGTTTAAAATTAAAAACTCTAAATTAACTACTTCTGTTCTATAAGTTAAGTATATGAAGATCAGTATTTTGTTAATAGTTTAAAATTGAAAACCCTAAAATAACCACTTTTGTTCTATAAGTTATTTACTTGAAGATCTGCATTTTGTTAATAGTTTAAAATTAAAAACTCTAAATTAACTACTTCTGTTCTATAAGTTATTTACTTGAAGAACAGAATTTTGTAGCAATTTAAAATCAAAATCTTTTAACTAATACTTTAGTTCTTTAAGTTATTTACTTGAAGATCAGAATTTTGCTAATAGTTAAAAATTGAAAACCCTAAAATAACTACTTTTGTTCTATAAGTTATTTACTTGAAGATCAGAATTTTGTTAATAGTTAAAAATTGAAAACCCTAAAATAACTAATTTTGTTCTATAAGTTATTTGCTTGAAGATCTGCATTTTGTTAGTAGTTTAAAATTAAAAACTCTAAATTAATTACTTCTGTTCTATAAGTTATTTACTTGAAGATCAGAATTTTGTTAATAGTTTAAAATTGAAAACTTTAAAATAACTACTTTTGATCTATAGGTTATTTACTTGAAGAACAGAATTTTGTTAATAGTTTAAAATTAAAAACTCTAAGTTAACTACTTTTGTTCTATAAGTTATTTACTTGAAGATCTGCATTTTGTTAATAGTTTAAAATTAAAAACGCTAAATTAACGACTTCTGTTCTATAAGTTATTTACTTGAAGATCAGTATATTGTTAATAGTTTAAAATTGAAAACTCTAAAATAACTACTTTTGTTCTATAAGTTATTTACTTGAAGAACAGAATTTTGTAGCAATGTAAAATCAAAATCATCTAACTAATACTTTAGTTCTTTAAGTTATTTACTTTAAGATCAGAATTTTGCTAATAGTTTAAAATTGAAAACCCTAAAATAACTACTTTTGTTCTATAAGTTATTTACTTGAAGATCTGCATTTTGTTAATAGTTTAAAATTAAAAACTCTAAATTAACTACTTCTGTTCTATAAGTTATTTACATGAAGATCAGTATTTTGTTAATAGTTTAAAATTGAAAACCCTAAAATAACTACTTTTGTTCTATAAGTTATTTACTTGAAGAACAGAATTTTGTAGCAATGTAAAATCAAAATCTTCTAACTAATATTTTAGTTCCTTAAGTTATTTACTTGAAGATCAGAATTTTGTTAATAGTTTAAAATTGAAAACCCTAAAATAACTACTTTTGTTCTATAAGTTATTTACTTGAAGAACAGAATTTTGTAGCAATGTAAAATCAAAATCTTCTAACTAATACTTTAGTTCTTTAAGTTATTTACTTGAAGATCAGAATTTTGCTAATAGTTTAAAATTGAAAACCCTAAAATAACTACTTTTGTTCTATAAGTTATTTACTTGAAGATCTGCATTTTGTTAATAGTTTAAAATTAAAAACTCTAAATTAACTACTTCTGTTCTATAAGTTAAGTATATGAAGATCAGTATTTTGTTAATAGTTTAAAATTGAAAACCCTAAAATAACCACTTTTGTTCTATAAGTTATTTACTTGAAGATCTGCATTTTGTTAATAGTTTAAAATTAAAAACTCTAAATTAACTACTTCTGTTCTATAAGTTATTTACTTGAAGAACAGAATTTTGTAGCAATTTAAAATCAAAATCTTTTAACTAATACTTTAGTTCTTTAAGTTATTTACTTGAAGATCAGAATTTTGCTAATAGTTAAAAATTGAAAACCCTAAAATAACTACTTTTGTTCTATAAGTTATTTACTTGAAGATCTGCATTTTGTTAATAGTTTAAAATTGAAAACCCTAAAATAACTACTTCTGTTCTATAAGTTATTTACTTGAAGATCAGAATATTGTTAATAGTTTAAAATTGAAAACCCTAAAATAACTACTTTTGTTCTATAAGTTATTTACTTGAAGATCTGCATTTTGTTAATAGTTTAAAATTAAAAACTCTAAATTAACTACTTCTGTTCTATAAGTTATTTACATGAAGATCAGTATTTTGTTAATAGTTTAAAATTGAAAACCCTAAAATAACTACTTTTGTTCTATAAGTTATTTACTTGAAGAACAGAATTTTGTAGCGATGTAAAATCAAAATCTTCTAACTAATACTTTAGTTCTTTAAGTTATTTACTTGAAGATCAGAATTTTGCTAATAGTTTAAAATTAAAAACTCTAAATTAACTACTTCTGTTCTATAAGTTAAGTATATGAAGATCAGTATTTTGCTAATAGTTTAAAATTAAAAACTCTAAGTTAACTACTTTTGTTCTATAAGTTATTTACTTGAAGATCTGCATTTTGTTAATAGTTTAAAATTAAAAACTCTAAATTAACTACTTCTGTTCTATAAGTTATTTACATGAAGATCAGTATTTTGTTAATAGTTTAAAATTGAAAACCCTAAAATAACTACTTTTGTTCTATAAGTTATTTACTTGAAGAACAGAATTTTGTAGCAATGTAAAATCAAAATCTTCTAACTAATACTTTAGTTCTTTAAGTTATTTACTTGAAGATCAGAATTTTGCTAATAGTTTAAAATTAAAAACTCTAAATTAACTACTTCTGTTCTATAAGTTAAGTATATGAAGATCAGTATTTTGTTAATAGTTTAAAATTGAAAACCCTAAAATAACTACTTTTGTTCTATAAGTTATTTACTTGAAGATCTGCATTTTGTTAATAGTTTAAAATTAAAAACTCTAAAATAACTACTTTAGTTCTATATGTTATTTACTTGTAGAACAGAATTTTGTAGCAATTAAAAATCAAAATCTTCTAACTAATACTTTAGTTCCTTAAGTTATTTACTTGAAGATCAGAATTTTGTTAATAGTTTAAAATTGAAAACCCTAAAATAACTACTTTTGTTCTATAAGTTATTTACTAGAAGATCAGAATATTGTTAATAGTTTAAAATTGAAAACCCTAAAATAACTACTTTTGTTCTATAAGTTATTTACTTGTAGAACAGAATTTTGTAGCAATTTAAAATCAAAATCTTCTAACTAATACTTTAGTTCATTAAGTTATTTACTTGAAGATCAGAATTTTGTTAATAGTTTAAAATTGAAAACCCTAAAATAACTACTTTTGTTCTATAAGTTATTTACTTGAAGATCAGAATATTGTTAATAGTTTAAAATTGAAAACTCTAAAATAACTACTTTAGTTCTATATGTTATTTACTTGTAGAACAGAATTTTGTAGCAATTTAAAATCAAAATCTTCTAACTAATACTTTAGTTCCTTAAGTTATTTACTTGAAGATCAGAATTTTGTTAATAGTTAAAAATTGAAAACCCTAAAATAACTAATTTTGTTCTATAAGTTATTTGCTTGAAGATCTGCATTTTGTTAGTAGTTTAAAATTAAAAACTCTAAATTAACTACTTCTGTTCTATAAGTTATTTACTTGAAGATCAGAATTTTGTTAATAGTTTAAAATTGAAAACTTTAAAATAACTACTTTTGTTCTATAGGTTATTTACTTGAAGAACAGAATTTTGTTAATAGTTTAAAATTAAAAACTCTAAGTTAACTACTTTTGTTCTATAAGTTATTTACTTGAAGATCTGCATTTTGTTAATAGTTTAAAATTAAAAACGCTAAATTAACGACTTCTGTTCTATAAGTTATTTACTTGAAGATCAGAATATTGTTAATAGTTTAAAATTGAAAACTCTAAAATAACTACTTTTGTTCTATAAGTTATTTACTTGAAGAACAGAGTTTTGTAGCAATGTAAAATCAAAATCTTCTAACTAATACTTTAGTTCTTTAAGTTATTTACTTGAAGATCAGAATTTTGCTAATAGTTTAAAATTGAAAACCCTAAAATAACTACTTTTGTTCTATAAGTTATTTACTTGAAGATCTGCATTTTGTTAATAGTTTAAAATTAAAAACTCTAAATTAACTACTTCTGTTCTATAAGTTATTTACATGAAGATCAGTATTTTGTTAATAGTTTAAAATTGAAAACCCTAAAATAACTACTTCTGTTCTATAAGTTATATACATGAAGATCAGAATATTGTTAATAGTTTAAAATTGAAAACTCTAAAATAACTACTTTTGTTCTATAAGTTATTTACTTGTAGAACAGAATTTTGTAGCAATTTAAAATCAAAATCTTCTAACTAATACTTTAGTTCCTTAAGTTATTTACTTGAAGATCAGAATTTTGTTAATAGTTTAAAATTGAAAACCCTAAAATAACTACTTTTGTTCTATAAGTTATTTACTTGAAGAACAGAATTTTGTAGCAATGTAAAATCAAAATCTTCTAACTAATACTTTAGTTCTTTAAGTTATTTACTTGAAGATCAGAATTTTGCTAATAGTTTAAAATTGAAAACCCTAAAATAACTACTTTTGTTCTATAAGTTATTTACTTGAAGATCTGCATTTTGTTAATAGTTTAAAATTAAAAACTCTAAATTAACTACTTCTGTTCTATAAGTTAAGTATATGAAGATCAGTATTTTGTTAATAGTTTAAAATTGAAAACCCTAAAATAACCACTTTTGTTCTATAAGTTATTTACTTGAAGATCTGCATTTTGTTAATAGTTTAAAATTAAAAACTCTAAATTAACTACTTCTGTTCTATAAGTTATTTACTTGAAGAACAGAATTTTGTAGCAATTTAAAATCAAAATCTTTTAACTAATACTTTAGTTCTTTAAGTTATTTACTTGAAGATCAGAATTTTGCTAATAGTTAAAAATTGAAAACCCTAAAATAACTACTTTTGTTCTATAAGTTATTTACTTGAAGATCAGAATTTTGTTAATAGTTAAAAATTGAAAACCCTAAAATAACTAATTTTGTTCTATAAGTTATTTGCTTGAAGATCTGCATTTTGTTAGTAGTTTAAAATTAAAAACTCTAAATTAATTACTTCTGTTCTATAAGTTATTTACTTGAAGATCAGAATTTTGTTAATAGTTTAAAATTGAAAACTTTAAAATAACTACTTTTGATCTATAGGTTATTTACTTGAAGAACAGAATTTTGTTAATAGTTTAAAATTAAAAACTCTAAGTTAACTACTTTTGTTCTATAAGTTATTTACTTGAAGATCTGCATTTTGTTAATAGTTTAAAATTAAAAACGCTAAATTAACGACTTCTGTTCTATAAGTTATTTACTTGAAGATCAGTATATTGTTAATAGTTTAAAATTGAAAACTCTAAAATAACTACTTTTGTTCTATAAGTTATTTACTTGAAGAACAGAATTTTGTAGCAATGTAAAATCAAAATCATCTAACTAATACTTTAGTTCTTTAAGTTATTTACTTTAAGATCAGAATTTTGCTAATAGTTTAAAATTGAAAACCCTAAAATAACTACTTTTGTTCTATAAGTTATTTACTTGAAGATCTGCATTTTGTTAATAGTTTAAAATTAAAAACTCTAAATTAACTACTTCTGTTCTATAAGTTATTTACATGAAGATCAGTATTTTGTTAATAGTTTAAAATTGAAAACCCTAAAATAACTACTTTTGTTCTATAAGTTATTTACTTGAAGAACAGAATTTTGTAGCAATGTAAAATCAAAATCTTCTAACTAATACTTTAGTTCCTTAAGTTATTTACTTGAAGATCAGAATTTTGTTAATAGTTTAAAATTGAAAACCCTAAAATAACTACTTTTGTTCTATAAGTTATTTACTTGAAGAACAGAATTTTGTAGCAATGTAAAATCAAAATCTTCTAACTAATACTTTAGTTCTTTAAGTTATTTACTTGAAGATCAGAATTTTGCTAATAGTTTAAAATTGAAAACCCTAAAATAACTACTTTTGTTCTATAAGTTATTTACTTGAAGATCTGCATTTTGTTAATAGTTTAAAATTAAAAACTCTAAATTAACTACTTCTGTTCTATAAGTTAAGTATATGAAGATCAGTATTTTGTTAATAGTTTAAAATTGAAAACCCTAAAATAACCACTTTTGTTCTATAAGTTATTTACTTGAAGATCTGCATTTTGTTAATAGTTTAAAATTAAAAACTCTAAATTAACTACTTCTGTTCTATAAGTTATTTACTTGAAGAACAGAATTTTGTAGCAATTTAAAATCAAAATCTTTTAACTAATACTTTAGTTCTTTAAGTTATTTACTTGAAGATCAGAATTTTGCTAATAGTTAAAAATTGAAAACCCTAAAATAACTACTTTTGTTCTATAAGTTATTTACTTGAAGATCTGCATTTTGTTAATAGTTTAAAATTAAAAACTCTTAATTAACTACTTCTGTTCTATAAGTTATTTACATGAAGATCAGTATTTTGTTAATAGTTTAAAATTGAAAACCCTAAAATAACTACTTCTGTTCTATAAGTTATTTACTTGAAGATCAGAATATTGTTAATAGTTTAAAATTGAAAACCCTAAAATAACTACTTTTGTTCTATAAGTTATTTACTTGAAGATCTGCATTTTGTTAATAGTTTAAAATTAAAAACTCTAAATTAACTACTTCTGTTCTATAAGTTATTTACATGAAGATCAGTATTTTGTTAATAGTTTAAAATTGAAAACCCTAAAATAACTACTTTTGTTCTATAAGTTATTTACTTGAAGAACAGAATTTTGTAGCGATGTAAAATCAAAATCTTCTAACTAATACTTTAGTTCTTTAAGTTATTTACTTGAAGATCAGAATTTTGCTAATAGTTTAAAATTAAAAACTCTAAATTAACTACTTCTGTTCTATAAGTTAAGTATATGAAGATCAGTATTTTGCTAATAGTTTAAAATTGAAAACCCTAAAATAACTACTTTTGTTCTATAAGTTATTTACTTGAAGATCTGCATTTTGTTAATAGTTTAAAATTAAAAACTCTTAATTAACTACTTCTGTTCTATAAGTTATTTACATGAAGATCAGTATTTTGTTAATAGTTTAAAATTGAAAACCCTAAAATAACTACTTCTGTTCTATAAGTTATTTACTTGAAGATCAGAATATTGTTAATAGTTTAAAATTGAAAACTCTAAAATAACTACTTTTGTTCTATAAGTTATTTACTTGTAGAACAGAATTTTGTAGCAATTTAAAATCAAAATCTCCTAACTAATACTTTAGTTCCTTAAGTTATTTACTTGAAGATCAGAATTTTGTTAATAGTTTAAAATTGAAAACCCTAAAATAACTACTTTTGTTCTATAAGTTATTTACTTGAAGATCTGCATTTTGTTAATAGTTTAAAATTAAAAACTCTAAATTAACTACTTCTGTTCTATAAGTTATTTACATGAAGATCAGTATTTTGTTAATAGTTTAAAATTGAAAACCCTAAAATAGCTACTTTTGTTCTATAAGTTATTTACTTGAAGAACAGAATTTTGTAGCAATGTAAAATCAAAATCTTCTAACTAATACTTTAGTTCTTTAAGTTATTTACTTGAAGATCAGAATTTTGCTAATAGTTTAAAATTAAAAACTCTAAATTAACTACTTCTGTTCTATAAGTTAAGTATATGAAGATCAGTATTTTGTTAATAGTTTAAAATTGAAAACCCTAAAATAACTACTTTTGTTCTATAAGTTATTTACTTGAAGATCTGCATTTTGTTAATAGTTTAAAATTAAAAACTCTAAAATAACTACTTTTGTTCTATAAGTTATTTACTTGAAGATCTGCATTTTGTTAATAGTTTAAAATTGAAAACTCTAAAATAACTACTTTAGTTCTATAAGTTATTTACTTGTAGAACAGAATTTTGTAGCAATTTAAAATCAAAATCTTCTAACTAATACTTTAGTTCTTTAAGTTATTTACTTGAAGATCAGAATTTTGCTAATAGTTTAAAATTAAAAACTCTAAATTAACTACTTCTGTTCTATAAGTTAAGTATATGAAGATCAGTATTTTGTTAATAGTTTAAAATTGAAAACCATAAAATAACTACTTTTGTTCTATAAGTTATTTACTTGAAGATCTGCATTTTGTTAATAGTTTAAAATTAAAAACTCTAAAATAACTACTTTAGTTCTATATGTTATTTACTTGTAGAACAGAATTTTGTAGCAATTTAAAATCAAAATCTTCTAACTAATACCTTAGTTCCTTAAGTCATTTACTTGAAGATCAGAATTTTATTAATAGTTTAAAATTGAAAACCCTAAAATAACTACTTTTGTTCTATTAGTTATTTACATGAAGATCAGTATTTTGTTAATAGTTTAAAATTGAAAACCCTAAAATAACTACTTTTGTTCAATAAGTTATTTACTTGTAGAACAGAATTTTGTAGCAATTTAAAATCAAAATCTTCTAACTAATACTTTAGTTCCTTAAGTTATTTACTTAAAGATCAGAATTTTGTTAATAGTTTAAAATTGAAAACCCTAAAATAACTACTTTTGTTCTATAAGTTATTTACTTGAAGATCAGAATATTGTTAATAGTTTAAAATTGAAAACTCTAAAATAACTACTTTAGTTCTATAAGTTATTTACTTGTAGAACAGAATTTTGTAGCAATTTAAAATCAAAATCTTCTAACTAATACTTTAGTTCTTTAAGTTATTTACTTGAAGATCAGAATTTTGCTAATAGTTTAAAATTAAAAACTCTAAATTAACTACTTCTGTTCTATAAGTTAAGTATATGAAGATCAGTATTTTGTTAATAGTTTAAAATTGAAAACCATAAAATAACTACTTTTGTTCTATAAGTTATTTACTTGAAGATCTGCATTTTGTTAATAGTTTAAAATTAAAAACTCTAAAATAACTACTTTAGTTCTATATGTTATTTACTTGTAGAACAGAATTTTGTAGCAATTTAAAATCAAAATCTTCTAACTAATACCTTAGTTCCTTAAGTCATTTACTTGAAGATCAGAATTTTATTAATAGTTTAAAATTGAAAACCCTAAAATAACTACTTTTGTTCTATAAGTTATGTACTAGAAGATCAGAATATTGTTAATAGTTTAAAATTGAAAACTCTAAAATAACTACTTTAGTTCTATATGTTATTTACTTGTAGAACAGAATTTTGTAGCAATTTAAAATTAAAATCTTCTAACTAATACTTTAGTTCCTTAAGTTATTTACTTGAAGATCAGAATTTTGTTAATAGTTTAAAATTGAAAACCCTAAAATAACTACTTTTGTTCTATAAGTTATTTACATGAAGATCAGTATTTTGTTAATAGTTTAAAATTGAAAACCCTAAAATAACTACTTTTGTTCTATAAGTTATTTACTTGTAGAACAGAATTTTGTAGCAATTTAAAATCAAAATCTTCTAACTAATACTTTAGTTCCTTAAGTTATTTACTTGAAGATTAGAATTTTGTTAATAGTTTAAAATTGAAAACCCTAAAATAACTACTTTTGTTCTATAAGTTATTTACTTGAAGATCAGAATATTGTTAATAGTTTAAAATTGAAAACTTTAAAATAACTACTTTAGTTCTATATGTTATTTACTTGTAGAACAGAATTTTGTAGCAATTTAAAATCAAAATCTTCTAACTAATACTTTAGTTCCTTAAGTTATTTACTTGAAGATCAGAATTTTGTTAATAGTTAAAAATTGAAAACCCTAAAATAACTAATTTTGTTCTATAAGTTATTTGCTTGAAGATCTGCATTTTGTTAGTAGTTTAAAATTAAAAACTCTAAATTAACTACTTCTGTTCTATAAGTTATTTACTTGAAGATCAGAATTTTGTTAAAAGTTTAAAATTGAAAACTCTAAAATAACTACTTTTGTTCTATAAGTTATTTACTTGAAGAACAGAATTTTGTTAATTGTTTAAAATTAAAAACTCTAAGTTAACTACTTTTGTTCTATAAGTTATTTACTTGAAGATCTGCATTTTGTTAATAGTTTAAAATTAAAAACTCTAAATTAACTACTTCTGTTCTATAAGTTATTTACTTGAAGATCAGAATATTGTTAATAGTTTAAAATTGAAAACTCTAAAATAACTACTTTTGTTCTATAAGTTATTTACTTGAAGAACAGAATTTTGTAGCAATGTAAAATCAAAATCTTCTAACTAATACTTTAGTTCTTTAAGTTATTTACTTGAAGATCAGAATTTTGCTAATAGTTTAAAATTGAAAACCCTAAAATAACTACTTTTGTTCTATAAGTTATTTACTTGTAGAACAGAATTTTGTAGCAATTTAAAATCAAAATCTTCTAACTAATACTTTAGTTCCTTAAGTTATTTACTTGAAGATCAGAATTTTGTTAATAGTTTAAAATTGAAAACCCTAAAATAACTACTTTTGTTCTATAAGTTATTTACATGAAGATCAGTATTTTGTTAATAGTTTAAAATTGAAAACCCTAAAATAACTACTTTTGTTCTATAAGTTATTTACTTGTAGAACAGAATTTTGTAGCAATTTAAAATCAAAATCTTCTAACTAATACTTTAGTTCCTTAAGTTATTTACTTGAAGATCAGAATTTTGTTAATAGTTTAAAATTGAAAACCCTAAAATAACTACTTTTGTTCTATAAGTTATTTACTTGAAGATCAGAATATTGTTAATAGTTTAAAATTGAAAACTCTAAAATAACTACTTTAGTTCTATATGTTATTTACTTGTAGAACGGAATTTTGTAGCAATTTAAAATCAAAATCTTCTAACTAATACTTTAGTTCCTTAAGTTATTTACTTGAAGATCAGAATTTTGTTAATAGTTAAAAATTGAAAACCCTAAAATAACTAATTTTGTTCTATAAGTTATTTGCTTGAAGATCTGCATTTTGTTAGTAGTTTAAAATTAAAAACTCTAAATTAACTACTTCTGTTCTATAAGTTATTTACTTGAAGATCAGAATTTTGTTAATAGTTTAAAATTGAAAACTCTAAAATAACTACTTTTGTTCTATAAGTTATTTACTTGAAGAACAGAATTTTGTTAATAGTTTAAAATTAAAAACTCTAAGTTAACTACTTTTGTTCTATAAGTTATTTACTTGAAGATCTGCATTTTGTTAATAGTTTAAAATTAAAAACTCTAAATTAACTACTTCTGTTCTATAAGTTATTTACTTGAAGATCAGAATATTGTTAATAGTTTAAAATTGAAAACTCTAAAATAACTACTTTTGTTCTATAAGTTATTTACTTGAAGAGCAGAATTTTGTAGCAATGTAAAATCAAAATCTTCTAACTAATACTTTAGTTCTTTAAGTTATTTACTTGAAGATCAGAATTTTGCTAATAGTTTAAAATTGAAAACCCTAAAATAACTACTTTTGTTCTATAAGTTATTTACTTGAAGATCTGCATTTTGTTAATAGTTTAAAATTAAAAGCTCTAAATTAACTACTTCTGTTCTATAAGTTATTTACATGAAGATCAGTATTTTGTTAATAGTTTAAAATTGAAAACCCTAAAATAACTACTTCTGTTCTATAAGTTATATACATGAAGATCAGAATATTGTTAATAGTTTAAAATTGAAAACTCTAAAATAACTACTTTTGTTCTATAAGTTATTTACTTGTAGAACCGAATTTTGTAGCAATTTAAAATCAAAATCTTCTAACTAATACTTTAGTTCCTTAAGTTATTTACTTGAAGATCAGAATTTTGTTAATAGTTTAAAATTGAAAACCCTAAAATAACTACTTTTGTTCTATAAGTTATTTACTTGAAGAACAGAATTTTGTAGCAATGTAAAATCAAAATCTTCTAACTAATACTTTAGTTCTTTAAGTTATTTACTAGAAGATCAGAATTTTGCTAATAGTTTAAAATTGAAAACCCTAAAATAACTACTTTTGTTCTATAAGTTATTTACTTGAAGATCTGCATTTTGTTAATAGTTTAAAATTAAAAACTCTAAATTAACTACTTCTGTTCTATAAGTTAAGTATATGAAGATCAGTATTTTGTTAATAGTTTAAAATTGAAAACCCTAAAATAACTACTTTTGTTCTATAAGTTATTTACTTGAAGATCTGCATTTTGTTAATAGTTTAAAATTAAAAACTCTAAATTAACTACTTCTGTTCTATAAGTTATTTACTTGAAGGTCAGAATTTTGCTAATAGTTTAAAATTGAAAACCCTAAAATAACTACTTTTGTTCTATAAGTTATTTACTTGAAGATCTGCATTTTGTTAATAGTTTAAAATTAAAAACTCTTAATTAACAACTTCTGTTCTATAAGTTATTTACATGAAGATCAGTATTTTGTTAATAGTTTAAAATTGAAAACCCTAAAATAACTACTTCTGTTCTATAAGTTGTTTACTTGAAGATCAGAATATTGTTAATAGTTTAAAATTGAAAACCCTAAAATAACTACTTTTGTACTATAAGTTATTTACTTGAAGATCTGCATTTTGTTAATAGTTTAAAATTAAAAACTCTAAATTAACTACTTCTGTTCTATAAGGTATTTACATGAAGATAAGTATTTTGTTAATAGTTTAAAATTGAAAACCCTAAAATAACTACTTCTGTTCTATAAGTTATTTACTTGAAGATCAGAATATTGTTAATAGTTTAAAATTGAAAATTCTAAAATAACTACTTTTGTTCTATAAGTTATTTACTTGTAGAACAGAATCTTGTAGCAATTTAAAATCAAAATCTCCTAACTAATACTTTAGTTCCTTAAGTTATTTACTTGAAGATCAGAATTTTGTTAATAGTTTAAAATTGATAATCCTAAAATAACTACTTTTGTTCTATAAGTTATTTACTTGAAGATCTGCATTTTGTTAATAGTTTAAAATTAAAAACTCTAAATTAACTACTTCTGTTCTATAAGTTATTTACATGAAGATCAGTATTTTGTTAATAGTTTAAAATTGAAAACCCTAAAATAACTACTTTTGTTCTATAAGTTATTTACTTGAAGAACAGAATTTTGTAGCAATGTAAAATCAAAATCTTCTAACTAATACTTTAGTTCTTTAAGTTATTTACTTGAAGATCAGAATTTTGCTAATAGTTTAAAATTAAAAACTCTAAATTAACTACTTCTGTTCTATAAGTTAAGTATATGAAGATCAGTATTTTGTTAATAGTTTAAAATTGAAAACCCTAAAATAACCACTTTTGTTCTATAAGTTATTTACTTGAAGATCTGCATTTTGTTAATAGTTTAAAATTAAAAACTCTAAATTTACTACTTCTGTTCTATAAGTTAAGTATATGAAGATCAGTATTTTGTTAATAGTTTAAAATTGAAAACCCTAAAATAACTACTTTTGTTCTATAAGTTATTTACTTGAAGATCTGCATTTTGTTAATAGTTTAAAATTAAAAACTCTAAATTAACTACTTCTGTTCTATAAGTTATTTATTGAAGATCAGTATTTTGTTAATAGTTTAAAATTGAAAACCCTAAAATAACTACTTTTGTTCTATTAGTTATTTACATGAAGATCAGTATTTTGTTAATAGTTTAAAATTGAAAACCCTAAAATAACTACTTTTGTTCTATAAGTTATTTACTTGTAGAACAGAATTTTGTAGCAATTTAAAATCAAAATCTTCTAACTAATACTTTAGTTCCTTAAGTTATTTACTTGAAGATCAGAATTTTGTTAATAGTTTAAAATTGAAAACCCTAAAATAACTACTTTTGTTCTATAAGTTATTTACTTGAAGATCAGAATATTGTTAATAGTTTAAAATTGAAAACTCTAAAATAACTACTTTAGTTCTATAAGTTATTCACTTGTAGAACAGAATTTTGTAGCAATTTAAAATCAAAATCTTCTAACTAATACTTTAGTTCCTTAAGTTATTTACTTGAAGATCAGAATTTTGTTAATAGTTTAAAATTGAAAACCCTAAAATAACTACTTTTGTTCTATAAGTTATTTACTTGAAGATCTGCATTTTGTTAGTAGTGTAAAATTAAAAACTCTAAATTAACTACTTCTGTTCTATAAGTTATTTACTTGAAGATCTGCATTTTGTTAATAGTTTAAAATTAAAAACTCTAAATTAACTACTTCTGTTCTATAAGTTAAGTATATGAAGATCAGTATTTTGTTAATAGTTTAAAATTGAAAACCCTAAACAGCTACTTTTGTTCTATAAGTTATTTACTTGAAGATCTGCATTTTGTTAATAGTTTAAAATTAAAAACTCTAAATTAACTACTTCTGTTCTATAAGTTATTTACTTGAAGATCAGAATTTTGTTAATAGTTTAAAATTGAAAACTCTAAAATAACTACTTTTGTTCTATAAGTTATTTACTTGAAGAACAGAATTTTGTTAATAGTTTAAAATTAAAAACTCTAAGTTAACTACTTTTGTTCTATAAGTTATTTACTTGAAGATCAGAATATTGTTAATAGTTTAAAATTGAAAACTCTAAAATAACTACTTTTGTTCTATAAGTTATTTCCTTGAAGAACAGAATTTTGTAGCAATGTAAAATCAAAATCTTCTAACTAATACTTTAGTTCTTTAAGTTATTTACTTGAAGATCAGAATTTTGCTAATAGTTTATAATTGAAAACCCTAAAATAACTACTTTTGTTCTATAAGTTATTTACTTGTAGAACAGAATTTTGTAGCAATTTAAAATCAAAATCTTCTAACTAATACTTTGGTTCCTTAAGTTATTTACTTGAAGATCAGAATTTTGTTAATAGTTTAAAATTGAAAACTCTAAAATAACTACTTTTGTTCTATAAGTTATTTACTTGAAGAACAGAATTTTGTTAATAGTTTAAAATTAAAAACTCTAAGTTAACTACTTTTGTTCTATAAGTTATTTACTTGAAGATCAGAATATTGTTAATAGTTTAAAATTGAAAACTCTAAAATAACTACTTTTGTTCTATAAGTTATTTCCTTGAAGAACAGAATTTTGTAGCAATGTAAAATCAAAATCTTCTAACTAATACTTTAGTTCTTTAAGTTATTTACTTGAAGATCAGAATTTTGCTAATAGTTTATAATTGAAAACCCTAAAATAACTACTTTTGTTCTATAAGTTATTTACTTGTAGAACAGAATTTTGTAGCAATTTAAAATCAAAATCTTCTAACTAATACTTTGGTTCCTTAAGTTATTTACTTGAAGATTAGAATTTTGTTAATAGTTTAAAATTGAAAACCCTAAAATAACTACTTTTGTTCTATAAGTTATTTACATGAAGATCAGTATTTTGTTAATAGTTTAAAATTGAAAACCCTAAAATAACTACTTTTGTTCTATAAGTTATTTACTTGTAGAACAGAATTTTGTAGCAATTTAAAATCAAAATCTTCTAACTAATACTTTAGTTCCTTAAGTTATTTACTTGAAAATCAGAATTTTGTTAATAGTTTAAAATTAAAAACTCTAAATTCACTACTTCTGTTCTATAAATTATTTACTTGAAGATAAGAATGTTGTTAATAGTTTAAAATAGAAAACTCTAAAATAACTACTTTTGTTCTATATGTTATTTACTTGAAGATCTGCATTTTGTTAATAGTTTAAAATTAAAAACTCTAAATTCACTACTTCTGTTCTATAAGTTATTTACTTGAGGATCAGAATTTTGTTAATAGTTTAAAATTGAAAACTCGAAAATAACTACTTTTGTTCTATAAGTTATTTACGTGAAGAACAGAATTTTTTAGCAATTTAAAATCAAAATCTTCTAACTAATACTTTAGTTCTTTAAGTTATTTACTTGAAGATCTGCATTTTGTTAATAGTTTAAAATTAAAAACTCTGAATTAACTACTTTTGTTCTATAAGTTATTTACGTGAAGAACAGAATTTTTTAGCAATTTAAAATCAAAATCTTCTAACTAATACTTTAGTTCTTTAAGTTATTTACTTGAAGATCTGCATTTTGTTAATAGTTTAAAATTAAAAACTCTGAATTAACTACTTCTGTTCTATAAGTTATTTACTTGAAGATTTGCATTTTGTTAATAGTTTAACATTAAAGACTCTAAATTAACTACTTCTGTTCTATAAGTTATTTACTTGAAGATCAGAATATTGTTAATAGTTTAAAATTGAAAACTCTAACATAACTACTTTTGTTCTATAAGTAATTTACTTGAAGAATAGAATTTTGTAGCAATTTAAAACCAAAATCTTCTAACTAATACTTTAGTTCTTTAAGTTATTTACTTGAAGATCAGAATTTTGCTAACTGTTTAAAATTGAAAACCCTAAAATAACTACTTTTGTTCTATAAGTTATTTACTTGAAGATCTGCATTTTGTTAATAGTTTAAAAATAAAAACTCTAAATTAACTACTTCTGTTCTATAAGTTATTTACTTGAAGATCAAATTGTTTTTAATAGTTTAAAATTGAAAACCCTAAAATAACTACTTTTGTTCTATAAGTTATTTACTTGAAGATCTGCATTTTGTTAATTGTTTAAAATTAAAAACTCTAAATTAACTACTTCTGTTCTATAAGTTATTTACTTGAAGATCAGAATTTTGTTAATAGTTTAAAATTAAAGCTATAAACTAACTACTTTTGTTCTTTTAGTTATTTACTTAAAGAACAGAAATTTGTAGACATTTTAAAATCGAAATCTTCACACTAATACTTTAGTTCTTTAAGTTATTTACTTGAAGATCTGGATTTTGTTAATAGTTTAAAATTAAAAACTCTAAATTAACTAATTCTGTTTTAAACGTTATTTACTTGAAGATCAGAATATTGTTAATAGTTTAAAATTGAAAACTCTAACATAACTACTTTTGTTCTATAAGTTATTTACTTGTAGAACAGAATTTTGTAGCAATTTAAAATCAAAATCTTCTAACTAATACTTTAGTTCCTTAAGTTATTTACTTGAAGATCAGAATTTTGTTAATAGTTTAAAATTGAAAACCCTAAAATAACTACTTTTGTTCTATAAGTTATTTACTTGAAGAACACAATTTTGTAGCAATGTAAAATCAAAATCTTCTAACTAATACTTTAGTTGTTTAAGATATTTACTTGAAGATCAGAATTTTGCTAATAGTTTAAAATTGAAAACCCTAAAATAACTACTTTTGTTCTATAAGTTATTTACTTGAAGATCTGCATTTTGTTAATAGTTTAAAATTAAAGCTATAATCTAACTACTTTTGTTCTTTTAGTTATTTACTTAAAGAACAGAAATATGTAGACAATTTAAAATCAAAATTTTCAAACTAATACTTTAGTTCTTTAAGTTATATACTTAAAGATCAGAATTTTGTTAATAGTTCAAAATTGAAAATACTAAAATGACTACGTTTGTTCTATAAGTTATTTAATTGAAGATCTGGATTTTGTTAATAGTTTAAAATTAAAAACTCTAAATTAACTACTTCTGTTCTATAAGTTATTTACTTGAAGATCAGAATGTTGTTAATAGTTTAAAATTGAAAACTCTAAAATAACTACTTTTGTTCTATAAGTTATTTACTTGAAGAACAGAATTTTGTAGCAATTTAAAATCAAAATCTTCTAACTAATACTTTAGTTCCTTAAGTTATTTACTTGAAGATCAGAATTTTGTTAATAGCTTAAAATTAAAAACTCTAAATTAACTACTTCTGTTCTATAAGTTATTTACATGAAGATCAGAATTTTGTTAATAGTTTAAAATTGAAAACCCTAAAATAACTATTTTTGTTCTATAAGTTATTTACTTGAAGATCTGCATTTTGTTAATAGTTTAAAATTAAAAACTCTAAATTAACTACTTCTGTTCTATAAGTTATTTACATGAAGATCAGAATTTTGTTAATAGTTTAAAATTGAAAACCCTAAAATAACTACTTTTGTTTTATAAGTTATTTACTTGAAGAACAGAATTTTGTAGCAATGTAAAATCAAAATCTTCTAACTAATACTTTAGTTCTTTAAGTTATTTACTTGAAGATTAGAATTTTGCTAATAGTTTAAAATTGAAAACCCTAAAATAACTATTTTTGTTCTATAAGTTATTTACTTGAAGATCTGCATTTTGTTAATAGTTTAAAATTAAAAACTCTAAATTAACCACTTCTGTTCTATAAGTTATTTACTTGAAGATCAGAATATTGTTAATAGTTTAAAATTGAAAACCCTAAAATATTTACTTTTGTTCTATAAGTTATTTACTTGAAGATCTGCATTTTGTTATTAGTTTAAAATTAAAAACTCTAAATTAACTACTTCTGTTCTATAAGTTATTTACTTGAAATTCAGCATTTTGATAATAGTTTAAAATTAAAAACTCTAAGTTAACTACTTCTGGTCTATAAGTTATTTATTTGAAAATCACTATTTTGTTAATAGTTTCAAATTAAAACTATAAACTAACTACTTTTGTTCTTTTAGTTTTTTACTTAAAGAACAGAAATTTGTAGACAAATTAAAATCGAGATCTTCAAACTAATACTTTAGTTCTTTAAGTTATTTACTTGAAGATCTGCATTTTGTTAATAGTTTAAAATTAAAAACTCTAAATTACCTACTTCTGTTCTATAAGTTATTTACTTGAAGATCAGAATGTTGTTAATAGTTTAAAATTGAAAACTCTAAAATAACTACTTTTGTTCTATAAGTTATTTACTTGAAGAACAGAATTTTGTAGCAATTTAAAATCAAAATCTTCTAACTAATACTTTAGTTCCTTAAGTTATTTACTTGAAGATCAGAATTTTGTTAATAGCTTAAAATTAAAAACTCTAAATTAACTACTTCTGTTCTATAAGTTATTTACATGAAGATAAGAATTTTGTTAATAGTTTAAAATTGAAAACCCTAAAATAACTACTTTTGTTCTATAAGTTATTTACTTGAAGATCTGCATTTTGTTAATAGTTTAAAATTAAAAACTCTAAATTAACTACTTCTGTTCTATAAGTTATTTACGTGAAGATCAGAATTTTGTTAATAGTTTAAAATTGAAAACCCTAAAATAACTACTTTTGTTCTATAAGTTATTTACTTGAAGATCTGCATTTTGTTAAAGTTTAAAATTATAAACTCTAAATTAACTACTTCTGTTCTATAAGTTATTTACTTGAAGATCAGAATACTGTTAATAGTTTAAAATTGAAAACTCTAAAATAACTACTTTTGTTCTATAAGTTATTTACTTGAAGAACAGAATTTTGTAGCAATGTAAAATCAAAATCTTCTAACTAATACTTTAGTTCTTTAAGTTATTTACTTGAAGATCAGAATTTTGCTAATAGTTTAAAATTGAAAACCCTAAAATAACTACTTTTGTTCTATAAGTTATTTACTTGAAGATCTGCATTTTGTTAATAGTTTAAAATTAAAAACTCTAAATTAACTACTTCTGTTCTATATGTTATTTACTTAAAGAACAGAAATTTGTAGACAATTTAAAATCGAAATCTTCACACTAATACTTTAGTTCTTTAAGTTATTTACTTGAAGATGTGCATTTTGTTAATAGTTTAAAATTGACAACCCTAAAATAACTTCTTTTGTTCTATAAGTTATTTACTTGAAGATCTGCATTTTGTTAATAGTTTAAAATTAAAGCTATAATCTAACTACTTTTGTTCTTTTAGTTAATTACTTAAAGAACAGAAATATGTAGACAATTTAAAATCAAAATCTTCAAACTAATACTTTAGTTCTTTAAGTTATTTACTTGAAGATCAGAATTTTGTTAATAGTTCAAAATTGAAAATACTAAAATAACTATTTTTGTTCTATAAGTTATTTACTTGAAGATCTGCATTTTGTTAATAGTTTAAAATTAAAAACTCTAAATTAACTACTTCTGTTCTATAAGTTATTTACTTGAAGATCAGAATTTTGTTAATAGTTTAAAATTGAAAACCCTAAAATAACTATTTTTGTTATATAAGTTATTTACTTGAAGATCTGCATTTTGTTAATAGTTTAAAATTAAAAACTCTAAATTAACTACTTCTGTTCTATAAGTTATTTACTTGAAGATCAAAATATTGTTAATAGTTTAAAATTGAAAACTCTAAAATAACTACTTTTGTTCTATAAGTTATTTACTTGTAGAACAGAATTTTGTAGCAATGTAAAATCAAAATCTTCTAACTAATACTTTAGTTCTTTAAGTTATTTACTTGAAGATTAGAATTTTGCTAATAGTTTAAAATTGAAAACCCTAAAATAACTATTTTTGTTCTATAAGTTATTTACTTGAAGATCTGCATTTTGTTATTAGTTTAAAATTAAAAACTCTAAATTAACTACTTCTGTTCTATAAGTTATTTACTTGAAATTCAGCATTTTGATAATAGTTTAAAATTAAAAACTCTAAGTTAACTACTTCTGGTCTATAAGTTATTTATTTGAAAATCACTATTTTGTTAATAGTTTCAAATTAAAGCTATAAACTAACTACTTTTGTTCTTTTAGTTTTTTACTTAAAGAACAGAAATTTGTAGACAAATTAAAATCGAGATCTTCAAACTAATACTTTAGTTCTTTAAGTTATTTACTTGAAGATCTGCATTTTGTTAATAGTTTAAAATTAAAAACTCTAAATTAACTACTTCTGTTCTATAAGTTATTTACTTGAAGATCAGAATGTTGTTAATAGTTTAAAATTGAAAACTCTAAAATAACTACTTTTGTTCTATAAGTTATTTACTTGAAGAACAGAATTTTGTAGCAATTTAAAATCAAAATCTTCTAACTAATACTTTAGTTCCTTAAGTTATTTACTTGAAGATCAGAATTTTGTTAATAGCTTAAAATTAAAAACTCTAAATTAACTACTTCTGTTCTATAAGTTATTTACATGAAGATCATAATTTTGTTAATAGTTTAAAATTGAAAACCCTAAAATAACAATTTTTGTTCTATAAGTTATTTACTTGAAGATCTGCATTTTGTTAATAGTTTAAAATTAAAAACTCTAAATTAACTACTTCTGTTCTATAAGTTATTTACATGAAGATCAGAATTTTGTTAATAGTTTAAAATTGAAAACCCTAAAATAACTACTTTTGTTTTATAAGTTATTTACTTGAAGAACAGAATTTTGTAGCAATGTAAAATCAAAATCTTCTAACTAATACTTTAGTTCTTTAAGTTATTTACTTGAAGATTAGAATTTTGCTAATAGTTTAAAATTGAAAACCCTAAAATAACTATTTTTGTTCTATAAGTTATTTACTTGAAGATCTGCATTTTGTTAATAGTTTAAAATTAAAAACTCTAAATTAACCACTTCTGTTCTATAAGTTATTTACTTGAAGATCAGAATATTGTTAATAGTTTAAAATTGAAACCCTAAAATAATTACTTTTGTTCTATAAGTTATTTACTTGAAGATCTGCATTTTGTTATTAGTTTAAAATTAAAAACTCTAAATTAACTACTTCTGTTCTATAAGTTATTTACTTGAAATTCAGCATTTTGATAATAGTTTAAAATTAAAAACTCTAAGTTAACTACTTCTGGTCTATAAGTTATTTATTTGAAAATCACTATTTTGTTAATAGTTTCAAATTAAAACTATAAACTAACTACTTTTGTTCTTTTAGTTTTTTACTTAAAGAACAGAAATTTGTAGACAAATTAAAATCGAGATCTTCAAACTAATACTTTAGTTCTTTAAGTTATTTACTTGAAGATCTGCATTTTGTTAATAGTTTAAAATTAAAAACTCTAAATTACCTACTTCTGTTCTATAAGTTATTTACTTGAAGATCTGCATTTTGTTAATAGTTTAAAATTAAAAACTCTGAATTAACTACTTTTGTTCTATAAGTTATTTACGTGAAGAACAGAATTTTTTAGCAATTTAAAATCAAAATCTTCTAACTAATACTTTAGTTCTTTAAGTTATTTACTTGAAGATCTGCATTTTGTTAATAGTTTAAAATTAAAAACTCTGAATTAACTACTTCTGTTCTATAAGTTATTTACTTGAAGATTTGCATTTTGTTAATAGTTTAACATTAAAGACTCTAAATTAACTACTTCTGTTCTATAAGTTATTTACTTGAAGATCAGAATATTGTTAATAGTTTAAAATTGAAAACTCTAACATAACTACTTTTGTTCTATAAGTAATTTACTTGAAGAATAGAATTTTGTAGCAATTTAAAACCAAAATCTTCTAACTAATACTTTAGTTCTTTAAGTTATTTACTTGAAGATCAGAATTTTGCTAACTGTTTAAAATTGAAAACCCTAAAATAACTACTTTTGTTCTATAAGTTATTTACTTGAAGATCTGCATTTTGTTAATAGTTTAAAAATAAAAACTCTAAATTAACTACTTCTGTTCTATAAGTTATTTACTTGAAGATCAAATTGTTTTTAATAGTTTAAAATTGAAAACCCTAAAATAACTACTTTTGTTCTATAAGTTATTTACTTGAAGATCTGCATTTTGTTAATTGTTTAAAATTAAAAACTCTAAATTAACTACTTCTGTTCTATAAGTTATTTACTTGAAGATCAGAATTTTGTTAATAGTTTAAAATTAAAGCTATAAACTAACTACTTTTGTTCTTTTAGTTATTTACTTAAAGAACAGAAATTTGTAGACATTTTAAAATCGAAATCTTCACACTAATACTTTAGTTCTTTAAGTTATTTACTTGAAGATCTGGATTTTGTTAATAGTTTAAAATTAAAAACTCTAAATTAACTAATTCTGTTTTAAACGTTATTTACTTGAAGATCAGAATGTTGTTAATAGTTTAAAATAGAAAACTCTAAAATAACTACTTTTGTTCTATAAGTTATTTACTTGAAGATCTGCATTTTGTTAATAGTTTAAAATTAAAAACTCTAAATTAACTACTTCTGTTCTAAAAGTTATTTACTTGAAGATCAGAATATTGTTAATAGTTTAAAATTGAAAACTCTAACATAACTACTTTTGTTCTATAAGTTATTTACTTGTAGAACAGAATTTTGTAGCAATTTAAAATCAAAATCTTCTAACTAATACTTTAGTTCCTTAAGTTATTTACTTGAAGATCAGAATTTTGTTAATAGTTTAAAATTGAAAACCCTAAAATAACTACTTTTGTTCTATAAGTTATTTACTTGAAGAACACAATTTTGTAGCAATGTAAAATCAAAATCTTCTAACTAATACTTTAGTTGTTTAAGATATTTACTTGAAGATCAGAATTTTGCTAATAGTTTAAAATTGAAAACCCTAAAATAACTACTTTTGTTCTATAAGTTATTTACTTGAAGATCTGCATTTTGTTAATAGTTTAAAATTAAAGCTATAATCTAACTACTTTTGTTCTTTTAGTTATTTACTTAAAGAACAGAAATATGTAGACAATTTAAAATCAAAATTTTCAAACTAATACTTTAGTTCTTTAAGTTATATACTTAAAGATCAGAATTTTGTTAATAGTTCAAAATTGAAAATACTAAAATGACTACGTTTGTTCTATAAGTTATTTAATTGAAGATCTGGATTTTGTTAATAGTTTAAAATTAAAAACTCTAAATTAACTACTTCTGTTCTATAAGTTATTTACTTGAAGATCAGAATGTTGTTAATAGTTTAAAATTGAAAACTCTAAAATAACTACTTTTGTTCTATAAGTTATTTACTTGAAGAACAGAATTTTGTAGCAATTTAAAATCAAAATCTTCTAACTAATACTTTAGTTCCTTAAGTTATTTACTTGAAGATCAGAATTTTGTTAATAGCTTAAAATTAAAAACTCTAAATTAACTACTTCTGTTCTATAAGTTATTTACATGAAGATCAGAATTTTGTTAATAGTTTAAAATTGAAAACCCTAAAATAACTATTTTTGTTCTATAAGTTATTTACTTGAAGATCTGCATTTTGTTAATAGTTTAAAATTAAAGCTATAATCTAACTACTTTTGTTCTTTTAGTTATTTACTTAAAGAACAGAAATATGTAGACAATTTAAAATCAAAATTTTCAAACTAATACTTTAGTTCTTTAAGTTATATACTTAAAGATCAGAATTTTGTTAATAGTTCAAAATTGAAAATACTAAAATGACTACGTTTGTTCTATAAGTTATTTAATTGAAGATCTGGATTTTGTTAATAGTTTAAAATTAAAAACTCTAAATTAACTACTTCTGTTCTATAAGTTATTTACTTGAAGATCAGAATGTTGTTAATAGTTTAAAATTGAAAACTCTAAAATAACTACTTTTGTTCTATAAGTTATTTACTTGAAGAACAGAATTTTGTAGCAATTTAAAATCAAAATCTTCTAACTAATACTTTAGTTCCTTAAGTTATTTACTTGAAGATCAGAATTTTGTTAATAGCTTAAAATTAAAAACTCTAAATTAACTACTTCTGTTCTATAAGTTATTTACATGAAGATCAGAATTTTGTTAATAGTTTAAAATTGAAAACCCTAAAATAACTATTTTTGTTCTATAAGTTATTTACTTGAAGATCTGCATTTTGTTAATAGTTTAAAATTAAAAACTCTAAATTAACTACTTCTGTTCTATAAGTTATTTACATGAAGATCAGAATTTTGTTAATAGTTTAAAATTGAAAACCCTAAAATAACTACTTTTGTTTTATAAGTTATTTACTTGAAGAACAGAATTTTGTAGCAATGTAAAATCAAAATCTTCTAACTAATACTTTAGTTCTTTAAGTTATTTACTTGAAGATTAGAATTTTGCTAATAGTTTAAAATTGAAAACCCTAAAATAACTATTTTTGTTCTATAAGTTATTTACTTGAAGATCTGCATTTTGTTAATAGTTTAAAATTAAAAACTCTAAATTAACCACTTCTGTTCTATAAGTTATTTACTTGAAGATCAGAATATTGTTAATAGTTTAAAATTGAAAACCCTAAAATATTTACTTTTGTTCTATAAGTTATTTACTTGAAGATCTGCATTTTGTTATTAGTTTAAAATTAAAAACTCTAAATTAACTACTTCTGTTCTATAAGTTATTTACTTGAAATTCAGCATTTTGATAATAGTTTAAAATTAAAAACTCTAAGTTAACTACTTCTGGTCTATAAGTTATTTATTTGAAAATCACTATTTTGTTAATAGTTTCAAATTAAAACTATAAACTAACTACTTTTGTTCTTTTAGTTTTTTACTTAAAGAACAGAAATTTGTAGACAAATTAAAATCGATATCTTCAAACTAATACTTTAGTTCTTTAAGTTATTTACTTGAAGATCTGCATTTTGTTAATAGTTTAAAATTAAAAACTCTAAATTACCTACTTCTGTTCTATAAGTTATTTACTTGAAGATCAGAATGTTGTTAATAGTTTAAAATTGAAAACTCTAAAATAACTACTTTTGTTCTATAAGTTATTTACTTGAAGAACAGAATTTTGTAGCAATTTAAAATCAAAATCTTCTAACTAATACTTTAGTTCCTTAAGTTATTTACTTGAAGATCAGAATTTTGTTAATAGCTTAAAATTAAAAACTCTAAATTAACTACTTCTGTTCTATAAGTTATTTACATGAAGATAAGAATTTTGTTAATAGTTTAAAATTGAAAACCCTAAAATAACTACTTTTGTTCTATAAGTTATTTACTTGAAGATCTGCATTTTGTTAATAGTTTAAAATTAAAAACTCTAAATTAACTACTTCTGTTCTATAAGTTATTTACATGAAGATCAGAATTTTGTTAATAGTTTAAAATTGAAAACCCTAAAATAACTACTTTTGTTCTATAAGTTATTTACTTGAAGATCTGCATTTTGTTAAAGTTTAAAATTATAAACTCTAAATTAACTACTTCTGTTCTATAAGTTATTTACTTGAAGATCAGAATACTGTTAATAGTTTAAAATTGAAAACTCTAAAATAACTACTTTTGTTCTATAAGTTATTTACTTGAAGAACAGAATTTTGTAGCAATGTAAAATCAAAATCTTCTAACTAATACTTTAGTTCTTTAAGTTATTTACTTGAAGATCAGAATTTTGCTAATAGTTTAAAATTGAAAACCCTAAAATAACTACTTTTGTTCTATAAGTTATTTACTTGAAGATCTGCATTTTGTTAATAGTTTAAAATTAAAAACTCTAAATTAACTACTTCTGTTCTATATGTTATTTACTTAAAGAACAGAAATTTGTAGACAATTTAAAATCGAAATCTTCACACTAATACTTTAGTTCTTTAAGTTATTTACTTGAAGATGTGCATTTTGTTAATAGTTTAAAATTGACAACCCTAAAATAACTTCTTTTGTTCTATAAGTTATTTACTTGAAGATCTGCATTTTGTTAATAGTTTAAAATTAAAGCTATAATCTAACTACTTTTGTTCTTTTAGTTAATTACTTAAAGAACAGAAATATGTAGACAATTTAAAATCAAAATCTTCAAACTAATACTTTAGTTCTTTAAGTTATTTACTTGAAGATCAGAATTTTGTTAATAGTTCAAAATTGAAAATACTAAAATAACTATTTTTGTTCTATAAGTTATTTACTTGAAGATCTGCATTTTGTTAATAGTTTAAAATTAAAAACTCTAAATTAACTACTTCTGTTCTATAAGTTATTTACTTGAAGATCAGAATTTTGTTAATAGTTTAAAATTGAAAACCCTAAAATAACTATTTTTGTTATATAAGTTATTTACTTGAAGATCTGCATTTTGTTAATAGTTTAAAATTAAAAACTCTAAATTAACTACTTCTGTTCTATAAGTTATTTACTTGAAGATCAAAATATTGTTAATAGTTTAAAATTGAAAACTCTAAAATAACTACTTTTGTTCTATAAGTTATTTACTTGTAGAACAGAATTTTGTAGCAATGTAAAATCAAAATCTTCTAACTAATACTTTAGTTCTTTAAGTTATTTACTTGAAGATTAGAATTTTGCTAATAGTTTAAAATTGAAAACCCTAAAATAACTATTTTTGTTCTATAAGTTATTTACTTGAAGATCTGCATTTTGTTATTAGTTTAAAATTAAAAACTCTAAATTAACTACTTCTGTTCTATAAGTTATTTACTTGAAATTCAGCATTTTGATAATAGTTTAAAATTAAAAACTCTAAGTTAACTACTTCTGGTCTATAAGTTATTTATTTGAAAATCACTATTTTGTTAATAGTTTCAAATTAAAGCTATAAACTAACTACTTTTGTTCTTTTAGTTTTTTACTTAAAGAACAGAAATTTGTAGACAAATTAAAATCGAGATCTTCAAACTAATACTTTAGTTCTTTAAGTTATTTACTTGAAGATCTGCATTTTGTTAATAGTTTAAAATTAAAAACTCTAAATTAACTACTTCTGTTCTATAAGTTATTTACTTGAAGATCAGAATGTTGTTAATAGTTTAAAATTGAAAACTCTAAAATAACTACTTTTGTTCTATAAGTTATTTACTTGAAGAACAGAATTTTGTAGCAATTTAAAATCAAAATCTTCTAACTAATACTTTAGTTCCTTAAGTTATTTACTTGAAGATCAGAATTTTGTTAATAGCTTAAAATTAAAAACTCTAAATTAACTACTTCTGTTCTATAAGTTATTTACATGAAGATCATAATTTTGTTAATAGTTTAAAATTGAAAACCCTAAAATAACAATTTTTGTTCTATAAGTTATTTACTTGAAGATCTGCATTTTGTTAATAGTTTAAAATTAAAAACTCTAAATTAACTACTTCTGTTCTATAAGTTATTTACATGAAGATCAGAATTTTGTTAATAGTTTAAAATTGAAAACCCTAAAATAACTACTTTTGTTTTATAAGTTATTTACTTGAAGAACAGAATTTTGTAGCAATGTAAAATCAAAATCTTCTAACTAATACTTTAGTTCTTTAAGTTATTTACTTGAAGATTAGAATTTTGCTAATAGTTTAAAATTGAAAACCCTAAAATAACTATTTTTGTTCTATAAGTTATTTACTTGAAGATCTGCATTTTGTTAATAGTTTAAAATTAAAAACTCTAAATTAACCACTTCTGTTCTATAAGTTATTTACTTGAAGATCAGAATATTGTTAATAGTTTAAAATTGAAACCCTAAAATAATTACTTTTGTTCTATAAGTTATTTACTTGAAGATCTGCATTTTGTTATTAGTTTAAAATTAAAAACTCTAAATTAACTACTTCTGTTCTATAAGTTATTTACTTGAAATTCAGCATTTTGATAATAGTTTAAAATTAAAAACTCTAAGTTAACTACTTCTGGTCTATAAGTTATTTATTTGAAAATCACTATTTTGTTAATAGTTTCAAATTAAAACTATAAACTAACTACTTTTGTTCTTTTAGTTTTTTACTTAAAGAACAGAAATTTGTAGACAAATTAAAATCGAGATCTTCAAACTAATACTTTAGTTCTTTAAGTTATTTACTTGAAGATCTGCATTTTGTTAATAGTTTAAAATTAAAAACTCTAAATTACCTACTTCTGTTCTATAAGTTATTTACTTGAAGATCAGAATGTTGTTAATAGTTTAAAATTGAAAACTCTAAAATAACTACTTTTGTTCTATAAGTTATTTACTTGAAGAACAGAATTTTGTAGCAATTTAAAATCAAAATCTTCTAACTAATACTTTAGTTCCTTAAGTTATTTACTTGAAGATCAGAATTTTGTTAATAGCTTAAAATTAAAAACTCTAAATTAACTACTTCTGTTCTATAAGTTATTTACATGAAGATAAGAATTTTGTTAATAGTTTAAAATTGAAAACCCTAAAATAACTACTTTTGTTCTATAAGTTATTTACTTGAAGATCTGCATTTTGTTAATAGTTTAAAATTAAAAACTCTAAATTAACTACTTCTGTTCTATAAGTTATTTACATGAAGATCAGAATTTTGTTAATAGTTTAAAATTGAAAACCCTAAAATAACTACTTTTGTTCTATAAGTTATTTACTTGAAGATCTGCATTTTGTTAAAGTTTAAAATTATAAACTCTAAATTAACTACTTCTGTTCTATAAGTTATTTACTTGAAGATCAGAATACTGTTAATAGTTTAAAATTGAAAACTCTAAAATAACTACTTTTGTTCTATAAGTTATTTACTTGAAGAACAGAATTTTGTAGCAATGTAAAATCAAAATCTTCTAACTAATACTTTAGTTCTTTAAGTTATTTACTTGAAGATCAGAATTTTGCTAATAGTTTAAAATTGAAAACCCTAAAATAACTACTTTTGTTCTATAAGTTATTTACTTGAAGATCTGCATTTTGTTAATAGTTTAAAATTAAAAACTCTAAATTAACTACTTCTGTTCTATATGTTATTTACTTAAAGAACAGAAATTTGTAGACAATTTAAAATCGAAATCTTCACACTAATACTTTAGTTCTTTAAGTTATTTACTTGAAGATGTGCATTTTGTTAATAGTTTAAAATTGACAACCCTAAAATAACTTCTTTTGTTCTATAAGTTATTTACTTGAAGATCTGCATTTTGTTAATAGTTTAAAATTAAAGCTATAATCTAACTACTTTTGTTCTTTTAGTTAATTACTTAAAGAACAGAAATATGTAGACAATTTAAAATCAAAATCTTCAAACTAATACTTCAGTTCTTTAAGTTATTTACTTGAAGATCAGAATTTTGTTAATAGTTCAAAATTGAAAATACTAAAATAACTATTTTTGTTCTATAAGTTATTTACTTGAAGATCTGCATTTTGTTAATAGTTTAAAATTAAAAACTCTAAATTAACTACTTCTGTTCTATAAGTTATTTACTTGAAGATCAGAATTTTGTTAATAGTTTAAAATTGAAAACCCTAAAATAACTATTTTTGTTCTATAAGTTATTTACTTGAAGATCTGCATTTTGTTAATAGTTTAAAATTAAAAACTCTAAATTAACTACTTCTGTTCTATAAGTTATTTACTTGAAGATCAGAATGTTGTTAATAGTTTAAAATTGAAAACTCTAAAATAACTACTTTTGTTCTATAAGTTATTTACTTGAAGAACAGAATTTTGTAGCAATTTAAAATCAAAATCTTCTAACTAATACTTTAGTTCCTTAAGTTATTTACTTGAAGATCAGAATTTTGTTAATAGCTTAAAATTAAAAACTCTAAATTAACTACTTCTGTTCTATAAGTTATTTACTTGAAGATCAGAATATTGTTAATAGTTTAAAATTGAAAACTCTAAAATAACTACTTTTGTTCTATAAGTTATTTACTTGTAGAACAGAATTTTGTAGCAATGTAAAATCAAAATCTTCTAACTAATAATTTAGTTCTTTAAGTTATTTACTTGAAGATTAGAATTTTGCTAATAGTTTAAAATTGAAAACCCTAAAATAACTATTTTTGTTCTATAAGTTATTTACTTGAAGATCTGCATTTTGTTATTAGTTTAAAATTAAAAACTCTAAATTAACTACTTCTGTTCTATAAGTTATTTACTTGAAATTCAGCATTTTGATAATAGTTTAAAATTAAAAACTCTAAGTTAACTACTTCTGGTCTATAAGTTATTTATTTGAAAATCACTATTTTGTTAATAGTTTCAAATTAAAGCTATAAACTAACTACTTTTGTTCTTTTAGTTTTTTACTTAAAGAACAGAAATTTGTAGACAAATTAAAATCGAGATCTTCAAACTAATACTTTAGTTCTTTAAGTTATTTACTTGAAGATCTGCATTTTGTTAATAGTTTAAAATTAAAAACTCTAAATTAACTACTTCTGTTCTATAAGTTATTTACTTGAAGATCAGAATGTTGTTAATAGTTTAAAATTGAAAACTCTAAAATAACTACTTTTGTTCTATAAGTTATTTACTTGAAAAACAGAATTTTGTAGCAATTTAAAATCAAAATCTTCTAACTAATACTTTAGTTCCTTAAGTTATTTACTTGAAGATCAGAATTTTGTTAATAGCTTAAAATTAAAAACTCTAAATTAACTACTTCTGTTCTATAAGTTATTTACATGAAGATCAGAATTTTGTTAATAGTTTAAAATTGAAAACCCTAAAATAACTATTTTTGTTCTATAAGTTATTTACTTGAAGATCTGCATTTTGTTAATAGTTTAAAATTAAAAACTCTAAATTAACTACTTCTGTTCTATAAGTTATTTACATGAAGATCAGAATTTTGTTAATAGTTTAAAATTGAAAACCCTAAAATAACTACTTTTGTTTTATAAGTTATTTACTTGAAGAACAGAATTTTGTAGCAATGTAAAATCAAAATCTTCTAACTAATACTTTAGTTCTTTAAGTTATTTACTTGAAGATTAGAATTTTGCTAATAGTTTAAAATTGAAAACCCTAAAATAACTATTTTTGTTCTATAAGTTATTTACTTGAAGATCTGCATTTTGTTAATAGTTTAAAATTAAAAACTCTAAATTAACCACTTCTGTTCTATAAGTTATTTACTTGAAGATCAGAATATTGTTAATAGTTTAAAATTGAAAACCCTAAAATAATTACTTTTGTTCTATAAGTTATTTACTTGAAGATCTGCATTTTGTTATTAGTTTAAAATTAAAAACTCTAAATTAACTACTTCTGTTCTATAAGTTATTTACTTGAAATTCAGCATTTTGATAATAGTTTAAAATTAAAAACTCTAAGTTAACTACTTCTGGTCTATAAGTTATTTATTTGAAAATCACTATTTTGTTAATAGTTTCAAATTAAAACTATAAACTAACTACTTTTGTTCTTTTAGTTTTTTACTTAAAGAACAGAAATTTGTAGACAAATTAAAATCGAGATCTTCAAACTAATACTTTAGTTCTTTAAGTTATTTACTTGAAGATCTGCATTTTGTTAATAGTTTAAAATTAAAAACTCTAAATTACCTACTTCTGTTCTATAAGTTATTTACTTGAAGATCAGAATGTTGTTAATAGTTTAAAATTGAAAACTCTAAAATAACTACTTTTGTTCTATAAGTTATTTACTTGAAGAACAGAATTTTGTAGCAATTTAAAATCAAAATCTTCTAACTAATACTTTAGTTCCTTAAGTTATTTACTTGAAGATCAGAATTTTGTTAATAGCTTAAAATTAAAAACTCTAAATTAACTACTTCTGTTCTATAAGTTATTTACATGAAGATAAGAATTTTGTTAATAGTTTAAAATTGAAAACCCTAAAATAACTACTTTTGTTCTATAAGTTATTTACTTGAAGATCTGCATTTTGTTAATAGTTTAAAATTAAAAACTCTAAATTAACTACTTCTGTTCTATAAGTTATTTACATGAAGATCAGAATTTTGTTAATAGTTTAAAATTGAAAACCCTAAAATAACTACTTTTGTTCTATAAGTTATTTACTTGAAGATCTGCATTTTGTTAAAGTTTAAAATTATAAACTCTAAATTAACTACTTCTGTTCTATAAGTTATTTACTTGAAGATCAGAATACTGTTAATAGTTTAAAATTGAAAACTCTAAAATAACTACTTTTGTTCTATAAGTTATTTACTTGAAGAACAGAATTTTGTAGCAATGTAAAATCAAAATCTTCTAACTAATACTTTAGTTCTTTAAGTTATTTACTTGAAGATCAGAATTCTGCTAATAGTTTAAAATTGAAAACCCTAAAATAACTACTTTTGTTCTATAAGTTATTTACTTGAAGATCTGCATTTTGTTAATAGTTTAAAATTAAAAACTCTAAATTAACTACTTCTGTTCTATATGTTATTTACTTAAAGAACAGAAATTTGTAGACAATTTAAAATCGAAATCTTCACACTAAAACTTTAGTTCTTTAAGTTATTTACTTGAAGATGTGCATTTTGTTAATAGTTTAAAATTGACAACCCTAAAATAACTTCTTTTGTTCTATAAGTTATTTACTTGAAGATCTGCATTTTGTTAATAGTTTAAAATTAAAGCTATAATCTAACTACTTTTGTTCTTTTAGTTAATTACTTAAAGAACAGAAATATGTAGACAATTTAAAATCAAAATCTTCAAACTAATACTTTAGTTCTTTAAGTTATTTACTTGAAGATCAGAATTTTGTTAATAGTTCAAAATTGAAAATACTAAAATAACTATTTTTGTTCTATAAGTTATTTACTTGAAGATCTGCATTTTGTTAATAGTTTAAAATTAAAAACTCTAAATTAACTACTTCTGTTCTATAAGTTATTTACTTGAAGATCAGAATTTTGTTAATAGTTTAAAATTGAAAACCCTAAAATAACTATTTTTGTTCTATAAGTTATTTACTTGAAGATCTGCATTTTGTTAATAGTTTAAAATTAAAAACTCTAAATTAACTACTTCTGTTCTATAAGTTATTTACTTGAAGATCAGAATATTGTTAATAGTTTAAAATTGAAAACTCTCAAATAACTACTTTTGTTCTATAAGTTATTTACTTGTAGAACAGAATTTTGTAGCAATGTAAAATCAAAATCTTCTAACTAATACTTTAGTTCTTTAAGTTATTTACTTGAAGATTAGAATTTTGCTAATAGTTTAAAATTGAAAACCCTAAAATAACTATTTTTGTTCTATAAGTTATTTACTTGAAGATCTGCATTTTGTTATTAGTTTAAAATTAAAAACTCTAAATTAACTACTTCTGTTCTATAAGTTATTTACTTGAAATTCAGCATTTTGATAATAGTTTAAAATTAAAAACTCTAAGTTAACTACTTCTGGTCTATAAGTTATTTATTTGAAAATCACTATTTTGTTAATAGTTTCAAATTAAAGCTATAAACTAACTACTTTTGTTCTTTTTGTTTTTTACTTAAAGAACAGAAATTTGTAGACAAATTAAAATCGAGATCTTCAAACTAATACTTTAGTTCTTTAAGTTATTTACTTGAAGATCTGCATTTTGTTAATAGTTTAAAATTAAAAACTCTAAATTAACTACTTCTGTTCTATAAGTTATTTACTTGAAGATCAGAATGTTGTTAATAGTTTAAAATTGAAAACTCTAAAATAACTACTTTTGTTCTATAAGTTATTTACTTGAAGATCAGAATTTTGTTAATAGTTTAAAATTGAAAACCCTAAAATAACTATTTTTGTTCTATAAGTTATTTACTTGAAGATCTGCATTTTGTTAATAGTTTAAAATTAAAAACTCTAAATTAACTACTTCTGTTCTATAAGTTATTTACATGAAGATCAGAATTTTGTTAATAGTTTAAAATTGAAAACCCTAAAATAACTATTTTTGTTCTATAAGTTATTTACTTGAAGATCTGCATTTTGTTAATAGTTTAAAATTAAAAACTCTAAATTAACTACTTCTGTTCTATAAGTTATTTACATGAAGATCAGAATTTTGTTAATAGTTTAAAATTGAAAACCCTAAAATAACTACTTTTGTTTTATAAGTTATTTACTTGAAGAACAGAATTTTGTAGCAATGTAAAATCAAAATCTTCTAACTAATACTTTAGTTCTTTAAGTTATTTACTTGAAGATTAGAATTTTGCTAATAGTTTAAAATTGAAAACCCTAAAATAACTATTTTTGTTCTATAAGTTATTTACTTGAAGATCTGCATTTTGTTAATACTTTAAAATTAAAAACTCTAGATTAACCACTTCTGTTCTATAAGTTATTTACTTGAAGATCAGAATATTGTTAATAGTTTAAAATTGAAAACCCTAAAATAATTACTTTTGTTCTATAAGTTATTTACTTGAAGATCTGCATTTTGTTATTAGTTTAAAATTAAAAACTCTAAATTAACTACTTCTGCTCTATAAGTTATTTACTTGAAATTCAGCATTTTGATAATAGTTTAAAATTAAAAACTCTAAGTTAACTACTTCTGGTCTATAAGTTATTTATTTGAAAATCACTATTTTGTTAATAGTTTCAAATTAAAGCTATAAACTAACTACTTTTGTTCTTTTAGTTTTTTACTTAAAGAACAGAAATTTGTAGACAAATTAAAATCGAGATCTTCAAACTAATACTTTAGTTCTTTAAGTTATTTACTTGAAGATCAGAATGTTGTTAATAGTGTTACGACTATTTCGTGCGGGGGTTTTATTGTAGCTCAGATGAATCAATTCAATTATAGAACATTTCATTTATTTACACAAATATAATTATATACATACATACAACTTATATCTAATTCTTACTCTAATATTATGATGGGGATGTACATCTTGATATTCCGCACGGGTCACTTCGGTAACACTATATCCAACCGTTTTACCGGACAACTACCGTCCCGTGATTCTTACCCCTTTTTTATAAACTTTATCCCTCTCAATTTAATTTGCTAATACTATTCTAAACTTAATGTTATTGGTTATTAATATTGTGATTGATCAGCAGGGCAATGTACTCCTTTTGATTTTGTCTAATTGTCGATCACACCGGATATTAAATATATTTTGTCTATTAATTAATAATTATTTTATTCATATACAGTGTGATCGGTTTTTATGTGACAATAGTTTAAAATTGAAAACTCTAAAATAACTACTTTTGTTCTATAAGTTATTTACTTGAAGAACAGAATTTTGTAGCAATTTAAAATCAAAATCTTCTAACTAATACTTTAGTTCCTTAAGTTATTTACTTGAAGATCAGAATTTTGTTAATAGCTTAAAATTAAAAACTCTAAATTAACTACTTCTGTTCTATAAGTTATTTACATGAAGATAAGAATTTTGTTAATAGTTTAAAATTGAAAACCCTAAAATAACTACTTTTGTTCTATAAGTTATTTACTTGAAGATCTGCATTTTGTTAATAGTTTAAAATTAAAAACTCTAAATTAACTACTTCTGTTCTATAAGTTATTTACATGAAGATCAGAATTTTGTTAATAGTTTAAAATTGAAAACCCTAAAATAACTACTTTTGTTCTATAAGTTATTTACTTGAAGATCTGCATTTTGTTAAAGTTTAAAATTATAAACTCTAAATTAACTACTTCTGTTCTATAAGTTATTTACTTGAAGATCAGAATACTGTTAATAGTTTAAAATTGAAAACTCTAAAATAACTACTTTTGTTCTATAAGTTATTTACTTGAAGAACAGAATTTTGTAGCAATGTAAAATCAAATTCTTCTAACTAATACTTTAGTTCTTTAAGTTATTTACTTGAAGATCAGAATTTTGCTAATAGTTTAAAATTGAAAACCCTAAAATAACTACTTTTGTTCTATAAGTTATTTACTTGAAGATCTGCATTTTGTTAATAGTTTAAAATTAAAAACTCTAAATTAACTACTTCTGTTCTCTATGTTATTTACTTAAAGAACAGAAATTTGTAGACAATTTAAAATCGAAATCTTCACACTAATACTTTAGTTCTTTAAGTTATTTACTTGAAGATGTGCATTTTGTTAATAGTTTAAAATTGACAACCCTAAAATAACTTCTTTTGTTCTATAAGTTATTTACTTGAAGATCTGCATTTTGTTAATAGTTTAAAATTAAAAACTCTAAATTAACTACTTCTGTTCTATATGTTATTTACTTAAAGAACAGAAATTTGTAGACAATTTAAAATCGAAATCTTCACACTAATACTTTAGTTCTTTAAGTTATTTACTTGAAGATGTGCATTTTGTTAATAGTTTAAAATTGACAACCCTAAAATAACTTCTTTTGTTCTATAAGTTATTTACTTGAAGATCTGCATTTTGTTAATAGTTTAAAATTAAAGCTATAATCTAACTACTTTTGTTCTTTTAGTTAATTACTTAAAGAACAGAAATATGTAGACAATTTAAAATCAAAATCTTCAAACTAATACTTTAGTTCTTTAAGTTATTTACTTGAAGATCAGAATTTTGTTAATAGTTCAAAATTGAAAATACTAAAATAACTACGTTTGTTCTATAAGTTATTTACTTGAAGATCTAGATTTTGTTAATAGTTTAAAATTAAAAACTCTAAATTAACTACTTCTGTTCTATAAGTTATTTACTTGAAGATCAGAATTTTGTTAATAGTTTAAAATTGAAAACCCTAAAATAATTACTTGTGTTCTATAAGTTATTTACTTGCAGATCTGCATTTTGTTATTAGTTTAAAATTAAAAACTCTAAATTAACTACTTCTGTTCTATAAGTTATTTACTTGAAGATCAGCATTTTGTTAATAGTTTAAAATTAAAAACTCTAAGTTAACTACTTCTGGTCTATAAGTTATTTATTTGAAAATCAGTATTTTGTTATTAGTTTCAAATTAAAGCTATAAACTAACTACTTTTGTTCTTTTAGTTTTTTACTTAAAGAACAGAAATTTGTAGACAATTTAAAATTGAGATCTTCAAACTAATACTTTAGTTCTTTAAGTTATTTACTTGAAGATCAGAATTTTGTTAATAGTTAAAATTGAAAACCCTAAAATAACTATTTTTGTTCTATAAGTTATTTACTTGAAGATCTGCATTTTGTTAATAGTTTAAAATTAAAAACTCTAAATTAACTACTTCTGTTCTATAAGTTATTTACTTGAAGATCAGAATATTGTTAATAGTTTATAATTGAAAACTCTAAAATAACTACTTTTATTCTATAAGTTATTTACTTGTAGAACAGAATTTTGTAGCAATTTAAAATCAAAATCTTCTAACTAATACTTTAGTTCCTTAAGTTATTTACTTGAAGATCAGAATTTTGTTAACAGTTTAAAATTGAAAACCCTAAAATAACTTTTTTTGTCTATAAGTTATTTACTTGAAGATCTGCATTTTGTTAATAGTATAAAATTAAAAACTCTAAATTAACTACTTCTGTTCTATAAGTTAATTTCATGAAGATCAGTATTTTGTTAATAGTTTAAAATTGAAAACCCTAAAATAACTATTTTTGTTCTATATATAAGTTATTTACTAGAAGATCTGCATTTTGTTAATAGTTTAAAATTAAAAACTCTAAAATAACTACTTTTGTTTTATAAGTTATTTACTTGAAGAACAGAATTTTGTAGCAATGTAAAATCAAAATCTTCTAACTAATACTTTAGTTCTTTAAGTTATTTACTTGAAGATTAGAATTTTGCTAATAGTTTAAAATTGAAAACCCTAAAATAATTACTTTTGTTCTATAAGTTATTTACTTGAAGATCTGCATTTTGTTATTAGTTTAAAATTAAAAACTCTAAATTAACCACTTCTGTTCTATAAGTGATTTACTTGAAGATCAGAATATTGTTAATAGTTTAAAATTGAAAACCCTAAAATAATTACTTTTGTTCTATAAGTTATTTACTTGAAGATCTGCATTTTGTTATTAGTTAAAATTAAAAACTCTAAATTAACTACTTCTGTTCTATAAGTTATTTACTTGAAATTCAGCATTTTGATAATAGTTTAAAATTAAAAACTCTAAGTTAACTACTTCTGGTCTATAAGTTATTTATTTGAAAATCACTATTTTGTTAATAGTTTCAAATTAAAGCTATAAACTAACTACTTTTGTTCTTTTAGTTTTTTACTTAAAGAACAGAAATTTGTAGACAAATTAAAATCGAGATCTTCAAACTAATACTTTAGTTCTATAAGTTATTTACTTGAAAATCAGAATGTTGTTAATAGCTTAAAATTAAAAACTCTAAATTAACTACTTCTGTTCTATAAGTTATTTACATGAAGATCAGAATTTTGTTAATAGTTTAAAATTGAAAACTCTAAAATAACTACCTTTGTTCTATAAGTTATTTACTTGAAGAACAGAATTGTGTAGCAATGTAAAATCAAAATCTTCTAACTAATACTTTAGTTCTTTAAGTTATTTACTTGAAGATCAGAATTTTGCTAATAGTTTAAAATTGAAAACCCTAAAATAACTACTTTTGTTCTATAAGTTATTTACTTGAAGATCTGCATTTTGTTAATAGTTTAAAATTAAAAACTCTAAATTAACTACTTCTGTTCTATATGTTATTTACTTAAAGAACAGAAATTTGTAGACAATTTAGAATCGAAATCTTCACACTAATACTTTAGTTCTTTAAGTTATTTACTTGAAGATCTGCATTTTGTTAATAGTTTAAAATTAAAAACTCTAAATTAACTACTTCTGTTCTATAAGTTATTTACATGAAGATCAGAATTTTGTTAATAGTTTAATATTGAAAACCTTAAAATAACTTCTTTTGTTCTATAAGTTATTTACTTGAAGATCTGCATTTTGTTAATAGTTTAAAATTAAAGCTATAATCTAACCACTTTTGTTCTTTTAGTTAATTACTTAAAGAACAGAATTATGTAGACAATTTAAAATCATAATCTTCAAACTAATACTTTGATTCCTTAAGTTATTTACTTGAAGATCAGAATTTTGTTAATAGTTTAAAATTGAAACCCTTAAAATAACTACTTTTGTTCTATAAGTTATTTACTTGAAGATCTGCATTTTGTTAATAGTTTAAAATTAAATACTCTAAATTAACTACTTCTGTTCTATAAGTTATTTACATGAAGATCAGAATATTGTTAATAGTTTAAAATTGAAAACTCTAAAATAACTACCTTAGTTCTATAAGTTATTTACTTGAAGAACAGAATTGTGTAGCAATGTAAAATCAAAATCTTCTAACTAATACTTTAGTTCTTTAAGTTATTTACTTGAAGATCAGAATATTGTTAATAGTTTAAAATTGAAAACCCTAAAATACCTACTTTTGTTCTATAAGTTATTTACTTGAAGATTTGCATTTTGTTAATAGTTTAACATTAAAAACTCTAAATTAACTACTTCTGTTCTATAAGTTATTTACTTGAAGATGACAATGATGTTAATAGTTTAAAATTGAAAACTCTAAAATAACTACTTTTGTTCTATAAGTTATTTACTTGAAGATCTGCATTTTGTTAATAGTTTAAAATTAAAAACTCTAAATTAACTACTTCTGTTCTATAAGTTATTTACTTGAAGATCAGAATACTGTTAATAGTTTAAAATTGAAAACTCTAAAATAACTACTTTTGTTCTATAAGTTATTTACTTGAAGAACAGAATTTTGTAGCAATGTAAAATCAAAATCTTCTAACTAATACTTTAGTTCTTTAAGTTATTTACTTGAAGATCAGAATTTTGCTAATAGTTTAAAATTAAAAACTCTAAATTAACTACTTCTGTTCTATATGTTATTTACTTAAAGAACAGAAATTTGTAGACAATTTAAAATCGAAATCTTCACACTAATACTTTTGTTCTTTAAGTTATTTACTTGAAGATCTGCATTTTGTTAATAGTTTAAAATTAAAAACTCTAAATTAACTACTTCTGTTCTATAAGTTATTTACATGAAGATCAGAATTTTGTTAATAGTTTAAAATTGAAAACCTTAAAATAACTTCTTTTGTTCTATAAGTTATTTACTTGAAGATCTGCATTTTGTTAATAGTTTAAAATTAAAGCTATAATCTAACTACTTTTGTTCTTTTAATTAATTACTTAAAGAACAGAAATATGTAGACAATTTAAAATCATAATCTTCAAACTAATACTTTGATTCCTTAAGTTATTTACTTGAAGATCAGAATTTTGTTAATAGTTTAAAATTGAAAACCCTAAAATAACTACTTTTGTTCTATAAGTTATTTACTTGAAGATCTGCATTTTGTTAATAGTTTAAAATTAAAAACTCTAAATTAACTACTTCTGTTCTATAAGTTATTTACATGAAGATCAGAATATTGTTAATAGTTTAAAATTGAAAACTCTAAAATAACTACTTTTGTTCTATAAGTTATTTACTTGAAGAACAGAATTGTGTAGCAATTTAAAATCAAAATCTTCTAACTAATACTTTAGTTCTTTAAGTTATTTACTTGAAGATCAGAATTTTGCTAATAGTTTAAAATTGAAAACCCTAAAATAACTACTTTTGTTCTATAAGTTATTTACTGGAAGATCTGCATTTTGTTAATAGTTTAAAATTAAAAACTCTAATTAACTACTTCTGTTCTATAAGTTATTTACATGAAGATCAGTATTTCGTTAATAGTTTAAAATTGAAAACCCTAAAATAACTACTTCTGTTCTATAAGTTATTTACTTGAAGATCAGAATATTGTTAATTGTTTAAAATTGAAAACCCTAAAATACCTACTTTTGTTCTATAAGTTATTTACTTGAAGATTTGCATTTTGTTAATAGTTTAACATTAAAAACTCTAAATTAACTACTTCTGTTCTATAAGTTATTTACTTGAAGATGAGAATGAAGTTAATAGTTTAAAATTGAAAACTCTAAAATAACTACTTTTGTTCTATAAGTTATTTACTTGAAGATTTGCATTTTGTTAATAGTTTAAAATTAAAAACTCTAAATTAACTACTTCTGTTCTATAAGGTATTTACATGAAGATCAAAATATTGTTAATAGTTTAAAATTGAAAACTCTAAAATAACTAATTTTGTTCTACAAGTTATTTACTTGAAGAACAGAATTTTGTAGCAATGTCAAATCAAAATCTTCTAACTAATACTTTAGTTCTTTAAGTTATTTACTTGAAGATTAGAATTTTGCTAATAGTTTAAAATTGAAAACCCTAAAATAACTACTTTTGTTCTATAAGTTATTTACTTGAAGATCTGCATTTTGTTAATAGTTTAAAATTAAAGCTATAATCTAACTACTTTTGTTCTTTTAGTTATTTACTTAAAGAACAGAAATTTGTAGACAATTTAAAATCGAGATCTTCAAACTAATACTTTAGTTCTTTAAGTTATTTACTTGAAGATCAGAATTTTGTTAATAGTTTAAAATTGAAAACCCTAAAATAACTATTTTTGTTCTATAAGTTATTTACTTGAAGATCTGCATTTTGTTAATAGTTTAAAATGAAAAACTCTAAATTAACTACTTCTGTTCTATAAGTTATTTACTTGAAGATCAGAATGTTGTTAATAGTTTAAAATTGAAAACTCTAAAATAACTACTTTTGTTCTATAAGTTATTTACTTGAAGAACAGAATTTTGTAGCAATTTGAAATCAAAATCTTCTAACTAATACTTTAGTTCCTTAAGTTATTTACTTGAAGATCAGAATTTTGTTAATAGCTTAAAATTAAAAACTCTAAATTAACTACTTCTGTTCTATAAGTTATTTATTTGAAGATCAGAATGTTGTTAATAGTTTAAAATTGAAAACTCTAAAATAACTACTTTTGTTCTATAAGTTATTTACTTGAAGATCTGCATTTTGTTAATAGTTTAAAATGAAAAACTCTAAATTAACTACTTCTGTTCTATAAGTTATTTACTTGAAGATCAGAATGTTGTTAATAGTTTAAAATTGAAAACTCTAAAATAACTACTTTTGTTCTATAAGTTATTTACTTGAAGATCTGCATTTTGTTAATAGTTTAAAATTAAAAACTCTAAATTAACTACTTCTGTTCTATAAGTTATTTACTTGAAGATCAGAATTTTGTTAATAGTTTAAAATTGAAAACCCCCAAATACCTACTTTTGTTCTATAAGTTATTTACTTGAAGATTTGCATTTTGTTAATAGTTTAACATTAAAAACTCTAAATTAACTACTTCTGTTCTATAAGTTATTTATTTGAAAATCACTATTTTGTTAATAGTTTCAAATTAAAGCTATAAACTAACTACTTTTGTTCTTTTAGTTTTTTACTTAAAGAACAGTAATTTGTAGACAATTTAAAATCGAGATCTTCAAACTAATACTTTAGTTCATTAAGTTATTTACTTGAAGATCAGAATTTTGTTAATAGTTTAAAATTGAAAACCCTAAAATAACTATTTTTGTTCTATAAGTTATTTACTTGAAGATCTGCATTTTGTTAATAGTTTAAAATGAAAAACTCTAAATTAACTACTTCTGTTCTATAAGTTATTTACTTGAAGATCAGAATGTTGTTAATAGTTTAAAACTGAAAACTCTAAAATAACTACTTTTGTTCTATAAGTTATTTACTTGAAGAACAGAATTTTGTAGCAATTTGAAATCAAAATCTTCTAACTAATACTTTAGTTCCTTAAGTTATTTACTTGAAGATCAGAATTTTTTTAATAGCTTAAAATTAAAAACTCTAAATTAACTACTTCTGTTCTATAAGTTATTTACATGAAGATCAGAATTTTGTTAATAGTTTAAAATTGAAAACCCTAAAATAACTACTTTTGTTCTATAAGTTATTTACTTGAAGATCTGCATTTTGTTAATAGTTTAAAATTAAAAACTCTAAATTAACTACTTCTGTTCTATAAGTTATTTTCATGAAGATCAGAATTTTGTTAATAGTTTAAAATTGAAAACCCTAAAATAACTACTTTTGTTCTATAAGTTATTTACTTGAAGATCTGCATTTTGTTAATAGTTTAAAATTAAAAACTCTAAATTAACTACTTCTGTTCTATAAGTAATTTACATGAAGATCAAAATATTGTTAATAGTTTAAAATTGAAAACTCTAAAATAACTACTTTTGTTCTACAAGTTATTTACTTGAAGAATAGAATTTTGTAGCAATGTAAAATCAAAATCTTCTAACTAATACTTTAGTTCTTCAAGTTATTTACTTGAAGATTAGAATTTTGCTAATAGTTTAAAATTGAAAACCCTAAAATAACTACTTTTGTTCTATAAGTTATTTACTTGAAGATCTGCATTTTGTTAATAGTTTAAAATTAAAGCTATAATCTAACTATTTTTGTTCTTTTAGTTATTTACTTAAAGAACAGAAATTTGTAGACAATTTAAAATCGAGATCTTCAAACTAATACTTTAGTTCTTTAAGTTATTTACTTGAAGATCAGAATTTTGTTAATAGTTTAAAATTGAAAACCTTAAAATAACTACTTTTGTACTATAAGTTATTTACTTGAAGATCTGCATTTTGTTAATAGTTTAAAATTAAAAACTCTAAATTAACTACTTCTGTTCTATAAGTTATTTACTTGAAGATCAGAATTTTGTTAATAGTTTAAAATTGAAAACCCTAAAATACCTACTTTTGTTCTATAAGTTATTTACTTGAAGATTTGCATTTTGTTAATAGTTTAACATTAAAAACTCTAAATTAACTACTTCTGTTCTATATGTTATTTATTTGAAAATCACTATTTTGTTAATAGTTTCAAATTAAAGCTATAAACTAACTACTTTTGTTCTTTTAGTTTTTTACTTAAAGAACAGAAATTTGTAGACAATTTAAAATCGAGATCTTCAAACTAATACTTTAGTTCTTTAAGTTATTTACTTGAAGATCAGAATTTTGTTAATAGTTTAAAATTGAAAACCCTAAAATAACTATTTTTGTTCTATAAGTTATTTACTTGAAGATCTGCATTTTGTTAATAGTTCAAAATTAAAAACTCTAAATTAACCACTTCTGTTCTATAAGTTATTTACTTGAAGATCAGAATATTGTTAATAGTTTAAAATTGAAAACCCTAAAATAATTACTTTTGTTCTATAAGTTATTTACTTGAAGATCTGCATTTTGTTATTAGTTAAAATTAAAAACTCTAAATTAACTACTTCTGTTCTATAAGTTATTTACTTGAAATTCAGCATTTTGATAATAGTTTAAAATTAAAAACTCTAAGTTAACTACTTCTGGTCTATAAGTTATTTATTTGAAAATCACTATTTTGTTAATAGTTTCAAATTAAACCTATAAACTAACTACTTTTGTTCTTTTAGTTTTTTACTTAAAGAACAGAAATTTGTAGACAAATTAAAATCGAGATCTTCAAACTAATACTTTAGTTCTATAAGTTATTTACTTGAAAATCAGAATGTTGTTAATAGCTTAAAATTAAAAACTCTAAATTAACTACTTCTGTTCTATATGTTATTTACTTAAAGAACAGAAATTTGTAGACAATTTAAAATCGAAATCTTCACACTAATACTTTAGTTCTTTAAGTTATTTACTTGAAGATCTGCATTTTGTTAATAGTTTAAAATTAAAAACTCTAAATTAACTACTTCTGTTCTATAAGTTATTTACATGAAGATCAGAATTTTGTTAATAGTTTAATATTGAAAACCTTAAAATAACTTCTATTGTTCTATAAGTTATTTACTTGAAGATCTGCATTTTGTTAATAGTTTAAAATTAAAGCTATAATCTAACCACTTTTGTTCTTTTAGTTAATTACTTAAAGAACAGAATTATGTAGACAATTTAAAATCATAATCTTCAAACTAATACTTTGATTCCTTAAGTTATTTACTTGAAGATCAGAATTTTGTTAATAGTTTAAAATTGAAACCCTTAAAATAACTACTTTTGTTCTATAAGTTATTTACTTGAAGATCTGCATTTTGTTAATAGTTTAAAATTAAAAACTCTAAATTAACTACTTCTGTTCTATAAGTTATTTACATGAAGATCAGAATATTGTTAATAGTTTAAAATTGAAAACTCTAAAATAACTACCTTAGTTCTATAAGTTATTTACTTGAAGAACAGAATTGTGTAGCAATGTAAAATCAAAATCTTCTAACTAATACTTTAGTTCTTTAAGTTATTTACTTGAAGATCAGAATATTGTTAATAGTTTAAAATTGAAAACCCTAAAATACCTACTTTTGTTCTATAAGTTATTTACTTGAAGATTTGCATTTTGTTAATAGTTTAACATTAAAAACTCTAAATTAACTACTTCTGTTCTATAAGTTATTTACTTGAAGATGAGAATGATGTTAATAGTTTAAAATTGAAAACTCTAAAATAACTACTTTTGTTCTATAAGTTATTTACTTGAAGAACAGAATTTTGTAGCAATGTAAAATCAAAATCTTCTAACTAATACTTTAGTTCTTTAAGTTATTTACTTGAAGATCAGAATTTTGCTAATAGTTTAAAATTGAAAACCCTAAAATAACTACTTTTGTTCTATAAGTTATTTACTTGAAGATCTGCATTTTGTTAATAGTTTAAAATTAAAAACTCTAAATTAACTACTTCTGTTCTATATGTTATTTACTTAAAGAACAGAAATTTGTAGACAATTTAAAATCGAAATCTTCACACTAATACTTTTGTTCTTTAAGTTATTTACTTGAAGATCTGCATTTTGTTAATAGTTTAAAATTGAAAACTCTAAAATAACTACCTTAGTTCTATAAGTTATTTACTTGAAGAACAGAATTGTGTAGCAATGTAAAATCAAAATCTTCTAACTAATACTTTAGTTCTTTAAGTTATTTACTTGAAGATCAGAATATTGTTAATAGTTTAAAATTGAAAACCCTAAAATACCTACTTTTGTTCTATAAGTTATTTACTTGAAGATTTGCATTTTGTTAATAGTTTAACATTAAAAACTCTAAATTAACTACTTCTGTTCTATACGTTATTTACTTGAAGATGAGAATGATGTTAATAGTTTAAAATTGAAAACTCTAAAATAACTACTTTTGTTCTATAAGTTATTTACTTGAAGAACAGAATTTTGTAGCAATGTAAAATCAAAATCTTCTAACTAATACTTTAGTTCTTTAAGTTATTTACTTGAAGATCAGAATTTTGCTAATAGTTTAAAATTGAAAACCCTAAAATAACTACTTTTGTTCTATAAGTTATTTACTTGAAGATCTGCATTTTGTTAATAGTTTAAAATTAAAAACTCTAAATTAACTACTTCTGTTCTATATGTTATTTACTTAAAGAACAGAAATTTGTAGACAATTTAAAATCGAAATCTTCACACTAATACTTTTGTTCTTTAAGTTATTTACTTGAAGATCTGCATTTTGTTAATAGTTTAAAATTAAAAACTCTAAATTAACTACTTCTGTTCTATAAGTTATTTACATGAAGATCAGAATTTTGTTAATAGTTTAAAATTGAAAACCTTAAAATAACTTCTTTTGTTCTATAAGTTATTTACTTGAAGATCTGCATTTTGTTAATAGTTTAAAATTAAAGCTATAATCTAACTACTTTTGTTCTTTTAATTAATTACTTAAAGAACAGAAATATGTAGACAATTTAAAATCATAATCTTCAAACTAATACTTTGATTCCTTAAGTTATTTACTTAAAGATCAGAATTTTGTTAATAGTTTAAAATTGAAAACCCTAAAATAACTACTTTTGTTCTATAAGTTATTTACTTGAAGATCTGCATTTTGTTAATAGTTTAAAATTAAAAACTCTAAATTAACTACTTCTGTTCTATAAGTTATTTACATGAAGATCAGAATATTGTTAATAGTTTAAAATTGAAAACTCTAAAATAACTACTTTTGTTCTATAAGTTATTTACTTGAAGAACAGAATTGTGTAGCAATTTAAAATCAAAATCTTCTAACTAATACTTTAGTTCTTTAAGTTATTTACTTGAAGATCAGAATTTTGCTAATAGTTTAAAATTGAAAACCCTAAAATAACTACTTTTGTTCTATAAGTTATTAACTGGAAGATCTGCATTTTGTTAATAGTTTAAAATTAAAAACTCTAATTTACTACTTCTGTTCTATAAGTTATTTACATGAAGATCAGTATTTCGTTAATAGTTTAAAATTGAAAACCCTAAAATAACTACTTCTGTTCTATAAGTTATTTACTTGAAGATCAGAATATTGTTAATTGTTTAAAATTGAAAACCTTAAAATACCTACTTTTGTTCTATAAGTTATTTACTTGAAGATTTGCATTTTGTTAATAGTTTAACATTAAAAACTCTAAATTAACTACTTCTGTTCTATAAGTTATTTACTTGAAGATGAGAATGATGTTAATAGTTTAAAATTGAAAACTCTAAAATAACTACTTTTGTTCTATAAGTTATTTACTTGAAGATTTGCATTTTGTTAATAGTTTAAAATTAAAAACTCTAAATTAACTGCTTCTGTTCTATAAGTTATTTACATGAAGATCAGTATTTCGTTAATAGTTTAAAATTGAAAACCCTAAAATAACTACTTCTGTTCTATAAGTTATTTACTTGAAGATCTGCATTTTGTTAATAGTTTAAAATTAAAAACTCTAAATTAACTACTTCTGTTCTATAAGTTATTTACTTGAAGAACAGAATTTTGTAGCAATTTAAAATCAAAATCTTCTAACTAATACTTTAGTTCTTTACGTTATTTACTTGAAGATCAGAATTTAGCTAATAGTTTAAAATTGAAAACCCTAAAATAACTACTTTTGTTCTATAAGTTATTTACTTGAAGATCTGCAATTTGTTAATAGTTTAAAATTAAAAACTCTAAATTAACTACTTCTGTTCTATAAGTTATTTACATGAAGATCAGTATTTTGTTAATAGTTTAAAATTGAAAACCCTAAAATAACTACTTCTGTTCTATAAGTTATTTACTTGAAGATCAGAATATTGTTAATAGTTTAAAATTGAAAACTCTAAAATAACTACTTTTGTTCTATAAGTTATTTACTTGTAGAACAGAATTTTGTAGCAATTTAAAATCAAAATCTTCTAATACTTTAGTTCCTTAAGTTATTTACTTGAAGATCAGAATTTTGTTAATAGTTTAAAATTAAAAATTCTAAATTAACTACTTCTGTTCTATAAGTTATTTACATGAAGATCAGTATTTTGTTAATAGTTTAAAATTGATAACCCTAAAATAACTACTTTTGTTCTATAAGTTATTTACTTGAAGAACAGAATTAAGTTAAGTATATGAAGATCAGTATTTTGTTAATAGTTTAAAATTGAAAACCCTAAAATAACTACTTTTGTTCTATAAGTTATTTACTTGAAGATCTGCATTTTGTTAATAGTTTAAAATTAAAAACTCTAAATTAACTACTTCTGTTCTATAAGTTAAGTATATGAAGATCAGTATTTTGTTAATAGTTTAAAATTGAAAACCCTAAAATAACTACTTTTGTTCTATAAGTTATTTACTTGAAGATCTGCATTTTGTTAATAGTTTAAAATTAAAAACTCTAAATTAACTACTTCTGTTCTATAAGTTAAGTATATGAAGATCAGTATTTAGTTAATAGTTTAAAATTGAAAACCCTAAAATAACTACGTTTGTTCTATAAGTTATTTACTTGAAGATCTGCATTTTGTTAATAGTTTAAAATTAAAAACTCTAAATTTACTACTTCTGTTCTATAAGTTATTTACTTGCAGAACAGAATTTTGTAGCAATGTAAAATCAAAATCTTCTAACTAATACTTTAGTTCTTTAAGTTATTTACTTGAAGATCAGAATTTTGCTAATAGTTTAAAATTGAAAACCCTAAAATAACTACTTTTGTTCTATAAGTTATTTACTTGAAGATCTGCATTTTGTTAATAGTTTAAAATTAAAAACTCTAAATTAACTACTTCTGTTCTATAAGTTAAGTATATGAAGATCAGTATTTTGTTAATAGTTTAAAATTGAAAACCCTAAAATAACTACTTTTGTTCTATAAGTTATTTACTTGAAGATCTGCATTTTGTTAATAGTTTAAAATTAAAAACTCTAAAGTAACTACTTCTGTTCTATAAGTTATTTACTTGAAGATCAGTATTTTGTTAATAGTTTAAAATTGAAAACCCTAAAATAACTACTTTTGTTCTATAAGTTATTTACATGAAGATCAGTATTTTGTTAATAGTGTAAAATTGAAAACCCTAAAATAACTACTTTTGTTCTATAAGTTATTTACTTGTAGAACAGAATTTTGTAGCAATTTAAAATCAAAATCTTCTAACTAATACTTTAGTTCCTTAAGTTATTCACTTGAAGATCAGAATTTTGTTAATAGTTTAAAATTGAAAACCCTAAAATAACTACTTTTGTTCTATAAGTTGTTTACTTGAAGATCAGAATATTGTTAATAGTTTAAAATTGAAAACTCTAAAATAACTACTTTAGTTCTATAAGTTATTTACTTGTAGAACAGAATTTTGTAGCAATTTAAAATCAAAATCTTCTAACTAATACTTTAGTTCCTTAAGTTATTTACTTGAAGATCAGAATTTTGTTAATAGTTTAAAATTGAAAACCCTAAAATAACTACTTTTGTTCTATAAGTTATTTACTTGAAGATTTGCATTTTGTTAATAGTTTAACATTAAAAACTCTAAATTAACTACTTCTGTTCTATAAGTTATTTACTTGAAGATCAGAAAGACGTTAATAGTTTAAAATTGAAAACCCTAAAATAACTACTTTTGTTCTATAAGTTATTTACTTGAAGATCAGAATATTGTTAATAGTTTAAAATTGAAAACTCTAAAATAACTATTTTAGTTCTATAAGTTATTTACTTGTAGAACAGAATTTTGTAGCAATTTAAAATCAAAATCTTCTAACTAATACTTTAGTTCCTTAAGTTATTTACTTGAAGATCAGAATTTTGTTAATAGTTTAAAATTGAAAACCCTAAAATAACTACTTTTGTTCTATAAGTTATTTACTTGAGGATCAGAATATTGTTAATAGTTTAAAATTGAAAACTCTAAAATAACTACTTTAGTTCTATAAGTTATTTACTTGTAGAACAGAATTTTGTAGCAATTTAAAATCAAAATCTTCTAACTAATACTTTAGTTCCTTAAGTTATTTACTTGAAGATCAGAATTTTGTTAATAGTTTAAAATTGAAAACCCTAAAATAACTACTTTTGTTCTATAAGTTATTTACTTGAAGATCTGCATTTTGTTAATAGTTTAAAATTAAAAACCCTAAAATAACTACTTTTGTTCTATAAGTTATTTACTTGAAGATCAGAATATTGTTAATAGTTTAAAATTGAAAACTCTAAAATAACTACTTTAGTTCTATATGTTATTTACTTGTAGAACAGAATTTTGTAGCAATTTAAAATCAAAATCTTCTAACTAATACTTTAGTTCCTTAAGTTATTTACTTGAAGAACAGAATTTTGTTAATAGTTTAAAATTAAAAACCCTAAAATAACTACTTTTGTTCTATAAGTTATTTACTTGAAGATCTGCATTTTGTTAATAGTTTAAAATTAAAAACTCTAAATTAACTACTTCTGTTCAATAAGTTATTTACATGAAGATCAGTATTTTGTTAATAGTTTAAAATTGAAAACCCTAAAATAACTACTTTTGTTCTATAGGTTATTTACTTGAAGAACAGAATTTTGTAGCAATGTAAAGTCAAAATCTTCTAACTAATACTTTAGTTCTTTAAGTTATTTACTTGAAGATCAGAATTTTATAATAGTTTAAAATTGAAAACCCTAAAATAACTAATTTTGTTCTATAAGTTATTTGCTTGAAGATCTGCATTTTGTTAGTAGTTTAAAATTAAAAACTCTAAATTAACTACTTCTGTTCTATAAGTTATTTACTTGAAGATCAGAATTTTGTTAATAGTTTAAAATTGAAAACTCTAAAATAACTACTTGTGTTCTATAAGTTATTTACTTGAAGAACAGAATTTTGTTAATAATTTAAAATTAAAAACCCTAAAATAACTACTTTTGTTCTATAAGTTTATTACTTGAAGATCTGCATTTTGTTAATAGTTTAAAATTAAAAACTCTAAAATAACTACTTTTGTTCTATAAGTTATTTACTTGAAGATCTGCATTTTGTTAATAGTTTAAAATTAAAAACTCTAAATTAACTACTTCTGTTCTATAAGTTATTTACTTGAAGATCAGAATTTTGCTAATAGTTTAAAATTGAAAACCTTATAATAACTACTTTTTTCTATAAGTTATTTACTTGAAGATCTGCATTTTGTTAATAGTTTAAAATTAAAGCTATAATATAACTACTTTTGTTCTTTTAGTTAGTTACTTAAAGAACAGAAATTTGTAGACAATTTAAAATCGAAGTCTTCAAACTAATACTTTAGTTCTTTAAGTTATTTACATGAAGATCAGTATTTTGTTAATAGTTTAAAATTGAAAACTCTAAAATAACTACTTTTGTTCTATAAGTTATTTACTTGAAGATCTGCATTTTGTTAACAGTTTAAAATTAAAAACTCTAAATTAACTACTTCTGTTCTATAAGTTATTTACTTGAAGATCAGAATATTATTAATAGTTTAAAATTGAAAACTCTAAAATAACTACTGTTGTTCTATAAGTTATTTACTTGTAGAACAGAATTTTGTAGCAATTTAAAATCAAAATCTTCTAACTAATACTTTAGTTCCTTAAGTTATTTACTTGAAGATCAGAATTTTGTTAATGGTTTAAAATTGAAAACCCTAAAATAACTACTTTTGTTCTATAAGTTATTTACATGAAGATCAGTATTTTGTTAATAGTTTAAAATTGAAAACCCTAAAATAACTACTTTTGTTCTATAAGTTATTTACTTGTAGAACAGAATTTTGTAGCAATTTAAAATCAAAATCTTCTAACTAATACTTTAGTTCCTTAAGTTATTTATTTGAAGATCAGAATTTTGCTAATAGTTTAAAATTGAAAACCCTAAAATAACTACTTTTGTTCTATAAGTTATTTACTTGAAGATCAGAATTTTGCTAATGGTTTAAAATTGAAAACCCTAAAATAACTACTTTTGTTCTATAAGTTATTTACTTGAAGATTTGCATTTTGTTAATAGTTTAAAATTAAAAACTCTAAATTAACTACTTCTGTTCTATAAGTTATTTACATGAAGATCAAAATATTGTTAATAGTTTAAAATTGAAAACTCTAAAATAACTACTTTTGTTCTACAAGTTATTTACTTGAAGAAGTAAATAATAAGAAATAAACAAAAAAAAATTTTGTTAATAGTTTAAAATTGAAAACCCTAAAATAACTACTTTTGTTCTATAAGTTATTTACTTGAAGATCTGCATTTTGTTAATAGTTTAAAATTAAAAACTCTAAATTAACTACTTTTGTTCTATAAGTTATTTACTTGAAGATCTGCATTTTGTTAATAGTTTAAAATTAAAAACTCTAAATTAACTACTTCTGTTCTATAAGTTATTTACTTGAAGATCAGAATATTGTTAATAGTTTAAAATTGAAAACTCTAAAATAACTACTTTTGTTCTATAAGTTATTTACTTGAAGAACAGAATTTTGTAGCAATGTAAAGTCAAAATCTTCTAACTAATACTTTAGTTCTTTAAGTTATTTACTTGAAGATCAGAATTTTATAATAGTTTAAAATTGAAAACCCTAAAATAACTAATTTTGTTCTATAAGTTATTTGCTTGAAGATCTGCATTTTGTTAGTAGTTTAAAATTAAAAACTCTAAATTAACTACTTCTGTTCTATAAGTTATTTACTTGAAGATCAGAATTTTGTTAATAGTTTAAAATTGAAAACTCTAAAATAACTACTTTTGTTCTATAAGTTATTTACTTGAAGAACAGAATTTTGTTAATAGTTTAAAATTAAAAACCCTAAAATAACTACTTTTGTTCTATAAGTTATTTACTTGAAGATCTGCATTTTGTTAATAGTTTAAAATTAAAAACTCTAAATTAACTACTTCTGTTCAATAAGTTATTTACATGAAGATCAGTATTTTGTTAATAGTTTAAAATTGAAAACCCTAAAATAACTACTTTTGTTCTATAGGTTATTTACTTGAAGAACAGAATTTTGTAGCAATGTAAAGTCAAAATCTTCTAACTAACACTTTAGTTCTTTAAGTTATTTACTTGAAGATCAGAATTTTATAATAGTTTAAAATTGAAAACCCTAAAATAACTAATTTTGTTCTATAAGTTATTTGCTTGAAGATCTGCATTTTGTTAGTAGTTTAAAATTAAAAACTCTAAATTAACTACTTCTGTTCTATAAGTTATTTACTTGAAGATCAGAATTTTGTTAATAGTTTAAAATTGAAAACTCTAAAATAACTACTTGTGTTCTATAAGTTATTTACTTGAAGAACAGAATTTTGTTAATAATTTAAAATTAAAAACCCTAAAATAACTACTTTTGTTCTATAAGTTTATTACTTGAAGATCTGCATTTTGTTAATAGTTTAAAATTAAAAACTCTAAATTAACTACTTCTGTTCAATAAGTTATTTACATGAAGATCAGTATTTTGTTAATAGTTTAAAATTGAAAACCCTAAAATAACTACTTTTGTTCTATAAGTTATTTACTTGAAGATCTGCATTTTGTTAATAGTTTAAAATTAAAAACTCTAAATTAACTACTTCTGTTCTATAAGTTATTTACTTGAAGATCAGAATTTTGCTAATAGTTTAAAATTGAAAACCCTATAATAACTACTTTTTTCTATAAGTTATTTACTTGAAGATCTGCATTTTGTTAATAGTTTAAAATTAAAGCTATAATATAACTACTTTTGTTCTTTTAGTTAGTTACTTAAAGAACAGAAATTTGTAGACAATTTAAAATCGAAGTCTTCAAACTAATACTTTAGTTCTTTAAGTTATTTACATGAAGATTAGTATTTTGTTAATAGTTTAAAATTGAAAACTCTAAAATAACTACTTTTGTTCTATAAGTTATTTACTTGAAGATCTGCATTTTGTTAACAGTTTAAAATTAAAAACTCTAAATTAACTACTTCTGTTCTATAAGTTATTTACTTGAAGATCAGAATATTGTTAATAGTTTAAAATTGAAAACTCTAAAATAACTACTGTTGTTCTATAAGTTATTTACTTGTAGAACAGAATTTTGTAGCAATTTAAAATCAAAATCTTCTAACTAATACTTTAGTTCCTTAAGTTATTTACTTGAAGATCAGAATTTTGTTAATAGTTTAAAATTGAAAACCCTAAAATAACTACTTTTGTTCTATAAGTTATTTACATGAAGATCAGTATTTTGTTAATAGTTTAAAATTGAAAACCCTAAAATAACTACTTTTGTTCTATAAGTTATTTACTTGTAGAACAGAATTTTGTAGCAATTTAAAATCAAAATCTTCTAACTAATACTTTAGTTCCTTAAGTTATTTACTTGAAGATCAGAATTTTGCTAATAGTTTAAAATTTAAAACCCTAAAATAACTACTTTTGTTCTATAAGTTATTTACTTGAAGATCAGAATTTTGCTAATGGTTTAAAATTGAAAACCCTAAAATAACTACTTTTGTTCTATAAGTTATTTACTTGAAGATTTGCATTTTGTTAATAGTTTAAAATTAAAAACTCTAAATTAACTACTTCTGTTCTATAAGTTATTTACATGAAGATCAAAATATTGTTAATAGTTTAAAATTGAAAACTCTAAAATAACTACTTTTGTTCTACAAGTTATTTCCTTGAAGAAGTAAATAATAAGAAATAAACAAAAAAAAATTTTGTTAATAGTTTAAAATTGAAAACCCTAAAATAACTACTTTTGTTCTATAAGTTATTTACTTGAAGAACAGAATTTTGTAGCAATGTAAAATCAAAATCTTCTAACTAATACTTTAGTTCTTTAAGTTATTTACTTGAAGATCAGAATTTTGCTAATAGTTTAAAATTAAAAACTCTAAATTAACTACTTCTGTTCTATAAGTTAAGTATATGAAGATCAGTATTTTGTTAATAGTTTAAAATTGAAAACCCTAAAATAACTACTTTTGCTCTATAAGTTATTTACTTGAAGATCTGCATTTTGTTAATAGTTTAAAATTAAAAACTCTAAATTAACTACTTCTGTTCTATAAGTTAAGTATATGAAGATCAGTAATTTGTTAATAGTTTAACATTGAAAACCCTAAAATAACTACTTTTGTTCTATAAGTTATTTACTTGAAGAACAGAATTTTGTAGCAATGTAAAGTCAAAATCTTCTAACTAACACTTTAGTTCTTTAAGTTATTTACTTGAAGATCAGAATTTTATAATAGTTTAAAATTGAAAACCCTAAAATAACTACTTTTGTTCTATAAGTTATTTACTTGAAGATCTGCATTTTGTTAATAGTTTAAAATTAAAAATTCTAAATTAACTACTTCTGTTCTATAAGTTATTTACATGAAGATCAGTATTTTGTTAATAGTTTAAAATTGATAACCCTAAAATAACTACTTTTGTTCTATAAGTTATTTACTTGAAGAACAGAATTAAGTTAAGTATATGAAGATCAGTATTTTGTTAATAGTTTAAAATTGAAAACCCTAAAATAACTACTTTTGTTCTATAAGTTATTTACTTGAAGATCTGCATTTTGTTAATAGTTTAAAATTAAAAACTCTAAATTAACTACTTCTGTTCTATAAGTTATTTACTTGAAGAACAGAATTTTGTAGCAATTTAAAATCAAAATCTTCTAACTAATACTTTAGTTCTTTAAGTTATTTACTTGAAGATCAGAATTTTGCTAATAGTTTAAAATTGAAAACCCTAAAATAACTACTTTTGTTCTATAAGTTATTTACTTGAAGATCTGCAATTTGTTAATAGTTTAAAATTAAAAACTCTAAATTAACTACTTCTGTTCTATAAGTTATTTACATGAAGATCAGTATTTTGTTAATAGTTTAAAATTGAAAACCCTAAAATAACTACTTCTGTTCTATAAGTTATTTACTTGAAGATCAGAATATTGTTAATAGTTTAAAATTGAAAACTCTAAAATAACTACTTTTGTTCTATAAGTTATTTACTTGTAGAACATAATTTTGTAGCAATTTAAAATCAAAATCTTCTAACTAATACTTTAGTTCCTTAAGTTATTTACTTGAAGATCAGAATTTTGTTAATAGTTTAAAATTAAAAATTCTAAATTAACTACTTCTGTTCTATAAGTTATTTACATGAAGATCAGTATTTTGTTAATAGTTTAAAATTGATAACCCTAAAATAACTACTTTTGTTCTATAAGTTATTTACTTGAAGAACAGAATTAAGTTAAGTATATGAAGATCAGTATTTTGTTAATAGTTTAAAATTGAAAACCCTAAAATAACTACTTTTGTTCTATAAGTTATTTACTTGAAGATCTGCATTTTGTTAATAGTTTAAAATTAAAAACTCTAAATTAACTACTTCTGTTCTATAAGTTATTTACTTGAAGAACAGAATTTTGTAGCAATTTAAAATCAAAATCTTCTAACTAATACTTTAGTTCTTTAAGTTATTTACTTGAAGATCAGAATTTTGCAAATAGTTTAAAATTGAAAACCCTAAAATAACTACTTTTGTTCTATAAGTTATTTACTTGAAGATCTGCAATTTGTTAAAAGTTTAAAATTAAAAACTCTAAATTAACTACTTCTGTTCTATAAGTTATTTACATGAAGATCAGTATTTTGTTAATAGTTTAAAATTGAAAACCCTAAAATAACTACGTTTGTTCTATAAGTTATTTACTTGAAGAACAGAATTTTGTAGCAATGTAAAATCAAAATCTTCTAACTAATACTTTAGTTCTTTAAGTTATTTACTTGAAGATCAGAATTTTGCTAATAGTTTAAAATTGAAAACCCTAAAATAACTACTTTTGTTCTATAAGTTATTTACTTGAAGATCTGCATTTTGTTAATAGTTTAAAATTAAAAACTCTAAATTAACTACTTCTGTTCTATAAGTTATTTACATGAAGATCAGTATTTTGTTAATAGTTTAAAATTGAAAACCCTAAAATAACTACTTTTGTTCTATAAGTTATTTACTTGAAGAACAGAATTTTGTAGCAATGTAAAATCAAAATCTTCTAACTAATACTTTAGTTCTTTAAGTTATTTACTTGAAGATCAGAATTTTGCTAATAGTTTAAAATTGAAAACCCTAAAATAACTACTTTTGTTCTATAAGTTATTTACTTGAAGATCTGCATTTTGTTAATAGTTTAAAATTAAAAACTCTAAATTAACTACTTCTGTTCTATAAGTTAAGTATATGAAGATCAGTATTTTGTTAATAGTTTAAAATTGAAAACCCTAAAATAACTACTTTTATTCTATAAGTTATTTACTTGAAGATCTGCATGTTGTTAATAGTTTAAAATTAAAAACTCTAAATTAACTACTTCTGTTCTATAAGTTATTTACTTGAAGATCAGTATTTTGTTAATAGTTTAAAATTGCAAACCCTAAAATAACTACTTTTGTTCTATAAGTTATTTACATGAAGATCAGTATTTTGTTAATAGTTTAAAATTGAAAACCCTAAAATAACTACTTTTGTTCTATAAGTTATTTACTTGTAGAACAGAATTTTGTAGCAATTTAATATCAAAATCTTCTAACTAATACTTTAGTTCCTTAAGTTATTTACTTGAAGATCAGAATGTAGTTAATAGTTTAAAATTGAAAACCCTAAAATAACTACTTTTGTTCTATAAGTTATTTACTTGAAGATCTACATTTTGTTAATAGTTTAAAATTAAAAACCCTAAATTAACTACTTCTGTTCTATAAGTTAAGTATATGAAGATCAGTATTTTGTTAATAGTTTAAAATTGAAAACCCTAAAATAACTACTTTTGTTCTATAAGTTATTTACTTGAAGATCTGCATTTTGTTAATAGTTTAAAATTAAAAACTCTAAATTAACTACTTCTGTTCTATAAGTTATTTACTTGAAGAACAGAATTTTGTAGCAATTTAAAATCAAAATCTTCTAACTAATACTTTAGTTCTTTAAGTTATTTACTTGAAGATCAGAATTTTGCTAATAGTTTAAAATTGAAAACCCTAAAATAACTACTTTTGTTCTATAAGTTATTTACTTGAAGATCTGCATTTTGTTATTAGTTTAAAATTAAAAACTCTAAATTAACTACTTCTGTTCTATAAGTTATTTACATGAAGATCAGTATTTTGTTAATAGTTTAAAATTGAAAAACCTAAAATAACTACTTCTGTTCTATAAGTTATTTACTTGAAGATCAGAATATTGTTAATAGTTTAAAATTGAAAACTCTAAAATAACTACTTTTGTGTTATAAGTTATTTACTTGTAGAACAGAATTTTGTAGCAATTTAAAATCAAAATCTTCTAACTAATACTTTAGTTCCTTAAGTTATTTACTTGAAGATCTGAATTTTGTTAATAGTTTAAAATTGAAAACCCTAAAATAACTACTTTTGTTCTATAAGTTATTTACTTGAAGATCTGCATTTTGTTAATAGTTTAAAATTGAAAACCCTAAAATAACTACATTTGCTCTATAAGTTATTAACTTGTAGAACAGAATTTTGTAGCAATTTAATATCAAAATCTTCTAACTAATACTTTAGTTCTTTAAGTTATTTACTTGAAGATCAGAATTTTGTAGCAATGTAAAATCAAAATCTTCTAACTAATACTTTAGTTCTTTAAGTTATTTACTTGAAGATCAGAATTTTGCTAATAGTTTAAAATTGAAAACCCTAAAATAACTACTTTTGTTCTATAAGTTATTTACTTGAAGATCTGCATTTTGTTAATAGTTTAAAATTAAAAACTCTAAATTAACTACTTCTGTTCTATAAGTTAAGTATATGAAGATCAGTATTTTGTTAATAGTTTAAAATTGAAAACCCTAAAATAACTACTTTTGTTCTATAAGTTATTTACTTGAAGATCTGCATTTTGTTAATAGTTTAAAATTAAAAACTCTAAATTAACTACTTCTGTTCTATAAGTTATTTACTTGAAGATCAGTATTTTGTTAATAGTTTAAAATTAAAAACCCTAAAATAACTACTTTTGTTCTATAAGTTATTTACATGAAGATCAGTATTTTGTTAATAGTTTAAAATTGAAAACCCTAAAATAACTACTTTTGTTCTATAAGTTATTTACTTGTAGAACAGAATTTTGTAGCAATTTAAAATCAAAATCTTCTAACTAATACTTTAGTTCCTTAAGTTATTTACTTGAAGATCAGAATTTTGTTAATAGTTTAAAATTGAAAACCCTAAAATAACTACTTTTGTTCTATAAGTTATTTACTTGAAGAACAGAATTTTGTAGCAATGTAAAGTCAAAATCTTCTAACTAATACTTTAGTTCTTTAAGTTATTTACTTGAAGATCAGAATTTTATAATAGTTTAAAATTGAAAACCCTAAAATAACTAATTTTGTTCTATAAGTTATTTACTTGAAGATCTGCATTTTGTTAGTAGTTTAAAATTAAAAACTCTAAATTAACTACTTCTGTTCTATAAGTTATTTACTTGAAGATCAGAATTTTGTTAATAGTTTAAAATTGAAAACTCTGAAATAACTACTTTTGTTCTATAAGTTATTTACTTGAAGAACAGAATTTTGTAGCAACTTAAAATCAAAATCTTCTAACTAATACTTTAGTTCCTTAAGTTATTTACTTGAAGATCAGAATTTTGTTAATAGTTTAAAATTGAAAACCCTAAAATAACTACTTTTGTTCTATAAGTTATTTACTTGAAGAACAGAATTTTATAGCAATGTAAAGTCAAAATCTTCTAACTAATACTTTAGTTCTTTAAGTTATTTACTTGAAGATCAGAATTTTATAATAGTTTAAAATTGAAAACCCTAAAATAACTACTTTTGTTCTATAAGTTATTTACTTGAAGAACAGAATTAAGTTAAGTATATGAAGATCAGTATTTTGTTAATAGTTTAAAATTGAAAACCCTTAAATAACTACTTTTGTTCTATAAGTTATTTACTTGAAGATCTGCATTTTGTTAATAGTTTAAAATTAAAAACTCTAAATTAACTACTTCTGTTCTATAAGTTATTTACTTGAAGAACAGAATTTTGTAGCAATTTAAAATCAAAATCTTCTAACTAATACTTTAGTTCTTTAAGTTATTTACTTGAAGATCAGAATTTTGCTAATAGTTTAAAATTGAAAACCCTAAAATAACTACTTTTGTTCTATAAGTTATTTACTTGAAGATCTGCAATTTGTTAATAGTTTAAAATTAAAAACTCTAAATTAACTACTTCTGTTCTATAAGTTATTTACATGAAGATCAGTATTTTGTTAATAGTTTAAAATTGAAAACCCTAAAATAACTACGTTTGTTCTATAAGTTATTTACTTGAAGAACAGAATTTTGTAGCAATGTAAAATCAAAATCTTCTAACTAATACTTTAGTTCTTTAAGTTATTTACTTGAAGATCAGAATTTTGCTAATAGTTTAAAATTGAAACCCTAAAATAACTACTTTTGTTCTATAAGTTATTTACTTGAAGATCTGCATTTTGTTAATAGTTTAAAATTAAAAACTCTAAATTAACTACTTCTGTTCTATAAGTTATTTACATGAAGATCAGTATTTTGTTAATAGTTTAAAATTGAAAACCCTAAAATAACTACTTTTGTTCTATAAGTTATTTACTTGAAGAACAGAATTTTGTAGCAATGTAAAATCAAAATCTTCTAACTAATACTTTAGTTCTTTAAGTTATTTACTTGAAGATCAGAATTTTGCAAATAGTTTAAAATTGAAAACCCTAAAATAACTACTTTTGTTCTATAAGTTATTTACTTGAAGATCTGCATTTTGTTAATAGTTTAAAATTAAAAACTCTAAATTAACTACTTCTGTTCTATAAGTTAAGTATATGAAGATCAGTATTTTGTTAATAGTTTAAAATTGAAAACCCTAAAATAACTACTTTTGTTCTATAAGTTATTTACTTGAAGATCTGCATGTTGTTAATAGTTTATAATTAAAAACTCTAAATTAACTACTTCTGTTCTATAAGTTATTTACTTGAAGATCAGTATTTTGTTAATAGTTTAAAATTGCAAACCCTAAAATAACTACTTTTGTTCTATAAGTTATTTACATGAAGATCAGTATTTTGTTAATAGTTTAAAATTGAAAACCCTAAAATAACTACTTTTGTTCTATAAGTTATTTACTTGTAGAACAGAATTTTGTAGCAATTTAAAATCAAAATCTTCTAACTTATACTTTAGTTCCTTAAGTTATTTACTTGAAGATCAGAATGTAGTTAATAGTTTAAAATTGAAAACCCTAAAATAACTACTTTTGTTCTATAAGTTATTTACTTGAAGATCTACATTTTGTTAATAGTTTAAAATTAAAAACTCTAAATTAACTACTTCTGTTCTATAAGTTAAGTATATGAAGATCAGTATTTTGTTAATAGTTTAAAATTGAAAACCCTAAAATAACTACTTTTGTTCTATAAGTTATTTACTTGAAGATCTGCATTTTGTTAATAGTTTAAAATTAAAAACTCTAAATTAACTACTTCTGTTCTATAAGTTATTTACTTGAAGAACAGAATTTTGTAGCAATTTAAAATCAAAATCTTCTAACTAATACTTTAGTTCTTTAAGTTATTTACTTGAAGATCAGAATTTTGCTAATAGTTTAAAATTGAAAACCCTAAAATAACTACTTTTGTTCTATAAGTTATTTACTTGAAGATCTGCATTTTGTTATTAGTTTAAAATTAAAAACTCTAAATTAACTACTTCTGTTCTATAAGTTATTTACATGAAGATCAGTATTTTGTTAATAGTTTAAAATTGAAAACCCTAAAATAACTACTTCTGTTCTATAAGTTATTTACTTGAAGATCAGAATATTGTTAATAGTTTAAAATTGAAAACTCTATAATAACTACTTTTGTGTTATAAGTTATTTACTTGTAGAACAGAATTTTGTAGCAATTTAAAATCAAAATCTTCTAACTAATACTTTAGTTCCTTAAGTTATTTACTTGAAGATCAGAATTTTGTTAATAGTTTAAAATTGAAAACCCTAAATTAACTACTTTTGTTCTATAAGTTATTTACTTGAAGATCTGCATTTTGTTAATAGTTTAAAATTGAAAACCCTAAAATAACTACTTTTGCTCTATAAGTTATTTACTTGTAGAACAGAATTTTGTAGCAATTTAATATCAAAATCTTCTAACTAATACTTTAGTTCTTTAAGTTATTTACTTGAAGATCAGAATTTTGTAGCAATGTAAAATCAAAATCTTCTAACTAATACTTTAGTTCTTTAAGTTATTTACTTGAAGATCAGAATTTTGCTAATAGTTTAAAATTGAAAACCCTAAAATAACTACTTTTGTTCTATAAGTTATTTACTTGAAGATCTGCATTTTGTTAATAGTTTAAAATTAAAAACTCTAAATTAACTACTTCTGTTCTATAAGTTAAGTATATGAAGATCAGTATTTTGTTAATAGTGTAGGATTAATTACAAGATGTTGATTTAAGTGGATTTATTAAATAGTATATGTACAAGAATGACTAAACTAATTATACTAATTATACAAATATTGCATTCGCATCGTCCGAATGCAATCGTCGTTCGAGCGTTCGTCGTACACTGAGTTTTCTTTAGGGGTAGATCCTCGAGGTTGACTTCACCCCACCCACTCAAGATGCACCCGGTTGACCAACTCCCCGCACCCTACACTCGGCCAATCCTGACACATCACGTTACCCCCGGAACGTGTCACCACCTTCTTCTTCGTCACTGTAGCAGTCCTCAAGATCTTGATCGTCGATCCATGGTTTGATAAAATCTGTGGACGTTGAAGTCTGTTGCGGTCCATCGTGATCTCCCACCTTAATCACCAGATATCGATCATTTCGCAATACCTTGCTAATTTGGTAAGGTCCCAAATATTTCGTAGCGAATTTTAACCCTGGTCCAAATTGCGTTCGCTTGATCGCAATCAAATTGCCCTCCTCATAACTTCGTGCTGCCTTTCGCTTGCTATTGTAACCCTTTTTATTTTCCGCTTGTACTTTCAATATGTTTTCTTTAGCTCGATGTCGTAATTCGTCGCGAACGTCTTGAAACATATCTACCCATTCCTTCTCAATCAGTTCGCGAATCGTTGGGTCGCTATTCATCCTCATATGCGTACCGAATAACAGTTCAAATGGCGTTGTTCCTATGCTTCTCTGCGGGGTTGCGTTTAAATATCTTTGCGCCGTCTCAAGATATTTAAACCATTCTTCGGGTTTAGGTGACGATAACTTTGTCAATAACGGTATGATCGTTCGATTTACCCGTTCAACCTGTCCATTCCCTCTAGGCACACCTACCGTAATTAGACTGTGACTAATACGTTCCTCTTTGCAATATTCGGCAAAGTCACTCGATGTGAACGCCGTTCCCCGATCCGAAATTATTTTACGCGGATTTCCAAAGATTGCCGATTGTCTTTTTAGTTGCGTTAACACTTCCGCTGTGGTCGTCGACCGCGTCGCGTATAACCACACAAACTTTGAAAAAGCATCGATAACTACGAAGATATACCTGTAGCTTTTGCGTGTCGTTTGGAGTGGCCCTAAGTGATCGATATGATACACCGCTAGAGGCACTTCGCCTTTATCGATTGGGTACAAAAATCCTTCTTGCTTTCCGCATTTTTTCTCCGCTAAAATACAGGGAATACAATTGCGTAACACTTCCTCGATCCTTTTACGCATATCGGCAAACCAATATTCCCGCTTAATCAGCAATTCCACTTTACCCGCCGAAAAATGTCCCCTTTTGTGTGTCATCCGTATAACTTGCGATTGCATCGAACGCGGTACTATCAAACACATTTCTCCGTTTATTTCTTTATATAACAGTGCATTATGCATCGCATAACCACTGTTAGCCCGCTTTGCTAATTCACATATGTTAGCTAATTGTTTATCCTTTTGCTGCGCTTTACGGATCCGCGTGATCAAACTAAAGCCGCACTCTTCTATTAGACAGCATGATTGTGTAGGATTCCGACTAAGCGAATCTACGTGAGGCATATTTTTACCTGGTCGATGTTCAATTGAATAGTCAAATTCCTCCAATAATAACGCCCACCTCGCGACCCGGACACATAACTCCTTTTTACTCATTGTTTGTGTAAATGCCTTGCAGTCTGTCACTATCTTAAATGGAACACCTATTAAATAAACCCGCCACTTTTTTAATGCACGAATTATCGCTAACACCTCAAGTTCATAGCTGATGTACTTTTCTTCGCACGGCGTCGTTTTTCCGCTACTATAAAATACTGGATGCAATGCTTTATCTTCCTCGCATTTCTGCAAAAGAATTGCGCCAAAACCGTACATGCTAGCGTCGGTGTGCACTTCCGTTTCCGCGTTTACCCGATACAACCGTAACACTGGTTCTTCACATAACGCTGTTTTCAGTTGTACAAACGCATGTTGTTCTTGTTCCTCAAATTTGAAATCGACATCATTTTTTAACAAATTTGTTAACGGTCGCGCAATCAAAGAATAGTTTCTTATAAACTTCCTGAAATATCCGGTCAACCCGATAAAACTTTGTACTTGTTTCGCACATTTTGGCATGGGAAATCTAGTAACTGCGTTCGTTTTATGCATCGACGGCTTCACGAATCCATTTTCAATTATATGTCCCAAAAACTCAACTTTTGTTTTCAAAAATTGGCACTTTTTCCAATTAATCAATAATCCGTTTTCACTCGCGACTTTCAAAACTGTCTTTAGATTATTTAACGCGCCTTTGTAATCTTTAGCCGGGATAATCAAATCGTCTACATATACCAACACTATACCATCAGCTATCAATTGTTTAAACACCCTGATTATAAATTTTCGAAACACCGCTGGGGAATTACAGAAACCGAATGGTGCCCTCAAAAATTCATATTGTCCGTCCGGCACTACAAAAGCTGTATACTTTTGACTTTTCTCTTCTACGCGCACATGAAAGAAACCGTTTTTCAGGTCGATTGTAGTGAACACTCGCCCCCCCTGTAATCGATCTAATTGATCATCTACCAGTTCCATTGGAAATCGATCTTTAATAACCTTTTTATTCAATAACCGAAAATCCACGCATAACCTACTCGAACCATCCCGTTTTTTAATGAGGACCACCGGGCTCGCGTACTCACTTATCGAAGGGACGACGATTTTATCCCTTAGCCATTCCTCAATTTGCAGGTTCACTATCTCTTTTTCGGCTTGCGCTAATCGTCGGGCACGTTGATACACCGGCACTTCGTCCTTTAAAATAATTGTCATTTTAACGCCTACTTCACACTCCCTATTCGGTTCGTAACTTGATATTAGTTCCTTTATCACTTCTTGGTACGGACCCATCACATCTACTTCGTTCACAGCATGTGTCACCTCGATGTCAAATATATCCGGTTGCGTATTTGGGTTATCCGAAAGTCTCTTTATGCAGATCTTTCCCGCCGTGACCTGCATTTGAGTGCCATTCAGAAAATCGGTGCCTAATAACATCTGGTATTTCATTAGTTCATTAGGCACCACATGTACTTTAATTTTAAACACTTGACCGTCGATCACTGCATCCGTTTCGAATTGCCCGATAGTCCTTTTCTCGGCCGACCCAATTCCCCGAAACGACACTTGATCTTTTGTCAGCACTGGAGCACCAATGTCCGCATGTGCGTCCGCTCTCATCAAAGTTAAATCGCTTCCGGTGTCTACGAGTGTTACTACGCGGTAAACACCAATATAAATGTCTTTGAAGTATTCCTTCACGCCGCACTGAGAATTTTCAATTTTTCTATCGCCGCAAAAACTAACACCATCGTTTCTAGTCACCGCACTGGCTATTCTTTTGACGCATTTTGCCGCAATATGTCCGTGAATTCCACACTCATAACATCTAACACCTTGTCTTTTACTGGGACATGCCGCACTTAAATGGTCTGTTGCATCACAATTAAAACATCTTTTTATGCGCGCACTTTTTCTATTGTCTTCATTACGGTGCTGTAAAATATTGTTTAATTTACTCTGTTCTTCGACACCTCGCGTTCTTGAGTAGTTTAACGAAATTTCTTCGAATGCCTCTAATAACATTTCCGTCGTTTTATACCTCTGCATTCTGGCCTGATCCCGCAAAACTACATCCGGAATTCCATCTATAATATAACTAACCAATTCGTCCTCGTCGATAGTTACGTGGTTTGCAAGAATTCTCTTGTCATGTAGATACTCGCTAAATGATTCGCTCTTCTGCCACGACCTCATCTCAAATTTTCGCCTAAGTTTTAATTTGTTAGGTCGGTGGTCGAACATTGAACGCATTTCTCCAAACAATTCTTCTATGGGAATTTCAAGGTATTCTGGTCTTGAATTAAACCATTCCTTCGCCTTACCTTTAATTCTGGTACCAATTAAAATTCTTGTCAACCCTTCGTTTAACCCGTATGTCTTTTGCAATAGCTTCACTTGCTTTTCCCAGTTTTGATAATTTTCACCATCAAAGTAACTTAACACTTCAGCTATAGCACCTATGTTTGCCCTAGCCGTATTTGTCACCGTTCCTCGTTCTTCGTTATGCGTCCTCGCACGCAACTCGTTTATTTCCCTTCGGATTAACATTAATTCGCGTTCGGCTAACTCCTTCTCGCGTCTTATTAATTCTACTTCTCGTGCATCGTATGTAGTTGTAATGGGCGTCGTCCTCACATTTGCCATTTCACTACCCTCGTCGTCGCTGCCGCCGTCGTCGTCGTCGTCGCCGTCGTTACCTTCGAAATTTTCTTCGTCGCGTTGGAGTTTCTTCCATGCTCCCGTCGGATCGTTTTCCATTAAGCGGTTAAATAGCTCTGCTTTGAGCCCCGTCGTTTTTAACCCTCTTCGTCGTAAAACCTCCTTCAATTCCATCATATTGAAGTCACTAATCACTTTATCCATTCTTGACACTCTATTTAAAATCACGTTATGTTTGGCTAGATAAATCAATCCCGGACGAGCCCCCAATTGTATGATTAATTACAAGATGTTGATTTAAGTGGATTTATTAAATAGTATATGTACAAGAATGACTAAACTAATTATACTAATTATACAAATATTGCATTCGCATCGTCCGAATGCAATCGTCGTTCGAGCGTTCGTCGTACACTGAGTTTTCTTTAGGGGTAGATCCTCGAGGTTGACTTCACCCCACCCACTCAAGATGCACCCGGTTGACCAACTCCCCGCACCCTACAATAGTTTAAAATTGAAAACCCTAAAATAACTACTTTTGTTCTATAAGTTATTTACTTGAAGATCTGCATTTTGTTAATAGTTTAAAATTAAAAACTCTAAATTAACTACTTCTGTTCTATAAGTTATTTACTTGAAGATCAGTATTTTGTTAATAGTTTAAAATTGAAAACCCTAAAATAACTACTTTTGTTCTATAAGTTATTTACATGAAGATCAGTATTTTGTTAATAGTTTAAAATTGAAAACCCTAAAATAACTACTTTTGTTCTATAAGTTATTTACTTGTAGAACAGAATTTTGTAGCAATTTAAAATCAAAATCTTCTAACTAATACTTTAGTTCCTTAAGTTATTTACTTGAAGATCAGAATTTTGTTAATAGTTTAAAATTGAAAACCCTAAAATAACTACTTTTGTTCTATAAGTTATTTACTTGAAGAACAGAATTTTGTAGCAATGTAAAGTCAAAATCTTCTAACTAATACTTTAGTTCTTTAAGTTATTTACTTGAAGATCAGAATTTTATAATAGTTTAAAATTGAAAACCCTAAAATAACTAATTTTGTTCTATAAGTTATTTACTTGAAGATCTGCATTTTGTTAGTAGTTTAAAATTAAAAACTCTAAATTAACTACTTCTGTTCTATAAGTTATTTACTTGAAGATCAGAATTTTGTTAATAGTTTAAAATTGAAAACTCTGAAATAACTACTTTTGTTCTATAAGTTATTTACTTGAAGAACAGAATTTTGTAGCAACTTAAAATCAAAATCTTCTAACTAATACTTTAGTTCCTTAAGTTATTTACTTGAAGATCAGAATTTTGTTAATAGTTTAAAATTGAAAACCCTAAAATAACTACTTTTGTTCTATAAGTTATTTACTTGAAGAACAGAATTTTATAGCAATGTAAAGTCAAAATCTTCTAACTAATACTTTAGTTCTTTAAGTTATTTACTTGAAGATCAGAATTTTATAATAGTTTAAAATTGAAAACCCTAAAATAACTACTTTTGTTCTATAAGTTAATTACTTGAAGATTTGCATTTTGTTAATAGTTTAAAATTAAAAATTCTAAATTAACTACTTCTGTTCTATAAGTTATTTTCATGAAGATCAGTATTTTGTTAATAGTTTAAAATTGAAAACCCTAAAATAACTACTTTTGATCTATAAGTTATTTACTTGAAGAACAGAATTTTGTAGCAATGTAAAATCAAAATCTTCTAACTAATACTTTAGTTCTTTAAGTTATTTACTTGAAGATCAGAATTTTGCTAATAGTTTCAAATTGAAAACCCTAAAATAACTACTTTTGTTCTATAAGTTATTTACTTGAAGATCTGCATTTTGTTAATAGTTTAAAATTAAAGCTATAATATAACTACTTTTGTTCTATTAGTTATTTAATTGAAGATCTGGATTTTGTTAATAGTTTAAAATTAAAAACTCTAAAATAACTACTTTTGTTCTATAAGTTATTTACTTGAAGATCTGCATTTTGTTAATAGTTTAAAATTAAAAACTCTAAATTACCTACTTCTGTTCTATAAGTTATTTACTTGAAGATCAGAATTTTGTTAATAGTTTAAAATTGAAAACCCTAAAATAACTATTTTTGTTCTATAAGTTTTTTACTTGAAGATCTGCATTTTGTTAATAGTTTAAAATTAAAAACTCTAAATTAACTACTTCTGTTCTATAAGTTATTTACTTGAAGATCAGAATGTTGTTAATAGTTTAAAATTGAAAACCCTAAAATAACTACTTTTGTTCTATAAGTTATTTACTTAAAGATCTGCATTTTGTTAATAGTTTAAAATTAAAAACTCTAAATTAACTACTTCTGTTCTATAAGTTATTTACATGAAGATCAGAATTTTGTAGTTTAAAATTGAAAACCCTAAAATAACTACTTTTGTTCTATAAGTTATTTACTTGAAGATTTGCATTTTGTTAATAGTTTAAAATTAAAGCTATAATCTAACTACTATTGTTCTTTTAGTTATTTACTTAAAGAACAGAAATATGTAGACAATTTAAAATCAAAATCTTCAAACTAATACTTTAGTTCTTTAAGTTATTTACTTGAAGATCAGAATTTTGTTAATAGTTTAAAATTGAAAACCCTAAAATAACTACTTTTGTTCTATAAGTTATTTACTTGAAGATCTGCATTTTGTTAATAGTTTAAAATTAAAAACCCTAAATTAACTACTTCTGTTCTATAAGTTATATACATGAAGATCAGAATTTTGTTAATAGTTTAAAATTGAAAACCCTAAAATAACTATTTTTGTTCTATAAGTTATTTACTTAAAGATCTGAATTTTGTTAATTGTTTAAAATTAAAAACTCGAAATTAACTACTTCTGTTCTATAAGTTATTAACATGAAGATCTGAAATTTGTTAATAGTTTAAAATTGAAAACCCTAAAATAACTATTTTTGTTCTATAAGTTATTTACTTAAAGATCTGCATTTTGTTAATAGTTTAAAATTGAAAACTCTGAAATACCTACTTTTGTTCTATAAGTTATTTACTTGAAGAACAGAATTTTGTAGCACTTTAAAATAAAAATCTTCAAACTAATACTTTAGTTCTTTAAGTTATTTACTTGAAGATCAGAATTTTGTTAATAGTTTAAAATTGAAAACCCTAAAATAACTACTTTTGTTCTATAAGTTATTTACTTGAAGATCTGCATTTTGTTAATAGTTTAAAATTAAAAACTCTAAATTACCTACTTCTGTTCTATAAGTTATTTACTTGAAGATCAGAATTTTGTTAATAGTTTAAAATTGAAAACCCTAAAATAACTATTTTTGTTCTATAAGTTATTTACTGGAAGATCTGCATTTTGTTAATAGTTTAAAATTAAAAACTCTAAATTAACTACTTCTGTTCTATAAGTTATTTACTTGAAGATCAGAATGTTGTTAATAGTTTAAAATTGAAAACCCTAAAATAACTACTTTTGTTCTATAAGTTATTTACTTGAAGATCTGCATTTTGTTAATAGTTTAAAATTAAAAACTCTAAATTAACTACTTCTGTTCTATAAGTTATTTACATGAAGATCAGAATTTTGTAGTTTAAAATTGAAAACCCTAAAATAACTACTTTTGTTCTATAAGTTATTTACTTGAAGATTTGCATTTTGTTAATAGTTTAAAATTAAAGCTATAATCTAACTACTATTGTTCTTTTAGTTATTTACTTAAAGAACAGAAATATGTAGACAATGTAAAATCAAAATCTTCTAACTAATACTTTAGTTCTTTAAGTTATTTACTTGAAGATCAGAATTTTGCTAATAGTTTAAAATTGAAAACCCTAAAATAACTACTTTTGTTCTATAAGTTATTTACTTGAAGATCTGCATTTTGTTAATAGTTTAAAATTAAAAACTCTAAATTAACTACTTCTGTTCTATAAGTTAAGTATATGAAGATCAGTATTTTGTTAATAGTTTAAAATTGAAAACCCTAAAATAACTACTTTTGTTCTATAAGTTATTTACTTGAAGATCTGCATTTTGTTAATAGTTTAAAATTAAAAACTCTAAATTAACTACTTCTGTTCTATAAGTTATTTACTTGAAGATCAGTATTTTGTTAATAGTTTAAAATTAAAAACCCTAAAATAACTACTTTTGTTCTATAAGTTATTTACATGAAGATCAGTATTTTGTTAATAGTTTAAAATTGAAAACCCTAAAATAACTACTTTTGTTCTATAAGTTATTTACTTGTAGAACAGAATTTTGTAGCAATTTAAAATCAAAATCTTCTAACTAATACTTTAGTTCCTTAAGTTATTTACTTGAAGATCAGAATTTTGTTAATAGTTTAAAATTGAAAACCCTAAAATAACTACTTTTGTTCTATAAGTTATTTACTTGAAGAACAGAATTTTGTAGCAATGTAAAGTCAAAATCTTCTAACTAATACTTTAGTTCTTTAAGTTATTTACTTGAAGATCAGAATTTTATAATAGTTTAAAATTGAAAACCCTAAAATAACTAATTTTGTTCTATAAGTTATTTACTTGAAGATCTGCATTTTGTTAGTAGTTTAAAATTAAAAACTCTAAATTAACTACTTCTGTTCTATAAGTTATTTACTTGAAGATCAGAATTTTGTTAATAGTTTAAAATTGAAAACTCTGAAATAACTACTTTTGTTCTATAAGTTATTTACTTGAAGAACAGAATTTTGTAGCAACTTAAAATCAAAATCTTCTAACTAATACTTTAGTTCCTTAAGTTATTTACTTGAAGATCAGAATTTTGTTAATAGTTTAAAATTGAAAACCCTAAAATAACTACTTTTGTTCTATAAGTTATTTACTTGAAGAACAGAATTTTATAGCAATGTAAAGTCAAAATCTTCTAACTAATACTTTAGTTCTTTAAGTTATTTACTTGAAGATCAGAATTTTATAATAGTTTAAAATTGAAAACCCTAAAATAACTACTTTTGTTCTATAAGTTATTTACTTGAAGAACAGAATTAAGTTAAGTATATGAAGATCAGTATTTTGTTAATAGTTTAAAATTGAAAACCCTTAAATAACTACTTTTGTTCTATAAGTTATTTACTTGAAGATCTGCATTTTGTTAATAGTTTAAAATTAAAAACTCTAAATTAACTACTTCTGTTCTATAAGTTATTTACTTGAAGAACAGAATTTTGTAGCAATTTAAAATCAAAATCTTCTAACTAATACTTTAGTTCTTTAAGTTATTTACTTGAAGATCAGAATTTTGCTAATAGTTTAAAATTGAAAACCCTAAAATAACTACTTTTGTTCTATAAGTTATTTACTTGAAGATCTGCAATTTGTTAATAGTTTAAAATTAAAAACTCTAAATTAACTACTTCTGTTCTATAAGTTATTTACATGAAGATCAGTATTTTGTTAATAGTTTAAAATTGAAAACCCTAAAATAACTACGTTTGTTCTATAAGTTATTTACTTGAAGAACAGAATTTTGTAGCAATGTAAAATCAAAATCTTCTAACTAATACTTTAGTTCTTTAAGTTATTTACTTGAAGATCAGAATTTTGCTAATAGTTTAAAATTGAAACCCTAAAATAACTACTTTTGTTCTATAAGTTATTTACTTGAAGATCTGCATTTTGTTAATAGTTTAAAATTAAAAACTCTAAATTAACTACTTCTGTTCTATAAGTTATTTACATGAAGATCAGTATTTTGTTAATAGTTTAAAATTGAAAACCCTAAAATAACTACTTTTGTTCTATAAGTTATTTACTTGAAGAACAGAATTTTGTAGCAATGTAAAATCAAAATCTTCTAACTAATACTTTAGTTCTTTAAGTTATTTACTTGAAGATCAGAATTTTGCAAATAGTTTAAAATTGAAAACCCTAAAATAACTACTTTTGTTCTATAAGTTATTTACTTGAAGATCTGCATTTTGTTAATAGTTTAAAATTAAAAACTCTAAATTAACTACTTCTGTTCTATAAGTTAAGTATATGAAGATCAGTATTTTGTTAATAGTTTAAAATTGAAAACCCTAAAATAACTACTTTTGTTCTATAAGTTATTTACTTGAAGATCTGCATGTTGTTAATAGTTTATAATTAAAAACTCTAAATTAACTACTTCTGTTCTATAAGTTATTTACTTGAAGATCAGTATTTTGTTAATAGTTTAAAATTGCAAACCCTAAAATAACTACTTTTGTTCTATAAGTTATTTACATGAAGATCAGTATTTTGTTAATAGTTTAAAATTGAAAACCCTAAAATAACTACTTTTGTTCTATAAGTTATTTACTTGTAGAACAGAATTTTGTAGCAATTTAAAATCAAAATCTTCTAACTTATACTTTAGTTCCTTAAGTTATTTACTTGAAGATCAGAATGTAGTTAATAGTTTAAAATTGAAAACCCTAAAATAACTACTTTTGTTCTATAAGTTATTTACTTGAAGATCTACATTTTGTTAATAGTTTAAAATTAAAAACTCTAAATTAACTACTTCTGTTCTATAAGTTAAGTATATGAAGATCAGTATTTTGTTAATAGTTTAAAATTGAAAACCCTAAAATAACTACTTTTGTTCTATAAGTTATTTACTTGAAGATCTGCATTTTGTTAATAGTTTAAAATTAAAAACTCTAAATTAACTACTTCTGTTCTATAAGTTATTTACTTGAAGAACAGAATTTTGTAGCAATTTAAAATCAAAATCTTCTAACTAATACTTTAGTTCTTTAAGTTATTTACTTGAAGATCAGAATTTTGCTAATAGTTTAAAATTGAAAACCCTAAAATAACTACTTTTGTTCTATAAGTTATTTACTTGAAGATCTGCATTTTGTTATTAGTTTAAAATTAAAAACTCTAAATTAACTACTTCTGTTCTATAAGTTATTTACATGAAGATCAGTATTTTGTTAATAGTTTAAAATTGAAAACCCTAAAATAACTACTTCTGTTCTATAAGTTATTTACTTGAAGATCAGAATATTGTTAATAGTTTAAAATTGAAAACTCTATAATAACTACTTTTGTGTTATAAGTTATTTACTTGTAGAACAGAATTTTGTAGCAATTTAAAATCAAAATCTTCTAACTAATACTTTAGTTCCTTAAGTTATTTACTTGAAGATCAGAATTTTGTTAATAGTTTAAAATTGAAAACCCTAAATTAACTACTTTTGTTCTATAAGTTATTTACTTGAAGATCTGCATTTTGTTAATAGTTTAAAATTGAAAACCCTAAAATAACTACTTTTGCTCTATAAGTTATTTACTTGTAGAACAGAATTTTGTAGCAATTTAATATCAAAATCTTCTAACTAATACTTTAGTTCTTTAAGTTATTTACTTGAAGATCAGAATTTTGTAGCAATGTAAAATCAAAATCTTCTAACTAATACTTTAGTTCTTTAAGTTATTTACTTGAAGATCAGAATTTTGCTAATAGTTTAAAATTGAAAACCCTAAAATAACTACTTTTGTTCTATAAGTTATTTACTTGAAGATCTGCATTTTGTTAATAGTTTAAAATTAAAAACTCTAAATTAACTACTTCTGTTCTATAAGTTAAGTATATGAAGATCAGTATTTTGTTAATAGTGTAGGATTAATTACAAGATGTTGATTTAAGTGGATTTATTAAATAGTATATGTACAAGAATGACTAAACTAATTATACTAATTATACAAATATTGCATTCGCATCGTCCGAATGCAATCGTCGTTCGAGCGTTCGTCGTACACTGAGTTTTCTTTAGGGGTAGATCCTCGAGGTTGACTTCACCCCACCCACTCAAGATGCACCCGGTTGACCAACTCCCCGCACCCTACACTCGGCCAATCCTGACACATCACGTTACCCCCGGAACGTGTCACCACCTTCTTCGTCGTCACTGTAGCAGTCCTCAAGATCTTGATCGTCGATCCATGGTTTGATAAAATCTGTGGACGTTGAAGTCTGTTGCGGTCCATCGTGATCTCCCACCTTAATCACCAGATATCGATCATTTCGCAATACCTTGCTAATTTGGTAAGGTCCCAAATATTTCGTAGCGAATTTTAACCCTGGTCCAAATTGCGTTCGCTTGATCGCAATCAAATTGCCCTCCTCATAACTTCGTGCTGCCTTTCGCTTGCTATTGTAACCCTTTTTATTTTCCGCTTGTACTTTCAATATGTTTTCTTTAGCTCGATGTCGTAATTCGTCGCGAACGTCTTGAAACATATCTACCCATTCCTTCTCAATCAGTTCGCGAATCGTTGGGTCGCTATTCATCCTCATATGCGTACCGAATAACAGTTCAAATGGCGTTGTTCCTATGCTTCTCTGCGGGGTTGCGTTTAAATATCTTTGCGCCGTCTCAAGATATTTAAACCATTCTTCGGGTTTAGGTGACGATAACTTTGTCAATAACGGTATGATCGTTCGATTTACCCGTTCAACCTGTCCATTCCCTCTAGGCACACCTACCGTAATTAGACTGTGACTAATACGTTCCTCTTTGCAATATTCGGCAAAGTCACTCGATGTGAACGCCGTTCCCCGATCCGAAATTATTTTACGCGGATTTCCAAAGATTGCCGATTGTCTTTTTAGTTGCGTTAACACTTCCGCTGTGGTCGTCGACCGCGTCGCGTATAACCACACAAACTTTGAAAAAGCATCGATAACTACGAAGATATACCTGTAGCTTTTGCGTGTCGTTTGGAGTGGCCCTAAGTGATCGATATGATACACCGCTAGAGGCACTTCGCCTTTATCGATTGGGTACAAAAATCCTTCTTGCTTTCCGCATTTTTTCTCCGCTAAAATACAGGGAATACAATTGCGTAACACTTCCTCGATCCTTTTACGCATATCGGCAAACCAATATTCCCGCTTAATCAGCAATTCCACTTTACCCGCCGAAAAATGTCCCCTTTTGTGTGTCATCCGTATAACTTGCGATTGCATCGAACGCGGTACTATCAAACACATTTCTCCGTTTATTTCTTTATATAACAGTGCATTATGCATCGCATAACCACTGTTAGCCCGCTTTGCTAATTCACATATGTTAGCTAATTGTTTATCCTTTTGCTGCGCTTTACGGATCCGCGTGATCAAACTAAAGCCGCACTCTTCTATTAGACAGCATGATTGTGTAGGATTCCGACTAAGCGAATCTACGTGAGGCATATTTTTACCTGGTCGATGTTCAATTGAATAGTCAAATTCCTCCAATAATAACGCCCACCTCGCGACCCGGACACATAACTCCTTTTTACTCATTGTTTGTGTAAATGCCTTGCAGTCTGTCACTATCTTAAATGGAACACCTATTAAATAAACCCGCCACTTTTTTAATGCACGAATTATCGCTAACACCTCAAGTTCATAGCTGATGTACTTTTCTTCGCACGGCGTCGTTTTTCCGCTACTATAAAATACTGGATGCAATGCTTTATCTTCCTCGCATTTCTGCAAAAGAATTGCGCCAAAACCGTACATGCTAGCGTCGGTGTGCACTTCCGTTTCCGCGTTTACCCGATACAACCGTAACACTGGTTCTTCACATAACGCTGTTTTCAGTTGTACAAACGCATGTTGTTCTTGTTCCTCAAATTTGAAATCGACATCATTTTTTAACAAATTTGTTAACGGTCGCGCAATCAAAGAATAGTTTCTTATAAACTTCCTGAAATATCCGGTCAACCCGATAAAACTTTGTACTTGTTTCGCACATTTTGGCATGGGAAATCTAGTAACTGCGTTCGTTTTATGCATCGACGGCTTCACGAATCCATTTTCAATTATATGTCCCAAAAACTCAACTTTTGTTTTCAAAAATTGGCACTTTTTCCAATTAATCAATAATCCGTTTTCACTCGCGACTTTCAAAACTGTCTTTAGATTATTTAACGCGCCTTTGTAATCTTTAGCCGGGATAATCAAATCGTCTACATATACCAACACTATACCATCAGCTATCAATTGTTTAAACACCCTGATTATAAATTTTCGAAACACCGCTGGGGAATTACAGAAACCGAATGGTGCCCTCAAAAATTCATATTGTCCGTCCGGCACTACAAAAGCTGTATACTTTTGACTTTTCTCTTCTACGCGCACATGAAAGAAACCGTTTTTCAGGTCGATTGTAGTGAACACTCGCCCCCCCTGTAATCGATCTAATTGATCATCTACCAGTTCCATTGGAAATCGATCTTTAATAACCTTTTTATTCAATAACCGAAAATCCACGCATAACCTACTCGAACCATCCCGTTTTTTAATGAGGACCACCGGGCTCGCGTACTCACTTATCGAAGGGACGACGATTTTATCCCTTAGCCATTCCTCAATTTGCAGGTTCACTATCTCTTTTTCGGCTTGCGCTAATCGTCGGGCACGTTGATACACCGGCACTTCGTCCTTTAAAATAATTGTCATTTTAACGCCTACTTCACACTCCCTATTCGGTTCGTAACTTGATATTAGTTCCTTTATCACTTCTTGGTACGGACCCATCACATCTACTTCGTTCACAGCATGTGTCACCTCGATGTCAAATATATCCGGTTGCGTATTTGGGTTATCCGAAAGTCTCTTTATGCAGATCTTTCCCGCCGTGACCTGCATTTGAGTGCCATTCAGAAAATCGGTGCCTAATAACATCTGGTATTTCATTAGTTCATTAGGCACCACATGTACTTTAATTTTAAACACTTGACCGTCGATCACTGCATCCGTTTCGAATTGCCCGATAGTCCTTTTCTCGGCCGACCCAATTCCCCGAAACGACACTTGATCTTTTGTCAGCACTGGAGCACCAATGTCCGCATGTGCGTCGGCTCTCATCAAAGTTAAATCGCTTCCGGTGTCTACGAGTGTTACTACGCGGTAAACACCAATATAAATGTCTTTGAAGTATTCCTTCACGCCGCACTGAGAATTTTCAATTTTTCTATCGCCGCAAAAACTAACACCATCGTTTCTAGTCACCGCACTGGCTATTCTTTTGACGCATTTTGCCGCAATATGTCCGTGAATTCCACACTCATAACATCTAACACCTTGTCTTTTACTGGGACATGCCGCACTTAAATGGTCTGTTGCATCACAATTAAAACATCTTTTTATGCGCGCACTTTTTCTATTGTCTTCATTACGGTGCTGTAAAATATTGTTTAATTTACTCTGTTCTTCGACACCTCGCGTTCTTGAGTAGTTTAACGAAATTTCTTCGAATGCCTCTAATAACATTTCCGTCGTTTTATACCTCTGCATTCTGGCCTGATCCCGCAAAACTACATCCGGAATTCCATCTATAATATAACTAACCAATTCGTCCTCGTCGATAGTTACGTGGTTTGCAAGAATTCTCTTGTCATGTAGATACTCGCTAAATGATTCGCTCTTCTGCCACGACCTCATCTCAAATTTTCGCCTAAGTTTTAATTTGTTAGGTCGGTGGTCGAACATTGAACGCATTTCTCCAAACAATTCTTCTATGGGAATTTCAAGGTATTCTGGTCTTGAATTAAACCATTCCTTCGCCTTACCTTTAATTCTGGTACCAATTAAAATTCTTGTCAACCCTTCGTTTAACCCGTATGTCTTTTGCAATAGCTTCACTTGCTTTTCCCAGTTTTGATAATTTTCACCATCAAAGTAACTTAACACTTCAGCTATAGCACCTATGTTTGCCCTAGCCGTATTTGTCACCGTTCCTCGTTCTTCGTTATGCGTCCTCGCACGCAACTCGTTTATTTCCCTTCGGATTAACATTAATTCGCGTTCGGCTAACTCCTTCTCGCGTCTTATTAATTCTACTTCTCGTGCATCGTATGTAGTTGTAATGGGCGTCGTCCTCACATTTGCCATTTCACTACCCTCGTCGTCGCTGCCGCCGTCGTCGTCGTCGTCGCCGTCGTTACCTTCGAAATTTTCTTCGTCGCGTTGGAGTTTCTTCCATGCTCCCGTCGGATCGTTTTCCATTAAGCGGTTAAATAGCTCTGCTTTGAGCCCCGTCGTTTTTAACCCTCTTCGTCGTAAAACCTCCTTCAATTCCATCATATTGAAGTCACTAATCACTTTATCCATTCTTGACACTCTATTTAAAATCACGTTATGTTTGGCTAGATAAATCAATCCCGGACGAGCCCCCAATTGTATGATTAATTACAAGATGTTGATTTAAGTGGATTTATTAAATAGTATATGTACAAGAATGACTAAACTAATTATACTAATTATACAAATATTGCATTCGCATCGTCCGAATGCAATCGTCGTTCGAGCGTTCGTCGTACACTGAGTTTTCTTTAGGGGTAGATCCTCGAGGTTGACTTCACCCCACCCACTCAAGATGCACCCGGTTGACCAACTCCCCGCACCCTACAATAGTTTAAAATTGAAAACCCTAAAATAACTACTTTTGTTCTATAAGTTATTTACTTGAAGATCTGCATTTTGTTAATAGTTTAAAATTAAAAACTCTAAATTAACTACTTCTGTTCTATAAGTTATTTACTTGAAGATCAGTATTTTGTTAATAGTTTAAAATTGAAAACCCTAAAATAACTACTTTTGTTCTATAAGTTATTTACATGAAGATCAGTATTTTGTTAATAGTTTAAAATTGAAAACCCTAAAATAACTACTTTTGTTCTATAAGTTATTTACTTGTAGAACAGAATTTTGTAGCAATTTAAAATCAAAATCTTCTAACTAATACTTTAGTTCCTTAAGTTATTTACTTGAAGATCAGAATTTTGTTAATAGTTTAAAATTGAAAACCCTAAAATAACTACTTTTGTTCTATAAGTTATTTACTTGAAGAACAGAATTTTGTAGCAATGTAAAGTCAAAATCTTCTAACTAATACTTTAGTTCTTTAAGTTATTTACTTGAAGATCAGAATTTTATAATAGTTTAAAATTGAAAACCCTAAAATAACTAATTTTGTTCTATAAGTTATTTACTTGAAGATCTGCATTTTGTTAGTAGTTTAAAATTAAAAACTCTAAATTAACTACTTCTGTTCTATAAGTTATTTACTTGAAGATCAGAATTTTGTTAATAGTTTAAAATTGAAAACTCTGAAATAACTACTTTTGTTCTATAAGTTATTTACTTGAAGAACAGAATTTTGTAGCAACTTAAAATCAAAATCTTCTAACTAATACTTTAGTTCCTTAAGTTATTTACTTGAAGATCAGAATTTTGTTAATAGTTTAAAATTGAAAACCCTAAAATAACTACTTTTGTTCTATAAGTTATTTACTTGAAGAACAGAATTTTATAGCAATGTAAAGTCAAAATCTTCTAACTAATACTTTAGTTCTTTAAGTTATTTACTTGAAGATCAGAATTTTATAATAGTTTAAAATTGAAAACCCTAAAATAACTACTTTTGTTCTATAAGTTAATTACTTGAAGATCTGCATTTTGTTAATAGTTTAAAATTAAAAATTCTAAATTAACTACTTCTGTTCTATAAGTTATTTTCATGAAGATCAGTATTTTGTTAATAGTTTAAAATTGAAAACCCTAAAATAACTACTTTTGATCTATAAGTTATTTACTTGAAGAACAGAATTTTGTAGCAATGTAAAATCAAAATCTTCTAACTAATACTTTAGTTCTTTAAGTTATTTACTTGAAGATCAGAATTTTGCTAATAGTTTCAAATTGAAAACCCTAAAATAACTACTTTTGTTCTATAAGTTATTTACTTGAAGATCTGCATTTTGTTAATAGTTTAAAATTAAAGCTATAATATAACTATTTTTGTTCTATTAGTTATTTAATTGAAGATCTGGATTTTGTTAATAGTTTAAAATTAAAAACTCTAAAATAACTACTTTTGTTCTATAAGTTATTTACTTGAAGATCTGCATTTTGTTAATAGTTTAAAATTAAAAACTCTAAATTACCTACTTCTGTTCTATAAGTTATTTACTTGAAGATCAGAATTTTGTTAATAGTTTAAAATTGAAAACCCTAAAATAACTATTTTTGTTCTATAAGTTTTTTACTTGAAGATCTGCATTTTGTTAATAGTTTAAAATTAAAAACTCTAAATTAACTACTTCTGTTCTATAAGTTATTTACTTGAAGATCAGAATGTTGTTAATAGTTTAAAATTGAAAACCCTAAAATAACTACTTTTGTTCTATAAGTTATTTACTTAAAGATCTGCATTTTGTTAATAGTTTAAAATTAAAAACTCTAAATTAACTACTTCTGTTCTATAAGTTATTTACATGAAGATCAGAATTTTGTAGTTTAAAATTGAAAACCCTAAAATAACTACTTTTGTTCTATAAGTTATTTACTTGAAGATTTGCATTTTGTTAATAGTTTAAAATTAAAGCTATAATCTAACTACTATTGTTCTTTTAGTTATTTACTTAAAGAACAGAAATATGTAGACAATTTAAAATCAAAATCTTCAAACTAATACTTTAGTTCTTTAAGTTATTTACTTGAAGATCAGAATTTTGTTAATAGTTTAAAATTGAAAACCCTAAAATAACTACTTTTGTTCTATAAGTTATTTACTTGAAGATCTGCATTTTGTTAATAGTTTAAAATTAAAAACCCTAAATTAACTACTTCTGTTCTATAAGTTATATACATGAAGATCAGAATTTTGTTAATAGTTTAAAATTGAAAACCCTAAAATAACTATTTTTGTTCTATAAGTTATTTACTTAAAGATCTGAATTTTGTTAATTGTTTAAAATTAAAAACTCGAAATTAACTACTTCTGTTCTATAAGTTATTAACATGAAGATCTGAAATTTGTTAATAGTTTAAAATTGAAAACCCTAAAATAACTATTTTTGTTCTATAAGTTATTTACTTAAAGATCTGCATTTTGTTAATAGTTTAAAATTGAAAACTCTGAAATACCTACTTTTGTTCTATAAGTTATTTACTTGAAGAACAGAATTTTGTAGCACTTTAAAATAAAAATCTTCAAACTAATACTTTAGTTCTTTAAGTTATTTACTTGAAGATCAGAATTTTGTTAATAGTTTAAAATTGAAAACCCTAAAATAACTACTTTTGTTCTATAAGTTATTTACTTGAAGATCTGCATTTTGTTAATAGTTTAAAATTAAAAACTCTAAATTACCTACTTCTGTTCTATAAGTTATTTACTTGAAGATCAGAATTTTGTTAATAGTTTAAAATTGAAAACCCTAAAATAACTATTTTTGTTCTATAAGTTATTTACTGGAAGATCTGCATTTTGTTAATAGTTTAAAATTAAAAACTCTAAATTAACTACTTCTGTTCTATAAGTTATTTACTTGAAGATCAGAATGTTGTTAATAGTTTAAAATTGAAAACCCTAAAATAACTACTTTTGTTCTATAAGTTATTTACTTGAAGATCTGCATTTTGTTAATAGTTTAAAATTAAAAACTCTAAATTAACTACTTCTGTTCTATAAGTTATTTACATGAAGATCAGAATTTTGTAGTTTAAAATTGAAAACCCTAAAATAACTACTTTTGTTCTATAAGTTATTTACTTGAAGATTTGCATTTTGTTAATAGTTTAAAATTAAAGCTATAATCTAACTACTATTGTTCTTTTAGTTATTTACTTAAAGAACAGAAATATGTAGACAATTTAAAATCAAAATCTTCAAACTAATACTTTAGTTCTTTAAGTTATTTACTTGAAGATCAGAATTTTGTTAATAGTTTAAAATTGAAAACCCTAAAATAACTACTTTTGTTCTATAAGTTATTTACTTGAAGATCTGCATTTTGTTAATAGTTTAAAATTAAAAACCCTAAATTAACTACTTCTGTTCTATAAGTTATATACATGAAGATCAGAATTTTGTTAATAGTTTAAAATTGAAAACCCTAAATAACTATTTTTGTTCTATAAGTTATTTACTTACAGATCTGAATTTTGTTAATTGTTTAAAATTAAAAACTCGAAATTAACTACTTCTGGTCTGTAAGTTATTTACTTGAAGATCAGAATTTTGTTAATAGTTTAAAATTGAAAACCCTAAAATAACTACTTTTGTTCTATAAGTTATTTACTTGAAGAAAAGAATTTTGAAGCAATTTAAAATCAAAATCTTCTAACTAATAATTTAGTTCTTTAAGTTATTTACTTGAAGATCAGAATTTTGCTAATAGTTTAAAATTGAAAACCCTAAAATAACTACTTTTGTTCTATAAGTTATTTACTTGAAGATCTGCATTTTGTTGATAGTTTAAAATTAAAGCTATACTCTAACTACTTTTGTTCCTTTAGTTATTTACTTAAGGAACAGAAATCAGAATCAAAATAACTATTTTTGTTCTATAAGTTATTTACTTAAAGATCTGAATTTTGTTAATAGTTTAAAATTAAAAACTCTAAATTAACTACTTCTGTTCTATAAGTTATTTACATGAAGATCAGAATTTTCTTAATAGTTTAAAATTGAAAACCCTAAAATAACTATTTTTGTTCTATAAGTTATTTACTTAAACATCTGCATTTTGTTAATAGTTTAAAATTGAAAACTCTAAAATACCTACTTTTGTTCTATAAGTTATTTACTTGAAGAACAGAATTTTGTAGCAATTTAAAATAAAAATCTTCTAACTAATACTTTAGTTCCTTAAGTTATTTACTTGAAGATCAGAATTTTGTTAATAGTTTAAAATTGAAAACCCTCAAATAACTACTTTTGTTCTATAAGTTATTTACTTGAAGAACAGAATTTTGTAGCAATTTAAAATAAAAATCTTCTAACAAATACTTTAGTTCCTTAAGTTATTTACTTGAAGATCAGAATTTTGTTAATAGTTTGAAATTGAAAATCCTAAAATAACTACTTTTGTTCTATAAGTTATTTACGAAGAACAGAATTTTGTAGCAATTTAAAATCAAAATCTTCTAACTAATACTTTAGTTCCTTAAGTTATTTACTTGAAGATCAGAATTTTGTTAATAGTTTAAAATTGAAAACCCTAAAATAATTACTTTTGTTCTATAAGTTATTTACTTGAAGATCTGCATTTTGTTAATAGTTTAAAATTAAAAACTCTAAATTAACTACTTCTGTTCTATAAGTTATTTACATGAAGATCAGAATTTTGTTAATAGTTTAAAATTGAAAACCCTAAAATAACTATTTTTGTTCTATAAGTTGTTTACTTGAAGATCTGCATTTTGTTAATAGTTTAAAATTAAAAACCCTAAATTAACTACTTCTGTTCTATAAGTTATTTACTTGAAGATCAGAATTTTGTTAATAGTTTAAAATTAAAAACCCTAAAATAACTAATTTTGTTCTATAAGTTATTTACTTGAAGATCAGAATTTTGTTAATAGTTTAAAATTAAAAACTATAAATTAACTACTTCTGGTCTGTAAGTTATTTACTTGAAGATCAGAATTTTGTTAATAGTTTAAAATTGAAAACCCTAAAATAACTACTTTTGTTCTATAAGTTATTAACTTGAAGATCTGCATTTTGTTAATATTTTAAAATTAAAAACTCTAAATTAACTACTTCTGGTCTATAAGTTATTTACTTGAAAATAAGCATTTTGTTAATAGTTTAAAATTAAAGCTATAAACTAACTACTATTGTCCTTTTAGTTATTTACTTAAAGAACAGAAATTTGTAGACAATTTAAAATCGAAATCTTCAAACTAATACTTTAGTTCTTTAAGTTATTTACTTGAAGATCAGAATTTTGCTAAGAGTTTAAAATTGAAAACCCTAAAATAACTACTTTTGTTCTATAAGTTATTTACTTGAAGATCTGCATTTTGTTAATAGTTTAAAATTAAAGCTATAATCTAACTACTTTTGTTCTTTTAGTTATTTACTTAAAGAACAGAAATAAGTAGACAATTTAAAATCAAAATCTTCAAACTAATACATTAGTTCTAAAATAAAAATAATACTGAAAATAATACTAAAATAACTACGTTTGTTCTATAAGTTATTTACATGAAGATCAGAATTTTGTTAATAGTTTAAAATTGAAAACCCTAAAATAACTATTTTTGTTCTATAAGTTATTTACTTAAACATCTGCATTTTGTTAATAGTTTAAAATTGAAAACTCTAAAATACCTACTTTTGTTCTATAAGTTATTTACTTGAAGAACAGAATTTTGTAGCAATTTAAAATAAAAATCTTCTAACTAATACTTTAGTTCCTTTTAAGTTATTTACTTGAAGATCAGAATTTTGTTAATAGTTTAAAATTGAAAACCCTCAAATAACTACTTTTGTTCTATAAGTTATTTACTTGAAGAACAGAATTTTGTAGCAATTTAAAATAAAAATCTTCTAACTAATACTTTAGTTCCTTAAGTTATTTACTTGAAGATCAGAATTTTGTTAATAGTTTAAAATTGAAAACCCTCAAATAACTACTTTTGTTCTATAAGTTATTTACTTGAAGAACAGAATTTTGTAGCAATTTAAAATAAAAATCTTCTAACTAATACTTTAGTTCCTTAAGTTATTTACTTGAAGATCAGAATTTTGTTAATAGTTTAAAATTGAAAATCCTAAAATAACTACTTTTGTTCTATAAGTTATTTACGAAGAACAGAATTTTGTAGCAATTTAAAATCAAAATCTTCTAACTAATACTTTAGTTCCTTAAGTTATTTACTTGAAGATCAGAATTTTGTTAATAGTTTAAAATTGAAAACCCTAAAATAATTACTTTTGTTCTATAAGTTATTTACTTGAAGATCTGCATTTTGTTAATAGTTTAAAATTAAAAACTCTAAATTAACTACTTCTGTTCTATAAGTTATTTACATGAAGATCAGAATTTTGTTAATAGTTTAAAATTGAAAACCCTAAAATAACTATTTTTGTTCTATAAGTTGTTTACTTGAAGATCTGCATTTTGTTAATAGTTTAAAATTAAAAACTCTAAATTAAATACTTCTGTTCTATAAGTTATTTACTTGAAGATCAGAATTTTGTTAATAGTTTAAAATTAAAAGCCCTAAAATAACTAATTTTGTTCTATAAGTTATTTACTTGAAGATCTGCTTTTTGTTAATAGTTTAAAATTAAAAACTCTAAATTAACTACTTCTGTTCTATAAGTTATTTACATGAAGATCAGAATTTTGTTAATAGTTTAAAATTAAAAACTATAAATTAACTACTTCTGGTCTGTAAGTTATTTACTTGAAGATCAGAATTTTGTTAATAGTTTAAAATTGAAAACCCTAAAATAACTACTTTTGTTCTATAAGTTATTAACTTGAAGATCTGCATTTTGTTAATATTTTAAAATTAAAAACTCTAAATTAACTACTTCTGGTCTATAAGTTATTTACTTGAAAATAAGCATTTTGTTGATAGTTTAAAATTAAAGCTATAAACTAACTACTATTGTCCTTTTAGTTATTTACTTAAAGAACAGAAATTTGAAGACAATTTAAAATCGAAATCTTCAAACTAATACTTTAGTTCTTTAAGTTATTTACTTGAAGATCAGAAATTTGCTAATAGTTTAAAATTGAAAACCCTAAAATAACTACTTTTGTTCTATAAGTTATTTACTTGAAGATCTGCATTTTGTTAATAGTTTAAAATTAAAGCTATAATCTAACTACTTTTGTTCTTTTAGTTATTTACTTAAAGAACAGAAATAAGTAGACAATTTAAAATCAAAATCTTCAAACTAATACATTAGTTCTTTAAGTTATTTACTTGAAGATCAGAATTTTGTTAATAGTTCAAAATTGAAAATACTAAAATAACTACGTTTGTTCTATAAGTTATTTACATGAAGATCAGAATTTTGTTAATAGTTTAAAATTGAAAACCCTAAAATAACTATTTTTGTTCTATAAGTTATTTACTTAAAGATCTGAATTTTGTTAATAGTTTAAAATTAAAAACTCTAAATTAACTACTTCTGTTCTATAAGTTATTTACATGAAGATCAGAATTTTGTTAATAGTTTAAAATTGAAAACCCTAAAATAACTATTTTTGTTCTATAAGTTATTTACTTAAACATCTGCATTTTGTTAATAGTTTAAAATTGAAAACCCTAAAATACCTACTTTTGTTCTATAAGTTATTTACTTGAAGAACAGAATTTTGTAGCAATTTAAAATAAAAATCTTCTAACTAATACTTTAGTTCCTTAAGTTATTTACTTGAAGATCAGAATTTTGTTAATAGTTTAAAATTGAAAACCCTCAAATAACTACTTTTGTTCTATAAGTTATTTACTTGAAGAACAGAATTTTGTAGCAATTTAAAATAAAAATCTTCTAACTAATACTTTAGTTCCTTAAGCTATTTACTTGAAGATCAGAATTTTGTTAATAGTTTAAAATTGAAAATCCTAAAATAACTACTTTTGTTCTATAAGTTATTTACGAAGAACAGAATTTTGTAGCAATTTAAAATAAAAATCTTCTAACTAATACTTTAGTTCCTTAAGTTATTTACTTGAAGATCAGAATTTTGTTAATAGTTTAAAATTGAAAACCCTAAAATAATTACTTTTGTTCTATAAGTTATTTACTTGAAGATCTGCATTTTGTTAATATTTTAAAATTAAAAACTCTAAATTAACTACTTCTGGTCTATAAGTTATTTACTTGAAAATAAGCATTTTGTTGATAGTTTAAAATTAAAGCTATAAACTAACTACTATTGTCCTTTTAGTTATTTACTTAAAGAACAGAAATTTGTAGACAATTTAAAATCGAAATCTTCAAACTAATACTTTAGTTCTTTAAGTTATTTACTTGAAGATCAGAATTTTGCTAATAGTTTAAAATTGAAAACCCTAAAATAACTACTTTTGTTCTATAAGTTATTTACTTGAAGATCTGCATTTTGTTAATAGTTTAAAATTAAAGCTATAATCTAACTACTTTTGTTCTTTTAGTTATTTACTTAAAGAACAGAAATAAGTAGACAATTTAAAATCAAAATCTACAAACTAATACATTAGTTCTTTAAGTTATTTACTTGAAGATCAGAATTTTGTTAATAGTTCAAAATTGAAAATACTAAAATAACTACGTTTGTTCTATAAGTTATTTACATGAAGATCAGAATTTTGTTAATAGTTTAAAATTGAAAACCCTAAAATAACTATTTTTGTTCTATAAGTTATTTACTTAAAGATCTGAATTTTGTTAATAGTTTAAAATTAAAAACTCTAAATTAACTACTTCTGTTCTATAAGTTATTTACATGAAGATCAGAATTTTGTTAATAGTTTAAAATTGAAAACCCTAAAATAACTATTTTTGTTCTATAAGTTATTTACTTAAACATCTGCATTTTGTTAATAGTTTAAAATTGAAAACTCTAAAATACCTACTTTTGTTCTATAAGTTATTTACTTGAAGAACAGAATTTTGTAGCAATTTAAAATAAAAATCTTCTAACTAATACTTTAGTTCCTTAAGTTATTTACTTGAAGATCAGAATTTTGTTAATAGTTTAAAATTGAAAACCCTAAAATAACTACTTTTGTTCTATAAGTTATTTACTTGAAGAACAGAATTTTGTAGCAATTTAAAATAAAAATCTTCTAACTAATACTTTAGTTCCTTAAGCTATTTACTTGAAGATCAGAATTTTGTTAATAGTTTAAAATTGAAAATCCTAAAATAACTACTTTTGTTCTATAAGTTATTTACGAAGAACAGAATTTTGTAGCAATTTAAAATAAAAATCTTCTAACTAATACTTTAGTTCCTTAAGTTATTTACTTGAAGATCAGAATTTTGTTAATAGTTTAAAATTGAAAACCCTAAAATAATTACTTTTGTTCTATAAGTTATTTACTTGAAGATCTGCATTTTGTTAATATTTTAAAATTAAAAACTCTAAATTAACTACTTCTGGTCTATAAGTTATTTACTTGAAAATAAGCATTTTGTTGATAGTTTAAAATTAAAGCTATAAACTAACTACTATTGTCCTTTTAGTTATTTACATAAAGAACAGAAATTTGTAGACAATTTAAAATCGAAATCTTCAAACTAATTCTTTAGTTCTTTAAGTTATTTACTTGAAGATCAGAATTTTGCTAATAGTTTAAAATTGAAAACCCTAAAATAACTACTTTTGTTCTATAAGTTATTTACTTGAAGATCTGCATTTTGTTAATAGTTTAAAATTAAAGCTATAATCTAACTACTTTTGTTCTTTTAGTTATTTACTTAAAGAACAGAAATAAGTAGACAATTTAAAATCAAAATCTACAAACTAATACATTAGTTCTTTAAGTTATTTACTTGAAGATCAGAATTTTGTTAATAGTTCAAAATTGAAAATACTAAAATAACTACGTTTGTTCTATAAGTTATTTACATGAAGATCAGAATTTTGTTAATAGTTTAAAATTGAAAACCCTAAAATAACTATTTTTGTTCTATAAGTTATTTACTTAAAGATCTGAATTTTGTTAATAGTTTAAAATTAAAAACTCTAAATTAACTACTTCTGTTCTATAAGTTATTTACATGAAGATCAGAATTTTGTTAATAGTTTAAAATTGAAAACCCTAAAATAACTATTTTTGTTCTATAAGTTATTTACTTAAACATCTGCATTTTGTTAATAGTTTAAAATTGAAAACTCTAAAATACCTACTTTTGTTCTATAAGTTATTTACTTGAAGAACAGAATTTTGTAGCAATTTAAAATAAAAATCTTCTAACTAATACTTTAGTTCCTTAAGTTATTTACTTGAAGATCGGAATTTTGTTAATAGTTTAAAATTGAAAACCCTCAAATAACTACTTTTGTTCTATAAGTTATTTACTTGAAGAACAGAATTTTGTAGCAATTTAAAATAAAAATCTTCTAACTAATACTTTAGTTCCTTAAGCTATTTACTTGAAGATCAGAATTTTGTTAATAGTTTAAAATTGAAAATCCTAAAATAACTACTTCTGTTCTATAAGTTATTTACGAAGAACAGAATTTTGTAGCAATTTAAAATAAAAATCTTCTAACTAATACTTTAGTTCCTTAAGTTATTTACTTGAAGATCAGAATTTTGTTAATAGTTTAAAATTGAAAACCCTAAAATAATTACTTTTGTTCTATAAGTTATTTACTTGAAGATCTGCATTTTGTTAATATTTTAAAATTAAAAACTCTAAATTAACTACTTCTGGTCTATAAGTTATTTACTTGAAAATAAGCATTTTGTTGATAGTTTAAAATTAAAGCTATAAACTAACTACTATTGTCCTTTTAGTTATTTACATAAAGAACAGAAATTTGTAGACAATTTAAAATCGAAATCTTCAAACTAATTCTTTAGTTCTTTAAGTTATTTACTTGAAGATCAGAATTTTGCTAATAGTTTAAAATTGAAAACCCTAAAATAACTACTTTTGTTTTATAAGTTATTTACTTGAAGATCTGCATTTTGTTAATAGTTTAAAATTAAAGCTATAATCTAACTACTTTTGTTCTTTTAGTTATTTACTTAAAGAACAGAAATAAGTAGACAATTTAAAATCAAAATCTACAAACTAATACATTAGTTCTTTAAGTTATTTACTTGAAGATCAGAATTTTGTTAATAGTTCAAAATTGAAAATACTAAAATAACTACGTTTGTTCTATAAGTTATTTACATGAAGATCAGAATTTTGTTAATAGTTTAAAATTGAAAACCCTAAAATAACTATTTTTGTTCTATAAGTTATTTACTTAAAGATCTGAATTTTGTTAATAGTTTAAAATTAAAAACTCTAAATTAACTACTTCTGTTCTATAAGTTATTTACATGAAGATCAGAATTTTGTTAATAGTTTAAAATTGAAAACCCTAAAATAACTATTTTTGTTCTATAAGTTATTTACTTAAACATCTGCATTTTGTTAATAGTTTAAAATTGAAAACTCTAAAATACCTACTTTTGTTCTATAAGTTATTTACTTGAAGAACAGAATTTTGTAGCAATTTAAAATAAAAATCTTCTAACTAATACTTTAGTTCCTTAAGTTATTTACTTGAAGATCAGAATTTTGTTAATAGTTTAAAATTGAAAACCCTCAAATAACTACTTTTGTTCTATAAGTTATTTACTTGAAGAACAGAATTTTGTAGCAATTTAAAATAAAAATCTTCTAACTAATACTTTAGTTCCTTAAGCTATTTACTTGAAGATCAGAATTTTGTTAATAGTTTAAAATTGAAAATCCTAAAATAAATACTTTTGTTCTATAAGTTATTTACGAAGAACAGAATTTTGTAGCAATTTAAAATAAAAATCTTCTAACTAATACTTTAGTTCCTTAAGTTATTTACTTGAAGATCAGAATTTTGTTAATAGTTTAAAATTGAAAACCCTAAAATAATTACTTTTGTTCTATAAGTTATTTACTTGAAGATCTGCATTTTGTTAATAGTTTAAAATTAAAAACTTTAAATTAACTACTTCTGTTCTATAAGTTATTTACATGAAGATCAGAATTTTGTTAATAGTTTAAAATTGAAAACCCTAAAATAACTATTTTTGTTCTATAAGTTGTTTACTTGAAGATCTGCATTTTGTTAATAGTTTAAAATTAAAAACTCTAAATTAACTATTTCTGTTCTATAAGTTATTTACTTGAAGATCAGAATTTTGTTAATAGTTTAAAATTAAAAACCCTAAAATAACTAATTTTGTTCTATAAGTTATTTACTTGAAGATCTGCTTTTTGTTAATAGTTTAAAATTAAAAACTCTAAATTAACTACTTCTGTTCTATAAGTTATTTACTTGAAGATCAGCATTTTGTTAATAGTTTAAAATTAAAAACCCTAAAATAACTATTTTTGTTCTATAAGTTATTTACTTAAACATCTGCATTTTGTTAATAGTTTAAAATTGAAAACTCTAAAATACCTACTTTTGTTCTATAAGTTATTTACTTGAAGAACAGAATTTTGTAGCAATTTAAAATAAAAATCTTCTAACTAATACTTTAGTTCCTTAAGTTATTTACTTGAAGATCAGAATTTTGTTAATAGTTTAAAATTGAAAACCCTCAAATAACTACTTTTGTTCTATAAGTTATTTACTTGAAGAACAGAATTTTGTAGCAATTTAAAATAAAAATCTTCTAACTAATACTTTAGTTCCTTAAGCTATTTACTTGAAGATCAGAATTTTGTTAATAGTTTAAAATTGAAAATCCTAAAATAAATACTTTTGTTCTATAAGTTATTTACGAAGAACAGAATTTTGTAGCAATTTAAAATAAAAATCTTCTAACTAATACTTTAGTTCCTTAAGTTATTTACTTGAAGATCAGAATTTTGTTAATAGTTTAAAATTGAAAACCCTAAAATAATTACTTTTGTTCTATAAGTTATTTACTTGAAGATCTGCATTTTGTTAATAGTTTAAAATTAAAAACTTTAAATTAACTACTTCTGTTCTATAAGTTATTTACATGAAGATCAGAATTTTGTTAATAGTTTAAAATTGAAAACCCTAAAATAACTATTTTTGTTCTATAAGTTGCTTACTTGAAGATCTGCATTTTGTTAATAGTTTAAAATTAAAAACTCTAAATTAACTATTTCTGTTCTATAAGTTATTTACTTGAAGATCAGAATTTTGTTAATAGTTTAAAATTAAAAACCCTAAAATAACTAATTTTGTTCTATAAGTTATTTACTTGAAGATCTGCTTTTTGTTAATAGTTTAAAATTAAAAACTCTAAATTAACTACTTCTGTTCTATAAGTTATTTACTTGAAGATCAGCATTTTGTTAATAGTTTAAAATTAAAAACTCTAAATTAACTACTTCTGTTCTATAAGTTATTTACTTGAAGATCTGCATTTTGTTAATAGTTTAAAATTAAAAACTCTAAATTAACTACTTCTGTTCTATAAGTTAATTACTTGAAGATCTGCATTTTGTTAATAGTTTAAAATTTAAAACTCTAAATTACCTACTTCTGTTCTATAAGTTATTTACTTGAAGATCTGCATTTTGTTAATATTTTAAAATTAAAAACTCTAAATTAACTACTTCTGGTCTATAAGTTATTTACTTGAAAATAAGCATTTTGTTGATAGTTTAAAATTAAAGCTATAAACTAACTACTATTGTCCTTTTAGTTATTTACTTAAAGAACAGAAATTTGTAGACAATTTAAAATCGAAATCTTCAAACTAATACTTTAGTTCTTTAAGTTATTTACTTGAAGATCAGAATTTTGCTAATAGTTTAAAATTGAAAACCCTAAAATAACTACTTTTGTTCTATAAGTTATTTACTTGAAGATCTGCATTTTGTTAATAGTTTAAAATTAAAGCTATAATCTAACTACTTTTGTTCTTTTAGTTATTTACTTAAAGAACAGAAATAAGTAGACAATTTAAAATCAAAATCTACAAACTAATACATTAGTTCTTTAAGTTATTTACTTGAAGATCAGAATTTTGTTAATAGTTCAAAATTGAAAATACTAAAATAACTACGTTTGTTCTATAAGTTATTTACATGAAGATCAGAATTTTGTTAATAGTTTAAAATTGAAAACCCTAAAATAACTATTTTTGTTCTATAAGTTATTTACTTAAAGATCTGAATTTTGTTAATAGTTTAAAATTAAAAACTCTAAATTAACTACTTCTGTTCTATAAGTTATTTACATGAAGATCAGAATTTTGTTAATAGTTTAAAATTGAAAACCCTAAAATAACTATTTTTGTTCTATAAGTTATTTACTTAAACATCTGCATTTTGTTAATAGTTTAAAATTGAAAACTCTAAAATACCTACTTTTGTTCTATAAGTTATTTACTTGAAGAACAGAATTTTGTAGCAAGTTAAAATAAAAATCTTCTAACTAATACTTTAGTTCCTTAAGTTATTTACTTGAAGATCAGAATTTTGTTAATAGTTTAAAATTGAAAACCCTCAAATAACTACTTTTGTTCTATAAGTTATTTACTTGAAGAACAGAATTTTGTAGCAATTTAAAATAAAAATCTTCTAACTAATACTTTAGTTCCTTAAGCTATTTACTTGAAGATCAGAATTTTGTTAATAGTTTAAAATTGAAAATCCTAAAATAAATACTTTTGTTCTATAAGTTATTTACGAAGAACAGAATTTTGTAGCAATTTAAAATAAAAATCTTCTAACTAATACTTTAGTTCCTTAAGTTATTTACTTGAAGATCAGAATTTTGTTAATAGTTTAAAATTGAAAACCCTAAAATAATTACTTTTGTTCTATAAGTTATTTACTTGAAGATCTGCATTTTGTTAATAGTTTAAAATTAAAAACTTTAAATTAACTACTTCTGTTCTATAAGTTATTTACATGAAGATCAGAATTTTGTTAATAGTTTAAAATTGAAAACCCTAAAATAACTATTTTTGTTCTATAAGTTGTTTACTTGAAGATCTGCATTTTGTTAATAGTTTAAAATTAAAAACTCTAAATTATCTACTTCTGTTCTATAAGTTATTTACTTGAAGATCAGAATTTTGTTAATAGTTTAAAATTAAAAACCCTAAAATAACTAATTTTGTTCTATAAGTTATTTACTTGAAGATCTGCTTTTTGTTAATAGTTTAAAATTAAAAACTCTAAATTAACTACTTCTGTTCTATAAGTTATTTACTTGAAGATCAGCATTTTGTTAATAGTTTAAAATTAAAAACTCTAAATTAACTACTTCTGTTCTATAAGTTATTTACTTGAAGATCTGCATTTTGTTAATAGTTTAAAATTAAAAACTCTAAATTAACTACTTCTGTTCTATAAGTTAATTACTTGAAGATCTGCATTTTGTTAATAGTTTAAAATTTAAAACTCTAAATTACCTACTTCTGTTCTATAAGATATTTACTTGAAGATCAGAATTTTGTTAATAGTTTAAAATTGAAAACCCTAAAATAACTATTTTTGTTCTATAAGTTATTTACTTGAAGATCTGCATTTTGTTAATAGTTTAAAATTAAAAACTCTAAATTAACTACTTCAGTTCTATAAGTTATTTACTTGAAGATCAGAATGTTGTTAATAGTTTAAAATTGAAAACCCTAAAATAACTACTTTTGTTCTATAAGTTATTTACTTGAAGATCTGCATTTTGTTAATAGTTTAAAATTAAAAACTCTAAATTAACTACTTCTGTTCTATAAGTTATTTACTTGAAGATCAGAATTTTGTTAATAGTTTAAAATTGAAAACCCTAAAATAACTACTTTTGTTCTATAAGTTGTTTACTTGAAGATCTGCATTTTGTTAATAGTTTAAAATTAAAAACTCTGAATTAACTACTTCTGTTCTATAAGTTATTTACTTGAAGATCAGCATTTTGTTAATAGTTTAAAATTAAAAACTCTAAATTAACTACTTCTGGTCTATAAGTTATTTACTTGAAAATCAGTATTTTGTTAATAGTTTAAAATTAAAGCTATAAACTAACTACTTTTGTTCTTTTAGTTATTTACTTAAAGAACAGAAATTTGTAGACAATTTTAAATCGAAATCTTCAAATTAATACTTTAGTTCTTTAAGTTATTTACTTGAAGATCTGCATTTTGTTAATAGTTTAAAATTAAAGCTATACTCTAACTACTTTTGTTCTTTTAGTTATTTACTTAAAGAAGAGAAATATGTAGACAATTTAAAATCAAAATCTTCAAACTAATACTTTAGTTCTTTAAGTTATTTACTAGAAGATCAGAATTTTGTTAATAGTTCAAAATTGAAAATACTAAAATAACTACGTTTGTTCTATAAGTTATTTACTTGTAGATCTGCATTTTGTTAATAGTTAAAATTAAAAACTCTAAATTAACTACTTCTGTTCTATAAGTTATTTACATGAAGATCAGAATTTTGTTAATAGTTTAAAATTAAAAACTATAAATTAACTACTTCTGTTCTATAAGTTATTTACTTGAAGATCTGCATTTTGTTAATAGTTTAAAATTAAAAACTCTAAATTAACTACTTCTGTTCTATAAGTTATTTACTTGAAGATCAGAATTTTGTTAATAGTTTAAAATTAAAAACCCTAAAATAACTAATTTTGTTCTATAAGTAATTTACTTGAAGATTTGCTTTTTGTTAATAGTTTAAAATTAAAAACTCTAAATTAACTACTTCTGTTCTATAAGTTATTTACTTGAAGATCAGCATTTTGTTAATAGTTTAAAATTAAAAACTCTAAATTAACTACTTCTGTTCTATAAGTTATTTACTTGAAGATCTGCATTTTGTTAATAGTTTAAAATTAAAAACTCTAAATTAACTACTTCTGTTCTATAAGTTAATTACTTGAAGATCTGCATTTTGTTAATAGTTTAAAATTTAAAACTCTAAATTACCTACTTCTGTTCTATAAGATATTTACTTGAAGATCAGAATTTTGTTAATAGTTTAAAATTGAAAACCCTAAAATAACTATTTTTGTTCTATAAGTTATTTACTTGAAGATCTGCATTTTGTTAATAGTTTAAAATTAAAAACTCTAAATTAACTACTTCAGTTCTATAAGTTATTTACTTGAAGATCAGAATGTTGTTAATAGTTTAAAATTGAAAACCCTAAAATAACTACTTTTGTTCTATAAGTTATTTACTTGAAGATCTGCATTTTGTTAATAGTTTAAAATTAAAAACTCTAAATTAACTACTTCTGTTCTATAAGTTATTTACTTGAAGATCAGAATTTTGTTAATAGTTTAAAATTGAAAACCCTAAAATAACTACTTTTGTTCTATAAGTTGTTTATTTGAAGATCTGCATTTTGTTAATAGTTTAAAATTAAAAACTCTGAATTAACTACTTCTGTTCTATAAGTTATTTACTTGAAGATCAGCATTTTGTTAATAGTTTAAAATTAAAAACTCTAAATTAACTACTTCTGGTCGATAAGTTATTTACTTGAAAATCAGTATTTTGTTAATAGTTTAAAATTAAAGCTATAAACTAACTACTTTTGTTCTTTTAGTTATTTACTTAAAGAACAGAAATTTGTAGACAATTTTAAATCGAAATCTTCAAATTAATACTTTAGTTCTTTAAGTTATTTACTTGAAGATCTGCATTTTGTTAATAGTTTAAAATTAAAGCTATACTCTAACTACTTTTGTTCTTTTAGTTATTTACTTAAAGAAGAGAAATATGTAGACAATTTAAAATCAAAATCTTCAAACTAATACTTTAGTTCTTTAAGTTATTTACTAGAAGATCAGAATTTTGTTAATAGTTCAAAATTGAAAATACTAAAATAACTACGTTTGTTCTATAAGTTATTTACTTGTAGATCTGCATTTTGTTAATAGTTAAAATTAAAAACTCTAAATTAACTACTTCTGTTCTATAAGTTATTTACATGAAGATCAGAATTTTGTTAATAGTTAAAAAGTAAAAACTATAAATTAACTACTTCTGGTCTGTAAGTTATTTACTTGAAGATCAGAATTTTGTTAATAGTTTAAAATTGAAAACCCTAAAATAACTACTTTTGTTCTATAAGTTATTAACTTGAAGATCTGCATTTTGTTAATATTTTAAAATTAAAAACTCTAAATTAACTACTTCTGGTCTATAAGTTATTTACTTGAAAATCAGCATTTTGATAATAGTTTAAAATTAAAGCTATAAACTAACTACTATTGTCCTTTTAGTTATTTACTTATAGAACAGAAATTTGTAGACAATTTAAAATCGAAATCTTCAAACTAATACTTTAGTTCTTTAAGTTATTTACTTGAAGATCAGAATTTTGCTAATAGTTTAAAATTGAAAACCCTAAAATAACTACTTTTGTTCTATAAGTTATTTACTTGAAGATCTGCATTTTGTTAATAGTTTAAAATTAAAGCTATAATCTAACTACTTTTGTTCTTTTAGTTATTTACTTAAAGAACAGAAATATCCCAGACAGCACATAAACAACCAATGGACGTCCATTGAACATAGATTACTGGACATTAAAACGTCCACTGGACATCGAGATGGCACACAAATGGACGAATATCCGACGTCCATTTCTGGACGTCCATTGAACGTTATATAATGGACATCCATTGAACGTCGACTACTGGCCATTGAAATGTCCACAAGACGTCGAGATGGCACACAAATGGACGAATATCGGACGTCCATTTCTGGACGTCCATTGAACGTTATACAATGGACATCCATTGAACGTCGGCTACTGGCCATTGAAATGTCCAAAAGACGTCGAGATGGCACACAAATGGACGAATAGCGGACGTCCATTTCTGGACGTCCATTGAACGATATACAATGGACATACATTGAACGTTAACTACTGGCGATTAAAATGTCCAAAAGACGTCGAGATGGCACACAAATGGACGAATATCGGACATCCACTTCTGGACGTCCCTTGAACGTTATACAATGGACATCCATTGAACGTCGGCTACTGGCCATGGAAATGTCCAAAAGACGTCGAGATGGCACACAAATGGACGAATATCGGACGTCCATTTCTGGACGTCCATTGAACGATATACAATGGACATACATTGAACGTTAACTACTGGCGATTAAAATGTCCAAAAGACGTCGAGATGGCACACAAATGGACGAATATCGGACATCCACTTCTGGACGTCCCTTGAACGTTATACAATGGACATCCATTGAACGTCGGCTACTGGCCATTGAAATGTCCAAAAGACGTCGAGATGGCACACAAATGGACGAATATCGGACGTCCATTGAACGTTATACAATCGACATCCATTGAACGTTGACTACTGGACATTAAAATGTCCAAATTAGGTCGAGATGGCACACGCATGGACGAATATCGGACGTCCATTTCTGGACGTCCATTGAACGTTATACAATGGACATTCATTGAACGTTGACTACTGGACATTGAAATGTCCAAAATATGTCGAAATGGCACACGCATGGACGAATATCGAACGTCCATAGCTGGACATTCAATGAACGTAGTACAATGGACGTCTATTGAACGTGGAAAAAACGAAATTGGAGGTAGGCAAATACAAATATTTTTTAAATATCAATGTTTAATCAAAAAAAGGAAACAAAAACAACTATAAATTTCAATTTAAGAAACTAAAGAAAAACAAAAAACTAGTTCTTTCGTTCTTTTGATCGCTTGAGCCACTTCATTATACTTTTTTCTAATTCGCTTTCTGTTGCTTGTTTGAAAGCAATGAGTCCGGCTTCTAAAAAAAATTGCTTTTGTACTTTATTTAAACCCAAAAATAAGTATACTAACGTTTTATAACCTTATTCATTTTTAGCGAAATAAACGGCTTCTTCCCCTTCTTTCCGAAGTAACTAAATTCGGAAGCCATTTTGTTGGTTAAGAGTTTTTCGGCAACTCGAGCAACAAAATTGTACGTCGTAGTGCCCCCCACGCGCGACAATTCCTTTACCTATAAACGATAAAATTAACAAACTAATTTTAAACTAGACTTGTAGTGCTTACCATTTTATTAACCTCCTCCTCTGAGTTTAATAAAATCTCTAAATCCTCCAAAGAAGTAGTATTAGTAATTGGAAGATTACATTTTGTGAAAATTGATTCCACTTCTTCGGGAAAATAAGTATGTTCTTTATTTTCGATTGCTTCCAGTCGTACGTTGATGTTGCTTACATCCCGTTGATGTTGCTTACAAGCCCGTTAGTACATTAAGCTTTCTTACTATCGACGTTAAAATGTCTAAAAAAAAAGATTATAAGTATCAATTTAAAAATATATCAAAATATTAATTAAGTACCTCGATCAGATGACTGATTAATACCATCAGTGTGTGGATTTATACGAGGGGTAACCACGTTACCCGATGATAATAATAGTCAAAAATACGATATCAAAAGTAACGCTTTCTTTAAATTTGTGATTAAAATTGTCAAAAAATCCGATGAAAAAAGTTAATAAAACACGATAAAAAAATTTTAAAAATGCGATGAAAAAGTAAAAATTTACAATCACAAAATGTGAAAAAAAGCCAAATCGAAAAAAATTCTAAAATGCTACAGAAATAGTAAAGAAAAGTACTTACCTTGAGATGTTGCCTTGTTGAAGATTTAAATAAAAATGAACTCTGTAACGTTTTAGGCTACGTTGCTAGTGATTTGTTTGAACCTTTAAAACCTATTATGTTGGTATGGTTTTTTCAAAAAAGCGGTATTTTCAAAAAAACGGTAAACGGCAAGTTTAAAAAAATTTTTTGTTATTTTTCAATGTAATCTCCTTGTATCGTAGGTAGATACACTTTTCCCAACGTTTCTGCTGTTTCTTTAACTCCTCCAAAAAATTTTATTTTTGAAATTCTGCAAAATACGCTTCTGTCTCGGCGATAACCTCCTTATTTGAGGTGTATTTTTTTTCTCCAAGCCATGTTTTCATATTGAGGAACTAAAAAGAATCGCAGGGAGCCAGGTTGGTTGGGTGAGTACGGTAGGTGCAGCAAATTTCGCTTAAAGAGGTCCAAACACTACTTCGACCAGGCCCGTAGCCAGGATTTCATTTGGGGGGGGGGGCACTAATAAAAATCTTTCGTAAAAAGTAACATTTTTGGCGTGTCGAAAATGCCCGCCCCTGGCTACGGGCCTGACTTCGACATTGACACACGTATGCGACACCTTTCTCACACATATCTTATCATTTAAAATAATAATTGCCGATCCTTACGACAAGCCTACAGCCTCTTTACCAAGTACTCGATTTCAAATGCTGTGGAGCAGCGGCGAGGGCGGGAATATTTTTAGCTAGTTAAATATTTACAATTCAATCACTAGCAATTCAGTAGTATTTCTTTTAAATTGGCAAAGGCAGTATTGTAAGCACAGGAAGGTGCACAGAAGGTGGGTTACATTTCAGATACCTAAGGGGCTGTTCACAAATTACGTAACGGCCTTGGGGGGGGATTAACAATTTGTTACAATTTGTTACGGTACATAACGGTTACACAACGCAATTTGTTATGATCTGTTACAATGGGGGGGGGGGGTTAAAAAACGTAAAAAAAATTGCATTACGTAATTTGTGAACAGCCCCTAAATACAGAGGGATACTTTCGGTGGGCTGGGTCACATGGTGATGCTACTTGTACAACAATGTGCATTGAAAAATTTTTATATAAGTAATCTAAAATTTCTAATTTTTAAAAAGAATTGAAATTTACAAACCGTTCATAGCATTTGTCATTATTTTTATGAGTTTATAATAGTATATTTTAATATTTGTAAAGGAATAAAACGGTAAGTTTTAACACAATAACCACAGTTTGCACTTTAAAGAATTTTATAAAGGCAGGTAAATATTCTCGCAGCTGTAAAGGGAAAAACCCTTAATTTCAAAGTTTTCCTTAATCCTTGAAAGAGTGGACGAATAAGAATAAGCAAATAAGAATAAGAAAATAATAATAAGGTCCAAGAATAAGCAAATTACAAGTAAATATCAAAATTACATGTATAATTTGTCAATTTTGCAGTAATAAATATTTTAGATGTTAGAGTGTTATTTTTATCTATTACGTGTTTACTATTTTTATATAATATAGTCAATAAATATATTAACTGAATGTATATTAAATTAAATTATTAAAAAATAATAGATGCAATTTAATTTATTTTTAAAAAGTGATCAAATCTTGATCAAGTTTTAGGGATATTTTGGAATTAATTTGATAACTAACTTATGCTTCATAACCTATAATAAACAATTAAGACATAAATATTACGGGAATGAGCCAGTTCGTTGCAAAGCGATTTCGACGCAAAATTTATTGGTCGCATGGACTATTCGCCGCAAGACTGTTTGTCGCAAAATCAATTCGCCGCAAGGCCGTTTGCACAAAAGTGCAAAAAAAATAAAATATTATTATTATTATTTGTAATTTTAAAAACAACTTGAAAAAGTTAATAAGGAGATTAATGTATACGTACTTTACAATCTCTTCTTTCACAGCGATAGAATCGCGTCTTTTCGTCACTACTTAATCGTTCAAACGTATAAATATATATCCATCATTATGAAATTTTTCTTTACCGCGTTTACTTAATATTGACTTCTCTATTTTATTTTTAATTTATTTTTCAAAGTAAAATTAATCTATTTATATAGAAAAGTATTATACCAGTATTGTATCAATTAAAAAAAAACAAAAGAAAAATATCGCCGTTAATGCGATAATCCGATATGTAATTTTTGCGACCAAAAGGACCTCGGCCGTCCCGCAACGAAGCGGCCGCGACGATAAGTCCTAGACCCTTCATACTAGGGCGACAAACTAATTAGCACAATGTAAATAATCAAAATATTATGTGGATCTATATTGAACATAAATTGGACGTCTAGCGGATGTTTATCTGTGGCCATACAAATAATGTCGATACTTGACGTCCACCGTATATTTGAGTGTGGACGTAAAAAGACAGCCGATAATTGGACGTCTACTGGACGCACACTCCAAGTCGCTAGAATAATTTGCACAATGTAAATATTTAAAATATTATGTGGACCTTGGCTGGACATAAAATGGATGTCCAGCGGATATTTATCTGTGGACATACAAATAATGTCGTTACTTCGACGTCCAGCCGATATTTAAGCGTGGACGTACAAAGGCCGTCTATTATTGGACGTCCACGCGACGCACATACTAGGATGATAAAATAATTTTTCACAATGTAAATAATCAAAATATTATGTGGATCTACATTGAACATAAATTGGACGTCTAGCGGATGTTTGTCTGTGGACATACAAATAATGTCGATACTTGGACGTCCATCGTATATTTGAATGTGGACGTAAAAAGACTGTCGATAATTGGAGGTCTACTGGACGCACACTCCAAGTCGCTAAAATAATTTGCACAATGTAAATATTTAAAATATTATGTGGTCCTTGGCTGGACATAAATTGGACGTCTAGCGGATGTTTATCTGTGGACATACAAATAATGTCGATACTTGGACGTCCACCGTATATTTGAGTATGGACGTAAAAAGACTGTCGATTATTGGACGTCTACTGGACGTACACTGCAAGTCGCTAAAATAATTAGCACAATGTAAATACTTAAAATATTATGTGGACTTTGGCTGGACATAAAATGGACGTCTAGAAAATGTTTATCTGCGGACATACAAATAATGTCGATACTTAGACGTCCACGCGACGCGCATACTAGGGCGACAAAATAATTTGCACAAAGAATATAATCAAAATATTATGTGGATCTTCATTGAACATAAATTGGACGTCCAGCGGATATTTAACTGTGGACATACACATCATGTCGAGACTTGGACGTCCATCGGATATTTAAGCGTCGACGTACAATGGCCGTTGATAATTGGACGTCCACGCAACGCACATACTAGGGCGACAAAATAATTTGCACAAACAATATAATCAAAATATTTCGTGGATCTTCATTGAACATAAATTGGACGTCCAGCGAATATTTAACTGTGGACATACAAATACTGTCGAGACTTGGACGTCCAGCAGATATTTAAGCGTCGACGTACAATGGCTGCCGATAATTGGACGTCCACGCAACGCACATACCAGGGCGACAAAATAATTTGCACAAAGAATATAATCAAAATATTATGTGGATCTTCATTGAACATAAATTGGACGTCCAGCGGATATTTAACTGTGGACATACAAATCGTGTCGAGACTTGGACGTCCATCGGATATTTAAGCGTCGACGTACAATGGCCGTTGATAATTGGAAAAATAATTTGCACAAAGAATATAATCAAAATATTATGTGGATCTTCACTGAACATAAATTGGACGTCCAGCGGATATTTATCTGTGGACATACAAATAATGTCGAGATTTGGACGTCCAGCGGATATTTGAGTGTGGACGTAAAAAGACGGTCGATAATTGGACGTCCACTGGACGCACACTTCAAGTCGTTAAAATAAATAGCATAATGTAAATATTTAAAATATTATGTGGACCTTGACTGGACATAAAATGGATGTCCCTCGAATATTTATGCGCGGACGTACAATGGATATCGATAAATGGACGTCCACTGGACGACCATACAAAGTCTATGGACGTATGGACTTTTCTTGGACTTAAAATGGACGTCCAATGTTCGCCTTGTGCTGTCTGGGATGTAGACAATTTAAAATCAAAATCTTCAAACTAATACTTTAGTTCTTTAAGTTATTTACTTGAAGATCAGAATTTTGTTAATAGTCCAAAATTGAAAATATTAAAATAACTACGTTTGTTCTATAAGTTATTTACTTGAAGATCTGGATTTTGTTAATAGTTTAAAATTAAAAACTCTAAATTAACTACTTCTGTTCTATAAGTTATTTACTTAAAGATCAGAATTTTGTTAATAGTTTAAAATTGAAAACTCTAAATTAACTACTTCTGTTCTATAAGTTATTTACTTGAAGATCAGAATTTTGTTAATAGTTTAAAATTGAAAACCCTAAAATAACTACTTTTATTCTATAAGTTATTTACTTGAAGATCTGCATTTTGTTAATAGTTTAAAAAGAAAAACTCCAAATCAACTACTTCTGTTCTATAAGTTATATACTTGAAGTTCAGAATGTTGTTAATAGTTTAAAATTGAAAACTCTAAAATAACTACTTTTGTGCTATAAGTTATTTACTTGAAGAACAGCATTTTGTAGCAATTTAAAATCAAAATCTTCTAACTAATACTTTAGTTCCTTAAGTAATTTACTTGAAGATCAGAATTTTGTTAGTAGTTTAAAATTGAAAACCCTAAAATAACTACTTTTGTTCTATAAGTTATTTACTTGAAGATCTGAATTTTGTTAATAGTTTAAAATTAAAAACTCTAAATTAACTACTTCTGTTCTATAAGTTATTTACATAAAGATCAGAATTTTGTTAATAGTTTAAAATTGTAAACCCTAAAATAACTATTTTTGTTCTATAAGTTGTTTACTTGAAGATCTGCATTTTGTTAATAGTTTAAAATTAAAAACTCTAAATTAACTACTTCTGTTCTATAAGTTATTTACTTGAAGATCAGAATTTTGTTAATAGTTTAAAATTAAAAACCCTAAAATAACTAATTTTGCTCTATAAGTTATTTACTTGAAGATCTGCATTTTGTTAATAGTTTAAAATTAAAAACTCTAAATTAACTACTTCTGTTCTATAAGTTATTTACATGAAGATCAGAATTTTGTTAATAGTTTAAAATTGAAAACCCTAAAATAACTATTTTTGTTCTATAAGTTATTTACTTAAAGATCTGAATTTTGCTAATAGTTTAAAATTAAAAACTCTAAATTAACTACTTCTGTTCTATAAGTTATTTACATGAAGATCAGAATTTTGTTAATAGTTTAAATTTAAAAACTCTAAATTAACTACTTCTGTTCTATAAGTTATTTACTTGAAGATCAGAATTTTCTTAATAGTTTAAAATTGAAAACTCTAAAATAACTACTTTTGTTCTGTAAGTTATTTACTTGAAGAACAGAATTTTGTAGCAATTTAAAATAAAAATCTTCTAACTAATACTTTAGTTCCTTAAGTTATTTACTTGAAGATCATAATTTTGTTAATAGTTTAAAATTGAAAATCCTAAAATAACTACTTTTGTTCTATAAGTTATTTACTTGAAGATCTGAATTTTGTTAATAGTTTAAAATTAAAAACTCTAAATTAACTACTTCTGTTCTATAAGTTATTTACATGAAGATCAGAATTTTGTTAATAGTTTAAAATTCAAAACCCTAAAATAACTATTTTTCTTCTATAAGTTGTTTACTTGAAGATCTGCATTTTGTTAATAGTTTAAAATTAAAAACTCTAAATTAACTACTTCTGTTCTATAAGTTATTTACTTGAAGATCAGAATTTTGTTAATAGTTTAAAATTAAAAACCCTAAAATAGCTAATTTTGCTCTATAAGTTATTTACTTGAAGATCTGTATTTTGTTAATAGTTTAAAATTAAAAACTCTAAATTAACTACTTCTGTTCTATAAGTTATTTACTTGAAGATCAGCATTTTGTTAATAGTTTAAAATTAAAAACTCTAAATTAACTACTTCTGGTCTATAAGTTATTTACTTGAAAATCACTATTTTGTTAATAGTTTAAAATTAAAGCTATAAACTAACTACTTTTGTTCTATTAGTTATTTACTTAAAGAACAGAAATTTGTAGACAATTTAAAATCGAAATCTTCAAACTAATACTTTAGTTCTTTAAGTTATTTACTTGAAGATCAGAATTTTGTTAATAGTTTAAAATTGAAAACCCTAAAATAACTACTTTTGTTCTATAAGTTATTTACTTGAAGAACAGAATTTTGAAGCAGTTTAAAATCAAAATCTTCTAACTAATACTTTAGTTCCTTAAGTTATTTACTTGAAGATCAGAATTTTGTTAATAGTTTCAAATTGAAAACCCTAAAATAACTACTTTTGTTCTATAAGTTATTTACTTGAAGATCAGAATTTTGTTAATAGTTTAAAATTGAAAACCCTAAAATAACTACTTTTGTTCTATAAGTTATTTACTAGAAGATTTGCATTTTGTTAATAGTTTAAAATTAAAGCTATAATCTAACTACTATTGTTCTTTTAGTTATTTACTTAAAGAACAGAAATATGTAGACAATTTAAAATCAAAATCTTCAAACTAATACTTTAGTTCTTTAAGTTATTTACTTGAAGATCAGAATTTTGTTAATAGTTTAAAATTGAAAACTCTAAATTAACTACTTCTGTTCTATAAGTTATTTACTTGAAGATCAGAATTTTGTTAATAGTTTAAAAAGAAAAACTCCAAATCAACTACTTCTGTTCTATAAGTTATATACTTGAAGTTCAGAATGTTGTTAATAGTTTAAAATTGAAAACTCTAAAATAACTACTTTTGTGCTATAAGTTATTTACTTGAAGAACAGCATTTTGTAGCAATTTAAAATCAAAATCTTCTAACTAATACTTTAGTTCCTTAAGTAATTTACTTGAAGATCAGAATTTTGTTAATAGTTTAAAATTGAAAACCCTAAAATAACTACTTTTGTTCTATAAGTTATTTACTTGAAGATCTGAATTTTGTTAATAGTTTAAAATTAAAAACTCTAAATTAACTACTTCTGTTCTATAAGTTATTTACATGAAGATCAGAATTTTGTTAATAGTTTAAAATTGTAAACCCTAAAATAACTATTTTTGTTCTATAAGTTGTTTACTTGAAGATCTGCATTTTGTTAATAGTTTAAAATTAAAAACTCTAAATTAACTACTTCTGTTCTATAAGTTATTTACTTGAAGATCAGAATTTTGTTAATAGTTTAAAATTAAAAACCCTAAAATAACTAATTTTGCTCTATAAGTTATTTACTTGAAGATCTGCATTTTGTTAATAGTTTAAAATTAAAAACTCTAAATTAACTACTTCTGTTCTATAAGTTATTTACATGAAGATCAGAATTTTGTTAATAGTTTAAAATTGAAAACCCTAAAATAACTATTTTTGTTCTATAAGTTATTTACTTAAAGATCTGAATTTTGCTAATAGTTTAAAATTAAAAACTCTAAATTAACTACTTCTGTTCTATAAGTTATTTACATGAAGATCAGAATTTTGTTAATAGTTTAAATTTAAAAACTCTAAATTAACTACTTCTGTTCTATAAGTTATTTACTTGAAGATCAGAATTTTCTTAATAGTTTAAAATTGAAAACTCTAAAATAACTACTTTTGTTCTGTAAGTTATTTACTTGAAGAACAGAATTTTGTAGCAATTTAAAATAAAAATCTTCTAATACTTTAGTTCCTTAAGTTATTTACTTGAAGATCATAATTTTGTTAATAGTTTAAAATTGAAAATCCTAAAATAACTACTTTTGTTCTATAAGTTATTTACTTGAAGATCTGAATTTTGTTAATAGTTTAAAATTAAAAACTCTAAATTAACTACTTCTGTTCTATAAGTTATTTACATGAAGATCAGAATTTTGTTAATAGTTTAAAATTCAAAACCCTAAAATAACTATTTTTGTTCTATAAGTTGTTTACTTGAAGATCTGCATTTTGTTAATAGTTTAAAATTAAAAACTCTAAATTAACTACTTCTGTTCTATAAGTTATTTACTTGAAGATCAGAATTTTGTTAATAGTTTAAAATTAAAAACCCTAAAATAGCTAATTTTGCTCTATAAGTTATTTACTTGAAGATCTGCATTTTGTTAATAGTTTAAAATTAAAAACTCTAAATTAACTACTTCTGTTCTATAAGTTATTTACTTGAAGATCAGCATTTTGTTAATAGTTTAAAATTAAAAACTCTAAATTAACTACTTCTGGTCTATAAGTTATTTACTTGAAAATCACTATTTTGTTAATAGTTTAAAATTAAAGCTATAAACTAACTACTTTTGTTCTATTAGTTATTTACTTAAAGAACAGAAATTTGTAGACAATTTAAAATCGAAATCTTCAAACTAATACTTTAGTTCTTTAAGTTATTTACTTGAAGATCAGAATTTTGTTAATAGTTTAAAATTGAAAACCCTAAAATAACTACTTTTGTTCTATAAGTTATTTACTTGAAGAACAGAATTTTGAAGCAGTTTAAAATCAAAATCTTCTAACTAATACTTTAGTTCCTTAAGTTATTTACTTAAAGATCAGAATTTTGTTAATAGTTTCAAATTGAAAACCCTAAAATAACTACTTTTGTTCTATAAGTTATTTACTTGAAGATCAGAATTTTGTTAATAGTTTAAAATTGAAAACCCTAAAATAACTACTTTTGTTCTATAAGTTATTTACTAGAAGATTTGCATTTTGTTAATAGTTTAAAATTAAAGCTATAATCTAACTACTATTGTTCTTTTAGTTATTTACTTAAAGAACAGAAATATGTAGACAATTTAAAATCAAAATCTTCAAACTAATACTTTAGTTCTTTAAGTTATTTACTTGAAGATCAGAATTTTGTTAATAGTTTAAAATTGAAAACCCTAAAATAACTACTTTTTTTCTATAAGTTATTTACTTGAAGATCTGCATTTTGTTAGTAGTTTAAAATTAAAAACCCTAAATTAACTACTTCTGTTCTATAAGTTATTTACATGAAGATCAGAATTTTGTTAATAGTTTAAAATTGAAAACCCTAAAATAACTATTTTTGTTCTATAAGTTATTTACTTAAAGATCTGAATTTTGTTAATAGTTTAAAATTAAAAACTCTAAATTAACTACTTCTGTTCTATAAGTTATTAACTTGAAGATCTGCATTTTGTTAATATTTTAAAATTAAAAACTCTAAATTAACTACTTCTGGTCTATAAGTTATTTACTTGAAAATCAGCATTTTGATAATAGTTTAAAATTAAAGCTATAAACTAACTACTATTGTCCTTTTAGTTATTTACTTATAGAACAGAAATTTGTAGACAATTTAAAATCGAAATCTTCAAACTAATACTTTAGTTCTTTAAGTTATTTACTTGAAGATCAGAATTTTGCTAATAGTTTAAAATTGAAAACCCTAAAATAACTACTTTTGTTCTATAAGTTATTTACTTGAAGATCTGCATTTTGTTAATAGTTTAAAATTAAAGCTATAAACTAACTACTATTGTCCTTTTAGTTATTTACTTATAGAACAGAAATTTGTAGACAATTTAAAATCGAAATCTTCAAACTAATACTTTAGTTCTTTAAGTTATTTACTTGAAGATCAGAATTTTGCTAATAGTTTAAAATTGAAAACCCTAAAATAACTACTTTTGTGCTATAAGTTATTTACTTGAAGAACAGCATTTTGTAGCAATTTAAAATCAAAATCTTCTAACTAATACTTTAGTTCCTTAAGTTATTTACTTGAAGATCATAATTTTGTTAATAGTTTAAAATTGAAAATCCTAAAATAACTACTTTTGTTCTATAAGTTATTTACTTGAAGATCTGAATTTTGTTAATAGTTTAAAATTAAAAACTCTAAATTAACTACTTCTGTTCTATAAGTTATTTACATGAAGATCAGAATTTTGTTAATAGTTTAAAATTCAAAACCCTAAAATAACTATTTTTGTTCTATAAGTTGTTTACTTGAAGATCTGCATTTTGTTAATAGTTTAAAATTAAAAACTCTAAATTAACTACTTCTGTTCTATAAGTTATTTACTTGAAGATCAGCATTTTGTTAATAGTTTAAAATTAAAAACTCTAAATTAACTACTTCTGTTCTATAAGTTATTTACATGAAGATCAGAATTTTGTTAATAGTTTAAAATTGTAAACCCTAAAATAACTATTTTTGTTCTATAAGTTGTTTACTTGAAGATCTGCATTTTGTTAATAGTTTAAAATTAAAAACTCTAAATTAACTACTTCTGTTCTATAAGTTATTTACTTGAAGATCAGAATTTTGTTAATAGTTTAAAATTAAAAACTCTAAATTAACTACTTCTGTTCTATAAGTTATTTACATGAAGATCAGAATTTTGTTAATAGTTTAAAATTGAAAACCCTAAAATAACTATTTTTGTTCTATAAGTTATTTACTTAAAGATCTGAATTTTGCTAATAGTTTAAAATTAAAAACTCTAAATTAACTACTTCTGTTCTATAAGTTATTTACATGAAGATCAGAATTTTGTTAATAGTTTAAATTTAAAAACTCTAAATTAACTACTTCTGTTCTATAAGTTATTTAGTTGAAGATCAGAATTTTCTTAATAGTTTAAAATTGAAAACTCTAAAATAACTACTTTTGTTCTGTAAGTTATTTACTTGAAGAACAGAATTTCGTAGCAATTTAAAATAAAAATCTTCTAACTAATACTTTAGTTCCTTAAGTTATTTACTTGAAGATCAGAATTTTGTTAATAGTTTAAAATTAAAAACTCTAAATCAACTACTTCTGTTCTATAAGTTATTTACTTGAAGTTCAGAATGTTGTTAATAGTTTAAAATTGAAAACTCTAAAATAACCACTTTTGTGCTATAAGTTATTTACTTGAAGAACAGCATTTTGTAGCAATTTAAAATCAAAATCTTCTAACTAATACTTTAGTTCCTTAAGTTATTTACTTGAAGATCATAATTTTGTTAATAGTTTAAAATTGAAAATCCTAAAATAACTACTTTTGTTCTATAAGTTATTTACTTGAAGATCTGAATTTTGTTAATAGTTTAAAATTAAAAACTCTAAATTAACTACTTCTGTTCTATAAGTTATTTACATGAAGATCAGAATTTTGTTAATAGTTTAAAATTCAAAACCCTAAAATAACTATTTTTGTTCTATAAGTTGTTTACTTGAAGATCTGCATTTTGTTAATAGTTTAAAATTAAAAACTCTAAATTAACTACTTCTGTTCTATAAGTTATTTACTTGAAGATCAGAATTTTGTTAATAGTTTAAAATTGAAAACCCTAAAATAACTACTTTTGTTCTATAAGTTATTTACTTGAAGAACAGAATTTTGAAGCAGTTTAAAATCAAAATCTTCTAACTAATACTTGAGTTCCTTAAGTTATTTACTTGAAGATCAGAATTTTGTTAATAGTTTAAAATTGAAAACCCTAAAATAACTACTTTTGTTCTATAAGTTATTTACTTGAAGATCTGCATTTTGTTAATAGTTTAAAATTGAAAACCCTAAAATAACTACTTTTGTTCTATAAGTTATTTACTTGAAGATCAGAATTTTGTTAATAGTTTAAAATTGAAAACCCTAAAATAACTACTTTTGTTCTATAAGTTATTTACTAGAAGATTTGCATTTTGTTAATAGTTTAAAATTAAAGCTATAATCTAACTACTATTGTTCTTTTAGTTATTTACTTAAAGAACAGAAATATGTAGACAATTTAAAATCAAAATCTTCAAACTAATACTTTAGTTCTTTAAGTTATTAACTTGAAGATCAGAATTTTGTTAATAGTTTAAAATTGAAAACCCTAAAATAACTACTTTTTTTCTATAAGTTATTTACTTGAAGATCTGCATTTTGTTAATAGTTTAAAATTAAAAACCCTAAATTAACTACTTCTGTTCTATAAGTTATTTACATGAAGATCAGAATTTTGTTAATAGTTTAAAATTGAAAACCCTAAAATGACTATTTTTGTTCTATAACTTATTTACTTAAAGATCTGAATTTTGTTAATAGTTTAAAATTAAAAACTCTAAATTAACTACTACTGTTCTATAAGTTATTTACATGAAGATCAGAATTTTGTTAATAGTTTAAAATTGAAAACCCTAAAATAACTATTTTTGTTCTATAAGTTATTTACTTAAAGATCTGCATTTTGTTAATAGTTTAAAATTGAAAACTCTAAAATACCTACTTTTGTTCTATAAGTTATTTACTTGAAGAACAGAATTTTGTAGCACTTCAAAATAAAAATCTTCTAACTAATACTTTAGTTCCTTAAGTTATTTACTTGAAGATCAGAATTTTGTTAATAGCTTAAAATTGAAAACCCTAAAATAACTACTTTTGTTCTATAAGTTATTTACTTGAAGATCTGCATTTTGTTAATAGTTTAAAATTAAAAACTCTAAATTAACTACTTCTGTTCTATAAGTTATTTACATGAAGATCAGAATTTTGTTAATAGTTTAAAATTGAAAACCCTAAAATAACTACTTTTATTCTATAAGTTATTTACTTGAAGATTTGCATTTTGTTAATAGTTTAAATTTAAAAACTCTAAATTAACTACTTCTGTTCTATAAGTTATTTACTTGAAGAACAGAATTTTGTAGCAATTTAAAATAAAAATCTTCTAACTAATAATTTAGTTCTTTAAGTTATTTACTTGAAGATCAGAATTTTGCTAATAGTTTAAAATTGAAAACCCTAAAATAACTACTTTTGTTCTATAAGTTATTTACTTGAAGATCTGCATTTTGTTAATAGTTTAAAATTAAAGCTATACTCTAACTACTTTTGTTCCTTTAGTTATTTACTTAAAGAACAGAAATATGTAGACAATTTAAAATCAAAATCTTCAAACTAATACTTTAGTTCTTTAAGTTATTTACTTGAAGATCAGAATTTTGTTAATAGTTCAAAATTGAAAATACTAAAATAACTACGTTTGTTCTATAAGTTATTTACTTGAAGATCTGCATTTTGTTAATAGTTTAAAATTAAAGACTCTAAATTAACTACTTCTGTTCTATAAGTTATTTACTTGAAGAAAAGAATTTTGTAGCAATTTTTAATTAAAATCTTCTAACTAATACTTTAGTTCCTTAAGTTATTTACTTAAAGATCAGAATTTTGTTAATAGTTTAAAATTGAAAACCCTAAAATAACGACTTTTGTTCTCTGAGTTATTTACTTGAAGATCTGTATTTAGTTAATAGTTTAAAATTAAAAACACTAAATTAACTACTTCTGTTCTATAAGTTATTTACATGAAGATCAGAATTTTGTTAATAGTTTAAAATTGAAAACCCTAAAATAACTACTTTTGTTCTATAAGTTATTTACTTGAAGATCTGCATTTTGTTAATAGTTTAAAATTGAAAACCCTAAAATAACTACTTTTGTTCTATAAGTTATTTACTTGAAGATCTGCATTTTGTTAATAGTTTAAAATTAAAGACTCTAAATTAACTACTTCTGTTCTATAAGTTATTTACTTTAAGAACAGAATTTTGTAGCAATTTAAAATCAAATTCTTCTAACTAATACTTTAGTTCTTTAAGTTATTTACTTGAAGATCAGAATTTTGCTAATAGTTTAAAATTGAAAACCCTAAAATAAGTATTTTTGTTCTATAAGTTATTTACTTGAAAATCACTATTTTGTTAATAGTTTAAAATTAAAGCTATAAACTAACTACTTTTGTTCTATTAGTTATTTACTTGAAAATCACTATTTTGTTAATAGTTTAAAATTAAAGCTATAAAATAACTACTTTTGTTCTATAAGTTATTTACTTTAAGAACAGAATTTTGTAGCAATTTAAAATCAAAATTTTCTAACTAATACTTTAGTTCTTTAAGTTATTTACTTGAAGATCAGAATTTTGCTAATAGTTTAAAATTGAAAACCCTAAAATAACTACTTTTGTTCTATAAGTTATTTACTTGAAGATCTGCATTTTGTTAATAGTTTAAAATTAAAAACTCTAAATTAACTACTTCTGTTCTATAAGTTATTTACTTGAAGATCAGAATTTTGTTAATAGTTTAAAATTAAAAACCCTAAAATAACTAATTTTGTTCTATAAGTTATTTACTTGAAGAACAGAATTTTGTAGCACTTTAAAATAAAAATCTTCTAACTAATACTTTAGTTCCTTAAGTTATTTACTTGAAGATCAGAATTTTGTTAATAGTTTAAAATTGAAAACCCTAAAATAACTACTTTTGTTCTATAAGTTATTTACTTGAAGATCTGCATTTTGTTAATAGTTTAAAATTAAAAACTCTAAATTAACTACTTCTGTTCTATAAGTTATTTACTTGAAGATCAGAATTTTGTTAATAGTTTAAAATTAAAAACCCTAAAATAACTAATTTTGCTCTATAAGTTATTTACTTGAAGATCTGCATTTTGTTAATAGTTTAAAATTAAAGCTATACTCTAACTACTTTTGTTCCTTTAGTTATTTACTTAATAGTTTAAAATTGAAAACCCTAAAATAAGTATTTTTGTTCTATAAGTTATTTACTTGAAAATCACTATTTTGTTAATAGTTTAAAATTAAAGCTATAAACTAACTACTTTTGTTCTATTAGTTATTTACTTGAAAATCACTATTTTGTTAATAGTTTAAAATTAAAGCTATAAAATAACTACTTTTGTTCTATAAGTTATTTACTTTAAGAACAGAATTTTGTAGCAATTTAAAATCAAAATCTTCTAACTAATACTTTAGTTCTTTAAGTTATTTACTTGAAGATCAGAATTTTGCTAATGGTTTAAAATTGAAAACCCTAAAATAACTACTTTTGTTCTATAAGTTATTTACTTGAAGATCTGCATTTTGTTAATAGTTTAAAATTAAAAACTCTAAATTAACTACTTCTGTTCTATAAGTTATTTACTTGAAGATCAGAATTTTGTTAATAGTTTAAAATTAAAAACCCTAAAATAACTAATTTTGTTCTATAAGTTATTTACTTGAAGAACAGAATTTTGTAGCACTTTAAAATAAAAATCTTCTAACTAATACTTTAGTTCCTTAAGTTATTTACTTGAAGATCAGAATTTTGTTAATAGTTTAAAATTGAAAACCCTAAAATAACTACTTTTGTTCTATAAGTTATTTACTTGAAGATCTGCATTTTGTTAATAGTTAAAAATTAAAAACTCTAAATTAACTACTTCTGTTCTATAAGTTATTTACTTGAAGATCAGAATTTTGTTAATAGTTTAAAATTAAAAACCCTAAAATAACTAATTTTGCTCTATAAGTTATTTACTTGAAGATCTGCATTTTGTTAATAGTTTAAAATTAAAAACTCTAAATTAACTACTTCTGTTCTATAAGTTATTTACATGAAGATCAGAATTTTGTTAATAGTTTAAAATTGAAAACCCTAAAATAACTATTTTTGTTCTATAAGTTATTTACTTAAAGATCTGAATTTTGTTAATAGTTTAAAATTAAAAACTCTAAATTAACTACTTCTGTTCTATAAGTTATTTACATGAAGATCAGAATTTTGTTAATAGTTTAAATTTAAAAACTCTAAATTAACTACTTCTGTTCTATAAGTTATTTACTTGAAGATCAGAATTTTCTTAATAGTTTAAAATTGAAAACTCTAAAATAACTACTTTTGTTCTATAAGTTATTTACTTGAAGAACAGAATTTTGTAGCAATTTAAAATAAAAATCTTCTAACTAATACTTTAGTTCCTTAAGTTATTTACTTGAAGATCAGAATTTTGTTAATAGTTTAAAATTAAAAACTCTAAATCAACTACTTCTGTTCTATAAGTTATTTACTTGAAGTTCAGAATGTTGTTAATAGTTTAAAATTGAAAACTCTAAAATAACTACTTTTGTGCTATAAGTTATTTACTTGAAGAACAGCATTTTGTAGCAATTTAAAATCAAAATCTTCTAACTAATACTTTAGTTCCTTAAGTTATTTACTTGAAGATCATAATTTTGTTAATAGTTTAAAATTGAAAATCCTAAAATAACTACTTTTGTTCTATAAGTTATTTACTTGAAGATCTGAATTTTGTTAATAGTTTAAAATTAAAAACTCTAAATTAACTACTTCTGTTCTATAAGTTATTTACATGAAGATCAGAATTTTGTTAATAGTTTAAAATTCAAAACCCTAAAATAACTATTTTTGTTCTATAAGTTGTTTACTTGAAGATCTGCATTTTGTTAATAGTTTAAAATTAAAAACTCTAAATTAACTACTTCTGTTCTATAAGTCATTTACTTGAAGATCTGCATTTTGTTAATAGTTTAAAATTAAAAACTCTAAATTAACTACTTCTGTTCTAGAAGTTATTTACTTGAAGATCAGCATTTTGTTAATAGTTTAAAATTAAAAACTCTAAATTAACTACTTCTGGTCTATAAGTTATTTACTTGAAAATCACTATTTTGTTAATAGTTTAAAATTAAAGCTATAAACTAACTACTTTTGTTCTATTAGTTATTTACTTAAAGAACAGAAATTTGTAGACAATTTAAAATCGAAATCTTCAAACTAATACTTTAGTTCTTTAAGTTATTTACTTGAAGATCAGAATTTTGTTAATAGTTTAAAATTGAAAACCCTAAAATAACTACTTTTGTTCTATAAGTTATTTACTTGAAGAACAGAATTTTGAAGCAGTTTAAAATCAAAATCTTCTAACTAATACTTTAGTTCCTTAAGTTATTTACTTGAAGATCAGAATTTTGTTAATAGTTTAAAATTGAAAACCCAAAATAACTACTTTTGTTCTATAAGTTATTTACTTGAAGATCTGCATTTTGTTAATAGTTTAAAATTGAAAACCCTAAAATAACTACTTTTGTTCTATAAGTTATTTACTTGAAGATCAGAATTTTGTTAATAGTTTAAAATTGAAAACCCTAAAATAACTACTTTTGTTCTATAAGTTATTTACTAGAAGATTTGCATTTTGTTAATAGTTTAAAATTAAAGCTATAATCTAACTACTATTGTTCATTTAGTTATTTACTTAAAGAACAGAAATATGTAGACAATTTAAAATCAAAATCTTCAAACTAATACTTTAGTTCTTTAAGTTATTTACTTGAAGATCAGAATTTTGTTAATAGTTTAAAATTGAAAACCCTAAAATAACTACTTTTTTTCTATAAGTTATTTACTTGAAGATCTGCATTTTGTTAATAGTTTAAAATTAAAAACCCTAAATTAACTACTTCTGTTCTATAAGTTATTTACATGAAGATCAGAATTTTGTTAATAGTTTAAAATTGAAAACCCTAAAATAACTATTTTTGTTCTATAAGTTATTTACTTAAAGATCTGAATTTTGTTAATAGTTTAAAATTAAAATCTCTAAATTAACTACTTCTGTTTTATAAGTTATTTACATGAAGATCAGAATTTTGTTAATAGTTTAAAATTGAAAACCCTAAAATAACTATTTTTGTTCTATAAGTTATTTACTTAAAGATCTGAATTTTGTTATTAGTTTAAAATTAAAATCTCTGAATTAACTACTTCTGTTTTATAAGTTATTTACATGAAGATCTGCATTTTGTTAATAGTTTAAAATTGAAAACTCTACAATACCTACTTTTGTTCTATAAGTTATTTACTTGAAGAACAGAATTTTGTAGCACTTTAAAATAAAAATTATCTAACTTATACTTTAGTTCCTTAAGTTATTTACTTGAAGATCAGAATTTTGTTAATAGTTTAAAATTGAAAACCCTAAAATAACTATTTTTGTTCTATAAGTTATTTACTTAAAGATCTGAATTTTGTTAATAGTTTAAAATTAAAAACTCTAAATTAACTACTTCTGTTCTATAAGTTATTTACATGAAGATCAGAATTTTGTTAATAGTTTAAATTTAAAAACTCTAAATTAACTACTTCTGTTCTATAAGTTATTTACTTGAAGATCAGAATTTTCTTAATAGTTTAAAATTGAAAACTCTAAAATAACTACTTTTGTTCTATAAGTTATTTACTTGAAGAACAGAATTTTGTAGCAATTTAAAATAAAAATCTTCTAACTAATACTTTAGTTCTTTAAGTTATTTACTTGAAGATCAGAATTTTGCTAATAGTTTAAAATTGAAAACCCTAAAATAACTACTTTTGTTCTATAAGTTATTTACTTGAAGATCTGCATTTTGTTAATAGTTTAAAATTAAAGCTATACACTAACTACTTTTGTTCCTTTAGTTATTTACTTAAAGAACAGAAATATGTAGACAATTTAAAATCAAAATCTTCAAACTAATACTTTAGTTCTTTAAGTTATTTACTTGAAGATCAGAATTTTGTTAATAGTTCAAAATTGAAAATACTAAAATAACTACGTTTGTTCTATAAGTTATTTACTTGAAGATCTGCATTTTGTTAATAGTTTAAAATTAAAAACTCTAAATTAACTACTTCTGTTCTATAAGTTATATACTTGAAGTTCAGAATGTTGTTAATAGTTTAAAATTGAAAACTCTAAAATAACTACTTTTGTGCTATAAGTTATTTACTTGAAGAACAGCATTTTGTAGCAATTTAAAATCAAAATCTTCTAACTAATACTTTAGTTCCTTAAGTTATTTACTTGAAGATCAGAATTTTGTTAATAGTTTAAAATTGAAAACCCTAAAATAACTACTTTTGTTCTATAAGTTATTTACTTGAAGATCTGAATTTTGTTAATAGTTTAAAATTAAAAACTCTAAATTAACTACTTCTGTTCTATAAGTTATTTACATGAAGATCAGAATTTTGTTAATAGCTTAAAATTGTAAACCCTAAAATAACTATTTTTGTTCTATAAGTTGTTTACTTGAAGATCTGCATTTTGTTAATAGTTTAAAATTAAAAACTCTAAATTAACTACTTCTGTTCTATAAGTTATTTACTTGAAGATCAGAATTTTGTTAATAGTTTAAAATTAAAAACCCTAAAATAACTAATTTTGCTCTATAAGTTATTTACTTGAAGATCTGCATTTTGTTAATAGTTTAAAATTAAAAACTCTAAATTAACTACTTCTGTTCTATAAGTTATTTACATGAAGATCAGAATTTTGTTAATAGTTTAAAATTGAAAACCCTAAAATAACTATTTTTGTTCTATAAGTTATTTACTTAAAGATCTGAATTTTGTTAATAGTTTAAAATTAAAAACTCTAAATTAACTACTTCTGTTCTATAAGTTATTTACATGAAGATCAGAATTTTGTTAATAGTTTAAATTTAAAAACTCTAAATTAACTACTTCTGTTCTATAAGTTATTTACTTGAAGATCAGAATTTTCTTAATAGTTTAAAATTGAAAACTCTAAAATAACTACTTTTGTTCTATAAGTTATTTACTTGAAGAACAGAATTTTGTAGCAATTTAAAATAAAAATCTTCTAACTAATACTTTAGTTCCTTAAGTTATTTACTTGAAGATCAGAATTTTGTTAATAGTTTAAAATTAAAAACTCTAAATCAACTACTTCTGTTCTATAAGTTATTTACTTGAAGTTCAGAATGTTGTTAATAGTTTAAAATTGAAAACCCTAAAATAACTACTTTTATTCTATAAGTTATTTACTTGAAGATTTGCATTTTGTTAATAGTTTAAATTTAAAAACTCTAAATTAACTACTTCTGTTCTATAAGTTATTTACTTGAAGAACAGAATTTTGTAGCAATTTAAAATAAAAATCTTCTAACTAATAATTTAGTTCTTTAAGTTATTTACTTGAAGATCAGAATTTTGCTAATAGTTTAAAATTGAAAACCCTAAAATAACTACTTTTGTTCTATAAGTTATTTACTTGAAGATCTGCATTTTGTTAATAGTTTAAAATTAAAGCTATACTCTAACTACTTTTGTTCCTTTAGTTATTTACTTAAAGAACAGAAATATGTAGACAATTTAAAATCAAAATCTTCAAACTAATACTTTAGTTCTTTAAGTTATTTACTTGAAGATCAGAATTTTGTTAATAGTTCAAAATTGAAAATACTAAAATAACTACGTTTGTTCTATAAGTTATTTACTTGAAGATCTGCATTTTGTTAATAGTTTAAAATTAAAAACCCTAAAATAACTAATTTTGCTCTATAAGTTATTTACTTAAAGATCTGAATTTTGTTAAAAGTTTAAAATTAAAAACTCTAAATTAACTACTTCTGTTCTATAAGTTATTTACATGAAGATCAGAATTTTGTTAATAGTTTAAATTTAAAAACTCTAAATTAACTACTTCTGTTCTATAAGTTATTTACTTGAAGATCAGAATTTTGTTAATAGTTTAAAATTGAAAACCCTAAAATAACAACTTTTGTTCTATAAGTTATTTACTTGAAGATCTGCAATTTGTTAATAGTTTAAAATTAAAAACCCTAAATTAACTACTTCTGTTCTATAAGTTATTTACATGAAGATCAGAATTTTGTTAATAGTTTTAAATTGAAAACCCTAAAATAACTATTTTTGTTCTATAAATTATTTACTTAAAGATCTGAATTTGTTTAATAGTTTAAAATTAAAAACTCTAAATTAACTACTTCTGTTCTATAAGTTATTTACATGAAGATCAGAATTTTGTTAATAGTTAAAAATTGAAAACCCTAAAATAACTATTTTTGTTCTATAAGTTATTTACTTAAAGATCTGCATTTTGTTAATAGTTTAAAATTGAAAACTCTAAAATACCTACTTTTGTTCTATAAGTTATTTACTTGAAGAACAGAATTTTGTAGCACTTTAAAATAAAAATCTTCTAATTAATACTTTAGATCCTTAAGTTATTTACTTGAAGATCAGAATTTTGTTAATAGTTTAAAATTGAAAACCCTAAAATAACTACTTTTGTTCTATAAGTTATTTACTTGAAGATCTGCATTTTGTTAATAGTTTAAAATTAAAAACTCTAAATTAACTACTTCTGTTCTATAAGTTATTTACATGAAGATCAGAATTTTGTTAATAGTTTAAAATTGAAAACCCTAAAATAACTACTTTTATTCTATAAGTTATTTACTTGAAGATTTGCATTTTGTTAATAGTTTAAATTTAAAAACTCCAAATTAACTACTTCTGTACTATAAGTTATTTACTTGAAGATCAGAATTTTCTTAATAGTTTAAAATTGAAAACTCTAAAATAACTACTTTTGTTCTATAAGTTATTTACTTGAAGAACAGAATTTTGTAGCAATTTAAAATAAAAATCTTCTAACTAATACTTTAGTTCCTTAAGTTATTTACTTGAAGATCAGAATTTTGTTAATAGTTTAAAATTAAAAACTCTAAATCAACTACTTCTGTTCTATAAGTTATTTACTTGAAGTTCAGAATGTTGTTAATAGTTTAAAATTGAAAACTCTAAAATAACTACTTTTGTGCTATAAGTTATTTACTTGAAGAACAGCATTTTGTAGCAATTTAAAATCAAAATCTTCTAACTAATACTTTAGTTCCTTAAGTTATTTACTTGAAGATCAGAATTTTGTTAATAGTTTAAAATTAAAAACTCTAAATCAACTACTTCTGTTCTATAAGTTATTTACGAAGATCAGAATTTTCTTAATAGTTTAAAATTGAAAACTCTAAAATAACTACTTTTGTTCTATAAGTTATTTACTTGAAGAACAGAATTTTGTAGCAATTTAAAATAAAAATCTTCTAACTAATTCTTTAGTTCCTTAAGTTATTTACTTGAAGATCAGAATTTTGTTAATAGTTTAAAATTGAAAACCCTAAAATAACTACTTTTGTTCTATAAGTTATTTACTTGAAGAAAAGAATTTTGAAGCAATTTAAAATCAAAATCTTCTAACTAATAATTTAGTTCTTTAAGTTATTTACTTGAAGATCAGAATTTTGCTAATAGTTTAAAATTGAAAACCCTAAAATAACTACTTTTGTTCTATAAGTTATTTACTTGAAGATCTGCATTTTGTTAATAGTTTAAAATTAAAGCTATACTCTAACTACTTTTGTTCATTTAGTTATTTACTTAAAGGACAGAAATATGTAGACAATTAAAATCAAAATCTTCAAACTAATACTTTAGTTCTTTAAGTTATTTACTTGAAGATCAGAATTTTGTTAATAGTTCAAAATTGAAAATACTAAAATAACAACTTTTGTTCTATAAGTTATTTACTTGAAGATCTGCAATTTGTTAATAGTTTAAAATTAAAAACCCTAAATTAACTACTTCTGTTCTATAAGTTATTTACATGAAGATCAGAATTTTGTTAATAGTTTTAAATTGAAAACCCTAAAATAACTATTTTTGTTCTATAAATTATTTACTTAAAGATCTGAATTTGTTTAATAGTTTAAAATTAAAAACTCTAAATTAACTACTTCTGTTCTATAAGTTATTTACATGGAGATCAGAATTTTGTTAATAGTTAAAAATTGAAAACCCTAAAATAACTATTTTTGTTCTATAAGTTATTTACTTAAAGATCTGCATTTTGTTAATAGTTTAAAATTGAAAACTCTAAAATACCTACTTTTGTTCTATAAGTTATTTACTTGAAGAACAGAATTTTGTAGCACTTTAAAATAAAAATCTTCTAACTAATACTTTAGTTCCTTAAGTTATTTACTTGAAGATCAGAATTTTGTTAATAGTTTAAAATTGAAAACCCTAAAATAACTACTTTTGTTCTATAAGTTATTTACTTGAAGATCTGCATTTTGTTAATAGTTTAAAATTAAAAACTCTAAATTAACTACTTCTGTTCTATAAGTTATTTACATGAAGATCAGAATTTTGTTAATAGTTTAAAATTGAAAACCCTAAAATAACTACTTTTATTCTATAAGTTATTTACTTGAAGATTTGCATTTTGTTAATAGTTTAAATTTAAAAACTCCAAATTAACTACTTCTGTACTATAAGTTATTTACTTGAAGATCAGAATTTTCTTAATAGTTTAAAATTGAAAACTTTAAAATAACTACTTTTGTTCTATAAGTTATTTACTTGAAGTTCAGAATGTTGTTAATAGTTTAAAATTGAAAACTCTAAAATAACTACTTTTGTGCTATAAGTTATTTACTTGAAGAACAGCATTTTGTAGCAATTTAAAATCAAAATCTTCTAACTAATACTTTAGTTCCTTAAGTTATTTACTTGAAGATCAGAATTTTGTTAATAGTTTAAAATTAAAAACTCTAAATCAACTACTTCTGTTCTATAAGTTATTTACTTGAAGTTCAGAATGTTGTTAATAGTTTAAAATTGAAAACTCTAAAATAACAACTTTTGTGCTATAAGTTATTTACTTGAAGAACAGCATTTTGTAGCAATTTAAAATCAAAATCTTCTAACTAATACTTTAGTTCCTTAAGTTATTTACTTGAAGATCAGAATTTTGTTAATAGTTTAAAATTAAAAACTCTAAATCAACTACTTCTGTTCTATAAGTTATTTACTTGAAAATCAGAATTTTCATAATAGTTTAAAATTGAAAACTCTAAAATAACTACTTTTGTTCTATAAGTTATTTACTTGAAGAACAGAATTTTGTAGCAATTTAAAATAAAAATCTTCTAACTAATACTTTAGTTCCTTAAGTTATTTACTTGAAGATCAGAATTTTGTTAATAGTTTAAAATTGAAAACCCTAAAATAACTACTTTTGTTCTATAAGTTATTTACTTGAAGAAAAGAATTTTGAAGCAATTTAAAATCAAAATCTTCTAACTAATAATTTAGTTCTTTAAGTTATTTACTTGAAGATCAGAATTTTGCTAATAGTTTAAAATTGAAAACCCTAAAATAACTACTTTTGTTCTATAAGTTATTTACTTGAAGATCTGCATTTTGTTAATAGTTTAAAATTAAAGCTATACTCTAACTACTTTTGTTCATTTAGTTATTTACTTAAAGGACAGAAATATGTAGACAATTAAAATCAAAATCTTCAAACTAATACTTTAGTTCTTTAAGTTATTTACTTGAAGATCAGAATTTTGTTAATAGTTCAAAATTGAAAATACTAAAATAACTACGTTTGTTCTATAAGTTATTTACTTGAAGATCTGCATTTTGTTAATAGTTTAAAATTAAAAACTCTAAATTAACTACTTCTGTTCTATAAGTTATTTACTTGAAGAAAAGAATTTTGTAGCAATTTTAAATTAAAATCTTCTAACTAATACTTTAGTTCCTTAAGTTATTTACTTAAAGATCAGAATTTTGTTAATAGTTTAAAATTGAAAACCCTAAAATAACGACTTTTGTTCTCTAAGTTATTTACTTGAAGATCTGCATTTAGTTAATAGTTTAAAATTAAAAACTCTAAATTAACAACTTCTGTTCTATAAGTTATTTACATGAAGATCAGAATTTTGTTAATAGTTTAAAATTAAAAACCCTAAAATAACTACTTTTGTTCTATAAGTTATTTACTTGAAGATCTGCATTTTGTTAATAGTTTAAAATTAAAAACTCTAAATTAACTACTTCTGTTCTATAAGTTATTTACTTAAAGAACAGAAATTTGTAGACAATTTAAAATCGAAATCTTCAAACTAATACTTTAGTTCTTTAAGTTATTTACTTGAAGATCAGAATTTTGTTAATAGTTTAAAATTAAAAACTCTAAATTAACTACTTCTGTTCTATAAGTTATTTACATGAAGATCAGAATTTTGTTAATAGTTTAAAATTGAAAACCCTAAAATAACTACTTTTATTCTATAAGTTATTTACTTGAAGATTTGCATTTTGTTAATAGTTTAAATTTAAAAACTCCAAATTAACTACTTCTGTACTATAAGTTATTTACTTGAAGATCAGAATTTTCTTAATAGTTTAAAATTGAAAACTCTAAAATAACTACTTTTGTTCTATAAGTTATTTACTTGAAGAACAGAATTTTGTAGCAATTTAAAATAAAAATCTTCTAACTAATACTTTAGTTCCTTAAGTTATTTACTTGAAGATCAGAATTTTGTTAATAGTTTAAAATTAAAAACTCTAAATCAACTACTTCTGTTCTATAAGTTATTTACTTGAAGTTCAGAATGTTGTTAATAGTTTAAAATTGAAAACTCTAAAATAACTACTTTTGTGCTATAAGTTATTTACTTGAAGAACAGCATTTTGTAGCAATTTAAAATCAAAATCTTCTAACTAATACTTTAGTTCCTTAAGTTATTTACTTGAAGATCAGAATTTTGTTAATAGTTTAAAATTAAAAACTCTAAATCAACTACTTCTGTTCTATAAGTTATTTACTTGAAGATCAGAATTTTCTTAATAGTTTAAAATTGAAAACTCTAAAATAACTACTTTTGTTCTATAAGTTATTTACTTGAAGAACAGAATTTTGTAGCAATTTAAAATAAAAATCTTCTAACTAATACTTTAGTTCCTTAAGTTATTTACTTGAAGATCAGAATTTTGTTAATAGTTTAAAATTGAAAACCCTAAAATAACTACTTTTGTTCTATAAGTTATTTACTTGAAGAAAAGAATTTTGAAGCAATTTAAAATCAAAATCTTCTAACTAATAATTTAGTTCTTTAAGTTATTTACTTGAAGATCAGAATTTTGCTAATAGTTTAAAATTGAAAACCCTAAAATAACTACTTTTGTTCTATAAGTTATTTACTTGAAGATCTGCATTTTGTTAATAGTTTAAAATTAAAGCTATACTCTAACTACTTTTGTTCATTTAGTTATTTACTTAAAGGACAGAAATATGTAGACAATTAAAATCAAAATCTTCAAACTAATACTTTAGTTCTTTAAGTTATTTACTTGAAGATCAGAATTTTGTTAATAGTTCAAAATTGAAAATACTAAAATAACTACGTTTGTTCTATAAGTTATTTACTTGAAGATCTGCATTTTGTTAATAGTTTAAAATTAAAAACTCTAAATTAACTACTTCTGTTCTATAAGTTATTTACTTGAAGAAAAGAATTTTGTAGCAATTTTAAATTAAAATCTTCTAACTAATACTTTAGTTCCTTAAGTTATTTACTTAAAGATCAGAATTTTGTTAATAGTTTAAAATTGAAAACCCTAAAATAACGACTTTTGTTCTCTAAGTTATTTACTTGAAGATCTGCATTTAGTTAATAGTTTAAAATTAAAAACTCTAAATTAACTACTTCTGTTCTATAAGTTATTTACATGAAGATCAGAATTTTGTTAATAGTTTAAAATTGAAAACCCTAAAATAACTACTTTTGTTCTATAAGTTATTTACTTGAAGATCTGCATTTTGTTAATAGTTTAAAATTAAAAACTCTAAATTAACTACTTCTGTTCTATAAGTTATTTACTTAAAGAACAGAAATTTGTAGACAATTTAAAATCGAAATCTTCAAACTCATACTTTAGTTCTTTAAGTTATTTACTTGAAGATCAGAATTTTGTTAATAGTTTAAAATTGAAAACCCTAAAATAACTACTTTTGTTCTATAAGTTATTTACTTGAAGATCTGCATTTTGTTAATAGTTTAAAATTTAAAACTCTAAATTACCTACTTCTGTTCTATAAGTTATTTACTTGAAGATCAGAATTTTGTTAATAGTTTAAAATTGAAAACCCTAAAATAACTATTTTTGTTCTATAAGTTATTTACTTGAAGATCTGCATTTTGTTAATAGTTTAAAATTAAAAACTCTAAATTAACTACTTCTGTTCTATAAGTTATTTACTTGAAGATCAGAATGTTGTTAATAGTTTAAAATTGAAAACCCTAAAATAACAACTTTTGTTCTATAAGTTATTTACTTCAAGATCTGCATTTTGTTAATAGTTTAAAATTAAAAACTCTAAACTACTTCTGTTCTATAAGTTATTTACTTGAAGATCAGAATTTTGTTAATAGTTTAAAATTGAAAACCCTAAAATAACTACTTTTGTTCTATAAGTTATTTACTTGAAGATCTGCATTTTGTTAATAGTTTAAAATTTAAAACTTTAAATTACCTGCTTCTGTTCTATAAGTTATTTACTTGCAGATCAGCATTCTGTTAATAGTTTAAAATTAAAAACTCTAAATTAACTACTTCTGGTCTATAAGTTATTTACTTGAAAATCACTATTTTGTTAATAGTTTAAAATTAAAGCTATAAACTAACTACTTTTGTTCTTTTAGTTATTTACTTAAAGAACAGAAATTTGTAGACAATTTAAAATCGAAATCTTCAAACTAATACTTTAGTTCTTTAAGTTATTTACTTGAAGATCAGAATTTTGTTAATAGTTTAAAATTGAAAACCATAAAATACCTATTTTTGTTCTATAAGTTATTTACTTGAAGAGCTGCATTTTGTTAATGGTTTGAAATTAAAAACTCTAAATTAACTACTTCTGTTCTATAAGTTATTTACTTGAAGATCAGAATTTTGTTAATAGTTTATAATTGAAAACTCTAAAATAGCTACTTTTGTTCTATAAGTTATTTACTTGAAGAACAGAATTTTGTAGCAATTAAAAATTAAAATCTTCTAACTAATACTTTAGTTCCTTAAGTCATTTACTTAAAGATCAGAATTTTATTAATAGTTTAAAATTAAAAACCCTAAAATAACTACTTTTGTTCTATAAATTATTTACTTGAAGATCTGCGTTTAGTTAATAGTTTAAAATTAAAAACTCTAAATTAACTACTTCTGTTCTATAAGTTATTTACATGAAGATCAGAATTTTGTTAATAGTTTAAAATTGAAAACCCTAAAATAACTACTTTTGTTCTATAAGTTGTTTACTTGAAGATCTGCATTTTGTTAATAGTTTAAAATTAAAAACTCTAAATTAACTACTTCTGTTCTATAAGTTATTTACTTGAAGATCAGAATTTTGTTAATAGTTTAAAATTGAAAACTCTAAAATAGCTACTTTTGTTCTATAAGTTATTTACTTGAAGAACAGAATTTTGTAGCAATTTAAAATCAAAATCTTCTAACTAATACTTTAGTTCTTTAAGTTATTTACTTGAAGATCAGAATTTTGCTAATAGTTTAAAATTGAAAACCCTAAAATAAGTATTTTTGTTCTATAAGTTTTTTACTTGAAGATCTCCATTTTGTTAATAGTTTTAAATTAAAGCTATACTCTAACTACTTTTGTTCTTTTAGGTATTTACTTAAAGAACATAAATATGTAGACAATTTAAAATCAAAATCTTCAAACTAATACTTTAGTTCTTTAAGTTATTTACTTGAAGATCAGAATTTTGTTAATAGTTCAAAATTGAAAATACTAAAATAACTACGTTTGTTCTATAAGTTATTTACTTGAAGATCTGGATTTTGTTAATAGTTTAAAATTAAAAACTCTAAATTAACTACTTCTGTTCTTTAAGTTATTTACATGAAGATCAGCATTTTGTTAATAGTTTAAAATTGAAAACCCTAAAATAACTACTTTTGTTCTATAAGTTATTTACTTGAAGATCTGCATTTTGTTAATAGTTTAAAATTAAAAACTCTAAATTAACTACTTCTGTTCTATAAGTTATTTACTTGAAGGTCAGCATTTTGTTAATAGTTACAAATTAAAAACTCTAAATTAACTACTTCTGGTCTATAAGTTTTTACTTGTAAATCAGTATATTGTTAATAGTTTAAAATTAAAGCTATAAACTAACTACATTTGTTCTATTAATTATTTACTTAAAGAACAGAAATTTGTAGACAATTTAAAATCGAAATCTTCAAACTAATACTTTAGTTCTTTAAGTTATTTACTTGAAGATCAGAATTTTGTTAATAGTTTAAAATTGAAAACCATAAAATAACTACTTTTGTTCTATAAGTTATTTACTTGAAGAAAAGAATTTTGAAGCAATTTAAAATCAAAATCTTCTAACTAATAATTTAGTTCTTTAAGTTATTTACTTGAAGATCAGAATTTTGCTAATAGTTTAAAATTGAAAACCCTAAAATAACTACTTTTGTTCTATAAGTTATTTACTTGAAGAAAAGAATTTTGAAGCAATTTAAAATCAAAATCTTCTAACTAATAATTTAGTTCTTTAAGTTATTTACTTGAAGATCAGAATTTTGCTAATAGTTTAAAATTGAAAACCCTAAAATAACTACTTTTGTTCTATAAGTTATTTACTTGAAGATCTGCATTTTGTTAATAGTTTAAAATTAAAGCTATACTCTAACTACTTTTGTTCATTTAGTTATTTACTTAAAGGACAGAAATATGTAGACAATTAAAATCAAAATCTTCAAACTAATACTTTAGTTCTTTAAGTTATTTACTTGAAGATCAGAATTTTGTTAATAGTTCAAAATTGAAAATACTAAAATAACTACGTTTGTTTTATAAGTTATTTACTTGAAGATCTGCATTTTGTTAATAGTTTAAAATTAAAAACTCTAAATTAACTACTTCTGTTCTATAAGTTATTTACTTGAAGAAAAGAATTTTGTAGCAATTTTAAATTAAAATCTTCTAACTAATACTTTAGTTCCTTAAGTTATTTACTTAAAGATCAGAATTTTGTTAATAGTTTAAAATTGAAAACCCTAAAATAACGACTTTTGTTCTCTAAGTTATTTACTTGAAGATCTGCATTTAGTTAATAGTTTAAAATTAAAAACTCTAAATTAACTACTTCTGTTCTATAAGTTATTTACATGAAGATCAGAATTTTGTTAATAGTTTAAAATTGAAAACCCTAAAATAACTACTTTTGTTCTATAAGTTATTTACTTGAAGATCTGCATTTTGTTAATAGTTTAAAATTAAAAACTCTAAATTAACTACTTCTGTTCTATAAGTTATTTACTTAAAGAACAGAAATTTGTAGACAATTTAAAATCGAAATCTTCAAACTAATACTTTAGTTCTTTAAGTTATTTACTTGAAGATCAGAATTTTGTTAATAGTTTAAAATTGAAAACCCTAAAATAACTACTTTTGTTCTATAAGTTATTTACTTGAAGATCTGCATTTTGTTAATAGTTTAAAATTTAAAACTCTAAATTACCTACTTCTGTTCTATAAGTTATTTACTTGAAGATCAGAATTTTGTTAATAGTTTAAAATTGAAAACCCTAAAATAACTATTTTTGTTCTATAAGTTATTTACTTGAAGATCTGCATTTTGTTAATAGTTTAAAATTAAAAACTCTAAATTAACTACTTCTGTTCTATAAGTTATTTACTTGAAGATCAGAATGTTGTTAATAGTTTAAAATTGAAAACCCTAAAATAACAACTTTTGTTCTATAAGTTATTTACTTCAAGATCTGCATTTTGTTAATAGTTTAAAATTAAAAACTCTAAACTACTTCTGTTCTATAAGTTATTTACTTGAAGATCAGAATTTTGTTAATAGTTTAAAATTGAAAACCCTAAAATAACTACTTTTGTTCTATAAGTTATTTACTTGAAGATCTGCATTTTGTTAATAGTTTAAAATTTAAAACTTTAAATTACCTGCTTCTGTTCTATAAGTTATTTACTTGCAGATCAGCATTCTGTTAATAGTTTAAAATTAAAAACTCTAAATTAACTACTTCTGGTCTATAAGTCATTTACTTGAAAATCACTATTTTGTTAATAGTTTAAAATTAAAGCTATAAACTAACTACTTTTGTTCTTTTAGTTATTTACTTAAAGAACAGAAATTTGTAGACAATTTAAAATCGAAATCTTCAAACTAATACTTTAGTTCTTTAAGTTATTTACTTGAAGATCAGAATTTTGTTAATAGTTTAAAATTGAAAACCATAAAATACCTATTTTTGTTCTATAAGTTATTTACTTGAAGAGCTGCATTTTGTTAATGGTTTGAAATTAAAAACTCTAAATTAACTACTTCTGTTCTATAAGTTATTTACTTGAAGATCAGAATTTTGTTAATAGTTTATAATTGAAAACTCTAAAATAGCTACTTTTGTTCTATAAGTTATTTACTTGAAGAACAGAATTTTGTAGCAATTAAAAATTAAAATCTTCTAACTAATACTTTAGTTCCTTAAGTCATTTACTTAAAGATCAGAATTTTATTAATAGTTTAAAATTAAAAACCCTAAAATAACTACTTTTGTTCTATAAATTATTTACTTGAAGATCTGCGTTTAGTTAATAGTTTAAAATTAAAAACTCTAAATTAACTACTTCTGTTCTATAAGTTATTTACATGAAGATCAGAATTTTGTTAATAGTTTAAAATTGAAAACCCTAAAATAACTACTTTTGTTCTATAAGTTGTTTACTTGAAGATCTGCATTTTGTTAATAGTTTAAAATTAAAAACTCTAAATTAACTACTTCTGTTCTATAAGTTATTTACTTGAAGATCAGAATTTTGTTAATAGTTTAAAATTGAAAACTCTAAAATAGCTACTTTTGTTCTATAAGTTATTTACTTGAAGAACAGAATTTTGTAGCAATTTAAAATCAAAATCTTCTAACTAATACTTTAGTTCTTTAAGTTATTTACTTGAAGATCAGAATTTTGCTAATAGTTTAAAATTGAAAACCCTAAAATAAGTATTTTTGTTCTATAAGTTTTTTACTTGAAGATCTCCATTTTGTTAATAGTTTTAAATTAAAGCTATACTCTAACTACTTTTGTTCTTTTAGGTATTTACTTAAAGAACATAAATATGTAGACAATTTAAAATCAAAATCTTCAAACTAATACTTTAGTTCTTTAAGTTATTTACTTGAAGATCAGAATTTTGTTAATAGTTCAAAATTGAAAATACTAAAATAACTACGTTTGTTCTATAAGTTATTTACTTGAAGATCTGGATTTTGTTAATAGTTTAAAATTAAAAACTCTAAATTAACTACTTCTGTTCTTTAAGTTATTTACATGAAGATCAGCATTTTGTTAATAGTTTAAAATTGAAAACCCTAAAATAACTACTTTTGTTCTATAAGTTATTTACTTGAAGATCTGCATTTTGTTAATAGTTTAAAATTAAAAACTCTAAATTAACTACTTCTGTTCTATAAGTTATTTACTTGAAGGTCAGCATTTTGTTAATAGTTACAAATTAAAAACTCTAAATTAACTACTTCTGGTCTATAAGTTTTTACTTGTAAATCAGTATATTGTTAATAGTTTAAAATTAAAGCTATAAACTAACTACATTTGTTCTATTAATTATTTACTTAAAGAACAGAAATTTGTAGACAATTTAAAATCGAAATCTTCAAACTAATACTTTAGTTCTTTAAGTTATTTACTTGAAGATCAGAATTTTGTTAATAGTTTAAAATTGAAAACCATAAAATACCTATTTTTGTTCTATAAGTTATTTACTTGAAGAGCTGCATTTTGTTAATGGTTTGAAATTAAAAACTCTACATTAACTACTTCTGTTCTATAAGTTATTTACTTGAAGATCAGAATTTTGTTAATAGTTTATAATTGAAAACTCTAAAATAGCTACTTTTGTTCTATAAGTTATTTACTTGAAGAACAGAATTTTGTAGCAATTAAAAATTAAAATCTTCTAACTAATACTTTAGTTCCTTAAGTCATTTACTTAAAGATCAGAATTTTATTAATAGTTTAAAATTAAAAACCCTAAAATAACTACTTTTGTTCTATAAATTATTTACTTGAAGATCTGCGTTTAGTTAATAGTTTAAAATTAAAAACTCTAAATTAACTACTTCTGTTCTATAAGTTATTTACATGAAGATCAGAATTTTGTTAATAGTTTAAAATTGAAAACCCTAAAATAACTACTTTTGTTCTATAAGTTATTTACATGAAGATCTGCAATTTGTTAATAGTTCAAAATTAAAAACTCTAAATTATATACTTCTGTTCTATAAGTTATTTACTTGAAGATCAGAATTTTGTTAATAGTTTAAAATTGAAAACTCTAAAATAACTACTTTTGTTCTATAAGTTATTTACTTGAAGAACAAAATTTTGTAGCAATTTAAAATCAAAATCTTCTAACTAATACTTTAGTTCTTTAAGTTATTTACTTAAAGATCAGAATTTTGCTAATAGATTAAAATTGAAAACCCTAAAATAACTACTTTTGCTCTATAAGTTATTTACTTGAAGATCTGCATTTTGTTAATAGTTTAAAATTAAAAACTCTAAATTAACTACTTCTGTTCTATAAGTTATTTACTTGAAGATCAGAATTTTGTTAATAGTTTAAAATTAAAAACTATAAATTAACTACTTCTGTTCTATAAGTTATTTACTTGAAGAACAGAATTTTGTAGCAATTTAAAATTAAAATCTTTTAACTAATACTTTAGTTCCTTAAGTTATTTACTTAAAGATCAGAATTTTGTTAATAGTTTAAAATTGAAAACCCTAAAATAACTACTTTTGTTCTATAAGTTATTTACTTGAAGATCTGCATTTAGTTAATAGTTTAAAATTAAAAACTCTAAATTAACTACTTCTGTTCTATAAGTTATTTACATGAAGATCAGAATTTTGTTAATAGTTTAAAATTGAAAACCCTAAAATAACTACTTTTGTTCTATAAGTTATTTACTTGAAGATCTGCATTTTGTTAATAGTTTAAAATTAAAAACTCTAAATTAACTACTTCTGTTCTATAAGTTATCTACTTGAAGATCAGAATTTTGTTAATAGTTTAAAATTGAAAACCCTAAAATAACTACTTTTGTTCTATAAGTTATTTACTTGAAGATCTGCATTTAGTTAATAGTTTAAAATTAAAAACTCTAAATTAACTACTTCTGTTCTATAAGTTATTTACATGAAGATCAGAATTTTGTTAATAGTTTAAAATTGAAAACCCTAAAATAACTATTTTTGTTCTATAAGTTTTTTATTTGAAGATCTCCATTTTGTTAATAGTTTAAAATTAAAAACTCTAAATTAACTACTTCTGTTCTATAAGTTATTTACTTGAAGATCAGAATTTTGTTAATAGTTTAAAATTAAAAACTCTAAAATAGCTACTTTTGTTCTATAAGTTATTTACTTGAAGAACAGAATTTTGTAGCAATTTAAAATCAAAATCTTCTTACTATTACTTTAGTTCTTTAAGTTATGCACTTGAAGATCAGAATGTTGTCAATAGTTTAAAATTGAAAACTCTAAAATAGATACTTTTGTTCTATAAGTTACTTACTTGAAGATCAGAATTTTGTTAATAGTTTAAAATTGAAAACTTTAAAATAGCTACTTTTGTTCTATAAGTTATTTACTTGAAGATCTGCATTTTGTTAATAGTTTAAAATTAAAAACTCTAAATTAACTACTTCTGTTCTATAAGTTATTTACTTGAAGATCAGAATGTTGTTAATAGTTTAAAATTGAAAACTCTAAAATAACTACTTTTGTTCTATAAGTTATTTACTTGAAGAACAGAATTTTGTAGCAATTTGAAATCAAAATCTTCTAACTAATACTTTAGTTCCTTAAGTTATTTACTTGAAGATCAGAATTTTGTTAATAGCTTAAAATTAAAAACTCTAAATTAACTACTTCTGTTCTATAAGTTATTTACATGAAGATCAGAATTTTGTTAATAGTTTAAAATTGAAAACCCTAAAATAACTACTTTTGTTCTACAAGTTATTTACTTGAAGAACAGAATTTTGTAGCAATGTAAAATCAAAATCTTCTAACTAATACTTTAGTTCTTTAAGTTATTTACTTGAAGATTAGAATTTTGCTAATAGTTTAAAATTGAAAACCCTAAAATAACTATTTTTGTTCTATAAGTTATTTACTTGAAGATCAGAATTTTGTTAATAGTTTAAAATTGAAAACCCTAAAATACCTACTTTTCTTCTATAAGTTATTTACTTGAAGATCTGCTTTTTGTTAATAGTTTAACATTAAAAACTCTAAATTAACTACTTCTGTTCTATAAGTTATTTATTTGAAAATCACTATTTTGTTAATAGTTTCAAATTAAAGCTATAAACTAACTACTTTTGTTCTTTTAGTTTTTTACTTAAAGGACAGAAATATGTAGACAATTTAAAATCGAGATCTTCAAACTAATACTTTAGTTCTTTAAGTTAATTACTTGAAGATCAGATTTTGTTAATAGTTTAAAATTGAAAACCCTAAAATAACTATTTTTGTTCTATAAGTTATTTACTTGAAGATCTGCATTTTGTTAATAGTTTAAAATTAAAAACTCTAAATTAACTACTTCTGTTCTATAAGTTATTTACTTGAAGATCAGAATGTTGTTAATAGTTTAAAATAGAAAACTCTAAAATAACTACTTTTGTTCTATAAGTTATTTACTTGAAGATCTGCATTTTGTTAATAGTTTAAAATTAAAAACTCTAAATTAACTACTTCTGTTCTATAAGTTATCTACTTGAAGATCAGAATTTTGTTAATAGTTTAAAATTGAAAACTCTAAAATAGCTACTTTTGTTCTATAAGTTATTTACTTGAAGAACAGAATTTTGTAGCAATTTAAAATCAAAATCTTCTAACTAATACTTTAGTTCTTTAAGTTATTTACTTGAAGATCACAATTTTGCTAATAGTTTAAAATTGAAAACCCTAAAATAACTATTTTTGTTCTATAAGTTTTTTACTTGAAGATCTCCATTTTGTTAATAGTTTAAAATTAAATACTCTAAATTAACTACTTCTGTTCTATAAGTTATTTACTTGAAGATCAGAATTTTGTTAAAAGTTTAAAATTGAAAACTCTAAAATAGCTACTTTTGTTCTATAAGTTATTTACTTGAAGATCAGAATTTTGTAGCAAAATAAAATTAAAATCTTCTAACTAATACTTGAGTTCCTTAAGTTATTTACTTAAAGATCAGAATTTTGTTAATAGTTTAAAATTGAAAACCCTAAAATAGCTACTTTTGTTCTGTAAGTTATTTACTTGAAGATCTGCATTTAGTTAATAGTTTAAAATTAAAAACTCTAAATTAACTACTTCTGTTCTATAAGTTATTTACTTGAAGATCAGAATTTTGTTAATAGTTTAAAATTGAAAACTCTAAAATGGCTACTTTTGTTCTATAAGTTATTTACTTGAAGAACAGAATTTTGTAGCAATTTAAAATCAAAATCTTCTAACTCATACTTTAGTTCTTTAAGTTATTCACTTGAAGATCAGAATGTTGTCAATAGTTTAAAATTGAAAACTCTAAAATAACTACTTTTGTTCTATAAGTTGTTTACTTGAAGAACAGAATTTTGTAGCAATTTAAAATTAAAATCTTCTAACTAATACTTTAGTTCTTTAAGTTATTTACTTGAAGATCAGAATTTTGCTAATAGATTAAAATTGAAAACCCTAAAATAACTACTTTTGTTCTATAAGTTATTTACTTGAAGATCTGCATTTTGTTAATAGTTTAAAATTAAAGCTATACTCTAACTACTTTTGTTCTTTTAGGTATTTACTTAAAGAACATAAATATGTAGACAATTTAAAATCAAATTCTTCAAACTAATACTTTAGTTCTTTAAGTTATTTACTTGAAGATCAGAATTTTGTTAATAGTTCAAAATTGAAAATACTAAAATAACTACGTTTGTTCTATAAGTTATTTACTTGAAGATCTGGATTTTGTTAATAGTTTAAAATTAAGAACTCTAAATTAACTACTTCTGTTCTTTAAGTTATTTACATGAAGATCAGCATTTTGTTAATAGTTTAAATTTGAAAACCCTAAAATAACTACTTTTGTTCTATAAGTTATTTACTTGAAGATCTGAATTTTGTTAATAGTTTAAAATTGAAAACCCTAAAATACCTACTTGTGTTCTATAAGTTATTTACTTGAAGATTTGCATTTTGTTAATAGTTTAACATTAAAAACTCTAAATTAACTACTTCTGTTCTATAAGTTATTTATTTGAAAATCACTATTTTGTTAATAGTTTCAAATTAAAGCTATAAACTAACTACTTTTGTTCTTTTAGTTTTTTACTTAAAGAACAGTAATTTGTAGACAATTTAAAATCGAGATCTTCAAACTAATACTTTAGTTCTTTAAGTTAATTACTTGAAGATCAGATTTCGTTAATAGTTTAAAATTGAAAACCCTAAAATAACTATTTTTGTTCTATGTTATTTACTTGAAGATCTGCATTTTGTTAATAGTTTAAAATTAAAAACTCTAAATTAACTACTTCTGTTCTATAAGTTATTTACTTGAAGATCAGAATGTTGTTAATAGTTTAAAATAGAAAACTCTAAAATAACTACTTTTGTTCTATAAGTTATTTACTTGAAGATCTGCATTTTGTTAATAGTTTAAAATTAAAAACTCTAAATTAACTACTTCTGTTCTATAAGTTATTTACTTGAAGATCAGAATGTTGTTAATAGTTTAAAATTGAAAACTCTAAAATAACTACTTTTGTTCTATAAGTTATTTACTTGAAGAACAGAATTTTGTAGCAATTTGAAATCAAAATCTTCTAACTAATACTTTAGTTCCTTAAGTTATTTACTTGAAGATCAGAATTTTGTTAATAGCTTAAAATTAAAAACTCTAAATTAACTACTTCTGTTCTATAAGTTATTTACATGAAGATCAGAATTTTGTTAATAGTTTAAAATTGAAAACCCTAAAATAACTACTTTTGTTCTACAAGTTATTTACTTGAAGAACAGAATTTTGTAGCAATGTAAAATCAAAATCTTCTAACTAATACTTTAGTTCTTTAAGTTATTTACTTGAAGATTAGAATTTTGCTAATAGTTTAAAATTGAAAACCCTAAAATAACTATTTTTGTTCTATAAGTTATTTACTTGAAGATCTGCATTTTGTTAATAGTTTAAAATTAAAGCTATAATCTAACTACTTTTGTTCTTTTAGTTATTTACTTAAAGATCAGAAATTTGTAGACAATTTAAAATCGAAGTCTTCAAACTAATACTTTAGTGCTTTAAGTTATTTACTTGAAGATCAGACATTTGTTAATAGTTTAAAATAGAAAACTCTAAAATAACTACTTTTGTACTATAAGTTATTTACTTGAAGATCTGCATTTTGTTAATAGTTTAAAATTAAAAACTCTAAATTAACTACTTCTGTTCTATAAGTTATTTACTTGAAGATCAGAATTTTGTTAATAGTTTAAAATTGAAAACCCTAAAATACCTACTTTTCTTCTATAAGTTATTTACTTGAAGATCTGCTTTTTGTTAATAGTTTAACATTAAAAACTCTAAATTAACTACTTCTGTTCTATAAGTTATTTATTTGAAAATCACTATTTTGTTAATAGTTTCAAATTAAAGCTATAAACTAACTACTTTTGTTCTTTTAGTTTTTTACTTAAAGAACAGAAATTTGTAGACAATTTAAAATCGAGATCTTCAAACTAATACTTTAGTTCTTTAAGTTATTTACTTGAAGATCAGAATTTTGTTAATAGTTTAAAATTGAAAACCCTAAAATAACTATTTTTGTTCTATAAGTTATTTACTTGAAGATCTGCATTTTGTTATTAGTTTAAAATTAAAAACTCTAAATTAACCACTTCTGTTTTATAAGTTATTTACTTGAAGATCAGAATATTGTTAATAGTTTAAAATTGAAAACCCTAAAATAATTACTTTTGTTCTATAAGTTATTTACTTGAAGATCTGCATTTTGTTATTAGTTTAAAATTAAAAACTCTAAATTAAGTACTTCTGTTCTATAAGTTATTTACTTGAAAATCAGCATTTTGTTAATAGTTTAAATTAAAAACTCTAAGTTAACTACTTCTGGTCTATAAGTTATTTATTTGAAAATCACTATTTTGTTAATAGTTTCAAATTAAAGCTATAAACTAACTACTTTTGTTCTTTTAGTTTTTTACTTAAAGAACAGAAATTTGTAGACAATTTAAAATCGAGATCTTCAAACTAATACTTTAGTTCTTTAAGTTATTTACTTGAAGATCAGAATTTTCTTAATAGTTTAAAATTGAAAACTCTAAAATAACTACTTTTGTTCTATAAGTTATTTACTTGAAGAACAGAATTTTGTAGCAATTTAAAATCAAAATCTTCTAACTAATACTTTAGTTCCTTAAGTTATTTACTTGAAGATCAGAATTTTGTTAATAGCTTAAAATTAAAAACTCTGTAACGTTACTAATGTAGTTACCTTACAATATTAATTATTAGGCTATCCTAGTAATTACGACGCACTCGGTAGAGCGGTTATCAACCAGGCGCTCGCCCCTGATAAGAGGCTTTTTGATTTGAAAAATTTTACATGGTTAGAGGTTTGAGTAATTTGAGAAAGAAAGAAACAATATTTAGTTAATTAGTAACGCAAATTGGATTTTTTACGGAAACGATTGATTAGTGAAAAGCGCCGTAACATAGAATAATAATTTTGGAACCAAATACGTGTATCCTAATTTTTGGAAACACGGAGGAAATTTATAAGACCGAGGTAATCAACGAAGAAAACAGTAGTGGTTAAGATATTCATGGTGTTAAGAAAAGTTCAAATTGTTTTATTTGGAAAGAATTCCATTGGTAGAGTTCATTCGCCATACCCGGACCATATTGGGATTACAATTTTTATCAACGTTAACACCGGCATAATTTTGGACTATTATTTAGTTTTGTTTATATCTACTACTGCTGATTAAACCTTTGTTTATGCGAACAGGTAGTTGGTTTGTCGTCGCATCTTTGCTTGTCTCGAGTTAGTCCGATTAGATAGCTTGAGTTGGATAGCTTGTGTTTTGTGAATTACTTATTTGTGTAGCATTTATCTGTTTTAGTAGTTCTTATTCATTGACACAGATCCGGATCCAGAAAAGAGCTCTTGGAAGGAACTTGGACCAGATAACTTTTGGTGTCTCTGCTATTATTTAATAGCAGATTAGGAAAGAGTAAGACGGGGTAAGTGCTATTCATTTAGTAATTTTGCGATCACTTGTTGTCTAACGTTGTATCAAGCCTTGCACTAATCTAGTTGGATAGCTTTGGATGAGTGAGTGTTGGTGGCACTCTGATTATTGGTTTGCGGCCGACCATCAGTCGATCAGCAGTAGATTTTTTTACGCCATCAGCGTTTATTGTTTGAGACCTCGAGTCTAAGATTATTTGTTGTTTAATTATTGTACAACTGAGTTTTACGTAACTCCATCTTTACTCATCTTTAATATTGGAATAAATCCCCTTCCTTCTCTTTGTTGTGTTTTCTTTCAATATTTGGCGCCCTAAGAGCATTTCCTTTCGAAGTTGATAGTACCTCCGTCTCATCAGCTGTGATAAGCCGCTATAAGGAACAATCTAAAGAAGAACCTGCGATTGGTGGAAACACCTACCCTACTGCTTCAGGAACTGTGGGTTAAATCCCAATAGCTGGCCAACCGTATAATACCAACGACGGTTGAGAAAGTGGCATCTTGTCAGCGCGCACTTTAGGCTACAAGAAGTTGGCACCGCAACGTTTAGGGGCAAAATTTTAGGGTTGTTCTTAAAACATACGATTTGGTTATCACAGCGTACTATCAACTGATTTCTTTTTCTTTTTCTATATTTTTTCGGAGTTCGTATTTACACACAGTACAGTAGTTATACACAAATATTAATTTTTACTACTGATTTTGTAATATTGTCTTAAACATGATATCAATACCATCCAAATATATCAACCGTCTATCGGTAGACGAGTTGAAATGGGAGTTAGTTGTCAGGGGTCAGGATCATCAGGATGCTGGGGTTGATGAATTGAGATCGAGGTTACGCCGAGTACTTAAAGAAGCCGAGTTAGATCCTCGCATAGTTGCAAATTACCCAAAAGTTGAATTCAATGTAGGTGATCAGCTCCTTATATGCGATGGGAAGCTGCAAAGACTTAATGCTAAATTTAATACTTTTAAACAACAGCCTACAACTAATGTGGGAGACGGGTTGACGGCAAGGCTTAACCATTTATTAGCACGCTTAGGGTTATTACTACAAGATAAATCTGTTACTAAGGAAGACGCAGCGGTAATCAAAGTTACGCAAACCTTAATAGTTGACTTAGTAGATAAAATTGAAGCGGAATTAAGTTCTCCAACAACTAAAGAGAACGATCTAACTCAAGCAATAGCGGAATCTCGCATACGCCTTTCTAGTCAAGCGCCGCTGTCGGAAACAGCAAATAATGATGATCCAGAATCTGATGCGGACGGTGCAGCCTCAATTAAAGGTCATGCCAAGCAATTCACAGTCAAAAATGCTGAGCAAGCACCAGTTCAGCCGACCACATCTTTAAATAAAGGTCCCTTGAGAATGTCGAGTCCTTATCACATCCCAAATTATCATCAATTTCTTCCTCACTATAGCAATGCTTACTCTTATAAACCAGACACCGTAAGTAAGTGGAATATAAAGTTCACTGGTGATCTCACGGTGCTAGGAGTTAATGCTTTCTTGGAGAGGGTGGAAGAAATGAAAGTTTCGCGTAGAGTACCCGACACTGTATTATTTGATAGCGCAGTTGATCTTTTTGAAAACAGCGCATTAATATGGTTTAGGGCTAATAGATCGATGGTGAATTCGTGGTCCGAGCTAGTTGAATTGCTTAAAAATACATATTTACCACATGATTACGATGAATCTCTTTGGGATGAAATTCGTAATCGAAAGCAAGGGGTTCACGAAGCGCCGCACATTTTTATAGCGTACTTACAAAATTTAATGAGTAGGCTGGGTGAAAAACCATCGATCGCAAAGCAAATACGAGTAATTTTGCAAAATTTACAACCGCGTTATAGTGATCAATTAATTTTTCATGAGTTTGAAACAATTAACGAAATTTTATCTGCATGCAAAAATATCGTGGAGGCTGAGAGACGGAAAGATTTATTCATGAGGCATCAGCCTACGTTAAATCCTCTTGAACCTGATCTAGCCGAACCTATTAGTAAATTTGAAGGTAGAAGAGGTCAACCCTTAGCTTCCCAAACTTATAACACGCATTGGTACCAACCAAATAAAGCTCAATCTATGAGACCTCAAGATAAGCATGAGGTTCATGCTTTGCAGACTACTACGCCTAGGTTCAAAACACGAAGCTTTGCAAAGCCGGTGGGTGCGAATACCAAATGTTTCAATTGCAGAGAGGCAGGGCACACTTATCATACCTGTAAGGTAGATAGACGTTTATTTTGTTATTTTTGCGGATCGCAAAATGTTAGTTATGCCAATTGTCCTCGATGTCAAAAAAACTTAGAAGAGAGGGAGTAAGCAACAGCCTCTTACCCCCCAGCCCTTTTCGCTTAAAGGCTGAGAGTCCCGAATGGCAACATTGGTTGGCCCATGTTAACGCATTCTGTAAAACTACTCCAACTGTAAATGCCTTGTTTGCACATCGACCATTCGATAATAGGGCTTACATTTTTGTTAATATTCTGGGAGAGCGAGTGTTAGGTTTCATGGACACAGGGGCGAATCAAACGGTGCTAGGTCGCGAGGGACTCTATTTAATTAAGAAATTAAAATTGACTATCGACCGATCACAGCAAATACCATTAAAATCAGCAGATGGTACTTTGCAAAATGTCCATGGTACGGTTTTATTACCAATGACGGTTGATGGCGTAACTAGGGATATTTCTGTAATCGTCACAGATTCTATCGAATATCCTCTTATACTGGGTTATGAGTTCTGTAAGCAGTTCAGGTTAAAAACTGACTTTGAAACAGATACTTATAATATACCGAAGGAAATTCATGAAATGGCTTCCTCAAAAGTCATTCAAGCTCGTGCCGACCTGTCTTATGACCAAGTACAAGAACTAGAGCAGGTCATCGCTCAGTTCAAGTCCATAGCTCCAACTGAATTGGGTAGAACAAAGTTGGTGGAACACGTTATTGATACTGGCGATGCTTTGCCAATAAAACAACGTTATTTTCCCATGTCGCCGGCCATGTTAGAAAAAATTAATGCCGAAGTGGACGAGATGCTGCGTCTCAAAGTAATTAAAAAATCTTTTTCTAGTTGGAATAGTCCCATTGTTCTTGTTAAAAAGAAAAATGGAGACGTACGCTTCTGCTTTGATGGCAGGAAGATTAATTCTGCAAGTAAAACTGACGCATATCCTATTCCGTTTGTAAGCGATATTTTGGATAGATTGAGAGACGCACGGTATATTTCCTCTATAGACTTGCGAAAAGCATTTTGGCAAATTCCACTTTCTAAAGAGTCCTGTGAAAAAACAGCTTTTACTGTCCCACGGCGTGGACTTTTTGAATTTAATGTTTTACCATTTGGACTGCATAACAGTCCCCAGACATTACAGCGTCTCATGGACAGTATTTTTGGTCCAGAATTTGAGAATGTTTTTGTATATCTCGATGATATAATTATTATTTCAAAAACATTTTCCGAGCATATGGCACTTCTCAAAGAAGTTTTCAAACGTCTAAGTAAGGCAGGTCTAACGATTAATTTAGGCAAATGTGAGTTTTGTCGTGACTCTCTTAAATACCTCGGTTACGTAGTCGATGCCAAGGGTCTTAGAACCGATCCAGATAAAGTGGAAGCCATCGTAAATTATCCGACTCCTAAAACAGCCACGGAGATAAAACGTTTTCTTGGTATGGCAGGGTGGTATAGACGCTTTATACCCAATTTTTCTACCATAGCTGCGCCTATTTTAAGACTTCTTAAAGGTAAAACCAAGGGTCAACGTGTGTTGTGGGATAAGGATGCAGAATGTGCCTTCCGAATATTAAAAAATAAATTAATATCTGCCCCTATTTTGAGCAGTCCGGACTTCACTCAACCCTTCTTTATTCAAACCGATGCATCTGATGCAGGCTTAGGCGCTATACTTATTCAAGGGGAAGGGGAAAATGAAAAGGTGATTGCTTACGCTAGCCGCACACTTGGCAAACACGAAAAAAATTACCATGCGATGGAAAAAGAGTGTTTGGCGATTTTGTTCGGGGTAGAGAAATATCGACCATATATTGAGGGAACTAAATTTACCGTAATTACGGACAATCAAGCTCTTCGTTGGCTTGGTTCGATCCAATCTCCATTGGGTAGGTTAGCTAGGTGGTCGGTCCGTTTAAACCAATTTGATTTTAACATCGTTCACAGAAAAGGAACTCTCAATATTGTAGCCGATGCTCTTTCTCGAGCTCCGATTAATATTCATGCAATATCGCTAATTCCAGAAGATAAAAGCGTTTGGTATCAACGAATAATAGATAAAATCAATTCTCATCCAGACCGATATCCTAATTTTAAAATTGAGGATGGATATGTATATAAGTTCGTTCCAAATAAGCATAATATAATATCGAACTTAGTTGAATGGAAATTGTTGGTACCAAAATCCCGCCGTCGCGAAGTGTTGCAGGATTGTCACGATAACCCATTAAGTGGTCACTTAGGCGCGTTTAAAACCTATCACAAAATAGCCGAACTTTATTACTGGCCGCGAATGAAATCAGATATTGCTCGATACGTTATTAAATGCGAAATTTGCTTGGCAAGCAAAGCTTCAAACCAATTGCGTCCTGGCTTGATGGGAAAGTCAAAGCGAGTGGAGTATCCATTTCAAATTCTTTCCATCGATTTGATGGGACCTTTTCCAAGGACTAAAAAAGGAAACTCATTCCTTTTGGTCATGTCTGATTGGTTTACAAAATTCGTAATTGTCCACCCATTAAGACAGGCTACTGCGGCCTCTATCGTGCAAAAAGTTGAAGAAGCTTTCCTTTTGTTTGGTGTGCCACAAATTGTAATGTGTGACAATGGTACGCAATTTACTGGCAAAGTATTTAAAGATCTAATAGATAAGTACCAAGTCCAAAAGACCTGGTACAATGCCAATTATCATCCACAAGTCAATTTTGTGGAAAGATACAATCGCGTGATAGGTACGTGTTTGCGTTCATTTGTTGAACAAGATCATAGATCGTGGGATTTACACGTCTATCAAATAGCTCACGCTATTAGAAATGCGGTGCACGAAGTCACAGGGTTCACACCTTCATTTTTGAATTTAGGTCGGTCAGTACCTAATAATGGTACTTATTATGGTCGGTTGAATCAGGCGGAACCTGGTGAGTTTGAGATAGGTGATCACGAGCGCGTTATTTCTGATGTTAACAACATGAGTGAGCTACACCAAACAGTAGTGAAACGTTTGCAAGTAGCATACGAGCGTAGTAAGGCCAGGTATGATTTGAGAAAAAGACCTCTTTCGTTCAAGCGCGGTGATACAGTATGGAAGCGCAATTTCGTGTTGTCAAGCGCCATTGATAATATTTCTAAAAAGCTAGCGCCAAAATATATCAAGTGTACGGTAGCCGAAGTCACAGGTACGGTTACGTATCGTCTAAAAGACGAACGCGGCAAGAACCTTGAGGTTTTCCATGTGAAGGACCTGAAGGCAGCTCCTGATTTTGATTAGCCATGTTAGTTTTCATCATCAAGCAAGGTGTGTACGTGAGGTCTGCTGTTATCTTTATAGGGTTATAAGAATCTTCGGATTCAAAAATTTTTTGATTCAATGTCGGGTGAATATCTTTAAGATTGGATTGCCAGATCCCACCAAATGTTATTTTGCTGTCTTATAGCGAGACAAATTAATTTTTTTAGTAATTGTATTTGGCGCCTTGAATTGATTGATTAATTATTGCCAAATCAATTATGACTTCAATATGAAGTGGTAAAAATTCGTTAACGTATTTTGCGTTATAAAAGCATACCTTTCTGAAGGAACTGGTTTTTTCCTGGGTATTTATGAGTGTAAGCTTTCATAGGTTTTGAAAACAATCATGGTACATGTTTGTTAAGCACTCAAAAATTTATATAAAACATTTTCAATCTAGGTGTTCACTAGCAATCATACGGATTGTTGGTGACAATACTGGAAAATGTGAGTTTTCTAAATCAAACGCCTAAGAAACAGTTAATTTCATTGCATACGAGGGTGGGTTGTATTATATTTTGAGTATATGTGATACATCCGTAATATCTATTAAGTTTATCGCCATCTTAAAACAATACTCTTTCGGTTACATTGGAGTCAAATTACGTATACTCCATATTTTTGATCAAAGTAACTTAGGTACAATTTAAACAAGGGTTGATAAAACACATAATTCCAGCTTATACCTTATGGAATAATTTTGGTACAAAATCTTTATTATTAAACCGTACGTCACAGCTAAGACCATCTATCAAATGGGCAATATAATCTCCAGAATTACCTGTATGAACCAGAATTAACATCTTCATTCAGTATCGTTATCCATACGCGACTAGTAATTTTTACTGAACTTAGCCCGGTTCATAGCTTAGTAGGGGGGGAGTGTAACGTTACTAATGTAGTTACCTTACAATATTAATTATTAGGCTATCCTAGTAATTACGACGCACTCGGTAGAGCGGTTATCAACCAGGCGCTCGCCCCTGATAAGAGGCTTTTTGATTTGAAAAATTTTACATGGTTAGAGGTTTGAGTAATTTGAGAAAGAAAGAAACAATATTTAGTTAATTAGTAACGCAAATTGGATTTTTTACGGAAACGATTGATTAGTGAAAAGCGCCGTAACATAGAATAATAATTTTGGAACCAAATACGTGTATCCTAATTTTTGGAAACACGGAGGAAATTTATAAGACCGAGGTAATCAACGAAGAAAACAGTAGTGGTTAAGATATTCATGGTGTTAAGAAAAGTTCAAATTGTTTTATTTGGAAAGAATTCCATTGGTAGAGTTCATTCGCCATACCCGGACCATATTGGGATTACAATTTTTATCAACGTTAACACCGGCATAATTTTGGACTATTATTTAGTTTTGTTTATATCTACTACTGCTGATTAAACCTTTGTTTATGCGAACAGGTAGTTGGTTTGTCGTCGCATCTTTGCTTGTCTCGAGTTAGTCCGATTAGATAGCTTGAGTTGGATAGCTTGTGTTTTGTGAATTACTTATTTGTGTAGCATTTATCTGTTTTAGTAGTTCTTATTCATTGACACAGATCCGGATCCAGAAAAGAGCTCTTGGAAGGAACTTGGACCAGATAACTTTTGGTGTCTCTGCTATTATTTAATAGCAGATTAGGAAAGAGTAAGACGGGGTAAGTGCTATTCATTTAGTAATTTTGCGATCACTTGTTGTCTAACGTTGTATCAAGCCTTGCACTAATCTAGTTGGATAGCTTTGGATGAGTGAGTGTTGGTGGCACTCTGATTATTGGTTTGCGGCCGACCATCAGTCGATCAGCAGTAGATTTTTTTACGCCATCAGCGTTTATTGTTTGAGACCTCGAGTCTAAGATTATTTGTTGTTTAATTATTGTACAACTGAGTTTTACGTAACTCCATCTTTACTCATCTTTAATATTGGAATAAATCCCCTTCCTTCTCTTTGTTGTGTTTTCTTTCAATATTTGGCGCCCTAAGAGCATTTCCTTTCGAAGTTGATAGTACCTCCGTCTCATCAGCTGTGATAAGCCGCTATAAGGAATAATCTAAAGAAGAACCTGCGATTGGTGGAAACACCTACCCTACTGCTTCAGGAACTGTGGGTTAAATCCCAATAGCTGGCCAACCGTATAATACCAACGACGGTTGAGAAAGTGGCATCTTGTCAGCGCGCACTTTAGGCTACAACTCTAAATTAACTACTTCTGTTCTATAAGTTATTTACATGAAGATCAGAATTTTGTTAATAGTTTAAAATTGAAAACCCTATAATAACTACTTTTGTTCTATAAGTTATTTACTTGAAGATCTGCATTTTGTTAATAGTTTAAAATTAAAAACTCTAAATTAACTACTTCTGTTCTATAAGTTATTTACATGAAGATCAGAATTTTGTTAATAGTTTAAAATTGAAAACTCTAAAATAACTACTTTTGTACTATAAGTTATTTACTTGAAGATCTGCATTTTGTTAATAGTTTAAAATTAAAAACTCTAAATTAACTACTTCTGTTCTATAAGTTATTTACTTGAAGATCAGAATTTTGTTAATAGTTTAAAATTGAAAACCCTAAAATACCTACATTTGTTCTATAAGTTATTTACTTGAAGATTTGCATTTTGTTAATAGTTTAACATTAAAAACTCTAAATTAACTACTTCTGTTCTATAAGTTATTTATTTGAAAATCACTATTTTGTTAATAGTTTCAAATTAAAGCTATAAACTAACTACTTTTGTTCTTTTAGTTTTTTACTTAAAGAACAGAAATTTGTAGACAATTTAAAATCGAGATCTTCAAACTAATACTTTAGTTCTTTAAGTTATTTACTTGAAGATCAGAATTTTGTTAATAGTTTAACATTAAAAACCCTAAAATAACTATTTTTGTTCTATAAGTTATTTACTTGAAGATCTGCATTTTGTTAATAGTTTAAAATTAAAAACTCTAAATTAACCACTCCTGTTCTATAATTTATTTACTTGAAGATCAGAATATTGTTAATAGTTTAAAATTGAAAACCCTAAAATAATTACTTTTGTTCTATAAGTTATTTACTTGAAGATCTGCATTTTGTTATTAGTTTAAAATTAAAAACTCTAAATTAACTACTTCTGTTCTATAAGTTATTTACTTGAAAATCAGCATTTTGTTAATAGTTTAAAATTAAAAACTCTAAGTTAACTACTTCTGGTCTATAAGTTATTTATTTGAAAATCACTATTTTGTTAATAGTTTCAAATTAAAGCTATAAACTAACTACTTTTGTTCTTTTAGTTTTTTACTTAAAGAACAGAAATGTGTAGACAATTTAAAATCCAGATCTTTAAACTAATACTTTAGTTCTTTAAGTTATTTAATTGAAGATCAGAATTTTGTTAATAGTTTAAAATTGAAAACTCTAAAATAACTACTCTTGTGATATAAGTTATTTACTTGAAGAACAGAATTTTGTAGCAATTTAAAATCAAATCTTCTAACTAATACTTTAGTTCCTTAAGTTATTTACTTGAAGATCAGAATTTAGTTAATAGCTTAAAATTAAAAACTCTAAATTAACTACTTCTGTTCTATAAGTTATTTACATGAAGATCAGAATTTTGTTAATAGTTTAAAATTGAAAACCCTAAAATAACTACTTTTGTTCTATAAGTTATTTACTTGAAGATCTGCATTTTGTTAATAGTTTAAAATTAAAAACTCTAAATTAACTACTTCTGTTCTATAAGTTATTTACATGAATATCAGAATTTTGTTAATAGTTTAAAATTGAAAACTCTAAAATAACTACTTTTGTTCTATAAGTTATTTACTTCAAGAACAGAATTTTGTAGCAATGTAAAATCAAAATCTTCTAACTAATACTTTAGTTCTTTAAGTTATTTACTTGAAGATCAGAATTTTGCTAATAGTTTAAAATTGAAAACCCTAAAATAACTACTTTTGTTCTATAAGTTATTTACTTGAAGATCTGCATTTTGTTAATAGTTTAAAATTAAAGCTATAATCTAACTACTTTTGTTCTTTTAGTTATTTACTTAATGAACAGAAAATTGTAGACAATTTAAAATCGAAGTCTTCAAACTAATACTTTAGTTCTTTAAGTTATTTACTTGAAGATCTGCATTTTGTTAATAGTTTAAAATTAAAAACTCTAAATTAACTACTTCTGTTCTATAAGTTATTTATTTGAAAATCACTATTTTGTTAATAGTTTCAAATTAAAGCTATAAACTAACTACTTTTGTTCTTTTAGTTTTTTACTTAAAGAACAGAAATTTGTAGACAATTTAAAATCGAGATCTTCAAACTAATACTTTAGTTCTTTAAGTTATTTACTTGAAGATCTGCATTTTGTTAATAGTTTAAAATTAAAAACTCTAAATTAACCACTTCTGTTCTATAAGTTATTTACTTGAAGATCAGAATATTGTTAATAGTTTAAAATTGAAAACCCTAAAATAATTACTTTTGTTCTATAAGTTATTTACTTGAAGATCTGCATTTTGTTATTAGTTTAAAATTAAAAACTCTAAATTAACTACTTCTGTTCTATAAGTTATTTACTTGAAAATCAGCATTTTGTTAATAGTTTAAAATTAAAAACTCTAAGTTAACTACTTCTGGTCTATAAGTTATTTATTTGAAAATCACTATTTTGTTAATAGTTTCAAATTAAAGCTATAAACTAACTACTTTAGTTCTTTTAGTTTTTTAATTAAAGAACAGAAATTTGTAGACAATTTAAAATCGAGATCTTCAAACTAATACTTTAGTTCTTTAAGTTATTTACTTGAAGATCAGAATTTTGTTAATAGTTTAAAATTGAAAACTCTAAAATAACTACTTTTGTTCTATAAGTTATTTAATAAATAATTAGAATTATTAGCTCTTGAAAATTTATATAAATATAATATCAGTAATGAGCTAAGTTAACAATAAATCAAACTAATATTTATTTATTTATTGTTTGATTTATTGTTAACTTAGCTCATTACTGACATTATATTTATATAAGTTATTTACTTGAAGAACAGAATTTTGTAGCAATTTAAAATCAAAATCTTCTAACTAATACTTTAGTTCCTTAAGTTATTTACTTAATTAACTAATTATTAAATTAACTACTTCTGTTCTATAAGTTATTTACATGAAGATCAGAATTTTGTTAATAGTTTAAAATTGAAAACCCTAAAATAACTGCTTTTGTTCTATAAGTTATTTACTTAAAGATCTGCATTTTGTTAATAGTTTAAAATTAAAAACTCTAAATTAACTACTTCTGTTCTATAAGTTAATTACTTGAAGATCAGAATACTGTTAATAGTTCAAAATTGAAAACTCTAAAATAACTACTTTTGTTCTATAAGTTATTTACTTGAAGAACAGAATTTTGTAGCAATGTAAAATCAAAATCTTCTAACTAATACTTTAGTTCTTTAAGTTATTTACATGAAGATCAGAATTTTGCTAATAATTTAACATTAAAAACTCTAAATTAACTACTTCTGTTCTATAAGTTATTTATTTGAAAATCACTATTTTGTTGATAGTTTCAAGTTAAAGCTATAAACTAACTACTTTTGTTCTTTTAGTTTTTTACTTAAAGAACAGAAATTTGTAGACAATTTAAAACCGAGATCTTCAAACTAATACTTTAGTTCTTTAAGTTATTTACTTGAAGATCAGAATTTTGTTAATAGTTTAAAATTGAAAACTCTAAAATAACTACTTTTGTTCTATAAGTTATTTACTTGAAGAACAGAATTTTGTAGCAATTTAAAATCAAAATCTTCTAACTAATACTTTAGTTCCTTAGGTTATTTACTTGAAGATCAGAATTTTGTTAATAGCTTAAAATTAAAAACTCTAAATTAACTACTTCTGTTCTATAAGTTATTTACATGAAGATCAGAATTTTGTTAATAGTTTAAAATTGAAAACCCTAAAATAACTACTTTTGTTCTATAAGTTATTTACTTGAAGATCTGCATTTTGTTAATAGTTTAAAATTAAAAACTCTAAATTAACTACTTCTGTTCTATAAGTTATTTACATGAAGATCAGAATTTTGTTAATAGTTTAAAATTGAAAACCCTAAAATAACTACTTTTGTTCTATAAGTTATTTACTTGAAGATCTGCATTTTGTTAATAGTTTAAAATTAAAAACTCTAAATTAACTACTTCTGTTCTATAAGTTATTTACATGAATATCAGAATTTTGTTAATAGTTTAAAATTGAAAACCCTAAAATAACTACTTTTGTTCTATAAGTTATTTACTTAAAGATCTGCATTTTGTTAATAGTTTAAAATTAAAAACTCTAAATTAACTACTTCTGTTCTATAAGTTATTTACTTGAAGATCAGAATACTGTTAATAGTTTAAAATTGAAAACTCTAAAATAACTACTTTTGTTCTATAAGTTATTTACTTGAAGAACAGAATTTTGTAGCAATGTAAAATCAAAATCTTCTAACTAATACTTTAGTTCTTTAAGTTATTTACTTGAAGATCAGAATTTTGCTAATAGTTTAAAATTGAAAACCCTAAAATAACTACTTTTGTTCTATAAGTTATTTACTTGAAGATCTGCATTTTGTTAATAGTTTAAAATTAAAGCTATAATCTAACTACTTTTGTTCTTTTAGTTATTTACTTAATGAACAGAAAATTGTAGACAATTTAAAATCGAAGTCTTCAAACTAATACTTTAGTTCTTTAAGTTATTTACTTGAAGACCAGAATCTGTTCTATATCAGAATCTGTTCTATATTTACTTGAAGATTTGCATTTTGTTAATAGTTTAACATTAAAAACTCTAAATTAACTACTTCTGTTCTATAAGTTATTTATTTGAAAATCACTATTTTGTTAATAGTTTCAAATTAAAGCTATAAACTAACTACTTTTGTTCTTTTAGTTTTTTACTTAAAGAACAGAAATTTGTAGACAATTTAAAATCGAGATCTTCAAACTAATACTTTAGTTCTTTAAGGTATTTACTTGAAGATCAGAATTTTGTTAATAGTTTAAAATTGAAAACCCTAAAATAACTATTTTTGTTCTATAAGTTATTTACTTGAAGATCTGCATTTTGTTAATAGTTTAAAATTAAAAACTCTAAATTAACCACTTCTGTTCTATAAGTTATTTACTTGAAGATCAGAATATTGTTAATAGTTTAAAATTGAAAACCCTAAAATAATTACTTTTGTTCTATAAGTTATTTACTTGAAGATCTGCATTTTGTTATTAGTTTAAAATTAAAAACTCTAAATTAACTACTTCTGTTCTATAAGTTATTTACTTGAAAATCAGCATTTTGTTAATAGTTTAAAATTAAAAACTCTAAGTTAACTACTTCTGGTCTATAAGTTATTTATTTGAAAATCACTATTTTGTTAATAGTTTCAAATTAAAGCTATAAACTAACTACTTTTGTTCTTTTAGTTTTTTAATTAAAGAACAGAAATTTGTAGACAATTTAAAATCGAGATCTTCAAACTAATACTTTAGTTCTTTAAGTTATTTACTTGAAGATCAGAATTTTGTTAATAGTTTAAAATTGAAAACTCTAAAATAACTACTTTTGTTCTATAAGTTATTTAATAAATAATTAGAATTATTAGCTCTTGAAAATTTATATAAATATAATATCAGTAATGAGCTAAGTTAACAATAAATCAAACTAATATTTATTTATTTATTGTTTGATTTATTGTTAACTTAGCTCATTACTGACATTATATTTATATAAGTTATTTACTTGAAGAACAGAATTTTGTAGCAATTTAAAATCAAAATCTTCTAACTAATACTTTAGTTCCTTAAGTTATTTACTTAATTAACTAATTAATAAATTAACTACTTCTGTTCTATAAGTTATTTACATGAAGATCAGAATTTTGTTAATAGTTTAAAATTGAAAACCCTAAAATAACTGCTTTTGTTCTATAAGTTATTTACTTAAAGATCTGCATTTTGTTAATAGTTTAAAATTAAAAACTCTAAATTAACTACTTCTGTTCTATAAGTTAATTACTTGAAGATCAGAATACTGTTAATAGTTCAAAATTGAAAACTCTAAAATAACTACTTTTGTTCTATAAGTTATTTACTTGAAGAACAGAATTTTGTAGCAATGTAAAATCAAAATCTTCTAACTAATACTTTAGTTCTTTAAGTTATTTACATGAAGATCAGAATTTTGCTAATAGTTTAACATTAAAAACTCTAAATTAACTACTTCTGTTCTATAAGTTATTTATTTGAAAATCACTATTTTGTTAATAGTTTCAAATTAAAGCTATAAACTAACTACTTTTGTTCTTTTAGTTTTTTACTTAAAGAACAGAAATTTGTAGACAATTTAAAATCGAGATCTTCAAACTAATACTTTAGTTCTTTAAGTTATTTACTTGAAGATCAGAATTTTGTTAATAGTTTAAAATTGAAAACTCTAAAATAACTACTTTTGTTCTATAAGTTATTTACTTGAAGAACAGAATTTTGTAGCAATTTAAAATCAAAATCTTCTAACTAATACTTTAGTTCCTTAGGTTATTTACTTGAAGATCAGAATTTTGTTAATAGCTTAAAATTAAAAACTCTAAATTAACTACTTCTGTTCTATAAGTTATTTACTTGAAGATCAGAATGGTGTTAATAGTTTAAAATAGAAAACTCGAAAATAACTACTTTTGTTCTATAAGTTATTTACTTGCAGATCTGCATTTTGTTAATAGTTTAAAATTAAAAACTCTAAATTAACTACTTCTGTTCTATAAGTTATTTACATGAAGATCAGTATTTTGTTAATAGTTTAAAATTGAAAACCCTAAAATAACTACTTTTGTTCTATAAGTTATTTACTTGAAGATCTGCATTTTGTTAATAGTTTTAAATTAAAAACTCTAAATTAACTACTTCTGTTCTATAAGTTATTTACTTGAAGATCAGAATATTGTTAATAGTTTAAAATTGAAAACTCTAAAATAACTACTTTTGTTCTATAAGTTATTTACTTGTAGAACAGAATTTTGTAGCAATTTAAAATCAAAATCTTCTAACTAATACTTTAGTTCCTTAAGTTATTTACTTGAAGATCAGAATTTTGTTAATAGTTTAAAATTGAAAACCCTAAAATAACTACTTTTGTTCTATAAGTTATTTACATGAAGATCAGTATTTTGTTAATATTTTAAAATTGAAAACCCTAAAATAACTACTTTTGTTCTATAAGTTATTTACTTGTAGAACAGAATTTTGTAGCAATTTAAAATCAAAATCTTCTAACTAATACTTTAGTTCCTTAAGTTATTTACTTGAAGATCAGAATTTTGTTAATAGTTTAAAATTGAAAACCCTAAAATAACTACTTTTGTTCTATAAGTTATTTACTTGAAGATCAGAATATTGTTAATAGTTTAAAATTGAAAACTCTAAAATAACTACTTTAGTTCTATAAGTTATTTACTTGTAGAACAGAATTTTGTAGCAATTTAAAATCAAAATCTTCTAACTAATACTTTAGTTCCTTAAGTTATTTACTTGAAGATCAGAATTTTGTTAATAGTTTAAAATTGAAAACCCTAAAATAACTACTTTTGTTCTATAAGTTATTTACTTGAAGATCTGCATTTTGTTAAGAGTTTTAAATTAAAAACTCTAAATTAACTACTTCTGTTCTATAAGTTATTTACCAGAAGATCAGAATATTGTTAATAGTTTAAAATTAAAAACTCTAAAATAACTACTTTAGTTCTATAAGTTATTTACTTGTAGAACAGAATTTTGTAGCAATTTAAAATCAAAATCTTCTAACTAATACTTTAGTTCCTTAAGTTATTTACTTGAAGATCAGAATTTTGTTAATAGTTTAAAATTGAAAACCCTAAAATAACTACTTTTGTTCTATAGGTTATTTACTTGAAGAACAGAATTTTGTAGCAATGTAAAGTCAAAATCTTCTAACTAATACTTTAGTTCTTTAAGTTATTTTCTTGAAGATCAGAATTTTGTTAATAGTTTAAAATTGAAAACCCTAAAATAACTACTTTTGTTCTATAAGTTATTTACTTGTAGAACAGAATTTTGTAGCAATTTAAAATCAAAATCTTCTAACTAATACTTTAGTTCCTTAAGTTATTTACTTGAAGATCTGCATTTTGTTAATAGTTTAAAATTAAAAACTCTAAATTAACTACTTCTGTTCTATAAGTTATTTACATGAAGATCAGAATTTTGTTAATAGTTTAAAATTGAAAACTCTAAAATAACTACTTTTGTTCTATAATTTATTTACTTGAAGAACAGAATTTTGTAGCAATTTAAAATCAAAATCTTCTGACTAATACTTTAGTTCCTTAAGTTATTTACTTGAAGATCAGAATTTTGTTAATAGATTAAAATTGAAAACCCTAAAATAACTACTTTTGTTCTATAAGTTATTTACTTGAAGATTTGCATTTTGTTAATAGTTTAACATTAAAAACTCTAAATTAACTACTTCTGTTCTATAAGTTATTTACTTGAAGATCAGAATGATGTTAATAGTTTAAAATTGAAAACTCTAAAATAACTACTTTTGTTCTATAAGTTATTTACTTGAAGAACAGAATTTTGTAGCAATTTAAAATCAAAATCTTCTAACTAATACTTTAGTTCCTTAAGTTATTTACTTGAAGATCAGAATTTTGTTAATAGTTTAAAATTGAAAACCCTAAAATAACTACTTTTGTTCTATAAGTTATTTACTTGAAGATCTGCATTTTGTTAATAGTTTAAAATTAAAAACTCTAAATTAACTAATTCTGTTCTATAAGTTATTTACATGAAGATCAGAATATTGTTAATAGTTTAAAATTAAAAACTCGAAAATAACTACTTTTGTTCTATAAGTTATTTACTTGAAGAACAGAATTTTGTAGCATTGTAAAATCAAAATCTTCTAACTAATACTTTAGTTCTTTAAGTTATTTACTTGAAGATCAGAATTTTGCTAATCGTTTTAAATTGAAAACCCTAAAATAACTACTTTTGTTCTATAAGTTATTTACTTGCAGATCTGCATTTTGTTAATAGTTTAAAATTAAAAACTCTAAATTAACTACTTCTGTTCTATAAGTTATTTACTTGAAGATCAGAATATTGTTAATAGTTTAAAATTAAAAACTCTAAAATAACTACTTTAGTTCTATAAGTTATTTACTTGTAGAACAGAATTTTGTAGCAATTTAAAATCAAAATCTTCTAACTAATACTTTAGTTCCTTAAGTTATTTACTTGAAGATCAGAATTTTGTTAATAGTTTAAAATTGAAAACCCTAAAATAACTACTTTTGTTCTATAGGTTATTTACTTGAAGAACAGAATTTTGTAGCAATGTAAAGTCAAAATCTTCTAACTAATACTTTAGTTCTTTAAGTTATTTTCTTGAAGATCAGAATTTTGTTAATAGTTTAAAATTGAAAACCCTAAAATAACTACTTTTGTTCTATAAGTTATTTACTTGTAGAACAGAATTTTGTAGCAATTTAAAATCAAAATCTTCTAACTAATACTTTAGTTCCTTAAGTTATTTACTTGAAGATCTGCATTTTGTTAATAGTTTAAAATTAAAAACTCTAAATTAACTACTTCTGTTCTATAAGTTATTTACATGAAGATCAGAATTTTGTTAATAGTTTAAAATTGAAAACTCTAAAATAACTACTTTTGTTCTATAATTTATTTACTTGAAGAACAGAATTTTGTAGCAATTTAAAATCAAAATCTTCTGACTAATACTTTAGTTCCTTAAGTTATTTACTTGAAGATCAGAATTTTGTTAATAGATTAAAATTGAAAACCCTAAAATAACTACTTTTGTTCTATAAGTTATTTACTTGAAGATTTGCATTTTGTTAATAGTTTAACATTAAAAACTCTAAATTAACTACTTCTGTTCTATAAGTTATTTACTTGAAGATCAGAATGATGTTAATAGTTTAAAATTGAAAACTCTAAAATAACTACTTTTGTTCTATAAGTTATTTACTTGAAGAACAGAATTTTGTAGCAATTTAAAATCAAAATCTTCTAACTAATACTTTAGTTCCTTAAGTTATTTACTTGAAGATCAGAATTTTGTTAATAGTTTAAAATTGAAAACCCTAAAATAACTACTTTTGTTCTATAAGTTATTTACTTGAAGATCTGCATTTTGTTAATGGTTTAAAATTAAAAACTCTAAATTAACTACTTCTGTTCTATAAGTTATTTACATGAAGATCAGAATATTGTTAATAGTTTAAAATTAAAAACTCGAAAATAACTACTTTTGTTCTATAAGTTATTTACTTGAAGAACAGAATTTTGTAGCATTGTAAAATCAAAATCTTCTAACTAATACTTTAGTTCTTTAAGTTATTTACTTGAAGATCAGAATTTTGCTAATCGTTTTAAATTGAAAACCCTAAAATAACTACTTTTGTTCTATAAGTTATTTACTTGCAGATCTGCATTTTGTTAATAGTTTAAAATTAAAAACTCTAAATTAACTACTTCTGTTCTATAAGTTATTTACATGAAGATCAGTATTTTGTTAATAGTTTAAAATTGAAAACCCTAAAATAACTACTTTTGTTCTATAAGTTATTTACTTGAAGATCTGCATTTTGTTAATAGTTTTAAATTAAAAACTCTAAATTAACTACTTCTGTTCTATAAGTTATTTACTTGAAGATCAGAATATTGTTAATAGTTTAAAATTAAAAACTCTAAAATAACTACTTTTGTTCTATAAGTTATTTACTTGTAGAACAGAATTTTGTAGCAATTTAAAATCAAAATCTTCTAACTAATACTTTAGTTCCTTAAGTTATTTACTTGAAGATCAGAATTTTGTTAATAGTTTAAAATTGAAAACCCTAAAATAACTACTTTTGTTCTATAAGTTATTTACATGAAGATCAGTATTTTGTTAATAGTTTAAAATTGAAAACCCTAAAATAACTACTTTTGTTCTATAAGTTATTTACTTGTAGAACAGAATTTTGTAGCAATTTAAAATCAAAATCTTCTAACTAATACTTTAGTTCCTTAAGTTATTTACTTGAAGATCAGAATTTTGTTAATAGTTTAAAATTGAAAACCCTAAAATAACTACTTTTGTTCTATAAGTTATTTACTTGAAGATCAGAATATTGTTAATAGTTTAAAATTGAAAACTCTAAAATAACTACTTTTGTTCTATAAGTTATTTACATGAAGATCAGTATTTTGTTAATAGTTTAAAATTGAAAACCCTAAAATAACTACTTTTGTTCTATAAGTTATTTACTTGTAGAACAGAATTTTGTAGCATTGTAAAATCAAAATCTTCTAACTAATACTTTAGTTCTTTAAGTTATTTACTTGAAGATCAGAATTTTGCTAATCGTTTTAAATTGAAAACCCTAAAATAACTACTTTTGTTCTATAAGTTATTTACTTGCAGATCTGCATTTTGTTAATAGTTTAAAATTAAAAACTCTAAATTAACTACTTCTGTTCTATAAGTTATTTACATGAAGATCAGTATTTTGTTAATAGTTTAAAATTGAAAACCCTAAAATAACTACCTTTGTTCTATAAGTTATTTACTTGAAGATCTGCATTTTGTTAATAGTTTTAAATTAAAAACTCTAAATTAACTACTTCTGTTCTATAAGTTATTTACTTGAAGATCAGAATATTGTTAATAGTTTAAAATTAAAAACTCTAAAATAACTACTTTTGTTCTATAAGTTATTTACTTGTAGAACAGAATTTTGTAGCAATTTAAAATCAAAATCTTCTAACTAATACTTTAGTTCCTTAAGTTATTTACTTGAAGATCAGAATTTTGTTAATAGTTAAAAAATTAAAAACTCTAAATTAACTACTTCTGTTCTATAAGTTATTTACATGAAGATCAGAATTTTGTTAATAGTTTAAAAATGAAAACCCTAAAATAACTACTTTTGTTCTATAAGTTATTTACTTGAAGATCTGCATTTTGTTAATAGTTTAAAATTAAAAACTCTAAATTAACTATTTCTGTTCTATAAGTTATTTACATGAAGATCAGAATTTTGTTAATAGTTTAAAATTGAAAACTCTAAAATAACTACTTATGTTCTATAAGTTATTTACTTGAAGATCTGCATTTTGTTAATAGTTTTAAATTAAAAACTCTAAATTAACTACTTCTGTTCTATAAGTTATTTACTTGAAGATCAGAATATTGTTAATAGTTTAAAATTAAAAACTCTAAAATAACTACTTTTGTTCTATAAGTTATTTACTTGTAGAACAGAATTTTGTAGCAATTTAAAATCAAAATCTTCTAACTAATACTTTAGTTCCTTAAGTTATTTACTTGAAGATCAGAATTTTGTTAATAGTTTAAAATTGAAAACCCTAAAATAACTACTTTTGTTCTATAAGTTATTTACATGAAGATCAGTATTTTGTTAATAGTTTAAAATTGAAAACCCTAAAATAACTACTTTTGTTCTATAAGTTATTTACTTGTAGAACAGAATTTTGTAGCAATTTAAAATCAAAATCTTCTAACTAATACTTTAGTTCCTTAAGTTATTTACTTGAAGATCAGAATTTTGTTAATAGTTTAAAATTGAAAACCCTAAAATAACTACTTTTGTTCTATAAGTTATTTACTTGAAGATCAGAATATTGTTAATAGTATAAAATGACGTAACGGACCGCGGTCTCACACGTGAAGATGATGATGATGTATAAAATTGAAAACTCTAAAATAACTACTTTTGTTCTATAAGTTATTTACATGAAGATCAGTATTTTGTTAATAGTTTAAAATTGAAAACCCTAAAATAACTACTTTTGTTCTATAAGTTATTTACTTGTAGAACAGAATTTTGTAGCATTGTGAAATCAAAATCTTCTAACTAATACTTTAGTTCTTTAAGTTATTTACTTGAAGATCAGAATTTTGCTAATCGTTTTAAATTGAAAACCCTAAAATAACTACTTTTGTTCTATAAGTTATTTACTTGCAGATCTGCATTTTGTTAATAGTTTAAAATTAAAAACTCTAAATTAACTACTTCTGTTCTATAAGTTATTTACATGAAGATCAGTATTTTGTTAATAGTTTAAAATTGAAAACCCTAAAATAACTACTTTTGTTCTATAAGTTATTTACTTGAAGATCTGCATTTTGTTAATAGTTTTAAATTAAAAACTCTAAATTAACTATTTCTGTTCTATAAGTTATTTACATGAAGATCAGAATTTTGTTAATAGTTTAAAATTGAAAACTCTAAAATAACTACTTTTGTTCTATAAGTTATTTACATGAAGATCAGAATTTTGTTAATAGTTTAAAATTGAAAACTCTAAAATAACTACTTTTGTTCTATAAGTTATTTACTTGAAGAACAGAATTTTGTAGCAATTTAAAATTAAAATCTTCTAACTAATACTTTAGTTCCTTAAGTTATTTACTTGAAGATCAGAATTTTGTTAATAGTTTAAAATTAAAAACTCTAAATTATCTACTTCTGTTCTATAAGTTATTTACATGAAGATCAGAATTTTGTTAATAGTTTAAAATTGAAAACTCTAAAATAACTACTTTTGTTCTATAATTTATTTACTTGAAGAACAGAATTTTGTAGCAATTTAAAATCAAAATCTTCTGACTAATACTTTAGTTCCTTAAGTTATTTACTTGAAGATCAGAATTTTGTTAATAGTTTAAAATTGAAAACCCTAAAATAACTACTTTTGTTCTATAAGTTATTTACTTGAAGATCTGCATTTTGTTAATAGTTTAAAATTAAAAACTCTAAATTAACTACTTCTGTTCTATAAGTTATTTACATGAAGATCAGAATATTGTTAATAGTTTAAAATTGATAACTCGAAAATAACTACTTTTGTTCTATAAGTTATTTACTTGAAGATCTGCATTTTGTTAATAGTTTTAAATTAAAAACTCTAAATTAACTACTTCTGTTCTATAAGTTATTTACTTGAAGATCAGAATATTGTTAATAGTTTAAAATTGAAAACTCTAAAATAACTACTTTTGTTCTATAAGTTATTTACTTGCAGATCTGCATTTTGTTAATAGTTTAAAATTAAAAACTCTAAATTAACTACTTCTGTTCTATAAGTTATTTACATGAAGATCAGTATTTTGTTAATAGTTTAAAAATGAAAACCCTAAAATAACTACTTTTGTTCTATAAGTTATTTACTTGAAGATCTGCATTTTGTTAATAGTTTTAAATTAAAAACTCTAAATTAACTACTTCTGTTCTATAAGTTATTTACTTGAAGATCAGAATTTTGTTAATAGTTTAAAATTGAAAACCCTAAAATAACTACTTTTGTTCTATAAGTTATTTACTTGCAGATCTGCATTTTGTTAATAGTTTAAAATTAAAAACTCTAAATTAACTACTTCTGTTCTATAAGTTATTTACATGAAGATCAGTATTTTGTTAATAGTTTAAAAATGAAAACCCTAAAATAACTACTTTTGTTCTATAAGTTATTTACTTGAAGATCTGCATTTTGTTAATAGTTTTAAATTAAAAACTCTAAATTAACTACTTCTGTTCTATAAGTTATTTACTTGAAGATCAGAATATTGTTAATAGTTTAAAATTGAAAACTCTAAAATAACTACTTTTGTTCTATAAGTTATTTACTTGTAGAACAGAATTTTGTAGCAATTTAAAATCAAAATCTTCTAACTAATACTTTAGTTCCTTAAGTTATTTACTTGAAGATCAGAATTTTGTTAATAGTTTAAAATTGAAAACCCTAAAATAACTACTTTTGTTCTATAAGTTATTTACATGAAGATCAGTATTTTGTTAATATTTTAAAATTGAAAACCCTAAAATAACTACTTTTGTTCTATAAGTTATTTACTTGTAGAACAGAATTTTGTAGCAATTTAAAATCAAAATCTTCTAACTAATACTTTAGTTCCTTAAGTTATTTACTTGAAGATCAGAATTTTGTTAATAGTTTAAAATTGAAAACCCTAAAATAACTACTTTTGTTCTATAAGTTATTTACTTGAAGATCAGAATATTGTTAATAGTTTAAAATTGAAAACTCTAAAATAACTACTTTAGTTCTATAAGTTATTTACTTGTAGAACAGAATTTTGTAGCAATTTGAAATCAAAATCTTCTAACTAATACTTTAGTTCCTTAAGTTATTTACTTGAAGATCAGAATTTTGTTAATAGTTTAAAATTGAAAACCCTAAAATAACTACTTTTGTTCTATAAGTTATTTACTTGAAGATCTGCATTTTGTTAATAGTTTTAAATTAAAAACTCTAAATTAACTACTTCTGTTCTATAAGTTATTTACTTGAAGATCAGAATATTGTTAATAGTTTAAAATTAAAAACTCTAAAATAACTACTTTAGTTCTATAAGTTATTTACTTGTAGAACAGAATTTTGTAGCAATTTAAAATCAAAATCTTCTAACTAATACTTTAGTTCCTTAAGTTATTTACTTGAAGATCAGAATTTTGTTAATAGTTTAAAATTGAAAACCCTAAAATAACTACTTTTGTTCTATAGGTTATTTACTTGAAGAACAGAATTTTGTAGCAATGTAAAGTCAAAATCTTCTAACTAATACTTTAGTTCTTTAAGTTATTTTCTTGAAGATCAGAATTTTGTTAATAGTTTAAAATTGAAAACCCTAAAATAACTACTTTTGTTTTATAAGTTATTTACTTGTAGAACAGAATTTTGTAGCAATTTAAAATCAAAATCTTCTAACTAATACTTTAGTTCCTTAAGTTATTTACTTGAAGATCTGCATTTTGTTAATAGTTTAAAATTAAAAACTCTAAATTAACTACTTCTGTTCTATAAGTTATTTACATGAAGATCAGAATTTTGTTAATAGTTTAAAATTGAAAACTCTAAAATAACTACTTTTGTTCTATAATTTATTTACTTGAAGAACAGAATTTTGTAGCAATTTAAAATCAAAATCTTCTGACTAATACTTTAGTTCCTTAAGTTATTTACTTGAAGATCAGAATTTTGTTAATAGATTAAAATTGAAAACCCTAAAATAACTACTTTTGTTCTATAAGTTATTTACTTGAAGATTTGCATTTTGTTAATAGTTTAACATTAAAAACTCTAAATTAACTACTTCTGTTCTATAAGTTATTTACTTGAAGATCAGAATGATGTTAATAGTTTAAAATTGAAAACTCTAAAATAACTACTTTTGTTCTATAAGTTATTTACTTGAAGAACAGAATTTTGTAGCAATTTAAAATCAAAATCTTCTAACTAATACTTTAGTTCCTTAAGTTATTTACTTGAAGATCAGAATTTTGTTAATAGTTTAAAATTGAAAACCCTAAAATAACTACTTTTGTTCTATAAGTTATTTACTTGAAGATCTGCATTTTGTTAATAGTTTAAAATTAAAAACTCTAAATTAACTACTTCTGTTCTATAAGTTATTTACATGAAGATCAGAATATTGTTAATAGTTTAAAATTAAAAACTCGAAAATAACTACTTTTGTTCTATAAGTTATTTACTTGAAGAACAGAATTTTGTAGCATTGTAAAATCAAAATCTTCTAACTAATACTTTAGTTCTTTAAGTTATTTACTTGAAGATCAGAATTTTGCTAATCGTTTTAAATTGAAAACCCTAAAATAACTACTTTTGTTCTATAAGTTATTTACTTGCAGATCTGCATTTTGTTAATAGTTTAAAATTAAAAACTCTAAATTAACTACTTCTGTTCTATAAGTTATTTACATGAAGATCAGTATTTTGTTAATAGTTTAAAATTGAAAACCCTAAAATAACTACTTTTGTTCTATAAGTTATTTACTTGAAGATCTGCATTTTGTTAATAGTTTTAAATTAAAAACTCTAAATTAACTACTTCTGTTCTATAAGTTATTTACTTGAAGATCAGAATATTGTTAATAGTTTAAAATTAAAAACTCTAAAATAACTACTTTTGTTCTATAAGTTATTTACTTGTAGAACAGAATTTTGTAGCAATTTAAAATCAAAATCTTCTAACTAATACTTTAGTTCCTTAAGTTATTTACTTGAAGATCAGAATTTTGTTAATAGTTTAAAATTGAAAACCCTAAAATAACTACTTTTGTTCTATAAGTTATTTACATGAAGATCAGTATTTTGTTAATAGTTTAAAATTGAAAACCCTAAAATAACTACTTTTGTTCTATAAGTTATTTACTTGTAGAACAGAATTTTGTAGCAATTTAAAATCAAAATCTTCTAACTAATACTTTGGTTCCTTAAGTTATTTACTTGAAGATCAGAATTTTGCTAATAGTTTAAAATTGTAAAACCCTAAAATAACTACTTTTGTTCTATAAGTTATTTACTTGAAGATCAGAATTTTGCTAATAGTTTAAAATTGAAAACCCTAAAATAACTACTTTTGTTCTATAAGTTATTTACTTGAAGATTTGCATTTTGTTAATAGTTTAAAATTAAAAACTCTAAATTAACTACTTCTGTTCTATAAGTTATTTACATGAAGATCAAAATATTGTTAATAGTTTAAAATTGAAAACTCTAAAATAACTACTTTTGTTCTACAAGTTATTTACTTGAAGAACAGAATTTTGTAGCAATGTAAAATCAAAATCTTCTAACTAATACTTTAGTTCTTTAAGTTATTTACTTGAAGATCAGAATTTTGCTAATAGTTTAAAATTGAAAACCCTAAAATAACTACTTTTGTTCTATAAGTTATTTACTTGAAGATCTGCATTTTGTTAATAGTTTAAAATTAAAAACTCTAAATTAACTACTTCTGTTCAATAAGTTATTTACATGAAGATCAGTTTTTTTTAATAGTTTAAAATTGAAAACCCTAAAATAACTACTTTTGTTCTATAAGTTATTTACTTGAAGATCTGCATTTTGTTAATAGTTTAAAATTAAAAACTCTAAATTAACTACTTCTGTTCTATAAGTTATTTACTTGAAGATCAGAATTTTGCTAATAGTTTAAAATTGAAAACCCTAAAATAACTACTTTTTTCTATAAGTTATTTACTTGAAGATCTGCATTTTGTTAATAGTTTAAAATTATAGCTATAATCTAACTACTTTTGTTCTTTTATTTATTTACTTAAAGAACAGAAATTTGTAGACAATTTAAAATCGAAGTCTTCAAACTAATACTTTAGTTCTTTAAGTTATTTACATGAAGATCAGTATTTTGTTAATAGTTTAAAATTGAAAACTCTAAAATAACTACTTTTGTTCTATTGTCACGTAAAAATCAATCACACGGTATAAAACTAAATTTATAATTACTATAACAAAATATATTCTATATCCTGTGTGATTGATTGATCATCAAAATTGTAAACGGAACATTGCCCCGATGAATCAACTTAATCGATAAACCAATAATATGAATCCAACAATAACCAATAAGAATTATAATTAGTAGAATTAAGATTAAGAGGGAGGATTACAACAAAAAGGGCGGTAAGTCGGAAAATCGGCAGTCAGCCGTGGGTGAAGTGCGAGTAGGGATTACCGCTGAAACCTATGTCCGTCATGTTGGTGATCCAATCCTCCCTCAGCCTTTTAGGGTAAGACTTAATTGTAATTATTGTATGTTGTATTATGCGTCATTATAATTGTTTAAACTCCTGTCGTGACTTTAATTGATTAATCTGAGCTACAATAAAACCCCCACGACCAAAAGGTCGTGACATGTGGTGGAGCGTGCCGAGCCTATTTTGGTGGTTACAATAAGTCTAACTGCACGTATTAATTCTTTGAGATGAGACTGTCTTAAAGAGCCACCGAAATAAAGAACCTGGTACTCATATAGGTGTATATTACTTCAAATTGTAAATTGTAGATAAATGGCGCACGTATATAGTTTTTCTTTTCTTTAGTACTTAAATTGTCAAATTAAAAACGAAAATGTCCAACGCGTTCAATTAGTAATTTTAGCTTAACATTATTAAAGTTCGTTTACATGGTTTCTAATAAAATAATATTTAGTATGCATTTATATTTTAATAAGTAGACGTTGCATTTACTAGGCAAATGCAGGAAGTTCATGTAAGGTTAAAATTTTTTTTAATTTCAATTATTGTCGTATTTCATTTGTTACTTTAAAAGGTAAATGTTTAATTCAATAAAAGGCCTTATGCTTTCCAAATTTTTTTAATTCTCCAAATAATAATTTACAAATTTAGTTTTCCATACTTTTAAATTCAAATAATTAAAAAAAATTCTTGTTCCAAAATGAGGTCCTATTATCATTTTTCTTTGTGATGCCATCTCTATTAAGCTGGATATTATTTTCATTTTATTTATGCTTTTAATTTACGCTTCTTTTGCTGATACAAAAAAAGAAATTTATTATTAGTAGTCTAAATCATTCTTTTTGCGTCACTTACGTGTTTATAAATTTCTATTGATAAGATTAAGATAGAATACAATTATTTACTGCAAGAATCAATTTTAATTAACTTTACATTTTTTTTAGATGAATATTTTTACTTGTTTTTAAGATTTTAGTTTAGCAATAATGTACATAAGTAGATACTAATGAATTTTTAAAACATAAGTGATTCTATAATGCATAAGAACTCTACAGTTTAAGATAAGTTTTGCTTATTTTTCAAGTCAATTTTTCAACCATAATTACTTTTTTTAGGGTTCATATTAAACCTAATTAAATTAACCTCATTTAACTTTTATTTTCTATATAAAATTTTTTAGTCTAATTGATTCATTTATAGATATCTTTTCAAATGCAGGCGAATAAATATTATGTTCCGAATAATGCATTAAATACGTTAATTGTAAAATTCTCATTTAAAAGGAAATTGAAAATTTTTTTGATTTAGGTAATTTTTATCATTTTTCTGATAAATATAAGTTTAAAATTAGTTCAAGTCTACTTATGGATTGGATACTTTTTTGGAGAATTGAGAAATTGTTCTTTGACATTTTTGTGGGTTTTTTCTTATTTCAACGACCAAATAAGTTTGGTAGGCATTTTAGGTTACAATTAAAAAATTTAATTCGACTAATCTTTTTAATAAATATAGGGATTTTACTAATAATAATTATTGATGACGATTGGAATTTTCTTAAGCAAAATTTATATTACTTTTAAGAAATTTGATTTCTATACGGTTCGTTTAGGGTATTATTGAAAAAAGTTTATATTACATTTAGGTAGATGTTAAATTTGGCATTAGTAATAATAACAGTTTGGCATTTTATTCATTTAGTTTTGTTTAATGGAATATTGTCTAAGCGAATTTATATAATAGTTATACGTTGCATAAAGGATGGGTTTAATCAAGTTCATGTAAGAAAGAAAATGCATTGTTTTTTTTTTATGTTGCAACGAAGAAATGAGTGGTTATTATGCTATACATCTTTAATTTAATTTTTCAAATTTGGGTAATATTCTAGAATTTCTAAGCCTGTTTATTAAGAATTTAACTGAAGAAAATTTATTTTCAATTTCACATTATCATATTATTTTAAACCAAATGAAATTAAAATTTTTTTTTTTCTAGTAGTTATTTAAAAAGTATATTGACTTTAGGTGTAATGTGGTAATTTAAACAAAATCTTTTTATGCGGTCTATGTATATTATAATTTATTATAGAATTAAAAAAAAAAAAATCGCAAGTCGATGTTTTAATTATATAGGTCAGGGGTCATTAGAGTGAAACAATTATTGATTATAAGTTTGGTTTTAAATAAACTAACAGGTGGTAAAATAACAAGAACAAGCGTTGAAGTGTTTATTAGAATAAAGTTGCTACAAGACTAAAACTACGTTACGAAAATAAAGCCACAATAACTAAACCTATATTGATTCAGAATTAGTCATTGGATTCTGTAAAATAACATAAAAAGAGCATAAAACATAATACCAAGCATAATTTAATGAATTATTTCAATAACAATAATACAATTATTATACAATTATACAAATTTTTAAAGACATTCTCTTAAGCCTTACCCTGATAACTTTTAATTTTTTTAGTGATGATTTTAATAATGAATTTTTAATAATGTTTGTAGTATTAATGTTGCGGTGTATTTTTTATTTTATTTTGTCAACTATTTTTAATAATAATTGGTTTGGTTTTGACCAAACAAAATTTTTAAATGGAATACTAATTTAATAACCTTTAATTTAAATTTAATTTATTGGGTATTAAGTTTATGTATTATCAGCTAATATTTATTTTTTAATAATAACATTTTAATTTTTAGATGGTTTAAAATATTGAATTTAAAGGGCATAATAATACTTTTTGTGTATGTTAATATTTTTTATTTATTTTGTTCTAAGTTTTTATCACGAGGATTAAGTCAATTTGGAAGATGTCGCCATAGTGGAGGTGAAAAAGCAGATTATAAGAAGAAATTCAGGGTCGAATTTTAAAGGAGAGAGGTAAATTCCTATACCACGTTGCAGTCATCAAGAGCGGCATCCAAAAAGAGGAATGGTGTTCCAAGTAACATGTACCAAGTAAATGGCATTTTGGGTAATAATGGAAGGAAGTTTTGGAACGGGATACAATGAAATCAAATGGAATGGAATCAAATGGAATCTAAATGGAATAGAATTGAATGGAATCGAATGAAATCAAATGGAATCGAATGGAAGTAAATGGTATGAAATGGAACAAAATGGGATCGAATGGAATCGAATAGGAAATGGGTTCAAATGGAATTTAAATGGAATAGAATTGAATGGAATCAAATGAAATCAAATGGAATCGAATGGAAGTAAATGGTATGAAATGGAACAAAATGGAATCGAATGGAATAAAATGGAATGGAATGGAATAAAATGGAATGGAATGGAATAAAATGGAATTGATTGGAATGGAATGGAATAAAATGGAATTGATTGGAATGGAATCGAGTAGATTGGAATCAAATGGAATCGAATGGAATAAAGTGGAACCGAATGGAATGGAATCGAATGAAATGGAATGGAACAAAAAGGGAGTGAATGGTTTTTGTATTAGCGAATTAGAAATTATGGATTGGTATGCCTGGTAAATAAACAGAAAATGTGGAATGAAACGATCGCTACATGGAAGCTTATAGTCCTAGTGGGTAGTCGCAAATAATAGTACAAAGAGATTTTAAGAAGACAAGTGCATCGTATCTAAACCTTAAGAAGAGTCATCATTAGAGTCAACACATCGTCAAATAGTGCTACAAGATTATAAATAAATAAATAAATGTGCTCCAATTAAATAAATAAATGTGATATTAATAAAGTGACAAAAAAGCAGAGCAAAAGTGCAAATTCATCTTCGTTGTCGTGAAATTATTATTTATGTATGTAAAAAAGTTGTTAAAAAATTGTTGTTATAATATATTATCATACAAATTTCAAACGAGGCCTCGTATAATGTAAACGCCGATGTATTCAAAAAATCAGTGCAACGCGCGCAAATCTGCATTCCTTTTTGAATAGATCAACGTAAAGGCATTAATTTAGTATGAGCGATAAAGAAATACGATTTTCCCCCATTTTCCCCCATTCATTATATTCAAATATTAAATAATCGAGTTTTCCCCCATACGCCCCCATAATGAGATAAATAAGAGCCCAAATAATAAGTCAAATAAATAATTAAGTCTTTTCCCCCATAATCCCCCTTGAATTTTTTTAATAAGGCCATAATGAAACACTAAGTCAAATAAATAATTAAGTTTTTTCCCCCATATTCCCCCTTGAATTTTTTTTAATAAGGCCATAATGAAATAATAAGTCAAATAAATAATTAAGTCTTTTCCCCATATTCCCCCTTGAATTTGTTTTAATAAGGCCAATAAAGTTTAATAAGAACACAAGTTTTATGTCAATTAAAAAATTAATTTTTGTTATAAAGCCCACATCAAGATAAATAGGAGCACATAATAGCACTTGATTTAAAATAATAAACATATAAATATTCAATGTAGTCCAAATAGTTAAATTGACTCTAGATGGGATTCTGTTTTTGTTTTGCAAAGAGTTGTCCAACCGATATAAATAATAAAAGTAAAACCTTTACATAAGTAAATGAAAAACCTTAATGATTTAACTGATTGAATTTTTGTTAAGATTTTTTTTAATTAAACTAGGTTAAACAACTTGTAATTGCAACGACATCAAATTTCAGTGAATATGACTATATATACTCATTGAAGATTACAAACGGTAAAATAAGCAAATCGCTCGCTATAAATAGTAAATAATACATTTAACTATATTTTGCAGAGACGTAGTAAGGAATTTTAAATAAACATCTTGTGAGTATAATTTATTGTATACTTACCTTGGATTGTTTGATTGCACTCTTAACAAACACTTTTTTTTCTGGATGAGGAAGTATTTTACCACTGGAGTACGGCCTATGCGCTTAAAAATATACCCTGGATAATACGACCCTTGAACTAAATGAAAAATTTTTGGAACAAAATTTTAATTCTTCCAATAAAATTTTTTTTTATATTTTTCCGATTTGTATCTTCAATGTGAAAAAATTTTTTTTGTTTTGTCAGGAATTATTTTATTTTTTTTTCCTGTTGCAATTATAAGTTGTCTTATAAAACTTTGATTAGTTATTATATATATTTAATTTTAATTTTCTATTGATTTATTTTTGAAATACTATTGTTTTTGTTGTTCTCATATACATATATCTATATTTTATTTATAAATTATCTTTACAATTACTATTGTAAGCCGAATTTTTTTTATTTTATGTTTTTTTTCGTTTGATTTGGTAGTAGTTTTGCTTTATCATTGTTCTTTTAATGTTATTGGTTCAACTGGTTGTTGATCAGTCAATTTTAGCGCCTTGGGCCAGCCGCTTTTGCCGGCGAGGGGGTAATGTCACCTAAAAATCAATCACACGGTATAAAACTAAATTTATAATTACTATAACAAAATATATTCTATATCCTGTGTGATTGATTGATCATCAAAATTGTAAACGGAACATTGCCCCGATGAATCAACTTAATCGATAAACCAATAATATGAATCCAACAATAACCAATAAGAATTATAATTAGTAGAATTAAGATTAAGAGGGAGGATTACAACAAAAAGGGCGGTAAGTCGGAAAATCGGCAGTCAGCCGTGGGTGAAGTGCGAGTAGGGATTACCGCTGAAACCTATGTCCGTCATGTTGGTGATCCAATCCTCCCTCAGCCTTTTAGGGTAAGACTTAATTGTAATTATTGTATGTTGTATTATGCGTCATTATAATTGTTTAAACTCCTGTCGTGACTTTAATTGATTAATCTGAGCTACAATAAAACCCCCACGACCAAAAGGTCGTGACACTATAAGTTATTTACTTGAAGATCTGCATTTTGTTAACAGTTTAAAATTAAAAACTCTAAATTAACTACTTCTGTTCTATAAGTTATTTACTTGAAGATCAGAATTTTGTTAATAGTTTAAAATTGAAAACTCTAAAATAACTACTTTTGTTCTATAAGTTATTTACTTGTAGAACAGAATTTTGTAGCAATTTAAAATCAAAATCTTCTAACTAATACTTTAGTTCCTTAAGTTATTTACTTGAAGATCAGAATTTTGCTAATAGTTTAAAATTGAAAACCCTAAAATAACTACTTTTGTTCTATAAGTTATTCACTTGAAGATTTGCATTTTGTTAATAGTTTAAAATTAAAAACTCTAAATTAGCTACATCTGTTCTATAAGTTATTTACATGAAGATCAAAATATTGTTAATAGTTTAAAATTGAAAACTCTAAAATAACTACTTTTGTTCTACAAGTTATTTACTTGAAGAACAGAATTTTGTAGCAATGTAAAATCAAAATCTTCTAACTAATACTTTAGTTCCTTAAGTTATTTACTTGAAGATCAGAATTTTGTTAATAGTTTAAAAATGAAAACCCTAAAATAACTACTTTTGTTCTATAAGTAATTTACTTGGAGATCTGCATTTTGTTAATAGTTTAAAATTAAAAACTCTAAATTAACTACTTCTGTTCTATAAGTTATTTACTTGAAGATCAGAATTTTGTTAATAGTTTAAAATTAAAAACTCTAAATTAACTACTTCTGTTCTATAAGTTATTTACATGAAGATCAGAATTTTGTTAATAGTTTAAAATTGAAAACTCTAAAATAACTACTTTTGTTCTATAAGTTATTTACTTGAAGAACAGAATTTTGTAGCAATTTAAAATCAAAATCTTCTAACTAATACTTTAGTTCCTTAAGTTATTTACTTGAAGATCAGAATTTTGTTAATAGATTAAAATTGAAAACCCAAAAATAACTACTTTTGTTCTATAAGTTATTTACTTGAAGATTTGCATTTTGTTAATAGTTTAACATTAAAAACTCTAAATTAACTACTTCTGTTCTATAAGTTAAGTATATGAAGATCAGTATTTTGTTAATAGTTTAAAATTGAAAACCCTAAAATAACTACTTTTGTTCTATAAGTTATTTACTTGAAGATCTGCATTTTGTTAATAGTTTAAAATTAAAAACTCTAAATTAACTACTTCTGTTCTATAAGTTATTTACTTGAAGATCAGTATTTTGTTAATAGTTTAAAATTGAAAACCCTAAAATAACTACTTTTGTTCTATAAGTTATTTACATGAAGATCAGTATTTTGTTAATAGTTTAAAATTGAAAACCCTAAAATAACTACTTTTGTTCTATAAGTTATTTACTTGTAGAACAGAATTTTGTAGCAATTTAAAATCAAAATCTTCTAACTATTACTTTAGTTCCTTAAGTTATTTACTTGAAGATCAGAATTTTGTTAATAGTTTAAAATTGAAAACCCTAAAATAACTACTTTTGTTCTATAAGTTATTTACTTGAAGATCAGAATATTGGTAATAGTTTAAAATTGAAAACTCCAAAATAACTACTTTAGTTCTATAAGTTATTTACTTGTAGAACAGAATTTTGTAGCAATTTAAAATCAAACTCTTCTAACTAATACTTTAGTTCCTTAAGTTATTTACTTGAAGATCAGAATTTTGTTAATAGTTTAAAATTGAAAACCCTAAAATAACTACTTTTGTTCTATAAGTTATTTACTTGAAGATTTGCATTTTGTTAATAGTTAAACATTAAAAACTCTAAATTAACTACTTCTGTTCTATAAGTTATTTACTTGAAGATCAGAATGATGTTAATAGTTTAAAATTGAAAACTCTAAAATAACTACTTTTGTTCTATAAGTTATTTACTTGAAGATCTGCATTTTGTTAACAGTTTAAAATTAAAAACTCTAAATTAACTACTTCTGTTCTATAAGTTATTTACTTGAAGATCAGAATATTGTTAATAGTTTAAAATTGAAAACTCTAAAATAACTACTTTTGTTCTATAAGTTATTTACTTGTAGAACAGAATTTTGTAGCAATTTAAAATCAAAATCTTCTAACTAATACTTTAGTTCCTTAAGTTATTTACTTGAAGATCAGAATTTTGTTAATAGTTTAAAATTGAATACCCTAAAATAACTACTTTTGTTCTATAAGTTAATTACATGAAGATCAGTATTTTGTTAATAGTTTAAAATTGAAAACCCTAAAATAACTACTTTTGTTCTATAAGTTATTTACTTGTAGAACAGAATTTTGTAGCAATTTAAAATCAAAATCTTCTAACTAATACTTTAGTTCCTTAAGTTATTTACTTGAAGATCAGAATTTTGCTAATAGTTTAAAATTGAAAACCCTAAAATAACTACTATTGTTCTATAAGTTATTTACTAGAAGATCAGAATTTTGCTAATAGTTTAAAATTGAAAACCCTAAAATAACTACTTTTGTTCTATAAGTTATTCACTGGAAGATTTGCATTTTGTTAATAGTTTAAAATTAAAAACTATAAATTAGCTACATCTGTTCTATAAGTTATTTACATGAAGATCAAAATATTGTTAATAGTTTAAAATTGAAAACTCTAAAATAACTACTTTTGTTCTACAAGTTATTTACTTGAAGAACAGAATTTTGTAGCAATGTAAAATCAAAATCTTCTAACTAATACTTTAGTTCCTTAAGTTATTTACTTGAAGATCAGAATTTTGTTAATAGTTTAAAATTAAAAACTCTAAATTAACTACTTCTGTTCTATAAGTTATTTACATGAAGATCAGAATTTTGTTAATAGTTTAAAAATGAAAACCCTAAAATAACTACTTTTGTTCTATAAGTAATTTACTTGGAGATCTGCATTTTGTTAATAGTTTAAAATTAAAAACTCTAAATTAACTACTTCTGTTCTATAAGTTATTTACTTGAAGATCAGAATTTTGTTAATAGTTTAAAATTAAAAACTCTAAATTAACTACTTCTGTTCTATAAGTTATTTACATGAAGATCAGAATTTTGTTAATAGTTTAAAATTGAAAACTCTAAAATAACTACTTTTGTTCTATAAGTTATTTACTTGAAGAACAGAATTTTGTAGCAATTTAAAATCAAAATCTTCTAACTAATACTTTAGTTCCTTAAGTTATTTACTTGAAGATCAGAATTTTGTTAATAGATTAAAATTGAAAACCCAAAAATAACTACTTTTGTTCTATAAGTTATTTACTTGAAGATTTGCATTTTGTTAATAGTTTAACATTAAAAACTCTAAATTAACTACTTCTGTTCTATAAGTTAAGTATATGAAGATCAGTATTTTGTTAATAGTTTAAAATTGAAAACCCTAAAATAACTACTTTTGTTCTATAAGTTATTTACTTGAAGATCTGCATTTTGTTAATAGTTTAAAATTAAAAACTCTAAATTAACTACTTCTGTTCTATAAGTTATTTACTTGAAGATCAGTATTTTGTTAATAGTTTAAAATTGAAAACCCTAAAATAACTACTTTTGTTCTATAAGTTATTTACATGAAGATCAGTATTTTGTTAATAGTTTAAAATTGAAAACCCTAAAATAACTACTTTTGTTCTATAAGTTATTCACTTGAAGATTTGCATTTTGTTAATAGTTTAAAATTAAAAACTCTAAATTAGCTACATCTGTTCTATAAGTTATTTACATGAAGATCAAAATATTGTTAATAGTTTAAAATTGAAAACTCTAAAATAACTACTTTTGTTCTACAAGTTATTTACTTGAAGAACAGAATTTTGTAGCAATGTAAAATCAAAATCTTCTAACTAATACTTTAGTTCCTTAAGTTATTTACTTGAAGATCAGAATTTTGTTAATAGTTTAAAATTAAAAACTCTAAATTAACTACTTCTGTTCTATAAGTTATTTACATGAAGATCAGAATTTTGTTAATAGTTTAAAAATGAAAACCCTAAAATAACTACTTTTGTTCTATAAGTAATTTACTTGGAGATCTGCATTTTGTTAATAGTTTAAAATTAAAAACTCTAAATTAACTACTTCTGTTCTATAAGTTATTTACTTGAAGATCAGAATTTTGTTAATAGTTTAAAATTAAAAACTCTAAATTAACTACTTCTGTTCTATAAGTTATTTACTTGAAGATCAGAATATTGTTAATAGTTTAAAATTGAAAACCCTAAAATAACTACTTTTGTTCTATAAGTTATTTACTTGTAGAACAGAATTTTGTAGCAATTTAAAATCAAAATCTTCTAACTAATACTTTAGTTCCTTAAGTTATTTACTTGAAGATCAGAATTATGTTAATAGTTTAAAATTGAAAACCCTAAAATAACTACTTTTTGTTCTATAAGTTATTTACTTGAAGATCAGAATATTGTTAATAGTTTAAAATTGAAAACTCTAAAATAACTACTTTAGTTCTATATGTTATTTACTTGTAGAACAGAATTTTGTAGCAATTTAAAATCAAAATCTTCTAACTAATACTTTAGTTCCTTAAGTTATTTACTTGAAGATCAGAATTTTGTTAATAGTTTAAAATTGAAAACCCTAAAATAACTACTTTTGTTCTATAGGTTATTTACTTGAAGAACAGAATTTTGTAGCAATGTAAAGTCAAAATCTTCTAACTAATACTTTAGTTCCTTAAGTTATTTACTTGAAGATCAGAATTTTATAATAGTTTAAAATTGAAAACCCTAAAATAACTAATTTTGTTCTATAAGTTATTTGCTTGAAGATCTGCATTTTGTTAGTAGTTTAAAATTAAAAACTCTAAATTAACTACTTCTGTTCTATAAGTTATTTACTTGAAGATCAGAATTTTGTTAATAGTTTAAAATTGAAAACTCTAAAATAACTACTTTTGTTCTATAAGTTATTTACTTGAAGAACAGAATTTTGTTAATAGTTTAAAATTAAAACTCTAAATTAACTACTTTTGTTCTATAAGTTATTTACTTGAAGATCTGCATTTTGTTAATAGTTTAAAATTAAAAACTCTAAATTAACTACTTCTGTTCTATAAGTTATTTACTTGAAGATCAGAATATTGTTAATAGTTTAAAATTGAAAACTCTAAAATAACTACTTTTGTTCTATAAGTTATTTACTTGAAGAACAGAATTTTGTAGCAATGTAAAATCAAAATCTTCTAACTAATACTTTAGTTCTTTAAGTTGTTTACTTGAAGATCATAATTTTGCTAATAGTTTAAAATTGAAAATCCTAAAATAACTACTTTTGTTCTATAAGTTATTTACTTGAAGATCTGCATTTTGTTAATAGTTTAAAATTAAAAAGTCTAAATTAACTACTTCTGTTCTATAAGTTATTTACATGAAGATCAGTATTTTGTTAATAGTTTAAAATTGAAAACCCTAAAATAACTACTTCTGTTCTATAAGTTATTTACTTGAAGATCAGAATATTGTTAATAGTTTAAAATTGAAAACTCTAAAATAACTACTTTTGTTCTATAAGTTATTTACTTGTAGAACAGAATTTTGTAGCAATTTAAAATCAAAATCTTCTAACTAATACTTTAGTTCCTTAAGTTATTAACTTGAAGATCAGAATTTTGTTAATAGTTTAAAATTGAAAACCCTAAAATAACTACTTTTGTTCTATAAGTTATTTACTTGAAGATCTGCATTTTGTTAATTGTTTAAAATTAAAAACTCTAAATTAACTACTTCTGTTCTATAAGTTATTTACATGAAGATCAGTATTTTGTTAATAGTTTAAAATTGAAAACCCTAAAATAACTACTTTTGTTCTATAAGTTATTTACTTGAAGATCTGCATTTTGTTAATAGTTTAAAATTAAAAACTCTAAATTAACTACTTCTGTTCAATAAGTTATTTACTTGAAGATCAGAATTTTGTTAATAGTTTAAAATTGAAAACCCTAAAATAACTACTTTTGTTCTATAAGTTATTTACATGAAGATCAGTATTTTGTTAATAGTTTAAAATTGAAAACCCTAAAATAACTACTTTTGTTCTATAAGTTATTTACTTGTAGAACAGAATTTTGTAGCAATTTAAAATCAAAATCTTCTAACTAATACTTTAGTTCCTTAAGTTATTTACTTGAAGATCAGAATTTTGTTAATAGTTTAAAATTGAAAACCCTAAAATAACTACTTTTGTTCTATAAGTTATTTACTTGAAGATCTGCATTTTGTTAATAGTTTAAAATTAAAAACTTTAATTAACTACTTCTGTTCTATAAGTTATTTACTTGAAGATCAGAATTTTGCTAATCGTTTTAAATTGAAAACCCTAAAATAACTACTTTTGTTCTATAAGTTATTTACTTGAAGATCTGCATTTTGTTAATAGTTTAAAATTAAAAACTCTAAATTAACTACTTCTGTTCTATTAGTTATTTACATGAAGATCAGTATTTTGTTAATAGTTTAAAATTGAAAACCCTAAAATAACTACTTTTGTTCTATAAGTTATTTACTTGAAGATCTGCATTTTATTAATAGTTTTAAATTAAAAACTCTAAATTAACTACTTCTGTTCTATAAGTCATTTACTTGAAGATCAGAATATTGTTAATAGTTTAAAATTGAAAACTCTAAAATAACTACTTTTGTTCTATAAGTTATTTACTTGTAGAACAGAATTTTGTAGCAATTTAAAATCAAAATCTTCTAACTAATACTTTAGTTCCTTAAGTTATTTACTTGAAGATCAGAATTTTGTTAATAGTTTAAAATTGAAAACCCTAAAATAACTACTTTTGTTCTATAAGTTATTTACATGAAGATCAGTATTTTGTTAATAGTTTAAAATTGAAAACCCTAAAATAACTACTTTTGTTCTATAAGTTATTTACTTGTAGAACAGAATTTTGTAGCAATTTAAAATCAAAATCTTCTAACTAATACTTTAGTTCCTTAAGTTATTTACTAGGAAGATCAGAATTTTGTTAATAGTTTAAAATTGAAAACCCTAAAATAACTACTTTTGTTCTATTAGTTATTTACTTGAAGATCAGAATATTGTTAATAGATTAAAATTGAAAACTCTAAAATAACTACTTTAGTTCTATATGTTATTTACTTGTAGAACAGAATTTTGTAGCAATTTAAAATCAAAATCTTCTAACTAATACTTTAGTTCCTTAAGTTATTTACTTGAAGATCAGAATTTTGTTAATAGTTTAAAATTGAAAACCCTAAAATTACTACTTTTGTTCTATAGGTTATTTACTTGAAGAACAGAATTTTGTAGCAATGTAAAGTCAAAATCTTCTAACTAATACTTTAGTTCTTTAAGTTATTTACTTGAAGATCAGAATTTTATAATAGTTTAAAATTGAAAACCCTAAAATAACTAATTTTGTTCTATAAGTTATTTGCTTGAAGATCTGCATTTTGTTAGTAGTTTAAAATTAAAAACTCTAAATTAACTACTTCTGTTCTATAAGTTATTTACTTGAAGATCAGAATTTTGTTAATAGTTTAAAATTGAAAACTCTAAAATAACTACTTTTGTTCTATAAGTTATTTACTTGAAGAACAGAATTTTGTTAATAGTTTAAAATTAAAAACTCTAAATTAACTACTTTTGTTCTATAAGTTATTTACTTGAAGATCTGCGTTTTGTTAATAGTTTAAAATTAAAAACTCTAAATTAACTACTTCTGTTCTATAAGTTATTTACTTGAAAATCAGAATATTGTTAATAGTTTAAAATTGAAAACTCTAAAATAACTACTTTTGTTCTATAAGTTATTTACTTGAAGAACAGAATTTTGTTAATAGTTTAAAATTAAAAACTCTAAATTAACTACTTTTGTTCTATAAGTTATTTACTTGAAGATCTGCGTTTTGTTAATAGTTTAAAATTAAAAACTCTAAATTAACTACTTCTGTTCTATAAGTTATTTACTTGAAGATCAGAATATTGTTAATAGTTTAAAATTGAAAACTCTAAAATAACTACTTTTGTTCTATAAGTTATTTACTTGAAGAACAGAATTTTGTAGCAGAGTAAAATCAAAATCTTCTAACTAATACTTTAGTTCTTTAAGTTATTTACTTGAAGATCAGAATTTTGCTAATAGTTTAAAATTGAAAACCCTAAAATAACTACTTTTGTTCTATAAGTTATTTACTTGAAGATCTGCATTTTGTTAATAGTTTAAAATTAAAAACTCTAAATTAAAAACTCTAAATTAACTACTTCTGTTCTATAAGTTATTTACATGAAGATCAGTATTTTGTTAATAGTTTAAAATTGAAAACCCTAAAATAACTACTTCTGTTCTATAAGTTATTTACTTGAAGATCAGAATATTGTTAATAGTTTAAAATTGAAAACTCTAAAATAACTACTTTTGTTCTATAAGTTATTTACTTGTAGAACAGAATTTTGTAGCAATTTAAAATCAAAATCTTCTAACTAATACTTTAGTTCTTTAAGTTATTTACTTGAAGATCAGAATTTTGCTAATAGTTTAAAATTGAAAACCCTAAAATAACTACTTTTGTTCTATAAGTTATTTACTTGAAGATCTGCATTTTGTTAATAGTTTAAAATTAATAACTCTAAATTAACTACTTCTGTTCAATAAGTTATTTACATGAAGATCAGTATTTTGTTAATAGTTTAAAATTGAAAACCCTAAAATAACTACTTTTTTTCTATAAGTTATTTACTTGAAGATCTGCATTTTGTTAATAGTTTAAAATTAAAAACTCTAAATTAACTACTTCTGTTCTATAAGTTATTTACTTGAAGATCAGAATTTTGCTAATAGTTTAAAATTGAAAACCCTAAAATAACTACTTTTTTCTATAAGTTATTTACTTGAAGATCTGCATTTTGTTAATAGTTTAAAATTGAAAACTCTAAAATAACTACTTTTGTTCTATTGTCACGTAAAAATCAATCACACGGTATAAAACTAAATTTATAATTACTATAACAAAATATATTCTATATCCTGTGTGATTGATTGATCATCAAAATTGTAAACGGAACATTGCCCCGATGAATCAACTTAATCGATAAACCAATAATATGAATCCAACAATAACCAATAAGAATTATAATTAGTAGAATTAAGATTAAGAGGGAGGATTACAACAAAAAGGGCGGTAAGTCGGAAAATCGGCAGTCAGACTTGGGTGAAGTGCGAGTAGGGATTACCGCTGAAACCTATGTCCGTCATGTTGGTGATCCAATCCTCCCTCAGCCTTTTAGGGTAAGACTTAATTGTAATTATTGTATGTTGTATTATGCGTCATTATAATTGTTTAAACTCCTGTCGTGACTTTAATTGATTAATCTGAGCTACAATAAAACCCCCACGACCAAAAGGTCGTGACACTATAAGTTATTTACTTGAAGATCTGCATTTTGTTAACAGTTTAAAATTAAAAACTCTAAATTAACTACTTCTGTTCTATAAGTTATTTACTTGAAGATCAGAATATTGTTAATAGTTTAAAATTGAAAACTCTAAAATAACTACTTTTGTTCTATAAGTTATTTACTTGTAGAACAGAATTTTGTAGCAATTTAAAATCAAAATCTTCTAACTAATACTTTAGTTCCTTAAGTTATTTACTTGAAGATCAGAATTTTGCTAATAGTTTAAAATTGAAAACCCTAAAATAACTACTTTTGTTCTATAAGTTATTCACTTGAAGATTTGCATTTTGTTAATAGTTTAAAATTAAAAACTCTAAATTAGCTACATCTGTTCTATAAGTTATTTACATGAAGATCAAAATATTGTTAATAGTTTAAAATTGAAAACTCTAAAATAACTACTTTTGTTCTACAAGTTATTTACTTGAAGAACAGAATTTTGTAGCAATGTAAAATCAAAATCTTCTAACTAATACTTTAGTTCCTTAAGTTATTTACTTGAAGATCAGAATTTTGTTAATAGTTTAAAATTAAAAACTCTAAATTAACTACTTCTGTTCTATAAGTTATTTACATGAAGATCAGAATTTTGTTAATAGTTTAAAAATGAAAACCCTAAAATAACTACTTTTGTTCTATAAGTAATTTACTTGGAGATCTGCATTTTGTTAATAGTTTAAAATTAAAAACTCTAAATTAACTACTTCTGTTCTATAAGTTATTTACTTGAAGATCAGAATTTTGTTAATAGTTTAAAATTAAAAACTCTAAATTAACTACTTCTGTTCTATAAGTTATTTACATGAAGATCAGAATTTTGTTAATAGTTTAAAATTGAAAACTCTAAAATAACTACTTTTGTTCTATAAGTTATTTACTTGAAGAACAGAATTTTGTAGCAATTTAAAATCAAAATCTTCTAACTAATACTTTAGTTCCTTAAGTTATTTACTTGAAGATCAGAATTTTGTTAATAGATTAAAATTGAAAACCCAAAAATAACTACTTTTGTTCTATAAGTTATTTACTTGAAGATTTGCATTTTGTTAATAGTTTAACATTAAAAACTCTAAATTAACTACTTCTGTTCTATAAGTTAAGTATATGAAGATCAGTATTTTGTTAATGGTTTAAAATTGAAAACCCTAAAATAACTACTTTTGTTCTATAAGTTATTTACTTGAAGATCTGCATTTTGTTAATAGTTTAAAATTAAAAACTCTAAATTAACTACTTCTGTTCTATAAGTTATTTACTTGAAGATCAGTATTTTGTTAATAGTTTAAAATTGAAAACCCTAAAATAACTACTTTTGTTCTATAAGTTATTTACATGAAGATCAGTATTTTGTTAATAGTTTAAAATTGAAAACCCTAAAATAACTACTTTTGTTCTATAAGTTATTTACTTGAAGAACAGAATTTTGTAGCAATGTAAAATCAAAATCTTCTAACTAATACTTTAGTTCTTTAAGTTATTTACTTGAAGATCAGAATTTTGCTAATAGTTTAAAATTGAAAACCCTAAAATAACTACTTTTGTTCTATAAGTTATTTACTTGAAGATCTGCATTTTGTTAATAGTTTAAAATTAAAAACTCTAAATTAACTACTTCTGTTCAATAAGTTATTTACATGAAGATCAGTTTTTTTTAATAGTTTAAAATTGAAAACCCTAAAATAACTACTTTTGTTCTATAAGTTATTTACTTGAAGATCTGCATTTTGTTAATAGTTTAAAATTAAAAACTCTAAATTAACTACTTCTGTTCTATAAGTTATTTACTTGAAGATCAGAATTTTGCTAATAGTTTAAAATTGAAAACCCTAAAATAACTACTTTTTTCTATAAGTTATTTACTTGAAGATCTGCATTTTGTTAATAGTTTAAAATTATAGCTATAATCTAACTACTTTTGTTCTTTTATTTATTTACTTAAAGAACAGAAATTTGTAGACAATTTAAAATCGAAGTCTTCAAACTAATACTTTAGTTCTTTAAGTTATTTACATGAAGATCAGTATTTTGTTAATAGTTTAAAATTGAAAACTCTAAAATAACTACTTTTGTTCTATTGTCACGTAAAAATCAATCACACGGTATAAAACTAAATTTATAATTACTATAACAAAATATATTCTATATCCTGTGTGATTGATTGATCATCAAAATTGTAAACGGAACATTGCCCCGATGAATCAACTTAATCGATAAACCAATAATATGAATCCAACAATAACCAATAAGAATTATAATTAGTAGAATTAAGATTAAGAGGGAGGATTACAACAAAAAGGGCGGTAAGTCGGAAAATCGGCAGTCAGCCGTGGGTGAAGTGCGAGTAGGGATTACCGCTGAAACCTATGTCCGTCATGTTGGTGATCCAATCCTCCCTCAGCCTTTTAGGGTAAGACTTAATTGTAATTATTGTATGTTGTATTATGCGTCATTATAATTGTTTAAACTCCTGTCGTGACTTTAATTGATTAATCTGAGCTACAATAAAACCCCCACGACCAAAAGGTCGTGACATGTGATGGAGCGTGCCGAGCCTATTTTGGTGGTTACAATAAGTCTAACTGCACGTATTAATTCTTTGAGATGAGACTGTCTTAAAGAGCCACCGAAATAAAGAACCTGGTACTCATATAGGTGTATATTACTTCAAATTGTAAATTGTAGATAAATGGCGCACGTATATAGTTTTTCTTTTCTTTAGTACTTAAATTGTCAAATTAAAAACGAAAATGTCCAACGCGTTCAATTAGTAATTTTAGCTTAACATTATTAAAGTTCGTTTACATGGTTTCTAATAAAATAATATTTAGTATGCATTTATATTTTAATAAGTAGACGTTGCATTTACTAGGCAAATGCAGGAAGTTCATGTAAGGTTAAAATTTTTTTTAATTTCAATTATTGTCGTATTTCATTTGTTACTTTAAAAGGTAAATGTTTAATTCAATAAAAGGCCTTATGCTTTCCAAATTTTTTTAATTCTCCAAATAATAATTTACAAATTTAGTTTTCCATACTTTTAAATTCAAATAATTAAAAAAAATTCTTGTTCCAAAATGAGGTCCTATTATCATTTTTCTTTGTGATGCCATCTCTATTAAGCTGGATATTATTTTCATTTTATTTATGCTTTTAATTTACGCTTCTTTTGCTGATACAAAAAAAGAAATTTATTATTAGTAGTCTAAATCATTCTTTTTGCGTCACTTACGTGTTTATAAATTTCTATTGATAAGATTAAGATAGAATACAATTATTTACTGCAAGAATCAATTTTAATTAACTTTACATTTTTTTTAGATGAATATTTTTACTTGTTTTTAAGATTTTAGTTTAGCAATAATGTACATAAGTAGATACTAATGAATTTTTAAAACATAAGTGATTCTATAATGCATAAGAACTCTACAGTTTAAGATAAGTTTTGCTTATTTTTCAAGTCAATTTTTCAACCATAATTACTTTTTTTAGGGTTCATATTAAACCTAATTAAATTAACCTCATTTAACTTTTATTTTCTATATAAAATTTTTTAGTCTAATTGATTCATTTATAGATATCTTTTCAAATGCAGGCGAATAAATATTATGTTGCGAATAATGCATTAAATACGTTAATTGTAAAATTCTCATTTAAAAGGAAATTGAAAATTTTTTTGATTTAGGTAATTTTTATCATTTTTCTGATAAATATAAGTTTAAAATTAGTTCAAGTCTACTTATGGATTGGATACTTTTTTGGAGAATTGAGAAATTGTTCTTTGACATTTTTGTGGGTTTTTTCTTATTTCAACGACCAAATAAGTTTGGTAGGCATTTTAGGTTACAATTAAAAAATTTAATTCGACTAATCTTTTTAATAAATATAGGGATTTTACTAATAATAATTATTGATGACGATTGGAATTTTCTTAAGCAAAATTTATATTACTTTTAAGAAATTTGATTTCTATACGGTTCGTTTAGGGTATTATTGAAAAAAGTTTATATTACATTTAGGTAGATGTTAAATTTGGCATTAGTAATAATAACAGTTTGGCATTTTATTCATTTAGTTTTGTTTAATGGAATATTGTCTAAGCGAATTTATATAATAGTTATACGTTGCATAAAGGATGGGTTTAATCAAGTTCATGTAAGAAAGAAAATGCATTGTTTTTTTTTTATGTTGCAACGAAGAAATGAGTGGTTATTATGCTATACATCTTTAATTTAATTTTTCAAATTTGGGTAATATTCTAGAATTTCTAAGCCTGTTTATTAAGAATTTAACTGAAGAAAATTTATTTTCAATTTCACATTATCATATTATTTTAAACCAAATGAAATTAAAATTTTTTTTTTTCTAGTAGTTATTTAAAAAGTATATTGACTTTAGGTGTAATGTGGTAATTTAAACAAAATCTTTTTATGCGGTCTATGTATATTATAATTTATTATAGAATTAAAAAAAAAAAATCGCAAGTCGATGTTTTAATTATATAGGTCAGGGGTCATTAGAGTGAAACAATTATTGATTATAAGTTTGGTTTTAAATAAACTAACAGGTGGTAAAATAACAAGAACAAGCGTTGAAGTGTTTATTAGAATAAAGTTGCTACAAGACTAAAACTACGTTACGAAAATAAAGCCACAATAACTAAACCTATATTGATTCAGAATTAGTCATTGGATTCTGTAAAATAACATAAAAAGAGCATAAAACATAATACCAAGCATAATTTAATGAATTATTTCAATAACAATAATACAATTATTATACAATTATACAAATTTTTAAAGACATTCTCTTAAGCCTTACCCTGATAACTTTTAATTTTTTTAGTGATGATTTTAATAATGAATTTTTAATAATGTTTGTAGTATTAATGTTGCGGTGTATTTTTTATTTTATTTTGTCAACTATTTTTAATAATAATTGGTTTGGTTTTGACCAAACAAAATTTTTAAATGGAATACTAATTTAATAACCTTTAATTTAAATTTAATTTATTGGGTATTAAGTTTATGTATTATCAGCTAATATTTATTTTTTAATAATAACATTTTAATTTTTAGATGGTTTAAAATATTGAATTTAAAGGGCATAATAATACTTTTTGTGTATGTTAATATTTTTTATTTATTTTGTTCTAAGTTTTTATCACGAGGATTAAGTCAATTTGGAAGATGTCGCCATAGTGGAGGTGAAAAAGCAGATTATAAGAAGAAATTCAGGGTCGAATTTTAAAGGAGAGAGGTAAATTCCTATACCACGTTGCAGTCATCAAGAGCGGCATCCAAAAAGAGGAATGGTGTTCCAAGTAACATGTACCAAGTAAATGGCATTTTGGGTAATAATGGAAGGAAGTTTTGGAACGGGATACAATGAAATCAAATGGAATGGAATCAAATGGAATCTAAATGGAATAGAATTGAATGGAATCGAATGAAATCAAATGGAATCGAATGGAAGTAAATGGTATGAAATGGAACAAAATGGGATCGAATGGAATCGAATAGGAAATGGGTTCAAATGGAATTTAAATGGAATAGAATTGAATGGAATCAAATGAAATCAAATGGAATCGAATGGAAGTAAATGGTATGAAATGGAACAAAATGGAATCGAATGGAATAAAATGGAATGGAATGGAATAAAATGGAATGGAATGGAATAAAATGGAATTGATTGGAATGGAATGGAATAAAATGGAATTGATTGGAATGGAATCGAGTAGATTGGAATCAAATGGAATCGAATGGAATAAAGTGGAACCGAATGGAATGGAATCGAATGAAATGGAATGGAACAAAAAGGGAGTGAATGGTTTTTGTATTAGCGAATTAGAAATTATGGATTGGTATGCCTGGTAAATAAACAGAAAATGTGGAATGAAACGATCGCTACATGGAAGCTTATAGTCCTAGTGGGTAGTCGCAAATAATAGTACAAAGAGATTTTAAGAAGACAAGTGCATCGTATCTAAACCTTAAGAAGAGTCATCATTAGAGTCAACACATCGTCAAATAGTGCTACAAGATTATAAATAAATAAATAAATGTGCTCCAATTAAATAAATAAATGTGATATTAATAAAGTGACAAAAAAGCAGAGCAAAAGTGCAAATTCATCTTCGTTGTCGTGAAATTATTATTTATGTATGTAAAAAAGTTGTTAAAAAATTGTTGTTATAATATATTATCATACAAATTTCAAACGAGGCCTCGTATAATGTAAACGCCGATGTATTCAAAAAATCAGTGCAACGCGCGCAAATCTGCATTCCTTTTTGAATAGATCAACGTAAAGGCATTAATTTAGTATGAGCGATAAAGAAATACGATTTTCCCCCATTTTCCCCCATTCATTATATTCAAATATTAAATAATCGAGTTTTCCCCCATACGCCCCCATAATGAGATAAATAAGAGCCCAAATAATAAGTCAAATAAATAATTAAGTCTTTTCCCCCATAATCCCCCTTGAATTTTTTTAATAAGGCCATAATGAAACACTAAGTCAAATAAATAATTAAGTTTTTTCCCCCATATTCCCCCTTGAATTTTTTTTAATAAGGCCATAATGAAATAATAAGTCAAATAAATAATTAAGTCTTTTCCCCATATTCCCCCTTGAATTTGTTTTAATAAGGCCAATAAAGTTTAATAAGAACACAAGTTTTATGTCAATTAAAAAATTAATTTTTGTTATAAAGCCCACATCAAGATAAATAGGAGCACATAATAGCACTTGATTTAAAATAATAAACATATAAATATTCAATGTAGTCCAAATAGTTAAATTGACTCTAGATGGGATTCTGTTTTTGTTTTGCAAAGAGTTGTCCAACCGATATAAATAATAAAAGTAAAACCTTTACATAAGTAAATGAAAAACCTTAATGATTTAACTGATTGAATTTTTGTTAAGATTTTTTTTAATTAAACTAGGTTAAACAACTTGTAATTGCAACGACATCAAATTTCAGTGAATATGACTATATATACTCATTGAAGATTACAAACGGTAAAATAAGCAAATCGCTCGCTATAAATAGTAAATAATACATTTAACTATATTTTGCAGAGACGTAGTAAGGAATTTTAAATAAACATCTTGTGAGTATAATTTATTGTATACTTACCTTGGATTGTTTGATTGCACTCTTAACAAACACTTTTTTTTCTGGATGAGGAAGTATTTTACCACTGGAGTACGGCCTATGCGCTTAAAAATATACCCTGGATAATACGACCCTTGAACTAAATGAAAAATTTTTGGAACAAAATTTTAATTCTTCCAATAAAATTTTTTTTTATATTTTTCCGATTTGTATCTTCAATGTGAAAAAATTTTTTTTGTTTTGTCAGGAATTATTTTATTTTTTTTTCCTGTTGCAATTATAAGTTGTCTTATAAAACTTTGATTAGTTATTATATATATTTAATTTTAATTTTCTATTGATTTATTTTTGAAATACTATTGTTTTTGTTGTTCTCATATACATATATCTATATTTTATTTATAAATTATCTTTACAATTACTATTGTAAGCCGAATTTTTTTTATTTTATGTTTTTTTTCGTTTGATTTGGTAGTAGTTTTGCTTTATCATTGTTCTTTTAATGTTATTGGTTCAACTGGTTGTTGATCAGTCAATTTTAGCGCCTTGGGCCAGCCGCTTTTGCCGGCGAGGGGGTAATGTCACCTAAAAATCAATCACACGGTATAAAACTAAATTTATAATTACTATAACAAAATATATTCTATATCCTGTGTGATTGATTGATCATCAAAATTGTAAACGGAACATTGCCCCGATGAATCAACTTAATCGATAAACCAATAATATGAATCCAACAATAACCAATAAGAATTATAATTAGTAGAATTAAGATTAAGAGGGAGGATTACAACAAAAAGGGCGGTAAGTCGGAAAATCGGCAGTCAGCCGTGGGTGAAGTGCGAGTAGGGATTACCGCTGAAACCTATGTCCGTCATGTTGGTGATCCAATCCTCTCTCAGCCTTTTAGGGTAAGACTTAATTGTAATTATTGTATGTTGTATTATGCGTCATTATAATTGTTTAAACTCCTGTCGTGACTTTAATTGATTAATCTGAGCTACAATAAAACCCCCACGACCAAAAGGTCGTGACACTATAAGTTATTTACTTGAAGATCTGCATTTTGTTAACAGTTTAAAATTAAAAACTCTAAATTAACTACTTCTGTTCTATAAGTTATTTACTTGAAGATCAGAATATTGTTAATAGTTTAAAATTGAAAACTCTAAAATAACTACTTTTGTTCTATAAGTTATTTACTTGTAGAACAGAATTTTGTAGCAATTTAAAATCAAAATCTTCTAACTAATACTTTAGTTCCTTAAGTTATTTACTTGAAGATCAGAATTTTGCTAATAGTTTAAAATTGAAAACCCTAAAATAACTACTTTTGTTCTATAAGTTATTCACTTGAAGATTTGCATTTTGTTAATAGTTTAAAATTAAAAACTCTAAATTAGCTACATCTGTTCTACAAGTTATTTACATGAAGATCAAAATATTGTTAATAGTTTAAAATTGAAAACTCTAAAATAACTACTTTTGTTCTACAAGTTATTTACTTGAAGAACAGAATTTTGTAGCAATGTAAAATCAAAATCTTCTAACTAATACTTTAGTTCCTTAAGTTATTTACTTGAAGATCAGAATTTTGTTAATAGTTTAAAAATGAAAACCCTAAAATAACTACTTTTGTTCTATAAGTAATTTACTTGGAGATCTGCATTTTGTTAATAGTTTAAAATTAAAAACTCTAAATTAACTACTTCTGTTCTATAAGTTATTTACTTGAAGATCAGAATTTTGTTAATAGTTTAAAATTAAAAACTCTAAATTAACTACTTCTGTTCTATAAGTTATTTACATGAAGATCAGAATTTTGTTAATAGTTTAAAATTGAAAACTCTAAAATAACTACTTTTGTTCTATAAGTTATTTACTTGAAGAACAGAATTTTGTAGCAATTTAAAATCAAAATCTTCTAACTAATACTTTAGTTCCTTAAGTTATTTACTTGAAGATCAGAATTTTGTTAATAGATTAAAATTGAAAACCCAAAAATAACTACTTTTGTTCTATAAGTTATTTACTTGAAGATTTGCATTTTGTTAATAGTTTAACATTAAAAACTCTAAATTAACTACTTCTGTTCTATAAGTTAAGTATATGAAGATCAGCATTTTGTTAATAGTTTAAAATTGAAAACTCTAAAATAACTACTTTTGTTCTATAAGTTATTTACTTGAAGATCTGCATTTTGTTAATAGTTTAAAATTAAAAACTCTAAATTAACTACTTCTGTTCTATAAGTTATTTACTTGAAGATCAGTATTTTGTTAATAGTTTAAAATTGAAAACCCTAAAATAACTACTTTTGTTCTATAAGTTATTTACATGAAGATCAGTATTTTGTTAATAGTTTAAAATTGAAAACCCTAAAATAACTACTTTTGTTCTATAAGTTATTTACTTGTAGAACAGAATTTTGTAGCAATTTAAAATCAAAATCTTCTAACTATTACTTTAGTTCCTTAAGTTATTTACTTGAAGATCAGAATTTTGTTAATAGTTTAAAATTGAAAACCCTAAAATAACTACTTTTGTTCTATAAGTTATTTACTTGAAGATCAGAATATTGGTAATAGTTTAAAATTGAAAACTCCAAAATAACTACTTTAGTTCTATAAGTTATTTACTTGTAGAACAGAATTTTGTAGCAATTTAAAATCAAACTCTTCTAACTAATACTTTAGTTCCTTAAGTTATTTACTTGAAGATCAGAATTTTGTTAATAGTTTAAAATTGAAAACCCTAAAATAACTACTTTTGTTCTATAAGTTATTTACTTGAAGATTTGCATTTTGTTAATAGTTAAACATTAAAAACTCTAAATTAACTACTTCTGTTCTATAAGTTATTTACTTGAAGATCAGAATGATGTTAATAGTTTAAAATTGAAAACTCTAAAATAACTACTTTTGTTCTATAAGTTATTTACTTGAAGATCTGCATTTTGTTAACAGTTTAAAATTAAAAACTCTAAATTAACTACTTCTGTTCTATAAGTTATTTACTTGAAGATCAGAATATTGTTAATAGTTTAAAATTGAAAACTCTAAAATAACTACTTTTGTTCTATAAGTTATTTACTTGTAGAACAGAATTTTGTAGCAATTTAAAATCAAAATCTTCTAACTAATACTTTAGTTCCTTAAGTTATTTACTTGAAGATCAGAATTTTGTTAATAGTTTAAAATTGAATACCCTAAAATAACTACTTTTGTTCTATAAGTTAATTACATGAAGATCAGTATTTTGTTAATAGTTTAAAATTGAAAACCCTAAAATAACTACTTTTGTTCTATAAGTTATTTACTTGTAGAACAGAATTTTGTAGCAATTTAAAATCAAAATCTTCTAACTAATACTTTAGTTCCTTAAGTTATTTACTTGAAGATCAGAATTTTGCTAATAGTTTAAAATTGAAAACCCTAAAATAACTACTTTTGTTCTATAAGTTATTTACTAGAAGATCAGAATTTTGCTAATAGTTTAAAATTGAAAACCCTAAAATAACTACTTTTGTTCTATAAGTTATTCACTGGAAGATTTGCATTTTGTTAATAGTTTAAAATTAAAAACTATAAATTAGCTACATCTGTTCTATAAGTTATTTACATGAAGATCAAAATATTGTTAATAGTTTAAAATTGAAAACTCTAAAATAACTACTTTTGTTCTACAAGTTATTTACTTGAAGAACAGAATTTTGTAGCAATGTAAAATCAAAATCTTCTAACTAATACTTTAGTTCCTTAAGTTATTTACTTGAAGATCAGAATTTTGTTAATAGTTTAAAATTAAAAACTCTAAATTAACTACTTCTGTTCTATAAGTTATTTACATGAAGATCAGAATTTTGTTAATAGTTTAAAAATGAAAACCCTAAAATAACTACTTTTGTTCTATAAGTAATTTACCTGGAGATCTGCATTTTGTTAATAGTTTAAAATTAAAAACTCTAAATTAACTACTTCTGTTCTATAAGTTATTTACTTGAAGATCAGAATTTTGTTAATAGTTTAAAATTAAAAACTCTAAATTAACTACTTCTGTTCTATAAGTTATTTACATGAAGATCAGAATTTTGTTAATAGTTTAAAATTGAAAACTCTAAAATAACTACTTTTGTTCTATAAGTTATTTACTTGAAGAACAGAATTTTGTAGCAATTTAAAATCAAAATCTTCTAACTAATACTTTAGTTCCTTAAGTTATTTACTTGAAGATCAGAATTTTGTTAATAGATAAAATTGAAAACCCAAAAATAACAACTTTTGTTCTATAAGTTATTTACTTGAAGATTTGCATTTTGTTAATAGTTTAACATTAAAAACTCTAAATTAACTACTTCTGTTCTATAAGTTAAGTATATGAAGATCAGTATTTTGTTAATAGTTTAAAATTGAAAACCCTAAAATAACTACTTTTGTTCTATAAGTTATTTACTTGAAGATCTGCATTTTGTTAATAGTTTAAAATTAAAAACTCTAAATTAACTACTTCTGTTCTATAAGTTATTTACTTGAAGATCAGTATTTTGTTAATAGTTTAAAATTGAAAACCCTAAAATAACTACTTTTGTTCTATAAGTTATTTACATGAAGATCAGTATTTTGTTAATAGTTTAAAATTGAAAACCCTAAAATAACTACTTTTGTTCTATAAGTTATTCACTTGAAGATTTGCATTTTGTTAATAGTTTAAAATTAAAAACTCTAAATTAGCTACATCTGTTCTATAAGTTATTTACATGAAGATCAAAATATTGTTAATAGTTTAAAATTGAAAACGTTAAAATAACTACTTTTGTTCTACAAGTTATTTACTTGAAGAACAGAATTTTGTAGCAATGTAAAATCAAAATCTTCTAACTAATACTTTAGTTTCTTAAGTTATTTACTTGAAGATCAGAATTTTGTTAATAGTTTAAAATTAAAAACTCTAAATTAACTACTTCTGTTCTATAAGTTATTTACATGAAGATCAGAATTTTGTTAATAGTTTAAAAATGAAAACCCTAAAATAACTACTTTTGTTCTATAAGTAATTTACTTGGAGATCTGCATTTTGTTAATAGTTTAAAATTAAAAACTCTAAATTAACTACTTCTGTTCTATAAGTTATTTACTTGAAGATCAGAATTTTGTTAATAGTTTAAAATTAAAAACTCTAAATTAACTACTTCTGTTCTATAAGTTATTTACTTGAAGATCAGAATATTGTTAATAGTTTAAAATTGAAAACTCTAAAATAACTACTTTTGTTCTATAAGTTATTTACTTGTAGAACAGAATTTTGTAGCAATTTAAAATCAAAATCTTCTAACTAATACTTTAGTTCCTTAAGTTATTTACTTGAAGATCAGAATTTTGTTAATAGTTTAAAATTGAATACCCTAAAATAACTACTTTTGTTCTATAAGTTATTTACATGAAGATCAGTATTTTGTTAATAGTTTAAAATTGAAAACCCTAAAATAACTACTTTTGTTCTATAAGTTATTTACTTGTAGAACAGAATTTTGTAGCAATTTAAAATCAAAATCTTCTAACTAATACTTTAGTTCCTTAAGTTATTTACTTGAAGATCAGAATTTTGCTAATAGTTTAAAATTGAAAACCCTAAAATAACTACTTTTGTTCTATAAGTTATTTACTAGAAGATCAGAATTTTGCTAATAGTTTAAAATTGAAAACCCTAAAATAACTACTTTTGTTCTATAAGTTATTCACTTGAAGATTTGCATTTTGTTAATAGTTTAAAATTAAAAACTCTAAATTAGCTACATCTGTTCTATAAGTTATTTACATGAAGATCAAAATATTGTTAATAGTTTAAAATTGAAAATTCTAAAATAACTACTTTTGTTCTACAAGTTATTTACTTGAAGAACAGAATTTTGTAGCAATGTAAAATCAAAATCTTCTAACTAATACTTTAGTTCCTTAAGTTATTTACTTGAAGATCAGAATTTTGTTAATAGTTTAAAATTAAAAACTCTAAATTAACTACTTCTGTTCTATAAGTTATTTACATGAAGATCAGAATTTTGTTAATAGTTTAAAAATGAAAACCCTAAAATAACTACTTTTGTTCTATAAGTAATTTACTTGGAGATCTGCATTTTGTTAATAGTTTAAAATTAAAAACTCTAAATTAACTACTTCTGTTCTATAAGTTATTTACTTGAAGATCAGAATTTTGTTAATAGTTTAAAATTGAAAACTCTAAAATAACTACTTTTGTTCTATAAGTTATTTACTTGAAGAACAGAATTTTGTAGCAATTTAAAATCAAAATCTTCTAACTAATACTTTAGTTCCTTAAGTTATTTACTTAAAGATCAGAATTTTGTTAATAGATTAAAATTGAAAACCCAAAAATAACTACTTTTGTTCTATAAGTTATTTACTTGAAGATTTGCATTTTGTTAATAGTTTAACATTAAAAACTCTAAATTAACTACTTCTGTTCTATAAGTTAAGTATATGAAGATCAGTATTTTGTTAATAGTTTAAAATTGAAAACCCTAAAATAACTACTTTTGTTCTATAAGTTATTTACTTGAAGATCTGCATTTTGTTAATAGTTTAAAATTAAAAACTCTAAATTAACTACTTCTGTTCTATAAGTTATTTACTTGAAGATCAGTATTTTGTTAATAGTTTAAAATTGAAAACCCTAAAATAACTACTTTTGTTCTATAAGTTATTTACATGAAGATCAGTATTTTGGTAATAGTTTAAAATTGAAAACCCTAAAATAACTACTTTTGTTCTATAAGTTATTTACTTGTAGAACAGAATTTTGTAGCAATTTAAAATCAAAATCTTCTAACTTATACTTTAGTTCCTTAAGTTATTTACTTGAAGATCAGAATTTTGTTAATAGTTTAAAATTGAAAACCCTAAAATAACTACTTTTGTTCTATAAGTTATTTACTTGAAGATCAGAATATTGGTAATAGTTTAAAATTGAAAACTCCAAAATAACTACTTTAGTTCTATAAGTTATTTACTTGTAGAACAGAATTTTGTAGCAATTTAAAATCAAAATCTTCTAACTAATACTTTAGTTCCTTAAGTTATTTACTTGAAGATCAGAATTTTGTTAATAGTTTAAAATTGAAAACCCTAAAATAACTACTTTTGTTCTATAAGTTATTTACTTGAAGATTTGCATTTTGTTAATAGTTTAACATTAAAAACTCTAAATTAACTACTTCTGTTCTATAAGTTATTTACTTGAAGATCAGAATGATGTTAATAGTTTAAAATTGAAAACTCTAAAATAACTACTTTTGTTCTATAAGTTATTTACTTGAAGAACAGAATTTTGTAGCAATTTAAAATCAAAATCTTCTAACTAATACTTTAGTTCCTTAAGTTATTTACTTGAAGATCAGAATTTTGTTAATAGTTTAAAATTGAAAACCCTAAAATAACTACTTTTGTTCTATAAGTTATTTACTTGAAGATCTGCATTTTGTTAATAGTTTAAAATTAAAAACTCTAAATTAACTACTTCTGTTCTATAAGTTATTTACATGAAGATCAGAATATTGTAAATAGTTTAAAATTGAAAACTCGAAAATAACTACTTTTGTTCTATAAGTTATTTACTTGAAGATCTGCATTTTGTTAATAGTTTAAAATTAAAAACTCTAAATTAACTACTTCTGTTCAATAAGTTATTTACATGAAGATCAGTATTTTGTTAATAGTTTAAAATTGAAAACCCTAAAATAACTACTTTTCTTCTATAAGTTATTTACTTGAAGATCTGCATTTTGTTAATAGTTTAAAATTAAAAACTCTAAATTAACTACTTCTGTTCTATAAGTTATTTACTTGAAGATCAGAATTTTGCTAATAGTTTAAAATTGAAAACCCTAAAATAACTACTTTTTTCTATAAGTTATTTACTTGAAGATCTGCATTTTGTTAATAGTTTAAAATTAAAAACTCTAAATTAACTACTTCTGTTCAATAAGTTATTTACATGAAGATCAGTATTTTGTTAATAGTTTAAAAATGAAAACCCTAAAATAACTACTTTTGTTCTATAAGTAATTTACTTGGAGATCTGCATTTTGTTAATAGTTTAAAATTAAAAACTCTAAATTAACTACTTCTGTTCTATAAGTTATTTACTTGAAGATCAGAATTTTGCTAATAGTTTAAAATTGAAAACCCTAAAATAACTACTTTTTTCTATAAGTTATTTACTTGAAGATCTGCATTTTGTTAATAGTTTAAAATTAAAGCTATAATCTAACTACTTTTGTTCTTTTATTTATTTACTTAAAGAACAGAAATTTGTAGACAATTTAAAATCGAAGTCTTCAAACTAATACTTTAGTTCTTTAAGTTATTTACAAGAAGATCAGTATTTTGTTAATAGTTTAAAATTGAAAACTCTAAAATAACTACTTTTGTTCTATAAGTTATTTACTTGAAGATCCTCATTTTGTTAACAGTTTAAAATTAAAAACTCTAAATTAACTACTTCTGTTCTATAAGTTATTTACTTGAAGATCAGAATATTGTTAATAGTTTAAAATTGAAAACTCTAAAATAACTACTTTTGTTCTATAAGTTATTTACTTGTAGAACAGAATTTTGTAGCAATTTAAAATCAAAATCTTCTAACTAATACTTTAGTTCCTTAAGTTATTTACTTGAACATCAGAATTTTGTTAATAGTTTAAAATTGAATACCCTAAAATAACTACTTTTGTTCTATAAGTTATTTACATGAAGATCAGTATTTTGTTAATAGTTTAAAATTGAAAATCCTAAAATAACTACTTTTGTTCTATAAGTTATTTACTTGTAGAACAGAATTTTGTAGCAATTTAAAATCAAAATCTTCTAACTAATACTTTAGTTCCTTAAGTTATTTACTTGAAGATCAGAATTTTGCTAATAGTTTAAAATTGAAAACCCTAAAATAACTACTTTTGTTCTATAAGTTATTTACTAGAAGATCAGAATTTTGCTAATAGTTTAAAATTGAAAACCCTAAAATAACTACTTTTGTTCTATAAGTTATTTACTTGAAGATTTGCATTTTGTTAATAGTTTAAAATTAAAAACTCTAAATTAGCTACTTCTGTTCTATAAGTTATTTACTTGAAGATCAGTATTTTGTTAATAGTTTAAAATTGAAAACCCTAAAATAACAACTTTTGTTCTATAAGTTATTTACATGAAGATCAGTATTTTGTTAATAGTTTAAAATTGAAAACCCTAAAATAACTACTTTTGTTCTATAAGTTATTTACTTGTAGAACAGAATTTTGTAGCAATTTAAAATCAAAATCTTCTAACTAATACTTTAGTTCCTTAAGTTATTTACTTGAAGATCAGAATTTTGTTAATAGTTTAAAATTGAAAACCCTAAAATAACTACTTTTGTTCTATAAGTTATTTACTTGAAGATCAGAATATTGGTAATAGTTTAAAATTGAAAACTCCAAAATAACTACTTTAGTTCTATAAGTTATTTACTTGTAGAACAGAATTTTGTAGCAATTTAAAATCAAACTCTTCTAACTAATACTTTAGTTCCTTAAGTTATTTACTTGAAGATCTGCATTTTGTTAATAGTTTAAAATTAAAAACTCTAAATTAACTACTTCTGTTCTATAAGTTATTTACTTGAAGATCAGTATTTTGTTAATAGTTTAAAATTGAAAACCCTAAAATAACTACTTTTGTTCTATAAGTTATTTACATGAAGATCAGTATTTTGTTAATAGTTTAAAATTGAAAACCCTAAAATAACTACTTTTGTTCTATAAGTTATTTACTTGTAGAACAGAATTTTGTAGCAATTTAAAATCAAAATCTTCTAACTAATACTTTAGTTCCTTAAGTTATTTACTTGAAGATCAGAATTTTGTTAATAGTTTAAAATTGAAAACCCTAAAATAACTACTTTTGTTCTATAAGTTATTTACTTGAAGATCAGAATATTGGTAATAGTTTAAAATTGAAAACTCCAAAATAACTACTTTAGTTCTATAAGTTATTTACTTGTAGAACAGAATTTTGTAGCAATTTAAAATCAAACTCTTCTAACTAATACTTTAGTTCCTTAAGTTATTTACTTGAAGATCAGAATTTTGTTAATAGTTTAAAATTGAAAACCCTAAAATAACTACTTTTGTTCTATAAGTTATTTACTTGAAGATTTGCATTTTGTTAATAGTTTAACATTAAAAACTCTAAATTAACTACTTCTGTTCTATAAGTTATTTACTTGAAGATCAGAATGATGTTAATAGTTTAAAATTGAAAACTCTAAAATAACTACTTTTGTTCTATAAGTTATTTACTTGAAGATCTGCATTTTGTTAACAGTTTAAAATTAAAAACTGTAAATTAACTACTTCTGTTCTATAAGTTATTTACTTGAAGATCAGAATATTGTTAATAGTTTAAAATTGAAAACTCTAAAATAACTACTTTTGTTCTATAAGTTATTTACTTGTAGAACAGAATTTTGTAGCAATTTAAAATCAAAATCTTCTAACTAATACTTTAGTTCCTTAAGTTATTTACTTGAAGATCAGAATTTTGTTAATAGTTTAAAATTGAATACCCTAAAATAACTACTTTTGTTCTATAAGTTATTTACATAAAGATCAGTATTTTGTTAATAGTTTCAAATTGAAAACCCTAAAATAACTACTTTTGTTCTATAAGTTATTTACTTGTAGAACAGAATTTTGTAGCAATTTAAAATCAAAATCTTCTAACTAATACTTTAGTTCCTTAAGTTATTTACTTGAAGATCAGAATTTTGCTAATAGTTTAAAATTGAAAACCCTAAAATAACTACTTTTGTTCTATAAGTTATTTACTAGAAGATCAGAATTTTGCTAATAGTTTAAAATTGAAAACCCTAAAATAACTACTTTTGTTCTATAAGTTATTCACTTGAAGATTTGCATTTTGTTAATAGTTTAAAATTAAAAACTCTAAATTAGCTACATCTGTTCTATAAGTTATTTACATGAAGATCAAAATATTGTTAATAGTTTAAAATTGAATACTCTAAAATAACTACTTTTGTTCTACAAGTTATTTACTTGAAGAACAGAATTTTGTAGCAATGTAAAATCAAAATCTTCTAACTAATACTTTAGTTCCTTAAGTTATTTACTTGAAGATCAGAATTTTGTTAATAGTTTAAAATTAAAAACTCTAAATTAACTACTTCTGTTCTATAAGTTATTTACATGAAGATCAGAATTTTGTTAATAGTTTAAAAATGAAAACCCTAAAATAACTACTTTTGTTCTATAAGTAATTTACTTGGAGATCTGCATTTTGTTAATAGTTTAAAATTAAAAACTCTAAATTAACTACTTCTGTTCTATAAGTTATTTACTTGAAGATCAGAATTTTGTTAATAGTTTAAAATTAAAAACTCTAAATTAACTACTTCTGTTCTATAAGTTACATACATGAAGATCAGAATTTTGTTAATAGTTTAAAATTGAAAACTCTAAAATAACTACTTTTGTTCTATAAGTTATTTACTTGAAGAACAGAATTTTGTAGCAATTTAAAATCAAAATCTTCTAACTAATACTTTAGTTCCTTAAGTTATTTACTTGAAGATCAGAATTTTGTTAATAGATTAAAATTGAAAACCCAAAAATAACTACTTTTGTTCTATAAGTTATTTACTTGAAGATTTGCATTTTGTTAATAGTTTAACATTAAAAACTCTAAATTAACTACTTCTGTTCTATAAGTTAAGTATATGAAGATCAGTATTTTGTTAATAGTTTAAAATTGAAAACCCTAAAATAACTACTTTTGTTCTATAAGTTATTTACTTGAAGATCTGCATTTTGTTAATAGTTTAAAATTAAAAACTCTAAATTAACTACTTCTGTTCTATAAGTTATTTACTTGAAGATCAGTATTTTGTTAATAGTTTAAAATTGAAAACCCTAAAATAACTACTTTTGTTCTATAAGTTATTTACATGAAGATCAGTATTTTGTTAATAGTTTAAAATTGAAAACCCTAAAATAACTACTTTTGTTCTATAAGTTATTCACTTGAAGATTTGCATTTTGTTAATAGTTTAAAATTAAAAACTCTAAATTAGCTACATCTGTTCTATAAGTTATTTACATGAAGATCAAAATATTGTTAATAGTTTAAAATTGAAAACTCTAAAATAACTACTTTTGTTCTACAAGTTATTTACTTGAAGAACAGAATTTTGTAGCAATGTAAAATCAAAATCTTCTAACTAATACTTTAGTTCCTTAAGTTATTTACTTGAAGATCAGAATTTTGTTAATAGTTTAAAATTAAAAACTCTAAATTAACTACTTCTGTTCTATAAGTTATTTACATGAAGATCAGAATTTTGTTAATAGTTTAAAAATGAAAACCCTAAAATAACTACTTTTGTTCTATAAGTAATTTACTTGGAGATCTGCATTTTGTTAATAGTTTAAAATTAAAAACTCTAAATTAACTACTTCTGTTCTATAAGTTATTTACTTGAAGATCAGAATTTTGTTAATAGTTTAAAATTAAAAACTCTAAATTAACTACTTCTGTTCTATAAGTTATTTACTTGAAGATCAGAATATTGTTAATAGTTTAAAATTGAAAAGTCTAAAATAACTACTTTTGTTCTATAAGTTATTCACTTGAAGATTTGCATTTTGTTAATAGTTTAAAATTAAAAACTCTAAATTAGCTACATCTGTTCTATAAGTTATTTACATGAAGATCAAAATATTGTTAATAGTTTAAAATTGAAAATTCTAAAATAACTACTTTTGTTCTACAAGTTATTTACTTGAAGAACAGAATTTTGTAGCAATGTAAAATCAAAATCTTCTAACTAATACTTTAGTTCCTTAAGTTATTTACTTGAAGATCAGAATTTTGTTAATAGTTTAAAATTAAAAACTCTAAATTAACTACTTCTGTTCTATAAGTTATTTACATGAAGATCAGAATTTTGTTAATAGTTTAAAAATGATAACCCTAAAATAACTACTTTTGTTCTATAAGTAATTTACTTGGAGATCTGCATTTTGTTAATAGTTTAAAATTAAAAACTCTAAATTAACTACTTCTGTTCTATAAGTTATTTACTTGAAGATCAGAATTTTGTTAATAGTTTAAAATTAAAAACTCTAAATTAACTACTTCTGTTCTATAAGTTATTTACATGAAGATCAGAATTTTGTTAATAGTTTAAAATTGAAAACTCTAAAATAACTACTTTTGTTCTATAAGTTATTTACTTGAAGAACAGAATTTTGTAGCAATTTAAAATCAAAATCTTCTAACTAATACTTTAGTTCCTTAAGTTATTTACTTAAAGATCAGAATTTTGTTAATAGATTAAAATTGAAAACCCAAAAATAACTACTTTTGTTCTATAAGTTATTTACTTGAAGATTTGCATTTTGTTAATAGTTTAACATTAAAAACTCTAAATTAACTACTTCTGTTCTATAAGTTAAGTATATGAAGATCAGTATTTTGTTAATAGTTTAAAATTGAAAACCCTAAAATAACTACTTTTGTTCTATAAGTTATTTACATGAAGATCAGTATTTTGGTAATAGTTTAAAATTGAAAACCCTAAAATAACTACTTTTGTTCTATAAGTTATTTACTTGTAGAACAGAATTTTGTAGCAATTTAAAATCAAAATCTTCTAACTTATACTTTAGTTCCTTAAGTTATTTACTTGAAGATCAGAATTTTGTTAATAGTTTAAAATTGAAAACCCTAAAATAACTACTTTTGTTCTATAAGTTATTTACTTGAAGATCAGAATATTGTTAATAGTTTAAAATTGAAAACCCTAAAATAACTACTTTTGTTCTATAAGTTATTTACATGAAGATCAGTATTTTGGTAATAGTTTAAAATTGAAAACCCTAAAATAACAACTTTTGTTCTATAAGTTATTTACTTGTAGAACAGAATTTTGTAGCAATTTAAAATCAAAATCTTCTAACTAATACTTTAGTTCCTTAAGTTATTTACTTGAAGATCAGAATTTTGTTAATAGTTTAAAATTGAAAACCCTAAAATAACTACTTTTGTTCTATAAGTTATTTACTTGAAGATTTGCATTTTGTTAATAGTTTAACATTAAAAACTCTAAATTAACTACTTCTGTTCTATAAGTTATTTACTTGAAGATCAGAATGATGTTAATAGTTTAAAATTGAAAACTCTAAAATAACTACTTTTGTTCTATAAGTTATTTACTTGAAGAACAGAATTTTGTAGCAATTTAAAATCACAATCTTCTAACTAATACTTTAGTTCCTTAAGTTATTTACTTGAAGATCAGAATTTTGTTAATAGTTTAAAATTGAAAACCCTAAAATAACTACTTTTGTTCTATAAGTTATTTACTTGAAGATCTGCATTTTGTTAATAGTTTAAAATTAAAAACTCTAAATTAACTACTTCTGTTCTATAAGTTATTTACATGAAGATCAGAATATTGTAAATAGTTTAAAATTGAAAACTCGAAAATAACTACTTTTGTTCTATAAGTTATTTACTTGAAGATCTGCATTTTGTTAATAGTTTAAAATTAAAAACTCTAAATTAACTACTTCTGTTCAATAAGTTATTTACATGAAGATCAGTATTTTGTTAATAGTTTAAAATTGAAAACCCTAAAATAACTACTTTTCTTCTATAAGTTATTTACTTGAAGATCTGCATTTTGTTAATAGTTTAAAATTAAAAACTCTAAATTAACTACTTCTGTTCTATAAGTTATTTACTTGAAGATCAGAATTTTGCTAATAGTTTAAAATTGAAAACCCTAAAATAACTACTTTTTTCTATAAGTTATTTACTTGAAGATCTGCATTTTGTTAATAGTTTAAAATTAAAGCTATAATCTAACTACTTTTGTTCTTTTATTTATTTACTTAAAGAACAGAAATTTGTAGACAATTTAAAATCGAAGTCTTTAAACTAATACTTTAGTTCTTTAAGTTATTTACATGAAGATCAGTATTTTGTTAATAGTTTAAAATTGAAAACTCTAAAATAACTACTTTTGTTCTATAAGTTATTTACTTGAAGATCCTCATTTTGTTAACAGTTTAAAATTAAAAACTCTAAATTAACTACTTCTGTTCTATAAGTTATTTACTTGAAGATCAGAATATTGTTAATAGTTTAAAATTGAAAACTCTAAAATAACTACTTTTGTTCTATAAGTTATTTACTTGTAGAACAGAATTTTGTAGCAATTTAAAATCAAAATCTTCTAACTAATACTTTAGTTCCTTAAGTTATTTACTTGAGGATCAGAATTTTGTTAATAGTTTAAAATTGAATACCCTAAAATAACTACTTTTGTTCTATAAGCTATTTACATGAAGATCAGTATTTTGTTAATAGTTTAAAATTGAAAATCCTAAAATAACTACTTTTGTTCTATAAGTTATTTACTTGTAGAACAGAATTTTGTAGCAATTTAAAATCAAAATCTTCTAACTAATACTTTAGTTCCTTAAGTTATTTACTTGAAGATCAGAATTTTGCTAATAGTTTAAAATTGAAAACCCTAAAATAACTACTTTTGTTCTATAAGTTATTTACTAGAAGATCAGAATTTTGCTAATAGTTTAAAATTGAAAACCCTAAAATAACTACTTTTGTTCTATAAGTTATTTACTTGAAGATTTGCATTTTATTAATAGTTTAAAATTAAAAACTCTAAATTAGCTACTTCTGTTCTATAAGTTATTTACATGAAGATCAAAATATTGTTAATAGTTTAAAATTGAAAACTCTAAAATAACTACTTTTGTTCTACAAGTTATTTACTTGAAGAACAGAATTTTGTAGCAATGTAAAATCAAAATCTTCTAACTAATACTTTAGTTCCTTAAGTTATTTACTTGAAGATCAGAATTTTGTTAATAGGTTAAAATTAAAAACTCTAAATTAACTACTTCTGTTCTATAAGTTATTTACATGAAGATCAGAATTTTGTTAATAGTTTAAAAATGAAAACCCTAAAATAACTACTTTTGTTCTATAAGTTATTTACTTGGAGATCTGCATTTTGTTAATAGTTTAAAATTAAAAACTCTAAATTAACTACTTCTGTTCTATAAGTTATTTACTTGAAGATCAGAATTTTGTTAATAGTTTAAAATTAAAAACTCTAAATTAACTACTTTTGTTCTATAAGTTATTTACTTGAAGAACAGAATTTTGTTAATAGTTTAAAATTAAAAACTCTTAATTAACTACTTTTGTTCTATAAGTTATTTACTTGAAGATCTGCATTTTGTTAATAGTTTAAAATTAAAAACTCTAAATTAACTACTTCTGTTCTATAAGTTATTTACTTGAAGATCAGAATATTGTTAATAGTTTAAAATTGAAAACTCTAAAATAACTACTTTTGTTCTATAAGTTATTTACTTGAAGAACAGAATTTTGTAGCAATGTAAAATCAAAATCTTCTAACTAATACTTTAGTTCCTTAAGTTATTTACTTGAAGATCAGAATTTTGTTAATAGTTTAAAATTGAAAACCCTAAAATAACTACTTTTGTTCTATAAGTTATTTACTTGAAGATCTGCATTTTGTTAATAGTTTAAAATTAAAAACTCTAAATTAACTACTTCTGTTCTATAAGTTATTTACATGAAGATCAGTATTTTGTTAATAGTTTAAAATTGAAAACCCTAAAATAACTACTTTTGTTCTATAAGTTATTTACTTGAAGAACAGAATTTTGTAGCAATGTAAAATCAAAATCTTCTAACTAATACTTTAGTTCTTTAAGTTATTTACTTGAAGATCAGAATTTTGCTAATAGTTTAAAATTGAAAACCCTAAAATAAATACTTTTGTTCTATAAGTTATTTACTTGAAGATCTGCATTTTGTTAATAGTTTAAAATTAAAAACTCTAAATTAACTACTTCTGTTCTATAAGTTAAGTATATGAAGATCAGTATTTTGTTAATAGTTTAAAATTGAAAACCCTAAAATAACTACTTTTGTTCTATAAGTTATTTACATGAAGATCAGTATTTTGTTTATAGTTTAAAATTGAAAACCCTAAAATAACTACTTTTGTTCTATAAGTTATTTACTTGTAGAACAGAATTTGGTAGCAATTTAAAATCAAAATCTTCTAACTTATACTTTAGTTCCTTAAGTTATTTACTTGAAGATCAGAATTTTGTTAATAGTTTAAAATTGAAAACCCTAAAATAACTACTTTTGTTCTATAAGTGATTTACTTGAAGATCAGAATATTGGTAATAGTTTAAAATTGAAAACTCCAAAATAACTACTTTTGTTCTATAAGTTATTTACTTGAAGAACAGAATTTTGTAGCAATTTAAAATCAAAATCTTCTAACTAATACTTTAGTTCCTTAAGTTATTTACTTGAAGATCAGAATTTTGTTAATAGTTTAAAATTGAAAACCCTAAAATAACTACTTTTGTTCTATAAGTTATTTACTTGAAGATCTGCATTTTGTTAATAGTTTAAAATTAAAAACTCTAAATTAACTACTTCTGTTCTATAAGTTATTTCCATGAAGATCAGAATATTGTAAATAGTTTAAAATTGAAAACTCGAAAATAACTACTTTTGTTCTATAAGTTATTTACTTGAAGAACAGAATTTTGTAGCATTGTGAAATCAAAATCTTCTAACTAATACTTTAGTTCTTTAAGTTATTTACTTGAAGATCAGAATTTTGCTAATCGTTTTAAATTGAAAACCCTAAAATAACTACTTTTGTTCAATAAGTTATTTACTTGAAGATCTGCATTTTGTTAATAGTTTAAAATTAAAAACTCTAAATTAACTACTTCTGTTCTATAAGTTATTTACATGAAGATCAGTATTTTGTTAATAGTTTAAAATTGAAAACCCTAAAATAACTACTTTTGTTCTATAAGTTATTTACTTGAAGATCTGCATTTTGTTAATAGTTTTAAATTAAAAACTCTAAATTAACTACTTCTGTTCTATAAGTTATTTACTTGAAGATCAGAATATTGTTAATAGTTTAAAATTGAAAACCCTAAAATAACTACTTTTGTTCTATAAGTTATTTACATGAAGATCAGTATTTTGTTAATAGTTTAAAATTGAAAACCCTAAAATAACTACTTTTGTTCTATAAGTTTTTTACTTGTAGAACAGAATTTTGTAGCAATTTAAAATCAAAATCTTCTAACTAATACTTTAGTTCCTTAAGTTATTTACTTGAAGATCAAAATTTTGTTAATAGTTTAAAATTGAAAACCCTAAAATAACTACTTTTGTTCTATAAGTTATTTACATGAAGATCAGTATTTTGTTAATAGTTTAAAATTGAAAACCCTAAAATAACTACTTTTGTTCTATAAGTTATTTACTTGTAGAACAGAATTTTGTAGCAATTTAAAATCAAAATCTTCTAACTAATACTTTAGTTCCTTAAGTTATTTACTTGAAGATCAGAATTTTGTTAATAGTTTAAAATTGAAAACCCTAAAATAACTACTTTTGTTCTATAGGTTATTTACTTGAAGAACAGAATTTTGTAGCAATGTAAAGTCAAAATCTTCTAACTAATACTTTAGTTCTTTAAGTTATTTACTTGAAGATCAGAATTTTATAATAGTTAAAAATTGAAAACCCTAAAATAACTAATTTTGTTCTATAAGTTATTTGCTTGAAGAACTGCATTTTGTTAGTAGTTAAAATTAAAAACTCTAAATTAACTACTTCTGTTCTATAAGTTATTTACTTGAAGATCAGAATTTTGTTAATAGTTTAAAATTGAAAACTCTAAAATAACTACTTTTGTTCTATAAGTTATTTACTTGAAGAACAGAATTTTGTTAATAGTTTAAAATTAAAAACTCTAAATTAACTACTTTTGTTCTATAAGTTATTTACTTGAAGATCTGCATTTTGTTAATAGTTTAAAATTAAAAACTCTAAATTAACTACTTTTGTTCTATAAGTTATTTACTTGAAGATCTGCATTTTGTTAATAGTTTAAAATTAAAAACTCTAAATTAACTACTTCTGTTCTACAAGTTATTTACTTGAAGATCAGTATTTTGTTAATAGTTTAAAATTGAAAACCCTAAAATAACTACTTTTGTTCTATAAGTTATTTACATGAAGATCAGTATTTTGTTTATAGTTTAAAATTGAAAACCCTAAAATAACTACTTTTGTTCTATAAGTTATTTACTTGTAGAACAGAATTTGGTAGCAATTTAAAATCAAAATCTTCTAACTTATACTTTAGTTCCTTAAGTTATTTACTTGAAGATCAGAATTTTGTTAATAGTTTAAAATTGAAAACCCTAAAATAACTACTTTTGTTCTATAAGTGATTTACTTGAAGATCAGAATATTGGTAATAGTTTACAATTGAAAACTCCAAAATAACTACTTTTGTTCTATAAGTTATTTACTTGAAGAACAGAATTTTGTAGCAATTTAAAATCAAAATCTTCTAACTAATACTTTAGTTCCTTAAGTTATTTACTTGAAGATCAGAATTTTGTTAATAGTTTAAAATTGAAAACCCTAAAATAACTACTTTTGTTCTATAAGTTATTTACTTGAAGATCTGCATTTTGTTAATAGTTTAAAATTAAAAACTCTAAATTAACTACTTCTGTTCTATAAGTTATTTCCATGAAGATCAGAATATTGTAAATAGTTTAAAATTGAAAACTCGAAAATAACTACTTTTGTTCTATAAGTTATTTACTTGAAGAACAGAATTTTGTAGCATTGTGAAATCAAAATCTTCTAACTAATACTTTAGTTCTTTAAGTTATTTACTTGAAGATCAGAATTTTGCTAATCGTTTTAAATTGAAAACCCTAAAATAACTACTTTTGTTCAATAAGTTATTTACTTGAAGATCTGCATTTTGTTAATAGTTTAAAATTAAAAACTCTAAATTAACTACTTCTGTTCTATAAGTTATTTACATGAAGATCAGTATTTTGTTAATAGTTTAAAATTGAAAACCCTAAAATAACTACTTTTGTTCTATAAGTTATTTACTTGAAGATCTGCATTTTGTTAATAGTTTTAAATTAAAAACTCTAAATTAACTACTTCTGTTCTATAAGTTATTTACTTGAAGATCAGAATATTGTTAATAGTTTAAAATTGAAAACCCTAAAATAACTACTTTTGTTCTATAAGTTATTTACATGAAGATCAGTATTTTGTTAATAGTTTAAAATTGAAAACCCTAAAATAACTACTTTTGTTCTATAAGTTTTTTACTTGTAGAACAGAATTTTGTAGCAATTTAAAATCAAAATCTTCTAACTAATACTTTAGTTCCTTAAGTTATTTACTTGAAGATCAAAATTTTGTTAATAGTTTAAAATTGAAAACCCTAAAATAACTACTTTTGTTCTATAAGTTATTTACATGAAGATCAGTATTTTGTTAATAGTTTAAAATTGAAAACCCTAAAATAACTACTTTTGTTCTATAAGTTATTTACTTGTAGAACAGAATTTTGTAGCAATTTAAAATCAAAATCTTCTAACTAATACTTTAGTTCCTTAAGTTATTTACTTGAAGATCAGAATTTTGTTAATAGTTTAAAATTGAAAACCCTAAAATAACTACTTTTGTTCTATAGGTTATTTACTTGAAGAACAGAATTTTGTAGCAATGTAAAGTCAAAATCTTCTAACTAATACTTTAGTTCTTTAAGTTATTTACTTGAAGATCAGAATTTTATAATAGTTAAAAATTGAAAACCCTAAAATAACTAATTTTGTTCTATAAGTTATTTGCTTGAAGAACTGCATTTTGTTAGTAGTTTAAAATTAAAAACTCTAAATTAACTACTTCTGTTCTATAAGTTATTTACTTGAAGATCAGAATTTTGTTAATAGTTTAAAATTGAAAACTCTAAAATAACTACTTTTGTTCTATAAGTTATTTACTTGAAGAACAGAATTTTGTTAATAGTTTAAAATTAAAAACTCTAAATTAACTACTTTTGTTCTATAAGTTATTTACTTGAAGATCTGCATTTTGTTAATAGTTTAAAATTAAAAACTCTAAATTAACTACTTCTGTTCTATAAGTTATTTACTTGAAGATCAGAATATTGTTAATAGTTTAAAATTGAAAACTCTAAAATAACTACTTTTGTTCTATAAGTTATTTACTTGAAGAACAGAATTTTGTAGCAATGTAAAATCAAAATCTTCTAACTAATACTTTAGTTCTTTAAGTTATTTACTTGAAGATCAGAATTTTGCTAATAGTTTAAAATTGAAAACCCTAAAATAACTACTTTTGTTCTATAAGTTATTTACTTGAAGATCTGCATTTTGTTAATAGTTTAAAATTAAAAACTGTAAATTACCTACTTCTGTTCTATAAGTTAAGTATATGAAGATCAGTATTTTGTTAATAGTTTAAAATTGAAAACCCTAAAATAACTACATTTGTTCTATAAGTTATTTACATGAAGATCCGTATTTTGTTAATAGTTTAAAATTGAAAACCCTAAAATAACTACTTTTGTTCTATAAGTTATTTACTTGTAGAACAGAATTTTGTAGCAATTTAAAATCAAAATCTTCTAACTAATACTTTAGTTCCTTAAGTTATTTACTTGAAGATCAGAATTTTGTTAATAATTTAAAATTGAAAACCCTAAAATAACTACTTTTGTTCTATAAGTTATTTACTTGAAGATCAGAATATTGTTAATAGTTTAAAATTGAAAACTCTAAAATAACTACTTTAGTTCTATAAGTTATTTACTTGTAGAACAGAATTTTGTAGCAATTTAAAATCAAAATCTTCTAACTAATACTTTAGTTCCTTAAGTTATTTACTTGAAGATCAGAATTTTGTTAATAGTTTAAAATTGAAAACCCTAAATTAACTACTTTTGTTCTATAAGTTATTTACTTGAAGATCTGCATTTTGTTAATAGTTTAAAATTAAAAACTGTAAATTAACTACTTCTGTTCTATAAGTTAAGTATATGAAGATCAGTATTTTGTTAATAGTTTAAAATTGAAAACCCTAAAATAACTACTTTTGTTCTATAAGTTATTTACTTGAAGATCTGCATTTTGTTAATAGTTTAAAATTAAAAACTCTAAATTAACTACTTCTGTTCTATAAGTTATTTACATGAAGATCAGAATATTGTAAATAGTTTAAAATTGAAAACTCGAAAATAACTACTTTTGTTCTATAAGTTATTTACTTGAAGAACAGAATTTTGTAGCATTGTGAAATCAAAATCTTCTAACTAATACTTTAGTTCTTTAAGTTATTTACTTGAAGATCAGAATTTTGCTAATCGTTTTAAATTGAAAACCCTAAAATAACTACTTGTGTTCTATAAGTTATTTACTTGAAGATCTGCATTTTGTTAATAGTTTTAAATTAGAAACTCTAAAATAACTACTTTTGTTCTATAAGTTATTTACTTGTAGAACAGAATTTTGTAGCAATTTAAAATCAAAATCTTCTAACTAATACTTTAGTTCCTTAAGTTATTTCCTTGAAGATCAGAATTTTGTTAATAGTTTAAAATTGAAAACCCTAAAATAACTACTTTTGTTCTATAAGTTATTTACATGAAGATCAGTATTTTGTTAATAGTTTAAAATTGAAAACCATAAAATAACTACTTTTGTTCTATAAGTTTTTTACTTGTAGAACAGAATTTTGTAGCAATTTAAAATCAAAATCTTCTAACTAATACTTTAGTTCCTTAAGTTATTTACTTGAAGATCAGAATTTTGTTAATAGTTTAAAATTGAAAACCCTAAAATAACTACTTTTGTTCTATAAGTTATTTACATGAAGATCAGTATTTTGTTAATAGTTTAAAATTGAAAACCTTAAAATAACTACTTTTGTTCTATAAGTTATTTACTTGTAGAACAGAATTTTGTAGCAATGTAAAGTCAAAATCTTCTAACTAATACTTTAGTTCTTTAAGTTATTTACTTGAAGATCAGAATTTTATAATAGTTAAAAATTGAAAACCCTAAAATAACTAATTTTGTTCTATAAGTTATTTGCTTGAAGATCTGCATTTTGTTAGTAGTTTAAAATTAAAAACTCTAAATTAACTACTTCTGTTCTATAAGTTATTTACTTGAAGATCAGAATTTTGTTAATAGTTTAAAATTGAAAACTCTAAAATAACTACTTTTGTTCTATAAGTTATTTACTTGAAGAACAGAATTTTGTTAATAGTTTAAAATTAAAAACTCTAAATTAACTACTTTTGTTCTATAAGTTATTTACTTGAAGATCTGCATTTTGTTAATAGTTTAAAATTAAAAACTCTAAATTAACTACTTCTGTTCTATAAGTTATTTACTTGAAGATCAGAATATTGTTAATAGTTTAAAATTGAAAACTCTAAAGTAACTACTTTTGTTCTATAAGTTATTTACTTGAAGAACAGAATTTTGTAGCAATGTAAAATCAAAATCTTCTAACTAATACTTTAGTTCTTTAAGTTATTTACTTGAAGATCAGAATTTTGCTAATAGTTTAAAATTGAAAACCCTAAAATAACTACTTTTGTTCTATAAGTTATTTACTTGAAGATCTGCATTTTGTTAATAGTTTAAAATTAAAAACTGTAAATTACCTACTTCTGTTCTATAAGTTAAGTATATGAAGATCAGTATTTTGTTAATTGTTTAAAATTGAAAACCCTAAAATAACTACATTTGTTCTATAAGTTATTTACATGAAGATCAGTATTTTGTTAATAGTTTAAAATTGAAAACCCTAAAATAACTACTTTTGTTCTATAAGTTATTTACTTGTAGAACAGAATTTTGTAGCAATTTAAAATCAAAATCTTCTAACTAATACTTTAGTTCCTTAAGTTATTTACTTGAAGATCAGAATTTTGTTAATAGTTTAAAATTGAACACCCTAAAATAACTACTTTTGTTCTATAAGTTATTTACTTGAAGATCAGAATATTGTTAATAGTTTAAAATTGAAAACTCTAAAATAACTACTTTAGTTCTATAAGTTATTTACTTGTAGAACAGAATTTTGTAGCAATTTAAAATCAAAATCTTCTAACTAATACTTTAGTTCCTTAAGTTATTTACTTGAAGATCAGAATTTTGTTAATAGTTTAAAATTGAAAACCCTAAAATAACTACTTTTGTTCTATAAGTTATTTACTTGAAGATTTGCATTTTGTTAATAGTTTAACATTAAAAACTCTAAATTAACTACTTCTGTTCTATAAGTTATTTACTTGAAGATCAGAATGATGTTAATAGTTTAAAATTGAAAACTCTAAAATAACTACTTTTGTTCTATAAGTTATTTACTTGAAGAACAGAATTTTGTAGCAATTTAAAATCAAAATCTTCTAACTAAACTTTAGTTCCTTAAGTTATTTACTTGAAGATCAGCATTTTGTTAATAGTTTAAAATTGAAAACCCTAAAATAACTACTTTTGTTCTATAAGTTATTTACTTGAAGATCTGCATTTTGTTAATAGTTTAAAATTAAAAACTCTAAATTAACTACTTCTGTTCTATAAGTTATTTACATGAAGATCAGTATTTTGTTAATCGTTTAAAATTGAAAACCCTAAAATAACTACTTTTGTTCTATAAGTTATTTACTTGAAGATCTGCATTTTGTTAATAGTTTTAAATTAAAAACTCTAAATTAACTACTTCTGTTCTATAAGCTATTTACTTGAAGATCAGAATATTGTTAATAGTTTAAAATTGAAAACTCTAAAATAACTACTTTTGTTCTATAAGTTTTATTTATATAAGTTTTATTACTTGTAGCACAGAATTTTGTAGCAATTTAAAATCAAAATCTTCTAACTAATACTTTAGTTCCTTAAGTTATTTACTTGAAGATCAGAATTTTGTTAATAGTTTAAAATTGAAAACCCTAAAATAACTACTTTTGTTCTATAAGTTATTTACATGAAGATCAGTATTTTGTTAATAGTTTAAAATTGAAAACCCTAAAATAACTACTTTTGTTCTATAAGTTATTTACATGAAGATCAGTATTTTGTTAATAGTTTAAAATTGAAATCCCTAAAATAACTACTTTTGTTCTATAAGTTATTTACTTGAAGATCAGAATATTGTTAATAGTTTAAAATTGAAAACTCTAAAATAACTACTTTAGTTCTATATGTTATTTACTTGTAGAACAGAATTTTGTAGCAATTTAAAATCAAAATCTTCTAACTAATACTTTAGTTCCTTAAGTTATTTACTTGAAGATCAGAATTTTGTTAATAGTTTAAAATTGAAAACCCTAAAATAACTACTTTTGTTCTATAAGTTATTTACATGAAGATCAGTATTTTGTTAGTAGTTTAAAATTAAAAACTCTAAATTAACTACTTCTGTTCTATAAGTTATTTACTTGAAGATCAGAATTTTGTTAATAGTTTAAAATTGAAAACTCTAAAATAACTACTTTTGTTCTATAAGTTATTTACTTGAAGAACAGAATTTTGTTAATAGTTTAAAATTAAAAACTCTACATTAACTACTTTTGTTCTATAAGTTATTTACTTGAAGATCTGCATTTTGTTAATAGTTTAAAATTAAAAACTCTAAATTAACTACTTCTGTTCTATAAGATATTTACTTGAAGATCAGAATTTTGTTAATAGTTTAAAATTGAAAACTCTAAAATAACTACTTTTGTTCTATAAGTTATTTACTTGAAGAACAGAATTTTGTAGCAATGTAAAATCAAAATCTTCTAACTAATACTTTAGTTCTTTAAGTTATTTACTTGAAGATCAGAATTTTGCTAATAGTTTAAAATTGAAAACCCTAAAATAACTACTTTTGTTCTATAAGTTATTTACTTGAAGATCTGCATTTTGTTAATAGTTTAAAATTAAAAACTGTAAATTAACTACTTCTGTTCTATAAGTTAAGTATATGAAGATCAGTATTTTGTTAATAGTTTAAAATTGAAAACCCTAAAATAACTACTTTTGTTCTATAAGTTATTTACTTATAGAACAGAATTTTGTAGCAATTTAAAATCAAAATCTTCTAACTAATACTTTAGTTCCTTAAGTTATTTACTTGAAGATCAGAATTTTGTTAATAGTTTAAAATTGAAAACCCTAAAATAACTACTTTTGTTCTATAAGTTATTTACTTGAAGATCAGAATATTGTTAATAGTTTAAATTTGAAAACTCTAAAATAACTACTTTAGTTCTATAAGTTATTTACTTGTAGAACAGAATTTTGTAGCAATTTAAAATCAAAATCTTCTAACTAATACTTTAGTTCCTTAAGTTATTTACTTGAAGATCAGAATTTTGTTAATAGTTTAAAATTGAAAACCCTAAAATAACTACTTTTGTTCTATAAGTTATTTACTTGAAGATTTGCATTTTGTTAATAGTTTAACATTAAAAACTCTAAATTAACTACTTCTGTTCTATAAGTTATTTACTTGAAGAACAGAATTTTGTAGCAATTTAAAATCAAAATCTTCTAACTAAACTTTAGTTCCTTAAGTTATTTACTTGAAGATCAGCATTTTGTTAATAGTTTAAAATTGAAAACCCTAAAATAACTACTTTTGTTCTATAAGTTATTTACTTGAAGATCTGCATTTTGTTAATAGTTTAAAATTAAAAACTCTAAATTAACTACTTCTGTTCTATAAGTTATTTACATGAAGATCAGTATTTTGTTAATAGTTTAAAATTGAAAACCCTAAAATAACTACTTTTGTTCTATAAGTTATTTACTTGAAGATCTGCATTTTGTTAATAGTTTTAAATTAAAAACTCTAAATTAACTACTTCTGTTCTATAAGCTATTTACTTGAAGATCAGAATATTGTTAATAGTTTAAAATTGAAAACTCTAAAATAACTACTTTTGTTCTATAAGTTTTATTTATATAAGTTTTATTTATATAAGTTTTATTACTTGTAGAACAGAATTTTGTAGCAATTTAAAATCAAAATCTTCTAACTAATACTTTAGTTCCTTAAGTTATTTACTTGAAGATCAGAATTTTGTTAATAGTTTAAAATTGAAAACCCTAAAATAACTACTTTTGTTCTATAAGTTATTTACATGAAGATCAATATTTTGTTAATAGTTTAAAATTGAAAACCCTAAAATAACTACTTTTGTTCTATAAGTTATTTACATGAAGATCAGTATTTTGTTAATAGTTTAAAATTGAAAACCCTAAAATAACTACTTTTGTTCTATAAGTTATTTACTTGAAGATCAGAATATTGTTAATAGTTTAAAATTGAAAACTCTAAAATAACTACTTTAGTTCTATATGTTATTTACTTGTAGAACAGAATTTTGTAGCAATTTAAAATCAAAATCTTCTAACTAATACTTTAGTTCCTTAAGTTATTTACTTGAAGATCAGAATTTTGTTAATAGTTTAAAATTGAAAACCCTAAAATAACTACTTTTGTTCTATAAGTTATTTACATGAAGATCAGTATTTTGTTAATAGTTTAAAATTGAAAACCCTAAAATAACTACTTTTGTTCTATAAGTTATTTACTTGTAGAACAGAATTTTGTAGCAATTTAACATCAAAATCTTCTAACTAATACTTTAGTTCCTTAAGTTATTTACTTGAAGATCAGAATTTTGTTAATAGTTTAAAATTGAAAACCCTAAAATAACTACTTTTGTTCTATAAGTTATTTACATGAAGATCAGTATTTTGTTAATAGTTTAAAATTGAAAACCCTAAAATAACTACTTTTGTTCTATAAGTTATTTACATGAAGATCAGTATTTTGTTAATAGTTTAAAATTGAAATCCCTAAAATAACTACTTTTGTTCTATAAGTTATTTACTTGAAGATCAGAATATTGTTAATAGTTTAAAATTGAAAACTCTAAAATAACTACTTTAGTTCTATATGTTATTTACTTGTAGAACAGAATTTTGTAGCAATTTAAAATCAAAATCTTCTAACTAATACTTTAGTTCCTTAAGTTATTTACTTGAAGATCAGAATTTTGTTAATAGTTTAAAATTGAAAACCCTAAAATAACTACTTTTGTTCTATAAGTTATTTACATGAAGATCAGTATTTTGTTAGTAGTTTAAAATTAAAAACTCTAAATTAACTACTTCTGTTCTATAAGTTATTTACTTGAAGATCAGAATTTTGTTAATAGTTTAAAATTGAAAACTCTAAAATAACTACTTTTGTTCTATAAGTTATTTACTTGAAGAACAGAATTTTGTTAATAGTTTAAAATTAAAAACTCTAAATTAACTACTTTTGTTCTATAAGTTATTTACTTGAAGATCTGCATTTTGTTAATAGTTTAAAATTAAAAACTCTAAATTAACTACTTCTGTTCTATAAGATATTTACTTGAAGATCAGAATTTTGTTAATAGTTTAAAATTGAAAACTCTAAAATAACTACTTTTGTTCTATAAGTTATTTACTTGAAGAACAGAATTTTGTAGCAATGTAAAATCAAAATCTTCTAACTAATACTTTAGTTCTTTAAGTTATTTACTTGAAGATCAGAATTTTGCTAATAGTTTAAAATTGAAAACCCTAAAATAACTACTTTTGTTCTATAAGTTATTTACTTGAAGATCTGCATTTTGTTAATAGTTTAAAATTAAAAACTGTAAATTAACTACTTCTGTTCTATAAGTTAAGTATATGAAGATCAGTATTTTGTTAATAGTTTAAAATTGAAAACCCTAAAATAACTACTTTTGTTCTATAAGTTATTTACTTGTAGAACAGAATTTTGTAGCAATTTAAAATCAAAATCTTCTAACTAATACTTTAGTTCCTTAAGTTATTTACTTGAAGATCAGAATTTTGTTAATAGTTTAAAATTGAAAACCCTAAAATAACTACTTTTGTTCTATAAGTTATTTACTTGAAGATCAGAATATTGTTAATAGTTTAAATTTGAAAACTCTAAAATAACTACTTTAGTTCTATAAGTTATTTACTTGTAGAACAGAATTTTGTAGCAATTTAAAATCAAAATCTTCTAACTAATACTTTAGTTCCTTAAGTTATTTACTTGAAGATCAGAATTTTGTTAATAGTTTAAAATTGAAAACCCTAAAATAACTACTTTTGTTCTATAAGTTATTTACTTGAAGATTTGCATTTTGTTAATAGTTTAACATTAAAAACTCTAAATTAACTACTTCTGTTCTATAAGTTATTTACTTGAAGAACAGAATTTTGTAGCAATTTAAAATCAAAATCTTCTAACTAAACTTTAGTTCCTTAAGTTATTTACTTGAAGATCAGCATTTTGTTAATAGTTTAAAATTGAAAACCCTAAAATAACTACTTTTGTTCTATAAGTTATTTACTTGAAGATCTGCATTTTGTTAATAGTTTAAAATTAAAAACTCTAAATTAACTACTTCTGTTCTATAAGTTATTTACATGAAGATCAGTATTTTGTTAATAGTTTAAAATTGAAAACCCTAAAATAACTACTTTTGTTCTATAAGTTATTTACTTGAAGATCTGCATTTTGTTAATAGTTTTAAATTAAAAACTCTAAATTAACTACTTCTGTTCTATAAGCTATTTACTTGAAGATCAGAATATTGTTAATAGTTTAAAATTGAAAACTCTAAAATAACTACTTTTGTTCTATAAGTTTTATTTATATAAGTTTTATTTATATAAGTTTTATTACTTGTAGAACAGAATTTTGTAGCAATTTAAAATCAAAATCTTCTAACTAATACTTTAGTTCCTTAAGTTATTTACTTGAAGATCAGAATTTTGTTAATAGTTTAAAATTGAAAACCCTAAAATAACTACTTTTGTTCTATAAGTTATTTACATGAAGATCAATATTTTGTTAATAGTTTAAAATTGAAAACCCTAAAATAACTACTTTTGTTCTATAAGTTATTTACATGAAGATCAGTATTTTGTTAATAGTTTAAAATTGAAAACCCTAAAATAACTACTTTTGTTCTATAAGTTATTTACTTGAAGATCAGAATATTGTTAATAGTTTAAAATTGAAAACTCTAAAATAACTACTTTAGTTCTATATGTTATTTACTTGTAGAACAGAATTTTGTAGCAATTTAAAATCAAAATCTTCTAACTAATACTTTAGTTCCTTAAGTTATTTACTTGAAGATCAGAATTTTGTTAATAGTTTAAAATTGAAAACCCTAAAATAACTACTTTTGTTCTATAAGTTATTTACATGAAGATCAGTATTTTGTTAATAGTTTAAAATTGAAAACCCTAAAATAACTACTTTTGTTCTATAAGTTATTTACTTGTAGAACAGAATTTTGTAGCAATTTAACATCAAAATCTTCTAACTAATACTTTAGTTCCTTAAGTTATTTACTTGAAGATCAGAATTTTGTTAATAGTTTAAAATTGAAAACCCTAAAATAACTACTTTTGTTCTATAAGTTATTTACTTGAAGATCAGAATATTGTTAATAGTTTAAAATTGAAAACTCTAAAATAACTACTTTAGTTCTATATGTTATTTACTTGTAGAACAGAATTTTGTAGCAATTTAAAATCAAAATCTTCTAACTAATACTTTAGTTCCTTAAGTTATTTACTTGAAGATCAGAATTTTGTTAATAGTTTAAAATTGAAAACCCTAAAATAACTACTTTTGTTCTATAAGTTATTTACTTGAAGATCTGCATTTTGTTAATAGCTTTAAATTAAAAACTCTAAATTAACTACTTCTGTTCTATAAGTTATTTACTTGAAGATCAGAATATTGTTAATAGTTTAAAATTGAAAACTCTAAAATAACTACTTTTATTCTATAAGTTATTTACTTGTAGAACAGAATTTTGTAGCAATTTAAAATCAAAATCTTCTAACTAATACTTTAGTTCCTTAAGTTATTTACTTGAAGATCAGAATTTTGTTAATAGTTTAAAATTGAAAACCCTAAAATAACTACTTTTGTTCTATAAGTTATTTACATGAAGATCAGTATTTTGTTAATAGTTTAAAATTGAAAACCCTAAAATAACTACTTTTGTTCTATAAGTTTTTTACTTGTAGAACAGAATTTTGTAGCAATTTAAAATCAAAATCTTCTAACTAATACTTTAGTTCCTTAAGTTATTTACTTGAAGATCAGAATTTTGTTAATAGTTTAAAATTGAAAACCCTAAAATAACTACTTTTGTTCTATAAGTTATTTACTTGTAGAACAGAATTTTGTAGCAATTTAAAATCAAAATCTTCTAACTAATACTTTAGTTCCTTAAGTTAGTTACTTGAAGATCAGAATTTTGTTAATAGTTTAAAATTGAAAACCCTAAAATAACTACTTTTGTTCTATAGGTTATTTACTTGAAGAACAGAATTTTGTAGCAATGTAAAGTCAAAATCTTCTAACTAATACTTTAGTTCTTTAAGTTATTTACTTGAAGATCAGAATTTTATAATAGTTAAAAATTGAAAACCCTAAAATAACTAATTTTGTTCTATAAGTTATTTGCTTGAAGATCTGCATTTTGGTAGTAGTTTAAAATTAAAAACTCTAAATTAACTACTTCTGTTCTATAAGTTATTTACTTGAAGATCAGAATTTTGTTAATAGTTTAAAATTGATAACTCTAAAATAACTACTTTTGTTCTATAAGTTATTTACTTGAAGAACAGAATTTTGTTAATAGTTTAAAATTAAAAACTCTAAATTAACTACTTTTGTTCTATAAGTTATTTACTTGAAGATCTGCATTTTGTTAATAGTTTAAAATTAAAAACTCTAAATTAACTACTTCTGTTCTATAAGTTATTTACTTGAAGATCAGAATATTGTTAATAGTTTAAAATTGAAAACTCTAAAATAACTACTTTTGTTCTATAAGTTATTTACTTGAAGAACAGAATTTTGTAGCAATGTAAAATCAAAATCTTCTAACTAATACTTTAGTTCTTTAAGTTATTTACTTGAAGATCAGTATTTTGTTAATAGTTTAAAATTGAAAACCCTAAAATAACTACTTTTGTTCTATAAGTTATTTACATGAAGATCAGTATTTTGTTAATAGTTTAAAATTGAAAACCCTAAAATAACTACTTTTGTTCTATAAGTTATTTACTTGTAGAACAGAATTTTGTAGCAATTTAAAATCAAAATCTTCTAACTAATACTTTAGTTCCTTAAGTTATTTACTTGAAGATCAGAATTTTGTTAATAGTTTAAAATTGAAAACCCTAAAATAACTACTTTTGTTCTATAAGTTATTTACTTGAAGATCAGAATATTGTTAATAGTTTAAAATTGAAAACTCTAAAATAACTACTTTAGTTCTATAAGTTATTTACTTGTAGAACAGAATTTTGTAGCAATTTAAAATCAAAATCTTCTAACTAATACTTTAGTTCCTTAAGTTATTTACTTGAAGATCAGAATTTTGTTAATAGTTTAAAATTGAAAACCCTAAAATAACTACTTTTGTTCTATAAGTTATTTACTTGAAGATTTGCATTTTGTTAATAGTTTAACATTAAAAACTCTAAATTAACTACTTCTGTTCTATAAGTTATTTACTTGAAGATCAGAATGATGTTAATAGTTTAAAATTGAAAACTCTAAAATAACTACTTTTGTTCTATAAGTTATTTACTTGAAGAACAGAATTTTGTAGCAATTTAAAATCAAAATCTTCTAACTAAACTTTAGTTCCTTAAGTTATTTACTTGAAGATCAGCATTTTGTTAATAGTTTAAAATTGAAAACCCTAAAATAACTACTTTTGTTCTATAAGTTATTTACTTGAAGATCTGCATTTTGTTAATAGTTTAAAATTAAAAACTCTAAATTAACTACTTCTGTTCTATAAGTTATTTACATGAAGATCAGTATTTTGTTAATAGTTTAAAATTGAAAACCCTAAAATAACTACTTTTGTTCTATAAGTTATTTACTTGAAGATCTGCATTTTGTTAATAGTTTTAAATTAAAAACTCTAAATTTACTACTTCTGTTCTATAAGTTATTTACTTGAAGATCAGAATATTGTTAATAGTTTAAAATTGAAAACTCTAAAATAACTACTTTTGTTCTATAAGTTATTTACTTGTAGAACAGAATTTTGTAGCAATTTAAAATCAAAATCTTCTAACTAATACTTTAGTTCCTTAAGTTATTTACTTGAAGATCAGAATTTTGTTAATAGTTTAAAATTGAAAACCCTAAAATAACTACTTTTGTTCTATAAGTTATTTACATGAAGATCAGTATTTTGTTAATAGTTTAAAATTGAAAACCCTAAAATAACTACTTTTGTTCTATAAGTTATTTACATGAAGATCAGTATTTTGTTAATTGTTTAAAATTGAAAACCCTAAAATAACTACTTTTGTTCTATAAGTTATTTACTTGAAGATCAGAATATTGTTAATAGTTTAAAATTGAAAACTCTAAAATAACTACTTTAGTTCTATATGTTATTTACTTGTAGAACAGAATTTTGTAGCAATTTAAAATCAAAATCTTCTAACTAATACTTTAGTTCCTTAAGTTATTTACTTGAAGATCAGAATTTTGTTAATAGTTTTAAATTGAAAACCCTAAAATAACTACTTTTGTTCTATAAGTTATTTACATGAAGATCAGTATTTTGTTAATAGTTTAAAATTGAAAACCCTAAAATAACTACTTTTGTTCTATAAGATATTTACTTGTAGAACAGAATTTTGTAGCAATTTAAAATCAAAATCTTCTAACTAATACTTTAGTTCCTTAAGTTATTTACTTGAAGATCAGAATTTTGTTAATAGTTTAAAATTGAAAACCCTAAAATAACTACTTTTGTTCTATAAGTTATTTACTAGAAGATCAGAATATTGTTAATAGTTTAAAATTGAAAACTCTAAAATAACTACTTTAGTTCTATATGTTATTTACTTGTAGAACAGAATTTTGTAGCAATTTAAAATCAAAATCTTCTAACTAATACTTTAGTTCCTTAAGTTATTTACTTGAAGATCAGAATTTTGTTAATAGTTTAAAATTGAAAACCCTAAAATAACTACTTTTGTTCTATAAGTTATTTACTTGTAGAACAGAATTTTGTAGCAATTTAAAATCAAAATCTTCTAACTAATACTTTAGTTCCTTAAGTTATTTACTTGAAGATCAGAATTTTGTTAATAGTTTAAAATTGAAAACCCTAAAATAACTACTTTTGTTCTATAAGTTATTTACTTGAAGATCAGAATATTGTTAATAGTTTAAAATTGAAAACTCTAAAATAACTACTTTAGTTCTATATGTTATTTACTTGTAGAACAGAATTTTGTAGCAATTTAAAATCAAAATCTTCTAACTAATACTTTAGTTCCTTAAGTTATTTACTTGAAGATCAGAATTTTGTTAATAGTTTAAAATTGAAAACCCTAAAATAACTACTTTTGTTCTATAAGTTATTTACTTGAAGATCAGAATATTGTTAATAGTTTAAAATTGAAAACTCTAAAATAACTACTTTAGTTCTATATGTTATTTACTTGTAGAACAGAATTTTGTAGCAATTTAAAATCAAAATCTTCTAACTAATACTTTAGTTCCTTAAGTTATTTACTTGAAGATCAGAATTTTGTTAATAGTTTAAAATTGAAAACCCTAAAATAACTACTTTTGTTCTATAAGTTATTTACATGAAGATCAGTATTTTGTTAATAGTTTAAAATTGAAAACCCTAAAATAACTACTTTTGTTCTATAAGTTATTTACTTGTAGAACAGAATTTTGTAGCAATTTAAAATCAAAATCTTCTAACTAATACTTTAGTTCCTTAAGTTATTTACTTGAAGATCAGAATTTTGTTAATAGTTTAAAATTGAAAACCCTAAAATAACTACTTTTGTTCTATAAGTTATTTACTAGAAGATCAGAATATTGTTAATAGTTTAAAATTGAAAACTCTAAAATAACTACTTTAGTTCTATATGTTATTTACTTGTAGAACAGAATTTTGTAGCAATTTAAAATCAAAATCTTCTAACTAATACTTTAGTTCCTTAAGTTATTTACTTGAAGATCAGAATTTTGTTAATAGTTTAAAATTGAAAACCCTAAAATAACTACTTTTGTTCTATAAGTTATTTACATGAAGATCAGTATTTTGTTAATAGTTTAAAATTGAAAACCCTAAAATAACTACTTTTGTTCTATAAGTTATTTACTTGTAGAACAGAATTTTGTAGCAATTTAAAATCAAAATCTTCTAACTAATACTTTAGTTCCTTAAGTTATTTACTTGAAGATCAGAATTTTGTTAATAGTTTAAAATTGAAAACCCTAAAATAACTACTTTTGTTCTATAAGTTATTTACTTGAAGATCAGAATATTGTTAATAGTTTAAAATTGAAAACTCTAAAATAACTACTTTAGTTCTATATGTTATTTACTTGTAGAACAGAATTTTGTAGCAATTTAAAATCAAAATCTTCTAACTAATACTTTAGTTCCTTAAGTTATTTACTTGAAGATCAGAATTTTGTTAATAGTTAAAAATTGAAAACCCTAAAACAACTAATTTTGTTCTATAAGTTATTTGCTTCAAGATCTGCATTTTGTTAATAGTTTAAAATAAAAACTCTAAATTAACTACTTCTGTTCTATAAGTTATTTACTTGAAGATCAGAATATTGTTAATAGTTTAAAATTGAAAACTCTAAAATAACTACTTTTGTTCTATAAGTTATTTACTTGAAGAACAGAATTTTGTAGCAATGTAAAATCAAAATCTTCTAACTAATACTTTAGTTCTTTAAGTTATTTACTTGAAGATCAGAATTTTGCTAATAGTTTAAAATTGAAAACCCTAAAATAACTACTTTTGTTCTATAAGTTATTTACTTGAAGATCTGCATTTTGTTAATAGTTTAAAATTAAAAACTCTAAATTAACTACTTCTGTTCTATAAGTTATTTACATGAAGATCAGTATTTTGTTAATAGTTTAAAATTGAAAACCCTAAAATAACTACTTCTGTTCTATAAGTTATATACATGAAGATCAGAATATTGTTAATAGTTTAAAATTGAAAACTCTAAAATAACTACTTTTGTTCTATAAGTTATTTACTTGTAGAACAGAATTTTGTAGCAATTTAAAATCAAAATCTTCTAACTAGTACTTTAGTTCCTTAAGTTATTTACTTGAAGATCAGAATTTTGTTAAAAGTTTAAAATTGAAAACCCTAAAATAACTACTTTTGTTCTATAAGTTATTTACTTGAAGAACAGAATTTTGTAGCAATGTAAAATCAAAATCTTCTAACTAATACTTTAGTTCTTTAAGTTATTTACTTGAAGATCAGAATTTTGCTAATAGTTTAAAATTGAAAACCCTAAAATAACTACTTTTGTTCTATAAGTTATTTACTTGAAGATCTGCATTTTGTTAATAGTTTAAAATTAAAAACTCTAAATTAACTACTTCTGTTCTATAAGTTAAGTATATGAAGATCAGTATTTTTTAATAGTTTAAAATTGAAAACCCTAAAATAACTACTTTTGTTCTATAAGTTATTTACTTGAAGATCTGCATTTTGTTAATAGTTTAAAATTAAAAACTCTAAATTAACTACTTCTGTTCTATAAGTTATTTACTTGAAGAACAGAATTTTGTAGCAATTTAAAATCAAAATCTTTTAACTAATACTTTAGTTCTTTAAGTTATTTACTTGAAGATCAGAATTTTGCTAATAATTTAAAATTGAAAACCCTAAAATAACTACTTTTGTTCTATAAGTTATTTACTTGAAGATCTGCATTTTGTTAATAGTTTAAAATTAAAAACTCTTAATTAACTACTTCTGTTCTATAAGTTATTTACATGAAGATCAGTATTTTGTTAATAGTTTAAAATTGAAAACCCTAAAATAACTACTTCTGTTCTATAAGTTATTTACTTGAAGATCAGAATATTGTTAATAGTTTAAAATTGAAAACTCTAAAATAACTAATTTTGTTCTATAAGTTATTTACTTGTAGAACAGAATTTTGTAGCAATTTAAAATCAAAATCTCCTAACTAATACTTTAGTTCCTTAAGTTATTTACTTGAAGATCAGAATTTTGTTAATAGTTTAAAATTGAAAACCCTAAAATAACTACTTTTGTTCTATAAGTTATTTACTTGAAGATCTGCATTTTGTTAATAGTTTAAAATTAAAAACTCTAAATTAACTACTTCTGTTCTATAAGTTATTTACATGAAGATCAGTATTTTGTTAATAGTTTAAAATTGAAAACCCTAAAATAACTACTTTTGTTCTATAAGTTATTTACTTGAAGAACAGAATTTTGTAGCAATGTAAAATCAAAATCTTCTAACTAATACTTTAGTTCTATAAGTTATTTACTTGAAGATCAGAATTTTGCTAATAGTTTAAAATTAAAAACTCTAAATTAACTACTTCTGTTCTATAAGTTAAGTATATGAAGATCAGTATTTTGTTAATAGTTTAAAATTGAAAACCCTAAAATAACTACTTTTGTTCTATAAGTTATTTACTTGAAGATCTGCATTTTGTTAATAGTTTAAAATTAAAAACTCTAAAATAACTACTTTAGTTCTATATGTTATTTACTTGTAGAACAGAATTTTGTAGCAATTTAAAATCAAAATCTTCTAACTAATACTTTAGTTCCTTAAGTTATTTACTTGAAGATCAGAATTTTGTTAATAGTTTAAAATTGAAAACCCTAAAATAACTACTTTTGTTCTATAAGTTATTTACATGAAGATCAGTATTTTGTTAATAGTTTAAAATTGAAAACCCTAAAATAACTACTTTTGTTCTATAAGTTATTTACTTGTAGAACAGAATTTTGTAGCAATTTAAAATCAAAATCTTCTAACTAATACTTTAGTTCCTTAAGTTATTTACTTGAAGATCAGAATATTGTTAATAGTTTAAAATTGAAAACTCTAAAATAACTACTTTAGTTCTATATGTTATTTACTTGTAGAACAGAATTTTGTAGCAATTTAAAATCAAAATCTTCTAACTAATACTTTAGTTCCTTAAGTTATTTACTTGAAGATCAGAATTTTGTTAATAGTTAAAAATTGAAAACCCTAAAATAACTAATTTTGTTCTATAAGTTATTTGCTTGAAGATCTGCACTTTGTTAGTAGTTTAAAATTAAAAACTCTAAATTAACTACTTCTGTTCTATAAGTTATTTACTTGAAGATCAGAATTTTGTTAATAGTTTAAAATTGAAAACTCTAAAATAACTACTTTTGTTCTATAAGTTATTTACTTGAAGAACAGAATTTTGTTAATAGTTTAAAATTAAAAACTCTAAGTTAACTACTTTTGTTCTATAAGTTATTTACTTGAAGATCTGCATTTTGTTAATAGTTTAAAATTAAAAACTCTAAATTAACTACTTCTGTTCTATAAGTTATTTACTTGAAGATCAGAATATTGTTAATAGTTTAAAATTGAAAACTCTAAAATAACTACTTTTGTTCTATAAGTTATTTACTTGTAGAACAGAATTTTGTAGCAATTTAAAATCAAAATCTTCTAACTAATACTTTAGTTCCTTAAGTTATTTACTTGAAGATCAGAATTTTGTTAATAGTTTAAAATTGAAAACCCTAAAATAACTACTTTTGTTCTATAAGTTATTTACTTGAAGATCTGCATTTTGTTAATAGTTTAAAATTAAAAACTCTTAATTAACTACTTCTGTTCTATAAGTTATTTACATGAAGATCAGTATTTTTTAATAGTTTAAAATTGAAAACCCTAAAATAACTACTTCTGTTCTATAAGTTATTTACTTGAAGATCAGAATATTGTTAATAGTTTAAAATTGAAAACTCTAAAATAACTACTTTTGTTCTATAAGTTATTTACTTGTAGAACAGAATTTTGTAGCAATTTAAAATCAATATCTCCTAACTAATACTTTAGTTGCTTAAGTTATTTACTTGAAGATAAGAATTTTGTTAATAGTTTAAAATTGAAAACCCTAAAATAACTACTTTTGTTCTATAAGTTATTTACTTGAAGATCTGCATTTTGTTAATAGTTTAAAATTAAAAACTCTAAATTAACTACTTCTGTTCTATAAGTTATTTACATGAAGATCAGTATTTTGTTAATAGTTTAAAATTGAAAACCCTAAAATAACTACTTTTGTTCTATAAGTTATTTACTTGAAGAACAGAATTTTGTAGCAATGTAAAATCAAAATCTTCTAACTAATACTTTAGTTCTTTAAGTTATTTACTTGAAGATCAGAATTTTGCTAATAGTTTAAAATTAAAAACTCTAAATTAACTACTTCTGTTCTATAAGTTAAGTATATGAAGATCAGTATTTTGTTAATAGTTTAAAATTGAAAACCCTAAAATAACTACTTTCGTTCAATATGTTATTTACTTGTAGAACAGAATTTTGTAGCAATTTAAAATCAAAATCTTCTAACTAATACTTTAGTTCCTTAACTTATTTACTTGAAGAACAGAATTTTGTAGCAATGTAAAATCAAAATCTTCTAACTAATACTTTAGTTCTTTAAGTTATTTACTTGAAGATCAGAATTTTGCTAATAGTTTAAAATTAAAAACTCTAAATTAACTACTTCTGTTCTATAAGTTAAGTATATGAAGATCTGCATTTTGTTAATAGTTTAAAATTAAAAACTCTAAATTAACTACTTCTGTTCTATAAGTTATTTACTTGAAGATCAGAATATTGTTAATAGTTAAAATTGAAAACTCTAAAATAACTACTTTTGTTCTATAAGTTATTTACTTGAAGAACAGAATTTTGTAGCAATGTAAAATCAAAATCTTCTAACTAATACTTTAGTTCTTTAAGTTATTTACTTGAAGATCAGAATTTTGCTAATAGTTTAAAATTGAAAACCCTAAAATAACTACTTTTGTTCTATAAGTTATTTACTTGAAGATCTGCATTTTGTTAATAGTTTAAAATTAAAAACTCTAAATTAACTACTTCTGTTCTATAAGTTATTTACATGAAGATCAGTATTTTGTTAATAGTTTAAAATTGAAAACCCTAAAATAAATACTTCTGTTCTATAAGTTATATACATGAAGATCAGAATATTGTTAATAGTTTAAAATTGAAAACTCTAAAATAACTACTTTTGTTCTATAAGTTATTTACTTGTAGAACAGAATTTTGTAGCAATTTAAAATCAAAATCTTCTAACTAGTACTTTAGTTCCTTAAGTTAAATACTTGAAGATCAGAATTTTGTTAATAGTTTAAAATTGAAAACCCTAAAATAACTACTTTTGTTCTATAAGTTATTTACTTGAAGAACAGAATTTTGTAGCAATGTAAAATCAAAATCTTCTAACTAATACTTTAGTTCTTTAAGTTATTTACTTGAAGATCAGAATTTTGCTAATAGTTTAAAATTGAAAACCCTAAAATAACTACTTTTGTTCTATAAGTTATTTACTTGAAGATCTGCATTTTGTTAATAGTTTAAAATTAAAAACTCTAAATTAACTACTTCTGTTCTATAAGTTAAGTATATGAAGATCAGTATTTTGTTAATAGTTTAAAATTGAAAACCCTAAAATAACTACTTTTGTTCTATAAGTTATTTACTTGAAGATCTGCATTTTGTTAATAGTTTAAAATTAAAAACTCTTAATTAACTACTTCTGTTCTATAAGTTATTTACATGAAGATCAGTATTTTGTTAATAGTTTAAAATTGAAAACCCTAAAATAACTACTTCTGTTCTATAAGTTATTTACTTGAAGATCAGAATATTGTTAATAGTTTAAAATTGAAAACTCTAAAATAACTACTTTTGTTCTATAAGTTATTTACTTGTAGAACAGAATTTTGTAGCAATTTAAAATCAAAATCTCCTAACTAATACTTTAGTTCCTTAAGTTATTTACTTGAAGATCAGAATTTTGTTAATAGTTTAAAATTGAAAACCCTAAAATAACTACTTTTGTTCTATAAGTTATTTACTTGAAGATCTGCATTTTGTTAATAGTTTAAAATTAAAAACTCTAAATTAACTACTTCTGTTCTATAAGTTATTTACATGAAGATCAGTATTTTGTTAATAGTTTAAAATTGAAAACCCTAAAATAACTACTTTTGTTCTATAAGTTATTTACTTGAAGAACAGAATTTTGTAGCAATGTAAAATCAAAATCTTCTAACTAATACTTTAGTTCTTTAAGTTATTTACTTGAAGATCAGAATTTTGCTAATAGTTTAAAATTAAAAACTCTAAATTAACTACTTCTGTTCTATAAGTTAAGTATATGAAGATCAGTATTTTGTTAATAGTTTAAAATTGAAAACCCTAAAATAACTACTTTTGTTCTATAAGTTATTTACTTGAAGATCTGCATTTTGTTAATAGTTTAAAATTAAAAACTCTAAAATAACTACTTTAGTTCTATATGTTATTTACTTGTAGAACAGAATTTTGTAGCAATTTAAAATCAAAATCTTCTAACTAATACTTTAGTTCCTTAAGTTATTTACTTGAAGATCAGAAATTTGTTAATAGTTTAAAATTGAAAACCCTAAAATAACTACTTTTGTTCTATAAGTTATTTACATGAAGATCAGTATTTTGTTAATAGTTTAAAATTGAAAACCCTAAAATAACTACTTTTGTTCTATAAGTTATTTACTTGTAGAACAGAATTTTGTAGCAATTTAAAATCAAAATCTTCTAACTAATACTTTAGTTCCTTAAGTTATTTACTTGAAGATCAGAATATTGTTAATAGTTTAAAATTGAAAACTCTAAAATAACTACTTTAGTTCTATATGTTATTTACTTGTAGAACAGAATTTTGTAGCAATTTAAAATCAAAATCTTCTAACTAATACTTTAGTTCCTTAAGTTATTTACTTGAAGATCAGAATTTTGTTAATAGTTAAAAATTGAAAACCCTAAAATAACTAATTTTGTTCTATAAGTTATTTGCTTGAAGATCTGCACTTTGTTAGTAGTTTAAAATTAAAAACTCTAAATTAACTACTTCTGTTCTATAAGTTATTTACTTGAAGATCAGAATTTTGTTAATAGTTTAAAATTGAAAACTCTAAAATAACTACTTTTGTTCTATAAGTTATTTACTTGAAGAACAGAATTTTGTTAATAGTTTAAAATTAAAAACTCTAAGTTAACTACTTTTGTTCTATAAGTTATTTACTTGAAGATCTGCATTTTGTTAATAGTTTAAAATTAAAAACTCTAAATTAACTACTTCTGTTCTATAAGTTATTTACTTGAAGATCAGAATATTGTTAATAGTTTAAAATTGAAAACTCTAAAATAACTACTTTTGTTCTATAAGTTATTTACTTGTAGAACAGAATTTTGTAGCAATTTAAAATCAAAATCTCCTAACTAATACTTTAGTTCCTTAAGTTATTTACTTGAAGATAAGAATTTTGTTAATAGTTTAAAATTGAAAACCCTAAAATAACTACATTTGTTCTATAAGTTATTTACTTGAAGATCTGCATTTTGTTAATAGTTTAAAATTAAAAACTCTAAATTAACTACTTCTGTTCTATAAGTTATTTACATGAAGATCAGTATTTTGTTAATAGTTTAAAATTGAAAACCCTAAAATAACTACTTTTGTTCTATAAGTTATTTACTTGAAGAACAGAATTTTGTAGCAATGTAAAATCAAAATCTTCTAACTAATACTTTAGTTCTTTAAGTTATTTACTTGAAGATCAGCATTTTGCTAATAGTTTAAAATTAAAAACTCTAAATTAACTACTTCTGTTCTATAAGTTAAGTATATGAAGATCAGTATTTTGTTAATAGTTTAAAATTGAAAACCCTAAAATAACTACTTTCGTTCAATATGTTATTTACTTGTAGAACAGAATTTTGTAGCAATTTAAAATCAAAATCTTCTAACTAATACTTTAGTTCCTTAAGTTATTTACTTGAAGAACAGAATTTTGTAGCAATATAAAATCAAAATCTTCTAACTAATACTTTAGTTCTTTAAGATATTTACTTGAAGATCAGAATTTTGCTAATAGTTTAAAATTAAAAACTCTAAATTAACTACTTCTGTTCTATAAGTTAAGTATATGAAGATCTGCATTTTGTTAATAGTTTAAAATTAAAAACTCTAAATTAACTACTTCTGTTCTATAAGTTATTTACTTGAAGATCAGAATTTTGTTAATAGTTTAAAATTGAAAACTCTAAAATAACTACTTTAGTTCTATAAGTTATTTACTTGTAGAACAGAATTTTGTAGCAATTTAAAATCAAAATCTTCTAACTAATACTTTAGTTCTTTAAGTTATTTACTTGAAGATCAGAATTTTGCTAATAGTTTAAAATTAAAAACTCTAAATTAACTACTTCTGTTCTATAAGTTAAGTATATGAAGATCAGTATTTTGTTAATAGTTTAAAATTGAAAACCATAAAATAACTACTTTTGTTCTATAAGTTATTTACTTGAAGATCTGCATTTTGTTAATAGTTTAAAATTAAAAACTCTAAAATAACTACTTTAGTTCTATATGTTATTTACTTGTAGAACAGAATTTTGTAGCAATTTAAAATCAAAATCTTCTAACTAATACTTTAGTTCTTTAAGTTATTTACTTGAAGATCAGAATTTTGCTAATAGTTTAAAATTAAAAACTCTAAATTAACTACTTCTGTTCTATAAGTTAAGTATATGAAGATCAGTATTTTGTTAATAGTTTAAAATTGAAAACCATAAAATAACTACTTTTGTTCTATAAGTTATTTACTTGAAGATCTGCATTTTGTTAATAGTTTAAAATTAAAAACTCTAAAATAACTACTTTAGTTCTATATGTTATTTACTTGTAGAACAGAATTTTGTAGCAATTTAAAATCAAAATCTTCTAACTAATACTTTAGTTCCTTAAGTCATTTACTTGAAGATCAGAATTTTGTTAATAGTTTAAAATTGAAAACCCTAAAATAACTACTTTTGTTCTATAAGTTATTTACTAGAAGATCAGAATATTGTTAATAGTTTAAAATTGAAATCTCTAAAATAACTACTTTAGTTCTATATGTTATTTACTTGTAGAACTGAATTTTGTAGCATTTTAAAATCAAAATCTTCTATCTAATACTTTAGTTCCTTAAGTTATTTACTTGAAAATCAGAATTTTGTTAATAGTTTAAAATTGAAAACCCTAAAATAACTACTTTTGTTCTATAAGTTATTTACATGAAGATCAGTATTTTGTTAATAGTTTAAAATTGAAAACCTTAAAATAACTACTTTTGTTCTATAAGTTATTTACTTGTAGAACAGAATTTTGTAGCAATTTAAAATCAAAATCTTCTAACTAATACTTTAGTTCCTTAAGTTATTTACTCGAAGATCAGAATTTTGTTAATAGTTTAAAATTGAAAACTCTAAAATAACTACTTTTGTTCTATAAGTTATTTACTTGAAGAACAGAATTTTGTAGCAATGTAAAATCAAAATCTTCTAACTAATACTTTAGTTCTTTAAGTTATTTACTTGAAGATCAGAATTTTGCTAATAGTTTAAAATTAAAAACTCTAAATTAACTACTTCTGTTCTATAAGTTAAGTATATGAAGATCAGTATTTTGTTAATAGTTTAAAATTGAAAACCCTAAAATAACTACTTTCGTTCTATATGTTATTTACTTGTAGAACACAATTTTGTAGCAATTTAAAATCAAAATCTTCTAACTAATACTTTAGTTCCTTAAGTTATTTACTTGAAGATCAGAATTTTGTTAATAGTTTAAAATTGAAAACCCTAAAATAACTACTTTTGTTCTATAAGTTATTTACTTGAAGAACAGAATTTTGTAGCAATGTAAAATCAAAATCTTCTAACTAATACTTTAGTTCTTTAAGTTATTTACTTGAAGATCAGAATTTTGCTAATAGTTTAAAATTAAAAACTCTAAATTAACTACTTCTGTTCTATAAGTTAAGTATATGAAGATCTGCATTTTGTTAATAGTTTAAAATTAAAAACTCTAAAATAACTACTTTAGTTCTATATGTTATTTACTTGTAGAACAGAATTTTGTAGCAATTTAAAATCAAAATCTTCTAACTAATACTTTAGTTCCTTAAGTTATTTACTTGAAGATCAGAATTTTGATAATAGTTTAAAATTGAAAACCCTACAATAACTACTTTTGTTCTATAAGTTATTTACTAGAAGATCAGAATATTGTTAATAGTTTAAAATTGAAAACTCTAAAATAACTACTTTAGTTCTATATGTTATTTACTTGTAGAACAGAATTTTGTAGCAATTTAAAATCAAAATCTTCTAACTAATACTTTAGTTCCTTAAGTTATTTACTTGAAGATCAGAATTTTGTTAATAGTTTAAAATTGATAACCCTAAAATAACTACTTTTGTTGTATAAGTTATTTACATGAAGATCAGAATTTTGTTAATAGTTTAAAATTAAAAACTCTAAATTAACTACTTCTGTTCTATAAGTTAAGTATATGAAGATCTGCATTTTGTTAATAGTTTAAAATTAAAAACTCTAAAATAACTACTTTAGTTCTATATGTTATTTACTTGTAGAACAGAATTTTGTAGCAATTTAAAATCAAAATCTTCTAACTAATACTTTAGTTCCTTAAGTTATTTACTTGAAGATCAGAATTTTGTTAATAGTTTAAAATTGAAAACCCTAAAATAACTACTTTTGTTCTATAAGTTATTTACTAGAAGATCAGAATATTGTTAATAGTTTAAAATTGAAAACTCTAAAATAACTACTTTAGTTCTATATGTTATTTACTTGTAGAACAGAATTTTGTAGCCATTTAAAATCAAAATCTTCTAACTAATACTTTAGTTCCTTAAGTTATTTACTTGAAGATCAGAATTTTGTTAATAGTTTAAAATTGAAAACCCTAAAATAACTACTTTTGTTGTATAAGTTATTTACATGAAGATCAGTATTTTGTTAATAGTTTAAAATTGAAAACAATAAAATAACTACTTTTGTTCTATAAGTTATTTACTTGTAGAACAGAATTTTGTAGCAATTTAAAATCAAAATCTTCTAACTAATACTTTAGTTCCTTAAGTTATTTACTTGAAGATCAGAATTTTGTTAATAGTTAAAAATTGAAAACCCTAAAATAACTAATTTTGTTCTATAAGTTATTTGCTTGAAGATCTGCATTTTGTTAGTAGTTTAAAATTAAAAACTCTAAATTAACTACTTCTGTTCTATAAGTTATTTACTTGAAGATCAGAATTTTGTTAATAGTTTAAAATTGAAAACTCTAAAATAACTACTTTTGTTCTATAAGTTATTTACTTGAAGAACAGAATTTTGTTAATAGTTTAAAATTAAAAACACTAAGTTAACTACTTTTGTTCTATAAGTTATTTACTTGAAGATCTGCATTTTGTTAATAGTTTAAAGTTAAAAACTCTAAATTAACTACTTCTGTTCTATAAGTTATTTACTTGAAGATCAGAATATTGTTAATAGTTTAAAATTGAAAACTCTAAAATAACTACTTCTGTTCTATAAGTTATTTACTTGAAGAACAGAATTTTGTTAATAGTTTAAAATTAAAAACACTAAGTTAACTACTTCTGTTCTATAAGTTATTTACTTGAAGATCAGAATATTGTTAATAGTTTAAAATTAAAAACTCTAAATTAACTACTTCTGTTCTATAAGTTAAGTATATGAAGATCAGTATTTTGTTAATAGTTTAAAATTGAAAACCATAAAATAACTACTTTTGTTCTATAAGTTATTTACTTGAAGATCTGCATTTTGTTAATAGTTTAAAATTAAAAACTCTAAAATAACTACTTTAGTTCTATATGTTATTTACTTGTAGAACAGAATTTTGTAGCAATTTAAAATCAAAATCTTCTAACTAATACTTTAGTTCTTTAAGTTATTTACTTGAAGATCAGAATTTTGCTAATAGTTTAAAATTAAAAACTCTAAATTAACTACTTCTGTTCTATAAGTTAAGTATATGAAGATCAGTATTTTGTTAATAGTTTAAAATTGAAAACCATAAAATAACTACTTTTGTTCTATAAGTTATTTACTTGAAGATCTGCATTTTGTTAATAGTTTAAAATTAAAAACTCTAAAATAACTACTTTAGTTCTATATGTTATTTACTTGTAGAACAGAATTTTGTAGCAATTTAAAATCAAAATCTTCTAACTAATACTTTAGTTCCTTAAGTCATTTACTTGAAGATCAGAATTTTGTTAATAGTTTAAAATTGAAAACCCTAAAATAACTACTTTTGTTCTATAAGTTATTTACTAGAAGATCAGAATATTGTTAATAGTTTAAAATTGAAATCTCTAAAATAACTACTTTAGTTCTATATGTTATTTACTTGTAGAACTGAATTTTGTAGCATTTTAAAATCAAAATCTTCTATCTAATACTTTAGTTCCTTAAGTTATTTACTTGAAAATCAGAATTTTGTTAATAGTTTAAAATTGAAAACCCTAAAATAACTACTTTTGTTCTATAAGTTATTTACATGAAGATCAGTATTTTGTTAATAGTTTAAAATTGAAAACCTTAAAATAACTACTTTTGTTCTATAAGTTATTTACTTGTAGAACAGAATTTTGTAGCAATTTAAAATCAAAATCTTCTAACTAATACTTTAGTTCCTTAAGTTATTTACTCGAAGATCAGAATTTTGTTAATAGTTTAAAATTGAAAACTCTAAAATAACTACTTTTGTTCTATAAGTTATTTACTTGAAGAACAGAATTTTGTAGCAATGTAAAATCAAAATCTTCTAACTAATACTTTAGTTCTTTAAGTTATTTACTTGAAGATCAGAATTTTGCTAATAGTTTAAAATTAAAAACTCTAAATTAACTACTTCTGTTCTATAAGTTAAGTATATGAAGATCAGTATTTTGTTAATAGTTTAAAATTGAAAACCCTAAAATAACTACTTTCGTTCTATATGTTATTTACTTGTAGAACACAATTTTGTAGCAATTTAAAATCAAAATCTTCTAACTAATACTTTAGTTCCTTAAGTTATTTACTTGAAGATCAGAATTTTGTTAATAGTTTAAAATTGAAAACCCTAAAATAACTACTTTTGTTCTATAAGTTATTTACTTGAAGAACAGAATTTTGTAGCAATGTAAAATCAAAATCTTCTAACTAATACTTTAGTTCTTTAAGTTATTTACTTGAAGATCAGAATTTTGCTAATAGTTTAAAATTAAAAACTCTAAATTAACTACTTCTGTTCTATAAGTTAAGTATATGAAGATCTGCATTTTGTTAATAGTTTAAAATTAAAAACTCTAAAATAACTACTTTAGTTCTATATGTTATTTACTTGTAGAACAGAATTTTGTAGCAATTTAAAATCAAAATCTTCTAACTAATACTTTAGTTCCTTAAGTTATTTACTTGAAGATCAGAATTTTGATAATAGTTTAAAATTGAAAACCCTACAATAACTACTTTTGTTCTATAAGTTATTTACTAGAAGATCAGAATATTGTTAATAGTTTAAAATTGAAAACTCTAAAATAACTACTTTAGTTCTATATGTTATTTACTTGTAGAACAGAATTTTGTAGCAATTTAAAATCAAAATCTTCTAACTAATACTTTAGTTCCTTAAGTTATTTACTTGAAGATCAGAATTTTGTTAATAGTTTAAAATTGATAACCCTAAAATAACTACTTTTGTTGTATAAGTTATTTACATGAAGATCAGAATTTTGTTAATAGTTTAAAATTAAAAACTCTAAATTAACTACTTCTGTTCTATAAGTTAAGTATATGAAGATCTGCATTTTGTTAATAGTTTAAAATTAAAAACTCTAAAATAACTACTTTAGTTCTATATGTTATTTACTTGTAGAACAGAATTTTGTAGCAATTTAAAATCAAAATCTTCTAACTAATACTTTAGTTCCTTAAGTTATTTACTTGAAGATCAGAATTTTGTTAATAGTTTAAAATTGAAAACCCTAAAATAACTACTTTTGTTCTATAAGTTATTTACTAGAAGATCAGAATATTGTTAATAGTTTAAAATTGAAAACTCTAAAATAACTACTTTAGTTCTATATGTTATTTACTTGTAGAACAGAATTTTGTAGCCATTTAAAATCAAAATCTTCTAACTAATACTTTAGTTCCTTAAGTTATTTACTTGAAGATCAGAATTTTGTTAATAGTTTAAAATTGAAAACCCTAAAATAACTACTTTTGTTGTATAAGTTATTTACATGAAGATCAGTATTTTGTTAATAGTTTAAAATTGAAAACAATAAAATAACTACTTTTGTTCTATAAGTTATTTACTTGTAGAACAGAATTTTGTAGCAATTTAAAATCAAAATCTTCTAACTAATACTTTAGTTCCTTAAGTTATTTACTTGAAGATCAGAATTTTGTTAATAGTTAAAAATTGAAAACCCTAAAATAACTAATTTTGTTCTATAAGTTATTTGCTTGAAGATCTGCATTTTGTTAGTAGTTTAAAATTAAAAACTCTAAATTAACTACTTCTGTTCTATAAGTTATTTACTTGAAGATCAGAATTTTGTTAATAGTTTAAAATTGAAAACTCTAAAATAACTACTTTTGTTCTATAAGTTATTTACTTGAAGAACAGAATTTTGTTAATAGTTTAAAATTAAAAACACTAAGTTAACTACTTTTGTTCTATAAGTTATTTACTTGAAGATCTGCATTTTGTTAATAGTTTAAAGTTAAAAACTCTAAATTAACTACTTCTGTTCTATAAGTTATTTACTTGAAGATCAGAATATTGTTAATAGTTTAAAATTGAAAACTCTAAAATAACTACTTCTGTTCTATAAGTTATTTACTTGAAGAACAGAATTTTGTAGCAATGTAAAATCAAAATCTTCTAACTAATACTTTAGTTCTTTAAGTTATTTACTTGAAGATCAGAATTTTGCTAATAGTTTAAAATTGAAAACCCTAAAATAACTACTTTTGTTCTATAAGTTATTTACTTGAAGATCTGCATTTTGTTAATAGTTTAAAATTAAAAACTCTAAATTAACTACTTATGTTCTATCAGTTATTTACATGAAGATCAGTATTTTGTTAATAGTTTAAAATTGAAAACCTTAAAATAACTACTTCTGTTCTATAAGTTATATACATGAAGATCAGAATATTGTTAATAGTTTAAAATTGAAAACTCTAAAATAACTACTTTTGTTCTATAAGTTATTTACTTGTAGAACAGAATTTTGTAGCAATTTAAAATCAAAATCTTCTAACTAATACTTTAGTTCCTTAAGTTATTTACTTGAAGATCAGAATTTTGTTAATAGTTTAAAATTGAAAACCCTAAAATAACTACTTTTGTTCTATAAGTTATTTACTTGAAGAACAGAATTTTGTAGCAATGTAAAATCAAAATCTTCTAACTAATACTTTAGTTCTTTAAGTTATTTACTTGAAGATCAGAATTTTGCTAATAGTTTAAAATTGAAAACCCTAAAATAACTTCTTTTGTTCTATAAGTTATTTACTTGAAGATCTGCATTTTGTTAATAGTTTAAAATTAAAAACTCTAAATTAACTACTTCTGTTCTATAAGTTATTTACTTGAAGAACAGAATTTTGTAGCAATTTAAAATCAAAATCTTTTAACTAATACTTTAGTTCTTTAAGTTATTTACTTGAAGATCAGAATTTTGCTAATAATTTAAAATTGAAAACCCTAAAATAACTACTTTTGTTCTATAAATTATTTACTTGAAGATCTGCATTTTGTTAATAGTTTAAAATTAAAAACTCTTAATTAACTACTTCTGTTCTATAAGTTATTTACATGAAGATCAGTATTTTGTTAATAGTTTAAAATTGAAAACCCTAAAATAACTACTTCTGTTCTATAAGTTATTTACTTGAAGATCAGAATATTGTTAATAGTTTAAAATTGAAAACTCTAAAATAACTACTTTTGTTCTATAAGTTATTTACTTGTAGAACAGAATTTTGTAGCAATTTAAAATCAAAATCTCCTAACTAATACTTTAGTTCCTTAAGTTATTTACTTGAAGATCAGAATTTTGTTAATAGTTTAAAATTGAAAACCCTAAAATAACTACTTTTGTTCTATAAGTTATATACTTGAAGATCTGCATTTTGTTAATAGTTTAAAATTAAAAACTCTAAATTAACTACTTCTGTTCTATAAGTTATTTACATGAAGATCAGTATTTTGTTAATAGTTTAAAATTGAAAACCCTAAAATAACTACTTTTGTTCTATAAGTTATTTACTTGAAGAACAGAATTTTGTAGCAATGTAAAATCAAAATCTTCTAACTAATACTATAGTTCTTTAAGTTATTTACTTGAAGATCAGAATTTTGCTAATAGTTTAAAATTAAAAACTCTAAATTAACTACTTCTGTTCTATAAGTTAAGTATATGAAGATCAGTATTTTCTTAATAGTTTAAAATTGAAAACCCTAAAATAACTACTTTTGTTCTATAAGTTATTTACTTGAAGATCTGCATTTTGTTAATAGTTTAAAATTAGAAACTCTAAAATAACTACTTTAGTTCTATATGTTATTTACTTGTAGAACAGAATTTTGTAGCAATTTAAAATCAAAATCTTCTAACTAATACTTTAGTTCCTTAAGTTATTTACTTGAAGATCAGAATTTTGTTAATAGTTTAAAATTGAAAACCCTAAAATAACTACTTTTGTTCTATAAGTTATTTACTAGTAGATCAGAATATTGTTAATAGTTTAAAATTGAAAACTCTAAAATAACTACTTTAGTTCTATATGTTATTTACTTGTAGAACAGAATTTTGTAGCAATTTAAAATCAAAATCTTCTAACTAATACTTTAGTTCCTTAAGTTATTTACTTGAAGATCAGAATTTTGTTAATAGTTTAAAATTGAAAACCCTAAAATAACTACTTTTGTTCTATAAGTTATTTACATGAAGATCAGTATTTTGTTAATAGTTTAAAATTGAAAACCCTAAAATAACTACTTTTGTTCTATAAGTTATTTACTTGTAGAACAGAATTTTGTAGCAATTTAAAATCAAAATCTTCTAACTAATACTTTAGTTCCTTAAGTTATTTACTTGAAGATCAGAATATTGTTAATAGTTTAAAATTGAAAACTCTAAAATAACTACTTTAGTTCTATATGTTATTTACTTGTAGAACAGAATTTTGTAGCAATTTAAAATCAAAATCTTCTAACTAATACTTTAGTTCCTTAAGTTATTTACTTGAAGATCAGAATTTTGTTAATAGTTAAAAATTGAAAACCCTAAAATAACTAATTTTGTTCTATAAGTTATTTGCTTGAAGATCTGCATTTTGTTAGTAGTTTAAAATTAAAAACTCTAAATTAACTACTTCTGTTCTATAAGTTATTTACTTGAAGATCAGAATTTTGTTAATAGTTTAAAATTGAAAACTCTAAAATAACTACTTTTGTTCTATAAGTTATTTACTTGAAGAACAGAATTTTGTTAATAGTTTAAAATTAAAAACTCTAAGTTAACTACTTTTGTTCTATAAGTTATTTACTTGAAGATCTGCATTTTGTTAATAGTTTAAAATTAAAAACTCTAAATTAACTACTTCTGTTCTATAAGTTATTTACTTGAAGATCAGAATATTGTTAATAGTTTAAAATTGAAAACTCTAAAATAACTTCTTTTGTTCTATAAGTTATTTACTTGAAGAACAGAATTTTGTAGCAATGTAAAATCAAAATCTTCTAACTAATACTTTAGTTCTTTAAGTTATTTACTTGAAGATCAGAATTTTGCTAATAGTTTAAAATTGAAAACCCTAAAATAACTACTTTTGTTCTATAAGTTATTTACTTGAAGATCTGCATTTTGTTAATAGTTTAAAATTAAAAACTCTAAATTAACTACTTCTGTTCTATAAGTTATTTACATGAAGATCAGTATTTTGTTAATAGTTTAAAATTGAAAACCCTAAAATAACTACTTCTGTTCTAGAAGTTATATACATGAAGATCAGAATATTGTTAATAGTTTAAAATTGAAAACTCTAAAATAACTACTTTTGTTCTATAAGTTATTTACTTGTAGAACAGAATTTTGTAGCAATTTAAAATCAAAATCTTCTAACTAATACTTTAGTTCCTTAAGTTATTTACTTGAAGATCAGAATTTTGTTAATAGTTTAAAATTGAAAACCCTAAAATAACTACTTTCGTTCTATATGTTATTTACTTGTAGAACAGAATTTTGTAGCAATTTAAAATCAAAATCTTCTAACTAATTCTTTAGTTCCTTAAGTTATTTACTTGAAGATCAGAATTTTGTTAATAGTTAAAAATTGAAAACCCTAAAATAACTAATTTTGTTCTATAAGTTATTTGCTTGAAGATCTGCATTTTGTTAGTAGTTTAAAATTAAAAACTCTAAATTAACTACTTCTGTTCTATAAGTTATTTACTTGAAGATCAGAATTTTGTTAATAGTTTAAAATTGAAAACTCTAAAATAACTACTTTTGTTCTATAAGTTATTTACTTGAAGAACAGAATTTTGTTAATAGTTTAAAATTAAAAACTCTAAGTTAACTACTTTTGTTCTATAAGTTATTTACTTGAAGATCTGCATTTTGTTAATAGTTTAAAATTAAAAACTCTAAATTAACTACTTCTGTTCTATAAGTTATTTACTTGAAGATCAGAATATTGTTAATAGTTTAAAATTAAAAACTCTAAATTAACTACTTCTGTTCTATAAGTTATTTACTTGAAGAACAGAATTTTGTAGCAATTTAAAATCAAAATCTTTTAACTAATACTTTAGTTCTTTAAGTTATTTAATTGAAGATCAGAATTTTGCTAATAATTTAAAATTGAAAACCCTAAAATAACTACTTTTGTTCTATAAATTATTTACTTGAAGATCTGCATTTTGTTAATAGTTTAAAATTAAAAACTCTTAATTAACTACTTCTGTTCTATAAGTTATTTACATGAAGATCAGTATTTTGTTAATAGTTTAAAATTGAAAACCCTAAAATAACTACTTCTGTTCTATAAGTTATTTACTTGAAGATCAGAATATTGTTAATAGTTTAAAATTGAAAACTCTAAAATAACTACTTTTGTTCTATAAGTTATTTACTTGTAGAACAGAATTTTGTAGCAATTTAAAATCAAAATCTCCTAACTAATACTTTAGTTCCTTAAGTTATTTACTTGAAGATCAGAATTTTGTTAATAGTTTAAAATTGAAAACCCTAAAATAACTACTTTTGTTCTATAAGTTATATACTTGAAGATCTGCATTTTGTTAATAGTTTAAAATTAAAAACTCTAAATTAACTACTTCTGTTCTATAAGTTATTTACATGAAGATCAGTATTTTGTTAATAGTTTAAAATTGAAAACCCTAAAATAACTACTTTTGTTCTATAAGTTATTTACTTGAAGAACAGAATTTTGTAGCAATGTAAAATCAAAATCTTCTAACTAATACTATAGTTCTTTAAGTTATTTACTTGAAGATCAGAATTTTGCTAATAGTTTAAAATTAAAAACTCTAAATTAACTACTTCTGTTCTATAAGTTAAGTATATGAAGATCAGTATTTTCTTAATAGTTTAAAATTGAAAACCCTAAAATAACTACTTTTGTTCTATAAGTTATTTACTTGAAGATCTGCATTTTGTTAATAGTTTAAAATTAGAAACTCTAAAATAACTACTTTAGTTCTATATGTTATTTACTTGTAGAACAGAATTTTGTAGCAATTTAAAATCAAAATCTTCTAACTAATACTTTAGTTCCTTAAGTTATTTACTTGAAGATCAGAATTTTGTTAATAGTTTAAAATTGAAAACCCTAAAATAACTACTTTTGTTCTATAAGTTATTTACTAGTAGATCAGAATATTGTTAATAGTTTAAAATTGAAAACTCTAAAATAACTACTTTAGTTCTATATGTTATTTACTTGTAGAACAGAATTTTGTAGCAATTTAAAATCAAAATCTTCTAACTAATACTTTAGTTCCTTAAGTTATTTACTTGAAGATCAGAATTTTGTTAATAGTTTAAAATTGAAAACCCTAAAATAACTACTTTTGTTCTATAAGTTATTTACATGAAGATCAGTATTTTGTTAATAGTTTAAAATTGAAAACCCTAAAATAACTACTTTTGTTCTATAAGTTATTTACTTGTAGAACAGAATTTTGTAGCAATTTAAAATCAAAATCTTCTAACTAATACTTTAGTTCCTTAAGTTATTTACTTGAAGATCAGAATATTGTTAATAGTTTAAAATTGAAAACTCTAAAATAACTACTTTAGTTCTATATGTTATTTACTTGTAGAACAGAATTTTGTAGCAATTTAAAATCAAAATCTTCTAACTAATACTTTAGTTCCTTAAGTTATTTACTTGAAGATCAGAATTTTGTTAATAGTTAAAAATTGAAAACCCTAAAATAACTAATTTTGTTCTATAAGTTATTTGCTTGAAGATCTGCATTTTGTTAGTAGTTTAAAATTAAAAACTCTAAATTAACTACTTCTGTTCTATAAGTTATTTACTTGAAGATCAGAATTTTGTTAATAGTTTAAAATTGAAAACTCTAAAATAACTACTTTTGTTCTATAAGTTATTTACTTGAAGAACAGAATTTTGTTAATAGTTTAAAATTAAAAACTCTAAGTTAACTACTTTTGTTCTATAAGTTATTTACTTGAAGATCTGCATTTTGTTAATAGTTTAAAATTAAAAACTCTAAATTAACTACTTCTGTTCTATAAGTTATTTACTTGAAGATCAGAATATTGTTAATAGTTTAAAATTGAAAACTCTAAAATAACTTCTTTTGTTCTATAAGTTATTTACTTGAAGAACAGAATTTTGTAGCAATGTAAAATCAAAATCTTCTAACTAATACTTTAGTTCTTTAAGTTATTTACTTGAAGATCAGAATTTTGCTAATAGTTTAAAATTGAAAACCCTAAAATAACTACTTTTGTTCTATAAGTTATTTACTTGAAGATCTGCATTTTGTTAATAGTTTAAAATTAAAAACTCTAAATTAACTACTTCTGTTCTATAAGTTATTTACATGAAGATCAGTATTTTGTTAATAGTTTAAAATTGAAAACCCTAAAATAACTACTTCTGTTCTAGAAGTTATATACATGAAGATCAGAATATTGTTAATAGTTTAAAATTGAAAACTCTAAAATAACTACTTTTGTTCTATAAGTTATTTACTTGTAGAACAGAATTTTGTAGCAATTTAAAATCAAAATCTTCTAACTAATACTTTAGTTCCTTAAGTTATTTACTTGAAGATCAGAATTTTGTTAATAGTTTAAAATTGAAAACCCTAAAATAACTACTTTCGTTCTATATGTTATTTACTTGTAGAACAGAATTTTGTAGCAATTTAAAATCAAAATCTTCTAACTAATTCTTTAGTTCCTTAAGTTATTTACTTGAAGATCAGAATTTTGTTAATAGTTTAAAATTGAAAACCCTAAAATAACTACTTTTGTTCTATAAGTTATTTACTTGAAGAACAGAATTTTGTAGCAATGTAAAATCAAAATCTTCTAACTAATACTTTAGTTCTTTAAGTTATTTACTTGAAGATCAGAATTTTGCTAATAGTTTAAAATTAAAAACTCTAAATTAACTACTTCTGTTCTATAAGTTAAGTATATGAAGATCTGCATTTTGTTAATAGTTTAAAATTAAAAACTCTAAAATAACTACTTTAGTTCTATATGTTATTTACTTGTAGAACAGAATTTTGTAGCAATTTAAAATCAAAATCTTCTAACTAATACTTTAGTTCCTTAAGTTATTTACTTGAAGATCAGAATTTTGATAATAGTTTAAAATTGAAAACCCTACAATAACTACTTTTGTTCTATAAGTTATTTACTAGAAGATCAGAATATTGTTAATAGTTTAAAATTGAAAACTCTAAAATAACTACTTTAGTTCTATATGTTATTTACTTGTAGAACAGAATTTTGTAGCAATTTAAAATCAAAATCTTCTAACTAATACTTTAGTTCCTTAAGTTATTTACTTGAAGATCAGAATTTTGTTAATAGTTTAAAATTGAAAACCCTAAAATAACTACTTTTGTTGTATAAGTTATTTACATGAAGATCAGAATTTTGTTAATAGTTTAAAATAAAAAACTCTAAATTAACTACTTCTGTTCTATAAGTTAAGTATATGAAGATCTGCATTTTGTTAAAAGTTTAAAATTAAAAACTCTAAAATAACTACTTTAGTTCTATATGTTATTTACTTGTAGAACAGAATTTTGTAGCAATTTAAAATCAAAATCTTCTAACTAATACTTTAGTTCCTTAAGTTATTTACTTGAAGATCAGAATTTTGTTAATAGTTTAAAATTGAAAACCCTAAAATAACTACTTTTGTTCTATAAGTTATTTACTAGAAGATCAGAATATTGTTAATAGTTTAAAATTGAAAACTCTAAAATAACTACTTTAGTTCTATATGTTATTTACTTGTAGAACAGAATTTTGTAGCCATTTAAAATCAAAATCTTCTAACTAATACTTTAGTTCCTTAAGTTATTTACTTGAAGATCAGAATTTTGTTAATAGTTTAAAATTGAAAACCCTAAAATAACTACTTTTGTTGTATAAGTTATTTACATGAAGATCAGTATTTTGTTAATAGTTTAAAATTGAAAACAATAAAATAACTACTTTTGTTCTATAAGTTATTTACTTGTAGAACAGAATTTTGTAGCAATTTAAAATCAAAATCTTCTAACTAATACTTTAGTTCCTTAAGTTATTTACTTGAAGATCAGAATTTTGTTAATAGTTAAAAATTGAAAACCCTAAAATAACTAATTTTGTTCTATAAGTTATTTGCTTGAAGATCTGCATTTTGTTAGTAGTTTAAAATTAAAAACTCTAAATTAACTACTTCTGTTCTATAAGTTATTTACTTGAAGATCAGAATTTTGTTAATAGTTTAAAATTGAAAACTCTAAAATAACTACTTTTGTTCTATAAGTTATTTACTTGAAGAACAGAATTTTGTTAATAGTTTAAAATTAAAAACTCTAAGTTAACTACTTTTGTTCTATAAGTTATTTACTTGAAGATCTGCATTTTGTTAATAGTTTAAAGTTAAAAACTCTAAATTAACTACTTCTGTTCTATAAGTTATTTACTTGAAGATCAGAATATTGTTAATAGTTTAAAATTGAAAACTCTAAAATAACTACTTCTGTTCTATAAGTTATTTACTTGAAGAACAGAATTTTGTAGCAATGTAAAATCAAAATCTTCTAACTAATACTTTAGTTCTTTAAGTTATTTACTTGAAGATCAGAATTTTGCTAATAATTTAAAATTGAAAACCCTAAAATAACTACTTTTGTTCTATAAATTATTTACTTGAAGATCTGCATTTTGTTAATAGTTTAAAATTAAAAACTCTTAATTAACTACTTCTGTTCTATAAGTTATTTACATGAAGATCAGTATTTTGTTAATAGTTTAAAATTGAAAACCCTAAAATAACTACTTCTGTTCTATAAGTTATTTACTTGAAGATCAGAATATTGTTAATAGTTTAAAATTGAAAACTCTAAAATAACTACTTTTGTTCTATAAGTTATTTACTTGTAGAACAGAATTTTGTAGCAATTTAAAATCAAAATCTCCTAACTAATACTTTAGTTCCTTAAGTTATTTACTTGAAGATCAGAATTTTGTTAATAGTTTAAAATTGAAAACCCTAAAATAACTACTTTTGTTCTATAAGTTATTTACTTGAAGATCTGCATTTTGTTAATAGTTTAAAATTAAAAACTCTAAATTAACTACTTCTGTTCTATAAGTTATTTACATGAAGATCAGTATTTTGTTAATAGTTTAAAATTGAAAACCCTAAAATAACTACTTTTGTTCTATAAGTTATTTACTTGAAGAACAGAATTTTGTAGCAATGTAAAATCAAAATCTTCTAACTAATACTATAGTTCTTTAAGTTATTTACTTGAAGATCAGAATTTTGCTAATAGTTTAAAATTAAAAACTCTAAATTTACTACTTCTGTTCTATAAGTTAAGTATATAAAGATCAGTATTTTCTTAATAGTTTAAAATTGAAAACCCTAAAATAACTACTTTTGTTCTATAAGTTATTTACTTGAAGATCTGCATTTTGTTAATAGTTTAAAATTAGAAACTCTAAAATAACTACTTTAGTTCTATATGTTATTTACTTGTAGAACAGAATTTTGTAGCAATTTAAAATCAAAATCTTCTAACTAATACTTTAGTTCCTTAAGTTATTTACTTGAAGATCAGAATTTTGTTAATAGTTTAAAATTGAAAACCCTAAAATAACTACTTTTGTTCTATAAGTTATTTACTAGTAGATCAGAATATTGTTAATAGTTTAAAATCGAAAACTCTAAAATAACTACTTTAGTTCTATATGTTATTTACTTGTAGAACAGAATTTTGTAGCAATTTAAAATCAAAATCTTCTAACTAATACTTTAGTTCCTTAAGTTATTTACTTGAAGATCAGAATTTTGTTAATAGTTTAAAATTGAAAACCCTAAAATAACTACTTTTGTTCTATAAGTTATTTACATGAAGATCAGTATTTTGTTAATAGTTTAAAATTGAAAACCCTAAAGTAACTACTTTTGTTCTATAAGTTATTTACTTGTAGAACAGAATTTTGTAGCAATTTAAAATCAAAATCTTCTAACTAATACTTTAGTTCCTTAAGTTATTTACTTGAAGATCAGAATATTGTTAATAGTTTAAAATTGAAAACTCTAAAATAACTACTTTAGTTCTATATGTTATTTACTTGTAGAACAGAATTTTGTAGCAATTTAAAATCAAAATCTTCTAACTAATACTTTAGTTCCTTAAGTTATTTACTTGAAGATCAGAATTTTGTTAATAGTTAAAAATTGAAAACCCTAAAATAACTAATTTTGTTCTATAAGTTATTTGCTTGAAGATCTGCATTTTGTTAGTAGTTTAAAATTAAAAACTCTAAATTAACTACTTCTGTTCTATAAGTTATTTACTTGAAGATCAGAATTTTGTTAATAGTTTAAAATTGAAAACTCTAAAATAACTACTTTTGTTCTATAAGTTATTTACTTGAAGAACAGAATTTTGTTAATAGTTTAAAATTAAAAACTCTAAGTTAACTACTTTTGTTCTATAAGTTATTTACTTGAAGATCTGCATTTTGTTAATAGTTTAAAATTAAAAACTCTAAATTAACTACTTCTGTTCTATAAGTTATTTACTTGAAGATCAGAATATTGTTAATAGTTTAAAATTGAAAACTCTAAAATAACTTCTTTTGTTCTATAAGTTATTTACTTGAAAACAGAATTTTGTAGCAATGTAAAATCAAAATCTTCTAACTAATACTTTAGTTCTTTAAGTTATTTACTTGAAGATCAGAATTTTGCTAATAGTTTAAAATTGAAAACCCTAAAATAACTACTTTTGTTCTATAAGTTATTTACTTGAAGATCTGCATTTTGTTAATAGTTTAAAATTAAAAACTCTAAATTAACTACTTCTGTTCTATAAGTTATTTACATGAAGATCAGTATTTTGTTAATAGTTTAAAATTGAAAACCCTAAAATAACTACTTCTGTTCTAGAAGTTATATACATGAAGATCAGAATATTGTTAATAGTTTAAAATTGAAAACTCTAAAATAACTACTTTTGTTCTATAAGTTATTTACTTGTAGAACAGAATTTTGTAGCAATTTAAAATCAAAATCTTCTAACTAATACTTTAGTTCCTTAAGTTATTTACTTGAAGATCAGAATTTTGTTAATAGTTTAAAATTGAAAACCCTAAAATAACTACTTTTGTTCTATAAGTTATTTACTTGAAGATCTGCATTTTGTTAATAGTTTAAAATTAAAAACTCTTAATTAACTACTTCTGTTCTATAAGTTATTTACATGAAGCTCAGTATTTTGTTAATAGTTTAAAATTGAAAACCCTAAAATAACTACTTCTGTTCTATAAGTTATTTACTTGAAGATCAGAATATTGTTAATAGTTTAAAATTGAAAACTCTAAAATAACTACTTTTGTTCTATAAGTTATTTACTTGTAGAACAGAATTTTGTAGCAATTTAAAATCAAAATCTCCTAACTAATACTTTAGTTCCTTAAGTTATTTACTTGAAGATCAGAATTTTGTTAATAGTTTAAAATTGAAAACCCTAAAATAACTACTTTTGTTCTATAAGTTATTTACTTGAAGATCTGCATTTTGTTAATAGTTTAAAATTAAAAACTCTAAATTAACTACTTCTGTTCTATAAGTTATTTACATGAAGATCAGTATTTTGTTAATAGTTTAAAACTGAAAACCCTAAAATAACTACTTTTGTTCTATAAGTTATTTACTTGAAGAACAGAATTTTGTAGCAATGTAAAATCAAAATCTTCTAACTAATACTTTAGTTCTTTAAGTTATTTACTTGAAGATCAGAATTTTGCTAATAGTTTAAAATTAAAAACTCTAAATTAACTACTTCTGTTCTATAAGTTAAGTATATGAAGATCAGTATTTTGTTAATAGTTTAAAATTGAAAACCCTAAAATAACTACTTTTGTTCTATAAGTTATTTACTTGTAGAACAGAATTTTGTAGCAATTTAAAATCAAAATCTTCTAACTAATACTTTAGTTCATTAAGTTATTTACTTGAAGATCAGAATTTTGTTAATAGTTTAAAATTGAAAACCCTAAAATAACTACTTTTGTTCTATAAGTTATTTACTTGAAGATCAGAATATTGTTAATAGTTTAAAATTGAAAACTCTAAAATAACTACTTTAGTTCTATATGTTATTTACTTGTAGAACAGAATTTTGTAGCAATTTAAAATCAAAATCTTCTAACTAATACTTTAGTTCCTTAAGTTATTTACTTGAAGATCAGAATTTTGTTAATAGTTAAAAATTGAAAACCCTAAAATAACTAATTTTGTTCTATAAGTTATTTGCTTGAAGATCTGCATTTTGTTAGTAGTTTAAAATTAAAAACTCTAAATTAACTACTTTTGTTCTATAAGTTATTTACATGAAGATCAGTATTTTGTTAATAGTTTAAAATTGAAAACCCTAAAATAACTACTTTTGTTCTATAAGTTATTTACTTGAAGAACAGAATTTTGTAGCAATGTAAAATCAAAATCTTCTAACTAATACTATAGTTCTTTAAGTTATTTACTTGAAGATCAGAATTTTGCTAATAGTTTAAAATTGAAAACCCTAAAATAACTACTTTTGTTCTATAAGTTATTTACTTGAAGATCTGCATTTTGTTAATAGTTTAAAATTAAAAACTCTAAATTAACTACTTATGTTCTATCAGTTATTTACATGAAGATCAGTATTTTGTTAATAGTTTAAAATTGAAAACCTTAAAATAACTACTTCTGATCTATAAGTTATATACATGAAGATCAGAATATTGTTAATAGTTTAAAATTGAAAACTCTAAAATAACTACTTTTGTTCTATAAGTTATTTACTTGTAGAACAGAATTTTGTAGCAATTTAAAATCAAAATCTTCTAACTAATACTTTAGTTCCTTAAGTTATTTACTTGAAGATCAGAATTTTGTTAATAGTTTAAAATTGAAAACCCTAAAATAACTACTTTTGTTCTATAAGTTATTTACTTGAAGAACAGAATTTTGTAGCAATGTAAAATCAAAATCTTCTAACTAATACTTTAGTTCTTTAAGTTATTTACTTGAAGATCAGAATTTTGCTAATAGTTTAAAATTGAAAACCCTAAAATAACTACTTTTGTTCTATAAGTTATTTACTTGAAGATCTGCATTTTGTTAATAGTTTAAAATTAAAAACTCTAAATTAACTACTTCTGTTCTATAAGTTATTTACTTGAAGAACAGAATTTTGTAGCAATTTAAAATCAAAATCTTTTAACTAATACTTTAGTTCTTTAAGTTATTTACTTGAAGATCAGAATTTTGCTAATAATTTAAAATTGAAAACCCTAAAATAACTACTTTTGTTCTATAAATTATTTACTTGAAGATCTGCATTTTGTTAATAGTTTAAAATTAAAAACTCTTAATTAACTACTTCTGTTCTATAAGTTATTTACATGAAGATCAGTATTTTGTTAATAGTTTAAAATTGAAAACCCTAAAATAACTACTTCTGTTCTATAAGTTATTTACTTGAAGATCAGAATATTGTTAATAGTTTAAAATTGAAAACTCTAAAATAACTACTTTTGTTCTATAAGTTATTTACTTGTAGAACAGAATTTTGTAGCAATTTAAAATCAAAATCTCCTAACTAATACTTTAGTTCCTTAAGTTATTTACTTGAAGATCAGAATTTTGTTAATAGTTTAAAATTGAAAACCCTAAAATAACTACTTTTGTTCTATAAGTTATTTACTTGAAGATCTGCATTTTGTTAATAGTTTAAAATTAAAAACTCTAAATTAACTACTTCTGTTCTATAAGTTATTTACATGAAGATCAGTATTTTGTTAATAGTTTAAAATTGAAAACCCTAAAATAACTACTTTTGTTCTATAAGTTATTTACTTGAAGAACAGAATTTTGTAGCAATGTAAAATCAAAATCTTCTAACTAATACTATAGTTCTTTAAGTTATTTACTTGAAGATCAGAATTTTGCTAATAGTTTAAAATTAAAAACTCTAAATTAACTACTTCTGTTCTATAAGATAAGTATATGAAGATCAGTATTTTCTTAATAGTTTAAAATTGAAAACCCTAAAATAACTACTTTTGTTCTATAAGTTATTTACTTGAAGATCTGCATTTTGTTAATAGTTTAAAATTAGAAACTCTAAAATAACTACTTTAGTTCTATATGTTATTTACTTGTAGAACAGAATTTTGTAGCAATTTAAAATCAAAATCTTCTAACTAATACTTTAGTTCCTTAAGTTATTTACTTGAAGATCAGAATTTTGTTAATAGTTTAAAATTGAAAACCCTAAAATAACTACTTTTGTTCTATAAGTTATTTACTAGTAGATCAGAATATTGTTAATAGTTTAAAATTGAAAACTCTAAAATAACTACTTTAGTTCTATATGTTATTTACTTGTAGAACAGAATTTTGTAGCAATTTAAAATCAAAATCTTCTAACTAATACTTTAGTTCCTTAAGTTATTTACTTGAAGATCAGAATTTTGTTAATAGTTTAAAATTGAAAACCCTAAAATAACTACTTTTGTTCTATAAGTTATTTACATGAAGATCAGTATTTTGTTAATAGTTTAAAATTGAAAACCCTAAAATAACTACTTTTGTTCTATAAGTTATTTACTTGTAGAACAGAATTTTGTAGCAATTTAAAATCAAAATCTTCTAACTAATACTTTAGTTCCTTAAGTTATTTACTTGAAGATCAGAATATTGTTAATAGTTTAAAATTGAAAACTCTAAAATAACTACTTTAGTTCTATATGTTATTTACTTGTAGAACAGAATTTTGTAGCAATTTAAAATCAAAATCTTCTAACTAATACTTTAGTTTCTTAAGTTATTTACTTGAAGATCAGAATTTTGTTAATAGTTAAAAATTGAAAACCCTAAAATAACTAATTTTGTTCTATAAGTTATTTGCTTGAAGATCTGCATTTTGTTAGTAGTTTAAAATTAAAAACTCTAAATTAACTACTTCTGTTCTATAAGTTATTTACATGAAGATCAGTATTTTGTTAATAGTTTAAAATTGAAAACCCTAAAATAACTACTTCTGTTCTATAAGTTATTTACTTGAAGATCAGAATATTGTTAATAGTTTAAAATTAAAAACTCTAAGTTAACTACTTTTGTTCTATAAGTTATTTACTTGAAGATCTGCATTTTGTTAATAGTTTAAAATTAAAAACTCTAAATTAACTACTTCTGTTCTATAAGTTATTTACTTGAAGATCAGAATATTGTTAATAGTTTAAAATTGAAAACTCTAAAATAACTTCTTTTGTTCTATAAGTTATTTACTTGAAGAACAGAATTTTGTAGCAATGTAAAATCAAAATCTTCTAACTAATACTTTAGTTCTTTAAGTTATTTACTTGAAGATCAGAATTTTGCTAATAGTTTAAAATTGAAAACCCTAAAATAACTACTTTTGTTCTATAAGTTATTTACTTGAAGATCTGCATTTTGTTAATAGTTTAAAATTAAAAACTCTAAATTAACTACTTCTGTTCTATAAGTTATTTACATGAAGATCAGTATTTTGTTAATAGTTTAAAATTGAAAACCCTAAAATAACTACTTCTGTTCTAGAAGTTATATACATGAAGATCAGAATATTGTTAATAGTTTAAAATTGAAAACTCTAAAATAACTACTTTTGTTCTATAAGTTATTTACTTGTAGAACAGAATTTTGTAGCAATTTAAAATCAAAATCTTCTAACTAATACTTTAGTTCCTTAAGTTATTTTCTTGAAGATCAGAATTTTGTTAATAGTTTAAAATTGAAAACCCTAAAATAACTACTTTTGTTCTATAAGTTATTTACTTGAAGATCTGCATTTTGTTAATAGTTTAAAATTAAAAACTCTTAATTAACTACTTCTGTTCTATAAATTATTTACATGAAGCTCAGTATTTTGTTAATAGTTTAAAATTGAAAACCCTAAAATAACTACTTCTGTTCTATAAGTTATTTACTTGAAGATCAGAATATTGTTAATAGTTTAAAATTGAAAACTCTAAAATAACTACTTTTGTTCTATAAGTTATTTACTTGTAGAACAGAATTTTGTAGCAATTTAAAATCAAAATCTCCTAACTAATACTTTAGTTCCGTAAGTTATTTACTTGAAGATCAGAATTTTGTTAATAGTTTAAAATTGAAAACCCTAAAATAACTACTTTTGTTCTATAAGTTATTTACTTGAAGATCTGCATTTTGTTAATAGTTTAAAATTAAAAACTCTAAATTAACTACTTCTGTTCTATAAGTTATTTACATGAAGATCAGTATTTTGTTAATAGTTTAAAACTGAAAACCCTAAAATAACTACTTTTGTTCTATAAGTTATTTACTTGAAGAACAGAATTTTGTAGCAATGTAAAATCAAAATCTTCTAACTAATACTTTAGTTCTTTAAGTTATTTACTTGAAGATCAGAATTTTGCTAATAGTTTAAAATTAAAAACTCTAAATTAACTACTTCTGTTCTATAAGTTAAGTATATGAAGATCAGTATTTTGTTAATAGTTTAAAATTGAAAACCCTAAAATAACTACTTTTGTTCTATAAGTTATTTACTTGAAGATCTGCATTTTGTTAATAGTTTAAAATTAAAAACTCTAAAATAGCTACTTTAGTTCTATATGTTATTTACTTGTAGAACAGAATTTTGTAGCAATTTAAAATCAAAATCTTCTAACTAATACTTTAGTTCCTTAAGTTATTTACTTGAAGATCAGAATTTTGTTAATAGTTTAAAATTGAAAACCCTAAAATAACTACTTTTGTTCTATAAGTTATTTACTAGAAGATCAGTATTTTGTTAATAGTTTAAAATTGAAAACCCTAAAATAACTACTTTTGTTCTATAAGTTATTTACTTGTAGAACAGAATTTTGTAGCAATTTAAAATCAAAATCTTCTAACTAATACTTTAGTTCATTAAGTTATTTACTTGAAGATCAGAAGTTTGTTAATAGTTTAAAATTGAAAACCCTAAAATAACTACTTTTGTTCTATAAGTTATTTACTTGAAGATCAGAATATTGTTAATAGTTTAAAATTGAAAACTCTAAAATAACTACTTTAGTTCTATATGTTATTTACTTGTAGAACAGAATTTTGTAGCAATTTAAAATCAAAATCTTCTAACTAATACTTTAGTTCCTTAAGTTATTTACTTGAAGATCAGAATTTTGTTAATAGTTAAAAATTGAAAACCCTAAAATAACTAATTTTGTTCTATAAGTTATTTGCTTGAAGATCTGCATTTTGTTAGTAGTTTAAAATTAAAAACTCTAAATTAACTACTTCTGTTCTATAAGTTATTTACTTGAAGATCAGAATTTTGTTAATAGTTTAAAATTGAAAACTCTAAAATAACTACTTTTGTTCTATAAGTTATTTACTTGAAGAACAGAATTTTGTTAATAGTTTAAAATTAAAAAGTCTAAGTTAACTACTTTTGTTCTATAAGTTATTTACTTGAAGATCTGCATTTTGTTAATAGTTTAAAATTAAAAACTCTAAATTAACTACTTCTGTTCTATAAGTTATTTACTTGAAGATCAGAATATTGTTAATAGTTTAAAATTGAAAACTCTAAAATAACTTCTTTTGTTCTATAAGTTATTTACTTGAAGAACAGAATTTTGTAGCAATGTAAAATCAAAATCTTCTAACTAATACTTTAGTTCTTTAAGTTATTTACTTGAAGATCAGAATTTTGCTAATAGTTTAAAATTGAAAACCCTAAAATAACTACTTTTGTTCTATAAGTTATTTACTTGAAGATCTGCATTTTGTTAATAGTTTAAAATTAAAAACTCTAAATTAACTACTTCTGTTCTATAAGTTTTTTACATGAAGATCAGTATTTTGTTAATAGTTTAAAATTGAAAACCCTAAAATAACTACTTCTGTTCTAGAAGTTATATACATGAAGATCAGAATATTGTTAATAGTTTAAAATTGAAAACTCTAAAATAACTACTTTTGTTCTATAAGTTATTTACTTGTAGAACAGAATTTTGTAGCAATTTAAAATCAAAATCTTCTAACTAATACTTTAGTTCCTTAAGTTATTTACTTGAAGATCAGAATTTTGTTAATAGTTTAAAATTGAAAACCCTAAAATAACTACTTTTGTTCTATAAGTTATTTACTTGAAGATCTGCATTTTGTTAATAGTTTAAAATTAAAAACTCTTAATTAACTACTTCTGTTCTATAAATTATTTACATGAAGCTCAGTATTTTGTTAATAGTTTAAAATTGAAAACCCTAAAATAACTACTTCTGTTCTATAAGTTATTTACTTGAAGATCAGAATATTGTTAATAGTTTAAAATTGAAAACTCTAAAATAACTACTTTTGTTCTATAAGTTATTTACTTGAAGAACAGAATTTTGTTAATAGTTTAAAATTAAAAACTCTAAGTTAACTACTTTTGTTCTATAAGTTATTTACTTGAAGATCTGCATTTTGTTAATAGTTTAAAATTAAAAACTCTAAATTAACTACTTCTGTTCTATAAGTTATTTACTTGAAGATCAGAATATTGTTAATAGTTTAAAATTGAAAACTCTAAAATAACTTCTTTTGTTCTATAAGTTATTTACTTGAAGAACAGAATTTTGTAGCAATGTAAAATCAAAATCTTCTAACTAATACTTTAGTTCTTTAAGTTATTTACTTGAAGATCAGAATTTTGCTAATAGTTTAAAATTGAAAACCCTAAAATAACTACTTTTGTTCTATAAGTTATTTACTTGAAGATCTGCATTTTGTTAATAGTTTAAAATTAAAAACTCTAAATTAACTACTTCTGTTCTATAAGTTTTTTACATGAAGATCAGTATTTTGTTAATAGTTTAAAATTGAAAACCCTAAAATAACTACTTCTGTTCTAGAAGTTATATACATGAAGATCAGAATATTGTTAATAGTTTAAAATTGAAAACTCTAAAATAACTACTTTTGTTCTATAAGTTATTTACTTGTAGAACAGAATTTTGTAGCAATTTAAAATCAAAATCTTCTAACTAATACTTTAGTTCCTTAAGTTATTTACTTGAAGATCAGAATTTTGTTAATAGTTTAAAATTGAAAACCCTAAAATAACTACTTTTGTTCTATAAGTTATTTACTTGAAGATCTGCATTTTGTTAATAGTTTAAAATTAAAAACTCTTAATTAACTACTTCTGTTCTATAAATTATTTACATGAAGCTTAGTATTTTGTTAATAGTTTAAAATTGAAAACCCTAAAATAACTACTTCTGTTCTATAAGTTATTTACTTGAAGATCAGAATATTGTTAATAGTTTAAAATTGAAAACTCTAAAATAACTACTTTTGTTCTATAAGTTATTTACTTGTAGAACAGAATTTTGTAGCAATTTAAAATCAAAATCTCCTAACTAATACTTTAGTTCCTTAAGTTATTTACTTGAAGATCAGAATTTTGTTAATAGTTTAAAATTGAAAACCCTAAAATAACTACTTTTGTTCTATAAGTTATTTACTTGAAGATCTGCATTTTGTTAATAGTTTAAAATTAAAAACTCTAAATTAACTACTTCTGTTCTATAAGTTATTTACATGAAGATCAGTATTTTGTTAATAGTTTAAAACTGAAAACCCTAAAATAACTACCTTTTGTTCTATAAGTTATTTACTTGAAGAACAGAATTTTGTAGCAATGTAAAATCAAAATCTTCTAACTAATACTTTAGTTCTTTAAGTTATTTACTTGAAGATCAGAATTTTGCTAATAGTTTAAAATTAAAAACTCTAAATTAACTACTTCTGTTCTATAAGTTAAGTATATGAAGATCAGTATTTTGTTAATAGTTTAAAATTGAAAACCCTAAAATAACTACTTTTGTTCTATAAGTTATTTACTTGTAGAACAGAATTTTGTAGCAATTTAAAATCAAAATCTTCTAACTAATACTTTAGTTCATTAAGTTATTTACTTGAAGATCAGAATTTTGTTAATAGTTTAAAATTGAAAACCCTAAAATAACTACTTTTGTTCTATAAGTTATTTACTTGAAGATCAGAATATTGTTAATAGTTTAAAATTGAAAACTCTAAAATAACTACTTTAGTTCTATATGTTATTTACTTGTAGAACAGAATTTTGTAGCAATTTAAAATCAAAATCTTCTAACTAATACTTTAGTTCCTTAAGTTATTTACTTGAAGATCAGAATTTTGTTAATAGTTAAAAATTGAAAACCCTAAAATAACTAATTTTGTTCTATAAGTTATTTGCTTGAAGATCTGCATTTTGTTAGTAGTTTAAAATTAAAAACTCTAAATTAACTACTTTTGTTCTATAAGTTATTTACATGAAGATCAGTATTTTGTTAATAGTTTAAAATTGAAAACCCTAAAATAACTACTTTTGTTCTATAAGTTATTTACTTGAAGAACAGAATTTTGTAGCAATGTAAAATCAAAATCTTCTAACTAATACTATAGTTCTTTAAGTTATTTACTTGAAGATCAGAATTTTGCTAATAGTTTAAAATTGAAAACCCTAAAATAACTACTTTTGTTCTATAAGTTATTTACTTGAAGATCTGCATTTTGTTAATAGTTTAAAATTAAAAACTCTAAATTAACTACTTATGTTCTATCAGTTATTTACATGAAGATCAGTATTTTGTTAATAGTTTAAAATTGAAAACCTTAAAATAACTACTTCTGATCTATCAGTTATATACATGAAGATCAGAATATTGTTAATAGTTTAAAATTGAAAACTCTAAAATAACTACTTTTGTTCTATAAGTTATTTACTTGTAGAACAGAATTTTGTAGCAATTTAAAATCAAAATCTTCTAACTAATACTTTAGTTCCTTAAGTTATTTACTTGAAGATCAGAATTTTGTTAATAGTTTAAAATTGAAAACCCTAAAATAACTACTTTTGTTCTATAAGTTATTTACTTGAAGAACAGAATTTTGTAGCAATGTAAAATCAAAATCTTCTAACTAATACTTTAGTTCTTTAAGTTATTTACTTGAAGATCAGAATTTTGCTAATAGTTTAAAATTGAAAACCCTAAAATAACTACTTTTGTTCTATAAGTTATTTACTTGAAGATCTGCATTTTGTTAATAGTTTAAAATTAAAAACTCTAAATTAACTACTTCTGTTCTATAAGTTATTTACTTGAAGAACAGAATTTTGTAGCAATTTAAAATCAAAATCTTTTAACTAATACTTTAGTTCTTTAAGTTATTTACTTGAAGATCAGAATTTTGTTAATAGTTTAAAATTGAAAACCCTAAAATAACTACTTTTGTTCTATAAGTTATTTACTTGAAGATCTGCATTTTGTTAATAGTTTAAAATTAAAAACTCTAAATTAACTACTTCTGTTCTATAAGTTATTTACATGAAGATCAGTATTTTGTTAATAGTTTAAAATTGAAAACCCTAAAATAACTACTTTTGTTCTATAAGTTATTTACTTGAAGAACAGAATTTTGTAGCAATGTAAAATCAAAATCTTCTAACTAATACTATAGTTCTTTAAGTTATTTACTTGAAGATCAGAATTTTGCTAATAGTTTAAAATTAAAAACTCTAAATTAACTACTTCTGTTCTATAAGATAAGTATATGAAGATCAGTATTTTCTTAATAGTTTAAAATTGAAAACCCTAAAATAACTACTTTTGTTCTATAAGTTATTTACTTGAAGATCTGCATTTTGTTAATAGTTTAAAATTAGAAACTCTAAAATAACTACTTTAGTTCTATATGTTATTTACTTGTAGAACAGAATTTTGTAGCAATTTAAAATCAAAATCTTCTAACTAATACTTTAGTTCCTTAAGTTATTTACTTGAAGATCAGAATTTTGTTAATAGTTTAAAATTGAAAACCCTAAAATAACTACTTTTGTTCTATAAGTTATTTACTAGTAGATCAGAATATTGTTAATAGTTTAAAATTGAAAACTCTAAAATAACTACTTTAGTTCTATATGTTATTTACTTGTAGAACAGAATTTTGTAGCAATTTAAAATCAAAATCTTCTAACTAATACTTTAGTTCCTTAAGTTATTTACTTGAAGATCAGAATTTTGTTAATAGTTTAAAATTGAAAACCCTAAAATAACTACTTTTGTTCTATAAGTTATTTACATGAAGATCAGTATTTTGTTAATAGTTTAAAATTGAAAACTCTAAAATAACTACTTTTGTTCTATAAGTTATTTACTTGTAGAACAGAATTTTGTAGCAATTTAAAATCAAAATCTTCTAACTAATACTTTAGTTCCTTAAGTTATTTACTTGAAGATCAGAATATTGTTAATAGTTTAAAATTGAAAACTCTAAAATAACTACTTTAGTTCTATATGTTATTTACTTGTAGAACAGAATTTTGTAGCAATGTAAAATCAAAATCTTCTAACTAATACTTTAGTTCTTTAAGTTATTTACTTGAAGATCAGAATTTTGTTAATAGTTAAAAATTGAAAACCCTAAAATAACTAATTTTGTTCTATAAGTTATTTGCTTGAAGATCTGCATTTTGTTAGTAGTTTAAAATTAAAAACTCTAAATTAACTACTTCTGTTCTATAAGTTATTTACTTGAAGATCAGAATTTTGTTAATAGTTTAAAATTGAAAACTCTAAAATAACTACTTTTGTTCTATAAGTTATTTACTTGAAGAACAGAATTTTGTTAATAGTTTAAAATTAAAAACTCTAAGTTAATTACTTTTGTTCTATAAGTTATTTACTTGAAGATCTGCATTTTGTTAATAGTTTAAAATTAAAAACTCTAAATTAACTACTTCTGTTCTATAAGTTATTTACTTGAAGATCAGAATATTGTTAATAGTTTAAAATTGAAAACTCTAAAATAACTTCTTTTGTTCTATAAGTTATTTACTTGAAGAACAGAATTTTGTAGCAATGTAAAATCAAAATCTTCTAACTAATACTTTAGTTCTTTAAGTTATTTACTTGAAGATCAGAATTTTGCTAATAGTTTAAAATTGAAAACCCTAAAATAACTACTTTTGTTCTATAAGTTATTTACTTGAAGATCTGCATTTTGTTAATAGTTTAAAATTAAAAACTCTAAATTAACTACTTCTGTTCTATAAGTTATTTACATGAAGATCAGTATTTTGTTAATAGTTTAAAATTGAAAACCCTAAAATAACTACTTCTGTTCTAGAAGTTATATACATGAAGATCAGAATATTGTTAATAGTTTAAAATTGAAAACTCTAAAATAACTACTTTTGTTCTATAAGTTATTTACTTGTAGAACAGAATTTTGTAGCAATTTAAAATCAAAATCTTCTAACTAATACTTTAGTTCCTTAAGTTATTTACTTGAAGATCAGAATTTTGTTAATAGTTTAAAATTGAAAACCCTAAAATAACTACTTTTGTTCTATAAGTTATTTACTTGAAGAACAGAATTTTGTAGCAATGTAAAATCAAAATCTTCTAACTAATACTTTAGTTCTTTAAGTTATTTACTTGAAGATCAGAATTTTGCTAATAGTTTAAAATTGAAAACCCTAAAATAACTACTTTTGTTCTATAAGTTATTTACTTGAAGATCTGCATTTTGTTAATAGTTTAAAATTAAAAACTCTAAATTAACTACTTCTGTTCTATAAGTTATTTACTTGAAGAACAGAATTTTGTAGCAATTTAAAATCAAAATCTTTTAACTAATACTTTAGTTCTTTAAGTTATTTACTTGAAGATCAGAATTTTGCTAATAATTTAAAATTGAAAACCCTAAAATAACTACTTTTGTTCTATAAATTATTTACTTGAAGATCTGCATTTTGTTAATAGTTTAAAATTAAAAACTCTTAATTAACTACTTCTGTTCTATAAGTTATTTACATGAAGATCAGTATTTTGTTAATAGTTTAAAATTGAAAACCCTAAAATAACTACTTCTGTTCTATAAGTTATTTACTTGAAGATCAGAATATTGTTAATAGTTTAAAATTGAAAACTCTAAAATAACTACTTTTGTTCTATAAGTTATTTACTTGTAGAACAGAATTTTGTAGCAATTTAAAATCAAAATCTCCTAACTAATACTTTAGTTCCTTAAGTTATTTACTTGAAGATCAGATTTTTGTTAATAGTTTAAAATTGAAAACCCTAAAATAACTACTTTTGTTCTATAAGTTATTTACTTGAAGATCTGCATTTTGTTAATAGTTTAAAATTAAAAACTCTAAATTAACTACTTCTGTTCTATAAGTTATTTACATGAAGATCAGTATTTTGTTAATAGTTTAAAATTGAAAACCCTAAAATAACTACTTTTGTTCTATAAGTTATTTACTTGAAGAACAGAATTTTGTAGCAATGTAAAATCAAAATCTTCTAACTAATACTATAGTTCTTTAAGTTATTTACTTGAAGATCAGAATTTTGCTAATAGTTTAAAATTAAAAACTCTAAATTAACTACTTCTGTTCTATAAGATAAGTATATGAAGATCAGTATTTTCTTAATAGTTTAAAATTGAAAACCCTAAAATAACTACTTTTGTTCTATAAGTTATTTACTTGAAGATCTGCATTTTGTTAATAGTTTAAAATTAGAAACTCTAAAATAACTACTTTAGTTCTATATGTTATTTACTTGTAGAACAGAATTTTGTAGCAATTTAAAATCAAAATCTTCTAACTAATACTTTAGTTCCTTAAGTTATTTACTTGAAGATCAGAATTTTGTTAATAGTTTAAAATTGAAAACCCTAAAATAACTACTTTTGTTCTATAAGTTATTTACTAGTAGATCAGAATATTGTTAATAGTTTAAAATTGAAAACTCTAAAATAACTACTTTAGTTCTATATGTTATTTACTTGTAGAACAGAATTTTGTAGCAATTTAAAATCAAAATCTTCTAACTAATACTTTAGTTCCTTAAGTTATTTACTTGAAGATCAGAATTTTGTTAATAGTTTAAAATTGAAAACCCTAAAATAACTACTTTTGTTCTATAAGTTATTTACATGAAGATCAGTATTTTGTTAATAGTTTAAAATTGAAAACTCTAAAATAACTACTTTTGTTCTATAAGTTATTTACTTGTAGAACAGAATTTTGTAGCAATTTAAAATCAAAATCTTCTAACTAATACTTTAGTTCCTTAAGTTATTTACTTGAAGATCAGAATATTGTTAATAGTTTAAAATTGAAAACTCTAAAATAACTACTTTAGTTCTATATGTTATTTACTTGTAGAACAGAATTTTGTAGCAATGTAAAATCAAAATCTTCTAACTAATACTTTAGTTCTTTAAGTTATTTACTTGAAGATCAGAATTTTGTTAATAGTTAAAAATTGAAAACCCTAAAATAACTAATTTTGTTCTATAAGTTATTTGCTTGAAGATCTGCATTTTGTTAGTAGTTTAAAATTAAAAACTCTAAATTAACTACTTCTGTTCTATAAGTTATTTACTTGAAGATCAGAATTTTGTTAATAGTTTAAAATTGAAAACTCTAAAATAACTACTTTTGTTCTATAAGTTATTTACTTGAAGAACAGAATTTTGTTAATAGTTTAAAATTAAAAACTCTAAGTTAATTACTTTTGTTCTATAAGTTATTTACTTGAAGATCTGCATTTTGTTAATAGTTTAAAATTAAAAACTCTAAATTAACTACTTCTGTTCTATAAGTTATTTACTTGAAGATCAGAATATTGTTAATAGTTTAAAATTGAAAACTCTAAAATAACTTCTTTTGTTCTATAAGTTATTTACTTGAAGAACAGAATTTTGTAGCAATGTAAAATCAAAATCTTCTAACTAATACTTTAGTTCTTTAAGTTATTTACTTGAAGATCAGAATTTTGCTAATAGTTTAAAATTGAAAACCCTAAAATAACTACTTTTGTTCTATAAGTTATTTACTTGAAGATCTGCATTTTGTTAATTGTTTAAAATTAAAAACTCTAAATTAACTACTTCTGTTCTATAAGTTATTTACATGAAGATCAGTATTTTGTTAATAGTTTAAAATTGAAAACCCTAAAATAACTACTTCTGTTCTAGAAGTTATATACATGAAGATCAGAATATTGTTAATAGTTTAAAATTGAAAACTCTAAAATAACTACTTTTGTTCTATAAGTTATTTACTTGTAGAACAGAATTTTGTAGCAATTTAAAATCAAAATCTTCTAACTAATACTTTAGTTCCTTAAGTTATTTACTTGAAGATCAGAATTTTGTTAATAGTTTAAAATTGAAAACCCTAAAATAACTACTTTTGTTCTATAAGTTATTTACTTGAAGATCTGCATTTTGTTAATAGTTTAAAATTAAAAACTCTTAATTAACTACTTCTGTTCTATAAATTATTTACATGAAGCTCAGTATTTTGTTAATAGTTTAAAATTGAAAACCCTAAAATAACTACTTCTGTTCTATAAGTTATTTACTTGAAGATCAGAATATTGTTAATAGTTTAAAATTGAAAACTCTAAAATAACTACTTTTGTTCTATAAGTTATTTACTTGTAGAACAGAATTTTGTAGCAATTTAAAATCAAAATCTCCTAACTAATACTTTAGTTCCTTAAGTTATTTACTTGAAGATCAGAATTTTGTTAATAGTTTAAAATTGAAAACCCTAAAATAACTACTTTTGTTCTATAAGTTATTTACTTGAAGATCTGCATTTTGTTAATAGTTTAAAATTAAAAACTCTAAATTAACTACTTCTGTTCTATAAGTTATTTACATGAAGATCAGTATTTTGTTAATAGTTTAAAACTGAAAACCCTAAAATAACTACTTTTGTTCTATAAGTTATTTACTTGAAGAACAGAATTTTGTAGCAATGTAAAATCAAAATCTTCTAACTAATACTTTAGTTCTTTAAGTTATTTACTTGAAGATCAGAATTTTGCTAATAGTTTAAAATTAAAAACTCTAAATTAACTACTTCTGTTCTATAAGTTAAGTATATGAAGATCAGTATTTTGTTAATAGTTTAAAATTGAAAACCCTAAAATAACTACTTTTGTTCTATAAGTTATTTACTTGAAGATCTGCATTTTGTTAATAGTTTAAAATTAAAAACTCTAAAATAGCTACTTTAGTTCTATATGTTATTTACTTGTAGAACAGAATTTTGTAGCAATTTAAAATCAAAATCTTCTAACTAATACTTTAGTTCCTTAAGTTATTTACTTGAAGATCAGAATTTTGTTAATAGTTTAAAATTGAAAACCCTAAAATAACTACTTTTGTTCTATAAGTTATTTACTAGAAGATCAGTATTTTGTTAATAGTTTAAAATTGAAAACCCTAAAATAACTACTTTTGTTCTATAAGTTATTTACTTGTAGAACAGAATTTTGTAGCAATTTAAAATCAAAATCTTCTAACTAATACTTTAGTTCATTAAGTTATTTACTTGAAGATCAGAAGTTTGTTAATAGTTTAAAATTGAAAACCCTAAAATAACTACTTTTGTTCTATAAGTTATTTACTTGAAGATCAGAATATTGTTAATAGTTTAAAATTGAAAACTCTAAAATAACTACTTTAGTTCTATATGTTATTTACTTGTAGAACAGAATTTTGTAGCAATTTAAAATCAAAATCTTCTAACTAATACTTTAGTTCCTTAAGTTATTTACTTGAAGATCAGAATTTTGTTAATAGTTAAAAATTGAAAACCCTAAAATAACTAATTTTGTTCTATAAGTTATTTGCTTGAAGATCTGCATTTTGTTAGTAGTTTAAAATTAAAAACTCTAAATTAACTACTTCTGTTCTATAAGTTATTTACTTGAAGATCAGAATTTTGTTAATAGTTTAAAATTGAAAACTCTAAAATAACTACTTTTGTTCTATAAGTTATTTACTTGAAGAACAGAATTTTGTTAATAGTTTAAAATTAAAAACTCTAAGTTAACTACTTTTGTTCTATAAGTTATTTACTTGAAGATCTGCATTTTGTTAATAGTTTAAAATTAAAAACTCTAAATTAACTACTTCTGTTCTATAAGTTATTTACTTGAAGATCAGAATATTGTTAATAGTTTAAAATTGAAAACTCTAAAATAACTTCTTTTGTTCTATAAGTTATTTACTTGAAGAACAGAATTTTGTAGCAATGTAAAATCAAAATCTTCTAACTAATACTTTAGTTCTTTAAGTTATTTACTTGAAGATCAGAATTTTGCTAATAGTTTAAAATTGAAAACCCTAAAATAACTACTTTTGTTCTATAAGTTATTTACTTGAAGATCTGCATTTTGTTAATAGTTTAAAATTAAAAACTCTAAATTAACTACTTCTGTTCTATAAGTTATTTACATGAAGATCAGTATTTTGTTAATAGTTTAAAATTGAAAACCCTAAAATAACTACTTCTGTTCTAGAAGTTATATACATGAAGATCAGAATATTGTTAATAGTTTAAAATTGAAAACTCTAAAATAACTACTTTTGTTCTATAAGTTATTTACTTGTAGAACAGAATTTTGTAGCAATTTAAAATCAAAATCTTCTAACTAATACTTTAGTTCCTTAAGTTATTTACTTGAAGATCAGAATTTTGTTAATAGTTTAAAATTGAAAACCCTAAAATAACTACTTTTGTTCTATAAGTTATTTACTTGAAGATCTGCATTTTGTTAATAGTTTAAAATTAAAAACTCTTAATTAACTACTTCTGTTCTATAAATTATTTACATGAAGCTCAGTATTTTGTTAATAGTTTAAAATTGAAAACCCTAAAATAACTACTTCTGTTCTATAAGTTATTTACTTGAAGATCAGAATATTGTTAATAGTTTAAAATTGAAAACTCTAAAATAACTACTTTTGTTCTATAAGTTATTTACTTGTAGAACAGAATTTTGTAGCAATTTAAAATCAAAATCTCCTAACTAATACTTTAGTTCCTTAAGTTATTTACTTGAAGATCAGAATTTTGTTAATAGTTTAAAATTGAAAACTCTAAAATAGCTACTTTTGTTCTATAAGTTATTTACTTGAAGATCTGCATTTTGTTAATAGTTTAAAATTAAAAACTCTAAATTAACTACTTCTGTTCTATAAGTTATTTACATGAAGATCAGTATTTTGTTAATAGTTTAAAACTGAAAACCCTAAAATAACTACTTTTGTTCTATAAGTTATTTACTTGAAGAACAGAATTTTGTAGCAATGTAAAATCAAAATCTTCTAACTAATACTTTAGTTCTTTAAGTTATTTACTTGAAGATCAGAATTTTGCTAATAGTTTAAAATTAAAAACTCTAAATTAACTACTTCTGTTCTATAAGTTAAGTATATGAAGATCAGTATTTTGTTAATAGTTTAAAATTGAAAACCCTAAAATAACTACTTTTGTTCTATAAGTTATTTACTAGAAGATCAGTATTTTGTTAATAGTTTAAAATTGAAAACCCTAAAATAACTACTTTTGTTCTATAAGTTATTTACTTGTAGAACAGAATTTTGTAGCAATTTAAAATCAAAATCTTCTAACTAATACTTTAGTTCATTAAGTTATTTACTTGAAGATCAGAAGTTTGTTAATAGTTTAAAATTGAAAACCCTAAAATAACTACTTTTGTTCTATAAGTTATTTACTTGAAGATCAGAATATTGTTAATAGTTTAAAATTGAAAACTCTAAAATAACTACTTTAGTTCTATATGTTATTTACTTGTAGAACAGAATTTTGTAGCAATTTAAAATCAAAATCTTCTAACTAATACTTTAGTTCCTTAAGTTATTTACTTGAAGATCAGAATTTTGTTAATAGTTAAAAATTGAAAACCCTAAAATAACTAATTTTGTTCTATAAGTTATTTGCTTGAAGATCTGCATTTTGTTAGTAGTTTAAAATTAAAAACTCTAAATTAACTACTTTTGTTCTATAAGTTATTTACATGAAGATCAGTATTTTGTTAATAGTTTAAAATTGAAAACCCTAAAATAACTACTTTTGTTCTATAAGTTATTTACTTGAAGAACAGAATTTTGTAGCAATGTAAAATTAAAATCTTCTAACTAATACTATAGTTCTTTAAGTTATTTACTTGAAGATCAGAATTTTGCTAATAGTTTAAAATTAAAAACTCTAAATTAACTACTTCTGTTCTATAAGTTAAGTATATGAAGATCAGTATTTTGTTAATAGTTTAAAATTGAAAACCCTAAAATAACTACTTTTGTTCTATAAGTTATTTACTTGAAGATCTGCATTTTGTTAATAGTTTAAAATTAAAAACTCTAAAATAACTACTTTAGTTCTATATGTTATTTACTTGTAGAACAGAATTTTGTAGCAATTTAAAATAAAAATCTTCTAACTAATACTTTAGTTCCTTAAGTTATTTACTTGAAGATCAGAATTTTGTTAATAGTTTAAAATTGAAAACCCTAAAATAACTACTTTTGTTCTATAAGTTATTTACTAGTAGATCAGAATATTGTTAATAGTTTAAAATTGAAAACTCTAAAATAACTACTTTAGTTCTATATGTTATTTACTTGTAGAACAGAATTTTGTAGCAATTTAAAATCAAAATCTTCTAACTAATACTTTAGTTCCTTAAGTTATTTACTTGAAGATCAGAATTTTGTTAATAGTTTAAAATTGAAAACCCTAAAATAACTACTTTTGTTCTATAAGTTATTTACATGAAGATCAGTATTTTGTTAATAGTTTAAAATTGAAAACCCTAAAATAACTACTTTTGTTCTATAAGTTATTTACTTGTAGAACAGAATTTTGTAGCAATTTAAAATCAAAATCTTCTAACTAATACTTTAGTTCCTTAAGTTATTTACTTGAAGATCAGAATATTGTTAATAGTTTAAAATTGAAAACTCTAAAATAACTACTTTAGTTCTATATGTTATTTACTTGTAGAACAGAATTTTGTAGCAATTTAAAATCAAAATCTTCTAACTAATACTTTAGTTCCTTAAGTTATTTACTTGAAGATCAGAATTTTGTTAATAGTTAAAAATTGAAAACCCTAAAATAACTAATTTTGTTCTATAAGTTATTTGCTTGAAGATCTGCATTTTGTTAGTAGTTTAAAATTAAAAACTCTAAATTAACTACTTCTGTTCTATAAGTTATTTACTTGAAGATCAGAATTTTGTTAATAGTTTAAAATTGAAAACTCTAAAATAACTACTTTTGTTCTATAAGTTATTTACTTGAAGAACAGAATTTTGTTAATAGTTTAAAATTAAAAACTCTAAGTTAACTACTTTTGTTCTATAAGTTATTTACTTGAAGATCTGCATTTTGTTAATAGTTTAAAATTAAAAACTCTAAATTAACTACTTCTGTTCTATAAGTTATTTACTTGAAGATCAGAATATTGTTAATAGTTTAAAATTGAAAACTCTAAAATAACTTCTTTTGTTCTATAAGTTATTTACTTGAAGAACAGAATTTTGTAGCAATGTAAAATCAAAATCTTCTAACTAATACTTTAGTTCTTTAAGTTATTTACTTGAAGATCAGAATTTTGCTAATAGTTTAAAATTGAAAACCCTAAAATAACTACTTTTGTTCTATAAGTTATTTACTTGAAGATCTGCATTTTGTTAATAGTTTAAAATTAAAAACTCTAAATTAACTACTTCTGTTCTATAAGTTATTTACATGAAGATCAGTATTTTGTTAATAGTTTAAAATTGAAAACCCTAAAATAACTACTTCTGTTCTAGAAGTTATATACATGAAGATCAGAATATTGTTAATAGTTTAAAATTGAAAACTCTAAAATAACTACTTTTGTTCTATAAGTTATTTACTTGTAGAACAGAATTTTGTAGCAATTTAAAATCAAAATCTTCTAACTAATACTTTAGTTCCTTAAGTTATTTACTTGAAGATCAGAATTTTGTTAATAGTTTAAAATTGAAAACCCTAAAATAACTACTTTTGTTCTATAAGTTATTTACTTGAAGATCTGCATTTTGTTAATAGTTTAAAATTAAAAACTCTTAATTAACTACTTCTGTTCTATAAGTTATTTACATGAAGCTCAGTATTTTGTTAATAGTTTAAAATTGAAAACCCTAAAATAACTACTTCTGTTCTATAAGTTATTTACTTGAAGATCAGAATATTGTTAATAGTTTAAAATTGAAAACTCTAAAATAACTACTTTTGTTCTATAAGTTATTTACTTGTAGAACAGAATTTTGTAGCAATTTAAAATCAAAATCTCCTAACTAATACTTTAGTTCCTTAAGTTATTTACTTGAAGATCAGAATTTTGTTAATAGTTTAAAATTGAAAACCCTAAAATAACTACTTTTGTTCTATAAGTTATTTACTTGAAGATCTGCATTTTGTTAATAGTTTAAAATTAAAAACTCTAAATTAACTACTTCTGTTCTATAAGTTATTTACATGAAGATCAGCATTTTGTTAATAGTTTAAAATTGAAAACCCTAAAATAACTACTTTTGTTCTATAAGTTATTTACTTGAAGAACAGAATTTTGTAGCAATGTAAAATCAAAATCTTCTAACTAATACTTTAGTTCTTTAAGTTATTTACTTGAAGATCAGAATTTTGCTAATAGTTTAAAATTAAAAACTCTAAATTAACTACTTCCGTTCTATAAGTTAAGTATATGAAGATCAGTATTTTGTTAATAGTTTAAAATTGAAAACCCTAAAATAACTACTTTTGTTCTATAAGTTATTTACTTGAAGATCTGCATTTTGTTAATAGTTTAAAATTAAAAACTCTAAAATAACTACTTTAGTTCTATATGTTATTTACTTGTAGAACAGAATTTTGTAGCAATTTAAAATCAAAATCTTCTAACTAATACTTTAGTTCCTTAAGTTATTTACTTGAAGATCAGAATTTTGTTAATAGTTTAAAATTGAAAACCCTAAAATAACTACTTTTGTTCTATAAGTTATTTACTTGAAGATCAGAATATTGTTAATAGTTTAAAATTGAAAACTCTAAAATAACTACTTTAGTTCTATATGTTATTTACTTGTAGAACAGAATTTTGTAGCAATTTAAAATCAAAATCTTCTAACTAATACTTTAGTTCCTTAAGTTATTTACTTGAAGATCAGAATTTTGTTAATAGTTTAAAATTGAAAACCTTAAAATAACTACTTTTGTTCTATAAGTTATTTACATGAAGATCAGTATTTTGTTAATAGTTTAAAATTGAAAACCCTAAAATAACTACTTTAGTTCTATATGTTATTTACTTGTAGAACAGAATTTTGTAGCAATTTAAAATCAAAATCTTCTAACTAATACTTTAGTTCATTAAGTTATTTACTTGAAGATCAGAATTTTGTTAATAGTTTAAAATTGAAAACCCTAAAATAACTACTTTTGTTCTATAAGTTATTTACTTGAAGATCAGAATATTGTTAATAGTTTAAAATTGAAAACTCTAAAATAACTACTTTAGTTCTATATGTTATTTACTTGTAGAACAGAATTTTGTAGCAATTTAAAATCAAAATCTTCTAACTAATACTTTAGTTCCTTAAGTTATTTACTTGAAGATCAGAATTTTGTTAATAGTTAAAAATTGAAAACCCTAAAATAACTAATTTTGTTCTATAAGTTATTTGCTTGAAGATCTGCATTTTGTTAGTAGTTTAAAATTAAAAACTCTAAATTAACTACTTCTGTTCTATAAGTTATTTACTTGAAGATCAGAATTTTGTTAATAGTTTAAAATTGAAAACTCTAAAATAACTACTTTTGTTCTATAAGTTATTTACTTGAAGAACAGAATTTTGTTAATAGTTTAAAATTAAAAACTCTAAGTTAACTACTTTTGTTCTATAAGTTATTTACTTGAAGATCTGCATTTTGTTAATAGTTTAAAATTAAAAACTCTAAATTAACTACTTCTGTTCTATAAGTTATTTACTTGAAGATCAAAATATTGTTAATAGTTTAAAATTGAAAACTCTAAAATAACTACTTTTGTTCTATAAGTTATTTACTTGAAGATCAGAATTTTGCTAATAGTTTAAAATTGAAAACCCTAAAATAACTACTTTTGTTCTATAAGTTATTTACTTGAAGATCTGCATTTTGTTAATAGTTTAAAATTAAAAACTCTAAATTAACTACTTCTGTTCTATAAGTTATTTACATGAAGATCAGTATTTTGTTAATAGTTTAAAATTGAAAACCCTAAAATAACTACTTCTGTTCTATAAGTTATATACATGAAGATCAGAATATTGTTAATAGTTTAAAATTGAAAACTCTAAAATAACTACTTTTGTTCTATAAGTTATTTACTTGTAGAACAGAATTTTGTAGCAATTTAAAATCAAAATCTTCTAACTAATACTTTAGTTCCTTAAGTTATTTACTTGAAGATCAGAATTTTGTTAATAGTTTAAAATTGAAAACCCTAAAATAACTACTTTTGTTCCTTAAGTTATTTACTTGAAGATCAGAATTTTGTTAATAGTTTAAAATTGAAAACCCTAAAATAACTACTTTTGTTCTATAAGTTATTTACTTGAAGAACAGAATTTTGTAGCAATGTAAAATCAAAATCTTCTAACTAATACTTTAGTTCTTTAAGTTATTTACTTGAAGATCAGAATTTTGCTAATAGTTTAAAATTGAAAACCCTAAAATAACTACTTTTGTTCTATAAGTTATTTACTTGAAGATCTGCATTTTGTTAATAGTTTAAAATTAAAAACTCTAAATTAACTACTTCTGTGCTATAAGTTAAGTATATGAAGATCAGTATTTTGTTAATAGTTTAAAATTGAAAACCCTAAAATAACCACTTTTGTTCTATAAGTTATTTACTTGAAGATCTGCATTTTGTTAATAGCTTAAAATTAAAAACTCTAAATTAACTACTTCTGTTCTATAAGTTATTTACTTGAAGAACAGAATTTTGTAGCAATTTAAAATCAAAATCTTTTAACTAATACTTTAGTTCTTTAAGTTATTTACTTGAAGATCAGAATTTTGCTAATAGTTTAAAATTGAAAACCCTAAAATAACTACTTTTGTTCTATAAGTTATTTACTTGAAGATCTGCATTTTGTTAATAGTTTAAAATTAAAAACTCTTAATTAACTACTTCTGTTCTATAAGTTATTTACATGAAGATCAGTATTTTGTTAATAGTTTAAAATTGAAAACCCTAAAATAACTACTTCTGTTCTATAAGTTATTTACTTGAAGATCAGAATATTGTTAATAGTTTAAAATTGAAAACCCTAATATAACTACTTTTGTTCTATAAGTTATTTACTTGAAGATCTGCATTTTGTTAATAGTTTAAAATTAAAAACTCTAAATTAACTACTTCTGTTCTATAAGTTATTTACATGAAGATCAGTATTTTGTTAATAGTTTAAAATTGAAAACCCTAAAATAACTACATTTGTTCTATAAGTTATTTACTTGAAGAACAGAATTTTGTAGCGATGTAAAATCAAAATCTTCTAACTAATACTTTAGTTCTTTAAGTTATTTACTGGAAGATCAGAATTTTGCTAATAGTTTAAAATTAAAAACTCTAAATTAACTACTTCTGTTCTATAAGTTAAGTATATGAAGATCAGTATTTTGCTAATAGTTTAAAATTGAAAACCCTAAAATAACTACTTTTGTTCTATAAGTTATTTACTTGAAGATCTGCATTTTGTTAATAGTTTAAAATTAAAAACTCTTAATTAACTACTTCTGTTCTATAAGTTATTTACATGAAGATCAGTATTTTGTTAATAGTTTAAAATTGAAAACCCTAAAATAACTACTTCTGTTCTATAAGTTATTTACTTGAAGATCAGAATATTGTTAATAGTTTAAAATTGAAAACTCTAAAATAACTACTTTTGTTCTATAAGTTATTTACTTGTAGAACAGAATTTTGTAGCAATTTAAAATCAAAATCTCCTAACTAATACTTTAGTTCCTTTAGTTATTTACTTGAAGATCAGAATTTTGTTAATAGTTTAAAATTGAAAACCCTAAAATAACTACTTTTGTTCTATAAGTTATTTACTTGAAGATCTGCATTTTGTTAATAGTTTAAAATTAAAAACTCTAAAATAACTACTTTAGTTCTATATGTTATTTACTTGTAGAACAGAATTTTGTAGCAATTTAAAATCAAAATCTCCTAACTAATACTTTAGTTCCTTTAGTTATTTACTTGAAGATCAGAATTTTGTTAATAGTTTAAAATTGAAAACCATAAAATAACTACTTTTGTTCTATAAGTTATTTACTTGAAGATCTGCATTTTGTTAATAGTTTAAAATTAAAAACTCTAAAATAACTACTTTAGTTCTATATGTTATTTACTTGTAGAACAGAATTTTGTAGCAATTTAAAATCAAAATCTTCTAACTAATACTTTAGTTCCTTAAGTCATTTACTTGAAGATCAGAATTTTGTTAATAGTTTAAAATTGAAAACCCTAAAATAACTACTTTGGTTCTATAAGTTATTTACTAGAAGATCAGAATATTGTTAATAGTTTAAAATTGAAAACTCTAAAATAACTACTTTAGTTCTATATGTTATTTACTTGTAGAACAGAATTTTGTAGCAATTTAAAATCAAAATCTTCTAACTAATACTTTAGTTCCTTAAGTTATTTACTTGAAGATCAGAATTTTGTTAATAGTTTAAAATTGAAAACCCTAAAATAACTACTTTTGTTCTATAAGTTATTTACATGAAGATCAGTATTTTGTTAATAGTTTAAAATTGAAAACCCTAAAATAACTACTTTTGTTCTATAAGTTATTTACTTGAAGATCTGCATTTTGTTAATAGTTTAAAATTAAAAACTCTAAATTAACTACTTCTGTTCTATAAGTTATTTACTTGAAGATCAAAATATTGTTAATAGTTTAAAATTGAAAACTCTAAAATAACTACTTTTGTTCTATAAGTTATTTACTTGAAGATCAGAATTTTGCTAATAGTTTAAAATTGAAAACCCTAAAATAACTACTTTTGTTCTATAAGTTATTTACTTGAAGATCTGCATTTTGTTAATAGTTTAAAATTAAAAACTCTAAATTAACTACTTCTGTTCTATAAGTTATTTACATGAAGATCAGTATTTTGTTAATAGTTTAAAATTGAAAACCCTAAAATAACTACTTCTGTTCTATAAGTTATATACATGAAGATCAGAATATTGTTAATAGTTTAAAATTGAAAACTCTAAAATAACTACTTTTGTTCTATAAGTTATTTACTTGTAGAACAGAATTTTGTAGCAATTTAAAATCAAAATCTTCTAACTAATACTTTAGTTCCTTAAGTTATTTACTTGAAGATCAGAATTTTGTTAATAGTTTAAAATTGAAAACCCTAAAATAACTACTTTTGTTCTATAAGTTATTTACTTGAAGAACAGAATTTTGTAGCAATGTAAAATCAAAATCTTCTAACTAATACTTTAGTTCTTTAAGTTATTTACTTGAAGATCAGAATTTTGCTAATAGTTTAAAATTGAAAACCCTAAAATAACTACTTTTGTTCTATAAGTTATTTACTTGAAGATCTGCATTTTGTTAATAGTTTAAAATTAAAAACTCTAAATTAACTACTTCTGTGCTATAAGTTAAGTATATGAAGATCAGTATTTTGTTAATAGTTTAAAATTGAAAACCCTAAAATAACCACTTTTGTTCTATAAGTTATTTACTTGAAGATCTGCATTTTGTTAATAGCTTAAAATTAAAAACTCTAAATTAACTACTTCTGTTCTATAAGTTATTTACTTGAAGAACAGAATTTTGTAGCAATTTAAAATCAAAATCTTTTAACTAATACTTTAGTTCTTTAAGTTATTTACTTGAAGATCAGAATTTTGCTAATAGTTTAAAATTGAAAACCCTAAAATAACTACTTTTGTTCTATAAGTTATTTACTTGAAGATCTGCATTTTGTTAATAGTTTAAAATTAAAAACTCTTAATTAACTACTTCTGTTCTATAAGTTATTTACATGAAGATCAGTATTTTGTTAATAGTTTAAAATTGAAAACCCTAAAATAACTACTTCTGTTCTATAAGTTATTTACTTGAAGATCAGAATATTGTTAATAGTTTAAAATTGAAAACCCTAATATAACTACTTTTGTTCTATAAGTTATTTACTTGAAGATCTGCATTTTGTTAATAGTTTAAAATTAAAAACTCTAAATTAACTACTTCTGTTCTATAAGTTATTTACATGAAGATCAGTATTTTGTTAATAGTTTAAAATTGAAAACCCTAAAATAACTACATTTGTTCTATAAGTTATTTACTTGAAGAACAGAATTTTGTAGCGATGTAAAATCAAAATCTTCTAACTAATACTTTAGTTCTTTAAGTTATTTACTGGAAGATCAGAATTTTGCTAATAGTTTAAAATTAAAAACTCTAAATTAACTACTTCTGTTCTATAAGTTAAGTATATGAAGATCAGTATTTTGCTAATAGTTTAAAATTGAAAACCCTAAAATAACTACTTTTGTTCTATAAGTTATTTACTTGAAGATCTGCATTTTGTTAATAGTTTAAAATTAAAAACTCTTAATTAACTACTTCTGTTCTATAAGTTATTTACATGAAGATCAGTATTTTGTTAATAGTTTAAAATTGAAAACCCTAAAATAACTACTTCTGTTCTATAAGTTATTTACTTGAAGATCAGAATATTGTTAATAGTTTAAAATTGAAAACTCTAAAATAACTACTTTTGTTCTATAAGTTATTTACTTGTAGAACAGAATTTTGTAGCAATTTAAAATCAAAATCTCCTAACTAATACTTTAGTTCCTTTAGTTATTTACTTGAAGATCAGAATTTTGTTAATAGTTTAAAATTGAAAACCCTAAAATAACTACTTTTGTTCTATAAGTTATTTACTTGAAGATCTGCATTTTGTAAATAGTTTAAAATTAAAAACTCTAAAATAACTACTTTAGTTCTATATGTTATTTACTTGTAGAACAGAATTTTGTAGCAATTTAAAATCAAAATCTCCTAACTAATACTTTAGTTCCTTTAGTTATTTACTTGAAGATCAGAATTTTGTTAATAGTTTAAAATTGAAAACCATAAAATAACTACTTTTGTTCTATAAGTTATTTACTTGAAGATCTGCATTTTGTTAATAGTTTAAAATTAAAAACTCTAAAATAACTACTTTAGTTCTATATGTTATTTACTTGTAGAACAGAATTTTGTAGCAATTTAAAATCAAAATCTTCTAACTAATACTTTAGTTCCTTAAGTCATTTACTTGAAGATCAGAATTTTGTTAATAGTTTAAAATTGAAAACCCTAAAATAACTACTTTTGTTCTATAAGTTATTTACTAGAAGATCAGAATATTGTTAATAGTTTAAAATTGAAAACTCTAAAATAACTACTTTAGTTCTATATGTTATTTACTTGTAGAACAGAATTTTGTAGCAATTTAAAATCAAAATCTTCTAACTAATACTTTAGTTCCTTAAGTTATTTACTTGAAGATCAGAATTTTGTTAATAGTTTAAAATTGAAAACCCTAAAATAACTACTTTTGTTCTATAAGTTATTTACATGAAGATCAGTATTTTGTTAATAGTTTAAAATTGAAAACCCTAAAATAACTACTTTTGTTCTATAAGTTATTTACTTGTAGAACAGAATTTTGTAGCAATTTAAAATCAAAATCTTCTAACTAATACTTTAGTTCCTTAAGTTATTTACTCGAAGATCAGAATTTTGTTAATAGTTTAAAATTGAAAACCCTAAAATAACTACTTTTGTTCTATAAGTTATTTACTTGAAGATCAGAATATTGTTAATAGTTTAAAATTGAAAACTCTAAAATAACTACTTTAGTTCTATATGTTATTTACTTGTAGAACAGAATTTTGTAGCAATTTAAAATCAAAATCTTCTAACTAATACTTTAGTTCCTTAAGTTATTTACTTGAAGATCAGAATTTTGTTAATAGTTAAAAATTGAAAACCCTAAAATAACTAATTTTGTTCTATAAGTTATTTGCTTGAAGATCTGCATTTTGTTAGTAGTTTAAAATTAAAAACTCTAAATTAACTACTTCTGTTCTATAAGTTATTTACTTGAAGATCAGAATTTTGTTAATAGTTTAAAATTGAAAACTCTAAAATAACTACTTTTGTTCTATAAGTTATTTACTTGAAGAACAGAATTTTGTAGCAATGTAAAATCAAAATCTTCTAACTAATACTTTAGTTCTTTAAGTTATTTACTTGAAGATCAGAATTTTGCTAATAGTTTAAAATTGAAAACCCTAAAATAACTACTTTTGTTCTATAAGTTATTTACTTGAAGATCTGCATTTTGTTAATAGTTTAAAATTAAAAACTCTAAATTAACTACTTCTGTTCTATAAGTTATTTACATGAAGATCAGTATTTTGTTAATAGTTTAAAATTGAAAACCCTAAAATAACTACTTCTGTTCTATAAGTTATATACATGAAGATCAGAATATTGTTAATAGTTTAAAATAGAAAACTCTAAAATAACTACTTTTGTTCTCTAAGTTATTTACTTGTAGAACAGAATTTTGTAGCAATTTAAAATCAAAATCTTCTAACTAATACTTTAGTTCCTTAAGTTATTTACTTGAAGATCAGAATTTTGTTAATAGTTAAAAATTGAAAACCCTAAAATAACTAATTTTGTTCTATAAGTTATTTGCTTGAAGATCTGCATTTTGTTAGTAGTTTAAAATTAAAAACTCTAAATTAACTACTTCTGTTCTATAAGTTATTTACTTGAAGATCTGCATTTTGTTAATAGTTTAAAATTAAAAACTCTTAATTAACTACTTCTGTTCTATAAGTTATTTACATGAAGATCAGTATTTTGTTAATAGTTTAAAATTGAAAACCCTAAAATAACTACTTCTGTTCTATAAGTTATTTACTTGAAGATCAGAATATTGTTAATAGTTTAAAATTGAAAACTCTAAAATAACTACTTCTGTTCTATAAGTTATTTACTTGAAGATCAGAATATTGTTAATAGTTTAAAATTGTAAACCCTAAAATAACTACTTTTGTTCTATAAGTTATTTACTTGAAGAACAGAATTTTGTAGCAATTTAAAATCAAAATATTTTAACTAATACTTTAGTTCTTTAAGTTATTTACTTGAAGATCTTGAAGTTATTTACTTGAAGATCTGCATTTTGTTAATAGTTTAAAATTAAAAACTCTAAATTAACTACTTCTGTTCTATAAGTTATTTACATGAAGATCAGTATTTTGTTAATAGTTTAAAATTGAAAACCCTAAAATAACTACTTCTGTTCTATAAGTTATTTACTTGAAGATCAGAATATTGTTAATAGTTTAAAATTGAAAACTCTAAAATAACTACTTTTGTTCTATAAGTTATTTACTTGTAGAACAGAATTTTGTAGCAATTTAAAATCAAAATCTCCTAACTAATACTTTAGTTCGTTAAGTTATTTACTTGAAGATCAGAATTTTGTTAATAGTTTAAAATTGAAAACCCTAAAATAACTACTTTTGTTCTATAAGTTATTTACTTGAAGATCTGCATTTTGTTAATAGTTTAAAATTAAAAACTCTAAATTAACTACTTCTGTTCTATAAGTTATTTACATGAAGATCAGTATTTTGTTAATAGTTTAAAATTGAAAACCCTAAAATAACTACTTTTGTTCTATAAGTTATTTACTTGAAGATCAGAATATTGTTAATAGTTTAAAATTGAAAACTCTAAAATAACTACTTTAGTTCTATATGTTATTTACTTGTAGAACAGAATTTTGTAGCAATTTAAAATCAAAATCTTCTAACTAATACTTTAGTTCCTTAAGTTATTTACTTGAAGATCAGAATTTTGTTAATAGTTAAAAATTGAAAACCCTAAAATAACTAATTTTGTTCTATAAGTTATTTGCTTGAAGATCTGCATTTTGTTAGTAGTTTAAAATTAAAAACTCTAAATTAACTACTTCTGTTCTATAAGTTATTTACTTGAAGATCAGAATTTTGTTAATAGTTTAAAATTGAAAACTCTAAAATAACTACTTTTGTTCTATAAGTTATTTACTTGAAGATCTGCATTTTGTTAATAGTTTAAAATTAAAAACTCTAAATTAACTACTTCTGTTCTATAAGTTATTTACTTGAAGATCAGAATATTGTTAATAGTTTAAAATTGAAAACTCTAAAATATCTACTTTTGTTCTATAAGTTATTTACTTGAAGAACAGAATTTTGTAGCAATGTAAAATCAAAATCTTCTAACTAATACTTTAGTTCTTTAAGTTATTTACTTGAAGATCAGAATTTTGCTAATAGTTTAAAATTGAAAACCCTAAAATAACTACTTTTGTTCTATAAGTTATTTACTTGAAGATCTGCATTTTGTTAATAGTTTAAAATTAAAAACTCTAAATTAACTACTTCTGTTCTATAAGTTATTTACATGAAGATCAGTATTTTGTTAATAGTTTAAAATTGAAAACCCTAAAATAACTACTTCTGTTCTATAAGTTATATACATGAAGATCAGAATATTGTTAATAGTTTAAAATAGAAAACTCTAAAATAACTACTTTTGTTCTCTAAGTTATTTACTTGTAGAACAGAATTTTGTAGCAATTTAAAATCAAAATCTTCTAACTAATACTTTAGTTCCTTAAGTTATTTACTTGAAGATCAGAATTTTGTTAATAGTTAAAAATTGAAAACCCTAAAATAACTAATTTTGTTCTATAAGTTATTTGCTTGAAGATCTGCATTTTGTTAGTAGTTTAAAATTAAAAACTCTAAATTAACTACTTCTGTTCTATAAGTTATTTACTTGAAGATCTGCATTTTGTTAATAGTTTAAAATTGAAAACCCTAAAATAACTACTTTTGTTCTATAAGTTATTTACTTGAAGATCTGCATTTTGTTGATAGTTTAAAATTAAAAACTCTAAATTAACTACTTCTGTTCTATAAGTTATTTACTTTAAGATCAGTATTTTGTTAATAGTTTAAAATTGAAAACCCTAAAATAACTACTTTTGTTCTATTAGTTATTTACATGAAGATCAGTATTTTGTTAATAGTTTAAAATTGAATACCCTAAAATAACTACTTTTGTTCTATAAGTTATTTACTTGTAGAACAGAATTTTGTAGCAATTTAAAATCAAAATCTTCTAACTAATACTTTAGTTCCTTAAGTTATTTACTTGAAGATCAGAATTTTGTTAATAGTTTAAAATTGAAAACCCTAAAATAACTACTTTTGTTCTATAAGTTATTTACTTGAAGATCAGAATATTGTTAATAGTTTAAAATTGAAAACTCTAAAATAACTACTTTAGTTCTATAAGTTATTTACTTGTAGAACAGAATTTTGTAGCAATTTAAAATCAAAATCTTCTAACTAATACTTTAGTTCTTTAAGTTATTTACTTTAAGATCAGAATTTTGTTAATAGTTTAAAATTGAAAACCCTAAAATAACTACTTTTGTTCTATAAGTTATTTACTTGAAGAACAGAATTTTGTAGCAATGTAAAGTCAAAATCTTCTAACTAATACTTTAGTTCTTTAAGTTATTTACTTGAAGATCAGAATTTTATAATAGTTTAAAATTGAAAACCCTAAAATAACTAATTTTGTTCTATAAGTTATTTACTTGAAGATCTGCATTTTGTTAGTAGTTTAAAATTAAAAACTCTAAATTAACTACTTCTGTTCTATAAGTTATTTACTTGAAGATCTGCATTTTGTTAATAGTTTAAAATTAAAAACTCTAAATTAACTACTTCTGTTCTATAAGTTAAGTATATCAAGATCAGTATTTTGTTAATAGTTTAAAATTGAAAACCCTAAACAACTACTTTTGTTCTATAAGTTATTTACTTGAAGATCTGCATTTTGTTAATAGTTTAAAATTAAAAACTCTAAATTAACTACTTCTGTTCTATAAGTTATTTACTTGAAGAACAGAATTTTGTAGCAATTTAAAATCAAAATCTTCTAACTAATACTTTAGTTCCTTAAGTTATTTACTTGAAGATCAGAATTTTGTTAATAGTTAAAAATTGAAAACCCTAAAATAACTAATTTTGTTCTATAAGTTATTTGCTTGAAGATCTGCATTTTGTTAGTAGTTTAAAATTAAAAACTCTAAATTAACTACTTCTGTTCTATAAGTTATTTACTTGAAGATCAGAATTTTGTTAATAGTTTAAAATTGAAAACTCTAAAATAACTACTTTTGTTCTATAAGTTATTTACTTGAAGAACAGAATTTTGTTAATAGTTTAAAATTAAAAACTCTAAGTTAACTACTTTTGTTCTATAAGTTATTTACTTGAAGATCTGCATTTTGTTAATAGTTTAAAATTAAAAACTCTAAATTAACTACTTCTGTTCTATAAGTTATTTACTTGAAGATCAGAATATTGTTAATAGTTTAAAATTGAAAACTCTAAAATAACTACTTTTGTTCTATAAGTTATTTACTTGAAGAACAGAATTTTGTAGCAATGTAAAATCAAAATCTTCTAACTAATACTTTAGTTCTTTAAGTTATTTACTTGAAGATCAGAATTTTGCTAATAGTTTAAAATTGAAAACCCTAAAATAACTACTTTTGTTCTATAAGTTATTTACTTGAAGATCTGCATTTTGTTAATAGTTTAAAATTAAAAACTCTAAATTAACTACTTCTGTTCTATAAGTTATTTACATGAAGATCAGTATTTTGTTAATAGTTTAAAATTGAAAACCCTAAAATAACTACTTCTGTTCTATAAGTTATATACATGAAGATCAGAATATTGTTAATAGTTTAAAATAGAAAACTCTAAAATAACTACTTTTGTTCTATAAGTTATTTACTTGTAGAACAGAATTTTGTAGCAATTTAAAATCAAAATCTTCTAACTAATTCTTTAGTTCCTTAAGTTATTTACTTGAAGATCAGAATTTTGTTAATAGTTTAAAATTGAAAACCCTAAAATAACTACTTTTGTTCTATAAGTTATTTACTTGAAGAACAGAATTTTGTAGCAATGTAAAATCAAAATCTTCTAACTAATACTTTAGTTCTTTAAGTTATTTACTTGAAGAGCAGAATTTTGCTAATAGTTTAAAATTGAAAACCCTAAAATAACTACTTTTGTTCTATAAGTTATTTACTTGAAGATCTGCATTTTGTTAAGAGTTTAAAATTAAAAACTCTAAATTAACTACTTCTGTTCTATAAGTTAAGTATATGAAGATCAGTATTTTGTTAATAGTTTAAAATTGAAAACCCTAAAATAACTACTTTTGTTCTATAAGTTATTTACTTGAAGATCTGCATTTTGTTAATAGTTTAAAATTAAAAACTCTAAATTAACTACTTCTGTTTTATAAGTTATTTACTTGAAGAACAGAATTTTGTAGCAATTTAAAATCAAAATCTTTTAACTAATACTTTAGTTCTTTAAGTTATTTACTTGAAGATCTTGAAGTTATTTACTTGAAGATCTGCATTTTGTTAATAGTTTAAAATTAAAAACTCTTAATTAACTACTTCTGTTCTATAAGTTATTTACATGAAGATCAGTATTTTGTTAATAGTTTAAAATTGAAAACCCTAAAATAACTACTTCTGTTCTATAAGTTATTTACTTGAAGATCAGAATATTGTTAATAGTTTAAAATTGAAAACCCTAAAATAACTACTTTTGTTCTATAAGTTATTTACTTGAAGAACAGAATTTTGTAGCAATTTAAAATCAAAATATTTTAACTAATACTTTAGTTCTTTAAGTTATTTACTTGAAGATCTTGAAGTTATTTACTTGAAGATCTGCATTTTGTTAATAGTTTAAAATTAAAAACTCTAAATTAACTACTTCTGTTCTATAAGTTATTTACATGAAGATCAGTATTTTGTTAATAGTTTAAAATTGAAAGCCCTAAAATAACTACTTCTGTTCTATAAGTTATTTACTTGAAGATCAGAATATTGTTAATAGTTTAAAATTGAAAACTCTAAAATAACTACTTTTGTTCTATAAGTTATTTACTTGTAGAACAGAATTTTGTAGCAATTTAAAATCAAAATCTCCTAACTAATACTTTAGTTCGTTAAGTTATTTACTTGAAGATCAGAATTTTGTTAATAGTTTAAAATTGAAAACCCTAAAATAACTACTTTTGTTTTATAAGTTATTTACTTGAAGATCTGCATTTTGTTAATAGTTTAAAATTGAAAACCCTAAAATAACTACTTCTGTTCTATAAGTTATTTACTTGAAGATCAGAATATTGTTAATAGTTTAAAATTGAAAACCCTAAAATAACTACTTTTGTTCTATAAGTTATTTACTTGAAGAACAGAATTTTGTAGCAATGTAAAATCAAAATCTTCTAACTAATACTTTAGTTCTTTAAGTTATTTACTTGAAGATCAGAATTTTACTAATAGTTTAAAATTAAAAACTCTAAATTAACTACTTCTGTTCTATAAGTTAAGTATATGAAGATCAGTATTTTGTTAATATTTTAAAATTGAAAACCCTAAAATAACCACTTTTGTTCTATAAGTTATTTACTTGAAGATCTGCATTTTGTTAATAGTTTAAAATTAAAAACTCTAAATTAACTACTTCTTTTCTATAAGTTAAGTATATGAAGATCAGTATTTTGTTAATAGTTTAAAATTGAAAACCCTAAAATAACTACTTTTGTTCTATTAGTTATTTACATGAAGATCAGTATTTTGTTAATAGTTTAAAATTGAATACCCTAAAATAACTACTTTTGTTCTATAAGTTATTTACTTGTAGAACAGAATTTTGTAGCAATTTAAAATCAAAATCTTCTAACTAATACTTTAGTTCCTTAAGTTATTTACTTGAAGATCAGAATTTTGTTAATAGTTTAAAATTGAAAACCCTAAAATAACTACTTTTGTTCTATAAGTTATTTACTTGAAGATCAGAATATTGTTAATAGTTTAAAATTGAAAACTCTAAAATAACTACTTTAGTTCTATAAGTTATTTACTTGTAGAACAGAATTTTGTAGCAATTTAAAATCAAAATCTTCTAACTAATACTTTAGTTCTTTAAGTTATTTACTTGAAGATCAGAATTTTGTTAATAGTTTAAAATTGAAAACCCTAAAATAACTACTTTTGTTCTATAAGTTATTTACTTGAAGAACAGAATTTTGTAGCAATGTAAAGTCAAAATCTTCTAACTAATACTTTAGTTCTTTAAGTTATTTACTTGAAGATCAGAATTTTATAATAGTTTAAAATTGAAAACCCTAAAATAACTAATTTTGTTCTATAAGTTATTTACTTGAAGATCTGCATTTTGTTAGTAGTTTAAAATTAAAAACTCTAAATTAACTACTTCTGTTCTATAAGTTATTTACTTGAAGATCTGCATTTTGTTAATAGTTTAAAATTAAAAACTCTAAATTAACTACTTCTGTTCTATAAGTTAAGTATATGAAGATCAGTATTTTGTTAATAGTTTAAAATTGAAAACCCTAAACAACTACTTTTGTTCTATAAGTTATTTACTTGAAGATCTGCATTTTGTTAATAGTTTAAAATTAAAAACTCTAAATTAACTACTTCTGTTCTATAAGTTATTTACTTGAAGAACAGAATTTTGTAGCAATTTAAAATCAAAATCTTTTAACTAATACTTTAGTTCTTTAAGTTATTTACTTGAAGATCAGAATTTTGCTAATAGTTTAAAATTGAAAACCCTAAAATAACTACTTTTGTTCTATAAGTTATTTACTTGAAGATCTGCATTTTGTTAATAGTTTAAAATTAAAAACTCTTAATTAACTACTTCTGTTCTATAAGTTATTTACATGAAGATCAGTATTTTGTTAATAGTTTAAAATTGAAAACCCTAAAATAACTACTTCTGTTCTATAAGTTATTTACTTGAAGATCAGAATATTGTTAATAGTTTAAAATTGAAAACCCTAAAATAACTACTTTTGTTCTATAAGTTATTTACTTGAAGATCTGCATTTTGTTAATAGTTTAAAATTAAAAACTCTAAATTAACTACTTCTGTTCTATAAGTTATTTACATGAAGATCAATATTTTGTTAATAGTTTAAAATTGAAAACCCTAAAATAACTACTTTTGTTCTATAAGTTATTTACTTGAAGAACAGAATTTTGTAGCAATGTAAAATCAAAATCTTCTAACTAATACTTAAGTTCTTTAAGTTATTTACTTGAAGATCAGAATTTTGCTAATAGTTTAAAATTAAAAACTCTAAATTAACTACTTCTGTTCTATAAGTTAGGTATATGAAGATCAGTATTTTGCTAATAGTTTAAAATTGAAAACCCTAAAATAACTACTTTTGTTCTATAAGTTATTTACTTGAAGATCTGCATTTTGTTAATAGTTTAAAATTAAAAACTCTAAATTAACTACTTCTGTTCTATAAGTTAATTATATGAAGATCAGTATTTTGTTAATAGTTTAAAATTGAAAACCCTAAAATAACTACTTTTGTTCTATAAGTTATTTACTTGAAGATCTGCATTTTGTTAATAGTTTAAAATTAAAATCTCTAAATTAACTACTTCTGTTCTATAAGTTATTTACTTGAAGAACAGAATTTTGTAGCAATGTAAAGTCAAAATCTTCTAACTAATACTTTAGTTCTTTAAGTTATTTACTTGAAGATCAGAATTTTATAATAGTTTAAAATTGAAAACCCTAAAATAACTAATTTTGTTCTATAAGTTATTTACTTGAAGATCTGCATTTTGTTAATAGTATAAAATTAAAAACTCTTAATTAACTACTTCTGTTCTATAAGTTATTTACTTGAAGATCTGCATTTTGTTAATAGTTTAAAATTATAAACTCTAAATTAACTACTTCTGTTCTATAAGTTATTTACATGAAGATCAGTATTTTGTTAATAGTTTAAAATTGAAAACCCTAAAATAACTACTTTTGTTCTATAAGTTATTTACTTGAAGAACAGAATTTTGTAGCAATGTAAAATCAAAATCTTCTAACTAATACTTTAGTTCTTTAAGTTATTTACTTGAAGATCAGAATTTTGCTAATAGTTTAAAATTAAAAACTCTAAATTAACTACTTCTGTTCTATAAGTTAAGTATATGAAGATCAGTATTTTGTTAATAGTTTAAAATTGAAAACCCTAAAATAACCACTTTTGTTCTATAAGTTATTTACTTGAAGATCTGCATTTTGTTAATAGTTTAAAATTAAAAACTCTAAATTAACTACTTCTGTTCTATAAGTTAAGTATATGAAGATCAGTATTTTGTTAATAGTTTAAAATTGAAAACCCTAAAATAACTACTTTTGTTCTATAAGTTATTTACTTGAAGATCTGCATTTTGTTAATAGTTTAAAATTAAAAACTCTAAATTAACTACTTCTGTTCTATAAGTTATTTACTTGAAGATCAGTATTTTGTTAATAGTTTAAAATTGAAAACCCTAAAATAACTACTTTTGTTCTATTAGTTATTTACATGAAGATCAGTATTTTGTTAATAGTTTAAAATTGAAAACCCTAAAATAACTACTTTTGTTCTATAAGTTATTTACTTGTAGAACAGAATTTTGTAGCAATTTAAAATCAAAATCTTCTAACAAATACTTTAGTTCCTTAAGTTATTTACTTGAAGATCAGAATTTTGTTAATAGTTTAAAATTGAAAACCCTAAAATAACTACTTTTGTTCTATAAGTTATTTACTTGAAGATCAGAATATTGTTAATAGTTTAAAATTGAAAACTCTAAAATACCTATTCAGTTCTATAAGTTATTTACTTGTAGAACAGAATTTTGTAGCAATTTAAAATCAAAATCTTCTAACTAATACTTTAGTTCCTTAAGTTATTTACTTGAAGATCAGAATTTTGTTAATAGTTTAAAATTGAAAACCCTAAAATAACTACTTCTGTTCTATAAGTTATTTACTTGAAGAACAGAATTTTGTAGCAATGTAAAGTCAAAATCTTCTAACTAATACTTTAGTTCTTTAAGTTATTTACTTGAAGATCAGAATTTTATAATAGTTTAAAATTGAAAACCCTAAAATAACTAATTTTGTTCTATAAGTTATTTACTTGAAGATCTGCATTTTGTTAATAGTTTAAAATTAAAAACTCTTAATTAACTACTTCTGTTCTATAAGTTATTTACATGAAGATCAGTATTTTGTTAATAGTTTAAAATTGAAAACCCTAAAATAACTACTTCTGTTCTATAAGTTATTTACTTGAAGATCAGAATATTGTTAATAGTTTAAAATTGAAAACTCTAAAATAGCTACTTTTGATCTATAATTTATTTACTTGTAGAACAGAATTTTGTAGCAATTTAAAATCAAAATCTCCTAACTAATACTTTAGATCCTTAAGTTATTTACTTGAAGATCAGAATTTTGTTAATAGTTTAAAATTGAAAACCCTAAAATAACTACTTTTGTTCTATAAGTTATTTACTTGAAGATCTGCATTTTGTTAATAGTATAAAATTAAAAACTCTTAATTAACTACTTCTGTTCTATAAGTTATTTACTTGAAGATCTGCATTTTGTTAATAGTTTAAAATTATAAACTCTAAATTAACTACTTCTGTTCTATAAGTTATTTACATGAAGATCAGTATTTTGTTAATAGTTTAAAATTGAAAACCCTAAAATAACTACTTTTGTTCTATAAGTTATTTACTTGAAGAACAGAATTTTGTAGCAATGTAAAATCAAAATCTTCTAACTAATACTTTAGTTCTTTAAGTTATTTACTTGAAGATCAGAATTTTGCTAATAGTTTAAAATTAAAAACTCTAAATTAACTACTTCTGTTCTATAAGTTAAGTATATGAAGATCAGTATTTTGTTAATAGTTTAAAATTGAAAACCCTAAAATAACCACTTTTGTTCTATAAGTTATTTACTTGAAGATCTGCATTTTGTTAATAGTTTAAAATTAAAAACTCTAAATTAACTACTTCTGTTCTATAAGTTAAGTATATGAAGATCAGTATTTTGTTAATAGTTTAAAATTGAAAACCCTAAAATAACTACTTTTGTTCTATAAGTTATTTACTTGAAGATCTGCATTTTGTTAATAGTTTAAAATTAAAAACTCTAAATTAACTACTTCTGTTCTATAAGTTATTTACTTGAAGATCAGTATTTTGTTAATAGTTTAAAATTGAAAACCCTAAAATAACTACTTTTGTTCTATTAGTTATTTACATGAAGATCAGTATTTTGTTAATAGTTTAAAATTGAAAACCCTAAAATAACTACTTTTGTTCTATAAGTTATTTACTTGTAGAACAGAATTTTGTAGCAATTTAAAATCAAAATCTTCTAACAAATACTTTAGTTCCTTAAGTTATTTACTTGAAGATCAGAATTTTGTTAATAGTTTAAAATTGAAAACCCTAAAATAACTACTTTTGTTCTATAAGTTATTTACTTGAAGATCAGAATATTGTTAATAGTTTAAAATTGAAAACTCTAAAATACCTATTCAGTTCTATAAGTTATTTACTTGTAGAACAGAATTTTGTAGCAATTTAAAATCAAAATCTTCTAACTAATACTTTAGTTCCTTAAGTTATTTACTTGAAGATCAGAATTTTGTTAATAGTTTAAAATTGAAAACCCTAAAATAACTACTTCTGTTCTATAAGTTATTTACTTGAAGAACAGAATTTTGTAGCAATGTAAAGTCAAAATCTTCTAACTAATACTTTAGTTCTTTAAGTTATTTACTTGAAGATCAGAATTTTATAATAGTTTAAAATTGAAAACCCTAAAATAACTAATTTTGTTCTATAAGTTATTTACTTGAAGATCTGCATTTTGTTAATAGTTTAAAATTAAAAACTCTTAATTAACTACTTCTGTTCTATAAGTTATTTACATGAAGATCAGTATTTTGTTAATAGTTTAAAATTGAAAACCCTAAAATAACTACTTCTGTTCTATAAGTTATTTACTTGAAGATCAGAATATTGTTAATAGTTTAAAATTGAAAACTCTAAAATAGCTACTTTTGATCTATAATTTATTTACTTGTAGAACAGAATTTTGTAGCAATTTAAAATCAAAATCTCCTAACTAATACTTTAGATCCTTAAGTTATTTACTTGAAGATCAGAATTTTGTTAATAGTTTAAAATTGAAAACCCTAAAATAACTACTTTTGTTCTATAAGTTATTTACTTGAAGATCTGCATTTTGTTAATAGTTTAAAATTAAAAACTCTAAATTAACTACTTCTGTTCTATAAGTTATTTACATGAAGATCAGTATTTTGTTAATAGTTTAAAATTGAAAACCCTAAAATAACTACTTTTGTTCTATAAGTTATTTACTTGAAGAACAGAATTTTGTAGCAATGTAAAATCAAAATCTTCTAACTAATACTTTAGTTCTTTAAGTTATTTACTTGAAGATCAGAATTTTGCTAATAGTTTAAAATTAAAAACTCTAAATTAACTACTTCTGTTCTATAAGTTAAGTATATGAAGATCAGTATTTTGTTAATAGTTTAAAATTGAAAACCCTAAAATAACCACTTTTGTTCTATAAGTTATTTACTTGAAGATCTGCATTTTGTTAATAGTTTAAAATTAAAAACTCTAAATTAACTACTTCTGTTCTATAAGTTAAGTATATGAAGATCAGTATTTTGTTAATAGTTTAAAATTGAAAACCCTAAAATAACTACTTTTGTTCTATAAGTTATTTACTTGAAGATCTGCATTTTGTTAATAGTTTAAAATTAAAAACTCTAAATTAACTACTTCTGTTCTTTAAGTTATTTACTTGAAGATCAGTATTTTGTTAATAGTTTAAAATTGAAAACCCTAAAATAACTACTTTTGTTCTATTAGTTATTTACATGAAGATCAGTATTTTGTTAATAGTTTAAAATTGAAAACCCTAAAATAACTACTTTTGTTCTATAAGTTATTTACTTGTAGAACAGAATTTTGTAGCAATTTAAAATCAAAATCTTCTAACTAATACTTAAGTTCCTTAAGTTATTTACTGGAAGATCAGAATTTTGTTAATAGTTTAAAATTGAAAACCCTAAAATAACTACTTTTGTTCTATAAGTTATTTACTTGAAGATCAGAATATTGTTAATAGTTTAAAATTGAAAACTCTAAAATAACTATTTAGTTCTATAAGTTATTTACTTGTAGAACAGAATTTTGTAGCAATTTAAAATCAAAATCTTCTAACTACTACTTTAGTTCCTTAAGTTATTTACTTGAAAATCAGAATTTTGTTAATAGTTTAAAATTGAAAACCCTAAAATAACTACTTTTGTTCTATAAGTTATTTACTTGAAGAACAGAATTTTGTAGCAATGTAAAGTCAAAATCTTCTAACTAATACTTTAGTTCTTTAAGTTATTTACTTGAAGATCAGAATTTTATAATAGTTTAAAATTGAAAACCCTAAAATAACTAATTTTGTTCTATAAGTTATTTACTTGAAGATCAGAATATTGTTAATAGTTTAAAATTGAAAACTCTAAAATAACTATTTAGTTCTATAAGTTATTTACTTGTAGAACAGAATTTTGTAGCAATGTAAAGTCAAAATCTTCTAACTAATACTTTAGTTCTTTAAGTTATTTACTTGAAGATCAGAATTTTATAATAGTTTAAAATTGAAAACCCTAAAATAACTACTTTTGTTCTAAAAGTTATTTACTTGTAGAACAGAATTTTGTAGCAATTTAAAATCAAAATCTTCTAACTAATACTTTAGTTCCTTAAGTTATTTACTCGAAGATCAGAATTTTGTTAATAGTTTAAAATTAAAAACCCTAAAATAACTACTTTTGTTCTATAAGTTATTTACTTGAAGATCAGAATATTGTTAATAGTTTAAAATTGAAAACTCTAAAATAACTACTTTAGTTCTATATGTTATTTACTTGTAGAACAGAATTTTGTAGCAATTTAAAATCAAAATCTTCTAACTAATACTTTAGTTCCTTAAGTTATTTACTTGAAGATCAGAATTTTGTTAATAGTTAAAAATTGAAAACCCTAAAATAACTAATTTTGTTCTATAAGTTATTTGCTTGAAGATCTGCATTTTGTTAGTAGTTTAAAATTAAAAACTCTAAATTAACTACTTTTGTTCTATAAGTTATTTACTTGAAGATCAGAATTTTGTTAATAGTTTAAAATTGAAAACTCTAAAATAACTACTTTTGTTCTATAAGTTATTTACTTGAAGAACAGAATTTTGTTAATAGTTTAAAATTAAATACTCTAAGTTAACTACTTTTGTTCTATAAGTTATTTACTTGAAGATCTGCATTTTGTTAATAGTTTAAAATTAAAAACTCTAAATTAACTACTTCTGTTCTATAAGTTATTTACTTGAAGATCAGAATATTGTTAATAGTTTAAAATTGAAAACTCTAAAATAACTACTTTTGTTCTATATGTTATTTACTTGAAGAACAGAATTTTGTAGCAATGTAAAATCAAAATCTTCTAACTAATACTTTAGTTCTTTAAGTTATTTACTTGAAGATCAGAATTTTGCTAATAGTTTAAAATTGAAAACCCTAAAATAACTACTTTTGTTCTATAAGTTATTTACTTGAAGATCTGCATTTTGTTAATAGTTTAAAATTAAAAACTCTAAATTAACTACTTCTGTTCTATAAGTTATTTACATGAAGATCAGTATTTTGTTAATAGTTTAAAATTGAAAACCCTAAAATAACTACTTCTGTTCTATAAGTTATATACATGAAGATCAGAATATTGTTAATAGTTTAAAATAGAAAACTCTAAAATAACTACTTTTGTTCTATAAGTTATTTACTTGTAGAACAGAATTTTGTAGCAATTTAAAATCAAAATCTTCTAACTAATACTTTAGTTCCTTAAGTTATTTACTTGAAGATCAGAATTTTGATAATAGTTTAAAATTGAAAACCCTAAAATAACTACTTTTGTTCTATAAGTTATTTACTTGAAGATCAGAATATTGTTAATAGTTTAAAATTGAAAACTCTAAAATAACTACTTTTGTTCTATATGTTATTTACTTGAAGAACAGAATTTTGTAGCAATGTAAAATCAAAATCTTCTAACTAATACTTTAGTTCTTTAAGTTATTTACTTGAAGATCAGAATTTTGCTAATAGTTTAAAATTGAAAACCCTAAAATAACTACTTTTGTTCTATAAGTTATTTACTTGAAGATCTGCATTTTGTTAATAGTTTAAAATTAAAAACTCTAAATTAACTACTTCTGTTCTATAAGTTATTTACATGAAGATCAGTATTTTGTTAATAGTTTAAAATTGAAAACCCTAAAATAACTACTTCTGTTCTATAAGTTATATACATGAAGATCAGAATATTGTTAATAGTTTAAAATAGAAAACTCTAAAATAACTACTTTTGTTCTATAAGTTATTTACTTGTAGAACAGAATTTTGTAGCAATTTAAAATCAAAATCTTCTAACTAATACTTTAGTTCCTTAAGTTATTTACTTGAAGATCAGAATTTTGATAATAGTTTAAAATTGAAAACCCTAAAATAACTACTTTTGTTCTATAAGTTATTTACTTGAAGAACAGAATTTTGTAGCAATGTAAAATCAAAATCTTCTAACTAATACTTTAGTTCTTTAAGTTATTTACTTGAAGAGCAGAATTTTGCTAATAGTTTAAAATTGAAAACCCTAAAATAACTACTTTTGTTCTATAAGTTATTTACTTGAAGATCTGCATTTTGTTAATAGTTTAAAATTAAAAACTCTAAATTAACTACTTCTGTTCTATAAGTTAAGTATATGAAGATCAGTATTTTGTTAATAGTTTAAAATTGAAAACCCTAAAATAACTACTTTTGTTCTATAAGTTATTTACTTGAAGATCTGCATTTTGTTAATAGTTTAAAATTAAAAACTCTAAATTAACTACTTCTGTTCTATAAGTTATTTACTTGAAGAACAGAATTTTGTAGCAATTTAAAATCAAAATCTTTTAACTAATACTTTAGTTCTTTAAGTTATTTACTTGAAGATCAGAATTTTGCTAATAGTTTAAAATTGAAAACCCTAAAATAACTACTTTTGTTCTATAAGTTATTTACTTGAAGATCTGCATTTTGTTAATAGTTTAAAATTAAAAACTCTTAATTGCCTACTTCTGTTCTATAAGTTATTTACATGAAGATCAGTATTTTGTTAATAGTTTAAAATTGAAAACCCTAAAATAACTACTTCTGTTCTATAAGTTATTTACTTGAAGATCAGAATATTGTTAATAGTTTAAAATTAAAAACCCTAAAATAACTACTTTTGTTCTATAAGTTATTTACTTGAAGATCTGCATTTTGTTAATAGTTTAAAATTAAAAACTCTAAATTAACTACTTCTGTTCTATAAGTTATTTACATGAAGATCAGTATTTTGTTAATAGTTTAAAATTGAAAACCCTAAAATAACTACTTCTGTTCTATAAGTTATTTACTTGAAGATCAGAATATTGTTAATAGTTTAAAATTGAAAACTCTAAAATAACTACTTTTGTTCTATAAGTTATTTACTTGTAGAACAGAATTTTGTAGCAATTTAAAATCAAAATCTCCTAACTAATACTTTAGTTCGTTAAGTTATTTACTTGAAGATCAGAATTTTGTTAATAGTTTAAAATTGAAAACCCTAAAATAACTACTTTTGTTCTATAAGTTATTTACTTGAAGATCTGCATTTTGTTAATAGTTTAAAATTAAAAACTCTAAATTAACTACTTCTGTTCTATAAGTTATTTACATGAAGATCAGTATTTTGTTAATAGTTTAAAACTGAAAACCCAAAAATAACTACTTTTGTTCTATAACTTATTTACTTGAAGAACAGAATTTTGTAGCAATGTAAAATCAAAATCTTCTAACTAATACTTTAGTTCTTTAAGTTATTTACTTGAAGATCAGAATTTTGCTAATAGTTTAAAATTAAAAACTCTAAATTAACTACTTCTGTTCTATAAGTTAAGTATATGAAGATCAGTATTTTGTTAATAGTTTAAAATTGAAAACCCTAAAATAACCACTTTTGTTCTATAAGTTATTTACTTGAAGATCTGCATTTTGTTAATAGTTTAAAATTAAAAACTCTAAATTAACTACTTCTGTTCTATAAGTTAAGTATATGAAGATCAGTATTTTGTTAATAGTTTAAAATTGAAAACCCTAAAATAACTACTTTTGTTCTATAAGTTATTTACTTGAAGATCTGCATTTTGTTGATAGTTTAAAATTAAAAACTCGAAATTAACTACTTCTGTTCTATAAGTTATTTACTTTAAGATCAGTATTTTGTTAATAGTTTAAAATTGAAAACCCTAAAATAACTACTTTTGTTCTATTAGTTATTTACATGAAGATCAGTATTTTGTTAATAGTTTAAAATTGAATACCCTAAAATAACTACTTTTGTTCTATAAGTTATTTACTTGTAGAACAGAATTTTGTAGCAATTTAAAATCAAAATCTTCTAACTAATACTTTAGTTCCTTAAGTTATTTACTTGAAGATCAGAATTTTGTTAATAGTTTAAAATTGAAAACCCTAAAATAACTACTTTTGTTCTATAAGTTATTTACTGAAGATCAGAATATTGTTAATAGTTTAAAATTGAAAACTCTAAAATAACTACTTTAGTTCTATAAGTTATTTACTTGTAGAACAGAATTTTGTAGCAATTTAAAATCAAAATCTTCTAACTAATACTGTAGTTCTTTAAGTTATTTACTTGAAGATCAGAATTTTGTTAATAGTTTAAAATTGAAAACCCTAAAATAACTACTTTTGTTCTATAAGTTATTTACTTGAAGAACAGAATTTTGTAGCAATGTAAAGTCAAAATCTTCTAACTAATACTTTAGTTCTTTAAGTTATTTACTTGAAGATCAGAATTTTATAATAGTTTAAAATTGAAAACCCTAAAATAACTAATTTTGTTCTATAAGTTATTTATTTGAAGATCTGCATTTTGTTAGTAGTTTAAAATTAAAAACTCTAAACTAACTACTTCTGTTCTATAAGTTATTTACTTGAAGATCAGTATTTTGTTAATAGTTTAAAATTGAAAACCCTAAAATAACTACTTCTGTTCTATAAGTTATTTACTTGAAGATCAGAATATTGTTAATAGTTTAAAATTGAAAACCCTAAAATAACTACTTTTGTTCTATAAGTTATTTACTTGAAGATCTGCATTTTGTTAATAGTTTAAAATTAAAAACTCTAAATTAACTACTTCTGTTCTATAAGTTATTTACATGCAGATCAGTATTTTGTTAATAGTTTAAAATTGAAAACCCTAAAATAACTACTTTTGTTCTATAAGTTATTTACTTGAAGAACAGAATTTTGTAGCAATGTAAAATCAAAATCTTCTAACTAATACTTTAGTTCTTTAAGTTATTTACTTGAAGATCAGAATTTTGCTAATAGTTTAAAATTAAAAACTCTAAATTAACTACTTCTGTTCTATAAGTTAAGTATATGAAGATCAGTATTTTGTTAATAGTTTAAAATTGAAAACCCTAAAATAACCACTTTTGTTCTATAAGTTATTTACTTGAAGATGTGCATTTTGTTAATAGTTTAAAATTAAAAACTCTAAATTAACTACTTCTGTTCTATAAGTTAAGTATATGAAGATCAGTATTTTGTTAATAGTTTAAAATTGAAAACCCTAAAATAACTACTTTTGTTCTATAAGTTATTTACTTGAAGATCTGCATTTTGTTAATAGTTTAAAATTAAAAACTCTAAATTAACTACTTCTGTTCTATAAGTTATTTACTTGAAGATCAGTATTTTGTTAATAGTTTAAAATTGAAAACCCTAAAATAACTACTTTTGTTCTATTAGTTATTTACAGGAAGATCAGTATTTTGTTAATAGTTTAAAATTGAAAACCCTAAAATAACTACTTTTGTTCTATAAGTTATTTACTTGTAGAACAGAATTTTGTAGCAATTTAAAATCAAAATCTTCTAACAAATACTTTAGTTCCTTAAGTTATTTACTTGAAGATCAGAATTTTGTTAATAGTTTAAAATTGAAAACCCTAAAATAACTACTTTTGTTCTATAAGTTATTTACTTGAAGATCAGAATATTGTAGCAATGTAAAGTCAAAATCTTCTAACTAATACTTTAGTTCTTTAAGTTATTTACTTGAAGATCAGAATTTTATAATAGTTTAAAATTGAAAACCCTAAAATAACTAATTTTGTTCTATAAGTTATTTACTTGAGAATCTGCATTTTGTTAATAGTTTAAAATTAAAAACTCTTAATTAACTACTTCTGTTCTATAAGTTATTTACATGAAGATCAGTATTTTGTTAATAGTTTAAAATTGAAAACCCTAAAATAACTACTTCTGTTCTATAAGTTATTTACTTGAAGATCAGAATATTGTTAATAGTTTAAAATTGAAAACTCTAAAATAGCTACTTTTGTTCTATAAGTTATTTACTTGTAGAACAGAATTTTGTAGCAATTTAAAATCAAAATCTCCTAACTAATACTTTAGATCCTTAAGTTATTTACTTCAAGATCAGAATTTTGTTAATAGTTTAAAATTGAAAACCCTAAAATAACTACTTTTGTTCTATAAGTTATTTACTTGAAGATCTGCATTTTGTTAATAGTTTAAAATTAAAAACTCTAAATTAACTACTTCTGTTCTATAAGTTATTTACTTGAAGAACAGAATTTTGTAGCAATTTAAAATCAAAATCTTTTAACTAATACTTTAGTTCTTTAAGTTATTTACTTGAAGATCAGAATTTTGCTAATAGTTTAAAATTGAAAACCCTAAAATAACTACTTTTGTTCTATAAGTTATTTACTTGAAGACCTGCATTTTGTTAATAGTTTAAAATTAAAAACTCTTAATTAACTACTTCTGTTCTATAAGTTATTTACATGAAGATCAGTATTTTGTTAATAGTTTAAAATTGAAAACCCTAAAATAACTACTTCTGTTCTATAAGTTATTTACTTGAAGATCAGAATATTGTTAATAGTTTAAAATTGAAATCCTAAAATAACTACTTTTGTTCTATAAGTTATTTACTTGAAGATCTGCATTTTGTTAATAGTTTAAAATTAAAAACTCTAAATTAACTACTTCTGTTCTATAAGTTATTTACATGAAGATCAGTATTTTGTTAATAGTTTAAAATTGAAAACCCTAAAATAACTACTTTTGTTCTATAAGTTATTTACTTGAAGAACAGAATTTTGTAGCAATGTAAAATCAAAATCTTCTAACTAATACTTTAGTTCTTTAAGTTATTTACTTGAAGATCAGAATTTTGCTAATAGTTTAAAATTAAAAACTCTAAATTAACTACTTCTGTTCTATAAGTTAAGTATATGAAGATCAGTATTTTGTTAATAGTTTAAAATTGAAAACCCTAAAATAACCACTTTTGTTCTATAAGTTATTTACTTGAAGATCTGCATTTTGTTAATAGTTTAAAATTAAAAACTCTAAATTAACTACTTCTGTTCTATAAGTTAAGTATATAAAGATCAGTATTTTGTTAATAGTTTAAAATTGAAAACCCTAAAATAACTACTTTTGTTCTATAAGTTATTTACTTGAAGATCTGCATTTTGTTAATAGTTTAAAATTAAAAACTCTAAATTAACTACTTCTGTTCTATAAGTTATTTACTTGAAGATCAGTATTTTGTTAATAGTTTAAAATTGAAAACCCTAAAATAACTACTTTTGTTCTATTAGTTATTTACAGGAAGATCAGTATTTTGTTAATAGTTTAAAATTGAAAACCCTAAAATAACTACTTTTGTTCTATAAGTTATTTACTTGTAGAACAGAATTTTGTAGCAATTTAAAATCAAAATCTTCTAACAAATACTTTAGTTCCTTAAGTTATTTACTTGAAGATCAGAATTTTGTTAATAGTTTAAAATTGAAAACCCTAAAATAACTACTTTTGTTCTATAAGTTATTTACTTGAAGATCAGAATATTGTAGCAATGTAAAGTCAAAATCTTCTAACTAATACTTTAGTTCTTTAAGTTATTTACTTGAAGATCAGAATTTTATAATAGTTTAAAATTGAAAACCCTAAAATAACTAATTTTGTTCTATAAGTTATTTACTTGAGAATCTGCATTTTGTTAATAGTTTAAAATTAAAAACTCTTAATTAACTACTTCTGTTCTATAAGTTATTTACATGAAGATCAGTATTTTGTTAATAGTTTAAAATTGAAAACCCTAAAATAACTACTTCTGTTCTATAAGTTATTTACTTGAAGATCAGAATATTGTTAATAGTTTAAAATTGAAAACTCTAAAATAGCTACTTTTGATCTATAATTTATTTACTTGTAGAACAGAATTTTGTAGCAATTTAAAATCAAAATCTCCTAACTAATACTTTAGATCCTTAAGTTATTTACTTGAAGATCAGAATTTTGTTAATAGTTTAAAATTGAAAACCCTAAAATAACTACTTTTGTTCTATAAGTTATTTACTTGAAGATCTGCATTTTGTTAATAGTTTAAAATTAAAAACTCTAAATTAACTACTTCTGTTCTATAAGTTATTTACATGAAGATCAGTATTTTGTTAATAGTTTAAAATTGAAAACCCTAAAATAACTACTTTTGTTCTATAAGTTATTTACTTGAAGAACAGAATTTTGTAGCAATGTAAAATCAAAATCTTCTAACTAATACTTTAGTTCTTTAAGTTATTTACTTGAAGATCAGAATTTTGCTAATAGTTTAAAATTAAAAACTCTAAATTAACTACTTCTGTTCTATAAGTTAAGTATATGAAGATCAGTATTTTGTTAATAGTTTAAAATTGAAAACCCTAAAATAACCACTTTTGTTCTATAAGTTATTTACTTGAAGATCTGCATTTTGTTAATAGTTTAAAATTAAAAACTCTAAATTAACTACTTCTGTTCTATAAGTTAAGTATATGAAGATCAGTATTTTGTTAATAGTTTAAAATTGAAAACCCTAAAATAACTACTTTTGTTCTATAAGTTATTTACTTGAAGATCTGCATTTTGTTAATAGTTTAAAATTAAAAACTCTAAATTAACTACTTCTGTTCTTTAAGTTATTTACTTGAAGATCAGTATTTTGTTAATAGTTTAAAATTGAAAACCCTAAAATAACTACTTTTGTTCTATTAGTTATTTACATGAAGATCAGTATTTTGTTAATAGTTTAAAATTGAAAACCCTAAAATAACTACTTTTGTTCTATAAGTTATTTACTTGTAGAACAGAATTTTGTAGCAATTTAAAATCAAAATCTTCTAACTAATACTTAAGTTCCTTAAGTTATTTACTGGAAGATCAGAATTTTGTTAATAGTTTAAAATTGAAAACCCTAAAATAACTACTTTTGTTCTATAAGTTATTTACTTGAAGATCAGAATATTGTTAATAGTTTAAAATTGAAAACTCTAAAATAACTATTTAGTTCTATAAGTTATTTACTTGTAGAACAGAATTTTGTAGCAATTTAAAATCAAAATCTTCTAACTACTACTTTAGTTCCTTAAGTTATTTACTTGAAAATCAGAATTTTGTTAATAGTTTAAAATTGAAAACCCTAAAATAACTACTTTTGTTCTATAAGTTATTTACTTGAAGAACAGAATTTTGTAGCAATGTAAAGTCAAAATCTTCTAACTAATACTTTAGTTCTTTAAGTTATTTACTTGAAGATCAGAATTTTATAATAGTTTAAAATTGAAAACCCTAAAATAACTAATTTTGTTCTATAAGTTATTTACTTGAAGATCAGAATATTGTTAATAGTTTAAAATTGAAAACTCTAAAATAACTATTTAGTTCTATAAGTTATTTACTTGTAGAACAGAATTTTGTAGCAATGTAAAGTCAAAATCTTCTAACTAATACTTTAGTTCTTTAAGTTATTTACTTGAAGATCAGAATTTTATAATAGTTTAAAATTGAAAACCCTAAAATAACTACTTTTGTTCTAAAAGTTATTTACTTGTAGAACAGAATTTTGTAGCAATTTAAAATCAAAATCTTCTAACTAATACTTTAGTTCCTTAAGTTATTTACTCGAAGATCAGAATTTTGTTAATAGTTTAAAATTAAAAACCCTAAAATAACTACTTTTGTTCTATAAGTTATTTACTTGAAGATCAGAATATTGTTAATAGTTTAAAATTGAAAACTCTAAAATAACTACTTTAGTTCTATATGTTATTTACTTGTAGAACAGAATTTTGTAGCAATTTAAAATCAAAATCTTCTAACTAATACTTTAGTTCCTTAAGTTATTTACTTGAAGATCAGAATTTTGTTAATAGTTAAAAATTGAAAACCCTAAAATAACTAATTTTGTTCTATAAGTTATTTGCTTGAAGATCTGCATTTTGTTAGTAGTTTAAAATTAAAAACTCTAAATTAACTACTTCTGTTCTATAAGTTATTTACTTGAAGATCAGAATTTTGTTAATAGTTTAAAATTGAAAACTCTAAAATAACTACTTTTGTTCTATAAGTTATTTACTTGAAGAACAGAATTTTGTTAATAGTTTAAAATTAAATACTCTAAGTTAACTACTTTTGTTCTATAAGTTATTTACTTGAAGATCTGCATTTTGTTAATAGTTTAAAATTAAAAACTCTAAATTAACTACTTCTGTTCTATAAGTTATTTACTTGAAGATCAGAATATTGTTAATAGTTTAAAATTGAAAACTCTAAAATAACTACTTTTGTTCTATATGTTATTTACTTGAAGAACAGAATTTTGTAGCAATGTAAAATCAAAATCTTCTAACTAATACTTTAGTTCTTTAAGTTATTTACTTGAAGATCAGAATTTTGCTAATAGTTTAAAATTGAAAACCCTAAAATAACTACTTTTGTTCTATAAGTTATTTACTTGAAGATCTGCATTTTGTTAATAGTTTAAAATTAAAAACTCTAAATTAACTACTTCTGTTCTATAAGTTATTTACATGAAGATCAGTATTTTGTTAATAGTTTAAAATTGAAAACCCTAAAATAACTACTTCTGTTCTATAAGTTATATACATGAAGATCAGAATATTGTTAATAGTTTAAAATAGAAAACTCTAAAATAACTACTTTTGTTCTATAAGTTATTTACTTGTAGAACAGAATTTTGTAGCAATTTAAAATCAAAATCTTCTAACTAATACTTTAGTTCCTTAAGTTATTTACTTGAAGATCAGAATTTTGATAATAGTTTAAAATTGAAAACCCTAAAATAACTACTTTTGTTCTATAAGTTATTTACTTGAAGATCAGAATATTGTTAATAGTTTAAAATTGAAAACTCTAAAATAACTACTTTTGTTCTATATGTTATTTACTTGAAGAACAGAATTTTGTAGCAATGTAAAATCAAAATCTTCTAACTAATACTTTAGTTCTTTAAGTTATTTACTTGAAGATCAGAATTTTGCTAATAGTTTAAAATTGAAAACCCTAAAATAACTACTTTTGTTCTATAAGTTATTTACTTGAAGATCTGCATTTTGTTAATAGTTTAAAATTAAAAACTCTAAATTAACTACTTCTGTTCTATAAGTTATTTACATGAAGATCAGTATTTTGTTAATAGTTTAAAATTGAAAACCCTAAAATAACTACTTCTGTTCTATAAGTTATATACATGAAGATCAGAATATTGTTAATAGTTTAAAATAGAAAACTCTAAAATAACTACTTTTGTTCTATAAGTTATTTACTTGTAGAACAGAATTTTGTAGCAATTTAAAATCAAAATCTTCTAACTAATACTTTAGTTCCTTAAGTTATTTACTTGAAGATCAGAATTTTGATAATAGTTTAAAATTGAAAACCCTAAAATAACTACTTTTGTTCTATAAGTTATTTACTTGAAGAACAGAATTTTGTAGCAATGTAAAATCAAAATCTTCTAACTAATACTTTAGTTCTTTAAGTTATTTACTTGAAGAGCAGAATTTTGCTAATAGTTTAAAATTGAAAACCCTAAAATAACTACTTTTGTTCTATAAGTTATTTACTTGAAGATCTGCATTTTGTTAATAGTTTAAAATTAAAAACTCCAAATTAACTACTTCTGTTCTATAAGTTAAGTATATGAAGATCAGTATTTTGTTAATAGTTTAAAATTGAAAACCCTAAAATAACTACTTTTGTTCTATAAGTTATTTACTTGAAGATCTGCATTTTGTTAATAGTTTAAAATTAAAAACTCTAAATTAACTACTTCTGTTCTATAAGTTATTTACTTGAAGAACAGAATTTTGTAGCAATTTAAAATCAAAATCTTTTAACTAATACTTTAGTTCTTTAAGTTATTTACTTGAAGATCAGAATTTTGCTAATAGTTTAAAATTGAAAACCCTAAAATAACTACTTTTGTTCTATAAGTTATTTACTTGAAGATCTGCATTTTGTTAATAGTTTAAAATTAAAAACTCTTAATTGCCTACTTCTGTTCTATAAGTTATTTACATGAAGATCAGTATTTTGTTAATAGTTTAAAATTGAAAACCCTAAAATAACTACTTCTGTTCTATAAGTTATTTACTTGAAGATCAGAATATTGTTAATAGTTTAAAATTAAAAACCCTAAAATAACTACTTTTGTTCTATAAGTTATTTACTTGAAGATCTGCATTTTGTTAATAGTTTAAAATTAAAAACTCTAAATTAACTACTTCTGTTCTATAAGTTATTTACATGAAGATCAGTATTTTGTTAATAGTTTAAAATTGAAAACCCTAAAATAACTACTTCTGTTCTATAAGTTATTTACTTGAAGATCAGAATATTGTTAATAGTTTAAAATTGAAAACTCTAAAATAACTACTTTTGTTCTATAAGTTATTTACTTGTAGAACAGAATTTTGTAGCAATTTAAAATCAAAATCTCCTAACTAATACTTTAGTTCGTTAAGTTATTTACTTGAAGATCAGAATTTTGTTAATAGTTTAAAATTGAAAACCCTAAAATAACTACTTTTGTTCTATAAGTTATTTACTTGAAGATCTGCATTTTGTTAATAGTTTAAAATTAAAAACTCTAAATTAACTACTTCTGTTCTATAAGTTATTTACATGAAGATCAGTATTTTGTTAATAGTTTAAAACTGAAAACCCAAAAATAACTACTTTTGTTCTATAACTTATTTACTTGAAGAACAGAATTTTGTAGCAATGTAAAATCAAAATCTTCTAACTAATACTTTAGTTCTTTAAGTTATTTACTTGAAGATCAGAATTTTGCTAATAGTTTAAAATTAAAAACTCTAAATTAACTACTTCTGTTCTATAAGTTAAGTATATGAAGATCAGTATTTTGTTAATAGTTTAAAATTGAAAACCCTAAAATAACCACTTTTGTTCTATAAGTTATTTACTTGAAGATCTGCATTTTGTTAATAGTTTAAAATTAAAAACTCTAAATTAACTACTTCTGTTCTATAAGTTAAGTATATGAAGATCAGTATTTTGTTAATAGTTTAAAATTGAAAACCCTAAAATAACTACTTTTGTTCTATAAGTTATTTACTTGAAGATCTGCATTTTGTTGATAGTTTAAAATTAAAAACTCGAAATTAACTACTTCTGTTCTATAAGTTATTTACTTTAAGATCAGTATTTTGTTAATAGTTTAAAATTGAATACCCTAAAATAACTACTTTTGTTCTATAAGTTATTTACTTGTAGAACAGAATTTTGTAGCAATTTAAAATCAAAATCTTCTAACTAATACTTTAGTTCCTTAAGTTATTTACTTGAAGATCAGAATTTTGTTAATAGTTTAAAATTGAAAACCCTAAAATAACTACTTTTGTTCTATAAGTTATTTACTGAAGATCAGAATATTGTTAATAGTTTAAAATTGAAAACTCTAAAATAACTACTTTAGTTCTATAAGTTATTTACTTGTAGAACAGAATTTTGTAGCAATTTAAAATCAAAATCTTCTAACTAATACTGTAGTTCTTTAAGTTATTTACTTGAAGATCAGAATTTTGTTAATAGTTTAAAATTGAAAACCCTAAAATAACTACTTTTGTTCTATAAGTTATTTACTTGAAGAACAGAATTTTGTAGCAATGTAAAGTCAAAATCTTCTAACTAATACTTTAGTTCTTTAAGTTATTTACTTGAAGATCAGAATTTTATAATAGTTTAAAATTGAAAACCCTAAAATAACTAATTTTGTTCTATAAGTTATTTATTTGAAGATCTGCATTTTGTTAGTAGTTTAAAATTAAAAACTCTAAACTAACTACTTCTGTTCTATAAGTTATTTACTTGAAGATCTGCATTTTGTTAATAGTTTAAAATTAAAAACTCTAAATTAACTACTTCTGTTCTATAAGTTATTTACTTGAAGAACAGAATTTTGTAGCAATTTAAAATCAAAATCTTTTAACTAATACTTTAGTTCTTTAAGTTATTTACTTGAAGATCAGAATTTTGCTAATAGTTTAAAATTGAAAACCCTAAAATAACTACTTCTGTTCTATAAGTTATTTACTTGAAGATCAGTATTTTGTTAATAGTTTAAAATTGAAAACCCTAAAATAACTACTTCTGTTCTATAAGTTATTTACTTGAAGATCAGTATTTTGTTAATAGTTTAAAATTGAAAACCCTAAAATAACTACTTCTGTTCTATAAGTTATTTACTTGAAGATCAGAATATTGTTAATAGTTTAAAATTGAAAACCCTAAAATAACTACTTTTGTTCTATAAGTTATTTACTTGAAGATCTGCATTTTGTTAATAGTTTAAAATTAAAAACTCTAAATTAACTACTTCTGTTCTATAAGTTATTTACATGCAGATCAGTATTTTGTTAATAGTTTAAAATTGAAAACCCTAAAATAACTACTTTTGTTCTATAAGTTATTTACTTGAAGAACAGAATTTTGTAGCAATGTAAAATCAAAATCTTCTAACTAATACTTTAGTTCTTTAAGTTATTTACTTGAAGATCAGAATTTTGCTAATAGTTTAAAATTAAAAACTCTAAATTAACTACTTCTGTTCTATAAGTTAAGTATATGAAGATCAGTATTTTGTTAATAGTTTAAAATTGAAAACCCTAAAATAACCACTTTTGTTCTATAAGTTATTTACTTGAAGATGTGCATTTTGTTAATAGTTTAAAATTAAAAACTCTAAATTAACTACTTCTGTTCTATAAGTTAAGTATATGAAGATCAGTATTTTGTTAATAGTTTAAAATTGAAAACCCTAAAATAACTACTTTTGTTCTATAAGTTATTTACTTGAAGATCTGCATTTTGTTAATAGTTTAAAATTAAAAACTCTAAATTAACTACTTCTGTTCTATAAGTTATTTACTTGAAGATCAGTATTTTGTTAATAGTTTAAAATTGAAAACCCTAAAATAACTACTTTTGTTCTATTAGTTATTTACAGGAAGATCAGTATTTTGTTAATAGTTTAAAATTGAAAACCCTAAAATAACTACTTTTGTTCTATAAGTTATTTACTTGTAGAACAGAATTTTGTAGCAATTTAAAATCAAAATCTTCTAACAAATACTTTAGTTCCTTAAGTTATTTACTTGAAGATCAGAATTTTGTTAATAGTTTAAAATTGAAAACCCTAAAATAACTACTTTTGTTCTATAAGTTATTTACTTGAAGATCAGAATATTGTAGCAATGTAAAGTCAAAATCTTCTAACTAATACTTTAGTTCTTTAAGTTATTTACTTGAAGATCAGAATTTTATAATAGTTTAAAATTGAAAACCCTAAAATAACTAATTTTGTTCTATAAGTTATTTACTTGAGAATCTGCATTTTGTTAATAGTTTAAAATTAAAAACTCTTAATTAACTACTTCTGTTCTATAAGTTATTTACATGAAGATCAGTATTTTGTTAATAGTTTAAAATTGAAAACCCTAAAATAACTACTTCTGTTCTATAAGTTATTTACTTGAAGATCAGAATATTGTTAATAGTTTAAAATTGAAAACTCTAAAATAGCTACTTTTGTTCTATAAGTTATTTACTTGTAGAACAGAATTTTGTAGCAATTTAAAATCAAAATCTCCTAACTAATACTTTAGATCCTTAAGTTATTTACTTGAAGATCAGAATTTTGTTAATAGTTTAAAATTGAAAACCCTAAAATAACTACTTTTGTTCTATAAGTTATTTACTTGAAGATCTGCATTTTGTTAATAGTTTAAAATTAAAAACTCTAAATTAACTACTTCTGTTCTATAAGTTATTTACTTGAAGAACAGAATTTTGTAGCAATTTAAAATCAAAATCTTTTAACTAATACTTTAGTTCTTTAAGTTATTTACTTGAAGATCAGAATTTTGCTAATAGTTTAAAATTGAAAACCCTAAAATAACTACTTTTGTTCTATAAGTTATTTACTTGAAGACCTGCATTTTGTTAATAGTTTAAAATTAAAAACTCTTAATTAACTACTTCTGTTCTATAAGTTATTTACATGAAGATCAGTATTTTGTTAATAGTTTAAAATTGAAAACCCTAAAATAACTACTTCTGTTCTATAAGTTATTTACTTGAAGATCAGAATATTGTTAATAGTTTAAAATTGAAATCCTAAAATAACTACTTTTGTTCTATAAGTTATTTACTTGAAGATCTGCATTTTGTTAATAGTTTAAAATTAAAAACTCTAAATTAACTACTTCTGTTCTATAAGTTATTTACTTGAAGATCAGAATATTGTTAATAGTTTAAAATTAAAAACCCTAAAATAACTACTTTTGTTCTATAAGTTATTTACTTGAAGATCTGCATTTTGTTAATAGTTTAAAATTAAAAACTCTAAATTAACTACTTCTGTTCTATAAGTTATTTACATGAAGATCAGTATTTTGTTAATAGTTTAAAATTGAAAACCCTAAAATAACTACTTCTGTTCTATAAGTTATTTACTTGAAGATCAGAATATTGTTAATAGTTTAAAATTGAAAACTCTAAAATAACTACTTTTGTTCTATAAGTTATTTACTTGTAGAACAGAATTTTGTAGCAATTTAAAATCAAAATCTCCTAACTAATACTTTAGTTCGTTAAGTTATTTACTTGAAGATCAGAATTTTGTTAATAGTTTAAAATTGAAAACCCTAAAATAACTACTTTTGTTCTATAAGTTATTTACTTGAAGATCTGCATTTTGTTAATAGTTTAAAATTAAAAACTCTAAATTAACTACTTCTGTTCTATAAGTTATTTACATGAAGATCAGTATTTTGTTAATAGTTTAAAACTGAAAACCCAAAAATAACTACTTTTGTTCTATAACTTATTTACTTGAAGAACAGAATTTTGTAGCAATGTAAAATCAAAATCTTCTAACTAATACTTTAGTTCTTTAAGTTATTTACTTGAAGATCAGAATTTTGCTAATAGTTTAAAATTAAAAACTCTAAATTAACTACTTCTGTTCTATAAGTTAAGTATATGAAGATCAGTATTTTGTTAATAGTTTAAAATTGAAAACCCTAAAATAACCACTTTTGTTCTATAAGTTATTTACTTGAAGATCTGCATTTTGTTAATAGTTTAAAATTAAAAACTCTAAATTAACTACTTCTGTTCTATAAGTTAAGTATATGAAGATCAGTATTTTGTTAATAGTTTAAAATTGAAAACCCTAAAATAACTACTTTTGTTCTATAAGTTATTTACTTGAAGATCTGCATTTTGTTGATAGTTTAAAATTAAAAACTCGAAATTAACTACTTCTGTTCTATAAGTTATTTACTTTAAGATCAGTATTTTGTTAATAGTTTAAAATTGAAAACCCTAAAATAACTACTTTTGTTCTATTAGTTATTTACATGAAGATCAGTATTTTGTTAATAGTTTAAAATTGAATACCCTAAAATAACTACTTTTGTTCTATAAGTTATTTACTTGTAGAACAGAATTTTGTAGCAATTTAAAATCAAAATCTTCTAACTAATACTTTAGTTCCTTAAGTTATTTACTTGAAGATCAGAATTTTGTTAATAGTTTAAAATTGAAAACCCTAAAATAACTACTTTTGTTCTATAAGTTATTTACTGAAGATCAGAATATTGTTAATAGTTTAAAATTGAAAACTCTAAAATAACTACTTTAGTTCTATAAGTTATTTACTTGTAGAACAGAATTTTGTAGCAATTTAAAATCAAAATCTTCTAACTAATACTGTAGTTCTTTAAGTTATTTACTTGAAGATCAGAATTTTGTTAATAGTTTAAAATTGAAAACCCTAAAATAACTACTTTTGTTCTATAAGTTATTTACTTGAAGAACAGAATTTTGTAGCAATGTAAAGTCAAAATCTTCTAACTAATACTTTAGTTCTTTAAGTTATTTACTTGAAGATCAGAATTTTATAATAGTTTAAAATTGAAAACCCTAAAATAACTAATTTTGTTCTATAAGTTATTTATTTGAAGATCTGCATTTTGTTAGTAGTTTAAAATTAAAAACTCTAAACTAACTACTTCTGTTCTATAAGTTATTTACTTGAAGATCTGCATTTTGTTAATAGTTTAAAATTAAAAACTCTAAATTAACTACTTCTGTTCTATAAGTTATTTACTTGAAGAACAGAATTTTGTAGCAATTTAAAATCAAAATCTTTTAACTAATACTTTAGTTCTTTAAGTTATTTACTTGAAGATCAGAATTTTGCTAATAGTTTAAAATTGAAAACCCTAAAATAACTACTTCTGTTCTATAAGTTATTTACTTGAAGATCAGTATTTTGTTAATAGTTTAAAATTGAAAACCCTAAAATAACTACTTCTGTTCTATAAGTTATTTACTTGAAGATCAGTATTTTGTTAATAGTTTAAAATTGAAAACCCTAAAATAACTACTTCTGTTCTATAAGTTATTTACTTGAAGATCAGAATATTGTTAATAGTTTAAAATTGAAAACCCTAAAATAACTACTTTTGTTCTATAAGTTATTTACTTGAAGATCTGCATTTTGTTAATAGTTTAAAATTAAAAACTCTAAATTAACTACTTCTGTTCTATAAGTTATTTACATGCAGATCAGTATTTTGTTAATAGTTTAAAATTGAAAACCCTAAAATAACTACTTTTGTTCTATAAGTTATTTACTTGAAGAACAGAATTTTGTAGCAATGTAAAATCAAAATCTTCTAACTAATACTTTAGTTCTTTAAGTTATTTACTTGAAGATCAGAATTTTGCTAATAGTTTAAAATTAAAAACTCTAAATTAACTACTTCTGTTCTATAAGTTAAGTATATGAAGATCAGTATTTTGTTAATAGTTTAAAATTGAAAACCCTAAAATAACCACTTTTGTTCTATAAGTTATTTACTTGAAGATGTGCATTTTGTTAATAGTTTAAAATTAAAAACTCTAAATTAACTACTTCTGTTCTATAAGTTAAGTATATGAAGATCAGTATTTTGTTAATAGTTTAAAATTGAAAACCCTAAAATAACTACTTTTGTTCTATAAGTTATTTACTTGAAGATCTGCATTTTGTTAATAGTTTAAAATTAAAAACTCTAAATTAACTACTTCTGTTCTATAAGTTATTTACTTGAAGATCAGTATTTTGTTAATAGTTTAAAATTGAAAACCCTAAAATAACTACTTTTGTTCTATTAGTTATTTACAGGAAGATCAGTATTTTGTTAATAGTTTAAAATTGAAAACCCTAAAATAACTACTTTTGTTCTATAAGTTATTTACTTGTAGAACAGAATTTTGTAGCAATTTAAAATCAAAATCTTCTAACAAATACTTTAGTTCCTTAAGTTATTTACTTGAAGATCAGAATTTTGTTAATAGTTTAAAATTGAAAACCCTAAAATAACTACTTTTGTTCTATAAGTTATTTACTTGAAGATCAGAATATTGTAGCAATGTAAAGTCAAAATCTTCTAACTAATACTTTAGTTCTTTAAGTTATTTACTTGAAGATCAGAATTTTATAATAGTTTAAAATTGAAAACCCTAAAATAACTAATTTTGTTCTATAAGTTATTTACTTGAGAATCTGCATTTTGTTAATAGTTTAAAATTAAAAACTCTTAATTAACTACTTCTGTTCTATAAGTTATTTACATGAAGATCAGTATTTTGTTAATAGTTTAAAATTGAAAACCCTAAAATAACTACTTCTGTTCTATAAGTTATTTACTTGAAGATCAGAATATTGTTAATAGTTTAAAATTGAAAACTCTAAAATAGCTACTTTTGTTCTATAAGTTATTTACTTGTAGAACAGAATTTTGTAGCAATTTAAAATCAAAATCTCCTAACTAATACTTTAGATCCTTAAGTTATTTACTTGAAGATCAGAATTTTGTTAATAGTTTAAAATTGAAAACCCTAAAATAACTACTTTTGTTCTATAAGTTATTTACTTGAAGATCTGCATTTTGTTAATAGTTTAAAATTAAAAACTCTAAATTAACTACTTCTGTTCTATAAGTTATTTACTTGAAGAACAGAATTTTGTAGCAATTTAAAATCAAAATCTTTTAACTAATACTTTAGTTCTTTAAGTTATTTACTTGAAGATCAGAATTTTGCTAATAGTTTAAAATTGAAAACCCTAAAATAACTACTTTTGTTCTATAAGTTATTTACTTGAAGACCTGCATTTTGTTAATAGTTTAAAATTAAAAACTCTTAATTAACTACTTCTGTTCTATAAGTTATTTACATGAAGATCAGTATTTTGTTAATAGTTTAAAATTGAAAACCCTAAAATAACTACTTCTGTTCTATAAGTTATTTACTTGAAGATCAGAATATTGTTAATAGTTTAAAATTGAAATCCTAAAATAACTACTTTTGTTCTATAAGTTATTTACTTGAAGATCTGCATTTTGTTAATAGTTTAAAATTAAAAACTCTAAATTAACTACTTCTGTTCTATAAGTTATTTACATGAAGATCAGTATTTTGTTAATAGTTTAAAATTGAAAACCCTAAAATAACTACTTTTGTTCTATAAGTTATTTACTTGAAGAACAGAATTTTGTAGCAATGTAAAATCAAAATCTTCTAACTAATACTTTAGTTCTTTAAGTTATTTACTTGAAGATCAGAATTTTGCTAATAGTTTAAAATTAAAAACTCTAAATTAACTACTTCTGTTCTATAAGTTAAGTATATGAAGATCAGTATTTTGTTAATAGTTTAAAATTGAAAACCCTAAAATAACCACTTTTGTTCTATAAGTTATTTACTTGAAGATCTGCATTTTGTTAATAGTTTAAAATTAAAAACTCTAAATTAACTACTTCTGTTCTATAAGTTAAGTATATAAAGATCAGTATTTTGTTAATAGTTTAAAATTGAAAACCCTAAAATAACTACTTTTGTTCTATAAGTTATTTACTTGAAGATCTGCATTTTGTTAATAGTTTAAAATTAAAAACTCTAAATTAACTACTTCTGTTCTATAAGTTATTTACTTGAAGATCAGTATTTTGTTAATAGTTTAAAATTGAAAACCCTAAAATAACTACTTTTGTTCTATTAGTTATTTACAGGAAGATCAGTATTTTGTTAATAGTTTAAAATTGAAAATCCTAAAATAACTACTTTTGTTCTATAAGTTATTTACTTGTAGAACAGAATTTTGTAGCAATTTAAAATCAAAATCTTCTAACAAATACTTTAGTTCCTTAAGTTATTTACTTGAAGATCAGAATTTTGTTAATAGTTTAAAATTGAAAACCCTAAAATAACTACTTTTGTTCTATAAGTTATTTACTTGAAGATCAGAATATTGTAGCAATGTAAAGTCAAAATCTTCTAACTAATACTTTAGTTCTTTAAGTTATTTACTTGAAGATCAGAATTTTATAATAGTTTAAAATTGAAAACCCTAAAATAACTAATTTTGTTCTATAAGTTATTTACTTGAGAATCTGCATTTTGTTAATAGTTTAAAATTAAAAACTCTTAATTAACTACTTCTGTTCTATAAGTTATTTACATGAAGATCAGTATTTTGTTAATAGTTTAAAATTGAAAACCCTAAAATAACTACTTCTGTTCTATAAGTTATTTACTTGAAGATCAGAATATTGTTAATAGTTTAAAATTGAAAACTCTAAAATAGCTACTTTTGTTCTATAAGTTATTTACTTGTAGAACAGAATTTTGTAGCAATTTAAAATCAAAATCTCCTAACTAATACTTTAGATCCTTAAGTTATTTACTTGAAGATCAGAATTTTGTTAATAGTTTAAAATTGAAAACCCTAAAATAACTACTTTTGTTCTATAAGTTATTTACTTGAAGATCTGCATTTTGTTAATAGTTTAAAATTAAAAACTCTAAATTAACTACTACTTCTGTTCTATAAGTTATTTACATGAAGATCAGTATTTTGTTAATAGTTTAAAATTGAAAACCCTAAAATAACTACTTTTGTTCTATAAGTTATTTACTTGAAGAACAGAATTTTGTAGCAATGTAAAATCAAAATCTTCTAACTAATACTTTAGTTCTTTAAGTTATTTACTTGAAGATCAGAATTTTGCTAATAGTTTAAAATTAAAAACTCTAAATTAACTACTTCTGTTCTATAAGTTAAGTATATGAAGATCAGTATTTTGTTAATAGTTTAAAATTGAAAACCCTAAAATAACCACTTTTGTTCTATAAGTTATTTACTTGAAGATCTGCATTTTGTTAATAGTTTAAAATTAAAAACTCTAAATTAACTACTTCTGTTCTATAAGTTAAGTATATGAAGATCAGTATTTTGTTAATAGTTTAAAATTGAAAACCCTAAAATAACTACTTTTGTTCTATAAGTTATTTACTTGAAGATCTGCATTTTGTTAATAGTTTAAAATTAAAAACTCTAAATTAACTACTTCTGTTCTATAAGTTATTTACTTGAAGATCTGCATTTTGTTAATAGTTTAAAATTAAAAACTCTAAATTAACTACTTCTGTTCTATAAGTTATTTACATGAAGATCAGTATTTTGTTAATAGTTTAAAATTGAAAACCCTAAAATAACTACTTCTGTTCTATAAGTTATTTACTTGAAGATCAGAATATTGTTAATAGTTTAAAATTGAAAACTCTAAAATAACTACTTTTGTTCTATAAATTATTTACTTGTAGAACAGAATTTTGTAGCAATTTAAAATCAAAATCTGCTAACTAATACTTTAGTTCGTTAAGTTATTTACTTGAAGATCAGAATTTTGTTAATAGTTTAAAATTGAAAACCCTAAAATAACTACTTTTGTTCTATAAGTTATTTACTTGAAGATCTGCATTTTGTTAATAGTTTAAAATTAAAAACTCTAAATTAACTACTTCTGTTCTATAAGTTATTTACATGAAGATCAGTATTTTGTTAATAGTTTAAAATTGAAAACCCTAAAATAACTACTTTTGTTCTATAAGTTATTTACTTGAAGATCAGAATTTTGCTAATAGTTTAAAATTAAAAACTCTAAATTAACTACTTCTGTTCTATAAGTTAAGTATATGAAGATCAGTATTTTGTTAATAGTTTAAAATTGAAAACCCTAAAATAACCACTTTTGTTCTATAAGTTATTTACTTGAAGATCTGCATTTTGTTAATAGTTTAAAATTAAAAACTCTAAATTAACTACTTCTGTTCTATAAGTTAAGTATATGAAGATCAGTATTTTGTTAATAGTTTAAAATTGAAAACCCTAAAATAACTACTTTTGTTCTATAAGTTATTTACTTGAAGATCTGCATTTTTCTGATAGTTTAAAATTAAAAACTCGAAATTAACTACTTCTGTTCTATAAGTTATTTACTTTAAGATCAGTATTTTGTTAATAGTTTAAATTGAAAACCCTAAAATAACTACTTTTGTTCTATTAGTTATTTACATGAAGATCAGTATTTTCTTATAGTTTAAAATTGAATACCCTAAAATAACTACTTTTGTTCTATAAGTTATTTACTTGTAGAACAGAATTTTGTAGCAATTTAAAATCAAAATCTTCTAACTAATACTTTAGTTCCTTAAGTTATTTACTTGAAGATCAGAATTTTGTTAATAGTTTAAAATTGAAAACCCTAAAATAACTACTTTTGTTCTATAAGTTATTTACTTGAAGATCAGAATATTGTTAATAGTTTAAAATTGAAAACTCTAAAATAACTACTTTAGTTCTATAAGTTATTTACTTGTAGAACAGAATTTTGTAGCAATTTAAAATCAAAATCTTTTAACTAATACTTTAGTTCTTTAAGTTATTTACTTGAAGATCAGAATTTTGTTAATAGTTTAAAATTGAAAACCCTAAAATAACTACTTTAGTTCTATAAGTTATTTACTTGAAGAACAGAATTTTGTAGCAATGTAAAGTCAAAATCTTCTAACTAATACTTTAGTTCTTTAAGTTATTTACTTGAAGATCAGAATTTTATAATAGTTTAAAATTGAAAACCCTAAAATAACTAATTTTGTTCTATAAGTTATTTACTTGAAGATCTGCATTTTGTAAGTAGTTTAAAATTAAAAACTCTAAACTAACTACTTCTGTTCTATAAGTTATTTACTTGAAGATCTGCATTTTGTTAATAGTTTAAAATTAAAAACTCTAAATTAACTACTTCTGTTCTATAAGTTAAGTATATGAAGATCAGTATTTTGTTAATAGTTTAAAATTGAAAACCCTAAACAACTACTTTTGTTCTATAAGTTATTTACTTGAAGATCTGCATTTTGTTAATAGTTTAAAATTAAAAACTCTAAATTAACTACTTCTGTTCTATAAGTTATTTACTTGAAGAACAGAATTTTGTAGCAATTTAAAATCTTTTAACTAATACTTTAGTTCTTTAAGTTATTTACTTGAAGATCAGAATTTTGCTAATAGTTTAAAATTGAAAACCCTAAAATAACTACTTTTGTTCTATAAGTTATTTACTTGAAGATCTGCATTTTGTTAATAGTTTAAAATTAAAAACTCTTAATTAACTACTTCTGTTCTATAAGTTATTTACATGAAGATCAGTATTTTGTTAATAGTTTAAAATTGAAAACCCTAAAATAACTACTTCTGTTCTATAAGTTATTTACTTGAAGATCAGAATATTGTTAATAGTTTAAAATTGAAAACCCTAAAATAACTACTTTTGTTCTATAAGTTATTTACTTGAAGATCTGCATTTTGTTAATAGTTTAAAATTAAAAACTCTAAATTAACTACTTCTGTTCTATAAGTTATTTACATGAAGATCAGTATTTTGTTAATAGTTTAAAATTGAAAACCCTAAAATAACTACTTTTGTTCTATAAGTTATTTACTTGAAGAACAGAATTTTGTAGCAATGTAAAATCAAAATCTTCAAACTAATACTTCTGTTCTTTAAGTTATTTACTTGAAGATCAGAATTTTGCTAATAGTTTAAAATTAAAAACTCTAAATTAACTACTTCTGTTCTATAAGTTAAGTATATGAAGATCAGTATTTTGCTAATAGTTTAAAATTGAAAACCCTAAAATAACTACTTTTGTTCTATAAGTTATTTACTTGAAGATCTGCATTTTGTTAATAGTTTAAAATTAAAAACTCTAAATTAAGTACTTCTGTTCTATATGTTAATTATATGAAGATCAGTATTTTGTTAATAGTTTAAAATTGAAAACCCTAAAATAACTACTTTTGTTCTATAAGTTATTTACTTGAAGATCTGCATTTTGTTAATAGTTTAAAATTAAAAACTCTAAATTAAGTACTTCTGTTCTATAAGTTATTTACTTGAAGAACAGAATTTTGTAGCAATGTAAAGTCAAAATCTTCTAACTAATACTTTAGTTCTTTAAGTTATTTACTTGAAGATCAGAATTTTATAATAGTTTAAAATTGAAAACCCTAAAATAACTAATTTTGTTCTATAAGTTATTTACTTGAAGATCTGCATTTTGTTAATAGTTTAAAATTAAAAACCCTTAATTAACTACTTCTGTTCTATAAGTTATTTACATGAAGATCAGTATTTTGTTAATAGTTTAAAATTGAAAACCCTAAAATAACTACTTCTGTTCTATAAGTTATTTACTTGAAGATCAGAATATTGTTAATAGTTTAAAATTGAAAACTCTAAAATAGCTACTTTTGTTCTATAAGTTATTTACTTGTAGAACAGAATTTTGTAGCAATTTAAAATCAAAATCTCCTAACTAATACTTTAGTTCCTTAAGTTATTTACTTGAAGATCAGAATTTTGTTAATAGTTTAAAATTGAAAACCCTTAAATAACTACTTTTGTTCTATAAGTTATTTACTTGAAGATCTGTATTTTGTTAATAGTTTAAAATTAAAAACTCTAAATTAACTACTTCTGTTCTATAAGTTATTTACATGAAGATCAGTATTTTGTTAATAGTTTAAAATTGAAAACCCTAAAATAACTACTTTTGTTCTATAAGTTATTTACTTGAAGAACAGAATTTTGTAGCAATGTAAAATCAAAATCTTCTAACTAATACTTTAGTTCTTTAAGTTATTTACTTGAAGATCAGAATTTTGCTAATAGTTTAAAATTAAAAACTCTAAATTAACTACTTCTGTTCTATAAGTTAAGTATATGAAGATCAGTATTTTGTTAATAGTTTAAAATTGAAAACCCTAAAATAACCACTTTTGTTCTATAAGTTATTTACTTGAAGATCTGCATTTTGTTAATAGTTTAAAATTAAAAACTCTAAATTAACTACTTCTGTTCTATAAGTTAAGTATATGAAGATCAGTATTTTGTTAATAGTTTAAAATTGAAAACCCTAAAATAACTACTTTTGTTCTATAAGTTATTTACTTGAAGATCAGAATATTGTTAATAGTTTAAAATTGAAAACTCTAAAATAACTATTTAGTTCTATAAGTTATTTACTTGTAGAACAGAATTTTGTAGCAATTTAAAATCAAAATCTTCTAACTAATACTTTAGTTCCTTAAGTTATTTACTTGAAGATCAGAATTTTGTTAATAGTTTAAAATTGAAAACCCTAAAATAACTACTTTTGTTCTATAAGTTATTTACTTGAAGAACAGAATTTTGTAGCAATGTAAAGTCAAAATCTTCTAACTAATACTTTAGTTCTTTAAGTTATTTACTTGAAGATCAGAATTTTATAATAGTTTAAAATTGAAAACCCTAAAATAACTAATTTTGTTCTATAAGTTATTTACTTGAAGATCTGCATTTTGTTAATAGTTTAAAATTAAAAACTCTTAATTAACTACTTCTGTTCTATAAGTTATTTACATGAAGATCAGTATTTTGTTAATAGTTTAAAATTGAAAACCCTAAAATAACTACTTCTGTTCTATAAGTTATTTACTTGAAGATCAGAATATTGTTAATAGTTTAAAATTGAAAACTCTAAAATAGCTACTTTTGTTCTATAAGTTATTTACTTGTAGAACAGAATTTTGTAGCAATTTAAAATCAAAATCTCCTAACTAATACTTTAGATCCTTAAGTTATTTACTTGAAGATCAGAATTTTGTTAATAGTTTAAAATTGAAAACCCTAAAATAACTACTTTTGTTCTATAAGTTATTTACTTGAAGATCTGCATTTTGTTAATAGTTTAAAATTAAAAACTCTAAATTAACTACTTCTGTTCTATAAGTTATTTACATGAAGATAAGTATTTTGTTAATAGTTTAAAATTGAAAACCCTAAAATAACTACTTTTGTTCTATAAGTTATTTACTTGAAGAACAGAATTTTGTAGCAATGTAAAATCAAAATCTTCTAACTAATACTTTAGTTCTTTAAGTTATTTACTTGAAGATCAGAATTTTGCTAATAGTTTAAAATTAAAAACTCTAAATTAACTACTTCTGTTCTATAAGTTAAGTATATGAAGATCAGTATTTTGTTAATAGTTTAAAATTGAAAACCCTAAAATAACCACTTTTGTTCTATAAGTTATTTACTTGAAGATCTGCATTTTGTTAATAGTTTAAAATTAAAAACTCTAAATTAACTACTTCTGTTCTATAAGTTAAGTATATGAAGATCAGTATTTTGTTAATAGTTTAAAATTGAAAACCCTAAAATAACTACTTTTGTTCTATAAGTTATTTACTTGAAGATCTGCATTTTGTTAATAGTTTAAAATTAAAAACTCTAAATTAACTACTTCTGTTCTATAAGTTATTTACTTGAAGATCTGCATTTTGTTAATAGTTTAAAATTAAAAACTCTAAATTAACTACTTCTGTTCTATAAGTTATTTACATGAAGATCAGTATTTTGTTAATAGTTTAAAATTGAAAACCCTAAAATAACTACTTCTGTTCTATAAGTTATTTACTTGAAGATCAGAATATTGTTAATAGTTTAAAATTGAAAACTCTAAAATAACTACTTTTGTTCTATAAGTTATTTACTTGTAGAACAGAATTTTGTAGCAATTTAAAATCAAAATCTCCTAACTAATACTTTAGTTCGTTAAGTTATTTACTTGAAGATCAGAATTTTGTTAATAGTTTAAAATTGAAAACCCTAAAATAACTACTTTTGTTCTATAAGTTATTTACTTGAAGATCTGCATTTTGTTAATAGTTTAAAATTAAAAACTCTAAATTAACTACTTCTGTTCTATAAGTTATTTACATGAAGATCAGTATTTTGTTAATAGTTTAAAATTAAAAACTCTAAATTAACTACTTCTGTTCTATAAGTTAAGTATATGAAGATCAGTATTTTGTTAATAGTTTAAAATTGAAAACCCTAAAATAACTACTTTTGTTCTATAAGTTATTTACTTGAAGATCTGCATTTTGTTAATAGTTTAAAATTAAAAACTCTAAATTAACTACTTCTGTTCTATAAGTTATTTACTTGAAGATCTGCATTTTGTTAATAGTTTAAAATTAAAAACTCTAAATTAACTACTTCTGTTCTATAAGTTATTTACATGAAGATCAGTATTTTGTTAATAGTTTAAAATTGAAAACCCTAAAATAACTACTTCTGTTCTATAAGTTATTTACTTGAAGATCAGAATATTGTTAATAGTTTAAAATTGAAAACTCTAAAATAACTACTTTTGTTCTATAAGTTATTTACTTGTAGAACAGAATTTTGTAGCAATTTAAAATCAAAATCTCCTAACTAATACTTTAGTTCGTTAAGTTATTTACTTGAAGATCAGAATTTTGTTAATAGTTTAAAATTGAAAACCCTAAAATAACTACTTTTGTTCTATAAGTTATTTACTTGAAGATCTGCATTTTGTTAATAGTTTAAAATTAAAAACTCTAAATTAACTACTTCTGTTCTATAAGTTATTTACATGAAGATCAGTATTTTGTTAATAGTTTAAAATTGAAAACCCTAAAATAACTACTTTTGTTCTATAAGTTATTTACTTGAAGAACAGAATTTTGTAGCAATGTAAAATCAAAATCTTCTAACTAATACTTTAGTTCTTTAAGTTATTTACTTGAAGATCAGAATTTTGCTAATAGTTTAAAATTAAAAACTCTAAATTAACTACTTCTGTTCTATAAGTTAAGTATATGAAGATCAGTATTTTGTTAATAGTTTAAAATTGAAAATCCTAAAATAACCACTTTTGTTCTATAAGTTATTTACTTGAAGATCTGCATTTTGTTAATAGTTTAAAATTAAAAACTCTAAATTAACTACTTCTGTTCTATAAGTTAAGTATATGAAGATCAGTATTTTGTTAATAGTTTAAAATTGAAAACACTAAAATAACTACTTTTGTTCTATAAGTTATTTACTTGAAGATCTGCATTTTTTTGATAGTTTAAAATTAAAAACTCGAAATTAACTACTTCTGTTCTATAAGTTATTTACTTTAAGATCAGTATTTTGTTAATAGTTTAAAATTGAAAACCCTAAAATAACTACTTTTGTTCTATAAGTTATATACTTGAAGATCAGAATATTGTTAATAGTTTAAAATTGAAAACTCTAAAATAACTACTTTAGTTCTATAAGTTATTTACTTGTAGAACAGAATTTTGTAGCAATTTAAAATCAAAATCTTTTAACTAATACTTTAGTTCTTTAAGTTATTTACTTGAAGATCAGAATTTTGTTAATAGTTTAAAATTGAAAACCCTAAAATAACTACTTTTGTTCTATAAGTTATTTACTTGAAGAACAGAATTTTGTAGCAATGTAAAGTCAAAATCTTCTAACTAATACTTTAATTCTTTAAGTTATTTACTTGAAGATCAGAATTTTATAATAGTTTAAAATTGAAAACCCTAAAATAACTAATTTTGTTCTATAAGTTATTTACTTGAAGATCTGCATTTTGTTAGTAGTTTAAAATTAAAAACTCTAAACTAACTACTTCTGTTCTATAAGTTATTTACTTGAAGATATGCATTTTGCTAATAGTTTAAAATTAAAAACTCTAAATTAACTACTTCTGTTCTATAAGTTAAGTATATGAAGATCAGTATTTTGTTAATAGTTTAAAATTGAAAACCCTAAACAACTACTTTTGTTCTATAAGTTATTTACTTGAAGATCTGCATTTTGTTAATAGTTTAAAATTAAAAACTCTAAATTAACTACTTCTGTTCTATAAGTTATTTACTTGAAGAACAGAATTTTGTAGCAATTTAAAATCAAAATCTTTTAACTAATACTTTAGTTCTTTAAGTTATTTACTTGAAGATCAGAATTCTGCTAATAGTTTAAAATTGAAAACCCTAAAATAACTACTTTTGTTCTATAAGTTATTTACTTGAAGATCTGCATTTTGTTAATAGTTTAAAATTAAAAACTCTTAATTAACTACTTCTGTTCTATAAGTTATTTACATGAAGATCAGTATTTTGTTAATAGTTTAAAATTGAAAACCCTAAAATAACTACTTCTGTTCTATAAGTTATTTACTTGAAGATCAGAATATTGTTAATAGTTTAAAATTGAAAACCCTAAAATAACTACTTTTGTTCTATAAGTTATTTACTTGAAGATCTGCATTTTGTTAATAGTTTAAAATTAAAAACTCTAAATTAACTACTTCTGTTCTATAAGTTATTTACATGAAGATCAGTATTTTGTTAATAGTTTAAAATTGAAAACCCTAAAATAACTACTTTTGTTCTATAAGTTATTTACTTGAAGAACAGAATTTTGTAGCAATGTAAAATCAAAATCTTCTAACTAATACTTTAGTTCTTTAAGTTATTTACTTGAAGATCAGAATTTTGCTAATAGTTTAAAATTAAAAACTCTAAATTAACTACTTCTGTTCTATAAGTTAAGTATATGAAGATCAGTATTTTGCTAATAGTTTAAAATTGAAAACCCTAAAATAACTACTTTTGTTCTATAAGTTATTTACTTGAAGATCTGCATTTTGTTAATAGTTTAAAATTAAAAACTCTAAATTAACTACTTCTGTTCTATAAGTTAATTATATGAAGATCAGTATTTTGTTAATAGTTTAAAATTGAAAACCCTAAAATAACTACTTTTGTACTATAAGTTATTTACTTGAAGATCTGCATTTTGTTAATAGTTTAAAATTAAAAACTCTAAATTAACTACTTCTGTTCTATAAGTTATTTACTTGATGAACAGAATTTTGTAGCAATGTAAAGTCAAAATCTTCTAACTAATACTTTAGTTCTTTAAGTTATTTACTTGAAGATCAGAATTTTATAATAGTTTAAAATTGAAAACCCTAAAGTAACTAATTTTGTTCTATAAGTTATTTACTTGAAGATCTGCATTTTGTTAATAGTTTAAAATTAAAAACTCTTAATTAACTACTTCTGTTCTATAAGTTATTTACATGAAGATCAGTATTTTGTTAATAGTTTAAAATTGAAAACCCTAAAATAACTACTTCTGTTCTATAAGTTATTTACTTGAAGATAAGAATATTGTTAATAGTTTAAAATTGAAAACTCTAAAATAGCTACTTTTGTTCTATAAGTTATTTACTTGTAGAACAGAATTTTGTAGCAATTTAAAATCAAAATCTCCTAACTAATACTTTAGTTCCTTAAGTTATTTACTTGAAGATCAGAATTTTGTTAATAGTTTAAAATTGAAAACCCTAAAATAACTACTTTTGTTCTATAAGTTATTTACTTGAAGATCAGAATATTGTTAATAGTTTAAAATTGAAAACTCTAAAATAACTACTTTAGTTCTATAAGTTAATTACTTGTAGAACAGAATTTTGTAGCAATTTAAAATCAAAATCTTGTAACTAATACTTTAGTTCCGTAAGTTATTTACTTGAAGATCAGAATTTTGTTAATAGTTTAAAATTGAAAACCCTAAAATAACTACTTTTGTTCTATAAGTTATTTACTTGAAGTACAGAATTTTGTAGCAATGTAAAGTCAAAATCTTCTAACTAATACTTTAGTTCTTTAAGTTATTTACTTGAAGATCAGAATTTTATAATAGTTTAAAATTGAAAACCCTAAAATAACTAATTTTGTTCTATAAGTTATTTACTTGAAGATCTGCATTTTGTTAGTAGTTTAAAATTAAAAACTCTAAATTAACTACTTCTGTTCTATAAGTTATTTACTTGAAGATCAGAATTTTGTTAATAGTTTAAAATTGAAAACTCTAAAATAACTACTTTTGTTCTATAAGTTATTTACTTGAAGATCAGAATATTGTTAATAGTTTAAAATTGAAAACTCTAAAATAAATACTTTTGTTCTATAAGTTATTTACTTGTAGAACAGAATTTTGTAGCAATTTAAAATCAAAATCTTCTAACTAATACTTTAGTTCCTTAAGTTATTTACTTGAAGATCAGAATTTTGTTAATAGTTTAAAATTGAAAACCCTAAAATAACTACTTTTGTTCTAAAAAGTTATTTACTTGAAGATCAGAATTTTGTTAATAGTTTAAAATTGAAAACTCTAAAATAACTACTTCTGTTCTATAAGTTATTTACTTGAAGATCAGAATATTGTTAATAGTTTAAAATTGAAAACTCAAAAATAACTACTTTTGTTCTATAAGTTATTTACATGAAGATCAGTATTTTGTTAATAGTTTAAAATTGAAAACCCTAAAATAACTACTTTTGTTCTATAAGTTATTTACTTGTAGAACAGAATTTTGTAGCAATTTAAAATCAAAATCTTCTAACTAATACTTTAGTTCCTTAAGTTATTTACTTGAAGATCAGAATTTTGTTAATAGTTTAAAATTGAAAACCCTAAAATAACTACTTTTGTTCTATAGGTTATTTACTTGAAGAACAGAATTTTGTAGCAATGTAAAGTCAAAATCTTCTAACTAATACTTTAATTCTTTAAGTTATTTACTTGAAGATCAGAATTTTATAATAGTTAAAAATTGAAAACCCTAAAATAACTAATTTTGTTCTATAAGTTATTTGCTTGAAGATCTGCAATTTGTTAGTAGTTTAAAATTAAAAACTCTAAATTAACTACTTCTGTTCTATAAGTTATTTACTTGAAGATCAGAATTTTGTTAATAGTTTAAAATTGAAAACTCTAAAATAACTACTTTTGTTCTATAAGTTATTTACTTGAAGAACAAAATTTTTTTAATAGTTTAAAATTAAAAACTCTAAATTAAATACTTTTGTTCTATAAGTTATTTACTTGAAGATCTGCATTTTGTTAATAGTTTAAAATTAAAAACTCTAAATTAACTACTTCTGTTCTATAATTTAATTACTTGAAGATCAGAATATTGTTAATAGTTTAAAATTGAAAACTCTAAAATAACTACTTTTGTTCTATAAGTTATTTACTTGAAGAACAGAATTTTGTAGCAATGTACAATCAAAATATGCTAACTAATACTTTAGTTCTTTAAGTTATTTACTTGAAGATCAGAATTTTGCTAATAGTTTAAAATTGAAAACCCTAAAATAACTACTTTTGTTCTATAAGTTATTTACTTGAAGATCTGCATTTTGTTAATAGTTTAAAATTAAAAACTCTTAATTTACTACTTCTGTTCTATAAGTTATTTACATGAAGATCAGTATTTTGTTAATAGTTTAAAATTGAAAACCCTAAAATAACTACTTCTGTTCTATAAGTTATTTACTTGAAGATCAGAATATTGTTAATAGTTTAAAATTGAAAACCCTAAAATAACTACTTTTGTTCTATAAGTTATTTACTTGAAGATCTGCATTTTGTTAATAGTTTAAAATTAAAAACTCTAAATTAACTACTTCTGTTCTATAAGTTATTTACATGAAGATCAGTATTTTGTTAATAGTTTAAAATTGAAAACCCTAAAATAACTACTTTTGTTCTATAAGTTATTTACTTGAAGAACAGAATTTTGTAGCAATGTAAAATCAAAATCTTCTAACTAATACTTTAGTTCTTTAAGTTATTTACTTGAAGATCAGAATTTTGCTAATAGTTTAAAATTAAAAACTCTAAATTAACTACTTCTGTTCTATAAGTTAAGTATATGAAGATCAGTATTTTGCTAATAGTTTAAAATTGAAAACCCTAAAATAACTACTTTTGTTCTATAAGTTATTTACTTGAAGATCTGCATTTTGTTAATAGTTTAAAATTAAAAACTCTAAATTAACTACTTCTGTTCTATAAGTTAATTATATGAAGATCAGTATTTTGTTAATAGTTTAAAATTGAAAACCCTAAAATAACTACTTTTGTACTATAAGTTATTTACTTGAAGATCTGCATTTTGTTAATAGTTTAAAATTAAAAACTCTAAATTAACTACTTCTGTTCTATAAGTTATTTACTTGATGAACAGAATTTTGTAGCAATGTAAAGTCAAAATCTTCTAACTAATACTTTAGTTCTTTAAGCTATTTACTTGAAGATCGGAATTTTGTAATAGTTTAAAATTGAAAACCCTAAAGTAACTAATTTTGTTCTATAAGTTATTTACTTGAAGATCTGCATTTTGTTAATAGTTTAAAATTAAAAACTCTTACTTAACTACTTCTGTTCTATAAGTTATTTACATGAAGATCAGTATTTTGTTAATAGTTTAAAATTGAAAACCCTAAAATAACTACTTCTGTTCTATAAGTTATTTACTTGAAGATAAGAATATTGTTAATAGTTTAAAATTGAAAACTCTAAAATAACTACTTTTGTTCTATAAGTTATTTACTTGAAGAACAGAATTTTGTAGCAATGTAAAATCAAAATCTTCTAACTAATACTTTAGTTCTTTAAGTTATTTACTTGAAGATCAGAATTTTGCTAATAGTTTAAAATTAAAAACTCTAAATTAACTACTTCTGTTCTATAAGTTAAGTATATGAAGATCAGTATTTTGCTAATAGTTTAAAATTGAAAACCCTAAAATAACTACTTTTGTTCTATAAGTTATTTACTTGAAGATCTGCATTTTGTTAATAGTTTAAAATTAAAAACTCTAAATTAACTACTTCTGTTCTATAAGTTAATTATATGAAGATCAGTATTTTGTTAATAGTTTAAAATTGAAAACCCTAAAATAACTACTTTTGTACTATAAGTTATTTACTTGAAGATCTGCATTTTGTTAATAGTTTAAAATTAAAAACTCTAAATTAACTACTTCTGTTCTATAAGTTATTTACTTGATGAACAGAATTTTGTAGCAATGTAAAGTCAAAATCTTCTAACTAATACTTTAGTTCTTTAAGTTATTTACTTGAAGATCAGAATTTTATAATAGTTTAAAATTGAAAACCCTAAAGTAACTAATTTTGTTCTATAAGTTATTTACTTGAAGATCTGCATTTTGTTAATAGTTTAAAATTAAAAACTCTTAATTAACTACTTCTGTTCTATAAGTTATTTACATGAAGATCAGTATTTTGTTAATAGTTTAAAATTGAAAACCCTAAAATAACTACTTCTGTTCTATAAGTTATTTACTTGAAGATAAGAATATTGTTAATAGTTTAAAATTGAAAACTCTAAAATAGCTACTTTTGTTCTATAAGTTATTTACTTGTAGAACAGAATTTTGTAGCAATTTAAAATCAAAATCTCCTAACTAATACTTTAGTTCCTTAAGTTATTTACTTGAAGATCAGAATTTTGTTAATAGTTTAAAATTGAAAACCCTAAAATAACTACTTTTGTTCTATAAGTTATTTACTTGAAGATCAGAATATTGTTAATAGTTTAAAATTGAAAACTCTAAAATAACTACTTTAGTTCTATAAGTTAATTACTTGTAGAACAGAATTTTGTAGCAATTTAAAATCAAAATCTTGTAACTAATACTTTAGTTCCATAAGTTATTTACTTGAAGATCAGAATTTTGTTAATAGTTTAAAATTGAAAACCCTAAAATAACTACTTTTGTTCTATAAGTTATTTACTTGAAGTACAGAATTTTGTAGCAATGTAAAGTCAAAATCTTCTAACTAATACTTTAGTTCTTTAAGTTATTTACTTGAAGATCAGAATTTTATAATAGTTTAAAATTGAAAACCCTAAAATAACTAATTTTGTTCTATAAGTTATTTACTTGAAGATCTGCATTTTGTTAGTAGTTTAAAATTGAAAACTCTAAAATAACTACTTTTGTTCTATAAGTTATTTACTTGAAGATCAGAATATTGTTAATAGTTTAAAATTGAAAACTCTAAAATAACTACTTTTGTTCTATAAGTTATTTACTTGTAGAACAGAATTTTGTAGCAATTTAAAATCAAAATCTTCTAACTAATACTTTAGTTCCTTAAGTTATTTACTTGAAGATCAGAATTTTGTTAATAGTTTAAAATTGAAAACCCTAAAATAACTACTTTTGTTCTAAAAAGTTATTTACTTGAAGATCAGAATTTTGTTAATAGTTTAAAATTGAAAACTCTAAAATAACTACTTCTGTTCTATAAGTTATTTACTTGAAGATCAGAATATTGTTAATAGTTTAAAATTGAAAACTCAAAAATAACTACTTTTGTTCTATAAGTTATTTACATGAAGATCAGTATTTTGTTAATAGTTTAAAATTGAAAACCCTAAAATAACTACTTTTGTTCTATAAGTTATTTACTTGTAGAACAGAATTTTGTAGCAATTTAAAATCAAAATCTTCTAACTAATACTTTAGTTCCTTAAGTTATTTACTTGAAGATCAGAATTTTGTTAATAGTTTAAAATTGAAAACCCTAAAATAACTACTTTTGTTCTATAGGTTATTTACTTGAAGAACAGAATTTTGTAGCAATGTAAAGTCAAAATCTTCTAACTAATACTTTAATTCTTTAAGTTATTTACTTGAAGATCAGAATTTTATAATAGTTAAAAATTGAAAACCCTAAAATAACTAATTTTGTTCTATAAGTTATTTGCTTGAAGATCTGCAATTTGTTAGTAGTTTAAAATTAAAAACTCTAAATTAACTACTTCTGTTCTATAAGTTATTTACTTGAAGATCAGAATTTTGTTAATAGTTTAAAATTGAAAACTCTAAAATAACTACTTTTGTTCTATAAGTTATTTACTTGAAGAACAAAATTTTTTTAATAGTTTAAAATTAAAAACTCTAAATTAAATACTTTTGTTCTATAAGTTATTTACTTGAAGATCTGCATTTTGTTAATAGTTTAAAATTAAAAACTCTAAATTAACTACTTCTGTTCTATAATTTAATTACTTGAAGATCAGAATATTGTTAATAGTTTAAAATTGAAAACTCTAAAATAACTACTTTTGTTCTATAAGTTATTTACTTGAAGAACAGAATTTTGTAGCAATGTACAATCAAAATCTGCTAACTAATACTTTAGTTCTTTAAGTTATTTACTTGAAGATCAGAATTTTGCTAATAGTTTAAAATTGAAAACCCTAAAATAACTACTTTTGTTCTATAAGTTATTTACTTGAAGATCTGCATTTTGTTAATAGTTTAAAATTAAAAACTCTAAATTAACTACTTCTGTTCTATAAGTTATTTACATGAAGATCAGTATTTTGTTAATAGTTTAAAATTGAAAACCCTAAAATAACTACTTCTGTTCTATAAGTTATTTACTTGAAGATCAGAATATTGTTAATAGTTTAAAATTGAAAACTCTAAAATAACTACTTTTGTTCTATAAATTATTTACTTGAAGATCTGCATTTTGTTAATAGTTTAAATTTAAAAACTCTAAATTAACTACTTCAGTTCTATAAGTTATTTACATGAAGATCAGTATTTTGTTAATAGTTTAAAATTGAAAACCCTAAAATAACTACTTTTGTTCTATAAGTTATTTACTTGAAGAACAGAATTTTGTAGCAATGTAAAATCAAAATCTTCTAACTAATACTTTAGTTCTTTAAGTTATTTACTTGAAGATCAGAATTTTGCTAATAGTTTAAAATTAAAAACTCTAAATTAACTACTTCTGTTCTATAAGTTAAGTATATGAAGATCAGTATTTTGTTAATAGTTTAAAATTGAAAACCCTAAAATAACTACTTTTGTTCTATAAGTTATTTACTTGAAGATCTGCATTTTGTTAATAGTTTAAAATTAAAAACTCTAAATTAACTACTTCTGTTCTATAAGTTAAGTATATGAAGATCAGTAATTTGTCAATAGTTTAAAATTGAAAACCCTAAAATAACTACTTTTGTTCTATAAGTTATTTACTTGAAGATCTGCATTTTGTTAATAGTTTAAAATTAAAAACTCTAAATTAACTACTTCTGTTCTATAAGTTATTTACTTGAAGATCAGTATTTTGTTAAAAGTTTAAAATTGAAAACCCTAAAATAACTATTTTTGTTCTATAAGTTATTTACATGAAGATCAGTATTTTGTTAATAGTTTAAAATTGAAAACCCTAAAATAACTACTTTTGTTCTATAAGTTATTTACTTGTAGAACAGAATTTTGTAGCAATTTAAAATCAAAATCTTCTAACTAATACTTTAGTTCCTTAAGTTATTTACTTGAAGATCAGAATTTTGTTAATAGTTTAAAATTGAAAACCCTAAAATAACTACTTTTGTTCTATAAGTTATTTACTTGAAGAACAGAATTTTGTAGCAATGTACAATCAAAATCTTCTAACTAATACTTTAGTTCTTTAAGTTATTTACTTGAAGATCAGAATTTTGCTAATAGTTTAAAATTGAAAACCCTAAAATAACTACTTTTGTTCTATAAGTTATTTACTTGAAGATTTGCATTTTGTTAATAGTTTAAAATTAAAAACTCTAAATTAACTACTTCTGTTCTATAAGTTATTTACATGAAGATCAGTATTTTGTTAATAGTTTAAAATTGAAAACCCTAAAATAACTACTTCTGTTCTATAAGTTATTTACTTGAAGATCAGAATATTGTTAATAGTTTAAAATTGAAAACTCTAAAATAACTATTTTTGTTCTATAAGTTATTTACTTGTAGAACAGAATTTTGTAGCAATTTAAAATCAAAATCTTCTATCTAATACTTTAGTTCCTTAAGTTATTTACTTGAAGATCAGAATTTTGTTAATAGTTTAAAATTGAAAACCCTAAAATAACTACTTTTGTTCTATAAGTTATTTACTTGAAGATCTGCATTTTGTTAATAGTTTAAATTTAAAAACTCTAAATTAACTACTTCTGTGCTATAAGTTATTTACATGAAGATCAGTATTTTGTTAATAGTTTAAAATTGAAAACCCTAAAATACCTACTTTTGTTCTATAAGTTATTTACTTGAAGAACAGAATTTTGTAGCAATGTAAAATCAAAATCTTCTAACTAATACTTTAGTTCTTTAAGTTATTTACTTGAAGATCAGAATTTTGCTAATAGTTTAAAATTAAAAACTCTAAATTAACTACTTCTGTTCTATAAGTTAAGTATATGAAGATCAGTATTTTGTTAATAGTTTAAAATTGAAAACCCTAAAATAACTACTTTTGTTCTATAAGTTATTTACTTGAAGATCTGCATTTTGTTAATAGTTTAAAATTAAAAACTCTAAATTAACTACTTCTGTTCTATAAGTTAAGTATATGAAGATCAGTAATTTGTTAATAGTTTAAAATTGAAAACCCTAAAATAACTACTTTTGTTCTATAAGTTATTTACTTGAAGATCTGCATTTTGTTAATAGTTTAAAATTAAAAACTCTAAGTTAACTACTTCTGTTCTATAAGTTATTTACTTGAAGATCAGTATTTTGTTAATAGTTTAAAATTGAAAACCCTAAAATAACTACTTTTGTTCTATAAGTTATTTACATGAAGATCAGTATTTTGTTAATAGTTTAAAATTGAAAACCCTAAAATAACTACTTTTGTTCTATAAGTTATTTACTTGTAGAACAGAATTTTGTAGCAATTTAAAATCAAAATCTTCTAACTAATACTTTAGTTCCTTAAGTTATTTACTTGAAGATCAGAATTTTGTTAATAGTTTAAAATTGAAAACCCTAAAATAACTACTTTTGTTCTATAAGTTATTTACTTGAAGATCAGAATATTGTTAATAGTTTAAAATTGAAAACTCTAAAATAACTACTTTAGTTCTATAAGTTATTTACTTGTAGAACAGAATTTTGTAGCAATTTAAAATCAAAATCTTCTAACTAATACTTTAGTTCCTTAAGTTATTTACTTGAAGATCAGAATTTTGTTAATAGTTTAAAATTGAAAACCCTAAAATAACTACTTTTGTTCTATAAGTTATTTACTTGAAGAACAGAATTTTGTAGCAATGTAAAGTCAAAATCTTCTAACTAATACTTTAGTTCTTTAAGTTATTTACTTGAAAATCAGAATTTTATAATAGTTTAAAATTGAAAACCCTAAAATAACTAATTTTGTTCTATAAGTTATTTACTCGAAGATCTGCATTTTGTTAGTAGTTTAAAATTAAAAACTCTAAATTAACTACTTCTGTTCTATAAGTTATTTACTTGAAGATCAGAATTTTGTTAATAGTTTAAAATTGAAAACTCTAAAATAACTACTTTTGTTCTATAAGTTATTTACTTGAAGAACAGAATTTTGTAGCAACTTAAAATCAAAATCTTCTAACTAATACTTTAGTTCCTTAAGTTATTTACTTGAAGATCAGAATTTTGTTAATAGTTTAAAATTGACAACCCTTAAATAACTACTTTTGTTCTATAAGTTATTTACTTGAAGATCAGAATATTGTTAATAGTTTAAAATTGAAAACTCTAAAATAACTACTTTTGTTAATAGTTTTAAAATTGAAAACCCTAAAATAACTACTTTTGTTCTATAAGTTATTTACTTGAAGAACAGAATTTTGTAGCAATGTAAAATCAAAATCTTCTAACTAATACTTTAGTTCCTTAAGTTATTTACTTGAAGATCAGAATTTTGTTAATAGTTTAAAATTGAAAACCCTAAAATAACTACTTTTGTTCTATAAGTTATTTACTTGAAGAACAGAATTTTGTAGCAATGTAAAGTCAAAATCTTCTAACTAATACTTTAGTTCTTTAAGTTATTTACTTGAAGATCAGAATTGTATAATAGTTTAAAATTGAAAACCCTAAAATAACTACTTTTGTTCTATAAGTTATTTACTTGAAGATCTGCATTTTGTTAATAGTTTAAATTTAAAAACTCTAAATTAACTACTTCTGTTCTATAAGTTATTTACATGAAGATCAGTATTTTGATAATAGTTTAAAATTGAAAACCCTAAAATAACTACTTTTGTTCTATAAGTTATTTACTTGAAGAACAGAATTTTGTAGCAATGTAAAATCAAAATCTTCTAACTAATACTTTAGTTCTTTAAGTTATTTACTTGAAGATCAGAATTTTGCTAATAGTTTAAAATTAAAAACTCTAAATTAACTACTTCTGTTCTATAAGTTAAGTATATGAAGATCAGTATTTTGTTAATAGTTTAAAATTGAAAACCCTAAAATAACTACTTTTGTTCTATAAGTTATTTACTTGAAGATCTGCATTTTGTTAATAGTTTAAAATTAAAAACTCTAAATTAACTACTTCTGTTCTATAAGTTAAGTATATGAAGATCAGTAATTTGTTAATAGTTTAAAATTGAAAACCCTAAAATAACTACTTTTGTTCTATAAGTTATTTACTTGAAGATCTGCATTTTGTTAATAGTTTAAAATTAAAAACTCTAAATTAACTACTTCTGTTCTATAAGTTATTTACTTGAAGATCAGTATTTTGTTAATAGTTTAAAATTGAAAACCCTAAAATAACTACTTTTGTTCTATAAGTTATTTACATGAAGATCAGTATTTTGTTAATAGTTTAAAATTGAAAACCCTAAAATAACTACTTTTGTTCTATAAGTTATTTACTTGTAGAACAGAATTTTGTAGCAATTTAAAATCAAAATCTTCTAACTAATACTTTAGTTCCTTAAGTTATTTACTTGAAGATCAGAATTTTGTTAATAGTTTAAAATTGAAAACCCTAAAATAACTACTTTTGTTCTATAAGTTATTTACTTGTAGAACAGAATTTTGTAGCAATGTACAATCAAAATCTTCTAACTAATACTTTAGTTCTTTAAGTTATTTACTTGAAGATCAGAATTTTGCTAATAGTTTAAAATTGAAAACCCTAAAATAACTACTTTTGTTCTATAAGTTATTTACTTGAAGATCTGCATTTTGTTAATAGTTTAAAATTAACAACTCTAAATTAACTACTTCTGTTCTATAAGTTATTTACATGAAGATCAGTATTTTGTTAATAGTTTAAAATTGAAAACCCTAAAATAACTACTTCTGTTCTATAAGTTATTTACTTGAAGATCAGAATATTGTTAATAGTTTAAAATTGAAAACTCTAAAATAACTACTTTTGTTCTATAAGTTATTTACTTGAAGATCAGAATATTGTTAATAGTTTAAAATTGAAAACTCTAAAATAACTACTTTTGTTAATAGTTTTAAAATTGAAAACCCTAAAATAACTACTTTTGTTCTATAAGTTATTTACTTGAAGAACATAATTTTGTAGCAATGTAAAATCAAAATCTTCTAACTAATACTTTAGTTCCTTAAGTTATTTACTTGAAGATCAGAATTTTGTTAATAGTTTAAAATTGAAAACCCTAAAATAACTACTTTTGTTCTATAAGTTATTTACTTGAAGAACAAAATTTTTTTAATAGTTTAAAATTAAAAACTCTAAATTAAATACTTTTGTTCTATAAGTTATTTACTTGAAGATCTGCATTTTGTTAATAGTTTAAAATTAAAAACTCTAAATTAACTACTTCTGTTCTATAATTTAATTACTTGAAGATCAGAATATTGTTAATAGTTTAAAATTGAAAACTCTAAAATAACTACTTTTGTTCTATAAGTTATTTACTTGAAGAACAGAATTTTGTAGCAATGTACAATCAAAATCTGCTAACTAATACTTTAGTTCTTTAAGTTATTTACTTGAAGATCAGAATTTTGCTAATAGTTTAAAATTGAAAACCCTAAAATAACTACTTTTGTTCTATAAGTTATTTACTTGAAGATCTGCATTTTGTTAATAGTTTAAAATTAAAAACTCTTAATTTACTACTTCTGTTCTATAAGTTATTTACATGAAGATCAGTATTTTGTTAATAGTTTAAAATTGAAAACCCTATAATAACTACTTCTGTTCTATAAGTTATTTACTTGAAGATCAGAATATTGTTAATAGTTTAAAATTGAAAACCCTAAAATAACTACTTTTGTTCTATAAGTTATTTACTTGAAGATCTGCATTTTGTTAATAGTTTAAAATTAAAAACTCTAAATTAACTACTTCTGTTCTATAAGTTATTTACATGAAGATCAGTATTTTGTTAATAGTTTAAAATTGAAAACCCTAAAATAACTACTTTTGTTCTATAAGTTATTTACTTGAAGAACAGAATTTTGTAGCAATGTAAAATCAAAATCTTCTAACTAATACTTTAGTTCTTTAAGTTATTTACTTGAAGATCAGAATTTTGCTAATAGTTTAAAATTAAAAACTCTAAATTAACTACTTCTGTTCTATAAGTTAAGTATATGAAGATCAGTATTTTGCTAATAGTTTAAAATTGAAAACCCTAAAATAACTACTTTTGTTCTATAAGTTATTTACTTGAAGATCTGCATTTTGTTAATAGTTTAAAATTAAAAACTCTAAATTAACTACTTCTGTTCTATAAGTTAATTATATGAAGATCAGTATTTTGTTAATAGTTTAAAATTGAAAACCCTAAAATAACTACTTTTGTACTATAAGTTATTTACTTGAAGATCTGCATTTTGTTAATAGTTTAAAATTAAAAACTCTAAATTAACTACTTCTGTTCTATAAGTTATTTACTTGATGAACAGAATTTTGTAGCAATGTAAAGTCAAAATCTTCTAACTAATACTTTAGTTCTTTAAGCTATTTACTTGAAGATCGGAATTTTGTAATAGTTTAAAATTGAAAACCCTAAAGTAACTAATTTTGTTCTATAAGTTATTTACTTGAAGATCTGCATTTTGTTAATAGTTTAAAATTAAAAACTCTTACTTAACTACTTCTGTTCTATAAGTTATTTACATGAAGATCAGTATTTTGTTAATAGTTTAAAATTGAAAACCCTAAAATAACTACTTCTGTTCTATAAGTTATTTACTTGAAGATAAGAATATTGTTAATAGTTTAAAATTGAAAACTCTAAAATAACTACTTTTGTTCTATAAGTTATTTACTTGAAGAACAGAATTTTGTAGCAATGTAAAATCAAAATCTTCTAACTAATACTTTAGTTCTTTAAGTTATTTACTTGAAGATCAGAATTTTGCTAATAGTTTAAAATTAAAAACTCTAAATTAACTACTTCTGTTCTATAAGTTAAGTATATGAAGATCAGTATTTTGCTAATAGTTTAAAATTGAAAACCCTAAAATAACTACTTTTGTTCTATAAGTTATTTACTTGAAGATCTGCATTTTGTTAATAGTTTAAAATTAAAAACTCTAAATTAACTACTTCTGTTCTATAAGTTAATTATATGAAGATCAGTATTTTGTTAATAGTTTAAAATTGAAAACCCTAAAATAACTACTTTTGTACTATAAGTTATTTACTTGAAGATCTGCATTTTGTTAATAGTTTAAAATTAAAAACTCTAAATTAACTACTTCTGTTCTATAAGTTATTTACTTGATGAACAGAATTTTGTAGCAATGTAAAGTCAAAATCTTCTAACTAATACTTTAGTTCTTTAAGTTATTTACTTGAAGATCAGAATTTTATAATAGTTTAAAATTGAAAACCCTAAAGTAACTAATTTTGTTCTATAAGTTATTTACTTGAAGATCTGCATTTTGTTAATAGTTTAAAATTAAAAACTCTTAATTAACTACTTCTGTTCTATAAGTTATTTACATGAAGATCAGTATTTTGTTAATAGTTTAAAATTGAAAACCCTAAAATAACTACTTCTGTTCTATAAGTTATTTACTTGAAGATAAGAATATTGTTAATAGTTTAAAATTGAAAACTCTAAAATAGCTACTTTTGTTCTATAAGTTATTTACTTGTAGAACAGAATTTTGTAGCAATTTAAAATCAAAATCTCCTAACTAATACTTTAGTTCCTTAAGTTATTTACTTGAAGATCAGAATTTTGTTAATAGTTTAAAATTGAAAACCCTAAAATAACTACTTTTGTTCTATAAGTTATTTACTTGAAGATCAGAATATTGTTAATAGTTTAAAATTGAAAACTCTAAAATAACTACTTTAGTTCTATAAGTTAATTACTTGTAGAACAGAATTTTGTAGCAATTTAAAATCAAAATCTTGTAACTAATACTTTAGTTCCATAAGTTATTTACTTGAAGATCAGAATTTTGTTAATAGTTTAAAATTGAAAACCCTAAAATAACTACTTTTGTTCTATAAGTTATTTACTTGAAGTACAGAATTTTGTAGCAATGTAAAGTCAAAATCTTCTAACTAATACTTTAGTTCTTTAAGTTATTTACTTGAAGATCAGAATTTTATAATAGTTTAAAATTGAAAACCCTAAAATAACTAATTTTGTTCTATAAGTTATTTACTTGAAGATCTGCATTTTGTTAGTAGTTTAAAATTGAAAACTCTAAAATAACTACTTTTGTTCTATAAGTTATTTACTTGAAGATCAGAATATTGTTAATAGTTTAAAATTGAAAACTCTAAAATAACTACTTTTGTTCTATAAGTTATTTACTTGTAGAACAGAATTTTGTAGCAATTTAAAATCAAAATCTTCTAACTAATACTTTAGTTCCTTAAGTTATTTACTTGAAGATCAGAATTTTGTTAATAGTTTAAAATTGAAAACCCTAAAATAACTACTTTTGTTCTAAAAAGTTATTTACTTGAAGATCAGAATTTTGTTAATAGTTTAAAATTGAAAACTCTAAAATAACTACTTCTGTTCTATAAGTTATTTACTTGAAGATCAGAATATTGTTAATAGTTTAAAATTGAAAACTCAAAAATAACTACTTTTGTTCTATAAGTTATTTACATGAAGATCAGTATTTTGTTAATAGTTTAAAATTGAAAACCCTAAAATAACTACTTTTGTTCTATAAGTTATTTACTTGTAGAACAGAATTTTGTAGCAATTTAAAATCAAAATCTTCTAACTAATACTTTAGTTCCTTAAGTTATTTACTTGAAGATCAGAATTTTGTTAATAGTTTAAAATTGAAAACCCTAAAATAACTACTTTTGTTCTATAGGTTATTTACTTGAAGAACAGAATTTTGTAGCAATGTAAAGTCAAAATCTTCTAACTAATACTTTAATTCTTTAAGTTATTTACTTGAAGATCAGAATTTTATAATAGTTAAAAATTGAAAACCCTAAAATAACTAATTTTGTTCTATAAGTTATTTGCTTGAAGATCTGCAATTTGTTAGTAGTTTAAAATTAAAAACTCTAAATTAACTACTTCTGTTCTATAAGTTATTTACTTGAAGATCAGAATTTTGTTAATAGTTTAAAATTGAAAACTCTAAAATAACTACTTTTGTTCTATAAGTTATTTACTTGAAGAACAAAATTTTTTTAATAGTTTAAAATTAAAAACTCTAAATTAAATACTTTTGTTCTATAAGTTATTTACTTGAAGATCTGCATTTTGTTAATAGTTTAAAATTAAAAACTCTAAATTAACTACTTCTGTTCTATAATTTAATTACTTGAAGATCAGAATATTGTTAATAGTTTAAAATTGAAAACTCTAAAATAACTACTTTTGTTCTATAAGTTATTTACTTGAAGAACAGAATTTTGTAGCAATGTACAATCAAAATCTGCTAACTAATACTTTAGTTCTTTAAGTTATTTACTTGAAGATCAGAATTTTGCTAATAGTTTAAAATTGAAAACCCTAAAATAACTACTTTTGTTCTATAAGTTATTTACTTGAAGATCTGCATTTTGTTAATAGTTTAAAATTAAAAACTCTAAATTAACTACTTCTGTTCTATAAGTTATTTACATGAAGATCAGTATTTTGTTAATAGTTTAAAATTGAAAACCCTAAAATAACTACTTCTGTTCTATAAGTTATTTACTTGAAGATCAGAATATTGTTAATAGTTTAAAATTGAAAACTCTAAAATAACTACTTTTGTTCTATAAATTATTTACTTGAAGATCTGCATTTTGTTAATAGTTTAAATTTAAAAACTCTAAATTAACTACTTCAGTTCTATAAGTTATTTACATGAAGATCAGTATTTTGTTAATAGTTTAAAATTGAAAACCCTAAAATACCTACTTTTGTTCTATAAGTTATTTACTTGAAGAACAGAATTTTGTAGCAATGTAAAATCAAAATCTTCTAACTAATACTTTAGTTCTTTAAGTTATTTACTTGAAGATCAGAATTTTGCTAATAGTTTAAAATTAAAAACTCTAAATTAACTACTTCTGTTCTATAAGTTAAGTATATGAAGATCAGTAATTTGTTAATAGTTTAAAATTGAAAACCCTAAAATAACTACTTTTGTTCTATAAGTTATTTACTTGAAGATCTGCATTTTGTTAATAGTTTAAAATTAAAAACTCTAAGTTAACTACTTCTGTTCTATAAGTTATTTACTTGAAGATCAGTATTTTGTTAATAGTTTAAAATTGAAAACCCTAAAATAACTACTTTTGTTCTATAAGTTATTTACATGAAGATCAGTATTTTGTTAATAGTTTAAAATTGAAAACCCTAAAATAACTACTTTTGTTCTATAAGTTATTTACTTGTAGAACAGAATTTTGTAGCAATTTAAAATCAAAATCTTCTAACTAATACTTTAGTTCCTTAAGTTATTTACTTGAAGATCAGAATTTTGTTAATAGTTTAAAATTGAAAACCCTAAAATAACTACTTTTGTTCTATAAGTTATTTACTTGAAGATCAGAATATTGTTAATAGTTTAAAATTGAAAACTCTAAAATAACTACTTTAGTTCTATAAGTTATTTACTTGTAGAACAGAATTTTGTAGCAATTTAAAATCAAAATCTTCTAACTAATACTTTAGTTCCTTAAGTTATTTACTTGAAGATCAGAATTTTGTTAATAGTTTAAAATTGAAAACCCTAAAATAACTACTTTTGTTCTATAAGTTATTTACTTGAAGAACAGAATTTTGTAGCAATGTAAAGTCAAAATCTTCTAACTAATACTTTAGTTCTTTAAGTTATTTACTTGAAAATCAGAATTTTATAATAGTTTAAAATTGAAAACCCTAAAATAACTAATTTTGTTCTATAAGTTATTTACTCGAAGATCTGCATTTTGTTAGTAGTTTAAAATTAAAAACTCTAAATTAACTACTTCTGTTCTATAAGTTATTTACTTGAAGATCAGAATTTTGTTAATAGTTTAAAATTGAAAACTCTAAAATAACTACTTTTGTTCTATAAGTTATTTACTTGAAGAACAGAATTTTGTAGCAACTTAAAATCAAAATCTTCTAACTAATACTTTAGTTCCTTAAGTTATTTACTTGAAGATCAGAATTTTGTTAATAGTTTAAAATTGACAACCCTTAAATAACTACTTTTGTTCTATAAGTTATTTACTTGAAGATCAGAATATTGTTAATAGTTTAAAATTGAAAACTCTAAAATAACTACTTTTGTTAATAGTTTTAAAATTGAAAACCCTAAAATAACTACTTTTGTTCTATAAGTTATTTACTTGAAGAACAGAATTTTGTAGCAATGTAAAATCAAAATCTTCTAACTAATACTTTAGTTCCTTAAGTTATTTACTTGAAGATCAGAATTTTGTTAATAGTTTAAAATTGAAAACCCTAAAATAACTACTTTTGTTCTATAAGTTATTTACTTGAAGAACAGAATTTTGTAGCAATGAAAAGTCAAAATCTTCTAACTAATACTTTAGTTCTTTAAGTTATTTACTTGAAGATCAGAATTGTATAATAGTTTAAAATTGAAAACCCTAAAATAACTACTTTTGTTCTATAAGTTATTTACTTGAAGATCTGCATTTTGTTAATAGTTTAAATTTAAAAACTCTAAATTAACTACTTCTGTTCTATAAGTTATTTACATGAAGATCAGTATTTTGATAATAGTTTAAAATTGAAAACCCTAAAATAACTACTTTTGTTCTATAAGTTATTTACTTGAAGAACAGAATTTTGTAGCAATGTAAAATCAAAATCTTCTAACTAATACTTTAGTTCTTTAAGTTATTTACTTGAAGATCAGAATTTTGCTAATAGTTTAAAATTAAAAACTCTAAATTAACTACTTCTGTTCTATAAGTTAAGTATATGAAGATCAGTATTTTGTTAATAGTTTAAAATTGAAAACCCTAAAATAACTACTTTTGTTCTATAAGTTATTTACTTGAAGATCTGCATTTTGTTAATAGTTTAAAATTAAAAACTCTAAATTAACTACTTCTGTTCTATAAGTTAAGTATATGAAGATCAGTAATTTGTTAATAGTTTAAAATTGAAAACCCTAAAATAACTACTTTTGTTCTATAAGTTATTTACTTGAAGATCTGCATTTTGTTAATAGTTTAAAATTAAAAACTCTAAATTAACTACTTCTGTTCTATAAGTTATTTACTTGAAGATCAGTATTTTGTTAATAGTTTAAAATTGAAAACCCTAAAATAACTACTTTTGTTCTATAAGTTATTTACATGAAGATCAGTATTTTGTTAATAGTTTAAAATTGAAAACCCTAAAATAACTACTTTTGTTCTATAAGTTATTTACTTGTAGAACAGAATTTTGTAGCAATTTAAAATCAAAATCTTCTAACTAATACTTTAGTTCCTTAAGTTATTTACTTGAAGATCAGAATTTTGTTAATAGTTTAAAATTGAAAACCCTAAAATAACTACTTTTGTTCTATAAGTTATTTACTTGTAGAACAGAATTTTGTAGCAATGTACAATCAAAATCTTCTAACTAATACTTTAGTTCTTTAAGTTATTTACTTGAAGATCAGAATTTTGCTAATAGTTTAAAATTGAAAACCCTAAAATAACTACTTTTGTTCTATAAGTTATTTACTTGAAGATCTGCATTTTGTTAATAGTTTAAAATTAAAAACTCTAAATTAACTACTTCTGTTCTATAAGTTATTTACATGAAGATCAGTATTTTGTTAATAGTTTAAAATTGAAAACCCTAAAATAACTACTTCTGTTCTATAAGTTATTTACTTGAAGATCAGAATATTGTTAATAGTTTAAAATTGAAAACTCTAAAATAACTACTTTTGTTCTATAAGTTATTTACTTGTAGAACAGAATTTTGTAGCAATTTAAAATCAAAATCTTCTATCTAATACTTTAGTTCCTTAAGTTATTTACTTGAAGATCAGAATTTTGTTAATAGTTTAAAATTGAAAACCCTAAAATAACTACTTTTGTTCTATAAGTTATTTACTTGAAGATCTGCATTTTGTTAATAATTTAAATTTAAAAACTCTAAATTAACTACTTCTGTTCTATAAGTTATTTACATGAAGATCAGTATTTTGTTAATAGTTTAAAATTGAAAACCCTAAAATAACTACTTTTGTTCTATAAGTTATTTACTTGAAGAACAGAATTTTGTAGCAATGTAAAATCAAAATCTTCTAACTAATACTTTAGTTCTTTAAGTTATTTACTTGAAGATCAGAATTTTGCTAATAGTTTAAAATTAAAAACTCTAAATTAACTACTTCTGTTCTATAAGTTAAGTATATGAAGATCAGTATTTTGTTAATAGTTTAAAATTGAAAACCCTAAAATAACTACTTCTGTTCTATAAGTTATTTACTTGAAGATCTGCATTTTGTTAATAGTTTAAAATTAAAAACTCTAAATTAACTACTTCTGTTCTATAAGTTAAGTATATGAAGATCAGTAATTTGTTAATAGTTTAAAATTGAAAACCCTAAAATAACTACTTTTGTTCTATAAGTTATTTACTTGAAGATCTGCATTTTGTTAATAGTTTAAAATTGAAAACTCTAAAATAACTACTTTTGTTCTATAAGTTATTTACTTGAAGAACAGAATTTTGTAGCAACTTAAAATCAAAATCTTCTAACTAATACTTTAGTTCCTTAAGTTATTTACTTGAAGATCAGAATTTTGTTAATAGTTTAAAATTGAAAACCCTTAAATAACTACTTTTGTTCTATAAGTTATTTACTTGAAGATCAGAATATTGTTAATAGTTTAAAATTGAAAACTCTAAAATAACTACTTTTGTTCTATAAGTTATTTACTTGAAGAACAGAATTTTGTAGCAATGTAAAGTCAAAATCTTCTAACTAATACTTTAGTTCTTTAAGTTATTTACTTGAAGATCAGAATTTTATAATAGTTTAAAATTGAAAACCCTAAAATAACTACTTTTGTTCTATAAGTTATTTACTTGAAGATCTGCATTTTGTTAATAGTTTAAAATTAAAAATTCTAAATTAAGTACTTCTGTTCTATAAGTTATTTACATGAAAATCAGTATTTTGTTAATAGTTTAAAATTGAAAACCCTAAAATAACTACTTTTGTTCTATAAGTTATTTACTTGAAGAACAGAATTTTGTAGCAATGTAAAATCAAAATCTTCTAACTAATACTTTAGTTCTTTAAGTTATTTACTTGAAGATCAGAATATTGTTAATAGTTTAAAATTGAAAACTCTAAAATAACTACTTTTGTTCTATAAGTTATTTACTTGTAGAACAGAATTTTGTAGCAATTTAAAATCAAAATCTTCTAACTAATACTTTAGTTCCTTAAGTTATTTACTTGAAGATCAGAATTTTGTTAATAGTTTAAAATTGAAAACCCTAAAATAACTACTTTTGTTCTATAAGTTATTTACTTGAAGAACAGAATTTTGTAGCAATGTTAAATCAAAATCTTCTAACTAATACTTTAGTTCCTTAAGTTATTTACTTGAAGATCAGAATTTTGTTAATAGTTTAAAATTGAAAACCCTAAAATAACTACTTTTGTTCTATAAGTTATTTACTTGAAGAACAGAATTTTGTAGCAATCTAAAGTCAAAGTCTTCTAACTAATACTTTAGTTCTTTAAGTTATTTACTTGAAGATCAGAATTTTATAATAGTTTAAAATTGAAAACCCTAAAATAACTACTTTTGTTCTATAAGTTATTTACTTGAAGATCTGCATTTTGTTAATAGTTTAAAATTAAAAATTCTAAATTAACTACTTCTGTTCTATAAGTTATTTACATGAAGATCAGTATTTTGTTAATAGTTTAAAATTGAAAACCCTAAAATAACTACTTCTGTTCTATAAGTTATTTACTTGAAGATCAGAATATTGTTAATAGTTTAAAATTGAAAACTCTAAAATAACAACTTTTGTTCTATAAGTTATTTACTTGTAGAACAGAATTTTGTAGCAATTTAAAATCAAAATCTTCTAACTAATACTTTAGTTCCTTAGTTATTTACTTGAAGATCAGGATTTTGTTAATAGTTTAAAATTGAAAACCCTAAAATAACTACTTTTGTTCTATAAGTTATTTACTTGAAGATCTGCATTTTGTTAATAGTTTAAATTTAAAAACTCTAAATTAACTACTTCTGTTCTATAAGTTATTTACATGAAGATCAGTATTTTGTTAATAGTTTAAAATTGAAAACCCTAAAATAACTACTTTTGGTCTATAAGTTATTTACTTGAAGATCAGAATATTGTTAATAGTTTAAAATTGAAAACTCTAAAATAACTACTTTTGTTCTATAAGTTATTTACTTGTAGAACAGAATTTTGTAGCAATTTAAAATCAAAATCTTCTAACTAATACTTTAGTTCCTTAGTTATTTACTTGAAGATCAGGATTTTGTTAATAGTTTAAAATTGAAAACCCTAAAATAACTACTTTTGTTCTATAAGTTATTTACTTGAAGATCTGCATTTTGTTAATAGTTTAAATTGAAAAACTCTAAATTAACTACTTCTGTTCTATAAGTTATTTACATGAAGATCAGTATTTTGTTAATAGTTTAAAATTGAAAACCCTAAAATAACTACTTTTGGTCTATAAGTTATTTACTTGAAGATCAGTATTTTGTTAATAGTTTAAAATTGAAAACCCTAAAATAACTACTTTTTTTCTATAAGTTATTTACTTGAAGTACAGAATTTTGTAGCAATGTAAAATCAAAATCTTCTAATTAATACTTTAGTTCCGTAAGTTATTTACTTGAAGATCAGAATTTTGTTAATAGTTTAAAATTGAAAACCCTAAAATAACTACTTTTGTTCTATAAGTTATTTACTTGCAGATCTGCATTTTGTTAATAGTTTAAAATTAAAAACTCTAAATTAACTACTTCTGTTCTATAAGTTATTTACATGAAGATCAGTATTTTGTTAATAGTTTAAAATTGAAAACCCTAAAATAACTACTTCTGTTCTATAAGTTATTTACTTGAAGATCAGAATATTGTTAATAGTTTAAAATTGAAAACTCTAAAATAACTACTTTTGTTCTATAAGTTATTTACTTGTAGAACAGAATTTTGTAGCAATTTAAAATCAAAATCTTCTAACAAATACTTTAGTTCCTTAAGTTATTTACTTGAAGATCAGAATTTTGTTAATAGTTTAAAATTGAAAACCCTAAAATAACTACTTTTGTTGTATAAGTTATTTACTTGAAGATCTGCATTTTGTTAATAGAGTAAAATTAAAAACTCTAAATTAACTACTTCTGTTCTATAAGTTATTTACATGAAGATCAGTATTTTGTTAATAGTTTAAAATTGAAAACCCTAAAATAACTACTTTTGTTCTATAAGTTATTTACTTGAAGAACAGAATTTTGTAGCAATGTAAAATCAAAATCTTCTAACTAATACTTTAGTTCTTTAAGTTATTTACTTGAAGATCTGCATTTTGTTAATAGTTTAAAATTAAAAACTCTAAATTAACTACTTCTGTTCTATAAGTTAAGTATATGAAGATCAGTATTTTGTTAATAGTTTAAAATTGAAAACCCTAAAATAACTACTTTTGTTCTAAAAGTTATTTACTTGAAGATCTGCATTTTGTTAATAGTTTAAAATTAAAAACTCTAAATTAACTACTTCTGTTCTATAAGTTATTTACTTGAAGAACAGAATTTTGTAGCAATTTAAAATCAAAATCTTCTAACTAATACATTAGTTCTTTAAGTTATTTACTTGAAGATCAGAATTTTGCTAATAGTTTAAAATTGAAAACCCTAAAATAACTACTTTTGTTCTATAAGTTATTTACTTGAAGATCTGCATTTTGTTAATAGTTTAATATTAAAAACTCTAAATTAACTACTTCTGTTCTATAAGTTATTTACATGAAGATCAGTATTTTGTTAATAGTTTAAAATTGAAAACCCTAAAATAACTACTTCTGTTCTATAAGTTATTTACTTGAAGATCAGAATATTGTTAATAGTTTAAAATTGAAAACTCTAAAATAACTACTTTTGTTCTATAAGTTATTTACTTGTACAACAGAATTTTGTAGCAATTTAAAATCAAAATCTTCTAACTAATACTTTAGTTCCTTAAGTTATTTACTTGAAGATCAGAATTTTGTTAATAGTTTAAAATTGAAAACCCTAAAATAACTACTTTTGTTCTATAAGTTATTTACTTGAAGATCTGCATTTTGTTAATAGTTTAAAATTAAAAACTCTAAATTAACTACTTCTGTTCTATAAGTTATTTACATGAAGATCAGTATTTTGTTAATAGTTTAAAATTGAAAACCCTAAAATAACTACTTATGTTCTATAAGTTATTTACTTGAAGAACAGAATTTTGTAGCAATGTAAAATCAAAATCTTCTAACTAATACTTTAGTTCTTTAAGTTATTTACTTGAAGATCTGCATTTTGTTAATAGTTTAAAATTAAAAACTCTAAATTAACTACTTCTGTTCTATAAGTTATTTACTTGAAGATCAGTATTTTGTTAATAGTTTAAAATTGAAAACCCTAAAATAACTACTTTTGTTCTATAAGTTATTTACATGAAGATCAGTATTTTGTTAATAGTTTAAAATTGAAAACCCTACAATAACTACTTTTGTTCTATAAGTTATTTACTTGTAGAACAGAATTTTGTAGCAATTTAAAATCAAAATCTTCTAACTAATACTTTAGTTCCTTAAGTTATTTACTTGAAGATCAGAATTTTGTTAATAGTTTAAAATTGAAAACCCTAAAATAACTACTTGTTTATTCATTTATAGTGATATTTAATTTTCATACGTTTCGGTTTTCCGCGACTAAGTGGGGGATGCGCGACGCTACGAAGTCATCCCCATTCGATCAGTGACCGTTCTAAGCAACGCTACATTTACAGAACTATCGTTTCATTTACAATTTTACCATATTATTTATATGTATTTTTTACTTATTAAAGTTCGTTTATTTTATGTGCAACATTTATTAACAACAAGCTTTAATTTACAAAACTAACGTGAGATACAAATCAAAGTTACAAATCAACTTAATTGGTCTTAAAAAACTAATTAATAATTACACAACACTACTTTTGTTCTATAAGTTATTTACTTGAAGATCAGAATATTGTTAATAGTTTAAAATTGAAAACTCTAAAATAACTACTTTACTTCTATAAGTTACTTACTTGTAGAACAGAATTTTGTAGCAATTTAAAATCAAAATCTTCTAACTAATACTTTAGTTCCTTAAGTTATTTACTTGAAGATCAGAATTTTGTTAATAGTTTAAAATTGAAAACCCTAAAATAACTACTTTTGTTCTATAAGTTATTTACTTGAAGATCAGAACTTTATAATAGTTTAAAATTGAAAACCCTAAAATAACTACTTTTGTTCTATAAGTTATTTACTTGAAGATCTGCATTTTGTTAATAGTTTAAAATTAAAAACTCTAAATTAACTACTTCTGTTCTATAAGTTATTTACATGAAGATCAGTATTTTGTTAATAGTTTAAAATTGAAAACCCTAAAATAACTACTTCTGTTCTATAAGTTATTTACTTGAAGATCAGAATATTGTTAATAGTTTAAAATTGAAAACTCTAAAATAACTACTTTTGTTCTATAAGTTATTTACTTGTAGAACAGAATTTTGTAGCAATTTAAAATCAAAATCTTCTAATTAATACTTTAGTTCCGTAAGTTATTTACTTGAAGATCAGAATTTTGTTAATAGTTTAAAATTGAAAACCCTAAAATAACTACTTTTGTTCTATAAGTTATTTACTTGAAGATCTGCATTTTGTTAATAGTTTAAAATTAAAAACTCTAAATTAACTACTTCTGTTCTATAAGTTATTTACATGAAGATCAGTATTTTGTTAATAGTTTAAAATTGAAAACCCTAAAATAACTACTTCTGCTCTATAAGTTATTTACTTGAAGATCAGAATATTGTTAATAGTTTAAAATTGAAAACTCTAAAATAACTACTTTTGTTCTATAAGTTATTTACTTGTAGAACAGAATTTTGTAGCAATTTAAAATCAAAATCTTCTAACTAATACTTTAGTTCCTTAAGTTATTTACTTGAAGATCAGAATTTTGTTAATAGTTTAAAATTGAAAACCCTAAAATAACTACTTTTGTTGTATAAGTTATTTACTTGAAGATCTGCATTTTGTTAATAGTTTAAAATTAAAAACTCTAAATTAACTACTTCTGTTCTATAAGTTATTTACATGAAGATCAGTATTTTGTTAATAGTTTAAAATTGAAAACCCTAAAATAACTACTTTTGTTGTATAAGTTATTTACTTGAAGATCAGTATTTTGTTAATAGTTTAAAATTGAAAACCCTAAAATAACTACTTTTGTTCTATAAGTTATTTACATGAAGATCAGTATTTTGTTAATAGTTTAAAATTGAAAACCCTACAATAACTACTTTTGTTCTATAAGTTATTTACTTGTAGAACAGAATTTTGTAGCAATTTAAAATCAAAATCTTCTAACTAATACTTTAGTTCCTTAAGTTATTTACTTGAAGATCAGAATTTTGTTAATAGTTTAAAATTGAAAACCCTAAAATAACTACTTGTTTATTCATTTATAGTGATATTTAATTTTCATACGTTTCGGTTTTCCGCGACTAAGTGGGGGATGCGCGACGCTACGAAGTCATCCCCATTCGATCAGTGACCGTTCTAAGCAACGCTACATTTACAGAACTATCGTTTCATTTACAATTTTACCATATTATTTATATGTATTTTTTACTTATTAAAGTTCGTTTATTTTATGTGCAACATTTATTAACAACAAGCTTTAATTTACAAAACTAACGTGAGATACAAATCAAAGTTACAAATCAACTTAATTGGTCTTAAAAAACTAATTAATAATTACACAACACTACTTTTGTTCTATAAGTTATTTACTTGAAGATCAGAATATTGTTAATAGTTTAAAATTGAAAACTCTAAAATAACTACTTTACTTCTATAAGTTACTTACTTGTAGAACAGAATTTTGTAGCAATTTAAAATCAAAATCTTCTAACTAATACTTTAGTTCCTTAAGTTATTTACTTGAAGATCAGAATTTTGTTAATAGTTTAAAATTGAAAACCCTAAAATAACTACTTTTGTTCTATAAGTTATTTACTTGAAGATCAGAACTTTATAATAGTTTAAAATTGAAAACCCTAAAATAACTACTTTTGTTCTATAAGTTATTTACTTGAAGATCTGCATTTTGTTAATAGTTTAAAATTAAAAACTCTAAATTAACTACTTCTGTTCTATAAGTTATTTACATGAAGATCAGTATTTTGTTAATAGTTTAAAATTGAAAACCCTAAAATAACTACTTCTGTTCTATAAGTTATTTACTTGAAGATCAGAATATTGTTAATAGTTTAAAATTGAAAACTCTAAAATAACTACTTTTGTTCTATAAGTTATTTACTTGTAGAACAGAATTTTGTAGCAATTTAAAATCAAAATCTTCTAATTAATACTTTAGTTCCGTAAGTTATTTACTTGAAGATCAGAATTTTGTTAATAGTTTAAAATTGAAAACCCTAAAATAACTACTTTTGTTCTATAAGTTATTTACTTGAAGATCTGCATTTTGTTAATAGTTTAAAATTAAAAACTCTAAATTAACTACTTCTGTTCTATAAGTTATTTACATGAAGATCAGTATTTTGTTAATAGTTTAAAATTGAAAACCCTAAAATAACTACTTCTGCTCTATAAGTTATTTACTTGAAGATCAGAATATTGTTAATAGTTTAAAATTGAAAACTCTAAAATAACTACTTTTGTTCTATAAGTTATTTACTTGTAGAACAGAATTTTGTAGCAATTTAAAATCAAAATCTTCTAACTAATACTTTAGTTCCTTAAGTTATTTACTTGAAGATCAGAATTTTGTTAATAGTTTAAAATTGAAAACCCTAAAATAACTACTTTTGTTGTATAAGTTATTTACTTGAAGATCTGCATTTTGTTAATAGTTTAAAATTAAAAACTCTAAATTAACTACTTCTGTTCTATAAGTTATTTACATGAAGATCAGTATTTTGTTAATAGTTTAAAATTGAAAACCCTAAAATAACTACTTTTGTTCTATAAGTTATTTACTTGAAGAACAGAATTTTGTAGCAATGTAAAATCAAAATCTTCTAACTAATACTTTAGTTCTTTAAGTTATTTACTTGAAGATCTGCATTTTGTTAATAGTTTAAAATTAAAAACTCTAAATTAACTACTTCTGTTCTATAAGTTAAGTATATGAAGATCAGTATTTTGTTAATAGTTTAAAATTGAAAACCCTAAAATAACTACTTTTGTTCTATAAGTTATTTACTTGAAGATCTGCATTTTGTTAATAGTTTAAAATTAAAAACTCTAAATTAACTACTTCTGTTCTATAAGTTATTTACTTGAAGAACAGAATTTTGTAGCAATTTAAAATCAAAATCTTCTAACTAATACTTTAGTTCTTTAAGTTATTTACTTGAAGATCAGAATTTTGCTAATAGTTTAAAATTGAAAACCCTAAAATAACTACTTTTGTTCTATAAGTTATTTACTTGAAGATCTGCATTTTGTTAATAGTTTAAAATTAAAAACTCTAAATTAACTACTTCTGTTCTATAAGTTATTTACATGAAGATCAGTATTTTGTTAATAGTTTAAAATTGAAAACCCTAAAATAACTACTTCTGTTCTATAAGTTATTTACTTGAAGATCAGAATATTGTTAATAGTTTAAAATTGAAAACTCTAAAATAACTACTTTTGTTCTATAAGTTATTTACTTGTAGAACAGAATTTAGTAGCAATTTAAAATCAAAATCTTCTAACTAATACTTTAGTTCCTTAAGTTATTTACTTGAAGATCAGAATTTTGTTAATAGTTTAAAATTGAAAACCCTAAAATAACTACTTTTGTTCTATAAGTTATTTACTTGAAGATCTGCATTTTGTTAATAGTTTAAAATTAAAAACTCTAAATTAACTACTTCTGTTCTATAAGTTATTTACATGAAGATCAGTATTTTGTTAATAGTTTAAAATTGAAAACCCTAAAATAACTACTTTTGTTCTATAAGTTATTTACTTGAAGAACAGAATTTTGTAGCAATGTAAAATCAAAATCTTCTAACTAATACTTTAGTTCTTTAAGTTATTTACTTGAAGATCTGCATTTTGTTAATAGTTTAAAATTAAAAACTCTAAATTAACAACTTCTGTTCTATAAGTTATTTACATGAAGATCAGTATTTTGTTAATAGTTTAAAATTGAAAACCCTAAAATAACTACTTTTGTTCTATAAGTTATTTACTTGAAGATCTGCATTTTGTTAATAGTTTAAAATTAAAAACTCTAAATTAACTACTTCTGTTCTATAAGTTATTTACATGAAGATCAGTATTTTGTTAATAGTTTAAAATTGAAAACCCTAAAATAACTACTTTTGTTCTATAAGTTATTTACTTGAAGAACAGAATTTTGTAGCAATGTAAAATCAAAATCTTCTAACTAATACTTTAGTTCTTTAAGTTATTTACTTGAAGATCTGCATTTTGTTAATAGTTTAAAATTAAAAACTCTAAATTAACTACTTCTGTTCTATAAGTTAAGTATATGAAGATCAGTATTTTGTTAATAGTTTAAAATTGAAAACCCTAAAATAACTACTTTTGTTCTATAAGTTATTTACTTGAAGAACAGAATTTTGTAGCAATTTAAAATCAAAATCTTCTAACTAATACTTTAGTTCTTTAAGTTATTTACTTGAAGATCAGAATTTTGCTAATAGTTTAAAATTGAAAACCCTAAAATAACTACTTTTGTTCTATAAGTTATTTACTTGAAGATCTGCATTTTGTTAATAGTTTAAAATTAAAAACTCTAAATTAACTACTTCTGTTCTATAAGTTATTTACATGAAGATCAGTATTTTGTTAATAGTTTAAAATTGAAAACCCTAAAATAACTACTTCTGTTCTATAAGTTATTTACTTGAAGATCAGAATATTGTTAATAGTTTAAAATTGAAAACTCTAAAATAACTACTTTTGTTCTATAAGTTATTTACTTGTAGAACAGAATTTAGTAGCAATTTAAAATCAAAATCTTCTAACTAATACTTTAGTTCCTTAAGTTATTTACTTGAAGATCAGAATTTTGTTAATAGTTTAAAATTGAAAACCCTAAAATAACTACTTTTGTTCTATAAGTTATTTACTTGAAGATCTGCATTTTGTTAATAGTTTAAAATTAAAAACTCTAAATTAACTACTTCTGTTCTATAAGTTATTTACATGAAGATCAGTATTTTGTTAATAGTTTAAAATTGAAAACCCTAAAATAACTACTTTTGTTCTATAAGTTATTTACTTGAAGAACAGAATTTTGTAGCAATGTAAAATCAAAATCTTCTAACTAATACTTTAGTTCTTTAAGTTATTTACTTGAAGATCTGCATTTTGTTAATAGTTTAAAATTAAAAACTCTAAATTAACAACTTCTGTTCTATAAGTTATTTACTTGAAGATCAGTATTTTGTTAATAGTTTAAAATTGAAAACCCTAAAATAACTACTTTTGTTCTATAAGTTATTTACATGAAGATCAGTATTTTGTTAATAGTTTAAAATTGAAAACCCTACAATAACTACTTTTGTTCTATAAGTTATTTACTTGTAGAACAGAATTTTGTAGCAATTTAAAATCAAAATCTTCTAACTAATACTTTAGTTCCTTAAGTTATTTACTTGAAGATCAGAATTTTGTTAATAGTTTAAAATTGAAAACCCTAAAATAACTACTTTTGTTCTATAAGTTATTTACTTGAAGATCAGAATATTGTTAATAGTTTAAAATTGAAAACTCTAAAATAACTACTTTACTTCAATAAGTTATTTACTTGTAGAACAGAATTTTGTAGCAATTTAAAATCAAAATCTTCTAACTAATACTTTAGTTCCTTAAGTTATTTACTTGAAGATCAGAATTTTGTTAATAGTTTAAAATTGAAAACCCTAAAATAACTACTTTTGATCTATAAGTTATTTACTTGAAGAACAGAATTTTGTAGCAATGTAAAGTCAAAATCTTGTAACTAATACTTTAGGTCTTTAAGTTATTTACTTGAAGATCAGAACTTTATAATAGTTTAAAATTGAAAACCCTAAAATAACTAATTTTGTTCTATAAGTTATTTACTTGAAGATCTGCATTTTGTTAGTAGTTTAAAATTAAAAACTCTAAATTAACTACTTCTGTTCTATAAGTTATTTACTTGAAAATCAGATTTTTGTTAATAGTTTAAAATTGAAAACTCTAAAATAACTACTTTTGTTCTATAAGCTATTTACTTGAAGAACAGAATTTTGTAGCAACTTAAAATCAAAATCTTCTAACTAATACTTTAGTTCCTTAAGTTATTTACTTGAAGATCAGAAGTTTGTTAATAGTTTAAAATTGAAAACCCTAAAATAACTACTTTTGTTCTATAAGTTATTTACTTGAAGAACAGAATTTTGTAGCAATGTAAAGTCAAAATCTTCTAACTAATACTTTAGTTCTTTAAGTTATTTACTTGTAGATCAGAATTTTATAATAGTTTAAAATTGAAAACCCTAAAATAACTGCTTTTGTTCTATAAGTTATTTACTTGAAGATCTGCATTTTGTTAATAGTTTAAAATTAAAAATTCTAAATTAACTACTTCTGTTCTATAAGTTATTTACATGAAGATCAGTATTTTGTTAATAGTTTAAAATTGAAAACCCTAAAATAACTACTTTTGTTCTATAAGTTATTTACTTGAAGAACAGAATTTTGTAGCAATGTAAAATCAAAATCTTCTAACTAATACTTTAGTTCTTTAAGTTATTTACTTGAATATCAGAATTTTGCTAATAGTTTAAAATTGAAAACCCTAAAATAACTACTTTTGTTCTATAAGTTATTTACTTGAAGATCTGCATTTTGTTAATAGTTTAAAATTAAAAACTCTCAATTAACTACTTCTGTTCTATAAGTTAAGTACATGAAAATCGGTATTTTGTTAATAGTTTAAAATTGAAAACCCTAAAATAACTACTTTTGTTCTATAAGTTATTTACTTGTAGAACAGAATTTTGTAGCAATTTAAAATCCAAATCTTCTAACTAATACTTTAGTTCCTTAAGTTATTTACTTGAAGATCAGAATATTGTTAATAGTTTAAAATTGAAAACTCTAAAATAACTACTTTTGTTCTATAAGTTATTTACTTGTAGAACAGAATTTTGTAGCAATTTAAAATCAAAATCTTCTAACTAATACTTTAGTTCCTTAAGCTATTTACTTGAAGATCAGAATTTTGTTAATAGTTTAAAATTGAAAACCCTAAAATAACTACTTTTGTTCTATAAGTTATTTACTTGAAGATCAGAATATTGTTTATAGTTTAAAATTGAAAACTCTAAAATAACTACTTTAGTTCTATAAGTTATTTACTTGTAGAACAGAATTTTGTAGCAATTTAAAATCAAAATCTTCTAATTAATACTTTAGTTCCTTAAGTTATTTACTTGAAGATCAGAATTTTGTTAATAGTTTAAAATTGAAAACCCTAAAATAACTACTTTTGTTCTATAAGTTATTTACTTGAAGAACAGAATTTTGTAGCAATGTAAAGTCAAAATCTTCTAACTAATACTTTAGTTCTTTAAGTTATTTACTTGAAGATCAGAATTTTATAATAATTTAAAATTGAAAACCCTAAAATAACTAATTTTGTTCTATAAGTTATTTACTTGAAGATCTGCATTTTGTTAGTAGTTTAAAATTAAAAACTCTAAATTAACTACTTCTGTTCTATAAGTTATTTACTTGAAGATCAGAATTTTGTTAATAGTTTAAAATTGAAAACCCTAAAATAACTACTTTTGTTCTATAAGTTATTTACTTGAAGAACAGAATTTTGTAGCAATGTAAAGTCAAATTCTTGTAACTAATACTTTAGGTCTTTAAGTTATTTACTTGAAGATCAGAACTTTATAATAGTTTAAAATTGAAAACCCTAAAATAACTAATTTTGTTCTATAAGTTATTTACTTGAAGATCTGCATTTTGTTAGTAGTTTAAAATTAAAAACTCTAAATTAACTACTTCTGTTCTATAAGTTATTTACTTGAAGAACAGAATTTTGTAGCAACTTAAAATCAAAATCTTCTAACTAATACTTTAGTTCCTTAAGTTATTTACTTGAAGATCAGAAGTTTGTTAATAGTTTAAAATTGAAAACCCTAAAATAACTACTTTTGTTCTATAAGTTATTTACTTGAAGAACAGAATTTTGTAGCAATGTAAAGTCAAAATCTTCTAACTAATACTTTAGTTCTTTAAGTTATTTACTTGTAGATCAGAATTTTATAATAGTTTAAAATTGAAAACCCTAAAATAACTGCTTTTGTTCTATAAGTTATTTACTTGAAGATCTGCATTTTGTTAATAGTTTAAAATTAAAAATTCTAAATTAACTACTTCTGTTCTATAAGTTATTTACATGAAGATCAGTATTTTGTTAATAGTTTAAAATTGAAAACCCTAAAATAACTATTTTTGTTCTATAAGTTATTTACTTAAAGAACAGAATTTTGTAGCAATGTAAAATCAAAATCTTCTAACTAATACTTTAGTTCTTTAAGTTATTTACTTGAATATCAGAATTTTGCTAATAGTTTAAAATTGAAAACCCTAAAATAACTACTTTTGTTCTATAAGTTATTTACTTGAAGATCTGCATTTTGTTAATAGTTTAAAATTAAAAACTCTAAATTAACTACTTCTGTTCTATAAGTTAAGTACATCAAAATCGGTATTTTGTTAATAGTTTAAAATTGAAAACCCTAAAATAACTACTTTTGTTCTATAAGTTATTTACTTGTAGAACAGAATTTTGTAGCAATTTAAAATCCAAATCTTCTAACTAATACTTTAGTTCCTTAAGTTATTTACTTGAAGATCAGAATATTGTTAATAGTTTAAAATTGAAAACTCTAAAATAACTACTTTTGTTCTATAAGTTATTTACTTGTAGAACAGAATTTTGTAGCAATTTAAAATCAAAATCTTCTAACTAATACTTTAGTTCCTTAAGTTATTTACTTGAAGATCAGAATTTTGTTAATAGTTTAAAATTGAAAACCCTAAAATAACTACTTTTGTTCTATAAGTTATTTACTTGAAGATCAGAATATTGTTTATAGTTTAAAATTGAAAACTCTAAAATAACTACTTTAGTTCTATAAGTTATTTACTTGTAGAACAGAATTTTGTAGCAATTTAAAATCAAAATCTTCTAATTAATACTTTAGTTCCTTAAGTTATTTACTTGAAGATCAGAATTTTGTTAATAGTTTAAAATTGAAAACCCTAAAATAACTACTTTTGTTCTATAAGTTATTTACTTGAAGAACAGAATTTTGTAGCAATGTAAAGTCAAAATCTTCTAACTAATACTTTAGTTCTTTAAGTTATTTACTTGAAGATCAGAATTTTATAATAATTTAAAATTGAAAACCCTAAAATAACTAATTTTGTTCTATAAGTTATTTACTTGAAGATCTGCATTTTGTTAGTGGTTTAAAATTAAAAACTCTAAATTAACTACTTCTGTTCTATAAGTTATTTACTTGAAGATCAGAATTTTGTTAATAGTTTAAAATTGAAAACCCTAAAATAACTACTTTTGTTCTATAAGTTATTTACTTGAAGAACAGAATTTTGTAGCAATGTAAAATCAAAATCTTCCAACTAATACTTTAGTTCTTTAAGTTATTTACTTGAATATCAGAATTTTGCTAATAGTTGAAAATTGAAAACCCTAAAATAACTACTTTTGTTCTATAAGTTATTTACTTGAAGATCTGCATTTTGTTAATAGTTTAAAATTAAAAACTCTAAATTAACTACTTCTGTTCTATAAGTTAAGTACATGAAAATCAGTATTTTGTTAATAGTATAAAATTGAAAACCCTAAAATAACTACTTTTGTTCTATAAGTTATTTACTTGAAGAACAGAATTTTGTAGCAATGTAAAGTCAAAATCTTCTAACTAATACTTTAGTTCTTTAAGTTATTTACTTGAAGATCAGAATTTTATAATAATTTAAAATTGAAAACCCTAAAATAACTAATTTTGTTCTATAAGTTATTTACTTGAAGATCTGCATTTTGTTAGTAGTTTAAAATTAAAAACTCTTAAATTAACTACTTCTGTTCTATAAGTTATTTACTTGAAGAACAGAATTTTGTAGCAATGTAAAATCAAAATCTTCTAACTAATACTTTAGTTCTTTAAGTTATTTACTTGAATATCAGAATTTTGCTAATAGTTTAAAATTGAAAACCCTAAAATAACTACTTTTGTTCTATAAGTTATTTACTTGAAGATCTGCATTTTGTTAATAGTATAAAATTGAAAACCCTAAAATAACTACTTTAGTTCTATAAGTTATTTACTTGAAGATCTGCATTTTGTTAATAGTTTAAAATTAAAAACTCTAAATTAACTACTTCTGTTCTATAAGTTATTTACATGAAGATCAGTATTTTGTTAATAGTTTAAAATTGAAAACCCTAAAATAACTACTTCTGTTCTATAAGTTATTTACTTGAAGATCAGCATATTGTTAATAGTTTAAAATTGAAAACTCTAAAATAACTACTTTTGTTCTATAAGTTATTTACTTGTAGAACAGAATTTTGTAGCAATTTAAAATCAAAATCTTCTAACTAATACTTTAGTTCCTTAAGTTATTTACTTGAAGATCAGAATTTTGTTAATAGTTTAAAATTGAAAACCCTAAAATAACTTCTTTTGTTGTATAAGTTATTTACTTGAAGATCTGCATTTTGTTAATAGTTTAAAATTAAAAACTCTAAATTAACTACTTCTGTTCTATAAGTTATTTACATGAAGATCAGTATTTTGTTAATAGTTTAAAATTGAAAACCCTAAAATAACTACTTTTGTTCTATAAGTTATTTACTTGAAGAACAGAATTTTGTATTAATGTAAAATCAAAATCTTCTAACTAATACTTTAGTTCTTTAAGTTATTTACTTGAAGATCTGCATTTTGTTAATGGTTTAAAATTAAAAACTCTAAATTAACTACTTCTGTTCTATAAGTTAAGTATATGAAGATCAGTATTTTGTTAATAGTTTAAAATTGAAAACCCTAAAATAACTACTTTTGTTCTATAAGTTATTTACTTGAAGATCTGCATTTTGTTAATAGTTTAAAATTAAAAACTCTAAATTAACTACTTCTGTTCTATAAGTTATTTACATGAAGATCAGTATTTTGTTAATAGTTTAAAATTGAAAACCCTAAAATAACTACTTCTGTTCTATAAGTTATTTACTTGAAGATCAGAATATTGTTAATAGTTTAAAATTGAAAACTCTAAAATAACTACTTTTGTTCTATAAGTTATTTACTTGTAGAACAGAATTTTGTAGCAATTTAAAATCAAAATCTGCTAACTAATACTTTAGTTCCTTAAGTTATTTACTTGAAGATCAGAATTTTGTTAATAGTTTAAAATTGAAAACCCTAAAATAACTACTTTTGTTCTATAAGTTATTTACTTAAAGATCTGCATTTTGTTAATAGTTTAAAATTAAATACTCTAAATTAACTACTTCTGTTCTATAAGTTGTTTACATGAAGATCAGTATTTTGTTAATAGTTTAAAATTGAAAACCCTAAAATAACTACTTTTGTTCTATAAGTTATTTACTTGAAGAACAGAATTTTGTAGCAATGTAAAATCAAAATCTTCTAACTAATACTTTAGTTCTTTAAGTTATTTACTTGAAGATCAGAATTTTGCTAGTAGTTTAAAATTGAAAACCCTAAAATAACTACTTTTGTTCTATAAGTTATTTACTTGAAGATCTGCATTTTGTTAATGGTTTAAAATTAAAAACTCTAAATTAACTACTTCTGTTCTATAAGTTATTTACTTGAAGAACAGAATTTTGTAGCAATGTAAAATCAAAATCTTCTAACTAATACTTTAGTTCTTTAAGTTATTTACTTGAATATCAGAATTTTGCTAATAGTTTAAAATTGAAAACCCTAAAATAACTACTTTTGTTCTATAAGTTATTTACTTGAAGATCTGCATTTTGTTAATAGTATAAAATTGAAAACCCTAAAATAACTACTTTAGTTCTATAAGTTATTTACTTGAAGATCTGCATTTTGTTAATAGTTTAAAATTAAAAACTCTAAATTAACTACTTCTGTTCTATAAGTTATTTACATGAAGATCAGTATTTTGTTAATAGTTTAAAATTGAAAACCCTAAAATAACTACTTCTGTTCTATAAGTTATTTACTTGAAGATCAGCATATTGTTAATAGTTTAAAATTGAAAACTCTAAAATAACTACTTTTGTTCTATAAGTTATTTACTTGTAGAACAGAATTTTGTAGCAATTTAAAATCAAAATCTTCTAACTAATACTTTAGTTCCTTAAGTTATTTACTTGAAGATCAGAATTTTGTTAATAGTTTAAAATTGAAAACCCTAAAATAACTTCTTTTGTTGTATAAGTTATTTACTTGAAGATCTGCATTTTGTTAATAGTTTAAAATTAAAAACTCTAAATTAACTACTTCTGTTCTATAAGTTATTTACATGAAGATCAGTATTTTGTTAATAGTTTAAAATTGAAAACCCTAAAATAACTACTTTTGTTCTATAAGTTATTTACTTGAAGAACAGAATTTTGTATTAATGTAAAATCAAAATCTTCTAACTAATACTTTAGTTCTTTAAGTTATTTACTTGAAGATCTGCATTTTGTTAATGGTTTAAAATTAAAAACTCTAAATTAACTACTTCTGTTCTATAAGTTAAGTATATGAAGATCAGTATTTTGTTAATAGTTTAAAATTGAAAACCCTAAAATAACTACTTTTGTTCTATAAGTTATTTACTTGAAGATCTGCATTTTGTTAATAGTTTAAAATTAAAAACTCTAAATTAACTACTTCTGTTCTATAAGTTATTTACATGAAGATCAGTATTTTGTTAATAGTTTAAAATTGAAAACCCTAAAATAACTACTTCTGTTCTATAAGTTATTTACTTGAAGATCAGAATATTGTTAATAGTTTAAAATTGAAAACTCTAAAATAACTACTTTTGTTCTATAAGTTATTTACTTGTAGAACAGAATTTTGTAGCAATTTAAAATCAAAATCTGCTAACTAATACTTTAGTTCCTTAAGTTATTTACTTGAAGATCAGAAGTTTGTTAATAGTTTAAAATTGAAAACCCTAAAATAACTACTTTTGTTCTATAAGTTATTTACTTGAAGAACAGAATTTTGTAGCAATGTAAAGTCAAAATCTTCTAACTAATACTTTAGTTCTTTAAGTTATTTACTTGTAGATCAGAATTTTATAATAGTTTAAAATTGAAAACCCTAAAATAACTGCTTTTGTTCTATAAGTTATTTACTTGAAGATCTGCATTTTGTTAATAGTTTAAAATTAAAAATTCTAAATTAACTACTTCTGTTCTATAAGTTATTTACATGAAGATCAGTATTTTGTTAATAGTTTAAAATTGAAAACCCTAAAATAACTATTTTTGTTCTATAAGTTATTTACTTAAAGAACAGAATTTTGTAGCAATGTAAAATCAAAATCTTCTAACTAATACTTTAGTTCTTTAAGTTATTTACTTGAATATCAGAATTTTGCTAATAGTTTAAAATTGAAAACCCTAAAATAACTACTTTTGTTCTATAAGTTATTTACTTGAAGATCTGCATTTTGTTAATAGTTTAAAATTAAAAACTCTAAATTAACTACTTCTGTTCTATAAGTTAAGTACATCAAAATCGGTATTTTGTTAATAGTTTAAAATTGAAAACCCTAAAATAACTACTTTTGTTCTATAAGTTATTTACTTGTAGAACAGAATTTTGTAGCAATTTAAAATCCAAATCTTCTAACTAATACTTTAGTTCCTTAAGTTATTTACTTGAAGATCAGAATATTGTTAATAGTTTAAAATTGAAAACTCTAAAATAACTACTTTTGTTCTATAAGTTATTTACTTGTAGAACAGAATTTTGTAGCAATTTAAAATCAAAATCTTCTAACTAATACTTTAGTTCCTTAAGTTATTTACTTGAAGATCAGAATTTTGTTAATAGTTTAAAATTGAAAACCCTAAAATAACTACTTTTGTTCTATAAGTTATTTACTTGAAGATCAGAATATTGTTTATAGTTTAAAATTGAAAACTCTAAAATAACTACTTTAGTTCTATAAGTTATTTACTTGTAGAACAGAATTTTGTAGCAATTTAAAATCAAAATCTTCTAATTAATACTTTAGTTCCTTAAGTTATTTACTTGAAGATCAGAATTTTGTTAATAGTTTAAAATTGAAAACCCTAAAATAACTACTTTTGTTCTATAAGTTATTTACTTGAAGAACAGAATTTTGTAGCAATGTAAAGTCAAAATCTTCTAACTAATACTTTAGTTCTTTAAGTTATTTACTTGAAGATCAGAATTTTATAATAATTTAAAATTGAAAACCCTAAAATAACTAATTTTGTTCTATAAGTTATTTACTTGAAGATCTGCATTTTGTTAGTGGTTTAAAATTAAAAACTCTAAATTAACTACTTCTGTTCTATAAGTTATTTACTTGAAGATCAGAATTTTGTTAATAGTTTAAAATTGAAAACCCTAAAATAACTACTTTTGTTCTATAAGTTATTTACTTGAAGAACAGAATTTTGTAGCAATGTAAAATCAAAATCTTCCAACTAATACTTTAGTTCTTTAAGTTATTTACTTGAATATCAGAATTTTGCTAATAGTTGAAAATTGAAAACCCTAAAATAACTACTTTTGTTCTATAAGTTATTTACTTGAAGATCTGCATTTTGTTAATAGTTTAAAATTAAAAACTCTAAATTAACTACTTCTGTTCTATAAGTTAAGTACATGAAAATCAGTATTTTGTTAATAGTATAAAATTGAAAACCCTAAAATAACTACTTTTGTTCTATAAGTTATTTACTTGAAGAACAGAATTTTGTAGCAATGTAAAGTCAAAATCTTCTAACTAATACTTTAGTTCTTTAAGTTATTTACTTGAAGATCAGAATTTTATAATAATTTAAAATTGAAAACCCTAAAATAACTAATTTTGTTCTATAAGTTATTTACTTGAAGATCTGCATTTTGTTAGTAGTTTAAAATTAAAAACTCTTAAATTAACTACTTCTGTTCTATAAGTTATTTACTTGAAGAACAGAATTTTGTAGCAATGTAAAATCAAAATCTTCTAACTAATACTTTAGTTCTTTAAGTTATTTACTTGAATATCAGAATTTTGCTAATAGTTTAAAATTGAAAACCCTAAAATAACTACTTTTGTTCTATAAGTTATTTACTTGAAGATCTGCATTTTGTTAATAGTATAAAATTGAAAACCCTAAAATAACTACTTTAGTTCTATAAGTTATTTACTTGAAGATCTGCATTTTGTTAATAGTTTAAAATTAAAAACTCTAAATTAACTACTTCTGTTCTATAAGTTATTTACATGAAGATCAGTATTTTGTTAATAGTTTAAAATTGAAAACCCTAAAATAACTACTTCTGTTCTATAAGTTATTTACTTGAAGATCAGCATATTGTTAATAGTTTAAAATTGAAAACTCTAAAATAACTACTTTTGTTCTATAAGTTATTTACTTGTAGAACAGAATTTTGTAGCAATTTAAAATCAAAATCTTCTAACTAATACTTTAGTTCCTTAAGTTATTTACTTGAAGATCAGAATTTTGTTAATAGTTTAAAATTGAAAACCCTAAAATAACTTCTTTTGTTGTATAAGTTATTTACTTGAAGATCTGCATTTTGTTAATAGTTTAAAATTAAAAACTCTAAATTAACTACTTCTGTTCTATAAGTTATTTACATGAAGATCAGTATTTTGTTAATAGTTTAAAATTGAAAACCCTAAAATAACTACTTTTGTTCTATAAGTTATTTACTTGAAGAACAGAATTTTGTATTAATGTAAAATCAAAATCTTCTAACTAATACTTTAGTTCTTTAAGTTATTTACTTGAAGATCTGCATTTTGTTAATGGTTTAAAATTAAAAACTCTAAATTAACTACTTCTGTTCTATAAGTTAAGTATATGAAGATCAGTATTTTGTTAATAGTTTAAAATTGAAAACCCTAAAATAACTACTTTTGTTCTATAAGTTATTTACTTGAAGATCTGCATTTTGTTAATAGTTTAAAATTAAAAACTCTAAATTAACTACTTCTGTTCTATAAGTTATTTACATGAAGATCAGTATTTTGTTAATAGTTTAAAATTGAAAACCCTAAAATAACTACTTCTGTTCTATAAGTTATTTACTTGAAGATCAGAATATTGTTAATAGTTTAAAATTGAAAACTCTAAAATAACTACTTTTGTTCTATAAGTTATTTACTTGTAGAACAGAATTTTGTAGCAATTTAAAATCAAAATCTGCTAACTAATACTTTAGTTCCTTAAGTTATTTACTTGAAGATCAGAATTTTGTTAATAGTTTAAAATTGAAAACCCTAAAATAACTACTTTTGTTCTATAAGTTATTTACTTAAAGATCTGCATTTTGTTAATAGTTTAAAATTAAATACTCTAAATTAACTACTTCTGTTCTATAAGTTGTTTACATGAAGATCAGTATTTTGTTAATAGTTTAAAATTGAAAACCCTAAAATAACTACTTTTGTTCTATAAGTTATTTACTTGAAGAACAGAATTTTGTAGCAATGTAAAATCAAAATCTTCTAACTAATACTTTAGTTCTTTAAGTTATTTACTTGAAGATCAGAATTTTGCTAGTAGTTTAAAATTGAAAACCCTAAAATAACTACTTTTGTTCTATAAGTTATTTACTTGAAGATCTGCATTTTGTTAATGGTTTAAAATTAAAAACTCTAAATTAACTACTTCTGTTCTATAAGTTATTTACTTGAAGAACAGAATTTTGTAGCAATGTAAAATCAAAATCTTCTAACTAATACTTTAGTTCTTTAAGTTATTTACTTGAATATCAGAATTTTGCTAATAGTTTAAAATTGAAAACCCTAAAATAACTACTTTTGTTCTATAAGTTATTTACTTGAAGATCTGCATTTTGTTAATAGTATAAAATTGAAAACCCTAAAATAACTACTTTAGTTCTATAAGTTATTTACTTGAAGATCTGCATTTTGTTAATAGTTTAAAATTAAAAACTCTAAATTAACTACTTCTGTTCTATAAGTTATTTACATGAAGATCAGTATTTTGTTAATAGTTTAAAATTGAAAACCCTAAAATAACTACTTCTGTTCTATAAGTTATTTACTTGAAGATCAGCATATTGTTAATAGTTTAAAATTGAAAACTCTAAAATAACTACTTTTGTTCTATAAGTTATTTACTTGTAGAACAGAATTTTGTAGCAATTTAAAATCAAAATCTTCTAACTAATACTTTAGTTCCTTAAGTTATTTACTTGAAGATCAGAATTTTGTTAATAGTTTAAAATTGAAAACCCTAAAATAACTTCTTTTGTTGTATAAGTTATTTACTTGAAGATCTGCATTTTGTTAATAGTTTAAAATTAAAAACTCTAAATTAACTACTTCTGTTCTATAAGTTATTTACATGAAGATCAGTATTTTGTTAATAGTTTAAAATTGAAAACCCTAAAATAACTACTTTTGTTCTATAAGTTATTTACTTGAAGAACAGAATTTTGTATTAATGTAAAATCAAAATCTTCTAACTAATACTTTAGTTCTTTAAGTTATTTACTTGAAGATCTGCATTTTGTTAATGGTTTAAAATTAAAAACTCTAAATTAACTACTTCTGTTCTATAAGTTAAGTATATGAAGATCAGTATTTTGTTAATAGTTTAAAATTGAAAACCCTAAAATAACTACTTTTGTTCTATAAGTTATTTACTTGAAGATCTGCATTTTGTTAATAGTTTAAAATTAAAAACTCTAAATTAACTACTTCTGTTCTATAAGTTATTTACATGAAGATCAGTATTTTGTTAATAGTTTAAAATTGAAAACCCTAAAATAACTACTTCTGTTCTATAAGTTATTTACTTGAAGATCAGAATATTGTTAATAGTTTAAAATTGAAAACTCTAAAATAACTACTTTTGTTCTATAAGTTATTTACTTGTAGAACAGAATTTTGTAGCAATTTAAAATCAAAATCTGCTAACTAATACTTTAGTTCCTTAAGTTATTTACTTGAAGATCAGAATTTTGTTAATAGTTTAAAATTGAAAACCCTAAAATAACTACTTTTGTTCTATAAGTTATTTACTTAAAGATCTGCATTTTGTTAATAGTTTAAAATTAAATACTCTAAATTAACTACTTCTGTTCTATAAGTTGTTTACATGAAGATCAGTATTTTGTTAATAGTTTAAAATTGAAAACCCTAAAATAACTACTTTTGTTCTATAAGTTATTTACTTGAAGAACAGAATTTTGTAGCAATGTAAAATCAAAATCTTCTAACTAATACTTTAGTTCTTTAAGTTATTTACTTGAAGATCAGAATTTTGCTAGTAGTTTAAAATTGAAAACCCTAAAATAACTACTTTTGTTCTATAAGTTATTTACTTGAAGATCTGCATTTTGTTAATGGTTTAAAATTAAAAACTCTAAATTAACTACTTCTGTTCTATAAGTTAAGTACATGAAGATCAGTATTTTGTTAATAGTTTAAAATTGAAAACCCTAAAATAACTACTTTTGTTCTATAAGTTATTTACTTGAAGATCAGAATATTGTTAATAGTTTAAAATTGAAAACTCTAAAATAACTACTTTACTTCTATAAGTTATTTACTTGTAGAACAGAATTTTGTAGCAATTTAAAATCAAAATCTTCTAACTAATACTTTAGTTCCTTAAGTTATTTACTTGAAGATCAGAATTTTGTTAATAGTTAAAAATTGAAAACCCTAAAATAACTACTTTTGTTCTATAAGTTATTTACTTGAAGAAGAGAATTTTGTAGCAATGTAAAGTCAAAATCTTCTAACTAATACTTTAGTTCTTTAAGTTATTTACTTGAAGATCAGAACTTTATAATAGTTTAAAATTGAAAACCCTAAAATAACTAATTTTGTTCTATAAGTTATTTACTTGAAGATCTGCATTTTGTTAGTAGTTTAAAATTAAAAACTCTAAATTAACTACTTCTGTTCTATAAGTTATTTACTTGAAGATCAGACTTTTGTTAATAGTTTAAAATTGAAAACTCTAAAATAACTACTTTTGTTCTATAAGTTATTTACTTGAAGAACAGAATTTTGTAGCAACTTAAAATCAAAATCTTCTAACTAATACTTTAGTTCCTTAAGTTATTTACTTGAAGATCAGAATTTTGTTAATAGTTTAAAATTGAAAACCCTAAAATAACTCCTTTTGTTCTATAAGTTATTTACTTGAAGATCTGCATTTTGTTAATAGTTTAAAATTAAATACTCTAAATTAACTACTTCTGTTCTATAAGTTGTTTACATGAAGATCAGTATTTTGTTAATAGTTTAAAATTGAAAACCCTAAAATAACTACTTTTGTTCTATAAGTTATTTACTTGAAGAACAGAATTTTGTAGCAATGTAAAGTCAAAATCTTCTAACTAATACTTTAGTTCTTTAAGTTATTTACTTGAAGATCAGAATTTTATAATAATTTAAAATTGAAAACCCTAAAATAACTAATTTTGTTCTATAAGTTATTTACTTGAAGATCTGCATTTTGTTAGTAGTTTAAAATTAAAAACTCTAAATTAACTACTTCTGTTCTATAAGTTATTTACTTGAAGATCAGAATTTTGTTAATAGTTTAAAATTGAAAACCCTAAAATAACTACTTTTGTTCTATAAGTTATTTACTTGAAGAACAGAATTTTGTAGCAATGTAAAATCAAAATCTTCTAACTAATACTTTAGTTCTTTAAGTTATTTACTTGAATATCAGAATTTTGCTAATAGTTGAAAATTGAAAACCCTAAAATAACTACTTTTGTTCTATAAGTTATTTACTTGAAGATCTGCATTTTGTTAATAGTTTAAAATTAAAAACTCTAAATTAACTACTTCTGTTCTATAAGTTAAGTACATGAAAATCAGTATTTTGTTAATAGTATAAAATTGAAAACCCTAAAATAACTACTTTTGTTCTATAAGTTATTTACTTGAAGAACAGAATTTTGTAGCAATGTAAAGTCAAAATCTTCTAACTAATACTTTAGTTCTTTAAGTTATTTACTTGAAGATCAGAATTTTATAATAATTTAAAATTGAAAACCCTAAAATAACTAATTTTGTTCTATAAGTTATTTACTTGAAGATCTGCATTTTGTTAGTAGTTTAAAATTAAAAACTCTAAATTAACTACTTCTGTTCTATAAGTTATTTACTTGAAGATCAGAATTTTGTTAATAGTTTAAAATTGAAAACCCTAAAATAACTACTTTTGTTCTATAAGTTATTTACTTGAAGAACAGAATTTTGTAGCAATGTAAAATCAAAATCTTCTAACTAATACTTTAGTTCTTTAAGTTATTTACTTGAATATCAGAATTTTGCTAATAGTTTAAAATTGAAAACCCTAAAATAACTACTTTTGTTCTATAAGTTATTTACTTGAAGATCTGCATTTTGTTAATAGTATAAATTCGAAAACCCTAAAATAACTACTTTTGTTCTATAAGTTATTTACTTGAAGATCTGCATTTTGTTAATAGTTTAAAATTAAAAACTCTAAATTAACTACTTCTGTTCTATAAGTTATTTACATGAAAATCAGTATTTTGTTAATAGTTTAAAATTGAAAACCCTAAAATAACTACTTCTGTTCTATAAGTTATTTACTTGAAGATCAGCATATTGTTAATAGTTTAAAATTGAAAACTCTAAAATAACTACTTTTGTTCTATAAGTTATTTACTTGTAGAACAGAATTTTGTAGCAATTTAAAATCAAAATCTTCTAACTAATACTTTAGTTCCTTAAGTTATTTACTTGAAGATCAGAATTTTGTTAATAGTTTAAAATTGAAAACCCTAAAATAACTTCTTTTGTTGTATAAGTTATTTACTTGAAGATCTGCATTTTGTTAATAGTTTAAAATTAAAAACTCTAAATTAACTACTTCTGTTCTATAAGTTATTTACATGAAGATCAGTATTTTGTTAATAGTTTAAAATTGAAAACCCTAAAATAACTACTTTTGTTCTATAAGTTATTTACTTGAAGAACAGAATTTTGTAGCAATGTAAAATCAAAATCTTCTAACTAATACTTTAGTTCTTTAAGTTATTTACTTGAAGATCTGCATTTTGTTAATGGTTTAAAATTAAAAACTCTAAATTAACTACTTCTGTTCTATAAGTTAAGTATATGAAGATCAGTATTTCGTTAATAGTTTAAAATTGAAAACCCTACAATAACTACTTTTGTTCTATAAGTTATTTACTTGTAGAACAGAATTTTGTAGCAATTTAAAATCAAAATCTTCTAACTAATACTTTAGTTCCTTAAGTTATTTACTTGAAGATCAGAATTTTGTTAATAGTTTAAAATTGAAAACCCTAAAATAACTACTTTTGTTCTATAAGTTATTTACTTGAAGATCAGAATATTGTTAATAGTTTAAAATTGAAAACTCTAAAATAACTACTTTACTTCTATAAGTTATTTACTTGTAGAACAGAATTTTGTAGCAATTTAAAATCAAAATCTTCTAACTAATACTTTAGTTCCTTAAGTTATTTACTTGAAGATCAGAATTTTGTTAATAGTTTAAAATTGAAAACCCTAAAATAACTACTTTTGTTCTATAAGTTATTTACTTGAAGAAGAGAATTTTGTAGCAATGTAAAGTCAAAATCTTCTAACTAATACTTTAGTTCTTTAAGTTATTTACTTGAAGATCAGAACTTTATAATAGTTTAAAATTGAAAACCCTAAAATAACTAATTTTGTTCTATAAGTTATTTACTTGAAGATCTGCATTTTGTTAGTAGTTTAAAATTAAAAACTCTAAATTAACTACTTCTGTTCTATAAGTTATTTACTTGAAGATCAGAATTTTGTTAATAGTTTAAAATTGAAAACCCTAAAATAACTACTTTTGTTCTATAAGTTATTTACTTGAAGAACAGAATTTTGTAGCAATGTAAAATCAAAATCTTCTAACTAATACTTTAGTTCCTTAAGTTATTTACTTGAAGATCAGAATTTTGTTAATAGTTTAAAATTGAAAACCCTAAAATAACTACTTTTGTTCTATAAGTTATTTACTTGAAGAACAGAATTTTGTAGCAATGTAAAATCAAAATCTTCTAACTAATACTTTAGTTCTTTAAGTTATTTACTTGAAGATCTGCATTTTGTTAATGGTTTAAAATTAAAAACTCTAAATTAACTACTTCTGTTCTATAAGTTAAGTATATGAAGATCAGTATTTCGTTAATAGTTTAAAATTGAAAACCCTAAAATAACTACTTTTGTTCTATAAGTTATTTACTTGAAGATCTGCATTTTGTTAATAGTTTAAAATTAAAAACTCTAAATTAACTACTTCTGTTCTATAAGTTATTTACATGAAGATCAGTATTTTGTTAATAGTTTAAAATTGAAAACCCTAAAATAACTACTTCTGTTCTATAAGTTATTTACTTGAAGATCAGAATATTGTTAATAGTTTAAAATTGAAAACTCTAAAATAACTACTTTTGTTCTATAAGTTATTTACTTGTAGAACAGAATTTTGTAGCAATTTAAAATCAAAATCTTCTAACTAATACTTTAGTTCCTTAAGTTATTTACTTGAAGATCAGAATTTTGTTAATAGTTTAAAATTGAAAACCCTAAAATAACTACTTTTGTTCTATAAGTTATTTACTTGAAGATCTGCATTTTGTTAATAGTTTAAAATTAAATACTCTAAATTAACTACTTCTGTTCTATAAGTTGTTTACATGAAGATCAGTATTTTGTTAATAGTTTAAAATTGAAAACCCTAAAATAACTACTTTTGTTCTATAAGTTATTTACTTGAAGAACAGAATTTTGTAGCAATGTAAAATCAAAATCTTCTAACTAATACTTTAGTTCTTTAAGTTATTTACTTGAAGATCAGAATTTTGCTAGTAGTTTAAAATTGAAAACCCTAAAATAACTACTTTTGTTCTATAAGTTATTTACTTGAAGATCTGCATTTTGTTAATGGTTTAAAATTAAAAACTCTAAATTAACTACTTCTGTTCTATAAGTTAAGTACATGAAGATCAGTATTTTGTTAATAGTTTAAAATTGAAAACCCTAAAATAACTACTTTTGTTCTATAAGTTATTTGCTTGAAGATCTGCATTTTGTTAATAGTTTAAAATTAAAAACTCTAAATTAACTACTTCTGTTCTATAAGTTATTTACTTGAAGATCAGTATTTTGTTAATAGTTTAAAATTGAAAACCCTAAAATAACTACTTTTGTTCTATAAGTTATTTACATGAAGATCAGTATTTTGTTAATAGTTTAAAATTGAAAACCCTACAATAACTACTTTTGTTCTATAAGTTATTTACTTGTAGAACAGAATTTTGTAGCAATTTAAAATCAAAATCTTCTAACTAATACTTTAGTTCCTTAAGTTATTTACTTGAAGATCAGAATTTTGTTAATAGTTTAAAATTGAAAACCCTAAAATAACTACTTTTGTTCTATAAGTTATTTACTTGAAGATCAGAATATTGTTAATAGTTTAAAATTGAAAACTCTAAAATAACTACTTTACTTCTATAAGTTATTTACTTGTAGAACAGAATTTTGTAGCAATTTAAAATCAAAATCTTCTAACTAATACTTTAGTTCCTTAAGTTATTTACTTGAAGATCAGAATTTTGTTAATAGTTTAAAATTGAAAACCCTAAAATAACTACTTTTGTTCTATAAGTTATTTACTTGAAGAAGAGAATTTTGTAGCAATGTAAAGTCAAAATCTTCTAACTAATACTTTAGTTCTTTAAGTTATTTACTTGAAGATCAGAACTTTATAATAGTTTAAAATTGAAAACCCTAAAATAACTAATTTTGTTCTATAAGTTATTTACTTGAAGATCTGCATTTTGTTAGTAGTTTAAAATTAAAAACTCTAAATTAACTACTTCTGTTCTATAAGTTATTTACTTGAAGATCAGATTTTTGTTAATAGTTTAAAATTGAAAACTTTAAAATAACTACTTTTGTTCTATAAGTTATTTACTTGAAGAACAGAATTTTGTAGCAACTTAAAATCAAAATCTTCTAACTAATACTTTAGTTCCTTAAGTTATTTACTTGAAGATCAGAATTTTGTTAATAGTTTAAAATTGAAAACCCTAAAATAACTACTTTTGTTCTATAAGTTATTTACTTGAAGAACAGAATTTTGTAGCACTGTAGAGTCAAAATCTTCTAACTAATACTTTAGTTCTTTAAGTTATTTACTTGTAGATCAGAATTTTATAATAGTTTAAAATTGAAAACCCTAAAATAACTGCTTTTGTTCTATACGTTATTTACCTGAAGATCTGCATTTTGTTAATAGTTTAAAATTAAAAATTCTAAATTAACTACTTCTGTTCTATAAGTTATTTACATGAAGATCAGTATTTTGTTAATAGTTTAAAATTAAAAACCCTAAAATAACTACTTTTGTTCTATAAGTTTTTTACTTGAAGAACAGAATTTTGTAGCAATGTAAAATCAAAATCTTCTAACTAATACTTTAGTTCTTTAAGTTATTTACTTGAATATCAGAATTTTGCTAATAGTTTAAAATTGAAAACCCTAAAATAACTACTTTTGTTCTATAAGTTATTTACTTGAAGATCTGCATTTTGTTAATAGTTTAAAATTAAAAACTCTAAATTAACTACTTCTGTTCTATAAGTTAAGTACATGAAAATCAGTATTTTGTTAATAGTTTAAAATTGAAAACCCTAAAATAACTACTTTTGTTCTATAAGTTATTTACTTGTAGAACAGAATTTTGTAGCAATTTAAAATCCAAATCTTCTAACTAATACTTTAGTTCCTTAAGTTATTTACTTGAAGATCAGAATATTGTTAATAGTTTAAAATTGAAAACTCTAAAATAACTACTTTTGTTCTATAAGTTATTTACTTGTAGAACAGAATTTTGTAGCAATTTAAAATCAAAATCTTCTAACTAATACTTTAGTTCCTTAAGTTATTTACTTGAAGATCAGAATTTTGTTAATAGTTTAAAATTGAAAACCCTAAAATAACTACTTTTGTTCTATAAGTTATTTACTTGAAGATCAGAATATTGTTTATAGTTTAATATTGAAAACTCTAAAATAACTACTTTAGTTCTATAAGTTATTTACTTGTAGAACAGAATTTTGTAGCAATTTAAAATCAAAATCTTCTAATTAATACTTTAGTTCCTTAAGTTATTTACTTGAAGATCAGAATTTTGTTAATAGTTTAAAATTGAAAACCCTAAAGTAACTACTTTTGTTCTATAAGTTATTTACTTGAAGAACAGAATTTTGTAGCAATGTAAAGTCAAAATCTTCTAACTAATACTTTAGTTCTTTAAGTTATTTACTTGAAGATCAGAATTTTATAATAATTTAAAATTGAAAACCCTAAAATAACTAATTTTGTTCTATAAGTTATTTACTTGAAGATCTGCATTTTGTTAGTAGTTTAAAATTAAAAATTCTAAATTAACTACTTCTGTTCTATAAGTTATTTACTTGAAGATCAGAATTTTGTTAATAGTTTAAAATTGAAAACCCTAAAATAACTACTTTTGTTCTATAAGTTATTTACTTGAAGAACAGAATTTTGTAGCAATGTAAAATCAAAATCTTCTAACTAATACTTTAGTTCTTTAAGTTATTTACTTGAATATCAGAATTTTGCTAATAGTTTAAAATTGAAAACCCTAAAATAACTACTTTTGTTCTATAAGTTATTTACTTGAAGATCTGCATTTTGTTAATGGTTTAAAATTAAAAACTCTAAATTAACTACTTCTGTTCTATAAGTTAAGTACATGAAAATCAGTATTTTGTTAATAGTTTAAAATTGAAAACCCTAAAATAACTACTTTTGTTCTATAAGTTATTTACTTGAAGATCTGCATGTTGTTAATAGTTTAAAATTAAAAACTCTAAATTAACTACTTCTGTTCTATTAGTTATTTACGTGAAGATCAGAATATTGTTAATAGTTTAAAATTGAAAACTCTCAAATAACTACTTTTGTTCTATAAGTTATTTACTTGTAGAACAGAATTTTGTAGCAATTTAAAATCCAAATCTTCTAACTAATACTTTAGTTCCTTAAGTTATTTACTTGAAGATCAGAATATTGTTAATAGTTTAAAATTGAAAACTCTAAAATAACTACTTTTGTTCTATAAGTTATTTACTTGTAGAACAGAATTTTGTAATTTTGTAATAATAAATTTAAAATCAAAATCTTCTAACTAATACTTTAGTTCCTTAAGTTATTTACTTGAAGATCAGAATTTTGTTAATAGTTTAAAATTGAAAACCCTAAAATAACTACTTTTATTCTATAAGTTACTTACTTGAAGATCAGAATATTGTTAATAGTTTAAAATTGAAAACTCTAAAATAACTACTTTAGTTCTATAAGTTATTTACTTGTAGAACAGAATTTTGTAGCAATTTAAAATCAAAATCTTCTAATTAATACTTTAGTTCCTTAAGTTATTTACTTGAAGATCAGAATTTTGTTAATAGTTTAAAATTGAAATCCCTAAAATAACTACTTTTGTTCTATAAGTTATTTACTTGAAGAACAGAATTTTGTAGCAATGTAAAGTCAAAATCTTCTAACTAATACTTTAGTTCTTTAAGTTATTTACTTGAAGATCTGCATTTTGTTAGTAGTTTAAAATTAAAAACTCTAAATTAACTACTTCTGTTCTATAAGTTATTTACTTGAAGATCAGAATTTTGTTAATAGTTTAAAATTGAACACTCTAAAATAACTACTTTTGTTCTATAAGTTATTTACTTGAAGAACAGAATTTTATAGCAACTTAAAATCAAAATCTTCTAACTAAACTTTAGTTCTTTAAGTTATTTACTTGAAGATCAGAATTTTGTTAATAGTTTAAAATTAAAAACTCTAAATTAACTACTTCTGTTCTATAAGTTATTTACTTGAAGATCAGAATTTTGTTAATAGTTTAAAATTGAAAACTCTAAAATAACTACTTTTGTTCTATAAGTTATTTACTTGTAGAACACAATTTTGTAGCAACTTAAAATCAAAATCTTCTAACTAAACTTTAGTTCTTTAAGTGATTTACTTGAAGATCAGAATTTTGTTAATAGTTTAAAATTAAAAACTCTAAATTAACTACTTTTGTTCTATAAGTTATTTACTTGAAGATCTGCATTTTGTTAATAGTTTAAAATTAAAAACTCTAAATTAACTACTTCTGTTCTATAAGTTATTTACTTGAAGATCAGAATATTGTTAAAAGTTTAAAATTGAAAACTCTAAAATAACTACTTTTGTTCTATAAGTTATTTACTTGAAGAACAGAATTTTGTAGCAATGTAAAATCAAAATCTTCTAACTAATACTTTAGTTCTTTAAGTTATTTACTTGAAGATCAGAATTTTGCTAATAGTTTAAAATTGAAAACCCTAAAATAACTACTTTTGTTCTATAAGTTATTTACTTGAAGATCTGCATTTTGTTAATAGTTTAAAATTAAAAACTCTAAATTAAGTATTTCTGTTCTATAAGTTAAGTATATGAAGATCAGTATTTTGTTAATAGTTTAACATTGAAAACCCTAAAATAACTACTTTTGTTCTATAAGTTATTTACTTGAAGATCTGCATTTTGTTAATAGCACAACTCTACAAAAAAAGTTTTGTTCTTTGTCCTAAAGTTTATTTTATGATTTTTTGTTTAAGTATGCACAAAAACGAAAAGAAAATACATTTTTTTGGTATAAAGTTTGCTTTTGCGATAGTTACAGTAATAATACTCATTTTTGAATTATTTTATAAATTTGTTGTTAATTTGAAGTTAAGTTTCAGTTAAGTTGAAATTTTGTATTTGAGATTCTTATAGCGTCTAGTTGCGCACCTCCTATTTTTGGTTGCAATTGTTCTGGCAAAAGGGACACATGTAAAGCAATACGTGACGCGCATGAATGGATTAACGGGATTCTAAATACAGTTAGATTTAGTTATTAAGAAAAGTATTAACAGTTTATTTGTAAGTTATTGTGATAGTAAAACTTACTAAAAACAATAAACATATTTATTTGAATGGTTTCATCTTCAATTAAAAATTAAAACCACAGATTTTGAAAAATATCGTTCAATCGGTCTCCTAAATACAAAAGCAAACTTTTTCATGTCATATATATTTTTTTCGTCTAATTACAAGCCAAAATATCAAAATTTTATGTTTTAAAGTCAAGGTCAAATTTTGTGTTGACCCGTGTAGTTTAAAATTAAAAACTCTAAACGAAATACTTCTGTTCTATAAGTTATTTACTTGAAGATCAGTATTTTGTTAATAGTTTAAAGTTGAAAACCCTAAAATAACTACTTTTGTTCAATAAGTTATTTACATGAAGATCAGTATTTTGTTAATAGTTTACAATTGAAAACCCTAAAATAACTACTTTTGTTCTATAAGTTATTTACTTGAAGATCTGCATGTTGTTAATAGTTTAAAATTAAAAACTCTAAATTAACTACTTCTGTTCTATTAGTTATTTACGTGAAGATCAGAATATTGTTAATAGTTTAAAATTGAAAACTCTCAAATAACTACTTTTGTTCTATAAGTTATTTACTTGTAGAACAGAATTTTGTAGCAATTTAAAATCCAAATCTTCTAACTAATACTTTAGTTCCTTAAGTTATTTACTTGAAGATCAGAATATTGTTAATAGTTTAAAATTGAAAACTCTAAAATAACTACTTTTGTTCTATAAGTTATTTACTTGTAGAACAGAATTTTGTAATTTTGTAATAATAAATTTAAAATCAAAATCTTCTAACTAATACTTTAGTTCCTTAAGTTATTTACTTGAAGATCAGAATTTTGTTAATAGTTTAAAATTGAAAACCCTAAAATAACTACTTTTATTCTATAAGTTACTTACTTGAAGATCAGAATATTGTTAATAGTTTAAAATTGAAAACTCTAAAATAACTACTTTAGTTCTATAAGTTATTTACTTGTAGAACAGAATTTTGTAGCAATTTAAAATCAAAATCTTCTAATTAATACTTTAGTTCCTTAAGTTATTTACTTGAAGATCAGAATTTTGTTAATAGTTTAAAATTGAAATCCCTAAAATAACTACTTTTGTTCTATAAGTTATTTACTTGAAGAACAGAATTTTGTAGCAATGTAAAGTCAAAATCTTCTAACTAATACTTTAGTTCTTTAAGTTATTTACTTGAAGATCTGCATTTTGTTAGTAGTTTAAAATTAAAAACTCTAAATTAACTACTTCTGTTCTATAAGTTATTTACTTGAAGATCAGAATTTTGTTAATAGTTTAAAATTGAACACTCTAAAATAACTACTTTTGTTCTATAAGTTATTTACTTGAAGAACAGAATTTTATAGCAACTTAAAATCAAAATCTTCTAACTAAACTTTAGTTCTTTAAGTTATTTACTTGAAGATCAGAATTTTGTTAATAGTTTAAAATTAAAAACTCTAAATTAACTACTTCTGTTCTATAAGTTATTTACTTGAAGATCAGAATTTTGTTAATAGTTTAAAATTGAAAACTCTAAAATAACTACTTTTGTTCTATAAGTTATTTACTTGTAGAACACAATTTTGTAGCAACTTAAAATCAAAATCTTCTAACTAAACTTTAGTTCTTTAAGTGATTTACTTGAAGATCAGAATTTTGTTAATAGTTTAAAATTAAAAACTCTAAATTAACTACTTTTGTTCTATAAGTTATTTACTTGAAGATCTGCATTTTGTTAATAGTTTAAAATTAAAAACTCTAAATTAACTACTTCTGTTCTATAAGTTATTTACTTGAAGATCAGAATATTGTTAAAAGTTTAAAATTGAAAACTCTAAAATAACTACTTTTGTTCTATAAGTTATTTACTTGAAGAACAGAATTTTGTAGCAATGTAAAATCAAAATCTTCTAACTAATACTTTAGTTCTTTAAGTTATTTACTTGAAGATCAGAATTTTGCTAATAGTTTAAAATTGAAAACCCTAAAATAACTACTTTTGTTCTATAAGTTATTTACTTGAAGATCTGCATTTTGTTAATAGTTTAAAATTAAAAACTCTAAATTAAGTATTTCTGTTCTATAAGTTAAGTATATGAAGATCAGTATTTTGTTAATAGTTTAACATTGAAAACCCTAAAATAACTACTTTTGTTCTATAAGTTATTTACTTGAAGATCTGCATTTTGTTAATAGCACAACTCTACAAAAAAAGTTTTGTTCTTTGTCCTAAAGTTTATTTTATGATTTTTTGTTTAAGTATGCACAAAAACGAAAAGAAAATACATTTTTTTGGTATAAAGTTTGCTTTTGCGATAGTTACAGTAATAATACTCATTTTTGAATTATTTTATAAATTTGTTGTTAATTTGAAGTTAAGTTTCAGTTAAGTTGAAATTTTGTATTTGAGATTCTTATAGCGTCTAGTTGCGCACCTCCTATTTTTGGTTGCAATTGTTCTGGCAAAAGGGACACATGTAAAGCAATACGTGACGCGCATGAATGGATTAACGGGATTCTAAATACAGTTAGATTTAGTTATTAAGAAAAGTATTAACAGTTTATTTGTAAGTTATTGTGATAGTAAAACTTACTAAAAACAATAAACATATTTATTTGAATGGTTTCATCTTCAATTAAAAATTAAAACCACAGATTTTGAAAAATATCGTTCAATCGGTCTCCTAAATACAAAAGCAAACTTTTTCATGTCATATATATTTTTTTCGTCTAATTACAAGCCAAAATATCAAAATTTTATGTTTTAAAGTCAAGGTCAAATTTTGTGTTGACCCGTGTAGTTTAAAATTAAAAACTCTAAACGAAATACTTCTGTTCTATAAGTTATTTACTTGAAGATCAGTATTTTGTTAATAGTTTAAAGTTGAAAACCCTAAAATAACTACTTTTGTTCAATAAGTTATTTACATGAAGATCAGTATTTTGTTAATAGTTTACAATTGAAAACCCTAAAATAACTACTTTTGTTCTATAAGTTATTTACTTGAAGATCTGCATTTTGTTAATAGTTTAAAATTAAAAACTCTAAATTAACTACTTCTGTTCTATAAGTTATTTACTTGAAGATCAGTATTTTGTTAATAGTTTAAAATTGAAAACCCTAAAATAACTACTTTTGTTCTATAAGTTATTTACATGAAGATCAGTATTTTGTTAATAGTTTACAATTGAAAACCCTAAAATAACTACTTTTGTTCTATAAGTTATTTACTTGAAGATCAGAATATTGTTAATAGTTTAAAATTGAAAACTCTAAAATAACTACTTTAGTTCTATAAGTTATTTACTTGTAGAACAGAATTTTGTAGCAATTTAAAATCGAAATCTTCTAACTAATACTTTAGTTCCTTAAGTTATTTACTTGAAGATCAGAATATTGTTAATAGTTTAAAATTGAAAACTCTAAAATAACTACTTTTGTTCTATAAGTTATTTACTTGAAGATCTGCATTTTGTTAATAGTTTAAAATTAAAAACTCTAAATTAACTACTTCTGTTCTATAAGTTATTTACTTGAAGATCAGTATTTTGTTAATAGTTTAAAATTGAAAACCCTAAAATAACTACTTTTGTTCTATAAGTTATTTACATGAAGATCAGTATTTTGTTAATAGTTTACAATTGAAAACCCTAAAATAACTACTTTTGTTCTATAAGTTATTTACTTGTAGAACAGAATTTTGTAGCAATTTAAAATCAAAATCTTCTAGCTAATACTTTAGTTCCTTAAGTTATTTACTTGAAGATCAGAATTTTGTTAATAGTTTAAATTTGAAAACCCTAAAATAACTACTTTTGTTCTATAAGTTATTTACTTGAAGAACAGAATTTTGTAGCAATGTAAAGTCAAAATCTTCTAACTAATACTTTAGTTCCTTAAGTTATTTACTTGAAGATCAGAATTTTGTTAATAGTTTAAAATTGAAAACCCTAAAATAACTACTTTTGTTCTATAAGTTATTTACTTGAAGATCAGAATTTTGTTAATAGTTTAAAATTGAAAACCCTAAAATAACTACTTTTGTTCTATAAGTTATTTACTTGAAGAACAGAATTTTGTAGCAATGTAAAGTCAAAATCTTCTAACTAATACTTTAGTTCTTTAAGTTATTTACTTGAAGATCTGCATTTTGTTAGTAGTTTAAAATTAAAAACTCTAAATTAACTACTTCTGTTCTATAAGTTATTTACTTGAAGATCAGAATTTTGTTATTAGTTTAAAATTGAAAACTCTAAAATAACTACTTTTGTTCTATAAGTTATTTACTTGAACAACAGAATTTTATAGCAACTTAAAATCAAAATCTTCTAACTAAACTTTAGTTCTTTAAGTTATTTACTTGAAGATCAGAATTTTGTTAATAGTTTAAAATTAAAAACTCTAAATTAACTACTTCTGTTCTATAAGTTATTTACTTGAAGATCAGAATTTTGTTAATAGTTTAAAATTAAAAACTCTAAATTAACTACTTCTGTTCTATAAGTTATTTACTTGAAAATCAGAATTTTGTTAATAGTTTAAAATTGAAAACTCTAAAATAACTACTTTTGTTCTATAAGTTATTTACTTGAAGAACAGAATTTTGTAGCAACTTAAAATCAAAATCTTCTAACTAAACTTTAGTTCTTTAAGTGATTTACTTGAAGATCAGCATTTTGTTAATAGTTTAAAATTAAAAACTCTAAATTAACTACTTCTGTTCTATAAGTTATTTACTTGAAGATCAGAATATTGTTAATAGTTTAAAATTGAAAACTCTAAAATAGCTACTTTTGTTCTATAAGTTATTTACTTGAAGAACAGAATTTTGTAGCAATGTAAAATCAAAATCTTCTAACTAATACTTTAGTTCTTTAACTTATTTACTTGAAGATCAGAATTTTGCTAATAGTTTAAAATTGAAAACCCTAAAATAACTACTTTTGTTCTATAAGTTATTTACTTGAAGATCTGCATTTTGTTAATAGTTTAAAATTAAAAACTCTAAATTAAGTATTTCTGTTCTATAAGTTAAGTATATGAAGATCAGTATTTTGTTAATAGTTAAAAATTGAAAACCCTAAAATAACTACTTTTGTTCTATAAGTTATTTACTTGAAGATCTGCATTTTGTTAATAGTTTAAAATTAAAAACTCTAAATTAACTACTTCTGTTCTATAAGTTATTTACTTGAAGATCAGTATTTTGTTAATAGTTTAAAATTGAAACCCTAAAATAACTACTTTTGTTCTATAAGTTATTTACATGAAGATCAGTATTTTGTTAATAGTTTACAATTGAAAACCCTAAAATAACTACTTTTGTTCTATAAGTTATTTACTTGTAGAACAGAATTTTGTAGCAATTTAAAATCAAAATCTTCTAGCTAATACTTTAGTTCCTTAAGTTATTTACTTGAAGATCAGAATTTTGTTAATAGTTTAAAATTGAAAACCCTAAAATAACTACTTTTGTTCTATAAGTTATTTACTTGAAGATCAGAATATTGTTAATAGTTTAAAATTGAAAACTCTAAAATAACTACTTTAGTTCTATAAGTTATTTACTTGTAGAACAGAATTTTGTAGCAATTTAAAATCAAAATCTTCTAACTAATACTTTAGTTCCTTAAGTTATTTACTTGAAGATCAGAATTTTGTTAATAGTTTAAAATTGAAAACCCTAAAATAACTACTTCTGTTCTATAAGTTATTTACTTGAAGAACAGAATTTTGTAGCAATGTAAAGTCAAAATCTTCTAACTAATACTTTAGTTCTTTAAGTTATTTACTTGAAGATCAGAATTTTATAATAGTTTAAAATTGAAAACCCTAAAATAACTAATTTTGTTCTATAAGTTATTTACTTGAAGATCTGCATTTTGTTAATAGTTTAAAATTGAAAACCCTAAAATAACTACTTTTGTTCTATAAGTTATTTACTTGAAGAACAGAATTTTGTAGCAATGTAAAGTCAAAATCTTCTAACTAATACTTTAGTTCCTTAAGTTATTTACTTGAAAATCAGAATTTTGTTAATAGTTTAAAATTGAAAACCCTAAAATAACTACTTTTGTTCTATAAGTTATTTACTTGAACATCAGAATTTTGTTAATAGTTTAAAATTGAAAACCCTAAAATAACTACTTTTGTTCTATAAGTTATTTACTTGAAGAACAGAATTTTGTAGCAATGTAAAGTCAAAATCTTCTAACTAATACTTTAGTTCCTTAAGTTATTTACTTGAAGATCAGAATTTTGTTAATAGTTTAAAATTGAAAACCATAAAATAACTACTTTTGTTCTATAAGTTATTTACTTGAAGATCAGAATATTGTTAATAGTTTAAAATTAAAAACTCTAAAATAACTACTTTAGTTCTATAAGTTATTTACTTGTAGAACAGAATTTTGTAGCAATTTAAAATCAAAATCTTCTAATTAATACTTTAGTTCCTTAAGTTATTTACTTGAAGATCAGAATTTTGTTAATAGTTTAAAATTGAAAACCCTAAAATAACTACTTTTGTTCTATAAGTTATTTACTTGAAGAACAGAATTTTGTAGCAATGTAAAGTCAAAATCTTCTAACTAATACTTTAGTTCTTTAAGTTATTTACTTGAAGATCTGCATTTTGTTAGTAGTTTAAAATTAAAAACTCTAAATTAACTACTTCTGTTCTATAAGTTATTTACTTGAAGATCAGAATTTTGTTAATAGTTTAAAATTGAAAACTCTAAAATAACTACTTTTGTTCTATAAGTTATTTACTTGAAGAACAGAATTTTATAGCAACTTAAAATCAAAATCTTCTAACTAAACTTTAGTTCTTTAAGTTATTTACTTGAAGATCAGAATTTTGTTAATAGTTTAAAATTAAAAACTCTAAATTAACTACTTCTGTTCTATAAGTTATTTACTTGAAGATCAGAATTTTGTTAATAGTTTAAAATTAAAAACTCTAAATTAACTACTTCTGTTCTATAAGTTATTTACTTGAAGATCAGAATTTTGTTAATAGTTTAAAATTGAAAACTCTAAAATAACTACTTTTGTTCTATAAGTTATTTACTTGAAGAACAGAATTTTGTAGCAACTTAAAATCAAAATCTTCTAACTAAACTTTAGTTCTTTAAGTGATTTACTTGAAGATCAGAATTTTGTTAATAGTTTAAAATTAAAAACTCTAAATTAACTACTTCTGTTCTATAAGTTATTTACTTGAAGATCAGAATATTGTTAATAGTTTAAAATTGAAAACTCTAAAATAGCTACTTTTGTTCTATAAGTTATTTACTTGAAGAACAGAATTTTGTAGCAATGTAAAATCAAAATCTTCTAACTAATACTTTAGTTCTTTAACTTATTTACTTGAAGATCAGAATTTTGCTAATAGTTTAAAATTGAAAACCCTAAAATAACTACTTTTGTTCTATAAGTTATTTACTTGAAGATCTGCATTTTGTTAATAGTTTAAAATTAAAAACTCTAAATTAAGTATTTCTGTTCTATAAGTTAAGTATATGAAGATCAGTATTTTGTTAATAGTTAAAAATTGAAAACCCTAAAATAACTACTTTTGTTCTATAAGTTATTTACTTGAAGATCTGCATTTTGTTAATAGTTTAAAATTAAAAACTCTAAATTAACTACTTCTGTTCTATAAGTTATTTACTTGAAGATCAGTATTTTGTTAATAGTTTAAAATTGAAACCCTAAAATAACTACTTTTGTTCTATAAGTTATTTACATGAAGATCAGTATTTTGTTAATAGTTTACAATTGAAAACCCTAAAATAACTACTTTTGTTCTATAAGTTATTTACTTGTAGAACAGAATTTTGTAGCAATTTAAAATCAAAATCTTCTAGCTAATACTTTAGTTCCTTAAGTTATTTACTTGAAGATCAGAATTTTGTTAATAGTTTAAAATTGAAAACCCTAAAATAACTACTTTTGTTCTATAAGTTATTTACTTGAAGATCAGAATATTGTTAATAGTTTAAAATTGAAAACTCTAAAATAACTACTTTAGTTCTATAAGTTATTTACTTGTAGAACAGAATTTTGTAGCAATTTAAAATCAAAATCTTCTAACTAATACTTTAGTTCCTTAAGTTATTTACTTGAAGATCAGAATTTTGTTAATAGTTTAAAATTGAAAACCCTAAAATAACTACTTCTGTTCTATAAGTTATTTACTTGAAGAACAGAATTTTGTAGCAATGTAAAGTCAAAATCTTCTAACTAATACTTTAGTTCTTTAAGTTATTTACTTGAAGATCAGAATTTTATAATAGTTTAAAATTGAAAACCCTAAAATAACTAATTTTGTTCTATAAGTTCTTTACTTGAAGATCTGCATTTTGTTAATAGTTTAAAATTAAAAACTCTAAATTAACTACTTCTGTTCTATAAGTTATTTACTTGAAGATCAGAATATTGTTAATAGTTTAAAATTGAAAACTCTAAAATAACTACTTTTGTTCTATAAGTTATTTACTTGAAGAACAGAATTTTGTAGCAATGTAAAATCAAAATCTTCTAACTAATACTTTAGTTCTTTAAGTTATTTACTTGAAGATCAGAATTTTGCTAATAGTTTAAAATTGAAAACCCTAAAATAACTACTCTTGTTCTATAAGTTATTTACTTGAAGATCTGCATTTTGTTAATAGTTTAAAATTAAAAACTCTAAATTAACTACTTCTGTTCTATAAGTTATTTACATGAAGATCAGTATTTTGTTAATAGTTTAAAATTGAAAACCCTAAAATAACTACTTCTCTTCTATAAGTTATTTACTTGAAGATCAGAATATTGTAAATAGTTTAAAATTGAAAACTCTAAAATAACTACTTTTGTTCTATAAGTTATTTACTTGTAGAACAGAATTTTGTAGCAATTTAAAATCAAAATCTTCTAATTAATACTTTAGTTCCTTAAGTTATTTACTTGAAGATCAGAATTTTGTTAATAGTTTAAAATTGAAAACTCTAAAATAACTACTTTTGTTCTATAAGTTATTTACTTGAAGAACAGAATTTTGTAGCAATGTAAAGTCAAAATCTTCTAACTAATACTTTAGTTCTTTAAGTTATTTACTTGAAGATCTGCATTTTGTTAGTAGTTTAAAATTAAAAACTCTAAATTAACTACTTCTGTTCTATAAGTTATTTACTTGAAGATCAGAATTTTGTTAATAGTTTAAAATTGAAAACTCTAAAATAACTACTTTTGTTCTATAAGTTATTTACTTGAAGAACAGAATTTTATAGCAACTTAAAATCAAAATCTTCTAACTAAACTTTAGTTCTTTAAGTTATTTACTTGAAGATCAGAATTTTGTTAAGAGTTTAAAATTAAAAACTCTAAATTAACTACTTCTGTTCTATAAGTTATTTACTTGAAGATCAGAATTTTGTTAATAGTTTAAAATTGAAAACTCTAAAATAACTACTTTTGTTCTATAAGTTATTTACTTGAAGAACACAATTTTGTAGCAACTTAAAATCAAAATCTTCTAACTAAACTTTAGTTCTTTAAGTGATTTACTTGAAGATCAGAATTTTGTTAATAGTTTAAAATTAAAAACTCTAAATTAACTACTTTTGTTCTATAAGTTATTTACTTGAAGATCTGCATTTTGTTAATAGTTTAAAATTAAAAACACTAAATTAACTACTTCTGTTCTATAAGTTATTTACTTGAAGATCAGAATATTGTTAATAGTTTAAAATTGAAAACTCTAAAATAACTACTTTTGTTCTATAAGTTATTTACTTGAAGAACAGAATTTTGTAGCAATGTAAAATCAAAATCTTCTAACTAATACTTTAGTTCTTTAAGTTATTTACTTGAAGATCAGAATTTTGCTAATAGTTTAAAATTGAAAACCCTAAAATAACTACTTTTGTTCTATAAGTTATTTACATGAAGATCTGCATTTTGTTAATAGTTTAAAATTAAAAACTCTAAATTAAGTATTTCTGTTCTATAAGTTAAGTATATGAAGATCAGTATTTTGTTAATAGTTTAACATTGAAAACCCTAAAATAACTACTTTTGTTCTATAAGTTATTTACTTGAAGATCTGCATTTTGTTAATAGTTTAAAATTAAAAACTCTAAACTAACTACTTCTGTTCTATAAGTTATTTACTTGAAGATCAGTATTTTGTTAATAGTTTAAAATTGAAAACCCTAAAATAACTACTTTTGTTCAATAAGTTATTTACATGAAGATCAGTATTTTGTTAATAGTTTACAATTGAAAACCCTAAAATAACTACTTTTGTTCTATAAGTTATTTACTTGAAGATCTGCATTTTGTTAATAGTTTAAAATTAAAAACTCTAAATTAAGTATTTCTGTTCTATAAGTTAAGTATATGAAGATCAGTATTTTGTTAATAGTTAAAAATTGAAAACCCTAAAATAACTACTTTTGTTCTATAAGTTATTTACTTGAAGATCTGCATTTTGTTAATAGTTTAAAATTAAAAACTCTAAATTAACTACTTCTGTTCTATAAGTTATTTACTTGAAGATCAGTATTTTGTTAATAGTTTAAAATTGAAAACCCTAAAATAACTACTTTTGTTCTATAAGTTATTTACATGAAGATCAGTATTTTGTTAATAGTTTACAATTGAAAACCCTAAAATAACTACTTTTGTTCTATAAGTTATTTACTTGAAGATCAGAATATTGTTAATAGTTTAAAATTGAAAACTCTAAAATAACTACTTTAGTTCTATAAGTTATTTACTTGTAGAACAGAATTTTGTAGCAATTTAAAATCAAAATCTTCTAACTAATACTTTAGTTCCTTAAGTTATTTACTTGAAGATCAGAATATTGTTAATAGTTTAAAATTGAAAACTCTAAAATAACTACTTTTGTTCTATAAGTTATTTACTTGAAGAACAGAATTTTGTAGCAATGTAAAATAAAAATCTTCTAACTAATACTTTAGTTCTTTAAGTTATTTACTTGAAGATCAGAATTTTGCTAATAGTTTAAAATTGAAAACCCTAAAATAACTACTTTTGTTCTATAAGTTATTTACTTGAAGATCTGCATTTTGTTAATAGTTTAAAATTAAAAACTCTAAATTAACTACTTCTGTTCTATAAGTTATTTACTTGAAGATCAGTATTTTGTTAATAGTTTAAAATTGAAAACCCTAAAATAACTACTTTTGTTCTATAAGTTATTTACATGAAGATCAGTATTTTGTTAATAGTTTACAATTGAAAACCCTAAAATAACTACTCTTGTTCTATAAGTTATTTACTTGTAGAACAGAATTTTGTAGCAATTTAAAATCAAAATCTTCTAGCTAATACTTTAGTTCCTTAAGTTATTTACTTGAAGATCAGAATTTTGTTAATAGTTTAAAATTGAAAACCCTAAAATAACTACTTTTGTTCTATAAGTTATTTACTTGAAGAACAGAATTTTGTAGCAATGTAAAGTCAAAATCTTCTAACTAATACTTTAGTTCCTTAAGTTATTTACTTGAAGATCAGAATTTTGTTAATAGTTTAAAATTGAAAACCCTAAAATAACTACTTTTGTTCTATAAGTTATTTACATGAAGATCTGCATTTTGTTAATAGTTTAAAATTAAAAACTCTAAATTAAGTATTTCTGTTCTATAAGTTAAGTATATGAAGATCAGTATTTTGTTAATAGTTTAACATTGAAAACCCTAAAATAACTACTTTTGTTCTATAAGTTATTTACTTGAAGATCTGCATTTTGTTAATAGTTTAAAATTAAAAACTCTAAACTAACTACTTCTGTTCTATAAGTTATTTACTTGAAGATCAGTATTTTGTTAATAGTTTAAAATTGAAAACCCTAAAATAACTACTTTTGTTCAATAAGTTATTTACATGAAGATCAGTATTTTGTTAATAGTTTACAATTGAAAACCCTAAAATAACTACTTTTGTTCTATAAGTTATTTACTTGAAGATCTGCATTTTGTTAATAGTTTAAAATTAAAAACTCTAAATTAAGTATTTCTGTTCTATAAGTTAAGTATATGAAGATCAGTATTTTGTTAATAGTTAAAAATTGAAAACCCTAAAATAACTACTTTTGTTCTATAAGTTATTTACTTGAAGATCTGCATTTTGTTAATAGTTTAAAATTAAAAACTCTAAATTAACTACTTCTGTTCTATAAGTTATTTACTTGAAGATCAGTATTTTGTTAATAGTTTAAAATTGAAAACCCTAAAATAACTACTTTTGTTCTATAAGTTATTTACATGAAGATCAGTATTTTGTTAATAGTTTACAATTGAAAACCCTAAAATAACTACTTTTGTTCTATAAGTTATTTACTTGAAGATCAGAATATTGTTAATAGTTTAAAATTGAAAACTCTAAAATAACTACTTTAGTTCTATAAGTTATTTACTTGTAGAACAGAATTTTGTAGCAATTTAAAATCAAAATCTTCTAACTAATACTTTAGTTCCTTAAGTTATTTACTTGAAGATCAGAATATTGTTAATAGTTTAAAATTGAAAACTCTAAAATAACTACTTTTGTTCTATAAGTTATTTACTTGAAGAACAGAATTTTGTAGCAATGTAAAATAAAAATCTTCTAACTAATACTTTAGTTCTTTAAGTTATTTACTTGAAGATCAGAATTTTGCTAATAGTTTAAAATTGAAAACCCTAAAATAACTACTTTTGTTCTATAAGTTATTTACTTGAAGATCTGCATTTTGTTAATAGTTTAAAATTAAAAACTCTAAATTAACTACTTCTGTTCTATAAGTTATTTACTTGAAGATCAGTATTTTGTTAATAGTTTAAAATTGAAAACCCTAAAATAACTACTTTTGTTCTATAAGTTATTTACATGAAGATCAGTATTTTGTTAATAGTTTACAATTGAAAACCCTAAAATAACTACTCTTGTTCTATAAGTTATTTACTTGTAGAACAGAATTTTGTAGCAATTTAAAATCAAAATCTTCTAGCTAATACTTTAGTTCCTTAAGTTATTTACTTGAAGATCAGAATTTTGTTAATAGTTTAAAATTGAAAACCCTAAAATAACTACTTTTGTTCTATAAGTTATTTACTTGAAGAACAGAATTTTGTAGCAATGTAAAGTCAAAATCTTCTAACTAATACTTTAGTTCCTTAAGTTATTTACTTGAAGATCAGAATTTTGTTAATAGTTTAAAATTGAAAACCCTAAAATAACTACTTTTGTTCTATAAGTTATTTACTTGAAGAACAGAATTTTGTAGCAATGTAAAGTCAAAATCTTCTAACTAATACTTTAGTTCCTTAAGTTATTTACTTGAAGATCAGAATTTTGTTAATAGTTTAAAATTGAAAACCCTAAAATAACTACTTTTGTTCTATAAGTTATTTACTTGAAGATCAGAATATTGTTAATAGTTTAAAATTAAAAACTCTAAAATAACTACTTTAGTTCTATAAGTTATTTACTTGTAGAACAGAATTTTGTAGCAATTTAAAATCAAAATCTTCTAATTAATACTTTAGTTCCTTAAGTTATTTACTTGAAGATCAGAATTTTGTTAATAGTTTAAAATTGAAAACCCTAAAATAACTACTTTTGTTCTATAAGTTATTTACTTGAAGAACAGAATTTTGTAGCAATGTAAAGTCAAAATCTTCTAACTAATACTTTAGTTCTTTAAGTTATTTACTTGAAGATCTGCATTTTGTTAGTAGTTTAAAATTAAAAACTCTAAATTAACTACTTCTGTTCTATAAGTTATTTACTTGAAGATCAGAATTTTGTTAATAGTTTAAAATTGAAAACTCTAAAATAACTACTTTTGTTCTATAAGTTATTTACTTGAAGATCAGAATTTTGTTAATAGTTTAAAATTGAAAACTCTAAAATAACTACTTTTGTTCTATAAGTTATTTACTTGAAGAACAGAATTTTGTAGCAACTTAAAATCAAAATCTTCTAACTAAACTTTAGTTCTTTAAGTGATTTACTTGAAGATCAGAATTTTGTTAATAGTTTAAAATTAAAAACTCTAAATTAACTACTTCTGTTCTATAAGTTATTTACTTGAAGATCAGAATATTGTTAATAGTTTAAAATTGAAAACTCTAAAATAGCTACTTTTGTTCTATAAGTTATTTACTTGAAGAACAGAATTTTGTAGCAATGTAAAATCAAAATCTTCTAACTAATACTTTAGTTCTTTAAGTTATTTACTTGAAGATCAGAATTTTGCTAATAGTTTAAAATTGAAAACCCTAAAATAACTACTCTTGTTCTATAAGTTATTTACTTGAAGATCTGCATTTTGTTAATAGTTTAAAATTAAAAACCCTAAATTAACTACTTCTGTTCTATAAGTTATTTACATGAAGATCAGTATTTTGTTAATAGTTTAAAATTGAAAACCCTAAAATAACTACTTCTGTTCTATAAGTTATTTACTTGAAGATCAGAATATTGTTAATAGTTTAAAATTGAAAACTCTAAAATAACTACTTTTGTTCTATAAGTTATTTACTTGTAGGACATAATTTTGTAGCAATTTAAAATCAAAATCTTCTAACTAATACTTTAGTTCCTTAAGTTATTTACTTGAAGATCAGAATTTTGTTAATAGTTTAAAATTGAAAACCCTAAAATAACTACTTTTGTTCTATAAGTTATTTACTTGAAGATCTGCATTTTGTTAATAGTTTAAAATTAAAAACTCTAAATTAACTACTTCTGTTCTATAAGTTATTTACATGAAGATCAGTATTTTGTTAATAGTTTAAAATTGAAAACCCCAAAATAACTACTTTTGTTCTATAAGTTATTTACTTGAAGATCTGCATTTTGCTAATAGTTTAAAATTAAAAACTCTAAATTAACTACTTCTGTTCTATAAGTTATTTACTTGAAGATCAGAATATTGTTAATAGTTTAAAATTGAAGACTCTAAATTAACTACTTTTGTTCTATAAGTTATTTACTTGAAGAACAGAATTTTGTAGCAATGTAAAATCAAAACCTTCTAACTAATACTTTAGTTCTTTAAGTTATTTACTTGAAGATCAGAATTTTGCTAATAGTTTCAAATTGAAAACCCTAAAATAACTACTTTTGTTCTATAAGTTATTTACTTGAAGATCTGCATTTTATTAATAGTTTAAAATTAAAAACCCTAAATTAAGTATTTCTGTTCTATAAGTTAAGTATATGAAGATCAGTATTTTGTTAATAGTTTAAAAATGAAAACCCTAAAATAACTACTTTTGTTCTATAAGTTATTTACTTGAAGATCTGCATTTTGTTAATAGTTTAAAATTAAAAACTCTAAATTAACTACTTCTGTTCTATAAGTTATTTACTTGAAGATCAGTATTTTGTTAATAGTTTAAAATTGAAAACCCTAAAATAACTACTTTTGTTCTATAAGTTATTTACATGAAGATCAGTATTTTGTTAATAGTTTACAATTGAAAACCCTAAAATAACTACTTTTGTTCTATAAGTTATTTACTTGTAGAACAGAATTTTGTAGCAATTTAAAATCAAATTCTTCTAGCTAATACTTTAGTTCCTTAAGTTATTTACTTGAAGATCAGAATTTTGTTAATAGTTTAAATTTGAAAACCCTAAAATAACTACTTTTGTTCTATAAGTTATTTACTTGAAGATCAGAATATTGTTAATAGTTTAAAATTGAAAACTCTAAAATAACTACTTTAGTTCTATAAGTTATTTACTTGTAGAACAGAATTTTGTAGCAATTTAAAATCAAAATCTTCTAACTAATACTTTAGTTCCTTAAGTTATTTACTTGAAGATCAGAATTTTGTTAATAGTTTAAAATTGAAAACCCTAAAATAACTACTTCTGTTCTATAAGTTATTTACTTGAAGAACAAAATTTTGCAGCAATGTAAAGGCAAAATCTTCTAACTAATACTTTAGTTTTTTAAGTTATTTACTTGAAGATCAGAATTTTATAATAGTTTAAAATTGAAAACCCTAAAATAACTAATTTTGTTCTATAAGTTATTTACTTGAAGATCTGCATTTTGTTAATAGTTTAAAATTGAAAACTCTAAATTAACTACTTCTGTTCTATAAGTTATTTACTTGAAGATCAGAATTTTGTTAATAGTTTAAAATTGAAAACCCTAAAATAACTACTTTTGTTCTATAAGTTATTTACTTGAAGAACAGAATTTTGTAGCAATGTAAAGTCAAAATCTTCTAACTAATACTTTAGTTCCTTAAGTTATTTACTTGAAGATCAGAATTTTGTTAATAGTTTAAAATTGAAACCCCTAAAATAACTACTTTTGTTCTATAAGTTATTTACTTGAAGATCAGAATATTGTTAATAGTTTAAAATTAAAAACTCTAAAATAACTACTTTAGTTCTATAAGTTATTTACTTGTAGAACAGAATTTTGTAGCAATTTAAAATCAAAATCTTCTAACTAATACTTTAGTTTTTTAAGTTATTTACTTGAAGATCAGAATTTTATAATAGTTTAAAATTGAAAACCCTAAAATAACTAATTTTGTTCTATAAGTTATTTACTTGAAGATCTGCATTTTATTAATAGTTTAAAATTAAAAACCCTAAATTAAGTATTTCTGTTCTATAAGTTAAGTATATGAAGATCAGTATTTTGTTAATAGTTTAAAATTGAAAACCCTAAAATAACAACTTTTGTTCTATAAGTTATTTACTTGAAGATCTGCATTTTGTTAATAGTTTAAAATTAAAAACTCTAAATTAACTACTTCTGTTCTATAAGTTATTTACTTGAAGATCAGTATTTTGTTAATAGTTTAAAATTGAAAACCCTAAAATAACTACTTTTGTTCTATAAGTTATTTACATGAAGATCAGTATTTTGTTAATAGTTTACAATTGAAAACCCTAAAATAACTACTTTTGTTCTATAAGTTATTTACTTGTAGAACAGAATTTTGTAGCAATTTAAAATCAAATTCTTCTAGCTAATACTTTAGTTCCTTAAGTTATTTACTTGAAGATCAGAATTTTGTTAATAGTTTAAATTTGAAAACCCTAAAATAACTACTTTTGTTCTATAAGTTATTTACTTGAAGATCAGAATATTGTTAATAGTTTAAAATTGAAAACTCTAAAATAACTACTTTAGTTCTATAAGTTATTTACTTGTAGAACAGAATTTTGTAGCAATTTAAAATCAAAATCTTCTAACTAATACTTTAGTTCCTTAAGTTATTTACTTGAAGATCAGAATTTTGTTAATAGTTTAAAATTGAAAACCCTAAAATAACTACTTCTGTTCTATAAGTTATTTACTTGAAGAACAAAATTTTGCAGCAATGTAAAGGCAAAATCTTCTAACTAATACTTTAGTTTTTTAAGTTATTTACTTGAAGATCAGAATTTTATAATAGTTTAAAATTGAAAACCCTAAAATAACTAATTTTGTTCTATAAGTTATTTACTTGAAGATCTGCATTTTGTTAATAGTTTAAAATTGAAAACTCTAAATTAACTACTTCTGTTCTATAAGTTATTTACTTGAAGATCAGAATTTTGTTAATAGTTTAAAATTGAAAACCCTAAAATAACTACTTTTGTTCTATAAGTTATTTACTTGAAGAACAGAATTTTGTAGCAATGTAAAGTCAAAATCTTCTAACTAATACTTTAGTTCCTTAAGTTATTTACTTGAAGATCAGAATTTTGTTAATAGTTTAAAATTGAAACCCCTAAAATAACTACTTTTGTTCTATAAGTTATTTACTTGAAGATCAGAATATTGTTAATAGTTTAAAATTAAAAACTCTAAAATAACTACTTTAGTTCTATAAGTTATTTACTTGTAGAACAGAATTTTGTAGCAATTTAAAATCAAAATCTTCTAATTAATACTTTAGTTCCTTAAGTTATTTACTTGAAGATCAGAATTTTGTTAATAGTTTAAAATTGAAAACCCTAAAATAACTACTTTTGTTCTATAAGTTATTTACTTGAAGAACAGAATTTTGTAGCAATGTAAAGTCAAAATCTTCTAACTAATACTTTAGTTCTTTAAGTTATTTACTTGAAGATCTGCATTTTGTTAGTAGTTTAAAATTAAAAACTCTAAATTAACTACTTCTGTTCTATAAGTTATTTACTTGAAGATCAGAATTTTGTTAATAGTTTAAAATTGAAAACTCTAAAATAACTACTTTTGTTCTATAAGTTATTTACTTGAAGATCAGAATTTTGTTAATAGTTTAAAATTGAAAACTCTAAAATAACTACTTTTGTTCTATAAGTTATTTACTTGAAGAACAGAATTTTGTAGCAACTTAAAATCAAAATCTTCTAACTAAACTTTAGTTCTTTAAGTGATTTACTTGAAGATCAGAATTTTGTTAATAGTTTAAAATTAAAAACTCTAAATTAACTACTTCTGTTCTATAAGTTATTTACTTGAAGATCAGAATATTGTTAATAGTTTAAAATTGAAAACTCTAAAATAGCTACTTTTGTTCTATAAGTTATTTACTTGAAGAACAGAATTTTGTAGCAATGTAAAATCAAAATCTTCTAACTAATACTTTAGTTCTTTAAGTTATTTACTTGAAGATCAGAATTTTGCTAATAGTTTAAAATTGAAAACCCTAAAATAACTACTTTTGTTCTATAAGTTATTTACTTGAAGATCTGCATTTTGTTAATAGTTTAAAATTAAAAACTCTAAATTAAGTATTTCTGTTCTATAAGTTAAGTATATGAAGATCAGTATTTTGTTAATAGTTAAAAATTGAAAACCCTAAAATAACTACTTTTGTTCTATAAGTTATTTACTTGAAGATCTGCATTTTGTTAATAGTTTAAAATTAAAAACTCTAAATTAACTACTTCTGTTCTATAAGTTATTTACTTGAAGATCAGAATTTTGCTAATAGTTTAAAATTGAAAACCCTAAAATAACTACTCTTGTTCTATAAGTTATTTACTTGAAGATCTGCATTTTGTTAATAGTTTAAAATTAAAAACCCTAAATTAACTACTTCTGTTCTATAAGTTATTTACATGAAGATCAGTATTTTGTTAATAGTTTAAAATTGAAAACCCTAAAATAACTACTTCTGTTCTATAAGTTATTTACTTGAAGATCAGAATATTGTTAATAGTTTAAAATTGAAAACTCTAAAATAACTACTTTTGTTCTATAAGTTATTTACTTGTAGGACATAATTTTGTAGCAATTTAAAATCAAAATCTTCTAACTAATACTTTAGTTCCTTAAGTTATTTACTTGAAGATCAGAATTTTGTTAATAGTTTAAAATTGAAAACCCTAAAATAACTACTTTTGTTCTATAAGTTATTTACTTGAAGATCTGCATTTTGTTAATAGTTTAAAATTAAAAACTCTAAATTAACTACTTCTGTTCTATAAGTTATTTACATGAAGATCAGTATTTTGTTAATAGTTTAAAATTGAAAACCCCAAAATAACTACTTTTGTTCTATAAGTTATTTACTTGAAGATCTGCATTTTGCTAATAGTTTAAAATTAAAAACTCTAAATTAACTACTTCTGTTCTATAAGTTATTTACTTGAAGATCAGAATATTGTTAATAGTTTAAAATTGAAGACTCTAAATTAACTACTTTTGTTCTATAAGTTATTTACTTGAAGAACAGAATTTTGTAGCAATGTAAAATCAAAACCTTCTAACTAATACTTTAGTTCTTTAAGTTATTTACTTGAAGATCAGAATTTTGCTAATAGTTTCAAATTGAAAACCCTAAAATAACTACTTTTGTTCTATAAGTTATTTACTTGAAGATCTGCATTTTGTTAATAGTTTAAAATTAAAAACCCTAAATTAAGTATTTCTGTTCTATAAGTTAAGTATATGAAGATCAGTATTTTGTTAATAGTTTAAAATTGAAAACCCTAAAATAACTACTTTTGTTCTATAAGTTATTTACTTGAAGATCTGCATTTTGTTAATAGTTTAAAATTAAAAACTCTAAATTAACTACTTCTGTTCTATAAGTTATTTACTTGAAGATCAGTATTTTGTTAATAGTTTAAAATTGAAAACCATAAAATAACTACTTTTGTTCTATAAGTTATTTACATGAAGATCAGTATTTTGTTAATAGTTTACAATTGAAAACCCTAAAATAACTACTTTTGTTCTATAAGTTATTTACTTGTAGAACAGAATTTTGTAGCAATTTAAAATCAAATTCTTCTAGCTAATACTTTAGTTCCTTAAGTTATTTACTTGAAGATCAGAATTTTGTTAATAGTTTAAAATTGAAAACCCTAAAATAACTACTTTTGTTCTATAAGTTATTTACTTGAAGATCAGAATATTGTTAATAGTTTAAAATTGAAAACTCTAAAATAACTACTTTAGTTCTATAAGTTATTTACTTGTAGAACAGAATTTTGTAGCAATTTAAAATCAAAATCTTCTAACTAATACTTTAGTTCCTTAAGTTATTTACTTGAAGATCAGAATTTTGTTAATAGTTTAAAATTGAAAACCCTAAAATAACTACTTCTGTTCTATAAGTTATTTACTTGAAGAACAAAATTTTGCAGCAATGTAAAGGCAAAATCTTCTAACTAATACTTTAGTTCTTTAAGTTATTTACTTGAAGATCAGAATTTTATAATAGTTTAAAATTGAAAACCCTAAAATAACTAATTTTGTTCTATAAGTTATTTACTTGAAGATCTGCATTTTGTTAATAGTTTAAAATTGAAAACTCTAAATTAACTACTTCTGTTCTATAAGTTATTTACTTGAAGATCAGAATATTGTTAATAGTTTAAAATTGAAAACTCTAAAATAACTACTTTTGTTCTATAAGTTATTTACTTGAAGAACAGAATTTTGTAGCAATGTAAAATCAAAATCTTCTAACTAATACTTTAGTTCTTTAAGTTATTTACTTGAAGATCAGAATTTTGCTAATAGTTTAAAATTGAAAACCCTAAAATAACTACTCTTGTTCTATAAGTTATTTACTTGAAGATCTGCATTTTGTTAATAGTTTAAAATTAAAAACTCTAAATTAACTACTTCTGTTCTATAAGTTATTTACATGAAGATCAGTATTTTGTTAATAGTTTAAAATTGAAAACCCTAAAATAACTACTTCTCTTCTATAAGTTATTTACTTGAAGATCAGAATATTGTAAATAGTTTAAAATTGAAAACTCTAAAATAACTACTTTTGTTCTATAAGTTATTTACTTGTAGGACATAATTTTGTAGCAATTTAAAATCAAAATCTTCTAACGAATACTTTAGTTCCTTAAGTTATTTACTTGAAGATCAGAATTTTGTTAATAGTTTAAAATTTGAAAACCCTAAAATAACTACTTTTGTTCTATAAGTTATTTACTTGAAGAACAGAATTTTGTGGCAATGTAAAATCAAAATCTTCTAACTAATACTTTAGTTCTTTAAGTTATTTACTTGAAGATCAGAATTTTGCTAATAGTTTCAAATTGGAAACCCTAAAATAACTACTTTTGTTCTATAAGTTATTTACTTGAAGATCTGCATTTTGTTAATAGTTTAAAATTAAAGCTATAATCTAACTACTTTTGTTCTTTTAGTTATTTAATTGAAGATCTGGATTTTGTTAATAGTTTAAAATTAATAACTCTAAAATAACTACTTTTGTTCTATAAGTTATTTACTTGAAGATCAGAATTTTGTTAATAGTTCAAAATTGAAAATACTAAAATGACTACGTTCGTTCTATAAGTTATTTAATTGAAGATCTGGATTTTGTTAATAGTTTAAAATTAAAAACTCTAAATTAACAACTTCTGTTCTATAAGTTATTTACTTGAAGATAAGAATTTTGTTAATAGTTTAATATTGAAAACCCTAAAATAACTACTTTTGTTCTATAAGTTATTTACTTGAAGATCAGAATATTGTTAATAGTTTAAAATTGAAAACTCTAAAATAACTACTTTAGTTTAATAAGTTATTTACTTGAAGATCAGAATTTTGTTAATAGTTTAAAATTGAAAACCCTAAAATAACTACTTTTGTTCTATAAGTTATCTAGTTAAAGAACAGAATTTTGTAGCAATGTAAAGTCGAAATCTTCTATCTAATACTTTAGTTCTTTAAGTTATTTACTTGAAGATCAGAATTTTATAATAGTTTAAAATTGAAAACTCTAAATTAACTACTTCTGTTCTATAAGTTATTTACTTGAAGATCAGAATTTTGTTAATAGTTTAAAATTGAAAACTCTAAAATAACTAATTTTGTTCTATAAGTTATTTACTTGAAGATCTGCATTTTGTTAGTAGTTTAAAATTAAAAACTCTAAATTAACTACTTCTGTTCTATAAGTTATTTACTTGAAGATCAGAATTTTGTTAATAGTTTAAAATTGAAAACTCTAAAATAACTACTTTTGTTCTATAAGTTATTTACTTGAAGAACAGAATTTTGTAGCAACTTAAAATCAAAATCTTCTAACTAAACTTTAGTTCTTTAAGTTATTTACTTGAAGATCAGCATTTTGTTAGTAGTTTAAAATTAAAAACTCTAAATTAACTACTTCTGTTCTATAAGTTATTTACTTGAAGATCAGAATTTTGTTAATAGTTTAAAATTGAAAACTCTAAATTAACTACTTTTGTTCTATAAGTTATTTACTTGAAGATCTGCATTTTGTTAATAGTTTAAAATTAAAAACTCTAAATTAACTACTTCTGTTCTATAAGTTATTTACTTGAAGATCAGAATATTGTTAATAGTTTAAAATTGAAAACTCTAAAATAACTACTTTTGTTCTATAAGTTATTTACTTGAAGAACAGAATTTTGTAGCAATGTAAAATCAAAATCTTCTAACTAATACTTTAGTTCTATAAGTTATTTACTTGAAGATCAGAATTTTGCTAATAGTTTAAAATTGAAAACCCTAAAATAACTACTTTTGTTCTATAAGTTATTTACTTGAAGATCTGCATTTTGTTAATAGTTTAAAATTAAAAACTCTAAATTAACTACTTCTGTTCTATAAGTTATTTACATGAAGATCAGTATTTTGTTAATAGTTTAAAATTGAAAACCCTAAAATTACTACTTCTGTTCTATAAGTTATTTACTTGAAGATCAGAATATGTATTGTTAATAGTTTAAAATTGAAAACTCTAAAATAACTACTTTTGTTCTATAAGTTATTTACTTGTAGAACAGAATTTTGTAGCAATTTAAAATCAAAATCTTCTAACTAATACTTTAGTTCCTTAAGTTATTTACTTGAAGATCAGAATTTTGTTAATAGTTAAAATTGAAAACCCTAAAATAACTACTTTTGTTCTATAAGTTATTTACTTGAAGATCTGCATTTTGTTAATAGTTTAAAATTAAAAACTCTAAATTAACTACTTCTGTTCTATAAGTTATTTACATGAAGATCAGTATTTTGTTAATAGTTTAAAATTGAAAACCCAAAAATAACTACTTTTGTTCTATAAGTTATTTACTTGAAGATCTGCATTTTGTTAATAGTTTAAAATTAAAAACTCTAAATTAACTACTTCTGTTCTATAAGTTATTTACTTGAAGATCAGAATTTTGCTAATAGTTTCAAATTGAAAACCCTAAAATAACTACTTTTGTTCTATAAGTTATTTAATTGAAGATCTGGATTTTGTTAATAGTTTAAAATTAAAAACTCTAAAATAACTACTTTTGTTCTATAAGTTATTTACTTGAAGATCAGAATTTTGTTAATAGTTCAAAATTGAAAATACTAAAATGACTACGTTTGTTCTATAAGTTATTTAATTGAAGATCTGGATTTTGTTAATAGTTTAAAATTAAAAACTCTAAATTAACAACTTCTGTTCTATAAGTTATTTACTTGAAGATAAGAATTTTGTTAATAGTTTAAAATTAAAAACCCTAAAATAACTACTTTTGTTCTATAAGTTATTTACTTGAAGATCAGAATATTGTTGTTGTGTAATGGTTAATTAGTTTTTTAAGACCAATTAAGTTGATTTGTAACCTTGATTTGTATCTCACGTTAGTTTTGTAACTTAAAGCTTGTTGTTAATAAGTGTTGCACATAAAATAAACGAACTTTAATAAGTAAAAAATACATATAAATAATATGGTAAAATTGTAAATGAAACGATAGTTCTGTAAATGTAGCGTTGCTTAGAACGGTCACTGATCGAATGAGGATGACTTCGTAGCGTCGCGCATCCCCCACTTAGTCGCGGAAAACCAAAATGTATGAAAATTAAATATCACTATAAATGAATAAACATATCGCCCCCCTTGAAAGCCGAAAGGCCTTTAAATAAAAGAAAAGAAATAAAGTTATGTTGGCTGATTCGGTAGCACACTTATTTTCACTACCGGTCGTTTGAAAATACCCGTGGTTGTTTTAATTGTTACAGCTCGAATGATGTCGTCCTTTCCGGGATGCGTTTCCAAAATTCTTCCTAGACGCCACTTCATGGGTGGAAGACCATCTTCTTTGACCACTACCATAACACCAGGTTTTAACAACTGTTGCATATTTTCCTTCCATTTGGATCGGATTTGTAAATTGCAGATGTACTCTTTATTCCAACGCGTGACCAAAAATGTTGGTACATTTGTTGGAGATGTTGAAACCGTGATAAGGTGTGTTGATTTGCATTAAGCCAACTAGGCTCCGGCAAGCTCGTCAAGGTAGTGCCTATAAGGAAGTGTGAAGGTGTTAAAGGATTGGGATCATTTGGATCGTTGGATAAGGGATAAAGAGGTCTAGAATTGACACATGCCTCAACTTGTGTTAAAATGGTAGAAAATTCTTCGTATGTCAACAACGAATCTTCAAGTTCGGTAGGCGCCAAAATACCTGTTCTTCTTAATTCTGTAGGGTTTGTAAGGTTATGTGTAAACCTGAGCACGTAAGCAAAGACTCGTTGCAGTTTTTTAAGTGAAGAAAATTTTGTAGTAAAATCGTCGAGTTCGTTATTAATAACGAGAAGTGAAGTTACCGTGCGGTGTTCAGAATAATTTGTAGAGTTTTCGCTGTGGGTATTGTAATAAGGCCATTGGTCTTCTGCTAGCGAAAGCCATGTTGGTCCGTGAAACCAGATTGCTGAATCTAATAATTCAGAAGCCTTTGTCCCCCTTGAGAGTAAATCTGCAGGGTTTTCAAGCGTATTTACATAGTGCCATGAATCAGGGTTGGACAAAGTTTGTATTTGCGATGTTCGGTTGGCAACAAAAACCTTCAGCAGGCTGGGACAGGTGCGAATCCATGCTAGCACTATCGAAGAATCACTCCAGTAAAATATTTTGTCGAAGTTTGTGTTAATAGAGTGTTTTACTTTATCTACCAGCTCGCTAAGTAACAAGGCTGCGCAGAGTTCCAATCTTGGAATCGTGGTATGTTTAAGAGGCGCAACTCTTGTCTTGGCGCATAGAAGGTTCGTGGTAAAATTTCCATTTTTGTCTTGGCATCGTATGTAGATACATGCTCCGTAGGCGCTCTCAGATGCGTCTGAAAAGCCGTGTAGTTGCGTCGAAATTGAATTAGCGTTTAAAGCTTGCCGAGGAATTTCTAATTCATTAAGTTTGGTGAGCTGAGCTGTGTATCCTTGCCAAATAGTGTGAAGTTCTTGCGGAATTGATTCGTCCCACGACAGATTGATTTTCCACAATTCTTGTAATATGATTTTGGCTGTTATAGTAACAGGTGCGAGAAGACCTAGAGGATCAAATATTTGCGCAATGTTTGACAGAACTTGTCTTTTTGTGATTTTGTTTGAGTGACTACAGTCCTTAATTGTGTATTTTAATGTATCATTGTTAGCGTGCCATAGAAGACCTAAGATTTTGTTTTGTTCACCGATTTCTAAAATTGAATCTGTATCATCACAATTGATGGTTTTTTCGTTAGAAATAAATTTGCGTAATTCGAAACCGTATTGACTAAGTATAGTAGTAATTTCACGTTTAAGTTGTTTTAATTCGTCAACGGTATTACCTCCAGTCAAGAGGTCGTCTACGTAAAAATCTTGTAGTATAGTGGTGCTAGCCGCTGGAAATTCTGAAGCATGTCTTATTGCTGCTTCTCGTAAAGATCTTATGGCCATAAAGGCACTAGAAGTTAACCCGTAGGTTACTGTATTAAGTTTGTACACCTGTATGTTTTCTTCAGTGGTGTAACGCCATAAAATTTTCTGTAAGTTGCGCTGACTTTCGGGTATTAATACTTGACGGTACATTTTGACCACGTCCCCGCCAAGAACTATGTTGTGTTTTCTGAAACAGAGAATTATAGAGAAGAGATCGTCTTGAATAGTGGGTCCTGCCATCATCAGGTCGTTCAAAGAGACACCAGAAGTCGTTTTGGAAGAGCCGTCAAAAACAACGCGTAGTTTGTTATTTTTGAGTACGCAGTGATGCGGTAAAAAGAATCCTGAATTATCATTCTGGTCTTTGGCTAAAGTCATGTGTTTTAGATCTGTGTATTCGCGCATGAATTCGTCATATTTCAATTTAAGGTCTGGTGATCTCGTGAGTTTGTTTTCTAAGTTCATAAACCGATGTGTGGCAGTTTTTCTTGAATCACCTAATTTCGTGATTGGCTCCTTTAAAGGTATGGAAACTATGAACCGACCATTCAAATCGCGTGTGGTGGTTTGCTGGAAATGATTTTCACAAGTGATGTCATCTTTAGACAGAAACTTAGTTTTTGGGCAATCTTCTATTTCCCAGAAACTTCGTAGCTGCTGGTCTAATTCACGTGACACGTTGAGGTGACATTTGGTGGATGTTTTGTGAAGTTGTTGTAGATGGATTGGGCCCGAAACTAGCCATCCAAGCTTAGTTTTTTGAAGGATCGGATTGCCTCTGCCTAATTTTATTTGTCCCACGCTTAACAATTCCCAGAATATATCGGAACCAATAAGCATGTCCACTGGCGCGGCTATATTAAAGTTCGGATCGGCAAGTAATAAATTTGTAGGAATTTGTAGTAAATTTTTATTAATGGAGACTGTAGGTATATTTCCTGTTATGGTGGGTACAATAAGACAAGATAGCGTGCAAGAGAATTCATTTGTTTTTGATTTCATAGAAATAGTTGTTTCATAATTGATGTTAGAATTTACTTGATTTATGCCGGTGACAGAAAAATTGATTTTCCTTCTGTTTAAATGTAAAAGTTGAGATAGCCTTTCAGTTATGAAATTCGATTGACTACCGTTGTCAAGAAGTACTCTGCAATTGTGAGCGATACCATTGTGATCATAAATATTCACTATTGCTGTTGAGAGTAAAACCATTGGTTTGTTGTTGTAGACGTTGTTAATTGTTAAGGCAATTGATTCGCTTGAGTCTAAGATGGCATTAGTACTTTGATTTTCGGAATTTTGAGAATTTGTTGCTGTGTGGCTGGAAGTGTTGTTAAAATGGAGAAGTGTGTGGTGTACCTTTCCACACTTTCTGCAACCACCAGATTTGCATTCCTTTGTTTTGTGCCCGGAAGAAAGGCAGTTTATACAGAGCCATAAGCGTCTGGCTTCATTTAGTTTTTCCGAAGGTGTAAGTTTTTTAAAGCTGGGACATGCATAAATATTGTGATCTTCTTTGCAAACGGCACAAGTTGTGGTTGAGGTAGCAAGAAATGATTTGGACTTGTGTTGGTATGCAAATGGTTTGTTTGTATTGCGTTTTGATTCCTCGCATGACGAATCTAACGATTCTAGCATGCAGCATTTTTCCTTGAGGAAATTTGTTAAATCTAATTTAGTAGGTAGTTTGTCAGAATCGCAAATAGTTTTTTGCCAATCTCGTTTTGAAATGTTGTCGAGTTTAGAAGTAATTAAATATATGATCAAGATATCCCAATGTTTTATTGGCATTTTGAGTGCTTCTAGTGCACGTAAATGTTTTTCCATGCTGTCTAAAATTGACCTTAAACCTTGGTGTGATTCCTTTTGAATTGTTGGAATGTTAAATATACCTTTGACGTGGTTGTTTATTAGAAAGAGCTTGTTTTCATATCTTTCAAGCAGTAGGTTCCAAGCTACTGTGTAGTTGTCATTGGAAATTTCTAAAGATTTAATGGTGTCGGCTGCAGCGTCTTTTAACGATAGTCGTAAATAGTGAAATTTTTGTACATTGGCAAGTGAAGCATTTTCGTGTATTAATGAATTAAAGGTGTCCCTAAAGAATAGCCATTGTTCATAAGAACCGTTAAAGGTTGGTAAATTCAGTGAAGGTAATTTGATTTTTGTAGTAGAAATATTAACTTGAGAGGTGTTATTATTTGTAGGAACGTTAATGCTTGAAGGTAGTACTGGTAGTACTTGTACTGGTGCAGGTGAATTGTTGTGCACGGAGGGACTTATGGAGTCGTTTGACCGTATTGAGTGTGAAATTGATTTTGATAGACTTGTGGTGCGAGATGTTGAAGTTTGAGTCTTGTCCGCAATAAATTTTTTTACTATTGAAGTAATTTTAAAATACTTGTTTTCAAATTCTTCTCGTTCCAGGAAGTACATGTCTTCGTTTTTTGTGTAATCTTCATCTTTCGTTTCGATTTGAAATTGCGCGTCGTTAAAGGTTTCAAGTAAATTTTCGGTATTGTTTAGACGTGTTTGTAGTTCTTCAAAATTGATTTCGTCATCGTTTTGTATTTTGATTGATTCAAAATACGTTGTAAAACGTGTTAAAGCACCTTTAGTGTTTGTTCGATGAAGTTTGTAATTAATTGACATTTTTCAATGGTAAATACACAAGTTGATAAGCAAAAATAATGTGTCGCGATAAGGAATAAATTCGGGTATAAAGGATCAAAGAATGTAGAGATAGCACTAACCTTGCGATAAGAGACGAGCTTGCACCTGGCGTATTTGTTAGCTGCGTTCATGTGTTGAATATTTGTGTATCCAATTATCCGCTGTCGAAATACCAAAAATTGCAATTGTCCGTATTAAAGATCAAAATTGCAATTATCCATGTCGAAGGACCAAAAATGTTGTGTAATGGTTAATTAGTTTTTTAAGACCAATTAAGTTGATTTGTAACCTTGATTTGTATCTCACGTTAGTTTTGTAACTTAAAGCTTGTTGTTAATAAGTGTTGCACATAAAATAAACGAACTTTAATACGAACTTAATACATACATATAAATAATATGGTAAAATTGTAAATGAAACGATAGTTCTGTAAATATAGCGTTGCTTAGAACGGTCACTGATCGAATGAGGATGACTTCGTAGCGTCGCGCATCCCCCACTTAGTCGCGGAAAACCAAAATGTATGAAAATTAAATATCACTATAAATGAATAAACAATTGTTAATAGTTTAAAATTGAAAACTCTAAAATAACTACATTAGTTCTATAAGTTATTTACTTGTAGAACAGAATTTTGTAGCAATTTAAAATCAAAATCTTCTAACTAATACTTTAGTTCCTTAAGTTATTTACTTGAAGATCAGAATTTTGTTAATAGTTTAAAATTGAAAACCCTAAAATAACTACTTTTGTTCTATAAGTTATTTACATGAAGATCAGTATTTTGTTAATAGTTTAAAATTGAAAACCCTAAAATAACTACTTTTGTTCTATAAGTTATTTACTTGAAGAACAGAATTTTGTAGCAATGTAAAATCAAAATCTTCTAACTAATACTTTAGTTCTTTAAGTTATTTACTTGAAGATCAGAATTTTGCTAATAGTTTAAAATTGAAAACCCTAAAATAACTACTTTTGTTCTATAAGTTATTTACTTGAAGATCTGCATTTTGTTAATAGTTTAAAATTAAAAACTCTAAATTAACTACTTCTGTTCTATAAGTTAAGTACATGAAAATCAGTATTTTGTTAATAGTTTAAAATTGAAAACCCTAAAATAACTACTTTTGTTCTATAAGTTATTTACTTGAAGATCTGCATTTTGTTAATAGTTTAAAATTAAAAACTCTAAATTAACTACTTCTGTTCTATTAGTTATTTACTTGAAGATCAGAATATTGTTAATAGTTTAAAATTGAAAACTCTAAAATAACTACTTTTGTTCTATAAGTTATTTACTTGTAGGACATAATTTTGTAGCAATTTAAAATCAAAATCTTCTAACTAATACTTTAGTTCCTTAAGTTATTTACTTGAAGATCAGAATTTTGTTAATAGTTTAAAATTGAAAACCCTAAAATAACTACTTTTGTTCTATAAGTTATTTACTTGAAGATCAGAATATTGTTAATAGTTTAAAATAGAAAACTCTAAAATAACTACTTTAGTTCTATAAGGTATTTACTTGTAGAACAGAATTTTGTAGCAATTTAAAATCAAAATCTTCTAATTAATACTTTAGTTCCTTAAGTTATTTACTTGAAGATCAGAATTTTGTTAATAGTCTAAAATTGAAAACCCTAAAATAACTACTTTTGTTCTATAAGTTATTTACTTGAAGAACAGAATTTTGTAGCAATGTAAAGTCAAAATCTTCTAACTAATACTTTAGTTCTTTAAGTTATTTACTTGAAGATCAGAATTTTATAATAATTTAAAATTGAAAACCCTAAAATAACTAATTTTGTTCTATAAGTTATTTACTTGAAGATCTGCATTTTGTTAGTAGTTTAAAATTAAAAACTCTAAATTAACTACTTCTGTTCTATAAGTTATTTACTTTAAGATCAGAATTTTGTTAATAGTTTAAAATTGAAAACTCTAAAATAACTAATTTTGTTCTATAAGTTATTTACTTGAAGATCTGCATTTTGTTAGTAGCTTAAAATTAAAAACTCTAAATTAACTACTTCTGTTCTATAAGTTATTTACTTGAAGATCAGAATTTTGTTAATAGTTTAAAATTGAAAACTCTAAAATAACTACTTTTGTTCTATAAGTTATTTACTTGAAGAACAGTATTTTGTAGCAACTTAAAATCAAAATCTTCTAACTAAACTTTAGTTCTTTAAGTTATTTACTTGAAGATCAGAATTTTGTTAATAGTTTAAAATTAAAAACTCTAAATTAACTACTTTTGTTCTATAAGTTATTTACTTGAAGATCTGCATTTTGTTAATAGTTTAAAATTAAAAACTCTAAATTAACTACTTCTGTGCTATAAGTTATTTACATGAAGATCAGTATTTTGTTAATAGTTTAAAATTGAAAACCCTAAAATAACTACTTCTGTTCTATAAGTTATTTACTTGAAGATCAGAATATGTATTGTTAATAGTTTAAAATTGAAAACTCTAAAATAACTACTTTTGTTCTATAAGTTATTTACTTGTAGAACAGAATTTTGTAGCAATTTAAAATCAAAATCTTCTAACTAATACTTTAGTTCCTTAAGTTATTTACTTGAAGATCAGAATTTTGTTAATAGTTAAAATTGAAAACCCTAAAATAACTACTTTTGTTCTATAAGTTATTTACTTGAAGATCTGCATTTTGTTAATAGTTTAAAATTAAAAACTCTAAATTAACTACTTCTGTTCTATAAGTTATTTACATGAAGATCAGTATTTTGTTAATAGTTTAAAATTGAAAACCCTAAAATTACTACTTTTGTTCTATAAGTTATTTACTTGAAGATCTGCATTTTGTTAATAGTTTAAAATTAAAAACTCTAAATTAACTACTTCTGTTCTATAAGTTATTTACTTGAAGATCAGAATTTTGCTAATAGTTTCAAATTGAAAACCCTAAAATAACTACTTTTGTTCTATAAGTTATTTAATTGAAGATCTGGATTTTGTTAATAGTTTAAAATTAAAAACTCTAAAATAACTACTTTTGTTCTATAAGTTATTTACTTGAAGATCAGAATTTTGTTAATAGTTCAAAATTGAAAATACTAAAATGACTACGTTTGTTCTATAAGTTATTTAATTGAAGATCTGGATTTTGTTAATAGTTTAAAATTAAAAACTCTAAATTAACAACTTCTGTTCTATAAGTTATTTACTTGAAGATAAGAATTTTGTTAATAGTTTAAAATTAAAAACCCTAAAATAACTACTTTTGTTCTATAAGTTATTTACTTGAAGATCAGAATATTGTTAATAGTTTAAAATTGAAAACTCTAAAATAACTACTTTTGTTCTATAAGTTATTTACTTGAAGAACAGAATTTTGTAGCAATGTAAAATCAAAATCTTCTAACTAATACTTTAGTTCTTTAAGTTATTTACTTGAAGATCAGAATTTTGCTAATAGTTTAAAATTGAAAACCCTAAAATAACTACTTTTGTTCTATAAGTTATTTACATGAAGATCAGTATTTTGTTAATAGTTTAAAATTGAAAACCCTAAAATAACTACTTTTGTTCTATAAGTTATTTACTTGAAGAACAGAATTTTGTAGCAATGTAAAATCAAAATCTTCTAACTAATACTTTAGTTCTTTAAGTTATTTACTTGAAGATCAGAATTTCGCTAATAGTTTAAAATTGAAAACCCTAAAATAACTACTTTTGTTCTATAAGTTATTTACTTGAAGATCTGCATTTTGTTAATAGTTTAAAATTAAAAACTCTAAATTAACTACTTCTGTTCTATAAGTTAAGTACATGAAAATCAGTATTTTGTTAATAGTTTAAAATTGAAAACCCTAAAATAACTACTTTTGTTCTATAAGTTATTTACTTGAAGATCTGCATTTTGTTAATAGTTTAAAATTAAAAACTCTAAATTAACTACTTCTGTTCTATTAGTTATTTACTTGAAGATCAGAATATTGTTAATAGTTTAAAATTGAAAACTCTAAAATAACTACTTTTGTTCTATAAGTTATTTACTTGTAGGACATAATTTTGTAGCAATTTAAAATCAAAATCTTCTAACTAATACTTTAGTTCCTTAAGTTATTTACTTGAAGATCAGAATTTTGTTAATAGTTTAAAATTGAAAACCCTAAAATAACTACTTTTGTTCTATAAGTTATTTACTTGAAGATCAGAATATTGTTAATAGTTTAAAATTGAAAACTCTAAAATAACTACTTTAGTTCTATAAGGTATTTACTTGTAGAACAGAATTTTGTAGCAATTTAAAATCAAAATCTTCTAATTAATACTTTAGTTCCTTAAGTTATTTACTTGAAGATCAGAATTTTGTTAATAGTCTAAAATTGAAAACCCTAAAATAACTACTTTTGTTCTATAAGTTATTTACTTGAAGAACAGAATTTTGTAGCAATGTAAAGTCAAAATCTTCTAACTAATACTTTAGTTCTTTAAGTTATTTACTTGAAGATCAGAATTTTATAATAATTTAAAATTGAAAACCCTAAAATAACTAATTTTGTTCTATAAGTTATTTACTTGAAGATCTGCATTTTGTTAGTAGTTTAAAATTAAAAACTCTAAATTAACTACTTCTGTTCTATAAGTTATTTACTTGAAGATCAGAATTTTGTTAATAGTTTAAAATTGAAAACTCTAAAATAACTAATTTTGTTCTATAAGTTATTTACTTGAAGATCTGCATTTTGTTAGTAGTTTAAAATTAAAAACTCTAAATTAACTACTTCTGTTCTATAAGTTATTTACTTGAAGATCAGAATTTTGTTAATAGTTTAAAATTGAAAACTCTAAAATAACTACTTTTGTTCTATAAGTTATTTACTTGAAGAACAGTATTTTGTAGCAACTTAAAATCAAAATCTTCTAACTAAACTTTAGTTCTTTAAGTTATTTACTTGAAGATCAGAATTTTGTTAATAGTTTAAAATTAAAAACTCTAAATTAACTACTTTTGTTCTATAAGTTATTTACTTGAAGATCTGCATTTTGTTAATAGTTTAAAATTAAAAACTCTAAATTAACTACTTCTGTTCTATAAGTTATTTACATGAAGATCAGTATTTTGTTAATAGTTTAAAATTGAAAACCCTAAAATAACTACTTCTGTTCTATAAGTTATTTACTTGAAGATCAGAATATGTATTGTTAATAGTTTAAAATTGAAAACTCTAAAATAACTACTTTTGTTCTATAAGTTATTTACTTGTAGAACAGAATTTTGTAGCAATTTAAAATCAAAATCTTCTAACTAATACTTTAGTTCCTTAAGTTATTTACTTGAAGATCAGAATTTTGTTAATAGTTAAAATTGAAAACCCTAAAATAACTACTTTTGTTCTATAAGTTATTTACTTGAAGATCTGCATTTTGTTAATAGTTTAAAATTAAAAACTCTAAATTAACTACTTCTGTTCTATAAGTTATTTACATGAAGATCAGTATTTTGTTAATAGTTTAAAATTGAAAACCCTAAAATAACTACTTTTGTTCTATAAGTTATTTACTTGAAGATCTGCATTTTGTTAATAGTTTAAAATTAAAAACTCTAAATTAACTACTTCTGTTCTATAAGTTATTTACTTGAAGATCAGAATTTTGCTAATAGTTTCAAATTGAAAACCCTAAAATAACTACTTTTGTTCTATAAGTTATTTAATTGAAGATCTGGATTTTGTTAATAGTTTAAAATTAAAAACTCTAAAATAACTACTTTTGTTCTATAAGTTATTTACTTGAAGATCAGAATTTTGTTAATAGTTCAAAATTGAAAATACTAAAATGACTACGTTTGTTCTATAAGTTATTTAATTGAAGATCTGGATTTTGTTAATAGTTTAAAATTAAAAACTCTAAATTAACAACTTCTGTTCTATAAGTTATTTACTTGAAGATAAGAATTTTGTTAATAGTTTAAAATTAAAAACCCTAAAATAACTACTTTTGTTCTATAAGTTATTTACTTGAAGATCAGAATATTGTTAATAGTTTAAAATTGAAAACTCTAAAATAACTACTTTTGTTCTATAAGTTATTTACTTGAAGAACAGAATTTTGTAGCAATGTAAAATCAAAATCTTCTAACTAATACTTTAGTTCTTTAAGTTATTTACTTGAAGATCAGAATTTTGCTAATAGTTTAAAATTGAAAACCCTAAAATAACTACTTTTGTTCTATAAGTTATTTACATGAAGATCAGTATTTTGTTAATAGTTTAAAATTGAAAACCCTAAAATAACTACTTTTGTTCTATAAGTTATTTACTTGAAGAACAGAATTTTGTAGCAATGTAAAATCAAAATCTTCTAACTAATACTTTAGTTCTTTAAGTTATTTACTTGAAGATCAGAATTTTGCTAATAGTTTAAAATTGAAAACCCTAAAATAACTACTTTTGTTCTATAAGTTATTTACTTGAAGATCTGCATTTTGTTAATAGTTTAAAATTAAAAACTCTAAATTAACTACTTCTGTTCTATAAGTTAAGTACATGAAAATCAGTATTTTGTTAATAGTTTAAAATTGAAAACCCTAAAATAACTACTTTTGTTCTATAAGTTATTTACTTGAAGATCTGCATTTTGTTAATAGTTTAAAATTAAAAACTCTAAATTAACTACTTCTGTTCTATTAGTTATTTACTTGAAGATCAGAATATTGTTAATAGTTTAAAATTGAAAACTCTAAAATAACTACTTTTGTTCTATAAGTTATTTACTTGTAGGACATAATTTTGTAGCAATTTAAAATCAAAATCTTCTAACTAATACTTTAGTTCCTTAAGTTATTTACTTGAAGATCAGAATTTTGTTAATAGTTTAAAATTGAAAACCCTAAAATAACTACTTTTGTTCTATAAGTTATTTACTTGAAGATCAGAATATTGTTAATAGTTTAAAATTGAAAACTCTAAAATAACTACTTTAGTTCTATAAGGTATTTACTTGTAGAACAGAATTTTGTAGCAATTTAAAATCAAAATCTTCTAATTAATACTTTAGTTCCTTAAGTTATTTACTTGAAGATCAGAATTTTGTTAATAGTCTAAAATTGAAAACCCTAAAATAACTACTTTTGTTCTATAAGTTATTTACTTGAAGAACAGAATTTTGTAGCAATGTAAAGTCAAAATCTTCTAACTAATACTTTAGTTCTTTAAGTTATTTACTTGAAGATCAGAATTTTATAATAATTTAAAATTGAAAACCCTAAAATAACTAATTTTGTTCTATAAGTTATTTACTTGAAGATCTGCATTTTGTTAGTAGTTTAAAATTAAAAACTCTAAATTAACTACTTCTGTTCTATAAGTTATTTACTTGAAGATCAGAATTTTGTTAATAGTTTAAAATTGAAAACTCTAAAATAACTAATTTTGTTCTATAAGTTATTTACTTGAAGATCTGCATTTTGTTAATAGTTTAAAATTAAAAACTCTAAATTAACTACTTCTGTTCTATAAGTTAAGTACATGAAAATCAGTATTTTGTTAATAGTTTAAAATTGAAAACCCTAAAATAACTACTTTTGTTCTATAAGTTATTTACTTGAAGATCTGCATTTTGTTAATAGTTTAAAATTAAAAACTCTAAATTAACTACTTCTGTTATATTAGTTATTTACTTGAAGATCAGAATATTGTTAATAGTTTAAAATTGAAAACTCTAAAATAACTACTTTTGTTCTATAAGTTATTTACTTGTAGGACATAATTTTGTAGCAATTTAAAATCAAAATCTTCTAACTAATACTTTAGTTCCTTAAGTTATTTACTTGAAGATCAGAATTTTGTTAATAGTTAAAATTGAAAACCCTAAAATAACTACTTTTGTTCTATAAGTTATTTACTTGAAGATCTGCATTTTGTTAATAGTTTAAAATTAAAAACTCTAAATTAACTACTTCTGTTCTATAAGTTATTTACATGAAGATCAGTATTTTGTTAATAGTTTAAAATTGAAAACCCTAAAATAACTACTTTTGTTCTATAAGTTATTTACTTGAAGATCTGCATTTTGTTAATAGTTTAAAATTAAAAACTCTAAATTAACTACTTCTGTTCTATAAGTTATTTACTTGAAGATCAGAATTTTGCTAATAGTTTCAAATTGAAAACCCTAAAATAACTACTTTTGTTCTATAAGTTATTTAATTGAAGATCTGGATTTTGTTAATAGTTTAAAATTAAAAACTCTAAAATAACTACTTTTGTTCTATAAGTTATTTACTTGAAGATCAGAATTTTGTTAATAGTTCAAAATTGAAAATACTAAAATGACTACGTTTGTTCTATAAGTTATTTAATTGAAGATCTGGATTTTGTTAATAGTTTAAAATTAAAAACTCTAAATTAACAACTTCTGTTCTATAAGTTATTTACTTGAAGATAAGAATTTTGTTAATAGTTTAAAATTAAAAACCCTAAAATAACTACTTTTGTTCTATAAGTTATTTACTTGAAGATCAGAATATTGTTAATAGTTTAAAATTGAAAACTCTAAAATAACTACTTTTGTTCTATAAGTTATTTACTTGAAGAACAGAATTTTGTAGCAATGTAAAATCAAAATCTTCTAACTAATACTTTAGTTCTTTAAGTTATTTACTTGAAGATCAGAATTTTGCTAATAGTTTAAAATTGAAAACCCTAAAATAACTACTTTTGTTCTATAAGTTATTTACATGAAGATCAGTATTTTGTTAATAGTTTAAAATTGAAAACCCTAAAATAACTACTTTTGTTCTATAAGTTATTTACTTGAAGAACAGAATTTTGTAGCAATGTAAAATCAAAATCTTCTAACTAATACTTTAGTTCTTTAAGTTATTTACTTGAAGATCAGAATTTTGCTAATAGTTTAAAATTGAAAACCCTAAAATAACTACTTTTGTTCTATAAGTTATTTACTTGAAGATCTGCATTTTGTTAATAGTTTAAAATTAAAAACTCTAAATTAACTACTTCTGTTCTATAAGTTAAGTACATGAAAATCAGTATTTTGTTAATAGTTTAAAATTGAAAACCCTAAAATAACTACTTTTGTTCTATAAGTTATTTACTTGAAGATCTGCATTTTGTTAATAGTTTAAAATTAAAAACTCTAAATTAACTACTTCTGTTCTATTAGTTATTTACTTGAAGATCAGAATATTGTTAATAGTTTAAAATTGAAAACTCTAAAATAACTACTTTTGTTCTATAAGTTATTTACTTGTAGGACATAATTTTGTAGCAATTTAAAATCAAAATCTTCTAACTAATACTTTAGTTCCTTAAGTTATTTACTTGAAGATCAGAATTTTGTTAATAGTTTAAAATTGAAAACCCTAAAATAACTACTTTTGTTCTATAAGTTATTTACTTGAAGATCAGAATATTGTTAATAGTTTAAAATTGAAAACTCTAAAATAACTACTTTAGTTCTATAAGGTATTTACTTGTAGAACAGAATTTTGTAGCAATTTAAAATCAAAATCTTCTAATTAATACTTTAGTTCCTTAAGTTATTTACTTGAAGATCAGAATTTTGTTAATAGTCTAAAATTGAAAACCCTAAAATAACTACTTTTGTTCTATAAGTTATTTACTTGAAGAACAGAATTTTGTAGCAATGTAAAGTCAAAATCTTCTAACTAATACTTTAGTTCTTTAAGTTATTTACTTGAAGATCAGAATTTTATAATAATTTAAAATTGAAAACCCTAAAATAACTAATTTTGTTCTATAAGTTATTTACTTGAAGATCTGCATTTTGTTAGTAGTTTAAAATTAAAAACTCTAAATTAACTACTTCTGTTCTATAAGTTATTTACTTGAAGATCAGAATTTTGTTAATAGTTTAAAATTGAAAACTCTAAAATAACTAATTTTGTTCTATAAGTTATTTACTTGAAGATCTGCATTTTGTTAGTAGTTTAAAATTAAAAACTCTAAATTAACTACTTCTGTTCTATAAGTTATTTACTTGAAGATCAGAATTTTGTTAATAGTTTAAAATTGAAAACTCTAAAATAACTACTTTTGTTCTATAAGTTATTTACTTGAAGAACAGTATTTTGTAGCAACTTAAAATCAAAATCTTCTAACTAAACTTTAGTTCTTTAAGTTATTTACTTGAAGATCAGAATTTTGTTAATAGTTTAAAATTAAAAACTCTAAATTAACTACTTTTGTTCTATAAGTTATTTACTTGAAGATCTGCATTTTGTTAATAGTTTAAAATTAAAAACTCTAAATTAACTACTTCTGTTCTATAAGTTATTTACATGAAGATCAGTATTTTGTTAATAGTTTAAAATTGAAAACCCTAAAATAACTACTTCTGTTCTATAAGTTATTTACTTGAAGATCAGAATATGTATTGTTAATAGTTTAAAATTGAAAACTCTAAAATAACTACTTTTGTTCTATAAGTTATTTACTTGAAGATCAGAATTTTGTAGCAATGTAAAATCAATATCTTCTAACTAATACTTTAGTTCTTTAAGTTATTTACTTGAAGATCAGAATTTTGCTAATAGTTTAAAATTGAAAACCCTAAAATAACTACTTTTGTTCTATAAGTTATTTACTTGAAGATCTGCATTTTGTTAATAGTTTAAAATTAAAAACTCTAAATTAACTACTTCTGTTCTATAAGTTATTTACATGAAGATCAGTATTTTGTTAATAGTTTAAAATTGAAAACCCTAAAATAACTACTTCTGTTCTATAAGTTATTTACTTGAAGATCAGAATATTGTTAATAGTTTAAAATTGAAAACTCTAAAATAACTACTTTTGTTCTATAAGTTATTTACTTGTAGAACATAATTTTGTAGCAATTTAAAATCAAAATCTTCTAACTAATACTTTAGTTCCTTAAGTTATTTACTTGAAGATCAGAATTTTGTTAATAGTTTAAAATTGAAAACCCTACAATAACTACTTTTGTTCTATAAGTTATTTACTGGAAGATCTGCATTTTGTTAATAGTTTAAAATTAAAAACTCTAAATTAACTACTTCTATTCTATAAGTTATTTACATGAAGATCAGTATTTTGTTAATAGTTTAAAATTGAAAACCCTAAAATAACTACTTTTGTTCTATAAGTTATTTACTTGAAGATCTGCATTTTGTTAATAGTTTAAAATTAAAAACTCTAAATTAACTACTTCTGTTCTATAAGTTATTTACTTGAAGATCAGAATATTGTTAATAGTTTAAAATTGAAGACTCTAAAATAACTACTTTTGTTCTATAAGTTATTTACTTGAAGAACAGAATTTTGTAGCAATGTAAAATCAAAATCTTCTAACTAATACTTTAGTTCTTTAAGTTATTTACTTGAAGATCAGAATTTTGCTAATAGTTTCAAATTGAAAACCCTAAAATAACTACTTTTGTTCTATAAGTTATTTACTTGAAGATCTGCATTTTGTTAATAGTTTAAAATTAAAGCTATAATCTAACTACTTTTGTTCTATTAGTTATTTAATTGAAGATCTGGATTTTGTTAATAGTTTAAAATTAAAAACTCTAAAATAACTTCTTTTGTTCTATAAGTTATTTACTCGAAGATCAGAATTTTGTTAATAGTTCAAAATTGAAAATACTAAAATGACTACGTTTGTTCTATAAGTCATTTAATTGAAGATCTGGATTTTGTTAATAGTTTAAAATTAAAAACTCTAAATTAACAACTTCTGTTCTATAAGTTATTTACTTGAAGATAAGAATTTTGTTAATAGTTTAAAATTGAAAACCCTAAAATAACTAATTTTGTTCTATAAGTTATTTACTTGAAGATCAGAATATTGTTAATAGTTTAAAATTGAAAACTCTAAAATAACTACTTTAGTTCTATAAGTTATTTACTTGTAGAACAGAATTTTGTAGCAATTTAAAATCAAAATCTTCTAACTAATACTTTAGTTCCTTAAGTTATTTACTTGAAGATCAGAATTTTGTTAATAGTTTAAAATTTAAAACCCTAAAATAACTACTTTTGTTCTATAAGTTATCTAGTTAAAGAACAGAATTTTGTAGCAATGTAAAGTCGAAATCTTTTAACTAATACTTTAGTTCTTTAAGTTATTTACTTGAAGATCTGCATTTTGTTAGTAGTTTAAAATTAAAAACTCTAAATTAACTACTTCTGTTCTATAAGTTATTTACTTGAAGATCAGAATTTTGTTAATAGTTTAAAATTGAAAACTCTAAAATAACTACTTTTGTTCTATAAGTTATTTACTTGAAGAACAGAATTTTGTAGCAACTTAAAATAAAATCTTCTAACTAAACATTAGTTCTTTCAGTTATTTACTTGAAGATCAGAATTTTGTTAATAGTTTAAAATTAAAAACTCTAAATTAACTACTTCTGTTCTATAAGTTATTTACATGAAGATCAGTATTTTGTTAATAGTTTAAAATTGAAAACCCTAAAATAACTACTTTTGTTCTATAAGTTATTTACTTGAAGATCTGCATTTTGTTAATAGTTTAAAATTAAAAACTCTAAATTAACTACTTCTGTTCTATAAGTTATTTACTTGAAGATCAGAATATTGTTAATAGTTTAAAATTGAAGACTCTAAAATAACTACTTTTGTTCTATAAGTTATTTACTTGAAGAACAGAATTTTGTAGCAATGTAAAATCAAAATCTTCTAACTAATACTTTAGTTCTTTAAGTTATTTACTTGAAGATCTGCATTTTGTTAATAGTTTAAAATTAAAGCTATAATCTAACTACTTTTGTTCTATTAGTTATTTAATTGAAGATCTGGATTTTGTTAATAGTTTAAAATTAAAAACTCTAAAATAACTACTTTTGTTCTATAAGTTATTTACTTGAAGATCAGAATTTTGTTAATAGTTCAAAATTGAAAATACTAAAATGACTACGTTTGTTCTATAAGTTATTTAATTGAAGATCTGGATTTTGTTAATAGTTTAAAATTAAAAACTCTAAATTAACAACTTCTGTTCTATAAGTTATTTACTTGAAGATAAGAATTTTGTTAATAGTTTAAAATTGAAAACCCTAAAATAACTACTTTTGTTCTATAAGTTATTTACTTGAAGATCAGAATATTGTTAATAGTTTAAAATTGAAAACTCTAAAATAACTACTTTTGTTCTATAAGTTATTTACTTGTAGGACATAATTTTGTAGCAATTTAAAATCAAAATCTTCTAACTAATACTTTAGTTCCTTAAGTTATTTACTTGAAGATCAGAATTTTGTTAATAGTTTAAAATTGAAAACCCTAAAATAACTACTTTTGTTCTATAAGTTATTTACTTGAAGATCAGAATATTGTTAATAGTTTAAAATTGAAAACTCTAAAATAACTACTTTAGTTCTATAAGGTATTTACTTGTAGAACAGAATTTTGTAGCAATTTAAAATCAAAATCTTCTAATTAATACTTTAGTTCCTTAAGTTATTTACTTGAAGATCAGAATTTTGTTAATAGTCTAAAATTGAAAACCCTAAAATAACTACTTTTGTTCTATAAGTTATTTACTTGAAGAACAGAATTTTGTAGCAATGTAAAGTCAAAATCTTCTAACTAATACTTTAGTTCTTTAAGTTATTTACTTGAAGATCAGAATTTTATAATAATTTAAAATTGAAAACCCTAAAATAACTAATTTTGTTCTATAAGTTATTTACTTGAAGATCTGCATTTTGTTAGTAGTTTAAAATTAAAAACTCTAAATTAACTACTTCTGTTCTATAAGTTATTTACTTGAAGATCAGAATTTTGTTAATAGTTTAAAATTGAAAACTCTAAAATAACTAATTTTGTTCTATAAGTTATTTACTTGAAGATCTGCATTTTGTTAATAGTTTAAAATTAAAAACTCTAAATTAACTACTTCTGTTCTATAAGTTAAGTACATGAAAATCAGTATTTTGTTAATAGTTTAAAATTGAAAACCCTAAAATAACTACTTTTGTTCTATAAGTTATTTACTTGAAGATCTGCATTTTGTTAATAGTTTAAAATTAAAAACTCTAAATTAACTACTTCTGTTATATTAGTTATTTACTTGAAGATCAGAATATTGTTAATAGTTTAAAATTGAAAACTCTAAAATAACTACTTTTGTTCTATAAGTTATTTACTTGTAGGACATAATTTTGTAGCAATTTAAAATCAAAATCTTCTAACTAATACTTTAGTTCCTTAAGTTATTTACTTGAAGATCAGAATTTTGTTAATAGTTAAAATTGAAAACCCTAAAATAACTACTTTTGTTCTATAAGTTATTTACTTGAAGATCTGCATTTTGTTAATAGTTTAAAATTAAAAACTCTAAATTAACTACTTCTGTTCTATAAGTTATTTACATGAAGATCAGTATTTTGTTAATAGTTTAAAATTGAAAACCCTAAAATAACTACTTTTGTTCTATAAGTTATTTACTTGAAGATCTGCATTTTGTTAATAGTTTAAAATTAAAAACTCTAAATTAACTACTTCTGTTCTATAAGTTATTTACTTGAAGATCAGAATTTTGCTAATAGTTTCAAATTGAAAACCCTAAAATAACTACTTTTGTTCTATAAGTTATTTAATTGAAGATCTGGATTTTGTTAATAGTTTAAAATTAAAAACTCTAAAATAACTACTTTTGTTCTATAAGTTATTTACTTGAAGATCAGAATTTTGTTAATAGTTCAAAATTGAAAATACTAAAATGACTACGTTTGTTCTATAAGTTATTTAATTGAAGATCTGGATTTTGTTAATAGTTTAAAATTAAAAACTCTAAATTAACAACTTCTGTTCTATAAGTTATTTACTTGAAGATAAGAATTTTGTTAATAGTTTAAAATTAAAAACCCTAAAATAACTACTTTTGTTCTATAAGTTATTTACTTGAAGATCAGAATATTGTTAATAGTTTAAAATTGAAAACTCTAAAATAACTACTTTTGTTCTATAAGTTATTTACTTGAAGAACAGAATTTTGTAGCAATGTAAAATCAAAATCTTCTAACTAATACTTTAGTTCTTTAAGTTATTTACTTGAAGATCAGAATTTTGCTAATAGTTTAAAATTGAAAACCCTAAAATAACTACTTTTGTTCTATAAGTTATTTACATGAAGATCAGTATTTTGTTAATAGTTTAAAATTGAAAACCCTAAAATAACTACTTTTGTTCTATAAGTTATTTACTTGAAGAACAGAATTTTGTAGCAATGTAAAATCAAAATCTTCTAACTAATACTTTAGTTCTTTAAGTTATTTACTTGAAGATCAGAATTTTGCTAATAGTTTAAAATTGAAAACCCTAAAATAACTACTTTTGTTCTATAAGTTATTTACTTGAAGATCTGCATTTTGTTAATAGTTTAAAATTAAAAACTCTAAATTAACTACTTCTGTTCTATAAGTTAAGTACATGAAAATCAGTATTTTGTTAATAGTTTAAAATTGAAAACCCTAAAATAACTACTTTTGTTCTATAAGTTATTTACTTGAAGATCTGCATTTTGTTAATAGTTTAAAATTAAAAACTCTAAATTAACTACTTCTGTTCTATTAGTTATTTACTTGAAGATCAGAATATTGTTAATAGTTTAAAATTGAAAACTCTAAAATAACTACTTTTGTTCTATAAGTTATTTACTTGTAGGACATAATTTTGTAGCAATTTAAAATCAAAATCTTCTAACTAATACTTTAGTTCCTTAAGTTATTTACTTGAAGATCAGAATTTTGTTAATAGTTTAAAATTGAAAACCCTAAAATAACTACTTTTGTTCTATAAGTTATTTACTTGAAGATCAGAATATTGTTAATAGTTTAAAATTGAAAACTCTAAAATAACTACTTTAGTTCTATAAGGTATTTACTTGTAGAACAGAATTTTGTAGCAATTTAAAATCAAAATCTTCTAATTAATACTTTAGTTCCTTAAGTTATTTACTTGAAGATCAGAATTTTGTTAATAGTCTAAAATTGAAAACCCTAAAATAACTACTTTTGTTCTATAAGTTATTTACTTGAAGAACAGAATTTTGTAGCAATGTAAAGTCAAAATCTTCTAACTAATACTTTAGTTCTTTAAGTTATTTACTTGAAGATCAGAATTTTATAATAATTTAAAATTGAAAACCCTAAAATAACTAATTTTGTTCTATAAGTTATTTACTTGAAGATCTGCATTTTGTTAGTAGTTTAAAATTAAAAACTCTAAATTAACTACTTCTGTTCTATAAGTTATTTACTTGAAGATCAGAATTTTGTTAATAGTTTAAAATTGAAAACTCTAAAATAACTAATTTTGTTCTATAAGTTATTTACTTGAAGATCTGCATTTTGTTAGTAGTTTAAAATTAAAAACTCTAAATTAACTACTTCTGTTCTATAAGTTATTTACTTGAAGATCAGAATTTTGTTAATAGTTTAAAATTGAAAACTCTAAAATAACTACTTTTGTTCTATAAGTTATTTACTTGAAGAACAGTATTTTGTAGCAACTTAAAATCAAAATCTTCTAACTAAACTTTAGTTCTTTAAGTTATTTACTTGAAGATCAGAATTTTGTTAATAGTTTAAAATTAAAAACTCTAAATTAACTACTTTTGTTCTATAAGTTATTTACTTGAAGATCTGCATTTTGTTAATAGTTTAAAATTAAAAACTCTAAATTAACTACTTCTGTTCTATAAGTTATTTACATGAAGATCAGTATTTTGTTAATAGTTTAAAATTGAAAACCCTAAAATAACTACTTCTGTTCTATAAGTTATTTACTTGAAGATCAGAATATGTATTGTTAATAGTTTAAAATTGAAAACTCTAAAATAACTACTTTTGTTCTATAAGTTATTTACTTGAAGATCAGAATTTTGTAGCAATGTAAAATCAATATCTTCTAACTAATACTTTAGTTCTTTAAGTTATTTACTTGAAGATCAGAATTTTGCTAATAGTTTAAAATTGAAAACCCTAAAATAACTACTTTTGTTCTATAAGTTATTTACTTGAAGATCTGCATTTTGTTAATAGTTTAAAATTAAAAACTCTAAATTAACTACTTCTGTTCTATAAGTTATTTACATGAAGATCAGTATTTTGTTAATAGTTTAAAATTGAAAACCCTAAAATAACTACTTCTGTTCTATAAGTTATTTACTTGAAGATCAGAATATTGTTAATAGTTTAAAATTGAAAACTCTAAAATAACTACTTTTGTTCTATAAGTTATTTACTTGTAGAACATAATTTTGTAGCAATTTAAAATCAAAATCTTCTAACTAATACTTTAGTTCCTTAAGTTATTTACTTGAAGATCAGAATTTTGTTAATAGTTTAAAATTGAAAACCCTACAATAACTACTTTTGTTCTATAAGTTATTTACTGGAAGATCTGCATTTTGTTAATAGTTTAAAATTAAAAACTCTAAATTAACTACTTCTATTCTATAAGTTATTTACATGAAGATCAGTATTTTGTTAATAGTTTAAAATTGAAAACCCTAAAATAACTACTTTTGTTCTATAAGTTATTTACTTGAAGATCTGCATTTTGTTAATAGTTTAAAATTAAAAACTCTAAATTAACTACTTCTGTTCTATAAGTTATTTACTTGAAGATCAGAATATTGTTAATAGTTTAAAATTGAAGACTCTAAAATAACTACTTTTGTTCTATAAGTTATTTACTTGAAGAACAGAATTTTGTAGCAATGTAAAATCAAAATCTTCTAACTAATACTTTAGTTCTTTAAGTTATTTACTTGAAGATCAGAATTTTGCTAATAGTTTCAAATTGAAAACCCTAAAATAACTACTTTTGTTCTATAAGTTATTTACTTGAAGATCTGCATTTTGTTAATAGTTTAAAATTAAAGCTATAATCTAACTACTTTTGTTCTATTAGTTATTTAATTGAAGATCTGGATTTTGTTAATAGTTTAAAATTAAAAACTCTAAAATAACTTCTTTTGTTCTATAAGTTATTTACTCGAAGATCAGAATTTTGTTAATAGTTCAAAATTGAAAATACTAAAATGACTACGTTTGTTCTATAAGTCATTTAATTGAAGATCTGGATTTTGTTAATAGTTTAAAATTAAAAACTCTAAATTAACAACTTCTGTTCTATAAGTTATTTACTTGAAGATAAGAATTTTGTTAATAGTTTAAAATTGAAAACCCTAAAATAACTAATTTTGTTCTATAAGTTATTTACTTGAAGATCAGAATATTGTTAATAGTTTAAAATTGAAAACTCTAAAATAACTACTTTAGTTCTATAAGTTATTTACTTGTAGAACAGAATTTTGTAGCAATTTAAAATCAAAATCTTCTAACTAATACTTTAGTTCCTTAAGTTATTTACTTGAAGATCAGAATTTTGTTAATAGTTTAAAATTTAAAACCCTAAAATAACTACTTTTGTTCTATAAGTTATCTAGTTAAAGAACAGAATTTTGTAGCAATGTAAAGTCGAAATCTTTTAACTAATACTTTAGTTCTTTAAGTTATTTACTTGAAGATCTGCATTTTGTTAGTAGTTTAAAATTAAAAACTCTAAATTAACTACTTCTGTTCTATAAGTTATTTACTTGAAGATCAGAATTTTGTTAATAGTTTAAAATTGAAAACTCTAAAATAACTACTTTTGTTCTATAAGTTATTTACTTGAAGAACAGAATTTTGTAGCAACTTAAAATAAAATCTTCTAACTAAACATTAGTTCTTTCAGTTATTTACTTGAAGATCAGAATTTTGTTAATAGTTTAAAATTAAAAACTCTAAATTAACTACTTCTGTTCTATAAGTTATTTACATGAAGATCAGTATTTTGTTAATAGTTTAAAATTGAAAACCCTAAAATAACTACTTTTGTTCTATAAGTTATTTACTTGAAGATCTGCATTTTGTTAATAGTTTAAAATTAAAAACTCTAAATTAACTACTTCTGTTCTATAAGTTATTTACTTGAAGATCAGAATATTGTTAATAGTTTAAAATTGAAGACTCTAAAATAACTACTTTTGTTCTATAAGTTATTTACTTGAAGAACAGAATTTTGTAGCAATGTAAAATCAAAATCTTCTAACTAATACTTTAGTTCTTTAAGTTATTTACTTGAAGATCTGCATTTTGTTAATAGTTTAAAATTAAAGCTATAATCTAACTACTTTTGTTCTATTAGTTATTTAATTGAAGATCTGGATTTTGTTAATAGTTTAAAATTAAAAACTCTAAAATAACTACTTTTGTTCTATAAGTTATTTACTTGAAGATCAGAATTTTGTTAATAGTTCAAAATTGAAAATACTAAAATGACTACGTTTGTTCTATAAGTTATTTAATTGAAGATCTGGATTTTGTTAATAGTTTAAAATTAAAAACTCTAAATTAACAACTTCTGTTCTATAAGTTATTTACTTGAAGATAAGAATTTTGTTAATAGTTTAAAATTGAAAACCCTAAAATAACTACTTTTGTTCTATAAGTTATTTACTTGAAGATCAGAATATTGTTAATAGTTTAAAATTGAAAACTCTAAAATAACTACTTTAGTTCTATAAGTTATTTACTTGTAGAACAGAATTTTGTAGCAATTTAAAATCAAAATCTTCTAACTAATACTTTAGTTCCTTAAGTTATTTACTTGAAGATCAGAATTTTGTTTATAGTTTAAAATTTAAAACCCTAAAATAACTACTTTTGTTCTATAAGTTATCTAGTTAAAGAACAGAATTTTGTAGCAATGTAAAGTCGAAATCTTTTAACTAATACTTTAGTTCTTTAAGTTATTTACTTGAAGATCAGAATTTTATAATAGTTTAAAATTGAAAACCCTAAAATAACTAATTTTGTTCTATAAGTTATTTACTTGAAGATCTGCATTTTGTTAGTAGTTTAAAATTAAAAACTCTAAATTAACTACTTCTGTTCTATAAGTTATTTACTTGAAGATCAGAATTTTGTTAATAGTTTAAAATTGAAAACTCTAAAATAACTACTTTTGTTCTATAAGTTATTTACTTGAAGAACAGAATTTTGTAGCAACTTAAAATCAAAATCTTCTAACTAAACTTTAGTTCTTTAAGTTATTTACTTGAAGATCAGAATTTTGTTAATAGTTTAAAATTAAAAACTCTAAATTAACTACTTTTGTTCTATAAGTTATTTACTTGAAGATCTGCATTTTGTTAATAGTTTAAAATTAAAAACTCTAAAATAACTACTTTTGTTCTATAAGTTATTTACTTGAAGAACAGAATTTTGTAGCAACTTAAAATCAAAATCTTCTAACTAAACTTTAGTTCTTTAAGTTATTTACTTGAAGATCAGAATTTTGTTAATAGTTTAAAATTAAAAACTCTAAATTAACTACTTCTGTTCTATAAGTTATTTACTTGAAGATCAGAATATTGTTAATAGTTTAAAATTGAAAACTCTAAAATAACTACTTTAGTTCTATAAGTTATTTACTTGTAGAACAGAATTTTGTAGCAATTTAAAATCAAAATCTTCTAATTAATACTTAAGTTCCTTAAGTTATTTACTTGAAGATCAGAATTTTGTTAATAGTCTAAAATTGAAAACCCTAAAATAACTACTTTAGTTCTTTAAGTTATTTACTTGAAGATCAGAATTTTATAATAATTTAAAATTGAAAACCCTAAAATAACTAATTTTGTTCTATAAGTTATTTACTTGAAGATCTGCATTTTGTTAGTAGTTTAAAATTAAAAACTCTAAATTAACTACTTCTGTTCTATAAGTTATTTACTTGAAGATAAGAATTTTGTTAATAGTTTAAAATTGAAAACTCTAAAATAACTACTTTTGTTCTATAAGTTATTTACTTGAAGAACAGAATTTTATAGCAACTTAAAATCAAAATCTTCTAACTAAACTTTAGTTCTTTAAGTTATTTACTTGAAGATCAGAATTTTGTTAATAGTTTAAAATTAAAAACTCTAAATTAACTACTTCTGTTCTATAAGTTATTTACTTGAAGATCAGAATTTTGTTAATAGTTTAAAATTGAAAACTCTAAAATAACTACTTTTGTTCTATAAGTTATTTACTTGAAGAACAGAATTTTGTAGCAACTTAAAATCAAAATCTTCTAACTAAACTTTAGTTCTTTAAGTTATTTACTTGAAGATCAGAATTTTGTTAATAGTTCAAAATTGAAAATACTAAAATGACTACGTTTGTTCTATAAGTTATTTAATTGAAGATCTGGATTTTGTTAATAGTTTAAAATTAAAAACTCTAAATTAACAACTTCTGTTCTATAAGTTATTTACTTGAAGATAAGAATTTTGTTAATAGTTTAAAATTGAAAACCCTAAAATAACTACTTTTGTTCTATAAGTTATTTACTTGAAGATCAGAATATTGTTAATAGTTTAAAATTGAAAACTCTAAAATAACTACTTTAGTTCTATAAGTTATTTACTTGTAGAACAGAATTTTGTAGCAATTTAAAATCAAAATCTTCTAACTAATACTTTAGTTCCTTAAGTTATTTACTTGAAGATCAGAATTTTGTTTATAGTTTAAAATTTAAAACCCTAAAATAACTACTTTTGTTCTATAAGTTATCTAGTTAAAGAACAGAATTTTGTAGCAATGTAAAGTCGAAATCTTTTAACTAATACTTTAGTTCTTTAAGTTATTTACTTGAAGATCAGAATTTTATAATAGTTTAAAATTGAAAACCCTAAAATAACTAATTTTGTTCTATAAGTTATTTACTTGAAGATCTGCATTTTGTTAGTAGTTTAAAATTAAAAACTCTAAATTAACTACTTCTGTTCTATAAGTTATTTACTTGAAGATCAGAATTTTGTTAATAGTTTAAAATTGAAAACTCTAAAATAACTACTTTTGTTCTATAAGTTATTTACTTGAAGAACAGAATTTTGTAGCAACTTAAAATCAAAATCTTCTAACTAAACTTTAGTTCTTTAAGTTATTTACTTGAAGATCAGAATTTTGTTAATAGTTTAAAATTAAAAACTCTAAATTAACTACTTTTGTTCTATAAGTTATTTACTTGAAGATCTGCATTTTGTTAATAGTTTAAAATTAAAAACTCTAAAATAACTACTTTTGTTCTATAAGTTATTTACTTGAAGAACAGAATTTTGTAGCAACTTAAAATCAAAATCTTCTAACTAAACTTTAGTTCTTTAAGTTATTTACTTGAAGATCAGAATTTTGTTAATAGTTTAAAATTAAAAACTCTAAATTAACTACTTCTGTTCTATAAGTTATTTACTTGAAGATCAGAATATTGTTAATAGTTTAAAATTGAAAACTCTAAAATAACTACTTTAGTTCTATAAGTTATTTACTTGTAGAACAGAATTTTGTAGCAATTTAAAATCAAAATCTTCTAATTAATACTTAAGTTCCTTAAGTTATTTACTTGAAGATCAGAATTTTGTTAATAGTCTAAAATTGAAAACCCTAAAATAACTACTTTAGTTCTTTAAGTTATTTACTTGAAGATCAGAATTTTATAATAATTTAAAATTGAAAACCCTAAAATAACTAATTTTGTTCTATAAGTTATTTACTTGAAGATCTGCATTTTGTTAGTAGTTTAAAATTAAAAACTCTAAATTAACTACTTCTGTTCTATAAGTTATTTACTTGAAGATAAGAATTTTGTTAATAGTTTAAAATTGAAAACTCTAAAATAACTACTTTTGTTCTATAAGTTATTTACTTGAAGAACAGAATTTTATAGCAACTTAAAATCAAAATCTTCTAACTAAACTTTAGTTCTTTAAGTTATTTACTTGAAGATCAGAATTTTGTTAATAGTTTAAAATTAAAAACTCTAAATTAACTACTTCTGTTCTATAAGTTATTTACTTGAAGATCAGAATTTTGTTAATAGTTTAAAATTGAAAACTCTAAAATAACTACTTTTGTTCTATAAGTTATTTACTTGAAGAACAGAATTTTGTAGCAACTTAAAATCAAAATCTTCTAACTAAACTTTAGTTCTTTAAGTTATTTACTTGAAGATCAGAATTTTGTTAATAGTTCAAAATTGAAAATACTAAAATGACTACGTTTGTTCTATAAGTTATTTAATTGAAGATCTGGATTTTGTTAATAGTTTAAAATTAAAAACTCTAAATTAACAACTTCTGTTCTATAAGTTATTTACTTGAAGATAAGAATTTTGTTAATAGTTTAAAATTGAAAACCCTAAAATAACTACTTTTGTTCTATAAGTTATTTACTTGAAGATCAGAATATTGTTAATAGTTTAAAATTGAAAACTCTAAAATAACTACTTTAGTTCTATAAGTTATTTACTTGTAGAACAGAATTTTGTAGCAATTTAAAATCAAAATCTTCTAACTAATACTTTAGTTCCTTAAGTTATTTACTTGAAGATCAGAATTTTGTTTATAGTTTAAAATTTAAAACCCTAAAATAACTACTTTTGTTCTATAAGTTATCTAGTTAAAGAACAGAATTTTGTAGCAATGTAAAGTCGAAATCTTTTAACTAATACTTTAGTTCTTTAAGTTATTTACTTGAAGATCAGAATTTTATAATAGTTTAAAATTGAAAACCCTAAAATAACTAATTTTGTTCTATAAGTTATTTACTTGAAGATCTGCATTTTGTTAGTAGTTTAAAATTAAAAACTCTAAATTAACTACTTCTGTTCTATAAGTTATTTACTTGAAGATCAGAATTTTGTTAATAGTTTAAAATTGAAAACTCTAAAATAACTACTTTTGTTCTATAAGTTATTTACTTGAAGAACAGAATTTTGTAGCAACTTAAAATCAAAATCTTCTAACTAAACTTTAGTTCTTTAAGTTATTTACTTGAAGATCAGAATTTTGTTAATAGTTTAAAATTAAAAACTCTAAATTAACTACTTTTGTTCTATAAGTTATTTACTTGAAGATCTGCATTTTGTTAATAGTTTAAAATTAAAAACTCTAAAATAACTACTTTTGTTCTATAAGTTATTTACTTGAAGAACAGAATTTTGTAGCAACTTAAAATCAAAATCTTCTAACTAAACTTTAGTTCTTTAAGTTATTTACTTGAAGATCAGAATTTTGTTAATAGTTTAAAATTAAAAACTCTAAATTAACTACTTCTGTTCTATAAGTTATTTACTTGAAGATCAGAATATTGTTAATAGTTTAAAATTGAAAACTCTAAAATAACTACTTTAGTTCTATAAGTTATTTACTTGTAGAACAGAATTTTGTAGCAATTTAAAATCAAAATCTTCTAATTAATACTTAAGTTCCTTAAGTTATTTACTTGAAGATCAGAATTTTGTTAATAGTCTAAAATTGAAAACCCTAAAATAACTACTTTAGTTCTTTAAGTTATTTACTTGAAGATCAGAATTTTATAATAATTTAAAATTGAAAACCCTAAAATAACTAATTTTGTTCTATAAGTTATTTACTTGAAGATCTGCATTTTGTTAGTAGTTTAAAATTAAAAACTCTAAATTAACTACTTCTGTTCTATAAGTTATTTACTTGAAGATCAGAATTTTGTTAATAGTTTAAAATTGAAAACTCTAAAATAACTACTTTTGTTCTATAAGTTATTTACTTGAAGAACAGAATTTTATAGCAACTTAAAATCAAAATCTTCTAACTAAACTTTAGTTCTTTAAGTTATTTACTTGAAGATCAGAATTTTGTTAATAGTTTAAAATTAAAAACTCTAAATTAACTACTTCTGTTCTATAAGTTATTTACTTGAAGATCAGAATTTTGTTAATAGTTTAAAATTGAAAACTCTAAAATAACTACTTTTGTTCTATAAGTTATTTACTTGAAGAACAGAATTTTGTAGCAACTTAAAATCAAAATCTTCTAACTAAACTTTAGTTCTTTAAGTTATTTACTTGAAGATCAGAATTTTGTTAATAGTTTAAAATTAAAAACTCTAAATTAACTACTTCTGTTCTATAAGTTATTTACTTGAAGATCAGAATTTTGTTAATAGTTTAAAATTGAAAACTCTAAAATAACTACTTTTGTTCTATAAGTTATTTACTTGAAGAACAGAATTTTGTAGCAACTTAAAATCAAAATCTTCTAACTAAACTTTAGTTCTTTAAGTTATTTACTTGAAGATCAGAATTTTGTTAATAGTTTAAAATTGAAAACTCTAAAATAACTACTTTTGTTCTATAAGTTATTTACTTGAAGAACAGAACTTTGTAGCAATGTAAAATCAAAATCTTCTAACTAATACTTTAGTTCTTTAAGTTATTTACTTGAAGATCAGAATTTTGCTAATAGTTTAAAATTGAAAACCCTAAAATAACTACTTTTGTTCTATAAGTTATTTACTTGAAGATCTGCATTTTGTTAATAGTTTAAAATTATAAACTCTAAATTAACTATTTCTGTTCTATAAGTTAAGTATATGAAGATCAGTATTTTGTTAATAGTTTAAAATTGAAAACCCTAAAATAACTACTTTTGTTCTATAAGTTATTTACTTGAAGATCTGCATTTTGTTAATAGTTTAAAATTAAAAACTCTAAATTAACTACTTCTGTTCTATAAGTTATTTACTTGAAGATCAGTATTTTGTTAATAGTTTAAAATTGAAAACCCTAAAATAACTACTTTTGTTCTATAAGTTATTTACATGAAGATCAGTATTTTGTTAATAGTTTACAATTGAAAACCCTAAAATAACTACTTTTGTTCTATAAGTTATTTACTTCTGGAACAGAATTTTGTAGCAATTTAAAATCAAAATCTTCTAACTAATACTCTAGTTCCTTAAGTTATTTACTTGAAGATCAGAATTTTGTTAATAGTTTAAAATTGAAAACCCTAAAATAACTACTTTTGTTCTATAAGTTATTTACTTGAAGATCAGAATATTGTTAATAGTATAAAATTGAAAACTCTAAAATAACTACTTTAGTTCTATAAGTTATTTACTTGTAGAACAGAATTTTGTAGCAATTTAAAATCAAAATCTTCTAACTAATACTTTAGTTCCTTAAGTTATTTACTTGAAGATCAGAATTTTGTTAATAGTTTAAAATTGAAAACCCTAAAATAACTACTTTTGTTCTATAAGTTATTTACTTGAAGAACAAAATTTTGTAGCAATGTAAAGTCAAAATCTTCTAACTAATACTTTAGTTCTTTAAGTTATTTACTTGAAGATCAGAATTTTATAATAGTTTAAAATTGAAAACCCTAAAATAACTAATTTTGTTCTATAAGTTATTTACTTGAAGATCTGCATTTTGTTAATAGTTTAAAATTAAAAACTCTAAATTAACTACTTCTGTTCTATAAGTTATTTACTTGAAGATCAGAATATTGTTAATAGTTTAAAATTGAAAACTCTAAAATAACTACTTTTGTTCAATAAGTTATTTACTTGAAGAACAGAATTTTGTAGCAATGTAAAATCAAAATCTTCTAACTAATACTTTAGTTCTTTAAGTTATTTACTTGAAGATCAGAATTTTGCTAATAGTTTAAAATTGAAAACCCTAAAATAACTACTTTTGTTCTATAAGTTATTTACTTGAAGATCTGCATTTTGTTAATAGTTTAAAATTAAAAACTCTAAATTAACTACTTCTGTTCTATAAGTTATTTACATGAAGATCAGTATTTTGTTAATAGTTTAAAATTGAAAACCCTAAAATAACTACTTCTGTTCTATAAGTTATTTACTTGAAGATCAGAATATTGTTAATAGTTTAAAATTGAAAACTCTAAAATAACTACTTTTGTTCTATAAGTTATTTACTTGTAGAACATAATTTTGTAGCAATTTAAAATCAAAATCTTCTAACTAATACTTTAGTTCCTTAAGTTATTTACTTGAAGATCAGAATTTTGTTAATAGTTTAAAATTGAAAACCCTAAAATAACTACTTTTGTTCTATAAGTTATTTACTTGAAGATCAGAATATTGTTAATAGTTTAAAATTGAAAACTCTAAAATAACTACTTTAGTTCTATAAGGTATTTACTTGTAGAACAGAATTTTGTAGCAATTTAAAATCAAAATCTTCTAATTAATACTTTAGTTCCTTAAGTTATTTACTTGAAGATCAGAATTTTGTTAATAGTCTAAAATTGAAAACCCTAAAATAACTACTTTTGTTCTATAAGTTATTTACTTGAAGATCAGAATTTTGTTAATAGTTCAAAATTGAAAATACTAAAATGACTACGTTTGTTCTATAAGTTATTTAATTGAAGATCTGGATTTTGTTAATAGTTTAAAATTAAAAACTCTAAATTAACAACTTCTGTTCTATAAGTTATTTACTTGAAGATAAGAATTTTGTTAATAGTTTAAAATTAAAAACCCTAAAATAACTACTTTTGTTCTATAAGTTATTTACTTGAAGATCAGAATATTGTTAATAGTTTAAAATTGAAAACTCTAAAATAACTACTTTAGTTCTATAAGTTATTTACTTGTAGAACAGAATTTTGTAGCAATTTAAAATCAAAATCTTCTAACTAATACTTTAGTTCCTTAAGTTATTTACTTGAAGATCAGAATTTTGTTAATAGTTTAAAATAGAAAACCCTAAAATAACTACTTTTGTTCTATAAGTTATTTACATGAAGATCAGTATTTTGTTAATAGTTTAAAATTGAAAACCCTAAAATAACTACTTTTGTTCTATAAGTTATTTACTTGAAGAACAGAATTTTGTAGCAATGTAAAATCAAAATCTTCTAACTAATACTTTAGTTCTTTAAGTTATTTACTTGAAGATCAGAATTTTGCTAATAGTTTAAAATTGAAAACCCTAAAATAACTACTTTTGTTCTATAAGTTATTTACTTGAAGATCTGCATTTTGTTAATAGTTTAAAATTAAAAACTCTAAATTAACTACTTCTGTTCTATAAGTTAAGTATATGAAGATCAGTATTTTGTTAATAGTTTAAAATTGAAAACCCTAAAATAACTACTTTTGTTCTATAAGTTATTTATTTGAAGATCTGCATTTTGTTAATAGTTTAAAATTAAAAACTCTAAATTAACTACTTCTGTTCTATAAGTTATTTACTTGAAGATCAGTATTTTGTTAATAGTTTAAAATTGAAAACCCTAAAATAACTACTTTTGTTCTATAAGTTAATTACATGAAGATCAGTATTTTGTTAATAGTTTACAATTGAAAACCCTAAAATAACTACTTTTGTTCTATAAGTTATTTACTTGTAGAACAGAATTTTGTAGCAATTTAAAATCAAAATCTTCTAACTAATACTTTAGTTCCTTAAGTTATTTACTTGAAGATCAGAATTTTGTTAATAGTTTAAAATTGAAAACCCTAAAATAACTACTTTTGTTCTATAAGTTATTTACTTGAAGATCAGAATTTTGTAGCAATGTAAAGTCAAAATCTTCTAACTAATACTTTAGTTCTTTAAGTTATTTACTTGAAGATCAGAATTTTGCTAATAGTTTAAAATTGAAAACCCTAAAATAACTACTTTTGTTCTATAAGTTATTTACTTGTAGAACAGAATTTTGTAGCAATTTAAAATCAAAATCTTCTAACTAATACTTTAGTTCCTTAAGTTATTTACTTGAAGATCAGAATTTTGTTAATAGTTTAAAATTGAAAACCCTAAAATAACTACTTTTGTTCTATAAGTTATTTACTTGAAGAACAGAATTTTGTAGCAATGTAAAATCAAAATCTTCTAACTAATACTTTAGTTCTTTAAGTTATTTACTTGAAGATCAGAATTTTGCTAATAGTTTAAAATTGAAAACCCTAAAATAACTACTTTTGTTCTATAAGTTATTTACTTGAAGATCTGCATTTTGTTAATAGTTTAAAATTAAAAACTCTAAATTAACTACTTCTGTTCTATAAGTTAAGTATATGAAGATCAGTATTTTGTTAATAGTTTAAAATTGAAAACCCTAAAATAACTACTTTTGTTCTATAAGTTATTTGTTTGAAGATCTGCATTTTGTTAATAGTTTAAAATTAAAAACTCTAAATTAACTACTTCTGTTCTATAAGTTATTTACTTGAAGATCAGTATTTTGTTAATAGTTTAAAATTGAAAACCCTAAAATAACTACTTTTGTTCTATAAGTTAATTACATGAAGATCAGTATTTTGTTAATAGTTTACAATTGAAAACCCTAAAATAACTACTTTTGTTCTATAAGTTATTTACTTGTAGAACAGAATTTTGTAGCAATTTAAAATCAAAATCTTCTAACTAATACTTTAGTTCCTTAAGTTATTTACTTGAAGATCAGAATTTTGTTAATAGTTTAAAATTGAAAACCCTAAAATAACTACTTTAGTTCTATAAGTTATTTACTTGTAGAACAGAATTTTGTAGCAATTTAAAATCAAAATCTTCTAACTAATACTTTAGTTCCTTAAGTTATTTACTTGAAGATCAGAATTTTGTTTATAGTTTAAAATTTAAAACCCTAAAATAACTACTTTTGTTCTATAAGTTATCTAGTTAAAGAACAGAATTTTGTAGCAATGTAAAGTCGAAATCTTTTAACTAATACTTTAGTTCTTTAAGTTATTTACTTGAAGATCAGAATTTTATAATAGTTTAAAATTGAAAACCCTAAAATAACTAATTTTGTTCTATAAGTTATTTACTTGAAGATCTGCATTTTGTTAGTAGTTTAAAATTAAAAACTCTAAATTAACTACTTCTGTTCTATAAGTTATTTACTTGAAGATCAGAATTTTGTTAATAGTTTAAAATTGAAAACTCTAAAATAACTACTTTTGTTCTATAAGTTATTTACTTGAAGAACAGAATTTTGTAGCAACTTAAAATCAAAATCTTCTAACTAAACTTTAGTTCTTTAAGTTATTTACTTGAAGATCAGAATTTTGTTAATAGTTTAAAATTAAAAACTCTAAATTAACTACTTTTGTTCTATAAGTTATTTACTTGAAGATCTGCATTTTGTTAATAGTTTAAAATTAAAAACTCTAAAATAACTACTTTTGTTCTATAAGTTATTTACTTGAAGAACAGAATTTTGTAGCAACTTAAAATCAAAATCTTCTAACTAAACTTTAGTTCTTTAAGTTATTTACTTGAAGATCAGAATTTTGTTAATAGTTTAAAATTAAAAACTCTAAATTAACTACTTCTGTTCTATAAGTTATTTACTTGAAGATCAGAATATTGTTAATAGTTTAAAATTGAAAACTCTAAAATAACTACTTTAGTTCTATAAGTTATTTACTTGTAGAACAGAATTTTGTAGCAATTTAAAATCAAAATCTTCTAATTAATACTTAAGTTCCTTAAGTTATTTACTTGAAGATCAGAATTTTGTTAATAGTCTAAAATTGAAAACCCTAAAATAACTACTTTAGTTCTTTAAGTTATTTACTTGAAGATCAGAATTTTATAATAATTTAAAATTGAAAACCCTAAAATAACTAATTTTGTTCTATAAGTTATTTACTTGAAGATCTGCATTTTGTTAGTAGTTTAAAATTAAAAACTCTAAATTAACTACTTCTGTTCTATAAGTTATTTACTTGAAGATCAGAATTTTGTTAATAGTTTAAAATTGAAAACTCTAAAATAACTACTTTTGTTCTATAAGTTATTTACTTGAAGAACAGAATTTTATAGCAACTTAAAATCAAAATCTTCTAACTAAACTTTAGTTCTTTAAGTTATTTACTTGAAGATCAGAATTTTGTTAATAGTTTAAAATTAAAAACTCTAAATTAACTACTTCTGTTCTATAAGTTATTTACTTGAAGATCAGAATTTTGTTAATAGTTTAAAATTGAAAACTCTAAAATAACTACTTTTGTTCTATAAGTTATTTACTTGAAGAACAGAATTTTGTAGCAACTTAAAATCAAAATCTTCTAACTAAACTTTAGTTCTTTAAGTTATTTACTTGAAGATCAGAATTTTGTTAATAGTTCAAAATTGAAAATACTAAAATGACTACGTTTGTTCTATAAGTTATTTAATTGAAGATCTGGATTTTGTTAATAGTTTAAAATTAAAAACTCTAAATTAACAACTTCTGTTCTATAAGTTATTTACTTGAAGATAAGAATTTTGTTAATAGTTTAAAATTGAAAACCCTAAAATAACTACTTTTGTTCTATAAGTTATTTACTTGAAGATCAGAATATTGTTAATAGTTTAAAATTGAAAACTCTAAAATAACTACTTTAGTTCTATAAGTTATTTACTTGTAGAACAGAATTTTGTAGCAATTTAAAATCAAAATCTTCTAACTAATACTTTAGTTCCTTAAGTTATTTACTTGAAGATCAGAATTTTGTTTATAGTTTAAAATTTAAAACCCTAAAATAACTACTTTTGTTCTATAAGTTATCTAGTTAAAGAACAGAATTTTGTAGCAATGTAAAGTCGAAATCTTTTAACTAATACTTTAGTTCTTTAAGTTATTTACTTGAAGATCAGAATTTTATAATAGTTTAAAATTGAAAACCCTAAAATAACTAATTTTGTTCTATAAGTTATTTACTTGAAGATCTGCATTTTGTTAGTAGTTTAAAATTAAAAACTCTAAATTAACTACTTCTGTTCTATAAGTTATTTACTTGAAGATCAGAATTTTGTTAATAGTTTAAAATTGAAAACTCTAAAATAACTACTTTTGTTCTATAAGTTATTTACTTGAAGAACAGAATTTTGTAGCAACTTAAAATCAAAATCTTCTAACTAAACTTTAGTTCTTTAAGTTATTTACTTGAAGATCAGAATTTTGTTAATAGTTTAAAATTAAAAACTCTAAATTAACTACTTTTGTTCTATAAGTTATTTACTTGAAGATCTGCATTTTGTTAATAGTTTAAAATTAAAAACTCTAAAATAACTACTTTTGTTCTATAAGTTATTTACTTGAAGAACAGAATTTTGTAGCAACTTAAAATCAAAATCTTCTAACTAAACTTTAGTTCTTTAAGTTATTTACTTGAAGATCAGAATTTTGTTAATAGTTTAAAATTAAAAACTCTAAATTAACTACTTCTGTTCTATAAGTTATTTACTTGAAGATCAGAATATTGTTAATAGTTTAAAATTGAAAACTCTAAAATAACTACTTTAGTTCTATAAGTTATTTACTTGTAGAACAGAATTTTGTAGCAATTTAAAATCAAAATCTTCTAATTAATACTTAAGTTCCTTAAGTTATTTACTTGAAGATCAGAATTTTGTTAATAGTTTAAAATAGAAAACCCTAAAATAACTACTTTTGTTCTATAAGTTATTTACATGAAGATCAGTATTTTGTTAATAGTTTAAAATTGAAAACCCTAAAATAACTACTTTTGTTCTATAAGTTATTTACTTGAAGAACAGAATTTTGTAGCAATGTAAAATCAAAATCTTCTAACTAATACTTTAGTTCTTTAAGTTATTTACTTGAAGATCAGAATTTTGCTAATAGTTTAAAATTGAAAACCCTAAAATAACTACTTTTGTTCTATAAGTTATTTACTTGAAGATCTGCATTTTGTTAATAGTTTAAAATTAAAAACTCTAAATTAACTACTTCTGTTCTATAAGTTAAGTATATGAAGATCAGTATTTTGTTAATAGTTTAAAATTGAAAACCCTAAAATAACTACTTTTGTTCTATAAGTTATTTATTTGAAGATCTGCATTTTGTTAATAGTTTAAAATTAAAAACTCTAAATTAACTACTTCTGTTCTATAAGTTATTTACTTGAAGATCAGTATTTTGTTAATAGTTTAAAATTGAAAACCCTAAAATAACTACTTTTGTTCTATAAGTTAATTACATGAAGATCAGTATTTTGTTAATAGTTTACAATTGAAAACCCTAAAATAACTACTTTTGTTCTATAAGTTATTTACTTGTAGAACAGAATTTTGTAGCAATTTAAAATCAAAATCTTCTAACTAATACTTTAGTTCCTTAAGTTATTTACTTGAAGATCAGAATTTTGTTAATAGTTTAAAATTGAAAACCCTAAAATAACTACTTTTGTTCTATAAGTTATTTACTTGAAGATCAGAATTTTGTAGCAATGTAAAGTCAAAATCTTCTAACTAATACTTTAGTTCTTTAAGTTATTTACTTGAAGATCAGAATTTTGCTAATAGTTTAAAATTGAAAACCCTAAAATAACTACTTTTGTTCTATAAGTTATTTACTTGTAGAACAGAATTTTGTAGCAATTTAAAATCAAAATCTTCTAACTAATACTTTAGTTCCTTAAGTTATTTACTTGAAGATCAGAATTTTGTTAATAGTTTAAAATTGAAAACCCTAAAATAACTACTTTTGTTCTATAAGTTATTTACTTGAAGAACAGAATTTTGTAGCAATGTAAAATCAAAATCTTCTAACTAATACTTTAGTTCTTTAAGTTATTTACTTGAAGATCAGAATTTTGCTAATAGTTTAAAATTGAAAACCCTAAAATAACTACTTTTGTTCTATAAGTTATTTACTTGAAGATCTGCATTTTGTTAATAGTTTAAAATTAAAAACTCTAAATTAACTACTTCTGTTCTATAAGTTAAGTATATGAAGATCAGTATTTTGTTAATAGTTTAAAATTGAAAACCCTAAAATAACTACTTTTGTTCTATAAGTTATTTATTTGAAGATCTGCATTTTGTTAATAGTTTAAAATTAAAAACTCTAAATTAACTACTTCTGTTCTATAAGTTATTTACTTGAAGATCAGTATTTTGTTAATAGTTTAAAATTGAAAACCCTAAAATAACTACTTTTGTTCTATAAGTTAATTACATGAAGATCAGTATTTTGTTAATAGTTTACAATTGAAAACCCTAAAATAACTACTTTTGTTCTATAAGTTATTTACTTGTAGAACAGAATTTTGTAGCAATTTAAAATCAAAATCTTCTAACTAATACTTTAGTTCCTTAAGTTATTTACTTGAAGATCAGAATTTTGTTAATAGTTTAAAATTGAAAACCCTAAAATAACTACTTTAGTTCTATAAGTTATTTACTTGTAGAACAGAATTTTGTAGCAATTTAAAATCAAAATCTTCTAACTAATACTTTAGTTCCTTAAGTTATTTACTTGAAGATCAGAATTTTGTTTATAGTTTAAAATTTAAAACCCTAAAATAACTACTTTTGTTCTATAAGTTATCTAGTTAAAGAACAGAATTTTGTAGCAATGTAAAGTCGAAATCTTTTAACTAATACTTTAGTTCTTTAAGTTATTTACTTGAAGATCAGAATTTTATAATAGTTTAAAATTGAAAACCCTAAAATAACTAATTTTGTTCTATAAGTTATTTACTTGAAGATCTGCATTTTGTTAGTAGTTTAAAATTAAAAACTCTAAATTAACTACTTCTGTTCTATAAGTTATTTACTTGAAGATCAGAATTTTGTTAATAGTTTAAAATTGAAAACTCTAAAATAACTACTTTTGTTCTATAAGTTATTTACTTGAAGAACAGAATTTTGTAGCAACTTAAAATCAAAATCTTCTAACTAAACTTTAGTTCTTTAAGTTATTTACTTGAAGATCAGAATTTTGTTAATAGTTTAAAATTAAAAACTCTAAATTAACTACTTTTGTTCTATAAGTTATTTACTTGAAGATCTGCATTTTGTTAATAGTTTAAAATTAAAAACTCTAAAATAACTACTTTTGTTCTATAAGTTATTTACTTGAAGAACAGAATTTTGTAGCAACTTAAAATCAAAATCTTCTAACTAAACTTTAGTTCTTTAAGTTATTTACTTGAAGATCAGAATTTTGTTAATAGTTTAAAATTAAAAACTCTAAATTAACTACTTCTGTTCTATAAGTTATTTACTTGAAGATCAGAATATTGTTAATAGTTTAAAATTGAAAACTCTAAAATAACTACTTTAGTTCTATAAGTTATTTACTTGTAGAACAGAATTTTGTAGCAATTTAAAATCAAAATCTTCTAATTAATACTTAAGTTCCTTAAGTTATTTACTTGAAGATCAGAATTTTGTTAATAGTCTAAAATTGAAAACCCTAAAATAACTACTTTAGTTCTTTAAGTTATTTACTTGAAGATCAGAATTTTATAATAATTTAAAATTGAAAACCCTAAAATAACTAATTTTGTTCTATAAGTTATTTACTTGAAGATCTGCATTTTGTTAGTAGTTTAAAATTAAAAACTCTAAATTAACTACTTCTGTTCTATAAGTTATTTACTTGAAGATCAGAATTTTGTTAATAGTTTAAAATTGAAAACTCTAAAATAACTACTTTTGTTCTATAAGTTATTTACTTGAAGAACAGAATTTTATAGCAACTTAAAATCAAAATCTTCTAACTAAACTTTAGTTCTTTAAGTTATTTACTTGAAGATCAGAATTTTGTTAATAGTTTAAAATTAAAAACTCTAAATTAACTACTTCTGTTCTATAAGTTATTTACTTGAAGATCAGAATTTTGTTAATAGTTTAAAATTGAAAACTCTAAAATAACTACTTTTGTTCTATAAGTTATTTACTTGAAGAACAGAATTTTGTAGCAACTTAAAATCAAAATCTTCTAACTAAACTTTAGTTCTTTAAGTTATTTACTTGAAGATCAGAATTTTGTTAATAGTTCAAAATTGAAAATACTAAAATGACTACGTTTGTTCTATAAGTTATTTAATTGAAGATCTGGATTTTGTTAATAGTTTAAAATTAAAAACTCTAAATTAACAACTTCTGTTCTATAAGTTATTTACTTGAAGATAAGAATTTTGTTAATAGTTTAAAATTGAAAACCCTAAAATAACTACTTTTGTTCTATAAGTTATTTACTTGAAGATCAGAATATTGTTAATAGTTTAAAATTGAAAACTCTAAAATAACTACTTTAGTTCTATAAGTTATTTACTTGTAGAACAGAATTTTGTAGCAATTTAAAATCAAAATCTTCTAACTAATACTTTAGTTCCTTAAGTTATTTACTTGAAGATCAGAATTTTGTTTATAGTTTAAAATTTAAAACCCTAAAATAACTACTTTTGTTCTATAAGTTATCTAGTTAAAGAACAGAATTTTGTAGCAATGTAAAGTCGAAATCTTTTAACTAATACTTTAGTTCTTTAAGTTATTTACTTGAAGATCAGAATTTTATAATAGTTTAAAATTGAAAACCCTAAAATAACTAATTTTGTTCTATAAGTTATTTACTTGAAGATCTGCATTTTGTTAGTAGTTTAAAATTAAAAACTCTAAATTAACTACTTCTGTTCTATAAGTTATTTACTTGAAGATCAGAATTTTGTTAATAGTTTAAAATTGAAAACTCTAAAATAACTACTTTTGTTCTATAAGTTATTTACTTGAAGAACAGAATTTTGTAGCAACTTAAAATCAAAATCTTCTAACTAAACTTTAGTTCTTTAAGTTATTTACTTGAAGATCAGAATTTTGTTAATAGTTTAAAATTAAAAACTCTAAATTAACTACTTTTGTTCTATAAGTTATTTACTTGAAGATCTGCATTTTGTTAATAGTTTAAAATTAAAAACTCTAAAATAACTACTTTTGTTCTATAAGTTATTTACTTGAAGAACAGAATTTTGTAGCAACTTAAAATCAAAATCTTCTAACTAAACTTTAGTTCTTTAAGTTATTTACTTGAAGATCAGAATTTTGTTAATAGTTTAAAATTAAAAACTCTAAATTAACTACTTCTGTTCTATAAGTTATTTACTTGAAGATCAGAATATTGTTAATAGTTTAAAATTGAAAACTCTAAAATAACTACTTTAGTTCTATAAGTTATTTACTTGTAGAACAGAATTTTGTAGCAATTTAAAATCAAAATCTTCTAATTAATACTTAAGTTCCTTAAGTTATTTACTTGAAGATCAGAATTTTGTTAATAGTCTAAAATTGAAAACCCTAAAATAACTACTTTAGTTCTTTAAGTTATTTACTTGAAGATCAGAATTTTATAATAATTTAAAATTGAAAACCCTAAAATAACTAATTTTGTTCTATAAGTTATTTACTTGAAGATCTGCATTTTGTTAGTAGTTTAAAATTAAAAACTCTAAATTAACTACTTCTGTTCTATAAGTTATTTACTTGAAGATCAGAATTTTGTTAATAGTTTAAAATTGAAAACTCTAAAATAACTACTTTTGTTCTATAAGTTATTTACTTGAAGAACAGAATTTTGTAGCAACTTAAAATCAAAATCTTCTAACTAAACTTTAGTTCTTTAAGTTATTTACTTGAAGATCAGAATTTTGTTAATAGTTTAAAATTAAAAACTCTAAATTAACTACTTCTGTTCTATAAGTTATTTACTTGAAGATCAGAATTTTGTTAATAGTTTAAAATTGAAAACTCTAAAATAACTACTTTTGTTCTATAAGTTATTTACTTGAAGAACAGAATTTTGTAGCAACTTAAAATCAAAATCTTCTAACTAAACTTTAGTTCTTTAAGTTATTTACTTGAAGATCAGAATTTTGTTAATAGTTTAAAATTGAAAACTCTAAAATAACTACTTTTGTTCTATAAGTTATTTACTTGAAGAACAGAACTTTGTAGCAATGTAAAATCAAAATCTTCTAACTAATACTTTAGTTCTTTAAGTTATTTACTTGAAGATCAGAATTTTGCTAATAGTTTAAAATTGAAAACCCTAAAATAACTACTTTTGTTCTATAAGTTATTTACTTGAAGATCTGCATTTTGTTAATAGTTTAAAATTATAAACTCTAAATTAACTATTTCTGTTCTATAAGTTAAGTATATGAAGATCAGTATTTTGTTAATAGTTTAAAATTGAAAACCCTAAAATAACTACTTTTGTTCTATAAGTTATTTACTTGAAGATCTGCATTTTGTTAATAGTTTAAAATTAAAAACTCTAAATTAACTACTTCTGTTCTATAAGTTATTTACTTGAAGATCAGTATTTTGTTAATAGTTTAAAATTGAAAACCCTAAAATAACTACTTTTGTTCTATAAGTTATTTACATGAAGATCAGTATTTTGTTAATAGTTTACAATTGAAAACCCTAAAATAACTACTTTTGTTCTATAAGTTATTTACTTCTGGAACAGAATTTTGTAGCAATTTAAAATCAAAATCTTCTAACTAATACTCTAGTTCCTTAAGTTATTTACTTGAAGATCAGAATTTTGTTAATAGTTTAAAATTGAAAACCCTAAAATAACTACTTTTGTTCTATAAGTTATTTACTTGAAGATCAGAATATTGTTAATAGTATAAAATTGAAAACTCTAAAATAACTACTTTAGTTCTATAAGTTATTTACTTGTAGAACAGAATTTTGTAGCAATTTAAAATCAAAATCTTCTAACTAATACTTTAGTTCCTTAAGTTATTTACTTGAAGATCAGAATTTTGTTAATAGTTTAAAATTGAAAACCCTAAAATAACTACTTTTGTTCTATAAGTTATTTACTTGAAGAACAAAATTTTGTAGCAATGTAAAGTCAAAATCTTCTAACTAATACTTTAGTTCTTTAAGTTATTTACTTGAAGATCAGAATTTTATAATAGTTTAAAATTGAAAACCCTAAAATAACTAATTTTGTTCTATAAGTTATTTACTTGAAGATCTGCATTTTGTTAATAGTTTAAAATTAAAAACTCTAAATTAACTACTTCTGTTCTATAAGTTATTTACTTGAAGATCAGAATATTGTTAATAGTTTAAAATTGAAAACTCTAAAATAACTACTTTTGTTCAATAAGTTATTTACTTGAAGAACAGAATTTTGTAGCAATGTAAAATCAAAATCTTCTAACTAATACTTTAGTTCTTTAAGTTATTTACTTGAAGATCAGAATTTTGCTAATAGTTTAAAATTGAAAACCCTAAAATAACTACTTTTGTTCTATAAGTTATTTACTTGAAGATCTGCATTTTGTTAATAGTTTAAAATTAAAAACTCTAAATTAACTACTTCTGTTCTATAAGTTATTTACATGAAGATCAGTATTTTGTTAATAGTTTAAAATTGAAAACCCTAAAATAACTACTTCTGTTCTATAAGTTATTTACTTGAAGATCAGAATATTGTTAATAGTTTAAAATTGAAAACTCTAAAATAACTACTTTTGTTCTATAAGTTATTTACTTGTAGAACATAATTTTGTAGCAATTTAAAATCAAAATCTTCTAACTAATACTTTAGTTCCTTAAGTTATTTACTTGAAGATCAGAATTTTGTTAATAGTTTAAAATTGAAAACCCTAAAATAACTACTTTTGTTCTATAAGTTATTTACTTGAAGATCAGAATATTGTTAATAGTTTAAAATTGAAAACTCTAAAATAACTACTTTAGTTCTATAAGGTATTTACTTGTAGAACAGAATTTTGTAGCAATTTAAAATCAAAATCTTCTAATTAATACTTTAGTTCCTTAAGTTATTTACTTGAAGATCAGAATTTTGTTAATAGTCTAAAATTGAAAACCCTAAAATAACTACTTTTGTTCTATAAGTTATTTACTTGAAGATCAGAATTTTGTTAATAGTTCAAAATTGAAAATACTAAAATGACTACGTTTGTTCTATAAGTTATTTAATTGAAGATCTGGATTTTGTTAATAGTTTAAAATTAAAAACTCTAAATTAACAACTTCTGTTCTATAAGTTATTTACTTGAAGATAAGAATTTTGTTAATAGTTTAAAATTAAAAACCCTAAAATAACTACTTTTGTTCTATAAGTTATTTACTTGAAGATCAGAATATTGTTAATAGTTTAAAATTGAAAACTCTAAAATAACTACTTTAGTTCTATAAGTTATTTACTTGTAGAACAGAATTTTGTAGCAATTTAAAATCAAAATCTTCTAACTAATACTTTAGTTCCTTAAGTTATTTACTTGAAGATCAGAATTTTGTTAATAGTTTAAAATAGAAAACCCTAAAATAACTACTTTTGTTCTATAAGTTATTTACATGAAGATCAGTATTTTGTTAATAGTTTAAAATTGAAAACCCTAAAATAACTACTTTTGTTCTATAAGTTATTTACTTGAAGAACAGAATTTTGTAGCAATGTAAAATCAAAATCTTCTAACTAATACTTTAGTTCTTTAAGTTATTTACTTGAAGATCAGAATTTTGCTAATAGTTTAAAATTGAAAACCCTAAAATAACTACTTTTGTTCTATAAGTTATTTACTTGAAGATCTGCATTTTGTTAATAGTTTAAAATTAAAAACTCTAAATTAACTACTTCTGTTCTATAAGTTAAGTATATGAAGATCAGTATTTTGTTAATAGTTTAAAATTGAAAACCCTAAAATAACTACTTTTGTTCTATAAGTTATTTATTTGAAGATCTGCATTTTGTTAATAGTTTAAAATTAAAAACTCTAAATTAACTACTTCTGTTCTATAAGTTATTTACTTGAAGATCAGTATTTTGTTAATAGTTTAAAATTGAAAACCCTAAAATAACTACTTTTGTTCTATAAGTTAATTACATGAAGATCAGTATTTTGTTAATAGTTTACAATTGAAAACCCTAAAATAACTACTTTTGTTCTATAAGTTATTTACTTGTAGAACAGAATTTTGTAGCAATTTAAAATCAAAATCTTCTAACTAATACTTTAGTTCCTTAAGTTATTTACTTGAAGATCAGAATTTTGTTAATAGTTTAAAATTGAAAACCCTAAAATAACTACTTTTGTTCTATAAGTTATTTACTTGAAGATCAGAATTTTGTAGCAATGTAAAGTCAAAATCTTCTAACTAATACATTAGTTCTTTAAGTTATTTACTTGAAGATCAGAATTTTATAATAGTTTAAAATTGAAAACCCTAAAATAACTAATTTTGTTCTATAAGTTATTTACTTGAAGATATGCATTTTGTTAATAGTTTAAAATTAAAAACTCTAAATTAACTACTTCTGTTCTATAAGTTATTTACTTGAAGATCAGAATATTGTTAATAGTTTAAAATTGAAAACTCTAAAATAACTACTTTTGTTCTATAAGTTATTTACTTGAAGAACAGAATTTTGCAGCAATGTAAAATCAATATCTTCTAACTAATACTTTAGTTCTTTAAGTTATTTACTTGAAGATCAGAATTTTGCTAATAGTTTAAAATTGAAAACCCTAAAATAACTACTTTTGTTCTATAAGTTATTTACTTGAAGATCTGCATTTTGTTAATAGTTTAAAATTAAAAACTCTAAATTAACTACTTCTGTTCTATAAGTTATTTACATGAAGATCAGTATTTTGTTAATAGTTTAAAATTGAAAACCCTAAAATAACTACTTCTGTTCTATAAGTTATTTACTTGAAGATCAGAATATTGTTAATAGTTTAAAATTGAAAACTCTAAAATAACTACTTTTGTTCTATAAGTTATTTACTTGTAGAACATAATTTTGTAGCAATTTAAAATCAAAATCTTCTAACTAATACTTTAGTTCCTTAAGTTATTTACTTGAAGATCAGAATTTTGTTAATAGTTTAAAATTGAAAACCCTACAATAACTACTTTTGTTCTATAAGTTATTTACTGGAAGATCTGCATTTTGTTAATAGTTTAAAATTAAAAACTATAAATTAACTACTTCTATTCTATAAGTTATTTACATGAAGATCAGTATTTTGTTAATAGTTTAAAATTGAAAACCCTAAAATAACTACTTTTGTTCTATAAGTTATTTACTTGAAGATCTGCATTTTGTTAATAGTTTAAAATTAAAAACTCTAAATTAACTACTTCTGTTCTATAAGTTATTTACTTGAAGATCAGAATATTGTTAATAGTTTAAAATTGAAGACTCTAAAATAACTACTTTTGTTCTATAAGTTATTTACTTGAAGAACAGAATTTTGTAGCAATTTAAAATCAAAATCTTCTAACTAATACTTTAGTTCCTTAAGTTATTTACTTGAAGATCAGAATTTTGTTAATAGTTTAAAATTGAAAACCCTACAATAACTACTTTTGTTCTATAAGTTATTTACTGGAAGATCTGCATTTTGTTAATAGTTTAAAATTAAAAACTCTAAATTAACTACTTCTATTCTATAAGTTATTTACATGAAGATCAGTATTTTGTTAATAGTTTAAAATTGAAAACCCTAAAATAACTACTTTTGTTCTATAAGTTATTTACTTGAAGATCTGCATTTTGTTAATAGTTTAAAATTAAAAACTCTAAATTAACTACTTCTGTTCTATAAGTTATTTACTTGAAGATCAGAATATTGTTAATAGTTTAAAATTGAAGACTCTAAAATAACTACTTTTGTTCTATAAGTTATTTACTTGAAGAACAGAATTTTGTAGCAATGTAAAATCAAAATCTTCTAACTAATACTTTAGTTCTTTAAGTTATTTACTTGAAGATCAGAATTTTGCTAATAGTTTCAAATTGAAAACCCTAAAATAACTACTTTTGTTCTATAAGTTATTTACTTGAAGATCTGCATTTTGTTAATAGTTTAAAATTAAAGCTATAATCTAACTACTTTTGTTCTATTAGTTATTTAATTGAAGATCTGGATTTTGTTAATAGTTTAAAATTAAAAACTCTAAAATAACTTCTTTTGTTCTATAAGTTATTTACTCGAAGATCAGAATTTTGTTAATAGTTCAAAATTGAAAATACTAAAATGACTACGTTTGTTCTATAAGTCATTTAATTGAAGATCTGGATTTTGTTAATAGTTTAAAATTAAAAACTCTAAATTAACAACTTCTGTTCTATAAGTTATTTACTTGAAGATAAGAATTTTGTTAATAGTTTAAAATTGAAAACCCTAAAATAACTAATTTTGTTCTATAAGTTATTTACTTGAAGATCAGAATATTGTTAATAGTTTAAAATTGAAAACTCTAAAATAACTACTTTAGTTCTATAAGTTATTTACTTGTAGAACAGAATTTTGTAGCAATTTAAAATCAAAATCTTCTAACTAATACTTTAGTTCCTTAAGTTATTTACTTGAAGATCAGAATTTTGTTAATAGTTTAAAATTTAAAACCCTAAAATAACTACTTTTGTTCTATAAGTTATCTAGTTAAAGAACAGAATTTTGTAGCAATGTAAAGTCGAAATCTTTTAACTAATACTTTAGTTCTTTAAGTTATTTACTTGAAGATCTGCATTTTGTTAGTAGTTTAAAATTAAAAACTCTAAATTAACTACTTCTGTTCTATAAGTTATTTACTTGAAGATCAGAATTTTGTTAATAGTTTAAAATTGAAAACTCTAAAATAACTACTTTTGTTCTATAAGTTATTTACTTGAAGAACAGAATTTTGTAGCAACTTAAAATAAAATCTTCTAACTAAACATTAGTTCTTTCAGTTATTTACTTGAAGATCAGAATTTTGTTAATAGTTTAAAATTAAAAACTCTAAATTAACTACTTCTGTTCTATAAGTTATTTACATGAAGATCAGTATTTTGTTAATAGTTTAAAATTGAAAACCCTAAAATAACTACTTTTGTTCTATAAGTTATTTACTTGAAGATCTGCATTTTGTTAATAGTTTAAAATTAAAAACTCTAAATTAACTACTTCTGTTCTATAAGTTATTTACTTGAAGATCAGAATATTGTTAATAGTTTAAAATTGAAGACTCTAAAATAACTACTTTTGTTCTATAAGTTATTTACTTGAAGAACAGAATTTTGTAGCAATGTAAAATCAAAATCTTCTAACTAATACTTTAGTTCTTTAAGTTATTTACTTGAAGATCTGCATTTTGTTAATAGTTTAAAATTAAAGCTATAATCTAACTACTTTTGTTCTATTAGTTATTTAATTGAAGATCTGGATTTTGTTAATAGTTTAAAATTAAAAACTCTAAAATAACTACTTTTGTTCTATAAGTTATTTACTTGAAGATCAGAATTTTGTTAATAGTTCAAAATTGAAAATACTAAAATGACTACGTTTGTTCTATAAGTTATTTAATTGAAGATCTGGATTTTGTTAATAGTTTAAAATTAAAAACTCTAAATTAACAACTTCTGTTCTATAAGTTATTTACTTGAAGATAAGAATTTTGTTAATAGTTTAAAATTGAAAACCCTAAAATAACTACTTTTGTTCTATAAGTTATTTACTTGAAGATCAGAATATTGTTAATAGTTTAAAATTGAAAACTCTAAAATAACTACTTTAGTTCTATAAGTTATTTACTTGTAGAACAGAATTTTGTAGCAATTTAAAATCAAAATCTTCTAACTAATACTTTAGTTCCTTAAGTTATTTACTTGAAGATCAGAATTTTGTTTATAGTTTAAAATTTAAAACCCTAAAATAACTACTTTTGTTCTATAAGTTATCTAGTTAAAGAACAGAATTTTGTAGCAATGTAAAGTCGAAATCTTTTAACTAATACTTTAGTTCTTTAAGTTATTTACTTGAAGATCAGAATTTTATAATAGTTTAAAATTGAAAACCCTAAAATAACTAATTTTGTTCTATAAGTTATTTACTTGAAGATCTGCATTTTGTTAGTAGTTTAAAATTAAAAACTCTAAATTAACTACTTCTGTTCTATAAGTTATTTACTTGAAGATCAGAATTTTGTTAATAGTTTAAAATTGAAAACTCTAAAATAACTACTTTTGTTCTATAAGTTATTTACTTGAAGAACAGAATTTTGTAGCAACTTAAAATCAAAATCTTCTAACTAAACTTTAGTTCTTTAAGTTATTTACTTGAAGATCAGAATTTTGTTAATAGTTTAAAATTAAAAACTCTAAATTAACTACTTTTGTTCTATAAGTTATTTACTTGAAGATCTGCATTTTGTTAATAGTTTAAAATTAAAAACTCTAAAATAACTACTTTTGTTCTATAAGTTATTTACTTGAAGAACAGAATTTTGTAGCAACTTAAAATCAAAATCTTCTAACTAAACTTTAGTTCTTTAAGTTATTTACTTGAAGATCAGAATTTTGTTAATAGTTTAAAATTAAAAACTCTAAATTAACTACTTCTGTTCTATAAGTTATTTACTTGAAGATCAGAATATTGTTAATAGTTTAAAATTGAAAACTCTAAAATAACTACTTTAGTTCTATAAGTTATTTACTTGTAGAACAGAATTTTGTAGCAATTTAAAATCAAAATCTTCTAATTAATACTTAAGTTCCTTAAGTTATTTACTTGAAGATCAGAATTTTGTTAATAGTCTAAAATTGAAAACCCTAAAATAACTACTTTAGTTCTTTAAGTTATTTACTTGAAGATCAGAATTTTATAATAATTTAAAATTGAAAACCCTAAAATAACTAATTTTGTTCTATAAGTTATTTACTTGAAGATCTGCATTTTGTTAGTAGTTTAAAATTAAAAACTCTAAATTAACTACTTCTGTTCTATAAGTTATTTACTTGAAGATCAGAATTTTGTTAATAGTTTAAAATTGAAAACTCTAAAATAACTACTTTTGTTCTATAAGTTATTTACTTGAAGAACAGAATTTTATAGCAACTTAAAATCAAAATCTTCTAACTAAACTTTAGTTCTTTAAGTTATTTACTTGAAGATCAGAATTTTGTTAATAGTTTAAAATTAAAAACTCTAAATTAACTACTTCTGTTCTATAAGTTATTTACTTGAAGATCAGAATTTTGTTAATAGTTTAAAATTGAAAACTCTAAAATAACTACTTTTGTTCTATAAGTTATTTACTTGAAGAACAGAATTTTGTAGCAACTTAAAATCAAAATCTTCTAACTAAACTTTAGTTCTTTAAGTTATTTACTTGAAGATCAGAATTTTGTTAATAGTTCAAAATTGAAAATACTAAAATGACTACGTTTGTTCTATAAGTTATTTAATTGAAGATCTGGATTTTGTTAATAGTTTAAAATTAAAAACTCTAAATTAACAACTTCTGTTCTATAAGTTATTTACTTGAAGATAAGAATTTTGTTAATAGTTTAAAATTGAAAACCCTAAAATAACTACTTTTGTTCTATAAGTTATTTACTTGAAGATCAGAATATTGTTAATAGTTTAAAATTGAAAACTCTAAAATAACTACTTTAGTTCTATAAGTTATTTACTTGTAGAACAGAATTTTGTAGCAATTTAAAATCAAAATCTTCTAACTAATACTTTAGTTCCTTAAGTTATTTACTTGAAGATCAGAATTTTGTTTATAGTTTAAAATTTAAAACCCTAAAATAACTACTTTTGTTCTATAAGTTATCTAGTTAAAGAACAGAATTTTGTAGCAATGTAAAGTCGAAATCTTTTAACTAATACTTTAGTTCTTTAAGTTATTTACTTGAAGATCAGAATTTTATAATAGTTTAAAATTGAAAACCCTAAAATAACTAATTTTGTTCTATAAGTTATTTACTTGAAGATCTGCATTTTGTTAGTAGTTTAAAATTAAAAACTCTAAATTAACTACTTCTGTTCTATAAGTTATTTACTTGAAGATCAGAATTTTGTTAATTGTTTAAAATTGAAAACTCTAAAATAACTACTTTTGTTCTATAAGTTATTTACTTGAAGAACAGAATTTTGTAGCAACTTAAAATCAAAATCTTCTAACTAAACTTTAGTTCTTTAAGTTATTTACTTGAAGATCAGAATTTTGTTAATAGTTTAAAATTAAAAACTCTAAATTAACTACTTTTGTTCTATAAGTTATTTACTTGAAGATCTGCATTTTGTTAATAGTTTAAAATTAAAAACTCTAAAATAACTACTTTTGTTCTATAAGTTATTTACTTGAAGAACAGAATTTTGTAGCAACTTAAAATCAAAATCTTCTAACTAAACTTTAGTTCTTTAAGTTATTTACTTGAAGATCAGAATTTTGTTAATAGTTTAAAATTAAAAACTCTAAATTAACTACTTCTGTTCTATAAGTTATTTACTTGAAGATCAGAATATTGTTAATAGTTTAAAATTGAAAACTCTAAAATAACTACTTTAGTTCTATAAGTTATTTACTTGTAGAACAGAATTTTGTAGCAATTTAAAATCAAAATCTTCTAATTAATACTTAAGTTCCTTAAGTTATTTACTTGAAGATCAGAATTTTGTTAATAGTCTAAAATTGAAAACCCTAAAATAACTACTTTAGTTCTTTAAGTTATTTACTTGAAGATCAGAATTTTATAATAATTTAAAATTGAAAACCCTAAAATAACTAATTTTGTTCTATAAGTTATTTACTTGAAGATCTGCATTTTGTTAGTAGTTTAAAATTAAAAACTCTAAATTAACTACTTCTGTTCTATAAGTTATTTACTTGAAGATCAGAATTTTGTTAATAGTTTAAAATTGAAAACTCTAAAATAACTACTTTTGTTCTATAAGTTATTTACTTGAAGAACAGAATTTTATAGCAACTTAAAATCAAAATCTTCTAACTAAACTTTAGTTCTTTAAGTTATTTACTTGAAGATCAGAATTTTGTTAATAGTTTAAAATTAAAAACTCTAAATTAACTACTTCTGTTCTATAAGTTATTTACTTGAAGATCAGAATATTGTTAATAGTTTAAAATTGAAAACTCTAAAATAACTACTTTTGTTCTATAAGTTATTTACTTGAAGAACAGAATTTTGTAGCAATGTAAAATCAAAATCTTCTAACTAATACTTTAGTTCTTTAAGTTATTTACTTGAAGATCAGAATTTTGCTAATAGTTTAAAATTGAAAACCCTAAAATAACTACTTTTGTTCTATAAGTTATTTACGTGAAGATCTGCATTTTGTTAATAGTTTAAAATTAAAAACGCTAAATTAACTACTTCTGTTCTATAAGTTATTTACATGAAGATCAGAATTTTGTTAATAGTTAAAATTGAAAACCCTAAAATAACTACTTTTGTTCTATAAGTTATTTACTTGAAGATCTGCATTTTGTTAATAGTTTAAAATTAAAAACTCTAAATTAACTACTTCTGTTCTATAAGTTATTTACTTGAAGATCAGAATATTGTTAATAGTTTAAAATTGAAGACTCTAAAATAACTACTTTTGTTCTATAAGTTATTTACTTGATGAACAGAATTTTGTAGCAATGTAAAATCAAAATCTTCTAACTAATACTTTAGTTCTTTAAGTTATTTACTTGAAGATCAGAATTTTGCTAATAGTTTAAAATTGATAACCCTAAAATAACTACTTTTGTTCTATAAGTTATTTACTTGAAGATCTGCATTTTGTTAATAGTTTAAAATTAAAAACTCTAAATTAACTACTTCTGTTCTATAAGTTATTTACATGAAGATCAGTATTTTGTTAATAGTTTAAAATTGAAAACCCTAAAATAACTACTTCTGTTCTATAAGTTATTTACTTGAAGATCAGAATATTGTTAATAGTTTAAAATTGAAAACTCTAAAATAACTACTTTTGTTCTATAAGTTATTTACTTGTAGAACAGAATTTTGTAGCAATTTAAAATCAAAATCTTCTAACTAATACTTTAGTTCCTTAAGTTATTTACTTGAAGATCAGAATTTTGTTAATAGTTAAAATTGAAAACCCTAAAATAGCTACTTTTGTTCTATAAGTTATTTACTTGAAGATCTGCATTTTGTTAATAGTTTAAAATTAAAAACTCTAAATTAACTACTTCTGTTCTATAAGTTATTTACATGAAGATCAGTATTTTGTTAATAGTTTAAAATTGAAAACTCTAAAATAACTACTTTTGTTCTATAAGTTATTTACTTGAAGATCTGCATTTTGTTAATAGTTTAAAATTAAAAACTCTAAATTAACTACTTCTGTTCTATAAGTTATTTACTTGAAGATCAGAATATTGTTAATAGTTTAAAATTGAAGACTCTAAAATAACTACTTTTGTTCTATAAGTTATTTACTTGAAGAACAGAATTTTGTAGCAACTTAAAATCAAAATCTTCTAACTAAACTTTAGTTCTTTAAGTTATTTACTTGAAGATCAGAATTTTGTTAATAGTTTAAAATTAAAAACTCTAAATTAACTACTTTTGTTCTATAAGTTATTTACTTGAAGATCTGCATTTTGTTAATAGTTTAAAATTAAAAACTATAAATTAACTACTTCTGTTCTATAAGTTATTTACTTGAAGATCAGAATATTGTTAATAGTTTAAAATTGAAAACTATAAAATAACTACTTTTGTTCTATAAGTTATTTACTTGAAGAACAGAATTTTGTAGCAATGTAAAATAAAAATCTTCTAACTAATACTTTAGTTCTTTAAGTTATTTACTTGAAGATCTGCATTTTGTTAATAGTTTAAAATTAAAAACTCTAAATTAACTACTTCTGTTCTATAAGTTATTTACATGAAGATCAGTATTTTGTTAATAGTTTAAAATTGAAAACCCTAAAATAACTACTTTTGTTCTATAAGTTATTTACTTGAAGATCTGCATTTTGTTAATAGTTTAAAATTAAAAACTCTAAATTAACTACTTCTGTTCTATAAGTTATTTACTTGAAGATCAGAATATTGGTAATAGTTTAAAATTGAAGACTCTAAAATAACTACTTTTGTTCTATAAGTTATTTACTTGAAGAACAGAATTTTGTAGCAATGTAAAATCAAAATCTTCTAACTAATACTTTAGTTCTTTAAGTTATTTACTTGAAGATCAGAATTTTGCTAATAGTTTCAAATTGAAAACCCTAAAATAACTACTTTTGTTCTATAAATTATTTACTTGAAGATCAGAATTTTGTTAATAGTTCAAAATTGAAAATACTAAAATGACTACGTTTGTTCTATAAGTTATTTAATTGAAGATCTGGATTTTGTTAATAGTTTAAAATTAAAAACTCTAAATTAACAACTTCTGTTCTATAAGTTAATTACTTGAAGATAAGAATTTTGTTAATAGTTTAAAATTGAAAACCCTAAAATAACTACTTTTGTTCTATAAGTTAATTACTTGTAGATCTGCATTTTGTTAATAGTTTAAAATTAAAAACTCTAAATTAACTATTTCTGGTCTATAAGTTATTTACTTGAAAATCAATATTTTGTTAATAGTTTAAAATTAAAGCTATAAACTAACTACTTTTGTTCTTTTAGTTATTTACTTAAAGAACAGAAATTTGTAGACAATTTAAAATCGAAATCTTCACACTAATACTTTAGTTCTTTAAGTTATTTACTGGAAGATCAGAATTTTGTTAATAGTTCAAAATTGAAAATACTAAAATAACTACGTTTGTGCTATAAGTTATTTACTTGAAGATCTAGATTTTGTTAATAGTTTAAAATTAAAAACTCTAAATTAACTACTTCTGTTCTATAAGTTATTTACTTGAAGATCAGAATTTTGTTAATATTTTAAAATTGAAAACCCTAAAATAATTACTTTTGTTCTATAAGTTATTTACTTGAAGATCTGCATTTTGTTATTAGTTTAAAATTAAAAACTCTAAATTAACTACTTCTGTTCTATAAGTTATTTACTTGAAGATCAGCATTTTGTTAATAGTTTAAAATTAAAAACTCTAAGTTAACTACTTCTGGTCTATAAGTTATTTATTTGAAAATCAGTATTTTGTTAATAGTTTCAAATTAAAGCTATAAACTAACTACTTTTGTTCTTTTAGTTTTTTACTTAAAGAACAGAAATTTGTAGACAATTTAAAATCGAGATCTTTAAACTAATACTTTAGTTCTTTAAGTTGTTTACTTAAAGATCAGAATTTTGTTAATAGTTTAAAATTGAAAACCCTAAAATAACTATTTTTGTTCTATAAGTTATTTACTTGAAGATCTGCATTTTGTTAATAGTTTAAAATTAAAAACTCTAAATTAACTACTTCTGTTCTATAAGTTATTTACTTGAAGATCAGAATGTTGTTAATAGTTTAAAATAGAAAACTCTAAAATAACTACTTTTGTTCTATAAGTTATTTACTAGAAGATCTGCATTTTGTTAATAGTTTAAAATTAAAAGCTCTAAATTAACTACTTCTGTTCTATAAGTTGTTTACTTGAAGATCAGAATTTTGTTAATAGTTTAAAATTGAAAACTCTAAAATAACTACTTTTGTTCTATAAGTTATTTACGTGAAGAACATAATTTTGTAGCAATTTAAAATCAAAATCTTCTAACTAATACTTTAGTTCTTTAAGTTATTTACTTGAAGATCAGAATTTTGTTAATAGTTTAAAATTGAAAACCTTAAAATAACTACTTTTGTTCTATAAGTTATTTACTTGAAGATTTGCATTTTGTTAATAGTTTAACATTAAAAACTCTAAATTAACTACTTCTGTTCTATAAGTTATTTACTTGAAGATCAGAATGATGTTAATAGTTTAAAATTGAAAACTCTAAAATAACTACTTTTGTTCTATAAGTTATTTACTTGAAGAACAGAATTTTGTAGCAATTTAAAATCAAAATCTTCTAACTATTACTTTAGTTCCTTAAGTTATTTACTTGAAGATCAGAATTTTGCTAATAGTTTAAAATTGAAAACCCTAAAATAACTACTTTTGTTCTATAAGTTATTTACTTGAAGATCTGCATTTTGTTAATAGTTTAAAATTAAAAACTCTAAATTAACTACTTCTGTTCTATAAGTTATATACATGAAGATAAGTATTTTGTTAATAGTTTAAAATTGAAAACCCTAAAATAACTAATTTTGTTCTATAAGTTATTTTCTTGAAGATCTGCATTTTGTTAGTAGTTTAAAATTAAAAACTATAAATTAACTATTTCTGTTCTATAAGTGATTTACTTGAAGATCAGAATTTTGCTAATAGTTTAAAATTGAAAACTCTAAATTACCTACTTTTGTTCTATAAGTTATTTACTTGAAGAACAGAATTTTGTAGCAACTTAAATCAAAATCGTCTAACTAAACTTTAGTTCTTTAAGTTATTTACTTGAAGATCAGAATTTTGTTAATAGTTTAAAATTAAAAACTTTAAATTAACTACTTCTGTTCTATAAGTTATTTACTGAAGATCTGCATTTTGTTAATAGTTTAAAATTAAAAACTCTAAATTAACTACTTTTGTTCTATAAGTTATTTACTTGAAGAACAGAATTTTGTAGCAATTTAAAATCAAAATCTTCTAACTAATACTTTAGTTCCTTAAGATATTTACTTGAAGATCAGAATTTTGTTAATAGTTTAAAATTGAAAACCCTAAAATAACTACTTTTGTTCTATAAGATATTTACTTGAAGATCTGCATTTTGTTGATAGTTTAAAATTAAAAACTCTAAATTAACTACTTCTGTTCTATAAGTTATTTACATGAAGATCAGTATTTTATTAATAGTTTAAAATTGTAAACCCTAAAATAACTACTTTTGTTCTATAAGTTATTTACTTGAAGATCTGCATTTTGTTAATAGTTTAAAATTAAATACTCTAAATTAACTACTTCTGTTCTATAAGTTATTTACTTGAAGATCAGATTTTTGTTAATAGTTTAAAATTGAAAACTCTAAAATAACTACTTTTGTTCTATAAGTTATTTACTTGAAGAACAGAATTTTGTAGCAACTTAAAATCAAAATATTCTAACTAAACTTTAGTTCTTTAAGTTATTTACTTGAAGATCAGAATTTTGTTAATAGTTTAAAATTGAAAACCATATAATAACTACTTTTGTGCTATAAGTTATTTACTTGAAGATCTGCATTTTGTTAATAGTTTAAAATTAAAAACTCTAAATTAACTACTTCTGCTCTATAAGTTATTTACTTGAAGATCAGAATTTTGTTAATAGTTTAAAATTGAAAACTCTAAAATAACTACTTTTGTTCTATAAGTTATTTACTTGAAGAACAGAATTTTGTAGCAATTTAAAAACAAAATCTTCTAACTAATACTTTAGTTCTTTAAGTTAGTTACTTGAAGATCAGAATTTTGCTAATAGTTTAAAATTGAAAACCCTAAAATAACTACTTTTGTTCTATAAGTTATTTACTTGAAGATCTGCATTTGGTTAGTAGTTTAAAATTAAAAACTATAAATTAACTACTTCTGTTCTATAAGTTATTTACTTGAAGATCAGAATTTTGTTAATAGTTTAAAATTGAAAACTCTAAAATAACTACTTTTGTTCTATAAGTTATTTACTTGAAGAACAGAATTTTGTAGCAACTTCAAATCAAAATCTTCTAACTAAACTTTAGTTCTTTAAGTTATTTACTTGAAGATCAGAATTTTGTTAATAGTTTAAAATTGAAACCATAAAATAACTACTTTTGTTCTATAAGTTATTTACTTGAAGATCTGCATTTTGTTAATAGTTTAAAATTAAAAACTCTAAATTAACTACTTCTGTTCTATAAGTTATTTACATGAAGATCAGAGCTTTGTTAATAGTTTAAAATTGAAAACCCTAAAATAACTACTTTTGTTCTATAAGTTATTTACTTGAAGATCTGCATTTTGTTAATAGTTTGAAATTAAAAACTCTAAATTAACTACTTCTGTTCTATAAGTTATTTACATGAAGATCAGTATTTTGTTAATAGTTTAAAATTGTAAAGCCTAAAATAACTACTTTTGTTCTATAAGTTATTTACTTGAAGATCTGCATTTTGTTAATAGTTTAAAATTAAAAACTCTAAGTTAACTACTTCTGGTCTATAAGTTATTTATTTGAAAATCAGTATTTTGTTAATAGTTTCAAATTAAAGCTATAAACTAACTACTTTTGTTCTTTTAGTTTTTTACTTAAAGAACAGAAATTTGTAGACAATTTAAAATCGAGATCTTTAAACTAATACTTTAGTTCTTTAAGTTGTTTACTTAAAGATCAGAATTTTGTTAATAGTTTAAAATTGAAAACCCTAAAATAACTATTTTTGTTCTATAAGTTATTTACTTGAAGATCTGCATTTTGTTAATAGTTTAAAATTAAAAACTCTAAATTAACTACTTCTGTTCTATAAGTTATTTACTTGAAGATCAGAATGTTGTTAATAGTTTAAAATAGAAAACTCTAAAATAACTACTTTTGTTCTATAAGTTATTTACTTGAAGATCTGCATTTTGTTAATAGTTTAAAATTAAAAGCTCTAAATTAACTACTTCTGTTCTATAAGTTATTTACTTGAAGATCAGAATTTTGTTAATAGTTTAAAATTGAAAACTCTAAAATAACTACTTTTGTTCTATAAGTTATTTACGTGAAGAACATAATTTTGTAGCAATTTAAAATCAAAATCTTCTAACTAATACTTTAGTTCTTTAAGTTATTTACTTGAAGATCAGAATTTTGTTAATAGTTTAAAATTGAAAACCTTAAAATAACTACTTTTGTTCTATAAGTTATTTACTTGAAGATTTGCATTTTGTTAATAGTTTAACATTAAAAACTCTAAATTAACTACTTCTGTTCTATAAGTTATTTACTTGAAGATCAGAATGATGTTAATAGTTTAAAATTGAAAACTCTAAAATAACTACTTTTGTTCTATAAGTTATTTACGTGAAGAACATAATTTTGTAGCAATTTAAAATCAAAATCTTCTAACTAATACTTTAGTTCCTTAAGTTATTTACTTGAAGATCAGAATTTTGCTAATAGTTTAAAATTGAAAACCCTAAAATAACTACTTTTGTTCTATAAGTTATTTACTTGAAGATCTGCATTTTGTTAATAGTTTAAAATTAAAAACTCTAAATTAACTACTTCTGTTCTATAAGTTATATACATGAAGATAAGTATTTTGTTAATAGTTTAAAATTGAAAACCCTAAAATAACTAATTTTGTTCTATAAGTTATTTTCTTGAAGATCTGCATTTTGTTAGTAGTTTAAAATTAAAAACTATAAATTAACTATTTCTGTTCTATAAGTGATTTACTTGAAGATCAGAATTTTGCTAATAGTTTAAAATTGAAAACTCTAAATTACCTACTTTTGTTCTATAAGTTATTTACTTGAAGAACAGAATTTTGTAGCAACTTAAATCAAAATCGTCTAACTAAACTTTAGTTCTTTAAGTTATTTACTTGAAGATCAGAATTTTGTTAATAGTTTAAAATTAAAAACTTTAAATTAACTACTTCTGTTCTATAAGTTATTTACTGAAGATCTGCATTTTGTTAATAGTTTAAAATTAAAAACTCTAAATTAACTACTTTTGTTCTATAAGTTATTTACTTGAAGAACAGAATTTTGTAGCAATTTAAAATCAAAATCTTCTAACTAATACTTTAGTTCCTTAAGATATTTACTTGAAGATCAGAATTTTGTTAATAGTTTAAAATTGAAAACCCTAAAATAACTACTTTTGTTCTATAAGATATTTACTTGAAGATCTGCATTTTGTTGATAGTTTAAAATTAAAAACTCTAAATTAACTACTTCTGTTCTATAAGTTATTTACATGAAGATCAGTATTTTATTAATAGTTTAAAATTGTAAACCCTAAAATAACTACTTTTGTTCTATAAGATATTTACTTGAAGATCTGCATTTTGTTGATAGTTTAAAATTAAAAACTCTAAATTAACTACTTCTGTTCTATAAGTTATTTACTTGAAGATCAGAATTTTGTTATTAGTTTAAAATTGAAAACTCTAAAATAACTACTTTTGTTCTATAAGTTATTTACTTGAAGAACAGAATTTTGTAGCAATTTAAAAACAAAATCTTCTAACTAATACTTTAGTTCTTTAAGTTAGTTACTTGAAGATCAGAATTTTGCTAATAGTTTAAAATTGAAAACCCTAAAATAACTACTTTTGTTCTATAAGTTATTTACTTGAAGATCTGCATTTTGTTAGTAGTTTAAAATTAAAAACTATAAATTAACTACTTCTGTTCTATAAGTTATTTACTTGAAGATCAGAATTTTGTTAATAGTTTCAAATTGAAAACTCTAAAATAACTACTTTTGTTCTATAAGTTATTTACTTGAAGAACAGAATTTTGTAGCAACTTCAAATCAAAATCTTCTAACTAAACTTTAGTTCTTTAAGTTATTTACTTGAAGATCAGAATTTTGTTAATAGTTTAAAATTAAAAACTCTAAATTAACTACTTCTGTTCTATAAGTTATTTACATGAAGATCAGAACTTTGTTAATAGTTTAAAATTGAAAACCCTAAAATAACTACTTTTGTTCTATAAGTTATTTACTTGAAGATCTGCATTTTGTTAATAGTTTGAAATTAAAAACTCTAAATTAACTACTTCTGTTCTATAAGTCATTTACATGAAGATCAGTATTTTGTTAATAGTTTAAAATTGTAAACCCTAAAATAACTACTTTTGTTCTATAAGTTATTTACTTGAAGATCTGCATTTTGTTATTAGTTTAAAATTAAAAACGCTAAATGAACTACTTCTGTTCTATAAGTTATTTACATGAAGATCAGTATTTTATTAATAGTTTAAAATTGTAAACCCTAAAATAACTACTTTTGTTCTATAAGTTATTTACTTGAAGATCTGCATTTTGTTAAGAGTTTAAAATTAAAAACTCTAAATTAACTACTTCTGTTCTATAAGTTATTTACTTGAAGATCAGATTTTTGTTAATATTTTAAAATTGAAAACCCTAAAATAATTACTTTTGTTCTATAAGTTATTTACTTGAAGATCTGCATTTTGTTATTAGTTTAAAATTAAAAACTCTAAATTAACTACTTCTGTTCTATAAGTTATTTACTTGAAGATCAGCATTTTGTTAATAGTTTAAAATTAAAAACTCTAAGTTAACTACTTCTGGTCTATAAGTTATTTATTTGAAAATCAGTATTTTGTTAATAGTTTCAAATTAAAGCTATAAACTAACTACTTTTGTTCTTTTAGTTTTTTACTTAAAGAACAGAAATTTGTAGACAATTTAAAATCGAGATCTTTAAACTAATACTTTAGTTCTTTAAGTTGTTTACTTAAAGATCAGAATTTTGTTAATAGTTTAAAATTGAAAACCCTAAAATAACTATTTTTGTTCTATAAGTTATTTACTTGAAGATCTGCATTTTGTTAATAGTTTGAAATTAAAAACTCTAAATTAACTACTTCTGTTCTATAAGTTATTTACATGAAGATCAGTATTTTGTTAATAGTTTAAAATTGTAAACCCTAAAATAACTACTTTTGTTCTATAAGTTATTTACTTGAAGATCTGCATTTTGTTAATAGTTTAAAATTAAAAACTCTAAGTTAACTACTTCTGGTCTATAAGTTATTTATTTGAAAATCAGTATTTTGTTAATAGTTTCAAATTAAAGCTATAAACTAACTACTTTTGTTCTTTTAGTTTTTTACTTAAAGAACAGAAATTTGTAGACAATTTAAAATCGAGATCTTTAAACTAATACTTTAGTTCTTTAAGTTGTTTACTTAAAGATCAGAATTTTGTTAATAGTTTAAAATTGAAAACCCTAAAATAACTATTTTTGTTCTATAAGTTATTTACTTGAAGATCTGCATTTTGTTAATAGTTTAAAATTAAAAACTCTAAATTAACTACTTCTGTTCTATAAGTTATTTACTTGAAGATCAGAATGTTTTTAATAGTTTAAAATAGAAAACTCTAAAATAACTACTTTTGTTCTATAAGTTATTTACTTGAGGATCTGCATTTTGTTAATAGTTTAAAATTAAAAGCTCTAAATTAACTACTTCTGTTCTATAAGTTATTTACTTGAAGATCAGAATTTTGTTAATAGTTTAAAATTGAAAATTCTAAAATAACTACTTTTGTTCTATAAGTTATTTACGTGAAGAACATAATTTTGTAGCAATTTAAAATCAAAATCTTCTAACTAATACTTTAGTTCTTTAAGTTATTTACTTGAAGATCAGAATTTTGTTAATAGTTTAAAATTGAAAACCTTAAAATAACTACTTTTGTTCTATAAGTTATTTACTTGAAGATTTGCATTTTGTTAATAGTTTAACATTAAAAACTCTAAATTAACTACTTCTGTTCTATAAGTTATTTACTTGAAGATCAGAATGATGTTAATAGTTTAAAATTGAAAACTCTAAAATAACTACTTTTGTTCTATAAGTTATTTACTTGAAGAACAGAATTTTGTAGCAATTTAAAATCAAAATCTTCTAACTAATACTTTAGTTCCTTAAGTTATTTACTTGAAGATCAGAATTTTGCTAATAGTTTAAAATTGAAAACCCTAAAATAACTACTTTTGTTCTATAAGTTATTTACTTGAAGATCTGCATTTTGTTAATAGTTTAAAATTAAAAACTCTAAATTAACTACTTCTGTTCTATAAGTTATATACATGAAGATAAGTATTTTGTTAATAGTTTAAAATTGAAAACCCTAAAATAACTAATTTTGTTCTATAAGTTATTTTCTTGAAGATCTGCATTTTGTTAGTAGTTTAAAATTAAAAACTATAAATTAACTATTTCTGTTCTATAAGTGATTTACTTGAAGATCAGAATTTTGCTAATAGTTTAAAATTGAAAACTCTAAATTACCTACTTTTGTTCTATAAGTTATTTACTTGAAGAACAGAATTTTGTAGCAACTTAAATCAAAATCGTCTAACTAAACTTTAGTTCTTTAAGTTATTTACTTGAAGATCAGAATTTTGTTAATAGTTTAAAATTAAAAACTTTAAATTAACTACTTCTGTTCTATAAGTTATTTACTGAAGATCTGCATTTTGTTAATAGTTTAAAATTAAAAACTCTAAATTAACTACTTTTGTTCTATAAGTTATTTACTTGAAGAACAGAATTTTGTAGCAATTTAAAATCAAAATCTTCTAACTAATACTTTAGTTCCTTAAGATATTTACTTGAAGATCAGAATTTTGTTAATAGTTTAAAATTGAAAACCCTAAAATAACTACTTTTGTTCTATAAGATATTTACTTGAAGATCTGCATTTTGTTGATAGTTTAAAATTAAAAACTCTAAATTAACTACTTCTGTTCTATAAGTTATTTACATGAAGATCAGTATTTTATTAATAGTTTAAAATTGTAAACCCTAAAATAACTACTTTTGTTCTATAAGTTATTTACTTGAAGATCTGCATTTTGTTAATAGTTTAAAATTAAAAACTCTAAATTAACTACTTCTGTTCTATAAGTTATTTACTTGAAGATCAGATTTTTGTTAATAGTTTAAAATTGAAAACTCTAAAATAACTTCTTTTGTTCTATAAGTTATTTACTTGAAGAACAGAATTTTGTAGCAACTTAAAATCAAAATATTCTAACTAAACTTTAGTTCTTTAAGTTATTTACTTGAAGATCAGAATTTTGTTAATAGTTTAAAATTGAAAACCATAAAATAACTACTTTTGTGCTATAAGTTATTTACTTGAAGATCTGCATTTTGTTAATAGTTTAAAATTAAAAACTCTAAATTAACTACTTCTGCTCTATAAGTTATTTACTTGAAGATCAGAATTTTGTTAATAGTTTAAAATTGAAAACTCTAAAATAACTACTTTTGTTCTATAACTTATTTACTTGAAGAACAGAATTTTGTAGCAATTTAAAAACAAAATCTTCTAACTAATACTTTAGTTCTTTAAGTTAGTTACTTGTAGATCAGAATTTTGCTAATAGTTTAAAATTGAAAACCCTAAAATAACTACTTTTGTTCTATAAGTTATTTAGTTGAAGATCTGCATTTTGTTAGTAGTTTAAAATTAAAAACTATAAATTAACTACTTCTGTTCTATAAGTTATTTACTTGAAGATCAGAATTTTGTTAATAGTTTAAAATTGAAAACTCTAAAATAACTACTTTTGCTCTATAAGTTATTTACTTGAAGAACAGAATTTTGTAGCAACTTCAAATCAAAATCTTCTAACTAAACTTTAGTTCTTTAAGTTATTTACTTGAAGATCAGAATTTTGTTAATAGTTTAAAATTGAAACCATAAAATAACTACTTTTGTTCTATAAGTTATTTACTTGAAGATCTGCATTTTGTTAATAGTTTAAAATTAAAAACTCTAAATTAACTACTTCTGTTCTATAAGTTATTTACATGAAGATCAGAACTTTGTTAATAGTTTAAAATTGAAAACCCTAAAATAACTACTTTTGTAGTATAAGTTATTTACTTGAAGATCTGCATTTTGTTAATAGTTTGAAATTAAAAACTCTAAATTAACTACTTCTGTTCTATAAGTTATTTACATGAAGATCAGTATTTTGTTAATAGTTTAAAATTGTAAACCCTAAAATAACTACTTTTGTTCTATAAGTTATTTACTTGAAGATCTGCATTTTGTTATTAGTTTAAAATTAAAAACGCTAAATGAACTACTTCTGTTCTATAAGTTATTTACATGAAGATCAGTATTTTATTAATAGTTTAAAATTGTAAACCCTAAAATAACTACTTTTGTTCTATAAGTTATTTACTTGAAGATCTGCATTTTGTTAAGAGTTTAAAATTAAAAACTCTAAATTAACTACTTCTGTTCTATAAGTTATTTACTTGAAGATCAGATTTTTGTTAATAGTTTAAAATTGAAAACTCTAAAATAACTACTTTTGTTCTATAAGTTATTTACTTGAAGAACAGAATTTTGTAGCAACTTAAAATCAAAATATTCTAACTAAACTTTAGTTCTTTAAGTTATTTACTTGAAGATCAGAATTTTGTTAATAGTTTAAAATTGAAAACCATAAAATAACTACTTTTGTTCTATAAGTTATTTACTTGAAGATCTGCATTTTGTTAATAGTTTAAAATTAAAAACTCTAAATTAACTACTTCTGCTCTATAAGTTATTTACTTGAAGATCAGAATTTTGTTAATAGTTTAAAATTGAAAACTCTAAAATAACTACTTTTGTTCTATAAGTTATTTACTTGAAGAACAGAACTTTGTAGCAATTTAAAAACAAAATCTTTTAACTAATACTTTAGTTCTTTAAGTTAGTTACTTGAAGATCAGAATTTTGCTAATAGTTTAAAATTGAAAACCCTAAAATAACTACTTTTGTTTTATAAGTTATTTACTTGAAGATCTGCATTTTGTTAGTAGTTTAAAATTAAAAACTCTAAATTAACTACTTCTGTTCTATAAGTTATTTACTTGAAGATCAGAATTTTGTTAATAGTTTAAGATTGAAAACTCTAAAATAACTACTTTTGTTCTATAAGTTATTTACTTGAAGAACAGAATTTTGTAGCAACTTCAAATCAAAATCTTCTAACTAAACTTTAGTTCTTTAACTAAGTTATTTTTAAGTTATTTACTTGAAGATCAGAATTTTGTTAATAGTTTAAAATTGAAAACCATAAAATAACTACCTTTGTTCTATAAGTTATTTACTTGAAGATCTGCATTTTGTTAATAGTTTAAAATTAAAAACTCTAAATTAACTACTTCTGTTCTATAAGTTATTTACATGAAGATCAGAACTTTGTTAATGGTTTAAAATTGAAAACCCTAAAATAACTACTTTTGTTCTATAAGTTATTTACTTGAAGAACAGAATTTTGTAGCAATGTAAAATCAAAATCTTCTAACTAATACTTTAGTTCTTTAAGTTATTTATTGAAGATCAGAATTTTGCAAATAGTTTAAAATTGAAAACCCTAAAATAACTACTTTTGTTCTATAAGTTATTTACTTGAAGATCTGCATTTTGTTAGCAATTTAAAATCAAAATCTTCTAACTAATACTTTAGTTCCTTAAGATATTTACTTGAAGATCAGAATTTTGTTAATAGTTTAAAATTGAAAACCCTAAAATAACTACTTTTGCTCTATAAGATATTTACTTGAAGATCTGCATTTTGTTGATAGTTTAAAATTAAAAACTCTAAATTAACTACTTCTCTTCTATAAGTTATTTACATGAAGATCAGTATTTTATTAATAGTTTAAAATTGTAAACCCTAAAATAACTACTTTTGTTCTATAAGTTATTTACTTGAAGATCTGCATTTTGTTAATAGTTTAAAATTAAAAACTCTAAATTAACTACTTCTGTTCTATAAGTTATTTACTTGAAGATCAGATTTTTGTTAATAGTTTAAAATTGAAAACTCTAAAATAACTACTTTTGTTCTATAAGTTATTTACTTGAAGAACAGAATTTTGTAGCAACTTAAAATCAAAATATTCTAACTAAACTTTAGTTCTTTAAGTTATTTACTTGAAGATCAGAATTTTGTTAATAGTTTAAAATTGAAAACCATAAAATAACTTCTTTTGTTCTATAAGTTATTTACTTGAAGATCTGCATTTTGTTAATAGTTTAAAATTGAAAACTCTAAAATAACTACTTTTGTTCTATAAGTTATTTACTTGAAGAACAGAATTTTGTAGCAATGTAAAATCAAAATCTTCTAACTAATACTTTAGTTCTTTAAGTTATTTATTGAAGATCAGAATTTTGCTAATAGTTTAAAATTGAAAACCCTAAAATAACTACTTTTGTTCTATAAGTTATTTACTTGAAGATCTGCATTTTGTTAGTGGTTTAAAATTAAAAACTCTAAATTAACTACTTCTGTTCTATAAGTTATTTACTTGAAGAACATAATTTTGTAGCAACTTCAAATCAAAATCTTCTAACTAAACTTTAGTTCTATAAGTTATTTACTTGAAGATCAGAATTTTGTTAATAGTTTAAAATTAAAAACTCTAAATTAACTACTTCTGTTCTATAAGTTATTTACTTGAAGATCTGCATTTTGTTAATAGTTTAAAATTAAAAACTCTAAATTAACTACTACTGTTCTATAAGTGATTTACATGAAGATCAGAATTTTGTTAATAGTTTAAAATTGAAAACCCTAAAATAACTACTTTTGTTCTATAAGTTATTTACTTGAAGATCTGCATTTTGTTAATAGTTTAAAATTAAAAACTCTAAATTAACTACTTCTGTTCTATAAGTTATTTACATGAAGATCAGAATTTTGTTAATAGTATAAAATTGAAAACCCTAAAATAACTACTTTTGTTCTATAAATTATTTACTAGAAGATCTGTATTTTGTTAATAGCTTAAAATTAAAAACTCTAAATTAACTACTTCTGTTCTATAAGTTATTTACTTGAAGATCAGAATATTGTTAATAGTTTAAAATTGAAAACTCTAAAATAACTACTTTTGTTCTATAAGTTATTTACTTGAAGAACAGAATTTTGTAGCAATGTAAAATCAAAATCTTCTAACTAATACTTTAGTTCTTTAAGTTATTTACTTGAAGATCTGGATTTTGTTAATAGTTTAAAATTAAAAACTCTAAAATAACTACTTTTGTTCTATAAGTTATTTACTTGAAGAACAGAATTTTGTAGCAATGTAAAATCAAAATCTTCTAACTAATACTTTAGTTCTTTAAGTTATTTATTGAAGATCAGAATTTTATAATAGTTTAAAATTGAAATCCCTAAAATAACTACTTTTGTTCTATAAGTTATTTACTTGAAGATCTGCATTTTGTTAATAGTTTGAAATTAAAAACTCTAAATTAACTACTTCTGTTCTATTAGTTATTTACTTGAAGATCAGATTTTTGTTAATAGTTTAAAATTGAAAACCCTAAAATAACTACTTTTGCTCTATAAGTTATTTACTTGAAGATCTGCATTTTGTTAATAGTTTAAAATTAAAAACTCTAAATTAACTACTTCTGTTCTATAAGTTATTTACTTGAAGATCAGATTTTTGTTAATAGTTTAAAATTGAAAACTCTAAAATAACTACTTTTGTTCTATAAGTTATTTACTTGAAGAACAGAATTTTGTAGCAACTTAAAATCAAAATATTCTAACTAAACTTTAGTTCTTTAAGTTATTTACTTGAAGATCAGAATTTTGTCAATAGTTTAAAATTGAAAACCATAAAATAACTACTTTTGTTCTATCAGTTATTTACTTAAAGATCTGCATTTTGGTAATAGTATTTTATTAATAGTTTAAAATTGTAAACCCTAAAATAACTACTTTTGTTCTATAAGTTATTTACTTGAAGATCTGCATTTTGTTAAGAGTTTAAAATTAAAAACTCTAAATTAACTACTTCTGTTCTATAAGTTATTTACTTGAAGATCAGATTTTTGTTAATAGTTTAAAATTGAAAACTCTAAAATAACTACTTTTGTTCTATAAGTTATTTACTTGAAGAACAGAATTTTGTAGCAACTTAAAATCAAAATATTCTAACTAAACTTTAGTTCTTTAAGTTATTTACTTGAAGATCAGAATTTTGTTAATAGTTTAAAATTGAAAACCATAAAATAACTACTTTTGTTCTATAAGTTATTTACTTGAAGATCTGCATTTTGTTAATAGTTTAAAATTAAAAACTCTAAATTAACTACTTCTGCTCTATAAGTTATTTACTTGAAGATCAGAATTTTGTTAATAGTTTAAAATTGAAAACTCTAAAATAACTACTTTTGTTCTATAAGTTATTTACTTGAAGAACAGAACTTTGTAGCAATTTAAAAACAAAATCTTTTAACTAATACTTTAGTTCTTTAAGTTAGTTACTTGAAGATCAGAATTTTGCTAATAGTTTAAAATTGAAAACCCTAAAATAACTACTTTTGTTCTATAAGTTATTTACTTGAAGATCTGCATTTTGTTAGTAGTTTAAAATTAAAAACTCTAAATTAACTACTTCTGTTCTATAAGTTATTTACTTGAAGATCAGAATTTTGTTAATAGTTTAAGATTGAAAACTCTAAAATAACTACTTTTGTTCTATAAGTTATTTACTTGAAGAACAGAATTTTGTAGCAACTTCAAATCAAAATCTTCTAACTAAACTTTAGTTCTTTAACTAAGTTATTTTTAAGTTATTTACTTGAAGATCAGAATTTTGTTAATAGTTTAAAATTGAAAACCATAAAATAACTACCTTTGTTCTATAAGTTATTTACTTGAAGATCTGCATTTTGTTAATAGTTTAAAATTAAAAACTCTAAATTAACTACTTCTGTTCTATAAGTTATTTACATGAAGATCAGAACTTTGTTAATGGTTTAAAATTGAAAACCCTAAAATAACTACTTTTGTTCTATAAGTTATTTACTTGAAGAACAGAATTTTGTAGCAATCTAAAATCAAAATCTTCTAACTAATACTTTAGTTCTTTAAGTTATTTATTGAAGATCAGAATTTTGCTAATAGTTTAAAATTGAAAACCCTAAAATAACTACTTTTGTTCTATAAGTTATTTACTTGAAGATCTGCATTTTGTTAGCAATTTAAAATCAAAATCTTCTAACTAATACTTTAGTTCCTTAAGATATTTACTTGAAGATCAGAATTTTGTTAATAGTTTAAAATTGAAAACCCTAAAATAACTACTTTTGCTCTATAAGATATTTACTTGAAGATCTGCATTTTGTTGATAGTTTAAAATTAAAAACTCTAAATTAACTACTTCTCTTCTATAAGTTATTTACATGAAGATCAGTATTTTATTAATAGTTTAAAATTGTAAACCCTAAAATAACTACTTTTGTTCTATAAGTTATTTACTTGAAGATCTGCATTTTGTTAATAGTTTAAAATTAAAAACTCTAAATTAACTACTTCTGTTCTATAAGTTATTTACTTGAAGATCAGATTTTTGTTAATAGTTTAAAATTGAAAACTCTAAAATAACTACTTTTGTTCTATAAGTTATTTACTTGAAGAACAGAATTTTGTAGCAACTTAAAATCAAAATATTCTAACTAAACTTTAGTTCTTTAAGTTATTTACTTGAAGATCAGAATTTTGTTAATAGTTTAAAATTGAAAACCATAAAATAACTTCTTTTGTTCTATAAGTTATTTACTTGAAGATCTGCATTTTGTTAATAGTTTAAAATTGAAAACTCTAAAATAACTACTTTTGTTCTATAAGTTATTTACTTGAAGAACAGAATTTTGTAGCAATGTAAAATCAAAATCTTCTAACTAATACTTTAGTTCTTTAAGTTATTTATTGAAGATCAGAATTTTGCTAATAGTTTAAAATTGAAAACCCTAAAATAACTACTTTTGTTCTATAAGTTATTTACTTGAAGATCTGCATTTTGTTAGTGGTTTAAAATTAAAAACTCTAAATTAACTACTTCTGTTCTATAAGTTATTTACTTGAAGAACATAATTTTGTAGCAACTTCAAATCAAAATCTTCTAACTAAACTTTAGTTCTATAAGTTATTTACTTGAAGATCAGAATTTTGTTAATAGTTTAAAATTAAAAACTCTAAATTAACTACTTCTGTTCTATAAGTTATTTACTTGAAGATCTGCATTTTGTTAATAGTTTAAAATTAAAAACTCTAAATTAACTACTACTGTTCTATAAGTGATTTACATGAAGATCAGAATTTTGTTAATAGTTTAAAATTGAAAACCCTAAAATAACTACTTTTGTTCTATAAGTTATTTACTTGAAGATCTGCATTTTGTTAATAGTTTAAAATTAAAAACTCTAAATTAACTACTTCTGTTCTATAAGTTATTTACATGAAGATCAGAATTTTGTTAATAGTATAAAATTGAAAACCCTAAAATAACTACTTTTGTCCTATAAATTATTTACTAGAAGATCTGTATTTTGTTAATAGCTTAAAATTAAAAACTCTAAATTAACTACTTCTGTTCTATAAGTTATTTACTTGAAGATCAGAATATTGTTAATAGTTTAAAATTGAAAACTCTAAAATAACTACTTTTGTTCTATAAGTTATTTACTTGAAGAACAGAATTTTGTAGCAATGTAAAATCAAAATCTTCTAACTAATACTTTAGTTCTTTAAGTTATTTACTTGAAGATCTGGATTTTGTTAATAGTTTAAAATTAAAAACTCTAAAATAACTACTTTTGTTCTATAAGTTATTTACTTGAAGAACAGAATTTTGTAGCAATGTAAAATCAAAATCTTCTAACTAATACTTTAGTTCTTTAAGTTATTTATTGAAGATCAGAATTTTATAATAGTTTAAAATTGAAATCCCTAAAATAACTACTTTTGTTCTATAAGTTATTTACTTGAAGATCTGCATTTTGTTAATAGTTTGAAATTAAAAACTCTAAATTAACTACTTCTGTTCTATTAGTTATTTACTTGAAGATCAGATTTTTGTTAATAGTTTAAAATTGAAAACCCTAAAATAACTACTTTTGCTCTATAAGTTATTTACTTGAAGATCTGCATTTTGTTAATAGTTTAAAATTAAAAACTCTAAATTAACTACTTCTGTTCTATAAGTTATTTACATGAAGATCAGAATTTTGTAGCAACTTAAAATCAAAATATTCTAACTAAACTTTAGTTCTTTAAGTTATTTACTTGAAGATCAGAATTTTGTTAATAGTTTAAAATTGAAAACCCTAAAATAACTACTTTTGTTCTATAAGTTATTTACTTGAAGATCTGCATTTTGTTAATAGTTTATAATTAAAAACCCTAAATTAACTACTACTGTTCTATAAGTTATATACATGAAGATCAGAATTTTGTTAATAGTTTAAAATTGAAAACCCTAAAATAACTATTTTTGTTTTATAAGTTATTTACTTAAAGATCTGAATTTTGTTAATAGTTTAAAATTAAAAACTCTAAATTAACTACTTCTGTTCTATAAGTTATTTACATGATGATCAGAATTTTGTTAATATTTTAAAATTGAAAACCCTAAAATAACTATTTTTGTTCTATAAGTTATTTACTTAAAGATCTGCATTTTGTTAATAGTTTAAAATTGAAAACTCTAAAATACCTACTTTTGTTCTATAAGTTATTTACTTGAAGATTTGCATTTTGTTAATAGATTAAATTTAAAAACTCTAAATTAACTACTTCTGTTCTATAAGTTATTTACTTGAAGATCAGAATTTTGTTAATAGTTTAAAATTGAAAACCCTAAAATAACTATTTTTGTTCTATAAGTTATTTACATGAAGATCAGAATTTTGTTAATATTTTAAAATTGAAAACCCTAAAATAACTATTTTTGTTCTATAAGTTATTTACTTAAAGATCTGCATTTTGTTAATAGTTTAAAATTTAAAACTCTAAATTAACTACTTCTGTTCTATAAGTTATTTACATGAAGATCAGAATTTTGTTAATAGTTTAAAATTGAAAACCCTAAAATAACTACTTTTGTTCTATAAGTTATTTACTTGAAGATTTGCATTTTGTTAATAGTTTAAATTTAAAAACTCTAAATTAACTACTTCTGTTCTATAAGTTATTTACTTGAAGATCAGAATTTTCTTAATAGTTTAAAATTGAAAACTCTAAAATAACTACTTTTGTTCTATAAGTTATTTACTTGAAGATCAGAATTTTGTTAATAGATTAAAATTGAAAACCCTAAAATAACTACTTTTGTTCTATAAGTTATTTACTTGAAGAAAAGAATTTTGAAGCAATTTAAAATGAAAATCTTCTAACTAATAATTTAGTTCTTTAAGTTATTTACTTGAAGATCAGAATTTTGCTAATAGTTTAAAATTGAAAACCCTAAAATAACTACTTTTGTTCTATAAGTTATTTACTTGAAGATCTGCATTTTGTTAATAGTTTAAAATTAAAGCTATACTCTAACTACTTTTGTTCCTTTAGTTATTTACTTAAAGAACAGAAATATGTAGACAATTTAAAATCAAAATCTTCAAACTAATACTTTAGTTCTTTAAGTTATTTACTTGAAGATCAGAATTTTGTTAATAGTTCAAAATTGAAAATACTAAAATAACTACGTTTGTTCTATAAGTTATTTACATGAAGATCAGAATTTTGTTAATAGTTTAAAATTGAAAACCCTAAAATAACTATTTTTGTTCTATAAGTTATTTACTTAAACATCTGCATTTTGGTAATAGTTTAAAATTGAAAACTCTAAAATACCTACTTTTGTTCTATAAGTTATTTACTTGAAGAACAGAATTTTGTAGCAATTTAAAATAAAAAACTTCTAACTAATACTTTAGTTCCTTAAGTTATTTACTTGAAGATCAGAATTTTGTTAATAGTTTAAAATTGAAAACCCTAAAATAACTACTTTTGTTCTATAAGTTATTTACTTGAAGAACAGAATTTTGTAGCAATTTAAAATAAAAATCTTCTAACTAATACTTTAGTTCCTTAAGTTATTTACTTGAAGATCAGAATTTTGTTAATAGTTTAAAATTGAAAATCCTAAAATAACTACTTTTATTCTATAAGTTATTTACGAAGAACAGAATTTTGTAGCTATTTAAAATCAAAATCTTCTAACTAATACTTTAGTTCCTTAAGTTATTTACTTGAAGATCAGAATTTTGTTAATAGTTTAAAATTGAAAACCCTAAAATAACTACTTTTGTTCTATAAGTTATTTACTTGAAGATCTGCATTTTGTAAATAGTTTAAAATTAAAAACTCTAAATTAACTACTTCTGTTCTATAAGTTATTTACATGAAGATCAGAATTTTGTTAATAGTTTAAAATTGAAAACCCTAAAATAACTACTTTTGTTCTATAAGTTATTTACTTGAAGATTTGCATTTTGTTAATAGTTTAAAATTAAAGCTACAATCTAACTACTATTGTTCTTTTAGTTATTTACTTAAAGAACAGAAATATGTAGACAATTTAAAATCAAAATCTTCAAACTAATACTTTAGTTCTTTAAGTTATTTACTTGAAGATCAGAATTTTGTTAATAGTTTAAAATTGAAAACCCTAAAATAACGACTTTTGTTCTCTAAGTTATTTACTTGAAGATCTGCATTTAGTTAATAGTTTAAAATTAAAAACTCTAAATTAACTACTTCTGTTCTATAAGTTATTTACATAAAGATCAGAATTTTGTTAATAGTTTAAAATTGAAAACCCTAAAATAACTACTTTTGTTCTATAAGTTATTTACTTGAAGATCTGCATTTTGTTAATAGTTTAAAATTAAAAACTCTAAATTAACTACTTCTGTTCTATAAGTTATTTACTTGAAGATCAGAATTTTGTTAATAGTTTAAAATTGAAAACCCTAAAATAACTATTTTTGTTTTATAAGTTATTTACTTAAAGATCTGAATTTTGTTAATAGTTTAAAATTAAAAACTCTAAATTAACTACTTCTGTTCTATAAGTTATTTACATGATGATCAGAATTTTGTTAATGTTTTAAAATTGAAAACCCTAAAATAACTATTTTTGTTCTATAAGTTATTTACTTAAAGATCTGCATTTTGTTAATAGTTTAAAATTGAAAACTCTAAAATACCTACTTTTGTTCTATAAGTTATTTACTTGAAGATTTGCATTTTGTTAATAGTTTAAATTTAAAAACTCTAAATTAACTACTTCTGTTCTATAAGTTATTTACTTGAAGATCAGAATTTTGTTAATAGTTTAAAATTGAAAACCCTAAAATAACTATTTTTGTTCTATAAGTTATTTACATGAAGATCAGAATTTTGTTAATATTTTAAAATTGAAAACCCTAAAATAACTATTTTTGTTCTATAAGTTATTTACTTAAAGATCAGAATTTTGTTAATAGTTTAAAATTGAAAACCCTAAAATAACTACTTTTGTTCTATAAGTTATTTACTTGAAGATTTGCATTTTGTTAATAGTTTAAATTTAAAAACTCTAAATTAACTACTTCTGTTCTATAAGTTATTTACTTGAAGATCAGAATTTTCTTAATAGTTTAAAATTGAAAACTCTAAAATAACTACTTTTGTTCTATAAGTTATTTACTTGAAGATCAGAATTTTGTTAATAGATTAAAATTGAAAACCCTAAAATAACTACTTTTGTTCTATAAGTTATTTACTTGAAGAAAAGAATTTTGAAGCAATTTAAAATCAAAATCTTCTAACTAATAATTTAGTTCTTTAAGTTATTTACTTGAAGATCAGAATTTTGCTAATAGTTTAAAATTGAAAACCCTAAAATAACTACTTTTGCTCTATAAGTTATTTACTTGAAGATCTGCATTTTGTTAATAGTTTAAAATTAAAAACTCTAAATTAACTACTTCTGTTCTATAAGTTATTTACATGAAGATCAGAATTTTGTAGCAACTTAAAATCAAAATATTCTAACTAAACTTTAGTTCTTTAAGTTATTTACTTGAAGATCAGAATTTTGTTAATAGTTTAAAATTGAAAACCATAAAATAACTACTTTTGTTCTATCAGTTATTTACTTAAAGATCTGCATTTTGGAAATAGTTTAAAACTAAAAACTCTAAATTAACTACTTCTGTTCTATAAGTTATTTACATGAAGATCAGAATTTTGTTAATAGTTTAAAATTGAAAACCCTAAAATAACTACTTTTGTTCTATAAGTTATTTACTTGAAGATTTGCATTTTGTTAATAGTTTAAAATTAAAGCTATAATCTAACTACTATTGTTCTTTTAGTTATTTACTTAAAGAACAGAAATATGTAGACAATTTAAAATCAAAATCTTCAAACTAATACTTTAGTTCTTTAAGTTATTTACTTGAAGATCAGAATTTTGTTAATAGTTTAAAATTGAAAACCCTAAAATAACTACTTTTGTTCTATAAGTTATTTACTTGAAGATCTGCATTTTGTTAATAGTTTATAATTAAAAACCCTAAATTAACTACTACTGTTCTATAAGTTATATACATGAAGATCAGAATTTTGTTAATAGTTTAAAATTGAAAACCCTAAAATAACTATTTTTGTTTTATAAGTTATTTACTTAAAGATCTGAATTTTGTTAATAGTTTAAAATTAAAAACTCTAAATTAACTACTTCTGTTCTATAAGTTATTTACATGATGATCAGAATTTTGTTAATATTTTAAAATTGAAAACCCTAAAATAACTATTTTTGTTCTATAAGTTATTTACTTAAAGATCTGCATTTTGTTAATAGTTTAAAATTGAAAACTCTAAAATACCTACTTTTGTTCTATAAGTTATTTACTTGAAGATTTGCATTTTGTTAATAGTTTAAATTTAAAAACTCTAAATTAACTACTTCTGTTCTATAAGTTATTTACTTGAAGATCAGAATTTTGTTAATAGTTTAAAATTGAAAACCCTAAAATAACTATTTTTGTTCTATAAGTTATTTACATGAAGATCAGAATTTTGTTAATATTTTAAAATTGAAAACCCTAAAATAACTATTTTTGTTCTATAAGTTATTTACTTAAAGATCAGAATTTTGTTAATAGTTTAAAATTGAAAACCCTAAAATAACTACTTTTGTTCTATAAGTTATTTACTTGAAGATTTGCATTTTGTTAATAGTTTAAATTTAAAAACTCTAAATTAACTACTTCTGTTCTATAAGTTATTTACTTGAAGATCAGAATTTTCTTAATAGTTTAAAATTGAAAACTCTAAAATAACTACTTTTGTTCTATAAGTTATTTACTTGAAGATCAGAATTTTGTTAATAGATTAAAATTGAAAACCCTAAAATAACTACTTTTGTTCTATAAGTTATTTACTTGAAGAAAAGAATTTTGAAGCAATTTAAAATCAAAATCTTCTAACTAATAATTTAGTTCTTTAAGTTATTTACTTGAAGATCAGAATTTTGCTAATAGTTTAAAATTGAAAACCCTAAAATAACTACTTGTGTTCTATAGGTTATTTACTTGAAGATCTGCATTTTGTTAATAGTTTAAAATTAAAGCTATACTCTAACTACTTTTGTTCCTTTAGTTATTTACTTAAAGAACAGAAATATGTAGACAATTTAAAATCAAAATCTTCAAACTAATACTTTAGTTCTTTAAGTTATTTACTTGAAGATCAGAATTTTGTTAATAGTTCAAAATTGAAAATACTAAAATAACTACGTTTGTTCTATAAGTTATTTACATGAAGATCATATTAGCAAATGTTATATAAGAGTATCTTTATTCTACTACAACAATTACAATCAAACATAAACCGTTCGTGACATCTGCTGCTGTCACTCCCGCATGCTACTCTTTTTGGGCGTTCGGTTGCGTATTGTACTGCGTGTACGATGTGCCGCAATCATCGGGTTCTAACACTTCCCCTCGAGACGCGACCGACCAAAACTGGCTGCTAAACCAAGACCCATCATTTCGACGCATGATGTATGTTTTGGTCTACTCAAAGCTTTCGTCAATACGTCCGCAATCATTTCTTCTGTTCGCACGTGTAATAACTTTAATAACTTGCTGTTAATTGTTTCACGTATGAAATGGTATCTTATGTCGATGTGTTTACTTCGAGCGTGAAACACAGGGTTCTCAGTTAACTTTAGTGCGCTCATACTATCAGTAAATATTCTAATATTTGCTACATTTTCACATTCAAGTTCTTTTATGAATTTATGCAGGTATATGGATTCTTTTGCTACCTCTGTCATTCCCATGTATTCGGCTTCCGTCGATGAAAGAGCCACGGTTTTCTGCTTCTTAGACTCCCATGAAATTGGACCACCTGACATGATGAATGTGTACCCAGTGTAAGAGCGTCTGTCGATTGGACAATTTCCCCAATCGGCATCCACGTATCCTCTAAGACCTTGGTTATCCGGCTTATATAAAATTCCTAAATTCGTAGTACCTTTCAAGTAACGTAGGACACGTTTCGCTGCATTCCAGTGTAACTTTCGGTAACAGTTGTTGAATTGACCTAAACAACTTATGGCGTGGCTTATGTCGGGTCTGGTAGCTACGGCCAAGTATGTTAGGGCACCAACTAATTCCCTATAAGGTAACTCTTCTTCTTCACTTGTTGCGTGTTTTGTGGGTTTTAGTAGCTTCACGTTCGGATCCATGGGCGTGCTCACTGCATTTGAGTCGATCATTCCATAACGATTTAATAAATCAATTACGTACCCTTGCTGATGCAAACCTATGTTATTTCTATCACGAGAAAATTCGATTCCAAGACAATAACTTGCATCACCCATGTCCTTGATTTCAAATTCATCCGAGAACTTTTTCTTAAGATTGTGGATTCCTTTGGAATTTTTCGAAGCTATCAGGATATCGTCTACATATACCAATACTAGTATGACATCTTCCCCTCCATCAATACGGTACAAACATGGATCGGAATTGGTGGGTTTTGCATCTAAATTACGCAAGAATTTATCGAGTTTATGGTACCAGCTTCTTCCAGCCTGACGGAGACCATATAGAGCCTTCTTAAGTAGACATACTTTGTTTCCGATTTGCATAGCTTCTAACATTTCTTCTGCCTTCTTAACATTCGTAGGATTGTTTTGGTGAGAAATAATTCTAAGAATTTCTGATGCTTGTTTCGGTAATTCCATGTATATTGTCTCTTCTATTTCACCGTTTAGGTAGGCGCAAGCCACATCAATTTGATGTATCTTCATGTTGTGTTGTACTGCTAAAGCAACAACTAATCTCATTGAGCCGAGTCGGGCAACAGGAGCGAATGTTTGGTTAAAATGTATTCCGGGTTGTTGGCTGAACCCTTGTGCTACAAGTCGGGCCTTTCTTCTTTCGAGAGTGCCGTCTGCTTTGTATTTGTTCCTTAGAACCATTCGACTACCTACGACGTTTTCGTTGGTAGGACGATCCACCAATAACCATGTGTTATTCTTCATTATCGATGTCATTTCGCTGGCCATTGCTTCATACCATTCTAAAGCGTCAGGTCCGTTAGTTGCTTGCTTCATCGTAATTTCTGAAATAAATGCTTCTTGAATTTCATCTTGCATTTTATTTGCTTCAGGATTAACCATTCTGTACACCTTTTTTGGTCTTCCTCTGCAACCTGTCCTTATTATTGATGGTCTACCGCTACCACGCACTTCATGACTTTGATGAGTGGTAATTTCTTCTTCGCCTACGATTTCGACTTCGTCTTCTTGATTGATTTCAATTACGGGTTGGGTTTCTAACTCTTGAATAATTTCGACTTCGTTTTCTTGATTGGTTTCAATTACTGGTTCGGTTTCTAACTCTTGAATAATTTCGACTACGTCTTCGGTTTCGGACTCTTGATTAATTTCGTCTACGTCTTCGGCTTCCAGAAGAGATTCTGTAAATTCTCGTTTGTTAGAATTGTTACCTACCAGAAATTTAACGTCTCGTGTCACTTCTACTTTCTTTTGCTTAGTTAACCATACTCTATAGCCTTTGGATTCTTCCGAATAACCTAGAAATATGCCTTCTTGTGATCTCACGTCAAACTTTCCTCTTTTCGGATCTTTATTCAAACAATAAATTTTACATCCGAATTCTTTGAAATCGCTGACGTCGGGAGGCTTCCCATTCCAGATTTCGTACGGAGTTTTCCCATTCAAACTTTTTGTTGGACAACGATTACGAATATAATTTGCGGTATTAACTGCTTCTGCCCAAAAACTTGACGGTAAACCGGATTGCATTAGTAAACAACGAGCTGTGCTAACAAGAGTACGATTTTTCCTCTCTGCAATTCCGTTTTGTTCCGGATTATACGGGACAGTCAATCGTCTTACGATTCCACGGTCTTTCAACAATTTTTCAAATTCGTTGTTTGTATATTCCGTACCATTGTCGGACTGAATGCACTTGACCGATCTTCCTTTTTGCTTTTCGACCATGTTGATGTACTGCTTCGTAACTGTCAGAACATCAGTTTTTGATTTGATAAATCTAACCTCGCACCATCGAGAATTGTCATCTATGAATACAACATAATATCTTGACTTCCCGTTCGATTCGACCCTCATAGGTCCACATACGTCTGTGTGTATGATTTCGAGAAGATCACTTTTCCGTTCCGATTTTTTTGGGAAAGCGTTTCTCGTCATTTTTCCTTTAATGCACTCATCACACTCGAGGTTAGCGTCCTTCAAATTAAAATCAACATTCACTCCCTTGATCGTACCCCTTTTAGCACTTTCTAAAAGATCTTTGAAATTTAAATGACCTAAGAGACGATGCCATAACATTGCAGTTTTCAACGATGCTTTCGGCAAGATGTTGTTTTGTTCCGCCTTATTTGCAGCGTTTTCCACACGATTTTGTATACGAGCGTAGTACAAGTCACCAACGCGGTCCGCAACTACTACAATAGTTCCATCGGGACGGGTAACTAGTGCTTTGTTTTTCTTAAATAAAACTTCGTAGCCCTTGTTTGTTATTTTGCCAATTGATATTAAATTTGTGCGTAAGTCCGGTACGTGTAAAGCGTTACCTAGTGTTATATTATTAACTTCACCCCGCACCTTTGTGGTTACTAATACGTCGCCTTGACCAATTATTTTAGTCGATGCACTGTTTGCTAATAAAAACTTGACGGTAAACCGGATTGCATTAGTAAACAACGAGCTGTGCTAACAAGAGTACGATTTTTCCTCTCTGCAATTCCGTTTTGTTCCGGATTATACGGGACAGTCAATCGTCTTACGATTCCACGGTCTTTCAACAATTTTTCAAATTCGTTGTTTGTATATTCCGTACCATTGTCGGACTGAATGCACTTGACCGATCTTCCTTTTTGCTTTTCGACCATGTTGATGTACTGCTTCGTAACTGTCAGAACATCAGTTTTTGATTTGATAAATCTAACCTCGCACCATCGAGAATTGTCATCTATGAATACAACATAATATCTTGACTTCCCGTTCGATTCGACCCTCATAGGTCCACATACGTCTGTGTGTATGATTTCGAGAAGATCACTTTTCCGTTCCGATTTTTTTGGGAAAGCGTTTCTCGTCATTTTTCCTTTAATGCACTCATCACACTCGAGGTTAGCGTCCTTCAAATTAAAATCAACATTCACTCCCTTGATCGTACCCCTTTTAGCACTTTCTAAAAGATCTTTGAAATTTAAATGACCTAAGAGACGATGCCATAACATTGCAGTTTTCAACGATGCTTTCGGCAAGATGTTGTTTTGTTCCGCCTTATTTGCAGCGTTTTCCACACGATTTTGTATACGAGCGTAGTACAAGTCACCAACGCGGTCCGCAACTACTACAATAGTTCCATCGGGACGGGTAACTAGTGCTTTGTTTTTCTTAAATAAAACTTCGTAGCCCTTGTTTGTTATTTTGCCAATTGATATTAAATTTGTGCGTAAGTCCGGTACGTGTAAAGCGTTACCTAGTGTTATATTATTAACTTCACCCCGCACCTTTGTGGTTACTAATACGTCGCCTTGACCAATTATTTTAGTCGATGCACTGTTTGCTAAATTTAAAATTTCACTTTTGGAATTGTCAATTTCTGTGAAATTATTTGCATTTATACACATGTGTGATGTTGCACCGCTATCCAAGCACCAGGTTGGTGGCGATTTGATAGATCCAACTTGGCATGCTTCTGAAACAAGTAACGAATCGTTATTTTTCTTACTTCTGCATTCGGCTGACTTGTGCCCAAATTTTCTGCACTTATGGCAACGATAATTAAAAGATTTATCCACCGTCTTGTTCGAATTCATATTCTTTGAACGTATGTGTTTCGAGTTTTTGTTTACATACATAGCGTTCTCGACATCGCGGGTTTCCTTTTTTCGAGCATCATATTCTTCGATTATCTTTATGCGTAATGCTTCCGGCGTGGGTAGTTCGTCCCTAGATTCAATGGCACATCGAAAATTGTCTGAACTCGGAGGCAAACTGTATAGCAACATGATGGCTAGTAAATCTGCGTTTATTTTCACATCCATATCTTCCAATTTATCCACTGCGTCGAAAAAATTGTTAATGTGAATTCGTGCGTCATTACCTTCTTCCATCCGTTGTAACATTAATTGTTTTAGTAATGTGGCCTTTCTCGCTGGTCCTTTAGATTGATACATATATACTTTCTAATTTGATCCAGACTTCGTTCGAGGTGGCACATCCTTTGACTTGTTTCAATTCTGTCGGATTAATTGACAGAATTATTTCAGCTTTTGCTTTGCCATCTAATTTCAACCATTTTTGGACTTGCTCTTCAGATTTATCATCACATTGGGTCACTGTTGGTTTCTCGAAGCTTCCGTTTGCGTACGTCCACAAATCGCTTCTTACCAGTATGGCTTCCATCTGAATTTTCCAGGTGTCATAATTCTCTTTGTTCAGCGCTTCTATTCTAGATCTAGTTCCCATATTCGTCGTACTGTCGTTCCGACTGGTTTCAGCGCAAAATAAATTTTATGGCACACGTATTGCAGATAAACCTTAATGATTGCTTTCGTTGCTAACTGGGCCCCATAACCTATTAGCAAATGTTATATAAGAGTATCTTTATTCTACTACAACAATTACAATCAAACATAAACCGTTATTAGCAAATGTTATATAAGAGTATCTTTATTCTACTACAACAATTACAATCAAACATAAACCGTTCGTGACATCTGCTGCTGTCACTCCCGCATGCTACCTTTTTTGGGCGTTCGGTTGCGTATTGTACTGCGTGTACGATGTGCCGCAATCATCGGGTTCTAACACTTCCCCTCGAGACGCGACCGACCAAAACTGGCTGCTAAACCAAGACCCATCATTTCGACGCATGATGTATGTTTTGGTCTACTCAAAGCTTTCGTCAATACGTCCGCAATCATTTCTTCTGTTCGCACGTGTAATAACTTTAATAACTTGCTGTTAATTGTTTCACGTATGAAATGGTATCTTATGTCGATGTGTTTACTTCGAGCGTGAAACACAGGGTTCTCAGTTAACTTTAGTGCGCTCATACTATCAGTAAATATTCTAATATTTGCTACATTTTCACATTCAAGTTCTTTTATGAATTTATGCAGGTATATGGATTCTTTTGCTACCTCTGTCATTCCCATGTATTCGGCTTCCGTCGATGAAAGAGCCACGGTTTTCTGCTTCTTAGACTCCCATGAAATTGGACCACCTGACATGATGAATGTGTACCCAGTGTAAGAGCGTCTGTCGATTGGACAATTTCCCCAATCGGCATCCACGTATCCTCTAAGACCTTGGTTATCCGGCTTATATAAAATTCCTAAATTCGTAGTACCTTTCAAGTAACGTAGGACACGTTTCGCTGCATTCCAGTGTAACTTTCGGTAACAGTTGTTGAATTGACCTAAACAACTTATGGCGTGGCTTATGTCGGGTCTGGTAGCTACGGCCAAGTATGTTAGGGCACCAATTAATTCCCTATAAGGTAACTCTTCTTCTTCACTTGTTGCGTGTTTTGTGGGTTTTAGTAGCTTCACGTTCGGATCCATGGGCGTGCTCACTGCATTTGAGTCGATCATTCCATAACGATTTAATAAATCAATTACGTACCCTTGCTGATGCAAACCTATGTTATTTCTATCACGAGAAAATTCGATTCCAAGACAATAACTTGCATCACCCATGTCCTTGATTTCAAATTCATCCGAGAACTTTTTCTTAAGATTGTGGATTCCTTTGGAATTTTTCGAAGCTATCAGGATATCGTCTACATATACCAATACTAGTATGACATCTTCCCCTTATTAGCAAATGTTATATAAGAGTATCTTTATTCTACTACAACAATTACAATCAAACATAAACCGTTCGTGACATCTGCTGCTGTCACTCCCGCATGCTACTCTTTTTGGGCGTTCGGTTGCGTATTGTACTGCGTGTACGATGTGCCGCAATCATCGGGTTCTAACACTTCTTCCATCCGTTGTAACATTAATTGTTTTAGTAATGTGGCCTTTCTCGCTGGTCCTTTAGATTGATATATACTTTCTAATTTGATCCAGACTTCGTTCGAGGTGGCACATCCTTTGACTTGTTTCAATTCTGTCGGATTAATTGACAGAATTATTTCAGCTTTTGCTTTGCCATCTAATTTCAACCATTTTTGGACTTGCTCTTCAGATTTATCATCACATTGGGTCACTGTTGGTTTCTCGAAGCTTCCGTTTGCGTACGTCCACAAATCGCTTCTTACCAGTATGGCTTCCATCTGAATTTTCCAGGTGTCATAATTCTCTTTGTTCAGCGCTTCTATTCTAGATCTAGTTCCCATATTCGTCGTACTGTCGTTCCGACTGGTTTCAGCGCAAAATAAATTTTATGGCACACGTATTGCAGATAAACCTTAATGATTGCTTTCGTTGCTAACTGGGCCCCATAACCTATTAGCAAATGTTATATAAGAGTATCTTTATTCTACTACAACAATTACAATCAAACATAAACCGTTCGTGACATCTGCTGCTGTCACTCCCGCATGCTACTCTTTTTGGGCGTTCGGTTGCGTATTGTACTGCGTGTACGATGTGCCGCAATCATCGGGTTCTAACAGATCAGAATTTTGTTAATAGTTTAAAATTGAAATCCCTAAAATAACTATTTTTGTTCTATAAGTTATTTACTTAAAGATCTGAATTTTGTTAATAGTTTAAAATTAAAAACTCTAAATTAACTACTTCTGTTCTATAAGTTATTTACATGAAGATCAGAATTTTGTTAATAGTTTAAAATTGAAAACCCTAAAATAACTATTTTTGTTCTATAAGTTATTTACTTAAACATCTGCATTTTGTTAATAGTTTAAAATTGAAAACTCTAAAATACCTACTTTTGTTCTATAAGTTATTTACTTGAAGAACAGAATTTTGTAGCAATTTAAAATAAAAAACTTCTAACTAATACTTTAGTTCCTTAAGTTATTTACTTGAAGATCAGAATTTTGTTAATAGTTTAAAATTGAAAACCCTAAAATAACTACTTTTGTTCTATAAGTTATTTACTTGAAGAACAGAATTTTGTAGCAATTTAAAATAAAAATCTTCTAACTAATACTTTAGTTCCTTAAGTTATTTACTTGAAGATCAGAATTTTGTTAATAGTTTAAAATTGAAAATCCTAAAATAACTACTTTTGTTCTATAAGTTATTTACGAAGAACAGAATTTTGTAGCTATTTAAAATCAAAATCTTCTAACTAATACTTTAGTTCCTTAAGTTATTTACTTGAAGATCAGAATTTTGTTAATAGTTTAAAATTGAAAACCCTAAAATAACTACTTTTGTTCTATAAGTTATTTACTTGAAGATCTGCATTTTGTTAATAGTTTAAAATTAAAAACTCTAAATTAACTACTTCTGTTCTATAAGTTATTTACATGAAGATCAGAATTTTGTTAATAGTTTAAAATTGAAAACCCTAAAATAACTACTTTTGTTCTATAAGTTATTTACTTGAAGATTTGCATTTTGTTAATAGTTTAAAATTAAAGCTACAATCTAACTACTATTGTTCTTTTAGTTATTTACTTAAAGAACAGAAATATTTAGACAATTTAAAATCAAAATCTTCAAACTAATACTTTAGTTCTTTAAGTTATTTACTTGAAGATCAGAATTTTGTTAATAGTTTAAAATTGAAAACCCTAAAATAACTACTTTTGTTCTATAAGTTATTTACTTGAAGATCTGCATTTTGTTAATAGTTTATAATTAAAAACCCTAAATTAACTACTTCTGTTCTATAAGTTATATACATGAAGATCAGAATTTTGTTAATAGTTTAAAATTGAAAACCCTAAAATAACTATTTTTGTTTTATAAGTTATTTACTTAAAGATCTGAATTTTGTTAATAGTTTAAAATTAAAAACTCTAAATTAACTACTTCTGTTCTATAAGTTATTTACATGAAGATCAGAATTTTGTTAATAGTTTAAAATTGAAAACTCTAAAATACCTACTTTTGTTCTATAAGTTATTTACTTGAAGAACAGAATTTTGTAGCACTTTAAAATAAAAATCTTCTAACTAATACTTTAGTTCCTTAAGTTATTTACTTGAAGATCAGAATTTTGTTAATAGTTTAAAATTGAAAACCCTAAAATAACTACTTTTGTTCTATAAGTTATTTACTTGAAGATCTGCATTTTGTTAATAGTTTAAAATTAAAAACTCTAAATTAACTACTTCTGTTCTATAAGTTATTTACATGAAGATCAGAATTTTGTTAATAGTTTAAAATTGAAAACCCTAAAATAACTACTTTTGTTCTATAAGTTATTTACTTGAAGATTTGCATTTTGTTAATAGTTTAAATTTAAAAACTCTAAATTAACTACTTCTGTTCTATAAGTTATTTACTTGAAGATCAGAATTTTCTTATTAGTTTAAAATTGAAAACTCTAAAATAACTACTTTTGTTCTATAAGTTATTTACTTGAAGAACAGAATTTTGTACCAATTTTAAAAAAAATCTTCTAACTAATACTTTAGTTCCTTAAATTATTTACTTGAAGATCAGAATTTTGTCAATAGATTAAAATTGAAAACCCTAAAATAACTACTTTTGTTCTATAAGTTATTTACTTGAAGAAAAGAATTTTGAAGCAATTTAAAATCAAAATCTTCTAACTAATAATTTAGTTCTTTAAGTTATTTACTTGAAGATCAGAATTTTGCTAATAGTTTAAAATTGAAAACCCTAAAATAACTACTTTTGTTCTATAAGTTATTTACTTGAAGATCTGCATTTTGTTAATAGTTTAAAATTAAAAACTCTAAATTAACTACTTCTGTTCTATAAGTTATTTACTTGAAGATCTGCATTTTGTTAATAGTTTAAAATTAAAGCTATACTCTAACTACTTTTGTTCCTTTAGTTATTTACTTAAGGAACAGAAATATGTAGACAATTTAAAATCAATATCTTCAAACTAATACTTTAGTTCTTTAAGTTATTTACTTGAAGATCAGAATTTTGTTAATAGTTCAAAATTGAAAATACTAAAATAACTACGTTTGTTCTATAAGTTATTTACATGAAGATCAGAATTTTGTTAATAGTTTAAAATTGAAAACCCTAAAATAACTATTTTTGTTCTATAAGTTATTTACTTAAAGATCTGAATTTTGTTAATAGTTTAAAATTAAAAACTCTAAATTAACTACTTCTGTTCTATAAGTTATTTACATGAAGATCAGAATTTTGTTAATAGCTTAAAATTGAAAACCCTAAAATAACTACTTTTGTTCTATAAGTTATTTACTTGAAGATTTGCATTTTGTTAATAGTTTAAAATTAAAGCTATAATCTAACTACTATTGTTCTTTTAGTGATTTACTTAAAGAACAGAAATATGTAGACAATTTAAAATCAAAATCTTCAAACTAATACTTTAGTTCTTTAAGTTATTTACTTGAAGATCAGAATTTTGTTAATAGTTTAAAATTGAAAACCCTAAAATAACTACTTTTGTTCTATAAGTTATTTACTTGAAGATCTGCATTTTGTTAATAGTTTATAATTAAAAACCCTAAATTAACTACTACTGTTCTATAAGTTATATACATGAAGATCAGAATTTTGTTAATAGTTTAAAATTGAAAACCCTAAAATAACTATTTTTGTTCTATAAGTTATTTACTTAAAGATCTGAATTTTGTTAATAGTTTAAAATTAAAAACTCTAAATTAACTACTTCTGTTCTATAAGTTATTTACATGAAGATCAGAATTTTGTTAATAGTTTAAAATTGAAAACCCTAAAATAACTATTTTTGTTCTATAAGTTATTTACTTAAACATCTGCATTTTGTTAATAGTTTAAAATTGAAAACTCTAAAATACCTACTTTTGTTCTATAAGTTATTTACTTGAAGAACAGAATTTTGTAGCAATTTAAAATAAAAATCTTCTAACTAATACTTTAGTTCCTTAAGTTATTTACTTGAAGATCAGAATTTTGTTAATAGTTTAAAATTGAAAACCCTAAAATAACTATTTTTGTTCTATAAGTTATTTACATGAAGATCAGAATTTTGTAAATATTTTAAAATTGAAAACCCTAAAATAACTATTTTTGTTCTATAAGTTATTTACTTGAAGATCTGCATTTTGTTAATAGTTTAAAATTAAAAACTCTAAATTAACTACTTCTGTTCTATAAGTTATTTACATGAAGATCAGAATTTTGTTAATAGTTTAAAATTGAAAACCCTAAAATAACTACTTTTGTTCTATAAGTTATTTACTTGAAGATTTGCATTTTGTTAATAGTTTAAAATTAAAGCTACAATCTAACTACTATTGTTCTTTTAGTTATTTACTTAAAGAACAGAAATATGTAGACAATTTAAAATCAAAATCTTCAAACTAATACTTTAGTTCTTTAAGTTATTTACTTGAAGATCAGAATTTTGTTAATAGTTTAAAATTGAAAACCCTAAAATAACTACTTTTGTTCTATAAGTTATTTACTTGAAGATCTGCATTTTGTTAATAGTTTATAATTAAAAACCCTAAATTAACTACTTCTGTTCTATAAGTTATATACATGAAGATCAGAATTTTGTTAATAGTTTAAAATTGAAAACCCTAAAATAACTATTTTTGTTCTATAAGTTATTTACTTAAAGATCTGAATTTTGTTAATAGTTTAAAATTGAAAACCCTAAAATAACTATTTTTGTTTTATAAGTTATTTACTTAAAGATCTGAATTTTGTTAATAGTTTAAAATTAAAAACTCTAAATTAACTACTTCTGTTCTATAAGTTATTTACATGAAGATCAGAATTTTGTTAATAGTTTAAAATTGAAAACTCTAAAATACCTACTTTTGTTCTATAAGTTATTTACTTGAAGAACAGAATTTTGTAGCACTTTAAAATAAAAATCTTCTAACTAATACTTTAGTTCCTTAAGTTATTTACTTGAAGATCAGAATTTTGTTAATAGTTTAAAATTGAAAACCCAAAAATAACTACTTTTGTTCTATAAGTTATTTACTTGAAGATCTGCATTTTGTTAATAGTTTAAAATTAAAAACTCTAAATTAACTACTTCTGTTCTATAAGTTATTTACATGAAGATCAGAATTTTGTTAATAGTTTAAAATTGAAAACCCTAAAATAACTACTTTTGTTCTATAAGTTATTTACTTGAAGATTTGCATTTTGTTAATAGTTTAAATTTAAAAACTCTAAATTAACTACTTCTGTTCTATAAGTTATTTACTTGAAGATCAGAATTTTCTTATTAGTTTAAAATTGAAAACTCTAAAATAACTACTTTTGTTCTATAAGTTATTTACTTGAAGAACAGAATTTTGTACCAATTTTAAAAAAAATCTTCTAACTAATACTTTAGTTCCTTAAATTATTTACTTGAAGATCAGAATTTTGTCAATAGATTAAAATTGAAAACCCTAAAATAACTACTTTTGTTCTATAAGTTATTTACTTGAAGAAAAGAATTTTGAAGCAATTTAAAATCAAAATCTTCTAACTAATAATTTAGTTCTTTAAGTTATTTACTTGAAGATCAGAATTTTGCTAATAGTTTAAAATTGAAAACCCTAAAATAACTACTTTTGTTCTATAAGTTATTTACTTGAAGATCTGCATTTTGTTAATAGTTTAAAATTAAAAACTCTAAATTAACTACTTCTGTTCTATAAGTTATTTACTTGAAGATCTGCATTTTGTTAATAGTTTAAAATTAAAGCTATACTCTAACTACTTTTGTTCCTTTAGTTATTTACTTAAGGAACAGAAATATGTAGACAATTTAAAATCAATATCTTCAAACTAATACTTTAGTTCTTTAAGTTATTTACTTGAAGATCAGAATTTTGTTAATAGTTCAAAATTGAAAATACTAAAATAACTACGTTTGTTCTATAAGTTATTTACATGAAGATCAGAATTTTGTTAATAGTTTAAAATTGAAAACCCTAAAATAACTATTTTTGTTCTATAAGTTATTTACTTAAAGATCTGAATTTTGTTAATAGTTTAAAATTAAAAACTCTAAATTAACTACTTCTGTTCTATAAGTTATTTACATGAAGATCAGAATTTTGTTAATAGTTTAAAATTGAAAACCCTAAAATAACTACTTTTGTTCTATAAGTTATTTACTTGAAGATTTGCATTTTGTTAATAGTTTAAAATTAAAGCTATAATCTAACTACTATTGTTCTTTTAGTGATTTACTTAAAGAACAGAAATATGTAGACAATTTAAAATCAAAATCTTCAAACTAATACTTTAGTTCTTTAAGTTATTTACTTGAAGATCAGAATTTTGTTAATAGTTTAAAATTGAAAACCCTAAAATAACTACTTTTGTTCTATAAGTTATTTACTTGAAGATCTGCATTTTGTTAATAGTTTATAATTAAAAACCCTAAATTAACTACTACTGTTCTATAAGTTATATACATGAAGATCAGAATTTTGTTAATAGTTTAAAATTGAAAACCCTAAAATAACTATTTTTGTTCTATAAGTTATTTACTTAAAGATCTGAATTTTGTTAATAGTTTAAAATTAAAAACTCTAAATTAACTACTTCTGTTCTATAAGTTATTTACATGAAGATCAGAATTTTGTTAATAGTTTAAAATTGAAAACCCTAAAATAACTATTTTTGTTCTATAAGTTATTTACTTAAACATCTGCATTTTGTTAATAGTTTAAAATTGAAAACTCTAAAATACCTACTTTTGTTCTATAAGTTATTTACTTGAAGAACAGAATTTTGTAGCAATTTAAAATAAAAATCTTCTAACTAATACTTTAGTTCCTTAAGTTATTTACTTGAAGATCAGAATTTTGTTAATAATTTAAAATTGAAAACCCTAAAATAACTATTTTTGTTCTATAAGTTATTTACTTAAAGATCTGCATTTTGTTAATAGTTTAAAATTAAAAACTCTAAATTAACTACTTCTGTTCTATAAGTTATTTACTTGAAGATCTGCATTTTGTTAATAGTTTATAATTAAAAACCCTAAATTAACTACTTCTGTTCTATAAGTTATATACATGAAGATCAGAATTTTGTTAATAGTTTAAAATTGAAAACCCTAAAATAACTATTTTTGTTCTATAAGTTATTTACTTAAAGATCTGAATTTTGTTAATAGTTTAAAATTGAAAACCCTAAAATAACTATTTTTGTTTTATAAGTTATTTACTTAAAGATCTGACTTTTGTTAATAGTTTAAAATTAAAAACTCTAAATTAACTACTTCTGTTCTATAAGTTATTTACATGAAGATCAGAATTTTGTTAATAGTTTAAAATTGAAAACTCTAAAATACCTACTTTTGTTCTATAAGTTATTTACTTGAAGAACAGAATTTTGTAGCACTTTAAAATAAAAATCTTCTAACTAATACTTTAGTTCCTTAAGTTATTTACTTGAAGATCAGAATTTTGTTAATAGTTTAAAATTGAAAACCCTAAAATAACTACTTTTGTTCTATAAGTTATTTACTTGAAGATCTGCATTTTGTTAATAGTTTAAAATTAAAAACTCTAAATTAACTACTTCTGTTCTATAAGTTATTTACATGAAGATCAGTATTTTGTTAATAGTTTAAAATTGAAAACCCTAAAATAACTACTTTTGTTCTATAAGTTATTTACTTGAAGATTTGCATTTTGTTAATAGTTTAAATTTAAAAACTCTAAATTAACTACTTCTGTTCTATAAGTTATTTACTTGAAGATCAGAATTTTCTTAATAGTTTAAAATTGAAAACTCTAAAATAACTACTTTTGTTCTATAAGTTATTTACTTGAAGAACAGAATTTTGTACCAATTTTAAAAAAAATCTTCTAACTAATACTTTAGTTCCTTAAGTTATTTACTTGAAGATCAGAATTTTGTCAATAGATTAAAATTGAAAACCCTAAAATAACTACTTTTGTTCTATAAGTTATTTACTTGAAGAAAAGAATTTTGAAGCAATTTAAAATGAAAATCTTCTAACTAATAATTTAGTTCTTTAAGTTATTTACTTGAAGATCAGAATTTTGCTAATAGTTTAAAATTGAAAACCCTAAAATAACTACTTTTGTTCTATAAGTTATTTACTTGAAGATCTGCATTTTGTTAATAGTTTAAAATTAAAAACTCTAAATTAACTACTTCTGTTCTATAAGTTATTTACTTGAAGATCTGCATTTTGTTAAAGTTTAAAATTAAAGCTATACTCTAACTACTTTTGTTCCTTTAGTTATTTACTTAAAGAACAGAAATATGTAGACAATTTAAAATCAAAATCTTCAAACTAATACTTTAGTTCTTTAAGTTTTTTACTTGAAGATCAGAATTTTGTTAATAGTTCAAAATTGAAAATACTAAAATAACTACGTTTGTTCTATAAGTTATTTACATGAAGATCAGAATTTTGTTAATAGTTTAAAATTGAAAACCCTAAAATAACTATTTTTGTTCTATAAGTTATTTACTTAAAGATCTGAATTTTGTTAATAGTTTAAAATTAAAAACTCTAAATTAACTACTTCTGTTCTATAAGTTATTTACATGAAGATCAGAATTTTGTTAATAGTTTAAAATTGAAAACCCTAAAATAACTACTTTTGTTCTATAAGTTATTTACGTGAAGATTTGCATTTTGTTAATAGTTTAAAATTAAAGCTATAATCTAACTACTATTGTTCTTTTAGTTATTTACTTAAAGAACAGAAATATGTAGACAATTTAAAATCAAAATCTTCAAACTAATACTTTAGTTCTTTAAGTTATTTACTTGAAGATCAGAATTTTGTTAATAGTTTAAAATTGAAAACCCTAAAATAACTACTTTTGTTCTATAAGTTATTTACTTGAAGATCTGCATTTTGTTAATAGTTTATAATTAAAAACCCTAAATTAACTACTACTGTTCTATAAGTTATATACATGAAGATCAGAATTTTGTTAATAGTTTAAAATTGAAAACCCTAAAATAACTATTTTTGTTCTATAAGTTATTTACTTAAAGATCTGAATTTTGTTAATAGTTTAAAATTAAAAACTCTAAATTAACTACTTCTGTTCTATAAGTTATTTACATGAAGATCAGAATTTTGTTAATAGTTTAAAATTGAAAACCCTAAAATAACTATTTTTGTTCTATAAGTTATTTACTTAAACATCTGCATTTTGTTAATAGTTTATAATTGAAAACTCTAAAATACCTACTTTTGTTCTATAAGTTATTTACTTGAAGAACAGAATTTTGTAGCAATTTAAAATAAAAATCTTCTAACTAATACTTTAGTTCCTTAAGTTATTTACTTGAAGATCAGAATTTTGTTAATAGTTTAAAATTGAAAACCCTAAAATAACTATTTTTGTTCTATAAGTTATTTACATGAAGTACAGAATTTTGTAAATATTTTAAAATTGAAAACCCTAAAATAACTATTTTTGTTCTATAAGTTATTTACTTAAAGATCTGTATTTTGTTAATAGTTTAAAATTAAAAACTCTAAATTAACTACTTCTGTTCTATAAGTTATTTACATGAAGATCAGAATTTTGTTAATAGTTTAAAATTGAAAACCCTAAAATAACTACTTTTGTTCTATAAGTTATTCACTTGAAGATTTGCATTTTGTTAATAGTTTAAATTTAAAAACTCTAAATTAACTACTTCTGTTCTATAAGTTATTTACTTGAAGATCAGAATTTTCTTAATAGTTTAAAATTGAAAACTCTAAAATAACTACTTTTGTTCTATAAGTTATTTACTTGAAGAACAGAATTTTGTACCAATTTTAAATAAAAATCTTCTAACTAATACTTTAGTTCCTTAAGTTATTTACTTGAAGATCAGAATTTTGTTAATAGATTAAAATTGAAAACCCTAAAATAACTACTTTTGTTCTATAAGTTATTTACTTGAAGAAAAGAATTTTGTTAATAGTTTAAAATTAAAGCTATACTCTAACTACTTTTGTTCCTTTAGTTATTTACTTAAAGAACAGAAATATGTAGACAATTTAAAATCAAAATCTTCAAACTAATACTTTAGTTCTTTAAGTTATTTACTTGAAGATCAGAATTTTGTTAATAGTTCAAAATTGAAAATACTAAAATAACTACGTTTGTTCTATAAGTTATTTACATGAAGATCAGAATTTTGTTAATAGTTTAAAATTGAAAACCCTAAAATAACTATTTTTGTTCTATAAGTTATTTACTTAAAGATCTGAATTTTTATAATAGTTTAAAATTAAAAACTCTAAATTAACTACTTCTGTTCTATAAGTTATTTACATGAAGATCAGAATTTTGTTAATAGTTTAAAATTGAAAACCCTAAAATAACTATTTTTGTTCTATAAGTTATTTACTTAAACATCTGCATTTTGTTAATAGTTTAAAATTGAAAACTCTAAAATACCTACTTTTGTTCTATAAGTTATTTACTTGAAGAACAGAATTTTGTAGCAATTTAAAATAAAAATCTTCTAACTAATACTTTAGTTCCTTAAGTTATTTACTTGAAGATCAGAATTTTGTTAATAGTTTAAAATTGAAAATCCTAAAATAACTACTTTTGTTCTATAAGTTATTTACGAAGAACAGAATTTTGTAGCTATTTAAAATCAAAATCTTCTAACTAATACTTTAGTTCCTTAAGTTATTTACTTGAAGATCAGAATTTTGTTAATAGTTTAAAATTGAAAACCCTAAAATAACTACTTTTGTTCTATAAGTTATTTACTTGAAGATCTGCATTTTGTTAATAGTTTAAAATTGAAAACCCTAAAATAACTACTTCTGTTCTATAAGTTATTTACATGAAGATCAGAATTTTGTTAATAGTTTAAAATTGAAAACCCTAAAATAACTATTTTTGTTCTATAAGTTATTTACTTAAACATCTGCATTTTGTTAATAGTTTAAAATTGAAAACTCTAAAATACCTACTTTTGTTCTATAAGTTATTTACTTGAAGAACAGAATTTTGTAGCAATTTAAAATAAAAATCTTCTAACTAATACTTTAGTTCCTTAAGTTATTTACTTGAAGATCAGAATTTTGTTAATAGTTTAAAATTGAAAACCCTAAAATAACTATTTTTGTTCTATAAGTTATTTACATGAAGTACAGAATTTTGTAAATATTTTAAAATTGAAAACCCTAAAATAACTATTTTTGTTCTATAAGTTATTTACTTAAAGATCTGCATTTTGTTAATAGTTTAAAATTAAAAACTCTAAATTAACTACTTCTGTTCTATAAGTTATTTACATGAAGATCAGAATTTTGTTAATAGTTTAAAATTGAAAACCCTAAAATAACGACTTTTGTTCTATAAGTTATTTACTTGAAGATTTGCATTTTGTTAATAGTTTAAATTTAAAAACTCTAAATTAACTACTTCTGTTCTCTAAGTTATTTACTTGAAGATCAGAATTTTCTTAATAGTTTAAAATTGAAAACTCTAAAATAACTACTTTTGTTCTATAAGTTATTTACTTGAAGAACAGAATTTTGTACCAATTTTAAATAAAAATCTTCTAACTAATACTTTAGTTCCTTAAGTTATTTACTTGAAGATCAGAATTTTGTTAATAGATTAAAATTGAAAACCCTAAAATAACTACTTTTGTTCTATAAGTTATTTACTTGAAGAAAAGAATTTTGAAGCAATTTAAAATCAAAATCTTCTAACTAATAATTTAGTTCTTTAAGTTATTTACTTGAAGATCAGAATTTTGCTAATAGTTTAAAATTGAAAACCCTAAAATAACTACTTTTGTTCTATAAGTTATTTACTTGAAGATCTGCATTTTGTTAATAGTTTAAAATTAAAGCTATACTCTAACTACTTTTGTTCCTTTAGTTATTTACTTAAAGAACAGAAATATGTAGACAATTTAAAATCAAAATCTTCAAACTAATACTTTAGTTCTTTAAGTTATTTACTTGAAGATCAGAATTTTGTTAATAGTTCAAAATTGAAAATACTAAAATAGCTACGTTTGTTCTATAAGTTATTTACATGAAGATCAGAATTTTGTTAATAGTTTAAAATTGAAAACCCTAAAATAACTATTTTTGTTCTATAAGTTATTTACTTAAAGATCTGAATTTTGTTAATAGTTTAAAATTAAAAACTCTAAATTAACTACTTCTGTTCTATAAGTTATTTACATGAAGATCAGAATTTTGTTAATAGTTTAAAATTGAAAACCCTAAAATAACTATTTTTGTTCTATAAGTTATTTACTTAAACATCTGCATTTTGTTAATAGTTTAAAATTGAAAACTCTAAAATACCTACTTTTGTTCTATAAGTTATTTACTTGAAGAACAGAATTTTGTAGCAATTTAAAATAAAAATCTTCTAACTAATACTTTAGTTCCTTAAGTTATTTACTTGAAGATCAGAATTTTGTTAATAGTTTAAAATTGAAAACCCTAAAATAACTACTTTTGTTCTATATGTTATTTACTTGAAGAACAGAATTTTGTAGCAATTTAAAATAAAAATCTTCTAACTAATACTTTAGTTCCTTAAGTTATTTACTTGAAGATCAGAATTTTGTTAATAGTTTAAAATTGAAAATCCTAAAATAACTACTTTTGTTCTATAAGTTATTTACGAAGAACAGAATTTTGTAGCTATTTAAAATCAAAATCTTCTAACTAATACTTTAGTTCCTTAAGTTATTTACTTGAAGATCAGAATTTTGTTAATAGTTTAAAATTGAAAACCCTAAAATAACTACTTTTGTTCTATAAGTTATTTACTTGAAGATCTGCATTTTGTTAATAGTTTAAAATTAAAAACTCTAAATTAACTACTTCTGTTCTATAAGTTATTTACATGAAGATCAGAATTTTGTTAATAGTTTAAAATTGAAAACCCTAAAATAACTACTTTTGTTCTATAAGTTATTTACTTGAAGATTTGCATTTTGTTAATAGTTTAAAATTAAAGCTACAATCTAACTACTATTGTTCTTTTAGTTATTTACTTAAAGAACAGAAATATGTAGACAATTTAAAATCAAAATCTTTAAACTAATACTTTAGTTCTTTAAGTTATTTACTTGAAGATCAGAATTTTGTTAATAGTTTAAAATTGAAAACCCTAAAATAACTACTTTTGTTCTATAAGTTATTTACTTGAAGATCTGCATTTTGTTAATAGTTTATAATTAAAAACCCTAAATTAACTACTTCTGTTCTATAAGTTATATACATGAAGATCAGAATTTTGTTAATAGTTTAAAATTGAAAACCCTAAAATAACTATTTTTGTTCTATAAGTTATTTACTTAAAGATCTGAATTTTGTTAATAGTTTAAAATTAAAAACTCTAAATTAACTACTTCTGTTCTATAAGTTATTTACATGAAGATCAGAATTTTGTTAATAGTTTAAAATTGAAAACCCTAAAATAACTATTTTTGTTCTATAAGTTACTTACTTAAACATCTGCATTTTGTTAATAGTTTAAAATTGAAAACTCTAAAATACCTACTTTTGTTCTATAAGTTATTTACTTGAAGAACAGAATTTTGTAGCAATTTAAAATAAAAATCTTCTTACTAATACTTTAGTTCTTTAAGTTATTTACTTGAAGATCAGAATTTTGTTAATAGTTTAAAATTGAAAACCCTAAAATAACTATTTTTCTTCTATAAGTTATTTACATGAAGTACAGAATTTTGTAAATATTTTAAAATTGAAAACCCAAAAATAACTATTTTTGTTCTATAAGTTATTTACTTAAAGATCTGCATTTTGTTAATAGTTTAAAATTAAAAACTCTAAATTAACTACTTCTGTTCTATAAGTTATTTACATGAAGATCAGAATTTTGTTAATAGTTTAAAATTGAAAACCCTAAAATAACTACTTTTGTTCTATAAGTTATTTACTTGAAGATTTGCATTTTGTTAATAGTTTAAATTTAAAAACTCTAAATTAACTACTTCTGTTCTATAAGTTATTTACTTGAAGATCAGAATTTTCTTAATAGTTTAAAATTGAAAACTCTAAAATAACTACTTTTGTTCTATAAGTTATTTACTTGAAGAACAGAATTTTGTACCAATTTTAAATAAAAATCTTCTAACTAATACTTTAGTTCCTTAAGTTATTTACTTGAAGATCAGAATTTTGTTAATAGATTAAAATTGAAAACCCTAAAATAACTACTTTTGTTCTATAAGTTATTTACTTGAAGAAAAGAATTTTGAAGCAATTTAAAATCAAAATCTTCTAACTAATAATTTAGTTCTTTAAGTTATTTACTTGAAGATCAGAATTTTGCTAATAGTTTAAAATTGAAAACCCTAAAATAACTACTTTTGTTCTATAAGTTATTTACTTGAAGATCTGCATTTGTTAATAGTTTAAAATTAAAGCTATACTCTAACTACTTTTGTTCCTTTAGTTATTTACTTAAAGAACAGAAATATGTAGACAATTTAAAATCAAAATCTTCAAACTAATACTTTAGTTCTTTAAGTTATTTACTTGAAGATCAGAATTTTGTTAATAGTTCAAAATTGAAAATACTAAAATAACTACGTTTGTTCTATAAGTTATTTACATGAAGATCAGAATTTTGTTAATAGTTTAAAATTGAAAACCCTAAAATAACTATTTTTGTTCTATAAGTTATTTACTTAAAGATCTGAATTTTGTTAATAGTTTAAAATTAAAAACTCTAAATTAACTACTTCTGTTCTATAAGTTATTTACATGAAGATCAGAATTTTGTTAATAGTTTAAAATTGAAAACTCTAAAATACCTACTTTTGTTCTATAAGTTATTTACTTGAAGAACAGAATTTTGTAGCAATTTAAAATAAAAATCTTCTAACTAATACTTTAGTTCCTTAAGTTATTTACTTGAAGATCAGAATTTTGTTAATAGTTTAAAATTGAAAACCCTAAAATAACTACTTTTGTTCTATATGTTATTTACTTGAAGAACAGAATTTTGTAGCAATTTAAAATAAAAATCTTCTAACTAATACTTTAGTTCCTTAAGTTATTTACTTGAAGATCAGAATTTTGTTAATAGTTTAAAATTGAAAATCCTAAAATAACTACTTTTGTTCTATAAGTTATTTACGAAGAACAGAATTTTGTAGCTATTTAAAATCAAAATCTTCTAACTAATACTTTAGTTCCTTAAGTTATTTACTTGAAGATCAGAATTTTGTTAATAGTTTAAAATTGAAAACCCTAAAATAACTACTTTTGTTCTATAAGTTATTTACTTGAAGATCTGCATTTTGTTAATAGTTTAAAATTAAAAACTCTAAATTAACTACTTCTGTTCTATAAGTTATTTACATGAAGATCAGAATTTTGTTAATAGTTTAAAATTGAAAACCCTAAAATAACTACTTTTGTTCTATAAGTTATTTACTTGAAGATTTGCATTTTGTTAATAGTTTAAAATTAAAGCTACAATCTAACTACTATTGTTCTTTTAGTTATTTACTTAAAGAACAGAAATATGTAGACAATTTAAAATCAAAATCTTCAAACTAATACTTTAGTTCTTTAAGTTATTTACTTGAAGATCAGAATTTTGTTAATAGTTTAAAATTGAAAACCCTAAAATAACTACTTTTGTTCTATAAGTTATTTACTTGAAGATCTGCATTTTGTTAATAGTTTATAATTAAAAACCCTAAATTAACTGCTTCTGTTCTATAAGTTATATACATGAAGATCAGAATTTTGTTAATAGTTTAAAATTGAAAACCCTAAAATAACTGTTTTTGTTCTATAAGTTATTTACTTAAAGATCTGAATTTTGTTAATAGTTTAAAATTGAAAACCCTAAAATAACCATTTTTGTTTTATAAGTTATTTACTTAAAGATCTGAATTTTGTTAATAGTTTAAAATTAAAAACTCTAAATTAACTACTTCTGTTCTATAAGTTATTTACATGAAGATCAGAATTTTGTTAATAGTTTAAAATTGAAAACTCTAAAATACCTACTTTTGTTCTATAAGTTATTTACTTGAAGAACAGAATTTTGTAGCACTTTAAAATAAAAATCTTCTAACTAATACTTTAGTTCCTTAAGTTATTTACTTGAAGATCAGAATTTTGTTAATAGTTTAAAATTGAAAACCCTAAAATAACTACTTTTGTTCTATAAGTTATTTACTTGAAGATCTGCATTTTGTTAATAGTTTAAAATTAAAAACTCTAAATTAACTACTTCTGTTCTATAAGTTATTTACATGAAGATCAGAATTTTGTTAATAGTTTAAAATTGAAAACCCTAAAATAACTACTTTTGTTCTATAAGTTATTTACTTGAAGATTTGCATTTTGTTAATAGTTTAAATTTAAAAACTCTAAATTAACTACTTCTGTTCTATAAGTTATTTACTTGAAGATCAGAATTTTCTTAATAGTTTAAAATTGAAAACTCTAAAATAACTACTTTTGTTCTATAAGTTATTTACTTGAAGAACAGAATTTTGTACCAATTTAAAAAAAAATCTTCTAACTAATACTTTAGTTCCTTAAGTTATTTACTTGAAGATCAGAATTTTGTCAATAGATTAAAATTGAAAACCCTAAAATAACTACTTTTGTTTTATAAGTTATTTACTTGAAGAAAAGAATTTTGAAGCAATTTAAAATCAAAATCTTCTAACTAATAATTTAGTTCTTTAAGTTATTTACTTGAAGATCAGAATTTTGCTAATAGTTTAAAATTGAAAACCATAAAATAACTACTTTTGTTCTATAAGTTATTTACTTGAAGATCTGCATTTTGTTAATAGTTTAAAATTAAAGCTATACTCTAACTACTTTTGTTCCTTTAGTTATTTACTTAAAGAACAGAAATATGTAGACGATTTAAAATCAAAATCTTCAAACTAATACTTTAGTTCTTTAAGTTATTTACTTGAAGATCAGAATTTTGTTAATAGTTCAAAATTGAAAATACTAAAATAACTACGTTTGTTCTATAAGTTATTTACATGAAGATCAGAATTTTGTTAATAGTTTAAAATTGAAAACCCTAAAATAACTATTTTTGTTCTATAAGTTATTTACTTAAAGATCTGAATTTTGTTAATAGTTTAAAATTAAAAACTCTAAATTAACTACTTCTGTTCTATAAGTTATTTACATGAAGATCAGAATTTTGTTAATAGATTAAAATTGAAAACCCTAAAATAACTACTTTTGTTCTATAAGTTATTTACTTGAAGATTTGCATTTTGTTAATAGTTTAAAATTAAAGCTATAATCTAACTACTATTGTTCTTTTAGTTATTTTCTTAAAGAACAGAAATATGTAGACAATTTAAAATCAAAATCTTCAAACTAATACTTTAGTTCTTTAAGTTATTTACTTGAAGATCAGAATTTTGTTAATAGTTTAAAATTGAAAACCCTAAAATAACTATTTTTGTTCTATAAGTTATTTACTTGAAGATCTGCATTTTGTTAATAGTTTATAATTAAAAACCCTAAATTAACTACTACTGTTCTATAAGTTATATACATGAAGATCAGAATTTTGTTAATAGTTTAAAATTGAAAACCCTAAAATAACTACTTTTGTTCTATAAGTTATTTACTTGAAGATTTGCATTTTGTTAATAGTTTAAAATTTAAGCTATAATCTAACTACTATTGTTCTTTTAGTTATTTACTTAAAGAACAGAAATATGTAGACAATTTAAAATCAAAATCTTCAAACTAATACTTTAGTTCTTTAAGTTATTTACTTGAAGATCAGAATTTTGTTAATAGTTTAAAATTGAAAACCCTAAAATAACTACTTTTGTTCTATAAGTTATTTACTTGAAGATCTGCATTTTGTTAATAGTTTATAATTAAAAACCCTAAATTAACTACTACTGTTCTATAAGTTATATACATGAAGATCAGAATTTTGTTAATAGTTTAAAATTGAAAACCCTAAAATAACTATTTTTGTTCTATAAGTTATTTACTTGAAGATCTGCATTTTGTTAATAGTTTAAATTTAAAAACTCTAAATTAACTACTTCTGTTCTATAAGTTATTTACTTGAAGATCAGAATTTTCTTAATAGTTTAAAATTGAAAACTCTAAAATAACTACTTTTGTTCTATAAGTTATTTACTTGAAGAACAGAATTTTGTACCAATTTTAAATAAAAATCTTCTAACTAATACTTTAGTTCCTTAAGTTATTTACTTGAAGATCAGAATTTTGTTAATAGATTAAAATTGAAAACCCTAAAATAACTACTTTTGTTCTATAAGTTATTTACTTGAAGAAAAGAATTTTGAAGCAATTTAAAATCAAAATCTTCTAACTAATAATTTAGTTCTTTAAGTTATTTACTTGAAGATCAGAATTTTGCTAATAGTTTAAAATTGAAAACCCTAAAATAACTACTTTTGTTCTATAAGTTATTTACTTGAAGATCTGCATTTTGTTAAGAGTTTAAAATTAAAGCTATACTCTAACTACTTTTGTTCCTTTAGTTATTTACTTAAAGAACAGAAATATGTACACAATTTAAAATCAAAATCTTCAAACTAATACTTTAGTTCTTTAAGTTATTTACTTGAAGATCAGAATTTTGTTAATAGTTCAAAATTGAAAATACTAAAATAACTACGTTTGTTCTATAAGTTATTTACATGAAGATCAGAATTTTGTTAATAGTTTAAAATTGAAAACCCTAAAATAACTATTTTTGTTCTATAAGTTATTTACTTAAAGATCTGAATTTTGTTAATAGTTTAAAATTAAAAACTCTAAATTAACTACTTCTGTTCTATAAGTTATTTACATGAAGATCAGAATTTTGTTAATAGTTTAAAATTGAAAACCCTAAAATAACTATTTTTGTTCTATAAGTTATTTACTTAAACATCTGCATTTTGTTAATAGTTTAAAATTGAAAACTCTAAAATACCTACTTTTGTTCTATAAGTTATTTACTTGAAGAACAGAATTTTGTAGCAATTTAAAATAAAAATCTTCTAACTAATACTTTAGTTCCTTAAGTTATTTACTTGAAGATCAGAATTTTGTTAATAGTTTAAAATTGAAAATCCTAAAATAACTACTTTTGTTCTATAAGTTATTTACGAAGAACAGAATTTTGTAGCTATTTAAAATCAAAATCTTCTAACTAATACTTTAGTTCCTTAAGTTATTTACTTGAAGATCAGAATTTTGTTAATAGTTTAAAATTGAAAACCCTAAAATAACTACTTTTGTTCTATAAGTTATTTACTTGAAGATCTGCATTTTGTTAATAGTTTAAAATTAAAAACTCTAAATTAACTACTTCTGTTCTATAAGTTATTTACATGAAGATCAGAATTTTGTTAATAGTTTAAAATTGAAAACCCTAAAATAACTACTTTTGTTCTATATGTTATTTACTTGAAGATTTGCATTTTGTTAATAGTTTAAAATTAAAGCTACAATCTAACTACTATTGTTCTTTTAGTTATTTACTTAAAGAACAGAAATATGTAGACAATTTAAAATCAAAATCTTCAAATTAATACTTTAGTTCTTTAAGTTATTTACTTGAAGATCAGAATTTTGATAATAGTTTAAAATTGAAAACCCTAAAATAACTACTTTTGTTCTATAAGTTATTTACTTGAAGATCTGCATTTTGTTAATAGTTTATAATTAAAAACCCTAAATTAACTACTTCTGTTCTATAAGTTATATACATGAAGATCAGAATTTTGTTAATAGTTTAAAATTGAAAACCCTAAAATAACTATTTTTGTTCTATAAGTTATTTACTTAAAGATCTGAATTTTGTTAATAGTTTAAAATTGAAAACCCTAAAATAACTATTTTTGTTTTATAAGTTATTTACTTAAAGATCTGAATTTTGTTAATAGTTTAAAATTAAAAACTCTAAATTAACTACTTCTGTTCTATAAGTTATTTACATGAAGATCAGAATTTTGTTAATAGTTTAAAATTGAAAACTCTAAAATACCTACTTTTGTTCTATAAGTTATTTACTTGAAGAACAGAATTTTGTAGCACTTTAAAATAAAAATCTTCTAACTAATACTTTAGTTCCTTAAGTTATTTACTTGAAGATCAGAATTTTGTTTATAGTTTAAAATTGAAAACCCTAAAATAACTACTTTTGTTCTATAAGTTATTTACTTGAAGATCTGCATTTTGTTAATAGTTTAAAATTAAAAACTCTAAATTAACTACTTCTGTTCTATAAGTTATTTACATGAAGATCAGAATTTTGTTAATAGTTTAAAATTGAAAACCCTAAAATAACTACTTTTGTTCTATAAGTTATTTACTTGAAGATTTGCATTTTGTTAATAGTTTAAATTTAAAAACTCTAAATTAACTACTTCTGTTCTATAAGTTATTTACTTGAAGATCAGAATTTTCTTAATAGTTTAAAATTGAAAACTCTAAAATAACTACTTTTGTTCTATAAGTTATTTACTTGAAGAACAGAATTTTGTACCAATTTAAAAAAAAATCTTCTAACTAATACTTTAGTTCCTTAAGTTATTTACTTGAAGATCAGAATTTTGTCAATAGATTAAAATTGAAAACCCTAAAATAACTACTTTTGTTCTATAAGTTATTTACTTGAAGAAAAGAATTTTGAAGCAATTTAAAATCAAAATCTTCTAACTAATAATTTAGTTCTTTAAGTTATTTACTTGAAGATCAGAATTTTGCTAATAGTTTAAAATTGAAAACCCTAAAATAACTACTTTTGTTCTATAAGTTATTTACTTGAAGATCTGCATTTTGTTAATAGTTTAAAATTAAAGCTATACTCTAACTACTTTTGTTCCTTTAGTTATTTACTTAAAGAACAGAAATATGTAGACAATTTAAAATCAAAATCTTCAAACTAATACTTTAGTTCTTTAAGTTATTTACTTGAAGATCAGAATTTTGTTAATAGTTCAAAATTGAAAATACTAAAATAACTACGTTTGTTCTATAAGTTATTTACTTGAAGATCAGAATGTTGTTAATAGTTTAAAATTGAAAACCCTAAAATAACTACTTTTGTTCTATAAGTTATTTACTTGAAGATCTGCATTTTGTTAATTGTTTAAAATTAAAAACTCTAAATTAACTACTTCTGTTCTATAAGTTATTTACTTGAAGATCAGAATTTTGTTAATAGTTTAAAATTGAAAACCCGAAAATAACTACTTTTGTTCTATAAGTTGTTTACTTGAAGATCTGCATTTAGTTAATAGTTTAAAATTAAAAACTCTAAATTAACTACTTCTGTTCTATAAGTTATTTACTTGAAGATCAGAATTTTGTTAATAGTTTAAAATTGAAAACCCTAAAATAACTACTTTTGTTCTATAAGTTATTTACTTGAAGATCTGCATTTTGTTAATAGTTTATAATTAAAAACCCTAAATTAACTACTACTGTTCTATAAGTTATATACATGAAGATCAAAATTTTGTTAATAGTTTAAAATTGAAAACCCTAAAATAACTATTTTTGTTCTATAAGTTATTTACTTAAAGATCTGAATTTTGTTAATAGTTTAAAATTAAAAACTCTAAATTAACTACTTCTGTTCTATAAGTTATTTACATGAAGATCAGAATTTTGTTAATAGTTTAAAATTGAAAACCCTAAAATAACTATTTTTGTTCTATAAGTTATTTACTTAAAGATCTGAATTTTGTTAATAGTTTAAAATTAAAAACTCTAAATTAACTACTTCTGTTCTATAAGTTATTTACATGAAGATCAGAATTTTGTTAATAGTTTAAAATTGAAAACCCTAAAATAACTACTTTTGTTCTATAAGTTATTTACTTGAAGATTTGCATTTTGTTAATAGTTTAAAATTAAAGCTATAATCTAACTACTATTGTTCTTTTAGTTATTTACTTAAAGAACAGAAATATGTAGACAATTTAAAATCAAAATCTTCAAACTAATACTTTAGTTCTTTAAGTTATTTACTTGAAGATCAGAATTTTGTTAATAGTTTAAAATTGAAAACCCTAAAATAACTACTTTTGTTCTATAAGTTATTTACTTGAAGATCTGCATTTTGTTAATAGTTTATAATTAAAAACCCTAAATTAACTACTACTGTTCTATAAGTTATATACATGAAGATCAGAATTTTGTTAATAGTTTAAAATTGAAAACCCTAAAATAACTATTTTTGTTCTATAAGTTATTTACTTAAAGATCTGAATTTTGTTAATAGTTTAAAATTAAAAACTCTAAATTAACTACTTCTGTTCTATAAGTTATTTACATGAAGATCAGAATTTTGTTAATAGTTTAAAATTGAACACCCTAAAATAACTATTTTTGTTCTATAAGTTATTTACTTAAACATCTGCATTTTGTTAATAGTTTAAAATTGAAAACTCTAAAATACCTACTTTTGTTCTATAAGTTATTTACTTGAAGAACAGAATTTTGTAGCAATTTAAAATAAAAATCTTCTAACTAATACTTTAGTTCCTTAAGTTATTTACTTGAAGATCAGAATTTTGTTAATAGTTTAAAACTGAAAACCCTAAAATAACTACTTTTGTTCTATAAGTTATTTACTTGAAGAACAGAATTTTGTAGCAATTTAAAATAAAAATCTTCTAACTAATACTTTAGTTCCTTAAGTTATTTACTTGAAGATCAGAATTTTGTTAATAGTTTAAAATTGAAAATCCTAAAATAACTACTTTTGTTCTATAAGTTAATTACGAAGAACAGAATTTTGTAACAATTTAAAATCAAAATCTTCTAACTAATACTTTAGTTCCTGAAGTTATTTACTTGAAGATCAGAATTTTGTTAATAGTTTAAAATTGAAAACCCTAAAATAACTACTTTTGTTCTATAAGTTATTTACTTGAAGATCTGCATTTTGTTAATAGTTTAAAATTAAAAACTCTAAATTAACTACTTCTGTTCTATAAGTTATTTACATGAAGATCAGAATTTTGTTAATAGTTTAAAATTGAAAACCCTAAAATAACTACTTTTGTTCTATAAGTTATTTACTTGAAGATTTGCATTTTGTTAATAGTTTAAATTTAAAAACTCTAAATTAACTACTTCTGTTCTATAAGTTATTTACTTGAAGATCAGAATTTTCTTAATAGTTTAAAATTGAAAACTCTAAAATAACTACTTTTGTTCTATAAGTTATTTACTTGAAGAACAGAATTTTGTTCCAATTTAAAAAAAAATCTTCTAACTAATACTTTAGTTCCTTAAGTTATTTACTTGAAGATCAGAATTTTGTCAATAGATTAAAATTGAAAACCCTAAAATAACTACTTTTGTTCTATAAGTTATTTACTTGAAGAAAAGAATTTTGAAGCAATTTAAAATCAAAATCTTCTAACTAATAATTTAGTTCTTTAAGTTATTTACTTGAAGATCAGAATTTTGCTAATAGTTTAAAATTGAAAACCCTAAAACAACTACTTTTGTTCTATAAGTTATTTACTTGAAGATCTGCATTTTGTTAATAGTTTAAAATTAAAGCTATACTCTAACTACTTTTGTTCCTTTAGTTATTTACTTAAAGAACAGAAATATGTAGACAATTTAAAATCAAAATCTTCAAACTAATACTTTAGTTCTTTAAGTTATTTACTTGAAGATCAGAATTTTGTTAATAGTTCAAAATTGAAAATACTAAAATAACTACGTTTGTTCTATAAGTTATTTACTTGAAGATCAGAATGTTGTTAATAGTTTAAAATTGAAAACCCTAAAATAACTACTTTTGTTCTATAAGTTATTTACTTGAAGATCTGCATTTTGTTAATAGTTTAAAATTAAAAACTCTAAATTAACTACTTCTGTTCTATAAGTTATTTACTTGAAGATCAGAATTTTGTTAATAGTTTAAAATTGAAAACCCGAAAATAACTACTTTTGTTCTATAAGTTGTTTACTTGAAGATCTGCATTTAGTTAATAGTTTAGAATTAAAAACTCTAAATTAACTACTTCTGTTCTATAAGTTATTTACTTGAAGATCAGAATTTTGTTAATAGTTTAAAATTGAAAACCCTAAATTAACTACTACTGTTCTATAAGTTATATACATGAAGATCAGAATTTTGTTAATAGTTTAAAATTGAAAACCCTAAAATAACTATTTTTGTTCTATAAGTTATTTACTTAAAGATCTGAATTTTGTTAATAGTTTAAAATTAAAAACTCTAAATTAACTACTTCTGTTCTATAAGTTATTTACATGAAGATCAGAATTTTGTTAATAGTTTAAAATTGAAAACCCTAAAATAACTATTTTTGTTCTATAAGTTATTTACTTAAAGATCTGAATTTTGTTAATAGTTTAAAATTAAAAACTCTAAATTAACTACTTCTGTTCTATAAGTTATTTACATGAAGATCAGAATTTTGTTAATAGTTTAAAATTGAAAACCCTAAAATAACTACTTTTGTTCTATAAGTTATTTACTTGAAGATTTGCATTTTGTTAATAGTTTAAAATTAAAGCTATAATCTAACTACTATTGTTCTTTTAGTTATTTACTTAAAGAACAGAAATATGTAGACAATTTAAAATCAAAATCTTCAAACTAATACTTTAGTTCTTTAAGTTATTTACTTGAAGATCAGAATTTTGTTAATAGTTTAAAATTGAAAACCCTAAAATAACTACTTTTGTTCTATAAGTTATTTACTTGAAGATCTGCATTTTGTTAATAGTTTATAATTAAAAACCCTAAATTAACTACTACTGTTCTATAAGTTATATACATGAAGATCAGAATTTTGTTAATAGTTTAAAATTGAAAACCCTAAAATAACTATTTTTGTTCTATAAGTTATTTACTTAAAGATCTGAATTTTGTTAATAGTTTAAAATTAAAAACTCTAAATTAACTACTTCTGTTCTATAAGTTATTTACATGAAGATCAGAATTTTGTTAATAGTTTAAAATTGAAAACCCTAAAATAACTATTTTTGTTCTATAAGTTATTTACTTAAACATCTGCATTTTGTTAATAGTTTAAAATTGAAAACTCTAAAATACCTACTTTTGTTCTATAAGTTATTTACTTGAAGAACAGAATTTTGTAGCAATTTAAAATAAAAATCTTCTAACTAATACTTTAGTTCCTTAAGTTATTTACTTGAAGATCAGAATTTTGTTAATAGTTTAAAACTGAAAACCCTAAAATAACTACTTTTGTTCTATAAGTTATTTACTTGAAGAACAGAATTTTGTAGCAATTTAAAATAAAAATCTTCTAACTAATACTTTAGTTCCTTAAGTTATTTACTTGAAGATCAGAATTTTGTTAATAGTTTAAAATTGAAAATCCTAAAATAACTACTTTTGTTCTATAAGTTAATTACGAAGAACAGAATTTTGTAACAATTTAAAATCAAAATCTTCTAACTAATACTTTAGTTCCTTAAGTTATTTACTTGAAGATCAGAATTTTGTTAATAGTTTAAAATTGAAAACCCTAAAATAACTACTTTTGTTCTATAAGTTATTTACTTGAAGATCTGCATTTTGTTAATAGTTTAAAATTAAAAACTCTAAACTAACTACTTCTGTTCTATAAGTTATTTACATGAAGATCAGAATTTTGTTAATAGTTTAAAATTGAAAACCCTAAAATAACTATTTTTGTTCTATAAGTTGTTTACTTGAAGATCTGCAATTAGTTAATAGTTTAAAATTAAAAACTCTAAATTAACTACTTCTGTTCTATAAGTTATTTACTTGAAGATCAGAATTTTGTTAATAGTTTAAAATTGAAAACCTTAAAATAACTACTTTTGTTCTATAAGTTATTTACTTGAAGATCTGCATTTTGTTAATAGTTTATAATTAAAAACCCTAAATTAACTACTACTGTTCTATAAGTTATATACATGAAGATCAGAATTTTGTTAATAGTTTAAAATTGAAAACCCTAAAATAACTATTTTTGTTCTATAAGTTATTTACTTAAAGATCTGAATTTTGTTAATAGTTTAAAATTAAAAACTCTAAATTAACTACTTCTGTTCTATAAGTTATTTACATGAAGATCAGAATTTTGTTAATAGTTTAAAATTGAAAACCCTAAAATAACTATTTTTGTTCTATAAGTTATTTACTTAAACATCTGCATTTTGTTAATAGTTTAAAATTGAAAACTCTAAAATACCTACTTTTGTTCTATAAGTTATTTACTTGAAGAACAGAATTTTGTAGCAATTTAAAATAAAAATCTTCTAACTAATACTTTAGTTCCTTAAGTTATTTACTTGAAGATCAGAATTTTGTTAATAGTTTAAAACTGAAAACCCTAAAATAACTACTTTTGTTCTATAAGTTATTTACTTGAAGAACAGAATTTTGTAGCAATTTATAATAAAAATCTTCTAACTAATACTTTAGTTCCTTAAGTTATTTACTTGAAGATCAGAATTTTGTTAATAGTTTAAAATTGAAAATCCTAAAATAACTACTTTTGTTCTATAAGTTAATTACGAAGAACAGAATTTTGTAACAATTTAAAATCAAAATCTTCTAACTAATACTTTAGTTCCTTAAGTTATTTACTTGAAGATCAGAATTTTGTTAATAGTTTAAAATTGAAAACCCTAAAATAACTACTTTTGTTCTATAAGTTAATTACTTGAAGATCTGCATTTTGTTAATAGTTTAAAATTAAAAACTCTAAATTAACTACTTCTGTTCGATAAGTTATTTACATGAAGATCAGAATTTTGTTAATAGTTTAAAATTGAAAACCCTAAAATAACTATTTTTGTTCTATAAGTTGTTTACTTGAAGATCAGAATTTTGTTAATAGTTTAAAATTAAAAACCCTAAAATAACTAATTTTGCTCTATAAGTTATTTACTTGAAGATCTGCTTTTTGTTAATAGTTTAAAATTAAAAACTCTAAATTAACTACTTCTGTTCTATAAGTTATTTACTTGAAGATCAGCATTTTGTTAATAGTTTAAAATTAAAAACTCTAAATTAACTACTTCTGTTCTATAAGTTATTTACTTGAAGATCTGCATTTTGTTAATAGTTTAAAATTAAAGCTATACTCTAACTACTTTTGTTCTTTTAGTTATTTACTTAAAGAAGAGAAATATGTAGACAATTTAAAATCAAAATCTTCAAACTAATACTTTAGTTCTTTAAGTTATTTACTAGAAGATCAGAATTTTGTTAATAGTTCAAAATTGAAAATACTAAAATAACTACGTTTGTTCTATAAGTTATTTACTTGAAGATCTGCATTTTGTTAATAGTTTAAAATTAAAAACTCTAAATTAACTACTTCTGTTCTATAAGTTATTTACATGAAGATCAGAATTTTGTTAATAGTTTAAAATTAAAAACTATTAATTAACTACTTCTGGTCTGTAAGTTATTTACTTGAAGATCAGAATTTTGTTAATAGTTTAAAATTGAAAACCCTAAAATAACTACTTTTGTTCTATAAGTTATTAACTTGAAGATCTGCATTTTGTTAATATTTTAAAATTAAAAACTCTAAATTAACTACTTCTGGTCTATAAGTTATTTACTTGAAAATCAGCATTTTGTTAATGGTTTAAAATTAAAGCTATAAACTAACTACTATTGTCCTTTTAGTTATTTACTTATAGAACAGAAATTTGTAGACAATTTAAAATCGAAATCTTCAAACTAATACTTTAGTTCTTTAAGTTATTTACTTGAAGATCAGAATTTTGCTAATAGTTTAAAATTGAAAACCCTAAAATAACTACTTTTGTTCTATAAGTTATTTACTTGAAGATCTGCATTTTGTTAATAGTTTAAAATTAAAGCTATAATCTAACTACTTTTGTTCTTTTAGTTATTTACTTAAATAACAGAAATATGTAGACAATTTAAAATCAAAATCTTCAAACTAATACTTTAGTTCTTTAAGTTATTTACTTGAAGATCAGAATTTTGCTAATAGTTTAAAATTGAAAACCCTAAAATAACTACTTCTGTTCTATAAGTTATTTACTTGAAGATCAGAATTTTGTTAATAGTTTAAAATTGAAAACTCTAAATTAACTACTTCTGTTCTATAAGTTATTTACTTGAAGATCAGAATTTTGTTAATAGTTTAAAATTGAAAACTCTAAATTAACTACTTCTGTTCTATAAGTTATTTACTTGAAGATCAGAATTTTGTTAATAGTTAAAAATTGAAAACCCTAAAATAGCTACTTTTATTCTATAAGTTATTTACTTGAAGATCTGCATTTTGTTAATAGTTTAAAATTAAAAACTCTAAATTAACTACTTCTGTTCTATAAGCTATTTACTTGAAGTTCAGAATGTTGTTAATAGTTTAAAATTGAAAACTCTAAAATAACTACTTTTGTGCTATAAGTTATTTACTTGAAGAACAGCATTTTGTAGCAATTTAAAATCAAAATCTTCTAACTAATACTTTAGTTCCTTAAGTTATTTACTTGAAGATCAGAATTTTGTTAATAGTTTAAAATTGAAAACCCTAAAATAACTACTTTTGTTCTATAAGTTATTTACTTGAAGATCTGAATTTTGTTAATAGTTTAAAATTGAAAACCCTAAAATAACTATTTTTGTTCTATAACTTGTTTACTTAAAGATCTGCATTTTGTTAATAGTTTAAAATTGAAAACCCTAAAATAACTATTTTTGTTCTATAAGTTATTTACTTAAAGATCTGAATTTTGTTAATAGTTTAATATTAAAAACTCCAAATTAACTACTTCTGTTCTATAAGTTATTTACATGAAGATCAGAATTTTGTTAATAGTTTAAAATTGAAAACCCTAAAATAACTATTTTGTTCCATAAGTTATTTACTTAAAGATCTGCATTTTGTTAATAGTTTAAAATTGAAAACTCTAAAATACCTACTTTTGTTTTATAAGTTATTTACTTGAAGATCAGAATTTTGTTAATAGTTTAATATTAAAAACTCCAAATTAACTACTTCTGTTCTATAAGTTATTTACATGAAGATCAGAATTTTGTTAATAGTTTAAAATTGAAAACCCTAAAATAACTATTTTTGTTCTATAAGTTATTTACTTAAAGATCTGCATTTTGTTAATAGTTAAAAATTGAAAACTCTAAAATACCTACTTTTGTTCTATAAGTTATTTACTTGAAGAACAGAATTTTGTAGCACTTTAAAGTAAAAATCTTCTAACTAATACCTTAGTTCATTAAGTTATTTACTTGAAGATCAGAATTTTGTTAATAGTTTAAAATTGAAAACCCTAAAATAACTACTTTTGTTCTATAAGTTATTTACTTGAAGATCTGCATTTTGTTAATAGTTTAAAATTAAAAACTCTAAATTAACTACTTCTGTTCTATAAGTTATTTACATGAAGATCAGAATTTTGTTAATAGTTTAAAATTGAAAATCCTAAAATAACTACTTTTATTCTATAAATTATTTACTTGAAGATTTGCATTTTGTTAATAGTTTAAATTTAAAAACTCTAAATTAACTACTTCTGTTCTATAAGTTATTTACTTGAAGATCAGAATTTTCTTAATAGTTTAAAATTGAAAACTCTAAAATAACCACTTTTGTTCTATAAGTTATTTACTTGAAGAACAGAATTTTGTAGCAATTTAAAATAAAAATCTTCTAACTAATACTTTAGTTCCTTAAGTTATTTACTTGAAGATCAGAATTTTGTTAATAGTTTAAAATTAAAAACTCTAAATCAACTACTTCTGTTCTATAAGTTATTTACTTGAAGTTCAGAATGCTGTTAATAGTTTAAAATTAAAAACTCTAAAATAACTACTTTTGTGCTATAAGTTATTTACTTGAAGAACAGCATTTTGTAGCAATTTAAAATCAAAATCTTCTAACTAATACTTTAGTTCCTTAAGTTATTTACTTGAAGATCAGAATTTTGTTAATAGTTTAAAATTGAAAACCCTAAAATAACTACTTTTGTTCTATAAGTTATTTACTTGAAGATCTGAATTTTGTTAATAGTTTAAAATTAAAAACTCTAAATTAACTACTTCTGTTCTATAAGTTATTTACATGAAGATCAGAATTTTGTTAATAGTTTAAAATTGAAAACCCTAAAATAACTATTTTTGTTCTATAAGTTGTTTACTTGAAGATCTGCATTTTGTTAATAGTTTAAAATTAAAAACTCTAAATTAACTACTTCTGTTCTATAAGTTATTTACTTGAAGATCAGAATTTTGTTAATAGTTTAAAATTAAAAACCCTAAAATAACTAATTTTGCTCTATAAGTTATTTACTTGAAGATCTGCATTTTGTTAATAGTTTAAAATTAAAAACTCTAAATTAACTACTTCTGTTCTATAAGTTATTTACTTGAAGATCAGCATTTTGTTAATAGTTTAAAATTAAAAACTCTAAATTAACTACTTCTGGTCTATAAGTTATTTACTTGAAAATCACTATTTTGTTAATAGTTTAAAATTAAAGCTATAAACTAACTACTTTTGTTCTATTAGTTATTTACTTAAAGAACAGAAATTTGTAGACAATTTAAAATCGAAATCTTCAAACTAATACTTTAGTTCTTTAAGTTATTTACTTGAAGATCAGAATTTTGTTAATAGTTCAAAATTGAAAACCCTAAAATAACTACTTTTGTTCTATAAGTTATTTACTTGAATAACAGAATTTTGAAGCAGTTTAAAATCAAAATCTTCTAACTAATACTTTAGTTCCTTAAGTTATTTACTTGAAGATCAGAATTTTGTTTATAGTTTAAAATTGAAAACCCTAAAATAACTACTTTTGTTCTATAAGTTATTTACTTGAAGATCTGCATTTTGTTAATAGTTTAAAATTGAAAACTCTAAAATAACTACTTTTGTTCTATAAGTTATTTACTTGAAGATCAGAATTTTGTTAATAGTTTAAAATTGAAAACCCTAAAATAACTACTTTTGTTCTATAAGTTATTTACTTGAAGATTTGCATTTTGTTAATAGTTTAAAATTAAAGCTATAATCTAACTACTTTTGTTCTTTTAGTTATTTACTTAAAGAACAGAAATATGTAGACAATTTAAAATCAAAATCTTCAAACTAATACTTTAGTTCTTTAAGTTATTTACTTGAAGATCAGAATTATGTTAATAGTTTAAAATTGAAAACCCTAAAATAACTACTTTTGTTCTATAAGTTATTTACTTGAAGATCTGCATTTTGTTAATAGTTTAAAATTAAAAACCCTAAATTAACTACTTCTGTTCTATAAGTTATTTACATGAAGATCAGAATTTTGTTAATAGTTTAAAATTGAAAACCCTAAAATAACTATTTTTGTTCTATAAGTTATTTACTTAAAGATCTGAATTTTGTTAATAGTTTAATATTAAAAACTCCAAATTAACTACTTCTGTTCTATAAGTTATTTACATGAAGATCAGAATTTTGTTAATAGTTTAAAATTGAAAACCCTAAAATAACTATTTTGTTCTATAAGTTATTTACTTAAAGATCTGCATTTTGTTAATAGTTTAAAATTGAAAACTCTAAAATACCTACTTTTGTTTTATAAGTTATTTACTTGAAGATCAGAATTTTGTTAATAGTTTAAAATTAAAAACCCTAAAATAGCTACTTTTGTTCTATAAGTTATTTACTTGAAGATCTGCATTTTGTTAATAGTTTAAAATTAAAAACTCTAAATTAACTACTTCTGTTCTATAAGTTATTTACATGAAGATCAGAATTTTGTTAATAGTTTAAAATTGAAAACCCTAAAATAACTACTTTTATTCTATAAGTTATTTACTTGAAGATTTGCATTTTGTTAATAGTTTAAATTTAAAAACTCTAAATTAACTACTTCTGTTCTATAAGTTATTTACTTGAAGATCAGAATTTTCTTAATAGTTTAAAATTGAAAACTCTAAAATAACTACTTTTGTTCTATAAGTTATTTACTTGAAGAACAGAATTTTGTAGCAGTTTAAAATAAAAATCTTCTAACTAATACTTTAGTTCCTTAAGTTATTTACTTGAAGATCAGAATTTTGTTAATAGTTTAAAATTGAAAACCCTAAAATAACTACTTTTGTTCTATAAGTTATTTACTTGAAGAAAAGAATTTTGAAGCAATTTAAAATCAAAATCTTCTAACTAATAATTTAGTTCTTTAAGTTATTTACTTGAAGATCAGAATTTTGCTAATAGTTTAAAATTGAAAACCCTAAAATAACTACTTTTGTTCTATAAGTTATTTACTTGAAGATCTGCATTTTGTTAATAGTTTAAAATTAAAGCTATACTCTAACTACTTTTGTTCCTTTAGTTATTTACTTAAAGAACAGAAATATATAGACAATTTAAAATCAAAATCTTCAAACTAATACTTTAGTTCTTTAAGTTATTTACTTGAAGATCAGAATTTTGTTAATAGTTCAAAATTGAAAATACTAAAATAACTACGTTTGTTCTATAAGTTATTTACTTGAAGATCTGCATTTTGTTAATAGTTTAAAATTAAAAACTCTAAATTAACTACTTCTGTTCTATAAGTTATTTACTTGAAGAAAAGAATTTTGTAGCAATTTTAAATTAAAATCTTCTAACTAATACTTAAGTTCCTTAAGTTATTTACTTAAAGATCAGAATTTTGTTAATAGTTTAAAATTGATAACCCTAAAATAACGACTTTTGTTCTCTAAGTTATTTACTTGAAGATCTGCATTTAGTTAATAGTTTAAAATTAAAAACTCTAAATTAACTACTTCTGTTCTATAAGTTATTTACATGAAGATCAGAATTTTGTTAATAGTTTAAAATTAAAGCTATAATCTAACTACTTTTGTTCTATAAGTTATTTACTTGAAGAAAAGAATTTTGAAGCAATTTAAAATCAAAATCTTCTAACTAATAATTTAGTTCTTTAAGTTATTTACTTGAAGATCAGAATTTTGCTAATAGTTTAAAATTGAAAACCCTAAAATAACTACTTTTGTTCTATAAGTTATTTACTTGAAGATCTGCATTTTGTTAATAGTTTAAAATTAAAGCTATACTCTAACTACTTTTGTTCCTTTAGTTATTTACTTAAAGAACAGAAATATATAGACAATTTAAAATCAAAATCTTCAAACTAATACTTTAGTTCTTTAAGTTATTTACTTGAAGATCAGAATTTTGTTAATAGTTCAAAATTGAAAATACTAAAATAACTACGTTTGTTCTATAAGTTATTTACTTGAAGATCTGCATTTTGTTAATAGTTTAAAATTAAAAACTCTAAATTAACTACTTCTGTTCTATAAGTTATTTACTTGAAGAAAAGAATTTTGTAGCAATTTTAAATTAAAATCTTCTAACTAATACTTAAGTTCCTTAAGTTATTTACTTGAAGATCAGAATTTTGCTAATAGTTTAAAATTGAAAACCCTAAAATAACTACTTTTGTTCTATAAGTTATTTACTTGAAGATCTGCATTTTGTTAATAGTTTAAAATTAAAGCTATAATCTAACTACTTTTGTTCTTTTAGTTATTTACTTAAAGAACAGAAATATGTAGACAATTTAAAATCAAAATCTTCAAACTAATACTTTAGTTCTTTAAGTTATTTACTTGAAGATCAGAATTTTGTTAATAGTTCAAAATTGAAAATATTAAAATAACTACGTTTGTTCTATAAGTTATTTACTTGAAGATCTGGATTTTGTTAATAGTTTAAAATTAAAAACTCTAAATTAACTACTTCTGTTCTATAAGTTATTTACTTGAAGATCAGAATTTTGTTAATAGTTTAAAATTGAAAACTCTAACTTAACTACTTCTGTTCTATAAGTTATTTACTTGAAGATCAGAATTTTGTTAATAGTTTAAAATTGAAAACCCTAAAATAACTACTTTTATTCTATAAGTTATTTACTTGAAGATCTGCATTTTGTTAATAGTTTAAAATTAAAAACTCTCAATCAAATACTTCTGTTCTATAAGTTATTTACTTGAAGTTCAGAATGTTGTTAATAGTTTAAAATTGAAAACTCTAAAATAACTACTTTTGTGCTATAAGTTATTTATAAAATGTATAGTTATTAACAAATGTAATTATAATCAAAGTGAAATATTATCAAAATCTTGTTAAGTTAAAAATATTGAAAATCTTACTGTTAAAAAGCACTAAGTTGATAGTCTGCGACATCTAATATATATTATATGTTTCGAATTTATGAAATTTATGAAATTTATGAAATTTCATAAATTCGAAACATATAATATATATTAGATGTCGCAGACTATCAACTTAGTGCTTTTTAACAGTAAGATTTTCAATATTTTTAACTTAACAAGATTTTGATAATATTTCACTTTGATTATAAGTTATTTACTTGAAGAACAGCATTTTGTAGCAATTTAAAATCAAAATCTTCTAACTAATACTTTAGTTCCTTAAGTTATTTACTTGAAGATCAGAATTTTGTTAATAGTTTAAAATTGAAAACCCTAAAATAACTACTTTTGTTCTATAAGTTATTTACTTGAAGATCTGAATTTTGTTAATAGTTTAAAATTAAAAACTCTAAATTAACTACTTCTGGTCTATAAGTTATTTACTTGAAAATCACTATTTTGTTAATAGTTTAAAATTAAAGCTATAAACTAACTACTTTTGTTCTATTAGTTATTTACTTAAAGAACAGAAATTTGTAGACAATTTAAAATCAAAATCTTCAAACTAATACTTTAGTTCTTTAAGTTATTTACTTGAAGATCAGAATTTTGTTAATAGTTTAAAATTGAAAACCCTAAAATAACTAATTTTGTTCTATAAGTTATTTACTTGAAGATCTGCATTTTGTTAATAGTTTAAAATTAAAAACTCTAAATTACCTACTTCTGTTCTATAAGTTATTTACTTGAAGATCAGAATTTTGTTAATAGTTTAAAATTGAAAACCCTAAAATAACTATTTTTGTTCTATAAGTTATTTACTTGAAGATCTGCATTTTGTTAATAGTTTAAAATTAAAAACTCTAAATTAACTACTTCTGTTCTATAAGTTATTTACTTGAAGATCAGAATGTTGTTAATAGTTTAAAATTGAAAACCCTAAAATAACTACTTTTGTTCTATAAGTTATTTACTTGAAGATCTGCATTTTGTTAATAGTTTAAAATTAAAAACTCTAAATTAACTACTTCTGTTCTATAAGTTATTTACATGAAGATCAGAATTTTGTTAATAGTTTAAAATTAAAAACTATAAATTAACTACTTCTGGTCTATAAGTTATTTACTTGAAGATCAGAATTTTGTTAATAGTTTAAAATTGAAAACCCTAATATAACTACTTTTGTTCTATAAGTTGTTAACTTGAAGATCTGCATTTTGTTAATATTTTAAAATTGAAAACTCTAAATTAACTACTTCTGTTCTATAAGTTATTTACTTGAAGATCAGAATTTTGTTAATAGTTTAAAATTGAAAACCCTAAAATAACTACTTTTATTCTATAAGTTATTTACTTGAAGATCTGCATTTTGTTAATAGTTTAAAATTAAAAACTCTAAATCAAATACTTCTGTTCTATAAGTTATTTACTTGAAGTTCAGAATGTTGTTAATAGTTTAAAATTGAAAACTCTAAAATAACTACTTTTGTGCTATAAGTTATTTACTTGAAGAACAGCATTTTGTAGCAATTTAAAATCAAAATCTTCTAACTAATACTTTAGTTCCTTAAGTTATTTACTTGAAGATCAGAATTTTGTTAATAGTTTAAAATTGAAAACCCTAAAATAACTACTTTTGTTCTATAAGTTATTTACTTGAAGATCAGCATTTTGTTAATAGTTTAAAATTAAAAACTTTTAATTAACTACTTCTGGTCTATAAGTTATTTACTTGAAAATCACTATTTTGTTAATAGTTTAAAATTAAAGCTATAAACTAACTACTTTTGTTCTATTAGTTATTTACTTAAAGAACAGAAATTTGTAGACAATTTAAAATCGAAATGTTCAAACTAATACTTTAGTTCTTTAAGTTATTTACTTGAAGATCAGAATTTTGTTAATAGTTTAAAATTGAAAACCCTAAAATAACTACTTTTGTTCTATAAGTTATTTACTTGAAAATCTGCATTTTGTTAATAGTTTAAAATTAAAAACTCTAAATTACCTACTTCTGTTCTATAAGTTATTTACTTGAAGATCAGAATTTTGTTAATAGTTTAAAATTGAAAACCCTAAAATAACTATTTTTGTTCTATAAGTTATTTACTTGAAGATCTGCATTTTGTTAATAGTTTAAAATTAAAAACTCTAAATTAACTACTTCTGTTCTATAAGTTATTTACTTGAAGATCAGAATGTTGTTAATAGTTTAAAATTGAAAACCCTAAAATAACTACTTTTGTTCTATAAGTTATTTACTTGAAGATCTGCATTTTGTTAATAGTTTAAAATTAAAAACTCTAAATTAACTACTTCTGTTCTATAAGTTATTTACATGAAGATCAGAATTTTGTAGTTTAAAATTGAAAACCCTAAAATAACTACTTTTGTTCTATAAGTTATTTACTTGAAGATTTGCATTTTGTTAATAGTTTAAAATTAAAGCTATAATCTAACTACTATTGTTCTTTTAGTTATTTACTTAAAGAACAGAAATATGTAGACAATTTAAAGTCAAAATCTTCAAACTAATACTTTAGTTCTTTAAGTTATTTACTTGAAGATCAGAATTTTGTTAATAGTTTAAAATTGAAAACCCTAAAATAACTACTTTTGTTCTATAAGTTATTTACTTGAAGATCTGCATTTTGTTAATAGTTTAAAATTAAAAACCCTAAATTAACTACTTCTGTTCTATAAGTTATATACATGAAGATCAGAATTTTGTTAATAGTTTAAAATTGAAAACCCTAAAATAACTATTTTTGTTCTATAAGTTATTTACTTAAAGATCTGAATTTTGTTAATTGTTTAAAATTAAAAACTCTAAATTAACTACTTCTGTTCTATAAGTTATTTACATGAAGATCAGAATTTTGTTAATAGTTTAAAATTGAAAACCCTAAAATAACTACTTTTGTTCTATAAGTTATTTACTTGAAGATCAGCATTTTGTTAATAGTTTAAAATTAAAAACTTTAAATTAACTACTTCTGGTCTATAAGTTATTTACTTGAAAATCACTATTTTGTTAATAGTTTAAAATTAAAGCTATAAACTAACTACTTTTGTTCTATTAGTTATTTACTTAAAGAACAGAAATTTGTAGACAATTTAAAATCGAAATGTTCAAACTAATACTTTAGTTCTTTAAGTTATTTACTTGAAGATCAGAATTTTGTTAATAGTTTAAAACTGAAAACCCTAAAATAACTACTTTTGTTCTATAAGTTATTTACTTGAAGATATGCATTTTGTTAATAGTTTAAAATTAAAAACTCTAAATTACCTACTTCTGTTCTATAAGTTATTTACTTGAAGATCAGAATTTTGTTAATAGTTTAAAATTGAAAACCCTAAAATAACTATTTTTGTTCTATAAGTTATTTACTTGAAGATCTGCATTTTGTTAATAGTTTAAAATTAAAAACTCTAAATTAACTACTTCTGTTCTATAAGTTATTTACTTGAAGATCAGAATGTTGTTAATAGTTTAAAATTGAAAACCCTAAAATAACTACTTTTGTTCTATAAGTTATTTACTTGAAGATCTGCATTTTGTTAATAGTTTAAAATTAAAAACTCTAAATTAACTACTTCTGTTCTATAAGTTATTTACATGAAGATCAGAATTTTGTAGTTTAAAATTGAAAACCCTAAAATAACTACTTTTGTTCTATAAGTTATTTACTTGAAGATTTGCATTTTGTTAATAGTTTAAAATTAAAGCTATAATCTAACTACTATTGTTCTTTTAGTTATTTACTTAAAGAACAGAAATATGTTGACAATTTAAAGTCAAAATCTTCAAACTAATACTTTAGTTCTTTAAGTTATTTACTTGAAGATCAGAATTTTGTTAATAGTTTAAAATTGAAAACCCTAAAATAACTACTTTTGTTCTATAAGTTATTTACTTGAAGATCTGCATTTTGTTAATAGTTTAAAATTAAAAACCCTAAATTAACTACTTCTGTTCTATAAGTTATATACATGAAGATCAGAATTTTGTTAATAGTTTAAAATTGAAAACCCTAAAATAACTATTTTTGTTCTATAAGTTATTTACTTAAAGATCTGAATTTTGTTAATTGTTTAAAATTAAAAACTCTAAATTAACTACTTCTGTTCTATAAGTTATTTACATGAAGATCAGAATTTTGTTAATAGTTTAAAATTGAAAACCCTAAAATAACTATTTTTGTTCTATAAGTTATTTACTTAAAGATCTGCATTTTGTTAATAGTTTAAAATTGAAAACTCTGAAATACCTACTTTTGTTCTATAAGTTATTTACTTGAAGAACAGAATTTTGTAGCACTTTAAAATAAAAATCTACTAACTAATACTTTAGTTCCTTACGTTATTTACTTGAAGATCAGAATTTTGTTAATAGTTTAAAATTGAAAACCCTAAAATAACTACTTTTGTTCTATAAGTTATTTACTTGAAGATCTGCATTTTGTTAATAGTTTAAAATTAAAAACTCTAAATTAACTACTTCTGTTCTATAAGTTATTTACATGAAGATCAGAATTTTGTTAATAGTTTAAAATTGAAAACCCTAAAATAACTACTTTTGTTCTATAAGTTATTTACTTGAAGATTTGCATTTTGTTAATAGTTTAAATTTAAAAACTCTAAATTAACTACTTCTGTTCTATAAGTTATTTACTTGAAGATCAGAATTTTCTTAATAGTTTAAAATTGAAAACTCTAAAGTAACTACTTTTGTTCTATAAGTTATTGTTATATTATATTCTATAAGTTACTTGAAGAACAGAATTTTGTAGCAATTTAAAATAAAAATCTTCTAACTAATACTTTAGTTCCTTAAGTTATTTACTTGAAGATCAGAATTTTGTTAATAGTTTAAAATTGAAAACCCTAAAATAACTACTTTTGTTCTATAAGTTACTTACTTGAAGATCTGCATTTTGTTAATAGTTTAAAATTAAAAACTCTAAATTAACTACTTCTGTTCTATAAGTTATTTACATGAAGATCAGAATTTTGTAGTTTAAAATTGAAAACCCTAAAATAACTACTTTTGTTCTATAAGTTATTTACTTGAAGATTTGCATTTTGTTAATAGTTTAAAATTAAAGCTATAATCTAACTACTATTGTTCTTTTAGTTATTTACTTAAAGAACAGAAATATGTAGACAATTTAAAATCAAAATCTTCAAACTAATACTTTAGTTCTTTAAGTTATTTACTTGAAGATCAGAATTTTGTTAATAGTTTAAAATTGAAAACCCTAAAATAACTACTTTTGTTCTATAAGTTATTTACTTGAAGATCTGCATTTTGTTAATAGTTTAAAATTAAAAACCCTAAATTAACTACTTCTGTTCTATAAGTTATATACATGAAGATCAGAATTTTGTTAATAGTTTAAAATTGAAAACCCTAAAATAACTATTTTTGTTCTATAAGTTATTTACTTAAAGATCTGAATTTTGTTAATAGTTTAAAATTAAAAACTCTAAATTAACTACTTCTGTTCAATAAGTTATTTACATGAAGATCAGAATTTTGTTAATAGTTTAAAATTGAAAACCCTAAAATAACTATTTTTGTTCTATAAGTTATTTACTTAAAGATCTGCATTTTGTTAATAGTTTAAAATTGAAAACTCTGTAATACCTACTTTTGTTCTATAAGTTATTTACTTGAAGAACAGAATTTTGTAGCACTTTAAAATAAAAATCTACTAACTAATACTTTGGTTCCTTAAGTTATTTACTTGAAGATCAGAATTTTGTTAATAGTTTAAAATTGAAAACCCTAAAATAACTACTTTTGTTCTATAACTTATTTACTTGAAGATCTGCATTTTGTTAATAGTTTAACATTAAAAACTCTAAATTAACTACTTCTGTTCTATAAGTTATTTACATGAAGATCAGAATTTTGTTAATAGTTTAAAATTGAAAACCCTAAAATAACTACTTTTGTTCTATAAGTTATTTACTTGAAGATTTGCATTTTGTTAATAGTTTAAATTTAAAAACTCTAAATTAACTACTTCTGTTCTATAAGTTATTTACTTGAAGATCAGAATTTTCTTAATAGTTTAAAATTGAAAACTCTAAAATAACTACTTTTGTTCTATAAGTTATTTACATGAAGAACAGAATTTTGTAGCAATTTAAAATAAAAAACTTCTAACTAATACTTTAGTTCCTTAAGTTATTTACTTGAAGATCAGAATTTTGTTAATAGTTTAAAATTGAAAACCCTAAAATAACTACTTTTGTTCTATAAGTTATTTACTTGAAGAAAAGAATTTTGAAGCAATTTAAAATCAAAATCTTCTAACTAATAATTTAGTTCTTTAAGTTATTTACTTGAAGATCAGAATTTTGCTAATAGTTTAAAATTGAAAACCCTAAAATAACTACTTTTGTTCTATAAGTTATTTACTTAAGGAACAGAAATATGTAGACAATTTAAAATCAAAATCTTCAAACTAATACTTTAGTTCTTTAAGTTATTTACTTGAAAATCAGAATTTTGCTAATAGTTCAAAATTGAAAATACTAAAATAACTACGTTTGTTCTATAAGTTATTTACTTGAAGATCTGCATTTTGTTAATAGTTTAAAATTAAAAACTCTAAATTAACTACTTCTGTTCTATAAGTTATTTACTTGAAGAAAAGAATTTTGTAGCAATTTTAAATTAAAATCTTCTCACTAATACTTTAATTCCTTAAGTTATTTACTTAAAGATCAGAATTTTGTTAATAGTTTAAAATTGAAAACCCTAAAATAACTATTTTTGTTCTATAAGTTATTTACTTAAAGATCTGAATTTTGTTAATTGTTTAAATTTAAAAACTCTAAATTAACTACTTCTGTTCTATAAGTTATTTACATGAAGATCAGAATTTTGTTAATAGTTTAAAATTGAAAACCCTAAAATAACTACTTTTGTTCTATAAGTTATTTACTTGAAGATCAGCATTTTGTTAATAGTTTAAAATTAAAAACTTTAAATTAACTACTTCTGGTCTATAAGTTATTTACTTGAAAATCACTATTTTGTTAATAGTTTAAAATTAAAGCTATAAACTAACTACTTTTGTTCTATTAGTTATTTACTTAAAGAACAGAAATTTGTAGACAATTTAAAATCGAAATGTTCAAACTAATACTTTAGTTCTTTAAGTTATTTACTTGAAGATCAGAATTTTGTTAATAGTTTAAAACTGAAAACCCTAAAATAACTACTTTTGTTCTATAAGTTATTTACTTGAAGATATGCATTTTGTTAATAGTTTAAAATTAAAAACTCTAAATTACCTACTTCTGTTCTATAAGTTATTTACTTGAAGATCAGAATTTTGTTAATAGTTTAAAATTGAAAACCCTAAAATAACTATTTTTGTTCTATAAGTTATTTACTTGAAGATCTGCATTTTGTTAATAGTTTAAAATTAAAAACTCTAAATTAACTACTTCTGTTCTATAAGTTATTTACTTGAAGATCAGAATGTTGTTAATAGTTTAAAATTGAAAACCCTAAAATAACTACTTTTGTTCTATAAGTTATTTACTTGAAGATCTGCATTTTGTTAATAGTTTAAAATTAAAAACTCTAAATTAACTACTTCTGTTCTATAAGTTATTTACATGAAGATCAGAATTTTGTAGTTTAAAATTGAAAACCCTAAAATAACTACTTTTGTTCTATAAGTTATTTACTTGAAGATTTGCATTTTGTTAATAGTTTAAAATACCAAATATTTAAAAAAAGTATATATACAAAAATTTACAACGATAACAGCATAATATGTATGTAACAAATCAAAACATATAAAATAAAGACTCCAACCCGTCACTCTTTCCAACAGTCCCCAAAACACTAGCAGCGTTTCCTCGCTGTATGGCAATACTAACATGTTGCTGAAGGTATTGTGTAGCTTGAGGAACACCAGATTTGTTTTTAATAATATTCCCCAATTCGTTTATTATTAATTTGGCAGCTGAACCCCATGTTCCAAACGTTTCCACGGCAAAAGGTAAAAATTCGTGTCTCTCTTTAATTTCATTGTACTTAGAATTTTTCGTACGTTCGGCTGTAGCGGCGGCAGTTCCGGATTGTAAACAACTGTTTTTCAAATGTGTTGCGGCAACAGTATCAACGCATGTGACATCCCATACTAAGGATCGACCTTTTTTCCAGGGTATCATTGTGATACCATCTGGTCGTTTACCATCACTTCGAGATAAACCACAAGGTTCAAGTATAACAGGAATGTCGGCAGATACAAAAGCACGCTTCAAGATATTGTTTATTGCACTATGTCGCGAGAATCTTCCGTAACTTTTCGAACAAGAGAGGCCATGATGTCCCAACCGATCAACCAGTGTTCCACAGACACACACATGCTGCTGGCAAATCTCTGCGCAAATTCTCAGAGACACGGCTACTTGTAAAGTATGTTTGTCTAAAAGTGTTCCTAAATTTTCCGAAGGTAACGCATATAACCATGCACCAGATTCATTTTCAGAAGTAGCAAGTAAGATGGCCTTGTGTGGGGATTCGAGACGAGATAATAATTGTTGGTATTTCTTTTTCATAATTAGAATATCCCAATTTTTTTGTAGAAGTGGTCTATCCGGAAACATTAAATCAGGATGCTGTGTTACCCAAAAATCTAAAGCTTCTATTTTGTACTGGATCTCAAAGTCTGTTAAAGACGGATTCAGAATTGTACCGACAAGATCCGATGTACAATGAATAGAAGAAAGAAAAGAAGGTAATGATAAATCCGATATGGAACGAACTCCTAGACCCCCTAAAGAGACAGGAAGGGAAGCCTGATACCACGAAATCGAAGAAAGACTGATATTTAAAAGATTTTCCAAAGTGTTTTTGATCTTGGTGTCAAAAAGTTGACATACATCCTCGTGTTTCCAGAATGGGCAACATCTCAAAAAATAATTAAGTTTGGGTATCCATAAACAGTTACGAAGAAGAAAAAGCGCCATATGTGGGTTTATATTAGATAGATTATTGGCCAGAGATGTAAATTTTTCCATAATTTTGGACGGAAGTGAAGAAAATGCTTCCTCAGTTATAGGGGCACCAAGAAGATATAAATTATTTTTGGATAATATTTGTATAGAGGGAGTAAGAGATTCAAATTCCTGCAGAATCATTGCAGTCTGTTCAATCGGTAAATTCTTGCAGAAGTATAATTCACATTTGGAAAAATTTAGAGATAGTCCAATATTTTTGAATTCATGTATGATTGTTTTTAAGTCTCCAAGAACTTCTTCATATGAACCTCCTAAAGTCCCATCATCGAGGTACCAAACGTTAAGTTTTGAGGCAAGGCGCTTTAAAATGGGATGAATTGCCAAACTAAATATAGCTGGCCCAAGGGGATCTCCTTGCTGACAGCCGACGGCAGACTGAATTATGTGTTGTTTGTACATCAAATTAGATGAAGAAGAGTAACACTGCCAGAGGTATGGGTAAAGCTGTGGTATTATTTCTTTAGCATTCTTTAGAAGGATATCGCGTTCTACAGAGTTGAAAGCATTTTTCACGTCTATTTTCAGCAATACTTCTGCTGAACTGTTCTTGGTAATGTAGGTTCTGACTGCGTGAACGGCGGCCTCACACCCACTTTTTACTCCAACACCAACCTGGCAAGGCTTCAAGTAGTTAGAAAGTAAATTCGAAGAATGGCGACATCCAAGTTTAGATACCAAACGGCGAAATGTACACCCTACTGCGATGGGGCGTATGCCACCATCTTTCTTGGTTAAAGCACATAAAGATCCACCATATAAAAACGGCGTTATATTAATATTCACTTTACCAGACAACATGAAATTACATAAACTAGTTATTTGTGATAGCAGTTGCTGTCCGGCTTCCCCAACAGACTTTCCAACTAAATCCTTGAGGTGTTGAGGCCTTAAACCATCGATTCCAGCAGCCGAACCATTAGGAAAGGACATGATTGCATGATAAACATCTTCTTCAGCGACAATAAGAACTGGATCTAGGCTAGTTGGTGGTATAGGAAGCTGGAGGGAACGTGAAGGGGTTAGATGTTTGCTTTTTAACTGTTCAAGTGTGTTTTGGTTTTCAGTTGCAATTTTATCGTCTGATGTTAACACTCGAATAGCTCCTCTGACATCACCATCATTTAGTTTACTTTCAGCAATTTTATAGTTAGGCTTATGCTTTGAAGTAGTCGTTAGAATTAATTGTGGTATTTCATATTCAACAATGTTGTCTTTGACTTTACATGTTAAAGACTTATCTTTGGTAACCGACTTTGGAGAAATGTTAAATATGCGATATGAGAACAAAAGAAGATCTTCCCATGCTTCGACAGTATTCAGGAAGACACAGGATTTAATTACAGATGTTAATTTCCGTGCCACAGAAATTCTTGCTCCTCGCGGTATTCGTTTCAAGATAGCTGCATTAGATTTTAATTCGCAAATTCTTTCTTGAAAACCACAATTTGGATCAATTTTTGTTTTAGACATATCCTCCTTGTGACAGCGAGACATGTGTATTTTTAGGCCAGTTTCATTTTTATAAAAATTCGAATTTTCGCATAACTGACATTTAACTCGTGCATCCGTTTTTATTGTAGAATTGATAGGATTTCTAGCAGTTTGCACCAAAAGCTGCTCTTCATCATCGGAACTCGATTCCACATCTGAAGTATATTTATATTGAGGGCGAAAATATCTTCCTAAAGAACGACCTCCTATTTTTCCTGTAGACGTTGTTTGGGATGATTGGCTATTCTCAGGTAGTAGTCGATGCACTTTGCCATCATGAATATGCAAGCCAGATATATTCTTAAAACTTTTACAACAAATATTGCAACTAAAATCAGTTGATTCAACAGAATTATCCAAATTTATATGCCTGAGAGATGACAATGATCTGTTTGTCATTATGTCATAATGACAACTACTATTGTTCTTTTAGTTATTTACTTAAAGAACAGAAATATGTTGACAATTTAAAGTCAAAATCTTCAAACTAATACTTTAGTTCTTTAAGTTATTTACTTGAAGATCAGAATTTTGTTAATAGTTTAAAATTGAAAACCCTAAAATAACTACTTTTGTTCTATAAGTTATTTACTTGAAGATCTGCATTTTGTTAATAGTTTAAAATTAAAAACCCTAAATTAACTACTTCTGTTCTATAAGTTATATACATGAAGATCAGAATTTTGTTAATAGTTTAAAATTGAAAACCCTAAAATAACTATTTTTGTTCTATAAGTTATTTACTTAAAGATCTGAATTTTGTTAATTGTTTAAAATTAAAAACTCTAAATTAACTACTTCTGTTCTATAAGTTATTTACATGAAGATCAGAATTTTGTTAATAGTTTAAAATTGAAAACCCTAAAATAACTATTTTTGTTCTATAAGTTATTTACTTAAAGATCTGCATTTTGTTAATAGTTTAAAATTGAAAACTCTGAAATACCTACTTTTGTTCTATAAGTTATTTACTTGAAGAACAGAATTTTGTAGCACTTTAAAATAAAAATCTACTAACTAATACTTTAGTTCCTTACGTTATTTACTTGAAGATCAGAATTTTGTTAATAGTTTAAAATTGAAAACCCTAAAATAACTACTTTTGTTCTATAAGTTATTTACTTGAAGATCTGCATTTTGTTAATAGTTTAAAATTAAAAACTCTAAATTAACTACTTCTGTTCTATAAGTTATTTACTTGAAGATCAGAATTTTCTTAATAGTTTAAAATTGAAAACTCTAAAGTAACTACTTTTGTTCTATAAGTTATTGTTATATTATATTCTATAAGTTACTTGAAGAACAGAATTTTGTAGCAATTTAAAATAAAAATCTTCTAACTAATACTTTAGTTCCTTAAGTTATTTACTTGAAGATCAGAATTTTGTTAATAGTTTAAAATTGAAAACCCTAAAATAACTACTTTTGTTCTATAAGTTACTTACTTGAAGATCTGCATTTTGTTAATAGTTTAAAATTAAAAACTCTAAATTAACTACTTCTGTTCTATAAGTTATTTACATGAAGATCAGAATTTTGTAGTTTAAAATTGAAAACCCTAAAATAACTACTTTTGTTCTATAAGTTATTTACTTGAAGATTTGCATTTTGTTAATAGTTTAAAATTAAAGCTATAATCTAACTACTATTGTTCTTTTAGTTATTTACTTAAAGAACAGAAATATGTAGACAATTTAAAATCAAAATCTTCAAACTAATACTTTAGTTCTTTAAGTTATTTACTTGAAGATCAGAATTTTGTTAATAGTTTAAAATTGAAAACCCTAAAATAACTACTTTTGTTCTATAAGTTATTTACTTGAAGATCTGCATTTTGTTAATAGTTTAAAATTAAAAACCCTAAATTAACTACTTCTGTTCTATAAGTTATATACATGAAGATCAGAATTTTGTTAATAGTTTAAAATTGAAAACCCTAAAATAACTATTTTTGTTCTATAAGTTATTTACTTAAAGATCTGAATTTTGTTAATAGTTTAAAATTAAAAACTCTAAATTAACTACTTCTGTTCAATAAGTTATTTACATGAAGATCAGAATTTTGTTAATAGTTTAAAATTGAAAACCCTAAAATAACTATTTTTGTTCTATAAGTTATTTACTTAAAGATCTGCATTTTGTTAATAGTTTAAAATTGAAAACTCTGTAATACCTACTTTTGTTCTATAAGTTATTTACTTGAAGAACAGAATTTTGTAGCACTTTAAAATAAAAATCTACTAACTAATACTTTGGTTCCTTAAGTTATTTACTTGAAGATCAGAATTTTGTTAATAGTTTAAAATTGAAAACCCTAAAATAACTACTTTTGTTCTATAACTTATTTACTTGAAGATCTGCATTTTGTTAATAGTTTAACATTAAAAACTCTAAATTAACTACTTCTGTTCTATAAGTTATTTACATGAAGATCAGAATTTTGTTAATAGTTTAAAATTGAAAACCCTAAAATAACTACTTTTGTTCTATAAGTTATTTACTTGAAGATTTGCATTTTGTTAATAGTTTAAATTTAAAAACTCTAAATTAACTACTTCTGTTCTATAAGTTATTTACTTGAAGATCAGAATTTTCTTAATAGTTTAAAATTGAAAACTCTAAAATAACTACTTTTGTTCTATAAGTTATTTACATGAAGAACAGAATTTTGTAGCAATTTAAAATAAAAAACTTCTAACTAATACTTTAGTTCCTTAAGTTATTTACTTGAAGATCAGAATTTTGTTAATAGTTTAAAATTGAAAACCCTAAAATAACTACTTTTGTTCTATAAGTTATTTACTTGAAGAAAAGAATTTTGAAGCAATTTAAAATCAAAATCTTCTAACTAATAATTTAGTTCTTTAAGTTATTTACTTGAAGATCAGAATTTTGCTAATAGTTTAAAATTGAAAACCCTAAAATAACTACTTTTGTTCTATAAGTTATTTACTTAAGGAACAGAAATATGTAGACAATTTAAAATCAAAATCTTCAAACTAATACTTTAGTTCTTTAAGTTATTTACTTGAAAATCAGAATTTTGCTAATAGTTCAAAATTGAAAATACTAAAATAACTACGTTTGTTCTATAAGTTATTTACTTGAAGATCTGCATTTTGTTAATAGTTTAAAATTAAAAACTCTAAATTAACTACTTCTGTTCTATAAGTTATTTACTTGAAGAAAAGAATTTTGTAGCAATTTTAAATTAAAATCTTCTCACTAATACTTTAATTCCTTAAGTTATTTACTTAAAGATCAGAATTTTGTTAATAGTTTAAAATTGAAAACCCTAAAATAACGACTTTTGTTCTCTAAGTTATTTACTTGAAGATCTGCAATTAGTTAATAGTTTAAAATTAAAAACTCTAAATTGACTACTTCTGTTCTATAAGTTATTTACATAAAGATCAGAATTTTGTTAATAGTTTAAAATTGAAAACCCTAAAATAACTACTTTTGTTCTATAAGTTATTTACTTGAAGATCTGCATTTTGTTAATAGTTTAAAATTAAAAACTCTAAATTAACTACTTCTGTTCTATAAGTTATTTACATGAAGATCAGAATTTTGTTAATAGTTTAAAATTGAAAACCCTAAAATAACGACTTTTGTTCTCTAAGTTATTTACTTGAAGATCTGCATTTAGTTAATAGTTTAAAATTAAAAACTCTAAATTAACTACTTCTGTTCTATAAGTTATTTACATAAAGATCAGAATTTTGTTAATAGTTCAAAATTGAAAATACTAAAATAACTACGTTTGTTCTATAAGTTATTTACTTGAAGATCTGGATTTTGTTAATAGTTTAAAATGAAATACTTTAAATTAACTACTTCTGTTCTATAAGTTATTTACTTGAAGATCAGCATTTTGTTAATAGTTACAAATTAAAAACTCTAAATTAACTACTTCTGGTCTATAAGTTATTTACTTGAAGATCAGCATTTTGTTAATAGTTACAAATTAAAAACTCTAAATTAACTACTTCTGGTCTATAAGTTTTTACTTGTAAATCAGTATATTGTTAATAGTTTAAAATTAAAGCTATAAGCTAACTACATTTGTTCTTTTAATTATTTACTTAAAGAACAGAAATTTGTAGACAATTTAAAATCGAAATCTTCAAACTAATACTTTAGTTCTTTAAGTTATTTACTTGAAGATCAGAATTTTGTTAATAGTTTAAAATTGAAAACCATAAAATACCTATTTTTGTTCTATAAGTTATTTACTTGAAGATCTGCATTATGTTAATGGTTTAAAATTAAAAACTCTAAATTAACTACTTCTGTTCTATAAGTTATTTACTTGAAGATCAGAATTTTGTTAATAGTTTATAATTGAAAACTCTAAAATAGCTACTTTTGTTCTATAAGTTATTTACTTGAAGAACAGAATATTGTAGCAATTTAAAATTAAAATCTTCTAATACTTTAGTTCCTTAAGTCATTTACTTAAAGATCAGAATTTTATTAATAGTTTAAAATTGAAAACCCTAAAATAACTACTTTTGTTCTATAAGTTATTTACTTGAAGAAAAGAATTTTGAAGCAATTTAAAATCAAAATCTTCTAACTAATAATTTAGTTCTTTAAGTTATTTACTTGAAGATCTGCATTTTGTTAATAGTTTAAAATTAAAGCTATACTCTAACTACTTTAGTTCTTTTAGTTATTTACTTAAAGAAGAGAAATATGTAGACAATTTAAAATCAAAATCTTCAAACTAATACTTTAGTTCTTTAAGTTATTTACTAGAAGATCAGAATTTTGTTAATAGTTCAAAATTGAAAATACTAAAATAACTACGTTTGTTCTATAAGCTATTTACTTGAAGATCTGCATTTTGTTAATAGTTTCAAATTAAAAACTCTAAATTAACTACTTCTGTTCTATAAGTTATTTACATGAAGATCAGAATTTTGTTAATAGTTTAAAATTAAAAACTATAAATCAACTACTTCTGGTCTGTAAGTTATTTACTTGAAGATCAGAATTTTGTTAATATTTTAAAATTGAAAACCCTAAAATAACTACTTTTGTTCTATAAGTTATTAACTTGAAGATCTGCATTTTGATAATATTTTAAAATTAAAAACTCTAAATTAACTACTTCTGGTCTATAAGTTATTTACTTGAAAATAAGCATTTTGTTAATAGTTTAAAATTAAAGCTATAAACTAACTACTATTGTCCTTTTAGTTATTTACTTATAGAACAGAAATTTGTAGACAATTTAAAATCGAAATCTTCAAACTAATACTTTAGTTCTTTAAGTTATTCACTTGAAGATCAGAATTTTGCTGATAGTTTAAAATTGAAAACCCTAAAATAACTACTTTTGTTCTATAAGTTATTTACTTGAAAATCTGCATTTTGTTAATAGTTTAAAATTAAAGCTATAATCTAACTACTTTTGTTCTTTTAGTTATTTACTTAAAGAACAGAAATATGTAGACAATTTAAAATCAAAATCTTCAAACTAATACATTAGTTCTTTAAGTTATTTACTTGAAGATCAGAATTTTGTTAATAGTTCAAAATTGAAAATACTAAAATAACTACGTTTGTTCTATAAGTTATTTACATGAAGATCAGAATTTTGTTAATAGTTTAAAATTGAAAACCCTAAAATAACTATTTTTGTTCTATAAGTTATTTACTTAAAGATCTGAATTTTGTTAATAGTTTAAAATTAAAAACTCTAAATTAACTACTTCTGTTCTATAAGTTATTTACATGAAGATCAGAATTTTGTTAATAGTTTAAAATTGAAAACCCTAAAATAACTATTTTTGTTCTATAAGTTATTTACTTAAACATCTGCATTTTGTTAATAGTTTAAAATTGAAAACTCTAAAATACCTACTTTTGTTCTATAAGTTATTTACTTGAAGAACAGAATTTTGTAGCAATTTAAAATAAAAATCTTCTAACTAATACTTTAGTTCCTTAAGTTATTTACTTGAAGATCAGAATTTTGTTAATAGTTTAAAATTGAAAATCCTAAAATAACTACTTTTGTTCTATAAGTTATTTACGAAGAACAGAATTTTGTAGCAATTTAAAATCAAAATCTTCTAACTAATACTTTAGTTCCTTAAGTTATTTACTTGAAGATCAGAATTTTGTTAATAGTTTAAAATTGAAAACCCTCAAATAACTACTTTTGTTCTATAAGTTATTTACTTGAAGAACAGAATTTTGTAGCAATTTAAAATAAAAATCTTCTAACTAATACTTTAGTTCCTTAAGTTATTTACTTGAAGATCAGAATTTTGTTAATAGTTTAAAATTGAAAATCCTAAAATAACTACTTTTGTTCTATAAGTTATTTACGAAGAACAGAATTTTGTAGCAATTTAAAATCAAAATCTTCTAACTAATACTTTAGTTCCTTAAGTTATTTACTTGAAGATCAGAATTTTGTTAATAGTTTAAAATGGAAAACCCTAAAATAATTACTTTTGTTCTATAAGTTATTTACTTGAAGATCTGCATTTTGTTAATAGTTTAAAATTAAAAACTCTAAATTAACTACTTCTGTTCTATAAGTTATTTACATGAAGATCAGAATTTTGTTAATAGTTTAAAATTGAAAACCCTAAAATAACTATTTTTGTTCTATAAGTTGTTTACTTGAAGATCTGCATTTTGTTAATAGTTTAAAATTAAAAACTCTAAATTAACTACTTCTGTTCTATAAGTTATTTACTTGAAGATCAGAATTTTGTTAATAGTTTAAAATTAAAAACCCTAAAATAACTAATTTTGTTCTATAAGTTATTTACTTGAAGATCTGCTTTTTGTTAATAGTTTAAAATTAAAAACTCTAAATTAACTACTTCTGTTCTATAAGTTATTTACATGAAGATCAGAATTTTGTTAATAGTTTAAAATTAAAAACTATAAATTAACTACTTCTGGTCTGTAAGTTATTTACTTGAAGATCAGAATTTTGTTAATAGTTTAAAATTGAAAACCCTAAAATAACTACTTTTGTTCTATAAGTTATTAACTTGAAGATCTGCATTTTGTTAATATTTTAAAATTAAAAACTCTAAATTAACTACTTCTGGTCTATAAGTTATTTACTTGAAAATAAGCATTTTGTTAATAGTTTAAAATTAAAGCTATAAACTAACTACTATTGTCCTTTTAGTTATTTACTTAAAGAACAGAAATTTGTAGACAATTTAAAATCGAAATCTTCAAACTAATACTTTAGTTCTTTAAGTTATTTACTTGAAGATCAGAATTTTGCTAATAGTTTAAAATTGAAAACCCTAAAATAACTACTTTTGTTCTAAAAGTTATTTACTTGAAGATCTGCATTTTGTTAATAGTTTAAAATTAAAGCTATAATCTAACTACTTTTGTTCTTTTAGTTATTTACTTAAAGAACAGAAATAAGTAGACAATTTAAAATCAAAATCTTCAAACTAATACATTAGTTCTTTAAGTTATTTACTTGAAGATCAGAATTTTGTTAATAGTTCAAAATTGAAAATACTAAAATAACTACTTCTGTTCTATAAGTTATTTACTTGAAGATCAGAATTTTGTTAATAGTTTAAAATTAAAAACTCTAAATTAACTACTTCTGTTCTATAAGTTATTTACATGAAGATCAGAATTTTGTTAATAGTTTAAAATTGAAAACCCTAAAATAACTATTTTTGTTCTATAAGTTATTTACTTAAACATCTGCATTTTGTTAATAGTTTAAAATTGAAAACTCTAAAATACCTACTTTTGTTCTATAAGTTATTTACTTGAAGAACAGAATTTTGTAGCAATTTAAAATAAAAATCTTCTAACTAATACTTTAGTTCCTTAAGTTATTTACTTGAAGATCAGAATTTTGTTAATAGTTTAAAATTGAAAACCCTCAAATAACTACTTTTGTTCTATAAGTTATTTACTTGAAGAACAGAATTTTGTAGCAATTTAAAATAAAAATCTTCTAACTAATACTTTAGTTCCTTAAGTTATTTACTTGAAGATCAGAATTTTGTTAATAGTTTAAAATTGAAAATCCTAAAATAACTACTTTTGTTCTATAAGTTATTTACGAAGAACAGAATTTTGTAGCAATTTAAAATCAAAATCTTCTAACTAATACTTTAGTTCCTTAAGTTATTTACTTGAAGATCAGAATTTTGTTAATAGTTTAAAATGGAAAACTCTAAAATAATTACTTTTGTTCTATAAGTTATTTACTTGAAGATCTGCATTTTGTTAATAGTTTAAAATTAAAAACTCTAAATTAACTACTTCTGTTCTATAAGTTATTTACATGAAGATCAGAATTTTGTTAATAGTTTAAAATTGAAAACCCTAAAATAACTATTTTTGTTCTATAAGTTGTTTACTTGAAGATCTGCATTTTGTTAATAGTTTAAAATTAAAAACTCTAAATTAACTACTTCTGTTCTATAAGTTATTTACTTGAAGATCAGAATTTTGTTAATAGTTTAAAATTAAAAACCCTAAAATAACTAATTTTGTTCTATAAGTTATTTACTTGAAGATCTGCTTTTTGTTAATAGTTTAAAATTAAAAACTCTAAATTAACTACTTCTGTTCTATAAGTTATTTACACGAAGATCAGAATTTTGTTAATAGTTTAAAATTAAAAACTATAAATTAACTACTTCTGGTCTGTAAGTTATTTACTTGAAGATCAGAATTTTGTTAATAGTTTAAAATTGAAAACCCTAAAATAACTACTTTTGTTCTATAAGTTATTAACTTGAAGATCTGCATTTTGTTAATATTTTAAAATTAAAAACTCTAAATTAACTACTTCTGGTCTATAAGTTATTTACTTGAAAATAAGCATTTTGTTAATAGTTTAAAATTAAAGCTATAAACTAACTACTATTGTCCTTTTAGTTATTTACTTAAAGAACAGAAATTTGTAGACAATTTAAAATCGAAATCTTCAAACTAATACTTTAGTTCTTTAAGTTATTTACTTGAAGATCAGAATTTTGCTAATAGTTTAAAATTGAAAACCCTAAAATAACTACTTTTGTTCTAAAAGTTATTTACTTGAAGATCTGCATTTTGTTAATAGTTTAAAATTAAAGCTATAATCTAACTACTTTTGTTCTTTTAGTTATTTACTTAAAGAACAGAAATAAGTAGACAATTTAAAATCAAAATCTTCAAACTAATACATTAGTTCTTTAAGTTATTTACTTGAAGATCAGAATTTTGTTAATAGTTCAAAATTGAAAATACTAAAATAACTACTTCTGTTCTATAAGTTATTTACTTGAAGATCAGAATTTTGTTAATAGTTTATAATTGAAAACTCTAAAATAGCTACTTTCGTTCTATAAGTTATTTACTTGAAGAACAGAATATTGTAGCAATTTAAAATTAAAATCTTCTAATACTTTAGTTCCTTAAGTCATTTACTTAAAGATCAGAATTTTATTAATAGTTTAAAATTGAAAACCCTAAAATAACTACTTTTGTTCTATAAGTTATTTACTTGAAGAAAAGAATTTTGAAGCAATTTAAAATCAAAATCTTCTAACTAATAATTTAGTTCTTTAAGTTATTTACTTGAAGATCTGCATTTTGTTAATAGTTTAAAATTAAAGCTATACTCTAACTACTTTAGTTCTTTTAGTTATTTACTTAAAGAAGAGAAATATGTAGACAATTTAAAATCAAAATCTTCAAACTAATACTTTAGTTCTTTAAGTTATTTACTAGAAGATCAGAATTTTGTTAATAGTTCAAAATTGAAAATACTAAAATAACTACGTTTGTTCTATAAGCTATTTACTTGAAGATCTGCATTTTGTTAATAGTTTAAAATTAAAAACTCTAAATTAACTACTTCTGTTCTATAAGTTATTTACATGAAGATCAGAATTTTGTTAATAGTTTAAAATTAAAAACTATAAATCAACTACTTCTGGTCTGTAAGTTATTTACTTGAAGATTAGAATTTTGTTAATAGTTTAAAATTGAAAACCCTAAAATAACTACTTTTGTTCTATAAGTTATTAACTTGAATATCTGCATTTTGTTAATATTTTAAAATTAAAAACTCTAAATTAACTACTTCTGGTCTATAAGTTATTTACTTGAAAATAAGCATTTTGTTAATAGTTTAAAATTAAAGCTATAAACTAACTACTATTGTCCTTTTAGTTATTTACTTATAGAACAGAAATTTGTAGACAATTTAAAATCAAAATCTTCAAACTAATACATTAGTTCTTTAAGTTATTTACTTGAAGATCAGAATTTTGTTAATAGTTCAAAATTGAAAATACTAAAATAACTACGTTTGTTCTATAAGTTATTTACATGAAGATCAGAATTTTGTTAATAGTTTAAAATTGAAAACCCTAAAATAACTATTTTTGTTCTATAAGTTATTTACTTAAAGATCTGAATTTTGTTAATAGTTTAAAATTAAAAACTCTAAATTAACTACTTCTGTTCTATAAGTTATTTACATGAAGATCAGAATTTTGTTAATAGTTTAAAATTGAAAACCCTCAAATAACTCCTTTTGTTCTATAAGTTATTTACTTGAAGAACAGAATTTTGTAGCAATTTAAAATAAAAATCTTGTAACTAATACTTTAGTTCCTTAAGTTATTTACTTGAAGATCAGAATTTTGTTAATAGTTTAAAATTGAAAATTCTAAAATAACTACTTTTGTTCTATAAGTTATTTACGAAGAACAGAATTTTGTAGCAATTTAAAATCAAAATCTTCTAACTAATACTTTAGTTCCTTAAGTTATTTACTTGAAGATCAGAATTTTGTTAATAGTTTAAAATTGAAAACCCTAAAATAATTACTTTTGTTCTATAAGTTATTTACTTGAAGATCTGCATTTTGTTAATAGTTTAAAATTAAAAACTCTAAATTAACTACTTCTGTTCTATAAGTTATTTACATGAAGATCAGAATTTTGTTAATAGTTTAAAATTGAAAACCCTAAAATAACTATTTTTGTTCTATAAGTTGTTTACTTGAAGATCTGCATTTTGTTAATAGTTTAAAATTAAAAACTCTAAATTAACTACTTCTGTTCTATAAGTTATTTACTTGAAGATCAGAATTTTGTTAATAGTTTAAAATTAAAAACCCTAAAATAACTAATTTTGTTCTATAAGTTATTTACTTAAAGATCTGCTTTTTGTTAATAGTTTAAAATTAAAAACTCTAAATTAACTACTTCTGTTCTATAAGTTATTTACATGAAGATCAGAATTTTGTTAATAGTTTAAAATTAAAAACTATAAATTAACTACTTCTGGTCTGTAAGTTATTTACTTGAAGATCAGAATTTTGTTAATAGTTTAAAATTGAAAACCCTAAAATAACTACTTTTGTTCTATAAGTTATTAACTTGAAGATCTGCATTTTGTTAATATTTTAAAATTAAAAACTCTAAATTAACTACTTCTGGTCTATAAGTTATTTACTTGAAAATAAGCATTTTGTTAATAGTTTAAAATTAAAGCTATAAACTAACTACTATTGTCCTTTTAGTTATTTACTTAAAGAACAGAAATTTGTAGACAATTTAAAATCGAAATCTTCAAACTAATACTTTAGTTCTTTAAGTTATTTACTTGAAGATCAGAATTTTGCTAATAGTTTAAAATTGAAAACCCTAAAATAACTACTTTTGTTCTATAAGTTATTTACTTGAAGATCTGCATTTTGTTAATAGTTTAAAATTAAAGCTATAATCTAACTACTTTTGTTCTTTTAGTTATTTACTTAAAGAACAGAAATAAGTAGACAATTTAAAATCAAAATCTTCAAACTAATACATTAGTTCTTTAAGTTATTTACTTGAAGATCAGAATTTTGTTAATAGTTCAAAATTGAAAATACTAAAATAACTACGTTTGTTCTATAAGTTATTTACATGAAGATCAGAATTTTGTTAATAGTTTAAAATTGAAAACCCTAAAATAACTATTTTTGTTCTATAAGTTATTTACTTAAAGATCTGAATTTTGTTAATAGTTTAAAATTAAAAACTCTAAATTAACTACTTCTGTTCTATAAGTTATTTACATGAAGATCAGAATTTTGTTAATAGTTTAAAATTGAAAACCCTAAAATAACTATTTTTGTTCTATAAGTTATTTACTTAAACATCTGCATTTTGTTAATAGTTTAAAATTGAAAACTCTAAAATACCTACTTATGTTCTATAAGTTATTTACTTGAAGAACAGAATTTTGTAGCAATTTAAAATAAAAATCTTCTAACTAATACTTTAGTTCCTTAAGTTATTTACTTGAAGATCAGAATTTTGTTAATAGTTTAAAATTGAAAACCCTCAAATAACTACTTTTGTTCTATAAGTTATTTACTTGAAGAACAGAATTTTGTAGCAATTTAAAAGAAAAATCTTCTAACTAATACTTTAGTTCCTTAAGTTATTTACTTGAAGATCAGAATTTTGTTAATAGTTTAAAATTAAAAACTTTAAATTAACTACTTCTGTTCTATAAGTTATTTACATGAAGATCAGAATTTTGTTAATAGTTTAAAATTGAAAACCCTAAAATAACTAATTTTGTTCTATAAGTTATTTACTTGAAGATCTGCTTTTTGTTAATAGTTTAAAATTAAAAACTATAAATTAACTACTTCTGTTCTATAAGTTATTTACTTGAAGATCAGCATTTTGTTAATAGTTTAAAATTAAAAACTCTAAATTAACTACTTCTGTTCTATAAGTTATTTACTTGAAGATCTGCATTTTGTTAATAGTTTAAAATTAAAAACTCTAAATTAACTACTTCTGTTCTATAAGTTAATTACTTGAAGATCTGCATTTTGTTAATAGTTAAAAATTTAAAACTCTAAATTACCTACTTCTGTTCTATAAGATATTTACTTGAAGATCAGAATTTTGTTAATAGTTTAAAATTGAAAACCCTAAAATAACTATTTTTGTTCTATAAGTTATTTACTTGAAGATCTGCATTTTGTTAATAGTTTAAAATTAAAAACTCTAAATTAACTACTTCAGTTCTATAAGTTATTTACTTGAAGATCAGAATTTTGTTAATAGTTCAAAATTGAAAATACTAAAATAACTACTTCTGTTCTATAAGTTATTTACTTGAAGATCAGAATTTTGTTAATAGTTTATAATTGAAAACTCTAAAATAGCTACTTTTGTTCTATAAGTTATTTACTTGAAGAACAGAATATTGTAGCAATTTAAAATTAAAATCTTCTAATACTTTAGTTCCTTAAGTCATTTACTTAAAGATCAGAATTTTATTAATAGTTTAAAATGTAAAACCCTAAAATAACTACTTTTGTTCTATAAGTTATTTACTTGAAGAAAAGAATTTTGAAGCAATTTAAAATCAAAATCTTCTAACTAATAATTTAGTTCTTTAAGTTATTTACTTGAAGATCTGCATTTTGTTAATAGTTTAAAATTAAAGCTATACTCTAACTACTTTAGTTCTTTTAGTTATTTACTTAAAGAAGAGAAATATGTAGACAATTTAAAATCAAAATCTTCAAACTAATACTTTAGTTCTTTAAGTTATTTACTAGAAGATCAGAATTTTGTTAATAGTTCAAAATTGAAAATACTAAAATAACTACGTTTGTTCTATAAGCTATTTACTTGAAGATCTGCATTTTGTTAATAGTTTAAAATTAAAAACTCTAAATTAACTACTTCTGTTCTATAAGTTATTTACATGAAGATCAGAATTTTGTTAATAGTTTAAAATTAAAAACTATAAATCAACTACTTCTGGTCTGTAAGTTATTTACTTGAAGATCAGAATTTTGTTAATAGTTTAAAATTGAAAACCCTAAAATAACTACTTTTGTTCTATAAGTTATTAACTTGAAGATCTGCATTTTGTTAATATTTTAAAATTAAAAACTCTAAATTAACTACTTCTGGTCTATAAGTTATTTACTTGAAAATAAGCATTTTGTTAATAGTTTAAAATTAAAGCTATAAACTAACTACTATTGTCCTTTTAGTTATTTACTTATAGAACAGAAATTTGTAGACAATTTAAAATCGAAATCTTCAAACTAATACTTTAGTTCTTTAAGTTATTCACTTGAAGATCAGAATTTTGCTAATAGTTTAAAATTGAAAACCCTAAAATAACTACTTTTGTTCTATAAGTTATTTACTTGAAAATCTGCATTTTGTTAATAGTTTAAAATTAAAGCTATAATCTAACTACTTTTGTTCTTTTAGTTATTTACTTAAAGAACAGAAATATGTAGACAATTTAAAATCAAAATCTTCAAACTAATACATTAGTTCTTTAAGTTATTTACTTGAAGATCAGAATTTTGTTAATAGTTCAAAATTGAAAATACTAAAATAACTACGTTTGTTCTATAAGTTATTTACATGAAGATCAGAATTTTGTTAATAGTTTAAAATTGAAAACCCTAAAATAACTATTTTTGTTCTATAAGTTATTTACTTAAAGATCTGAATTTTGTTAATAGTTTAAAATTAAAAACTCTAAATTAACTACTTCTGTTCTATAAGTTATTTACATGAAGATCAGAATTTTGTTAATAGTTTAAAATTGAAAACCCTAAAATAACTATTTTTGTTCTATAAGTTATTTACTTAAACATCTGCATTTTGTTAATAGTTTAAAATTGAAAACTCTAAAATACCTACTTTTGTTCTATAAGTTATTTACTTGAAGAACAGAATTTTGTAGCAATTTAAAATAAAAATCTTCTAACTAATACTTTAGTTCCTTAAGTTATTTACTTGAAGATCAGAATTTTGTTAATAGTTTAAAATTGAAAACCCTCAAATAACTACTTTTGTTCTATAAGTTATTTACTTGAAGAACAGAATTTTGTAGCAATTTAAAATAAAAATCTTCTAACTAATACTTTAGTTCCTTAAGTTATTTACTTGAAGATCAGAATTTTGTTAATAGTTTAAAATTGAAAATCCTAAAATAACTACTTTTGTTCTATAAGTTATTTACGAAGAACAGAATTTTGTAGCAATTTAAAATCAAAATCTTCTAACTAATACTTTAGTTCCTTAAGTTATTTACTTGAAGATCAGAATTTTGTTAATAGTTTAAAATTGAAAACCCTAAAATAATTACTTTTGTTCTATAAGTTATTTACTTGAAGATCTGCATTTTGTTAATAGTTTAAAATTAAAAACTCTAAATTAACTACTTCTGTTCTATAAGTTATTTACATGAAGATCAGTATTTTGTTAATAGTTTAAAATTGAAAACCCTAAAATAACTACTTCTGTTCTATAAGTTATTTACTTGAAGATCAGAATATTGTTAATAGTTTAAAATTAAAAACTCTAAATTAACTACTTCTGTTCTATAAGTTATTTACTTGAAGATCAGAATTTTGTTAATAGTTTAAAATTAAAAACCCTAAAATAACTAATTTTGTTCTATAAGTTATTTACTTGAAGATCTGCTTTTTGTTAATAGTTTAAAATTAAAAACTCTAAATTAACTACTTCTGTTCTATAAGTTATTTACATGAAGATCAGAATTTTGTTAATAGTTTAAAATTAAAAACTATAAATTAACTACTTCTGGTCTGTAAGTTATTTACTTGAAGATCAGAATTTTGTTAATAGTTTAAAATTGAAAACCCTAAAATAACTACTTTTGTTCTATAAGTTATTAACTTGAAGATCTGCATTTTGTTAATATTTTAAAATTAAAAACTCTAAATTAACTACTTCTGGTCTATAAGTTATTTACTTGAAAATAAGCATTTTGTTAATAGTTTAAAATTAAAGCTATAAACTAACTACTATTGTCCTTTTAGTTATTTACTTAAAGAACAGAAATTTGTAGACAATTTAAAATCGAAATCTTCAAACTAATACTTTAGTTCTTTAAGTTATTTACTTGAAGATCAGAATTTTGCTAATAGTTTAAAATTGAAAACCCTAAAATAACTACTTTTGTTCTATAAGTTATTTACTTGAAGATCTGCATTTTGTTAATAGTTTAAAATTAAAGCTATAATCTAACTACTTTTGTTCTTTTAGTTATTTACTTAAAGAACAGAAATAAGTAGACAATTTAAAATCAAAATCTTCAAACTAATACATTAGTTCTTTAAGTTATTTACTTGAAGATCAGAATTTTGTTAATAGTTCAAAATTGAAAATACTAAAATAACTACGTTTGTTCTATAAGTTATTTACATGAAGATCAGAATTTTGTTAATAGTTTAAAATTGAAAACCCTAAAATAACTATTTTTGTTCTATAAGTTATTTACATGAAGATCAAAATTTTGTTAATAGTTTAAAATTGAAAACCCTAAAATAACTATTTTTGTTCTATAAGTTATTTACTTAAACATCTGCATTTTGTTAATAGTTTAAAATTGAAAACTCTAAAATACCTACTTATGTTCTATAAGTTATTTACTTGAAGAACAGAATTTTGTAGCAATTTAAAATAAAAATCTTCTAACTAATACTTTAGTTCCTTAAGTTATTTACTTGAAGATCAGAATTTTGTTAATAGTTTAAAATTGAAAACCCTCAAATAACTACTTTTGTTCTATAAGTTATTTACTTGAAGAACAGAATTTTGTAGCAATTTAAAAGAAAAATCTTCTAACTAATACTTTAGTTCCTTAAGTTATTTACTTGAAGATCAGAATTTTGTTAATAGTTTAAAATTAAAAACTTTAAATTAACTACTTCTGTTCTATAAGTTATTTACATGAAGATCAGAATTTTGTTAATAGTTTAAAATTGAAAACCCTAAAATAACTAATTTTGTTCTATAAGTTATTTACTTGAAGATCTGCTTTTTGTTAATAGTTTAAAATTAAAAACTCTAAATTAACTACTTCTGTTCTATAAGTTATTTACTTGAAGATCAGCATTTTGTTAATAGTTTAAAATTAAAAACTCTAAATTAACTACTTCTGTTCTATAAGTTATTTACTTGAAGATCTGCATTTTGTTAATAGTTTAAAATTAAAAACTCTAAATTAACTACTTCTGTTCTATAAGTTAATTACTTGAAGATCTGCATTTTGTTAATAGTTTAAAATTTAAAACTCTAAATTACCTACTTCTGTTCTATAAGATATTTACTTGAAGATCAGAATTTTGTTAATAGTTTAAAATTGAAAACCCTAAAATAACTATTTTTGTTCTATAAGTTATTTACTTGAAGATCTGCATTTTGTTAATAGTTTAAAATTAAAAACTCTAAATTAACTACTTCAGTTCTATAAGTTATTTACTTGAAGATCAGAATGTTGTTAATAGTTTAAAATTGAAAACCCTAAAATAACTACTTTTGTTCTATAAGTTATTTACTTGAAGATCTGCATTTTGTTAATAGTTTAAAATTAAAAACTCTAAATTAACTACTTCTGGTCTATAAGTTATTTACTTGAAGATCAGCATTTTGTTAATAGTTTAAAATTAAAAACTCTAAATTAACTACTTCAGTTCTATAAGTTATTTACTTGAAGATCAGAATGTTGTTAATAGTTTAAAATTGAAAACCCTAAAATAACTACTTTTGTTCTATAAGTTATTTACTTGAAGATCTGCATTTTGTTAATAGTTTAAAATTAAAAACTCTAAATTAACTACTTCTGTTCTATAAGTTATTTACTTGAAGATCAGAATTTTGTTAATAGTTTAAAATTGAAAACCTTAAAATAACTACTTTTGTTCTATAAGTTATTTACTTGAAGATTTGCATTTTGTTAATAGTTTAAAATTAAAGCTATAATCTAACTACTATTGTTCTTTTAGTTATTTACTTAAAGAACAGAAATATGTAGACAATTTAAAATCAAAATCTTCAAACTAATACTTTAGTTCTTTAAGTTATTTACTTGAAGATCAGAATTTTGTTAATAGTTTAAAATTGAAAACCCTAAAATAACTACTTTTGTTCTATAAGTTATTTACTTGAAGATCTGCATTTTGTTAATAGTTTAAAATTAAAAACCCTAAATTAACTACTTCTGTTCTATAAGTTATATACATGAAGATCAGAATTTTGTTAATAGTTTAAAATTGAAAACCCTAAAATAACTATTTTTGTTCTATAAGTTATTTACTTAAAGATCTGAATTTTGTTAATAGTTTAAAATTAAAAACTCTAAATTAACTACTTCTGTTCTATAAGTTATTTACATGAAGATCAGAATTTTGTTAATAGTTTAAAATTGAAAACCCTAAAATAACTATTTTTGTTCTATAAGTTATTTACTTAAAGATCTGCATTTTGTTAATAGTTTAAAATTGAAAACTCTGAAATACCTACTTTTGTTCTATAAGTTATTTACTTGAAGAACAGAATTTTGTAGCACTTTAAAATAAAAATCTACTAACTAATACTTTGGTTCCTTAAGTTATTTACTTGAAGATCAGAATTTTGTTAATAGTTTAAAATTGAAAACCCTAAAATAACTACTTTTGTTCTATAAGTTATTTACTTGAAGATCTGCATTTTGTTAATAGTTTAAAATTAAAAACTCTAAATTAACTACTTCTGTTCTATAAGTTATTTACATGAAGATCAGAATTTTGTTAATAGTTTAAAATTGAAAACCCTAAAATAACTACTTTTGTTCTATAAGTTATTTACTTGAAGATTTGCATTTTGTTAATAGTTTAAATTTAAAAACTCTAAATTAACTACTTCTGTTCTATAAGTTATTTACTTGAAGATCAGAATTTTCTTAATAGTTTAAAATTGAAAACTCTAAAATAACTACTTTTGTTCTATAAGTTATTTACATGAAGAACAGAATTTTGTAGCAATTTAAAATAAAAAACTTCTAACTAATACTTTAGTTCCTTAAGTTATTTACTTGAAGATCAGAATTTTGTTAATAGTTTAAAATTGAAAACCCTAAAATAACTACTTTTGTTCTATAAGTTATTTACTTGAAGAAAAGAATTTTGAAGCAATTTAAAATCAAAATCTTCTAACTAATAATTTAGTTCTTTAAGTTATTTACTTGAAGATCAGAATTTTGCTAATAGTTTAAAATTGAAAACCCTAAAATAACTACTTTTGTTCTATAAGTTATTTACTTAAGGAACAGAAATATGTAGACAATTTAAAATCAAAATCTTCAAACTAATACTTTAGTTCTTTAAGTTATTTACTTGAAAATCAGAATTTTGTTAATAGTTCAAAATTGAAAATACTAAAATAACTACGTTTGTTCTATAAGTTATTTACTTGAAGATCTGCATTTTGTTAATAGTTTAAAATTAAAAACTCTAAATTAACTACTTCTGTTCTATAAGTTATTTACTTGAAGAAAAGAATTTTGTAGCAATTTTAAATTAAAATCTTCTCACTAATACTTTAATTCCTTAAGTTATTTACTTAAAGATCAGAATTTTGTTAATAGTTTAAAATTGAAAACCCTAAAATAACGACTTTTGTTCTCTAAGTTATTTACTTGAAGATCTGCAATTAGTTAATAGTTTAAAATTAAAAACTCTAAATTAACTACTTCTGTTCTATAAGTTATTTACATAAAGATCAGAATTTTGTTAATAGTTTAAAATTGAAAACCCTAAAATAACTACTTTTGTTCTATAAGTTATTTACTTGAAGATCTGCATTTTGTTAATAGTTTAAAATTAAAAACTCTAAATTAACTACTTCTGTTCTATAAGTTATTTACATGAAGATCAGAATTTTGTTAATAGTTTAAAATTGAAAACCCTAAAATAACGACTTTTGTTCTCTAAGTTATTTACTTGAAGATCTGCATTTAGTTAATAGTTTAAAATTAAAAACTCTAAATTAACTACTTCTGTTCTATAAGTTATTTACATAAAGATCAGAATTTTGGTAATAGTTCAAAATTGAAAACTCTAAATTAACTACTTCTGTTCTTTAAGTTATTTACATGAAGATCAGCATTTTGTTAATAGTTTAAAATTGAAAACCCTAAAATAACTACTTTTGTTCTATAAGTTATTTACTTGAAGATCTGCATTTTGTTAATAGTTTAAAATTAAAAACTCTAAATTAACTACTTCTGTTCTATAAGTTATTTACTTGAAGATCAGCATTTTGTTAATAGTTACAAATTAAAAACTCTAAATTAACTACTTCTGGTCTATAAGTTTTTACTTGTAAATCAGTATATTGTTAATAGTTTAAAATTAAAGCTATAAGCTAACTACATTTGTTCTTTTAATTATTTACTTAAAGAACAGAAATTTGTAGACAATTTAAAATCGAAATCTTCAAACTAATACTTTAGTTCTTTAAGTTATTTACTTGAAGATCAGAATTTTGTTAATAGTTTAAAATTGAAAACCATAAAATACCTATTTTTGTTCTATAAGTTATTTACTTGAAGATCTGCATTATGTTAATGGTTTAAAATTAAAAACTCTAAATTAACTACTTCTGTTCTATAAGTTATTTACTTGAAGATCAGAATTTTGTTAATAGTTTATAATTGAAAACTCTAAAATAGCTACTTTTGTTCTATAAGTTATTTACTTGAAGAACAGAATATTGTAGCAATTTAAAATTAAAATCTTCTAATACTTTAGTTCCTTAAGTCATTTACTTAAAGATCAGAATTTTATTAATAGTTTAAAATTGAAAACCCTAAAATAACTACTTTTGTTCTATAAGTTATTTACTTGAAGAAAAGAATTTTGAAGCAATTTAAAATCAAAATCTTCTAACTAATAATTTAGTTCTTTAAGTTATTTACTTGAAGATCTGCATTTTGTTAATAGTTTAAAATTAAAGCTATACTCTAACTACTTTTGTTCTTTTAGTTATTTACTTAAAGAAGAGAAATATGTAGACAATTTAAAATCAAAATCTTCAAACTAATACTTTAGTTCTTTAAGTTATTTACTAGAAGATCAGAATTTTGTTAATAGTTCAAAATTGAAAATACTAAAATAACTACGTTTGTTCTATAAGCTATTTACTTGAAGATCTGCATTTTGTTAATAGTTTAAAATTAAAAACTCTAAATTAACTACTTCTGTTCTATAAGTTATTTACATGAAGATCAGAATTTTGTTAATAGTTTAAAATTAAAAACTATAAATCAACTACTTCTGGTCTGTAAGTTATTTACTTGAAGATCAGAATTTTGTTAATAGTTTAAAATTGAAAACCCTAAAATAACTACTTTTGTTCTATAAGTTATTAACTTGAAGATCTGCATTTTGTTAATATTTTAAAATTAAAAACTCTAAATTAACTACTTCTGGTCTATAAGTTATTTACTTGAAAATAAGCATTTTGTTAATAGTTTAAAATTAAAGCTATAAACTAACTACTATTGTCCTTTTAGTTATTTACTTATAGAACAGAAATTTGTAGACAATTTAAAATCGAAATCTTCAAACTAATACTTTAGTTCTTTAAGTTATTCACTTGAAGATCAGAATTTTGCTAATAGTTTAAAATTGAAAACCCTAAAATAACTACTTTTGTTCTATAAGTTATTTACTTGAAAATCTGCATTTTGTTAATAGTTTAAAATTAAAGCTATAATCTAACTACTTTTGTTCTTTTAGTTATTTACTTAAAGAACAGAAATATGTAGACAATTTAAAATCAAAATCTTCAAACTAATACATTAGTTCTTTAAGTTATTTACTTGAAGATCAGAATTTTGTTAATAGTTCAAAATTGAAAATACTAAAATAACTACGTTTGTTCTATAAGTTATTTACATGAAGATCAGAATTTTGTTAATAGTTTAAAATTGAAAACCCTAAAATAACTATTTTTGTTCTATAAGTTATTTACTTAAAGATCTGAATTTTGTTAATAGTTTAAAATTAAAAAATCTAAATTAACTACTTCTGTTCTATAAGTTATTTACATGAAGATCAGAATTTTGTTAATAGTTTGTTTAAAATTGAAAACCCTAAAATAACTATTTTTGTTCTATAAGTTATTTACTTAAACATCTGCATTTTGTTAATAGTTTAAAATTGAAAACTCTAAAATACCTACTTCTGTTCTATAAGTTATTTACTTGAAGAAAAGAATTTTGTAGCAATTTTAAATTAAAATCTTCTCACTAATACTTTAATTCCTTAAGTTATTTACTTAAAGATCAGAATTTTGTTAATAGTTTAAAATTGAAAACCCTAAAATAACGACTTTTGTTCTCTAAGTTATTTACTTGAAGATCTGCAATTAGTTAATAGTTTAAAATTAAAAACTCTAAATTAACTACTTCTGTTCTATAAGTTATTTACATAAAGATCAGAATTTTGTTAATAGTTTAAAATTGAAAACCCTAAAATAACTACTTTTGTTCTATAAGTTATTTACTTGAAGATCTGCATTTTGTTAATAGTTTAAAATTAAAAACTCTAAATTAACTACTTCTGTTCTATAAGTTATTTACATGAAGATCAGAATTTTGTTAATAGTTTAAAATTGAAAACCCTAAAATAACGACTTTTGTTCTCTAAGTTATTTACTTGAAGATCTGCATTTAGTTAATAGTTTAAAATTAAAAACTCTAAATTAACTACTTCTGTTCTATAAGTTATTTACATAAAGATCAGAATTTTGGTAATAGTTCAAAATTGAAAACTCTAAATTAACTACTTCTGTTCTTTAAGTTATTTACATGAAGATCAGCATTTTGTTAATAGTTTAAAATTGAAAACCCTAAAATAACTACTTTTGTTCTATAAGTTATTTACTTGAAGATCTGCATTTTGTTAATAGTTTAAAATTAAAAACTCTAAATTAACTACTTCTGTTCTATAAGTTATTTACTTGAAGATCAGCATTTTGTTAATAGTTACAAATTAAAAACTCTAAATTAACTACTTCTGGTCTATAAGTTTTTACTTGTAAATCAGTATATTGTTAATAGTTTAAAATTAAAGCTATAAGCTAACTACATTTGTTCTTTTAATTATTTACTTAAAGAACAGAAATTTGTAGACAATTTAAAATCGAAATCTTCAAACTAATACTTTAGTTCTTTAAGTTATTTACTTGAAGATCAGAATTTTGTTAATAGTTTAAAATTGAAAACCATAAAATACCTATTTTTGTTCTATAAGTTATTTACTTGAAGATCTGCATTATATTAATGGTTTAAAATTAAAAACTCTAAATTAACTACTTCTGTTCTATAAGTTATTTACTTGAAGATCAGAATTTTGTTAATAGTTTATAATTGAAAACTCTAAAATAGCTACTTTTGTTCTATAAGTTATTTACTTGAAGAACAGAATATTGTAGCAATTTAAAATTAAAATCTTCTAATACTTTAGTTCCTTAAGTCATTTACTTAAAGATCAGAATTTTATTAATAGTTTAAAATTGAAAACCCTAAAATAACTACTTTTGTTCTATAAGTTATTTACTTGAAGAAAAGAATTTTGAAGCAATTTAAAATCAAAATCTTCTAACTAATAATTTAGTTCTTTAAGTTATTTACTTGAAGATCTGCATTTTGTTAATAGTTTAAAATTAAAGCTATACTCTAACTACTTTTGTTCTTTTAGTTATTTACTTAAAGAAGAGAAATATGTAGACAATTTAAAATCAAAATCTTCAAACTAATACTTTAGTTCTTTAAGTTATTTACTAGAAGATCAGAATTTTGTTAATAGTTCAAAATTGAAAATACTAAAATAACTACGTTTGTTCTATAAGCTATTTACTTGAAGATCTGCATTTTGTTAATAGTTTAAAATTAAAAACTCTAAATTAACTACTTCTGTTCTATAAGTTATTTACATGAAGATCAGAATTTTGTTAATAGTTTAAAATTAAAAACTATAAATCAACTACTTCTGGTCTGTAAGTTATTTACTTGAAGATCAGAATTTTGTTAATAGTTTAAAATTGAAAACCCTAAAATAACTACTTTTGTTCTATAAGTTATTAACTTGAAGATCTGCATTTTGTTAATATTTTAAAATTAAAAACTCTAAATTAACTACTTCTGGTCTATAAGTTATTTACTTGAAAATAAGCATTTTGTTAATAGTTTAAAATTAAAGCTATAAACTAACTACTATTGTCCTTTTAGTTATTTACTTATAGAACAGAAATTTGTAGACAATTTAAAATCGAAATCTTCAAACTAATACTTTAGTTCTTTAAGTTATTCACTTGAAGATCAGAATTTTGCTAATAGTTTAAAATTGAAAACCCTAAAATAACTACTTTTGTTCTATAAGTTATTTACTTGAAAATCTGCATTTTGTTAATAGTTTAAAATTAAAGCTATAATCTAACTACTTTTGTTCTTTTAGTTATTTACTTAAAGAACAGAAATATGTAGACAATTTAAAATCAAAATCTTCAAACTAATACATTAGTTCTTTAAGTTATTTACTTGAAGATCAGAATTTTGTTAATAGTTCAAAATTGAAAATACTAAAATAACTACGTTTGTTCTATAAGTTATTTACATGAAGATCAGAATTTTGTTAATAGTTTAAAATTGAAAACCCTAAAATAACTATTTTTGTTCTATAAGTTATTTACTTAAAGATCTGAATTTTGTTAATAGTTTAAAATTAAAAAATCTAAATTAACTACTTCTGTTCTATAAGTTATTTACATGAAGATCAGAATTTTGTTAATAGTTTGTTTAAAATTGAAAACCCTAAAATAACTATTTTTGTTCTATAAGTTATTTACTTAAACATCTGCATTTTGTTAATAGTTTAAAATTGAAAACTCTAAAATACCTACTTTTGTTCTATAAGTTATTTACTTGAAGAACAGAATTTTGTAGCAATTTAAAATAAAAATCTTCTAACTAATACTTTAGTTCCTTAAGTTATTTACTTGAAGATCAGAATTTTGTTAATAGTTTAAAATTGAAAACCCTCAAATAACTACTTTTGTTCTATAAGTTATTTACTTGAAGAACAGAATTTTGTAGCAATTTAAAATAAAAATCTTCTAACTAATACTTTAGTTCCTTAAGTTATTTACTTGAAGATCAGAATTTTGTTAATAGTTTAAAATTGAAAATCCTAAAATAACTACTTTTGTTCTATAAGTTATTTACGAAGAACAGAATTTTGTAGCAATTTAAAATCAAAATCTTCTAACTAATACTTTAGTTCCTTAAGTTATTTACTTGAAGATCAGAATTTTGTTAATAGTTTAAAATTGAAAACCCTAAAATAATTACTTTTGTTCTATAAGTTATTTACTTGAAGATCTGCATTTTGTTAATAGTTTAAAATTAAAAACTCTAAATTAACTACTTCTGTTCTATAAGTTATTTACATGAAGATCAGAATTTTGTTAATAGTTTAAAATTGAAAACCCTAAAAAACTATTTTTGTTCTATAAGTTGTTTACTTGAAGATCTGCATTTTGTTAATAGTTTAAAATTAAAAACTCTAAATTAACTACTTCTGTTCTATAAGTTATTTACTTGAAGATCAGAATTTTGTTAATAGTTTAAAATTAAAAACCCTAAAATAACTAATTTTGTTCTATAAGTTATTTACTTGAAGATCTGCTTTTTGTTAATAGTTTAAAATTAAAAACTCTAAATTAACTACTTCTGTTCTATAAGTTATTTACATGAAGATCAGAATTTTGTTAATAGTTTAAAATTAAAAACTATAAAGTAACTACTTCTGGTCTGTAAGTTATTTACTTGAAGATCAGAATTTTGTTAATAGTTTAAAATTGAAAACCCTAAAATAACTACTTTTGTTCTATAAGTTATTAACTTGAAGATCTGCATTTTGTTAATATTTTAAAATTAAAAACTCTAAATTAACTACTTCTGGTCTATAAGTTATTTACTTGAAAATAAGCATTTTGTTAATAGTTTAAAATTAAAGCTATAAACTAACTACTATTGTCCTTTTAGTTATTTACTTAAAGAACAGAAATTTGTAGACAATTTAAAATCGAAATCTTCAAACTAATACTTTAGTTCTTTAAGTTATTTACTTGAAGATCAGAATTTTGCTAATAGTTTAAAATTAAAAACCCTAAAATAACTACTTTTGTTCTATAAGTTATTTACTTGAAGATCTGCATTTTGTTAATAGTTTAAAATTAAAGCTATAATCTAACTACTTTTGTTCTTTTAGTTATTTACTTAAAGAACAGAAATAAGTAGACAATTTAAAATCAAAATCTTCAAACTAATACATTAGTTCTTTAAGTTATTTACTTGAAGATCAGAATTTTGTTAATAGTTTAAAATTGAAAACCCTCAAATAACTACTTTTGTTCTATAAGTTATTTACTTGAAGAACAGAATTTTGTAGCCATTTAAAATAAAAATCTTCTAACTAATACTTTAGTGCCTTAAGTTATTTACTTGAAGATCAGAATTTTGTTAATAGTTTAAAATTGAAAATCCTAAAATAACTATTTTTGTTCTATAAGTTATTTACTTGAAGATCTGCATTTTGTTAATAGTTTAAAATTAAACACCCTAAAATAACTAATTTTGCTCTATAAGTTATTTACTTGAAGATCTGCATTTTGTTAATAGTTTAAAATTAAAAACTCTAAATTAACTACTTCTGTTCTATAAGTTATTTACTTGAAGATCAGCATTTTGTTAATAGTTTAAAATTAAAAACTCTAAATTAACTACTTCTGGTCTATAAGTTATTTACTTGAAAATCACTATTTTGTTAATAGTTTAAAATTAAAGCTATAAACTAACTACTTTTGTTCTATTAGTTATTTACTTAAAGAACAGAAATTTGTAGACAATTTAAAATCGAAATCTTCAAACTAATACTTTAGTTCTTTAAGTTTTTTACTTGAAGATCAGAATTTTGTTAATAGTTTAAAATTGAAAACCCTAAAATAACTACTTTTGTTCTATAAGTTATTTACTTGAAGAACAGAATTTTGAAGCAGTTAAAAATCAAAATCTTCTAACTAATACTTTAGTTCCTTAAGTTATTTACTTGAAGATCAGAATTTTGTTAATAGTTTAAAATTGAAAACCCTAAAATAACTACTTTTGTTCTATAAGTTATTTACTTGAAGATCTGCATTTTGTTAATAGTTTAAAATTGAAAACCCTAAAATAACTACTTTTGTTCTATAAGTTATTTACTTGAAGATCAGAATTTTGTTAATAGTTTAAAATTGAAAACACTAAAATAACTACTTTTGTTCTATAAGTTATTTACTAGAAGATTTGCATTTTGTTAATAGTTTAAAATTAAAGCTATAATCTAACTACTATTGTTCTTTTAGTTATTTACTTAAAGAACAGAAATATGTAGACAATTTAAAATCAAAATCTTCAAACTAATACTTTAGTTCTTTAAGTTATTTACTTGAAGATCAGAATTTTGTTAATAGTTTAAAATTGAAAACCCTAAAATAACTACTTTTTTTCTATAAGTTATTTACTTGAAGATCTGCATTTTGTTAATAGTTTAAAATTAAAAACCCTAAATTAACTACTTCTGTTCTATAAGTTATTTACATGAAGATCAGAATTTTGTTAATAGTTTAAAATTGAAAACCCTAAAATAACTATTTTTGTTCTATAAGTTATTTACTTAAAGATCTGAATTTTGTTAATAGTTTAAAATTAAAAACTCTAAATTAACTACTTCTGTTCTATAAGTTATTTACATGAAGATCAGAATTTTGTTAATAGTTTAAAATTGAAAACCCTAAAATAACTATTTTTGTTCTATAAGTTATTTACTTAAAGATCTGCATTTTGTTAATAGTTTAAAATTGAAAACTCTAAAATACCTACTTTTGTTCTATAAGTTATTTACTTGAAGAACAGAATTTTGTAGCACTTTAAAATAAAAATCTTCTAACTAATACTTTAGTTCCTTAAGTTATTTACTTGAAGATCAGAATTTTGTTAATAGCTTAAAATTGAAAACCCTAAAATAACTACTTTTGTTCTATAAGTTATTTACTTGAAGATCTGCATTTTGTTAATAGTTTAAAATTAAAAACTCTAAATTAACTACTTCTGTTCTATAAGTTATTTACATGAAGATCAGAATTTTGTTAATAGTTTAAAATTGAAAACCCTAAAATAACTACTTTTATTCTATAAGTTATTTACTTGAAGATTTGCATTTTGTTAATAGTTTAAATTTAAAAACTCTAAATTAACTACTTCTGTTCTATAAGTTATTTACTTGAAGAACAGAATTTTGTAGCAATTTAAAATAAAAATCTTCTAACTAATAATTTAGTTCTTTAAGTTATTTACTTGAAGATCAGAATTTTGCTAATAGTTTAAAATTGAAAACCCTAAAATAACTACTTTTGTTCTATAAGTTATTTACTTGAAGATCTGCATTTTGTTAATAGTTTAAAATTAAAGCTATACTCTAACTACTTTTGTTCCTTTAGTTATTTACTTATAGAACAGAAATATGTTGACAATTTAAAATCAAAATCTTCAAACTAATACTTTAGTTCTTTAAGTTATTTACTTGAAGATCAGAATTTTGTTAATAGTTCAAAATTGAAAATACTAAAATAACTACGTTTGTTCTATAAGTTATTTACTTGAAGATCTGCATTTTGTTAATAGTTTAAAATTAAAAACTCTAAATTAACTACTTCTGTTCTATAAGTTATTTACTTGAAGAAAAGAATTTTGTAGCAATTTTAAATTAAAATCTTCTAACTAATACTTTAGTTCCTTAAGTTATTTACTTAAAGATCAGAATTTTGTTAATAGTTTAAAATTGAAAACCCTAAAATAAAGACTTTTGTTCTCTAAGTTATTTACTTGAAGATCTATATTTAGTTAATAGTTTAAAATTAAAAACTCTAAATTAACTACTTCTGTTCTATAAGTTATTTACATGAAGATCAGAATTTTGTTAATAGTTTAAAATTGAAAACCCTAAAATAACTACTTTTGTTCTATAAGTTATTTACTTGAAGATCTGCATTTTGTTAATAGTTTAAAATTAAAAACTCTAAATCAACTACTTCTGTTCTATAAGTTATTTACTTGAAGTTCAGAATGTTGTTAATAGTTTAAAATTGAAAACTCTAAAATAACTACTTTTGTGCTATAAGTTATTTACTTGAAGAACAGCATTTTGTAGCAATTTAAAATCAAAATCTTCTAACTAACACTTTAGTTCCTTAAGTTATTTACTTGTAGATCATAATTTTGTTAATAGTTTAAAATTGAAAATCCTAAAATAACTACTTTTGTTCTATAAGTTATTTACTTGAAGATCTGAATTTTGTTAATAGTTTAAAATTAAAAACTCTAAATTAACTACTTCTGTTCTATAAGTTATTTACATGAAGATCAGAATTTTGTTAATAGTTTAAAATTCAAAACCCTAAAATAACTATTTTTGTTCTATAAGTTGTTTACTTGAAGATCTGCATTTTGTTAATAGTTTAAAATTAAAAACTCTAAATTAACTACTTCTGTTCTATAAGTTATTTACTTGAAGATCAGCATTTTGTTAATAGTTTAAAATTAAAAACTCTAAATTAACTACTTCTGGTCTATAAGTTATTTACTTGAAAATCACTATTTTGTTAATAGTTTAAAATTAAAGCTATAAACTAACTACTTTTGTTCTATTAGTTATTTACTTAAAGAACAGAAATTTGTAGACAATTTAAAATCGAAATCTTCAAACTAATACTTTAGTTCTTTAAGTTTTTTACTTGAAGATCAGAATTTTGTTAATAGTTTAAAATTGAAAACCCTAAAATAACTACTTTTGTTCTATAAGTTATTTACTTGAAGAACAGAATTTTGAAGCAGTTAAAAATCAAAATCTTCTAACTAATACTTTAGTTCCTTAAGTTATTTACTTGAAGATCAGAATTTTGTTAATAGTTTAAAATTGAAAACCCTAAAATAACTACTTTTGTTCTATAAGTTATTTACTTGAAGATCTGCATTTTGTTAATAGTTTAAAATTGAAAACCCTAAAATAACTACTTTTGTTCTATAAGTTATTTACTTGAAGATCAGAATTTTGTTAATAGTTTAAAATTGAAAACACTAAAATAACTACTTTTGTTCTATAAGTTATTTACTAGAAGATTTGCATTTTGTTAATAGTTTAAAATTAAAGCTATAATCTAACTACTATTGTTCTTTTAGTTATTTACTTAAAGAACAGAAATATGTAGACAATTTAAAATCAAAATCTTCAAACTAATACTTTAGTTCTTTAAGTTATTTACTTGAAGATCAGAATTTTGTTAATAGTTTAAAATTGAAAACCCTAAAATAACTACTTTTTTTCTATAAGTTATTTACTTGAAGATCTGCATTTTGTTAATAGTTTAAAATTAAAAACCCTAAATTAACTACTTCTGTTCTATAAGTTATTTACATGAAGATCAGAATTTTGTTAATAGTTTAAAATTGAAAACCCTAAAATAACTATTTTTGTTCTATAAGTTATTTACTTAAAGATCTGAATTTTGTTAATAGTTTAAAATTAAAAACTCTAAATTAACTACTTCTGTTCTATAAGTTATTTACATGAAGATCAGAATTTTGTTAATAGTTTAAAATTGAAAACCCTAAAATAACTATTTTTGTTCTATAAGTTATTTACTTAAAGATCTGCATTTTGTTAATAGTTTAAAATTGAAAACTCTAAAATACCTACTTTTGTTCTATAAGTTATTTACTTGAAGAACAGAATTTTGTAGCACTTTAAAATAAAAATCTTCTAACTAATACTTTAGTTCCTTAAGTTATTTACTTGAAGATCAGAATTTTGTTAATAGCTTAAAATTGAAAACCCTATAATAACTACTTTTGTTCTATAAGTTATTTACTTGAAGATCTGCATTTTGTTAATAGTTTAAAATTAAAAACTCTAAATTAACTACTTCTGTTCTATAAGTTATTTACATGAAGATCAGAATTTTGTTAATAGTTTAAAATTGAAAACCCTAAAATAACTACTTTTATTCTATAAGTTATTTACTTGAAGATTTGCATTTTGTTAATAGTTTAAATTTAAAAACTCTAAATTAACTACTTCTGTTCTATAAGTTATTTACTTGAAGAACAGAATTTTGTAGCAATTTAAAATAAAAATCTTCTAACTAATAATTTAGTTCTTTAAGTTATTTACTTGAAGATCAGAATTTTGCTAATAGTTTAAAATTGAAAACCCTAAAATAACTACTTTTGTTCTATAAGTTATTTACTTGAAGATCTGCATTTTGTTAATAGTTTAAAATTAAAGCTATACTCTAACTACTTTTGTTCCTTTAGTTATTTACTTATAGAACAGAAATATGTTGACAATTTAAAATCAAAATCTTCAAACTAATACTTTAGTTCTTTAAGTTATTTACTTGAAGATCAGAATTTTGTTAATAGTTCAAAATTGAAAATACTAAAATAACTACGTTTGTTCTATAAGTTATTTACTTGAAGATCTGCATTTTGTTAATAGTTTAAAATTAAAAACTCTAAATTAACTACTTCTGTTCTATAAGTTATTTACTTGAAGAAAAGAATTTTGTAGCAATTTTAAATTAAAATCTTCTAACTAATACTTTAGTTCCTTAAGTTATTTACTTAAAGATCAGAATTTTGTTAATAGTTTAAAATTGAAAACCCTAAAATAAAGACTTTTGTTCTCTAAGTTATTTACTTGAAGATCTATATTTAGTTAATAGTTTAAAATTAAAAACTCTAAATTAACTACTTCTGTTCTATAAGTTATTTACATGAAGATCAGAATTTTGTTAATAGTTTAAAATTGAAAACCCTAAAATAACTACTTTTGTTCTATAAGTTATTTACTTGAAGATCTGCATTTTGTTAATAGTTTAAAATTAAAAACTCTAAATCAACTACTTCTGTTCTATAAGTTATTTACTTGAAGTTCAGAATGTTGTTAATAGTTTAAAATTGAAAACTCTAAAATAACTACTTTTGTGCTATAAGTTATTTACTTGAAGAACAGCATTTTGTAGCAATTTAAAATCAAAATCTTCTAACTAACACTTTAGTTCCTTAAGTTATTTACTTGTAGATCATAATTTTGTTAATAGTTTAAAATTGAAAATCCTAAAATAACTACTTTTGTTCTATAAATTATTTACTTGAAGATCTGCGTTTAGTTAATAGTTTAAAATTAAAAACTCTAAATTAACTACTTCTGTTCTATAAGTTATTTACATGAAGATCAGAATTTTGTTAATAGTTTAAAATTCAAAACCCTAAAATAACTATTTTTGTTCTATAAGTTGTTTACTTGAAGATCTGCATTTTGTTAATAGTTTAAAATTAAAAACTCTAAATTAACTACTTCTGTTCTATAAGTTATTTACTTGAAGATCAGAATTTTGTTAATAGTTCAAAATTGAAAATACTAAAATAACTACGTTTGTTCTATAAGTTATTTACTTGAAGATCTGCATTTTGTTAATAGTTTAAAATTAAAAACTCTAAATTAACTACTTCTGTTCTATAAGTTATTTACTTGAAGAAAAGAATTTTGTAGCAATTTTAAATTAAAATCTTCTAACTAATACTTTAGTTCCGTAAGTTATTTACTTAAAGATCAGAATTTTGTTAATAGTTTAAAATTGAAAACCCTAAAATAAAGACTTTTGTTCTCTAAGTTATTTACTTGAAGATCTGTATTTAGTTAATAGTTTAAAATTAAAAACTCTAAATTAACTACTTCTGTTCTATAAGTTATTTACATGAAGATCAGAATTTTGTTAATAGTTTAAAATTGAAAACCCTAAAATAACTACTTTTGTTCTATAAGTTATTTACTTGAAGATCTGCATTTTGTTAATAGTTTAAAATTAAAAACTCTAAATCAACTACTTCTGTTCTATAAGTTATTTACTTGAAGTTCAGAATGTTGTTAATAGTTTAAAATTGAAAACTCTAAAATAACTACTTTTGTGCTATAAGTTATTTACTTGAAGAGCAGCATTTTGTAGCAATTTAAAATCAAAATCTTCTAACTAATACTTTAGTTCCTTAAGTTATTTACTTGAAGATCATAATTTTGTTAATAGTTTAAAATTGAAAATCCTAAAATAACTACTTTTGTTCTATAAGTTATTTACTTGAAGATCTGAATTTTGTTAATAGTTTAAAATTAAAAACTCTAAATTAACTACTTCTGTTCTATAAGTTATTTACATGAAGATCAGAATTTTGTTAATAGTTAAAAATTTTAAACCCTAAAATAACTATTTTTGTTCTATAAGTTATTTACTTAAAGATCTGCATTTTGTTAATAGTTTAAAATTGAAAACTCTAAAATACCTACTTTTGTTCTATAAGTTATTTACTTGAAGAACAGAATTTTGTAGCACTTTAAAATAAAAATCTTCTAACTAATACTTTAGTTCCTTAAGTTATTTACTTGAAGATCAGACTATTGTTAATAGTTTAAAATTGAAAACCCTAAAATAACTACTTTTGTTCTATAAGTTATTTACTTGAAGATCTGCATTTTGTTAATAGTTTAAAATTAAAAACTCTAAATTAACTACTTCTGTTCTATAAGTTATTTACATGAAGATCAGAATTTTGTTAATAGTTTAAAATTGAAAACCCTAAAATAACTACTTTTATTCTATAAGTTATTTACTTGAAGATTTGCATTTTGTTAATAGTTTAAATTTAAAAACTCCAAATTAACTACTTCTGTACTATAAGTTATTTACTTGAAGATCAGAATTTTCTTAATAGTTTAAAATTGAAAACTCTAAAATAACTACTTTTGTTCTATAAGTTATTTACTTGAAGAACAGAATTTTGTAGCAATTTAAAATAAAAATCTTCTAACTAATACTTTAGTTCCTTAAGTTATTTACTTGAAGATCAGAATTTTGTTAATAGTTTAAAATTAAAAACTCTAAATCAACTACTTCTGTTCTATAAGTTATTTACTTGAAGTTCAGAATGTTGTTAATAGTTTAAAATTGAAAACTCTAAAATAACTACTTTTGTGCTATAAGTTATTTACTTGAAGAACAGCATTTTGTAGCAATTTAAAATCAAAATCTTCTAACTAATACTTTAGTTCCTTAAGTTATTTACTTGAAGATCAGAATTTTGTTAATAGTTTAAAATTAAAAACTCTAAATCAACTACTTCTGTTCTATAAGTTATTTACTTGAAGATCAGAATTTTCTTAATAGTTTAAAATTGAAAACTCTAAAATAACTACTTTTGTTCTATAAGTTATTTACTTGAAGAACAGAATTTTGTAGCAATTTAAAATAAAAATCTTCTAACTAATACTTTAGTTCCTTAAGTTATTTACTTGAAGATCAGAATTTTGTTAATAGTTTAAAATTGAAAACCCTAAAATAACTACTTTTGTTCTATAAGTTATTTACTTGAAGAGAAGAATTTTGAAGCAATTTAAAATCAAAATCTTCTAACTAATAATTTAGTTCTTTAAGTTATTTACTTGAAGATCAGAATTTTGCTAATAGTTTAAAATTGAAAACCCTAAAATAACTACTTTTGTTCTATAAGTTATTTACTTGAAGATCTGCATTTTGTTAATAGTTTAAAATTAAAGCTATACTCTAACTACTTTTGTTCATTTAGTTATTTACTTAAAGGACAGAAATATGTAGACAATTAAAATCAAAATCATCAAACTAATACTTTAGTTCTTTAAGTTATTTACTTGAAGATCAGAATTTTGTTAATAGTTCAAAATTGAAAATACTAAAATAACTACGTTTGTTCTATAAGTTATTTACTTGAAGATCTGCATTTTGTTAATAGTTTAAAATTAAAAACTCTAAATTAACTACTTCTGTTCTATAAGTTATTTACTTGAAGAAAAGAATTTTGTAGCAATTTTAAATTAAAATCTTCTAACTAATACTTTAGTTCCTTAAGTTATTTACTTAAAGATCAGAATTTTGTTAATAGTTTAAAATTGAAAACCCTAAAATAACGACTTTTGTTCTCTAAGTTATTTACTTGAAGATCTGCATTTAGTTAATAGTTTAAAATTAAAAACTCTAAATTAACTACTTCTGTTCTATAAGTTATTTACATGAAGATCAGAATTTTGTTAATAGTTTAAAATTGAAAACCCTAAAATAACTACTTTTGTTCTATAAGTTATTTACTTGAAGATCTGCATTTTGTTAATAGTTTAAAATTAAAAACTCTAAATTAACTACTTCTGTTCTATAAGTTATTTACTTAAAGAACAGAAATTTGTAGACAATTTAAAATCGAAACCTTCAAACTAATACTATAGTTCTTTAAGTTATTTACTTGAAGATCAGAATTTTGTTAATAGTTTAAAATTGAAAACCCTAAAATAACTACTTTTGTTCTATAAGTTATTTACTTGAAGATCTGCATTTTGTTAATAGTTTAAAATTAAAAACTCTAAATTAACTACTTCTGTTCTATAAGTTATTTACATGAAGATCAGAATTTTGTAAATAGTTTAAAATTGAAAACCCTAAAATAACTACTTTTATTCTATAAGTTATTTACTTGAAGATTTGCATTTTGTTAATAGTTTAAATTTAAAAACTCTAAATCAACTACTTCTGTTCTATAAGTTATTTACTTGAAGTTCAGAATGTTGTTAATAGTTTAAAATTGAAAACTCTAAAATAACTACTTTTGTGCTATAAGTTATTTACTTGAAGAACAGCATTTTGTAGCAATTTAAAATCAAAATCTTCTAACTAATACTTTAGTTCCTTAAGTTATTTACTTGAAGATCAGAATTTTGTTAATAGTTTAAAATTAAAAACTCTAAATCAACTACTTCTGTTCTATAAGTTATTTACTTGAAGATCAGAATTTTCTTAATAGTTTAAAATTGAAAACTCTAAAATAACTACTTTTGTTCTATAAGTTATTTACTTGAAGAACAGAATTTTGTAGCAATTTAAAATAAAAATCTTCTAACTAATACTTTAGTTCCTTAAGTTATTTACTTGAAGATCAGAATTTTGTTAATAGTTTAAAATTGAAAACCCTAAAATAACTACTTTTGTTCTATAAGTTATTTACTTGAAGAGAAGAATTTTGAAGCAATTTAAAATCAAAATCTTCTAACTAATAATTTAGTTCTTTAAGTTATTTACTTGAAGATCAGAATTTTGCTAATAGTTTAAAATTGAAAACCCTAAAATAACTACTTTTGTTCTATAAGTTATTTACTTGAAGATCTGCATTTTGTTAATAGTTTAAAATTAAAGCTATACTCTAACTACTTTTGTTCATTTAGTTATTTACTTAAAGGACAGAAATATGTAGACAATTAAAATCAAAATCTTCAAACTAATACTTTAGTTCTTTAAGTTATTTACTTGAAGATCAGAATTTTGTTAATAGTTCAAAATTGAAAATACTAAAATAACTACGTTTGTTCTATAAGTTATTTACTTGAAGATCTGCATTTTGTTAATAGTTTAAAATTAAAAACTCTAAATTAACTACTTCTGTTCTATAAGTTATTTACTTGAAGAAAAGAATTTTGTAGCAATTTTAAATTAAAATCTTCTAACTAATACTTTAGTTCCTTAAGTTATTTACTTAAAGATCAGAATTTTGTTAATAGTTTAAAATTGAAAACCCTAAAATAACGACTTTTGTTCTCTAAGTTATTTACTTGAAGATCTGCATTTAGTTAATAGTTTAAAATTAAAAACTCTAAATTAACTACTTCTGTTCTATAAGTTATTTACATGAAGATCAGAATTTTGTTAATAGTTTAAAATTGAAAACCCTAAAATAACTACTTTTGTTCTATAAGTTATTTACTTGAAGATCTGCATTTTGTTAATAGTTTAAAATTAAAAACTCTAAATTAACTACTTCTGTTCTATAAGTTATTTACTTAAAGAACAGAAATTTGTAGACAATTTAAAATCGAAACCTTCAAACTAATACTATAGTTCTTTAAGTTATTTACTTGAAGATCAGAATTTTGTTAATAGTTTAAAATTGAAAACCCTAAAATAACTACTTTTGTTCTATAAGTTATTTACTTGAAGATCTGCATTTTGTTAATAGTTTAAAATTTAAAACTCTAAATTACCTACTTCTGTTCTATAAGTTATTTACTTGAAGATCAGAATTTTGTTAATAGTTTAAAATTGAAAACCCTAAAATAACTATTTTTGTTCAATAAGTTATTTACTCGAAGATCTGCATTTTGTTAATAGTTTAAAATTAAAAACTCTAAATTAACTACTTCTGTTCTATAAGTTATTTACTTGAAGATCAGAATGTTGTTAATAGTTTAAAATTGAAAACCCTAAAATAACTACTTTTGTTCTATAAGTTATTTACTTGAAGATCTGCATTTTGTTAATAGTTTAAAATTTAAAACTCTAAATTACCTACTTCTGTTCTATAAGTTATTTACTTGAAGATCAGAATTTTGTTAATAGTTTAAAATTGAAAACCCTAAAATAACTATTTTTGTTCTATAAGTTATTTACTTGAAGATCTGCATTTTGTTAATAGTTTAAAATTAAAAACTCTAAATCAACTACTTCTGTTCTATAAGTTATTTACTTGAAGATCAGAATTTTCTTAATAGTTTAAAATTGAAAACTCTAAAATAACTACTTTTGTTCTATAAGTTATTTACTTGAAGAACAGAATTTTGTAGCAATTTAAAATAAAAATCTTCTAACTAATACTTTAGTTCCTTAAGTTATTTACTTGAAGATCAGAATTTTGTTAATAGTTTAAAATTGAAAACCCTAAAATAACTACTTTTGTTCTATAAGTTATTTACTTGAAGAGAAGAATTTTGAAGCAATTTAAAATCAAAATCTTCTAACTAATAATTTAGTTCTTTAAGTTATTTACTTGAAGATCAGAATTTTGCTAATAGTTTAAAATTGAAAACCCTAAAATAACTACTTTTGTTCATTTAGTTATTTACTTAAAGGACAGAAATATGTAGACAATTAAAATCAAAATCTTCAAACTAATACTTTAGTTCTTTAAGTTATTTACTTGAAGATCAGAATTTTGTTAATAGTTCAAAATTGAAAATACTAAAATAACTACGTTTGTTCTATAAGTTATTTACTTGAAGATCTGCATTTTGTTAATAGTTTAAAATTAAAAACTCTAAATTAACTACTTCTGTTCTATAAGTTATTTACTTGAAGAAAAGAATTTTGTAGCAATTTTAAATTAAAATCTTCTAACTAATACTTTAGTTCCTTAAGTTATTTACTTAAAGATCAGAATTTTGTTAATAGTTTAAAATTGAAAACCCTAAAATAACGACTTTTGTTCTCTAAGTTATTTACTTGAAGATCTGCATTTAGTTAATAGTTTAAAATTAAAAACTCTAAATTAACTACTTCTGTTCTATAAGTTAGTTACATGAAGATCAGAATTTTGTTAATAGTTTAAAATTGAAAACCCTAAAATAACTACTTTTGTTCTATAAGTTATTTACTTGAAGATCTGCATTTTGTTAATAGTTTAAAATTAAAAACTCTAAATTAACTACTTCTGTTCTATAAGTTATTTACTTAAAGAACAGAAATTTGTAGACAATTTAAAATCGAAACCTTCAAACTAATACTATAGTTCTTTAAGTTATTTACTTGAAGATCAGAATTTTGTTAATAGTTTAAAATTGAAAACCCTAAAATAACTACTTTTGTTCTATAAGTTATTTACTTGAAGATCTGCATTTTGTTAATAGTTTAAAATTTAAAACTCTAAATTACCTACTTCTGTTCTATAAGTTATTTACTTGAAGATCAGAATTTTGTTAATAGTTTAAAATTGAAAACCCTAAAATAACTATTTTTGTTCTATAAGTTATTTACTTGAAGATCTGCATTTTGTTAATAGTTTAAAATTAAAAACTCTAAATTAACTACTTCTGTTCTATAAGTTATTTACTTGAAGATCAGAATGTTGTTAATAGTTTAAAATTGAAAACCCTAAAATAACAACTTTTGTTCTATAAGTTATTTACTTGAAGATCTGCATTTTGTTAATAGTTTAAAATTAAAAACTCTAAATTAACTACTTCTGATCTATAAGTTATTTACTTGAAGATCAGAATTTTGTTAATAGTTTAAAATTGAAAACCCTAAAATAACTACTTTTGTTCTATAAGTTATTTACTTGAAGATCTGCATTTTGTTAATAGTTTAAAATTTAAAACTCTAAATTACCTACTTCTGTTCTATAAGTTATTTACTTGCAGATCAGCATTCTGTTAATAGTTTAAAATTAAAAACTCTAAATTAACTACTTCTGGTCTATAAGTTATTTACTTGAAAATCACTATTTTGTTAATAGTTTAAAATTAAAGCTATAAACTAACTACTTTTGTTCTTTTAGTTATTTACTTAAAGAACAGAAATTTGTAGACAATTTAAAATCGAAATCTTCAAACTAATACTTTAGTTCTTTAAGTTATTTACTTGAAGATCAGAATTTTGTTAATAGTTTAAAATTGAAAACCATAAAATAACTACTTTTGTTCTATAAGTTATTTACTTGAAGAACATAATTTTGAAGCAGTTTAAAATCAAAATCTTCTAACTAATACTTTAGTTCCTTAAGTTATTTACTTGAAGATCAGAATTTTGTTAATAGTTTAAAATTGAAAACCCTAAAATAACTACTTTTGCTCTATAAGTTATTTACTTGAAGATCTGCATTTTGTTAATAGTGTAAAATTAAAAACTCTAAATTAACTACTTCTGTTCTATAAGTTATTTACATAAAGATCAGAATTTTGTTAATAGTTTAAAATTGAAAACCCTAAAATAACTACTTTTGTTCTATAAGTTATTTACTTGAATATTTGAATTTTGTTAATAGTTTAAAATTAAAGCTATAATCTAACTACTATTGTTCTTTCAGTTATTTACTTAAAGAACAGAAATATGTAGACAATTTAAAATCAAAATCTTCAAACTAATACTTTAGTTCTTTAAGTTATTTACTTAAAGATCTGCATTTTGTTAATAGTTTAAAATTGAAAACTCTGAAATACCTACTTTTGTTCTATAAGTTATTTACTTGAAGAACAGAATTTTGTAGCACTTTAAAATAAAAATCTACTAACTAATACTTTAGTTCCTTAAGTTATTTACTTGAAGATCTGCATTTTGTTAATAGTTTAAAATTAAAAACTCTAAATTAACTACTTCTGATCTATAAGTTATTTACTTGAAGATCAGAATTTTGTTAATAGTTTAAAATTGAAAACCCTAAAATAACTACTTTTGTTCTATAAGTTATTTACTTGAAGATCTGCATTTTGTTAATAGTTTAAAATTTAAAACTCTAAATTACCTACTTCTGTTCTATAAGTTATTTACTTGCAGATCAGCATTCTGTTAATAGTTTAAAATTAAAAACTCTAAATTAACTACTTCTGGTCTATAAGTTATTTACTTGAAAATCACTATTTTGTTAATAGTTTAAAATTAAAGCTATAAACTAACTACTTTTGTTCTTTTAGTTATTTACTTAAAGAACAGAAATTTGTAGACAATTTAAAATCGAAATCTTCAAACTAATACTTTAGTTCTTTAAGTTATTTACTTGAAGATCAGAATTTTGTTAATAGTTTAAAATTGAAAACCATAAAATAACTACTTTTGTTCTATAAGTTATTTACTTGAAGAACAGAATTTTGAAGCAGTTTAAAATCAAAATCTTCTAACTAATACTTTAGTTCCTTAAGTTATTTACTTGAAGATCAGAATTTTGTTAATAGTTTAAAATTGAAAACCCTAAAATAACTACTTTTGCTCTATAAGTTATTTACTTGAAGATCTGCATTTTGTTAATAGTGTAAAATTAAAAACTCTAAATTAACTACTTCTGTTCTATAAGTTATTTACATGAAGATCAGAATTTTGTTAATAGTTTAAAATTGAAAACCCTAAAATAACTACTTTTGTTCTATAAGTTATTTACTTGAATATTTGAATTTTGTTAATAGTTTAAAATTAAAGCTATAATCTAACTACTATTGTTCTTTCAGTTATTTACTTAAAGAACAGAAATATGTAGACAATTTAAAATCAAAATCTTCAAACTAATACTTTAGTTCTTTAAGTTATTTACTTAAAGATCTGCAGTTTGTTAATAGTTTAAAATTGAAAACTCTGAAATACCTACTTTTGTTCTATAAGTTATTTACTTGAAGAACAGAATTTTGTAGCACTTTAAAATAAAAATCTACTAACTAATACTTTAGTTCCTTAAGTTATTTACTTGAAGATCAGAATTTTGTTAATAGTTTAAAATTGAAAACCCTAAAATAACTACTTTTGTTCTATAAGTTATTTCCTTGAAGATCTGCATTTTGTTAATAGTTTAAAATTAAAAACTCTAAATTAACTACTTCTGTTCTATAAGTTATTTACATGAAGATCAGAATTTTGTTAATAGTTTAAAATTGAAAACCCTAAAATAACTACTTTTGTTCTATAAGTTATTTACTTGAAGATTTGCATTTTGTTAATAGTTTAAATTTAAAAACTCTAAATTAACTACTTCTGTTCTATAAGTTATTTACTTGAAGATCAGAATTTTCTTAATAGTTTAAAATTGAAAACTCTAAAATAACTACTTTTGTTCTATAAGTTATTTACTTGAAGAACAGAATATTGTAGCAATTTAAAATAATAATCTTCTAACTAATACTTTAGTTCCTTAAGTTATTTACTTGAAGATCACAATTTTGTTAATAGTTTAAAATTGAAAACCCTAAAATAACAACTTTTGTTCTATAAGTTATTTACTTGAAAATCACTATTTTGTTAATAGTGTAAAATTAAATCTATAAACTAACTACTTTTGTTCTTTTAGTTATTTACTTAAAGAACAGAAATTTGTAGACAATTTAAATTCGAAATCTTCAAACTAATACTTTAGTTCTTTAAGTTATTTACTTGAAGATCAGAATTTTGTTAATAGTTTAAAATTGAAAACCCTAAAATAACTACTTTTGTTCTATAAGTTATTTACTTGAAGAACAGAATTTTGAAGCAGTTTAAAATCAAAATCATCTCACTAATACTTTAGTTCCTTAAGTTATTTACTTGAAGATCAGAATTTTGTTAATAGTTTAAAATTGAAAACCCTAAAATAACTACTTTTGCTCTATAAGTTATTTACTTGAAGATCTGCATTTTGTTAATAGTTTAAAATTAAAAACTCTAAATTAACTACTTCTGTTCTATAAGTTATTTACATGAAGATCAGAATTTTGTTAATAGTTTAAAATTGAAAACCCTAAAATAACTACTTTTGTTCTATAAGTTATTTACTTGAAGATTTGCATTTTGTTAATAGTTTAAAATTAAAGCTTAAATCTAACTACTATTGTTCTTTTAGTTATTTACTTAAAGAACAGAAATATGTAGACAATTTAAAATCAAAATCTTCAAACTAATACTTTAGTTCTTTAAGTTATTTATTTGAAGATCAGAATTTTGTTAATAGTTTAAAATTGAAAACCCTAAAATAACTACTTTTGTTCTATAAGTTATTTACTTGAAGATCTGCATTTTGTTAATAGTTTAAAATTAAAAACTCTAAATTAACTACTTCTGTTCTATAAGTTATTTACATGAAGATCAGAATTTTGTTAATAGTTTAAAATTGAAAACCCTAAAATAACTATTTTTGTTCTATAAGTTATTTACTTAAAGATCTGCATTTTGTTAATAGTTTAAAATTGAAAACTCTGAAATACCTACTTTTGTTCTATAAGTTATTTACTTGAAGAACAGAATTTTGTAGCACTTTAAAATAAAAATCTACTAACTAGTACTTTAGTTCCTTAAGTTATTTACTTGAAGATCAGAATTTTGTTAATAGTTTAAAATTGAAAACCCTAAAATAACAACTTTTGTTCTATAAGTTATTTACTTGAAGATCTGCATTTTGTTAATAGTTTAAAATTAAAAACTCTAAATTAACTACTTCTGTTCTATAAGTTATTTACATGAAGATCAGAATTTTGTTAATAGTTTAAAATTGAAAACCCAAAAATAACTACTTTTGTTCTATAAGTTATTTACTTGAAGATTTGCATTTTGTTAATAGTTTAAATTTAAAAACTCTAAATTAACTACTTCTGTTCTATAAGTTATTTACTTGAAGATCAGAATTTTCTTAATAGTTTAAAATTGAAAACTCTAAAATAACTACTTTTGTTCTATAAGTTATTTACTTGAAGAACAGAATATTGTAGCAATTTAAAATAAAAATCTTCTAACTAATACTTTAGTTCCTTAAGTTATTTACTTGAAGATCAGAATTTTGTTAATAGTTTAAAATTGAAAACCCTAAAATAACTACTTTTGTTCTATAAGTTATTTACTTGATGAAAAGAACTTTGAAGCAATTTAAAATCAAAATCTTCTAACTAATAATTTAGTTCTTTAAGTTATTTACTTGAAGATCAGAATATTGCTAATAGTTTAAAATTGAAAACACTAAAATAACTACTTTTGTTCTATAAGTTATTTACTTGAAGATCTGCATTTTGTTAATAGTTTAAAATTAAAGCTATACTCTAACTACTTTTGTTCCTTTAGTTATTTACTTAAGGAACAGAAATATGTAGATAATTTGAAATCAAAATCTTCAAACTAATACTTTAGTTCTTTAAGTTATTTACTTGAAGATCAGAATTTTGTTAATAGTTCAAAATTGAAAATACTAAAATAACTACGTTTGTTCTATAAGTTATTTACTTGAAGATCTGCATTTTGTTAATAGTTTAAAATTAAAAACTCTAAATTAACTACTTCTGTTCTATAAGTTATTTACTTGAAGAAAAGAATTTTGTAGCAATTTTAAATTAAAATCTTCTCACTAATACTTTTGTTCCTTAAGTTATTTACTTAAAGATCAGAATTTTGTTAATAGTTTAAAATTGAAAACCCTAAAATAACGACTTTTGTTCTCTAAGTTATTTACTTGAAGATCTGCATTTAGTTAATAGTTTAAAATTAAAAACTCTAAATTAACTACTTCTGTTCTATAAGTTATTTACATAAAGATCAGAATTTTGTTAATAGTTTAAAATTGAAAACCCTAAAATAACTACTTTTGTTCTATAAGTTATTTACTTGAAGATCTGCATTTTGTTAATAGTTTAAAATTAAAAACTCTAAATTAACTACTTCTGTTCTATAAGTTATTTACTTGAAGATCAGAATTTTGTTAATAGTTTAAAATTGAAAACTCTAAAATAGCTACTTTTGTTCTATAAGTTATTTACTTGAAGAACAGAATTTTGTAGCAATTTAAAATCAAAATCTTCTAACTAATACTTTAGTTCTTTAAGTTATTTACTTGAAGATCAGAATTTTGCTAATAGTTTAAAATTAAAAACTATAAATTAACTACTTCTGTTCTATAAGTTATTTACTTGAAGGTCAGCATTTTGTTAATAGTTACAAATTAAAAACTCTAAATTAACTACTTCTGGTCTATAAGTTTTTACTTGTAAATCAGTATATTGTTAATAGTTTAAAATTAAAGCTATAAACTAACTACATTTGTTCTTTTAATTATTTACTTAAAGAACAGAAATTTGTAGACAATTTAAAATCGAAGTCTTCAAACTAATACTTTAGTTCTTTAAGTTATTTACTTGAAGATCAGAATTTTGTTAATAGTTTAAAATTGAAAACCATAAAATACCTATTTTTGTTCTATAAGTTATTTACTTGAAGAGCTGCATTTTGTTAATGGTTTGAAATTAAAAACTCTAAATTAACTACTTCTGTTCTATAAGTTATTTACTTGAAGATCAGAATTTTGTTAATAGTTTATAATTGAAAACTCTAAAATAGCTACTTTTGTTCTATAAGTTATTTACTTGAAGAACAGAATTTTGTAGCAATTAAAAATTAAAATCTTCTAACTAATACTTTAGTTCCTTAAGTCATTTACTTAAAGATCAGAATTTTATTAATAGTTTAAAATTAAAAACCCTAAAATAACTACTTTTGTTCTATAAATTATTTACTTGAAGATCTGCGTTTAGTTAATAGTTTATAATTAAAAACTCTAAATTAACTACTTCTGTTCTATAAGTTATTTACATGAAGATCAGAATTTTGTTAATAGTTTAAAATTGAAAACCCTAAAATAACTACTTTTGTTCTATAAGTTATTTACTTGAAGATCTGCATTTAGTTAATAGTTTAAAATTAAAAACTCTAAATTAACTACTTCTGTTCTATAAGTTATTTACATAAAGATCAGAATTTTGTTAATAGTTTAAAATTGAAAACGCTAAAATAACTACTTTTGTTCTATAAGTTATTTACTTGAAGATCTGCATTTTGTTAATAGTTTAAAATTAAAAACTCTAAATTAACTACTTCTGTTCTATAAGTTATTTACTTGAAGATCAGAATTTTGTTAATAGTTTAAAATTGAAAACTCTAAAATAGCTACTTTTGTTCTATAAGTTATTTACTTGAAGAACAGAATTTTGTAGCAATTTAAAATCAAAATCTTCTAACTAATACTTTAGTTCTTTAAGTTATTTACTTGAAGATCAGAATTTTGCTAATAGTTTAAAATTGAAAACCCTAAAATAACTACTTTTGCTCTATAAGTTATTTACTTGAAGATCTGCATTTTGTTAATAGTGTAAAATTAAAAACTCTAAATTAACTACTTCTGTTCTATAAGTTATTTACATGAAGATCAGAATTTTGTTAATAGTTTAAAATTGAAAACCCTAAAATAACTACTTTTGTTCTATAAGTTATTTACTTGAATATTTGAATTTTGTTAATAGTTTAAAATTAAAGCTATAATCTAACTACTATTGTTCTTTCAGTTATTTACTTAAAGAACAGAAATATGTAGACAATTTAAAATCAAAATCTTCAAACTAATACTTTAGTTCTTTAAGTTATTTACTTAAAGATCTGCATTTTGTTAATAGTTTAAAATTGAAAACTCTGAAATACCTACTTTTGTTCTATAAGTTATTTACTTGAAGAACAGAATTTTGTAGCACTTTAAAATAAAAATCTACTAACTAATACTTTAGTTCCTTAAGTTATTTACTTGAAGATCAGAATTTTGTTAATAGTTTAAAATTGAAAACCCTAAAATAACTACTTTTGTTCTATAAGTTATTTCCTTGAAGATCTGCATTTTGTTAATAGTTTAAAATTAAAAACTCTAAATTAACTACTTCTGTTCTATAAGTTATTTACATGAAGATCAGAATTTTGTTAATAGTTTAAAATTGAAAACCCTAAAATAACTACTTTTGTTCTATAAGTTATTTACTTGAAGATTTGCATTTTGTTAATAGTTTAAATTTAAAAACTCTAAATTAACTACTTCTGTTCTATAAGTTATTTACTTGAAGATCAGAATTTTCTTAATAGTTTAAAATTGAAAACTCTAAAATAACTACTTTTGTTCTATAAGTTATTTACTTGAAGAACAGAATATTGTAGCAATTTAAAATAATAATCTTCTAACTAATACTTTAGTTCCTTAAGTTATTTACTTGAAGATCACAATTTTGTTAATAGTTTAAAATTGAAAACCCTAAAATAACAACTTTTGTTCTATAAGTTATTTACTTGAAGATCTGCATTTTGTTAATAGTTTAAAATTAAAAACTCTAAATTAACTACTTCTGTTCTATAAGTTATTTACTTGAAGATCAGAATTTTGTTAATAGTTAAAAATTGAAAACCCTAAAATAACTACTTCTGTTCTATAAGTTATTTACTTGCAGATCAGCATTCTGTTAATAGTTTAAAATTAAAAACTCTAAATTAACTACTTCTGGTCTATAAGTTATTTACTTGAAAATCACTATTTTGTTAATAGTGTAAAATTAAATCTATAAACTAACTACTTTTGTTCTTTTAGTTATTTACTTAAAGAACAGAAATTTGTAGACAATTTAAATTCGAAATCTTCAAACTAATACTTTAGTTCTTTAAGTTATTTACTTGAAGATCAGAATTTTGTTAATAGTTTAAAATTGAAAACCCTAAAATAACTACTTTTGTTCTATAAGTTATTTACTTGAAGAACAGAATTTTGAAGCAGTTTAAAATCAAAATCATCTCACTAATACTTTAGTTCCTTAAGTTATTTACTTGAAGATCAGAATTTTGTTAATAGTTTAAAATTGAAAACCCTAAAATAACTACTTTTGCTCTATAAGTTATTTACTTGAAGATCTGCATTTTGTTAATAGTTTAAAATTAAAAACTCTAAATTAACTACTTCTGTTCTATAAGTTATTTACATGAAGATCAGAATTTTGTTAATAGTTTAAAATTGAAAACCCTAAAATAACTACTTTTGTTCTATAAGTTATTTACTTGAAGATTTGCATTTTGTTAATAGTTTAAAATTAAAGCTTAAATCTAACTACTATTGTTCTTTTAGTTATTTACTTAAAGAACAGAAATATGTAGACAATTTAAAATCAAAATCTTCAAACTAATACTTTAGTTCTTTAAGTTATTTACTTGAAGATCAGAATTTTGTTAATAGTTTAAAATTGAAAACCCTAAAATAACTACTTTTGTTCTATAAGTTATTTACTTGAAGATCTGCATTTTGTTAATAGTTTAAAATTAAAAACTCTAAATTAACTACTTCTGTTCTATAAGTTATTTACATGAAGATCAGAATTTTGTTAATAGTTTAAAATTGAAAACCCTAAAATAACTATTTTTGTTCTATAAGTTATTTACTTAAAGATCTGCATTTTGTTAATAGTTTAAAATTGAAAACTCTGAAATACCTACTTTTGTTCTATAAGTTATTTACTTGAAGAACAGAATTTTGTAGCACTTTAAAATAAAAATCTACTAACTAGTACTTTAGTTCCTTAAGTTATTTACTTGAAGATCAGAATTTTGTTAATAGTTTAAAATTGAAAACCCTAAAATAACAACTTTTGTTCTATAAGTTATTTACTTGAAGATCTGCATTTTGTTAATAGTTTAAAATTAAAAACTCTAAATTAACTACTTCTGTTCTATAAGTTATTTACATGAAGATCAGAATTTTGTTAATAGTTTAAAATTGAAAACCCAAAAATAACTACTTTTGTTCTATAAGTTATTTACTTGAAGATTTGCATTTTGTTCATAGTTTAAATTTAAAAACTCTAAATTAACTACTTCTGTTCTATAAGTTATTTACTTGAAGATCAGAATTTTCTTAATAGTTTAAAATTGAAAACTCTAAAATAACTACTTTTGTTCTATAAGTTATTTACTTGAAGAACAGAATATTGTAGCAATTTAAAATAAAAATCTTCTAACTAATACTTTAGTTCCTTAAGTTATTTACTTGAAGATCAGAATTTTGTTAATAGTTTAAAATTGAAAACCCTAAAATAACTACTTTTGTTCTATAAGTTATTTACTTGATGAAAAGAACTTTGAAGCAATTTAAAATCAAAATCTTCTAACTAATAATTTAGTTCTTTAAGTTATTTACTTGAAGATCAGAATATTGCTAATAGTTTAAAATTGAAAACACTAAAATAACTACTTTTGTTCTATAAGTTATTTACTTGAAGATCTGCATTTTGTTAATAGTTTAAAATTAAAGCTATACTCTAACTACTTTTGTTCCTTTAGTTATTTACTTAAGGAACAGAAATATGTAGATAATTTGAAATCAAAATCTTCAAACTAATACTTTAGTTCTTTAAGTTATTTACTTGAAGATCAGAATTTTGTTAATAGTTCAAAATTGAAAATACTAAAATAACTACGTTTGTTCTATAAGTTATTTACTTGAAGATCTGCATTTTGTTAATAGTTTAAAATTAAAAACTCTAAATTAACTACTTCTGTTCTATAAGTTATTTACTTGAAGAAAAGAATTTTGTAGCAATTTTAAATTAAAATCTTCTCACTAATACTTTTGTTCCTTAAGTTATTTACTTAAAGATCAGAATTTTGTTAATAGTTTAAAATTGAAAACCCTAAAATAACGACTTTTGTTCTCTAAGTTATTTACTTGAAGATCTGCATTTAGTTAATAGTTTAAAATTAAAAACTCTAAATTAACTACTTCTGTTCTATAAGTTATTTACATAAAGATCAGAATTTTGTTAATAGTTTAAAATTGAAAACCCTAAAATAACTACTTTTGTTCTATAAGTTATTTACTTGAAGATCTGCATTTTGTTAATAGTTTAAAATTAAAAACTCTAAATTAACTACTTCTGTTCTATAAGTTATTTACTTGAAGATCAGAATTTTGTTAATAGTTTAAAATTGAAAACTCTAAAATAGCTACTTTTGTTCTATAAGTTATTTACTTGAAGAACAGAATTTTGTAGCAATTTAAAATCAAAATCTTCTAACTAATACTTTAGTTCTTTAAGTTATTTACTTGAAGATCAGAATTTTGCTAATAGTTTAAAATTAAAAACTATAAATTAACTACTTCTGTTCTATAAGTTATTTACTTGAAGGTCAGCATTTTGTTAATAGTTACAAATTAAAAACTCTAAATTAACTACTTCTGGTCTATAAGTTTTTACTTGTAAATCAGTATATTGTTAATAGTTTAAAATTAAAGCTATAAACTAACTACATTTGTTCTTTTAATTATTTACTTAAAGAACAGAAATTTGTAGACAATTTAAAATCGAAGTCTTCAAACTAATACTTTAGTTCTTTAAGTTATTTACTTGAAGATCAGAATTTTGTTAATAGTTTAAAATTGAAAACCATAAAATACCTATTTTTGTTCTATAAGTTATTTACTTGAAGAGCTGCATTTTGTTAATGGTTTGAAATTAAAAACTCTAAATTAACTACTTCTGTTCTATAAGTTATTTACTTGAAGATCAGAATTTTGTTAATAGTTTATAATTGAAAACTCTAAAATAGCTACTTTTGTTCTATAAGTTATTTACTTGAAGAACAGAATTTTGTAGCAATTAAAAATTAAAATCTTCTAACTAATACTTTAGTTCCTTAAGTCATTTACTTAAAGATCAGAATTTTATTAATAGTTTAAAATTAAAAACCCTAAAATAACTACTTTTGTTCTATAAATTATTTACTTGAAGATCTGCGTTTAGTTAATAGTTTAAAATTAAAAACTCTAAATTAACTACTTCTGTTCTATAAGTTATTTACATGAAGATCAGAATTTTGTTAATAGTTTAAAATTGAAAACCCTAAAATAACTACTTTTGTTCTATAAGTTATTTACTTGAAGATCTGCATTTAGTTAATAGTTTAAAATTAAAAACTCTAAATTAACTACTTCTGTTCTATAAGTTATTTACATAAAGATCAGAATTTTGTTAATAGTTTAAAATTGAAAACGCTAAAATAACTACTTTTGTTCTATAAGTTATTTACTTGAAGATCTGCATTTTGTTAATAGTTTAAAATTAAAAACTCTAAATTAACTACTTCTGTTCTATAAGTTATTTACTTGAAGATCAGAATTTTGTTAATAGTTTAAAATTGAAAACTCTAAAATAGCTACTTTTGTTCTATAAGTTATTTACTTGAAGAACAGAATTTTGTAGCAATTTAAAATCAAAATCTTCTAACTAATACTTTAGTTCTTTAAGTTATTTACTTGAAGATCAGAATTTTGCTAATAGTTTAAAATTAAAAACTATAAATTAACTACTTCTGTTCTATAAGTTATTTACTTGAAGGTCAGCATTTTGTTAATAGTTACAAATTAAAAACTCTAAATTAACTACTTCTGGTCTATAAGTTTTTACTTGTAAATTAGTATATTGTTAATAGTTTAAAATTAAAGCTATAAACTAACTACATTTGTTCTTTTAATTATTTACTTAAAGAACAGAAATTTGTAGACAATTTAAAATCGAAGTCTTCAAACTAATACTTTAGTTCTTTAAGTTATTTACTTGAAGATCAGAATTTTGTTAATAGTTCAAAATTGAAAATACTAAAATAACTACGTTTGTTCTATAAGTTATTTACTTGAAGATCTGCATTTTGTTAATAGTTTAAAATTAAAAACTCTAAATTAACTACTTCTGTTCTATAAGTTATTTACTTGAAGAAAAGAATTTTGTAGCAATTTTAAATTAAAATCTTCTCACTAATACTTTTGTTCCTTAAGTTATTTACTTAAAGATCAGAATTTTGTTAATAGTTTAAAATTGAAAACCCTAAAATAACGACTTTTGTTCTCTAAGTTATTTACTTGAAGATCTGCATTTAGTTAATAGTTTAAAATTAAAAACTCTAAATTAACTACTTCTGTTCTATAAGTTATTTACATAAAGATCAGAATTTTGTTAATAGTTTAAAATTGAAAACCCTAAAATAACTACTTTTGTTCTATAAGTTATTTACTTGAAGATCTGCATTTTGTTAATAGTTTAAAATTAAAAACTCTAAATTAACTACTTCTGTTCTATAAGTTATTTACTTGAAGATCAGAATTTTGTTAATAGTTTAAAATTGAAAACTCTAAAATAGCTACTTTTGTTCTATAAGTTATTTACTTGAAGAACAGAATTTTGTAGCATTTTAAAATCAAAATCTTCTAACTAATACTTTAGTTCTTTAAGTTATTTACTTGAAGATCAGAATTTTGCTAATAGTTTAAAATTAAAAACTATAAATTAACTACTTCTGTTCTATAAGTTATTTACTTGAAGGTCAGCATTTTGTTAATAGTTACAAATTAAAAACTCTAAATTAACTACTTCTGGTCTATAAGTTTTTACTTGTAAATCAGTATATTGTTAATAGTTTAAAATTAAAGCTATAAACTAACTACATTTGTTCTTTTAATTATTTACTTAAAGAACAGAAATTTGTAGACAATTTAAAATCGAAGTCTTCAAACTAATACTTTAGTTCTTTAAGTTATTTACTTGAAGATCAGAATTTTGTTAATAGTTTAAAATTGAAAACCATAAAATACCTATTTTTGTTCTATAAGTTATTTACTTGAAGAGCTGCATTTTGTTAATGGTTTGAAATTAAAAACTCTAAATTAACTACTTCTGTTCTATAAGTTATTTACTTGAAGATCAGAATTTTGTTAATAGTTTATAATTGAAAACTCTAAAATAGCTACTTTTGTTCTATAAGTTATTTACTTGAAGAACAGAATTTTGTAGCAATTAAAAATTAAAATCTTCTAACTAATACTTTAGTTCCTTAAGTCATTTACTTAAAGATCAGAATTTTATTAATAGTTTAAAATTAAAAACCCTAAAATAACTACTTTTGTTCTATAAATTATTTACTTGAAGATCTGCGTTTAGTTAATAGTTTAAAATTAAAAACTCTAAATTAACTACTTCTGTTCTATAAGTTATTTACATGAAGATCAGAATTTTGTTAATAGTTTAAAATTGAAAACCCTAAAATAACTACTTTTGTTCTATAAGTTATTTACTTGAAGATCTGCATTTAGTTAATAGTTTAAAATTAAAAACTCTAAATTAACTACTTCTGTTCTATAAGTTATTTACATAAAGATCAGAATTTTGTTAATAGTTTAAAATTGAAAACGCTAAAATAACTACTTTTGTTCTATAAGTTATTTACTTGAAGATCTGCATTTTGTTAATAGTTTAAAATTAAAAACTCTAAATTAACTACTTCTGTTCTATAAGTTATTTACTTGAAGATCAGAATTTTGTTAATAGTTTAAAATTGAAAACTCTAAAATAGCTACTTTTGTTCTATAAGTTATTTACTTGAAGAACAGAATTTTGTAGCAATTTAAAATCAAAATCTTCTAACTAATACTTTAGTTCTTTAAGTTATTTACTTGAAGATCAGAATTTTGCTAATAGTTTAAAATTAAAAACTATAAATTAACTACTTCTGTTCTATAAGTTATTTACTTGAAGGTCAGCATTTTGTTAATAGTTACAAATTAAAAACTCTAAATTAACTACTTCTGGTCTATAAGTTTTTACTTGTAAATCAGTATATTGTTAATAGTTTAAAATTAAAGCTATAAACTAACTACATTTGTTCTTTTAATTATTTACTTAAAGAACAGAAATTTGTAGACAATTTAAAATCGAAGTCTTCAAACTAATACTTTAGTTCTTTAAGTTATTTACTTGAAGATCAGAATTTTGTTAATAGTTTAAAATTGAAAACCATAAAATACCTATTTTTGTTCTATAAGTTATTTACTTGAAGAGCTGCATTTTGTTAATGGTTTGAAATTAAAAACTCTAAATTAACTACTTCTGTTCTATAAGTTATTTACTTGAAGATCAGAATTTTGTAGCAATTAAAAATTAAAATCTTCTAACTAATACTTTAGTTCCTTAAGTCATTTACTTAAAGATCAGAATTTTATTAATAGTTTAAAATTAAAAACCCTAAAATAACTACTTTTGTTCTATAAATTATTCACTTGAAGATCTGCGTTTAGTTAATAGTTTAAAATTAAAAACTCTAAATTAACTACTTCTGTTCTATAAGTTATTTACATGAAGATCAGAATTTTGTTAATAGTTTAAAATTGAAAACCCTAAAATAACGACTTTTGTTCTCTAAGTTATTTACTTGAAGATCTGCATTTAGTTAATAGTTTAAAATTAAAAACTCTAAATTAACTACTTCTGTTCTATAAGTTAGTTACATGAAGATCAGAATTTTGTTAATAGTTTAAAATTGAAAACCCTAAAATAACTACTTTTGTTCTATAAGTTATTTACTTGAAGATCTGCATTTTGTTAATAGTTTAAAATTAAAAACTCTAAATTAACTACTTCTGTTCTATAAGTTATTTACTTAAAGAACAGAAATTTGTAGACAATTTAAAATCGAAACCTTCAAACTAATACTATAGTTCTTTAAGTTATTTACTTGAAGATCAGAATTTTGTTAATAGTTTAAAATTGAAAACCCTAAAATAACTACTTTTGTTCTATAAGTTATTTACTTGAAGATCTGCATTTTGTTAATAGTTTAAAATTTAAAACTCTAAATTACCTACTTCTGTTCTATAAGTTATTTACTTGAAGATCAGAATTTTGTTAATAGTTTAAAATTGAAAACCCTAAAATAACTATTTTTGTTCTATAAGTTATTTACTTGAAGATCTGCATTTTGTTAATAGTTTAAAATTAAAAACTCTAAATTAACTACTTCTGTTCTATAAGTTATTTACTTGAAGATCAGAATGTTGTTAATAGTTTAAAATTGAAAACCCTAAAATAACAACTTTTGTTCTATAAGTTATTTACTTGAAGATCTGCATTTTGTTAATAGTTTAAAATTAAAAACTCTAAATTAACTACTTCTGATCTATAAGTTATTTACTTGAAGATCAGAATTTTGTTAATAGTTTAAAATTGAAAACCCTAAAATAACTACTTTTGTTCTATAAGTTATTTACTTGAAGATCTGCATTTTGTTAATAGTTTAAAATTTAAAACTCTAAATTACCTACTTCTGTTCTATAAGTTATTTACTTGCAGATCAGCATTCTGTTAATAGTTTAAAATTAAAAACTCTAAATTAACTACTTCTGGTCTATAAGTTATTTACTTGAAAATCACTATTTTGTTAATAGTTTAAAATTAAAGCTATAAACTAACTACTTTTGTTCTTTTAGTTATTTACTTAAAGAACAGAAATTTGTAGACAATTTAAAATCGAAATCTTCAAACTAATACTTTAGTTCTTTAAGTTATTTACTTGAAGATCAGAATTTTGTTAATAGTTTAAAATTGAAAACCATAAAATAACTACTTTTGTTCTATAAGTTATTTACTTGAAGAACAGAATTTTGAAGCAGTTTAAAATCAAAATCTTCTAACTAATACTTTAGTTCCTTAAGTTATTTACTTGAAGATCAGAATTTTGTTAATAGTTTAAAATTGAAAACCCTAAAATAACTACTTTTGCTCTATAAGTTATTTACTTGAAGATCTGCATTTTGTTAATAGTGTAAAATTAAAAACTCTAAATTAACTACTTCTGTTCTATAAGTTATTTACATAAAGATCAGAATTTTGTTAATAGTTTAAAATTGAAAACCCTAAAATAACTACTTTTGTTCTATAAGTTATTTACTTGAATATTTGAATTTTGTTAATAGTTTAAAATTAAAGCTATAATCTAACTACTATTGTTCTTTCAGTTATTTACTTAAAGAACAGAAATATGTAGACAATTTAAAATCAAAATCTTCAAACTAATACTTTAGTTCTTTAAGTTATTTACTTAAAGATCTGCATTTTGTTAATAGTTTAAAATTGAAAACTCTGAAATACCTACTTTTGTTCTATAAGTTATTTACTTGAAGAACAGAATTTTGTAGCACTTTAAAATAAAAATCTACTAACTAATACTTTAGTTCCTTAAGTTATTTACTTGAAGATCTGCATTTTGTTAATAGTTTAAAATTAAAAACTCTAAATTAACTACTTCTGATCTATAAGTTATTTACTTGAAGATCAGAATTTTGTTAATAGTTTAAAATTGAAAACCCTAAAATAACTACTTTTGTTCTATAAGTTATTTACTTGAAGATCTGCATTTTGTTAATAGTTTAAAATTTAAAACTCTAAATTACCTACTTCTGTTCTATAAGTTATTTACTTGCAGATCAGCATTCTGTTAATAGTTTAAAATTAAAAACTCTAAATTAACTACTTCTGGTCTATAAGTTATTTACTTGAAAATCACTATTTTGTTAATAGTTTAAAATTAAAGCTATAAACTAACTACTTTTGTTCTTTTAGTTATTTACTTAAAGAACAGAAATTTGTAGACAATTTAAAATCGAAATCTTCAAACTAATACTTTAGTTCTTTAAGTTATTTACTTGAAGATCAGAATTTTGTTAATAGTTTAAAATTGAAAACCATAAAATAACTACTTTTGTTCTATAAGTTATTTACTTGAAGAACAGAATTTTGAAGCAGTTTAAAATCAAAATCTTCTAACTAATACTTTAGTTCCTTAAGTTATTTACTTGAAGATCAGAATTTTGTTAATAGTTTAAAATTGAAAACCCTAAAATAACTACTTTTGCTCTATAAGTTATTTACTTGAAGATCTGCATTTTGTTAATAGTGTAAAATTAAAAACTCTAAATTAACTACTTCTGTTCTATAAGTTATTTACATGAAGATCAGAATTTTGTTAATAGTTTAAAATTGAAAACCCTAAAATAACTACTTTTGTTCTATAAGTTATTTACTTGAATATTTGAATTTTGTTAATAGTTTAAAATTAAAGCTATAATCTAACTACTATTGTTCTTTCAGTTATTTACTTAAAGAACAGAAATATGTAGACAATTTAAAATCAAAATCTTCAAACTAATACTTTAGTTCTTTAAGTTATTTACTTAAAGATCTGCATTTTGTTAATAGTTTAAAATTGAAAACTCTGAAATACCTACTTTTGTTCTATAAGTTATTTACTTGAAGAACAGAATTTTGTAGCACTTTAAAATAAAAATCTACTAACTAATACTTTAGTTCCTTAAGTTATTTACTTGAAGATCAGAATTTTGTTAATAGTTTAAAATTGAAAACCCTAAAATAACTACTTTTGTTCTATAAGTTATTTCCTTGAAGATCTGCATTTTGTTAATAGTTTAAAATTAAAAACTCTAAATTAACTACTTCTGTTCTATAAGTTATTTACATGAAGATCAGAATTTTGTTAATAGTTTAAAATTGAAAACCCTAAAATAACTACTTTTGTTCTATAAGTTATTTACTTGAAGATTTGCATTTTGTTAATAGTTTAAATTTAAAAACTCTAAATTAACTACTTCTGTTCTATAAGTTATTTACTTGAAGATCAGAATTTTCTTAATAGTTTAAAATTGAAAACTCTAAAATAACTACTTTTGTTCTATAAGTTATTTACTTGAAGAACAGAATATTGTAGCAATTTAAAATAATAATCTTCTAACTAATACTTTAGTTCCTTAAGTTATTTACTTGAAGATCACAATTTTGTTAATAGTTTAAAATTGAAAACCCTAAAATAACAACTTTTGTTCTATAAGTTATTTACTTGAAGATCTGCATTTTGTTAATAGTTTAAAATTAAAAACTCTAAATTAACTACTTCTGTTCTATAAGTTATTTACTTGAAGATCAGAATTTTGTTAATAGTTAAAAATTGAAAACCCTAAAATAACTACTTCTGTTCTATAAGTTATTTACTTGCAGATCAGCATTCTGTTAATAGTTTAAAATTAAAAACTCTAAATTAACTACTTCTGGTCTATAAGTTATTTACTTGAAAATCACTATTTTGTTAATAGTGTAAAATTAAATCTATAAACTAACTACTTTTGTTCTTTTAGTTATTTACTTAAAGAACAGAAATTTGTAGACAATTTAAAATCGAAATCTTCAAACTAATACTTTAGTTCTTTAAGTTATTTACTTGAAGATCAGAATTTTGTTAATAGTTTAAAATTGAAAACCCTAAAATAACTACTTTTGTTCTATAAGTTATTTACTTGAAGAACAGAATTTTGAAGCAGTTTAAAATCAAAATCATCTCACTAATACTTTAGTTCCTTAAGTTATTTACTTGAAGATCAGAATTTTGTTAATAGTTTAAAATTGAAAACCCTAAAATAACTACTTTTGCTCTATAAGTTATTTACTTGAAGATCTGCATTTTGTTAATAGTTTAAAATTAAAAACTCTAAATTAACTACTTCTGTTCTATAAGTTATTTACATGAAGATCAGAATTTTGTTAATAGTTTAAAATTGAAAACCCTAAAATAACTACTTTTGTTCTATAAGTTATTTACTTGAAGATTTGCATTTTGTTAATAGTTTAAAATTAAAGCTTAAATCTAACTACTATTGTTCTTTTAGTTATTTACTTAAAGAACAGAAATATGTAGACAATTTAAAATCAAAATCTTCAAACTAATACTTTAGTTCTTTAAGTTATTTACTTGAAGATCAGAATTTTGTTAATAGTTTAAAATTGAAAACCCTAAAATAACTACTTTTGTTCTATAAGTTATTTACTTGAAGATCTGCATTTTGTTAATAGTTTAAAATTAAAAACTCTAAATTAACTACTTCTGTTCTATAAGTTATTTACATGAAGATCAGAATTTTGTTAATAGTTTAAAATTGAAAACCCTAAAATAACTATTTTTGTTCTATAAGTTATTTACTTAAAGATCTGCATTTTGTTAATAGTTTAAAATTGAAAACTCTGAAATACCTACTTTTGTTCTATAAGTTATTTACTTGAAGAACAGAATTTTGTAGCACTTTAAAATAAAAATCTACTAACTAGTACTTTAGTTCCTTAAGTTATTTACTTGAAGATCAGAATTTTGTTAATAGTTTAAAATTGAAAACCCTAAAATAACAACTTTTGTTCTATAAGTTATTTACTTGAAGATCTGCATTTTGTTAATAGTTTAAAATTAAAAACTCTAAATTAACTACTTCTGTTCTATAAGTTATTTACATGAAGATCAGAATTTTGTTAATAGTTTAAAATTGAAAACCCAAAAATAACTACTTTTGTTCTATAAGTTATTTACTTGAAGATTTGCATTTTGTTAATAGTTTAAATTTAAAAACTCTAAATTAACTACTTCTGTTCTATAAGTTATTTACTTGAAGATCAGAATTTTCTTAATAGTTTAAAATTGAAAACTCTAAAATAACTACTTTTGTTCTATAAGTTATTTACTTGAAGAACAGAATATTGTAGCAATTTAAAATAAAAATCTTCTAACTAATACTTTAGTTCCTTAAGTTATTTACTTGAAGATCAGAATTTTGTTAATAGTTTAAAATTGAAAACCCTAAAATAACTACTTTTGTTCTATAAGTTATTTACTTGATGAAAAGAACTTTGAAGCAATTTAAAATCAAAATCTTCTAACTAATAATTTAGTTCTTTAAGTTATTTACTTGAAGATCAGAATATTGCTAATAGTTTAAAATTGAAAACACTAAAATAACTACTTTTGTTCTATAAGTTATTTACTTGAAGATCTGCATTTTGTTAATAGTTTAAAATTAAAGCTATACTCTAACTACTTTTGTTCCTTTAGTTATTTACTTAAGGAACAGAAATATGTAGATAATTTGAAATCAAAATCTTCAAACTAATACTTTAGTTCTTTAAGTTATTTACTTGAAGATCAGAATTTTGTTAATAGTTCAAAATTGAAAATACTAAAATAACTACGTTTGTTCTATAAGTTATTTACTTGAAGATCTGCATTTTGTTAATAGTTTAAAATTAAAAACTCTAAATTAACTACTTCTGTTCTATAAGTTATTTACTTGAAGAAAAGAATTTTGTAGCAATTTTAAATTAAAATCTTCTCACTAATACTTTTGTTCCTTAAGTTATTTACTTAAAGATCAGAATTTTGTTAATAGTTTAAAATTGAAAACCCTAAAATAACGACTTTTGTTCTCTAAGTTATTTACTTGAAGATCTGCATTTAGTTAATAGTTTAAAATTAAAAACTCTAAATTAACTACTTCTGTTCTATAAGTTATTTACATAAAGATCAGAATTTTGTTAATAGTTTAAAATTGAAAACCCTAAAATAACTACTTTTGTTCTATAAGTTATTTACTTGAAGATCTGCATTTTGTTAATAGTTTAAAATTAAAAACTCTAAATTAACTACTTCTGTTCTATAAGTTATTTACTTGAAGATCAGAATTTTGTTAATAGTTTAAAATTGAAAACTCTAAAATAGCTACTTTTGTTCTATAAGTTATTTACTTGAAGAACAGAATTTTGTAGCAATTTAAAATCAAAATCTTCTAACTAATACTTTAGTTCTTTAAGTTATTTACTTGAAGATCAGAATTTTGCTAATAGTTTAAAATTAAAAACTATAAATTAACTACTTCTGTTCTATAAGTTATTTACTTGAAGGTCAGCATTTTGTTAATAGTTACAAATTAAAAACTCTAAATTAACTACTTCTGGTCTATAAGTTTTTACTTGTAAATCAGTATATTGTTAATAGTTTAAAATTAAAGCTATAAACTAACTACATTTGTTCTTTTAATTATTTACTTAAAGAACAGAAATTTGTAGACAATTTAAAATCGAAGTCTTCAAACTAATACTTTAGTTCTTTAAGTTATTTACTTGAAGATCAGAATTTTGTTAATAGTTTAAAATTGAAAACCATAAAATACCTATTTTTGTTCTATAAGTTATTTACTTGAAGAGCTGCATTTTGTTAATGGTTTGAAATTAAAAACTCTAAATTAACTACTTCTGTTCTATAAGTTATTTACTTGAAGATCAGAATTTTGTTAATAGTTTATAATTGAAAACTCTAAAATAGCTACTTTTGTTCTATAAGTTATTTACTTGAAGAACAGAATTTTGTAGCAATTAAAAATTAAAATCTTCTAACTAATACTTTAGTTCCTTAAGTCATTTACTTAAAGATCAGAATTTTATTAATAGTTTAAAATTAAAAACCCTAAAATAACTACTTTTGTTCTATAAATTATTTACTTGAAGATCTGCGTTTAGTTAATAGTTTAAAATTAAAAACTCTAAATTAACTACTTCTGTTCTATAAGTTATTTACATGAAGATCAGAATTTTGTTAATAGTTTAAAATTGAAAACCCTAAAATAACTACTTTTGTTCTATAAGTTATTTACTTGAAGATCTGCATTTAGTTAATAGTTTAAAATTAAAAACTCTAAATTAACTACTTCTGTTCTATAAGTTATTTACATAAAGATCAGAATTTTGTTAATAGTTTAAAATTGAAAACGCTAAAATAACTACTTTTGTTCTATAAGTTATTTACTTGAAGATCTGCATTTTGTTAATAGTTTAAAATTAAAAACTCTAAATTAACTACTTCTGTTCTATAAGTTATTTACTTGAAGATCAGAATTTTGTTAATAGTTTAAAATTGAAAACTCTAAAATAGCTACTTTTGTTCTATAAGTTATTTACTTGAAGAACAGAATTTTGTAGCAATTTAAAATCAAAATCTTCTAACTAATACTTTAGTTCTTTAAGTTATTTACTTGAAGATCAGAATTTTGCTAATAGTTTAAAATTAAAAACTATAAATTAACTACTTCTGTTCTATAAGTTATTTACTTGAAGGTCAGCATTTTGTTAATAGTTACAAATTAAAAACTCTAAATTAACTACTTCTGGTCTATAAGTTTTTACTTGTAAATTAGTATATTGTTAATAGTTTAAAATTGAAGCTATAAACTAACTACATTTGTTCTTTTAATTATTTACTTAAAGAACAGAAATTTGTAGACAATTTAAAATCGAAGTCTTCAAACTAATACTTTAGTTCTTTAAGTTATTTACTTGAAGATCAGAATTTTGTTAATAGTTCAAAATTGAAAATACTAAAATAACTACGTTTGTTCTATAAGTTATTTACTTGAAGATCTGCATTTTGTTAATAGTTTAAAATTAAAAACTCTAAATTAACTACTTCTGTTCTATAAGTTATTTACTTGAAGAAAAGAATTTTGTAGCAATTTTAAATTAAAATCTTCTCACTAATACTTTTGTTCCTTAAGTTATTTACATAAAGATCAGAATTTTGTTAATAGTTTAAAATTGAAAACCCTAAAATAACGACTTTTGTTCTCTAAGTTATTTACTTGAAGATCTGCATTTAGTTAATAGTTTAAAATTAAAAACTCTAAATTAACTACTTCTGTTCTATAAGTTATTTACATAAAGATCAGAATTTTGTTAATAGTTTAAAATTGAAAACCCTAAAATAACTACTTTTGTTCTATAAGTTATTTACTTGAAGATCTGCATTTTGTTAATAGTTTAAAATTAAAAACTCTAAATTAACTACTTCTGTTCTATAAGTTATTTACTTGAAGATCAGAATTTTGTTAATAGTTTAAAATTGAAAACTCTAAAATAGCTACTTTTGTTCTATAAGTTATTTACTTGAAGAACAGAATTTTGTAGCATTTTAAAATCAAAATCTTCTAACTAATACTTTAGTTCTTTAAGTTATTTACTTGAAGATCAGAATTTTGCTAATAGTTTAAAATTAAAAACTATAAATTAACTACTTCTGTTCTATAAGTTATTTACTTGAAGGTCAGCATTTTGTTAATAGTTACAAATTAAAAACTCTAAATTAACTACTTCTGGTCTATAAGTTTTTACTTGTAAATCAGTATATTGTTAATAGTTTAAAATTAAAGCTATAAACTAACTACATTTGTTCTTTTAATTATTTACTTAAAGAACAGAAATTTGTAGACAATTTAAAATCGAAGTCTTCAAACTAATACTTTAGTTCTTTAAGTTATTTACTTGAAGAGCTGCATTTTGTTAATGGTTTGAAATTAAAAACTCTAAATTAACTACTTCTGTTCTATAAGTTATTTACTTGAAGATCAGAATTTTGTTAATAGTTTATAATTGAAAACTCTAAAATAGCTACTTTTGTTCTATAAGTTATTTACTTGAAGAACAGAATTTTGTAGCAATTAAAAATTAAAATCTTCTAACTAATACTTTAGTTCCTTAAGTCATTTACTTAAAGATCAGAATTTTATTAATAGTTTAAAATTAAAAACCCTAAAATAACTACTTTTGTTCTATAAATTATTTACTTGAAGATCTGCGTTTAGTTAATAGTTTAAAATTAAAAACTCTAAATTAACTACTTCTGTTCTATAAGTTATTTACATGAAGATCAGAATTTTGTTAATAGTTTAAAATTGAAAACCCTAAAATAACTACTTTTGTTCTATAAGTTATTTACTTGAAGATCTGCATTTAGTTAATAGTTTAAAATTAAAAACTCTAAATTAACTACTTCTGTTCTATAAGTTATTTACATAAAGATCAGAATTTTGTTAATAGTTTAAAATTGAAAACGCTAAAATAACTACTTTTGTTCTATAAGTTATTTACTTGAAGATCTGCATTTTGTTAATAGTTTAAAATTAAAAACTCTAAATTAACTACTTCTGTTCTATAAGTTATTTACTTGAAGATCAGAATTTTGTTAATAGTTTAAAATTGAAAACTCTAAAATAGCTACTTTTGTTCTATAAGTTATTTACTTGAAGAACAGAATTTTGTAGCAATTTAAAATCAAAATCTTCTAACTAATACTTTAGTTCTTTAAGTTATTTACTTGAAGATCAGAATTTTGCTAATAGTTTAAAATTAAAAACTATAAATTAACTACTTCTGTTCTATAAGTTATTTACTTGAAGGTCAGCATTTTGTTAATAGTTACAAATTAAAAACTCTAAATTAACTACTTCTGGTCTATAAGTTTTTACTTGTAAATCAGTATATTGTTAATAGTTTAAAATTAAAGCTATAAACTAACTACATTTGTTCTTTTAATTATTTACTTAAAGAACAGAAATTTGTAGACAATTTAAAATCGAAGTCTTCAAACTAATACTTTAGTTCTTTAAGTTATTTACTTGAAGATCAGAATTTTGTTAATAGTTTAAAATTGAAAACCATAAAATACCTATTTTTGTTCTATAAGTTATTTACTTGAAGAGCTGCATTTTGTTAATGGTTTGAAATTAAAAACTCTAAATTAACTACTTCTGTTCTATAAGTTATTTACTTGAAGATCAGAATTTTGTAGCAATTAAAAATTAAAATCTTCTAACTAATACTTTAGTTCCTTAAGTCATTTACTTAAAGATCAGAATTTTATTAATAGTTTAAAATTAAAAACCCTAAAATAACTACTTTTGTTCTATAAATTATTCACTTGAAGATCTGCGTTTAGTTAATAGTTTAAAATTAAAAACTCTAAATTAACTACTTCTGTTCTATAAGTTATTTACATGAAGATCAGAATTTTGTTAATAGTTTAAAATTGAAAACCCTAAAATAACTACTTTTGTTCTATAAGTTATTTACTTGAAGATCTGCATTTTGTTAATAGTTTAAAATTAAAAACTCTAAATTAACTACTTCTGTTCTATAAGTTATTTACTTGAAGATCAGAATTTTGTTAATAGTTTAAAATTGAAAACTCTAAAATAGCTACTTTTGTTTTATAAGTTATTTACTTGAAGAACACACTTTTGTAGCAATTTAAAATCAAAATCTTCTAACTAATACTTTAGTTCTTTAAGTTATTTACTTGAAGATCAGAATTTTGCTAATAGTTTAAAATTGAAAACCCTAAAATAAGTATTTTTGTTCTATAAGTTTTTTACTTGAAGATCTCCATTTTGTTAATAGTTTAAAATTAAAGCTATACTCTAACTACTTTTGTTCTTTTAGGTATTTACTTAAAGAACATAAATATGTAGACAATTTAAAATCAAAATCTTCAAACTAATACTTTAGTTCTTTAAGTTATTTACTTGAAGATCAGAATTTTGTTAATAGTTCAAAATTGAAAATACTAAAATAACTACGTTTGTTCTATAAGTTATTTACTTGAAGATCTGGATTTTGTTAATAGTTTAAAATTAAAAACTCTAAATTAACTACTTCTGTTCTTTAAGTTATTTACATGAAGATCAGCATTTTGTTAATAGTTTAAAATTGAAAACCCTAAAATAACTACTTTTGTTCTATAAGTTATTTACTTGAAGATCTGCATTTTGTTAATAGTTTAAAATTAAAAACTCTAAATTAACTACTTCTGTTCTATAAGTTATTTACTTGAAGGTCAGCATTTTGTTAATAGTTACAAATTAAAAACTCTAAATTAACTACTTCTGGTCTATAAGTTTTTACTTGTAAATCAGTATATTGTTAATAGTTTAAAATTAAAGCTATAAACTAACTACATTTGTTCTTTTAATTATTTACTTAAAGAACAGAAATTTGTAGACAATTTAAAATCGAAATCTTCAAACTAATACTTTAGTTCTTTAAGTTATTTACTTGAAGATCAGAATTTTGTTAATAGTTTAAAATTGAAATCCATAAAATACCTATTTTTGTTCTATAAGTTATTTACTTGAAGAGCTGCATTTTGTTAATGGTTTGAAATTAAAAACTCTACATTAACTACTTCTGTTCTATAAGTTATTTACTTGAAGATCAGAATTTTGTTAATAGTTTATAATTGAAAACTCTAAAATAGCTACTTTTGTTCTATAAGTTATTTACTTGAAGAACAGAATTTTGTAGCAATTAAAAATTAAAATCTTCTAACTAATACTTTAGTTCCTTAAGTCATTTACTTAAAGATCAGAATTATATTAATAGTTTAAAATTAAAAACCCTAAAATAACTACTTTTGTTCTATAAATTATTTACTTGAAGATCTGCGTTTAGTTAATAGTTTAAAATTAAAAACTCTAAATTAACTACTTCTGTTCTATAAGTTATTTACATGAAGATCAGAATTTTGTTAATAGTTTAAAATTGAAAACCCTAAAATAACTACTTTTGTTCTATAAGTTATTTACTTGAAGATCTGCATTTTGTTAATAGTTTAAAATTAAAAACTCTAAATTAACTACTTCTGTTCTATAAGTTATCTACTTGAAGATCAGAATTTTGTTAATAGTTTAAAATTGAAAACTCTAAAATAGCTACTTTTGTTCTATAAGTTATTTACTTGAAGAACAGAATTTTGTAGCAATTTAAAATCAAAATCTTCTAACTAATACTTTAGTTCTTTAAGTTATTTACTTGAAGATCAGAATTTTGCTAATAGTTTAAAATTGAAAACCCTAAAATAACTATTTTTGTTCTATAAGTTTTTTACTTGAAGATCTCCATTTTGTTAATAGTTTAAAATTAAAAACTCTAAATTAACTACTTCTGTTCTATAAGTTATTTACTTGAAGATCAGAATTTTGTTAATAGTTTAAAATTGAAAACTCTAAAATAGCTACTTTTGTTCTATAAGTTATTTACTTGAAGAACAGAATTTTGTAGCAATTTAAAATCAAAATCTTCTTACTATTACTTTAGTTCTTTAAGTTATGCACTTGAAGATCAGAATGTTGTCAATAGTTTAAAATTGAAAACTCTAAAATAGCTACTTTTGTTCTATAAGTTATTTACTTGAAGATCAGAATTTTGTTAATAGTTTAAAATTGAAAACTCTAAAATAGCTACTTTTGTTCTATAAGTTATTTACTTGAAGATCTGCATTTTGTTAATAGTTTAAAATTAAAAACTCTAAATTAACTACTTCTGTTCTATAAGTTATTTACTTGAAGATCAGAATGTTGTTAATAGTTTAAAATTGAAAACTCTAAAATAACTACTTTTGTTCTATAAGTTATTTACTTGAAGAACAGAATTTTGTAGCAATTTGAAATCAAAATCTTCTAACTAATACTTTAGTTCCTTAAGTTATTTACTTGAAGATCAGAATTTTGTTAATAGCTTAAAATTAAAAACTCTAAATTAACTACTTCTGTTCTATAAGTTATTTACATGAAGATCAGAATTTTGTTAATAGTTTAAAATTGAAAACCCTAAAATAACTACTTTTGTTCTACAAGTTATTTACTTGAAGAACAGAATTTTGTAGCAATGTAAAATCAAAATCTTCTAACTAATACTTTAGTTCTTTAAGTTATTTACTTGAAGATTAGAATTTTGCTAATAGTTTAAAATTGAAAACCCTAAAATAACTATTTTTGTTCTATAAGTTATTTACTTGAAGATCCGCATTTTGTTAATAGTTTAAAATTAAAGCTATAATCTAACTACTTTTGTTCTTTTAGTTATTTACTTAAAGAACAGAAATTTGTAGACAATTTAAAATCGAAGTCTTCAAACTAATACTTTAGTTCTTTGAGTTATTTACTTGAAGATCAGAATTTTGTTAATAGTTTAAAATAGAAAACTCTAAAATAACTACTTTTGTACTATAAGTTATTTACTTGAAGATCTGCATTTTGTTAATAGTTTTAAATTAAAAACTCTAATTAACTACTTCTGTTCTATAAGTTATTTACTTGAAGATCAGAATTTTGTTAATAGTTTAAAATTGAAAACCCTAAAATAACTATTTTTGTTCTATAAGTTATTTACTTGATGAAAAGAATTTTGAAGCAATTTAAAATCAAAATCTTCTAACTAATAATTTAGTTCTTTAAGTTATTTACTTGAAGATCAGAATTTTGCTAATAGTTTAAAATTGAAAACACTAAAATAACTACTTTTGTTCTATAAGTTATTTACTTGAAGATCTGCATTTTGTTAATAGTTTAAAATTAAAGCTATACTCTAACTACTTTTGTTCCTTTAGTTATTTACTTAAGGAACAGAAATATGTAGACAATTTGAAATCAAAATCTTCAAACTAATACTTTAGTTCTTTAAGTTATTTACTTGAAGATCAGAATTTTGTTAATAGTTCAAAATTGAAAATACTAAAATAACTACGTTTGTTCTATAAGTTATTTACTTGAAGATCTGCATTTTGTTAATAGTTTAAAATTAAAAACTCTAAATTAACTACTTCTGTTCTATAAGTTATTTACTTGAAGAAAAGAATTTTGTAGCAATTTTAAATTAAAATCTTCTCACTAATACTTTTGTTCCTTAAGTTATTTACTTAAAGATCAGAATTTTGTTAATAGTTTAAAATTGAAAACCCTAAAATAACGACTTTTGTTCTCTAAGTTATTTACTTGAAGATCTGCATTTAGTTAATAGTTTAAAATTAAAAACTCTAAATTAACTACTTCTGTTCTATAAGTTATTTACATAAAGATCAGAATTTTGTTAATAGTTTAAAATTGAAAACCCTAAAATAACTACTTTTGTTCTATAAGTTATTTACTTGAAGATCTGCATTTTGTTAATAGTTTAAAATTAAAAACTCTAAATTAACTACTTCTGTTCTATAAGTTATTTCCTTGAAGATCAGAATTTTGTTAATAGTTTAAAATTGAAAACTCTAAAATAGCTACTTTTGTTCTATAAGTTATTTACTTGAAGAACAGAATTTCTAGCAATTTAAAATCAAAATCTTCTAACTAATACTTTAGTTCTTTAAGTTATTTACTTGAAGATCAGAATTTTGCTAATAGTTTAAAATTGAAAACCCTAAAATAAGTATTTTTGTTCTATAAGTTTTTTACTTGAAGATCTCCATTTTGTTAATAGTTTAAAATTAAAGCTATACTCTAACTACTTTTGTTCTTTTAATTATTTACTTAAAGAACAGAAATTTGTAGACAATTTAAAATCGAAGTCTTCAAACTAATACTTTAGTTCTTTAAGTTATTTACTTGAAGATCAGAATTTTGTTAATAGTTTAAAATTGAAAACCATAAAATACCTATTTTTGTTCTATAAGTTATTTACTTGAAGAGCTGCATTTTGTTAATGGTTTGAAATTAAAAACTCTAAATTAACTACTTCTGTTCTATAAGTTATTTACTTGAAGATCAGAATTTTGTAGCAATTAAAAATTAAAATCTTCTAACTAATACTTTAGTTCCTTAAGTCATTTACTTAAAGATCAGAATTTTATTAATAGTTTAAAATTAAAAACCCTAAAATAACTACTTTTGTTCTATAAATTATTCACTTGAAGATCTGCGTTTAGTTAATAGTTTAAAATTAAAAACTCTAAATTAACTACTTCTGTTCTATAAGTTATTTACATGAAGATCAGAATTTTGTTAATAGTTTAAAATTGAAAACCCTAAAATAACTACTTTTGTTCTATAAGTTATTTACTTGAAGATCAGAATTTTGTTAATAGTTTATAATTGAAAACTCTAAAATAGCTACTTTTGTTCTATAAGTTATTTACTTGAAGAACAGAATTTTGTAGCAATTAAAAATTAAAATCTTCTAACTAATACTTTAGTTCCTTAAGTCATTTACTTAAAGATCAGAATTATATTAATAGTTTAAAATTAAAAACCCTAAAATAACTACTTTTGATCTATAAATTATTTACTTGAAGATCTGCGTTTAGTTAATAGTTTAAAATTAAAAACTCTAAATTAACTACTTCTGTTCTATAAGTTATTTACATGAAGATCAGAATTTTGTTAATAGTTTAAAATTGAAAACCCTAAAATAACTACTTTTGTTCTATAAGTTATTTACTTGAAGATCTGCATTTTGTTAATAGTTTAAAATTAAAAACTCTAAATTAACTACTTCTGTTCTATAAGTTATCTACTTGAAGATCAGAATTTTGTTAATAGTTTAAAATTGAAAACTCTAAAATAGCTACTTTTGTTCTATAAGTTATTTACTTGAAGAACAGAATTTTGTAGCAATTTAAAATCAAAATCTTCTAACTAATACTTTAGTTCTTTAAGTTATTTACTTGAAGATCAGAATTTTGCTAATAGTTTAAAATTGAAAACCCTAAAATAACTATTTTTGTTCTATAAGTTTTTTACTTGAAGATCTCCATTTTGTTAATAGTTTAAAATTAAAAACTCTAAATTAACTACTTCTGTTCTATAAGTTATTTACTTGAAGATCAGAATTTTGTTAATAGTTTAAAATTGAAAACTCTAAAATAGCTACTTTTGTTCTATAAGTTATTTACTTGAAGAACAGAATTTTGTAGCAATTTAAAATCAAAATCTTCTTACTATTACTTTAGTTCTTTAAGTTATGCACTTGAAGATCAGAATGTTGTCAATAGTTTAAAATTGAAAACTCTAAAATAGCTACTTTTGTTCTATAAGTTATTTACTTGAAGATCAGAATTTTGTTAATAGTTTAAAATTGAAAACTCTAAAATAGCTACTTTTGTTCTATAAGTTATTTACTTGAAGAACAGAATTTTGTAGCAATTTAAAATCAAAATCTTCTAACTAATACTTTAGTTCTTTAAGTTATTTACTTGAAGATCAGAATTTTGCTAATAGTTTAAAATTGAAAACCCTAAAATAACTATTTTTGTTCTATAAGTTTTTTACTTGAAGATCTCCATTTTGTTAATAGTTTAAAATTAAAAACTCTAAATTAACTACTTCTGTTCTATAAGTTATTTACTTGAAGATCAGAATTTTGTTAATAGTTTAAAATTGAAAACCCTAAAATAACTACTTTTGTTCTACAAGTTATTTACTTGAAGAACAGAATTTTGTAGCAATGTAAAATCAAAATCTTCTAACTAATACTTTAGTTCTTTAAGTTATTTACTTGAAGATTAGAATTTTGCTAATAGTTTAAAATTGAAAACCCTAAAATAACTATTTTTGTTCTATAAGTTATTTACTTGAAGATCCGCATTTTGTTAATAGTTTAAAATTAAAGCTATAATCTAACTACTTTTGTTCTTTTAGTTATTTACTTAAAGAACAGAAATTTGTAGACAATTTAAAATCGAAGTCTTCAAACTAATACTTTAGTTCTTTGAGTTATTTACTTGAAGATCAGAATTTTGTTAATAGTTTAAAATAGAAAACTCTAAAATAACTACTTTTGTACTATAAGTTATTTACTTGAAGATCTGCATTTTGTTAATAGTTTTAAATTAAAAACTCTAATTAACTACTTCTGTTCTATAAGTTATTTACTTGAAGATCAGAATTTTGTTAATAGTTTAAAATTGAAAACCCTAAAATAACTATTTTTGTTCTATAAGTTATTTACTTGATGAAAAGAATTTTGAAGCAATTTAAAATCAAAATCTTCTAACTAATAATTTAGTTCTTTAAGTTATTTACTTGAAGATCAGAATTTTGCTAATAGTTTAAAATTGAAAACACTAAAATAACTACTTTTGTTCTATAAGTTATTTACTTGAAGATCTGCATTTTGTTAATAGTTTAAAATTAAAGCTATACTCTAACTACTTTTGTTCCTTTAGTTATTTACTTAAGGAACAGAAATATGTAGACAATTTGAAATCAAAATCTTCAAACTAATACTTTAGTTCTTTAAGTTATTTACTTGAAGATCAGAATTTTGTTAATAGTTCAAAATTGAAAATACTAAAATAACTACGTTTGTTCTATAAGTTATTTACTTGAAGATCTGCATTTTGTTAATAGTTTAAAATTAAAAACTCTAAATTAACTACTTCTGTTCTATAAGTTATTTACTTGAAGAAAAGAATTTTGTAGCAATTTTAAATTAAAATCTTCTCACTAATACTTTTGTTCCTTAAGTTATTTACTTAAAGATCAGAATTTTGTTAATAGTTTAAAATTGAAAACCCTAAAATAACGACTTTTGTTCTCTAAGTTATTTACTTGAAGATCTGCATTTAGTTAATAGTTTAAAATTAAAAACTCTAAATTAACTACTTCTGTTCTATAAGTTATTTACATAAAGATCAGAATTTTGTTAATAGTTTAAAATTGAAAACCCTAAAATAACTACTTTTGTTCTATAAGTTATTTACTTGAAGATCTGCATTTTGTTAATAGTTTAAAATTAAAAACTCTAAATTAACTACTTCTGTTCTATAAGTTATTTACTTGAAGATCAGAATTTTGTTAATAGTTTAAAATTGAAAACTCTAAAATAGCTACTTTTGTTCTATAAGTTATTTACTTGAAGAACAGAATTTCTAGCAATTTAAAATCAAAATCTTCTAACTAATACTTTAGTTCTTTAAGTTATTTACTTGAAGATCAGAATTTTGCTAATAGTTTAAAATTGAAAACCCTAAAATAAGTATTTTTGTTCTATAAGTTTTTTACTTGAAGATCTCCATTTTGTTAATAGTTTAAAATTAAAGCTATACTCTAACTACTTTTGTTCTTTTAGGTATTTACTTAAAGAACTTAAATATGTAGACAATTTAAAATCAAAATCTTCAAACTAATACTTTAGTTCTTTAAGTTATTTACTTGAAGATCAGAATTTTGTTAATAGTTCAAAATTGAAAATACTAAAATAACTACGTTTGTTCTATAAGTTATTTACTTGAAGATCTGGATTTTGTTTATAGTTTAAAATTAAAAACTCTAAATTAACTACTTCTGTTCTTTAAGTTATTTACATGAAGATCAGCATTTTGTTAATAGTTTAAAATTGAAAACCCTAAAATAACTACTTTTGTTCTATAAGTTATTTACTTGAAGATCTGCATTTTGTTAATAGTTTAACATTAAAAACTATAAATTAACTACTTCTGTTCTATAAGTTATTTACTTGAAGGTCAGCATTTTCTTAATAGTTACAAATTAAAAACTCTAAATTAACTACTTCTGGTCTATAAGTTTTTACTTGTAAATCAGTATATATAAATATAATATCAGTAATGAGCTAAGTTAACAATAAATCAAACTAATATTTTCGAGCTTTCGAGAGTGGATACTCTCTTTATCAAGATATATTATCTTGATATATAATATAAATATAATATAAATATATAATATAATCTTGATAAAGAGAGTATCCACTCTCGAAAGCTCGAAAATATTAGTTTGATTTATTGTTAACTTAGCTCATTACTGATATTATATTTATATAAATTTTCAAGAGCTAATAATTCTAATTATTTATTAAATCAGTATATTGTTAATAGTTTAAAATTAAAGCTATAAACTAACTACATTTGTTCTTTTAATTATTTACTTAAAGAACAGAAATTTGTAGACAATTTAAAATCGAAATCTTCAAACTAATACTTTAGTTCTTTAAGTTATTTACTTGAAGATCAGAATTTTGTTAATAGTTTAAAATTGAAAACCATAAAATACCTATTTTTGTTCTATAAGTTATTTACTTGAAGAGCTGCATTTTGTTAATGGTTTGAAATTAAAAACTCTAAATTAACTACTTCTGTTCTATAAGTTATTTACTTGAAGATCAGAATTTTGTTAATAGTTTATAATTGAAAACTCTAAAATAGCTACTTTTGTTCTATAAGTTATTTACTTGAAGAACAGAATTTTGTAGCAATTAAAAATTAAAATCTTCTAACTAATACTTTTGTTCCTTAAGTCATTTACTTAAAGATCTGAATTTTATTAATAGTTTAAAATTAAAAACCCTAAAATAACTACTTTTGTTCTATAAATTATTTACTTGAAGATCTGCGTTTAGTTAATAGTTTAAAATTAAAAACTCTAAATTAACTACTTCTGTTCTATAAGTTATTTACATAAAGATCAGAATTTTGTTAATAGTTTAAAATTGAAAACCCTAAAATAACTACTTTTGTTCTATAAGTTATTTACTTGAAGAACAGAATTTTGTAGCAATTTAAAATCAAAATCTTCTAACTAATACTTTAGTTCTTTAAGTTATTTACTTGAAGAGCAGAATTTTGTTAATAGTTCAAAATTGAAAATACTAAAATAACTACGTTTGTTCTATAAGTTATTTACTTGAAGATCTCCATTTTGTTAATAGTTTAAAATTAAAGCTATACTCTAACTACTTTTGTTCTTTTAGGTATTTACTTAAAGAACATAAATATGTAGACAATTTAAAATCAAAATCTTCAAACTAATACTTTAGTTCTTTAAGTTATTTACTTGAAGATCAGAATTTTGTTAATAGTTCAAAATTGAAAATACTAAATTAACTACGTTTGTTCTATAAGTTATTTACTTGAAGATCTGGATTTTGTTAATAGTTTAAAATTAAAAACTCTAAATTAACTACTTCTGTTCTTTAAGTTATTTACATGAAGATCAGCATTTTGTTAATAGTTTAAAATTGAAAACCCTAAAATAACTACTTTTGTTCTATAAGTTATTTACTTGAAGATCTGCATTTTGTTAATAGTTTAAAATTAAAAACTCTAAATTAACTACTTCTGTTCTATAAGTTATTTACTTGAAGGTCAGCATTTTGTTAATAGTTACAAATTAAAAACTCTAAATTAACTACTTCTGGTCTATAAGTTTTTACTTGTAAATCAGTATATTGTTAATAGTTTAAAATTAAAGCTATAAACTAACTACATTTGTTCTTTTAATTATTTACTTAAAGAACAGAAATTTGTAGACAATTTAAAATCGAAATCTTCAAACTAATACTTTAGTTCTTTAAGTTATTTACTTGAAGATCAGAATTTTGTTAATAGTTTAAAATTGAAAACCATAAAATACCTATTTTTGTTCTATAAGTTATTTACTTGAAGAGCTGCATTTTGTTAATGGTTTGAAATTAAAAACTCTACATTAACTACTTCTGTTCTATAAGTTATTTACTTGAAGATCAGAATTTTGTTAATAGTTTATAATTGAAAACTCTAAAATAGCTACTTTTGTTCTATAAGTTATTTACTTGAAGAACAGAATTTTGTAGCAATTAAAAATTAAAATCTTCTAACTAATACTTTAGTTCCTTAAGTCATTTACTTAAAGATCAGAATTTTATTAATAGTTTAAAATTAAAAACCCTAAAATAACTACTTTTGTTCTATAAATTATTTACTTGAAGATCTGCGTTTAGTTAATAGTTTAAAATTAAAAACTCTAAATTAACTACTTCTGTTCTATAAGTTATTTACATGAAGATCAGAATTTTGTTAATAGTTTAAAATTGAAAACCCTAAAATAACTACTTTTGTTCTATAAGTTATTTACTTGAAGATCTGCAATTTGTTAATAGTTCACAATTAAAAACTCTAAATTAACTACTTCTGTTCTATAGTTATTTACTTGAAGAACAGAATTTTGTAGCAATTTAAAATTAAAATCTTTTAACTAATACTTTAGTTCCTTAAGTTATTTACTTAAAGATCAGAATTTTGTTAATAGTTTAAAATTGAAAACCCTAAAATAACTACTTTTGTTCTATAAGTTATTTACTTGAAGATCTGCATTTAGTTAATAGTTTAAAATTAAAAACTCTAAATTAACTACTTCTGTTCTATAAGTTATTTACATGAAGATCAGAATTTTGTTAATAGTTTAAAATTGAAAACCCTAAAATAACTACTTTTGTTCTATAAGTTATTTACTTGAAGATCTGCATTTTGTTAATAGTTTAAAATTAAAAACTCTAAATTAACTACTTCTGTTCTATAAGTTATCTACTTGAAGATCAGAATTTTGTTAATAGTTTAAAATTGAAAACTCTAAAATAGCTACTTTTGTTCTATAAGTTATTTACTTGAAGAACAGAATTTTGTATCACTTTAAAATCAAAATCTTCTAACTAATACTTTAGTTCTTTAAGTTATTTACTTGAAGATCAGAATTTTGCTAATAGTTTAAAATTGAAAACCCTAAAATAACTATTTTTGTTCTATAAGTTTTTTACTTGAAGATCTCCATTTTGTTAATAGTTTAAAATTAAAAACTCTAAATTAACTACTTCTGTTCTATAAGTTATTTACTTGAAGATCAGAATTTTGTTAATAGTTTAAAATTGAAAACTCTAAAATAGCTACTTTTGTTCTATAAGTTATTTACTTGAAGAACAGAATTTTGTAGCAATTTAAAATCAAAATCTTCTTACTATTACTTTAGTTCTTTAAGTTATGCACTTGAAGATCAGAATGTTGTCAATAGTTTAAAATTGAAAACTCTAAAATAGCTACTTTTGTTCTATAAGTTATTTACTCGAAGATCAGAATTTTGTTAATAGTTTAAAATTGTAAACTCTAAAATAGCTACTTTTGTTCTATAAGTTATTTACTTGAAGATCTGCATTTTGTTAATTGTTTAAAATTAAAAACTCTAAATTAACTACTTCTGTTCTATAAGTTATTTACTTGAAGATCAGAATGTTGTTAATAGTTTAAAATTGAAAACTCTAAAATAACTACTTTTGTTCTATAAGTTATTTACTTGAAGAACAGAATTTTGTAGCAATTTGAAATCAAAATCTTCTAACTAATACTTTAGTTCCTTAAGTTATTTACTTGAAGATCAGAATTTTGTTAATAGCTTAAAATTAAAAACTCTAAATTAACTACTTCTGTTCTATAAGTTATTTACATGAAGATCAGAATTTTGTTAATAGTTTAAAATTGAAAACCCTAAAATAACTACTTTTGTTCTACAAGTTATTTACTTGAAGAACAGAATTTTGTAGCAATGTAAAATCAAAATCTTCTAACTAATACTTTAGTTCTTTAAGTTATTTACTTGAAGATTAGAATTTTGCTAATAGTTTAAAATTGAAAACCCTAAAATAACTATTTTTGTTCTATAAGTTATTTACTTGAAGATCTGCATTTTGTTAATAGTTTAAAATTAAAGCTATAATCTAACTACTTTTGTTCTTTTAGTTATTTACTTAAAGAACAGAAATTTGTAGACAATTTAAAATCGAAGTCTTCAAACTAATACTTTAGTTCTTTGAGTTATTTACTTGAAGATCAGAATTTTGTTAATAGTTTAAAATAGAAAACTCTAAAATAACTACTTTTGTACTATAAGTTATTTACTTGAAGATCTGCATTTTGTTAATAGTTTTAAATTAAAAACTCTAAATTAACTACTTCTGTTCTATAAGTTATTTACTTGAAGATCAGAATTTTGCTAATAGTTTAAAATTGAAAACACTAAAATAACTACTTTTGTTCTATAAGTTATTTACTTGAAGATCTGCATTTTGTTAATAGTTTAAAATTAAAGCTATACTCTAACTACTTTTGTTCCTTTAGTTATTTACTTAAGGAACAGAAATATGTAGACAATTTGAAATCAAAATCTTCAAACTAATACTTTAGTTCTTTAAGTTATTTACTTGAAGATCAGAATTTTGTTAATAGTTCAAAATTGAAAATACTAAAATAACTACGTTTGTTCTATAAGTTATTTACTTGAAGATCTGCATTTTGTTAATAGTTTAAAATTAAAAACTCTAAATTAACTACTTCTGTTCTATAAGTTATTTACTTGAAGAAAAGAATTTTGTAGCAATTTTAAATTAAAATCTTCTCACTAATACTTTTGTTCCTTAAGTTATTTACTTAAAGATCAGAATTTTGTTAATAGTTTAAAATTGAAAACCCTAAAATAACGACTTTTGTTCTCTAAGTTATTTACTTGAAGATCTGCATTTAGTTAATGGTTTAAAATTAAAAACTCTAAATTAACTACTTCTGTTCTATAAGTTATTTACATAAAGATCAGAATTTTGTTAATAGTTTAAAATTGAAAACCCTAAAATAACTACTTTTGTTCTATAAGTTATTTACTTGAAGATCTGCATTTTGTTAATAGTTTAAAATTAAAAACTCTAAATTAACTACTTCTGTTCTATAAGTTATTTACTTGAAGATCAGAATTTTGTTAATAGTTTAAAATTGAAAACTCTAAAATAGCTACTTTTGTTCTATAAGTTATTTACTTGAAAAACAGAATTTTGTAGCAATTTAAAATCAAAATCTTCTAACTAATACTTTAGTTCTTTAAGTTATTTACTTGAAGATTAGAATTTTGCTAATAGTTTAAAATTGAAAACCCTAAAATAACTATTTTTGTTCTATAAGTTATTTACTTGAAGATCTGCATTTTGTTAATAGTTTAAAATTAAAGCTATAATCTAACTACTTTTGTTCTTTTAGTTATTTACTTAAAGAACAGAAATTTGTAGACAATTTAAAATCGAAGTCTTCAAACTAATACTTTAGTTCTTTGAGTTATTTACTTGAAGATCAGAATTTTGTTAATAGTTTAAAATAGAAAACTCTAAAATAACTACTTTTGTACTATAAGTTATTTACTTGAAGATCTGCATTTTGTTAATAGTTTTAAATTAAAAACTCTAAATTAACTACTTCTGTTCTATAAGTTATTTACTTGAAGATCAGAATTTTGCTAATAGTTTAAAATTGAAAACACTAAAATAACTACTTTTGTTCTATAAGTTATTTACTTGAAGATCTGCATTTTGTTAATAGTTTAAAATTAAAGCTATACTCTAACTACTTTTGTTCCTTTAGTTATTTACTTAAGGAACAGAAATATGTAGACAATTTGAAATCAAAATCTTCAAACTAATACTTTAGTTCTTTAAGTTATTTACTTGAAGATCAGAATTTTGTTAATAGTTCAAAATTGAAAATACTAAAATAACTACGTTTGTTCTATAAGTTATTTACTTGAAGATCTGCATTTTGTTAATAGTTTAAAATTAAAAACTCTAAATTAACTACTTCTGTTCTATAAGTTATTTACTTGAAGAAAAGAATTTTGTAGCAATTTTAAATTAAAATCTTCTCACTAATACTTTTGTTCCTTAAGTTATTTACTTAAAGATCAGAATTTTGTTAATAGTTTAAAATTGAAAACCCTAAAATAACGACTTTTGTTCTCTAAGTTATTTACTTGAAGATCTGCATTTAGTTAATGGTTTAAAATTAAAAACTCTAAATTAACTACTTCTGTTCTATAAGTTATTTACATAAAGATCAGAATTTTGTTAATAGTTTAAAATTGAAAACCCTAAAATAACTACTTTTGTTCTATAAGTTATTTACTTGAAGATCTGCATTTTGTTAATAGTTTAAAATTAAAAACTCTAAATTAACTACTTCTGTTCTATAAGTTATTTACTTGAAGATCAGAATTTTGTTAATAGTTTAAAATTGAAAACTCTAAAATAGCTACTTTTGTTCTATAAGTTATTTACTTGAAAAACAGAATTTTGTAGCAATTTAAAATCAAAATCTTCTAACTAATACTTTAGTTCTTTAAGTTATTTACTTGAAGATCAGAATTTTGCTAATAGTTTAAAATTGAAAACCCTAAAATAAGTATTTTTGTTCTATAAGTTTTTTACTTGAAGATCTCCATTTTGTTAATAGTTTAAAATTAAAGCTATAAACTAACTACATTTGTTCTTTTAATTATTTACTTAAAGAACAGAAATTTGTAGACAATTTAAAATCGAAATCTTCAAACTAATACTTTAGTTCTTTAAGTTATTTACTTGAAGATCAGAATTTTGTTAATAGTTTAAAATTGAAAACCATAAAATACCTATTTTTGTTCTATAAGTTATTTACTTGAAGAGCTGCATTTTGTTAATGGTTTGAAATTAAAAACTCTAAATTAACTACTTCTGTTCTATAAGTTATTTACTTGAAGATCAGAATTTTGTTATTAGTTTATAATTGAAAACTCTAAAATAGCTACTTTTGTTCTATAAGTTATTTACTTGAAGAACAGAATTTTGTAGCAATTAAAAATTAAAATCTTCTAACTAATACTTTAGTTCCTTAAGTCATTTACTTAAAGATCAGAATTTTATTAATAGTTTAAAATTAAAAACCCTAAATTAACTACTTCTGTTCTATAAGTTATTTACATGAAGATCAGAATTTTGTTAATAGTTTAAAATTGAAAACCCTAAAATAACTACTTTTGTTCTATAAGTTATTTACTTGAAGATCTGCGTTTAGTTAATAGTTTAAAATTAAAAACTCTAAATTAACTACTTCTGTTCTATAAGTTATTTACATGAAGATCAGAATTTTGTTAATAGTTTAAAATTGAAAACCCTAAAATAACTACTTTTGTTCTATAAGTTATTTACTTGAAGATCTGCATTTTGTTAATAGTTTAAAATTAAAAACTCTAAATTAACTACTTCTGTTCTATAAGTTATTTACTTGAAGATCAGAATTTTGTTAATAGTTTAAAATTGAAAACTCTAAAATAGCTACTTTTGTTCTATAAGTTATTTACTTGAAGAACAGAATTTTGTAGCAATTTAAAATCAAAATCTTCTAACTAATACTTTAGTTCTTTAAGTTATTTACTTGAAGATCAGAATTTTGCTAATAGTTTAAAATTGAAAACCCTAAAATAAGTATTTTTGTTCTATAAGTTTTTTACTTGAAGATCTCCATTTTGTTAATAGTTTAAAATTAAAGCTATACTCTAACTACTTTTGTTCTTTTAGGTATTTACTTAAAGAACATAAATATGTAGACAATTTAAAATCAAAATCTTCAAACTAATACTTTAGTTCGTTAAGTTATTTACTTGAAGATCAGAATTTTGTTAATAGTTCAAAATTGAAAATACTAAAATAACTACGTTTGTTCTATAAGTTATTTACTTGAAGATCTGGATTTTGTTAATAGTTTAAAATTGAAAACACTAAAATAACTACTTTTGTTCTATAAGTTATTTACTTGAAGATCTGCATTTTGTTAATAGTTTAAAATTAAAGCTATACTCTAACTACTTTTGTTCCTTTAGTTATTTACTTAAGGAACAGAAATATGTAGACAATTTGAAATCAAAATCTTCAAACTAATACTTTAGTTCTTTAAGTTATTTACTTGAAGATCAGAATTTTGTTAATAGTTCAAAATTGAAAATACTAAAATAACTACGTTTGTTCTATAAGTTATTTACTTGAAGATCTGCATTTTGTTAATAGTTTAAAATTAAAAACTCTAAATTAACTACTTCTGTTCTATAAGTTATTTACTTGAAGAAAAGAATTTTGTAGCAATTTTAAATTAAAATCTTCTCACTAATACTTTTGTTCCTTAAGTTATTTACTTAAAGATCAGAATTTTGTTAATAGTTTAAAATTGAAAACCCTAAAATAACGACTTTTGTTCTCTAAGTTATTTACTTGAAGATCTGCATTTAGTTAATAGTTTAAAATTAAAAACTCTAAATTAACTACTTCTGTTCTATAAGTTATTTACATAAAGATCAGAATTTTGTTAATAGTTTAAAATTGAAAACCCTAAAATAACTACTTTTGTTCTATAAGTTATTTACTTGAAGATCTGCATTTTGTTAATAGTTTAAAATTAAAAACTCTAAATTAACTACTTCTGTTCTATAAGTTATTTACTTGAAGATCAGAATTTTGTTAATAGTTTAAAATTGAAAACTCTAAAATAGCTACTTTTGTTCTATAAGTTATTTACTTGAAGAACAGAATTTCTAGCAATTTAAAATCAAAATCTTCTAACTAATACTTTAGTTCTTTAAGTTATTTACTTGAAGATCAGAATTTTGCTAATAGTTTAAAATTGAAAACCCTAAAATAAGTATTTTTGTTCTATAAGTTTTTTACTTGAAGATCTCCATTTTGTTAATAGTTTAAAATTAAAGCTATACTCTAACTACTTTTGTTCTTTTAGGTATTTACTTAAAGAACTTAAATATGTAGACAATTTAAAATCAAAATCTTCAAACTAATACTTTAGTTCTTTAAGTTATTTACTTGAAGATCAGAATTTTGTTAATAGTTCAAAATTGAAAATACTAAAATAACTACGTTTGTTCTATAAGTTATTTACTTGAAGATCTGGATTTTGTTTATAGTTTAAAATTAAAAACTCTAAATTAACTACTTCTGTTCTTTAAGTTATTTACATGAAGATCAGCATTTTGTTAATAGTTTAAAATTGAAAACCCTAAAATAACTACTTTTGTTCTATAAGTTATTTACTTGAAGATCTGCATTTTGTTAATAGTTTAACATTAAAAACTATAAATTAACTACTTCTGTTCTATAAGTTATTTACTTGAAGGTCAGCATTTTCTTAATAGTTACAAATTAAAAACTCTAAATTAACTACTTCTGGTCTATAAGTTTTTACTTGTAAATCAGTATATATAAATATAATATCAGTAATGAGCTAAGTTAACAATAAATCAAACTAATATTTTCGAGCTTTCGAGAGTGGATACTCTCTTTATCAAGATATATTATCTTGATATATAATATAAATATAATATAAATATATAATATAATCTTGATAAAGAGAGTATCCACTCTCGAAAGCTCGAAAATATTAGTTTGATTTATTGTTAACTTAGCTCATTACTGATATTATATTTATATAAATTTTCAAGAGCTAATAATTCTAATTATTTATTAAATCAGTATATTGTTAATAGTTTAAAATTAAAGCTATAAACTAACTACATTTGTTCTTTTAATTATTTACTTAAAGAACAGAAATTTGTAGACAATTTAAAATCGAAATCTTCAAACTAATACTTTAGTTCTTTAAGTTATTTACTTGAAGATCAGAATTTTGTTAATAGTTTAAAATTGAAAACCATAAAATACCTATTTTTGTTCTATAAGTTATTTACTTGAAGAGCTGCATTTTGTTAATGGTTTGAAATTAAAAACTCTAAATTAACTACTTCTGTTCTATAAGTTATTTACTTGAAGATCAGAATTTTGTTAATAGTTTATAATTGAAAACTCTAAAATAGCTACTTTTGTTCTATAAGTTATTTACTTGAAGAACAGAATTTTGTAGCAATTAAAAATTAAAATCTTCTAACTAATACTTTTGTTCCTTAAGTCATTTACTTAAAGATCTGAATTTTATTAATAGTTTAAAATTAAAAACCCTAAAATAACTACTTTTGTTCTATAAATTATTTACTTGAAGATCTGCGTTTAGTTAATAGTTTAAAATTAAAAACTCTAAATTAACTACTTCTGTTCTATAAGTTATTTACATAAAGATCAGAATTTTGTTAATAGTTTAAAATTGAAAACCCTAAAATAACTACTTTTGTTCTATAAGTTATTTACTTGAAGATCTGCATTTTGTTAATAGTTTAAAATTAAAAACTCTAAATTAACTACTTCTGTTCTATAAGTTATTTACTTGAAGATCAGAATTTTGTTAATAGTTTAAAATTGAAAACTCTAAAATAGCTACTTTTGTTCTATAAGTTATTTACTTGAAGAACAGAATTTTGTAGCAATTTAAAATCAAAATCTTCTAACTAATACTTTAGTTCTTTAAGTTATTTACTTGAAGAGCAGAATTTTGTTAATAGTTCAAAATTGAAAATACTAAAATAACTACGTTTGTTCTATAAGTTATTTACTTGAAGATCTCCATTTTGTTAATAGTTTAAAATTAAAGCTATACTCTAACTACTTTTGTTCTTTTAGGTATTTACTTAAAGAACATAAATATGTAGACAATTTAAAATCAAAATCTTCAAACTAATACTTTAGTTCTTTAAGTTATTTACTTGAAGATCAGAATTTTGTTAATAGTTCAAAATTGAAAATACTAAATTAACTACGTTTGTTCTATAAGTTATTTACTTGAAGATCTGGATTTTGTTAATAGTTTAAAATTAAAAACTCTAAATTAACTACTTCTGTTCTTTAAGTTATTTACATGAAGATCAGCATTTTGTTAATAGTTTAAAATTGAAAACCCTAAAATAACTACTTTTGTTCTATAAGTTATTTACTTGAAGATCTGCATTTTGTTAATAGTTTAAAATTAAAAACTCTAAATTAACTACTTCTGTTCTATAAGTTATTTACTTGAAGGTCAGCATTTTGTTAATAGTTACAAATTAAAAACTCTAAATTAACTACTTCTGGTCTATAAGTTTTTACTTGTAAATCAGTATATTGTTAATAGTTTAAAATTAAAGCTATAAACTAACTACATTTGTTCTTTTAATTATTTACTTAAAGAACAGAAATTTGTAGACAATTTAAAATCGAAATCTTCAAACTAATACTTTAGTTCTTTAAGTTATTTACTTGAAGATCAGAATTTTGTTAATAGTTTAAAATTGAAAACCATAAAATACCTATTTTTGTTCTATAAGTTATTTACTTGAAGAGCTGCATTTTGTTAATGGTTTGAAATTAAAAACTCTACATTAACTACTTCTGTTCTATAAGTTATTTACTTGAAGATCAGAATTTTGTTAATAGTTTATAATTGAAAACTCTAAAATAGCTACTTTTGTTCTATAAGTTATTTACTTGAAGAACAGAATTTTGTAGCAATTAAAAATTAAAATCTTCTAACTAATACTTTAGTTCCTTAAGTCATTTACTTAAAGATCAGAATTTTATTAATAGTTTAAAATTAAAAACCCTAAAATAACTACTTTTGTTCTATAAATTATTTACTTGAAGATCTGCGTTTAGTTAATAGTTTAAAATTAAAAACTCTAAATTAACTACTTCTGTTCTATAAGTTATTTACATGAAGATCAGAATTTTGTTAATAGTTTAAAATTGAAAACCCTAAAATAACTACTTTTGTTCTATAAGTTATTTACTTGAAGATCTGCAATTTGTTAATAGTTCACAATTAAAAACTCTAAATTAACTACTTCTGTTCTATAGTTATTTACTTGAAGAACAGAATTTTGTAGCAATTTAAAATTAAAATCTTTTAACTAATACTTTAGTTCCTTAAGTTATTTACTTAAAGATCAGAATTTTGTTAATAGTTTAAAATTGAAAACCCTAAAATAACTACTTTTGTTCTATAAGTTATTTACTTGAAGATCTGCATTTAGTTAATAGTTTAAAATTAAAAACTCTAAATTAACTACTTCTGTTCTATAAGTTATTTACATGAAGATCAGAATTTTGTTAATAGTTTAAAATTGAAAACCCTAAAATAACTACTTTTGTTCTATAAGTTATTTACTTGAAGATCTGCATTTTGTTAATAGTTTAAAATTAAAAACTCTAAATTAACTACTTCTGTTCTATAAGTTATCTACTTGAAGATCAGAATTTTGTTAATAGTTTAAAATTGAAAACTCTAAAATAGCTACTTTTGTTCTATAAGTTATTTACTTGAAGAACAGAATTTTGTATCAATTTAAAATCAAAATCTTCTAACTAATACTTTAGTTCTTTAAGTTATTTACTTGAAGATCAGAATTTTGCTAATAGTTTAAAATTGAAAACCCTAAAATAACTATTTTTGTTCTATAAGTTTTTTACTTGAAGATCTCCATTTTGTTAATAGTTTAAAATTAAAAACTCTAAATTAACTACTTCTGTTCTATAAGTTATTTACTTGAAGATCAGAATTTTGTTAATAGTTTAAAATTGAAAACTCTAAAATAGCTACTTTTGTTCTATAAGTTATTTACTTGAAGAACAGAATTTTGTAGCAATTTAAAATCAAAATCTTCTTACTATTACTTTAGTTCTTTAAGTTATGCACTTGAAGATCAGAATGTTGTCAATAGTTTAAAATTGAAAACTCTAAAATAGCTACTTTTGTTCTATAAGTTATTTACTTGAAGATCAGAATTTTGTTAATAGTTTAAAATTGTAAACTCTAAAATAGCTACTTTTGTTCTATAAGTTATTTACTTGAAGATCTGCATTTTGTTAATTGTTTAAAATTAAAAACTCTAAATTAACTACTTCTGTTCTATAAGTTATTTACTTGAAGATCAGAATGTTGTTAATAGTTTAAAATTGAAAACTCTAAAATAACTACTTTTGTTCTATAAGTTATTTACTTGAAGAACAGAATTTTGTAGCAATTTGAAATCAAAATCTTCTAACTAATACTTTAGTTCCTTAAGTTATTTACTTGAAGATCAGAATTTTGTTAATAGCTTAAAATTAAAAACTCTAAATTAACTACTTCTTTTCTATAAGTTATTTACATGAAGATCAGAATTTTGTTAATAGTTTAAAATTGAAAACCCTAAAATAACTACTTTTGTTCTACAAGTTATTTACTTGAAGAACAGAATTTTGTAGCAATGTAAAATCAAAATCTTCTAACTAATACTTTAGTTCTTTAAGTTATTTACTTGAAGATTAGAATTTTGCTAATAGTTTAAAATTGAAAACCCTAAAATAACTATTTTTGTTCTATAAGTTATTTACTTGAAGATCTGCATTTTGTTAATAGTTTAAAATTAAAGCTATAATCTAACTACTTTTGTTCTTTTAGTTATTTACTTAAAGAACAGAAATTTGTAGACAATTTAAAATCGAAGTCTTCAAACTAATACTTTAGTTCTTTGAGTTATTTACTTGAAGATCAGAATTTTGTTAATAGTTTAAAATAGAAAACTCTAAAATAACTACTTTTGTACTATAAGTTATTTACTTGAAGATCTGCATTTTGTTAATAGTTTTAAATTAAAAACTCTAAATTAACTACTTCTGTTCTATAAGTTATTTACTTGAAGATCAGAATTTTGCTAATAGTTTAAAATTGAAAACACTAAAATAACTACTTTTGTTCTATAAGTTATTTACTTGAAGATCTGCATTTTGTTAATAGTTTAAAATTAAAGCTATACTCTAACTACTTTTGTTCCTTTAGTTATTTACTTAAGGAACAGAAATATGTAGACAATTTGAAATCAAAATCTTCAAACTAATACTTTAGTTCTTTAAGTTATTTACTTGAAGATCAGAATTTTGTTAATAGTTCAAAATTGAAAATACTAAAATAACTACGTTTGTTCTATAAGTTATTTACTTGAAGATCTGCATTTTGTTAATAGTTTAAAATTAAAAACTCTAAATTAACTACTTCTGTTCTATAAGTTATTTACTTGAAGAAAAGAATTTTGTAGCAATTTTAAATTAAAATCTTCTCACTAATACTTTTGTTCCTTAAGTTATTTACTTAAAGATCAGAATTTTGTTAATAGTTTAAAATTGAAAACCCTAAAATAACGACTTTTGTTCTCTAAGTTATTTACTTGAAGATCTGCATTTAGTTAATGGTTTAAAATTAAAAACTCTAAATTAACTACTTCTGTTCTATAAGTTATTTACATAAAGATCAGAATTTTGTTAATAGTTTAAAATTGAAAACCCTAAAATAACTACTTTTGTTCTATAAGTTATTTACTTGAAGATCTGCATTTTGTTAATAGTTTAAAATTAAAAACTCTAAATTAACTACTTCTGTTCTATAAGTTATTTACTTGAAGATCAGAATTTTGTTAATAGTTTAAAATTGAAAACTCTAAAATAGCTACTTTTGTTCTATAAGTTATTTACTTGAAAAACAGAATTTTGTAGCAATTTAAAATCAAAATCTTCTAACTAATACTTTAGTTCTTTAAGTTATTTACTTGAAGATCAGAATTTTGCTAATAGTTTAAAATTGAAAACCCTAAAATAAGTATTTTTGTTCTATAAGTTTTTTACTTGAAGATCTCCATTTTGTTAATAGTTTAAAATTAAAGCTATAAACTAACTACATTTGTTCTTTTAATTATTTACTTAAAGAACAGAAATTTGTAGACAATTTAAAATCGAAATCTTCAAACTAATACTTTAGTTCTTTAAGTTATTTACTTGAAGATCAGAATTTTGTTAATAGTTTAAAATTGAAAACCATAAAATACCTATTTTTGTTCTATAAGTTATTTACTTGAAGAGCTGCATTTTGTTAATGGTTTGAAATTAAAAACTCTAAATTAACTACTTCTGTTCTATAAGTTATTTACTTGAAGATCAGAATTTTGTTATTAGTTTATAATTGAAAACTCTAAAATAGCTACTTTTGTTCTATAAGTTATTTACTTGAAGAACAGAATTTTGTAGCAATTAAAAATTAAAATCTTCTAACTAATACTTTAGTTCCTTAAGTCATTTACTTAAAGATCAGAATTTTATTAATAGTTTAAAATTAAAAACCCTAAAATAACTACTTTTGTTCTATAAATTATTTACTTGAAGATCTGCGTTTAGTTAATAGTTTAAAATTAAAAACTCTAAATTAACTACTTCTGTTCTATAAGTTATTTACATGAAGATCAGAATTTTGTTAATAGTTTAAAATTGAAAACCCTAAAATAACTACTTTTGTTCTATAAGTTATTTACTTGAAGATCTGCATTTTGTTAATAGTTTAAAATTAAAAACTCTAAATTAACTACTTCTGTTCTATAAGTTATTTACTTGAAGATCAGAATTTTGTTAATAGTTTAAAATTGAAAACTCTAAAATAGCTACTTTTGTTCTATAAGTTATTTACTTGAAGAACAGAATTTTGTAGCAATTTAAAATCAAAATCTTCTAACTAATACTTTAGTTCTTTAAGTTATTTACTTGAAGATCAGAATTTTGCTAATAGTTTAAAATTGAAAACCCTAAAATAAGTATTTTTGTTCTATAAGTTTTTTACTTGAAGATCTCCATTTTGTTAATAGTTTAAAATTAAAGCTATACTCTAACTACTTTTGTTCTTTTAGGTATTTACTTAAAGAACATAAATATGTAGACAATTTAAAATCAAAATCTTCAAACTAATACTTTAGTTCGTTAAGTTATTTACTTGAAGATCAGAATTTTGTTAATAGTTCAAAATTGAAAATACTAAAATAACTACGTTTGTTCTATAAGTTATTTACTTGAAGATCTGGATTTTGTTAATAGTTTAAAATTAAAAACTCTAAATTAACTACTTCTGTTCTTTAAGTTATTTACATGAAGATCAGCATTTTGTTAATAGTTTAAAATTGAAAACCCTAACATAACTAATTTTGTTCTATAAGTTATTTACTTGAAGATCTGCATTTTGTTAATAGTTTAAAATTAAAAACTCTAAATTAACTACTTCTGTTCTATAAGTTATTTACTTGAAGGTCAGCATTTTGTTAATAGTTACAAATTAAAAACTCTAAATTAACTACTTCTGGTCTATAAGTTTTTACTTGTAAATCAGTATATTGTTAATAGTTTAAAATTAAAGCTATAAACTAACTACATTTGTTCTTTTAATTATTTACTTAAAGAACAGAAATTTGTAGACAATTTAAAATCGAAATCTTCAAACTAATACTTTAGTTCTTTAAGTTATTTACTTGAAGATCAGAATTTTGTTAATAGTTTAAAATTGAAAACCATAAAATACCTATTTTTGTTCTATAAGTTATTTACTTGAAGAGCTGCATTTTGTTAATGGTTTGAAATTAAAAACTCTACATTAACTACTTCTGTTCTATAAGTTATTTACTTGAAGATCAGAATTTTGTTAATAGTTTAAAATTGAAAACCCTAAAATAACTACTTTTGTTCTATAAGTTATTTACTTGAAGATCAGAATATTGTTAATAGTTTAAAATTGAAAACTCTAAAATAACTACTTTAGTTCTATAAGTTATTTACTTGTAGAACAGAATTTTGTAGCAATTTAAAATCAAAATCTTCTAACTAATACTTTAGTTCCTTAAGTTATTTACTTAAAGATCAGAATTTTATTAATAGTTTAAAATTAAAAACCCTAAAATAACTACTTTTGTTCTATAAATTATTTACTTGAAGATCTGCAATTTGTTAATAGTTCAAAATTAAAAACTCTAAATTATATACTTCTGTTCTATAAGTTATTTACTTGAAGATCAGAATTTTGTTAATAGTTTAAAATTGAAAACTCTAAAATAACTACTTTTGTTCTATAAGTTATTTACTTGAAGAACAAAATTTTGTAGCAATTTAAAATCAAAATCTTCTAACTAATACTTTAGTTCTTTAAGTTATTTACTTAAAGATCAGAATTTTGCTAATAGATTAAAATTGAAAACCCTAAAATAACTACTTTTGTTCTATAAGTTATTTACTTGAAGATCTGCATTTTGTTAATAGTTTAAAATTAAAAACTCTAAATTAACTACTTCTGTTCTATAAGTTATTTACTTGAAGATCAGAATTTTGTTAATAGTTTAAAATTAAAAACTATAAATTAACTACTTCTGTTCTATAGTTATTTACTTGAAGAACAGAATTTTGTAGCAATTTAAAATTAAAATCTTTTAACTAATACTTTAGTTCCTTAAGTTATTTACTTAAAGATCAGAATTTTGTTAATAGCTTAAAATTGAAAACCCTAAAATAACTACTTTTGTTCTATAAGTTATTTACTTGAAGATCTGCATTTAGTTAATAGTTTAAAATTAAAAACTCTAAATTAACTACTTCTGTTCTATAAGTTATTTACATGAAGATCAGAATTTTGTTAATAGTTTAAAATTGAAAACCCTAAAATAACTACTTTTGTTCTATAAGTTATTTACTTGAAGATCTGCATTTTGTTAATAGTTTAAAATTAAAAACTCTAAATTAACTACTTCTGTTCTATAAGTTATCTACTTGAAGATCAGAATTTTGTTAATAGTTTAAAATTGAAAACTCTAAAATAGCTACTTTTGTTCTATAAGTTATTTACTTGAAGAACAGAATTTTGTAGCAATTTAAAATCAAAATCTTCTAACTAATAGTTTAGTTCTTTAAGTTATTTACTTGAAGATCAGAATTTTGCTAATAGTTTAAAATTGAAAACCCTAAAATAACTATTTTTGTTCTATAAGTTTTTTACTTGAAGATCTCCATTTTGTTAATAGTTTAAAATTAAAAACTCTAAATTAACTACTTCTGTTCTATAAGTTATTTACTTGAAGATCAGAATTTTGTTAATAGTTTAAAATTGAAAACTCTAAAATAGCTACTTTTGTTCTATAAGTTATTTACTTGAAGAACAGAATTTTGTAGCAATTTAAAATCAAAATCTTCTTACTATTACTTTAGTTCTTTAAGTTATGCACTTGAAGATCAGAATGTTGTCAATAGTTTAAAATTGAAAACTCTAAAATAGCTACTTTTGTTCTATAAGTTATTTACTTGAAGATCAGAATTTTGTTAATAGTTTAAAATTGAAAACTCTAAAATAGCTACTTTTGTTCTATAAGTTATTTACTTGAAAAACAGAATTTTGTAGCAATTTAAAATCAAAATCTTCTAACTAATACTTTAGTTCTTTAAGTTATTTACTTGAAGATCAGAATTTTGCTAATAGTTTAAAATTGAAAACCCTAAAATAAGTATTTTTGTTCTATAAGTTTTTTACTTGAAGATCTCCATTTTGTTAATAGTTTAAAATTAAAGCTATAAACTAACTACATTTGTTCTTTTAATTATTTACTTAAAGAACAGAAATTTGTAGACAATTTAAAATCGAAATCTTCAAACTAATACTTTAGTTCTTTAAGTTATTTACTTGAAGATCAGAATTTTGTTAATAGTTTAAAATTGAAAACCATAAAATACCTATTTTTGTTCTATAAGTTATTTACTTGAAGAGCTGCATTTTGTTAATGGTTTGAAATTAAAAACTCTAAATTAACTACTTCTGTTCTATAAGTTATTTACTTGAAGATCAGAATTTTGTTATTAGTTTATAATTGAAAACTCTAAAATAGCTACTTTTGTTCTATAAGTTATTTACTTGAAGAACAGAATTTTGTAGCAATTAAAAATTAAAATCTTCTAACTAATACTTTAGTTCCTTAAGTCATTTACTTAAAGATCAGAATTTTATTAATAGTTTAAAATTAAAAACCCTAAAATAACTACTTTTGTTCTATAAATTATTTACTTGAAGATCTGCGTTTAGTTAATAGTTTAAAATTAAAAACTCTAAATTAACTACTTCTGTTCTATAAGTTATTTACATGAAGATCAGAATTTTGTTAATAGTTTAAAATTGAAAACCCTAAAATAACTACTTTTGTTCTATAAGTTATTTACTTGAAGATCTGCATTTTGTTAATAGTTTAAAATTAAAAACTCTAAATTAACTACTTCTGTTCTATAAGTTATTTACTTGAAGATCAGAATTTTGTTAATAGTTTAAAATTGAAAACTCTAAAATAGCTACTTTTGTTCTATAAGTTATTTACTTGAAGAACAGAATTTTGTAGCAATTTAAAATCAAAATCTTCTAACTAATACTTTAGTTCTTTAAGTTATTTACTTGAAGATCAGAATTTTGCTAATAGTTTAAAATTGAAAACCCTAAAATAAGTATTTTTGTTCTATAAGTTTTTTACTTGAAGATCTCCATTTTGTTAATAGTTTAAAATTAAAGCTATACTCTAACTACTTTTGTTCTTTTAGGTATTTACTTAAAGAACATAAATATGTAGACAATTTAAAATCAAAATCTTCAAACTAATACTTTAGTTCGTTAAGTTATTTACTTGAAGATCAGAATTTTGTTAATAGTTCAAAATTGAAAATACTAAAATAACTACGTTTGTTCTATAAGTTATTTACTTGAAGATCTGGATTTTGTTAATAGTTTAAAATTAAAAACTCTAAATTAACTACTTCTGTTCTTTAAGTTATTTACATGAAGATCAGCATTTTGTTAATAGTTTAAAATTGAAAACCCTAACATAACTAATTTTGTTCTATAAGTTATTTACTTGAAGATCTGCATTTTGTTAATAGTTTAAAATTAAAAACTCTAAATTAACTACTTCTGTTCTATAAGTTATTTACTTGAAGGTCAGCATTTTGTTAATAGTTACAAATTAAAAACTCTAAATTAACTACTTCTGGTCTATAAGTTTTTACTTGTAAATCAGTATATTGTTAATAGTTTAAAATTAAAGCTATAAACTAACTACATTTGTTCTTTTAATTATTTACTTAAAGAACAGAAATTTGTAGACAATTTAAAATCGAAATCTTCAAACTAATACTTTAGTTCTTTAAGTTATTTACTTGAAGATCAGAATTTTGTTAATAGTTTAAAATTGAAAACCATAAAATACCTATTTTTGTTCTATAAGTTATTTACTTGAAGAGCTGCATTTTGTTAATGGTTTGAAATTAAAAACTCTACATTAACTACTTCTGTTCTATAAGTTATTTACTTGAAGATCAGAATTTTGTTAATAGTTTAAAATTGAAAACCCTAAAATAACTACTTTTGTTCTATAAGTTATTTACTTGAAGATCAGAATATTGTTAATAGTTTAAAATTGAAAACTCTAAAATAACTACTTTAGTTCTATAAGTTATTTACTTGTAGAACAGAATTTTGTAGCAATTTAAAATCAAAATCTTCTAACTAATACTTTAGTTCCTTAAGTTATTTACTTAAAGATCAGAATTTTATTAATAGTTTAAAATTAAAAACCCTAAAATAACTACTTTTGTTCTATAAATTATTTACTTGAAGATCTGCAATTTGTTAATAGTTCAAAATTAAAAACTCTAAATTATATACTTCTGTTCTATAAGTTATTTACTTGAAGATCAGAATTTTGTTAATAGTTTAAAATTGAAAACTCTAAAATAACTACTTTTGTTCTATAAGTTATTTACTTGAAGAACAAAATTTTGTAGCAATTTAAAATCAAAATCTTCTAACTAATACTTTAGTTCTTTAAGTTATTTACTTAAAGATCAGAATTTTGCTAATAGATTAAAATTGAAAACCCTAAAATAACTACTTTTGTTCTATAAGTTATTTACTTGAAGATCTGCATTTTGTTAATAGTTTAAAATTAAAAACTCTAAATTAACTACTTCTGTTCTATAAGTTATTTACTTGAAGATCAGAATTTTGTTAATAGTTTAAAATTAAAAACTATAAATTAACTACTTCTGTTCTATAGTTATTTACTTGAAGAACAGAATTTTGTAGCAATTTAAAATTAAAATCTTTTAACTAATACTTTAGTTCCTTAAGTTATTTACTTAAAGATCAGAATTTTGTTAATAGCTTAAAATTGAAAACCCTAAAATAACTACTTTTGTTCTATAAGTTATTTACTTGAAGATCTGCATTTAGTTAATAGTTTAAAATTAAAAACTCTAAATTAACTACTTCTGTTCTATAAGTTATTTACATGAAGATCAGAATTTTGTTAATAGTTTAAAATTGAAAACCCTAAAATAACTACTTTTGTTCTATAAGTTATTTACTTGAAGATCTGCATTTTGTTAATAGTTTAAAATTAAAAACTCTAAATTAACTACTTCTGTTCTATAAGTTATCTACTTGAAGATCAGAATTTTGTTAATAGTTTAAAATTGAAAACTCTAAAATAGCTACTTTTGTTCTATAAGTTATTTACTTGAAGAACAGAATTTTGTAGCAATTTAAAATCAAAATCTTCTAACTAATAGTTTAGTTCTCTAAGTTATTTACTTGAAGATCAGAATTTTGCTAATAGTTTAAAATTGAAAACCCTAAAATAACTATTTTTGTTCTATAAGTTTTTTACTTGAAGATCTCCATTTTGTTAATAGTTTAAAATTAAAAACTCTAAATTAACTACTTCTGTTCTATAAGTTATTTACTTGAAGATCAGAATTTTGTTAATAGTTTAAAATTGAAAACTCTAAAATAGCTACTTTTGTTCTATAAGTTATTTACTTGAAGAACAGAATTTTGTAGCAATTTAAAATCAAAATCTTCTTACTATTACTTTAGTTCTTTAAGTTATGCACTTGAAGATCAGAATGTTGTCAATAGTTTAAAATTGAAAACTCTAAAATAGCTACTTTTGTTCTATAAGTTATTTACTTGAAGATCAGAATTTTGTTAATAGTTTAAAATTGAAAACTCTAAAATAGCTACTTTTGTTCTATAAGTTATTTACTTGAAGATCTGCATTTTGTTAATAGTTTAAAATTAAAAACTCTAAATTAACTACTTCTGTTCTATAAGTTATTTACTTGAAGATCAGAATGTTGTTAATAGTTTAAAATTGAAAACTCTAAAATAACTACTTTTGTTCTATAAATTATTTACTTGAAGAACAGAATTTTGTAGCAATTTGAAATCAAAATCTTCTAACTAATACTTTACTTCCTTAAGTTATTTACTTGAAGATCAGAATTTTGTTAATAGCTTAAAATTAAAAACTCTAAATTAACTACTTCTGTTCTATAAGTTATTTACATGAAGATCAGAATTTTGTTAATAGTTTAAAATTGAAAACCCTAAAATAACTACTTTTGTTCTACAAGTTATATACTTGAAGAACAGAATTTTGTAGCAATGTAAAATCAAAATCTTCTAACTAATACTTTAGTTCTTTAAGTTATTTACTTGAAGATTAGAATTTTGCTAATAGTTTAAAATTGAAAACCCTAAAATAACTATTTTTGTTCTATAAGTTATTTACTTGAAGATCTGCATTTTGTTAATAGTTTAAAATTAAAGCTATAATCTAACTACTTTTGTTCTTTTAGTTATTTACTTAAAGAACAGAAATTTGTAGACAATTTAAAATCGAAGTCTTCAAACTAATACTTTAGTTCTTTGAGTTATTTACTTGAAGATCAGAATTTTGTTAATAGTTTAAAATAGAAAACTCTAAAATAACTACTTTTGTACTATAAGTTATTTACTTGAAGATCTGCATTTTGTTAATAGTTTAAAATTAAAAACTCTAAATTAACTACTTCTGTTCTATAAGTTATTTACATGAAGATCAGAATTTTGTTAATAGTTTAAAATTGAAATCCCTAAAATAACTACTTTTGTTCTATAAGTTATTTACTTGAAGATCTGCATTTTGTTAATAGTTTAAAATTAAAAACTCTAAATTAACTACTTCTGTTCTATAAGTTATTTACTTGAAGAACAAAATTTTGTAGCAATTTAAAATCAAAATCTTCTAACTAATACTTTAGTTCTTTAAGTTATTTACTTGAAGATCAGAATTTTGTTAATAGTTTAAAATTGAAAACCATAAAATACCTATTTTTGTTCTATAAGTTATTTACTTGAAGAGCTGCATTTTGTTAATGGTTTGAAATTAAAAACTCTACATTAACTACTTCTGTTCTATAAGTTATTTACTTGAAGATCAGAATTTTGTTAATAGTTTAAAATTGAAAACCCTAAAATAACTACTTTTGTTCTATAAGTTATTTACTTGAAGATCAGAATATTGTTAATAGTTTAAAATTGAAAACTCTAAAATAACTACTTTAGTTCTATAAGTTATTTACTTGTAGAACAGAATTTTGTAGCAATTTAAAATCAAAATCTTCTAACTAATACTTTAGTTCCTTAAGTTATTTACTTAAAGATCAGAATTTTATTAATAGTTTAAAATTAAAAACCCTAAAATAACTACTTTTGTTCTATAAATTATTTACTTGAAGATCTGCGTTTAGTTAATAGTTTAAAATTAAAAACTCTAAATTAACTACTTCTGTTCTATAAGTTATTTACATGAAGATCAGAATTTTGTTAATAGTTTAAAATTGAAAACCCTAAAATAACTACTTTTGTTCTATAAGTTATTTACTTGAAGATCTGCAATTTGTTAATAGTTCAAAATTAAAAACTCTAAATTATATACTTCTGTTCTATAAGTTATTTACTTGAAGATCAGAATTTTGTTAATAGTTTAAAATTGAAAACTCTAAAATAACTACTTTTGTTCTATAAGTTATTTACTTGAAGAACAAAATTTTGTAGCAATTTAAAATCAAAATCTTCTAACTAATACTTTAGTTCTTTAAGTTATTTACTTAAAGATCAGAATTTTGCTAATAGATTAAAATTGAAAACCCTAAAATAACTACTTTTGTTCTATAAGTTATTTACTTGAAGATCTGCATTTTGTTAATAGTTTAAAATTAAAAACTCTAAATTAACTACTTCTGTTCTATAAGTTATTTACTTGAAGATCAGAATTTTGTTAATAGTTTAAAATTAAAAACTATAAATTAACTACTTCTGTTCTATAGTTATTTACTTGAAGAACAGAATTTTGTAGCAATTTAAAATTAAAATCTTTTAACTAATACTTTAGTTCCTTAAGTTATTTACTTAAAGATCAGAATTTTGTTAATAGCTTAAAATTGAAAACCCTAAAATAACTACTTTTGTTCTATAAGTTATTTACTTGAAGATCTGCATTTAGTTAATAGTTTAAAATTAAAAACTCTAAATTAACTACTTCTGTTCTATAAGTTATTTACATGAAGATCAGAATTTTGTTAATAGTTTAAAATTGAAAACCCTAAAATAACTACTTTTGTTCTATAAGTTATTTACTTGAAGATCTGCATTTTGTTAATAGTTTATAATTAAAAACTCTAAATTAACTACTTCTGTTCTATAAGTTATCTACTTGAAGATCAGAATTTTGTTAATAGTTTAAAATTGAAAACTCTAAAATAGCTACTTTTGTTCTATAAGTTATTTACTTGAAGAACAGAATTTTGTAGCAATTTAAAATCAAAATCTTCTAACTAATAGTTTAGTTCTTTAAGTTATTTACTTGAAGATCAGAATTTTGCTAATAGTTTAAAATTGAAAACCCTAAAATAACTATTTTTGTTCTATAAGTTTTTTACTTGAAGATCTCCATTTTGTTAATAGTTTAAAATTAAAAACTCTAAATTAACTACTTCTGTTCTATAGGTTATTTACTTGAAGATCAGAATTTTGTTAATAGTTTAAAATTGAAAACTCTAAAATAGCTACTTTTGTTCTATAAGTTATTTACTTGAAGAACAGAATTTTGTAGCAATTTAAAATCAAAATCTTCTTACTATTACTTTAGTTCTTTAAGTTATGCACTTGAAGATCAGAATGTTGTCAATAGTTTAAAATTGAAAACTCTAAAATAGCTACTTTTGTTCTATAAGTTATTTACTTGAAGATCAGACTTTTGTTAATAGTTTAAAATTGAAAACTCTAAAATAGCTACTTTTGTTCTATAAGTTATTTACTTGAAGATCTGCATTTTGTTAATAGTTTAAAATTAAAAACTCTAAATTAACTACTTCTGTTCTATAAGTTATTTACTTGAAGATCAGAATGTTGTTAATAGTTTAAAATTGAAAACTCTAAAATAACTACTTTTGTTCTATAAATTATTTACTTGAAGAACAGAATTTTGTAGCAATTTGAAATCAAAATCTTCTAACTAATACTTTAGTTCCTTAAGTTATTTACTTGAAGATCAGAATTTTGTTAATAGCTTAAAATTAAAAACTCTAAATTAACTACTTCTGTTCTATAAGTTATTTACATGAAGATCAGAATTTTGTTAATAGTTTAAAATTGAAAACCCTAAAATAACTACTTTTGTTCTACAAGTTATTTACTTGAAGAACAGAATTTTGTAGCAATGTAAAATCAAAATCTTCTAACTAATACTTTAGTTCTTTAAGTTATTTACTTGAAGATTAGAATTTTGCTAATAGTTTAAAATTGAAAACCCTAAAATAACTATTTTTGTTCTATAAGTTATTTACTTGAAGATCTGCATTTTGTTAATAGTTTAATATTAAAGCTATAATCTAACTACTTTTGTTCTTTTAGTTATTTACTTAAAGAACAGAAATTTGTAGACAATTTAAAATCGAAGTCTTCAAACTAATACTTTAGTTCTTTGAGTTATTTACTTGAAGATCAGAATTTTGTTAATAGTTTAAAATAGAAAACTCTAAAATAACTACTTTTGTACTATAAGTTATTTACTTGAAGATCTGCATTTTGTTAATAGTTTAAAATTAAAAACTCTAAATTAACTACTTCTGTTCTATAAGTTATTTACTTGAAGATCAGAATTTTGTTAATAGTTTAAAATTGAAAACCCTAAAATACCTACTTTTCTTCTATAAGTTATTTACTTGAAGATCAGCTTTTTGTTAATAGTTTAACATTAAAAACTCTAAATTAACTACTTCTGTTCTATAAGTTATTTATTTGAAAATCACTATTTTGTTAATAGTTTCAAATTAAAGCTATAAACTAACTACTTTTGTTCTTTTAGTTTTTTACTTAAAGGACAGAAATATGTAGACAATTTAAAATCGAGATCTTCAAACTAATACTTTAGTTCTTTAAGTTAATTACTTGAAGATCAGATTTTGTTAATAGTTTAAAATTGAAAACCCTAAAATAACTATTTTTGTTCTATAAGTTATTTACTTGAAGATCTGCATTTTGTTAATAGTTTAAAATTAAAAACTCTAAATTAACTACTTCTGTTCTATAAGTTATTTACTTGAAGATCAGAATGTTGTTAATAGTTTAAAATAGAAAACTCTAAAATAACTACTTTTGTTCTATAAGTTATTTACTTGAAGATCTGCATTTTGTTAATAGTTTAAAATTAAAAACTCTAAATTAACTACTTCTGTTCTATAAGTTATCTACTTGAAGATCAGAATTTTGTTAATAGTTTAAAATTGAAAACTCTAAAATAGCTACTTTTGTTCTATAAGTTATTTACTTGAAGAACAGAATTTTGTAGCAATTTAAAATCAAAATCTTCTAACTAATACTTTAGTTCTTTAAGTTATTTACTTGAAGATCAGAATTTTGCTAATAGTTTAAAATTGAAAACCCTAAAATAACTATTTTTGTTCTATAAGTTTTTTACTTGAAGATCTCCATTTTGTTAATAGTTTAAAATTAAAAACTCTAAATTAACTACTTCTGTTCTATAAGTTATTTACTTGAAGATCAGAATTTTGTTAATAGTTTAAAATTGAAAACTCTAAAATAGCTACTTTTGTTCTATAAGTTATTTACTTGAAGATCAGAATTTTGTAGCAAAATAAAATTAAATTCTTCTAACTAATACTTGAGTTCCTTAAGTTATTTACTTAAAGATCAGAATTTTGTTAATAGTTTAAAATTGAAAACCCTAAAATAACTACTTTTGTTCTGTAAGTTATTTACTTGAAGATCTGCATTTAGTTAATAGTTTAAAATTAAAAACTCTAAATTAACTACTTCTGTTCTATAAGTTATTTACTTGAAGATCAGAATTTTGTTAATAGTTTAAAATTGAAAACTCTAAAATGGCTACTTTTGTTCTATAAGTTATTTACTTGAAGAACAGAATTTTGTAGCAATTTAAAATCAAAATCTTCTAACTAATACTTTAGTTCTTTAAGTTATTTACTTGAAGATCAGAATTTTGCTAATAGATTAAAATTGAAAACCCTAAAATAACTACTTTTGTTCTATAAGTTATTTACTTGAAGATCTGCATTTTGTTAATAGTTTAAAATTAAAGCTATACTCTAACTACTTTTGTTCTTTTAGGTATTTACTTAAAGAACATAAATATGTAGACAATTTAAAATCAAATTCTTCAAACTAATACTTTAGTTCTTTAAGTTATTTACTTGAAGATCAGAATTTTGTTAATAGTTCAAAATTGAAAATACTAAAATAACTACGTTTGTTCTATAAGTTATTTACTTGAAGATCTGGATTTTGTTAATAGTTTAAAATTAAAAACTCTAAATTAACTACTTCTGTTCTTTAAGTTATTTACATGAAGATCAGCATTTTGTTAATAGTTTAAATTTGAAAACCCTAAAATAACTACTTTTGTTCTATAAGTTATTTACTTGAAGATCTGAATTTTGTTAATAGTTTAAAATTGAAAACCCTAAAATACCTACTTTTGTTCTATAAGTTATTTACTTGAAGATTTGCATTTTGTTAATAGTTTAACATTAAAAACTCTAAATTAACTACTTCTGTTCTATAAGTTATTTATTTGAAAATCACTATTTTGTTAATAGTTTCAAATTAAAGCTATAAACTAACTACTTTTGTTCTTTTAGTTTTTTACTTAAAGAACAGTAATTTGTAGACAATTTAAAATCGAGATCTTCAAACTAATACTTTAGTTCTTTAAGTTAATTACTTGAAGATCAGATTTTGTTAATAGTTTAAAATTGAAAACCCTAAAATAACTATTTTTGTTCTATAAGTTATTTACTTGAAGATCTGCATTTTGTTAATAGTTTAAAATTAAAAACTCTAAATTAACTACTTCTGTTCTATAAGTTATTTACTTGAAGATCAGAATGTTGTTAATAGTTTAAAATAGAAAACTCTAAAATAACTACTTTTGTTCTATAAGTTATTTACTTGAAGATCTGCATTTTGTTAATAGTTTAAAATTAAAAACTCTAAATTAACTACTTCTGTTCTATAAGTTATTTACTTGAAGATCAGAATGTTGTTAATAGTTTAAAGTTGAAAACTCTAAAATAACTACTTTTGTTCTATAAGTTATTTACTTGAAGAACAGAATTTTGTAGCAATTTGAAATCAAAATCTTCTAACTAATACTTTAGTTCCTTAAGTTATTTACTTGAAGATCAGAATTTTGTTAATAGCTTAAAATTAAAAACTCTAAATTAACTACTTCTGTTCTATAAGTTATTTACATGAAGATCAGAATTTTGTTAATAGTTTAAAATTGAAAACCCTAAAATAACTACTTTTGTTCTACAAGTTATTTACTTGAAGAACAGAATTTTGTAGCAATGTAAAATCAAAATCTTCTAACTAATACTTTAGTTCTTTAAGTTATTTACTTGAAGATTAGAATTTTGCTAATAGTTTAAAATTGAAAACCCTAAAATAACTATTTTTGTTCTATAAGTTATTTACTTGAAGATCTGCATTTTGTTAATAGTTTAAAATTAAAGCTAGAATCTAACTACTTTTGTTCTTTTAGTTATTTACTTAAAGAACAGAAATTTGTAGACAATTTAAAATCGAAGTCTTCAAACTAATACTTTAGTTCTTTAAGTTATTTACTTGAAGATCAGAATTTTGTTAATAGTTTAAAATAGAAAACTCTAAAATAACTACTTTTGTACTATAAGTTATTTACTTGAAGATCTGCATTTTGTTAATAGTTTAAAATTAAAAACTCTAAATTAACTACTTCTGTTCTATAAGTTATTTACTTGAAGATCAGAATTTTGTTAATAGTTTAAAATTGAAAACCCTAAAATACCTACTTTTCTTCTATAAGTTATTTACTTGAAGATCTGCTTTTTGTTAATAGTTTAACATTAAAAACTCTAAATTAACTACTTCTGTTCTATAAGTTATTTATTTGAAAATCACTATTTTGTTAATAGTTTCAAATTAAAGCTATAAACTAACTACTTTTGTTCTTTTAGTTTTTTACTTAAAGAACAGAAATTTGTAGACAATTTAAAATCGAGATCTTCAAACTAATACTTTAGTTCTTTAAGTTATTTACTTGAAGATCTGCATTTTGTTATTAGTTTAAAATTAAAAACTCTAAATTAACCACTTCTGTTCTATAAGTTATTTACTTGAAGATCAGAATATTGTTAATAGTTTAAAATTGAAAACCCTAAAATAATTACTTTTGTTCTATAAGTTATTTACTTGAAGATCTGCATTTTGTTAATAGTTTAAAATTAAAAACTCTAAGTTAACTACTTCTGGTCTATAAGTTATTTATTTGAAAATCACTATTTTGTTAATAGTTTCAAATTAAAGCTATAAACTAACTACTTTTGTTCTTTTAGTTTTTTACTTAAAGAACAGAAATTTGTAGACAATTTAAAATCGAGATCTTCAAACTAATACTTTAGTTCTTTAAGTTGATTACTTGAAGATCAGAATTTTGTTAATAGTTTAAAATTGAAAACTCTAAAATAACTACTTTTGTTCTATAAGTTATTTACTTGAAGAACAGAATTTTGTAGCAATTTAAAATCAAAATCTTCTAACTAATACTTTAGTACCTTAAGTTATTTACTTGAAGATCAGAATTTTGTTAATAGCTTAAAATTAAAAACTCTAAATTAACTACTTCTGTTCTATAAGTTATTTACATGAAGATCAGAATTTTGTTAATAGTTTAAAATTGAAAACCCTATAATAACTACTTTTGTTCTATAAGTTATTTACTTGAAGATCTGCATTTTGTTAATAGTTTAAAATTAAAAACTCTAAATTAACTACTTCTGTTCTATAAGTTATTTACATGAAGATCAGAATTTTGTTAATAGTTTAAAATTGAAAACCCTAAAATAACTACTTTCGTTCTATAAGTTATTTACTTAAAGATCTGCATTTTGTTAATAGTTTAAAATTAAAAACTCTAAATTAACTACTTCTGTTCTATAAGTTATTTACTTGAAGATCAGAATACTGTTAATAGTTTAAAATTGAAAACTCCAAAATAACTACTTTTGTTCTATAAGTTATTTACTTGAAGAACAGAATTTTGTAGCAATGTAAAATCAAAATCTTCTAACTAATACTTTAGTTCTTTAAGTTATTTACTTGAAGATCAGAATTTTGCTAATAGTTTAAAATTAAAAACCCTAAAATAACTACTTTTGTTCTATAAGTTATTTACTTGAAGATCTGCTTTTTGTTAATAGTTTAAAATTAAAGCTATAATCTAACTACTTTTGTTCTTTTAGTTATTTACTTAAAGAACAGAAATTTGAAGACAATTTAAAATTGAAGTCTTCAAACTAATACTTTAGTTCTTTAAGTTATTTACTTGAAGATCAGAATTTTGTTAATAGTTTAAAATTGAAAACCCTAAAATAACTATTTTTGTTCTATAAGTTATTTACTTGAAGATCTGGATTTTGTTAATAGTTTAAAATTAAAAACTCTAAATTAACTACTTCTGTTCTATAAGTTATTTACTTGAAGATCAGAATGGTGTTAATAGTTTAAAATAGAAAACTCTAAAATAACTACTTTTATTCTATAAGTTAATTACTTGAAGATCTGCATTTTGTTAATAGTTTAAAATTAAAAACTCTAAATTAACTATTTCTGTTCTATAAGTTATTTACATGAAGATCAGAATTTTGTTAATAGTTTAAAATTGAAAACCCTAAAATAACTACTTTTGTTCTACAAGTTATTTACTTGAAGAACAGAATTTTGTAGCAAGGTAAAATCAAAATCTTCTAACTAATACTTTAGATCTTTAAGTTATTTACTTGAAGATTAGAATTTTGTTAATAGTTTAAAATTGAAAACCCTAAAATACCTACTTTTCTTCTATAAGTTTTTTACTTGAAGATCTGCTTTTTGTTAATAGTTTAACATTAAAAACTCTAAATTAACTACTTCTGTTCTATAAGTTATTTATTTGAAAATCACTATTTTGTTAATAGTTTCAAATTAAAGCTATAAACTAACTACTTTTGTTCTTTTAGTTTTTTACTTAAAGAACAGAAATTTGTAGACAATTTAAAATCGAGATCTTCAAACTAATACTTTAGTTCTTTAAGTTATTTACTTGAAGATCTGCATTTTGTTATTAGTTTAAAATTAAAAACTCTAAATTAACCACTTCTGTTCTATAAGTTATTTACTTGAAGATCAGAATATTGTTAATAGTTTAAAATTGAAAACCCTAAAATAATTACTTTTGTTCTATAAGTTATTTACTTGAAGATCTGCATTTTGTTATTAGTTTAAAATTAAAAACTCTAAATTAACTGCTTCTGTTCTATAAGTTATTTACTTGAAAATCAGCATTTTGTTAATAGTTTAAAATTAAAAACTCTAAGTTAACTACTTCTGGTCTATAAGTTATTTATTTGAAAATCACTATTTTGTTAATAGTTTCAAATTAAAGCTATAAACTAACTACTTTTGTTCTTTTAGTTTTTTACTTAAAGAACAGAAATTTGTAGACAATTTAAAATCGAGATCTTCAAACTAATACTTTAGTTCTTTAAGTTATTTACTTGAAGATCAGAATTTTGTTAATAGTTTAAAATTGAAAACTCTAAAATATCTACTTTTGTTCTATAAGTTATTTACTTGAAGAACAGAATTTTGTAGCAATTTAAAATCAAAATCTTCTAACTAATACTTTAGTTCCTTAAGTTATTTACTTGAAGATCAGAATTTTGTTAATAGCTTAAAATTAAAAACTCTAAATTAACTACTTCTGTTCTATAAGTTATTTACATGAAGATCAGAATTTTGTTAATAGTTTAAAATTGAAAACCCTATAATAACTACTTTTGTTCTATAAGTTATTTACTTGAAGATCTGCATTTTGTTAATAGTTTAAAATTAAAAACTCTAAATTAACTACTTCTGTTCTATAAGTTATTTACATGAAGATCAGAATTTTGTTAATAGTTTAAAATTGAAAACCCTAAAATAACTACTTTCGTTCTATAAGTTATTTACTTAAAGATCTGCATTTTGTTAATAGTTTAAAATTAAAAACTCTAAATTAACTACTTCTGTTCTATAAGTTATTTACTTGAAGAACAGAATTTTGTAGCAATGTAAAATCAAAATCTTCTAACTAATACTTTAGTTCTTTAAGTTATTTACTTGAAGATCAGAATTTTGCTAATAGTTTAAAATTAAAAACCCTAAAATAACTACTTTTGTTCTATAAGTTATTTACTTGAAGATCTGCTTTTTGTTAATAGTTTAAAATTAAAGCTATAATCTAACTACTTTTGTTCTTTTAGTTATTTACTTAAAGAACAGAAATTTGAAGACAATTTAAAATTGAAGTCTTCAAACTAATACTTTAGTTCTTTAAGTTATTTACTTGAAGATCAGAATTTTGTTAATAGTTTAAAATTGAAAACCCTAAAATAACTATTTTTGTTCTATAAGTTATTTACTTGAAGATCTGGATTTTGTTAATAGTTTAAAATTAAAAACTCTAAATTAACTACTTCTGTTCTATAAGTTATTTACTTGAAGATCAGAATGGTGTTAATAGTTTAAAATAGAAAACTCTAAAATAACTACTTTTGTTCTATAAGTTAATTACTTGAAGATCTGCATTTTGTTAATAGTTTAAAATTAAAAACTCTAAATTAACTATTTCTGTTCTATAAGTTATTTACATGAAGATCAGAATTTTGTTAATAGTTTAAAATTGAAAACCCTAAAATAACTACTTTTGTTCTACAAGTTATTTACTTGAAGAACAGAATTTTGTAGCAAGGTAAAATCAAAATCTTCTAACTAATACTTTAGTTCTTTAAGTTATTTACTTGAAGATTAGAATTTTGCTAATAGTTTAAAATTGAAAACCCTAAAATAACTATTTTTGTTCTATAAGTTATTTACTTGAAGATCTGCATTTTGTTAATAGTTTAAAATTAAAGCTGTAATCTAACTACTTTTGTTCTTTTAGTTATTTACTTAAAGAACAGAAATTTGTAGACAATTTAAAATCGAAGTCTTCAAACTAATACTTTAGTTCTTTAAGTTATTTACTTGAAGATCAGAATTTTGTTAATAGTTTAAAATGGAAAACTCTAAAATAACTACTTTTGTACTATAAGTTATTTACTTGAAGATCTGCATTTTGTTAATAGTTTAAAATTAAAAACTCTAAATTAACTACTTCTGTTCTATAAGTTATTTACTTGAAGATCAGAATTTTGTTAATAGTTTAAAATTGAAAACCCTAAAATACCTACTTTTCTTCTATAAGTTATTTACTTGAAGATCTGCTTTTTGTTAATAAATAATTAGAATTATTAGCTCTTGAAAATTTATATAAATATAATATCAGTAATGAGCTAAGTTAACAATAAATCAAACTAATATTTTCGAGCTTTCGAGAGTGGATACTCTCTTTATCAAGATATATTAATATATTATTGATAAAGAGAGTATCCACTCTCGAAAGCTCGAAAATATTAGTTTGATTTATTGTTAACTTAGCTCATTACTGATATTATATTTATATTTTTGTTAATAGTTTAACATTAAAAACTCTAAATTAACTACTTCTGTTCTATAAGTTATTTATTTGAAAATCACTATTTTGTTAATAGTTTCAAATTAAAGCTATAAACTAACTACTTTTGTTCTTTAAGTTTTTTACTTAAAGAACAGAAATTTGTAGACAATTTAAAATCGAGATCTTCAAACTAATACTTTAGTTCTTTAAGTTATTTACTTGAAGATCAGAATTTTGTTAATAGTTTAAAATTGAAAACCCTAAAATAACTATTTTTGTTCTATAAGTTATTTACTTGAAGATCTGCATTTTGTTATTAGTTTAAAATTAAAAACTCTAAATTAACCACTTCTGTTCTATAAGTTATTTACTTGAAGATCAGAATATTGTTAATAGTTTAAAATTGAAAACCCTAAAATAATTACTTTTGTTCTATAAGTTATTTACTTGAAGATCTGCATTTTGTTATTAGTTTAAAATTAAAAACTCTAAATTAACTACTTCTGTTCTATAAGTTATTTACTTGAAAATCAGCATTTTGTTAATAGTTTAAAATTAAAAACTCTAAGTTAACTACTTCTGGTCTATAAGTTATTTATTTGAAAATCACTATTTTGTTAATAGTTTCAAATTAAAGCTGTAAACTAACTACTTTTGTTCTTTTAGTTTTTTACTTAAAGAACAGAAATTTGTAGACAATTTAAAATCGAGATCTTCAAACTAATACTTTAGTTCTTTAAGTTATTTACTTGAAGATCAGAATTTAGTTAATAGTTTAAAATTGAAAACTCAAAAATAACTACTTTTGTTCTATAAGTTATTTACTTGAAGAACAGAATTTTGTAGCAATTTAAAATCAAAATCTTCTAACTAATACTTTAGTTCCTTAGGTTATTTACTTGAAGATCAGAATTTTGTTAATAGCTTAAAATTAAAAACTCTAAATTAACTACTTCTGTTCTATAAGTTATTTACATGAAGATCAGAATTTTGTTAATAGTTTAAAATTGAAAACCCTAAAATAACTACTTTTGTTCTATAAGTTATTTACTTGAAGATCTGCATTTTGTTAATAGTTTAAAATTAAAAACTCTAAATTAACTACTTCTGTTCTATAAGTTATTTACATGAAGATCAGAATTTTGTTAATAGTTTAAAATTGAAAACCCTAAAATAACTACTTTCGTTCTATAAGTTATTTACTTAAAGATCTGCATTTTGTTAATAGTTTAAAATTAACAACTCTAAATTAACTACTTCTGTTCTATAAGTTATTTACTTGAAGATCAGAATACTGTTAATAGTTTAAAATTGAAAACTCTAAAATATCTACTTTTGTTCTATAAGTTATTTACTTGAAGAACAGAATTTTGTAGCAATGTAAAATCAAAATCTTCTAACTAATACTTTAGTTCTTTAAGTTATTTACTTGAAGATCAGAATTTTGCTAATAGTTTAAAATTAAAAACCCTAAAATAACTACTTTTGTTCTATAAGTTATTTACTTGAAGATCTGCTTTTTGTTAATAGTTTAAAATTAAAGCTATAATCTAACTACTTTTGTTCTTTTAGTTATTTACTTAAAGAACAGAAATTTGTAGACAATTTAAAATTGAAGTCTTCAAACTAATACTTTAGTTCTTTAAGTTATTTACTTGAAGATCAGAATTTTGTTAATAGTTTAAAATTGAAAACCCTAAAATAACTATTTTTGTTCTATAAGTTATTTACTTGAAGATCTGGATTTTGTTAATAGTTTAAAATTAAAAACTCTAAATTAACTACTTCTGTTCTATAAGTTATTTACTTGAAGATCAGAATGGTGTTAATAGTTTAAAATAGAAAACTCTAAAATAACTACTTTTGTTCTATAAGTTAATTACTTGAAGATCTGCATTTTGTTAATAGTTTAAAATTAAAAACTCTAAATTAACTACTTCTGTTCTATAAGTTTTTTACTTGAAGATCAGAATACTGTTAATAGTTTAAAATTGAAAACTCTAAAATAACTACTTTTGTTTTATAAGTTATTTACTTGAAGAACAGAATTTTGTAGCAATGTAAAATCAAAATCTTCTAACTAATACTTTAGTTCTTTAAGTTATTCACTTGAGGATTAGAATTTTGCTAATAGTTTAAAATTGAAAACCCTAAAATAACTACTTTTGTTCTATAAGTTATTTACTTGAAGATCTGCATTTTGTTAATAGTTTAAAATTAAAGCTATAATCTAACTACTTTTGTTCTTTTAGTTATTTACTTAAAGAACAGAAATTTGTAGACAATTTAAAATCGAAGTCTTCAAACTAATACTTTAGTTCTTTAAGTTATTTACTTGAAGATCAGAATTTTGTTAATAGTTTAAAATTGAAAACCCTAAAATTACTATTTTTGTTCTATAAGTTATTTACTTGAAGATCTGGATTTTGTTAATAGTTTAAAATTAAAAACTCTAAATTAACTACTTCTGTTCTATAAGTTATTTACTTGAAGATCAGAATGTTGTTAATAGTTTAAAATAGAAAACTCTAAAATAACTACTTTTGTTCTATAAGTTATTTACTTGAAGATCTGCATTTTGTTAATAGTTTAAAATTAAAAACTCTAAATTAACTACTTCTGTTCTATAAGTTATTTACTTGAAGATCAGAATTTTGTTAATAGTTTAAAATTGAAAACCCTAAAATACCTACATTTGTTCTATAAGTTATTTACTTGAAGATTTGCATTTTGTTAATAGTTTAACATTAAAAACTCTAAATTAACTACTTCTGTTCTATAAGTTATTTATTTGAAAATCACTATTTTGTTAATAGTTTCAAATTAAAGCTATAAACTAACTACTTTTGTTCTTTTAGTTTTTTACTTAAAGAACAGAAATTTGTAGACAATTTAAAATCGAGATCCTCAAACTAATACTTTAGTTCTTTAAGTTATTTACTTGAAGATCAGAATTTTGTTAATAGTTTAACATTAAAAACCCTAAAATAACTATTTTTGTTCTATAAGTTATTTACTTGAAGATCTGCATTTTGTTAATAGTTTAAAATTAAAAACTCTAAATTAACCACTCCTGTTCTATAATTTATTTACTTGAAGATCAGAATATTGTTAATAGTTTAAAATTGAAAACCCTAAAATAATTACTTTTGTTCTATAAGTTATTTACTTGAAGATCTGCATTTTGTTATTAGTTTAAAATTAAAAACTCTAAATTAACTACTTCTGTTCTATAAGTTATTTACTTGAAAATCAGCATTTTGTTAATAGTTTAAAATTAAAAACTCTAAGTTAACTACTTCTGGTCTATAAGTTATTTATTTGAAAATCACTATTTTGTTAATAGTTTCAAATTAAAGCTGTAAACTAACTACTTTTGTTCTTTTAGTTTTTTACTTAAAGAACAGAAATTTGTAGACAATTTAAAATCGAGATCTTCAAACTAATACTTTAGTTCTTTAAGTTATTTACTTGAAGATCAGAATTTAGTTAATAGTTTAAAATTGAAAACTCAAAAATAACTACTTTTGTTCTATAAGTTATTTACTTGAAGAACAGAATTTTGTAGCAATTTAAAATCAAAATCTTCTAACTAATACTTTAGTTCCTTAGGTTATTTACTTGAAGATCAGAATTTTGTTAATAGCTTAAAATTAAAAACTCTAAATTAACTACTTCTGTTCTATAAGTTATTTACATGAAGATCAGAATTTTGTTAATAGTTTAAAATTGAAAACCCTAAAATAACTACTTTTGTTCTATAAGTTATTTACTTGAAGATCTGCATTTTGTTAATAGTTTAAAATTAAAAACTCTAAATTAACTACTTCTGTTCTATAAGTTATTTACATGAAGATCAGAATTTTGTTAATAGTTTAAAATTGAAAACCCTAAAATAACTACTTTCGTTCTATAAGTTATTTACTTAAAGATCTGCATTTTGTTAATAGTTTAAAATTAACAACTCTAAATTAACTACTTCTGTTCTATAAGTTATTTACTTGAAGATCAGAATACTGTTAATAGTTTAAAATTGAAAACTCTAAAATATCTACTTTTGTTCTATAAGTTATTTACTTGAAGAACAGAATTTTGTAGCAATGTAAAATCAAAATCTTCTAACTAATACTTTAGTTCTTTAAGTTATTTACTTGAAGATCAGAATTTTGCTAATAGTTTAAAATTAAAAACCCTAAAATAACTACTTTTGTTCTATAAGTTATTTACTTGAAGATCTGCTTTTTGTTAATAGTTTAAAATTAAAGCTATAATCTAACTACTTTTGTTCTTTTAGTTATTTACTTAAAGAACAGAAATTTGTAGACAATTTAAAATTGAAGTCTTCAAACTAATACTTTAGTTCTTTAAGTTATTTACTTGAAGATCAGAATTTTGTTAATAGTTTAAAATTGAAAACCCTAAAATAACTATTTTTGTTCTATAAGTTATTTACTTGAAGATCTGGATTTTGTTAATAGTTTAAAATTAAAAACTCTAAATTAACTACTTCTGTTCTATAAGTTATTTACTTGAAGATCAGAATGGTGTTAATAGTTTAAAATAGAAAACTCTAAAATAACTACTTTTGTTCTATAAGTTAATTACTTGAAGATCTGCATTTTGTTAATAGTTTAAAATTAAAAACTCTAAATTAACTACTTCTGTTCTATAAGTTTTTTACTTGAAGATCAGAATACTGTTAATAGTTTAAAATTGAAAACTCTAAAATAACTACTTTTGTTTTATAAGTTATTTACTTGAAGAACAGAATTTTGTAGCAATGTAAAATCAAAATCTTCTAACTAATACTTTAGTTCTTTAAGTTATTCACTTGAGGATTAGAATTTTGCTAATAGTTTAAAATTGAAAACCCTAAAATAACTACTTTTGTTCTATAAGTTATTTACTTGAAGATCTGCATTTTGTTAATAGTTTAAAATTAAAGCTATAATCTAACTACTTTTGTTCTTTTAGTTATTTACTTAAAGAACAGAAATTTGTAGACAATTTAAAATCGAAGTCTTCAAACTAATACTTTAGTTCTTTAAGTTATTTACTTGAAGATCAGAATTTTGTTAATAGTTTAAAATTGAAAACCCTAAAATTACTATTTTTGTTCTATAAGTTATTTACTTGAAGATCTGGATTTTGTTAATAGTTTAAAATTAAAAACTCTAAATTAACTACTTCTGTTCTATAAGTTATTTACTTGAAGATCAGAATGTTGTTAATAGTTTAAAATAGAAAACTCTAAAATAACTACTTTTGTTCTATAAGTTATTTACTTGAAGATCTGCATTTTGTTAATAGTTTAAAATTAAAAACTCTAAATTAACTACTTCTGTTCTATAAGTTATTTACTTGAAGATCAGAATTTTGTTAATAGTTTAAAATTGAAAACCCTAAAATACCTACATTTGTTCTATAAGTTATTTACTTGAAGATTTGCATTTTGTTAATAGTTTAACATTAAAAACTCTAAATTAACTACTTCTGTTCTATAAGTTATTTATTTGAAAATCACTATTTTGTTAATAGTTTCAAATTAAAGCTATAAACTAACTACTTTTGTTCTTTTAGTTTTTTACTTAAAGAACAGAAATTTGTAGACAATTTAAAATCGAGATCCTCAAACTAATACTTTAGTTCTTTAAGTTATTTACTTGAAGATCAGAATTTTGTTAATAGTTTAACATTAAAAACCCTAAAATAACTATTTTTGTTCTATAAGTTATTTACTTGAAGATCTGCATTTTGTTAATAGTTTAAAATTAAAAACTCTAAATTAACCACTCCTGTTCTATAATTTATTTACTTGAAGATCAGAATATTGTTAATAGTTTAAAATTGAAAACCCTAAAATAATTACTTTTGTTCTATAAGTTATTTACTTGAAGATCTGCATTTTGTTATTAGTTTAAAATTAAAAACTCTAAATTAACTACTTCTGTTCTATAAGTTATTTACTTGAAAATCAGCATTTTGTTAATAGTTTAAAAATTAAAAACTCTAAGTTAACTACTTCTGGTCTATAAGTTATTTATTTGAAAATCACTATTTTGTTAATAGTTTCAAATTAAAGCTATAAACTAACTACTTTTGTTCTTGTAGTTTTTTACTTAAAGAACAGAAATGTGTAGACAATTTAAAATCCAGATCTTTAAACTAATACTTTAGTTCTTTAAGTTATTTAATTGAAGATCAGAATTTTGTTAATAGTTTAAAATTAAAAACTCTAAATTAACTACTTCTGTTCTATAAGTTATTTACTTGAAGATCAGAATACTGTTAATAGTTTAAAATTGAAAACTCTAAAATAACTACTTTTGTTCCATAAGTTATTTACTTGAAGATCTGCATTTTGTTAATAGTTTAAAATTAAAGCTATAATCTAACTACTTTTGTTCTTTTAGTTATTTACTTAATGAACAGAAAATTGTAGACAATTTAAAATCGAAGTCTTCAAACTAATACTTTAGTTCTTTAAGTTATTTACTTGAAGACCAGAATCTGTTCTATATCAGAATCTGTTCTATATTTACTTGAAGATTTGCATTTTGTTAATAGTTTAACATTAAAAACTCTAAATTAACTACTTCTGTTCTATAAGTTATTTATTTGAAAATCACTATTTTGTTAATAGTTTCAAATTAAAGCTATAAACTAACTACTTTTGTTCTTTTAGTTTTTTACTTAAAGAACAGAAATTTGTAGACAATTTAAAATCGAGATCTTCAAACTAATACTTTAGTTCTTTAAGTTATTTACTTGAAGATCAGAATTTTGTTAATAGTTTAAAATTGAAAACCCTAAAATAACTATTTTTGTTCTATAAGTTATTTACTTGAAGATCTGCATTTTGTTAATAGTATAAAATTAAAAACTCTAAATTAACCACTTCTGTTCTATAAGTTATTTACTTGAAGATCAGAATATTGTTAATAGTTTAAAATTGAAAACCCTAAAATAATTACTTTTGTTCTATAAGTTATTTACTTGAAGATCTGCATTTTGTTATTAGTTTAAAATTAAAAACTCTAAATTAACTACTTCTGTTCTATAAGTTATTTACTTGAAAATCAGCATTTTGTTAATAGTTTAAAATTAAAAACTCTAAGTTAACTACTTCTGGTCTATAAGTTATTTATTTGAAAATCACTATTTTGTTAATAGTTTCAAATTAAAGCTATAAACTAACTACTTTTGTTCTTTTAGTTTTTTAATTACAGAACAGAAATTTGTATACAATTTAAAATCGAGATCTTCAAACTAATACTTTAGTTCTTTAAGTTATTTACTTGAAGATCAGAATTTTGTTAATAGTTTAAAATTGAAAACTCTAAAATAACTACTTTTGTTCTATAAGTTATTTAATAAATAATTAGAATTATTAGCTCTTGAAAATTTATATAAATATAATATCAGTAATGAGCTAAGTTAACAATAAATCAAACTAATATTTATTTATTTATTGTTTGATTTATTGTTAACTTAGCTCATTACTGATATTATATTTATATAAGTTATTTACTTGAAGAACAGAATTTTGTAGCAATTTAAAATCAAAATCTTCTAACTAATACTTTAGTTCCTTAAGTTATTTACTTAATTAACTAATTACTAAATTAACTACTTCTGTTCTATAAGTTATTTACATGAAGATCAGAATTTTGTTAATAGTTTAAAATTGAAAACCCTAAAATAACTACTTTTGTTCTATAAGTTATTTACTTGAAGATCTGCATTTTGTTAATAGTTTAAAATTAAAAACTCTAAATTAACTACTTCTGTTCTATAAGTTATTTACATGAAGATCAGAATTTTGTTAATAGTTTAAAATTGAAAACCCTAAAATAACTACTTTTGTTCTATAAGTTATTTACTTAAAGATCTGCATTTTGTTAATAGTTTAAAATTAAAAACTCTAAATTAACTACTTCTGTTCTATAAGTTAATTACTTGAAGATCAGAATACTGTTAATAGTTCAAAATTGAAAACTCTAAAATAACTACTTTTGTTCTATAAGTTATTTACTTGAAGAACAGAATTTTGTAGCAATGTAAAATCAAAATCTTCTAACTAATACTTTAGTTCTTTAAGTTATTTACTTGAAGACCAGAATCTGTTCTATATCAGAATCTGTTCTATATTTACTTGAAGATTTGCATTTTGTTAATAGTTTAACATTAAAAACTCTAAATTAACTACTTCTGTTCTATAAGTTAATTACTTGAAGATCAGAATACTGTTAATAGTTCAAAATTGAAAACTCTAAAATAACTACTTTTGTTCTATAAGTTATTTACTTGAAGAACAGAATTTTGTAGCAATGTAAAATCAAACTCATCTAACTAATACTTTAGTTCTTTAAGTTATTTACATGAAGATCAGAATTTTGCTAATAGTTTAAAATTGAAAACCCTAAAATAACTACTTTTGTTCTATAAGTTATTTACTTGAAGATCTGCATTTTGTTAATAGTTTAAAATTAAAGCTATAATCTAACTACTTTTGTTCTTTTAGTTATTTACTTAAAGAACAGAAATTTGTAGACAATTTAAAATCGAAGTCTTCAAACTAATACTTTAGTTCTTTAAGTTATTTACTTGAAGATCAAAATTTTGTTAATAGTTTAAAATTGAAAACCCTAAAATAACTATTTTTGTTCTATAAGTTATTTACTTGAAGATCTGGATTTTGTTAATAGTTTAAAATTAAAAACTCTAAATTAACTACTTCTGTTCTATAAGTTATTTACTTGAAGATCAGAATGTTGTTAATAGTTTAAAATTAAAAACTCTAAATTAACTACTTCTGTTCTATAAGTTATTTACTTGAAGATCAGAATTTTGTTAATAGTTTAAAATTGAAAACTCTAAAATAACTACTTTTTTTCTATAAGTTATTTACTTGAAGATCTGCATTTTGTTAATAGTTTAAAATTAAAAACTCTAAATTAACTACTTCTGTTCTATAAGTTATTTACTTGAAGATCAGAATACTGTTAATAGTTTAAAATTGGAAACTCTAAAATAACTACTTTTGTTTTATAAGTTATTTACTTGAAGAACAGAATTTTGTAGCAATGTAAAATCAAAATTTTCTAACTAATACTTTAGTTCTTTAAGTTATTTACTAGAAGATTAGAATTTTGCTAATAGTTTAAAATTGAAAACCCTAAAATAACTACTTTTGTTCTATAAGTTATTTACTTGAAGATCTGCATTTTGTTAATAGTTTAAAAATGAAAACCCTAAAATAACTACTTTTGTTCTATAAGTTATTTACTTGAAAATCAGAATTTTGTTAATAGTTAAAAAATTAAAAACTCTAAATTAACTACTTCTGTTCTATAAGTTATTTACATGAAGATCAGAATTTTGTTAATAGTTTAAAAATGAAAACCCTAAAATAACTACTTTTGGTCTATAAGTTATTTACTTGAAGATCTGCATTTTGTTAATAGTTTAAAATTAAAAACTCTAAATTAACTACTTCTGTTTTATAAGTTATTTACATGAAGATCAGAATTTTGTTAATAGTTTAAAATTGAAAACTCTAAAATAACTACTTTTGTTCTATAAGTTATTTACTTGAAGAACAGAATTTTGTAGCAATTTAAAATTAAAATCTTCTAACTAATACTTTAGTTCCTTAAGTTATTTACTTGAAGATCAGAATTTTGTTAATAGTTTAAAATTAAAAACTCTAAATTAACTACTTCTGTTCTATAAGTTATTTACATGAAGATCAGAATTGTGTTAATAGTTTAAAATTGAAAACTCTAAAATAACTACTTTTGTTCTATAATTTATTTACTTGAAGAACAGAATTTTGTAGCAATTTAAAATCAAAATCTTCTGACTAATACTTTAGTTCCTTAAGTTATTTACTTGAAGATCAGAATTTTGTTAATAGATTAAAATTGAAAACCCTAAAATAACTACTTTTGTTCTATAAGTTATTTACTTGAAGATTTGCATTTTGTTAATAGTTTAACATTAAAAACTCTAAATTAACTACTTCTGTTCTATAAGTTATTTACTTGAAGATCAGAATGATGTTAATAGTTTAAAATTGAAAACTCTAAAATAACTACTTTTGTTCTATAAGTTATTTACTTGAAGAACAGAATTTTGTAGCAATTTAAAATCAAAATCTTCTAATTAATACTTTAGTTCCTTAAGTTATTTACTTGAAGATCAGAATTTTGTTAATAGATTAAAATTGAAAACCCTAAAATAACTACTTTTGTTCTATAAGTTATTTACTTGAAGATCTGCATTTTGTTAATAGTTTAAAATTAAAAACTCTAAATTAACTACTTCTGTTCTATAAGTTATTTACATGAAGATCAGAATATTGTTAATAGTTTAAAATTGATAACTCGAAAATAACTACTTTTGTTCTATAAGTTATTTACTTGCAGATCTGCATTTTGTTAATAGTTTTAAATTAAAAACTCTAAATTAACTACTTCTGTTCTATAAGTTATTTACTTGAAGATCAGAATATTGTTAATAGTTTAAAATTGAAAACTCTAAAATAACTACTTTTGTTCTATAAGTTATTTACTTGTAGAACAGAATTTTGTAGCAATTTAAAATCAAAATCTTCTAACTAATACTTTAGTTCCTTAAGTTATTTACTTGAAGATCAGAATTTTGTTAATAGTTTAAAATTGAAAACCCTAAAATAACTACTTTTGTTCTATAAGTTATTTACATGAAGATCAGTATTTTGTTAATATTTTAAAATTGAAAACCCTAAAATAACTACTTTTGTTCTATAAGTTATTTACTTGTAGAACAGAATTTTGTAGCAATTTAAAATCAAAATCTTCTAACTAATACTTTAGTTCCTTAAGTTATTTACTTGAAGATCAGAATTTTGTTAATAGTTTAAAATTGAAAACCCTAAAATAACTACTTTTGTTCTATAAGTTATTTACTTGAAGATCAGAATATTGTTAATAGTTTAAAATTGAAAACTCTAAAATAACTACTTTAGTTCTATAAGTTATTTACTTGTAGAACAGAATTTTGTAGCAATTTAAAATCAAAATCTTCTAACTAATACTTTAGTTCCTTAAGTTATTTACTTGAAGATCAGAATTTTGTTAATAGTTTAAAATTGAAAACCCTAAAATAACTACTTTTGTTCTATAGGTTATTTACTTGAAGAACAGAATTTTGTAGCAATGTAAAGTCAAAATCTTCTAACTAATACTTTAGTTCTTTAAGTTATTTTCTTGAAGATCAGAATTTTATAATAGTTTAAAATTGAAAACCCTAAAATAACTAATTTTGTTCTATAAGTTATTTGCTTGAAGATCTGCATTTTGTTAGTAGTTTAAAATTAAAAACTCTAATTAACTACTTCTGTTCTATAAGTTATTTACTTGAAGATCAGAATTTTGTTAATAGTTTAAAATTGAAAACTCTAAAATAACTACTTTTGTTCTATAAGATATTTACTTGAAGAACAGAATTTTGTTAATAGTTTAAAATTAAAAACTCTAAATTAACTACTTTTGTTCTATAAGTTATTTACTTGAAGATCTGCATTTTGTTAATAGTTTAAAATTAAAAACTCTAAATTAACTACTTCTGTTCTATAAGTTATTCACTTGAAGATCAGAATATTGTTAATAGTTTAAAATTGAAAACTCTAAAATAACTACTTTTGTTCTATAAGTTATTTACTTGAAGATCTGCATTTTGTTAATAGTTTAAAATTAAAAACTCTAAATTAACTCCTTCTGTTCTATAAGTTATTTACATGAAGATCAGAATTTTGCTAATAGTTTAAAATTGAAAGCCCTAAAATAACTACTTTTTTCTATAAGTTATTTACTTGAAGATCTGCATTTTGTTAATAGTTTAAAATTAAAGCTATAATCTAACTACTTTTGTTCTTTTAGTTATTTACTTAAAGAACAGAAATTTGTAGACAATTTAAAATCGAAGTCTTCAAACTAATACTTTAGTTCTTTAAGTTATTTACATGAAGATCAGTATTTTGTTAATAGTTTAAAATTGAAAACTCTAAAATAACTACTTTTGTTCTATAAGTTATTTACTTGAAGATCTGCATTTTCTTAACAGTTTAAAATTAAAAACTCTAAATTAACTACTTCTGTTCTATAAGTTATTTACTTGAAGATCAGAATATTGTTAATAGTTTAAAATTGAAAATTCTAAAATAACTACTTTTGTTCTATAAGTTATTTACTTGTAGAACAGAATTTTGTAGCAATTTAAAATCAAAATCTTCTAACTAATACTTTAGTTCCTTAAGTTATTTACTTGAAGATCAGAATTTTGTTAATAGTTTAAAATTGAAAACCCTAAAATAACTACTTTTGTTCTATAAGTTATTTACATGAAGATCAGTATTTTGTTAATAGTTTAAAATTGAAAACCCTAAAATAACTACTTTTGCTCTATAAGTTATTTACTTGTAGAACAGAAGTTTGTAGCATTTTAAAATCAAAATCTTCTAACTAATACTTTAGTTCCTTAAGTTATTTACTTGAAGATCAGAATTTTGCTAATAGTTTAAAATTGAAAACTCTAAAATAACTACTTTTGTTCTACAAGTTATTTACTTGAAGAACAGAATTTTGTAGCAATGTAAAATCAAAATCTTCTAACTAATACTTTAGTTCTTTAAGTTATTTACTTGAAGATCAGAATTTTGCTAATAGTTTAAAATTGAAAACCCTAAAATAACTACTTTTGTTCTATAAGTTATTTACTTGAAGATCTGCATTTTGTTAATAGTTTAAAATTAAAAACTCTAAATTAACTACTTCTGTTCTATAAGTTATTTACATGAAGATCAGAATTTTGTTAATAGTTTAAAATTGAAAACTCTAAAATAACTACTTTTGTTCTATAAGTTATTTACTTGAAGAACAGAATTTTGTAGAAATTTAAAATCAAAATCTTCTAACTAATACTTTAGTTCCTTATGTTATTTACTTGAAGATCAGAATTTTGTTAATAGTTTAAAATTAAAAACTCTAAATTAACTACTTCTGTTCTATAAGTTATTTACATGAAGATCAGAATTTTGTTAATAGTTTAAAAATGAAAACCCTAAAATAACTACTTTTGTTCTATAAGTTATTTACTTGAAGATCTGCATTTTGTTAATAGTTTAAAATTAAAAACTCTAAATTAACTACTTCTGTTCTATAAGTTATTTACTTGAAGATCAGAATTTTGTTAATAGTTTAAAATTAAAAACTATAAATTAACTACTTCTGTTCTATAAGTTATTTACTTGAAGAACAGAATTTTGTAGCAATTTAAAATTAAAATCTTTTAACTAATACTTTAGTTCCTTAAGTTATTTACTTAAAGATCAGAATTTTGTTAATAGTTTAAAATTGAAAACCCTAAAATAACTACTGTTGTTCTATAAGTTATTTACTTGAAGATCTGCATTTAGTTAATAGTTTAAAATTAAAAACTCTAAATTAAATACTTCTGTTCTATAAGTTATTTACATGAAGATCAGAATTTTGTTAATAGTTTAAAATTGAAAACCCTAAAATAACTACTTTTGTTCTATAAGTTATTTACTTGAAGATCTGCATTTTGTTAATAGTTTAAAATTAAAAACTCTAAATTAACTACTTCTGTTCTATAAGTTATCTACTTGAAGATCAGAATTTTGTTAATAGTTTAAAATTGAATACTCTAAAATAGCTACTTTTGTTCTATAAGTTATTTACTTGAAGAACAGAATTTTGTAGCAATTTAAAATCAAAATCTTCTAACTAATACTTTAGTTCTTTAAGTTATTTACTTGAAGATCAGAATTTTGCTAATAGTTTAAAATTGAAAACCCTAAAATAACTATTTTTGTTCTATAAGTTTTTTACTTGAAGATCTCCATTTTGTTAATAGTTTAAAATTAAAAACTCTAAATTAACTACTTCTGTTCTATAAGTTATTTACTTGAAGATCAGAATTTTGTTAATAGTTTAAAATTAAAAACTCTAAAATAGCTACTTTTGTTCTATAAGTTATTTACTTGAAGAACAGAATTTTGTAGCAATTTAAAATCAAAATCTTCTTACTATTACTTTAGTTCTTTAAGTTATGCACTTGAAGATCAGAATGTTGTCAACAGTTTAAAATTGAAAACTCTAAAATAGCTACTTTTGTTCTATAAGTTATTTACTTGAAGATCAGAATTTTGTTAATAGTTTAAAATTGAAAACCCTAAAATAACTACTTTTGTTCTATAGGTTATTTACTTGAAGAACAGAATTTTGTAGCAATGTAAAGTCAAAATCTTCTAACTAATACTTTAGTTCTTTAAGTTATTTTCTTGAAGATCAGAATTTTATAATAGTTTAAAATTGAAAACCCTAAAATAACTAATTTTGTTCTATAAGTTATTTGCTTGAAGATCTGCATTTTGTTAGTAGTTTAAAATTAAAAACTCTAATTAACTACTTCTGTTCTATAAGTTATTTACTTGAAGATCAGAATTTTGTTAATAGTTTAAAATTGAAAACTCTAAAATAACTACTTTTGTTCTATAAGATATTTACTTGAAGAACAGAATTTTGTTAATAGTTTAAAATTAAAAACTCTAAATTAACTACTTTTGTTCTATAAGTTATTTACTTGAAGATCTGCATTTTGTTAATAGTTTAAAATTAAAAACTCTAAATTAACTACTTCTGTTCTATAAGTTATTCACTTGAAGATCAGAATATTGTTAATAGTTTAAAATTGAAAACTCTAAAATAACTACTTTTGTTCTATAAGTTATTTACTTGAAGATCTGCATTTTGTTAATAGTTTAAAATTAAAAACTCTAAATTAACTCCTTCTGTTCTATAAGTTATTTACATGAAGATCAGAATTTTGCTAATAGTTTAAAATTGAAAGCCCTAAAATAACTACTTTTTTCTATAAGTTATTTACTTGAAGATCTGCATTTTGTTAATAGTTTAAAATTAAAGCTATAATCTAACTACTTTTGTTCTTTTAGTTATTTACTTAAAGAACAGAAATTTGTAGACAATTTAAAATCGAAGTCTTCAAACTAATACTTTAGTTCTTTAAGTTATTTACATGAAGATCAGTATTTTGTTAATAGTTTAAAATTGAAAACTCTAAAATAACTACTTTTGTTCTATAAGTTATTTACTTGAAGATCTGCATTTTGTTAACAGTTTAAAATTAAAAACTCTAAATTAACTACTTCTGTTCTATAAGTTATTTACTTGAAGATCAGAATATTGTTAATAGTTTAAAATTGAAAATTCTAAAATAACTACTTTTGTTCTATAAGTTATTTACTTGTAGAACAGAATTTTGTAGCAATTTAAAATCAAAATCTTCTAACTAATACTTTAGTTCCTTAAGTTATTTACTTGAAGATCAGAATTTTGTTAATAGTTTAAAATTGAAAACCCTAAAATAACTACTTTTGTTCTATAAGTTATTTACATGAAGATCAGTATTTTGTTAATAGTTTAAAATTGAAAACCCTAAAATAACTACTTTTGTTCTATAAGTTATTTACTTGTAGAACAGAAGTTTGTAGCATTTTAAAATCAAAATCTTCTAACTAATACTTTAGTTCCTTAAGTTATTTACTTGAAGATCAGAATTTTGCTAATAGTTTAAAATTGAAAACTCTAAAATAACTACTTTTGTTCTACAAGTTATTTACTTGAAGAACAGAATTTTGTAGCAATGTAAAATCAAAATCTTCTAACTAATACTTTAGTTCTTTAAGTTATTTACTTGAAGATCAGAATTTTGCTAATAGTTTAAAATTGAAAACCCTAAAATAACTACTTTTGTTCTATAAGTTATTTACTTGAAGATCTGCATTTTGTTAATAGTTTAAAATTAAAAACTCTAAATTAACTACTTCTGTTCTATAAGTTATTTACATGAAGATCAGAATTTTGTTAATAGTTTAAAATTGAAAACTCTAAAATAACTACTTTTGTTCTATAAGTTATTTACTTGAAGAACAGAATTTTGTAGAAATTTAAAATCAAAATCTTCTAACTAATACTTTAGTTCCTTATGTTATTTACTTGAAGATCAGAATTTTGTTAATAGTTTAAAATTAAAAACTCTAAATTAACTACTTCTGTTCTATAAGTTATTTACATGAAGATCAGAATTTTGTTAATAGTTTAAAAATGAAAACCCTAAAATAACTACTTTTGTTCTATAAGTTATTTACTTGAAGATCTGCATTTTGTTAATAGTTTAAAATTAAAAACTCTAAATTAACTACTTCTGTTCTATAAGTTATTTACTTGAAGATCAGAATTTTGTTAATAGTTTAAAATTAAAAACTATAAATTAACTACTTCTGTTCTATAAGTTATTTACTTGAAGAACAGAATTTTGTAGCAATTTAAAATTAAAATCTTTTAACTAATACTTTAGTTCCTTAAGTTATTTACTTAAAGATCAGAATTTTGTTAATAGTTTAAAATTGAAAACCCTAAAATAACTACTGTTGTTCTATAAGTTATTTACTTGAAGATCTGCATTTAGTTAATAGTTTAAAATTAAAAACTCTAAATTAAATACTTCTGTTCTATAAGTTATTTACATGAAGATCAGAATTTTGTTAATAGTTTAAAATTGAAAACCCTAAAATAACTACTTTTGTTCTATAAGTTATTTACTTGAAGATCTGCATTTTGTTAATAGTTTAAAATTAAAAACTCTAAATTAACTACTTCTGTTCTATAAGTTATCTACTTGAAGATCAGAATTTTGTTAATAGTTTAAAATTGAATACTCTAAAATAGCTACTTTTGTTCTATAAGTTATTTACTTGAAGAACAGAATTTTGTAGCAATTTCAAATCAAAATCTTCTAACTAATACTTTAGTTCTTTAAGTTATTTACTTGAAGATCAGAATTTTGCTAATAGTTTAAAATTGAAAACCCTAAAATAACTATTTTTGTTCTATAAGTTTTTTACTTGAAGATCTCCATTTTGTTAATAGTTTAAAATTAAAAACTCTAAATTAACTACTTCTGTTCTATAAGTTATTTACTTGAAGATCAGAATTTTGTTAATAGTTTAAAATTAAAAACTCTAAAATAGCTACTTTTGTTCTATAAGTTATTTACTTGAAGAACAGAATTTTGTAGCAATTTAAAATCAAAATCTTCTTACTATTACTTTAGTTCTTTAAGTTATGCACTTGAAGATCAGAATGTTGTCAACAGTTTAAAATTGAAAACTCTAAAATAGCTACTTTTGTTCTATAAGTTATTTACTTGAAGATCAGAATTTTGTTAATAGTTTAAAATTGAAAACTCTAAAATAGCTACTTTTGTTCTATAAGTTATTTACTTGAAGATCAGAATTTTGTAGCAAAATAAAATTAAAATCTTCTAACTAATACTTGAGTTCCTTAAGTTATTTACTTAAAGATCAGAATTTTGTTAATAGTTTAAAATTGAAAACCCTAAAATAACTACTTTTGTTCTGTAAGTTATTTACTTGAAGATCTGCATTTAGTTAATAGTTTAAAATTAAAAACTCTAAATTAACTACTTCTGTTCTATAAGTTATTTACTTGAAGTTCAGAATTTTGTTAATAGTTTAAAATTGAAAACTCTAAAATAGCTACTTTTGTTCTATAAGTTATTTACTTGAAGAACAGAATTTTGTAGCAATTTAAAATCAAAATCTTCTAACTAATACTTTAGTTCTTTAAGTTATTCACTTGAAGATCAGAATGTTGTCAATAGTTTAAAATTGAAAACTCTAAAATAACTACTTTTGTTCTATAAGATATTTACTTGAAGAACAGAATTTTGTAGCAATTTAAAATTAAAATCTTCTAACTAATACTTTAGTTCTTTAAGTTATTTACTTGAAGATCAGAATTTTGCTAATAGATTAAAATTGAAAACCCTAAAATAACTACTTTTGTTCTATAAGTTATTTACTTGAAGATCTGCATTTTGTTAATAGTTTAAAATTAAAGCTATACTCTAACTACTTTTGTTCTTTTAGGTATTTACTTAAAGAACATAAATATGTAGACAATTTAAAATCAAAATCTTCAAACTAATACTTTAGTTCTTTAAGTTATTTACTTGAAGATCTGGATTTTGTTAATAGTTTAAAATTAAAAACTCTAAATTAACTACTTCTGTTCTTTAAGTTATTTACATGAAGATCAGCATTTTGTTAATAGTTTAAATTTGAAAACCCTAAAATAACTACTTTTGTTCTATAAGTTATTTACTTGAAGATCTGAATTTTGTTAATAGTTTAAAATTGAAAACCCTAAAATACCTACTTTTGTTCTATAAGTTATTTACTTGAAGATTTGCATTTTGTTAATAGTTTAACATTAAAAACTCTAAATTAACTACTTCTGTTCTATAAGTTATTTATTTGAAAATCACTATTTTGTTAATAGTTTCAAATTAAAGCTATAAACTAACTACTTTTGTTCTTTTAGTTTTTTACTTAAAGAACAGTAATTTGTAGACAATTTAAAATCGAGATCTTCAAACTAATACTTTAGTTCTTTAAGTTAATTACTTGAAGATCAGATTTTGTTAATAGTTTAAAATTGAAAACCCTAAAATAACTATTTTTGTTCTATAAGTTATTTACTTGAAGATCAGAATATTGTTAATAGTTTAAAATTGAAAACTCTAAAATAACTACTTTAGTTCTATAAGTTATTTACTTGTAGAACAGAATTTTGTAGCAATTTAAAATCAAAATCTTCTAACTAATACTTTAGTTCCTTAAGTTATTTACTTGAAGATCAGAATTTTGTTAATAGTTTAAAATTGAAAACCCTAAAATAACTACTTTTGTTCTATAGGTTATTTACTTGAAGAACAGAATTTTGTAGCAATGTAAAGTCAAAATCTTCTAACTACTACTTTAGTTCTTTAAGTTATTTTCTTGAAGATCAGCATTTTATAATAGTTTAAAATTGAAAACTCTAAAATAACTACTTTTGTTCTATAAGTTATTTACTTGAAGATCTGCATTTTGTTAATAGTTTAAAATTAAAAACTCTAAATTAACTCCTTCTGTTCTATAAGTTATTTACATGAAGATCAGAATTTTGCTAATAGTTTAAAATTGAAAGCCCTAAAATAACTACTTTTTTCTATAAGTTATTTACTTGAAGATCTGCATTTTGTTAATAGTTTAAAATTAAAGCTATAATCTAACTACTTTTGTTCTTTTAGTTATTTACTTAAAGAACAGAAATTTGTAGACAATTTAAAATCGAAGTCTTCAAACTAATACTTTAGTTCTTTAAGTTATTTACATGAAGATCAGTATTTTGTTAATAGTTTAAAATTGAACACTCTAAAATAACTACTTTTGTTCTATAAGTTATTTACTTGAAGATCTGCATTTTGTTAACAGTTTAAAATTAAAAACTCTAAATTAACTACTTCTGTTCTATAAGTTATTTACTTGAAGATCAGAATATTGTTAATAGTTTAAAATTGAAAATTCTAAAATAACTACTTTTGTTCTATAAGTTATTTACTTGTAGAACAGAATTTTGTAGCAATTTAAAATCAAAATCTTCTAACTAATACTTTAGTTCCTTAAGTTATTTACTTGAAGATCAGAATTTTGTTAATAGTTTAAAATTGAAAACCCTAAAATAACTACTTTTGTTCTATAAGTTATTTACATGAAGATCAGTATTTTCTTAATAGTTTAAAATTGAAAACCCTAAAATAACTACTTTTGTTCTATAAGTTATTTACTTGTAGAACAGAATTTTGTAGCAATTTAAAATCAAAATCTTCTAACTAATACTTTAGTTCCTTAAGTTATTTACTTGAAGATCAGAATTTTGCTAATAGTTTAAAATTGAAAACCCTAAAATAACTACTTTTGTTCTATAAGTTATTTACTTGAAGATTTGCATTTTGTTAATAGTTTAAAATTAAAAACTCTAAATTAACTACTTCTGTTCTATAAGTTATTTACATGAAGATCAAAATATTGTTAATAGTTTAAAATTGAAAACTCTAAAATAACTACTTTTGTTCTACAAGTTATTTACTTGAAGAACAGAATTTTGTAGCAATGTAAAATCAAAATCTTCTAACTAATACTTTAGTTCTTTAAGTTATTTACTTGAAGATCAGAATTTTGCTAATAGTTTAAAATTGAAAACCCTAAAATAACTACTTTTGTTCTATAAGTTATTTACTTGAAGATCTGCATTTTGTTAATAGTTTAAAATTAAAAACTCTAAATTAACTACTTCTGTTCTATAAGTTATTTACATGAAGATCAGAATTTTGTTAATAGTTTAAAATTGAAAACTCTAAAATAACTACTTTTGTTCTATAAGTTATTTACTTGAAGAACAGAATTTTGTAGAAATTTAAAATCAAAATCTTCTAACTAATACTTTAGTTCCTTATGTTATTTACTTGAAGATCAGAATTTTGTTAATAGTTTAAAATTAAAAACTCTAAATTAACTACTTCTGTTCTATAAGTTATTTACATGAAGATCAGAATTTTGTTAATAGTTTAAAAATGAAAACCCTAAAATAACTACTTTTGTTCTATAAGTTATTTACTTGAAGATCTGCATTTTGTTAATAGTTTAAAATTAAAAACTCTAAATTAACTACTTCTGTTCTATAAGTTATTTACTTGAAGATCAGAATTTTGTTAATAGTTTAAAATTAAAAACTATAAATTAACTACTTCTGTTCTATAAGTTATTTACTTGAAGAACAGAATTTTGTAGCAATTTAAAATTAAAATCTTTTAACTAATACTTTAGTTCCTTAAGTTATTTACTTAAAGATCAGAATTTTGTTAATAGTTTAAAATTGAAAACCCTAAAATAACTACTTTTGTTCTATAAGTTATTTACTTGAAGATCTGCATTTAGTTAATAGTTTAAAATTAAAAACTCTAAATTAAATACTTCTGTTCTATAAGTTATTTACATGAAGATCAGAATTTTGTTAATAGTTTAAAATTGAAAACCGTAAAATAACTACTTTTGTTCTATAAGTTATTTACTTGAAGATCTGCATTTTGTTAATAGTTTAAAATTAAAAACTCTAAATTAACTACTTCTGTTCTATAAGTTATCTACTTGAAGATCAGAATTTTGTTAATAGTTTAAAATTGAATACTCTAAAATAGCTACTTTTGTTCTATAAGTTATTTACTTGAAGAACAGAATTTTGTAGCAATTTAAAATCAAAATCTTCTAACTAATACTTTAGTTCTTTAAGTTATTTACTTGAAGATCAGAATTTTGCTAATAGTTTAAATTTGAAAACCCTAAAATAACTATTTTTGTTCTATAAGTTTTTTACTTGAAGATCTCCATTTTGTTAATAGTTTAAAATTAAAAACTCTAAATTAACTACTTCTGTTCTATAAGTTATTTACTTGAAGATCAGAATTTTGTTAATAGTTTAAAATTAAAAACTCTAAAATAGCTACTTTTGTTCTATAAGTTATTTACTTGAAGAACAGAATTTTGTAGCAATTTAAAATCGAAATCTTCTTACTATTACTTTAGTTCTTTAAGTTATGCACTTGAAGATCAGAATGTTGTCAATAGTTTAAAATTGAAAACTCTAAAATAGCTACTTTTGTTCTATAAGTTATTTACTTGAAGATCAGAATTTTGTTAATAGTTTAAAATTGAAAACTCTAAAATAGCTACTTTTGTTCTATAAGTTATTTACTTGAAGATCAGAATTTTGTAGCAAAACAAATTAAAATCTTCTAACTAATACTTGAGTTCCTTAAGTTATTTACTTAAAGATCAGAATTTTGTTAATAGTTTAAAATTGAAAACCCTAAAATAACTACTTTTGTTCTGTAAGTTATTTACTTGAAGATCTGCATTTAGTTAATAGTTTAAAATTAAAAACTCTAAATTAACTACTTCTGTTCTATAAGTTATTTACTTGAAGATCAGAATTTTGTTAATAGTTTAAAATTGAAAACTCTAAAATAGCTACTTTTGTTCTATAAGTTATTTACTTGAAGAACAGAATTTTGTAGCAATTTAAAATCAAAATCTTCTAACTAATACTTTAGTTCTTTAAGTTATTCACTTGAAGATCAGAATGTTGTCAATAGTTTAAAATTGAAAACTCTAAAATAACTACTTTTGTTCTATAAGTTATTTACTTGAAGAACAGAATTTTGTAGCAATTTAAAATTAAAATCTTCTAACTAATACTTTAGTTCTTTAAGTTATTTACTTGAAGATCAGAATTTTGCTAATAGATTAAAATTGAAAACCCTAAAATAACTACTTTTGTTCTATAAGTTATTTACTTGAAGATCTGCATTTTGTTAATAGTTTAAAATTAAAGCTATACTCTAACTACTTTTGTTCTTTTAGGTATTTACTTAAAGAACATAAATATGTAGACAATTTAAAATCAAAATCTTCAAACTAATACTTTAGTTCTTTAAGTTATTTACTTGAAGATCAGAATTTTGTTAATAGTTCAAAATTGAAAATACTAAAATAACTACGTTTGTTCTATAAGTTATTTACTTGAAGATCTGGATTTTGTTAATAGTTTAAAATTAAAAACTCTAAATTAACTACTTCTGTTCTTTAAGTTATTTACATGAAGATCAGCATTTTGTTAATAGTTTAAATTTGAAAACCCTAAAATAACTACTTTTGTTCTATAAGTTATTTACTTGAAGATCTGAATTTTGTTAATAGTTTAAAATTAAAAACCCTAAAATACCTACTTTTGTTCTATAAGTTATTTACTTGAAGATTTGCATTTTGTTATAAGTTTAACATTAAAAACTCTAAATTAACTACATCTGTTCTAGAAGTTATTTATTTGAAAATCACTATTTTGTTAATAGTTTCAAATTAAAGCTATAAACTAACTACTTTTGTTCTTTTAGTTTTTTACTTAAAGAACAGTAATTTGTAGACAATTTAAAATCGAGATCTTCAAACTAATACTTTAGTTCTTTAAGTTAATTACTTGAAGATCAGATTTTGTTAATAGTTTAAAATTGAAAACCCTAAAATAACTATTTTTGTTCTATAAGTTATTTACTTGAAGATCTGCATTTTGTTAATAGTTTAAAATTAAAAACTCTAAATTAACTACTTCTGTTCTATAAGTTATTTACTTAAGGATCAGAATGTTGTTAATAGTTTAAAATAGAAAACTCTAAAATAACTACTTTTGTTCTATAAGTTATTTACTTGAAGATCTGCATTTTGTTAATAGTTTAAAATTAAAAACTCTAAATTAACTACTTCTGTTCTATAAGTTATTTACTTGAAGATCAGAATGTTGTTAATAGTTTAAAATTGAAAACTCTAAAATAACTACTTTTGTTCTACAAGTTATTTACTTGAAGAACAGAATTTTGTAGCAATGTAAAATCAAAATCTTCTAACTAATACTTTAGTTCTTTAAGTTATTTACTTGAAGATTAGAATTTTGCTAATAGTTTAAAATTGAAAACCCTAAAATAACTATTTTTGTTCTATAAGTTATTTACTTGAAGATCTGCATTTTGTTAATAGTTTAAAATTAAAGCTATAATCTAACTACTTTTGTTCTTTTAGTTATTTACTTAAAGAACAGAAATTTGTAGACAATTTAAAATCGAAGTCTTCAAACTAACACTTTAGTTCTTTAAGTTATTTACTTGAAGATCAGAATTTTGTTAATAGTTTAAAATAGAAAACTCTAAAATAACTACTTTTGTACTATAAGTTATTTACTTGAAGATCTGCATTTTGTTAATAGTTTAAAATTAAAAACTCTAAATTAACTACTTCTGTTCTATAAGTTATTTACTTGAAGATCAGAATTTTGTTAATAGTTTAAAATTAAAAACTCTAAAATAGCTACTTTTGTTCTATAAGTTATTTACTTGAAGAACAGAATTTTGTAGCAATTTAAAATCAAAATCTTCATACTATTACTTTAGTTCTTTAAGTTATGCACTTGAAGATCAGAATGTTGTCAATAGTTTAAAATTGAAAACTCTAAAATAGCTACTTTTGTTCTATAAGTTATTTACTTGAAGATCAGAATTTTGTAGCAAAATAAAATTAAAATCTTCTAACTAATACTTGAGTTCCTTAAGTTATTTACTTAAAGATCAGAATTTTGTTAATAGTTTAAAATTGAAAACCCTAAAATAACTACTTTTGTTCTGTAAGTTATTTACTTGAAGATCTGCATTTAGTTAATAGTTTAAAATTAAAAACTCTAAATTAACTACTTCTGTTCTATAAGTTATTTACTTGAAGATCAGAATTTTGTTAATAGTTTAAAATTGAAAACTCTAAAATAGCTACTTTTGTTCTATAAGTTATTTACTTGAAGAACAGAATTTTGTAGCATGTTAAAATCAAAATCTTCTAACTAATACTTTAGTTCTTTAAGTTATTCACTTGAAGATCAGAATGTTGTCAATAGTTTAAAATTGAAAACTCTAAAATAACTACTTTTGTTCTATAAGTTATTTACTTGAAGAACAGAATTTTGTAGCAATTTAAAATTAAAATCTTCTAACTAATACTTTAGTCCTTTAAGTTATTTACTTGAAGATTAGAATTTTGCTAATAGATTAAAATTGAAAACCCTAAAATAACTACTTTTGTTCTATAAGTTATTTACTTGAAGATCTGCATTTTGTTAATAGTTTAAAATTAAAGCTATACTCTAACTACTTTTGTTCTTTTAGGTATTTACTTAAAGAACATAAATATGTAGACAATTTAAAATCAAAATCTTCAAACTAATACTTTAGTTCTTTAAGTTATTTACTTGAAGATCAGAATTTTGTTAATAGTTCAAAATTGAAAATACTAAAATAACTACGTTTGTTCTATAAGTTATTTACTTGAAGATCTGGATTTTGTTAATAGTTTAAAATTAAAAACTCTAAATTAACAACTTCTGTTCTTTAAGTTATTTACATGAAGATCAGCATTTTGTTAATAGTTTAAATTTGAAAACCCTAAAATAACTACTTTTGTTCTATAAGTTATTTACTTGAAGATCTGAATTTTGTTAATAGTTTAAAATTGAAAACCCTAAAATACCTACTTTTGTTCTATAAGTTATTTACTTGAAGATTTGCATTTTGTTAATAGTTTAACATTAAAAACTCTAAATTAACTACTTCTGTTCTATAAGTTATTTATTTGAAAATCACTATTTTGTTAATAGTTTCAAATTAAAGCTATAAACTAACTACTTTTGTTCTTTTAGTTTTTTACTTAAAGAACAGTAATTTGTAGACAATTTAAAATCGAGATCTTCAAACTAATACTTTAGTTCTTTAAGTTAATTACTTGAAGATCAGATTTTGTTAATAGTTTAAAATTGAAAACCCTAAAATAACTATTTTTGTTCTATAAGTTATTTACTTGAAGATCTGCATTTTGTTAATAGTTTAAAATTAAAAACTCTAAATTAACTACTTCTGTTCTATAAGTTATTTACTTAAGGATCAGAATGTTGTTAATAGTTTAAAATAGAAAACTCTAAAATAACTACTTTTGTTCTATTAAGTTATTTACTTGAAGATCTGCATTTTGTTAATAGTTTAAAATTAAAAACTCTAAATTAACTACTTCTGTTCTATAAGTTATTTACTTGAAGATCAGAATTTTGTTAATAGTTTAAAATTGAAAACCCTAAAATACCTACTTTTGTTCTATAAGTTATTTACTTGAAGATTTGCATTTGGTAATAGTTTAACATTAAAAACTCTAAATTAACTACTTCTGTTCTATAAGTTATTTATTTGAAAATCACTATTTTGTTAATAGTTTCAAATTAAAGCTATAAACTAACTACTTTTGTTCTTTAAGTTATTTACTTGAAGATCTGCATTTTGTTAATAGTTTAAAATTAAAAACTCTAAATTAACTACTTCTGTTCTATAAGTTATTTACTTGAAGATCAGAATGTTGTTAATAGTTTAAAATTGAAAACTCTAAAATAACTACTTTTGTTCTATAAGTTATTTACTTGAAGAACAGAATTTTGTAGCAATTTGAAATCAAAATCTTCTAACTAATACTTTAGTTCCTTAAGTTATTTACTTGAAGATCAGAATTTTGTTAATAGCTTAAAATTAAAAACTCTAAATTAACTACTTCTGTTCTATAAGTTATTTACATGAAGATCAGAATTTTGTTAATAGTTTAAAATTGAAAATCCTAAAATAACTACTTTTGTTCTACAAGTTGTTTACTTGAAGAACAGAATTTTGTAGCAATGTAAAATCAAAATCTTCTAACTAATACTTTAGTTCTTTAAGTTATTTACTTGAAGATTAGAATTTTGCTAATAGTTTAAAATTGAAAACCCTAAAATAACTATTTTTGTTCTATAAGTTATTTACTTGAAGATCTGCATTTTGTTAATAGTTTAAAATTAAAGCTATAATCTAACTACTTTTGTTCTTTTAGTTATTTACTTAAAGAACAGAAATTTGTAGACAATTTAAAATCAAAATCTTCTAACTAATACTTTAGTTCTTTAAGTTATTTACTTGAAGATCAGAATTTTGTTAATAGCTTAAAATTAAAAACTCTAAATTAACTTCTTCTGTTCTATAAGTTATTTACATGAAGATCAGAATTTTGTTAATAGCTTAAAATTAAAAACTCTAAATTAACTACTTCTGTTCTATAAGTTATTTACTTGAAGAACAGAATTTTGTAGCAATGTAAAATCAAAATCTTCTAACTAATACTTTAGTTCTTTAAGTTATTTACTTGAAGATCAGAATTTTGTTAATAGTTTAAAATAGAAAACTCTAAAATAACTACTTTTGTACTATAAGTTATTTACTTGAAGATCTGCATTTTGTTAATAGTTTAAAATTAAAAACTCTAAATTAACTACTTCTGTTCTATAAGTTATTTACTTGAAGATCAGAATTTTGTTATTAGTTTAAAATTGAAAACCCTAAAATACCTACTTTTCTTCTATAAGTTATTTACTTGAAGATCTGCTTTTTGTTAATAGTTTAACATTAAAAACTCTAAATTAACTACTTCTGTTCTATAAGTTATTTATTTGAAAATCAATATTTTGTTAATAGTTTCAAATTAAAGCTATAAACTAACAACTTTTGTTCTTTTAGTTTTTTACTTAAAGAACAGAAATTTGTAGACAATTTAAAATCGAGATCTTCAAACTAATACTTTAGTTCTTTAAGTTATTTACTTGAAGATCAGAATTTTGTTAATAGTTTAAAATTGAAAACCCTAAAATAACTATTTATGTTCTATAAGTTATTTACTTGAAGATCTGCATTTTGTTATTAGTTTAAAATTAAAAACTCTAAATTAACCACTTCTGTTCTATAAGTTATTTACTTGAAGATCAGAATATTGTTAATAGTTTAAAATTGAAAACCCTAAAATAATTACTTTTGTTCTATAAGTTATTTACTTGAAGATCTGCATTTTGTAATTAGTTTAAAATTAAAAACTCTAAATTAAATACTTCTTTTCTATAAGTTATTTACTTGAAAATCAGCATTTTGTTAATAGTTTAAAATTAAAAACTCTAAGTTAACTACTTCTGGTCTATAAGTTATTTATTTGAAAATCACTATTTTGTTAATAGTTTCAAAATAAAGCTATAAACTAACTACTTTTGTTCTTTTAGTTTTTTACTTAAAGAACAGAAATTTGTAGACAATTTAAAATCGAGATCTTCAAACTAATACTTTAGTTCTTTAAGTTATTTACTTGAAGATCAGAATTTTGTTAATAGTTTAAAATTGAAAACTCTAAAATAACTACTTTTGTTCTATAAGTTATTTACTTGAAGAACAGAATTTTGTAGCAATTTAAAATCAAAATCTTCTAACTAATACTTTAGTTCCTTAAGTTATTTACTTGAAGATCAGAATTTTGTTAATAGCTTAAAATTAAAAACTCTAAATTAACTACTTCTGTTCTATAAGTTATTTACATGAAGATCAGAATTTTGTTAATAGTTTAAAATTGAAAACCCTAAAATAACTACTTTTGTTCTATAAGTTATTTACTTGAAGATCTGCATTTTGTTAATAGTTTAAAATTGAAAACTCTAAATTAACTACTTCTGTTCTATAAGTTATTTACATGAAGATCAGAAATTTGTTAATAGTTTAAAATTGAAAACCCTAAAACAACTACTTTCGTTCTATAAGTTATTTACTTAAAGATCTGCATTTTGTTAATAGTTTAAAATTAAAAACTCTAAATTAACTACTTCTGTTCTATAAGTTATTTACTTGAAGATCAGAATACTGTTAATAGTTTAAAATTGAAACCTCTAAAATAACTACTTTTGTTCTATAAGTTATTTACTTGAAGATCAGAATTTTGCTAATAGTTTAAAATTAAAAACCCTAAAATAACTACTTTTGTTCTATAAGTTATTTACTTGAAGATCTGCTTTTTGTTAATAGTTTAAAATTAAAGCTATAATCTAACTACTTTTGTTCTTTTAGTTATTTACTTAAAGAATAGAAATTTGTAGACAATTTAAAATTGAAGTCTTCAAACTAATACTTTAGTTCTTTAAGTTATTTACTTGAAGATCAGAATTTTGTTAATAGTTTAAAATTGAAAACCCTAAAATAACTATTTTTGTTCTATAAGTTATTTACTTGAAGATCTGGATTTTGTTAATAGTTTAAAATTAAAAACTCTAAATTAACTACTTCTGTTCTATAAGTTATTTTCTTGAAGATCAGAATGGTGTTAATAGTTTAAAATAGAAAACTCTAAAATAACTACTTTTGTGCTATAAGTTAATTACTTGAAGATCTGCATTTTGTTAATAGTTTAAAATTAAAAACTCTAAATTAACTACTTCTGTTCTATAAGTTATTTACTTGAAGATCAGAATACTGTTAATAGTTTAAAATTGAAAACTCTAAAATAACTACTTTTGTTTTATAAGTTATTTACTTGAAGAACAGAATTTTGTAGCAATGTAAAATCAAAATCTTCTAACTAATACTTTAGTTCTTTAAGTTATTTACTTGAGGATTAGAATTTTGCTAATAGTTTAAAATTGAAAACCCTAAAATAACTACTTTTGTTCTATAAGTTATTTACTTGAAGATCTGCATTTTGTTAATAGTTTAAAATAAAGCTATAATCTAACTACTTTTGTTCTTTTAGTTATTTACTTAAAGAACAGAAATTTGTAGACAATTTAAAATCGAAGTCTTCAAACTAATACTTTAGTTCTTTAAGTTATTTACTTGAAGATCAGAATTTTGTTAATAGTTTAAAATTGAAAACCCTAAAATTACTATTTTTGTTCTATAAGTTATTTACTTGAAGATCTGGATTTTGTTAATAGTTTAAAATTAAAAACTCTAAATTAACTACTTCTGTTCTATAAGTTATTTACTTGAAGATCAGAATGTTGTTAATAGTTTAAAATAGAAAACTCTAAAATAACTACTTTTGTTCTATAAGTTATTTACTTGAAGATCTGCATTTTGTTAATAGTTTAAAATTAAAAACTCTAAATTAACTACTTCTGTTCTATAAGTTATTTACTTGAAGATCAGAATTTTGTTAATAGTTTAAAATTGAAAACCCTAAAATACCTACATTTGTTCTATAAGTTATTTACTTGAAGATTTGCATTTTGTTAATAGTTTAACATTAAAAACTCTAAATTAACTACTTCTGTTCTATAAGTTATTTATTTGAAAATCACTATTTTGTTAATAGTTTCAAATTAAAGCTATAAACTAACTACTTTTGTTCTTTTAGTTTTTTATTTAAAGAACAGAAATTTGTAGACAATTTAAAATCGAGATCTTCAAACTAATACTTTAGTTCTTTAAGTTATTTACTTGAAGATCAGAATTTTGTTAATAGTTTAACATTAAAAACCCTAAAATAACTATTTTTGTTCTATAATTTATTTACTTGAAGATCTGCATTTTGTTAATAGTTTAAAATTAAAAACTCTAAATTAACCACTCCTGTTCTATAATTTATTTACTTGAAGATCAGAATATTGTTAATAGTTTAAAATTGAAAACCCTAAAATAATTACTTTTGTTCTATAAGTTATTTACTTGAAGATCTGCATTTTGTTATTAGTTTAAAATTAAAAACTCTAAATTAACTACTTCTGTTCTATAAGTTATTTACTTGAAAATCAGCATTTTGTTAATAGTTTAAAATTAAAAACTCTAAATTAACTACTTCTGTTCTATAAGTTATTTACTTGAAAATCAGCATTTTGTTAATAGTTTAAAATTAAAAACTCTGAATTAACTACTTCTGTTCTATAAGTTATTTACATGAATATCAGAATTTTGTTAAAAGTTTAAAATTGAAAACCCTAAAATAACTACTTTTGTTCTATAAGTTATTTACTTAAAGATCTGCATTTTGTTAATAGTTTAAAATTAAAAACTCTAATTTAACTACTTCTGTTCTATAAGTTATATACTTGAAGATCAGAATACTGTTAATAGTTTAAAATTGAAAACTCTAAAATAACTACTTTTGTTCTATAAGTTATTTACTTGAAGAACAGAATTTTGTAGCAATGTAAAATCAAAATCTTCTTACTAATACTTTAGTTCTTTAAGTTTAATACTTGAAGATCAGAATTTTGCTAATAGTTTAAAATTGAAAACCCTAAAATAACTACTTTTGTTCTATAAGTTATTTACTTGAAGATCTGCATTTTGTTAATAGTTTAACATTAAAAACTCTATATTAACTACTTCTGTTCTATAAGTTATTTATTTGAAAATCACTATTTTGTTAATAGTTTCAAATTAAAGCTATAAACTAACTACTTTTGTTCTTTTAGTTTTTTACTTAAAGAACAGAAATTTGTAGACAATTTAAAATCGAGATCTTCAAACTAATACTTTAGTTCTTTAAGTTATTTACTTGAAGATCAGAATTTTGTTAATAGTTTAAAATTGAAAACCCTAAAATAACTATTTTTGTTCTATAAGTTATTTACTTGAAGATCTGCATTTTGTTAATAGTTTAAAATTAAAAACTCTAAATTAACCACTTCTGTTCTATAAGTTATTTACTTGAAGATCAGAATATTGTTAATAGTTTAAAATTGAAAACCCTAAAATAATTACTTTTGTTCTATAAGTTATTTACTTGAAGATCTGCATTTTGTTATTAGTTTAAAATTAAAAACTCTAAATTAACTACTTCTGTTCTATAAGTTATTTACTTGAAAATCAGCATTTTGTTAATAGTTTAAAATTAAAAACTCTAAGTTAACTACTTCTGGCCTATAAGTTATTTATTTGAAAATCACTATTTTGTTAATAGTTTCAAATTAAAGCTATAAACTAACTACTTTTGTTCTTTTAGTTTTTTAATTAAAGAACAGAAATTTGTAGACAATTTAAAATCGAGATCTTCAAACTAATACTTTAGTTCTTTAAGTTATTTACTTGAAGATCAGAATTTTGTTAATAGTTTAAAATTGAAAACTCTAAAATAACTACTTTTGTTCTATAAGTTATTTAATAAATAATTAGAATTATTAGCTCTTGAAAATTTATATAAATATAATATCAGTAATGAGCTAAGTTAACAATAAATCAAACTAATATTTATTTATTTATTGTTTGATTTATTGTTAATTTAGCTCATTACTGATATTATATTTATATAAGTTATTTACTTGAAGAACAGAATTTTGTAGCAATTTAAAATCAAAATCTTCTAACTAATACTTTAGTTCCTTAAGTTATTTACTTAGTTAACTAATTAATAAATTAACTACTTCTGTTCTATAAGTTATTTACATGAAGATCAGAATTTTGTTAATAGTTTAAAATTGAAAACCCTAAAATAACTACTTTTGTTCTATAAGTTATTTACTTGAAGATCTGCATTTTGTTAATAGTTTATAATTAAAAACTCTAAATTAACTACTTCTGTTCTATAAGTTATTTACATGAAGATCAGAATTTTGTTAATAGTTTAAAATTGAAAACCCTAAAATAACTACTTTTGTTCTATAAGTTATTTACTTAAAGATCCGCATTTTGTTAATAGTTTAAAATTAAAAACTCTAAATTAACTACTTCTGTTCTATAAGTTAATTACTTGAAGATCAGAATACTGTTAATAGTTCAAAATTGAAAACTCTAAAATAACTACTTTTGTTCTATAAGTTATTTACTTCAAGAACAGAATTTTGTAGCAATGTAAAATCAAAATCTTCTAACTAATACTTTAGTTCTTTAAGTTATTTACTTGAAGACCAGAATCTGTTCTATATCAGAATCTGTTCTATATTTACTTGAAGATTTGCATTTTGTTAATAGTTTAACATTAAAAACTCTAAATTAACTACTTCTGTTCTATAAGTTATTTATTTGAAAATCACTATTTTGTTAATAGTTTCAAATTAAAGCTATAAACTAACTACTTTTGTTCTTTTAGTTTTTTACTTAAAGAACAGAAATTTGTAGACAATTTAAAATCGAGATCTTCAAACTAATACTTTAGTTCTTTAAGTTATTTACTTGAAGATCAGAATTTTGTTAATAGTTTAAAATTGAAAACCCCAAAATAACTATTTTTGTTCTATAAGTTATTTACTTGAAGATCTGCATTTTGTTAATAGTTTAAAATTAAAAACTCTAAATTAACCACTTCTGTTCTATAAGTTATTTACTTGAAGATCAGAATATTGTTAATAGTTTAAAATTTAAAACCCTAAAATAATTACTTTTGTTCTATAAGTTATTTACTTGAAGATCTGCATTTTGTTATTAGTTTAAAATTAAAAACTCTAAATTAACTACTTCTGTTCTATAAGTTATTTACTTGAAAATCAGCATTTTGTTAATAGTTTAAAATTAAAAACTCTAAGTTAACTACTTCTGGTCTATAAGTTATTAATTTGAAAATCACTATTTTGTTAATAGTTTCAAATTAAAGCTATAAACTAACTACTTTTGTTCTTTTAGTTTTTTAATTAAAGAACACAAATTTGTAGACAATTTAAAATCGAGATCTTCAAACTAATACTTTAGTTCTTTAAGTTATTTACTTGAAGATCAGAATTTTGTTAATAGTTTAAAATTGAAAACTCTAAAATAACTACTTTTGTTCTATAAGTTATTTAATAAATAATTAGAATTATTAGCTCTTGAAAATTTATATAAATATAATATCAGTAATGAGCTAAGTTAACAATAAATCAAACTAATATTTATTTATTTATTGTTTGATTTATTGTTAACTTAGCTCATTACTGATATTATATTTATATAAGTTATTTACTTGAAGAACAGAATTTTGTAGCAATTTAAAATCAAAATCTTCTAACTAATACTTTAGTTCCTTAAGTTATTTACTTAATTAACTAATTAATAAATTAACTACTTCTGTTCTATAAGTTATTTACATGAAGATCAGAATTTTGTTAATAGTTTAAAATTGAAAACCCTAAAATAACTACTTTTGTTCTATAAGTTATTTACTTGAAGATCTGCATTTTGTTAATAGTTTAAAATTAAAAACTCTAAATTAACTACTTCTGTTCTATAAGTTATTTACATGAAGATCAGAATTTTGTTAATAGCTTAAAATTGAAAACCCTAAAATAACTGCTTTTGTTCTATAAGTTATTTACTTAAAGATCTGCATTTTGTTAAAAGTTTAAAATTGAAAACTCTAAATTAACTACTTCTGTTCTATAAGTTAATTACTTGAAGATCAGAATACTGTTAATAGTTCAAAATTGAAAACTCTAAAAAAACTACTTTTGTTCTTTTAGTTATTTACTTAAAGAACAGAAATTTGTAGACAATTTAAAATCGAAGTCTTCAAACTAATACTTTAGTTCTTTTAGTTATTTACTTGAAGATCAGAATTTTGTTAATAGTTTAAAATTGAAAACCCTAAAATAACTATTTTTGTTCTATAAGTTATTTACATGAAGATCAGAATTTTGTAGCAATGTAAAATCAAAATCTTCTAACTAATACTTTAGTTCTTTAAGTTATTTACTTGAAGATCAGAATTTTGCTAATAGTTTAAAATTAAAAACTCTAAATTAACTACTTCTGTTCTATAAGTTATTTACATGAAGATCAGAATTTTGTTAATAGTTTAAAATTGAAAACCCTAAAATAACTACTTTCGTTCTATAAGTTATTTACTTAAAGATCTGCATTTTGTTAATAGTTTAAAATAAAAAACTCTAAATTAACTACTTCTGTTCTATAAGTTATTTACTTGAAGATCAGAATACTGTTAATAGTTTAAAATTGAAAACTCTAAAATAACTACTTTTGTTCTATAAGTTATTTACTTGGAACAGAATTTTGTAGCAATGTAAAATCAAAATCTTCTAACTAATACTTTAGTTCTTTAAGTTATTTAGTTGAAGATCAGAATTTTGCTAATAGTTTAAAATTAAAAACCCTAAAATAACTACTTTTGTTCTATAAGTTATTTACTTGAAGATCTGCATTTTGTTAATAGTTTAAAATTAAAAACTCTAAATTAACCACTTCTGTTCTATAAGTTATTTACTTGAAGATCAGAATATTGTTAATAGTTTAAAATTGAAAACCCTAAAATAATTACTTTTCTTCTATAAGTTATTTACTTGAAGATCTGCATTTTGTTATTAGTTTAAAATTAAAAACTCTAAATTAACTACTTCTGTTCTATAAGTTATTTACTTGAAAATCAGCATTTTGTTAATAGTTTAAAATTAAAAACTCTAAGTTAACTACTTCTGGTCTATAAGTTATTAATTTGAAAATCACTATTTTGTTAATAGTTTCAAATTAAAGCTATAAACTAACTACTTTTGTTCTTTTAGTTTTTTAATTAAAGAACAGAAATTTGTAGACAATTTAAAATCGAGATCTTCAAACTAATACTTTAGTTCTTTAAGTTATTTACTTGAAGATCAGAATTTTGTTAATAGTTTAAAATTGAAAACTCTAAAATAACTACTTTTGTTCTATAAGTTATTTAATAAATAATTAGAATTATTAGCTCTTGAAAATTTATATAAATATAATATCAGTAATGAGCTAAGTTAACAATAAATCAAACTAATATTTATTTATTTATTGTTTGATTTATTGTTAACTTAGCTCATTACTGATATTATATTTATATAAGTTATTTACTTGAAGAACAGAATTTTGTAGCAATTTAAAATCAAAATCTTCTAACTAATACTTTAGTTCCTTAAGTTATTTACTTAATTAACTAATTAATAAATTAACTACTTCTGTTCTATAAGTTATTTACATGAAGATCAGAATTTTGTTAATAGTTTAAAATTGAAAACCCTAAAATAACTACTTTTGTTCTATAAGTTATTTACTTGAAGATCTGCATTTTGTTAATAGTTTAAAATTAAAAACTCTAAATTAACTACTTCTGTTCTATAAGTTATTTACATGAAGATCAGAATTTTGTTAATAGCTTAAAATTGAAAACCCTAAAATAACTGCTTTTGCTCTATAAGTTATTTACTTAAAGATCTGCATTTTGTTAAAAGTTTAAAATTAAAAACTCTAAATTAACTACTTCTGTTCTATAAGTTAATTACTTGAAGATCAGAATACTGTTAATAGTTCAAAATTGAAAACTCTAAAATAACTACTTTTGTTCTTTTAGTTATTTACTTGAAGATCAGAATTTTGTTAATAGTTTAAAATTGAAAACCCTAAAATAACTATTTTTGTTGTATAAGTTATTTACATGAAGATCAGAATTTTGTAGCAATGTAAAATCAAAATCTTCTAACTAATACTTTAGTTCTTTAAGTTATTTACATGAAGATCAGAATTTTGCTAATAGTTTAAAATTAAAAACTCTAAATTAACTACTTCTGTTCTATAAGTTATTTACATGAAGATCAGAATTTTGTTAATAGTTTAAAATTGAAAACCCTAAAATAACTACTTTCGTTCTATAAGTTATTTACTTAAAGATCTGCATTTTGTTAATAGTTTAAAATTAAAAACTCTAAATTAACTACTTCTGTTCTATAAGTTATTTACTTGAAGATCAGAATACTGTTAATAGTTTAAAATTGAAAACTCTAAAATAACTACTTTTGTTCTATAAGTTATTTACTTGGAACAGAATTTTGTAGCAATGTAAAATCAAAATCTTCTAACTAATACTTTAGTTCTTTAAGTTATTTAGTTGAAGATCAGAATTTTGCTAATAGTTTAAAATTAAAAACCCTAAAATAACTACTTTTGTTCTATAAGTTATTTACTTGAAGATCTGCTTTTTGTTAATAGTTTAAAATTAAAGCTATAATCTAACTACTTTTGTTCTTTTAGTTATTTACTTAAAGAACAGAAATTTGTAGACAATTTAAAATTGAAGTCTTCAAACTAATACTTTAGTTCTTTAAGTTATTTACTTGAAGATCAGAATTTTGTTAATAGTTTAAAATTGAAAACCCTAAAATTACTATTTTTGTTCTATAAGTTATTTACTTGAAGATCTGGATTTTGTTAATAGTTTAAAATTAAAAACTCTAAATTAACTACTTCTGTTCTATAAGTTATTAACTTGAAGATCAGAATACTGTTAATAGTTTAAAATTGAAAACTCTAAAATAACTACTTTTGTTTTATAAGTTATTTACTTGAAGAACAGAATTTTGTAGCAATGTAAAATCAAAATCTTCTAACTAATACTTTAGTTCTTTAAGTTATTTACTTGAGGATTAGAATTTTGCTAATAGTTTAAAATTGAAAACCCTAAAATAACTACTTTTGTTCTATAAGTTATTTACTTGAAGATCTGCATTTTGTTAATAGTTTAAAATTAAAGCTATAATTTAACTACTTTTGTTCTTTTAGTTATTTACTTAAAGAACAGAAATTTGTAGACAATTTAAAATCGAAGTCTTCAAACTAATACTTTAGTTCTTTAAGTTATTTACTTGAAGATCAGAATTTTGTTAATAGTTTAAAATTGAAAACCCTAAAATTACTATTTTTGTTCTATAAGTTATTTACTTGAAGATCTGGATTTTGTTAATAGTTTAAAATTAAAAACTCTAAATTAACTACTTCTGTTCTATAAGTTATTTACTTGAAGATCAGAATGTTGTTAATAGTTTAAAACAGAAAACTCTAAAATAACTACTTTTGTTCTATAAGTTATTTACTTGAAGATCTGCATTTTGTTAATAGTTTAAAATTAAAAACTCTAAATTAACTACTTCTGTTCTATAAGTTATTTACTTGAAGATCAGAATTTTGTTAATAGTTTAAAATTGAAAACCCTAAAATACCTACATTTGTTCTATAAGTTATTTACTTGAAGATTTGCATTTTGTTAATAGTTTAAAATTGAAAACTCTAAAATAACTACTTCTGTTCTATAAGTTATTTATTTGAAAATCACTATTTTCTTAATAGTTTCAAATTAAAGCTATAAACTAACTACTTTTGTTCTTTTAGTTTTTTACTTAAAGAACAGAAATTTGTAGACAATTTAAAATCGAGATCTTCAAACCAATACGTTAGTTCTTTAAGTTATTTACTTGAAGATCAGAATTTTGTTAATAGTTTAAAATTGAAAACCCTAAAATAACTATTTTTGTTCTATAAGTTATTTACTTGAAGATCTGCATTTTGTTAATAGTTTAAAATTAAAAACTCTAAATTAACCACTTCTGTTCTATAAGTTATTTACTTGAAGATCAGAATATTGTTAATAGTTTAAAATTGAAAACCCTAAAATAAATACTTTTGTTCTATAAGTTATTTACTTGAAGATCTGCATTTTGTTATTAGTTTAAAATTAAAAACTCTAAATCAACTACTTCTGTTCTATAAGTTATTTACTTGAAAATCAGCTGTTTGTTAATAGTTTAAAATTAAAAACTCTAAGTTAACTACTTCTGGTCTATAAGTTATTTATTTGAAAATCACTATTTTGTTAATAGTTTCAAATTAAAGCTATAAACTAACTACTTTTGTTCTTTTGGTTTTTTAATTAAAGAACAGAAATTTGTAGACAATTTAAAATCGAGATCTTCAAACTAATACTTTAGTTCTTTAAGTTATTTACTTGAAGATCAGAATTTTGTTAATAGTTTAAAATTGAAAACTCTAAAATAACTACTTTTGTTCTATAAGTTATTTAATAAATAATTAGAATTATTAGCTCTTGAAAATTTATATAAATATAATATCAGTAATGAGCTAAGTTAACAATAAATCAAACTAATATTTATTTATTTATTGTTTGATTTATTGTTAACTTAGCTCATTACTGATATTATATTTATATAAGTTATTTACTTGAAGAACAGAATTTTGTAGCAATTTAAAATCAAAATCTTCTAACTAATACTTTAGTTCCTTAAGTTATTTACTTAATTAACTAATTAATAAATTAACTACTTCTGTTCTATAAGTTATTTACATGAAGATCAGAATTTTGTTAATAGTTTAAAATTGAAAACCCTAAAATAACTACTTTTGTTCTATAAGTTATTTACTTGAAGATCTGCATTTTGTTAATAGTTTAAAATTAAAAACTCTAAATTAACTACTTCTGTTCTATAAGTTATTTACATGAAGATCAGAATTTTGTTAATAGTTTAAAATTGAAAACCCTAAAATAACTGCTTTTGTTCTATAAGGTATTTACTTAAAGATCTGCATTTTGTTAATAGTTTAAAATTAAAAACTCTAAATTAACTACTTCTGTTCTATAAGTTAATTACTTGAAGATCAGAATACTGTTAATAGTTCAAAATTGAAAACTCTAAAATAACTACTTTTGTTCTATAAGTTATTTACTTGAAGAACAGAATTTTGTAGCAATGTAAAATCAAAATCTTCTAACTAATACTTTAGTTCTTTAAGTTATTTACATGAAGATCAGAATTTTGCTAATAGTTTAAAATTGAAAACCCTAAAATAACTACTTTTGTTCTATAAGTTATTTACTTGAAGATCTGCATTTTGTTAATAGTTTAAAATTAAAGCTATAATCTAACTACTTTTGTTCTTTTAGTTATTTACTTAAAGAACAGAAATTTGTAGACAATTTAAAATCGAAGTCTTCAAACTAATACTTTAGTTCTTTAAGTTATTTACTTGAAGATCAGAATTTTGTTAATAGTTTAAAATTGAAAACCCTAAAATAACTATTTTTGTTCTATAAGTTATTTACTTGAAGATCTGGATTTTGTTAATAGTTTAAAATTAAAAACTCTAAATTAACTACTTCTGTTCTATAAGTTATTTACTTGAAGATCAGAATGTTGTTAATAGTTTAAAATTAAAAACTCTAAATTAACTACTTCTGTTCTATAAGTTATTTACTTGAAGATCAGAATTTTGTTAATAGTTTAAAATTGAAAACTCTAAAATAACTACTTTTTTTCTATAAGTTATTTACTTGAAGATCTGCATTTTGTTAATTGTTTAAAATTAAAAACTCTAAATTAACTACTTCTGTTCTATAAGTTATTTACTTGAAGATCAGAATACTGTTAATAGTTTAAAATTGAAAACTCTAAAATAACTACTTTTGTTTTATAAGTTATTTACTTGAAGAACAGAATTTTGTAGCAATGTAAAATCAAAATCTTCTAACTAATACTTTAGTTCTTTAAGTTATTTACTAGAAGATTAGAATTTTGCTAATAGTTTAAAATTGAAAACCCTAAAATAACTACTTTTGTTCTATAAGTTATTTACTTGAAGATCTGCATTTTGTTAATAGTTTAAAAATGAAAACCCTAAAATAACTACTTTTGTTCTATAAGTTATTTACTTGAAGATCAGAATTTTGTTAATAGTTAAAAAATTAAAAACTCTAAATTAACTACTTCTGTTCTATAAGTTATTTACATGAAGATCAGAATTTTGTTAATAGTTTAAAAATGAAAACCCTAAAATAACTACTTTTGTTCTATAAGTTATTTACTTGAAGATCTGCATTTTGTTAATAGTTCAAAATTAAAAACTCTAAATTAACTATTTCTGTTCTATAAGTTATTTACATGAAGATCAGAATTTTGTTAATAGTTTAAAATTGAAAACTCTAAAATAACTACTTTTGTTCTATAAGTTATTTACTTGAAGAACAGAATTTTGTAGCAATTTAAAATTAAAATCTTCTAACTAATACTTTAGTTCCTTAAGTTATTTACTTGAAGATCAGAATTTTGTTAATAGTTTAAAATTAAAAACTCTAAATTAACTACTTCTGTTCTATAAGTTATTTACATGAAGATCAGAATTTAGTTAATAGTTTAAAATTGAAAACTCTAAAATAACTACTTTTGTTCTATAATTTATTTACTTGAAGAACAGAATTTTGTAGCAATTTAAAATCAAAATCTTCTGACTAATACTTTAGTTCCTTAAGTTATTTACTTGAAGATCAGAATTTTGTTAATAGATTAAAATTGAAAACCCTAAAATAACTACTTTTGTTCTATAAGTTATTTACTTGAAGATTTGCATTTTGTTAATAGTTTAACATTAAAAACTCTAAATTAACTACTTCTGTTCTATAAGTTATTTACTTGAAGATCAGAATGATGTTAATAGTTTAAAATTGAAAACTCTAAAATAACTACTTTTGTTCTATAAGTTATTTACTTGAAGAACAGAATTTTGTAGCAATTTAAAAACAAAATCTTCTAACTAATACTTTAGTTCCTTAAGTTATTTACTTGAAGATCAGAATTTTGTTAATAGTTTAAAATTGAAAACCCTAAAATAACTACTTTTGTTCTATAAGTTATTTACTTGAAGATCTGCATTTTGTTAATAGTTTAAAATTAAAAACTCTAAATTAACTACTTCTGTTCTATAAGTTATTTACTTAAAGAACAGAAATTTGTAGACAATTTAAAATCGAAGTCTTCAAACTAATACTTTAGTTCTTTAAGTTATTTACTTGAAGATCAGAATTTTGTTAATAGTTTAAAATTGATAACCCTAAAATTACTATTTTTGTTCTATAAGTTATTTACTTGAAGATCTGGATTTTGTTAATAGTTTAAAATTAAAAACTCTAAATTAACTAATTCTTCAGATTGAAGATCTGCATTTTGTTAATAGTTTTAAATTAAAAACTCTAAATTAACTACTTCTGTTCTATAAGTTATTTACTTGAAGATCAGAATATTGTTAATAGTTTAAAATTGAAAACCCTAAAATAACTACTTTTGTTCTATAAGTTATTTACTTGAAGAACAGAATTTTGTAGCAATTTAAAAACAAAATCTTCTAACTAATACTTTAGTTCCTTAAGTTATTTACTTGAAGATCAGAATTTTGTTAATAGTTTAAAATTGAAAACTCTAAATTAACTACTTCTGTTCTATAAGTTATTTATTTGAAAATCACTATTTTCTTAATAGTTTCAAATTAAAGCTATAAACTAACTACTTTTGTTCTTTTAGTTTTTTACTTAAAGAACAGAAATTTGTAGACAATTTAAAATCGAGATCTTCAAACTAATACGTTAGTTCTTTAAGTTATTTACTTGAAGATCAGAATTTTGTTAATAGTTTAAAATTGAAAACCCTAAAATAACTATTTTTGTTCTATAAGTTATTTACTTGAAGATCTGCATTTTGTTAATAGTTTAAAATTAAAAACTCTAAATTAACCACTTCTGTTCTATAAGTTATTTACTTGAAGATCAGAATATTGTTAATAGTTTAAAATTGAAAACCCTAAAATAAATACTTTTGTTCTATAAGTTATTTACTTGAAGATCTGCATTTTGTTATTAGTTTAAAATTAAAAACTCTAAATTAACTACTTCTGTTCTATAAGTTATTTACTTGAAAATCAGCTGTTTGTTAATAGTTTAAAATTAAAAACTCTAAGTTAACTACTTCTGGTCTATAAGTTATTTATTTGAAAATCACTATTTTGTTAATAGTTTCAAATTAAAGCTATAAACTAACTACTTTTGTTCTTTTAGTTTTTTAATTAAAGAACAGAAATTTGTAGACAATTTAAAATCGAGATCTTCAAACTAATACTTTAGTTCTTTAAGTTATTTACTTGAAGATCAGAATTTTGTTAATAGTTTAAAATTGAAAACTCTAAAATAACTACTTTTGTTCTATAAGTTATTTAATAAATAATTAGAATTATTAGCTCTTGAAAATTTATATAAATATAATATCAGTAATGAGCTAAGTTAACAATAAATCAAACTAATATTTATTTATTTATTGTTTGATTTATTGTTAACTTAGCTCATTACTGATATTATATTTATATAAGTTATTTACTTGAAGAACAGAATTTTGTAGCAATTTAAAATCAAAATCTTCTAACTAATACTTTAGTTCCTTAAGTTATTTACTTAATTAACTAATTAATAAATTAACTACTTCTGTTCTATAAGTTATTTACATGAAGATCAGAATTTTGTTAATAGTTTAAAATTGAAAACCCTAAAATAACTACTTTTGTTCTATAAGTTATTTACTTGAAGATCTGCATTTTGTTAATAGTTTAAAATTAAAAACTCTAAATTAACTACTTCTGTTCTATAAGTTATTTACATGAAGATCAGAATTTTGTTAATAGTTTAAAATTGAAAACCCTAAAATAACTGCTTTTGTTCTATAAGGTATTTACTTAAAGATCTGCATTTTGTTAATAGTTTAAAATTAAAAACTCTAAATTAACTACTTCTGTTCTATAAGTTAATTACTTGAAGATCAGAATACTGTTAATAGTTCAAAATTGAAAACTCTAAAATAACTACTTTTGTTCTATAAGTTATTTACTTGAAGAACAGAATTTTGTAGCAATGTAAAATCAAAATCTTCTAACTAATACTTTAGTTCTTTAAGTTATTTACATGAAGATCAGAATTTTGCTAATAGTTTAAAATTGAAAACCCTAAAATAACTACTTTTGTTCTATAAGTTATTTACTTGAAGATCTGCATTTTGTTAATAGTTTAAAATTAAAGCTATAATCTAACTACTTTTGTTCTTTTAGTTATTTACTTAAAGAACAGAAATTTGTAGACAATTTAAAATCGAAGTCTTCAAACTAATACTTTAGTTCTTTAAGTTATTTACTTGAAGATCAGAATTTTGTTAATAGTTTAAAATTGAAAACCCTAAAATAACTATTTTTGTTCTATAAGTTATTTACTTGAAGATCTGGATTTTGTTAATAGTTTAAAATTAAAAACTCTAAATTAACTACTTCTGTTCTATAAGTTATTTACTTGAAGATCAGAATGTTGTTAATAGTTTAAAATTAAAAACTCTAAATTAACTACTTCTGTTCTATAAGTTATTTACTTGAAGATCAGAATTTTGTTAATAGTTTAAAATTGAAAACTCTAAAATAACTACTTTTTTTCTATAAGTTATTTACTTGAAGATCTGCATTTTGTTAATTGTTTAAAATTAAAAACTCTAAATTAACTACTTCTGTTCTATAAGTTATTTACTTGAAGATCAGAATACTGTTAATAGTTTAAAATTGAAAACTCTAAAATAACTACTTTTGTTTTATAAGTTATTTACTTGAAGAACAGAATTTTGTAGCAATGTAAAATCAAAATCTTCTAACTAATACTTTAGTTCTTTAAGTTATTTACTAGAAGATTAGAATTTTGCTAATAGTTTAAATTTGAAAACCCTAAAATAACTACTTTTGTTCTATAAGTTATTTACTTGAAGATCTGCATTTTGTTAATAGTTTAAAAATGAAAACCCTAAAATAACTACTTTTGTTCTATAAGTTATTTACTTGAAGATCAGAATTTTGTTAATAGTTAAAAAATTAAAAACTCTAAATTAACTACTTCTGTTCTATAAGTTATTTACATGAAGATCAGAATTTTGTTAATAGTTTAAAAATGAAAACCTTAAAATAACTACTTTTGTTCTATAAGTTATTTACTTGAAGATCTGCATTTTGTTAATAGTTTAAAATTAAAAACTCTAAATTAACTATTTCTGTTCTATAAGTTATTTACATGAAGATCAGAATTTTGTTAATAGTTTAAAATTGAAAACTCTAAAATAACTACTTTTGTTCTATAAGTTATTTACTTGAAGAACAGAATTTTGTAGCAATTTAAAATTAAAATCTTCTAACTAATACTTTAGTTCCTTAAGTTATTTACTTGAAGATCAGAATTTTGTTAATAGTTTAAAATTAAAAACTCTAAATTAACTACTTCTGTTCTATAAGTTATTTACATGAAGATCAGAATTTAGTTAATAGTTTAAAATTGAAAACTCTAAAATAACTACTTTTGTTCTATAATTTATTTACTTGAAGAACAGAATTTTGTAGCAATTTAAAATCAAAATCTTCTGACTAATACTTTAGTTCCTTAAGTTATTTACTTGAAGATCAGAATTTTGTTAATAGATTAAAATTGAAAACCCTAAAATAACTACTTTTGTTCTATAAGTTATTTACTTGAAGATTTGCATTTTGTTAATAGTTTAACATTAAAAACTCTAAATTAACTACTTCTGTTCTATAAGTTATTTACTTGAAGATCAGAATGATGTTAATAGTTTAAAATTGAAAACTCTAAAATAACTACTTTTGTTCTATAAGTTATTTACTTGAAGAACAGAATTTTGTAGCAATTTAAAAACAAAATCTTCTAACTAATACTTTAGTTCCTTAAGTTATTTACTTGAAGATCAGAATTTTGTTAATAGTTTAAAATTGAAAACCCTAAAATAACTACTTTTGTTCTATAAGTTATTTACTTGAAGATCTGCATTTTGTTAATAGTTTAAAATTAAAAACTCTAAATTAACTACTTCTGTTCTATAAGTTATTTACATGAAGATCAGAATATTGTTAATAGTTTAAAATTGATAACTCGAAAATAACTACTTTTGTTCTATAAGTTATTTACTTGCAGATCTGCATTTTGTTAATAGTTTAAAATTAAAAACTCTAAATTAACTACTTCTGTTCTATAAGTTATTTACATGAAGATCAGTATTTTGTTAATAGTTTAAAATTGAAAACCCTAAAATAACTACTTTTGTTCTATAAGTTATTTACTTGAAGATCTGCATTTTGTTAATAGTTTTAAATTAAAAACTCTAAATTAACTACTTCTGTTCTATAAGTTATTTACTTGAAGATCAGAATATTGTTAATAGTTTAAAATTGAAAACCCTAAAATAACTACTTTTGTTCTATAAGTTATTTACTTGAAGAACAGAATTTTGTAGCAATTTAAAAACAAAATCTTCTAACTAATACTTTAGTTCCTTAAGTTATTTACTTGAAGATCAGAATTTTGTTAATAGTTTAAAATTGAAAACCCTAAAATAACTACTTTTGTTCTATAAGTTATTTACTTGAAGATCTGCATTTTGTTAATAGTTTTAAATTAAAAACTCTAAATTAACTACTTTTGTTCTATAAGTTATTTACTTGTAGAACAGAATTTTGTAGCAATTTAAAATCAAAATCTTCTAACTAATACTTTAGTTCCTTAAGTTATTTACTTGAAGATCAGAATTTTGTTAATAGTTTAAAATTGAAAACCCTAAAATAACTACTTTTGTTCTATAAGTTATTTACATGAAGATCAGTATTTTGTTAATATTTTAAAATTGAAAACCCTAAAATAACTACTTTTGTTCTATAAGTTATTTACTTGTAGAACAGAATTTTGTAGCAATTTAAAATCAAAATCTTCTAACTAATACTTTAGTTCCTTAAGTTATTTACTTGAAGATCAGAATTTTGTTAATAGTTTAAAATTGAAAACCCTAAAATAACTACTTTTGTTCTATAAGTTATTTACTTGAAGATCAGAATATTGTTAATAGTTTAAAATTGAAAACTCTAAAATAACTACTTTAGTTCTATAAGTTATTTACTTGTAGAACAGAATTTTGTAGCAATTTAAAATCAAAATCTTCTAACTAATACTTTAGTTCCTTAAGTTATTTACTTGAAGATCAGAATTTTGTTAATAGTTTAAAATTGAAAACCCTAAAATAACTACTTTTGTTCTATAAGTTATTTACTTGAAGATCTGCATTTTGTTAATAGTTTTAAATTAAAAACTCTAAATTAACTACTTCTGTTCTATAAGTTATTTACTTGAAGATCAGAATATTGTTAATAGTTTAAAATTAAAAACTCTAAAATAACTACTTTAGTTCTATAAGTTATTTACTTGTAGAACAGAATTTTGTAGCAATTTAAAATCAAAATCTTCTAACTAATACTTTAGTTCCTTAAGTTATTTACTTGAAGATCAGAATTTTGTTAATAGTTTAAAATTGAAAACCCTAAAATAACTACTTTTGTTCTATAGATTATTTACTTGAAGAACAGAATTTTGTAGCAATGTAAAGTCAAAATCTTCTAACTAATACTTTAGTTCTTTAAGTTATTTTCTTGAAGATCAGAATTTTGTTAATAGTTTAAAATTGTAAACCCTAAAATAACTACTTTTGTTCTATAAGTTATTTACTTGTAGAACAGAATTTTGTAGCAATTTAAAATCAAAATCTTCTAACTAATACTTTAGTTCCTTAAGTTATTTACTTGAAGATCTGCATTTTGTTAATAGTTTAAAATTAAAAACTCTAAATTAACTACTTCTGTTCTATAAGTTATTTACATGAAGATCAGAATTTTGTTAATAGTTTAAAATTGAAAACTCTAAAATAACTACTTTTGTTCTATAATTTATTTACTTGAAGAACAGAATTTTGTAGCAATTTAAAATCAAAATTTTCTGACTAATACTTTAGTTCCTTAAGTTATTTACTTGAAGATCAGAATTTTGTTAATAGATTAAAATTGAAAACCCTAAAATAACTACTTTTGTTCTATAAGTTATTTACTTGAAGATTTGCATTTTGTTAATAGTTTAACATTAAAAACTCTAAATTAACTACTTCTGTTCTATAAGTTATTTACTTGAAGATCAGAATGATGTTAATAGTTTAAAATTGAAAACTCTAAAATAACTACTTTTGTTCTATAAGTTATTTACTTGAAGAACAGAATTTTGTAGCAATTTAAAATCAAAATCTTCTAACTAATACTTTAGTTCCTTAAGTTATTTACTTGAAGATCAGAATTTTGTTAATAGTTTAAAATTGAAAACCCTAAAATAACTACTTTTGTTCTATAAGTTATTTACTTGAAGATCTGCATTTTGTTAATAGTTTAAAATTAAAAACTCTAAATTAACTACTTCTGTTCTATAAGTTATTTACATGAAGATCAGAATATTGTTAATAGTTTAAAATTAAAAACTCGAAAATAACTACTTTTGTTCTATAAGTTATTTACTTGAAGAACAGAATTTTGTAGCATTGTAAAATCAAAATCTTCTAACTAATACTTTAGTTCTTTAAGTTATTTACTTGAAGATCAGAATTTTGCTAATCGTTTTAAATTGAAAACCCTAAAATAACTACTTTTGTTCTATAAGTTATTTACTTGCAGATCTGCATTTTGTTAATAGTTTAAAATTAAAAACTCTAAATTAACTACTTCTGTTCTATAAGTTATTTACATGAAGATCAGTATTTTGTTAATAGTTTAAAATTGAAAACCCTAAAATAACTACTTTTGTTCTATAAGTTATTTACTTGAAGATCTGCATTTTGTTAATAGTTTTAAATTAAAAACTCTAAATTAACTACTTCTGTTCTATAAGTTATTTACTTGAAGATCAGAATATTGTTAATAGTTTAAAATTAAAAACTCTAAAATAACTACTTTTGTTCTATAAGTTATTTACATGAAGATCAGTATTTTGTTAATAGTTTAAAATTGAAAACCCTAAAATAACTACTTTTGTTCTATAAGTTATTTACTTGTAGAACAGAATTTTGTAGCAATTTAAAATCAAAATCTTCTAACTAATACTTTGGTTCCTTAAGTTATTTACTTGAAGATCAGAATTTTGCTAATAGTTTAAAATTGTAAAACCCTAAAATAACTACTTTTGTTCTATAAGTTATTTACTTGAAGATCAGAATTTTGCTAATAGTTTAAAATTGAAAACCCTAAAATAACTACTTTTGTTCTATAAGTTATTTACTTGAAGATTTGCATTTTGTTAATAGTTTAAAATTAAAAACTCTAAATTAACTACTTCTGTTCTATAAGTTATTTACATGAAGATCAAAATATTGTTAATAGTTTAAAATTGAAAACTCTAAAATAACTACTTTTGTTCTACAAGTTATTTACTTGAAGAACAGAATTTTGTAGCAATGTAAAATCAAAATCTTCTAACTAATACTTTAGTTCTTTAAGTTATTTACTTGAAGATCAGAATTTTGCTAATAGTTTAAAATTGAAAACCCTAAAATAACTACTTTTGTTCTATAAGTTATTTACTTGAAGATCTGCATTTTGTTAATAGTTTAAAATTAAAAACTCTAAATTAACTACTTCTGTTCAATAAGTTATTTACATGAAGATCAGTTTTTTTTAATAGTTTAAAATTGAAAACCCTAAAATAACTACTTTTGTTCTATAAGTTATTTACTTGCAGATCTGCATTTTGTTAATAGTTTAAAATTAAAAACTCTAAATTAACTACTTCTGTTCTATAAGTTATTTACATGAAGATCAGTATTTTGTTAATAGTTTAAAATTGAAAACCCTAAAATAACTACTTTTGTTCTATAAGTTATTTACTTGAAGATCTGCATTTTGTTAATAGTTTTAAATTAAAAACTCTAAATTAACTACTTCTGTTCTATAAGTTATTTACATGAAGATCAGTATTTTGTTAATAGTTTAAAATTGAAAACCCTAAAATAACTACTTTTGTTCTATAAGTTATTTACTTGAAGATCTGCATTTTGTTAATAGTTTTAAATTAAAAACTCTAAATTAACTACTTCTGTTCTATAAGTTATTTACTTGAAGATCAGAATATTGTTAATAGTTTAAAATTGAAAACTCTAAAATAACTACTTTTGTTCTATAAGTTATTTACTTGTATAACAGAATTTTGTAGCAATTTAAAATCAAAATCTTCTAACTAATACTTTAGTTCCTTAAGTTATTTACTTGAAGATCAGAATTTTGTTAATAGTTTAAAATTGAAAACCCTAAAATAACTACTTTTGTTCTATAAGTTATTTACATGAAGATCAGTATTTTGTTAATATTTTAAAATTGAAAACTCTAAAATAACTACTTTTGTTCTATAAGTTATTTACTTGTAGAACAGATATTTGTAGCAATTTAAAATCAAAATCTTCTAACTAATACTTTAGTTCCTTAAGTTATTTACTTGAAGATCAGAATTTTGTTAATAGTTTAAAATTGAAAACCCTAAAATAACTACTTTTGTTCTATAAGTTATTTACTTGAAGATCAGAATATTGTTAATAGTTTAAAATTGAAAACTCTAAAATAACTATTTTAGTTCTATAAGTTATTTACTTGTAGAACAGAATTTTGTAGCAATTTAAAATCAAAATCTTCTAACTAATACTTTAGTTCCTTAAGTTATTTACTTGAAGATCAGAATTTTGTTAATAGTTTAAAATTGAAAACCCTAAAATAACTACTTTTGTTCTATAGGTTATTTACTTGAAGAACAGAATTTTGTAGCAATGTAAAGTCAAAATGTTCTAACTAATACTTTAGTTCTTTAAGTTATTTTCTTGAAGATCAGAATTTTGTTAATAGTTTAAAATTGAAAACCCTAAAATAACTACTTTTGTTCTATAAGTTATTTACATGAAGATCAGTATTTTGTTAATATTTTAAAATTGAAAACCCTAAAATAACTACTTTTGTTCTATAAGTTATTTACTTGTAGAACAGAATTTTGTAGCAATTTAAAATCAAAATCTTCTAACTAATACTTTAGTTCCTTAAGTTATTTACTTGAAGATCTGCATTTTGTTAATAGTTTAAAATTAAAAACTCTAAATTAACTACTTCTGTTCTATAAGTTAATTACATGAAGATCAGAATTTTGTTAATAGTTTAAAATTGAAAACTCTAAAATAACTACTTTTGTTCTATAATTTATTTACTTGAAGAACAGAATTTTGTAGCAATTTAAAATCAAAATCTTCTGACTAATACTTTAGTTCCTTAAGTTATTTACTTGAAGATCAGAATTTTGTTAATAGATTAAAATTGAAAACCCTAAAATAACGACTTTTGTTCTATAAGTTATTTACTTGAAGATTTGCATTTTGTTAATAGTTTAACATTAAAAACTCTAAATTAACTACTTCTGTTCTATAAGTTATTTACTTGAAGATCAGAATGATGTTAATAGTTTAAAATTGAAAACTCTAAAATAACTACTTTTGTTCTATAAGTTATTTACTTGAAGAACAGAATTTTGTAGCAATTTAAAATCAAAATCTTCTAACTAACACTTTAGTTCCATAAGTTATTTACTTGAAGATCAGAATTTTGTTAATAGTTTAAAATCGAAAACCCTAAAATAACTACTTTTGTTCTATAAGTTATTTACTTGAAGATCTGCATTTTGTTAATAGTTTAAAATTAAAAACTCTAAATTAACTACTTCTGTTCTATAAGTTATTTACATGAAGATCAGAATATTGTTAATAGTTTAAAATTGATAACTCGAAAATAACAACTTTTGTTCTATAAGTTATTTACTTGCAGATCTGCATTTTGTTAATAGTTTAAAATTAAAAACTCTAAATTAACTACTTCTGTTCTATAAGTTATTTACATGAAGATCAGTATTTTGTTAATAGTTTAAAATTGTAAACCCTAAAATAACTACTTTTGTTCTATAAGTTATTTACTTGAAGATCTGCATTTTGTTAATAGTTTTAAATTAAAAACTCTAAATTAACTACTTCTGTTCTATAAGTTATTTACTTGAAGATCAGAATATTGTTAATAGTTTAAAATTAAAAACTCTAAAATAACTACTTTTGTTCTATAAGTTATTTACTTGTAGAACAGAATTTTGTAGCAATTTAAAATCAAAATCTACTAACTAATACTTTAGTTCCTTAAGTTATTTACTTGAAGATCAGAATTTTGTTAATAGTTTAAAATTGAAAACCCTAAAATAACTACTTTTGTTCTATAAGTTATTTACATGAAGATCAGTATTTTGTTAATAGTTTAAAATTGAAAACCCTAAAATAACTACTTTTGTTCTATAAGTTATTTACTTGTAGAACAGAATTTTGTAGCAATTTAAAATCAAAATCTTCTAACTAATACTTTGGTTCCTTAAGTTATTTACTTGAAGATCAGAATTTTGCTAATAGTTTAAAATTGAAAACCCTAAAATAACTACTTTTGTTCTATAAGTTATTTACTTGAAGATCAGAATTTTGCTAATAGTTTAAAATTGAAAACCCTAAAATAACTACTTTTGTTCTACAAGTTATTTACTTGAAGAACAGAATTTTGTAGCAATGTAAAATCAAAATCTTCTAACTAATACTTTAGTTCTTTAAGTTATTTACTTGAAGATCAGAATTTTGCTAATAGTTTAAAATTGAAAACCCTAAAATAACTACTTTTGTTCTATAAGTTATTTACTTGAAGATCTGCATTTTGTTAATAGTTTAAAATTAAAAACTCTAAATTAACTACTTCTGTTCAATAAGTTATTTACATGAAGATTAGTATTTTGTTAATAGTTTAAAATTGAAAACCCTAAAATAACTACTTTTGTTCTATAATTTATTTACTTGAAGATCTGCATTTTGTTAATAGTTTAAAATTAAAAACTCTAAATTAACTACTTCTGTTCTATAAGTTATTTACTTGAAGATCAGAATTTTGCTAATAGTTTAAAATTGAAAACCCTAAAATAACTACTTTTGTTCTATAAGTTATTTACTTGAAGATCTGCATTTTGTTAATAGTTTAAAATTAAAAACTCTAAATTAACTACTTCTGTTCTATAAGTTATTTACTTGAAGATCAGAATATTGTTAATAGTTTAAAATTAAAAACTCTAAAATAACTACTTTTGTTCTATAAGTTATTTACTTGTAGAACAGAATTTTGTAGCAATTTAAAATCAAAATCTTCTAACTAATACTTTAGTTCCTTATGTTATTTACTTGAAGATCAGAATTTTGTTAATAGTTTAAAATTGAAAACCCTAAAATAACTACTTTTGTTCTATAAGTTATTTACATGAAGATCAGTATTTTGTTAATAGTTTAAAATTGAAAACCCTAAAATAACTACTTTTGTTCTATAAGTTATTTACTTGTAGAACAGAATTTTGTAGCAATTTAAAATCAAAATCTTCTAACTAATACTTTGGTTCCTTAAGTTATTTACTTGAAGATCAGAATTTTGCTAATAGTTTAAAATTGAAAACCCTAAAATAACTACTTTTGTTCTATAAGTTATTTACTTGAAGATTTGCATTTTGTTAATAGTTTAAAATTAAAAACTCTAAATTACCTACTTCTGTTCTATAAGTTATTTACATGAAGATCAAAATATTGTTAATAGTTTAAAATTGAAAACTCTAAAATAACTACTTTTGTTCTACAAGTTATTTACTTGAAGAACAGAATTTTGTAGCAATGTAAAATCAAAATCTTCTAACTAATACTTTAGTTCTTTAAGTTATTTACTTGAAGATCAGAATTTTGCTAATAGTTTAAAATTGAAAACCCTAAAATAACTACTTTTGTTCTATAAGTTATTTACTTGAAGATCTGCATTTTGTTAATAGTTTAAAATTAAAAACTCTAAATTAACTACTTCTGTTCTATAAGTTATTTACTTGAAGATCAGTATTTTGTTAATAGTTTAAAATTGAAAACCCTAAAATAACTACTTTTGTTCTATAATTTATTTACTTGAAGATCTGCATTTTGTTAATAGTTTAAAATTAAAAACTCTAAATTAACTACTTCTGTTCTATAAGTTATTTACTTGAAGATCAGAATTTTGCTAATAGTTTAAAATTGAAAACCCTAAAATAACTACTTTTTTCTATAAGTTATTTACTTGAAGATCTGCATTTTGTTAATAGTTTAAAATTAAAAACTCTAAATTAACTACTTCTGTTCTATAAGTTATTTACTTGAAGATCAGAATATTGTTAATAGTTTAAAATTGAAAACTATAAAATAACTACTTTTGTTCTATAAGTTATTTACTTGTAGAACAGAATTTTGTAGCAATTTAAAATCAAAATCTTCTAACTAATACTTTAGTTCCTTAAGTTATTTACTTGAAGATCAGAATTTTGTTAATAGTTTAAAATTGAAAACCCTAAAATAACTACTTTTGTTCTATAAGTTATTTACATGAAGATCAGTATTTTGTTAATAGTTTAAAATTGAAAACCCTAAAATAACTACTTTTGTTCTATAAGTTATTTACTTGTAGAACAGAATTTTGTAGCAATTTAAAATCAAAATCTTCTAACTAATACTTTGGTTTCTTAAGTTATTTACTTGAAGATCAGAATTTTGCTAATAGTTTAAAATTGAAAACCCTAAAATAACTACTTTTGTTCTATAAGTTATTTACTTGAAGATCAGAATATTGTTAATAGTTTAAAATTGAAAACTCTAAAATAACTACTTTTGTTCTATAAGTTATTTACTTGTAGAACAGAATTTTGTAGCAATTTAAAATCAAAATCTTCTAACTAATACTTTAGTTCCGTAAGTTATTTACTTGAAGATCAGAATTTTGTTAATAGTTTAAAATTGAAAACCCTAAAATAACTACTTCTGTTCTATAAGTTATTTATATGAAGATCAAAATATTGTTAATAGTTTAAAATTGAAAACTCTAAAATAACTACTTTTGTTCTACAAGTTATTTACTTGAAGAACAGAATTTTGTAGCAATGTAAAATCAAAATCTTCTAACTAATACTTTAGTTCTTTAAGTTATTTACTTGAAGATCAGAATTTTGCTAATAGTTTAAAATTGAAAACCCTAAAGTTACTACTTTTGTTCTATAAGTTATTTACTTGAAGATCTGCATTTTGTTAATAGTTTAAAATTAAAAACTCTAAATTAACTACTTCTGTTCTATAAGTTATTTACATGAAGATCAGAATTTTGTTAATAGTTTAAAATTGAAAACTCTAAAATAACTACTTTTGTTCTATAAGTTATTTACTTGAAGATCTGCATTTTGTTAATAGTTTATAATTAAAAACTCTAAATTAACTACTTCTGTTCTATAAGTTATTTACATGAAGATCAGAATTTTGTTAATAGTTTAAAATTGAAAACTCTAAAATAACTACTTTTGTTCTATAAGTTATTTACTTGAAGAACAGAATTTTGTAGCAATTTAAAATTAAAATCTTCTAACTAATACTTTAGTTCCTTAAGTTATTTACTTGAAGATCAGAATTTTGTTAATAGTTTAAAATTAAAAACTCTAAATTAACTACTTCTGTTCTATAAGTTATTTACATGAAGATCAGAATTTTGTTAATAGATTAAAATTGAAAACCCTAAAATAACTACTTTTGTTCTATAAGTTATTTACTTGAAGATTTGCATTTTGTTAATAGTTTAACATTAAAAACTCTAAATTAACTACTTCTGTTCTATAAGTTATTTACTTGAAGATCAGAATGATGTTAATAGTTTAAAATTGAAAACTCTAAAATAACTACTTTTGTTCTATAAGTTATTTACTTGAAGAACAGAATTTTGTAGCAATTTAAAATCAAAATCTTCTAACTAATACTTTAGTTCCTTAAGTTATTTACTTGAAGATCAGAATTTTGTTAATAGTTTAAAATTGAAAACCCTAAAATAACTACTTTTGTTCTATAAGTTATTTACTTGAAGATCTGCATTTTGTTAATAGTTTAAAATTAAAAACTCTAAATTAACTACTTCTGTTCTATAAGTTATTTACATGAAGATCAGAATATTGTTAATAGTTTAAAATTGATAACTCGAAAATAACTACTTTTGTTCTATAAGTTATTTACTTGAAGAACAGAATTTTGTAGCATTGTAAAATCAAAATCTTCTAACTAATACTTTAGTTCTTTAAGTTATTTACTTGAAGATCAGAATTTTGCTAATCGTTTTAAATTGAAAACCCTAAAATAACTACTTTTGTTCTATAAGTTATTTACTTGCAGATCTGCATTTTGTTAATAGTTTAAAATTAAAAACTCTAAATTAACTACTTCTGTTCTATAAGTTATTTACACGAAGATCAGTATTTTGTTAATATTTTAAAATTGAAAACCCTAAAATAACTACTTTTGTTCTATAAGTTATTTACTTGTAGAACAGAATTTTGTAGCAATTTAAAATCAAAATCTTCTAACTAATACTTTAGTTCCTTAAGTTATTTACTTGAAGATCAGAATTTTGTTAATAATTTAAAATTGAAAACCCTAAAATAACTACTTTTGTTCTATAAGTTATTTACTTGAAGATCAGAATATTGTTAATAGTTTAAAATTGAAAACTCTAAAATAACTACTTTAGTTCTATAAGTTATTTACTTGTAGAACAGAATTTTGTAGCAATTTAAAATCAAAATCTTCTAACTAATACTTTAGTTCCTTAAGTTATTTACTTGAAGATCAGAATTTTGTTAATAGTTTAAAATTGAAAACCCTAAAATAACTACTTTTGTTCTATAGGTTATTTACTTGAAGAACAGAATTTTGTAGCAATGTAAAGTCAAAATCTTCTAACTAATACTTTAGTTCTTTAAGTTATTTTCTTGAAGATCAGAATTTTATAATAGTTTAAAATTGAAAACCCTAAAATAACTAATTTTGTTCTATAAGTTATTTGCTTGAAGATCTGTATTTTGTTAGTAGTTTAAAATTAAAAACTCTAAATTAACTACTTCTGTTCTATAAGTTATTTACTTGAAGATCAGAATTTTGTTAATAGTTTAAAATTGAAAACTCTAAAATAACTACTTTTGTTCTATAAGTTATTTACTTGAAGAACAGAATTTTGTTAATAGTTTAAAATTAAAAACTCTAAATTAACTACTTTTGTTCTATAAGTTATTTACTTGAAGATCTGCATTTTGTTAATAGTTTAAAATTAAAAACTCTAAATTAACTACTTCTGTTCTATAAGTTATTTACTTGAAGATCAGAATATTGTTAATAGTTTAAAATTGAAAACTCTAAAATAACTACTTTTGTTCTATAAGTTATTTACTTGAAGATCTGCATTTTGTTAATAGTTTAAAATTAAAAACTCTAAATTAACTACTTCTGTTCTATAAGTTATTTACATGAAGATCAGAATTTTGTTAATAGTTTAAAATAAAAACTCTAAAATAACTACTTTTGTTCTATAAGTTATTTACTTGAAGAACAGAATTTTGTAGCAATTTAAAACTAAAATCTTCTAACTAATACTTTAGTTCCTTAAGTTATTTACTTGAAGATCAGAATTTTGTCAATAGTTTAAAATTAAAAACTCTATATTAACTACTTCTGTTCTATAAGTTATTTACATGAAGATCAGAATTTTGTTAATAGTTTAAAATTGAAAACTCTGAAATAACTACTTTTGTTCTATAAGTTATTTACTTGAAGAACAGAATTTTGTAGAAATTTAAAATCAAAATCTTCTAACTAATACTTTAGTTCCTTAAGTTATTTACTTGAAGATCAGAATTTTGTTAATAGATAAAAATTGAAAACCCTAAAATAACTACTTTTGTTCTATAAGTTATTTACTTGAAGATTTGCATTTTGTTAAAAGTTTAACATTAAAAACTCTAAATTAACTACTTCTGTTCTATAAGTTATTTACATGAAGATCAGAATTTTGTTAATAGTTTAAAATTGAAAACTCTAAAATAACTACTTTTGTTCTATAAGTTATTTACTTGAAGAACAGAATTTTGTAGCAATTTAAAATTAAAATCTTCTAACTAATACTTTAGTTCCTTAAGTTATTTACTTGAAGATCAGAATTTTGTCAATAGTTTAAAATTAAAAACTCTATATTAACTACTTCTGTTCTATAAGTTATTTACATGAAGATCAGAATTTTGTTAATAGTTTATAATTGAAAACTCTGAAATAACTACTTTTGTTCTATAAGTTATTTACTTGAAGAACAGAATTTTGTAGCAATTTAAAATCAAAATCTTCTAACTAATACTTTAGTTCCTTAAGTTATTTACTTGAAGATCAGAATTTTGTTAATAGATAAAAATTGAAAACCCTAAAATAACTACTTTTGTTCTATAAGTTATTTACTTGAAGATTTGCATTTTGTTAATAGTTTAACATTAAAAACTCTAAATTAACTACTTCTGTTCTATAAGTTATTTACTTGAAGATCAGAATGATGTTAATGGTTTAAAATTGAAAACTCTAAAATAACTACTTTAGTTCTATAAGTTATTTACTTGAAGAACAGAATTTTGTAGCAATTTAAAATCAAAATCTTCTAACTAATACTTTAGTTCCTTAAGTTATTTACTTGAAGATCAGAATTTTGTTAATAGTTTAAAATTGAAAACCCTAAAATAACTACTTTTGTTCTATATGTTATTTACTTGAAGATCTGCATTTTGTTAATAGTTTAAAATTAAAAACTCTAAATTAACTACTTCTGTTCTATAAGTTATTTACATGAAGATCAGAATATTGTTAATAGTTTAAAATTGAAAACTCGAAATAACTACTTTTGTTCTATAAGTTATTTACTTGAAGAACAGAATTTTGTAGCATTGTAAAATCAAAATCTTCTAACTAATACTTTAGTTCTTTAAGTTATTTACTTGAAGATCAGAATTTTGCTAATCGTTTTAAATTGAAAACCCTAAAATAACTACTTTTGTTCTATAAGTTATTTACTTGCAGATCTGCATTTTGTTAATAGTTTAAAATTAAAAACTCTAAATTAACTACTTCTGTTCTATAAGTTATTTACATGAAGATCAGTATTTTGTTAATAGTTTAAAATTGAAAACCCTAAAATAACTACTTTTGTTCTATAAGTTATTTACTTGAAGATCTGCATTTTGTTAATAGTTTTAAATTAAAAACTCTAAATTAACTACTTCTGTTCTATAAGTTATTTACTTGAAGATCAGAATATTGTTAATAGTTTAAAATTGAAAACCCTAAAATAACTACTTTTGTTCTATAGGTTATTTACTTGAAGAACAGAATTTTGTAGCAATGTAAAGTCAAAATCTTCTAACTAATACTTGAGTTCTTTAAGTTATTTTCTTGAAGATCAGAATTTTATAATAGTTTAAAATTGAAAACCCTAAAATAACTAATTTTGTTCTATAAGTTATTTGCTTGAAGATCTGCATTTTGTTAGTAGTTTAAAATTAAAAACTCTAAATTAACTACTTCTGTTCTATAAGTTATTTACTTGAAGATCAGAATTTTGTTAATAGTTTAAAATTGAAAACTCTAAAATAACTACTTTTGTTCTATAAGTTATTTACTTGAAGAACAGAATTTTGTTAATAGTTTAAAATTAAAAACTCTAAATTAACTACTTTTGTTCTATAAGTTATTTACTTGAAGATCTGCATTTTGTTAATAGTTTAAAATTAAAAACTCTAAATTAACTACTTCTGTTCTATAAGTTATTTACTTGAAGATCAGAATATTGTTAATAGTTTAAAATTGAAAACTCTAAAATAACTACTTTTGTTCTATAAGTTATTTACTTGAAGATCTGCATTTTGTTAATAGTTTAAAATTAAAAACTCTAAATTAACTACTTCTGTTCTATAAGTTATTTACATGAAGATCAGAATTTTGTTAATAGTTTAAAATTGAAAACTCTAAAATAACTACTTTTGTTCTATAAGTTATTTACTTGAAGAACAGAATTTTGTAGCAATTTAAAATTAAAATCTTCTAACTAATACTTTAGTTCCTTAAGTTATTTACTTGAAGATCAGAATTTTGTCAATAGTTTAAAATTATAAACTCTATATTAACTACTTCTGTTCTATAAGTTATTTACATGAAGATCAGAATTTTGTTAATAGTTTATAATTGAAAACTCTGAAATAACTACTTTTGTTCTATAAGTTATTTACTTGAAGAACAGAATTTTGTAGCAATTTAAAATCAAAATCTTCTAACTAATACTTTAGTTCCTTAAGTTATTTACTTGAAGATCAGAATTTTGTTAATAGATAAAAATTGAAAACCCTAAAATAACTACTTTTGTTCTATAAGTTATTTACTTGAAGAACAGAATTTTGTAGCAATTTAAAATTAAAATCTTCTAACTAATACTTTAGTTCCTTAAGTTATTTACTTGAAGATCAGAATTTTGTCAATAGTTTAAAATTAAAAACTCTATATTAACTACTTCTGTTCTATAAGTTATTTACATGAAGATCAGAATTTTGTTAATAGTTTAAAATTGAAAACTCTGAAATAACTACTATTGTTCTATAAGTTATTTACTTGAAGAACAGAATTTTGTAGAAATTTAAAATCAAAATCTTCTAACTAATACTTTAGTTCCTTAAGTTATTTACTTGAAGATCAGAATTTTGTTAATAGATAAAAATTGAAAACCCTAAAATAACTACTTTTGTTTTATAAGTTATTTACTTGAAGATTTGCATTTTGTTAATAGTTTAACATTAAAAACTCTAAATTAACTACTTCTGTTCTATAAGTTATTTACTTGAAGATCAGAATGATGTTAATGGTTTAAAATTGTAAAATTCTAAAATAACTACTTTTGTTCTATAAGTTATTTACTTGAAGAACAGAATTTTGTAGCAATTTAAAATCTAAATCTTCTAACTAATACTTTAGTTCCTTAAGTTATTTACTTGAAGATCAGAATTTTGTTAATAGTTTAAAATTGAAAACCCTAAAATAACTACTTTTGTTCTATATGTTATTTACTTGAAGATCTGCATTTTGTTAATAGTTTAAAATTAAAAACTCTAAATTAACTACTTCTGTTCTATAAGTTATTTACATGAAGATCAGAATATTGTTAATAGTTTAAAATTGAAAACTCGAAAATAACTACTTTTGTTCTATAAGTTATTTACTTGAAGAACAGAATTTTGTAGCATTGTAAAATCAAAATCTTCTAACTAATACTTTAGTTCTTTAAGTTATTTACTTGAATATCAGAATTTTGCTAATCGTTTTAAATTGAAAACCCTAAAATAACTACTTTTGTTCTATAAGTTATTTACTTGCAGATCTGCATTTTGTTAATAGTTTAAAATTAAAAACTCTAAATTAACTACTTCTGTTCTATAAGTTATTTACATGAAGATCAGTATTTTGTTAATAGTTTAAAATTGAAAACCCTAAAATAACTACTTTTGTTCTATAAGTTATTTACTTGAAGATCTGCACTTTGTTAATAGTTTTAAATTAAAAACTCTAAATTAACTACTTCTGTTCTATAAGTTATTTACTTGAAGATCAGAATATTGTTAATAGTTTAAAATTGAAAACTCTAAAATAACTAATTTTGTTCTATAAGTTATTTGCTTGAAGATCTGCATTTTGTTAGTAGTTTAAAATTAAAAACTCTAAATTAACTACTTCTGTTCTATAAGTTATTTACTTGAAGATCAGAACTTTGTTAATAGTTTAAAATTGAAAACTCTAAAATAACTACTTTTGTTCTATAAGTTATTTACTTGAAGAACAGAATTTTGTTAATAGTTTAAAATTAAAAACTCTAAATTAACTACTTTTGTTCTATAAGTTATTTACTTGAAGATCTGCATTTTGTTAATAGTTTAAAATTAAAAACTCTAAATTAACTACTTCTGTTCTATAAGTTATTTACTTGAAGATCAGAATATTGTTAATAGTTTAAAATTGAAAACTCTAAAATAACTACTTTTGTTCTATAAGTTATTTACTTGAAGATCTGCATTTTGTTAATAGTTTAAAATTAAAAACTCTAAATTAACTACTTCTGTTCTATAAGTTATTTACATGAAGATCAGAATTTTGTTAATAGTTTAAAATTGAAAACTCTAAAATAACTACTTTTGTTCTATAAGTTATTTACTTGAAGAACAGAATTTTGTAGCAATTTAAAATTAAAATCTTCTAACTAATACTTTAGTTCCTTAAGTTATTTACTTGAAGATCAGAATTTTGTCAATAGTTTAAAATTAAAAACTCTATATTAACTACTTCTGTTCTATAAGTTATTTACATGAAGATCAGAATTTTGTTAATAGTTTAAAATTGAAAACTCTGAAATAACTACTATTGTTCTATAAGTTATTTACTTGAAGAACAGAATTTTGTAGAAATTTAAAATCAAAATCTTCTAACTAATACTTTAGTTCCTTAAGTTATTTACTTGAAGATCAGAATTTTGTTAATAGATAAAAATTGAAAACCCTAAAATAACTACTTTTGTTTTATAAGTTATTTACTTGAAGATTTGCATTTTGTTAATAGTTTAACATTAAAAACTCTAAATTAACTACTTCTGTTCTATAAGTTATTTACTTGAAGATCAGAATGATGTTAATGGTTTAAAATTGTAAAATTCTAAAATAACTACTTTTGTTCTATAAGTTATTTACTTGAAGAACAGAATTTTGTAGCAATTTAAAATCTAAATCTTCTAACTAATACTTTAGTTCCTTAAGTTATTTACTTGAAGATCAGAATTTTGTTAATAGTTTAAAATTGAAAACCCTAAAATAACTACTTTTGTTCTATATGTTATTTACTTGAAGATCTGCATTTTGTTAATAGTTTAAAATTAAAAACTCTAAATTAACTACTTCTGTTCTATAAGTTATTTACATGAAGATCAGAATATTGTTAATAGTTTAAAATTGAAAACTCGAAAATAACTACTTTTGTTCTATAAGTTATTTACTTGAAGAACAGAATTTTGTAGCATTGTAAAATCAAAATCTTCTAACTAATACTTTAGTTCTTTAAGTTATTTACTTGAATATCAGAATTTTGCTAATCGTTTTAAATTGAAAACCCTAAAATAACTACTTTTGTTCTATAAGTTATTTACTTGCAGATCTGCATTTTGTTAATAGTTTAAAATTAAAAACTCTAAATTAACTACTTCTGTTCTATAAGTTATTTACATGAAGATCAGTATTTTGTTAATAGTTTAAAATTAAAAACTCTAAATTAACTACTTTTGTTCTATAAGTTATTTACTTGAAGATCTGCATTTTGTTAATAGTTTAAAATTAAAAACTCTAAATTAACTACTTCTGTTCTATAAGTTATTTACTTGAAGATCAGAATATTGTTAATAGTTTAAAATTGAAAACTCTAAAATAACTACTTTTGTTCTATAAGTTATTTACTTGAAGATCTGCATTTTGTTAATAGTTTAAAATTAAAAACTCTAAATTAACTACTTCTGTTCTATAAGTTATTTACATGAAGATCAGAATTTTGTTAATAGTTTAAAATTAAAAACTCTAAATTAACTACTTCTGTTCTATAAGTTATTTACATGAAGATCAGAATATTGTTAATAGTTTAAAATTGAAAACTCGAAAATAACTACTTTTGTTCTATAAGTTATTTACTTGAAGAACAGAATTTTGTAGCATTGTAAAATCAAAATCTTCTAACTAATACTTTAGTTCTTTAAGTTATTTACTTGAATATCAGAATTTTGCTAATCGTTTTAAATTGAAAACCCTAAAATAACTACTTTTGTTCTATAAGTTATTTACTTGCAGATCTGCATTTTGTTAATAGTTTAAAATTAAAAACTCTAAATTAACTACTTCTGTTCTATAAGTTATTTACATGAAGATCAGTATTTTGTTAATAGTTTAAAATTGAAAACCCTAAAATAACTACTTTTGTTCTATAAGTTATTTACTTGAAGATCTGCACTTTGTTAATAGTTTTAAATTAAAAACTCTAAATTAACTACTTCTGTTCTATAAGTTATTTACTTGAAGATCAGAATATTGTTAATAGTTTAAAATTGAAAACTCTAAAATAACTAATTTTGTTCTATAAGTTATTTGCTTGAAGATCTGCATTTTGTTAGTAGTTTAAAATTAAAAACTCTAAATTAACTACTTCTGTTCTATAAGTTATTTACTTGAAGATCAGAACTTTGTTAATAGTTTAAAATTGAAAACTCTAAAATAACTACTTTTGTTCTATAAGTTATTTACTTGAAGAACAGAATTTTGTTAATAGTTTAAAATTAAAAACTCTAAATTAACTACTTTTGTTCTATAAGTTATTTACTTGAAGATCTGCATTTTGTTAATAGTTTAAAATTAAAAACTCTAAATTAACTACTTCTGTTCTATAAGTTATTTACTTGAAGATCAGAATATTGTTAATAGTTTAAAATTGAAAACTCTAAAATAACTACTTTTGTTCTATAAGTTATTTACTTGAAGATCTGCATTTTGTTAATAGTTTAAAATTAAAAACTCTAAATTAACTACTTCTGTTCTATAAGTTATTTACATGAAGATCAGAATTTTGTTAATAGTTTAAAATTGAAAACTCTAAAATAACTACTTTTGTTCTATAAGTTATTTACTTGAAGAACAGAATTTTGTAGCAATTTAAAATTAAAATCTTCTAACTAATACTTTAGTTCCTTAAGTTATTTACTTGAAGATCAGAATTTTGTCAATAGTTTAAAATTAAAAACTCTAAATTAACTACTTCTGTTCTATAAGTTATTTACATGAAGATCAGAATTTTGTTAATAGTTTAAAATTGAAAACTCTAAAATAACTACTTTTGTTCTATAAGTTATTTACTTGAAGAACAGAATTTTGTAGCAATTTAAAATCAAAATCTTCTAACTAGTACTTTAGTTCCTTAAGTTATTTACTTGAAGATCAGAATTTTGTTAATAGATTAAAATTGAAAACCCTAAAATAACTACTTTTGTTCTATAAGTTATTTACTTGAAGATTTGCATTTTGTTAATAGTTTAACATTAAAAACTCTAAATTAACTACTTCTGTTCTATAAGTTATTTACTTGAAGATCAAAATGATGTTAATAGTTTAAAATTGAAAACTCTAAAATAACTACATTTGTTCTATAAGTTAATTACTTGAAGAACAGAATTTTGTAGCAATTTAAAATCAAAATCTTCTAACTAATACTTTAGTTCCTTAAGTTATTTACTTGAAGATCAGAATTTTGTTAATAGTTTAAAATTGAAAACCCTAAAATAACTACTTTTGTTCTATAAGTTATTTACTTGAAGATCTGCATTTTGTTAATAGTTTAAAATTAAAAACTCTAAATTAACTACTTCTGTTCTATAAGTTATTTACATGAAGATCAGAATATTGTTAATAGTTTAAAATTGAAAACTCGAAAATAACTACTTTTGTTCTATAAGTTATTTACTTGAAGAACAGAATTTTGTAGCATTGTAAAATCAAAATCTTCTAACTAATACTTTAGTTCTTTAAGTTATTTACTTGAAGATCAGAATTTTGCTAATCGTTTTAAATTGAAAACCCTAAAATAACTACTTTTGTTCTATAAGTTATTTACTTGCAGATCTGCATTTTGTTAATAGTTTAAAATTAAAAACTCTAAATTAACTACTTGTGTTCTATAAGTTATTTACATGAAGATCAGTATTTTGTTAATAGTTTAAAATTGAAAACCCTAAAATAACTACTTTTGTTCTATAAGTTATTTACTTGAAGATCTGCATTTTGTTAATAGTTTTAAATTAAAAACTCTAAATTAACTACTTCTGTTCTATAAGTTATTTACTTGAAGATCAGAATATTGTTAATAGTTTAAAATTGAAAACTCTAAAATAACTACTTTTGTTCTATAAGTTATTTACTTGTAGAACAGAATTTTGTAGCAATTTAAAATCAAAATCTTTTAACTAATACTTTAGTTCCTTAAGTTATTTACTTGAAGATCAGAATTTTGTTAATAGTTTAAAATTGAAAACCCTAAAATAACTACTTTTGTTCTATAAGTTATTTACATGAAGATCAGTATTTTGTTAATATTTTAAAATTGAAAACCCTAAAATAACTACTTTTGTTCTATAAGTTATTTACTTGTAGAACAGAATTTTGTAGCAATTTAAAATCAAAATCTTCTAACTAATACTTTAGTTCCTTAAGTTATTTACTTGAAGATCAGAATTTTGTTAATAGTTTAAAATTGAAAACCCTAAAATAACTACTTTTGTTCTATAAGTTATTTACTTGAAGATCAGAATATTGTTAATAGTTTAAAATTGAAAACTCTAAAATAACTACTTTAGTTCTATAAGTTATTTACTTGTAGAACAGAATTTTGTAGCAATTTAAAATCAAAATCTTCTAACTAATACTTTAGTTCCTTAAGTTATTTACTTGAAGATCAGAATTTTGTTAATAGTTTAAAATTGAAAACCCTAAAATAACTACTTTTGTTCTATAGGTTATTTACTTGAAGAACAGAATTTTGTAGCAATGTAAAGTCAAAATCTTCTAACTAATACTTTAGTTCTTTAAGTTATTTTCTTGAAGATCAGAATTTTATAATAGTTTAAAATTGAAAACCCTAAAATAACTAATTTTGTTCTATAAGTTATTTGCTTGAAGATCTGCATTTTGTTAGTAGTTTAAAATTAAAAACTCTAAATTAACTACTTCTGTTCTATAAGTTATTTACTTGAAGATCAGAATTTTGTTAATAGTTTAAAATAAAAAACTCTAAATCAACTGAAATGATGATATGAAAGATGAAAGATGGCGTCCGCAAGTGTGGTTAATGTGCAGCCGCTGGAATCTGGTGTTTTGGGAGATGATGGGGGCGGCAAAGTCAGGCTTGTGTGTGGCATTTGCAAAAAATCGGTCACCGAAAATGTGGACTGCAAAATTTGCGGTCAACCTTTCCATGTAAGCTGTAAAAACAGACATAAAAATTGTCAGCCGATACCGACTGACACATCAAATTATATAGCAGAAGATGCTTCCAACACAGAAATAATGCTTCTTAGACGAATCATTAAAGAACTAGAAGAAAAAAACCAATTAATAATCGAAAATAATATCCTTTTACGAGAAAAAATTACCACATTGGAGTCTAGGTTAGATAGTAACAACAAGCAAATAAGGTTCAATCACATAGGCAACCCAACTAACGCCAACTTAACACACAGTGCAGTTAAAAATAAACTGCAAGATATTATTTACCCATTCGGAAATCGGGAAAACACTTCAATTATTAAAAGACCAAGTAATGCAATAAAAAGTGATTCTTGTGACGCAAACGATGTTAAATTACTGCCTACTACCGAGGAAAAAAAGACTGAGACACTCCAAACTAGCAATACAGAACAAACAAATGAAGAACTAGCAAACAATGAAGCCTTCACTCTAGTCACAGGAAGGAGAAGGAAAACACCGAATGCAGGGGGTACTCCAAATCTTGAATTCAACGCTTTCCAAAAACCAACACCAAGGAGGAGCAAGTCACAGTTGGGAAATGCTCCTATATCGGAAGAGGAACAGTCAAGTGGTTTCTCAGGTAGAAATACAAAAAACAAAAAGATATGGCTGTTTGTCTCGAAAGCCAACGATCATGTCACCGAAGACATTATAATAAACTATATTAAAACCAAAAGTGGAAATCCTCACTTGGACACATACGTGAAAGCTGTTACGCCAAAAAACCAGGTCTCAAGAAGGGATAATAAATCGTTTATGATTGGAGTTGATCCCTCATTAAAGGACGTCGTATACAACTCTAATTTCTGGCCGACGGGAATTGCATGGACTCGCTTCAATTTTGCCTTGGGTAGAAATTTCCTGGACAACAATCGCAAAGTAACACCTACTCCACAATGATATCCATTTACAGTCATACACCAAAACATACAATGCCTCACAACGTCAATAAAACAACTTGAAGCAGCCTTGGCAGAGGAACACTGGGATGTGGTATGCCTGAGCGAGCACTGGCAATCTACCGAACAACTGGAAATGATTAAATTATTAAATCTTAAACTAACATCTAACTTTTGTAGATCTACCAAACAACATGGGGGAGTTGCTATCTATATTTTTCAAAAACACGAAGGGGTACCGTATACCGAAATAAATAATCTAAGTATTCCACGATGTATCGAACTAGCAGGATGCAAAACGACATGCTATGGAAAAACCATCATAATAGTTTGCCTCTACAGACCACCGCCAGACGCCGAAACAGGGACGTTCTTTGAAGTTTTGGAAAAGTTATTGATCCTTCTTGAAAACGACCACCGCGATTTTATAATTGCAGGAGACTTCAACATAAATACCAAAGACTTAAATTCAAACAACACGCGAACACTCAGTAACCTTCTACTATCGTTCAATTTAAAACTGAAAGTGACTGAATACACTCGAATAGCCTATCAAAATCAAAAATGCAGCAAAACCTGTATCGACAACGTTATCTCAAATATTGAAGAATCCACCGTCAATGTAGTGAATAATAATCTATCAGACCATCTTAGTCAAATAATTACCATCCATACAACTAATACAGCAAATATCAATATTAAAAAACATACCAGAAAGCTGTTAACTGAAGAAAATCTCCAAAACTTCAAGGAAAACATAATGCGAGAAGACTGGAATGAGGTTGCTACCGTTAAAAGTAGATAGAATAAAAAAAAATTAATAATAATAATTATTGATGGTGATATTATCGGTAGTTGGGTCGTGTGCCTTTGGCTAGCTCGTAAAGGCAAATAAACTAAATGCAAAAAAAAGAGATTGAGCTGATTCTTCTTCAGATCGGGAGGATTAATATACAGGGGAAAATCGCCAAAGTAACGCTCCGAAGAGCCAGCCGAAGTGTTGATATTTTTGGGCGCCACGAAGTTTAAACAAAAGAATCACCCTGTATATTCGAATTAACAGCCACGTTAAACTACGAAAAAAAATACTGACTGTTGCAAAAAAAGAAGTAACCAGGTCAAGAAAAGACTGAGTAACAGAGATAACGTTTGTTTCCGATTTAATGACAATAAAAATATTTACAAATAATGCGATAAATTGGGCTACCTTTTTAATATAAAAAAAAAATGAATACGTTGTAAGCTATCAATTGCTCACGATAAAAATATAAGGTAATATATAAAAGTAAAAGTAAATACTCGCGTTATAGTTACCGCGTATACGTATACTTTGGCGTACAAATACTGTAATGATTTTATACAGCTTTACGAGTTGTTAGATGTTTAAATACAAAATTATAATGAAAAGAACGGCCCAATAAAATTCTTCACGCAAAAAAAAATAATTATTAACAATAATAAATGACGGCACAAACAAACAAAATCTTAGCTTTCCGTTGTCTTCTCTCTTGATGGTTAGATCAGGATAGCGATAGCGATACCAAGGTTCGACTGAATTATCCAAAGCTGTTGTGTTGTTATACAGGTGGATACCCAATAACCATCCAAACAGAAATACGACGCCAGATAACCAAGGAGTAAAAAAAGAGTAACGTCACGATCGATATTATGATTGTAACGGTTGATATCGGTAATCCAAAAATAAGAAATAATAGCTGGTGAACCGCTATTAACACCCTATAAAAATTCAAACTTAACAAATGTGGAATAAAATTATCAAACATACCTCTAGATGTTGTGTGAGGGTTTATTAGTAAAATAAGCGAAGCAATGGTCCATGAACGAATTTAATCCTTCAAATGAAGATCGGATAACTTCCCAAGTAAACGTAAAAAAATAGAAGAAGAAATCCAAAACAAAATCGTAGCAATCAATACTAATCCCAAATATCTGGATGAGAAAATAACGCAATTTTCACAAAAAAAATTGATTAGCTACGTCGTCCAAATATAATTACTCGCCTTACAAATTATAACTTTTCTCCAAAAATCGCAAAGTTAAAATTAAAATTAAAAATGTGCAAATTATCGATATGATAATAATTTCCATCAAATTCGACTTCAAAAGTGAATTAGGATGCCACCTTTTGAAAATCTTTAACAACAATCGAATTTTTATTTAAAAACAAAATCAAACCGTAACAAGGTATATAATGCGACTGACCCAAACATGAAATGGAACAAATTTGAAGAAATACTGCAATATTACTTTAAACTTCATATCCCAAATGTTACTATCAAAAACAAATCGGAAACTATAAAATCTAACAATAAAAGAAAACTGAATGAAGAATCACAGGAATGTAAACGAATCCTAAACATCTTATACGTATTGAGACCATACATACGGAATGGACAACAAATCTATAACGAACAAAAGAAATTATATAGCCAGATGATAATTAAAGATGCGAAAGAGTACAACAACGAATTAATAAAAAAATCGGACAACAAATCAGCGACCATGTGGAATATTGTTAAAAATAACATACGAATTGGGAAAACTAAAAACGACTGCAAAAGTGAACACACCGCAGATGAATTCGTGGAATTTTTTACTGCAAGCGCTGCTAAAACAGTATCGAATAAGTTCACAAACAAAACAACCAAAACAATAACATCGCAAACATACCAAGATACTATATATATGGCACCCGCAACCGAAGAAGAAGTTATGAGTGTAATAAACGACTTAAAAAACAAAAGTAGCTGTGGATCAGATGGAATTCCAGCACTCGCATTGAAATTCGTCAAATTGGCAATAGTGAAACCTCTGACCCATCTCATCAATGATTCCATACTGACAGGAATTTTCCCAGACGCCCAAAAAGTAGCCACAATCATACCCATATACAAAAAAGGAGACCCAAAAAACATATCGAATTACAGACCAATAAGTATACTCAACGCTGTCTCAAAGATTTTTGAGAGGATTATTTATAATAGAATATCTAAATTTTTTTGTGATAATAAATTATGGAGCAACCAACAACACGGTTTCATGAAGAAACGAGGCACAGACACCATTCTACACGCCTTCACAACAATGGTACTTGAATTGTTAGACAAGAAATATATACCATGCGGTATCTTTCTAGACTTGTCAAAGGCTTTCGATTGCATTGACCACAACATCCTACTAGAAAAACTACATAGATACGGAATTAGAGGACGAACACACAATCTTATAGAATCCTACCTTACCAACCGTACGCAAAAGGTATCAATTGATAATGGAACAAACGTCGAAATATCCAATGAAAAAGTTATCTCACTGGGTGTTCCCCAGGGGAGCCTACTAGCACCGTTACTGTTTCTGTGTTACATAAATGACCTTCCAAATTACGTTGAAGAAAACAACAGCCATCTTTTGATGTATGCAGATGATACGAATGTATTAGTGCACAGCAAGGATACTTCGGAACTGCAACAGGCGGTAGGCGAGAGCTTACAGCGCGTTAATGAATGGCTGAGTTGTAATCGTCTCATTCTCAATGAAGGCAAATCGGAAATGTTAACATTCCGTGCAACATACAAAGAGACTACACCTATAAAAATTGATGGCATACTATCAACATCAGTTACTAAGTTTCTAGGAGTGTACATGGACGAATCACTTTCATGGAAAACACACATCCAGCGCCTGAGCTCAAAGCTGTGCTCAGTGTGTTTCGGTATACGTGTACTATCCACAATTTGCTCAACCCAAACAATGCGGACGGTTTACTACGCCAACTTTTATTCTCTGTTACAATACGGAATCACCCTCTGGGGTAGTTGTTCATCAATTGAGTCTATTTTCGTGACTCAAAAACGTGCGATCCGTCTAATATATGGAATAGCTGGGGTAACAGGTTCATGTCGAGGAATTTTCAAACAAGAAAATCTACTTACTATATACGCACTATACATCTACAAATGCATAATGTACACAGTCATGAATAATCACCATCTTCAACATCTAGAAAAAGTAAAAATCTACAATACAAGACCAGTTTCGAAAATCCCTATACCAGCTCATCGGTTGGCCTCCTTTGAAAAGGGGGTACATTATACTGGTATTAAATTCTTCAATGCTCTACCCGAAGACCTTCATCGGGAAGCCGCCGACCTAAAGCTATTCAAGACAAGACTATTCCAATATTTAGTTGACTTAGAACCTTATTCAATCAAGGAATTTTTAAATTAATTCAAGAAACTTTGTTAGCAACAACACAAACTTCTCTCACACTACTCAAGTAATAAGCTTCATCTGACGACTTCGAACGCAATGCAGTATTTTATATTGTTTGTAGAGTTTTGAAATAAAATGCTTATTATTATTATTATATATTTTTTATTAGACTCTCACATATTTGTGGTGTTACAGTTGGGTGGGGGAACAATACCAACCACCTAACAAATAAATTAATGTACATAATTTTTTTTTTAATTTACATAAATAATTTTGAAAATGGTTTAGTAATAAGAATATAAAATTAGTTAATGTTAATTATTATTATTATTATTATTATTATTATTATTAACTACTTTTGTTCTATAAGTTATTTACATGAAGATCAGAATTTTGTTAATAGTTTAAAATTGAAAACTCTAAAATAACTACTTTTGTTCTATAAGTTATTTACTTGAAGATCAGAATATTGTTAATAGTTTAAAATTGAAAACTCTAAAATAACTACTTTAGTTCTATAAGTTATTTACTTGAAGAACAGAGTTTTGTTAATAGTTTAAAATTAAAAACTCTAAATCAACTACTTTTGTTCTATAAGTTATTTACATGAAGATCAGAATTTTGTTAATAGTTTAAAATTGAAAACTCTAAAATAACTACTTTTGTTCTATAAGTTATTTACTTGAAGAACAGAATTTTGTAGCAATTTAAAATCAAAATCTTCTAACTAATACTTTAGTTCCTTAAGTTATTTACTTGAAGATCAGAATTTTGTTAATAGTTTAAAATTGAAAACCCTAAAATAACTACTTTTGTTCTATAAGTTATTTACTTGAAGATCTGCATTTTGTTAATAGTTTTAAATTAAAAACTCTAAATTAACTACTTCTGTTCTATAAGTTATTTACTTGAAGATCAGAATATTGTTAATAGTTTAAAATTGAAAACTCTAAAATAACTACTTTTGTTCTATAAGTTATTTACTTGTAGAACAGAATTTTGTAGCAATTTAAAATCAAAATCTTTTAACTAATACTTTAGTTCCTTAAGTTATTTACTTGAAGATCAGAATTTTGTTAATAGTTTAAAATTGAAAACCCTAAAATAACTACTTTTGTTCTATAAGTTATTTACATGAAGATCAGTATTTTGTTAATATTTTAAAATTGAAAACCCTAAAATAACTACTTTTGTTCTATAAGTTATTTACTTGTAGAACAGAATTTTGTAGCAATTTAAAATCAAAATCTTCTAACTAATACTTTAGTTCCTTAAGTTATTTACTTGAAGATCAGAATTTTGTTAATAGTTTAAAATTGAAAACCCTAAAATAACTACTTTTGTTCTATAAGTTATTTACTTGAAGATCAGAATATTGTTAATAGTTTAAAATTGAAAACTCTAAAATAACTACTTTAGTTCTATAAGTTATTTACTTGTAGAACAGAATTTTGTAGCAATTTAAAATCAAAATCTTCTAACTAATACTTTAGTTCCTTAAGTTATTTACTTGAAGATCAGAATTTTGTTAATAGTTTAAAATTGAAAACCCTAAAATAACTACTTTTGTTCAATAGGTTATTTACTTGAAGAACAGAATTTTGTAGCAATGTAAAGTCAAAATCTTCTAACTAATACTTTAGTTCTTTAAGTTATTTTCTTGAAGATCAGAATTTTATAATAGTTTAAAATTGAAAACCCTAAAATAACTAATTTTGTTCTATAAGTTATTTGCTTGAAGATCTGCATTTTGTTAGTAGTTTAAAATTAAAAACTCTAAATTAACTACTTCTGTTCTATAAGTTATTTACTTGAAGATCAGAATTTTGTTAATAGTTTAAAATTAAAAACTCTAAATCAACTACTTTTGTTCTATAAGTTATTTACATGAAGATCAGAATTTTGTTAATAGTTTAAAATTGAAAACTCTAAAATAACTACTTTTGTTCTATAAGTTATTTACTTGAAGATCAGAATATTGTTAATAGTTTAAAATTGAAAACTCTAAAATAACTACTTTAGTTCTATAAGTTATTTACTTGAAGAACAGAGTTTTGTTAATAGTTTAAAATTAAAAACTCTAAATCAACTACTTTTGTTCTATAAGTTATTTACATGAAGATCAGAATTTTGTTAATAGTTTAAAATTGAAAACTCTAAAATAACTACTTTTGTTCTATAAGTTATTTACTTGAAGAACAGAATTTTGTAGCAATTTAAAATCAAAATCTTCTAACTAATACTTTAGTTCCTTAAGTTATTTACTTGAAGATCAGAATTTTGTTAATAGTTTAAAATTGAAAACCCTAAAATAACTACTTTTGTTCTATAAGTTATTTACTTGAAGATCTGCATTTTGTTAATAGTTTAAAATTAAAAACTCTAAATTAACTACTTCTGTTCTATAAGTTATTTACATGAAGATCAGAATATTGTTAATAGTTTAAAATTGATAACTCGAAAATAACTACTTTTGTTCTATATGTTATTTACTTGAAGAACAGAATTTTGTAGCATTGTAAAATCAAAATCTTCTAACTAATACTTTAGTTCTTTAAGTTATTTACTTGAAGATCAGAATTTTGCTAATCGTTTTAAATTGAAAACCCTAATATAACTACTTTTGTTCTATAAGTTATTTACTTGCAGATCTGCATTTTGTTAATAGTTTAAAATTAAAAACTCTAAATTAACTACTTCTGTTCTATAAGTTATTTACATGAAGATCAGTATTTTGTTAATAGTTTAAAATTGAAAACCCTAAAATAACTACTTTTGTTCTATAAGTTATTTACTTGAAGATCTGCATTTTGTTAATAGTTTTAAATTAAAAACTCTAAATTAACTACTTCTGTTCTATAAGTTATTTACTTGAAGATCAGAAGATTATTAATAGTTTAAAATTGAAAACTCTAAAATAACTACTTTTGTTCTATAAGTTATTTACTTGTAGAACAGAATTTTGTAGCAATTTAAAATCAAAATCTTCTAACTAATACTTTAGTTCCTTAAGTTATTTACTTGAAGATCAGAATTTTGTTAATAGTTTAAAATTGAAAACCCTAAAATAACTACTTTTGTTCTATAAGTTATTTACTTGTAGAACAGAATTTTGTAGCAATTTAAAATCAAAATCTTCTAACTAATACTTTAGTTCCTTAAGTTATTTACTTGAAGATCAGAATTTTGTTAATAATTTAAAATTGAAAACCCTAAAATAACTACTTTTGTTCTATAAGTTATTTACTTGAAGATCAGAATATTGTTAATAGTTTAAAATTGAAAACTCTAAAATAACTACTTTAGTTCTATAAGTTATTTACTTGTAGAACAGAATTTTGTAGCAATTTAAAATCAAAATCTTCTAACTAATACTTTAGTTCCTTAAGTTATTTACTTGAAGATCAGAATTTTGTTAATAGTTTAAAATTGAAAACCCTAAAATAACTACTTTTGTTCTATAGGTTATTTACTTGAAGAACAGAATTTTGTAGCAATGTAAAGTCAAAATCTTCTAACTAATACTTTAGTTCTTTAAGTTATTTTCTTGAAGATCAGAATTTTATAATAGTTTAAAATTGAAAACCCTAAAATAACTAATTTTGTTCTATAAGTTATTTGCATGAAGATCTGCATTTTGTTAGTAGTTTAAAATTAAAAACTCTAAATTAACTACTTCTGTTCTATAAGTTATTTACTTGAAGATCAGAATTTTGTTAATAGTTTAAAATTGAAAATTCTAAAATAACTACTTTTGTTCAATAAGTTATTTACTTGAAGAACAGAATTTTGTTAATAGTTTAAAATTAAAAACTCTAAATTAACTACTTTTGTTCTATAAGTTATTTACTTGAAGATCTGCATTTTGTTAATAGTTTAAAATTAAAAACTCTAAATTAACTACTTCTGTTCTATAAGTTATTTACTTGAAGATCAGAATATTGTTAATAGTTTAAAATTGAAAACTCTAAAATAACTACTTTTGTTCTATAAGTTATTTACTTGAAGAACAGAATTTTGTTAATAGTTTAAAATTAAAAACTCTAAATTATCTACTTTTGTTCTATAAGTTATTTACTTGAAGATCTGCATTTTGTTAATAGTTTAAAATTAAAAACTCTAAATTAACTACTTCTGTTCTATAAGTTATTTACTTGAAGATCAGAATATTGTTAATAGTTTAAAATTGAAAACTCTAAAATAACTACTTTTGTTCTATAAGTTATTTACTTGAAGATCTGCATTTTGTTAATAGTTTAACATTAAAAACTCTAAATTAACTACTTCTGTTCTATAAGTTATTTACTTGAAGATCAGAATGATGTTAATGGTTTAAAATTGAAAACTCTAAAATAACTACTTTTGTTTTATAAGTTATTTACTTGAAGAACAGAATTTTGTAGCAATTTAAAATCAAAATCTTCTAACTAATACTTTAGTTCCTTAAGTTATTTACTTGAAGATCAGAATTTTGTTAATAGTTTAAAATTGAAAACCCTAAAATAACTACTTTTGTTCTATATGTTATTTACTTGAAGATCTGCATTTTGTTAATAGTTTAAAATTAAAAACTCTAAATTAACTACTTCTGTTCTATAAGTTATTTACATGAAGATCAGAATATTGTTAATAGTTTAAAATTGAAAACTCGAAAATAACTACTTTTGTTCTATAAGTTATTTACTTGAAGAACAGAATTTTGTAGCATTGTAAAATCAAAATCTTCTAACTAATACTTTAGTTCTTTAAGTTATTTACTTGAAGATCAGAATTTTGCTAATCGTTTTAAATTGAAAACCCTAAAATAACTACTTTTGTTCTATAAGTTATTTACTTGCAGATCTGCATTTTGTTAATAGTTTAAAATTAAAAACTCTAAATTAACTACTTCTGTTCTATAAGTTATTTACATGAAGATCAGTATTTTGTTAATAGTTTAAAATTGAAAACCCTAAAATAACTACTTTTGTTCTATAAGTTATTTACTTGAAGATCTGCATTTTGTTAATAGTTTTAAATTAAAAACTCTAAATTAACTACTTCTGTTCTATAAGTTATTTACTTGAAGATCAGAATATTGTTAATAGTTTAAAATTGAAAACCCTAAAATAACTACTTTTGTTCTATAGGTTATTTACTTGAAGAACAGAATTTTGTAGCAATGTAAAGTCAAAATCTTCTAACTAATACTTTAGTTCTTTAAGTTATTTTCTTGAAGATCAGAATTTTATAATAGTTTAAAATTGAAAACCCTAAAATAACTTATTTTGTTCTATAAGTTATTTGCTTGAAGATCTGCATTTTGTTAGTAGTTTAAAATTAAAAACTCTAAATTAACTACTTCTGTTCTATAAGTTATTTACTTGAAGATCAGAATTTTGTTAATAGTTTAAAATTGAAAACTCTAAAATAACTACTTTTGTTCTATAAGTTATTTACTTGAAGAACAGAATTTTGTTAATAGTTTAAAATTAAAAACTCTAAATTAACTACTTTTGTTCTATAAGTTATTTACTTGAAGATCTGCATTTTGTTAATAGTTATAATTAAAAACTCTAAATTAACTACTTCTGTTCTATAAGTTATTTACTTGAAGATCAGAATATTGTTAATAGTTTAAAATTGAAAACTCTAAAATAACTACTTTTGTTCTATAAGTTATTTACTTGAAGATCTGCATTTTGTTAATAGTTTAACATTAAAAACTCTAAATTAACTACTTCTGTTCTATAAGTTATTTACTTGAAGATCAGAATGATGTTAATGGTTTAAAATTGAAAACTCTAAAATAACTACTTTTGTTTTATAAGTTATTTACTTGAAGAACAGAATTTTGTAGCAATTTAAAATCAAAATCTTCTAACTAATACTTTAGTTCCTTAAGTTATTTACTTGAAGATCAGAATTTTGTTAATAGTTTAAAATTGAAAACCCTAAAATAACTACTTTTGTTCTATATGTTATTTACTTGAAGATCTGCATTTTGTTAATAGTTTAAAATTAAAAACTCTAAATTAACTACTTCTGTTCTATAAGTTATTTACATGAAGATCAGAATATTGTTAATAGTTTAAAATTGAAAACTCGAAAATAACTACTTTTGTTCTATAAGTTATTTACTTGAAGAACAGAATTTTGTAGCATTGTAAAATCAAAATCTTCTAACTAATACTTTAGTTCTTTAAGTTATTTACTTGAAGATCAGAATTTTGCTAATCGTTTTAAATTGAAAACCCTAAAATAACTACTTTTGTTCTATAAGTTATTTACTTGCAGATCTGCATTTTGTTAATAGTTTAAAATTAAAAACTCTAAATTAACTACTTCTGTTCTATAAGTTATTTACATGAAGATCAGTATTTTGTTAATAGTTTAAAATTGAAAACCCTAAAATAACTACTTTTGTTCTATAAGTTATTTACTTGAAGATCTGCATTTTGTTAATAGTTTTAAATTAAAAACTCTAAATTAACTACTTCTGTTCTATAAGTTATTTACTTGAAGATCAGAATATTGTTAATAGTTTAAAATTGAAAACCCTAAAATAACTACTTTTGTTCTATAGGTTATTTACTTGAAGAACAGAATTTTGTAGCAATGTAAAGTCAAAATCTTCTAACTAATACTTTAGTTCTTTAAGTTATTTTCTTGAAGATCAGAATTTTATAATAGTTTAAAATTGAAAACCCTAAAATAACTTATTTTGTTCTATAAGTTATTTGCTTGAAGATCTGCATTTTGTTAGTAGTTTAAAATTAAAAACTCTAAATTAACTACTTCTGTTCTATAAGTTATTTACTTGAAGATCAGAATTTTGTTAATAGTTTAAAATTGAAAACTCTAAAATAACTACTTTTGTTCTATAAGTTATTTACTTGAAGAACAGAATTTTGTTAATAGTTTAAAATTAAAAACTCTAAATTAACTACTTTTGTTCTATAAGTTATTTACTTGAAGATCTGCATTTTGTTAATAGTTATAATTAAAAACTCTAAATTAACTACTTCTGTTCTATAAGTTATTTACTTGAAGATCAGAATATTGTTAATAGTTTAAAATTGAAAACTCTAAAATAACTACTTTTGTTCTATAAGTTATTTACTTGAAGATCTGCATTTTGTTAATAGTTTAAAATTAAAAACTCTAAATTAACTACTTCTGTTCTATAAGTTATTTACATGAAGATCAGAATTTTGTTAATAGTTTAAAATTGAAAACTCTAAAATAACTACTTTTGTTCTATAAGTTATTTACTTGAAGAACAGAATTTTGTAGCAATTTACAATTAAAATCTTCTAACTAATACTTTAGTTCCTTAAGTTATTTACTTGAAGATCAGAATTTTGTCAATAGTTTAAAATTAAAAACTCTATATTAACTACTTCTGTTCTATAAGTTATTTACATGAAGATCAGAATTTTGTTAATAGTTTAAAATTGAAAACTCTGAAATAACTACTTTTGTTCTATAAGTTATTTACTTGAAGAACAGAATTTTGTAGAAATTTAAAATCAAAATCTTCTAACTAATACTTTAGTTCCTTAAGTTATTTACTTGAAGATCAGAATTTTGTTAATAGATAAAAATTGAAAACCCTAAAATAACTACTTTTGTTCTATAAGTTATTTACTTGAAGATTTGCATTTTGTTAATAGTTTAACATTAAAAACTCTAAATTAACTACTTCTGTTCTATAAGTTATTTACTTGAAGATCAGAATGATGTTAATGGTTTAAAATTGAAAACTCTAAAATAACTACTTTTGTTCTATAAGTTATTTACTTGAAGAACAGAATTTTGTAGCAATTTAAAATCAAAATCTTCTAACTAATACTTTAGTTCCATAAGTTATTTACTTGAAGATCAGAATTTTGTTAATAGTTTAAAATTGAAAACCCTAAAATAACTACTTTTGTTCTATATGTTATTTACTTGAAGATCTGCATTTTGTTAATAGTTTAAAATTAAAAACTCTAAATTAACTACTTCTGTTCTATAAGTTATTTACATGAAGATCAGAATATTGTTAATAGTTTAAAATTGAAAACTCGAAAATAACTACTTTTGTTCTATAAGTTATTTACTTGAAGAACAGAATTTTGTAGCATTGTAAAATCAAAATCTTCTAACTAATACTTTAGTTCTTTAAGTTATTTACTTGAAGATCAGAATTTTGCTAATCGTTTTAAATTGAAAACCCTAAAATAACTGCTTTTGTTCTATAAGTTATTTACTTGCAGATCTGCATTTTGTTAATAGTTTAAAATTAAAAACTCTAAATTAACTACTTCTGTTCTATAAGTTATTTACATGAAGATCAGTATTTTGTTAATAGTTTAAAATTGAAAACCCTAAAATAACTACTTTTGTTCTATAAGTTATTTACTTGAAGATCTGCATTTTGTTAATAGTTTTAAATTAAAAACTCTAAATTAACTACTTCTGTTCTATAAGTTATTTACTTGAAGATCAGAATATTGTTAATAGTTTAAAATTGAAAACTCGAAAATAACTAATTTTGTTCTATAAGTTATTTGCTTGAAGATCTGCATTTTGTTAGTAGTTTAAAATTAAAAACTCTAAATTAACTACTTCTGTTCTATAAGTTATTTACTTGAAGATCAGAATTTTGTTAATAGTTTAAAATTGAAAACTCTAAAATAACTACTTTTGTTCTATAAGTTATTTACTTGAAGAACAGAATTTTGTTAATAGTTTAAAATTAAAAACTCTAAATTAACTACTTTTGTTCTATAAGTTATTTACTTGAAGATCTGCATTTTGTTAATAGTTTAAAATTAAAAACTCTAAATTAACTACTTCTGTTCTATAAGTTATTTACTTGAAGATCAGAATATTGTTAATAGTTTAAAATTGAAAACTCTAAAATAACTACTTTTGTTCTATAAGTTATTTACTTGAAGATCTGCATTTTGTTAATAGTTTAAAATTAAAAACTCTAAATTAACTACTTCTGTTCTATAAGTTATTTACATGAAGATCAGAATTTTGTTAATAGTTTAAAATTGAAAACTCTAAAATAACTACTTTTGTTCTATAAGTTATTTACTTGAAGAACAGAATTTTGTAGCAATTTAAAATTAAAATCTTCTAACTAATACTTTAGTTCCATAAGTTATTTACTTGAAGATCAGAATTTTGTCAATAGTTTAAAATTAAAAACTCTAAATTAGCTACTTCTGTTCTATAAGTTATTTACATGAAGATCAGAATTTTGTTAATAGTTTAAAATTGAAAACTCTAAAATAACTACTTTTGTTCTATAAGTTATTTACTTGAAGAACAGAATTTTGTAGCAATTTAAAATCTTCTAACTAATACTTTAGTTCCTTAAGTTATTTACTTGAAGATCAGAATTTTGTTAATAGATTAAAATTGAAAACCCTAAAATAACTACTTTTGTTCTATAAGTTATTTACTTGAAGATTTGCATTTTGTTAATAGTTTAACATTAAAAACTCTAAATTAACTACTTCTGTTCTATAAGTTATTTACTTGAAGATCAGAATGTTGTTAATAGTTTAAAATTGAAAACTCTAAAATAACTACTTTTGTTCTATAAGTTATTTACTTGAAGAACAGAATTTTGTAGCAATTTAAAATCAAAATCTTCTAACTAATACTTTAGTTCCTTAAGTTATTTACTTGAAGATCAGAATTTTGTTAATAGTTTAAAATTGAAAACCCTAAAATAACTACTTTTGTTCTATAAGTTATTTACTTGAAGATCTGCATTTTGTTAATAGTTTAAAATTAAAAACTCTAAATTAACTACTTCTGTTCTATAAGTTATTTACATGAAGATCAGAATATTGTTAATAGTTTAAAATTGAAAACTCGAAAATAACTACTTTTGTTCTATAAGTTATTTACTTGAAGAACAGAATTTTGTAGCATTGTAAAATCAAAATCTTCTAACTAATACTTTAGTTCTTTAAGTTATTTACTTGAAGATCAGAATTTTGCTAATCGTTTTAAATTGAAAACCCTAAAATAACTACTTTTGTTCTATAAGTTATTTACTTGCAGATCTGCATTTTGTTAATAGTTTAAAATTAAAAACTCTAAATTAACTACTTCTGTTCTATAAGTTATTTACTTGAAGATCAGAATATTGTTAATAGTTTAAAATTGCAAACTCTAAAATAACTACTTTTGTTCTATAAGTTATTTACTTGTAGAACAGAATTTTGTAGCAATTTAAAATCAAAATCTTTTAACTAATACTTTAGTTCCTTAAGTTATTTACTTGAAGATCAGAATTTTGTTAATAGTTTAAAATTGAAAACCCTAAAATAACTACTTTTGTTCTATAAGTTATTTACATGAAGATCAGTATTTTGTTAATATTTTAAAATTGAAAACCCTAAAATAACTACTTTTGTTCTATAAGTTATTTACTTGTAGAACAGAATTTTGTAGCAATTTAAATTCAAAATCTTCTAACTAATACTTTAGTTCCTTAAGTTATTTACTTGAAGATCAGAATTTTGTTAATAGTTTAAAATTGAAAACCCTAAAATAACTACTTTTGTTCTATAGGTTATTTACTTGATGAACAGAATTTTGTAGCAATGTAAAGTCAAAATCTTCTAACTAATACTTTAGTTCTTTAAGTTATTTTCTTGAAGATCAGAATTTTATAATAGTTTAAAATTGAAAACCCTAAAATAACTAATTTTGTTCTATAAGTTATTTGCTTGAAGATCTGCATTTTGTTAGTAGTTTAAAATTAAAAACTCTAAATTAACTACTTCTGTTCTATAAGTTATTTACTTGAAGATCAGAATTTTGTTAATAGTTTAAAATTGAAAACTCTAAAATAACTACTTTTGTTCTATAAGTTATTTACTTGAAGAACAGAGTTTTGTTAATAGTTTAAAATTAAAAACTCTAAATCAACTACTTTTGTTCTATAAGTTATTTACTTGAAGATCTGCATTTTGTTAATAGTTTAAAATTAAAAACTCTAAATTAACTACTTCTGTTCTATAAGTTATTTACTTGAAGATCAGAATATTGTTAATAGTTTAAAATTGAAAACTCTAAAATAACTACTTTTGTTCTATAAGTTATTTACTTGAAGAACAGAATTTTGTAGCAATGTAAAATCAAAATCTTCTAACTAATACTTTAGTTCTTTAAGTTATTTACTTGAAGATCAGAATTTTGTTAATAGTTTAAAATTAAAAACTCTAAATTAACTACTTCTGTTCTATAAGTTATTTACATGAAGATCAGTATTTTGTTAATAGTTTAAAATTGAAAACCCTAAAATAACTACTTCTGTTCTATAAGTTATTTACTTGAAGATCAGAATATTGTTAATAGTTTAAAATTGAAAACTCTAAAATAACTACTTTTGTTCTATAAGTTATTTACTTGTAGAACAGAATTTTGTAGCAATTTAAAATCAAAATCTTCTAACAAATACTTTAGTTCCTTAAGTTATTTACTTGAAGATCAGAATTTTGTTAATAGTTTAAAATTGAAAACCCTAAAATAACTACTTTTGTTCTATAAGTTATTTACTTGAAGATCTGCATTTTGTTAATAGTTTAAAATTAAAAACTCTAAATTAACTACTTCTGTTCTATAAGTTATTTACATGAAGATCAGTATTTTGTTAATAGCTTAAAATTGAAAACCCTAAAATAACTACTTTTGTTCTATAAGTTATTTACTTGAAGAACAGAATTTTGTAGCAATGTAAAATCAAAATCTTCTAACTAATACTTTAGTTCTTTAAGTTATTTACTGGAAGATCAGAATTTTGCTAATAGTTTAAAATTGAAAACCCTAAAATAACTACTTTTGTTCTAAAAGTTATTTACTTGAAGATCTGCATTTTGTTAATAGTTTAAAATTAAAAACTCTAAATTAACTACTTCTGTTCTATAAGTTAAGTATATGAAGATCAGTATTTTGTTAATAGTTTAATATTGAAAACCCTAAAATAACTACTTTTGTTCTATAAGTTATTTAGTTGAAGATCTGCATTTTGTTAATAGTTTAAAATTAAAAACTCTAAATTAACTACTTCTGTTCTATAAGTTATTTACTTGAAGAACAGAATTTTGTAGCAATGTAAAATCAAAATCTTCTAACTAATACTTTAGTTCTTTAAGTTATTTACTTGAAGATCAGAATTTTGCTAATAGTTTAAAATTGAAAACCCTAAAATAACTACTTTTGTTCTATAAGTTATTTACTTGAAGATCTGCATTTTGTTAATAGTTTAAAATTAAAAACTCTAAATTAACTACTTCTGTTCTATAAGTTAAGTATATGAAGATCAGTATTTTGTTAATAGTTTAAAATTGAAAACCCTAAAATAACTACTTTTGTTCTATAAGTTATTTACTTGAAGATCTGCATTTTGTTAATAGTTTAAAATTAAAAACTCTAAATTAACTACTTCTGTTCTATAAGTTATTTACTTGAAGATCAGTATTTTGTTAATAGTTTAAAATTGAAAACCCTAAAATAACTACTTTTGTTCTATAAGTTATTTACATGAAGATCAGTATTTTGTTAATAGTTTAAAATTGAAAACCCTAAAATAACTACTTTTGTTCTATAAGTTATTTACTTGAAAATCAGAATATTGTTAATAGTTTAAAATTGAAAACTCTAAAATAACTACTTTTGTTCTATAAGTTATTTACTTGAAGAACAGAATTTTGTAGCAATGTAAAATCAAAATCTTCTAACTAATACTTTAGTTCTTTAAGTTATTTACTTGAAGATCAGAATTTTGTTAATAGTTTAAAATTAAAAACTCTAAATTAACTACTTCTGTTCTATAAGTTATTTACATGAAGATCAGTATTTTGTTAATAGTTTAAAATTGAAAACCCTAAAATAACTACTTTTGTTCTATAAGTTATTTACTTGAAGATCTGCATTTTGTTAATAGTTTTAAATTAAAAACTCTAAATTAACTACTTCTGTTCTATAAGTTATTTACTTGAAGATCAGAATATTGTTAATAGTTTAAAATTGAAAACTCGAAAATAACTAATTTTGTTCTATAAGTTATTTGCTTGAAGATCTGCATTTTGTTAGTAGTTTAAAATTAAAAACTCTAAATTAACTACTTCTGTTCTATAAGTTATTTACTTGAAGATCAGAATTTTGTTAATAGTTTAAAATTGAAAACTCTAAAATAACTACTTTTGTTCTATAAGTTATTTACTTGAAGAACAGAATTTTGTTAATAGTTTAAAATTAAAAACTCTAAATTAACTACTTTTGTTCTATAAGTTATTTACTTGAAGATCTGCATTTTGTTAATAGTTTAAAATTAAAAACTCTAAATTAACTACTTCTGTTCTATAAGTTATTTACTTGAAGATCAGAATATTGTTAATAGTTTAAAATTGAAAACTCTAAAATAACTACTTTTGTTCTATAAGTTATTTACTTGAAGATCTGCATTTTGTTAATAGTTTAAAATTAAAAACTCTAAATTAACTACTTCTGTTCTATAAGTTATTTACATGAAGATCAGAATTTTGTTAATAGTTTAAAATTGAAAACTCTAAAATAACTACTTTTGTTCTATAAGTTATTTACTTGAAGAACAGAATTTTGTAGCAATTTAAAATTAAAATCTTCTAACTAATACTTTAGTTCCATAAGTTATTTACTTGAAGATCAGAATTTTGTCAATAGTTTAAAATTAAAAACTCTAAATTAGCTACTTCTGTTCTATAAGTTATTTACATGAAGATCAGAATTTTGTTAATAGTTTAAAATTGAAAACTCTAAAATAACTACTTTTGTTCTATAAGTTATTTACTTGAAGAACAGAATTTTGTAGCAATTTAAAATCTTCTAACTAATACTTTAGTTCCTTAAGTTATTTACTTGAAGATCAGAATTTTGTTAATAGATTAAAATTGAAAACCCTAAAATAACTACTTTTGTTCTATAAGTTATTTACTTGAAGATTTGCATTTTGTTAATAGTTTAACATTAAAAACTCTAAATTAACTACTTCTGTTCTATAAGTTATTTACTTGAAGATCAGAATGATGTTAATAGTTTAAAATTGAAAACTCTAAAATAACTACTTTTGTTCTATAAGTTATTTACTTGAAGAACAGAATTTTGTAGCAATTTAAAATCAAAATCTTCTAACTAATACTTTAGTTCCTTAAGTTATTTACTTGTAGATCAGAATTTTGTTAATAGTTTAAAATTGAAAACCCTAAAATAACTACTTTTGTTCTATAAGTTATTTACTTGAAGATCTGCATTTTGTTAATAGTTTAAAATTAAAAACTCTAAATTAACTACTTCTGTTCTATAAGTTATTTACATGAAGATCAGAATATTGTTAATAGTTTAAAATTGAAAACTCGAAAATAACTACTTTTGTTCTATAAGTTATTTACTTGAAGAACAGAATTTTGTAGCATTGTAAAATCAAAATCTTCTAACTAATACTTTAGTTCTTTAAGTTATTTACTTGAAGATCAGAATTTTGCTAATCGTTTTAAATTGAAAACCCTAAAATAACTACTTTTGTTCTATAAGTTATTTACTTGCAGATCTGCATTTTGTTAATAGTTTAAAATTAAAAACTCTAAATTAACTACTTCTGTTCTATAAGTTATTTACTTGAAGATCAGAATATTGTTAATAGTTTAAAATTGCAAACTCTAAAATAACTACTTTTGTTCTATAAGTTATTTACTTGTAGAACAGAATTTTGTAGCAATTTAAAATCAAAATCTTTTAACTAATACTTTAGTTCCTTAAGTTATTTACTTGAAGATCAGAATTTTGTTAATAGTTTAAAATTGAAAACCCTAAAATAACTACTTTTGTTCTATAAGTTATTTACATGAAGATCAGTATTTTGTTAATATTTTAAAATTGAAAACCCTAAAATAACTACTTTTGTTCTATAAGTTATTTACTTGTAGAACAGAATTTTGTAGCAATTTAAATTCAAAATCTTCTAACTAATACTTTAGTTCCTTAAGTTATTTACTTGAAGATCAGAATTTTGTTAATAGTTTAAAATTGAAAACCCTAAAATAACTACTTTTGTTCTATAGGTTATTTACTTGATGAACAGAATTTTGTAGCAATGTAAAGTCAAAATCTTCTAACTAATACTTTAGTTCTTTAAGTTATTTTCTTGAAGATCAGAATTTTATAATAGTTTAAAATTGAAAACCCTAAAATAACTAATTTTGTTCTATAAGTTATTTGCTTGAAGATCTGCATTTTGTTAGTAGTTTAAAATTAAAAACTCTAAATTAACTACTTCTGTTCTATAAGTTATTTACTTGAAGATCTGCATTTTGTTAATAGTTTAAAATTAAAAACTCTAAATTAACTACTTCTGTTCTATAAGTTATTTACTTGAAGATCAGAATATTGTTAATAGTTTAAAATTGAAAACTCTAAAATAACTACTTTTGTTCTATAAGTTATTTACTTGAAGAACAGAATTTTGTAGCAATGTAAAATCAAAATCTTCTAACTAATACTTTAGTTCTTTAAGTTATTTACTTGAAGATCAAAATTTTGTTAATAGTTTAAAATTAAAAACTCTAAATTAACTACTTCTGTTCTATAAGTTATTTACATGAAGATCAGTATTTTGTTAATAGTTTAAAATTGAAAACCCTAAAATAACTACTTCTGTTCTATAAGTTATTTACTTGAAGATCAGAATATTGTTAATAGTTTAAAATTGAAAACTCTAAAATAACTACTTTTGTTCTATAAGTTATTTACTTGTAGAACAGAATTTTGTAGCAATTTAAAATCAAAATCTTCTAACAAATACTTTAGTTCCTTAAGTTATTTACTTGAAGATCAGAATTTTGTTAATAGTTTAAAATTGAAAACCCTAAAATAACTACTTTTGTTCTATAAGTTATTTACTTGAAGATCTGCATTTTGTTAATAGTTTAAAATTAAAAACTCTAAATTAACTACTTCTGTTCTATAAGTTATTTACATGAAGATCAGTATTTTGTTAATAGCTTAAAATTGAAAACCCTAAAATAACTACTTTTGTTCTATAAGTTATTTACTTGAAGAACAGAATTTTGTAGCAATGTAAAATCAAAATCTTCTAACTAATACTTTAGTTTTTTAAGTTATTTACTGGAAGATCAGAATTTTGCTAATAGTTTAAAATTGAAAACCCTAAAATAACTACTTTTGTTCTAAAAGTTATTTACTTGAAGATCTGCATTTTGTTAATAGTTTAAAATTAAAAACTCTAAATTAACTACTTCTGTTCTATAAGTTAAGTATATGAAGATCAGTATTTTGTTAATAGTTTAATATTGAAAACCCTAAAATAACTACTTTTGTTCTATAAGTTATTTAGTTGAAGATCTGCATTTTGTTAATAGTTTAAAATTAAAAACTCTAAATTAACTACTTCTGTTCTATAAGTTATTTACTTGAAGAACAGAATTTTGTAGCAATGTAAAATCAAAATCTTCTAACTAATACTTTAGTTCTTTAAGTTATTTACTTGAAGATCAGAATTTTGCTAATAGTTTAAAATTGAAAACCCTAAAATAACTACTTTTGTTCTATAAGTTATTTACTTGAAGATCTGCATTTTGTTAATAGTTTAAAATTAAAAACACTAAATTAACTACTTCTGTTCTATAAGTTAAGTATATGAAGATCAGTATTTTGTTAATAGTTTAAAATTGAAAACCCTAAAATAACTACTTTTGTTCTATAAGTTATTTACTTGAAGATCTGCATTTTGTTAATAGTTTAAAATTAAAAACTCTAAATTAACTACTTCTGTTCTATAAGTTATTTACTTGAAGATCAGTATTTTGTTAATAGTTTAAAATTGAAAACCCTAAAATAACTACTTTTGTTCTATAAGTTATTTACATGAAGATCAGTATTTTGTTAATAGTTTAAAATTGAAAACCCTAAAATAACTACTTTTGTTCTATAAGTTATTTACTTGAAAATCAGAATATTGTTAATAGTTTAAAATTGAAAACTCTAAAATAACTACTTTTGTTCTATAAGTTATTTACTTGAAGAACAGAATTTTGTAGCAATGTAAAATCAAAATCTTCTAACTAATACTTTAGTTCTTTAAGTTATTTACTTGAAGATCAGAATTTTGTTAATAGTTTAAAATTAAAAACTCTAAATTAACTACTTCTGTTCTATAAGTTATTTACATGAAGATCAGTATTTTGTTAATAGTTTAAAATTGAAAACCCTAAAATAACTACTTCTGTTCTATAAGTTATTTACTTGAAGATCAGAATATTGTTAATAGTTTAAAATTGAAAACTCTAAAATAACTACTTTTGTTCTATAAGTTATTTACTTGTAGAACAGAATTTTGTAGCAATTTAAAATCAAAATCTTCTAACAAATACTTTAGTTCCCTAAGTTATTTACTTGAAGATCAGAATTTTGTTAATAGTTTAAAATTGAAAACCCTAAAATAACTACTTTTGTTCTATAAGTTATTTACTTGAAGATCTGAATTTTGTTAATAGTTTAAAATTAAAAACTCTAAATTAACTACTTCTGTTCTATAAGTTATTTACATGAAGATCAGTATTTTGTTAATAGCTTAAAATTGAAAACCCTAAAATAACTACTTTTGTGCTATAAGTTATTTACTTGAAGAACAGAATTTTGTAGCAATGTAAAATCAAAATCTTCTAACTAATACTTTAGTTCTTTAAGTTATTTACTGGAAGATCAGAATTTTGCTAATAGTTTAAAATTGAAAACCCTAAAATAACTACTTTTGTTCTAAAAGTTATTTACTTGAAGATCTGCATTTTGTTAATAGTTTAAAATTAAAAACTCTAAATTAACTACTTCTGTTCTATAAGTTAAGTATATGAAGATCAGTATTTTGTTAATAGTTTAATATTGAAAACCCTAAAATAACTACTTTTGTTCTATAAGTTATTTAGTCGAAGATCTGCATTTTGTTAATAGTTTAAAATTAAAAACTCTAAATTAACTACTTCTGTTCTATAAGTTATTTACTTGAAGAACAGAATTTTGTAGCAATGTAAAATCAAAATCTTCTAACTAATACTTTAGTTCTTTAAGTTATTTACTTGAAGATCAGAATTTTGCTAATAGTTTAAAATTGAAAACCCTAAAATAACTACTTTTGTTCTATAAGTTATCTACTTGTAGAACAGAATTTTGTAGCAATTTAAAATCAAAATCTTCTAACTAATACTTTAGTTCCTTAAGTTATTTACTTGAAGATCAGAATTTTGTTAATAGTTTAAAATTGAAAACCCTAAAATAACTACTTGTGTTCTATAAGTTATTTACTTGAAAATCAGAATATTGTTAATAGTTTAAAATTGAAAACTCTAAAATAACTACTTTAGTTCTATAAGTTATTTACTTGTAGAACAGAATTTTGTAGCAATTTAAAATCAAAATCTTCTAACTAATACTTTAGTTCCTTAAGTTATTTACTTGAAGATTTGCATTTTGTTAATAGTTTAACATTAAAAACTCTAAATTAACTACTTCTGTTCTATAAGTTATTTACTTGAAAATCAGAATGATGTTAATAGTTTAAAATTGAAAACTCTAAAATATCTACTTTTGTTCTATAAGTTATTTACTTGAAGAACAGAATTTTGTAGCAATTTAAAATCAAAATCTTCTAACTAATACTTTAGTTCCTTAAGTTATTTACTTGAAGATCAGAATTTTGTTAATAGTTTAAAATTGAAAACCCTAAAATAACTACTTTTGTTCTATAAGTTATTTACTTGAAGATCTGCATTTTGTTAATAGTTTAAAATTAAAAACTCTAAATTAACTACTTCTGTTCTATAAGTTATTTACATGAAGATCAGAATATTGTAAATAGTTTAAAATTGAAAACCCTAAAATAACTACTTTTGTTCTATAAGTTATTTACATGAAGATCAGTATTTTGTTAATAGTTTAAAATTGAAAACCCTAAAATAACTACTTTTGTTCTATAAGTTATTTACTTGTAGAACAGAATTTTGTAGCAATTTAAAATCAAAATCTTCTAACAAATACTTTAGTTCCTTAAGTTATTTACTTGAAGATCAGAATTTTGTTAATAGTTTAAAATTGAAAACCCTAAAATAACTACTTTTGTTCTATAAGTTATTTACTTGAAGATCAGAATATTGTTAATAGTTTAAAATTGAAAACTCTAAAATAACTACTTTAGTTCTATATGTTATTTACTTGTAGAACAGAATTTTGTAGCAATTTAAAATCAAAATCTTCTAACTAATACTTTAGTTCCTTAAGTTATTTACTTGAAGATCAGAATTTTGTTAATAGTTTAAAATTGAAAACCCTAAAATAACTACTTTTGTTCTATAGGTTATTTACTTGAAGAACAGAATTTTGTAGCAATGTAAAGTCAAAATCTTCTAACTAATACTTTAGTTCCTTAAGTTATTTACTTGAAGATCAGAATTTTGTTAATAGTTTAAAATTGAAAACCCTAAAATAACTACTTTTGTTCTATAAGTTATTTACTTGAAAATCAGAATATTGTTAATAGTTTAAAATTGAAAACTCTAAAATAACTACTTTAGTTCTATAAGTTATTTACTTGTAGAACAGAATTTTGTAGCAATTTAAAATCAAAATCTTCTAACTAATACTTTAGTTCCTTAAGTTATTTACTTGAAGATTTGCATTTTGTTAATAGTTTAACATTAAAAACTCTAAATTAACTACTTCTGTTCTATAAGTTATTTACTTGAAAATCAAAATGATGTTAATAGTTTAAAATTGAAAACTCTAAAATATCTACTTTTGTTCTATAAGTTATTTACTTGAAGAACAGAATTTTGTAGCAATTTAAAATCAAAATCTTCTAACTAATACTTTAGTTCCTTAAGTTATTTACTTGAAGATCAGAATTTTGTTAATAGTTTAAAATTGAAAACCCTAAAATAACTACTTTTGTTCTATAAGTTATTTACTTGAAGATCTGCATTTTGTTAATAGTTTAAAATTAAAAACTCTAAATTAACTACTTCTGTTCTATAAGTTATTTACATGAAGATCAGAATATTGTAAATAGTTTAAAATTGAAAACCCTAAAATAACTACTTTTGTTCTATAAGTTATTTACATGAAGATCAGTATTTTGTTAATAGTTTAAAATTGAAAACCCTAAAATAACTACTTTTGTTCTATAAGTTATTTACTTGTAGAACAGAATTTTGTAGCAATTTAAAATCAAAATCTTCTAACAAATACTTTAGTTCCTTAAGTTATTTACTTGAAGATCAGAATTTTGTTAATAGTTTAAAATTGAAAACCCTAAAATAACTACTTTTGTTCTATAAGTTATTTACTTGAAGATCAGAATATTGTTAATAGTTTAAAATTGAAAACTCTAAAATAACTACTTTAGTTCTATATGTTATTTACTTGTAGAACAGAATTTTGTAGCAATTTAAAATCAAAATCTTCTAACTAATACTTTAGTTCCTTAAGTTATTTACTTGAAGATCAGAATTTTGTTAATAGTTTAAAATTGAAAACCCTAAAATAACTACTTTTGTTCTATAGGTTATTTACTTGAAGAACAGAATTTTGTAGCAATGTAAAGTCAAAATCTTCTAACTAATACTTTAGTTCCTTAAGTTATTTACTTGAAGATCAGAATTTTGTTAATAGTTTAAAATTGAAAACCCTAAAATAACTACTTTTGTTCTATAAGTTATTTACTTGAAGATCTGCATTTTGTTAATAGTTTAAAATTAAAAACTCTAAATTAACTACTTCTGTTCTATAAGTTATTTACATGAAGATCAGTATTTTGTTAATAGCTTAAAATTGAAAACCCTAAAATAACTACTTTTGTTCTATAAGTTATTTACTTGAAGAACAGAATTTTGTAGCAATGTAAAATCAAAATGTTCTAACTAATACTTTAGTTCGTTAAGTTATTTACTGGAAGATCAGAATTTTGCTAATAGTTTAAAATTGAAAACCCTAAAATAAGTACTTTTGTTCTAAAAGTTATTTACTTGAAGATCTGCATTTTGTTAATAGTTTAAAATTAAAAACTCTAAATTAACTACTTCTGTTCTATAAGTTAAGTATATGAAGATCAGTATTTTGTTAATAGTTTAATATTGAAAACCCTAAAATAACTACTTTGGTTCTATAAGTTATTTAGTTGAAGATCTGCATTTTGTTAATAGTTTAAAATTAAAAACTCTAAATTAACTACTTCTGTTCTATAAGTTATTTACTTGAAGAACAGAATTTTGTAGCAATGTAAAATCAAAATCTTCTAACTAATACTTTAGTTCTTTAAGTTATTTACTTGAAGATCAGAATTTTGCTAATAGTTTAAAATTGAAAACCCTAAAATAACTACTTTTGTTCTATAAGTTATTTACTTGAAGATCTGCATTTTGTTAATAGTTTAAAATTAAAAACTCTAAATTAACTACTTCTGTTCTATAAGTTAAGTATATGAAGATCAGTATTTTGTTAATAGTTTAAAATTGAAAACCCTAAAATAACTACTTTTGTTCTATAAGTTATTTACTTGAAGATCTGCATTTTGTTAATAGTTTAAAATTAAAAACTCTAAATTAACTACTTCTGTTCTATAAGTTATTTACTTGAAGATCAGTATTTTGTTAATAGTTTAAAATTGAAAACCCTAAAATAACTACTTTTGTTCTATAAGTTATTTACATGAAGATCAGTATTTTGTTAATAGTTTAAAATTGAAAACCCTAAAATAACTACTTTTGTTCTATAAGTTATCTACTTGTAGAACAGAATTTTGTAGCAATTTAAAATCAAAATCTTCTAACTAATACTTTAGTTCCTTAAGTTATTTACTTGAAGATCAGAATTTTGTTAATAGTTTAAAATTGAAAACCCTAAAATAACTACTTTTGTTCTATAAGTTATTTACTTGAAAATCAGAATATTGTTAATAGTTTAAAATTGAAAACTCTAAAATAACTACTTTAGTTCTATAAGTTATTTACTTGTAGAACAGAATTTTGTAGCAATTTAAAATCAAAATCTTCTAACTAATACTTTAGTTCCTTAAGTTATTTACTTGAAGATTTGCATTTTGTTAATAGTTTAACAATAAAAACTCTAAATTAACTACTTCTGTTCTATAAGTTATTTACTTGAAGATCAGAATGATGTTAATAGTATAATATTGAAAACTCTAAAATATCTACTTTTGTTCTATAAGTTATTTACTTGAAGAACAGAATTTTGTAGCAATTTAAAATCAAAATCTTCTAACTAATACTTGAGTTCCTTAAGTTATTTACTTGAAGATCAGAATTTTGTTAATAGTTTAAAATTGAAAACCCTAAAATAACTACTTTTGTTCTATAAGTTATTTACTTGAAGATCTGCATTTTGTTAATAGTTTAAAATTAAAAACTCTAAATTAACTACTTCTGTTCTATAAGTTATTTACATGAAGATCAGAATATTGTAAATAGTTTAAAATTGAAAACTCGAAAATAACTACTTTTGTTCTATAAGTTATTTACTTGAAGAACAGAATTTTGTAGCATTGTAAAATCAAAATCTTCTAACTAATACTTTAGTTCTTTAAGTTATTTACTTGAAGATCAGAATTTTGCTAATCGTTTTAAATTGAAAACCCTAAAATAACTACTTTTGTTCTATAAGTTATTTACTTGAAGATCTGCATTTTGTTAATAGTTTAAAATTAAAAACTCTAAATTAACTACTTCTGTTCTATAAGTTATTTACATAAAGATCAGTATTTTGTTAATAGTTTAAAATTGAAAACCCTAAAATAACTACTTTTGTTCTATAAGTTATTTACTTGAAGATCTGCATTTTGTTAATAGTTTTAAATTAAAAACTCTAAATTAACTACTTCTGTTCTATAAGTTATTTACTTGAAGATCAGAATATTGTTAATAGTTTAAAATTGAAAACTCTAAAATAACTACTTTTGTTCTATAAGTTATTTACTTGTAGAACAGAATTTTGTAGCAATTTAAAATCAAAATCTTCTAACTAATACTTTAGTTCCTTAAGTTATTTACTTGAAGATCAGAATTTTGTTAATAGTTTAAAATTGAAAACCCTAAAATAACTACTTTTGTTCTATAAGTTATTTACATGAAGATCAGTATTTTGTTAATAGTTTAAAATTGAAAACCCTAAAATAACTACTTTTGTTCTATAAGTTATTTACTTGTAGAACAGAATTTTGTAGCAATTTAAAATCAAAATCTTCTAACAAATACTTTAGTTCCTTAAGTTATTTACTTGAAGATCAGAATTTTGTTAATAGTTTAAAATTGAAAACCCTAAAATAACTACTTTTGTTCTATAAGTTATTTACTTGAAGATCAGAATATTGTTAATAGTTTAAAATTGAAAACTCTAAAATAACTACTTTAGTTCTATATGTTATTTACTTGTAGAACAGAATTTTGTAGCAATTTAAAATCAAAATCTTCTAACTAATACTTTAGTTCCTTAAGTTATTTACTTGAAGATCAGAATTTTGTTAATAGTTTAAAATTGAAAACCCTAAAATAACTACTTTTGTTCTATAGGTTATTTACTTGAAGAACAGAATTTTGTAGCAATGTAAAGTCAAAATCTTTTAACTAATACTTTAGTTCTTTAAGTTATTTACTTGAAGATCAGAATTTTATAATAGTTTAAAATTGAAAACCCTAAAATAACTAATTTTGTTCTATAAGTTATTTGCTTGAAGATCTGCATTTTGTTAGTAGTTTAAAATTAAAAACTCTAAATTAACTAATTCTGTTCTATAAGTTATTTACTTGAAGATCAGAATTTTGTTAATAGTTTAAAATTGAAAACTCTAAAATAACTACTTTTGTTCTATAAGCTATTTACTTGAAGAACAGAATTTTGTTAATAGTTTAAAATTAAAAACTCTAAATTAACTACTTTTGTTCTATAAGTTATTTACTTGAAGATCTGCGTTTTGTTAATAGTTTAAAATTAAAAACTCTAAATTAACTACTTCTGTTCTATAAGTTATTTACTTGAAGATCAGAATATTGTTAATAGTTTAAAATTGAAAACTCTAAAATAACTACTTTTGTTCTATAAGTTATTTACTTGAAGAACAGAATTTTGTAGCAATGTAAAATCAAAATCTTCTAACTAATACTTTAGTTCTTTAAGTTATTTACTTGAAGATCAGAATTTTGCTAATAGTTTAAAATTGAAAACCCTAAAATTACTACTTTTGTTCTATAAGTTATTTACTTGAAGATCTGCATTTTGTTAATAGTTTAAAATTAAAAACTCTAAATTAACTACTTCTGTTCTATGAGTTATTTACATGAAGATCAGAATATTGTTAATAGTTTAAAATTGAAAACTCTAAAATAACTACTTTTGTTCTATAAGTTATTTACTTGAAGAACAGAATTTTGTAGCAATGTAAAGTCAAAATCTTCTAACTAATACTTTAGTTCTTTAAGTTATTTACTTGAAGATCAGAATTTTATAATAGTTTAAAATTGAAAACCCTAAAATAACTAATTTTGTTCTATAAGTTATTTGCTTGAAGATCTGCATTTTGTTAGTAGTTTAAAATTAACAACTCTAAATTAACTAATTCTGTTCTATAAGTTATTTACTTGAAGATCAGAATTTTGTTAATAGTTTAAAATTGAAAACTCTAAAATAACTACTTTTGTTCTATAAGCTATTTACTTGAAGAACAGAATTTTGTTAATAGGTTAAAATTAAAAACTCTAAATTAACTACTTTTGTTCTATAAGTTATTTACTTGAAGATCTGCGTTTTGTTAATAGTTTAAAATTAAAAACTCTAAATTAACTACTTCTGTTCTATAAGTTATTTACTTGAAGATCAGAATATTGTTAATAGTTTAAAATTGAAAACTCTAAAATAACTACTTTTGTTCTATAAGTTATTTACTTGAAGAACAGAATTTTGTAGCAATGTAAAATCAAAATCTTCTAACTAATACTTTAGTTCTTTAAGTTATTTACTTGAAGATCAGAATTTTGCTAATAGTTTAAAATTGAAAACCCTAAAATTACTACTTTTGTTCTATAAGTTATTTACTTGAAGATCTGCATTTTGTTAAGAGTTTAAAATTAAAAACTCTAAATTAACTACTTCTGTTCTATGAGTTATTTACATGAAGATCAGAATATTGTTAATAGTTTAAAATTGAAAACTCTAAAATAACTACTTTTGTTCTATAAGTTATTTACTTGTAGAACAGAATTTTGTAGCAATTTAAAATCAAAATCTTCTAACTAATACTTTAGTTCCTTAAGTTATTTACTTGAAGATCAGAATTTTGTTAATAGTTTAAAATTGAAAACCCTAAAATAACTACTTTTGTTCTATAAGTTATTTACATGAAGATCAGTATTTTGTTAATAGTTTAAAATTGAAAACCCTAAAATAACTACTTTAGTTCTATAAGTTTTTTACTTGTAGAACAGAATTTTGTAGCAATTTAAAATCAAAATCTTCTAACTAATACTTTAGTTCCTTAAGTTATTTACTTGAAGATCAGAATTTTGTTAATAGTTTAAAATTGAAAACCCTAAAATAACTACTTTTGTTCTATAAGTTATTTACTTGAAGATCAGAATATTGTTAATAGTTTAAAATTGAAAACTCTAAAATAACTACTTTAGTTCTATATGTAATTTACTTGTAGAACAGAATTTTGTAGCAATTTAAAATCAAAATCTTCTAACTAATACTTTAGTTCCTTAAGTTATTTACTTGAAGATCAGAATTTTGTTAATAGTTTAAAATTGAAAACCCTAAAATAACTACTTTTGTTCTATAGGTTATTTACTTGAAGAACAGAATTTTGTAGCAATGTAAAGTCAAAATCTTTTAACTAATACTTTAGTTCTTTAAGTTATTTACTTGAAGATCAGAATTTTATAATAGTTTAAAATTGAAAACCCTAAAATAACTAATTTTGTTCTATAAGTTATTTGCTTGAAGATCTGCATTTTGTTAGTAGTTTAAAATTAAAAACTCTAAATTAACTAATTCTGTTCTATAAGTTATTTACTTGAAGATCAGAATTTTGTTAATAGTTTAAAATTGAAAACTCTAAAATAACTACTTTTGTTCTATAAGCTATTTACTTGAAGAACAGAATTTTGTTAATAGTTTAAAATTAAAAACTCTAAATTAACTACTTTTGTTCTATAAGTTATTTACTTGAAGATCTGCGTTTTGTTAATAGTTTAAAATTAAAAACTCTAAATTAACTACTTCTGTTCTATAAGTTATTTACTTGAAGATCAGAATATTGTTAATAGTTTAAAATTGAAAACTCTAAAATAACTACTTTTGTTCTATAAGTTATTTACTTGAAGAACAGAATTTTGTAGCAATGTAAAATCAAAATCTTCTAACTAATACTTTAGTTCTTTAAGTTATTTACTTGAAGATCAGAATTTTGCTAATAGTTTAAAATTGAAAACCCTAAAATTACTACTTTTGTTCTATAAGTTATTTACTTGAAGATCTGCATTTTGTTAAGAGTTTAAAATTAAAAACTCTAAATTAACTACTTCTGTTCTATGAGTTATTTACATGAAGATCAGAATATTGTTAATAGTTTAAAATTGAAAACTCTAAAATAACTACTTTTGTTCTATAAGTTATTTACTTGTAGAACAGAATTTTGTAGCAATTTAAAATCAAAATCTTCTAACTAATACTTTAGTTCCTTAAGTTATTTACTTGAAGATCAGAATTTTGTTAATAGTTTAAAATTGAAAACCCTAAAATAACTACTTTTGTTCTATAATTTATTTACATGAAGATCAGTATTTTGTTAATAGTTTAAAATTGAAAACCCTAAAATAACTACTTTAGTTCTATAAGTTTTTAACTTGTAGAACAGAATTTTGTAGCAATTTAAAATCAAAATCTTCTAACTAATACTTTAGTTCCTTAAGTTATTTACTTGAAGATCAGAATTTTGTTAATAGTTTAAAATTGAAAACCCTAAAATAACTACTTTTGTTCTATAAGTTATTTACTTGAAGATCAGAATATTGTTAATAGTTTAAAATTGAAAACTCTAAAATAACTACTTTAGTTCTATATGTAATTTACTTGTAGAACAGAATTTTGTAGCAATTTAAAATCAAAATCTTCTAACTAATACTTTAGTTCCTTAAGTTATTTACTTGAAGATCTGAATTTTGTTAATAGTTTAAAATTGAAAACCCTAAAATAACTACTTTTGTTCTATAGGTTATTTACTTGAAGAACAGAATTTTGTAGCAATGTAAAGTCAAAATCTTCTAACTAATACTTTAGTTCTTTAAGTTATTTACTTGAAGATCAGAATTTTATAATAGTTTAAAATTGAAAACCCTAAAATAACTAATTTTGTTCTATAAGTTATTTGCTTGAAGATCTGCATTTTGTTAGTAGTTTAAAATTAAAAACTCTAAATTAACTACTTCTGTTCTAAAAGTTATTTACTTGAAGATCAGAATTTTGTTAATAGTTTAAAATTGAAAACTCTAAAATAACTACTTTTGTTCTATAAGTTATTTACTTGAAGAACAGAATTTTGTTAATAGTTTAAAATTAAAAACTCTAAATTAACTACTTTTGTTCTATAAGTTATTTACTTGAAGATCTGCATTTTGTTAATAGTTTAAAATTAAAAACTCTAAATTAACTTCTACTGTTCTATAAGTTATTTACATGAAGATCAGTATTTTGTTAATAGTTTAAAATTGAAAACCCTAAAATAACTACTTCTGTTCTATAAGTTATTTACTTGAAGATCAGAATATTGTTAATAGTTTAAAATTGAAAACTCTAAAATAACTACTTTTGTTCTATAAGTTATTTACTTGTAGAACAGATTTTTGTAGCAATTTAAAATCAAAATCTTCTAACTAATACTTTAGTTCATTAAGTTATTTACTTGAAGATCAGAATTTTGTTAATAGTTTAAAATTGAAAACCCTAAAATAACTACTTTTGTTCTATAAGTTATTTACATGAAGATCAGTATTTTGTTAATAGTTTAAAATTGAAAACCCTAAAATAACAACTTTTGTTCTATAAGTTATTTACTTGCAGAACAGAATTTTGTAGCAATTTAAAATCAAAATCTTCTAACTAATACTTTAGTTCCTTAAGTTATTTACTTGAAGATCAGAATTTTGTTAATAGTTTAAAATTGAAAACCCTAAAATAACTACTTTTGTTCTATAAGTTATTTACATGAAGATCAGTATTTTGTTAATAGTTTAAAATTGAAAACCCTAAAATAACTACTTTTGTTCTATAAGTTATTTACTTGTAGAACAGAATTTTGTAGCAATTTAAAATCCAAATCTTCTAACTAATACTTTAGTTCCTTAAGTTATTTACTTGAAGGTCAGAATTATGTTAATAGTTTAAAATTGAAAACCCTAAAATAACTACTTTTGTTCTATAAGTTATTTACTTGAAGATCAGAATATTGTTAATAGTTTAAAATTGAAAACTCTAAAATAACTACTTTAGTTCTATATGTTATTTACTTGTAGAACAGAATTTTGTAGCAATTTAAAATCAAAATCTTCTAACTAATACTTTAGTTCCTTAAGTTATTTACTTGAAGATCAGAATTTTGTTAATAGTTTAAAATTGAAAACCCTAAAATAACTACTTTTGTTCTATAGGTTATTTACTTGAAGAACAGAATTTTGTAGCAATGTAAAGTCAAAATCTTCTAACTAATACTTTAGTTCTTTAAGTTATTTACTTGAAGATCATAATTTTGCTAATAGTTTAAAATTGAAAATCCTAAAATAACTACTTTTGTTCTATAAGTTATTTACTTGAAGATCTGCATTTTGTTAATAGTTTAAAATTAAAAACTCTAAATTAACTACTTCTGTTCTATAAGTTATTTACATGAAGATCAGTATTTTGTTAATAGTTTAAAATTGAAAACCCTAAAATAACTACTTCTGTTCTATAAGTTATTTACTTGAAGATCAGAATATTGTTAATAGTTTAAAATTGAAAACTCTAAAATAACTACTTTTGTTCTATAAGTTATTTACTTGTAGAACAGAATTTTGTAGCAATTTAAAATCAAAATCTTCTAACTAATACTTTAGTTCCTTAAGTTATTGACTTGAAGATCAGAATTTTGTTAATAGTTTAAAATTGAAAACCCTAAAATAACTACTTTTGTTCTATAAGTTATTTACTTGAAGATCTGCATTTTGTTAATTGTTTAAAATTAAAAACTCTAAATTAACTACTTCTGTTCTATAAGTTATTTACATGAAGATCAGTATTTTGTTAATAGTTTAAAATTGAAAACCCTAAAATAACTACTTTTGTTCTATAAGTTATTTACTTGAAGAACAGAATTTTGTAGCAATGTAAAATCAAAATCTTCTAACTAATACTTTAGTTCTTTAAGTTATTTACTTGAAGATCAGAATTTTGCTAATAGTTTAAAATTGAAAGCCCTAAAATAACTACTTTTGTTCTATAAGTTATTTACTTGAAGATCTGCATTTTGTTAATAGTTTAAAATTAAAAACTCTAAAATAACTACTTCTGTTCAATAAGTTATTTACATGAAGATCAGAATTTTGTTAATAGTTTAAAATTGAAAACCCTAAAATAACTACTTTTGTTCTATAAGTTATTTACTTGAAGATCTGCATTTTGTTAATAGTTTAAAATTAAAAACTTTAATTAGCTACTTCTGTTCTATAAGTTATTTACTAGAAGATCAGAATTTTGCTAATCGTTTTAAATTGAAAACCCTAAAATAACTACTTTTGTTCTATAAGTTATTTACTTGAAGATCTGCATTTTGTTAATAGTTTAAAATTAAAAACTCTAAATTAACTACTTCTGTTCTATAAGTTATTTACATGAAGATCAGTTTTTTGTTAATAGTTTAAAATTGAAAACCCTAAAATAACTACTTTTGTTCTATAAGTTATTTACTTGAAGATCTGCATTTTGTTAATAGTTTTAAATTAAAAACTCTAAATTAACTACTTCTGTTCTATAAGTTATTTACTTGAAGATCAGAATTTTGTTAATAGTTTAAAATTGAAAACTCTAAAATAACTACTTTTGTTCTATAAGTTATTTACTTGTAGAACAGAATTTTGTAGCAATTTAAAATCAAAATCTTCTAACTAATACTTTAGTTCCTTAAGTTATTTACTTGAAGATCAGAATTTTGTTAATAGTTTAAAATTGAAAACCCTAAAATAACTACTTTTGTTCTATAAGTTATTTACATGAAGATCAGTATTTTGTTAATAGTTTAAAATTGAAAACCCTAAAATAACTACTTTTGTTCTATAAGTTATTTACTTGTAGAACAGAATTTTGTAGCAATTTAAAATCAAAATCTTCTAACTAATACTTTAGTTCCTTAAGTTATTTACTTGAAGATCAGAATTTTGTTAATAGTTTAAAATTGAAAACCCTAAAATAACTACTTCTGTTCTATAAGTTATTTACTTGAAGATCAGAATATTGTTAATAGTTTAAAATTGAAAACTCTAAAATAACTACTTTTGTTCTATAAGTTATTTACTTGTAGAACAGAATTTTGTAGCAATTTAAAATCAAAATCTTCTAACTAATACTTTAGTTCCTTAAGTTATTTACTTGAAGATCAGAATTTTGTTAATAGTTTAAAATTGAAAACCCTAAAATAACTACTTTTGTTCTATAAGTTATTTACTTGAAGATCTGCATTTTGTTAATTGTTTAAAATTAAAAACTCTAAATTAACTACTTCTGTTCTATAAGTTATTTACATGAAGATCAGTATTTTGTTAATAGTTTAAAATTGAAAACCCTAAAATAACTACTTTTGTTCTATAAGTTATTTACTTGAAGAACAGAATTTTGTAGCAATGTAAAATCAAAATCTTCTAACTAATACTTTAGTTCTTTAAGTTATTTACTTGAAGATCAGAATTTTGCTAATAGTTTAAAATTGAAAGCCCTAAAATAACTACTTTTTTTTTTTTTTTTTATAATACAGAATTTATTAATAAAAGTATTACAAAAATTTAGGTACAATATGTAGAAAATATAAATTGTCTAATCAATTTGCGGAAGGGCAGTGCCATCGTCAAAGCCAAGCCATCTAGCAGCGGGTTTAAAACGATGCCGTGTGCCGCGAATGTTATTTAATAATATAAATAATTAATAAATAATTATTAAATAACTACTTTTGTTCTATAAGTTATTTACTTGAAGATCTGCATTTTGTTAATAGTTTAAAATTAAAAACTCTAAATTAACTACTTCTGTTCAATAAGTTATTTACATGAAGATCAGTATTTTGTTAATAGTTTAAAATTGAAAACCCTAAAATAACTACTTTTGTTCTATAAGTTATTTACTTGAAGATCTGCATTTTGTTAATAGTTTAAAATTAAAAACTTTAATTAACTACTTCTGTTCTATAAGTTATTTACTAGAAAATCAGAATTTTGCTAATCGTTTTAAATTGAAAACCCTAAAATAACTACTTTTGTTCTATAAGTTATTTACTTGAAGATCTGCATTTTGTTAATAGTTTAAAATTAAAAACTCTAAATTAACTACTTCTGTTCTATAAGTTATTTACATGAAGATCAGTATTTTGTAAATAGTTTAAAATTGAAAACCCTAAAATAACTACTTTTGTTCTATAAGTTATTTACTTGAAGATCTGCATTTTGTTAATAGTTTTAAATTAAAAACTCTAAATTAACTACTTCTGTTCTATAAGTTATTTACTTGAAGATCAGAATATTGTTAATAGTTTAAAATTGAAAACTCTAAAATAACTACTTTTGTTCTATAAGTTATTTACTTGTAGAACAGAATTTTGTAGCAATTTAAAATCAAAATCTTCTAACTAATACTTTAGTTCCTTAAGTTATTTACTTGAAGATCAGAATTTTGTTAATAGTTTAAAATAGAAAACCCTAAAATAACTACTTTTGTTCTATAAGCTATTTACATGAAGATCAGTATTTTGTTAATAGTTTAAAATTGAAAACCCTAAAATAACTACTTTTGTTCTATAAGTTATTTACTTGTAGAACAGAATTTTGTAGCAATTTAAAATCAAAATCTTCTAACTAATACTTTAGTTCCTTAAGTTATTTACTTGAAGATCAGAATTTTGTTAATAGTTTAAAATTGAAAACCCTAAAATAACTACTTTTGTTCTATAAGTTATTTACTTGAAGATCAGAATATTGTTAATAGATTAAAATTGAAAACTCTAAAATAACTACTTTAGTTCTATATGTTATTTACTTGTAGAACAGAATTTTGTAGCAATTTAAAATCAAAATCTTCTAACTAATACTTTAGTTCCTTAAGTTATTTACTTGAAGATCAGAATTTTGTTAATAGTTTAAAATTGAAAACCCTAAAATACCTACTTTTGTTCTATAGGTTATTTACTTGAAGAACAGAATTTTGTAGCAATGTAAAGTCAAAATCTTCTAAATAATACTTTAGTTTTTTAAGTTATTTACTTGAAGATCAGAATTTTATAATAGTTTAAAATTGAAAACCCTCAAATAACTAATTTTGTTCTATAAGTTATTTGCTTGAAGATCTGCATTTTGTTAGTAGTTTAAAATTAAAAACTCTAAATTAACTACTTCTGTTCTATAAGTTATTTACTTGAAGATCAGAATTTTGTTAATAGTTTAAAATTGAAAACTCTAAAATAACTACTTTTGTTCTATAAGTTATTTACTTAAAGAACAGAATTTTGTTAATAGTTTAAAATTAAAAACTCTAAATTAACTACTTTTGTTCTATAAGTTATTTACTTGAAGATCTGCGTTTTGTTAATAGTTTAAAATTAAAAACTCTAAATTAACTACTTCTGTTCTATAAGTTATTTACTTGAAGATCAGAATATTGTTAATAGTTTAAAATTGAAAACTCTAAAATAACTACTTTTGTTCTATAAGTTATTTACTTGAAGAACAGAATTTTGTAACAATGTAAAATCAAAATCTTCTAACTAATACTTTAGTTCTTTAAGTTATTTACTTGAAGATCAGAATTTTGCCAATAGTTTAAAATTGAAAACCCTAAAATAACTACTTTTGTTCTATAAGGTATTTACTTGAAGATCTGCATTTTGTTAATAGTTTAAAATTAAAAACTCTAAATTAACTACTTCTGTTCTATAAGTTATTTACATGAAGATCAGAATATTGTTAATAGTTTAAAATTGAAAACTCTAAAATAACTACTTTTGTTCTATAAGTTATTTACTTGAAGAACAGAATTTTGTAGCAATTTAAAATCAAAATCTTTTAACTAATACTTTAGTTCCTTAAGTTATTTACTTGAAGATCAGAATTTTGTTATAGTTTAAAATTGAAAACCCTAAAATAACTACTTTTGTTCTATAAGTTATTTACATGAAGATCAGTATTTTGTTAATAGTTTAAAATTGAAAACTCTAAAATAACTACTTTTGTTCTATAAGTTATTTACTTGTAGAACAGAATTTTGTAGCAATTTAAAATCAAAATCTTCTAACTAATACTTTAGTTCCTTAAGTTATTTACTTGAAGATCAGAATTTTGTTAATAGTTTAAAATTGAAAACCCTAAAATAACTACTTTTGTTCTATAAGTTATTTACTTGAAGATCAGAATATTGTTAATAGTTTAAAATTGAAAACTCTAAAATAACTACTTTAGTTCTATATGTTATTTACTTGTAGAACAGAATTTTGTAGCAATTTAAAATCAAAATCTTCTAACTAATACTTTAGTTCCTTAAGTTATTTACTTGAAGATCAGAATTTTGTTAATAGTTTAAAATTGAAAACCCTAAAATAACTACTTTTGTTCTATAGGTTATTTACTTGAAGAACCGAATTTTGTAGCAATGTAAAGTCAAAATCTTCTAACTAATACTTTAGTTCTTTAAGTTATTTACTTGAAGATCAGCATTTTATAATAGTTTAAAATTGAAAACCCTAAAATAACTAATTTTGTTCTATAAGTTATTTGCTTGAAGATCTGCATTTTGTTAGTAGTTTAAAATTAAAAACTCTAAATTAACTACTTCTGTTCTATAAGTTATTTACTTGAAGATCAGAATTTTGTTAATAGTTTAAAATTGAAAACTCTAAAATAACTACTTTTGTTCTATAAGTTATTTACTTGAAAAAGAGAATTTTGTTAATAGTTTAAAATTAAAAACTCTAAATTAACTACTTTTGTTCTATAAGTTATTTACTTGAAGATCTGCGTTTTGTTAATAGTTTAAAATTAAAAACTCTAAATTAACTACTTCTGTTCTATAAGTTATTTACTTGAAGATCAGAATATTGTTAATAGTTTAAAATTGAAAACTCTAAAATAACTACTTTTGTTCTATAAGTTATATACTTGAAGAACAGAATTTTGTAGCAATGTAAAATCAAAATCTTCTAACTAATACTTTAGTTCTTTAAGTTATTTACTTGAAGATCAAAATTTTGCTAATAGTTTAAAATTGAAAACCCTAAAATAACTACTTTTGTTCTATAAGTTATTTACTTGAAGATCTGCATTTTGTTAATAGTTTAAAATTAAAAACTCTAAATTAACTACTTCTGTTCTATAAGTTATTTACATGAAGATCAGTATTTTGTTAATAGTTTAAAATTGAAAACCCTAAAATAACTACTTTTGTTCTATAAGTTATTTACTTGAAGATCTGCATTTTGTTAATAGTTTAAAATTAAAAACTCTAAATTAACTACTTCTGTTCTATAAGTTATTTACTTGAAGATCAGAATTTTGCTAATAGTTTAAAATTGAAAACCCTAAAATAACTACTTTTTTCTATAAGTTATTTACTTGAAGATCTGCATTTTGTTAATAGTTTAAAATTAAAGCTATAATCTAACTACTTTTGTTCTTTTATTTATTTACTTAAAGAACAGAAATTTGTAGACAATTTAAAATCGAAGTCTTCAAACTAATACTTTAGTTCTTTAAGTTATTTACATGAAGATCAGTATTTTGTTAATAGTTTAAAATTGAAAACTCTAAAATAACTACTTTTGTTCTATAAGTTATTTACTTGAAGATCTGCATTTTGTTAACAGTTTAAAATTAAAAACTCTAAATTAACTACTTCTGTTCTATAAGTTATTTACTTGAAGATCAGAATATTGTTAATAGTTTAAAATTGAAAACTCTAAAATAACTACTTTTGTTCTATAAGTTATTTACTTGTAGAACAGAATTTTGTAGCAATTTAAAATCAAAATCTTCTAACTAATACTTTAGTTCCTTAAGTTATTTACTTGAAGATCAGAATTTTGTTAATAGTTTAAAATTGAATAACCTAAAATAACTACTTTTGTTCTATAAGTTATTTACATGAAGATCAGTATTTTGTTAATAGTTTAAAATTGAAAACCCTAAAATAACTACTTTTGTTCTATAAGTTATTTACTTGTAGAACAGAATTTTGTAGCAATTTAAAATCAAAATCTTCTAACTAATACTTTAGTTCCTTAAGTTATTTACTTGAAGATCAGAATTTTGCTAATAGTTTAAAATTGAAAACCTTAAAATAACTACTTTTGTTCTATAAGTTATTTACTAGAAGATCAGAATTTTGCTAATAGTTTAAAATTGAAAACCCTAAAATAACTACTTTTGTTCTATAAGTTATTTACTTGAAGATTTGCATTTTGTTAATAGTTTAAAATTAAAAACTCTAAATTAGCTACTTCTGTTCTATAAGTTATTTACATGAAGATCAGAATTTTGTTAATAGTTTAAAAATGAAAACCCTAAAATAACTACTTTTGTTCTATAAGTTATTTACTTGGAGATCTGCATTTTGTTAATAGTTTAAAATTAAAAACTCTAAATTAACTACTTCTGTTCTACAAGTTATTTACTTGAAGAACAGAATTTTGTAGCAATGTAAAATCAAAATCTTCTAACTAATACTTTAGTTCCTTAAGTTATTTACTTGAATATCAGAATTTTGTTAATAGTTTAAAATTAAAAACTCTAAATTAACTACTTCTGTTCTATAAGTTATTTACATGAAGATCAGAATTTTGTTAATAGTTTAAAAATGAAAACCCTAAAATAACTACTTTTGTTCTATAAGTTATTTACTTGGAGATCTGCATTTTGTTAATAGTTTAAAATTAAAAACTCTAAATTAACTACTTCTGTTCTATAAGTTATTTACTTGAAGATCAGAATTTTGTTAATAGTTTAAAATTAAAAACTCTAAATTAACTACTTTTGTTCTATAAGTTATTTACTTGAAGATTTGCATTTTGTTAATAGTTTAACATTAAAAACTCTAAATTAACTACTTCTGTTCTATAAGCTATTTACTTGAAGATCAGAATGATGTTAATAGTTTAAAATTGAAAACTCTAAAATAACTACTTTTGTTCTATAAGTTATTTACTTGAAGAACAGAATTTTGTAGCAATTTAAAATCAAAATCTTCTAACTAATACTTTAGTTCCTTAAGTTATTTACTTGAAGATCAGAATTTTGTTAATAGTTTAAAATTGAAAACTCTAAAATAACTACTTTTGTTCTATAAGTTATTTACTTGAAGAACAGAATTTTGTTAATAGTTTAAAATTAAAAACTCTAAATTAACTACTTTTGTTCTATAAGTTATTTACTTGAAGATCTGCATTTTGTTAATAGTTTAAAATTAAAAACTCTAAATTAACTACTTCTGTTCCATAAGTTATTTACTTGAAGATCAGAATATTGTTAATAGTTTAAAATTGAAAACTCTAAAATAACTACTTTTGTTCTATAAGTTATTTACTTGAAGAACAGAATTTTGTAGCAATGTAAAATCAAAATCTTCTAACTAATACTTTAGTTCTTTAAGTTATTTACTTGAAGATCAGAATTTTGCTAATAGTTTAAAATTGAAAACCCTAAAATAACTACTTTTGTTCTATAAGTTATTTACTTGAAGATCTGCATTTTGTTAATAGTTTAAAATTAAAAACTCTAAATTAACTACTTCTGTTCTATAAGTTATTTACATGAAGATCAGTATTTTGTTAATAGTTTAAAATTGAAAACCCTAAAATAACTACTTCTATTCTATAAGTTATTTACTTGAAGATCAGAATATTGTTAATAGTTTAAAATTGAAAACTCTAAAATAACTACTTTTGTTCTATAAGTTATTTACTTGTAGAACAGAATTTTGTAGCAATGTAAAATCAAAATCTTCTAACTAATACTTCAGTTCTTTAAGTTATTTACTTGAAGATCAGAATTTTGCTAATAGTTTAAAATTGAAAACCCTAAAATAACTACTTTTGTTCTATAAGTTATTTACTTGAAGATCTGCATTTTGTTAATAGTTTAAAATTAAAAACTCTAAATTAACTACTTCTGTTCTATAAGTTATTTACATGAAGATCAGTATTTTGTTAATAGTTTAAAATTGAAAACCCTAAAATAACTACTTCTGTTCTATAAGTTATTTACTTGAAGATCAGAATATTGTTAATAGTTTAAAATTGAAAACTCTAAAATAACTACTTTTGTTCTATAAGTTATTTACTTGAAGAACAGAATTTTGTAGCAATGTAAAATCAAAATCTTCTAACTAATACTTTAGTTCCTTAAGTTATTTACTTGAATATCAGAATTTTGTTAATAGTTTAAAATTAAAAACTCTAAATTAACTACTTCTGTTCTATAAGTTATTTACATGAAGATCAGAATTTTGTTAATAGTTTAAAAATGAAAACCCTAAAATAACTACTTTTGTTCTATAAGTTATTTACTTGGAGATCTGCATTTTGTTAATAGTTTAAAATTAAAAACTCTAAATTAACTACTTCTGTTCTATAAGTTATTTACTTGAAGATCAGAATTTTGTTAATAGTTTAAAATTAAAAACTCTAAATTAACTACTTTTGTTCTATAAGTTATTTACTTGAAGATTTGCATTTTGTTAATAGTTTAACATTAAAAACTCTAAATTAACTACTTCTGTTCTATAAGCTATTTACTTCAAGATCAGAATGATGTTAATAGTTTAAAATTGAAAACTCTAAAATAACTACTTTTGTTCTATAAGTTATTTACTTGAAGAACAGAATTTTGTAGCAATTTAAAATCAAAATCTTCTAACTAATACTTTAGTAACTTAAGTTATTTACTTGAAGATCAGAATTTTGTTAATAGTTTAAAATTGAAAACTCTAAAATAACTACTTTTGTTCTATAAGTTATTTACTTGAAGAACAGAATTTTGTTAATAGTTTAAAATTAAAAACTGTAAATTAACTATTTTTGTTCTATAAGTTACTTACTTGAAGAACAGAATTTTGTAGCAATGTAAAATCAAAATCTTCTAACTAATACTTTAGTTCTTTAAGTTATTTACTTGAAGATCAGAATTTTGCTAATAGTTTAAAATTGAAAACCCTAAAATAACTACTTTTGTTCTATAAGTTATTTACTTGAAGATCTGCATTTTGTTAATAGTTTAAAATTAAAAACTCAAAATTAACTACTTCTGTTCTATAAGTTATTTACATGAAGATCAGTATTTTGTTAATAGTTTAAAATTGAAAACCCTAAAATAACTACTTCTGTTCTATAAGTTATTTACTTGAAGATCAGAATATTGTTAATAGTTTAAAATTGAAAACTCTAAAATAACTACTTTTGTTCTATAAGTTATTTACTTGTAGAACAGAATTTTGTAGCAATTTAAAATCAAAATCTTCTAACTAATACTTTAGTTCCTTAAGTTATTTACTTGAAGATCAGAATTTTGTTAATAGTTTAAAATTGAAAACCCTAAAATAACTACTTTTGTTCTATAAGTTATTTACTTGAAGATCTGCATTTTGTTAATAGTTTAAAATTAAAAACTCTAAATTAACTACTTCTGTTCTATAAGTTATTTACATGAAGATCAGTATTTTGTTAATAGTTTAAAATTGAAAACCCTAAAATAACTACTTTTGTTCTATAAGTTATTTACTTGAAGAACAGAATTTTGTAGCAATGTAAAATCAAAATCTTCTAACTAATACTTTAGTTCTTTAAGTTATTTACTTGAAGATCAGAATTTTGCTAATAGTTTAAAATTGAAAACCCTAAAATAAATACTTTTGTTCTATAAGTTATTTACTTGAAGATCTGCATTTTGTTAATATGTTTAAAATTAAAAACTCTATATTAACTACTTCTGTTCTATAAGTTATTTACTTGAAGATCAGAATATTGTTAATAGTTTAAAATTGAAAACTCTAAAATAACTACTTTTGTTCTATAAGTTATTTACTTGAAGAACAGAATTTTGTAGCAATGTAAAATCAAAATCTTCTAACTAATACTTTAGTTCTTTAAGTTATTTACTTGAAGATCAGAATTTTGCTAATAGTTTAAAATTGAAAACCCTAAAATAACTACTTTTGTTCTATAAGTTATTTACTTGAAGATCTGCATTTTGTTAATAGTTTAAAATTAAAAACTCTAAATTAACTACTTCTGTTCTATAAGTTATTTACATGAAGATCAGTATTTTGTTAATAGTTTAAAATTGAAAACTCTAAAATAACTACTTTTGTTCTATAAGTTATTTACTTGTAGAACAGAATTTTGTAGCAATTTAAAATCAAAATCTTCTAACTAATACTTTAGTTCCTTAAGTTATTTACTTGAAGATCAGAATTTTGTTAATAGTTTAAAATTGAAAACCCTAAAATAACTACTTTTGTTCTATAAGTTATTTACTTGAAGATCTGCATTTTGTTAATAGTTTAAAATTAAAAACTCTAAATTAACTACATCTGTTCTATAAGTTATTTACATGAAGATCAGTATTTTGTTAATAGTTTAAAATTGAAAACCCTAAAATAACTACTTTTGTTCTATAAGTTATTTACATGAAGAACAGAATTTTGTAGCAATGTAAAATCAAAATCTTCTAACTAATACTTTAGTTCTTTAAGTTATTTACTTGAAGATCAGAATTTTGCTAATAGTTTAAAATTGAAAACCCTAAAATAAATACTTTTGTTCTATAAGTTATTTACTTGAAGATCTGCATTTTGATAATAGTTTAAAATTAAAAACTCTAAATTAACTACTTCTGTTCTATAAGTTAAGTATATGAAGATCAGTATTTTGTTAATAGTTTAAAATTGAAAACCCTAAAATAACTACTTTTGTTCTATAAGTTATTTACTATAAGATCTGCATTTTGTTAATAGTTTAAAATTAATAACTCTAAATTAACTACTTCTGTTCAATAAGTTATTTACATGAAGATCAGTATTTTGTTAATAGTTTAATATTGAAAACCCTAAAATAACTACTTTTGTTCTATAAGTTATTTACTTGAAGAACAGAATTTTGTTAATAGTTTAAAATTAAAAACTCTAAATTAACTACTTTTGTTCTATAAGTTATTTACTTAAAGATCTGCATTTTGTTAATAGTTTAAAATTAAAAACTCTAAATTAACTACTTCTGTTCTATAAGTTATTTACTTGAAGATCAGAATATTGTTAATAGTTTAAAATTGAAAACTCTAAAATAACTACTTTTGTTCTATAAGTTATTTACTTGAAGAACAGAATTTTGTAGCAATGTAAAATCAAAATCTTCTAACTAATACTTTAGTTCTTTAAGTTATTTACTTGAAGATCAGAATTTTGTTAATAGTTTAATATTGAAAACCCTAAAATAACTACTTTTGTTCTATAAGTTATTTACTTGAAGAACAGAATTTTGTTAATAGTTTAAAATTAAAAACTCTAAATTAACTACTTCTGTTCTATAAGTTATTTACATGAAGATCAGTATTTTGTTAATAGTTTAAAATTGAAAACCCTAAAATAACTACTTCTGATCTATAAGTTATTTACTTGAAGATCAGAATATTGTTAATAGTTTAAAATTGAAAACTCTAAAATAACTACTTTTGTTCTATAAGTTATTTACTTGTAGAACAGAATTTTGTAGCAATTTAAAATCAAAATCTTCTAACTAATACTTTAGTTCCTTAAGTTATTTACTTGAAGATCAGAATTTTGTTAATAGTTTAAAATTGAAAACCCTAAAATAACTACTTTTGTTCTATAAGTTATTTACTTGAAGATCTGCATTTTGTTAATAGTTTAAAATTAAAAACTCTAAATTAACTACATCTGTTCTATAAGTTATTTACATGAAGATCAGTATTTTGTTAATAGTTTAAAATTGAAAACCCTAAAATAACTACTTTTGTTCTATAAGTTATTTACATGAAGAACAGAATTTTGTAGCAATGTAAAATCAAAATCTTCTAACTAATACTTTAGTTCTTTAAGTTATTTACTTGAAGATCAGAATTTTGCTAATAGTTTAAAATTGAAAACCCTAAAATAAATACTTTTGTTCTATAAGTTATTTACTTGAAGATCTGCATTTTGATAATAGTTTAAAATTAAAAACTCTAAATTAACTACTTCTGTTCTATAAGTTAAGTATATGAAGATCAGTATTTTGTTAATAGTTTAAAATTGAAAACCCTAAAATAACTACTTTTGTTCTATAAGTTATTTACTTGAAGATCTGCATTTTGTTAATAGTTTAAAATTAATAACTCTAAATTAACTACTTCTGTTCAATAAGTTATTTACATGAAGATCAGTATTTTGTTAATAGTTTAATATTGAAAACCCTAAAATAACTACTTTTGTTCTATAAGTTATTTACTTGAAGATCTGCATTTTGTTAATAGTTTAAAATTAAAAACTCTAAATTAACTACTTCTGTTCTATAAGTTATTTACTTGAAGATCAGAATTTTGCTAATAGTTTAAAATTGAAAACCCTAAAATAACTACTTTTTTCTATAAGTTATTTACTTGAAGATCTGCATTTTGTTAATAGTTTAAAATTAAAGCTATAATCTAACTACTTTTGTTCTTTTATTTATTTACTTAAAGAACAGAAATTTGTAGGCAATTTAAAATCGAAGTCTTCAAACTAATACTTTAGTTCTTTAAGTTATTTACATGAAGATCAGTATTTTGTTAATAGTTTAAAATTGAAAACCCTAAAATAACTACTTTTGTTCTATAAGTTATTTACTTGAAGATTTGCATTTTGTTAATAGTTTAAAATTAAAAACTCTAAATTAGCTACTTCTGTTCTATAAGTTATTTACATGAAGATCAGAATTTTGTTAATAGTTTAAAAATGCAAACCCTAAAATAACTACTTTTGTTCTATAAGTTATTTACTTGGAGATCTGCATTTTGTTAATAGTTTAAAATTAAAAACTCTAAATTAACTACTTCTGTTCTACAAGTTATTTACTTGAAGAACAGAATTTTGTAGCAATGTAAAATCAAAATCTTCTAACTAATACTTTAGTTCCTTAAGTTATTTACTTGAATATCAGAATTTTGTTAGTAGTTTAAAATTAAAAACTCTAAATTAACTACTTCTGTTCTATAAGTTATTTACATGAAGATCAGAATTTTGTTAATAGTTTAAAAATGAAAACCCTAAAATAACTACTTTTGTTCTATAAGTTATTTACTTGGAGATCTGCATTTTGTTAATAGTTTAAAATTAAAAACTCTAAATTAACTACTTCTGTTCTATAAGTTATTTACTTGAAGATCAGAATTTTGTTAATAGTTTAAAATTAAAAACTCTAAATTAACTACTTTTGTTCTATAAGTTATTTACTTGAAGATTTGCATTTTGTTAATAGTTTAACATTAAAAACTCTAAATTAACTACTTCTGTTCTATAAGCTATTTACTTGAAGATCAGAATGATGTTAATAGTTTAAAATTGAAAACTCTAAAATAACTACTTTTGTTCTATAAGTTATTTACTTGAAGAACAGAATTTTGTAGCAATTTAAAATCAAAATCTTCTAACTAATACTTTAGTTCCTTAAGTTATTTACTTGAAGATCAGAATTTTGTTAATAGTTTAAAATTGAAAACTCTAAAATAACTACTTTTGTTCTATAAGTTATTTACTTGAAGAACAGAATTTTGTTAATAGTTTAAAATTAAAAACTCTAAATTAACTACTTTTGTTCTATAAGTTATTTAATAAAATAGAACTTCAATATAACAATATATAACTTATATATAACAATATATAACAATATAACTTGTTATATTGAAGTTCTATTTTATTAATTTTCACAAGTTAAGAATTTATATAATTTATAAGTTATTTACTTGAAGATCTGCATTTTGTTAATAGTTTAAAATTAAAAACTCTAAATTAACTACTTCTGTTCCATAAGTTATTTACTTGAAGATCAGAATATTGTTAATAGTTTAAAATTGAAAACTCTAAAATAACTACTTTTGTTCTATAAGTTATTTACTTGAAGAACAGAATTTTGTAGCAATGTAAAATCAAAATCTTCTAACTAATACTTTAGTTCTTTAAGTTATTTACTTGAAGATCAGAATTTTGCTAATAGTTTAAAATTGAAAACCCTAAAATAACTACTTTTGTTCTATAAGTTATTTACTTGAAGATCTGCATTTTGTTAATAGTTTAAAATTAAAAACTCTAAATTAACTACTTCTGTTCTATAAGTTATTTACATGAAGATCAGTATTTTGTTAATAGTCTAAAATTGAAAACCCTAAAATAACTACTTCTATTCTATAAGTTATTTACTTGAAGATCAGAATATTGTTAATAGTTTAAAATTGAAAACTCTAAAATAACTACTTTTGTTCTATAAGTTATTTACTTGTAGAACAGAATTTTGTAGCAATGTAAAATCAAAATCTTCTAACTAATACTTTAGTTCTTTAAGTTATTTACTTGAAGATCAGAATTGTGCTAATAGTTTAAAATTGAAAACCCTAAAATAACTACTTTTGTTCTATAAGTTATTTACTTGAAGATCTGCATTTTGTTAATAGTTTAAAATTAAAAACTCTAAATTAACTACTTCTGTTCTATAAGTTATTTACATGAAGATCAGTATTTTGTTAATAGTTTAAAATTGAAAACTCTAAATTAACTACTTCTGTTCTATAAGTTATTTACTTGAAGATCAGAATATTGTTAATAGTTTAAAATTGAAAACTCTAAAATAACTACTTTTGTTCTATAAGTTAATTACTTGAAGAACAGAATTTTGTAGCAATGTAAAATCAAAATCTTCTAACTAATACTTTAGTTCCTTAAGTTATTTACTTGAATATCAGAATTTTGTTAATAGTTTAAAATTAAAAACTCTAAATTAACTACTTCTGTTCTATAAGTTATTTACATGAAGATCAGAATTTTGTTAATAGTTTAAAAATGAAAACCCTAAAATAACTACTTTTGTTCTATAAGTTATTTACTTGGAGATCTGCATTTTGTTAATAGTTTAAAATTAAAAACTCTAAATTAACTACTTCTGTTCTATAAGTTATTTACTTGAAGATCAGAATTTTGTTAATAGTTTAAAATTAAAAACTCTAAATTAACTACTTTTGTTCTATAAGTTATTTACTTGAAGATTTGCATTTTGTTAATAGTTTAACATTAAAAACTCTAAATTAACTACTTCTGTTCTATAAGCTATTTACTTCAAGATCAGAATGATGTTAATAGTTTAAAATTGAAAACTCTAAAATAACTACTTTTGTTCTATAAGTTATTTACTTGAAGAACAGAATTTTGTAGCAATTTAAAATCAAAATCTTCTAACTAATACTTTAGTAACTTAAGTTATTTACTTGAAGATCAGAATTTTGTTAATAGTTTAAAATTGAAAACTCTAAAATAACTACTTTTGTTCTATAAGTTATTTACTTGAAGAACAGAATTTTGTTAATAGTTTAAAATTAAAAACTGTAAATTAACTATTTTTGTTCTATAAGTTACTTACTTGAAGAACAGAATTTTGTAGCAATGTAAAATCAAAATCTTCTAAGTAATACTTTAGTTCTTTAAGTTATTTACTTGAAGATCAGAATTTTGCTAATAGTTTAAAATTGAAAACCCTAAAATAACTACTTTTGTTCTATAAGTTATTTACTTGAAGATCTGCATTGTGTTAATAGTTTAAAATTAAAAACTCTAAATTAACTACTTCTGTTCTATAAGTTATTTACATGAAGATCAGTATTTTGTTAATAGTTTAAAATTGAAAACCCTAAAATAACTACTTTTGTTCTATAAGTTATTTACTTGAAGAACAGAATTTTGTAGCAATGTAAAATTAAAATCTTCTAACTAATACTTTAGTTCTTTAAGTTATTTACTTGAAGATCAGAATTTTGCTAATAGTTTAAAATTGAAAACCCTAAAATAAATACTTTTGTTCTATAAGTTATTTACTTGAAGATCTGCATTTTGTTAATAGTTTAAAATTAAAAACTCTAAATTAACTACTTCTGTTCTATAAGTTATTTACTTGAAGATCAGTATTTTGTTAATAGTTTAAAATTGAAAACCCTAAAATAACTACTTTTGTTCTATAAGTTATTTACATGAAGATCAGTATTTTGTTAATAGTTTAAAATTGAAAACCCTAAAATAACTACTTTTGTTCTATAAGTTATTTACTTGTAGAACAGAATTTTGTAGCAATTTAAAATCAAAATCTTCTAACTTATACTTTAGTTCCTTAAGTTATTTACTTGAAGATCAGAATTTTGTTAATAGTTTAAAATTGAAAACTCTAAAATAACTACTTTTGTTCTATAAGTTATTTACTTGAAGAACAGAATTTTGTAGCAATGTAAAATCAAAATCTTCTAACTAATACTTTAGTTCTTTAAGTTATTTACTTGAAGATCAGAATTTTGCTAATAGTTTAAAATTGAAAACCCTAAAATAACTACTTTTGTTCTATAAGTTATTTACTTGAAGATCTGCATTTTGTTAATAGTTTAAAATTAAAAACTCTAAATTAACTACTTCTGTTCTATAAGTTATTTACATGAAGATCAGTATTTTGTTAATAGTTTAAAATTGAAAACCCTAAAATAACTACTTTTGTTCTATAAGTTATTTACTTGAAGAACAGAATTTTGTAGCAATGTAAAATCAAAATCTTCTAACTAATACTTTAGTTCTTTAAGTTATTTACTTGAAGATCAGAATTTTGCTAATAGTTTAAAATTGAAAACCCTAAAATAAATACTTTTGTTCTATAAGTTATTTACTTGAAGATTTGCATTTTGTTAATAGTTTAAAATTAAAAACTCTAAATTAACTACTTCTGTTCTATAAGTTAAGTATATGAAGATCAGTATTTTGTTAATAGTTTAAAATTGAAAACCCTAAAATAACTACTTTTGTTCTATAAGTTATTTACTTGAAGATCTGCATTTTGTTAATAGTTTAAAATTAAAAACTCTAAATTAACTACTTCTGTTCTATAAGTTATTTACTTGAAGATCTGCATTTTGTTAATAGTTTAAAATTGAAAACCCTAAAATAACTACTTTTGTTCTATAAGTTATTTACTTGAAGATCTGCATTTTGTTAATAGTTTAAAATTAAAAACTCTAAATTAACTACTTCTGTTCTATAAGTTATTTACATGAAGATCAGTATTTTGTTAATAGTTTAAAATTGAAAACCCTAAAATAACTACTTTTGTTCTTAAAGTTATTTACTTGAAGAACAGAATTTTGTAGCAATGTAAAATCAAAATCTTCTAACTAATACTTTAGTTCTTTAAGTTATTTACTTGAAGATCAGAATTTTGCTAATAGTTTAAAATTGAAAACCCTAAAATAAATACTTTTGTTCTATAAGTTATTTACTTGAAGATTTGCATTTTGTTAATAGTTTAAAATTAAAAACTCTAAATTAACTACTTCTGTTCTATAAGTTAAGTATATGAAGATCAGTATTTTGTTAATAGTTTAAAATTGAAAACCCTAAAATAACTACTTTTGTTCTATAAGTTATTTACTTGAAGATCTGCATTTTGTTAATAGTTTAAAATTAAAAACTCTAAATTAACTACTTCTGTTCTATAAGTTATTTACTTGAAGATCTGCATTTTGTTAATAGTTTAAAATTGAAAACCCTAAAATAACTACTTTTGTTCTATAAGTTATTTACATGAAGATCAGTATTTTGTTAATAGTTTAAAATTGAAAACCCTAAAATAACTACTTTTGTTCTATAAGTTATTTACTTGTAGAACAGAATTTTGTAGCAATTTAAAATCAAAATCTTCTAACTAATACTTTAGTTCCTTAAGTTATTTACTTGAAGATCAGAATTTTGTTAATAGTTTAAAATTGAAAACCCTAAAATAACTACTTTTGTTCTATAAGTTATTTACATGAAGATCAGTATTTTGTTAATAGTTTAAAATTGAAAACCCTAAAATAACTACTTTTGTTCTATAAGTTATTTACTTGTAGAACAGAATTTTGTAGCAGATTAAAATCAAAATCTTCTAACTAATACTTTAGTTCCTTAAGTTATTTACTTGAAGATCAGAATTTTGTTAATAGTTTAAAATTGAAAACCCTAAAATAACTACTTTTGTTCTATAGGTTATTTACTTGAAGAACAGAATTTTGTAGCAATGTAAAGTCAAAATCTTCTAACTAATACTTTAGTTCTTTAAGTTATTTACTTGAAGATCAGAATTTTATAATAGTTAAAAATTGAAAACCCTAAAATAACTAATTTTGTTCTATAAGTTATTTGCTTGAAGATCTGCATTTTGTTAGTAGTTTAAAATTAAAAACTCTAAATTAACTACTTCTGTTCTATAAGTTATTTACTTGAAGATCAGAATTTTGTTAATAGTTTAAAATTGAAAACTCTAAAATAACTACTTTTGTTCTATAAGTTATTTACTTGAAGAACAGAATTTTGTTAATAGTTTAAAATTAAAAACTCTAAATTAACTACTTTTGTTCTATAAGTTATTTACTTGAAGATCTGCATTTTGTTAATAGTTTAAAATTAAAAACTCTAAATTAACTACTTCTGTTCTATAAGTTTTTTACTTGAAGATCAGAATATTGTTAATAGTTTAAAATTGAAAACTCTAAAATAACTACTTTTGTTCTATAAGTTATTTACTTGAAGAACAGAATTTTGTAGCAATGTAAAATCAAAATCTTCTAACTAATACTTTAGTTCTTTAAGTTATTTACTTGAAGATCAGAATTTTGCTAATAAAGACTGTCCCAGATGAAATCCGACCACTTTAGATTGTACATTAAATGAAAACAAATAAATATTTTTGGGAATTTTTTTTTTTATTATTTACCTATAACATATATCTATACAAAAAAAAATAAAAACCAAAATTTTTTATGAAGGGCTATAAAATTTTTTCACTTTTTGTTTTATACCCTTCATTAATACTTGAACATCATCAACGCTAAACGAATCGGCAGTTTTTTTATATTTTCTTCGGAAACTAACAATGTCCGTCGTTGTCCCTTTTGTTTTTTTTAATTTTTGTTTAATTTTCGCCCAATACTTTTCTATCGGGCGAAGTTCTGGGCAGTTAGGCGGATTAGCGATCTTGGGCACAATATTGATTGAATTTTCTGTATAAAATTCAATACATCTTTTGCTGTAGTGACATGGCGCTAAATCTGGCCAAAACAAAGGGGGAGTGTCATGCAATTCCAGAAAGGGTAACAATCGCTTTTGAAGACATTCCTTCAGGTAAATTTCCGTATTTACCGAACCCGTTGTCACAAATGGTTTCGATATTAAGCCGCAAGAACAAAGCACTTGCCAAATCAGGTACTTTTTCGGAAATTTTGAAATTTTTTGAGTTTTATTAGCTTCAGGTGCTTGTCCTCGACCCGTGGCAACATAAAACGTTTTAGCAATTTTTAACGATTTCGCTAATTGTCTTGTCTAATTTGTCTAATTGTCCGGATTTTTTAAGTAACTGTTTATAATTAATTTTCTCTTTCGCTCTTGTTCACTCTCCATAACTAACAATGTTTACCTAACGAATGCAACAAAAATACTATGTTGTTTAGAAACGTATTGCGAATACATTGGTATATAATTTCTAAAGGATATCATAAAAATTCTACCTGAAAATTACAACTAAAAGTGGTCGGATTTCATCTGGGACAGTCTTTAGTTTAAAATTGAAAACCCTAAAATAACTACTTTAGTTCTATAAGTTATTTACTTGAAGATCTGCATTTTGTTAATAGTTTAAAATTAAAAACTCTAAATTAACTACTTTTGTTCTATAAGTTATTTACTTGAAGATCTGCATTTTGTTAATAGTTTAAAATTAAAAACTCTAAATTAACTACTTCTGTTCTATAAGTTATTTACATGAAGATCAGTATTTTGTTAATAGTTTAAAATTGAAAACCCTAAAATAACTACTTTAGTTCTATAAGTTATTTACTTGAAGATCTGCATTTTGTTAATAGTTTAAAATTAAAAACTCTAAATTAACTACTTCTGTTCTATAAGTTATTTACTTGAAGATCAGAATATTGTTAATAGTTTAAAATTGAAAACCCTAAAATAACTAATTTTGTTCTATAAGTTATTTGCTTGAAGATCTGCATTTTGTTAGTAGTTTAAAATTAAAAACTCTAAATTAACTACTTCTGTTCTATAAGTTATTTACTTGAAGATCAGAATTTTGTTAATAGTTTAAAATTGAAAACTCTAAAATAACTACTTTTGTTCTATAAGTTATTTACTTGAAGAACAGAATTTTGTTAATAGTTTAAAATTAAAAACTCTAAATTAACTACTTTTGTTCTATAAGTTATTTACTTGAAGATCTGCATTTTGTTAATAGTTTAAAATTAAAAACTCTAAATTAACTACTTCTGTTCTATAAGTTATTTACTTGAAGATCTGCATTTTGTTAATAGTTTAAAATTAAAAACTCTAAATTAACTACTTCTGTTCTATAAGTTATTTACTTGAAGATCTGCATTTTGTTAATAGTTTAAAATTGAAAACCCTAAAATAACTACTTTTGTTCTATAAGTTATTTACATGAAGATCAGTATTTTGTTAATAGTTTAAAATTGAAAACCCTAAAATAACTACTTTTGTTCTATAAGTTATTTACTTGTAGAACAGAATTTTGTAGCAATTTAAAATCAAAATCTTCTAACTTATACTTTAGTTCCTTAAGTTATTTACTTGAAGATCAGAATTTTGTTAATAGTTTAAAATTGAAAACCCTAAAATAACTACTTTTGTTCTATAAGTTATTTACTTGAAGATCAGAATATTGGTAATAGTTTAAAATTGAAAACTCCAAAATAACTACTTTAGTTCTATAAGTTATTTACTTGTAGAACAGAATTTTGTAGCAATTTAAAATCAAAATCTTCTAACTAATACTTTAGTTCCTTAAGTTATTTACTTGAAGATCAGAATTTTGTTAATAGTTTAAAATTGAAAACCCTAAAATAACTACTTTTGTTCTATAAGTTATTTACTAGAAGATTTGCATTTTGTTAATAGTTTAACATTAAAAACTCTAAATTAACTACTTCTGTTCTATAAGTTATTTACTTGAAGATCAGAATGATGTTAATAGTTTAAAATTGAAAACTATAAAATAACTACTTTTGTTCTATAAGTTATTTACTTGAAGAACAGAATTTTGTAGCAATTTAAAATCAAAATCTTCTAACTAATACTTTAGTTCCTTAAGTTATTTACTTGAAGATCAGAATTTTGTTAATAGTTTAAAATTGAAAACCCTAAAATAACTACTTTTGTTCTATAAGTTATTTACTAGAAGATTTGCATTTTGTTAATAGTTTAACATTAAAAACTCTAAATTAACTACTTCTGTTCTATAAGTTATTTACTTGAAGATCAGAATGATGTTAATAGTTTAAAATTGAAAACTCTAAAATAACTACTTTTGTTCTATAAGTTATTCACTTGAAGAACAGAATTTTGTAGCAATTTAAAATCAAAATCTTCTAACTAATACTTTAATTCCTTAAGTTATTTACTTGAAGATCAGAATTTTGCTAATCGTTTTAAATTGAAAACCCTAAATTAACTACTGTTGTTCAATAAGTTATTTACTTGAAGATCTGCATTTTGTTAATAGTTTAAAATTAAAAACTCTAAATTAACTACTTCTGTTCTATAAGTTATTTACATGAAGATCAGTATTTTGTTAATAGTTTAAAATTGAAAACCCTAAAATAACTACTTTTGTTCTATAAGTTATTTACTTGAAGATCTGCATTTTGTTAATAGTTTTAAATTAAAAACTCTAAATTAACTACTTCTGTTCTATAAGTTATTTACTTGAAGATCAGAATATTGTTAATAGTTTAAAATTGAAAACTCTAAAATAACTACTTTTGTTCTATAAGTTATTTACTTGTAGAACAGAATTTTGTAGCAATTTAAAATCAAAATCTTCTAACTAATACTTTAGTTCCTTAAGTTATTTACTTGAAGATCAGAATTTTGTTAATAGTTTAAAATTGAAAACCCTAAAATAACTACTTTTGTTCTATAAGTTATTTACATGAAGATCAGTATTTTGTTAATAGTTTAAAATTGAAAACCCTAAAATAACTACTTTTGTTCTATAAGTTATTTACTTGTAGAACAGAATTTTGTAGCAATTTAAAATCAAAATCTTCTAACTAATACTTTAGTTCCTTAAGTTATTTACTTGAAGATCAGAATTTTGTTAATAGTTTAAAATTGAAAACCCTAAAATAACTACTTTTGTTCTATAAGTTATTTACATGAAGATCAGTATTTTGTTAATAGTTTAAAATTGAAAACCCTAAAATAACTACTTTTGTTCTATAAGTTATTTACTTGTAGAACAGAATTTTGTAGCAATTTAAAATCAAAATCTTCTAACTAATACTTTAGTTCCTTAAGTTATTTACTTGAAGATCAGAATTTTGTTAATAGTTTAAAATTGAAAACCCTAAAATAACTACTTTTGTTCTATAGGTTATTTACTTGAAGAACAGAATTTTGTAGCAATGTAAAGTCAAAATCTTCTAACTAATACTTTAGTTCTTTAAGTTATTTACTTGAAGATCAGAATTTTATAATAGTTAAAAATTGAAAACCCTAAAATAACTAATTTTGTTCTATAAGTTATTTACTTGGAGATCTGCATTTTGTTAATAGTTTAAAATTAAAAACTCTAAATTAACTACTTCTGTTCTATAAGTTATTTACATGAAGATCAGTATTTTGTTAATAGTTTAAAATTGAAAACCCTAAAATAACTACTTTTGTTCTATAAGTTATTTACTTGAAGAACAGAATTTTGTAGCAATGTAAAATTAAAATCTTCTAACTAATACTTTAGTTCTTTAAGTTATTTACTTGAAGATCAGAATTTTGCTAATAGTTTAAAATTGAAAACCCTAAAATAAATACTTTTGTTCTATAAGTTATTTACTTGAAGATCTGCATTTTGTTAATAGTTTAAAATTAAAAACTCTAAATTAACTACTTCTGTTCTATAAGTTATTTACTTGAAGATCAGTATTTTGTTAATAGTTTAAAATTGAAAACCCTAAAATAACTACTTTTGTTCTATAAGTTATTTACATGAAGATCAGTATTTTGTTAATAGTTTAAAATTGAAAACCCTAAAATAACTACTTTTGTTCTATAAGTTATTTACTTGTAGAACAGAATTTTGTAGCAATTTAAAATCAAAATCTTCTAACTTATACTTTAGTTCCTTAAGTTATTTACTTGAAGATCAGAATTTTGTTAATAGTTTAAAATTGAAAACTCTAAAATAACTACTTTTGTTCTATAAGTTATTTACTTGAAGAACAGAATTTTGTAGCAATGTAAAATCAAAATCTTCTAACTAATACTTTAGTTCTTTAAGTTATTTACTTGAAGATCAGAATTTTGCTAATAGTTTAAAATTGAAAACCCTAAAATAACTACTTTTGTTCTATAAGTTATTTACTTGAAGATCTGCATTTTGTTAATAGTTTAAAATTAAAAACTCTAAATTAACTACTTCTGTTCTATAAGTTATTTACATGAAGATCAGTATTTTGTTAATAGTTTAAAATTGAAAACCCTAAAATAACTACTTTTGTTCTATAAGTTATTTACTTGAAGAACAGAATTTTGTAGCAATGTAAAATCAAAATCTTCTAACTAATACTTTAGTTCTTTAAGTTATTTACTTGAAGATCAGAATTTTGCTAATAGTTTAAAATTGAAAACCCTAAAATAACTACTTTTGTTCTATAAGTTATTTACTTGAAGATCTGCATTTTGTTAATAGTTTAAAATTAAAAACTCTAAATTAACTACTTCTGTTCTATAAGTTATTTACTTGAAGATCTGCATTTTGTTAATAGTTTAAAATTGAAAACCCTAAAATAACTACTTTTGTTCTATAAGTTATTTACATGAAGATCAGTATTTTGTTAATAGTTTAAAATTGAAAACCCTAAAATAACTACTTTTGTTCTATAAGTTATTTACTTGTAGAACAGAATTTTGTAGCAATTTAAAATCAAAATCTTCTAACTAATACTTTAGTTCCTTAAGTTATTTACTTGAAGATCAGAATTTTGTTAATAGTTTAAAATTGAAAACCCTAAAATAACTACTTTTGTTCTATAAGTTATTTACATGAAGATCAGTATTTTGTTAATAGTTTAAAATTGAAAACCCTAAAATAACTACTTTTGTTCTATAAGTTATTTACTTGTAGAACAGAATTTTGTAGCAGATTAAAATCAAAATCTTCTAACTAATACTTTAGTTCCTTAAGTTATTTACTTGAAGATCAGAATTTTGTTAATAGTTTAAAATTGAAAACCCTAAAATAACTACTTTTGTTCTATAGGTTATTTACTTGAAGAACAGAATTTTGTAGCAATGTAAAGTCAAAATCTTCTAACTAATACTTTAGTTCTTTAAGTTATTTACTTGAAGATCAGAATTTTATAATAGTTAAAAATTGAAAACCCTAAAATAACTAATTTTGTTCTATAAGTTATTTGCTTGAAGATCTGCATTTTGTTAGTAGTTTAAAATTAAAAACTCTAAATTAACTACTTCTGTTCTATAAGTTATTTACTTGAAGATCAGAATTTTGTTAATAGTTTAAAATTGAAAACTCTAAAATAACTACTTTTGTTCTATAAGTTATTTACTTGAAGAACAGAATTTTGTTAATAGTTTAAAATTAAAAACTCTAAATTAACTACTTTTGTTCTATAAGTTATTTACTTGAAGATCTGCATTTTGTTAATAGTTTAAAATTAAAAACTCTAAATTAACTACTTCTGTTCTATAAGTTTTTTACTTGAAGATCAGAATATTGTTAATAGTTTAAAATTGAAAACTCTAAAATAACTACTTTTGTTCTATAAGTTATTTACTTGAAGAACAGAATTTTGTAGCAATGTAAAATCAAAATCTTCTAACTAATACTTTAGTTCTTTAAGTTATTTACTTGAAGATCAGAATTTTGCTAATAGTTTAAAATTGAAAACCCTAAAATAACTACTTTAGTTCTATAAGTTATTTACTTGAAGATCTGCATTTTGTTAATAGTTTAAAATTAAAAACTCTAAATTAACTACTTTTGTTCTATAAGTTATTTACTTGAAGATCTGCATTTTGTTAATAGTTTAAAATTAAAAACTCTAAATTAACTACTTCTGTTCTATAAGTTATTTACATGAAGATCAGTATTTTGTTAATAGTTTAAAATTGAAAACCCTAAAATAACTACTTTAGTTCTATAAGTTATTTACTTGAAGATCTGCATTTTGTTAATAGTTTAAAATTAAAAACTCTAAATTAACTACTTCTGTTCTATAAGTTATTTACTTGAAGATCAGAATATTGTTAATAGTTTAAAATTGAAAACCCTAAAATAACTAATTTTGTTCTATAAGTTATTTGCTTGAAGATCTGCATTTTGTTAGTAGTTTAAAATTAAAAACTCTAAATTAACTACTTCTGTTCTATAAGTTATTTACTTGAAGATCAGAATTTTGTTAATAGTTTAAAATTGAAAACTCTAAAATAACTACTTTTGTTCTATAAGTTATTTACTTGAAGAACAGAATTTTGTTAATAGTTTAAAATTAAAAACTCTAAATTAACTACTTTTGTTCTATAAGTTATTTACTTGAAGATCTGCATTTTGTTAATAGTTTAAAATTAAAAACTCTAAATTAACTACTTCTGTTCTATAAGTTATTTACTTGAAGATCTGCATTTTGTTAATAGTTTAAAATTAAAAACTCTAAATTAACTACTTCTGTTCTATAAGTTATTTACTTGAAGATCTGCATTTTGTTAATAGTTTAAAATTGAAAACCCTAAAATAACTACTTTTGTTCTATAAGTTATTTACATGAAGATCAGTATTTTGTTAATAGTTTAAAATTGAAAACCCTAAAATAACTACTTTTGTTCTATAAGTTATTTACTTGTAGAACAGAATTTTGTAGCAATTTAAAATCAAAATCTTCTAACTTATACTTTAGTTCCTTAAGTTATTTACTTGAAGATCAGAATTTTGTTAATAGTTTAAAATTGAAAACCCTAAAATAACTACTTTTGTTCTATAAGTTATTTACTTGAAGATCAGAATATTGGTAATAGTTTAAAATTGAAAACTCCAAAATAACTACTTTAGTTCTATAAGTTATTTACTTGTAGAACAGAATTTTGTAGCAATTTAAAATCAAAATCTTCTAACTAATACTTTAGTTCCTTAAGTTATTTACTTGAAGATCAGAATTTTGTTAATAGTTTAAAATTGAAAACCCTAAAATAACTACTTTTGTTCTATAAGTTATTTACTAGAAGATTTGCATTTTGTTAATAGTTTAACATTAAAAACTCTAAATTAACTACTTCTGTTCTATAAGTTATTTACTTGAAGATCAGAATGATGTTAATAGTTTAAAATTGAAAACTCTAAAATAACTACTTTTGTTCTATAAGTTATTTACTTGAAGAACAGAATTTTGTAGCAATTTAAAATCAAAATCTTCTAACTAATACTTTAGTTCCTTAAGTTATTTACTTGAAGATCAGAATTTTGTTAATAGTTTAAAATTGAAAACCCTAAAATAACTACTTTTGTTCTATAAGTTATTTACTAGAAGATTTGCATTTTGTTAATAGTTTAACATTAAAAACTCTAAATTAACTACTTCTGTTCTATAAGTTATTTACTTGAAGATCAGAATGATGTTAATAGTTTAAAATTGAAAACTCTAAAATAACTACTTTTGTTCTATAAGTTATTCACTTGAAGAACAGAATTTTGTAGCAATTTAAAATCAAAATCTTCTAACTAATACTTTAATTCCTTAAGTTATTTACTTGAAGATCAGAATTTTGCTAATCGTTTTAAATTGAAAACCCTAAATTAACTACTGTTGTTCAATAAGTTATTTACTTGAAGATCTGCATTTTGTTAATAGTTTAAAATTAAAAACTCTAAATTAACTACTTCTGTTCTATAAGTTATTTACATGAAGATCAGTATTTTGTTAATAGTTTAAAATTGAAAACCCTAAAATAACTACTTTTGTTCTATAAGTTATTTACTTGAAGATCTGCATTTTGTTAATAGTTTTAAATTAAAAACTCTAAATTAACTACTTCTGTTCTATAAGTTATTTACTTGAAGATCAGAATATTGTTAATAGTTTAAAATTGAAAACTCTAAAATAACTACTTTTGTTCTATAAGTTATTTACTTGTAGAACAGAATTTTGTAGCAATTTAAAATCAAAATCTTCTAACTAATACTTTAGTTCCTTAAGTTATTTACTTGAAGATCAGAATTTTGTTAATAGTTTAAAATTGAAAACCCTAAAATAACTACTTTTGTTCTATAAGTTATTTACATGAAGATCAGTATTTTGTTAATAGTTTAAAATTGAAAACCCTAAAATAACTACTTTTGTTCTATAAGTTATTTACTTGTAGAACAGAATTTTGTAGCAATTTAAAATCAAAATCTTCTAACTAATACTTTAGTTCCTTAAGTTATTTACTTGAAGATCAGAATTTTGTTAATAGTTTAAAATTGAAAACCCTAAAATAACTACTTTTGTTCTATAAGTTATTTACATGAAGATCAGTATTTTGTTAATAGTTTAAAATTGAAAACCCTAAAATAACTACTTTTGTTCTATAAGTTATTTACTTGTAGAACAGAATTTTGTAGCAATTTAAAATCAAAATCTTCTAACTAATACTTTAGTTCCTTAAGTTATTTACTTGAAGATCAGAATTTTGTTAATAGTTTAAAATTGAAAACCCTAAAATAACTACTTTTGTTCTATAGGTTATTTACTTGAAGAACAGAATTTTGTAGCAATGTAAAGTCAAAATCTTCTAACTAATACTTTAGTTCTTTAAGTTATTTACTTGAAGATCAGAATTTTATAATAGTTAAAAATTGAAAACCCTAAAATAACTAATTTTGTTCTATAAGTTATTTGCTTGAAGATCTGCATTTTGTTAGTAGTTTAAAATTAAAAACTCTAAATTAACTACTTCTGTTCTATAAGTTATTTACTTGAAGATCAGAATTTTGTTAATAGTTTAAAATTGAAAACTCTAAAATAACTACTTTTGTTCTATAAGTTATTTACTTGAAGAACAGAATTTTGTTAATAGTTTAAAATTAAAAACTCTAAATTAACTACTTTTGTTCTATAAGTTATTTACTTGAAGATCTGCATTTTGTTAATAGTTTAAAATTAAAAACTCTAAATTAACTACTTCTGTTCTATAAGTTTTTTATAAGATAAGTTTTTTTACATGAACTGTCAAGTGACATATAGTGACAACACAATTTTATTTTGAAAAAATCATAAAAGCAATATTTTTTAACGTTCAGGTATATAAAAAGTGATAAATATACAGTGTTTTTAAGCCAGTTATGCAAGATGAGAAATCTAAACTATGAATAGTCAACCTCAAATAGGAGATGCGGATTGCCCGTACTGTGGCAAAAAATTCAAACGCGCCGGTCTCCAGCGCCACATAAGAGCTGCCCATGCAGTTCCCGTTAATTTATCACAACCATCCAACCACGGCTGCGTCACCCCAGTTTCCCCTTCCTTCGTTGCTTCCTCTTCACCGCTAGAAACTGCCTACGGGGCTCCATTCTTAAACAAAGTCGGACCTAGGACTGGAATCTGGTCTAAAAGGTGGGATAAGGTATGTGGCCTTCATGGAAAACTTTACGACCTACCCTCAGGTGCCACCAGCAGAAAATTTGTGCAAATACTGGCAGATGAAATTGAATTGCTTACTAAGTCTGCCTATCCGTCAGAACGAGTGCTCATATTTGTACCCGTTATGCTGCAAAGAGACAAAAATGTCAGACAAGCAAAAGATATCATCAGGCTACTAGACCGTCGCCTGAAGCTATGGTCCGACGAAAGATACGAAATATTAATAACAGAATCTCTCAAATCTGACAAATCCCTCTGGAACAACCACAAAGCTGGCAACAAAGATCAGGTAACAAGAATATTTACACGTTTAGTTCTACGAGGAAAGATAAGTGAGGCCCTCAACTGGCTTTTAACTAAAGATACAAGCCGAATTCTAGATCCTAACGCCGAAGCTGATCCCTCAGGGAAAACAGTCACTGATGTTCTAAATGAAAAACACCCCCCACCAATTATTCCAGACCCACGCCTATTTTACCTCCCCGAAGACTTAACCGAGCTACCCCCACTACTTGAAGTCGACATCACAAGGGCACATGTCGAAAAAGTTGCGAGAAAACTTCACGGTGGCGGAGGTCCAGCCGGCACTACCGCCGAGCACTGGAAAGACTTCCTACTTCGATTTGGCGCAGCCAGCTCTCTCCTTCGAAATGCTGTTGCACAACTTACTATGAAATTAAATAACGAGACTGTCCCATGGCAGGAAATACAAGCGCTCATGTCAAGTCGCCTAGTTGCCATTGATAAAAACCCCGGGGTCCGACCGATCGGCATCGGTGAATGCCTCCGCCGTATTATATCAAAATGCATGATTGAAGCAACCGGCTCTGAAGTGACTGAGGCCTGCGCCCAAAAACAGCTATGTAGCGGTTTGAGCGGAGGAATCGAAGGTGCCATCCATGCCATGGACACCCAATTCCAACGGAATTGTCAACCAGGTTCCAACTGGGGAATGCTTCTCGTCGACGCCAACAACGCTTTCAATGCGGTGAACAGACAACTGGCCCTTTGGCAGGCAAGAATACATTGGCCACACTGCGCGAGGTTCTTATACAACACCTACAACGGCCATGCCGAGCTAGTCTTTCGTGACTCTGACACAAGGCTATACAGCAAAGAAGGAGTAACCCAAGGAGACCCGCTTGCCATGCCTTTATATGCCCTCGCAAGTCTTCCTCTTATAGACAAATTGAAAGATGCTAAAAAAACCACCCAATGCTGGTACGCCGATGACTCTTCAGCCCAGGGCACGCTCCCAAATTTACGTCGCTGGTGGGATAAAATAAATAGTACTGGCCCAGATTTCGGCTATTTTCCACAAGGGAAAAAATCTTTTCTCGTAGTGTCGGAGACTGACAAAGATACCGCTCGGAAGATATTCAAAGGAACAAATTTGACAGTTGTAACAGGAGCACGATTCCTCGGTGGCTACATAGGCGAAGGGAGAGATGACTTCGTCAAAAATAACGTAGAAAAATGGGTATCGACACTAGAAAAACTTACAGCTATCTGCAAAGATTCACCACAAGCCGCCTACACGACTCTCACCAAGGCATGTCAATTCAAGTGGTCCTTTTTACTACGTGTTATAAAAAACGCCAATGCACTGTTTGAACCACTCACACAATCACTGCGCACCAGTTTCCTGCCAACTCTTCTAGGGGGTGATGTCTCAACGCAGGAGGCAAGCTTATTCACTCTCCCCGTCAATAAAGGAGGCCTGGCCATATCTGACCCATCTAATGCACCAAACTTAAATTACGAAACATCTAAAAGGGGATCCGAAATTCTATCATATGCCATAATAGACCATACAAACATGAACCCAGCACAACATCACAAATCCCTGGCAGATGCTAGGAAAGATGGTAAAAAGGAGAAAGATGCGAATGACGACAAACTTTTAGAAAACATCCTTGAAAATCTTCCACCCATCAAAAAAAGGGCCATCGAAAGATCAATTGCGGAAAAAATGAAAACAAAATCATCTACCTGGCTCTCCGTAATTCCCACAAAGAAAGATAATTTGGATCTCTCCCCTCATGAATTTAGAGACGCTTTAGCCATCCGCTACTACAGAACACCCGTGTCAATGCCACCGTCCTGCGACGGCTGTGGTAACGACAACTTCAATATCGATCACGCCCTATGCTGTAAAACCGGAGGCCTCATCACTAGAAGACACAATGAAATACGAGACCTGTTCTGCGAACTTTGCAATGAAGCATGGGGCAATGTTGTAAAAGAACCTATTGTTTCTGAAAATTCTCAAGGTGAATGTATGCTCCGTGGCGACTTAGCCTGCCGAGGTGTATGGGATGCCCAGAGGGAGGCGTTATTTGATATTCGTGTCGTTGACACCGACGCTCCCTCTTACATCTCACGCCCGGTAGGCTCCATACTACGATCCGCTGAAGATGAGAAAAAAAGAAAATACTCCGCTGCCTGTGAAGCTAAACATGCCACTTTCACCCCACTAGTAACCTCCGTGGACGGCGTCTTTGCACCACAGATGGCTACATTTGTCAGGAACCTTGGAGAGGCCATATCAGATCGTTGGGGCCGCTTATGTTCCTCGGTCATGGGCTGGCTGAGAGCACGAATTGCAATTGCAATCGTGCGCGCAACCAGCATGTGCATCAGAAGAACAAGACATAAGTGGAGGTCAGCCACCCTAATTGGTTTTGAAGACGGTGCCGCCCTCCCCCAAGTGCGTGAATAGCTCTAGATTTGTTTTTAGATACCTAAATATAGTTAGTGTTAGTCCTTAATTTTAGATATTGTTATAAATTTAATTGAATGTACATTTTGTAGATAATATATTTGTTATAATAGAAAGAATATTGTTAATAGTTTAAAATTGAAAACTCTAAAATAACTACTTTTGTTCTATAAGTTATTTACTTGAAGAACAGAATTTTGTAGCAATGTAAAATCAAAATCTTCTAACTAATACTTTAGTTCTTTAAGTTATTTACTTGAAGATCAGAATTTTGCTAATAGTTTATAATTGAAAACCCTAAAATAACTACTTTAGTTCTATAAGTTATTTACTTGAAGATCTGCATTTTGTTAATAGTTTAAAATTAAAAACTCTAAATTAACTACTTTTGTTCTATAAGTTATTTACTTGAAGATCTGCATTTTGTTAATAGTTTAAAATTGAAAACCCTAAAATAACTACTTTTGTTCTATAAGTTATTTACTAGAAGATTTGCATTTTGTTAATAGTTTAACATTAAAAACTCTAAATTAACTACTTCTGTTCTATAAGTTATTTACTTGAAGATCAGAATGATGTTAATAGTTTAAAATTGAAAACTCTAAAATAACTACTTTTGTTCTATAAGTTATTTACTTGAAGAACAGAATTTTGTAGCAATTTAAAATCAAAATCTTCTAACTAATACTTTAGTTCCTTAAGTTATTTACTTGAAGATCAGAATTTTGTTAATAGTTTAAAATTGAAAACCCTAAAATAACTACTTTTGTTCTATAAGTTATTTACTAGAAGATTTGTATTTTGTTAATAGTTTAACATTAAAAACTCTAAATTAACTACTTCTGTTCTATAAGTTATTTACTAGAAGATCAGAATGATGTTAATAGTTTAAAATTGAAAACTCTAAAATAACTACTTTTGTTCTATAAGTTATTTACTTGAAGAACAGAATTTTGTAGCAATTTAAAATCAAAATCTTCTAACTAATACTTTAATTCCTTAAGTTATTTACTTGAAGATCAGAATTTTGCTAATCGTTTTAAATTGAAAACCCTAAATTAACTACTGTTGTTCAATAAGTTATTTACTTGAAGATCTGCATTTTGTTAATAGTTTAAAATTAAAAACTCTAAATTAACTACTTCTGTTCTATAAGTTATTTACATGAAGATCAGTATTTTGTTAATAGTTTAAAATTGAAAACCCTAAAATAACTACTTTTGTTCTATAAGTTATTTACTTGAAGATCTGCATTTTGTTAATAGTTTTAAATTAAAAACTCTAAATTAACTACTTCTGTTCTATAAGTTATTTACTTGAAGATCAGAATATTGTTAATAGTTTAAAATTGAAAACTCTAAAATAACTACTTTTGTTCTATAAGTTATTTACTTGTAGAACAGAATTTTGTAGCAATTTAAAATCAAAATCTTCTAACTAATACTTTAGTTCCTTAAGTTATTTACTTGAAGATCAGAATTTTGTTAATAGTTTAAAATTGAAAAGCCTAAAATAACTACTTTTGTTCTATAAGTTATTTACATGAAGATCAGTATTTTGTTAATAGTTTAAAATTGAAAACCCTAAAATGACTACTTTTGTTCTATAAGTTATTTACTTGTAGAACAGAATTTTGTAGCAATTTAAAATCAAAATCTTCTAACTAATACTTTAGTTCCTTAAGTTATTTACTTGAAGATCAGAATTTTGTTAATAGTTTAAAATTAAAAACCCTAAAATAACTACTTTTGTTCTATAGGTTATTTACTTGAAGAACAGAATTTTGTAGCAATGTAAAGTCAAAATCTTCTAACTAATACTTTAGTTCTTTAAGTTATTTACTTGAAGATCAGAATTTTATAATAGTTAAAAATTGAAAACCCTAAAATAACTAATTTTGTTCTATAAGTTATTTGCTTGAAGATCTGCATTTTGTTAGTAGTTTAAAATTAAAAACTCTAAATTAACTACTTCTGTTCTATAAGTTATTTACTTGAAGATCAGAATTTTGTTAATAGTTTAAAATTGAAAACTCTAAATTAACTACTTTTGTTCTATAAGTTATTTACTTGAAGAACAGAATTTTGTTAATAGTTTAAAATTAAAAACTCTAAATTAACTACTTTTGTTCTATAAGTTATTTACTTGAAGATCTGCATTTTGTTAATAGTTTAAAATTAAAAACTCTAAATTAACTACTTCTGTTCTATAAGTTTTTTACTTGAAGATCAGAATATTGTTAATAGTTTAAAATTGAAAACTCTAAAATAACTACTTTTGTTCTATAAGTTATTTACTTGAAGATCTGCATTTTGTTAATAGTTTAAAATTAAAAACTCTAAATTAACTACTTCTGTTCTATAAGTTTTTTACTTGAAGATCAGAATTTTGCTAATAGTTTAAAATTGAAAACCCTAAAATAACTACTTTAGTTCTATATGTTATTTACTTGAAGATCTGCATTTTGTTAATAGTTTAAAATTAAAAACTCTAAATTAACTACTTTTGTTCTATAAGTTATTTACTTGAAGATCTGCATTTTGTTAATAGTTTAAAATTAAAAACTCTAAATTAACTACTTCTGTTCTATAAGTTATTTACATGAAGATCAGTATTTTGTTAATAGTTTAAAATTGAAAACCCTAAAATAACTACTTTAGTTCTATAAGTTATTTACTTGAAGATCTGCATTTTGTTAATAGTTTAAAATTAAAAACTCTAAATTAACTACTTCTGTTCTATAAGTTATTTACTTGAAGATCAGAATATTGTTAATAGTTTAAAATTGAAAACCCTAAAATAACTAATTTTGTTCTATAAGTTATTTGCTTGAAGATCTGCATTTTGTTAGTAGTTTAAAATTAAAAACTCTAAATTAACTACTTCTGTTCTATAAGTTATTTACTTGAAGATCAGAATTTTGTTAATAGTTTAAAATTGAAAACTCTAAAATAACTACTTTTGTTCTATAAGTTATTTACTTGAAGAACAGAATTTTGTTAATAGTTTAAAATTAAAAACTCTAAATTAACTACTTTTGTTCTATAAGTTATTTACTTGAAGATCTGCATTTTGTTAATAGTTTAAAATTGAAAACCCTAAAATAACTACTTTTGTTCTATAAGTTATTTACTTGAAGATCAGAATATTGGTAATAGTTTAAAATTGAAAACTCCAAAATAACTACTTTAGTTCTATAAGTTATTTACTTGTAGAACAGAATTTTGTAGCAATTTTAAATCAAAATCTTCTAACTAATACTTTAGTTCCTTAAGTTATTTACTTGAAGATCAGAATTTTGTTAATAGTTTAAAATTGAAAACCCTAAAATAACTACTTTTGTTCTATAAGTTATTTAATAGAAGATTTGCATTTTGTTAATAGTTTAACATTAAAAACTCTAAATTAACTACTTCTGTTCTATAAGTTATTTACTTGAAGATCAGAATGATGTTAATAGTTTAAAATTGAAAACTCTAAAATAACTACTTTTGTTCTATAAGTTATTTACTTGAAGAACAGAATTTTGTAGCAATTTAAAATCAAAATCTTCTAACTAATACTTTAGTTCCTTAAGTTATTTACTTGAAGATCAGAATTTTGCTAATCGTTTTAAATTGAAAACCCTAAATTAACTACTGTTGTTCAATAAGTTATTTACTTGAAGATCTGCATTTTGTTAATAGTTTAAAATTAAAAACTCTAAATTAACTACTTCTGTTCTATAAGTTATTTACATGAAGATCAGTATTTTGTTAATAGTTTAAAATTGAAAACCCTAAAATAACTACTTTTGTTCTATAAGTTATTTACTTGAAGATCTGCATTTTGTTAATAGTTTTAAATTAAAAACTCTAAATTAACTACTTCTGTTCTATAAGTTATTTACTTGAAGATCAGAATATTGTTAATAGTTTAAAATTGAAAACTCTAAAATAACTACTTTTGTTCTATAAGTTATTTACTTGTAGAACAGAATTTTGTAGCAATTTAAAATCAAAATCTTCTAACTAATACTTTAGTTCCTTAAGTTATTTACTTGAAGATCAGAATTTTGTTAATAGTTTAAAATTGAAAACCCTAAAATAACTACTTTTGTTCTATAAGTTATTTACATGAAGATCAGTATTTTGTTAATAGTTTAAAATTGAAAACCCTAAAATAACTACTTTTGTTCTATAAGTTATTTCTTGTAGAACAGAATTTTGTAGCAATTTAAAATCAAAATCTTCTAACTAATACTTTAGTTCCTTAAGTTATTTACTTGAAGATCAGAATTTTGTTAATAGTTTAAAATTGAAAACCCTAAAATAACTACTTTTGTTCTATAAGTTATTTACATGAAGATCAGTATTTTGTTAATAGTTTAAAATTGAAAACCCTAAAATAACTACTTTTGTTCTATAAGTTATTTACTTGTAGAACAGAATTTTGTAGCAATTTAAAATCAAAATCTTCTAACTAATACTTTAGTTCCTTAAGTTATTTACTTGAAGATCAGAATTTTGTTAATAGTTTAAAATTGAAAACCCTAAAATAACTACTTTTGTTCTATAGGTTATTTACTTGAAGAACAGAATTTTGTAGCAATGTAAAGTCAAAATCTTCTAACTAATACTTTAGTTCTTTAAGTTATTTACTTGAAGATCAGAATTTTATAATAGTTAAAAATTGAAAACCCTAAAATAACTAATTTTGTTCTATAAGTTATTTGCTTGAAGATCTGCATTTTGTTAGTAGTTTAAAATTAAAAACTCTAAATTAACTACTTCTGTTCTATAAGTTATTTACTTGAAGATCAGAATTTTGTTAATAGTTTAAAATTGAAAACTCTAAAATAACTACTTTTGTTCTATAAGTTATTTACTTGAAGAACAGAATTTTGTTAATAGTTTAAAATTAAAAACTCTAAATTAACTACTTTTGTTCTATAAGTTATTTACTTGAAGATCTGCATTTTGTTAATAGTTTAAAATTAAAAACTCTAAATTAACTACTTCTGTTCTATAAGTTATTTACTTGCACTCAAAAAAATCGTTTACGATAAATCTGCATAGCGTTGTGTATGTCAAATTGTACATTCTGTAAACTCAAATTGTGCAGTTTTTTAATCTACTGTTTGCTAGAAAAAGGTCAACTTTTGTACCTGAAAATTTCTATTGAAACTTTCACAACTGTTTGCACTAATTCTACCTAATATTGTGCATTTTAAATTTTACGGTTTCAATCCCAAATTGTGCATATTTTAATCCCAGAGTGTATTACAAAAAGGAAAATTTTTGTACCTAACCGTAGTTGTATATTCTTCTTTTGAAATAAAATTAAAACTTCTTTTTGAAATTATAATTCCAATATTAAATTTTTAATAAAGTTATACACTTTTCTAAAATAATATTTTATTTTATCGGCTAATTTCTAACTACAGTCAAAAATCGAACCCTCTTTAATTCGAAATATTTTCTAAATCAAATTATTTATTTGGCACGTGCAACCAATTTGATAATATTTGATAATTTTATTTTTATACAAAATATTTATTATTTTTTCCTATTTTAATTCGAATACATTTTAATGCATTATGAGAATTCCATTTAGAGAGTTTTGATTCTATATAAAAGAACCATAAATGAAATGATGGTATACAATGTTTGCCACACGTTTTTGGTTTTATTTTTTTTTTTTAATTTTAAATTTAAGAGCATTAAAATTTAAAGGAATTACGTTATATTGTAAGGTAAAATGGTAAACTTTTACAATTAAATTTCAATTTAAATTTTAATACTCTTAACCTGTAAGTACGCGCGCTGGCTGGTGTATTCGAAGCACCACTATAATTTACACGTTGATACAATTATAAAATTTTATGTTTGTTTGTATATTATCGCCTAATTGTGTCTGAATATACATTATTACTATAATAAGTATACTATTTATAAAAAAACCGCAATCCTTTATAGCGCCATTTAAGGGCGGGTGTCTGGAATATACCACGTGCGTATTTATGTTACAGTTTAGCGTGCCTACTTAAAGGTTAAATTTCTTTATAAAATCGGACCTAATGGCACTAAATCCAATAAAAATATGGGAATTTCTACATTGTTAGTTTTCTCATTTGTTTTTAAATTTTTTCAAATTTTCTCGATTTTGCATATAACATTCTATTACCATTACGGCATTACGTCAAGTATATAGTTTCGAGATGGATAGTTTTGTGATAGAAATATTATCAGCATGGGATATGTCTCATTTAATCGAATTATTTCAAGGTAAGGAGGATTTCTTTTAATATGTACAATTTTTATCATTTTTATCCGTTGCAATATAGTTTATAAATTATAATTTGGTGAGTACAAAGTGGTAAAAAAAGTATAACTTTGGAATTTGTTTTCTTAAGAACAAACTGTTTTAACGGTCATAATAATACAATTGATAATATATAAAATTGATAATATATATTTAATATAATTAAATATTCTCTTTCTGTTAGAAATAAGGGGACGTTCGTTAATTACGTGAGCAGTTTTTCTTAAAATTTGAACCCCTCCCTCCCCCTTGGTGAGATTTGGTAAGATGTATCTCTCACCTCACGTGAGATTTACTTTTTAAATGATTACATTTATTTAATATTTAATATATTTACATATAATTTTACACTAAAATACAAAATGTTACTTGCTATAGTCATGAATCTTGAATTAATTTTTTTTAATTAATTAAATCTCTGAATTACAAAGTCGACGTGAGATTTTCATTGACCCCCCTTCCTTTAAATGAGATTTGGTCAGATTTTGTCGAACGCCCCCCCCCCCCATTTTGTGCTCACGCAATTAATGGACGTCCCCTAACCTTCTTTTCTTGCTCATAAGAATATTATTAACATTATAATATCATATTGCCGGTTTTATTCTAATTTGAATAATTTGAGAAATCAATCATTAATAAATTCGGTATAATCTTGAAGAAACAAACAGGAAAGTTATACTTTTGCACTACCCCGTACATAATAATTAAATTGGGTAACGGTACATTGCACAGTACATTGGTTACACGTGGTGCGCAAACGTTGTGCTCGTAGTTTTAAATTGTTTTATTATAATTATTTATATAATAATGTAATGATTAGAAACTCATTCGGTTTCAATTATAATCCAACAGCAAGTTGTTTGTTTATAAAAATGTGGTTTTGTTTCTTAATAATGGCTATTATAATTTAACAGTTTTTGTTTTGTAGCAAATTTTAACCTTAAAGTTTGGTTTAAAAAAATTTTGTTTTTAGAAAATGAAATAGGAGAAAATCTTTTCCAAACTTTGACGGAAAAATAACTTAAGGAATTTAAAAATTACTTTGCTTTAATGCTTTAAATAAGGTGAACTTCAGTGAACAATTTTTTAATTTAGCATTATAATTACGCACGATACAAATTTTAGGCTTTACAAGAAGAAATACTAATAGATGGTACAAAAGATACAAAAAGAAGAAAGTTTGCTCAGATCATTCTACACAATGCAATACAAGTAAATATGAACAGGTTCCTCCGACCTATTCCATCGTAACGATGAATTCCTCCGAAATGATTAATAATGTAAAAAAATTTTTATTCATTGTTTTATTAACATTAACATATCTAATTTTAGTATATCTGGGATATTTTAAATACCACCGATGAAGGAAAGATGATCTTAAAAAGTAGTAATTCAAATTTTAAAAGAAACGTTTAGCTCGTATGGTTAAAATATGAGCTAAGTAATTCAACAAGTAAGAGGTAAGGGTTTTTTTAGATTACTAGATAAACTTTATAGTATATTACTAATATTTTTCAGTATTACTGCAAAGTTTGTGGAAATGGCTAAATTAATTGTAACCATTTTTCCATTCGAGACGGAATGACTGACATCGGAGTTACTAAACACCTCCATTTTAAATTGCTGCTGATTTGTGGCGACAATCTAGGGTTGCATTCAATTTTAGGCTTTACTGAATGTTTCGTAGCAAACTATTCTTGTCGATTTTGCAAGATTCACAAAAACAAGCAGCGCACGGAAGTGCTGGTTGATTATACGATGTTGTGTAATTTACAGTCATATGATTATGATGTAGCATTAAATAATGTGTCTGCTACAGGAATTAAAGAAACTTGTATATTAAACTCAGTAAGAGATTTCCATGTAGTAACTAATTTTTCAGTGGATATCGTGCATGATTTGTTTGAAGGTGTATGTTAGTATGATCTGGCAGTTCTGTTGAATGAATTTATTAAATCTTACAAACTATTTTCTTTAGACACGCTTAATATAGTTTTAAAATATTTTAATTATAATGTAGATAGTAGTAATAAAATTCCCTTAATCTCTCCAGTCACTTAAAATCAGGAAAACTTAAATTGTCAGCAAGTGAATCATTATGTTTAACACGATATTTAGATGTTTCAATAAAACAGCATCATTAAATTTACCTAAAATATTTTGATCATTTAAGGTCTAAATATCACATAATGCTTCATTATGCCGATATGATTAAAATGTCCGAGTCACTAGTTCATATCTGGAACATGAAATCGGAGGCAAAACACTGTCAATTGAAAATGCACGTGATTTATTAATGTACATCCGATGTCTTGTAACGACTGTTAATAATGTATTGTATGCTTGTTTAAGATATAATGTATGATTATTTTTTGTTAAAAAATCGTTTTTATTATAATTTGTATTGTATATTGTGCATTAATATTATATCTAGTATGTATATTTGTTTTAAACAAATGTAATTATCAAAGATTAGCTAAGAAAACTATTAAAACAATAAAATATTTTCGAGCTTTTGGGAACGAATATTAATAATTAATACTAATTAATAATCATTAATAAATAATTCTTGATAAAGGGAACATTCGTTTCCGAAAGCTTGAAAATATTTTATTGTTTTAATAGTTTTCTTAGCTAATCTTTGATAATTACATTTGTTTATATAATAGCTAATAATTTTAATAATATTATATTTGTTTTAAATTTTGTATAATTAATTTTACTTAAATTGTAAATAAATATTATACTTTTTAAACATTGCTAAATTTTTATTTAAATATAAAATACGTCTTTAAGTTACACAAATTTCTTGTGGAAATATGCAGAATTGCATATTAATTTTATATATACCAATATACTTCAAGCTTGCATTATTTTATTCAGAAATATGCAGAAACTTTTTCTAGAAATTCTCAAATTTTTGTATTTAAAATATGTAGAAATTTTTGATAGAAATACACATATTTTGATGTAGAAATCTGACAATTTGTCTTTCAGATAATGTGCATATTTATTGTGCAGATTTTAAACTTATTGGGTGGGATAGTTTTCTACTCAAATCTGGTACCTGAAAATTACATATTTGGGTTGTTTACCTGCGTAAAATCCTTGACCCAAACGGCGACATCCTTTCAACACAATATTGGGTTTAGCGCCAATCTAGACACAAATTGTGCAGGAATATTGTGTAATTGTGTAAATTATAGACATAATTTTCTTTCAGTGTGAAGATCAGAATATTGTTAATAGTTTAAAATTGAAAACTCTAAAATAACTACTTTTGTTCTATAAGTTATTTACTTGAAGAACAGAATTTTGTAGCAATGTAAAATCAAAATCTTCTAACTAATACTTTAGTTCTTTAAGTTATTTACTTGAAGATCAGAATTTTGCTAATAGTTTAAAATTGAAAACCCTAAAATAACTACTTTAGTTCTATAAGTTATTTACTTGAAGATCTGCATTTTGTTGATAGTTTAAAATTAAAAACTGTAAATTAACTACTTCTGTTCTATAAGTTAAGTATATGAAGATCAGTATTTTGTTAATAGTTTAAAATTGAAAACCCTAAAATAACTACTTTTGTTCTATAAGTTATTTACATGAAGATCAGTATTTTGTTAATAGTTTAAAATTGAAAACCCTAAAATAACTACTTTTGTTCTATAAGTTATTTACTTGTAGAACAGAATTTTGTAGTAATTTAAAATCAAAATCTTCTAACTAATACTTTAGTTCCTTAAGTTATTTACTTGAAGATCAGAATTTTGTTAATAGTTTAAAATTGAAAACCCTAAAATAACTACTTTTGTTCTATAAGTTATTTACTTGAAGATCAGAATATTGTTAATAGTTTAAAATTGAAAACTCTAAAATAACTACTTTAGTTCTATAAGTTATTTACTTGTAGAACAGAATTTTGTAGCAATTTAAAATCAAAATCTTCTAACTAATACTTTAGTTCCTTAAGTTATTTACTTGAAGATCAGAATTTTGTTAATAGTTTAAAATTGAAAACCCTAAAATAACTACTTTTGTTCTATAAGTTATTTACTTGAAGATTTGCATTTTGTTAATAGTTTAACAGTAAAAACTCTAAATTAACTACTTCTGTTCTATAAGTTATTTACTTGAAGATCAGAATGATGTTAATAGTTTAAAATTGAAAACTCTAAAATAACTACTTTTGTTCTATAAGTTATTTACTTGAAGAACAGAATTTTGTAGCAATTTAAAATCAAAATCTTCTAACTAATACTTTAGTTCCTTAAGTTATTTACTTGAAGATCAGCATTTTGTTAATAGTTTAAAATTGAAAACCCTAAAATAACTACTTTTGTTCTATAGGTTATTTACTTGAAGAACAGAATTTTGTAGCAATGTAAAGTCAAAATCTTCTAACTAATACTTTAGTTCTTTAAGTTATTTACTTGAAGATCAGAATTTTATAATAGTTAAAAATTGAAAACCCTAAAATAACTAATTTTGTTCTATAAGTTATTTGCTTGAAGATCTGCATTTTGTTAGTAGTTTAAAATTAAAAACTCTAAATTAACTACTTCTGTTCTATAAGTTATTTACTTGAAGATCAGAATTTTGTTAATAGTTTAAAATTGAAAACTCTAAAATAACTACTTTTGTTCTATAAGTTATTTACTTGAAGAACAGAATTTTGTTAATAGTTTAAAATTAAAAACTCTAAATTAACTACTTCTGTTCTATAAGTTATTTACTTGAAGATCAGAATTTTGTTAATAGTTTAAAATTGAAAACTCTAAAATAACTACTTTTGTTCTATAAGTTATTTACTTGAAGAACAGAATTTTGTTAATAGTTTAAAATTAAAAACTCTAAATTAACTACTTTTGTTCTATAAGTTATTTACTTGAAGATCTGCATTTTGTTAATAGTTTAAAATTAAAAACTCTAAATTAACTACTTCTGTTCTATAAGTTATTTACTTGAAGATCTGCATTTTGTTAATAGTTTAAAATTAAAAACTCTAAATTAACTACTTCTGTTCTATAAGTTATTTACTTGAAGATCAGAATTTTGTTAATAGTTTAAAATTGAAAACCCTAAAATAACTACTTTTGTTCTATAAGTTATTTACTTGAAGATCAGAATATTGGTAATAGTTTAAAATTGAAAACTCCAAAATAACTACTTTAGTTCTATAAGTTATTTACTTGTAGAACAGAATTTTGTAGCAATTTAAAATCAAAATCTTCTAACTAATACTTTAGTTCCTTAAGTTATTTACTTGAAGATCAGAATTTTGTTAATAGTTTAAAATTGAAAACCCTAAAATAACTACTTTTGTTCTATAAGTTATTTAATAGAAGATTTGCATTTTGTTAATAGTTTAACATTAAAAACTCTAAATTAACTACTTCTGTTCTATAAGTTATTTACTTGAAGATCAGAATGATGTTAATAGTTTAAAATTGAAAACTCTAAAATAACTACTTTTGTTCTATAAGTTATTTACTTGAAGAACAGAATTTTGTAGCAATTTAAAATCAAAATCTTCTAACTAATACTTTAGTTCCTTAAGTTATTTACTTGAAGATCAGAATTTTGCTAATCGTTTTAAATTGAAAACCCTAAATTAACTACTGTTGTTCAATAAGTTATTTACTTGAAGATCTGCATTTTGTTAATAGTTTAAAATTAAAAACTCTAAATTAACTACTTCTGTTCTATAAGTTATTTACATGAAGATCAGTATTTTGTTAATAGTTTAAAATTGAAAACCCTAAAATAACTACTTTTGTTCTATAAGTTATTTACTTGAAGATCTGCATTTTGTTAATAGTTTTAAATTAAAAACTCTAAATTAACTACTTCTGTTCTATAAGTTATTTACTTGAAGATCAGAATATTGTTAATAGTTTAAAATTGAAAACTCTAAAATAACTACTTTTGTTCTATAAGTTATTTACTTGTAGAACAGAATTTTGTAGCAATTTAAAATCAAAATCTTCTAACTAATACTTTAGTTCCTTAAGTTATTTACTTGAAGATCAGAATTTTGTTAATAGTTTAAAATTGAAAACCCTAAAATAACTACTTTTGTTCTATAAGTTATTTACATGAAGATCAGTATTTTGTTAATAGTTTAAAATTGAAAACCCTAAAATAACTACTTTTGTTCTATAAGTTATTTCTTGTAGAACAGAATTTTGTAGCAATTTAAAATCAAAATCTTCTAACTAATACTTTAGTTCCTTAAGTTATTTACTTGAAGATCAGAATTTTGTTAATAGTTTAAAATTGAAAACCCTAAAATAACTACTTTTGTTCTATAAGTTATTTACATGAAGATCAGTATTTTGTTAATAGTTTAAAATTGAAAACCCTAAAATAACTACTTTTGTTCTATAAGTTATTTACTTGTAGAACAGAATTTTGTAGCAATTTAAAATCAAAATCTTCTAACTAATACTTTAGTTCCTTAAGTTATTTACTTGAAGATCAGAATTTTGTTAATAGTTTAAAATTGAAAACTCTAAATTAACTACTTTTGTTCTATAAGTTATTTACTTGAAGATCTGCATTTTGTTAGTAGTTTAAAATTAAAAACTCTAAATTAACTACTTCTGTTCTATAAGTTATTTACTTGAAGATCAGAATATTGTTAATAGTTTAAAATTGAAAACTCTAAAATAACTACTTTTGTTCTATAAGTTATTTACTTGAAGAACAGAATTTTGTAGCAATGTAAAATCAAAATCTTCTAACTAATACTTTAGTTCTTTAAGTTATTTACTTGAAGATCAGAATTTTGCTAATAGTTTAAAATTGAAAACCCTAAAATAACTACTTTAGTTCTATAAGTTATTTACTTGAAGATCTGCATTTTGTTGATAGTTTAAAATTAAAAACTGTAAATTAACTACTTCTGTTCTATAAGTTAAGTATATGAAGATCAGTATTTTGTTAATAGTTTAAAATTGAAAACCCTAAAATAACTACTTTTGTTCTATAAGTTATTTACATGAAGATCAGTATTTTGTTAATAGTTTAAAATTGAAAACCCTAAAATAACTACTTTTGTTCTATAAGTTATTTACTTGTAGAACAGAATTTTGTAGTAATTTAAAATCAAAATCTTCTAACTAATACTTTAGTTCCTTAAGTTATTTACTTGAAGATCAGAATTTTGTTAATAGTTTAAAATTGAAAACCCTAAAATAACTACTTTTGTTCTATAAGTTATTTACTTGAAGATCAGAATATTGTTAATAGTTTAAAATTGAAAACTCTAAAATAACTACTTTAGTTCTATAAGTTATTTACTTGTAGAACAGAATTTTGTAGCAATTTAAAATCAAAATCTTCTAACTAATACTTTAGTTCCTTAAGTTATTTACTTGAAGATCAGAATTTTGTTAATAGTTTAAAATTGAAAACCCTAAAATAACTACTTTTGTTCTATAAGTTATTTACTTGAAGATTTGCATTTTGTTAATAGTTTAACATTAAAAACTCTAAATTAACTACTTCTGTTCTATAAGTTATTTACTTGAAGATCAGAATGATGTTAATAGTTTAAAATTGAAAACTCTAAAATAACTACTTTTGTTCTATAAGTTATTTACTTGAAGAACAGAATTTTGTAGCAATTTAAAATCAAAATCTTCTAACTAATACTTTAGTTCCTTAAGTTATTTACTTGAAGATCAGCATTTTGTTAATAGTGTAAAATTGAAAACCCTAAAATAACTACTTTTGTTCTATAGGTTATTTACTTGAAGAACAGAATTTTGTAGCAATGTAAAGTCAAAATCTTCTAACTAATACTTTAGTTCTTTAAGTTATTTACTTGAAGATCAGAATTTTATAATAGTTAAAAATTGAAAACCCTAAAATAACTAATTTTGTTCTATAAGTTATTTGCTTGAAGATCTGCATTTTGTTAGTAGTTTAAAATTAAAAACTCTAAATTAACTACTTCTGTTCTATAAGTTATTTACTTGAAGATCAGAATTTTGTTAATAGTTTAAAATTGAAAACTCTAAAATAACTACTTTTGTTCTATAAGTTATTTACTTGAAGAACAGAATTTTGTTAATAGTTTAAAATTAAAAACTCTAAATTAACTACTTTTGTTCTATAAGTTATTTACTTGAAGATCTGCATTTTGTTAATAGTTTAAAATTAAAAACTCTAAATTAACTACTTCTGTTCTATAAGTTATTTACTTGAAGATCAGAATATTGTTAATAGTTTAAAATTGAAAACTCTAAAATAACTACTTTTGTTCTATAAGTTATTTACTTGAAGAACAGAATTTTGTAGCAATGTAAAATCAAAATCTTCTAACTAATACTTTAGTTCTTTAAGTTATTTACTTGAAGATCAGAATTTTGCTAATAGTTTAAAATTGAAAACCCTAAAATAACTACTTTAGTTCTATAAGTTATTTACTTGAAGATCTGCATTTTGTTGATAGTTTAAAATCAAAAACTGTAAATTAACTACTTCTGTTCTATAAGTTAAGTATATGAAGATCAGTATTTTGTTAATAGTTTAAAATTGAAAACCCTAAAATAACTACTTTTGTTCTATAAGTTATTTACATGAAGATCAGAATTTTGTTAATAGTTTAAAATTGAAAACCCTAAAATAACTACTTTTGTTCTATAAGTTATTTACTTGAAGATTTGCATTTTGTTAATAGTTTAACATTAAAAACTCTAAATTAACTACTTCTGTTCTATAAGTTATTTACTTGAAGATCAGAATGATGTTAATAGTTTAAAATTGAAAACTCTAAAATAACTACTTTTGTTCTATAAGTTATTTACTTGAAGAACAGAATTTTGTAGCAATTTAAAATCAAAATCTTCTAACTAATACTTTAGTTCCTTAAGTTATTTACTTGAAGATCAGCATTTTGTTAATAGTTTAAAATTGAAAACCCTAAAATAACTACTTTTGTTCTATAGGTTATTTACTTGAAGAACAGAATTTTGTAGCAATGTAAAGTCAAAATCTTCTAACTAATACTTTAGTTCTTTAAGTTATTTACTTGAAGATCAGAATTTTATAATAGTTAAAAATTGAAAACCCTAAAATAACTAATTTTGTTCTATAAGTTATTTGCTTGAAGATCTGCATTTTGTTAGTAGTTTAAAATTAAAAACTCTAAATTAACTACTTCTGTTCTATAAGTTATTTACTTGAAGATCAGAATTTTGTTAATAGTTTAAAATTGAAAACTCTAAAATAACTACTTTTGTTCTATAAGTTATTTACTTGAAGAACAGAATTTTGTTAATAGTTTAAAATTAAAAACTCTAAATTAACTACTTTTGTTCTATAAGTTATTTACTTGAAGATCTGCATTTTGTTAATAGTTTAAAATTAAAAACTCTAAATTAAGTACTTCTGTTCTATAAGTTATTTACTTGAAGATCAGAATATTGTTAATAGTTTAAAATTGAAAACTCTAAAATAACTACTTTTGTTCTATAAGTTATTTACTTGAAGAACAGAATTTTGTAGCAATGTAAAATCAAAATCTTCTAACTAATACTTTAGTTCTTTAAGTTATTTACTTGAAGATCAGAATTTTGCTAATAGTTTAAAATTGAAAACCCTAAAATAACTACTTTAGTTCTATAAGTTATTTACTTGAAGATCTGCATTTTGTTGATAGTTTAAAATTAAAAACTGTAAATTAACTACTTCTGTTCTATAAGTTAAGTATATGAAGATCAGTATTTTGTTAATAGTTTAAAATTGAAAACCCTAAAATAACTACTTTTGTTCTATAAGTTATTTACATGAAGATCAGTATTTTGTTATTAGTTTAAAATTGAAAACCCTAAAATAACTACTTTTGTTCTATAAGTTATTTACTTGTAGAACAGAATTTTGTAGTAATTTAAAATCAAAATCTTCTAACTAATACTTTAGTTCCTTAAGTTATTTACTTGAAGATCAGAATTTTGTTAATAGTTTAAAATTGAAAACCCTAAAATAACTACTTTTGTTCTATAAGTTATTTACTTGAAGATCAGAATATTGTTAATAGTTTAAAATTGAAAACTCTAAAATAACTACTTTAGTTCTATAAGTTATTTACTTGTAGAACAGAATTTTGTAGCAATTTAAAATCAAAATCTTCTAACTAATACTTTAGTTCCTTAAGTTATTTACTTGAAGATCAGAATTTTGTTAATAGTTTAAAATTGAAAACCCTAAAATAACTACTTTTGTTCTATAAGTTATTTACTTGAAGATTTGCATTTTGTTAATAGTTTAACATTAAAAACTCTAAATTAACTACTTCTGTTCTATAAGTTATTTACTTGAAGATCAGAATGATGTTAATAGTTTAAAATTGAAAACTCTAAAATAACTACTTTTGTTCTATAAGTTATTTACTTGAAGAACAGAATTTTGTAGCAATTTAAAATCAAAATCTTCTAACTAATACTTTAGTTCCTTAAGTTATTTACTTGAAGATCAGCATTTTGTTAATAGTTTAAAATTGAAAACCCTAAAATAACTACTTTTGTTCTATAAGTTATTTACTTGAAGATCTGCATTTTGTTAATAGTTTAAAATTAAAAACTCTAAATTAACTACTTCTGTTCTATAAGTTATTTACATGAAGATCAGTATTTTGTTAATAGTTTAAAATTGAAAACCCTAAAATAACTACTTTTGTTTTATAAGTTATTTACTTGAAGATCTGCATTTTGTTAATAGTTTTAAATTAAAAACTCTAAATTAACTACTTCTGTTCTATAAGTTATTTACTTGAAGATCAGAATATTGTTAATAGTTTAAAATTGAAAACTCTAAAATAACTACTTTTGTTCTATAAGTTATTTACTTGTAGAACAGAATTTTGTAGCAATTTAAAATCAAAATCTTCTAACTAATACTTTAGTTCCTTAAGTTATTTACTTGAAGATCAGAATTTTGTTAATAGTTTAAAATTGAAAACCCTAAAATAACTACTTTTGTTCTATAAGTTATTTACATGAAGATCAGTATTTTGTTAATAGTTTAAAATTGAAAACCCTAAAATAACTACTTTTGTTCTATAAGTTATTTACATGAAGATCAGTATTTTGTTAATAGTTTAAAATTGAAAACCCTAAAATAACTACTTTTGTTCTATAAGTTATTTACTTGAAGATCAGAATATTGTTAATAGTTTAAAATTGAAAACTCTAAAATAACTACTTTAGTTCTATATGTTATTTACTTGTAGAACAGAATTTTGTAGCAATTTAAAATCAAAATCTTCTAACTAATACTTTAGTTCCTTAAGTTATTTACTTGAAGATCAGAATTTTGTTAATAGTTTAAAATTGAAAACCCTAAAATAACTACTTTTGTTCTATAAGTTATTTACATGAAGATCAGTATTTTGTTAATAGTTTAAAATTGAAAACCCTAAAATAACTACTTTTGTTCTATAAGTTATTTACTTGTAGAACAGAATTTTGTAGCAATTTAAAATCAAAATCTTCTAACTAATACTTTAGTTCCTTAAGTTATTTACTTGAAGATCAGAATTTTGTTAATAGTTTAAAATTGAAAACCCTAAAATAACTACTTTTGTTCTATAAGTTATTTACTTGAAGATCAGAATATTGTTAATAGTTTAAAATTGAAAACTCTAAAATAACTACTTTAGTTCTATATGTTATTTACTTGTAGAACAGAATTTTGTAGCAATTTAAAATCAAAATCTTCTAACTAATACTTTAGTTCCTTAAGTTATTTACTTGAAGATCAGAAATTTGTTAATAGTTTAAAATTGAAAACCCTAAAATAACTACTTTTGTTCTATAAGTTATTTACTTGAAGATCAGAATATTGTTAATAGTTTAAAATTGAAAACTCTAAAATAACTACTTTAGTTCTATATGTTATTTACTTGTAGAACAGAATTTTGTAGCAATGTAAAATCAAAATCTTCTAACTAATACTTTAGTTCTTTAAGTTATTTACTTGAAGATCAGAATTTTGCTAATAGTTTAAAATTGAAAACCCTAAAATAACTACTTTAGTTCTATAAGTTATTTACTTGAAGATCTGCATTTTGTTAATAGTTTAAAATTAAAAACTCTAAATTAACTACTTTTGTTCTATAAGTTATTTACTTGAAGATCTGCATTTTGTTAATAGTTTAAAATTAAAAACTCTAAATTAACTACTTCTGTTCTATAAGTTATTTACATGAAGATCAGTATTTTGTTAATAGTTTAAAATTGAAAACCCTAAAATAACTACTTTAGTTCTATAAGTTATTTACTTGAAGATCTGCATTTTGTTAATAGTTTAAAATTAAAAACTCTAAATTAACTACTTCTGTTCTATAAGTTATTTACTTGAAGATCAGAATATTGTTAATAGTTTAAAATTGAAAACCCTAAAATAACTAATTTTGTTCTATAAGTTATTTGCTTGAAGATCTGCATTTTGTTAGTAGTTTAAAATTAAAAACTCTAAATTAACTACTTCTGTTCTATAAGTTATTTACTTGAAGATCAGAATTTTGTTAATAGTTTAAAATTGAAAACTCTAAAATAACTACTTTTGTTCTATAAGTTATTTACTTGAAGAACAGATTTTGTTAATAGTTTAAAATTAAAAACTCTAAATTAACTACTTTTGTTCTATAAGTTATTTACTTGAAGATCTGCATTTTGTTAATAGTTTAAAATTAAAAACTCTAAATTAACTACTTCTGTTCTATAAGTTATTTACTTGAAGATCTGCATTTTGTTAATAGTTTAAAATTAAAAACTCTAAATTAACTACTTCTGTTCTATAAGTTATTTACTTGAAGATCTGCATTTTGTTAATAGTTTAAAATTGAAAACCCTAAAATAACTACTTTTGTTCTATAAGTTATTTACATGAAGATCAGTATTTTGTTAATAGTTTAAAATTGAAAACCCTAAAATAACTACTTTTGTTCTATAAGTTATTTACTTGTAGAACAGAATTTTGTAGCAATTTAAAATCAAAATCTTATAACTTATACTTTAGTTCCTTAAGTTATTTACTTGAAGATCAGAATTTTGTTAATAGTTTAAAATTGAAAACCCTAAAATAACTACTTTTGTTCTATAAGTTATTTACTTGAAGATCAGAATATTGGTAATAGTTTAAAATTGAAAACTCCAAAATAACTACTTTAGTTCTATAAGTTATTTACTTGTAGAACAGAATTTTGTAGCAATTTAAAATCAAAATCTTCTAACTAATACTTTAGTTCCTCAAGTTATTTACTTGAAGATCAGAATTTTGTTAATAGTTTAAAATTGAAAACCCTAAAATAACTACTTTTGTTCTATAAGTTATTTACTAGAAGATTTGCATTTTGTTAATAGTTTAACATTAAAAACTCTAAATTAACTACTTCTGTTCTATAAGTTATTTACTTGAAGATCAGAATGATGTTAATAGTTTAAAATTGAAAACTCTAAAATAACTACTTTTGTTCTATAAGTTATTTACTTGAAGAACAGAATTTTGTAGCAATTTAAAATCAAAATCTTCTAACTAATACTTTAGTTCCTTAAGTTATTTACTTGAAGATCAGAATTTTGCTAATCGTTTTAAATTGAAAACCCTAAATTAACTACTGTTGTTCAATAAGTTATTTACTTGAAGATCTGCATTTTGTTAATAGTTTAAAATTAAAAACTCTAAATTAACTACTTCTGTTCTATAAGTTATTTACATGAAGATCAGTATTTTGTTAATAGTTTAAAATTGAAAACCCTAAAATAACTACTTTTGTTCTATAAGTTATTTACTTGAAGATCTGCATTTTGTTAATAGTTTTAAATTAAAAACTCTAAATTAACTACTTCTGTTCTATAAGTTATTTACTTGAAGATCAGAATATTGTTAATAGTTTAAAATTGAAAACTCTAAAATAACTACTTTTGTTCTATAAGTTATTTACTTGTAGAACAGAATTTTGTAGCAATTTAAAATCAAAATCTTCTAACTAATACTTTAGTTCCTTAAGTTATTTACTTGAAGATCAGAATTTTGTTAATAGTTTAAAATTGAAAACCCTAAAATAACTACTTTTGTTCTATAAGTTATTTACATGAAGATCAGTATTTTGTTAATAGTTTAAAATTGAAAACCCTAAAATAACTACTTTTGTTCTATAAGTTATTTACATGAAGATCAGTATTTTGTTAATAGTTTAAAATTGAAAACCCTAAAATAACTACTTTTGTTCTATAGGTTATTTACTTGAAGAACAGAATTTTGTAGCAATGTAAAGTCAAAATCTTCTAACTAATACTTTAGTTCTTTAAGTTATTTACTTGAAGATCAGAATTTTATAATAGTTAAAAATTGAAAACCCTAAAATAACTAATTTTGTTCTATAAGTTATTTGCTTGAAGATCTGCATTTTGTTAGTAGTTTAAAATTAAAAACTCTAAATTAACTACTTCTGTTCTATAAGTTATTTACTTGAAGATCAGAATTTTGTTAATAGTTTAAAATTGAAAACTCTAAAATAACTACTTTTGTTCTATAAGTTATTTACTTGAAGAACAGAATTTTGTTAATAGTTTAAAATTAAAAACTCTAAATTAACTACTTTTGTTCTATAAGTTATTTACTTGAAGATCTGCATTTTGTTAATAGTTTAAAATTAAAAACTCTAAATTAACTACTTCTGTTCTATAAGTTATTTACTTGAAGATCAGAATATTGTTAATAGTTTAAAATTGAAAACTCTAAAATAACTACTTTTGTTCTATAAGTTATTTACTTGAAGAACAGAATTTTGTAGCAATGTAAAATCAAAATCTTCTAACTAATACTTTAGTTCTTTAAGTTATTTACTTGAAGATCAGAATTTTGCTAATAGTTTAAAATTGAAAACCCTAAAATAACTACTTTAGTTCTATAAGTTATTTACTTGAAGATCTGCATTTTGTTGATAGTTTAAAATTAAAAACTGTAAATTAACTACTTCTGTTCTATAAGTTAAGTATATGAAGATCAGTATTTTGTTAATAGTTTAAAATTGAAAACCCTAAAATAACTACTTTTGTTCTATAAGTTATTTACATGAAGATCAGTATTTTGTTAATAGTTTAAAATTGAAAACCCTAAAATAACTACTTTTGTTCTATAAGTTATTTACTTGTAGAACAGAATTTTGTAGTAATTTAAAATCAAAATCTTCTAACTAATACTTTAGTTCCTTAAGTTATTTACTTGAAGATCAGAATTTTGTTAATAGTTTAAAATTGAAAACCCTAAAATAACTACTTTTGTTCTATAAGTTATTTACTTGAAGATCAGAATATTGTTAATAGTTTAAAATTGAAAACTCTAAAATAACTACTTTAGTTCTATAAGTTATTTACTTGTAGAACAGAATTTTGTAGCAATTTAAAATCAAAATCTTCTAACTAATACTTTAGTTCCTTAAGTTATTTACTTGAAGATCAGAATTTTGTTAATAGTTTAAAATTGAAAACCCTAAAATAACTACTTTTGTTCTATAAGTTATTTACTTGAAGATTTGCATTTTGTTAATAGTTTAACATTAAAAACTCTAAATTAACTACTTCTGTTCTATAAGTTATTTACTTGAAGATCAGAATGATGTTAATAGTTTAAAATTGAAAACTCTAAAATAACTACTTTTGTTCTATAAGTTATTTACTTGAAGAACAGAATTTTGTAGCAATTTAAAATCAAAATCTTCTAACTAATACTTTAGTTCCTTAAGTTATTTACTTGAAGATCAGCATTTTGTTAATAGTTTAAAATTGAAAACCCTAAAATAACTACTTTTGTTCTATAAGTTATTTACTTGAAGATCTGCATTTTGTTAATAGTTTAAAATTAAAAACTCTAAATTAACTACTTCTGTTCTATAAGTTATTTACATGAAGATCAGTATTTTGTTAATAGTTTAAAATTGAAAACCCTAAAATAACTACTTTTGTTTTATAAGTTATTTACTTGAAGATCTGCATTTTGTTAATAGTTTTAAATTAAAAACTCTAAATTAACTACTTCTGTTCTATAAGTTATTTACTTGAAGATCAGAATATTGTTAATAGCTTAAAATTGAAAACTCTAAAATAACTACTTTTGTTCTATAAGTTATTTACTTGTAGAACAGAATTTTGTAGCAATTTAAAATCAAAATCTTCTAACTAATACTTTAGTTCCTTAAGTTATTTACTTGAAGATCAGAATTTTGTTAATAGTTTAAAATTGAAAACCCTAAAATAACTACTTTTGTTCTATAAGTTATTTACGTGAAGATCAGTATTTTGTTAATAGTTTAAAATTGAAAACCCTAAAATAACTACTTTTGTTCTATAAGTTATTTACATGAAGATCAGTATTTTGTTAATAGTTTAAAATTGAAAACCCTAAAATAACTACTTTTGTTCTATAAGTTATTTACTTGAAGATCAGAATATTGTTAATAGTTTAAAATTGAAAACTCTAAAATAACTACTTTAGTTCTATATGTTATTTACTTGTAGAACAGAATTTTGTAGCAATTTAAAATCAAAATCTTCTAACTAATACTTTAGTTCCTTAAGTTATTTACTTGAAGATCAGAATTTTGTTAATAGTTTAAAATTGAAAACCCTAAAATAACTACTTCTGTTCTATAAGTTATATACATGAAGATCAGAATATTGTTAATAGTTTAAAATTGAAAACTCTAAAATAACTACTTTTCTTCTATAAGTTATTTACTTGTAGAACAGAATTTTGTAGCAATTTAAAATCAAAATCTTCTAACTAATACTTTAGTTCCTTAAGTTATTTACTTGAAGATCAGAATTTTGTTAATAGTTTAAAATTGAAAACCCTAAAATAACTACTTTTGTTCTATAAGTTATTTACTTGAAGAACAGAATTTTGTAGCAATGTAAAATCAAAATCTTCTAACTAATACTTTAGTTCATCATCATCATCATCATCACGTCTTAGACTTGTAGTCCGTTACGCCACTCCAATATTTTGATCGGTCCATCTCTTCCTCGGTCGACCTATGCTTCTTCTGCCTCTGGGTTTGTATTCATAAACTTTTCTCGGTATCCGGGTGTCATCCATTCTTTCTAGGTGTTGTAGCCAGTAGTTTCTGTACTCTTCTATACGTTCACACAAATTGAATATTGCAAGTTCATTTCTAATGTCCGTATTGCGCTTTCTATCTATTCTAGTATATCCTGCTATTGCTCTGAGGAACTTCATTTCCGCACTTTGCAGACGCCTTTCGTTCTCCTTTGTTATCGTCCATGTTTCACTTCCATACGTGATCGTTGGGATCGATATCGTTTTGTAGAATTTGATTGCTGTGTTTTGGCTTGATTTATTCTTGAACGTTCTTCTAATTGTTCCATTTATATAGTTGAATTTTTCTATTTTGTTTCGTATATCTTTTTCCTCATATAGCGATATCATGCAACCTAAAAAGTTGAAGCTTCCTATCTGTTCAATAGTCTGGTTGTTTAGCACTATTTTAGATCTTACCGGCTCTTTTCCTTTAAAGGCCATTACTTTCGTTTTGTTGGTGGATATTACCATGTTATATGGTTTTAGTATTTGGCTCAACTTGAATATTGCATGTTGTAGGCAATCCTCATTATTCGCTATTACAGCCTGGTCATCTGCGAACAGCACGGTTACCACAAAATCTCTATTATTTAGGTTTGTTGTATAATATGTGATTTGCTCTTTCCATTTACGTATAGCATCGTCCAAGTATATATTAAATAGCGTCGGCGACATACTGCAGCCCTGTCTCAATCCCGTGTTTATTTCTTCTTTTTTATTTTCATTTCCTGCTATACATATCTGGGTTTCCTTATACATTTCCTGTATTGTCAATATTAAGTGATATGGTATACCTCTTCTTGTTAATATATTCCACATTCTACTTCGTATTACCCTATCGAATGCTTTGACGTAGTCTATATATGCTATGTGGGTTTCGCGGTTATACTCTTGGTGTTTTTCAATGATCTGTTTTATGCTGAACACATTGTCTACACATGATCGTCCCTTTCTAAATCCTGTTTGCTCCTCTAATATAGTATCTTCTGTGATATTTTTAAATCTATTATTTATTATTTTCGAGTATATTTTGTAAGAGGTATTCAGCAAACTGACCCCTCTGTAGTTCTCGCAAATCGTTCTATTGCCCTTCTTGAATATAGATATTATTTTTGCCAGTTTCCACTCTTGAGGTGTTTTTACTTGTTTCCAACATATGTTTAGAAATCTTAGGAGTCTCGTTTTCAGTGCTTCAGAGCTGTATTTAAGTAATTCTCCATTAATTTCATCCGTTCCTGTTGCTTTACGGTTCTTTATCTCGTCCAGTGCCCTATCTAATTCTGATCGATCTATTCTATCTACCTCTCCATGTTCTTCCTCTATTCCAATCAGTGCTTCCTCTTTATTTTGCCATAGAATTTTGCTAATAGTTTAAAATTGAAAACCCTAAAATAACTACTTTTGTTCTATAAGTTATTTACTTGAAGATCTGCATTTTGTTAATAGTTTAAAATTAAAAACTATAAATTAACTACTTCTGTTCTATAAGTTATTTACATGAAGATCAGTATTTTGTTAATAGTTTAAAATTGAAAACCCTAAAATAACTACTTCTGTTCTATAAGTTATATACAAGAAGATCAGAATATTGTTAATAGTTTAAAATTGAAAACTCTAAAATAACTACTTTTCTTCTATAAGTTATTTACTTGTAGAACAGAATTTTGTAGCAATTTAAAATCAAAATCTTCTAACTAATACTTTAGTTCCTTAAGTTATTTACTTGAAGATCAGAATTTTGTTAATAGTTTAAAATTGAAAACCCTAAAATAACTACTTTTGTTCTATAAGTTATTTACTTGAAGAACAGAATTTTGTAGCAATGTAAAATCAAAATCTTCTAACTAATACTTTAGTTCTTTAAGTTATTTACTTGAAGATCAGAATTTTGCTAATAGTTTAAAATTGAAAACCCTAAAATAACTACTTTTGTTCTATAAGTTATTTACTTGAAGATCAGAATATTGTTAATAGTTTAAAATTGAAAACTCTAAAATAACTACTTTAGTTCTATAAGTTATTTACTTGTAGAACAGAATTTTGTAGCAATTTAAAATCAAAATCTTCTAACTAATACTTTAGTTCCTTAAGTTATTTACTTGAAGATCAGAATTTTGTTAATAGTTTAAAATTGAAAACCCTAAAATAACTACTTTTGTTCTATAAGTTATTTACTTGAAGATTTGCATTTTGTTAACAGTTTAACATTAAAAACTCTAAATTAACTACTTCTGTTCTATAAGTTATTTACTTGAAGATCAGAATGATGTTAATAGTTTAAAATTGAAAACTCTAAAATAACTACTTTTGTTCTATAAGTTATTTACTTGAAGAACAGAATTTTGTAGCAATTTAAAATCAAAATCTTCTAACTAATACTTTAGTTCCTTAAGTTATTTACTTGAAGATCAGCATTTTGTTAATAGTTTAAAATTGAAAACCCTAAAATAACTACTTTTGTTCTATAAGTTATTTACTTGAAGATCTGCATTTTGTTAATAGTTTAAAATTAAAAACTCTAAATTAACTACTTCTGTTCTATAAGTTATTTACATGAAGATCAGTATTTTGTTAATAGTTTAAAATTGAAAACCCTAAAATAACTACTTTTGTTTTATAAGTTATTTACTTGAAGATCTGCATTTTGTTAATAGTTTTAAATTAAAAACTCTAAATTAACTACTTCTGTTCTATAAGTTATTTACTTGAAGATCAGAATATTGTTAATAGTTTAAAATTGAAAACTCTAAAATAACTACTTTTGTTCTATAAGTTATTTACTTGTAGAACAGAATTTTGTAGCAATTTAAAATCAAAATCTTCTAACTAATACTTTAGTTCCTTAAGTTATTTACTTGAAGATCAGAATTTTGTTAATAGTTTAAAATTGAAAACCCTAAAATAACTACTTTTGTTCTATAAGTTATTTACGTGAAGATCAGTATTTTGTTAATAGTTTAAAATTGAAAACCCTAAAATAACTACTTTTGTTCTATAAGTTATTTACATGAAGATCAGTATTTTGTTAATAGTTTAAAATTGAAAACCCTAAAATAACTACTTTTGTTCTATAAGTTGTTTACTTGAAGATCAGAATATTGTTAATAGTTTAAAATTGAAAATTCTAAAATAACTACTTTAGTTCTATATGTTATTTACTTGTAGAACAGAATTTTGTAGCAATTTAAAATCAAAATCTTCTAACTAATACTTTAGTTCCTTAAGTTATTTACTTGAAGATCAGAATTTTGTTAATAGTTTAAAATTGAAAACCCTAAAATAACTACTTCTGTTCTATAAGTTATATACATGAAGATCAGAATATTGTTAATAGTTTAAAATTGAAAACTCTAAAATAACTACTTTTCTTCTATAAGTTATTTACTTGTAGAACAGAATTTTGTAGCAATTTAAAATCAAAATCTTCTAACTAATACTTTAGTTCCTTAAGTTATTTACTTGAAGATCAGAATTTTGTTAATAGTTTAAAATTGAAAACCCTAAAATAACTACTTTTGTTCTATAAGTTATTTACTTGAAGAACAGAATTTTGTAGCAATGTAAAATCAAAATCTTCTAACTAATACTTTAGTTCTTTAAGTTATTTACTTGAAGATCAGAATTTTGCTAATAGTTTAAAATTGAAAACCCTAAAATAACTACTTTTGTTCTATAAGTTATTTACTTGAAGATCTGCATTTTGTTAATAGTTTAAAATTAAAAACTATAAATTAACTACTTCTGTTCTATAAGTTATTTACAAGAAGATCAGTATTTTGTTAATAGTTTAAAATTGAAAACCCTAAAATAACTACTTCTGTTCTATAAGTTATATACAAGAAGATCAGAATATTGTTAATAGTTTAAAATTGAAAACTCTAAAATAACTACTTTTCTTCTATAAGTTATTTACTTGTAGAACAGAATTTTGTAGCAATTTAAAATCAAAATCTTCTAACTAATACTTTAGTTCCTTAAGTTATTTACTTGAAGATCAGAATTTTGTTAATAGTTTAAAATTGAAAACCCTAAAATAACTACTTTTGTTCTATAAGTTATTTACTTGAAGAACAGAATTTTGTAGCAATGTAAAATCAAAATCTTCTAACTAATACTTTAGTTCTTTAAGTTATTTACTTGAAGATCAGAATTTTGCTAATAGTTTAAAATTGAAAACCCTAAAATAACTACTTTTGTTCTATAAGTTATTTACTTGAAGATCAGAATATTGTTAATAGTTTAAAATTGAAAACTCTAAAATAACTACTTTAGTTCTATAAGTTATTTACTTGTAGAACAGAATTTTGTAGCAATTTAAAATCAAAATCTTCTAACTAATACTTTAGTTCCTTAAGTTATTTACTTGAAGATCAGAATTTTGTTAATAGTTTAAAATTGAAAACCCTAAAATAACTACTTTTGTTCTATAAGTTATTTACTTGAAGATTTGCATTTTGTTAATAGTTTAACATTAAAAACTCTAAATTAACTACTTCTGTTCTATAAGTTATTTACTTGAAGATCAGAATGATGTTAATAGTTTAAAATTGAAAACTCTAAAATAACTACTTTTGTTCTATAAGTTATTTACTTGAAGAACAGAATTTTGTAGCAATTTAAAATCAAAATCTTCTAACTAATACTTTAGTTCCTTAAGTTATTTACTTGAAGATCAGCATTTTGTTAATAGTTTAAAATTGAAAACCCTAAAATAACTACTTTTGTTCTATAAGTTATTTACTTGATGATCTGCATTTTGTTAATAGTTTAAAATTAAAAACTCTAAATTAACTACTTCTGTTCTATAAGTTATTTACATGAAGATCAGTATTTTGTTAATAGTTTAAAATTGAAAACCCTAAAATAACTACTTTTGTTTTATAAGTTATTTACTTGAAGATCTGCATTTTGTTAATAGTTTTAAATTAAAAACTCTAAATTAACTACTTCTGTTCTATAAGTTATTTACTTGAAGATCAGAATATTGTTAATAGTTTAAAATTGAAAACTCTAAAATAACTACTTTTGTTCTATAAGTTATTTACTTGTAGAACAGAATTTTGTAGCAATTTAAAATCAAAATCTTCTAACTAATACTTTAGTTCCTTAAGTTATTTACTTGAAGATCAGAATTTTGTTAATAGTTTAAAATTGAAAACCCTAAAATAACTACTTTTGTTCTATAAGTTATTTACGTGAAGATCAGTATTTTGTTAATAGTTTAAAATTGAAAACCCTAAAATAACTACTTTTGTTCTATAAGTTATTTACATGAAGATCAGTATTTTGTTAATAGTTTAAAATTGAAAACCCTAAAATAACTACTTTTGTTCTATAAGTTATTTACTTGAAGATCAGAATATTGTTAATAGTTTAAAATTGAAAACTCTAAAATAACTACTTTAGTTCTATATGTTATTTACTTGTAGAACAGAATTTTGTAGCAATTTAAAATCAAAATCTTCTAACTAATACTTTAGTTCCTTAAGTTATTTACTTGAAGATCAGAATTTTGTTAATAGTTTAAAATTGAAAACCCTAAAATAACTACTTCTGTTCTATAAGTTATATACATGAAGATCAGAATATTGTTAATAGTTTAAAATTGAAAACTCTAAAATAACTACTTTTCTTCTATAAGTTATTTACTTGTAGAACAGAATTTTGTAGCAATTTAAAATCAAAATCTTCTAACTAATACTTTAGTTCCTTAAGTTATTTACTTGAAGATCAGAATTTTGTTAATAGTTTAAAATTGAAAACCCTAAAATAACTACTTTTGTTCTATAAGTTATTTACTTGAAGAACAGAATTTTGTAGCAATGTAAAATCAAAATCTTCTAACTAATACTTTAGTTCTTTAAGTTATTTACTTGAAGATCAGAATTTTGCTAATAGTTTAAAATTGAAAACCCTAAAATAACTACTTTTGTTCTATAAGTTATTTACTTGAAGATCTGCATTTTGTTAATAGTTTAAAATTAAAAACTATAAATTAACTACTTCTGTTCTATAAGTTATTTACATGAAGATCAGTATTTTGTTAATAGTTTAAAATTGAAAACCCTAAAATAACTACTTCTGTTCTATAAGTTATATACATGAAGATCAGAATATTGTTAATAGTTTAAAATTGAAAACTCTAAAATAACTACTTTTCTTCTATAAGTTATTTACTTGTAGAACAGAATTTTGTAGCAATTTAAAATCAAAATCTTCTAACTAATACTTTAGTTCCTTAAGTTATTTACTTGAAGATCAGAATTTTGTTAATAGTTTAAAATTGAAAACCCTAAAATAACTACTTTTGTTCTATAAGTTCTTTACTTGAAGAACAGAATTTTGTAGCAATGTAAAATCAAAATCTTCTAACTAATACTTTAGTTCTTTAAGTTATTTACTTGAAGATCAGAATTTTGCTAATAGTTTAAAATTGAAAACCCTAAAATAACTACTTTTGTTCTATAAGTTATTTACTTGAAGATCTGCATTTTGTTAATAGTTTAAAATTAAAAACTCTAAATTAACTACTTCTGTTCTATAAGTTAAGTATATGAAGATCAGTATTTTGTTAATAGTTTAAAATTGAAAACCCTAAAATAACCACTTTTGTTCTATAAGTTATTTACTTGAAGATCTGCATTTTTTAATAGTTTAAAATTAAAAACTCTAAATTAACTACTTCTGTTCTATAAGTTATTTACTTGAAGAACAGAATTTTGTAGCAATTTAAAATCAAAATCTTTTAACTAATACTTTAGTTCTTTAAGTTATTTACTTGAAGATCAGAATTTTGCTAATAGTTTAAAATTGAAAACCCTAAAATAACTACTTTTGTTCTATAAGTTATTTACTTGAAGATCTGCATTTTGTTAATAGTTTAAAATTAAAAACTCTTAATTAACTACTTCTGTTCTATAAGTTATTTACATGAAGATCAGTATTTTGTTAATAGTTTAAAATTGAAAACCCTAAAATAACTACTTTTGTTCTATAAGTTATTTACTTGAAGATCTGCATTTTGTTAATAGTTTAAAATTAAAAACTCTAAATTAACTACTTCTGTTCTATAAGTTATTTACATGAAGATCAGTATTTTGTTAATAGTTTAAAATTGAAAACCCTAAAATAACTACTTTTGTTCTATAAGTTATTTACTTGAAGAACAGAATTTTGTAGCGATGTAAAATCAAAATCTTCTAACTAATACTTTAGTTCTTTAAGTTATTTACATGAAGATCAGTATTTTGTTAATAGTTTAAAATTGAAAACTCTAAATTAACTACTTGTGTTCTATAAGTTAAGTATATGAAGATCAGTATTTTGTTAATAGTTTAAAATTGAAAACCCTAAAATAACTACTTTTGTTCTATAAGTTATTTACTTTAAGATCTGCATTTTGTTAATAGTTTAAAATTAAAAACTCTAAAATAACTACTTTAGTTCTATATGTTATTTACTTGTAGAACAGAATTTTGTAGCAATTTAAAATCAAAATCTTCTAACTAATACTTTAGTTCCCTAAGTTATTTACTTGAAGATCAGAATTTTGTTAATAGTTTAAAATTGAAAACCCTAAAATAACTACTTTTGTTCTATAAGTTATTTACTAGAAGATCAGAATATTGTTAATAGTTTATAATTGAAAACTCTAAAATAACTACTTTAGTTCTATATGTTATTTACTTGTAGAACAGAATTTTGTAGCAATTTAAAATCAAAATCTTCTAACTAATACTTTAGTTCATTAAGTTATTTACTTGAAGATCAGAATTTTGTTAATAGTTTAAAATTGAAAACCCTAAAATAACTACTTTTGTTCTATAAGTTATTTACATGAAGATCAGTATTTTGTTAATAGTTTAAAATTGAAAACCCTAAAATAACTACTTTTGTTCTATAAGTTATTTACTTGTAGAACAGAATTTTGTAGCAATTTAAAATCAAAATCTTCTAACTAATACTTTAGTTCATTAAGTTATTTACTTGAAGATCAGAATTTTGTTAATAGTTTAAAATTGAAAACCCTAAAATAACTACTTTTGTTCTATAAGTTATTTACTTGAAGATCAGAATATTGTTAATAGTTTAAAATTGAAAACTCTAAAATAACTACTTTAGTTCTATATGTTATTTACTTGTAGAACAGAATTTTGTAGCAATTTAAAATCAAAATCTTCTAACTAATACTTTAGTTCCTTAAGTTATTTACTTGAAGATCAGAATTTTGTTAATAGTTAAAAATTGAAAACCCTAAAATAACTAATTTTGTTCTATAAGTTATTTTCTTGAAGATCTGCATTTTGTTAGTAGTTTAAAATTAAAAACTCTAAATTAACTACTTCTGTTCTATAAGTTATTTACTTGAAGATCAGAATTTTGTTAATAGTTTAAAATTGAAAACTCTAAAATAACTACTTTTGTTCTATAAGTTATTTACTTGAAGAACAGAATTTTGTTAATAGTTTAAAATTAAAAACCCTAAGTTAACTACTTTTGTTCTATAAGTTATTTACTTGAAGATCTGCATTTTGTTAATAGTTTAAAATTAAAAACTCTAAATTAACTACTTCTGTTCTATAAGTTATTTACTTGAAGATCAGAATATTGTTAATAGTTTAAAATTGAAAACTCTAAAATAACTACTTTTGTTCTATAAGTTATTTACTTGAAAAACAGAATTTTGTAGCAATGTAAAATCAAAATCTTCTAACTAATACTTTAGTTCTTTAAGTTATTTACTTGAAGATCAGAATTTTGCTAATAGTTTAAAATTGAAAACCCTAAAATAACTACTTTTGTTCTATAAGTTATTTACTTGAAGATCTGCATTTTGTTAATAGTTTAAAATTAAAAACTATAAATTAACTACTTCTGTTCTATAAGTTATTTACATGAAGATCAGTATTTTGTTAATAGTTTAAAATTGAAAACCCTAAAATAACTACTTTTGTTCTATAAGTTATTTACTTGTAGAATAGAATTTTGTAGCAATTTAAAATCAAAATCTTCTAACTAATAGTTTAGTTCATTAAGTTATTTACTTGAAGATCAGAATTTTGTTAATAGTTTAAAATTGAAAACCCTAAAATAACTACTTTTGTTCTATAAGTTATTTACTTGAAGATCAGAATATTGTTAATAGTTTAATATTGAAAACTCTAAAATAACTACTTTAGTTCTATATGTTATTTACTTGTAGAACAGAATTTTGTAGCAATTTAAAATCAAAATCTTCTAACTAATACTTTAGTTCCTTAAGTTATTTACTTGAAGATCAGAATTTTGTTAATAGTTAAAAATTGAAAACCCTAAAATAACTAATTTTGTTCTATAAGTTATTTGCTTGAAGATCTGCATTTTGTTAGTAGTTTAAAATTAAAAACTCTAAATTAACTACTTCTGTTCTATAAGTTATTTACTTGAAGATCAGAATTTTGTTAATAGTTTAAAATTGAAAACTCTAAAATAACTACTTTTGTTCTATAAGTTATTTACTTGAAGAACAGAATTTTGTTAATAGTTTAAAATTGAAAACCCTAAAATAACTACTTTTGTTCTATAAGTTATTTACTTGAAGAACAGAATTTTGTAGCAATGTAAAATCAAAATCTTCTAAATAATACTTTAGTTCTTTAAGTTATTTACTTGAAGATCAGAATTTTGCTAATAGTTTAAAATTAAAAACTCTAAATTAACTACTTGTGTTCTATAAGTTAAGTATATGAAGATCAGTATTTTGTTAATAGTTTAAAATTGAAAACCCTAAAATAACTACTTTTGTTCTATAAGTTATTTACTTGAAGATCTGCATTTTGTTAATAGTTTAAAATTAAAAACTCTAAAATAACTACTTTAGTTCTATATGTTATTTACTTGTAGAACAGAATTTTGTAGCAATTTAAAATCAAAATCTTCTAACTAATACTTTAGTTCCCTAAGTTATTTACTTGAAGATCAGAATTTTGTTAATAGTTTAAAATTGAAAACCCTAAAATAACTACTTTTGTTCTATAAGTTATTTACTAGAAGATCAGAATATTGTTAATAGTTTATAATTGAAAACTCTAAAATAACTACTTTAGTTCTATATGTTATTTACTTGTAGAACAGAATTTTGTAGCAATTTAAAATCAAAATCTTCTAACTAATACTTTAGTTCATTAAGTTATTTACTTGAAGATCAGAATTTTGTTAATAGTTTAAAATTGAAAACCCTAAAATAACTACTTTTGTTCTATAAGTTATTTACATGAAGATCAGTATTTTGTTAATAGTTTAAAATTGAAAACCCTAAAATAACTACTTTTGTTCTATAAGTTATTTACTTGAAGATCTGCATTTTGTTAATAGTTTAAAATTAAAAACTCTTAATTAACTACTTCTGTTCTATAAGTTATTTACATGAAGATCAGTATTTTGTTAATAGTTTAAAATTTAAACCCTAAAATAACTACTTCTGTTCTATAAGTTATTTACTTGAAGATCAGAATATTGTTAATAGTTTAAAATTGAAAACTCTAAAATAACTACTTTTGTTCTATAAGTTATTTACTTGTAGAACAGAATTTTGTAGCAATTTAAATTCAAAATCTCCTAACTAATACTTTAGTTCCTTAAGTTATTTACTTGAAGATCAGAATTTTGTTAATAGTTTAAAATTGAAAACCCTAAAATAACTACTTTTGTTCTATAAGTTATTTACTTGAAGATCTGCATTTTGTTAATAGTTTAAAATTAAAAACTCTAAATTAACTACTTCTGTTCTATAAGTTAAGTATATGAAGATCAGTATTTTGTTAATAGTTTAAAATTGAAAACCCTAAAATAACTACTTTTGTTCTATAAGTTATTTACTTGAAGATCTGCATTTTGTTAATAGTTTAAAATTAAAAACTCTAAATTAACTACTTCTGTTCTATAAGTTATTTACTTGAAGATCAGTATTTTGTTAATAGTTTAAAATTGAAAACCCTAAAATAACTACTTTTGTTCTATTAGTTATTTACATGAAGATCAGTATTTTGTTTATAGTTTAAAATTGAAAACCCTAAAATAACTACTTTTCTTCTATAAGTTATTTACTTGTAGAACAGAATTTTGTAGCAATTTAAAATCAAAATCTTCTAACTAATACTTTAGTTCCTTAAGTTATTTACTTGAAGATCAGAATTTTGTTAATAGTTTAAAATTGAAAACCCTAAAATAACTACTTTTGTTCTATAAGTTATTTACTTGAAGAACAGAATTTTGTAGCAATGTAAAATCAAAATCTTCTAACTAATACTTTAGTTCTTTAAGTTATTTACTTGAAGATCAGAATTTTGCTAATAGTTTAAAATTGAAAACCCTAAAATAACTACTTTTGTTCTATAAGTTATTTACTTGAAGATCAGAATATTGTTAATAGTTTAAAATTGAAAACTCTAAAATAACTACTTTAGTTCTATAAGTTATTTACTTGTAGAACAGAATTTTGTAGCAATTTAAAATCAAAATCTTCTAACTAATACTTTAGTTCCTTAAGTTATTTACTTGAAGATCAGAATTTTGTTAATAGTTTAAAATTGAAAACCCTAAAATAACTACTTTTGTTCTATAAGTTATTTACTTGAAGATTTGCATTTTGTTAATAGTTTAACATTAAAAACTCTAAATTAACTACTTCTGTTCTATAAGTTATTTACTTGAAGATCAGAATGATGTTAATAGTTTAAAATTGAAAACTCTAAAATAACTACTTTTGTTCTATAAGTTATTTACTTGAAGAACAGAATTTTGTAGCAATTTAAAATCAAAATCTTCTAACTAATACTTTAGTTCCTTAAGTTATTTACTTGAAGATCAGCATTTTGTTAATAGTTTAAAATTGAAAACCCTAAAATAACTACTTTTGTTCTATAAGTTATTTACTTGATGATCTGCATTTTGTTAATAGTTTAAAATTAAAAACTCTAAATTAACTACTTCTGTTCTATAAGTTATTTACATGAAGATCAGTATTTTGTTAATAGTTTAAAATTGAAAACCCTAAAATAACTACTTTTGTTTTATAAGTTATTTACTTGAAGATCTGCATTTTGTTAATAGTTTTAAATTAAAAACTCTAAATTAACTACTTCTGTTCTATAAGTTATTTACTTGAAGATCAGAATATTGTTAATAGTTTAAAATTGAAAACTCTAAAATAACTACTTTTGTTCTATAAGTTATTTACTTGTAGAACAGAATTTTGTAGCAATTTAAAATCAAAATCTTCTAACTAATACTTTAGTTCCTTAAGTTATTTACTTGAAGATCAGAATTTTGTTAATAGTTTAAAATTGAAAACCCTAAAATAACTACTTTTGTTCTATAAGTTATTTACGTGAAGATCAGTATTTTGTTAATAGTTTAAAATTGAAAACCCTAAAATAACTACTTTTGTTCTATAAGTTATTTACATGAAGATCAGTATTTTGTTAATAGTTTAAAATTGAAAACCCTAAAATAACTACTTTTGTTCTATAAGTTATTTACTTGAAGATCAGAATATTGTTAATAGTTTAAAATTGAAAACTCTAAAATAACTACTTTAGTTCTATATGTTATTTACTTGTAGAACAGAATTTTGTAGCAATTTAAAATCAAAATCTTCTAACTAATACTTTAGTTCCTTAAGTTATTTACTTGAAGATCAGAATTTTGTTAATAGTTTAAAATTGAAAACCCTAAAATAACTACTTCTGTTCTATAAGTTATATACATGAAGATCAGAATATTGTTAATAGTTTAAAATTGAAAACTCTAAAATAACTACTTTTCTTCTATAAGTTATTTACTTGTAGAACAGAATTTTGTAGCAATTTAAAATCAAAATCTTCTAACTAATACTTTAGTTCCTTAAGTTATTTACTTGAAGATCAGAATTTTGTTAATAGTTTAAAATTGAAAACCCTAAAATAACTACTTTTGTTCTATAAGTTATTTACTTGAAGAACAGAATTTTGTAGCAATGTAAAATCAAAATCTTCTAACTAATACTTTAGTTCTTTAAGTTATTTACTTGAAGATCAGAATTTTGCTAATAGTTTAAAATTGAAAACCCTAAAATAACTACTTTTGTTCTATAAGTTATTTACTTGAAGATCAGAATATTGTTAATAGTTTAAAATTGAAAACTCTAAAATAACTACTTTAGTTCTATAAGTTATTTACTTGTAGAACAGAATTTTGTAGCAATTTAAAATCAAAATCTTCTAACTAATACTTTAGTTCCTTAAGTTATTTACTTGAAGATCAGAATTTTGTTAATAGTTTAAAATTGAAAACCCTAAAATAACTACTTTTGTTCTATAAGTTATTTACTTGAAGATTTGCATTTTGTTAATAGTTTAACATTAAAAACTCTAAATTAACTACTTCTGTTCTATAAGTTATTTACTTGAAGATCAGAATGATGTTAATAGTTTAAAATTGAAAACTCTAAAATAACTACTTTTGTTCTATAAGTTATTTACTTGAAGAACAGAATTTTGTAGCAATTTAAAATCAAAATCTTCTAACTAATACTTTAGTTCCTTAAGTTATTTACTTGAAGATCAGCATTTTGTTAATAGTTTAAAATTGAAAACCCTAAAATAACTACTTTTGTTCTATAAGTTATTTACTTGATGATCTGCATTTTGTTAATAGTTTAAAATTAAAAACTCTAAATTAACTACTTCTGTTCTATAAGTTATTTACATGAAGATCAGTATTTTGTTAATAGTTTAAAATTGAAAACCCTAAAATAACTACTTTTGTTTTATAAGTTATTTACTTGAAGATCTGCATTTTGTTAATAGTTTTAAATTAAAAACTCTAAATTAACTACTTCTGTTCTATAAGTTATTTACTTGAAGATCAGAATATTGTTAATAGTTTAAAATTGAAAACTCTAAAATAACTACTTTTGTTCTATAAGTTATTTACTTGTAGAACAGAATTTTGTAGCAATTTAAAATCAAAATCTTCTAACTAATACTTTAGTTCCTTAAGTTATTTACTTGAAGATCAGAATTTTGTTAATAGTTTAAAATTGAAAACCCTAAAATAACTACTTTTGTTCTATAAGTTATTTACGTGAAGATCAGTATTTTGTTAATAGTTTAAAATTGAAAACCCTAAAATAACTACTTTTGTTCTATAAGTTATTTACATGAAGATCAGTATTTTGTTAATAGTTTAAAATTGAAAACCCTAAAATAACTACTTTTGTTCTATAAGTTATTTACTTGAAGATCAGAATATTGTTAATAGTTTAAAATTGAAAACTCTAAAATAACTACTTTAGTTCTATATGTTATTTACTTGTAGAACAGAATTTTGTAGCAATTTAAAATCAAAATCTTCTAACTAATACTTTAGTTCCTTAAGTTATTTACTTGAAGATCAGAATTTTGTTAATAGTTTAAAATTGAAAACCCTAAAATAACTACTTCTGTTCTATAAGTTATATACATGAAGATCAGAATATTGTTAATAGTTTAAAATTGAAAACTCTAAAATAACTACTTTTCTTCTATAAGTTATTTACTTGTAGAACAGAATTTTGTAGCAATTTAAAATCAAAATCTTCTAACTAATACTTTAGTTCCTTAAGTTATTTACTTGAAGATCAGAATTTTGTTAATAGTTTAAAATTGAAAACCCTAAAATAACTACTTTTGTTCTATAAGTTATTTACTTGAAGAACAGAATTTTGTAGCAATGTAAAATCAAAATCTTCTAACTAATACTTTAGTTCTTTAAGTTATTTACTTGAAGATCAGAATTTTGCTAATAGTTTAAAATTGAAAACCCTAAAATAACTACTTTTGTTCTATAAGTTATTTACTTGAAGATCTGCATTTTGTTAATAGTTTAAAATTAAAAGCTATAAATTAACTACTTCTGTTCTATAAGTTATTTACATGAAGATCAGTATTTTGTTAATAGTTTAAAATTGAAAACCCTAAAATAACTACTTCTGTTCTATATGTTATATACATGAAGATCAGAATATTGTTAATAGTTTAAAATTGAAAACTCTAAAATAACTACTTTTCTTCTATAAGTTATTTACTTGTAGAACAGAATTTTGTAGCAATTTAAAATCAAAATCTTCTAACTAATACTTTAGTTCCGTAAGTTATTTACTTGAAGATCAGAATTTTGTTAATAGTTTAAAATTGAAAACCCTAAAATAACTACTTTTGTTCTATAAGTTATTTACTTGAAGAACAGAATTTTGTAGCAATGTAAAATCAAAATCTTCTAACTAATACTTTAGTTCTTTAAGTTATTTACTTGAAGATCAGAATTTTGCTAATAGTTTAAAATTGAAAACCCTAAAATAACTACTTTTGTTCTATAAGTTATTTACTTGAAGATCTGCATTTTGTTAATAGTTTAAAATTAAAAACTCTAAATTAACTACTTCTGTTCTATAAGTTAAGTATATGAAGATCAGTATGTTGTTAATAGTTTAAAATTGAAAACCCTAAAATAACCACTTTTGTTCTATAAGTTATTTACTTGAAGATCTGCATTTTTTAATAGTTTAAAATTAAAAACTCTAAATTAACTACTTCTGTTCTATAAGTTATTTACTTGAAGAACAGAATTTTGTAGCAATTTAAAATCAAAATCTTTTAACTAATACTTTAGTTCTTTAAGTTATTTACTTGAAGATCAGAATTTTGCTAATAGTTTAAAATTGAAAACCCTAAAATAACTACTTTTGTTCTATAAGTTATTTACTTGAAGATCTGCATTTTGTTAATAGTTTAAAATTAAAAACTCTTAATTAACTACTTCTGTTCTATAAGTTATTTACATGAAGATCAGTATTTTGTTAATAGTTTAAAATTGAAAACCCTAAAATAACTACTTCTGTTCTACAAGTTATTTACTTGAAGATCAGAATATTGTTAATAGTTTAAAATTGAAAACCCTAAAATAACTACTTTTGTTCTATAAGTTATTTACTTGAAGATCTGCATTTTGTTAATAGTTTAAAATTAAAAACTCTAAATTAACTACTTCTGTTCTATAAGTTATTTACATGAAGATCAGTATTTTGTTAATAGTTTAAAATTGAAAACCCTAAAATAACTACTTTTGTTCTATAAGTTATTTACTTGAAGAACAGAATTTTGTAGCGATGTAAAATCAAAATCTTCTAACTAATACTTTAGTTCTTTAAGTTATTTACTTGAAGATCAGAATTTTGCTAATAGTTTAAAATTAAAAACTCTAAATTAACTACTTCTGTTCTATAAGTTAAGTATATGAAGATCAGTATTTTGCTAATAGTTTAAAATTGAAAACCCTAAAATAACTACTTTTGTTCTATAAGTTATTTACTTGAAGATCTGCATTTTGTTAATAGTTTAAAATTAAAAACTCTTAATTAACTACTTCTGTTCTATAAGTTATTTACATGAAGATCAGTATTTTGTTAATAGTTTAAAATTTAAACCCTAAAATAACTACTTCTGTTCTATAAGTTATTTACTTGAAGATCAGAATATTGTTAATAGTTTAAAATTGAAAACTCTAAAATAACTACTTTTGTTCTATAAGTTATTTACTTGTAGAACAGAATTTTGTAGCAATTTAAAATCAAAATCTCCTAACTAATACTTTAGTTCCTTAAGTTATTTACTTGAAGATCAGAATTTTGTTAATAGTTTAAAATTGAAAACCCTAAAATAACTACTTTTGTTCTATAAGTTATTTACTTGAAGATCTGCATTTTGTTAATAGTTTAAAATTAAAAACTCTAAATTAACTACTTCTGTTCTATAAGTTAAGTATATGAAGATCAGTATTTTGTTAATAGTTTAAAATTGAAAACCCTAAAATAACTACTTTTGTTCTATAAGTTATTTACTTGAAGATCTGCATTTTGTTAATAGTTTAAAATTAAAAACTCTAAATTAACTACTTCTGTTCTATAAGTTATTTACTTGAAGATCAGTATTTTGTTAATAGTTTAAAATTGAAAACCCTAAAATAACTACTTTTGTTCTATTAGTTATTTACATGAAGATCAGTATTTTGTTTATAGTTTAAAATTGAAAACCCTAAAATAACTACTTTTGTTCTATAAGTTATTTACTTGTAGAACAGAATTTTGTAGCAATTTAAAATCAAAATCTTCTAACTAATACTTTAGTTCCTTAAGTTATTTACTTAAAGATCAGAATTTTGTTAATAGTTTAAAATTGAAAACCTTAAAATAACTACTTTTGTTCTATAAGTTATTTACTTGAAGATCAGAATATTGTTAGTAGTTTAAAATTGAAAACTCTAAAATAACTACTTTAGTTCTATAAGTTATTTACTTGTAGAACAGAATTTTGTAGCAATTTAAAATCAAAATCTTCTAATTAATACTTTAGTTCTTTAAGTTATTTACTTGAAGATCAGAATTTTGCTAATAGTTTAAAATTAAAAACTCTAAATTAACTACTTCTGTTCTATAAGTTAAGTATATGAAGATCAGTATTTTGTTAGTAGTTTAAAATTGAAAACCATAAAATAACTACTTTTGTTCTATAAGTTATGTACTTGAAGATCTGCATTTTGTTAATAGTTTAAAATTAAAAACTCTAAAATAACTACTTTAGTTCTATATGTTATTTACTTGTAGAACAGAATTTTGTAGCAATTTAAAATCAAAATCTTCTAACTAATACTTTAGTTCCTTAAGTCATTTACTTGAAGATCAGAATTTTGTTAATAGTTTAAAATTGAAAACCCTAAAATAACTACTTTTGTTCTATAAGTTATTTACTAGAAGATCAGAATATTGTTAATAGTTTAAAATTGAAAACTCTAAAATAAATACTTTAGTTCTATATGTTATTTACTTGTAGAACAGAATTTTGTAGCAATTTAAAATCAAAATCTTCTAACTAATACTTTAGTTCCTTAAGTTATTTACTTGAAGATCAGAATTTTGTTAATAGTTTAAAATTGAAAACCCTAAAATAACTACTTTTGTTCTATAAGTTATTTACATGAAGATCAGTATTTTGTTAATAGTTTAAAATTGAAATCCCTAAAATAACTACTTTTGTTCTATAAGTTATTTACTTGTAGAACAGAATTTTGTAGCAATTTAAAATCAAAATCTTCTAACTAATACTTTAGTTCCTTAAGTTATTTACTTGAAGATCAGAATTTTGTTAATAGTTTAAAATTGAAAACCCTAAAATAACTACTTTTGTTCTATAAGTTATTTACTTGAAGATCAGAATATTGTTAATAGTTTAAAATTGAAAACTCTAAAATAACTACTTTAGTTCTATATGTTATTTACTTGTAGAACAGAATTTTGTAGCAATTTAAAATCAAAATCTTCTAACTAATACTTTAGTTCCTTAAGTTATTTACTTGAAGATCAGAATTTTGTTAATAGTTATAAATTGAAAACCCTAAAATAACTAATTTTGTTCTATAAGTTATTTACTTGAAGAACAGAATTTTGTAGCAATGTAAAGTCAAAATCTTCTAACTAATACTTTAGTTCTTTAAGTTATTTACTTGAAGATCAGAATTTTATAATAGTTTAAAATTGAAAACCCTAAAATAACTAATTTTGTTCTATAAGTTATTTACTTGAAGATCTGCATTTTGTTAATAGTTTAAAATTAAAAACTCTAAATTAACTACTTCTGTTCTATAAGTTATTTACATGAAGATCAGTATTTTGTTAATAGTTTAAAATTGAAAACCCTAAAATAACTACTTTTGTTCTATAAGTTATTTACTTGAAGAACAGAATTTTGTAGCAAAGTAATTTCAAAATCTTCTAACTAATACTTTAGTTCTTTAAGTTATTTACTTGAAGATCAGAATTTTGCTAATAGTTTAAAATTAAAAACTCTAAATTAACTACTTCTGTTCTATAAGTTAAGTATATGAAGATCAGTATTTTGTTAATAGTTTAAAATTGAAAACCCTAAAATAACCACTTTTGTTCTATAAGTTATTTACTTGAAGATCTGCATTTTGTTAATAGTTTAAAATTAAAAACTCTAAATTAACTACTTCTGTTCTATAAGTTAAGTATATGAAGATCAGTATTTTGTTAATAGTTTAAAATTGAAAACCCTAAAATAACTACTTTTGTTCTATAAGTTATTTACTTGAAGATCTGCATTTTGTTAATAGTTTAAAATTAAAAACTCTAAATTAACTACTTCTGTTCTATAAGTTATTTACTTGAAGATCAGTATTTTGTTAATAGTTTAAAATTGAAAACCCTAAAATAACTACTTTTGTTCTATTAGTTATTTACATGAAGATCAGTATTTTGTTAATAGTTTAAAATTGAAAACCCTAAAATAACTACTTTTGTTCTATAAGTTATTTACTTGTAGAACAGAATTTTGTAGCAATTTAAAATCAAAATCTTCTAACTAATACTTTAGTTCCTTAAGTTATTTACTTGAAGATCAGAATTTTGTTAATAGTTTACAATTGAAAATCCTAAAATAACTACTTTTGTTCTATAAGTTATTTACTTGAAGATCAGAATATTGTTAATAGTTTAAAATTGAAAACTCTAAAATAACTACTTTAGTTCTATAAGTTATTTACTTGTAGAACAGAATTTTGTAGCAATTTAAAATCAAAATCTTCTAACTAATACTTTAGTTCCTTAAGTTATTTACTTGAAGATCAGAATTTTGTTAATAGTTTAAAATTGAAAACCCAAAAATAACTAATTTTGTTCTATAAGTTATTTACTTGAAGATCTGCATTTTGTTAGTAGTTTAAAATTAAAAACTCTAAATTAACTACTTCTGTTCTATAAGTTATTTACTTGAAGATCAGAATTTTGTTAATAGTTTAAAATTGAAAACTCTAAAATAACTACTTTTGTTCTATAAGTTATTTACTTGAAGATCAGAATATTGTTAATAGTTTAAAATTGAAAACTCTAAAATAACTACTTTTGTTCTATAAGTTATTTACTTGTAGAACAGAATTTTGTAGCAATTTAAAATCAAAATCTTCTAACTAATACTTTAGTTCCTTAAGTTATTTACTTGAAGATCAGAATTTTGTTAATAGTTTAAAATTGAAAACCCAAAAATAACTAATTTTGTTCTATAAGTTATTTACTTGAAGATCTGCATTTTGTTAGTAGTTTAAAATTAAAAACTCTAAATTAACTACTTCTGTTCTATAAGTTATTTACTTGAAGATCAGAATTTTGTTAATAGTTTAAAATTGAAAACTCTAAAATAACTACTTTTGTTCTATAAGTTATTTACTTGAAGATCAGAATATTGTTAATAGTTTAAAATTGAAAACTCTAAAATAACTACTTTTGTTCTATAAGTTATTTACTTGTAGAACAGAATTTTGTAGCAATTTAAAATCAAAATCTTCTAACTAATACTTTAGTTCCTTAAGTTATTTACTTGAAGATCAGAATTTTGTTAATAGTTTAAAATTGAAAACCCTAAAATAACTACTTTTGTTCTAAAAAGTTATTTACTTGAAGATCAGAATTTTGTTAATAGTTTAAAATTGAAAACTCTAAAATAACTACTTCTGTTCTATAAGTTATTTACTTGAAGATCAGAATATTATTAATAGTTTAAAATTGAAAACTCTAAAATAACTACTTTTGTTCTATAAGTTATTTACTTGTAGAACAGAATTTTGTAGCAATTTAAAATCAAAATCTTCTAACTAATACTTTAGTTCCTCAAGTTATTTACTTGAAGATCAGAATTTTGTTAATAGTTTAAAATTGAAAACCCTAAAATAACTACTTTTGTTCTATAAGTTATTTACATGAAGATCAGTATTTTGTTAATAGTTTAAAATTGAAAACCCTAAAATAACTACTTTTGTTCTATAAGTTATTTACTTGTAGAACAGAATTTTGTAGCAATTTAAAATCAAAATCATCTAACTAATACTTTAGTTCCTTAAGTTATTTACTTGAAGATCAGAATTTTGTTAATAGTTTAAAATTGAAAACCCTAAAATAACTTTTTTTTTTCTATAAGTTATTTACTTGAAGATCAGAATATTGTTAATAGTTTAAAATTGAAAACTCTAAAATAACTACTTTAGTTCTATATGTTAGTTACTTGTAGAACAGAATTTTGTAGCAATTTAAAATCAAAATCTTCTAACTAATACTTTAGTTCTTTAAGTTATTTACTTGAAGATCAGAATTTTATAATAGTTAAAAATTGAAAACCCTAAAATAACTAATTTTGTTCTATAAGTTATTTGCTTGAAGATCTGCATTTTGTTAGTAGTTTAAAATTAAAAACTCTAAATTAACTACTTCTGTTCTATAAGTTATTTACTTGAAGAACAAAATTTTGTTAATAGTTTAAAATTAAAAACTCTAAATTAAATACTTTTGTTCTATAAGTTATTTACTTGAAGATCTGCATTTTGTTAATAGTTTAAAATTAAAAACTCTAAATTAACTACTTCTGTTCTATAAGTTAATTACTTGAAGATCAGAATATTGTTAATAGTTTAAAATTGAAAACTCTAAAATAACTACTTTTGTTCTATAAGTTATTTACTTGAAGAACAGAATTTTGTAGCAATATACAATCAAAATCTTCTAACTAATACTTTAGTTCTTTAAGTTATTTACTTGAAGATCAGAATTTTGCTAATAGTTTAAAATTGAAAACCCTAAACTAACTACTTTTGTTCTATAAGTTATTTACTTGAAGATCTGCATTTTGTTAATAGTTTAAAATTAAAAACTCTAAATTAACTACTTCTGTTCTATAAGTTATTTACATGAAGATCAGTATTTTGTTAATAGTTTAAAATTGAAAACCCTAAAATAACTACTTCTGTTCTATAAGTTATTTACTTGAAGATCAGAATATTGTTAATAGTTTAAAATTGAAAACTCTAAAATAACTACTTTTGTTCTATAAGTTATTTACTTGTAGAACAGAATTTTGTAGCAATTTAAAATCAAAATCTTCTATCTAATACTTTAGTTCCTTAAGTTATTTACTTGAAGATCAGAATTTTGTTAATAGTTTAAAATTGAAAACCCTAAAATAACTACTTTAGTTCCTTAAGTTATTTACTTGAAGATCAGAATTTTGTTAATAGTTTAAAATTGATAACCCTAAAATAACTACTTTTGTTCTATTAGTTATTTACTTGAAGATCTGCATTTTGTTAATAGTTTAAAATTAAAAACTCTAAATTAACTACTTCTGTTCTATAAGTTATTTACATGAAGATCAGTATTTTGTTAATAGTTTAAAATTGAAAACCCTAAAATAACTACTTTTGTTCTATAAGTTATTTACTTGAAGAACAGAATTTTGTAGCAATGTAAAATCAAAATCTTCTAACTAATACTTTAGTTCTTTAAGTTATTTACTTGAAGATCAGAATTTTTCTAATAGTTTACAATTAAAAACTCTAAATTAACTACTTCTGTTCTTTAAGTTAAGTATATGAAGATCAGTATTTTGTTAATAGTTTAAAATTGAAAACCCTAAAATAACCACTTTTGTTCTATAAGTTATTTACTTGAAGATCTGCATTTTGTTAATAGTTTAAAATTAAAAACTCTAAATTAACTACTTCTGTTCTATAAGTTAAGTATATGAAGATCAGTATTTTGTTAATAGTTTAAAATTGAAAACCCTAAAATAACTACTTTTGTTCTATAAGTTATTTACTTGAAGATCTGCATTTTGTTAATAGTTTAAAATTAAAAACTCTAAATTAACTACTTCTGTTCTATAAGTTATTTACTTGAAGATCAGTATTTTGTTAATAGTTTAAAATTGAAAACCCTAAAATAACTACTTTTGTTCTATTAGTTATTTACATGAAGATCAGTATTTTGTTAATAGTTTAAAATTGAAAACCCTAAAATAACTACTTTTGTTCTATAAGTTATTTACTTGTAGAACAGAATTTTGTAGCAATTTAAAATCAAAATCTTCTAACTAATACTTTAGTTCCTTAAGTTATTTACTTGAAGATCAGAATTTTGCTAATAGTTTAAAATTGAAAACCCTAAACTAACTACTTTTGTTCTATAAGTTATTTACTTGAAGATCTGCATTTTGTTAATAGTTTAAAATTAAAAACTCTAAATTAACTACTTCTGTTCTATAAGTTATTTACATGAAGATCAGTATTTTGTTAATAGTTTAAAATTGAAAACCCTAAAATAACTACTTCTGTTCTATAAGTTATTTACTTGAAGATCAGAATATTGTTAATAGTTTAAAATTGAAAACTCTAAAATAACTACTTTTGTTCTATAAGTTATTTACTTGTAGAACAGAATTTTGTAGCAATTTAAAATCAAAATCTTCTATCTAATACTTTAGTTCCTTAAGTTATTTACTTGAAGATCAGAATTTTGTTAATAGTTTAAAATTGAAAACCCTATAATAACTACTTTAGTTCCTTAAGTTATTTACTTGAAGATCAGAATTTTGTTAATAGTTTAAAATTGATAACCCTAAAATAACTACTTTTGTTCTATAAGTTATTTACTTGAAGATCTGCATTTTGTTAATAGTTTAAAATTAAAAACTCTAAATTAACTACTTCTGTTCTATAAGTTATTTACATGAAGATCAGTATTTTGTTAATAGTTTAAAATTGAAAACCCTAAAATAACTACTTTTGTTCTATAAGTTATTTACTTGAAGAACAGAATTTTGTAGCAATGTAAAATCAAAATCTTCTAACTAATACTTTAGTTCTTTAAGTTATTTACTTGAAGATCAGAATTTTTCTAATAGTTTACAATTAAAAACTCTAAATTAACTACTTCTGTTCTATAAGTTAAGTATATGAAGATCAGTATTTTGTTAATAGTTTAAAATTGAAAACCCTAAAATAACCACTTTTGTTCTATAAGTTATTTACTTGAAGATCTGCATTTTGTTAATAGTTTAAAATTAAAAACTCTAAATTAACTACTTCTGTTCTATAAGTTAAGTATATGAAGATCAGTATTTTGTTAATAGTTTAAAATTGAAAACCCTAAAATAACTACTTTTGTTCTATAAGTTATTTACTTGAAGATCTGCATTTTGTTAATAGTTTAAAATTAAAAACTCTAAATTAACTACTTCTGTTCTATAAGTTATTTACTTGAAGATCAGTATTTTGTTAATAGTTTAAAATTGAAAACCCTAAAATAACTACTTTTGTTCTATTAGTTATTTACATGAAGATCAGTATTTTGTTAATAGTTTAAAATTGAAAACCCTAAAATAACTACTTTTGTTCTATAAGTTATTTACTTGTAGAACAGAATTTTGTAGCAATTTAAAATCAAAATCTTCTAACTAATACTTTAGTTCCTTAAGTTATTTACTTGAAGATCAGAATTTTGTTAATAGTTTAAAATTGAAAACCCTAAAATAACTACTTTTGTTCTATAAGTTATTTACTTGAAGATCAGAATATTGTTAATAGTTTAAAATTGAAAACTCTAAAATAACTACTTTAGTTCTATAAGTTATTTACTTGTAGAACAGAATTTTGTAGCAATTTAAAATCAAAATCTTCTAACTAATACTTTAGTTCCTTAAGTTATTTACTTGAAGTTCAGAATTTTGTTAATAGTTTAAAATTGAAAACCCTAAAATAACTACTTTTGTTCTATAAGTTATTTACTTGAAGAACAGAATTTTGTAGCAATGTAAAGTCAAAATCTTCTAACTAATACTTTAGTTCTTTAAGTTATTTACTTGAAGATCAGAATTTTATAATAGTTAAAAATTGAAAACCCTAAAATAACTAATTTTGTTCTATAAGTTATTTGCTTGAAGATCTGCATTTTGTTAGTAGTTTAAAATTAAAAACTCTAAATTAACTACTTCTGTTCTATAAGTTATTTACTTGAAGAACAAAATTTTGTTAATAGTTTAAAATTAAAAACTCTAAATTAAATACTTTTGTTCTATAAGTTATTTACTTGAAGATCTGCATTTTGTTAATAGTTTAAAATTAAAAACTCTAAATTAACTACTTCTGTTCTATAAGTTAATTACTTGAAGATCAGAATATTGTTAATAGTTTAAAATTGAAAACTCTAAAATAACTACTTTTGTTCTATAAGTTATTTACTTGAAGAACAGAATTTTGTAGCAATATACAATCAAAATCTTCTAACTAATACTTTAGTTCTTTAAGTTATTTACTTGAAGATCAGAATTTTGCTAATAGTTTAAAATTGAAAACCCTAAACTAACTACTTTTGTTCTATAAGTTATTTACTTGAAGATCTGCATTTTGTTAATAGTTTAAAATTAAAAACTCTAAATTAACTACTTCTGTTCTATAAGTTATTTACATGAAGATCAGTATTTTGTTAATAGTTTAAAATTGAAAACCCTAAAATAACTACTTCTGTTCTATAAGTTATTTACTTGAAGATCAGAATATTGTTAATAGTTTAAAATTGAAAACTCTAAAATAACTACTTTTGTTCTATAAGTTATTTACTTGTAGAACAGAATTTTGTAGCAATTTAAAATCAAAATCTTCTATCTAATACTTTAGTTCCTTAAGTTATTTACTTGAAGATCAGAATTTTGTTAATAGTTTAAAATTGAAAACCCTAAAATAACTACTTTAGTTCCTTAAGTTATTTACTTGAAGATCAGAATTTTGTTAATAGTTTAAAATTGATAACCCTAAAATAACTACTTTTGTTCTATAAGTTATTTACTTGAAGATCTGCATTTTGTTAATAGTTTAAAATTAAAAACTCTAAATTAACTACTTCTGTTCTATAAGTTATTTACATGAAGATCAGTATTTTGTTAATAGTTTAAAATTGAAAACTCTAAAATAACTACTTTTGTTCTATAAGTTATTTACTTGAAGAACAGAATTTTGTAGCAATGTAAAATCAAAATCTTCTAACTAATACTTTAGTTCTTTAAGTTATTTACTTGAAGATCAGAATTTTTCTAATAGTTTACAATTAAAAACTCTAAATTAACTACTTCTGTTCTATAAGTTAAGTATATGAAGATCAGCATTTTGTTAATAGTTTAAAATTGAAAACCCTAAAATAACCACTTTTGTTCTATAAGTTATTTACTTGAAGATCTGCATTTTGTTAATAGTTTAAAATTAAAAACTCTAAATTAACTACTTCTGTTCTATAAGTTAAGTATATGAAGATCAGTATTTTGTTAATAGTTTAAAATTGAAAACCCTAAAATAACTACTTTTGTTCTATAGGTTATTTACTTGTAGATCTGCATTTTGTTAATAGTTTAAAATTAAAAACTCTAAATTAACTACTTCTGTTCTATAAGTTATTTACTTGAAGATCAGTATTTTGTTAATAGTTTAAAATTGAAAACCCTAAAATAACTACTTTTGTTCTATTAGTTATTTACATGAAGATCAGTATTTTGTTAATAGTTTAAAATTGAAAACCCTAAAATAACTACTTTTGTTCTATAAGTTATTTACTTGTAGAACAGAATTTTGTAGCAATTTAAAATCAAAATCTTCTAACTAATACTTTAGTTCCTTAAGTTATTTACTTGAAGATCAGAATTTTGTTAATAGTTTAAAATTGAAAACCCTAAAATAACTACTTTTGTTCTATAAGTTATTTACTTGAAGATCAGAATATTGTTAATAGTTTAAAATTGAAAACTCTAAAATAACTACTTTAGTTCTATAAGTTATTTACTTGTAGAACAGAATTTTGTAGCAATTTAAAATCAAAATCTTCTAACTAATACTTTAGTTCCTTAAGTTATTTACTTGAAGATCTGCATTTTGTTAATAGTTTAAAATTGAAAACCCTAAAATAACTACTTTTGTTCTATAAGTTATTTACTTGAAGAACAGAATTTTGTAGCAATGTAAAGTCAAAATCTTCTAACTAATACTTTAGTTCTTTAAGTTATTTACTTGAAGATCAGAATTTTATAATAGTTTAAAATTGAAAACCCTAAAATAACTAATTTTGTTCTATAAGTTATTTACTTGAAGATCTGCATTTTGTTAGTAGTTTAAAATTAAAAACTCTAAATTAACTACTTCTGTTCTATAAGTTATTTACTTGAAGATCTGCATTTTGTTAATAGTTTAAAATTAAAAACTCTAAATTAACTACTTCTGTTCTATAATTTAAGTATATGAAGATCAGTATTTTGTTAATAGTTTAAAATTGAAAACCCTAAACAACTACTTTTGTTCTATAAGTTATTTACTTGAAGATCTGCATTTTGTTAATAGTTTAAAATTAAAAACTCTAAATTACCTACTTCTGTTCTATAAGTTATTTACTTGAAGAACAGAATTTTGTAGCAATTTAAAATCAAAATCTTTTAACTAATACTTTAGTTCTTTAAGTTATTTACTTGAAGATCAGAATTTTGCTAATAGTTTAAAATTGAAAACCCTAAAATAACTACTTTTGTTCTATAAGTTATTTACTTGAAGATCTGCATTTTGTTAATAGTTTAAAATTAAAAACTCTTAATTAACTACTTCTGTTCAATAAGTTATTTACATGAAGATCAGTATTTTGTTAATAGTTTAAAATTGAAAACCCTAAAATAACTACTTCTGTTCTATAAGTTATTTACTTGAAGATCAGAATATTGTTAATAGTTTAAAATTGAAAACCCTAAAATAACTACTTTAGTTCTTTAAGTTATTTACTTGAAGATCAGAATTTTGCTAATAGTTTAAAATTAAAAACTCTAAATTAACTACTTCTGTTCTATAAGTTAAGTATATGAAGATCAGTATTTTGCTAATAGTTTAAAATTGAAAACCCTAAAATAACTACTTTTGTTCTATAAGTTATTTACTTGAAGATCTGCATTTTGTTAATAGTTTAAAATTAAAAACTCTAAATTCACTACTTCTGTTCTATAAGTTAAGTATATGAAGATCAGTATTTTGTTAATAGTTTAAAATTGAAAACCCTAAAATAACTACTTTTGTTCTATAAGTTATTTACTTGAAGATCTGCATTTTGTTAATAGTATAAAATTAAAAACTCTAAATTAACTACTTCTGTTCTATAAGTTAATTACTTGAAGATCAGAATATTGTTAATAGTTTAAAATTGAAAACTCTAAAATAACTACTTTTGTTCTATAAGTTATTTACTTGAAGAACAGAATTTTGTAGCAATGTACAATCAAAATCTTCTAACTAATACTTTAGTTCTTTAAGTTATTTACTTGAAGATCAGAATTTTGCTAATAGTTTAAAATTGAAAACCCTAAAATAACTACTTTTGTTCTATAAGTTATTTACTTGAAGATCAGAATATTGTTAATAGTTTAAAATTGAAAACTCTAAAATAACTACTTTTGTTCTATAAGTTATTTACTTGTAGAACAGAATTTTGTAGCAATTTAAAATCAAAATCTTCTATCTAATACTTTAGTTCCTTAAGTTATTTACTTGAAGATCAGAATTTTGTTAATAGTTTAAAATTGAAAACCCTAAAATAACTACTTTTGTTCTATAAGTTATTTACTTGAAGATCTGCATTTTGTTAATAGTTTAAATTTAAAAACTCTAAATTAACTACTTCTGTTCTATAAGTTATTTACATGAAGATCAGTATTTTGTTAATAGTTTAAAATTGAAAACCCTAAAATAACTACTTTTGTTCTATAAGTTATTTACTTGAAGAACAGAATTTTGTAGCAATGTAAAATCAAAATCTTCTAACTAATACTTTAGTTCTTTAAGTTATTAACTTGAAGATCAGAATTTTGCTAATAGTTTAAAATTAAAAACTCTAAATTAACTACTTCTGTTCTATAAGTTAAGTATATGAAGATCAGTATTTTGTTAATAGTTTAAAATTGAAAACCCTAAAATAACTACTTTTGTTCTATAAGTTATTTACTTGAAGATCTGCATTTTGTTAATAGTTTAAAATTAAAAACTCTAAATTAACTACTTCTGTTCTATAAGTTAAGTATATGAAGATCAGTAATTTGTTAATAGTTAAAAATTGAAAACCCTAAAATAACTACTTTTGTTCTATAAGTTATTTACTTGAAGATCTGCATTTTGTTAATAGTTTAAAATTAAAAACTCTAAATTAACTACTTCTGTTCTCTAAGTTATTTACATGAAGATCAGTATTTTGTTAATAGTTTAAAATTGAAAACCCTAAAATAACTACTTTTGTTCTATAAGTTATTTACTTGAAGAACAGAATTTTGTAGCAATGTAAAATCAAAATCTTCTAACTAATACTTTAGTTCTTTAAGTTATTTACTTGAAGATCAGAATTTTTGCTAATAGTTTAAAATTAAAAACTCTAAATTAACTACTTCTGTTCTATAAGTTAAGTATATGAAGATCAGTATTTAGTTAATAGTTTAAAATTGAAAACCCTAAAATAACTACTTTTGTTCTATAAGTTATTTACTTGAAGATCCGCATTTTGTTAATAGTTTAAAATTAAAAACTCTAAATTAACTACTTCTGTTCTATAAGTTAAGTATTTGAAGATCAGTAATTTGTTAATAGTTTAAAATTGAAAACCCTAAAATAACTACTATTGTTCTATAAGTTATTTACTTGAAGATCTGCATTTTGTTAATAGTTTAAAATTAAAAACTCTAAATTAACTACTTCTGTTCTATAAGTTATTTACTTGAAGATCAGTATTTTGTTAATAGTTTAAAATTGAAAACCCTAAAATAACTACTTTTGTTCTATAAGTTATTTACATGAAGATCAGTATTTTGTTAATAGTTTAAAATTGAAAACCCTAAAATAACTACTTTTGTTCTATAAGTTATTTACTTGAAGATCTGCATTTTGTTAATAGTTTAAAATTAAAAACTCTAAATTAACTACTTCTGTTCTATAAGTTAATTACTTGAAGATCAGAATATTGATAATAGTTTAAAATTGAAAACTCTAAAATAACTACTTTTGTTCTATAAGTTATTTACTTGAAGAACAGAATTTTGTAGCAATGTACAATCAAAATCTTCTAACTAATACTTTAGTTCTTTAAGTTATTTACTTGAAGATCAGAATTTTGCTAATAGTTTAAAATTGAAAACCCTAAAATAACTACTTTTGTTCTATAAGTTATTTACTTGAAGATCAGAATATTGTTAATAGTTTAAAATTGAAAACTCTAAAATAACTACTTTTGTTCTATAAGTTATTTACTTGTAGAACAGAATTTTGTAGCAATTTAAAATCAAAATCTTCTATCTAATACTTTAGTTCCTTAAGTTATTTACTTGAAGATCAGAATTTTGTTAATAGTTTAAAATTGAAAACCCTAAAATAACTACTTTTGTTCTATAAGTTATTTACTTGAAGATCTGCATTTTGTTAATAGTTTAAATTTAAAAACTCTAAATTAACTACTTCTGTTCTATAAGTTATTTACATGAAGATCAGTATTTTGTTAATAGTTTAAAATTGAAAACCCTAAAATAACTACTTTTGTTCTATAAGTTATTTACTTGAAGAACAGAATTTTGTAGCAATGTAAAATCAAAATCTTCTAACTAATACTTTAGTTCTTTAAATTATTAACTTGAAGATCAGAATTTTGCTAATAGTTTAAAATTAAAAACTCTAAATTAACTACTTCTGTTCTATAAGTTAAGTATATGAAGATCAGTATTTTGTTAATAGTTTAAAATTGAAAACCCTAAAATAACTACTTTTGTTCTATAAGTTATTTACTTGAAGATCTGCATTTTGTTAATAGTTTAAAATTAAAAACTCTAAATTAACTACTTCTGTTCTATAAGTTAAGTATATGAAGATCAGTAATTTGTTAATAGTTAAAAATTGAAAACCCTAAAATAACTACTTTTGTTCTATAAGTTATTTACTTGAAGATCTGCATTTTGTTAATAGTTTAAAATTAAAAACTCTAAATTAACTACTTCTGTTCTCTAAGTTATTTACATGAAGATCAGTATTTTGTTAATAGTTTAAAATTGAAAACCCTAAAATAACTACTTTTGTTCTATAAGTTATTTACTTGAAGAACAGAATTTTGTAGCAATGTAAAATCAAAATCTTCTAACTAATACTTTAGTTCTTTAAGTTATTTACTTGAAGATCAGAATTTTTGCTAATAGTTTAAAATTAAAAACTCTAAATTAACTACTTCTGTTCTATAAGTTAAGTATATGAAGATCAGTATTTAGTTAATAGTTTAAAATTGAAAACCCTAAAATAACTACTTTTGTTCTATAAGTTATTTACTTGAAGATCCGCATTTTGTTAATAGTATAAAATTAAAAACTCTAAATTAACTACTTCTGTTCTATAAGTTAAGTATTTGAAGATCAGTAATTTGTTAATAGTTTAAAATTGAAAACCCTAAAATAACTACTATTGTTCTATAAGTTATTTACTTGAAGATCTGCATTTTGTTAATAGTTTAAAATTAAAAACTCTAAATTAACTACTTCTGTTCTATAAGTTATTTACTTGAAGATCAGTATTTTGTTAATAGTTTAAAATTGAAAACCCTAAAATAACTACTTTTGTTCTATAAGTTATTTACATGAAGATCAGTATTTTGTTAATAGTTTAAAATTGAAAACCCTAAAATAACTACTTTTGTTCTATAAGTTATTTACTTGTAGAACAGAATTTTGTAGCAATTTAAAATCAAAATCTTCTAACTAATACTTTAGTTCCTTAAGTTATTTACTTGAAGATCAGAATTTTGTTAATAGTTTAAAATTGAAAACCCTAAAATAACTACTTTTGTTCTATAAGTTATTTACTTGAAGATCAGAATATTGTTAATAGTTTAAAATTGAAAACTCTAAAATAACTACTTTAGTTCTATAAGTTATTTACTTGTAGAACAGAATTTTGTAGCAATTTAAAATCAAAATCTTCTAACTAATACTTTAGTTCCTTAAGTTATTTACTTGAAGATCAGAATTTTGTTAATTGTTTAAAATTGAAAACCCTAAAATAACTACTTTTGTTCTATAAGTTATTTACTTGAAGAACAGAATTATGTAGCAATGTAAAGTCAAAATCTTCTAACTAATACTTTAGTTCTTTAAGTTATTTACTTGAAGATCAGAATTTTATAATAGTTTAAAATTGAAAACCCTAAAATAACTAATTTTGTTCTATAAGTTATTTACTTGAAGATCTGCATTTTGTTAGTAGCTTAAAATTAAAAACTCTAAATTAACTACTTCTGTTCTATAAGTTATTTACTTGAAGATCAGAATTTTGTTAATAGTTTAAAATTGAAAACTCTAAAATAACTACTTTTGTTCTATAAGTTATTTACTTGAAGAACAGAATTTTGTAGCAACTTAAAATCAAAATCTTCTAACTAATACTTTAGTTCCTTAAGTTATTTACTTGAAGATCAGAATTTTGTTAATAGTTTAAAATTGAAAACCCTTAAATAACTACTTTTGTTCTATAAGTTATTTACTTGTAGAACAGAATTTTGTAGCTATTTAAAATCAAAATCTTCTATCTAATACTTTAGTTCCTTAAGTTATTTACTTGAAGATCAGAATTTTGTTAATAGTTTAAAATTGAAAACCCTAAAATAACTACTTTTGTTCTATAAGTTATTTACTTGAAGATCTGCATTTTGTTAATAGTTTAAATTTAAAAACTCTAAATTAACTACTTCTGTTCTATAAGTTATTTACATGAAGATCAGTATTTTGTTAATAGTTTAAAATTGAAAACCCTAAAATAACTACTTTTGTTCTATAAGTTATTTACTTGAAGAACAGAATTTTGTAGCAATGTAAAATCAAAATCTTCTAACTAATACTTTAGTTCTTTAAGTTATTAACTTGAAGATCAGAATTTTGCTAATAGTTTAAAATTAAAAACTCTAAATTAACTACTTCTGTTCTATAAGTTATTTACTTGAAGATCAGAATTTTGTTAATAGTTTAAAATTGAAAACTCTAAAATAACTACTTTTGTTCTATAAGTTATTTACTTGAAGAACAGAATTTTGTAGCAACTTAAAATCAAAATCTTCTAACTAATACTTTAGTTCCTTAAGTTATTTACTTGAAGATCAGAATTTTGTTAATAGTTTAAAATTGAAAACCCTTAAATAACTACTTTTGTTCTATAAGTTATTTACTTGTAGAACAGAATTTTGTAGCAATTTAAAATCAAAATCTTCTATCTAATACTTTAGTTCCTTAAGTTATTTACTTGAAGATCAGAATTTTGTTAATAGTTTAAAATTGAAAACCCTAAAATAACTACTTTTGTTCTATAAGTTATTTACTTGAAGATCTGCATTTTGTTAATAGTTTAAATTTAAAAACTCTAAATTAACTACTTCTGTTCTATAAGTTATTTACATGAAGATCAGTATTTTGTTAATAGTTTAAAATTGAAAACCCTAAAATAACTACTTTTGTTCTATAAGTTATTTACTTGAAGAACAGAATTTTGTAGCAATGTAAAATCAAAATCTTCTAACTAATACTTTAGTTCTTTAAGTTATTAACTTGAAGATCAGAATTTTGCTAATAGTTTAAAATTAAAAACTCTAAATTAACTACTTCTGTTCTATAAGTTAAGTATATGAAGATCAGTATTTTGTTAATAGTTTAAAATTGAAAACCCTAAAATAACTACTTTTGTTCTATAAGTTATTTACTTGAAGATCTGCATTTTGTTAATAGTTTAAAATTAAAAACTCTAAATTAACTACTTCTGTTCTATAAGTTAAGTATATGAAGATCAGTAATTTGTTAATAGTTTAAAATTGAAAACCCTAAAATAACTACTTTTGTTCTATAAGTTATTTACTTGAAGATCTGCATTTTGTTAATAGTTTAAAATTAAAAACTCTAAATTAACTACTTCTGTTCTATAAGTTATTTACTTGAAGATCAGTATTTTGTTAATAGTTTAAAATTGAAAACCCTAAAATAACTACTTTTGTTCTATAAGTTATTTACATGAAGATCAGTATTTTGTTAATAGTTTAAAATTGAAAACCCTAAAATAACTACTTTTGTTCTATAAGTTATTTACTTGTAGAACAGAATTTTGTAGCAATTTAAAATCAAAATCTTCTAACTAATACTTTAGTTCCTTAAGTTATTTACTTGAAGATCAGAATTTTGTTAATAGTTTAAAATTGAAAACCCTAAAATAACTACTTTTGTTCTATAAGTTATTTACTTGAAGAACAGAATTTTGTAGCAATGTACAATCAAAATGTTCTAACTAATACTTTAGTTCTTTAAGTTATTTACTTGAAGATCAGAATTTTGCTAGTAGTTTAAAATTGAAAACCCTAAAATAACTACTTTTGTTCTATAAATTATTTACTTGTAGAACAGAATTTTGTAGCAATTTAAAATCAAAATCTTCTATCTAATACTTTAGTTCCATAAGTTATTTACTTGAAGATCAGAATTTTGTTAATAGTTTAAAATTGAAAACCCTAAAATAACTACTTTTGTTCTATAAGTTATTTACTTGAAGATATGCATTTTGTTAATAGTTTAAATTTAAAAACTCTAAATTAACTACTTCTGTTCTATAAGTTATTTACATGAAGATCAGTATTTTGTTAATAGTTTAAAATTGAAAACCCTAAAATAACTACTTTTGTTCTATAAGTTATTTACTTGAAGAACAGAATTTTGTAGCAATGTAAAATCAAAATCTTCTAACTAATACTTTAGTTCTTTAAGTTATTTACTTGAAGATCAGAATTTTGCTAATAGTTTAAAATTAAAAACTCTAAATTAACTACTTCTGTTCTATAAGTTAAGTATATGAAGATCAGTATTTTGTTAATAGTTTAAAATTGAAAACCCTAAAATAACTACTTTTGTTCTATAAGTTATTTACTTGAAGATCTGCATTTTGTTAATAGTTTAAAATTAAAAACTCTAAATTAACTACTTCTGTTCTATAAGTTAAGTATTTGAAGATCAGTAATTTGTTAATAGTTTAAAATTGAAAACCCTAAAATAACTACTTTTGTTCTATAAGTTATTTACTTGAAGATCTGCATTTTGTTAATAGTTTAAAATTAAAAACTCTAAATTAACTACTTCTGTTCTATAAGTTATTTACTTGAAGATCAGTATTTTGTTAATAGTTTAAAATTGAAAACCCTAAAATAACTACTTTTGTTCTATAAGTTATTTACATGAAGATCAGTATTTTGTTAATAGTTTAAAATTGAAAACCCTAAAATAACTACTTTTGTTCTATAAGTTATTTACTTGTAGAACAAAATTTTGTAGCAATTTAAAATCAAAATCTTCTAACTAATACTTTAGTTCCTTAAGTTATTTACTTGAAGATCAGAATTTTGTTAATAGTTTAAAATTGAAAACCCTAAAATAACTACTTTTGTTCTATAAGTTATTTACTTGAAGATCAGAATATTGTTAATAGTTTAAAATTGAAAACTCTAAAATAACTACTTTAGTTCTATAAGTTATTTACTTGTAGAACAGAATTTTGTAGCAATTTAAAATCAAAATCTTCTAACTAATACTTTAGTTCCTTAAGTTATTTACTTGAAGATCAGAATTTTGATAATAGTTTAAAATTGAAAACCCTAAAATAACTACTTTTGTTCTATAAGTTATTTACTTGAAGAACAGAATTTTGTAGCAATGTAAAGTCAAAATCTTCTAACTAATACTTTAGTTCTTTAAGTTATTTACTTGAAGATCAGAATTTTATAATAGTTTAAAATTGAAAACCCTAAAATAACTAATTTTGTTCTATAAGTTATTTACTTGAAGATCTGCATTTTGTTAGTAGCTTAAAATTAAAAACTCTAAATTAACTACTTCTGTTCTATAAGTTATTTACTTGAAGATCAGAATTTTGTTAATAGTTTAAAATTGAAAACTCTAAAATAACTACTTTTGTTCTATAAGTTATTTACTTGAAGAACAGAATTTTGTAGCAACTTAAAATCAAAATCTTCTAACTAATACTTTAGTTCCTTAAGTTATTTACTTGAAGATCAGAATTTTGTTAATAGTTTAAAATTGAAAACCCTTAAATAACTACTTTTGTTCTATAAGTTATTTACTTGAAGATCAGAATATTGTTAATAGTTTAAAATTGAAAACTCTAAAATAACTACTTTTGTTCTATAAGTTATTTACTTGAAGAACAGAATTTTGTTGCAATGTAAAGTCAAAATCTTCTAACTAATACTTTAGTTCTTTAAGTTATTTACTTGAAGATCAGAATTTTATAATAGTTTAAAATTGAAAACCCTAAAATAACTACTTTTGTTCTATAAGTTATTTACTTGAAGATCTGCATTTTGTTAATAGTTTAAAATTAAAAATTCTAAATTAACTACTTCTGTTCTATAAGTTATTTACATGAAGATCAGTATTTTGTTAATAGTTTAAAATTGAAAACCCTAAAATAACTACTTTTGTTCTATAAGTTATTTACTTGAAGAACAGAATTTTGTAGCAATGTAAAATCAAAATCTTCTAACTAATACTTTAGTTCTTTAAGTTATTTACTTGAAGATCAGAATTTTGCTAATAGTTTAAAATTGAAAACCCTAAAATAACTACTTTTGTTCTATAAGTTATTTACTTGAAGATCTGCATTTTGTTAATAGTTTAAAATTAAAAACTCTAAATTAACTACTTCTGTTCTATATGTTATTTACATGAAGATCAGTATTTTGTTAATAGTTTAAAATTGAAAACCCTAAAATAACTACTTCTGTTCTATAAGTTATTTACTTGAAGATCAGAATATTGTTAATAGTTTAAAATTGAAAACTCTAAAATAACTACTTTTGTTCTATAAGTTATTTACTTGAAGAACAGAATTTTGTAGCAATGTAAAGTCAAAATCTTCTAACTAATACTTTAGTTCTTTAAGTTATTTACTTGAAGATCAGAATTTTATAATAGTTTAAAATTGAAAACCCTAAAATAACTACTTTTGTTCTATAAGTTACTTACTTGAAGAACAGAATTTTGTAGCAATGTAAAGTCAAAATCTTCTAACTAATACTTTAGTTCTTTAAGTTATTTACTTGAAGATCAGAATTTTATAATAGTTTAAAATTGAAAACCCTAAAATAACTAATTTTGTTCTATAAGTTATTTACTTGAAGATCTGCATTTTGTTAGTAGCTTAAAATTAAAAACTCTAAATTAACTACTTCTGTTCTATAAGTTATTTACTTGAAGATCAGAATTTTGTTAATAGTTTAAAATTGAAAACTCTAAAATAACTACTTTTGTTCTATAAGTTATTTACTTGAAGATCAGAATTTTGCTAATAGTTTAAAATTGAAAACCCTAAAATAACTACTTTTGTTCTATAAGTTATTTACTTGAAGATCTGCATTTTGTTAATAGTTTAAAATTAAAAACTCTAAATTAACTACTTCTGTTCTATAAGTTATTTACATGAAGATCAGTATTTTGTTAATAGTTTAAAATTGAAAACTCTAAAATAACTACTTTTGTTCTATAAGTTATTTACTTGAAGAACAGAATTTTGTAGCAATGTAAAGTCAAAATCTTCTAACTAATACTTTAGTTCTTTAAGTTATTTACTTGAAGATCAGAATTTTATAATAGTTTAAAATTGAAAACCCTAAAATAACTACTTTTGTTCTATAAGTTATTTGCTTGAAGAACAGAATTTTGTAGCAATGTAAAGTCAAAATCTTCTAACTAATACTTTAGTTCTTTAAGTTATTTACTTGAAGATCAGAATTTTATAATAGTTTAAAATTGAAAACCCTAAAATAACTAATTTTGTTCTATAAGTTATTTACTTGAAGATCTGCATTTTGTTAGTAGCTTAAAATTAAAAACTCTAAATTAACTACTTCTGTTCTATAAGTTATTTACTTGAAGATCAGAATTTTGTTAATAGTTTAAAATTGAAAACTCTAAAATAACTACTTTTGTTCTATAAGTTATTTACTTGAAGAACAGAATTTTGTAGCAACTTAAAATCAAAATCTTCTAACTAATACTTTAGTTCCTTAAGTTATTTACTTGAAGATCAGAATTTTGTTAATAGTTTAAAATTGAAAACCCTTAAATAACTACTTTTGTTCTATAAGTTATTTACTTGAAGATCAGAATATTGTTAATAGTTTAAAATTGAAAACTCTAAAATAACTACTTTTGTTCTATAAGTTATTTACTTGAAGAACACAATTTTGTTGCAATGTAAAGTCAAAATCTTCTAACTTATACTTTAGTTCTTTAAGTTATTTACTTGAAGATCAGAATTTTATAATAGTTTAAAATTGAAAACCCTAAAATAACTACTTTTGTTCTATAAGTTATTTACTTGAAGATCTGCATTTTGTTAATAGTTTAAAATTAAAAATTCTAAATTAACTACTTCTGTTCTATAAGTTATTTACATGAAGATCAGTATTTTGTTAATAGTTTAAAATTGAAAACCCTAAAATAACTACTTTTGTTCTATAAGTTATTTACTTGAAGAACAGAATTTTGTAGCAATGTAAAATCAAAATCTTCTAACTAATACTTTAGTTCTTTAAGTTATTTACTTGAAGATCAGAATTTTGCTAATAGTTTAAAATTGAAAACCCTAAAATAACTACTTTTGTTCTATAAGTTATTTACTTGAAGATCTGCATTTTGTTAATAGTTTAAAATTAAAAACTCTAAATTAACTACTTCTGTTCTATAAGTTATTTACATGAAGATCAGTATTTTGTTAATAGTTTAAAATTGAAAATCCTAAAATAACTACTTCTGTTCTATAAGTTATTTACTTGAAGATCAGAATATTGTTAATAGTTTAAAATTGAAAACTCTAAAATAACTACTTTTGTTCTATAAGTTATTTACTTGTAGAACAGAATTTTGTAGCAATTTAAAATCAAAATCTTCTAACTAATACTTTAGTTCCTTAAGTTATTTACTTGAAGATCAGAATTTTGTTAATAGTTTAAAATTGAAAACCCTAAAATAACTACTTTTGTTCTATAAGTTATTTACTTGAAGAACAGAATTTTGTAGCAATGTAAAATCAAAATCTTCTATCTAATACTTTAGTTCCTTAAGTTATTTACTTGAAGATCAGAATTTTGTTAATAGTTTAAAACTGAAAACCCTAAAATAACTACTTTTGTTCTATAAGTTATTTACTTGAAGATCAGAATATTGTTAATAGTTTAAAATTGAAAACTCTAAAATAACTACTTTTGTTCTATAAGTTATTTACTTGTAGAACAGAATTTTGTAGCAATTTAAAATCAAAATCTTCTAACTAATACTTTAGTTCCTTAAGTTATTTACTTGAAGATCAGAATTTTGTTAATAGTTTAAAATTGAAAACCCTAAAATAACTACTTTTGTTCTAAAAAGTTATTTACTTGAAGATCAGAATTTTGTTAATAGTTTAAAATTGAAAACTCTAAAATAACTACTTCTGTTCTATAAGTTATTTACTTGAAGATCAGAATATTGTTAATAGTTTAAAATTGAAAACTCTAAAATAACTACTTTTGTTCTATAAGTTATTTACTTGTAGAACAGAATTTTGTAGCAATTTAAAATCAAAATCTTCCAACTAATACTTTAGTTCCTCAAGTTATTTACTTGAAGATCAGAATTTTGTTAATAGTTTAAAATTGAAAACCCTAAAATAACTACTTTTGTTCTATAAGTTATTTACATGAAGATCAGTATTTTGTTAATAGTTTAAAATTGAAAACCCTAAAATAACTACTTTTGTTCTATAAGTTATTTACTTGTAGAACAGAATTTTGTAGCAATTTAAAATCAAAATCTTCTAACTAATACTTTAGTTCCTTAAGTTATTTACTTGAAGATCAGAATTTTGTTAATAGTTTAAAATTGAAAACCCTAAAATAACTACTTTTGTTCTATAGGTTATTTACTTGAAGAACAGAATTTTGTAGCAATGTAAAGTCAAAATCTTCTAACTAATACTTTAGTTCTTTAAGTTATTTACTTGAAGATCAGAATTTTATAATAGTTAAAAATTGAAAACCCTAAAATAACTAATTTTGTTCTATAAGTTATTTGCTTGAAGATCTGCATTTTGTTAGTAGTTTAAAATTAAAAACTCTAAATTAACTACTTCTGTTCTATAAGTTATTTACTTGAAGATCAGAATTTTGTTAATAGTTTAAAATTGAAAACTCTAAAATAACTACTTTTGTTCTATAAGTTATTTACTTGAAGAACAAAATTTTGTTAATAGTTTAAAATTAAAAACTCTAAATTAAATACTTTTGTTCTATAAGTTATTTACTTGAAGATCTGCATTTTGTTAATAGTTTAAAATTAAAAACGCTAAATTAACTACTTCTGTTCTATAAGTTAATTACTTGAAGATCAGAATATTGTTAATAGTTTAAAATTGAAAACTCTAAAATTACTACTTTTGTTCTACAAGTTATTTACTTGAAGAACAGAATTTTGTAGCAATGTACAATCAAAATCTTCTAACTAATACTTTAGTTCTTTAAGTTATTTACTTGAAGATCAGAATTTTGCTAATAGTTTAAAATTGAAAACCCTAAAATAACTACTTTTGTTCTATAAGTTATTTACTTGAAGATCTGCATTTTGTTAATAGTTTAAAATTAAAAACTCTAAATTAACTACTTCTGTTCTATAAGTTATTTACATGAAGATCAGTATTTTGTTAATAGTTTAAAATTGAAAACCCTAAAATAACTACTTCTGTTCTATAAGTTATTTACTTGAAGAACAGAATTTTGTAGCAATGTAAAATCAAAATCTTCTAACTAATACTTTAGTTTTTTAAGTTATTTACTTGAAGATCAGAATTTTGCTAATAGTTTAAAATTAAAAACTCTAAATTAACTACTTCTGTTCTATAAGTTAAGTATATGAAGATCAGTATTTTGTTAATAGTTTAAAATTGAAAACCCTAAAATAACTACTTTTGTTCTATAAGTTATTTACTTGAAGATCTGCATTTTGTTAATAGTTTAAAATTAAAAACTCTAAATTAACTACTTCTGTTCTATAAGTTAAGTATATGAAGATCAGTAATTTGTTAATAGTTTAAAATTGAAAACCCTAAAATAACTACTTTTGTTCTATAAGTTATTTACTTGAAGATCTGCATTTTGTTAATAGTTTAAAATTAAAAACTCTAAATTAACTACTTCTGTTCTATAAGTTATTTACTTGAAGATCAGTATTTTGTTAATAGTTTTAAATTGAAAACCCTAAAATAACTACTTTTGTTCTATAAGTTATTTACATGAAGATCAGTATTTTGTTAATAGTTTAAAATTGAAAAAACTAAAATAACTACTTTTGTTCTATAAGTTATTTACTTGTAGAACAGAATTTTGTAGCAATTTAAAATCAAAATCTTCTAACTAATACTTTAGTTCCTTAAGTTATTTACTTGAAGATCAGAATTTTGTTAATAGTTTAAAATTGAAAACCCTAAAATAACTACTTTTGTTCTATAAGTTATTTACTTGAAGAACAGAATTTTGTAGCAATGTACAATCAAAATCTTCTAACTAATACTTTAGTTCTTTAAGTTATTTACTTGAAGATCAGAATTTTGCTAATAGTTTAAAATTGAAAACCCTAAAATAACTACTTTTGTTCTATAAGTTATTTACTTGAAGATCTGCATTTTGTTAATAGTTTAAAATTAAAAACTCTAAATTAACTACTTCTGTTCTATAAGTTATTTACATGAAGATCAGTATTTTGTTAATAGTTAAAAATTGAAAACCCTAAAATAACTACTTCTGTTCTATAAGTTATTTACTTGAAGATCAGAATATTGTTAATAGTTTAAAATTTAAAACTCTAAAATAACTACTTTTGTTCTATAAGTTATTTACTTGTAGAACAGAATTTTGTAGCAATTTAAAATCAAAATCTTCTATCTAATACTTTAGTTCCTTAAGTTATTTACTTGTAGATCAGAATTTTGTTAATAGTTTAAAATTGAAAACCCTAAAATAACTACTTTTGTTCTATAAGTTATTTACTTGAAGATCTGCATTTTGTTAATAGTTTAAATTTAAAAACTCTAAATTAACTACTTCTGTTCTATAAGTTATTTACATGAAGATCAGTATTTTGTTAATAGTTTAAAATTGAAAACCCTAAAATAACTACTTTTGTTCTATAAGTTATTTACTTGAAGAACAGAATTTTGTAGCAATGTAAAATCAAAATCTTCTAACTAATACTTTAGTTCTTTAAGTTATTTACTTGAAGATCAGAATTTTGCTAATAGTTTAAAATTAAAAACTCTAAATTAACTACTTCTGTTCTATAAGTTAAGTATATGAAGATCAGTATTTTGTTAATAGTTTAAAATTGAAAACCCTAAAATAACTACTTTTGTTCTATAAGTTATTTACTTGAAGATCTGCATTTTGTTAATAGTTTAAAATTAAAAACTCTAAATTAACTACTTCTGTTCTATAAGTTAAGTATTTGAAGATCAGTAATTTGTTAATAGTTTAAAATTGAAAACCCTAAAATAACTACTTTTGTTCTATAAGTTATTTACTTGAAGATCTGCATTTTGTTAATAGTTTAAAATTAAAAACTCTAAATTAACTACTTCTGTTCTATAAGTTATTTACTTGAAGATCAGTATTTTGTTAATAGTTTAAAATTGAAAACCCTAAAATAACTACTTTTGTTCTATAAGTTATTTACATGAAGATCAGTATTTTGTTAATAGTTTAAAATTGAAAACCCTAAAATAACTACTTTTGTTCTATAAGTTATTTACTTGTAGAACAGAATTTTGTAGCAATTTAAAATCAAAATCTTCTAACTAATACTTTAGTTCCTTAAGTTATTTACTTGAAGATCAGAATTTTGTTAATAGTTTAAAATTGAAAACCCTAAAATAACTACTTTTGTTCTATAAGTAATTTACTTGAAGAACAGAATTTTGTAGCAATGTAAAGTCATAATCTTCTAACTAATACTTTAGTTCTTTAAGTTATTTACTTGAAGATCAGAATTTTATAATAGTTTAAAATTGAAAACCCTAAAATAACTAATTTTGTTCTATAAGTCATTTACTTGAAGATCTGCATTTTGTTAGTAGTTTAAAATTAAAAACTCTAAATTAACTACTTCTGTTCTATAAGTTATTTACTTGAAGATCAGAATTTTGTTAATAGTTTAAAATTGAAAACTCTAAAATAACTACTTTTGTTCTATAAGTTATTTACTTGAAGAACAGAATTTTGTAGCAACTTAAAATCAAAATCTTCTAACTAATACTTTAGTTCCTTAAGTTATTTATTTGAAGATCAGAATTTTGTTAATAGTTTAAAATTGAAAACCCTTAAATAACTACTTTTGTTCTATAAGTTATTTACTTGAAGATCAGAATATTGTTAATAGTTTAAAATTGAAAACTCTAAAATAACTACTTTTTTTCTATAAGTTATTTACTTGAAGAACAGAATTTTGTAGCAATGTAAAGTCAAAATCTTCTAACTAATACTTTAGTTCTTTAAGTTATTTACTTGAAGATCAGAATTTTATAATAGTTTAAAATTGAAAACCCTAAAATAACTACTTTTGTTCTATAAGTTATTTACTTGAAGATCTGCATTTTGTTAATAGTTTAAAATTAAAAATTCTAAATTAACTACTTCTGTTCTATAAGTTATTTACATGAAGATCAGTATTTTGTTAATAGTTTAAAATTGAAAACCCTAAAATAACTACTTTTGTTCTATAAGTTATTTACTTGAAGAACAGAATTTTGTAGCAATGTAAAATCAAAATCTTCTAACTAATACTTTAGTTCTTTAAGTTATTTACTTGAAGATCAGAATTTTGCTAATAGTTTAAAATTGAAAACCCTAAAATAACTACTTTTGTTCTATAAGTTATTTACTTGAAGATCTGCATTTTGTTAATAGTTTAAAATTAAAAACTCTAAATTAACTACTTCTGTTCTATAAGTTAAGTATATGAAGATCAGTAATTTGTTAATAGTTTAAAATTGAAAACCCTAAAATAACTACTTTTGTTCTATAAGTTATTTACTTGAAGATCTGCATTTTGTTAATAGTTTAAAATTAAAAACTCTAAATTAACTACTTCTGTTCTATAAGTTATTTACTTGAAGATCAGTATTTTGTTAATAGTTTTAAATTGAAAACCCTAAAATAACTACTTTTGTTCTATAAGTTATTTACATGAAGATCAGTATTTTGTTAATAGTTTAAAATTGAAAAAACTAAAATAACTACTTTTGTTCTATAAGTTATTTACTTGTAGAACAGAATTTTGTAGCAATTTAAAATCAAAATCTTCTAACTAATACTTTAGTTCCTTAAGTTATTTACTTGAAGATCAGAATTTTGTTAATAGTTTAAAATTGAAAACCCTAAAATAACTACTTTTGTTCTATAAGTTATTTACTTGAAGAACAGAATTTTGTAGCAATGTACAATCAAAATCTTCTAACTAATACTTTAGTTCTTTAAGTTATTTACTTGAAGATCAGAATTTTGCTAATAGTTTAAAATTGAAAACCCTAAAATAACTACTTTTGTTCTATAAGTTATTTACTTGAAGATCTGCATTTTGTTAATAGTTTAAAATTAAAAACTCTAAATTAACTACTTCTGTTCTATAAGTTATTTACATGAAGATCAGTATTTTGTTAATAGTTAAAAATTGAAAACCCTAAAATAACTACTTCTGTTCTATAAGTTATTTACTTGAAGATCAGAATATTGTTAATAGTTTAAAATTTAAAACTCTAAAATAACTACTTTTGTTCTATAAGTTATTTACTTGTAGAACAGAATTTTGTAGCAATTTAAAATCAAAATCTTCTATCTAATACTTTAGTTCCTTAAGTTATTTACTTGTAGATCAGAATTTTGTTAATAGTTTAAAATTGAAAACCCTAAAATAACTACTTTTGTTCTATAAGTTATTTACTTGAAGATCTGCATTTTGTTAATAGTTTAAATTTAAAAACTCTAAATTAACTACTTCTGTTCTATAAGTTATTTACATGAAGATCAGTATTTTGTTAATAGTTTAAAATTGAAAACCCTAAAATAACTACTTTTGTTCTATAAGTTATTTACTTGAAGAACAGAATTTTGTAGCAATGTAAAATCAAAATCTTCTAACTAATACTTTAGTTCTTTAAGTTATTTACTTGAAGATCAGAATTTTGCTAATAGTTTAAAATTAAAAACTCTAAATTAACTACTTCTGTTCTATAAGTTAAGTATATGAAGATCAGTATTTTGTTAATAGTTTAAAATTGAAAACCCTAAAATAACTACTTTTGTTCTATAAGTTATTTACTTGAAGATCTGCATTTTGTTAATAGTTTAAAATTAAAAACTCTAAATTAACTACTTCTGTTCTATAAGTTAAGTATTTGAAGATCAGTAATTTGTTAATAGTTTAAAATTGAAAACCCTAAAATAACTACTTTTGTTCTATAAGTTATTTACTTGAAGATCTGCATTTTGTTAATAGTTTAAAATTAAAAACTCTAAATTAACTACTTCTGTTCTATAAGTTATTTACTTGAAGATCAGTATTTTGTTAATAGTTTAAAATTGAAAACCCTAAAATAACTACTTTTGTTCTATAAGTTATTTACATGAAGATCAGTATTTTGTTAATAGTTTAAAATTGAAAACCCTAAAATAACTACTTTTGTTCTATAAGTTATTTACTTGTAGAACAGAATTTTGTAGCAATTTAAAATCAAAATCTTCTAACTAATACTTTAGTTCCTTAAGTTATTTACTTGAAGATCAGAATTTTGTTAATAGTTTAAAATTGAAAACCCTAAAATAACTACTTTTGTTCTATAAGTAATTTACTTGAAGAACAGAATTTTGTAGCAATGTAAAGTCATAATCTTCTAACTAATACTTTAGTTCTTTAAGTTATTTACTTGAAGATCAGAATTTTATAATAGTTTAAAATTGAAAACCCTAAAATAACTAATTTTGTTCTATAAGTCATTTACTTGAAGATCTGCATTTTGTTAGTAGTTTAAAATTAAAAACTCTAAATTAACTACTTCTGTTCTATAAGTTATTTACTTGAAGATCAGAATTTTGTTAATAGTTTAAAATTGAAAACTCTAAAATAACTACTTTTGTTCTATAAGTTATTTACTTGAAGAACAGAATTTTGTAGCAACTTAAAATCAAAATCTTCTAACTAATACTTTAGTTCCTTAAGTTATTTATTTGAAGATCAGAATTTTGTTAATAGTTTAAAATTGAAAACCCTTAAATAACTACTTTTGTTCTATAAGTTATTTACTTGAAGATCAGAATATTGTTAATAGTTTAAAATTGAAAACTCTAAAATAACTACTTTTTTTCTATAAGTTATTTACTTGAAGAACAGAATTTTGTAGCAATGTAAAGTCAAAATCTTCTAACTAATACTTTAGTTCTTTAAGTTATTTACTTGAAGATCAGAATTTTATAATAGTTTAAAATTGAAAACCCTAAAATAACTACTTTTGTTCTATAAGTTATTTACTTGAAGATCTGCATTTTGTTAATAGTTTAAAATTAAAAATTCTAAATTAACTACTTCTGTTCTATAAGTTATTTACATGAAGATCAGTATTTTGTTAATAGTTTAAAATTGAAAACCCTAAAATAACTACTTTTGTTCTATAAGTTATTTACTTGAAGAACAGAATTTTGTAGCAATGTAAAATCAAAATCTTCTAACTAATACTTTAGTTCTTTAAGTTATTTACTTGAAGATCAGAATTTTGCTAATAGTTTAAAATTGAAAACCCTAAAATAACTACTTTTGTTCTATAAGTTATTTACTTGAAGATCTGCATTTTGTTAATAGTTTAAAATTAAAAACTCTAAATTAACTACTTCTGTTCTATAAGTTATTTACATGAAGATCAGTATTTTGTTAATAGTTTAAAATTGAAAACCCTAAAATAACTACTTCTGTTCTATAAGTTATTTACTTGAAGATCAGAATATTGTTAATAGTTTAAAATTGAATACTCTAAAATAACTACTTTTGTTCTATAAGTTATTTACTTGTAGAACAGAATTTTGTAGCAATTTAAAATCAAAATCTTCTATCTAATACTTTAGTTCCTTAAGTTATTTACTTGAAGATCAGAATTTTGTTAATAGTTTAAAATTGAAAACTCTAAAATAACTACTTTAGTTCTATAAGTTATTTACTTGTAGAACAGAATTTTGTAGCAATTTAAAATCAAAATCTTCTAACTAATACTTTAGTTCCTTAAGTTATTTACTTGAAGATCACAATTTTGTTAATAGTTTAAAATTGAAAACCCTAAAATAACTACTTTTGTTCTATAAGTTATTTACTTGAAGAACAGAATTTTGTAGCAATGTAAAGTCATAATCTTCTAACTAATACTTTAGTTCTTTAAGTTATTTACTTGAAGATCAGAATTTTATAATAGTTTAAAATTGAAATCCCTAAAATAACTAATTTTGTTCTATAAGTTATTTACTTGAAGATCTGCATTTTGTTAGTAGTTTAAAATTAAAAACTCTAAATTAACTACTTCTGTTCTATAAGTTATTTACTTGAAGATCAGAATTTTGTTAATAGTTTAAAATTGAAAACTCTAAAATAACTACTTTTGTTCTATAAGTTATTTACTTGAAGAACAGAATTTTGTAGCAACTTAAAATCAAAATCTTCTAACTAATACTTTAGTTCCTTAAGTTATTTATTTGAAGATCAGAATTTTGTTCTGAAGATCAGAACAGAAGTAGTTAATTTAGAGTTTTTAATTTTAAACTATTAACAAAATCTAGATCTTCAAGTAAATAACTTATAGCACAAACGTAGTTATTTTAGTATTTTCAATTTTGAACTATTAACAAAATTCTGATCTTCAAGTAAATAACTTAAAGAACTAAAGTATTAGTTTGAAGATTTTGATTTTAAATTGTCTACATATTTCTGTTCTTTAAGTAAATAACTAAAAAAACAAAAGTAGTTAGATTATAGCTTTAATTTTAAACTATTAACAAAATGCAGATCTTCAAGTAAATAACTTATAGAACAAAAGTAGATATTTTAGGGTTTTCAATTTTAAACTATTAACAAAATTCTGATCTTCCAGTAAATAACTTAAAGAACTAAAGTATTAGTGTGAAGATTTCGATTTTAAATTGTCTACAAATTTCTGATCTTTAAGTAAATAACTAAAAGAACAAAAGTAGTTAGTTTATAGCTTTAATTTTAAACTATTAACAAAATATTGATTTTCAAGTAAATAACTTATAGACCAGAAATAGTTAATTTAGAGTTTTTAATTTTAAACTATTAACAAAATGCAGATCTTCAAGTAAATAACTTATAGAACAAAAGTAGTTATTTTAGGGTTATCAATTTTAAACTATTAGCAAAATTCTGATCTTCAAGTAAATAACTTAAAGAACTAAAGTAGTTATTTTAGAGTTTTCAATTTTAAACTATTAACAATATTCTGATCTTCAAGTAAATAACTTATAGAACAGAAGTAGTTATTTTAGGGTTTTCAATTTTAAACTATTAACAAAATACTGATCTTCATGTAAATAACTTATAGAACAGAAGTAGTTAATTTAGAGTTTTTAATTTTAAACTATTAACAAAATGCAGATCTTCAAGTAAATAACTTATAGAACAAAAGTAGTTATTTTAGTATTTTCAATTTTGAACTATTAACAAAATTCTGATCTTCAAGTTACTAACTTAAAGAACTAAAGGATTAGTTTGAAGATTTAGATTTTAAGTTGTCTACATGTATCTGTTCTTTAAGTAAATAACTAATAGAACAAAAGTAGTTAGATTATAGCTTTAATTTTAAACAATTAACAAAATGCAGATCTTCAAGTAAATAACTTAGAGAACAGAAGTAGTTAATTTAGAGTTTTTAATTTTAAACTACTAACAAAATGCAGATCTTCAAGTAAATAACTTTAGGAACTAATGTATTAGTTAGAAGATTTTGATTTTAAATTGCTACAAAATTCTGTTCTTCAAGTAAATAACTTATAGAACAAAAGTATGTAATTTTATAGTTTTCAATTTTAAACTATTAACAAAATTCTGATCTTCATGTAAATAACTTAAGGAACTAAAGTATTAGTTAGAAGATTTTGATTTTAAATTGCTACAAAATTCTGTTCTTCAAGTAAATAACTTATAGAACAAAAGTAGTTATTTTAGAGTTTTCAATTTTAAACTATTAACAACATTCTGATCTTCAAGTAAATAACTAATAGACCAGAAGTAGTTAATTTAGAGTTGTTAATGTTAAACTATTAACAAAATGCTGATCTTCAAGTAAATAACTTATAGAACAGAAGTAGTTAATTTAGAGTTTTTAATTTTAAACTACTAACAAAATGCAGATCTTCAAGTAAATAACTTAAGGAACTAAAGTATTAGTTAGAAGATTTTGATTTTAAATTGCTACAAAATTCTGTTCTTCAAGTAAATAACTTATAGAACAAAAGTATGTAATTTTATAGTTTTCAATTTTAAACTATTAACAAAATTCTGATCTTCATGTAAATAACTTAAGGAACTAAAGTATTAGTTAGAAGATTTTGATTTTAAATTGCTACAAAATTCTGTTCTTCAAGTAAATAACTTATAGAACAAAAGTAGTTATTTTAGAGTTTTCAATTTTAAACTATTAACAACATTCTGATCTTCAAGTAAATAACTTATAGACCAGAAGTAGTTAATTTAGAGTTGTTAATTTTAAACTATTAACAAAATGCTGATCTTCAAGTAAATAACTTATAGAACAGAAGTAGTTAATTTAGAGTTTTTAATTTTAAACTATTAACAAAATGCAGATCTTCAAGTAAATAACTTATAGAACAAAAGTAGTTATTTTAGGGTTTTCAATTTTAAGCTATTAACAAAATTCTGATCTTCAAGTAAAAAACTTAAGGAACTAAAGTATTAGTTAGAAGCTTTTGACTTTAAATTGCTACAAAATTCTGTTCTTCAAGTAAATAAGTTATAGAACTAAAGTAGTTATTTTAGAGTTTTCAATTTTAAACTATTAACAACACTCTGATCTTCAAGTAAATAACTTATAGACCAGAAGTAGTTAATTTAGAGTTGTTAATATTAAACTATTAACAAAATGCTGATCTTCAAGTAAATAACTTATAGAACAGAAGTAGTTAATTTAGAGTTTTTAATTTTAAACTATTAACAAAATGATGTTCTTCAAGTAAATAACTTATAGAACAAAAGTAGTTATTTTATGGTTTTCAATTTTAAACTATTGACAAAAATCTGATCTTCATGTAAATAACTTATAGAACAGAAGTAGTTAATTTAGGGTTTTTAATTTTAAACTATTAACAAAATGCAGATCTTCAAGTAAATAACTTATAGAACAAAAGTAGTTATTTTAGGGTTTTCAATTTTAAACTATTTACAAAATTCTGATCATCAAGTAAATATCTTATAGAACAGAAGTAGTTAATTTAGAGTTTTTAATTTTAAACTATTAACAAAATCCAGATCTTCAAGTAAATAACTTATAGAACAAACGTAGTTATTTTAGTATTTTCAATTTTGAACTATTAACAAAATTCTGATCTTCAAGTTACTAACTTAAAGAACTAAAGGATTAGTTTGAAGATTTAGATTTTAAGTTGTCTACATGTATCTGTTCTTTAAGTAAATAACTAATAGAACAAAAGTAGTTAGATTATAGCTTTAATTTTAAACAATTAACAAAATGCAGATCTTCAAGTAAATAACTTATAGAACAGAAGTAGTTAATTTAGAGTTTTTAATTTTAAACTACTAACAAAATGCAGATCTTCAAGTAAATAACTTTAGGAACTAATGTATTAGTTAGAAGATTTTGATTTTAAATTGCTACAAAATTCTGTTCTTCAAGTAAATAACTTATAGAACAAAAGTATGTAATTTTATAGTTTTCAATTTTAAACTATTAACAAAATTCTGATCTTCATGTAAATAACTTAAGGAACTAAAGTATTAGTTAGAAGATTTTGATTTTAAATTGCTACAAAATTCTGTTCTTCAAGTAAATAACTTATAGAACAAAAGTAGTTATTTTAGAGTTTTCAATTTTAAACTATTAACAACATTCTGATCTTCAAGTAAATAACTTATAGACCAGAAGTAGTTAATTTAGAGTTGTTAATGTTAAACTATTAACAAAATGCTGATCTTCAAGTAAATAACTTATAGAACAGAAGTAGTTAATTTAGAGTTTTTAATTTTAAACTACTAACAAAATGCAGATCTTCAAGTAAATAACTTAAGGAACTAAAGTATTAGTTAGAAGATTTTGATTTTAAATTGCTACAAAATTCTGTTCTTCAAGTAAATAACTTATAGAACAAAAGTATGTAATTTTATAGTTTTCAATTTTAAACTATTAACAAAATTCTGATCTTCATGTAAATAACTTAAGGAACTAAAGTATTAGTTAGAAGATTTTGATTTTAAATTGCTACAAAATTCTGTTCTTCAAGTAAATAACTTATAGAACAAAAGTAGTTATTTTAGAGTTTTCAATTTTAAACTATTAACAACATTCTCATCTTCAAGTAAATAACTTATAGACCAGAAGTAGTTAATTTAGAGTTTTTAACTTTAAACTATTAACAAAATCCAGATCTTCAAGTAAATAACTTATAGAACAAACGTAGTTATTTTAGTATTTTCAATTTTGAACTATTAACAAAACTCTGATCTACAAGTTAATAACTTAAAGAACTAAAGGATTAGTTTGAAGATTTTGATTTTAAATTGTCTACATATATCTGTTCTTTAAGTAAATAACTAAAAGAACAAAAGTAGTTAGATTATAGCTTTAATTTTAAACTATTAACAAAATGCAGATCTTCAAGTAAATAACTTATAGAACAAAAGTAGTTATTTTAGGGTTTTCAATTTTAAACTATTAACAACATTCTGATCTTCAAGTAAATAACTTATAGACCAGAAGTAGTTAATTTAGAGTTTTTAACTTTAAACTATTAACAAAATCCAGATCTTCAAGTAAATAACTTATAGAACAAAAGTAGTTATTTTAGGGTTTTCAATTTTAAACTATTAACAAAATTCTGATCTTCAAGTAAAAAACTTAAGGAACTAAAGTATTAGTTAGAAGCTTTTGATTTTAAATTGCTACAAAATTCTGTTCTTCAAGTAAATAAGTTATAGAACTAAAGTAGTTATTTTAGAGTTTTCAATTTTAAACTATTAACAACATTCTGATCTTCAAGTAAATAACTTATAGACCAGAAGTAGTTAATTTAGAGTTGTTAATTTTAAACTATTAACAAAATGCTGATCTTCAAGTAAATAACTTATAGAACAGAAGTAGTTAATTTAGAGTTTTTAATTTTAAACTACTAACGAAATGCAGATCTTCAAGTAAATAACTTAAGGAACTAAAGTATTAGTTAGAAGATTTTGATTTTAAATTGCTACAAAATTCTGTTCTTCAAGTAAATAACTTATAGAACAAAAGTATGTAATTTTATAGTTTTCAATTTTAAACTATTAACAAAATTCTGATCTTCATGTAAATAACTTAAGGAACTAAAGTATTAGTTAGAAGATTTTGATTTTAAATTGCTACAAATTCTGTTCTTCAAGTAAATAACTTATAGTACAAAAGTAGTTATTTTAGAGTTTTCAATTTTAAACTATTAACAAGATTCTGATCTTCAAGTAAATAACTTATAGACCAGAAGTAGTTAATTTGGAGTTTTTAACTTTAAACTATTAACAAAATCCAGATCTTCAAGTAAATAACTTATAGAACAAAAGTAGTTATTTTAGTATTTTCAATTTTGAACTATTAACAAAACTCTGATCTACAAGTTAATAACTTAAAGAACTAAAGGATTAGTTTGAAGATTTTGATTTTAAATTGTCTACATATATCTGTTCTTTAAGTAAATAACTAAAAGAACAAAAGTAGTTAGATTATAGCTTTAATTTTAAACTATTAACAAAATGCAGATCTTCAAGTAAATAACTTATAGAACAAAAGTAGTTATTTTAGGGTTTTCAATTTTAAACTATTAACAAAATTCTGATCATCAAGTAAATAACTTATAGAAGAGAAGTAGTTAATTTAGAGTTTTTAACTTTAAACTATTAACAAAATCCAGATCTTCAAGTAAATAACTTATAGAACAAACGTAGTTATTTTAGTATTTTCAATTTTGAACTATTAACAAAACTCTGATCTTCAAGTTAATAACTTAAAGAACTAAAGGATTAGTTTGAAGATTTTGATTTTAAATTGTCTACATATATCTGTTCTTTAAGTAAATAACTAAAAGAACAAAAGTAGTTAGATTATAGCTTTAATTTTAAACTATTAACAAAATGCAGATCTTCAAGTAAATAACTTATAGAACAGAAGTAGTTAATTTAGAGTTTTTAATTTTAAACTACTAACAAACTGCAGATCTTCAAGTAAATAACTTATAGAACAAAAGTAGTTATTTTAGGGTTTTCAATTTTAAACTATTAACAACATTCTGATCTTCAAGTAAATAACTTATTGACCAGAAGTAGTTAATTTAGAGTTGTTAATTTTAAACTATTAACAAAATGCTGATCTTCACGTAAATAACTTATAGAACAGAAGTAGTTAATTTAGAGTTTTTAATTTTAAACTATTAACAAAATGCAGATCTTCAAGTAAATAACTTATAGAACAAAAGTAGTTATTTTAGGGTTTTCAATTTTAAACTATTAACAAAATTCTGATCTTCAAGTAAAAAACTTAAGGAACTAAAGTATTAGTTAGAAGCTTTTGATTTTAAATTGCTACAAAATTCTGTTCTTCAAGTAAATAAGTTATAGAACTAAAGTAGTTATTTTAGAGTTTTCAATTTTAAACTATTAACAACACTCTGATCTTCAAGTAAATAACTTATAGACCAGAAGTAGTTATTTTAGAGTTTTCAATTTTAAACTATTAACAACATTCTGATCTTCAAGTAAATAACTTAAAGAACTAAAGTATTAGTTAGAAGATATTGATTTTACATTGCTGCAAAATTCTGTTCTTCAAGTAAATAACTTATAGAACAAAAGTAGTTATTTTAGAGTTTTCAATTTTAAACTATTAACAATATTCTGATCTTCAAGTAAATAACTTTTAGAACAGAAGTAGTTAATTTAGAGTTTTTAATTTTAAACTATTAACAAAATGCAGATCTTCAAGTAAATAACTTATAGAACAAAATTAGTTATTTTAGGGTTTTCAATTTTAAACTATTATAAAATTCTGATCTTCAAGTAAATAACTTAAAGAACTAATGTATTAGTTAGAAGATTTTGACTTTACATTGCTACAAAATTCTGTTCTTCAAGTAAATAACTTATAGAACAAAAGTAGTTATTTTAGGGTTTTCAATTTTAAACTATTAACTAAATTCTGATCTTCAAGTAAATAACTTAAGGAACTAAAGTATTAGTTAGAAGATTTTGATTTTAAATTGCTACAAAATTCTGTTCTACAAGTAAATAACTTATAGAACTAAAGTAGTTATTTTAGAGTTTTCAATTTTAAACTATTAACAATATTCTGATCTTCAAGTAAGTAACTTATAGAACAAAAGTAGTTATTTTAGGGTTTTCAATTTTAAACTATTAACAAAATTCTGATCTTCAAGTAAATAACTTAAGGAACTAAAGTATTAGTTAGAAGATTTTGATTTTAAATTGCTACAAAATTCTGTTCTACAAGTAAATAACTTATAGAACAAAAGTAGTTATTTTAGGGTTTTCAATTGTAAACTATTAACAAAATACTGATCTTCATGTAAATAACTTATAGAACAAAAGTAGTTATTTTAGGGTTTTCAATTTTAAACTATTAACAAAATACTGATCTTCAAGTAAATAACTTATAGAACAGAAGTAGTTAATTTAGAGTTTTTAATTTTAAACTATTAACAAAATGCAGATCTTCAAGTAAATAACTTATAGAACAAAAGTAGTTATTTTAGGGTTTTCAATTTTAAACTATTAACAAAATACTGATCTTCATATACTTAACTTATAGAACCGAAATAGTTAATTTAGAGTTTTTAATTTTAAACTATTAACAAAATGCAGATCTTCAAGTAAATAACTTATAGAACAAAAGTAGTTATTTTAGGGTTTTCAATTTTAAACTATTAGCAAAATTCTGATCTTCAAGTAAATAACTTAAAGAACTAAAGTATTAGTTAGAAGATTTTGATTTTACACTGCTACAAAGTTCTGTTCATCAAGTAAATAACTTATAGAACAAAAGTAGTTATTTTAGAGTTTTCAATTTTAAACTATTAACAATATTCTGATCTTCAGTAAATAACTTATAGAACAGAAGTAGTTAATTTAGAGTTTTTAATTTTAAACTATTAACAAAATGCAGATCTTCAAGTAAATAACTTATAGAACAAAAGTAGTTAATTTAGAGTTTTTAATTTTAAACTATTAACAAAATTCTGATCTTCAAGTAAATAACTTAAAGAACTAAAGTTTAGTTAGAAGATTTTGATTTTAAGTTGCTACAAAATTCTGTTCTTCAAGTAAATAACTTATAGAACAAAAGTAGTTATTTTAGAGTTTTCAATTTTAAACTATTAACAAAATTCTGATCTTCAAGTAAATAACTTATAGTACAGAAGTAGTTAATTTAGAGTTTTTAATTTTACACTATTAACAAAATTCTGATCTTCAAGTAAATAACTTAAAGAACTAAAGTTTAGTTAGAAGATTTTGATTTTAAGTTGCTATAAAATTCTGTTCTTCAAGTAAATAACTTATAGAACAAAAGTAGTTATTTTAGAGTTTTCAATTTTAAACTATTAACAAAATTCTGATCTTCAAGTAAATAACTTATAGAACAGAAGTAGTTAATTTAGAGTTTTTAATTTTAAACTACTAACAAAATGCAGATCTTCAAGTAAATAACTTATAGAACAAAATTAGTTATTTTAGGGTTTTCAATTTTAAATTATTATAAAATTCTGATCTTCAAGTAAATAACTTAAAGAACTAAAGTATTAGTTAGAAGATTTTGACTTTACATTGCTACAAAATTCTGTTCTTCAAGTAAATAACTTATAGAACAAAAGTAGTTATTTTAGGGTTTTCAATTTTAGACTATTAACAAAATTCTGATCTTCAAGTAAATAACTTAAGGAACTAAAGTATTTATTAGAAGATTTTGATTTTAAATTGCTACAAAATTCTGTTCTACAAGTAAATAACTTATAGAACTAAAGTAGTTATTTTAGAGTTTTCAATTTTAAACTATTAACAATATTCTGATCTTCAAGTAAATAACTTATAGAACAAAAGTAGTTATTTTAGGGTTTTCAATTTTAAACTATTAACAAAATTCTGATCTTCAAGTAAATAACTTAAGGAACTAAAGTATTAGTTAGAAGATTTTGATTTTAAATTGCTACAAAATTATGTCCTACAAGTAAATAACTTATAGAACAAAAGTAGTTATTTTAGAGTTTTCAATTTTAAACTATTAACAATATTCTGATCTTCAAGTAAATAACTAATAGAACAGAAGTAGTTAATTTAGAGTTTTTAATTTTAAACTATTAACAAAATGCAGATCTTCAAGTAAATAACTTATAGAACAAAAGTAGTTATTTTAGGGTTTTCGATTTTAAACTATTAACAAAATACTGATTTTCATGTACTTAACTTATAGAACAGAAGTAGTTAATTTAGAGTTTTTAATTTTAAACTATTAACAAAATGCAGATCTTCAAGTAAATAACTTATAGAACAAAAGTAGTTATTTTAGGGTTTTCAATTTTAAACTATTAGCAAAATTCTGATCTTCAAGTAAATAACTTAAAGAACTAAAGTATTAGTTAGAAGATTTTGATTTTACATTGCTACAAAATTCTGTTCTTCAAGTAAATAACTTATAGAACAAAAGTAGTTATTTTAGGGTTTTCAATTTTAAACTATTAACAAAATACTGATCTTCATGTAAATAACTTATAGAACAAAAGTAGTTATTTTAGGGTTTTCTATTTTAAACTATTAACAAAATTCTGATCTTCAAGTAAATATCTTAAGGAACTAAAGTATTAGTTAGAAGATTTTGATTTTAAATTGCTACAAAATTCTGTTCGACAAGTAAATAACTTATAGAACTAAAGTAGTTATTTTAGAGTTTTCAATTTTAAACTATTAACAATATTCTGATCTTCAAGTAAATAACTTATAGAACAAAAGTAGTTATTTTAGGGTTTTTAATTTTAAACTATTAACAAAATTCTTATCTTCAAGTAAATAACTTATAGAACAGAAGTTGTTAATTTAGAGTTTTTAATTTTAAACTATTAACAAAATCCAGATCTTCAATTAAATAACTTATAGAACAAACGTAGTCATTTTAGTATTTTCAATTTTGAACTATTAACAAAATTCTGATCTTCAAGTAAATAACTTATAGAACAAAAGTAGTTATTTTAGAGTTTTTAATTTTAAACTATTAACAAAATCCAGATCTTCAATTAAATAACTTATAGAACAAAAGTAGTTATTTTAGGGTTTTCAATTTGAAACTATTAGCAAAATTCTGATCTTCAAGTAAATAACTTATAGAACAGAAGTAGTTAATTTAGAGTTTTTAATTTTAAACTATTAACAAAATGCAGATCTTCAAGTAAATAACTTATACAACAAAAGTAGTTATTTTAGGGTTTTCAATTTTAAACTATTAACAAAATACTGATCTTCATGTAAATAACTTATAGAACAGAAGTAGTTAATTTAGAGTTTTTAATTTTAAACTATTAACAAAATGCAGATCTTCAAGTAAATAACTTATAGAACAAAAGTAGTTATTTTAGGGTTTTCAATTTTAACTATTAACAAAATTCTGATCTTCAAGTAAATAACTTAAGGAACTAAAGTATTAGTTAGAAGATTTTGATTTTAAATTGCTACAAAATTCTGTTCTACAAGTAAATAACTTATAGAACAAAAGTAGTTATTTTAGAGTTTTCAATTTTAAACTATTAACAATACATATTCTGATCTTCAAGTAAATAACTTATAGAACAGAAGTAGTTATTTTAGGGTTTTCAATTTTAAACTATTAACAAAATACTGATCTTCATGTAAATAACTTATAGAACAGTAGTAGTTAATTTAGAGTTTTTAATTTTAAACTATTAACAAAATGCAGATCTTCAAGTAAATAACTTATAGAACAAAAGTAGTTATTTTAGGGTTTTCAATTTTAAACTATTAGCAAAATTCTGATCTTCAAGTAAATAACTTATAGAACTAAAGTATTAGTTAGAAGATTTTGATTTTACATTGCTACAAAATTCTGTTCTTCAAGTAAATAACTTATAGAACAAAAGTAGTTATTTTAGAGTTTTCAATTTTAAACTACTAACAATATTCTGATCTTCAAGTAAATAACTTATAGAACAGAAGTAGTTAATTTAGAGGTTTTTAATTTTAAACTATTAACAAAATGCAGATCTTCAAGTAAATAACTTATAGAACAAAAGTAGTTAATTTAGAGTTTTTAATTTTAAACTATTAACAAAATATTGATCTTCAAGTAAATAACTTAAAGAACTAAAGTTTAGTTAGAAGATTTTGATTTTAAGTTGCTACAAAATACTGTTCTTCAAGTAAATAACTTATAGAACAAAAGTAGTTATTTTAGAGTTTTCAATTTTAAACTATTAACAAAATTCTGATCTTCAAGTAAATAACTTATAGAACAGAAGTAGTTAATTTAGAGTTTTTAATTTTAAACTACTAACAAAATGCAGATCTTCAAGTAAATAACTTATAGAACAAAATTAGTTATTTTACAGTTTTCAATTTTAAACTATTAACAAAATTCTGATCTTCAAGTAAATAACTTATAGAACAGAAGTAGTTAATTTAGAGTTTTTAATTTTAAACTACTAACAAAATGCAGATCTTCAAGTAAATAACTTATAGAACAAAATTAGTTATTTTAGGGTTTTCAATTTTAAATTATTATAAAATTCTGATCTTCAAGTAAATAACTTAAAGAACTAAAGTATTAGTTAGAAGATTTTGACTTTACATTGCTACAAAATTCTGTTCTTCAAGTAAATAACTTATAGAACAAAAGTAGTTATTTTAGGGTTTTCAATTTTAGACTATTAACAAAATTCTGATCTTCAAGTAAATAACTTAAGGAACTAAAGTATTAATTAGAAGATTTTGATTTTAAATTGCTACAAAATTCTGTTCTACAAGTAAATAACTTATAGAACTAAAGTAGTTATTTTAGAGTTTTCAATTTTAAACTATTAACAATATTCTGATCTTCAAGTAAATAACTTATAGAACAAAAGTAGTTATTTTAGAGTTTTTAATTTTAAACTATTAACAAAATGCAGATCTTCAAGTAAATAACTTATAGAACCAAAGTAGTTATTTTAGGGTTTTCAATTTTAAACTATTAACAAAATACTGATTTTCATGTACTTAACTTATAGAACAGAAGTAGTTAATTTAGAGTTTTTAATTTTAAACTATTAACAAAATGCAGATCTTCAAGTAAATAACTTATAGAACAAAAGTAGTTATTTTAGGGTTTTCAATTTTAAACTATTAGCAAAATTCTGATCTTCAAGTAAATAACTTAAAGAACTAAAGTATAAAGTTAGAAGATTTTGATTTTACATTGCTACAAAATTCTGTTCTTCAAGTAAATAACTTATAGAACAAAAGTAGTTATTTTAGGGTTTTCAATTTTAAACTATTAACAATACATATTCTGATCTTCAAGTAAATAACTTATAGAACAGAAGTAGTTATTTTAGGGTTTTCAATTTTAAACTATTAACAAAATACTGATCTTCATGTAAATAACTTATAGAACAGAAGTAGTTAATTTAGAGTTTTTAATTTTAAACTATTAACAAAATGCAGATCTTCAAGTAAATAACTTATAGAACAAAAGTAGTTATTTTAGGGTTTTCAATTTTAAACTATTAGCAAAATTCTGATCTTCAAGTAAATAACTTATAGAACTAAAGTATTAGTTAGAAGATTTTGATTTTACATTGCTACAAAATTCTGTTCTTCAAGTAAATAACTTATAGAACAAAAGTAGTTATTTTAGAGTTTTCAATTTTAAACTATTAACAATATTCTGATCTTCAAGTAAATAACTTATAGAACAGAAGTAGTTAATTTAGAGTTTTTAATTTTAAACTATTAACAAAATGCAGATCTTCAAGTAAATAACTTATAGAACAAAAGTAATTAATTTAGAGTTTTTAATTTTAAACTATTAACAAAATTCTGATCTTCAAGTAAATAACTTAAAGAACTAAAGTTTAGTTAGAAGATTTTGATTTTAAGTTGCTACAAAATTCTGTTCTTCAAGTAAATAACTTATAGAACAAAAGTAGTTATTTTAGAGTTTTCAATTTTAAACTATTAACAAAATTCTGATCTTCAAGTAAATAACTTATAGAACAGAAGTAGTTAATTTAGAGTTTTTAATTTTAAACTACTAACAAAATGCAGATCTTCAAGTAATTAACTTATAGAACAAAATTAGTTATTTTAGAGTTTTCAATTTTAAACTTTTAACAAAATTCTGATCTTCAAGTAAATAACTTATAGAACAGAAGTAGTTAATTTAGAGTTTTTAATTTTAAACTACTAACAAAATGCAGATCTTCAAGTAATTAACTTATAGAACAAAATTAGTTATTTTAGAGTTTTCAATTTTAAACTATTATAAAATTCTGATCTTCAAGTAAATAACTTAAAGAACTAAAGTATTAGATAGAAGATTTCGACTTTACATTGCTACAAAATTCTGTTCTTTAACTAGATAACTTATAGAACAAAAGTAGTTATTTTAGGGTTTTCAATTTTAAACTATTAACAAAATTCTGATCTTCAAGTAAATAACTTATTGAACTAAAGTAGTTATTTTAGAGTTTTCAATTTTAAACTATTAACAATATTCTGATCTTCAATTAAATAACTTATAGAACAAAAGTAGTTATTTTAGGGTTTTCAATTTTAAACTATTAACAAAATTCTTATCTTCAAGTAAATAACTTATAGAACAGAAGTTGTTAATTTAGAGTTTTTAATTTTAAACTATTAACAAAATCCAGATCTTCAATTAAATAACTTATAGAACGAACGTAGTCATTTTAGTATTTTCAATTTTGAACTATTAACAAAATTCTGATCTTCAAGTAAATAACTTATAGAACAAAAGTAGTTATTTTAGAGTTTTTAATTTTAAACTATTAACAAAATCCAGATCTTCAATTAAATAACTAAAAGAACAAAAGTAGTTAGATTATAGCTTTAATTTTAAACTATTAACAAAATGCAGATCTTCAAGTAAATAACTTATAGAACAAAAGTAGTTATTTTAGGGTTTCCAATTTGAAACTATTAGCAAAATTCTGATCTTCAAGTAAATAACTTAAAGAACTAAAGTATTAGTTAGAAGATTTTGATTTTACATTGCCACAAAATTCTGTTCTTCAAGTAAATAACTTATAGAACAAAAGTAGTTATTTTAGGGTTTTCAAATTTTAAACTATTAACAAAATTCTGATCTTCAAGTAAATAACTTAAGGAACTAAAGTATTCGTTAGAAGATTTTGATTTTAAATTGCTACAAAATTATGTCCTACAAGTAAATAACTTATAGAACAAAAGTAGTTATTTTAGAGTTTTCAATTTTAAACTATTTACAATATTCTGATCTTCAAGTAAATAACTTATAGAAGAGAAGTAGTTATTTTAGGGTTTTCAATTTTAAACTATTAACAAAATACTGATCTTCATGTAAATAACTTATAGAACAGAAGTAGTTAATTTAGAGTTTTTAATTTTAAACTATTAACAAAATGCAGATCTTCAAGTAAATAACTTATAGAACAAGAGTAGTTAGTTTAGGGTTTTCAATTTTAAACTATTAGCAAATTTCTGATCTTCAAGTAAATAACTTAAAGAACTAAAGTATTAGTTAGAAGATTTTGATTTTACATTGCTACAAAATTCTGTTCTACAAGTAAATAACTTATAGAACTAAAGTAGTTATTTTAGAGTTTTCAATTTTAAACTATTAACAATATTCTGATCTTCAAGTAAATAACTTATAGAACAAAAGTAGTTATTTTAGGGTTTTCAATTTTAAACTATTAACAAAATTCTGATCTTCAAGTAAATAACTTAAGGAACTAAAGTATTAGCTAGAAGAATTTGATTTTAAATTGCTACAAAATTCTGTTCTACAAGTAAATAACTTATAGAACAAAAGTAGTTATTTTAGGGTTTTCAATTTTAAACTATTAACAAAATACTGATCTTCAAGTAAATAACTTATAGAACAGAAGTAGTTAATTTAGAGTTTTTAATTTTAAACTATTAACAAAATGCAGATCTTCAAGTAAATAACTTATAGAACAAAAGTAGTTATTTTAGGGTTTTCAATTTTAAACTATTAACAAAATACTGATCTTCATATACTTAACTTATAGAACAGAAGTAGTTAATTTAGAGTTTTTAATTTTAAACTATTAACAAAATGCAGATCTTCAAGTAAATAACTTATAGAACAAAAGTAGTTATTTTGGGGTTTTCAATTTTAAACTATTAACAAAATACTGATCTTCATGTAAATAACTTATAGAACAGAAGTAGTTAATTTAGAGTTTTTAATTTTAAACTATTAACAAAATGCAGATCTTCAAGTAAATAACTTATAGAACAAAAGTAGTTATTTTAGGGTTTTCAATTTTAAACTATTAACAAAATTCTGATCTTCAAGTAAATAACTTAAGGAACTAAAGTATTAGTTAGAAGATTTTGATTTTAAATTGCTACAAAATTATGTCCTACAAGTAAATAACTTATAGAACAAAAGTAGTTATTTTAGAGTTTTCAATTTTAAACTATTAACAATATTCTGATCTTCAAGTAAATAACTTATAGAACAGAAGTAGTTATTTTAGGGTTTTCAATTTTAAACTATTAACAAAATACTGATCTTCATGTAAATAACTTATAGAACAGAAGTAGTTAATTTAGGGTTTTTAATTTTAAACTATTAACAAAATGCAGATCTTCAAGTAAATAACTTATAGAACAAGAGTAGTTATTTTAGGGTTTTCAATTTTAAACTATTAGCAAAATTCTGATCTTCAAGTAAATAACTTATAGAACAGAAGTAGTTAATTTAGAGTTTTTAATTTTAAACTATTAACAAAATGCAGATCTTCAAGTAAATAACTTATAGAACAAAAGTAGTTATTTTAGGGTTTTCAATTTTTAACTATTAACAAAATACTGATCTTCATATACTTAACTTATAGAACAGAAATACTTAATTTAGAGTTTTTAACTTTAAACTATTAACAAAATGCAGATCTTCAAGTAAATAACTTATAGAACAAAAGTAGTTATTTTAGGGTTTTCAATTTTAAACTATTAGCAAAATTCTGATCTTCAAGTAAATAACTTAAAGAACTAAAGTATTAGTTAGAAGATTTTGATTTTACATTGCTACAAAATTCTGTTCTTCAAGTAAATAACTTATAGAACAAAAGTAGCTATTTTAGAGTTTTCAATTTTAAACTATTAACAATATTCTGATCTTCAAGTAAATAACTTATAGAACAGAAGTAGTTAATTTATAGTTTTTAATTTTAAACTATTAACAAAATTCTGATCTTCAAGTAAATCACTTAAAGAACTAAAGTTTAGTTAGAAGATTTTGATTTTAAGTTGCTACAAAATTCTGTTCTTCAAGTAAATAACTTATAGAACAAAAGTAGTTATTTTAGAGTTTTCAATTTTAAACTATTAACAAAATTCTGATCTTCAAGTAAATAACTTATAGAACAAAAGTAGTTATTTTAGAGTTTTCAATTTTAAACTATTAACAAAATTCTGATCTTCAAGTAAATAACTTATAGAACAGAAGTAGTTAATTTAGAGTTTTTAATTTTAAACTACTAACAAAATGCAGATCTTCAAGTAAATAACTTAAAGAACTAAAGTATTAGTTAGAAGATTTTGACTTTACATTGCTACAAAATTCTGTTCTTCAAGTAAATAACTTATAGAACAAAAGTAGTTATTTTAGGGTTTTCAATTTTAAACTATTAACAAAATTCTGATCTTCAAGTAAATAACTTAAGGAACTAAAGTATTAATTAGAAGATTTTGATTTTAAATTGCTACAAAATTCTGTTCTACAAGTAAATAACTTATAGAACTAAAGTAGTTATTTTAGAGTTTTTAATTTTAAACTATTAACAATATTCTGATCTTCAAGTAAATAACTTATAGAACAAAAGTAGTTATTTTAGGGTTTTCAATTTTAAACTATTAACAAAATTCTGATCTTCAAGTAAATAACTTAAGGAACTAAAGTATTAGTTAGAAGATTTTGACTTTACATTGCTACAAAATTCTGTTCTTCAAGTAAATAACTTATAGAACAAAAGTAGTTATTTTAGGGTTTTCAATTTTAAACTATTAACAAAATTCTGATCTTCAAGTAAATAACTTATAGAACAAAAGTAGTTATTTTAGGGTTTTCAATTTTAAACTATTAACAAAATTCTGATCTTCAAGTAAATAACTTAAGGAACTAAAGTATTAGTTAGAAGATTTTGACTTTACATTGCTACAAAATTCTGTTCTTCAAGTAAATAACTTATAGAACAAAAGTAGTTATTTTAGGGTTTTCAATTTTAAACTATTAACAAAATTCTGATCTTCAAGTAAATAACTTAAGGAACTAAAGTATTAGCTAGAAGATTTTGATTTTAAATTGCTACAAAATTCTGTTCTACAAGTAAATAACTTATAGAACAAAAGTAGTTATTTTAGGGTTTTCAATTGTAAACTATTAACAAAATACTGATCTTCATGTAAATAACTTATAGAACAAAAGTAGTTATTTTAGGGTTTTCAATTTTAAACTATTAACAAAATACTGATCTTCAAGTAAATAACTTATAGAACAGAAGTAGTTAATTTAGAGTTTTTAATTTTAAACTATTAACAAAATGCAGATCTTCAAGTAAATAACTTATAGAACAAAAGTAGTTATTTTAGAGTTTTCAATTTTAAACTATTAGCAAAATTCTGATCTTCAAGTAAATAACTTAAAGAACTAAAGTATTAGTTAGAAGATTTTGATTTTACATTGCTACAAAATTCTGTTCTTCAAGTAAATAACTTATAGAACAAAAGTAGTTATTTTAGAGTTTTCAATTTTAAACTATTAACAATATTCTGATCTTCAAGTAAATAACTTAAGGAACTAAAGTATTAGTTGGAAGATTTTGATTTTAAATTGCTACAAAATTCTGTTCTACAAATAAATAACTTATAGAACAAAAGTAATTATTTTAGGGTTTTCAATTTTAAACTATTAACAAAATTCTGATCTTCAAGTAAATAACTTATAGAACAGAAGTAGTTAATTTAGAGTTTTTAATTTTAAACTATTAACAAAATCTAGATCTTCAAGTAAATAACTTATAGAACAAACGTAGTTATTTTAGTATTTTCAATTTTGAACTATTAACAAAATTCTGATCTTCAAATAAATAACTTAAAGAACTAAAGTATTAGTTTGAAGATTTTGATTTTAAATTGTCTACATATTTCTGTTCTTTAAGTAATTAACTAAAAGAACAAAAGTAGTTAGATTATAGCTTTAATTTTAAACTATTAACAAAATGCAGATCTTCAAGTAAATAACTTATAGAACAAATGAAGTTATTTTAGGGTTGTCAATTTTAAACTATTAACAAAATGCAGATCTTCAAGTAAATAACTTAAAGAACTAAAGTATTAGTGTGAAGATTTCGATTTTAAATTGTCTACAAATTTCTGTTCTTTAAGTAAATAACATATAGAACAGAAGTAGTTAATTTAGAGTTTTTAATTTTAAACTATTAACAAAATGCAGATCTTCAAGTAAATAACTTATAGAACAAAAGTAGTTATTTTAGGGTTTTCAATTTTAAACTATTAGCAAAATTCTGATCTTCAAGTAAATAACTTAAAGAACTAAAGTATTAGTTAGAAGATTTTGATTTTACATTGCTACAAAATTCTGTTCTTCAAGTAAATAACTTATAGAACAAAAGTAGTTATTTTAGAGTTTTCAATTTTAAACTATTAACAGTATTCTGATCTTCAAATAAATAACTTATAGAACAGAAGTAGTTCATTTAGAGTTTTTAATTTTAAACTATTAACAAAATGCAGATCTTCAAGTAAATAACTTATAGAACAAAAGTAGTTATTTTAGGGTTTTCAATTTTAAACTATTAACAAAATTCTGATCTTCATGTAAATAACTTATAGAACAGAAGTAGTTAATTTAGAGTTTTTAATTTTAAACTATTAACAAAATGCAGATCTTCAAGTAAATAACTTATAGAACAAAAGTAGTTATTTTAGGGTTTTCAATTTTAAACTATTAACAAAATTCTGATCTTCATGTAAATAACTTATAGAACAGAAGTAGTTAATTTAGAGTTTTTAATTTTAAACTATTAACAAAATTCTGATCTTCAAGTAAATAACTTATAGAACAAAAATAGTTATTTTAGGGTTTTCAATTTTAAACTATTAACAAAATACGGATCTTCATGAAATTAACTTATAGAACAGAAGTAGTTAATTTAGAGTTTTTAATGTTATACTATTAACAAAATGCAGATCTTCAAGTAAATAACTTATAGAACAAAAGTAGTTATTTTAGGGTTTTCAATTTTAAACTATTAACAAAATTCTGATCTTCAAGTAAATAACTTAAGGAACTAAAGTATTAGTTAGAAGATTTTGATTTTAAATTGCTACAAAATTCTGTTCTACAAATAAATAACTTATAGAACAAAAGTAATTATTTTAGGGTTTTCAATTTTAAACTATTAACAATATTCTGATCTTCAAGTAAATAACTTATAGAACAGAAGTGGGTAATTTAGAGTTTTTAATTTTAAACTATTAACAAAATGCAGATCTTTAAGTAAATAACTTATAGAACAAAAATAGTTATTTTAGGGTTTTCAATTTTAAACTATTAGCAAAATTCAAATCTTCAAGTAAATAACTTAAAGAACTAAAGTATTAGTTAGAAGATTTTGATTTTACATTGCTACAAAATTCTGTTCTTCAAGTAAATAACTTATAAAACAAAAGTAGTTATTTTAGGGTTTTCAATTTTAAACTTATAACAAAATTCTGATCTTCATGTAAATAACTTATAGAACAGAAGTAGTTAATCAAGAGTTTTTAATTTTAAACTATTAACAAAATGCAGATCTTCAAGTAAATAACTTATAGAACAAAAATAGTTATTTTAGGGTTTTCAATTTTAAACTATTAACAAAATTCTGATCTTCATGTAAATAACTTATAGAACAGAAGTAGTTAATTTAGAGTTTTTAATTTTAAGCTATTAACAAAATTCTGATCTTCAAGTAAATAACTTAAGGAACTAAAGTATTAGTTAGAAGATTTTGATTTTAAATTGCTACAAAATTCTGTTCTTCAAGTAAATAACTTATAGAACAAAAGTAGTTATTTTAGAGTTTTCAATTTTAAACTATTAACAACATTCTGATCTTCAAGTAAATAACTTATAGAACAGAAGTAGTTAATTTAGAGTTTTTAATTTTAAACTATTAACAAAATGCAGATCTTCAAGTAAATAACTTAAAGAACTAAAGTATTAGTTTGAAGATCTCGATTTTAATTTGTCTACAAATTTCTGTTCTTTAAGTAAAAAACTAAAAGAACAAAAGTAGTTAGTTTATAGCTTTAATTTGAAACTATTAACAAAATAGTGATTTTCAAATAAATAACTTATAGACCAGAAGTAGTTAACTTAGAGTTTTTAATTTTAAACTATTATCAAAATGCTGAATTTCAAGTAAATAACTTATAGAACAGAAGTAGTTAATTTAGAGTTTTTAATTTTAAACTAATAACAAAATGCAGATCTTCAAGTAAATAACTTATAGAACAAAAGTAATTATTTTAGGGTTTTCAATTTTAAACTATTAACAATATTCTGATCTTCAAGTAAATAACTTATAGAACAGAAGTGGTTAATTTAGAGTTTTTAATTTTAAACTATTAACAAAATGCAGATCTTCAAGTAAATAACTTATAGAACAAAAATAGTTATTTTAGGGTTTTCAATTTTAAACTATTAGCAAAATTCTAATCTTCAAGTAAATAACTTAAAGAACTAAAGTATTAGTTAGAAGATTTTGATTTTACATTGCTACAAAATTCTGTTCTTCAAGTAAATAACTTATAAAACAAAAGTAGGTATTTTAGAGTTTTTAATTTTAAACTATTAACAGTATTCTGATCTTCAAGTAAATAACTTATAGAACAGAAGTAGTTAATTTAGAGTTTTTAATTTTAAACTATTAACAAAATTCTGATCTTCAAGTAAATAACTTATAGAACAAAAATAGTTATTTTAGGGTTTTCAATTTTAAACTATTAACAAAATACGGATCTTCATGAAATTAACTTATAGAACAGAAGTAGTTAATTTAGAGTTTTTAATGTTATACTATTAACAAAATGCAGATCTTCAAGTAAATAACTTATAGAACAAAAGTAGTTATTTTAGGGTTTTCAATTTTAAACTATTAACAAAATTCTGATCTTCAAGTAAATAACTTAAGGAACTAAAGTATTAGTTAGAAGATTTTGATTTTAAATTGCTACAAAATTCTGTTCTACAAGTTAATAACTTATAGAACAAAAATAGTTATTTTAGGGTTTTCAATTTTAAACTATTAACAAAATAGTGATTTTCAAATAAATAACTTATAGACCAGAAGTAGTTAACTTAGAGTTTTTAATTTTAAACTATTATCAAAATGCTGAATTTCAAGTAAATAACTTATAGAACAGAAGTAGTTAATTTAGAGTTTTTAATTTTAAACTAATAACAAAATGCAGATCTTCAAGTAAATAACTTATAGAACAAAAGTAATTATTTTAGGGTTTTCATTTTTAAACTATTAACAATATTCTGATCTTCAAGTAAATAACTTATAGAACAGAAGTGGGTAATTTAGAGTTTTTAATTTTAAACTATTAACAAAATGCAGATCTTTAAGTAAATAACTTATAGAACAAAAATAGTTATTTTAGGGTTTTCAATTTTAAACTATTAGCAAAATTCAAATCTTCAAGTAAATAACTTAAAGAACTAAAGTATTAGTTAGAAGATTTTGATTTTACATTGCTACAAAATTCTGTTCTTCAAGTAAATAACTTATAAAACAAAAGTAGTTATTTTAGGGTTTTCAATTTTAAACTTATAACAAAATTCTGATCTTCATGTAAATAACTTATAGAACAGAAGTAGTTAATCAAGAGTTTTTAATTTTAAACTATTAACAAAATGCAGATCTTCAAGTAAATAACTTATAGAACAAAAATAGTTATTTTAGGGTTTTCAATTTTAAACTATTAACAAAATTCTGATCTTCATGTAAATAACTTATAGAACAGAAGTAGTTAATTTAGAGTTTTTAATTTTAAGCTATTAACAAAATTCTGATCTTCAAGTAAATAACTTAAGGAACTAAAGTATTAGTTAGAAGATTTTGATTTTAAATTGCTACAAAATTCTGTTCTTCAAGTAAATAACTTATAGAACAAAAGTAGTTATTTTAGAGTTTTCAATTTTAAACTATTAACAACATTCTGATCTTCAAGTAAATAACTTATAGAACAGAAGTAGTTAATTTAGAGTTTGTAATTTTAAACTATTAACAAAATGCAGATCTTCAAGTAAATAACTTAAAGAACTAAAGTATTAGTTTGAAGATCTCGATTTTAATTTGTCTACAAATTTCTGTTCTTTAAGTAAAAAACTAAAAGAACAAAAGTAGTTAGTTTATAGCTTTAATTTGAAACTATTAACAAAATAGTGATTTTCAAATAAATAACTTATAGACCAGAAGTAGTTAACTTAGAGTTTTTAATTTTAAACTATTATCAAAATGCTGAATTTCAAGTAAATAACTTATAGAACAGAAGTAGTTAATTTAGAGTTTTTAATTTTAAACTAATAACAAAATGCAGATCTTCAAGTAAATAACTTATAGAACAAAAGTAATTATTTTAGGGTTTTCAATTTTAAACTATTAACAATATTCTGATCTTCAAGTAAATAACTTATAGAACAGAAGTGGTTAATTTAGAGTTTTTAATTTTAAACTATTAACAAAATGCAGATCTTCAAGTAAATAACTTATAGAACAAAAATAGTTATTTTAGGGTTTTCAATTTTAAACTATTAGCAAAATTCTAATCTTCAAGTAAATAACTTAAAGAACTAAAGTATTAGTTAGAAGATTTTGATTTTACATTGCTACAAAATTCTGTTCTTCAAGTAAATAACTTATAAAACAAAAGTAGGTATTTTAGAGTTTTTAATTTTAAACTATTAACAGTATTCTGATCTTCAAGTAAATAACTTATAGAACAGAAGTAGTTAATTTAGAGTTTTTAATTTTAAACTATTAACAAAATTCTGATCTTCAAGTAAATAACTTATAGAACAAAAATAGTTATTTTAGGGTTTTCAATTTTAAACTATTAACAAAATACGGATCTTCATGAAATTAACTTATAGAACAGAAGTAGTTAATTTAGAGTTTTTAATGTTATACTATTAACAAAATGCAGATCTTCAAGTAAATAACTTATAGAACAAAAGTAGTTATTTTAGGGTTTTCAATTTTAAACTATTAACAAAATTCTGATCTTCAAGTAAATAACTTAAGGAACTAAAGTATTAGTTAGAAGATTTTGATTTTAAATTGCTACAAAATTCTGTTCTACAAGTTAATAACTTATAGAACAAAAATAGTTATTTTAGGGTTTTCAATTTTAAACTATTAACAAAATAGTGATTTTCAAATAAATAACTTATAGACCAGAAGTAGTTAACTTAGAGTTTTTAATTTTAAACTATTATCAAAATGCTGAATTTCAAGTAAATAACTTATAGAACAGAAGTAGTTAATTTAGAGTTTTTAATTTTAAACTAATAACAAAATGCAGATCTTCAAGTAAATAACTTATAGAACAAAAGTAATTATTTTAGGGTTTTCATTTTTAAACTATTAACAATATTCTGATCTTCAAGTAAATAACTTATAGAACAGAAGTGGGTAATTTAGAGTTTTTAATTTTAAACTATTAACAAAATGCAGATCTTTAAGTAAATAACTTATAGAACAAAAATAGTTATTTTAGGGTTTTCAATTTTAAACTATTAGCAAAATTCAAATCTTCAAGTAAATAACTTAAAGAACTAAAGTATTAGTTAGAAGATTTTGATTTTACATTGCTACAAAATTCTGTTCTTCAAGTAAATAACTTATAAAACAAAAGTAGTTATTTTAGGGTTTTCAATTTTAAACTTATAACAAAATTCTGATCTTCATGTAAATAACTTATAGAACAGAAGTAGTTAATCAAGAGTTTTTAATTTTAAACTATTAACAAAATGCAGATCTTCAAGTAAATAACTTATAGAACAAAAATAGTTATTTTAGGGTTTTCAATTTTAAACTATTAACAAAATTCTGATCTTCATGTAAATAACTTATAGAACAGAAGTAGTTAATTTAGAGTTTTTAATTTTAAGCTATTAACAAAATTCTGATCTTCAAGTAAATAACTTAAGGAACTAAAGTATTAGTTAGAAGATTTTGATTTTAAATTGCTACAAAATTCTGTTCTTCAAGTAAATAACTTATAGAACAAAAGTAGTTATTTTAGAGTTTTCAATTTTAAACTATTAACAACATTCTGATCTTCAAGTAAATAACTTATAGAACAGAAGTAGTTAATTTAGAGTTTTTAATTTTAAACTATTAACAAAATGCAGATCTTCAAGTAAATAACTTAAAGAACTAAAGTATTAGTTTGAAGATCTCGATTTTAATTTGTCTACAAATTTCTGTTCTTTAAGTAAGAAACTAAAAGAACAAAAGTAGTTAGTTTATAGCTTTAATTTGAAACTATTAACAAAATAGTGATTTTCAAATAAATAACTTATAGACCAGAAGTAGTTAATTTAGAGTTTTTAATTTTAAACTATTAACAAAATTCTGATCTTCAAGTAAATAACTTATAGAACAAAAATAGTTATTTTAGGGTTTTCAATTTTAAACTATTAACAAAATACGGATCTTCATGAAATTAACTTATAGAACAGAAGTAGTTAATTTAGAGTTTTTAATGTTATACTATTAACAAAATGCAGATCTTCAAGTAAATAACTTATAGAACAAAAGTAGTTATTTTAGGGTTTTCAATTTTAAACTATTAACAAAATTCTGATCTTCAAGTAAATAACTTAAGGAACTAAAGTATTAGTTAGAAGATTTTGATTTTACATTGCTACAAAATTCTGTTCTTCAAGTAAATATCTTATAAAACAAAAGTAGTTATTTTAGAGTTTTTAATTTTAAACTATTAACAGTATTCTGATCTTCAAGTAAATAACTTATAGAACAGAAGTAGTTAATTTAGAGTTTTTAATTTTAAACTATTAACAAAATTCTGATCTTCAAGTAAATAACTTATAGAACAAAAATAGTTATTTTAGGGTTTTCAATTTTAAACTATTAACAAAATTCTGATCTTCAAGTAAATAACTTATAGAACAAAAATAGTTAATTTAGAGTTTTTAATTTTAAACTATTAACAAAATTCTGATCTTCAAGTAAATAACTTATAGAACAAAAATAGTTATTTTAGGGTTTTCAATTTTAAACTATTAACAAAATTCTGATCTTCAAGTAAATAACTTAAAGAACTAAAGTATTAGTTTGAAGATCTCAATTTTAAATTGTCTACAAATTTCTGTTCTTTAAGTAAAAAACTAAAAGAACAAAAGTAGTTAGTTTATAGCTTTAATTTGAAACTATTAACAAAATACTGATTTTCAAATAAATAACTTATAGACCAGAAGTAGTTAACTTAGAGTTTTTAATTTTAAACTATTAACAAAATGCTGATCTTCAAGTAAATAACTTATAGAACAGAAGTAGTTAATTTAGAGTTTTTAATTTTAAACTAATAACAAAATGCAGATCTTCAAGTAAATAACTTATAGAACAAAAGTAATTATTTTAGGGTTTTCAATTTTAAACTATTAACAAAATTCTGATCTTCAAGTAAATAACTTATAGAACAGAAGTAGTTAATGTAGAGTTTTTAATTTTAAACTATTAACAAAATCTAGATCTTCAAGTAAATAACTTATAGAACAAACGTAGTTATTTTAGTATTTTCAATTTTGAACTATTAACAAAATTCTGATCTTCAAGTAAATAACTTAAAGAACTAAAGTATTAGTTTGAAGATTTTGATTTTAAATTGTCTACATATTTCTGTTCTTTAAGTAATTAACTAAAAGAACAAAAGTAGTTAGATTATAGCTTTAATTTTAAACTATTAACAAAATGCAGATCTTCAAGTAAATAACTTATAGAACAAAAGAAGTTATTTTAGGGTTGTCAATTTTAAACTATTAACAAAATTCTGATCTTCATGTAAATAACTTATAGAACAGAAGTAGTTAATTTAGAGTTTTTAATTTTAAATTATTAACAAAATGCAGATCTTCAAGTAAATAACTTATAGAACAAAAGTAGATATTTTAGGGTTTTCAATTTTAAACTATTAACAAAATACTGATTTTCAAGTAAATAACTTATAGACCAGAAGTAATTAATTTAGAGTTTTTAATTTTAAACTATTAACAAAATGCTGATCTACAATTAAATAACTTATAGAACAGAAGTAGTTAATTTAGAGTTTTTAATTTTAAACTATTAACAAAATCCAGATCTTCAAGTAAATAACTTATAGAACAGAAGTAGTTAATTTAGAGTTTTTAATTTTGAACTATTAACAAAATGCTGATCTTCAAGTAAATAACTTATAGAACAGAAGTAGTTAATTTAGAGTTTTTAATTTTAAACTAATAACAAAATGCAGATCTTCAAGTAAATAACTTATAGAACAAAAGTAATTATTTTAGGGTTTTCAAATTTGAACTATTAACAAAATTCTGATCTTCAAGTAAATAACTTATAGAACAGAAGTAGTTAATTTAGAGTTTTTAATTTTAAACTATTAACAAAATCTAGATCTTCAAGTAAATAACTTATAGAACAGAAGTAGTTATTTTAGTATTTTCAATTTTGAACCATTAACAAAATTCTGATCTTCAAGTAAATAACTTAAAGAACTAAAGAAGTTATTTTAGGGATGTCAATTTTAAACTATTAACAAAATTCTGATCTTCAAGTAAATAACTTAAAGAACTAAAGTATTAGTGTGAAGATTTCGATTTTAAATTGTATACAAATTTCTGTTCTTTAAGTAAATAACTAAAAGAACAAAAGTAGTTAGTTTATTGGTTTACTTTTAAACTATTAACAAAATACTGATTTTCAAGTAAATAACTTATAGACCAGAAGTAGTTAATTTAGAGTTTTTAATTTTAAACTATTAACAAAATGCTGATCTTCAATTAAATAACTTATAGAACAGAAGTAGTTAATTTAGAGTTTTTAATTTTAAACTATTAACTAAATGCAGATCTTCAAGTAAATAACTTATAGAACAAAAGTAGTTATTTTAGGGTTTTCAATTTTAAACTATTAACAAAATTCTGATCTTCAAGTAAATAACTTATAGAACAGAAGTTGTTAATTTAGAGTTTTTAATTTTAAACTATTAACAAAATCCAGATCTTCAATTAAATAACTTATAGAACTTACGTAGTCATTTTAGTATTTTCAATTTTGAACTATTAACAAAATTCTGATCTTTAAGTAAATAACTTAAAGAACTAAAGTATTAGTTTGAAGATTTTGATTTTAAATTGTCTACATATTTCTGTTCTTTAAGTAAATAACTAAAAGAACAAAAGTAGTTAGATTATAGCTTTAATTTTAAACTATTAACAAAATGCAGAACTTCAAGTAAATAACTTATAGAACAAAAGTAGTTATTTTAGGGTTTTCAATTTTAAACTATTTGCAAAATTCTGATCTTCAAGTAAATAACTTAAACAACTAAAGTATTAGTTAGAAGATTTTGATTTACATTGCTACAAAATTCTGTTCTTCAAGTAAATAACTTATAGAACAAAAGTAGTTATTTTAGAGTTTTCAATTTTAAACTATTAACAATATTCTGATCTTCAAGTAAATAACTTATAGAACAGAAGTGGTTAATTTAGAGTTTTTAATTTTAAACTATTAACAAAATGCAGTTCTTCAAGTAAATAACTTATAGAACAAAAGTAGTTATTTTAGGGTTTTCAATTTTAAACTATTAGCAAAATTCTGATCTTCAAGTAAATAACTTAAGGAACTAAAGTATTAGTTAGAAGATTTTGATTTTAAATTGTCTACATATTTCTGTTCTTTAAGTAAATAACTAAAAGAACAAAAGTAGTTAGATTATAGCTTTAATTTTAAACTATTAACAAAATGCAGATCTTCAAGTAAATAACTTAAACAACTAAAGTATTAGTTAGAATATTTTGATTTTACATTGCTACAAAATTCTGTTCTTCAAGTAAATAACTTATAGAACAAAAGTAGTTATTTTAGGGTTTTCATTTTTAAACTATTAACAAAATTCTGATCTTCAAGTAAATAACTTAAGGAACTAAAGTATTAGTTAGAAGATTTTGATTTTAAATTGCTACAAAATTCTGTTCTACAAGTAAATAACTTATAGAACAAAAGTAGTTACTTTAGAGTTTTCAATTTTAAACTATTAACAAAATTCTGATCTTCAAGTAAATAACTTATAGAACAGAAGTTGTTAATTTAGAGTTTTTAATTTTAAACTATTAACAAAATCCAGATCTTCAATTAAATAACTTATAGAACAAACGTAGTCATTTTAGTATTTTCAATTTTGAACTATTAACAAAATTCTGATCTTCAAGTAAATAACTTAAAGAACTAAAGTATTAGTTTGAAGATTTTGATTTTAAATTGTCTACATATTTCTGTTCTTTAAGTAATTAACTAAAAGAACAAAAGTAATTAGATTATAGCTTTAATTTTAAACTATTAACAAAATGCAGATCTTCAAGTAAATAACTTATAGAACAAAAGAAGTTATTTTAGGGTTTTCAATTTTAAACTATTAACAAAATTCTGATCTTCATGTAAATAACTTATAGAACAGAAGTAGTTAATTTAGAGTTTTTAATTTTAAATTATTAACAAAATGCAGATCTTCAAGTAAATAACTTATAGAACAAAAGTAGATATTTTAGGGTTTTCAATTTTAAACTATTAACAAAATACTGATTTTCAAGTAAATAACTTATAGACCAGAAGTAGTTAATTTAGAGTTTTTAATTTTAAACTATTAACAAAATGCTGATCTTCAATTAAATAACTTATAGAACAGAAGTAGTTAATTTAGAGTTTTTAATTTTAAACTATTAACTAAATGCAGATCTTCAAGTAAATAACTTATAGAACAAAAGTAGTTATTTTAGGGTTTTCAATTTTAAACTATTAACAAAATTCTGATCTTCAAGTAAATAACTTAAAGAACTAAAGAAGTTGTTAATTTAGAGTTTTTAATTTTAAACTATTAACAAAATCCAGATCTTCAATTAAATAACTTATAGAACAAACGTAGTCATTTTAGTATTTTCAATTTTGAACTATTAACAAAATGCTGATCTTCAAGTAAATAACTTATAGAACAGAAGTAGTTAATTTAGAGTTTTTAATTTTAAACTAATAACAAAATGCAGATCTTCAAGTAAATAACTTATAGAACAAAAGTAATTATTTTAGGGTTTTTAAATTTAAACTATTAACAAAATTCTGATCTTCAAGTAAATAACTTATAGAACAGAAGTTGTTAATTTAGAGTTTTTAATTTTAAACTATTAATAAAATCCAGATCTTCAATTAAATAACTTATAGAACAAACGTAGTCATTTTAGTATTTTCAATTTTGAACTATTAACAAAATTCTGATCTTTAAGTAAATAACTTAAAGAACTAAAGTAGTTAGATTATAGCTTTAATTTTAAACTATTAACAAAATGCAGATCTTCAAGTAAATAACTTATAGAACAAAAGTAGTTATTTTAGGGTTTTCAATTTTAAACTATTAGCAAAATTCTGATCTTCAAGTAAATAACTTAAACAACTAAAGTATTAGTTAGAAGATTTTGATTTTACATTGCTACAAAATTCTGTTCTTCAAGTAAATAACTTATAGAACAAAAGTAGTTATTTTAGAGTTTTCAATTTTAAACTATTAACAATATTCTGATCTTCAAGTAAATAACTTATAGAACAGAAGTGGTTAATTTAGAGTTTTTAATTTTAAACTATTAACAAAATGCAGATATTCAAGTAAATAACTTATAGAACAAAAGTAGTTATTTTAGGGTTTTCAATTTTAAACTATTAGCAAAATTCTGATCTTCAAGTAAATAACTTAAGGAACTAAAGTATTAGTTAGAAGATTTTGATTTTACAATAGTCTACATATTTCTGTTCTTTAAGTAAATAACTAAAAGAACAAAAGTAGTTAGATTATAGCTTTAATTTTAAACTATTAACAAAATGCAGATCTTCAAGTAAATAACTTAAACAACTAAAGTATTAGTTAGAAGATTTTGATTTTACATTGCTACAAAATTCTGTTCTTCAAGTAAATAACTTATAGAACAAAAGTAGTTATTTTAGTATTTTCAATTTTGAACTATTAACAAAATGCTGATCTTCAAGTAAATAACTTAAGGAACTAAAGTATTAGTTAGAAGATTTTGATTTTAAATTGCTACAAAATTCTGTTCTACAAGTAAATAACTTATAGAACAAAAGTAGTTATTTTAGAGTTTTCAATTTTAAACTATTAACAATATTCTGATCTTCAAGTAAATAACTTATAGAACAGAAGTAGTTAATTTCGAGTTTTTAATTTTAAACTATTAACAAAATGCAGATCTTCAAGTAAATAACTTATAGAACAAAAGTAGTTATTTTAGAGTTTTCTATTTTAAACTATTAACAACATTCTGATCTTCAAGTAAATAACTTATAGAACAGAATTAGTTAATTTAGAGTTTTTAATTTTAAACTATTAACAAAATCCAGATCTTCAAGTAAATAACTTAAAGAACTAAAGTATTAGTGTGAAGATTTCGATTTTAAATTGTCTACAATTTTCTGTTCTTTAAGTAAATAACTAAAAGAACAAAAGTAGTTAGTTTATAGCTTTAATTTTAAACTATTAACAAAATTCTGATCTTCAAGTAAATAACTTATAGAACAGAAGTAGTTAATTTAGAGTTTTTAATTTTAAACAATTAACAAAATGCAGATCTTCAAGTAAATAACTTATAGAACAAAAGTAGTTATTTTAGGGTTTTCAATTTTAAACTATCAACAAAATTCTGATCTTCATGTAAATAACTTATAGAACAGAAGTAGTTAATTTAGAGTTTTTAATTTTAAACTATTAACAAAATGCAGATCTTCAAGTAAATAACTTATAGAACAAAAGTAGTTATTTTAGGGTTTTCAATTTTAAACTATTAAAAACAATTTGATCTTCAAGTAAATAATTTATAGAACAGAAGTAGTTAATTTAGAGTTTTTATTTTTAAACTATTAACAAAATGCAGATCTTCAAGTAAATAACTTATAGAACAAAAGTAGTTATTTTAGGGTTTTCAATTTTAAACAGTTAGCAAAATTCTGATCTTCAAGTAAATAACTTAAAGAACTAAAGTATTAGTTAGAAGATTTTGGTTTTAAATTGCTACAAAATTCTATTCTTCAAGTAAATAACTTATAGAACAAAAGTAGTTATGTTAGAGTTTTCAATTTTAAACTATTAACAATATTCTGATCTTCAAGTAAATAACTTATAGAACAGAAGTAGTTAATTTAGAGTCTTTAATGTTAAACTATTAACAAAATGCAAATCTTCAAGTAAATAACTTATAGAACAGAAGTAGTTAATTTAGAGTTTTTAATTTTAAACTATTAACAAAATGCAGATCTTCAAGTAAATAACTTAAAGAACTAAAGTATTAGTTAGAAGATTTTGATTTTAAATTGCTAAAAAATTCTGTTCTTCACGTAAATAACTTATAGAACAAAAGTAGTTATTTGCGAGTTTTCAATTTTAAACTATTAACAAAATTCTGATCCTCAAGTAAATAACTTATAGAACAGAAGTAGTGAATTTAGAGTTTTTAATTTTAAGCTATTAACAAAACGCAGATCTTCAAGTAAATAACATATAGAACAAAAGTAGTTATTTTAAAGTTTTCTATTTTAAACTATTAACAATATTCTTATCTTCAAGTAAATAACTTATAGAACAGAAGTAGTGAATTTAGAGTTTTTAATTTTAAACTATTAACAAAATTCTGATTTTCAAGTAAATAACTTAAAGAACTAAAGTATTAGTTTGAAGATCTCGATTTTAAATTGTCTACAAATTTCTGTTCTTTAAGTAAAAAACTAAAAGAACAAAAGTAGTTGGTTTATAGCTTTAATTTGAAACTATTAACAAAATACTGAATTTCAAATAAATAACTTATAGACCAGAAGTAGTTAACTTAGAGTTTTTAATTTTAAACTATTAACAAAATGCTAATCTTCAAGTAAATAACTTATAGAACAGAAGTAGTTAATTTAGAGTTTTTAATTTTAAACTATTAACAAAATTCTGATCTTCAAGTAAATAACTTATAGAACAAACGTAGTTATTTTAGTATTTTCAATTTTGAACTATTAACAAAATTCTGATCTTCAAGTAAATAACTTAAAGAACTAAAGTATTAGTTAGAAGATTTTGGTTTTAAATTGCTAAAAAATTCTGATCTTCAAGTAAATAACTTATAGAACAGAAGTAGTTAATTTCGAGTTTTTAATTTTAAACTATTAACAAAATGCAGATCTTCAAGTAAATAACTTATAGAACAAAAGTAGTTATTTTAGAGTTTTCTATTTTAAACTATTAACAACATTCTGATCTTCAAGTAAATAACTTATAGAACAGAATTAGTTAATTTAGAGTTTTTAATTTTAAACTATTAACAAAATCCAGATCTTCAAGTAAATAACTTAAAGAACTAAAGTATTAGTGTGAAGATTTCGATTTTAAATTGTCTACAATTTTCTGTTCTTTAAGTAAATAACTAAAAGAACAAAAGTAGTTAGTTTATAGCTTTAATTTTAAACTATTAACAAAATTCTGATCTTCAAGTAAATAACTTATAGAACAGAAGTAGTTAATTTAGAGTTTTTAATTTTAAACAATTAACAAAATGCAGATCTTCAAGTAAATAACTTATAGAACAAAAGTAGTTATTTTAGGGTTTTCAATTTTAAACTATCAACAAAATTCTGATCTTCATGTAAATAACTTATAGAACAGAAGTAGTTAATTTAGAGTTTTTAATTTTAAACTATTAACAAAATGCAGATCTTCAAGTAAATAACTTATAGAACAAAAGTAGTTATTTTAGGGTTTTCAATTTTAAACTATTAAAAACAATTTGATCTTCAAGTAAATAATTTATAGAACAGAAGTAGTTAATTTAGAGTTTTTATTTTTAAACTATTAACAAAATGCAGATCTTCAAGTAAATAACTTATAGAACAAAAGTAGTTATTTTAGGGTTTTCAATTTTAAACAGTTAGCAAAATTCTGATCTTCAAGTAAATAACTTAAAGAACTAAAGTATTAGTTAGAAGATTTTGGTTTTAAATTGCTACAAAATTCTATTCTTCAAGTAAATAACTTATAGAACAAAAGTAGTTATGTTAGAGTTTTCAATTTTAAACTATTAACAATATTCTGATCTTCAAGTAAATAACTTATAGAACAGAAGTAGTTAATTTAGAGTCTTTAATGTTAAACTATTAACAAAATGCAAATCTTCAAGTAAATAACTTATAGAACAGAAGTAGTTAATTCAGAGTTTTTAATTTTAAACTATTAACAAAATGCAGATCTTCAAGTAAATAACTTAAAGAACTAAAGTATTAGTTAGAAGATTTTGATTTTAAATTGCTAAAAAATTCTGTTCTTCACGTAAATAACTTATAGAACAAAAGTAGTTATTTTCGAGTTTTCAATTTTAAACTATTAACAAAATTCTGATCCTCAAGTAAATAACTTATAGAACAGAAGTAGTGAATTTAGAGTTTTTAATTTTAAACTATTAACAAAATTCTGATTTTCAAGTAAATAACTTAAAGAACTAAAGTATTAGTTTGAAGATCTCGATTTTAAATTGTCTACAAATTTCTGTTCTTTAAGTAAAAAACTAAAAGAACAAAAGTAGTTGGTTTATAGCTTTAATTTGAAACTATTAACAAAATACTGAATTTCAAATAAATAACTTATAGACCAGAAGTAGTTAACTTAGAGTTTTTAATTTTAAACTATTAACAAAATGCTAATCTTCAAGTAAATAACTTATAGAACAGAAGTAGTTAATTTAGAGTTTTTAATTTTAAACTATTAACAAAATTCTGATCTTCAAGTAAATAACTTATAGAACAAACGTAGTTATTTTAGTATTTTCAATTTTGAACTATTAACAAAATTCTGATCTTCAAGTAAATAACTTAAAGAACTAAAGTATTAGTTAGAAGATTTTGGTTTTAAATTGCTAAAAAATTCTGTTCTTCAAGTAAATAACTTATAGAACAAAAGTAGTTATGTTAGAGTTTTCAATTTTAAACTATTAACAATATTCTGATCTTCAAGTAAATAACTTATAGAACAGAAGTAGTTAATTTAGGGTCTTTAATGTTAAACTATTAACAAAATGCAAATCTTCAAGTAAATAACTTAAAGATCTAAAGTATTAGTTAGAAGATTTTGATTTTAAATTGCTAAAAAATTCTGTTCTTCACGTAAATAACTTATAGAACAAAAGTAGTTATTTTCGAGTTTTCAATTTTAAACTATTAACAAAATTCTGATCCTCAAGTAAATAACTTATAGAACAGAAGTAGTGAATTTAGAGTTTTTAATTTTAAACTATTAACAAAATGCAGATCTTCAAGTAAATAACATATAGAACAAAAGTAGTTATTTTAGAGTTTTCTATTTTAAACTATTAACAACATTCTTATTTTCAAGTAAATAACTTATAGAACAAAAGTAGTGAATTTAGAGTTTTTAATTTTAAACTATTAACAAAATTCTGATCTTCAAGTAAATAACTTAAAGAACAGAAGTTGTTAATTTAGAGTTTTTAATTTTACACTATTAACAAAATCCAGATCTTCAATTAAATAACTTATAGAACAAACGTAGTCATTTTAGTATTTTCAATTTTGAACTATTAACAAAATGCTGATCTTCAAGTAAATAACTTATAGAACAGAAGTAGTTAATTTAGAGTTTTTAATTTTAAACTAATAACAAAATGCAGATCTTCAAGTAAATAACTTATAGAACAAAAGTAATTATTTTAGGGTTTTCAAATTTAAACTATTAACAAAATTCTGATCTTCAAGTAAATAACTTATAGAACAGAAGTTGTTAATTTAGAGTTTTTCATTTTAAACTATTAACAAAATCCAGATCTTCAATTAAATAACTTATAGAACAAACGTAGTCATTTTAGTATTTTCAATTTTGAACTATTAACAAAATTCTGATCTTTAAGTAAATAACTTAAAGAACTAAAGTATTAGTTTGAAGATTTTGATTTTAAATTGTCTACATATTTCTGTTCTTTAAGTAAATAACTAAAAGAACAAAAGTAGTTAGATTAGAGCTTTAATTTAAAACTATTAACAAAATGCAGATCTTCAAGTAATTAAGTTATAGAACAAAAGTAGTTATTTTAGGGTTTTCAATTTTAAACTATTAGCAAAATTCTGATCTTCAAGTAAATATCTTAAACAACTAAAGTATTAGTTAGAAGATTTTGATTTTACATTGCTACAAAATTGTGTTCTTCAAGTAAATAACTTATAGAACAAAAGTAGTTATTTTAGGGTTTTCAATTTTAAACTATTAACAAAATTCTGATCTTCAAGTAAATAACTTAAGGAACTAAAGTATTAGTTAGAAGATTTTGATTTTAAATTGCTACAAAATTCTGTTCTACAAGTAAATAACTTATAGAACAAAAGTAGTTATTTTAGAGTTTTCAATTTTAAACTATTAACAATATTCTGATCTTCAAGTAAATAACTTATAGAACAAAAGTAGTTATTTTAGGGTTTTCAATTTTACACTATTAACAAAATTCTGATCTTCAAGTAAATAACTTAAGGAACTAAAGTATTAGTTAGAAGATTTTGATTTTAAATTGCTACAAAATTCTGTTCTACAAGTAAATAACTTATAGAACTAAAGTAGTTAATTTAGAGTTTTTAATTTTAAACTATTAACAAAATGCAGATCTTCAAGTAAATAACTTATAGAACAAAAGTAGTTATTTTAGAGTTTTCTATTTTAAACCATTAACAACATTCTGATCTTCAAGTAAATAACTTATAAAACAGAATTAGTTAATTTAGAGTTTTTAATTTTAAACTATTAACAAAATCCAGATCTTCAAGTAAATAACTTAAAGAACTAAAGTATTAGTGTGAAGATTTCGATTTTAAATTGTCTACAAATTTCTGTTCTTTAAGTAAATAACTAAAAGAACAAAAGTAGTTAGTTTATAGCTTTAATTTTAAACTATTAACAAAATTCTGATCTTCAAGTAAATAACTTATAGAACAGAAGTAGTTAATTTAGAGTTTTTAATTTTAAACAATTAACAAAATGCAGATCTTCAAGTAAATAACTTATAGAACAAAAGTAGTTATTTTAGAGTTTTCAATTTTAAACTATTAACAATATTCTGATCTTCAAGTAAATAACTTATAGAACAGAAGTAGTTAATTTAGAGTTTTTAATTTTAAACTATTAACAAAATGCAGATCTTCAAGTAAATAACTTATAGAACAGAAGTAGTTAATTTAGAGTTTTTAATTTTAAACTATTAACAAAATTCTGATCTTCAAGTAAATAACTTAAAGAACTAAAGTTTAGTTAGAAGATTTTGATTTTAAATTGCTACAAAATTCTGTTCTACAAGTAAATAACTTATAGAACTAAAGTAGTTATTTTAGAGTTTTCAATTTTAAACTATTAACAATATTCTGATCTTCAAGTAAATAACTTATAGAACAAAAGTAGTTATTTTAGGGTTTTCAATTTTACACTATTAACAAAATTCTGATCTTCAAGTAAATAACTTAAGGAACTAAAGTATTAGTTAGAAGATTTTGATTTTAAATTGCTACAAAATTCTGTTCTACAAGTAAATAACTTATAGAACTAAAGTAGTTATTTTAGAGTTTTCAATTTTAAACTATTAACAATATTCTGATCTTCATGTAAATAACTTATAGAACAAAAGTAGTTATTTTAGGGTTTTCAATTTTAAACTATTAACAAAATACAGATCTTCAAGTAAATAACTTATAGAACAGAAGTAGTGAATTTAGAGTTTTTAATTTTAAACTATTAACAAAATGCAGATCTTCAAGTAAATAACTTATAGAACAAAAGTAGTTATTTTAGGGTTTTCAATTTTAAACTATTAACAAAATACTGATCTTCATATACTTAACTTATAGAACAGAAATAGTTAATTTAGAGTTTTTAATTTTAAACTATTAACAAAATGCAGATCTTCAAGTAAATAACTTATAGAACAAAAGTAGTTATTTTAGAGTTTTCAATTTTAAACTATTAACAATATTCTGATCTTCAAGTAAATAACTTATAGAACAGAAGTAGTTAATTTAGAGTTTTTAATTTTAAACTATTAACAAAATGCAGATCTTCAAGTAAATAACTTATAGAACAGAAGTAGTTAATTTAGAGTTTTTAATTTTAAACTATTAACAAAATTCTGATCTTCAAGTAAATAACTTAAAGAACTAAAGTTTAGTTAGAAGATTTTGATTTTAAGTTGCTATAAAATTCTGTTCTTCAAGTAAATAACTTATAGAACAAAAGTAGTTATTTTAGAGTTTTCAATTTTAAACTATTAACAATATTCTGATCTTCAAGTAAATAACTTATAGAACAGAAGTAGTTATTTTAGAGTTTTCAATTTTAAACTATTAACAGTATTCTGATCTTCAAGTAAATAACTTATAGAACAGAAGTAGTTAATTTAGAGTTTTTAATTTTAAACTATTAACAAAATGCAGATCTTTAAGTAAATACCTTATAGAACAAAAGTAGTTATTTTAGGGTTTTCAATTTTAAACTATTAACAAAATTCTGATATTCATGTAAATAACTTATAGAACAGAAGTAGCTAATTTAGAGTTTTTAATTTTAAACTATTAACAAAATGCAGATCTTCAAGTAAATAACTTATAGAACAAAAGTAGTTATTTTAGGGTTTTCAATTTTAAACTATTAACAAAATTCTGATCTTCATGTAAATAACTTATAGAACAGAAGTAGTTAATTTAGAGTTTTTACTTTTAAGCTATTAACTAAATTCTGATCTTCAAGTAAATAACTTAAGGAACTAAAGTATTAGTTAGAAGATTTTGATTTTAAATTGCTACAAAATTCTGTTCTTCAAGTAAATAACTTATAGAACAAAAGTAGTTATTTTAGAGTTTTCAATTTTAAACTATTAACAAAATTCTGATCTTCAATTAAATAACTTAAAGAACTAAAGTATTAGTTTAAAGATCTGGATTTTAAATTGTCTACACATTTCTGTTCTTTAAGTAAAAAACTAAAAGAACAAAAGTAGTTAGTTTATAGCTTTAATATGAAACTATTAACAAAATAGTGATTTTCAAATAAATAACTTATAGACCAGAAGTAGTTAACTTAGAGTTTTTAATTTTAAACTATTAACAAAATGCTGATTTTCAAGTAAATAACTTATAGAACAGAAGTAGTTAATTTAGAGTTTTTAATTTTAAACTAATAACAAAATGCAGATCTTCAAGTAAATAACTTATAGAACATAAGTAATTATTTTAGGGTTTTCAATTTTTAACTATTAACAATATTCTGATCTTCAAGTAAATAAATTATAGAACAGGAGTGGTTAATTTAGAGTTTTTAATTTTAAACTATTAACAAAATGCAGATCTTCAAGTAAATAACTTATAGAACAAAAATAGTTATTTTAGGGTTTTTAATGTTAAACTATTAACAAAATTCTGATCTTCAAGTAAATAACTTAAAGAGCTAAAGTATTAGTTTGAAGATCTCGATTTTAAATTGTCTACAAATTTCTGTTCTTTAAGTAAAAAACTAAAAGAACAAAAGTAGTTAGTTTATAGCTTTAATTTGAAACTATTAACAAAATAGTGATTTTCAAATAAATAACTTATAGAACAGCAGTAGTTAATTTAGAGTTTTTAATGATAAACTATTAACAAAATGCAAATCTTCAAGTAAATAACTTATAGAACAAATGTAGGTATTTTAGGGTTTTCAATTTTAAAAACTATTAACAAAATTCTGATCTTCAAGTAAATAACTTATAGAACAGAAGTAGTTAATTTAGAGTTTTTAATTTTAAACTATTAACAAAATGCAGATCTTCAAGTAAATAACTTATAGAACAAAAGTAGTTATTTTAGAGTTTTCTATTTTAAACTATTAACAACATTCTGATCTTCAAGTAAATAACTTATAGAACAGAAGTAGTTAATTTAGAGTTTTTAATTTTAAACTATTAACAAAATCCAGATCTTCAAGTAAATAACTTATAGAACAAAAATAGTAATTTTAGGGTTTTCAATTTTAAACTATTAACAAAATTCTGATCTTCAAGTAAATAACTTAAGGAACTAAAGTATTAGTTAGAAGATTTTGATTTTAAGTTGCTACAAAATTCTGTTCTTCAAGTAAATAACTTATAGAACAAAAGTAGTTATTTTAGAGTTTTCAATTTTAAACTATTAACAAAATTCTGATCTTCAAGTAAATAACTTATAGAACAGAAGTAGTTAATTTAGAGTTTTTAATTTTAAACTACTAACAAAATGCAGATCTTCAAGTAAATAACTTATAGAACAAAATTAGTTATTTTAGGGTTTTCAATTTTAAACTATTATAAAATTCTGATCTTCAAGTAAATAACTTAAAGAACTAAAGTATTAGTTAGAAGATTTTGACTTTACATTGCTACAAAATTCTGTTCTTCAAGTAAATAACTTATAGAACAGAAGTAGTTATTTTAGGGTTTTCAATTTTAAACTATTAACAAAATTCTGATCTTCAAGTAAATAACTTAAGGAACTAAAGTATTAGTTAGAAGATTTTGATTTTAAATTGCTACAAAATTCTGTTCTACAAGTAAATAACTTATAGAACTAAAGTAGTTATTTTAGAGTTTTCAATTTTAAACTATTAACAATATTCTGATGTTCAAGTAAATACCTTATAGAACAAAAGTAGTTATTTTAGGGTTTTCAATTTTAAACTATTAACAAAATTCTGATCTTCAAGTAAATAACTTAAGGAACTAAAGTATTAGTTAGAAGATTTTGATTTTAAATTGCTAAAAATTCTGTTCTACAAGTAAATAACTTATAGAACAAAAGTAGTTACTTTAGGGTTTTCAATTTTAAACTATTAACAAAATACTGATCTTCATGTAAATAACTTATAGAACAAAAGTAGTTATTTTAGGGTTTTCAATTTTAAACTATTAACAAAATACTGATCTTCAAGTAAATAACTTATAGAACAGAAGTAGTTAATTTAGAGTTTTTAATTTTAAACTATTAACAAAATGCAGATCTTCAAGTAAATAACTTATAGAACAAAAGTAGTTATTTTAGGGTTTTCAATTTTAAACTATTAACAAATTACTGATCTTCATATACTTAACTTATAGAACAGAAGTAGTTAATTTAGAGTTTTTAATTTTAAACTATTAACAAAATGCAGATCTTCAAGTAAATAACTTATAGAACAAAAGTAGTTATTTTAGGGTTTTCAATTTTAAACTATTAACAAAATACTGATCTTCATATACTTAACTTATAGAACAGAAGTAGTTAATTTAGAGTTTTTAATTTTAAACTATTAGCAAAATTCTGATCTTCAAGTAAATAACTTAAAGAACTAAAGTATTAGTTAGAAGATTTTGATTTTACATTGCTACAAAATTCTGTTCTTCAAGTAAATAACTTATAGAACAAAAGTAGTTATTTTAGGGTTTTCAATTTTAAACTATTAAGAAAATACTTATCTTCATGTAAATAACTTATAGAACAGAAGTAGTTAATTTAGAGTTTTTAAATTTAAACTATTAACAAAATGCACATCTTCAAGTAAATAACTTATAGAACAAAAGTAGTTATTTTAGGGTTTTCAATTTTAAACTATTAACAAAATTCTGATCTTCAAGTAAATAACTTAAGGAACTAAAGTATTAGTTAGAAGATTTTGATATTAAATTGCTACAAAATTCTGTTCTACAAGTAAATAACTTATAGAACAAAAGTAGTTATTTTAGAGTTTTCAATTTTAAACTATTAACAATATTCTGATCTTCAAGTAAATAACTTATAGAACAGAAGTAGTTATTTTAGGGTTTTCAATTTTAAACTATTAACAAAATACTGATCTTCATGTAAATAACTTATAGAACAGAAGTAGTTAATTTAGAGTTTTTAATTTTAAACTATTAACAAAATGCAGATCTTCAAGTAAATAACTTATAGAACAAAAGTAGTTATTTTAGGGTTTTCAATTTTAAACTATTAGCAAAATTCTGATCTTCAAGTAAATAACTTAAAGAACTAAAGTATTAGTGAGAAGAATTTTTGTGGAATATTGCTACAAAATTCTGTTCTTCAAGTAAATAACTTATAGAACAAAAGTAGTTATTTTAGGGTTTTCAATTTTAAACTATTAACAAAATTCTGATCTTCAAGTAAATAACTTAAGGAACTAAAGTATTAGTTAGAAGATTTTGATTTTAAATTGCTACATAATTCTGTTCTACAAGTAAATAACTTATAGAACTAAAGTAGTTATTTTAGAGTTTTCAATTTTAAACTATTAACAATATTCTGATCTTCAAGTAAATAACTTATAGAACAAAAGTAGTTATTTTAGGGTTTTCAATTTTAAACTATTAAGAAAATACTTATCTTCATGTAAATAACTTATAGAACAGAAGTAGTTAATTTAGAGTTTTTAAATTTAAACTATTAACAAAATGCACATCTTCAAGTAAATAACTTATAGAACAAAAGTAGTTATTTTAGGGTTTTCAATTTTAAACTATTAACAAAATTCTGATCTTCAAGTAAATAACTTATAGAACAAAAGTAGTTATTTTAGAGTTTTCAATTTTAAACTATTAACAAAATACTGATCTTCATGTAAATAACTTATAGAACAGAAGTAGTTAATTTAGAGTTTTTAATTTTAAACTATTAACAAAATGCAGATCTTCAAGTAAATAACTTATAGAACAAAAGTAGTTATTTTAGGGTTTTCAATTTTAAACTATTAGCAAAATTCTGATCTTCAAGTAAATAACTTAAAGAACTAAAGTATTAGTGAGAAGAATTTTTGTGGAATATTGCTACAAAATTCTGTTCTTCAAGTAAATAACTTATAGAACAAAAGTAGTTATTTTAGGGTTTTCAATTTTAAACTATTAACAAAATTCTGATCTTCAAGTAAATAACTTAAGGAACTAAAGTATTAGTTAGAAGATTTTGATTTTAAATTGCTACATAATTCTGTTCTACAAGTAAATAACTTATAGAACTAATGTAGTTATTTTAGAGTTTTCAATTTTAAACTATTAACAATATTCTGATCTTCAAGTAAATAACTTATAGAACAAAAGTAGTTATTTTAGGGTTTTCAATTTTAAACTATTAACAAAATTCTGATCTTCAAGTAAATAACTTAAGGAACTAAAGTATTAGTTAGAAGATTTTGATTTTAAATTGCTACAAAATTCTGTTCTACAAGTAAATAACTTATAGAACAAAAGTAGTTATTTTAGGGTTTTCAATTTTAAACTATTAACAAAATACTGATCTTCATGTAAATAACTAATAGAACAAAAGTAGTTATTTTAGGGTTTTCAATTTTAAACTATTAACAAAATACTGATCTTCAATTAAATAACTTATAGAACAGAAGTAGTTAATTTAGAGTTTTTAATTTTAAACTATTAACAAAATGCAGATCTTCAAGTAAATAACTTATAGAACAAAAGTAGTTATTTTAGGGTTTTCAATTTTAAACTATTAACAAAATACTGATCTTCATATACTTAACTTATAGAACAGAAGTAGTTAATTTAGAGTTTTTAATTTTAAACTATTAACAAAATGCAGATCTTCAAGTAAATAACTTATAGAACAAAAGTAGTTATTTTAGGGTTTTCAATTTTAAACTATTAACAAAATACTGATCTTCAAGTAAATAACTTAAAGAACTAAAGTATTAGTTAGAAGATTTTGATTTTACATTGCTACAAAATTCTGTTCTACAAGTAAATAACTTATAGAACAAAAGTAGTTATTTTAGAGTTTTCAATTTTAAACTATTAACAATATTCTGATCTTCAAGTAAATAACTTATAGAACAGAAGTAGTTAATTTAGAGTTTTTAATTTTAAACTATTAACAAAATGCAGATCTTCAAGTAAATATCTTATAGAACAGAAGTAGTTAATTTAGAGTTTTTAATTTTAAACTATTAGCAAAATTCTGATCTTCAAGTAAATAACTTAAAGAACTAAAGTATTAGTTAGAAGATTTTGATTTTACATTGCTACAAAATTCTGTTCTTCAAGTAAATAACTTATAGAACAAAAGTTTTTATTTTAGGGTTTTCAATTTTAAACTATTAACAAAATACTGATCTTCATGTAAATAACTTATAGAACAGAAGTAGTTAATTTAGAGTTTTTAATTTTAAACTATTAACAAAGTGCAGATCTTCAAGTAAATAACTTATAGAACAAAAGTAGTTATTTTAGGGTTTTCAATTTTAAACTATTAACAAAATTCTGATCTTCAAGTAAATAACTTAAGGAACTAAAGTATTAGTTAGGAGATTTTGATTTTAAATTGCTACAAAATTCTGTTCTACAAGTAAATAACTTATAGAACAAAGGTAGTTATTTTAGAGTTTTCAATTTTAAACTATTAACAATATTCTGATCTTCAAGTAAATAACTTATAGAACAGAAGTAGTTATTTTAGGGTTTTCAATTTTAAACTATTAACAAAATACTGATCTTCATGTAAATAACTTATAGAACAGAAGTAGTTAATTAAGAGTTTTTAATTTTAAACTATTAACAAAATGCAGATCTTCAAGTAAATAACTTATAGAACAAAAGTAGTTATTTTAGGGTTTTCAATTTTAAACTATTAGCAAAATTCTGATCTTCAAGTAAATAACTTATAGAACAGAAGTAGTTAATTTAGAGTTTTTAATTTTAAACTATTAACAAAATGCAGATCTTCAAGTAAATAACTTATAGAACAAAAGTAGTTATTTTAGGGTTTTCAATTTTAAACTATTAACAAAATACTGATCTTCATATACTTAACTTATAGAACTGAAGTAGTTAATTTAGAGTTTTTAATTTTAAACTATTAACAAAATGCAGATCTTCAAGTAAATAACTTATAGAACAAAAGTAGTTATTTTAGGGTTTTCAATTTTAAACTATTAACAAAATACTGATCTTCATATACTTAACTTATAGAACAGAAGTAGTTAATTTAGAGTTTTTAATTTTAAACTATTAACAAAATGCAGATCTTCAAGTAAATAACTTATAGAACAAAAGTAATTATTTTAGGGTTTTCAATTTTAAACTATTAGCAAAATTCTGATCTTCAAGTAAATAACTTAAAGAACTAAAGTATTAGTTAGAAGATTTTGATTTTACATTGCTACAAAATTCTGTTCTTCAAGTAAATAACTTATAGAACAAAAGTAGTTATTTTAGGGTTTTCAATTTTAAACTATTAACAAAATTCTGATCTTCAAGTAAATAACTTACGGAACTAAAGTATTAGTTAGAAGATTTTGATTTTAAATTGCTACAAAATTCTGTTCTACAAGTAAATAACTTATAGAACAAATGTAGTTATTTTAGAGTTTTCAATTTTAAACTATTAACAATATTCTGATCTTCATCTATATAACTTATAGAACAGAAGTAGTTATTTTAGGGTTTTCAATTTTAAACTATTAACAAAATACTGATCTTCATGTAAATAACTTATAGAACAGAAGTAGTTAATTTAGAGTTTTTAATTTTAAACTATTAACAAAATGCAGATCTTCAAGTAAATAACTTATAGAACAAAAGTAGTTATTTTAGGGTTTTCAATTTTAAACTATTAGCAAAATTCTGATCTTCAAGTAAATAACTTAAAGAACTAAAGTATTAGTTAGAAGATTTTGATTTTACATTGCTACAAAATTCTGTTCTTCAAGTAAATAACTTATAGAACAAAAGTAGTTATTTTAGGGTTTTCAATTTAAAACTATTAACAAAATACTGATCTTCATGTAAATAACTTATAGAACAGAAGTAGTTAATTTAGTATTTTTAATTTTAAACTCTTAACAAAATGCAGATCATCAAGTAAATAACTTATAGAACAAAAGTAGTTATTTTAGGGTTTTCAATTTTAAACTATTATAAAATTCTGATCTTCAAGTAAATAACTTAAAGAACTAAAGTATTAGTTAGAAGATTTTGACTTTACATTGCTACAAAATTCTGTTCTTCAAGTAAATAACTTATAGAACAAAAGTAGTTATTTTAGGGTTTTCAATTTTAAACTATTAACAAAATTCTGATCTTCAAGTAAATAACTTAAGGAACTAAAGTATTTGTTAGAAGATTTTGATTTTAAGTTGTTACAAAATTCTGTTCTTCAAGTAAATAACTTATAGAACAAAAGTAGTTATTTTAGAGTTTTCAATTTTAAACTATTAACAAAATTCTGATCTTCAAGTAAATAACTTATAGAACAGAAGTAGTTAATTTAGAGTTTTTAATTTTAAACTACTAACAAAATGCAGATCTTCAAGTAAATAACTTATAGAACAAAAGTAGTTATTTTAGGGTTTTCAATTTTAAGCTATTAGCAAAATTCTGATCTTCAAGTAAATAACTTAAAGAACTAAAGTATTAGTTAGAAGATTTTGATTTTACATTGCTACAAAATTATGTTCTTCAAGTAAATAACTTATAGAACAAAAGTAGTTATTTTAGGGTTTTCAATTTTAAACTATTAACAAAATACTGATCTTCATGTAAATAACTTATAGAACAGAAGTAGTTAATTTAGAATTTTTAATTTTAAACTATTAACAAAATGCAGATCTTGAAGTAAGTAACTTATAGAACAAAAGTAGTTATTTTAGGGTTTTCAATTTTAAACTATTATAAAATTCTGATCATCAAGTAAATAACTTAAAGAACTAAAGTATTAGTTAGAAGATTTTGACTTTACATTGCTACAAAATTCTGTTCTTCAAGTAAATAACTTATAGAACAAAAGTAGTTATTTAAGGGTTTTCAATTTTAAACTATTAACAACATTCTGATCTTCAAGTAAATAACTTAAGGAACTAAAGTATTAGTTAGAAGATTTTGATTTTAAGTTGCTACAAAATTCTGTTCTTCAAGTAAATAACTTATAGAACAAAAGTAGTTATTTTAGAGTTTTCAATTTTAAACTATTAACAATATTCTGATCTTCATCTATATAACTTATAGAACAGAAGTAGTTATTTTAGGGTTTTCAATTTTAAACTATTAACAAAATACTGATCTTCATATACTTAACTTATAGAACAGAAGTAGTTAATTTAGAGTTTTTAATTTTAAACTATTAACAAAATGCAGATCTTCAAGTAAATAACTTATAGAACAAAAGTAGTTATTTTAGGGTTTTCAATTTTAAACTATTAACAAAATACTGATCTTCATATACTTAACTTATAGAACAGAAGTAGTTAATTTAGAGTTTTTAATTTTAAACTATTAGCAAAATTCTGATCTTCAAGTAAATAACTTAAAGAACTAAAGTATTAGTTAGAAGATTTTGATTTTACATTGCTACAAAATTCTGTTCTTCAAGTAAATAACTTATAGAACAAAAGTAGTTATTTTAGGGTTTTCAATTTTAAACTATTAAGAAAATACTTATCTTCATGTAAATAACTTATAGAACAGAAGTAGTTAATTTAGAGTTTTTAAATTTAAACTATTAACAAAATGCACATCTTCAAGTAAATAACTTATAGAACAAAAGTAGTTATTTTAGGGTTTTCAATTTTAAACTATTAACAAAATTCTGATCTTCAAGTAAATAACTTAAGGAACTAAAGTATTAGTTAGAAGATTTTGATATTAAATTGCTACAAAATTCTGTTCTACAAGTAAATAACTTATAGAACAAAAGTAGTTATTTTAGAGTTTTCAATTTTAAACTATTAACAATATTCTGATCTTCAAGTAAATAACTTATAGAACAGAAGTAGTTATTTTAGGGTTTTCAATTTTAAACTATTAACAAAATACTGATCTTCATGTAAATAACTTATAGAACAGAAGTAGTTAATTTAGAGTTTTTAATTTTAAACTATTAACAAAATGCAGATCTTCAAGTAAATAACTTATAGAACAAAAGTAGTTATTTTAGGGTTTTCAATTTTAAACTATTAGCAAAATTCTGATCTTCAAGTAAATAACTTAAAGAACTAAAGTATTAGTGAGAAGAATTTTTGTGGAATATTGCTACAAAATTCTGTTCTTCAAGTAAATAACTTATAGAACAAAAGTAGTTATTTTAGGGTTTTCAATTTTAAACTATTAACAAAATTCTGATCTTCAAGTAAATAACTTAAGGAACTAAAGTATTAGTTAGAAGATTTTGATTTTAAATTGCTACATAATTCTGTTCTACAAGTAAATAACTTATAGAACTAAAGTAGTTATTTTAGAGTTTTCAATTTTAAACTATTAACAATATTCTGATCTTCAAGTAAATAACTTATAGAACAAAAGTAGTTATTTTAGGGTTTTCAATTTTAAACTATTAAGAAAATACTTATCTTCATGTAAATAACTTATAGAACAGAAGTAGTTAATTTAGAGTTTTTAAATTTAAACTATTAACAAAATGCACATCTTCAAGTAAATAACTTATAGAACAAAAGTAGTTATTTTAGGGTTTTCAATTTTAAACTATTAACAAAATTCTGATCTTCAAGTAAATAACTTATAGAACAAAAGTAGTTATTTTAGAGTTTTCAATTTTAAACTATTAACAAAATACTGATCTTCATGTAAATAACTTATAGAACAGAAGTAGTTAATTTAGAGTTTTTAATTTTAAACTATTAACAAAATGCAGATCTTCAAGTAAATAACTTATAGAACAAAAGTAGTTATTTTAGGGTTTTCAATTTTAAACTATTAGCAAAATTCTGATCTTCAAGTAAATAACTTAAAGAACTAAAGTATTAGTGAGAAGAATTTTTGTGGAATATTGCTACAAAATTCTGTTCTTCAAGTAAATAACTTATAGAGCAAAAGTAGTTATTTTAGGGTTTTCAATTTTAAACTATTAACAAAATTCTGATCTTCAAGTAAATAACTTAAGGAACTAAAGTATTAGTTAGAAGATTTTGATTTTAAATTGCTACATAATTCTGTTCTACAAGTAAATAACTTATAGAACTAATGTAGTTATTTTAGAGTTTTCAATTTTAAACTATTAACAATATTCTGATCTTCAAGTAAATAACTTATAGAACAAAAGTAGTTATTTTAGGGTTTTCAATTTTAAACTATTAACAAAATTCTGATCTTCAAGTAAATAACTTAAGGAACTAAAGTATTAGTTAGAAGATTTTGATTTTAAATTGCTACAAAATTCTGTTCTACAAGTAAATAACTTAAGGAACTAAAGTATTTGTTAGAAGATTTTGATTTTAAGTTGTTACAAAATTCTGTTCTTCAAGTAAATAACTTATAGAACAAAAGTAGTTATTTTAGAGTTTTCAATTTTAAACTATTAACAAAATTCTGATCTTCAAGTAAATAACTTATAGAACAGAAGTAGTTAATTTAGAGTTTTTAATTTTAAACTACTAACAAAATGCAGATCTTCAAGTAAATAACTTATAGAACAAAAGTAGTTATTTTAGGGTTTTCAATTTTAAGCTATTAGCAAAATTCTGATCTTCAAGTAAATAACTTAAAGAACTAAAGTATTAGTTAGAAGATTTTGATTTTACATTGCTACAAAATTATGTTCTTCAAGTAAATAACTTATAGAACAAAAGTAGTTATTTTAGGGTTTTCAATTTTAAACTATTAACAAAATACTGATCTTCATGTAAATAACTTATAGAACAGAAGTAGTTAATTTAGAATTTTTAATTTTAAACTATTAACAAAATGCAGATCTTGAAGTAAGTAACTTATAGAACAAAAGTAGTTATTTTAGGGTTTTCAATTTTAAACTATTATAAAATTCTGATCATCAAGTAAATAACTTAAAGAACTAAAGTATTAGTTAGAAGATTTTGACTTTACATTGCTACAAAATTCTGTTCTTCAAGTAAATAACTTATAGAACAAAAGTAGTTATTTAAGGGTTTTCAATTTTAAACTATTAACAACATTCTGATCTTCAAGTAAATAACTTAAGGAACTAAAGTATTAGTTAGAAGATTTTGATTTTAAGTTGCTACAAAATTCTGTTCTTCAAGTAAATAACTTATAGAACAAAAGTAGTTATTTTAGAGTTTTCAATTTTAAACTATTAACAATATTCTGATCTTCATCTATATAACTTATAGAACAGAAGTAGTTATTTTAGGGTTTTCAATTTTAAACTATTAACAAAATACTGATCTTCATATACTTAACTTATAGAACAGAAGTAGTTAATTTAGAGTTTTTAATTTTAAACTATTAACAAAATGCAGATCTTCAAGTAAATAACTTATAGAACAAAAGTAGTTATTTTAGGGTTTTCAATTTTAAACTATTAACAAAATACTGATCTTCATATACTTAACTTATAGAACAGAAGTAGTTAATTTAGAGTTTTTAATTTTAAACTATTAGCAAAATTCTGATCTTCAAGTAAATAACTTAAAGAACTAAAGTATTAGTTAGAAGATTTTGATTTTACATTGCTACAAAATTCTGTTCTACAAGTAAATAACTTATAGAACAAAAGTAGTTATTTTAGAGTTTTCAATTTTAAACTATTAACAATATTCTGATCTTCAAGTAAATAACTTATAGAACAGAAGTAGTTAATTTAGAGTTTTTAATTTTAAACTATTAACAAAATGCAGATCTTCAAGTAAATATCTTATAGAACAGAAGTAGTTAATTTAGAGTTTTTAATTTTAAACTATTAGCAAAATTCTGATCTTCAAGTAAATAACTTAAAGAACTAAAGTATTAGTTAGAAGATTTTGATTTTACATTGCTACAAAATTCTGTTCTTCAAGTAAATAACTTATAGAACAAAAGTTTTTATTTTAGGGTTTTCAATTTTAAACTATTAACAAAATACTGATCTTCATGTAAATAACTTATAGAACAGAAGTAGTTAATTTAGAGTTTTTAATTTTAAACTATTAACAAAGTGCAGATCTTCAAGTAAATAACTTATAGAACAAAAGTAGTTATTTTAGGGTTTTCAATTTTAAACTATTAACAAAATTCTGATCTTCAAGTAAATAACTTAAGGAACTAAAGTATTAGTTAGGAGATTTTGATTTTAAATTGCTACAAAATTCTGTTCTACAAGTAAATAACTTATAGAACAAAGGTAGTTATTTTAGAGTTTTCAATTTTAAACTATTAACAATATTCTGATCTTCAAGTAAATAACTTATAGAACAGAAGTAGTTATTTTAGGGTTTTCAATTTTAAACTATTAACAAAATACTGATCTTCATGTAAATAACTTATAGAACAGAAGTAGTTAATTAAGAGTTTTTAATTTTAAACTATTAACAAAATGCAGATCTTCAAGTAAATAACTTATAGAACAAAAGTAGTTATTTTAGGGTTTTCAATTTTAAACTATTAGCAAAATTCTGATCTTCAAGTAAATAACTTATAGAACAGAAGTAGTTAATTTAGAGTTTTTAATTTTAAACTATTAACAAAATGCAGATCTTCATGTAAATAACTTATAGAACAGAAGTAGTTAATTTAGAGTTTTTAATTTTAAACTATTAACAAAATGCAGATCTTCAAGTAAATAACTTATAGAACAAAAGTAGTTATTTTAGGGTTTTCAATTTTAAACTATTAGCAAAATTCTGATCTTCAAGTAAATAACTTAAAGAACTAAAGTATTAGTGAGAAGAATTTTTGTGGAATATTGCTACAAAATTCTGTTCTTCAAGTAAATAACTTATAGAGCAAAAGTAGTTATTTTAGGGTTTTCAATTTTAAACTATTAACAAAATTCTGATCTTCAAGTAAATAACTTAAGGAACTAAAGTATTAGTTAGAAGATTTTGATTTTAAATTGCTACATAATTCTGTTCTACAAGTAAATAACTTATAGAACTAATGTAGTTATTTTAGAGTTTTCAATTTTAAACTATTAACAATATTCTGATCTTCAAGTAAATAACTTATAGAACAAAAGTAGTTATTTTAGGGTTTTCAATTTTAAACTATTAACAAAATTCTGATCTTCAAGTAAATAACTTAAGGAACTAAAGTATTAGTTAGAAGATTTTGATTTTAAATTGCTACAAAATTCTGTTCTACAAGTAAATAACTTATAGAACAAAAGTAGTTATTTTAGGGTTTTCAATTTTAAACTATTAACAAAATACTGATCTTCATGTAAATAACTAATAGAACAAAAGTAGTTATTTTAGGGTTTTCAATTTTAAACTATTAACAAAATACTGATCTTCAAGTAAATAACTTATAGAACAGAAGTAGTTAATTTAGAGTTTTTAATTTTAAACTATTAACAAAATGCAGATCTTCAAGTAAATAACTTATAGAACAAAAGTAGTTATTTTAGGGTTTTCAATTTTAAACTATTAACAAAATACTGATCTTCATATACTTAACTTATAGAACAGAAGTAGTTAATTTAGATTTTTAATTTTAAACTATTAACAAAATGCAGATCTTCAAGTAAATAACTTATAGAACAAAAGTAGTTATTTTAGGGTTTTCAATTTTATACTATTAACAAAATACTGATCTTCAAGTAAATAACTTAAAGAACTAAAGTATTAGTTAGAAGATTTTGATTTTACATTGCTACAAAATTCTGTTCTACAAGTAAATAACTTATAGAACAAAAGTAGTTATTTTAGAGTTTTCAATTTTAAACTATTAACAATATTCTGATCTTCAAGTAAATAACTTATAGAACAGAAGTAGTTAATTTAGAGTTTTTAATTTTAAACTATTAACAAAATGCAGATCTTCAAGTAAATATCTTATAGAACAGAAGTAGTTAATTTAGAGTTTTTAATTTTAAACTATTAGCAAAATTCTGATCTTCAAGTAAATAACTTAAAGAACTAAAGTATTAGTTAGAAGATTTTGATTTTACATTGCTACAAAATTCTGTTCTTCAAGTAAATAACTTATAGAACAAAAGTTTTTATTTTAGGGTTTTCAATTTTAAACTATTAACAAAATACTGATCTTCATGTAAATAACTTATAGAACAGAAGTAGTTAATTTAGAGTTTTTAATTTTAAACTATTAACAAAGTGCAGATCTTCAAGTAAATAACTTATAGAACAAAAGTAGTTATTTTAGGGTTTTCAATTTTAAACTATTAACAAAATTCTGATCTTCAAGTAAATAACTTAAGGAACTAAAGTATTAGTTAGGAGATTTTGATTTTAAATTGCTACAAAATTCTGTTCTACAAGTAAATAACTTATAGAACAAAGGTAGTTATTTTAGAGTTTTCAATTTTAAACTATTAACAATATTCTGATCTTCAAGTAAATAACTTATAGAACAGAAGTAGTTATTTTAGGGTTTTCAATTTTAAACTATTAACAAAATACTGATCTTCATGTAAATAACTTATAGAACAGAAGTAGTTAATTAAGAGTTTTTAATTTTAAACTATTAACAAAATGCAGATCTTCAAGTAAATAACTTATAGAACAAAAGTAGTTATTTTAGGGTTTTCAATTTTAAACTATTAGCAAAATTCTGATCTTCAAGTAAATAACTTATAGAACAGAAGTAGTTAATTTAGAGTTTTTAATTTTAAACTATTAACAAAATGCAGATCTTCAAGTAAATAACTTATAGAACAAAAGTAGTTATTTTAGGGTTTTCAATTTTAAACTATTAACAAAATACTGATCTTCATATACTTAACTTATAGAACTGAAGTAGTTAATTTAGAGTTTTTAATTTTAAACTATTAACAAAATGCAGATCTTCAAGTAAATAACTTATAGAACAAAAGTAGTTATTTTAGGGTTTTCAATTTTAAACTATTAACAAAATACTGATCTTCATATACTTAACTTATAGAACAGAAGTAGTTAATTTAGAGTTTTTAATTTTAAACTATTAACAAAATGCAGATCTTCAAGTAAATAACTTATAGAACAAAAGTAATTATTTTAGGGTTTTCAATTTTAAACTATTAGCAAAATTCTGATCTTCAAGTAAATAACTTAAAGAACTAAAGTATTAGTTAGAAGATTTTGATTTTACATTGCTACAAAATTCTGTTCTTCAAGTAAATAACTTATAGAACAAAAGTAGTTATTTTAGGGTTTTCAATTTTAAACTATTAACAAAATTCTGATCTTCAAGTAAATAACTTACGGAACTAAAGTATTAGTTAGAAGATTTTGATTTTAAATTGCTACAAAATTCTGTTCTACAAGTAAATAACTTATAGAACAAATGTAGTTATTTTAGAGTTTTCAATTTTAAACTATTAACAATATTCTGATCTTCATCTATATAACTTATAGAACAGAAGTAGTTATTTTAGGGTTTTCAATTTTAAACTATTAACAAAATACTGATCTTCATGTAAATAACTTATAGAACAGAAGTAGTTAATTTAGAGTTTTTAATTTTAAACTATTAACAAAATGCAGATCTTCAAGTAAATAACTTATAGAACAAAAGTAGTTATTTTAGGGTTTTCAATTTTAAACTATTAGCAAAATTCTGATCTTCAAGTAAATAACTTAAAGAACTAAAGTATTAGTTAGAAGATTTTGATTTTACATTGCTACAAAATTCTGTTCTTCAAGTAAATAACTTATAGAACAAAAGTAGTTATTTTAGGGTTTTCAATTTAAAACTATTAACAAAATACTGATCTTCATGTAAATAACTTATAGAACAGAAGTAGTTAATTTAGTATTTTTAATTTTAAACTCTTAACAAAATGCAGATCTTCAAGTAAATAACTTATAGAACAAAAGTAGTTATTTTAGGGTTTTCAATTTTAAACTATTATAAAATTCTGATCTTCAAGTAAATAACTTAAAGAACTAAAGTATTAGTTAGAAGATTTTGACTTTACATTGCTACAAAATTCTGTTCTTCAAGTAAATAACTTATAGAACAAAAGTAGTTATTTTAGGGTTTTCAATTTTAAACTATTAACAAAATTCTGATCTTCAAGTAAATAACTTAAGGAACTAAAGTATTAGTTAGAAGATTTTGATTTTAAGTTGTTACAAAATTCTGTTCTTCAAGTAAATAACTTATAGAACAAAAGTAGTTATTTTAGAGTTTTCAATTTTAAACTATTAACAAAATTCTGATCTTCAAGTAAATAACTTATAGAACAGAAGTAGTTAATTTAGAGTTTTTAATTTTAAACTACTAACAAAATGCAGATCTTCAAGTAAATAACTTATAGAACAAAAGTAGTTATTTTAGGGTTTTCAATTTTAAGCTATTAGCAAAATTCTGATCTTCAAGTAAATAACTTAAAGAACTAAAGTATTAGTTAGAAGATTTTGATTTTACATTGCTACAAAATTCTGTTCTTCAAGTAAATAACTTATAGAACAAAAGTAGTTATTTTAGGGTTTTCAATTTTAAACTATTAACAAAATACTGATCTTCATGTAAATAACTTATAGAACAGAAGTAGTTAATTTAGAATTTTTAATTTTAAACTATTAACAAAATGCAGATCTTGAAGTAAGTAACTTATAGAACAAAAGTAGTTATTTTAGGGTTTTCAATTTTAAACTATTATAAAATTCTGATCATCAAGTAAATAACTTAAAGAACTAAAGTATTAGTTAGAAGATTTTGACTTTACATTGCTACAAAATTCTGTTCTTCAAGTAAATAACTTATAGAACATGAGTAGTTATTTAAGGGTTTTCAATTTTAAACTATTAACAACATTCTGATCTTCAAGTAAATAACTTAAGGAACTAAAGTATTAGTTAGAAGATTTTGATTTTAAGTTGCTACAAAATTCTGTTCTTCAAGTAAATAACTTATAGAACAAAAGTAGTTATTTTAGAGTTTTCAATTTTAAACTATTAACAATATTCTGATCTTCATCTATATAACTTATAGAACAGAAGTAGTTATTTTAGGGTTTTCAATTTTAAACTATTAACAAAATACTGATCTTCATGTAAATAACTTATAGAACAGAAGTAGTTAATTTAGAGTTTTTAATTTTAAACTATTACCAAAATGCAGATCTTCAAGTAAATAACTTATAGAACAAAAGTAGTTATTTTAGGGTTTTCAATTTTAAACTATTAGCAAAATTCTGATCTTCAAGTAAATAACTTAAAGAACTAAAGTATTAGTTAGAAGATTTTGATTTTACATTGCTACAAAATTCTGTTCTTCAAGTAAATAACTTATAGAACAAAAGTAGTTATTTTAGGGTTTTCAATTTTAAACTATTAACAAAATACTGATCTTCATGTAAATAACTTATAGAACAGAAGTATTTAATTTAGAATTTTTAATTTTAAATTCTTAACAAAATGCAGATCTTCAAGTAAATAACTTATAGAACAAAAGTAGTTATTTTAGGGTTTTCAATTTTAAACTATTATAAAATTCTGATCTTCAAGTAAATAACTTAAAGAACTAAAGTATTAGTTAGAAGATTTTGACTTTACATTGCTACAAAATTCTGTTCTTCAAGTAAATAACTTATAGAACAAAAGTAGTTATTTTAGGGTTTTCAATTTTAAACTATTAACAAAATTCTGATCTTCAAGTAAATAACTTAAGGAACTAAAGTATTAGTTAGAAGATTTTGATTTTAAGTTGTTACAAAATTCTGTTCTTCAAGTAAATAACTTATAGAACAAAAGTAGTTATTTTAGAGTTTTCAATTTTAAACTATTAACAAAATTCTGATCTTCAAGTAAATAACTTATAGAACAGAAGTAGTTAATTTAGAGTTTTTAATTTTAAACTACTAACAAAATGCAGATCTTCAAGTAAATAACTTATAGAACAAAAGTAGTTATTTTAGGGTTTTCAATTTTAAACTATTAGCAAAATTCTGATCTTCAAGTAAATAACTTAAAGAACTAAAGTATTAGTTAGAAGATTTTGATTTTACATTGCTACAAAATTCTGTTCTTCAAGTAAATAACTTATAGAACAAAAGTAGTTATTTTAGGGTTTTCAATTTTAAACTATTAACAAAATAATGATCTTCATGTAAATAACTTATAGAACAGAAGTAGTTAATTTAGAATTTTTAATTTTAAACTATTAACAAAATGCAGATCTTGAAGTAAATAACTTATAGAACAAAAGTAGTTATTTTAGGGTTTTCAATTTTAAACTATTATAAAATTCTGATCATCAAGTAAATAACTTAAAGAACTAAAGTATTAGTTAGAAGATTTTGACTTTACATTGCTACAAAATTCTGTTCTTCAAGTAAATAACTTATAGAACAAAAGTAGTTATTTAAGGGTTTTCAATTTTAAACTATTAACAACATTCTGATCTTCAAGTAAATAACTTAAGGAACTAAAGTATTAGTTAGAAGATTTTGATTTTAAGTTGCTACAAAATTCTGTTCTTCAAGTAAATAACTTATAGAACAAAAGTAGTTATTTTAGAGTTTTCAATTTTAAACTATTATCAAAATTCTGATCTTCAAGTAAATAACTTATAGAACAGAAGTAGTTAATTTAGAGTTTTTAATTTTAAACTACTAACAAAATGCAGATCTTCAAGTAAATAACTTATAGAACAAAATTAGTTATTTTAGGGTTTTCAATTTTAAACTATTATAAAATTCTGATCTTCAAGTAAATAACTTAAAGAACTAAAGTATTAGTTAGAAGATTTTGACTTTACATTGCTACAAAATTCTGTTCTTCAAGTAAATAACTTATAGAACAAAAGTAGTTATTTTAGGGTTTTCAATTTTAAACTATTAACAAAATACTGATCTTCATGTAAATAACTTATAGAACAGAAGTAGTTAATTTAGAATTTTTAATTTTAAACTATTAACAAAATGCAGATCTTGAAGTAAATAACATATAGAACAAAAGTAGTTATTTTAGGGTTTTCAATTTTAAACTATTATAAAATTCTGATCATCAAGTAAATAACTTAAAGAACTAAAGTATTAGTTAGAAGATTTTGACTTTACATTGCTACAAAATTCTGTTCTTCAAGTAAATAACTTATAGAACAAAAGTAGTTATTTAAGGGTTTTCAATTTTAAACTATTAACAACATTCTGATCTTCAAGTAAATAACTTAAGGAACTAAAGTATTAGTTAGAAGATTTTGATTTTAAGTTGCTACAAAATTCTGTTCTTCAAGTAAATAACTTATAGAACAAAAGTAGTTATTTTAGAGTTTTCAATTTTAAACTATTATCAAAATTCTGATCTTCAAGTAAATAACTTATAGAACAGAAGTAGTTAATTTAGAGTTTTTAATTTTAAACTACTAACAAAATGCAGATCTTCAAGTAAATAACTTATAGAACAAAATTAGTTATTTTAGGGTTTTCAATTTTAAACTATTATAAAATTCTGATCTTCAAGTAAATAACTTAAAGAACTAAAGTATTAGTTAGAAGATTTTGACTTTACATTGCTACAAAATTCTGTTCTTCAAGTAAATAACTTATAGAACAAAAGTAGTTATTTTAGGGTTTTCAATTTTAAACTATTAACAAAATTCTGATCTTCAAGTAAATAACTTAAGGAACTAAAGTATTAGTTAGAAGATTTTGATTTTAAATTGCTACAAAATTCTGTTCTACAAGTAAATAACTTATAGAACTAAAGTAGTTATTTTAGAGTTTTCAATTTTAAACTATTAACAATATTCTGATCTTCAAGTAAATAACTTATAGAACAAAAGTAGTTATTTTAGGGTTTTCAATTTTAAACTATTAACAAAATTCTGATCTTCAAGTAAATAACTTAAGGAACTAAAGTATTAGTTAGAAGATTTTGATTTTAAATTGCTACAAAATTCTGTTCTACAAGTAAATAACTTATAGAACAAAAGTAGTTATTTTAGGGTTTTCAATTTTAAACTATTAACAAAATACTGATCTTCATGTAAATAACTTATAGAACAGACGTAGTTAATTTAGAGTTTTTAATTTTAAACTATTAACAAAATGCAGATCTTCAAGTAAATAACTTATAGAACAAAAGTAGTTATTTTAGGGTTTTCAATTTTAAACTATTAACAAATTACTGATCTTCATATACTTAACTTATAGAACAGAAGTAGTTAATTTAGAGTTTTTAATTTTAAACTATTAACAAAATCCTAATCTTCAAGTAAATAACTTAAGGAACTAAAGTATTAGTTAGAAGATTTTGATTTTAAATTGCTACAAAATTCTGTTCTACAAGTAAATAACATATAGAACTAAAGTAGTTATTTTAGAGTTTTCAATTTTAAACTATTAACAATATTCTGATCTTCAAGTAAATAACTTATAGAACAAAAGTAGTTATTTTAGGGTTTTCAATTTTAAACTATTAACAAAATCCTGATCTTCAAGTAAATAACTTAAAGAACTAAAGTATTAGTTAAAAGATTTTGATTTTAAATTGCTACAAAATTCTGTTCTACAAGTAAATAACTTATAGAACAAAAGTAGTTATTTTAGAGTTTTCAATTTTAAACTATTAACAATATTCTGATCTTCAAGTAAATAACTTATAGAACAGAAGTAGTTATTTTAGGGTTTTCAATTTTAAACTATTAACAAAATACTGATCTTCATGTAAATAACTTATAGAACAGAAGTAGTTAATTTAGAGTTTTTAATTTTAAACTATTAACAAAATGCAGATTTTCAAGTAAATAACTTGTAGAACAAAAGTAGTTATTTTAGGGTTTTCAATTTTAAACTATTAACAAAATTCTGATCTTCAAGTAAATAACTTAAGGAACTAAAGTATTAGTTAGAAGATTTTGATTTTAAATTGCTAAAAATTCTGTTCTACAAGTAAATAACTTATAGAACAAAAGTAGTTATTTTAGGGTTTTCAATTTTAAACTATTAACAATATTCTGATCTTCAAGTAAATAACTTATAGAACAAAAGTAGTTATTTTAGGGTTTTCAATTTTAAACTATTAACAAAATTCTGATCTTCAAGTAAATAACTTAAGGAACTAAAGTATTAGTTAGAAGATTTTGATTTTAAATTGCTAAAAATTCTGTTCTACAAGTAAATAACTTATAGAACAAAAGTAGTTATTTTAGGGTTTTCAATTTTAAACTATTAACAAAATACTGATCTTCATGTAAATAACTTATAGAACAAAAGTAGTTATTTTAGGGTTTTCAATTTTAAACTATTAACAAAATACTGATCTTCATGTAAATAACTTATAGAACAGAAGTAGTTAATTTAGAATTTTTAATTTTAAACTATTAACAAAATGCAGATCTTCAAGTAAATAACTTATAGAACAAAAGTAGTTATTTTAGGGTTTTCAATTTCAAACTATTATAAAATTCTGATCTTCAAGTAAATAACTTAAAGAACTAAAGAACTGAAGATTTTGACTTTACATTGCTACAAAATTCTGTTCTTCAAGTAAATAACTTATAGAACAAAAGTAGTTATTTAAGGGTTTTCAATTTTAAACTATTAACAAAATTCTGATCTTCAAGTTAATAACTTAAGGAACTAAAGTATTAGTTAGAAGATTTTGATTTTAAGTTGCTACAAAATTCTGTTCTTCAAGTAAATAACTTATAGAACAAAAGTAGTTATTTTAGAGTTTTCAATTTTAAACTATTAACAAAATTCTGATCTTCAAGTAAATAACTTATAGAACAGAAGTAGTTAATTTAGAGTTTTTAATTTTAAACTACTAACAAAATGCAGATCTTCAAGTAAATAACTTAAGGAACTAAAGTATTAGTTAGAAGATTTTGATTTTAAATTGCTACAAAATTCTGTTCTACAAGTAAATAACATATAGAACTAAAGTAGTTATTTTAGAGTTTTCAATTTTAAACTATTAACAATATTCTGATCTTCAAGTAAATAACTTATAGAACAAAAGTAGTTATTTTAGGGTTTTCAATTTTAAACTATTAACAAAATCCTGATCTTCAAGTAAATAACTTAAAGAACTAAAGTATTAGTTAGAAGATTTTGATTTTACATTGCTACAAAATTCTGTTCTTCAAGTAAATAACTTATAGAACAAAAGTAGTTATTTTAGGGTTTTCAATTTTAAACTATTAACAAAATACTGATCTTCATGTAAATAACTTATAGAACAGAAGTAGTTAATTTAGAGTTTTTAATTTTAAACTACTAACAAAATGCAGATCTTCAAGTAAATAACTTATAGAACAAAATTAGTTATTTTAGGGTTTTCAATTTTAAACTATTATAAAATTCTGATCTTCAAGTAAATAACTTAAAGAACTAAAGTATTAGTTAGAAGATTTTGACTTTACATTGCTACAAAATTCTGTTCTTCAAGTAAATAACTTATAGAACAAAAGTAGTTATTTTAGGGTTTTCAATTTTAAACTTTTAACAAAATTCTGATCTTCAAGTAAATAACTTAAGGAACTAAAGTATTAGTTAGAAGATTTTGATTTTAAATTGCTACAAAATTCTGTTCTACAAGTAAATAACTTATAGAACTAAAGTAGTTATTTTAGAGTTTTCAATTTTAAACTATTAACAATATTCTGATCTTCAAGTAAATAACTTATGGAACAAAAGTAGTTATTTTAGGGTTTTCAATTTTAAACTATTAACAAAATTCTGATCTTCAAGTAAATAACTTAAGGAACTAAAGTATTAGTTAGAAGATTTTGATTTTAAATTGCTACAAAATTCTGTTCTACAAGTAAATAACTTATAGAACAAAAGTAGTTATTTTAGGGTTTTCAATTTTAAACTATTAACAAAATACTGATCTTCATGTAAATAACTTATAGAACAGACGTAGTTAATTTAGAGTTTTTAATTTTAAACTATTAACAAAATGCAGATCTTCAAGTAAATAACTTATAGAACAAAAGTAGTTATTTTAGGGTTTTCAATTTTAAACTATTAACAAATTACTGATCTTCATATACTTAACTTATAGAACAGAAGTAGTTAATTTAGAGTTTTTAATTTTAAACTATTAACAAAATCCTGATCTTCAAGTAAATAACTTAAGGAACTAAAGTATTAGTTAGAAGATTTTGATTTTAAATTGCTACAAAATTCTGTTCTACAAGTAAATAACATATAGAACTAAAGTAGTTATTTTAGAGTTTTCAATTTTAAACTATTAACAATATTCTGATCTTCAAGTAAATAACTTATAGAACAAAAGTAGTTATTTTAGGGTTTTCAATTTTAAACTATTAACAAAATCCTGATCTTCAAGTAAATAACTTAAAGAACTAAAGTATTAGTTAAAAGATTTTGATTTTAAATTGCTACAAAATTCTGTTCTACAAGTAAATAACTTATAGAACAAAAGTAGTTATTTTAGAGTTTTCAATTTTAAACTATTAACAATATTCTGATCTTCAAGTAAATAACTTATAGAACAGCAGTAGTTATTTTAGGGTTTTCAATTTTAAACTATTAACAAAATACTGATCTTCATGTAAATAACTTATAGAACAGAAGTAGTTAATTTAGAGTTTTTAATTTTAAACTATTAACAAAATGCAGATTTTCAAGTAAATAACTTATAGAACAAAAGTAGTTATTTTAGGGTTTTCAATTTTAAACTATTAACAAAATTCTGATCTTCAAGTAAATAACTTAAGGAACTAAAGTATTAGTTAGAAGATTTTGATTTTAAATTGCTAAAAATTCTGTTCTACAAGTAAATAACTTATAGAACAAAAGTAGTTATTTTAGGGTTTTCAATTTTAAACTATTAACAATATTCTGATCTTCAAGTAAATAACTTATAGAACAAAAGTAGTTATTTTAGGGTTTTCAATTTTAAACTATTAACAAAATTCTGAACTTCAAGTAAATAACTTAAGGAACTAAAGTATTAGTTAGAAGATTTTGATTTTAAATTGCTAAAAATTCTGTTCTACAAGTAAATAACTTATAGAACAAAAGTAGTTATTTTAGGGTTTTCAATTTTAAACTATTAACAAAATACTGATCTTCATGTAAATAACTTATAGAACAAAAGTAGTTATTTTAGGGTTTTCAATTTTAAACTATTAACAAAATACTGATCTTCATGTAAATAACTTATAGAACAAAAGTAGTTATTTTAGGGTTTTTAATTTTAAACTATTAACAAAATACTGATCTTCATATAAATAACTTATAGAACAGAAGTAGTTAATTTAGAATTTTTAATTTTAAACTATTAACAAAATGCAGATCTTCAAGTAAATAACTTATAGAACAAAAGTAGTTATTTTAGGGTTTTCAATTTCAAACTATTATAAAATTCTGATCTTCAAGTAAATAACTTAAAGAACTAAAGTATTAGTTAGAAGATTTTGACTTTACATTGCTACAAAATTCTGTTCTTCAAGTAAATAACTTATAGAACAAAAGTAGTTATTTAAGGGTTTTCAATTTTAAACTATTAACAAAATTCTGATCTTCAAGTTAATAACTTAAGGAACTAAAGTATTAGTTAGAAGATTTTGATTTTAAGTTGCTACAAAATTCTGTTCTTCAAGTAAATAACTTATAGAACAAAAGTAGTTATTTTAGAGTTTTCAATTTTAAACTATTAACAAAATTCTGATCTTCAAGTAAATAACTTATAGAACAGAAGTAGTTAATTTAGAGTTTTTAATTTTAAACTACTAACAAAATGCAGATCTTCAAGTAAATAACTTAAGGAACTAAAGTATTAGTTAGAAAATTTTGATTTTAAATTGCTACAAAATTCTGTTCTACAAGTAAATAACATATAGAACTAAAGTAGTTATTTTAGAGTTTTCAATTTTAAACTATTAACAATATTCTGATCTTCAAGTAAATAACTTATAGAACAAAAGTAGTTATTTTAGGGTTTTCAATTTTAAACTATTAACAAAATCCTGATCTTCAAGTAAATAACTTAAAGAACTAAAGTATTAGTTAAAAGATTTTGATTTTAAATTGCTACAAAATTCTGTTCTACAAGTAAATAACTTATAGAACAAAAGTAGTTATTTTAGAGTTTTCAATTTTAAACTATTAACAATATTCTGATCTTCAAGTAAATAACTTATAGAACAGAAGTAGTTATTTTAGGGTTTTCAATTTTAAACTATTAACAAAATACTGATCTTCATGTAAATAACTTATAGAACAGAAGTAGTTAATTTAGAGTTTTTAATTTTAAACTATTAACAAAATGCAGATTTTCAAGTAAATAACTTATAGAACAAAAGTAGTTATTTTAGGGTTTTCAATTTTAAACTATTAGCAAAATTCTGATCTTCAAGTAAATAACTTAAAGAACTAAAGTATTAGTTAGAAGATTTTGATTTTAAATTGCTAAAAATTCTGTTCTACAAGTAAATAACTTATAGAACAAAAGTAGTTATTTTAGGGTTTTCAATTTTAAACTATTAACAATATTCTGATCTTCAAGTAAATAACTTATAGAACAAAAGTAGTTATTTTAGGGTTTTCAATTTTAAACTATTAACAAAATTCTGATCTTCAAGTAAATAACTTAAGGAACTAAAGTATTAGTTAGAAGATTTTGATTTTAAATTGCTAAAAATTCTGTTCTACAAGTAAATAACTTATAGAACAAAAGTAGTTATTTTAGGGTTTTCAATTTTAAACTATTAACAAAATACTGATCTTCATGTAAATAACTTATAGAACAAAAGTAGTTATTTTAGGGTTTTCAATTTTAAACTATTAACAAAATACTGATCTTCATGTAAATAACTTATAGAACAAAAGTAGTTATTTTAGGGTTTTCAATTTTAAACTATTAACAAAATACTGATCTTCATGTAAATAACTTATAGAACAGAAGTAGTTAATTTAGAATTTTTAATTTTAAACTATTAACAAAATGCAGATCTTCAAGTAAATAACTTATAGAACAAAAGTAGTTATTTTAGGGTTTTCAATTTCAAACTATTATAAAATTCTGATCTTCAAGTAAATAACTTAAAGAACTAAAGTATTAGTTAGAAGATTTTGACTTTACATTGCTACAAAATTCTGTTCTTCAAGTAAATAACTTATAGAACAAAAGTAGTTATTTAAGGGTTTTCAATTTTAAACTATTAACAAAATTCTGATCTTCAAGTAAATAACTTAAGGAACTAAAGTATTAGATAGAAGATTTTGAGTTTAAGTTGCTACAAAATTCTGTTCTTCAAGTAAATAACTTATAGAACAAAAGTAGTTATTTTAGAGTTTTCAATTTTAAACTATTAACAAAATTCTGATCTTCAAGTAAATAACTTATAGAACAGAAGTAGTTAATTTAGAGTTTTTAATTTTAAACTACTAACAAAATGCAGATCTTCAAGTAAATAACTTATAGAACAAAATTAGTTATTTTAGGGTTTTCAATTTTAAACTATTATAAAATTCTGATCTTCAAGTAAATAACTTAAAGAACTAAAGTATTAGTTAGAAGATTTTGACTTTACATTGCTACAAAATTCTGTTCTTCAAGTAAATAACTTATAGAACAAAAGTAGTTATTTTAGGGTTTTCAATATTAAACTATTAACAAAATTCTGATCTTCAAGTAAATAACTTAAGGAACTAAAGTATTAGTTAGAAGATTTTGATTTTAAATTGCTACAAAATTCTGTTCTACAAGTAAATAACTTATAGAACTAAAGTAGTTATTTTAGAGTTTTTAATTTTAAACTATTAACAATATTCTGATCTTCAAGTAAATAACTTATAGAACAAAAGTAGTTATTTTAGGGTTTTCAATTTTAAACTATTAACAAAATTCTGATCTTCAAGTAAATAACTTAAAGAACTAAAGTATTAGTTAGAAGATTTTGATTTTAAATTGCTAAAAATTCTGTTCTACAAGTAAATAACTTATAGAACAAAAGTAGTTATTTTAGGGTTTTCAATTTTAAACTATTAACAAAATACTGATCTTCATGTAAATAACTTATAGAACAAAAGTAGTTTTTTTTGGGGTTTCAATTTTAAACTATTAACAAAATACTGATCTTCAAGTAAATAACTTATAGAACAGAAGTAGTTAATTTAGAGTTTTTAATTTTAAACTATTAACAAAATGCAGATCTTCAAGTAAATAACTTATAGAACAAAAGTAGTTATTTTAGGGTTTTCAATTTTAAACTATTAACAAATTACTGATCTTCATATACTTAGCTTATAGAACAGAAGTAGTTAATTTAGAGTTTTTAATTTTAAACTATTAACAAAATGCAGATCTTCAAGTAAATAACTTATAGAACAAAAGTAGTTATTTTAGGGTTTTCAATTTTAAACTATTAACAAAATTCTGATCTTCAAGTAAATAACTTAAAGAACTAAAGTATTAGTTAGAAGATTTTGATTTTAAATTGCTAAAAATTCTGTTCTACAAGTAAATAACTTATAGAACAAAAGTAGTTATTTTAGGGTTTTCAATTTTAAACTATTAACAAAATACTGATCTTCATATACTTAACTTATAGAACAGAAGTAGTTAATTTAGAGTTTTTAATTTTAAACTATTAGCAAAATTCTGATCTTCAAGTAAATAACTTAAAGAACTAAAGTATTAGTTAGAAGATTTTGATTTTACATTGCTACAAAATTCTTTTCTTCAAGTAAATAACTTATAGAACAGAAGTAGTTAATTTAGAGTTTTTAAATTTAAACTATTAACAAAATGCACATCTTCAAGTAAATAACTTATAGAACAAAAGTAGTTATTTTAGGGTTTTCAATTTTAAACTATTAACAAAATTCTGATCTTCAAGTAAATAACTTAAGGAACTAAAGTATTAGTTAGAAGATTTTGATTTTAAATTGCTACAAAATTCTGTTCTACAAGTAAATAACTTATAAAACAAAAGTAGTTATTTTAGAGTTTTCAATTTTAAACTATTAACAATATTCTGATCTTCAAGTAAATAACTTATAGAACAGAAGTAGTTATTTTAGGGTTTTCAATTTTAAACTATTAACAAAATACTGATCTTCATGTAAATAACTTATAGAACAGAAGTAGTTAATTTAGAGTTTTTAATTTTAAACTATTAACAAAATGCAGATCTTCAAGTAAATAACTTATAGAACAAAAGTAGTTGTTTTAGGGTTTTCAATTTTAAACTATTAGCAAAATTCTGATCTTCAAGTAAATAACTTAAAGAACTAAAGTATTAGTGAGAAGATTTTGATTGTACATTGCTACAAAATTCTGTTCTTCAAGTAAATAACTTATAGAACAAAAGTAGTTATTTTAGGGTTTTCAATTTTAAACTATTAACAAAATTCTGATCTTCAAGTAAATAACTTAAGGAACTAAAGTATTAGTTAGAAGATTTTGATTTTAAATTGCTACAAAATTCTGTTCTACAAGTAAATAACTTATAGAACTAAAGTAGTTATTTTAGAGTTTTCAATTTTAAACTATTAACAATATTCTGATCTTCAAGTAAATAACTTATAGAACAAAAGTAGTTATTTTAGGGTTTTCAATTTTAAACTATTAACAAAATTCTGATCTTCAAGTAAATAACTTAAGGAACTAAAGTATTAGTTAGAAGATTTTGATTTTAAATTGCTACAAAATTCTGTTCTACAAGTAAATAACTTATAGAACAAAAGTAGTTATTTTAGGGTTTTCAATTTTAAACTATTAACAAAATACTGATCTTCATGTAAATAACTAATAGAACAAAAGTAGTTATTTTAGGGTTTTCAATTTTAAACTATTAACTAAATACTGATCTTCAAGTAAATAACTTATAGAACAGAAGTAGTTAATTTAGAGTTTTTAATTTTAAACTATTAACAAAATGCAGATCTTCAAGTAAATAACTTATAGAACAAAAGTAGTTATTTTAGGGTTTTCAATTTTAAACTATTAACAAAATACTGATCTTCATATACTTAACTTATAGAACAGAAGTAGTTAATTTAGAGTTTTTAATTTTAAACTATTAACAAAATGCAGATCTTCAAGTAAATAACTTATAGAACAAAAGTAGTTATTTTAGGGTTTTCAATTTTAAACTATTAACAAAATACTGATCTTCAAGTATATAACTTAAAGAACTAAAGTATTAGTTAGAAGATTTTGATTTTACATTGCTACAAAATTCTGTTCTACAAGTAAATAACTTATAGAACAAAAGTAGTTATTTTAGAGTTTTCAATTTTAAACTATTAACAATATTCTGATCTTCAAGTAAATAACTTATAGAACAGAAGTAGTTAATTTAGAGTTTTTAATTTTAAACTATTAACAAAATGCAGATCTTCAAGTAAATAACTTATAGAACAGAAGTAGTTAATTTAGAGTTTTTAATTTTAAACTATTAGCAAAATTCTGATCTTCAAGTAAATAACTTAAAGAACTAAATTATTAGTTAGAAGATTTTGATTTTACAGTGCTACAAAATTCTGTTCTTCAAGTAAATAACTTATAGAACAAAAGTAGTTATTTTAGGGTTTTCAATTTTAAACTATTAACAAAATACTGATCTTCATGTAAATAATTTATAGAACAGAAGTAGTTAATTTAGAGTTTTTAATTTTAAACTATTAACAAAATGCAGATCTTCAAGTAAATAACTTATAGAACAAAAGTAGTTATTTTAGGGTTTTCAATTTTAAACTATTAACAAAATTCTGATCTTCAAGTAAATAACTTAAGGAACTAAAGTATTAGTTAGGAGATTTTGATTTTAAATTGCTACAAAATTCTGTTCTACAAGTAAATAACTTATAGAACAAAAGTAGTTATTTTAGAGTTTTCAATTTTAAACTATTAACAATATTCTGATCTTCAAGTAAATAACTTATAGAACAGAAGTAGTTATTTTAGGGTTTTCAATTTTAAACTATTAACAAAATACTGATCTTCATGTAAATAACTTATAGAACAGAAGTAGTTAATTAAGAGTTTTTAATTTTAAACTATTAACAAAATGCAGATCTTCAAGTAAATAACTTATAGAACAAAAGTAGTTATTTTAGGGTTTTCAATTTTAAACTATTAGCAAAATTCTGATCTTCAAGTAAATAACTTATAGAACAGAAGTAGTTAATTTAGAGTTTTTAATTTTAAACTATTAACCAAATGCAGATCTTCAAGTAAATAACTTATAGAACAAAAGTAGTTATTTTAGGGTTTTCAATTTTAAACTATTAGCAAAATTCTGATCTTCAAGTAAATAACTTAAAGAACTAAAGTATTAGTTAGAAGATTTTGATTTTACATTGCTACAAAATTCTGTTCTTCAAGTAAATAACTTATAGAACAAAAGTAGTTATTTTAGGGTTTTCAATTTTAAACTATTAACAAAATTCTGATCTTCAAGTAAATAACTTACGGAACTAAAGTATTAGTTAGAAGATTTTGATTTTAAATTGCTACAAAATTCTGTTCTACAAGTAAATAACTTATAGAACAAAAGTAGTTATTTTAGAGTTTTCAATTTTAAACTATTAACAATATTCTGATCTTCATCTATATAACTTATAGAACAGAAGTAGTTATTTTAGGGTTTTCAATTTTAAACTATTAACAAAATACTGATCTTCATGTAAATAACTTATAGAACAGAAGTAGTTAATTTAGAGTTTTTAATTTTAAACTATTAACAAAATGCAGATCTTCAAGTAAATAACTTATAGAACAGAAGTAGTTAATTTAGAGTTTTTAATTTTAAACTATTAGCAAAATTCTGATCTTCAAGTAAATAACTTAAAGAACTAAATTATTAGTTAGAAGATTTTGATTTTACATTGCTACAAAATTCTGTTCTTCAAGTAAATAACTTATAGAACAAAAGTAGTTATTTTAGGGTTTTCAATTTTAAACTATTAACAAAATACTGATCTTCATGTAAATAATTTATAGAACAGAAGTAGTGAATTTAGAGTTTTTAATTTTAAACTATTAACAAAATGCAGATCTTCAAGTAAATAACTTATAGAACAAAAGTAGTTATTTTAGGGTTTTCAATTTTAAACTATTAACAAAATTCTGATCTTCAAGTAAATAACTTAAGGAACTAAAGTATTAGTTAGGAGATTTTGATTTTAAATTGCTACAAAATTCTGTTCTACAAGTAAATAACTTATAGAACAAAAGTAGTTATTTTAGAGTTTTCAATTTTAAACTATTAACAATATTCTGATCTTCAAGTAAATAACTTATAGAACAGAAGTAGTTATTTTAGGGTTTTCAATTTTAAACTATTAACAAAATACTGATCTTCATGTAAATAACTTATAGAACAGAAGTAGTTAATTAAGAGTTTTTAATTTTAAACTATTAACAAAATGCAGATCTTCAAGTAAATAACTTATAGAACAAAAGTAGTTATTTTAGGGTTTTCAATTTTAAACTATTAGCAAAATTCTGATCTTCAAGTAAATAACTTAAAGAACTAAAGTATTAGTTAGAAGATTTTGATTTTACATTGCTACAAAATTCTGTTCTTCAAGTAAATAACTTATAGAACAAAAGTAGTTATTTTAGGGTTTTCAATTTTAAACTATTAACAAAATACTGATCTTCATGTAAATAACTTATAGAACAGAAGTAGTTAATTTAGAATTTTTAATTTTAAACTATTAACAAAATGCAGATCTTGAAGTAAATAACTTATAGAACAAAAGTAGTTATTTTAGGGTTTTCAATTTTAAACTATTATAAAATTCTGATCATCAAGTAAATAACTTAAAGAACTAAAGTATTAGTTAGAAGATTTTGACTTTACATTGCTACAAAATTCTGTTCTTCAAGTAAATAACTTATAGAACAAAAGTAGTTATTTAAGGGTTTTCAATTTTAAACTATTAACAAAATTCTGATCTTCAAGTAAATAACTTAAGGAACTAAAGTATTAGTTAGAAGATTTTGATTTTAAGTTGCTACAAAATTCTGTTCTTCAAGTAAATAACTTATAGAACAAAAGTAGTTATTTTAGAGTTTTCAATTTTAAACTATTATCAAAATTCTGATCTTCAAGTAAATAACTTATAGAACAGAAGTAGTTAATTTAGAGTTTTTAATTTTAAACTACTAACAAAATGCAGATCTTCAAGTAAATAACTTATAGAACAAAATTAGTTATTTTAGGGTTTTCAATTTTAAACTATTATAAAATTCTGATCTTCAAGTAAATAACTTAAAGAACTAAAGTATTAGTTAGAAGATTTTGACTTTACATTGCTACAAAATTCTGTTCTTCAAGTAAATAACTTATAGAACATGTAACATGACAAAATGCATTTTGTCATTTACATTTCTTTTACAAGCTTCCCGACTGAAACGCCACTGTGTTTTTTTAGTGTTTATAGTTGGTAGCTCGTCGAAGTTATCTATAGGAACGCCATTGCGCGTAGATTTCTTGAATGATTTGCGTGCAATCGTTCGAGTTCATTTTAAATTTCGTTATGTATGTGTTATAATTTAGTTTTGCCGTTTAGCGGGTAAATATAATTTTTCCGACTAATTAATTTGTAGTAACAAATTATATTTCAGCACCCAGATTACGGGTTAATTCATTTTAATTATAATTATTCGTTATTGGAAATATAAATATGGTCGTCGCACCTGGTCATGTTATCATATGTGGAAATCTTTTCTGTATTCAACATTTGTTGTTAAAGTTGCGATGGCTTAAGTTTTAAATAACCATCTGTTGGAAGATGTGAAGTGGATAAAATAAGTAGTAGCAATTTCCCGAGGAATGATTAGCTTTATTATTTTGGTTTCGATGCCGATGGTTGGATTTTTGTAAAATTTGTAAGAGGCTTTTCCTTATGAATTCGTTTGCGCCTAAGGATCGAGATTATTGTGAAATTGAAGAGTCAGACTTCGTGGACTTTGGTAGTTGCGTGTACGTTCGATCCTGGACACGGATTTATGTTTTGTTGGGATGCGAGATTTCGACTTTCAGCAGATGTTTGGTTTATGAAGATGCGACAGTAGAAATTAATTTGAATTTGCAGTCACACTTTCTCGATTGATGAGTTTTGAAATGGCAAACATGTTGATTTTATAATAAGTATTTTGTGGGCTCTATTTGTAGATTTTATACCTGGATGGTGGACCAACGTAATGATGAAGTAAGGATATTGAATTCGAAGGAGATACACTTTGCATAGTCGTGAAATTGGTAGCATTGCATTCAGGGTAAGTCTCTTAGAGATACATTTACTTATTTGTTAATGATGCTGTATGCCAGGTTCTATTTTGATATCAGTAATAGCCGAGATAATGAATTCCGGTGTGCAATTTAATTTCTGCTAGAGCATAACTTCGTTATGTTGATTTATCCTCCTCAGGGATGATCAATTGTATTTTTGCTTAATAACTGAATTTACCCCTCAGGTGGATGTCAGTATTTTACCTTGCATTTTTTTATTTTATTTTGTTTACTGTTATTATAATCTTCAATTATATACCAGCTTATCTTGATCATTATGTGTACGTTTTATGTAAGAGTAGTAGATTAATTAAACATTGTCGCCAACATCTTTCTTTCTATTTGTGTTTCTACGATAAGACGACCCTTCGTTTCTTCAGGTTTTATTAGTATTGACTGGCGTCCACATAACATCAGGTTTTTCATTTAGCTGATAAAATATCTGAGTACATAGTTGCGAATCCACGAGGTTTTTCGAAACACCCCGCTTCTCGAGAACTGCGTTTTAAGTAACACAGCTAGCTAACACGTGTAATTACATCTACGGTTAAGTAAGTGGCATTGTGTCAATGATTTGAGAGCAATTGTTGGTACACTTTAATGACGCCTCAACTTAGGGGCTTGAGGAAATTTTAACTTTCATTAGGACTTTGTTTTTGCGAAGGTATCCGTTGCACCTACCTGGTAACCGACGTAGAAGCTTAGTTCATACTCAGACGAAGTTGCTCTTTTTAACATCTCTCAGCTAAATATTTTTTCTTCTTTTCTAGACATGTTTAGTAATCACTAGTCTGCATACTTTAGTCATTCTGTCTATAATGCGTGCATTGTGGTGACTAACTTTTTTGATGGTCTTCGATTCAAAACCCTCGGTGTGGTTAATTTTTTAATGCTTTAGTATTTTGCGAGTCAATTATTAGAGTAGAGTACCAGCTCCCACCAAGTTTGTGGACAAATGGCATTGAAGCATTTGGGCGAACCTTGGATGAGGATAACTTGGCCCTCCCCTCCTAAGTGGCAGATTTGCTGAAGATTTGTCACAAATTAGTTTGTAGTAGTAATTTTGTAGTGGAGTTTGGCGCCGCCAGTGTTGGATTCTGTTGTATATAGTTAGATTTAAGTTTTAGTGGTGTTGAGGAATATGAGAGTTTGCGAGGTTAACTAGGTCCTGTTCTCTTATGTTGCCGAGGCACTAGAGTCCAATGCGTTTAGCCAAATCCACTATGGCGGTTCTGTACTTGGATGTGTTTCCCATTGCAGACTGTGAAAGTCCTTAAGGTATAATTGTGTGCCTACACCTAAGCCTCTCTGTTAGGAACTGGTTTTTTCCTTGGCAAAATTTTAGTGATGTTGAACGCTTCCAGCGGTTTTGAAGATTAATATGTTTCACGTTTTTCTCAACTCACGACCTTTTTTTGCATTTTCATTTTAGTGATCAAACTGGAAAATGTAAATTTGAATCGAATTTCCTGATTTATGGTGAATCTACACGATTGCATCCGTTGTTGGTTCGAGCTGATTTAACAGACGAATGGTTATCCAATCTGAGTTATATTTTGCGAGAATTTATGGAATTTCTAAATGTAAATTGTCTTATGAATTTATTTTTTATTGGGATTTTTCAATGTTTACACTATCGTGGATTTGATCTTATTGGTATGACGAGTGCCGCGAGATCCGCCGTTTGAATCCGAGAGGCGCGTCAGTTATTTTATTGGATGCACGATTTTGTTATAGAGAATGAACTTTGCGAAGTAAAAACATGATTCAAAGTCTTGTTTTTTATTCTTTTTACTTGGACTGACTTATGCGTTTTGTTTTCATTAAGGAATTTTTAGGCGTAGTAATCAACGATAGAAAATTTGTGTGTTGTAATTTAAGGAACCGATTCTCTTTTGAAATCCTACTTGCGGATTCTGGATGTTGGGGACTGTCGTTAGTGTGTTGTATAAGGAACCGATTTTCTTTTGAAATCCTACTTGCGGATTCTGGATATTGGAACTTTCGTTTATTTTTCCATTGTTGCTGGCTCGCTAGAGAATGAACTTTTGAGAATGAGTGTGTATTTCAGCTGCCTAGTTTGTCTTGTTAGGACACTGTTATGTTTAGGGGGTTGATTTTCTGTTTGGCTTATGTTTTTTCATAACAGACTGGTCTAAGGCTATACTTCATCTTTAGTTTTTGAAACGCGAAGATAGTACTTGTGATGCAGTTTCTGTCTAGCTAGGATTTTCACCTGTGGACACGATAAGACTTTACTTCTGTCTGATTTTCTTTTCTTTTTCAAAACCGAGGGCGGTTTAGAGTTAAGCAGGGGGGATGTGTAACATGACAAAATGCATTTTGTCATTTACATTTCTTTTACAAGCTTCCCGACTGAAACGCCACTGTGTTTTTTTAGTGTTTATAGTTGGTAGCTCGTCGAAGTTATCTATAGGAACGCCATTGCGCGTAGATTTCTTGAATGATTTGCGTGCAATCGTTCGAGTTCATTTTAAATTTCGTTATGTATGTGTTATAATTTAGTTTTGCCGTTTAGCGGGTAAATATAATTTTTCCGACTAATTAATTTGTAGTAACAAATTATATTTCAGCACCCAGATTACGGGTTAATTCATTTTAATTATAATTATTCGTTATTGGAAATATAAATATGGTCGTCGCACCTGGTCATGTTATCATATGTGGAAATCTTTTCTGTATTCAACATTTGTTGTTAAAGTTGCGATGGCTTAAGTTTTAAATAACCATCTGTTGGAAGATGTGAAGTGGATAAAATAAGTAGTAGCAATTTCCCGAGGAATGATTAGCTTTATTATTTTGGTTTCGATGCCGATGGTTGGATTTTTGTAAAATTTGTAAGAGGCTTTTCCTTATGAATTCGTTTGCGCCTAAGGATCGAGATTATTGTGAAATTGAAGAGTCAGACTTCGTGGACTTTGGTAGTTGCGTGTACGTTCGATCCTGGACACGGATTTATGTTTTGTTGGGATGCGAGATTTCGACTTTCAGCAGATGTTTGGTTTATGAAGATGCGACAGTAGAAATTAATTTGAATTTGCAGTCACACTTTCTCGATTGATGAGTTTTGAAATGGCAAACATGTTGATTTTATAATAAGTATTTTGTGGGCTCTATTTGTAGATTTTATACCTGGATGGTGGACCAACGTAATGATGAAGTAAGGATATTGAATTCGAAGGAGATACACTTTGCATAGTCGTGAAATTGGTAGCATTGCATTCAGGGTAAGTCTCTTAGAGATACATTTACTTATTTGTTAATGATGCTGTATGCCAGGTTCTATTTTGATATCAGTAATAGCCGAGATAATGAATTCCGGTGTGCAATTTAATTTCTGCTAGAGCATAACTTCGTTATGTTGATTTATCCTCCTCAGGGATGATCAATTGTATTTTTGCTTAATAACTGAATTTACCCCTCAGGTGGATGTCAGTATTTTACCTTGCATTTTTTTATTTTATTTTGTTTACTGTTATTATAATCTTCAATTATATACCAGCTTATCTTGATCATTATGTGTACGTTTTATGTAAGAGTAGTAGATTAATTAAACATTGTCGCCAACATCTTTCTTTCTATTTGTGTTTCTACGATAAGACGACCCTTCGTTTCTTCAGGTTTTATTAGTATTGACTGGCGTCCACATAACATCAGGTTTTTCATTTAGCTGATAAAATATCTAAGTACATAGTTGCGAATCCACGAGGTTTTTCGAAACACCCCGCTTCTCGAGAACTGCGTTTTAAGTAACACAGCTAGCTAACACGTGTAATTACATCTACGGTTAAGTAAGTGGCATTGTGTCAATGATTTGAGAGCAATTGTTGGTACAAACAAAAGTAGTTATTTTAGGGTTTTCAATTTTAAACTATTAACAAAATTCTGATCTTCAAGTAAATAACTTAAGGAACTAAAGTATTAGTTAGAATATTTTGATTTTAAATTGCTACAAAATTCTGTTCTACAAGTAAATAACTTATAGAACTAAAGTAGTTATTTTAGAGTTTTCAATTTTAAACTATTAACAATATTCTGATCTTCAAGTAAATAACTTATAGAACAAAGGTAGTTATTTTAGGGTTTTCAATTTTAAACTATTAACAAAATTCTGATCTTCAAGTAAATAACTTAAGGAACTAAAGTATTAGTTAGAAGATTTTGATTTTAAATTGCTACAAAATTCTGTTCTACAAGTAAATAACTTATAGAACAAAAGTAGTTATTTTAGGGTTTTCAATTTTAAACTATTAACAAAATACTGATCTTTAAGTAAATAACTTATAGAACAGAAGTAGTTAATTTAGAGTTTTTAATTTTAAACTATTAACAAAATGCAGATCTTCAAGTAATAAACTAATAGAACAAAAGTAGTTATTTTAGGGTTTTCAATTTTAAACTATTAACAAATTACTGATCTTCATATACTTAACTTATAGAACAGAAGTAGTTAATTTAGAGTTTTTAATTTTAAACTATTAACAAAATGCATATATTAAAGTAAATAACTTATAGAACAAAATTAGTTATTTTAGGGTTTTCAATTTTAAACTATTAACAAAATCCTGATCTTCAAGTAAATAACTTAAGGAACTAAAGTATTAGTTAGAAGATTTTGATTTTAAATTGCTACAAAATTCTGTTCTACAAGTAAATAACATATAGAACTAAAGTAGTTATTATAGAGTTTTCAATTTTAAACTATTAACAATATTCTGATCTTGTAAATAACTTATAGAACAAAAGTAATTATTTTAGGGTTTTCAATTTTAAACTATTAACAAAATACTGATCTTCATGTAAATAACATATAGAACAGAAGTAGTTAATTTAGAGTTTTTAAATTTAAACTATTAACAAAATGCAGATCTTCAAGTAAATAACTTATAGAACAAAAGTAGTTATTTTAGGGTTTTCAATTTTAAACTATTAACAAAATCCTGATCTTCTAGTAAATAACTTAAAGAACTAAAGTATTAGTTAGAAGATTTTGATTTTAAATTGCTACAAAATTCTGTTCTACAAGTAAATAACTTATAGAACAAAAGTAGTTATTTTAGAGTTTTCAATTTTAAACTATTAACAATATTCTGATCTTCAAGTAGATAACTTATAGAACAGAAGTAGTTATTTTAGGGTTTTCAATTTTAAACTATTAACAAAATACTGATCTTCATGTAAATAACTTATAGAACAGAAGTAGTTAATTTAGAGTTTTTAATTTTAAACTATTAACAAAATGGAGATCTTCAAGTAAATAACTTATAGAACAAAAGTAGTTATTTTAGGGTTTTCAATTTTAAACTATTAGCAAAATTCTGATCTTCAAGTAAATAACTTAAAGAACTAAAGTATTAGTTAGAAGATTTTGATTTTACATTGCTACAAAATTCTGTTCTTCAAGTAAATAACTTATAGAACAAAAGTAGTTATTTTAGGGTTTTCAATTTTAAACTATTAACAAAATACTGATCTTCATGTAAATAACTTATAGAACAAAAGTAGTTATTTAAGGGTTTTCAATTTTAAACTATTATAAAATTCTGATCATCAAGTAAATAACTTAAAGAACTAAAGTATTAGTTAGAAGATTTTGACTTTACATTGCTACAAAATTCTGTTCTTCAAGTAAATAACTTATAGAACAAAAGTAGTTATTTAAGGGTTTTCAATTTTAAACTATTAACAACATTCTGATCTTCAAGTAAATAACTTAAGGAACTAAAGTATTAGTTAGAAGATTTTGATTTTAAGTTGCTACAAAATTCTGTTCTTCAAGTAAATAACTTATAGAACAAAAGTAGTTATTTTAGAGTTTTCAATTTTAAACTATTATCAAAATTCTGATCTTCAAGTAAATAACTTATAGAACAGAAGTAGTTAATTTAGAGTTTTTAATTTTAAACTACTAACAAAATGCAGATCTTCAAGTAAATAACTTATAGAACAAAATTAGTTATTTTAGGGTTTTCAATTTTAAACTATTATAAAATTCTGATCTTCAAGTAAATAACTTAAAGAACTAAAGTATTAGTTAGAAGATTTTGACTTTACATTGCTACAAAATTCTGTTCTTCAAGTAAATAACTTATAGAACAAAAGTAGTTATTTTAGGGTTTTCAATTTTAAACTATTAACAAAATTCTGATCTTCAAGTAAATAACTTAAGGAACTAAAGTATTAGTTAGAAGATTTTGATTTTAAATTGCTACAAAATTCTGTTCTACAAGTAAATAACTTATAGAACTAAAGTAGTTATTTTAGAGTTTTCAATTTTAAACTATTAACAATATTCTGATCTTCAAGTAAATAACTTATAGAACAAAAGTAGTTATTTTAGGGTTTTCAATTTTAAACTATTAACAAAATTCTGATCTTCAAGTAAATAACTTAAGGAACTAAAGTATTAGTTAGAAGATTTTGATTTTAAATTGCTACAAAATTCTGTTCTACAAGTAAATAACTTATAGAACAAAAGTAGTTATTTTAGGGTTTTCAATTTTAAACTATTAACAAAATACTGATCTTCATGTAAATAACTTATAGAACAGACGTAGTTAATTTAGAGTTTTTAATTTTAAACTATTAACAAAATGCAGATCTTCAAGTAAATAACTTATAGAACAAAAGTAGTTATTTTAGGGTTTTCAATTTTAAACTATTAACAAATTACTGATCTTCATATACTTAACTTATAGAACAGAAGTAGTTAATTTAGAGTTTTTAATTTTAAACTATTAACAAAATCCTAATCTTCAAGTAAATAACTTAAGGAACTAAAGTATTAGTTAGAAGATTTTGATTTTAAATTGCTACAAAATTCTGTTCTACAAGTAAATAACATATAGAACTAAAGTAGTTATTTTAGAGTTTTCAATTTTAAACTATTAACAATATTCTGATCTTCAAGTAAATAACTTATAGAACAAAAGTAGTTATTTTAGGGTTTTCAATTTTAAACTATTAACAAAATCCTGATCTTCAAGTAAATAACTTAAAGAACTAAAGTATTAGTTAAAAGATTTTGATTTTAAATTGCTACAAAATTCTGTTCTACAAGTAAATAACTTATAGAACAAAAGTAGTTATTTTAGAGTTTTCAATTTTAAACTATTAACAATATTCTGATCTTCAAGTAAATAACTTATAGAACAGAAGTAGTTATTTTAGGGTTTTCAATTTTAAACTATTAACAAAATACTGATCTTCATGTAAATAACTTATAGAACAGAAGTAGTTAATTTAGAGTTTTTAATTTTAAACTATTAACAAAATGCAGATTTTCAAGTAAATAACTTGTAGAACAAAAGTAGTTATTTTAGGGTTTTCAATTTTAAACTATTAACAAAATTCTGATCTTCAAGTAAATAACTTAAGGAACTAAAGTATTAGTTAGAAGATTTTGATTTTAAATTGCTAAAAATTCTGTTCTACAAGTAAATAACTTATAGAACAAAAGTAGTTATTTTAGGGTTTTCAATTTTAAACTATTAACAATATTCTGATCTTCAAGTAAATAACTTATAGAACAAAAGTAGTTATTTTAGGGTTTTCAATTTTAAACTATTAACAAAATTCTGATCTTCAAGTAAATAACTTAAGGAACTAAAGTATTAGTTAGAAGATTTTGATTTTAAATTGCTAAAAATTCTGTTCTACAAGTAAATAACTTATAGAACAAAAGTAGTTATTTTAGGGTTTTCAATTTTAAACTATTAACAAAATACTGATCTTCATGTAAATAACTTATAGAACAAAAGTAGTTATTTTAGGGTTTTCAATTTTAAACTATTAACAAAATACTGATCTTCATGTAAATAACTTATAGAACAAAAGTAGTTATTTTAGGGTTTTCAATTTTAAACTATTAACAAAATACTGATCTTCATGTAAATAACTTATAGAACAGAAGTAGTTAATTTAGAATTTTTAATTTTAAACTATTAACAAAATGCAGATCTTCAAGTAAATAACTTATAGAACAAAAGTAGTTATTTTAGGGTTTTCAATTTCAAACTATTATAAAATTCTGATCTTCAAGTAAATAACTTAAAGAACTAAAGAACTGAAGATTTTGACTTTACATTGCTACAAAATTCTGTTCTTCAAGTAAATAACTTATAGAACAAAAGTAGTTATTTAAGGGTTTTCAATTTTAAACTATTAACAAAATTCTGATCTTCAAGTTAATAACTTAAGGAACTAAAGTATTAGTTAGAAGATTTTGATTTTAAGTTGCTACAAAATTCTGTTCTTCAAGTAAATAACTTATAGAACAAAAGTAGTTATTTTAGAGTTGTCAATTTTAAACTATTAACAAAATTCTGATCTTCAAGTAAATAACTTATAGAACAGAAGTAGTTAATTTAGAGTTTTTAATTTTAAACTACTAACAAAATGCAGATCTTCAAGTAAATAACTTAAGGAACTAAAGTATTAGTTAGAAGATTTTGATTTTAAATTGCTACAAAATTCTGTTCTACAAGTAAATAACATATAGAACTAAAGTAGTTATTTTAGAGTTTTCAATTTTAAACTATTAACAATATTCTGATCTTCAAGTAAATAACTTATAGAACAAAAGTAGTTATTTTAGGGTTTTCAATTTTAAACTATTAACAAAATCCTGATCTTCAAGTAAATAACTTAAAGAACTAAAGTATTAGTTAGAAGATTTTGATTTTACATTGCTACAAAATTCTGTTCTTCAAGTAAATAACTTATAGAACAAAAGTAGTTATTTTAGGGTTTTCAATTTTAAACTATTAACAAAATACTGATCTTCATGTAAATAACTTATAGAACAGAAGTAGTTAATTTAGAGTTTTTAATTTTAAACTACTAACAAAATGCAGATCTTCAAGTAAATAACTTATAGAACAAAATTAGTTATTTTAGGGTTTTCAATTTTAAACTATTATAAAATTCTGATCTTCAAGTAAATAACTTAAAGAACTAAAGTATTAGTTAGAAGATTTTGACTTTACATTGCTACAAAATTCTGTTCTTCAAGTAAATAACTTATAGAACAAAAGTAGTTATTTTAGGGTTTTCAATTTTAAACTTTTAACAAAATTCTGATCTTCAAGTAAATAACTTAAGGAACTAAAGTATTAGTTAGAAGATTTTGATTTTAAATTGCTACAAAATTCTGTTCTACAAGTAAATAACTTATAGAACTAAAGTAGTTATTTTAGAGTTTTCAATTTTAAACTATTAACAATATTCTGATCTTCAAGTAAATAACTTATAGAACAAAAGTAGTTATTTTAGGGTTTTCAATTTTAAACTATTAACAAAATTCTGATCTTCAAGTAAATAACTTAAGGAACTAAAGTATTAGTTAGAAGATTTTGATTTTAAATTGCTACAAAATTCTGTTCTACAAGTAAATAACTTATAGAACAAAAGTAGTTATTTTAGGGTTTTCAATTTTAAACTATTAACAAAATACTGATCTTCATGTAAATAACTTATAGAACAGACGTAGTTAATTTAGAGTTTTTAATTTTAAACTATTAACAAAATGCAGATCTTCAAGTAAATAACTTATAGAACAAAAGTAGTTATTTTAGGGTTTTCAATTTTAAACTATTAACAAATTACTGATCTTCATATACTTAACTTATAGAACAGAAGTAGTTAATTTAGAGTTTTTAATTTTAAACTATTAACAAAATCCTGATCTTCAAGTAAATAACTTAAGGAACTAAAGTATTAGTTAGAAGATTTTGATTTTAAATTGCTACAAAATTCTGTTCTACAAGTAAATAACATATAGAACTAAAGTAGTTATTTTAGAGTTTTCAATTTTAAACTATTAACAATATTCTGATCTTCAAGTAAATAACTTATAGAACAAAAGTAGTTATTTTAGGGTTTTCAATTTTAAACTATTAACAAAATCCTGATCTTCAAGTAAATAACTTAAAGAACTAAAGTATTAGTTAAAAGATTTTGATTTTAAATTGCTACAAAATTCTGTTCTACAAGTAAATAACTTATAGAACAAAAGTAGTTATTTTAGAGTTTTCAATTTTAAACTATTAACAATATTCTGATCTTCAAGTAAATAACTTATAGAACAGCAGTAGTTATTTTAGGGTTTTCAATTTTAAACTATTAACAAAATACTGATCTTCATGTAAATAACTTATAGAACAGAAGTAGTTAATTTAGAGTTTTTAATTTTAAACTATTAACAAAATGCAGATTTTCAAGTAAATAACTTATAGAACAAAAGTAGTTATTTTAGGGTTTTCAATTTTAAACTATTAACAAAATTCTGATCTTCAAGTAAATAACTTAAGGAACTAAAGTATTAGTTAGAAGATTTTGATTTTAAATTGCTAAAAATTCTGTTCTACAAGTAAATAACTTATAGAACAAAAGTAGTTATTTTAGGGTTTTCAATTTTAAACTATTAACAATATTCTGATCTTCAAGTAAATAACTTATAGAACAAAAGTAGTTATTTTAGGGTTTTCAATTTTAAACTATTAACAAAATTCTGAACTTCAAGTAAATAACTTAAGGAACTAAAGTATTAGTTAGAAGATTTTGATTTTAAATTGCTAAAAATTCTGTTCTACAAGTAAATAACTTATAGAACAAAAGTAGTTATTTTAGGGTTTTCAATTTTAAACTATTAACAAAATACTGATCTTCATGTAAATAACTTATAGAACAAAAGTAGTTATTTTAGGGTTTTCAATTTTAAACTATTAACAAAATACTGATCTTCATGTAAATAACTTATAGAACAAAAGTAGTTATTTTAGGGTTTTTAATTTTAAACTATTAACAAAATACTGATCTTCATGTAAATAACTTATAGAACAGAAGTAGTTAATTTAGAATTTTTAATTTTAAACTATTAACAAAATGCAGATCTTCAAGTAAATAACTTATAGAACAAAAGTAGTTATTTTAGGGTTTTCAATTTCAAACTATTATAAAATTCTGATCTTCAAGTAAATAACTTAAAGAACTAAAGTATTAGTTAGAAGATTTTGACTTTACATTGCTACAAAATTCTGTTCTTCAAGTAAATAACTTATAGAACAAAAGTAGTTATTTAAGGGTTTTCAATTTTAAACTATTAACAAAATTCTGATCTTCAAGTTAATAACTTAAGGAACTAAAGTATTAGTTAGAAGATTTTGATTTTAAGTTGCTACAAAATTCTGTTCTTCAAGTAAATAACTTATAGAACAAAAGTAGTTATTTTAGAGTTTTCAATTTTAAACTATTAACAAAATTCTGATCTTCAAGTAAATAACTTATAGAACAGAAGTAGTTAATTTAGAGTTTTTAATTTTAAACTACTAACAAAATGCAGATCTTCAAGTAAATAACTTAAGGAACTAAAGTATTAGTTAGAAAATTTTGATTTTAAATTGCTACAAAATTCTGTTCTACAAGTAAATAACATATAGAACTAAAGTAGTTATTTTAGAGTTTTCAATTTTAAACTATTAACAATATTCTGATCTTCAAGTAAATAACTTATAGAACAAAAGTAGTTATTTTAGGGTTTTCAATTTTAAACTATTAACAAAATCCTGATCTTCAAGTAAATAACTTAAAGAACTAAAGTATTAGTTAAAAGATTTTGATTTTAAATTGCTACAAAATTCTGTTCTACAAGTAAATAACTTATAGAACAAAAGTAGTTATTTTAGAGTTTTCAATTTTAAACTATTAACAATATTCTGATCTTCAAGTAAATAACTTATAGAACAGAAGTAGTTATTTTAGGGTTTTCAATTTTAAACTATTAACAAAATACTGATCTTCATGTAAATAACTTATAGAACAGAAGTAGTTAATTTAGAGTTTTTAATTTTAAACTATTAACAAAATGCAGATTTTCAAGTAAATAACTTATAGAACAAAAGGGTTAGGGTTTTCAATTTTAAACTATTAGCAAAATTCTGATCTTCAAGTAAATAACTTAAAGAACTAAAGTATTAGTTAGAAGATTTTGATTTTAAATTGCTAAAAATTCTGTTCTACAAGTAAATAACTTATAGAACAAAAGTAGTTATTTTAGGGTTTTCAATTTTAAACTATTAACAATATTCTGATCTTCAAGTAAATAACTTATAGAACAAAAGTAGTTATTTTAGGGTTTTCAATTTTAAACTATTAACAAAATTCTGATCTTCAAGTAAATAACTTAAGGAACTAAAGTATTAGTTAGAAGATTTTGATTTTAAATTGCTAAAAATTCTGTTCTACAAGTAAATAACTTATAGAACAAAAGTAGTTATTTTAGGGTTTTCAATTTTAAACTATTAACAAAATACTGATCTTCATGTAAATAACTTATAGAACAAAAGTAGTTATTTTAGGGTTTTCAATTTTAAACTATTAACAAAATACTGATCTTCATGTAAATAACTTATAGAACAAAAGTAGTTATTTTAGGGTTTTCAATTTTAAACTATTAACAAAATACTGATCTTCATGTAAATAACTTATAGAACAGAAGTAGTTAATTTAGAATTTTTAATTTTAAACTATTAACAAAATGCAGATCTTCAAGTAAATAACTTATAGAACAAAAGTAGTTATTTTAGGGTTTTCAATTTCAAACTATTATAAAATTCTGATCTTCAAGTAAATAACTTAAAGAACTAAAGTATTAGTTAGAAGATTTTGACTTTACATTGCTACAAAATTCTGTTCTTCAAGTAAATAACTTATAGAACAAAAGTAGTTATTTAAGGGTTTTCAATTTTAAACTATTAACAAAATTCTGATCTTCAAGTAAATAACTTAAGGAACTAAAGTATTAGATAGAAGATTTTGATTTTAAGTTGCTACAAAATTCTGTTCTTCAAGTAAATAACTTATAGAACAAAAGTAGTTATTTTAGAGTTTTCAATTTTAAACTATTAACAAAATTCTGATCTTCAAGTAAATAACTTATAGAACAGAAGTAGTTAATTTAGAGTTTTTAATTTTAAACTACTAACAAAATGCAGATCTTCAAGTAAATAACTTATAGAACAAAATTAGTTATTTTAGGGTTTTCAATTTTAAACTATTATAAAATTCTGATCTTCAAGTAAATAACTTAAAGAACTAAAGTATTAGTTAGAAGATTTTGACTTTACATTGCTACAAAATTCTGTTCTTCAAGTAAATAACTTATAGAACAAAAGTAGTTATTTTAGGGTTTTCAATTTTAAACTATTAACAAAATTCTGATCTTCAAGTAAATAACTTAAGGAACTAAAGTATTAGTTAGAAGATTTTGATTTTAAATTGCTACAAAATTCTGTTCTACAAGTAAATAACTTATAGAACTAAAGTAGTTATTTTAGAGTTTTTAATTTTAAACTATTAACAATATTCTGATCTTCAAGTAAATAACTTATAGAACAAAAGTAGTTATTTTAGGGTTTTCAATTTTAAACTATTAACAAAATTCTGATCTTCAAGTAAATAACTTAAAGAACTAAAGTATTAGTTAGAAGATTTTGATTTTAAATTGCTAAAAATTCTGTTCTACAAGTAAATAACTTATAGAACAAAAGTAGTTATTTTAGGGTTTTCAATTTTAAACTATTAACAAAATACTGATCTTCATGTAAATAACTTATAGAACAAAAGTAGTTTTTTTTGGGGTTTCAATTTTAAACTATTAACAAAATACTGATCTTCAAGTAAATAACTTATAGAACAGAAGTAGTTAATTTAGAGTTTTTAATTTTAAACTATTAACAAAATGCAGATCTTCAAGTAAATAACTTATAGAACAAAAGTAGTTATTTTAGGGTTTTCAATTTTAAACTATTAACAAATTACTGATCTTCATATACTTAGCTTATAGAACAGAAGTAGTTAATTTAGAGTTTTTAATTTTAAACTATTAACAAAATGCAGATCTTCAAGTAAATAACTTATAGAACAAAAGTAGTTATTTTAGGGTTTTCAATTTTAAACTATTAACAAAATACTGATCTTCATATACTTAACTTATAGAACAGAAGTAGTTAATTTAGAGTTTTTAATTTTAAACTATTAGCAAAATTCTGATCTTCAAGTAAATAACTTAAAGAACTAAAGTATTAGTTAGAAGATTTTGATTTTACATTGCTACAAAATTCTTTTCTTCAAGTAAATAACTTATAGAACAAAAGTAGTTATTTTAGGGTTTTCAATTTTAAACTATTAAGAAAATACTTATCTTCATGTAAATAACTTATAGAACAGAAGTAGTTAATTTAGAGTTTTTAAATTTAAACTATTAACAAAATGCACATCTTCAAGTAAATAACTTATAGAACAAAACTAGTTATTTTAGGGTTTTCAATTTTAAACTATTAACAAAATTCTGATCTTCAAGTAAATAACTTAAGGAACTAAAGTATTAGTTAGAAGATTTTGATTTTAAATTGCTACAAAATTCTGTTCTACAAGTAAATAACTTATAAAACAAAAGTAGTTATTTTAGAGTTTTCAATTTTAAACTATTAACAATATTCTGATCTTCAAGTAAATAACTTATAGAACAGAAGTAGTTATTTTAGGGTTTTCAATTTTAAACTATTAACAAAATACTGATCTTCATGTAAATAACTTATAGAACAGAAGTAGTTAATTTAGAGTTTTTAATTTTAAACTATTAACAAAATGCAGATCTTCAAGTAAATAACTTATAGAACAAAAGTAGTTGTTTTAGGGTTTTCAATTTTAAACTATTAGCAAAATTCTGATCTTCAAGTAAATAACTTAAAGAACTAAAGTATTAGTGAGAAGATTTTGATTGTACATTGCTACAAAATTCTGTTCTTCAAGTAAATAACTTATAGAACAAAAGTAGTTATTTTAGGGTTTTCAATTTTAAACTATTAACAAAATTCTGATCTTCAAGTAAATAACTTAAGGAACTAAAGTATTAGTTAGAAGATTTTGATTTTAAATTGCTACAAAATTCTGTTCTACAAGTAAATAACTTATAGAACTAAAGTAGTTATTTTAGAGTTTTCAATTTTAAACTATTAACAATATTCTGATCTTCAAGTAAATAACTTATAGAACAAAAGTAGTTATTTTAGGGTTTTCAATTTTAAACTATTAACAAAATTCTGATCTTCAAGTAAATAACTTAAGGAACTAAAGTATTAGTTAGGAGATTTTGATTTTAAATTGCTACAAAATTCTGTTCTACAAGTAAATAACTTATAGAACAAAAGTAGTTATTTTAGAGTTTTCAATTTTAAACTATTAACAATATTCTGATCTTCAAGTAAATAACTTATAGAACAGAAGTAGTTATTTTAGGGTTTTCAATTTTAAACTATTAACAAAATACTGATCTTCATGTAAATAACTTATAGAACAGAAGTAGTTAATTAAGAGTTTTTAATTTTAAACTATTAACAAAATGCAGATCTTCAAGTAAATAACTTATAGAACAAAAGTAGTTATTTTAGGGTTTTCAATTTTAAACTATTAGCAAAATTCTGATCTTCAAGTAAATAACTTATAGAACAGAAGTAGTTAATTTAGAGTTTTTAATTTTAAACTATTAACAAAATGCAGATCTTCAAGTAAATAACTTATAGAACAAAAGTAGTTATTTTAGGGTTTTCAATTTTAAACTATTAGCAAAATTCTGATCTTCAAGTAAATAACTTAAAGAACTAAAGTATTAGTTAGAAGATTTTGATTTTACATTGCTACAAAATTCTGTTCTTCAAGTAAATAACTTATAGAACAAAAGTAGTTATTTTAGGGTTTTCAATTTTAAACTATTAACAAAATTCTGATCTTCAAGTAAATAACTTACGGAACCAAAGTATTAGTTAGAAGATTTTGATTTTAAATTGCTACAAAATTCTGTTCTACAAGTAAATAACTTATAGAACAAAAGTAGTTATTTTAGAGTTTTCAATTTTAAACTATTAACAATATTCTGATCTTCATCTATATAACTTATAGAACAGAAGTAGTTATTTTAGGGTTTTCAATTTTAAACTATTAACAAAATACTGATCTTCATGTAAATAACTTATAGAACAGAAGTAGTTAATTTAGAGTTTTTAATTTTAAACTATTAACAAAATGCAGATCTTCAAGTAAATAACTTATAGAACAAAAGTAGTTATTTTAGGGTTTTCAATTTTAAACTATTAGCAAAATTCTGATCTTCAAGTAAATAACTTAAAGAACTAAAGTATTAGTTAGAAGATTTTGATTTTACATTGCTACAAAATTCTGTTCTTCAAGTAAATAACTTATAGAACAAAAGTAGTTATTTTAGGGTTTTCAATTTTAAACTATTAACAAAATACTGATCTTCAAGTAAATAACTTATAGAACAGAAGTAGTTAATTTAGAGTTTTTAATTTTAAACTATTAACAAAATGCAGATCTTCAAGTAAATAACTTATAGAACAGAAGTAGTTAATTTAGAGTTTTTAATTTTAAACTATTAGCAAAATTCTGATCTTCAAGTAAATAACTTAAAGAACTAAATTATTAGTTAGAAGATTTTGATTTTACATTGCTACAAAATTCTGTTCTTCAAGTAAATAACTTATAGAACAAAAGTAGTTATTTTAGGGTTTTCAATTTTAAACTATTAACAAAATACTGATCTTCATGTAAATAATTTATAGAACAGAAGTAGTTAATTTAGAGTTTTTAATTTTAAACTATTAACAAAATGCAGATCTTCAAGTAAATAACTTATAGAACAAAAGTAGTTATTTTAGGGTTTTCAATTTTAAACTATTAACAAAATTCTGATCTTCAAGTAAATAACTTAAGGAACTAAAGTATTAGTTAGGAGATTTTGATTTTAAATTGCTACAAAATTCTGTTCTACAAGTAAATAACTTATAGAACAAAAGTAGTTATTTTAGAGTTTTCAATTTTAAACTATTAACAATATTCTGATCTTCAAGTAAATAACTTATAGAACAGAAGTAGTTATTTTAGGGTTTTCAATTTTAAACTATTAACAAAATACTGATCTTCATGTAAATAACTTATAGAACAGAAGTAGTTAATTAAGAGTTTTTAATTTTAAACTATTAACAAAATGCAGATCTTCAAGTAAATAACTTATAGAACAAAAGTAGTTATTTTAGGGTTTTCAATTTTAAACTATTAGCAAAATTCTGATCTTCAAGTAAATAACTTATAGAACAGAAGTAGTTAATTTAGAGTTTTTAATTTTAAACTATTAACAAAATGCAGATCTTCAAGTAAATAACTTATAGAACAAAAGTAGTTATTTTAGGGTTTTCAATTTTAAACTATTAGCAAAATTCTGATCTTCAAGTAAATAACTTAAAGAACTAAAGTATTAGTTAGAAGATTTTGATTTTACATTGCTACAAAATTCTGTTCTTCAAGTAAATAACTTATAGAACAAAAGTAGTTATTTTAGGGTTTTCAATTTTAAACTATTAACAAAATTCTGATCTTCAAGTAAATAACTTACGGAACTAAAGTATTAGTTAGAAGATTTTGATTTTAAATTGCTACAAAATTCTGTTCTACAAGTAAATAACTTATAGAACAAAAGTAGTTATTTTAGAGTTTTCAATTTTAAACTATTAACAATATTCTGATCTTCATCTATATAACTTATAGAACAGAAGTAGTTATTTTAGGGTTTTCAATTTTAAACTATTAACAAAATACTGATCTTCATGTAAATAACTTATAGAACAGAAGTAGTTAATTTAGAGTTTTTAATTTTAAACTATTAACAAAATGCAGATCTTCAAGTAAATAACTTATAGAACAAAAGTAGTTATTTTAGGGTTTTCAATTTTAAACTATTAGCAAAATTCTGATCTTCAAGTAAATAACTTAAAGAACTAAAGTATTAGTTAGAAGATTTTGATTTTACATTGCTACAAAATTCTGTTCTTCAAGTAAATAACTTATAGAACAAAAGTAGTTATTTTAGGGTTTTCAATTTTAAACTATTAACAAAATACTGATCTTCATGTAAATAACTTATAGAACAGAAGTAGTTAATTTAGAATTTTTAATTTTAAACTCTTAACAAAATGCAGATCTTCAAGTAAATAACTTATAGAACAAAAGTAGTTATTTTAGGGTTTTCAATTTTAAACTATTATAAAATTCTGATCTTCAAGTAAATAACTTAAAGAACTAAAGTATTAGTTAGAAGATTTTGACTTTACATTGCTACAAAATTCTGTTCTTCAAGTAAATAACTTATAGAACAAAAGTAGTTATTTTAGGGTTTTCAATTTTAAACTATTAACAAAATTCTGATCTTCAAGTAAATAACTTAAGGAACTAAAGTATTAGTTAGAAGATTTTGATTTTAAGTTGTTACAAAATTCTGTTCTTCAAGTAAATAACTTATAGAACAAAAGTAGTTATTTTAGAGTTTTCAATTTTAAACTATTAACAAAATTCTGATCTTCAAGTAAATAACTTTTAGAACAGAAGTAGTTAATTTAGAGTTTTTAATTTTAAACTACTCACAAAATGCAGATCTTCAAGTAAATAACTTATAGAGCAAAAGTAGTTATTTTAGGGTTTTCAATTTTAAACTATTAGCAAAATTCTGATCTTCAAGTAAATAACTTAAAGAACTAAAGTATTAGTTAGAAGATTTTGATTTTACATTGCTACAAAATTCTGTTCTTCAAGTAAATAACTTATAGAACAAAAGTAGTTATTTTAGGGTTTTCAATTTTAAACTATTAACAAAATACTGATCTTCATGTAAATAACTTATAGAACAGAAGTAGTTAATTTAGAATTTTTAATTTTAAACTATTAACAAAATGCAGATCTTGAAGTAAATAACTTATAGAACAAAAGTAGTTATTTTAGGGTTTTCAATTTTAAACTATTATAAAATTCTGATCATCAAGTAAATAACTTAAAGAACTAAAGTATTAGTTAGAAGATTTTGACTTTACATTGCTACAAAATTCTGTTCTTCAAGTAAATAACTTATAGAACAAAAGTAGTTATTTAAGGGTTTTCAATTTTAAACTATTAACAAAATTCTGATCTTCAAGTAAATAACTTAAGGAACTAAAGTATTAGTTAGAAGATTTTGATTTTAAGTTGCTACAAAATTCTGTTCTTCAAGTAAATAACTTATAGAACAAAAGTAGTTATTTTAGAGTTTTCAATTTTAAACTATTATCAAAATTCTGATCTTCAAGTAAATAACTTATAGAACAGAAGTAGTTAATTTAGAGTTTTTAATTTTAAACTACTAACAAAATGCAGATCTTCAAGTAAATAACTTATAGAACAAAATTAGTTATTTTAGGGTTTTCAATTTTAAACTATTATAAAATTCTGATCTTCAAGTAAATAACTTAAAGAACTAAAGTATTAGTTAGAAGATTTTGACTTTACATTGCTACAAAATTCTGTTCTTCAAGTAAATAACTTATAGAACAAAAGTAGTTATTTTAGGGTTTTCAATTTTAAACTATTAACAAAATTCTGATCTTCAAGTAAATAACTTAAGGAACTAAAGTATTAGTTAGAATATTTTGATTTTAAATTGCTACAAAATTCTGTTCTACAAGTAAATAACTTATAGAACTAAAGTAGTTATTTTAGAGTTTTCAATTTTAAACTATTAACAATATTCTGATCTTCAAGTAAATAACTTATAGAACAAAGGTAGTTATTTTAGGGTTTTCAATTTTAAACTATTAACAAAATTCTGATCTTCAAGTAAATAACTTAAGGAACTAAAGTATTAGTTAGAAGATTTTGATTTTAAATTGCTACAAAATTCTGTTCTACAAGTAAATAACTTATAGAACAAAAGTAGTTATTTTAGGGTTTTCAATTTTAAACTATTAACAAAATACTGATCTTTAAGTAAATAACTTATAGAACAGAAGTAGTTAATTTAGAGTTTTTAATTTTAAACTATTAACAAAATGCAGATCTTCAAGTAATAAACTTATAGAACAAAAGTAGTTATTTTAGGGTTTTCAATTTTAAACTATTAACAAATTACTGATCTTCATATACTTAACTTATAGAACAGAAGTAGTTAATTTAGAGTTTTTAATTTTAAACTATTAACAAAATGCATATATTAAAGTAAATAACTTATAGAACAAAATTAGTTATTTTAGGGTTTTCAATTTTAAACTATTAACAAAATCCTGATCTTCAAGTAAATAACTTAAGGAACTAAAGTATTAGTTAGAAGATTTTGATTTTAAATTGCTACAAAATTCTGTTCTACAAGTAAATAACATATAGAACTAAAGTAGTTATTATAGAGTTTTCAATTTTAAACTATTAACAATATTCTGATCTTGTAAATAACTTATAGAACAAAAGTAATTATTTTAGGGTTTTCAATTTTAAACTATTAACAAAATACTGATCTTCATGTAAATAACATATAGAACAGAAGTAGTTAATTTAGAGTTTTTAAATTTAAACTATTAACAAAATGCAGATCTTCAAGTAAATAACTTATAGAACAAAAGTAGTTATTTTAGGGTTTTCAATTTTAAACTATTAACAAAATCCTGATCTTCTAGTAAATAACTTAAAGAACTAAAGTATTAGTTAGAAGATTTTGATTTTAAATTGCTACAAAATTCTGTTCTACAAGTAAATAACTTATAGAACAAAAGTAGTTATTTTAGAGTTTTCAATTTTAAACTATTAACAATATTCTGATCTTCAAGTAGATAACTTATAGAACAGAAGTAGTTATTTTAGGGTTTTCAATTTTAAACTATTAACAAAATACTGATCTTCATGTAAATAACTTATAGAACAGAAGTAGTTAATTTAGAGTTTTTAATTTTAAACTATTAACAAAATGGAGATCTTCAAGTAAATAACTTATAGAACAAAAGTAGTTATTTTAGGGTTTTCAATTTTAAACTATTAGCAAAATTCTGATCTTCAAGTAAATAACTTAAAGAACTAAAGTATTAGTTAGAAGATTTTGATTTTACATTGCTACAAAATTCTGTTCTTCAAGTAAATAACTGATAGAACAAAAGTAGTTATTTTAGGGTTTTCAATTTTAAACTATTAACAAAATACTGATCTTCATGTAAATAACTTATAGAACAGAAGTAGTTAATTTAGAATTTTTAATTTTAAACTATTAACAAAATGCAGATCTTCAAGTAAATAACTTATAGAACAAAAGTAGTTATTTTAGGGTTTTCAATTTTAAACTATTATAAAATTCTGATCTTCAAGTAAATAACTTAAAGAACTAAAGTATTAGTTAGAAGATTTTGACTTTACATTGCTACAAAATTCTGTTCTTCAAGTAAATAACTTATAGAACAAAAGTAGTTATTTTAGGGTTTTCAATTTTAAACTATTAACAAAATTCTGATCTTCAAGTAAATAACTTAAGGAACTAAAGTATTAGTTAGAAGATTTTGATTTTAAATTGCTACAAAATTCTGTTCTACAAGTAAATAACTTATAGAACAAAAGTAGTTATTTTAGAGTTTTTAATTTTAAACTATTAACAAAATGCAGATCTTCAAGTAAATAACTTATAGAAGAAAAGTAGTTATTTTAGGGTTTTCAATTTTAAACTATTAACAAAATACTGATCTTCATGTAAATAACTTATAGAACAGAAGTAGTTAATTTAGAATTTTTAATTTTAAACTATTAACAAAATGCAGATCTTCAAGTAAATAACTTATAGAACAAAAGTAGTTATTTTAGGGTTTTCAATTTTAAACTATTAACAAAATCCTGATCTTCAAGTAAATAACTTAAGGAACTAAAGTATTAGTTAGAAGATTTTGATTTTAAATTGCTACAAAATTCTGTTCTACAAGTAAATAACATATAGAACTAAAGTAGTTATTTTAGAGTTTTCAATTTTAAACTATTAACAATATTCTGATCTTCAAGTAAATAACTTATAGAACAAAAGTAGTCATTTTAGGGTTTTCAATTTTAAACTATTAACAAAATACTGATCTTCATGTAAATAACTTATAGAACAGAAGTAGTTAATTTAGAGTTTTTAAATTTAAACTATTAACAAAATGCAGATCTTCAAGTAAATAACTTATAGAACAAAAGTAGTTATTTTAGGGTTTTCAATTTTAAACTATTAACAAAATTCTGATCTTTAAGTAAATAACTTAAAGAACTAAAGTATTAGTTAGAAGATTTTGATTTTACATTGCTACAAAATTCTGTTCTTCAAGTAAATAACTTATAGAACAAAAGTAGTTATTTTAGGGTTTTCAATTTTAAACTATTAACAAAATGCAGATCTTCAAGTAAATAACTTATAGAACAAAAGTAGTTATTTTAGGGTTTTTAATTTTAAACTATTAGCAAAATTCTGATCTTTAAGTAAATAACTTAAAGAACTAAAGTATTAGTTAGAAGATTTTGATTTTACATTGCTACAAAATTCTGTTCTTCAAGTAAATAACTTATAGAACAAAAGTAGTTATTTTAGGGTTTTCAATTTTAAACTATTAACAAAATACTGATCTTCATGTAAATAACTTATAGAACAGAAGTAGTTAATTTAGAATTTTTAATTTTAAACTATTAACAAAATGCAGATCTTCAAGTAAATAACTTATAGAACAAAAGTAGTTATTTTAGGGTTTTCAATTTTAAACTATTATAAAATTCTGATCATCAAGTAAATAACTTAAAGAACTAAAGTATTAGTTAGAAGATTTTGACTTTACATTGCTACAAAATTCTGTTCTTCAAGTAAATAACTTATAGAACAAAAGTAGTTATTTTAGGGTTTTCAATTTTAAACTATTATCAAAATTCTGATCTTCAAGTAAATAACTTAAGGAACTAAAGTATTAGTTAGAAGATTTTGATTTTACATTGCTACAAAATTCTGTTCTTCAAGTAAATAACTTATAGAACAAAAGTAGTTATTTTAGGGTTTTCAATTTTAAACTATTAACAAAATTCTGATCTTCAAGTAAATAACTTAAGGAACTAAAGTATTAGTTAGAAGATTTTGATTTTAAATTGCTACAAAATTCTGTTCTACAAGTAAATAACTTATAGAACAAAAGTAGTTATTTTAGAGTTTTCAATTTTAAACTATTAACAATATTCTGATCTTCAAGTAAATAACTTATAGAACAGAAGTAGTTATTTTAGGGTTTTCAATTTTAAACTATTAACAAAATACTGATCTTCATGTAAATAACTTATAGAACAGAAGTAGTTAATTTAGAGTTTTTAATTTTAAACTATTAACAAAATGCAGATCTTCAAATAAATAACTTATAGAACAAAAGTAGTTATTTTAGGGTTTTCAATTTTAAACTATTAACAAAATTCTGATCTTCAAGTAAATAACTTAAGGAACTAAAGTATTAGTTAGAAGATTTTGATTTTAAGTTGCTACAAAATTCTGTTCTTCAAGTAAATAACTTATAGAACAAAAGTTGTTATTTTAGAGTTTTCAATTTTAAACTATTATCAAAATTCTGATCTTCAAGTAAATAACTTATAGAACAGAAGTAGTTAATTTAGAGTTTTTAATGTTAAACTACTAACAAAATGCAGATCTTCAAGTAAATAACTTATAGAACAAAATTAGTTATTTTAGGGTTTTCAATTTTAAACTATTATAAAATTCTGATCTTCAAGTAAATAACTTAAAGAACTAAAGTATTAGTTAGAAGATTTTGACTTTACATTGCTACAAAATTCTGTTCTTCAAGTAAATAACTTATAGAACAAAAGTAGTTATTTTAGGGTTTTCAATTTTAAACTATTAACAAAATTCTGATCTTCAAGTAAATAACTTAAGGAACTAAAGTATTAGTTAGAATATTTTGATTTTAAATTGCTACAAAATTCTGTTCTACAAGTAAATAACTTATAGAACTAAAGTGGTTATTTTAGAGTTTTCAATTTTAAACTATTAACAATATTCTGATCTTCAAGTAAATAACTTATAGAACAAAAGTAGTTATTTTAGGGTTTTCAATTTTAAACTATTAACAAAATTCTGATCTTCAAGTAAATAACTTAAGGAACTAAAGTATTAGTTAGAAGATTTTGATTTTAAATTGCTACAAAATTCTGTTCTACAAGTAAATAACTTATAGAACAAAAGTAGTTATTTTAGGGTTTTCAATTTTAAACTATTAACAAAATACTGATCTTCATGTAAATAACTTATAGAACAAAAGTAGTTATTTTAGGGTTTTCAATTTTAAACTATTAACAAAATACTGATCTTTAAGTAAATAACTTATAGAACAGAAGTAGTTAATTTAGAGTTTTTAATTTTAAACTATTACCAAATGCAGATCTTCAAGTAATAAACTTATAGAACAAAAGTAGTTATTTTAGGGTTTTCAATTTTAAACTATTAACAAATTACTGATCTTCATATACTTAACTTATAGAACAGAAGTAGTTAATTTAGAGTTTTTTATTTTAAACTAATAAAAAATGCATATATTCAAGTAAATAACTTATAGAACAAAAGTAGTTATTTTAGGGTTTTCAATTTTAAACTATTAACAAAATTCTGATCTTCAAGTAAATAACTTAAGGAACTAAAGTATTAGTTAGAAGATTTTGATTTTAAATTGCTACAAAATTCTGTTCTACAAGTAAATAACTTATAGAACAAAAGTAATTATTTTAGAGTTTTTAATTTTAAACTATTAACAAAATGCAGATCTTCAAGTAAATAACTTATAGAAGAAAAGTAGTTATTTTAGGGTTTTCAATTTTAAACTATTAACAAAATACTGATCTTCATGTAAATCACTTATAGAACATAAGTAGTTAATTTAGAGTTTTTAAATTTAAACTATTAACAAAATGCAGATCTTCAAGTAAATAACTTATAGAACAAGTAGTTATTTTAGGGTTTTCAATTTTAAACTATTAACAAAATCCTGATCTTCAAGTAAATAACTTAAGGAACTAAAGTATTAGTTAGAAGATTTTGATTTTAAATTGCTACAAAATTCTGTTCTACAAGTAAATAACATATAGAACTAAAGTAGTTATTTTAGAGTTTTCAATTTTAAACTATTAACAATATTCTGATCTTCAAGTAAATAACTTATAGAACAAAAGTAGTCATTATAGGGTTTTCAATTTTAAACTATTAACAAAATACTGATCTTCATGTAAATAACTTATAGAACAGAAGTAGTTAATTTAGAGTTTTTAAATTTAAACTAATAACAAAATGCAGATCTTCAAGTAAATAACTTATAGAACAAAAGTAGTTATTTTAGGGTTTTCAATTTTAAACTATTAACAAAATGCAGATCTTCAAGTAAATAACTTATAGAACAAAAGTAGTTATTTTAGGGTTTTTAATTTTAAACTATTAGCAAAATTCTGATCTTTAAGTAAATAACTTAAAGAACTAAAGTATTAGTTAGAAGATTTTGATTTTACATTGCTACAAAATTCTGTTCTTCAAGTAAATAACTTATAGAACAAAAGTAGTTATTTTAGGGTTTTCAATTTTAAACTATTATAAAATTCTGATCATCAAGTAAATAACTTAAAGAACTAAAGTATTAGTTAGAAGATTTTGACTTTACATTGCTACAAAATTCTGTTCTTCAAGTAAATAACTTATAGAACAAAAGTAGTTATTTTAGGGTTTTCAATTTTAAACTATTAACAAAATTCTGATCTTCAAGTAAATAACTTAAGGAACTAAAGTATTAGTTAGAAGATTTTGATTTTACATTGCTACAAAATTCTGTTCTTCAAGTAAATAACTTATAGAACAAAAGTAGTTATTTTAGGGTTTTCAATTTTAAACTATTAACAAAATTCTGATCTTCAAGTAAATAACTTAAGGAACTAAAGTATTAGTTAGAAGATTTTGATTTTAAATTGCTACAAAATTCTGTTCTACAAGTAAATAACTTATAGAACAAAAGTAGTTATTTTAGAGTTTTCAATTTTAAACTATTAACAATATTCTGATCTTCAAGTAAATAACTTATAGAACAGAAGTAGTTATTTTAGGGTTTTCAATTTTAAACTATTAACAAAATACTGATCTTCATGTAAATAACTTATAGAACAGAAGTAGTTAATTTAGAGTTTTTAATTTTAAACTATTAACAAAATGCAGATCTTCAAATAAATAACTTATAGAACAAAAGTAGTTATTTTAGGGTTTTCAATTTTAAACTATTAGCAAAATTCTGATCTTCAAGTAAATAACTTAAAGAACTAAAGTATTAGTTAGAAGATTTTGATTTTATATTGCTACAAAATTCTGTTCTTCAAGTAAATAACTTATAGAACAAAAGTAGTTATTTTAGGGTTTTCAATTTTAAACTATTAACAAAATGCAGATCTTCAAGTAAATAACTTATAGAACAAAAGTAGTTATTTTAGGGTTTTCAATTTTAAACTATTAACAAAATGCAGATCTTCAAGTAAATAACTTATAGAACAAAAGTAGTTATTTTAGGGTTTTTAATTTTAAACTATTAGCAAAATTCTGATCTTTAAGTAAATAACTTAAAGAACTAAAGTATTAGTTAGAAGTTTTGATTTTACATTGCTACAAAATTCTGTTCTTCAAGTAAATAACTTATAGAACAAAAGTAGTTATTTTAGGGTTTTCAATTTTAAACTATTAACAAAATACTGATCTTCATGTAAATAACTTATAGAACAGAAGTAGTTAATTTAGAATTTTTAATTTTATACTATTAACAAAATGCAGATCTTCAAGTAAATAACTTATAGAACAAAAGTAGTTATTTTAGGGTTTTCAATTTTAAACTATTATAAAATTCTGATCATCAAGTAAATAACTTAAAGAACTAAAGTATTAGTTAGAAGATTTTGACTTTACATTGCTACAAAATTCTGTTCTTCAAGTAAATAACTTAAGGAACTAAAGTATTAGTTAGAAGATTTTGATTTTACATTGCTACAAAATTCTGTTCTTCAAGTAAATAACTTATAGAACAAAAGTAGTTATTTTAGGGTTTTCAATTTTAAACTATTAACAAAATTCTGATCTTCAAGTAAATAACTTAAGGAACTAAAGTATTAGTTAGAAGATTTTGATTTTAAATTGCTACAAAATCCTGTTCTACAAGTAAATAACTTATAGAACAAAAGTAGTTATTTTAGAGTTTTCAATTTTAAACTATTAACAATATTCTGATCTTCAAGTAAATAACTTATAGAACAGAAGTAGTTATTTTAGGGTTTTCAATTTTAAACTATTAACAAAATACTGATCTTCATGTAAATAACTTATAGAACAGAAGTAGTTAATTTAGAGTTTTTAATTTTAAACTATTAACAAAATGCAGATCTTCAAATAAATAACTTATAGAACATAAGTAGTTATTTTAGGGTTTTCAATTTTAAACTATTAGCAAAATTCTGATCTTCAAGTAAATAACTTAAAGAACTAAAGTATTAGTTAGAAGATTTTGATTTTACATTGCTACAAAATTCTGTTCATCAAGTAAATAACTTATAGAACAAAAGTAGTTATTTTAGGGTTTTCAATTTTAAACTATTAACAAAATACTGATCTTCATGTAAATAACTTATAGAACAGAAGTAGTTAATTTAGAGTTTTTAATTTTAAACTATTAACAAAATGCAGATCTTCAAATAAATAACTTATAGAACAAAAGTAGTTATTTTAGGGTTTTCAATTTTAAACTATTAGCAAAATTCTGATCTTCAAGTAAATAACTTAAAGAACTAAAGTATTAGTTAGAAGATTTTGATTTTACATTGCTACAAAATTCTGTTCTTCAAGTAAATAACTTATAGAACAAAAGTAGTTATTTTAGGGTTTTCAATTTTAAACTATTAACAAAATGCAGATCTTCAAGTAAATAACTTATAGAACAAAAGTAGTTATTTTAGGGTTTTCAATTTTAAACTATTAACAAAATGCAGATCTTCAAGTAAATAACTTATAGAACAAAAGTAGTTATTTTAGGGTTTTTAATTTTAAACTATTAGCAAAATTCTGATCTTTAAGTAAATAACTTATAGAACAAAAGTAGTTATTTTAGGGTTTTCAATTTTAAACTATTATAAAATTCTGATCATCAAGTAAATAACTTAAAGAACTAAAGTATTAGTTAGAAGATTTTGATTTTACATTGCTACAAAATTCTGTTCTTCAAGTAAATAACTTATAGAACAAAAGTAGTTATTTTAGGGTTTTCAATTTTAAACTATTATAAAATTCTGATCATCAAGTAAATAACTTAAAGAACTAAAGTATTAGTTAGAAGATTTTGACTTTACATTGCTACAAAATTCTGTTCTTCAAGTAAATAACTTATAGAACAAAAGTAGTTATTTTAGGGTTTTCAATTTTAAACTATTAACAAAATTCTGATCTTCAAGTAAATAACTTAAGGAACTAAAGTATTAGTTAGAAGATTTTGATTTTACATTGCTACAAAATTCTGTTCTTCAAGTAAATAACTTATAGAACAAAAGTAGTTATTTTAGGGTTTTCAATTTTAAACTATTAACAAAATTCTGATCTTCAAGTAAATAACTTAAGGAACTAAAGTATTAGTTAGAAGATTTTGATTTTAAATTGCTACAAAATCCTGTTCTACAAGTAAATAACTTATAGAACAAAAGTAGTTATTTTAGAGTTTTCAATTTTAAACTATTAACAATATTCTGATCTTCAAGTAAATAACTTATAGAACAGAAGTAGTTATTTTAGGGTTTTCAATTTTAAACTATTAACAAAATACTGATCTTCATGTAAATAACTTATAGAACAGAAGTAGTTAATTTAGAGTTTTTAATTTTAAACTATTAACAAAATGCAGATCTTCAACTAATAACTTATAGAACAAAAGTAGTTATTTTAGGGTTTTCAATTTTAAACTATTAGCAAAATTCTGATCTTCAAGTAAATAACTTAAAGAACTAAAGTATTAGTTAGAAGATTTTGATTTTACATTGCTACAAAATTCTGTTCTTCAAGTAAATAACTTATAGAACAAAAGTAGTTATTTTAGGGTTTTCAATTTTAAACTATTAACAAAATGCAGATCTTCAAGTAAATAACTTATAGAACAAAAGTAGTTATTTTAGGGTTTTCAATTTTAAACTATTATAAAATTCTGATCTTCAAGTAAATAACTTAAAGAACTAAAGTATTAGTTAGAAGATTTTGACTTTACATTGCTACAAAATTCTGTTCTACAAGTAAATAACATATAGAACTAAAGTAGTTATTTTAGAGTTTTCAATTTTAAACTATTTACAATATTCTGATCTTCAAGTAAATAACTTATAGAACAGAAGTAGTTATTTTAGGGTTTTCAATTTTAAACTATTAACAAAATACTGATCTTCATGTAAATAACTTATAGAACAGAAGTAGTTAATTTAGAGTTTTTAATTTTAAACTATTAACAAAATGCAGATCTTCAAGTAAATAACTTATAGAACAAAAGTAGTTATTTTAGGGTTTTCAATTTTAAACTATTAGCAAAATTCTGATCTTCAAGTAAATAACTTAAAGAACCAAAGTATTAGTTAGAAGACTTTGATTTTACATTGCTACAAAATTCTGTTCTTCAAGTAAATAACTTATAGAACAAAAGTAGTTATTTTAGGGTTTTCAATTTTAAACTATTAACAAAATACTGATCTTCATGAAAATAACTTATAGAACAGAAGTAGTTAATTTAGAATTTTTAATTTTAAACTATTAACAAAATGCAGATCTTCAAGTAAATAACTTATAGAACACAAGTAGTTATTTTAGGGTTTTCAATTTTAAACTATTATAAAATTCTGATCTTCAAGTGAATAACTTAAAGAACTAAAGTATTAGTTAGAAGATTTTGACTTTACATTGCTACAAAATTCTGTTCTTCAAGTAAATAACTTATAGAACAAAAGTAGTTATTTTAGGGTTTTCAATTTTAAACTATTAACAAAATTCTGATCTTCAAGTAAATAACTTAAGGAACTAAAGTATTAGTTAGAAGATTTTGATTTTACATTGCTACAAAATTCTGTTCTTCAAGTAAATAACTTATAGAACAAAAGTAGTTATTTTAGGGTTTTCAATTTTAAACTATTAACAAATTTCTGATCTTCATGTAAACAACTTAAGGAACTAAAGTATTAGTTAGAAGATTTTGATTTTAAATTGCTACAAAATTCTGTTCTACAAGTAAATAACTTATAGAACAAAAGTAGTTATTTTAGAGTTTTCAATTTTAAACTATTAACAATATTCTGATCTTCAAGTAAATAACTTATAGAACAGAAGTAGTTATTTTAGGGTTTTCAATTTTAAACTATTAACAAAATACTGATCTTCATGTAAATAACTTATAGAACAGAAGTAGTTAATTTAGAGTTTTTAATTTTAAACTATTAACAAAATGCAGATCTTCAAGTAAATAACTTATAGAACAAAAGTAGTTATTTTAGGGTTTTCAATTTTAAACTATTAGCAAAATTCTGATCTTCAAGTAAATAACTTAAAGAACTAAAGTATTAGTTAGAAGATTTTGATTTTACATTGCTACAAAATTCTGTTCTTCAAGTAAATAACTTATAGAACAAAAGTAGTTATTTTAGGGTTTTCAATTTTAAACTATTAACAAAATACTGATCTTCATGTAAATAACTTATAGAACAGAAGTAGTTAATTTAGAATTTTTAATTTTAAACTATTAACAAAATGCAGATCTTCAAGTAAATATCTTATAGAACAAAAGTAGTTATTTTAGGGTTTTCAATTTTAAACTATTATAAAATTCTGATCTTCAAGTAAATAACTTAAAGAACTAAAGTATTAGTTAGAAGATTTTGACTTTACATTGCTACAAAATTCTGTTCTTCAAGTAAATAACTTATAGAACAAAAGTAGTTATTTTAGAGTTTTCAATTTTAAACTATTAACAATATTCTGATCTTCAAGTAAATAACTTATAGAACAAAAGTAGTTATTTAAGGGTTTTCAATTTTAAACTATTAACAAAATTCTGATCTTCAAATAAATAACTTAAGGAACTAAAGTATTAGTTAGAAGATTTTGATTTTAAGTTGCTACAAAATTCTGTTCTTCAAGTAAATAACTTATAGAACAAAAGTAGTTATTTTAGAGTTTTCAATTTTAAACTATTAACAAAATTCTGATCTTCAAGTAAATAACTTATAGAACAGAAGTAGTTAATTTAGAGTTTTTAATTTTAAACTACTAACAAAATGCAGATCTTCAAGTAAATAACTTATAGAACAAAATTAGTTATTTTAGGGTTTTCAATTTTAAACTATTATATAATTCTGATCTTCAAGTAAATAACTTAAAGAACTAAAGTATTAGTTAGAAGATTATGACTTTACATTGCTACAAAATTCTGTTCTTCAAGTAAATAACTTATAGAACAAAAGTAGTTATTTTAGGGTTTTTAATTTTAAACTATTAACAAAATTCTGATCTTCAAGTAAATAACTTAAGGAACTAAAGTATTAGTTAGAAGATTTTGATTTTAAATTGCTACAAAATTCTGTTCTACAAGTAAATAACTTATAGAACTAAAGTAGTTATTTTAGAGTTTTCAATTTTAAACTATTAACAATATTCTGATCTTCAAGTAAATAACTTATAGAACAAAAGTAGTTATTTTAGGGTTTTCAATTTTAAACTATTAACAAAATTCTGATCTTCAAGTAAATAACTTAAGGAACTAAAGTATTAGTTAGAAGATTTTGATTTTAAATTGCTACAAAATTCTGTTCTACAAGTAAATAACTTATAGAACAAAAGTAGTTATTTTAGGGTTTTCAATTTTAAACTATTAACAAAATACTGATCTTCATGTAAATAACTTATAGAACAAAAGTAGTTATTTTAGGGTTTTCAATTTTAAACTATTAACAAAATACTGATCTTCAAGTAAATAACTTATAGAACAGAAGTAGTTAATTTAGAGTTTTTAATTTTAAACTATTAACAAAATGCAGATCTTCAAGTAAATAACTTATAGAACAAAAGTAGTTATTTTAGGGTTTTCAATTTTAAACTATTAACAAATTACTGATCTTCAAATACTTAACTTATAGAACAGAAGTAGTTAATTTAGAGTTTTTAATTTTAAACTATTAACAAAATGCAGATCTTCAAGTAAATAACTTATAGAACAAAAGTTGTTATTTTAGGGTTTTCAATTTTAAACTATTAACAAAATACTGATCTTCATATACTTAACTTATAGAACAGAAGTAGTTAATTTAGAGTTTTTAATTTTAAACTATTAGCAAAATTCTGATCTTCAAGTAAATAACTTAAAGAACTAAAGTATTAGTTAGAGGATTTTGATTTTACATTGCTTCAAAATTCTGATCTTCAAGTAAATAACTTAAGGAACTAAAGTATTAGATAGAAGATTTTGATTTTAAATTGCTACAAAATTCTGTTCTACAAGTAAATAACTTATAGAACAAAAGTAGTTATTTTAGAGTTTTCAATTTTAAACTATTAACAATATTCTGATCTTCAAGTAAATAACTTATAGAACAGAAGTAGTTATTTTAGGGTTTTCAATTTTAAACTATTAACAAAATACTGATCTTCATGTAAATAACTTATAGAACAGAAGTAGTTAATTTAGAGTTTTTAATTTTAAACTATTAACAAAATGCAGATCTTCAAGTAAATAACTTATAGAACAAAAGTAGTTATTTTAGGGTTTTCAATTTTAAACTATTAGCAAAATTCTGATCTTCAAGTAAATAACTTAAAGAACTAAAGTATTAGTTAGAAGATTTTGATTTTACATTGCTACAAAATTCTGTTCTTCAAGTAAATAACTTATAGAACAAAAGTAGTTATTTTAGGGTTTTCAATTTTAAACTATTAACAAAATACTGATCTTCATGTAAATGACTTATAGAACAGAAGTAGTTAATTTAGAATTTTTAATTTTAAACTATTAACAAAATGCAGATCTTCAAGTAAATAACTTATAGAACAAAAGTAGTTATTTTAGGGTTTTCAATTTTAAACTATTATAAAATTCTGATCTTCAAGTAAATAACTTAAAGAACTAAAGTATTAGTTAGAAGATTTTGACTTTACATTGCTACAAAATTCTGTTCTTCAAGTAAATAACTTATAGAAAAAAAGTAGTTATTTTAGAGTTTTCAATTTTAAACTATTAACAATATTCTGATCTTCAAGTAAATAACTTATAGAACAAAAGTAGTTATTTAAGGGTTTTCAATTTTAAACTATTAACAAAATTCTGATCTTCAAATAAATAACTTAAGGAACTAAAGTATTAGTTAGAAGATTTTGATTTTAAGTTGCTACAAAATTCTGTTCTTCAAGTAAATAACTTATAGAACAAAAGTAGTTATTTTAGAGTTTTCAATTTTAAACTATTAACAAAATTCTGATCTTCAAGTAAATAACTTATAGAACAGAAGTAGTTAATTTAGAGTTTTTAATTTTAAACTACTAACAAAATGCAGATCTTCAAGTAAATGACTTATAGAACAAAATTAGTTATTTTAGGGTTTTCAATTTTAAACTATTATAAAATTCTGATCTTCAAGTAAATAACTTAAAGAACTAAAGTATTAGTTAGAAGATTATGACTTTACATTGCTACAAAATTCTGTTCTTCAAGTAAATTACTTATAGAACAAAAGTAGTTATTTTAGGGTTTTCAATTTTAAACTATTAACAAAATTCTGATCTTCAAGTAAATAACTTAAGGAACTAAAGTATTAGTTAGAAGATTTTGATTTTAAATTGCTACAAAATTCTGTTCTACAAGTAAATAACTTATAGAACTAAAGTAGTTATTTTAGAGTTTTCAATTTTAAACTATTAACAATATTCTGATCTTCAAGTAAATAACTTATAGAACAAAAGTAGTTATTTTAGGGTTTTCAATTTTAAACTATTAACAAAATTCTGATCTTCAAGTAAATAACTTAAGGAACTAAAGTATTAGTTAGAAGATTTTGATTTTAAATTGCTACAAAATTCTGTTCTACAAGTAAATAACTTATAGAACAAAAGTAGTTATTTTAGGGTTTTCAATTTTAAACTATTAACAAAATACTGATCTTCATGTAAATAACTTATAGAACAAAAGTAGTTATTTTAGGGTTTTCAATTTTAAACTATTAACAAAATACTGATCTTCAAGTAAATAACTTATAGAACAGAAGTAGTTAATTTAGAGTTTTTAATTTTAAACTATTAACAAAATGCAGATCTTCAAGTAAATAACTTATAGAACAAAAGTAGTTATTTTAGGGTTTTCAATTTTAAACTATTAGCAAAATTCTGATCTTCAAGTAAATAACTTAAAGAACTAAAGTATTAGTTAGAAGATTTTGATTGTACATTGCTACAAAATTCTGTTCTTCAAGTAAATAACTTATAGAACAAAAGTAGTTATTTTAGGGTTTTCAATTTTAAACTATTAACAAAATTCTGATCTTCAAGTATATAACTTAAGGAACTAAAGTATTAGTTAGAAGATTTTGATTTTAAATTGCTACAAAATTCTGTTCTACAAGTAAATAACTTATAGAACAAAAGTAGTTATTTTAGGGTTTTCAATTTTAAACTATTAACAAAATACTGATCTTCATGTAAATAACTTATAGAACAAAAGTAGTTATTTTAGGGTTTTCAATTTTAAACTATTAACAAAATACTGATCTTCAAGTAAATAACTTATAGAACAGAAGTAGTTAATTTAGAGTTTTTAATTTTAAACTATTAACAAAATGCAGATCTTCAAGTAAATAACTTATAGAACAAAAGTAGTTATTTTAGGGTTTTCAATTTTAAACTATTAACAATTTACTGATCTTCATATACTTAACTTATAGAACAGAAGTAGTTAATTTAGAGTTTTTAATTTTAAACTATTAACAAAATGCAGATCTTCAAGTAAATAACTTATAGAACAAAAGTAGTTATTTTAGGGTTTTCAATTTTAAACTATTAACAAAATACTGATCTTCATATACTTAACTTATAGAACAGAAGTAGTTAATTTAGAGTTTTTAATTTTAAACTATTAGCAAAATTCTGATCTTCAAGTAAATAACTTAAAGAACTAAAGTATTAGTTAGAAGATTTTGATTTTACATTGCTACAAAATTCTGTTCTTCAAGTAAATAACTTATAGAACAAAAGTAGTTATTTTAGGGTTTTCAATTTTAAACTATTAACAAAATACTGATCTTCATGTAAATAACTTATAGAACAGAAGTAGTTAATTTAGAGTTTTTAAATTTAAACTATTAACAAAATGCAGATCTTCAAGTAAATTACTTATAGAACAAAAGTAGTTATTTTAGGGTTTTCAATTTTAAACTATTAACAAAATTCTGATCTTCAAGTAAATAACTTAAGGAACTAAAGTATTAGATAGAAGATTTTGATTTTAAATTGCTACAAAATTCTGTTCTACAAGTAAATAACTTATAGAACAAAAGTAGTTATTTTAGAGTTTTCAATTTTAAACTATTAACAATATTCTGATCTTCAAGTAAATAACTTATAGAACAGAAGTAGTTATTTTAGGGTTTTCAATTTTAAACTATTAACAAAATACTGATCTTCATGTAAATAACTTATAGAACAGAAGTAGTTAATTTAGAGTTTTTAATTTTAAACTATTAACAAAATGCAGATCTTCAAGTAAATAACTTATAGAACAAAAGTAGTTATTTTAGGGTTTTCAATTTTAAACTATTAGCAAAATTCTGATCTTCAAGTAAATAACTTAAAGAATTAAAGTATTAGTTAGAAGATTTTGATTGTACATTGCTACAAAATTCTGTTCTTCAAGTAAATAACTTGTAGAACAAAAGTAGTAATTTTAGAGTTTTCAATTTTAAACTATTAACAATATTCTGATCTTCAAGTAATTAACTTATAGAACAGAAGTAGTTAATTTAGAGTTTTTAATTTTAAACTATTAACAAAATGCAGATCTTCAAGTAAATAACTTATAGAACAAAAGTATTTAATTTAGAGTTTTTAATTTTAAACTATTAACAAAATTTTGTTCTTCAAGTAAATAACTTATAGAACAAAAGTAGTTATTTTAGAGTTTTCAATTTTAAACTATTAACAAAATTCTGATCTTCATGTAAATAACTTATAGAACAGAAGTAGTTAATTTAGAGTTTTTAATTTTAAACTACTAACAAAATGCAGATCTTCAAGTAAATGACTTATAGAACAAAATTAGTTATTTTAGGGTTTTCAATTTTAAACTATTATAAAATTCTGATCTTCAAGTAAATAACTTAAAGAACTAAAGTATTAGTTAGAAGATTATGACTTTACATTGCTACAAAATTCTGTTCTTCAAGTAAATTACTTATAGAACAAAAGTAGTTATTTTAGGGTTTTCAATTTTAAACTATTAACAAAATTCTGATCTTCAAGTAAATAACTTAAGGAACTAAAGTATTAGTTAGAAGATTTTGATTTTAAATTGCTACAAAATTCTGTTCTACAAGTAAATAACTTATAGAACAAAAGTAGTTATTTTAGGGTTTTCAATTTTAAACTATTAACAAAATACTGATCTTCATGTAAATATCTTATAGAACAAAAGTAGTTATTTTAGGGTTTTCAATTTTAAACTATTAACAAAATACTGATCTTCAAGTAAATAACTTATAGAACAGAAGTAGTTAATTTAGAGTTTTTAATTTTAAACTATTAACAAAATGCAGATCTTCAAGTAAATAACTTATAGAACAAAAGTAGTTATTTTAGGGTTTTCAATTTTAAACTATTAGCAAAATTCTGATCTTCAAGTAAATAACTTAAAGAACTAAAGTATTAGTTAGAAGATTTTGATTGTACATTGCTACAAAATTCTGTTCTTCAAGTAAATAACTTATAGAACAAAAGTAGTTATTTTAGGGTTTTCAATTTTAAACTATTAACAAAATTCTGATCTTCAAGTATATAACTTAAGGAACTAAAGTATTAGTTAGAAGATTTTGATTTTAAATTGCTACAAAATTCTGTTCTACAAGTAAATAACTTATAGAACAAAAGTAGTTATTTTAGGGTTTTCAATTTTAAACTATTAACAAAATACTGATCTTCATGTAAATAACTTATAGAACAAAAGTAGTTATTTTAGGGTTTTCAATTTTAAACTATTAACAAAATACTGATCTTCAAGTAAATAACTTATAGAACAGAAGTAGTTAATTTAGAGTTTTTAATTTTAAACTATTAACAAAATGCAGATCTTCAAGTAAATAACTTATAGAACAAAAGTAGTTATTTTAGGGTTTTCAATTTTAAACTATTAACAAATTACTGATCTTCATATACTTAACTTATAGAACAGAAGTAGTAAATTTAGAGTTTTTAATTTTAAACTATTAACAAAATGCAGATCTTCAAGTAAATAACTTATAGAACAAAAGTAGTTATTTTAGGGTTTTCAATTTTAAACTATTAACAAAATACTGATCTTCATATACTTAACTTATAGAACAGAAGTAGTTAATTTAGAGTTTTTAATTTTAAACTATTAGCAAAATTCTGATCTTCAAGTAAATAACTTAAAGAACTAAAGTATTAGTTAGAAGATTTTGATTTTACATTGCTACAAAATTCTGTTCTTCAAGTAAATAACTTATAGAACAAAAGTAGTTATTTTAGGGTTTTCAATTTTAAACTATTAACAAAATACTGATCTTCATGTAAATAACTTATAGAACAGAAGTAGTTAATTTAGAGTTTTTAAATTTAAACTATTAACAAAATGCAGATCTTCAAGTAAATTACTTATAGAACAAAAGTAGTTATTTTAGGGTTTTCAATTTTAAACTATTAACAAAATTCTGATCTTCAAGTAAATAACTTAAGGAACTAAAGTATTAGATAGAAGATTTTGATTTTAAATTGCTACAAAATTCTGTTCTACAAGTAAATAACTTATAGAACAAAAGTAGTTATTTTAGAGTTTTCAATTTTAAACTATTAACAATATTCTGATCTTCAAGTAAATAACTTATAGAACAGAAGTAGTTATTTTAGGGTTTTCAATTTTAAACTATTAACAAAATACTGATCTTCATGTAAATAACTTATAGAACAGAAGTAGTTAATTTAGAGTTTTTAATTTTAAACTATTAACAAAATGCAGATCTTCAAGTAAATAACTTATAGAACAAAAGTAGTTATTTTAGGGTTTTCAATTTTAAACTATTAGCAAAATTCTGATCTTCAAGTAAATAACTTAAAGAATTAAAGTATTAGTTAGAAGATTTTGATTGTACATTGCTACAAAATTCTGTTCTTCAAGTAAATAACTTGTAGAACAAAAGTAGTAATTTTAGAGTTTTCAATTTTAAACTATTAACAATATTCTGATCTTCAAGTAATTAACTTATAGAACAGAAGTAGTTAATTTAGAGTTTTTAATTTTAAACTATTAACAAAATGCAGATCTTCAAGTAAATAACTTATAGAACAAAAGTATTTAATTTAGAGTTTTTAATTTTAAACTATTAACAAAATTTTGTTCTTCAAGTAAATAACTTATAGAACAAAAGTAGTTATTTTAGAGTTTTCAATTTTAAACTATTAACAAAATTCTGATCTTCAAGTAAATAACTTATAGAACAGAAGTAGTTAATTTAGAGTTTTTAATTTTAAACTACTAACAAAATGCAGATCTTCAAGCAAATAACTTATAGAACAAAATTAGTTATTTTAGGGTTTTCAATTTTTAACTATTATAAAATTCTGATCTTCAAGTAAATAACTTAAAGAACTAAAGTATTAGTTAGAAGATTTTGACTTTACATTGCTACAAAATTCTGTTCTTCAAGTAAATAACCTATAGAACAAAAGTAGTTATTTTAGGGTTTTCAATTTTAAACTATTAACAAAATTCTGATCTTCAAGTAAATAACTTAAGGAACTAAAGTATTAGTTAGAAGATTTTGATTTTAAATTGCTACAAAATTCTGTTCTACAAGTAAATAACTTATAGAACAAAAGTAGGTATTTTAGGGTTTTCAATTTTAAACTATTAACAAAATACTGATCTTCATGTAAATAACTTATAGAACAAAAGTAGTTATTTTAGGGTTTTCAATTTTAAACTATTAACAAAATTCTGATCTTCAAGTAAATAACTTGAGGAACTAAAGTATTATTTGGAAGATTTTGATTTTAAATTGCTACAAAATTCTGTTCTACAAGTAAATAACTTATAGAACAAAAGTAGTTATTTTAGAGTTTTCAATTTTAAACTATTAACAATATTCTGATCTTCAAGTAAATAACTTATAGAACAGAAGTAGTTATTTTAGAGTTTTCAATTTTAAACTATTAACAAAATTCTGATCTTCAAGTAAATAACTTTTTAGAACAAAAGTAGTTATTTTAGGGTTTTCAATTTTAAACTATTAACAAAATTCTGATCTTCAAGTAAATAACTTAAGGAACTAAAGTATTAGTTAGAAGATTTTGATTTTAAATTGCTACAAAATTCTGTTCTACAAGTAAATAACTTATAGAACAAAAGTAGTTATTTTAGAGTTTTCAATTTTAAACTATTAACAATATTCTGATCTTCAAGTAAATAACTTATAGAACAAAAGTAGTTATTTTAGGGTTTTCAATTTTAAACTATTAACAAAATTCTGATCTTCAAGTAAATAACTTAAGGAACTAAAGTATTAGTTAGAAGATTTTGATTTTACATTGCTACAAAATTCTGTTCTTCAAGTAAATAACTTATAGAACAAAAGTAGTTATTTTAGGGTTTTCAATTTTAAACTATTAACAAAATTCTGATCTTCAAGTAAATAACTTAAGGAACTAAAGTATTAGTTAGAAGATTTTGATTTTAAATTGCTACAAAATTCTGTTCTACAAGTAAATAACTTATAGAACAAAAGTAGTTATTTTAGAGTTTTCAATTTTAAACTATTAACAATATTCTGATCTTCAAGTAAATAACTTATAGAACAAAAGTAGTTATTTTAGAGTTTTCAATTTTAAACTATTAACAATATTCTGATCTTCAAGTAAATAACTTATAGAACAGAAGTAGTTATTTTAGGGTTTTCAATTTTAAACTATTAGCAAAATTCTGATCTTCAAGTAAATAACTTAAAGAACTAAAGTATTAGTTAGAAGATTTTGATTTTACATTGCTACAAAATTCTGTTCTTCAAGTAAATAACTTATAGAACAAAAGTAGTTATTTTAGGGTTTTCAATTTTAAACTATTAACAAAATACTGATCTTCATGTAAATAACTTATAGAACAGAAGTAGTTAATTTAGAATTTTTAATTTTAAACTATTAACAAAATGCAGATCTTCAAGTAAATAACTTATAGAACAAAAGTAGTTATTTTAGGGTTTTCAATTTTAAACCATTATAAAATTCTGATCTTCAAGTAAATAACTTAAAGAACTAAAGTATTAGTTAGAAGATTTTGACTTTACATTGCAACAAAATTCTGTTCTTCAAGTAAATAACTTATAGAACAAAAGTAGTTATTTTAGAGTTTTCAATTTTAAACTATTAACAATATTCTGATCTTCAAGTAAAAAACTTATAGAACAAAAGTAGTTATTTAAGGGTTTTCAATTTTAAACTATTAACAAAATTCTGATCTTCAAGTAAATAACTTAAGGAACTAAAGTATTAGTTAGAAGATTTTGATTTTAAGTTGCTACAAAATTCTGTTCATCAAGTAAATAACTTATAGAACAAAAGTAGTTATTTTAGAGTTTTCAATTTTAAACTATTAACAAAATTCTGATCTTCAAGTAAATAACTTATAGAACAGAAGTAGTTAATTTAGAGTTTTTAATTTTAAGCTACTAACAAAATGCAGATCTTCAAGTAAATAACTTATAGAACAAAATTAGTTATTTTAGGGTTTTCAATTTTAAACTATTATAAAATTCTGATCTTCAAGTAAATAACTTAAAGAACTAAAGTATTAGTTAGAAGATTTTGACTTTACATTGCTACAAAATTCTGTTCTTCAAGTAAATAACTTATAGAACAAAAGTAGTTATTTTAGGGTTTTCAATTTTAAACTATTATAAAATTCTGATCTTCAAGTAAATAACTTAAAGAACTAAAGTATTAGTTAGAAGATTTTGACTTTACATTGCTACAAAATTCTGTTCTTCAAGTAAATAACTTATAGAACAAAAGTAGTTATTTTAGAGTTTTCAATTTTAAACTATTAACAATATTCTGATCTTCAAGTAAATAACTTATAGAACAGAAGTAGTTATTTTAGGGTTTTCAATTTTAAACTATTAACAAAATACTGATCTTCATGTAAATAACTTATAGAACAGAAGTAGTTAATTTAGAGTTTTTAATTTTAAACTATTAACAAAATGCAGATCTTCAAGTAAATAACTTATAGAACAAAAGTAGTTATTTTAGGGTTTTCAATTTTAAACTATTAGCAAAATTCTGATCTTCAAGTAAATAACTTAAAGAACTAAAGTATTAGTTAGAAGTTTTTGATTTTACATTGCTACAAAATTCTGTTCTTCAAGTAAATAACTTATAGAACAAAAGTAGTTATTTTAGGGTTTTCAATTTTAAACTATTAACAAAATACTGATCTTCATGTAAATAACTTATAGAACAGAAGTAGTTAATTTAGAATTTTTAATTTTAAACTATTAACAAAATGCAGATCTTCAAGTAAATAACTTATAGAACAAAAGTAGTTATTTTAGGGTTTTCAATTTTAAACTATTATAAAATTCTGATCTTCAAGTAAATAACTTAAAGAACTAAAGTATTAGTTAGAAGATTTTGACTTTACATTGCAACAAAATTCTGTTCTTCAAGTAAATAACTTATAGAACAAAAGTAGTTATTTTAGAGGTTTCAATTTTAAACTATTAACAATATTCTGATCTTCAAGTAAATAACTTATAGAACAAAAGTAGTTATTTAAGGGTTTTCAATTTTAAACTATTAACAAAATTCTGATCTTCAAGTAAATAACTTAAGGAACTAAAGTATTAGTTAGAAGATTTTGATTTTAAGTTGCTACAAAATTCTGTTCTTCAAGTAAATAACTTATAGAACAAAAGTAGTTATTTTAGAGTTTTCAATTTTAAACTATTAACAAAATTCTGATCTTCAAGTAAATAACTTATAGAACAGAAGTAGTTAATTTAGAGTTTTTAATTTTAAGCTACTAACAAAATTCAGATCTTCAAGTAAATAACTTATAGAACAAAATTAGTTATTTTAGGGTTTTCAATTTTAAACTATTATAAAATTCTGATCTTCAAGTAAATAACTTAAAGAACTAAAGTATTAGTTAGAAGATTTTGACTTTACATTGCTACAAAATTCTGTTCTTCAAGTAAATAACTTATAGAACAAAAGTAGTTATTTTAGGGTTTTCAATTTTAAACTATTAACAAAATTCTGATCTTCAAGTAAATAACTTAAGGAACTAAAGTATTAGTTAGAAGATTTTGATTTTAAATTGCTACAAAATTCTGTTCTACAAGTAAATAACTTATAGAACTAAAGTAGTTATTTTAGAGTTTTCAATTTTAAACTATTAACAATATTCTGATCTTCAAGTAAATAACTTATAGAACAAAAGTAGTTATTTTAGGGTTTTCAATTTTAAACTATTAACAAAATTCTGATCTTCAAGTAAATAACTTAAGGAACTAAAGTATTAGTTAGAAGATTTTGATTTTAAATTGCTACAAAATTCTGTTCTACAAGTAAATAACTTATAGAACAAAAGTAGTTATTTTAGGGTTTTCAATTTTAAACTATTAACAAAATACTGATCTTCATGTAAATAACTTATAGAACAAAAGTAGTTATTTTAGGGTTTTCAATTTTAAACTATTAACAAAATACTGATCTTCAAGTAAATAACTTATAGAACAGAAGTAGTTAATTTAGAGTTTTTAATTTTAAACTATTAACAAAATGCAGATCTTCAAGTAAATAACTTATAGAACAAAAGTAGTTATTTTAGGGTTTTCAATTTTAAACTATTAACAAATTACTGATCTTCAAATACTTAACTTATAGAACAGAAGTAGTTAATTTAGAGTTTTTAATTTTAAACTATTAACAAAATACTGATCTTCATGTAAATAACTTATAGAACAAAAGTAGTTATTTTAGGGTTTTCAATTTTAAACTATTAACAAAATACTGATCTTCATATACTTAACTTATAGAACAGAAGTAGTTAATTTAGAGTTTTTAATTTTAAACTATTAGCAAAATTCTGATCTTCAAGTAAATAACTTAAAGAACTAAAGTATTAGTTAGAAGATTTTGATTTTACATTGCTACAAAATTCTGTTCTTCAAGTAAATAACTTATAGATCAAAAGTAGTTATTTTAGGGTTTTCAATTTTAAACTATTAACAAAATACTGATCTTCATGTAAATAACTTATAGAACAGAAGTAGTTAATTTAGAGTTTTTAAATTTAAACTATTAACAAAATGCAGATCTTCAAGTAAATAACTTATAGAACAAAAGTAGTTATTTTAGGGTTTTCAATTTTAAACTATTAACAAAATTCTGATCTTCAAGTAAATAACTTATGGAACTAAAGTATTAGATAGAAGATTTTGATTTTAAATTGCTACAAAATTCTGTTCTACAAGTAAATAACTTATAGAACAAAAGTAGTTATTTTAGGGTTTTCAATTTTAAACTACTAGCAAAATTCTGATCTTCAAGTAAATAACTTAAAGAACTAAAGTATTAGTTAGAAGATTTTGATTGTACATTGCTACAAAATTCTGTTCTTCAAGTAAATAACTTATAGAACAAAAGTAGTTATTTTAGGGTTTTCAATTTTAAACTATTAACAAAATTCTGATCTTCAAGTAAATAACTTAAGGAACTATAGTATTAGTTAGAAGATTTTGATTTTAAATTGCTACAAAATTCTGTTCTACAAGTAAATAACTTATAGAACAAAAGTAGTTATTTTAGGGTTTTCAATTTTAAACTATTAACAAAATACTGATCTTCATGTAAATAACTTATAGAACAAAAGTAGTTATTTTAGGGTTTTCAATTTTAAACTATTAACAAAATACTGATCTTCAAGTAAATAACTTATAGAACAGAAGTAGTTAATTTAGAGTTTTTAATTTTAAACTATTAACAAAATGCAGATCTTCAAGTAAATAACTTATAGAACAAAAGTAGTTATTTTAGGGTTTTCAATTTTAAACTATTAACAAATTACTGATCTTCATATACTTAACTTATAGAACAGAAGTAGTTAATTTAGAGTTTTTAATTTTAAACTATTAACAAAATGCAGATCTTCAAGTAAATAACTTATAGAACAAAAGTAGTTATTTTAGGGTTTTCAATTTTAAACTATTAACAAAATACTGATCTTCATATACTTAACTTATAGAACAGAAGTAGTTAATTTAGAGTTTTTAATTTTAAACTATTAGCAAAATTCTGATCTTCAAGTTAATAACTTAAAGAACTAAAGTATTAGTTAGAAGATTTTGATTTTACATTGCTACAAAATTCTGTTCTTCCAGTAAATAACTTATAGAACAAAAGTAGTTATTTTAGGGTTTTCAATTTTAAACTATTAACAAAATACTGATCTTCATGTAAATAACTTATAGAACAGAAGTAGTTAATTTAGAGTTTTTAAATTTAAACTATTAACAAAATGCAGATCTTCAAGTAAATAACTTATAGAACAAAAGTAGTTATTTTAGGGTTTTCAATTTTAAACTATTAACAAAATTCTGATCTTCAAGTAAATAACTTAAGGAACTAAAGTATTAGATAGAAGATTTTGATTTTAAATTGCTACAAAATTCTGTTCTACAAGTAAATAACTTATAGAACAAAAGTAGTTATTTAAGGGTTTTCAATTTTAAACTATTAACAAAATTCTGATCTTCAAGTAAATAACTTAAGGAACTAAAGTATTAGTTAGAAGATTTTGATTTTAAGTTGCTACAAAATTCTGTTCTTCAAGTAAATAACTTATAGAACAAAAGTAGTTATTTTAGAGTTTTCAATTTTAAACTATTAACAAAATTCTGATCTTCAAGTAAATAACTTATAGAACAGAAGTAGTTAATTTAGAGTTTTTAATTTTAAGCTACTAACAAAATGCAGATCTTCAAGTAAATAACTTATAGAACAAAATTAGTTATTTTAGGGTTTTCAATTTTAAACTATTATAAAATTCTGATCTTCAAGTAAATAACTTAAAGAACTAAAGTATTAGTTAGAAGATTTTGACTTTACATTGCTACAAAATTCTGTTCTTCAAGTAAATAACTTATAGAACAAAAGTAGTTATTTTAGGGTTTTCAATTTTAAACAATTAACAAAATTCTGATCTTCAAGTAAATAACTTAAGGAACTAAAGTATTAGTTAGAAGATTTTGATTTTAAATTGCTACAAAATTCTGTTCTACAAGTAAATAACTTATAGAACTAAAGTAGTTATTTTAGAGTTTTCAATTTTAAACTATTAACAATATTCTGATCTTCAAGTAAATAACTTATAGAACAAAAGTAGTTATTTTAGGGTTTTCAATTTTAAACTATTAACAAAATTCTGATCTTCAAGTAAATAACTTAAGGAACTAAAGTATTAGTTAGAAGATTTTGATTTTAAATTGCTACAAAATTCTGTTCTACAAGTAAATAACTTATAGAACAAAAGTAGTTATTTTAGGGTTTTCAATTTTAAACTATTAACAAAATACTGATCTTCATGTAAATAACTTATAGAACAAAAGTAGTTATTTTAGGGTTTTCAATTTTAAACTATTAACAAAATACTGATCTTCAAGTAAATAACTTATAGAACAGAAGTAGTTAATTTAGAGTTTTTAATTTTAAACTATTAACAAAATGCAGATCTTCAAGTAAATAACTTATAGAACAATAGTAGTTATTTTAGGGTTTTCAATTTTAAACTATTAACAAATTACTGATCTTCAAATACTTAACTTATAGAACAGAAGTAGTTAATTTAGAGTTTTTAATTTTAAACTATTAACAAAATGCGGATCTTCAAGTAAATAACTTATAGAACAAAAGTAGTTATTTTAGGGTTTTCAATTTTAAACTATTAACTAAATACTGATCTTCATATACTTAACTTATAGAACAGAAGTAGTTAATTTAGAGTTTTTAATTTTAAACTATTAGCAAAAATTCTGATCTTCAAGTAAATAACTTAAAGAACTAAAGTATTAGTTAGAAGATTTTGATTTTACATTGCTACAAAATTCTGTTCTTCAAGTAAATAACTTATAGAACAAAAGTAGTTATTTTAGGGTTTTCAATTTTAAACTATTAACAAAATACTGATCTTCATGTAAATAACTTATAGAACAGAAGTAGTTAATTTAGAGTTTTTAATTTTAAACTATTAACAAAATGCAGATCTTCAAGTAAATAACTTATAGAACAAAAGTAGTTATTTTAGGGTTTTCAATTTTTAACTATTAACAAATTACTGATCTTCATATACTTAACTTATAGAACAGAAGTAGTTAATTTAGAGTTTTTAATTTTAAACTATTAACAAAATGCAGATCTTCAAGTAAATAACTTATAGAACAAAAGTAGTTATTTTAGGGTTTTCAATTTTAAACTATTAACAAAATACTGATCTTCATGTAAATAACTTATAGAACAGAAGTAGTTAATTTAGAGTTTTTAATTTTAAACTATTAACAAAATGCCGATCTTCAAGTAAATAACTTATAGAACAAAAGTAGTTATTTTAGGGTTTTCAATTTTTAACTATTAACAAATTACTGATCTTCATATACTTAACTTATAGAACAGAAGTAGTTAATTTAGAGTTTTTAATTTTAAACTATTAACAAAATGCAGATCTTCAAGTAAATAACTTATAGAACAAAAGTAGTTATTTTAGGGTTTTCAATTTTAAACTATTAACAAAATACTGATCTTCATATACTTAACTTATAGAACAGAAGTAGTTAATTTAGAGTTTTTAATTTTAAACTATTAGCAAAATTCTGATCTTCAAGTTAATAACTTAAAGAACTAAAGTATTAGTTAGAAGATTTTGATTTTACATTGCTACAAAATTCTGTTCTTCAAGTAAATAACTTATAGAACAAAAGTAGTTATTTTAGGGTTTTTAATTTTAAACTATTAACAAAATACTGATCTTCATGTAAATAACTTATAGAACAGAAGTAGTTAATTTAGAGTTTTTAAATTTAAACTATTAACAAAATGCAGATCTTCAAGTAAATAACTTATAGAACAAAAGTAGTTATTTTAGGGTTTTCAATTTTAAACTATTAACAAAATTCTGATCTTCAAGTAAATAACTTAAGGAACTAAAGTATTAGATGGAAGATTTTGATTTTAAATTGCTACAAAATTCTGTTCTACAAGTAAATAACTTATAGAACAAAAGTAGTTATTTTAGAGTTTTCAATTTTAAACTATTAACAATATTCTGATCTTCAAGTAAATAACTTATAGAACAAAAGTAGTTATTTTAGGGTTTTCAATTTTAAACTATTAGCAAAATTCTGATCTTCAAGTAAATAACTTAAAGAACTAAAGTATTAGTTAGAAAATTTTGATTGTACATTGCTACAAAATTCTGTTCTTCAAGTAAATAACTTATAGAACAAAAGTAGTTATTTTAGAGTTTTCAATTTTAAACTATTAACAATATTCTGATCTTCAAGTAAATAACTTATAGAACAGAAGTAGTTAATTTAGAGTTTTTAATTTTAAACTATTAACAAAATGCAGATCTTCAAGTAAATAACTTATAGAACAAAAGTAATTATTTTAGGGTTTTCAATTTTAAACTATTAACAAAATACTGATCTTCATATACTTAACTTATAGAACAGAAGTAGTTAATTTAGAGTTTTTAATTTTAAACTATTAACAAAATGCAGATCTTCAAGTAAATAACTTATAGAACAAAAGTAGTTATTTTAGGGTTTTCAATTTTAAACTATTAGCAAAATTCTGATCTTCAAGTAAATAACTTAAAGAACTAAAGTATTAGTTAGAAGATTTTGATTTTACATTGCTACAAAATTCTGTTCTTCAAGTAAATAACTTATAGAACAAAAGTAGTTATTTTAGGGTTTTCAATTTTAAACTATTAACAAAATACTGATCTTCATGTAAATAACTTATAGAACAGAAGTAATTAATTTAGAGTTTTTAATTTTAAACTATTAACAAAATGCAGATCTTCAAGTAAATAACTTATAGAACAAAAGTAGTTATTTTAGGGTTTTCAATTTTAAACTATTAACAATATTCTGATCTTCAAGTAAATAACTTATAGAACAGAAGTAGTTATTTTAGGGTTTTCAATTTTAAACTATTAACAAAATACTGATCTTCATGTAAATAACTTATAGAACAGAAGTAGTTAATTAAGAGTTTTTAATTTTAAACTATTAACAAAATGCAGATCTTCAAGTAAATAACTTATAGAACAAAAGTAGTTATTTTAGGGTTTTCAATTTTAAACTATTAGCAAAATTCTGATCTTCAAGTAAATAACTTAAAGAACTAAAGTATTAGTTAAAAGATTTTGATTTTAAATTGCTACAAAATTCTGTTCTTCAAGTAAATAACTTATAGAACAGAAGTAGTTAATTTAGAGTTTTTAATTTTAAACTATTCACAAAATGCAGATCTTCAAGTAAATAACTTATAGAACAAAAGTAGTTGTTTAGGGTTTTCAATTTTAAACTATTAACAAAATACTGATCTTCATATACTTAACTTATAGAACAGAAGCAGTTAATTTAGAGTTTTTAATTTTAAACTATTAACAAAATGCAGATCTTCAAGTAAATAACTTATAGAACAGAAGTAGTTAATTTAGAGTTTTTAATTTTAAACTACTAACAAAATGCAGATCTTCAAGTAAATAACTTATAGAACAAAATTAGTTATTTTAGGGTTTTCAATTTTAAACTATTATAAAATTCTGATCTTCAAGTAAATAACTTAAAGAACTAAAGTATTAGTTAGAAGATTTTGACTTTACATTGCTACAAAATTCTGTTCTTCAAGTAAATAACTTATAGAACAAAAGTAGTTATTTTAGGGTTTTCAATTTTAAACTATTAACAAAATTCTGAACTTCAAGTAAATAACTTAAGGAACTAAAGTATTAGTTAGAAGATTTTGATTTTAAATTGCTACAAAATTCTGTTCTACAAGTAAATAACTTATAGAACTAAAGTAGTTATTTTAGAGTTTTCAATTTTAAACTATTAACAATATTCTGATCTTCAAGTAAATAACTTATAGAACAAAAGTAGTTATTTTAGGGTTTTCAATTTTAAACTATTAACAAAATACTGATCTTCATGTAAATAACTAATAGAACAATAGTAGTTATTTTAGGGTTTTCAATTTTAAACTATTAACAAAATACTGATCTTCATATACTTAACTTATAGAACAGAAGTAGTTAATTTAGAGTTTTTAATTTTAAACTATTAACAAAATGCAGATCTTCAAGTAAATAACTAATAGAACAAAAGTGGTTATTTTAGGGTTTTCAATTTTAAACTATTAACAAAATACTGATCTTCATATACTTAACTTATAGAACAGAAGTAGTTAATTTAGAGTTTTTAATTGTAAACTATTAGAAAAATTCTGATCTTTAAGTAAATAACTTAAAGAACTAAAGTATTAGTTAGAAGATTTTGATTTTACATTGCTACAAAATTCTGTTCTTCAAGTAAATAACTTATAGAACAAAAGTAGTTATTTTAGGGTTTTCAATTTTAAACTATTAACAAAATACTGATCTTCATGTAAATAACTTATAGAACAGAAGTAGTTAATTTAGAGTTTTTAATTTTAAACTATTAACAAAATGCAGATCTTCAAGTAAATAACTTATAGAACAAAAGTAGTTATTTTAGGGTTATCAATTTTAAACTATTAACAAAATTCTGATCTTCAAGTAAATAACTTAAGGAACTAAAGTAGTTATTTTAGGGTTTTCAATTTTAAACTATTAACAAAATTCTGATCTTCAAGTAAATAACTTAAGGAACTAAAGTATTAGATAGAAGATTTTGATTTTAAATTGCTACAAAATTCTGTTCTACAAGTAAATAACTTATAGAACAAAAGTAGTTATTTTAGAGTTTTCAATTTTAAACTATTAACAATATTCTGATCTTCAAGTAAATAACTTATAGAACAGAAGTAGTTATTTTAGGGTTTTCAATTTTAAACTATTAACAAAATACTGATCTTCATGTAAATAACTTATAGAACAGAAGTAGTTAATTTAGAGTTTTTAATTTTAAACTATTAACAAAATTCTGTTCTTCAAGTAAATAACTTATAGAACAAAAGTAGTTATTTTAGAGTTTTCAATTTTAAACTATTAACAATATTCTGATCTTCAAGTAATTAACTTATAGAACAGAAGTAGTTAATTTAGAGTTTTTAATTTTAAACTTTTAACAAAATGCAGATCTTCAAGTAAATAACTTATAGAACAGAAGTAGTTAATTTAGAGTTTTTAATTTTAAACTATTAACAAAATGCAGATCTTCAAGTTAATAACTTATAGAACAAAAGTAGTTATTTTAGGGTTTTCAATTTTAAACAATTAACAATATTCTGATCTTCAAGTAAATAACTTATAGAACAGAAGTAGTTATTTTAGGGTTTTCAATTTTAAACTATTAACAAAATACTGATCTTCATGTAAATAACTTATAGAACAGAAGTAGTTAATTAAGAGTTTTTAATTTTAAACTATTAACAAAATGCAGATCTTCAAGTAAATAACTTATAGAACAAAAGTAGTTATTTTAGGGTTTTCAATTTTAAACTATTAGCAAAATTCTGATCTTCAAGTAAATAACTTAAAGAACTAAAGTATTAGTTAAAAGATTTTGATTTTAAATTGCTACAAAATTCTGTTCTTCAAGTAAATAACTTATAGAACTGAAGTAGTTAATTTAGAGTTTTTAATTTTAAACTATTAACAAAATGCAGATCTTCAAGTAAATAACTTATAGAACAAAAGTAGTTGTTTAGGGTTTTCAATTTTAAACTATTAACAAAATACTGATCTTCATATACTTAACTTATAGAACAGAAGCAGTTAATTTAGAGTTTTTAATTTTAAACTATTAACAAAATGCAGATCTTCAAGTAAATAACTTATAGAACAGAAGTAGTTAATTTAGAGTTTTTAATTTTAAACTACTAACAAAATGCAGATCTTCAAGTAAATAACTTATAGAACAAAATTAGTTATTTTAGGGTTTTCAATTTTAAACTATTATAAAATTCTGATCTTCAAGTAAATAACTTAAAGAACTAAAGTATTAGTTAGAAGATTTTGACTTTACATTGCTACAAAATTCTGTTCTTCAAGTAAATAACTTATAGAACAAAAGTAGTTATTTTAGGGTTTTCAATTTTAAACTATTAACAAAATTCTGAACTTCAAGTAAATAACTTAAGGAACTAAAGTATTAGTTAGAAGATTTTGATTTTAAATTGCTACAAAATTCTGTTCTACAAGTAAATAACTTATAGAACTAAAGTAGTTATTTTAGAGTTTTCAATTTTAAACTATTAACAATATTCTGATCTTCAAGTAAATAACTTATAGAACAAAAGTAGTTATTTTAGGGTTTTCAATTTTAAACTATTAACAAAATTCTGATCTTCAAGTAAATAACTTAAGGAACTAAAGTATTAGTTAGAAGATTTTGATTTTAAATTGCTACAAAATTCTGTTCTACAAGTAAATAACTTATAGAACAAAAGTAGTTATTTTAGGGTTTTCAATTTTAAACTATTAACAAAATACTGATCTTCATGTAAATAACTTATAGAACAAAAGTAGTTATTTTAGGGTTTTCAATTTTAAACTATTAACAAAATACTGATCTTCAAGTAAATAACTTATAGAACAGAAGTAGTTAATTTAGAGTTTTTAATTTTAAACTATTAACAAAATGCAGATCTTCAAGTAAATAACTTATAGAACAATAGTAGTTATTTTAGGGTTTTCAATTTTAAACTATTAACAAATTACTGATCTTCAAATACTTAACTTATAGAACAGAAGTAGTTAATTTAGAGTTTTTAATTTTAAACTATTAACAAAATGCGGATCTTCAAGTAAATAACTTATAGAACAAAAGTAGTTATTTTAGGGTTTTCAATTTTAAACTATTAACTAAATACTGATCTTCATATACTTAACTTATAGAACAGAAGTAGTTAATTTAGAGTTTTTAATTTTAAACTATTAGCAAAAATTCTGATCTTCAAGTAAATAACTTAAAGAACTAAAGTATTAGTTAGAAGATTTTGATTTTACATTGCTACAAAATTCTGTTCTTCAAGTAAATAACTTATAGAACAAAAGTAGTTATTTTAGGGTTTTCAATTTTAAACTATTAACAAAATACTGATCTTCATGTAAATAACTTATAGAACAGAAGTAGTTAATTTAGAGTTTTTAATTTTAAACTATTAACAAAATGCCGATCTTCAAGTAAATAACTTATAGAACAAAAGTAGTTATTTTAGGGTTTTCAATTTTTAACTATTAACAAATTACTGATCTTCATATACTTAACTTATAGAACAGAAGTAGTTAATTTAGAGTTTTTAATTTTAAACTATTAACAAAATGCAGATCTTCAAGTAAATAACTAATAGAACAAAAGTAGTTATTTTAGGGTTTTCAATTTTAAACTATTAACAAAATACTGATCTTCATATACTTAACTTATAGAACAGAAGTAGTTAATTTAGAGTTTTTAATTTTAAACTATTAGCAAAATTCTGATCTTCAAGTTAATAACTTAAAGAACTAAAGTATTAGTTAGAAGATTTTGATTTTACATTGCTACAAAATTCTGTTCTTCAAGTAAATAACTTATAGAACAAAAGTAGTTATTTTAGGGTTTTCAATTTTAAACTATTAACAAAATACTGATCTTCATGTAAATAACTTATAGAACAGAAGTAGTTAATTTAGAGTTTTTAAATTTAAACTATTAACAAAATGCAGATCTTCAAGTAAATAACTTATAGAACAAAAGTAGTTATTTTAGGGTTTTCAATTTTAAACTATTAACAAAATTCTGATCTTCAAGTAAATAACTTAAGGAACTAAAGTATTAGATGGAAGATTTTGATTTTAAATTGCTACAAAATTCTGTTCTACAAGTAAATAACTTATAGAACAAAAGTAGTTATTTTAGAGTTTTCAATTTTAAACTATTAACAATATTCTGATCTTCAAGTAAATAACTTATAGAACAAAAGTAGTTATTTTAGGGTTTTCAATTTTAAACTATTAGCAAAATTCTGATCTTCAAGTAAATAACTTAAAGAACTAAAGTATTAGTTAGAAGATTTTGATTGTACATTGCTACAAAATTCTGTTCTTCAAGTAAATAACTTATAGAACAAAAGTAGTTATTTTAGAGTTTTCAATTTTAAACTATTAACAATATTCTGATCTTCAAGTAATTAACTTATAGAACAGAAGTAGTTAATTTAGAGTTTTTAATTTTAAACTATTAACAAAATGCAGATCTTCAAGTAAATAACTTATAGAACAAAAGTAATTATTTTAGGGTTTTCAATTTTAAACTATTAACAAAATTCTGATCTTCAAGTAAATAACTTAAGGAACTAAAGTATTAGTTAGAAGATTTTGATTTTAAATTGCTACAAAATTCTGTTCTACAAGTAAATAACTTATAGAACAAAAGTAGTTATTTTAGGGTTTTCAATTTTAAACTATTAACAAAATACTGATCTTCATGTAAATAACTTATAGAACAAAAGTAGTTATTTTAGGGTTTTCAATTTTAAACTATTAACAAAATACTGATCTTCAAGTAAATAACTTATAGAACAGAAGTAGTTAATTTAGAGTTTTTAATTTTAAACTATTAACAAAATGCAGATCTTCAAGTAAATAACTTATAGAACAATAGTAGTTATTTTAGGGTTTTCAATTTTAAACTATTAACAAATTACTGATCTTCAAATACTTAACTTATAGAACAGAAGTAGTTAATTTAGAGTTTTTAATTTTAAACTATTAACAAAATGCGGATCTTCAAGTAAATAACTTATAGAACAAAAGTAGTTATTTTAGGGTTTTCAATTTTAAACTATTAACTAAATACTGATCTTCATATACTTAACTTATAGAACAGAAGTAGTTAATTTAGAGTTTTTAATTTTAAACTATTAGCAAAAATTCTGATCTTCAAGTAAATAACTTAAAGAACTAAAGTATTAGTTAGAAGATTTTGATTTTACATTGCTACAAAATTCTGTTCTTCAAGTAAATAACTTATAGAACAAAAGTAGTTATTTTAGGGTTTTCAATTTTAAACTATTAACAAAATACTGATCTTCATGTAAATAACTTATAGAACAGAAGTAGTTAATTTAGAGTTTTTAATTTTAAACTATTAACAAAATGCCGATCTTCAAGTAAATAACTTATAGAACAAAAGTAGTTATTTTAGGGTTTTCAATTTTTAACTATTAACAAATTACTGATCTTCATATACTTAACTTATAGAACAGAAGTAGTTAATTTAGAGTTTTTAATTTTAAACTATTAACAAAATGCAGATCTTCAAGTAAATAACTAATAGAACAAAAGTAGTTATTTTAGGGTTTTCAATTTTAAACTATTAACAAAATACTGATCTTCATATACTTAACTTATAGAACAGAAGTAGTTAATTTAGAGTTTTTAATTTTAAACTATTAGCAAAATTCTGATCTTCAAGTTAATAACTTAAAGAACTAAAGTATTAGTTAGAAGATTTTGATTTTACATTGCTACAAAATTCTGTTCTTCAAGTAAATAACTTATAGAACAAAAGTAGTTATTTTAGGGTTTTCAATTTTAAACTATTAACAAAATACTGATCTTCATGTAAATAACTTATAGAACAGAAGTAGTTAATTTAGAGTTTTTAAATTTAAACTATTAACAAAATGCAGATCTTCAAGTAAATAACTTATAGAACAAAAGTAGTTATTTTAGGGTTTTCAATTTTAAACTATTAACAAAATTCTGATCTTCAAGTAAATAACTTAAGGAACTAAAGTATTAGATGGAAGATTTTGATTTTAAATTGCTACAAAATTCTGTTCTACAAGTAAATAACTTATAGAACAAAAGTAGTTATTTTAGAGTTTTCAATTTTAAACTATTAACAATATTCTGATCTTCAAGTAAATAACTTATAGAACAAAAGTAGTTATTTTAGGGTTTTCAATTTTAAACTATTAGCAAAATTCTGATCTTCAAGTAAATAACTTAAAGAACTAAAGTATTAGTTAGAAGATTTTGATTGTACATTGCTACAAAATTCTGTTCTTCAAGTAAATAACTTATAGAACAAAAGTAGTTATTTTAGAGTTTTCAATTTTAAACTATTAACAATATTCTGATCTTCAAGTAATTAACTTATAGAACAGAAGTAGTTAATTTAGAGTTTTTAATTTTAAACTATTAACAAAATGCAGATCTTCAAGTAAATAACTTATAGAACAAAAGTAATTATTTTAGGGTTTTCAATTTTAAACTATTAACAAAATACTGATCTTCATATACTTAACTTATAGAACAGAAGTAGTTAATTTAGAGTTTTTAATTTTAAACTATTAACAAAATGCAGATCTTCAAGTAAATAACTTATAGAACAAAAGTAGTTATTTTAGGGTTTTCAATTTTAAACTATTAGCAAAATACTGATCTTCATATACTTAACTCATAGAACAGAAGTAGTTAATTTAGAGTTTTTAATTTTAAACTATTAGCAAAATTCTGATCTTCAAGTAAATAACTTAAAGAACTAAAGTATTAGTTAGAAGATTTTGATTTTACATTGCTACAAAATTCTGTTCTTCAAGTAAATAACTTATAGAACAAAAGTAGTTATTTTAGGGTTTTCAATTTTAAACTATTAACAAAATACTGATCTTCATGTAAATAACTTATAGAACAGAAGTAATTAATTTAGAGTTTTTAATTTTAAACTATTAACAAAATGCAGATCTTCAAGTAAATAACTTATAGAACAAAAGTAGTTATTTTAGGGTTTTCAATTTTAAACTATTAACAATATTCTGATCTTCAAGTAAATAACTTATAGAACAGAAGTAGTTATTTTAGGGTTTTCAATTTTAAACTATTAACAAAATACTGATCTTCATGTAAATAACTTATAGAACAGAAGTAGTTAATTAAGAGTTTTTAATTTTAAACTATTAACAAAATGCAGATCTTCAAGTAAATAACTTATAGAACAAAAGTAGTTATTTTAGGGTTTTCAATTTTAAACTATTAGCAAAATTCTGATCTTCAAGTAAATAACTTAAAGAACTAAAGTATTAGTTAAAAGATTTTGATTTTAAATTGCTACAAAATTCTGTTCTTCAAGTAAATAACTTATAGAACAGAAGTAGTTAATTTAGAGTTTTTAATTTTAAACTATTAACAAAATGCAGATCTTCAAGTAAATAACTTATAGAACAAAAGTAGTTGTTTAGGGTTTTCAATTTTAAACTATTAACAAAATACTGATCTTCAAGTAAATAACTTATAGAACAGAAGTAGTTAATTTAGAGTTTTTAATTTTAAACTACTAACAAAATGCAGATCTTCAAGTAAATAACTTATAGAACAAAATTAGTTATTTTAGGGTTTTCAATTTTAAACTATTATAAAATTCTGATCTTCAAGTAAATAACTTAAAGAACTAAAGTATTAGTTAGAAGATTTTGACTTTACATTGCTACAAAATTCTGTTCTTCAAGTAAATAACTTATAGAACAAAAGTAGTTATTTTAGGGTTTTCAATTTTAAACTATTAACAAAATTCTGAACTTCAAGTAAATAACTTAAGGAACTAAAGTATTAGTTAGAAGATTTTGATTTTAAATTGCTACAAAATTCTGTTCTACAAGTAAATAACTTATAGAACTAAAGTAGTTATTTTAGAGTTTTCAATTTTAAACTATTAACAATATTCTGATCTTCAAGTAAATAACTTATAGAACAAAAGTAGTTATTTTAGGGTTTTCAATTTTAAACTATTAACAAAATTCTGATCTTCAAGTAAATAACTTAAGGAACTAAAGTATTAGTTAGAAGATTTTGATTTTAAATTGCTACAAAATTCTGTTCTACAAGTAAATAACTTATAGAACAAAAGTAGTTATTTTAGGGTTTTCAATTTTAAACTATTAACAAAATACTGATCTTCAAGTAAATAACTTATAGAACAGAAGTAGTTAATTTAGAGTTTTTAATTTTAAACTATTAACAAAATGCAGATCTTCAAGTAAATAACTTATAGAACAAAAGTAGTTATTTTAGGGTTTTCAATTTTAAACTATTAACAAAATACTGATCTTCATATACTTAACTTATAGAACAGAAGTAGTTAATTTAGAGTTTTTAATTTTAAACTATTAACAAAATGCAGATCTTCAAGTAAATAACTAATAGAACAAAAGTGGTTATTTTAGGGTTTTCAATTTTAAACTATTAACAAAATACTGATCTTCATATACTTAACTTATAGAACAGAAGTAGTTAATTTAGAGTTTTTAATTGTAAACTATTAGAAAAATTCTGATCTTTAAGTAAATAACTTAAAGAACTAAAGTATTAGTTAGAAGATTTTGATTTTACATTGCTACAAAATTCTGTTCTTCAAGTAAATAACTTATAGAACAAAAGTAGTTATTTTAGGGTTTTCAATTTTAAACTATTAACAAAATACTGATCTTCATGTAAATAACTTATAGAACAGAAGTAGTTAATTTAGAGTTTTTAATTTTAAACTATTAACAAAATGCAGATCTTCAAGTAAATAACTTATAGAACAAAAGTAGTTATTTTAGGGTTATCAATTTTAAACTATTAACAAAATTCTGATCTTCAAGTAAATAACTTAAGGAACTAAAGTAGTTATTTTAGGGTTTTCAATTTTAAACTATTAACAAAATTCTGATCTTCAAGTAAATAACTTAAGGAACTAAAGTATTAGATAGAAGATTTTGATTTTAAATTGCTACAAAATTCTGTTCTACAAGTAAATAACTTATAGAACAAAAGTAGTTATTTTAGAGTTTTCAATTTTAAACTATTAACAATATTCTGATCTTCAAGTAAATAACTTATAGAACAGAAGTAGTTATTTTAGGGTTTTCAATTTTAAACTATTAACAAAATACTGATCTTCATGTAAATAACTTATAGAACAGAAGTAGTTAATTTAGAGTTTTTAATTTTAAACTATTAACAAAATTCTGTTCTTCAAGTAAATAACTTATAGAACAAAAGTAGTTATTTTAGAGTTTTCAATTTTAAACTATTAACAATATTCTGATCTTCAAGTAATTAACTTATAGAACAGAAGTAGTTAATTTAGAGTTTTTAATTTTAAACTTTTAACAAAATGCAGATCTTCAAGTAAATAACTTATAGAACAAAAGTATTTAATTTAGAGTTTTTAATTTTAAACTATTAACAAAATTTTGTTCTTCAAGTAAATAACTTATAGAACAGAAGTAGTTAATTTAGAGTTTTTAATTTTAAACTACTAACAAAATGCAGATCTTCAAGCAAATAACTTATAGAACAAAATTAGTTATTTTAGGGTTTTCAATTTTTAACTATTATAAAATTCTGATCTTCAAGTAAATAACTTAAAGAACTAAAGTATTAGTTAGAAGATTTTGACTTTACATTGCTACAAAATTCTGTTCTTCAAGTAAATAACCTATAGAACAAAAGTAGTTATTTTAGGGTTTTCAATTTTAAACTATTAACAAAATTCTGATCTTCAAGTAAATAACTTAAGGAACTAAAGTATTAGTTAGAAGATTTTGATTTTAAATTGCTACAAAATTCAGTTCTACAAGTAACTAACATATAGAACTAAAGTAGTTATTTTAGAGTTTTCAATTTTAAACTATTAACAATATTCTGATCTTCAAGTAAATAACTTATAGAAAAAACAAAGTTATTTTAGGGTTTTCAATTTTAAACTATTAACAAAATTCTGATCTTCAAGTAAATAACTTAAGGAACTAAAGTATTAGTTAGAAGATTTTGATTTTAAATTGCTACAAAATTCTGTTCTACAAGTAACTAACATATAGAACTAAAGTAGTTATTTTAGAGTTTTCAATTTTAAACTATTAACAATATTCTGATCTTCAAGTAAATAACTTATAGAAAAAACAAAGTTATTTTAGGGTTTTCAATTTTAAACTATTAACAAAATACTGATCTTCAAGTAAATAACTTATAGAACAGAAGTAGTTAATTTAGAGTTTTTAATTTTAAACTATTAACAAAATGCAGATCTTCAAGTAAATAACTTATAGAACAAAAGTAGTTATTTTAGGGTTTTCAATTTTAAACTATTAACAAAATACTGATCTTCATATACTTAACTTATAGAACAGAAGTAGTTAATTTAGAGTTTTTAATTTTAAACTATTAACAAAATGCAGATCTTCAAGTAAATAACTAATAGAACAAAAGTGGTTATTTTAGGGTTTTCAATTTTAAACTATTAACAAAATACTGATCTTCATATACTTAACTTATAGAACAGAAGTAGTTAATTTAGAGTTTTTAATTGTAAACTATTAGAAAAATTCTGATCTTTAAGTAAATAACTTAAAGAACTAAAGTATTAGTTAGAAGATTTTGATTTTACATTGCTACAAAATTCTGTTCTTCAAGTAAATAACTTATAGAACAAAAGTAGTTATTTTAGGGTTTTCAATTTTAAACTATTAACAAAATACTGATCTTCATGTAAATAACTTATAGAACAGAAGTAGTTAATTTAGAGTTTTTAATTTTAAACTATTAACAAAATGCAGATCTTCAAGTAAATAACTTATAGAACAAAAGTAGTTATTTTAGGGTTATCAATTTTAAACTATTAACAAAATTCTGATCTTCAAGTAAATAACTTAAGGAACTAAAGTAGTTATTTTAGGGTTTTCAATTTTAAACTATTAACAAAATTCTGATCTTCAAGTAAATAACTTAAGGAACTAAAGTATTAGATAGAAGATTTTGATTTTAAATTGCTACAAAATTCTGTTCTACAAGTAAATAACTTATAGAACAAAAGTAGTTATTTTAGAGTTTTCAATTTTAAACTATTAACAATATTCTGATCTTCAAGTAAATAACTTATAGAACAGAAGTAGTTATTTTAGGGTTTTCAATTTTAAACTATTAACAAAATACTGATCTTCATGTAAATAACTTATAGAACAGAAGTAGTTAATTTAGAGTTTTTAATTTTAAACTATTAACAAAATTCTGTTCTTCAAGTAAATAACTTATAGAACAAAAGTAGTTATTTTAGAGTTTTCAATTTTAAACTATTAACAATATTCTGATCTTCAAGTAATTAACTTATAGAACAGAAGTAGTTAATTTAGAGTTTTTAATTTTAAACTTTTAACAAAATGCAGATCTTCAAGTAAATAACTTATAGAACAAAAGTATTTAATTTAGAGTTTTTAATTTTAAACTATTAACAAAATTTTGTTCTTCAAGTAAATAACTTATAGAACAGAAGTAGTTAATTTAGAGTTTTTAATTTTAAACTACTAACAAAATGCAGATCTTCAAACAAATAACTTATAGAACAAAATTAGTTATTTTAGGGTTTTCAATTTTTAACTATTATAAAATTCTGATCTTCAAGTAAATAACTTAAAGAACTAAAGTATTAGTTAGAAGATTTTGACTTTACATTGCTACAAAATTCTGTTCTTCAAGTAAATAACCTATAGAACAAAAGTAGTTATTTTAGGGTTTTCAATTTTAAACTATTAACAAAATTCTGATCTTCAAGTAAATAACTTAAGGAACTAAAGTATTAGTTAGAAGATTTTGATTTTAAATTGCTACAAAATTCTGTTCTACAAGTAACTAACATATAGAACTAAAGTAGTTATTTTAGAGTTTTCAATTTTAAACTATTAACAATATTCTGATCTTCAAGTAAATAACTTATAGAAAAAACAAAGTTATTTTAGGGTTTTCAATTTTAAACTATTAACAAAATTCTGATCTTCAAGTAAATAACTTAAGGAACTAAAGTATTAGTTAGAAGATTTTGATTTTAAATTGCTACAAAATTCTGTTCTACAAGTAAATAACTTATAGAACAAAAGTAGTTATTTTAGGGTTTTCAATTTTAAACTATTAACAAAATACTGATCTTCATGTAAATAACTTATAGAACAAAAGTAGTTATTTTAGGGTTTTCAATTTTAAACTATTAACAAAATTCTGATCTTCAATTAAATAACTTGAGGAACTAAAGTATTAGTTAGAAGATTTTGATTTTAAATTGCTACAAAATTCTGTTCTACAAGTAAATAACTTATAGAACAAAAGTAGTTATTTTAGAGTTTTCAATTTTAAACTATTAATAATATTCTGATCTTCAAGTAAATAACTTATAGAACAGAAGTAGTTATTTTAGAGTTTTCAATTTTAAACTATTAACAAAATTCTGATCTTCAAGTAAATAACTTTTTAGAACAAAAGTAGTTATTTTAGGGTTTTCAATTTTAAACTATTAACAAAATTCTGATCTTCAAGTAAATAACTTAAGGAACTAAAGTATTAGTTAGAAGATTTTGATTTTAAATTGCTACAAAATTCTGTTCTACAAGCAAATAACTTATAGAACAAAAGTAGTTATTTTAGAGTTTTCAATTTTAAACTATTAACAATATTCTGATCTTCAAGTAAATAACTTATAGAACAAAAGTAGTTATTTTAGAGTTTTCAATTTTAAACTATTAACAAAATTCTGATCTTCAAGTAAATAACTTATAGAACAGAAGTAGTTAATTTAGAGTTTTTAATTTTAAACTACTAACAAAATGCAGATCTTCAAGTAAATAACTTATAGAACAAAATTAGTTATTTTTGGGTTTTCAATTTTAAACTATTAACAAAATTCTGATCTTCAAGTAAATAACTTAAGGAACTAAAGTATTAGTTAGAAGATTTTGATTTTAAATTGCTACAAAATTCTGTTCTACAAGTAAATAACTTATAGAACTAAAGTAGTTATTTTAGAGTTTTCAATTTTAAACTATTAACAATATTCTGATCTACAAGTAAATAACTTATAGAACAAAAGTAGTTATTTTAGGGTTTTCAATTGTAAACTATTAACAAAATTCTGATCTTCAAGTAAATAACTTAAGGAACTAAAGTATTAGTTAGAAGATTTTGATTTTAAATTGCTACAAAATTCTGTTCTACAAGTAAATAACTTATAGAACAAAAGTAGTTATTTTAGGGTTTTCAATTTTAAACTATTAACAAAATACTGATCTTCATGTAAATAACTAATAGAACAAAAGTAGTTATTTTAGGGTTTTCAATTTTAAACTATTAACAAAATACTGATCTTCAAGTAAATAACTTATAGAACAGAAGTAGTTAATTTAGAGTTTTTAATTTTAAACTATTAACAAAATGCAGATCTTCAAGTAAATAACTTATAGAACAAAAGTGGTTATTTTAGGGTTTTCAGTTTTAAACTATTAACAAAATACTGATCTTCATATACTTAACTTATAGAACAGAAGTAGTTAATTTAGAGTTTTTAATTTTAAACTATTAGCAAAATTCTGATCTTCAAGTAAATAACTTAAAGAACTAAAGTATTAGTTAGAAGATTTTGAAATTACTTTGCTACAAAATTCTGTTCTTCAAGTAAATAACTAATAGAACAAAAGTAGTTATTTTAGGGTTTTCAATTTTAAACTATTAACAAAATACTGATCTTCAAGTAAATAACTTATAGAACAGAAGTAGTTAATTTAGAGTTTTTAATTTTAAACTATTAACAAAATGCAGATCTTCAAGTAAATAACTTATAGAACAAAAGTAGTTATTTTAGGGTTTTCAATTTTAAACTATTAACAAAATACTGATCTTCATATACTTAACTTATAGAACAGAAGTAGTTAATTTAGAGTTTTTAATTTTAAACTATTAACAAAATGCAGATCTTCAAGTAAATAACTTATAGAACAAAAGTAGTTATTTTAGGGTTTTCAATTTTAAGCTATTAACAAAATTCTGATCTTCAAGTAAATAACTTAAGGAACTAAAGTATTAGTTAGGAGATTTTGATTTTAAATTGCTACAAAATTCTGTTCTACAAGTAAATAACTTATAGAACAAAAGTAGTTATTTTAGAGTTTTCAATTTTAAACTATTAACAATATTCTGATCTTCAAGTAAATAACTTATAGAACAGAAGTAGTTATTTTAGGGTTTAAATTTTAAACTATTAACAAAATACTGATCTTCATGTAAATAACTTATAGAACAGAAGTAGTTAATTAAGAGTTTTTAATTTTAAACTATTAGCAAAATTCTGATCTTCAAGTAAATAACTTAAAGAACTAAAGTATTAGTTAGAAGATTTTGATTTTACATCGCTACAAAATTCTGTTCTTCAAGTAAATAACTTATAGAACAAAAGTAGTTATTTTAGGGTTTTCAATTTTAAACTATTAACAAAATACTGATCTTCATGTAAATAACTTATAGAACAGAAGTAGTTAATTTAGAGTTTTTAATTTTAAACTATTAACAAAATGCAGATCTTCAAGTAAATAACTTATAGAACAAAAGTAGTTATTTTAGGGTTTTCAATTTTAAACTATTAACAATATTCTGATCTTCAAGTAAATAACTTGTAGAACAGAAGTAGTTATTTTAGGGTTTACAATTTTAAACTATTAACAAAATACTGATCTTCATGTAAATAACTTATAGAACAGAAGTAGTTAATTAAGAGTTTTTAATTTTAAACTATTAACAAAATGCAGATCTTCAAGTAAATAACTTATAGAACAAAAGTAGTTATTTTAGGGTTTTCAATTTTAAACTATTAGCAAAATTCTGATCTTCAAGTAAATAACTTAAAGAACTAAAGTATTAGTTAAAAGATTTTGATTTTAAATTGCTACAAAATTCTGTTCTTCAAGTAAATAACTTATAGAACAGAAGTAGTTAATTTAGAGTTTTTAATTTTAAACTATTAAAAAATGCAGATCTTCAAGTAAATAACTTATAGAACAAAAGTGGTTATTTTAGGGTTTTCAATTTTAAACTATTAACAAAATACTGATCTTCATATACTTAACTTATAGAACAGAAGTAGTTAATTTAGAGTTTTTAATTTTAAACTATTAACAAAATGCAGATCTTCAAGTAAATAACTTATAGAACAAAAGTAGTTATTTTAGGGTTTTCAATTTTAAACTATTAGCAAAATTCTGATCTTCAAGTAAATAACTTAAAGAACTAAAGTATTAGTTAGAAGATTTTGATTTTACATTGCTACAAAATTCTGTTCTTCAAGTAAATAACTTATAGAACAAAAGTAGTTATTTTAGGGTTTTCAATTTTAAACTATTAACAAAATTCTGATCTTCAAGTAAATAACTTAAGGAACTAAAGTATTAGTTAGAAGATTTTGATTTTAAATTGCTACAAAATTCTGTTCTACAAGTAAATAACATATAGAACTAAAGTAGTTATTTTAGAGTTTTCAATTTTAAACTATTAACAATATTCTGATCTTCAAGTAAATAACTTATAGAACAGAAGTAGTTAATTTAGAGTTTTTAATTTTAAACTATTAACAAAATTCTGTTCTTCAAGTAAATAACTTATAGAACAAAAGTAGTTATTTTAGAGTTTTCAATTTTAAACTATTAACAAAATTCTGATCTTCAAGTAAATAACTTATAGAACAGAAGTAGTTAATTTAGAGTTTTTAATTTTAAACTATTAACAAAATGCAGATCTTCAAGTAAATAACTTATAGAACAAAAGTAGTTATTTTAGGGTTTTCAATTTTAAACTATTAACAAAATACTGATCTTCATATACTTAACTTATAGAACAGAAGTAGTTAATTTAGAGTTTTTAATTTTAAACTATTAACAAAATGCAGATCTTCAAGTAAATAACTAATAGAACAAAAGTGGTTATTTTAGGGTTTTCAATTTTAAACTATTAACAAAATACTGATCTTCATATACTTAACTTATAGAACAGAAGTAGTTAATTTAGAGTTTTTAATTGTAAACTATTAGAAAAATTCTGATCTTTAAGTAAATAACTTAAAGAACTAAAGTATTAGTTAGAAGATTTTGATTTTACATTGCTACAAAATTCTGTTCTTCAAGTAAATAACTTATAGAACAAAAGTAGTTATTTTAGGGTTTTCAATTTTAAACTATTAACAAAATACTGATCTTCATGTAAATAACTTATAGAACAGAAGTAGTTAATTTAGAGTTTTTAATTTTAAACTATTAACAAAATGCAGATCTTCAAGTAAATAACTTATAGAACAAAAGTAGTTATTTTAGGGTTATCAATTTTAAACTATTAACAAAATTCTGATCTTCAAGTAAATAACTTAAGGAACTAAAGTAGTTATTTTAGGGTTTTCAATTTTAAACTATTAACAAAATTCTGATCTTCAAGTAAATAACTTAAGGAACTAAAGTATTAGATAGAAGATTTTGATTTTAAATTGCTACAAAATTCTGTTCTACAAGTAAATAACTTATAGAACAAAAGTAGTTATTTTAGAGTTTTCAATTTTAAACTATTAACAATATTCTGATCTTCAAGTAAATAACTTATAGAACAAAAGTAGTTAACTTAGAGTTTTTAATTTTAAACTATTAACAAAATTCTGTTCTTCAAGTAAATAACTTATAGAACAAAAGTAGTTATTTTAGAGTTTTCAATTTTAAACTATTAACAAAATTCTGATCTTCAAGTAAATAACTTATAGAACAGAAGTAGTTAATTTAGAGTTTTTAATTTTAAACTACTAACAAAATGCAGATCTTCAAGCAAATAACTTATAGAACAAAATTAGTTATTTTAGGGTTTTCAATTTTTAACTATTAACAAAATTCTGATCTTCAAGTAAATAACTTAAGGAACTAAACTATTAGTTAGAAGATTTTGATTTTAAATTGCTACAAAATTCTGTTCTACAAGTAAATAACATATAGAACTAAAGTAGTTATTTTAGAGTTTTCAATTTTAAACTATTAACAATATTCTGATCTTCAAGTAAATAACTTATAGAACAAAAGTAGTTATTTTAGGGTTTTCAATTTTAAACTATTAACAAAATTCTGATCTTCAAGTAAATAACTTAATGAACTAAAGTATTAGTTAGAAGATTTTGATTTTAAATTGCTACAAAATTCTGTTCTACAAGTAAATAACTTATAGAACAAAAGTAGTTATTTTAGGGTTTTCAATTTTAAACTATTAACAAAATACTGATCTTCATGTAAATAACTTATAGAACAAAAGTAGTTATTTTAGGGTTTTCAATTTTAAACTATTAACAAAATTCTGATCTTCAAGTAAATAACTTAAGGAACTAAAGTATTAGTTAGAAGATTTTGATTTTAAATTGCTACAAAATTCTGTTCTACAAGTAAATAACATATAGAACTAAAGTAGTTATTTTAGAGTTTTCAATTATAAACTATTAACAATATTCTGATCTTCTAGTAAATAACTTATAGAACAAAAGTAGTTATTTTAGGGTTTTCAATTTTAAACTATTAACAAAATTCTGATCTTCAAGTAAATAACTTAGGGAACTAAAGTATTAGTTAGAAGATTTTGATTTTAAATTGCTACAAAATTCTGTTCTACAAGTAAATAACATATAGAACTAAAGTAGTTATTTTAGAGTTTTTAATTTTAAACTATTAACAAAATGCAGATCTTCAAGTAAATAACTTATAGAACAAAAGTAGTTATTTTAGGGTTTTCAATTTTAAACTATTAACAAAATACTGATCTTCATATACTTAACTTATAGAACACAAGTAGTTAATTTAGAGTTTTTAATTTTAAACTATTAGCAAAATTCTGATCTTCAAGTAAATAACTTAAAGAACTAAAGTATTATTTAGAAGATTTTGATTTTACATTGCTACAAAATTCTGTTCTTCAAGTAAATAACTTATAGAACAAAAGTAGTTATTTTAGGGTTTTCAATTTTAAACTATTAACAAAATTCTGATCTTCAAGTAAATAACTTATAGAACAGAAGTAGTTAATTTAGAGTTTTTAATTTTAAACTACTAACAAAATGCAGATCTTCAAGCAAATAACTTATAGAACAAAATTAGTTATTTTAGGGTTTTCAATTTTTAACTATTAACAAAATTCTGATCTTCAAGTAAATAACTTAAGGAACTAAAGTATTAGTAAGAAGATTTTGATTTTAAATTGCTACAAAATTCTGTTCTACAAGTAAATAACATATAGAACTAAAGTAGTTATTTTAGAGTTTTCAATTTTAAACTATTAACAATATTCTGATCTTCAAGTAAATAACTTATAGAACAAAAGTAGTTATTTTAGGGTTTTCAATTTTAAACTATTAACAAAATTCTGATCTTCAAGTAAATAACTTATAGAACAAAAGTAGTTATTTTAGAGTTTTCAATTTTAAACTATTAACAAAATTCTGATCTTCAAGTAAATAACTTATAGAACAGAAGTAGTTAATTTAGAGTTTTTAATTTTAAACTACTAACAAAATGCAGATCTTCAAGCAAATAACTTATAGAACAAAATTAGTTATTTTAGGGTTTTCAATTTTTAACTATTAACAAAATTCTGATCTTCAAGTAAATAACTTAAGGAACTAAAGTATTAGTTAGAAGATTTTGATTTTAAATTGCTACAAAATTCTGTTCTACAAGTAAATAACATATAGAACTAAAGTAGTTATTTTAGAGTTTTCAATTTTAAACTATTAACAATATTCTGATCTTCAAGTAAATAACTTATAGAACAAAAGTAGTTATTTTAGGGTTTTCAATTTTAAACTATTAACAAAATTCTGATCTTCAAGTAAATAACTTATAGAACAAAAGTAGTTAACTTAGAGTTTTTAATTTTAAACTATTAACAAAATTCTGTTCTTCAAGTAAATAACTTATAGAACAAAAGTAATTATTTTAGAGTTTTCAATTTTAAACTATTAACAAAATTCTGATCTTCAAGTAAATAACTTATAGAACAGAAGTAGTTAATTTAGAGTTTTTAATTTTAAACTACTAACAAAATGCAGATCTTCAAGCAAATAACTTATAGAACAAAATTAGTTATTTTAGGGTTTTCAATTTTTAACTATTAACAAAATTCTGATCTTCAAGTAAATAACTTAAGGAACTAAAGTATTAGTTAGAAGATTTTGATTTTAAATTGCTACAAAATTCTGTTCTACAAGTAAATAACATATAGAACTAAAGTAGTTATTTTAGAGTTTTCAATTTTAAACTATTAACAATATTCTGATCTTCAAGTAAATAACTTATAGAACAAAAGTAGTTATTTTAGGGTTTTCAATTTTAAACTATTAACAAAATTCTGATCTTCAAGTAAATAACTTAATGAACTAAAGTATTAGTTAGAAGATTTTGATTTTAAATTGCTACAAAATTCTGTTCTACAAGTAAATAACTTATAGAACAAAAGTAGTTATTTTAGGGTTTTCAATTTTAAACTATTAACAAAATACTGATCTTCATGTAAATAACTTATAGAACAGAAGTAGTTAATTTATAGTTTTTAATTTTAAACCATTAACAAAATGCAGATCTTTAAGTAAATAACTTATAGAACAAAAGTAGTTATTTTAGGGTTTTCAATTTTAAACTATTAGCAAAATTCTGATCTTCAAGTAAATAACTTAAAGAACTAAAGTATTAGTTAGAAGATTTTGATTTTACATTGCTACAAAATTCTGTTCTACAAGTAAATAACTTATAGAACAAAAGTAGTTATTTTAGAGTTTTCAATTTTAAACTATTAACAATATTCTGATCTTCAAGTAAATAACTTATAGAACAGAAGTAGTTAATTTAGAGTTTTTAATTTTAAACTATTAACAAAATGCAGATCTTCAAGTAAATAACTTATAGAACAAAAGTAGTTAACTTAGAGTTTTTAATTTTAAACTATTAACAAAATTCTGTTCTTCAAGTAAATAACTTATAGAACAAAAGTAGTTATTTTAGAGTTTTCAATTTTAAACTATTAACAAAATTCTGATCTTCAAGTAAATAACTTATAGAACAGAAGTAGTTAATTTAGAGTTTTTAATTTTAAACTACTAACAAAATGCAGATCTTCAAGCAAATAACTTATAGAACAAAATTAGTTATTTTAGGGTTTTCAATTTTTAACTATTAACAAAATTCTGATCTTCAAGTAAATAACTTACGGAACTAAAGTATTAGTTAGAAGATTTTGATTTTAAATTGCTACAAAATTCTGTTCTACAAGTAAATAACATATAGAACTAAAGTAGTTATTTTAGAGTTTTCAATTTTAAACTATTAACAATATTCTGATCTTCAAGTAAATAACTTATAGAACAAAAGTAGTTATTTTAGGGTTTTCAATTTTAAACTATTAACAAAATTCTGATCTTCAAGTAAATAACTTAATGAACTAAAGTATTAGTTAGAAGATTTTGATTTTAAATTGCTACAAAATTCTGTTCTACAAGTAAATAACTTATAGAACAAAAGTAGTTATTTTAGGGTTTTCAATTTTAAACTATTAACAAAATACTGATCTTCATGTAAATAACTTATAGAACAAAAGTAGTTATTTTAGGGTTTTCAATTTTAAACTATTAACAAAATTCTGATCTTCAAGTAAATAACTTAAGGAACTAAAGTATTAGTTAGAAGATTTTGATTTTAAATTGCTACAAAATTCTGTTCTACAAGTAAATAACATATAGAACTAAAGTAGTTATTTTAGAGTTTTCAATTATAAACTATTAACAATATTCTGATCTTCTAGTAAATAACTTATAGAACAAAAGTAGTTATTTTAGGGTTTTCAATTTTAAACTATTAACAAAATTCTGATCTTCAAGTAAATAACTTAGGGAACTAAAGTATTAGTTAGAAGATTTTGATTTTAAATTGCTACAAAATTCTGTTCTACAAGTAAATAACATATAGAACTAAAGTAGTTATTTTAGAGTTTTTAATTTTAAACTATTAACAAAATGCAGATCTTCAAGTAAATAACTTATAGAACAAAAGTAGTTATTTTAGGGTTTTCAATTTTAAACTATTAACAAAATACTGATCTTCATATACTTAACTTATAGAACACAAGTAGTTAATTTAGAGTTTTTAATTTTAAACTATTAGCAAAATTCTGATCTTCAAGTAAATAACTTAAAGAACTAAAGTATTATTTAGAAGATTTTGATTTTACATTGCTACAAAATTCTGTTCTTCAAGTAAATAACTTATAGAACAAAAGTAGTTATTTTAGGGTTTTCAATTTTAAACTATTAACAAAATTCTGATCTTCAAGTAAATAACTTATAGAACAGAAGTAGTTAATTTAGAGTTTTTAATTTTAAACTACTAACAAAATGCAGATCTTCAAGCAAATAACTTATAGAACAAAATTAGTTATTTTAGGGTTTTCAATTTTTAACTATTAACAAAATTCTGATCTTCAAGTAAATAACTTAAGGAACTAAAGTATTAGTTAGAAGATTTTGATTTTAAATTGCTACAAAATTCTGTTCTACAAGTAAATAACATATAGAACTAAAGTAGTTATTTTAGAGTTTTCAATTTTAAACTATTAACAATATTCTGATCTTCAAGTAAATAACTTATAGAACAAAAGTAGTTATTTTAGGGTTTTCAATTTTAAACTATTAACAAAATTCTGATCTTCAAGTAAATAACTTATAGAACAAAAGTAGTTAACTTAGAGTTTTTAATTTTAAACTATTAACAAAATTCTGTTCTTCAAGTAAATAACTTATAGAACAAAAGTAGTTATTTTAGAGTTTTCAATTTTAAACTATTAACAAAATTCTGATCTTCAAGTAAAAAACTTATAGAACAGAAGTAGTTAATTTAGAGTTTTTAATTTTAAACTACTAACAAAATGCAGATCTTCAAGCAAATAACTTATAGAACAAAATTAGTTATTTTAGGGTTTTCAATTTTTAACTATTAACAAAATTCTGATCTTCAAGTAAATAACTTAAGGAACTAAAGTATTAGTTAGAAGATTTTGATTTTAAATTGCTACAAAATTCTGTTCTACAAGTAAATAACATATAGAACTAAAGTAGTTATTTTAGAGTTTTCAATTTTAAACTATTAACAATATTCTGATCTTCAAGTAAATAACTTATAGAACAAAAGTAGTTATTTTAGGGTTTTCAATTTTAAACTATTAACAAAATTCTGATCTTCAAGTAAATAACTTATAGAACAAAAGTAGTTAACTTAGAGTTTTTAATTTTAAACTATTAACAAAATTCTGTTCTTCAAGTAAATAACTTATAGAACAAAAGTAATTATTTTAGAGTTTTCAATTTTAAACTATTAACAAAATTCTGATCTTCAAGTAAATAACTTATAGAACAGAAGTAGTTAATTTAGAGTTTTTAATTTTAAACTACTAACAAAATGCAGATCTTCAAGCAAATAACTTATAGAACAAAATTAGTTATTTTAGGGTTTTCAATTTTTAACTATTAACAAAATTCTGATCTTCAAGTAAATAACTTAAGGAACTAAAGTATTAGTTAGAAGATTTTGATTTTAAATTGCTACAAAATTCTGTTCTACAAGTAAATAACATATAGAACTAAAGTAGTTATTTTAGAGTTTTCAATTTTAAACTATTAACAATATTCTGATCTTCAAGTAAATAACTTATAGAACAAAAGTAGTTATTTTAGGGTTTTCAATTTTAAACTATTAACAAAATTCTGATCTTCAAGTAAATAACTTAATGAACTAAAGTATTAGTTAGAAGATTTTGATTTTAAATTGCTACAAAATTCTGTTCTACAAGTAAATAACTTATAGAACAAAAGTAGTTATTTTAGGGTTTTCAATTTTAAACTATTAACAAAATACTGATCTTCATGTAAATAACTTATAGAACAGAAGTAGTTAATTTATAGTTTTTAATTTTAAACCATTAACAAAATGCAGATCTTTAAGTAAATAACTTATAGAACAAAAGTAGTTATTTTAGGGTTTTCAATTTTAAACTATTAGCAAAATTCTGATCTTCAAGTAAATAACTTAAAGAACTAAAGTATTAGTTAGAAGATTTTGATTTTACATTGCTACAAAATTCTGTTTTTCAAGTAAATAACTTATAGAACAAAAGTAGTTATTTTAGAGTTTTCAATTTTAAACTATTAACAATATTCTGATCTTCAAGTAAATAACTTATAGAACAGAAGTAGTTAATTTAGAGTTTTTAATTTTAAACTATTAACAAAATGCAGATCTTCAAGTAAATAACTTATAGAACAAAAGTAGTTAACTTAGAGTTTTTAATTTTAAACTATTAACAAAATTCTGTTCTTCAAGTAAATAACTTATAGAACAAAAGTAGTTATTTTAGAGTTTTCAATTTTAAACTATTAACAAAATTCTGATCTTCAAGTAAATAACTTATAGAACAGAAGTAGTTAATTTAGAGTTTTTAATTTTAAACTACTAACAAAATGCAGATCTTCAAGCAAATAACTTATAGAACAAAATTAGTTATTTTAGGGTTTTCAATTTTTAACTATTAACAAAATTCTGATCTTCAAGTAAATAACTTAAGGAACTAAAGTATTAGTTAGAAGATTTTGATTTTAAATTGCTACAAAATTCTGTTCTACAAGTAAATAACATATAGAACTAAAGTAGTTATTTTAGAGTTTTCAATTTTAAACTATTAACAATATTCTGATCTTCAAGTAAATAACTTATAGAACAAAAGTAGTTATTTTAGGGTTTTCAATTTTAAACTATTAACAAAATTCTGATCTTCAAGTAAATAACTTAATGAACTAAAGTATTAGTTAGAAGATTTTGATTTTAAATTGCTACAAAATTCTGTTCTACAAGTAAATAACTTATAGAACAAAAGTAGTTATTTTAGGGTTTTCAATTTTAAACTATTAACAAAATACTGATCTTCATGTAAATAACTTATGGAACAAAAGTAGTTATTTTAGGGTTTTCAATTTTAAACTATTAACAAAATTCTGATCTTCAAGTAAATAACTTAATGAACTAAAGTATTAGTTAGAAGATTTTGATTTTAAATTGCTACAAAATTCTGTTCTACAAGTAAATAACATATAGAACTAAAGTAGTTATTTTAGAGTTTTCAACTATAAACTATTAACAATATTCTGATCTTCTAGTAAATAACTTATAGAACAAAAGTAGTTATTTTAGGGTTTTCAATTTTAAACTATTAACAAAATTCTGATCTTCAAGTAAATAACTTAGGGAACTAAAGTATTAGTTAGAAGATTTTGATTTTAAATTGCTACAAAATTCTGTTCTACAAGTAAATAACATATAGAACTAAAGTAGTTATTTTAGAGTTTTTAATTTTAAACTATTAACAAAATGCAGATCTTCAAGTAAATAACTTATAGAACAAAAGTAGTTATTTTAGGGTTTTCAATTTTAAACTATTAACAAAATACTGATCTTCATATACTTAACTTATAGAACACAAGTAGTTAATTTAGAGTTTTTAATTTTAAACTATTAGCAAAATTCTGATCTTCAAGTAAATAACTTAAAGAACTAAAGTATTATTTAGAAGATTTTGATTTTACATTGCTACAAAATTCTGTTCTTCAAGTAAATAACTTATAGAACAAAAGTAGTTATTTTAGGGTTTTCAATTTTAAACTATTAACAAAATACTGATCTTCATGTAAATAACTAATAGAACAGAAGTAGTTAATTTAGAGTTTTTAATTTTAAACTATTAACAAAATGCAGATCTTCAAGTAAATAACTTATAGAACAAAAGTAGTTATTTTAGGGTTTTCAATTTTAAACTATTAACAAAATTCTGATCTTCAAGTAAATAACTTAAGGAACTAAAGTATTAGTTAGAAGAATTTGATTTTAAATTGCTACAAAATTCTGTTCTACAAGTAAATAACTTATAGAACAAAAGTAGTTATTTTAGAGTTTTCAATTTTAAACTATTAACAATATTCTGATCTTCATGTATATAACTTATAGAACAGAAGTAGTTATTTTAGGGTTTTCAATTTTAAACTATTAACAAAATACTGATCTTCATGTAAATAACTTATAGAACAGAAGTAGTTAATTTAGAGTTTTTAGTTTTTAACTATTAACAACATACTGATCTTCATGTAAATAACTTATAGAACAAAAGTAGTTATTTTAGGGTTTTCAATTCTAAACTATTAACAAAATTCTGATCTTCAAGTAAATAACTTAAGGAACTAAAGTATTAGTTAGAAGATTTTGATTTTAAATTGCTACAAAATTCTGTTCTACAAGTAAATAACATATAGAACTAAAGTAGTTATTTTAGAGTTTTCAATTATAAACTATTAACAATATTCTGATCTTCTAGTAAATAACTTATAGAACAAAAGTAGTTATTTTAGGGTTTTCAATTTTAAACTATTAACAAAATTCTGATCTTCAAGTAAATAACTTAGGGAACTAAAGTATTAGTTAGAAGATTTTGATTTTAAATTGCTACAAAATTCTGTTCTACAAGTAAATAACATATAGAACTAAAGTAGTTATTTTAGAGTTTTTAATTTTAAACTATTAACAAAATGCAGATCTTCAAGTAAATAACTTATAGAACAAAAGTAGTTATTTTAGGGTTTTCAATTTTAAACTATTAACAAAATACTGATCTTCATGTAAATAACTTATAGAACAAAAGTAGTTATTTTAGGGTTTTCAATTTTAAACTATTAACAAAATTCTGATTTTCAAGTAAATAACTTAATGAACTAAAGTATTAGTTAGAAGATTTTGATTTTAAATTGCTACAAAATTCTGTTCTACAAGTAAATAACATATAGAACTAAAGTAGTTATTTTAGAGTTTTCAATTATAAACTATTAACAATATTCTGATCTTCTAGTAAATAACTTATAGAACAAAAGTAGTTATTTTAGGGTTTTCAATTTTAAACTATTAACAAAATTCTGATCTTCAAGTAAATAACTTAGGGAACTAAAGTATTAGTTAGAAGATTTTGATTTTAAATTGCTACAAAATTCTGTTCTACAAGTAAATAACATATAGAACTAAAGTAGTTATTTTAGAGTTTTTAATTTTAAACTATTAACAAAATGCAGATCTTCAAGTAAATAACTTATAGAACAAAAGTAGTTATTTTAGGGTTTTCAATTTTAAACTATTAACAAAATACTGATCTTCATATACTTAACTTATAGAACACAAGTAGTTAATTTAGAGTTTTTAATTTTAAACTATTAGCAAAATTCTGATCTTCAAGTAAATAACTTAAAGAACTAAAGTATTATTTAGAAGATTTTGATTTTACATTGCTACAAAATTCTGTTCTTCAAGTAAATAACTTATAGAACAAAAGTAGTTATTTTAGGGTTTTCAATTTTAAACTATTAACAAAATACTGATCTTCATGTAAATAACTAATAGAACAGAAGTAGTTAATTTAGAGTTTTTAATTTTAAACTATTAACAAAATGCAGATCTTCAAGTAAATAACTTATAGAACAAAAGTAGTTATTTTAGGGTTTTCAATTTTAAACTATTAACAAAATTCTGATCTTCAAGTAAATAACTTAAGGTACTAAAGTATTAGTTAGGAGATTTTGATTTTAAATTGCTACAAAATTCTGTTCTACAAGTAAATAAGTTATAGAACAAAAGTAGTTATTTTAGAGTTTTCAATTTTAAGCTATTAACAATATTCTGATCTTCAAGTAAATAACTTATAGAACAGAAGTAGTTATTTTAGGGTTTTCAATTTTAAACTATTAACAAAATACTGATCTTCATGTAAATAACTTATAGAACAGAAGTAGTTAATTAAGAGTTTTTAATTTTAAACTATTAACAAAATGCAGATCTTCAAGTAAATAACTTATAGAACAAAAGTAGTTATTTTAGGGTTTTCAATTTTAAACTATTAACAAAATTCTGATCTTCAAGTAAATAACTTAAGGAACTAAAGTATTAGTTAGAAGATTTTGATTTTAAATTGCTACAAAATTCTGTTCTACAAGTAAATAACTTATAGAACAAAAGTAGTTATTTTAAGGTTTTCAATTTTAAACTATTAACAATATTCTGATCTTCATGTATATAACTTATAGAACAGAAGTAGTTATTTTAGGGTTTTCAATTTTAAACTATTAACAAAATACTGATCTTCATGTAAATAACTTATAGAACAGAAGTAGTTAATTTAGAGTTTTTAATTTTAAACTATTAACAAAATACTGATCTTCATGTAAATAACTTATAGAACAAAAGTAGTTATTTTAGGGTTTTCAATTCTAAACTATTAACAAAATTCTGATCTTCAAGTAAATAACTAAAGGAACTAAAGTATTAGTTAGAAGATTTTGATTTTAAATTGCTACAAAATTCTGTTCTACAAGTAAATAACATATAGAACTAAAGTAGTTATTTTAGAGCTTTCAATTATAAACTATTAACAATATTCTGATCTTCTAGTAAATAACTTATAGAACAAAAGTAGTTATTTTAGGGTTTTCAATTTTAAACTATTAACAAAATTCTGATCTTCAAGTAAATAACTTAGGGAACTAAAGTATTAGTTAGAAGATTTTGATTTTAAATTGCTACAAAATTCTGTTCTACAAGTAAATAACATATAGAACTAAAGTAGTTATTTTAGAGTTTTTAATTTTAAACTATTAACAAAATGCAGATCTTCAAGTAAATATCTTATAGAACAAAAGTAGTTATTTTAGGGTTTTCAATTTTAAACTATTAACAAAATACTGATCTTCATATACTTAACTTATAGAACACAAGTAGTTAATTTAGAGTTTTTAATTTTAAACTATTAGCAAAATTCTGATCTTCAAGTAAATAACTTAAAGAACTAAAGTATTATTTAGAAGATTTTGATTTTACATTGCTACAAAATTCTGTTCTTCAAGTAAATAACTTATAGAACAAAAGTAGTTATTTTAGGGTTTTCAATTTTAAACTATTAACAAAATACTGATCTTCATGTAAATAACTTATAGAACAGAAGTAGTTAATTTAGAGTTTTTAATTTTAAACTATTAACAAAATGCAGATCTTCAAGTAAATAACTTATAGAACAAAAGTAGTTATTTTAGGGTTTTCAATTTTAAACTATTAACAAAATTCTGATCTTCAAGTAAATAACTTAAGGAACTAAAGTATTAGTTAGGAGATTTTGATTTTAAATTGCTACAAAATTCTATTCTACAAGTAAATAACTTATAGAACAAAAGTAGTTATTTTAGAGTTTTCAATTTTAAACTATTAACAATATTCTGATCTTCAAGTAAATAACTTATAGAACAGAAGTAGTTATTTTAGGGTTTTCAATTTTAAACTATTAACAAAATACTGATTTCATGTAAATAACTTATAGAACAGAAGTAGTTAATTAAGAGTTTTTAATTTTAAACTATTAACAAAAATGCAGATCTTCAAGTAAATAACTTATAGAACAAAAGTAGTTATTTTAGGGTTTTCAATTTTAAACTATTAACAAAATTCTGATCTTCAAGTAAATAACTTAAGGAACTAAAGTATTAGTTAGAAGATTTTGATTTTAAATTGCTACAAAATTCTGTTCTACAAGTAAATAACTTATAGAACAAAAGTAGTTATTTTAGAGTTTTCAATTTTAAACTATTAACAAAATTCTGATCTTCAAGTAAATAACTTATAGAACAGAAGTAGTTAATTTAGAGTTTTTAATTTTAAACTACTAACAAAATGCAGATCTTCAAGCAAATAACTTATAGAACAAAATTAGTTATTTTAGGGTTTTCAATTTTTAACTATTAACAAAATTCTGATCTTCAAGTAAATAACTTAAGGAACTAAAGTATTAGTTAGAAGATTTTGATTTTAAATTGCTACAAAATTCTGTTCTACAAGTAAATAACATATAGAACTAAAGTAGTTATTTTAGAGTTTTCAATTTTAAACTATTAACAATATTCTGATCTTCAAGTAAATAACTTAAGGAAATAAAGTATTAGTTAGAAGATTTTGATTTTAAATTGCTACAAAATTCTGTTCTACAAGTAAATAACTTATAGAACAAAAGTAGTTATTTTAGGGTTTTCAATTTTAAACTATTAACAAAATACTGATCTTCATGTAAATAACTTATAGAACAAAAGTAGTTATTTTAGGGTTTTCAATTTTAAACTATTAACAAAATTCTGATCTTCAAGTAAATAACTTAAGGAACTAAAGTATTAGTTAGAAGATTTTGATTTTAAATTGCTACAAAATTCTGTTCTACAAGTAAATAACATATAGAACTAAAGTAGTTATTTTAGAGTTTTCAATTTTAAACTATTAACAATATTCTGATCTTCTAGTAAATAACTTATAGAACAAAAGTAGTTATTTTAGGGTTTTCAATTTTAAACTATTAACAAAATTCTGATCTTCAAGTAAATAACTTAAGGAACTAAAGTATTAGTTAGAAGATTTTGATTTTAAATTGCTACAAAATTCTGTTCTACAAGTAAATAACATATAGAACTAAAGTAGTTATTTTAGAGTTTTTAATTTTAAACTATTAACAAAATGCAGATCTTCAAGTAAATAACTTATAGAACAAAAGTAGTTATTTTAGGGTTTTCAATTTTAAACTATTAACAAAATACTGATCTTCATATACTTAACTTATAGAACAGAAGTAGTTAATTTAGAGTTTTTAATTTTAAACTATTAGCAAAATTCTGATCTTCAAGTAAATAACTTAAAGAACTAAAGTATTAGTTAGAAGATTTTGATTTTACATTGCTACAAAATTCTGTTCTTCAAGTAAATAACTTATAGAACAAAAGTAGTTATTTTAGGGTTTTCAATTTTAAACTATTAACAAAATACTGATCTTCATGTAAATAACTTATAGAACAGAAGTAGTTAATTTAGAGTTTTTAATTTTAAACTATTAACAAAATGCAGATCTTCAAGTAAATAACTTATAGAACAAAAGTAGTTATTTTAGGGTTTTCAATTTTAAACTATTAACAAAATTCTGATCTTCAAGTAAATAACTTAAGGAACTAAAGTATTAGTTAGGAGATTTTGATTTTAAATTGCTACAAAATTCTGTTCTACAAGTAAATGACTTATAGAACAAAAGTAGTTATTTTAGAGTTTTCAATTTTAAACTATTAACAATATTCTGATCTTCAAGTAAATAACTTATAGAACAGAAGTAGTTATTTTAGGGTTTTCAATTTTAAACTATTAAGAAAATACTGATCTTCATGTAAATAACTTATAGAACAGAAGTAGTTAATTAAGAGTTTTTAATTTTAAACTATTAACAAAATGCAGATCTTCAAGTAAATAACTTATAGAACAAAAGTAGTTATTTTAGGGTGTTCAATTTTAAATTATTAGCAAAATTCTGATCTTCAAGTAAATAACTTAAAGAACTAAAGTATTAGTTAAAAGATTTTGATTTTAAATTGCTACAAAATTCTGTTCTTCAAGTAAATAACTTATACAACAGAAGTAGTTAATTTAGAGTTTTTAATTTTAAACTATTAACAAAATGCAGATCTTCAAGTAAATAACTTATAGCACAAAAGTAGTTAACTTAGAGTTTTTAATTTTAAACTATTAACAAAATTTTGTTCTTCAAGTAAATAACTTATAGAACAAAAGTAGTTATTTTAGAGTTTTCAAATTTAAACTATTAACAAAATTCTGATCTTCAAGTAAATAACTTATAGAACAGAAGTAGTTAATTTAGAGTTTTTAATTTTAAACTACTAACAAAATGCAGATCTTCAAGCAAATAACTTATAGAACAAAATTAGTTATTTTAGGGTTTTCAATTTTTAACTATTAACAAAATTCTGATCTTCAAGTAAATAACTTAAGGAACTAAAGTATTAGTTAGAAGATTTTGATTTTAAATTGCTACAAAATTCTGTTCTACAAGTAAATAACATATAGAACTAAAGTAGTTATTTTAGAGTTTTCAATTATAAACTATTAACAATATTCTGATCTTCTAGTAAATAACTTATAGAACAAAATTAGTTATTTTAGGGTTTTCAATTTTAAACTATTAACAAAATTCTGATCTTCAAGTAAATAACTTAGGGAACTAAAGTATTAGTTAGAAGATTTTGATTTTAAATTGCTACAAAATTCTGTTCTACAAGTAAATAACATATAGAACTAAAGTAGTTATTTTAGAGTTTTTAATTTTAAACTATTAACAAAATGCAGATCTTCAAGTAAATAACTTATAGAACAAAAGTAGTTATTTTAGGGTTTTCAATTTTAAACTATTAACAAAATACTGATCTTCATATACTTAACTTATAGAACACAAGTAGTTAATTTAGAGTTTTTAATTTTAAACTATTAGCAAAATTCTGATCTTCAAGTAAATAACTTAAAGAACTAAAGTATTATTTAGAAGATTTTGATTTTACATTGCTACAAAATTCTGTTCTTCAAGTAAATAACTTATAGAACAAAAGTAGTTATTTTAGGGTTTTCAATTTTAAACTATTAACAAAATACTGATCTTCATGTAAATAACTTATAGAACAGAAGTAGTTAATTTAGAGTTTTTAATTTTAAACTATTAACAAAATGCAGATCTTCAAGTAAATAACTTATAGAACAAAAGTAGTTATTTTAGGGTTTTCAATTTTAAACTATTAACAAAATTCTGATCTTCAAGTAAATAACTTAAGGAACTAAAGTATTAGTTAGGAGATTTTGATTTTAAATTGCTACAAAATTCTGTTCTACAAGTAAATAACTTATAGAACAAAAGTAGTTATTTTAGAGTTTTCAATTTTAAACTATTAACAATATTCTGATCTTCAAGTAAATAACTTATAGAACAGAAGTAGTTATTTTAGGGTTTTCAATTTAAAACTATTAACAAAATACTGATCTTCATGTAAATAACTTATAGAACAGAAGTAGTTAATTAAGAGTTTTTAATTTTAAACTATTAACAAAATGCAGATCTTCAAGTAAATAACTTATAGAACAAAAGTAGTTATTTTAGGGTTTTCAATTTTAAACTATTAACAAAATTCTGATCTTCAAGTAAATAACTTAAGGAACTAAAGTATTAGTTAGAAGATTTTGATTTTAAATTGCTACAAAATTCTGTTCTACAAGTAAATAACTTATAGAACAAAAGTAGTTATTTTAGAGTTTTCAATTTTAAACTATTAACAATATTCTGATCTTCATGTATATAACTTATAGAACAGAAGTAGTTAATTTAGAGTTTTTAATTTTAAACTATTAACAAAATGCAGATCTTCAAGTAAATAACTTATAGAACAAAAGTAGTTATTTTAGGGTTTTCAATTTTAAACTATTAGCAAAATTCTGATCTTCAAGAAAATAACTTAAAGAACTAAAGTATTGGTTAGAAGATTTTGATTTTACATTGCTACAAAATTCTGTTCTTCAAGTAAATAACTTATAGAACAAAAGTAGTTATTTTAGAGTTTTCAATTTTAAACTATTAACAATATTCTGATCTTTAAGTAAATAACTTATAGAACAGAAGTAGTTAATTTAGAGTTTTTAATTTTAAACTATTAACAAAATGCAGATCTTCAAGTAAATAACTTATAGCACAAAAGTAGTTAACTTAGAGTTTTTAATTTTAAACTATTAACAAAATTCTGTTCTTCAAGTAAATAACTTATAGAACAAAAGTAGTTATTTTAGAGTTTTCAATTTTAAACTATTAACAATATTCTGATCTTCAAGTAAATAACTTATAGAACAGAAGTAGTTATTTTAGGGTTTTCAATTTTAAACTATTAACAAAATACTGATCTTCATGTAAATAACTTATAGAACAGAAGTAGTTAATTAAGAGTTTTTAATTTTAAAGTATTAACAAAATGCAGATCTTCAAGTAAATAACTTTTAGAACAAAAGTAGTTATTTTAGGGTTTTCAATTTTAAATTATTAGCAAAATTCTGATCTTCAAGTAAATAACTTAAAGAACTAAAGTATTAGTTAAAAGATTTTGATTTTAAATTGCTACAAAATTCTGTTCTTCAAGTAAATAACTTATAGAACAGAAGTAGTTAATTTAGAGTTTTTAATTTTAAACTATTAACAAAATGCAGATCTTCAAGTAAATAACTTATAGCACAAAAGTAGTTAACTTAGAGTTTTTAATTTTAAACTATTAACAAAATTCTGTTCTTCAAGTAAATAACTTATAGAACAAAAGTAGTTATTTTAGAGTTTTCAATTTTAAACTATTAACAAAATTCTGATCTTCAAGTAAATAACTTATAGAACAGAAGTAGTTAATTTAGAGTTTTTAATTTTAAACTACTAACAAAATGCAGATCTTCAAGCAAATAACTTATAGAACAAAATTAGTTATTTTAGGGTTTTCAATTTTTAACTATTAACAAAATTCTGATCTTCAAGTAAATAACTTAAGGAACTAAAGTATTAGTTAGAAGATTTTGATTTTAAATTGCTACAAAATTCTGTTCTACAAGTAAATAACATATAGAACTAAAGTAGTTATTTTAGAGTTTTCAATTTTAAACTATTAACAATATTCTGATCTTCAAGTAAATAACTTAAGGAACTAAAGTATTAGTTAGAAGATTTTGATTTTAAATTGCTACAAAATTCTGTTCTACAAGTAAATAACTTATAGAACAAAAGTAGTTATTTTAGGGTTTTCAATTTTAAACTATTAACAAAATACTGATCTTCATGTAAATAACTTATAGAACAAAAGTAGTTATTTTAGGGTTTTCAATTTTAAACTATTAACAAAATTCTGATCTTCAAGTAAATAACTTAAGGAACTAAAGTATTAGTTAGAAGATTTTGATTTTAAATTGCTACAAAATTCTGTTCTACAAGTAAATAACATATAGAACTAAAGTAGTTATTTTAGAGTTTTCAATTTTAAACTATTAACAATATTCTGATCTTCTAGTAAATAACTTATAGAACAAAAGTAGTTATTTTAGGGTTTTCAATTTTAAACTATTAACAAAATTCTGATCTTCAAGTAAATAACTTAAGGAACTAAAGTATTAGTTAGAAGATTTTGATTTTAAATTGCTACAAAATTCTGTTCTACAAGTAAATAACATATAGAACTAAAGTAGTTATTTTAGAGTTTTTAATTTTAAACTATTAACAAAATGCAGATCTTCAAGTAAATAACTTATAGAACAAAAGTAGTTATTTTAGGGTTTTCAATTTTAAACTATTAACAAAATACTGATCTTCATATACTTAACTTATAGAACAGAAGTAGTTAATTTAGAGTTTTTAATTTTAAACTATTAGCAAAATTCTGATCTTCAAGTAAATAACTTAAAGAACTAAAGTATTAGTTAGAAGATTTTGATTTTACATTGCTACAAAATTCTGTTCTTCAAGTAAATAACTTATAGAACAAAAGTAGTTATTTTAGGGTTTTCAATTTTAAACTATTAACAAAATACTGATCTTCATGTAAATAACTTATAGAACAGAAGTAGTTAATTTAGAGTTTTTAATTTTAAACTATTAACAAAATGCAGATCTTCAAGTAAATAACTTATAGAACAAAAGTAGTTATTTTAGGGTTTTCAATTTTAAACTATTAACAAAATTCTGATCTTCAAGTAAATAACTTAAGGAACTAAAGTATTAGTTAGGAGATTTTGATTTTAAATTGCTACAAAATTCTGTTCTACAAGTAAATAACTTATAGAACAAAAGTAGTTATTTTAGAGTTTTCAATTTTAAACTATTAACAATATTCTGATCTTCAAGTAAATAACTTATAGAACAGAAGTAGTTATTTTAGGGTTTTCAACTTTAAACTATTAAAAAAATACTGATCTTCATGTAAATAACTTATAGAACAGAAGTAGTTAATTAAGAGTTTTTAATTTTAAACTATTAACAAAATACTGATCTTCATGTAAATAACTTATAGAACAAAAGTAGTTATTTTAGGGTTTTCAATTTTAAACTATTAACAAAATTCTGATCTTCAAGTAAATAACTTAAGGAACTAAAGTATTAGTTAGAAGATTTTGATTTTAAATTGCTACAAAATTCTGTTCAACAAGTAAATAACATATAGAACTAACGTAGTTATTTTAGAGTTTTCAATTTTAAACTATTAACAATATTCTGATCTTCTAGTAAATAACTTATAGAACAAAAGTAGTTATTTTAGGGTTTTCAATTTTAAACTATTAACAAAATTCTGATCTTCAAGTAAATAACTTAAGGAACTAAAGTATTAGTTAGAAGATTTTGATTTTAAATTGCTACAAAATTCTGTTCTACAAGTAAATAACATATAGAACTAAAGTAGTTATTTTAGAGTTTTTAATTTTAAACTATTAACAAAATGCAGATCTTCAAGTAAATAACTTATAGAACAAAAGTAGTTATTTTAGGGTTTTCAATTTTAAACTATTAACAAAATACTGATCTTCATATACTTAACTTATAGAACAGAAGTAGTTAATTTAGAGTTTTTAATTTTAAACTATTAGCAAAATTCTGATCTTCAAGTAAATAACTTAAAGAACTAAAGTATTAGTTAGAAGATTTTGATTTTACATTGCTACAAAATTCTGTTCTTCAAGTAAATAACTTATAGAACAAAAGTAGTTATTTTAGGGTTTTCAATTTTAAACTATTAACAAAATACTGATCTTCATGTAAATAACTTATAGAACAGAAGTAGTTAATTTAGAGTTTTTTATTTTAAACTATTAACAAAATGCAGATCTTCAAGTAAATAACTTATAGAACAAAAGTAGTTATTTTAGGGTTTTCAATTTTAAACTATTAACAAAATTCTGATCTTCAAGTAAATAACTTAAGGAACTAAAGTATTAGTTAGGAGATTTTGATTTTAAATTGCTACAAAATTCTGTTCTACAAGTAAATAACTTATAGAACAAAAGTAGTTATTTTAGGGTTTTCAATTTTAAACTATTAACAAAATTCTGATCTTCAAGTAAATAACTTATAGAACAGAAGTAGTTATTTTAGGGTTTTCAATTTTAAACTATTAACAATATTCTGATCTTCAAGTAAATAACTTATAGAACAGAAGTAGTTATTTTAGGGTTTTCAATTTTAAACTATTAACAAAATACTGATCTTCATGTAAATAACTTATAGAACAGAAGTAGTTAATTAAGAGTTTTAAATTTTAAACTATTAACAAAATGCAGATCTTCAAGTAAAAAACTTATAGAACAAAAGTAGTTATTTTAGGGTTTTCAATTTTAAATTATTAGCAAAATTCTGATCTTCAAGTAAATAACTTAAAGAACTAAAGTATTAGTTAAAAGATTTTGATTTTAAATTGCTACAAAATTCTGTTCTTCAAGTAAATAACTTATAGAACAGAAGTAGTTAATTTAGAGTTTTTAATTTTAAGCTATTAACAAAATGCAGATCTTCAAGTAAATAACTTATAGAACAAAAGTAGTTATTTTAGGGTTTTCAATTTTAAACTATTAACAAAATACTGATATTCATATACTTAACTTATAGAACAGAAGTAGTTAATTTAGAGTTTTTAATTTTAAACTATTAACAAAATGCAGATCTTCAAGTAAATAACTTATAGAACAAAAGTAGTTATTTTAGGGTTTTCAATTTTAAACTATTAGCAAAATTCTGATCTTCAAGTAAATAACTTAAAGAACTAAAGTATTAGTTAGAAGATTTTGATTTTACATTGCTACAAAATTCTGTTCTTCAAGTAAATAACTTATAGAACAAAAGTAGTTATTTTAGGGTTTTCAATTTTAAACTATTAACAAAATTCTGATCTTCAAGTAAATAACTTAAGGAACTAAAGTATAAGTTAGAAGATTTTGATTTTAAATTGCTACAAAATTCTGTTCTACAAGTAAATAACTTATAGAACAAAAGTAGTTATTTTAGAGTTTTCAATTTTAAACTATTAACAATATTCTGATCTTCATGTATATAACTTATAGAACAGAAGTAGTTATTTTAGGGTTTTCAATTTTAAACTATTAACAAAATACTGATCTTCATGTAAATAACTTATAGAACAGAAGTAGTTAATTTAGAGTTTTTAATTTTAAACTATTAACAAAATGCAGATCTTCAAGTAAATAACTTAAGGAACTAAAGTATTAGTTAGAAGATTTTGATTTTAAATTGCTACAAAATTCTGTTCTACAAGTAAATAACATATAGAACTAAAGTAGTTATTTTAGAGTTTTCAATTTTAAACTATTAACAATATTCTGATCTTCAAGTAAATAACTTAAGGAACTAAAGTATTAGTTAGAAGATTTTGATTTTAAATTGCTACAAAATTCTGTTTTACAAGTAAATAACTTATAGAACAAAAGTAGTTATTTTAGGGTTTTCAATTTTAAACTATTAACAAAATACTGATCTTCATGTAAATAACTTATAGAACAAAAGTAGTTATTTTAGGGTTTTCAATTTTAAACTATTAACAAAATTCTGATCTTCAAGTAAATAACTTAAGGAACTAAAGTATTAGTTAGAAGATTTTGATTTTAAATTGCTACAAAATTCTGTTCTACAAGTAAATAACATATAGAACTAAAGTAGTTATTTTAGAGTTTTCAATTTTAAACTATTAACAATATTCTGATCTTCTAGTAAATAACTTATAGAACAAAAGTAGTTATTTTAGGGTTTTCAATTTTAAACTATTAACAAAATTCTGATCTTCAAGTAAATAACTTAAGGAACTAAAGTATTAGTTAGAAGATTTTGATTTTAAATTGCTACAAAATTCTGTTCTACAAGTAAATAACTTATAGAACAAAAGTAGTTATTTTAGAGTTTTCAATTTTAAACTATTAACAATATTCTGATCTTCATGTATATAACTTATAGAACAGAAGTAGTTATTTTAGGGTTTTCAATTTTAAACTATTAACAAAATACTGATCTTCATGTAAATAACTTATAGAACAGAAGTAGTTAATTTAGAGTTTTTAATTTTAAACTATTAACAAAATGCAGATCTTCAAGTAAATAACTTAAGGAACTAAAGTATTAGTTAGAAGATTTTGATTTTAAATTGCTACAAAATTCTGTTCTACAAGTAAATAACATATAGAACTAAAGTAGTTATTTTAGAGTTTTCAATTTTAAACTATTAACAATATTCTGATCTTCAAGTAAATAACTTAAGGAACTAAAGTATTAGTTAGAAGATTTTGATTTTAAATTGCTACAAAATTCTGTTTTACAAGTAAATAACTTATAGAACAAAAGTAGTTATTTTAGGGTTTTCAATTTTAAACTATTAACAAAATACTGATCTTCATGTAAATAACTTATAGAACAAAAGTAGTTATTTTAGGGTTTTCAATTTTAAACTATTAACAAAATTCTGATCTTCAAGTAAATAACTTAAGGAACTAAAGTATTAGTTAGAAGATTTTGATTTTAAATTGCTACAAAATTCTGTTCTACAAGTAAATAACATATAGAACTAAAGTAGTTATTTTAGAGTTTTCAATTTTAAACTATTAACAATATTCTGATCTTCTAGTAAATAACTTATAGAACAAAAGTAGTTATTTTAGGGTTTTCAATTTTAAACTATTAACAAAATTCTGATCTTCAAGTAAATAACTTAAGGAACTAAAGTATTAGTTAGAAGATTTTGATTTTAAATTGCTACAAAATTCTGTTCTACAAGTAAATAACATATAGAACTAAAGTAGTTATTTTAGAGTTTTTAATTTTAAACTATTAACAAAATGCAGATCTTCAAGTAAATAACTTATAGAACAAAAGTAGTTATTTTAGGGTTTTCAATTTTAAACTATTAACAAAATACTGATCTTCATATACTTAACTTATAGAACAGAAGTAGTTAATTTAGAGTTTTTAATTTTAAACTATTAGCAAAATTCTGATCTTCAAGTAAATAACTTAAAGAACTAAAGTATTAGTTAGAAGATTTTGATTTTACATTGCTACAAAATTCTGTTCTTCAAGTAAATAACTTATAGAACAAAAGTAGTTATTTTAGGGTTTTCAATTTTAAACTATTAACAAAATACTGATCTTCATGTAAATAACTTATAGAACAGAAGTAGTTAATTTAGAGTTTTTAATTTTAAACTATTAACAAAATGCAGATCTTCAAGTAAATAACTTATAGAACAAAAGTAGTTATTTTAGGGTTTTCAATTTTAAACTATTAACAAAATTCTGATCTTCAAGTAAATAACTTAAGGAACTAAAGTATTAGTTAGGAGATTTTGATTTTAAATTGCTACAAAATTCTGTTCTACAAGTAAATAACTTATAGAACAAAAGTAGTTATTTTAGAGTTTTCAATTTTAAACTATTAACAATATTCTGATCTTCAAGTAAATCACTTATAGAACAGAAGTAGTTATTTTAGGGTTTTCAACTTTAAACTATTAAAAAAATACTGATCTTCATGTAAATAACTTATAGAACAGAAGTAGTTAATTAAGAGTTTTTAATTTTAAACTATTAACAAAATACTGATCTTCATGTAAATAACTTATAGAACAAAAGTAGTTATTTTAGGGTTTTCAATTTTAAACTATTAACAAAATTCTGATCTTCAAGTAAATAACTTAAGGAACTAAAGTATTAGTTAGAAGATTTTGATTTTAAATTGCTACAAAATTCTGTTCTACAAGTAAATAACATATAGAACTAAAGTAGTTATTTTAGAGTTTTCAATTTTAAACTATTAACAATATTCTGATCTTCAAGTAAATAACTTAAGGAACTAAAGTATTAGTTAGAAGATTTTGATTTTAAATTGCTACAAAATTCTGTTTTACAAGTAAATAACTTATAGAACAAAAGTAGTTATTTTAGGGTTTTCAATTTTAAACTATTAACAAAATACTGATCTTCATGTAAATAACTTATAGAACAAAAGTAGTTATTTTAGGGTTTTCAATTTTAAACTATTAACAAAATTCTGATCTTCAAGTAAATAACTTAAGGAACTAAAGTATTAGTTAGAAGATTTTGATTTTAAATTGCTACAAAATTCTGTTCTACAAGTAAATAACATATAGAACTAAAGTAGTTATTTTAGAGTTTTCAATTTTAAACTATTAACAATATTCTGATCTTCTAGTAAATAACTTATAGAACAAAAGTAGTTATTTTAGGGTTTTCAATTTTAAACTATTAACAAAATTCTGATCTTCAAGTAAATAACTTAAGGAACTAAAGTATTAGTTAGAAGATTTTGATTTTAAATTGCTACAAAATTCTGTTCTACAAGTAAATAACATATAGAACTAAAGTAGTTATTTTAGAGTTTTTAATTTTAAACTATTAACAAAATGCAGATCTTCAAGTAAATAACTTATAGAACAAAAGTAGTTATTTTAGGGTTTTCAATTTTAAACTATTAACAAAATACTGATCTTCATATACTTAACTTATAGAACAGAAGTAGTTAATTTAGAGTTTTTAATTTTAAACTATTAGCAAAATTCTGATCTTCAAGTAAATAACTTAAAGAACTAAAGTATTAGTTAGAAGATTTTGATTTTACATTGCTACAAAATTCTGTTCTTCAAGTAAATAACTTATAGAACAAAAGTAGTTATTTTAGGGTTTTCAATTTTAAACTATTAACAAAATACTGATCTTCATGTAAATAACTTATAGAACAGAAGTAGTTAATTTAGAGTTTTTAATTTTAAACTATTAACAAAATGCAGATCTTCAAGTAAATAACTTATAGAACAAAAGTAGTTATTTTAGGGTTTTCAATTTTAAACTATTAACAAAATTCTGATCTTCAAGTAAATAACTTAAGGAACTAAAGTATTAGTTAGGAGATTTTGATTTTAAATTGCTACAAAATTCTGTTCTACAAGTAAATAACTTATAGAACAAAAGTAGTTATTTTAGAGTTTTCAATTTTAAACTATTAACAATATTCTGATCTTCAAGTAAATCACTTATAGAACAGAAGTAGTTATTTTAGGGTTTTCAACTTTAAACTATTAAAAAAATACTGATCTTCATGTAAATAACTTATAGAACAGAAGTAGTTAATTAAGAGTTTTTAATTTTAAACTATTAACAAAATACTGATCTTCATGTAAATAACTTATAGAACAAAAGTAGTTATTTTAGGGTTTTCAATTTTAAACTATTAACAAAATTCTGATCTTCAAGTAAATAACTTAAGGAACTAAAGTATTAGTTAGAAGATTTTGATTTTAAATTGCTACAAAATTCTGTTCTACAAGTAAATAACATATAGAACTAACGTAGTTATTTTAGAGTTTTCAATTTTAAACTATTAACAATATTCTGATCTTCTAGTAAATAACTTATAGAACAAAAGTAGTTATTTTAGGGTTTTCAATTTTAAACTATTAACAAAATTCTGATCTTCAAGTAAATAACTTAAGGAACTAAAGTATTAGTTAGAAGATTTTGATTTTAAATTGCTACAAAATTCTGTTCTACAAGTAAATAACATATAGAACTAAAGTAGTTATTTTAGAGTTTTTAATTTTAAACTATTAACAAAATGCAGATCTTCAAGTAAATAACTTATAGAACAAAAGTAGTTATTTTAGGGTTTTCAATTTTAAACTATTAACAAAATACTGATCTTCATATACTTAACTTATAGAACAGAAGTAGTGAATTTAGAGTTTTTAATTTTAAACTATTAGCAAAATTCTGATCTTCAAGTAAATAACTTAAAGAACTAAAGTATTAGTTAGAAGATTTTGATTTTACATTGCTACAAAATTCTGTTCTTCAAGTAAATAACTTATAGAACAAAAGTAGTTATTTTAGGGTTTTCAATTTTAAACTATTAACAAAATTCTGATCTTCAAGTAAATAACTTAAGGAACTAAAGTATTAGTTAGAAGATTTTGATTTTAAATTGCTACAAAATTCTGTTCTACAAGTAAATAACTTATAGAACAAAAGTAGTTATTTTAGAGTTTTCAATTTTAAACTATTAACAATATTCTGATCTTCATGTATATAACTTATAGAACAGAAGCAGTTATTTTAGGGTTTTCAATTTTAAACTATTAACAAAATACTGATCTTCATGTAAATAACTTATAGAACAGAAGTAGTTAATTTAGAGTTTTTAATTTTAAACTATTAACAAAATGCAGATCTTCAAGTAAATAACTTATAGAACAAAAGTAGTTATTTTAGGGTTTTCAATTTTAAACTATTAGCAAAATTCTGATCTTCAAGTAAATAACTTAAAGAACTAAAGTATTAGTTAGAAGATTTTGATTTTACATTGCTACAAAATTCTGTTCTTCAAGTAAATAACTTATAGAACAAAAGTAGTTATTTTATAGTTTTCAATTTTAAACTATTAACAATATTCTGATCTTCAAGTAAATAACTTATAGAACAGAAGTAGTTAATTTAGAGTTTTTAATTTTAAACTATTAACAAAATGCAGATCTTCAAGTAAATAACTTAAGGAACTAAAGTATTAGTTAGAAGATTTTGATTTTAAATTGCTACAAAATTCTGATCTACAAGTAAATAACATATAGAACTAAAGTAGTTATTTTAGAGTTTTCAATTTTAAACTATTAACAATATTCTGATCTTCAAGTAAATAACTTATAGAACAAAAGTAGTTATTTTAGGGTTTTCAATTTTAAACTATTAACAAATTTCTGATCTTCAAGTAAATAACTTAAGGAACTAAAGTATTAGTTAGAAGATTTTGATTTTAAATTGCTACAAAATTCTGTTCTACAAGTAAATAACATATAGAACTAAAGTAGTTATTTTAGAGTTTTCAATTTTAAACTATTAACTATATTCTGATCTTCAAGTAAATAACTTATAGAACAAAAGTAGTTATTTTAGGGTTTTCAATTTTAAACTATTAACAAAATTCTGATCTTCAAGTAAATAACTTAAGGAACTAAAGTATTAGTTAGAAGATTTTGATTTTAAATTGCTACAAAATTCTGTTCTACAAGTAAATAACTTATAGAACAAAAGTAGTTATTTTAGGGTTTTCAATTTTAAACTATTAACAAAATACTGATCTTCATGTAAATAACTTATAGAACAAAAGTAGTTATTTTAGGGTTTTCAATTTTAAACTATTAACAAAATTCTGATCTTCAAGTAAATAACTTAAGGAACTAAAGTATTAGTTAGAAGATTTTGATTTTAAATTGCTACAAAATTCTGTTCTACAAGTAAATAACATATAGAACTAAAGTAGTTATTTTAGAGTTTTCAATTTTAAACTATTAACAATATTCTGATCTTCAAGTAAATAACTTATAGAACAAAAGTAGTTATTTTAGGGTTTTCAATTTTAAACTATTAACAAAATACTGATCTTCATGTAAATAACTTATAGAACAAAAGTAGTTATTTTAGGGTTTTCAATTTTAAACTATTAACAAAATACTGATCTTCATGTAAATAACTTATAGAACAAAAGTAGTTATGTTAGGGTTTTCAATTTTAAACTATTAACAAAATGCAGATCTTCAAGTAAATAACTTATAGAACAAAAGTAGTTATTTTAGGGTTTTCAATTTTAAACTATTAACAAAATGCTGATCTTCAAGTAAATAACTTAAGGAACTAAAGTATTAGTTAGAAGATTTTGATTTTAAATTGCTACAAAATTCTGTTCTTCAAGTAAATAACTTATAGAACAAAAGTAGTTATTTTAGAGTTTTCAATTTTAAACTATTAACATCATTCTGATCTTCAAGTAAATAACTTATAGAACAGAAGTAGTTAATTTAGAGTTTTTAATGTTAAACTATTAACAAAATGCAAATCTTCAAGTAAATAACTTATAGAACAAAAGTAGTTATTTTAGGGTTTTCAATTTTAAACTATTAACAAAATTCTGATCTTCAAGTAAATAACTTAAGGAACTAAAGTATTAGTTAGAAGATTTTGATTTTAAATTGCTACAAAATTCTGTTCTACAAGTAAATAACTTATAGAACTAAAGTAGTTATTTTAGAGTTTTCAATTTTAAACTATTAACAATATTCTGATCTTCAAGTAAATAACTTATAGAACAAAAGTAGTTATTTTAGGGTTTTCAATTTTAAACTATTAACAAAATTCTGATCTTCAAGTAAATAACTTAAGGAACTAAAGTATTAGTTAGAAGATTTTGATTTTAAATTACTACAAAATTCTGTTCTACAAGTAAATAACTTATAGAACAAAAGTAGTTATATAGTGTTTTCAATTTTAAACTATTAACAAAATACTGATCTTCATGTAAATAACTTATAGAACAAAAGTAGTTATTTTAGGGTTTTCAATTTTAAACTATTAACAAAATTCTGATCTTCAAGTAAATAACTTAAAGAACTAAAGTATTAGTTAGAAGATTTTGATTTTACATTGCTACAAAATTCTGTTCTTCAAGTAAATAACTTATAGAACAAAAGTAGTTATTTTAGAGTTTTCAATTTTAAACTATTAACAATATTCTGATCTTCAAGTAAATAACTTATAGAACAGAAGTAGTTAATTTACAGTTTTTAATTTTAAACTATCAACAAAATGCAGATCTTCAAGTAAATAACTTATAGAACTAAAGTAGTTATTTTAGGGTTTTCAATTTTAAACTATTAGCAAAATTCTGATCTTCAAGTAAATAACTTAAAGAACTAAAGTATTAGTTAGAAGATTTTGATTTTACATTGCTACAAAATTCTGTTCTTCAAGTAAATAACTTATAGAACAAAAGTAGTTATTTTAGAGTTTTCAATTTTAAACTATTAACAATATTCTGATCTTCAAGTAAATAACTTATAGAACAGAAGTAGTTAATTTAGAGTTTTTAATTTTAAACTATTAACAAAATGCAGATCTTCAAGTAAATAACTTATAGAACAAAAGTAGTTAATTTAGAGTTTTTAATTTTAAACTATTAACAAAATTCTGTTCTTCAAGTAAATAACTTATAGAACAAAAGTAATTATTTTAGAGTTTTCAATTTTAAACTATTAACAAAATTCTGATCTTCAAGTAAATAACTTATAGAACAGAAGTAGTTAATTTAGAGTTTTTAATTTTAAACTACTAACAAAATGCAGATCTTCAAGCAAATAACTTATAGAACAAAATTAGTTATTTTAGGGTTTTCAATTTTTAACTATTATAAACTTCTGATCTTCAAGTAAATAACTTAAAGAACTAAAGTATTAGTTAGAAGATTTTGACTTTACATTGCTACAAAATTCTGTTCTTCAAGTAAATAACCTCCCAATGAACAATTTTGGTTTTAAAACGGTTCTCGAAATATTATCGTGACAAAATTATATAATCTTTGGTTTTATAAGTTGTTCACGGCAACGTTTCTGTTTCTACTATAAACCCCTTAAAGAGCTTAAATGGCGTCGTCTATAAGGTTTTCCGTTACCACTTTTTGGTAGGTTAAGGTTTTGTACAGCATGTAATCGAAACATTACTGTTACAATTATATAACTTCTTATAGACTTTTTATATGCCTTGGGCGTATTTTTAAGTTATGCGCATGTTTATAGTGTACCTTATACAAATTAATAGCTATCTTGCTTGCGCTTATTGTTAGCAATATTTTCTATATTATTCTTTTAAAGTGTTCGTGACAAATTAATGAGTATAGCATTTATTTTTATCTTAACATGAAGTGCTCTTTTATTTCACTTATAGGATGGCGTAATAATAATTTTACTGATGTTAATACAATTTTTTGACATAAAACATAGACAAAATTTTACTACGATTCTTTCTGGCCTGCATAATTTATATTTGTACTTCCAAAAAATTAAAGCGCCACCAAAATATTTATTATTTTTAACTTTTAGTAAATATTTTAATTTTATACGCTTTTAAAAATTATCTGTTTTCTATAAAAATGCATACAGAACAATGCGACAAGTCGATTTTTTAAGTATAATGTATTACTATATTTATGGCATTACATTTTGAGTCTGTTATTGTACATTTTTTTGTATAATAACAACGTGGCGTTTAGACACCCATAAAAAATATGGAGGATGCATTTTAAAGAACCAAAGATTCCACTATAAATTCAATATGTAACTTTACGTTAGGTTATAAATATTCCTAAACTTCTATAGAACTTTTAGTAATATTGTAAATACAAAATACTATTATATAACTGTTTATAGTGGTTAAAGTTACCAGAAGTGTTATTTATGTTCAAATATGATAACGCTCGCCACTACTGATGTCGATTATCACTAATAGTAATCGCCGCCACTGGAAAGGTATTTATATAACATCTCAATTCCCGCGCTAAAAGTTTATAAATGTTTATTTTAACCTAAAATATATATTGCGTTTTGTTACGGTGTTACAGTCAGTGATTTTTACAGTTGTTATTTTGTGAATATTGTGCTGTGTTAATATCGTTAATATTGAGAATCATGTCCTATGACTGAATATTAATTTAGTAACGAAGTAATTAATTATGAATAATACTAATGGTTCTATAGGAGGAACTTTGGCTACAAACTTACAGGTACAAACATACAGTGAATTTTTATTGGGGTATTTTTTAACACTAATACTCGTCAGATTTTATAAAGCTAACTGTCTTTACTATGGAAACAGTAAGGTTTATATTTATCACAGCAAATACTTTTATGTAAACTAAACACTATTGGTTTTATAACTTAGTGACTGTATATTATTATAAAACTAATTATATAACTTCAAGTACTTAGGCTTTTTAGAAATTTTATATAGCTACTATAAAACTTGGAGAGCAATTAGTAATCTTATAAATCTTCTATATAAACTCGTAACATTAATAAAACTTTTATAAAAATTTGCAGTTACTTCTAGTCTTGAAAATTGTTTATTGGGCTATAGAATAAAAGTAGTTATTTTAGGGTTTTCAATTTTAAACTATTAACAAAATTCTGATCTTCAAGTAAATAACTTAAGGAACTAAAGTATTAGTTAGAAGATTTTGATTTTAAATTGCTACAAAATTCTGTTCTACAAGTAAATAACTTATAGAACAAAAGTAGTTATTTTAGGGTTTTCAATTTTAAACTATTAACAAAATACTGATCTTCATGTAAATAACTTATAGAACAAAAGTAGTTATTTTAGGGTTTTCAATTTTAAACTATTAACAAAATTCTGATCTTCAAGTAAATAACTTAAGGAACTAAAGTATTAGTTAGAAGATTTTGATTTTAAATTGCTACAAAATTCTGTTCTACAAGTAAATAACTTATAGAACTAAAGTAGTTATTTTAGAGTTTTCAATTTTAAACTATTAACAATATTCTGATCTTCAAGTAAATAACTTATAGAACAAAAGTAGTTATTTTAGGGTTTTCAATTTTAAACTATTAACAAAATTCTGATCTTCAAGTAAATAACTTAAGGAACTAAAGTATTAGTTAGAAGATTTTGATTTTAAATTACTACAAAATTCTGTTCTACAAGTAAATAACTTATAGAACAAAAGTAGTTATATAGGGTTTTCAATTTTAAACTATTAACAAAATACTGATCTTCATGTAAATAACTTATAGAACAAAAGTAGTTATTTTAGGGTTTTCAATTTTAAACTATTAACAAAATTCTGATCTTCAAGTAAATAACTTAAAGAACTAAAGTATTAGTTAGAAGATTTTGATTTTACATTGCTACAAAATTCTGTTCTTCAAGTAAATAACTTATAGAACAAAAGTAGTTATTTTAGAGTTTTCAATTTTAAACTATTAACAATATTCTGATCTTCAAGTAAATAACTTATAGAACAGAAGTAGTTAATTTACAGTTTTTAATTTTAAACTATCAACAAAATGCAGATCTTCAAGTAAATAACTTATAGAACTAAAGTAGTTATTTTAGGGTTTTCAATTTTAAACTATTAGCAAAATTCTGATCTTCAAGTAAATAACTTAAAGAACTAAAGTATTAGTTAGAAGATTTTGATTTTACATTGCTACAAAATTCTGTTCTTCAAGTAAATAACTTATAGAACAAAAGTAGTTATTTTAGAGTTTTCAATTTTAAACTATTAACAATATTCTGATCTTCAAGTAAATAACTTATAGAACAGAAGTAATTAATTTAGAGTTTTTAATTTTAAACTATTAACAAAATGCAGATCTTCAAGTAAATAACTTATAGAACAAAAGTAGTTAATTTAGAGTTTTTAATTTTAAACTATTAACAAAATTCTGTTCTTCAAGTAAATAACTTATAGAACAAAAGTAGTTATTTTAGAGTTTTCAATTTTAAACTATTAACAAAATTCTGATCTTCAAGTAAATAACTTATAGAACAGAAGTAGTTAATTTAGAGTTTTTAATTTTAAACTACTAACAAAATGCAGATCTTCAAGCAAATAACTTATAGAACAAAATTAGTTATTTTAGGGTTTTCAATTTTTAACTATTATAAACTTCTGATCTTCAAGTAAATAACTTAAAGAACTAAAGTATTAGTTAGAAGATTTTGACTTTACATTGCTACAAAATTCTGTTCTTCAAGTAAATAACCTATAGAACAAAAGTAGTTATTTTAGGGTTTTCAATTTTAAACTATTAACAAAATTCTGATCTTCAAGTAAATAACTTAAGGAACTAAAGTATTAGTTAGAAGATTTTGATTTTAAATTGCTACAAAATTCTGTTCTACCAGTAAATAACTTATAGAACAAAAGTAGTTATTTTAGAGTTTTCAATTTTAAACTATTAACAATATTCTGATCTTCAAGTAAATAACTTATAGAACAGAAGTAGTTAATTTAGAGTTTTTAATTTTAAACTATTAACAAAATGCAGATCTTCAAGTAAATAACTTATAGAACAAAAGTAGTTAATTTAGAGTTTTTAATTTTAAACTATTAACAAAATTCTGTTCTTCAAGTAAATAACTTATAGAACAAAAGTAATTATTTTAGAGTTTTCAATTTTAAACTATTAACAAAATTCTGATCTTCAAGTAAATAACTTATAGAACAGAAGTAGTTAATTTAGAGTTTTTAATTTTAAACTACTAACAAAATGCAGATCTTCAAGCAAATAACTTATAGAACAAAATTAGTTATTTTAGGGTTTTCAATTTTTAACTATTATAAACTTCTGATCTTCAAGTAAATAACTTAAAGAACTAAAGTATTAGTTAGAAGATTTTGACTTTACATTGCTACAAAATTCTGTTCTTCAAGTAAATAACCTATAGAATAAAAGTAGTTATTTTAGGGTTTTCAATTTTAAACTATTAACAAAATTCTGATCTTCAAGTAAATAACTTAAGGAACTAAAGTATTAGTTAGAAGATTTTGATTTTAAATTGCTACAAAATTCTGTTCTACAAGTAAATAACTTATAGAACAAAAGTAGTTATTTTAGGGTTTTCAATTTTAAACTATTAACAAAATACTGATCTTCATGTAAATAACTTATAGAACAAAAGTAGTTATTTTAGGGTTTTCAATTTTAAACTATTAACAAAATTCTGATCTTCAAGTAAATAACTTAAGGAACTAAAGTATTAGTTAGAAGATTTTGATTTTAAATTGCTACAAAATTCTGTTCTACAAGTAAATAACTTATAGAACTAAAGTAGTTATTTTAGAGTTTTCAATTTTAAACTATTAACAATATTCTGATCTTCAAGTAAATAACTTATAGAACAAAAGTAGTTATTTTAGGGTTTTCAATTTTAAACTATTAACAAAATTCTGATCTTCAAGTAAATAACTTAAAGAACTAAAGTATTAGTTAGAAGATTTTGATTTTACATTGCTACAAAATTCTGTTCTTCAAGTAAATAACTTATAGAACAAAAGTAGTTATTTTAGAGTTTTCAATTTTAAACTATTAACAATATTCTGATCTTCAAGTAAATAACTTATAGAACAGAAGTAGTTAATTTACAGTTTTTAATTTTAAACTATCAACAAAATGCAGATCTTCAAGTAAATAACTTATAGAACTAAAGTAGTTATTTTAGGGTTTTCAATTTTAAACTATTAGCAAAATTCTGATCTTCAAGTAAATAACTTAAAGAACTAAAGTATTAGTTAGAAGATTTTGATTTTACATTGCTACAAAATTCTGTTCTTCAAGTAAATAACTTATAGAACAAAAGTAGTTATTTTAGAGTTTTCAATTTTAAACTATTAACAATATTCTGATCTTCAAGTAAATAACTTATAGAACAGAAGTAGTTAATTTAGAGTTTTTAATTTTAAACTATTAACAAAATGCAGATCTTCAAGTAAATAACTTATAGAACAAAAGTAGTTAATTTAGAGTTTTTAATTTTAAACTATTAACAAAATTCTGTTCTTCAAGTAAATAACTTATAGAACAAAAGTAGTTATTTTAGAGTTTTCAATTTTAAACTATTAACAAAATTCTGATCTTCAAGTAAATAACTTATAGAACAGAAGTAGTTAATTTAGAGTTTTTAATTTTAAACTACTAACAAAATGCAGATCTTCAAGCAAATAACTTATAGAACAAAATTAGTTATTTTAGGGTTTTCAATTTTTAACTATTATAAACTTCTGATCTTCAAGTAAATAACTTAAAGAACTAAAGTATTAGTTAGAAGATTTTGACTTTACATTGCTACAAAATTCTGTTCTTCAAGTAAATAACCTATAGAACAAAAGTAGTTATTTTAGGGTTTTCAATTTTAAACTATTAACAAAATTCTGATCTTCAAGTAAATAACTTAAGGAACTAAAGTATTAGTTAGAAGATTTTGATTTTAAATTGCTACAAAATTCTGTTCTACAAGTAAATAACTTATAGAACAAAAGTAGTTATTTTAGGGTTTTCAATTTTAAACTATTAACAAAATACTGATCTTCATGTAAATAACTTATAGAACAAAAGTAGTTATTTTAGGGTTTTCAATTTTAAACTATTAACAAAATTCTGATCTTCAAGTAAATAACTTAAGGAACTAAAGTATTAGTTAGAAGATTTTGATTTTAAATTGCTACAAAATTCTGTTCTACAAGTAAATAACTTATAGAACAAAAGTAGTTATTTTAGGGTTTTCAATTTTAAACTATTAACAAAATACTGATCTTCATGTAAATAACTTATAGAACAAAAGTAGTTATTTTAGGGTTTTCAATTTTAAACTATTAACAAAATTCTGATCTTCAAGTAAATAACTTAAGGAACTAAAGTATTAGTTAGAAGATTTTGATTTTAAATTGCTACAAAATTCTGTTCTACCAGTAAATAACTTATAGAACAAAAGTAGTTATTTTAGAGTTTTCAATTTTAAACTATTAACAATATTCTGATCTTCAAGTAAATAACTTATAGAACAGAAGTAGTTAATTTAGAGTTTTTAATTTAAAACTATTAACAAAATGCAGATCTTCAAGTAAATAACTTATAGAACAAAAGTAGTTATTTTAGGGTTTTCAATTTTAAACTATTAACAAAATACTGATCTTCATGTAAATAACTTATAGAACAGAAGTAGTTAATTTAGAGTTTTTAATTTTAAACTATTAACAAAATGCAGATCTTCAAGTAAATAACTTATTGAACAACAGTAGTTAATTTAGGGTTTTCAATTTAAAACGATTAGCAAAATTCTGATCTTCAAGTAAATAACTTAAGGAACTAAAGTATTAGTTAGAAGATTTTGATTTTAAATTGCTACAAAATTCTGTTCTTCAAGTAAATAACTTATAGAACATAAGTAGTTATTTTAGAGTTTTCAATTTTAAACTATTAACATCATTCTGATCTTCAAGTAAATAACTTATAGAACAGAAGTAGTTAATTTAGAGTTTTTAATGTTAAACTATTAACAAAATGCAAATCTTCTAGTAAATAACTTATAGAACAAAAGTAGTTATTTTAGGGTTTTCAATTTTAAACTATTAACAAAATTCTGATCTTCAAGTAAATAACTTAAGGAACTAAAGTATTAGTTAGAAGATTTTGATTTTAAATTGCTACAAAATTCTGTTCTACAAGTAAATAACTTATAGAACTAAAGTAGTTATTTTGGAGTTTTCAATTTTAAACTATTACCAATATTCTGATCTTCAAGTAAATAACTTATAGAACAAAAGTAGTTATTTTAGGGTTTTCAATTTTAAACTATTAACAAAATTCTGATCTTCAAGTAAATAACTTAAGGAACTAAAGTATAAGTTAGAAGATTTTGATTTTAAATTGCTACAAAATTCTGTTCTACAAGTAAATAACTTATAGAACAAAAGTAGTTATTTTAGGGTTTTCAATTTTAAACTATTAACAAAATTCTGATCTTCAAGTAAATAACTTAAGGAACTAAAGTATTAGTTAGAAGATTTTGATTTTAAATTGCTACAAAATTCTGTTCTACAAGTAAATAACTTATAGAACAAAAGTAGTTATTTTAGAGTTTTCAATTTTAAACTATTAACAAAATTCTGATCTTCAAGTAAATAACTTATAGAACAGAAGTAGTTATTTTAGGGTTTTCAATTTTAAACTATTAACAATATTCTGATCTTCAAGTAAATAACTTATAGAACAGAAGTAGTTATTTTAGGGTTTTCAATTTTAAACTGTTAACAAAATACTGATCTTCATGTAAATAACTTATAGAACAGAAGTAGTTAATTAAGAGTTTTAAATTTTAAACTATTAACAAAATGCAGATCTTCAAGTAAATAACTTATAGAACAAAAGTAGTTATTTTAGGGTTTTCAATTTTAAATTATTAGCAAAATTCTGATCTTCAAGTAAATAACTTAAAGAACTAAAGTATTAGTTAAAAGATTTTGATTTTAAATTGCTACAAAATTCTGTTCTTCAAGTAAATAACTTATAGAACAGAAGTAGTTAATTTAGAGTTTTTAATTTTAAGCTATTAACAAAATGCAGATCTTCAAGTAAATAACTTATAGAACAAAAGTAGTTATTTTAGGGTTTTCAATTTTAAACTATTAACAAAATACTGATATTCATATACTTAACTTATAGAACAGAAGTAGTTAATTTAGAGTTTTTAATTTTAAACTATTAACAAAATGCAGATCTTCAAGTAAATAACTTATAGAACAAAAGTAGTTATTTTAGGGTTTTTAATTTTAAACTATTAGCAAAATTCTGATCTTCAAGTAAATAACTTAAAGAACTAAAGTATTAGTTAGAAGATTTTGATTTTACATTGCTACAAAATTCTGTTCTTCAAGTAAATAACTTATAGAACAAAAGTAGTTATTTTAGGGTTTTCAATTTTAAACTATTAACAAAATTCTGATCTTCAAGTAAATAACTTAAGGAACTAAAGTATTAGTTAGAAGATTTTGATTTTAAATTGCTACAAAATTCTGTTCTACAAGTAAATAACTTATAGAACAAAAGTAGTTATTTTAGAGTTTTCAATTTTAAACTATTAACAATATTCTGATCTTCATGTATATAACTTATAGAACAGAAGTAGTTATTTTAGGGTTTTCAATTTTTTACTATTAACAAAATACTGATCTTCATGTAAATAACTTATAGAACAGAAGTAGTTAATTTAGAGTTTTTAATTTTAAACTATTAACAAAATGCAGATCTTCAAGTAAATAACTTATAGAACAAAAGTAGTTATTTTAGGGTTTTCAATTTTAAACTATTAGCAAAATTCTGATCTTCAAGTAAATAACTTAAAGAACTAAAGTATTAGTTAGAAGATTTTGATTTTACATTGCTACAAAATTCTGTTCTTCAAGTAAATAACTTATAGAACAAAAGTAGTTATTTTATAGTTTTCAATTTTAAACTATTAACAATATTCTGATCTTCAAGTAAATAACTTATAGAACAGAAGTAGTTAATTTAGAGTTTTTAATTTTAAACTATTAACAAAATGCAGATCTTCAAGTAAATAACTTAAGGAACTAAAGTATTAGTTAGAAGATTTTGATTTTAAATTGCTACAAAATTCTGATCTACAAGTAAATAACATATAGAACTAAAGTAGTTATTTTAGAGTTTTCAATTTTAAACTATTAACAATATTCTGATCTTCAAGTAAATAACTTATAGAACAAAAGTAGTTATTTTAGGGTTTTCAATTTTAAACTATTAACAAATTTCTGATCTTCAAGTAAATAACTTAAGGAACTAAAGTATTAGTTAGAAGATTTTGATTTTAAATTGCTACAAAATTCTGTTCTACAAGTAAATAACATATAGAACTAAAGTAGTTATTTTAGAGTTTTCAATTTTAAACTATTAACTATATTCTGATCTTCAAGTAAATAACTTATAGAACAAAAGTAGTTATTTTAGGGTTTTCAATTTTAAACTATTAACAAAATTCTGATCTTCAAGTAAATAACTTAAGGAACTAAAGTATTAGTTAGAAGATTTTGATTTTAAATTGCTACAAAATTCTGTTCTACAAGTAAATAACTTATAGAACAAAAGTAGTTATTTTAGGGTTTTCAATTTTAAACTATTAACAAAATACTGATCTTCATGTAAATAACTTATAGAACAAAAGTAGTTATTTTAGGGTTTTCAATTTTAAACTATTAACAAAATTCTGATCTTCAAGTAAATAACTTAAGGAACTAAAGTATTAGTTAGAAGATTTTGATTTTAAATTGCTACAAAATTCTGTTCTACAAGTAAATAACATATAGAACTAAAGTAGTTATTTTAGAGTTTTCAATTTTAAACTATTAACAATATTCTGATTTTCAAGTAAATAACTTATAGAACAAAAGTAGTTATTTTAGGGTTTTCAATTTTAAACTATTAACAAAATACTGATCTTCATGTAAATAACTTATAGAATAAAAGTAGTTATTTTAGGGTTTTCAATTTTAAACTATTAACAAAATACTGATCTTCATGTAAATAACTTATAGAACAAAAGTAGTTATTTTAGGGTTTTCAATTTTAAACTATTAACAAAATTCTGATCTTCAAGTAAATAACTTAAGGAACTAAAGTATTAGTTAGAAGATTTTGATTTTAAATTGCTACAAAATTCTGTTCTACAAGTAAATAACTTATAGAACAAAAGTAGTTATTTTAGAGTTATCAATTTTAAACTATTAACAATATTCTGATCTTCAAGTAAATAACTTATAGAACAGAAGTAGTTAATTTAGAGTTTTTAATTTAAAACTATTAACAAAATGCAGATCTTCAAGTAAATAACTTATAAAACAAAAGTAGTTATTTTAGGGTTTTCAATTTTAAACTATTAACAAAATACTGATCTTCATGTAAATAACTTATAGAACAGAAGTAGTTAATTTAGAGTTTTTAATTTTAAACTATTAACAAAATGCAGATCTTCAAGTAAATAACTTATAGAACAAAAGTAGTTATTTTAGGGTTTTCAATTTTAAACTATTAACAAAATGCTGATCTTCAAGTAAATAACTTAAGGAACTAAAGTATTAGTTAGAAGATTTTGATTTTAAATTGCTACAAAATTCTGTTCTTCAAGTAAATAACTTATAGAACAAAAGTAGTTATTTTAGAGTTTTCAATTTAAAACTATTAACATCATTCTGATCTGCAAGTAAATAACTTATAGAACAGAAGTAGTTAATTTAGAGTTTTTAATGTTAAACTATTAACAAAATGCAAATCTTCAAGTAAATAACTTATAGAACAAAAGTAGTTATTTTAGGGTTTTCAATTTTAAACTATTAACAAAATTCTGATCTTCAAGTAAATAACTTAAGGAACTAAAGTATTAGTTAGAAGATTTTGATTTTAAATTGCTACAAAATTCTGTTCTACAAGTAAATAACTTATAGAACTAAAGTAGTTATTTTAGAGTTTTCAATTTTAAACTATTAACAATATTCTGATCTTCAAGTAAATAACTTATAGAACAAAAGTAGTTATTTTAGGGTTTTCAATTTTAAACTATTAACAAAATTCTGATCTTCAAGTAAATAACTTAAGGAACTAAAGTATTAGTTAGAAGATTTTGATTTTAAATTACTACAAAATTCTGTTCTACAAGTAAATAACTTATAGAACAAAAGTAGTTATATAGGGTTTTCAATTTTAAACTATTAACAAAATACTGATCTTCATGTAAATAACTTATAGAACAAAAGTAGTTATTTTAGGGTTTTCAATTTTAAACTATTAACAAAATTCTGATCTTCAAGTAAATAACTTAAAGAACTAAAGTATTAGTTAGAAGATTTTGATTTTACATTGCTACAAAATTCTGTTCTTCAAGTAAATAACTTATAGAACAAAAGTAGTTATTTTAGAGTTTTCAATTTTAAACTATTAACAATATTCTGATCTTCAAGTAAATAACTTATAGAACAGAAGTAGTTAATTTACAGTTTTTAATTTTAAACTATCAACAAAATGCAGATCTTCAAGTAAATAACTTATAGAACTAAAGTAGTAATTTTAGGGTTTTCAATTTTAAACTATTAGCAAAATTCTGATCTTCAAGTAAATAACTTAAAGAACTAAAGTATTAGTTAGAAGATTTTGATTTTACATTGCTACAAAATTCTGTTCTTCAAGTAAATAACTTATAGAACAAAAGTAGTTATTTTAGAGTTTTCAATTTTAAACTATTAACAATATTCTGATCTTCAAGTAAATAACTTATAGAACAGAAGTAGTTAATTTAGAGTTTTTAATTTTAAACTATTAACAAAATGCAGATCTTCAAGTAAATAACTTATAGAACAAAAGTAGTTAATTTAGAGTTTTTAATTTTAAACTATTAACAAAATTCTGTTCTTCAAGTAAATAACTTATAGAACAAAAGTAGTTATTTTAGAGTTTTCAATTTTAAACTATTAACAAAATTCTGATCTTCAAGTAAATAACTTATAGAACAGAAGTAGTTAATTTAGAGTTTTTAATTTTAAACTACTAACAAAATGCAGATCTTCAAGCAAATAACTTATAGAACAAAATTAGTTATTTTAGGGTTTTCAATTTTTAACTATTATAAAATTCTGATCTTCAAGTAAATAATTTAAGTAAACAAGTACAAGTAAACAAGTAAACAAGTATACAAGTAAACAAAAACTTCAAGTAAACAAGTAAATAATAATTTCTATGTACCGAGACTTGCCAGTCGCACAGAGCAAGTTTTTTATCTGGATGGGTATCGCACCAAATATTGCGGTAAATGCCCCATAAATGTTATGTGTGCTAATCTCAATTTAATTGCACACTTGTTTGATATCAATGCTGATAATGTAAAAAAAATCTGGCATTGTGTCGCGGAGTGCATTGACGGGAAGTGCTAGGTCTTGGTACATAGATTATTTATGTATCATTGTAGTTACTTTAACTTTTATCAATCTCTTTCCTGTAATTGGGTGTAAACCTGTTGGAAATAAACGTTATTGTTATTGTTATTGTTATTGTTATTGTAAATAACTTAAAGAACTAAAGTATTAGTTAGAAGATTTTGACTTTACATTGCTACAAAATTCTGTTCTTCAAGTAAATAACCTATAGAACAAAAGTAGTTATTTTAGGGTTTTCAATTTTAAACTATTAACAAAATTCTGATCTTCAAGTAAATAACTTAAGGAACTAAAGTATTAGTTAGAAGATTTTGATTTTAAATTGCTACAAAATTCTGTTCTACAAGTAAATAACTTATAGAACAAAAGTAGTTATTTTAGAGTTTTCAATTTTAAACTATTAACAAAATTCTGATCTTCAAGTAAATAACTTATAGAAAAGAAGTAGTTATTTTAGGGTTTTCAATTTTAAACTATTAACAATATTCTGATCTTCAAGTAAATAACTTATAGAACAGAAGTAGTTATTTTAGGGTTTTCAATTTTAAACTGTTAACAAAATACTGATCTTCATGTAAATAACTTATAGAACAGAAGTAGTTAATTAAGAGTTTTAAATTTTAAACTATTAACAAAATGCAGATCTTCAAGTAAATAACTTATAGAACAAAAGTAGTTATTTTAGGGTTTTCAATTTTAAATTATTAGCAAAATTCTGATCTTCAAGTAAATAACTTAAAGAACTAAAGTATTAGTTAAAAGATTTTGATTTTAAATTGCTACAAAATTCTGTTCTTCAAGTAAATAACTTATAGAACAGAAGTAGTTAATTTAGAGTTTTTAATTTTAAGCTATTAACAAAATGCAGATCTTCAAGTAAATAACTTATAGAACAAAAGTAGTTATTTTAGGGTTTTCAATTTTAAACTATTAACAAAATACTGATATTCATATACTTAACTTATAGAACAGAAGTAGTTAATTTAGAGTTTTTAATTTTAAACTATTAACAAAATGCAGATCTTCAAGTAAATAACTTATAGAACAAAAGTAGTTATTTTAGGGTTTTTAATTTTAAACTATTAGCAAAATTCTGATCTTCAAGTAAATAACTTAAAGAACTAAAGTATTAGTTAGAAGATTTTGATTTTACATTGCTACAAAATTCTGTTCTTCAAGTAAATAACTTATAGAACAAAAGTAGTTATTTTAGGGTTTTCAATTTTAAACTATTAACAAAATTCTGATCTTCAAGTAAATAACTTAAGGAACTAAAGTATTAGTTAGAAGATTTTGATTTTAAATTGCTACAAAATTCTGTTCTACAAGTAAATAACTTATAGAACAAAAGTAGTTATTTTAGAGTTTTCAATTTTAAACTATTAACAATATTCTGATCTTCATGTATATAACTTATAGAACAGAAGTAGTTATTTTAGGGTTTTCAATTTTTTACTATTAACAAAATACTGATCTTCATGTAAATAACTTATAGAACAGAAGTAGTTAATTTAGAGTTTTTAATTTTAAACTATTAACAAAATGCAGATCTTCAAGTAAATAACTTATAGAACAAAAGTAGTTATTTTAGGGTTTTCAATTTTAAACTATTAGCAAAATTCTGATCTTCAAGTAAATAACTTAAAGAACTAAAGTATTAGTTAGAAGATTTTGATTTTACATTGCTACAAAATTCTGTTCTTCAAGTAAATAACTTATAGAACAAAAGTAGTTATTTTATAGTTTTCAATTTTAAACTATTAACAATATTCTGATCTTCAAGTAAATAACTTATAGAACAGAAGTAGTTAATTTAGAGTTTTTAATTTTAAACTATTAACAAAATGCAGATCTTCAAGTAAATAACTTAAGGAACTAAAGTATTAGTTAGAAGATTTTGATTTTAAATTGCTACAAAATTCTGATCTACAAGTAAATAACATATAGAACTAAAGTAGTTATTTTAGAGTTTTCAATTTTAAACTATTAACAATATTCTGATCTTCAAGTAAATAACTTATAGAACAAAAGTAGTTATTTTAGGGTTTTCAATTTTAAACTATTAACAAATTTCTGATCTTCAAGTAAATAACTTAAGGAACTAAAGTATTAGTTAGAAGATTTTGATTTTAAATTGCTACAAAATTCTGTTCTACAAGTAAATAACATATAGAACTAAAGTAGTTATTTTAGAGTTTTCAATTTTAAACTATTAACTATATTCTGATCTTCAAGTAAATAACTTATAGAACAAAAGTAGTTATTTTAGGGTTTTCAATTTTAAACTATTAACAAAATTCTGATCTTCAAGTAAATAACTTAAGGAACTAAAGTATTAGTTAGAAGATTTTGATTTTAAATTGCTACAAAATTCTGTTCTACAAGTAAATAACTTATAGAACAAAAGTAGTTATTTTAGGGTTTTCAATTTTAAACTATTAACAAAATACTGATCTTCATGTAAATAACTTATAGAACAAAAGTAGTTATTTTAGGGTTTTCAATTTTAAACTATTAACAAAATTCTGATCTTCAAGTAAATAACTTAAGGAACTAAAGTATTAGTTAGAAGATTTTGATTTTAAATTGCTACAAAATTCTGTTCTACAAGTAAATAACATATAGAACTAAAGTAGTTATTTTAGAGTTTTCAATTTTAAACTATTAACAATATTCTGATTTTCAAGTAAATAACTTATAGAACAAAAGTAGTTATTTTAGGGTTTTCAATTTTAAACTATTAACAAAATACTGATCTTCATGTAAATAACTTATAGAACAAAAGTAGTTATTTTAGGGTTTTCAATTTTAAACTATTAACAAAATACTGATCTTCATGTAAATAACTTATAGAACAAAAGTAGTTATTTTAGGGTTTTCAATTTTAAACTATTAACAAAATTCTGATCTTCAAGTAAATAACTTAAGGAACTAAAGTATTAGTTAGAAGATTTTGATTTTAAATTGCTACAAAATTCTGTTCTACAAGTAAATAACTTATAGAACAAAAGTAGTTATTTTAGAGTTATCAATTTTAAACTATTAACAATATTCTGATCTTCAAGTAAATAACTTATAGAACAGAAGTAGTTAATTTAGAGTTTTTAATTTAAAACTATTAACAAAATGCAGATCTTCAAGTAAATAACTTATAAAACAAAAGTAGTTATTTTAGGGTTTTCAATTTTAAACTATTAACAAAATACTGATCTTCATGTAAATAACTTATAGAACAGAAGTAGTTAATTTAGAGTTTTTAATTTTAAACTATTAACAAAATGCAGATCTTCAAGTAAATAACTTATAGAACAAAAGTAGTTATTTTAGGGTTTTCAATTTTAAACTATTAACAAAATGCTGATCTTCAAGTAAATAACTTAAGGAACTAAAGTATTAGTTAGAAGATTTTGATTTTAAATTGCTACAAAATTCTGTTCTTCAAGTAAATAACTTATAGAACAAAAGTAGTTATTTTAGAGTTTTCAATTTAAAACTATTAACATCATTCTGATCTGCAAGTAAATAACTTATAGAACAGAAGTAGTTAATTTAGAGTTTTTAATGTTAAACTATTAACAAAATGCAAATCTTCAAGTAAATAACTTATAGAACAAAAGTAGTTATTTTAGGGTTTTCAATTTTAAACTATTAACAAAATTCTGATCTTCAAGTAAATAACTTAAGGAACTAAAGTATTAGTTAGAAGATTTTGATTTTAAATTGCTACAAAATTCTGTTCTACAAGTAAATAACTTATAGAACTAAAGTAGTTATTTTAGAGTTTTCAATTTTAAACTATTAACAATATTCTGATCTTCAAGTAAATAACTTATAGAACAAAAGTAGTTATTTTAGGGTTTTCAATTTTAAACTATTAACAAAATTCTGATCTTCAAGTAAATAACTTAAGGAACTAAAGTATTAGTTAGAAGATTTTGATTTTAAATTACTACAAAATTCTGTTCTACAAGTAAATAACTTATAGAACAAAAGTAGTTATATAGGGTTTTCAATTTTAAACTATTAACAAAATACTGATCTTCATGTAAATAACTTATAGAACAAAAGTAGTTATTTTAGGGTTTTCAATTTTAAACTATTAACAAAATTCTGATCTTCAAGTAAATAACTTAAAGAACTAAAGTATTAGTTAGAAGATTTTGATTTTACATTGCTACAAAATTCTGTTCTTCAAGTAAATAACTTATAGAACAAAAGTAGTTATTTTAGAGTTTTCAATTTTAAACTATTAACAATATTCTGATCTTCAAGTAAATAACTTATAGAACAGAAGTAGTTAATTTACAGTTTTTAATTTTAAACTATCAACAAAATGCAGATCTTCAAGTAAATAACTTATAGAACTAAAGTAGTAATTTTAGGGTTTTCAATTTTAAACTATTAGCAAAATTCTGATCTTCAAGTAAATAACTTAAAGAACTAAAGTATTAGTTAGAAGATTTTGATTTTACATTGCTACAAAATTCTGTTCTTCAAGTAAATAACTTATAGAACAAAAGTAGTTATTTTAGAGTTTTCAATTTTAAACTATTAACAATATTCTGATCTTCAAGTAAATAACTTATAGAACAGAAGTAGTTAATTTAGAGTTTTTAATTTTAAACTATTAACAAAATGCAGATCTTCAAGTAAATAACTTATAGAACAAAAGTAGTTAATTTAGAGTTTTTAATTTTAAACTATTAACAAAATTCTGTTCTTCAAGTAAATAACTTATAGAACAAAAGTAGTTATTTTAGAGTTTTCAATTTTAAACTATTAACAAAATTCTGATCTTCAAGTAAATAACTTATAGAACAGAAGTAGTTAATTTAGAGTTTTTAATTTTAAACTACTAACAAAATGCAGATCTTCAAGCAAATAACTTATAGAACAAAATTAGTTATTTTAGGGTTTTCAATTTTTAACTATTATAAAATTCTGATCTTCAAGTAAATAACTTAAAGAACTAAAGTATTAGTTAGAAGATTTTGACTTTACATTGCTACAAAATTCTGTTCTTCAAGTAAATAACCTATAGAACAAAAGTAGTTATTTTAGGGTTTTCAATTTTAAACTATTAACAAAATTCTGATCTTCAAGTAAATAACTTAAGGAACTAAAGTATTAGTTAGAAGATTTTGATTTTAAATTGCTACAAAATTCTATTCTACAAGTAAATAACTTATAGAACAAAAGTAGTTATTTTAGGGTTTTCAATTTTAAACTATTAACAAAATACTGATCTTCATGTAAATAACTTATAGAACAAAAGTAGTTATTTTAGGGTTTTCAATTTTAAACTATTAACAAAATTCTGATCTTCAAGTAAATAACTTAAGGAACTAAAGTATTAGTTAGAAGATTTTGATTTTAAATTGCTACAAAATTCTGTTCTACAAGTAAATAACTTATAGAACAAAAGTAGTTATTTTAGGGTTTTCAATTTTAAACTATTAACAAAATACTGATCTTCATGTAAATAACTTATAGAACAAAAGTAGTTATTTTAGGGTTTTCAATTTTAAACTATTAACAAAATTCTGATCTTCAAGTAAATAACTTAAGGAACTAAAGTATTAGTTAGAAGATTTTGATTTTAAATTGGTACAAAATTCTGTTCTACCAGTAAATAACTTATAGAACAAAAGTAGTTATTTTAGAGTTTTCAATTTTAAACTATTAACAATATTCTGATCTTCAAGTAAATAACTTATAGAACAGAAGTAGTTAATTTAGAGTTTTTAATTTAAAACTATTAACAAAATGCAGATCTTCAAGTAAATAACTTATAGAACAAAAGTAGTTATTTTAGGGTTTTCAATTTTAAACTATTAACAAAATACTGATCTTCATGTAAATAACTTATAGAACAGAAGTAGTTAATTTAGAGTTTTTAATTTTAAACTATTAACAAAATGCAGATCTTCAAGTAAATAACTTATTGAACAACAGTAGTTAATTTAGGGTTTTCAATTTAAAACGATTAGCAAAATTCTGATCTTCAAGTAAATAACTTAAGGAACTAAAGTATTAGTTAGAAGATTTTGATTTTAAATTGCTACAAAATTCTGTTCTTCAAGTAAATAACTTATAGAACATAAGTAGTTATTTTAGAGTTTTCAATTTTAAACTATTAACATCATTCTGATCTTCAAGTAAATAACTTATAGAACAGAAGTAGTTAATTTAGAGTTTTTAATGTTAAACTATTAACAAAATGCAAATCTTCTAGTAAATAACTTATAGAACAAAAGTAGTTATTTTAGGGTTTTCAATTTTAAACTATTAACAAAATTCTGATCTTCAAGTAAATAACTTAAGGAACTAAAGTATTAGTTAGAAGATTTTGATTTTAAATTGCTACAAAATTCTGTTCTACAAGTAAATAACTTATAGAACTAAAGTAGTTATTTTGGAGTTTTCAATTTTAAACTATTACCAATATTCTGATCTTCAAGTAAATAACTTATAGAACAAAAGTAGTTATTTTAGGGTTTTCAATTTTAAACTATTAACAAAATTCTGATCTTCAAGTAAATAACTTAAGGAACTAAAGTATAAGTTAGAAGATTTTGATTTTAAATTGCTACAAAATTCTGTTCTACAAGTAAATAACTTATAGAACAAAAGTAGTTATTTTAGGGTTTTCAATTTTAAACTATTAACAAAATACTGATCTTCATGTAAATAACTTATAGAACAAAAGTAGTTATTTTAGGGTTTTCAATTTTAAACTATTAACAAAATGCAGATCTTCAAGTAAATAACTTATAGAACAGAAGTAGTTAATTTAGAGTTTTTAATTTTAAACTATTAACAAAATGCAGATCTTCAAGTAAAATAACTTATAGAACAGAAGTAGTTAATTTAGAGTTTTTAATTTTAAACTATTAACAAAATGCAGATCTTCAAGTAAATAACTTATAGAACAAAAGTAGTTAATTTAGAGTTTTTAATTTTAAACTATTAACAAAATTCTGTTCTTCAAGTAAATAACTTATAGAACAATAGTAGTTATTTTAGAGTTTTCAATTTTAAACTATTAACAAAATTCTGATCTTCAAGTAAATAACTTATAGAACAGAAGTAGTTAATTTAGAGTTTTTAATTTTAAACTACTAACAAAATGCAGATCTTCAAGCAAATAACTTATAGAACAAAATTAGTTATTTTAGGGTTTTCAATTTTAAACTATTAACAATATTCTGATCTTCAAGTAAATAACTTATAGAACAGAAGTAGTTAATTTAGAGTTTTTAATTTTAAACTATTAACAAAATGCAGATCTTCAAGTAAATAACTTATAGAACTAAAGTAGTTATTTTAGGGTTTTCAATTTTTAACTATTATAAAATTCTGATCTTCAAGTAAATAACTTAAAGAACTAAAGTATTAGTTAGAAGATTTTGACTTTACATTGCTACAAAATTCTGTTCTTCAAGTAAATAACCTATAGAACAAAAGTAGTTATTTTAGGGTTTTCAATTTTAAACTATTAACAAAATTCTGATCCTCAAGTAAATAACTTAAGGAACTAAAGTATTAGTTAGAAGATTTTGATTTTAAATTGCTACAAAATTCTGTTCTACAAGTAAATAACTTATAGAACAAAAGTAGTTATTTTAGGGTTTTCAATTTTAAACTATTAACAAAATACTGATCTTCATGTAAATAACTTATAGAACAAAAGTAGTTATTTTAGGGTTTTCAATTTTAAACTATTAACAAAATTCTGATCTTCAAGTAAATAACTTAAGGAACTAAAGTATTAGTTAGAAGATTTTGATTTTAAATTGCTACAAAATTCTGTTCTACAAGTAAATAACTTATAGAACAAAAGTAGTTATTTTAGGGTTTTCAATTTTAAACTATTAACAAAATACTGATCTTCATGTAAATAACTTATAGAACAAAAGTAGTTATTTTAGGGTTTTCAATTTTAAACTATTAACAAAATTCTGATCTTCAAGTAAATAACTTAAGGAACTAATGTATTAGTTAGAAGATTTTGATTTTAAATTGCTACAAAATTCTGTTCTACAAGTAAATAACATATAGAACTAAAGTAGTTATTTTAGAGTTTTCAATTTTAAACTATTAACAATATTCTGATCTTCAAGTAAATAACTTATAGAACAAAAGTAGTTATTTTAGGGTTTTCAATTTTAAACTATTAACAAAATACTGATCTTCATGTAAATAACTTATAGAACAAAAGTAGTTATTTTAGGGTTTTCAATTTTAAACTATTAACAAAATACTGATCTTCATGTAAATAACTTATAGAACAAAAGTAGTTATTTTAGGGTTTTCAATTTTAAGCTATTAACAAAATTCTGATCTTCAAGTAAATAACTTAAGGAACTAAAGTATTAGTTAGAAGATTTTGATTTTAAATTGCTACAAAATTCTGTTCTACAAGTAAATAACTTATAGAACAAAAGTAGTTATTTTAGAGTTTTCAATTTTAAACTATTAACAATATTCTACTTCAAGTAAATAACTTATAGAACAGAAGTAGTTAATTTAGAGTTTTTAATTTAAAACTATTAACAAAATGCAGATCTTCAAGTAAATAACTTATAAAACAAAAGTAGTTATTTTAGGGTTTTCAATTTTAAACTATTAACAAAATACTGATCTTCATGTAAATAACTTATAGAACAGAAGTAGTTAATTTAGAGTTTTTAATTTTAAACTATTAACAAAATGCAGATCTTCAAGTAAATAACTTATAGAACAAAAGTAGTTATTTTAGGGTTTTCAATTTTAAACTATTAACAAAATGCTGATCTTCAAGTAAATAACTTAAGGAACTAAAGTATTAGTTAGAAGATTTTGATTTTAAATTGCTACAAAATTCTGTTCTTCAAGTAAATAACTTATAGAACAAAAGTAGTTATTTTAGAGTTTTCAATTTTAAACTATTAACATCATTCTGATCTTCAAGTAAATAACTTATAGAACAGAAGTAGTTAATTTAGAGTTTTTAATGTTAAACTATTAACAAAATGCAAATCTTCAAGTAAATAACTTATAGAACTAAAGTAGTTATTTTAGAGTTTTCAATTTTAAACTATTAACAATATTCTGATCTTCAAGTAAATAACTTAAGGAACTAAAGTATTAGTTAGAAGATTTTGATTTTAAATTACTACAAAATTCTGTTCTACAAGTAAATAACTTATAGAACAAAAGTAGTTATTTTAGGGTTTTCAATTTTAAACTATTAACAAAATACTGATCTTCATGTAAATAACTTATAGAACAAAAGTAGTTATTTTAGGGTTTTCAATTTTAAACTATTAACAAAATACTGATCTTCATATACTTAACTTATAGAACAGAAGTAGTTAATTTACAGTTTTTAATTTTAAACTATCAACAAAATGCAGATCTTCAAGTAAATAACTTATAGAACTAAAGTAGTTATTTTAGGGTTTTCAATTTTAAACTATTAGCAAAATTCTGATCTTCAAGTAAATAACTTAAAGAACTAAAGTATTAGTTAGAAGATTTTGATTTTACATTGCTACAAAATTCTGTTCTTCAAGTAAATAACTTATAGAACAAAAGTAGTTATTTTAGAGTTTTCAATTTTAAACTATTAACAATATTCTGATCTTCAAGTAAATAACTTATAGAACAGAAGTAGTTAATTTAGAGTTTTTAATTTTAAACTATTAACAAAATGCAGATCTTCAAGTAAATAACTTATAGAACAAAAGTAGTTAATTTAGAGTTTTTAATTTTAAACTATTAACAAAATTCTGTTCTTCAAGTAAATAACTTATAGAACAAAAGTAGTTATTTTAGAGTTTTCAATTTTAAACTATTAACAAAATTCTGATCTTCAAGTAAATAACTTATAGAACAGAAGTAGTTAATTTAGAGTTTTTAATTTTAAACTACTAACAAAATGCAGATCTTCAAGCAAATAACTTATAGAACAAAATTAGTTATTTTAGGGTTTTCAATTTTTAACTATTATAAAATTCTGATCTTCAAGTAAATAACTTAAAGAACTAAAGTATTAGTTAGAAGATTTTGACTTTACATTGCTACAAAATTCTGTTCTTCAAGTAAATAACCTATAGAACAAAAGTAGTTATTTTAGGGTTTTCAATTTTAAACTATTAACAAAATTCTGATCTTCAAGTAAATAACTTAAGGAACTAAAGTATTAGTTAGAAGATTTTGATTTTAAATTGCTACAAAATTCTGTTCTACAAGTAAATAACTTATAGAACAAAAGTAGTTATTTTAGGGTTTTCAATTTTAAACTATTAACAAAATACTGATCTTCATCTAAATAACTTAAAGAACAAAAGTAGTTATTTTAGGGTTTTCAATTTTAAACTATTAACAAAATTCTGATCTTCAAGTAAATAACTTAAGGAACTAAAGTATTAGTTAGAAGATTTTGATTTTAAATTGCTACAAAATTCTGTTCTACAAGTAAATAACTTATAGAACAAAAGTAGTTATTTTAGGGTTTTCAATTTTAAACTATTAACAAAATACTGATCTTCATGTAAATAACTTATAGAACAAAAGTAGTTATTTTAGGGTTTTCAATTTTAAACTATTAACAAAATTCTGATCTTCAAGTAAATAACTTAAGGAACTAAAGTATTAGTTAGAAGATTTTGATTTTAAATTGGTACAAAATTCTGTTCTACCAGTAAATAACTTATAGAACAAAAGTAGTTATTTTAGAGTTTTCAATTTTAAACTATTAACAATATTCTGATCTTCAAGTAAATAACTTATAGAACAGAAGTAGTTAATTTAGAGTTTTTAATTTAAAACTATTAACAAAATGCAGATCTTCAAGTAAATAACTTATAGAACAAAAGTAGTTATTTTAGGGTTTTCAATTTTAAACTATTAACAAAATACTGATCTTCATGTAAATAACTTATAGAACAGAAGTAGTTAATTTAGAGTTTTTAATTTTAAACTATTAACAAAATGCAGATCTTCAAGTAAATAACTTATTGAACAACAGTAGTTAATTTAGGGTTTTCAATTTAAAACGATTAGCAAAATTCTGATCTTCAAGTAAATAACTTAAGGAACTAAAGTATTAGTTAGAAGATTTTGATTTTAAATTGCTACAAAATTCTGTTCTTCAAGTAAATAACTTATAGAACATAAGTAGTTATTTTAGAGTTTTCAATTTTAAACTATTAACATCATTCTGATCTTCAAGTAAATAACTTATAGAACAGAAGTAGTTAATTTAGAGTTTTTAATGTTAAACTATTAACAAAATGCAAATCTTCTAGTAAATAACTTATAGAACAAAAGTAGTTATTTTAGGGTTTTCAATTTTAAACTATTAACAAAATTCTGATCTTCAAGTAAATAACTTAAGGAACTAAAGTATTAGTTAGAAGATTTTGATTTTAAATTGCTACAAAATTCTGTTCTACAAGTAAATAACTTATAGAACTAAAGTAGTTATTTTGGAGTTTTCAATTTTAAACTATTACCAATATTCTGATCTTCAAGTAAATAACTTATAGAACAAAAGTAGTTATTTTAGGGTTTTCAATTTTAAACTATTAACAAAATTCTGATCTTCAAGTAAATAACTTAAGGAACTAAAGTATAAGTTAGAAGATTTTGATTTTAAATTGCTACAAAATTCTGTTCTACAAGTAAATAACTTATAGAACAAAAGTAGTTATTTTAGGGTTTTCAATTTTAAACTATTAACAAAATACTGATCTTCATGTAAATAACTTATAGAACAAAAGTAGTTATTTTAGGGTTTTCAATTTTAAACTATTAACAAAATGCAGATCTTCAAGTAAATAACTTATAGAACAGAAGTAGTTAATTTAGAGTTTTTAATTTTAAACTATTAACAAAATGCAGATCTTCAAGTAAAATAACTTATAGAACAGAAGTAGTTAATTTAGAGTTTTTAATTTTAAACTATTAACAAAATGCAGATCTTCAAGTAAATAACTTATAGAACAAAAGTAGTTAATTTAGAGTTTTTAATTTTAAACTATTAACAAAATTCTGTTCTTCAAGTAAATAACTTATAGAACAATAGTAGTTATTTTAGAGTTTTCAATTTTAAACTATTAACAAAATTCTGATCTTCAAGTAAATAACTTATAGAACAGAAGTAGTTAATTTAGAGTTTTTAATTTTAAACTACTAACAAAATGCAGATCTTCAAGCAAATAACTTATAGAACAAAATTAGTTATTTTAGGGTTTTCAATTTTAAACTATTAACAATATTCTGATCTTCAAGTAAATAACTTATAGAACAGAAGTAGTTAATTTAGAGTTTTTAATTTTAAACTATTAACAAAATGCAGATCTTCAAGTAAATAACTTATAGAACTAAAGTAGTTATTTTAGGGTTTTCAATTTTTAACTATTATAAAATTCTGATCCTCAAGTAAATAACTTAAAGAACTAAAGTATTAGTTAGAAGATTTTGACTTTACATTGCTACAAAATTCTGTTCTTCAAGTAAATAACCTATAGAACAAAAGTAGTTATTTTAGGGTTTTCAATTTTAAACTATTAACAAAATTCTGATCTTCAAGTAAATAACTTAAGGAACTAAAGTATTAGTTAGAAGATTTTGATTTTAAATTGCTACAAAATTCTGTTCTACAAGTAAATAACTTATAGAACTAAAGTAGTTATTTTGGAGTTTTCAATTTTAAACTATTACCAATATTCTGATCTTCAAGTAAATAACTTATAGAACAAAAGTAGTTATTTTAGGGTTTTCAATTTTAAACTATTAACAAAATTCTGATCTTCAAGTAAATAACTTAAGGAACTAAAGTATAAGTTAGAAGATTTTGATTTTAAATTGCTACAAAATTCTGTTCTACAAGTAAATAACTTATAGAACAAAAGTAGTTATTTTAGGGTTTTCAATTTTAAACTATTAACAAAATACTGATCTTCATGTAAATAACTTATAGAACAAAAGTAGTTATTTTAGGGTTTTCAATTTTAAACTATTAACAAAATGCAGATCTTCAAGTAAATAACTTATAGAACAGAAGTAGTTAATTTAGAGTTTTTAATTTTAAACTATTAACAAAATGCAGATCTTCAAGTAAAATAACTTATAGAACAGAAGTAGTTAATTTAGAGTTTTTAATTTTAAACTATTAACAAAATGCAGATCTTCAAGTAAATAACTTATAGAACAAAAGTAGTTAATTTAGAGTTTTTAATTTTAAACTATTAACAAAATTCTGTTCTTCAAGTAAATAACTTATAGAACAATAGTAGTTATTTTAGAGTTTTCAATTTTAAACTATTAACAAAATTCTGATCTTCAAGTAAATAACTTATAGAACAGAAGTAGTTAATTTAGAGTTTTTAATTTTAAACTACTAACAAAATGCAGATCTTCAAGCAAATAACTTATAGAACAAAATTAGTTATTTTAGGGTTTTCAATTTTAAACTATTAACAATATTCTGATCTTCAAGTAAATAACTTATAGAACAGAAGTAGTTAATTTAGAGTTTTTAATTTTAAACTATTAACAAAATGCAGATCTTCAAGTAAATAACTTATAGAACTAAAGTAGTTATTTTAGGGTTTTCAATTTTTAACTATTATAAAATTCTGATCCTCAAGTAAATAACTTAAAGAACTAAAGTATTAGTTAGAAGATTTTGACTTTACATTGCTACAAAATTCTGTTCTTCAAGTAAATAACCTATAGAACAAAAGTAGTTATTTTAGGGTTTTCAATTTTAAACTATTAACAAAATTCTGATCTTCAAGTAAATAACTTAAGGAACTAAAGTATTAGTTAGAAGATTTTGATTTTAAATTGCTACAAAATTCTGTTCTACAAGTAAATAACTTATAGAACAAAAGTAGTTATTTTAGGGTTTTCAATTTTAAACTATTAACAAAATACTGATCTTCATGTAAATAACTTATAGAACAAAAGTAGTTATTTTAGGGTTTTCAATTTTAAACTATTAACAAAATTCTGATCTTCAAGTAAATAACTTAAGGAACTAAAGTATTAGTTAGAAGATTTTGATTTTAAATTGCTACAAAATTCTGTTCTACAAGTAAATAACTTATAGAACAAAAGTAGTTATTTTAGGGTTTTCAATTTTAAACTATTAACAAAATACTGATCTTCATGTAAATAACTTATAGAACAAAAGTAGTTATTTTAGGGTTTTCAATTTTAAACTATTAACAAAATTCTGATCTTCAAGTAAATAACTTAAGGAACTAATGTATTAGTTAGAAGATTTTGATTTTAAATTGCTACAAAATTCTGTTCTACAAGTAAATAACATATAGAACTAAAGTAGTTATTTTAGAGTTTTCAATTTTAAACTATTAACAATATTCTGATCTTCAAGTAAATAACTTATAGAACAAAAGTAGTTATTTTAGGGTTTTCAATTTTAAACTATTAACAAAATACTGATCTTCATGTAAATAACTTATAGAACAAAAGTAGTTATTTTAGGGTTTTCAATTTTAAACTATTAACAAAATACTGATCTTCATGTAAATAACTTATAGAACAAAAGTAGTTATTTTAGGGTTTTCAATTTTAAGCTATTAACAAAATTCTGATCTTCAAGTAAATAACTTAAGGAACTAAAGTATTAGTTAGAAGATTTTGATTTTAAATTGCTACAAAATTCTGTTCTACAAGTAAATAACTTATAGAACAAAAGTAGTTATTTTAGAGTTTTCAATTTTAAACTATTAACAATATTCTACTTCAAGTAAATAACTTATAGAACAGAAGTAGTTAATTTAGAGTTTTTAATTTAAAACTATTAACAAAATGCAGATCTTCAAGTAAATAACTTATAAAACAAAAGTAGTTATTTTAGGGTTTTCAATTTTAAACTATTAACAAAATACTGATCTTCATGTAAATAACTTATAGAACAGAAGTAGTTAATTTAGAGTTTTTAATTTTAAACTATTAACAAAATGCAGATCTTCAAGTAAATAACTTATAGAACAAAAGTAGTTATTTTAGGGTTTTCAATTTTAAACTATTAACAAAATGCTGATCTTCAAGTAAATAACTTAAGGAACTAAAGTATTAGTTAGAAGATTTTGATTTTAAATTGCTACAAAATTCTGTTCTTCAAGTAAATAACTTATAGAACAAAAGTAGTTATTTTAGAGTTTTCAATTTTAAACTATTAACATCATTCTGATCTTCAAGTAAATAACTTATAGAACAGAAGTAGTTAATTTAGAGTTTTTAATGTTAAACTATTAACAAAATGCAAATCTTCAAGTAAATAACTTATAGAACTAAAGTAGTTATTTTAGAGTTTTCAATTTTAAACTATTAACAATATTCTGATCTTCAAGTAAATAACTTAAGGAACTAAAGTATTAGTTAGAAGATTTTGATTTTAAATTACTACAAAATTCTGTTCTACAAGTAAATAACTTATAGAACAAAAGTAGTTATTTTAGGGTTTTCAATTTTAAACTATTAACAAAATACTGATCTTCATGTAAATAACTTATAGAACAAAAGTAGTTATTTTAGGGTTTTCAATTTTAAACTATTAACAAAATACTGATCTTCATATACTTAACTTATAGAACAGAAGTAGTTAATTTACAGTTTTTAATTTTAAACTATCAACAAAATGCAGATCTTCAAGTAAATAACTTATAGAACTAAAGTAGTTATTTTAGGGTTTTCAATTTTAAACTATTAGCAAAATTCTGATCTTCAAGTAAATAACTTAAAGAACTAAAGTATTAGTTAGAAGATTTTGATTTTACATTGCTACAAAATTCTGTTCTTCAAGTAAATAACTTATAGAACAAAAGTAGTTATTTTAGAGTTTTCAATTTTAAACTATTAACAATATTCTGATCTTCAAGTAAATAACTTATAGAACAGAAGTAGTTAATTTAGAGTTTTTAATTTTAAACTATTAACAAAATGCAGATCTTCAAGTAAATAACTTATAGAACAAAAGTAGTTAATTTAGAGTTTTTAATTTTAAACTATTAACAAAATTCTGTTCTTCAAGTAAATAACTTATAGAACAAAAGTAGTTATTTTAGAGTTTTCAATTTTAAACTATTAACAAAATTCTGATCTTCAAGTAAATAACTTATAGAACAGAAGTAGTTAATTTAGAGTTTTTAATTTTAAACTACTAACAAAATGCAGATCTTCAAGCAAATAACTTATAGAACAAAATTAGTTATTTTAGGGTTTTCAATTTTTAACTATTATAAAATTCTGATCTTCAAGTAAATAACTTAAAGAACTAAAGTATTAGTTAGAAGATTTTGACTTTACATTGCTACAAAATTCTGTTCTTCAAGTAAATAACCTATAGAACAAAAGTAGTTATTTTAGGGTTTTCAATTTTAAACTATTAACAAAATTCTGATCTTCAAGTAAATAACTTAAGGAACTAAAGTATTAGTTAGAAGATTTTGATTTTAAATTGCTACAAAATTCTGTTCTACAAGTAAATAACTTATAGAACAAAAGTAGTTATTTTAGGGTTTTCAATTTTAAACTATTAACAAAATACTGATCTTCATGTAAATAACTTATAGAACAAAAGTAGTTATTTTAGGGTTTTCAATTTTAAACTATTAACAAAATTCTGATCTTCAAGTAAATAACTTAAGGAACTAAAGTATTAGTTAGAAGATTTTGATTTTAAATTGCTACAAAATTCTGTTCTACAAGTAAATAACTTATAGAACAAAAGTAGTTATTTTAGGGTTTTCAATTTTAAACTATTAACAAAATACTGATCTTCATGTAAATAACTTATAGAACAAAAGTAGTTATTTTAGGGTTTTCAATTTTAAACTATTAACAAAATTCTGATCTTCAAGTAAATAACTTAAGGAACTAAAGTATTAGTTAGAAGATTTTGATTTTAAATTGCTACAAAATTCTGTTCTACAAGTAAATAACTTATAGAACAAAAGTAGTTATTTTAGAGTTTTCAATTTTAAACTATTAACAATATTCTGATCTTCAAGTAAATAACTTATAGAACAGAAGTAGTTAATTTAGAGTTTTTAATTTAAAACTATTAACAAAATGCAGATCTTCAAGTAAATAACTTATAGAACAAAAGTAGTTATTTTAGGGTTTTCAATTTTAAACTATTAACAAAATACTGATCTTCATGTAAATAACTTATAGAACAGAAGTAGTTAATTTAGAGTTTTTAATTTTAAACTATTAACAAAATGCAGATCTTCAAGTAAATAACTTATTGAACAACAGTAGTTAATTTAGGGTTTTCAATTTAAAACGATTAGCAAAATTCTGATCTTCAAGTAAATAACTTAAGGAACTAAAGTATTAGTTAGAAGATTTTGATTTTAAATTGCTACAAAATTCTGTTCTTCAAGTAAATAACTTATAGAACAAAAGTAGTTATTTTAGAGTTTTCAATTTTAAACTATTAACAAAATTCTGATCTTCAAGTAAATAACTTAAGGAACTAAAGTATAAGTTAGAAGATTTTGATTTTAAATTGCTACAAAATTCTGTTCTACAAGTAAATAACTTATAGAACAAAAGTAGTTATTTTAGGGTTTTCAATTTTCAACTATTAACAAAATACTGATCTTCATGTAAATAACTTATAGAACAAAAGTAGTTATTATAGGGTTTTCAATTTTAAACTATTAACAAAATGCAGATCTTCAAGTAAATAACTTATAGAACAGAAGTAGTTAATTTAGAGTTTTTAATTTTAAACTATTAACAAAATGCAGATCTTCAAGTAAATAACTTATAGAACAGAAGTAGTTAATTTAGAGTTTTTAATTTTAAACTATTAACAAAATGCAGATCTTCAAGTAAATAACTTATAGAACAAAAGTAGTTAATTTAGAGTTGTTAATTTTAAACTATTAACAAAATTCTGTTCTTCAAGTAAATAACTTATAGAACAAAAGTAGTTATTTTAGAGTTTTCAATTTTAAACTATTAACAAAATTCTGATCTTCAAGTAAATAACTTATAGAACAGAAGTAGTTAATTTAGAGTTTTTAATTTTAAACTACTAACAAAATGCAGATCTTCAAGCAAATAACTTATAGAACAAAATTAGTTATTTTAGGGTTTTCAATTTTAAACTATTAACAATATTCTGATCTTCAAGTAAATAACTTATAGAACAGAAGTAGTTAATTTAGAGTTTTTAATTTTAAACTATTAACAAAATGCAGATCTTCAAGTAAATAACTTATAGAACTAAAGTAGTTATTTTAGGGTTTTCAATTTTAAACTATTAACAAAATGCAGATCTTCAAGTAAATAACTTATAGAACAAAAGTAGTTATTTTAGGGTTTTCAATTTTAAACTATTAACAAAATGCAGATCTTCAAGTAAATAACTTATAGAACAGAAGTAGTTAATTTAGAGTTTTTAATTTTAAACTATTAACAAAATGCAGATCTTCAAGTAAATAACTTATAGAACAGAAGTAGTTAATTTAGAGTTTTTAATTTTAAACTATTAACAAAATGCAGATCTTCAAGTAAATAACTTATAGAACAAAAGTAGTTAATTTAGAGTTTTTAATTTTAAACTATTAACAAAATTCTGTTCTTCAAGTAAATAACTTATAGAACAAAAGTAGTTATTTTAGAGTTTTCAATTTTAAACTATTAACAAAATGCAGATCTTCAAGTAAATAACTTATAGAACAAAAGTAGTTATTTTAGGGTTTTCAATTTTAAACTATTAACAAAATGCAGATCTTCAAGTAAATAACTTATAGAACAGAAGTAGTTAATTTAGAGTTTTTAATTTTAAACTATTAACAAAATGCAGATCTTCAAGTAAATAACTTATAGAACAGAAGTAGTTAATTTAGAGTTTTTAATTTTAAACTATTAACAAAATGCAGATCTTCAAGTAAATAACTTATAGAGCAGAAGTAGTTAATTTAGAGTTTTTAATTTTAAACTATTAACAAAATGCAGATCTTCAAGTAAATAACTTATAGAACAAAAGTAGTTAATTTAGAGTTTTTAATTTTAAACTATTAACAAAATTCTGTTCTTCAAGTAAATAACTTATAGAACAAAAGTAGTTATTTTAGAGTTTTCAATTTTAAACTATTAACAAAATTCTGATCTTCAAGTAAATAACTTATAGAACAGAAGTAGTTAATTTAGAGTTTTTAATTTTAAACTACTAACAAAATGCAGATCTTCAAGCAAATAACTTATAGAACAAAATTAGTTATTTTAGGGTTTTCAATTTTAAACTATTAACAATATTCTGATCTTCAAGTAAATAACTTATAGAACAGAAGTAGTTAATTTAGAGTTTTTAATTTTAAACTATTAACAAAATGCAGATCTTCAAGTAAATAACTTATAGAACTAAAGTAGTTATTTTAGGGTTTTCAATTTTAAACTATTAACAAAATACTGATCTTCATGTAAATAACTTATAGAACAGAAGTAGTTAATTTAGAGTTTTTAATTTTAAACTATTAACAAAATGCAGATCTTCAAGTAAATAACTTATAGAACAAAAGTAGTTAATTTAGAGTTTTTAATTTTAAACTATTAACAAAATTCTGTTCTTCAAGTAAATAACTTATAGAACTAAAGTAGTTATTTTAGGCTTTTCAATTTTAAACCATTAGCAAAATTCTGATCTTCAAGTAAATAACTTAAAGAACTAAAGTATTAGTTAGAAGATTTTGATTTTACATTGCTACAAAATTCTGTTCTTCAAGTAAATAACTTATAGAACAAAAGTAGTTATTTTAGAGTTTTCAATTTTAAACTATTAACAATATTCTGATCTTCAAGTAAATAACTTATAGAACAGAAGTAGTTAATTTAGAGTTTTTAATTTTAAACTATTAACAAAATGCAGATCTTCAAGTAAATAACTTATAGAACAAAAGTAGTTAATTTAGAGTTTTTAATTTTAAACTATTAACAAAATTCTGTTCTTCAAGTAAATAACTTATAGAACAAAAGTAGTTATTTTAGAGTTTTCAATTTTAAACTATTAACAAAATTCTGATCTTCAAGTAAATAACTTATAGAACAGAAGTAGTTAATTTAGAGTTTTTAATTTTAAACTACTAACAAAATGCAGATCTTCAAGCAAATAACTTATAGAACAAAATTAGTTATTTTAGGGTTTTCAATTTTTAACTATTATAAAATTCTGATCTTCAAGTAAATAACTTAAAGAACTAAAGTATTAGTTAGAAGATTTTGACTTTACATTGCTACAAAATTCTGTTCTTCAAGTAAATAACCTATAGAACAAAAGTAGTTATTTTAGGGTTTTCAATTTTAAACTATTAACAAAATTCTGATCTTCAAGTAAATAACTTAAGGAACTAAAGTATTAGTTAGAAGATTTTGATTTTAAATTGCTACAAAATTCTGTTCTACAAGTAAATAACTTATAGAACAAAAGTAGTTATTTTAGGGTTTTCAATTTTAAACTATTAACAAAATACTGATCTTCATGTAAATAACTTATAGAACAAAAGTAGTTATTTTAGGGTTTTCAATTTTAAACTATTAACAAAATTCTGATCTTCAAGTAAATAACTTAAGGAACTAAAGTATTAGTTAGAAGATTTTGATTTTAAATTGCTACAAAATTCTGTTCTACAAGTAAATAACTTATAGAACAAAAGTAGTTATTTTAGGGTTTTCAATTTTAAACTATTAACAAAATACTGATCTTCATGTAAATAACTTATAGAACAAAAGTAGTTATTTTAGGGTTTTCAATTTTAAACTATTAACAAAATTCTGATCTTCAAGTAAATAACTTAAGGAACTAAAGTATTAGTTAGAAGATTTTGATTTTAAATTGCTACAAAATTCTGTTCTACAAGTAAATAACTTATAGAACAAAAGTAGTTATTTTAGAGTTTTCAATTTTAAACTATTAACAATATTGTGATCTTCAAGTAAATAACTTATAGAACAGAAGTAGTTAATTTAGAGTTTTTAATTTAAAACTATTAACAAAATGCAGATCTTCAAGTAAATAACTTATAGAACAAAAGTAGTTATTTTAGGGTTTTCAATTTTAAACTATTAACAAAATACTGATCTTCATGTAAATAACTTATAGAACAGAAGTAGTTAATTTAGAGTTTTTAATTTTAAACTATTAACAAAATGCAGATCTTCAAGTAAATAACTTATTGAACAACAGTAGTTAATTTAGGGTTTTCAATTTAAAACGATTAGCAAAATTTTGATCTTCAAGTAAATAACTTAAGGAATTAAAGTATTAGTTAGAAGATTTTGATTTTAAATTTCTACAAAATTCTGTTCTTCAAGTAAATAACTTATAGAACAAAAGTAGTTATTTTAGAGTTTTCAATTTTAAACTATTAACATCATTCTGATCTTCAAGTAAATAACTTATAGAACAGAAGTAGTTAATTTAGAGTTTTTAATGTTAAACTATTAACAAACTGCAAATCTTCTAGTAAATAACTTATAGAACAAAAGTAGTTATTTTAGGGTTTTCAATTTTAAACTATTAACAAAATTCTGATCTTCAAGTAAATAACTTAAGTAACTAAAGTAGTTATTTTGGAGTTTTCAATTTTAAACTATTACCAATATTCTGATCTTCAAGTAAATAACTTATAGAACAAAAGTAGTTATTTTAGGGTTTTCAATTTTAAACTATTAACAAAATTCTGATCTTCAAGTAAATAACTTAAGGAACTAAAGTATAAGTTAGAAGATTTTGATTTTAAATTGCTACAAAATTCTGTTCTACAAGTAAATAACTTATAGAACAAAAGTAGTTATTTTAGGGTTTTCAATTTTAAACTATTAACAAAATACTGATCTTCATGTAAATAACTTATAGAACAAAAGTAGTTATTTTAGGGTTTTCAATTTTAAACTATTAACAAAATGCAGATCTTCAAGTAAATAACTTATAGAACAGAAGTAGTTAATTTAGAGTTTTTAATTTTAAACTATTAACAAAATGCAGATCTTCAAGTAAATAACTTATAGAACAAAAGTAGTTATTTTAGGGTTTTCAATTTTAAACTATTAACAAAATACTGATCTTCATATACTTAACTTATAGAACAGAAGTAGTTAATTTAGAGTTTTTAATTTTAAACTATTAACAAAATGCAGATCTTCAAGTAAATAACTTATAGAACAAAAGTATTTATTTTAGGGTTTTCAATTTTAAACTATTACCAATATTCTGATCTTCAAGTAAATAACTTATAGAACAAAAGTAGTTATTTTAGGGTTTTCAATTTTAAACTATTAACAAAATTCTGATCTTCAAGTAAATAACTTAAGGAACTAAAGTATAAGTTAGAAGATTTTGATTTTAAATTGCTACAAAATTCTGTTCTACAAGTAAATAACTTATAGAACAAAAGTAGTTATTTTAGGGTTTTCAATTTTAAACTATTAACAAAATACTGATCTTCATGTAAATAACTTATAGAACAAAAGTAGTTATTTTAGGGTTTTCAATTTTAAACTATTAACAAAATGCAGATCTTCAAGTAAATAACTTATAGAACAGAAGTAGTTAATTTAGAGTTTTTAATTTTAAACTATTAACAAAATGCAGATCTTCAAGTAAATAACTTATAGAACAAAAGTAGTTATTTTAGGGTTTTCAATTTTAAACTATTAACAAAATACTGATCTTCATATACTTAACTTATAGAACAGAAGTAGTTAATTTAGAGTTTTTAATTTTAAACTATTAACAAAATGCAGATCTTCAAGTAAATAACTTATAGAACAAAAGTATTTATTTTAGGGTTTTCAATTTTAAACTATTAGCAAAATTCTGATCTTCAAGTAAATAACTTAAAGAACTAAAGTATTAGTTAGAAGATTTTGATTTTACATTGCTACAAAATTCTGTTCTTCAAGTAAATAACTTATAGAACAAAAGTAGTTATTTTAGGGTTTTCAATTTTAAACTATTAACAAAATACTGATCTTCATGTAAATAACTTATAGAACAGAAGTAGTTAATTTAGAGTTTTTAATTTTAAACTATTAACAAAATGCAGATCTTCAAGTAAATAACTTATAGAACAAAAGTAGTTATTTTAGGGTTTTCAATTTTAAACTATTAACAAAATTCTGATCTTCAAGTAAATAACTTAAGGAACTAAAGTATTAGTTAGAAGATTTTGATTTTAAATTGCTACAAAATTCTGTTCTACAAGTAAATAACTTATAGAACAAAAGTAGTTATTTTAGAGTTTTCAATTTTAAACTATTAACAATATTCTGATCTTCAAGTAAATAACTTATAGAACAGAAGTAGTTATTTTAGGGTTTTCAATTTTAAACTATTAACAAAATACTGATCTTCATGTAAATAACTTATAGAACAGAAGTAGTTAATTTAGAGTTTTTAATTTTAAACTATTAACAAAATGCAGATCTTCAAGTAAATAACTTATAGAACAAAAGTAGTTATTTTAGGGTTTTCAATTTTAAACTATTAGCAAAATTCTGATCTTCAAGTAAATAACTTAAAGAACTAAAGTATTAGTTAGAAGATTTTGATTTTACATTGCTACAAAATTCTGTTCTTCAAGTAAATAACTTATAGAACAAAAATAGTTATTTTAGAGTTTTCAATTTTAAACTATTAACAATATTCTGATCTTCAAGTAAATAACTTATGGAACAGAAGTAGTTAATTTAGAGTTTTTAATTTTAAACTATTAACAAAATGCAGATCTTCAAGTAAATAACTTATAGAACAAAAGTAGTTAATTTAGAGTTTTTAATTTTAAACTATTAACAAAATTCTGTTCTTCAAGTAAATAACTTATAGAACAAAAGTAGTTATTTTAGAGTTTTCAATTTTAAACTATTAACAAAATTCTGATCTTCAAGTAAATAACTTAAGGAACTAAAGTATTAGTTAGAAGATTTTGATTTTAAATTGCTACAAAATTCTGTTCTTCAAGTAAATAACTTATAGAACAAAAGTAGTTATTTTAGAGTTTTCAATTTTAAACTATTAACATCATTCTGATCTTGAAGTAAATAGCTTATAGAACAGAAGTAGTTAATTTAGAGTTTTTAATGTTAAACTATTAACAAAATGCAAATCTTCAAGTAAATAACTTATAGAACAAAAGTAGTTAATTTAGAGTTTTTAATTTTAAACTATTAACAAAATTCTGATCTTCAAGTAAATAACTTATAGAACAGAAGTAGTTAATTTAGAGTTTTTAATTTTAAACTATTAACAAAATGCAGATCTCCAAGTAAATAACTTATAGAACAAAAGTAGTTATTTTAGGGTTTTCATTTTTAAACTATTAACAAAATTCTGATCTTCATGTAAATAACTTATAGAACAGAAGTAGTTAATTTAGAGTTTTTAATTTTAAACTATTAACAAAATTCTGATATTCAAGTAAATAACTTAAGGAACTAAAGTATTAGTTAGAAGATTTTGATTTTACATTGCTACAAAATTCTGTTCTTCAAGTAAATAACTTATAGAACAAAAGTAGTTATTTTAGAGTTTTCAATTTTAAACTATTAACAATATTCTGATCTTCAAGTAAATAACTTATAGAACAGAAGTAGTTATTTTAGGGTTTTCAATTTTAAACTATTAACAAAATACTGATCTTCATGTAAATAACTTATAGAACAGAAGTAGTTAATTTAGAGTTTTTAATTTTAAACTATTAACAAAATGCAGATCTTCAAGTAAATAACTTATAGAACAAAAGTAGTTATTTTAGGGTTTTCAATTTTAAACTATTAGCAAAATTCTGATCTTCAAGTAAATAACTTAAAGAACTAAAGTATTAGTTAGAAGATTTTGATTTTACATTGCTACAAAATTCTGTTCTACAAGTAAATAACTTATAGAACAAAAGTAGTTATTTTACAGTTTTCAATTTTAAACTATTAACAATATTCTGATCTTCAAGTAAATAACTTATAGAACAGAAGTAGTTATTTTAGGGTTTTCAATTTTAAACTATTAACAAAATACTGATCTTCATGTAAATAACTTATAGAACAGAAGTAGTTAATTTAGAGTTTTTAATTTTAAACTATTAACAAAATGCAGATCTTCAAGTAAATAACTTATAGAACAAAAGTAGTTATTTTAGGTTTTTCAATTTTAAACTATTAGCAAAATTCTGATCTTCAAGTAAATAACTTAAAGAACTAAAGTATTAGTTAGAAGATTTTGATTTTACATTGCTACAAAATTCTGTTCTTCAAGTAAATAACTTATAGAACAAAAGTAGTTATTTTAGAGTTTTCAATTTTAAACTATTAACAATATTCCGATCTTCAAGTAAATAACTTATGGAACAGAAGTAGTTAATTTAGAGTTTTTAATTTTAAACTATTAACAAAATGCAGATCTTCAAGTAAATAACTTATAGAACAAAAGTAGTTAATTTAGAGTTTTTAATTTTAAACTATTAACAAAATTCTGTTCTTCAAGTAAATAACTTATAGAACAAAAGTAGTTATTTTAGAGTTTTCAATTTTAAACTATTAACAAAATTCTGATCTTCAAGTAAATAACTTAAGGAACTAAAGTATTAGTTAGAAGATTTTGATTTTAAATTGCTACAAAATTCTGTTCTTCAAGTAAATAACTTATAGAACAAAAGTAGTTATTTTAGAGTTTTCAATTTTAAACTATTAACATCATTCTGATCTTCAAGTAAATAGCTTATAGAACAGAAGTAGTTAATTTAGAGTTTTTAATGTTAAACTATTAACAAAATGCAAATCTTCAAGTAAATAACTTATAGAACAAAAGTAGTTAATTTAGAGTTTTTAATTTTAAACTATTAACAAAATTCTGATCTTCAAGTAAATAACTTATAGAACAGAAGTAGTTAATTTAGAGTTTTTAATTTTAAACTATTAACAAAATGCAGATCTCCAAGTAAATAACTTATAGAACAAAAGTAGTTATTTTAGGGTTTTCATTTTTAAACTATTAACAAAATTCTGATCTTCATGTAAATAACTTATAGAACAGAAGTAGTTAATTTAGAGTTTTTAATTTTAAACTATTAACAAAATTCTGATATTCAAGTAAATAACTTAAGGAACTAAAGTATTAGTTAGAAGATTTTGATTTTACATTGCTACAAAATTCTGTTCTTCAAGTAAATAACTTGTAGAACAGAAGTAGTTAATTTAGAGTTTTTAATTTTAAACTATTAACAAAATGCAGATCTCCAAGTAAATAACTTATAGAACAAAAGTAGTTATTTTAGGGTTTTCATTTTTAAACTATTAACAAAATTCTGATCTTCATGTAAATAACTTATAGAACAGAAGTAGCTAATTTAGAGTTTTTAATTTTAAACTATTAACAAAATGCAAATCTTCAAGTAAATAACTTATAGAACAAAAGTAGTTATTTTAGGGTTTTCAATTTTAAACTATTAGCAAAATTCTGATCTTCTAGTAAATAACTTATAGAACAAAAGTAGTTATTTTAGGGTTTTCAATTTTAAACTATTAGCAAAATTCTGATCTTCAAGTAAATAACTTAAGGAACTAAAGTATTAGTTAGAAGATTTTGATTTTAAATTGCTACAAAATTCTGTTCTACAAGTAAATAACTTATAGAACAAAAGTAGTTATTTTAGGGTTTTCAATTTTAAACTATTAACAAAATACTGATCTTCATGTAAATAACTTATAGAACAAAAGTAGTTATTTTAGGGTATTCAATTTTAAACTATTAACAAAATTCTGATCTTCAAGTAAATAACTTAAGGAACTAAAGTATTAGTTAGAAGATTTTAATTTTATATTGCTACAAAATTCTGTTCTACAAGTAAATAACTTATAGAACAAAAGTAGTTATTTTAGAGTTTTCAATTTTAAACTATTAACAATATTCTGATCTTCAAGTAAATAACTTATAGAACAGAAGTAGTTAATTTAGAGTTTTTAATTTTAAACTGTTAACAAAATGCAGATCTTCAAGTAAATAACTTATAGAACAAAAGTAGTTATTTTAGAGTTTTCAATTTTAAACTATTAACAAAATACTGATCTTCATGTAAATAACTTAAAGAACTAAAGTATTAGTTTGAAGACTTCGATTTTAAATTGCCTACAAATTTCTGTTCTTTAAGTAAATAAATAAAAGAACAAAAGTAGTTAGATTATAGCTTTAATTTTAAACTATTAACAAAATGCAGATCTTCAAGTAAATAACTTATAGAAAAAAGTAGTTATTTTAGGGTTTTCAATTTTAAACTATTAGCAAAGTTCTGATCTTCAAGTAAATAACTTATAGAACAGAAGTAGTTAATTTAGAGTTTTTAATTTTAAACTATTAACAAAATGCAGATCTTCAAGTAAATAACTTATAGAACAAAAGTAGTTATTTTAGGGTTTTCAATATTAAACTATTAACAAAATACTGATCTTCATGTAAATAACTTATTGAACAGAAGTAGTTAATTTAGAGTTATTAATTTTAAACTATTAACAAAATGCAGATCTTCAAGTAAATAACTTATAGAACAAAAGTAGTTATTTTAGGGTTTTCAATTTTAAACTATTAACAAAATACTGATCTTCATATACTTAACTTATAGAACAGAAGTAGTTAATTTAGAGTTTTTAATTTTAAACTATTATCAAAATGCAGATCTTCAAGTAAATAACTTATAGAACAAAAGTATTTATTTTAGGGTTTTCAATTTTAAACTATTAGCAAAATTCTGATCTTCAAGTAAATAACTTAAAGAACTAAAGTATTAGTTAGAAGATTTTGATTTTACATTGCTACAAAATTCTGTTCTTCATGTAAATAACTTATAGAACAAAAGTAGTTATTTTAGGGTTTTCAATTTTAAACTATTAACAAAATACTGATCTTCATGTAAATAACTTATAGAACAGATGTAGTTAATTTAGAGTTTTTAATTTTAAACTATTAACAAAATGCAGATCTTCAAGTAAATAACTTATAGAACAAAAGTAGTTATTTTAGGGTTTTCAATTTTAAACTATTAACAAAATTCTGATCTTCAAGTAAATAACTTAAGGAACTAAAGTATTAGTTAGAAGATTTTGATTTTAAATTGCTACAAAATTCTGTTCTACAAGTAAATAACTTATAGAACAAAAGTAGTTATTTTAGAGTTTTCAATTTTAAACTATTAACAATATTCTGATCTTCAAGTAAATAACTTATAGATCAGAAGTAGTTATTTTAGGGTTTTCAATTTTAAACTATTAACAAAATACTGATCTTCATGTAAATAACTTATAGAACAGAAGTAGTTAATTTAGAGTTTTTAATTTTAAACTATTAACAAAATGCAGATCTTCAAGTAAATAACTTATAGAACAAAAGTAGTTATTTTAGGGTTTTCAATTTTAAACTATTAGCAAAATTCTGATCTTCAAGTAAATAACTTAAAGAACTAAAGTATTAGTTAGAAGATTTTGATTTTACATTGCTACAAAATTCTGTTCTTCAAGAAAATAACTTATAGAACAAAAGTAGTTATTTTAGAGTTTTCAATTTTAAACTATTAACAATATTCTGATCTTCAAGTAAATAACTTATAGAACAGAAGTAGTTAATTTAGAGTTTTTAATTTTAAACTATTAACAAAATGCAGATCTTCAAGTAAATAACTTATAGAACAAAAGTAGTTAATTTAGAGTTTTTAATTTTAAACTATTAACAAAATTCTGTTCTTCAAGTAAATAACTTATAGAACAAAAGTAGTTATTTTAGGGTTTTCAATATTAAACTATTAACAAAATACTGATCTTCATGTAAATAACTTATTGAACAGAAGTAGTTAATTTAGAGTTATTAATTTTAAACTATTAACAAAATGCAGATCTTCAAGTAAATAACTTATAGAACAAAAGTAGTTATTTTAGGGTTTTCAATTTTAAACTATTAACAAAATACTGATCTTCATATACTTAACTTATAGAACAGAAGTAGTTAATTTAGAGTTTTTAATTTTAAACTATTATCAAAATGCAGATCTTCAAGTAAATAACTTATAGAACAAAAGTATTTATTTTAGGGTTTTCAATTTTAAACTATTAGCAAAATTCTGATCTTCAAGTAAATAACTTAAAGAACTAAAGTATTAGTTAGAAGATTTTGATTTTACATTGCTACAAAATTCTGTTCTTCATGTAAATAACTTATAGAACAAAAGTAGTTACTTTAGGGTTTTCAATTTTAAACTATTAACAAAATACTGATCTTCATGTAAATAACTTATAGAACAGATGTAGTTAATTTAGAGTTTTTAATTTTAAACTATTAACAAAATGCAGATCTTCAAGTAAATAACTTATAGAACAAAAGTAGTTATTTTAGGGTTTTCAATTTTAAACTATTAACAAAATTCTGATCTTCAAGTAAATAACTTAAGGAACTAAAGTATTAGTTAGAAGATTTTGATTTTAAATTGCTACAAAATTCTGTTCTACAAGTAAATAACTTATAGAACAAAAGTAGTTATTTTAGAGTTTTCAATTTTAAACTATTAACAATATTCTGATCTTCAAGTAAATAACTTATAGATCAGAAGTAGTTATTTTAGGGTTTTCAATTTTAAACTATTAACAAAATGCAGATCTTCAAGTAAATAACTTATAGAACAAAAGTAGTTATTTTAGGGTTTTCAATTTTAAACTATTAGCAAAATTCTGATCTTCAAGTAAATAACTTAAAGAACTAAAGTATTAGTTAGAAGATTTTGATTTTACATTGCTACAAAATTCTGTTCTTCAAGTAAATAACTTATAGAACAAAAGTAGTTATTTTAGAGTTTTCAATTTTAAACTATTAACAATATTCTGATCTTCAAGTAAATAACTTATAGAACAGAAGTAGTTAATTTAGAGTTTTTAATTTTAAACTATTAACAAAATGCAGATCTTCAAGTAAATAACTTATAGAACAAAAGTAGTTAATTTAGAGTTTTTAATTTTAAACTATTAACAAAATTCTGTTCTTCAAGTAAATAACTTATAGAACAAAAGTAGTTACTTTAGAGTTTTCAATTTTAAACTCTTAACAAAATTCTGATCTTCAAGTAAATAACTTAAGGAACTAAAGTATTAGTTAGAAGATTTTGATTTTAAATTGCTACAAAATTCTGTTCTTCAAGTAAATAACTTATAGAACAAAAGTAGTTATTTTAGAGTTTTCAATTTTAAACTATTAACATCATTCTGATCTTCAAGTAAATAGCTTATAGAACAGAAGTAGTTAATTTAGAGTTTTTAATGTTAAACTATTAACAAAATGCAAATCTTCAAGTAAATAACTTATAGAACAAAAGTAGTTATTTTAGGGTTTTCAATTTTAATCTATTAACAAAATTCTGATCTTCAAGTAAATAACTTAAGGAACTAAAGTATTAGTTAGAAGATATTGATTTTAAATTGCTACAAAATTCTGTTCTTCAAGTAAATAACTTATAGAACAAAAGTAGTTATTTTAGAGTTTTCAATTTTAAACTATTAACAAAATTCTGATCTTCATGTAAATAACTTATAGAACAGAAGTAGTTAATTTAGAGTTTTTAATTTTAAACTATTAACAAAATTCTGATCTTCAAGTAAATAACTTATAGAACAGAAGTAGTTAATTTAGAGTTTTTAATTTTAAACTATTAACAAAATGCAGATCTCCAAGTAAATAACTTATAGAACAAAAGTAGTTATTTTAGGGTTTTCATTTTTAAACTATTAACAAAATTCTGATCTTCATGTAAATAACTTATAGAACAGAAGTAGTTAATTTAGAGTTTTTAATTTTAAACTATTAACAAAATTCTGATATTCAAGTAAATAACTTAAGGAACTAAAGTATTAGTTAGAAGATTTTGATTTTACATTGCTACAAAATTCTGTTCTTCAAGTAAATAACTTGTAGAACAGAAGTAGTTAATTTAGAGTTTTTAATTTTAAACTATTAACAAAATGCAGATCTCCAAGTAAATAACTTATAGAAGAAAAGTAGTTATTTTAGGGTTTTGATTTTTAAACTATTAACAAAATTCTGATCTTCATGTAAATAACTTATAGAACAGAAGTAGCTAATTTAGAGTTTTTAATTTTAAACTATTAACAAAATGCAAATCTTCAAGTAAATAACTTATAGAACAAAAGTAGTTATTTTAGGGTTTTCAATTTTAAACTATTAGCAAAATTCTGATCTTCTAGTAAATAACTTATAGAACAAAAGTAGTTATTTTAAGGTTTTCAATTTTAAACTATTAGCAAAATTCTGATCTTCAAGTAAATAACTTAAGGAACTAAAGTATTAGTTAGAAGATTTTGATTTTAAATTGCTACAAAATTCTGTTCTACAAGTAAATAACTTATAGAACAAAAGTAGTTATTTTAGGGTTTTCAATTTTAAACTATTAACAAAATACTGATCTTCATGTAAATAACTTATAGAACAAAAGTAGTTATTTTAGGTTATTCAATTTTAAACTATTAACAAAATTCTGATCTTCAAGTAAATAACTTAAGGAACTAAAGTATTAGTTAGAAGATTTTGATTTTAAATTGCTACAAAATTCTGTTCTACAAGTAAATAACTTATAGAACAAAAGTAGTTATTTTAGAGTTTTCAATTTTAAACTATTAACAATATTCTGATCTTCAAGTAAATAACTTATAGAACAGAAGTAGTTAATTTAGAGTTTTTAATTTTAAACTGTTAACAAAATGCAGATCTTCAAGTAAATAACTTATAGAGCAAAAGTAGTTATTTTAGAGTTTTCAATTTTAAACTATTAACAAAATACTGATCTTCATGTAAATAACTTAAAGAACTAAAGTATTAGTTTGAAGACTTCGATTTTAAATTGTCTACAAATTTCTGTTCTTTAAGTAAATAAATAAAAGAACAAAAGTAGTTAGATTATAGCTTTAATTTTAAACTATTAACAAAATGCAGATCTTCAAGTAAATAACTTATAGAAAAAAGTAGTTATTTTAGGGTTTTCAATTTTAAACTATTAGCAAAATTCTGATCTTCAAGTAAATAACTTATAGAACAGAAGTAGTTAATTTAGAGTTTTTAATTTTAAACTATTAACAAAATGCAGATCTTCAAGTAAATAACTTATAGAACAAAAGTAGTTATTTTAGGGTTTTCAATATTAAACTATTAACAAAATACTGATCTTCATGTAAATAACTTATTGAACAGAAGTAGTTAATTTAGAGTTATTAATTTTAAACTATTAACAAAATGCAGATCTTCAAGTAAATAACTTATAGAACAAAAGTAGTTATTTTCGGGTATTCAATTTTAAACTATTAGCAAAATTCTGATCTTCAAGTAAATAACTTAAAGAACTAAAGTATTAGTTAGAAGATTTTGATTTTACATTGCTACAAAATTCTGTTCTTCAAGTAAATAACTTATAGAACAAAAGTAGTTATTTTAGGGTTTTCAATTTTAAACTATTAACAAAATACTGATCTTCATGTAAATAACTTATAGAACAGAAGTAGTTAATTTAGAGTTTTTAATTTTAAACTATTAACAAAATGCAGATCTTCAAGTAAATAACTTATAGAACAAAAGTAGTTATTTTAGGGTTTTCAATTTTAAACTATTAACAAAATTCTGATCTTCAAGTAAATAACTTAAGGAACTAAAGTATTAGTTAGAAGATTTTGATTTTAAATTGCTACAAAATTCTGTTCTACAAGTAAATAACTTATAGAACAAAAGTAGTTATTTTAGAGTTTTCAATTTTAAACTATTAACAATATTCTGATCTTCAAGTAAATAACTTATAGATCAGAAGTAGTTATTTTAGGGTTTTCAATTTTAAACTATTAACAAAATGCAGATCTTCAAGTAAATAACTTATAGAACAAAAGTAGTTATTTTAGGGTTTTCAATTTTAAACTATTAGCAAAATTCTGATCTTCAAGTAAATAACTTAAAGAACTAAAGTATTAGTTAGAAGATTTTGATTTTACATTGCTACAAAATTCTGTTCTTCAAGTAAATAACTTATAGAACAAAAGTAGTTATTTTAGAGTTTTCAATTTTAAACTATTAACAATATTCTGATCTTCAAGTAAATAACTTATAGAACAGAAGTAGTTAATTTAGAGTTTTTAATTTTAAACTATTAACAAAATGCAGATCTTCAAGTAAATAACTTATAGAACAAAAGTAGTTAATTTAGAGTTTTTAATTTTAAACTATTAACAAAATTCTGTTCTTCAAGTAAATAACTTATAGAACAAAAGTAGTTACTTTAGAGTTTTCAATTTTAAACTCTTAACAAAATTCTGATCTTCAAGTAAATAACTTAAGGAACTAAAGTATTAGTTAGAAGATTTTGATTTTAAATTGCTACAAAATTCTGTTCTTCAAGTAAATAACTTATAGAACAAAAGTAGTTATTTTAGAGTTTTCAATTTTAAACTATTAACATCATTCTGATCTTCAAGTAAATAGCTTATAGAACAGAAGTAGTTAATTTAGAGTTTTTAATGTTAAACTATTAACAAAATGCAAATCTTCAAGTAAATAACTTATAGAACAAAAGTAGTTATTTTAGGGTTTTCAATTTTAATCTATTAACAAAATTCTGATCTTCAAGTAAATAACTTAAGGAACTAAAGTATTAGTTAGAAGATATTGATTTTAAATTGCTACAAAATTCTGTTCTTCAAGTAAATAACTTATAGAACAAAAGTAGTTATTTTAGAGTTTTCAATTTTAAACTATTAACAAAATTCTGATCTTCATGTAAATAACTTATAGAACAGAAGTAGTTAATTTAGAGTTTTTAATTTTAAACTATTAACAAAATTCTGATCATCAAGTAAATAACTTATAGAACAGAAGTAGTTAATTTAGAGTTTTTAATTTTAAACTATTAACAAAATGCAGATCTCCAAGTAAATAACTTATAGAACAAAAGTAGTTATTTTAGGGTTTTCATTTTTAAACTATTAACAAAATTCTGATCTTCATGTAAATAACTTATAGAACAGAAGTAGTTAATTTAGAGTTTTTAATTTTAAACTATTAACAAAATTCTGATATTCAAGTAAATAACTTAAGGAACTAAAGTATTAGTTAGAAGATTTTGATTTTACATTGCTACAAAATTCTGTTCTTCAAGTAAATAACTTGTAGAACAGAAGTAGTTAATTTAGAGTTTTTAATTTTAAACTATTAACAAAATGCAGATCTCCAAGTAAATAACTTATAGAAGAAAAGTAGTTATTTTAGGGTTTTCATTTTTAAACTATTAACAAAATTCTGATCTTCATGTAAATAACTTATAGAACAGAAGTAGCTAATTTAGAGTTTTTAATTTTAAACTATTAACAAAATGCAAATCTTCAAGTAAATAACTTATAGAACAAAAGTAGTTATTTTAGGGTTTTCAATTTTAAACTATTAGCAAAATTCTGATCTTCTAGTAAATAACTTATAGAACAAAAGTAGTTATTTTAAGGTTTTCAATTTTAAACTATTAGCAAAATTCTGATCTTCAAGTAAATAACTTAAGGAACTAAAGTATTAGTTAGAAGATTTTGATTTTAAATTGCTACAAAATTCTGTTCTACAAGTAAATAACTTATAGAACAAAAGTAGTTATTTTAGGGTTTTCAATTTTAAACTATTAACAAAATACTGATCTTCATGTAAATAACTTATAGAACAAAAGTAGTTATTTTAGGTTATTCAATTTTAAACTATTAACAAAATTCTGATCTTCAAGTAAATAACTTAAGGAACTAAAGTATTAGTTAGAAGATTTTGATTTTAAATTGCTACAAAATTCTGTTCTACAAGTAAATAACTTATAGAACAAAAGTAGTTATTTTAGAGTTTTCAATTTTAAACTATTAACATTATTCTGATCTTCAAGTAAATAACTTATAGAACAGAAGTAGTTAATTTAGAGTTTTTAATTTTAAACTGTTAACAAAATGCAGATCTTCAAGTAAATAACTTATAGAGCAAAAGTAGTTATTTTAGAGTTTTCAATTTTAAACTATTAACAAAATACTGATCTTCATGTAAATAACTTAAAGAACTAAAGTATTAGTTTGAAGACTTCGATTTTAAATTGCCTACAAATTTCTGTTCTTTAAGTAAATAAATAAAAGAACAAAAGTAGTTAGATTATAGCTTTAATTTTAAACTATTAACAAAATGCAGATCTTCAAGTAAATAACTTATAGAAAAAAGTAGTTATTTTAGGGTTTTCAATTTTAAACTATTAGCAAAATTCTGATCTTCAAGTAAATAACTTATAGAACAGAAGTAGTTAATTTAGAGTTTTTAATTTTAAACTATTAACAAAATGCAGATCTTCAAGTAAATAACTTATAGAACAAAAGTAGTTATTTTAGGGTTTTCAATATTAAACTATTAACAAAATACTGATCTTCATCTAAATAACTTATTGAACAGAAGTAGTTAATTTAGAGTTATTAATTTTAAACTATTAACAAAATGCAGATCTTCAAGTAAATAACTTATAGAACAAAAGTAGTTATTTTAGGGTATTCAATTTTAAACTATTAGCAAAATTCTGATCTTCAAGTAAATAACTTAAAGAACTAAAGTATTAGTTAGAAGATTTTGATTTTACATTGCTACAAAATTCTGTTCTTCAAGTAAATAACTTATAGAACAAAAGTAGTTATTTTAGGGTTTTCAATTTTAAACTATTAACAAAATACTGATCTTCATGTAAATAACTTATAGAACAGAAGTAGTTAATTTAGAGTTTTTAATTTTAAACTATTAACAAAATGCAGATCTTCAAGTAAATAACTTATAGAACAAAAGTAGTTATTTTAGGGTTTTCAATTTTAAACTATTAACACAATTCTGATCTTCAAGTAAATAACTTAAGGAACTAAAGTATTAGTTAGAAGATTTTGATTTTAAATTGCTACAAAATTCTGTTCTACAAGTAAATAACTTATAGAACAAAAGTAGTTATTTTAGAGTTTTCAATTTTAAACTATTAACAATATTCTGATCTTCAAGTAAATAACTTATAGAACAGAAGTAGTTATTTTAGGGTTTTCAATTTTAAACTATTAACAAAATACTGATCTTCATGTAAATAACTTATAGAACAGAAGTAGTTAATTTAGAGTTTTTAATTTAGAGTTTTTAATTTTAAACTATTAACAAAATGCAGATCTTCAAGTAAATAACTTATAGAACAAAAGTAGTTATTTTAGGGTTTTCAATTTTAAACTATTAGCAAAATTTTGATCTTCAAGTAAATAACTTAAAGAACTAAAGTATTAGTTAGAAGATTTTGATTTTACATTGCTACAAAATTCTGTTCTTCAAGTAAATAACTTATAGAACAAAAGTAGTTATTTTAGAGTTTTCAATTTTAAACTATTAACAATATTCTGATCTTCAAGTAAATAACTTATAGAACAGAAGTAGTTAATTTAGAGTTTTTAATTTTAAACTATTAACAAAACGCAGATCTTCAAGTAAATAACTTATAGAACAAAAGTAGTTAATTTAGAGTTTTTAATTTTAAACTATTAACAAAATTCTCTTTTTCAAGTAAATAACTTATAGAACAAAAGTAGTTATTTTAGAGTTTTCAATTTTAAACTATTAACAAAATTCTGATCTTCAAGTAAATAACTTATAGAACAGAAGTAGTTAATTTAGAGTTTTTAATTTTAAACTACTAACAAAATGCAGATCTTCAAGCAAATAACTTATAGAACAAAATTAGTTATTTTAGGGTTTTCAATTTTAAACTATTATAAAATTCTGATCTTCAAGTAAATAACTTAAAGAACTAAAGTATTAGTTAGAAGATTTTGACTTTACATTGCTACAAAATTCGGTTCTTCAAGTAAATAACCTATAGAACAAAAGTAGTTATTTTAGGGTTTTCAATTTTAAACTATTAACAAAATTCTGATCTTCAAGTAAATAACTTAAGGAACTAAAGTATTAGTTAGAAGATTTTGATTTTAAATTGCTACAAAATTCTGTTCTACAAGTAAATAACATATAGAACTAAAGTAGTTATTTTAGAGTTTTCAATTTTAAACTATTAACAATATTCTGATCTTCAAGTAAATAACTTATAGAACAAAAGTAGTTATTTTAGGGTTTTCAATTTTAAACTATTAACAAAATTCTGATCTTCAAGTAAATAACTTAAGGAACTAAAGTATTAGTTAGAAGATTTTGATTTTAAATTGCTACAAAATTCTGTTCTACAAGTAAATAACTTATAGATCAAAAGTAGTTATTTTAGAGTTTTCAATTTTAAACTATTAACAAAATACTGATCTTCATGTAAATAACTTATAGAACAAAAGTAGTTATTTTAGGGTTTTCAATTTTAAACTATTAACAAAATTCTGATCTTCAAGTAAATAACTTAAGGAACTAAAGTATTAGTTAAAAGATTTTGATTTTAAATTGCTACAAAATTCTGTTCTTCAAGTAAATAACTTATAGAACAAAAGTAGTTATTTTAGAGTTTTCAATTTTAAACTATTAACAATATTCTGATCTTCATGTAAATAACTTATAGAACAGAAGTAGTTAATTTAGAGTTTTTAATTTTAAACTATTAACAAAATGCAGATCTTCAAGTAAATACCTTATAGAACAAAAGTAGTTATTTTAGGGTTTTCAATTTTAAACTATTAGCAAAATTCTGATCTTCAAGTAAATAACTTAAAGAACTAAAGTATTAGTTAGAAGATTTTGATTTTACATTGTTACAAAATTCTGTTCTTCAAGTAAATAACTTATAGAACAAAAGTAGTTATTTTAGAGTTTTCAATTTTAAACTATTAACAATATTCTGATCTTTAAGTAAATAACTTATAGAACAGAAGTAGTTAATTTAGAGTTTTTAATTTTAAACTATTAACAAAACGCAGATCTTCAAGTAAATAACTTATAGAACAAAAGTAGTTAATTTAGAGTTTTTAATTTTAAACTATTAACAAAATTCTGTTCTTCAAGTAAATAACTTATAGAACAAAAGTAGTTATTTTAGAGTTTTCAATTTTAAACTATTAACAAAATTCTGATCAGCAAGTAAATAACTTATAGAACAGAAGTAGTTAATTTAGAGTTTTTAATTTTAAACTACTAACAAAATGCAGATCTTCAAGCAAATAACTTATAGAACAAAATTAGTTATTTGAGGGTTTTCAATTTTAAACTATTATAAAATTCTGATCTTCAAGTAAATAACTTAAAAAACTAAAGTATTATTTAGAAGATTTTGACTTTACATTGCTACAAAATTCTGTTCTTCAAGTAAATAACCTATAGAACAAAAGTAGTTATTTTAGGGTTTTCAATTTTAAACTATTAACAAAATTCTGATCTTCAAGTAAATAACTTAAGGAACTAAAGTATTAGTTAGAAGATTTTGATTTTAAATTGCTACAAAATTCTGTTCTACAAGTAAATGACATATAGAACTAAAGTAGTTATTTTAGAGTTTTCAATTTTAATCTATTAACAATATTCTGATCTTCAAGTAAATAACTTATAGAACAAAAGTAGTTATTTTAGGGTTTTCAATTTTAAACTATTAACAAAATTCTGATCTTCAAGTAAATAACTTAAGGAACTAAAGTATTAGTTAGAAGATTTTGATTTTAAATTGCTACAAAATTCTGTTCTACAAGTAAATAACTTATAGAACAAAAGTAGTTATTTTAGGGTTTTCAATTTTAAACTATTAACAAAATACTGATCTTCATGTAAATAACTTATAGAACAAAAGTAGTTATTTTAGGGTTTTCTATTTTAAACTATTAACAAAATTCTGATCTTCAAGTAAATAACTTAAGGAACTAAAGTATTAGTTAGAAGATTTTGATTTTAAATTGCTACAAAATTCTGTTCTACAAGTAAATAACTTATAGAACAAAAGTAGTTATTTTAGAGTTTTCAATTTTAAACTATTAACAATATTCTGATCTTCAAGTAAATAACTTATAGAACAGAAGTAGTTAATTTAGAGTTTTTAATTTAAAACTATTAACAAAATGCAGATCTTCAAGTAAATAACTTATAGAACAAAAGTAGTTATTTTAGGGTTTTCAATTTTAAACTATTTACAAAATACTGATCTTCATGTAAATAACTTATAGAACAGAAGTAGTTAATTTAGAGTTTTTAATTTTAAACTATTAACAAAATGCAGATCTTCAAGTAAATAACTTATAGAACAAAAGTAGTTATTTTAGGGTTTTCAATTTAAAACGATTAGCAAAATTCTGATCTTCTAGTAAATAACTTATAGAACAGAAGTAGTTAATTAAAGTTTTAAATTTTAAACTATTAACAAAATGCAGATCTTCAAGTAAATAACTTATAGAACAAAAGTAGTTATTTTAGGGTTTTCAATTTTAAACTATTAACAAAATACTGATCTTCATGTAAATAACTTATTGAACAGAAGTAGTTAATTTAGAGTTTTTAATTTTAAACTATTAACAAAATGCAGATCTTCAAGTAAATAACTTATAGAACAAAAGTAGTTATTTTAGGGCTTTCAATTTTAAACTATTAGCAAAATTCTGATCTTCAAGTAAATAACTTAAAGAACTAAAGTATTAGTTAGAAGATTTTGATTTTACATTGCTACAAAATTCTGTTCTTCAAGTAAATAACTTATAGAACAAAAGTAGTTATTTTAGGGTTTTCAATTTTAAACTATTAACAAAATACTGATCTTCATGTAAATAACTTATAGAACAGAAGTAGTTAATTTAGAGTTTTTAATTTTAAACAATTAACAAAATGCAGATCTTCAAGTAAATAACTTATAGAACAAAAGTAGTTATTTTAGGGTTTTCAATTTTAAACTATTAACAAAATTCTGATCTTCAAGTAAATAACTTAAGGAACTAAAGTATTAGTTAGAAGATTTTGATTTTAAATTGCTACAAAATTCTGTTCTACAAGTAAATAACTTATAGAACAAAAGTAGTTATTTTAGAGTTTTCAATTTTAAACTATTAACAATATTCTGATCTTCAAGTAAATAACTTATAGAACAGAAGTAGTTATTTTAGGGTTTTCAATTTTAAACTATTAACAAAATTCTGATCTTCAAGTAAATAACTTAAGGAACTAAAGTATTAGTTAGAAGATTTTGATTTTAAATTGCTACAAAATTCTGTTCTACAAGTAAATAACTTATAGAACAAAAGTAGTTATTTTGGGGTTTTCAATTTTAAACTATTAACAAAATACTGATCTTCATGTAAATAACTTATAGAACAAAAGTAGTTATTTTAGGGTTTTCAATTTTAAACTATTAACAAAATTCTGATCTTCAAGTAAATAACTTAAGGAACTAAAGTATTAGTTAGAAGATTTTGATTTTAAATTGCTACAAAATTCTGTTCTACAAGTAAATAACTTATAGAACAAAAGTAGTTATTTTAGAGTTTTCAATTTTAAACTATTAACAATATTCTGATCTTCAAGTAAATAACTTATAGAACAGAAGTAGTTAATTTAGAGTTTTTAATTTAAAACTATTAACAAAATGCAGATCTTCAAGTAAATAACTTATAGAACAAAAGTAGTTATTTTAGGGTTTTCAATTTTAAACTATTAACAAAATACTGATCTTCATGTAAATAACTTATAGAATAGAAGTAGTTAATTTAGAGTTTTTAATTTTAAACTATTAACAAAATGCAGATCTTCAAGTAAATAACTTATAGAACAAAAGTAGTTATTTTAGGGTTTTCAATTTAAAACGATTAGCAAAATTCTGATCTTCTAGTAAATATCTTATAGAACAGAAGTAGTTAATTAAAGTTTTTAATTTTAAACTATTAACAAAATGCAGATCTTCAAGTAAATAACTTATAGAACAAAAGTAGTTATTTTAGGGTTTTCAATTTTAAACTATTAACAAAATACTGATCTTCATGTAAATAACTTATTGAACAGAAGTAGTTAATTTAGAGTTTTTAATTTTAAACTATTAACAAAATGCAGATCTTCAAGTAAATAACTTATAGAACAAAAGTAGTTATTTTAGGGCTTTCAATTTTAAACTATTAGCAAAATTCTGATCTTCAAGTAAATAACTTAAAGAACTAAAGTATTAGTTAGAAGATTTTGATTTTACATTGCTACAAAATTCTGTTCTTCAAGTAAATAACTTATAGAACAAAAGTAGTTATTTTAGGGTTTTCAATTTTAAACTATTAACAAAATACTGATCTTCATGTAAATAACTTATAGAACAGAAGTAGTTAATTTAGAGTTTTTAATTTTAAACAATTAACAAAATGCAGATCTTCAAGTAAATAACTTATAGAACAAAAGTAGTTATTTTAGGGTTTTCAATTTTAAACTATTAACAAAATACTGATCTTCATGTAAATAACTTATAGAATAGAAGTAGTTAATTTAGAGTTTTTAATTTTAAACTATTAACAAAATGCAGATCTTCAAGTAAATAACTTATAGAACAAAAGTAGTTATTTTAGGGTTTTCAATTTAAAACGATTAGCAAAATTCTGATCTTCTAGTAAATATCTTATAGAACAGAAGTAGTTAATTAAAGTTTTTAATTTTAAACTATTAACAAAATGCAGATCTTCAAGTAAATAACTTATAGAACAAAAGTAGTTATTTTAGGGTTTTCAATTTTAAACTATTAACAAAATACTGATCTTCATGTAAATAACTTATTGAACAGAAGTAGTTAATTTAGAGTTTTTAATTTTAAACTATTAACAAAATGCAGATCTTCAAGTAAATAACTTATAGAACAAAAGTAGTTATTTTAGGGCTTTCAATTTTAAACTATTAGCAAAATTCTGATCTTCAAGTAAATAACTTAAAGAACTAAAGTATTAGTTAGAAGATTTTGATTTTACATTGCTACAAAATTCTGTTCTTCAAGTAAATAACTTATAGAACAAAAGTAGTTATTTTAGGGTTTTCAATTTTAAACTATTAACAAAATACTGATCTTCATGTAAATAACTTATAGAACAGAAGTAGTTAATTTAGAGTTTTTAATTTTAAACAATTAACAAAATGCAGATCTTCAAGTAAATAACTTATAGAACAAAAGTAGTTATTTTAGGGTTTTCAATTTTAAACTATTAACAAAATTCTGATCTTCAAGTCAATAACTTAAGGAACTAAAGTATTAGTTAGAAGATTTTGATTTTAAATTGCTACAAAATTCTGTTCTACAAGTAAATAACTTATAGAACAAAAGTAGTTATTTTAGAGTTTTCAATTTTAAACTATTAACAATATTCTGATCTTCAAGTAAATAACTTATAGAACAGAAGTAGTTATTTTAGGGTTTTCAATTTTAAACTATTAACAAAATACTGATCTTCATGTAAATAACTTATAGAACAGAAGTAGTTAATTTAGAGTTTTTAATTTTAAACTATTAACAAAATGCAGATCTTCAAGTAAATAACTTATAGAACAAAAGTAGTTATTTTAGGATTTTCAATTTTAAACTATTAGCAAAATTATGATCTTCAAGTAAATAACTTAAAGAACTAAAGTATTAGTTAGAAGATTTTGACTTTACATTGCTACAAAATTCTGTTCTTCAAGTAAATAACCTATAGAACAAAAGTAGTTATTTTAGGGTTTTCAATTTTAAACTATTAACAAAATTCTGATCTTCAAGTAAATAACTTAAGGAACTAAAGTATTAGTTAGAAGATTTTGATTTTAAATTGCTACAAAATTCTGATCTTCAAGTAAATAACTTAAGGAACTAAAGTATTAGTTAGAAGATTTTGATTTTAAATTGCTACAAAATTCTGTTCTACAAGTAAATAACATATAGAACTAAAGTAGTTATTTTAGAGTTTTCAATTTTAAACTATTAACAATATTCTGATCTTCAAGTAAATAACTTATAGAACAAAAGTAGTTATTTTAGGGCTTTCAATTTTAAACTATTAGCAAAATTCTGATCTTCAAGTAAATAACTTAAAGAACTAAAGTATTAGTTAGAAGATTTTGATTTTACATTGCTACAAAATTCTGTTCTTCAAGTAAATAACTTATAGAACAAAAGTAGTTATTTTAGGGTTTTCAATTTTAAACTATTAACAAAATACTGATCTTCATGTAAATAACTTATAGAACAGAAGTAGTTAATTTAGAGTTTTTAATTTTAAACAATTAACAAAATGCAGATCTTCAAGTAAATAACTTATAGAACAAAAGTAGTTATTTTAGGGTTTTCAATTTTAAACTATTAACAAAATACTGATCTTCATGTAAATAACTTATAGAATAGAAGTAGTTAATTTAGAGTTTTTAATTTTAAACTATTAACAAAATGCAGATCTTCAAGTAAATAACTTATAGAACAAAAGTAGTTATTTTAGGGTTTTCAATTTAAAACGATTAGCAAAATTCTGATCTTCTAGTAAATATCTTATAGAACAGAAGTAGTTAATTAAAGTTTTTAATTTTAAACTATTAACAAAATGCAGATCTTCAAGTAAATAACTTATAGAACAAAAGTAGTTATTTTTGGGTTTTCAATTTTAAACTATTAACAAAATACTGATCTTCATGTAAATAACTTATTGAACAGAAGTAGTTAATTTAGAGTTTTTAATTTTAAACTATTAACAAAATGCAGATCTTCAAGTAAATAACTTATAGAACAAAAGTAGTTATTTTAGGGCTTTCAATTTTAAACTATTAGCAAAATTCTGATCTTCAAGTAAATAACTTAAAGAACTAAAGTATTAGTTAGAAGATTTTGATTTTACATTGCTACAAAATTCTGTTCTTCAAGTAAATAACTTATAGAACAAAAGTAGTTATTTTAGGGTTTTCAATTTTAAACTATTAACAAAATACTGATCTTCTTGTAAATAACTTATAGAACAGAAGTAGTTAATTTAGAGTTTTTAATTTTAAACAATTAACAAAATGCAGATCTTCAAGTAAATAACTTATAGAACAAAAGTGGTTATTTTAGGGTTTTCAATTTTAAACTATTAACAAAATTCTGATCTTCAAGTCAATAACTTAAGGAACTAAAGTATTAGTTAGAAGATTTTGATTTTAAATTGCTACAAAATTCTGTTCTACAAGTAAATAACTTATAGAACAAAAGTAGTTATTTTAGAGTTTTCAATTTTAAACTATTAACAATATTCTGATCTTCAAGTAAATAACTTATAGAACAGAAGTAGTTATTTTAGGGTTTTCAATTTTAAACTATTAACAAAATACTGATCTTCATGTAAATAACTTATAGAACAGAAGTAGTTAATTTAGAGTTTTTAATTTTAAACTATTAACAAAATGCAGATCTTCAAGTAAATAACTTATAGAACAAAAGTAGTTATTTTAGGATTTTCAATTTTAAACTATTAGCAAAATTATGATCTTCAAGTAAATAACTTAAAGAACTAAAGTATTAGTTAGAAGATTTTGACTTTACATTGCTACAAAATTCTGTTCTTCAAGTAAATAACCTATAGAACAAAAGTAGTTATTTTAGGGTTTTCAATTTTAAACTATTAACAAAATTCTGATCTTCAAGTAAATAACTTAAGGAACTAAAGTATTAGTTAGAAGATTTTGATTTTAAATTGCTACAAAATTCTGTTCTACAAGTAAATAACATATAGAACTAAAGTAGTTATTTTAGAGTTTTCAATTTTAAACTATTAACAATATTCTGATCTTCAAGTAAATAACTTATAGAACAAAAGTAGTTATTTTAGGGTTTTCAATTTTAAACTATTAACATAATTCTGATCTTCAAGTAAATAACTTAAGGAACTAAAGTATTAGTTAGAAGATTTTGATTTTAAATTGCTACAAAATTCTGTTCTTCAAGTAAATAACTTATAGAACAAAAGTAGTTATTTTAGGGTTTTCAATTTTAAACTATTAACAAAATACTGATCTTCATGTAAATAACTTATAGAACAGAAGTAGTTAATTTAGAGTTTTTAATTTTAAACAATTAACAAAATGCAGATCTTCAAGTAAATAACTTATAGAACAAAAGTAGTTATTTTAGGGTTTTCAATTTTAAACTATTAACAAAATTCTGATCTTCAAGTAAATAACTTAAGGAACTAAAGTATTAGTTAGAAGATTTTGATTTTAAATTGCTACAAAATTCTGTTCTACAAGTAAATAACTTATAGAACAAAAGTAGTTATTTTAGAGTTTTCAATTTTAAACTATTAACAATATTCTGATCTTCAAGTAAATAACTTATAGAACAGAAGTAGTTATTTTAGGGTTTTCAATTTTAAACTATTAACAAAATTCTGATCTTCAAGTAAATAACTTAAGGAACTAAAGTATTAGTTAGAAGATTTTGATTTTAAATTGCTACAAAATTCTGTTCTACAAGTAAATAACTTATAGAACAAAAGTAGTTATTTTGGGGTTTTCAATTTTAAACTATTAACAAAATACTGATCTTCATGTAAATAACTTATAGAACAAAAGTAGTTATTTTAGGGTTTTCAATTTTAAACTATTAACAAAATTCTGATCTTCAAGTAAATAACTTAAGGAACTAAAGTATTAGTTAGAAGATTTTGATTTTAAATTGCTACAAAATTCTGTTCTACAAGTAAATAACTTATAGAACAAAAGTAGTTATTTTAGAGTTTTCAATTTTAAACTATTAACAATATTCTGATCTTCAAGTAAATAACTTATAGAACAGAAGTAGTTAATTTAGAGTTTTTAATTTAAAACTATTAACAAAATGCAGATCTTCAAGTAAATAACTTATAGAACAAAAGTAGTTATTTTAGGGTTTTCAATTTTAAACTATTAACAAAATACTGATCTTCATGTAAATAACTTATAGAATAGAAGTAGTTAATTTAGAGTTTTTAATTTTAAACTATTAACAAAATGCAGATCTTCAAGTAAATAACTTATAGAACAAAAGTAGTTATTTTAGGGTTTTCAATTTAAAACGATTAGCAAAATTCTGATCTTCTAGTAAATATCTTATAGAACAGAAGTAGTTAATTAAAGTTTTTAATTTTAAACTATTAACAAAATGCAGATCTTCAAGTAAATAACTTATAGAACAAAAGTAGTTATTTTAGGGTTTTCAATTTTAAACTATTAACAAAATACTGATCTTCATGTAAATAACTTATTGAACAGAAGTAGTTAATTTAGAGTTTTTAATTTTAAACTATTAACAAAATGCAGATCTTCAAGTAAATAACTTATAGAACAAAAGTAGTTATTTTAGGGCTTTCAATTTTAAACTATTAGCAAAATTCTGATCTTCAAGTAAATAACTTAAAGAACTAAAGTATTAGTTAGAAGATTTTGATTTTACATTGCTACAAAATTCTGTTCTTCAAGTAAATAACCTATAGAACAAAAGTAGTTATTTTAGGGTTTTCAATTTTAAACTATTAACAAAATTCTGATCTTCAAGTAAATAACTTAAGGAACTAAAGTATTAGTTAGAAGATTTTGATTTTAAATTGCTACAAAATTCTGTTCTACAAGTAAATAACATATAGAACTAAAGTAGTTATTTTAGGGTTTTCAATTTTAAACTATTAACAAAATACTGATCTTCATGTAAATAACTTATAGAACAAAAGTAGTTATTTTAGGGTTTTCAATTTTAAACTATTAACAAAATTCTGATCTTCAAGTAAATAACTTAAGGAACTAAAGTATTAGTTAGAAGATTTTGATTTTAAATTGCTACAAAATTCTGTTCTACAAGTAAATAACTTATAGAACAAAAGTAGTTATTTTAGAGTTTTCAATTTTAAACTATTAACAATATTCTGATCTTCATGTAAATAACTTATAGAACAGAAGTAGTTAATTTAGAGTTTTTAATTTTAAACTATTAACAAAATGCAGATCTTCAAGTAAATAACTTATAGAACAAAAGTAGTTATTTTAGGGTTTTCAATTTTAAACTATTAACAAAATACTGATCTTCATGTAAATAACTTATTGAACAGAAGTAGTTAATTTAGAGTTTTTAATTTTAAACTATTAACAAAATTCTGATCTTCAAGTAAATAACTTAAGGAACTAAAGTATTAGTTAGAAGATTTTGACTTTACATTGCTACAAAATTCTGTTCTTCAAGTAAATAACCTATAGAACAAAAGTAGTTATTTTAGGGTTTTCAATTTTAAACTATTACCAAAATTCTGATCTTCAAGTAAATAACTTAAGGAACTAAAGTATTAGTTAGAAGATTTTGATTTTAAATTGCTACAAAATTCTGTTCTACAAGTAAATAACATATAGAACTAAAGTAGTTATTTTAGGGTTTTCAATTTTAAACTATTAACAAAATACTGATCTTCATGTAAATAACTTATAGAACAAAAGTAGTTATTTTAGGGTTTTCAATTTTAAACTATTAACAAAATTCTAATCTTCAAGTAAATAACTTAAGGAACTAAAGTATTAGTTAGAAGATTTTGATTTTAAATTGCTACAAAATTCTGTTCTACAAGTAAATAACTTATAGAACAAAAGTAGTTATTTTAGAGTTTTCAATTTTAAACTATTAACAATATTCTGATCTTCATGTAAATAACTCATAGAACAGAAGTAGTTAATTTAGAGTTTTTAATTTTAAACTATTAACAAAATGCAGATCTTCAAGTAAATAACTTATAGAACAAAAGTAGTAATTTTAGGGTTTTCAATTTTAAACTATTAGCAAAATTCTGATCTTCAAGTAAATAACTTAAAGAACTAAAGTATTAGTTAGAAGATTTTGATTTTACATTGCTACAAAATTCTGTTCTTCAAGTAAATAACTTATAGAACAAATGTAGTTATTTTAGAGTTTTCAATTTTAAACTATTAACAATATTCTGATCTTCAAGTAAATAACTTATAGAACAGAAGTAGTTAATTTAGAGTTTTTAATTTTAAACTATTAACAAAATGCAGATCTTCAAGTAAATAACTTATAGAACAAAAGTAGTTATTTTAGGGTTTTCAATTTTAAACTATTAACAAAATACTGATCTTCATGTAAATAACTTATTGAACAGAAGTAGTTAATTTAGAGTTTTTAATTTTAAACTATTAACAAAATGCAGATCTTCAAGTAAATAACTTATAGAACAAAAGTAGTTATTTTAGAGTTTTCAATTTTAAACTATTAACAATATTCTGATCTTCAAGTAAATAACTTATAGAACAGAAGTAGTTATTTTAGGGTTTTCAATTTTAAACTATTAACAAAATTCTGATCTTCAAGTAAATAACTTAAGGAACTAAAGTATTAGTTAGAAGATTTTGATTTTAAATTGCTACAAAATTCTGTTCTACAAGTAAATAACTTATAGAACAAAAGTAGTTATTTTGGGGTTTTCAATTTTAAACTATTAACAAAATACTGATCTTCATGTAAATAACTTATAGAACAAAAGTAGTTATTTTAGGGTTTTCAATTTTAAACTATTAACAAAATTCTGATCTTCAAGTAAATAACTTAAGGAACTAAAGTATTAGTTAGAAGATTTTGATTTTAAATTGCTACAAAATTCTGTTCTACAAGTAAATAACTTATAGAACAAAAGTAGTTATTTTAGAGTTTTCAATTTTAAACTATTAACAATATTCTGATCTTCAAGTAAATAACTTATAGAACAGAAGTAGTTAATTTAGAGTTTTTAATTTAAAACTATTAACAAAATGCAGATCTTCAAGTAAATAACTTATAGAACAAAAGTAGTTATTTTAGGGTTTTCAATTTTAAACTATTAACAAAATACTGATCTTCATGTAAATAACTTATAGAATAGAAGTAGTTAATTTAGAGTTTTTAATTTTAAACTATTAACAAAATGCAGATCTTCAAGTAAATAACTTATAGAACAAAAGTAGTTATTTTAGGGTTTTCAATTTAAAACGATTAGCAAAATTCTGATCTTCTAGTAAATATCTTATAGAACAGAAGTAGTTAATTAAAGTTTTTAATTTTAAACTATTAACAAAATGCAGATCTTCAAGTAAATAACTTATAGAACAAAAGTAGTTATTTTAGGGTTTTCAATTTTAAACTATTAACAAAATACTGATCTTCATGTAAATAACTTATTGAACAGAAGTAGTTAATTTAGAGTTTTTAATTTTAAACTATTAACAAAATGCAGATCTTCAAGTAAATAACTTATAGAACAAAAGTAGTTATTTTAGGGCTTTCAATTTTAAACTATTAGCAAAATTCTGATCTTCAAGTAAATAACTTAAAGAACTAAAGTATTAGTTAGAAGATTTTGATTTTACATTGCTACAAAATTCTGTTCTTCAAGTAAATAACCTATAGAACAAAAGTAGTTATTTTAGGGTTTTCAATTTTAAACTATTAACAAAATTCTGATCTTCAAGTAAATAACTTAAGGAACTAAAGTATTAGTTAGAAGATTTTGATTTTAAATTGCTACAAAATTCTGTTCTACAAGTAAATAACATATAGAACTAAAGTAGTTATTTTAGGGTTTTCAATTTTAAACTATTAACAAAATACTGATCTTCATGTAAATAACTTATAGAACAAAAGTAGTTATTTTAGGGTTTTCAATTTTAAACTATTAACAAAATTCTGATCTTCAAGTAAATAACTTAAGGAACTAAAGTATTAGTTAGAAGATTTTGATTTTAAATTGCTACAAAATTCTGTTCTACAAGTAAATAACTTATAGAACAAAAGTAGTTATTTTAGAGTTTTCAATTTTAAACTATTAACAATATTCTGATCTTCATGTAAATAACTTATAGAACAGAAGTAGTTAATTTAGAGTTTTTAATTTTAAACTATTAACAAAATGCAGATCTTCAAGTAAATAACTTATAGAACAAAAGTAGTTATTTTAGGGTTTTCAATTTTAAACTATTAACAAAATACTGATCTTCATGTAAATAACTTATTGAACAGAAGTAGTTAATTTAGAGTTTTTAATTTTAAACTATTAACAAAATTCTGATCTTCAAGTAAATAACTTAAGGAACTAAAGTATTAGTTAGAAGATTTTGACTTTACATTGCTACAAAATTCTGTTCTTCAAGTAAATAACCTATAGAACAAAAGTAGTTATTTTAGGGTTTTCAATTTTAAACTATTACCAAAATTCTGATCTTCAAGTAAATAACTTAAGGAACTAAAGTATTAGTTAGAAGATTTTGATTTTAAATTGCTACAAAATTCTGTTCTACAAGTAAATAACATATAGAACTAAAGTAGTTATTTTAGGGTTTTCAATTTTAAACTATTAACAAAATACTGATCTTCATGTAAATAACTTATAGAACAAAAGTAGTTATTTTAGGGTTTTCAATTTTAAACTATTAACAAAATTCTAATCTTCAAGTAAATAACTTAAGGAACTAAAGTATTAGTTAGAAGATTTTGATTTTAAATTGCTACAAAATTCTGTTCTACAAGTAAATAACTTATAGAACAAAAGTAGTTATTTTAGAGTTTTCAATTTTAAACTATTAACAATATTCTGATCTTCATGTAAATAACTCATAGAACAGAAGTAGTTAATTTAGAGTTTTTAATTTTAAACTATTAACAAAATGCAGATCTTCAAGTAAATAACTTATAGAACAAAAGTAGTAATTTTAGGGTTTTCAATTTTAAACTATTAGCAAAATTCTGATCTTCAAGTAAATAACTTAAAGAACTAAAGTATTAGTTAGAAGATTTTGATTTTACATTGCTACAAAATTCTGTTCTTCAAGTAAATAACTTATAGAACAAATGTAGTTATTTTAGAGTTTTCAATTTTAAACTATTAACAATATTCTGATCTTCAAGTAAATAACTTATAGAACAGAAGTAGTTAATTTAGAGTTTTTAATTTTAAACTATTAACAAAATGCAGATCTTCAAGTAAATAACTTATAGAACAAAAGTAGTTATTTTAGGGTTTTCAATTTTAAACTATTAACAAAATACTGATCTTCATGTAAATAACTTATTGAACAGAAGTAGTTAATTTAGAGTTTTTAATTTTAAACTATTAACAAAATGCAGATCTTCAAGTAAATAACTTATAGAACAAAAGTAGTTATTTTAGGGCTTTCAATTTTAAACTATTAGCAAAATTCTGATCTTCAAGTAAATAACTTAAAGAACTAAAGTATTAGTTAGAAGATTTTGATTTTACATTGCTACAAAATTCTGTTCTTCAAGTAAATAACTTATAGAACAAAAGTAGTTATTTTAGGGTTTTCAATTTTAAACTATTAACAAAATACTGATCTTCATGTAAATAACTTATAGAACAGAAGTAGTTAATTTAGAGTTTTTAATTTTAAACAATTAACAAAATGCAGATCTTCAAGTAAATAACTTATAGAACAAAAGTAGTTATTTTAGGGTTTTCAATTTTAAACTATTAACAAAATTCTGATCTTCAAGTCAATAACTTAAGGAACTAAAGTATTAGTTAGAAGATTTTGAATTTAAATTGCTACAAAATTCTGTTCTACAAGTAAATAACTTATAGAACAAAAGTAGTTATTTTAGAGTTTTCAATTTTAAACTATTAACAATATTCTGATCTTCAAGTAAATAACTTATAGAACAGAAGTAGTTATTTTAGGGTTTTCAATTTTAAACTATTAACAAAATACTGATCTTCATGTAAATAACTTATAGAACAGAAGTAGTTAATTTAGAGTTTTTAATTTTAAACTATTAACAAAATGCAGATCTTCAAGTAAATAACTTATAGAAGAAAAGTAGTTATTTTAGGATTTTCAATTTTAAACTATTAGCAAAATTATGATCTTCAAGTAAATAACTTAAAGAACTAAAGTATTAGTTAGAAGATTTTGACTTTACATTGCTACAAAATTCTGTTCTTCAAGTAAATAACCTATAGAACAAAAGTAGTTATTTTAGGGTTTTCAATTTTAAACTATTAACAAAATTCTGATCTTCAAGTAAATAACTTAAGGAACTAAAGTATTAGTTAGAAGATTTTGATTTTAAATTGCTACAAAATTCTGTTCTACAAGTAAATAACATATAGAACTAAAGTAGTTATTTTAGAGTTTTCAATTTTAAACTATTAACAATATTCTGATCTTCAAGTAAATAACTTATAGAACAAAAGTAGTTATTTTAGGGTTTTCAATTTTAAACTATTAACATAATTCTGATCTTCAAGTAAATAACTTAAGGAACTAAAGTATTAGTTAGAAGATTTTGATTTTAAATTGCTACAAAATTCTGTTCTACAAGTAAATAACTTATAGAACAAAAGTAGTTATTTTAGGGTTTTCAATTTTAAACTATTAACAAAATACTGATCTTCATGTAAATAACTTATTGAACAAAAGTAGTTATTTTAGGGTTTTCAATTTTAAACTATTAACAAAATTCTGATCTTCAAGTAAATAACTTAAGGAACTAAAGTATTAGTTAGAAGATTTTGATTTTAAATTGCTACAAAATTCTGTTCTGCAAGTAAATAACTTATAGAACAAAAGTTGTTATTTTAGGGTTTTCAATTTTAAACTATTAACAAAATACTGATCTTCATGTAAATAACTTATAGAACAAAAGTAGTTATTTTAGGGTTTTCAATTTTAAACTATTAACAAAATTCTGATCTTCAAGTAAATAACTTAAGGAACTAAAGTATTAGTTAGAAGATTTTGATTTTAAATTGCTACAAAATTCTGTTCTACAAGTAAATAACTTATAGAACAAAAGTAGTTATTTTAGAGTTTTCAATTTTAAACTATTAACAATATTCTGATCTTCAAGTAAATAACTTATAGAACAGAAGTAGTTATTTTAGGGTTTTCAATTTTAAACTATTAACAAAATACCGATCTTCATGTAAATAACTTATAGAACAGAAGTAATTAATTTAGAGTTTTTAATTTTAAACTATTAACAAAATGCAGATCTTCAAGTAAATAACTTATAGAACAAAAGTAGTTAATTTAGAGTTTTTAATTTTAAACTATTAACAAAATTCTGTTCTTCAAGTAAATAACTTATAGAACAAAAGTAGTTATTTTAGAGTTTTCAATTTTAAACTATTAACAAAATTCTGATCTTCAAGTAAATAACTTTTAGAACAGAAGTAGTTAATTTAGAGTTTTTAATTTTAAACTACTAACAAAATGCAGATCTTCAAGCAAATAACTTATAGAACAAAATTAGTTATTTTAGGGTTTTCAATTTTAAACTATTATAAAATTCTGATCTTCAAGTAAATAACTTAAAGAACTAAAGTATTAGTTAGAAGATTTTGACTTTACATTGCTACAAAATTCTGTTCTTCAAGTAAATAACCTATAGAACAAAAGTAGTTATTTTAGGGTTTTCAATTTTAAACTATTAACAAAATTCTGATCTTCAAGTAAATAACTTAAGGAACTAAAGTATTAGTTAGAAGATTTTGATTTTAAATTGCTACAAAATTCTGTTCTACAAGTAAAAAACTTATAGAACTAAAGTAGTTATTTTAGGGTTTTCAATTTTAAACTATTAACAAAATACTGATCTTCATGTAAATAACTTATAGAACAAAAGTAGTTATTTTAGGGTTTTCAATTTTAAACTATTAACAAAATTCTGATCTTCAAGTAAATAACTTAAGGAACTAAAGTATTAGTTAGAAGATTTTGATTTTAAATTGCTACAAAATTCTGTTCTACAAGTAAATAACTTATAGAACAAAAGTAGTTATTTTAGAGTTTTCAATTTTAAACTATTAACAATATTCTGATCTTCATGTAAATAACTCATAGAACAGAAGTAGTTAATTTAGAGTTTTTAATTTTAAACTATTAACAAAATGCAGATCTTCAAGTAAATAACTTATAGAACAAAAGTAGTAATTTTAGGGTTTTCAATTTTAAACTATTAGCAAAATTCTGATCTTCAAGTAAATAACTTAAAGAACTAAAGTATTAGTTAGAAGATTTTGATTTTACATTGCTACAAAATTCTGTTCTTCAAGTAAATAACTTATAGAACAAATGTAGTTATTTTAGAGTTTTCAATTTTAAACTATTAACAATATTCTGATCTTCAAGTAAATAACTTATAGAACAGAAGTAGTTAATTTAGAGTTTTTAATTTTAAACTATTAACAAAACGCAGATCTTCAAGTAAATAACTTATAGAACAAAAGTAGTTAATTTAGAGTTTTTAATTTTAAACTATTAACAAAATTCTGTTCTTCAAGTAAATAGCTTATAGAACAAAAGTAGTTATTTTAGAGTTTTCAATTTTAAACTATTAACAAAATTCTGATCTTCAAGTAAATAACTTATAGAACAGAATTAGTTAATTTAGAGTTTTTAATTTTAAACTACTAACAAAATGCAGATCTTCAAGCAAATAACTTATAGAACAAAATTAGTTATTTTAGGGTTTTCAATTTTAAACTATTATAAAATTCTGATCTTCAAGTAAATAACTTAAAGAACTAAAGTATTAGTTAGAAGATTTTGACTTTACATTGCTACAAAATTCTGTTCTTCAAGTAAATAACCTATAGAACAAAAGTAGTTATTTTAGGGTTTTCAATTTTAAACTATTAACAAAATTCTGATCTTCAAGTAAATAACTTAAGGAACTAAAGTATTAGTTAGATGATTTTGATTTTAAATTGCTACAAAATTCTGTTCTACAAGTAAATAACATATAGAACTAAAGTAGTTATTTTAGAGTTTTCAATTTTAAACTATTAACAATATTCTGAACTTCAAGTAAATAACTTATAGAACAAAAGTAGTTATTTTAGGGTTTTCAATTTTAAACTATTAACAAAATTCTGATCTTCAAGTAAATAACTTAAGGAACTAAAGTATTTGTTAGAAGATTTTGATTTTAAATTGCTACAAAATTCTGTTCTACAAGTAAATAACTTATAGAACAAAAGTAGTTATTTTAGGGTTTTCAATTTTAAACTATTAACAAAATACTGATCTTCATGTAAATAACTTATAGAACAAAAGTAGTTATTTTAGGGTTTTCAATTTTAAACTATTAACAAAATTCTGATCTTCAAGTAAATAACTTAAGAAACTAAAGTATTAGTTAGAAGATTTTGATTTTAAATTGCTACAAAATTCTGTTCTACAAGTAAATAACTTATAGAACAAAAGTAGTTATTTTAGAGTTTTCAATTTTAAACTATTAACAATATTCTGATCTTCAAGTTAATAACTTATAGAACAGAAGTAGTTAATTTAGAGTTTTTAATTTAAAACTATTAACAAAATGCAGATCTTCAAGTAAATAACTTATAGAACAAAAGTAGTTATTTTAGGGTTTTCAATTTTAAACTATTAACAAAATACTGATCTTTATGTAAATAACTTATAGAACAGAAGTAGTTAATTTAGAGTTTTTAATTTTAAACTACTAACAAAATGCAGATCTTCAAGCAAATAACTTATAGAACAAAATTAGTTATTTTAGGGTTTTCAATTTTAAACTATTATAAAATTCTGATCTTCAAGTAAATAACTTAAAGAACTAAAGTATTAGTTAGAAGATTTTGACTTTACATTGCTACAAAATTCTGTTCTTCAAGTAAATAACCTATAGAACAAAAGTAGTTATTTTAGGGTTTTCAATTTTAAACTATTAACAAAATTCTGATCTTCAAGTAAATAACTTAAGGAACTAAAGTATTAGTTAGAAGATTTTGATTTTAAATTGCTACAAAATTCTGTTCTGCAAGTAAATAACTTATAGAACAAAAGTTGTTATTTTAGGGTTTTCAATTTTAAACTATTAACAAAATACTGATCTTCATGTAAATAACTTATAGAACAAAAGTAGTTATTTTAGGGTTTTCAATTTTAAACTATTAACAAAATTCTGATCTTCAAGTAAATAACTTAAGGAACTAAAGTATTAGTTAGAAGATTTTGATTTTAAATTGCTACAAAATTCTGTTCTACAAGTAAATAACTTATAGAACAAAAGTAGTTATTTTAGAGTTTTCAATTTTAAACTATTAACAATATTCTGATCTTCAAGTAAATAACTTATAGAACAGAAGTAGTTATTTTAGGGTTTTCAATTTTAAACTATTAACAAAATACCGATCTTCATGTAAATAACTTATAGAACAGAAGTAATTAATTTAGAGTTTTTAATTTTAAACTATTAACAAAATGCAGATCTTCAAGTAAATAACTTATAGAACAAAAGTAGTTAATTTAGAGTTTTTAATTTTAAACTATTAACAAAATTCTGTTCTTCAAGTAAATAACTTATAGAACAAAAGTAGTTATTTTAGAGTTTTCAATTTTAAACTATTAACAAAATTCTGATCTTCAAGTAAATAACTTTTAGAACAGAAGTAGTTAATTTAGAGTTTTTAATTTTAAACTACTAACAAAATGCAGATCTTCAAGCAAATAACTTATAGAACAAAATTAGTTATTTTAGGGTTTTCAATTTTAAACTATTATAAAATTCTGATCTTCAAGTAAATAACTTAAAGAACTAAAGTATTAGTTAGAAGATTTTGACTTTACATTGCTACAAAATTCTGTTCTTCAAGTAAATAACCTATAGAACAAAAGTAGTTATTTTAGGGTTTTCAATTTTAAACTATTAACAAAATTCTGATCTTCAAGTAAATAACTTAAGGAACTAAAGTATTAGTTAGAAGATTTTGATTTTAAATTGCTACAAAATTCTGTTCTACAAGTAAAAAACTTATAGAACTAGAGTAGTTATTTTAGGGTTTTCAATTTTAAACTATTAACAAAATACTGATCTTCATGTAAATAACTTATAGAACAAAAGTAGTTATTTTAGGGTTTTCAATTTTAAACTATTAACAAAATTCTGATCTTCAAGTAAATAACTTAAGGAACTAAAGTATTAGTTAGAAGATTTTGATTTTAAATTGCTACAAAATTCTGTTCTACAAGTAAATAACTTATAGAACAAAAGTAGTTATTTTAGAGTTTTCAATTTTAAACTATTAACAATATTCTGATCTTCATGTAAATAACTCATAGAACAGAAGTAGTTAATTTAGAGTTTTTAATTTTTAACTATTAACAAAATGCAGATCTTCAAGTAAATAACTTATAGAACAAAAGTAGTAATTTTAGGGTTTTCAATTTTAAACTATTAGCAAAATTCTGATCTTCAAGTAAATAACTTAAAGAACTAAAGTATTAGTTAGAAGATTTTGATTTTACATTGCTACAAAATTCTGTTCTTCAAGTAAATAACTTATAGAACAAAAGTAGTTATTTTAGAGTTTTCAATTTTAAACTATTAACAATATTCTGATCTTCAAGTAAATAACTTATAGAACAGAAGTAGTTAATTTAGAGTTTTTAATTTTAAACTATTAACAAAACGCAGATCTTCAAGTAAATAACTTATAGAACAAAATAGTTAATTTAGAGTTTTTAATTTTAAACTATTAACAAAATTCTGTTCTTCAAGTAAATAGCTTATAGAACAAAAGTAGTTATTTTAGAGTTTTCAATTTTAAACTATTAACAAAATTCTGATCTTCAAGTAAATAACTTATAGAACAGAATTAGTTAATTTAGAGTTTTTAATTTTAAACTACTAACAAAATGCAGATCTTCAAGCAAATAACTTATAGAACAAAATTAGTTATTTTAGGGTTTTCAATTTTAAACTATTATAAAATTCTGATCTTCAAGTAAATAACTTTAAGAACTAAAGTATTAGTTAGAAGATTTTGACTTTACATTGCTACAAAATTCTGTTCTTCAAGTAAATAACCTTAAGAACAAAAGTAGTTATTTTAGGGTTTTCAATTTTAAACTATTAACAAAATTCTGATCTTCAAGTAAATAACTTAAGGAACTAAAGTATTAGTTAGAAGATTTTGATTTTAAATTGCTACAAAATTCTGTTCTACAAGTAAATAACATATAGAACTAAAGTAGTTATTTTAGAGTTTTCAATTTTAAACTATTAACAATATTCTGATCTTCAAGTAAATAACTTATAGAACAAAAGTAGTTATTTTAGGGTTTTCAATTTTAAACTATTAACAAAATTCTGATCTTCAAGTAAATAACTTAAGGAACTAAAGTATTTGTTAGAAGATTTTGATTTTAAATTGCTACAAAATTCTGTTCTACAAGTAAATAACTTATAGAACAAAAGTAGTTATTTTAGGGTTTTCAATTTTAAACTATTAACAAAATACTGATCTTCATGTAAATAACTTATAGAACAAAAGTAGTTATTTTAGGGTTTTCAATTTTAAACTATTAACAAAATTCTGATCTTCAAGTAAATAACTTAAGAAATTAAAGTATTAGTTAGAAGATTTTGATTTTAAATTGCTACAAAATTCTGTTCTACAAGTAAATAACTTATAGAACAAAAGTAGTTATTTTAGAGTTTTCAATTTTAAACTATTAACAATATTCTGATCTTCAAGTTAATAACTTATAGAACAGAAGTAGTTAATTTAGAGTTTTTAATTTAAAACTATTAACAAAATGCAGATCTTCAAGTAAATAACTTATAGAACAAAAGTAGTTATTTTAGGGTTTTCAATTTTAAACTATTAACAAAATACTGATCTTTATGTAAATAACTTATAGAACAGAAGTAGTTAATTTAGAGTTTTTAATTTTAAACTATTAACAAAATGCAGATCTTCAAGTAAATAACTTATAGAACAAAAGTAGTTATTTTAGGGTTTTCAAGTTAAAACGATTAGCAAAATTCTGATCTTCAAGTAAATAACTTAAAGAACTAAAGTATTAGTTAGAAGATTTTGATTTTACAATGCTACAAAATTCTGTTCTTCAAGTAAATAACTTATAGAACAAAAGTAGTTATTTTCGAGTTTTCAATTTTAAACTATTTACAATATTCTGATCTTCATGTAAATAACTTATAGAACAGAAGTAGTTAATTTAGAGTTTTTAATTTTAAACTATTAACAAAATGCAGATCTTCAAGTAAATAACTTATAGAACAAAAGTAGTTATTTTAGGGTTTTCAATTTTAAACTATTAACAAAATTCTGATCTTCAAGTAAATAACTTAAGGAACTAAAGTATTTGTTAGAAGATTTTGATTTTAAATTGCTACAAAATTCTGTTCTACAAGTAAATAACTTATAGAACAAAAGTAGTTATTTTAGAGTTTTCAATTTTAAACTATTAACAATATTCTGATCTTCAAGTAAATAACTTATAGAACAGAAGTAGTTATTTTAGGGTTTTCAATTTTAAACTATTAACAAAATACTGATCTTCATGTAAATAACTTATAGAACAGAAGTAGTTAATTTAGAGTTTTTAATTTTAAACTATTAACAAAATTCTGATCTTCAAGTAAATAACTTAAAGAACTAAAGTATTAGTTAGAAGATTTTGATTTTACATTGCTACAAAATTCTGTTCTTCAAGTAAATAACTTATAGAACAAAAGTAGTTATTTTAGAGTTTTCAATTTTAAACTATTAACAATATTCTGATTTTCAAGTAAATAACTTATAGAACAAAAGTAGTTATTTTAGGGTTTTCAATTTTAAACTATTAACAAAATACTGATCTTCAAGTAAATAACTTATAGAACAGAAGTAGTTAATTTAGAGTTTTTAATTTTAAACTATTAACAAAATGCAGATCTTCAAGTAAATAACTTATAGAACAAAAGTAGTTATTTTAGGGTTTTCAATTTTAAACTATTAACAAAATACTGATCTTCATATACTTAACTTATAGAACAGAAGTAGTTAATTTAGAGTTTTTAATTTTAAACTATTAACAAAATGCAGATCTTCAAGTAAATAACTTATAGAACAAAAGTAGTTATTTTAGGGTTTTCAATTTTAAACTATTAGCAAAATTCTGATCTTCAAGTAAATAACTTAAAGAACTAAAGTATTAGTTAGAAGATTTTGATTTTACATTGCTACAAAATTCTGTTCTTCAAGTAAATAACTTATAGAACAGAAGTAGTTAATTTAGAGTTTTTAATTTTAAACTATTAACAAAATGCAGATCTTCAACTAAATAACTTATAGAACAAAAGTAGTTATTTTAGGGTTTTCAATATTAAACTATTAACAAAATACTGATCTTCATATACTTAACTTATAGAACAGAAGTAGTTAATTTAGAGTTTTTAATTTTAAACTATTAACAAAATGCAGATCTTCAAGTAAATAACTTTTAGAACAAAAGTAGTTATTTTAGGGTTTTCAATTTTAAACTATTAGCAAAATTCTGATCTTCCAGTAAATAACTTAAAGAACTAAAGTATTAGTTAGAAGATTTTGATTTTACATTGCTACAAAATTCTGTTCTTCAAGTAAATAACTTATAGAACAAAAGTAGTTATTTTAGGGTTTTCAATTTTAAGCTATTAACAAAATACTGATCTTCATGTAAATAACTTATAGAACAGAAGTAGTTAATTTAGAGTTTTTAATTTTAAACTATTAACAAAATGCAGATCTTCAAGTAAATAACTTATAGAACAAAAGTAGTTATTTTAGGGTTTTCAATTTTAAACTATTATCAAAATTCTGATCTTCAAGTAAATAACTTAAGGAACTAAAGTATTTGTTAGAAGATTTTGATTTTAAATTGCTACAAAATTCTGTTCTACAAGTAAATAACTTATAGAACAAAAGTAGTTATTTTAGAGTTTTCAATTTTAAACTATTAACAATATTCTGATCTTCAAGTAAATAACTTATAGAACAGAAGTAGTTATTTTAGGGTTTTCAATTTTAAACTATTAACAAAATACTGATCTTCATGTAAATAACTTATAGAACAGAAGTAGTTAATTTAGAGTTTTTAATTTTAAACTATTAACAAAATTCTGATCTTCAAGTAAATAACTTAAAGAACTAAAGTATTAGTTAGAAGATTTTGATTTTACATTGCTACAAAATTCTGTTCTTCAAGTAAATAACTTATAGAACAAAAGTAGTTATTTTAGAGTTTTCAATTTTAAACTATTAACAATATTCTGATCTTCAAGTAAATAACTTATAGAACAGAAGTAGTTAATTTAGAGTTTTTAATTTTAAACTATTAACAAAATGCAGATCTTCAAGTAAATAACTTATAGAACAAAAGTAGTTGATTTAGAGTTTTTAATTTTAAACTATTAACAAAACTCTGTTCTTCAAGTAAATAACTTATAGAACAAAAGTAGTTATTTTAGAGTTTTCAATTTTAAACTATTAACAAAATTCTGATCTTCAAGTAAATAACTTATAGAACAGAAGTAGTTAATTTAGAGTTTTTAATTTTAAACTACTAACAAAATGCAGATCTTCAAGCAAATAACTTATAGAACAAAATTAGTTATTTTAGGGTTTTCAATTTTAAACTATTATAAAATTCTGATCTTCAAGAAAATAACTTAAAGAACTAAAGTATTAGTTAGAAGATTTTGACTTTACATTGCTACAAAATTCTGTTCGTCAAGTAAATAACCTATAGAACAAAAGTAGTTATTTTAGGGTTTTCAATTTTAAACTATTAACAAAATTCTGATCTTCAAGTAAATAACTTAAGGAACTAAAGTATTAGTTAGAAGATTTTGAATTTAAATTGCTACAAAATTCTGTTCTACAAGTAAATAACTTATAGAACAAAAGTAGTTATTTTAGGGTTTTCAATTTTAAAATATTAACAAAATACTGATCTTCATGTAAATAACTTATAGAACAAAAGTAGTTATTTTAGGGTTTTCAATTTTAAACTATTATAAAATTCTGATCTTCAAGAAAATAACCTAAAGAACTAAAGTATTAGTTATAAGATTTTGACTTTACATTGCTACAAAATTCTGTTCTTCAAGTAAATAACCTATAGAACAAAAGTAGTTATTTTAGGGTTTTCAATTTTAAACTATTAACAATATTCTGATCTTCAAGTAAATAACTTATAGAACAGAAGTAGTTAATTTAGAGTTTTTAATTTAAAACTATTAACAAAATGCAGATCTTCAAGTAAATAACTTATAGAACAAAAGTAGTTATTTTAGGGTTTTCAATTTTAAACTATTAACAAAATACTGATCTTCATGTAAATAACTTATAGAACAGAAGTAGTTAATTTAGAGTTTTTAATTTTAAACTATTAACAAAATGCAGATCTGCAAGTAAATAACTTATAGAACAAAAGTAGTTATTTTAGGGTTTTCAATTTAAAACGATTAGCAAAATTCTGATCTTCAAGTAAATAACTTAAAGAACTAAAGTATTAGTTAGAAGATTTTGATTTTACAATGCTACAAAATTCTGTTCTTCAAGTAAATAACTTATAGAACAAAAGTAGTTATTTTCGAGTTTTCAATTTTAAACTATTAACAATATTCTGATCTTCATGTAAATAACTTATAGAACAGAAGTAGTTAATTTAGAGTTTTTAATTTTAAACTATTAACAAAATGCAGATCTTCAAGTAAATAACATATAGAACAAAAGTAGTTATTTTAGGGTTTTCAATTTTAAACTATTAACAAAATTCTGATCTTCAAGTAAATAACTTAAGGAACTAAAGTATTAGTTAGAAGATTTGGATTTTAAATTGCTACAAAATTCTGTTCTTCAAGTAAATAACTTATAAAACAAAAGTAGTTATTTTAGAGTTTTCAATTTTAAACCATTAACATCATTCTGATCTTCAAGTAAATAACTTATAGAACAGAAGTAGTTAATTTAGAGTTTTTAATGTTAAACTATTAACAAAATGCAAATCTTCAAGTAAATAACTTATAGAACAAAAGTAGATATTTTAGGGTTTTCAATTTTTATCTATTAACAAAATTCTGATCTTCAAGTAAATAACTTAAGGAACTAAAGTATTAGTTAGAAGATTTTGATTTTAAATTGCTACAAAATTCTGTTCTTCAAGTAAATAACTTATAGAACAAAAGTAGTTATTTCAGAGTTTTCAATTATAAACTATTAACAAAATTCTGATCTTCATGTAAATAACTTATAGAACAGAAGTAGTTAATATAGAGTTTTTAATTTTAAACTATTGACAAAATTCTGATCTTCAAGTAAATAACTTAAGGAACTAAAGTGTTAGTTAGAAGATTTTAATTTTAAATTGCTACAAAATTCTGTTCTTCAAGTAAATAACTTATAGAACAAAAGTAGTTATTTTAGAGTTTTCAATTTAAAACTATTAACAAAATTCTGATCTTCATGTAAATAACTTATAGAACAGAAGTAGTTAATTTAGAGTTTTTAATTTTAAACTATTAACAAAATGCAGATCTTCAAGTAAATAACTTATAGAACAAAAGTAGTTAATTTAGAGTTTTTAATTTTAAACTATTAACAAAATTCTGTTCTTCAAGTAAATAACTTATAGAACAAAAGTAGTTATTTTAGAGTATTCAATTTTAAACTATTAACAATATTCTGATCTTCAAGTAAATAACTTATAGAACAGAAGTAGTTAATTTAGAGTTTTTAATTTTAAACTATTAACAAAATGCAGATCTTCAAGTAAATAACTTATAGAACAAAAGTAGTTAATTTAGAGTTTTTAATTTTAAACTATTAACAAAATTCTGTTCTTCAAGTAAATAACTTATAGAACAAAAGTAGTTATTTTAGAGTTTTCAATTTTAAACTATTAACAAAATTCTGATCTTCAAGTAAATAACTTATAGAACAGAAGTAGTTAATTTAGAGTTTTTAATTTTAAACTACTAACAAAATGCAGATCTTCATGCAAATAACTTATAGAACAAAATTAGTTATTTTAGGGTTTTCAATTTTAAACTATTATAAAATTCTGATCTTCAAGAAAATAACTTAAAGAACTAAAGTATTAGTTAGAAGATTTTGACTTTACATTGCTACAAAATTCTGTTCTTCAAGTAAATAACCTATAGAACAAAAGTAGTTATTTTAGGGTTTTCAATTTTAAACTATTAACAAAATTCTGATCTTCAAGTAAATAACTTAAGGAACTAAAGTATTAGTTAGAAGATTTTGATTTTAAATTGCTACAAAATTCTGTTCTACAAGTAAATAACTTATAGAACTAAAGTAGTTATTTTAGAGTTTTCAATTTTAAACTATTAACAATATACTGATCTTCAAGTAAATAACTTATAGAACAAAAGTAGTTATTTTAGGGTTTTCAATTTTAAATTATTAACAAAATTCTGATCTTCAAGTAAATAACTTAAGGAACTAAAGTATTAGTTAGAAGATTTTGATTTTAAATTGCTACAAAATTCTGTTCTACAAGTAAATAACTTATAGAACAAAAGTAGTTATTTTAGGGTTTTCAATTTTAAACTATTAACAAAATTCTGATCTTCAAGTAAATAACTTAAGGAACTAAAGTATTAGTTAGAAGATTTTGATTTTAAATTGATACAAAATTCTGTTCTACAAGTAAATAACTTATAGAACAAAAGTAGTTATTTTCGAGTTTTCAATTTTTAACTATTAATAATCTTCTGATCTTCAAGTAAATAACTTATAGAACAGAAGTAGTTAATTTAGAGTTTTTAATTTAAAACTATTAACAAAATGCAGATCTTCAAGTAAATAACTTATAGAACAAAAGTAGTTATTTTAGGGTTTTCAATTTTAAACTATTAACTAAATACTGATCTTCATGTAAATAACTTATAGAACAGAAGTAGTTAATTTAGAGTTTTTAATTTTAAACTATTAACAAAATGCAGATCTGCAAGTAAATAACTTATAGAACAAAAGTAGTTATATTAGGGTTTTCAATTTAAAACGATTAGCAAAATTCTGATCTTCAAGTAAATAACTTAAAGAACTAAAGTATTAGTTAGAAGATTTTGATTTTACAATGCTACAAAATTCTGTTCTTCAAGTAAATAACATATAGAACAAAAGTAGTTATTTTCGAGTTATCAATTTTAAACTATTAACAATATTCTGATCTTCATGTAAATAACTTATAGAACAGAAGTAGTTAATTTAGAGTTTTTAATTTTAAACTATTAACAAAATGCAGATCTTCAAGTAAATAACTTATAGAACAAAAGTAGTTATTTTAGGGTTTTCAATTTTAAACTATTAACAAAATTCTGATCTTCAAGTAAATAACTTAAGGAACTAAAGTATTAGTTAGAAGATTTTGATTTTAAATTACTACAAAATTCTGTTCTTCAAGTAAATAACTTATAGAACAAAAGTAGTTATTTTAGAGTTTTCAATTTTAAACTATTAACAAAATTCTGATCTTCATGTAAATAACTTATAGAACAAAAGTAGTTGATTTAGAGTTTTTAATTTTAAACTATTAACAAAACTCTGTTCTTCAAGTAAATAACTTATAGAACTAAAGTAGTTATTTTAGAGTTTTCAATTTTAAACTATTAACAATATTCTGATCTTCCAGTAAATAACTTATAGAACAAAAGTAGTTATTTTAGAGTTTTCAATTTTAAACTATTAACAAAATTCTGATCTTCATGTAAATAACTTATAGAACAAAAGTAGTTGATTTAGAGTTTTTAATTTTAAACTATTAACAAAATTCTGATCTTCAAGTAAATAACTTATAGAACAGAAGTAGTTAATTTAGAGTTTTTAATTTTAAACTACTAACAAAATGCAGATCTTCAAGCAAATAACTTATAGAACAAAATTAGTTATTTTAGGGTTTTCAATTTTAAACTATTATAAAATTCTGATCTTCAAGAAAATAACTTAAAGAACTAAAGTATTAGTTAGAAGATTTTGACTTTACATTGCTACAAAATTCTGTTCTTCAAGTAAATAACCTATTGAACAAAAGTAGTTATTTTAGGGTTTTCAATTTTAAACTATTAACAAAATTCTGATCTTCAAGTAAATAACTTAAGGAACTAAAGTATTAGTTAGAAGATTTTGATTTTAAATTGCTACAAAATTCTGTTCTACAAGTAAATAACTTATAGAACTAAAGTAGTTATTTTAGAGTTTTCAATTTTAAACTATTAACAATATTCTGATCTTCAAGTAAATAACTTATAGAACAAAAGTAGTTATTTTAGGGTTTTCAATTTTAAACTATTAACAAAATTCTGATCTTCAAGTAAATAACTTAAGGAACTAAAGTATTAGTTAGAAGATTTTGATTTTAAATTGCTACAAAATTCTGTTCTACAAGTAAATAACTTATAGAACAAAAGTAGTTATTTTAGGGTTTTCAATTTTAAAATATTAACAAAATACTGATCTTCATGCAAATAACTTATAGAACAAAAGTAGTTATTTTAGGGTTTTCAATTTTAAACTATTAACAAAATTCTGATCTTCAAGTAAATAACTTAAGGAACTAAAGTATTAGTTAAAAGATTTTGATTTTAAATTGCTACAAAATTCTGTTCTACAAGTAAATAACTTATAGAACAAAAGTAGTTATTTTAGAGTTTTCAATTTTAAACTATTAACAATATTCTGATCTTCAAGTAAATAACTTATAGAACAGAAGTAGTTAATTTAGAGTTTTTAATTTAAAACTATTAACAAAATGCAGATCTTCAAGTAAATAACTTATAGAACAAAAGTAGTTATTTTAGGGTTTTCAATTTTAAACTATTAACAAAATTCTGATCTTCAAGTAAATAACTTAAGGAACTAAAGTATTAGTTAGAAGATTTTGATTTTAAATTGCTACAAAATTCTGTTCTTCAAGTAAATAACTTATAGAACAAAAGTAGTTATTTTAGAGTTTTCAATTTTAAACTATTAACAAAATTCTGATCTTCATGTAAATAACTTATAGAACAAAAGTAGTTGATTTAGAGTTTTTAATTTTAAACTATTAACAAAACTCTGTTCTTCAAGTAAATAACTTATAGAACTAAAGTAGTTATTTTAGAGTTTTCAATTTTAAACTATTAACAATATTCTGATCTTCAAGTAAATAACTTATAGAACAAAAGTAGTTATTTTAGAGTTTTCAATTTTAAACTATTAACAAAATTCTGATCTTCATGTAAATAACTTATAGAACAAAAGTAGTTAATAATAATAATAATAATAATAATAATAATAATAATAATAATAATTTAATTTACTTGCACATGAACTGTCTAATGAAATGGCGAATCCAACATTACCAGTTGAAAATATTAATAGTAGCTTGTCTTCTGGATCACTGATGATTAATAATGAGAGGACCGCTCAAGGGAAGATTCGCAAGCGCATTAAATGGACCAAAAAAATGAACGAAGAAATAATGCGCACATTTTATGAAATCAACAATTGTGACGAAAGTCCATTACCAGGTTGGCGAAGAAAGTTTCATTTGGCAGTATCCGAAAAATTCTCAAGTTTAAATCTGACAGAGCAAAATGTCGTTGATCGAAGAAATGTCATTATTAAGAAAAAATATCTCAGTGAATCTGAATTATCAGAAATTCGAAAACATGTAGGTAATACTCTTTATCAACAAGAACATTTTGAAGAATTGACAGTGACTGAAGGGGAACCGATACCAAATGAAGCAGACCAAATTCAAGTAGAAGAAATAGTAGTTAATGACGAACTTTACAACCAGGTAGAAATTGAGTTTTTATCCAAAATTGAATTATTTGACAATACTAATCCTTTAGCTAGACCCAAAATTCCAAATCTAAATTTTACAAATTTTTATAAAATTAAATCTATTTTCGAAATTTTGGACAAATTAATCGGCTTGTTTTTAGAAAACCATACCTCTATATATTACATTCATTTGGCAGTATATTGCGCTGCAGTAGTAATTATAGAAAAAAATGATCAAAATTTAATTACTAGCATTTCTAAAAATAAATCACCTAAGGAACCTGCTTGGAAAGTTCGCCTTAACAAAAAAATAAATAGTTTAAGAAAAGATATTGGAATTTTAACCGCGTTTAAAAACCATTCTGACAATGTGGCACCTAGAAAAATATGTCAAATTTTAACAAAATATCGATTAAATAAATATGGAGCAAGTTTTGAAAACAGATTTAATGATAATTTAGATCATTTAAAACAAAAATTAAAAGTAACCGCACATAGACTAAAACGATACAGTAAATGTACACAAAGAAAATTTGAAAACAAACTGTACATAGAAAATCCAACTAAATTTTTTAGATATTTAGAACCCACAATTAAAACTCAAAATTTCCCAAAAAAAGAAGGTATGATAAACTTTTGGTCAAACTTGTGGTCTCAAAATTATAAATATAATAAAGAAGCATTTTGGATACAAAAACTGAAGGATAGTTCGAATGCATTGGTTTGGCAAGAAAGTGAATTTATAACGTTAGAAAATATAACCGATGCCATAAAATTTTCTTCTAATTGGAAATCGCCGGGTTTAGATGGCATTCAAAATTTTTGGTTGAAAAGGTTTTCATCTATTCACTTGCCTTTACTTTTCTGGTTTAACGAAGCATTGAACGATCCTTCAGTTCTACCGGACTTTTTATGTACAGGTGTTACATATATGCTTTTTAAAACTGGGGACCCTTTAGAACCGAAAAACTACAGACCAATTACCTGCTTACCAACCATTTACAAAATTTTCACTTCCATTTTAGCATCAAAAATAGAAAACCACTGTAAAGCAAATGAGATTATGAACATTGAACAAAAAGGCTGTGTGAAAGGATCACAAGGCTGTCGGGAACTGCTAATCGTCGATTCGGTCATTACTAAGCTAGCTAAAAATAATAAAAGGAATTTGCACATGTGTTATATAGATTATAAAAAGGCTTATGATTCTGTTCCTCACGATTGGCTTCTTGATATCCTAGAAATCTACAAAATTGATCCGAAGATTGTAAGACTTTTATTTGCAATGATGTCAAAGTGGAACACTCTTATCACAAATAATGGAACCAGTTTGGACTCGATTAAAATTAGACGTGGCATTTTTCAAGGAGATTCCTTGAGTCCACTCTGGTTTTGTTTAGCAATGAATCCACTTTCGACATTATTGAATGATTCCGCAGCAGGATTTACTTTAAATTTTGAAAACAATTCCAAGATAACTCATTTGCTTTACATGGACGATTTAAAATTATATTCTAGGAACGAAGATCAACTTTTTAACTTAATAAAAACTACAAAATTATTTAGTACTGACATTTGCATGGAATTTGGATTTGAAAAGTGTGCAAAAATTGACATTCATAGGGGTACACCAATTTCTAAATTTGATGTATTAAACGAAATTCCCAAACTATTACCGCATCAGTTGTATAAATATTTGGGAATGCAGCAAAATTTTGTTCTGGACCATACACTTTTAAAAAAAGATTTTAGGCAAAAATACATGCAAAAATTAAAAATTTTAATGAAAAGTAAATTGACGTCTCGGAATATGATCTCGGCTATTAACTCTTGGGCGGTTCCAGTCTTATCATATTCTTTCGGAGTTCTAAAATGGTCGAATACAGATCTAAATGCTTTGGACACCTTAACAAGAAAAATTTTATATAAATATAGATATTTACATCCGAAATCTGCAGTGGAAAGGTTGTATATTAAGAGAAAAAAAGGAGGACGTGGTTTAATAAATTTATTTAATTCTTGTAAATCTATAACTAAATTATTGCGTGATTATTTTTATTCGATTAACATTCCTTTAATTCGCGAAATTATAAGTTTAGATAAAAATTTTAGTGGTTTGAATTTAAAAAATCAAAATCTTAATTGTGAAGAAAAATTTGAATTAGAAATTAATTGGAAGAATAAGGTGCTTCACGGTAAATATCCGACAATTTTGGACTCCGAAGGAATTGATAGAGAAATGTCAGTAGAATGGTTGAAGCGGGGATTACTACACTTTGAAACTGAAGGATTCATGTGTGCGATTCAAGATGGTGTAATTGCCACTAGCAATTACAAGAAGCACATAATGAATCTCGATGTTGCAGATCGGTGCCGAAAGTGTGGTGTCCCCAATGAAACCATAGAGCATATTATAGGAGGATGCTCATTCTTGGCTCCTACTGACTATCTCCGAAGACACAACCAAGTTTGCAAGATATTACACCAGCAGCTTGGTAAAAAACTTAACTTGCTTGACAATTTTAAACCCTATTATGACTACGTACCTGGCCCTGTACTTGAAGACGATTTTTCTCTACTCTACTGGGACAGGACTATATTAACGGATCGAACAATTAGTCATAATAGGCCTGACATTGTCTTGATACGAAAACGAGACCAAAATGCAGTCATCATTGATATTGCTGTGCCTATGTCTAAAAATATCATAACCACCGAAGGAGAAAAAATCCATAAGTACGAGGCACTAGCAATGGAAATGATGAGTGTATGGGGTCTCAATAAAATAGTAATAATACCGATAGTGATATCGGCTACTGGTGTGGTATCTTCCAAGTTTAAAACCCATTTGTTAAAGTTAGATCTATCTTCAAAATTATACCCAGAAATTCAAAAAGCAGTTATTTTGGAAACGTGCCATATTGTCAGAAAATTTTTAAATTCTCAAAATTAAAAATGTAGTAAACAATTTAAAATTCTAATTATTTAGTAGTAGATTTAAGTAACTTTTATAATAATTGTTCAAAATTAGCTTCTATGTGAAAAATGTATCGAAAAATAATGTAATTAGGTGAAACACACTGTAAAGAATAAGATGGTTGGAGCTAAATCCCCCATCTTATGCTAATTGCCACTATATGTGAGATCCGAAATAAAGGAAATATTATAATAATAATAATAATAAGCATTTTATTTCAAAACTCTACAAACAATATAAAATACTGCATTGCGTTCGAAGTCGTCAGATTAAGCTTATTACTTGAGTAGTGTGAGAGAAGTTTGTGTTGTTGCTAACAAAGTTTCTTGAATTAATTTAAAAATTCCTTGATTGAATAAGGTTCTAAGTCAACTAAATATTGGAATAGTCTTGTCTTGAATAGCTTTAGGTCGGCGGCTTCCCGATGAAGGTCTTCGGGTAGAGCATTGAAGAATTTAATACCAGTATAATGTACCCCCTTTTCAAAGGAGGCCAACCGATGAGCTGGTATAGGGATTTTCGAAACAGGTCTTGTATTGTAGATTTTTCCTTTTTCTAGATGTTGAAGATGGTGATTATTCATGACTGTGTACATTATGCATTTGTAGATGTATAGTGCGTATATAGTAAGTAGATTTTCTTGTTTGAAAATTCCTCGACATGAACCTACCCCAGCTATTCCATATATTAGACGGATCGCACGTTTTTGAGTCACGAAAATAGACTCAATTGATGAACAACTACCCCAGAGGGTGATTCCGTATTGTAACAGAGAATAAAAGTTGGCGTAGTAAACCGTCCGCATTGTTTGGGTTGAGCAAATTGTGGATAGTACACGTATACCGAAACACACTGAGCACAGCTTTGAGCTCAGGCGCTGGATGTGTGTTTTCCATGAAAGTGATTCGTCCATGTACACTCCTAGAAACTTAGTAACTGATGTTGATAGTATGCCATCAATTTTTATAGGTGTAGTCTCTTTGTATGTTGCACGGAATGTTAACATTTCCGATTTGCCTTCATTGAGAATGAGACGATTACAACTCAGCCATTCATTAACGCGCTGTAAGCTCTCGCCTACCGCCTGTTGCAGTTCCGAAGTATCCTTGCTGTGCACTAATACATTCGTATCATCTGCATACATCAAAAGATGGCTGTTGTTTTCTTCAACGTAATTTGGAAGGTCATTTATGTAACACAGAAACAGTAACGGTGCTAGTAGGCTCCCCTGGGGAACACCCAGTGAGATAACTTTTTCATTGGATATTTCGACGTTTGTTCCATTATCAATTGATACCTTTTGCGTACGGTTGGTAAGGTAGGATTCTATAAGATTGTGTGTTCGTCCTCTAATTCCGTATCTATGTAGTTTTTCTAGTAGGATGTTGTGGTCAATGCAATCGAAAGCCTTTGACAAGTCTAGAAAGATACCGCATGGTATATATTTCTTGTCTAACAATTCAAGTACCATTGTTGTGAAGGCGTGTAGAATGGTGTCTGTGCCTCGTTTCTTCATGAAACCGTGTTGTTGGTTGCTCCATAATTTATTATCACAAAAAAATTTAGATATTCTATTATAAATAATCCTCTCAAAAATCTTTGAGACAGCGTTGAGTATACTTATTGGTCTGTAATTCGATATGTTTTTTGGGTCTCCTTTTTTGTATATGGGTATGATTGTGGCTACTTTTTGGGCGTCTGGGAAAATTCCTGTCAGTATGGAATCATTGATGAGATGGGTCAGAGGTTTCACTATTGCCAATTTGACGAATTTCAATGCGAGTGCTGGAATTCCATCTGATCCACAGCTACTTTTGTTTTTTAAGTCGTTTATTACACTCATAACTTCTTCTTCGGTTGCGGGTGCCATATATATAGTATCTTGGTATGTTTGCGATGTTATTGTTTTGGTTGTTTTGTTTGTGAACTTATTCGATACTGTTTTAGCAGCGCTTGCAGTAAAAAATTCCACGAATTCATCTGCGGTGTGTTCACTTTTGCAGTCGTTTTTAGTTTTCCCAATTCGTATGTTATTTTTAACAATATTCCACATGGTCGCTGATTTGTTGTCCGATTTTTTTATTAATTCGTTGTTGTACTCTTTCGCATCTTTAATTATCATCTGGCTATATAATTTCTTTTGTTCGTTATAGATTTGTTGTCCATTCCGTATGTATGGTCTCAATACGTATAAGATGTTAAGGATTCGTTTACATTCCTGTGATTCTTCATTCAGTTTTCTTTTATTGTTAGATTTTATAGTTTCCGATTTGTTTTTGATAGTAACATTTGGGATATGAAGTTTAAAGTAATATTGCAGTATTTCTTCAAATTTGTTCCATTTCATGTTTGGGTCAGTCGCATTATATACCTCATTCCAGTCTTCTCGCATTATGTTTTCCTTGAAGTTTTGGAGATTTTCTTCAGTTAACAGCTTTTTGGTGTGTTTTTTAATATTGATATTTGCTGTATTAGTTGTATGGATGGTAATTATTTGACTAAGATGGTCTGATAGATTATTATTCACTATTCTTCAATATTTGAGATAACGTTGTCGATACAGGTTTTGCTGCATTTTTGATTTTGATAGGCTATTCGAGTGTATTCAGTCACTTTCAGTTTTAAATTGAACGATAGTAGAAGGTTACTGAGTGTTTGCGTGTTGTTTGAATTTAAGTCTTTGGTATTTATGTTGAAGTCTCCTGCAATTATAAAATCGCGGTGGTCGTTTTCAAGAAGGATCAATAACTTTTCCAAAACTTCAAAGAACGTCCCTGTTTCGGCGTCTGGTGGTCTGTAGAGGCAAACTATTATGATGGTTTTTCCATAGCATGTCGTTTTGCATCCTGCTAGTTCGATACATCGTGGAATACTTAGATTATTTATTTCGGTATACGGTACCCCTTCGTGTTTTTGAAAAATATAGATAGCAACTCCCCCATGTTGTTTGGTAGATCTACAAAAGTTAGATGTTAGTTTAAGATTTAATAATTTAATCATTTCCAGTTGTTCGGTAGATTGCCAGTGCTCGCTCAGGCATACCACATCCCAGTGTTCCTCTGCCAAGGCTGCTTCAAGTTGTTTTATTGACGTTGTGAGGCATTGTATGTTTTGGTGTATGACTGTAAATGGATATCATTGTGGAGTAGGTGTTACTTTGCGATTGTTGTCCAGGAAATTTCTACCCAAGGCAAAATTGAAGCGAGTCCATGCAATTCCCGTCGGCCAGAAATTAGAGTTGTATACGACGTCCTTTAATGAGGGATCAACTCCAATCATAAACGATTTATTATCCCTTCTTAAGACCTGGTTTTTTGGCGTAACAGCTTTCACGTATGTGTCCAAGTGAGGATTTCCACTTTTGGTTTTAATATAGTTTATTATAATGTCTTCGGTGACATGATCGTTGGCTTTCGAGACAAACAGCCATATCTTTTTGTTTTTTGTATTTCTACCTGAGAAACCACTTGACTGTTCCTCTTCCGATATAGGAGCATTTCCCAACTGTGACTTGCTCCTCCTTGGTGTTGGTTTTTGGAAAGCGTTGAATTCAAGATTTGGAGTACCCCCTGCATTCGGTGTTTTCCTTCTCCTTCCTGTGACTAGAGTGAAGGCTTCATTGTTTGCTAGTTCTTCATTTGTTTGTTCTGTATTGCTAGTTTGGAGTGTCTCAGTCTTTTTTTCCTCGGTAGTAGGCAGTAATTTAACATCGTTTGCGTCACAAGAATCACTTTTTATTGCATTACTTGGTCTTTTAATAATTGAAGTGTTTTCCCGATTTCCGAATGGGTAAATAATATCTTGCAGTTTATTTTTAACTGCACTGTGTGTTAAGTTGGCGTTAGTTGGGTTGCCTATGTGATTGAACCTTATTTGCTTGTTGTTACTATCTAACCTAGACTCCTATGTGGTAATTTTTTCTCGTAAAAGGATATTATTTTCGATTATTAATTGGTTTTTTTCTTCTAGTTCTTTAATGATTCGTCTAAGAAGCATTATTTCTGTGTTGGAAGCATCTTCTGCTATATAATTTGATGTGTCAGTCGGTATCGGCTGACAATTTTTATGTCTGTTTTTACAGCTTACATGGAAAGGTTGACCGCAAATTTTGCAGTCCACATTTTCGGTGACCGATTTTTTGCAAATGCCACACACAAGCCTGACTTTGCCGCCCCCATCATCTCCCAAAACACCAGATTCCAGCGGCTGCACATTAACCACACTTGCGGACGCCATCTTTCATCTTTCATATCATCATTTCAGTTGATTTAGAGTTTTTTATTTTAAACTATTAACAAAATTCTGATCTTCAAGTAAATAACTTATAGAACAGAAGTAGTTAATTTAGAGTTTTTAATTTTAAACTACTAACAAAATGCAGATCTTCAAGCAAATAACTTATAGAACAAAATTAGTTATTTTAGGGTTTTCAATTTTAAACTATTATAAAATTCTGATCTTCAAGAAAATAACTTAAAGAACTAAAGTATTAGTTAGAAGATTTTGACTTTACATTGCTACAAAATTCTGTTCTTCAAGTAAATAACCTATAGAACAAAAGTAGTTATTTTAGGGTTTTCAATTTTAAACTATTAACAAAATTCTGATCTTCAAGTAAATAACTTAAGGAACTAAAGTATTAGTTAGAAGATTTTGATTTTAAATTGCTACAAAATTCTGTTCTACAAGTAAATAACTTATAGAACTAAAGTAGTTATTTTAGAGTTTTCAATTTTAAACTATTAACAATATTCTGATCTTCAAGTAAATAACTTATAGAACAAAAGTAGTTATTTTAGGGTTTTCAATTTTAAACTATTAACAAAATTCTGATCTTCAAGTAAATAACTTAAGGAACTAAAGTATTAGTTAGAAGATTTTGATTTTAAATTGCTACAAAATTCTGTTCTACAAGTAAATAACTTATAGAACAAAAGTAGTTATTTTAGGGTTTTCAATTTTAAAATATTAACAAAATACTGATCTTCATGTAAATAACTTATAGAACAAAAGTAGTTATTTTAGGGTTTTCAATTTTAAACTATTAACAAAATTCTGATCTTCAAGTAAATAACTTAAGGAACTAAAGTATTAGTTAAAAGATTTTGATTTTAAATTGCTACAAAATTCTGTTCTACAAGTAAATAACTTATAGAACAAAAGTAGTTATTTTAGAGTTTTCAATTTTAAACTATTAACAATATTCTGATCTTCAAGTAAATAACTTATAGAACAGAAGTAGTTAATTTAGAGTTTTTAATTTAAAACTATTAACAAAATGCAGATCTTCAAGTAAATAACTTATAGAACAAAAGTAGTTATTTTAGGGTTTTCAATTTTAAACTATTAACAAAATACTGATCTTCATGTAAATAACTTATAGAACACAAGTAGTTAATTTAGAGTTTTTAATTTTAAACTATTAACAAAATGCAGATCTGCAAGTAAATAACTTATAGAACAAAAGTAGTTATTTTAGGGTTTTCAATTTAAAACGATTAGCAAAATTCTGATCTTCAAGTAAATAACTTAAAGAACTAAAGTATTAGTTAGAAGATTTTGATTTTACAATGCTACAAAATTCTGTTCTTCAAGTAAATAACTTATAGAACAAAAGTAGTTATTTTCGAGTTTTCAATTTTAAACTATTAACAATATTCTGATCTTCATGTAAATAACTTATAGAACAGAAGTTGTTAATTTAGAGTTTTTAATTTTAAACTATTAACAAAATGCAGATCTTCAAGTAAATAACTTATAGAACAAAAGTAGTTATTTTAGGGTTTTCAATTTTAAACTATTAACAAAATTCTGATCTTCAAGTAAATAACTTAAGGAACTAAAGTATTAGTTAGAAGATTTTGATTTTAAATTGCTACAAAATTCTGTTCTTCAAGTAATTAACTTATAGAACAAATGTAGTTATTTTAGAGTTTTCAATTTTAAACTATTAACATCATTTTGATCTTCAAGTAAATAACTTATAGAACAGAAGTAGTTAATTTAGAGTTTTTAATGTTAAACTATTAACAAAATGCAAATCTTCAAGTAAATAACTTATAGAACAAAAGTAGTTATTTTAGGGTTTTCAATTTTAATCTATTAACAAAATTCTGATCTTCAAGTAAATAACTTAAGGAACTAAAGTACTAGTTAGAAGATTTTGATTTTAAATTGCTACAAAATTCTGTTCTTCAAGTAAATAACTTATAGAACAAAAGTAGTTATTTTAGAGTTTTCAATTTTAAACTATTAACAAAATTCTGATCTTCATGTAAATAACTTATAGAACAGAAGTAGTTAATTTAGAGTTTTTAATTTTAAACTATTGACAAAATTCTGATCTTCAAGTAAATAACTTAAGGAACTAAAGTATTAGTTAGAAGATTTTGATTTAAATTGCTACAAAATTCTGTTCTTCAAGTAAATAACTTATAGAACAAAAGTAGTTATTTTAGAGTTTTCAATTTTAAACTATTAACATCATTCTGATCTTCAAGTAAATAACTTATAGAACAAAAGTAGTTATTTTAGGGTTTTCAATTTTAAACTATTATAAAATTCTGATCTTCAAGAAAATAACTTAAAGAACTAAAGTATTAGTTAGAAGATTTTGACTTTACATTGCTACAAAATTCTGTTCTTCAAGTAAATAACCTATAGAACAAAAGTAGTTATTTTAAGGTTTTCAATTTTAAACTATTAACAAAATTCTGATCTTCAAGTAAATAACTTAAGGAACTAAAGTATTAGTTAGAAGATTTTGATTTAAATTGCTACAAAATTCTGTTCTTCAAGTAAATAACTTATAGAACAAAAGTAGTTATTTTAGAGTTTTCAATTTTAAACTATTAACATCATTCTGATCTTCAAGTAAATAACTTATAGAACAAAAGTAGTTATTTTAGGGTTTTCAATTTTAAACTATTAACAAAATTCTGATCTTCAAGTAAATAACTTAAGGAACTAAAGTATTAGTTAGAAGATTTTGATTTTAAATTGCTACAAAATTCTGTTCTACAAGTAAATAACTTATAGAACAAAAGTAGTTATTTTAGGGTTTTCAATTTTAAAATATTAACAAAATACTGATCTTCATGTAAATAACTTATAGAACAAAAGTAGTTATTTTAGGGTTTTCAATTTTAAACTATTAACAAAATTCTGATCTTCAAGTAAATAACTTAAGGAACTAAAGTATTAGTTAAAAGATTTTGATTTTAAATTGCTACAAAATTCTGTTCTACAAGTAAATAACTTATAGAACAAAAGTAGTTATTTTAGAGTTTTCAATTTTAAACTATTAACAATATTCTGATCTTCAAGTAAATAACTTATAGAACAGAAGTAGTTAATTTAGAGTTTTTAATTTAAAACTATTAACAAAATGCAGATCTTCAAGTAAATAACTTATAGAACAAAAGTAGTTATTTTAGGGTTTTCAATTTTAAACTATTAACAAAATACTGATCTTCATGTAAATAACTTATAGAACACAAGTAGTTAATTTAGAGTTTTTAATTTTAAACTATTAACAAAATGCAGATCTGCAAGTAAATAACTTATAGAACAAAAGTAGTTATTTTAGGGTTTTCAATTTAAAACGATTAGCAAAATTCTGATCTTCAAGTAAATAACTTAAAGAACTAAAGTATTAGTTAGAAGATTTTGATTTTACAATGCTACAAAATTCTGTTCTTCAAGTAAATAACTTATAGAACAAAAGTAGTTATTTTCGAGTTTTCAATTTTAAACTATTAACAATATTCTGATCTTCATGTAAATAACTTATAGAACAGAAGTAGTTAATTTAGAGTTTTTAATTTTAAACTATTAACAAAATGCAGATCTTCAAGTAAATAACTTATAGAACAAAAGTAGTTATTTTAGGGTTTTCAATTTTAAACTATTAACAAAATTCTGATCTTCAAGTAAATAACTTAAGGAACTAAAGTATTAGTTAGAAGATTTTTATTTTAAATTGCTACAAAATTCTGTTCTTCAAGTAATTAACTTATAGAACAAAAGTAGTTATTTTAGAGTTTTCAATTTTAAACTATTAACATCATTTTGATCTTCAAGTAAATAACTTATAGAACAGAAGTAGTTAATTTAGAGTTTTTAATGTTAAACTATTAACAAAATGCAAATCTTCAAGTAAATAACTTATAGAACAAAAGTAGTTATTTTAGGGTTTTCAATTTTAATCTATTAACAAAATTCTGATCTTCAAGTAAATAACTTAAGGAACTAAAGTACTAGTTAGAAGATTTTGATTTTAAATTGCTACAAAATTCTGTTCTTCAAGTAAATAACTTATAGAACAAAAGCAGTTATTTTAGAGTTTTCAATTTTAAACTATTAACAAAATTCTGATCTTCATGTAAATAACTTATAGAACAGAAGTAGTTAATTTAGAGTTTTTAATTTTAAACTATTGACAAAATTCTGATCTTCAAGTAAATAACTTAAGGAACTAAAGTATTAGTTAGAAGATTTTAATTTTAAATTGCTACAAAATTCTGTTCTTCAAGTAAATAACTTATAGAACAAAAGTAGTTATTTTAGAGTTTTCAATTTTAAACTATTAACAAAATTCTGATCTTCATGTAAATAACTTATAGAACAGAAGTAGTTAATTTAGAGTTTTTAATTTTAAACTATTAACAAAATGCAGATCTTCAAGTAAATAACTTATAGAACAAAAGTAGTTATTTTAGAGTTTTCAATTTTAAACTATTAACAATATTCTGATCTTCAAGTAAATAACTTATAGAACAGAAGTAGTTAATTTAGAGTTTTTAATTTTAAACTATTAACAAAATGCAGATCTTCAAGTAAATAACTTATAGAACAAAAGTAGTTAATTTAGAGTTTTTAATTTTAAACTATTAACAAAATTCTGTTCTTCAAGTAAATAACTTATAGAACAAAAGTAGTTATTTTAGAGTTTTCAATTTTAAACTATTAACAAAATTCTGATCTTCAAGTAAATAACTTATAGAACAGAAGTAGTTAATTTAGAGTTTTTAATTTTAAACTACTAACAAAATGCAGATCTTCAAGCAAATAACTTATAGAACAAAATTAGTTATTTTAGGGTTTTCAATTTTAAACTATTATAAAATTCTGATCTTCAAGAAAATAACTTAAAGAACTCAAGTATTAGTTAGAAGATTTTGACTTTACATTGCTACAAAATTCTGTTCTTCAAGTAAATAACCTATAGAACAAAAGTAGTTATTTTAGGGTTTTCAATTTTAAACTATTAACAATATTCTGATCTTCAAGTAAATAACTTATAGAACAGAAGTAGTTAATTTAGAGTTTTTAATTTAAAACTATTAACAAAATGCAGATCTTCAAGTAAATAACTTATAGAACAAAAGTAGTTATTTTAGGGTTTTCAATTTTAAACTATTAACAAAATACTGATCTTCATGTAAATAACTTATAGAACAGAAGTAGTTAATTTAGAGTTTTTAATTTTAAACTATTAACAAAATGCAGATCTGCAAGTAAATAACTTATAGAACAAAAGTAGTTATTTTAGGGTTTTCAATTTAAAACGATTAGCAAAATTCTGATCTTCAAGTAAATAACTTAAAGAACTAAAGTATTAGTTAGAAGATTTTGATTTTATAATGCTACAAAATTCTGTTCTTCAAGTAAATAACTTATAGAACAAAAGTAGTTATTTTCGAGTTTTCAATTTTAAACTATTAACAATATTCTGATCTTCATGTAAATAACTTATAGAACAGAAGTAGTTAATTTAGAGTTTTTAATTTTAAACTATTAACAAAATGCAGATCTTCAAGTAAATAACATATAGAACAAAAGTAGTTATTTTAGGGTTTTCAATTTTAAACTATTAACAAAATTCTGATCTTCAAGTAAATAACTTAAGGAACTAAAGTATTAGTTAGAAGATTTTGATTTTAAATTGCTACAAAATTCTGTTCTTCAAGTAAATAACTTATAGAACAAAAGTAGTTATTTTAGAGTTTTCAATTTTAAACCATTAACATCATTCTGATCTTCAAGTAAATAACTTATAGAACAGAAGTAGTTAATTTAGAGTTTTTAATGTTAAACTATTAACAAAATGCAAATCTTCAAGTAAATAACTTATAGAACAAAAGTAGTTATTTTAGGGATTTCAATTTTTATCTATTAACAAAATTCTGATCTTCAAGTAAATAACTTAAGGAACTAAAGTATTAGTTAGAAGATTTTGATTTTAAATTGCTACAAAATTCTGTTCTTCAAGTAAATAACTTATAGAACAAAAGTAGTTATTTCAGAGTTTTCAATTATAAACTATTAACAAAATTCTGATCTTCATGTAAATAACTTATAGAACAGAAGTAGTTAATATAGAGTTTTTAATTTTAAACTATTGACAAAATTCTGATCTTCAAGTAAATAACTTAAGGAACTAAAGTATTAGTTAGAAGATTTTAATTTTAAATTGCTACAAAATTCTGTTCTTCAAGTAAATAACTTATAGAACAAAAGTAGTTATTTTAGAGTTTTCAATTTTAAACTATTAACAAAATTCTGATCTTCATGTAAATAACTTATAGAACAGAAGTAGTTAATTTAGAGTTTTTAATTTTAAACTATTAACAAAATGCAGATCTTCAAGTAAATAACTTATAGAACAAAAGTAGTTATTTTAGAGTTTTCAATTTTAAACTATTAACAATATTCTGATCTTCAAGTAAATAACTAATAGAACAGAAGTAGTTAATTTAGAGTTTTTAATTTTAAACTATTAACAAAATGCAGATCTTCAAGTAAATAACTTATAGAACAAAAATAGTTATTTTAGGGTTTTCAATTTTAAACTATTAACAAAATACTGATTTTCATGTACTTAACTTATAGAACAGAAGTAGTTAATTTAGAGTTTTTAATTTTAAACTATTAACAAAATGCAGATCTTCAAGTAAATAACTTATAGAACAAAAGTAGTTATTTTAGGGTTTTCAATTTTAAACTATTAGCAAAATTCTGATCTTCAAGTAAATAACTTAAAGAACTAAAGTATTAGTTAGAAGATTTTGATTTTACATTGCTACAAAATTCTGTTCTTCAAGTAAATAACTTATAGAACAAAAGTAGTTATTTTAGGGTTTTCAATTTTAAACTATTAACAAAATACTGATCCTTATGTAAATAACTTAAAGAACTAAAGTATTAGTTAGAAGATTTTGATTTTACATTGCTACAAAATTCTGTTCTTCAAGTAAATAACTTATAGAACAAAAGTAGTTATTTTAGAGTTTTCAATTTTAAACTATTAACAATATTCTGATCTTCAAGTAAATAACTTATAGAACAGAAGTAGTTAATTTAGAGTTTTTAATTTAAAACTATTAACAAAATGCAGATCTTCAAGTAAATAACTTATAGAACAAAAGTAGTTATTTTAGGGTTTTCAATTTTAAACTATTAACAAAATACTGATCTTCATGTAAATAACTTATAGAACAGAAGTAGTTAATTTAGAGTTTTTAATTTTAAACTATTAACAAAATGCAGATCTGCAAGTAAATAACTTATAGAACAAAAGTAGTTATTTTTGGGTTTTCAATTTAAAACGATTAGCAAAATTCTGATCTTCAAGTAAATAACTTAAAGAACAAAAGTAGTTAATTTCGAGTTTTCAATTTTAAACTATTAACAATATTCTGATCTTCATGTAAATAACTTATAGAACAAAAGTAGTTATTTTAGGGTTTCCAATTTTAAACTATTAACAAAATTCTGATCTTCAAGTAAATAACTTAAGGAACTAAAGTATTAGTTAGAAGATTTTGATTTTAAATTGCTACAAAATTCTGTTCTTCAAGTAAATAACTTATTGAACAAAAGTAGTTATTTTAGAGTTTTCAATTTTAAACTATTAACATCATTCTGATCTTCAAGTAAATAACTTATAGAACAGAAGTAGTTAATTTAGAGTTTTTAATGTTAAACTATTAACAAAATGCAAATCTTCAAGTAAATAACTTATAGAACAAAAGTAGTTATTTTAGGGTTTTCAATTTTAATCTATTAACAAAATTCTGATCTTCAAGTAAATAACTTAAGGAACTAAAGTATTAGTTAGAAGATTTTGATTTTAAATTGCTACAAAATTCTGTTCTTCAAGTAAATAACTTATAGAACAAAAGTAGTTATTTTAGAGTTTTCAATTTTAAACTATTAACAAAATTCTGATCTTCATGTAAATAACTTATAGAACAGAAGTAGTTAATTTAGAGTTTTTAATTTTAAACTATTGACAAAATTCTGATCTTCAAGTAAATAACTTAAGGAACTAAAGTATTAGTTAGAAGATTTTAATTTTATATTGCTACAAAATTCTGTTCTTCAAGTAAATAACTTATAGAACAAAAGTAGTTATTTTAGAGTTTTCAATTTTAAACTATTAACAAAATTCTGATCTTCATGTAAATAACTTATAGAACAGAAGTAGTTAATTTAGAGTTTTTAATTTTAAACTATTAACAAAATGCAGATCTTCAAGTAAATAACTTATAGAACAAAAGTAGTTATTTTAGAGTTTTCAATTTTAAACTATTAACAATATTCTGATCTTCAAGTAAATAACTTATAGAACAGAAGTAGTTAATTTAGAGTTTTTAATTTTAAACTATTAACAAAATGCAGATCTTCAAGTAAATAACTTATAGAACAAAAGTAGTTAATTTAGAGTTTTTAATTTTAAACTATTAACAAAATTCTGTTCTTCAAGTAAATAACTTATAGAACAAAAGTAGTTATTTTAGAGTTTTCAATTTTAAACTATTAACAAAATTCTGATCTTCAAGTAAATAACTTATAGAACAGAAGTAGTTAATTTAGAGTTTTTAATTTTAAACTACTAACAAAATGCAGATCTTCAAGCAAATAACTTATAGAACTAAATTAGTTATTTTAGAGTTTTCAATTTTAAACTATTAACAATATTCTGATCTTCAAGTAAATAACTTATAGAACAGAAGTAGTTAATATAGAGTTTTTAATTTAAAACTATTAACAAAATGCAGATCTTCAAGTAAATAACTTATAGAACAAAAGTAGTTATTTTAGGGTTTTCAATTTTAAACTATTAACAAAATACTGATCTTCATGTAAATAACTTATAGAACAGAAGTAGTTAATTTAGAGTTTTTAATTTTAAACTATTAACAAAATGCAGATCTGCAAGTAAATAACTTATAGAACAAAAGTAGTTATTTTAGGGTTTTCAATTTAAAACGATTAGCAAAATTCTGATCTTCAAGTAAATAACTTAAGGAACTAAAGTATTAGTTAGAAGATTTTAGTTTTAAATTTCTACAAAATTCTGTTCTTCAAGTAAATAACTTATAGAACAAAAGTAGTTATTTTAGAGTTTTCAATTTTAAACTATTAACAAAATTCTGATCTTCATGTAAATAACTTATAGAACAGAAGTAGTTAATTTAGAGTTTTTAATTTTAAACTATTAACAAAATGCAGATCTCAAGTAAATAACTTATAGAACAAAAGTAGTTATTTTAGAGTTTTCAATTTTAAACTATTAACAATATTCTGATCTTCAAGTAAATAACTTATAGAACAGAAGTAGTTAATTTAGAGTTTTTAATTTTAAACTATTAACAAAATGCAGATCTCAAGCAAATAACTTATAGAACAAAATTAGTTATTTTAGGGTTTTCAATTTTAAACTATTATAAAATTCTGATCTTCAAGAAAATAACTTAAAGAACTAAAGTATTAGTTAGAAGATTTTGACTTTACATTGCTACAAAATTCTGTTCTTCAAGTAAATAACCTATAGAACAAAAGTAGTTATTTTAGGGTTTTCAATTTTAAACTATTAACAAAATTCTGATCTTCAAGTAAATAACTTAAGGAACTAAAGTATTAGTTAGAAGATTTTGATTTTAAATTGCTACAAAATTCTGTTCTACAAGTAAATAACTTATAGAACTAAAGTAGTTATTTTAGAGTTTTCAATTTTAAACTATTAACAATATTCTGATCTTCAAGTAAATAACTTATAGAACAAAAGTAGTTATTTTAGGGTTTTCAATTTTAAACTATTAACAAAATTCTGATCTTCAAGTAAATAACTTAAGGAACTAAAGTATTAGTTAGAAGATTTTGATTTTAAATTGCTACAAAATTCTGTTCTACAAGTAAATAACTTATAGAACAAAAGTAGTTATTTTAGGGTTTTCAATTTTAAAATATTAACAAAATACTGATCTTCATGTAAATAACTTATAGAACAAAAGTAGTTATTTTAGGGTTTTCAATTTTAAACTATTAACAAAATTCTGATCTTCAAGTAAATAACTTAAGGAACTAAAGTATTAGTTAAAAGATTTTGATTTTAAATTGCTACAAAATTCTGTTCTACAAGTAAATAACTTATAGAACAAAAGTAGTTATTTTAGAGTTTTCAATTTTAAACTATTAACAATATTCTGATCTTCAAGTAAATAACTTATAGAACAGAAGTAGTTAATTTAGAGTTTTTAATTTAAAACTATTAACAAAATGCAGATCTTCAAGTAAATAACTTATAGAACAAAAGTAGTTATTTTAGGGTTTTCAATTTTAAACTATTAACAAAATACTGATCTTCATGTAAATAACTTATAGAACACAAGTAGTTAATTTAGAGTTTTTAATTTTAAACTATTAACAAAATGCAGATCTGCAAGTAAATAACTTATAGAACAAAAGTAGTTATTTTAGGGTTTTCAATTTAAAACGATTAGCAAAATTCTGATCTTCAAGTAAATAACTTAAAGAACTAAAGTATTAGTTAGAAGATTTTGATTTTACAATGCTACAAAATTCTGTTCTTCAAGTAAATAACTTATAGAACAAAAGTAGTTATTTTCGAGTTTTCAATTTTAAACTATTCACAATATTCTGATCTTCATGTAAATAACTTATAGAACAGAAGTTGTTAATTTAGAGTTTTTAATTTTAAACTATTAACAAAATGCAGATCTTCAAGTAAATAACTTATAGAACAAAAGTAGTTATTTTAGGGTTTTCAATTTTAAACTATTAACAAAATTCTGATCTTCAAGTAAATAACTTAAGGAACTAAAGTATTAGTTAGAAGATTTTGATTTTAAATTGCTACAAAATTCTGTTCTTCAAGTAATTAACTTATAGAACAAATGTAGTTATTTTAGAGTTTTCAATTTTAAACTATTAACATCATTTTGATCTTCAAGTAAATAACTTATAGAACAGAAGTAGTTAATTTAGAGTTTTTAATGTTAAACTATTAACAAAATGCAAATCTTCAAGTAAATAACTTATAGAACAAAAGTAGTTATTTTAGGGTTTTCAATTTTAATCTATTAACAAAATTCTGATCTTCAAGTAAATAACTTAAGGAACTAAAGTACTAGTTAGAAGATTTTGATTTTAAATTGCTACAAAATTCTGTTCTTCAAGTAAATAACTTATAGAACAAAAGTAGTTATTTTAGAGTTTTCAATTTTAAACTATTAACAAAATTCTGATCTTCATGTAAATAACTTATAGAACAGAAGTAGTTAATTTAGAGTTTTTAATTTTAAACTATTGACAAAATTCTGATCTTCAAGTAAATAACTTAAGGAACTAAAGTATTAGTTAGAAGATTTTGATTTAAATTGCTACAAAATTCTGTTCTTCAAGTAAATAACTTATAGAACAAAAGTAGTTATTTTAGAGTTTTCAATTTTAAACTATTAACATCATTCTGATCTTCAAGTAAATAACTTATAGAACAAAAGTAGTTATTTTAGGGTTTTCAATTTTAAACTATTATAAAATTCTGATCTTCAAGAAAATAACTTAAAGAACTAAAGTATTAGTTAGAAGATTTTGACTTTACATTGCTACAAAATTCTGTTCTTCAAGTAAATAACCTATAGAACAAAAGTAGTTATTTTAGGGTTTTCAATTTTAAACTATTAACAAAATTCTGATCTTCAAGTAAATAACTTAAGGAACTAAAGTATTAGTTAGAAGATTTTGATTTAAATTGCTACAAAATTCTGTTCTTCAAGTAAATAACTTATAGAACAAAAGTAGTTATTTTAGAGTTTTCAATTTTAAACTATTAACATCATTCTGATCTTCAAGTAAATAACTTATAGAACAAAAGTAGTTATTTTAGGGTTTTCAATTTTAAACTATTAACAAAATTCTGATCTTCAAGTAAATAACTTAAGGAACTAAAGTATTAGTTAGAAGATTTTGATTTTAAATTGCTACAAAATTCTGTTCTACAAGTAAATAACTTATAGAACAAAAGTAGTTATTTTAGGGTTTTCAATTTTAAAATATTAACAAAATACTGATCTTCATGTAAATAACTTATAGAACAAAAGTAGTTATTTTAGGGTTTTCAATTTTAAACTATTAACAAAATTCTGATCTTCAAGTAAATAACTTAAGGAACTAAAGTATTAGTTAAAAGATTTTGATTTTAAATTGCTACAAAATTCTGTTCTACAAGTAAATAACTTATAGAACAAAAGTAGTTATTTTAGAGTTTTCAATTTTAAACTATTAACAATATTCTGATCTTCAAGTAAATAACTTATAGAACAGAAGTAGTTAATTTAGAGTTTTTAATTTAAAACTATTAACAAAATGCAGATCTTCAAGTAAATAACTTATAGAACAAAAGTAGTTATTTTAGGGTTTTCAATTTTAAACTATTAACAAAATACTGATCTTCATGTAAATAACTTATAGAACACAAGTAGTTAATTTAGAGTTTTTAATTTTAAACTATTAACAAAATGCAGATCTGCAAGTAAATAACTTATAGAACAAAAGTAGTTATTTTAGGGTTTTCAATTTAAAACGATTAGCAAAATTCTGATCTTCAAGTAAATAACTTAAAGAACTAAAGTATTAGTTAGAAGATTTTGATTTTACAATGCTACAAAATTCTGTTCTTCAAGTAAATAACTTATAGAACAAAAGTAGTTATTTTCGAGTTTTCAATTTTAAACTATTAACAATATTCTGATCTTCATGTAAATAACTTATAGAACAGAAGTAGTTAATTTAGAGTTTTTAATTTTAAACTATTAACAAAATGCAGATCTTCAAGTAAATAACTTATAGAACAAAAGTAGTTATTTTAGGGTTTTCAATTTTAAACTATTAACAAAATTCTGATCTTCAAGTAAATAACTTAAGGAACTAAAGTATTAGTTAGAAGATTTTTATTTTAAATTGCTACAAAATTCTGTTCTTCAAGTAATTAACTTATAGAACAAAAGTAGTTATTTTAGAGTTTTCAATTTTAAACTATTAACATCATTTTGATCTTCAAGTAAATAACTTATAGAACAGAAGTAGTTAATTTAGAGTTTTTAATGTTAAACTATTAACAAAATGCAAATCTTCAAGTAAATAACTTATAGAACAAAAGTAGTTATTTTAGGGTTTTCAATTTTAATCTATTAACAAAATTCTGATCTTCAAGTAAATAACTTAAGGAACTAAAGTACTAGTTAGAAGATTTTGATTTTAAATTGCTACAAAATTCTGTTCTTCAAGTAAATAACTTATAGAACAAAAGCAGTTATTTTAGAGTTTTCAATTTTAAACTATTAACAAAATTCTGATCTTCATGTAAATAACTTATAGAACAGAAGTAGTTAATTTAGAGTTTTTAATTTTAAACTATTGACAAAATTCTGATCTTCAAGTAAATAACTTAAGGAACTAAAGTATTAGTTAGAAGATTTTAATTTTAAATTGCTACAAAATTCTGTTCTTCAAGTAAATAACTTATAGAACAAAAGTAGTTATTTTAGAGTTTTCAATTTTAAACTATTAACAAAATTCTGATCTTCATGTAAATAACTTATAGAACAGAAGTAGTTAATTTAGAGTTTTTAATTTTAAACTATTAACAAAATGCAGATCTTCAAGTAAATAACTTATAGAACAAAAGTAGTTATTTTAGAGTTTTCAATTTTAAACTATTAACAATATTCTGATCTTCAAGTAAATAACTTATAGAACAGAAGTAGTTAATTTAGAGTTTTTAATTTTAAACTATTAACAAAATGCAGATCTTCAAGTAAATAACTTATAGAACAAAAGTAGTTAATTTAGAGTTTTTAATTTTAAACTATTAACAAAATTCTGTTCTTCAAGTAAATAACTTATAGAACAAAAGTAGTTATTTTAGAGTTTTCAATTTTAAACTATTAACAAAATTCTGATCTTCAAGTAAATAACTTATAGAACAGAAGTAGTTAATTTAGAGTTTTTAATTTTAAACTACTAACAAAATGCAGATCTTCAAGCAAATAACTTATAGAACAAAATTAGTTATTTTAGGGTTTTCAATTTTAAACTATTATAAAATTCTGATCTTCAAGAAAATAACTTAAAGAACTCAAGTATTAGTTAGAAGATTTTGACTTTACATTGCTACAAAATTCTGTTCTTCAAGTAAATAACCTATAGAACAAAAGTAGTTATTTTAGGGTTTTCAATTTTAAACTATTAACAATATTCTGATCTTCAAGTAAATAACTTATAGAACAGAAGTAGTTAATTTAGAGTTTTTAATTTAAAACTATTAACAAAATGCAGATCTTCAAGTAAATAACTTATAGAACAAAAGTAGTTATTTTAGGGTTTTCAATTTTAAACTATTAACAAAATACTGATCTTCATGTAAATAACTTATAGAACAGAAGTAGTTAATTTAGAGTTTTTAATTTTAAACTATTAACAAAATGCAGATCTGCAAGTAAATAACTTATAGAACAAAAGTAGTTATTTTAGGGTTTTCAATTTAAAACGATTAGCAAAATTCTGATCTTCAAGTAAATAACTTAAAGAACTAAAGTATTAGTTAGAAGATTTTGATTTTATAATGCTACAAAATTCTGTTCTTCAAGTAAATAACTTATAGAACAAAAGTAGTTATTTTCGAGTTTTCAATTTTAAATTATTAACAATATTCTGATCTTCATGTAAATAACTTATAGAACAGAAGTAGTTATTTTAGGGTTTTCAATTTTAAACTATTAACAAAATTCTGATCTTCAAGTAAATAACTTAAGGAACTAAAGTATTAGTTAGAAGATTTTGATTTTAAATTGCTACAAAATTCTGTTCTACAAGTAAATAACTTATAGAACAAAAGTAGTTATTTTAGGGTTTTCAATTTTAAAATATTAACAAAATACTGATCTTCATGTAAATAACTTATAGAACAAAAGTAGTTATTTTAGGGTTTTCAATTTTAAACTATTAACAAAATTCTGATCTTCAAGTAAATAACTTAAGGAACTAAAGTATTAGTTAAAAGATTTTGATTTTAAATTGCTACAAAATTCTGTTCTACAAGTAAATAACTTATAGAACAAAAGTAGTTATTTTAGAGTTTTCAATTTTAAACTATTAACAATATTCTGATCTTCAAGTAAATAACTTATAGAACAGAAGTAGTTAATTTAGAGTTTTTAATTTAAAACTATTAACAAAATGCAGATCTTCAAGTAAATAACTTATAGAACAAAAGTAGTTATTTTAGGGTTTTCAATTTTAAACTATTAACAAAATACTGATCTTCATGTAAATAACTTATAGAACACAAGTAGTTAATTTAGAGTTTTTAATTTTAAACTATTAACAAAATGCAGATCTGCAAGTAAATAACTTATAGAACAAAAGTAGTTATTTTAGGGTTTTCAATTTAAAACGATTAGCAAAATTCTGATCTTCAAGTAAATAACTTAAAGAACTAAAGTATTAGTTAGAAGATTTTGATTTTACAATGCTACAAAATTCTGTTCTTCAAGTAAATAACTTATAGAACAAAAGTAGTTATTTTCGAGTTTTCAATTTTAAACTATTAACAATATTCTGATCTTCATGTAAATAACTTATAGAACAGAAGTAGTTAATTTAGAGTTTTTAATTTTAAACTATTAACAAAATGCAGATCTTCAAGTAAATAACTTATAGAACAAAAGTAGTTATTTTAGGGTTTTCAATTTTAAACTATTAACAAAATTCTGATCTTCAAGTAAATAACTTAAGGAACTAAAGTATTAGTTAGAAGATTTTTATTTTAAATTGCTACAAAATTCTGTTCTTCAAGTAATTAACTTATAGAACAAAAGTAGTTATTTTAGAGTTTTCAATTTTAAACTATTAACATCATTTTGATCTTCAAGTAAATAACTTATAGAACAGAAGTAGTTAATTTAGAGTTTTTAATGTTAAACTATTAACAAAATGCAAATCTTCAAGTAAATAACTTATAGAACAAAAGTAGTTATTTTAGGGTTTTCAATTTTAATCTATTAACAAAATTCTGATCTTCAAGTAAATAACTTAAGGAACTAAAGTACTAGTTAGAAGATTTTGATTTTAAATTGCTACAAAATTCTGTTCTTCAAGTAAATAACTTATAGAACAAAAGCAGTTATTTTAGAGTTTTCAATTTTAAACTATTAACAAAATTCTGATCTTCATGTAAATAACTTATAGAACAGAAGTAGTTAATTTAGAGTTTTTAATTTTAAACTATTGACAAAATTCTGATCTTCAAGTAAATAACTTAAGGAACTAAAGTATTAGTTAGAAGATTTTAATTTTAAATTGCTACAAAATTCTGTTCTTCAAGTAAATAACTTATAGAACAAAAGTAGTTATTTTAGAGTTTTCAATTTTAAACTATTAACAAAATTCTGATCTTCATGTAAATAACTTATAGAACAGAAGTAGTTAATTTAGAGTTTTTAATTTTAAACTATTAACAAAATGCAGATCTTCAAGTAAATAACTTATAGAACAAAAGTAGTTATTTTAGAGTTTTCAATTTTAAACTATTAACAATATTCTGATCTTCAAGTAAATAACTTATAGAACAGAAGTAGTTAATTTAGAGTTTTTAATTTTAAACTATTAACAAAATGCAGATCTTCAAGTAAATAACTTATAGAACAAAAGTAGTTAATTTAGAGTTTTTAATTTTAAACTATTAACAAAATTCTGTTCTTCAAGTAAATAACTTATAGAACAAAAGTAGTTATTTTAGAGTTTTCAATTTTAAACTATTAACAAAATTCTGATCTTCAAGTAAATAACTTATAGAACAGAAGTAGTTAATTTAGAGTTTTTAATTTTAAACTACTAACAAAATGCAGATCTTCAAGCAAATAACTTATAGAACAAAATTAGTTATTTTAGGGTTTTCAATTTTAAACTATTATAAAATTCTGATCTTCAAGAAAATAACTTAAAGAACTCAAGTATTAGTTAGAAGATTTTGACTTTACATTGCTACAAAATTCTGTTCTTCAAGTAAATAACCTATAGAACAAAAGTAGTTATTTTAGGGTTTTCAATTTTAAACTATTAACAATATTCTGATCTTCAAGTAAATAACTTATAGAACAGAAGTAGTTAATTTAGAGTTTTTAATTTAAAACTATTAACAAAATGCAGATCTTCAAGTAAATAACTTATAGAACAAAAGTAGTTATTTTAGGGTTTTCAATTTTAAACTATTAACAAAATACTGATCTTCATGTAAATAACTTATAGAACAGAAGTAGTTAATTTAGAGTTTTTAATTTTAAACTATTAACAAAATGCAGATCTGCAAGTAAATAACTTATAGAACAAAAGTAGTTATTTTAGGGTTTTCAATTTAAAACGATTAGCAAAATTCTGATCTTCAAGTAAATAACTTAAAGAACTAAAGTATTAGTTAGAAGATTTTGATTTTATAATGCTACAAAATTCTGTTCTTCAAGTAAATAACTTATAGAACAAAAGTAGTTATTTTCGAGTTTTCAATTTTAAACTATTAACAATATTCTGATCTTCATGTAAATAACTTATAGAACAGAAGTAGTTAATTTAGAGTTTTTAATTTTAAACTATTAACAAAATGCAGATCTTCAAGTAAATAACATATAGAACAAAAGTAGTTATTTTAGGGTTTTCAATTTTAAACTATTAACAAAATTCTGATCTTCAAGTAAATAACTTAAGGAACTAAAGTATTAGTTAGAAGATTTTGATTTTAAATTGCTACAAAATTCTGTTCTTCAAGTAAATAACTTATAGAACAAAAGTAGTTATTTTAGAGTTTTCAATTTTAAACCATTAACATCATTCTGATCTTCAAGTAAATAACTTATAGAACAGAAGTAGTTAATTTAGAGTTTTTAATGTTAAACTATTAACAAAATGCAAATCTTCAAGTAAATAACTTATAGAACAAAAGTAGTTATTTTAGGGATTTCAATTTTTATCTATTAACAAAATTCTGATCTTCAAGTAAATAACTTAAGGAACTAAAGTATTAGTTAGAAGATTTTGATTTTAAATTGCTACAAAATTCTGTTCTTCAAGTAAATAACTTATAGAACAAAAGTAGTTATTTCAGAGTTTTCAATTATAAACTATTAACAAAATTCTGATCTTCATGTAAATAACTTATAGAACAGAAGTAGTTAATATAGAGTTTTTAATTTTAAACTATTGACAAAATTCTGATCTTCAAGTAAATAACTTAAGGAACTAAAGTATTAGTTAGAAGATTTTAATTTTAAATTGCTACAAAATTCTGTTCTTCAAGTAAATAACTTATAGAACAAAAGTAGTTATTTTAGAGTTTTCAATTTTAAACTATTAACAAAATTCTGATCTTCATGTAAATAACTTATAGAACAGAAGTAGTTAATTTAGAGTTTTTAATTTTAAACTATTAACAAAATGCAGATCTTCAAGTAAATAACTTATAGAACAAAAGTAGTTATTTTAGAGTTTTCAATTTTAAACTATTAACAATATTCTGATCTTCAAGTAAATAACTAATAGAACAGAAGTAGTTAATTTAGAGTTTTTAATTTTAAACTATTAACAAAATGCAGATCTTCAAGTAAATAACTTATAGAACAAAAATAGTTATTTTAGGGTTTTCAATTTTAAACTATTAACAAAATACTGATTTTCATGTACTTAACTTATAGAACAGAAGTAGTTAATTTAGAGTTTTTAATTTTAAACTATTAACAAAATGCAGATCTTCAAGTAAATAACTTATAGAACAAAAGTAGTTATTTTAGGGTTTTCAATTTTAAACTATTAGCAAAATTCTGATCTTCAAGTAAATAACTTAAAGAACTAAAGTATTAGTTAGAAGATTTTGATTTTACATTGCTACAAAATTCTGTTCTTCAAGTAAATAACTTATAGAACAAAAGTAGTTATTTTAGGGTTTTCAATTTTAAACTATTAACAAAATACTGATCCTTATGTAAATAACTTAAAGAACTAAAGTATTAGTTAGAAGATTTTGATTTTACATTGCTACAAAATTCTGTTCTTCAAGTAAATAACTTATAGAACAAAAGTAGTTATTTTAGAGTTTTCAATTTTAAACTATTAACAATATTCTGATCTTCAAGTAAATAACTTATAGAACAGAAGTAGTTAATTTAGAGTTTTTAATTTAAAACTATTAACAAAATGCAGATCTTCAAGTAAATAACTTATAGAACAAAAGTAGTTATTTTAGGGTTTTCAATTTTAAACTATTAACAAAATACTGATCTTCATGTAAATAACTTATAGAACAGAAGTAGTTAATTTAGAGTTTTTAATTTTAAACTATTAACAAAATGCAGATCTGCAAGTAAATAACTTATAGAACAAAAGTAGTTATTTTTGGGTTTTCAATTAAAAACGATTAGCAAAATTCTGATCTTCAAGTAAATAACTTAAAGAACAAAAGTAGTTAATTTCGAGTTTTCAATTTTAAACTATTAACAATATTCTGATCTTCATGTAAATAACTTATAGAACAAAAGTAGTTATTTTAGGGTTTTCAATTTTAAACTATTAACAAAATTCTGATCTTCAAGTAAATAACTTAAGGAACTAAAGTATTAGTTAGAAGATTTTGATTTTAAATTGCTACAAAATTCTGTTCTTCAAGTAAATAACTTATTGAACAAAAGTAGTTATTTTAGAGTTTTCAATTTTAAACTATTAACATCATTCTGATCTTCAAGTAAATAACTTATAGAACAGAAGTAGTTAATTTAGAGTTTTTAATGTTAAACTATTAACAAAATGCAAATCTTCAAGTAAATAACTTATAGAACAAAAGTAGTTATTTTAGGGTTTTCAATTTTAATCTATTAACAAAATTCTGATCTTCAAGTAAATAACTTAAGGAACTAAAGTATTAGTTAGAAGATTTTGATTTTAAATTGCTACAAAATTCTGTTCTTCAAGTAAATAACTTATAGAACAAAAGTAGTTATTTTAGAGTTTTCAATTTTAAACTATTAACAAAATTCTGATCTTCATGTAAATAACTTATAGAACAGAAGTAGTTAATTTAGAGTTTTTAATTTTAAACTATTGACAAAATTCTGATCTTCAAGTAAATAACTTAAGGAACTAAAGTATTAGTTAGAAGATTTTAATTTTATATTGCTACAAAATTCTGTTCTTCAAGTAAATAACTTATAGAACAAAAGTAGTTATTTTAGAGTTTTCAATTTTAAACTATTAACAAAATTCTGATCTTCATGTAAATAACTTATAGAACAGAAGTAGTTAATTTAGAGTTTTTAATTTTAAACTATTAACAAAATGCAGATCTTCAAGTAAATAACTTATAGAACAAAAGTAGTTATTTTAGAGTTTTCAATTTTAAACTATTAACAATATTCTGATCTTCAAGTAAATAACTTATAGAACAGAAGTAGTTAATTTAGAGTTTTTAATTTTAAACTATTAACAAAATGCAGATCTTCAAGTAAATAACTTATAGAACAAAAGTAGTTAATTTAGAGTTTTTAATTTTAAACTATTAACAAAATTCTGTTCTTCAAGTAAATAACTTATAGAACAAAAGTAGTTATTTTAGAGTTTTCAATTTTAAACTATTAACAAAATTCTGATCTTCAAGTAAATAACTTATAGAACAGAAGTAGTTAATTTAGAGTTTTTAATTTTAAACTACTAACAAAATGCAGATCTTCAAGCAAATAACTTATAGAACTAAATTAGTTATTTTAGAGTTTTCAATTTTAAACTATTAACAATATTCTGATCTTCAAGTAAATAACTTATAGAACAGAAGTAGTTAATATAGAGTTTTTAATTTAAAACTATTAACAAAATGCAGATCTTCAAGTAAATAACTTATAGAACAAAAGTAGTTATTTTAGGGTTTTCAATTTTAAACTATTAACAAAATACTGATCTTCATGTAAATAACTTATAGAACAGAAGTAGTTAATTTAGAGTTTTTAATTTTAAACTATTAACAAAATGCAGATCTGCAAGTAAATAACTTATAGAACAAAAGTAGTTATTTTAGGGTTTTCAATTTAAAACGATTAGCAAAATTCTGATCTTCAAGTAATAACTTAAAGAACTAAAGTATTAGTTAGAAGATTTTGATTTTACAATGCTACAAAATTCTGTTCTTCAAGTAAATAACTTATAGAACAAAAGTAGTTATTTTCGAGTTTTCAATTTTAAACTATTAACAATATTCTGATCTTCATGTAAATAACTTATAGAACAGAAGTAGTAAATTTAGAGTTTTTAATTTTAAACTATTAACAAAATGCAGATCTTCAAGTAAATAACATATAGAACAAAAGTAGTTATTTTAGGGTTTTCAATTTTAAACTATTAACAAAATTCTGATCTTCAAGTAAATAACTTAAGGAACTACAGTATTAGTTAGAAGATTTTGATTTTAAATTGCTACAAAATTCTGTTCTTCAAGTAAATAACTTATAGAACAAAAGTAGTTATTTTAGAGTTTTCAATTTTAAACCATTAACATCATTCTGATCTTCAAGTAAATAACTAATAGAACAGAAGTAGTTAATTTAGAGTTTTTAATGTTAAACTATTAACAAAATGCAAATCTTCAAGTAAATAACTTATAGAACAAAAGTAGTTATTTTAGGGATTTCAATTTTTATCTATTAACAAAATTCTGATCTTCAAGTAAATAACTTAAGGAACTAAAGTATTAGTTAGAAGATTTTGATTTTAAATTTCTACAAAATTCTGTTCTTCAAGTAAATAACTTATAGAACAAAAGTAGTTATTTCAGAGTTTTCAATTTTAAACTATTAACAAAATTCTGATCTTCATGTAAATAACTTATAGAACAGAAGTAGTTAATATAGAGTTTTTAATTTTAAACTATTGACAAAATTCTGATCTTCAAGTAAATAACTTAAGGAACTAAAGTATTAGTTAGAAGATTTTAGTTTTAAATTTCTACAAAATTCTGTTCTTCAAGTAAATAACTTATAGAACAAAAGTAGTTATTTTAGAGTTTTCAATTTTAAACTATTAACAAAATTCTGATCTTCATGTAAATAACTTATAGAACAGAAGTAGTTAATTTAGAGTTTTTAATTTTAAACTATTAACAAAATGCAGATCTCAAGTAAATAACTTATAGAACAAAAGTAGTTATTTTAGAGTTTTCAATTTTAAACTATTAACAATATTCTGATCTTCAAGTAAATAACTTATAGAACAGAAGTAGTTAATTTAGAGTTTTTAATTTTAAACTATTAACAAAATGCAGATCTTCAAGTAAATAACTTATAGAACAAAAGTAGTTAATTTAGAGTTTTTAATTTTAAACTATTAACAAAATTCTGTTCTTCAAGTAAATAACTTATAGAACAAAAGTAGTTATTTTAGAGTTTTCAATTTTAAACTATTAACAAAATTCTGATCTTCAAGTAAATAACTTATAGAACAGAAGTAGTTAATTTAGAGTTTTTAATTTTAAACTACTAACAAAATGCAGATCTTCAAGCAAATAACTTATAGAACAAAATTAGTTATTTTAGGGTTTTCAATTTTAAACTATTATAAAATTCTGAGCTTCAAGAAAATAACTTAAAGAACTAAAGTATTAAGTAGAAGATTTTGACTTTACATTGCTACAAAATTCTGTTCTTCAAGTAAATAACCTATAGAACAAAAGTAGTTATTTCAGAGTTTTCAATTTTAATCTATTAACAAAATTCTGATCTTCATGTAAATAACTTATAGAACAGAAGTAGTTAATTTAGAGTTTTAAATTTTAAACTATTAACAAAATTCTGATCTTCAAGTAAATAACTTAAGGAACTAAAGTATTAGTTAGAAGATTTTAATTTTAAATTGCTAAAAAATTCTGTTCTTCAAGTAAATAACTTATAGAACAAAAGTAGTTATTTTAGAGTTTTCAATTTTAAACTATTAACAAAATTCTGATCTTCATGTAAATAACTTATAGAACAGAAGTAGTTAATTTAGAGTTTTTAATTATAAACTATTAACAAAATGCAGATCTTCAAGTAAATAACTTATAGAACAAAAGTAGTTATTTTAGAGTTTTCAATTTTAAACTATTAACAAAATTCTGATCTTCATGTAAATAACTTATAGAACAGAAGTAGTTAATTTAGAGTTTTTAATTTTAAACTATTAACAAAATGCAGATCTTCAAGTAAATAACTTATAGAACAAAAGCAGTAACTTTAGGGTTTTCAATTTTAAACTATTAGCAAAATTCTGATCTTCAAGTAAATAACTTAAAGAACTAAAGTATTAGTTAGAAGATTTTGATTTTACATTGCTACAAAATTCTGTTCTTCAAGTAAATAACTTGTAGAACAAAAGTAGTTATTTTAGAGTTTTCAATTTTAAACTATTAACAATATTTTGATCTTCATATAAATAACTTATAGAACAGAAGTAGTTATTTTAGGGTTTTCAATTTTAAACTATTAACAAAATTCTGATCTTCAAGTAAATAACTTAAGGAACTAAAGTATTAGTTAGAAGATTTTGATTTTAAATTGCTACAAAATTCTGTTCTACAAGTAAATAACTTATAGAACAAAAGTAGTTATTTTAGAGTTTTCAATTTTAAACTATTAACAATATTCTGATCTTCAAGTAAATAACTTATAGAACAAAAGTAGTTATTTTAGGGTTTTCAATTTTAAACTATTAGCAAAATTCTGATCTTCAAGTAAATAACTTAAGAAACCAAAGTATTAGTTAGAAGATTTTGATTTTAAATTGCTACAAAATTCTGTTCTACAAGTAAATAACTTATAGAACAAAAGTAGTTATTTTAGGGTTTTCAATTTTAAACTATTAACAAAATACTGATCTTCATGTAAATAACTTATAGAACAAAAGTAGTTATTTTAGGGTTTTCAATTTTAAACTATTAACAAAATTCTGATCTTCAAGTAAATAACTTAAGGAACTAAAGTATTAGTTAGAAGATTTTGATTTTAAATTGCTACAAAATTCTGTTCTACAAGTAAATAACTTATAGAACAAAAGTAGTTATTTTAGAGTTTTCAATTTTAAACTATTAACAATATTTTGATCTTCAAGTAAATAACTTATAGAACAGAAGTAGTTAATTTAGAGTTTTTAATTTTAAACTATTAACAAAATGCAGATCTTCAAGTAAAAAACTTATAGAAAAAAGTAGTTATTTTAGGGTTTTCAATTTTAAACTATTAGCAAAATTCTGATCTTCAAGTAAATAACTTATAGAACAGAAGTAGTTAATTTAGAGTTTTTAATTTTAAACTATTAACAAAATGCAGATCTTCAAGTAAATAAATTATAGAACAAAAGTAGTTATTTTAGGGTTTTCAATTTTAAACTATTAACAAAATACTGATCTTCATGTAAATAACTTATTGAACAGAAGTAGTTAATTTAGAGTTTTTAATTTTAAACTATTAACAAAATGCAGATCTTCAAGTAAATAACTTATAGAACAAAAGTAGTTATTTTAGGGTTTTCAATTTTAAACTATTAGCAAAATTCTGATCTTCAAGTAAATAACTTAAAGAACTAAAGTATTAGTTAGAAGATTTTGATTTTACATTGCTACAAAATTCTGTTCTTCAAGTAAATAACTTGTAGAACAAAAGTAGTTATTTTAGAGTTTTCAATTTTAAACTATTAACAATATTTTGATCTTCATGTAAATAACTTATAGAACAGAAGTAGTTAATTTAGAGTTTTTAATTTTAAACTATTAACAAAATGCAAATCTTCAAGTAAATAACTTATAGAACAAAAGTAGTTATTTTAGGGTTTTCAATTTTAAACTATTAGCAAAATTCTGATCTTCAAGTAAATAACTTATAGAACAAAAGTAGTTATTTTAGGGTTTTCAATTTTAAACTATTAGCAAAATTCTGATCTTCAAGTAAATAACTTAAGGAACCAAAGTATTAGTTAGAAGATTTTGATTTTAAATTGCTACAAAATTCTGTTCTACAAGTAAATAACTTATAGAACAAAAGTAGTTATTTTAGGGTTTTCAATTTTAAACTATTAACAAAATACTGATCTTCATGTAAATAACTTATAGAACAAAAGTAGTTATTTTAGGGTTTTCAATTTTAAACTATTAACAAAATTCTGATCTTCAAGTAAATAACTTAAGGAACTAAAGTATTAGTTAGAAGATTTTGATTTTAAATTGCAACAAAATTCTGTTCTACAAGTAAATAACTTATAGAACAAAAGTAGTTATTTTAGAGTTTTTAATTTTAAACTATTAGCAATATTCTGATCTTCAAGTAAATAACTTATAGAACAGAAGTAGTTAATTTAGAGTTTTAATTTAAAACTATTAACAAAATGCAGATCTTCAAGTAAATAACTTATAGAACAAAAGTAGTTATTTTAGGGTTTTCAATTTTAAACTATTAACAAAATACTGATCTTCATGTAAATAACTTATAGAACAGAAGTAGTTAATTTAGAGTTTTTAATTTTAAACTATTAACAAAATGCAGATCTGCAAGTAAATAACTTATAGAACAAAAGTTGTTATTTTCGAGTTTTCAATTTTAAACTATTAACAATATTCTGATCTTCATGTAAATAACTTATAGAACAGAAGTAGTTAATTTAGAGTTTTTAATTTTAAACTATTAACAAAATGCAGATCTTCAAGTAAATAACTTATAGAACAAAAGTAGTTATTTTAGGGTTTTCAATTTTAAACTATTAACAAAATTCTGATCTTCAAGTAAATAACTTAAGGAACTAAAGTGTTAGTTAGAAGATTTTGATTTGAAATTGCTACAAAATTCTGTTCTTCAAGTAAATAACTTATAGAACAAAAGTAGTTATTTTAGAGTTTTCAATTTTAAACTATTAACATCATTCTGATCTTCAAGTAAATAACTTATAGAACAGAAGTAGTTAATTTAGAGTTTTTAATGTTAAACTATTAACAAAATGCAAATCTTCAAGTAAATAACTTATAGAACAAAAGTAGTTATTTTAGGGTTTTCAATTTTAATCTATTAACAAAATTCTGATCTTCAAGTAAATAACTTAAGGAACTAAAGTATTAGTCAGAAGATATTGATTTTAAATTGCTACAAAATTCTGTTCTTCATGTAAATAAATTATAGAACAAAAGTAGTTATTTTAGAGTTTTCAATTTTAAACTATTAACAAAATTCTGATCTTCATGTAATTAACTTATAGAACAGAAGTAGTTAATTTAGAGTTTTTAATTTTAAACTATTAACAAAATGCAGATCTTCAAGTAAATAACTTAAGGAACTAAAGTATTAGTTAGAAGATTTTGATTTTAAATTGCTACAAAATTCTGTTCTACAAGTAAATAACTTATAGAACAAAAGTAGTTATTTTAGGGTTTTCAATTTTAAAATATTAACAAAATACTGATCTTCATGTAAATAACTTATAGAACAAAAGTAGTTATTTTAGGGTTTTCAATTTTAAACTATTAACAAAATTCTGATCTTCAAGAAAATAACTTAAAGAACTAAAGTATTAGTTAGAACATTTTGACTTTACATTGCTACAAAATTCTGTTCTTCAAGTAAATAACCTATAGAACAAAAGTAGTTATTTTAGGGTTTTCAATTTTAAACTATTAACAAAATTCTGATCTTCAAGTAAATAACTTAAGGAACTAAAGTATTAGTTAGAAGATTTTGATTTTAAATTGCTACAAAATTCTGTTCTACAAGTAAATAACTTATAAAACTAAAGTAGTTATTTTAGAGTTTTCAATTTTAAACTATTAACAATATTCTGATCTTCAAGTAAATAACTTATAGAACAAAAGTAGTTATTTTAGGGTTTTCAATTTTAAACTATTAACAAAATTCTGATCTTCAAGTAAATAACTTAAGGAACTAAAGTATTAGTTAGAAGATTTTGATTTTAAATTGCTACAAAATTCTGTTCTACAAGTAAATAACTTATAGAACAAAAGTAGTTATTTTAGAGTTTTCAATTTTAAAATATTAACAAAATACTGATCTTCATGTAAATAACTTATAGAACAAAAGTAGTTATTTTAGGGTTTTCAATTTTAAACTATTAACAAAATTCTGATCTTCAAGTAAATAACTTAAGGAACTAAAGTATTAGTTAGAAGATTTTGATTTTAAATTGCTACAAAATTCTGTTCTACAAGTAAATAACTTATAGAACAAAAGTAGTTATTTTAGAGTTTTCAATTTTAAACTATTAACAATATTCTGATCTTCAAGTAAATAACTTATAGAACAGAAGTAGTTAATTTAGAGTTTTTAATTTAAAACTATTAACAAAATGCAGATCTTCAAGTAAATAACTTATAGAACAAAAGTAGTTATTTTAGGGTTTTCAATTTTAAACTATTAACAAAATACTGATCTTCATGTAAATAACTTATAGAACAGAAGTAGTTAATTTAGAGTTTTTAATTTTAAACTATTAACAAAATGCAGATCTGCAAGTAAATAACTTATAGAACAAAAGTTGTTATTTTCGAGTTATCAATTTTAAACTATTAACAATATTCTGATCTTCATGTAAATAACTTATAGAACAGAAGTAGTTAATTTAGAGTTTTTAATTTTAAACTATTAACAAAATGCAGATCTTCAAGTAAATAACTTATAGAACAAAAGTAGTTATTTTAGGGTTTTCAATTTTAAACTATTAACAAAATTCTGATCTTCAAGTAAATAACTTATGGAACTAAAGTGTTAGTTAGAAGATTTTGATTTAAATTGCTACAAAATTCTGTTCTTCAAGTAAATAACTTATAGAACAAAAGTAGTTATTTTAGAGTTTTCAATTTTAAACTATTAACATCATTCTGATCTTCAAGTAAATAACTTATAGAACAGAAGTAGTTAATTTAGAGTTTTTAATGTTAAACTATTAACAAAATGCAAATCTTCAAGTAAATAACTTATAGAACAAAAGTCGTTATTTTAGGGTTTTCAATTTTAATCTATTAACAAAATTCTGATCTTCAAGTAAATAACTTAAGGAACTAAAGTATTAGTCAGAAGATTTTGATTTTAAATTGCTACAAAATTCTGTTCTTCAAGTAAATAAATTATAGAACAAAAGTAGTTATTTTAGAGTTTTCAATTTTAAACTATTAACAAAATTCTGATCTTCATGTAATTAACTTATAGAACAGAAGTAGTTAATTTAGAGTTTTTAATTTTAAACTATTAACAAAATGCAGATCTTCAAGTAAATAACTTAAGGAACTAAAGTATTAGTTAGAAGATTTTGATTTTAAATTGCTACAAAATTCTGTTCTACAAGTAAATAACTTATAGAACAAAAGTAGTTATTTTAGGGTTTTCAATTTTAAAATATTAACAAAATACTGATCTTCATGTAAATAACTTATAGAACAAAAGTAGTTATTTTAGGGTTTTCAATTTTAAACTATTAACAAAATTCTGATCTTCAAGAAAATAACTTAAAGAACTAAAGTATTAGTTAGAACATTTTGACTTTACATTGCTACAAAATTCTGTTCTTCAAGTAAATAACCTATAGAACAAAAGTAGTTATTTTAGGGTTTTCAATTTTAAACTATTAACAAAATTCTGATCTTCAAGTAAATAACTTAAGGAACTAAAGTATTAGTTAGAAGATTTTGATTTTAAATTGCTACAAAATTCTGTTCTACAAGTAAATAACTTATAGAACTAAAGTAGTTATTTTAGAGTTTTCAATTTTAAACTATTAACAATATTCTGATCTTCAAGTAAATAACTTATAGAACAAAAGTAGTTATTTTAGGGTTTTCAATTTTAAACTATTAACAAAATTCTGATCTTCAAGTAAATAACTTAAGGAACTAAAGTACCCAGACAGCACATAAACAACCAATGGACGTCCATTGAACATAGATTACTGGACATTAAAACGTCCACTGGACATCGAGATGGCACACAAATGGACGAATATCCGACGTCCATTTCTGGACGTCCATTGAACGTTATATAATGGACATCCATTGAACGTCGACTACTGGCCATTGAAATGTCCACAAGACGTCGAGATGGCACACAAATGGACGAATATCGGACGTCCATTTCTGGACGTCCATTGAACGTTATACAATGGACATACATTGAACGTTGACTACTGGCGATTGAAATGTCCAAAAGACGTCGAGATGGCACTCAAATGGACGAATATCGGACGTCCATTTCTGGACGTCCATTGAACGATATACAATGGACATACATTGAACGTTAACTACTGGCGATTAAAATGTCCAAAAGACGTCGAGATGGCACACAAATGGTCGAATATCGGACGTCCACTTCTGGACGTCCATTGAACGTTATACAATGGACATCCATTGAACGTCGGCTACTGGCCATTGAAATGTCCAAAAGACGTCGAGATGGCACACAAATGGACGAATATCGGACGTCCATTTCTGGACGTCCATTGAACATTGCCAACTGGCCATTGAAATGTCCAAAAGACGTCGAGATGGCACACAAATGGACGAATATCGGACGTCCATTGAACGTTATACAATCGACATCCATTGAACGTTGACTACTGGACATTAAAATGTGCAAATTAGGTCGAGATGGCACACGCATGGACGAATATCGGACGTCCATTTCTGGACGTCCATTGAACGTTATGCAATGGACATTCATTGAACGTTGACTACTGGACATTGAAATGTCCAAAATATGTCGAAATGGCACACGCATGGACGAATATCGAACGTCCATAGCTGGGCATTCAATGAACGTAGTACAATGGACGTCTATTGAACGTGGAAAAAACGAAATTGGAGGTAGGCAAATACAAATATTTTTTAAATATCAATGTTTAATCAAAAAAAGTAAACAAAAACAACTATAAATTTCAATTTAAGAAACTAAAGAAAAACAAAAAACTAGTTCTTTCGTTCTTTTGATCGCTTGAGCCACTTCATTATACTTTTTTCTAATTCGCTTTCTGTTGCTTGTTTGAAAGCAATGAGTCCGGCTTCTAAAAAAAATTGCTTTTGTACTTTATTTAAACCCAAAAATAAGTATACTAACGTTTTATAACCTTATTCATTTTTAGCGAAATAAACGGCTTCTTCCCCTTCTTTCCGAAGTAACTAAATTCGGAAGCCATTTTGTTGGTTAAGAGTTTTTCGGCAACTCGAGCAACAAAATTGTACGTCGTAGTGCCCCCCACGCGCGACAATTCCTTTACCTATAAACGATAAAATTAACAAACTAATTTTAAACTAGACTTGTAGTGCTTACCATTTTATTAACCTCCTCCTCTGAGTTTAATAAAATCTCTAAATCCTCCAAAGAAGTAGTATTAGTAATTGGAAGATTACATTTTGTGAAAATTGATTCCACTTCTTCGGGAAAATAAGTATGTTCTTTATTTTCGATTGCTTCCAGTCGTACGTTGATGTTGCTTACATCCCGTTGATGTTGCTTACAAGCCCGTTAGTACATTAAGCTTTCTTACTATCGACGTTAAAATGTCTAAAAAAAAAAGATTATAAGTATCAATTTAAAAATATATCAAAATATTAATTAAGTACCTCGATCAGATGACTGATTAATACCATCAGTGTGTGGATTTATACGAGGGGTAACCACGTTACCCGATGATAATAATAGTCAAAAATACGATATCAAAAGTAACGTTTTCTTTAAATTTGTGATTAAAATTGTCAAAAAATCCGATGAAAAAAGTTAATAAAACACGATAAAAAAATTTTAAAAATGCGATGAAAAAGTAAAACTTTACAATCACAAAATGTGAAAAAAAGCCAAATCGAAAAAAATTCTAAAATGCTACAGAAATAGTAAAGAAAAGTACTTACCTTGAGATGTTGCCTTGTTGAAGATTTAAATAAAAATGAACTCTGTAACGTTTTAGGCTACGTTGCTAGTGATTTGTTTGAACCTTTAAAACCTATTATGTTGGTATGGTTTTTTCAAAAAAGCGGTATTTTCAAAAAAACGGTAAACGGCAAGTTTAAAAAAATTTTTCAATATTTTTCAATGTAATCTCCTTGTATCGTAGGTAGATACACTTTTCCCAACGTTTCTGCTGTTTCTTTAACTCCTCCAAAAAATTTTATTTTTGAAATTCTGCAAAATACGCTTCTGTCTCGGCGATAACCTCCTTATTTGAGGTGTATTTTTTTTCTCCAAGCCATGTTTTCATATTGAGGAACTAAAAAGAATCGCAGGGAGCCAGGTTGGTTGGGTGAGTACGGTAGGTGCAGCAAATTTCGCTTAAAGAGGTCCAAACACTACTTCGACCAGGCCCGTAGCCAGGATTTCATTTGGGGGGGGGGGCACTAATAAAAATCTTTCGTAAAAAGTAACATTTTTGGCGTGTCGAAAATGCCCGCCCCTGGCTACGGGCCTGACTTCGACATTGACACACGTATGCGACACCTTTCTCACACATATCTTATCATTTAAAATAATAATTGCCGATCCTTACGACAAGCCTACAGCCTCTTTACCAAGTACTCGATTTCAAATGCTGTGGAGCAGCGGCGAGGGCGGGAATATTTTTAGCTAGTTAAATATTTACAATTCAATCACTAGCAATTCAGTAGTATTTCTTTTAAATTGGCAAAGGCAGTACCTATTGTAAGCACAGGAAGGTGCACAGAAGGTGGGTTACATTTCAGATACCTAAGGGGCTGTTCACAAATTACGTAACGGCCTTGGGGGGGGGATTAACAATTTGTTACGATTTGTTACGGTACATAACGGTTACACAACGCAATTTGTTATGATCTGTTACAATGGGGGGGGGGGGTTAAAAAACGTAAAAAAACTGCATTACGTAATTTGTGAACAGCCCCTAAATACAGAGGGATAATTTCGGTGGGCTGGGTCACATGGTGATGCTACTTGTACAACAATGTGCATTGAAAAATTTTTATATAAATAATCTAAAATTTCTAATTTTTAAAAAGAATTGAAATTTACAAACCGTTCATAGCATTTGTCATTATTTTTATGAGTTTATAATAGTATATTTTAATATTTGTAAAGGAATAAAACGGTAAGTTTTAACACAATAACCACAGTTTGCACTTTAAAGAATTTTATAAAGACAGGTAAATATTCTCGCAGCTGTTAAGGGAAAAACCCTTAATTTCAAAGTTTTCCTTAATCCTTGAAAGAGTGTTTTTAAGTACGCCTTTGTTATGTTTGTCCTTGGCGAGCTATTTTAGAAAAATTAAAAATTTATCCTTCTATAACTTAATTGCACTTGAGAAAAAGAAAGAAATAATGTACTTGCAGTCAAATGCAGTAAATTGCATTAACGGGGCGAAATTGATCACTGCTATATTATCTTCTTTATTTTTGTATTTGTTGACGCTGCAATAAACCGAAAAGTTTTTGCGAGAAATACAAAAATATAGCAAATTAAACATGGGCGTCTATAGGATTTTTTTCAGGTAGGGGCAAAATCAAAAAAAATTTTATTCGAACACAAATTCTACACTAAAAACTTTTAATGTTTTTTATTATTTGCAGAACAGACAAATTTCAAATTCCGTGGTCCTTTGCAAACTCAGTAATAACTTTCTCCACAAAATTTAAAGATTTAAGGCAAAATCCAGAGGGGGGCTGCCCCCCATGGACGCCCACGAAATTAAAGGTGATCGATTTCACCCCGTAATTGATCAATTTAGCTTAATTTTACTACTGTAATAAACAATAATAAGCAAATTACAAGTAAATATCAAAATTACATGTATAATTTGTCAATTTTGCAGTAATAAATATTTTAGATGTTAGAGTGTTATTTTTATCTATTACGTGTTTACTATTTTTATACAATATAGTCAATAAATATATTAACTGAATGTATATTAAATTAAATTATTAAAAAATAATAGATGCAATTTAATTTATTTTTAAAAAGTGATCAAATTTTGATCAAGTTTTAGGGATATTTTGGAATTAATTTGATAACTAACTTATGCTTCATAACCTATAATAAACAATTAAGACATAAATATTACGGGAATGAGCCAGTTCGTTGCAAAGCGATTTCGACGCAAAATTTATTGGTCGCATGGACTATTCGCCCCAAGACTGTTTGTCGCAAAATCAATTCGCCGCAAGGCCGTTTGCACAAAAGTGCAAAAAAAATAAAATATTATTATTATTATTTGTAATTTTAAAAACAACTTGAAAAAGTTAATAAGGAGATTAATGTATACGTACTTTACAATCTCTTCTTTCACAGCGATAGAATCGCGTCTTTTCGTCACTACTTAATCGTTCAAACGTATAAATATATATCCATCATTATGAAATTTTTCTTTACCGCGTTTACTTAATATTGACTTCTCTATTTTATTTTTAATTTATTTTTCAAAGTAAAATTAATCTATTTATATAGAAAAGTATTATACCAGTATTGTATCAATTAAAAAAAAACAAAAGAAAAATATCGCCGTTAATGCGATAATCCGATATGTAATTTTTGCGACCAAAAGGACCTCGGCCGTCCCGCAACGAAGCGGCCGCGACGATAAGTCCTAGACCCTTCATACTAGGGCGACAAACTAATTAGCACAATGTAAATAATCAAAATATTATGTGGATCTATATTGAACATAAATTGGACGTCTAGCGGATGTTTATCTGTGGCCATACAAATAATGTCGATACTTGACGTCCACCGTATATTTGAGTGTGGACGTAAAAAGACAGCCGATAATTGGACGTCTACTGGACGCACACTCCAAGTCGCTAGAATAATTTGCACAATGTAAATATTTAAAATATTATGTGGACCTTGGCTGGACATAAAATGGATGTCCAGCGGATATTTATCTGTGGACATACAAATAATGTCGTTACTTCGACGTCCAGCCGATATTTAAGCGTGGACGTACAAAGGCCGTCTATTATTGGACGTCCACGCGACGCACATACTAGGGCGATAAAATAATTTTTCACAATGTAAATAATCAAAATATTATGTGGATCTACATTGAACATAAATTGGACGTCTAGCGGATGTTTATCTGTGGACATACAAATAATGTCGATACTTGACGTCCACCGTATATTTGAGTATGGACGTAAAAAGACTGTTGATAATTGGACGTCTACTGGACGCACACTCCATGTCGTTAAATAATTAGCACAATGTAAATATTTAAAATATTATGCGAACCTTCGCTGGACATTTAATGGATGTCCTGATTATATTTATCTGTGGACATACGAATAATGTCGATACATGGACGTCCACCGGATATTTGAGTGTGGACGTAAAAAGACTGTCGATAATTGGACGTCCACTAGACGTACACTCCAAGTCGTTAAAATAATTATCACAATGTAAATATTCAAAATATTATGTGGACCTTGGCTGGACATAAATTGGACGTCTAGTGGATGTTTATCTGTGGACATACAAATAATGTCGATACTTGGACGTCCACCGCATATTTAAGTGTCGACGTACATAGGCCGTCTATAATTGGACGTTCACGGGACACACATTCTAAGGCGACAAAATAATTTGCACAAAGAATATAATCAGCATATTTTGTGGATCTTCATTGAACATAAATTGGACGTCTAGTGGATGTTTGTCTGTGGACATACAAATAATGTCGATACTTGGACGTCCATCGTATATTTGAATGTGGACGTAAAAAGACTGTCGATAATTGGAGGCCTACTGGACGCACACTCCAAGTCGCTAAAATAATTTGCACAATGTAAATATTTAAAATATTATGTGGTCCTTGGCTGGACATAAATTGGACGTCTAGCGGATGTTTATCTGTGGACATACAAATAATGTCGATACTTGGACGTCCACCGTATATTTGAGTATGGACGTAAAAAGACTGTCGATTATTGGACGTCTACTGGACGTACACTGCAAGTCGCTAAAATAATTAGCACAATGTAAATACTTAAAATATTATGTGGACTTTGGCTGGACATAAAATGGACGTCTAGAAAATGTTTATCTGCGGACATACAAATAATGTCGATACTTAGACGTCCACGCGACGCGCATACTAGGGCGACAAAATTATTTGCACAAAGAATATAATCAAAATATTATGTGGATCTTCATTGAACATAAATTGGACGTCCAGCGGATATTTAACTGTGGACATACAAATCATGTCGAGACTTGGACGTCCATCGGATATTTAAGCGTCGACGTACAATGGCCGTTGATAATTGGACGTCCACGCAACGCACATACTAGGGCGACAAAATAATTTGCACAAACAATATAATCAAAATATTTCTTGGATCTTCATTGAACATAAATTGGACGTCAAGCGGATATTTAACTGTGGACATACAAATCGTGTCGAGACTTGGACGTCCATCGGATATTTCAGCGTCGACGTACAATGGCCGTTGATAATTGGACGTCCACGCAACGCACATACTAGGGCGACAAAATAATTTGCACAAAGAATATAATCAAAATATTATGTGGATCTTCACTGAACATAAATTGGACGTCCAGCGGATATTTATCTGTGGACATACAAATAATGTCGAGATTTGGACGTCCAGCGGATATTTGAGTGTGGACGTAAAAAGACGGTCGATAATTGGACGTCCACTGGACGCACACTTCAAGTCGTTAAAATAAATAGCATAATGTAAATATTTAAAATATTATGTGGACCTTGACTGGACATAAAATGGATGTCTCTCGAATATTTATGCGCGGACGTACAATGGATATCGATAAATGGACGTCCACTGGACGACCATACAAAGTCTATGGACGTATGGACTTTTCTTGGACTTAAAATGGACGTCCAATGTTCGCCTTGTGCTGTCTGGGTATTAGTTAGAAGATTTTGATTTTAAATTGCTACAAAATACTGATCTTCATGTAAATAACTTATAGAACAAAAGTAGTTATTTTAGGGTTTTCAATTTAAAAACTATTAACAAAATTCTGATCTTCAAGTAAATAACTTAAGGAACTAAAGTATTAGTTAGAAGATTTTGATTTTAAATTGCTACAAAATTCTGTTCTACAAGTAAATAACTTATAGAACAAAAGTAGTTATTTTAGAGTTTTCAATTTTAAACTATTAACAATATTCTGATCTTCAAGTAAATAACTTATAGAACAGAAGTAGTTAATTTAGAGTTTTTAATTTAAAACTATTAACAAAATGCAGATCTTCAAGTAAATAACTTATAGAACAAAAGTAGTTATTTTAGGGTTTTCAATTTTAAACTATTAACAAAATACTGATCTTCATGTAAATAACTTATAGAACAGAAGTAGTTAATTTAGAGTTTTTAATTTTAAACTATTAACAAAATGCAGATCTGCAAGTAAATAACTTATAGAACAAAAGTTGTTATTTTCGAGTTATCAATTTTAAACTATTAACAATATTCTGATCTTCATGTAAATAACTTATAGAACAGAAGTAGTTAATTTAGAGTTTTTAATTTTAAACTATTAACAAAATGCAGATCTTCAAGTAAATAACTTATAGAACAAAAGTAGTTATTTTAGGGTTTTCAATTTTAAACTATTAACAAAATTCTGATCTTCAAGTAAATAACTTATGGAACTAAAGTGTTAGTTAGAAGATTTTGATTTTAAATTGCTACAAAATTCTGTTCTTCAAGTAAATAACTTATAGAACAAAAGTAGTTATTTTAGAGTTTTCAATTTTAAACTATTAACATCATTCTGATCTTCAAGTAAATAACTTATAGAACAGAAGTAGTTAATTTAGAGTTTTTAATGTTAAACTATTAACAAAATGCAAATCTTCAAGTAAATAACTTATAGAACAAAAGTCGTTATTTTAGGGTTTTCAATTTTAATCTATTAACAAAATTCTGATCTTCAAGTAAATAACTTAAGGAACTAAAGTATTAGTCAGAAGATTTTGATTTTAAATTGCTACAAAATTCTGTTCTTCAAGTAAATAAATTATAGAACAAAAGTAGTTATTTTAGAGTTTTCAATTTTAAACTATTAACAAAATTCTGATCTTCATGTAATTAACTTATAGAACAGAAGTAGTTAATTTAGAGTTTTTAATTTTAAACTATTAACAAAATGCAGATCTTCAAGTAAATAACTTAAGGAACTAAAGTATTAGTTAGAAGATTTTGATTTTAAATTGCTACAAAATTCTGTTCTACAAGTAAATAACTTATAGAACAAAAGTAGTTATTTTAGGGTTTTCAATTTTAAAATATTAACAAAATACTGATCTTCATGTAAATAACTTATAGAACAAAAGTAGTTATTTTAGGGTTTTCAATTTTAAACTATTAACAAAATTCTGATCTTCAAGAAAATAACTTATAGAACTAAAGTATTAGTTAGAACATTTTGACTTTACATTGCTACAAAATTCTGTTCTTCAAGTAAATAACCTATAGAACAAAAGTAGTTATTTTAGGGTTTTCAATTTTAAACTATTAACAAAATTCTGATCTTCAAGTAAATAACTTAAGGAACTAAAGTATTAGTTAGAAGATTTTGATTTTAAATTGCTACAAAATTCTGTTCTACAAGTAAATAACTTATAGAACTAAAGTAGTTATTTTAGAGTTTTCAATTTTAAACTATTAACAATATTCTGATCTTCAAGTAAATAACTTATAGAACAAAAGTAGTTATTTTAGGGTTTTCAATTTTAAACTATTAACAAAATTCTGATCTTCAAGTAAATAACTTAAGGAACTAAAGTATTAGTTAGAAGATTTTGATTTTAAATTGCTACAAAATTCTGTTCTACAAGTAAATAACTTATAGAACAAAAGTAGTTATTTTAGAGTTTTCAATTTTAAAATATTAACAAAATACTGATCTTCATGTAAATAACTTATAGAACAAAAGTAGTTATTTTAGGGTTTTCAATTTTAAACTATTAACAAAATTCTGATCTTCAAGTAAATAACTTAAGGAACTAAAGTATTAGTTAGAAGATTTTGATTTTAAATTGCTACAAAATTCTGTTATACAAGTAAATAACTTATAGAACAAAAGTAGTTATTTTAGAGTTTTCAATTTTAAACTATTAACAATATTCTGATCTTCAAGTAAATAACTTATAGAACAGAAGTAGTTAATTTAGAGCTTTTAATTTAAAACTATTAACAAAATGCAGATCTTCAAGTAAATAACTTATAGAACAAAAGTAGTTATTTTAGGGTTTTCAATTTTAAACTATTAACAAAATACTGATCTTCATGTAAATAACGTATAGAACAGAAGTAGTTAATTTAGAGTTTTTAATTTTAAACTATTAACAAAATGCAGATCTGCAAGTAAATAACTTATAGAACAAAAGTAGTTATTTTCGAGTTATCAATTTTAAACTATTATCAATATTCTGATCTTCATGTAAATAACTTATAGAACAGAAGTAGTTAATTTAGAGTTTTTAATTTTAAACTATTAACAAAATGCAGATCTTCAAGTAAATAACTTATAGAACAAAAGTAGTTATTTTAGAGTTTTCAATTTTAAACTATTAACAATATTCTGATCTTCAAGTAAATAACTTATAGAACAGAAGTAGTTAATTTAGAGTTTTTAATGTTAAACTATTAACAAAATGCAAATCTTCAAGTAAATAACTTATAGAACAAAAGTAGTTATTTTAGGGTTTTCAATTTTAATCTATTAACAAAATTCTGATCTTCAAGTAAATAACTTAAGGAACTAAAGTATTAGTCAGAAGATTTTGATTTTAAATTGCTACAAAATTCTGTTCTTCAAGTAAATAAATTATAGAACAAAAGTAGTTATTTTAGAGTTTTCAATTTTAAACTATTAACAAAATTCTGATCTTCATGTAAATAACTTATAGAACAGAAGTAGTTAATTTAGAGTTTTTAATTTTAAACTATTAACAAAATGCAGATTTTCAAGTAAATAACTTAAGGAACTAAAGTATTAGTTAGAAGATTTTGATTTTAAATTGCTACAAAATTCTGTTCTACAAGTAAATAACTTATAGAACAAAAGTAGTTATTTTAGGGTTTTCAATTTTAAACTATTAACAAAATTCTGATCTTCAAGAAAATAACTTAAAGAACTAAAGTATTAGTTAGAAGATTTTGACTTTACATTGCTACAAAATTCTGTTCTTCAAGTAAATAACCTATAGAACAAAAGTAGTTATTTTAGGGTTTTCAATTTTAAACTATTAACAAAATTCTGATCTTCAAGTAAATAACTTAAGGAACTAAAGTATTAGTTAGAAGATTTTGATTTTAAATTGCTACAAAATTCTGTTCTACAAGTAAATAACTTATAGAACTAAAGTAGTTATTTTAGAGTTTTTAATTTTAAACTATTAACAATATTCTGATCTTCAAGTAAATAACTTATAGAACAGAAGTAGTTAATTTAGAGTTTTTAATTTAAAACTATTAACAAAATGCAGATCTTCAAGTAAATAACTTATAGAACAAAAGTAGTTATTTTAGGGTTTTCAATTTTAAACTATTAACAAAATTCTGATCTTCAAGTAAATAACTTAAGGAACTAAAGTATTAGTTAGAAGATTTTGATTTTAAATTGCTACAAAATTCTGTTCTACAAGTAAATAACTTATAGAACTAAAGTAGTTATTTTAGAGTTTTCAATTTTAAACTATTAACAATATTCTGATCTTCAAGTAAATAACTTATAGAACAAAAGTAGTTATTTTAGGGTTTTCAATTTTAAACTATTAACAAAATTCTGATCTTCAAGTAAATAACTTAAGGAACTAAAGTATTAGTTAGAAGATTTTGATTTTAAATTGCTACAAAATTCTGTTCTACAAGTAAATAACTTATAGAACAAAAGTAGTTATTTTAGGGTTTTCAATTTTAAAATATTAACAAAATACTGATCTTCATGTAAATAACTTATAGAACAAAAGTAGTTATTTTAGGGTTTTCAATTTTAAACTATTAACAAAATTCTGATCTTCAAGTAAATAACTTAAGGAACTAAAGTATTAGTTAGAAGATTTTGATTTTAAATTGCTACAAAATTCTGTTCTACAAGTAAATAACTTATAGAACAAAAGTAGTTATTTTAGAGTTTTCAATTTTAAACTATTAACAATATTCTGATCTTCAAGTAAATAACTTATAGAACAGAAGTAGTTAATTTAGAGTTTTTAATTTAAAACTATTAACAAAATGCAGATCTTCAAGTAAATAACTTATAGAACAAAAGTAGTTATTTTAGGGTTTTCAATTTTAAACTATTAACAAAATACTGATCTTCATGTAAATAACTTATAGAACAGAAGTAGTTAATTTAGAGTTTTTAATTTTAAACTATTAACAAAATGCAGATCTGCAAGTAAATAACTTATAGAACAAAAGTAGTTATTTTCGAGTTATCAATTTTAAACTATTAACAATATTCTGATCTTCATGTAAATAACTTATAGAACAGAAGTAGTTAATTTAGAGTTTTTAATTTTAAACTATTAACAAAATGCAGATCTTCAAGTAAATAACTTATAGAACAAAAGTAGTTATTTTAGGGTTTTCAATTTTAAACTATTAACAAAATTCTGATCTTCAAGTAAATAACTTAAGGAACTAAAGTATTAGTTAGAAGATTTTGTTTTTAAATTGCTACAAAATTCTGTTCTTCAAGTAAATAACTTATAGAACAAAAGTAGTTATTTTAGAGTTTTCAATTTTAAACTATTAACATCATTCTGATCTTCAAGTAAATAACTTATAGAACAGAAGTAGTTAATTTAGAGTTTTTAATGTTAAACTATTAACAAAATGCAAATCTTCAAGTAAATAACTTATAGAACAAAAGTAGTTATTTTAGGGTTTTCAATTTTAATCTATTAACAAAATTCTGATCTTCAAGTAAATAACTTAAGGAACTAAAGTATTAGTCAGAAGATTTTGATTTTAAATTGCTACAAAATTCTGTTCTTCAAGTAAATAAATTATAGAACAAAAGTAGTTATTTTAGAGTTTTCAATTTTAAACTATCAACAAAATTCTGATCTTCATGTAAATAACTTATAGAACAGAAGTAGTTAATTTAGAGTTTTTAATTTTAAACTATTAACAAAATTCTGATCTTCAAGTAAATAACTTAAGGAACTAAAGTATTAGTTAGAAGATTTTAATTTTAAATTGCTACAAAATTCTGTTCTTCAAGTAAATAACTTATAGAACAAAAGTAGTTATTTTAGAGTTTTCAATTTTAAACTATTAACAAAATTCTGATCTTCATGTAAATAACTTATAGAACAGAAATAGTTAATTTAGAGTTTTTAATTTTAAACTATTAACAAAATGCAGATCTTCAAGTAAATAACTTATAGAACAAAAGTAGTTATTTTAGGGTTTTCATTTTTAAACTATTAACAAAATTCTGATCTTCATGTAAATAACTTATAGAACAGAAGTAGTTAATTTAGAGTTTTTAATTTTTTAACTATTAACAAAATTCTGATCTTCAAGTAAATAACTTAAGGAACTAAAGTATTAGTTAGAAGATTTTGATTTTAAATTGCTACAAAATTCTGTTCTACAAGTAAATAACTTATAGAACAAAAGTAGTTATTTTAGAGTTTTTAATTTTAAACTATTAACAATATTCTGATCTTCAAGTAAATAACTTATAGAACAGAAGTAGTTAATTTAGAGTTTTTAATTTAAAACTATTAACAAAATGCAGATCTTCAAGTAAATAACTTATAGAACAAAAGTAGTTATTTTAGGGTTTTCAATTTTAAACTATTAACAAAATACTGATCTTCATGTAAATAACTTATAGAACAGAAGTAGTTAATTTAGAGTTTTTAATTTTAAACTATTAACAAAATGCAGATCTGCAAGTAAATAACTTATAGAACAAAAGTAGTTATTTTAGGGTTTTCAATTTAAAACGATTAGCAAAATTCTGATCTTCAAGTAAATAACTTAAAGAACTAAAGTATTAGTTAGAAGATTTTGATTTTACAATGCTACAAAATTCTGTTCTACAAGTAAATAACTTATAGAACAAAAGTAGTTATTTTAGGGTTTTCAATTTTAAACTATTAACAAAATACTGATCTTCATGTAAATAACTTATAGAACAAAAGTAGTTATTTTAGGGTTTTCAATTTTAATCTATTAACAAAATTCTGATCTTCAAGTAAATAACTTAAGGAACTAAAGTATTAGTCAGAAGATTTTGATTTTAAATTGCTACAAAATTCTGTTCTTCAAGTAAATAAATTATAGAACAAAAGTAGTTATTTTAGAGTTTTCAATTTTAAACTATCAACAAAATTCTGATCTTCATGTAAATAACTTATAGAACAGAAGTAGTTAATTTAGAGTTTTTAATTTTAAACTATTAACAAAATTCTGATCTTCAAGTAAATAACTTAAGGAACTAAAGTATTAGTTAGAAGATTTTAATTTTAAATTGCTACAAAATTCTGTTCTTCAAGTAAATAACTTATAGAACAAAAGTAGTTATTTTAGAGTTTTCAATTTTAAACTATTAACAAAATTCTGATCTTCATGTAAATAACTTATAGAACAGAAATAGTTAATTTAGAGTTTTTAATTTTAAACTATTAACAAAATGCAGATCTTCAAGTAAATAACTTATAGAACAAAAGTAGTTATTTTAGGGTTTTCATTTTTAAACTATTAACAAAATTCTGATCTTCATGTAAATAACTTATAGAACAGAAGTAGTTAATTTAGAGTTTTTAATTTTTTAACTATTAACAAAATTCTGATCTTCAAGTAAATAACTTAAGGAACTAAAGTATTAGTTAGAAGATTTTGATTTTAAATTGCTACAAAATTCTGTTCTACAAGTAAATAACTTATAGAACAAAAGTAGTTATTTTAGAGTTTTTAATTTTAAACTATTAACAATATTCTGATCTTCAAGTAAATAACTTATAGAACAGAAGTAGTTAATTTAGAGTTTTTAATTTAAAACTATTAACAAAATGCAGATCTTCAAGTAAATAACTTATAGAACAAAAGTAGTTATTTTAGGGTTTTCAATTTTAAACTATTAACAAAATACTGATCTTCATGTAAATAACTTATAGAACAGAAGTAGTTAATTTAGAGTTTTTAATTTTAAACTATTAACAAAATGCAGATCTGCAAGTAAATAACTTATAGAACAAAAGTAGTTATTTTAGGGTTTTCAATTTAAAACGATTAGCAAAATTCTGATCTTCAAGTAAATAACTTAAAGAACTAAAGTATTAGTTAGAAGATTTTGATTTTACAATGCTACAAAATTCTGTTCTACAAGTAAATAACTTATAGAACAAAAGTAGTTATTTTAGGGTTTTCAATTTTAAACTATTAACAAAATACTGATCTTCATGTAAATAACTTATAGAACAAAAGTAGTTATTTTAGAGTTTTCAATTTTAAACTATTAACAATATTCTGATCTTCAAGTAAATAACTTATAGAACAAAAGTAGTTATTTTAGGGTTTTCAAATTTTAAACTATTAACAAAATTCTGATCTTCAAGTAAATAACTTAAGGAACTAAAGTATTAGTTAGAAGATTTTGATTTTAAATTGCTACAAAATTCTGTTCTACAAGTAAATAACTTATAGAACAAAAGTAGTTATTTTAGGGTTTTCAATTTTAAACTATTAACAAAATACTGATCTTCCTGTAAATAACTTATAGAACAAAAGTAGTTATTTTAGGGTTTTCAATTTTAAACTATTAACAAAATTCTGATCTTCAAGTAAATAACTTAAGGAACTAAAGTATTAGTTAGAAGATTTTGATTTTAAATTGCTACAAAATTCTGTTCTACAAGTAAATAACTTATAGAACAAAAGTAGTTATTTTAGAGTTTTTAATTTTAAACTATTAACAATATTCTGATCTTCAAGTAAATAACTTATAGAACAGAAGTAGTTAATTTAGAGTTTTTAATTTAAAACTATTAACAAAATGCAGATCTTCAAGTAAATAACTTATAGAACAAAAGTAGTTATTTTAGGGTTTTCAATTTTAAACTATTAACAAAATACTGATCTTCATGTAAATAACTTATAGAACAGAAGTAGTTAATTTAGAGCTTTTAATTTTAAACTATTAACAAAATGCAGATCTGCAAGTAAATAACTTATAGAACAAAAGTAGTTATTTTAGGGTTTTCAATTTAAAACGATTAGCAAAATTCTGATCTTCAAGTAAATAACTTAAAGAACTAAAGTATTAGTTAGAAGATTTTGATTTTACAATGCTACAAAATTCTGTTCTTCAAGTAACTAACTTATAGAACAAAAGTAGTTATTTTCGAGTTTTTAATTTTAAACTATTAACAATATTCTGATCTTCATGTAAATAACTTATAGAACAGAAGTAGTTAATTTAGAGTTTTTAATTTTAAACTATTAACAAAATGCAGATTTTCAAGTAAATAACTTATAGAACAAAAGTAGTTATTTTAGGGTTTTCAATTTTAAACTATTAACAAAATTCTGATCTTCAAGTAAATAACTTAAGGAACTAAAGTATTAGTTAGAAGATTTTGATTTTAAATTGCTACAAAATTCTGTTCTTCAAGTAAATAACTTATAGAACAAAAGTAGTTATTTTAGAGTTTTCAATTTTAAACTATTAACATCATTCTGATCTTCAAGTAAATAACTTATAGAACAGAAGTAGTTAATTTAGAGTTTTTAATGTTAAACTATTAACAAAATGCAAATCTTCAAGTAAATAACTTATAGAACAAAAGTAGTTATTTTAGGGTTTTCAATTTTAATCTATTAACAAAATTCTGATCTTCAAGTAAATAACTTAAGGAAGTAAAGTAATAGTCAGAAGATTTTGATTTTAAATTGCTACAAAATTCTGTTCTTCAAGTAAATAAATTATAGAACAAAAGTAGTTATTTTAGAGTTTTCAATTTTAAACTAATAACAAAATTCTGATCTTCATGTAAATAACTTATAGAACAGAAGTAGTTAATTTAGAGTTTTTAATTTTAAACTATTAACAAAATGCAGATCTTCAAGTAAATAACTTAAGGAACTAAAGTATTAGTTAGAAGATTTTGATTTTAAATTGCTACAAAATTCTGTTCTACAAGTAAATAACTTATAGAACAAAAGTAGTTATTTTAGGGTTTTCAATTTTAAACTATTAACAAAATTCTGATCTTCAAGAAAATAACTTAAAGAACTAAAGTATTAGTTAGAAGATTTTGACTTTACATTGCTACAAAATTCTGTTCTTCAAGTAAATAACCTATAGAACAAAAGTAGTTATTTTAGGGTTTTCAATTTTAAACTATTAACAAAATTCTGATCTTCAAGTAAATAACTTAAGGAACTAAAGTATTAGTTAGAAGATTTTGATTTTAAATTGCTACAAAATTCTGTTCTACAAGTAAATAACTTATAGAACTAAAGTAGTTATTTTAGAGTTTTTAATTTTAAACTATTAACAATATTCTGATCTTCAAGTAAATAACTTATAGAACAGAAGTAGTTAATTTAGAGTTTTTAATTTTAAACTATTAACAAAATGCAGATCTGCAAGTAAATAACTTATAGAACAAAAGTAGTTATTTTAGGGTTTTCAATTTAAAACGATTAGCAAAATTCTGATCTTCAAGTAAATAACTTAAAGAACTAAAGTATTAGTTAGAAGATTTTGATTTTACAATGCTACAAAATTCTGTTCTTCACGTAAATAACTTATAGAACAAAAGTAGTTATTTTCGAGTTTTTAATTTTAAACTATTAACAATATTCTGATCTTCATGTAAATAACTTATAGAACAGAAGTAGTTAATTTAGAGTTTTTAATTTTAAACTATTAACAAAATGCAGATCTTCAAGTAAATAACTTATAGAACAAAAGTAGTTATTTTAGGGTTTTCAATTTTAAACTATTAACAAAATTCTGATCTTCAAGTAAATAACTTAAGGAACTAAAGTATTAGTTAGAAGATTTTGATTTTAAATTGCTACAAAATTCTGTTCTTCAAGTAAATAACTTATAGAACAAAAGTAGTTATTTTAGAGTTTTCAATTTTAAACTATTAACATCATTCTGATCTTCAAGTAAATAACTTATAGAACAGAAGTAGTTAATTTAGAGTTTTTAATGTTAAACTATTAACAAAATGCAAATCTTCAAGTAAATATCTTATAGAACAAAAGTAGTTATTTTAGGGTTTTCAATTTTAATCTATTAACAAAATTCTGATCTTCAAGTAAATAACTTAAGGAACTAAAGTATTAGTCAGAAGATTTTGATTTTAAATTGCTACAAAATTCTGTTCTTCAAGTAAATAAATTATAGAACAAAAGTAGTTATTTTAGAGTTTTCAATTTTAAACTATTAACAAAATTCTGATCTTCATGTAAATAACTTATAGAACAGAAGTAGTTAATTTAGAGTTTTTAATTTTAAACTATTAACAAAATGCAGATCTTCAAGTAAATAACTTAAGGAACTAAAGTATTAGTTAGAAGATTTTGATTTTAAATTGCTACAAAATTCTGTTCTACAAGTAAATAACTTATAGAACAAAAGTAGTTATTTTAGGGTTTTCAATTTTAAACTATTAACAAAATTCTGATCTTCAAGAAAATAACTTAAAGAACTAAAGTATTAGTTAGAAGATTTTGACTTTACATTGCTACAAAATTCTGTTCTTCAAGTAAATAACCTATAGAACAAAAGTAGTTATTTTAGGGTTTTCAATTTTAAACTATTAACAAAATTCTGATCTTCAAGTAAATAACTTAAGGAACTAAAGTATTAGTTAGAAGATTTTGATTTTAAATTGCTACAAAATTCTGTTCTACAAGTAAATAACTTATAGAACTAAAGTAGTTATTTTAGAGTTTTTAATTTTAAACTATTAACAATATTCTGATCTTCAAGTAAATAACTTATAGAACAGAAGTAGTTAATTTAGAGTTTTTAATTTAAAACTATTAACAAAATGCAGATCTTCAAGTAAATAACTTATAGAACAAAAGTAGTTATTTTAGGGTTTTCAATTTTAAACTATTAACAAAATTCTGATCTTCAAGTAAATAACTTAAGGAACTAAAGTATTAGTTAGAAGATTTTGATTTTAAATTGCTACAAAATTCTGTTCTACAAGTAAATAACTTATAGAACTAAAGTAGTTATTTTAGAGTTTTCAATTTTAAACTATTAACAATATTCTGATCTTCAAGTAAATAACTTATAAAGGGTTTACCAATACGATGTTTGTTTTTAAATTTTAAAGGAAACACATACTTCGGATGAAAATGTTATGGATTTTTATTGATATGTAAAGTAGAAGGTCTGCCATTTATGAATGAAAAATAATATCCTTCAAATGTTCACCACGACCACGCTTACAGACATCGATTCTTTTGTCAAAATTTTCAATCACATTTTGGCATAATTGAGGCTCTATCTCACCAATGACACGTTTGATGTTGACTTTTAAGCCCCCAATGGTTTGTTGATTATCCGCATAGACTTGATCTTTCACATAGACCCACAAGAAATAGTCAAACGGTGTAAAATCGCACGATCTGAGGTGAAATTTATTGCAGAATTACGCGAAATTATTCGATCTAGAAATTTGGTTTGCAATAAAGCCATTGTTTCTCTGGCCGTGTGACATGTGGCGCCATCCTGTTAAAACCATATATCACTTACATCTATATCATCGATAATAGGTCAAAAATAATTTTTCAACGTGTCCCCAAATGTTGAGAACGTCGTGGAATTGACAAATTTGGTTGCTCTTCGACACTTTCACTTACAGCAGCGATATTTTCCGCTGAACGACCCAAACGAGTATGTACTGTTGTTGGTATGTTATATATTAAACCAGTAACCTTAAATTTATCCCCCAAATTCTCGATAGCGGTTTCAGAAGACCGATCATGACGACCAAAAATATCGCGAATTTTACAAAATGTTGTTTTCACACATCGACTATTTTCGTAATAGGCTTAAATGATTTTAATACAATTTTCAATTAAAATTGAAAACATTTTCACAAATGGCAAAGCTCCTGCTGTACATAAGATAAAAAAACTAAATGCCAGAACTGTCAAAATATCCTTTATGCCCCTATTGAAAAACAAACATCTTATTGGTAAACCCTGTAGAACAAAAGTAGTTATTTTAGGGTTTTCAATTTTAAACTATTAACAAAATTCTGATCTTCAAGTAAATAACTTAAGGAACTAAAGTATTAGTTAGAAGATTTTGATTTTAAATTGCTACAAAATTCTGTTCTACAAGTAAATAACTTATAGAACAAAAGTAGTTATTTTAGGGTTTTCAATTTTAAAATATTAACAAAATACTGATCTTCATGTAAATAACTTATAGAACAAAAGTAGTTATTTTAGGGTTTTCAATTTTAAACTATTAACAAAATTCTGATCTTCAAGTAAATAACTTAAGGAACTAAAGTATTAGTTAGAAGATTTTGATTTTAAATTGCTACAAAATTCTGTTCTACAAGTAAATAACTTATAGAACAAAAGTAGTTATTTTAGAGTTTTCAATTTTAAACTATTAACAATATTCTGATCTTCAAGTAAATAACTTATAGAACAGAAGTAGTTAATTTAGAGTTTTTAATTTAAAACTATTAACAAAATGCAGATCTTCAAGTAAATAACTTATAGAACAAAAGTAGTTATTTTAGGGTTTTCAATTTTAAACTATTAACAAAATACTGATCTTCATGTAAATAACTTATAGAACAGAAGTAGTTAATTTAGAGTTTTTAATTTTAAACTATTAACAAAATGCAGATCTGCAAGTAAATAACTTATAGAACAAAAGTAGTTATTTTCGAGTTATCAATTTTAAACTATTAACAATATTCTGATCTTCATGTAAATAACTTATAGAACAGAAGTAGTTAATTTAGAGTTTTTAATTTTAAACTATTAACAAAATGCAGATCTTCAAGTAAATAACTTATAGAACAAAAGTAGTTATTTTAGGGTTTTCAATTTTAAACTATTAACAAAATTCTGATCTTCAAGTAAATAACTTAAGGAACTAAAGTATTAGTTAGAAGATTTTGTTTTTAAATTGCTACAAAATTCTGTTCTTCAAGTAAATAACTTATAGAACAAAAGTAGTTATTTTAGAGTTTTCAATTTTAAACTATTAACATCATTCTGATCTTCAAGTAAATAACTTATAGAACAGAAGTAGTTAATTTAGAGTTTTTAATGTTAAACTATTAACAAAATGCAAATCTTCAAGTAAATAACTTATAGAACAAAAGTAGTTATTTTAGGGTTTTCAATTTTAATCTATTAACAAAATTCTGATCTTCAAGTAAATAACTTAAGGAACTAAAGTATTAGTCAGAAGATTTTGATTTTAAATTGCTACAAAATTCTGTTCTTCAAGTAAATAAATTATAGAACAAAAGTAGTTATTTTAGAGTTTTCAATTTTAAACTATTAACAAAATTCTGATCTTCATGTAAATAACTTATAGAACAGAAGTAGTTAATTTAGAGTTTTTAATTTTAAACTATTAACAAAATTCTGATCTTCAAGTAAATAACTTAAGGAACTAAAGTATTAGTTAGAAGATTTTAATTTTAAATTGCTACAAAATTCTGTTCTTCAAGTACTAAGTACTACGAACAAAAGTAGTTATTTTAGGGTTTTCAATTTTAAACTATTAACAAAATACTGATCTTCATGTAAATAACTTATAGAACAGAAGTAGTTAATTTAGAGTTTTTAATTTTAAATTTAAATTTAAATTTTAACTTATAGAACAAAAGTAGTTATTTTAGAGTTTTCAATTTTAAACTATTAACAAAATTCTGATCTTCATGTAAATAACTTATAGAACAGAAATAGTTAATTTAGAGTTTTTAATTTTAAACTATTAACAAAATGCAGATCTTCAAGTAAATAACTTATAGAACAAAAGTAGTTATTTTAGGGTTTTCATTTTTAAACTATTAACAAAATTCTGATCTTCATGTAAATAACTTATAGAACAGAAGTAGTTAATTTAGAGTTTTTAATTTTTTAACTATTAACAAAATTCTGATCTTCAAGTAAATAACTTATAGAACAAAAGTAGTTATTTTAGGGTTTTCATTTTTAAACTATTAACAAAATGCAGATCTTCAAGTAAATAACTTATAGAACAAAAGTAGTTATTTTAGGGTTTTCAATTTTAAACTATTAGCAAAATTCTAATCTTCTAGTAAATAACTTAAAGAACTAAAGTATTAGTTAGAAGATTTTGATTTTACATTGCTACAAAATTCTGTTCTTCAAGTAAATAACTTATAAAACAAAAGTAGTTATTTTAGAGTTTTCAATTTTAAACTATTAACAGTATTCTGATCTTCAAGTAAATAACTTATAGAACAGAAGTAGTTAATTTAGAGTTTTTAATTTTAAACTATTAACAAAATGCAGATCTTCAAGTAAATAACTTATAGAAAAAAAGTAGTTATTTTAGAGTTTTCAATTTTAAACTATTAACAAAATTCTGATCTTCAAGTAAATAACTTATAGAACAGAAGTAGTTAATTTAGAGTTTTTAATTTTAAACTATTAACAACATTCTGATCTTCAAGTAAATAACTTATAGAACAGAAGTAGTTAATTTAGAGTTTTTAATTTTAAACTATTAACAAAATCCAGATCTTCAAGTAAATAACTTATAGAACAAAAATAGTTATTTTAGGGTTTTCAATTTTAAACTATTAACAAAATTCTGATCTTCAAGTAAATAACTTAAAGAACTAAAGTATTAGTTTGAAGACTTCGATTTTAAATTGTCTACAAATTTCTGTTCTTTAAGTAAATAACTAAAAGAACAAAAGTAGTTATTTTAGAGTTTTCAATTTTGAACTATTAACAGTATTCTGATCTTCAAGTAATTAACTTATAGAACAGAAGTAGTTAATTTAGAGTTTTCAATTTTAAACTTTTAACAAAATGCAGATCTTTAAGTAAATAACTTATAGAACAAAAGCAGTTATTTTAGGGTTTTCAATTTTAAGCTATTAACAAAATTCTGATCTTCATGTAAATAACTTATAGAACAGAAGTAGTTAATTTAGAGTTTTTAATTTTAAACTATTAACAAAATTCTGATCTTCATGTAAATAACTTATAGAACAGAAGTAGTTAATTTATTAATTAGTTAATTAAGTAAATAACTTAAGGAACTAAAGTATTAGTTAGAAGATTTTAATTTTAAATTGCTACAAAATTCTGTTCTTCAAGTAAATAACTTATAGAACAAAAGTAGTTATTTTAGAGTTTTCAATTTTAAACTATTAACAAAATTCTGATCTTCATGTAAATAACTTATAGAACAGAAATAGTTAATTTAGAGTTTTTAATTTAAAACTATTAACAAAATGCAGATCTTCAAGTAAATAACTTATAGAACAAAAGTAGTTATTTTAGGGTTTTCAATTTTAAACTATTAACAAAATACTGATCTTCATGTAAATAACTTATAGAACAGAAGTAGTTAATTTAGAGTTTTTAATTTTAAACTATTAACAAAATGCAGATCTGCAAGTAAATAACTTATAGAACAAAAGTAGTTATTTTCGAGTTATCAATTTTAAACTATTAACAATATTCTGATCTTCATGTAAATAACTTATAGAACAGAAGTAGTTAATTTAGAGTTTTTAATTTTAAACTATTAACAAAATGCAGATCTTCAAGTAAATAACTTATAGAACAAAAGTAGTTATTTTAGGGTTTTCAATTTTAAACTATTAACAAAATTCTGATCTTCAAGTAAATAACTTAAGGAACTAAAGTATTAGTTAGAAGATTTTGTTTTTAAATTGCTACAAAATTCTGTTCTTCAAGTAAATAACTTATAGAACAAAAGTAGTTATTTTAGAGTTTTCAATTTTAAACTATTAACATCATTCTGATCTTCAAGTAAATAACTTATAGAACAGAAGTAGTTAATTTAGAGTTTTTAATGTTAAACTATTAACAAAATGCAAATCTTCAAGTAAATAACTTATAGAACAAAAGTAGTTATTTTAGGGTTTTCAATTTTAATCTATTAACAAAATTCTGATCTTCAAGTAAATAACTTAAGGAACTAAAGTATTAGTCAGAAGATTTTGATTTTAAATTGCTACAAAATTCTGTTCTTCAAGTAAATAAATTATAGAACAAAAGTAGTTATTTTAGAGTTTTCAATTTTAAACTATTAACAAAATTCTGATCTTCATGTAAATAACTTATAGAACAGAAGTAGTTAATTTAGAGTTTTTAATTTTAAACTATTAACAAAATTCTGATCTTCAAGTAAATAACTTAAGGAACTAAAGTATTAGTTAGAAGATTTTAATTTTAAATTGCAACAAAATTCTGTTCTTCAAGTAAATAACTTATAGAACAAAAGTAGTTATTTTAGAGTTTTCAATTTTAAACTATTAACAAAATTCTGATCTTCATGTAAATAACTTATAGAACAGAAATAGTTAATTTAGAGTTTTTAATTTTAAACTATTAACAAAATGCAGATCTTCAAGTAAATAACTTATAGAACAAAAGTAGTTATTTTAGGGTTTTCATTTTTAAACTATTAACAAAATTCTGATCTTCATGTAAATAACTTATAGAACAGAAGTAGTTAATTTAGAGTTTTTAATTTTTTAACTATTAACAAAATTCTGATCTTCAAGTAAATAACTTATAGAACAAAAGTAGTTATTTTAGGGTTTTCATTTTTAAACTATTAACAAAATGCAGATCTTCAAGTAAATAACTTATAGAACAAAAGTAGTTATTTTAGGGTTTTCAATTTTAAACTATTAGCAAAATTCTAATCTTCTAGTAAATAACTTAAAGAACTAAAGTATTAGTTAGAAGATTTTGATTTTACATTGCTACAAAATTCTGTTCTTCAAGTAAATAACTTATAAAACAAAAGTAGTTATTTTAGAGTTTTCAATTTTAAACTATTAACAGTATTCTGATCTTCAAGTAAATAACTTATAGAACAGAAGTAGTTAATTTAGAGTTTTTAATTTTAAACTATTAACAAAATGCAGATCTTCAAGTAAATAACTTATAGAAAAAAAGTAGTTATTTTAGAGTTTTCAATTTTAAACTATTAACAAAATTCTGATCTTCAAGTAAATAACTTATAGAACAGAAGTAGTTAATTTAGAGTTTTTAATTTTAAACTATTAACAACATTCTGATCTTCAAGTAAATAACTTATAGAACAGAAGTAGTTAATTTAGAGTTTTTAATTTTAAACTATTAACAAAATCCAGATCTTCAAGTAAATAACTTATAGAACAAAAATAGTTATTTTAGGGTTTTCAATTTTAAACTATTAACAAAATTCTGATCTTCAAGTAAATAACTTAAAGAACTAAAGTATTAGTTTGAAGACTTCGATTTTAAATTGTCTACAAATTTCTGTTCTTTAAGTAAATAACTAAAAGAACAAAAGTAGTTATTTTAGAGTTTTCAATTTTGAACTATTAACAGTATTCTGATCTTCAAGTAATTAACTTATAGAACAGAAGTAGTTAATTTAGAGTTTTCAATTTTAAACTTTTAACAAAATGCAGATCTTTAAGTAAATAACTTATAGAACAAAAGCAGTTATTTTAGGGTTTTCAATTTTAAGCTATTAACAAAATTCTGATCTTCATGTAAATAACTTATAGAACAGAAGTAGTTAATTTAGAGTTTTTAATTTTAAACTATTAACAAAATTCTGATCTTCATGTAAATAACTTATAGAACAGAAGTAGTTAATTTATTAATTAGTTAATTAAGTAAATAACTTAAGGAACTAAAGTATTAGTTAGAAGATTTTAATTTTAAATTGCTACAAAATTCTGTTCTTCAAGTAAATAACTTATAGAACAAAAGTAGTTATTTTAGAGTTTTCAATTTTAAACTATTAACAAAATTCTGATCTTCATGTAAATAACTTATAGAACAGAAATAGTTAATTTAGAGTTTTTAATTTAAAACTATTAACAAAATGCAGATCTTCAAGTAAATAACTTATAGAACAAAAGTAGTTATTTTAGGGTTTTCAATTTTAAACTATTAACAAAATACTGATCTTCATGTAAATAACTTATAGAACAGAAGTAGTTAATTTAGAGTTTTTAATTTTAAACTATTAACAAAATGCAGATCTGCAAGTAAATAACTTATAGAACAAAAGTAGTTATTTTCGAGTTATCAATTTTAAACTATTAACAATATTCTGATCTTCATGTAAATAACTTATAGAACAGAAGTAGTTAATTTAGAGTTTTTAATTTTAAACTATTAACAAAATGCAGATCTTCAAGTAAATAACTTATAGAACAAAAGTAGTTATTTTAGGGTTTTCAATTTTAAACTATTAACAAAATTCTGATCTTCAAGTAAATAACTTAAGGAACTAAAGTATTAGTTAGAAGATTTTGTTTTTAAATTGCTACAAAATTCTGTTCTTCAAGTAAATAACTTATAGAACAAAAGTAGTTATTTTAGAGTTTTCAATTTTAAACTATTAACATCATTCTGATCTTCAAGTAAATAACTTATAGAACAGAAGTAGTTAATTTAGAGTTTTTAATGTTAAACTATTAACAAAATGCAAATCTTCAAGTAAATAACTTATAGAACAAAAGTAGTTATTTTAGGGTTTTCAATTTTAATCTATTAACAAAATTCTGATCTTCAAGTAAATAACTTAAGGAACTAAAGTATTAGTCAGAAGATTTTGATTTTAAATTGCTACAAAATTCTGTTCTTCAAGTAAATAAATTATAGAACAAAAGTAGTTATTTTAGAGTTTTCAATTTTAAACTATTAACAAAATTCTGATCTTCATGTAAATAACTTATAGAACAGAAGTAGTTAATTTAGAGTTTTTAATTTTAAACTATTAACAAAATTCTGATCTTCAAGTAAATAACTTAAGGAACTAAAGTATTAGTTAGAAGATTTTAATTTTAAATTGCAACAAAATTCTGTTCTTCAAGTAAATAACTTATAGAACAAAAGTAGTTATTTTAGAGTTTTCAATTTTAAACTATTAACAAAATTCTGATCTTCATGTAAATAACTTATAGAACAGAAATAGTTAATTTAGAGTTTTTAATTTTAAACTATTAACAAAATGCAGATCTTCAAGTAAATAACTTATAGAACAAAAGTAGTTATTTTAGGGTTTTCATTTTTAAACTATTAACAAAATTCTGATCTTCATGTAAATAACTTATAGAACAGAAGTAGTTAATTTAGAGTTTTTAATTTTTTAACTATTAACAAAATTCTGATCTTCAAGTAAATAACTTATAGAACAAATGTAGTTATTTTAGGGTTTTCATTTTTAAACTATTAACAAAATGCAGATCTTCAAGTAAATAACTTATAGAAAAAAAGTAGTTATTTTAGGGTTTTCAATTTTAAACTATTAGCAAAATTCTAATCTTCTAGTAAATAACTTAAAGAACTAAAGTATTAGTTAGAAGATTTTGATTTTACATTGCTACAAAATTCTGTTCTTCAAGTAAATAACTTATAAAACAAAAGTAGTTATTTTAGAGTTTTCAATTTTAAACTATTAACAGTATTCTGATCTTCAAGTAAATAACTTATAGAACAGAAGTAGTTAATTTAGAGTTTTTAATTTTAAACTATTAACAAAATGCAGATCTTCAAGTAAATAACTTATAGAAAAAAAGTAGTTATTTTAGAGTTTTCAATTTTAAACTATTAACAAAATTCTGATCTTCAAGTAAATAACTTATAGAACAGAAGTAGTTAATTTAGAGTTTTTAATTTTAAACTATTAACAACATTCTGATCTTCAAGTAAATAACTTATAGAACAGAAGTAGTTAATTTAGAGTTTTTAATTTTAAACTTTTAACAAAATCCAGATCTTCAAGTAAATAACTTATAGAACAAAAATAGTTATTTTAGGGTTTTCAATTTTAAACTATTAACAAAATTCTGATCTTCAAGTAAATAACTTAAAGAACTAAAGTATTAGTTTGAAGACTTCGATTTTAAATTGTCTACACATTTCTGTTCTTTAAGTAAATAACTAAAAGAACAAAAGTAGTTATTTTAGAGTTTTCAATTTTGAACTATTAACAGTATTCTGATCTTCAAGTAATTAACTTATAGAACAGAAGTAGTTAATTTAGAGTTTTCAATTTTAAACTTTTAACAAAATGCAGATCTTTAAGTAAATAACTTATAGAACAAAAGCAGTTATTTTAGGGTTTTCAATTTTAAGCTATTAACAAAATTCTGATCTTCATGTAAATAACTTATAGAACAGAAGTAGTTAATTTAGAGTTTTTAATTTTAAACTATTAACAAAATTCTGATCTTCATGTAAATAACTTATAGAACAGAAGTAGTTAATTTATTAATTAGTTAATTAAGTAAATAACTTAAGGAACTAAAGTATTAGTTAGAAGATTTTTATTTTAAATTGCTACAAAATTCTGTTCTTCAAGTAAATAACTTATATAAATATAATATCAGTAATGAGCTAAGTTAACAATAAATCAAACAATAAATAAATAAATATTAGTTTGATTTATTGTTAACTTAGCTCATTACTGATATTATATTTATATAAATTTTCAAGAGCTAATAATTCTAATTATTTATTAAATAACTTATAGAACAAAAGTAGTTATTTTAGAGTTTTCAATTTTAAACTATTAACAAAATTCTGATCTTCAAGTAAATAACTTAAAGAACTATAGTATTAGTTTGAAGATCTCGATTTTAAATTGTCTACAAATTTCTGTTCTTTAATTAAAAAACTAAAAGAACAAAAGTAGTTAGTTTATAGCTTTAATTTGAAACTATTAACAAAATAGTGATTTTCAAATTAATAACTTATAGACCAGAAGTAGTTAACTTAGAGTTTTTAATTTTAAACTATTAACAAAATGCTGATTTTCAAGTAAATAACTTATAGAACAGAAGTAGTTAATTTAGAGTTTTTAATTTTAAACTAATAACAAAATGCAGATCTTCAAGTAAATAACTTATAGAACAAAAGTAATTATTTTAGGGTTTTCAATTTTAAACTATTAACAATATTCTGATCTTCAAGTAAATAACTTATAGAACAGAAGTGGTTAATTTAGAGTTTTTAATTTTAAACTATTAACAAAATGCAGATCTTCAAGTAAATAACTTATAGAACAAAAATAGTTATTTTGGGGTTTTCAATTTTAAACTATTAACAAAATTCTGATCTTCAAGTAAATAACTTAAAGAACTAAAGTATTAGTTTGAAGATCTCTATTTTAAATTGTCTACAAATTTCTGTTCTTTAAGTAAAAAACTAAAAGAACAAAAGTAGTTAGTTTATAGCTTTAATTTGAAACTATTAACAAAATAGTGATTTTCAAATAAATAACTTATAGAACAGAAGTAGTTAATTTAGAGTTTTTAATGTTAAACTATTAACAAAATGCAAATCTTCAAGTAAATATAGAACAGATTCTGATATAGAACAGATTCTGGTCTTCAAGTAAATAACTTAAAGAACTAAAGTATTAGTTAGAAGATTTTGATTTTACATTGCTACAAAATTCTGTTCTTCAAGTAAATAACTTATAGAACAAAAGTAGTTATTTTAGAGTTTTCAATTTTGAACTATTAACAGTATTCTGATCTTCAAGTAATTAACTTATAGAACAGAAGTAGTTAATTTAGAGTTTTTAATTTTAAACTATTAACAAAATGCGGATCTTTAAGTAAATAACTTATAGAACAAAAGTAGTTATTTTAGGGTTTTCAATTTTAAACTATTAACAAAATTCTGATCTTCATGTAAATAACTTATAGAACAGAAGTAGTTAATTTAGAGTTTTTAATTTTAAACTATTAACAAAATGCAGATCTTCAAGTAAATAACTTATAGAACAAAAGTAGTTATTTTAGGGTTTTCAATTTTAAACTATTAACAAAATTCTGATCTTCATGTAAATAACTTATAGAACAGAAGTAGTTAATTTATTAATTAGTTAATTAAGTAAATAACTTAAGGAACTAAAGTATTAGTTAGAAGATTTTGATTTTAAATTGCTACAAAATTCTGTTCTTCAAGTAAATAACTTATATAAATATAAAATCAGTAATGAGCTAAGTTAACAATAAATCAAACAATAAATAAATAAATATTAGTTTGATTTATTGTTAACTTAGCTCATTACTGATATTATATTTATATAAATTTTCAAGAGCTAATAATTCTAATTATTTATTAAATAACTTATAGAACAAAAGTAGTTATTTTAGAGTTTTCAATTTTAAACTATTAACAAAATTCTGATCTTCAAGTAAATAACTTAAAGAACTAAAGTATTAGTTTGAAGATCTCGATTTTAAATTGTCTACAAATTTCTGTTCTTTAATTAAAAAACTAAAAGAACAAAAGTAGTTAGTTTATAGCTTTAATTTGAAACTATTAACAAAATAGTGATTTTCAAATAAATAACTTATAGACCAGAAGTAGTTAACTTAGAGTTTTTAATTTTAAACTATTAACAAAATGCTGATTTTCAAGTAAATAACTTATAGAACAGAAGTAGTTAATTTAGAGTTTTTAATTTTAAACCAATAACAAAATGCAGATCTTCAAGTAAATAACTTATAGAACAAAAGTAATTATTTTAGGGTTTTCAATTTTAAACTATTAACAATATTCTGATCTTCAAGTAAATAACTTATAGAACAGAAGTGGTTAATTTAGAGTTTCTAATTTTAAACTATTAACAAAATGCAGATCTTCAAGTAAATAACTTATAGAACAAAAATAGTTATTTTAGGGTTTTCAATTTTAAACTATTAACAAAATTCTGATCTTCAAGTAAATAACTTAAAGAACTAAAGTATTAGTTTGAAGATCTCGATTTTAAATTGTCTACAAATTTCTGTTCTTTAAGTAAAAAACTAAAAGAACAAAAGTAGTTAGTTTATAGCTTTAATTTGAAACTATTAACAAAATAGTGATTTTCAAATAAATAACTTATAGAACAGAAGTAGTTAATTTAGAGTTTTTAATGTTAAACTATTAACAAAATGCAAATCTTCAAGTAAATATAGAACAGATTCTGATATAGAACAGATTCTGGTCTTCAAGTAAATAACTTAAAGAACTAAAGTATTAGTTTGAAGACTTCGATTTTAAATTGTCTACAATTTTCTGTTCTTTAAGTAAATAACTAAAAGAACAAAAGTAGTTAGATTATAGCTTTAATTTTAAACTATTAACAAAATGCAGATCTTCAAGTAAATAACTTATAGAACAAAAGTAGTTATTTTAGGGTTTTCAATTTTAAACTATTAGCAAAATTCTGATCTTCAAGTAAATAACTTAAAGAACTAAAGTATTAGTAAGAAGATTTTGATTTTACATTGCTACAAAATTCTGTTCTTCAAGTAAATAACTTATAGAACAAAAGTAGTTATTTTAGAGTTTTCAATTTTAAACTATTAACAGTATTCTGATCTTCAAGTATATAACTTATAGAACAGAAGTAGTTAAATTAGAGTTTTTAATTTTAAACTATTAACAAAATGCAGATCTTTAAGTAAATAACTTATAGAACAAAAGTAGTTATTTTAGGGTTTTCAATTTTAAACTTTTAACAAAATTCTGATATTCATGTAAATAACTTATAGAACAGAAGTAGTTAATTTAGAGTTTTTAATTTTAAACTATTAACAAAATGCAGATCTTCAAGTAAATAACTTATAGAACAAAAGTAGTTATTTTAGGGTTTTCAATTTTAAACTATTAACAAAATTCTGATCTTCATGTAAATAACTTATAGAACAGAAGTAGTTAATTTAGGGTTTTTAATTTTAAGCTATTAACTAAATTCTGATCTTCAAGTAAATAACTTAAGGAACTAAAGTATTAGTTAGAAGATTTTGATTTTAAATTGCTACAAAATTCTGTTCTTCAAGTAAATAACTTATAGAACAAAAGTAGTTATTTTAGAGTTTTCAATTTTAAACTATTAACAAAATTCTGATCTTCAATTAAATAACTTAAAGAACTAAAGTATTAGTTTAAAGATCTCGATTTTAAATTGTCTACACATTTCTGTTCTTTAAGTAAAAAACTAAAAGAACAAAAGTAGTTAGTTTATAGCTTTAATTTGAAACTATTAACAAAATAGTGATTTTCAAATAAATAACTTATAGACCAGAAGTAGTTAATTTAGAGTTTTTAATTTTAAACTAATAACAAAATGCAGATCTTCAAGTAAATAACTTATAGAACAAAAGTAATTATTTTAGGGTTTTCAATTTTAAACTATTAACAATATTCTGATCATCAAGTAAATAAATTATAGAACAGGAGTGGTTAATTTAGAGTTTTTAATTTTAAACTATTAACAAAATGCAGATCTTCAAGTAAATAAATTATAGAACAAAAATAGTTATTTTAGGGTTTTTAATGTTAAACTATTAGCAAAATTCTGATCTTCAAGTAAATAACTTAAAGAACTAAAGTATTAGTTAGAAGATTTTGATTTTACATTGCTACAAAATTCTGTTCTTCAAGTAAATAACTTATAGAACAAAAGTAGTTATTTTAGAAGTTTCAATTTTAAACTATTAACAGTATTCTGATCTTCAAGTAAATAACTCATAGAACAGAAGTAGTTAATATAGAGTTTTTAATTTTAAACTATTAACAAAATGCAGATCTTTAAGTAAATAACTTATAGAACGAAAGTAGTTATTTTAGGGTTTTCAATTTTAAACTATTAACAAAATTCTGATCTTCATGTAAATAACTTATAGAACAGAAGTAGTTAATTTAGAGTTTTCAATTTTAAACTATTAACAAAATGCAGATCTTCAAGTAAATAACTTATAGAACAAAAGTAGTTATTTTAGGGTTTTCAATTTTAAACTATTAACAAAATTCTGATCTTCATGTAAATAACTTATAGAACAGAAGTAGTTAATTTAGAGTTTTTAATTTTAAGCTATTAACAAAATTCTGATCTTCAAGTAAATAACTTAAGGAACTAAAGTATTAGTTAGAAGATTTTGATTTTAAATTGCTACAAAATTCTGTTCTTCAAGTAAATAACTTATAGAACAAAAGTAGTTATTTTAGAGTTTTCAATTTTAAACTATTAACAAAATTCTGATCTTCAAGTAAATAACTTAAAGAACTAAAGTATTAGTTTGAAGATCTCGATTTTAAATTGTCTACAAATTTCTGTTCTTTAAGTAAAAAACTAAAAGAACAAAAGTAGTTAGTTTATAGCTTTAATTTGAAACTATTAACAAAATAGTGATTTTCAAATAAATAACTTATAGACCAGAAGTAGTTAACTTAGAGTTTTTAATTTTAAACTATTAACAAAATGCTGATTTTCAAGTAAATAACTTATAGAAAAGAAGTATTTAATTTAGAGTTTTTAATTTTAAACTAATAACAAAATGCAGATCTTCAAGTAAATAACTTATAGAACAAAAGTAATTATTTTAGGGTTTTCAATTTTAAACTATTAACAATATTCTGATCTTCAAGTAAATAACTTATAGAACAGAAGTGGTTAATTTAGAGTTTTTAATTTTAAACTAATAACAAAATGCAGATCTTCAAGTAAATAACTTATAGAACATAAATAGTTATTTTAGGGTTTTCAATTTTAAACTATTAACAAAATTCTGATCTTCAAGTAAATAACTTAAAGAACTAAAGTATTAGTTTGAAGATCTCGATTTTAAATTGTCTACAAATTTCTGTTCTTTAAGTAAAAAACTAAAAGAACAAAAGTTGTTAGTTTATAGCTTTAATTTGAAACTATTAACAAAATATTGATTTTCAAATAAATAACTTATAGAACAGAAGTAGTTAATTTAGAGTTTTTAATGTTAAACTATTAACAAAAAGCAGATCTTCAAGTAAATAACTTATAGAAGAAAAGTAGGTATTTTAGGGTTTTCAATTTTAAACTAATAACAAAATTCTGATCTTCAAGTAAATAACTTATAGAACAGAAGTAGTTAATTTAGAGTTTTTAATTTTAAACTATTAACAAAATGCAGATCTTCAAGTAAATAACTTATAGTACAAAAGTAGTTATTTTAGAGTTTTCTATTTTAAACTATTAACAAAATTCTGATCTTCAAGTAAATAACTTAAAGAACTAAAGTATTAGTTAGAAGATTTTGATTTTACATTGCTACAAAATTCTGTTCTTCAAGTAAATAACTTATAGAACAGAAGTAGTTAATTTAGAGTTTTTAATTTTAAGCTATTAACAAAATTCTGTTCTTCAAGTAAATAACTTATAGTACAAAAGTAGTTATTTTAGAGTTTTCTATTTTAAACTATTAACAAAATTCTGATCTTCAAGTAAATAACTTAAAGAACTAAAGTATTAGTTAGAAGATTTTGATTTTACATTGCTACAAAATTCTGTTCTTCAAGTAAATAACTTATAGAACAGAAGTAGTTAATTTAGAGTTTTTAATTTTAAGCTATTAACAAAATTCTGATCTTCATGTAAATAACTTATAGAACAGAAGTAGTTAATTTAGAGTTTTTAATTTTAAGCTATTAACAAAATTCTGATCTTCAAGTAAATAACTTAAAGAACTAAAGTATTAGTTAGAAGATTTTGATTTTAAATTGTCTACAAATTTCTGTTCTTTAAGTAAATAACTAAAAGAACAAAAGTAGTTAGATTATAGCTTTAATTTTAAACTATTAACAAAATGCAGATCTTCAAGTAAATAACTTATAGAACAAAAATAGTTATTTTAGGGTTTTCAATTTTAAACTATTAGCAAAATTCTAATCTTCAAGTAAATAACTTAAAGAACTAAAGTATTAGTTAGAAGATTTTGATTTTACATTGCTACAAAATTTTGTTCTTCAAGTAAATAACTTGTAGAACAAAAGTAGTTATTTTAGGATTTTCAATTTTAAACTATTAACAAAATTCTGATCTTCATGTAAATAACTTATAGAACAGAAGTAGTTAATTTAGAGTTTTTAATTTTAAGCTATTAACAAAATTCTGATCTTCAAGTAAATAACTTAAGGAACTAAAGTATTAGTTAGAAGATTTTGATTTCAAATTGCTACAAAATTCTGTTCTTCAAGTAAATAACTTATAGAACAAAAGTAGTTATTTTAGAGTTTTCAATTTTAAACTATTAACAACATTCTGATCTTCAAGTAAATAACTTATAGAACAGAAGTAGTTAATTTAGAGTTTTTAATTTTAAACTATTAACAAAATGCAGATCTTCAAGTAAATAACTTAAAGAACAAAAGTAGTTAGTTTATAGCTTTAATTTGAAACTATTAACAAAATAGTGATTTTCAAATAAATAACTTATAGAACAGAAGTAGTTAATTTAGAGTTTTTAATGTTAAACTATTAACAAAATGCAAATCTTCAAGTAAATAACTTATAGAACAAGAGTAGGTATTTTAGGGTTTTCAATTTTAAACTATTAACAAAATTCTGATCTTCAAGTAAATAACTTATAGAACAGAAGTAGTTAATTTAGAGTTTTTAATTTTAAACTATTAACAAAATGCAGATCTTCAAGTAAATAACTTATAGAACAAAAGTAGTTATTTTAGAGTTTTCTATTTTAAACTATTAACAACATTCTGATCCTTAAGTAAATAACTTATAGAACAGAAGTAGTTAATTTAGAGTTTTTAATTTTAAACTATTAACAAAATGCAGATCTTCAAGTAAATAACTTATAGAACAAAAATAGTTATTTTAGGGTTTTCAATTTTAAACTATTAACAAAATCTGATCTTCAAGTAATTAACTTAAAGAACTAAAGTATTAGTTTGAAGATCTCGATTTTAAATTGTCTACAAATTACTGTTCTTTAAGTAAAAAACTAAAAGAACAAAAGTAGTTAGTTTATAGCTTTAATTTGAAACTATTAACAAAATAGTGATTTTCAAATAAATAACTTATAGAACAGAAGTAGTTAATTTAGAGTTTTTAATGTTAAACTATTAACAAAATGCAAATCTTCAAGTAAACAACTTATAGAACAAAAGTAGGTATTTTAGGGTTTTCAATTTTAAACTATTAACAAAATTCAGATCTTCAAGTAAATAACTTATAGAACAAAAGTAGTTATTTTAGGGTTTTCAAATTTAAACTATTAACAAAATGCTGATCTTCATGTAAATAACTTAAAGAACAGAAGTAGTTAATTTAGAGTTTTTAATTTTAAACTATTAACAAAATCCAGATCTTCAAGTAAATAACTTATAGAACAAACGTAGTTATTTTAGTATTTTCAATTTTGAACTATTAACAAAATTCTGATCTTCAAGTAAATAACTTAAAGAACTAAAGTATTAGTTTGAAGATTTTGATTTTAAATTGTCTACATATTTATGTTGTTTAAGTAAATACCTAAAAGAACAAAAGTAGTTAGAGTATAGCTTTAATTTTAAACTATTAACAAAATGCAGATCTTCAAGTAAATAACTTATAGAACAAAAGTAGTTATTTTAGGGTTTTCAATTTTAATCTATTAGCAAAATTCTGATCTTCAAGTAAATAACTTAAAGAACTAAAGTATTAGTTAGAAGATTTTAATTTTAAATTGCTACAAAATTCTGTTCTTCAAGTAAATAACTTATAGAACAAAAGTAGTTATTTTAGAGTTTTCAATTTTAAACTATTGACAACATTCTGATCTTCAAGTGAATAACTTAAAGAACTAAAGTATTAGTTAGAAGATTTTGATTTTAAATTGCTACAAAATTCTGTTCTTCAAGTAAATAACTTATAGAACAAAAGTAGCTATTTTAGAGTTTTCAATTTTAAACTATTAACAAAATTCTGATCTTCAAGTAAATAACTTATAGAACAGAAGTAGTTAATTTAGAGTTTTTAATTTTAAACTATTAACTAAATGCAGATCTTCAAGTAAATAACTTACAGAACAAAAGTAGTTATTTTAGGGTTTTCAATTTTAAACTATTAACAAAATTCTGATCTTTAAGTAAATAACTTAAGGAACTCAAGTATTAGTTAGAAGATTTTAATTTTATTTTGCTACAAAATTCTGATCTTCAAGTAAATAACTTATAGAACAAAAGTAGCTATTTTAGAGTTTTCAATTTTAAACTATTGACAACATTCTGATCTTCAAGTGCATAACTTAAAGAACTAAAGTAATAGTAAGAAGATTTTGATTTTAAATTGCTACAAAATTCTGTTCTTCAAGTAAATAACTTATAGAACAAAAGTAGCTATTTTAGAGTTTTTAATTTTAAACTATTAACAAAATGCAGATCTTCAAGTAAATAACTTATAGTACAAAAGTAGTTATTTTAGAATTTTCTATTTTAAACTATTAACAAAATTCTGATCTTCAAGTAAATAACTTAAAGAACTAAAGTATTAGTTTGAAGACTTCGATTTTAAATTGTCTACAAATTTCTGTTCTTTAAGTAAATAACTAAAAGAACAAAAGTAGTTAGATTATAGCTTTAATTTTAAACTATTAACAAAATTCTGATCTTCAAGTAAATAACTTAAAGAACTAAAGTATTAGTTTGAAGATCTCGATTTTAAATTGTCTACAAATTTCTGTTCTTTAAGTAAAAAACTAAAAGAACAAAAGTTGTTAGTTTATAGCTTTAATTTGAAACTATTAACAAAATATTGATTTTCAAATAAATAACTTATAGAACAGAAGTAGTTAATTTAGAGTTTTTAATGTTAAACTATTAACAAAAAGCAGATCTTCAAGTAAATAACTTATAGAAGAAAAGTAGGTATTTTAGGGTTTTCAATTTTAAACTAATAACAAAATTCTGATCTTCAAGTAAATAACTTATAGAACAGAAGTAGTTAATTTAGAGTTTTTAATTTTAAACTATTAACAAAATGCAGATCTTCAAGTAAATAACTTATAGTACAAAAGTAGTTATTTTAGAGTTTTCTATTTTAAACTATTAACAAAATTCTGATCTTCAAGTAAATAACTTAAAGAACTAAAGTATTAGTTAGAAGATTTTGATTTTACATTGCTACAAAATTCTGTTCTTCAAGTAAATAACTTATAGAACAGAAGTAGTTAATTTAGAGTTTTTAATTTTAAGCTATTAACAAAATTCTGATCTTCATGTAAATAACTTATAGAACAGAAGTAGTTAATTTAGAGTTTTTAATTTTAAGCTATTAACAAAATTCTGATCTTCAAGTAAATAACTTAAAGAACTAAAGTATTAGTTAGAAGATTTTGATTTTAAATTGTCTACAAATTTCTGTTCTTTAAGTAAATAACTAAAAGAACAAAAGTAGTTAGATTATAGCTTTAATTTTAAACTATTAACAAAATGCAGATCTTCAATTAAATAACTTATAGAACAAAAATAGTTATTTTAGGGTTTTCAATTTTAAACTATTAGCAAAATTCTAATCTTCAAGTAAATAACTTAAAGAACTAAAGTATTAGTTAGAAGATTTTGATTTTACATTGCTACAAAATTTTGTTCTTCAAGTAAATAACTTGTAGAACAAAAGTAGTTATTTTAGGATTTTCAATTTTAAACTATTAACAAAATTCTGATCTTCATGTAAATAACTTATAGAACAGAAGTAGTTAATTTAGAGTTTTTAATTTTAAGCTATTAACAAAATTCTGATCTTCAAGTAAATAACTTAAGGAACTAAAGTATTAGTTAGAAGATTTTGATTTCAAATTGCTACAAAATTCTGTTCTTCAAGTAAATAACTTATAGAACAAAAGTAGTTATTTTAGAGTTTTCAATTTTAAACTATTAACAACATTCTGATCTTCAAGTAAATAACTTATAGAACAGAAGTAGTTAATTTAGAGTTTTTAATTTTAAACTATTAACAAAATGCAGATCTTCAAGTAAATAACTTAAAGAACAAAAGTAGTTAGTTTATAGCTTTAATTTGAAACTATTAACAAAATAGTGATTTTCAAATAAATAACTTATAGAACAGAAGTAGTTAATTTAGAGTTTTTAATGTTAAACTATTAACAAAATGCAAATCTTCAAGTAAATAACTTATAGAACAAAAGTAGGTATTTTAGGGTTTTCAATTTTAAACTATTAACAAAATTCTGATCTTCAAGTAAATAACTTATAGAACAGAAGTAGTTAATTTAGAGTTTTTAATTTTAAACTATTAACAAAATGCAGATCTTCAAGTAAATAACTTATAGAACAAAAGTAGTTATTTTAGAGTTTTCTATTTTAAACTATTAACAACATTCTGATCCTTAAGTAAATAACTTATAGAACAGAAGTAGTTAATTTAGAGTTTTTAATTTTAAACTATTAACAAAATGCAGATCTTCAAGTAAATAACTTATAGAACAAAAATAGTTATTTTAGGGTTTTCAATTTTAAACTATTAACAAAATCTGATCTTCAAGTAATTAACTTAAAGAACTAAAGTATTAGTTTGAAGATCTCGATTTTAAATTGTCTACAAATTACTGTTCTTTAAGTAAAAAACTAAAAGAACAAAAGTAGTTAGTTTATAGCTTTAATTTGAAACTATTAACAAAATAGTGATTTTCAAATAAATAACTTATAGAACAGAAGTAGTTAATTTAGAGTTTTTAATGTTAAACTATTAACAAAATGCAAATCTTCAAGTAAACAACTTATAGAACAAAAGTAGGTATTTTAGGGTTTTCAATTTTAAACTATTAACAAAATTCAGATCTTCAAGTAAATAACTTATAGAACAAAAGTAGTTATTTTAGGGTTTTCAAATTTAAACTATTAACAAAATGCTGATCTTCATGTAAATAACTTAAAGAACAGAAGTAGTTAATTTAGAGTTTTTAATTTTAAACTATTAACAAAATCCAGATCTTCAAGTAAATAACTTATAGAACAAACGTAGTTATTTTAGTATTTTCAATTTTGAACTATTAACAAAATTCTGATCTTCAAGTAAATAACTTAAAGAACTAAAGTATTAGTTTGAAGATTTTGATTTTAAATTGTCTACATATTTATGTTGTTTAAGTAAATACCTAAAAGAACAAAAGTAGTTAGAGTATAGCTTTAATTTTAAACTATTAACAAAATGCAGATCTTCAAGTAAATAACTTATAGAACAAAAGTAGTTATTTTAGGGTTTTCAATTTTAATCTATTAGCAAAATTCTGATCTTCAAGTAAATAACTTAAAGAACTAAAGTATTAGTTAGAAGATTTTAATTTTAAATTGCTACAAAATTCTGTTCTTCAAGTAAATAACTTATAGAACAAAAGTAGTTATTTTAGAGTTTTCAATTTTAAACTATTGACAACATTCTGATCTTCAAGTGAATAACTTAAAGAACTAAAGTATTAGTTAGAAGATTTTGATTTTAAATTGCTACAAAATTCTGTTCTTCAAGTAAATAACTTATAGAACAAAAGTAGCTATTTTAGAGTTTTCAATTTTAAACTATTAACAAAATTCTGATCTTCAAGTAAATAACTTATAGAACAGAAGTAGTTAATTTAGAGTTTTTAATTTTAAACTATTAACTAAATGCAGATCTTCAAGTAAATAACTTACAGAACAAAAGTAGTTATTTTAGGGTTTTCAATTTTAAACTATTAACAAAATTCTGATCTTTAAGTAAATAACTTAAGGAACTCAAGTATTAGTTAGAAGATTTTAATTTTATTTTGCTACAAAATTCTGATCTTCAAGTAAATAAGTTATAGAACAAAAGTAGCTATTTTAGAGTTTTCAATTTTAAACTATTGACAACATTCTGATCTTCAAGTGCATAACTTAAAGAACTAAAGTAATAGTAAGAAGATTTTGATTTTAAATTGCTACAAAATTCTGTTCTTCAAGTAAATAACTTATAGAACAAAAGTAGCTATTTTAGAGTTTTTAATTTTAAACTATTAACAAAATGCAGATCTTCAAGTAAATAACTTATAGTACAAAAGTAGTTATTTTAGAGTTTTCTATTTTAAACTATTAACAAAATTCTGATCTTCAAGTAAATAACTTAAAGAACTAAAGTATTAGTTTGAAGACTTCGATTTTAAATTGTCTACAAATTTCTGTTCTTTAAGTAAATAACTAAAAGAACAAAAGTAGTTAGATTATAGCTTTAATTTTAAACTATTAACAAAATTCTGATCTTCAAGTAAATAACTTAAAGAACTAAAGTATTAGTTTGAAGATCTCGATTTTAAATTGTCTACAAATTTCTGTTCTTTAAGTAAAAAACTAAAAGAACAAAAGTTGTTAGTTTATAGCTTTAATTTGAAACTATTAACAAAATATTGATTTTCAAATAAATAACTTATAGAACAGAAGTAGTTAATTTAGAGTTTTTAATGTTAAACTATTAACAAAAAGCAGATCTTCAAGTAAATAACTTATAGAAGAAAAGTAGGTATTTTAGGGTTTTCAATTTTAAACTAATAACAAAATTCTGATCTTCAAGTAAATAACTTATAGAACAGAAGTAGTTAATTTAGAGTTTTTAATTTTAAACTATTAACAAAATGCAGATCTTCAAGTAAATAACTTATAGTACAAAAGTAGTTATTTTAGAGTTTTCTATTTTAAACTATTAACAAAATTCTGATCTTCAAGTAAATAACTTAAAGAACTAAAGTATTAGTTAGAAGATTTTGATTTTACATTGCTACAAAATTCTGTTCTTCAAGTAAATAACTTATAGAACAGAAGTAGTTAATTTAGAGTTTTTAATTTTAAGCTATTAACAAAATTCTGATCTTCATGTAAATAACTTATAGAACAGAAGTAGTTAATTTAGAGTTTTTAATTTTAAGCTATTAACAAAATTCTGATCTTCAAGTAAATAACTTAAAGAACTAAAGTATTAGTTAGAAGATTTTGATTTTAAATTGTCTACAAATTTCTGTTCTTTAAGTAAATAACTAAAAGAACAAAAGTAGTTAGATTATAGCTTTAATTTTAAACTATTAACAAAATGCAGATCTTCAAGTAAATAACTTATAGAACAAAAATAGTTATTTTAGGGTTTTCAATTTTAAACTATTAGCAAAATTCTAATCTTCAAGTAAATAACTTAAAGAACTAAAGTATTAGTTAGAAGATTTTGATTTTACATTGCTACAAAATTTTGTTCTTCAAGTAAATAACTTGTAGAACAAAAGTAGTTATTTTAGGATTTTCAATTTTAAACTATTAACAAAATTCTGATCTTCATGTAAATAACTTATAGAACAGAAGTAGTTAATTTAGAGTTTTTAATTTTAAGCTATTAACAAAATTCTGATCTTCAAGTAAATAACTTAAGGAACTAAAGTATTAGTTAGAAGATTTTGATTTCAAATTGCTACAAAATTCTGTTCTTCAAGTAAATAACTTATAGAACAAAAGTAGTTATTTTAGAGTTTTCAATTTTAAACTATTAACAACATTCTGATCTTCAAGTAAATAACTTATAGAACAGAAGTAGTTAATTTAGAGTTTTTAATTTTAAACTATTAACAAAATGCAGATCTTCAAGTAAATAACTTAAAGAACAAAAGTAGTTAGTTTATAGCTTTAATTTGAAACTATTAACAAAATAGTGATTTTCAAATAAATAACTTATAGAACAGAAGTAGTTAATTTAGAGTTTTTAATGTTAAACTATTAACAAAATGCAAATCTTCAAGTAAATAACTTATAGAACAAAAGTAGGTATTTTAGGGTTTTCAATTTTAAACTATTAACAAAATTCTGATCTTCAAGTAAATAACTTATAGAACAGAAGTAGTTAATTTAGAGTTTTTAATTTTAAACTATTAACAAAATGCAGATCTTCAAGTAAATAACTTATAGAACAAAAGTAGTTATTTTAGAGTTTTCTATTTTAAACTATTAACAACATTCTGATCCTTAAGTAAATAACTTATAGAACAGAAGTAGTTAATTTAGAGTTTTTAATTTTAAACTATTAACAAAATGCAGATCTTCAAGTAAATAACTTATAGAACAAAAATAGTTATTTTAGGGTTTTCAATTTTAAACTATTAACAAAATCTGATCTTCAAGTAATTAACTTAAAGAACTATAAAGTATTAGTTTGAAGATCTCGATTTTAAATTGTCTACAAATTACTGTTCTTTAAGTAAAAAACTAAAAGAACAAAAGTAGTTAGTTTATAGCTTTAATTTGAAACTATTAACAAAATAGTGATTTTCAAATAAATAACTTATAGAACAGAAGTAGTTAATTTAGAGTTTTTAATGTTAAACTATTAACAAAATGCAAATCTTCAAGTAAATAACTTATAGAACAAAAGTAGGTATTTTAGGGTTTTCAATTTTAAACTATTAACAAAATTCAGATCTTCAAGTAAATAACTTATAGAACAAAAGTAGTTATTTTAGGGTTTTCAAATTTAAACTATTAACAAAATGCTGATCTTCATGTAAATAACTTAAAGAACAGAAGTAGTTAATTTAGAGTTTTTAATTTTAAACTATTAACAAAATCCAGATCTTCAAGTAAATAACTTATAGAACAAACGTAGTTATTTTAGTATTTTCAATTTTGAACTATTAACAAAATTCTGATCTTCAAGTAAATAACTTAAAGAACTAAAGTATTAGTTTGAAGATTTTGATTTTAAATTGTCTACATATTTATGTTGTTTAAGTAAATACCTAAAAGAACAAAAGTAGTTAGAGTATAGCTTTAATTTTAAACTATTAACAAAATGCAGATCTTCAAGTAAATAACTTATAGAACAAAAGTAGTTATTTTAGGGTTTTCAATTTTAATCTATTAGCAAAATTCTGATCTTCAAGTAAATAACTTAAAGAACTAAAGTATTAGTTAGAAGATTTTAATTTTAAATTGCTACAAAATTCTGTTCTTCAAGTAAATAACTTATAGAACAAAAGTAGTTATTTTAGAGTTTTCAATTTTAAACTATTGACAACATTCTGATCTTCAAGTGAATAACTTAAAGAACTAAAGTATTAGTTAGAAGATTTTGATTTTAAATTGCTACAAAATTCTGTTCTTCAAGTAAATAACTTATAGAACAAAAGTAGCTATTTTAGAGTTTTCAATTTTAAACTATTAACAAAATTCTGATCTTCAAGTAAATAACTTATAGAACAGAAGTAGTTAATTTAGAGTTTTTAATTTTAAACTATTAACTAAATGCAGATCTTCAAGTAAATAACTTACAGAACAAAAGTAGTTATTTTAGGGTTTTCAATTTTAAACTATTAACAAAATTCTGATCTTTAAGTAAATAACTTAAGGAACTCAAGTATTAGTTAGAAGATTTTAATTTTATTTTGCTACAAAATTCTGATCTTCAAGTAAATAACTTATAGAACAAAAGTAGCTATTTTAGAGTTTTCAATTTTAAACTATTGACAACATTCTGATCTTCAAGTGCATAACTTAAAGAACTAAAGTAATAGTAAGAAGATTTTGATTTTAAATTGCTACAAAATTCTGTTCTTCAAGTAAATAACTTATAGAACAAAAGTAGCTATTTTAGAGTTTTTAATTTTAAACTATTAACAAAATGCAGATCTTCAAGTAAATAACTTATAGTACAAAAGTAGTTATTTTAGAGTTTTCTATTTTAAACTATTAACAAAATTCTGATCTTCAAGTAAATAACTTAAAGAACTAAAGTATTAGTTTGAAGACTTCGATTTTAAATTGTCTACAAATTTCTGTTCTTTAAGTAAATAACTAAAAGAACAAAAGTAGTTAGATTATAGCTTTAATTTTAAACTATTAACAAAATGCAGATCTTCAAGTAAATAACTTATAGAACAAAAATAGTTATTTTAGGGTTTTCAATTTTAAACTATTAGCAAAATTCTAATCTTCAAGTAAATAACTTAAAGAACTAAAGTATTAGTTAGAAGATTTTGATTTTACATTGCTACAAAATTCTGTTCTTCAAGTAAATAACTTGTAGAACAAAAGTAGTTATTTTAGAGTTTTTAATTTTAAACTATTAACAACATTCTGATCTTCAAGTAAATAACTTATAGAACAGAAGTAGTTAATTTAGAGTTTTTAATTTTAAACTATTAACAAAATGCAGATCTTCAAGTAAATAACTTATAGAACAAAAGTAGTTAGTTTATAGCTTTAATTTGAAACTATTAACAAAATAGTGATTTTCAAATAAATAACTTATAGAACAGAAGTAGTTAATTTAGAGTTTTTAATGTTAAACTATTAACAAAATGCAAATCTTCAAGTAAATAACTTATAGAACAAAAGTAGGTATTTTAGGGTTTTCAATTTTAAACTATTAACAAAATTCTGATCTTCAAGTAAATAACTTATAGAACAGAAGTAGTTAATTTAGAGTTTTTAATTTTAAACTATTAACAAAATGCAGATCTTCAAGTAAATAACTTATAGAACAAAAGTAGTTATTTTAGAGTTTTCTATTTTAAACTATTAACAACATTCTGATCCTTAAGTAAATAACTTATAGAACAGAAGTAGTTAATTTAGAGTTTTTAATTTTAAACTATTAACAAAATGCAGATCTTCAAGTAAATAACTTACAGAACAAAAATAGTTATTTTAGGGTTTTCAATTTTAAACTATTAACAAAATCTGATCTTCAAGTAATTAACTTAAAGAACTAAAGTATTAGTTTGAAGATCTCGATTTTAAATTGTCTACAAATTACTGTTCTTTAAGTAAAAAACTAAAAGAACAAAAGTAGTTAGTTTATAGCTTTAATTTGAAACTATTAACAAAATAGTGATTTTCAAATAAATAACTTCTAGAACAGAAGTAGTTAATTTAGAGTTTTTAATGTTAAACTATTAACAAAATGCAAATCTTCAAGTAAATAACTTATAGAACAAAAGTAGGTATTTTAGGGTTTTTAATTTTAAACTATTAACAAAATTCAGATCTTCAAGTAAATAACTTATAGAACAAAAGTAGTTATTTTAGGGTTTTCAAATTTAAACTATTAACAAAATGCTGATCTTCATGTAAATAACTTAAAGAACAGAAGTAGTTAATTTAGAGTTTTTAATTTTAAACTATTAACAAAATCCAGATCTTCAAGTAAATAACTTATAGAACAAACGTAGTTATTTTAGTATTTTCAATTTTGAACTATTAACAAAATTCTGATCTTCAAGTAAATAACTTAAAGAACTAAAGTATTAGTTTGAAGATTTTGATTTTAAATTGTCTACATATTTATGTTCTTTAAGTAAATACCTAAAAGAACAAAAGTAGTTAGAGTATAGCTTTAATTTTAAACTATTAGCAAAATGCAGATCTTCAAGTAAATAACTTATAGAACAAAAGTAGTTATTTTAGGGTTTTCAATTTTAATCTATTAGCAAAATTCTGATCTTCAAGTAAATAACTTAAAGAACTAAAGTATTAGTTAGAAGATTTTAATTTTAAATTGCTACAAAATTCTGTTCTTCAAGTAAATAACTTATAGAACAAAAGTAGTTATTTTAGAGTTTTCAATTTTAAACTATTGACAACATTCTGATCTTCAAGTGAATAACTTAAAGAACTAAAGTATTAGTTAGAAGATTTTGATTTTAAATTGCTACAAAATTCTGTTCTTCAAGTAAATAACTTATAGAACAAAAGTAGCTATTTTAGAGTTTTCAATTTTAAACTATTAACAAAATTCTGATCTTCAAGTAAATAACTTATAGAACAGAAGTAGTTAATTTAGAGTTTTTAATTTTAAACTATTAACTAAATGCAGATCTTCAAGTAAATAACTTACAGAACAAAAGTAGTTATTTTAGGGTTTTCAATTTTAAACTATTAACAAAATTCTGATCTTTAAGTAAATAACTTAAGGAACTCAAGTATTAGTTAGAAGATTTTAATTTGTTTTGCTACAAAATTCTGATCTTCAAGTAAATAACTTATAGAACAAAAGTAGCTATTTTAGAGTTTTCAATTTTAAACTATTAACAAAATTCTGATCTTCAAGTAAATAACTTATTGAACAAAAGTAGCTATTTTAGAGTTTTCAATTTTAAGCTATTGACAACATTCTGATCTTCAAGTGCATAACTTAAAGAACTAAAGTAATAGTAAGAAGATTTTGATTTTAAATTGCTACAAAATTCTGTTCTTCAAGGAAATAACTTATAGAACAAAAGTAGCTATTTTAGAGTTTTTAATTTTAAACTATTAACAAAATTCTGATCTTCAAGTAAATAACTTATAGAACAGAAGTAGTTAATTTAGAGTTTTTAATTTTAAACTATTAACAAAATGGAGATCTTCAAGTAAAAAACTTATAGAACAAAAATAGTTATTTTAGGGTTTTCAATTTTAAACTATTAGCAAAATTCTGATCTTCAAGTAAATAACTTAAAGAACTAAAGTATTAGTTAGAAGATTTTGATTTTAAATTGCTACAAAATTCTGTTCTTCAAGTAAATAACTTATAGAACAAAAGTAGCTATTTTAGAGTATTCAATTTTAAACTATTAACAAAATTCTGATCTTCAAGTAGATAACTTATAGAACAGAAGTAGTTAATTTAGAGTTTTTAATTTTAAACTATTAACAAAATGCAGATCTTCAAGTAAATAACTTATAGAACAAAAGTAGTTATTTTACGGTTTTCAATTTTAAACTATTAACAAAATTCTGATCTTCATGTAAATAACTTATAGAACAGAAGTATTTAATTTAGAGTTTTTAATTTTAAACTATTAACTAAATGCAGATCTTCAAGTAAATAACTTATAGAACAAAAGTAGTTATTTTAGGGTTTTCAATTTTAAACTATTAACAAAATTCTGATCTTTAAGTAAATAACTTAAGGAACTAAAGTATTAGTTAAAAGATTTTAATTTTAAATTGCTACAAAATTCTGTTCTTCAAGTAAATAACTTATAGAACAGAAGTAGTTAATTTATAGTTTTTAATTTTAAACTATTAACAAAATTCTGATCTTCAAGTAAATAACTTATAGAACAGAAGTAGTTAATTTAGAGTTTTTAATTTTAAACTATTAACAAAATGCAGATCTTCAAGTAAATAACTTATAGAACAAAAGTAGTTATTTTAGGGTTTTCATTTTTAAAGTATTAACAAAATTCTGATCTTCATGTAAATAACTTATAGAACAGAAGTAGTTAATTTAGAGTTTTTCATTTTAAACTATTAACAAAATTCTGATCTTCAAGTAAATAACATAAGGAACTAAAGTATTAGTTAGAAGATTTTGATTTTAAATTTCTACAAAATTCTGTTCTTCAAGTAAATAACTTATAGAACAAAAGTAGTTATTTTAGAGTTTTCAATTTTAAACTATTAACAAAATTCTGATCTTCATGTAAATAACTTATAGAACAGAAGTAGTTAATTTAGAGTTTTTAATTTTAAACTATTAACAAAATGCAGATCTTCAAGTAAATAACTTATAGAACAAAAGTAGTTATTTTAGGGTTTTCAATTTTAAACTATTAGCAAAATTCTGATCTTCAAGTAAATAACTTAAAGAACTAAAGTATTAGTTAGAAGATTTTGATTTTACATTGCTACAAAATTCTGTTCTTCAAGTAAATAACTTGTAGAACAAAAGTAGTTATTTTAGAGTTTTCAATTTTAAACTATTAACAATATTTTGATCTTCATGTAAATAACTTATAGAACAGAAGTAGTTAATTTAGAGTTTTTAATTTTAAACTATTAACAAAATGCAAATCTTCAAGTAAATAACTTATAGAACAAAAGTAGTTATTTTAGGGTTTTCAATTTTAAACTATTAGCAAAATTCTGATCTTCAAGTAAATAACTTAAGGAACTAAAGTATTAGTTAGAAGATTTTGATTTTAAATTGCTACAAAATTCTGTTCTACAAGTAAATAACTTATAGAACAAAAGTAGTTATTTTAGGGTTTTCAATTTTAAACTATTAAGAAAATACTGATCTTCATGTAAATAACTTATAGAACAAAAGTAGTTATTTTAGGGTTTTCAATTTTAAACTATTAACAAAATTCTGATCTTCAAGTAAATAACTTAAGGAACTAAAGTATTAGTTAGAAGATTTTGATTTTAAATTGCTACAAAATTCTGTTCTACAAGTAAATAACTTATAGAACAAAAGTAGTTATTTTAGAATTTTCAATTTTAAACTTTTAACAATATTCTGATCTTCAAGTAAATAACTTATAGAACAGAAGTAGTTAATTTAGAGTTTTTAATTTTAAACTGTTAACAAAATGCAGATCTTCAAGTAAATAACTTATAGAACAAAAGTAGTTATTTTAGAGTGTTCAATTTTAAACTATTAACAAAATACTGATCTTCATGTAAATAACTTAAAGAACTAAAGTATTAGTTTGAAGACTTCGATTTTAAATTGTCTACAAATTTCTGTTCTTTAAGTAAATAACTAAAAGAACAAAAGTAGTTAGATTATAGCTTTAATTTTAAACTATTAACAAAATGCAGATCTTCAAGTAAATAACTTATAGAAAAAAGTAGTTATTTTAGGGCTTTCAATTTTAAACTATTAGCAAAATTCTGATCTTCATGTAAATAACTTATAGAACAGAAGGAGTTAATTTAGAGTTTTTAATTTTAAACTATTAACAAAATGCAGATCTTCAAGTAAATAACTTATAGAACAAAAGTAGTTATTTTAGAGTTTTCAATTTTAAACTATTAACAATATTCTGATCTTCAAGTGAATAACTTATAGAACAGAAGTAGTTAATTTAGAGTTTTTAATTTTAAACTATTAACAAAATGCAGATCTTCAAGTAAATAACTTATAGAACAAAAGTAGTTAATTTAGAGTTTTTAATTTTAAACTATTAACAAAATTCTGTTCTTCAAGTAAATATCTTATAGAACAAAAGTAGTTATTTTAGAGTTTTCAATTTTAAACTATTAACAAAATTCTGATCTTCAAGTAAATAACTTATAGAACAGAAGTAGTTAATTAGAGTTTTTAATTTTAAACTACTAACAAAATGCAGATCTTCAAGCAAATAACTTATAGAACAAAATTAGTTATTTTAGGGTTTTCAATTTTAAACTATTATAAAATTCTGATCTTCAAGAAAATAACTTAAAGAACTAAAGTAGTAGTTAGAAGATTTTGACTTTACATTGCTACAAAATTCTGTTCTTCAAGTAAATAACCTATAGAACAAAAGTAGTTATTTTAGGGTTTTCAATTTTAAACTATTAACAAAATGCAGATCTTCAAGTAAATAACTTATAGAACAAAAGTAGTTATTTTAGGGTTTTCAATTTTAAACTATTAACAAAATTATGATCTTCATGTAAATAACTTATAGAACAGAAGTATTTAATTTAGAGTTTTTAATTTTAAACTATTAACTAAATGCAGATCTTCAAGTAAATAACTTATAGAACAACAGTAGTTATTTTAGGGTTTTCAATTTTAAACTATTAACAAAATTCTGATCTTTAAGTAAATAACTTAAGGAACTAAAGTATTAGTTAAAAGATTTTAATTTTAAATTGCTACAAAATTCTGTTCTTCAAGTAAATAACTTATAGAACAGAAGTAGTTAATTTATAGTTTTTAATTTTAAACTATTAACAAAATTCTGATCTTCAAGTAAATAACTTATAGAACAGAAGTAGTTAATTTAGAGTTTTTAATTTTAAACTATTAACAAAATGCAGATCTTCAAGTAAATAACTTATAGAACAAAAGTAGTTATTTTAGGGTTTTCATTTTTAAACTATTAACAAAATTCTGATCTTCATGTAAATAACTTATAGAACAGAAGTAGTTAATTTAGAGTTTTTAATTTTAAACTATTAACAAAATTCTGATCTTCAAGTAAATAACATAAGGAACTAAAGTATTAGTTAGAAGATTTTGATTTTAAATTTCTACAAAATTCTGTTCTTCAAGTAAATAACTTATAGAACAAAAGTAGTTATTTTAGAGTTTTCAATTTTAAACTATTAACAAAATTCTGATCTTCATGTAAATAACTTATAGAACAGAAGTAGTTAATTTAGAGTTTTTAATTTTAAACTATTAACAAAATGCAGATCTTCAAGTAAATAACTTATAGAACAAAAGTAGTTATTTTAGGGTTTTCAATTTTAAACTATTAGCAAAATTCTGATCTTCAAGTAAATAACTTAAAGAACTAAAGTATTAGTTAGAAGATTTTGATTTTACATTGCTACAAAATTCTGTTCTTCAAGTAAATAACTTGTAGAACAAAAGTAGTTATTTTAGAGTTTTCAATTTTAAACTATTAGCAAAATTCTGATCTTCAAGTAAATAACTTAAGGAACTAAAGTATTAGTTAGAAGATTTTGATTTTAAATTGCTACAAACTTCTGTTCTACAAGTAAATAACTTATAGAACAAAAGTAGTTATTTTAGGGTTTTCAATTTTAAACTATTAACAAAATACTGATCTTCATGTAAATAACTTATAGAACAAAAGTAGTTATTTTAGGGTTTTCAATTTTAAACTATTAACAAAATTCTGATCTTCAAGTAAATAACTTAAGGAACTAAAGTATTAGTTAGAAGATTTTGATTTTAAATTGCTACAAAATTCTGTTCTACAAGTAAATAACTTATAGAACAAAAGTAGTTATTTTAGAATTTTCAATTTTAAACTATTAACAATATTCTGATCTTCAAGTAAATAACTTATAGAACAGAAGTAGTTAATTTAGAGTTTTTAATTTTAAACTGTTAACAAAATGCAGATCTTCAAGTAAATAACTTATAGAACAAAAGTAGTTATTTTAGAGTTTTCAATTTTAAACTATTAACAAAATACTGATCTTCATGTAAATAACTTAAAGAACTAAAGTATTAGTTTGAAGACTTCGATTTTAAATTGTCTTCAAATTTCTGTTCTTTAAGTAAATAACTAAAAGAACAAAAGTAGTTAGATTATAGCTTTAATTTTAAACTATTAACAAAATGCAGATCTTCAAGTAAATAACTTATAGAAAAAAGTAGTTATTTTAGGGCTTTCAATTTTAAACTATTAGCAAAATTCTGATCTTCATGTAAATAACTTATAGAACAGAAGGAGTTAATTTAGAGTTTTTAATTTTAAACTATTAACAAAATGCAGATCTTCAAGTAAATAACTTATAGAACAGAAGTAGTTAATTTATAGTTTTTAATTTTAAACTATTAACAAAATTCTGATCTTCAAGTAAATAACTTATAGAACAGAAGTAGTTAATTTAGAGTTTTTAATTTTAAACTATTAACAAAATGCAGATCTTCAAGTAAATAACTTATAGAACAAAAGTAGTTAATTTAGAGTTTTTAATTTTAAACTATTAACAAAATTCTGTTCTTCAAGTAAATATCTTATAGAACAAAAGTAGTTATTTTAGAGTTTTCAATTTTAAACTATTAACAAAATTCTGATCTTCAAGTAAATAACTTATAGAACAGAAGTAGTTAATTAGAGTTTTTAATTTTAAACTACTAACAAAATGCAGATCTTCAAGCAAATAACTTATAGAACAAAATTAGTTATTTTAGGGTTTTCAATTTTAAACTATTATAAAATTCTGATCTTCAAGAAAATAACTTAAAGAACTAAAGTATTAGTTAGAAGATTTTGACTTTACATTGCTACAAAATTCTGTTCTTCAAGTAAATAACCTATAGAACAAAAGTAGTTATTTTAGGGTTTTCAATTTTAAACTATTAACAAAATTCTGATCTTCAAGTAAATAACTTAAGGAACTAAAGTATTAGTTAGAAGATTTTGATTTTAAATTGCTACAAAATTCTGTTCTACAAGTAAATAACTTATAGAACTAAAGTAGTTATTTTAGAGTTTTCAATTTTAAACTATTAACAATATTCTGATCTTCAAGTAAATAACTTATAGAACAAAAGTAGTTATTTTAGGGTTTTCAATTTTAAACTATTAACAAAATTCTGATCTTCAAGTAAATAACTTAAGGAACTAAAGTATTAGTTAGAAGATTTTGATTTTAAATTGCTACAAAATTCTGTTCTACAAGTAAATAACTTATAGAACAAAAGTAGTTATTTTAGGGTTTTCAATTTTAAAATATTAACAAAATACTGATCTTCATGTAAATAACTTATAGAGCAAAAGTAGTTATTTTAGGGTTTTCAATTTTAAACTATTAACAAAATTCTGATCTTCAAGTAAATAACTTAAGGAACTAAAGTATTAGTTAGAAGATTTTGATTTTAAATTGCTACAAAATTCTGTTCTACAAGTAAATAACTTATAGAACAAAAGTAGTTATTTTAGAGTTTTCAATTTTAAACTATTAACAATATTCTGATCTTCAAGTAAATAACTTATAGAACAGAAGTAGTTAATTTAGAGTTTTTAATTTAAAACTATTAACAAAATGCAGATCTGCAAGTAAATAACTTATAGAACAAAAGTAGTTATTTTCGAGTTATCAATTTTAAACTATTAACAACATTCTGATCTTCATGTAAATAACTTATAGAACAGAAGTAGTTAATTTAGAGTTTTTAATTTTAAACTATTAACAAAATGGAGATCTTCAAGTAAAAAACTTATAGAACAAAAATAGTTATTTTAGGGTTTTCAATTTTAAACTATTAGCAAAATTCTGATCTTCAAGTAAATAACTTAAAGAACTAAAGTATTAGTTAGAAGATTTTGATTTTAAATTGCTACAAAATTCTGTTCTTCAAGTAAATAACTTATAGAACAAAAGTAGCTATTTTAGAGTATTCAATTTTAAACTATTAACAAAATTCTGATCTTCAAGTAGATAACTTATAGAACAGAAGTAGTTAATTTAGAGTTTTTAATTTTAAACTATTAACAAAATGCAGATCTTCAAGTAAATAACTTATAGAACAAAAGTAGTTATTTTACGGTTTTCAATTTTAAACTATTAACAAAATTCTGATCTTCATGTAAATAACTTATAGAACAGAAGTATTTAATTTAGAGTTTTTAATTTTAAACTATTAACTAAATGCAGATCTTCAAGTAAATAACTTATAGAACAAAAGTAGTTATTTTAGGGTTTTCAATTTTAAACTATTAACAAAATTCTGATCTTTAAGTAAATAACTTAAGGAACTAAAGTATTAGTTAAAAGATTTTAATTTTAAATTGCTACAAAATTCTGTTCTTCAAGTAAATAACTTATAGAGCAGAAGTAGTTAATTTATAGTTTTTAATTTTAAACTATTAACAAAATTCTGATCTTCAAGTAAATAACTTATAGAACAGAAGTAGTTAATTTAGAGTTTTTAATTTTAAACTATTAACAAAATGCAGATCTTCAAGTAAATAACTTATAGAACAAAAGTAGTTATTTTAGGGTTTTCATTTTTAAAGTATTAACAAAATTCTGATCTTCATGTAAATAACTTATAGAACAGAAGTAGTTAATTTAGAGTTTTTCATTTTAAACTATTAACAAAATTCTGATCTTCAAGTAAATAACATAAGGAACTAAAGTATTAGTTAGAAGATTTTGATTTTAAATTTCTACAAAATTCTGTTCTTCAAGTAAATAACTTATAGAACAAAAGTAGTTATTTTAGAGTTTTCAATTTTAAACTATTAACAAAATTCTGATCTTCATGTAAATAACTTATAGAACAGAAGTAGTTAATTTAGAGTTTTTAATTTTAAACTATTAACAAAATGCAGATCTTCAAGTAAATAACTTATAGAACAAAAGTAGTTATTTTAGGGTTTTCAATTTTAAACTATTAGCAAAATTCTGATCTTCAAGTAAATAACTTAAAGAACTAAAGTATTAGTTAGAAGATTTTGATTTTACATTGCTACAAAATTCTGTTCTTCAAGTAAATAACTTGTAGAACAAAAGTAGTTATTTTAGAGTTTTCAATTTTAAACTATTAACAATATTTTGATCTTCATGTAAATAACTTATAGAACAGAAGTAGTTAATTTAGAGTTTTTAATTTTAAACTATTAACAAAATGCAAATCTTCAAGTAAATAACTTATAGAACAAAAGTAGTTATTTTAGGGTTTTCAATTTTAAACTATTAGCAAAATTCTGATCTTCAAGTAAATAACTTAAGGAACTAAAGTATTAGTTAGAAGATTTTGATTTTAAATTGCTACAAAATTCTGTTCTACAAGTAAATAACTTATAGAACAAAAGTAGTTATTTTAGGGTTTTCAATTTTAAACTATTAAGAAAATACTGATCTTCATGTAAATAACTTATAGAACAAAAGTAGTTATTTTAGGGTTTTCAATTTTAAACTATTAACAAAATTCTGATCTTCAAGTAAATAACTTAAGGAACTAAAGTATTAGTTAGAAGATTTTGATTTTAAATTGCTACAAAATTCTGTTCTACAAGTAAATAACTTATAGAACAAAAGTAGTTATTTTAGAATTTTCAATTTTAAACTTTTAACAATATTCTGATCTTCAAGTAAATAACTTATAGAACAGAAGTAGTTAATTTAGAGTTTTTAATTTTAAACTGTTAACAAAATGCAGATCTTCAAGTAAATAACTTATAGAACAAAAGTAGTTATTTTAGAGTGTTCAATTTTAAACTATTAACAAAATACTGATCTTCATGTAAATAACTTAAAGAACTAAAGTATTAGTTTGAAGACTTCGATTTTAAATTGTCTACAAATTTCTGTTCTTTAAGTAAATAACTAAAAGAACAAAAGTAGTTAGATTATAGCTTTAATTTTAAACTATTAACAAAATGCAGATCTTCAAGTAAATAACTTATAGAAAAAAGTAGTTATTTTAGGGCTTTCAATTTTAAACTATTAGCAAAATTCTGATCTTCATGTAAATAACTTATAGAACAGAAGGAGTTAATTTAGAGTTTTTAATTTTAAACTATTAACAAAATGCAGATCTTCAAGTAAATAACTTATAGAACAAAAGTAGTTATTTTAGAGTTTTCAATTTTAAACTATTAACAATATTCTGATCTTCAAGTGAATAACTTATAGAACAGAAGTAGTTAATTTAGAGTTTTTAATTTTAAACTATTAACAAAATGCAGATCTTCAAGTAAATAACTTATAGAACAAAAGTAGTTAATTTAGAGTTTTTAATTTTAAACTATTAACAAAATTCTGTTCTTCAAGTAAATATCTTATAGAACAAAAGTAGTTATTTTAGAGTTTTCAATTTTAAACTATTAACAAAATTCTGATCTTCAAGTAAATAACTTATAGAACAGAAGTAGTTAATTAGAGTTTTTAATTTTAAACTACTAACAAAATGCAGATCTTCAAGCAAATAACTTATAGAACAAAATTAGTTATTTTAGGGTTTTCAATTTTAAACTATTATAAAATTCTGATCTTCAAGAAAATAACTTAAAGAACTAAAGTAGTAGTTAGAAGATTTTGACTTTACATTGCTACAAAATTCTGTTCTTCAAGTAAATAACCTATAGAACAAAAGTAGTTATTTTAGGGTTTTCAATTTTAAACTATTAACAAAATGCAGATCTTCAAGTAAATAACTTATAGAACAAAAGTAGTTATTTTAGGGTTTTCAATTTTAAACTATTAACAAAATTCTGATCTTCATGTAAATAACTTATAGAACAGAAGTATTTAATTTAGAGTTTTTAATTTTAAACTATTAACTAAATGCAGATCTTCAAGTAAATAACTTATAGAACAACAGTAGTTATTTTAGGGTTTTCAATTTTAAACTATTAACAAAATTCTGATCTTTAAGTAAATAACTTAAGGAACTAAAGTATTAGTTAAAAGATTTTAATTTTAAATTGCTACAAAATTCTGTTCTTCAAGTAAATAACTTATAGAACAGAAGTAGTTAATTTATAGTTTTTAATTTTAAACTATTAACAAAATTCTGATCTTCAAGTAAATAACTTATAGAACAGAAGTAGTTAATTTAGAGTTTTTAATTTTAAACTATTAACAAAATGCAGATCTTCAAGTAAATAACTTATAGAACAAAAGTAGTTATTTTAGGGTTTTCATTTTTAAACTATTAACAAAATTCTGATCTTCATGTAAATAACTTATAGAACAGAAGTAGTTAATTTAGAGTTTTTAATTTTAAACTATTAACAAAATTCTGATCTTCAAGTAAATAACATAAGGAACTAAAGTATTAGTTAGAAGATTTTGATTTTAAATTTCTACAAAATTCTGTTCTTCAAGTAAATAACTTATAGAACAAAAGTAGTTATTTTAGAGTTTTCAATTTTAAACTATTAACAAAATTCTGATCTTCATGTAAATAACTTATAGAACAGAAGTAGTTAATTTAGAGTTTTTAATTTTAAACTATTAACAAAATGCAGATCTTCAAGTAAATAACTTATAGAACAAAAGTAGTTATTTTAGGGTTTTCAATTTTAAACTATTAGCAAAATTCTGATCTTCAAGTAAATAACTTAAAGAACTAAAGTATTAGTTAGAAGATTTTGATTTTACATTGCTACAAAATTCTGTTCTTCAAGTAAATAACTTGTAGAACAAAAGTAGTTATTTTAGAGTTTTCAATTTTAAACTATTAGCAAAATTCTGATCTTCAAGTAAATAACTTAAGGAACTAAAGTATTAGTTAGAAGATTTTGATTTTAAATTGCTACAAACTTCTGTTCTACAAGTAAATAACTTATAGAACAAAAGTAGTTATTTTAGGGTTTTCAATTTTAAACTATTAACAAAATACTGATCTTCATGTAAATAACTTATAGAACAAAAGTAGTTATTTTAGGGTTTTCAATTTTAAACTATTAACAAAATTCTGATCTTCAAGTAAATAACTTAAGGAACTAAAGTATTAGTTAGAAGATTTTGATTTTAAATTGCTACAAAATTCTGTTCTACAAGTAAATAACTTATAGAACAAAAGTAGTTATTTTAGAATTTTCAATTTTAAACTATTAACAATATTCTGATCTTCAAGTAAATAACTTATAGAACAGAAGTAGTTAATTTAGAGTTTTTAATTTTAAACTGTTAACAAAATGCAGATCTTCAAGTAAATAACTTATAGAACAAAAGTAGTTATTTTAGAGTTTTCAATTTTAAACTATTAACAAAATACTGATCTTCATGTAAATAACTTAAAGAACTAAAGTATTAGTTTGAAGACTTCGATTTTAAATTGTCTTCAAATTTCTGTTCTTTAAGTAAATAACTAAAAGAACAAAAGTAGTTAGATTATAGCTTTAATTTTAAACTATTAACAAAATGCAGATCTTCAAGTAAATAACTTATAGAAAAAAGTAGTTATTTTAGGGCTTTCAATTTTAAACTATTAGCAAAATTCTGATCTTCATGTAAATAACTTATAGAACAGAAGGAGTTAATTTAGAGTTTTTAATTTTAAACTATTAACAAAATGCAGATCTTCAAGTAAATAACTTATAGAACAGAAGTAGTTAATTTATAGTTTTTAATTTTAAACTATTAACAAAATTCTGATCTTCAAGTAAATAACTTATAGAACAGAAGTAGTTAATTTAGAGTTTTTAATTTTAAACTATTAACAAAATGCAGATCTTCAAGTAAATAACTTATAGAACAAAAGTAGTTAATTTAGAGTTTTTAATTTTAAACTATTAACAAAATTCTGTTCTTCAAGTAAATATCTTATAGAACAAAAGTAGTTATTTTAGAGTTTTCAATTTTAAACTATTAACAAAATTCTGATCTTCAAGTAAATAACTTATAGAACAGAAGTAGTTAATTAGAGTTTTTAATTTTAAACTACTAACAAAATGCAGATCTTCAAGCAAATAACTTATAGAACAAAATTAGTTATTTTAGGGTTTTCAATTTTAAACTATTATAAAATTCTGATCTTCAAGAAAATAACTTAAAGAACTAAAGTATTAGTTAGAAGATTTTGACTTTACATTGCTACAAAATTCTGTTCTTCAAGTAAATAACCTATAGAACAAAAGTAGTTATTTTAGGGTTTTCAATTTTAAACTATTAACAAAATTCTGATCTTCAAGTAAATAACTTAAGGAACTAAAGTATTAGTTAGAAGATTTTGATTTTAAATTGCTACAAAATTCTGTTCTACAAGTAAATAACTTATAGAACTAAAGTAGTTATTTTAGAGTTTTCAATTTTAAACTATTAACAATATTCTGATCTTCAAGTAAATAACTTATAGAACAAAAGTAGTTATTTTAGGGTTTTCAATTTTAAACTATTAACAAAATTCTGATCTTCAAGTAAATAACTTAAGGAACTAAAGTATTAGTTAGAAGATTTTGATTTTAAATTGCTACAAAATTCTGTTCTACAAGTAAATAACTTATAGAACAAAAGTAGTTATTTTAGGGTTTTCAATTTTAAAATATTAACAAAATACTGATCTTCATGTAAATAACTTATAGAGCAAAAGTAGTTATTTTAGGGTTTTCAATTTTAAACTATTAACAAAATTCTGATCTTCAAGTAAATAACTTAAGGAACTAAAGTATTAGTTAGAAGATTTTGATTTTAAATTGCTACAAAATTCTGTTCTACAAGTAAATAACTTATAGAACAAAAGTAGTTATTTTAGAGTTTTCAATTTTAAACTATTAACAATATTCTGATCTTCAAGTAAATAACTTATAGAACAGAAGTAGTTAATTTAGAGTTTTTAATTTAAAACTATTAACAAAATGCAGATCTGCAAGTAAATAACTTATAGAACAAAAGTAGTTATTTTCGAGTTATCAATTTTAAACTATTAACAACATTCTGATCTTCATGTAAATAACTTATAGAACAGAAGTAGTTAATTTAGAGTTTTTAATTTTAAACTATTAACAAAATGCAGATCTTCAAGTAAATAACTTATAGAACAAAAGTAGTTATTTTAGGGTTTTCAATTTTAATCTATTAACAAAATTCTGATCTTCAAGTAAATAACTTAAGGAACTAAAGTATTAGTTAGAAGATTTTAATTTTAAATTGCTACAAAATTCTGTTCTTCAAGTAAATAACTTATAGAACAAAAGTAGTTATTTTAGAGTTTTCAATTTTAAACTATTAACATCATTCTGATCTTCAAGTAAATAACTTATAGAACAGAAGTAGTTAATTTAGAGTTTTTAATGTTAAACTATTAACAAAATGCAAATCTTCAAGTAAATAACTTATAGAACAAAAGTAGTTATTTTAGGGTTTTCAATTTTAATCTATTAACAAAATTCTGATCTTCAAGTAAATAACTTAAGGAACTAAAGTATTAGTCAGAAGATTTTGATTTTAAATTGCTACAAAATTCTGATCTTCATGTAAATAACTTATAGAACAGAAGTAGTTAATTTAGAGTTTTTAATTTTAAACTATTAACAAAATTCTGATCTTCAAGTAAATAACTTAAGGAACTAAAGTATTAGTTAGAAGATTTTAATTTTAAATTGCTACAAAATTCTGTTCTTCAAGTAAATAACTTATAGAACAAAAGTAGTTATTTTAGAGTTTTCAATTTTAAACTATTAACAAAATTCTGATCTTCATGTAAATAACTTATAAAACAGAAGTAGTTAATTTAGAGTTTTTAATTTTAAACTATTAACAAAATGCAGATCTTCAAGTAAATAACTTATAGACCAAAAGTAGTTATTTTAGGGTTTTCATTTTTAAACTATTAACAAAATTCTGATCTTCATGTAAATAACTTATAGAACAGAAGTAGTTAATTTAGAGTTTTTAATTTTTTAACTATTAACAAAATTCTGATCTTCAAGTAAATAACTTATAGAACAAAAGTAGTTATTTTAGGGTTTTCATTTTTAAACTATTAACAAAATGCAGATCTTCAAGTAAATAACTTATAGAACAAAAGTAGTTATTTTAGGGTTTTCAATTTTAAACTATTAGCAAAATTCTAATCTTCTAGTAAATAACTTAAAGAACTAAAGTATTAGTTAGAAGATTTTGATTTTACATTGCTACAAAATTCTGTTCTTCAAGTAAATAACTTATAAAACAAAAGTAGTTATTTTAGAGTTTTCAATTTTAAACTATTAACAGTATTCTGATCTTCAAGTAAATAACTTATAGAACAGAAGTAGTTAATTTAGAGTTTTTAATTTTAAACTATTAACAAAATGCAGATCTTCAAGTAAATAACTTATAGAAAAAAAGTAGTTATTTTAGAGTTTTCAATTTTAAACTATTAACAAAATTCTGATCTTCAAGTAAATAACTTATAGAACAGAAGTAGTTAATTTAGAGTTTTTAATTTTAAACTATTAACAACATTCTGATCTTCAAGTAAATAACTTATAGAACAGAAGTAGTTAATTTAGAGTTTTTAATTTTAAACTATTAACAAAATCCAGATCTTCAAGTAAATAACTTATAGAACAAAAATAGTTATTTTAGGGTTTTCAATTTTAAACTATTAACAAAATTTTGATCTTCAAGTAAATAACTTAAAGAACTAAAGTATTAGTTTGAAGACTTCGATTTTAAATTGTCTACAAAATTCTGTTCTTTAAGTAAATAACTAAAAGAACAAAAGTAGTTAGATTATAGCTTTAATTTTAAACTATTAACAAAATGCAGATCTTCAAGTAAATAACTTATAGAACAAAAGTAGTTACTTTAGGGTTTTCAATTTTAAACTATTAGCAAAATTCTGATCTTCATGTAAATAACCTATAGAACAAAAGTAGTTATTTTAGAGTTTTTAATTTTGAACTATTAACAGTATTCTGATCTTCAAGTAATTAACTTATAGAACAGAAGTAGTTAATTTAGAGTTTTTAATTTTAAACTATTAACAAAATGCAGATCTTTAAGTAAATAACTTATAGAACAAAAGCAGTTATTTTAGGGTTTTCAATTTTAAACTATTAACAAAATTCTGATCTTCATGTAAATAACTTATAGAACAGAAGTAGTTAATTTAGAGTTTTTAATTTTAAACTATTAACAAAATGCAGATCTTCAAGTAAATAACTTATAGAACAAAAGTAGTTATTTTAGGGTTTTCAATTTTAAACTATTAACGAAATTCTGATCTTCATGTAAATAACTTATAGAACAGAAGTAGATAATTTATTAATTAGTTAATTAAGTAAATAACTTAAGGAACTAAAGTATTAGTTAGAAGATTTTGATTTTAAATTGCTACAAAATTCTGTTCTTCAAGTAAATAACTTATATAAATATAATATCAGTAATGAGCTAAGTTAACAATAAATCAAACAATAAATAAATAAATATTAGTTTGATTTATTGTTAACTTAGCTCATTACTGATATTATATTTATATAAATTTTCAAGAGCTAATAATTCTAATTATTTATTAAATAACTTATAGAACAAAAGTAATTATTTTAGGGTTTTCAATTTTAAACTATTAACAATATTCTGATCTTCAAGTAAATAAATTATAGAACAGGAGTGGTTAATTTAGAGTTTTTAATTTTAAACTATTAACAAAATGCAGATCTTCAAGTAAATAACTTATAGAACAAAAATAGTTATTTTAGGGTTTTTAATGTTAAACTATTAACAAAATTCTGATCTTCAAGTAAATAACTTAAAGAACTAAAGTATTAGTTTGAGGATCTCGATTTTAAATTGTCTACAAATTTCTGTTCTTTAAGTAAAAAACTAAAAGAACAAAAGTAGTTAGTTTATAGCTTTAATTTGAAACTATTAACAAAATAGTGATTTTCAAATAAATAACTTATAGAACAGAAGTAGTTAATTTAGAGTTTTTAATGTTAAACTATTAACAAAATGCAAATCTTCAAGTAAATAACTTATAGAACAAATGTAGGTATTTTAGGGTTTTCAATTTTAAACTATTAACAAAATTCTGATCTTCAAGTAAATAACTTATAGAACAGAAGTAGTTAATTTAGAGTTTTTAATTTTAAACTATTAACAAAATGCAGATCTTCAAGTAAATAACTTATAGAACAAAAGTAGTTATTTTAGAGTTTTCTATTTTAAACTATTAACAACATTCTGATCTTCAAGTAAATAACTTATAGAACAGAAGTAGTTAATTTAGAGTTTTTAATTTTAAACTATTAACAAAATCCAGATCTTCAAGTAAATAACTTATAGAACAAAAATAGTAATTTTAGGGTTTTCAATTTTAAACTATTAACAAAATTCTGATCTTCAAGTAAATAACTTAAAGAACTAAAGTATTAGTTTGAAGACTTCGATTTTGAATTGTCTACAAATTTCTGTTCTTTAAGTAAATAACTAAAAGAACAAAAGTAGTTAGATTATAGCTTTAATTTTAAACTATTAACAAAATGCAGATCTTCAAGTAAATAACTTATAGAACAAAAGTAGTTATTTTAGGGTTTTCAATTTTAAACTATTAGCAAAATTCTAATCCTCAAGTGAATAACTTAAAGAACTAAAGTATTAGTTAGAAGATTTTGATTTTACATTGCTACAAAATTCTGTTCTTCAAGTAAATAACTTATAAAACAAAAGTAGTTATTTTAGAGTTTTCAATTTTAAACTATTAACAGTATTCTGATCTTCAAGTAAATAACTTATAGAACAGAAGTAGTTAATTTTGAGTTTTTAATTTTAAACTATTAACAAAATGCAGATCTTCAAGTAATTAACTTATAGAACAAAAGTAGTTATTTTAGAGTTTTCTATTTTAAACTATTAACACCATTCTGATCTTCAAGTAAATAACTTATAGAACAGAAGTAGTTAATTTAGAGTTTTTAATTTTAAACTATTAACAAAATCCAGATCTTCAAGTAAATAACTTATAGAACAAAAATAGTTATTTTAGGGTTTTCAATTTTAAACTATTAACAAAATTCTGATCTTCAAGTAAATAACTTAAAGAACTAAAGTATTAGTTTGAAGACTTCAATTTTAAATTGTCTACAAATTTCTGTTCTTTAAGTAAATAACTAAAAGAACAAAAGTAGTTAGATTATAGCTTTAATTTTAAACTATTAACAAAAAGCAGATCTTCAAGTAAATAACTTATAGAACAAAAGTAGTTATTTTAGGGTTTTTAATTTTAAACTATTAGCAAAATTCTGATCTTCAAGTAAATAACTTAAAGAACTAAAGTATTAGTTAGAAGATTTTGATTTTACATTGCTACAAAATTCTGTTCTTCAAGTAAATAACTTATAGAACAAAAGTAGATATTTTAGAGTTTTCAATTTTAAACTATTAACAGTATTCTGATCTTCAAGTAAATAACTTATAGAACAGAAGTAGTTAATTTAGAGTTTTTAATTTTAAACTATTAACAAAATGCAGATCTTTAAGTAAATAACTTATAGAACGAAAGTAGTTATTTTAGGGTTTTCAATTTTAAACTATTAACAAAATTCTGATCTTCATGTAAATAACTTATAGAACAGAAGTAGTTAATTTAGAGTTTTTAATTTTAAACTATTAACAAAATGCAGATCTTCAAGTAAATAACTTATAGAACAAAAGTAGTTATTTTAGGGTTTTCAATTTTAAACTATTAACAAAATTCTGATCTTCATGTAAATAACTTATAGAACAGAAGTAGTTAATTTAGAGTTTTTAATTTTAAGCTATTAACAAAATTCTGATCTTCAAGTAAATAACCTAAGGAACTAAAGTATTAGTTAGAAGATTTTGATTTTAAATTGCTACAAAATTCTGTTCTTCAAGTAAATAACTTATAGAACAAAAGTAGTTATTTTTGAGTTTTCAATTTTAAACTATTAACAAAATTCTGATCTTCAAGTAAATAACTTAAAGAACTAAAGTATTAGTTTGAAGATCTCGATTTTAAATTGTCTACAAATTTCTGTTCTTTAAGTAAAAAACTAAAAGAACAAAAGTAGTTAGTTTACAGCTTTAATTTGAAACTATTAACAAAATAGTGATTTTCAAATAAATAACTTATAGACCAGAAGTAGTTAACTTAGAGTTTTTAATTTTAAACTATTAACAAAATGCTGATTTTCAAGTAAATAACTTATAGAACAGAAGTAGTTGATTTAGAGTTTTTAATTTTAAACTATTAACAAAATTCTGATCTTCAAGTAAATAACTTAAGGAACTAAAGTATTAGTTAGAAGATTTTTATTTTAAATTGCTACAAAATTCTGTTCTTCAAGTAAATAACTTATAGAACAAAAGTGGTTATTTTAGAGTTTTCAATTTTAAACTATTAAGAAAATTCTGATCTTCAAGTAAATAACTTATAGAACAGAAGTAGTTAATTTAGAGTTTTTAAATTTAAACTATTAACAAAATGCAAATCTTCAAGTAAATAATTTATAGAATAAAAGTAGTTATTTTAGGGTTTTCAATTTTAAACTATTAACAAAATTCTGATCTTCATGTAAATAACTTATAGAACAGAAGTAGTTAATTTAGAGTTTTTAATTTTAAACTATTAACAAAATGCAGATCTTCAAGTAAATAACTTATAGAACAAAAGTAGTTATTTTAGGGTTTTCAATTTTAAACTATTAACAAAATTCTGATCTTCAAGTAAATAACTTAATGAACTAAGGTATTAGTTAGAAGATTTTTACTTTAAAGTGCTACAAAATTCTGTTCAAGTAAATAACTTATAGAACAAAAGTAGGTATTTTAGAGTTTTCAATTTTTAACTATTAACAAAATGCAGATCTTTAAGTAAATAACTTATAGAACAAAAATAGTTATTTTAGGGTTTTCAATTTTAAACTATTAACAAAATTCTGATCTTCATGTAAATAACTTATAGAACAGAAGTAGTTAATTTGGAGTTTTTAATATTAAACTATTAACAAAATTCAGATCTTTAAGTAAATAACTTATAGAACAAAAATAGTTATTTTAGGGTTTTCAATTTTAAACTATTAACAAAATTCTGATCTTCATGTAAATAACTTATAGAACAAAAGTAGTTAATTTAGGGTTTTTAATTTTAAACTATTAACAAAATGCAGATCTTCAAGTAAATAACTTATAGAACAAAAGTAGTTATTTTAGGGTTTTCAATTTTAAACTATTAACAAAATTCTGATCTTCAAGTAAATAACTTAAAGAACTAAAATATTAGTTTGAAGATTTTGATTTTAAATTGTCTACATATTTCTGTTCTTTAAGTAAATAACTAAAAGAACAATAGTAGTTAGATTATAGCTTTAATTTTAAACTATTAACAAAATGCAAATCTTCAAGTAAATAACTTATAGAACAAAAGTAGTTATTTTAGGGTTTTCAATTTTAAACTATTAACAAAATTCTGATCTTCAAGTAAATAACTTATAGAACAAAAGTAGTTATTTTAGAGTTTTCAATTTTAAACTATTAACAAAATGCAGATCTTCAAGTAAATAACTTATAGAACAAAAGTAGTTATTTTAGGGTTTTCAATTTTAAACTATTAACAAAATTCTGATCTTCAAGTAAATAACTTAAAGAACTAAAGTATTAGTTTGAAGATTTCGATTTAAAATTGTCTACAAATTTCTGTTCTTTAAGTAAATAACTAAAAGAACAAAAGTAGTTAGTTTATAGCTTTAATTTTAAACTATTAACAAAATTCTGATTTTCAAGTAAATAACTTATAGACCAGAAGAAGTTAATTTAGAGTTTTTAATTTTAAACTATTAACAAAATGCTGATCTTCAAGTAAATAACTTATAGAACAGAAGTAGTTAATTCAGAGTTTTTAATTTTAAACTATTAACAAAATGCAGATCTTCAAGTAAACAACTTATAGAACAAAAGTAGTTATTTTAGGGTTTTCAATTTTAAACTATTAACAAAATTCTGATCTTCAAGTAAATAACTTATAGAACAGAAGTAGTTAATTTAGAGTTTTTAATTTTAAACTATTAACAAAATCCAGATCTTCAAGTAAATAACTTATAGAACAAACGTAGTTATTTTAATATTTTCAATTTTGAACTATTAACAAAATTCTGATCTTCAAGTAAGTAACTTAAAGAACTAAAGTATTAGTTTGAAGATTTTGATTTTAAATTGTCTACATATTTCTGTTATTTAAGTAAATAACTAAAAGAACAAAAGTAGTTAGATTATAGCTTTAATTTTAAACTATTAACAAAATGCAGATCTTCAAGTAAATAACTTATAGAACAAAAGTAGTTATTTTAGGGTTTTCAATTTTAAACTATTAGCAAAATTCTGATCTTCAAGTAAATATCTTAAAGAACTAAAGTATTAGTTTGAAGATTTCGATTTTAAATTGTCTACAAATTTCTGTTCTATAAGTAAATAACTAAAAGGACAATAGTAGTTAGTTTATAGCTTTAATTTTAAACCATTAACAAAATGCTGATTTTCAAGTAAATAACTTATAGACCAGAAGTAGTTAATTTAGAGTTTTTAATTTTAAAATATTAACAAAATGCAGATCTTCAAGTTAATAACTTATAGAACAAAAGTAGTTATTTTAGGGTTTTCAATTTTAAACTATTAACAAAATTCTGATCTTCAAGTAAATAACTTACAGACCAGAAGTAGTTAATTAATAGTTTTTAATTTTAAACTATTAACAAAATTCTGATCTTCATGTAAATAACTTATAGAACAGAAGTAGTTAATTTAGAGTTTTTAATTTTAAACTATTAACAAAATGCAGATCTTCAAGTAAATAACTTATAGAACAAACGTAGTTATTTTAGTATTTTCAATTTTGAACTATTAACAAAATTCTGATCTTCTAGTAAATAACTTAAAGAACTAAAGTATTAGTTTGAAGATTTTGATTTTAAATTGTCTACATATTTCTCTTCTTTAAGTAAATAACTAAAAGAACAAAAGTAGTTAGAGTATAGCTTTAATTTTAAACTATTAACAAAATGCAGATCTTCAAGTTAATAACTTATAGAACAAAAGTAGTTATTTTAGGGTTTTCAATTTTTAACAATTAACAAAATTCTGATCTTCAAGTAAATAACTTATAGAACAGAAGTAGTTATTTTAGTATTTTCAATTTTGAACTATTAACAAAATTCTGATCTTCTAGTAAATAACTTAAAGAACTAAAGTATTAGTTTGAAGATTTTGATTTTAAATTGTCTACATATTTCTCTTCTTTAAGTAAATAACTAAAAGAACAAAAGTAGTTAGTTTATAGCTTTAATTTTAAACTATTAACAAAATACTGATCTTCAAGTAAATAACTTATAGAACAGAAGTAGTTAATTTAGAGTTTTTAATTTTAAACTATTAACAAAATGCAGATCTTCAAGTAAATAACTTATAGAACAAAAGTAATTATTTTTGGGTTTTCAATTTTAAACTATTAACAACATTCTGATCTTCAAGTAAATAACTTATAGAACTGAAGTAGTTAATTTAGAGTTTTTAATTTTAAACTATTAACAAAATGCAGATCTTCAAGTAAATAACTTATAGAACAAAAATAGTTATTTTAGGGTTTTCAATTTTAAACTATTAACAAAATTCTGATCTTCAAGTAAATAACTTATAGAACAGAAGTAGGTAATTTAGAGTTTTAAATTTTAAACTATTAACAAAATGCAGATCTTCAAGTAAATAACTTATAGAACAGAAGTATTTAATTTAGAGTTTTTAATTTTAAACTATTAACAAAATGCAGATCTTCAAGTAAATAACTTATAGAACAGAAGTAGTTAATTTAGAGTTTTTAATTTTAAACTATTAACAAAATGCTGATCTTCAAGTAAATAACTTATAGAACAGAAGTAGTTAATTTAGAGTTTTTAATTTTAAACTATTAACAAAAAGCAGATCTTCAAGTAAATAACTTATAGAGCAAAATTAGTTATTTTAGGGTTTTTAATTTTAAACTATTAACAAAATTCTGATCTTCAAGTAAATAACTTATAGAACAGAAGTAGTTAATTTAGAGTTTTTAATTTTAAACTATTAACTAAATGCAGATCTTCAAGTAAACAACTTATAGAACAAAAATAGTTATTTTAGGGTTTTCAATTTTAAACTATTAACAAAATTCTGATCTTCATGTAAATAACTTATCGAACAGAAGTAGTTAATTTAGAGTTTTTAATTTTAAACTATTAACAAAATGCAGATCTTCAAGTAAATAACTTATAGAACAAAAGTAGTTATTTTAGGGTTTTCAATTTTAAACTATTAACAAAATTCTGATCTTCAAGTAAATAACTTAAGGAACTAAAGTATTAGTTAGAAGATTTTTATTTTAAATTGCTACAAAATTCTGTTCTTCAAGTAAATAACTTATAGAACAAAAGTAGTTACTTTAGGGTTTTCAGTTTTAAACTATTAACAAAATTCTGATCTTCAAGTAAATAACTTAAGGAACTAAAGTATTAGTTAGAAGATTTTTATTTTAAATTGCTACTAAAATTCTGTTCTTCAAGTAAATAACTTATAGAACAAAAGTAGGTATTTTAGAGTTTTCAATTTTAAACTATTAACAAAATGCAGATGTTTAAGTAAATAACTTATAGAACAAAAATAGTTATTTTAGGGTTTTCAATTTTAAACTATTAACAAAATTCTGATCTTCATGTAAATAACTTATAGAACAAACGTAGTTATTTTAGTATTTTCAATTTTGAACTATTAACAAAATTCTGATCTTCAAGTAAATAACTTAAAGAACTAAAGTATTAGTTTGAAGATTTTGATTTTAAATTGTCTACATATTTCTGTTCTTTAAGTAAATAACTAAAGGAACAAAAGTAGTTAGAGTATAGCTTTAATTTTAAACTATTAACAAAATGCAGATCTTCAAGTAAATAACTTATAGAACAAAAGTAGTTATTTTAGGGTTTTCAATTTTAAACTATTAGCAAAATTCTGATCTTCAAGTAAATAACTTAAAGAACTAAATTATTAGTTAGAAGATTTTGATTTTAAATTGCTTCAAAATTCTTTTCTTCAAGTAAATAACTTATAGAACAAAAGTAGTTATTTTAGGGTTTTCAATTTTAATCTATTAACAAAATTCTCATCTTCAAGTAAATAACTTAAGGAACTAAAGTATTAGTTAGAAGATTTTTATTTAAAATTGGTACAAAATTCTGTTCTTCAAGTAAATAACTTATAGAACAAAAGTAGTTATTTTAGAGTTTTCAATTTTAAACTATTAAGAAAATTCTGATCTTCAAGTAAATAACTTATAGAACAGAAGTAGTTAATTTAGAGTTTTTAAATTTAAACTATTAACAAAATGCAGATCTTCAAGTAAATAACTTATAGAACAAAAATAGTTATTTTAGGGTTTTCAATTTTAAACTATTAACAAAATTCTGATCTTCATGTATATAACTTATAGAACAGTAGTAGTTAATTTAGGGTTTTTAATTATAAACTATTAACAAAATGCAGATCTTCAAGTAAATAACTTATAGAACAAAAGTAGTTATTTTAGGGTTTTCAATTTTAAACTATTAACAAAATTCTGATCTTCAAGTAAATAACTTAAAGAACTAAAGTATTAGTTTGAAGATTTTGATTTTAAATTGTCTACATATTTCTGTTCTTTAAGTAAATAACTAAAAGAACAATAGTGGTTAGATTATAGCTTTAATTTTATACTATTAACAAAATGCAAATCTTCAAGTAAATAACTTATAGAACAAAAGTAGTTATTTTAGGGTTTTCAATTTTAAACTATTAACAAAATTCTGATCTTCATGTAAATAACTTATAGAACAGAAGTAGTTAATTTAGAGTTTTTAATTTTAAACTATTAACAAAATTCAGATCTTTAAGTAAATAACTTATAGAACAAAAATAGTTATTTTAGGGTTTTCAATTTTTAAACTATTAACAAAATTCTGATCTTCATGTAAATAACTTATAGAACAAACGTAGTTATTTTAGTATTTTCAATTTTGAACTATTAACAAAATTCTGATCTTCAAGTAAATAACTTAAAGAACTAAAGTATTAGTTTGAAGATTTTGATTTTAAATTGTCTACATATTTCTGTTCTTTAAGTAAATAACTAAAGGAACAAAAGTAGTTAGAGTATAGCTTTAATTTTAAACTATTAACAAAATGCAGATCTTCAAGTAAATAACTTATAGAACAAAAGTAGTTATTTTAGGGTTTTCAATTTTAAACTATTAGCAAAATTCTGATCTTCAAGTAAATAACTTAAAGAACTAAATTATTAGTTAGAAGATTTTGATTTTAAATTGCTTCAAAATTCTTTTCTTCAAGTAAATAACTTATAGAACAAAAGTAGTTATTTTAGGGTTTTCAATTTTAATCTATTGACAAAATTCTGATCTTCAAGTAAATAACTTAAGGAACTAAAGTATTAGTTAGAAGATTTTTTTTTAAATTGGTACAAAATTCTGTTCTTCAAGTAAATAACTTATAGAACAAAAGTAGTAATTTTAGAGTTTTCAATTTTAAACTATTAAGAAAATTCTGATCTTCAAGTAAATAACTTATAGAACAGAAGTAGTTAATTTAGAGTTTTTAAATTTAAACTATTAACAAAATGCAAATCTTCAAGTAAATAACTTATAGAACAAAAGTAGTTATTTTAGGGTTTTCAATTTTAAACTATTAACAAAATTCTGATCTTCATGAAAATAACTTATAGAACAGAAGTAGTTAATTTAGAGTTTTTAATTTTAAACTATTAACAAAATGCAGATCTTCAAGTAAATAACTTATAGAACAAAAGTAGTTATTTTAGGGTTTTCAATTTTAAACTATTAACAAAATTCTGATCTTCAAGTAAATAACTTAAGGAACTAAAGTATTAGTTAGAAGATTTTTATTTTAAAGTGCTACAAAATTCTGTTCTTCAAGTAAATAACTTATAGAACAAAAGTAGGTATTTTAGAGTTTTCAATTTTAAACTATTAACAAAATTCTGATCTTCATGTAAATAACTTATAGAACAGAAGTAGTTAATTTAGAGTTTTTAATTTTAAACTATTAACAAAATTCAGATCTTTAAGTAAATAACTTTTAAAACAAAAATAGTTATTTTAGGGTTTTCAATTTTAAACTATTAACAAAATTCAGATCTTTAAGTAAATAACTTATAGAACAAAAATAGTTATTTTAGGGTTTTCAATTTTAAACTATTAACAAAATTCTGATCTTCATGTATATAACTTATAGAACAGAAGTAGTTAATTTAGGGTTTTTAATTATAAACTATTAACAAAATGCAGATCTTCAAGTAAATAACTTATAGAACAAAAGTAGTTATTTTAGGGTTTTCAATTTTAAACTATTAACAAAATTCTGATCTTCAAGTAAATAACTTAAAGAACTAAAGTATTAGTTTGAAGATTTTGATTTTAAATTGTCTACATATTTCTGTTCTTTAAGTAAATAACTAAAAGAACAATAGTAGTTAGATTGTAGCTTTAATTTTAAACTATTAACAAAATGCAAATCTTCAAGTAAATAACTTATAGAACAAAAGTAGTTATTTTAGGGTTTTCAATTTTAAACTATTAACAAAATTCTGATCTTCAAGTAAATAACTTAAGGAACTAAAGTATTAGTTAGAAGATTTTGATTTTAAATAGCTACAAAATTCTGTTCTTCGTAAATAACTTATAGAACAAAAGTAGTTATTTTAGGATTTTCAATTTTAAACTATTAACAAAATTCTGATCTTCAAGTAAATAACTTAAGGAACTAAAGTATTAGTTAGAAGATTTTTATTTTAAATTGCTACAAAATTCTGTTCTTCAAGTAAATAACATATAGAACAAAAGTAGTTATTTTAGGGTTTTCAATTTTAAACTATTAACAAAATTCTGATCTTCAAGTAAATAACTTAAGGAACTAAAGTATTAGTTAGAAGATTTTTATTTTAAATTGCTACAAAATTCTGTTCTTCAAGTAAATAACTTATAGAACAAAAGTAGGTATTTTAGAGTTTTCAATTTTAAACTATTAACAAAATGCAGATGTTTAAGTAAATAACTTATAGAACAAAAATAGTTATTTTAGGGTTTTCAATTTTAATCTATTAACAAAATTCTGATCTTCATGTAAATAACTTATAGAACAGAAGTAGTTAATTTAGAGTTTTTAATTTTAAACTATTAACAAAATTCAGATCTTTAAGTAAATAACTTATAGAACAAAAATAGTTATTTTAGGGTTTTCAATTTTAAACTATTAACAAAATTCTGATCTTCATGTAAATAACTTATAGAACAAACGTAGTTATTTTAGTATTTTCAATTTTGAACTATTAACAAAATTCTGATCTTCAAGTAAATAACTTAAAGAACTAAAGTATTAGTTTGAAGATTTTGATTTTAAATTGTCTACATATTTCTGTTCTTTAAGTAAATAACTAAAGGAACAAAAGTAGTTAGAGTATAGCTTTAATTTTAAACTATTAACAAAATGCAGATCTTCAAGTAAATAACTTATAGAACAAAAGTAGTTATTTTAGGGTTTTCAATTTTAAACTATTAGCAAAATTCTGATCTTCAAGTAAATAACTTAAAGAACTAAATTATTAGTTAGAAGATTTTGATTTTAAATTGCTTCAAAATTCTTTTCTTCAAGTAAATAACTTATAGAACAAAAGTAGTTATTTTAGGGTTTTCAATTTTAATCTATTAACAAAATTCTGATCTTCAAGTAAATAACTTAAGGAACTAAAGTATTAGTTAGAAGATTTTTATTTAAAATTGGTACAAAATTCTGTTCTTCAAGTAAATAACTTATAGAACAAAAGTAGTTATTTTAGAGTTTTCAATTTTAAACTATTAAGAAAATTCTGATCTTCAAGTAAATAACTTATAGAACAGAAGTAGTTAATTTAGAGTTTTTAAATTTAAACTATTAACAAAATGCAAATCTTCAAGTAAATAACTTATAGAACAAAAGTAGTTATTTTAGGGTTTTCAATTTTAAACTATTAACAAAATTCTGATCTTCATGTAAATAACTTATAGAACAGAAGTAGTTAATTTAGAGTTTTTAATTTTAAACTATTAACAAAATGCAGATCTTTAAGTAAATAACTTATAGAACAAAAATAGTTATTTTAGGGTTTTCAATTTTAAAATATTTACAAAATTCTGTACTTCATGTAAATAACTTATAGAACAAAAATAGTTATTTTAGGGTTTTCAATTTTAAACTATTTACAAAATTCTGATCTTCATGTATATAACTTATAGAACAGTAGTAGTTAATTTAGGGTTTTTAATTATAAACTATTAACAAAATGCAGATCTTCAAGTAAATAACTTATAGAACAAAAGTAGTTATTTTAGGGTTTTCAATTTTAAACTATTAACAAAATTCTGATCTTCAAGTAAATAACTTAAAGAACTAAAGTATTAGTTTGAAGATTTTGATTTTAAATTGTCTACATATTTCTGTTCTTTAAGTAAATAACTAAAAGAACAATAGTAGTTAGATTATAGCTTTAATTTTAAACTATTAACAAAATGCAAATCTTCACGTAAATAACTTATAGAACAAAAGTAGTTATTTTAGGGTTTTCAATTTTAAACTATTAACAAAATTCTGATCTTCATGTAAATAACTTATAGAACAGAAGTAGTTAATTTAGAGTTTTTAAATTTAAACTATTAACAAAATGCAAATCTTCAAGTAAATAACTTATAGAACAAAAGTAGTTATTTTAGGGTTTTCAATTTTAAACTATTAACAAAATTCTGATCTTCATGTAAATAACTTATAGAACAGAAGTAGTTAATTTAGAGTTTTTAATTTTAAACTATTAACAAAATGCAGATCTTCAAGTAAATAACTTATAGAACAAAAGTAGTTATTTTAGGGTTTTCAATTTTAAACTATTAACAAAATTCTGATCTTCAAGTAATTAACTTAAGGAACTAAAGTATTAGTTAGAAGATTTTTATTTTAAAGTGCTACAAAATTCTGTTCTTCAAGTAAATAACTTATAGAACAAAAGTAGGTATTTTAGAGTTTTCAATTTTAAACTATTAACAAAATTCTGATCTTCATGTAAATAACTTATAGAACAGAAGTAGTTAATTTAGAGTTTTTAATTTTAAACTATTAACAAAAGTCAGATCTTTAAGTAAATAACTTATAAAACAAAAATAGTTATTTTAGGGTTTTCAATTTTAAACTATTAACAAAATTCAGATCTTTAAGTAAATAACTTATAGAACAAAAATAGTTATTTTAGGGTTTTCAATTTTAAACTATTAACAAAATTCTGATCTTCATGTATATAACTTATAGAACAGAAGTAGTTAATTTAGGGTTTTTAATTATAAACTATTAACAAAATGCAGATCTTCAAGTAAATAACTTATAGAACAGAAGTAGTTAATTTAGAGTTTTTAATTTTAAACTATTAACAAAATGCAGATCTTTAAGTAAATAACTTATAGAACAAAAATAGTTATTTTAGGGTTTTCAATTTTAAAATATTTACAAAATTCTGATCTTCATGTAAATAACTTATAGAACAAAAATAGTTATTTTAGGGTTTTCAATTTTAAACTATTAACAAAATTCTGATCTTCAAGTAAATAACTTAAGGAACTAAAGTATTAGTTAGAAGATTTTTATTTCAAATTGCTACAAAATTCTGTTCTTCAAGTAAATAACTTATAGAACAAAAGTAGGTATTTTAGAGTTTTCAATTTTAAACTATTAACAAAATGCAGATGTTTAAGTAAATAACTTATAGAACAAAAATAGTTATTTTAGGGTTTTCAATTTTAAACTATTAACAAAATTCTGATCTTCATGTAAATAACTTATAGAACAGAAGTAGTTAATTTAGAGTTTTTAATTTTAAACTATTAACAAAATTCAGATCTTTAAGTAAATAACTTATAGAACAAAAATAGTTATTTTAGGGTTTTCAATTTTAAACTATTAACAAAATTCTGATCTTCATGTATATAACTTATAGAACAGTAGTAGTTAATTTAGGGTTTTTAATTATAAACTATTAACAAAATGCAGATCTTCAAGTAAATAACTTATAGAACAAAAGTAGTTATTTTAGGGTTTTCAATTTTAAACTATTAACAAAATTCTGATCTTCAAGTAAATAACTTAAAGAACTAAAGTATTAGTTTGAAGATTTTGATTTTAAATTGTCTACATATTTCTGTTCTTTAAGTAAATCACTAAAAGAACAATAGTAGTTAGATTATAGCTTTAATTTTAAACTATTAACAAAATGCAAATCTTCAAGTAAATAACTTATAGAACAAAAGTAGTTATTTTAGGGTTTTCAATTTTAAACTATTAACAAAATTCTGATCTTCATGTAAATAACTTATAGAACAGAAGTAGTTAATTTAGAGTTTTTAATTTTAAACTATTAACAAAATTCAGATCTTTAAGTAAATAACTTATAGAACAAAAATAGTTATTTTAGGGTTTTCAATTTTAAACTATTAACAAAATTCTGATCTTCATGTAAATAACTTATAGAACAAACGTAGTTATTTTAGTATTTTCAATTTTGAACTATTAACAAAATTCTGATCTTCAAGTAAATAACTTAAAGAACTAAAGTATTAGTTTGAAGATATTGATTTTAAATTGTCTACATATTTCTGTTCTTTAAGTAAATAACTAAAGGAACAAAAGTAGTTAGAGTATAGCTTTAATTTTAAACTATTAACAAAATGCAGATCTTCAAGTAAATAACTTATAGAACAGAAGTAGTTAATTTAGAGTTTTTAATTTTAAACTATTAACAAAATGCAGATCTTCAAGTAAATAACTTATAGAACAAAAGTAGTTATTTTAGGGTTTTCAATTTTAAACTATTAGCAAAAGTCTGATCTTCAAGTAAATAACTTAAAGAACTAAATTATTAGTTAGAAGATTTTGATTTTAAATTGCTTCAAAATTCTTTTCTTCAAGTAAATAACCTATAGAACAAAAGTAGTTATTTTAGGGTTTTCAATTTTAATCTATTGACAAAATTCTGATCTTCAAGTAAATAACTTAAGGAACTAAAGTATTAGTTAGAAGATTTTTTTTAAAATTGGTACAAAATTCTGTTCTTCAAGTAAATAACTTAAGGAACTAAAGTATTAGTTAGAAGATTTTTATTTCAAATTGCTACAAAATTCTGTTCTTCAAGTAAATAACTTATAGAACAAAAGTAGGTATTTTAGAGTTTTCAATTTTAAACTATTAACAAAATGCAGATGTTTAAGTAAATAACTTATAGAACAAAAATAGTTATTTTAGGGTTTTCAATTTTAAACTATTAACAAAATTCTGATCTTCATGTAAATAACTTATAGAACAGAAGTAGTTAATTTAGAGTTTTTAATTTTAAACTATTAACAAAATTCAGATCTTTAAGTAAATAACTTATAGAACAAAAATAGTTATTTTAGGGTTTTCAATTTTAAACTATTAACAAAATTCTGATCTTCATGTATATAACTTATAGAACAGTAGTAGTTAATTTAGGGTTTTTAATTATAAACTATTAACAAAATGCAGATCTTCAAGTAAATAACTTATAGAACAAAAGTAGTTATTTTAGGGTTTTCAATTTTAAACTATTAACAAAATTCTGATCTTCAAGTAAATAACTTAAAGAACTAAAGTATTAGTTTGAAGATTTTGATTTTAAATTGTCTACATATTTCTGTTCTTTAAGTAAATCACTAAAAGAACAATAGTAGTTAGATTATAGCTTTAATTTTAAACTATTAACAAAATGCAAATCTTCAAGTAAATAACTTATAGAACAAAAGTAGTTATTTTAGGGTTTTCAATTTTAAACTATTAACAAAATTCTGATCTTCATGTAAATAACTTATAGAACAGAAGTAGTTAATTTAGAGTTTTTAATTTTAAACTATTAACAAAATTCAGATCTTTAAGTAAATAACTTATAGAACAAAAATAGTTATTTTAGGGTTTTCAATTTAAAACTATTAACAAAATTCTGATCTTCATGTAAATAACTTATAGAACAAACGTAGTTATTTTAGTATTTTCAATTTTGAACTATTAACAAAATTCTGATCTTCAAGTAAATAACTTAAAGAACTAAAGTATTAGTTTGAAGATATTGATTTTAAATTGTCTACATATTTCTGTTCTTTAAGTAAATAACTAAAGGAACAAAAGTAGTTAGAGTATAGCTTTAATTTTAAACTATTAACAAAATGCAGATCTTCAAGTAAATAACTTATAGAACAGAAGTAGTTAATTTAGAGTTTTTAATTTTAAACTATTAACAAAATGCAGATCTTCAAGTAAATAACTTATAGAACAAAAGTAGTTATTTTAGGGTTTTCAATTTTAAACTATTAGCAAAATTCTGATCTTCAAGTAAATAACTTAAAGAACTAAATTATTAGTTAGAAGATTTTGATTTTAAATTGCTTCAAAATTCTTTTCTTCAAGTAAATAACTTATAGAACAAAAGTAGTTATTTTAGGGTTTTCAATTTTAATCTATTGACAAAATTCTGATCTTCAAGTAAATAACTTAAGGAACTAAAGTATTAGTTAGAAGATTTTTTTTAAAATTGGTACAAAATTCTGTTCTTCAAGTAAATAACTTATAGAACAAAAGTAGTTATTTTAGAGTTTTCAATTTTAAACTATTAAGAAAATTCTGATCTTCAAGTAAATAACTTATAGAACAGAAGTAGTTAATTTAGAGTTTTTAAATTTAAACTATTAACAAAATGCAAATCTTCAAGTAAATAACTTATAGAACAAAAGTAGTTATTTTAGGGTTTTCAATTTTAAACTATTAACAAAATTCTGATCTTCATGTAAATAACTTATAGAACAGAAGTAGTTAATTTAGAGTTTTTAATTTTAAACTATTAACAAAATGCAGATCTTCAAGTAAATAACTTATAGAACAAAAGTAGTTATTTTAGGGTTTTCAATTTTAAACTATTAACAAAATTCTGATCTTCAAGTAAATAACTTAAGGAACTAAAGTATTAGTTAGAAGATTTTTATTTTAAAGTGCTACAAAATTCTGTTCTTCAAGTAAATAACTTTTTTTTTTTTTTTTTTTTTTTTTTTTTCTTGCGTGGAAGGTGGAAAATCTTAAACAAGACACCATCAGCCCGTGCTGCTGGTAGTGTGGGGTTGTACCCACTAAAAACCACCTCCCGTCGAAGTCCGCAGGTTTCGCTATTAAGCATTTCTTCTGCTATGGACGACGCGCCCTTACTCTGTTGTGTAACGTTTTTATGAGTTTGCAGCCGTCACGGTTGGCCGCTGTTCTCTTTCTTCCTTCCTTCCGTCAGACTCTTTTGTTTCCATTATTTCGTTTATTGCCGCAGATATTTGCAGCCATCTTGCTTCTGATGCCAGCATTTCTGCGACTAAGGTGTCGGGCGTCAAATGCTGGATTCCAACCTGAGTCTTTATATCTTTCCACCGGGAGCAGTGAAAGAGCGTGTGCTCCGCGGTGTCCTCCTCTCGACAATAACGACATTCAGCGTCGTCTCTTAGTGCCATTCTATATAGATAAGCATTGAAGCAGCCGTGTCCCGTGAAAAACTGTGTGAGGCGGAAGTTCATCTCTCCAAACGTTCGTTCAAACCATGGTCTTAAGGTTGGTATAAGTTTTCTAGTCCAAGATCCTTTGGGACTGGCTGCCCATTTCGTCTGCCACTCGTTGAGTAGTACTTCTCTGGCTTTGCTCTTGGCTTCCGTGGTCTTTTCTGAAAGGTAGTTGGTATTCCTTTCTCTCGCCATAAGCTCAATTGGTGGGAGACACGCGAGTACCTGAAGGGCCTCTCCGGACGCCGTCCTATATGACGAGCACACCCGTAGTGCAACTGTTCTCTGCACCCTTTCGAACTTCTTGCGGTAACTGTCAACCTCCATTGCCTCGTGCCAGACCGGTGCGCCATACAGCATCACAGAATGTACCACCGACGCCAACACTCTTCTTTTCCAATACTTCGGCCCTCCCATATTTGGCATTAATTTCATCAGGGCTGTGGAAAGTTGTAAAGCCTTTGCCGCAGTAGTTTCAATATGGTGACCGAATTTCATGCTTTTGTCCAGGTGGACTCCTAATACTTTAATATATTTAGTAGCTTGTACTTCCCTTCCCTTCACATTCAGTTCGATCTCAAACTGTCTTCTTCCGATGGCTAACATGGCCGTCGTTTTTTCGGGCACTACTTCTAATCCATGATTTTCTATCCATTCTGTTATTTTTTGGATAGCTTCCTCTGCTTTTCTTTTTACTTCGTCTATCGTTTTTGCTGTCACCATTAGGGTTAGGTCGTCTGCGAAGCCCACAAGCTCCACTCCATCGGGCAACCGCAAGCGGAGAACCCCGTCATACATTAAGTTCCACAGAGTTGGCCCCAGTACGGAGCCCTGCGGAACACCACTTGTAACCCTGACCTCTTCTCTCAGCTGCTCCTCCTCGATGTAGATTGATCGGGCGCTGAGATAACTCTTCAGCAAATCTATGAGATAATCAGAGATGCCTCTTCTCACTAGTTGGTTTATGATAAGAGACCATCTCGCGGAATTAAATGCGTTTTTGATATCAAGGGCAACGATGAGGCAAAGTTTGCGAGCTCTCCCTGTGCCCCTGTTTGCTTCCGCAGCGAGTTTCGTGATTCTTCTCAGCGCGTCGATCGTGGAGCGGCCCTTAACAAAGCCATACTGGTTTACCGCGAGACCTCCAGTTGTTGTGATCTCCTTCTCCAGCCTGCCAAGGATAAGGCGCTCGAACAGCTTTCCCATGTTGTCTAAAAGGCAGATTGGCCGGTAAGAGCTGGGGTTTTCGAGTGGCTTTTTATAGTAAATAACTTATAGAACTTATAGAACTTATAGAACGAAAGTAGGTATTTTAGAGTTTTCAATTTTAAACTATTAACAAAATTTATTTTAAATTGCTACAAAATTCTGTTCTTCAAGTAAATAACTTATAGAACAAAAGTAGGTATTTTAGAGTTTTCAATTTTAAACTATTAACAAAATGCAGATGTTTAAGTAAATAACTTATAGAACAAAAATAGTTATTTTAGGGTTTTCAATTTTAAACTATGAACAAAATTCTGATCTTCATGTAAATAACTTATAGAACAAACGTAGTTATTTTAGTATTTTCAATTTTGAACTATTAACAAAATTCTGATCTTCAAGTAAATAACTTAAAGAACTAAAGTATTAGTTTGAAGATTTTGATTTTAAATTGTCTACATATTTCTGTTCTTTAAGTAAATAACTAAAGGATCAAAAGTAGTTAGAGTATAGCTTTAATTTTAAACTATTAACAAAATGCAGATCTTCAAGTAAATAACTTATAGAACAAAAGTAGTTATTTTAGGGTTTTCAATTTTAAACTATTAGCAAAATTCTGATCTTCAAGTAAATAACTTAAAGAACTAAATTATTAGTTCGAAGATTTTGATTTTAAATTGCTTCAAAATTCTTTTCTTCAAGTAAATAACTTATAGAACAAAAGTAGTTATTTTAGGGTTTTCAATTTTAATCTATTAACAAAATTCTGATCTTCAAGTAAATAACTTATAGAACAAAAGTAGTTATTTTAGAGTTTTCAATTTTACACTATTAAGAAAATTCTGATCTTCAAGTAAATAACTTATAGAACAGAAGTAGTTAATTTAGAGTTTTTAAATTTAAACTATTAACAAAATGCAAATCTTCAAGTAAGTAACTTATAGAACAAAAGTAGTTATTTTAGGGTTTTCAATTTTAAACTATTAACAAAATTCTGATCTTCATGTAAATAACTTATAGAACAGAAGTAGTTAATTTAGAGTTTTTAATTTTTAACTATTAACAAAATGCAGATCTTTAAGTAAATAACTTATAGAACAAAAATAGTTATTTTAGGGTTTTCAATTTTAAAATATTAACAAAATTCTGATCTTCATGTAAATAACTTATAGAACAAAAATAGTTATTTTAGGGTTTTCAATTTTAAACTATTAACAAAATTCTGATCTTCAAGTAAATAACTTATAGAACAGAAGTAGTTAATTTAGAGTTTTTAATTTTAAACTATTAACAAAATTCAGATCTTTAAGTAAATAACTTATAAAACAAAAATAGTTATTTTAGGGTTTTCAATTTTAAACTATTAACAAAATTCTGATCTTCATGTATATAACTTATAGAACAGTAGTAGTTAATTTAGGGTTTTTAATTATAAACTATTAACAAAATGCAGATCTTCAAGTAAATAACTTATAGAACAAAAGTAGTTATTTTAGGGTTTTCAATTTTAAACTATTAACAAAATTCTGATCTTCAAGTAAATAACTTAAAGAACTAAAGTATTAGTTTGAAGATTTTGATTTTAAATTGTCTACATATTTCTGTTCTTTAAGTAAATAACTAAAAGAACAATAGTAGTTAGATTATAGCTTTAATTTTAAACTATTAACAAAATGCAAATCTTCAAGTAAATAACTTATAGAACAAAAGTAGTTATTTTAGGGTTTTCAATTTTAAACTATTAACAAAATTCTGATCTTCATGTAAATAACTTATAGAACAGAAGTAGTTAATTTAGAGTTTTTAATTTTAAACTATTAACAAAATGCAGATCTTCAAGTAAATAACTTATAGAACAAAAGTAGTTATTTTAGGGCTTTCAATTTTAAACTATTAACAAAATTCTGATCTTCAAGTAAATAACTTAAGGAACTAAAGTATTAGTTAGAAGATTTTTATTTTAAAGTGCTACAAAATTCTGTTCTTCAAGTAAATAACTTATAGAACAAAAGTAGGTATTTTAGAGTTTTCAATTTTAAACTATTAACAAAATTCTGATCGTCATGTAAATAACTTATAGAACAGAAGTAGTTAATTTAGAGTTTTTAATTTTAAACTATTAACAAAATTCAGATCTTTAAGTAAATAACTTATAAAACAAAAATAGTTATTTTAGGGTTTTCAATTTTAAACTATTAACAAAATTCAGATCTTTAAGTAAATAACTTATAGAACAAAAATAGTTATTTTAGGGTTTTCAATTTTAAACTATTAACAAAATTCTGATCTTCATGTAAATAACTTAAAGAACTAAAGTATTAGTTTGAAGATTTTGATTTTAAATTGTCTACATATTTCTGTTCTTTAAGTAAATAACTAAAAGAACAATAGTAGTTAGATTGTAGCTTTAATTTTAAACTATTAACAAAATGCAAATCTTCAAGTAAATAACTTATAGAACAAAAGTAGTTATTTTAGGGTTTTCAATTTTAAACTATTAACAAAATTCTGATCTTCATGTAAATAACTTATAGAACAGAAGTAGTTAATTTAGAGTTTTTAATTTTAAACTATTAACAAAATGCAGATCTTCAAGTAAATAACTTATAGAACAAAAGTAGTTATTTTAGGGTTTTCAATTTTAAACTATTAACAAAATTCTGATCTTCAAGTAAATAACTTAAGGAACTAAAGTATTAGTTAGAAGATTTTGATTTTAAATAGCTACAAAATTCTGTTCTTCGTAAATAACTTATAGAACAAAAGTAGTTATTTTAGGATTTTCAATTTTAAACTATTAACAAAATTCTGATCTTCAAGTAAATAACTCAAGGAACTAAAGTATTAGTTAGAAGATTTTTATTTTAAATTGCTACAAAATTCTGTTCTTCAAGTAAATAACTTATAGAACAAAAGTAGTTATTTTAGGGTTTTCAATTTTAAACTATTAACAAAATTCTGATCTTCAAGTAAATAACTTAAGGAACTAAAGTATTAGTTAGAACTTTTTTATTTTAAATTGCTACAAAATTCTGTTCTTCAAGTAAATAACTTATAGAACAAAAGTAGGTATTTTAGAGTTTTCAATTTTAAACTATTAACAAAATGCAGATGTTTAAGTAAATAACTTATAGAACAAAAATAGTTATTTTAGGGTTTTCAATTTTAAACTATTAACAAAATGCAAATCTTCAAGTAAATAACTTATAGAACAAACGTAGTTATTTTAGTATTTTCAATTTTGAACTATTAACAAAATTCTGATCTTCAAGTAAATAACTTAAAGAACTAAAGTATTAGTTTGAAGATTTTGATTTTAAATTGTCTACATATTTCTGTTCTTTAAGTAAATAACTAAAGGAACAAAAGTAGTTAGAGTATAGCTTTAATTTTAAACTATTAACAAAATGCAGATCTTCAAGTAAATAACTTATAGAACAAAAGTAGTTATTTTAGGGTTTTCAATTTTAAACTATTAGCAAAATTCTGATCTTCAAGTAAATAACTTAAAGAACTAAATTATTAGTTAGAAGATTTTGATTTTAAATTGCTTCAAAATTCTTTTCTTCAAGTAAATAACTTATAGAACAAAAGTAGTTATTTTAGGGTTTTCAATTTTAATCTATTAACAAAATTCTGATCTTCAAGTAAATAACTTATAGAACAAAAGTAGTTATTTTAGAGTTTTCAATTTTAAACTATTAAGAAAATTCTGATCTTCAAGTAAATAACTTATAGAACAGAAGTAGTTAATTTAGAGTTTTTAAATTTAAACTATTAACAAAATGCAAATCTTCAAGTAAATAACTTATAGAACAAAAGTAGTTATTTTAGGGTTTTCAATTTTAAACTATTAACAAAATTCTGATCTTCATGTAAATAACTTATAGAACAGAAGTAGTTAATTTAGAGTTTTTAATTTTAAACTATTAACAAAATGCAGATCTTTAAGTAAATAACTTATAGAACAAAAATAGTTATTTTAGGGTTTTCAATTGTAAAATATTAACAAAATTCTGATCTTCATGTAAATAACTTATAGAACAAAAATAGTTATTTTAGGGTTTTCAATTTTAAACTATTAACAAAATTCTGATCTTCAAGTAAATAACTTATAGAACAGAAGTAGTTAATTTAGAGTTTTTAATTTTAAACTATTAACAAAATTCAGATCTTTAAGTAAATAACTTATAAAACAAAAATAGTTATTTTAGGGTTTTCAATTTTAAACTATTAACAAAATTCTGATCTTCATGTATTTAACTTATAGAACAGTAGTAGTTAATTTAGGGTTTTTAATTATAAACTATTAACAAAATGCAGATCTTCAAGTAAATAACTTATAGAACAAAAGTAGTTATTTTAGGGTTTTCAATTTTAAACTATTAACAAAATTCTGATCTTCAAGTAAATAACTTAAAGAACTAAAGTATTAGTTTGAAGATTTTGATTTTAAATTGTCTACATATTTCTGTTCTTTAAGTAAATAACTAAAAGAACAATAGTAGTTAGATTATAGCTTTAATTTTAAACTATTAACAAAATGCAAATCTTCAAGTAAATAACTTATAGAACAAAAGTAGTTATTTTAGGGTTTTCAATTTTAAACTATTAACAAAATTCTGATCTTCATGTAAATAACTTATAGAACAGAAGTAGTTAATTTAGAGTTTTTAATTTTAAACTATTAACAAAATGCAGATCTTCAAGTAAATAACTTATAGAACAAAAGTAGTTATTTTAGGGTTTTCAATTTTAAACTATTAACAAAATTCTGATCTTCAAGTAAATAACTTAAGGAACTAAAGTATTAGTTAGAAGATTTTTATTTTAAAGTGCTACAAAATTCTGTTCTTCAAGTAAATAACTTATAGAACAAAAGTAGGTATTTTAGAGTTTTCAATTTTAAACTATTAACAAAATTCTGATCTTCATGTAAATAACTTATAGAACAGAAGTAGTTAATTTAGAGTTTTTAATTTTAAACTATTAACAAAATTCAGATCTTTAAGTAAATAACTTATAAAACAAAAATAGTTATTTTAGGGTTTTCAATTTTAAACTATTAACAAAATTCAGATCTTTAAGTAAATAACTTATAGAACAAAAATAGTTATTTTAGGGTTTTCAATTTTAAACTATTAACAAAATTCTGATCTTCATGTAAATAACTTAAAGAACTAAAGTATTAGTTTGAAGATTTTGATTTTAAATTGTCTACATATTTCTGTTCTTTAAGTAAATAACTAAAAGAACAATAGTAGTTAGATTGTAGCTTTAAATTTAAACTATTAACAAAATGCAAATCTTCAAGTAAATAACTTATAGAACAAAAGTAGTTATTTTAGGGTTTTCAATTTTAAACTATTAACAAAATTCTGATCTTCATGTAAATAACTTATAGAACAGAAGTAGTTAATTTAGAGTTTTTAATTTTAAACTATTAACAAAATGCAGATCTTCAAGTAAATAACTTATAGAACAAAAGTAGTTATTTTAGGGTTTTCAATTTTAAACTATTAACAAAATTCTGATCTTCAAGTAAATAACTTAAGGAACTAAAGTATTAGTTAGAAGATTTTGATTTTAAATAGCTACAAAATTCTGTTCTTCGTAAATAACTTATAGAACAAAAGTAGTTATTTTAGGATTTTCAATTTTAAACTATTAACAAAATTCTGATCTTCAAGTAAATAACTCAAGGAACTAAAGTATTAGTTAGAAGATTTTTATTTTAAATTGCTACAAAATTCTGTTCTTCAAGTAAATAACTTATAGAACAAAAGTAGTTATTTTAGGGTTTTCAATTTTAAACTATTAACAAAATTCTGATCTTCAAGTAAATAACTTAAGGAACTAAAGTATTAGTTAGAACTTTTTTATTTTAAATTGCTACAAAATTCTGTTCTTCAAGTAAATAACTTATAGAACAAAAGTAGGTATTTTAGAGTTTTCAATTTTAAACTATTAACAAAATGCAGATGTTTAAGTAAATAACTTATAGAACAAAAATAGTTATTTTAGGGTTTTCAATTTTAAACTATTAACAAAATGCAAATCTTCAAGTAAATAACTTATAGAACAAACGTAGTTATTTTAGTATTTTCAATTTTGAACTATTAACAAAATTCTGATCTTCAAGTAAATAACTTAAAGAACTAAAGTATTAGTTTGAAGATTTTGATTTTAAATTGTCTACATATTTCTGTTCTTTAAGTAAATAACTAAAGGAACAAAAGTAGTTAGAGTATAGCTTTAATTTTAAACTATTAACAAAATGCAGATCTTCAAGTAAATAACTTATAGAACAAAAGTAGTTATTTTAGGGTTTTCAATTTTAAACTATTAGCAAAATTCTGATCTTCAAGTAAATAACTTAAAGAACTAAATTATTAGTTAGAAGATTTTGATTTTAAATTGCTTCAAAATTCTTTTCTTCAAGTAAATAACTTATAGAACAAAAGTAGTTATTTTAGGGTTTTCAATTTTAATCTATTAACAAAATTCTGATCTTCAAGTAAATAACTTATAGAACAAAAGTAGTTATTTTAGAGTTTTCAATTTTAAACTATTAAGTAAATTCTGATCTTCAAGTAAATAACTTATAGAACAGAAGTAGTTAATTTAGAGTTTTTAAATTTAAACTATTAACAAAATGCAAATCTTCAAGTAAATAACTTATAGAACAAAAGTAGTTATTTTAGGGTTTTCAATTTTAAACTATTAACAAAATTCTGATCTTCATGTAAATAACTTATAGAACAGAAGTAGTTAATTTAGAGTTTTTAATTTTAAACTATTAACAAAATGCAGATCTTTAAGTAAATAACTTATAGAACAAAAATAGTTATTTTAGGGTTTTCAATTTTAAAATATTAACAAAATTCTGATCTTCATGTAAATAACTTATAGAACAAAAATAGTTATTTTAGGGTTTTCAATTTTAAACTATTAACAAAATTCTGATCTTCAAGTAAATAACTTATAGAACAGAAGTAGTTAATTTAGAGTTTTTAAATTTAAACTATTAACAAAATGCAAATCTTCAAGTAAATAACTTATAGAACAAAAGTAGGTATTTTAGAGTTTTCAATTTTAAACTATTAACAAAATGCAGATCTTTAAGTAAATAACTTATAGAACAAAAATAGTTATTTTAGGGTTTTCAATTTTAAAATATTAACAAAATTCTGATCATCATGTAAATAACTTATAGAACAGAAGTAGTTAATTTAGAGTTTTTAATTTTAAACTATTAACAAAATTCAGATCTTTAAGTAAATAACTTATAAAACAAAAATAGTTATTTTAGGGTTTTCAATTTTAAACTATTAACAAAATTCTGATCTTCATGTATATAACTTATAGAACAGTAGTAGTTAATTTAGGGTTTTTAATTATAAACTATTAACAAAATGCAGATCTTCAAGTAAATAACTTATAGAACAAAAGTAGTTATTTTAGGGTTTTCAATTTTAAACTATTAACAAAATTCTGATCTTCAAGTAAATAACTTAAAGAACTAAAGTATTAGTTTGAAGATTTTGATTTTAAATTGTCTACATATTTCTGTTCTTTAAGTAAATAACTAAAAGAACAATAGTAGTTAGATTATAGCTTTAATTTTAAACTATTAACAAAATGCAAATCTTCAAGTAAATAACTTATAGAACAAAAGTAGTTATTTTAGGGTTTTCAATTTTAAACTATTAACAAAATTCTGATCTTCATGTAAATAACTTATAGAACAGAAGTAGTTAATTTAGAGTTTTTAATTTTAAACTATTACCAAAATGCAGATCTTTAAGTAAATAACTGATAGAACAAAAGTAGTTATTTTATGGTTTTCAATTTTAAACTATTAACAAAATTCTGATCTTCAAGTAAATAACTTAAAGAACTAAAGTTTAGTTAGAATATTTTGATTTTAAGTTGCTACAAAATTCTGTTCTTCAAGTAAATAACTTATAGAACAAAAGTAGTTATTTTAGAGTTTTCAATTTTAAACTATTAACAAAAATCTGATCTTCAAGTAAATAACTTATAGAACAGAAGTAGTTAATTTAGAGTTTTTAATTTTAAACTATTAACAAAATGCAGATCTTCAAGTAAATAACTTATAGAGCAAAAGTAGTTATTTTAGGGTTTTCAATTTTAAACTATTAACAAAAATCTGATCTTCAAGTAAATAACTAATAGAACAGAAGTAGTTAATTTAGAGTTTTTAATTTCAAACTATTAACAAAATGCAGATCATCAAGTAAATAACTTATAGAACAAAAGTAGTTATTTTAGGGATTTCAATTTTAAACTATTATAAAATTCTGATCTTCAATAAATAACTTAAAGAACTAAAGTATTAGTTAGAAGATTTTGATTTTACATTGCTACAAAATTCTGTTCTTCAAGTAAATAACTTATAGAACAAAAGTAGGTATTTTAGAGTTTTCAATTTTAAACTATTAACAAAATTCTGATCTTCATGTAAATAACTTATAGAACAGAAGTAGTTAATTTAGAGTTTTTAATTTTAAACTATTAACAAAATTCAGATCTTTAAGTAAATAACTTATAAAACAAAAATAGTTATTTTAGGGTTTTCAATTTTAAACTATTAACAAAATTCAGATCTTTAAGTAAATAACTTATAGAACAAAAATAGTTATTTTAGGGTTTTCAATTTTAAACTATTAACAAAATTCTGATCTTCATGTATATAACTTTTAGAACAGAAGTAGTTAATTTAGGGTTTTTAATTATAAACTATTAACAAAATGCAGATCTTCAAGTAAATAACTTATAGAACAAAAGTAGTTATTTTAGGGTTTTCAATTTTAAACTATTAACAAAATTCTGATCTTCAAGTAAATAACTTAAAGAACTAAAGTATTAGTTTGAAGATTTTGATTTTAAATTGTCTACATATTTCTGTTCTTTAAGTAAATAACTAAAAGAACAATAGTAGTTAGATTGTAGCTTTAATTTTAAACTATTAACAAAATGCAAATCTTCAAGTAAATAACTTATAGAACAAAAGTAGTTATTTTAGGGTTTTCAATTTTAAACTATTAACAAAATTCTGATCTTCATGTAAATAACTTATAGAACAGAAGTAGTTAATTTAGAGTTTTTAATTTTAAACTATTAACAAAATGCAGATCTTCAAGTAAATAACTTATAGAACAAAAGTAGTTATTTTAGGGTTTTCAATTTTAAACTATTAACAAAATTCTGATCTTCAAGTAAATAACTTAAGGAACTAAAGTTTTAGTTAGAAGATTTTGATTTTAAATAGCTACAAAATTCTGTTCTTCGTAAATAACTTATCGAACAAAAGTAGTTATTTTAGGATTTTCAATTTTAAACTATTAACAAAATTCTGATCTTCAAGTAAATAACTTAAGGAACTAAAGTATTAGTTAGAAGATTTTTATTTTAAATTGCTACAAAATTCTGTTCTTCAAGTAAATAACTTATAGAACAAAAGTAGTTATTTTAGGGTTTTCAATTTTAAACTATTGACAAAATTCTGATCTTCAAGTAAATAACTTAAGGAACTAAAGTATTAGTTAGAAGTTTTTTATTTTAAATTGCTACAAAATTCTGTTCTTCAAGTAAATAACTTATAGAACAAAAGTAGGTATTTTAGAGTTTTCAATTTTAAACTATTAACAAAATGCAGATGTTTAAGTAAATAACTTATAGAACAAAAATAGTTATTTTAGGGTTTTCAATTTTAAACTATTAACAAAATTCTGATCTTCATGTAAATAACTTATAGAACAGAAGTAGTTAATTTAGAGTTTTTAATTTTAAACTATTAACAAAATTCAGATCTTTAAGTAAATAACTTATAGAACAAAAATAGTTATTTTAGGGTTTTCAATTTTAAACTATTAACAAAATTCTGATCTTCATGTAAATAACTTATAGAACAAACGTAGTTATTTTAGTATTTTCAATTTTGAACTATTAACAAAATTCTGATCTTCAAGTAAATAACTTAAAGAACTAAAGTATTAGTTTGAAGATTTTGATTTTAAATTGTCTACATATTTCTGTTCTTTAAGTAAATAACTAAAGGAACAAAAGTAGTTAGAGTATAGCTTTAATTTTAAACTATTAACAAAATGCAGATCTTCAAGTAAATAACTTATAGAACAAAAGTAGTTATTTTAGGGTTTTCAATTTTAAACTATTAGCAAAATTCTGATCTTCAAGTAAATAACTTAAAGAACTAAATTATTAGTTAGAAGATTTTGATTTTAAATTGCTTCAAAATTCTTTTCTTCAAGTAAATAACTTATAGAACAAAAGTAGTTATTTTAGGGTTTTCAATTTTAATCTATTAACAAAATTCTGATCTTCATGTAAATAACTTATAGAACAGAAGTAGTTATTTTAGAGTTTTCAATTTTAAACTATTAACAAAAATCTGATCTTCAAGTAAATAACTTATAGAACAGAAGTAGTTAATTTAGAGTTTTTAATTTTAAACTATTAACAAAATGCAGATCTTCAAGTAAATAACTTATAGAACAAAAGTAGTTATTTTAGGGTTTAAAATTTTAAACTATTAATAAAATACTGATCTTCATGTAAATAACTTATAGAAGAGAAGTAGTTAATTTAGAGTTTTTAATTTTAAACTATCAACAAAATGCAGATCTTCAAGTAAATATCTTATAGAGCAAAAGTAGTTATTTTAGGGTTTTCAATTTTAAACTATTAACAAAATTCTGATCTTCAAGTAAATATCTTAAGGAACTAAAGTATTAGTTAGAAGATTTTGATTTTAAATTGCTAACAAAATGCAGATCTTCAAGTAAATAACTTATAGAACAAAAGTAGTTATTTTAGGGTTTTCAATTTTAAACTATTAGCAAAATTCTGATCTTCAATAAATAACTTAAAGAACTAAAGTATTAGTTAGAAGATTTTGATTTTACATTGCTACAAAATTCTGTTCTTCAAGTAAATAACTTATAGAACAAAAGTAGTTATTTTAGGGTTTTCAATTTTAAACCATTAACAAAGTTCTGATCTTCATGTAAATAACTTATAGAACAGAAGTAGTTAATTTAGAGTTTTTAATTTTAAACTATTAACAAAATGCAGATCATCAAGTAAATAACTTATAGAACAAAGGTAGTTATTTTATGGTTTTCAATTTTAAACTATTAACAAAATTCTGATCTTCAAGTAAATAACTTAAAAATAACTTAGTTAAAGAACTAAAGTTTAGTTAGAAGATTTTGATTTGAAGTTGCTACAAAATTCTGTTCTTCAAGTAAATAACTTATAGAACAAAAGTAGTTATTTTAGAGTTTTCAATCTTAAACTATTAACAAAATTCTGATCTTCAAGTAAATAACTTATAGAACAGAAGTAGTTAATTTAGAGTTTTTAATTTTAAACTACTAACAAAATGCAGATCTTCAAGTAAATAACTTATAGAACAAAAGTAGTTATTTTAGGGTTTTCAATTTTAAACTATTAGCAAAATTCTGATCTTCAAGTAACTAACTTAAAGAACTAAAGTATTAGTTAAAAGATTTTGTTTTTAAATTGCTACAAAGTTCTGTTCTTCAAGTAAATAACTTATAGAACAAAAGTAGTTATTTTAGAGTTTTCAATTTTAAACTATTAACAAAATTCTGATCTTCAAGTAAATAACTTATAGAGCAGAAGTAGTTAATTTAGAGTTTTTAATTTTAAACTATTAACAAAATGCAGATCTTCAAGTAAATAACTTATAGAACAAAAGTAGTTATTTTATGGTTTTCAATTTTAAACTATTAACAAAATTCTGATCTTCAAGTAAATAACTTAAAGAACTAAAGTTTAGTTAGAATATTTTGATTTTAAGTTGCTACAAAATTCTGTTCTTCAAGTAAATAACTTATAGAACAAAAGTAGTTATTTTAGAGTTTTCAATTTTAAACTATTAACAAAAATCTGATCTTCAAGTAAATAACTTATAGAACAGAAGTAGTTAATTTAGAGTTTTTAATTTTAAACTATTAACAAAATGCAGATCTTCAAGTAAATAACTTATAGAACAAAAGTAGTTATTTTAGGGTTTACAATTTTAAACTATTAATAAACTACTGATTTTCATGTAAATAACTTATAGAACAGAAGTAGTTCATTTAGCGTTTTTAATTTTAAACTAATAACAAAATGCAGATCTTCAAGTAAATAACTTATAGAACAAAAGTAGTTATTTTAGGGTTTACAATTTTAAACTATTAACAAAATACTGATCTTCATGTAAATAACTTATAGAACAGAAGTAGTTAATTTAGAGTTTTTAATTTCAAACTATTAACAAAATGCAGATCTTCAAGTAAATAACTTATAGAACAAAAGTAGTTATTTTAGGGTTTTCAATTTTAAACTATTAACAAAGTTCTGATCTTCATGTAAATAACTTATAGAACAGAAGTAGTTAATTTAGAGTTTTTAATTTTAAACTATTAACAAAATGCAGATCTTCAAGTAAATAACTTATAGAACAAAAGTAGTTATTTTATGGTTTCAATTTTAAACTATTAACAAAATTCTGATCTTCAAGTAAATAACTTAAAGAACTAAAGTTTAGTTAGAAGATTTTGATTTGAAGTTGCTACAAAATTCTGTTCTTCAAGTAAATAACTTATAGAACAAAAGTAGTTATTTTAGAGTTTTCAATTTTAAACTATTAACAAAATTCTGATCTTCAAGTAAATAACTTATAGAACAGAAGTAGTTAATTTAAAGTTTTTAATTTTAAACTACTAACAAAATGCAGATCTTCAAGTAAATAACTTATAGAACAAAAGTAGTTATTTTAGGGTTTTCAATTTTAAACTATTAGCAAAATTCTGATCTTCAAGTAACTAACTTAAAGAACTAAAGTATTAGTTAGAAGATTTTGTTTTTAAATTGCTACAAAATTCTGTTCTTCAAGTAAATAACTTATAGAACAAAAGTAGTTATTTTAGAGTTTTCAATTTTAAACTATTAACAAAATTCTGATCTTCAAGTAAATAACTTATAGAGCAGAAGTAGTTAATTTAGAGTTTTTAATTTTAAACTATTAACAAAATGCAGATCTTCAAGTAAATAACTTATAGCACAAAAGTAGTTATTTTATGGTTTTCAATTTTAAACTATTAACAAAATTCTGATCTTCAAGTAAATAACTTAAAGAACTAAAGTTTAGTTAGAATATTTTGATTTTAAGTTGCTACAAAATTCTGTTCTTCAAGTAAATAACTTATAGAACAAAAGTAGTTATTTTAGAGTTTTCAATTTTAAACTATTAACAAAAATCTGATCTTCAAGTAAATAACTTATAGAACAGAAGTAGTTAATTTAGAGTTTTTAATTTTAAACTATTAACAAAATGCAGATCTTCAAGTAAATAACTTATAGAACAAAAGTAGTTATTTTAGGGTTTACAATTTTAAACTATTAATAAAATACTGATCTTCATGTAAATAACTCATAGAACAGAAGTAGTTAATTTAGAGTTTTTAATTTTAAACTATCAACAAAATGCAGATCTTCAAGTAAATATCTTATAGAACAAAAGTAGTTATTTTAGGGTTTTCAATTTTAAACTATTAACAAAATTCTGATCTTCAAGTAAATATCTTAAGGAACTAAAGTATTAGTTAGAAGATTTTGATTTTAAATTGCTACAAAATTCTGTTCTTCAAGTAAATAACTTATAGAACAAAAGTAGTTAATTTAGAGTTTTTAATTTTAAACTATTAACAAAATGCAGATCTTCAGTAAATAACTTATAGAACAGAAGTAGTTAATTTAAAGTTTTTAATTTTAAACTATTAACAAAATTCTGATCTTCAAGTAAATAACTTAAAGAACTAAAGTTTAGTTAGACGATTTTGATTTAAGTTGCTACAAAATTCTGTTCTTCAAGTAAATAACTTATAGAACAAAAGTAGGTAATTTAGAGTTTTCAATTTTAAACTATTAGCAAAATTCTGATCTTCAAGTAAATCACTTATAGAACAGAAATAGTTAATTTAGAGTTTTTAATTTTAAACTACTAACAAAATGCAGATCTTCAAGTAAATAACTTATAGAACAAAATTAGTTATTTTAGGGTTTTCAATTTTAAACTATTAACAAAATACTTATCTTCATGTATATAACTTATAGAACAGAAGTAGTTAATTTAGAGTTTTTAATTTTAAACTATTAACAAAATGCAGATCTTCAAGTAAATAACTTATAGAACAAAAGTAGTTATTTTAGGGTTTTCAATTTTAAACTATTAGCAAAATTCTGATCTTCAAGTAAATAACTTAAGGAACTAAAGTATTAGTTAGAAGATTTTGATTTTAAATTGCTACAAAATTCTGTTCTTCAAGTAAATAACTTATAGAACAAAAGTAGTTATTTTAGAGTTTTCAATTTTAAACTATTAACATCATTCTGATCTTCAAGTAAATAACTTATAGAACAGAAGTAGTTAATTTAGAGTTTTTAATGTTAAACTATTAACAAAATGCAAATCTTCAAGTAAATAACTTATAGAACAAAAGTAGTTATTTTAAGGTTTTCAATTTTAAACTATTAACAAAATTCTGATCTTCAAGTAAATAACTTAAAGAACTAAAGTATTAGTTAGAAGATTTTGATTTTAAATTGCTACAAAATTCTGTTCTTCACGTAAATAACTTATAGAACAAAAGTAGTTATTTTAGAGTTTTCAATTTTAAACTATTAACAAAATTCTGATCTTCAAGTAAATAACTTATAGAACAGAAGTAGTTAATTTAGAGCTTTTAATTTTAAACTATTAACAAAATGCAGATCTTCAAGTAAATAACTTATAGAACAAAAGTAGTTATTTTAGAGTTTTCTATTTTAAACTATTAACAACATTCTGATCTTCAAGTAAATAACTTATAGAACAGAAGTAGTTAATTTAGAGTTTTTAATTTTAAACTATTAACAAAATGCAGATCTTCAAGTAAATAACTTATAGAACAAAAATAGTTATTTTAGGGTTTTCAATTTTAAACTATTAACAACATTCTGATCTTCAAGTAAATAACTTATAGAACAGAAGTAGTTAATTTAGAGTTTTTAATTTTAAACTATTAACAAAATGCAGATCTTCAAGTAAATAACTTATAGAACAAAAATAGTTATTTTAGGGTTTTCAATTTTAAACTATTAACAAAATTCTGATCTTTAAGTAAACAACTTAAAGAACTAAAGTATTAGTTTAAAGATCTCGATTTTAAATTGTCTACAAATTTCTGTTCTTTAAGTAAAAAACTAAAAGAACAAAAGTAGTTAGTTTATAGCTTTAATTTGAAACTATTAACAAAATACTGATTTTCAAATAAATAACTTATAGACCAGAAGTAGTTAACTTAGAGTTTTTAATTTTAAACTATTAACAAAATGCTGATCTTCAAGTAAATAACTTATAGAACAGAAGTAGTTAATTTAGAGTTTTTAATTTTAAACTAATAACAAAATGCAGATCTTCAAGTAAATAACTTATAGAACAAAAGTAATTATTTTAGGGTTTTCAATTTTAAAATATTAACAAAATTCTGATCTTCAAGTAAATAACTTATAGAACAGAAGTAGTTAATTTAGAGTTTTTAATTTTAAACTATTAACAAAATCTAGATCTTCAAGTAAATAACTTATAGCACAAACGTAGTTATTTTAGTATTTTCAATTTTGAACTATTAACAAAATTCTGATCTTCAAGTAAATAACTTAAAGAACTAAAGTATTAGTTTGAAGATTTTGATTTTAAATTGTCTACATATTTCTGTTCTTTAAGTAAATAACTAAAAAAACAAAAGTAGTTAGATTATTGCTTTAATTTTAAACTATTAACAAAATGCAGATCTTCAAGTAAATAACTTATAGAACAAAAGTAGATATTTTAGGGTTTTCAATTTTAAACTATTAACAAAATTCTGATCTTCCAGTAAATAACTTAAAGAACTAAAGTATTAGTGTGAAGATTTCGATTTTAAATTGTCTACAAATTTCTGTTCTTTAAGTAAATAACTAAAAGAACAAAAGTAGTTAGTTTATAGCTTTAATTTTAAACTATTAACAAAATATTGATTTTCAAGTAAATAACTTATAGACCAGAAATAGTTAATTTAGAGTTTTTAATTTTAAACTATTAACAAAATGCAGATCTACAAGTAATTAACTTATAGAACAAAAGTAGTTATTTTAGGGTTTTCAATTTTAAACTATTAACAAAATTCTTATCTTCAAGTAATTAACTTATAGAACAGAAGTTGTTAATTTAGAGTTTTTAATTTTAAACTATTAACAAAATCCAGATCTTCAATTAAATAACTTATAGAACAAACGTAGTCATTTTAGTATTTTCAATTTTGAACTATTAACAAAATTCTGATCTTCAAGTAAATAATTTATAGAACAAAAGTAGTTATTTTAGGGTTTTCAATTTGAAACTATTAGCAAAATCCTGATCTTCAAGTAAATAACTTAAAGAACTAAAGTATTAGTTAGAAGATTTTGATTTTACATTGCTACAAAATTCTGTTCTTCAAGTAAATAACTTATAGAACAAAAGTAGTTATTTTAGAGTCTTCAATTTTAAACTATTACCAATATTCTGATCTTCAAGTAAATAACTTATAGAACAGAAGTAGTTAATTTAGAGTTTTTAATTTTAAACTATTAACAAAATGCAGATCTTCAAGTAAATAACTTATAGAACAAAAGTAGTTATTTTAGGGTTTTCAATTTTAAACTATTAACAAAATACTGATCTTCATGTAAATAACTTATAGAACAGAAGTAGTTAATTTAGAGTTTTTAATTTTAAACTATTAACAAAATGCAGATCTTCAAGTAAATAACTTATAGAACAAAAGTAGTTATTTTAGGGTTTTCAAATTTATCTATTAACAAAATTCTGATCTTCAAGTAAATAACTTAAGGAACTAAAGTATTAGTTAGAAGATTTTGATTTTAAATTGCTACAAAATTCTGTTCTACAAGTAAATAACTTATAGAACAAAAGTAGTTATTTTAGAATTTTCAATTTTAAACTATTAACAATATTCTGATCTTCAAGTAAATAACTTATAGAACAGAAGTAGTTATTTTAGGGTTTTCAATTTTAAACTATTAACAAAATACTGATCTTCATGTAAATAACTTATAGAACAGAAGTAGTTAATTTAGAGTTTTTAATTTTAAACTATTAACAAACTGCAGATCTTCATGTAAATAACTTATAGAACAAAAGTAGTTATTTTAGGGTTTTCAATTTTAAACTATTAGCAAAATTCTGATCTTCAAGTAAATAACTTAAAGAACTAAAGTATTAGTTAGAAGATTTTTATTTTACATTGCTACAAAATTCTGTTCTTCAAGTAAATAACTTATAGAACAAAAGTAGTTATTTTATAGTTTTCAATTTTAAACTATTAACAATATTCTGATCTTGAAGTAAATAACTTATAGAACAGAAGTAGTTAATTTATAGTTTTTAATTTTAAACTATTAACAAAATGCAGATCTTCAAGTAAATAACTTATAGAACAAAAGTAGTTAATTTAGAGTTTTTAATTTTAAACTATTAACAAAATTCTGATCTTCAAGTAAATAACTTAAAGAACTAAAGTTTAGTTAGAAGATTTTGATTTTAAGTTGCTACAAAATTCTGTTCTTCAAGTAAATAACTTATAGAACAAAAGTAGTTATTTTAGAGTCTTCAATTTTAAACTATTAACAATATTCTGATCTTCAAGTAAATAACTTATAGAACAGAAGTAGTTAATTTAGAGTTTTTAATTTTAAACTATTAACAAAATGCAGATCTTCAAGTAAATAACTTATAGAACAAAAGTAGTTATTTTAGAGTTTTCAATTTTAAACTATTAACAAAATACTGATCTTCATGTAAATAACTTATAGAACAGAAGTAGTTAATTTAGAGTTTTTAATTTTAAACTATTAACAAAATGCAGATCTTCAAGTAAATAACTTATAGAACAAAAGTAGCTATTTTAGGGTTTTCAATTTTAACTATTAACAAAATTCTGATCTTCAAGTAAATAACTTAAGGAACTAAAGTATTAGTTAGAAGATTTTGATTTTAAATTGCTACAAAATTCTGTTCTACAAGTAAATAACTTATAGAACAAAAGTAGTTATTTTAGAGTTTTCAATTTTAAACTATTAACAATATTCTGATCTTCAAGTAAATAACTTATAGAACAGAAGTAGTTATTTTAGGGTTTTCAATTTTAAACTATTAACAAAATACTGATCTTCATGTAAATAACTTATAGAACAGAAGTAGTTAATTTAGAGTTTTTAATTTTAAACTATTAACAAAATGCAGATCTTCAAGTAAATAACTTATAGAACAAAAGTAGTTATTTTAGGGTTATCAATTTTAAACTATTAGCAAAATTCTGATCTTCAAGTAAATAACTTAAAGAACTAAAGTATAGTTAGAAGATTTTGATTTTACATTGCTACAAATTTCTGTTCATCAAGTAAATAACTTATAGAACAAAAGTAGTTATTTTAGAGTCTTCAATTTTAAACTATTAACAATATTCTGATCTTCAAGTAAATAACTTATAGAACAGAAGTAGTTAATTTAGAGTTTTTAATTTTAAACTATTAACAAAATGCAGATCTTCAAGTAAATAAGTTATAGAACAAAAGTAGTTATATTAGGGTTTTCAATTTTAAACTATTAACAAAATACTGATCTTCATGTAAATAACTTATAGAACAGAAGTAGTTAATTTAGAATTTTTAATTTTAAACTATTAACAAATAGCAGATCTTCAAGTAAATAACTTATAGAACAAAAGTAGTTATTTTAGGGTTTTCAATTTTAACTATTAACAAAATTCTGATCTTCATGTAAATAACTTATAGAACAGAAGTAGTTAATTTAGAGTTTTTAATTTTAAACTATTAGCAAAATTCTGATCTTCAAGTAAATAACTTAAAGAACTAAAGTATTAGTTAGAAGATTTTGATTTTACATTGCTACAAAATTCTGTTCTTCAAGTAAATAACTTATAGAACAAAAGTAGTTATTTTAGAGTTTTCAATTTTAAACTATTAACAATATTCTGATCTTCAAGTAAATAACTTATAGAACAGAAGTAGTTAATTTAGAGTTTTTAATTTTAAACTATTAACAAAATGCAGATCTTCAAGTAAATAACTTATAGAACAAAAGTAGTTAATTTAGAGTTTTTAATTTTAAACTATTAACAAAATTCTGATCTTCAAGTAAATAACTTAAAGAACTAAAGTTTAGTTAGAAGATTTTGATTTTAAGTTGCTACAAAATTCTGTTCTTCAAGTAAATAACTTATAGAACAAAAGTAGTTATTTTAGAGTTTTCAATTTTAAACTATTAACAAAATTCTGATCTTCAAGTAAATAACTTATAGAACAGAAGTAGTTAATTTAGAGTTTTTAATTTTAAACTACTAACAAAATGCAGATCTTCAAGTAAATAACTTATAGAACAAAATTAGTTATTTTAGGGTTTTCAATTTTAAACTATTATAAAATTCTGATCTTCAAGTAAATAACTTAAAGAACTAAAGTATTAGTTAAAAGATTTCGACTTTACATTGCTACAAAATTCTGTTCTTTAACTAGATAACTTATAGAACAAAAGTAGTTATTTTAGGGTTTTAAATTTTAAACTATTAACAAAATTCTGATCTTCAAGGAAATAACTTAAGGAACTAAAGTATTAGTTAGAAGATTTTGATTTTAAATTGCTACAAAATTCTGTTCTACAAGTAAATAACTTATAGAACTAAAGTAGTTATTTTAGAGTTTTCAATTTTAAACTATTAACAATATTCTGATCTTCAAGTAAATAACTTATAGAACAAAAGTAGTTATTTTAGGGTTTTCAATTTTAAACTATTAACAAAATTCTTATCTTCAAGTAAATAACTTATAGAACAGAAGTTGTTAATTTAGAGTTTTAATTTTTAACTATTAACAAAATCCAGATCTTCAATTAAATAACTTATAGAACAAACGTAGTCATTTTAGTATTTTCAATTTTGAACTATTAACAAAATTCTGATCTTCAAGTAAATAACTTATAGAACAAAAGTAGTTATTTTAGAGTTTTTAATTTTAAACTATTAACAAAATCCAGATCTTCAATTAAATAACTAATAGAACAAAAGTAGTTAGATTATAGCTTTAATTTTAAACTATTAACAAAATGCAGATCTTCAAGTAAATAACTTATAGAACAAAAGTAGTTATTTTAGGGTTTTCAATTTGAAACTATTAGCAAAATTCTGATCTTCAAGTAAATAACTTAAAGAACTAAAGTATTAGTTAGAAGATTTTGATTTTACATTGCTACAAAATTCTGTTCTTCAAGTAAATAACTTATAGAACAAAAGTAGTTATTTTAGAGTCTTCAATTTTAAACTATTAACAATATTCTGATCTTCAAGTAAATAACTTATAGAACAGAAGTAGTTAATTTAGAGTTTTTAATTTTAAACTATTAACAAAATGCAGATCTTCAAGTAAATAACTTATAGAACAAAAGTAGTTATTTTAGGGTTTTCAATTTTAAACTATTAACAAAATACTGATCTTCATGTAAATAACTTATAGAACAGAAGTAGTTAATTTAGAGTTTTTAATTTTAAACTATTAACAAAATGCAGATCTTCAAGTAAATAACTTATAGAACAAAAGTAGTTATTTTAGGGTTTTCAATTTTAAACTATTAACAAAATTCTGATCTTCAAGTAAATAACTTAAGGAACTAAAGTATTAGTTAGAAGATTTTGATTTTAAATTGCTACAAAATTATGTTCTACAAGTAAATAACTTATAGAACAAAAGTAGTTATTTTAGAGTTTTCAATTTTAAACTCTTAACAATATTCTGATCTTCAAGTAAATAACTTATAGAACAGAAGTAGTTATTTTAGGGTTTTCAATTTTAAACTATTAACAAAAAACTGATCTTCATGTAAATAACTTATAGAACAGAAGTAGTTAATTTAGAGTTTTTAATTTTAAACTATTAACAAAATGCAGATCTTCAAGTAAATAACTTATAGAACAAAAGTAGTTATTTTAGGGTTTCCAATTTTAAACTATTAGCAAAATTCTGATCTTCAAGTAAATAACTTAAAGAACTAAAGTATTAGTTAGAAGATTTTGATTTTACATTGCTACAAAATTCTGTTCTTCAAGTAAATAACTTATTGAACAAAAGTAGTTATTTTAGAGTTTTTAATTTTAAACTATTAACAATATTCTGATCTTCAAGTAAATAACTTATAGAACAGAAGTAGTTAATTTAGAGTTTTTAATTTTAAACTATTAACAAAATGCAGATCTTCAAGTAAATAACTTATAGAACAAAATTAGTTATTTTAGGGTTTTCAATTTTAAACTATTATAAAATTCTGATCTTCAAGTAAATAACTTAAAGAACTAAAGTATTAGTTAGAAGATTTTGACTTTACATTGCTACAAAATTCTGTTCTTCAAGTAAATAACTTATAGAACAAAAGTAGTTATTTTAGGGTTTACAATTTTAAACTATTAACAAAATTCTGATCTTCAAGTAAATAACTTAAGGAACTAAAGTATTAGTTAGAAGATTTTGATTTTAAATTGCTACAAAATTCTGTTCTACAAGTAAATAACTTATAGAACTAAAGTAGTTATTTTAGAGTTTTCAATTTTATACTATTAACAATATTCTGATCTTCAAGTAAATAACTTATAGAACAAAAGTAGTTATTTTAGGGTTTTCAATTTTAAACTATTAACAAAATTCTGATCTTCAAGTAAATAACTTAAGGAACTAAAGTATTAGTTAGAAGATTTTGATTTTAAATTGCTACAAAATTCTGTTCTACAAGTAAATAACTTATAGAACAAAAGTAGTTATTTTAGGGTTTTCAATTGTAAACTATTAACAAAATACTGATCTTCATGTAAATAACTTATAGAACAAAAGTAGTTATTTTAGGGTTTTCAATTTTAAACTATTAACAAAATACTGATCTTCAAGTAAATAACTTATAGAACAGAAGTAGTTAATTTAGAGTTTTTAATTTTAAACTATTAACAAAATGCAGATCTTCAAGTAAATAACTTATAGAACAAAAGTAGTTATTTTAGGGTTTTCAATTTTAAACTATTAACAAAATACTGATCTTCATATACTTAACTTATAGAACAGAAATAGTTAATTTAGAGTTTATAATTTTAAACTATTAACAAAATGCAGATCTTCAAGTAAATAACTTATAGAACAAAAGTAGTTATTTTAGGGTTTTCAATTTTAAACTATTAGCAAAATTCTGATCTTCAAGTAAATAACTTAAAGAACTAAAGTATTAGTTAGAAGATTTTGATTTTACATTGCTACAAAGTTCTGTTCTTCAAGTAAATAACTTATAGAACAAAAGTAGTTATTTTAGAGTTTTCAATTTTAAACTATTAACAAAATTCTGATCTTCAAGTAAATAACTTAAAGAACTAAAGTTTAGTTAGAAGATTTTGATTTTAAGTTGCTACAAAATTCTGTTCTTCAAGTAAATAACTTATAGAACAAAAGTAGTTATTTTAGAGTTTTCAATTTTAAACTATTAACAAAATTCTGATCTTCAAGTAAATAACTTATAGAACAGAAGTAGTTAATTTAGAGTTTTTAATTTTAAACTATTAACAAAATTCTTATCTTCAAGTAAATAACTTAAAGAACTAAAGTTTAGTTAGAAGATTTTGATTTTAAGTTGCTATAAAATTCTGTTCTTCAAGTAAATAACTTATAGAACAAAAGTAGTTATTTTAGAGTTTTCAATTTTAAACTATTAACAAAATTCTGATCTTCAAGTAAATAACTTATAGAACAGAAGTAGTTAATTTAGAGTTTTTAATTTTAAACTACTAACAAAATGCAGATCTTCAAGTAAATAACTTATAGAACAAAATTAGTTATTTTAGGGTTTTCAATTTTAAATTATTATAAAATTCTGATCTTCAGTAAATAACTTATAGAACAGAAGTAGTTAATTTAGAGTTTTTAATTTTAAACTATTAACAAAATGCAGATCTTCAAGTAAATAACTTATAGAACAAAAGTAGTTAATTTAGAGTTTTTAATTTTAAACTATTAACAATATTCTGATCTTCAAGTAAATAACTTATAGAACAGAAGTAGTTAATTTAGAGTTTTTAATTTTAAACTATTAACAAAATGCAGATCTTCAAGTAAATAACTTATAGAACAAAAGTAGTTATATTAGGGTTTTCAATTTTAAACTATTAACAAAATACTGATCTTCATGTAAATAACTTATAGAACAGAAGTAGTTAATTTAGAATTTTTAATTTTAAACTATTAACAAATAGCAGATCTTCAAGTAAATAACTTATAGAACAAAAGTAGTTATTTTAGGGTTTTCAATTTTAACTATTAACAAAATTCTGATCTTCATGTAAATAACTTATAGAACAGAAGTAGTTAATTTAGAGTTTTTAATTTTAAACTATTAACAAAATGCAGATCTTCACGTAAATAACTTATAGAACAAAAGTAGTTATTTTAGGGTTTTCAATTTTAAACTATTAGCAAAATTCTGATCTTCAAGTAAATAACTTAAAGAACTAAAGTATTAGTTAGAAGATTTTGATTTTACATTGCTACAAAATTCTGTTCTTCAAGTAAATAACTTATAGAACAAAAGTAGTTATTTTAGAGTTTTCAATTTTAAACTATTAACAATATTCTGATCTTCAAGTAAATAACTTATAGAACAGAAGTAGTTAATTTAGAGTTTTTAATTTTAAACTATTAACAAAATGCAGATCTTCAAGTAAATAACTTATAGAACAAAAGTAGTTAATTTAGAGTTTTTAATTTTAAACTATTAACAAAATTCTGATCTTCAAGTAAATAACTTAAAGAACTAAAGTTTAGTTAGAAGATTTTGATTTTAAGTTGCTACAAAATTCTGTTCTTCAAGTAAATAACTTATAGAACAAAAGTAGTTATTTTAGAGTTTTCAATTTTAAACTATTAACAAAATTCTGATCTTCAAGTAAATAACTTATAGAACAGAAGTAGTTAATTTAGAGTTTTTAATTTTAAACTACTAACAAAATGCAGATCTTCAAGTAAATAACTTATAGAACAAAATTAGTTATTTTAGGGTTTTCAATTTTAAACTATTATAAAATTCTGATCTTCAAGTAAATAACTTAAAGAACTAAAGTATTAGTTAAAAGATTTCGACTTTACATTGCTACAAAATTCTGTTCTTTAACTAGATAACTTATAGAACAAAAGTAGTTATTTTAGGGTTTTAAATTTTAAACTATTAACAAAATTCTGATCTTCAAGGAAATAACTTAAGGAACTAAAGTATTAGTTAGAAGATTTTGATTTTAAATTGCTACAAAATTCTGTTCTACAAGTAAATAACTTATAGAACTAAAGTAGTTATTTTAGAGTTTTCAATTTTAAACTATTAACAATATTCTGATCTTCAAGTAAATAACTTATAGAACAAAAGTAGTTATTTTAGGGTTTTCAATTTTAAACTATTAACAAAATTCTTATCTTCAAGTAAATAACTTATAGAACAGAAGTTGTTAATTTAGTGTTTTAATTTTTAACTATTAACAAAATCCAGATCTTCAATTAAATAACTTATAGAACAAACGTAGTCATTTTAGTATTTTCAATTTTGAACTATTAACAAAATTCTGATCTTCAAGTAAATAACTTATAGAACAAAAGTAGTTATTTTAGAGTTTTTAATTTTAAACTATTAACAAAATCCAGATCTTCAATTAAATAACTAATAGAACAAAAGTAGTTAGATTATAGCTTTAATTTTAAACTATTAACAAAATGCAGATCTTCAAGTAAATAACTTATAGAACAAAAGTAGTTATTTTAGGGTTTTCAATTTGAAACTATTAGCAAAATTCTGATCTTCAAGTAAATAACTTAAAGAACTAAAGTATTAGTTAGAAGATTTTGATTTTACATTGCTACAAAACTCTGTTCTTCAAGTAAATAACTTATAGAACAAAAGTAGTTATTTTAGAGTCTTCAATTTTAAACTATTAACAATATTCTGATCTTCAAGTAAATAACTTATAGAACAGAAGTAGTTAATTTAGAGTTTTTAATTTTAAACTATTAACAAAATGCAGATCTTCAAGTAAATAACTTATAGAACAAAAGTAGTTATTTTAGGGTTTTCAATTTTAAACTATTATCAAAATACTGATCTTCATGTAAATAACTTATAGAACAGAAGTAGTTAATTTAGAGTTTTTAATTTTAAACTACTAACAAAATGCAGATCTTCAAGTAAATAACTTATAGAACAAAATTAGTTATTTTAGGGTTTTCAATTTTAAATTATTATAAAATTCTGATCTTCAGTAAATAACTTATAGAACAGAAGTAGTTAATTTAGAGTTTTTAATTTTAAACTATTAACAAAATGCAGATCTTCAAGTAAATAACTTATAGAACAAAAGTAGTTAATTTAGAGTTTTTAATTTTAAACTATTAACAATATTCTGATCTTCAAGTAAATAACTTATAGAACAGAAGTAGTTAATTTAGAGTTTTTAATTTTAAACTATTAACAAAATGCAGATCTTCAAGTAAATAACTTATAGAACAAAAGTAGTTATATTAGGGTTTTCAATTTTAAACTATTAACAAAATACTGATCTTCATGTAAATAACTTATAGAACAGAAGTAGTTAATTTAGAATTTTTAATTTTAAACTATTAACAAATAGCAGATCTTCAAGTAAATAACTTATAGAACAAAAGTAGTTATTTTAGGGTTTTCAATTTTAACTATTAACAAAATTCTGATCTTCATGTAAATAACTTATAGAACAGAAGTAGTTAATTTAGAGTTTTTAATTTTAAACTATTAACAAAATGCAGATCTTCACGTAAATAACTTATAGAACAAAAGTAGTTATTTTAGGGTTTTCAATTTTAAACTATTAGCAAAATTCTGATCTTCAAGTAAATAACTTAAAGAACTAAAGTATTAGTTAGAAGATTTTGATTTTACATTGCTACAAAATTCTGTTCTTCAAGTAAATAACTTATAGAACAAAAGTAGTTATTTTAGAGTTTTCAATTTTAAACTATTAACAATATTCTGATCTTCAAGTAAATAACTTATAGAACAGAAGTAGTTAATTTAGAGTTTTTAATTTTAAACTATTAACAAAATGCAGATCTTCAAGTAAATAACTTATAGAACAAAAGTAGTTAATTTAGAGTTTTTAATTTTAAACTATTAACAAAATTCTGATCTTCAAGTAAATAACTTAAAGAACTAAAGTTTAGTTAGAAGATTTTGATTTTAAGTTGCTACAAAATTCTGTTCTTCAAGTAAATAACTTATAGAACAAAAGTAGTTATTTTAGAGTTTTCAATTTTAAACTATTAACAAAATTCTGATCTTCAAGTAAATAACTTATAGAACAGAAGTAGTTAATTTAGAGTTTTTAATTTTAAACTACTAACAAAATGCAGATCTTCAAGTAAATAACTTATAGAACAAAATTAGTTATTTTAGGGTTTTCAATTTTAAACTATTATAAAATTCTGATCTTCAAGTAAATAACTTAAAGAACTAAAGTATTAGTTAAAAGATTTCGACTTTACATTGCTACAAAATTCTGTTCTTTAACTAGATAACTTATAGAACAAAAGTAGTTATTTTAGGGTTTTAAATTTTAAACTATTAACAAAATTCTGATCTTCAAGGAAATAACTTAAGGAACTAAAGTATTAGTTAGAAGATTTTGATTTTAAATTGCTACAAAATTCTGTTCTACAAGTAAATAACTTATAGAACTAAAGTAGTTATTTTAGAGTTTTCAATTTTAAACTATTAACAATATTCTGATCTTCAAGTAAATAACTTATAGAACAAAAGTAGTTATTTTAGGGTTTTCAATTTTAAACTATTAACAAAATTCTTATCTTCAAGTAAATAACTTATAGAACAGAAGTTGTTAATTTAGAGTTTTAATTTTTAACTATTAACAAAATCCAGATCTTCAATTAAATAACTTATAGAACAAACGTAGTCATTTTAGTATTTTCAATTTTGAACTATTAACAAAATTCTGATCTTCAAGTAAATAACTTATAGAACAAAAGTAGTTATTTTAGAGTTTTTAATTTTAAACTATTAACAAAATCCAGATCTTCAATTAAATAACTAATAGAACAAAAGTAGTTAGATTATAGCTTTAATTTTAAACTATTAACAAAATGCAGATCTTCAAGTAAATAACTTATAGAACAAAAGTAGTTATTTTAGGGTTTTCAATTTGAAACTATTAGCAAAATTCTGATCTTCAAGTAAATAACTTAAAGAACTAAAGTATTAGTTAGAAGATTTTGATTTTACATTGCTACAAAACTCTGTTCTTCAAGTAAATAACTTATAGAACAAAAGTAGTTATTTTAGAGTCTTCAATTTTAAACTATTAACAATATTCTGATCTTCAAGTTAATAACTTATAGAACAGAAGTAGTTAATTTAGAGTTTTTAATTTTAAACTATTAACAAAATGCAGATCTTCAAGTAAATAACTTATAGAACAAAAGTGGTTATTTTAGGGTTTTCAATTTTAAACTATTAACAAAATACTGATCTTCATGTAAATAACTTATAGAACAGAAGAAGTTAATTTAGAGTTTTTAATTTTAAACTATTAACAAAATGCAGATCTTCAAGTAAATAACTTATAGAACAAAAGTAGTTATTTTAGGGTTTTCAATTTTAAACTATTAACAAAATTCTGATCTTCAAGTAAATAACTTAAGGAACTAAAGTATTAGTTAGAAGATTTTGATTTTAAATTGCTACAAAATTATGTTCTACAAGTAAATAACTTATAGAACAAAAGTAGTTATTTTAGAGTTTTCAATTTTAAACTCTTAACAATATTCTGATCTTCAAGTAAATAACTTATAGAACAGAAGTAGTTAATTTAGAGTTTTCAATTTTAAACTATTAACAAAATACTGATCTTCATGTAAATAACTTATAGAACAGAAGTAGTTAATTTAGAGTTTTTAATTTTAAACTATTAACAAAATGCAGATCTTCAAGTAAATAACTTAAAGAACTAAAGTTTAGTTAGAAGATTTTGATTTTAAGTTGCTACAAAATTCTGTTCTTCAAGTAAATAACTTATAGAACAAAAGTAGTTATTTTAGAGTTTTCAATTTTAAACTATTAACAAAATTCTGATCTTCAAGTAAATAACTTATAGAACAGAAGTAGTTAATTTAGAGTTTTTAATTTTAAACTACTAACAAAATGCAGATCTTCAAGTAAATAACTTATAGAACAAAATTAGTTATTTTAGGGTTTTCAATTTTAAACTATTATAAAATTCTGATCTTCAAGTAAATAACTTAAAGAACTAAAGTATTAGTTAAAAGATTTCGACTTTACATTGCTACAAAATTCTGTTCTTTAACTAGATAACTTATAGAACAAAAGTAGTTATTTTAGGGTTTTAAATTTTAAACTATTAACAAAATTCTGATCTTCAAGGAAATAACTTAAGGAACTAAAGTATTAGTTAGAAGATTTTGATTTTAAATTGCTACAAAATTCTTTCTACAAGTAAATAACTTATAGAACTAAAGTAGTTATTTTAGAGTTTTCAATTTTAAACTATTAACAATATTCTGATCTTCAAGTAAATAACTTATAGAACAAAAGTAGTTATTTTAGGGTTTTCAATTTTAAACTATTAACAAAATTCTTATCTTCAAGTAAATAACTTATAGAACAGAAGTTGTTAATTTAGAGTTTTAATTTTTAACTATTAACAAAATCCAGATCTTCAATTAAATAACTTATAGAACAAACGTAGTCATTTTAGTATTTTCAATTTTGAACTATTAACAAAATTCTGATCTTCAAGTAAATAACTTATAGAACAAAAGTAGTTATTTTAGAGTTTTTAATTTTAAACTATTAACAAAATCCAGATCTTCAATTAAATAACTAATAGAACAAAAGTAGTTAGATTATAGCTTTAATTTTAAACTATTAACAAAATGCAGATCTTCAAGTAAATAACTTATAGAACAAAAGTAGTTATTTTAGGGTTTTCAATTTGAAACTATTAGCAAAATTCTGATCTTCAAGTAAATAACTTAAAGAACTAAAGTATTAGTTAGAAGATTTTGATTTTACATTGCTACAAAACTCTGTTCTTCAAGTAAATAACTTATAGAACAAAAGTAGTTATTTTAGAGTCTTCAATTTTAAACTATTAACAATATTCTGATCTTCAAGTAAATAACTTATAGAACAGAAGTAGTTAATTTAGAGTTTTTAATTTTAAACTATTAACAAAATGCAGATCTTCAAGTAAATAACTTATAGAACAAAAGTAGTTATTTTAGGGTTTTCAATTTTAAACTATTATCAAAATACTGATCTTCATGTAAATAACTTATAGAACAGAAGTAGTTAATTTAGAGTTTTTAATTTTAAACTACTAACAAAATGCAGATCTTCAAGTAAATAACTTATAGAACAAAATTAGTTATTTTAGGGTTTTCAATTTTAAATTATTATAAAATTCTGATCTTCAGTAAATAACTTATAGAACAGAAGTAGTTAATTTAGAGTTTTTAATTTTAAACTATTAACAAAATGCAGATCTTCAAGTAAATAACTTATAGAACAAAAGTAGTTAATTTAGAGTTTTTAATTTTAAACTATTAACAATATTCTGATCTTCAAGTAAATAACTTATAGAACAGAAGTAGTTAATTTAGAGTTTTTAATTTTAAACTATTAACAAAATGCAGATCTTCAAGTAAATAACTTATAGAACAAAAGTAGTTATTTTAGGGTTTTCAATTTTAAACTATTAACAAAATACTGATCTTCATGTAAATAACTTATAGAACAGAAGTAGTTAATTTAGAATTTTTAATTTTAAACTATTAACAAATAGCAGATCTTCAAGTAAATAACTTATAGAACAAAAGTAGTTATTTTAGGGTTTTCAATTTTAACTATTAACAAAATTCTGATCTTCATGTAAATAACTTATAGAACAGAAGTAGTTAATTTAGAGTTTTTAATTTTAAACTATTAACAAAATGCAGATCTTCACGTAAATAACTTATAGAACAAAAGTAGTTATTTTAGGGTTTTCAATTTTAAACTATTAGCAAAATTCTGATCTTCAAGTAAATAACTTAAAGAACTAAAGTATTAGTTAGAAGATTTTGATTTTACATTGCTACAAAATTCTGTTCTTCAAGTAAATAACTTATAGAACAAAAGTAGTTATTTTAGAGTTTTCAATTTTAAACTATTAACAATATTCTGATCTTCAAGTAAATAACTTATAGAACAGAAGTAGTTAATTTAGAGTTTTTAATTTTAAACTATTAACAAAATGCAGATCTTCAAGTAAATAACTTATAGAACAAAAGTAGTTAATTTAGAGTTTTTAATTTTAAACTATTAACAAAATTCTGATCTTCAAGTAAATAACTTAAAGAACTAAAGTTTAGTTAGAAGATTTTGATTTTAAGTTGCTACAAAATTCTGTTCTTCAAGTAAATAACTTATAGAACAAAAGTAGTTATTTTAGAGTTTTCAATTTTAAACTATTAACAAAATTCTGATCTTCAAGTAAATAACTTATAGAACAGAAGTAGTTAATTTAGAGTTTTTAATTTTAAACTACTAACAAAATGCAGATCTTCAAGTAAATAACTTATAGAACAAAATTAGTTATTTTAGGGTTTTCAATTTTAAACTATTATAAAATTCTGATCTTCAAGTAAATAACTTAAAGAACTAAAGTATTAGTTAAAAGATTTCGACTTTACATTGCTACAAAATTCTGTTCTTTAACTAGATAACTTATAGAACAAAAGTAGTTATTTTAGGGTTTTAAATTTTAAACTATTAACAAAATTCTGATCTTCAAGGAAATAACTTAAGGAACTAAAGTATTAGTTAGAAGATTTTGATTTTAAATTGCTACAAAATTCTGTTCTACAAGTAAATAACTTATAGAACTAAAGTAGTTATTTTAGAGTTTTCAATTTTAAACTATTAACAATATTCTGATCTTCAAGTAAATAACTTATAGAACAAAAGTAGTTATTTTAGGGTTTTCAATTTTAAACTATTAACAAAATTCTTAACTTCAAGTAAATAACTTATAGAACAGAAGTTGTTAATTTAGAGTTTTAATTTTTAACTATTAACAAAATCCAGATCTTCAATTAAATAACTTATAGAACAAACGTAGTCATTTTAGTATTTTCAATTTTGAACTATTAACAAAATTCTGATCTTCAAGTAAATAACTTATAGAACAAAAGTAGTTATTTTAGAGTTTTTAATTTTAAACTATTAACAAAATCCAGATCTTCAATTAAATAACTAATAGAACAAAAGTAGTTAGATTATAGCTTTAATTTTAAACTATTAACAAAATGCAGATCTTCAAGTAAATAACTTATAGAACAAAAGTAGTTATTTTAGGGTTTTCAATTTGAAACTATTAGCAAAATTCTGATCTTCAAGTAAATAACTTAAAGAACTAAAGTATTAGTTAGAAGATTTTGATTTTACATTGCTACAAAACTCTGTTCTTCAAGTAAATAACTTATAGAACAAAAGTAGTTATTTTAGAGTCTTCAATTTTAAACTATTAACAATATTCTGATCTTCAAGTAAATAACTTATAGAACAGAAGTAGTTAATTTAGAGTTTTTAATTTTAAACTATTAACAAAATGCAGATCTTCAAGTAAATAACTTATAGAACAAAAGTGGTTATTTTAGGGTTTTCAATTTTAAACTATTAACAAAATACTGATCTTCATGTAAATAACTTATAGAACAGAAGAAGTTAATTTAGAGTTTTTAATTTTAAACTATTAACAAAATGCAGATCTTCAAGTAAATAACTTATAGAACAAAAGTAGTTATTTTAGGGTTTTCAATTTTAAACTATTAACAAAATTCTGATCTTCAAGTAAATAACTTAAGGAACTAAAGTATTAGTTAGAAGATTTTGATTTTAAATTGCTACAAAATTATGTTCTACAAGTAAATAACTTATAGAACAAAAGTAGTTATTTTAGAGTTTTCAATTTTAAACTCTTAACAATATTCTGATCTTCAAGTAAATAACTTATAGAACAGAAGTAGTTATTTTAGGGTTTTCAATTTTAAACTATTAACAAAATACTGATCTTCATGTAAATAACTTATAGAACAGAAGTAGTTAATTTAGAGTTTTTAATTTTAAACTATTAACAAAATGCAGATCTTCAAGTAAATAACTTATAGAACAAAAGTAGTTATTTTAGGGTTTTCAATTTTAAACTATTAGCAAAATTCTGATCTTCAAGTAAATAACTTAAAGAACTAAAGTATTAGTTAGAAGATTTTGATTTTACATTGCTACAAAATTCTGTTCTTCAAGTAAATAACTTATTGAACAAAAGTAGTTATTTTAGAGTTTTCAATTTTAAACTATTAACAATATTCTGATCTTCAAGTAAATAACTTATAGAACAGAAGTAGTTAATTTAGAGTTTTTAACTTTAAACTATTAACAAAATGCTGATCTTCATGTAAATAACTTATAGAACAGAAGTAGTTAATTTAGAATTTTTAATTTTAAACTATTAACAAATAGCAGATCTTCAAGTAAATAACGTATTGAACAAAAGTAGTTATTTTAGAGTTTTCAATTTTAAACTATTAACAATATTCTGATCTTCAAGTAAATAACTTATAGAACAGAAGTAGTTATATTAGGGTTTTCAATTTTAAACTATTAACAAAATACTGATCTTCATGTAAATAACTTATAGAACAGAAGTAGTTAATTTAGAATTTTTAATTTTAAACTATTAACAAATAGCAGATCTTCAAGTAAATAACTTATAGAACAAAAGTAGTTATTTTAGGGTTTTCAATTTTAACTATTAACAAAATTCTGATCTTCATGTAAATAACTTATAGAACAGAAGTAGTTAATTTAGAGTTTTTAATTTTAAACTATTAACAAAATGCAGATCTTCACGTAAATAACTTATAGAACAAAAGTAGTTATTTTAGGGTTTTCAATTTTAAACTATTAGCAAAATTCTGATCTTCAAGTAAATAACTTAAAGAACTAAAGTATTAGTTAGAAGATTTTGATTTTACATTGCTACAAAATTCTGTTCTTCAAGTAAATAACTTATAGAACAAAAGTAGTTATTTTAGAGTTTTCAATTTTAAACTATTAACAATATTCTGATCTTCAAGTAAATAACTTATAGAACAGAAGTAGTTAATTTAGAGTTTTTAATTTTAAACTATTAACAAAATGCAGATCTTCAAGTAAATAACTTATAGAACAAAAGTAGTTAATTTAGAGTTTTTAATTTTAAACTATTAACAAAATTCTGATCTTCAAGTAAATAACTTAAAGAACTAAAGTTTAGTTAGAAGATTTTGATTTTAAGTTGCTACAAAATTCTGTTCTTCAAGTAAATAACTTATAGAACAAAAGTAGTTATTTTAGAGTTTTCAATTTTAAACTATTAACAAAATTCTGATCTTCAAGTAAATAACTTATAGAACAGAAGTAGTTAATTTAGAGTTTTTAATTTTAAACTACTAACAAAATGCAGATCTTCAAGTAAATAACTTATAGAACAAAATTAGTTATTTTAGGGTTTTCAATTTTAAACTATTATAAAATTCTGATCTTCAAGTAAATAACTTAAAGAACTAAAGTATTAGTTAAAAGATTTCGACTTTACATTGCTACAAAATTCTGTTCTTTAACTAGATAACTTATAGAACAAAAGTAGTTATTTTAGGGTTTTAAATTTTAAACTATTAACAAAATTCTGATCTTCAAGGAAATAACTTAAGGAACTAAAGTATTAGTTAGAAGATTTTGATTTTAAATTGCTACAAAATTCTGTTCTACAAGTAAATAACTTATAGAACTAAAGTAGTTATTTTAGAGTTTTCAATTTTAAACTATTAACAATATTCTGATCTTCAAGTAAATAACTTATAGAACAAAAGTAGTTATTTTAGGGTTTTCAATTTTAAACTATTAACAAAATTCTTATCTTCAAGTAAATAACTTATAGAACAGAAGTTGTTAATTTAGAGTTTTAATTTTTAACTATTAACAAAATCCAGATCTTCAATTAAATAACTTATAGAACAAACGTAGTCATTTTAGTATTTTCAATTTTGAACTATTAACAAAATTCTGATCTTCAAGTAAATAACTTATAGAACAAAAGTAGTTATTTTAGAGTTTTTAATTTTAAACTATTAACAAAATCCAGATCTTCAATTAAATAACTAATAGAACAAAAGTAGTTAGATTATAGCTTTAATTTTAAACTATTAACAAAATGCAGATCTTCAAGTAAATAACTTATAGAACAAAAGTAGTTATTTTAGGGTTTTCAATTTGAAACTATTAGCAAAATTCTGATCTTCAAGTAAATAACTTAAAGAACTAAAGTATTAGTTAGAAGATTTTGATTTTACATTGCTACAAAACTCTGTTCTTCAAGTAAATAACTTATAGAACAAAAGTAGTTATTTTAGAGTCTTCAATTTTAAACTATTAACAATATTCTGATCTTCAAGTAAATAACTTATAGAACAGAAGTAGTTAATTTAGAGTTTTTAATTTTAAACTATTAACAAAATGCAGATCTTCAAGTAAATAACTTATAGAACAAAAGTGGTTATTTTAGGGTTTTCAATTTTAAACTATTAACAAAATACTGATCTTCATGTAAATAACTTATAGAACAGAAGAAGTTAATTTAGAGTTTTTAATTTTAAACTATTAACAAAATGCAGATCTTCAAGTAAATAACTTATAGAACAAAAGTAGTTATTTTAGGGTTTTCAATTTTAAACTATTAACAAAATTCTGATCTTCAAGTAAATAACTTAAGGAACTAAAGTATTAGTTAGAAGATTTTGATTTTAAATTGCTACAAAATTATGTTCTACAAGTAAATAACTTATAGAACAAAAGTAGTTATTTTAGAGTTTTCAATTTTAAACTCTTAACAATATTCTGATCTTCAAGTAAATAACTTATAGAACAGAAGTAGTTATTTTAGGGTTTTCAATTTTAAACTATTAACAAAATACTGATCTTCATGTAAATAACTTATAGAACAGAAGTAGTTAATTTAGAGTTTTTAATTTTAAACTATTAACAAAATGCAGATCTTCAAGTAAATAACTTATAGAACAAAAGTAGTTATTTTAGGGTTTTCAATTTTAAACTATTAGCAAAATTCTGATCTTCAAGTAAATAACTTAAAGAACTAAAGTATTAGTTAGAAGATTTTGATTTTACATTGCTACAAAATTCTGTTCTTCAAGTAAATAACTTATTGAACAAAAGTAGTTATTTTAGAGTTTTCAATTTTAAACTATTAACAATATTCTGATCTTCAAGTAAATAACTTATAGAACAGAAGTAGTTAATTTAGAGTTTTTAACGTTAAACTATTAACAAAATGCAGATCTTCAAGTAAATAACTTATAGAACAAAATTAGTTATTTTAGGGTTTTCAATTTTAAACTATTATAAAATTCTGATCTTCAAGTAAATAACTTAAAGAACTAAAGTATTAGTTAGAAGATTTTGACTTTACATTGCTACAAAATTCTGTTCTTCAAGTAAATAACTTATAGAACAAAAGTAGTTATTTTAGGGTTTTCAATTTTAAACTATTAACAAAATTCTGATCTTCAAGTAAATAACTTATAGAACAAAATTAGTTATTTTAGGGTTTTCAATTTTAAACTATTATAAAATTCTGATCTTCAAGTAAATAACTTAAAGAACTAAAGTATTAGTTAAAAGATTTCGACTTTACATTGCTACAAAATTCTGTTCTTTAACTAGATAACTTATAGAACAAAAGTAGTTATTTTAGGGTTTTAAATTTTAAACTATAAACAAAATTCTGATCTTCAAGTAAATAACTTAAGGAACTAAAGTATTAGTTAGAAGATTTTGATTTTAAATTGCTACAAAATTCTGTTCTACAAGTAAATAACTTATAGAACTAAAGTAGTTATTTTAGAGTTTTCAATTTTAAACTATTAACAATATTCTGATCTTCAAGTAAATAACTTATAGAACAAAAGTAGTTATTTTAGGGTTTTCAATTTTAAACTATTAACAAAATTCTTATCTTCAAGTAAATAACTTATAGAACAGAAGTTGTTAATTTAGAGTTTTTAATTTTAAACTATTAACATAATCCAGATCTTCAATTAAATAACTTATAGAACAAACGTAGTCATTTTAGTATTTTCAATTTTGAACTATTAACAAAATTCTGATCTTCAAGTAAATAACTTATAGAACAAAAGTAGTTATTTTAGAGTTTTTAATTTTAAACTATTAACAAAATCCAGATCTTCAATTATATAACTAATAGAACAAAAGTAGTTAGATTATAGCTTTAATTTTAAACTATTAACAAAATGCAGATCTTCAAGTAAATAACTTAAAGAACTAAAGTATTAGTTAGAAGATTTTGATTTTACATTGCTACAAAATTCTGTTCTTCAAGTAAATAACTTATAGAACAAAAGTAGTTATTTTAGAGTCTTCAATTTTAAACTATTAACAATATTCTGATCTTCAAGTAAATAACTTATAGAACAGAAGTAGTTAGTTTAGAGTTTTTAATTTTAAACTATTAACAAAATGCAGATCTTCAAGTAAATAACTTATAGAACAAAAGTAGTTATTTTAGGGTTTTCAATTTTAAACTATTAACAAAATACTGATCTTCATGTAAATAACTTATAGAACAGAAGTAGTTAATTTAGAGTTTTTAATTTTAAACTATTAACAAAATTCTGATCTTCAAGTAAATAACTGAAAGAACTAATGTTTAGTTAGAAGATTTTATTTTAAGTTGCTACAAAATTCTGTTCTTCAAGTAAATAACTTATAGAACAAAAGTAGTTATTTTAGAGTTTTCAATTTTAAACTATTAACAAAATTCTGATCTTCAAGTAAATAACTTATAGAACAGAAGTAGTTAATTTAGAGTTTTTAATTTTAAACTACTAACAAAATGCAGATCTTCAAGTAAATAACTTAAAGAACTAAAGTATTAGTTAAAAGATTTCGACTTTACATTGCTACAAAATTCTGTTCTTTAACTAGATAACTTATAGAACAAAAGTAGTTATTTTAGGGTTTTAAATTTTAAACTATAAACAAAATTCTGATCTTCAAGTAAATAACTTAAGGAACTAAAGTATTAGTTAGAAGATTTTGATTTTAAATTGCTACAAAATTCTGTTCTACAAGTAAATAACTTATAGAACTAAAGTAGTTATTTTAGAGTTTTCAATTTTAAACTATTAACAATATTCTGATCTTCAAGTAAATAACTTATAGAACAAAAGTAGTTATTTTAGGGTTTTCAATTTTAAACTATTAACAAAATTCTTATCTTCAAGTAAATAAATTATAGAACAGAAGTTGTTAATTTAGAGTTTTTAATTTTAAACTATTAACAAAATCCAGATCTTCAATTAAATAACTTATAGAACAAAAGTAGTTATTTTAGGGTTTTCAATTTTAAACTATTAACAAAATTCTGATCTTCAAGTAAATAACTTAAGGAACTAAAGTATTAGTTAGCAGATTTTGATTTTAAATTGCTACAAAATTATGTTCTACAAGTAAATAACTTATAGAACAAAAGTAGTTATTTTAGAGTTTTCAATTTTAAACTATTAACAATATTCTGATCTTCAAGTAAATAACTTATAGAACAGAAGTAGTTATTTTAGGGTTTTCAATTTTAAACTATTAACAAAATACTGATCTTCATGTAAATAACTTATAGAACAGAAGTAGTTAATTTAGAGTTTTTAATTTTAAACTATTAACAAAATGCAGATCTTCAAGTAAATAACTTATAGAACAAAAGTAGTTATTTTAGGGTTTTCAATTTTAAACTATTAGCAAAATTCTGATCTTCAAGTAAATAACTTAAAGAACTAAAGTATTAGTTAGAAGATATTGATTTTACATTGCTGCAAAATTCTGTTCTTCAAGTAAATAACTTATAGAACAAAAGTAGTTATTTTAGAGTTTTCAATTTTAAACTATTAACAATATTCTGATCTTCAAGTAAATAACTTATAGAACAGAAGTAGTTAATTTAGAGTTTTTAATTTTAAACTATTAACAAAATGCAGATCTTCAAGTAAATAACTTATAGAACAAAATTAGTTATTTTAGGGTTTTCAATTTTAAACTATTATAAAATTCTGATCTTCAAGTAAATAACTTAAAGAACTAATGTATTAGTTAGAAGATTTTGACTTTACATTGCTACAAAATTCTGTTCTTCAAGTAAATAACTTATAGAACAAAAGTAGTTATTTTAGGGTTTTCAATTTTAAACTATTAACAAAATTCTGATCTTCAAGTAAATAACTTAAGGAACTAAAGTATTAGTTAGAAGATTTTGATTTTAAATTGCTACAAAATTCTGTTCTACAAGTAAATAACTTATAGAACTAAAGTAGTTATTTTAGAGTTTTCAATTTTAAACTATTAACAATATTCTGATCTTCAAGTAAATAACTTATAGAACAAAAGTAGTTATTTTAGGGTTTTCAATTTTAAACTATTAACAAAATTCTGATCTTCAAGTAAATAACTTAAGGAACTAAAGTATTAGTTAGAAGATTTTGATTTTAAATTGCTACAAAATTCTGTTCTACAAGTAAATAACTTATAGAACAAAAGTAGTTATTTTAGGGTTTTCAATTGTAAACTATTAACAAAATACTGATCTTCATGTAAATAACTTATAGAACAAAAGTAGTTATTTTAGGGTTTTCAATTTTAAACTATTAACAAAATACTGATCTTCAAGTAAATAACTTATAGAACAGAAGTAGTTAATTTAGAGTTTTTAATTTTAAACTATTAACAAATGCAGATCTTCAAGTAAATAACTTATAGAACAAAAGTAGTTATTTTAGGGTTTTCAATTTTAAACTATTAACAAAATACTGATCTTCATATACTTAACTTATAGAACAGAAATAGTTAATTTAGAGTTTTTAATTTTAAACTATTAACAAAATGCAGATCTTCAAGTAAATAACTTATAGAACAAAAGTAGTTATTTTAGGGTTTTCAATTTTAAACTATTAGCAAAATTCTGATCTTCAAGTAAATAACTTAAAGTACTAAAGTATTAGTTAGAAGATTTTGATTTTACACTGCTACAAAGTTCTGTTCTTCAAGTAAATAACTTATAGAACAAAAGTAGTTATTTTAGAGTTTTCAATTTTAAACTATTAACAATATTCTGATCTTCAGTAAATAACTTATAGAACAGAAGTAGTTAATTTAGAGTTTTTAATTTTAAACTATTAACAAAATGCAGATCTTCAAGTAAATAACTTATAGAACAAAAGTAGTTAATTTAGAGTTTTTAATTTTAAACTATTAACAAAATTCTGATCTTCAAGTAAATAACTTAAAGAACTAAAGTTTAGTTAGAAGATTTTGATTTTAAGTTGCTACAAAATTCTGTTCTTCAAGTAAATAACTTATAGAACAAAAGTAGTTATTTTAGAGTTTTCAATTTTAAACTATTAACAAAATTCTGATCTTCAAGTAAATAACTTATAGTACAGAAGTAGTTAATTTAGAGTTTTTAATTTTAAACTATTAACAAAATGCAAATCTTCAAGTAAATAACTTATAGAACAAAAGTAGTTATTTTAGGGTTTTCAATTTTAAACTATTAGCAAAATTCTGATCTTCAAGTAAATAACTTAAAGAACTAAAGTATTAGTTAGAAGATATTGATTTTACATTGCTGCAAAATTCTGTTCTTCAAGTAAATAACTTATAGAACAAAAGTAGTTAATTTAGAGTTTTCAATTTTAAACTATTAACAATATTCTGATCTTCAAGTAAATAACTTATAGAACAGAAGTAGTTAATTTAGAGTTTTTAATTTTAAACTATTAACAAAATGCAGATCTTCAAGTAAATAACTTATAGAACAAAATTAGTTATTTTAGGGTTTTCAATTTTAAACTATTATAAAATTCTGATCTTCAAGTAAATAACTTAAAGAACTAATGTATTAGTAAGAAGATTTTGACTTTACATTGCTACAAAATTCTGTTCTTCAAGTAAATAACTTATAGAACAAAAGTAGTTATTTTAGGGTTTTCAATTTTAAACTATTAACTAAATTCTGATCTTCAAGTAAATAACTTAAAGAACTAATGTATTAGTAAGAAGATTTTGATTTTAAATTGCTACAAAATTCTGTTCTACAAGTAAATAACTTATAGAACCAAAGTAGTTATTTTAGAGTTTTCAATTTTAAACTATTAACAATATTCTGATCTTCAAGTAAATAACTTATAGAACAAAAGTAGTTATTTTAGGGTTTTCAATTTTAAACTATTAACAAAATTCTGATCTTCAAGTAAATAACTTAAGGAACTAAAGTATTAGTTAGAAGATTTTGATTTTAAATTGCTACAAAATTCTGTTCTACAAGTAAATAACTTATAGAACAAAAGTAGTTATTTTAGGGTTTTCAATTGTAAACTATTAACAAAATACTGATCTTCATGTAAATAACTTATAGAACAAAAGTAGTTATTTTAGGGTTTTCAATTTTAAACTATTAACAAAATACTGATCTTCAAGTAAATAACTTATAGAACAGAAGTAGTTAATTTAGAGTTTTTAATTTTAAACTATTAACAAAATGCAGATCTTCAAGTAAATAACTTATAGAACAAAAGTAGTTATTTTAGGGTTTTCAATTTTAAACTATTAACAAAATACTGATCTTCATATACTTAACTTATAGAACAGAAATAGTTAATTTAGAGTTTTTAATTTTAAACTATTAACAAAATGCAGATCTTCAAGTAAATAACTTATAGAACAAAAGTAGTTATTTTAGGGTTTTCAATTTTAAACTATTAGCAAAATTCTGATCTTCAAGTAAATAACTTAAAGAACTCAAGTATTAGTTAGAAGATTTTGATTTTACACTGCTACAAAGTTCTGTTCTTCAAGTAAATAACTTATAGAACAAAAGTAGTTATTTTAGAGTTTTCAATTTTAAACTATTAACAATATTCTGATTTTCAGTAAATAACTTATAGAACAGAAGTAGTTAATTTAGAGTTTTTAATTTTAAACTATTAACAAAATGCAGATCTTCAAGTAAATAACTTATAGAACAAAAGTAGTTAATTTAGAGTTTTTAATTTTAAACTATTAACAAAATTCTGATCTTCAAGTAAATAACTTAAAGAACTAAAGTTTAGTTAGAAGATTTTGATTTTAAGTTGCTACAAAATTCTGTTCTTCAAGTAAATAACTTATAGAACAAAAGTAGTTATTTTAGAGTTTTCAATTTTAAACTATTAACAAAATTCTGATCTTCAAGTAAATAACTTATAGTACAGAAGTAGTTAATTTAGAGTTTTTAATTTTACACTATTAACAAAATTCTGATCTTCAAGTAAATAACTTAAAGAACTAAAGTTTAGTTAGAAGATTTTGATTTTAAGTTGCTATAAAATTCTGTTCTTCAAGTAAATAACTTATAGAACAAAAGTAGTTATTTTAGAGTTTTCAATTTTAAACTATTAACAAAATTCTGATCTTCAAGTAAATAACTTATAGAACAGAAGTAGTTAATTTAGAGTTTTTAATTTTAAACTACTAACAAAATGCAGATCTTCAAGTAAATAACTTATAGAACAAAATTAGTTATTTTAGGGTTTTCAATTTTAAATTATTATAAAATTCTGATCTTCAAGTAAATAACTTAAAGAACTAAAGTATTAGTTAGAAGATTTTGACTTTACATTGCTACAAAATTCTGTTCTTCAAGTAAATAACTTATAGAACAAAAGTAGTTATTTTAGGGTTTTCAATTTTAGACTATTAACAAAATTCTGATCTTCAAGTAAATAACTTAAGGAACTAAAGTATTTATTAGAAGATTTTGATTTTAAATTGCTACAAAATTCTGTTCTACAAGTAAATAACTTATAGAACTAAAGTAGTTATTTTAGAGTTTTCAATTTTAAACTATTAACAATATTCTGATCTTCAAGTAAATAACTTATAGAACAAAAGTAGTTATTTTAGGGTTTTCAATTTTAAACTATTAACAAAATTCTGATCTTCAAGTAAATAACTTAAGGAACTAAAGTATTAGTTAGAAGATTTTGATTTTAAATTGCTACAAAATTATGTCCTAAAAGTAAATAACTTATAGAACAAAAGTAGTTATTTTAGAGTTTTCAATTTTAAACTATTAACAATATTCTGATCTTCAAGTAAATAACTAATAGAACAGAAGTAGTTAATTTAGAGTTTTTAATTTTAAACTATTAACAAAATGCAGATTTTCAAGTAAATAACTTATAGAACAAAAGTAGTTATTTTAGGGTTTTCGATTTTAAACTATTAACAAAATACTGATTTTCATGTACTTAACTTATAGAACAGAAGTAGTTAATTTAGAGTTTTTAATTTTAAACTATTAACAAAATGCAGATCTTCAAGTAAATAACTTATAGAACAAAAGTAGTTATTTTAGGGTTTTCAATTTTAAACTATTAGCAAAATTCTGATCTTCAAGTAAATAACTTAAAGAACTAAAGTATTAGTTAGAAGATTTTGATTTTACATTGCTACAAAATTCTGTTCTTCAAGTAAATAACTTATAGAACAAAAGTAGTTATTTTAGGGTTTTCAATTTTAAACTATTAACAAAATACTGATCTTCATGTAAATAACTTATAGAACAAAAGTAGTTATTTTAGGGTTTTCTATTTTAAACTATTAACAAAATTCTGATCTTCAAGTAAATATCTTAAGGAACTAAAGTATTAGTTAGAAGATTTTGATTTTAAATTGCTACAAAATTCTGTTCTACAAGTAAATAACTTATAGAACTAAAGTAGTTATTTTAGAGTTTTCAATTTTAAACTATTAACAATATTCTGATCTTCAAGTAAATAACTTATAGAACAAAAGTAGTTATTTTAGGGTTTTTAATTTTAAACTATTAGCAAAATTCTTATCTTCAAGTAAATAACTTATAGAACAGAAGTTGTTAATTTAGAGTTTTTAATTTTAAACTATTAACAAAATCCAGATCTTCAATTAAATAACTTATAGAACAAACGTAGTCATTTTAGTATTTTCAATTTTGAACTATTAACAAAATTCTGATCTTCAAGTAAATAACTTATAGAACAAAAGTAGTTATTTTAGAGTTTTTAATTTTAAACTATTAACAAAATCCAGATCTTCAATTAAATAACTTATAGAACAAAAGTAGTTATTTTAGGGTTTTCAATTTGAAACTATTAGCAAAATTCTGATCTTCAAGTAAATAACTTATAGAACAGAAGTAGTTAATTTAGAGTTTTTAATTTTAAACTATTAACAAAATGCAGATCTTCAAGTAAATAACTTATACAACAAAAGTAGTTATTTTAGGGTTTTCAATTTTAAACTATTAACAAAATACTGATCTTCATGTAAATAACTTATAGAACAGAAGTAGTTAATTTAGAGTTTTTAATTTTAAACTATTAACAAAATGCAGATCTTCAAGTAAATAACTTATAGAACAAAAGTAGTTATTTTAGGGTTTTCAATTTTAACTATTAACAAAATTCTGATCTTCAAGTAAATAACTTAAGGAACTAAAGTATTAGTTAGAAGATTTTGATTTTAAATTGCTACAAAATTCTGTTCTACAAGTAAATAACTTATAGAACAAAAGTAGTTATTTTAGAGTTTTCAATTTTAAACTATTAACAATACATATTCTGATCTTCAAGTAAATAACTTATAGAACAGAAGTAGTTATTTTAGGGTTTTCAATTTTAAACTATTAACAAAATACTGATCTTCATGTAAATAACTTATAGAACAGTAGTAGTTAATTTAGAGTTTTTAATTTTAAACTATTAACAAAATGCAGATCTTCAAGTAAATAACTTATAGAACAAAAGTAGTTATTTTAGGGTTTTCAATTTTAAACTATTAGCAAAATTCTGATCTTCAAGTAAATAACTTATAGAACTAAAGTATTAGTTAGAAGATTTTGATTTTACATTGCTACAAAATTCTGTTCTTCAAGTAAATAACTTATAGAACAAAAGTAGTTATTTTAGAGTTTTCAATTTTAAACTACTAACAATATTCTGATCTTCAAGTAAATAACTTATAGAACAGAAGTAGTTAATTTAGAGTTTTTAATTTTAAACTATTAACAAAATGCAGATCTTCAAGTAAATAACTTATAGAACAAAAGTAGTTAATTTAGAGTTTTTAATTTTAAACTATTAACAAAATTCTGATCTTCAAGTAAATAACTTAAAGAACTAAAGTTTAGTTAGAAGATTTTGATTTTAAGTTGCTACAAAATACTGTTCTTCAAGTAAATAACTTATAGAACAAAAGTAGTTATTTTAGAGTTTTCAATTTTAAACTATTAACAAAATTCTGATCTTCAAGTAAATAACTTATAGAACAGAAGTAGTTAATTTAGAGTTTTTAATTTTAAACTACTAACAAAATGCAGATCTTCAAGTAAATAACTTATAGAACAAAATTAGTTATTTTAGAGTTTTCAATTTTAAACTATTAACAAAATTCTGATCTTCAAGTAAATAACTTATAGAACAGAAGTAGTTAATTTAGAGTTTTTAATTTTAAACTACTAACAAAATGCAGATCTTCAAGTAAATAACTTATAGAACAGAAGTAGTTAATTTAGAGTTTTTAATTTTAAACTACTAACAAAATGCAGATCTTCAAGTAAATAACTTATAGAACAAAATTAGTTATTTTAGGGTTTTCAATTTTAAATTATTATAAAATTCTGATCTTCAAGTAAATAACTTATAGAACAAAAGTAGTTATTTTAGGGTTTTCAATTTTAGACTATTAACAAAATTCTGATCTTCAAGTAAATAACTTAAGGAACTAAAGTATTAATTAGAAGATTTTGATTTTAAATTGCTACAAAATTCTGTTCTACAAGTAAATAACTTATAGAACTAAAGTAGTTATTTTAGAGTTTTCAATTTTAAACTATTAACAATATTCTGATCTTCAAGTAAATAACTTATAGAACAAAAGTAGTTATTTTAGGGTTTTCAATTTTAAACTATTAACAAAATTCTGATCTTCAAGTAAATAACTTAAGGAACTAAAGTATTAGTTAGAAGATTTTGATTTTAAATTGCTACAAAATTATGTCCTACAAGTAAATAACTTATAGAACAAAAGTAGTTATTTTAGAGTTTTCAATTTTAAACTATTAACAATATTCTGATCTTCAAGTAAATAACTAATAGAACAGAAGTAGTTAATTTAGAGTTTTTAATTTTAAACTATTAACAAAATGCAGATCTTCAAGTAAATAACTTATAGAACAAAATTAGTTATTTTAGGGTTTTCAATTTTAAACTATTAACAAAATACTGATTTTCATGTACTTAACTTATAGAACAGAAGTAGTTAATTTAGAGTTTTTAATTTTAAACTATTAACAAAATGCAGATCTTCAAGTAAATAACTTATAGAACAAAAGTAGTTATTTTAGGGTTTTCAATTTTAAACTATTAGCAAAATTCTGATCTTCAAGTAAATAACTTAAAGAACTAAAGTATTAGTTAGAAGATTTTGATTTTACATTGCTACAAAATTCTGTTCTTCAAGTAAATAACTTATAGAACAAAAGTAGTTATTTTAGGGTTTTCAATTTTAAACTATTAACAATACATATTCTGATCTTCAAGTAAATAACTTATAGAACAGAAGTAGTTATTTTAGGGTTTTCAATTTTAAACTATTAACAAAATACTGATCTTCATGTAAATAACTTATAGAACAGAAGTAGTTAATTTAGAGTTTTTAATTTTAAACTATTAACAAAATGCAGATCTTCAAGTAAATAACTTATAGAACAAAAGTAGTTATTTTAGGGTTTTCAATTTTAAACTATTAGCAAAATTCTGATCTTCAAGTAAATAACTTATAGAACTAAAGTATTAGTTAGAAGATTTTGATTTTACATTGCTACAAAATTCTGTTCTTCAAGTAAATAACTTATAGAACAAAAGTAGTTATTTTAGAGTTTTCAATTTTAAACTATTAACAATATTCTGATCTTCAAGTAAATAACTTATAGAACAGAAGTAGTTAATTTAGAGTTTTTAATTTTAAACTATTAACAAAATGCAGATCTTCAAGTAAATAACTTATAGAACAAAAGTAATTAATTTAGAGTTTTTAATTTTAAACTATTAACAAAATTCTGATCTTCAAGTAAATAACTTAAAGAACTAAAGTTTAGTTAGAAGATTTTGATTTTAAGTTGCTACAAAATTCTGTTCTTCAAGTAAATAACTTATAGAACAAAAGTAGTTATTTTAGAGTTTTCAATTTTAAACTATTAACAAAATTCTGATCTTCAAGTAAATAACTTATAGAACAGAAGTAGTTAATTTAGAGTTTTTAATTTTAAACTACTAACAAAATGCAGATCTTCAAGTAAATAACTTATAGAACAAAATTAGTTATTTTAGAGTTTTCAATTTTAAACTATTAACAAAATTCTGATCTTCAAGTAAATAACTTATAGAACAGAAGTAGTTAATTTAGAGTTTTCAATTTTAAACTATTATAAAATTCTGATCTTCAAGTAAATAACTTAAAGAACTAAAGTATTAGATAGAAGATTTCGACTTTACATTGCTACAAAATTCTGTTCTTTAACTAGATAACTTATGGAACAAAAGTAGTTATTTTAGGGTTTTCAATTTTAAACTATTAACAAAATTCTGATCTTCAAGTAAATAACTTATTGAACTAAAGTAGTTATTTTAGAGTTTTCAATTTTAAACTATTAACAATATTCTGATCTTCAAGTAAATAACTTATAGAACAAAAGTAGTTATTTTAGGGTTTTCAATTTTAAACTATTAACAAAATTCTTATCTTCAAGTAAATAACTTATAGAACAGAAGTTGTTAATTTAGAGTTTTTAATTTTAAACTATTAACAAAATCCAGATCTTCAATTAAATAACTTATAGAACGAACGTAGTCATTTTAGTATTTTCAATTTTGAACTATTAACAAAATTCTGATCTTCAAGTAAATAACTTATAGAACAAAAGTAGTTATTTTAGAGTTTTTAATTTTAAACTATTAACAAAATCCAGATCTTCAATTAAATAACTAAAAGAACAAAAGTAGTTAGATTATAGCTTTAATTTTAAACTATTAACAAAATGCAGATCTTCAAGTAAATAACTTATAGAACAAAAGTAGTTATTTTAGGGTTTTCAATTTTAAACTATTAACAAAATACTGATTTTCATGTACTTAACTTATAGAACAGAAGTAGTTAATTTAGAGTTTTTAATTTTAAACTATTAACAAAATGCAGATCTTCAAGTAAATAACTTATAGAACAAAAGTAGTTATTTTAGGGTTTTCAATTTTAAACTATTAGCAAAATTCTGATCTTCAAGTAAATAACTTAAAGAACTAAAGTATTAGTTAGAAGATTTTGATTTTACATTGCTACAAAATTCTGTTCTTCAAGTAAATAACTTATAGAACAAAAGTAGTTATTTTAGGGTTTTCAATTTTAAACTATTAACAATACATATTCTGATCTTCAAGTAAATAACTTATAGAACAGAAGTAGTTATTTTAGGGTTTTCAATTTTAAACTATTAACAAAATACTGATCTTCATGTAAATAACTTATAGAACAGAAGTAGTTAATTTAGAGTTTTTAATTTTAAACTATTAACAAAATGCAGATCCTCAAGTAAATAACTTATAGAACAAAAGTAGTTATTTTAGGGTTTTCAATTTTAAACTATTAGCAAAATTCTGATCTTCAAGTAAATAACTTATAGAACTAAAGTATTAGTTAGAAGATTTTGATTTTACATTGCTACAAAATTCTGTTCTTCAAGTAAATAACTTATAGAACAAAAGTAGTTATTTTAGAGTTTTCAATTTTAAACTATTAACAATATTCTGATCTTCAAGTAAATAACTTATAGAACAGAAGTAGTTAATTTAGAGTTTTTAATTTTAAACTATTAACAAAATGCAGATCTTCAAGTAAATAACTTATAGAACAAAAGTAATTAATTTAGAGTTTTTAATTTTAAACTATTAACAAAATTCTGATCTTCAAGTAAATAACTTAAAGAACTAAAGTTTAGTTAGAAGATTTTGATTTTAAGTTGCTACAAAATTCTGTTCTTCAAGTAAATAACTTATAGAACAAAAGTAGTTATTTTAGAGTTTTCAATTTTAAACTATTAACAAAATTCTGATCTTCAAGTAAATAACTTATAGAACAGAAGTAGTTAATTTAGAGTTTTTAATTTTAAACTACTAACAAAATGCAGATCTTCAAGTAAATAACTTAAAGAACTAAAGTATTAGTTAGAAGATTTTGACTTTACATTGCTACAAAATTCTGTTCTTCAAGTAAATAACTTATAGAACAAAAGTAGTTATTTTAGGGTTTTCAATTTTAAACTATTAACAAAATTCTGATCTTCAAGTAAATAACTTAAGGAACTAAAGTATTAATTAGAAGATTTTGATTTTAAATTGCTACAAAATTCTGTTCTACAAGTAAATAACTTATAGAACTAAAGTAGTTATTTTAGAGTTTTTAATTTTAAACTATTAACAATATTCTGATCTTCAAGTAAATAACTTATAGAACAAAAGTAGTTATTTTAGGGTTTTCAATTTTAAACTATTAACAAAATTCTGATCTTCAAGTAAATAACTTAAGGAACTAAAGTATTAGTTAGAAGATTTTGACTTTACATTGCTACAAAATTCTGTTCTTCAAGTAAATAACTTATAGAACAAAAGTAGTTATTTTAGGGTTTTCAATTTTAAACTATTAACAAAATTCTGATCTTCAAGTAAATAACTTATAGAACAAAAGTAGTTATTTTAGGGTTTTCAATTTTAAACTATTAACAAAATTCTGATCTTCAAGTAAATAACTTAAGGAACTAAAGTATTAGTTAGAAGATTTTGACTTTACATTGCTACAAAATTCTGTTCTTCAAGTAAATAACTTATAGAACAAAAGTAGTTATTTTAGGGTTTTCAATTTTAAACTATTAACAAAATTCTGATCTTCAAGTAAATAACTTAAGGAACTAAAGTATTAGCTAGAAGATTTTGATTTTAAATTGCTACAAAATTCTGTTCTACAAGTAAATAACTTATAGAACAAAAGTAGTTATTTTAGGGTTTTCAATTGTAAACTATTAACAAAATACTGATCTTCATGTAAATAACTTATAGAACAAAAGTAGTTATTTTAGGGTTTTCAATTTTAAACAATTAACAAAATACTGATCTTCAAGTAAATAACTTATAGAACAGAAGTAGTTAATTTAGAGTTTTTAATTTTAAACTATTAACAAAATGCAGATCTTCAAGTAAATAACTTATAGAACAAAAGTAGTTATTTTAGGGTTTTCAATTTTAAACTATTAGCAAAATTCTGATCTTCAAGTAAATAACTTAAAGAACTAAAGTATTAGTTAGAAGATTTTGATTTTACATTGCTACAAAATTCTGTTCTTCAAGTAAATAACTTATAGAACAAAAGTAGTTATTTTAGAGTTTTCAATTTTAAACTATTAACAATATTCTGATCTTCAAGTAAATAACTTAAGGAACTAAAGTATTAGTTAGAAGATTTTGATTTTAAATTGCTACAAAATTCTGTTCTACAAGTAAATAACTTATAGAACTAAAGTAGTTATTTTAGAGTTTTCAATTTTAAACTATTAACAATATTCTGATCTTCAAGTAAATAACTTATAGAACAAAAGTAGTTATTTTAGGGTTTTCAATTGTAAACTATTAACAAAATACTGATCTTCATGTAAATAACTTATAGAACAAAAGTAGTTATTTTAGGGTTTTCAATTTTAAACTATTAACAAAATACTGATCTTCAAGTAAATAACTTATAGAACAGAAGTAGTTAATTTAGAGTTTTTAATTTTAAACTATTAACAAAATGCAGATCTTCAAGTAAATAACTTATAGAACAAAAGTAGTTATTTTAGGGTTTTCAATTTTTAACTATTAACAAAATACTGATCTTCATATACTTAACTTATAGAACAGAAATACTTAAGTTAGAGTTTTTAATTTTAAACTATTAACAAAATGCAGATCTTCAAGTAAATAACTTATAGAACAGAAGTAGTTAGTTTAGAGTTTTTAATTTTAAACTATTAACAAAATGCAGATCTTCAAGTAAATAACTTATAGAACAAAAGTAGTTATTTTAGGGTTTTCAATGTTAAACTATTAACAAAATACTGATCTTCATATACTTAACTTATAGAACAGAAATACTTAATTTAGAGTTTTTAATTTTAAACTATTAACAAAATGCAGATCTTCAAGTAAATAACTTATAGAACAAAAGTAGTTATTTTAGGGTTTTCAATTTTAAACTATTAGCAAAATTCTGATCTTCAAGTAAATAACTTAAAGAACTAAAGTATTAGTTAGAAGATTTTGATTTTATATTGCTACAAAATTCTGTTCTTCAAGTAAATAACTTATAGAACAAAAGTAGTTATTTTAGAGTTTTCAATTTTAAACTATTAACAATATTCTGATCTTCAAGTAAATAACTTATAGAACAGAAGTAGTTAATTTAGAGTTTTTAATTTTAAACTATTAACAAAATGCAGATCTTCAAGTAAATAACTTATAGAACAAAAGTAGTTAATTTAGAGTTTTTAATTTTAAACTATTAACAAAATTCTGATCTTCAAGTAAATCACTTAAAGAACTAAAGTTTAGTTAGAAGATTTTGATTTTAAGTTGCTACAAAATTGTGTTCTTCAAGTAAATAACTTATAGAACAAAAGTAGTTATTTTAGAGTTTTCAATTTTAAACTATTAACAAAATTCTGATCTTCAAGTAAATAACTTATAGAACAGAAGTAGTTAATTTAGAGTTTTTAATTTTAAACTATTAACAAAATTCTGATCTTCAAGTAAATAACTTAAAGAACTAAAGTTTAGTTAGAAGATTTTGATTTTAAGTTGCTATAAAATTCTGTTCTTCAAGTAAATAACTTATAGAACAAAAGTAGTTATTTTAGAGTTTTCAATTTTAAACTATTAACAAAATTCTGATCTTCAAGTAAATAACTTATAGAACAGAAGTAGTTAATTTAGAGTTTTTAATTTTAAACTACTAACAAAATGCAGATCTTCAAGTAAATAACTTAAAGAACTAAAGTATTAGTTAGAAGATTTTGACTTTACATTGCTACAAAATTCTGTTCTTCAAGTAAATAACTTATAGAACAAAAGTAGTTATTTTAGGGTTTTTAATTTTAAACTATTAACAAAATTCTGATCTTCAAGTAAATAACTTAAGGAACTAAAGTATTAATTAGAAGATTTTGATTTTAAATTGCTACAAAATTCTGTTCTACAAGTAAATAACTTATAGAACAAAAGTAGTTATTTTAGAGTTTTCAATTTTAAACTATTTACAATATTCTGATCTTCAAGTAAATAACTTATAGAAGAGAAGTAGTTATTTTAGGGTTTTCAATTTTAAACTATTAACAAAATACTGATCTTCATGTAAATAACTTATAGAACAGAAGTAGTTAATTTAGAGTTTTTAATTTTAAACTATTAACAAAATGCAGATCTTCAAGTAAATAACTTATAGAACAAGAGTAGTTATTTTAGGGTTTTCAATTTTAAACTATTAGCAAAATTCTGATCTTCAAGTAAATAACTTAAAGAACTAAAGTATTAGTTAGAAGATTTTGATTTTACATTGCTACAAAATTCTGTTCTTCAAGTAAATAACTTATAGAACAAAAGTAGTTATTTTAGAGTTTTCAATTTTAAACTATTAACAATATTCTGATCTTCAAGTAAATAACTTATAGAACAGAAGTAGTTAATTTAGAGTTTTTAATTTTAAACTATTAACAAAATGCAGATCTTCAAGTAAATAACTTATAGAACAAAATTAGTTATTTTAGGGTTTTCAATTTTAAACTATTATAAAATTCTGATCTTCAAGTAAATAACTTAAAGAACTAAAGTATTAGTTAGAAGATTTTGCCTTTACATTGCTACAAAATTTTGTTCTTCAAGTAAATAACTTATAGAACAGAAGTAGTTATTTTAGGGTTTTCAATTTTAAACTATTAACTAAATTCTGATCTTCAAGTAAATACCTTAAGGAACTAAAGTATTAGTTAGAAGATTTTGATTTTAAATTGCTACAAAATTCTGTTCTACAAGTAAATAACTTATAGAACTAAAGTAGTTATTTTAGAGTTTTCAATTTTAAACTATTAACAATATTCTGATCTTCAAGTAAATAACTTATAGAACAAAAGTAGTTATTTTAGGGTGTTCAATTTTAAACTATTAACAAAATTCTGATCTTCAAGTAAATAACTTAAGGAACTAAAGTATTAGCTAGAAGATTTTGATTTTAAATTGCTACAAAATTCTGTTCTACAAGTAAATAACTTATAGAACAAAAGTAGTTATTTTAGGGTTTTCAATTGTAAACTATTAACAAAATACTGATCTTCATGTAAATAACTTATAGAACAAAAGTAGTTATTTTAGGGTTTTCAATTTTAAACTATTAACAAAATACTGATCTTCAAGTAAATAACTTATAGAACAGAAGTAGTTAATTTAGAGTTTTTAATTTTAAACTATTAACAAAATGCAGATCTTCAAGTAAATAACTTATAGAACACAAGTAGTTATTTTAGGGTTTTCAATTTTAAACTATTAACAAAATACTGATCTTCATATACTTAACTTATAGAACAGAAATACTTAATTTAGGGTTTTTAATTTTAAACTATTAACAAAATGCAGATCTTCAAGTAAATAACTTATAGAACAAAAGTAGTTATTTTAGGGTTTTCAATTTGAAACTATTAGCAAAATTCTGATCTTCAAGTAAATAACTTAAAGAACTAAAGTATTAGTTAGAAGATTTTGATTTTACATTGCTACAAAATTCTGTTCTTCAAGTAAATAACTTATAGAACACAAGTAGTTATTTTAGAGTCTTCAATTTTAAACTATTAACAATATTCTGATCTTCAAGTAAATAACTTATAGAACAGAAGTAGTTAATTTAGAGTTTTTAATTTTAAACTATTAACAAAATGCAGATCTTCAAGTAAATATTTTATAGAACAAAAGTAGTTATTTTGGGGTTTTCAATTTTAAACTATTAACAAAATACTGATCTTCATGTAAATAACTTATAGAACAGAAGTAGTTAATTTAGAGTTTTTAATTTTAAACTATTAACAAAATGCAGATCTTCAAGTAAATAACTTATAGAACAAAAGTAGTTATTTTAGGGTTTTCAATTTTAAACTATTAACAAAATTCTGATCTTCAAGTAAATAACTTAAGGAACTAAAGTATTAGTTAGAAGATTTTGATTTTAAATTGCTACAAAATTATGTCCTACAAGTAAATAACTTATAGAACAAAAGTAGTTATTTTAGAGTTTTCAATTTTAAACTATTAACAATATTCTGATCTTCAAGTAAATAACTTATAGAACAGAAGTAGTTATTTTAGGGTTTTCAATTTTAAACTATTAACAAAATACTGATCTTCATGTAAATAACTTATAGAACAGAAGTAGTTAATTTAGAGTTTTTAATTTTAAACTATTAACAAAATGCAGATCTTCAAGTAAATAACTTATAGAACAAGAGTAGTTATTTTAGGGTTTTCAATTTTAAACTATTAGCAAAATTCTGATCTTCAAGTAAATAACTTAAAGAACTAAAGTATTAGTTAGAAGATTTTGCCTTTACATTGCTACAAAATTTTGTTCTTCAAGTAAATAACTTATAGAACAGAAGTAGTTATTTTAGGGTTTTCAATTTTAAAATATTAACAATATTCTGATCTTCAAGTAAATAACTTATAGAACAGAAGTAGTTAATTTAGAGTTTTTAATTTTAAACTATTAACAAAATGCAGATCTTCAAGTAAATAACTTATAGAACAAAATTAGTTATTTTAGGGTTTTCAATTTTAAAATATTATAAAATTCTGATCTTCAAGTAAATAACTTAAAGAACTAAAGTATTAGTTAGAAGATTTTGACTTTACATTGCTACAAAATTCTGTTCTTCAAGTAAATAACTTATAGAACAGAAGTAGTTATTTTAGGGTTTTCAATTTTAAACTATTAACAAAATTCTGATCTTCAAGTAAATAACTTAAGGAACTAAAGTATTAGTTAGAAGATTTTGATTTTAAATTGCTACAAAATTCTGTTCTACAAGTAAATAACTTATAGAACTAAAGTAGTTATTTTAGAGTTTTCAATTTTAAACTATTAACAATATTCTGATCTTCAAGTAAATAACTTATAGAACAAAAGTAGTTATTTTAGGGTTTTCAATTTTAAACTATTAACAAAATTCTGATCTTCAAGTAAATAACTTAAGGAACTAAAGTATTAGCTAGAAGATTTTGATTTTAAATTGCTACAAAATTCTGTTCTACAAGTAAATAACTTATAGAACAAAAGTAGTTATTTTAGGGTTTTCAATTGTAAACTATTAACAAAATACTGATCTTCATGTAAATAACTTATAGAACAAAAGTAGTTATTTTAGGGTTTCAATTTTAAACTATTAACAAAATACTGATCTTCAAGTAAATAACTTATAGAACAGAAGTAGTTAATTTAGAGTTTTTAATTTTAAACTATTAACAAAATGCAGATCTTCAAGTAAATAACTTATAGAACAAAAGTAGTTATTTTAGGGTTTTCAATTTTTAACTATTAACAAAATACTGATCTTCATATACTTAACTTATAGAACAGAAATACTTAATTTAGAGTTTTTAATTTTAAACTATTAACAAAATGCAGATCTTCAAGTAAATAACTTATAGAACAAAAGTAGTTATTTTAGGGTTTTCAATTTTAAACTATTAGCAAAATTCTGATCTTCAAGTAAATAAGTTAAAGAACTAAAGTATTAGTTAGAAGATTTTGATTTTACATTGCTACAAAATTCTGTTCTTCAAGTAAATAACTTATAGAACAAAAGTAGCTATTTTAGAGTTTTCAATTTTAAACTATTAACAATATTCTGATCTTCAAGTAAATAACTTATAGAACAGAAGTAGTTAATTTAGAGTTTTTAATTTTAAACTATTAACAAAATTCTGATCTTCAAGTAAATCACTTAAAGAACTAAAGTTTAGTTAGAAGATTTTGATTTTAAGTTGCTACAAAATTCTGTTCTTCAAGTAAATAACTTATAGAACAAAAGTAGTTATTTTAGAGTTTTCAATTTTAAACTATTAACAAAATTCTGATCTTCAAGTAAATAACTTATAGAACAGAAGTAGTTAATTTAGAGTTTTTAATTTTAAACTATTAACAAAATTCTGATCTTCAAGTAAATAACTTATAGAACAGAAGTAGTTAATTTAGAGTTTTTAATTTTAAACTATTAACAAAATTCTGATCTTCAAGTAAATAACTTAAAGAACTAAAGTTTAGTTAGAAGATTTTGATTTTAACTTGCTATAAAAATCTGTTCTTCAAGTAAATAACTTATAGAACAAAAGTAGTTATTTTAGAGTTTTCAATTTTAAACTATTAACAAAATTCTGATCTTCAAGTAAATAACTTATAGAACAGAAGTAGTTAATTTAGAGTTTTTAATTTTAAACTACTAACAAAATGCAGATCTTCAAGTAAATAACTTAAAGAACTAAAGTATTAGTTAGAAGATTTTGACTTTACATTGCTACAAAATTCTGTTCTTCAAGTAAATAACTTATAGAACAAAAGTAGTTATTTTAGGGTTTTCAATTTTAAACTATTAACAAAATTCTGATCTTCAAGTAAATAACTTAAGGAACTAAAGTATTAATTAGAAGATTTTGATTTTAAATTGCTACAAAATTCTGTTCTACAAGTAAATAACTTATAGAACTAAAGTAGTTATTTTAGAGTTTTTAATTTTAAACTATTAACAATATTCTGATCTTCAAGTAAATAACTTATAGAACAAAAGTAGTTATTTTATGGTTTTCAATTTTAAACTATTAACAAAATTCTGATCTTCAAGTAAATAACTTAAGGAACTAAAGTATTAGTTAGAAGATTTTGACTTTACATTGCTACAAAATTCTGTTCTTCAGGTAAATAACTTATAGAACAAAAGTAGTTATTTTAGGGTTTTCAATTTTAAACTATTAACAAAATTCTGATCTTCAAGTAAATAACTTAAGGAACTAAAGTATTAGTTAGAAGATTTTGACTTTACATTGCTACAAAATTCTGTTCTTCAAGTAAATAACTTATAGAACAAAAGTAGTTATTTTAGGGTTTTCAATTTTAAACTATTAACAAAATGCAGATCTTCAAGTAAATAACTTAAGGAACTAAAGTATTAGCTAGAAGATTTTGATTTTAAATTGCTACAAAATTCTGTTCTACAAGTAAATAACTTATAGAACAAAAGTAGTTATTTTAGGGTTTTCAATTGTAAACTATTAACAAAATACTGATCTTCATGTAAATAACTTATAGAACAAAAGTAGTTATTTTAGGGTTTCAATTTTAAACTATTAACAAAATACTGATCTTCAAGTAAATAACTTATAGAACAGAAGTAGTTAATTTAGAGTTTTTAATTTTAAACTATTAACAAAATGCAGATCTTCAAGTAAATAACTTATAGAACAAAAGTAGTTATTTTAGGGTTTTCAATTTTTAACTATTAACAAAATACTGATCTTCATATACTTAACTTATAGAACAGAAATACTTAATTTAGAGTTTTTAATTTTAAACTATTAACAAAATGCAGATCTTCAAGTAAATAACTTATAGAACAAAAGTAGTTATTTTAGGGTTTTCAATTTTAAACTATTAGCAAAATTCTGATCTTCAAGTAAATAAGTTAAAGAACTAAAGTATTAGTTAGAAGATTTTGATTTTACATTGCTACAAAATTCTGTTCTTCAAGTAAATAACTTAGAGAACAAAAGTAGCTATTTTAGAGTTTTCAATTTTAAACTATTAACAATATTCTGATCTTCAAGTAAATAACTTATAGAACAGAAGTAGTTTATTTAGAGTTTTTAATTTTAAACTATTAACAAAATTCTGATCTTCAAGTAAATCACTTAAAGAACTAAAGTTTAGTTAGAAGATTTTGATTTTAAGTTGCTACAAAATTCTGTTCTTCAAGTAAATAACTTATAGAACAAAAGTAGTTATTTTAGAGTTTTCAATTTTAAACTATTAACAAAATTCTGATCTTCAAGTAAATAACTTATAGAACAGAAGTAGTTAATTTAGAGTTTTTAATTTTAAACTATTAACAAAATTCTGATCTTCAAGTAAATAACTTATAGAACAGAAGTAGTTAATTTAGAGTTTTTAATTTTAAACTATTAACAAAATTCTGATCTTCAAGTAAATAACTTAAAGAACTAAAGTTTAGTTAGAAGATTTTGATTTTAAGTTGCTATAAAATTCTGTTCTTCAAGTAAATAACTTATAGAACAAAAGTAGTTATTTTAGAGTTTTCAATTTTAAACTATTAACAAAATTCTGATCTTCAAGTAAATAACTTATAGAACAGAAGTAGTTAATTTAGAGTTTTTAATTTTAAACTACTAACAAAATGCAGATCTTCAAGTAAATAACTTAAAGAACTAAAGTATTAGTTAGAAGATTTTGACTTTACATTGCTACAAAATTCTGTTCTTCAAGTAAATAACTTATAGAACAAAAGTAGTTATTTTAGGGTTTTCAATTTTAAACTATTAACAAAATTCTGATCTTCAAGTAAATAACTTAAGGAACTAAAGTATTAATTAGAAGATTTTGATTTTAAATTGCTACAAAATTCTGTTCTACAAGTAAATAACTTATAGAACTAAAGTAGTTATTTTAGAGTTTTTAATTTTAAACTATTAACAATATTCTGATCTTCAAGTAAATAACTTATAGAACAAAAGTAGTTATTTTATGGTTTTCAATTTTAAACTATTAACAAAATTCTGATCTTCAAGTAAATAACTTAAGGAACTAAAGTATTAGTTAGAAGATTTTGACTTTACATTGCTACAAAATTCTGTTCTTCAAGTAAATAACTTATAGAACAAAAGTAGTTATTTTAGGGTTTTCAATTTTAAACTATTAACAAAATTCTGATCTTCAAGTAAATAACTTATAGAACAAAAGTAGTTATTTTAGGGTATTCAATTTTAAACTATTAACAAAATTCTGATCTTCAAGTAAATAACTTAAGTAACTAAAGTATTAGTTAGAAGATTTTGACTTTACATTGCTACTAAATTCTGTTCTTCAAGTAAATAACTTATAGAACAAAAGTAGTTATTTTAGGGTTTTCAATTTTAAACTATTAACAAAATTCTGATCTTCAAGTAAATAACTTAAGGAACTAAAGTATTAGCTAGAAGATTTTGCTTTTAAATTGCTACAAAACTCTGTTCTACAAGTAAATAACTTATAGAACAAAAGTAGTTATTTTAGGGTTTTCAATTGTAAACTATTAACAAAATACTGATCTTCATGTAAATAACTTATAGAACAAAAGTAGTTATTTTAGGGTTTTCAATTTTAAACTATTAACAAAATACTGATCTTCAAGTAAATAACTTATAGAACAGAAGTAGTTAATTTAGAGTTTTTAATTTTAACTATTAACAAAATGCAGATCTTCAAGTAAATAACTTATAGAACAAAAGTAGTTATTTTAGGGTTTTCAATGTTAAACTATTAACAAAATACTGATCTTCATATACTTAACTTATAGAACAGAAATACTTAATTTAGAGTTTTTAATTTTAAACTATTAACAAAATGCAAATCTTCAAGTAAATAACTTATAGAACAAAAGTAGTTATTTTAGGGTTTGCAATTTTAAACTATTAACAAAATTCTGATCTTCAAGTAAATAACTTAAGGAACTAAAGTATTAATTAGAAGATTTTGATTTTAAATTGCTACAAAATTCTGTTCTACAAGTAAATAACTTATAGAACTAAAGTAGTTATTTTAGAGTTTTTAATTTTAAACTATTAACAATATTCTGATCTTCAAGTAAATAACTTATAGAACAAAAGTAGTTATTTTATGGTTTTCAATTTTAAACTATTAACAAAATTCTGATCTTCAAGTAAATAACTTAAGGAACTAAAGTATTAGTTAGAAGATTTTGACTTTACATTGCTACAAAATTCTGTTCTTCAAGTAAATAACTTATAGAACAAAAGTAGTTATTTTAGGGTTTTCAATTTTAAACTATTAACAAAATTCTGATCTTCAAGTAAATAACTTATAGAACAAAAGTAGTTATTTTAGGGTATTCAATTTTAAACTATTAACAAAATTCTGATCTTCAAGTAAATAACTTAAGGAACTAAAGTATTAGTTAGAAGATTTTGACTTTACATTGCTACTAAATTCTGTTCTTCAAGTAAATAACTTATAGAACAAAAGTAGTTATTTTAGGGTTTTCAATTTTAAACTATTAACAAAATTCTGATCTTCAAGTAAATAACTTAAGGAACTAAAGTATTAGCTAGAAGATTTTGATTTTAAATTGCTACAAAACTCTGTTCTACAAGTAAATAACTTATAGAACAAAAGTAGTTATTTTAGGGTTTTCAATTGTAAACTATTAACAAAATACTGATCTTCATGTAAATAACTTATAGAACAAAAGTAGTTATTTTAGGGTTTTCAATTTTAAACTATTAACAAAATACTGATCTTCAAGTAAATAACTTATAGAACAGAAGTAGTTAATTTAGAGTTTTTAATTTTAACTATTAACAAAATGCAGATCTTCAAGTAAATAACTTATAGAACAAAAGTAGTTATTTTAGGGTTTTCAATGTTAAACTATTAACAAAATACTGATCTTCATATACTTAACTTATAGAACAGAAATACTTAATTTAGAGTTTTTAATTTTAAACTATTAACAAAATGCAGATCTTCAAGTAAATAACTTATAGAACAAAAGTAGTTATTTTAGGGTTTTCAATTTTAAACTATTAGCAAAATTCTGATCTTCAAGTAAATAACTTAAAGAACTAAAGTATTAGTTAGAAGATTTTGATTTTACATTGCTACAAAATTCTGTTCTTCAAGTAAATAACTTATAGAACAAAAGTAGTTATTTTAGAGTTTTCAATTTTAAACTATTAACAATATTCTGATCTTCAAGTAAATAACTTATAGAACAGAAGTAGTTAATTTAGAGTTTTTAATTTTAAACTATTAACAAAATGCAGATCTTCAAGTAAATAACTTATAGAACAAAAGTAGTTAATTTAGAGTTTTTAATTTTAAACTATTAACAAAATTCTGATCTTCAAGTAAATCACTTAAAGAACTAAAGTTTAGTTAGAAGATTTTGATTTTAAGTTGCTACAAAATTGTGTTCTACAAGTAAATAACTTATAGAACAAAAGTAGTTATTTTAGAGTTTTCAATTTTAAACTATTAACAAAATTCTGATCTTCAAGTAAATAACTTATAGAACAGAAGTAGTTAATTTAGAGTTTTTAATTTTAAACTATTAACAAAATTCTGATCTTCAAGTAAATAACTTAAAGAACTAAAGTTTAGTTAGAAGATTTTGATTTTAAGTTGCTATAAAATTCTATTCTTCAAGTAAATAACTTATAGAACAAAAGTAGTTATTTTAGAGTGTTCAATTTTAAACTACTAACAAAATGCAGATCTTCAAGTAAATAACTTAAAGAACTAAAGTATTAGTTAGAAGATTTTGACTTTACATTGCTACAAAATTCTGTTCTTCAAGTAAATAACTTATAGAACAAAAGTAGTTATTTTAGGGTTTTCAATTTTAAACTATTAACAAAATTCTGATCTTCAAGTAAATAACTTAAGGAACTAAAGTATTAATTAGAAGATTTTGATTTTAAATTGCTACAAAATTCTGTTCTACAAGTAAATAACTTATAGAACTAAAGTAGTTATTTTAGAGTTTTCAATTTTAAACTATTAACAATATTCTGATCTTCAAGTAAATAACTTATAGAACAAAAGTAGTTATTTTAGGGTTTTCAATTTTAAACTATTAACAAAATTCTGATCTTCAAGTAAATAACTTAAGGAACTAAAGTATTAGTTAGAAGATTTTGATTTTAAATTTATTATTACAAAATTACAAAATTCTGTTCTACAAGTAAATAACTTATAGAACAAAAGTAGTTATTTTAGAGTTTTCAATTTTAAACTATTAACAATATTCTGATCTTCAAGTAAATAACTTAAGGAACTAAAGTATTAGTTAGAAGATTTGGATTTTAAATTGCTACAAAATTCTGTTCTACAAGTAAATAACTTATAGAACAAAAGTAGTTATTTGAGAGTTTTCAATTTTAAACTATTAACAATATTCTGATCTTCACGTAAATAACTAATAGAACAGAAGTAGTTAATTTAGAGTTTTTAATTTTAAACTATTAACAACATGCAGATCTTCAAGTAAATAACTTATAGAACAAAAGTAGTTATTTTAGGGTTTTCAATTTTAAACTATTAACAAAATACTGATTTTCATGTACTTAAGTTATAGAACAGAAGTAGTTAATTTAGAGTTTTTAATTTTAAACTATTAACAAAATGCAGATCTTCAAGTAAATAACTTATAGAACAAAAGTAGTTATTTTAGGGTTTTCAATTTTAAACTATTAGCAAAATTCTGATATTCAAGTAAATAACTTAAAGAACTAAAGTATTAGTTAGAAGATTTTGATTTTACATTGCTACAAAATTCTGTTCTTCAAGTAAATAACTTATAGAACCAAAGTAGTTATTTTAGGGTTTTCAATTTTAAACTATTAACAAAATTCTGATCTTCAAGTAAATAACTTATAGAACAGAAGTAGTTAATTTAGAATTTTTAATTTTAAACTACTAACAAAATGCAGATCTTCAAGTAAATAACTTATAGAACAAAATTAGTTATTTTAGGGTTTTCAATTTTAAATTATTATAAAATTCTGATCTTCAAGTAAATAACTTAAAGAACTAAAGTATTAGTTAGAAGATTTTGACTTTACATTGCTACAAAATTCTGTTCTTCAAGTAAATAACTTATAGAACAAAAGTAGTTATTTTAGGGTTTTCAATTTGAAACTATTAACAAAATTCTGATCTTCAAGTAAATAACTTAAGGAACTAAAGTATTAATTAGAAGATTTTGATTTTAAATTGCTACAAAATTCTGTTCTACAAGTAAATAACTTATAGAACTAAAGTAGTTATTTTAGAGTTTTCAATTTTAAACTATAAACAATATTCTGATCTTCAAGTAAATAACTTATAGAACAAAAGTAGTTATTTTAGGGTTTTCAATTTTAAACTATTAACAAAATTCTGATCTTCAAGTAAATAACTTAAGGAACTAAAGTATTAGTTAGAAGATTTTGATTTTAAATTGCTACAAAATTCTGTTCTACAAGTAAATAACTTATAGAACAAAAGTAGTTATTTTAGAGTTTTCAATTTTAAACTATTAACAATATTCTGATCTTCAAGTAAATAACTTAAGGAACTAAAGTATTAGTTAGAAGATTTGGATTTTAAATTGCTACAAAATTCTGTTCTACAAGTAAATAACTTATAGAACAAAAGTAGTTATTTTAGGGTTTTCAATTTTAAACTATTAACAAAATACTGATTTTCATGTACTTAACTTATAGAACAGAAGTAGTTAATTTAGAGTTTTTAATTTTAAACTATTAACAAAATGCAGATGTTCAAGTAAATAACTTATAGAACAAAAGTAGTTATTTTAGGGTTTTCAATTTTAAACTATTAGCAAAATTCTGATATTCAAGTAAATAACTTAAAGAACTAAAGTATTAGTTAGAAGATTTTGATTTTACATTGCTACAAAATTCTGTTCTTCAAGTAAAAAACTTATAGAACAAAAGTAGTTATTTTAGGGTTTTTAATTTTAAACTATTAACAAAATACTGATCTTCATGTAAATAACTTATAGAACAGAAGTAGTTAATTTAGAATTTTTAATTTTAAACTATTAACAAAATGCAGATCTTCAGGTAATTAACTTATAGAACAAAAGCAGTTATTTTAGGGTTTTCAATTTTAAACTATTATAAAATTCTGATCTACAAGTAAATAACTTAAAGAACTAAAGTATTAGTTAGAAGATTTTGACTCTACAGTGCTACAAAATTCTGTTCTTCAAGTAAATAACTTATAGAACAAAAGTAGTTATTTTAGGGTTTTCAATTTTAAACTATTAACAAAATTCTGATCTTCAAGTAAATAACTTAAGGAACTAAAGTATTAGTTAGAAGATTTTGATTTTAAGTTGCTACAAAATTCTGTTCTTCAAGTAAATAACTTATAGAACAAAAGTAGTTATTTTAGAGTTTTCAATTTTAAACTATTAACAAAAATCTGATCTTCAAGTAAATAACTTATAGAACAGAAGTAGTTAATTTAGAGTTTTTAATTTTAAACTACTAACAAAATGCAGATCTTCAAGTAAATAACTTATAGAACAAAATTAGTTATTTTAGGGTTTTCAATTTTAAACTATTATAAAGTTCTGATCTTCAAGTAAATAACTTAAAGAACTAAAGTATTAGTTAGAAGATTTTGACTTTACATTGCTACAAAATTCTGTTCTTCAAGTAAATAACTTATAGAACAAAAGTAGTTATTTTAGGGTTTTCAATTTTAAACTATTAACAAAATTCTGATCTTCAAGTAAATAACTTAAGGAACTAAAGTATTAGTTAGAAGATTTTGATTTTAAATTGCTACAAAATTCTGTTCTACAAGTAAATAACTTATAGAAGTAAAGTAGTTATTTTAGAGTTTTCAATTTTAAACTATTAACAATATTCTGATCTTCAAGTAAATAACTTATAGAACAAAAGTAGTTATTTTAGGGTTTTCAATTTTAAACTATTAACAAAATTCTGATCTTCAAGTAAATAACTTAAGGAACTAAAGTATTAGTTAGAAGATTTTGATTTTAAATTGCTACAAAATTCTGTTCTACAAGTAAATAACTTATAGAACAAAGGTAGTTATTGTAGGGTTTTCAATTTTAAACTATTAACAAAATACTGATCTTCATGTAAATAACTTATAGAACAAAAGTAGTTATTTTAGGGTTTTCAATTTTAAACTATTAACAAAATACTGATCTTCAAGTAAATAACTTATAGAACAGAAGTAGTTAATTTAGAGTTTTTAATTTTAAACTATTAACAAAATGCAGATCTTCAAGTAAATAACTTATAGAACAAAAGTAGTTATTTTAGGGTTTTCAATTTTAAACTATTAACAAAATACTGATCTTCATGTACTTAACTTATAGAACAGAAGTAGTTAATTTAGAGTTTTTAATTTTAAACCATTAACAAAATGCAGATCTTCAAGTAAATAACTTATAGAACAAAAGTAGTTATTTTAGGGTTTTCAATTTTAAACTACTAGCAAAATTCTGATCTTCAAGTAAATAACTTAAAGAACTAAAGTATTAGTTAGAAGATTTTGATTTTACATTGCTACAAAATTCTGTTCTTCAAGTAAATAACTTATAGAACAAAAGTAGTTATTTTAGGGTTTTCAATTTTAAACTATTAACAAAATACTGATCTTCATGTAAACAACTTATAGAACAGAAGTAGTTAATTTAGAGTATTTAATTTTAAACTATTAACAAAATGCAGATCTTCAAGTAAATAACTTATAGAACAAAAGTAGTTATTTTAGGGTTTTCAATTTTAAACTATTAACAAAATTCTGATCTTCAAGTAAATAACTTAAGGAACTAAAGTATTAATTAGAAGATTTTGATTTTAAATTGCTACAAAATTCTGTTCTACAAGTAAATAACTTATAGAACTAAAGTAGTTATTTTAGAGTTTTTAATTTTAAACTATTAACAATATTCTGATCTTCAAGTAAATAACTTATAGAACAGAAGTAGTTATAGTCCAGTCAATGGGGACTCAAAAAGGCCTTTGGCTTACAAAAGGTGGTGTAGTTCTGATTTTTGGATATGTTGTTGAGTTGGGGACCCGTATGAAAAATCCAAGTTTTCGACCTTGAGCGGCTTCCGCTCGATCCGCCATCTTGGATTAAAGGGACAAATAATAGGTTTCTCCCATATAACTTTCCAACGGTTTATCCTACGACAAAAATGTCAAATACAAATTTGAAGGGGACAAAATTATCTACAATTTATATAGACACACTTTTTTTTGTAAGTCTAACGGGTGATCAGTTACAGCCGCCCAAACGTGAAAAATTTTCGAAAAAATCGTCATACTCAATCTTTGCACGGTAAATCTTGTAAAAATGAATTACATTGTAATATTTTTTACGTGTTTCCACATTACAATAACATTATATACCAAAATCTACTCGAAATACAAGTTATTTCTTATTATTACGTAGAAATTTGTGTACTCTATTTCTAGTATTATATTGGTATATGTATAGATTATCCAAATTCCGTTCTACGGGTTTTGTAACCATACCACTACTTTCCAGAGCAGGTATAGACCGTCCCTAGTTCTTGCTTCCTATATGATCAGATGGTCAAAAGGGATACCTCCGTTTTTCCTCCTAGTGATAGGGACCGCCAGCCTAGGGGCCCAAATCAACACACACAGCGTCAGTGCATGCCGCGTGCCAAAAGAAATATAACAATGAAAAATTAATCGCTGCGTATCTTCGTAGAGGAGGTGACGCGCCTGCAGTGGCGTCGACTTCACGTCGTTCGAGTATTCCACGGTTTGATTTTGAAACCCAATGTTTCCTGTGCAGCGAAGAAATCACCCTCGATTTCTTACTTAAACAGTCGAAGCAGGTGGAAAAATTGGAACTCAAAGACAGTATCATAAAAGCAGCTAAAGAACGCGGAGATGAATGGGGACGGCAGATAATAGAGCGCATTTATTTTGTGGACTTGGTTGCTGTGGAAGCCAGGTACCATTCGTCTTGCTACAAATCGCTGTATGCACGAGTCCCCTCCGGACAGAAAAGAGGCTATCAGCCGGCGATGAATGTCGACGAAGCGATGGACAACATCTACGCTTATCTCGTTGAAAATTCCGAGGAATGTCAATTCTCCATGAACGAACTCATAGACCAAATTGATGGTGAGTACCGTCCGGACATCAGAACTGTGAAGTCTCGTCTCCTGCAAAAGTATGAACAGGATATACTGATCATCGAGCAACACCACCAGCCACCTGTTGTCTGCTTCCGGGACACGGGATACAAACTTCTATCGGAAAATTGGTATCAAGCTAAAAATACTAATCCCGAAGAAGAACGGCTGAGAGTTGTCAAAGAAGCAGCCGCAATTATTTTGTCGGATATCAGATCACAGAACTACAGTACGTCAGAATATCCACCACCCGACCGTTTTGTAGATGACGTGAATTCTGTAATTCCACAATCTTTGAAGCTATTCTTCCAAGAAGTGATTGTAAAGAAGAAGCGCGGTTATTTCGAGAAATGGAATAGGGTATGCGAATCGTTATCGCATGCCGTTATTTCTGCGGCCTTCTTGTCATCGGTTCTCATCGGAGTCAGTACATATTTGTACAAAAAATTCGGGTCCAAAAAATTGATCGACATGCTGTCGTCTTTGGGCTTTGCGGCGTCGTACTCTGAAACGACGCTTTTTGAAAAATCCACCGTTGAGCGCGTTGCACCAATATCTACTAAACCAGACCATCAAAAGGACGGAAATTATAATCGGATTATATAATAATTATAAGATTCTAAACATAAATTTAATCACATCACGCAGTACGAGCCATGCTCAATTGCAAATAAAACTAACATCTGTGGATTAGGCCTACTGGGGATACCACAAAAAAAAACGCGCCGTTAGCTCTACCTCGTGGTAGTGTGGAAACGAGCTTACTCTTAATTTACAAAATTATCATCATTTTGTAACGATTATATAATCAGTTCTTAAAATTGAGAAAAACGAGGATTATGACGATTTTTTCGAAAATTCTTCACGTTTGGGCGGCTGTAACTCGTCACCCGTTAGACTTACAAAAAAAGTGTATCTACATAAATTGTAGATAATTTTGTCCCCTTCAAATTTGTATTTGACATTTTTGTCGTAGGATCAACCGTTGGAAAGTTATATGGGAGAAACCTATTTTTTGTCCCTTTAATCCAAGATGGCGGATCGAGCGGAAGCCGCTCAAGGTCGAAAACTTGGATTTTTCATACGGGCCCCCAACTCAACAACATATCCAAAAATCATAACTACACCACCTTTTGTAAGCCAAAAACCCTTATTGACTGGACTATTAATTTAGAGTTTTTAATTTTAACTATTAACAAAATGCAGATCTTCAAGTAAATAACTTATAGAACAAAAGTAGTTATTTTAGGGTTTTCAATGTTAAACTATTAACAAAATACTGATCTTCATATACTTAACTTATAGAACAGAAATACTTAATTTAGAGTTTTTAATTTTAAACTATTAACAAAATGCAGATCTTCAAGTAAATAACTTATAGAACAAAAGTAGTTATTTTAGGGTTTTCAATTTTAAACTATTAACAAAATTCTGATCTTCAAGTAAATAACTTAAGGAACTAAAGTATTAATTAGAAGATTTTGATTTTAAATTGCTACAAAATTCTGTTCTACAAGTAAATAACTTATAGAACTAAAGTAGTTATTTTAGAGTTTTTAATTTTAAACTATTAACAATATTCTGATCTTCAAGTAAATAACTTATAGAACAAAAGTAGTTATTTTATGGTTTTCAATTTTAAACTATTAACAAAATTCTGATCTTCAAGTAAATAACTTAAGGAACTAAAGTATTAGTTAGAAGATTTTGACTTTACATTGCTACAAAATTCTGTTCTTCAAGTAAATAACTTATAGAACAAAAGTAGTTATTTTAGGGTTTTCAATTTTAAACTATTAACAAAATTCTGATCTTCAAGTAAATAACTTATAGAACAAAAGTAGTTATTTTAGGGTATTCAATTTTAAACTATTAACAAAATTCTGATCTTCAAGTAAATAACTTAAGGAACTAAAGTATTAGTTAGAAGATTTTGACTTTACATTGCTACTAAATTCTGTTCTTCAAGTAAATAACTTATAGAACAAAAGTAGTTATTTTAGGGTTTTCAATTTTAAACTATTAACAAAATTCTGATCTTCAAGTAAATAACTTAAGGAACTAAAGTATTAGCTAGAAGATTTTGATTTTAAATTGCTACAAAACTCTGTTCTACAAGTAAATAACTTATAGAACAAAAGTAGTTATTTTAGGGTTTTCAATTGTAAACTATTAACAAAATACTGATCTTCATGTAAATAACTTATAGAACAAAAGTAGTTATTTTAGGGTTTTCAATTTTAAACTATTAACAAAATACTGATCTTCAAGTAAATAACTTATAGAACAGAAGTAGTTAATTTAGAGTTTTTAATTTTAACTATTAACAAAATGCAGATCTTCAAGTAAATAACTTATAGAACAAAAGTAGTTATTTTAGGGTTTTCAATGTTAAACTATTAACAAAATACTGATCTTCATATACTTAACTTATAGAACAGAAATACTTAATTTAGAGTTTTTAATTTTAAACTATTAACAAAATGCAGATCTTCAAGTAAATAACTTATAGAACAAAAGTAGTTATTTTAGGGTTTTCAATTTTAAACTATTAGCAAAATTCTGATCTTCAAGTAAATAACTTAAAGAACTAAAGTATTAGTTAGAAGATTTTGATTTTACATTGCTACAAAATTCTGTTCTTCAAGTAAATAACTTATAGAACAAAAGTAGTTATTTTAGAGTTTTCAATTTTAAACTATTAACAATATTCTGATCTTCAAGTAAATAACTTATAGAACAGAAGTAGTTAATTTAGAGTTTTTAATTTTAAACTATTAACAAAATGCAGATCTTCAAGTAAATAACTTATAGAACAAAAGTAGTTAATTTAGAGTTTTTAATTTTAAACTATTAACAAAATTCTGATCTTCAAGTAAATCACTTAAAGAACTAAAGTTTAGTTAGAAGATTTTGATTTTAAGTTGCTACAAAATTGTGTTCTACAAGTAAATAACTTATAGAACAAAAGTAGTTATTTTAGAGTTTTCAATTTTAAACTATTAACAAAATTCTGATCTTCAAGTAAATAACTTATAGAACAGAAGTAGTTAATTTAGAGTTTTTAATTTTAAACTATTAACAAAATTCTGATCTTCAAGTAAATAACTTAAAGAACTAAAGTTTAGTTAGAAGATTTTGATTTTAAGTTGCTATAAAATTCTATTCTTCAAGTAAATAACTTATAGAACAAAAGTAGTTATTTTAGAGTGTTCAATTTTAAACTACTAACAAAATGCAGATCTTCAAGTAAATAACTTAAAGAACTAAAGTATTAGTTAGAAGATTTTGACTTTACATTGCTACAAAATTCTGTTCTTCAAGTAAATAACTTATAGAACAAAAGTAGTTATTTTAGGGTTTTCAATTTTAAACTATTAACAAAATTCTGATCTTCAAGTAAATAACTTAAGGAACTAAAGTATTAATTAGAAGATTTTGATTTTAAATTGCTACAAAATTCTGTTCTACAAGTAAATAACTTATAGAACTAAAGTAGTTATTTTAGAGTTTTCAATTTTAAACTATTAACAATATTCTGATCTTCAAGTAAATAACTTATAGAACAAAAGTAGTTATTTTAGGGTTTTCAATTTTAAACTATTAACAAAATTCTGATCTTCAAGTAAATAACTTAAGGAACTAAAGTATTAGTTAGAAGATTTTGATTTTAAATTTATTATTACAAAATTACAAAATTCTGTTCTACAAGTAAATAACTTATAGAACAAAAGTAGTTATTTTAGAGTTTTCAATTTTAAACTATTAACAATATTCTGATCTTCAAGTAAATAACTTAAGGAACTAAAGTATTAGTTAGAAGATTTGGATTTTAAATTGCTACAAAATTCTGTTCTACAAGTAAATAACTTATAGAACAAAAGTAGTTATTTGAGAGTTTTCAATTTTAAACTATTAACAATATTCTGATCTTCACGTAAATAACTAATAGAACAGAAGTAGTTAATTTAGAGTTTTTAATTTTAAACTATTAACAACATGCAGATCTTCAAGTAAATAACTTATAGAACAAAAGTAGTTATTTTAGGGTTTTCAATTTTAAACTATTAACAAAATACTGATTTTCATGTACTTAACTTATAGAACAGAAGTAGTTAATTTAGAGTTTTTAATTTTAAACTATTAACAAAATGCAGATCTTCAAGTAAATAACTTATAGAACAAAAGTAGTTATTTTAGGGTTTTCAATTTTAAACTATTAGCAAAATTCTGATATTCAAGTAAATAACTTAAAGAACTAAAGTATTAGTTAGAAGATTTTGATTTTACATTGCTACAAAATTCTGTTCTTCAAGTAAATAACTTATAGAACCAAAGTAGTTATTTTAGGGTTTTCAATTTTAAACTATTAACAAAATTCTGATCTTCAAGTAAATAACTTATAGAACAGAAGTAGTTAATTTAGAATTTTTAATTTTAAACTACTAACAAAATGCAGATCTTCAAGTAAATAACTTATAGAACAAAATTAGTTATTTTAGGGTTTTCAATTTTAAATTATTATAAAATTCTGATCTTCAAGTAAATAACTTAAAGAACTAAAGTATTAGTTAGAAGATTTTGACTTTACATTGCTACAAAATTCTGTTCTTCAAGTAAATAACTTATAGAACAAAAGTAGTTATTTTAGGGTTTTCAATTTGAAACTATTAACAAAATTCTGATCTTCAAGTAAATAACTTAAGGAACTAAAGTATTAATTAGAAGATTTTGATTTTAAATTGCTACAAAATTCTGTTCTACAAGTAAATAACTTATAGAACTAAAGTAGTTATTTTAGAGTTTTCAATTTTAAACTATAAACAATATTCTGATCTTCAAGTAAATAACTTATAGAACAAAAGTAGTTATTTTAGGGTTTTCAATTTTAAACTATTAACAAAATTCTGATCTTCAAGTAAATAACTTAAGGAACTAAAGTATTAGTTAGAAGATTTTGATTTTAAATTGCTACAAAATTCTGTTCTACAAGTAAATAACTTATAGAACAAAAGTAGTTATTTTAGAGTTTTCAATTTTAAACTATTAACAATATTCTGATCTTCAAGTAAATAACTTAAGGAACTAAAGTATTAGTTAGAAGATTTGGATTTTAAATTGCTACAAAATTCTGTTCTACAAGTAAATAACTTATAGAACAAAAGTAGTTATTTTAGGGTTTTCAATTTTAAACTATTAACAAAATACAGATTTTCATGTACTTAACTTATAGAACAGAAGTAGTTAATTTAGAGTTTTTAATTTTAAACTATTAACAAAATGCAGATGTTCAAGTAAATAACTTATAGAACAAAAGTAGTTATTTTAGGGTTTTCAATTTTAAACTATTAGCAAAATTCTGATATTCAAGTAAATAACTTAAAGAACTAAAGTATTAGTTAGAAGATTTTGATTTTACATTGCTACAAAATTCTGTTCTTCAAGTAAAAAACTTATAGAACAAAAGTAGTTATTTTAGGGTTTTTAATTTTAAACTATTAACAAAATACTGATCTTCATGTAAATAACTTATAGAACAGAAGTAGTTAATTTAGAATTTTTAATTTTAAACTATTAACAAAATGCAGATCTTCAGGTAATTAACTTATAGAACAAAAGCAGTTATTTTAGGGTTTTCAATTTTAAACTATTATAAAATTCTGATCTACAAGTAAATAACTTAAAGAACTAAAGTATTAGTTAGAAGATTTTGACTCTACAGTGCTACAAAATTCTGTTCTTCAAGTAAATAACTTATAGAACAAAAGTAGTTATTTTAGGGTTTTCAATTTTAAACTATTAACAAAATTCTGATCTTCAAGTAAATAACTTAAGGAACTAAAGTATTAGTTAGAAGATTTTGATTTTAAGTTGCTACAAAATTCTGTTCTTCAAGTAAATAACTTATAGAACAAAAGTAGTTATTTTAGAGTTTTCAATTTTAAACTATTAACAAAAATCTGATCTTCAAGTAAATAACTTATAGAACAGAAGTAGTTAATTTAGAGTTTTTAATTTTAAACTACTAACAAAATGCAGATCTTCAAGTAAATAACTTATAGAACAAAATTAGTTATTTTAGGGTTTTCAATTTTAAACTATTATAAAGTTCTGATCTTCAAGTAAATAACTTAAAGAACTAAAGTATTAGTTAGAAGATTTTGACTTTACATTGCTACAAAATTCTGTTCTTCAAGTAAATAACTTATAGAACAAAAGTAGTTATTTTAGGGTTTTCAATTTTAAACTATTAACAAAATTCTGATCTTCAAGTAAATAACTTAAGGAACTAAAGTATTAGTTAGAAGATTTTGATTTTAAATTGCTACAAAATTCTGTTCTACAAGTAAATAACTTATAGAAGTAAAGTAGTTATTTTAGAGTTTTCAATTTTAAACTATTAACAATATTCTGATCTTCAAGTAAATAACTTATAGAACAAAAGTAGTTAATTTAGGGTTTTCAATTTTAAACTATTAACAAAATACTGATCTTCATGTACTTAACTTATAGAACAGAAGTAGTTAATTTAGAGTTTTTAATTTTAAACCATTAACAAAATGCAGATCTTCAAGTAAATAACTTATAGAACAAAAGTAGTTATTTTAGGGTTTTCAATTTTAAACTACTAGCAAAATTCTGATCTTCAAGTAAATAACTTAAAGAACTAAAGTATTAGTTAGAAGATTTTGATTTTACATTGCTACAAAATTCTGTTCTTCAAGTAAATAACTTATAGAACAAAAGTAGTTATTTTAGGGTTTTCAATTTTAAACTATTAACAAAATACTGATCTTCATGTAAACAACTTATAGAACAGAAGTAGTTAATTTAGAGTATTTAATTTTAAACTATTAACAAAATGCAGATCTTCAAGTAAATAACTTATAGAACAAAAGTAGTTATTTTAGGGTTTTCAATTTTAAACTATTAACAAAATTCTGATCTTCAAGTAAATAACTTATAGAACAAAAGTAGTTATTTTAGGGTTTTCAATTTTAAACTATTAGCAAAATTCTGATCTTCAAGTAAATAACTTAAAGAACTGAAGTATTAGTTAGAAGATTTTGATTTTAAATTGCTACAAAATTCTGTTCTTCAAGTAAATAACTTATAGAACAGAAGTAGTTAATTTAGAGTTTTTAATTTTAAACTATTAACAAAATGCAGATCTTCAAGTAAATAACTTAAAGAACTAAAGTATTAGTTAGAAGATTTTGATTTTACATTGCTACAAAATTCTGTTCTTCAAGTAAATAACTTATAGAACAAAAGTAGTTATTTTAGGGTTTTCAATTTTAAACTATTAACAAAATACTGATCTTCATGTAAATAACTTATAGAACAGAAGTAGTTAATTTAGAGTTTTTAATTTTAAACTATTAACAAAATGCAGATCTTCAAGTAAATAACTTATACAACAAAAGTAGTTATTTTAGGGTTTTCAATTTTAAACTATTAACAAAATTCTGATCTTCAAGTAAATAACTTAAGGAACTAAAGTATTAGTTAGAAGATTTTGATTTTAAATTGCTACAAAATTCTGTTATACAAGTAAATAACTTATAGAACAAAAGTAGTTATTTTAGAGTTTTCAATTTTAAACTATTAACAATATTCTGATCTTCAAGTAAATAACTTATAGAACAGAAGTAGTTATTTTAGGGTTTTCAATTTTAAACTATTAACAAAATACTGATCTTCATGTAAATAACTTATAGAACAGAAGTAGTTAATTTAGAGTTTTTAATTTTAAACTATTAACAAAATGCAGATCTTCAAGTAAATAACTTATAAAACAAAAGTAGTTATTTTAGGGTTTTCAATTTTAAACTATTAACAAAATACTGATTTTCATGTACTTAACTTATAGAACAGAAGTAGTTAATTTAGAGTTTTTAATTTTAAACTATTAACAAAATGCAGATCTTCAAGTAAATAACTTATAGAACAAAAGTAGTTATTTTAGGGTTTTCAATTTTAAACTATTAGCAAAATTCTGATATTCAAGTAAATAACTTAAAGAACTAAAGTATTAGTTAGAAGATTTTGATTTTACATTGCTACAAAATTCTGTTCTTCAAGTAAATAACTTATAGAACAAAAGTAGTTATTTTAGGGTTTTCAATTTTAAACTATTAACAAAATTCTGATCTTCAAGTAAATAACTTAAAGAACTAAAGTATTAGTTAGAAGATTTTGATTTTACATTGCTACAAAATTCTGTTCTTCAAGTAAATAACTTATAGAACAAAAGTAGTTATTTTAGGGTTTTCAATTTTATACTATTAACAAAATACTGATTTTCATGTACTTAACTTATAGAACAGAAGTAGTTAATTTAGAGTTTTTAATTTTAAACTACTAACAAAATGCAGATCTTCAAGTAAATAACTTATAGAACAAAATTAGTTATTTTAGGGTTTTCAATTTTAAATTATTATAAAATTCTGATCTTCAAGTAAATAACTTATAGAACTAAAGTATTAGTTAGAAGATTTTGACTTTACATTGCTACAAAATTCTGTTCTTCAAGTAAATAACTTATAGAACAAAAGTAGTTATTTTAGGGTTTTCAATTTTATACTATTAACAAAATACTGATTTTCATGTACTTAACTTATAGAACAGAAGTAGTTAATTTAGAGTTTTTAATTTTAAACTATTAACAAAATGCAGATCTTCAAGTAAATAACTTATAGAACAAAAGTAGTTATTTTAGGGTTTTCAATTTTAAACTATTAGCAAAATTCTGATATTCAAGTAAATAACTTAAAGAACTAAAGTATTAGTTAGAAGATTTTGATTTTACATTGCTACAAAATTCTGTTCTTCAAGTAAATAACTTATAGAACAAAAGTAGTTATTTTAGGGTTTTCAATTTTAAACTATTAACAAAATTCTGATCTTCAAGTAAATAACTTATAGAACAGAAGTAGTTAATTTAGAGTTTTTAATTTTAAACTACTAACAAAATGCAGATCTTCAAGTAAATAACTTATAGAACAAAATTAGTTATTTTAGGGTTTTCAATTTTAAATTATTATAAAATTCTGATCTTCAAGTAAATAACTTAAAGAACTAAAGTATTAGTTAGAAGATTTTGACTTTACATTGCTACAAAATTCTGTTCTTCAAGTAAATAACTTATAGAACAAAAGTAGTTATTTTAGGGTTTTCAATTTTAAACTATTAACAAAATTCTGATCTTCAAGTAAATAACTTAAGGAACTAAAGTATTAATTAGAAGATTTTGATTTTAAATTGCTACAAAATTCTGTTCTACAAGTAAATAACTTATAGAACTAAAGTAGTTATTTTAGAGTTTTCAATTTTAAACTATAAACAATATTCTGATCTTCAAGTAAATAACTTATAGAACAAAAGTAGTTATTTTAGGGTTTTCAATTTTAAACTATTAACAAAATTCTGATCTTCAAGTAAATAACTTAAGGAACTAAAGTATTAGTTAGAAGATTATGATTTTAAATTGCTACAAAATTCTGTTCTACAAGTAAATAACTTATAGAACAAAAGTAGTTATTTTAGAGTTTTCAATTTTAAACTATTAACAATATTCTGATCTTCAAGTAAATAACTTAAGGAACTAAAGTATTAGTTAGAAGATTTGGATTTTAAATTGCTACAAAATTCTGTTCTACAAGTAAATAACTTATAGAACAAAAGTAGTTATTTTAGGGTTTTCAATTTTAAACTATTAACAAAATACCGATTTTCATGTACTTAACTTATAGAACAGAAGTAGTTAATTTAGAGTTTTTAATTTTAAACTATTAACAAAATGCAGATCTTCAAGTAAATAACTTATAGAACAAAAGTAGTTATTTTAGGGTTTTCAATTTTAAACTATTAGCAAAATTCTGATATTCAAGTAAATAACTTAAAGAACTAAAGTATTAGTTAGAAGATTTTGATTTTACATTGCTACAAAATTCTGTTCTTTAAGTAAATAACTTATAGAACAAAAGTAGTTATTTTAGGGTTTTCAATTTTAAACTATTAACAAAATACTGATCTTCATGTAAATAACTTATAGAACAGAAGTAGTTAATTTAGAATTTTTAATTTTAAACTATTAACAAAATGCAGATCTTCAAGTAAATAACTTATAGAACAAAAGCAGTTATTTTAGGGTTTTCAATTTTAAACTATTATAAAATTCTGATCTACAAGTAAATAACTTAAAGAACTAAAGTATTAGTTAGAAGATTTTGACTTTACATTGCTACAAAATTCTGTTCTTCAAGTAAATAACTTATAGAACAAAAGTAGTTATTTTAGGGTTTTCAATTTTAAACTATTAACAAACTTCTGATCTTCAAGTAAATAACTTAAGGAACTATAGTATTAGTTAGAAGATTTTGATTTTAAGTTGCTACAAAATTCTGTTCTTCAAGTAAATAACTTATAGAGCAAAAGTAGTTATTTTAGAGTTTTCAATTTTAAACTATTAACAAAAATCTGATCTTCAAGTAAATAACTTATAGAACAGAAGTAGTTAATTTAGAGTTTTTAATTTTAAACTACTAACAAAATGCAGATCTTCAAGTAAATAACTTATAGAACAAAATTAGTTATTTTAGGGTTTTCAATTTTAAACTATTATAAAGTTCTGATCTTCAAGTAAATAACTTAAAGACCTAAAGTATTAGTTACAAGATTTTGACTTTACATTGCTACAAAATTCTGTTCTTCAAGTAAATAACTTATAGAACAAAAGTAGTTATTTTAGGGTTTTCAATTTTAAACTATTAACAAAATTCTGATCTTCAAGTAAATAACTTATAGAACAGAAGTAGTTAATTTAGAGTTTTTAATTTTAACTACTAACAAAATTCTGATCTTCAAGTAAATAACTTAAGGAACTAAAGTATTAATTAGAAGATTTTGATTTTAAATTGCTACAAAATTCTGTTCTACAAGTAAATAACTTATAGAACTAAAGTAGTTATTTTAGAGTTTTCAATTTTAAACTATAAACAATATTCTGATCTTCAAGTAAATAACTTATAGAACAAAAGTAGTTATTTTAGGGTTTTCAATTTTAAACTATTAACAAAATTCTGATCTTCAAGTAAATAACTTAAGGAACTAAAGTATTAGTTAGAAGATTTTGATTTTAAATTGCTACAAAATTCTGTTCTACAAGTAAATAACTTATAGAACAAAAGTAGTTACTTTAGAGTTTTCAATTTTAAACTATTAACAATATTCTGATCTTCAAGTAAATAACTTAAGGAACTAAAGTATTAGTTAGAAGATTTGGATTTTAAATTGCTACAAAATTCTGTTCTACAAGTAAATAACTTATAGAACAAAAGTAGTTATTTTAGGGTTTTCAATTTTAAACTATTAACAAAATACCGATTTTCATGTACTTAACTTATAGAACAGAAGTAGTTAATTGAGAGTTTTTAATTTTAAACTATTAACAAAATGCAGATCTTCAAGTAAATAACTTATAGAACAAAAGTAGTTATTTTAGGGTTTTCAATTTTAAACTATTAGCAAAATTCTGATATTCAAGTAAATAACTTAAAGAACTAAAGTATTAGTTAGAAGATTTTGATTTTACATTGCTACAAAATTCTGTTCTTCAAGTAAATAACTTATAGAACAAAAGTAGTTATTTTAGGGTTTTCAATTTTAAACTATTAACAAAATACTGATCTTCATGTAAATAACTTATAGAACAGAAGTAGTTAATTTAGAATTTTTAATTTTAAACTAATAACAAAATGCATATCTTCAAGTAAATAACTTATAGAACAAAAGCAGTTATTTTAGGGTTTTCAATTTTAAACTATTATAAAATTCTGATCCACAAGTAAATAACTTAAAGAACTAAAGTATTAGTTAGAAGATTTTGACTTTACATTGCTACAAAATTCTGTTCTTCAAGTAAATAACTTATAGAACAAAAGTAGTTATTTTAGGGTTTTCAATTTTAAACTATTAACAAACTTCTGATCTTCAAGTAAATAACTTAAGGAACTAAAGTATTAGTTAGAAGATTTTGATTTTAAGTTGCTACAAAATTCTGTTCTTCAAGTAAATAGCTTATAGAACAAAAGTAGTTATTTTAGAGTTTTCAATTTTAAACTATTAACAAAAATCTGATTTTCAAGTAAATAACTTATAGAACAGAAGTAGTTAATTTAGAGTTTTTAATTTTAAACTACTAACAAAATGCAGATCTTCAAGTAAATAACTTATAGAACAAAATTAGTTATTTTAGGGTTTTCAATTTTAAACTATTATAAAGTTCTGATCTTCAAGTAAATAACTTAAAGACCTAAAGTATTAGTTACAAGATTTTGACTTTACATTGCTACAAAATTCTGTTCTTCAAGTAAATAACTTATAGAACAAAAGTAGTTATTTTAGGGTTTTCAATTTTAAACTATTAACAAAATTCTGATCTTCAAGTAAATAACTTAAGGAACTAAAGTATTAGTTAGAAGATTTTGATTTTAAATTGCTACAAAATTCTGTTCTACAAGTAAATAACTTATTGAAGTAAAGTAGTTATTTTAGAGTTTTCAATTTTAAACTATTAACCATATTCTGATCTTCAAGTAATTAACTTATAGAACAAAAGTAGTTATTTTAGGGTTTTCAATTTTAAACTATTAACAAAATTCTGATCTTCAAGTAAATAACTTAAGGAACTAAAGTATTAGTTAGAAGATTTTGATTTTAAATTGCTACAAAATTCTGTTCTACAAGTAAATAACTTATAGAACAAAAGTAGTTATTGTAGGGTTTTCAATTTTAAACTATTAACAAAATACTGATCTTCATGTAAATAACTTATAGAACAAAAGTAGTTATTTTAGGGTTTTCAATTTTAAACTATTAACAAAATACTGATCTTCAAGTAAATAACTTATAGAACAGAAGTTGTTAATTTAGAGTTTTTAATTTTAAACTATTAACAAAATGCAGATCTTCAAGTAAATAACTTAAAGAACTAAAGTATTAGTTAGAAGATTTTGATTTTACATTGCTACAAAATTCTGTTCTTCAAGTAAATAACTTATAGAACAAAAGTAGTTATTTTAGGGTTTTCAATTTTAAACTATTAACAAAATACTGATCTTCATGTAAATAACTTATAGAACAGAAGTAGTTAATTTAGAGTTTTTAATTTTAAACTATTAACAAAATGCAGATCTTCAAGTAAATAACTTATAGAAAAAAGTAGTTATTTTAGGGTTTTCAATTTTAAACTATTAACAAAATTCTGATCTTCAAGTAAATAACTTAAGGAACTAAAGTATTAGTTAGAAGATTTTGATTTTAAATTGCTACAAAATTCTGTTCTACAAGTAAATAACTTATAGAACAAAAGTAGTTATTTTAGAGTTTTCAATTTTAAACTATTAACAATATTCTGATCTTCAAGTAAATAACTTATAGAACAGAAGTATTTATTTTAGGGTTTTCAATTTTAAACTATTAACAAAATACTGATCTTCATGTAAATAACTTATAGAACAGAAGTAGTTAATTTAGAGTTTTTAATTTTAAACTATTAACAAAATGCAGATCTTCAAGTAAATAACTTATAGAACAAAAGTAGTTATTTTAGGGTTTTCAATTTTAAACTATTAGCAAAATTCTGATCTTCAAGTAAATAACTTAAGGAACTAAAGTATTAGTTAGAAGATTTTGATTTTAAATTGCTACAAAATTCTGTTCTACAAGTAAGTAACTTATAGAAGTAAAGTAGTTATTTTAGAGTTTTCAATTTTAAACTATTAACAATATTCTGATCTTCAAGTAAATAACTTATAGAACAAAAGTAGTGTTGTGTAATTATTAATTAGTTTTTTAAGACCAATTAAGTTGATTTGTAACTTTGATTTGTATCTCACGTTAGTTTTGTAAATTAAAGCTTGTTGTTAATAAATGTTGCACATAAAATAAACGAACTTTAATAAGTAAAAAATACATATAAATAATATGGTAAAATTGTAAATGAAACGATAGTTCTGTAAATGTAGCGTTGCTTAGAACGGTCACTGATCGAATGGGGATGACTTCGTAGCGTCGCGCATCCCCCACTTAGTCGCGGAAAACCGAAACGTATGAAAATTAAATATCACTATAAATGAATAAACAAGTAGTTATTTTAGGGTTTTCAATTTTAAACTATTAACAAAATTCTGATCTTCAAGTAAACAACTTAAGGAACTAAAGTATTTGTTAGAAGATTTTGATTTTAAATTGCTACAAAATTCTGTTCTACAAGTAAATAACTTATAGAACAAAAGTAGTTATTTTAGAGTTTTCAATTTTAAACTATTAACAATATTCTGATCTTCAAGTAAATAACTTATAGAGCAGAAGTAGTTGTTTTAGGGTTTTCAATTTTAAACTATTAACAAAATACTGATCTTCATGTAAATAACTTATAGAACAGAAGTAGTTAATTTAGAGTTTTTAATTTTAAACTATTAACAAAATGCAGATCTTCAAGTAAATAACTTATAGAACAAAAGTAGTTATTTTAGGGTTTTCAATTTTAAACTATTAACAAAATTCTGATCTTCAAGTAAATAACTTACGGAACTAAAGTATTAATTAGAAGATTTTGATTTTACATTGCTACAAAATTCTGTACTTCAAGTAAATAACTTATAGAAAAAAAGTAGTTATTTTAGGGTTTTCAATTTTAAACTATTAACAAAATACTGATCTTCATGTAAATAACTTATAGAACAGAAGTAGTTAATTTAGAATTTTTAATTTTAAACTATTAACAAAATGCAGATATTCAAGTAAATAACTTATAGAACAAAAGTAGTTATTTTAGGGTTTTCAATTTTAAACTATTATAAAATTCTGATCTTCAAGTAAATAACTTAAAGAACTAAAGTATTAGTTAGAAGATTTTGACTTTACATTGCTACAAAATTCTGTTCTACAAGTAAATAACATATAGAACTAAAGTAGTTATTTTAGAGTTTTCAATTTTAAACTATTAACAATATTCTGATCTTCAAGTAAATAACTTATAGACCAAAAGTAGTTATTTTAGGGTTTTCAATTTTAAACTATTAACAAAATACTGATCTTCATGTAAATAACTTATAGAACAGAAGTAGTTAATTTAGAGTTTTTAAATTTAAACTATTAACAAAATGCAGATCTTCAAGTAAATAACTTATAGAACAAAAGTAGTTATTTTAGGGTTTTCAATTTTAAACTATTAACAAAATCCTGATCTTCAAGTAAATAACTAAGGAACTAAAGTATTAGTTAGAAGATTTTGATTTTAAATTGCTACAAAATTCTGTTCTACAAGTAAATAACTTATAGAACAAAAGTTGTTATTTTAGAGTTTTCAATTTTAAACTATTAACAATATTCTGATCTTCAAGTAAATAACTTATAGAACAGAAGTAGTTATTTTAGGGTTTTCAATTTTAAACTATTAACAAAATACTGATCTTCATGTAAATAACTTATAGAACAGAAGTAGTTAATTTAGAGTTTTTAATTTTAAACTATTAACAAAATGCAGATCTTCAAGTAAATAACTTATAGAACAAAAGTAGTTATTTTAGGGTTTTCAATTTTAAACTATTAGCAAAATTCTGATCTTCAAGTAAATAACTTAAAGAACTAAAGTATTAATTAGAAGACTTTGATTTTACATTGCTACAAAATTCTGTTCTTCAAGTAAATAACTTATAGAACAAAAGTAGTTATTTTAGGGTTTTCAATTTTAAACTATTAACAAAATACTGATCTTCATGTAAATAACTTATAGAACGGAAGTAGTTAATTTAGAATTTTTAATTTTAAACTATTAACAAAATGCAGATCTTCAAGTAAATAACTTATAGAACAAAAGTAGTTATTTTAGGGTTTTCAATTTTAAACTATTATAAAATTCTGATCTTCAAGTAAATAACTTAAAGAACTAAAGTATTAGTTAGAAGATTTTGACTTTAGATTGCTACAAAATTCTGTTCTTCAAGTAAATAACTTATAGAACAAAAGTAGTTATTTTAGGGTTTTCAATTTTAAACTATTAACAAAATTCTGATCTTCAAGTAAATAACTTAAGGAACTAAAGTATTAGTTAGAAGATTTTGATTTAACATTGCTACAAAATTCTGTTCTTCAAGTAAATAACTTATAGAACAAAAGTAGTTATTTTAGGGTTTTCAATTTTAAACTATTAACAAAATTCTGATCTTCAAGTAAATAACTTAAGGAACTAAAGTATTAGTTAGAAGATTTTGATTTTAAATTGCTACAAAATTCTATTCTACAAGTAAATAACTTATAGAACAAAAGTAGTTATTTTAGAGTTTTCAATTTTAAACCATTAACAATATTCTGATCTTCAAGTAAATAACTTAAAGAACTAAAGTATTAGTTAGAAGATTTTGATTTTACATTGCTACAAAATTCTGTTCTTCAAGTAAATAACTTATAGAACAAAAGTAGTTATTTTAGGGTTTTCAATTTTAAACTATTAACAAAATACTGATTTTCATGTAAATAACTTATAGAACAGAAGTAGTTAATTTAGAATTTTTAATTTTAAACTATTAACAAAATGCAGATCTTCAAGTAAATAACTTATAGAACAAAAGTAGTTATTTTAGGGTTTTCAATTTTAAACTATTATAAAATTCTGATCTTCAAGTAAATAACTTAAAGAACTAAAGTATTAGTTAGAAGATTTTGACTTTACATTGCTCCAAAATTCTGTTCTTCAAGTAAATAACTTATAGAACAAAAGTAGTTATTTTAGAGTTTTCAATTTTAAACTATTAACAATATTCTGATCTTCAAGTAAATAAGTTATAGAACAAAAGTTGTTATTTAAGGGTTTTCAATTTTAAACTATTAACAAAATTCTGATCTTCAAGTAAATAACTTAAGGAACTAAAGTATTAGTTAGAAGATTTTAATTTTAAGTTGCTACAAAATTCTGTTCTTCAAGTAAACAACTTATAGAACAAAAGTAGTTATTTTAGAGTTTTCAATTTTAAACTATTAACAAAATGCAGATCTTCAAGTAAATAACTTATAGAACAAAAGTAGTTATTTTAGGGTTTTCAATTTTAAACTATTAACAAATTACTGATCTTCATATACTTAACTTATAGAACAGAAGTAGTTAATTTAGAGTTTTTAATTTTAAACTATTAACAAAATGCAGATCTTCAAGTAAATAACTTATAGAACAGAAGTAGTTATTTTAGGGTTTTCAATTTTAAACTATTAACAAAATACTGATCTTCATATACTTAACTTATAGAACAGAAGTAGTTAATTTAGAGTTTTTAATTTTAAACTAATAGCAAAATTCTGATCTTCAAGTAAATAACTTAAAGAACTAAAGTATTAGTTAGAAGATTTTGATTTTACATTGCTACAAAATTCTGTTCTTCAAGTAAATAACTTATAGAACAAAAGTAGTTATTTTAGGGTTTTCAATTTTAAACTATTAACAAAATACTGATCTTCATGTAAATAACTTATAGAACAGAAGTAGTTAATTTAGAGTTTTTAAATTTAAATTATTAACAAAATGCAGATCTTCAAGTAAATAACTTATAGAACAAAAGTAGTTAATTTAGGGTTTTCAATTTTAAACTATTAACAAAATTCTGATCTTCAAGTAAATAACTTAAGGAACTAAAGTATTAGATAGAAGCTTTTGATTTTAAATTGCTACAAAATTCTGTTCTACAAGTAAATAACTTATAGAACAAAAGTAGTTATTTTAGAGTTTTCAATTTTAAACTATTAACAATATTCTGATCTTCAAGTAAATAACTTATAGAACAGAAGTAGTTATTTTAGGGTTTTCAATTTTAAACTATTAACAAAATACTGATCTTCATGTAAATAACTTATAGAACAGAAGTAGTTAATTTAGATTTTTTAATTTTAAACTATCAACAAAATGCAGATCTTCAAGTAAATAACTTATAGAACAAAAGTAGTTATTTTAGGGTTTTCAATTTTAAACTATTAGCAAAATTCTGATCTTCAAGTAAATAACTTAAAGAACTAAAGTATTAGTTAGAAGATTTTGATTTTAAATTGCTACAAAATTCTGTTCTACAAGTAAATAACTTATAGAACAAAAGTAGTTATTTTAGGGTTTTCAATTTTAAACTATTAACAAAATACTGATCTTCATGTAAATAACTTATAGAACAAAAGTAGTTATTTTAGGGTTTTCAATTTTAAACTATTAACAAAATACTGATCTTCAAGTAAATAACTTATAGAACAGAAGTAGTTAATTTAGAGTTTTTAATTTTAAACTATTAACAAAATGCAGATCTTCAAGTAAATGACTTATAGAACAAAAGTAGTTATTTTAGGGTTTTCAATTTTAAACTATTAACAAAATACTGATCTTCATATACTTAACTTATAGAACAGAAGTAGTTAATTTAGAGTTTTTAATTTTAAACTATTAGCAAAATTCTGATCTTCAAGTAAATAACTTAAAGAACTAAAGTATTAGTTAGAAGATTTTGATTTTACATTGCTACAAAATTCTGTTCTTCAAGTAAATAACTTATAGAACAAAAGTAGTTATTTTAGGGTTTTCAATTTTAAACTATTAACAAAATACTGATCTTCATGTAAATAACTTATAGAACAGAAGTAGTTAATTTAGAGTTTTTAAATTTAAACTATTAACAAAATGCAGATCTTCAAGTAAATAACTTATAGAACAAAAGTAGTTATTTTAGGGTTTTCAATTTTAAACTATTATAAAATTCTGATCTTCAAGTAAATAACTTAAAGAACTAAAGTATTAGTTAGAAGATTTTGACTTTACATTGCTACAAAATTCTGTTCTTCAAGTAAATAACTTATAGAACAAAAGTAGTTATTTAAGGGTTGTCAATTTTAAACTATTAACAAAATTCTGATCTTCAAGTAAATAACTTAAGGAACTAAAGTATTAGTTAGAAGATTTTGATTTTAAGTTGCTACAAAATTCTGTTCTTCAAGTAAATAACTTATAGAACAAAAGTAGTTATTTTATAGTTTTCAATTTTAAACTATTAACAAAATTCTGATCTTCAAGTAAATAACTTATAGAACAGAAGTAGTTAATTTAGAGTTTTTAATTTTAAACTACTAACAAAATGCAGATCTTCAAGTAAATAACTTATAGAACAAAATTAGTTATTTTAGGGTTTTCAATTTTAAACTATTATAAAATTCTGATTTTCAAGTAAATAACTTAAAGAACTAAAGTATTAGTTAGAAGATTTTGACTTTACATTGCTACATAATTCTGTTCTTCAAGTAAATAACTTAAGGAACTAAAGCATTAGTTAGAAGATTTTGATTTTAAATTGCTACAAAATTCTGTTCTACAAGTAAATAACTTATAGAACTAAAGTAGTTATTTTAGAGTTTTCAATTTTAAACTATTAACAATATTCTGATCTTCAAGTAAATAACTTATAGAACAAAAGTAGTTATTTTAGGGTTTTCAATTTTAAACTATTAACAAAATTCTGATCTTCAAGTAAATAACTTAAGGAACTAAAGTATTAGTTAGAAGATTTTGATTTTAAATTGCTACAAAATTCTGTTCTACAAGTAAATAACTTATAGAACAAAAGTAGTTATTTTAGGGTTTTCAATTTTAAACTATTAACAAAATACTGATCTTCATGTAAATAACTTATAGAACAAAAGTAGTTATTTTAGGGTTTTCAATTTTAAACTATTAACAAAATACTGATCTTCAAGTAAATAACTTATAGAACAGAAGTAGTTAACTTAGAGTTTTTAATTTTAAACTATTAACAAAATGCAGATCTTCAAGTAAATAACTTATAGAACAAAAGTAGTTATTTTAGGGTTTTCAATTTTAAACTATTAACAAATTACTGATCTTCATATACTTAACTTATAGAACAGAAGTAGTTAATTTAGAGTTTTTAATTTTAAACTATTAACAAAATGCAGATCTTCAAGTAAATAACTTATAGAACAAAAGTAGTTATTTTAGGGTTTTCAATTTTAAACTATTAACAAAATACTGATCTTCATATACTTAACTTATAGAACAGAAGTAGTTAATTTAGAGTTTTTAATTTTAAACTATTAGCAAAATTCTGATCTTCAAGTAAATAACTTAAAGAACTAAAGTATTAGTTAGAAGATTTTGATTTTACATTGCTACAAAATTCTGTTCTTCAAGTAAATAACTTATAGAACAAAAGTAGGTATTTTAGGGTTTTCAATTTTAAACTATTAACAAAATACTGATCTTCATGTAAATAACTTATAGAACAGAAGTAGTTAATTTAGAGTTTTTAAATTTAAACTATTAACAAAATGCAGATCTTCAAGTAAATAACTTATAGAACAAAAGTAGTTATTTTAGGGTTTTCAATTTTAAACTATTAACAAAATTCTGATCTTCAAGTAAATAACTTAAGGAACTAAAGTATTAGATAGAAGATTTTGATTTTAAATTGCTACAAAATTCTGTTCTACAAGTAAATAACTTATAGAACAAAAGTAGTTATTTTAGAGTTTTCAATTTTAAACTATTAACAATATTCTGATCTTCAAGTAAATAACTTATAGAACAGAAGTAGTTATTTTAGGGTTTTCAATTTTAAACTATTAACAAAATACTGATCTTCATGTAAATAACTTATAGAACAGAAGTAGTTAATTTAGAGTTTTTAATTTTAAACTATTAACAAAATGCAGATCTTCAAGTAAATAACTTATAGCACAAAAGTAGTTATTTTAGGGTTTTCAATTTTAAACTATTAGCAAAATTCTGATCTTCAAGTAAATAACTTAAAGAACTAAAGTATTAGTTAGAAGATTTTGATTGTACATTGCTACAAAATTCTGTTCTTCAAGTAAATAACTTATAGAACAAAAGTAGTTATTTTAGGGTTTTCAATTTTAAACTATTAACAAAATTCTGATCTTCAAGTAAATAACTTAAGGAACTAAAGTATTAGTTAGAAGATTTTGATTTTACATTGCTACAAAATTCTGTTCTTCAAGTAAATAACTTATAGAACAAAAGTAGTTATTTTAGGGTTTTCAATTTTAAAACTATTAACAAAAGTAGTTATTTTAGAGTTTTCAATTTTAAACTATTAACAATATTCTGATCTTCAAGTAAATAACTTATAGAACAAAAGTAGTTATTTAAGGGTTGTCAATTTTAAACTATTAACAAAATTCTGATCTTCAAGTAAATAACTTAAGGAACTAAAGTATTAGTTAGAAGATTTTGATTTTAAGTTGCTACAAAATTCTGTTCTTCAAGTAAATAACTTATAGAACAAAAGTAGTTATTTTAGAGTTTTCAATTTTAAACTATTAACAAAATTCTGATCTTCAAGTAAATAACTTATAGAACAGAAGTAGTTAATTTAGAGTTTTTAATTTTAAACTACTAACAAAATGCAGATCTTCAAGTAAATAACTTATAGAACAAAATTAGTTATTTTAGGGTTTTCAATTTTAAACTATTATAAAATTCTGATTTTCAAGTAAATAACTTAAAGAACTAAAGTATTAGTTAGAAGATTTTGACTTTACATTGCTACAAAATTCTGTTCTTCAAGTAAATAACTTATAGAACAAAAGTAGTTATTTTAGGGTTTTCAATTTTAAACTATTAACAAAATTCTGATCTTCAAGTAAATAACTTAAGGAACTAAAGTATTAGTTAGAAGATTTTGATTTTAAATTGCTACAAAATTCTGTTCTACAAGTAAATAACTTATAGAACTAAAGTAGTTATTTTAGAGTTTTCAATTTTAAACTATTAACAATATTCTGATCTTCAAGTAAATAACTTATAGAACAAAAGTAGTTATTTTAGGGTTTTCAATTTTAAACTATTAACAAAATTCTGATCTTCAAGTAAATAACTTGAGGAACTAAAGTATTAGTTAGAAGATTTTGATTTTAAATTGCTACAAAATTCTGTTCTACAAGTAAATAACTTATAGAACAAAAGTAGTTATTTTAGGGTTTTCAATTTTAAACTATTAACAAAATACTGATCTTCATGTAAATAACTTATAGAACAAAAGTAGTTATTTTAGGGTTTTCAATTTTAAACTATTAACAAAATACTGATCTTCAAGTAAATAACTTATAGAACAGAAGTAGTTAACTTAGAGTTTTTAATTTTAAACTATTAACAAAATGCAGATCTTCAAGTAAATAACTTATAGAACAAAAGTAGTTATTTTAGGGTTTTCAATTTTAAACTATTAACAAATTACTGATCTTCATATACTTAACTTATAGAACAGAAGTAGTTAATTTAGAGTTTTTAATTTTAAACTATTAACAAAATGCAGATCTTCAAGTAAATAACTTATAGAACAAAAGTAGTTATTTTAGGGTTTTCAATTTTAAACTATTAACAAAATACTGATCTTCATATACTTAACTTATAGAACAGAAGTAGTTAATTTAGAGTTTTTAATTTTAAACTATTAGCAAAATTCTGATCTTCAAGTAAATAACTTAAAGAACTAAAGTATTAGTTAGAAGATTTTGATTTTACATTGCTACAAAATTCTGTTCTTCAAGTAAATAACTTATAGAACAAAAGTAGGTATTTTAGGGTTTTCAATTTTAAACTATTAACAAAATACTGATCTTCATGTAAATAACTTATAGAACAGAAGTAGTTAATTTAGAGTTTTTAAATTAAAACTATTAACAAAATGCAGATCTTCAAGTAAATAACTTATAGAACAAAAGTAGTTATTTTAGGGTTTTCAATTTTAAACTATTAACAAAATTCTGATCTTCAAGTAAATAACTTAAGGAACTAAAGTATTAGATAGAAGATTTTGATTTTAAATTGCTACAAAATTCTGTTCTACAAGTAAATAACTTATAGAACAAAAGTAGTTATTTTAGAGTTTTCAATTTTAAACTATTAACAATATTCTGATCTTCAAGTAAATAACTTATAGAACAGAAGTAGTTATTTTAGGGTTTTCAATTTTAAACTATTAACAAAATACTGATCTTCATGTAAATAACTTATAGAACAGAAGTAGTTAATTTAGAGTTTTTAATTTTAAACTATTAACAAAATGCAGATCTTCAAGTAAATAACTTATAGAACAAAAGTAGTTATTTTAGGGTTTTCAATTTTAAACTATTAGCAAAATTCTGATCTTCAAGTAAATAACTTAAAGAACTAAAGTATTAGTTAGAAGATTTTGATTGTACATTGCTACAAAATTCTGTTCTTCAAGTAAATAACTTATAGAACAAAAGTAGTTATTTTAGGGTTTTCAATTTTAAACTATTAACAAAATTCTGATCTTCAAGTAAATAACTTAAGGAACTAAAGTATTAGTTAGAAGATTTTGATTTTAAATTGCTACAAAATTCTGTTCTACAAGTAAATAACTTATAGAACAAAAGTAGTTATTTTAGGGTTTTCAATTTTAAACTATTAACAAAATACTGATCTTCATGTAAATAACTTATAGAACAAAAGTAGTTATTTTAGGGTTTTCAATTTTAAACTATTAGCAAAATTCTGATCTTCAAGTAAATAACTTAAAGAACTAAAGTATTAGTTAGAAGATTTTGATTTTACATTGCTACAAAATTCTGTTCTTCAAGTAAATAACTTATAGAACAAAAGTAGTTATTTTAGGGTTTTCAATTTTAAACTATTAACAAAATACTGATCTTCATGTAAATAACTTATAGAACAGAAGTAGTTAATTTAGAGTTTTTAAATTTAAACTATTAACAAAATGCAGATCTTCAAGTAAATAACTTATAGAACAAAAGTAGTTATTTTAGAGTTTTCAATTTTAAACTATTAACAATATTCTGATCTTCAAGTAAATAACTTATAGAACAGAAGTAGTTATTTTAGGGTTTTCAATTTTAAACTATTAACAAAATACTGATCTTCATGTAAATAACTTATAGAACAGAAGTAGTTAATTTAGAGTTTTTAATTTTAAACTATTAACAAAATGCAGATCTTCAAGTAAATAACTTATAGAACAAAAGTAGTTATTTTAGGGTTTTCAATTTTAAACTATTAGCAAAATTCTGATCTTCAAGTAAATAACTTAAAGAACTAAAGTATTAGTTAGCAGATTTTGATTGTACATTGCTACAAAATTCTGTTCTTCAAGTAAATAACTTATAGAACAAAAGTAGTTATTTTAGAGTTTTCAATTTTAAACTATTAACAATATTCTGATCTTCAAGTAATTAAATTATAGAACAGAAGTAGTTAATTTAGAGTTTTTAATTTTAAACTATTAACAAAATGCAGATCTCCAAGTAAATAACTTATAGAACAAAAGTATTTAATTTAGAGTTTTTAATTTTAAACTATTAACAAAATTTTGTTCTTCAAGAAAATAACTTATAGAACAAAAGTAGTTATTTTAGAGTTTTCAATTTTAAACTATTAACAAAATTCTGATCTTCAAGTAAATAACTTATAGAACAGAAGTAGTTAATTTAGAGTTTTTAATTTTAAACTACTAACAAATTGCAGATCTTCAAGCAAATAACTTATAGAACAAAATTAGTTATTTTAGGGTTTTCAATTTTTAACTATTATAAAATTCTGATCTTCAAGTAAATAACTTAAAGAACCAAAGTATTAGTTAGAAGATTTTGACTTTACATTGCTACAAAATTCTGTTCTTCAAGTAAATAACCTATAGAACAAAAGTAGTTATTTTAGGGTTTTCAATTTTAAACTATTAACAAAATTCTGATCTTCAAGTAAATAACTTAAGGAACTAAAGTATTAGTTAGAAGATTTTGATTTTAAATTGCTACAAAATTCTGTTCTACAAGTAACTAACATATAGAACTAAAGTAGTTATTTTAGAGTTTTCAATTTTAAACTATTAACAATATTCTGATCTTCAAGTAAATAACTTATAGAAAAAAAGTAGTTATTTTAGGGTTTTCAATTTTAAACTATTAACAAAATTCTGATCTTCAAGTAAATAACTTAAGGAACTAAAGTATTAGTTAGAAGATTTTGATTTTAAATTGCTACAAAATTCTGTTCTACAAGTAAATAACTTATAGAACAAAAGTAGTTATTTTAGGGTTTTCAATTTTAAACTATTAACAAAATACTGATCTTCATGTAAATAACTTATAGAATAAAAGTAGTTATTTTAGGGTTTTCAATTTTAAACTATTAACAAAATTCTGATCTTCAAGTAAATAACTTGAGGAACTAAAGTATTAGTTAGAAGATTTTGATTTTAAATTGCTACAAAATTCTGTTCTACAAGTAAATAACTTATAGAACAAAAGTAGTTATTTTAGAGTTTTCAATTTTAAACTATTAACAATATTCTGATCTTCAAGTAAATAACTTATAGAACAGAAGTAGTTATTTTAGAGTTTTCAATTTTAAACTATTAACAAAATTCTGATCTTCAAGTAAATAACTTTTTAGAACAAAAGTAGTTATTTTAGGGTTTTCAATTTTAAACTATTAACAAAATTCTGATCTTCAAGTAAATAACTTAAGGAACTAAAGTATTAGTTAGAAGATTTTGATTTTAAATTGCTACAAAATTCTGTTCTACAAGTAAATAACTTATAGAACAAAAGTAGTTATTTTAGAGTTTTCAATTTTAAACTATTAACAATATTCTGATCTTCAAGTAAATAACTTATAGAACAAAAGTAGTTATTTTAGAGTTTTCAATTTTAAACTATTAACAAAATTCTGATCTTCAAGTAAATAACTTATAGAACAGAAGTAGTTAATTTAGAGTTTTTAATTTTAAACTACTAACAAAATGCAGATCTTCAAGTAAATAACTTATAGAACAAAATTAGTTATTTTAGGGTTTTCAATTTTAAACTATTATAAAATTCTTATCTTCAAGTAAATAACTTAAAGAACTAAAGTATTAGTTAGAAGATTTTGACTTTACATTGCTACAAAATTCTGTACTTCAAGTAAATAACTTATAGAACAAAAGTAGTTATTTTAGGGTTTTCAATTTTAAACTATTAACAAAATTCTGATCTTCAAGTAAATAACTTACGGAACTAAAGTATTAGTTAGAAGATTTTGATTTTAAATTGCTACAAAATTCTGTTCTACAAGTAATTAACTTATAGAACTAAAGTAGTTATTTTAGAGTTTTCAATTTTAAACTATTAACAATATTCTGATCTTCAAGTAAATAACTTAAAGAACAAAAGTAGTTATTTTAGGGTTTTCAATTTTAAAGTATTAACAAAATTCTGATCTTCAAGTAAATAACTTAAGGAACTAAAGTATTAGTTAGGAGATTTTGATTTTAAATTGCTACAAAATTCTGTTCTACAAGTAAATAACTTATAGAACAAAAGTAGCTATTTTAGAGTTTTCAATTTTAAACTATTAACAATATTCTTATCTTCAAGTAAATAACTTATAGAACAGAAGTAGTTATTTTAGGGTTTTCAATTTTAAACTATTAACAAAATACTGATCTTCATGTAAATAACTTATAGAACAGAAGTAGTTAATTAAGAGTTTTTAATTTTAAACTATTAACAAAATGCAGATCTTCAAGTAAATAACTTATAGAACAAAATTAGTTATTTTAGGGTTTTCAATTTTAAACTATTATAAAATTCTGATCTTCAAGTAAATAACTTAAAGAACTAAAGTATTAGTTAGAAGATTTTGACTTTACATTGCTACAAAATTCTGTTCTTCAAGTAAATAACTTATAGAACAGAAGTAGTTAATTTAGAGTTTTTAATTTTAAACTATTAACAAAATGCAGATCTTCAAGTAAATAACTTATAGAACAAAAGTAGTTATTTTAGGGTTTTCAATTTTAAACTATTAACAAAATACTGATCTTCATATAATTAACTTATAGAACAGAAGTAGTTAATTTAGAGTTTTTAATTTTAAACTATTAACAAAATGCAGATCTTCAAGTAAATAACTTATAGAACAAAAGTAGTTATTTTAGGGTTTTCAATTTTAAACTATTAGCAAAATACTGATCTTCATATACTCAACTTATAGAACAGAAGTAGTTAATTTAGAGTTTTTAATTTTAAACTATTAGCAAAATTCTGATCTTCAAGTAAATAACTTAAAGAACTAAAGTATTAGTTAGAAGATTTTGATTTTACAATGCTACAAAATTCTGTTCTTCAAGTAAATAACTTATAGAACAAAAGTAGTTATTTTAGGGTTTTCAATTTTAAACTATTAACAAAATACTGATCTTCATGTAAATAACTAATAGAACAGAAGTAGTTAATTTAGAGTTTTTAATTTTAAACTATTAACAAAATGCAGATCTTCAAGTAAATAACTTATAGAACAAAAGTAGTTATTTTAGGGTTTTCAATTTTAAACTATTAACAATATTCTGATCTTCAAGTAAATAACTTAACGAACTAAAGTATTAGTTAGGAGATTTTGATTTTAAATTGCTACAAAATTCTGTTCTACAAGTAAATAACTTATAGAACAAAAGTAGTTATTTTAGAGTTTTCAATTTTAAACTATTAACAATATTCTGATCTTCAAGTAAATAACTTATAGCACAGAAGTAGTTATTTTAGGGTTTTCAATTTTAAACTATTAGCAAAATTCTGATCTTCATGTAAATAACTTATAGAACAGAAGTAGTTAATTTAGAGTTTTTAATTTTAAACTATTAACAAAATGCAGATCTTCAAGTAAATAACTTATAGAACAGAAGTAGTTAATTTAGAGTTTTTAATTTTAAACTATTAACAAAATGCAGATCTTCAAGTAAATAACTTATAGAACAAAAGTAGTTGTTTAGGGTTTTCAATTTTAAACTATTAACAAAATACTGATCTTCATATACTTAACTTATAGAACAGAAGTAGTTAATTTAGAGTTTTTAATTTTAAACTATTAACAAAATGCAGATCTTCAAGTAAATAACTTATAGAACAGAAGTAGTTAGTTTAGAGTTTTTAATTTTAAACTACTAACAAAATGCAGATCTTCAAGTAAATAACTAATAGAACAAAATTAGTTATTTTAGGGTTTTCAATTTTAAACTATTATAAAATTCTGATCTTCAAGTAAATAACTTAAAGAACTAAAGTATTAGTTAGAAGATTTTGACTTTACATTGCTACAAAATTCTGTTCTTCAAGTAAATAACTTATAGAACAAAAGTAGTTATTTTAGGGTTTTGAATTTTAAACTATTAACAAAATTCTGATCTTCAAGTAAATAACTTAAAGAACTAAAGTATTAGTTAAAAGATTTTGATTTTAAATTGCTACAAAATTCTGTTCTACAAGTAAATAACTTATAGAACTAAAGTAGTTATTTTAGAGTTTTCAATTTTAAACTATTAACAATATTCTGATCTTCAAGTAAATAACTTATAGAACAAAAGTAGTTATTTTAGGGTTTTCAATTTTAAACTATTAACTAAATTCTGATCTTCAAGTAAATAACTTAAGGAACTAAAGTATTAGTTAGAAGATTTTGATTTTAAATTGCTACAAAATTCTGTTCTACAAGTAAATAACTTATAGAACAAAAGTAGTTATTTTAGGGTTTTCAATTTTAAACTATTAACAAAATACTGATCTTCATATACTTAACTTATAGAACAGAAGTAGTTAATTTAGAGTTTTTAATTTTAAACTATTAACAAAATGCAGATCTTCAAGTAAATAACTTATAGAACAAAAGTGGTTATTTTAGGGTTTTCAATTTTAAACTATTAACAAAATACTGATCTTCATATACTTAACTTATAGAACAGAAGTAGTTAATTTAGAGTTTTTAATTTTAAACTATTGGCAAAATTCTGATCTTCAAGTAAATAACTTAAAGAACTAAAGTATTAGTTAGAAGATTTTGATTTTACATTGCTACAAAATTCTGTTCTTCAAGTAAATAACTTATAGAACAAAAGTAGTTATTTTAGGGTTTTCAATTTTAAACTATTAACAAAATACTGATCTTCATGTAAATAACTTATAGAACAGAAGTAGTTAATTTAGAGTTTTTAATTTTAAACTATTAACAAAATGCAGATCTTCAAGTAAATAACTTATAGAACAAAGGTAGTTATTTTAGGGTTTTCAATTTTAAACTATTAACAAAATTCTGATCTTCAAGTAAATAACTTAACGAACTAAAGTATTAGTTAGGAGATTTTGATTTTAAAGTGCTACAAAATTCTGTTCTACAAGTAAATAACTTATAGAACAAAAGTAGTTATTTTAGAGTTTTCAATTTTAAACTATTAACAATATTCTGATCTTCAAGTAAATAACTTATAGAACAGAAGTAGTTATTTTAGGGTTTTCAATTTTAAACTATTAACAAAATACTGATCTTCATGTAAATAACTTATAGAACAGAAGTAGTTAATTTAGAGTTTTTAATTTTAAACTATTAACAAAATGCAGATCTTCAAGTAAATAACTTATAGAACAGAAGTAGTTAATTTAGAGTTTTTAATTTTAAACTATTAACAAAATGCAGATCTTCAAGTAAATAACTTATAGAACAAAAGTAGTTATTTTAGGGTTTTCAATTTTAAACTATTAACAAAATACTGATCTTCATATACTTAACTTATAGAACAGAAGTAGTTAATTTAGAGTTTTTAATTTTAAACTATTAACAAAATACTGATCTTCATGTAAATAACTTATAAAACAGAAGTAGTTAATTTAGAGTTTTTAATTTTAAACTATTAACAAAATGCAGATCTTCAAGTAAATAACTTATAGAACAAAAGTAGTTATTTTAGGGTTTTCAATTTTAAACTATTAACAAAATTCTGATCTTCAAGTAAATAACTTAACGAACTAAAGTATTAGTTAGGAGATTTTGATTTTAAATTGCTACAAAATTCTGTTCTACAAGTAAATAACTTATAGAACAAAAGTAGTTATTTTAGAGTTTTCAATTTTAAACTATTAACAATATTCTGATCTTCAAGTAAATAACTTATAGAACAGAAGTAGTTATTTTAGGGTTTTCAATTTTAAACTATTAACAAAATACTGATCTTCATGTAAATAACTTATAGAACAGAAGTAGTTAATTTAGAGTTTTTAATTTTAAACTATTAACAAAATGCAGATCTTCAAGTAAATAACTTATAGAACAGAAGTAGTTAATTTAGAGTTTTTAATTTTAAACTATTAACAAAATGCAGATCTTCAAGTAAATAACTTATAGAACAAAAGTAGTTATTTTAGGGTTTTCAATTTTAAACTATTAACAAAATTCTGATCTTCAAGTAATTAACTTAAGGATCTAAAGTATTAGTTAGGAGATTTTGATTTTAAATTGCTACAAAATTCTGTTCTACAAGTAAATAACTTATAGAACAAAAGTAGCTATTTTAGAGTTTTCAATTTTAAACTATTAACAATATTCTGATCTTCAAGTAAATAACTTATAGAATAGAAGTAGTTATTTTAGGGTTTTCAATTTTAAACTATTAACAAAATACTGATCTTCATGTAAATAACTTATAGAACAGAAGTAGTTAATTAAGAGTTTTTAATTTTAAACTATTAACAAAATGCAGATCTTCAAGTAAATAACTTATAGAACAAAATTAGTTATTTTAGGGTTTTCAATTTTAAACTATTATAAAATTCTGATCTTCAAGTAAATAACTTAAAGAACTAAAGTATTAGTTAGAAGATTTTGACTTTACATTGCTACAAAATTCTGTTCTTCAAGTAAATAACTTATAGAACAAAAGTAGTTATTTTAGGGTTTTCAATTTTAAACTATTAACAAAATTCTGATCTTCAAGTAAATAACTTAAGGAACTAAAGTATTAGTTAGAAGATTTTGATTTTAAATTGCTACAAAATTCTGTTCTACAAGTAAATAACTTATAGAACTAAATAGTTATTTTAGAGTTTTCAATTTTAAACTATTAACAATATTCTGATCTTCAGGTAAATAACTTATAGAACAAAAGTAGTTATTTTAGGGTTTTCAATTTTAAACTATTAACAAAATACTGATCTTCATATACTTAACTTATAGAACAGAAGTAGTTAATTTAGAGTTTTTAATTTTAAACTATTAACAAAATGCAGATCTTCAAGTAAATAACTTATAGAACAAAAGTGGTTATTTTAGGGTTTTCAATTTTAAACTATTAACAAAATACTGATCTTCATATACTTAACTTATAGAACAGAAGTAGTTAATTTAGAGTTTTTAATTTTAAACTATTAGCAAAATTCTGATCTTCAAGTAAATAACTTAAAGAACTAAAGTATTAGTTAGAAGATTTTGATTTTACATTGCTACAAAATTCTGTTCTTGTAAATAACTTATAGAACAAAAGTAGTTATTTTAGGGTTTTCAATTTTAAACTATTAACAAAATACTGATCTTCATGTAAATAACTTATAGAACAGAAGTAGTTAATTTAGAGTTTTTAATTTTAAACTATTAACAAAATACAGATCTTCAAGTAAATAACTTATAGAACAAATGTAGTTATTTAAGGGTTTTCAATTTTAAACTATTAACAAAATTCTGATCTTCAAGTAAATAACTTAAGGAACTAAAGTATTAGTTAGGAGATTTTGATTTCAAATTGCTACAAAATTCTGTTCTACAAGTAAATAACTTATAGAACAAAAGTAGCTATTTTAGAGTTTTCAATTTTAAACTATTAACAATATTCTGATCTTCAAGTAAATAACTTATAGAACAGAAGTAGTTATTTTAGGGTTTTCAATTTTAAACTATTAACAAAATACTGATCTTCATGTAAATAACTTATAGAACAGAAGTAGTTAATTAAGAGTTTTTAATTTTAAACTATTAACAAAATGCAGATCTTCAAGTAAATAACTTATAGAACAAAATTAGTTATTTTAGGGTTTTCAATTTTAAACTATTATAAAATTCTGATCTTCAAGTAAATAACTTAAAGAACTAAAGTATTAGTTAGAAGATTTTGACTTTACATTGCTACAAAATTCTGTTCTTCAAGTAAATAACTTATAGAACAGAAGTAGTTAATTTAGAGTTTTTAATTTTAAACTATTAACAAAATGCAGATCTTCAAGTAAATAACTTATAGAACAAAAGTAGTTATTTTAGGGTTTTCAATTTTAAACTATTAACAAAATACTGATCTTCATATAATTAACTTATAGAACAGAAGTAGTTAATTTAGAGTTTTTAATTTTAAACTATTAACAAAATGCAGATCTTCAAGTAAATAACTTATAGAACAAAAGTAGTTATTTTAGGGTTTTCAATTTTAAACTATTAGCAAAATTCTGATCTTCAAGTAAATAACTTATAGAACAGAAGTAGTTAATTTAGAGTTTTTAATTTTAAACTATTAGCAAAATTCTGATCTTCAAGTAAATAACTTAAAGAACTAAAGTATTAGTTAGAAGATTTTGATTTTACATTGCTACAAAATTCTGTTCTTCAAGTAAATAACTTATAGAACAAAAGTAGTTATTTTAGGGTTTTCAATTTTAAACTATTAACAATATTCTGATCTTCAAGTAAATAACTTATAGAACAGAAGTAGTTATTTTAGGGTTTTCAATTTTAAACTATTAACAAAATACTGATCTTCATGTAAATAACTTATAGAACAGAAGTAGTTAATTAAGAGTTTTTAATTTTAAACTATTAACAAAATGCAGATCTTCAAGTAAATAACTTATAGAACAAAAGTAGTTATTTTAGGGTTTTCAATTTTAAACTATTAGCAAAATTCTGATCTTCAAGTAAATAACTTAAAGAACTAAAGTATTAGTTAAAAGATTTTGATTTTAAATTGCTACAAAATTCTGTTCTTCAAGTAAATAACTTATAGAACAGAAGTAGTTAATTTAGAGTTTTTAATTTTAAACTATTAACAAAATGCAGATCTTCAAGTAAATAACTTATAGAACAAAAGTAGTTGTTTAGGGTTTTCAATTTTAAACTATTAACAAAATACTGATCTTCATATACTTAACTTATAGAACAGAAGTAGTTAATTTAGAGTTTTTAATTTTAAACTATTAACAAAATGCAGATCTTCAAGTAAATAACTTATAGAACAGAAGTAGTTAGTTTAGAGTTTTTAATTTTAAACTACTAACAAAATGCAGATCTTCAAGTAAATAACTTATAGAACAAAATTAGTTATTTTAGGGTTTTCAATTTTAAACTATTATAAAATTCTGATCTTCAAGTAAATAACTTAAAGAACTAAAGTATTAGTTAGAAGATTTTGACTTTACATTGCTACAAAATTCTGTTCTTCAAGTAAATAACTTATAGAACAAAAGTGGTTATTTTAGGGTTTTCAATTTTAAACTATTAACAAAATTCTGATCTTCAAGTAAATAACTTAAAGAACTAAAGTATTAGTTAAAAGATTTTGATTTTAAATTGCTACAAAATTCTGTTCTACAAGTAAATAACTTATAGAACTAAAGTAGTTATTTTAGAGTTTTCAATTTTAAACTATTAACAAAATACTGATCTTAAAGTAAATAACTTATAGAACAGAAGTAGTTAATTTCGAGTTTTTAATTTTAAACTATCAAAAAAATGCAGATCTTCAAGTAAATAACTTATAGAACAAAAGTAGTTATTTTAGGGTTTTCAATTTTAAACTATTAACAAAATACTGATCTTCATATACTTAACTTATAGAACAGAAGTAGTTAATTTAGAGTTTTTAATTTTAAACTATTAACAAAATGCAGATCTTCAAGTAAATAACTTATAGAACAAAAGTGGTTATTTTAGGGTTTTCAATTTTAAACTATTAACAAAATACTGATCTTCATATACTTAACTTATAGAACAGAAGTAGTTAATTTAGAGTTTTTAATTTTAAACTATTAGCAAAATTCTGATCTTCAAGTAAATAACTTAAAGAACTAAAGTATTAGTTAGAAGATTTTGATTTTACATTGCTACAAAATTCTGTTCTTCAAGTAAATAACTTATAGAACAAAAGTAGTTATTTTAGGGTTTTCAATTTTAAACTATTAACAAAATACTGATCTTAAAGTAAATAACTTATAGAACAGAAGTAGTTAATTTCGAGTTTTTAATTTTAAACTATCAAAAAAATGCAGATCTTCAAGTAAATAACTTATAGAACAAAAGTAGTTATTTTAGGGTTTTCAATTTTAAACTATTAACAAAATACTGATCTTCATATACTTAACTTATAGAACAGAAGTAGTTAATTTAGAGTTTTTAATTTTAAACTATTAACAAAATGCAGATCTTCAAGTAAATAACTTATAGAACAAAAGTGGTTATTTTAGGGTTTTCAATTTTAAACTATTAACAAAATACTGATCTTCATATACTTAACTTATAGAACAGAAGTAGTTAATTTAGAGTTTTTAATTTTAAACTATTAGCAAAATTCTGATCTTCAAGTAAATAACTTAAAGAACTAAAGTATTAGTTAGAAGATTTTGATTTTACATTGCTACAAAATTCTGTTCTTCAAGTAAATAACTTATAGAACAAAAGTAGTTATTTTAGGGTTTTCAATTTTAAACTATTAACAAAATACTGATCTTCATGTAAATAACTTATAGAACAGAAGTAGTTAATTTAGAGTTTTTAATTTTAAACCATTAACAAAATGCAGATCTTCAAGTAAATAACTTATAGAACAAAAGTAGTTATTTTAGGGTTTTCAATTTTAAACTATTAACAAAATTCTGATCTTCAAGTAAATAACTTAACGAACTAAAGTATTAGTTAGGAGATTTTGATTTTAAATTGCTACAAAATTCTGTTCTACAAGTAAATAACTTATAGAACAAAAGTAGTTATTTTAGAGTTTTCAATTTTAAACTATTAACAATATTCTGATCTTCAAGTAAATAACTTATAGAACAGAAGTAGTTATTTTAGGGTTTTCAATTTTAAACTATTAACAAAATACTGATCTTCATGTAAATAACTTATAGAACAGAAGTAGTTAATTTAGAGTTTTTAATTTTAAACTATTAACAAAATGCAGATCTTCAAGTAAATAACTTATAGAACAGAAGTAGTTAATTTAGAGTTTTTAATTTTAAACTATTAACAAAATGCAGATCTTCAAGTAAATAACTTATAGAACAAAAGTAGTTATTTTAGGGTTTTCAATTTTAAACTATTAACAAAATACTGATCTTCATATACTTAACTTATAGAACAGAAGTAGTTAATTTAGAGTTTTTAATTTTAAACTATTAACAAAATGCAGATCTTCAAGTAAATAACTTATAGAACAAAAGTGGTTATTTTAGGGTTTTCAATTTTAAACTATTAACAAAATACTGATCTTCATATACTTAACTTATAGAACAGAAGTAGTTAATTTAGAGTTTTTAATTTTAAACTATTAGCAAAATTCTGATCTTCAAGTAAATAACTTAAAGAACTAAAGTATTAGTTAGAAGATTTTGATTTTACATTGCTACAAAATTCTGTTCTTCAAGTAAATAACTTATAGAACAAAAGTAGTTATTTTAGGGTTTTCAATTTTAAACTATTAACAAAATACTGATCTTCATGTAAATAACTTATAGAACAGAAGTAGTTAATTAAGAGTTTTTAATTTTAAACTATTAACAAAATGCAGATCTTCAAGTAAATAACTTATAGAACAAAATTAGTTATTTTAGGGTTTTCAATTTTAAACTATTATAAAATTCTGATCTTCAAGTAAATAACTTAAAGAACTAAAGTATTAGTTAGAAGATTTTGACTTTACATTGCTACAATATTCTGATCTTCAAGTAAATAACTTATAGAACAAAAGTAGTTATTTTAGGGTTTTCAATTTTAAACTATTAACAAAATTCTGATCTTCAAGTAAATAACTTAAGGAACTAAAGTATTTGTTAGAAGATTTTGATTTTAAATTGCTACAAAATTCTGTTCTACAAGTAAATAACTTATAGAACAAAAGTAGTTATTTTAGGGTTTTCAATTTTAAACTATTAACAAAATACTGATCTTCATGTAACTAACTAATAGAACAAAAGTAGTTATTTTAGGGTTTTCAATTTTAAACTATTAACAAAATTCTGATCTTCAAGTAAATAACTTAAGGAACTAAAGTATTTGTTAGAAGATTTTGATTTTAAATTGCTACAAAATTCTGTTCTACAAGTAAATAACTTATAGAACAGAAGTAGTTAATTTAGAGTTTTTAATTTTAAACTATTAACAAAATGCAGATCTTCAAGTAAATAACTTATAGAACAAAAGTAGTTATTTTAGGGTTTTCAATTTTAAACTATTAACAAAATACTGATCTTCATATACTTAACTTATAGAACAGAAGTAGTTAATTTAGAGTTTTTAATTTTAAACTATTAACAAAATGCAGATCTTCAAGTAAATAACTTATAGAACAAAAGTGGTTATTTTAGGGTTTTCAATTTTAAACTATTAGCAAAATACTGATCTTCATATACTTAACTTATAGAACAGAAGTAGTTAATTTAGAGTTTTTAATTTTAAACTATTAGCAAAATTCTGATCTTCAAGTAAATAACTTAAAGAACTAAAGTATTAGTTAGAAGATTTTGATTTTACATTGCTACAAAATTCTGTTCTTCAAGTAAATAACTTATAGAACAAAAGTAGTTATTTTAGGGTTTTCAATTTTAAACTATTAACAAAATACTGATCTTCATGTAAATAACTTATAGAACAGAAGTAGTTAATTTAGAGTTTTTAATTTTAAACTATTAACAAAATGCAGATCTTCAAGTAAATAACTTATAGAACAAAAGTAGTTATTTTAGGGTTTTCAATTTTAAACTATTAACAATATTCTGATCTTGAAGTAAATAACTTATAGAACAGAAGTAGTTATTTTAGGGTTTTCAATTTTAAACTATTAACAAAATACTGATCTTCATGTAAATAACTTATAGAACAGAAGTAGTTAATTAAGAGTTTTTAATTTTAAACTATTAACAAAATGCAGATCTTCAAGTAAATAACTTATAGAACAAAAGTAGTTATTTTAGGGTTTTCAATTTTAAACTATTAGCAAAATTCTGATCTTCAAGTAAATAACTTAAAGAACTAAAGTATTAGTTAAAAGATTTTGATTTTAAATTGCTACAAAATTCTGTTCTACAAGTAAATAACTTATAGAACAAAAGTAGTTATTTTAGGGTTTTCAATTTTAAACTATTAACAAAATACTGATCTTCATGTAAATAACTTATAGAACAGAAGTAGTTAATTTAGAGTTTTTAATTTTAAACTATTAACAAAATGCAGATCTTCAAGTAAATAACTTATAGAACAAAAGTAGTTATTTTAGGGTTTTCAATTTTAAACTATTAACAATATTCTGATCTTGAAGTAAATAACTTATAGAACAGAAGTAGTTATTTTAGGGTTTTCAATTTTAAACTATTAACAAAATACTGATCTTCATGTAAATAACTTATAGAACAGAAGTAGTTAATTAAGAGTTTTTAATTTTAAACTATTAACAATATTCTGATCTTGAAGTAAATAACTTATAGAACAGAAGTAGTTATTTTAGGGTTTTCAATTTTAAACTATTAACAAAATACTGATCTTCATGTAAATAACTTATAGAACAGAAGTAGTTAATTAAGAGTTTTTAATTTTAAACTATTAACAAAATGCAGATCTTCAAGTAAATAACTTATAGAACAAAAGTAGTTGTTTAGGGTTTTCAATTTTAAACTATTAACAAAATACTGATCTTCATATACTTAACTTATAGAACAGAAGTAGTTAATTTAGAGTATTTAATTTTAAACTATTAACAAAATGCAGATCTTCAAGTAAATAACTTATAGAACAGAAGTAGTTAGTTTAGAGTTTTTAATTTTAAACTACTAACAAAATGCAGATCTTCAAGTAAATAACTTATAGAACAAAATTAGTTATTTTAGGGTTTTCAATTTTAAACTATTATAAAATTCTGATCTTCAAGTAAATAACTTAAAGAACTAAAGTATTAGTTAGAAGATTTTGACTTTACATTGCTACAAAATTCTGTTCTTCAAGTAAATAACTTATAGAACAAAAGTAGTTATTTTAGGGTTTTCAATTTTAAACTATTAACAAAATTCTGATCTTGAAGTAAATAACTTAAAGAACTAAAGTATTAGTTAGAAGATTTTGATTTTAAATTGCTACAAAATTCTGTTCTACAAGTAAATAACTTATAGAACTAAAGTAGTTATTTTAGAGTTTTCAATTTTAAACTATTAACAATATTCTGATCTTCAAGTAAATAACTTATAGAACAAAAGTAGTTATTTTAGGGTTTTCAATTTTAAACTATTAACAAAATTCTGATCTTCAAGTAAATAACTTAAGGAACTAAAGTATTAGTTAGAAGATTTTGATTTTAAATTGCTACAAAATTCTGTTCTACAAGTAAATAACTTATAGAACAAAAGTAGTTATTTTAGGGTATTCAATTTTAAACTATTAACAAAATACTGATCTTCATGTAAATAACTAATAGAACAAAAGTAGTTATTTTAGGGTTTTCAATTTTAAACTATTAACAAAATACTGATCTTAAAGTAAATAACTTATAGAACAGAAGTAGTTAATTTCGAGTTTTTAATTTTAAACTATCAACAAAATGCAGATCTTCAAGTAAATAACTTATAGAAAAAAATTGTTATTTTAGGGTTTTCAATTTTAAACTATTAACAAAATACTGATCTTCATATACTTAACTTATAGAACAGAAGTAGTTAATTTAGAGTTTTTAATTTTAAACTATTAACAAAATGCAGATCTTCCAGTAAATAACTTATAGAACAAAAGTGGTTATTTTAGGGTTTTCAATTTTAAACTATTAACAAAATACTGATCTTCATATACTTAACTTATAGAACAGAAGTAGTTAATTTAGAGTTTTTAATTTTAAACTATTAGCAAAATTCTGATCTTCAAGTAAATAACTTAAAGAACTAAAGTATTAGTTAGAAGATTTTGATTTTACATTGCTACAAAATTATGTTCTTCAAGTAAATAACTTATAGAACAAAAGTAGTTATTTTAGGGTTTTCAGTTTTAAACTATTAACAAAATACTGATCTTCATGTAAATAACTTATAGAACAGAAGTAGTTAATTTAGAGTTTTTAATTTTAAACTATTAACAAAATGCAGATCTTCAAGTAAATAACTTAACGAACTAAAGTATTAGTTAGGAGATTTTGATTTTAAATTGCTACAAAATTCTGTTCTACAAGTAAATAACTTATAGAACAAAAGTAGTTATTTTAGAGTTTTCAATTTTAAACTATTAACAATATTCTGATCTTCAAGTAAATAACTTATAGAACAGAAGTAGTTATTTTAGGGTTTTCAATTTTAAACTATTAACAAAATTCTGATCTTCAAGTAAATAACTTAAAGAACTAAAGTATTAGTTAGAAGATTTTGATTTTAAATTGCTACAAAATTCTGTTCTACAAGTAAATAACTTATAGAACTAAAGTAGTTATTTTAGAGTTTTCAATTTTAAACTATTAACAATATTCTGATCTTCAAGTAAATAACTTATAGAACAAAAGTAGTTATTTTAGGATTTTCAATTTTAAACTATTAACAAAATACTGATCTTCATGTAAATAACTTATAGAACAGAAGTAGTTAATTTAGAGTTTTTAATTTTAAACTATTAACAAAATGCAGATCTTCAAGTAAATAACTTATAGAACAAAAGTAGTTATTTTAGGGTTTTTAATTTTAAACTATTAACAATATTCTGATCTTCAAGTAAATAACTTATAGAACAGAAGTAGTTATTTTAGGGTTTTCAATTTTAAACTATTAACAAAATACTGATCTTCATGTAAATAACTTATAGAACAGAAGTAGTTAATTAAGAGTTTTTAATTTTAAACTATTAACAAAATGCAGATCTTCAAGTAAATAACTTATAGAACAAAAGTAGTTATTTTAGGGTTTTCAATTTTAAACTATTAGCAAAATTCTGATCTTCAAGTAAATAACTTAAAGAACTAAAGTATTAGTTAAAAGATTTTGATTTTAAATTGCTACAAAATTCTGTTCTTCAAGTAAATAACTTATAGAACAGAAGTAGTTAATTTAGAGTTTTTAATTTTAAACTATTAACAAAATGCAGATCTTCAAGTAAATAACTTATAGAACAAAAGTAGTTATTTTAGGGTTTTCAATTTTAAACTATTAACAAAATACTGATCTTCATATACTTAACTTATAGAACAGAAGTAGTTAATTTAGAGTTTTTAATTTTAAACTATTAACAAAATGCAGATCTTCAAGTAAATAACTTATAGAACAAAAGTAGTTATTTTAGGGTTTTCAATTTTAGACTATTAGCAAAATTCTGCTCTTCAAGTAAATAACTTAAAGAACTAAAGTATTAGTTAGAAGATTTTGATTTTACATTGCTACAAAATTCTGTTCTTCAAGTAAATAACTTATAGAACAAAAGTAGTTATTTTAGGGTTTTCAATTTTAAACTATTATCAAAATTCTGATCTTCAAGAAAATTACTTAAGGAACTAAAGTATTAGTTAGAAGATTTTGATTTTAAATTGCTACAAAATTCTGTTCTACAAGTAAATAACTTATAGAACAAAAGTAGTTATTTTAGAGTTTTCTATTTTAAACTATTAACAATATTCTGATCTTCAAGTAAATAACTTATAGAACAGAAGTAGTTAATTTAGAGTTTTTAATTTTAAACTATTAACAAAATGCAGATCTTCAAGTAAATAACTTATAGAACAAAAGTAGTTAACTTAGAGTTTTTAATTTTAAACTATTAACAAAATTCTGTTCTTCAAGTAAATAACTTATAGAACAAAAGTAGTTATTTTAGAGTTTTCAATTTTAAACTATTAACAAAATTCTGATCTTCAAGTAAATAACTTATAGAACAGAAGTAGTTATTTTAGGGTTTTCAATTTTAAACTATTAACAAAATACTGATCTTCATGTAAATAACTTATAGAACAGAAGTAGTTAATTAAGAGTTTTTAATTTTAAACTATTAACAAAATGCAGATCTTCAAGTAAATAACTTATAGAACAAAAGTAGTTATTTTAGGGTTTTCAATTTTAAACTATTAGCAAAATTCTGATCTTCAAGTAAATAACTTAAAGAACTAAAGTATTAGTTAAAAGATTTTGATTTTAAATTGCTACAAAATTCTGTTCTTCAAGTAAATAACTTATAGAACAGAAGTAGTTAATTTAGAGTTTTTAATTTTAAACTATTAACAAAATGCAGATCTTCAAGTAAATAACTTATAGAACAAAAGTAGTTGTTTAGGGTTTTCAATTTTAAACTATTAACAAAATACTGATCTTCATATACATAACTTATAGAACAGAAGTAGATAATTTAGAGTTTTTAATTTTAAACTATTAACAAAATGCAGATCTTCAAGTAAATAACTTATAGAACAGAAGTAGTTAGTTTAGAGTTTTTAATTTTAAACTACTAACAAAATGCAGATCTTCAAGTAAATAACTTATAGAACAAAATTAGTTATTTTAGGGTTTTCAATTTTAAACTATTATAAAATTCTGATCTTCAAGTAAATAACTTAAAGAACTAAAGTATTAGTTAGAAGATTTTGACTTTACATTGCTACAAAATTCTGTTCTTCAAGTAAATAACTTATAGAACAAAAGTAGTTATTTTAGGGTTTTCAATTTTAAACTATTAACAAAATTCTGATCTTCAAGTAAATAACTTAAAGAACTAAAGTATTAGTTAGAAGATTTTGATTTTAAATTGCTACAAAATTCTGTTCTACAAGTAAATAACTTATAGAACTAAAGTAGTTATTTTAGAGTTTTCAATTTTAAACTATTAACAATATTCTGATCTTCAAGTAAATAACTTATAGAACAAAAGTAGTTATTTTAGGGTTTTCAATTTTAAACTATTAACAAAATTCTGATCTTCAAGTAAATAACTTAAGGAACTAAAGTATTAGTTAGAAGATTTTGATTTTAAATTGCTACAAAATTCTGTTCTACAAGTAAATAACTTATAGAACAAAAGTAGTTATTTTAGGGTATTCAATTTTAAACTATTAACAAAATACTGATCTTCATGTAAATAACTAATAGAACAAAAGTAGTTATTTTAGGGTTTTCAATTTTAAACTATTAACAAAATACTGATCTTAAAGTAAATAACTTATAGAACAGAAGTAGTTAATTTCGAGTTTTTAATTTTAAACTATCAACAAAATGCAGATCTTCAAGTAAATAACTTATAGAACAAAAGTAGTTATTTTAGGGTTTTCAATTTTAAACTATTAACAAAATACTGATCTTCATATACTTAACTTATAGAACAGAAGTAGTTAATTTAGAGTTTTTAATTTTAAACTATTAGCAAAATTCTGATCTTCAAGTAAATAACTTAAAGAACTAAAGTATTAGTTAGAAGATTTTGATTTTACATTGCTACAAAATTCTGTTCTTCAAGTAAATAACTTATAGAACAAAAGTAGTTATTTTAGGGTTTTCAGTTTTAAACTATTAACAAAATACTGATCTTCATGTAAATAACTTATAGAACAGAAGTAGTTAATTTAGAGTTTTTAATTTTAAACTATTAACAAAATGCAGATCTTCAAGTAAATAACTTAACGAACTAAAGTATTAGTTAGGAGATTTTGATTTTAAATTGCTACAAAATTCTGTTCTACAAGTAAATAACTTATAGAACAAAAGTAGTTATTTTAGAGTTTTCAATTTTAAACTATTAACAATATTCTGATCTTCAAGTAAATAACTTATAGAACAGAAGTAGTTATTTTAGGGTTTTCAATTTTAAACTATTAACAAAATACTGATCTTCATGTAAATAACTTATAGAACAGAAGTAGTTAATTTAGAGTTTTTAATTTTAAACTATTAACAAAATGCAGATCTTCAATTAAATAACTTATAGAACAAAAGTAGTTATTTTAGGGTTTTTAATTTTAAACTATTAACAATATTCTGATCTTCAAGTAAATAACTTATAGAACAGAAGTAGTTATTTTAGGGTTTTCAATTTTAAACTATTAACAAAATACTGATCTTCATGTAAATAACTTATAGAACAGAAGTAGTTAATTAAGAGTTTTTAATTTTAAACTATTAACAAAATGCAGATCTTCAAGTAAATACCTTAAAGAACTAAAGTATTAGTTAAAAGATTTTGATTTTAAATTGCTACAAAATTCTGTTCTTCAAGTAAATAACTTATAGAACAGAAGTAGTTAATTTAGAGTTTTTAATTTTAAACTATTAACAAAATGCAGATCTTCAAGTAAATAACTTATAGAACAAAAGTAGTTATTTTAGGGTTTTCAATTTTAAACTATTAACAAAATACTGATCTTCATATACTTAACTTATAGAACAGAAGTAGTTAATTTAGAGTTTTTAATTTTAAACTATTAACAAAATGCAGATCTTCAAGTAAATAACTTATAGAACAAAAGTAGTTATTTTAGGGTTTTCAATTTTAAACTATTAGCAAAATTCTGCTCTTCAAGTAAATAACTTAAAGAACTAAAGTATTAGTTAGAAGATTTTGATTTTACATTGCTACAAAATTCTGTTCTTCAAGTAAATAACTTATAGAACAAAAGTAGTTATTTTAGGGTTTTCAATTTTAAACTATTATCAAAATTCTGATCTTCAAGTAAATAACTTAAGGAACTAAAGTATTAGTTAGAAGATTTTGATTTTAAATTGCTACAAAATACTGATCTTCATGTAAATAACTTATAGAACAGAAGTAGTTAATTTAGAGTTTTTAATTTTAAACTATTAACAAAATGCAGATCTTCAAGTAAATAACTTAACGAACTAAAGTATTAGTTAGGAGATTTTGATTTTAAATTGCTACAAAATTCTGTTCTACAAGTAAATAACTTATAGAACAAAAGCAGTTATTTTAGAGTTTTCAATTTTAAACTATTAACAATATTCTGATCTTCAAGTAAATAACTTATAGAACAGAAGTAGTTATTTTAGGGTTTTCAATTTTAAACTATTAACAAAATTCTGATCTTCAAGTAAATAACTTAAAGAACTAAAGTATTAGTTAGAAGATTTTGATTTTAAATTGCTACAAAATTCTGTTCTACAAGTAAATAACTTATAGAACTAAAGTAGTTATTTTAGAGTTTTCAATTTTAAACTATTAACAATATTCTGATCTTCAAGTAAATAACTTATAGAACAAAAGTAGTTATTTTAGGATTTTCAATTTTAAACTATTAACAAAATACTGATCTTCATGTAAATAACTTATAGAACAGAAGTAGTTAATTTAGAGTTTTTAATTTTAAACTATTAACAAAATGCAGATCTTCAAGTAAATAACTTATAGAACAAAAGTAGTTATTTTAGGGTTTTTAATTTTAAACTATTAACAATATTCTGATCTTCAAGTAAATAACTTATAGAACAGAAGTAGTTATTTTAGGGTTTTCAATTTTAAACTATTAACAAAATACTGATCTTCATGTAAATAACTTATAGAACAGAAGTAGTTAATTAAGAGTTTTTAATTTTAAACTATTAACAAAATGCAGATCTTCAAGTAAATAACTTATAGAACAAAAGTAGTTATTTTAGGGTTTTCAATTTTAAACTATTAGCAAAATTCTGATCTTCAAGTAAATAACTTAAAGAACTAAAGTATTAGTTAAAAGATTTTGATTTTAAATTGCTACAAAATTCTGTTCTTCAAGTAAATAACTTATAGAACAGAAGTAGTTAATTTAGAGTTTTTAATTTTAAACTATTAACAAAATGCAGATCTTCAAGTAAATAACTTATAGAACAAAAGTAGTTATTTTAGGGTTTTCAATTTTAAACTATTAACAAAATACTGATCTTCATATACTTAACTTATAGAACAGAAGTAGTTAATTTAGAGTTTTTAATTTTAAACTATTAACAAAATGCAGATCTTCAAGTAAATAACTTATAGAACAAAAGTAGTTATTTTAGGGTTTTCAATTTTAGACTATTAGCAAAATTCTGCTCTTCAAGTAAATAACTTAAAGAACTAAAGTATTAGTTAGAAGATTTTGATTTTACATTGCTACAAAATTCTGTTCTTCAAGTAAATAACTTATAGAACAAAAGTAGTTATTTTAGGGTTTTCAATTTTAAACTATTATCAAAATTCTGATCTTCAAGAAAATTACTTAAGGAACTAAAGTATTAGTTAGAAGATTTTGATTTTAAATTGCTACAAAATTCTGTTCTACAAGTAAATAACTTATAGAACAAAAGTAGTTATTTTAGAGTTTTCTATTTTAAACTATTAACAATATTCTGATCTTCAAGTAAATAACTTATAGAACAGAAGTAGTTAATTTAGAGTTTTTAATTTTAAACTATTAACAAAATGCAGATCTTCAAGTAAATAACTTATAGAACAAAAGTAGTTAACTTAGAGTTTTTAATTTTAAACTATTAACAAAATTCTGTTCTTCAAGTAAATAACTTATAGAACAAAAGTAGTTATTTTAGAGTTTTCAATTTTAAACTATTAACAAAATTCTGATCTTCAAGTAAATAACTTATAGAACAGAAGTAGTTATTTTAGGGTTTTCAATTTTAAACTATTAACAAAATACTGATCTTCATGTAAATAACTTATAGAACAGAAGTAGTTAATTAAGAGTTTTTAATTTTAAACTATTAACAAAATGCAGATCTTCAAGTAAATAACTTATAGAACAAAAGTAGTTATTTTAGGGTTTTCAATTTTAAACTATTAGCAAAATTCTGATCTTCAAGTAAATAACTTAAAGAACTAAAGTATTAGTTAAAAGATTTTGATTTTAAATTGCTACAAAATTCTGTTCTTCAAGTAAATAACTTATAGAACAGAAGTAGTTAATTTAGAGTTTTTAATTTTAAACTATTAACAAAATGCAGATCTTCAAGTAAATAACTTATAGAACAAAAGTAGTTGTTTAGGGTTTTCAATTTTAAACTATTAACAAAATACTGATCTTCATATACATAACTTATAGAACAGAAGTAGTTAATTTAGAGTTTTTAATTTTAAACTATTAACAAAATGCAGATCTTCAAGTAAATAACTTATAGAACAGAAGTAGTTAGTTTAGAGTTTTTAATTTTAAACTACTAACAAAATGCAGATCTTCAAGTAAATAACTTATAGAACAAAATTAGTTATTTTAGGGTTTTCAATTTTAAACTATTATAAAATTCTGATCTTCAAGTAAATAACTTAAAGAACTAAAGTATTAGTTAGAAGATTTTGACTTTACATTGCTACAAAATTCTGTTCTTCAAGTAAATAACTTATAGAACAAAAGTAGTTATTTTAGGGTTTTCAATTTTAAACTATTAACAAAATTCTGATCTTCAAGTAAATAACTTAAAGAACTAAAGTATTAGTTAGAAGATTTTGATTTTAAATTGCTACAAAATTCTGTTCTACAAGTAAATAACTTATAGAACTAAAGTAGTTATTTTAGAGTTTTCAATTTTAAACTATTAACAATATTCTGATCTTCAAGTAAATAACTTATAGAACAAAAGTAGTTATTTTAGGGTTTTCAATTTTAAACTATTAACAAAATTCTGATCTTCAAGTAAATAACTTAAGGAACTAAAGTATTAGTTAGAAGATTTTGATTTTAAATTGCTACAAAATTCTGTTCTACAAGTAAATAACTTATAGAACAAAAGTAGTTATTTTAGGGTATTCAATTTTAAACTATTAACAAAATACTGATCTTCATGTAAATAACTAATAGAACAAAAGTAGTTATTTTAGGGTTTTCAATTTTAAACTATTAACAAAATACTGATCTTAAAGTAAATAACTTATAGAACAGAAGTAGTTAATTTCGAGTTTTTAATTTTAAACTATCAACAAAATGCAGATCTTCAAGTAAATAACTTATAGAACAAAAGTAGTTATTTTAGGGTTTTCAATTTTAAACTATTAACAAAATACTGATCTTCATATACTTAACTTATAGAACAGAAGTAGTTAATTTAGAGTTTTTAATTTTAAACTATTAACAAAATGCAGATCTTCAAGTAAATAACTTATAGAACAAAAGTGGTTATTTTAGGGTTTTCAATTTTAAACTATTAACAAAATACTGATCTTCATATACTTAACTTATAGAACAGAAGTAGTTAATTTAGAGTTTTTAATTTTAAACTATTAGCAAAATTCTGATCTTCAAGTAAATAACTTAAAGAACTAAAGTATTAGTTAGAAGATTTTGATTTTACATTGCTACAAAATTCTGTTCTTCAAGTAAATAACTTATAGAACAAAAGTAGTTATTTTAGGGTTTTCAGTTTTAAACTATTAACAAAATACTGATCTTCATGTAAATAACTTATAGAACAGAAGTAGTTAATTTAGAGTTTTTAATTTTAAACTATTAACAAAATGCAGATCTTCAAGTAAATAACTTAACGAACTAAAGTATTAGTTAGGAGATTTTGATTTTAAATTGCTACAAAATTCTGTTCTACAAGTAAATAACTTATAGAACAAAAGTAGTTATTTTAGAGTTTTCAATTTTAAACTATTAACAATATTCTGATCTTCAAGTAAATAACTTATAGAACAGAAGTAGTTATTTTAGGGTTTTCAATTTTAAACTATTAACAAAATACTGATCTTCATGTAAATAACTTATAGAACAGAAGTAGTTAATTTAGAGTTTTTAATTTTAAACTATTAACAAAATGCAGATCTTCAAGTAAATAACTTATAGAACAAAAGTAGTTATTTTAGGGTTTTTAATTTTAAACTATTAACAATATTCTGATCTTCAAGTAAATAACTTATAGAACAGAAGTAGTTATTTTAGGGTTTTCAATTTTAAACTATTAACAAAATACTGATCTTCATGTAAATAACTTATAGAACAGAAGTAGTTAATTAAGAGTTTTTAATTTTAAACTATTAACAAAATGCAGATCTTCAAGTAAATACCTTAAAGAACTAAAGTATTAGTTAAAAGATTTTGATTTTAAATTGCTACAAAATTCTGTTCTTCAAGTAAATAACTTATAGAACAGAAGTAGTTAATTTAGAGTTTTTAATTTTAAACTATTAACAAAATGCAGATCTTCAAGTAAATAACTTATAGAACAAAAGTAGTTATTTTAGGGTTTTCAATTTTAAACTATTAACAAAATACTGATCTTCATATACTTAACTTATAGAACAGAAGTAGTTAATTTAGAGTTTTTAATTTTAAACTATTAACAAAATGCAGATCTTCAAGTAAATAACTTATAGAACAAAAGTAGTTATTTTAGGGTTTTCAATTTTAAACTATTAGCAAAATTCTGCTCTTCAAGTAAATAACTTAAAGAACTAAAGTATTAGTTAGAAGATTTTGATTTTACATTGCTACAAAATTCTGTTCTTCAAGTAAATAACTTATAGAACAAAAGTAGTTATTTTAGGGTTTTCAATTTTAAACTATTATCAAAATTCTGATCTTCAAGTAAATAACTTAAGGAACTAAAGTATTAGTTAGAAGATTTTGATTTTAAATTGCTACAAAATTCTGTTCTTCAAGTAAATAACTTATAGAACAAAAGTAGTTATTTTATAGTTTTCAATTTTAAACTATTAACAATATTCTGATCTTCAAGTAAATAACTTATAGAACAGAAGTAGTTAATTTAGAGTTTTTAATTTTAAACTATTAACAAAATGCAGATCTTCAAGTAAATAACTTATAGAACAAAAGTAGTTAACTTAGAGTTTTTAATTTTAAACTATTAACAAAATTCTGTTCTTCAAGTAAATAACTTATAGAACAAAAGTAGTTATTTTAGAGTTTTCAATTTTAAACTATTAACAAAATTCTGATCTTCAAGTAAATAACTTATAGAACAGAAGTAGTTAATTTAGAGTTTTTAATTTTAAACTACTAACAAAATGCAGATCTTCAAGCAAATAACTTATAGAACAAAATTAGTTATTTTAGGGTTTTCAATTTTTAACTATTAACAAAATTCTGATCTTCAAGTAAATAACTTAAGGAACTAAAGTATTAGTTAGAAGATTTTGATTTTAAATTGCTACAAAATTCTGTTCTACAAGTAAATAACATATAGAACTAAAGTAGTTATTTTAGAGTTTTCAATTTTAAACTATTAACAATATTCTGATCTTCAAGTAAATAACTTATAGAACAAAAGTAGTTATTTTAGGGTTTTTAATTTTAAACTATTAACAAAATTCTGATCTTCGAGTAAATAACTTAAGGAACTAAAGTATTAGTTAGAAGATTTTGATTTTAAATTGCTACAAAATTCTGTTCTACAAGTAAATAACTTATAGAACAAAAGTAGTTATTTTAGGGTTTTCAATTTTAAACTATTAACAAAATACTGATCTTCATGTAAATAACTTATAGAACAAAAGTAGTTATTTTAGGGTTTTCAATTTTAAACTATTAACAAATTTCTGATCTTCAAGTAAATAACTTAAGGAACTAAAGTATTAGTTAGAAGATTTTGATTTTAAATTGCTACAAAATTCTGTTCTACAAGTAAATAACATATAGAACTAAAGTAGTTATTTTAGAGTTTTCAATTTTAAACTATTAACAATATTCTGATCTTCAAGTAAATAACTTAAAGAACTAAAGTATTAGTTAGAAGATTTTGACTTTACATTGCTACAAAATTCTGTTCTTCAAGTAAATAACTTATAGAACAAAAGTAGTTATTTTAGGGTTTTCAATTTTAAACTATTAACAAAATTCTGATCTTCAAGTAAATAACTTAAGGAACTAAAGTATTAGTTAGAAGATTTTGATTTTAAATTGCTACAAAATTCTGTTCTACAAGTAAATAACTTATAGAACTAAATAGTTATTTTAGAGTTTTCAATTTTAAACTATTAACAATATTCTGATCTTCAAGTAAATAACTTATAGAACAAAAGTAGTTATTTTAGGGTTTTCAATTTTAAACTATTAACAAAATTCTGATCTTCAAGTAAATAACTTAAGGAACTTAAGTATTAGTTAGAAGATTTTGATTTTAAATTGCTACAAAATTCTGTTCTACAAGTAAATAACTTATAGAACAAAAGTAGTTATTTTAGGGTTTTCAATTTTAAACTATTAACAAAATACTGATCTTCATGTAAATAACTAATAGAACAAAAGTAGTTATTTTAGGGTTTTCAATTTTAAACTATTAACAAAATACTGATCTTCAAGTAAATAACTTATAGAACAGAAGTAGTTAATTTAGAGTTTTTAATTTTAAACTATTAACAAAATGCAGATCTTCAAGTAAATAACTTATAGAACAAAAGTAGTTATTTTAGGGTTTTCAATTTTAAACTATTAACAAAATACTGATCTTCATATACTTAACTTATAGAACAGAAGTAGTTAATTTAGAGTTTTTAATTTTAAACTATTAACAAAATGCAGATCTTGAAGTAAATAACTTATAGAACAAAAGTGGTTATTTTAGGGTTTTCAATTTTAAACTATTAACAAAATACTGATCTTCATATACTTAACTTATAGAACAGAAGTAGTTAATTTAGAGTTTTTAATTTTAAACTATTAGCAAAATTCTGATCTTCAAGTAAATAACTTAAAGAACTAAAGTATTAGTTAGAAGATTTTGATTTTACATTGCTACAAAATTCTGTTCTTCAAGTAAATAACTTATAGAACAAAAGTAGTTAATTTAGGGTTTTCAATTTTAAACTATTAACAAAATACTGATCTTCATGTAAATAACTTATAGAACAGAAGTAGTTAATTTAGAGTTTTTAATTTTAAACTATTAACAAAATGCAGATCTTCAAGTAAATAACTGATAGAACAAAAGTAGTTATTTTAGGGTTTTCAATTTTAAACTATTAACAAAATTCTGATCTTCAAGTAAATAACTTAAGGATCTAAAGTATTAGTTAGGAGATTTTGATTTTAAATTGCTACAAAATTCTGTTCTACAAGTAAATAACTTATAGAACAAAAGTAGCTATTTTAGAGTTTTCAATTTTAAACTATTAACAATATTCTGATCTTCAAGTAAATAACTTATAGAACAGAAGTAGTTATTTTAGGGTTTTCAATTTTAAACTATTAACAAAATACTGATCTTCATGTAAATAACTTATAGAACAGAAGTAGTTAATTAAGAGTTTTTAATTTTAAACTATTAACAAAATGCAGATCTTCAAGTAAATAACTTATAGAACAAAATTAGTTATTTTAGGGTTTTCAATTTTAAACTATTATAAAATTCTGATCTTCAAGTAAATAACTTAAAGAACTAAAGTATTAGTTAGAAGATTTTGACTTTACATTGCTACAAAATTCTGTTCTTCAAGTAAATAACTTATAGAACAAAAGTAGTTATTTTAGGATTTTCAATTTTAAACTATTAACAAAATTCTGATCTTCAAGTAAATAACTTAAGGAACTAAAGTATTAGTTAGATGATTTTGATTATAAATTGCTACAAAATTCTGTTCTACAAATAAATAACTTATAGAACTGAATAGTTATTTTAGAGTTTTCAATTTTAAACTATTAACAATATTCTGATCTTCAAGTAAATAACTTATAGAACAAAAGTAGTTATTTTAGGGTTTTCAATTTTAAACTATTAACAAAATTCTGATCTTCAAGTAAATAACTTAAGGAACTAAAGTATTTGTTAGAAGATTTTGATTTTAAATTGCTACAAAATTCTGTTCTACAAGTAAATAACTTATAGAACAAAAGTAGTTATTTTAGGGTTTTCAATTTTAAACTATTAACAAAATACTGATCTTCATGTAAATAACTAATAGAACAAAAGTAGTTATTTTAGGGTTTTCAATTTTAAACTATTAACAAAATACTGATCTTCAAGTAAATAACTTATAGAACAGAAGTAGTTAATTTCGAGTTTTTAATTTTAAACTATCAACAAAATGCAGATCTTCAAGTAAATAACTTATAGAACAAAAGTAGTTATTTTAGGGTTTTCAATTTTAAACTATTAACAAAATACTGATCTTCATATACTTAACTTATAGAACAGAAGTAGTTAATTTAGAGTTTTTAATTTTAAACTATTAACAAAATGCAGATCTTCAAGTAAATAACTTATAGAACAAAAGTGGTTATTTTAGGGTTTTCAATTTTAAACTATTAACAAAATACTGATCTTCATATACTTAACTTATAGAACAGAAGTAGTTAATTTAGAGTTTTTAATTTTAAACTATTAGCAAAATTCTGATCTTCAAGTAAATAACTTAAAGAACTAAAGTATTAGTTAGAAGATTTTGATTTTACATTGCTACAAAATTCTGTTCTTCAAGTAAATAACTTATAGAACAAAAGTAGTTATTTTAGGGTTTTCAGTTTTAAACTATTAACAAAATACTGATCTTCATGTAAATAACTTATAGAACAGAAGTAGTTAATTTAGAGTTTTTAATTTTAAACTATTAACAAAATGCAGATCTTCAAGTAAATAACTTAACGAACTAAAGTATTAGTTAGGAGATTTTGATTTTAAATTGCTACAAAATTCTGTTCTACAAGTAAATAACTTATAGAACAAAAGTAGTTATTTTAGAGTTTTCAATTTTAAACTATTAACAATATTCTGATCTTCAAGTAAATAACTTATAGAACAGAAGTAGTTATTTTAGGGTTTTCAATTTTAAACTATTAACAAAATACTGATCTTCATGTAAATAACTTATAGAACAGAAGTAGTTAATTTAGAGTTTTTAATTTTAAACTATTAACAAAATGCAGATCTTCAAGTAAATAACTTATAGAACAAAAGTAGTTATTTTAGGGTTTTTAATTTTAAACTATTAACAATATTCTGATCTTCAAGTAAATAACTTATAGAACAGAAGTAGTTATTTTAGGGTTTTCAATTTTAAACTATATCCAAAATACTGATCTTCATGTAAATAACTTATAGAACAGAAGTAGTTAATTAAGAGTTTTTAATTTTAAACTATTAACAAAATGCAGATCTTCAAGTAAATAACTTATAGAACAAAAGTAGTTATTTTAGGGTTTTCAATTTTAAACTATTAGCAAAATTCTGATCTTCAAGTAAATAACTTAAAGAACTAAAGTATTAGTTAAAAGATTTTGATTTTAAATTGCTACAAAATTCTGTTCTTCAAGTAAATAACTTATAGAACAGAAGTAGTTAATTTAGAGTTTTTAATTTTAAACTATTAACAAAATGCAGATCTTCAAGTAAATAACTTATAGAACAAAAGTAGTTATTTTAGGGTTTTCAATTTTAAACTATTAGCAAAATTCTGATCTTCAAGTAAATAACTTAAAGAACTAAAGTATTAGTTAGAAGATTTTGATTTTACATTGCTACAAAATTCTGTTCTTCAAGTAAATAACTTATAGAACAAAAGTAGTTATTTTAGGGTTTTCAATTTTAAACTATTATCAAAATTCTGATCTTCAAGTAAATAACTTAAGGAACTAAAGTATTAGTTAGAAGATTTTGATTTTAAATTGCTACAAAATTCTCTTCTACAAGTAAATAACTTATAGAACAAAAGTAGTTATTTTAGAGTTTTCTATTTTAAACTATTAACAATATTCTGATCTTCATGTATATAACTTATAGAACAGAAGTAGTTATTTTAGGGTTTTCAATTTTAAACTATTAACAAAATACTGATCTTCATGTAAATAACTTATAGAACAGAAGTAGTTAATTTAGAGTTTTTAATTTTAAACTATTAACAAAATGCAGATCTTCAAGTAAATAACTTATAGAACAAAAGTAGTTATTTTAGGGTTTTCAATTTTAAACTATTAGCAAAATTCTGATCTTCAAGTAAATAACTTAAAGAACTAAAGTATTAGTTAGAAGATTTTGATTTTACATTGCTACAAAATTCTGTTCTTCAAGTAAATAACTTATAGAACAAAAGTAGTTATTTTATAGTTTTCAATTTTAAACTATTAACAATATTCTGATCTTCAAGTAAATAACTTATAGAACAGAAGTAGTTAATTTAGAGTTTTTAATTTTAAACTATTAACAAAATGCAGATCTTCAAGTAAATAACTTATAGAACAAAAGTAGTTAACTTAGAGTTTTTAATTTTAAACTATTAACAAAATTCTGTTCTTCAAGTAAATAACTTATAGAACAAAAGTAGTTATTTTAGAGTTTTCAATTTTAAACTATTAACAAAATTCTGATCTTTAAGTAAATAACTTATAGAACAGAAGTAGTTAATTTAGAGTTTTTAATTTTAAACTACTAACAAAATGCAGATCTTCAAGCAAATAACTTATAGAACAAAATTAGTTATTTTAGGGTTTTCAATTTTTAACTATTAACAAAATTCTGATCTTCAAGTAAATAACTTAAGGAACTAAAGTATTAGTTAGAAGATTTTGATTTTAAATTGCTACAAAATTCTGTTCTACAAGTAAATAACATATAGAACTAAAGTAGTTATTTTAGAGTTTTCAATTTTAAACTATTAACAATATTCTGATCTTCAAGTAAATAACTTATAGAACAAAAGTAGTTATTTTAGGGTTTTTAATTTTAAACTATTAACAAAATTCTGATCTTCGAGTAAATAACTTAAGGAACTAAAGTATTAGTTAGAAGATTTTGATTTTAAATTGCTACAAAATTCTGTTCTACAAGTAAATAACTTATAGAACAAAAGTAGTTATTTTAGGGTTTTCAATTTAAAGCTATTAACAAAATACTGATCTTCATGTAAATAACTTATAGAACAAAAGTAGTTATTTTAGGGTTTTCAATTTTAAACTATTAACAAAATTCTGATCTTCAAGTAAATAACTTAAGGAACTAAAGTATTAGTTAGAAGATTTTGAATTTAAATTGCTACAAAATTCTGTTCTACAAGTAAATAACATATAGAACTAAAGTAGTTATTTTAGAGTTTTCAATTTTAAACTATTAACAATATTCTGATCTTCAAGTAAATAACTTATAGAACAAAATTAGTTATTTTAGGGTTTTCAATTTTAAACTATTATAAAATTCTGATCTTCAAGTAAATAACTTAAAGAACTAAAGTATTAGTTAGAAGATTTTGACTTTACATTGCTACAAAATTCTGTTCTTCAAGTAAATAACTTATAGAACAAAAGTAGTTATTTTAGGGTTTTCAATTTTAAATTATTAACAAAATTCTGATCTTCAAGTAAATAACTTAAGGAACTAAAGTATTAGTTAGAAGATTTTGATTTTAAATTGCTACAAAATTCTGTTCTACAAGTAAATAACTTATAGAACTAAATAGTTATTTTAGAGTTTTCAATTTTAAACTATTAACAATATTCTGATCTTCAAGTAAATAACTTATAGAACAGAAGTAGTTATTTTAGGGTTTTCAATTTTAAACTATATCCAAAATACTGATCTTCATGTAAATAACTTATAGAACAGAAGTAGTTAATTAAGAGTTTTTAATTTTAAACTATTAACAAAATGCAGATCTTCAAGTAAATAACTTATAGAACAAAAGTAGTTATTTTAGGGTTTTCAATTTTAAACTATTAGCAAAATTCTGATCTTCAAGTAAATAACTTAAAGAACTAAAGTATTAGTTAAAAGATTTTGATTTTAAATTGCTACAAAATTCTGTTCTTCATGTAAATAACTTATAGAACAGAAGTAGTTAATTAAGAGTTTTTAATTTTAAACTATTAACAAAATGCAGATCTTCAAGTAAATAACTTATAGAACAAAAGTAGTTATTTTAGGGTTTTCAATTTTAAACTATTAGCAAAATTCTGATCTTCAAGTAAATAACTTAAAGAACTAAAGTATTAGTTAAAAGATTTTGATTTTAAATTGCTACAAAATTCTGTTCTTCAAGTAAATAACTTATAGAACAGAAGTAGTTAATTTAGAGTTTTTAATTTTAAACTATTAACAAAATGCAGATCTTCAAGTAAATAACTTATAGAACAAAAGTAGTTATTTTAGGGTTTTCAATTTTAAACTATTAGCAAAATTCTGATCTTCAAGTAAATAACTTAAAGAACTAAAGTATTAGTTAGAAGATTTTGATTTTACATTGCTACAAAATTCTGTTCTTCAAGTAAATAACTTATAGAACAAAAGTAGTTATTTTAGGGTTTTCAATTTTAAACTATTATCAAAATTCTGATCTTCAAGTAAATAACTTAAGGAACTAAAGTATTAGTTAGAAGATTTTGATTTTAAATTGCTACAAAATTCTCTTCTACAAGTAAATAACTTATAGAACAAAAGTAGTTATTTTAGAGTTTTCTATTTTAAACTATTAACAATATTCTGATCTTCATGTATATAACTTATAGAACAGAAGTAGTTATTTTAGGGTTTTCAATTTTAAACTATTAACAAAATACTGATCTTCATGTAAATAACTTATAGAACAGAAGTAGTTAATTTAGAGTTTTTAATTTTAAACTATTAACAAAATGCAGATCTTCAAGTAAATAACTTATAGAACAAAAGTAGTTATTTTAGGGTTTTCAATTTTAAACTATTAGCAAAATTCTGATCTTCAAGTAAATAACTTAAAGAACTAAAGTATTAGTTAGAAGATTTTGATTTTACATTGCTACAAAATTCTGTTCTTCAAGTAAATAACTTATAGAACAAAAGTAGTTATTTTATAGTTTTCAATTTTAAACTATTAACAATATTCTGATCTTCAAGTAAATAACTTATAGAACAGAAGTAGTTAATTTAGAGTTTTTAATTTTAAACTATTAACAAAATGCAGATCTTCAAGTAAATAACTTATAGAACAAAAGTAGTTAACTTAGAGTTTTTAATTTTAAACTATTAACAAAATTCTGTTCTTCAAGTAAATAACTTATAGAACAAAAGTAGTTATTTTAGAGTTTTCAATTTTAAACTATTAACAAAATTCTGATCTTTAAGTAAATAACTTATAGAACAGAAGTAGTTAATTTAGAGTTTTTAATTTTAAACTACTAACAAAATGCAGATCTTCAAGCAAATAACTTATAGAACAAAATTAGTTATTTTAGGGTTTTCAATTTTTAACTATTAACAAAATTCTGATCTTCAAGTAAATAACTTAAGGAACTAAAGTATTAGTTAGAAGATTTTGATTTTAAATTGCTACAAAATTCTGTTCTACAAGTAAATAACATATAGAACTAAAGTAGTTATTTTAGAGTTTTCAATTTTAAACTATTAACAATATTCTGATCTTCAAGTAAATAACTTATAGAACAAAAGTAGTTATTTTAGGGTTTTTAATTTTAAACTATTAACAAAATTCTGATCTTCGAGTAAATAACTTAAGGAACTAAAGTATTAGTTAGAAGATTTTGATTTTAAATTGCTACAAAATTCTGTTCTACAAGTAAATAACTTATAGAACAAAAGTAGTTATTTTAGGGTTTTCAATTTAAAGCTATTAACAAAATACTGATCTTCATGTAAATAACTTATAGAACAAAAGTAGTTATTTTAGGGTTTTCAATTTTAAACTATTAACAAAATTCTGATCTTCAAGTAAATAACTTAAGGAACTAAAGTATTAGTTAGAAGATTTTGAATTTAAATTGCTACAAAATTCTGTTCTACAAGTAAATAACATATAGAACTAAAGTAGTTATTTTAGAGTTTTCAATTTTAAACTATTAACAATATTCTGATCTTCAAGTAAATAACTTATAGAACAAAATTAGTTATTTTAGGGTTTTCAATTTTAAACTATTATAAAATTCTGATCTTCAAGTAAATAACTTAAAGAACTAAAGTATTAGTTAGAAGATTTTGACTTTACATTGCTACAAAATTCTGTTCTTCAAGTAAATAACTTATAGAACAAAAGTAGTTATTTTAGGGTTTTCAATTTTAAATTATTAACAAAATTCTGATCTTCAAGTAAATAACTTAAGGAACTAAAGTATTAGTTAGAACAAAAGTAGTTATTTTAGGGTTTTCAATTTTAAACTATTAACAAAATTCTGATCTTCAAGTAAATAACTTAAGGAACTTAAGTATTAGTTAGAAGATTTTGATTTTAAATTGCTACAAAATTCTGTTCTACAAGTAAATAACTTATAGAACAAAAGTAGTTATTTTAGGGTTTTCAATTTTAAACTATTAACAAAATACTGATCTTCATGTAAATAACTAATAGAACAAAAGTAGTTATTTTAGGGTTTTCAATTTTAAACTATTAACAAAATACTGATCTTCAAGTAAATAACTTATAGAACAGAAGTAGTTAATTTATAGTTTTTAATTTTAAACTATTAACAAAATGCAGATCTTCAAGTAAATAACTTATAGAACAAAAGTAGTTATTTTAGGGTTTTCAATTTTAAACTATTAACAAAATACTGATCTTCATATACTTAACTTATAGAACAGAAGTAGTTAATTTAGAGTTTTTAATTTTAAACTATTAACAAAATGCAGATCTTGAAGTAAATAACTTATAGAACAAAAGTGGTTATTTTAGGGTTTTCAATTTTAAACTATTAACAAAATACTGATCTTCATATACTTAACTTATAGAACAGAAGTAGTTAATTTAGAGTTTTTAATTTTAAACTATTAGCAAAATTCTGATCTTCAAGTAAATAACTTAAAGAACTAAAGTATTAGTTAGAAGATTTTGATTTTACATTGCTACAAAATTCTGTTCTTCAAGTAAATAACTTATAGAACAAAAGTAGTTATTTTAGGGTTTTCAATTTTAAACTATTAACAAAATACTGATCTTCATGTAAATAACTTATAGAACAGAAGTAGTTAATTTAGAGTTTTTAATTTTAAACTATTAACAAAATGCAGATCTTCAAGTAAATAACTTATAGAACAAAAGTAGTTATTTTAGGGTTTTCAATTTTAAACTATTAACAAAATTCTGATCTTCAAGTAAATAACTTAAGGATCTAAAGTATTAGTTAGGAGATTTTGATTTTAAATTGCTACAAAATTCTGTTCTACAAGTAAATAACTTATAGAACAAAAGTAGCTATTTTAGAGTTTTCAATTTTAAACTATTAACAATATTCTGATCTTCAAGTAAATAACTTATAGAACAGAAGTAGTTATTTTAGGGTTTTCAATTTTAAACTATTAACAAAATACTGATCTTCATGTAAATAACTTATAGAACAGAAGTAGTTAATTAAGAGTTTTTAATTTTAAACTATTAACAAAATGCAGATCTTCAAGTAAATAACTTATAGAACAAAATTAGTTATTTTAGGGTTTTCAATTTTAAACTATTATAAAATTCTGATCTTCAAGTAAATAACTTAAAGAACTAAAGTATTAGTTAGAAGATTTTGACTTTACATTGCTACAAAATTCTGTTCTTCAAGTAAATAACTTATAGAACAAAAGTAGTTATTTTAGGGTTTTCAATTTTAAACTATTAACAAAATTCTGATCTTCAAGTAAATAACTTAAGGAACTAAAGTATTAGTTAGAAGATTTTGATTTTAAATTGCTACAAAATTCTGTTCTACAAATAAATAACTTATAGAACTGAATAGTTATTTTAGAGTTTTCAATTTTAAACTATTAACAATATTCTGATCTTCAAGTAAATAACTTATAGAACAAAAGTAGTTATTTTAGGGTTTTCAATTTTAAACTATTAACAAAATTCTGATCTTCAAGTAAATAACTTAAGGAACTAAAGTATTTGTTAGAAGATTTTGATTTTAAATTGCTACAAAATTCTGTTCTACAAGTAAATAACTTATAGAACAAAAGTAGTTATTTTAGGGTTTTCAATTTTAAACTATTAACAAAATACTGATCTTCATGTAAATAACTAATAGAACAAAAGTAGTTATTTTAGGGTTTTCAATTTTAAACTATTAACAAAATACTGATCTTCAAGTAAATAACTTATAGAACAGAAGTAGTTAATTTAGAGTTTATAATTTTAAACTATTAACAAAATGCAGATCTTCAAGTAAATAACTTATAGAACAAAAGTAGTTATTTTAGGGTTTTCAATTTTAAACTATTAACAAAATACTGATCTTCATATACTTAACTTATAGAACAGAAGTAGTTAATTTAGAGTTTTTAATTTTAAACTATTAACAAAATGCAGATCTTCAAGTAAATAACTTATAGAACAAAAGTGGTTATTTTAGGGTTTTCAATTTTAAACTATTAACAAAATACTGATCTTCATCATATACTTATATACTTCATATACTTAACTTATAGAACAGAGGTAGTTAATTTAGAGTTTTTAATTTTAAACTATTAGCAAAATTCTGATCTTCAAGTAAATAACTTAAAGAACTAAAGTATTAGTTAGAAGATTTTGATTTTACATTGCTACAAAATTCTGTTCTTCAAGTAAATAACTTATAGAACAAAAGTAGTTATTTTAGGGTTTTCAATTTTAAACTATTAACAAAATACTGATCTTCATATACTTAACTTATAGAACAGAAGTAGTTAATTTAGAGTTTTTAATTTTAAACTATTAACAAAATGCAGATCTTCAAGTAAATAACTTATAGAACAAAAGTGGTTATTTTAGGGTTTTCAATTTTAAACTATTAACAAAATACTGATCTTCATATACTTAACTTATAGAACAGAAGTAGTTAATTTAGAGTTTTTAATTTTAAACTATTAGCAAAATTCTGATCTTCAAGTAAATAACTTAAAGAACTAAAGTATTAGTTAGAAGATTTTGATTTTAAATTGCTACAAAATTCTGTTCTACAAGTAAATAACTTATAGAACAAAAGTAGTTATTTTAGGGTTTTCAATTTTAAACTATTAACAAAATACTGATCTTCATGTAAATAACTTATACAACAAAAGTAGTTATTTTAGGGTTTTCAATTTTAAACTATTAACAAAATTCTGATCTTCAAGTAAATAACTTAAGGAACTAAAGTATTAGTTAGAAGATTTTGATTTTAAATTGCTACAAAATTCTGTTCTACAAGTAAATAACTTATAGAACAAAAGTAGTTATTTTAGGGTTTTCAATTTTAAACTATTAACAAAATACTGATCTTCATGTAAATAACTTATACAACAAAAGTAGTTATTTTAGGGTTTTCAATTTTAAACTATTAACAAAATTCTGATCTTCAAGTAAATAACTTAAGGAACTAAAGTATTAGTTAGAAGATTTTGATTTTAAATTGCTACAAAATTCTGTTCTACAAGTAAATAACATATAGAACTAAAGTAGTTATTTTAGAGTTTTCAATTTTAAACTATTAACAATAATCTGATCTTCTAGTAAATAACTTATAGAACAAAAGTAGTTATTTTAGGGTTTTCAATTTTAAACTATTAACAAAATTCTGATCTTCAAGTAAATAACTTAAGGAACTAAAGTATTAGTTAGAAGATTTTGATTTTAAATTGCTACAAAATTCTGTTCTACAAGTAAATAACATATAGAACTAAAGTAGTTATTTTAGAGTTTTTAATTTTAAAGTATTAACAAAATGCAGATCTTCATATACTTAACTTATAGAACAGAAGTAGTTAATTTAGAGTTTTTAATTTTAAACTATTAACAAAATGCAGATCTTCAAGTAAATAACTTATAGAACAAAAGTAGTTATTTTAGGGTTTTCAATTTTAAACTATTAACAAAATTCTGATCTTCATGTAAATAACTTATACAACAAAAGTAGTTATTTTAGGGTTTTCAATTTTAAACTATTAACAAAATTCTGATCTTCAAGTAAATAACTTAAGGAACTAAAGTATTAGTTAGAAGATTTTGATTTTAAATTGCTACAAAATTCTGTTCTACAAGTAAATAACATATAGAACTAAAGTAGTTATTTTAGAGTTTTCAATTTTAAACTATTAACAATATTCTGATCTTCTAGTAAATAACTTATAGAACAAAAGTAGTCAAAAGGGTCCGTCAAGTTGGCCCCTCCATTTTGGAATTTGATATTTTTTTCTTCGTAATTTGGAAGTGCTTGCGAAGTGCTGGCGAGTGCTGTAAATTATTTTGAAAGTGCTGGGTTCGTTAATTTTTTATTGGCAAAATACCGTTTTTGGGCCGAGAGGGGCCAACTTGACGCACCCCCTCCACTTTGGAATTTTTGATTTTTTAAGAATTTATTGGAAAGTGCTTGCGAAGTGCTGGCGAATGCTGTAATTGTTTTTGAAAGTGCTGGGTCCGTTAAATTTTTATTAAGAAATTAAAATTTGAAAATTTGGAGGGGCCAACTTGACGCACCCCCTCCACTTTGGAATTTAAAATTTTTTAACAATTTATTGGAAAGTGCTTGCGAAGTGCTGGCGAATGCTGTAATTTTTTTTGAAAGTGCTGGGTCCGTTAAATTTTTATTAAGAATTGAAATATCGACAATTGACAAAAACGTCAAGTTGGCCCCTCCTTTTTTCAATTTTTTAATTTATTAAATTTTTCTTTATATTATTTAAAACTACTCTTGAAGTGCTGGCGAATGCTGTAAATTTTTTTAAGATACTCATTTTATTAAAAAAATTAAAAAATATGCTCCGAGCAAGATGCATCGAAGTTGGAAAAGCTTTGAAAACTAGTTTTCAACAAATTGATGTTTATTTATTTATTTTTGTTTATACAAATTAATTATAAATTTAAAGAACTTTTTTAAGATGCCAAAAAAAGTGTACATACAATTGATTTTTCAGGATTGCAGTAATTATCTACTTTTTCTTTTAAATCGTTGTATACTTCCCATTTTCCATGCAATCGTTTAGCATATGCCACAAAATGACCCACTTGTACGTTACTCGGGTTAGTTTTCAACAATTCCTCTTAAATGGTAATCTTTGTTTTTTACTGCTATTGTGGAAGGGATACTTGACAATTGAGATATGTTATCTTCTCCACTATGAGTTAACCATTCTATGAATAAATAGTTGCTATCCAAAACAAATTCTGTACTTCAGGTTTTCGTTTCACATGTAGTGCAAAATAACAATTGATTTTGAATTATATTATTTAAATTATTTTCAATATCTCTTCCGACAATGCTAACACATGCGCTAGGGAATTCATCAGATCTTTTGCAATTTAGGCACACAGATTTTTCAATGTTGGTCCAGGATAAATATTGGTTATTCATTAATTTTGTTAGTAATTCCCGCATTGTGCATACTGCCGAAATTGTTTTTACTTTGGATATTGTTTTTCCTTCAAACAGGTCCGATAAAATTTTGGCTCTCAAGCCATAGACACTCCTATCTACCTTACCGCTAGATAATTTCAATATAATTTGAAAAATATTGTTATTTTCTTCAAAAATCGAATTATTGCTTAGTTTGTCTTGATCGCAAAGAGACGTTGTCAGAATTTGTATTAGACTGTCGAAAGCACATGTGTTGATAACGACACATTTGATTTTATCAATTTTAATTGGTTTTAAATGAGGAGAACTCCCATTTCTGAGGAAACCAATTGGAATAGTGTTTCTTTTATCATTCAAATTTAAATATTTCCATTCTTTTTGAGGTTCTAAATAGGATCTTCGTGGACGTGTTGCGTTTGAAGCTCCCAGTCCTCGCCAATTTTCAATAGCTTCATCTTCTTCTGCCTTTAAATTGTTGAAATTTGTAATAGGAGAAACATAGATATTTACGTCATTATTTGTAGTTTCTGAATCAATTTTGTTACTTTCTTCATCTTCATCTTCTTTTTCATCATTATCATCATCAGTTGCATCATCGAAACAAATACTTGTAGCATCATTTTTGTTAGCTTCAATTAATGTTACTTCTTGAAAATCTTGATGTTTACTTTTGTCTTCTCTTTCCTTTACTTTCTTTATTGCCGTTGTTTCATTTGCGTTGATTAATTTCATTGTGCCTTCCAAATAATTAATATGTTGTGTAATAAAATTATCTGGGCGAACGGGGAGCTGTGTTCCAGAGAAGGCTCGATTTTTTATATTATTAAAATTGCTTTCCACCGGGGCACTCGATGCAATTGATGAAGAATTAGGAAAAAATGGAATCATAATACCTGTCCATAAAGGCAATAGTTTGGCTAAATTAATAATATCGGGGATTAATTTCGGAACAAATTGCAGGTTATCTATTTCACCATCAGAAGACAGAAATTGTTTTGATTCTTGAACAATACTAATGACCCATTCTTTAAACAAGGAATTATTGAATGAAGATAATTTACAGAGCCGGAACTAGGGTATGACGCGCCCGTGGCAATTTTAAAATTTGCGCCTCTAGTGGGGGGGTCTGTAGCACAAAACGTCAAAGTAAATTTTTTGAAGTTTTCAAGGTCAAGCGTTCTATTTTCAAGTTAAAAAATTTCAATACAAAAATATTATCTCATAAAATATAGCTTTAATAAAGCAAATTTATTTAAAAAAATATTAAAGAACTAAGTATCCTGCTCATCTTTTATTATATTTTATATTCTAGAATTTTATTTCACGTTTTATTTTAGAAGGGGTTTGAACCTCCAAAACATCTCCTTAGATACGGCCCTGCTTGCCAGGATTTACGAACTTATATAAGGGGGGTGTTTAGGATATCTGGACACCCCCTTATATTATATATTTATATTTATTGTTATAGTACGAAAAACATAATTACGTTATAATTAGGTACCATAGATTTTTATTTATTTTCTTCAATATATCTTTTTTCTTCTTTTATATCTTTTATATCTTCTAATATACCAAAATTGTTTAGTTGGTATTAGAAAGATTATCGGATAGTTTCGTTTGGATTAAATAGATTAAATGGTATAGAAAGTAGTTGTATAGAAGCCTTGAGCTTCGGTAATCGGAGTTCCACCTCGTTTAAAGAATTAAAGAGTAAAATTAAAAATTAGAGGGCAAAGTATATTTTTTAAAGAAATAGAATGGAATTTGTACTAAAACGACGACCTCTAAATATTTACCAATGAAATTATAAAATCCGTATATATTATAAAATCTAGATTGACCTATAGATCCCAAAGAAACATCAATTTGTTGAAAACTAGTTTTCAAAGCTTTTCCAACTTCGATGCATCTTGCTCGGAGCATATTTTTTAATTTTTTTAATAAAATGAGTATCTTAAAAAAATTTACAGCATTCGCCAGCACTTCAAGAGTAGTTTTAAATAATATAAAGAAAAATTTAATAAATTAAAAAATTGAAAAAAGGAGGGGCCAACTTGACGTTTTTGTCAATTGTCGATATTTCAATTCTTAATAAAAATTTAACGGACCCAGCACTTTCAAAAAAAATTACAGCATTCGCCAGCACTTCGCAAGCACTTTCCAATAAATTGTTAAAAAATTTTAAATTCCAAAGTGGAGGGGGTGCGTCAAGTTGGCCCCTCCAAATTTTCAAATTTTAATTTCTTAATAAAAATTTAACGGACCCAGCACTTTCAAAAAAAATTACAGCATTCGCCAGCACTTCGCAAGCACTTTCCAATAAATTCTTAAAAAATCAAAAATTCCAAAGTGGAGGGGGTGCGTCAAGTTGGCCCCTCTCGGCCCAAAAACGGCATTTTGCCAATAAAAAATTAACGAACCCAGCACTTTCAAAATAATTTACAGCACTCGCCAGCACTTCGCAAGCACTTCCAAATTACGAAGAAAAAAATATCAAATTCCAAAATGGAGGGGCCAACTTGACGGACCCGTTATTTTAGGGTTTTCAATTTTAAACTATTAACAAAATTCTGATCTTCAAGTAAATAACTTAAGGAACTAAAGTATTAGTTAGAAGATTTTGATTTTAAATTGCTACAAAATTCTGTTCTACAAGTAAATAACATATAGAACTAAAGTAGTTATTTTAGAGTTTTTAATTTTAAACTATTAACAAAATGCAGATCTTCATATACTTAACTTATAGAACAGAAGTAGTTAATTTAGAGTTTTTAATTTTAAACTATTAGCAAAATTCTGATCTTCAAGTAAATAACTTAAAGAACTAAAGTATTAGTTAGAAGATTTTGATTTTACATTGCTACAAAATTCTGTTCTTCAAGTAAATAACTTATAGAACAAAAGTAGTTATTTTAGGGTTTTCAATTTTAAACTATTAACAAAATTCTGATCTTCAAGTAAATAACTTAAGGAACTAAAGTATTAGTTAGAAGATTTTGATTTTAAATTGCTACAAAATTCTGTTCTACAAGTAAATAACATATAGAACGAAAGTAGTTATTTTAGGGTTTTCAATTTTAAACTATTAACAAAATACTGATCTTCATATACTTAACTTATAGAACAGAAGTAGTTAATTTAGAGTTTTTAATTTTAAACTATTAGCAAAATTCTGATCTTCAAGTAAATAACTTAAAGAACTAAAGTATTAGTTAGAAGATTTTGATTTTACATTGCTACAAAATTCTGTTCTTCAAGTAAATAACTTATAGAACAAAAGTAGTTATTTTAGAGTTTTCAATTTTAAACTATTAACAATATTCTGATCTTCATATACTTAACTTATAGAACAGAAGTAGTTAATTTAGAGTTTTTAATTTTAAACTATTAACAAAATGCAGATCTTCAAGTAAATAACTTATAGAACAAAAGTGGTTATTTTAGGGTTTTCAATTTTAAACTATTAACAAAATACTGATCTTCATATACTTAACTTATAGAACAGAAGTAGTTAATTTAGAGTTTTTAATTTTAAACTATTAGCAAAATTCTGATCTTCAAGTAAATAACTTAAAGAACTAAAGTATTAGTTAGAAGATTTTGATTTTAAATTGCTACAAAATTCTGTTCTACAAGTAAATAACTTATAGAACAAAAGTAGTTATTTTAGGGTTTTCAATTTTAAACTATTAACAAAATACTGATCTTCATGTAAATAACTTATACAACAAAAGTAGTTATTTTAGGGTTTTCAATTTTAAACTATTAACAAAATTCTGATCTTCAAGTAAATAACTTAAGGAACTAAAGTATTAGTTAGAAGATTTTGATTTTAAATTGCTACAAAATTCTGTTCTACAAGTAAATAACTTATAGAACAAAAGTAGTTATTTTAGGGTTTTCAATTTTAAACTATTAACAAAATACTGATCTTCATGTAAATAACTTATACAACAAAAGTAGTTATTTTAGGGTTTTCAATTTTAAACTATTAACAAAATTCTGATCTTCAAGTAAATAACTTAAGGAACTAAAGTATTAGTTAGAAGATTTTGATTTTAAATTGCTACAAAATTCTGTTCTACAAGTAAATAACATATAGAACTAAAGTAGTTATTTTAGAGTTTTCAATTTTAAACTATTAACAATAATCTGATCTTCTAGTAAATAACTTATAGAACAAAAGTAGTTATTTTAGGGTTTTCAATTTTAAACTATTAACAAAATTCTGATCTTCAAGTAAATAACTTAAGGAACTAAAGTATTAGTTAGAAGATTTTGATTTTAAATTGCTACAAAATTCTGTTCTACAAGTAAATAACATATAGAACTAAAGTAGTTATTTTAGAGTTTTTAATTTTAAAGTATTAACAAAATGCAGATCTTCATATACTTAACTTATAGAACAGAAGTAGTTAATTTAGAGTTTTTAATTTTAAACTATTAACAAAATGCAGATCTTCAAGTAAATAACTTATAGAACAAAAGTAGTTATTTTAGGGTTTTCAATTTTAAACTATTAACAAAATTCTGATCTTCAAGTAAATAACTTAAGGAACTAAAGTATTAGTTAGAAGATTTTGATTTTAAATTGCTACAAAATTCTGTTCTACAAGTAAATAACATATAGAACTAAAGTAGTTATTTTAGAGTTTTCAATTTTAAACTATTAACAATATTCTGATCTTCTAGTAAATAACTTATAGAACAAAAGTAGTTATTTTAGCGTTTTCAATTTTAAACTATTAACAAAATTCTGATCTTCAAGTAAATAACTTAAGGAACTAAAGTATTAGTTAGAAGATTTTGATTTTAAATTGCTACAAAATTCTGTTCTACAAGTAAATAACATATAGAACTAAAGTAGTTATTTTAGAGTTTTTAATTTTAAACTATTAACAAAATGCAGATCTTCATATACTTAACTTATAGAACAGAAGTAGTTAATTTAGAGTTTTTAATTTTAAACTATTAGCAAAATTCTGATCTTCAAGTAAATAACTTAAAGAACTAAAGTATTAGTTAGAAGATTTTGATTTTACATTGCTACAAAATTCTGTTCTTCAAGTAAATAACTTATAGAACAAAAGTAGTTATTTTAGGGTTTTCAATTTTAAACTATTAACAAAATTCTGATCTTCAAGTAAATAACTTAAGGAACTAAAGTATTAGTTAGAAGATTTTGATTTTAAATTGCTACAAAATTCTGTTCTACAAGTAAATAACATATAGAACGAAAGTAGTTATTTTAGGGTTTTCAATTTTAAACTATTAACAAAATACTGATCTTCATATACTTAACTTATAGAACAGAAGTAGTTAATTTAGAGTTTTTAATTTTAAACTATTAGCAAAATTCTGATCTTCAAGTAAATAACTTAAAGAACTAAAGTATTAGTTAGAAGATTTTGATTTTACATTGCTACAAAATTCTGTTCTTCAAGTAAATAACTTATAGAACAAAAGTAGTTATTTTAGAGTTTTCAATTTTAAACTATTAACAATATTCTGATCTTCAAGTAAATAACTTATAGAACAGAAGTAGTTATTTTAGGGTTTTCAATTTTAAACTATTAACAAAATACTGATCTTCATGTAAATAACTTATAGAACAGAAGTAGTTAATTAAGAGTTTTTAATTTTAAACTATTAACAAAATGCAGATCTTCAAGTAAATAACTTATAGAACAAAAGTAGTTATTTTAGGGTTTTCAATTTTAAACTATTAACAAAATTCTGATCTTCAAGTAAATAACTTAAGGAACTAAAGTATTAGTTAGAAGATTTTGAATTTAAATTGCTACAAAATTCTGTTCTACAAGTAAATAACTTATAGAACAAAAGTAGTTATTTTAGAGTTTTCAATTTTAAACTATTAACAATATTCTGATCTTCAAGTAAATAACTTATAGAACAGAAGTAGTTATTTTAGGGTTTTCAATTTTAAACTATTAACAAAATACTGATCTTCATGTAAATAACTTATAGAACAGAAGTAGTTAATTAAGAGTTTTTAATTTTAAACTATTAACAAAATGCAGATCTTCAAGTAAATAACTTATAGAACAAAAGTAGTTATTTTAGGGTTTTCAATTTTAAACTATTAACAAAATTCTGATCTTCAAGTAAATAACTTGAGGAACTAAAGTATTAGTTAGAAGATTTTGATTTTAAATTGCTACAAAATTCTGTTCTACAAGTAAATAACTTATAGAACAAAAGTAGTTATTTTAGAGTTTTCAATTTTAAACTATTAACAATATTCTGATCTTCATGTATATAACTTATAGAACAGAAGTAGTTATTTTAGGGTTTTCAATTTTAAACTATTAACAAAATACTGATCTTCATGTAAATAACTTATAGAACAGAAGTAGTTAATTTAGAGTTTTTAATTTTAAACTATTAACAAAATGCAGATCTTCAAGTAAATAACTTATAGAACAAAAGTAGTTATTTTAGGGTTTTCAATTTTAAACTATTAGCAAAATTCTGATCTTCAAGTAAATAACTTAAAGAACTAAAGTATTAGTTAGAAGATTTTGATTTTACATTGCTACAAAATTCTGTTCTTCAAGTAAATAACTTATAGAACAAAAGTAGTTATTTTAGAGTTTTCAATTTTAAACTTTTAACAATATTCTGATCTTCAAGTAAATAACTTATAGAACAGAAGTAGTTAATTTAGAGTTTTTAATTTTAAACTATTAACAAAATGCAGATCTTCAAGTAAATAACTTATAGAACAAAAGTACTTAACTTAGAGTTTTTAATTTTAAACTATTAACAAAATTCTGTTCTTCAAGTAAATAACTTATAGAACAAAAGTAGTTATTTTAGAGTTTTCAATTTTAAACTATTAACAAAATTCTGATCTTCAAGTAAATAACTTATAGAACAGAAGTAGTTAATTTAGAGTTTTTAATTTTAAACTATTAACAAAATGCAGATCTTCATATACTTAACTTATAGAACAGAAGTAGTTAATTTAGAGTTTTTAATTTTAAACTATTAGCAAAATTCTGATCTTCAAGTAAATAACTTAAAGAACTAAAGTATTAGTTAGAAGATTTTGATTTTACATTGCTACAAAATTCTGTTCTTCAAGTAAATAACTTATAGAACAAAAGTAGTTATTTTAGGGTTTTCAATTTTAAACTATTAACAAAATTCTGATCTTCAAGTAAATAACTTAAGGAACTAAAGTATTAGTTAGAAGATTTTGATTTTAAATTGCTACAAAATTCTGTTCTACAAGTAAATAACATATAGAACGAAAGTAGTTATTTTAGGGTTTTCAATTTTAAACTATTAACAAAATACTGATCTTCATATACTTAACTTATAGAATAGAAGTAGTTAATTTAGAGTTTTTAATTTTAAACTATTAGCAAAATTCTGATCTTCAAGTAAATAACTTAAAGAACTAAAGTATTAGTTAGAAGATTTTGATTTTACATTGCTACAAAATTCTGTTCTTCAAGTAAATAACTTATAGAACAAAAGTAGTTATTTTAGGGTTTTCAATTTTAAACTATTAACAAAATATTGATCTTCATGTAAATAACTTATAGAACAGAAGTAGTTAATTAAGAGTTTTTAATTTTAAACTATTAACAAAATGCAGATCTTCAAGTAAATAACTTATAGAACAAAAGTAGTTATTTTAGGGTTTTCAATTTTAAACTATTAACAAAATTCTGATCTTCAAGTAAATAACTTAAGGAACTAAAGTATTAGTTAGAAGATTTTGATTTTAAATTGCTACAAAATTCTGTTCTACAAGTAAATAACTTATAGAACAAAAGTAGTTATTTTAGAGTTTTCAATTTTAAACTATTAGCAAAATTCTGATCTTCAAGTAAATAACTTAAAGAACTAAAGTATTAGTTAGAAGATTTTGATTTTACATTGCTACAAAATTCTGTTCTTCAAGTAAATAACTTATAGAACAAAAGTAGTTATTTTAGAGTTTTCAATTTTAAACTATTAACAATATTCTGATCTTCAAGTAAATAACTTATAGAACAGAAGTAGTTATTTTAGGGTTTTCAATTTTAAACTATTAACAAAATACTGATCTTCATGTAAATAACTTATAGAACAGAAGTAGTTAATTAAGAGTTTTTAATTTTAAACTATTAACAAAATGCAGATCTTCAAGTAAATAACTTATAGAACAAAAGTAGTTATTTTAGGGTTTTCAATTTTAAACTATTAACAAAATTCTGATCTTCAAGTAAATAACTTAAGGAACTAAAGTATTAGTTAGAAGATTTTGATTTTAAATTGCTACAAAATTCTGTTCTACAAGTAAATAACTTATAGAACAAAAGTAGTTATTTTAGAGTTTTCAATTTTAAACTATTAACAATATTCTGATCTTCAAGTAAATAACTTATAGAACAGAAGTAGTTATTTTAGGGTTTTCAATTTTAAACTATTAACAAAATACTGATCTTCATGTAAATAACTTATAGAACAGAAGTAGTTAATTAAGAGTTTTTAATTTTAAACTATTAACAAAATGCAGATCTTCAAGTAAATAACTTATAGAACAGAAGTAGTTAATTTAGAGTTTTTAATTTTAAACTATTAACAAAATGCAGATCTTCATATACTTAACTTATAGAACAGAAGTAGTTAATTTAGAGTTTTTAATTTTAAACTATTAGCAAAATTCTGATCTTCAAGTAAATAACTTAAAGAACTAAAGTATTAGTTAGAAGATTTTGATTTTACATTGCTACAAAATTCTGTTCTTCAAGTAAATAACTTATAGAACAAAAGTAGTTATTTTAGGGTTTTCAATTTTAAACTATTAACAAAATTCTGATCTTCAAGTAAATAACTTAAGGAACTAAAGTATTAGTTAGAAGATTTTGATTTTAAATTGCTACAAAATTCTGTTCTACAAGTAAATAACATATAGAACGAAAGTAGTTATTTTAGGGTTTTCAATTTTAAACTATTAACAAAATACTGATCTTCATATACTTAACTTATAGAATAGAAGTAGTTAATTTAGAGTTTTTAATTTTAAACTATTAGCAAAATTCTGATCTTCAAGTAAATAACTTAAAGAACTAAAGTATTAGTTAGAAGATTTTGATTTTACATTGCTACAAAATTCTGTTCTTCAAGTAAATAACTTATAGAACAAAAGTAGTTATTTTAGGGTTTTCAATTTTAAACTATTAACAAAATACTGATCTTCATGTAAATAACTTATAGAACAGAAGTAGTTAATTTAGAGTTTTTAATTTTAAACTATTAACAAAATGCAGATCTTCAAGTAAATAACTTATAGAACAAAAGTAGTTATTTTAGGGTTTTCAATTTTAAACTATTAACAAAATTCTTATCTTCAAGTAAATAACTTAAGGAACTAAAGTATTAGTTAGGAGATTTTGATTTTAAATTGCTACAAAATTCTGTTCTACAAGTAAATAACTTATAGAACAAAAGTAGTTATTTTAGAGTTTTCAATTTTAAACTATTAACAATATTCTGATCTTCAAGTAAATAACTTATAGAACAGAAGTAGTTATTTTAGGGTTTTCAATTTTAAACTATTAACAAAATACTGATCTTCATGTAAATAACTTATAGAACAGAAGTAGTTAATTAAGAGTTTTTAATTTTAAACTATTAACAAAATGCAGATCTTCAAGTAAATAACTTATAGAACAAAAGTAGTTATTTTAGGGTTTTCAATTTTAAACTATTAACAAAATTCTGATCTTCAAGTAAATAACTTAAGGAACTAAAGTATTAGTTAGAAGATTTTGATTTTAAATTGCTACAAAATTCTGTTCTACAAGTAAATAACTTATAGAACAAAAGTAGTTATTTTAGAGTTTTCAATTTTAAACTATTAACAATATTCTGATCTTCAAGTAAATAACTTATAGAACAGAAGTAGTTATTTTAGGGTTTTCAATTTTAAACTATTAACAAAATACTGATCTTCATGTAAATAACTTATAGAACAGAAGTAGTTAATTAAGAGTTTTTAATTTTAAACTATTAACAAAATGCAGATCTTCAAGTAAATAACTTATAGAACAAAAGTAGTTATTTTAGGGTTTTCAATTTTAAACTATTAACAAAATTCTGATCTTCAAGTAAATAACTTAAGGAACTAAAGTATTAGTTAGAAGATTTTGATTTTAAATTGCTACAAAATTCTGTTCTACAAGTAAATAACTTATAGAACAAAAGTAGTTATTTTAGAGTTTTCAATTTTAAACTATTAACAATATTCTGATCTTCATGTATATAACTTATAGAACAGAAGTAGTTATTTTAGGGTTTTCAATTTTAAACTATTAACAAAATACTGATCTTCATGTAAATAACTTATAGAACAGAAGTAGTTAATTTAGAGTTTTTAATTTTAAACTATTAACAAAATGCAGATCTTCAAGTAAATAACTTATAGAACAAAAGTAGTTATTTTAGGGTTTTCAATTTTAAACTATTAGCAAAATTCTGATCTTCAAGTAAATAACTTAAAGAACTAAAGTATTAGTTAGAAGATTTTGATTTTACATTGCTACAAAATTCTGTTCTTCAAGTAAATAACTTATAGAACAAAAGTAGTTATTTTAGAGTTTTCAATTTTAAACTTTTAACAATATTCTGATCTTCAAGTAAATAACTTATAGAACAGAAGTAGTTAATTTAGAGTTTTTAATTTTAAACTATTAACAAAATGCAGATCTTCAAGTAAATAACTTATAGAACAAAAGTACTTAACTTAGAGTTTTTAATTTTAAACTATTAACAAAATTCTGTTCTTCAAGTAAATAACTTATAGAACAAAAGTAGTTATTTTAGAGTTTTCAATTTTAAACTATTAACAAAATTCTGATCTTCAAGTAAATAACTTATAGAACAGAAGTAGTTAATTTAGAGTTTTTAATTTTAAACTATTAACAAAATGCAGATCTTCATATACTTAACTTATAGAACAGAAGTAGTTAATTTAGAGTTTTTAATTTTAAACTATTAGCAAAATTCTGATCTTCAAGTAAATAACTTAAAGAACTAAAGTATTAGTTAGAAGATTTTGATTTTACATTGCTACAAAATTCTGTTCTTCAAGTAAATAACTTATAGAACAAAAGTAGTTATTTTAGGGTTTTCAATTTTAAACTATTAACAAAATTCTGATCTTCAAGTAAATAACTTAAGGAACTAAAGTATTAGTTAGAAGATTTTGATTTTAAATTGCTACAAAATTCTGTTCTACAAGTAAATAACATATAGAACGAAAGTAGTTATTTTAGGGTTTTCAATTTTAAACTATTAACAAAATACTGATCTTCATATACTTAACTTATAGAATAGAAGTAGTTAATTTAGAGTTTTTAATTTTAAACTATTAGCAAAATTCTGATCTTCAAGTAAATAACTTAAAGAACTAAAGTATTAGTTAGAAGATTTTGATTTTACATTGCTACAAAATTCTGTTCTTCAAGTAAATAACTTATAGAACAAAAGTAGTTATTTTAGGGTTTTCAATTTTAAACTATTAACAAAATATTGATCTTCATGTAAATAACTTATAGAACAGAAGTAGTTAATTAAGAGTTTTTAATTTTAAACTATTAACAAAATGCAGATCTTCAAGTAAATAACTTATAGAACAAAAGTAGTTATTTTAGGGTTTTCAATTTTAAACTATTAACAAAATTCTGATCTTCAAGTAAATAACTTAAGGAACTAAAGTATTAGTTAGAAGATTTTGATTTTAAATTGCTACAAAATTCTGTTCTACAAGTAAATAACTTATAGAACAAAAGTAGTTATTTTAGAGTTTTCAATTTTAAACTATTAGCAAAATTCTGATCTTCAAGTAAATAACTTAAAGAACTAAAGTATTAGTTAGAAGATTTTGATTTTACATTGCTACAAAATTCTGTTCTTCAAGTAAATAACTTATAGAACAAAAGTAGTTATTTTAGAGTTTTCAATTTTAAACTATTAACAATATTCTGATCTTCAAGTAAATAACTTATAGAACAGAAGTAGTTATTTTAGGGTTTTCAATTTTAAACTATTAACAAAATACTGATCTTCATGTAAATAACTTATAGAACAGAAGTAGTTAATTAAGAGTTTTTAATTTTAAACTATTAACAAAATGCAGATCTTCAAGTAAATAACTTATAGAACAAAAGTAGTTATTTTAGGGTTTTCAATTTTAAACTATTAACAAAATTCTGATCTTCAAGTAAATAACTTAAGGAACTAAAGTATTAGTTAGAAGATTTTGATTTTAAATTGCTACAAAATTCTGTTCTACAAGTAAATAACTTATAGAACAAAAGTAGTTATTTTAGAGTTTTCAATTTTAAACTATTAACAATATTCTGATCTTCAAGTAAATAACTTATAGAACAGAAGTAGTTATTTTAGGGTTTTCAATTTTAAACTATTAACAAAATACTGATCTTCATGTAAATAACTTATAGAACAGAAGTAGTTAATTAAGAGTTTTTAATTTTAAACTATTAACAAAATGCAGATCTTCAAGTAAATAACTTATAGAACAGAAGTAGTTAATTTAGAGTTTTTAATTTTAAACTATTAACAAAATGCAGATCTTCATATACTTAACTTATAGAACAGAAGTAGTTAATTTAGAGTTTTTAATTTTAAACTATTAGCAAAATTCTGATCTTCAAGTAAATAACTTAAAGAACTAAAGTATTAGTTAGAAGATTTTGATTTTACATTGCTACAAAATTCTGTTCTTCAAGTAAATAACTTATAGAACAAAAGTAGTTATTTTAGGGTTTTCAATTTTAAACTATTAACAAAATTCTGATCTTCAAGTAAATAACTTAAGGAACTAAAGTATTAGTTAGAAGATTTTGATTTTAAATTGCTACAAAATTCTGTTCTACAAGTAAATAACATATAGAACGAAAGTAGTTATTTTAGGGTTTTCAATTTTAAACTATTAACAAAATACTGATCTTCATATACTTAACTTATAGAATAGAAGTAGTTAATTTAGAGTTTTTAATTTTAAACTATTAGCAAAATTCTGATCTTCAAGTAAATAACTTAAAGAACTAAAGTATTAGTTAGAAGATTTTGATTTTACATTGCTACAAAATTCTGTTCTTCAAGTAAATAACTTATAGAACAAAAGTAGTTATTTTAGGGTTTTCAATTTTAAACTATTAACAAAATACTGATCTTCATGTAAATAACTTATAGAACAGAAGTAGTTAATTTAGAGTTTTTAATTTTAAACTATTAACAAAATGCAGATCTTCAAGTAAATAACTTATAGAACAAAAGTAGTTATTTTAGGGTTTTCAATTTTAAACTATTAACAAAATTCTTATCTTCAAGTAAATAACTTAAGGAACTAAAGTATTAGTTAGGAGATTTTGATTTTAAATTGCTACAAAATTCTGTTCTACAAGTAAATAACTTATAGAACAAAAGTAGTTATTTTAGAGTTTTCAATTTTAAACTATTAACAATATTCTGATCTTCAAGTAAATAACTTATAGAACAGAAGTAGTTATTTTAGGGTTTTCAATTTTAAACTATTAACAAAATACTGATCTTCATGTAAATAACTTATAGAACAGAAGTAGTTAATTAAGAGTTTTTAATTTTAAACTATTAACAAAATGCAGATCTTCAAGTAAATAACTTATAGAACAAAAGTAGTTATTTTAGGGTTTTCAATTTTAAACTATTAACAAAATTCTGATCTTCAAGTAAATAACTTAAGGAACTAAAGTATTAGTTAGAAGATTTTGATTTTAAATTGCTACAAAATTCTGTTCTACAAGTAAATAACTTATAGAACAAAAGTAGTTATTTTAGAGTTTTCAATTTTAAACTATTAACAATATTCTGATCTTCAAGTAAATAACTTATAGAACAGAAGTAGTTATTTTAGGGTTTTCAATTTTAAACTATTAACAAAATACTGATCTTCATGTAAATAACTTATAGAACAGAAGTAGTTAATTAAGAGTTTTTAATTTTAAACTATTAACAAAATGCAGATCTTCAAGTAAATAACTTATAGAACAAAAGTAGTTATTTTAGGGTTTTCAATTTTAAACTATTAACAAAATTCTGATCTTCAAGTAAATAACTTAAGGAACTAAAGTATTAGTTAGAAGATTTTGATTTTAAATTGCTACAAAATTCTGTTCTACAAGTAAATAACTTATAGAACAAAAGTAGTTATTTTAGAGTTTTCAATTTTAAACTATTAACAATATTCTGATCTTCATGTATATAACTTATAGAACAGAAGTAGTTATTTTAGGGTTTTCAATTTTAAACTATTAACAAAATACTGATCTTCATGTAAATAACTTATAGAACAGAAGTAGTTAATTTAGAGTTTTTAATTTTAAACTATTAACAAAATGCAGATCTTCAAGTAAATAACTTATAGAACAAAAGTAGTTATTTTAGGGTTTTCAATTTTAAACTATTAGCAAAATTCTGATCTTCAAGTAAATAACTTAAAGAACTAAAGTATTAGTTAGAAGATTTTGATTTTACATTGCTACAAAATTCTGTTCTTCAAGTAAATAACTTATAGAACAAAAGTAGTTATTTTAGAGTTTTCAATTTTAAACTTTTAACAATATTCTGATCTTCAAGTAAATAACTTATAGAACAGAAGTAGTTAATTTAGAGTTTTTAATTTTAAACTATTAACAAAATGCAGATCTTCAAGTAAATAACTTATAGAACAAAAGTACTTAACTTAGAGTTTTTAATTTTAAACTATTAACAAAACTCTGTTCTTCAAGTAAATAACTTATAGAACAAAAGTAGTTATTTTAGAGTTTTCAATTTTAAACTATTAACAAAATTCTGATCTTCAAGTAAATAACTTATAGAACAGAAGTAGTTAATTTAGAGTTTTTAATTTTAAACTATTAACAAAATGCAGATCTTCATATACTTAACTTATAGAACAGAAGTAGTTAATTTAGAGTTTTTAATTTTAAACTATTAGCAAAATTCTGATCTTCAAGTAAATAACTTAAAGAACTAAAGTATTAGTTAGAAGATTTTGATTTTACATTGCTACAAAATTCTGTTCTTCAAGTAAATAACTTATAGAACAAAAGTAGTTATTTTAGGGTTTTCAATTTTAAACTATTAACAAAATTCTGATCTTCAAGTAAATAACTTAAGGAACTAAAGTATTAGTTAGAAGATTTTGATTTTAAATTGCTACAAAATTCTGTTCTACAAGTAAATAACATATAGAACGAAAGTAGTTATTTTAGGGTTTTCAATTTTAAACTATTAACAAAATACTGATCTTCATATACTTAACTTATAGAACAGAAGTAGTTAATTTAGAATTTTTAATTTTAAACTATTAGCAAAATTCTGATCTTCAAGTAAATAACTTAAAGAACTAAAGTATTAGTTAGAAGATTTTGATTTTACATTGCTACAAAATTCTGTTCTTCAAGTAAATAACTTATAGAACAAAAGTAGTTATTTTAGGGTTTTCAATTTTAAACTATTAACAAAATACTGATCTTCATGTAAATAACTTATAGAACAGAAGTAGTTAATTTAGAGTTTTTAATTTTAAACTATTAACAAAATGCAGATCTTCAAGTAAATAACTTATAGAACAAAAGTAGTTATTTTAGGGTTTTCAACTTTAAACTATTAACAAAATTCTTATCTTCAAGTAAATAACTTAAGGAACTAAAGTATTAGTTAGGAGATTTTGATTTTAAATTGCTACAAAATTCTGTTCTACAAGTAAATAACTTATAGAACAAAAGTAGTTATTTTAGAGTTTTCAATTTTAAACTATTAACAATATTCTGATCTTCAAGTAAATAACTTATAGAACAGAAGTAGTTATTTTAGGGTTTTCAATTTTAAACTATTAACAAAATACTGATCTTCATGTAAATAACTTATAGAACAGAAGTAGTTAATTAAGAGTTTTTAATTTTAAACTATTAACAAAATGCAGATCTTCAAGTAAATAACTTATAGAACAAAAGTAGTTATTTTAGGGTTTTCAATTTTAAACTATTAACAAAATTCTGATCTTCAAGTAAATAACTTAAGGAACTAAAGTATTAGTTAGAAGATTTTGATTTTAAATTGCTACAAAATTCTGTTCTACAAGTAAATAACTTATAGAACAAAAGTAGTTATTTTAGAGTTTTCAATTTTAAACTATTAACAATATTCTGATCTTCATGTATATAACTTATAGAACAGAAGTAGTTATTTTAGGGTTTTCAATTTTAAACTATTAACAAAATACTGATCTTCATGTAAATAACTTATAGAACAGAAGTAGTTAATTTAGAGTTTTTAATTTTAAACTATTAACAAAATGCAGATCTTCAAGTAAATAACTTATAGAACAAAAGTAGTTATTTTAGGGTTTTCAATTTTAAACTATTAGCAAAATTCTGATCTTCAAGTAAATAACTTATAGAACAGAAGTAGTTAATTTAGAGTTTTTAATTTTAAACTATTAACAAAATGCAGATCTTCAAGTAAATAACTTATAGAACAAAAGTAGTTATTTTAGAGTTTTCAATTTTAAACTATTAACAATATTCTGATCTTCATGTATATAACTTATAGAACAGAAGTAGTTATTTTAGGGTTTTCAATTTTAAACTATTAACAAAATACTGATCTTCATGTAAATAACTTATAGAACAGAAGTAGTTAATTTAGAGTGTTTAATTTTAAACTATTAACAAAATGCAGATCTTCAAGTAAATAACTTATAGAACAAAAGTAGTTATTTTAGGGTTTTCAATTTTAAACTATTAGCAAAATTCTGATCTTCAAGTAAATAACTTAAAGAACTAAAGTATTAGTTAGAAGATTTTGATTTTAAATTGCTACAAAATTCTGTTCTACAAGTAAATAACATATAGAACGAAAGTAGTTATTTTAGGGTTTTCAATTTTAAACTATTAACAAAATACTGATCTTCATGTATATAACTTATAGAACAGAAGTAGTTATTTTAGGGTTTTCAATTTTAAACTATTAACAAAATACTGATCTTCATGTAAATAACTTATAGAACAGAAGTAGTTAATTTAGAGTTTTTAATTTTAAACTATTAACAAAATGCAGATCTTCAAGTAAATAACTTATAGAACAAAAGTAGTTATTTTAGGGTTTTCAATTTTAAACTATTAACAAAATTCTGATCTTCAAGTAAATAACTTAAGGAACTAAAGTATTAGTTAGAAGATTTTGATTTTAAATTGCTACAAAATTCTGTTCTACAAGTAAATAACATATAGAACGAAAGTAGTTATTTTAGGGTTTTCAATTTTAAACTATTAACAAAATACTGATCTTCATATACTTAACTTATAGAACAGAAGTAGTTAATTTAGAGTTTTTAATTTTAAACTATTAGCAAAATTCTGATCTTCAAGTAAATAACTTAAAGAACTAAAGTATTAGTTAGAAGATTTTGATTTTACATTGCTACAAAATTCTGTTCTTCAAGTAAATAACTTATAGAACAAAAGTAGTTATTTTAGGGTTTTCAATTTTAAACTATTAACAAAATACTGATCTTCATGTAAATAACTTATAGAACAGAAGTAGTTATTTTAGAGTTTTCAATTTTAAACTATTAACAATATTCTGATCTTCAAGTAAATAACTTATAGAACAGAAGTAGTTATTTTAGGGTTTTCAATTTTAAACTATTAACAAAATACTGATCTTCATGTAAATAACTTATAGAGCAGAAGTAGTTAATTAAGAGTTTTTAATTTTAAACTATTAACAAAATGCAGATCTTCAAGTAAATAACTTATAGAACAAAAGTAGTTATTTTAGGGTTTTCAATTTTAAACTATTAACAAAATTCTGATCTTCAAGTAAATAACTTAAGGAACTAAAGTATTAGTTAGAAGATTTTGATTTTAAATTGCTACAAAATTCTGTTCTACAAGTAAATAACTTATAGAACAAAAGTAGTTATTTTAGAGTTTTCAATTTTAAACTATTAACAATATTCTGATCTTCATGTATATAACTTATAGAACAGAAGTAGTTATTTTAGGGTTTTCAATTTTAAACTATTAACAAAATACTGATCTTCATGTAAATAACTTATAGAACAAAAGTAGTTAATTTAGAGTTTTTAATTTTAAACTATTAACAAAATGCAGATCTTCAAGTAAATAACTTATAGAACAAAAGTAGTTATTTTAGGGTTTTCAATTTTTAACTATTAGCAAAATTCTGATCTTCAAGTAAATAACTTAAAGAACTAAAGTATTAGTTAGAAGATTTTGATTTTACATTGCTACAAAATTCTGTTCTTCAAGTAAATAACTTATAGAACAAAAGTAGTTATTTTAGAGTTTTCAATTTTAAACTATTAACAATATTCTGATCTTCAAGTAAATAACTTATAGAACAGAAGTAGTTAATTTAGAGTTTTTAATTTTAAACTATTAACAAAATGCAGATCTTCAAGTAAATAACTTATAGAACAAAAGTAGTTAACTTAGAGTTTTTAATTTTAAACTATTAACAAAATTCTGTTCTTCAAGTAAATAACTTATAGAACAAAAGTAGTTATTTTAGAGTTTTCAATTTTAAACTATTAACAAAATTCTGATCTTCAAGTAAATAACTTATAGAACAGAAGTAGTTAATTTAGAGTTTTTAATTTTAAACTACTAACAAAATGCAGATCTTCAAGCAAATAACTTATAGAACAAAATTAGTTATTTTAGGGTTTTCAATTATTAACCATTAACAAAATTCTGATCTTCAAGTAAAGAACTTAAGGAACTAAAGTATTAGTTAGAAGATTTTGATTTTAAATTGCTACAAAATTCTGTTCTACAAGTAAATAACATATAGAACTAAAGTAGTTATTTTAGAGTTTTCAATTTTAAACTATTAACAATATTCTGATCTTCAAGTAAATAACTTATAGAACAAAAGTAGTTATTTTAGGGTTTTCAATTTTAAACTATTAACAAAATTCTGATCTTCGAGTAAATAACTTAAGGAACTAAAGTATTAGTTAGAAGATTTTGATTTTAAATTGCTACAAAATTCTGTTCTACAAGTAAATAACTTATAGAACAAAAGTAGTTATTTTAGGGTTTTCAATTTTAAACTATTAACAAAATACTGATCTTCATGTAAATAACTTATAGAACAAAAGTAGTTATTTTAGGGTTTTCAATTTTAAACTATTAACAAAATTCTGATCTTCAAGTAAATAACTTAAGGAACTAAAGTATTAGTTAGAAGATTTTGATTTTAAATTGCTACAAAATTCTGTTCTACAAGTAAATAACATATAGAACTAAAGTAGTTATTTTAGAGATTTCAATTTTAAACTATTAACAATATTCTGATCTTCTAGTAAATAACTTATAGAACAAAAGTAGTTATTTTAGGGTTTTCAATTTTAAACTATTAACAAAATTCTGATCTTCAAGTAAATGACTTAAGGAACTAAAGTATTAGTTAGAAGATGTTGATTTTAAATTGCTACAAAATTCTGTTCTACAAGTAAATAACATATAGAACTAAAGTAGTTATTTTAGAGTTTTTAATTTTAAACTATTAACAAAATGCAGAACTTCAAGTAAATAACTTATAGAACAAAAGTAGTTATTTTATGGTTTTCAATTTTAAACTATTAACAAAATACTGATCTTCATATACTTAACTTATAGAACAGAAGTAGTTAATTTAGAGTTTTTAATTTTAAACTATTAGCAAAATTCTGATCTTCAAGTAAATAACTTAAAGAACTAAAGTATTAGTTAGAAGATTTTGATTTTAATTGCTACAAAATTCTGTTCTTCAAGTAAATAACTTACAGAACAAAAGTAGTTATTTTAGGGTTTTCAATTTTAAACTATTAACAAAATTCTGATCTTCAAGTAAATAACTTAAGGAACTAAAGTATTAGTTAGAAGATTTTGATTTTAAATTGCTACAAAATTCTGTTCTACAAGTAAATAACATATAGAACGAAAGTAGTTATTTTATGGTTTTCAATTTTAAACTATTAACAAAATACTGATCTTCATATACTTAACTTATAGAACAGTAGTAGTTAATTTAGAGTTTTTAATTTTAAACTATTAGCAAAATTCTGATCTTCAAGTAAATAACTTAAAGAACTAAAGTATTAGTTAGAAGATTTTGATTTTACATTGCTACAAAATTCTGTTCTTCAAGTAAATAACTTATAGAACAAAAGTAGTTATTTTAGGGTTTTCAATTTTAAACTATTAACAAAATACTGATCTTCATGTAAATAACTTATAGAACAGAAGTAGTTAATTTAGAGTTTTTAATTTTAAACTATTAACAAAATGCAGATCTTCAAGTAAATAACTTATAGAACAAAAGTAGTTATTTTAGGGTTTTCAATTTTAAACTATTAACAAAATACTGATCTTCATGTAAATAACTTATAGAACAGAAGTAGTTAATTTAGAGTTTTTAATTTTAAACTATTAACAAAATACTGATCTTCAAGTAAATAACTTATAGAACAAAAGTAGTTATTTTAGAGTTTTCAATTTTAAACTATTAACAATATTCTGATCTTCAAGTAAATAACTTATAGAACAGAAGTAGTTAATTTAGAGTTTTTAATTTTAAACTATTAACAAAATGCAGATCTTCAAGTAAATAACTTATAGAACAAAAGTAGTTAACTTAGAGTTTTTAATTTTAAACTATTAACAAAATTCTGTTCTTCAAGTAAATAACTTATAGAACAAAAGTAGTTATTTTAGAGTTTTCAATTTTAAACTATTAACAAAATTCTGATCTTCAAGTAAATAACTTATAGAACAGAAGTAGTTAATTTAGAGTTTTTAATTTTAAACTACTAACAAAATGCAGATCTTCAAGCAAATAACTTATAGAACAAAATTAGTTATTTTAGGGTTTTCAATTTTTAACTATTAACAAAATTCTGATCTTCAAGTAAATAACTTAAGGAACTAAAGTATTAGTTAGAAGATTTTGACTTTAAATTGCTACAAAATTCTGTTCTACAAGTAAATAACATATAGAACTAAAGTAGTTATTTTAGAGTTTTCAATTTTAAACTATTAACAATATTCTGATCTTCAAGTAAATAACTTATAGAACAAAAGTAGTTATTTTAGGGTTTTCAATTTTAAACTATTAACAAAATTCTGATCTTCGAGTAAATAACTTAAGGAACTAAAGTATTAGTTAGAAGATTTTGATTTTAAATTGCTACAAAATTCTGTTCTACAAGTAAATAACTTATAGAACAAAAGTAGTTATTTTAGGGTTTTCAATTTTAAACTATTAACAAAATACTGATCTTCATGTAAATAACTTATAGAACAAAAGTAGTTATTTTAGGGTTTTCAATTTTAAACTATTAACAAAATTCTGATCTTCAAGTAAATGACTTAAGGAACTAAAGTATTAGTTAGAAGATGTTGATTTTAAATTGCTACAAAATTCTGTTCTACAAGTAAATAACATATAGAACTAAAGTAGTTATTTTAGAGTTTTTAATTTTAAACTATTAACAAAATGCAGATCTTCAAGTAAATAACTTATAGAACAAAAGTAGTTATTTTATGGTTTTCAATTTTAAACTATTAACAAAATACTGATCTTCATATACTTAACTTATAGAACAGAAGTAGTTAATTTAGAGTTTTTAATTTTAAACTATTAGCAAAATTCTGATCTTCAAGTAAATAACTTAAAGAACTAAAGTATTAGTTAGAAGATTTTGATTTTAAATTGCTACAAAATTCTGTTCTTCAAGTAAATAACTTATAGAACAAAAGTAGTTATTTTAGGGTTTTCAATTTTAAACTATTAACAAAATTCTGATCTTCAAGTAAATAACTTAAGGAACTAAAGTATTAGTTAGAAGATTTTGATTTTAAATTGCTACAAAATTCTGTTCTACAAGTAAATAACATATAGAACGAAAGTAGTTATTTTAGGGTTTTCAATTTTAAACTATTAACAAAATACTGATCTTCATATACTTAACTTATAGAACAGTAGTAGTTAATTTAGAGTTTTTAATTTTAAACTATTAGCAAAATTCTGATCTTCAAGTAAATAACTTAAAGAACTAAAGTATTAGTTAGAAGATTTTGATTTTACATTGCTACAAAATTCTGTTCTTCAAGTAAATAACTTATAGAACAAAAGTAGTTATTTTAGGGTTTTCAATTTTAAACTATTAACAAAATACTGATCTTCATGTAAATAACTTATAGAACAGAAGTAGTTAATTTAGAGTTTTTAATTTTAAACTATTAACAAAATGCAGATCTTCAAGTAAATAACTTATAGAACAAAAGTAGTTATTTTAGGGTTTTCAATTTTAAACTATTAACAAAATACTGATCTTCATGTAAATAACTTATAGAACAGAAGTAGTTAATTTAGAGTTTTTAATTTTAAACTATTAACAAAATACTGATCTTCAAGTAAATAACTTATAGAACAAAAGTAGTTATTTTAGAGTTTTCAATTTTAAACTATTAACAATATTCTGATCTTTAAGTAAATAACTTATAGAACAGAAGTAGTTAATTTAGAGTTTTTAATTTTAAACTATTAACAAAATGCAGATCTTCAAGTAAATAACTTATAGAACAAAAGTAGTTAACTTAGAGTTTTTAATTTTAAACTATTAACAAAATTCTGTTCTTCAAGTAAATAACTTATAGAACAAAAGTAGTTATTTTAGAGTTTTCAATTTTAAACTATTATCAAAATTCTGATCTTCAAGTAAATAACTTATAGAACAGAAGTAGTTAATTTAGAGTTTTTAATTTTAAACTACTAACAAAATGCAGATCTTCAAGCAAATAACTTATAGAACAAAATTAGTTATTTTAGGGTTTTCAATTTTTAACTATTAACAAAATTCTGATCTTCAAGTAAATAACTTAAGGAACTAAAGTATTAGTTAGAAGATTTTGATTTTAAATTGCTACAAAATTCTGTTCTACAAGTAAATAACATATAGAACTAAAGTAGTTATTTTAGAGTTTTCAATTTTAAACTATTAACAATATTCTGATCTTCAAGTAAATAACTTATAGAACAAAAGTAGTTATTTTAGGGTTTTCAATTTTAAACTATTAACAAAATTCTGATCTTCGAGTAAATAACTTAAGGAACTAAAGTATTAGTTAGAAGATTTTGATTTTAAATTGCTACAAAATTCTGTTCTACAAGTAAATAACTTATAGAACAAAAGTAGTTATTTTAGGGTTTTCAATTTTAAACTATTAACAAAATACTGATCTTCATGTAAATAACTTATAGAACAAAAGTAGTTATTTTAGGGTTTTCAATTTTAAACTATTAACAAAATTCTGATCTTCAAGTAAATAACTTAAGGAACTAAAGTATTAGTTAGAAGATTTTGATTTTAAATTGCTACAAAATTCTGTTCTACAAGTAAATAACATATAGAACTAAAGTAGTTATTTTAGAGTTTTTAATTTTAAACTAATAACAAAATGCAGATCTTCAAGTAAATAACTTATAGAACAAAAGTAGTTATTTTAGGGTTTTCAATTTTAAACTATTAACAAAATACTGATCTTCATATACTTAACTTATAGAACAGAAGTAGTTAATTTAGAGTTTTTAATTTTAAACTATTAGCAAAATTCTGATCTTCAAGTAAATAACTTAAAGAACTAAAGTATTAGTTAGAAGATTTTGATTTTACATTGCTACAAAATTCTGTTCTTCAAGTAAATAACTTATAGAACAAAAGTATTTATTTTAGGGTTTTCAATTTTAAACTATTAACAAAATACTGATCTTCATGTAAATAACTTATAGAACAGAAGTAGTTAATTTAGAGTTTTTAATTTTAAACTATTAACAAAATGCAGATCTTCAAGTAAATAACTTATAGAACAAAAGTAGTTATTTTAGGGTTTTCAATTTTAAACTATTAACAAAATTCTGATCTTCAAGTAAATAACTTAAGGAACTAAAGTATTAGTTAGGAGATTTTGATTTTAAATTGCTACAAAATTCTGTTCTACAAGTAAATAACTTATAGAACAAAAGTAGTTATTTTAGAGTTTTCAATTTTAAACTTTTAACAATATTCTGATCTTCAAGTAAATAACTTATAGAACAGAAGTAGTTATTTTAGGGTTTTCAATTTTAAACTATTAACAAAATACTGATCTTCATGTAAATAACTTATAGAACAGAAGTAGTTAATTAAGAGTTTTTAATTTTAAACTATTAACAATATTCTGATCTTCTAGTAAATAACTTATAGAACAAAAGTAGTTATTTTAGGGTTTTCAATTTTAAACTATTAACAAAATTCTGATCTTCAAGTAAATGACTTAAGGAACTAAAGTATTAGTTAGAAGATTTTGATTTTAAATTGCTACAAAATTCTGTTCTACAAGTAAATAACATATAGAACTAAAGTAGTTATTTTAGAGTTTTTAATTTTAAACTGTTAACAAAATGCAGATCTTCAAGTAAATAACTTATAGAACAAAAGTAGTTATTTTATGGTTTTCAATTTTAAACTATTAACAAAATACTGATCTTCATATACTTAACTTATAGAACAGAAGTAGTTAATTTAGAGTTTTTAATTTTAAACTATTAGCAAAATTCTGATCTTCAAGTAAATAACTTAAAGAACTAAAGTATTAGTTAGAAGATTTTGATTTTAAATTGCTACAAAATTCTGTTCTACAAGTAAATAACTTATAGAACTAAAGTAGTTATTTTAGAGTTTTCAATTTTAAACTATTAACAAAATTCTGATCTTCAAGTAAATAACTTATAGAACAGAAGTAGTTAATTTAGAGTTTTTAATTTTAAACTATTAACAAAATGCAGATCTTCATATACTTAACTTATAGAACAGAAGTAGTTATTTTAGAGTTTTTAATTTTAAACTATTAGCAAAATTCTGATCTTCAAGTAAATAACTTATAGAACAAAAGTAGTTATTTTAGAGTTTTCAATTTTAAACTATTAACAAAATTCTGATCTTCAAGTAAATAACTTATAGAACAGAAGTAGTTAATTTAGAGTTTTTAATTTTAAACTATTAACAAAATGCAGATCTTCATATACTTAACTTATAGAACAGAAGTAGTTAATTTAGAGTTTTTAATTTTAAACTATTAGCAAAATTCTGATCTTCAAGTAAATAACTTAAAGAACTAAAGTATTAGTTAGAAGATTTTGATTTTACATTGCTACAAAATTCTGTTCTTCAAGTAAATAACTTAAGGAACTAAAGTATTAGTTAGAAGATTTTGATTTTAAATTGCTACAAAATTCTGTTCTACAAGTAAATAACATATTGAACGAAAGTAGTTATTTTAGGGTTTTCAATTTTAAACTATTAACAAAATACTGATCTTCATATACTTAACTTATAGAACAGAAGTAGTTAATTTAGAGTTTTTAATTTTAAACTATTAGCAAAATTCTGATCTTCAAGTAAATAACTTAAAGAACTAAAGTATTAGTTAGAAGATTTTGATTTTACATTGCTACAAAATTCTGTTCTTCAAGTAAATAACTTATAGAACAAAAGTAGTTATTTTAGGGTTTTCAATTTTAAACTATTAACAAAATACTGATCTTCATGTAAATAACTTATAGAACAGAAGTAGTTAATTTAGAGTTTTTAATTTTAAACTATTAACAAAATGCAGATCTTCAAGTAAATAACTTATAGAACAAAAGTAGTTATTTTAGGGTTTTCAATTTTAAACTATTAACAAAATTCTTATCTTCAAGTAAATAACTTAAGGAACTAAAGTATTAGTTAGGAGATTTTGATTTTAAATTGCTACAAAATTCTGTTCTACAAGTAAATAACTTATAGAACAAAAGCAGTTATTTTAGAGTTTTCAATTTTAAACTATTAACAATATTCTGATCTTCAAGTAAATAACTTATAGAACAGAAGTAGTTAATTTAGAGTTTTTAACTTTAAACTATTAACAAAATGCAGATCTTCAAGTAAATAACTTATAGAACAAAAGTAGTTAACTTAGAGTTTTTAATTTTAAACTATTAACAAAATTCTGTTCTTCAAGTAAATAACTTATAGAACAAAAGTAGTTATTTTAGAGTTTTCAATTTTAAACTATTAACAAAATTCTGATCTTCAAGTAAATAACTTATAGAACAGAAGTAGTTAATTTAGAGTTTTTAATTTTAAACTACTAACAAAGTGCAGATCTTCAAGCAAATAACTTATAGAACAAAATTAGTTATTTTAGGGTTTTCAATTTTTAACTATTAACAAAATTCTGATCTTCAAGTAAATAACTTAAGGAACTAAAGTATTAGTTAGAAGATTTTGATTTTAAATTGCTACAAAATTCTGTTCTACAAGTAAATAACATATAGAACTAAAGTAGTTATTTTAGAGTTTTCAATTTTAAACTATTAACAATATTCTGATCTTCAAGTAAATAACTTAAGGAACTAAAGTATTAGTTAGAAGATTTTGATTTTAAATTGCTACAAAATTCTGTTCTACAAGTAAATAACTTATAGAACAAAAGTAGTTATTTTAGGGTTTTCAATTTTAAACTATTAACAAAATACTGATCTTCATGTAAATAACTTATAGAACAAAAGTAGTTATTTTAGGGTTTTCAATTTTAAACTATTAACAAAATTCTGATCTTCAAGTAAATAACTTAAGGAACTAAAGTATTAGTTAGAAGATTTTGATTTTAAATTGCTACAAAATTCTGTTCTACAAGTAAATAACATATAGAACTAAAGTAGTTATTTTAGAGTTTTTAATTTTAAACTATTAACAAAATGCAGATCTTCAAGTAAATAACTTATAGAACAAAAGTAGTTATTTTAGGGTTTTCAATTTTAAACTATTAACAAAATACTGATCTTCATATACTTAACTTATAGAACAGAAGTAGTTAATTTAGAGTTTTTAATTTTAAACTATTAGCAAAATTCTGATCTTCAAGTAAATAACTTAAAGAACTAAAGTATTAGTTAGAAGATTTTGATTTTACATTGCTACAAAATTCTGTTCTTCAAGTAAATAACTTATAGAACAAAAGTAGTTATTTTAGGGTTTTCAATTTTAAACTATTAACAAAATACTGATCTTCATGTAAATAACTTATAGAACAGAAGTAGTTAATTTAGAGTTTTTAATTTTAAACTATTAACAAAATGCAGATCTTCAAGTAAATAACTTATAGAACAAAAGTAGTTATTTTAGGGTTTTCAATTTTAAACTATTAACAAAATTCTGATCTTCAAGTAAATAACTTAAGGAACTAAAGTATTAGTTAGGAGATTTTGATTTTAAATTGCTACAAAATTCTGTTCTACAAGTAAATAACTTATAGAACAAAAGTAGTTATTTTAGAGTTTTCAATTTTAAACTATTAACAATATTCTGATCTTCAAGTAAATAACTTATAGAACAGAAGTAGTTATTTTAGGGTTTTCAATTTTAAACTATTAACAAAATACTGATCTTCATGTAAATAACTTATAGAACAGAAGTAGTTAATTAAGAGTTTTTAATTTTAAACTATTAACAAAATGCAGATCTTCAAGTAAATAACTTATAGAACAAAAGTAGTTATTTTAGGGTTTTCAATTTTAAATTATTAGCAAAATTCTGATCTTCAAGTAAATAACTTAAAGAACTAAAGTATTAGTTAAAAGATTTTGATTTTAAATTGCTACAAAATTCTGTTCTTCAAGTAAATAACTTATAGAACAGAAGTAGTTAATTTAGAGTTTTTAATTTTAAACTATTAACAAAATGCAGATCTTCAAGTAAATAACTTATAGAACAAAAGTAGTTATTTTAGGGTTTTCAATTTTAAACTATTAACAAAATACTGATCTTCATATACTTAACTTATAGAACAGAAGTAGTTATTTTAGAGTTTTTAATTTTAAACTATTAACAAAATGCAGATCTTCAAGTAAATAACTTATAGAACAAAAGTAGTTATTTTAGGGTTTTCAATTTTAAACTATTAGCAAAATTCTGATCTTCAAGTAAATAACTTAAAGAACTAAAGTATTAGTTAGAAGATTTTGATTTTACATTGCTACAAAATTCTGTTCTTCAAGTAAATAACTTATAGAACAAAAGTAGTTATTTTAGGGTTTTCAATTTTAAACTATTAACAAAATTCTGATCTTCAAGTAAATAACTTAAGGAACTAAAGTACTAGTTAGAAGATTTTGATTTTAAATTGCTACAAAATTCTGTTCTACAAGTAAATAACTTATAGAACAAAAGTAGTTATTTTAGAGTTTTCAATTTTAAACTATTAACAATATTCTGATCTTCATGTATATAACTTATAGAACAGAAGTAGTTATTTTAGGGTTTTCAATTTTAAACTATTAACAAAATACTGATCTTCATGTAAATAACTTATAGAACAGAAGTAGTTAATTTAGAGTTTTTAATTTTAAACTATTAACAAAATGCAGATCTTCAAGTAAATAACTTATAGAACAAAAGTAGTTATTTTAGGGTTTTCAATTTTAAACTATTAGCATAATTCTGATCTTCAAGTAAATAACTTAAAGAACTAAAGTATTAGTTAGAAGATTTTGATTTTACATTGCTACAAAATTCTGTTCTTCAAGTAAATAACTTATAAAACAAAAGTAGTTATTTTAGAGTTTTCAATTTTAAACTATTAACAATATTCTGATCTTCAAGTAAATAACTTATAGAACAGAAGTAGTTAATTTAGAGTTTTTAATTTTAAACTATTAACAAAATGCAGATCTTCATATACTTAACTTATAGAACAGAAGTAGTTAATTTAGAGTTTTTAATTTTAAACTATTAGCAAAATTCTGATCTTCAAGTAAATAACTTAAAGAACTAAAGTATTAGTTAGAAGATTTTGATTTTACATTGCTACAAAATTCTGTTCTTCAAGTAAATAAGTTAAGGAACTAAAGTATTAGTTAGAAGATTTTGATTTTAAATTGCTACAAAATTCTGTTCTACAAGTAAATAACATATTGAACGAAAGTAGTTATTTTAGGGTTTTCAATTTTAAACTATTAACAAAATACTGATCTTCATATACTTAACTTATAGAACAGAAGTAGTTAATTTAGAGTTTTTAATTTTAAACTATTAGCAAAATTCTGATCTTCAAGTAAATAACTTAAAGAACTAAAGTATTAGTTAGAAGATTTTGATTTTACATTGCTACAAAATTCTGTTCTTCAAGTAAATAACTTATAGAACAAAAGTAGTTATTTTAGGGTTTTCAATTTTAAACTATTAACAAAATACTGATCTTCATGTAAATAACTTATAGAACAGAAGTAGTTAATTTAGAGTTTTTAATGTTAAACTATTAACAAAATGCAAATCTTCAAGTAAATAACTTATAGAACAAAAGTAGTTATTTTAGGGTTTTCAATTTTAAACTATTAACAAAATTCTGATCTTCAAGTAAATAACTTAAGGAACTAAAGTATTAGTTAGAAGATTTTGATTTTAAATTGCTACAAAATTCTGTTCTACAAGTAAATAACTTATAGAACTAAAGTAGTTATTTTAGAGTTTTCAATTTTAAACTATTAACAATATTCTGATCTTCAAGTAACTTATAGAACTTATATAACTTATAGAACAAAAGTAGTTATTTTAGGGTTTTCAATTTTAAACTATTAACAAAATTCTGATCTTCAAATAAATAACTTAAGGAACTAAAGTATTAGTTAGAAGATTTTGATTTTAAATTGCTACAAAATTCTGTTCTACAAGTAAATAACTTATAGAACAAAAGTAGTTATTTTAGGGTTTTCAATTTTAAACTATTAACAAAATACTGATCTTCATGTAAATAAGTTATAGAACAAAAGTAGTTATTTTAGGGTTTTCAATTTTAAACTATTAACAAAATACTGATCTTCATATACTTAACTTATAGAACAGAAGTAGTTAATTTACAGTTTTTAATTTTAAACTATTAACAAAATGCAGATCTTCAAGTAAATAACTTATAGAACAAAAGTAGTTATTTTAGGGTTTTCAATTTTAAACTATTAGCAAAATTCTGATCTTCAAGTAAATAACTTAAAGAACTAAAGTATTAGTTAGAAGATTTTGATTTTACATTGCTACAAAATTCTGTTCTTCAAGTAAATAACTTATAGAACAAAAGTAGTTATTTTAGAGTTTTCAATTTTAAACTATTAACAATATTCTGATCTTCAAGTAAATAACTTATAGAACAGAAGTAGTTAATTTAGAGTTTTCAATTTTAAACTATTAACAAAATTCTGATCTTCAAATAAATAACTTAAGGAACTAAAGTATTAGTTAGAAGATTTTGATTTTAAATTGCTACAAAATTCTGTTCTACAAGTAAATAACTTATAGAACAAAAGTAGTTATTTTAGGGTTTTCAATTTTAAACTATTAACAAAATACTGATCTTCATGTAAATAAGTTATAGAACAAAAGTAGTTATTTTAGGGTTTTCAATTTTAAACTATTAACAAAATACTGATCTTCATATACTTAACTTATAGAACAGAAGTAGTTAATTTACAGTTTTTAATTTTAAACTATTAACAAAATGCAGATCTTCAAGTAAATAACTTATAGAACAAAAGTAGTTATTTTAGGGTTTTCAATTTTAAACTATTAGCAAAATTCTGATCTTCAAGTAAATAACTTAAAGAACTAAAGTATTAGTTAGAAGATTTTGATTTTACATTGCTACAAAATTCTGTTCTTCAAGTAAATAACTTATAGAACAAAAGTAGTTATTTTAGAGTTTTCAATTTTAAACTATTAACAATATTCTGATCTTCAAGTAAATAACTTATAGAACAGAAGTAGTTAATTTAGAGTTTTTAATTTTAAACTATTAACAAAATGCAGATCTTCAAGTAAATAACTTATAGAACAAAAGTAGTTAATTTAGAGTTTTTAATTTTAAACTATTAACAAAATTCTGTTCTTCAAGTAAATAACTTATAGAACAAAAGTAGTTATTTTAGAGTTATCAATTTTAAACTATTAACAAAATTCTGATCTTCAAGTAAATAACTTATAGAACAGAAGTAGTTAATTTAGAGTTTTTAATTTTAAACTACTAACAAAATGCAGATCTTCAAGCAAATAACTTATAGAACAAAATTAGTTATTTTAGGGCTTTCAATTTTTAACTATTATAAAATTCTGATCTTCAAGTAAATAACTTAAAGAACTAAAGTATTAGTTAGAAGATTTTGACTTTACATTGCTACAAAATTCTGTTCTTCAAGTAAATAACCTATAGAACAAAAGTAGTTATTTTAGGGTTTTCAATTTTAAACTATTAACAAAATTCTGATCTTCAAGTAAATAACTTAAGGAACTAAAGTATTAGTTAGAAGATTTTGATTTTAAATTGCTACAAAATTCTGTTCTACAAGTAAATAACATATAGAACTAAAGTAGTTATTTTAGAGTTTTCAATTTTAAACTATTAACAATATTCTGATCTTCAAGTAAATAACTTAGAGAACAAAAGTAGTTATTTTAGGGTTTTCAATTTTAAACTTTTAACAAAATACTGATCTTCATGTAAATAACTTATAGAACAAAAGTAGTTATTTTAGGGTTTTCAATTTTAAACTATTAACAAAATACTGATCTTCATGTAAATAACTTATAGAACAAAAGTAGTTATTTTAGGGTTTTCAATTTTAAACTATTAACAAAATTCTGATCTTCAAGTAAATAACTTAAGGAACTAAAGTATTAGTTAGAAGATTTTGATTTTAAATTGCTACAAAATTCTGTTCTACAAGTAAATAACTTATAGAACAAAAGTAGTTATTTTAGAGTTTTCAATTTTAAACTATTAACAATATTCTGATCTTCAAGTAAATAACTTATAGAACAGAAGTAGTTAATTTAGAATTTTTAATTTAAAACTATTAACAAAATGCAGATCTTCAAGTAAATAACTTATAGAACAAAAGTAGTTATTTTAGGGTTTTCAATTTTAAACTATTAACAAAATACTGATCTTCATGTAAATAACTTATAGAACAGAAGTAGTTAATTTAGAGTTTTTAATTTTAAACTATTAACAAAATGCAGATCTTCAAGTAAATAACTTATAGAACAAAAGTAGTTATTTTAGGGTTTTCAATTTTAAACTATTAACAAAATGCTGATCTTCAAGTAAATAACTTAAGGAACTAAAGTTTAGTTAGAAGATTTTGATTTTAAATTGCTACAAAATTCTGTTCTTCAAGTAAATAACTTATAGAACAAAAGTAGTTATTTTAGAGTTTTCAATTTTAAACTATTAACATCATTGTGATCTTCAAGTAAATAACTTATAGAACAGAAGTAGTTATTTTAGGGTTTTCAATTTTAAACTATTAACAAAATACTGATCTTCATGTAAATAACTTATAGAACAGAAGTAGTTAATTAAGAGTTTTTAATTTTAAACTATTAACAAAATGCAGATCTTCAAGTAAATAACTTATAGAACAAAAGTAGTTATTTTAGGGTTTTCAATTTTAAATTATTAGCAAAATTCTGATCTTCAAGTAAATAACTTAAAGAACTAAAGTATTAGTTAAAAGATTTTGATTTTAAATTGCTACAAAATTCTGTTCTTCAAGTAAATAACTTATAGAACAGAAGTAGTTAATTTAGAGTTTTTAATTTTAAACTATTAACAAAATGCAGATCTTCAAGTAAATAACTTATAGAACAAAAGTAGTTATTTTAGGGTTTTCAATTTTAAACTATTAACAAAATACTGATCTTCATATACTTAACTTATAGAACAGAAGTAGTTATTTTAGAGTTTTTAATTTTAAACTATTAACAAAATGCAGATCTTCAAGTAAATAACTTATAGAACAAAAGTAGTTATTTTAGGGTTTTCAATTTTAAACTATTAGCAAAATTCTGATCTTCAAGTAAATAACTTAAAGAACTAAAGTATTAGTTAGAAGATTTTGATTTTACATTGCTACAAAATTCTGTTCTTCAAGTAAATAACTTATAGAACAAAAGTAGTTATTTTAGGGTTTTCAATTTTAAACTATTAACAAAATTCTGATCTTCAAGTAAATAACTTAAGGAACTAAAGTACTAGTTAGAAGATTTTGATTTTAAATTGCTACAAAATTCTGTTCTACAAGTAAATAACTTATAGAACAAAAGTAGTTATTTTAGAGTTTTCAATTTTAAACTATTAACAATATTCTGATCTTCATGTATATAACTTATAGAACAGAAGTAGTTATTTTAGGGTTTTCAATTTTAAACTATTAACAAAATACTGATCTTCATGTAAATAACTTATAGAACAGAAGTAGTTAATTTAGAGTTTTTAATTTTAAACTATTAACAAAATGCAGATCTTCAAGTAAATAACTTATAGAACAAAAGTAGTTATTTTAGGGTTTTCAATTTTAAACTATTAGCAAAATTCTGATCTTCAAGTAAATAACTTAAAGAACTAAAGTATTAGTTAGAAGATTTTGATTTTACATTGCTACAAAATTCTGTTCTTCAAGTAAATAACTTATAAAACAAAAGTAGTTATTTTAGAGTTTTCAATTTTAAACTATTAACAATATTCTGATCTTCAAGTAAATAACTTATAGAACAGAAGTAGTTAATTTAGAGTTTTTAATTTTAAACTATTAACAACATGCAGATCTTCATATACTTAACTTATAGAACAGAAGTAGTTAATTTAGAGTTTTTAATTTTAAACTATTAGCAAAATTCTGATCTTCAAGTAAATAACTTAAAGAACTAAAGTATTAGTTAGAAGATTTTGATTTTACATTGCTACATAATTCTGTTCTTCAAGTAAATAAGTTAAGGAACTAAAGTATTAGTTAGAAGATTTTGATTTTAAATTGCTACAAAATTCTGTTCTACAAGTAAATAACATATTGAACGAAAGTAGTTATTTTAGGGTTTTCAATTTTAAACTATTAACAAAATACTGATCTTCATATACTTAACTTATAGAAAAGAAGTAGTTAATTTAGAGTTTTTAATTTTAAACTATTAGCAAAATTCTGATCTTCAAGTAAATAACTTAAAGAACTAAAGTATTAGTTAGAAGATTTTGATTTTACATTGCTACAAAATTCTGTTCTTCAAGTAAATAACTTATAGAACAAAAGTAGTTATTTTAGGGTTTTCAATTTTAAACTATTAACAAAATACTGATCTTCATGTAAATAACTTATAGAACAGAAGTAGTTAATTTAGAGTTTTTAATGTTAAACTATTAACAAAATGCAAATCTTCAAGTAAATAACTTATAGAACAAAAGTAGTTATTTTAGGGTTTTCAATTTTAAACTATTAACAAAATTCTGATCTTCAAGTAAATAACTTAAGGAACTAAAGTATTAGTTAGAAGATTTTGATTTTAAATTGCTACAAAATTCTGTTCTACAAGTAAATAACTTATAGAACTAAAGTAGTTATTTTAGAGTTTTCAATTTTAAACTATTAACAATATTCTGATCTTCAAGTAACTTATAGAACTTATATAACTTATAGAACAAAAGTAGTTATTTTAGGGTTTTCAATTTTAAACTATTAACAAAATTCTGATCTTCAAATAAATAACTTAAGGAACTAAAGTATTAGTTAGAAGATTTTGATTTTAAATTGCTACAAAATTCTGTTCTACAAGTAAATAACTTATAGAACAAAAGTAGTTATTTTAGGGTTTTCAATTTTAAACTATTAACAAAATACTGATCTTCATGTAAATAAGTTATAGAACAAAAGTAGTTATTTTAGGGTTTTCAATTTTAAACTATTAACAAAATACTGATCTTCATATACTTAACTTATAGAACAGAAGTAGTTAATTTACAGTTTTTAATTTTAAACTATTAACAAAATGCAGATCTTCAAGTAAATAACTTATAGAACAAAAGTAGTTATTTTAGGGTTTTCAATTTTAAACTATTAGCAAAATTCTGATCTTCAAGTAAATAACTTAAAGAACTAAAGTATTAGTTAGAAGATTTTGATTTTACATTGCTACAAAATTCTGTTCTTCAAGTAAATAACTTATAGAACAAAAGTAGTTATTTTAGAGTTTTCAATTTTAAACTATTAACAATATTCTGATCTTCAAGTAAATAACTTATAGAACAGAAGTAGTTAATTTAGAGTTTTTAATTTTAAACTATTAACAAAATGCAGATCTTCAAGTAAATAACTTATAGAACAAAAGTAGTTAATTTAGAGTTTTTAATTTTAAACTATTAACAAAATTCTGTTCTTCAAGTAAATAACTTATAGAACAAAAGTAGTTATTTTAGAGTTATCAATTTTAAACTATTAACAAAATTCTGATCTTCAAGTAAATAACTTATAGAACAGAAGTAGTTAATTTAGAGTTTTTAATTTTAAACTACTAACAAAATGCAGATCTTCAAGCAAATAACTTATAGAACAAAATTAGTTATTTTAGGGTTTTCAATTTTTAACTATTATAAAATTCTGATCTTCAAGTAAATAACTTAAAGAACTAAAGTATTAGTTAGAAGATTTTGACTTTACATTGCTACAAAATTCTGTTCTTCAAGTAAATAACCTATAGAACAAAAGTAGTTATTTTAGGGTTTTCAATTTAAAACTATTAACAAAATTCTGATCTTCAAGTAAATAACTTAAGGAACTAAAGTATTAGTTAGAAGATTTTGATTTTAAATTGCTACAAAATTCTGTTCTACAAGTAAATAACATATAGAACTAAAGTAGTTATTTTAGAGTTTTCAATTTTAAACTATTAACAATATTCTGATCTTCAAGTAAATAACTTAGAGAACAAAAGTAGTTATTTTAGGGTTTTCAATTTTAAACTTTTAACAAAATACTGATCTTCATGTAAATAACTTATAGAACAAAAGTAGTTATTTTAGGGTTTTCAATTTTAAACTATTAACAAAATACTGATCTTCATGTAAATAACTTATAGAACAAAAGTAGTTATTTTAGGGTTTTCAATTTTAAACTATTAACAAAATTCTGATCTTCAAGTAAATAACTTAAGGAACTAAAGTATTAGTTAGAAGATTTTGATTTTAAATTGCTACAAAATTCTGTTCTACAAGTAAATAACTTATAGAACAAAAGTAGTTATTTTAGAGTTTTCAATTTTAAACTATTAACAATATTCTGATCTTCAAGTAAATAACTTATAGAACAGAAGTAGTTAATTTAGAATTTTTAATTTAAAACTATTAACAAAATGCAGATCTTCAAGTAAATAACTTATAGAACAAAAGTAGTTATTTTAGGGTTTTCAATTTTAAACTATTAACAAAATACTGATCTTCATGTAAATAACTTATAGAACAGAAGTAGTTAATTTAGAGTTTTTAATTTTAAACTATTAACAAAATGCAGATCTTCAAGTAAATAACTTATAGAACAAAAGTAGTTATTTTAGGGTTTTCAATTTTAATCTATTAACAAAATGCTGATCTTCAAGTAAATAACTTAAGGAACTAAAGTTTAGTTAGAAGATTTTGATTTTAAATTGCTACAAAATTCTGTTCTTCAAGTAAATAACTTATAGAACAAAAGTAGTTATTTTATAGTTTTCAATTTTAAACTATTAACATCATTGTGATCTTCAAGTAAATAACTTATAGAACAGAAGTAGTTAATTTAGAGTTTTTAATGTTAAACTATTAACAAAATGCAAATCTTCAAGTAAATAACTTATAGAACAAAAGTAGTTATTTTAGGGTTTTCAATTTTAAACTATTAACAAAATTCTGATCTTCAAGTAAATAACTTAAGGAACTAAAGTATTAGTTAGAAGATTTTGATTTTAAATTGCTACAAAATTCTGTTCTACAAGTAAATAACTTATAGAACTAAAGTAGTTATTTTAGAGTTTTCAATTTTAAACTATTAACAATATTCTGATCTTCAAGTAAATAACTTATAGAACAAAAGTAGTTATTTTAGGGTTTTCAATTTTAAACTATTAACAAAATTCTGATCTTCAAGTAAATAACTTAAGGAACTAAAGTATTAGTTAGAAGATTTTGATTTTAAATTGCTACAAAATTCTGTTCTACAAGTAAATAACTTATAGAACAAAAGTAGTTATTTTAGGGTTTTCAATTTTAAACTATTAACAAAATACTGATCTTCATGTAAATAACTTATAGAACAAAAGTAGTTATTTTAGGGTTTTCAATTTTAAACTATTAACAAAATACTGATCTTCATATACTTAACTTATAGAACAGAAGTAGTTAATTTACAGTTTTTAATTTTAAACTATTAACAAAATGCAGATCTTCAAGTAAATAACTTATAGAACAAAAGTAGTTATTTTAGGGTTTTCAATTTTAAACTATTAGCAAAATTCTGATCTTCAAGTAAATAACTTAAAGAACTAAAGTATTAGTTAGAAGATTTTGATTTTACATTGCTACAAAATTCTGTTCTTCAAGTAAATAACTTATAGAACAAAAGTAGTTATTTTAGAGTTTTCTATTTTAAACTATTAACAATATTCTGATCTTCAAGTAAATAACTTATAGAACAGAAGTAGTTAATTTAGAGTTTTTAATTTTAAACTATTAACAAAATGCAGATCTTCAAGTAAATAACTTCTAGAACAAAAGTAGTTAATTTAGAGTTTTTAATTTTAAACTATTAACAAAATTCTGTTCTTCAAGTAAATAACTTATAGAACAAAAGTAGTTATTTTAGAGTTATCAATTTTAAACTATTAACAAAATTCTGATCTTCAAGTAAATAACTTATAGAACAGAAGTAGTTAATTTAGAGTTTTTAATTTTAAACTACTAACAAAATGCAGATCTTCAAGCAAATAACTTATAGAACAAAATTAGTTATTTTAGGGTTTTCAATTTTTAACTATTATAAAATTCTGATCTTCAAGTAAATAACTTAAAGAACTAAAGTATTAGTTAGAAGATTTTGACTTTACATTGCTACAAAATTCTGTTCTTCAAGTAAATAACCTATAGAACAAAAGTAGTTATTTTAGGGTTTTCAATTTTAAACTATTAACAAAATACTGATCTTCATGTAAATAACTTATAGAACAAAAGTAGTTATTTTAGGGTTTTCAATTTTAAACTATTAACAAAATTCTGATCTTCAAGTAAATAACTTAAGGAACTAAAGTATTAGTTAGAAGATTTTGATTTTAAATTGCTACAAAATTCTGTTCTACAGGTAAAAAACTTATAGAACAAAAGTAGTTATTTTAGGGTTTTCAATTTTAAACTATTAACAAAATACTGATCTTCTTGTAAATAACTTATAGAACAAAAGTAGTTATTTTAGGGTTTTCAATTTTAAACTATTAACAAAATTCTGATCTTCAAGTAAATAACTTAAGGAACTAAAGTATTAGTTAGTAGATTTTGATTTTAAATTGCTACAAAATTCTGTTCTACAAGTAAATAACTTATAGAACAAAAGTAGTTATTTTAGAGTTTTCAATTTTAAACTATTAACAATATTCTGATCTTCAAGTAAATAACTTATAGAACAGAAATAGTTAATTTAGAGTTTTTAATTTAAAACTATTAACAAAATGCAGATCTTCAAGTAAATAACTTATAGAACAAAAGTAGTTATTTTAGGGTTTTCAATTTTAAACTATTAACAAAATTCTGATCTTCAAGTAAATAACTTAAGGAACTAAAGTATTAGTTAGAAGATTTTGATTTTAAATTGCTACAAAATTCTGTTCTACAAGTAAATAACATATAGAACTAAAGTAGTTATTTTAGAGTTTTCAATTTTAAACTATTAACAATATTCTGATCTTCAAGTAAATAACTTATAGAACAAAAGTAGTTATTTTAGGGTTTTCAATTTTAAACTATTAACAAAATTCTGATCTTCAAGTAAATAACTTAAGGAACTAAAGTATTAGTTAGAAGATTTTGATGTTAAATTGCTACAAAATTCTGTTCTACAAGTAAATAACTTATAGAACAAAAGTAGTTATTTTAGGGTTTTCAATTTTAAACCATTAACAAAATACTGATCTTCATGTAAATAACTTATAGAACAAAAGTAGTTATTTTAGGGTTTTCAATTTTAAACTATTAACAAAATTCTGATCTTCAAGTAAATAACTTAAGGAACTAAAGTATTAGTTAGAAGATTTTGATTTTAAATTGCTACAAAATTCTGTTCTACAAGTAAATAACATATAGAACTAAAGTAGTTATTTTAGAGTTTTCAATTTTAAACTATTAACAATATTCTGATCTTCAAGTAAATAACTTATAGAACAAAAGTAGTTATTTTAGGGTTTTCAATTTTAAACTATTAACAAAATACTGATCTTCATGTAAATAACTTATAGAACAAAAGTAGTTATTTTAGGGTTTTCAATTTTAAACTATTAACAAAATATTGATCTTCATGTAAATAACTTATAGAACAAAAGTAGTTATTTTAGGGTTTTCAATTTTAAACTATTAACAAAATTCTGATCTTCAAGTAAATAACTTAAGGAACTAAAGTATTATTAGAAGATTTTGATTTTAAATTGCTACAAAATTCTGTTCTACAAGTAATAAAACTTATATAAATAAAACTTATATAAATAAAACTTATAGAACAAAAGTAGTTATTTTAGAGTTTTCAATTTTAAACTATTAACAATATTCTGATCTTCAAGTAAATAGCTTATAGAACAGAAGTAGTTAATTTAGAGTTTTTAATTTAAAACTATTAACAAAATGCAGATCTTCAAGTAAATAACTTATAGAACAAAAGTAGTTATTTTAGGGTTTTCAATTTTAAACTATTAACAAAATTCTGATCTTCAAGTAAATAACTTAAGGAACTAAAGTATTAGTTAGAAGATTTTGATTTTAAATTGCTACAAAATTCTGTTCTACAAGTAAATAACATATAGAACTAAAGTAGTTATTTTAGAGTTTTCAATTTTAAACTATTAACAATATTCTGATCTTCAAGTAAATAACTTATAGAACAAAAGTAGTTATTTTAGGGTTTTCAATTTTAAACTATTAACAAAATTCTGATCTTCAAGTAAATAACTTAAGGAACTAAAGTATTAGTTAGAAGATTTTGATGTTAAATTGCTACAAAATTCTGTTCTACAAGTAAATAACTTATAGAACAAAAGTAGTTATTTTAGGGTTTTCAATTTTAAACCATTAACAAAATACTGATCTTCATGTAAATAACTTATAGAACAAAAGTAGTTATTTTAGGGTTTTCAATTTTAAACTATTAACAAAATTCTGATCTTCAAGTAAATAACTTAAGGAACTAAAGTATTAGTTAGAAGATTTTGATTTTAAATTGCTACAAAATTCTGTTCTACAAGTAAATAACATATAGAACTAAAGTAGTTATTTTAGAGTTTTCAATTTTAAACTATTAACAATATTCTGATCTTCAAGTAAATAACTTATAGAACAAAAGTAGTTATTTTAGGGTTTTCAATTTTAAACTATTAACAAAATACTGATCTTCATGTAAATAACTTATAGAACAAAAGTAGTTATTTTAGGGTTTTCAATTTTAAACTATTAACAAAATATTGATCTTCATGTAAATAACTTATAGAACAAAAGTAGTTATTTTAGGGTTTTCAATTTTAAACTATTAACAAAATTCTGATCTTCAAGTAAATAACTTAAGGAACTAAAGTATTATTAGAAGATTTTGATTTTAAATTGCTACAAAATTCTGTTCTACAACTAATAAAACTTATATAAATAAAACTTATATAAATAAAACTTATAGAACAAAAGTAGTTATTTTAGAGTTTTCAATTTTAAACTATTAACAATATTCTGATCTTCAAGTAAATAGCTTATAGAACAGAAGTAGTTAATTTAGAGTTTTTAATTTAAAACTATTAACAAAATGCAGATCTTCAAGTAAATAACTTATAGAACAAAAGTAGTTATTTTAGGGTTTTCAATTTTAAACTATTAACAAAATACTGATCTTCATGTAAATAACTTATAGAACAGAAGTAGTTAATTTAGAGTTTTTAATTTTAAACTATTAACAAAATGCAGATCTTCAAGTAAATAACTTATAGAACAAAAGTAGTTATTTTAGGGTTTTCAATTTTAAACTATTAACAAAATGCTGATCTTCAAGTAAATAACTTAAGGAACTAAAGTTTAGTTAGAAGATTTTGATTTTAAATTGCTACAAAATTCTGTTCTTCAAGTAAATAACTTATAGAACAGAAGTAGTTAATTTAGAGTTTTTAATGTTAAACTATTAACAAAATGCAAATCTTCAAGTAAATAACTTATAGAACAAAAGTAGTTATTTTAGGGTTTTCAATTTTAAACTATTAACAAAATTCTGATCTTCAAGTAAATAACTTAAGGAACTAAAGTATTAGTTAGAAGATTTTGATTTTAAATTGCTACAAAATTCTGTTCTACAAGTAAATAACTTATAGAACTAAAGTAGTTATTTTAGAGTTTTCAAATTTAAACTATTAACAATATTCTGATCTTCAAGTAAATAACTTATAGAACAAAAGTAGCTATTTTAGGGTTTTCAATTTTAAACTATTAACAAAATTCTGATCTTCAAGTAAATAACTTAAGGAACTAAAGTATTAGTTAGAAGATTTTGATTTTACATTGCTACAAAATTCTGTTCTTCAAGTAAATAACTTATAGAACAAAAGTAGTTATTTTAGAGTTTTCTATTTTAAACTATTAACAATATTCTGATCTTCAAGTAAATAACTTATAGAACAGAAGTAGTTAATTTAGAGTTTTTAATTTTAAACTATTAACAAAATGCAGATCTTCAAGTAAATAACTTCTAGAACAAAAGTAGTTAATTTAGAGTTTTTAATTTTAAACTATTAACAAAATTCTGTTCTTCAAGTAAATAACTTATAGAACAAAAGTAGTTATTTTAGAGTTATCCATTTTAAACTATTAACAAAATTCTGATCTTCAAGTAAATAACTTATAGAACAGAAGTAGTTAATTTAGAGTTTTTAATTTTAAACTACTAACAAAATGCAGATCTTCAAGCAAATAACTTATAGAACAAAATTAGTTATTTTAGGGTTTTCAATTTTTAACTATTATAAAATTCTGATCTTCAAGTAAATAACTTAAAGAACTAAAGTATTAGTTAGAAGATTTTGACTTTACATTGCTACAAAATTCTGTTCTTCAAGTAAATAACCTATAGAACAAAAGTAGTTATTTTAGGGTTTTCAATTTTAAACTATTAACAAAATACTGATCTTCATGTAAATAACTTATAGAACAAAAGTAGTTATTTTAGGGTTTTCAATTTTAAACTATTAACAAATTTCTGATCTTCAAGTAAATAACTTAAGGAACTAAAGTATTAGTTAGAAGATTTTGATTTTAAATTGCTACAAAATTCTGTTCTACAGGTAAAAAACTTATAGAACAAAAGTAGTTATTTTAGGGTTTTCAATTTTAAACTATTAACAAAATACTGATCTTCTTGTAAATAACTTATAGAACAAAAGTAGTTATTTTAGGGTTTTCAATTTTAAACTATTAACAAAATTCTGATCTTCAAGTAAATAACTTAAGGAACTAAAGTATTAGTTAGTAGATTTTGATTTTAAATTGCTACAAAATTCTGTTCTACAAGTAAATAACTTATAGAACAAAAGTAGTTATTTTAGAGTTTTCAATTTTAAACTATTAACAATATTCTGATCTTCAAGTAAATAACTTATAGAACAGAAATAGTTAATTTAGAGTTTTTAATTTAAAACTATTAACAAAATGCAGATCTTCAAGTAAATAACTTATAGAACAAAAGTAGTTATTTTAGGGTTTTCAATTTTAAACTATTAACAAAATTCTGATCTTCAAGTAAATAACTTAAGGAACTAAAGTATTAGTTAGAAGATTTTGATTTTAAATTGCTACAAAATTCTGTTCTACAAGTAAATAACATATAGAACTAAAGTAGTTATTTTAGAGTTTTCAATTTTAAACTATTAACAATATTCTGATCTTCAAGTAAATAACTTATAGAACAAAAGTAGTTATTTTAGGGTTTTCAATTTTAAACTATTAACAAAATTCTGATCTTCAAGTAAATAACTTAAGGAACTAAAGTATTAGTTAGAAGATTTTGATTTTAAATTGCTACAAAATTCTGTTCTACAAGTAAATAACATATAGAACTAAAGTAGTTATTTTAGAGTTTTCAATTTTAAACTATTAACAATATTCTGATCTTCAAGTAAATAACTTATAGAACAAAAGTAGTTATTTTAGGGTTTTCAATTTTAAACTATTAACAAAATACTGATCTTCATGTAAATAACTTATAGAACAAAAGTAGTTATTTTAGGGTTTTCAATTTTAAACTATTAACAAAATATTGATCTTCATGTAAATAACTTATAGAACAAAAGTAGTTATTTTAGGGTTTTCAATTTTAAACTATTAACAAAATTCTGATCTTCAAGTAAATAACTTAAGGAACTAAAGTATTATTAGAAGATTTTGATTTTAAATTGCTACAAAATTCTGTTCTACAAGTAATAAAACTTATATAAATAAAACTTATATAAATAAAACTTATAGAACAAAAGTAGTTATTTTAGAGTTTTCAATTTTAAACTATTAACAATATTCTGATCTTCAAGTAAATAGCTTATAGAACAGAAGTAGTTAATTTAGAGTTTTTAATTTAAAACTATTAACAAAATGCAGATCTTCAAGTAAATAACTTATAGAACAAAAGTAGTTATTTTAGGGTTTTCAATTTTAAACTATTAACAAAATACTGATCTTCATGTAAATAACTTATAGAACAGAAGTAGTTAATTTAGAGTTTTTAATTTTAAACTATTAACAAAATGCAGATCTTCAAGTAAATAACTTATAGAACAAAAGTAGTTATTTTAGGGTTTTCAATTTTAAACTATTAACAAAATGCTGATCTTCAAGTAAATAACTTAAGGAACTAAAGTTTAGTTAGAAGATTTTGATTTTAAATTGCTACAAAATTCTGTTCTTCAAGTAAATAACTTATAGAACAGAAGTAGTTAATTTAGAGTTTTTAATGTTAAACTATTAACAAAATGCAAATCTTCAAGTAAATAACTTATAGAACAAAAGTAGTTATTTTAGGGTTTTCAATTTTAAACTATTAACAAAATTCTGATCTTCAAGTAAATAACTTAAGGAACTAAAGTATTAGTTAGAAGATTTTGATTTTAAATTGCTACAAAATTCTGTTCTACAAGTAAATAACTTATAGAACTAAAGTAGTTATTTTAGAGTTTTCAAATTTAAACTATTAACAATATTCTGATCTTCAAGTAAATAACTTATAGAACAAAAGTAGCTATTTTAGGGTTTTCAATTTTAAACTATTAACAAAATTCTGATCTTCAAGTAAATAACTTAAGGAACTAAAGTATTAGTTAGAAGATTTTGATTTTACATTGCTACAAAATTCTGTTCTTCAAGTAAATAACTTATAGAACAAAAGTAGTTATTTTAGAGTTTTCTATTTTAAACTATTAACAATATTCTGATCTTCAAGTAAATAACTTATAGAACAGAAGTAGTTAATTTAGAGTTTTTAATTTTAAACTATTAACAAAATGCAGATCTTCAAGTAAATAACTTCTAGAACAAAAGTAGTTAATTTAGAGTTTTTAATTTTAAACTATTAACAAAATTCTGTTCTTCAAGTAAATAACTTATAGAACAAAAGTAGTTATTTTAGAGTTATCCATTTTAAACTATTAACAAAATTCTGATCTTCAAGTAAATAACTTATAGAACAGAAGTAGTTAATTTAGAGTTTTTAATTTTAAACTACTAACAAAATGCAGATCTTCAAGCAAATAACTTATAGAACAAAATTAGTTATTTTAGGGTTTTCAATTTTTAACTATTATAAAATTCTGATCTTCAAGTAAATAACTTAAAGAACTAAAGTATTAGTTAGAAGATTTTGACTTTACATTGCTACAAAATTCTGTTCTTCAAGTAAATAACCTATAGAACAAAAGTAGTTATTTTAGGGTTTTCAATTTTAAACTATTAACAAAATACTGATCTTCATGTAAATAACTTATAGAACAAAAGTAGTTATTTTAGGGTTTTCAATTTTAAACTATTAACAAAATTCTGATCTTCAAGTAAATAACTTAAGGAACTAAAGTATTAGTTAGAAGATTTTGATTTTAAATTGCTACAAAATTCTGTTCTACAGGTAAAAAACTTATAGAACAAAAGTAGTTATTTTAGGGTTTTCAATTTTAAACTATTAACAAAATACTGATCTTCTTGTAAATAACTTATAGAACAAAAGTAGTTATTTTAGGGTTTTCAATTTTAAACTATTAACAAAATTCTGATCTTCAAGTAAATAACTTAAGGAACTAAAGTATTAGTTAGTAGATTTTGATTTTAAATTGCTACAAAATTCTGTTCTACAAGTAAATAACTTATAGAACAAAAGTAGTTATTTTAGAGTTTTCAATTTTAAACTATTAACAATATTCTGATCTTCAAGTAAATAACTTATAGAACAGAAATAGTTAATTTAGAGTTTTTAATTTAAAACTATTAACAAAATGCAGATCTTCAAGTAAATAACTTATAGAACAAAAGTAGTTATTTTAGGGTTTTCAATTTTAAACTATTAACAAAATTCTGATCTTCAAGTAAATAACTTAAGGAACTAAAGTATTAGTTAGAAGATTTTGATTTTAAATTGCTACAAAATTCTGTTCTACAAGTAAATAACATATAGAACTAAAGTAGTTATTTTAGAGTTTTCAATTTTAAACTATTAACAATATTCTGATCTTCAAGTAAATAACTTATAGAACAAAAGTAGTTATTTTAGGGTTTTCAATTTTAAACTATTAACAAAATTCTGATCTTCAAGTAAATAACTTAAGGAACTAAAGTATTAGTTAGAAGATTTTGATGTTAAATTGCTACAAAATTCTGTTCTACAAGTAAATAACTTATAGAACAAAAGTAGTTATTTTAGGGTTTTCAATTTTAAACCATTAACAAAATACTGATCTTCATGTAAATAACTTATAGAACAAAAGTAGTTATTTTAGGGTTTTCAATTTTAAACTATTAACAAAATTCTGATCTTCAAGTAAATAACTTAAGGAACTAAAGTATTAGTTAGAAGATTTTGATTTTAAATTGCTACAAAATTCTGTTCTACAAGTAAATAACATATAGAACTAAAGTAGTTATTTTAGAGTTTTCAATTTTAAACTATTAACAATATTCTGATCTTCAAGTAAATAACTTATAGAACAAAAGTAGTTATTTTAGGGTTTTCAATTTTAAACTATTAACAAAATACTGATCTTCATGTAAATAACTTATAGAACAAAAGTAGTTATTTTAGGGTTTTCAATTTTAAACTATTAACAAAATATTGATCTTCATGTAAATAACTTATAGAACAAAAGTAGTTATTTTAGGGTTTTCAATTTTAAACTATTAACAAAATTCTGATCTTCAAGTAAATAACTTAAGGAACTAAAGTATTAGTTAGAAGATTTTGATTTTAAATTGCTACAAAATTCTGTTCTACAAGTAATAAAACTTATATAAATAAAACTTATATAAATAAAACTTATAGAACAAAAGTAGTTATTTTAGAGTTTTCAATTTTAAACTATTAACAATATTCTGATCTTCAAGTAAATAGCTTATAGAACAGAAGTAGTTAATTTAGAGTTTTTAATTTAAAACTATTAACAAAATGCAGATCTTCAAGTAAATAACTTATAGAACAAAAGTAGTTATTTTAGGGTTTTCAATTTTAAACTATTAACAAAATTCTGATCTTCAAGTAAATAACTTAAGGAACTAAAGTATTAGTTAGAAGATTTTGATTTTAAATTGCTACAAAATTCTGTTCTACAAGTAATAAAACTTATATAAATAAAACTTATATAAATAAAACTTATAGAACAAAAGTAGTTATTTTAGAGTTTTCAATTTTAAACTATTAACAATATTCTGATCTTCAAGTAAATAGCTTATAGAACAGAAGTAGTTAATTTAGAGTTTTTAATTTAAAACTATTAACAAAATGCAGATCTTCAAGTAAATAACTTATAGAACAAAAGTAGTTATTTTAGGGTTTTCAATTTTAAACTATTAACAAAATACTGATCTTCATGTAAATAACTTATAGAACAGAAGTAGTTAATTTAGAGTTTTTAATTTTAAACTATTAACAAAATGCAGATCTTCAAGTAAATAACTTATAGAACAAAAGTAGTTATTTTAGGGTTTTCAATTTTAAACTATTAACAAAATGCTGATCTTCAAGTAAATAACTTAAGGAACTAAAGTTTAGTTAGAAGATTTTGATTTTAAATTGCTACAAAATTCTGTTCTTCAAGTAAATAACTTATAGAACAGAAGTAGTTAATTTAGAGTTTTTAATGTTAAACTATTAACAAAATGCAAATCTTCAAGTAAATAACTTATAGAACAAAAGTAGTTATTTTAGGGTTTTCAATTTTAAACTATTAACAAAATTCTGATCTTCAAGTAAATAACTTAAGGAACTAAAGTATTAGTTAGAAGATTTTGATTTTAAATTGCTACAAAATTCTGTTCTACAAGTAAATAACTTATAGAACTAAAGTAGTTATTTTAGAGTTTTCAAATTTAAACTATTAACAATATTCTGATCTTCAAGTAAATAACTTATAGAACAAAAGTAGCTATTTTAGGGTTTTCAATTTTAAACTATTAACAAAATTCTGATCTTCAAGTAAATAACTTAAGGAACTAAAGTATTAGTTAGAAGATTTTGATTTTAAATTGCTACAAAATTCTGTTCTACAAGTAAATAACTTATAGAACAAAAGTAGTTATTTTAGGGTTTTCAATTTTAAACTATTAACAAAATACTGATCTTCATGTAAATAACATATAGAACAAAAGTAGTTATTTTAGGGTTTTCAATTTTAAACTATTAACAAAATACTGATCTTCATATACTTAACTTATAGAACAGAAGTAGTTAATTTACAGTTTTTAATTTTAAACTATTAACAAAATGCAGATCTTCAAGTAAATAACTTATAGAACAAAAGTAGTTATTTTAGAGTTTTCAATTTTAAACTATTAGCAAAATTCTGATCTTCAAGTAAATAACTTAAAGAACTAAAGTATTAGTTAGAAGATTTTGATTTTACATTGCTACAAAATTCTGTTCTTCAAGTAAATAACTTATAGAACAAAAGTAGTTATTTTAGAGTTTTCAATTTTAAACTATTAACAATATTCTGATCTTCAAGTAAATATCTTATAGAACAGAAGTAGTTAATTTAGAGTTTTTAATTTTAAACTATTAACAAAATGCAGATCTTCAAGTAAATAACTTATAGAACAAAAGTAGTTAATTTAGAGTTTTTAATTTTAAACTATTAACAAAATTCTGTTCTTCAAGTAAATAACTTATAGAACAAAAGTAGTTATTTTAGAGTTTTCAATTTTAAACTATTAACAAAATTCTGATCTTCAAGTAAATAACTTATAGAACAGAAGTAGTTAATTTAGAGTTTTTAATTTTAAACTACTAACAAAATACTGATCTTCATGTAAATAACTTATAGAACAAAAGTAGTTATTTTAGGGTTTTCAATTTTAAACTATTAACAAAATTCTGATCTTCAAGTAAATAACTTAAGGAACTAAAGTATTAGTTAGAAGATTTTGATTTTAAATTGCTACAAAATTCTGTTCTACAAGTAAATAACATATAGAACTAAAGTAGTTATTTTAGAGTTTTCAATTTTAAACTATTAACAATATTCTGATCTTCAAGTAAATAACTTATAGAACAAAAGTAGTTATTTTAGGGTTTTCAATTTTAAACTATTAACAAAATACTGATCTTCATGTAAATAACTTATAGAACAAAAGTAGTTATTTTAGGGTTTTCAATTTTAAACTATTAACAAAATACTGATCTTCATGTAAATAACTTATAGAACAAAAGTAGTTATTTTAGGGTTTTCAATTTTAAACTATTAACAAAATTCTGATCTTCAAGTAAATAACTTAAGGAACTAAAGTATTAGTTAGAAGATTTTGATTTTAAATTGCTACAAAATTCTGTGCTACAAGTAATAAAACTTATATAAATAAAACTTATAGAACAAAAGTAGTTATTTTAGAGTTTTCAATTTTAAACTATTAACAATATTCTGATCTTCAAGTAAATAGCTTATAGAACAGAAGTAGTTAATTTAGAGTTTTTAATTTAAAACTATTAACAAAATGCAGATCTTCAAGTAAATAACTTATAGAACAAAAGTAGTTATTTTAGGGTTTTCAATTTTAAACTATTAACAATATTCTGATCTTCAAGTAAATAACTTATAGAACAAAAGTAGTTATTTTAGGGTTTTCAATTTTAAACTATTAACAAAATTCTGATCTTCAAGTAAATAACTTAAGGAACTAAAGTATTAGTTAGAAGATTTTGATTTTAAATTGCTACAAAATTCTGTTCTACAAGTAAATAACTTATAGAACAAAAGTAGTTATTTTAGGGTTTTCAATTTTAAACTATTAACAAAATACTGATCTTCATGTAAATAACTTATAGAACAAATGTAGTTATTTTAGGGTTTTCAATTTTAAACTATTAACAAAATACTGATCTTCATATACTTAACTTATAGAACAGAAGTAGGTAATTTACAGTTTTTAATTTTAAACTATTAACAAAATGCAGATCTTCAAGTAAATAACTTATAGAACAAAAGTAGTTATTTTAGGGTTTTCAATTTTAAACTATTAGCAAAATTCTGATCTTCAAGTAAATAACTTAAAGAACTAAAGTATTAGTTAGAGGATTTTGATTTTACATTGCTACAAAATTCTGTTCTTCAAGTAAATAACTTATAGAACAAAAGTAGTTATTTTAGAGTTTTCAATTTTAAACTATTAACAATATTCTGATCTTCAAGTAAATAACTTATAGAACAGAAGTAGTTAATTTAGAGTTTTTAATTTTAAACTATTAACAAAATGCAGATCTTCAAGTAAATAACTTATAGAACAAAAGTAGTTAATTTAGAGTTTTTAATTTTAAACTATTAACAAAATTCTGTTCTTCAAGTAAATAACTTATAGAAAAAAAGTAGTTATTTTAGAGTTTTCAATTTTAAACTATTAACAAAATTCTGATCTTCAAGTAAATAACTTATAGAACAGAAGTAGTTAATTTAGAGTTTTTAATTTTAAACTACTAACAAAATGCAGATCTTCAAGCAAATAACTTATAGAACAAAATTAGTTATTTTAGGGTTTTCAATTTTTAACTATTATAAAATTCTGATCTTCAAGTAAATAACTTAAAGAACTAAAGTATTAGTTAGAAGATTTTGACTTTACATTGCTACAAAATTCTGTTCTTCAAGTAAATAACCTATAGAACAAAAGTAGTTATTTTAGGGTTTTCAATTTTAAACTATTAACAAAATTCTGATCTTCAAGTAAATAACTTAAGGAACTAAAGTATTAGTTAGAAGATTTTGATTTTAAATTGCTACAAAATTCTGTTCTACAAGTAAATAACTTATAGAACAAAAGTAGTTATTTTAAGGTTTTCAATTTTAAACTATTAACAAAATACTGATCTTCATGTAAATAACTTATAGAACAAAAGTAGTTATTTTAGGGTTTTCAATTTTAAACTATTAACAAAATTCTGATCTTCAAGTAAATAACTTAAGGAACTAAAGTATTAGTTAGAAGATTTTGATTTTAAATTGCTACAAAATTCTGTTCTACAAGTAAAAAACTTATAGAACAAAAGTAGTTATTTTATGGTTTTCAATTTTAAACTATTAACAAAATACTGATCTTCATGTAAATAACTTATAGAACAAAAGTAGTTATTTTAGGGTTTTCAATTTTAAACTATTAACAAAATTCTGATCTTCAAGGAAATAACTTAAGGAACTAAAGTATTAGTTAGAAGATTTTGATTTTAAATTGCTACAAAATTCTGTTCTACAAGTAAATAACTTATAGAACAAAAGTAGTTATTTTAGAGTTTTCAATTTTAAACTATTAACAATATTCTGATCTTCAACTAAATAACTTATAGAACAGAAGTAGTTAATTTAGAGTTTCTAATTTAAAACTATTAACAAAATGCAGATCTTCAAGTAAATAACTTATAGAACACAAGTAGTTATTTTAGGGTTTTCAATTTTAAACTATTAACAAAATACTGATCTTCATGTAAATAACTTATAGAACAGAAGTAGTTAATTTAGAGTTTTTAATTTTAAACTATTAACAAAATGCAGATCTTCAAGTAAATAACTTATTGAACAAAAGTAGTTATTTTAGGGTTTTCAATTTAAAACGATTAGCAAAATTCTGATCTTCAAGTAAATAACTTAAAGAACTAAAGTATTAGTTAGAAGATTTTGATTTCACAATGCTACAAAATTCTGTTCTTCAAGTAAATAACTTATAGAACAAAAGTAGTTATTTTCGAGTTTTCAATTTTAAACTATTTACAATATTCTGATCTTCATGTAAATAACTTATAGAACAGAAGTAGTTAATTTAGAGTTTTTAATTTTAAGCTATTAACAAAATGCAGATCTTCAAGTAAATAACTTATAGAACAAAAGTAGTTATTTTAGGGTTTTCAATTTTAAACTATTAACAAAATACTGATCTTCATATACTTAACTTATAGAACAGAAGTAGTTAATTTACAGTTTTTAATTTTAAACTATTAACAAAATGCAGATCTTCAAGTAAATAACTTATAGAACAAAAGTAGTTATTTTAGGGTTTTCAATTTTAAACTATTAGCAAAATTCTGATCTTCAAGTAAATAACTTAAAGAACTAAAGTATTAGTTAGAAGATTTTGATTTTACATTGCTACAAAATTCTGTTCTTCAAGTAAATAACTTATAGAACAAAAGTAGTTATTTTAGAGTTTTCAATTTTAAACTATTAACAATATTCTGATCTTCAAGTAAATAACTTATAGAACAGAAGTAGTTAATTTAGAGTTTTTAATTTTAAACTATTAACAAAATGCAGATCTTCAAGTAAATAACTTATAGAACAAAAGTAGTTAATTTAGAGTTTTTAATTTTAAACTATTAACAAAATTCTGTTCTTCAAGTAAATAACTTATAGAACAAAAGTAGTTATTTTAGAGTTTTCAATTTTAAACTATTAACAAAATTCTGATCTTCAAGTAAATAACTTATAGAACAGAAGTAGTTAATTTAGAGTTTTTAATTTTAAACTACTAACAAAATGCAGATCTTCAAGCAAATAACTTATAGAACAAAATTAGTTATTTTAGGGTTTTCAATTTTTAACTATTATAAAATTCTGATCTTCAAGTAAATAACTTAAAGAACTAAAGTATTAGTTAGAAGATTTTGACTTTACATTGCTACAAAATTCTGTTCTTCAAGTAAATAACCTATAGAACAAAAGTAGTTATTTTAGGGTTTTCAATTTTAAACTATTAACAAAATTCTGATCTTCAAGTAAATAACTTAAGGAACTAAAGTATTAGTTAGAAGATTTTGATTTTAAATTGCTACAAAATTCTGTTCTACAAGTAAATAACTTATAGAACAAAAGTAGTTATTTTAGGGTTTTCAATTTTAAACTATTAACAAAATACTGATCTTCATGTAAATAACTTATAGAACAAAAGTAGTTATTTTAGGGTTTTCAATTTTAAACTATTAATAAAATTTTGATCTTCAAGTAAATAACTTAAGGAACTAAAGTATTAGTTAGAAGATTTTGATTTTAAATTGCTACAAAATTCTGTTCTACAAGTAAAAAACTTATAGAACAAAAGTAGTTATTTTAGGGTTTTCAATTTTAAACTATTAACAAAATACTGATCTTCATGTAAATAACTTATAGAACAAAAGTAGTTATTTTAGGGTTTTCAATTTTAAACTATTAACAAAATTCTGTTCTACAAGTTAATAACTTATAGAACAAAAGTAGTTATTTTAGAGTTTTCAATTTTAAACTATTAACAATATTCTGATCTTCAAGTAAATAACTTATAGAACAGAAGTAGTTAATTTAGAGTTTTTAATTTAAAACTATTAACAAAATGCAGATCTTCAAGTAAATAACTTATAGAACAAAAGTAGTTATTTTAGGGTTTTCAATTTTAAACTATTAACAAAATACTGATCTTCATGTAAATAACTTATAGAACAGAAGTAGTTAATTTAGAGTTTTTAATTTTAAACTATTAACAAAATGCAGATCTTCAAGTAAATAACTTATTGAACAAAAGTAGTTATTTTAGGGTTTTCAATTTAAAACGATTAGCAAAATTCTGATCTTCAAGTAAATAACTTAAAGAACTAAAGTATTAGTTAGAAGATTTTGATTTCACAATGCTACAAAATTCTGTTCTTCAAGTAAATAACTTATAGAACAAAAGTAGTTATTTTCGAGTTTTCAATTTTAAACTATTTACAATATTCTGATCTTCATGTAAATAACTTATAGAACAGAAGTAGTTAATTTAGAGTTTTTAATTTTAAACTATTAACAAAATGCAGATCTTCAAGTAAATAACTTATAGAACAAAAGTAGTTATTTTAGGGTTTTCAATTTTAAACTATTAACAAAATTCTGATCTTCAAGTAAATAACTTAAGGAACTAAAGTATTAGTTAGAAGATTTTGATTTTAAATTGCTACAAAATTCTGTTCTTCAAGTAAATAACTTATAGAACAAAAGTAGTTATTTTAGAGTTTTCAATTTTAAACTATTAACATCATTCTGATCTTCAAGTAAATAACTTATAGAACAGAAGTAGTTAATTTAGAGTTTTTAATGTTAAACTATTAACAAAATGCAAATCTTCAAGTAAATAACTTATAGAACAAAAGTAGTTATTTTAGGGTTTTCAATTTTAAACTATTAACAAAATTCTGATCTTCAAGTAAATAACTTAAGGAACTAAAGTATTAGTTAGAAGATTTTGATTTTAAATTGCTACAAAATTCTGTTCTACAAGTAAATAACTTATAGAACTAAAGTAGTTATTTTGGAGTTTTCAATTTTAAACTATTACCAATATTCTGATCTTCAAGTAAATAACTTATAGAATAAAAGTAGTTATTTTAGGGTTTTCAATTTTAAACTATTAACAAAATTCTGATCTTCAACTAAATAACTTAAGGAACTAAAGTATAAGTTAGAAGATTTTGATTTTAAATTGCTACAAAATTCTGTTCTACAAGTAAATAACTTATAGAACAAAAGTAGTTATTTTAGGGTTTTCAATTTTAAACTATTAACAAAATACTGATCTTCATGTAAATAACTTATAGAACAAAAGTAGTTATTTTAGAGTTTTCAATTTTAAACTATTAACAAAATACTGATCTTCAAGTAAATAACTTATAGAACAGAAGTAGTTAATTTAGAGTTTTTAATTTTAAACTATTAACAAAATGCAGATCTTCAAGTAAATAACTTATAGAACAAAAGTAGTTATTTTAGGGTTTTCAATTTTAAACTATTAACAAAATACTGATCTTCATATACTTAACTTATAGAACAGAAGTAGTTAATTTAGAGTTTTTAATTTTAAACTATTAACAAAATGCAGATCTTCAAGTAAATAACTTATAGAACAAAAGTATTTATTTTAGGGTTTTCAATTTTAAACTATTAGCAAAATTCTGATCTTCAAGTAAATAACTTAAAGAACTAAAGTATTAGTTAGAAGATTTTGATTTTACATTGCTACAAAATTCTGTTCTTCAAGTAAATAACTTATAGAACAAAAGTAGTTATTTTAGGTTTTTCAATTTTAAACTATTAACAAAATACTGATCTTCATGTAAATAACTTATAGAACAGAAGTAGTTAATTTAAAGTTTTTAATTTTAAACTATTAACAAAATGCAGATCTTCAAGTAAATAACTTATAGAACAAAAGTAGTTATTTTAGGGTTTTCAATTTTAAACTATTAACAAAATTCTGATCTTCAAGTAAATAACTTAAGGAACTAAAGTATTAGTTAGAAGATTTTGATTTTACATTGCTACAAAATTCTGTTCTGCAAGTAAATAACTTATAGAACAAAAGTAGTTATTTTAGAGTTTTCAATTTTAAACTATTAACAATATTCTGATCTTCAAGTAAATAACTTATAGAACAGAAGTAGTTAATTTAAAGTTTTTAATTTTAAACTACTAACAAAATGCAGATCTTCAAGCAAATAACTTATAGAACAAAAGTAGTTATTTTAGGGTTTTCAATTTTAAACTATTAACAAAATACTGATCTTCATATACTTAACTTATAGAACAGAAGTAGTTAATTTAGAGTTTTTAATTTTAAACTATTAACAAAATGCAGATCTTCAAGTAAATAACTTATAGAACAAAAGTATTTATTTTAGGGTTTTCAATTTTAAACTATTAGCAAAATTCTGATCTTCAAGTAAATAACTTAAAGAACTAAAGTATTAGTTAGAAGATTTTGATTTTACATTGCTACAAAATTCTGTTCTTCAAGTAAATAACTTATAGAACAAAAGTAGTTATTTTAGGTTTTTCAATTTTAAACTATTAACAAAATACTGATCTTCATGTAAATAACTTATAGAACAGAAGTAGTTAATTTAAAGTTTTTAATTTTAAACTATTAACAAAATGCAGATCTTCAAGTAAATAACTTATAGAACAAAAGTAGTTATTTTAGGGTTTTCAATTTTAAACTATTAACAAAATTCTGATCTTCAAGTAAATAACTTAAGGAACTAAAGTATTAGTTAGAAGATTTTGATTTTACATTGCTACAAAATTCTGTTCTGCAAGTAAATAACTTATAGAACAAAAGTAGTTATTTTAGGGTTTTCAATTTTAAACTATTAGCAAAATTCTGATCTTCAAGTAAATAACTTAAAGAACTAAAGTATTAGTTAGAGGATTTTGATTTTACATTGCTACAAAATTCTGTTCTTCAAGTAAATAACTTATAGAACAAAAGTAGTTATTTTAGAGTTTTCAATTTTAAACTATTAACAATATTCTGATCTTCAAGTAAATAACTTATAGAACAGAAGTAGTTAATTTAGAGTTTTTAATTTTAAACTATTAACAAAATGCAGATCTTCAAGTAAATAACTTATAGAACAAAAGTAGTTAATTTAGAGTTTTTAATTTTAAACTATTAACAAAATTCTGTTCTTCAAGTAAATAACTTATAGAAAAAAAGTAGTTATTTTAGAGTTTTCAATTTTAAACTATTAACAAAATTCTGATCTTCAAGTAAATAACTTATAGAACAGAAGTAGTTAATTTAGAGTTTTTAATTTTAAACTACTAACAAAATGCAGATCTTCAAGCAAATAACTTATAGAACAAAATTAGTTATTTTAGGGTTTTCAATTTTTAACTATTATAAAATTCTGATCTTCAAGTAAATAACTTAAAGAACTAAAGTATTAGTTAGAAGATTTTGACTTTACATTGCTACAAAATTCTGTTCTTCAAGTAAATAACCTATAGAACAAAAGTAGTTATTTTAGGGTTTTCAATTTTAAACTATTAACAAAATTCTGATCTTCAAGTAAATAACTTAAGGAACTAAAGTATTAGTTAGAAGATTTTGATTTTAAATTGCTACAAAATTCTGTTCTACAAGTAAATAACTTATAGAACAAAAGTAGTTATTTTAAGGTTTTCAATTTTAAACTATTAACAAAATACTGATCTTCATGTAAATAACTTATAGAACAAAAGTAGTTATTTTAGGGTTTTCAATTTTAAACTATTAACAAAATTCTGATCTTCAAGTAAATAACTTAAGGAACTAAAGTATTAGTTAGAAGATTTTGATTTTAAATTGCTACAAAATTCTGTTCTACAAGTAAAAAACTTATAGAACAAAAGTAGTTATTTTATGGTTTTCAATTTTAAACTATTAACAAAATACTGATCTTCATGTAAATAACTTATAGAACAAAAGTAGTTATTTTAGGGTTTTCAATTTTAAACTATTAACAAAATTCTGATCTTCAAGGAAATAACTTAAGGAACTAAAGTATTAGTTAGAAGATTTTGATTTTAAATTGCTACAAAATTCTGTTCTACAAGTAAATAACTTATAGAACAAAAGTAGTTATTTTAGAGTTTTCAATTTTAAACTATTAACAATATTCTGATCTTCAACTAAATAACTTATAGAACAGAAGTAGTTAATTTAGAGTTTCTAATTTAAAACTATTAACAAAATGCAGATCTTCAAGTAAATAACTTATAGAACACAAGTAGTTATTTTAGGGTTTTCAATTTTAAACTATTAACAAAATACTGATCTTCATGTAAATAACTTATAGAACAGAAGTAGTTAATTTAGAGTTTTTAATTTTAAACTATTAACAAAATGCAGATCTTCAAGTAAATAACTTATTGAACAAAAGTAGTTATTTTAGGGTTTTCAATTTAAAACGATTAGCAAAATTCTGATCTTCAAGTAAATAACTTAAAGAACTAAAGTATTAGTTAGAAGATTTTGATTTCACAATGCTACAAAATTCTGTTCTTCAAGTAAATAACTTATAGAACAAAAGTAGTTATTTTCGAGTTTTCAATTTTAAACTATTTACAATATTCTGATCTTCATGTAAATAACTTATAGAACAGAAGTAGTTAATTTAGAGTTTTTAATTTTAAGCTATTAACAAAATGCAGATCTTCAAGTAAATAACTTATAGAACAAAAGTAGTTATTTTAGGGTTTTCAATTTTAAACTATTAACAAAATACTGATCTTCATATACTTAACTTATAGAACAGAAGTAGTTAATTTACAGTTTTTAATTTTAAACTATTAACAAAATGCAGATCTTCAAGTAAATAACTTATAGAACAAAAGTAGTTATTTTAGGGTTTTCAATTTTAAACTATTAGCAAAATTCTGATCTTCAAGTAAATAACTTAAAGAACTAAAGTATTAGTTAGAAGATTTTGATTTTACATTGCTACAAAATTCTGTTCTTCAAGTAAATAACTTATAGAACAAAAGTAGTTATTTTAGAGTTTTCAATTTTAAACTATTAACAATATTCTGATCTTCAAGTAAATAACTTATAGAACAGAAGTAGTTAATTTAGAGTTTTTAATTTTAAACTATTAACAAAATGCAGATCTTCAAGTAAATAACTTATAGAACAAAAGTAGTTAATTTAGAGTTTTTAATTTTAAACTATTAACAAAATTCTGTTCTTCAAGTAAATAACTTATAGAACAAAAGTAGTTATTTTAGAGTTTTCAATTTTAAACTATTAACAAAATTCTGATCTTCAAGTAAATAACTTATAGAACAGAAGTAGTTAATTTAGAGTTTTTAATTTTAAACTACTAACAAAATGCAGATCTTCAAGCAAATAACTTATAGAACAAAATTAGTTATTTTAGGGTTTTCAATTTTTAACTATTATAAAATTCTGATCTTCAAGTAAATAACTTAAAGAACTAAAGTATTAGTTAGAAGATTTTGACTTTACATTGCTACAAAATTCTGTTCTTCAAGTAAATAACCTATAGAACAAAAGTAGTTATTTTAGGGTTTTCAATTTTAAACTATTAACAAAATTCTGATCTTCAAGTAAATAACTTAAGGAACTAAAGTATTAGTTAGAAGATTTTGATTTTAAATTGCTACAAAATTCTGTTCTACAAGTAAATAACTTATAGAACAAAAGTAGTTATTTTAGGGTTTTCAATTTTAAACTATTAACAAAATACTGATCTTCATGTAAATAACTTATAGAACAAAAGTAGTTATTTTAGGGTTTTCAATTTTAAACTATTAATAAAATTTTGATCTTCAAGTAAATAACTTAAGGAACTAAAGTATTAGTTAGAAGATTTTGATTTTAAATTGCTACAAAATTCTGTTCTACAAGTAAAAAACTTATAGAACAAAAGTAGTTATTTTAGGGTTTTCAATTTTAAACTATTAACAAAATACTGATCTTCATGTAAATAACTTATAGAACAAAAGTAGTTATTTTAGGGTTTTCAATTTTAAACTATTAACAAAATTCTGTTCTACAAGTTAATAACTTATAGAACAAAAGTAGTTATTTTAGAGTTTTCAATTTTAAACTATTAACAATATTCTGATCTTCAAGTAAATAACTTATAGAACAGAAGTAGTTAATTTAGAGTTTTTAATTTAAAACTATTAACCAAATGCAGATCTTCAAGTAAATAACTTATAGAACAAAAGTAGTTATTTTAGGGTTTTCAATTTTAAACTATTAACAAAATACTGATCTTCATGTAAATAACTTATAGAACAGAAGTAGTTAATTTAGAGTTTTTAATTTTAAACTATTAACAAAATGCAGATCTTCAAGTAAATAACTTATTGAACAAAAGTAGTTATTTTAGGGTTTTCAATTTAAAACGATTAGCAAAATTCTGATCTTCAAGTAAATAACTTAAAGAACTAAAGTATTAGTTAGAAGATTTTGATTTCACAATGCTACAAAATTCTGTTCTTCAAGTAAATAACTTATAGAACAAAAGTAGTTATTTTCGAGTTTTCAATTTTAAACTATTTACAATATTCTGATCTTCATGTAAATAACTTATAGAACAGAAGTAGTTAATTTAGAGTTTTTAATTTTAAACTATTAACAAAATGCAGATCTTCAAGTAAATAACTTATAGAACAAAAGTAGTTATTTTAGGGTTTTCAATTTTAAACTATTAACAAAATTCTGATCTTCAAGTAAATAACTTAAGGAACTAAAGTATTAGTTAGAAGATTTTGATTTTAAATTGCTACAAAATTCTGTTCTTCAAGTAAATAACTTATAGAACAAAAGTAGTTATTTTAGAGTTTTCAATTTTAAACTATTAACATCATTCTGATCTTCAAGTAAATAACTTATAGAACAGAAGTAGTTAATTTAGAGTTTTTAATGTTAAACTATTAACAAAATGCAAATCTTCAAGTAAATAACTTATAGAACAAAAGTAGTTATTTTAGGGTTTTCAATTTTAAACTATTAACAAAATTCTGATCTTCAAGTAAATAACTTAAGGAACTAAAGTATTAGTTAGAAGATTTTGATTTTAAATTGCTACAAAATTCTGTTCTACAAGTAAATAACTTATAGAACTAAAGTAGTTATTTTGGAGTTTTCAATTTTAAACTATTACCAATATTCTGATCTTCAAGTAAATAACTTATAGAACAAAAGTAGTTATTTTAGGGTTTTCAATTTTAAACTATTAACAAAATTCTGATCTTCAACTAAATAACTTAAGGAACTAAAGTATAAGTTAGAAGATTTTGATTTTAAATTGCTACAAAATTCTGTTCTACAAGTAAATAACTTATAGAACAAAAGTAGTTATTTTAGGGTTTTCAATTTTAAACTATTAACAAAATACTGATCTTCATGTAAATAACTTATAGAACAAAAGTAGTTATTTTAGAGTTTTCAATTTTAAACTATTAACAAAATACTGATCTTCAAGTAAATAACTTATAGAACAGAAGTAGTTAATTTAGAGTTTTTAATTTTAAACTATTAACAAAATGCAGATCTTCAAGTAAATAACTTATAGAACAAAAGTAGTTATTTTAGGGTTTTCAATTTTAAACTATTAACAAAATACTGATCTTCATATACTTAACTTATAGAACAGAAGTAGTTAATTTAGAGTTTTTAATTTTAAACTATTAACAAAATGCAGATCTTCAAGTAAATAACTTATAGAACAAAAGTATTTATTTTAGGGTTTTCAATTTTAAACTATTAGCAAAATTCTGATCTTCAAGTAAATAACTTAAAGAACTAAAGTATTAGTTAGAAGATTTTGATTTTACATTGCTACAAAATTCTGTTCTTCAAGTAAATAACTTATAGAACAAAAGTAGTTATTTTAGGTTTTTCAATTTTAAACTATTAACAAAATACTGATCTTCATGTAAATAACTTATAGAACAGAAGTAGTTAATTTAAAGTTTTTAATTTTAAACTATTAACAAAATGCAGATCTTCAAGTAAATAACTTATAGAACAAAAGTAGTTATTTTAGGGTTTTCAATTTTAAACTATTAACAAAATTCTGATCTTCAAGTAAATAACTTAAGGAACTAAAGTATTAGTTAGAAGATTTTGATTTTACATTGCTACAAAATTCTGTTCTGCAAGTAAATAACTTATAGAACAAAAGTAGTTATTTTAGAGTTTTCAATTTTAAACTATTAACAATATTCTGATCTTCAAGTAAATAACTTATAGAACAGAAGTAGTTAATTTAAAGTTTTTAATTTTAAACTACTAACAAAATGCAGATCTTCAAGCAAATAACTTATAGAACAAAATTAGTTATTTTAGGGTTTTCAATTTTTAACTATTATAAAATTCTGATCTTCAAGTAAATAACTTAAAGAACTAAAGTATTAGTTAGAAGATTTTGACTTTACATTGCTACAAAATTCTGTTCTTCAAGTAAATAACCTATAGAACAAAAGTAGTTATTTTAGGGTTTTCAATTTTAAACTATTAACAAAATTCTGATCTTCAAGTAAATAACTTAAGGAACTAAAGTATTAGTTAGAAGATTTTGATTTTAAATTGCTACAAAATTCTGTTCTACAAGTAAATAACTTATAGAACAAAAGTAGTTATTTTAAGGTTTTCAATTTTAAACTATTAACAAAATACTGATCTTCATGTAAATAACTTATAGAACAAAAGTAGTTATTTTAGGGTTTTCAATTTTAAACTATTAACAAAATTCTGATCTTCAAGTAAATAACTTAAGGAACTAAAGTATTAGTTAGAAGATTTTGATTTTAAATTGCTACAAAATTCTGTTCTACAAGTAAAAAACTTATAGAACAAAAGTAGTTATTTTATGGTTTTCAATTTTAAACTATTAACAAAATACTGATCTTCATGTAAATAACTTATAGAACAAAAGTAGTTATTTTAGGGTTTTCAATTTTAAACTATTAACAAAATTCTGATCTTCAAGGAAATAACTTAAGGAACTAAAGTATTAGTTAGAAGATTTTGATTTTAAATTGCTACAAAATTCTGTTCTACAAGTAAATAACTTATAGAACAAAAGTAGTTATTTTAGAGTTTTCAATTTTAAACTATTAACAATATTCTGATCTTCAAGTAAATAACTTATAGAACAGAAGTAGTTAATTTAGAGTTTCTAATTTAAAACTATTAACAAAATGCAGATCTTCAAGTAAATAACTTATAGAACACAAGTAGTTATTTTAGGGTTTTCAATTTTAAACTATTAACAAAATACTGATCTTCATGTAAATAACTTATAGAACAGAAGTAGTTAATTTAGAGTTTTTAATTTTAAACTATTAACAAAATGCAGATCTTCAAGTAAATAACTTATTGAACAAAAGTAGTTATTTTAGGGTTTTCAATTTAAAACGATTAGCAAAATGCTGATCTTCAAGTAAATAACTTAAAGAACTAAAGTATTAGTTAGAAGATTTTGATTTCACAATGCTACAAAATTCTGTTCTTCAAGTAAATAACTTATAGAACAAAAGTAGTTATTTTCGAGTTTTCAATTTTAAACTATTTACAATATTCTGATCTTCATGTAAATAACTTATAGAACAGAAGTAGTTAATTTAGAGTTTTTAATTTTAAACTATTAACAAAATGCAGATCTTCAAGTAAATAACTTATAGAACAAAAGTAGTTATTTTAGGGTTTTCAATTTTAAACTATTAACAAAATACTGATCTTCATATACTTAACTTATAGAACAGAAGTAGTTAATTTACAGTTTTTAATTTTAAACTATTAACAAAATGCAGATCTTCAAGTAAATAACTTATAGAACAAAAGTAGTTATTTTAGGGTTTTCAATTTTAAACTATTAGCAAAATTCTGATCTTCAAGTAAATAACTTAAAGAACTAAAGTATTAGTTAGAAGATTTTGATTTTACATTGCTACAAAATTCTGTTCTTCAAGTAAATAACTTATAGAACAAAAGTAGTTATTTTAGAGTTTTCAATTTTAAACTATTAACAATATTCTGATCTTCAAGTAAATAACTTATAGAACAGAAGTAGTTAATTTAGAGTTTTTAATTTTAAACTATTAACAAAATGCAGATCTTCAAGTAAATAACTTATAGAACAAAAGTAGTTAATTTAGAGTTTTTAATTTTAAACTATTAACAAAATTCTGTTCTTCAAGTAAATAACTTATAGAACAAAAGTAGTTATTTTAGAGTTTTCAATTTTAAACTATTAACAAAATTCTGATCTTCAAGTAAATAACTTATAGAACAGAAGTAGTTAATTTAGAGTTTTTAATTTTAAACTACTAACAAAATGCAGATCTTCAAGCAAATAACTTATAGAACAAAATTAGTTATTTTAGGGTTTTCAATTTTTAACTATTATAAAATTCTGATCTTCAAGTAAATAACTTAAAGAACTAAAGTATTAGTTAGAAGATTTTGACTTTACATTGCTACAAAATTCTGTTCTTCAAGTAAATAACCTATAGAACAAAAGTAGTTATTTTAGGGTTTTCAATTTTAAACTATTAACAAAATTCTGATCTTCAAGTAAATAACTTAAGGAACTAAAGTATTAGTTAGAAGATTTTGATTTTAAATTGCTACAAAATTCTGTTCTACAAGTAAATAACTTATAGAACAAAAGTAGTTATTTTAGGGTTTTCAATTTTAAACTATTAACAAAATACTGATCTTCATGTAAATAACTTATAGAACAAAAGTAGTTATTTTAGGGTTTTCAATTTTAAACTATTAATAAAATTTTGATCTTCAAGTAAATAACTTAAGGAACTAAAGTATTAGTTAGAAGATTTTGATTTTAAATTGCTACAAAATTCTGTTCTACAAGTAAAAAACTTATAGAACAAAAGTAGTTATTTTAGGGTTTTCAATTTTAAACTATTAACAAAATACTGATCTTCATGTAAATAACTTATAGAACAAAAGTAGTTATTTTAGGGTTTTCAATTTTAAACTATTAACAAAATTCTGTTCTACAAGTTAATAACTTATAGAACAAAAGTAGTTATTTTAGAGTTTTCAATTTTAAACTATTAAATATATTCTGATCTTCAAGTAAATAACTTATAGAACAGAAGTAGTTAATTTAGAGTTTTTAATTTAAAACTATTAACAAAATGCAGATCTTCAAGTAAATAACTTATAGAACAAAAGTAGTTATTTTAGGGTTTTCAATTTTAAACTATTAACAAAATACTGATCTTCATGTAAATAACTTATAGAACAGAAGTAGTTAATTTAGAGTTTTTAATTTTAAACTATTAACAAAATGCAGATCTTCAAGTAAATAACTTATTGAACAAAAGTAGTTATTTTAGGGTTTTCAATTTAAAACGATTAGCAAAATTCTGATCTTCAAGTAAATAACTTAAAGAACTAAAGTATTAGTTAGAAGATTTTGATTTCACAATGCTACAAAATTCTGTTCTTCAAGTAAATAACTTATAGAACAAAAGTAGTTATTTTCGAGTTTTCAATTTTAAACTATTTACAATATTCTGATCTTCATGTAAATAACTTATAGAACAGAAGTAGTTAATTTAGAGTTTTTAATTTTAAACTATTAACAAAATGCAGATCTTCAAGTAAATAACTTATAGAACAAAAGTAGTTATTTTAGGGTTTTCAATTTTAAACTATTAACAAAATTCTGATCTTCAAGTAAATAACTTAAGGAACTAAAGTATTAGTTAGAAGATTTTGATTTTAAATTGCTACAAAATTCTGTTCTTCAAGTAAATAACTTATAGAACAAAAGTAGTTATTTTAGAGTTTTCAATTTTAAACTATTAACATCATTCTGATCTTCAAGTAAATAACTTATAGAACAGAAGTAGTTAATTTAGAGTTTTTAATGTTAAACTATTAACAAAATGCAAATCTTCAAGTAAATAACTTATAGAACAAAAGTAGTTATTTTAGGGTTTTCAATTTTAAACTATTAACAAAATTCTGATCTTCAAGTAAATAACTTAAGGAACTAAAGTATTAGTTAGAAGATTTTGATTTTAAATTGCTACAAAATTCTGTTCTACAAGTAAATAACTTATAGAACTAAAGTAGTTATTTTGGAGTTTTCAATTTTAAACTATTACCAATATTCTGATCTTCAAGTAAATAACTTATAGAACAAAAGTAGTTATTTTAGGGTTTTCAATTTTAAACTATTAACAAAATTCTGATCTTCAAGTAAATAACTTATAGAACAGAAGTAGTTAATTTAGAGTTTTTAATTTTAAACTATTAACAAAATGCAGATCTTCAAGTAAATAACTTATAGAACAAAAGTAGTTATTTTAGGGTTTTCAATTTTAAACTATTAACAAAATACTGATCTTCATATACTTAACTTATAGAACAGAAGTAGTTAATTTAGAGTTTTTAATTTTAAACTATTAACGAAATGCAGATCTTCAAGTAAATAACTTATAGAACAAAAGTATTTATTTTAGGGTTTTCAATTTTAAACTATTAGCAAAATTCTGATCTTCAAGTAAATAACTTAAAGAACTAAAGTATTAGTTAGAAGATTTTGATTTTACATTGCTACAAAATTCTGTTCTTCAAGTAAATAACATATAGAACAAAAGTAGTTATTTTAGGGTTTTCAATTTTAAACTATTAACAAAATACTGATCTTCATGTAAATAACATATAGAACAGAAGTAGTTAATTTAAAGTTTTTAATTTTAAACTATTAACAAAATGCAGATCTTCAAGTAAATAACTTATAGAACAAAAGTAGTTATTTTAGGGTTTTCAATTTTAAACTATTAACAAAATTCTGATCTTCAAGTAAATAACTTAAGGAACTAAAGTATTAGTTAGAAGATTTTGATTTTACATTGCTACAAAATTCTGTTCTGCAAGTAAATAACTTATAGAACAAAAGTAGTTATTTTAGAGTTTTCAATTTTAAACTATTAACAATATTCTGATCTTCAAGTAAATAACTTATAGAACAGAAGTAGTTAATTTAAAGTTTTTAATTTTAAACTATTAACAAAATGCAGATCTTCAAGTAAATAACTTATAGAACAAAAGTAGTTAATTTAGAGTTTTTAATTTTAAACTATTAACAAAATTCTGTTCTTCAAGTAAATAACTTATAGAACAAAAGTAGTTAATTTAGAGTTTTTAATTTTAAACTATTAACAAAATTCTGATCTTCAAGTAAATAACTTATAGAACAGAAGTAGTTAATTTAGAGTTTTTAATTTTAAACTATTAACAAAATGCAGATCACCAAGTAAATAACTTATAGAACAAAAGTAGTTATTTTAGGGTTTTCATTTTTAAACTATTAACAAAATTCTGATCTTCATGTAAATAACTTATAGAACAGAAGTAGTTAATTTAGAGTTTTTAATTTTAACCTATTAACAAAATTCTGATCTTCAAGTAAATAACTTAAGGAACTAAAGTATTAGTTAGAAGATTTTGATTTTACATTGCTACAAAATTCTGTTCTTCAAGTAAATAACTTGTAGAACAAAAGTAGTTATTTTAGAGTTTTCAATTTTAAACTATTAACAATATTTTGATCTTCATGTAAATAACTTATAGAACAGAAGTAGCTAATTTAGAGTTTTTAATTTTAAACTATTAACAAAATGCAAATCTTCAAGTAAATAACTTATAGAACAAAAGTAGTTATTTTAGGGTTTTCAATTTTAAACTATTAGCAAAATTCTGATCTTCTAGTAAATAACTTATAGAACAAAAGTAGTTATTTTAGGGTTTTCAATTTTAAACTATTAGCAAAATTCTGATCTTCAAGTAAATATCTTAAGGAACTAAAGTATTAGTTAGAAGAGTTTGATTTTAAATTGCTACAAAATTCTGTTCTACAAGTAAATAACTTATAGAACAAAAGTAGTTATTTTAGGATTTTCAATTTTAAACTATTAACAAAATACTGATCTTCATGTAAATAACTTATAGAACAAAAGTAGTTATTTTAGGGTATTCAATTTTTAAATAACTTATAGAACAGAAGTAGTTAATTTAGAGTTTTTAATTTTAAACTATTAACAAAATACAGATCACCAAGTAAATAACTTATAGAACAAAAGTAGTTATTTTAGGGTTTTCATTTTTAAACTATTAACAAAATTCTGATCTTCATGTAAATAACTTATAGAACAGAAGTAGTTAATTTAGAGTTTTTAATTTTAAACTATTAACAAAATGCAGATCACCAAGTAAATAACTTATAGAACAAAAGTAGTTATTTTAGGGTTTTCATTTTTAAACTATTAACAAAATTCTGATCTTCATGTAAATAACTTATAGAACAGAAGTAGTTAATTTAGAGTTTTTAATTTTAACCTATTAACAAAATTCTGATCTTCAAGTAAATAACTTAAGGAACTAAAGTATTAGTTAGAAGATTTTGATTTTACATTGCTACAAAATTCTGTTCTTCAAGTAAATAACTTGTAGAACAAAAGTAGTTATTTTAGAGTTTTCAATTTTAAACTATTAACAATATTTTGATCTTCATGTAAATAACTTATAGAACAGAAGTAGCTAATTTAGAGTTTTTAATTTTAAACTATTAACAAAATGCAAATCTTCAAGTAAATAACTTATAGAACAAAAGTAGTTATTTTAGGGTTTTCAATTTTAAACTATTAGCAAAATTCTGATCTTCTAGTAAATAACTTATAGAACAAAAGTAGTTACTTTAGGGTTTTCAATTTTAAACTATTAGCAAAATTCTGATCTTCAAGTAAATAACTTAAGGAACTAAAGTATTAGTTAGAAGATTTTGATTTTAAATTGCTACAAAATTCTGTTCTACAAGTAAATAACTTATAGAACAAAAGTAGTTATTTTAGGATTTTCAATTTTAAACTATTAACAAAATACTGATCTTCATGTAAATAACTTATAGAACAAAAGTAGTTATTTTAGGGTATTCAATTTTAAACTATTAACAAAATTCTGATCTTCAAGTAAATAACTTAAGGAACTAAAGTATTAGTTTGAAGATTTTGATTTTAAATTGCTACAAAATTCTGTTCTACAAGTAAATAACTTATAGAACAAAAGTAGTTATTTTAGAGTTTTCAATTTTAAACTATTAACAATATTCTGATCTTCAAGTAAATAACTTATAGAACAGAAGTAGTTAATTTAGAGTTTTTAATTTTAAACTGTTAACAAAATGAGGATCTTCAAGTAAATAACTTATAGAACAAAAGTAGTTATTTTAGAGTTTTCAATTTTAAACTATTAACAAAATACTGATCTTCATGTAAATAACTTAAAGAACTAAAGTATTAGTTTGAAGACTTCGATTTTAAATTGTCTACAAATTTCTGTTCTTTAAGTAAATAAATAAAAGAACAAAAGTAGTTAGATTATAGCTTTAATTTTAAACTATTAACAAAATGCAGATCTTCAAGTAAATAACTTATAGAAAAAAGTAGTTATTTTAGGGTTTTCAATTTTAAACTATTAGCAAAATTCTGATCTTCAAGTAAATAACTTATAGAACAGAAGTAGTTAATTTAGAGTTTTTAATTTTAAACTATTAACAAAATGCAGATCTTCAAGTAAATAACTTATAGAAGAAAAGTAGTTATTTTAGGGTTTTCAATTTTAAACTATTAACAAAATACTGATCTTCATGTAAATAACTTATTGAACAGAAGTAGTTAATTTAGAGTTTTTTATTTTAAACTATTAACAAAATGCAGATCTTCAAGTAAATAACTTATAGAACAAAAGTAGTTATTTTCGAGTTTTCAATTTTAAACTATTTACAATATTCTGATCTTCATGTAAATAACTTATAGAACAGAAGTAGTTAATTTAGAGTTTTTAATTTTAAACTATTAACAAAATGCAGATCTTCAAGTAAATAACTTATAGAACAAAAGTAGTTATTTTAGGGTTTTCAATTTTAAACTATTAACAAAATTCTGATCTTCAAGTAAATAACTTAAGGAACTAAAGTATTAGTTAGAAGATTTTGATTTTAAATTGCTACAAAATTCTGTTCTTCAAGTAAATAACTTATAGAACAAAAGTAGTTATTTTAGAGTTTTCAATTTTAAACTATTAACATCATTCTGATCTTCAAGTAAATAACTTATAGAACAGAAGTAGTTAATTTAGAGTTTTTAATGTTAAACTATTAACAAAATGCAAATCTTCAAGTAAATAACTTATAGAACAAAAGTAGTTATTTTAGGGTTTTCAATTTTAAACTATTAACAAAATTCTGATCTTCAAGTAAATAACTTAAGGAACTATAGTATTAGTTAGAAGATTTTGATTTTAAATTGCTACAAAATTCTGTTCTACAAGTAAATAACTTATAGAACTAAAGTAGTTATTTTGGAGTTTTCAATTTTAAACTATTACCAATATTCTGGTCTTCAAGTAAATAACTTATAGAACAAAAGTAGTTATTTTAGGGTTTTCAATTTTAAACTATTAACAAAATTCTGATCTTCAAGTAAATAACTTAAGGAACTAAAGTATAAGTTAGAAGATTTTGATTTTAAATTGCTACAAAATTCTGTTCTACAAGTAAATAACTTATAGAACAAAAGTAGTTATTTTAGGGTTTTCAATTTTAAACTATTACCAAAATACTGATCTTCATGTAAATAACTTATAGAACAAAAGTAGTTATTTTAGGGTTTTCAATTTTAAACTATTAAGAAAAGACTGATCTTCAAGTAAATAACTTATAGAACAGAAGTAGTTAATTTAGAGTTTTTAATTTTAAACTATTAACAAAATGCAGATCTTCAAGTAAATAACTTATAGAACAAAAGTAGTTATTTTAGGGTTTTCAATTTTAAACTATTAACAAAATACTGATCTTCATATACTTAACTTATAGAACAGAAGTAGTTAATTTAGAGTTTTTAATGTTAAACTATTAACAAAATGCAAATCTTCAAGTAAATAACTTATAGAACAAAAGTAGTTATTTTTGGGTTTTCAATTTTAATCTATTAACAAAATTCTGATCTTTAAGTAAATAACTTAAGGAACTAAAGTATTAGTTAGAAGATTTTGATTTTAAATTGCTACAAAATTCTGTTCTTCAAGTAAATAACTTATAGAACAAAAGTAGTTATTTTAGAGTTTTCAATTTTAAACTATTAACAAAATTCTGCTCTTCATGTAAATAACTTATAGAACAGAAGTAGTTAATTTAGAGTTTTTAATTTTAAACTATTAACAAAATTCTGATCTTCAAGTAAATAACTTATAGAACAGAAGTAGTTAATTTAGGGTTTTTAATTTTAAACTATTAACAAAATGCAGATCTCCAAGTAAATTACTTATAGAACAAAAGTAGTTATTTTAGGGTTTTCATTTTTAAACTATTAACAAAATTCTGATCTTCATGTAAATAACTTATAGAACAGAAGTAGTTAATTTAGAGTTTTTAATTTTAAACTATTAACAAAATTCTGATCTTCAAGTAAATAACTTAAGGAACTAAAGTATTAGTTAGAAGATTTTGATTTTACATTGCTACAAAATTCTGTTCTTCAAGTAAATAACTTGTAGAACAAAAGTAGTTATTTTAGAGTTTTCAATTTTAAACTATTAACAATATTTTGATCTTCATGTAAATAACTTATAGAACAGATGTAGCTAATTTAGAGTTTTTAATTTTAAACTATTAACAAAATGCAAATCTTCAAGTGAATAACTTATAGAACAAAAGTAGTTATTTTAGGGTTTTCAATTTTAAACTATTAGCAAAATTCTGATCTTCTAGTAAATAACTTATAGAACAAAAGTAGTTATTTTAGGGTTTTCAATTTTAAACTATTAGCAAAATTCTGATCTTCAAGTAAATAACTTAAGGAACTAAAGTATTAGTTAGAAGATTTTGATTTTAAATTGCTACAAAATTCTGTTCTACAAGTAAATAACTTATAGAACAAAAGTAGTTATTTTAGGGTTTTCAATTTTAAACTATTAACAAAATACTGATCTTCATGTAAATAACTTATAGAACAAAAGTAGTTATTTTAGGGTATTCAATTTTAAACTATTAACAAAATTCTGATCTTCAAGTAAATAACTTAAGGAACTAAAGTATTAGTTAGAAGATTTTGATTTTAAATTGCTACAAAATTCTGTTCTACAAGTAAATAACTTATAGAACAAAAGTAGTTATTTTAGAGTTTTCAATTTTAAACTATTAACAATATTCTGATCTTCAAGTAAATAACTTATAGAACAGAAGTAGTTAATTTACAGTTTTTAATTTTAAACTGTTAACAAAATGCAGATCTTCAAGTAAATAACTTATAGAACAAAAGTAGTTATTTTAGAGTTTTCAATTTTAAACTATTAACATCATTCTGATCTTCAAGTAAATAACTTATAGAACAGAAGTAGTTAATTTAGAGTTTTTAATGTTAAACTATTAACAAAATGCAAATCTTCAAGTAAATAACTTATAGAACAAAAGTAGTTATTTTAGGGTTTTCAATTTTAAACTATTAACAAAATTCTGATCTTCAAGTAAATAACTTAAGGAACTAAAGTATTAGTTAGAAGAGTTTGATTTTAAATTGCTACAAAATTCTGTTCTACAAGTAAATAACTTATAGAACTAAAGTAGTTATTTTGGAGTTTTCAATTTTAAACTATTACCAATATTCTGATCTTCAAGTAAATAACTTATAGAACAAAAGTAGTTATTTTAGGGTTTTCAATTTTAAACTATTAACAAAATACTGATCTTCATGTAAATAACTTATAGAACAAAAGTAGTTATTTTAGGGTTTTCAATTTTAAACTATTAACAAAATACTGATCTTCAAGTAAATAACTTATAGAACAGAAGTAGTTAATTTAGAGTTTTTAATTTTAAACTATTAACAAAATGCAGATCTTCAAGTAAATAACTTAAGGAACTAAAGTATTAGTTAGAAGAGTTTGATTTTAAATTGCTACAAAATTCTGTTCTACAAGTAAATAACTTATAGAACTAAAGTAGTTATTTTGGAGTTTTCAATTTTAAACTATTACCAATATTCTGATCTTCAAGTAAATAACTTATAGAACAAAAGTAGTTATTTTAGGGTTTTGAATTTTAAACTATTAACAAAATTCTGATCTTCAAGTAAATAACTTAAGGAACTAAAGTATTAGTTAGAAGATTTTGATTTTAAATTGCTACAAAATTCTGTTCTACAAGTAAATAACTTATAGAACAAAAGTAGTTATTTTAGGGTTTTCAATTTTAAACTATTAACAAAATACTGATCTTCATGTAAATAACTTATAGAACAAAAGTAGTTATTTTAGGGTTTTCAATTTTAAACTATTAACAAAATACTGATCTTCAAGTAAATAACTTATAGAACAGAAGTAGCTAATTTAGAGTTTTTAATTTTAAACTATTAACAAAATGCAAATCTTCAAGTAAATAACTTATAGAACAAAAGTAGTTATTTTAGGGTTTTCAATTTTAAACTATTAGCAAAATTCTGATCTTCTAGTAAATAACTTATAGAACAAAAGTAGTTATTTTAGGGTTTTCAATTTTAAACTATTAGCAAAATTCTGATCTTCAAGTAAATAACTTAAGGAACTAAAGTATTAGTTAGAAGATTTTGATTTTAAATTGCTACAAAATTCTGTTCTACAAGTAAATAACTTATAGAACAAAAGTAGTTATTTTAGGATTTTCAATTTTAAACTATTAACAAAATACTGATCTTCATGTAAATAACTTATAGAACAAAAGTAGTTATTTTAGGGTATTCAATTTTAAACTATTAACAAAATTCTGATCTTCAAGTAAATAACTTAAGGAACTAAAGTATTAGTTAGAAGATTTTGATTTTAAATTGCTACAAAATTCTGTTCTACAAGTAAATAACTTATAGAACAAAAGTAGTTATTTTAGAGTTTTCAATTTTAAACTATTAACAATATTCTGATCTTCAAGTAAATAACTTATAGAACAGAAGTAGTTCATTTAGAGTTTTTAATTTTAAACTGTTAACAAAATGAGGATCTTCAAGTAAATAACTTATAGAACAAAAGTAGTTATTTTAGAGTTTTCAATTTTAAACTATTAACAAAATACTGATCTTCATGTAAATAACTTAAAGAACTAAAGTATTAGTTTGAAGACTTCGATTTTAAATTGTCTACAAATTTCTGTTCTTTAAGTAAATAAATAAAAGAACAAAAGTAGTTAGATTATAGCTTTAATTTTAAACTATTAACAAAATGCAGATCTTCAAGTAAATAACTTATAGAAAAAAGTAGTTATTTTAGGGTTTTCAATTTTAAACTATTAGCAAAATTCTGATCTTCAAGTAAATAACTTATAGAACAGAAGTAGTTAATTTAGAGTTTTTAATTTTAAACTATTAACAAAATGCAGATCTTCAAGTAAATAACTTATAGAAGAAAAGTAGTTATTTTAGGGTTTTCAATTTTAAACTATTAACAAAATACTGATCTTCATGTAAATAACTTATTGAACAGAAGTAGTTAATTTAGAGTTTTTAATTTTAAACTATTAACAAAATGCAGATCTTCAAGTAAATAACTTATAGAAAAAAGTAGTTATTTTAGGGTTTTCAATTTTAAACTATTAGCAAAATTCTGATCTTCAAGTAAATAACTTATAGAACAGAAGTAGTTAATTTAGAGTTTTTAATTTTAAACTATTAACAAAATGCAGATCTTCAAGTAAATAACTTATAGAAGAAAAGTAGTTATTTTAGGGTTTTCAATTTTAAACTATTAACAAAATACTGATCTTCATGTAAATAACTTATTGAACAGAAGTAGTTAATTTAGAGTTTTTAATTTTAAACTATTAACAAAATGCAGATCTTCAAGTAAATAACTTATAGAACAAAAGTAGTTATTTTCGAGTTTTCAATTTTAAACTATTTACAATATTCTGATCTTCATGTAAATAACTTATAGAACAGAAGTAGTTAATTTAGAGTTTTTAATTTTAAACTATTAACAAAATGCAGATCTTCAAGTAAATAACTTGTAGAACAAAAGTAGTTATTTTAGAATTTTCAATTTTAAACTATTAACAATATTTTGATCTTCATGTAAATAACTTATAGAACAGATGTAGCTAATTTAGAGTTTTTAATTTTAAACTATTAACAAAATGCAAATCTTCAAGTGAATAACTTATAGAACAAAAGTAGTTATTTTAGGGTTTTCAATTTTAAACTATTAGCAAAATTCTGATCTTCTAGTAAATAACTTATAGAACAAAAGTAGTTATTTTAGGGTTTTCAATTTTAAACTATTAGCAAAATTCTGATCTTCAAGTAAATAACTTAAGGAACTAAAGTATTAGTTAGAAGATTTTGATTTTAAATTGCTACAAAATTCTGTTCTACAAGTAAATAACTTATAGAACAAAAGTAGTTATTTTAGGGTTTTCAATTTTAAACTATTAACAAAATACTGATCTTCATGTAAATAACTTATAGAACAGAAGTAGTTAATTTAGAGTTTTTAATTTTAAACTATTAACAAAATTCTGATCTTCAAGTAAATAACTTATAGAACAGAAGTAGTTAATTTAGAGTTTTTAATTTTAAACTATTAACAAAATGCAGATCTCCAAGTAAATTACTTATAGAACAAAAGTAGTTATTTTAGGGTTTTCATTTTTAAACTATTAACAAAATGCAGATCTCCAAGTAAATTACTTATAGAACAAAAGTAGTTATTTTAGGGTTTTCATTTTTAAACTATTAACAAAATTCTGATCTTCATGTAAATAACTTATAGAACAGAAGTAGTTAATTTAGAGTTTTTAATTTTAAACTATTAACAAAATTCTGATCTTCAAGTAAATAACTTAAGGAACTAAAGTATTAGTTAGAAGATTTTGATTTTACATTGCTACAAAATTCTGTTCTTCAAGTAAATAACTTGTAGAACAAAAGTAGTTATTTTAGAGTTTTCAATTTTAAACTATTAACAATATTTTGATCTTCATGTAAATAACTTATAGAACAGATGTAGCTAATTTAGAGTTTTTAATTTTAAACTATTAACAAAATGCAAATCTTCAAGTGAATAACTTATAGAACAAAAGTAGTTATTTTAGGGTTTTCAATTTTAAACTATTAGCAAAATTCTGATCTTCTAGTAAATAACTTATAGAACAAAAGTAGTTATTTTAGGGTTTTCAATTTTAAACTATTAGCAAAATTCTGATCTTCAAGTAAATAACTTATAGAACAGAAGTAGTTAATTTACAGTTTTTAATTTTAAACTGTTAACAAAATGCAGATCTTCAAGTAAATAACTTATAGTACAAAAGTAGTTATTTTAGAGTTTTCAATTTTAAACTATTAACATCATTCTGATCTTCAAGTAAATAACTTATAGAACAGAAGTAGTTAATTTAGAGTTTTTAATGTTAAACTATTAACAAAATGCAAATCTTCAAGTAAATAACTTATAGAACAAAAGTAGTTATTTTAGGGTTTTCAATTTTAAACTATTAACAAAATTCTGATCTTCAAGTAAATAACTTAAGGAACTAAAGTATTAGTTAGAAGAGTTTGATTTTAAATTGCTACAAAATTCTGTTCTACAATTAAATAACTTATAGAACTAAAGTAGTTATTTTGGAGTTTTCAATTTTAAACTATTACCAATATTCTGATCTTCAAGTAAATAACTTATAGAACAAAAGTAGTTATTTTAGGGTTTTCAATTTTAAACTATTAACAAAATTCTGATCTTCAAGTAAATAACTTAAGGAACTAAAGTATTAGTTAGAAGATTTTGATTTTAAATTGCTACAAAATTCTGTTCTACAAGTAAATAACTTATAGAACAAAAGTAGTTATTTTAGGGTTTTCAATTTTAAACTATTAACAAAATACTGATCTTCATGTAAATAACTTATAGAACAAAAGTAGTTATTTTAGGGTTTTCAATTTTAAACTATTAACAAAATACTGATCTTCAAGTAAATAACTTATAGAACAGAAGTAGTTAATTTAGAGTTTTTAATTTTAAACTATTAACAAAATGCAGATCTTCAAGTAAATAACTTAAGGAACTAAAGTATTAGTTAGAAGAGTTTGATTTTAAATTGCTACAAAATTCTGTTCTACAAGTAAATAACTTATAGAACTAAAGTAGTTATTTTGGAGTTTTCAATTTTAAACTATTACCAATATTCTGATCTTCAAGTAAATAACTTATAGAACAAAAGTAGTTATTTTAGGGTTTTCAATTTTAAACTATTAACAAAATTCTGATCTTCAAGTAAATAACTTAAGGAACTAAAGTATTAGTTAGAAGATTTTGATTTTAAATTGCTACAAAATTCTGTTCTACAAGTAAATAACTTATAGAACAAAAGTAGTTATTTTAGGGTTTTCAATTTTAAACTATTAACAAAATACTGATCTTCATGTAAATAACTTATAGAACAAAAGTAGTTATTTTAGGGTTTTCAATTTTAAACTATTAACAAAATACTGATCTTCAAGTAAATAACTTATAGAACAGAAGTAGCTAATTTTGAGTTTTTAATTTTAAACTATTAACAAAATGCAAATCTTCAAGTAAATAACTTATAGAACAAAAGTAGTTATTTTAGGGTTTTCAATTTTAAACTATTAGCAAAATTCTGATCTTCTAGTAAATAACTTATAGAACAAAAGTAGTTATTTTAGGGTTTTCAATTTTAAACTATTAGCAAAATTCTGATCTTCAAGTAAATAACTTAAGGAACTAAAGTATTAGTTAGAAGATTTTGATTTTAAATTGCTACAAAATTCTGTTCTACAAGTAAATAACTTATAGAACAAAAGTAGTTATTTTAGGATTTTCAATTTTAAACTATTAACAAAATTCTGATCTTCAAGTAAATAACTTAAGGAACTAAAGTATTAGTTAGAAGATTTTGATTTTAAATTGCTACAAAATTCTGTTCTACAAGTAAATAACTTATAGAACAAAAGTAGTTATTTTAGAGTTTTCAATTTTAAACTATTAACAAAATACTGATCTTCATGTAAATAACTTATAGAACAAAAGTAGTTATTTTAGGGTATTCAATTTTAAACTATTAACAAAATTCTGATCTTCAAGTAAATAACTTAAGGAACTAAAGTATTAGTTAGAAGATTTTGATTTTAAATTGCTACAAAATTCTGTTCTACAAGTAAATAACTTATAGAACAAAAGTAGTTATTTTAGAGTTTTCAATTTTAAACTATTAACAATATTCTGATCTTCAAGTAAATAACTTATAGAACAGAAGTAGTTAATTTAGAGTTTTTAATTTTAAACTGTTAACAAAATGAGGATCTTCAAGTAAATAACTTATAGAACAAAAGTAGTTATTTTAGAGTTTTCAATTTTAAACTATTAACAAAATACTGATCTTCATGTAAATAACTTAAAGAACTAAAGTATTAGTTTGAAGACTTCGATTTTAAATTGTCTACAAATTTCTGTTCTTTAAGTAAATAAATAAAAGAACAAAAGTAGTTAGATTATAGCTTTAATTTTAAACTATTAACAAAATGCAGATCTTCAAGTAAATAACTTATAGAAAAAAGTAGTTATTTTAGGGTTTTCAATTTTAAACTATTAGCAAAATTCTGATCTTCAAGTAAATAACTTATAGAACAGAAGTAGTTAATTTAGAGTTTTTAATTTTAAACTATTAACAAAATGCAGATCTTCAAGTAAATAACTTATAGAAGAAAAGTAGTTATTTTAGGGTTTTCAATTTTAAACTATTAACAAAATACTGATCTTCATGTAAATAACTTATTGAACAGAAGTAGTTAATTTAGAGTTTTTAATTTTAAACTATTAACAAAATGCAGATCTTCAAGTAAATAACTTATAGAAAAAAGTAGTTATTTTAGGGTTTTCAATTTTAAACTATTAGCAAAATTCTGATCTTCAAGTAAATAACTTATAGAACAGAAGTAGTTAATTTAGAGTTTTTAATTTTAAACTATTAACAAAATGCAGATCTTCAAGTAAATAACTTATAGAAGAAAAGTAGTTATTTTAGGGTTTTCAATTTTAAACTATTAACAAAATACTGATCTTCATGTAAATAACTTATTGAACAGAAGTAGTTAATTTAGAGTTTTTAATTTTAAACTATTAACAAAATGCAGATCTTCAAGTAAATAACTTATAGAACAAAAGTAGTTATTTTCGAGTTTTCAACTTTAACTATTTACAATATTTTGATCTTCATGTAAATAACTTATAGAACAGAAGTAGTTAATTTAGAGTTTTTAATTTTAAACTATTAACAAAATGCAGATCTTCAAGTAAATAACTTATAGAACAAAAGTAGTTATTTTAGGGTTTTCAATTTTAAACTATTAACAAAATTCTGATCTTCAAGTAAATAACTTAAGGAACTAAAGTATTAGTTAGAAGATTTTGATTTTAAATTGCTACAAAATTCTGTTCTTCAAGTAAATAACTTATAGAACAAAAGTAGTTATTTTAGAGTTTTCAATTTTAAACTATTAACATCATTCTGATCTTCAAGTAAATAACTTATAGAACAGAAGTAGTTAATTTAGAGTTTTTAATGTTAAACTATTAACAAAATGCAAATCTTCAAGTAAATAACTTATAGAACAAAAGTAGTTATTTTAGGGTTTTCAATTTTAAACTATTAACAAAATTCTGATCTTCAAGTAAATAACTTAAGGAACTCAAGTATTAGTTAGAAGATTTTGATTTTAAATTGCTACAAAATTCTGTTCTACAAGTAAATAACTTATAGAACTAAAGTAGTTATTTTGGAGTTTTCAATTTTAAACTATTACCAATATTCTGATCTTCAAGTAAATAACTTATAGAACAAAAGTAGTTATTTTAGGGTTTTCAATTTTAAACTATTAACAAAATTCTGATCTTCAAGTAAATAACTTAAGGAACTAAAGTATAAGTTAGAAGATTTTGATTTTAAATTGCTACAAAATTCTGTTCTACAAGTAAATAACTTATAGAACAAAAGTAGTTATTTTAGGGTTTTCAATTTTAAACTATTACCAAAATACTGATCTTCATGTAAATAACTTATAGAACAAAAGTAGTTATTTTAGGGTTTTCAATTTTAAACTATTAACAAAATACTGATCTTCAAGTAAATAACTTATAGAACAGAAGTAGTTAATTTAGAGTTTTTAATTTTAAACTATTAACAAAATGCAGATCTTCAAGTAAATAACTTATAGAACAAAAGTAGTTATTTTAGGGTTTTCAACTTTAAACTATTAACAAAATACTGATCTTCATATACTTAACTTATAGAACAGAAGTAGTTAATTTAGAGTTTTTAATGTTAAACTATTAACAAAATGCAAATCTTCAAGTAAATAACTTATAGAACAAAAGTAGTTATTTTTGGGTTTTCAATTTTAATCTATTAACAAAATTCTGATCTTTAAGTAAATAACTTAAGGAACTAAAGTATTAGTTAGAAGATTTTGATTTTAAATTGCTACAAAATTCTGTTCTTCAAGTAAATAACTTATAGAACAAAAGTAGTTATTTTAGAGTTTTCAATTTTAAACTATTAACAAAATTCTGATCTTCATGTAAATAACTTATAGAACAGAAGTAGTTAATTTAGAGTTTTTAATTTTAAACTATTAACAAAATTCTGATCTTCAAGTAAATAACTTATAGAACAGAAGTAGTTAATTTAGAGTTTTTAATTTTAAACTATTAACAAAATGCAGATCTCCAAGTAAATTACTTATAGAACAAAAGTAGTTATTTTAGGGTTTTCATTTTTAAACTATTAACAAAATTCTGATCTTCATGTAAATAACTTATAGAACAGAAGTAGTTAATTTAGAGTTTTTAATTTTAAACTATTAACAAAATTCTGATCTTCAAGTAAATAACTTAAGGAACTAAAGTATTAGTTAGAAGATTTTGATTTTACATTGCTACAAAATTCTGTTCTTCAAGTAAATAACTTGTAGAACAAAAGTAGTTATTTTAGAATTTTCAATTTTAAACTATTAACAATATTTTGATCTTCATGTAAATAACTTATAGAACAGATGTAGCTAATTTAGAGTTTTTAATTTTAAACTATTAACAAAATGCAAATCTTCAAGTGAATAACTTATAGAACAAAAGTAGTTATTTTAGGGTTTTCAATTTTAAACTATTAGCAAAATTCTGATCTTCTAGTAAATAACTTATAGAACAAAAGTAGTTATTTTAGGGTTTTCAATTTTAAACTATTAGCAAAATTCTGATCTTCAAGTAAATAACTTAAGGAACTAAAGTATTAGTTAGAAGATTTTGATTTTAAATTGCTACAAAATTCTGTTCTACAAGTAAATAACTTATAGAACAAAAGTAGTTATTTTAGGGTTTTCAATTTTAAACTATTAACAAAATACTGATCTTCATGTAAATAACTTATAGAACAAAAGTAGTTATTTTAGGGTATTCAATTTTAAACTATTAACAAAATTCTGATCTTCAAGTAAATAACTTAAGGAACTAAAGTATTAGTTAGAAGATTTTGATTTTAAATTGCTACAAAATTCTGTTCTACAAGTAAATAACTTATAGAACAAAAGTAGTTATTTTAGAGTTTTCAATTTTAAACTATTAACAATATTCTGATCTTCAAGTAAATAACTTATAGAACAGAAGTAGTTAATTTAGAGTTTTTAATTTTAAACTATTAACAAAATTCTGATCTTCAAGTAAATAACTTATAGAACAGAAGTAGTTAATTTAGAGTTTTTAATTTTAAACTATTAACAAAATGCAGATCTCCAAGTAAATTACTTATAGAACAAAAGTAGTTATTTTAGGGTTTTCATTTTTAAACTATTAACAAAATTCTGATCTTCATGTAAATAACTTATAGAACAGAAGTAGTTAATTTAGAGTTTTTAATTTTAAACTATTAACAAAATTCTGATCTTCAAGTAAATAACTTAAGGAACTAAAGTATTAGTTAGAAGATTTTGATTTTACATTGCTACAAAATTCTGTTCTTCAAGTAAATAACTTGTAGAACAAAAGTAGTTATTTTAGAGTTTTCAATTTTAAACTATTAACAATATTTTGATCTTCATGTAAATAACTTATAGAACAGATGTAGCTAATTTAGAGTTTTTAATTTTAAACTATTAACAAAATGCAAATCTTCAAGTGAATAACTTATAGAACAAAAGTAGTTATTTTAGGGTTTTCAATTTTAAACTATTAACAAAATACTGATCTTCATGTAAATAACTTATAGAACAAAAGAAGTTATTTTAGGGTTTTCAATTTTAAACTATTAACAAAATACTGATCTTCAAGTAAATAACTTATAGAACAGAAGTAGTTAATTTAGAGTTTTTAATTTTAAACTATTAACAAAATGCAGATCTTCAAGTAAATAACTTATAGAACAAAAGTAGCTATTTTAGGGTTTTCAATTTTAAACTATTAACAAAATACTGATCTTCATATACTTAACTTATAGAACAGAAGTAGTTAATTTAGAGTTTTTAATGTTAAACTATTAACAAAATGCAAATCTTCAAGTAAATAACTTATAGTACAAAAGTAGTTATTTTTGGGTTTTCAATTTTAATCTATTAACAAAATTCTGATCTTCAAGTAAATAACTTAAGGAACTAAAGTATTAGTTAGAAGATTTTGATTTTAAATTGCTACAAAATTCTGTTCTTCAAGTAAATAACTTATAGAACAAAAGTAGTTATTTTAGAGTTTTCAATTTTAAACTATTAACAAAATTCTGATCTTCATGTAAATAACTTATAGAACAGAAGTAGTTAATTTAGAGTTTTTAATTTTAAACTATTAACAAAATTCTGATCTTCAAGTAAATAACTTATAGAACAGAAGTAGTTAATTTAGAGTTTTTAATTTTAAACTATTAACAAAATGCAGATCTCCAAGTAAATTACTTATAGAACAAAAATAGTTATTTTAGGGTTTTCATTTTTAAACTATTAACAAAATTCTGATCTTCATGTAAATAACTTATAGAACAGAAGTAGTTAATTTAGAGTTTTTAATTTTAAACTATTAACAAAATTCTGATCTTCAAGTAAATAACTTAAGGAACTAAAGTATTAGTTAGAAGATTTTGATTTTACATTGCTACAAAATTCTGTTCTTCAAGTAAATAACTTGTAGAACAAAAGTAGTTATTTTAGAGTTTTCAATTTTAAACTATTAACAATATTTTGATCTTCATGTAAATAACTTATAGAACAGATGTAGCTAATTTAGAGTTTTTAACTTTAAACTATTAACAAAATGCAAATCTTCAAGTGAATAACTTATAGAACAAAAGTAGTTATTTTAGGGTTTTCAATTTTAAACTATTAGCAAAATTCTGATCTTCTAGTAAATAACTTATAGAACAAAAGTAGTTATTTTAGGGTTTTCAATTTTAAACTATTAGCAAAATTCTGATCTTCAAGTAAATAACTTAAGGAACTAAAGTATTAGTTAGAAGATTTTGATTTTAAATTGCTACAAAATTCTGTTCTACAAGTAAATAACTTATAGAACAAAAGTAGTTATTTTAGGGTTTTCAATTTTAAACTATTAACAAAATACTGATCTTCATGTAAATAACTTATAGAACAAAAGTAGTTATTTTAGGGTATTCAATTTTAAACTATTAACAAAATTCTGATCTTCAAGTAAATAACTTAAGGAACTAAAGTATTAGTTAGAAGATTTTGATCTTAAATTGCTACAAAATTCTGTTCTACAAGTAAATAACTTATAGAACAAAAGTAGTTATTTTAGAGTTTTCAATTTTAAACTATTAACAATATTCTGATCTTCAAGTAAATAACTTATAGAACAGAAGTAGTTAATTTAGAGTTTTTAATTTTAAACTATTAACAAAATGCAGATCTCCAAGTAAATTACTTATAGAACAAAAGTACTTATTTTTGGGTTTTCATTTTTAAACTATTAACAAAATTCTGATCTTCATGTAAATAACTTATAGAACAGAAGTAGTTAATTTAGAGTTTTTAATTTTAAACTATTAACAAAATTCTGATCTTCAAGTAAATAACTTAAGGAACTAAAGTATTAGTTAGAAGATTTTGATTTTACATTGCTACAAAATTCTGTTCTTCAAGTAAATAACTTGTAGAACAAAAGTAGTTATTTTAGAATTTTCAATTTTAAACTATTAACAATATTTTGATCTTCATGTAAATAACTTATAGAACAGATGTAGCTAATTTAGAGTTTTTAATTTTAAACTATTAACAAAATGCAAATCTTCAAGTGAATAACTTATAGAACAAAAGTAGTTATTTTAGGGTTTTCAATTTTAAACTATTAGCAAAATTCTGATCTTCTAGTAAATAACTTATAGAACAAAAGTAGTTATTTTAGGGTTTTCAATTTTAAACTATTAGCAAAATTCTGATCTTCAAGTAAATAACTTAAGGAACTAAAGTATTAGTTAGAAGATTTTGATTTTAAATTGCTACAAAATTCTGTTCTACAAGTAAATAACTTATAGAACAAAAGTAGTTATTTTAGGGTTTTCAATTTTAAACTATTAACAAAATACTGATCTTCATGTAAATAACTTATAGAACAAAAGTAGTTATTTTAGGGTATTCAATTTTAAACTATTAACAAAATTCTGATCTTCAAGTAAATAACTTAAGGAACTAAAGTATTAGTTAGAAGATTTTGATTTTAAATTGCTACAAAATTCTGTTCTACAAGTAAATAACTTATAGAACAAAAGTAGTTATTTTAGAGTTTTCAATTTTAAACTATTAACAATATTCTGATCTTCAAGTAAATAACTTATAGAACAGAAGTAGTTAATTTAGAGTTTTTAATTTTAAACTATTAACAAAATTCTGATCTTCAAGTAAATAACTTATAGAACAGAAGTAGTTAATTTAGAGTTTTTAATTTTAAACTATTAACAAAATGCAGATCTCCAAGTAAATTACTTATAGAACAAAAGTAGTTATTTTAGGGTTTTCATTTTTAAACTATTAACAAAATTCTGATCTTCATGTAAATAACTTATAGAACAGAAGTAGTTAATTTAGAGTTTTTAATTTTAAACTATTAACAAAATTCTGATCTTCAAGTAAATAACTTAAGGAACTAAAGTATTAGTTAGAAGATTTTGATTTTACATTGCTACAAAATTCTGTTCTTCAAGTAAATAACTTGTAGAACAAAAGTAGTTATTTTAGAGTTTTCAATTTTAAACTATTAACAATATTTTGATCTTCATGTAAATAACTTATAGAACAGATGTAGCTAATTTAGAGTTTTTAATTTTAAACTATTAACAAAATGCAAATCTTCAAGTGAATAACTTATAGAACAAAAGTAGTTATTTTAGGGTTTTCAATTTTAAACTATTAACAAAATACTGATCTTCATGTAAATAACTTATAGAACAAAAGAAGTTATTTTAGGGTTTTCAATTTTAAACTATTAACAAAATACTGATCTTCAAGTAAATAACTTATAGAACAGAAGTAGTTAATTTAGAGTTTTTAATTTTAAACTATTAACAAAATGCAGATCTTCAAGTAAATAACTTATAGAACAAAAGTAGTTATTTTAGGGTTTTCAATTTTAAACTATTAACAAAATACTGATCTTCATATACTTAACTTATAGAACAGAAGTAGTTAATTTAGAGTTTTTAATGTTAAACTATTAACAAAATGCAAATCTTCAAGTAAATAACTTATAGAACAAAAGTAGTTATTTTTGGGTTTTCAATTTTAATCTATTAACAAAATTCTGATCTTCAAGTAAATAACTTAAGGAACTAAAGTATTAGTTAGAAGATTTTGATTTTAAATTGCTACAAAATTCTGTTCTTCAAGTAAATAACTTATAGAACAAAAGTAGTTATTTTAGAGTTTTCAATTTTAAACTATTAACAAAATTCTGATCTTCATGTAAATAACTTATAGAACAGAAGTAGTTAATTTAGAGTTTTTAATTTTAAACTATTAACAAAATTCTGATCTTCAAGTAAATAACTTATAGAACAGAAGTAGTTAATTTAGAGTTTTTAATTTTAAACTATTAACAAAATGCAGATCTCCAAGTAAATTACTTATAGAACAAAAGTAGTTATTTTAGGGTTTTCATTTTTAAACTATTAACAAAATTCTGATCTTCATGTAAATAACTTATAGAACAGAAGTAGTTAATTTAGAGTTTTTAATTTTAAACTATTAACAAAATTCTGATCTTCAAGTAAATAACTTAAGGAACTAAAGTATTAGTTAGAAGATTTTGATTTTACATTGCTACAAAATTCTGTTCTTCAAGTAAATAACTTGTAGAACAAAAGTAGTTATTTTAGAGTTTTCAATTTTAAACTATTAACAATATTTTGATCTTCATGTAAATAACTTATAGAACAGATGTAGCTAATTTAGAGTTTTTAACTTTAAACTATTAACAAAATGCAAATCTTCAAGTGAATAACTTATAGAACAAAAGTAGTTATTTTAGGGTTTTCAATTTTAAACTATTAGCAAAATTCTGATCTTCTAGTAAATAACTTATAGAACAAAAGTAGTTATTTTAGGGTTTTCAATTTTAAACTATTAGCAAAATTCTGATCTTCAAGTAAATAACTTAAGGAACTAAAGTATTAGTTAGAAGATTTTGATTTTAAATTGCTACAAAATTCTGTTCTACAAGTAAATAACTTATAGAACAAAAGTAGTTATTTTAGGGTTTTCAATTTTAAACTATTAACAAAATACTGATCTTCATGTAAATAACTTATAGAACAAAAGTAGTTATTTTAGGGTATTTAATTTTAAACTATTAACAAAATTCTGATCTTCAAGTAAATAACTTAAGGAACTAAAGTATTAGTTAGAAGATTTTGATCTTAAATTGCTACAAAATTCTGTTCTACAAGTAAATAACTTATAGAACAAAAGTAGTTATTTTAGAGTTTTCAATTTTAAACTATTAACAATATTCTGATCTTCAAGTAAATAACTTATAGAACAGAAGTAGTTAATTTAGAGTTTTTAATTTTAAACTATTAACAAAATGCAGATCTCCAAGTAAATTACTTATAGAACAAAAGTACTTATTTTTGGGTTTTCATTTTTAAACTATTAACAAAATTCTGATCTTCATGTAAATAACTTATAGAACAGAAGTAGTTAATTTAGAGTTTTTAATTTTAAACTATTAACAAAATTCTGATCTTCAAGTAAATAACTTAAGGAACTAAAGTATTAGTTAGAAGATTTTGATTTTACATTGCTACAAAATTCTGTTCTTCAAGTAAATAACTTGTAGAACAAAAGTAGTTATTTTAGAGTTTTCAATTTTAAACTATTAACAATATTTTGATCTTCATGTAAATAACTTATAGAACAGATGTAGCTAATTTAGAGTTTTTAACTTTAAACTATTAACAAAATGCAAATCTTCAAGTGAATAACTTATAGAACAAAAGTAGTTATTTTAGGGTTTTCAATTTTAAACTATTAGCAAAATTCTGATCTTCTAGTAAATAACTTATAGAACAAAAGTAGTTATTTTAGGGTTTTCAATTTTAAACTATTAGCAAAATTCTGATCTTCAAGTAAATAACTTAAGGAACTAAAGTATTAGTTAGAAGATTTTGATTTTAAATTGCTACAAAATTCTGTTATACAAGTAAATAACTTATAGAACAAAAGTAGTTATTTTAGGGTTTTCAATTTTAAACTATTAACAAAATACTGATCTTCATGTAAATAACTTATAGAACAAAAGTAGTTATTTTAGGGTATTCAATTTTAAACTATTAACAAAATTCTGATCTTCAAGTAAATAACTTAAGGAACTAAAGTATTAGTTAGAAGATTTTGATTTTAAATTGCTACAAAATTCTGTTCTACAAGTAAATAACTTATAGAACAAAAGTAGTTATTTTAGAGTTTTCAATTTTAAACTATTAACAATATTCTGATCTTCAAGTAAATAACTTATAGAACAGAAGTAGTTAATTTAGAGTTTTTAATTTTAAACTGTTAACAAAATGCAGATCTTCAAGTAAATAACTTATAGAACAAAAGTAGTTATTTTAGAGTTTTCAATTTTAAACTATTAACATCATTCTGATCTTCAAGTAAATAACTTATAGAACAGAAGTAGTTAATTTAGAGTTTTTAATGTTAAACTATTAACAAAATGCAAATCTTCAAGTAAATAACTTATAGAACAAAAGTAGTTATTTTAGGGTTTTCAATTTTAAACTATTAACAAAATTCTGATCTTCAAGTAAATAACTTAAGGAACTAAAGTATTAGTTAGAAGAGTTTGATTTTAAATTGCTACAAAATTCTGTTCTACAAGTAAATAACTTATAGAACTAAAGTAGTTATTTTGGAGTTTTCAATTTTAAACTATTACCAATATTCTGATCTTCAAGTAAATAACTTATAGAACAAAAGTAGTTATTTTAGGGTTTTCAATTTTAAACTATTAACAAAATTCTAATCTTCAAGTAAATAACTTAAGGAACTAAAGTATTAGTTAGAAGATTTTGATTTTAAATTGCTACAAAATTCTGTTCTACAAGTAAATAACTTATAGAACAAAAGTAGTTATTTTAGGGTTTTCAATTTTAAACTATTAACAAAATACTGATCTTCATGTAAATAACTTATAGAACAAAAGTAGTTATTTTAGGGTTTTCAATTTTAAACTATTAACAAAATACTGATCTTCAAGTAAATAACTTATAGAACAGAAGTAGTTAATTAAGAGTTTTTAATTTTAAACTATTAACAAAATACTGATCTTCATATACTTAACTTATAGAACAGAAGTAGTTAATTTAGAGTTTTTAATGTTAAACTATTAACAAAATGCAAATCTTCAAGTAAATAACTTATAGAACAAAAGTAGTTATTTTTGGGTTCTCAATTTTAATCTATTAACAAAATTCTGATCTTCAAGTAAATAACTTAAGGAACTAAAGTATTAGTTAGAAGATTTTGATTTTAAATTGCTACAAAATTCTGTTCTTCAAGTAAATAACTTATAGAACAAAAGTAGTTATTTTAGAGTTTTCAATTTTAAACTATTAACAAAATTCTGATCTTCATGTAAATAACTTATAGAACAGAAGTAGTTAATTTAGAGTTTTTAATTTTAAACTATTAACAAAATTCTGATCTTCAAGTAAATAACTTATAGAACAGAAGTAGTTAATTTAGAGTTTTTAATTTTAAACTATTAACAAAATGCAGATCTCCAAGTAAATTACTTATAGAACAAAAGTAGTTATTTTAGGGTTTTCATTTTTAAACTATTAACAAAATTCTGATCTTCATGTAAATAACTTATAGAACAGAAGTAGTTAATTTAGAGTTTTTAATTTTAAACTATTAACAAAATTCTGATCTTCAAGTAAATAACTTAAGGAACTAAAGTATTAGTTAGAAGATTTTGATTTTACATTGCTACAAAATTCTGTTCTTCAAGTAAATAACTTGTAGAACAAAAGTAGTTATTTTAGAGTTTTCAATTTTAAACTATTAACAATATTTTGATCTTCATGTAAATAACTTATAGAACAGATGTAGCTAATTTAGAGTTTTTAATTTTAAACTATTAACAAAATGCAAATCTTCAAGTGAATAACTTATAGAACAAAAGTAGTTATTTTAGGGTTTTCAATTTTAAACTATTAGCAAAATTCTGATCTTCAAGTAAATAACTTAAGGAACTAAAGTATTAGTTAGAAGATTTTGATTTTAAATTGCTACAAAATTCTGTTCTACAAGTAAATAACTTATAGAACAAAAGTAGTTATTTTAGAGTTTTCAATTTTAAACTATTAACAAAATACTGATCTTCATGTAAATAACTTAAAGAACTAAAGTATTTGTTTGAAGACTTCGATTTTAAATTGTCTACAAATTTCTGTTCTTTAAGTAAATAAATAAAAGAACAAAAGTAGTTAGATTATAGCTTTAATTTTAAACTATTAACAAAATGCAGATCTTCAAGTAAATAACTTATAGAAAAAAGTAGTTATTTTAGGGTTTTCAATTTTAAACTATTAGCAAAATTCTGATCTTCAAGTAAATAACTTATAGAACAGAAGTAGTTAATTTAGAGTTTTTAATTTTAAACTATTAACAAAATGCAGATCTTCAAGTAAATAACTTATAGAACAAAAGTAGTTATTTTAGGGTTTTCAATTTTAAACTATTAACAAAATACTGATCTTCATGTAAATAACTTATTGAACAGAAGTAGTTAATTTAGAGTTATTAATTTTAAACTATTAACAAAATGCAGATCTTCAAGTAAATAACTTATAGAACAAAAGTAGTTATTTTAGGGTTTTCAATTTTAAACTATTAGCAAAATTCTGATCTTCAAGTAAATAACTTATAGAACAAAAGTAGTTATTTTTGGGTTTTCAATTTTAAACTATTAGCAAAATTCTGATCTTCATGTAAATAACTTATAGAACAGAAGTAGTTAATTTAGAGTTTTTAATTTTAAACTATTAACAAAATTCTGATCTTCAAGTAAATAACTTATAGAACAGAAGTAGTTAATTTAGAGTTTTTAATTTTAAACTATTAACAAAATGCAGATCTCCAAGTAAATTACTTATAGAACAAAAGTAGTTATTTTAGGGTTTTCATTTTTAAACTATTAACAAAATTCTGATCTTCATGTAAATAACTTATAGAACAGAAGTAGTTAATTTAGAGTTTTTAATTTTAAACTATTAACAAAATTCTGATCTTCAAGTAAATAACTTAAGGAACTAAAGTATTAGTTAGAAGATTTTGATTTTACATTGCTACAAAATTCTGTTCTTCAAGTAAATAACTTGTAGAACAAAAGTAGTTATTTTAGAGTTTTCAATTTTAAACTATTAACAATATTTTGATCTTCATGTAAATAACTTATAGAACAGATGTAGCTAATTTAGAGTTTTTAACTTTAAACTATTAACAAAATGCAAATCTTCAAGTGAATAACTTATAGAACAAAAGTAGTTATTTTAGGGTTTTCAATTTTAAACTATTAGCAAAATTCTGATCTTCTAGTAAATAACTTATAGAACAAAAGTAGTTATTTTAGGGTTTTCAATTTTAAACTATTAGCAAAATTCTGATCTTCAAGTAAATAACTTAAGGAACTAAAGTATTAGTTAGAAGATTTTGATTTTAAATTGCTACAAAATTCTGTTCTACAAGTAAATAACTTATAGAACAAAAGTAGTTATTTTAGGGTTTTCAATTTTAAACTATTAACAAAATACTGATCTTCATGTAAATAACTTATAGAACAAAAGTAGTTATTTTAGGGTATTCAATTTTAAACTATTAACAAAATTCTGATCTTCAAGTAAATAACTTAAGGAACTAAAGTATTAGTTAGAAGATTTTGATCTTAAATTGCTACAAAATTCTGTTCTACAAGTAAATAACTTATAGAACAAAAGTAGTTATTTTAGAGTTTTCAATTTTAAACTATTAACAATATTCTGATCTTCAAGTAAATAACTTATAGAACAGAAGTAGTTAATTTAGAGTTTTTAATTTTAAACTATTAACAAAATGCAGATCTCCAAGTAAATTACTTATAGAACAAAAGTACTTATTTTTGGGTTTTCATTTTTAAACTATTAACAAAATTCTGATCTTCATGTAAATAACTTATAGAACAGAAGTAGTTAATTTAGAGTTTTTAATTTTAAACTATTAACAAAATTCTGATCTTCAAGTAAATAACTTAAGGAACTAAAGTATTAGTTAGAAGATTTTGATTTTACATTGCTACAAAATTCTGTTCTTCAAGTAAATAACTTGTAGAACAAAAGTAGTTATTTTAGAGTTTTCAATTTTAAACTATTAACAATATTTTGATCTTCATGTAAATAACTTATAGAACAGATGTAGCTAATTTAGAGTTTTTAACTTTAAACTATTAACAAAATGCAAATCTTCAAGTGAATAACTTATAGAACAAAAGTAGTTATTTTAGGGTTTTCAATTTTAAACTATTAGCAAAATTCTGATCTTCTAGTAAATAACTTATAGAACAAAAGTAGTTATTTTAGGGTTTTCAATTTTAAACTATTAGCAAAATTCTGATCTTCAAGTAAATAACTTAAGGAACTAAAGTATTAGTTAGAAGATTTTGATTTTAAATTGCTACAAAATTCTGTTATACAAGTAAATAACTTATAGAACAAAAGTAGTTATTTTAGGGTTTTCAATTTTAAACTATTAACAAAATACTGATCTTCATGTAAATAACTTATAGAACAAAAGTAGTTATTTTAGGGTATTCAATTTTAAACTATTAACAAAATTCTGATCTTCAAGTAAATAACTTAAGGAACTAAAGTATTAGTTAGAAGATTTTGATTTTAAATTGCTACAAAATTCTGTTCTACAAGTAAATAACTTATAGAACAAAAGTAGTTATTTTAGAGTTTTCAATTTTAAACTATTAACAATATTCTGATCTTCAAGTAAATAACTTATAGAACAGAAGTAGTTAATTTAGAGTTTTTAATTTTAAACTGTTAACAAAATGCAGATCTTCAAGTAAATAACTTATAGAACAAAAGTAGTTATTTTAGAGTTTTCAATTTTAAACTATTAACATCATTCTGATCTTCAAGTAAATAACTTATAGAACAGAAGTAGTTAATTTAGAGTTTTTAATGTTAAACTATTAACAAAATGCAAATCTTCAAGTAAATAACTTATAGAACAAAAGTAGTTATTTTAGGGTTTTCAATTTTAAACTATTAACAAAATTCTGATCTTCAAGTAAATAACTTAAGGAACTAAAGTATTAGTTAGAAGAGTTTGATTTTAAATTGCTACAAAATTCTGTTCTACAAGTAAATAACTTATAGAACTAAAGTAGTTATTTTGGAGTTTTCAATTTTAAACTATTACCAATATTCTGATCTTCAAGTAAATAACTTATAGAACAAAAGTAGTTATTTTAGGGTTTTCAATTTTAAACTATTAACAAAATTCTGATCTTCAAGTAAATAACTTAAGGAACTAAAGTATTAGTTAGAAGATTTTGATTTTAAATTGCTACAAAATTCTGTTCTACAAGTAAATAACTTATAGAACAAAAGTAGTTATTTTAGGGTTTTCAATTTTAAACTATTAACAAAATACTGATCTTCATGTAAATAACTTATAGAACAAAAGTAGTTATTTTAGGGTTTTCAATTTTAAACTATTAACAAAATACTGATCTTCAAGTAAATAACTTATAGAACAGAAGTAGTTAATTAAGAGTTTTTAATTTTAAACTATTAACAAAATACTGATCTTCATATACTTAACTTATAGAACAGAAGTAGTTAATTTAGAGTTTTTAATGTTAAACTATTAACAAAATGCAAATCTTCAAGTAAATAACTTATAGAACAAAAGTAGTTATTTTTGGGTTCTCAATTTTAATCTATTAACAAAATTCTGATCTTCAAGTAAATAACTTAAGGAACTAAAGTATTAGTTAGAAGATTTTGATTTTAAATTGCTACAAAATTCTGTTCTTCAAGTAAATAACTTATAGAACAAAAGTAGTTATTTTAGAGTTTTCAATTTTAAACTATTAACAAAATTCTGATCTTCATGTAAATAACTTATAGAACAGAAGTAGTTAATTTAGAGTTTTTAATTTTAAACTATTAACAAAATTCTGATCTTCAAGTAAATAACTTATAGAACAGAAGTAGTTAATTTAGAGTTTTTAATTTTAAACTATTAACAAAATGCAGATCTCCAAGTAAATTACTTATAGAACAAAAGTAGTTATTTTAGGGTTTTCATTTTTAAACTATTAACAAAATTCTGATCTTCATGTAAATAACTTATAGAACAGAAGTAGTTAATTTAGAGTTTTTAATTTTAAACTATTAACAAAATTCTGATCTTCAAGTAAATAACTTAAGGAACTAAAGTATTAGTTAGAAGATTTTGATTTTACATTGCTACAAAATTCTGTTCTTCAAGTAAATAACTTGTAGAACAAAAGTAGTTATTTTAGAGTTTTCAATTTTAAACTATTAACAATATTTTGATCTTCATGTAAATAACTTATAGAACAGATGTAGCTAATTTAGAGTTTTTAATTTTAAACTATTAACAAAATGCAAATCTTCAAGTGAATAACTTATAGAACAAAAGTAGTTATTTTAGGGTTTTCAATTTTAAACTATTAGCAAAATTCTGATCTTCAAGTAAATAACTTAAGGAACTAAAGTATTAGTTAGAAGATTTTGATTTTAAATTGCTACAAAATTCTGTTCTACAAGTAAATAACTTATAGAACAAAAGTAGTTATTTTAGAGTTTTCAATTTTAAACTATTAACAATATTCTGATCTTCAAGTAAATAACTTATAGAACAGAAGTAGTTAATTTAGAGTTTTTAATTTTAAACTGTTAACAAAATGCAGATCTTCAAGTAAATAACTTATAGAACAAAAGTAGTTATTTTAGAGTTTTCAATTTTAAACTATTAACAAAATACTGATCTTCATGTAAATAACTTAAAGAACTAAAGTATTAGTTTGAAGACTTCGATTTTAAATTGTCTACAAATTTCTGTTCTTTAAGTAAATAAATAAAAGAACAAAAGTAGTTAGATTATAGCTTTAATTTTAAACTATTAACAAAATGCAGATCTTCAAGTAAATAACTTATAGAAAAAAGTAGTTATTTTAGGGTTTTCAATTTTAAACTATTAGCAAAATTCTGATCTTCAAGTAAATAACTTATAGAACAGAAGTAGTTAATTTAGAGTTTTTAATTTTAAACTATTAACAAAATGCAGATCTTCAAGTAAATAACTTATAGAACAAAAGTAGTTATTTTAGGGTTTTCAATTTTAAACTATTAACAAAATACTGATCTTCATGTAAATAACTTATTGAACAGAAGTAGTTAATTTAGAGTTATTAATTTTAAACTATTAACAAAATGCAGATCTTCAAGTAAATAACTTATAGAACAAAAGTAGTTATTTTAGGGTTTTCAATTTTAAACTATTAGCAAAATTCTGATCTTCAAGTAAATAACTTAAAGAACTAAAGTATTAGTTAGAAGATTTTGATTTTAAATTGCTACAAAATTCTGTTCTACAAGTAAATAACTTATAGAACAAAAGTAGTTATTTTAGAGTTTTCAATTTTAAACTATTAACAATATTCTGATCTTCAAGTAAATAACTTATAGAACAGAAGTAGTTATTTTAGGGTTTTCAATTTTAAACTATTAACAAAATACTGATCTTCATGTAAATAACTTATAGAACAGAAGTAGTTAATTTAGAGTTTTTAATTTAGAGTTTTTAATTTTAAACTATTAACAAAATGCAGATCTTCAAGTAAATAACTTATAGAACAAAAGTAGTTATTTTAGGGTTTTCAATTTTAAACTATTAGCAAAATTCTGATCTTCAAGTAAATAACTTAAAGAACTAAAGTATTAGTTAGAAGATTTTGATTTTACTCTGCTACAAAATTCTGTTCTTCAAGTAAATAACTTATAGAACAAAAGTAGTTATTTTAGAGTTTTCAATTTTAAACTATTAACAATATTCTGATCTTCAAGTAAATAACTTATAGAACAGAAGTAGTTAATTTAGAGTTTTTAATTTTAAACTATTAACAAAACGCAGATCTTCAAGTAAATAACTTATAGAACAAAAGTAGTTAATTTAGAGTTTTTAATTTTAAACTATTAACAAAATTCTGTTCTTCAAGTAAATAACTTATAGAACAAAAGTAGTTATTTTAGAGTTTTCAATTTTAAACTATTAACAAAATTCTGATCTTCAAGTAAATAACTTATAGAACAGAAGTAGTTAATTTAGAGTTTTTAATTTTAAACTACTAACAAAATGCAGATCTTCAAGCAAATAACTTATAGAACAAAATTAGTTATTTTAGGGTTTTCAATTTTAAACTATTATAAAATTCTGATCTTCAAGTAAATAACTTAAAGAACTAAAGTATTAGTTAGAAGATTTTGACTTTACATTGCTACAAAATTCTGTTCTTCAAGTAAATAACCTATAGAACAAAAGTAGTTATTTTAGGGTTTTCAATTTTAAACTATTAACAAAATTCTGATCTTCAAGTAAATAACTTAAGGAACTAAAGTATTAGTTAGAAGATTTTGATTTTAAATTGCTACAAAATTCTGTTCTACAAGTAAATAACATATAGAACTAAAGTAGTTATTTTAGAGTTTTCAATTTTAAACTATTAACAATATTCTGATCTTCAAGTAAATAACTTATAGAACAAAAGTAGTTATTTTAGGGTTTTCAATTTTAAACTATTAACAAAATTCTGATCTTCAAGTAAATAACTTAAGGAACTAAAGTATTAGTTAGAAGATTTTGATTTTAAATTGCTACAAAATTCTGTTCTACAAGTAAATAACTTATAGAACAAAAGTAGTTATTTTAGGGTTTTCAATTTTAAACTATTAACAAAATACTGATCTTCATGTAAATAACTTATAGAACAAAAGTAGTTATTTTAGGGTTTTCAATTTTAAACTATTAACAAAATTCTGATCTTCAAGTAAATAACTTAAGGAACTAAAGTATTAGTTAGAAGATTTTGATTTTAAATTGCTACAAAATTCTGTTCTACAAGTAAATAACTTATAGAACAAAAGTAGTTATTTTAGAGTTTTCAATTTTAAACTATTAACAATATTCTGATCTTCATGTAAATAACTTATAGAACAGAAGTAGTTAATTTAGAGTTTTTAATTTTAAACTATTAACAAAATGCAGATCTTCAAGTAAATAACTTATAGAACAAAAGTAGTTATTTTAGGGTTTTCAATTTTAAACTATTAGCAAAATTCTGATCTTCAAGTAAATAACTTGAAGAACTAAAGTATTAGTTAGAAGATTTTGATTTTACATTGCTACAAAATTCTGTTCTTCAAGTAAATAACTTATAGAAGAAAAGTAGGTATTTTAGGGTTTTCAATTTTAAACTATTAACAAAATTCTGATCTTCAAGTAAATAACTTATAGAACAGAAGTAGTTAATTTAGAGTTTTTAATTTTAAACTATTAACAAAATGCAGATCTTCAAGTAAATAACTTATAGTACAAAAGTAGTTAATGTAGAGTTTTTAATTTTAAATTATTAACAAAATTCTGTTCTTCAAGTAAATAACTTATAGAACAAAAGTAGTTATTTTAGAGTTTTCAATTTTAAACTATTAACAAAATTCTGATCTTCAAGTAAATAACTTATAGAACAGAAGTAGTTAATTTAGAGTTTTTAATTTTAAACTACTAACAAAATGCAGATCTTCAAGCAAATAACTTATAGAACAAAATTAGTTATTTTAGGGTTTTCAATTTTAAACTATTATAAAATTCTGATCTTCAAGTAAATAACTTAAAGAACTAAAGTATTAGTTAGAAGATTTTGACTTTACATTGCTACAAAATTCTGTTCTTCAAGTAAATAACCTATAGAACATAAGTAGTTATTTTAGGGTTTTCAATTTTAAACTATTAACAAAATTCTGATCTTCAAGTAAATAACTTAAGGAACTAAAGTATTAGTTAGAAGATTTTGATTTTAAATTGCTACAAAATTTTGTTCTACAAGTAAATAACATATAGAACTAAAGTAGTTATTTTAGAGTTTTCAATTTTAAACTATTAACAATATTTATAGAAGTAGTTAATTTAGAGTTTTTAATTTTAAACTATTAACAAAATGCAGATCTTCAAGTAAATAGCTTATAGAACAAAAGTAGTTATTTTAGAGTTTTCTATTTTAAACTATTAACAACATTCTGATCTTCAAGTAAATAACTTATAGAACAGAAGTAGTTAATTTAGAGTTTTTAATTTTAAACTATTAACAAAATCCAGATCTTCAAGTAAATAACTTATAGAACAAAAATAGTAATTTTAGGGTTTTCAATTTTAAACTATTAACAAAATTCTGATCCACAAGTAAATAACTTAAAGAACTAAAGTATTAGTTTGAAGACTTCGATTTTAAATTGTCTACAAATTTCTGTTCTTTAAGTAAATAACTAAAAGAACAAAAGTAGTTAGATTATAGCTTTAATTTTAAACTATTAACAAAATGCAGATCTTCAAGTAAATAACTTATAGAACAAAAGTAGTTATTTTAGGGTTTTCAATTTTAAACTATTAACAAAATTCTGATCTTCGTGTAAATAACTTATAGAACAGAAGTAGTTAATTTATTAATTAGTTAATTAAGTAAATAACTTAAGGAACTAAAGTATTAGTTAGAAGATTTTGATTTTAAATTGCTACAAAATTCTGTTCTTCAAGTAAATAACTTATATAAATATAATATCAGTAATGAGCTAAGTTAACAATAAATCAAACAATAAATAAATAAATATTAGTTTGATTTATTGTTAACTTAGCTCATTACTGATATTATATTTATATAAATTTTCAAGAGCTAATAATTCTAATTATTTATTAAATAACTTATAGAACAAAAGTAGTTATTTTAGAGTTTTCAATTTTAAACTATTAACAAAATTCTGATCTTCAAGTAAATAACTTAAAGAACTAAAGTATTAGTTTGAAGATCTCGATTTTAAATTGTCTACAAATTTCTGTTCTTTAATTAAAAAACTAAAAGAACAAAAGTAGTTAGTTTATAGCTTTAATTTGAAACTATTAACAAAATAGTAATTTTCAAATAAATAACTTATAGAACAGAAGTAGTTAATTTAGAGTTTTTAATGTTAAACTATTAACAAAATGCAAATCTTCAAGTAAATAACTTATAGAACAAATGTAGGTATTTTAGGGTTTTCAATTTTAAACTATTAACAAAATTCTGATCTTCAAGTAAATAACTTATAGAACAGAAGTAGTTAATTTAGAGTTTTTAATTTTAAACTATTAACAAAATGCAGATCTTCAAGTAAATAGCTTATAGAACAAAAGTAGTTATTTTAGAGTTTTCTATTTTAAACTATTAACAACATTCTGATCTTCAAGTAAATAACTTATAGAACAGAAGTAGTTAATTTAGAGTTTTTAATTTTAAACTATTAACAAAATCCAGATCTTCAAGTAAATAACTTATAGAACAAAAATAGTAATTTTAGGGTTTTCAATTTTAAACTATTAACAAAATTCTGATCTTCAAGTAAATAACTTAAAGAACTAAAGTATTAGTTTGAAGACTTCGATTTTAAATTGTCTACAAATTTCTGTTCTTTAAGTAAATAACTAAAAGAACAAAAGTAGTTAGATTATAGCTTTAATTTTAAACTATTAACAAAATGCTGATCTTCAAGTATTTAACTTATAGAAAAAAAGTAGTTATTTTAGGGTTTTCAATTTTAAACTATTAGCAAAATTCTAATCCTCAAGTAAATAACTTAAAGAACTAAAGTATTAGTTAGAAGATTTTGATTTTACATTGCTACAAAATTCTGTTCTTCAAGTAAATAACTTATAAAACAAAAGTAGTTATTTTAGAGTTTTCAATTTTAAACTATTAACAGTATTCTGATCTTCAAGTAAATAACTTATAGAACAGAAGTAGTTAATTTAGAGTTTTTAATTTAAAACTATTAACGAAATGCAGATCTTTAAGTAAATAACTTATAGAACGAAAGTAGTTATTTTAGGGTTTTCAATTTTAAACTATTAACAAAATTCTGATCTTCATGTAAATAACTTATAGAACAGAAGTAGTTAATTTAGAGTTTTTAATTTTAAACTATTAACAAAATGCAGATCTTCAAGTAAATAACTTATAGAACAAAAGTAGTTATTTTAGGGTTTTCAATTTTAAACTATTAACAAAATTCTGATCTTCAAGTAAATAACTTATAGAACAAAAGTAGTTATTTTAGAGTTTTCAATTTTAAACTATTAACAAAATTCTGATCTTCAAGTAAATAACTTAAAGAACTAAAGTATTAGTTTGAAGATCTCGATTTTAAATTGTCTACAAATTTCTGTTCTTTAAGTAAAAAACTAAAAGAACAAAAGTAGTTAGTTTATAGCTTTAATTTGAAACTATGAACAAAATAGTGATTTTCAAATAAATAACTTATAGAACAGAAGTAGGTATTTTAGGGTTTTCAATTTTAAACTATTAACAAAATTCTGATTTTCAAGTAAATAACTTATAGAACAGAAGTAGTTAATTTAGAGTTTTTAATTTTAAACTAATAACAAAATGCAGATCTTCAAGTAAATAACTTATAGAACAAAAGTAATTATTTTAGGGTTTTCAATTTTAAACTATTAACAATATTCTGATCTTCAAGTAAATAACTTATAGAACAGAAGTGGTTAATTTAGAGTTTTTAATTTTAAACTAATAACAAAATGCAGATCTTCAAGTAAATAACTTATAGAACAAAAATAGTTATTTTAGGGTTTTCAATTTTAAACTATTTACAAAATTCTGATCTTCAAGTAAATAACTTAAAGAACTAAAGTATTAGTTTGAAGATCTCGATTTTAAATTGTCTACAAATTTCTGTTCTTTAAGTAAAAAACTAAAAGAACAAAAGTAGTTAGTTTATAGCTTTAATTTGAAACTATTAACAAAATAGTGATTTTCAAATAAATAACTTATAGATCAGAAGTAGTTAATTTAGAGTTTTTAATGTTAAACTATTAACAAAAAGCAGATATTCAAGTAAATAACTTATAGAAGAAAAGTAGGTATTTTAGGGTTTTCAATTTTAAACTATTAACAAAATTCTGATCTTCAAGTAAATAACTTATAGAACAGAAGTAGTTAATTTAGAGTTTTTAATTTTAAACTATTAACAAAATGCAGATCTTCAAGTAAATAACTTATAGTACAAAAGTAGTTATTTTAGAGTTTTCTATTTTAAACTATTAACAAAATTCTGATCTTCAAGTAAATAACTTAAAGAACTAAAGTATTAGTTTGAAGACTTCGATTTTAAATTGTCTACAAATTTCTGTTCTTTAAGTAAATAACTAAAAGAACAAAAGTAGTTAGATTATAGCTTTAATTTTAAACTATTAACAAAATGCAGATCTTCAAGTAAATAACTTATAGAACAAAAATAGTTATTTTAGGGTTTTCAATTTTAAACTATTAGCAAAATTCTAATCTTCAAGTAAATAACTTAAAGAACTAAAGTATTAGTTAGAAGATTTTGATTTTACATTGCTACAAAATTCTGTTCTTCAAGTAAATAACTTGTAGAACAAAAGTAGTTATTTTAGGGTTTTCAATTTTAAACTATTAACAAAATTCTGATCTTCATGTAAATAACTTATAGAACAGAAGTAGTTAATTTAGAGTTTTTAATTTTAAGCTATTAACAAAATTCTGATCTTCAAGTAAATAACTTAAGGAACTAAAGTATTAGTTAGAAGATTTTGATTTCAAATTGCTACAAAATTCTGTTCTTCAAGTAAATAACTTATAGAACAAAAGTAGTTATTTTAGAGTTTTCAATTTTAAACTATTAACAACATTCTGATCTTCAAGTAAATAACTTATAGAACAGAAGTAGTTAATTTAGAGTTTTTAATTTTAAACTATTAACAAAATGCAGATCTTCAAGTAAATAACTTATAGAACAAATGTAGTTAGTTTATAGCTTTAATTTGAAACTATTAACAAAATAGTGATTTTCAAATAAATAACTTATAGAACAGAAGTAGTTAATTTAGAGTTTTTAATGTTAAACTATTAACAAAATGCAAATCTTCAAGTAAATAACTTATAGAACAAAAGTAGGTATTTTAGGGTTTTCAATTTTAAACTATTAACAAAATTCTGATCTTCAAGTAAATAACTTATAGAACAGAAGTAGTTAATTTAGAGTTTTTAATTTTAAACTATTAACAAAATGCAGATCTTCAAGTAAATAACTTATAGAACAAAAGTAGTTATTTTAGAGTTTTCTATTTTAAACTATTAACAACATTCTGATCTTCAAGTAAATAACTTATAGAACAGAAGTAGTTAATTTAGAGTTTTTAATTTTAAACTATTAACAAAATGCAGATCTTCAAGTAAATAACTTATAGAACAAAAATAGTTATTTTAGGGTTTTCAATTTTAAACTATTAACAAAATCTGATCTTCAAGTAATTAACTTAAAGAACTAAAGTATTAGTTTGAAGATCTCGATTTTAAATTGTCTACAAATTACTGTTCTTTAAGTAAAAAACTAAAAGAACAACAGTAGTTAGTTTATAGCTTTAATTTGAAACTATTAACAAAATAGTGATTTTCAAATAAATAACTTATAGAACAGAAGTAGGTATTTTAGGGTTTTCAATTTTAAACTATTAACAAAATTCTGATCTTCAAGTAAATAACTTATAGAACAGAAGTAGTTAATTTAGAGTTTTTAATTTTAAACTATTAACAAAATGCAGATCTTCAAGTAAATAACTTATAGAACAAAAGTAGTTATTTTAGAGTTTTCTATTTTAAACTATTAAAACATTCTGATCTTCAAGTAAATAACTTATAGAACAGAAGTAGTTAATTTAGAGTTTTTAATTTTAAACTATTAACAAAATCCAGATCTTCAAGTAAATAACTTATAGAACAAAAATAGTTATTTTATGGTTTTCAATTTTAAACTATTAACAAAATTCTGATCTTCAAGTAAATAACTTAAAGAACTAAAGTATTAGCATGAAGACTTCGATTTTAAATTGTCTACAAATTTCTGTTCTTTAAGTGAATAACTAAAAGAACAAAAGTAGTTAGATTATAGCTTTAATTTTAAACTATTAACAAAATGCAGATCTTCAAGTAAATAACTTATAGAACAAAAGTAGTTATTTTAGGGTTTTCAATTTTAAACTATTAGCAAAATTCTAATCTTCAAGTAAATAACTTAAAGAACTAAAGTATTAGTTAGAAGATTTTGATTTTACATTGCTACAAAATTCTGTTCTTCAAGTAAATAACTTATAAAACAAAAGTAGTTATTTTAGAGTTTTCAATTTTAAACTATTAACAGTATTCTGATCTTCAAGTAAATAACTTATAGAACAGAAGTAGTTAATTTAGAGTTTTCTATTTTAAACTATTAACAACATTCTGATCTTCAAGTAAATAACTTATAGAACAGAAGTAGTTAATTTAGAGTTTTTAATTTTAAACTATTAACAAAATCCAGATCTTCAAGTAAATAACTTATAGAACAAAAATAGTAATTTTAGGGTTTTCAATTTTAAACTATTAACAAAATTCTGATCTTCAAGTAAATAACTTAAAGAACTAAAGTATTAGTTTGAAGACTTCGATTTTAAATTGTCTACAAATTTCTGTTCTTTAAGTAAAGAACTAAAAGAACAAAAGTAGTTAGATTATAGCTTTAATTTTAAACTATTAACAAAATGCTGATCTTCAAGTAAATAACTTATAGAAAAAAAGTAGTTATTTTAGGGTTTTCAATTTTAAACTATTAGCAAAATTCTAATCCTCAAGTAAATAACTTAAAGAACTAAAGTATTAGTTAGAAGATTTTGATTTTACATTGCTACAAAATTCTGTTCTTCAAGTAAATAACTTATAAAACAAAAGTAGTTATTTTAGAGTTTTCAATTTTAAACTATTAACAGTATTCTGATCTTCAAGTAAATAACTTATAGAACAGAAGTAGTTAATTTAGAGTTTTTAATTTAAAACTATTAACGAAATGCAGATCTTTAAGTAAATAACTTATAGAACGAAAGTAGTTATTTTAGGGTTTTCAATTTTAAACTATTAACAAAATTCTGATCTTCATGTAAATAACTTATAGAACAGAAGTAGTTAATTTAGAGTTTTTAATTTTAAACTATTAACAAAATGCAGATCTTCAAGTAAATAACTTATAGAACAAAAGTAGTTATTTTAGGGTTTTCAATTTTAAACTATTAACAAAATTCTGATCTTCAAGTAAATAACTTATAGAACAAAAGTAGTTATTTTAGAGTTTTCAATTTTAAACTATTAACAAAATTCTGATCTTCAAGTAAATAACTTAAAGAACTAAAGTATTAGTTTGAAGATCTCGATTTTAAATTGTCTACAAATTTCTGTTCTTTAAGTAAAAAACTAAAAGAACAAAAGTAGTTAGTTTATAGCTTTAATTTGAAACTATGAACAAAATAGTGATTTTCAAATAAATAACTTATAGAACAGAAGTAGGTATTTTAGGGTTTTCAATTTTAAACTATTAACAAAATTCTGATTTTCAAGTAAATAACTTATAGAACAGAAGTAGTTAATTTAGAGTTTTTAATTTTAAACTAATAACAAAATGCAGATCTTCAAGTAAATAACTTATAGAACAAAAGTAATTATTTTAGGGTTTTCAATTTTAAACTATTAACAATATTCTGATCTTCAAGTAAATAACTTATAGAACAGAAGTGGTTAATTTAGAGTTTTTAATTTTAAACTAATAACAAAATGCAGATCTTCAAGTAAATAACTTATAGAACAAAAATAGTTATTTTAGGGTTTTCAATTTTAAACTATTTACAAAATTCTGATCTTCAAGTAAATAACTTAAAGAACTAAAGTATTAGTTTGAAGATCTCGATTTTAAATTGTCTACAAATTTCTGTTCTTTAAGTAAAAAACTAAAAGAACAAAAGTAGTTAGTTTATAGCTTTAATTTAATACATATCTAAGAGATGCACGTGAAGGAGGTCGCAAAGAAAAGGAAGCCCTCGATGACAAACTTTTAGAAAATACCCTAGAAAAATTTACTGGTAACAAAAAAAGAGCAATTGAAAGATCTATCGCATCCAAAATGAAAATGAAGTCCTCAAATTGGCTCTCGGTTATTCCTACAAAAAAAGATCACTTTGACCTATCCCCATTAGAATTCAGAGATGCACTATCAATACGTTACCATAGAATTCCAAACTCCATGCCACAGTCATGTGACGGTTGCGGCAACAGCCAGTTCAACATCGATCACGCGCTCTGCTGTAAAACCGGTGGCCTAATCACAAGGCGACATAATGAGATTAGAGATCTCTTTTGTGAACTTTGCCAACACGCCTGGGGCAACGTAAAAAAAGAACCCATCGTTTCCGAAAATGACAGCGGAATACGTGCAGACCTATCTTGCCGTGGCGTATGGGATGCTCAGAGGGAGGCGTTATTTGATATCCGTGTTGTTGACACCGACGCTCCTTCTTACCTCTCACGCCCAGTAATATCTGTCCTACGATCACATGAAGATGAAAAACAGAGAAAATACTCTAATGCTTGCGAAGTGCAAAATACAACCTTCACACCAGTTGTAACATCGGTAGATGGCGTATTTGCACCCCAAATGTCCTCCTTCATAAAACACATGGGAGAAACTTTATCTGAAAGGTGGAATCGTCCCCTTAGCACCATACTGGGCTGGCTCAGAGCTAGAATAAGTGTAGCTATTATACGTGCCACTAGTATGTGCATTCGCGGCACACGGCATCGTTTTAAACCCGCTGCTAGATGGCTTGGCTTTGACGATGGCACTGCCCTTCCGCAAATTGATTAGACAATTTATATTTTCTACATATTGTACCTAAATTTTTGTAATACTTTTATTAATAAATTCTGTATTATTATTAACAAAATAGTGATTTTCAAATAAATAACTTATAGATCAGAAGTAGTTAATTTAGAGTTTTTAATGTTAAACTATTAACAAAAAGCAGATATTCAAGTAAATAACTTATAGAAGAAAAGTAGGTATTTTAGGGTTTTCAATTTTAAACTATTAACAAAATTCTGATCTTCAAGTAAATAACTTATAGAACAGAAGTAGTTAATTTAGAGTTTTTAATTTTAAACTATTAACAAAATGCAGATCTTCAAGTAAATAACTTATAGTACAAAAGTAGTTATTTTAGAGTTTTCTATTTTAAACTATTAACAAAATTCTGATCTTCAAGTAAATAACTTAAAGAACTAAAGTATTAGTTTGAAGACTTCGATTTTAAATTGTCTAGAAATTTCTGTTCTTTAAGTAAATAACTAAAAGAACAAAAGTAGTTAGATTATAGCTTTAATTTTAAACTATTAACAAAATGCAGATCTTCAAGTAAATAACTTATAGAACAAAAATAGTTATTTTAGGGTTTTCAATTTTAAACTATTAGCAAAATTCTAATCTTCAAGTAAATAACTTAAAGAACTAAAGTATTAGTTAGAAGATTTTGATTTTACATTGCTACAAAATTCTGTTCTTCAAGTAAATAACTTGTAGAACAAAAGTAGTTATTTTAGGGTTTTCAATTTTAAACTATTAACAAAATTCTGATCTTCATGTAAATAACTTATAGAACAGAAGTAGTTAATTTAGAGTTTTTAATTTTAAGCTATTAACAAAATTCTGATCTTCAAGTAAATAACTTAAGGAACTAAAGTATTAGTTAGAAGATTTTGATTTCAAATTGCTACAAAATTCTGTTCTTCAAGTAAATAACTTATAGAACAAAAGTAGTTATTTTAGAGTTTTCAATTTTAAACTATTAACAACATTCTGATCTTCAAGTAAATAACTTATAGAACAGAAGTAGTTAATTTAGAGTTTTTAATTTTAAACTATTAACAAAATGCAGATCTTCAAGTAAATAACTTATAGAACAAATGTAGTTAGTTTATAGCTTTAATTTGAAACTATTAACAAAATAGTGATTTTCAAATAAATAACTTATAGAACAGAAGTAGTTAATTTAGAGTTTTTAATGTTAAACTATTAACAAAATGCAAATCTTCAAGTAAATAACTTATAGAACAAAAGTAGGTATTTTAGGGTTTTCAATTTTAAACTATTAACAAAATTCTGATCTTCAAGTAAATAACTTATAGAACAGAAGTAGTTAATTTAGAGTTTTTAATTTTAAACTATTAACAAAATGCAGATCTTCAAGTAAATAACTTATAGAACAAAAGTAGTTATTTTAGAGTTTTCTATTTTAAACTATTAACAACATTCTGATCTTCAAGTAAATAACTTATAGAACAGAAGTAGTTAATTTAGAGTTTTTAATTTTAAACTATTAACAAAATGCAGATCTTCAAGTAAATAACTTATAGAACAAAAATAGTTATTTTAGGGTTTTCAATTTTAAACTATTAACAAAATCTGATCTTCAAGTAATTAACTTAAAGAACTAAAGTATTAGTTTGAAGATCTCGATTTTAAATTGTCTACAAATTACTGTTCTTTAAGTAAAAAACTAAAAGAACAACAGTAGTTAGTTTATAGCTTTAATTTGAAACTATTAACAAAATAGTGATTTTCAAATAAATAACTTATAGAACAGAAGTAGGTATTTTAGGGTTTTCAATTTTAAACTATTAACAAAATTCTGATCTTCAAGTAAATAACTTATAGAACAGAAGTAGTTAATTTAGAGTTTTTAATTTTAAACTATTAACAAAATGCAGATCTTCAAGTAAATAACTTATAGAACAAAAGTAGGTATTTTAGGGTTTTCAATTTTAAACTATTAACAAAATTCTGATCTTCAAGTAAATAACTTATAGAACAGAAGTAGTTAATTTAGAGTTTTTAATTTTAAACTATTAACAAAATGCAGATCTTCAAGTAAATAACTTATAGAACAAAAGTAGTTATTTTAGAGTTTTCTATTTTAAACTATTAACAACATTCTGATCTTCAAGTAAATAACTTATAGAACAGAAGTAGTTAATTTAGAGTTTTTAATTTTAAACTATTAACAAAATGCAGATCTTCAAGTAAATAACTTATAGAACAAAAATAGTTATTTTAGGGTTTTCAATTTTAAACTATTAACAAAATCTGATCTTCAAGTAATTAACTTAAAGAACTAAAGTATTAGTTTGAAGATCTCGATTTTAAATTGTCTACAAATTACTGTTCTTTAAGTAAAAAACTAAAAGAACAACAGTAGTTAGTTTATAGCTTTAATTTGAAACTATTAACAAAATAGTGATTTTCAAATAAATAACTTATAGAACAGAAGTAGGTATTTTAGGGTTTTCAATTTTAAACTATTAACAAAATTCTGATCTTCAAGTAAATAACTTATAGAACAGAAGTAGTTAATTTAGAGTTTTTAATTTTAAACTATTAACAAAATGCAGATCTTCAAGTAAATAACTTATAGAACAAAAGTAGTTATTTTAGAGTTTTCTATTTTAAACTATTAACAACATTCTGATCTTCAAGTAAATAACTTATAGAACAGAAGTAGTTAATTTAGAGTTTTTAATTTTAAACTATTAACAAAATCCAGATCTTCAAGTAAATAACTTATAGAACAAAAATAGTTATTTTATGGTTTTCAATTTTAAACTATTAACAAAATTCTGATCTTCAAGTAAATAACTTAAAGAACTAAAGTATTAGCATGAAGACTTCGATTTTAAATTGTCTACAAATTTCTGTTCTTTAAGTGAATAACTAAAAGAACAAAAGTAGTTAGATTATAGCTTTAATTTTAAACTATTAACAAAATGCAGATCTTCAAGTAAATAACTTATAGAACAAAAGTAGTTATTTTAGGGTTTTCAATTTTAAACTATTAGCAAAATTCTAATCTTCAAGTAAATAACTTAAAGAACTAAAGTATTAGTTAGAAGATTTTGATTTTACATTGCTACAAAATTCTGTTCTTCAAGTAAATAACTTATAAAACAAAAGTAGTTATTTTAGAGTTTTCAATTTTAAACTATTAACAGTATTCTGATCTTCAAGTAAATAACTTATAGAACAGAAGTAGTTAATTTAGAGTTTTTAATTTTAAACTATTAACAAAATGCAGATCTTCAAGTAAATAACTTATAGAACAAAAGTAGTTATTTTAGAGTTTTCAATTTTAAACTATTAACAACATTCTGATCTTCAAGTAAATAACTTATAGAACAGAAGTAGTTAATTTAGAGTTTTTAATTTTAAACTATTAACAAAATGCAGATCTTCAAGTAAATAACTTATAGAACAAATGTAGTTAGTTTATAGCTTTAATTTGAAACTATTAACAAAGTAGTGATTTTCAAATAAATAACTTATAGAACAGAAGTAGTTAATTTAGAGTTTTTAATGTTAAACTATTAACAAAATGCAAATCTTCAAGTAAATAACTTATAGAACAAAAGTAATTATTTTAGGGTTTTCAATTTTAAACTATTAACAATATTCTGATCTTCAAGTAAATAACTTATAGAACAGAAGTGGTTAATTTAGAGTTTTTAATTTTAAACTAATAACAAAATGCAGATCTTCAAGTAAATAACTTATAGAACAAAAATAGTTATTTTAGGGTTTTCAATTTTAAACTATTTACAAAATTCTGATCTTCAAGTAAATAACTTAAAGAACTAAAGTATTAGTTTGAAGATCTCGATTTTAAATTGTCTACAAATTTCTGTTCTTTAAGTAAAAAACTAAAAGAACAAAAGTAGTTAGTTTATAGCTTTAATTTGAAACTATTAACAAAATAGTGATTTTCAAATAAATAACTTATAGATCAGAAGTAGTTAATTTAGAGTTTTTAATGTTAAACTATTAACAAAAAGCAGATATTCAAGTAAATAACTTATAGAAGAAAAGTAGGTATTTTAGGGTTTTCAATTTTAAACTATTAACAAAATTCTGATCTTCAAGTAAATAACTTATAGAACAGAAGTAGTTAATTTAGAGTTTTTAATTTTAAACTATTAACAAAATGCAGATCTTCAAGTAAATAACTTATAGTACAAAAGTAGTTATTTTAGAGTTTTCTATTTTAAACTATTAACAAAATTCTGATCTTCAAGTAAATAACTTAAAGAACTAAAGTATTAGTTTGAAGACTTCGATTTTAAATTGTCTAGAAATTTCTGTTCTTTAAGTAAATAACTAAAAGAACAAAAGTAGTTAGATTATAGCTTTAATTTTAAACTATTAACAAAATGCAGATCTTCAAGTAAATAACTTATAGAACAAAAATAGTTATTTTAGGGTTTTCAATTTTAAACTATTAGCAAAATTCTAATCTTCAAGTAAATAACTTAAAGAACTAAAGTATTAGTTAGAAGATTTTGATTTTACATTGCTACAAAATTCTGTTCTTCAAGTAAATAACTTGTAGAACAAAAGTAGTTATTTTAGGGTTTTCAATTTTAAACTATTAACAAAATTCTGATCTTCATGTAAATAACTTATAGAACAGAAGTAGTTAATTTAGAGTTTTTAATTTTAAGCTATTAACAAAATTCTGATCTTCAAGTAAATAACTTAAGGAACTAAAGTATTAGTTAGAAGATTTTGATTTCAAATTGCTACAAAATTCTGTTCTTCAAGTAAATAACTTATAGAACAAAAGTAGTTATTTTAGAGTTTTCAATTTTAAACTATTAACAACATTCTGATCTTCAAGTAAATAACTTATAGAACAGAAGTAGTTAATTTAGAGTTTTTAATTTTAAACTATTAACAAAATGCAGATCTTCAAGTAAATAACTTATAGAACAAATGTAGTTAGTTTATAGCTTTAATTTGAAACTATTAACAAAATAGTGATTTTCAAATAAATAACTTATAGAACAGAAGTAGTTAATTTAGAGTTTTTAATGTTAAACTATTAACAAAATGCAAATCTTCAAGTAAATAACTTATAGAACAAAAGTAGGTATTTTAGGGTTTTCAATTTTAAACTATTAACAAAATTCTGATCTTCAAGTAAATAACTTATAGAACAGAAGTAGTTAATTTAGAGTTTTTAATTTTAAACTATTAACAAAATGCAGATCTTCAAGTAAATAACTTATAGAACAAAAGTAGTTATTTTAGAGTTTTCTATTTTAAACTATTAACAACATTCTGATCTTCAAGTAAATAACTTATAGAACAGAAGTAGTTAATTTAGAGTTTTTAATTTTAAACTATTAACAAAATGCAGATCTTCAAGTAAATAACTTATAGAACAAAAATAGTTATTTTAGGGTTTTCAATTTTAAACTATTAACAAAATCTGATCTTCAAGTAATTAACTTAAAGAACTAAAGTATTAGTTTGAAGATCTCGATTTTAAATTGTCTACAAATTACTGTTCTTTAAGTAAAAAACTAAAAGAACAACAGTAGTTAGTTTATAGCTTTAATTTGAAACTATTAACAAAATAGTGATTTTCAAATAAATAACTTATAGAACAGAAGTAGGTATTTTAGGGTTTTCAATTTTAAACTATTAACAAAATTCTGATCTTCAAGTAAATAACTTATAGAACAGAAGTAGTTAATTTAGAGTTTTTAATTTTAAACTATTAACAAAATGCAGATCTTCAAGTAAATAACTTATAGAACAAAAGTAGTTATTTTAGAGTTTTCTATTTTAAACTATTAACAACATTCTGATCTTCAAGTAAATAACTTATAGAACAGAAGTAGTTAATTTAGAGTTTTTAATTTTAAACTATTAACAAAATCCAGATCTTCAAGTAAATAACTTATAGAACAAAAATAGTTATTTTATGGTTTTCAATTTTAAACTATTAACAAAATTCTGATCTTCAAGTAAATAACTTAAAGAACTAAAGTATTAGCATGAAGACTTCGATTTTAAATTGTCTACAAATTTCTGTTCTTTAAGTGAATAACTAAAAGAACAAAAGTAGTTAGATTATAGCTTTAATTTTAAACTATTAACAAAATGCAGATCTTCAAGTAAATAACTTATAGAACAAAAGTAGTTATTTTAGGGTTTTCAATTTTAAACTATTAGCAAAATTCTAATCTTCAAGTAAATAACTTAAAGAACTAAAGTATTAGTTAGAAGATTTTGATTTTACATTGCTACAAAATTCTGTTCTTCAAGTAAATAACTTATAAAACAAAAGTAGTTATTTTAGAGTTTTCAATTTTAAACTATTAACAGTATTCTGATCTTCAAGTAAATAACTTATAGAACAGAAGTAGTTAATTTAGAGTTTTTAATTTTAAACTATTAACAAAATGCAGATCTTCAAGTAAATAACTTATAGAACAAAAGTAGTTATTTTAGAGTTTTCAATTTTAAACTATTAACAACATTCTGATCTTCAAGTAAATAACTTATAGAACAGAAGTAGTTAATTTAGAGTTTTTAATTTTAAACTATTAACAAAATGCAGATCTTCAAGTAAATAACTTATAGAACAAATGTAGTTAGTTTATAGCTTTAATTTGAAACTATTAACAAAGTAGTGATTTTCAAATAAATAACTTATAGAACAGAAGTAGTTAATTTAGAGTTTTTAATGTTAAACTATTAACAAAATGCAAATCTTCAAGTAAATAACTTATAGAACAAAAGTAGGTATTTTAGGGTTTTCAATTTTAAACTATTAACAAAATTCTGATCTTCAAGTAAATAACTTATAGAACAGAAGTAGTTAATTTAGAGTTTTTAATTTTAAACTATTAACAAAATGCAGATCTTCAAGTAAATAACTTATAGAACAAAAATAGTTATTTTAGGGTTTTCAATTTAAAACTATTAACAAAATCTGATCTTCAAGTAATTAACTTAAAGAACTAAAGTATTAGTTTGAAGATCTCGATTTTAAATTGTCTACAAATTACTGTTCTTTAAGTAAAAAACTAAAAGAACAAAAGTAGTTAGTTTATAGCTTTAATTTGAAACTATTAACAAAATAGTGATTTTCAAATAAATAACTTATAGAACAGAAGTAGGTATTTTAGGGTTTTCAATTTTAAACTATTAACAAAATTATGATCTTCAAGTAAATAACTTATAGAACAGAAGTAGTTAATTTAGAGTTTTTAATTTTAAACTATTAACAAAATGCAGATCTTCAAGTAAATAACTTATAGAACAAAAGTAGTTATTTTAGGGTTTTCAATTTTAAACTATTAACAAAATTCTGATCTTCATGAAAATAACTTATAGAACAGAAGTAGTTAATTTAAAGTTTTTAATTTTAAACTATTAACAAAATGCAAATCTTCAAGTAAATAACTTATAGAACAAAAGTAGGTATTTTAGGGTTTTCAATTTTAAACTATTAACAAAATTATGATCTTCAAGAAAATAACTTATAGAACAGAAGTAGTTAATTTAGAGTTTTTAATTTTAAACTATTAACAAAATGCAGATCTTCAAGTAAATAACTTATAGAACAAAAGTAGTTATTTTAGGGTTTTCAATTTTAAACTATTAACAAAATTCTGATCTTCATGAAAATAACTTATAGAACAGAAGTAGTTAATTTAGAGTTTTTAATTTTAAACTAATAACAAAATGCAGATCTTCAAGTAAATAACTTATAGAACAGAAGTAGTTAATTTAGAGTTTTTAATGTTAAACTATTAACAAAATGCAAATCTTCAAGTAAATAACTTATAGAACAAAAGTAGGTATTTTAGGGTTTTCAATTTTAAACTATTAACAAAATTCTGATCTTCAAGTAAATAACTTATAGAACAGAAGTAGTTAATTTAGAGTTTTTAATTTTAAACTATTAACAAAATTCTGATCTTCAAGTAAATAACTTAAATAACTAAAGTATTAGTTAGCAGATTTTGATTTTACATTGCTACAAAATTCTGTTCTTCAAGTAAATAACTTGTAGAACAAAAGTAGTTATTTTAGGGTGTTCAATTTTAAACTATTAAAAAATTCTGATCTTCATGTAAATAACTTATAGAACAGAAGTAGTTAATTTAGAGTTTTTAATTTTAAGCTATTAACAAAATTCTGATCTTCAAGTAAATAACTTAAGGAACTAAAGTATTAGTTAGAAGATTTTGATTTCAAATTGCTACAAAATTCTGTTCTTCAAGTAAATAACTTATAGAACAAAAGTAGTTATTTTAGAGTTTTCAATTTTAAACTATTAACAACATTCTGATCTTCAAGTAAATAACTTATAGAACAGAAGTAGTTAATTTAGAGTTTTTAATTTTAAACTATTAACAAAATGCAGATCTTCAAGTAAATAACTTATAGAACAAAAATAGTTATTTTAGGGTTTTCAATTTTAAACTATTAACAAAATTCTGATCTTCAAGTAAATAACTTAAAGAACTAAAGTATTAGTTTGAAGATCTCGATTTTAAATTGTCTACAAATTACTGTTCTTTAAGTAAAAAACTAAAAGAACAAAAGTAGTTAGTTTATAGCTTTAATTTGAAACTATTAACAAAATAGTGATTTTCAAATAAATAACTTATAGAACAGAAGTAGTTAATTTAGAGTTTTTAATGTTAAACTATTAACAAAATGCAAATCTTCAAGTAAATAACTTATAGAACAAAAGTAGGTATTTTAGGGTTTTCAATTTTAAACTATTAACAAAATTATGATCTTCAAGTAAATAACTTATAGAACGGAAGTAGTTAATTTAGAGTTTTTAATTTTAAACTATTAACAAAATGCAGATCTTCAAGTAAATAACTTATAGAACAAAAGTAGTTATTTTAGGGTTTTCAATTTTAAACTATTAACAAAATTCTGATCTTCATGAAAATAACTTATAGAACAGTAGTAGTTAATTTAGAGTTTTTAATTTTAAACTATTAACAAAATGCAGATCTTCAAGTAAATAACTTATAGAACAAAAGTAGTTATTTTAGGGTTTTCAATTTTAAACTATTAACAAAATTCTGATCTTCATGTAAATAACTTATAGAACAGAAGTAGTTAATTTAGAGTTTTTAATTTTAAGCTATTAACAAAATTCTGATCTTCAAGTAAATAACTTAAGGAACTAAAGTATTAGTTAGAAGAGTTTGATTTCAAATTGCTACAAAATTCTGTTCTTCAAGTAAATAACTTATAGAACAAAAGTAGTTATTTTAGAGTTTTCAATTTTAAACTATTAACAACATTCTGATCTTCAAGTAAATAACTTATAGAACAGAAGTAGTTAATTTAGAGTTTTTAATTTTAAACTATTAACAAAATGCAGATCTTCAAGTAAATAACTTATAGAACAAAAATAGTTATTTTAGGGGTTTTCAATTTTAAACTATTAACAAAATCTGATCTTCAAGTAAATAACTTAAAGAACTAAAGTATTAGTTTGAAGATCTCGATTTTAAATTGACTACAAATTACTGTTCTTTAAGTAAAAAACTAAAAGAACAAAAGTAGTTAGTTTATAGCTTTAATTTGAAACTATTAACAAAATAGTGATTTTCAAATAAATAATTTATAGAACAGAAGTAGTTAATTTAGAGTTTTTAATGTTAAACTATTAACAAAATGCAAATCTTCAAGTAAATAACTTATAGAACAAAAGTAGGTATTTTAGGGTTTTCAATTTTAAACTATTAACAAAATTCTGATCTTCAAGTAAATAACTTATTGAACAGAAGTAGTTAATTTAGAGTTTTTAATTTTAAACTATTAACAAAATGCAGATCTTCAAGTAAATAACTTATAGAACAAAAGTAGTTATTTTAGAGTTTTCTATTTTAAACTATTAACAACATTCTGATCTTCAAGTAAATAACTTATAGAACAGAAGTAGTTAATTTAGAGTGTTTAATTTTAAACTATTAACAAAATCCAGATCTTCAAGTAAATAACTTATAGAACAAAAATAGTTATTTTAGGGTTTTCAATTTTAAACTATTAACAAAATTCTGATCTTCAAGTAAATAACTTAAAGAACTAAAGTATTAGCACGAAGACTTCGATTTTAAATTGTCTACAAATTTCTGTTCTTTAAGTAAATAACTAAAAGAACAAAAGTAGTTAGATTATAGCTTTAATTTTAAACTATTAACAAAATGCAGATCTTCAAGTAAATAACTTATAGAACAAAAGTAGTTATTTTAGGGTTTTCAATTTTAAACTATTAGCAAAATTCTAATCTTCAAGTAAATAACTTAAAGAACTAAAGTATTAGTTAGAAGATTTTGATTTTACATTGCTACAAAATTCTGTTCTTCAAGTAAATAACTTGTAGAACAAAAGTAATTATTTTAGAGTTTTCAATTTTAAACTATTAACAATATTTTGATCTTCATGTAAATAACTTATAGAACAGAAGTAGTTAATTTAGAGTTTTTAATTTTAAACTATTAACAAAATGCAAATCTTCAAGTATATAACTTATAGAACACAAGTAGTTATTTTAGAGTTTTCAATTTTAAACTATTAACATCATTCTCATCTTCAAGTAAATAACTTATAGAACAGAAGTAGTTAATTTAGAGTTTTTAATGTTAAACTATTAACAAAATGCATATCTTCAAGTAAATAACTTATAGAACAAAAGTAGGTATTTTAGGGTTTTCAATTTTAAACTATTAGCAATATTCTGATCTTCAAGTAAATAACTTATAGAACAGAAGTAGTTATTTTAGGGTTTTCAATTTTAAACTATTAACAAAATACTGATCTTCTTGTAAATAACTTATAGAACAGAAGTAGTTAATTAGAGTTTTTAATTTTAAACTATTAACAAAATGCAGATCTTCCAGTAAATAACTTATAGAACAAAAGTAGTTATTTTAGGGTTTTCAATTTTAAACTATTAGCAAAATTCTGATCTTCAAGTAAATAACTTAAAGAACTAAAGTATTAGTTAGAAGATTTTGATTTTACATTGCTACAAAATTCTGTTCTTCAAGTAAATAACTTATAGAACAAAAGTAGTTATTTTATAGCTTTAATTTTAAACTATTAACAAAATAGTGAATTTCAAGCAAATAACTAATAGAACAAAAGTAGTTAGTTTATAGCTTTAATTTTAAACTATTAACAAAATAGTGATTTTCAAGTAAATAACTTATAGAACAAAAATACTTATTTTAGAGTTTTCAAATTTAAACTATTAACAATATTCTGATCTTCATGTAAATAACTTATAGAACAGAAGTAGTTAATTTAGAGTTTTTAATTTTAAACTATTAACAAAATGCAGATCTTCAAATAAATAACTTATAGAACAAAAGTAGTTATTTTAGGGTTTTCAATTTTAAACTATTAACAAAATTCTGATCTTCAAGTAAATAACTTAAGGAATCAAAGTATTAGTTTGAAGATTATGATTTTAAATTGTCTACATATTTCTGTTCTTTAAGTAATTAACTAAAAGAACAAAAGTAGTTAGATTATAGCTTTAATTTTAAACTATTAACAAAATGCAGATCTTCAAGTAAATAACTTATAGAACAAAAGAAGTTATTTTAAGGTTTTCAATTTTAAACTATTAACAAAATTCTGATCTTCATGTAAATAACTTATAGAACAGAAGTAGTTAATTTAGAGTTTTTAATTTTAAATTATTAACAAAATGCAGATCTTCAAGTAAATAACTTAAAGAACTAAAGTATTAGTGTGAAGATTTCGATTTTAAATTGTCTACAAATTTCTGTTCTTTAAGTAAATAACATATAGAACAGAAGTAGTTAATTTAGAGTTTTTAATTTAAACTATTAACAAAACGCAGATCTTCAAGTAAATAACTTATAGACAAAAGTAGTTATTTTAGGGTTTTCAATTTTAAACTATTAGCAAAATTCTGATCTTCAAGTAAATAACTTATAGAACAAAAGTAGTTATTTTAGAGTTTTCAATTTTAAACTATTAACAGTATTCTGATCTTCAAGTAAATAACTTATAGAACAGAAGTAGTTAATTTAGAGTTTTTAATTTTAAACTATTAACAAAATGCAGATCTTCAAGTAAATAACTTATAGAACAAAAGTAGTTATTTTAGGGTTTTCAATTTTAAACTATTAACAAAATTCTGATCTTCATGTAAATAACTTATAGAACAGAAGTAGTTAATTTAGAGTTTTTAATTTTAAGCTATTAACAAAATTCTGATCTTCAAGTAAATAACTTAAGGAACTAAAGTATTAGTTAGAAGATTTTGATTTTAAATTGCTACAAAATTCTGTTCTTCAAGTAAATAACTTATAGAACAAAAGTAGTTATTTTAGAGTTTTCAATTTTAAACTATGAACAACATTCTGATCTTCAAGTAAATAACTTATAGAACAGAAGTAGTTAATTTAGAGTTTTTAATTTTAAAGTATTAACAAATTGCAGATCTTCAAGTAAATAACTTATAGAACAAAAATAGTTATTTTAGGGTTTTCAGTTTTAAACTATTAACAAAATTCTGATCTTCAAGTAAATAACTTAAAGAACTAAAGTATTAGTTTGAAGATCTCGATTTTAAATTGTCTACAAATTTCTGTTCTTTAAGTAAAAAACTAAAAGAACAAAAGTAGTTAGTTTATAGCTTTAATTTGAAACTATTAACAAAATAGTGATTTTCAAATAAATAACTTATAGACCAGAAGTAGTTAACTTAGAGTTTTTAATTTTAAACTATTATCAAAATGCTGAATTTCAAGTAAATAACTTATAGAACAGAAGTAGTTAATTTAGAGTTTTTAATTTTAAACTAATAACAAAATGCAGATCTTCAAGTAAATAACTTATAGAACAAAAGTAATTATTTTAGGGTTTTCAATTTTAAACTATTAACAATATTCTGATCTTCAAGTAAATAACTTATAGAACAGAAGTGGTTAATTTAGAGTTTTTAATTTTAAACTATTAACAAAATGCAGATCTTCAAGTAAATAACTTATAGAACAAAAGTAGCTATTTTAGAGTTTTCAATTTTAAACTATTAACATCATTCTCATCTTCAAGTAAATAACTTATAGAACAGAAGTAGTTAATTTAGAGTTTTTAATGTTAAACTATTAACAAAATGCAAATCTTCAAGTAAATAACTTATAGAACAAAAGTAGGTATTTTAGGGTTTTCAATTTTAAACTATTAACAATATTCTGATCTACAAGTAAATAACTTATAGAACAGAAGTAGTTATTTTAGGGTTTTCAATTTTAAACTATTAACAAAATACTGATCTTCATGTAAATAACTTATAGAACAGAAGTAGTTAATTTAGAGTTTTTAATTTTAAACTATTAACAAAATGCAGATCTTCCAGTAAATAACTTATAGAACAATAGTAGTTATTTTAGGGTTTTCAATTTTAAACTATTAGCAAAATTCTGATCTTCAAGTAAATAACTTAAAGAACTAAAGAATTAGTTGGAAGATTTTGATTTTACATTGCTACACAATTCTGTTCTTCAAGTAAATAACTTATAGAACAAAGGTAGTTATTTTAGAGTTTTCAATTTTAAACTATTAACAATATTCTGATCTTCATGTAAATAACTTATAGAACAGAAGTAGTTAATTTAGAGTTTTTAATTTTAAACTATTAACAAAATGCAGATCTTCAAGTAAATAACTTATAGAACAAAAGTAGTTATTTTAGGGTTTTCAATTTTAAACTATTAACAAAATTCTGATCTTCAAGTAAATAACTTAAGGAATCAAAGTATTAGTTTGAAGATTATGATTTTAAATTGTCTACATAATTCTGTTCTTTAAGTAATTAACTAAAAGAACAAAAGTAGTTAGATTATAGCTTTAATTTTAAACTATTAACAAAATGCAGATCTTCAAGTAAATAACTTATAGAACAAAAGAAGTTATTTTAAGGTTTTCAATATTAAACTATTAACAAAATTCTGATCTTCATGTAAATAACTTATAGAACAGAAGTAGTTAATTTAGAGTTTTTAATTTGAAACTATTAACAAAATAGTGATTTTCAAATAAATAACTTATAGAACAGAAGTAGTTAATTTAGAGTTTTTAATGTTAAACTATTAACAAAATGCAAATCTTCTAGTAAATAACTTATAGAACAAAAGTAGGTATTTTAGGGTTTTCAATTTTAAACTATTAACAAAATTCTGATCTTCAAGTAAATAACTTATTGAACAGAAGTAGTTAATTTAGAGTTTTTAATTTTAAACTATTAACAAAATGCAGATCTTCAAGTAAATAACTTATAGAACAAAAGTAGTTATTTTAGAGTTTTCTATTTTAAACTATTAACAACATTCTGATCTTCAAGTAAATAACTTATAGAACAGAAGTAGTTAATTTAGAGTGTTTAATTTTAAACTATTAACAAAATCCAGATCTTCAAGTAAATAACTTATAGAACAAAAATAGTTATTTTAGGGTTTTCAATTTTAAACTATTAACAAAATTCTGATGTTCAAGTAAATAACTTAAAGAACTAAAGTATTAGCACGAAGACTTCGATTTTAAATTGTCTACAAATTTCTGTTCTTTAAGTAAATAACTAAAAGAACAAAAGTAGTTAGATTATAGCTTTAATTTTAAACTATTAACAAAATGCAGATCTTCAAGTAAATAACTTATAGAACAAAAGTAGTTATTTTAGGGTTTTCAATTTTAAACTATTAGCAAAATTCTAATCTTCAAGTAAATAACTTAAAGAACTAAAGTATTAGTTAGAAGAATTTGATTTTACATTGCTACAAAATTCTGTTCTTCAAGTAAATAACTTGTAGAACAAAAGTAGTTATTTTAGAGTTTTCAATTTTAAACTATTAACAATATTTTGATCTTCATGTAAATAACTTATAGAACAGAAGTAGTTAATTTAGAGTTTTTAATTTTAAACTATTAACAAAATGCAAATCTTCAAGTAAATAACTTATAGAACACAAGTAGTTATTTTAGAGTTTTCAATTTTAAACTATTAACATCATTCTCATCTTCAAGTAAATAACTTATAGAACAGAAGTAGTTAATTTAGAGTTTTTAATGTTAAACTATTAACAAAATGCATATCTTCAAGTAAATAACTTATAGAACAAAAGTAGGTATTTTAGGGTTTTAAATTTTAAACTATTAGCAATATTCTGATCTTCAAGTAAATAACTTATAGAACAGAAGTAGTTATTTTAGGGTTTTCAATTTTAAACTATTAACAAAATACTGATCTTCTTGTAAATAACTTATAGAACAGAAGTAGTTAATTAGAGTTTTTAATTTTAAACTATTAACAAAATGCAGATCTTCCAGTAAATAACTTATAGAACAAAAGTAGTTATTTTAGGGTTTTCAATTTTAAACTATTAGCAAAATTCTGATCTTCAAGTAAATAACTTAAAGAACTAAAGTATTAGTTAGAAGATTTTGATTTTACATTGCTACACAATTCTGTTCTTCAAGTAAATAACTTATAGAACAAAAGTAGTTATTTTAGAGTTTTCAATTTTAAACTATTAACAATATTCTGATCTTCAAGTAAATAACTTATAGAACAGAAGTAGTTAATTTAGAGTGTTTAATTTTAAACTATTAACAAAATCCAGATCTTCAAGTAAATAACTTATAGAACAAAAATAGTTATTTTAGGGTTTTCAATTTTAAACTATTAACAAAATTCTGATGTTCAAGTAAATAACTTAAAGAACTAAAGTATTAGCACGAAGACTTCGATTTTAAATTGTCTACAAATTTCTGTTCTTTAAGTAAATAACTAAAAGAACAAAAGTAGTTAGATTATAGCTTTAATTTTAAACTATTAACAAAATGCAGATCTTCAAGTAAATAACTTATAGAACATAAGTAGTTATTTTAGGGTTTTCAATTTTAAACTATTAGCAAAATTCTAATCTTCAAGTAAATAACTTAAAGAACTAAAGTATTAGTTAGAAGATTTTGATTTTACATTGCTACAAAATTCTGTTCTTCAAGTAAATAACTTGTAGAACAAAAGTAGTTATTTTAGAGTTTTCAATTTTAAACTATTAACAATATTTTGATCTTCATGTAAATAACTTATAGAACAGAAGTAGTTAATTTAGAGTTTTTAATTTTAAACTATTAACAAAATGCAAATCTTCAAGTAAATAACTTATAGAACACAAGTAGTTATTTTAGAGTTTTCAATTTTAAACTATTAACATCATTCTCATCTTCAAGTAAATAACTTATAGAACAGAAGTAGTTAATTTAGAGTTTTTAATGTTAAACTATTAACAAAATGCATATCTTCAAGTAAATAACTTATAGAACAAAAGTAGGTATTTTAGGGTTTTAAATTTTAAACTATTAGCAATATTCTGATCTTCAAGTAAATAACTTATAGAACAGAAGTAGTTATTTTAGGGTTTTCAATTTTAAACTATTAACAAAATACTGATCTTCTTGTAAATAACTTATAGAACAGAAGTAGTTAATTAGAGTTTTTAATTTTAAACTATTAACAAAATGCAGATCTTCCAGTAAATAACTTATAGAACAAAAGTAGTTATTTTAGGGTTTTCAATTTTAAACTATTAGCAAAATTCTGATCTTCAAGTAAATAACTTAAAGAACTAAAGTATTAGTTAGAAGATTTTGATTTTACATTGCTACACAATTCTGTTCTTCAAGTAAATAACTTATAGAACAAAAGTAGTTATTTTAGAGTTTTCAATTTTAAACTATTAACAATATTCTGATCTTCATGTAAATAACTTATAAAACAGAAGTAGTTAATTTAGAGTTTTTAATTTTAAACTATTAACAAAATGCAGATCTTCAAATAAATAACTTATAGAACAAAAGTAGTTATTTTAGGGTTTTCAATTTTAAACTATTAACAAAATTCTGATCTTCAAGTAAATAACTTAAGGAATCAAAGTATTAGTTTGAAGATTATGATTTTAAATTGTCTACATATTTCTGTTCTTTAAGTAATTAACTAAAAGAACAAAAGTAGTTAGATTATAGCTTTAATTTTAAACTATTAACAAAATGCAGATCTTCAAGTAAATAACTTATAGAACAAAAGAAGTTATTTTAAGGTTTTCAATTTTAAACTATTAACAAAATTCTGATCTTCATGTAAATAACTTATAGAACAGAAGTAGTTAATTTAGAGTTTTTAATTTTAAATTATTAACAAAATGCAGATCTTCAAGTAAATAACTTAAAGAACTAAAGTATTAGTGTGAAGATTTCGATTTTAAATTGTCTACAAATTTCTGTTCTTTAAGTAAATAACATATAGAACAGAAGTAGTTAATTTAGAGTTTTTAATTTAAACTATTAACAAAACGCAGATCTTCAAGTAAATAACTTATAGACAAAAGTAGTTATTTTAGGGTTTTCAATTTTAAACTATTAGCAAAATTCTGATCTTCAAGTAAATAACTTATAGAACAAAAGTAGTTATTTTAGAGTTTTCAATTTTAAACTATTAACAGTATTCTGATCTTCAAGTAAATAACTTATAGAACAGAAGTAGTTAATTTAGAGTTTTTAATTTTAAACTATTAACAAAATGCAGATCTTCAAGTAAATAACTTATAGAACAAAAGTAGTTATTTTAGGGTTTTCAATTTTAAACTATTAACAAAATTCTGATCTTCATGTAAATAACTTATAGAACAGAAGTAGTTAATTTAGAGTTTTTAATTTTAAGCTATTAACAAAATTCTGATCTTCAAGTAAATAACTTAAGGAACTAAAGTATTAGTTAGAAGATTTTGATTTTAAATTGCTACAAAATTCTGTTCTTCAAGTAAATAACTTATAGAACAAAAGTAGTTATTTTAGAGTTTTCAATTTTAAACTATTAACAACATTCTGATCTTCAAGTAAATAACTTATAGAACAGAAGTAGTTAATTTAGAGTTTTTAATTTTAAAGTATTAACAAATTGCAGATCTTCAAGTAAATAACTTATAGAACAAAAATAGTTATTTTAGGGTTTTCAGTTTTAAACTATTAACAAAATTCTGATCTTCAAGTAAATAACTTAAAGAACTAAAGTATTAGTTTGAAGATCTCGATTTTAAATTGTCTACAAATTTCTGTTCTTTAAGTAAAAAACTAAAAGAACAAAAGTAGTTAGTTTATAGCTTTAATTTGAAACTATTAACAAAATAGTGATTTTCAAATAAATAACTTATAGACCAGAAGTAGTTAACTTAGAGTTTTTAATTTTAAACTACTATCAAAATGCTGAATTTCAAGTAAATAACTTATAGAACAGAAGTAGTTAATTTAGAGTTTTTAATTTTAAACTAATAACAAAATGCAGATCTTCAAGTAAATAACTTATAGAACAAAAGTAATTATTTTAGGGTTTTCAATTTTAAACTATTAACAATATTCTGATCTTCAAGTAAATAACTTATAGAACAGAAGTGGTTAATTTAGAGTTTTTAATTTTAAACTATTAACAAAATGCAGATCTTCAAGTAAATAACTTATAGAACAAAAGTAGCTATTTTAGAGTTTTCAATTTTAAACTATTAACATCATTCTCATCTTCAAGTAAATAACTTATAGAACAGAAGTAGTTAATTTAGAGTTTTTAATGTTAAACTATTAACAAAATGCAAATCTTCAAGTAAATAACTTATAGAACAAAAGTAGGTATTTTAGGGTTTTCAATTTTAAACTATTAACAATATTCTGATCTTCAAGTAAATAACTTATAGAACAGAAGTAGTTATTTTAGGGTTTTCAATTTTAAACTATTAACAAAATACTGATCTTCATGTAAATAACTTATAGAACAGAAGTAGTTAATTTAGAGTTTTTAATTTTAAACTATTAACAAAATGCAGATCTTCCAGTAAATAACTTATAGAACAATAGTAGTTATTTTAGGGTTTTCAATTTTAAACTATTAGCAAAATTCTGATCTTCAAGTAAAAAACTTAAAGAACTAAAGAATTAGTTGGAAGATTTTGATTTTACATTGCTACACAATTCTGTTCTTCAAGTAAATAACTTATAGAACAAAGGTAGTTATTTTAGAGTTTTCAATTTTAAACTATTAACAATATTCTGATCTTCATGTATATAACTTATAGAACAGAAGTAGTTAATTTAGAGTTTTTAATTTTAAACTATTAACAAAATGCAGATCTTCAAGTAAATAACTTATAGAACAAAAGTAGTTATTTTAGGGTTTTCAATTATAAACTATTAACAAAATTCTGATCTTCAAGTAAATAACTTAAGGAATCAAAGTATTAGTTTGAAGATTATGATTTTAAATTGTCTACATAATTCTGTTCTTTAAGTAATTAACTAAAAGAACAAAAGTAGTTAGATTATAGCTTTAATTTTAAACTATTAACAAAATGCAGATCTTCAAGTAAATAACTTATAGAACAAAAGAAGTTATTTTAAGGTTTTCAATATTAAACTATTAACAAAATTCAGATCTTCATGTAAATAACTTATAGAACAGAAGTAGTTAATTTAGAGTTTTTAATTTTAAACTATTAACAAAATGCAGATCTTCAAGTAAATAACTTAAAGAACTAAAGTATTAGTGTGAAGATTTCGATTTTAAATTGTCTACAAATTTCTGTTCTTTAAGTAAATAACTAAAAGAACAAAAGTAGTTAGATTATAGCTTTAATTTTAAACTATTAACAAAATGCAGATCTTCAAGTAAATAACTTATAGAACAAAAGAAGTTATTTTAAGGTTTTCAATTTTAAACTATTAACAAAATTCTGATCTTCATGTAAATAACTTATAGAACAGAAGTAGTTAATTTAGAGTTTTTAATTTTAAATTATTAACAAAATGCAGATCTTCAAGTAAATAACTTAAAGAACTAAAGTATTAGTGTGAAGATTTCGATTTTAAATTGTCTACAAATTTCTGTTCTTTAAGTAAATAACATATAGAACAGAAGTAGTTAATTTAGAGTTTTTAATTTAAACTATTAACAAAACGCAGATCTTCAAGTAAATAACTTATAGACAAAAGTAGTTATTTTAGGGTTTTCAATTTTAAACTATTAGCAAAATTCTGATCTTCAAGTAAATAACTTATAGAACAAAAGTAGTTATTTTAGAGTTTTCAATTTTAAACTATTAACAGTATTCTGATCTTCAAGTAAATAACTTATAGAACAGAAGTAGTTAATTTGGAGTTTTTAATTTTAAACTATTAACAAAATGCAGATCTTCAAGTAAATAACTTATAGAACAAAAGTAGTTATTTTAGGGTTTTCAATTTTAAACTATTAACAAAATTCTGATCTTCATGTAAATAACTTATAGAACAGAAGTAGTTAATTTAGAGTTTTTAATTTTAAGCTATTAACAAAATTCTGATCTTCAAGTAAATAACTTAAGGAACTAAAGTATTAGTTAGAAGATTTTGATTTTAAATTGCTACAAAATTCTGTTCTTCAAGTAAATAACTTATAGAACAAAAGTAGTTATTTTAGAGTTTTCAATTTTAAACTATTAACAACATTCTGATCTTCAAGTAAATAACTTATAGAACAGAAGTAGTTAATTTAGAGTTTTTAATTTTAAAGTATTAACAAATTGCAGATCTTCAAGTAAATAACTTATAGAACAAAAATAGTTATTTTAGGGTTTTCAGTTTTAAACTATTAACAAAATTCTGATCTTCAAGTAAATAACTTAAAGAACTAAAGTATTAGTTTGAAGATCTCGATTTTAAATTGTCTACAAATTTCTGTTCTTTAAGTAAAAAACTAAAAGAACAAAAGTAGTTAGTTTATAGCTTTAATTTGAAACTATTAACAAAATAGTGATTTTCAAATAAATAACTTATAGACCAGAAGTAGTTAACTTAGAGTTTTTAATTTTAAACTATTATCAAAATGCTGAATTTCAAGTAAATAACTTATAGAACAGAAGTAGTTAATTTAGAGTTTTTAATTTTAAACTAATAACAAAATGCAGATCTTCAAGTAAATAACTTATAGAACAAAAGTAATTATTTTAGGGTTTTCAATTTTAAACTATTAACAATATTCTGATCTTCAAGTAAATAACTTATAGAACAGAAGTGGTTAATTTAGAGTTTTTAATTTTAAACTATTAACAAAATGCAGATCTTCAAGTAAATAACTTATAGAACAAAAGTAGCTATTTTAGAGTTTTCAATTTTAAACTATTAACATCATTCTCATCTTCAAGTAAATAACTTATAGAACAGAAGTAGTTAATTTAGAGTTTTTAATGTTAAACTATTAACAAAATGCAAATCTTCAAGTAAATAACTTATAGAACAAAAGTAGGTATTTTAGGGTTTTCAATTTTAAACTATTAACAATATTCTGATCTTCAAGTAAATAACTTATAGAACAGAAGTAGTTATTTTAGGGTTTTCAATTTTAAACTATTAACAAAATACTGATCTTCATGTAAATAACTTATAGAACAGAAGTAGTTAATTTAGAGTTTTTAATTTTAAACTATTAACAAAATGCAGATCTTCCAGTAAATAACTTATAGAACAATAGTAGTTATTTTAGGGTTTTCAATTTTAAACTATTAGCAAAATTCTGATCTTCAAGTAAAAAACTTAAAGAACTAAAGAATTAGTTGGAAGATTTTGATTTTACATTGCTACACAATTCTGTTCTTCAAGTAAATAACTTATAGAACAAAGGTAGTTATTTTAGAGTTTTCAATTTTAAACTATTAACAATATTCTGATCTTCATGTAAATAACTTATAGAACAGAAGTAGTTAATTTAGAGTTTTTAATTTTAAACTATTAACAAAATGCAGATCTTCAAGTAAATAACTTATAGAACAAAAGTAGTTATTTTAGGGTTTTCAATTTTAAACTATTAACAAAATTCTGATCTTCAAGTAAATAACTTAAGGAATCAAAGTATTAGTTTGAAGATTATGATTTTAAATTGTCTACATAATTCTGTTCTTTAAGTAGTTAACTATAAGAACAAAAGTAGTTAGATTATAGCTTTAATTTTAAACTATTAACAAAATGCAGATCTTCAAGTAAATAACTTATAGAACAAAAGAAGTTATTTTAAGGTTTTCAATATTAAACTATTAACAAAATTCTGATCTTCATGTAAATAACTTATAGAACAGAAGTAGTTAATTTAGAGTTTTTAATTTTAAACTATTAACAAAATGCAGATCTTCAAGTAAATAACTTAAAGAACTAAAGTATTAGTGTGAAGATTTCGATTTTAAATTGTCTACAAATTTCTGCTCTTTAAGTAAATAACATATAGAACAGAAGTAGTTAATTTAGAGTTTTTAATTTTAAACTATTAACAAAATGCAGATCTTCAAGTAAATAACTTATAGAACAAAAGTAGTTATTTTAATGTTTTCAATTTTAAACTATTAGCAAAATTCTGATCTTCAAGTAAATAACTTAAAGAACTAAAGTATTAGTTAGAAGATTTTGATTTTACATTGCTACAAAATTCTGTTCTTCAAGTCAATAACTTATAGAACAAAAGTAGTTATTTTAGAGTTTTCAATTTTAAACTATTAACAGTATTCTGATCTTCAAGTAAATAACTTATAGAACAGAAGTAGTTAATTTAAAGTTTTTAATTTTAAACTATTAACAAAATGCAGATCTTCAAGTAAATAACTTATAGAACAAAAGTAGTTATTTTAGGGTTTTCAATTTTAAACTATTAACAAAATTCTGATCTTCATGTAAATAACTTATAGAACAGAAGTAGTTAATTTAGAGTTTTTAATTTTAAACTATTAACAAAATGCAGATCTTCAAGTAAATAACTTATAGAACAAAAGTAGTTATTTTAGGGTTTTCAATTTTAAACTATTAACAAAATTCTGATCTTCATGTAAATAACTTATAGAACAGAAGTAGTTAATTTAGAGTTTTTAATTTTAAGCTATTAACAAAATTCTGATCTTCAAGTAAATAACTTAAGGAACTAAAGTATTAGTTAGAAGATTTTGATTTTAAATTGCTACAAAATTCTGTTTTTCAAGTAAATAACTTATAGAACAGAAGTAGTTAATTTAGAGTTTTTAATTTTAAACTATTAACAAAATGCAGATCTTCAAGTAAATAACTTAAAGAACTAAAGTATTAGTTTGAAGATCTCGATTTTAATTTGTCTACAAATTTCTGTTCTTTAAGTAAAAAACTAAAAGAACAAAAGTAGTTAGTTTCTAGCTTTAATTTGAAACTATTAACAAAATAGTGATTTTCAAATAAATAACTTATAGACCAGAAGTAGTTAACTTAGAGTTTTTAATTTTAAACTATTATCAAAATGCAGATCTTCAAGTAAATAACTTATAGAACAAAAGTAGTTATTTTAGGGTTTTCAATTTTAAACTATTAACAAAATTCTGATCTTCATGTAAATAACTTGTAGAACAGAAGTAGTTAATTTAGAGTTTTTAATTTTAAGCTATTAACAAAATTCTGATCTTCAAGTAAATAACTTAAGGAACTAAAGTATTAGTTAGAAGATTTTGATTTTAAATTGCTACAAAATTCTGTTTTTCAAGTAAATAACTTATAGAACAGAAGTAGTTAATTTAGAGTTTTTAATTTTAAACTATTAACAAAATGCAGATCTTCAAGTAAATAACTTAAAGAACTGAAGTATTAGTTTGAAGATCTCGATTTTAATTTGTCTACAAATTTCTGTTCTTTAAGTAAAAAGCTAAAAGAACAAAAGTAGTTAGTTTATAGCTTTAATTTGAAACTATTAACAAAATAGTGATTTTCAAATAAATAACTTATAGACCAGAAGTAGTTAACTTAGAGTTTTTAATTTTAAACTATTATCAAAATGCAGATCTTCAAGTAAATAACTTATAGAACAAAAGTAGTTATTTTAGCGTTTTCAATTTTAAACTATTAACAAAATTCTGATCTTCATGTAAATAACTTAAAGAACTAAAGTATTAGTTTGAAGATCTCGATTTTAATTTGTCTACAAATTTCTGTTCTTTAAGTAAAAAACTAAAAGAACAAAAGTAGTTAGTTTATAGCTTTAATTTGAAACTATTAACAAAATAGTGATTTTCAAATAAATAACTTATAGACCAGAAGTAGTTAACTTAGAGTTTTTAATTTTAAACTATTATCAAAATGCAGATCTTCAAGTAAATAACTTATAGAACAAAAGTAGTTATTTTAGGGTTTTCAATTTTAAACTATTAACAAAATTCTGATCTTCATGTAAATAACTTATAGAACAGAAGTAGTTAATTTAGAGTTTTTAATTTTAAGCTATTAACAAAATTCTGATCTTCAAGTAAATAACTTAAGGAACTAAAGTATTAGTTAGAAGATTTTGATTTTAAATTGCTACAAAATTCTGTTTTTCAAGTAAATAACTTATAGAACAGAAGTAGTTAATTTAGAGTTTTTAATTTTAAACTATTAACAAAATGCAGATCTTCAAGTAAATAACTTAAAGAACTAAAGTATTAGTTTGAAGATCTCGATTTTAATTTGTCTACAAATTTCTGTTCTTTAAGTAAAAAACTAAAAGAACAAAAGTAGTTAGTTTATAGCTTTAATTTGAAACTATTAACAAAATAGTGATTTTCAAATAAATAACTTATAGACCAGAAGTAGTTAACTTAGAGTTTTTAATTTTAAACTATTATCAAAATGCAGATCTTCAAGTAGGTAAATAACTTATAGAACAAAAGTAGTTATTTTAGCGTTTTCAATTTTAAACTATTAACAAAATTCTGATCTTCATGTAAATAACTTATAGAACAGAAGTAGTTAATTTAGAGTTTTTAATTTTAAACTATTAACAAAATGCAGATCTTCAAGTAAATAACTTATAGAACAAAAGTAGTTATTTTAGGGTTTTCAATTTTAAACTATTAACAAAATTCTGATCTTCATGTAAATAACTTATAGAACAGAAGTAGTTAATTTAGAGTTTTTAATTTTAAACTATTAACAAAATGCAGATCTTCAAGTAAATAACTTATAGAACAAAAGTAGTTATTTTAGAGTTTTCAATTTTAAACTATTAACAACATTCTGATCTTCAAGTAAATAACTTATAGAACAGAAGTAGTTAATTTAGAGTTTTTAATTTTAAACTATTAACAAAATGCAGATCTTCAAGTAAATAACTTAAAGAACTAAAGTATTAGTTTGAAGATCTCGATTTTAATTTGTCTACAAATTTCTGTTCTATAAGTAAAAAACTAAAAGAACAAAAGTAGTTAGTTTATAGCTTTAATTTGAAACTATTAACAAAATAGTGATTTTCAAATAAATAACTTATAGACCAGAAGTAGTTAACTTAGAGTTTTTAATTTTAAACTATTATCAAAATGCTGAATTTCAAGTAAATAACTTATAGAACAGAAGTAGTCAATTTAGAGTTTTTAATTTTAAACTAATAACAAAATGCAGATCTTCAAGTAAATAACTTATAGAACAAAAGTAATTATTTTAGGGTTTTCAATTTTAAACTATTAACAATATTCTGATCTTCAAGTAAATAACTTATAGAACAGAAGTGGTTAATTTAGAGTTTTTAATTTTAAACTATTAACAAAATGCAGAACTTCAAGTAAATAACTTATAGAACAAAAATAGTTATTTTAGGGTTTTCAATTTTAAACTATTAGCAAAATTCTAATCTTCAAGTAAATAACCTAAAGAACTAAAGTATTAGTTAGAAGATTTTGATTTTACATTGCTACAAAATTCTGTTCTTCAAGTAAATAACTTATAAAACAAAAGTAGTTATTTTAGAGTTTTCAATTTTAAACTATTAACAGTATTCTGATCTTCATGTAAATAACTTATAGAACAGAAGTAGTTAATTTAGAATTTTTAATTTTAAACTATTAACAAAATTCTGATCTTCATGTAAATAACTTATAGAACAGAAGTAGTTAATTTAGAGTTTTTAATTTTAAGCTATTAACAAAATTCTGATCTTCAAGTAAATAACTTAAGGAACTAAAGTATTAGTTAGAAGATTTTGATTTTAAATTGCTACAAAATTCTGTTCTTCAAGTAAATAACTTATAGAACAAAAGTAGTTATTTTAGAGTTTTCAATTTTAAACTATTAACAACATTCTGATCTTCAAGTAAATAACTTATAGAACAGAAGTAGTTAATTTAGAGTTTTTAATTTTAAAGTATTAACAAATTGCAGATCTTCAAGTAAATAACTTATAGAACAAAAATAGTTATTTTAGGGTTTTCAGTTTTAAACTATTAACAAAATTCTGATCTTCAAGTAAATAACTTAAAGAACTAAAGTATTAGTTTGAAGATCTCGATTTTAAATTGTCTACAAATTTCTGTTCTTTAAGTAAAAAACTAAAAGAACAAAAGTAGTTAGTTTATAGCTTTAATTTGAAACTATTAACAAAATAGTGATTTTCAAATAAATAACTTATAGACCAGAAGTAGTTAACTTAGAGTTTTTAATTTTAAACTATTATCAAAATGCTGAATTTCAAGTAAATAACTTATAGAACAGAAGTAGTTAATTTAGAGTTTTTAATTTTAAACTAATAACAAAATGCAGATCTTCAAGTAAATAACTTATAGAACAAAAGTAATTATTTTAGGGTTTTCAATTTTAAACTATTAACAATATTCTGATCTTCAAGTAAATAACTTATAGAACAGAAGTGGTTAATTTAGAGTTTTTAATTTTAAACTATTAACAAAATGCAGATCTTCAAGTAAATAACTTATAGAACAAAAGTAGCTATTTTAGAGTTTTCAATTTTAAACTATTAACATCATTCTCATCTTCAAGTAAATAACTTATAGAACAGAAGTAGTTAATTTAGAGTTTTTAATGTTAAACTATTAACAAAATGCAAATCTTCAAGTAAATAACTTATAGAACAAAAGTAGGTATTTTAGGGTTTTCAATTTTAAACTATTAACAATATTCTGATCTTCAAGTAAATAACTTATAGAACAGAAGTAGTTATTTTAGGGTTTTCAATTTTAAACTATTAACAAAATACTGATCTTCATGTAAATAACTTATAGAACAGAAGTAGTTAATTTAGAGTTTTTAATTTTAAACTATTAACAAAATGCAGATCTTCCAGTAAATAACTTATAGAACAATAGTAGTTATTTTAGGGTTTTCAATTTTAAACTATTAGCAAAATTCTGATCTTCAAGTAAAAAACTTAAAGAACTAAAGAATTAGTTGGAAGATTTTGATTTTACATTGCTACACAATTCTGTTCTTCAAGTAAATAACTTATAGAACAAAGGTAGTTATTTTAGAGTTTTCAATTTTAAACTATTAACAATATTCTGATCTTCATGTAAATAACTTATAGAACAGAAGTAGTTAATTTAGAGTTTTTAATTTTAAACTATTAACAAAATGCAGATCTTCAAGTAAATAACTTATAGAACAAAAGTAGTTATTTTAGGGTTTTCAATTTTAAACTATTAACAAAATTCTGATCTTCAAGTAAATAACTTAAGGAATCAAAGTATTAGTTTGAAGATTATGATTTTAAATTGTCTACATAATTCTGTTCTTTAAGTAGTTAACTATAAGAACAAAAGTAGTTAGATTATAGCTTTAATTTTAAACTATTAAAAAATGCAGATCTTCAAGTAAATAACTTATAGAACAAAAGAAGTTATTTTAAGGTTTTCAATATTAAACTATTAACAAAATTCTGATCTTCATGTAAATAACTTATAGAACAGAAGTAGTTAATTTAGAGTTTTTAATTTTAAACTATTAACAAAATGCAGATCTTCAAGTAAATAACTTAAAGAACTAAAGTATTAGTGTGAAGATTTCGATTTTAAATTGTCTACAAATTTCTGCTCTTTAAGTAAATAACATATAGAACAGAAGTAGTTAATTTAGAGTTTTTAATTTTAAACTATTAACAAAATGCAGATCTTCAAGTAAATAACTTATAGAACAAAAGTAGTTATTTTAATGTTTTCAATTTTAAACTATTAGCAAAATTCTGATCTTCAAGTAAATAACTTAAAGAACTAAAGTATTAGTTAGAAGATTTTAATTTTACATTGCTACAAAATTCTGTTCTTCAAGTCAATAACTTATAGAACAAAAGTAGTTATTTTAGAGTTTTCAATTTTAAACTATTAACAGTATTCTGATCTTCAAGTAAATAACTTATAGAACAGAAGTAGTTAATTTAAAGTTTTTAATTTTAAACTATTAACAAAATGCAGATCTTCAAGTAAATAACTTATAGAACAAAAGTAGTTATTTTAGGGTTTTCAATTTTAAACTATTAACAAAATTCTGATCTTCATGTAAATAACTTATAGAACAGAAGTAGTTAATTTAGAGTTTTTAATTTTAAACTATTAACAAAATGCAGATCTTCAAGTAAATAACTTATAGAACAAAAGTAGTTATTTTAGGGTTTTCAATTTTAAACTATTAACAAAATTCTGATCTTCATGTAAATAACTTATAGAACAGAAGTAGTTAATTTAGAGTTTTTAATTTTAAGCTATTAACAAAATTCTGATCTTCAAGTAAATAACTTAAGGAACTAAAGTATTAGTTAGAAGATTTTGATTTTAAATTGCTACAAAATTCTGTTTTTCAAGTAAATAACTTATAGAACAGAAGTAGTTAATTTAGAGTTTTTAATTTTAAACTATTAACAAAATGCAGATCTTCAAGTAAATAACTTAAAGAACTAAAGTATTAGTTTGAAGATCTCGATTTTAATTTGTCTACAAATTTCTGTTCTTTAAGTAAAAAACTAAAAGAACAAAAGTAGTTAGTTTATAGCTTTAATTTGAAACTATTAACAAAATAGTGATTTTCAAATAAATAACTTATAGACCAGAAGTAGTTAACTTAGAGTTTTTAATTTTAAACTATTATCAAAATGCAGATCTTCAAGTAAATAACTTATAGAACAAAAGTAGTTATTTTAGGGTTTTCAATTTTAAACTATTAACAAAATTCTGATCTTCATGTAAATAACTTGTAGAACAGAAGTAGTTAATTTAGAGTTTTTAATTTTAAGCTATTAACAAAATTCTGATCTTCAAGTAAATAACTTAAGGAACTAAAGTATTAGTTAGAAGATTTTGATTTTAAATTGCTACAAAATTCTGTTTTTCAAGTAAATAACTTATAGAACAGAAGTAGTTAATTTAGAGTTTTTAATTTTAAACTATTAACAAAATGCAGATCTTCAAGTAAATAACTTAAAGAACTGAAGTATTAGTTTGAAGATCTCGATTTTAATTTGTCTACAAATTTCTGTTCTTTAAGTAAAAAGCTAAAAGAACAAAAGTAGTTAGTTTATAGCTTTAATTTGAAACTATTAACAAAATAGTGATTTTCAAATAAATAACTTATAGACCAGAAGTAGTTAACTTAGAGTTTTTAATTTTAAACTATTATCAAAATGCAGATCTTCAAGTAAATAACTTATAGAACAAAAGTAGTTATTTTAGCGTTTTCAATTTTAAACTATTAACAAAATTCTGATCTTCATGTAAATAACTTAAAGAACTAAAGTATTAGTTTGAAGATCTCGATTTTAATTTGTCTACAAATTTCTGTTCTTTAAGTAAAAAACTAAAAGAACAAAAGTAGTTAGTTTATAGCTTTAATTTGAAACTATTAACAAAATAGTGATTTTCAAATAAATAACTTATAGACCAGAAGTAGTTAACTTAGAGTTTTTAATTTTAAACTATTATCAAAATGCAGATCTTCAAGTAAATAACTTATAGAACAAAAGTAGTTATTTTAGGGTTTTCAATTTTAAACTATTAACAAAATTCTGATCTTCATGTAAATAACTTATAGAACAGAAGTAGTTAATTTAGAGTTTTTAATTTTAAGCTATTAACAAAATTCTGATCTTCAAGTAAATAACTTAAGGAACTAAAGTATTAGTTAGAAGATTTTGATTTTAAATTGCTACAAAATTCTGTTTTTCAAGTAAATAACTTATAGAACAGAAGTAGTTAATTTAGAGTTTTTAATTTTAAACTATTAACAAAATGCAGATCTTCAAGTAAATAACTTAAAGAACTAAAGTATTAGTTTGAAGATCTCGATTTTAATTTGTCTACAAATTTCTGTTCTTTAAGTAAAAAACTAAAAGAACAAAAGTAGTTAGTTTATAGCTTTAATTTGAAACTATTAACAAAATAGTGATTTTCAAATAAATAACTTATAGACCAGAAGTAGTTAACTTAGAGTTTTTAATTTTAAACTATTATCAAAATGCAGATCTTCAAGTAAATAACTTATAGAACAAAAGTAGTTATTTTAGCGTTTTCAATTTTAAACTATTAACAAAATTCTGATCTTCATGTAAATAACTTATAGAACAGAAGTAGTTAATTTAGAGTTTTTAATTTTAAACTATTAACAAAATGCAGATCTTCAAGTAAATAACTTATAGAACAAAAGTAGTTATTTTAGGGTTTTCAATTTTAAACTATTAACATCATTCTCATCTTCAAGTAAATAACTTATAGAACAGAAGTAGTTAATTTAGAGTTTTTAATGTTAAACTATTAACAAAATGCAAATCTTCAAGTAAATAACTTATAGAACAAAAGTAGGTATTTTAGGGTTTTCAATTTTAAACTATTAACAATATTCTGATCTTCAAGTAAATAACTTATAGAACAGAAGTAGTTATTTTAGGGTTTTCAATTTTAAACTATTAACAAAATACTGATCTTCATGTAAATAACTTATAGAACAGAAGTAGTTAATTTAGAGTTTTTAATTTTAAACTATTAACAAAATGCAGATCTTCCAGTAAATAACTTATAGAACAATAGTAGTTATTTTAGGGTTTTCAATTTTAAACTATTAACAAAATTCTGATCTTCAAGTAAAAAACTTAAAGAACTAAAGAATTAGTTGGAAGATTTTGATTTTACATTGCTACACAATTCTGTTCTTCAAGTAAATAACTTATAGAACAAAGGTAGTTATTTTAGAGTTTTCAATTTTAAACTATTAACAACATTCTGATCTTCAAGTAAATAACTTATAGAACAGAAGTAGTTAATTTAGAGTTTTTAATTTTAAAGTATTAACAAATTGCAGATCTTCAAGTAAATAACTTATAGAACAAAAATAGTTATTTTAGGGTTTTCAGTTTTAAACTATTAACAAAATTCTGATCTTCAAGTAAATAACTTAAAGAACTAAAGTATTAGTTTGAAGATCTCGATTTTAAATTGTCTACAAATTTCTGTTCTTTAAGTAAAAAACTAAAAGAACAAAAGTAGTTAGTTTATAGCTTTAATTTGAAACTATTAACAAAATAGTGATTTTCAAATAAATAACTTATAGACCAGAAGTAGTTAACTTAGAGTTTTTAATTTTAAACTATTATCAAAATGCTGAATTTCAAGTAAATAACTTATAGAACAGAAGTAGTTAATTTAGAGTTTTTAATTTTAAACTAATAACAAAATGCAGATCTTCAAGTAAATAACTTATAGAACAAAAGTAATTATTTTAGGGTTTTCAATTTTAAACTATTAACAATATTCTGATCTTCAAGTAAATAACTTATAGAACAGAAGTGGTTAATTTAGAGTTTTTAATTTTAAACTATTAACAAAATGCAGATCTTCAAGTAAATAACTTATAGAACAAAAGTAGCTATTTTAGAGTTTTCAATTTTAAACTATTAACATCATTCTCATCTTCAAGTAAATAACTTATAGAACAGAAGTAGTTAATTTAGAGTTTTTAATGTTAAACTATTAACAAAATGCAAATCTTCAAGTAAATAACTTATAGAACAAAAGTAGGTATTTTAGGGTTTTCAATTTTAAACTATTAACAATATTCTGATCTTCAAGTAAATAACTTATAGAACAGAAGTAGTTATTTTAGGGTTTTCAATTTTAAACTATTAACAAAATACTGATCTTCATGTAAATAACTTATAGAACAGAAGTAGTTAATTTAGAGTTTTTAATTTTAAACTATTAACAAAATGCAGATCTTCCAGTAAATAACTTATAGAACAATAGTAGTTATTTTAGGGTTTTCAATTTTAAACTATTAGCAAAATTCTGATCTTCAAGTAAAAAACTTAAAGAACTAAAGAATTAGTTGGAAGATTTTGATTTTACATTGCTACACAATTCTGTTCTTCAAGTAAATAACTTATAGAACAAAGGTAGTTATTTTAGAGTTTTCAATTTTAAACTATTAACAATATTCTGATCTTCATGTAAATAACTTATAGAACAGAAGTAGTTAATTTAGAGTTTTTAATTTTAAACTATTAACAAAATGCAGATCTTCAAGTAAATAACTTATAGAACAAAAGTAGTTATTTTAGGGTTTTCAATTTTAAACTATTAACAAAATTCTGATCTTCAAGTAAATAACTTAAGGAATCAAAGTATTAGTTTGAAGATTATGATTTTAAATTGTCTACATAATTCTGTTCTTTAAGTAGTTAACTATAAGAACAAAAGTAGTTAGATTATAGCTTTAATTTTAAACTATTAACAAAATGCAGATCTTCAAGTAAATAACTTATAGAACAAAAGAAGTTATTTTAAGGTTTTCAATATTAAACTATTAACAAAATTCTGATCTTCATGTAAATAACTTATAGAACAGAAGTAGTTAATTTAGAGTTTTTAATTTTAAACTATTAACAAAATGCAGATCTTCAAGTAAATAACTTAAAGAACTAAAGTATTAGTGTGAAGATTTCGATTTTAAATTGTCTACAAATTTCTGCTCTTTAAGTAAATAACATATAGAACAGAAGTAGTTAATTTAGAGTTTTTAATTTTAAACTATTAACAAAATGCAGATCTTCAAGTAAATAACTTATAGAACAAAAGTAGTTATTTTAATGTTTTCAATTTTAAACTATTAGCAAAATTCTGATCTTCAAGTAAATAACTTAAAGAACTAAAGTATTAGTTAGAAGATTTTGATTTTACATTGCTACAAAATTCTGTTCTTCAAGTCAATAACTTATAGAACAAAAGTAGTTATTTTAGAGTTTTCAATTTTAAACTATTAACAGTATTCTGATCTTCAAGTAAATAACTTATAGAACAGAAGTAGTTAATTTAAAGTTTTTAATTTTAAACTATTAACAAAATGCAGATCTTCAAGTAAATAACTTATAGAACAAAAGTAGTTATTTTAGGGTTTTCAATTTTAAACTATTAACAAAATTCTGATCTTCATGTAAATAACTTATAGAACAGAAGTAGTTAATTTAGAGTTTTTAATTTTAAACTATTAACAAAATGCAGATCTTCAAGTAAATAACTTATAGAACAAAAGTAGTTATTTTAGGGTTTTCAATTTTAAACTATTAACAAAATTCTGATCTTCATGTAAATAACTTATAGAACAGAAGTAGTTAATTTAGAGTTTTTAATTTTAAGCTATTAACAAAATTCTGATCTTCAAGTAAATAACTTAAGGAACTAAAGTATTAGTTAGAAGATTTTGATTTTAAATTGCTACAAAATTCTGTTTTTCAAGTAAATAACTTATAGAACAGAAGTAGTTAATTTAGAGTTTTTAATTTTAAACTATTAACAAAATGCAGATCTTCAAGTAAATAACTTAAAGAACTAAAGTATTAGTTTGAAGATCTCGATTTTAATTTGTCTACAAATTTCTGTTCTTTAAGTAAAAAACTAAAAGAACAAAAGTAGTTAGTTTATAGCTTTAATTTGAAACTATTAACAAAATAGTGATTTTCAAATAAATAACTTATAGACCAGAAGTAGTTAACTTAGAGTTTTTAATTTTAAACTATTATCAAAATGCAGATCTTCAAGTAAATAACTTATAGAACAAAAGTAGTTATTTTAGGGTTTTCAATTTTAAACTATTAACAAAATTCTGATCTTCATGTAAATAACTTGTAGAACAGAAGTAGTTAATTTAGAGTTTTTAATTTTAAGCTATTAACAAAATTCTGATCTTCAAGTAAATAACTTAAGGAACTAAAGTATTAGTTAGAAGATTTTGATTTTAAATTGCTACAAAATTCTGTTTTTCAAGTAAATAACTTATAGAACAGAAGTAGTTAATTTAGAGTTTTTAATTTTAAACTATTAACAAAATGCAGATCTTCAAGTAAATAACTTAAAGAACTGAAGTATTAGTTTGAAGATCTCGATTTTAATTTGTCTACAAATTTCTGTTCTTTAAGTAAAAAGCTAAAAGAACAAAAGTAGTTAGTTTATAGCTTTAATTTGAAACTATTAACAAAATAGTGATTTTCAAATAAATAACTTATAGACCAGAAGTAGTTAACTTAGAGTTTTTAATTTTAAACTATTATCAAAATGCAGATCTTCAAGTAAATAACTTATAGAACAAAAGTAGTTATTTTAGCGTTTTCAATTTTAAACTATTAACAAAATTCTGATCTTCATGTAAATAACTTAAAGAACTAAAGTATTAGTTTGAAGATCTCGATTTTAATTTGTCTACAAATTTCTGTTCTTTAAGTAAAAAACTAAAAGAACAAAAGTAGTTAGTTTATAGCTTTAATTTGAAACTATTAACAAAATAGTGATTTTCAAATAAATAACTTATAGACCAGAAGTAGTTAACTTAGAGTTTTTAATTTTAAACTATTATCAAAATGCAGATCTTCAAGTAAATAACTTATAGAACAAAAGTAGTTATTTTAGGGTTTTCAATTTTAAACTATTAACAAAATTCTAATCTTCATGTAAATAACTTATAGAACAGAAGTAGTTAATTTAGAGTTTTTAATTTTAAGCTATTAACAAAATTCTGATCTTCAAGTAAATAACTTAAGGAACTAAAGTATTAGTTAGAAGATTTTGATTTTAAATTGCTACAAAATTCTGTTTTTCAAGTAAATAACTTATAGAACAGAAGTAGTTAATTTAGAGTTTTTAATTTTAAACTATTAACAAAATGCAGATCTTCAAGTAAATAACTTAAAGAACTAAAGTATTAGTTTGAAGATCTCGATTTTAATTTGTCTACAAATTTCTGTTCTTTAAGTAAAAAACTAAAAGAACAAAAGTAGTTAGTTTATAGCTTTAATTTGAAACTATTAACAAAATAGTGATTTTCAAATAAATAACTTATAGACCAGAAGTAGTTAACTTAGAGTTTTTAATTTTAAACTATTATCAAAATGCAGATCTTCAAGTAAATAACTTATAGAACAAAAGTAGTTATTTTAGCGTTTTCAATTTTAAACTATTAACAAAATTCTGATCTTCATGTAAATAACTTATAGAACAGAAGTAGTTAATTTAGAGTTTTTAATTTTAAACTATTAACAAAATGCAGATCTTCAAGTAAATAACTTATAGAACAAAAGTAGTTATTTTAGGGTTTTCAATTTTAAACTATTAACAAAATTCTGATCTTCATGTAAATAACTTATAGAACAGAAGTAGTTAATTTAGAGTTTTTAATTTTAAACTATTAACAAAATGCAGATCTTCAAGTAAATAACTTATAGAACAAAAGTAGTTATTTTAGAGTTTTCAATTTTAAACTATTAACAACATTCTGATCTTCAAGTAAATAACTTATAGAACAGAAGTAGTTAATTTAGAGTTTTTAATTTTAAACTATTAACAAAATGCAGATCTTCAAGTAAATAACTTAAAGAACTAAAGTATTAGTTTGAAGATCTCGATTTTAATTTGTCTACAAATTTCTGTTCTATAAGTAAAAAACTAAAAGAACAAAAGTAGTTAGTTTATAGCTTTAATTTGAAACTATTAACAAAATAGTGATTTTCAAATAAATAACTTATAGACCAGAAGTAGTTAACTTAGAGTTTTTAATTTTAAACTATTATCAAAATGCTGAATTTCAAGTAAATAACTTATAGAACAGAAGTAGTCAATTTAGAGTTTTTAATTTTAAACTAATAACAAAATGCAGATCTTCAAGTAAATAACTTATAGAACAAAAGTAATTATTTTAGGGTTTTCAATTTTAAACTATTAACAATATTCTGATCTTCAAGTAAATAACTTATAGAACAGAAGTGGTTAATTTAGAGTTTTTAATTTTAAACTATTAACAAAATGCAGAACTTCAAGTAAATAACTTATAGAACAAAAATAGTTATTTTAGGGTTTTCAATTTTAAACTATTAGCAAAATTCTAATCTTCAAGTAAATAACCTAAAGAACTAAAGTATTAGTTAGAAGATTTTGATTTTACATTGCTACAAAATTCTGTTCTTCAAGTAAATAACTTATAAAACAAAAGTAGTTATTTTAGAGTTTTCAATTTTAAACTATTAACAGTATTCTGATCTTCAAGTAAATAACTTATAGAACAGAAGTAGTTAATTTAGAGTTTCTAATTTTAAACTATTAACAAAATGCAGATCTTCAAGTAAATAACTTATAGAACAAAAGTAGTTATTTTAGGGTTTTCAATTTTAAACTATTAACAAAATTCTGATCTTCATGTAAATAACTTATTGAACAGAAGTAGTTAATTTAGAGTTTTTAATTTTAAACTATTAACAAAATGCAGATCTTCAAGTAAATAACTTATAGAACAAAAGTAGTTATTTTAGGGTTTTCAATTTTAAACTATTAACAAAATTCTGATCTTCATGTAAATAATTTATAGAACAGAAGTAGTTAATTTAGAGTTTTTAATTTTAAGCTATTAACAAAATTCTGATCTTCAAGTAAATAACTTAAGGAACTAAAGTATTAGTTAGAAGATTTTGATTTCAAATTGCTACAAAATTCTGTTCTTCAAGTAAATAACTTATAGAACAAAAGCAGTTATTTTAGAGTTTTCAATTTTAAACTATTAACTATATTCTGATCTTCAAGTAAATAACTTATAGAACAGAAGTAGTTAATTTAGAGTTTTTAATTTTAAACTATTAACAAAATGCAGATCTTCAAGTAAATAACTTATAGAACAAAAATAGTTATTTTAGGGTTTTCAATTTTAAACTATTAACAAAATTCTGATCTTTAAGTAAATAACTTAAAGAACTAAAGTATTAGTTTGAAGATCTCGATTTTAAATTGCTACAAATTTCTGTTCTTTAAGTAAAAAACTAAAAGAACAAAAGTAGTTAGTTTATAGCTTTATAATTTGAAACTATTAAAAAAATAGTGATTTTCAAATAAATAACTTATAGACCAGAAGTAGTTAACTTAGAGTTTTTAATTTTAAACTATTAACAAAATGCTGATCTTCAAGTAAATAACTTATAGAACAGAAGTAGTTAATTTAGAGTTTTTAATTTTAAACTAATAACAAAATGCAGATCTTCAAGTAAATAACTTATAGAACAAAAGTAATTATTTTAGGGTTTTCAATTTTAAACTATTAACAATATTCTGATCTTCAAGTAAATAACTTATAGAACAGAAGTGGTTAATTTAGAGTTTTTAATTTTAAGCTATTAACAAAATGCAGATCTTCAAGTAAATAACTTATAGAACAAAAATAGTTATTTTAGGGTTTTCAATTTTAAACTATTAACAAAATACTGATCTTCATGAAATTAACTTATAGAACAGAAGTAGTTAATTTAGAGTTTTTAATTTTATACTATTAACAAAATGCAGATCTTCAAGTAAATAACTTAAGGAATCAAAGTATTAGTTTGAAGATTATGATTTTAAATTGTCTACATAATTCTGTTCTTTAAGTAATTAACTAAAAGAACAAAAGTAGTTAGATTATAGCTTTAATTTTAAACTATTAACAAAATGCAGATCTTCAAGTAAATAACTTATAGAACAAAAGAAGTTATTTTAAGGTTTTCAATATTAAACTATTAACAAAATTTTGATCTTCATGTAAATAACTTATAGAACAGAAGTAGTTAATTTAGAGTTTTTAATTTTAAACTATTAACAAAATGCAGATCTTCAAGTACCTAAATAACTTAAAGAACTAAAGTATTAGTGTGAAGATTTCGATTTTAAATTGTCTACAAATTTCTGTTCTTTAAGTAAATAACATATAGAACAGAAGTAGTTAATTTAGAGTTTTTAATTTTAAACTATTAACAAAATGCAGATCTTCAAGTAAATAACTTATAGAACAAAAGTAGTTATTTTAATGTTTTCAATTTTAAACTATTAGCAAAATTCTGATCTTCAAGTAAATAACTTAAAGAACTAAAGTATTAGTTAGAAGATTTTGATTTTACATTGCTACAAAATTCTGTTCTTCAAGTAAATAACTTATAGAACAAAAGTAGTTATTTTAGAGTTTTCAATTTTAAACTATTAACAGTATTCTGATCTTCAAGTAAATAACTTATAGAACAGAAGTAGTTAATTTATAGTTTTTAATTTTAAACTATTAACAAAATGCAGATCTTCAAGTAAATAACTTATAGAACAAAAGTAGTTATTTTAGGGTTTTCAATTTTAAACTATTAACAAAATTCTGATCTTCATGTAAATAACTTATAGAACAGAAGTAGTTAATTTAGAGTTTTTAATTTTAAGCTATTAACAAAATTCTGATCTTCAAGTAAATAACTTAAGGAACTAAAGTATTAGTTAGAAGATTTTGATTTTAAATTGCTACAAAATTCTGTTCTTCAAGTAAATAACTTATAGAACAGAAGTAGTTAATTTAGAGTTTTTAATTTTAAACTATTAACAAAATGCAGATCTTCAAGTAAATAACTTAAAGAACTAAAGTATTAGTTTGAAGATCTCGATTTTAATTTGTCTACAAATTTCTGTTCTTTAAGTAAAAAACAAAAAGAACAAAAGTAGTTAGTTTATAGCTTTAATTTGAAACTATTAACAAAATAGTGATTTTCAAATAAATAACTTATAGACCAGAAGTAGTTAACTTAGAGTTTTTAATTTTAAACTATTATCAAAATGCAGATCTTCAAGTAAATAAATTATAGAACAAAAGTAGTTATTTTAGGGTTTTCAATTTTAAACTATTAACAAAATTCTGATCTTCATGTAAGTAACTTATAGAACAGAAGTAGTTAATTTAGAGTTTTTAATTTTAAACTATTAACAAAATGCAGATCTTCAAGTAAATAACTTATAGAACAAAAGTAGTTATTTTAGGGTTTTCAATTTTAAACTATTAACAAAATTCTGATCTTCATGTAAATAACTTATAGAACAGAAGTAGTTAATTTAGAGTTTTTAATTTTAAACTATTAACAAAATGCAGATCTTCAAGTAAATAACTTATAGAACAAAAGTAGTTATTTTAGAGTTTTCAATTTTAAACTATTAACAACATTCTGATCTTCAAGTAAATAACTTATAGAACAGAAGTAGTTAATTTAGAGTTTTTAATGTTAAACTATTAACAAAATGCAGATCTTCAAGTAAATAACTTAAAGAACTAAAGTATTAGTTTGAAGATCTCGATTTTAATTTGTCTACAAATTTCTGTTCTTTAAGTAAAAAACTAAAAGAACAAAAGTAGTTAGTTTATTTATTTTTTTTTTTTTTTATAGTTAAATGATTTAAATATACAATATAATTTAACTAATGAAAGTTAGTTATAAATACAAATTTAACAAAATATTAAACACTTTATAACATTAAAGATTAATTGTAGCCGAGAGGCAAAGCTGCTCCATCGTCAAAACCTAGTAATTCTTCACTAGGTCTCCATTTCATTCTAGCGCCTCGTATGCACATACTAGATGCACGTATAATGGCAAACGCTAATCGCGCCCTTAGTTAAGTAGTTAGTTTATAGCTTTAATTTGAAACTATTAACAAAATAGTGATTTTCAAATAAATAACTTATAGACCAGAAGTAGTTAACTTAGAGTTTTTAATTTTAAACTATTATCAAAATGCTGAATTTCAAGTAAATAACTTATAGAACAGAAGTAGTTAATTTAGAGTTTTTAATTTTAAACTAATAACAAAATGCAGATCTTCAAGTAAATAACTTATAGAACAAAAGTAATTATTTTAGGGTTTTCAATTTTAAACTATTAACAATATTCTGATCTTCAAGTAAATAACTTATAGAACAGAAGTGGTTAATTTAGAGTTTTTAATTTTAAACTATTAACAAAATGCAGAACTTCAAGTAAATAACTTATAGAACAAAAATAGTTATTTTAGGGTTTTCAATTTTAAACTATTAGCAAAATTCTAATCTTCAAGTAAATAACTTAAAGAACTAAAGTATTAGTTAGAAGATTTTGATTTTACATTGCTACAAAATTCTGTTCTTCAAGTAAATAACTTATAAAACAAAAGTAGTTATTTTAGAGTTTTCAATTTTAAACTATTAACAGTATTCTGATCTTCAAGTAAATAACTTATAGAACAGAAGTAGTTAATTTAGAGTTTTTAATTTTAAACTATTAACAAAATGCAGATCTTCAAGTAAATAACTTATAGAACAAAAGTAGTTATTTTAGGGTTTTCAATTTTAAACTATTAACAAAATTCTGATCTTCATGTAAATAACTTATTGAACAGAAGTAGTTAATTTAGAGTTTTTAATTTTAAACTATTAACAAAATCCAGATCTTCAAGTAAATAACTTATAGAACAAAAATAGTAATTTTAGGGTTTTCAATTTTAAACTATTAACAAAATTCTGATCTTCAAGTAAATAACTTAAAGAACTAAAGTATTAGTTTGAAGACTTCGATTTTAAATTGTCTACAAATTTCTGTTCTTTAAGTAAATAACTAAAAGAACAAAAGTAGTTAGATTATAGCTTTAATTTTAAACTATTAACAAAATGCAGATCTTCAAGTAAATAACTTATAGAACAAAAGTAGTTATTTTAGGGTTTTCAATTTTAAACTATTAGCAAAATTCTGATCTTCATGTAAATAACTTAAAGAACTAAAGTATTAGTTAGAAGATTTTGATTTTACATTGCTACAAAATTCTGTTCTTCAAGTAAATAACTTATAGAACAAAAGTAGTTATTTTAGAGTTTTCAATTTTGAACTATTAACAGTATTCTGATCTTCAAGTAATTAACTTATAGAACAGAAGTAGTTAATTTAGAGTTTTTAATTTTAAACTATTAACAAAATGCAGATCTTTAAGTAAATAACTTATAGAACAAAAGCAGTTATTTTAGGGTTTTCAATTTTAAACTGTTAACAAAATTCTGATCTTCATGTAAATAACTTATAGAACAGAAGTAGTTAATTTATTAATTAGTTAATTAAGTAAATAACTTAAGGAACTAAAGTATTAGTTAGAAGATTTTGATTTTAAATTGCTACAAAATTCTGTTCTTCAAGTAAATAACTTATATAAATATAATATCAGTAATGAGCTAAGTTAACAATAAATCAAACAATAAATAAATAAATATTAGTTTGATTTATTGTTAACTTAGCTCATTACTGATATTATATTTATATAAATTTTCAAGAGCTAATAATTCTAATTATTTATTAAATAACTTATAGAACAAAAGTAGTTATTTTAGAGTTTTCAATTTTAAACTATTAACAAAATTCTGATCTTCAAGTAAATAACTTAAAGAACTAAAGTATTAGTTTGAAGATCTCGATTTTAAATTGTCTACAAATTTCTGTTCTTTAATTAAAAAACTAAAAGAACAAAAGTAGTTAGTTTATAGCTTTAATTTGAAACTATTAACAAAATAGTGATTTTCAAATAAATAACTTATAGACCAGAAGTAGTTAACTTAGAGTTTTTAATTTTAAACTATTAACAAAATGCTGATTTTCAAGTAAATAACTTATAGAACAGAAGTAGTTAATTTAGAGTTTTTAATTTTAAACTAATAACAAAATGCAGATCTTCAAGTAAATAACTTATAGAACAAAAGTAATTATTTTAGGGTTTTCAATTTTAAACTATTAACAATATTCTGATCTTCAAGTAAATAACTTATAGAACAGAAGTGGTTAATTTAGAGTTTTTAATTTTAAACTATTAACAAAATGCAGATCTTCAAGTAAATAACTTATAGAACAAAAATAGTTATTTTAGGGTTTTCAATTTTAAACTATTAACAAAATTCTGATCTTCAAGTAAATAACTTAAAGAACTAAAGTATTAGTTTGAAGATCTCGATTTTAAATTGTCTACAAATTTCTGTTCTTTAAGTAAAAAACTAAAAGAACAAAAGTAGTTAGTTTATAGCTTTAATTGGAAACTATTAACAAAATAGTGATTTTCAAATAAATAACTTATAGAACAGAAGTAGTTAATTTAGAGTTTTTAATGTTAAACTATTAACAAAATGCAAATCTTCAAGTAAATATAGAACAGATTCTGATATAGAACAGATTCTGGTCTTCAAGTAAATAACTTAAAGAACTAAAGTATTAGTTAGAAGATTTTGATTTTACATTGCTACAAAATTCTGTTCTTCAAGTAAATAACTTATAGAACAAAAGTAGTTATTTTAGAGTTTTCAATTTTGAACTATTAACAGTATTCTGATCTTCAAGTAATTAACTTATAGAACAGAAGTAGTTAATTTAGAGTTTTTAATTTTAAACTATTAACAAAATGCAGATCTTTAAGTAAATATCTTATAGAACAAAAGTAGTTATTTTAGGGTTTTCAATTTTAAACTATTAACAAAATTCTGATCTTCATGTAAATAACTTATAGAACAGAAGTAGTTAATTTAGAGTTTTTAATTTTAAACTATTAACAAAATGCAGATCTTCAAGTAAATAACTTATAGAACAAAAGTAGTTATTTTAGGGTTTTCAATTTTAAACTATTAACAAAATTCTGATCTTCATGTAAATAACTTATAGATCAGAAGTAGTTAATTTAGAGTTTTTAATTTTAAGCTATTAACAAAATTCTGATCTTCAAGTAAATAACTTAAGGAACTAAAGTATTAGTTAGAAGATTTTGATTTTAAATTGCTACAAAATTCTGTTTTTCAAGTAAATAACTTATAGAACAGAAGTAGTTAATTTAGAGTTTTTAATTTTAAACTATTAACAAAATGCAGATCTTCAAGTAAATAACTTAAAGAACTAAAGTATTAGTTTGAAGATCTCGATTTTAATTTGTCTACAAATTTCTGTTCTTTAAGTAAAAAACTAAAAAAACAAAAGTAGTTAGTTTATAGCTTTAATTTGAAACTATTAACAAAATAGTGATTTTCAAATAAATAACTTATAGACCAGAAGTAGTTAACTTAGAGTTTTTAATTTTAAACTATTATCAAAATGCAGATCTTCAAGTAAATAACTTATAGAACAAAAGTAGTTATTTTAGCGTTTTCAATTTTAAACTATTAACAAAATTCTGATCTTCATGTAAATAACTTATAGAACAGAAGTAGTTAATTTAGAGTTTTTAATTTTAAACTATTAACAAAATGCAGATCTTCAAGTAAATAACTTATAGAACAAAAGTAGTTATTTTAGGGTTTTCAATTTTAAACTATTAACAAAATTCTGATCTTCATGTAAATAACTTATAGAACAGAAGTAGTTAATTTAGAGTTTTTAATTTTAAACTATTAACAAAATGCAGATCTTCAAGTAAATAACTTATAGAACAAAAGTAGTTATTTTAGAGTTTTCAATTTTAAACTATTAACAACATTCTGATCCTCAAGTAAATAACTTATAGAACAGAAGTAGTTAATTTAGAGTTTTTAATTTTAAACTATTAACAAAATGCAGATCTTCAAGTAAATAACTTAAAGAACTAAAGTATTAGTTTGAAGATCTCGATTTTAATTTGTCTACAAATTTCTGTTCTATAAGTAAAAAACTAAAAGAACAAAAGTAGTTATTTTAGAGTTTTCAATTTTGAACTATTAACAGTATTCTGATCTTCAAGTAATTAACTTATAGAACAGAAGTAGTTAATTTAGAGTTTTTAATTTTAAACTATTAACAAAATGCAGATCTTTAAGTAAATAACTTATAGAACACAAGTAGTTATTTTAGGGTTTTCAATTTTAAACTATTAACAAAATTCTGATGTTCATGTAAATAACTTATAGAACAGAAGTAGTTAATTTAGAGTTTTTAATTTTAAACTATTAACAAAATGCAGATCTTCAAGTAAATAACTTATAGAACAAAAGTAGTTATTTTAGGGTTTTCAATTTTAAACTATTAACAAAATTCTGATCTTCATGTAAATAACTTATAGAACAGAAGTAGTTAATTTAGTAATTAGTTAATTAAGTAAATAACTTAAGGAACTAAAGTATTAGTTAGAAGATTTTGATTTTAAATTGCTACAAAATTCTGTTCTTCAAATAAATAACTTATATAAATATAATATCAGTAATGAGCTAAGTTAACAATAAATCAAACAATAAATAAATAAATATTAGTTTGATTTATTGTTAACTTAGCTCATTACTGATATTATATTTATATAAATTTTCAAGAGCTAATAATTCTAATTATTTATTAAATAACTTATAGAACAAAAGAAGTTATTTTAAGGTTTTCAATATTAAACTATTAACAAAATTTTGATCTTCATGTAAATAACTTATAGAACAGAAGTAGTTAATTTAGAGTTTTTAATTTTAAACTATTAACAAAATGCAGATCTTCAAGTACCTAAATAACTTAAAGAACTAAAGTATTAGTGTGAAGATTTCGATTTTAAATTGTCTACAAATTTCTGTTCTTTAAGTAAATAACATATAGAACAGAAGTAGTTAATTTAGAGTTTTTAATTTTAAACTATTAACAAAATGCAGATCTTCAAGTAAATAACTTATAGAACAAAAGTAGTTATTTTAATGTTTTCAATTTTAAACTATTAGCAAAATTCTGATCTTCAAGTAAATAACTTAAAGAACTAAAGTATTAGTTAGAAGATTTTGATTTTACATTGCTACAAAATTCTGTTCTTCAAGTAAATAACTTATAGAACAAAAGTAGTTATTTTAGAGTTTTCAATTTTAAACTATTAACAGTATTCTGATCTTCAAGTAAATAACTTATAGAACAGAAGTAGTTAATTTATAGTTTTTAATTTTAAACTATTAACAAAATGCAGATCTTCAAGTAAATAACTTATAGAACAAAAGTAGTTATTTTAGGGTTTTCAATTTTAAACTATTAACAAAATTCTGATCTTCATGTAAGTAACTTATAGAACAGAAGTAGTTAATTTAGAGTTTTTAATTTTAAACTATTAACAAAATGCAGATCTTCAAGTAAATAACTTATAGAACAAAAGTAGTTATTTTAGGGTTTTCAATTTTAAACTATTAACAAAATTCTGATCTTCATGTAAATAACTTATAGAACAGAAGTAGTTAATTTAGAGTTTTTAATTTTAAACTATTAACAAAATGCAGATCTTCAAGTAAATAACTTATAGAACAAAAGTAGTTATTTTAGAGTTTTCAATTTTAAACTATTAACAACATTCTGATCTTCAAGTAAATAACTTATAGAACAGAAGTAGTTAATTTAGAGTTTTTAATTTTAAACTATTAACAAAATGCAGATCTTCAAGTAAATAACTTAAAGAACTAAAGTATTAGTTTGAAGATCTCGATTTTAATTTGTCTACAAATTTCTGTTCTTTAAGTAAAAAACTAAAAGAACAAAAGTAGTTAGTTTATTTATTTTTTTTTTTTTTTATAGTTAAATGATTTAAATATACAATATAATTTAACTAATGAAAGTTAGTTATAAATACAAATTTAACAAAATATTAAACACTTTATAACATTAAAGATTAATTGTAGCCGAGAGGCAAAGCTGCTCCATCGTCAAAACCTAGTAATTCTTCACTAGGTCTCCATTTCATTCTAGCGCCTCGTATGCACATACTAGATGCACGTATAATGGCAAACGCTAATCGCGCCCTTAGTTAAGTAGTTAGTTTATAGCTTTAATTTGAAACTATTAACAAAATAGTGATTTTCAAATAAATAACTTATAGACCAGAAGTAGTTAACTTAGAGTTTTTAATTTTAAACTATTATCAAAATGCTGAATTTCAAGTAAATAACTTATAGAACAGAAGTAGTTAATTTAGAGTTTTTAATTTTAAACTAATAACAAAATGCAGATCTTCAAGTAAATAACTTATAGAACAAAAGTAATTATTTTAGGGTTTTCAATTTTAAACTATTAACAATATTCTGATCTTCAAGTAAATAACTTATAGAACAGAAGTGGTTAATTTAGAGTTTTTAATTTTAAACTATTAACAAAATGCAGAACTTCAAGTAAATAACTTATAGAACAAAAATAGTTATTTTAGGGTTTTCAATTTTAAACTATTAGCAAAATTCTAATCTTCAAGTAAATAACTTAAAGAACTAAAGTATTAGTTAGAAGATTTTGATTTTACATTGCTACAAAATTCTGTTCTTCAAGTAAATAACTTATAAAACAAAAGTAGTTATTTTAGAGTTTTCAATTTTAAACTATTAACAGTATTCTGATCTTCAAGTAAATAACTTATAGAACAGAAGTAGTTAATTTAGAGTTTTTAATTTTAAACTATTAACAAAATGCAGATCTTCAAGTAAATAACTTATAGAACAAAAGTAGTTATTTTAGGGTTTTCAATTTTAAACTATTAACAAAATTCTGATCTTCATGTAAATAACTTATTGAACAGAAGTAGTTAATTTAGAGTTTTTAATTTTAAACTATTAACAAAATCCAGATCTTCAAGTAAATAACTTATAGAACAAAAATAGTAATTTTAGGGTTTTCAATTTTAAACTATTAACAAAATTCTGATCTTCAAGTAAATAACTTAAAGAACTAAAGTATTAGTTTGAAGACTTCGATTTTAAATTGTCTACAAATTTCTGTTCTTTAAGTAAATAACTAAAAGAACAAAAGTAGTTAGATTATAGCTTTAATTTTAAACTATTAACAAAATGCAGATCTTCAAGTAAATAACTTATAGAACAAAAGTAGTTATTTTAGGGTTTTCAATTTTAAACTATTAGCAAAATTCTGATCTTCATGTAAATAACTTAAAGAACTAAAGTATTAGTTAGAAGATTTTGATTTTACATTGCTACAAAATTCTGTTCTTCAAGTAAATAACTTATAGAACAAAAGTAGTTATTTTAGAGTTTTCAATTTTGAACTATTAACAGTATTCTGATCTTCAAGTAATTAACTTATAGAACAGAAGTAGTTAATTTAGAGTTTTTAATTTTAAACTATTAACAAAATGCAGATCTTTAAGTAAATAACTTATAGAACAAAAGCAGTTATTTTAGGGTTTTCAATTTTAAACTGTTAACAAAATTCTGATCTTCATGTAAATAACTTATAGAACAGAAGTAGTTAATTTATTAATTAGTTAATTAAGTAAATAACTTAAGGAACTAAAGTATTAGTTAGAAGATTTTGATTTTAAATTGCTACAAAATTCTGTTCTTCAAGTAAATAACTTATATAAATATAATATCAGTAATGAGCTAAGTTAACAATAAATCAAACAATAAATAAATAAATATTAGTTTGATTTATTGTTAACTTAGCTCATTACTGATATTATATTTATATAAATTTTCAAGAGCTAATAATTCTAATTATTTATTAAATAACTTATAGAACAAAAGTAGTTATTTTAGAGTTTTCAATTTTAAACTATTAACAAAATTCTGATCTTCAAGTAAATAACTTAAAGAACTAAAGTATTAGTTTGAAGATCTCGATTTTAAATTGTCTACAAATTTCTGTTCTTTAATTAAAAAACTAAAAGAACAAAAGTAGTTAGTTTATAGCTTTAATTTGAAACTATTAACAAAATAGTGATTTTCAAATAAATAACTTATAGACCAGAAGTAGTTAACTTAGAGTTTTTAATTTTAAACTATTAACAAAATGCTGATTTTCAAGTAAATAACTTATAGAACAGAAGTAGTTAATTTAGAGTTTTTAATTTTAAACTAATAACAAAATGCAGATCTTCAAGTAAATAACTTATAGAACAAAAGTAATTATTTTAGGGTTTTCAATTTTAAACTATTAACAATATTCTGATCTTCAAGTAAATAACTTATAGAACAGAAGTGGTTAATTTAGAGTTTTTAATTTTAAACTATTAACAAAATGCAGATCTTCAAGTAAATAACTTATAGAACAAAAATAGTTATTTTAGGGTTTTCAATTTTAAACTATTAACAAAATTCTGATCTTCAAGTAAATAACTTAAAGAACTAAAGTATTAGTTTGAAGATCTCGATTTTAAATTGTCTACAAATTTCTGTTCTTTAAGTAAAAAACTAAAAGAACAAAAGTAGTTAGTTTATAGCTTTAATTTGAAACTATTAACAAAATAGTGATTTTCAAATAAATAACTTATAGAACAGAAGTAGTTAATTTAGAGTTTTTAATGTTAAACTATTAACAAAATGCAAATCTTCAAGTAAATATAGAACAGATTCTGATATAGAACAGATTCTGGTCTTCAAGTAAATAACTTAAAGAACTAATGTATTAGTTTGAAGACTTCGATTTTAAATTGTCTACAATTTTCTGTTCATTAAGTAAATAACTAAAAGAACAAAAGTAGTTAGATTATAGCTTTAATTTTAAACTATTAACAAAATGCAGATCTTCAAGTAAATAACTTATAGAACAAAAGTAGTTATTTTAGGGTTTTCAATTTTAAACTATTAGCAAAATTCTGATCTTCAAGTAAATAACTTAAAGAACTAAAGTATTAGTTAGAAGATTTTGATTTTACATTGCTACAAAATTCTGTTCTTCAAGTAAATAACTTATAGAACAAAAGTAGTTATTTTAGAGTTTTCAATTTTAAACTATTAACAGTATTCTGATCTTCAAGTAAATAACTTATAAAACAGAAGTAGTTAATTTAGAGTTTTTAATTTTAAACTATTAACAAAATGCAGATCTTTAAGTAAATAACTTATAGAACAAAAGTAGTTATTTTAGGGTTTTCAATTTTAAACTATTAACAAAATTCTGATATTCATGTAAATAACTTATAGAACAGAAGTAGTTAATTTAGAGTTTTTAATTTTAAACTATTAACAAAATGCAGATCTTCAAGTAAATAACTTATAGAACAAAAGTAGTTATTTTAGGGTTTTCAATTTTAAACTATTAACAAAATTCTGATCTTCATGTAAATAACTTATAGAACAGAAGTAGTTAATTTACAGTTTTTAATTTTAAGCTATTAACTAAATTCTGATCTTCAAGTAAATAACTTAAGGAACTAAAGTATTAGTTAGAAGATTTTGATTTTAAATTGCTACAAAATTCTGTTCTTCAAGTAAATAACTTATAGAACAAAAGTAGTTATTTTAGAGTTTTCAATTTTAAACTATTAACAAAATTCTGATCTTCAATTAAATAACTTAAAGAACTAAAGTATTAGTTTAAAGATCTGGATTTTAAATTGTCTACACATTTCTGTTCTTTAAGTAAAAAACTAAAAGAACAAAAGTAGTTAGTTTATAGCTTTAATTTGAAACTATTAACAAAATAGTGATTTTCAAATAAATAACTTATAGACCAGAAGTAGTTAACTTAGAGTTTTTAATTTTAAACTATTAACAAAATGCTGATTTTCAAGTAAATAACTTATAGAACAGAAGTAGTTAATTTAGAGTTTTTAATTTTAAACTAATAACAAAATGCAGATCTTCAAGTAAATAACTTATAGAACAAAAGTAATTATTTTAGGGTTTTCAATTTTAAACTATTAACAATATTCTGATCTTCAAGTAAATAAATTATAGAACAGGAGTGGTTAATTTAGAGTTTTTAATTTTAAACTATTAACAAAATGCAGATCTTCAAGTAAATAACTTATAGAACAAAAATAGTTATTTTAGGGTTTTTAATGTTAAACTATTAACAAAATTCTGATCTTCAAGTAAATAACTTAAAGAACTAAAGTATTAGTTTGAAGATCTCGATTTTAAATTGTCTACAAATTTCTGTTCTTTAAGTAAAAAACTAAAAGAACAAAAGTAGTTAGTTTATAGCTTTAATTTGAAACTATTAACAAAATAGTGATTTTCAAATAAATAACTTATAGAACAGAAGTAGTTAATTTAGAGTTTTTAATGTTAAACTATTAACAAAATGCAAATCTTCAAGTAAATAACTTATAGAACAAATGTAGGTATTTTAGGGTTTTCAATTTTAAACTATTAACAAAATTCTGATCTTCAAGTAAATAACTTATAGAACAGAAGTAGTTAATTTAGAGTTTTTAATTTTAAACTATTAACAAAATGCAGATCTTCAAGTAAATAACTTATAGAACAAAAGTAGTTATTTTAGAGTTTTCTATTTTAAACTATTAACAACATTCTGATCTTCAAGTAAATAACTTATAGAACAAAAATAGTAATTTTAGGGTTTTCAATTTTAAACTATTAACAAAATTCTGATCTTCAAGTAAATAACTTAAAGAACTAAAGTATTAGTTTGAAGACTTCGATTTTAAATTGTCTACAAATTTCTGTTCTTTAAGTAAATAACTAAAAGAACAAAAGTAGTTAGATTATAGCTTTAATTTTAAACTATTAACAAAATGCAGATCTTCAAGTAAATAACTTATAGAACAAAAGTAGTTATTTTAGGGTTTTCAATTTTAAACTATTAGCAAAATTCTAATCCTCAAGTAAATAACTTAAAGAACTAAAGTATTAGTTAGAAGATTTTGATTTTACATTGCTACAAAATTCTGTTCTTCAAGTAAATAACTTATAAAACAAAAGTAGTTATTTTAGAGTTTTCAATTTTAAACTATTAACAGTATTCTGATCTTCAAGTAAATAACTTATAGAACAGAAGTAGTTAATTTAGAGTTTTTAATTTTAAACTATTAACAAAATGCAGATCTTCAAGTAATTAACTTATAGAACAAAAGTAGTTATTTTAGAGTTTTCTATTTTAAACTATTAACACCATTCTGATCTTCAAGTAAATAACTTATAGAACAGAAGTAGTTAATTTAGAGTTTTTAATTTTAAACTATTAACAAAATCCACATCTTCAAGTAAATAACTTATAGAACAAAAATAGTTATTTTAGGGTTTTCAATTTTAAACTATCAACAAAATTCTGATCTTCAAGTAAATAACTTAAAGAACTAAAGTATTAGTTTGAAGACTTCAATTTTAAATTGTCTACAAATTTCTGTTCTTTAAGTAAATAACTAAAAGAACAAAAGTAGTTAGATTATAGCTTTAATTTTAAACTATTAACAAAAAGCAGATCTTCAAGTAAATAACTTATAGAACAAAAGTAGTTATTTTAGGGTTTTTAATTTTAAACTATTAGCAAAATTCTGATCTTCAAGTAAATAACTTAAAGAACTAAAGTATTAGTTAGAAGATTTTGATTTTACATTGCTACAAAATTCTGTTCTTCAAGTAAATAACTTATAGAACAAAAGTAGATATTTTAGAGTTTTCAATTTTAAACTATTAACAGTATTCTGATCTTCAAGAAAATAACTTATAGAACAGAAGTAGTTAATTTAGAGTTTTTAATTTTAAACTATTAACAAAATGCAGATCTTTAAGTAAATAACTTATAGAACGAAAGTAGTTATTTTAGGGTTTTCAATTTTAAACTATTAACAAAATTCTGATCTTCATGTAAATAACTTATAGAACAGAAGTAGTTAATTTAGAGTTTTTAATTTTAAACTATTAACAAAATGCAGATCTTCAAGTAAATAACTTATAGAACAAAAGTAGTTATTTTAGGGTTTTCAATTTTAAACTATTAACAAAATTCTGATCTTCATGTAAATAACTTATAGAACAGAAGTAGTTAATTTAGAGTTTTTAATTTTAAGCTATTAACAAAATTCTGATCTTCAAGTAAATAACCTAAGGAACTAAAGTATTAGTTAGAAGATTTTGATTTTAAATTGCTACAAAATTCTGTTCTTCAAGTAAATAACTTATAGAACAAAAGTAGTTATTTTAGAGTTTTCAATTTTAAACTATTAACAAAATTCTGATCTTCAAGTAAATAACTTAAAGAACTAAAGTATTAGTTTGAAGATCTCGATTTTAAATTGTCTACAAATTTCTGTTCTTTAAGTAAAAAACTAAAAGAACAAAAGTAGTTAGTTTATAGCTTTAATTTGAAACTATTAACAAAATAGTGATTTTCAAATAAATAACTTATAGACCAGAAGTAGTTAACTTAGAGTTTTTAATTTTAAACTATTAACAAAATGCTGATTTTCAAGTAAATAACTTATAGAACAGAAGTAGTTAATTTAGAGTTTTTAATTTTAAACTAATAACAAAAAGCAGATCTTCAAGTAAATAACTTATAGAAGAAAAGTAGGTATTTTAGGGTTTTCAATTTTAAACTATTAACAAAATTCTGATCTTCAAGTAAATAACTTATAGTACAGAAGTAGTTAATTTAGAGTTTTTAATTTTAAACTATTAACAAAATGCAGATCTTCAAGTAAATAACTTATAGTACAAAAGTAGTTATTTTAGAGTTTTCTATTTTAAACTATTAACAAAATTCTGATCTTCAAGTAAATAACTTAAAGAACTAAAGTATTAGTTTGAAGACTTCGATTTTAAATTGTCTACAAATTTCTGTTCTTTAAGTAAATAACTAAAAGAACAAAAGTAGTTAGATTATAGCTTTAATTTTAAACTATTAACAAAATGCAGATCTTCAAGTAAATAACTTATAGAACAAAAATAGTTATTTTAGGGTTTTCAATTTTAAACTATTAGCAAAATTCTAATCTTCAAGTAAATAACTTAAAGAACTAAAGTATTAGTTAGAAGATTTTGATTTTACCTTGCTACAAAATTCTGTTCTTCAAGTAAATAACTTGTAGAACAAAAGTAGTTATTTTAGGGTTTTCAATTTTAAACTATTAACAAAATTCTGATCTTCATGTAAATAACTTATAGAACAGAAGTAGTTAATTTAGAGTTTTTAATTTTAAACTATTAACAAAATGCAGATCTTCAAGTAATTAACTTATAGAACAAAAGTAGTTATTTTAGAGTTTTCAATTTTAAACTATTAACAAAATTCTGATCTTCAAGTAAATAACTTAAAGAACTAAAGTATTAGTTTGAAGACTTCAATTTTAAATTGTCTACAAATTTCTGTTCTTTAAGTAAATAACTAAAAGAACAAAAGTAGTTAGATTATAGCTTTAATTTTAAACTATTAACAAAAAGCAGATCTTCAAGTAAATAACTTATAGAACAAAAGTAGTTATTTTAGGGTTTTTAATTTTAAACTATTAGCAAAATTCTGATCTTCAAGTAAATAACTTAAAGAACTAAAGTATTAGTTAGAAGATTTTGATTTTACATTGCTACAAAATTCTGTTCTTCAAGTAAATAACTTATAGAACAAAAGTAGTTATTTTAGAGTTTTCAATTTTAAACTATTAACAGTATTCTGATCTTCAAGTAAATAACTTATAGAACAGAAGTAGTTAATTTAGAGTTTTTAATTTTAAACTATTAACAAAATGCAGATCTTTAAGTAAATAACTTATAGAACGAAAGTAGTTATTTTAGGGTTTTCAATTTTAAACTATTAACAAAATTCTGATCTTCATGTAAATAACTTATAGAACAGAAGTAGTTAATTTAGAGTTTTTAATTTTAAACTATTAACAAAATGCAGATCTTCAAGTAAATAACTTATAGAACAAAAGTAGTTATTATAGGGTTTTCAATTTTAAACTATTAACAAAATTCTGATCTTCATGTAAATAACTTATAGAACAGAAGTAGTTAATTTAGAGTTTTTAATTTTAAGCTATTAACAAAATTCTGATCTTCAAGTAAATAACTTAAGGAACTAAAGTATTAGTTAGAAGATTTTGATTTTAAATTGCTACAAAATTCTGTTCTTCAAGTAAATAACTTATAGAACAAAAGTAGTTATTTTAGAGTTTTCAATTTTAAACTATTAACAAAATTCTGATCTTCAAGTAAATAACTTAAAGAACTAAAGTATTAGTTTGAAGATCTCGATTTTAAATTGTCTACAAATTTCTGTTCTTTAAGTAAAAAACTAAAAGAACAAAAGTAGTTAGTTTATAGCTTTAATTTGAAACTATTAACAAAATAGTGATTTTCAAATAAATAACTTATAGACCAGAAGTAGTTAACTTAGAGTTTTTAATTTTAAACTATTAACAAAATGCTGATTTTCAAGTAAATAACTTATAGAACAAAAGTAGTTATTTTAGAGTTTTCTATTTTAAACTATTAACAAAATTCTGATCTTCAAGTAAATAACTTAAAGAACAAAAGTAGTTAGATTATAGCTTTAATTTTAAACTATTAACAAAATGCAGATCTTCAAGTAAATAACTTATAGAACAAAAATAGTTATTTTAGGGTTTTCAATTTTAAACTATTAGCAAAATTCTAATCTTCAAGTAAATAACTTAAAGAACTAAAGTATTAGTTAGAAGATTTTGATTTTACATTGCTACAAAATTCTGTTCTTCAAGTAAATAACTTGTAGAACAAAAGTAGTTATTTTAGGGTTTTCAATTTTAAACTATTAACAAAATTCTGATCTTCATGTAAATAACTTATAGAACGGAAGTAGTTAATTTAGAGTTTTTAATTTTAAGCTATTAACAAAATTCTGATCTTCAAGTAAATAACTTAAGGAACTAAAGTATTAGTTAGAAGATTTTGATTTCAAATTGCTACAAAATTCTGTTCTTCAAGTAAATAACTTATAGAACAAAAGTAGTTATTTTAGAGTTTTCAATTTTAAACTATTAACAACATTCTGATCTTCAAGTAAATAACTTATAGAACAGAAATAGTTAATTTAGAGTTTTTAATTTTAAACTATTAACAAAATGCAGATCTTCAAGTAAATAACTTATAGAACAAAAGTAGTTATTTTAGAGTTTTCTATTTTAAACTATTAACAACATTCTGATCTTCAAGTAAATAACTTATAGAACAGAAGTAGTTAATTTAGAGTTTTTAATTTTAAACTATTAACAAAATGCAGATCTTCAAGTAAATAACTTATAGAACAAAAATAGTTATTTTAGGGTTTTCAATTTTGAACTATTAACAAAATCTGATCTTCAAGTAATTAACTTAAAGAACTAAAGTATTAGTTTGAAGATCTCGATTTTAAATTGTCTACAAATTACTGTTCTTTAAGTAAAAAACTAAAAGAACAAAAGTAGTTAGTTTATAGCTTTAATTGGAAACTATTAACAAAATAGTGATTTTCAAATAAATAACTTATAGAACAGAAGTAGTTAATTTAGAGTTTTTAATGTTAAACTATTAACAAAATGCAAATCTTCAAGTAAATAACTTATAGAACAAAAGTAGGTATTTTAGGGTTTTCAATTTTAAACTATTAACAAAATTCAGATCTTCAAGTAAATAACTTAAAGAACAGAAGTAGTTAATTTAGAGTTTTTAATTTTAAACTATTAACAAAATCCAGATCTTCAAGTAAATAACTTATAGAACAAACGTAGTTATTTTAGTATTTTCAATTTTGAACTATTAACAAAATTCTGATCTTCAAGTAAATAACTTAAAGAACTAAAGTATTAGTTTGAAGAATTTGATTTTAAATTGTCTACATATTTATGTTCTTTAAGTAAATACCTAAAAGAACAAAAGTAGTTAGAGTATAGCTTTAATTTTAAACTATTAACAAAATGCAGATCTTCAAGTAAATAACTTATAGAACAAAAGTAGTTATTTTAGGGTTTTCAATTTTAATCTATTAGCAAAATTCTGATCTTCAAGTAAATAACTTAAAGAACTAAAGTATTAGTTAGAAGATTTTAATTTTAAATTGCTACAAAATTCTGTTCTTCAAGTAAACAACTTATAGAACAAAAGTAGTTATTTTAGAGTTTTCAATTTTAAACTATTGACAACATTCTGATCTTCAAGTGAATAACTTAAAGAACTAAAGTATTAGTTAGAAGATTTTGATTTTAAATTGCTACAAAATTCTGTTCTTCAAGTAAATAACTTATAGAACAAAAGTAACCATTTTAGAGTTTTCAATTTTAAACTATTAACAAAATTCTGATCTTCAAGTAAATAACTTATAGAACAGAAGTAGTTAATTTAGAGTTTTTAATTTTAAACTATTAACTAAATGCAGATCTTCAAGTAAATAACTTACAGAACAAAAGTAGTTATTTTGGGGTTTTCAATTTTAAACTGTACGCTGTGATGGTACAGAATCAAACTCCGTTTGGATATAAAAAACGTTTTATTCTCACGAAGGTTTAATTATTAAATGTTACAGAAAATTGAGCTCTTAGTAATAGCGACTGCAAATGTTCGCTAATAAAAGAATACTGAATACATTAGACGACGGAGTGGTGCGCTCTATATGCAGCGCAGTAACATATGCACACATTGGTATCGTTCATACATATTTAAGAAAGGGGGTTAAATAACAAATAATGCATATACGCTCTAACATACCCCCGGCCTTGAAATGGCAACTTTCAAAAAAAAGAAATAAACATGGAAACGAAGATAAATACATAGATGTAGAACATATTATATAAATACATAAGAATAAACACAAACAAATAAGTCAATACAAACATAATTATTATGTGTATAAAATAGTTATGAAACATCATTAAATTAATTAAACAGAAAAACATTTTGTTTGAAAAATTAATTTAAGCATAAATTCACTGAATACAAATAAAATAAACGAAGAACTGCACTGTTGTTAAATGTTCACTGGGAGAGGACATAGTTTTGCAAACGATCGACGACACGTACCACTAGAAGTGCGAATTGTTGCAACCCGATTAATCTTGTCAGCACCAGGATGAAGTTCGATCACACGTGCTAATTTCCATTTAAGTGGAGGCAAGTTGTCCTCTTTGACTAGTACCAAAGTTCCAAGCTGCAAATCGGACCTTTGCGTTTTCCATTTTTGCCTTTGTTGCAACTCGGAGATGTACTCTTTGTTCCATCTTTTCCAAATATGTTGGTAGAATAACTGGATTCGTTGGAACGATGACAAACGATTTTCTTTTAGATGTGTCACATCTGTGTCTGGCAAGGCTATAAGAGATTTTCCAACTAGGAAGTGAGCTGGGGTAAGTGGCTGTAGGTCATTTGGATCAGTGGAAAGAGGGGATAAAGGACGTGAATTTAGGAGTGATTCTACCTGTGCAAGCAAAGTGCAGTATTCCTCAAACGTAAGTACTGAAAGACCTATGACCCTTTTCAAATGAAATTTGCAAGCCTTAATGCCTGCCTCCCAAAGACCACCAAAGTGTGGGCTTCGGGCTGGGATGAAATGCCATGCAATTCCTTCATTCGCTCCTGCTTCTACAATTGAAGTTTTGTGTTTGATTATAAAATTTCCTAATTCACGCAAATGTGAATTGGCACCAACGAAATTGGTTCCGTTGTCGGAAAATACTTGTGAAGGTTTCCCTCTGCGAGCTACAAACCTCCTAAATGACAGTAAAAACGATTCAGTAGATAGATCACTGACTAATTCGATATGAATCGCCTTAGTCGCAAAACAAATATACAGGCAAATATAAGCCTTTGAAGTTTTGGCACCGCGCCCTTTGCGATCTTTAATTAACAAAGGACCGGCATAGTCAATTCCGATTGTTGAGAATGGAAAAGACTGTTGAATTCTTTCACGAGGTAAGTCGCCCATAATTGGCTCAGTGATTTTAGGTGACAACCGAAAACATCTGACGCATTGGTGAACAATGTGCTTTACCAGATTCCGACCAGAAATAATCCAAAATCTATCACGAATGGATGTCAACAATAATTGCGGACCTGCGTGAAGCATTCTTAAATGCTCACGTAAGACTAAAAGTTTAGTGAGATGATGGCTTCCCGATAATAACACCGGATGTTTTTTATCGTATGAAAATGGTGAGTTTCGTAGTCTACCTCCAACCCGTAGTAAGCCATCACAATCGATGAAAGGATTTAAACCGATTAATGAGGATTTTGATTTCAACGACTTGTTAATTTTGAGTTGCATGATGTCAGCCGCGAATGAATCACGTTGAGCAATTTTTGTTAGTGCAAATAACGAGGAATGAAGTTCTTTCGAATTTAAAGGACCAAGTGCTCTTTCGTCCTTAATGAGTTTACAATTTTTAATAAATCTTAAAACATATGCTAATATTCTTTCTAATCTTGACAAATTAGAAAAGTTTGTGAATGAAAGAATTTCCGGTTGAGTAATTGCTAAAGTTTTTACTTCTGATTTTAGTTCAGGAAGTACTGATTGATAAAACTTGGGAGTTGGCCAAAGTGCTTCCTCCTTAGTAAGCCAAGGTGGTCCGTTCCACCAAAGACTCGAATCTATTAATACTTGTGGCGTTACTCCTCTGGACAAAAGGTCCGCGGGATTAACCTTTGTAGAAACATGCCGCCAACTTGCATTATGCGTAAGTTGCTGGATTTCTGCAACCCGATTGCAACAAAAAGTCTTTAAAAGATTAGGACTCGTTTTAATCCAACCTAACACGACCATCTGAAGGTTGTTCAAAGAAATACCATTTGACGATACAGCCGAACCATTAAATACCACTCGAAGCTTCGTGGTTGTACTGGTTTCCTTTTGAACGCCATGGTGAGGAAAGTAGTATGTCGACATTGGCGAATTAGACGGGCTTACCTGAGTCATATGACCCAACTCTTCGTATTCTCGCATGAATTTAGAATATTGGTTGCGAAGATTTGGATTAGCTAGAAGACGTTTCTCTAACTTTAGAAATCTGGATTTTGCTGTCGTCAGCGAATCGCTTAATGATTCCGGCGTTTGTTTGAATGGTATTGATACGATGAATCGACCGTCCGTATTTCTTGTAGTGTTTTGAGCATAGTGTACTTCACATGCATGCTCTTCAGCTGATAATACCTTATCTGTTGGAAAACTTTCAAGCTCCCAAAATTTAGCTATTTGATCTTGAATATCGATCGTACTGTGAAAACATTCAACTTGTGTAGCCATACATATGTTAGTAGGACCAGCTATCACCCATCCCAGACGAGTTTTCTGAAGAATAGGTAAATTTAGACCTAAACGTATTTGCCCGATACACAGTAATTCAAAAAATAGTGGTGACCCGATCAATAGATCAATTTCACCCGGTTGATTATATGATGGGTCAGATAACCGCACGTTATCTGGTATTTTAAATTTGGATTGTTCTATGGTGAAACCTGGAGTTGTTCCCGTGATTTGATTGATTACAAGACAAGAAAGTTTTACCATGTAATTTGATTCATTTGATATTAACTGTATTTCGCATTTAGATTTAATCTGCGAATTTGAATTATTTAGACCAGAAACTGCAACACACACATCTTGGGTTGGCAAAGCTAATTTTCTTACATAATTAGAATTTATAAAATGTGACTGAGATCCTGAATCAAGTAGGATTCGAACAGGTCGATAGATTCCGTTTGAATCAATAATCCTTGCTAGCGCGGTAGGAAGGAGTACCTTACTAGTTGTTGAACAAAACGCTGAAGTTGTGCTTGTTGATTCAGCATGAGGCGCCGACGGCTCTGTAATACCGACTTGAACCATGGAGATAGCAGGTTTCGTTTCAAAATGCAATAACGTATGATGCTTTGCGTTGCATGTCTTACAAGTATATCGCGAATTGCATTTAGTGGGCGGATGCCCTTTGTTCAGGCAATTAAGACAAAGTCCTAATTCCTTAACCTTGGTTAATCTTTGATTTACGTTTAAATTAATTAACACGTCGCATCTAGATGTGAAGTGGTCTTTTTTGCAAACGTAGCAAATAGGACCGTTTGTAACCAATGATTTTGAATAATATTTGGTTTTTTCAGGTTGCACCTTAATCTTTTTTAACTCTATATTTTCTAAAAATGCAGCATGATTCTGAAGGAATGATTGAAGATCTTTAATTGTTGGCAAATTAGTACCAATTTTATTAAATGTGGATTCCCATTCACGTAATGTATTGTTATCCAGCCGTGGTGTAACTAAGTTTATTATTAATGCTTCGAACAGCTGTTCGACGGTGCCAAAAGATTTCAGTGCATTAATATGTTTTGATAATTTATCACCAATTTTTCGTATTTTTGCGGAGGACTCTTTGGTCATATTCTCCATTTCAATTATCGCGTGCAAATGATTTTTAATAAGTAGCTTTGGTTGGTCAAATCTGCTTAGGACCGTTTCCCATGCAATTTTATAATTATCGGATGTAAATTCCAAAGCACTAATTACGTCAGCAGCTTCACCGACTAAGCTGTTTTTTAAATAATGTAATTTTTGAACATTACCTATAGCATTATTTTCGTGTACCATATCAGAAAATGTAGATTTGAATACACTCCAATTTTCAATATTACCGCTAAATTTAGTTAAACTGATTTTTGGCAACTTCAAATATTTCATGTTTGTTGACTGCTGGGTTAACATTACAACAGAATTGTTCGCGTTTGAATTCGCGCTTGAACCGTTGGATTTAACGCTCGGAGGGCTGAGGCTAGGAGCCTTCGAATTTTCACTAATGCTTTTATGTGAATTACACAAAATAATTTTGGTCTCTATGAGCCCTTCGGCTTCAGCTACCGCGTTAAAGTAAGAATTTTCAAAGTTTATAAATTCTTCTTCATATTTTGTTATGTCATTGTTTAATCTACATATTCGAACATGTAAATTTTCGTACTCAGCTAATATTGTCGTGATGACATCCAATCGTTTTTGGATTTCGATTTTGACTTTATTAGTTATTAATTCGTCAGATGTTTTAGGTTGTATTTTGACTAAAAAACTATTAAATCTTGTTAGCTTAGCTTTAATTAAACCCTTATCTTGAATTAATTCTTCCATTTTTATAATTGTTTCAAAATTATGAATAATGAAATTGTGATTAATAATAATTGTTAAATAAAATACGAATGAAGAAATTGCGAATCTTTTTTGTTTATAAAACAATCGTAAATTATAAATTATTGTTGTTACGTTTGAAAAACCCTGCACAAACCTGCAAGATAGAAAGATAAAAGAACAAAGGAATGTCTCACCAGATGTGGTTGAAATTGAACGCCGAACCGCTTCAATAGGTCCCTTGTTACCCAGTGTAGTTACTCGCTTGCTCCTTGTTACGTTGTCGCGTTCCTTGATCGGAATTTCCAATTTGTTGAATTTTCGACGAATTAAATACCCTTTGGTAATTTCAAATTCTTGAATGGAATGCACTTTTTGTTGCATCCAAACCACTTTTTGTTGTTGTTTATTGTTGTACCAAATGTCCATAAATGGGCACTTTGGTGGTGAATTTTGCTCGAAGGACCAAATGTACGCTGTGATGGTACAGAATCAAACTCCGTTTGGATATAAAAAACGTTTTATTCTCACGAAGGTTTAATTATTAAATGTTACAGAAAATTGAGCTCTTAGTAATAGCGACTGCAAATGTTCGCTAATAAAAGAATACTGAATACATTAGACGACGGAGTGGTGCGCTCTATATGCAGCGCAGTAACATATGCACACATTGGTATCGTTCATACATATTTAAGAAAGGGGGTTAAATAACAAATAATGCATATACGCTCTAACATAAACTATTAACAAAATTCTGATCTTTAAGTAAATAACTTAAGGAACTCAAGTATTAGTTAGAAGATTTTAATTTTATTTTGCTACAAAATTCTGATCTTCAAGTAAATAACTTATAGAACAAAAGTAGCTATTTTAGAGTTTTCAATTTTAAACTATTAACAAAATTCTGATCTTCAAGTAAATAACTTATAGAACAGAAGTAGTTAATTTAGAGTTTTTAATTTTAAACTATTAACAAAATGGAGATCTTCAAGTAAAAAACTTATAGAACAAAAATAGTTATTTTAGGGTTTTCAATTTTAAACTATTAGCAAAATTCTGATCTTCAAGTAAATAACTTAAAGAACTAAAGTATTAGTTAGAAGATTTTGATTTTAAATTGCTACAAAATTCTGTTCTTCAAGTAAATAACTTATAGAACAAAAGTAGCTATTTTAGAGTTTTCAATTTTAAACTATTAACAGTATTCTGATCTTCAAGTAAATAACTTATAGAACAGAAGTAGTTAATTAAGAGTTTTTAATTTTAAACTATTAACAAAATGCAGATCTTCAAGTAAATAACTTATAGAACAAAAGTAGTTATTTTAGAGTTTTCAATTTTAAACTATTAACAAAATTCTGATCTTCAAGTAAATAACTTATAGAACAGAAGTATATAATTTAGAGTTTTTAATTTTGAACTATTAACAAATTGCAGATCTTCATGTAAATAACTTATAGAACAAAAGTAGTTATTTTAGGGTTTTCAATTTTAAACTATTAACAAAATTCTGATCTTCATGTAAATAACTTATAGAACAGAAGTAGTTAATTTAGAGTTTTTAATTTTAAACTATTAACTAAACGCAGATCTTCAAGTAAATAATTTATAGAACAAAAGTAGTTATTTTAGGGTTTTTAATTTTAAACTATTAATAAAATTCTGATCTTTAAGTAAATGACTTAAGGAACTAAAGTATTAGTTAGAAGATTTTAATTTTTAATTGCTACAAAATTCTGTTCTTCAAATAAATAACTTATAGAACAAAAGTAGCTATTTTAGAGTTTTCAATTATAAACTATTAACAAAATTCTGATCTTCAAGTAAATAACTTATAGAACAAAAATAGGTATTTTATGGTTTTCAATTTTAAACTATTAACAAAATTCTGATCTTCAAGTAAATAACTTAAAGAACTAAAGTATTAGTTTGAAGATTTCGATTTTAAATTGTCTACAAATTTCTGTTCTTTAAGTAAATAATTAAAAGAACAAATGTAGTTAGTTTATAGCTTTAATTTTAAACTATTAACAATATACTGATTTACAAGTAAAAACTTATAGACCAGAAGTAGTTAATTTAGAGTTTTTAATTTGTAACTATTAACAAAATGCTGACCTTCAAGTAAATAACTTATAGAACAGAAGTAGTTAATTTAGAGTTTTTAATTTTAAACTATTAACAAAATGCAGATCTTCAAGTAAATAACTTATAGAACAAAAGTAGTTATTTTAGGGTTTTCAATTTTAAACTATTAACAAAATGCTGATCTTCATGTAAATAACTTAAAGAACAGAAGTAGTTAATTTAGAGTTTTTAATTTTAAACTATTAACAAAATCCAGATCTTCAAGTAAATAACTTATAGAACAAACGAAGTTATTTTAGTATTTTCAATTTTGAACTATTAACAAAATTCTGATCTTCAAGTAAATAACTTAAAGAACTAAAGTATTAGTTTGAAGATTTTGATTTTAAATTGTCTACATATTTATGTTCTTTAAGTAAATACCTAAAAGAACAAAAGTAGTTAGAGTATAGCTTTAATTTTAAACTATTAACAAAATGGAGATCTTCAAGTAAAAAACTTATAGAACAAAAATAGTTATTTTAGGGTTTTCAATTTTAAACTATTAGCAAAATTCTGATCTTCAAGTAAATAACTTAAAGAACTAAAGTATTAGTTAGAAGATTTTGATTTTAAATTGCTACAAAATTTTGTTCTTCAAGTAAATTACTTATAGAACAAAAGTAGCTATTTTAGAGTTTTCAATTTTAAACTATTAACAAAATTCTGATCTTCAAGTAGATAACTTATAGAACAGAAGTAGTTAATTTAGAGTTTTTAATTTTAAACTATTAACAAAATGCAGATCTTCAAGTAAATAACTTATAGAACAAAAGTAGTTATTTTAGGGTTTTCAATTTTAAACTATTAACAAAATTCTGATCTTCATGTAAATAACTTATAGAACAGAAGTAGTTAATTTAGAGTTTTTAATTTTAAACTATTAGCTAAATGCAGATCTTCAAGTAAATAACTTATAGAACAAAAGTAGTTATTTTAGGGTTTTCAATTTTAAACTATTAACAAAATTCTGATCTTCATGTAAATAACTTATAGAACAGAAGTAGTTAATTTAGAGTTTTTAATTTTAAACTATTAACTAAACGCAGATCTTCAAGTAAATAATTTATAGAACAAAAGTAGTTATTTTAGGGTTTTTAATTTTAAACTATTAATAAAATTCTGATCTTTAAGTAAATGACTTAAGGAACTAAAGTATTAGTTAGAAGATTTTAATTTTTAATTGCTACAAAATTCTGTTCTTCAAATAAATAACTTATAGAACAAAAGTAGCTATTTTAGAGTTTTCAATTATAAACTATTAACAAAATTCTGATCTTCAAGTAAATAACTTATAGAACAAAAATAGGTATTTTATGGTTTTCAATTTTAAACTATTAACAAAATTCTGATCTTCAAGTAAATAACTTAAAGAACTAAAGTATTAGTTTGAAGATTTCGATTTTAAATTGTCTACAAATTTCTGTTCTTTAAGTAAATAATTAAAAGAACAAATGTAGTTAGTTTATAGCTTTAATTTTAAACTATTAACAATATACTGATTTACAAGTAAAAACTTATAGACCAGAAGTAGTTAATTTAGAGTTTTTAATTTGTAACTATTAACAAAATGCTGACCTTCAAGTAAATAACTTATAGAACAAAAGTAGTTATTTTAGGGTTTTCAATTTTAAACTATTAACAAAATTCTGATCTTCATGTAAATAACTTATAGAACAGAAGTAGTTAATTTAGAGTTTTTAATTTTAAACTATTAGCTAAATGCAGATCTTCAAGTAAATAACTTATAGAACAAAAGTAGTTATTTTAGGGTTTTCAATTTTAAACTATTAACAAAATTCTGATCTTCATGTAAATAACTTATAGAACAGAAGTAGTTAATTTAGAGTTTTTAATTTTAAACTATTAGCTAAATGCAGATCTTCAAGTAAATAACTTATAGAACAAAAGTAGTTATTTTAGGGTTTTCAATTTTAAACTATTAACAAAATTCTGATCTTCATGTAAATAACTTATAGAACAGAAGTAGTTAATTTAGAGTTTTTAATTTTAAACTATTAACTAAACGCAGATCTTCAAGTAAATAATTTATAGAACAAAAGTAGTTATTTTAGGGTTTTTAATTTTAAACTATTAATAAAATTCTGATCTTTAAGTAAATGACTTAAGGAACTAAAGTATTAGTTAGAAGATTTTAATTTTTAATTGCTACAAAATTCTGTTCTTCAAATAAATAACTTATAGAACAAAAGTAGCTATTTTAGAGTTTTCAATTATAAACTATTAACAAAATTCTGATCTTCAAGTAAATAACTTATAGAACAAAAATAGGTATTTTATGGTTTTCAATTTTAAACTATTAACAAAATTCTGATCTTCAAGTAAATAACTTAAAGAACTAAAGTATTAGTTTGAAGATTTCGATTTTAAATTGTCTACAAATTTCTGTTCTTTAAGTAAATAATTAAAAGAACAAATGTAGTTAGTTTATAGCTTTAATTTTAAACTATTAACAATATACTGATTTACAAGTAAAAACTTATAGACCAGAAGTAGTTAATTTAGAGTTTTTAATTTGTAACTATTAACAAAATGCTGACCTTCAAGTAAATAACTTATAGAACAAAAGTAGTTATTTTAGGGTTTTCAATTTTAAACTATTAACAAAATTCTGATCTTCAAGTAAATAACTTAAAGAACTAAAGTATTAGTTAGAAGATTTTGATTTTAAATTGCTACAAAATTTTGTTCTTCAAGTAAATTACTTATAGAACAAAAGTAGCTATTTTAGAGTTTTCAATTTTAAACTATTAACAAAATGCAGATCTTCAAGTAAATAACTTATAGAACAAAAGTAGTTATTTTAGGGTTTTCAATTTTAAACTATTAACAAAATTCTGATCTTCATGTAAATAACTTATAGAACAGAAGTAGTTAATTTAGAGTTTTTAATTTTAAACTATTAGCTAAATGCAGATCTTCAAGTAAATAACTTATAGAACAAAAGTAGTTATTTTAGGGTTTTCAATTTTAAACTATTAACAAAATTCTGATCTTCATGTAAATAACTTATAGAACAGAAGTAGTTAATTTAGAGTTTTTAATTTTAAACTATTAACTAAACGCAGATCTTCAAGTAAATAATTTATAGAACAAAAGTAGTTATTTTAGGGTTTTTAATTTTAAACTATTAATAAAATTCTGATCTTTAAGTAAATGACTTAAGGAACTAAAGTATTAGTTAGAAGATTTTAATTTTTAATTGCTACAAAATTCTGTTCTTCAAATAAATAACTTATAGAACAAAAGTAGCTATTTTAGAGTTTTCAATTATAAACTATTAACAAAATTCTGATCTTCAAGTAAATAACTTATAGAACAAAAATAGGTATTTTATGGTTTTCAATTTTAAACTATTAACAAAATTCTGATCTTCAAGTAAATAACTTAAAGAACTAAAGTATTAGTTTGAAGATTTCGATTTTAAATTGTCTACAAATTTCTGTTCTTTAAGTAAATAATTAAAAGAACAAATGTAGTTAGTTTATAGCTTTAATTTTAAACTATTAACAATATACTGATTTACAAGTAAAAACTTATAGACCAGAAGTAGTTAATTTAGAGTTTTTAATTTGTAACTATTAACAAAATGCTGACCTTCAAGTAAATAACTTATAGAACAAAAGTAGTTATTTTAGGGTTTTCAATTTTAAACTATTAACAAAATTCTGATCTTCATGTAAATAACTTATAGAACAGAAGTAGTTAATTTAGAGTTTTTAATTTTAAACTATTAGCTAAATGCAGATCTTCAAGTAAATAACTTATAGAACAAAAGTAGTTATTTTAGGGTTTTCAATTTTAAACTATTAACAAAATTCTGATCTTCATGTAAATAACTTATAGAACAGAAGTAGTTAATTTAGAGTTTTTAATTTTAAACTATTAGCTAAATGCAGATCTTCAAGTAAATAACTTATAGAACAAAAGTAGTTATTTTAGGGTTTTCAATTTTAAACTATTAACAAAATTCTGATCTTCATGTAAATAACTTATAGAACAGAAGTAGTTAATTTAGAGTTTTTAATTTTAAACTATTAACTAAACGCAGATCTTCAAGTAAATAATTTATAGAACAAAAGTAGTTATTTTAGGGTTTTTAATTTTAAACTATTAATAAAATTCTGATCTTTAAGTAAATGACTTAAGGAACTAAAGTATTAGTTAGAAGATTTTAATTTTTAATTGCTACAAAATTCTGTTCTTCAAATAAATAACTTATAGAACAAAAGTAGCTATTTTAGAGTTTTCAATTATAAACTATTAACAAAATTCTGATCTTCAAGTAAATAACTTATAGAACAAAAATAGGTATTTTATGGTTTTCAATTTTAAACTATTAACAAAATTCTGATCTTCAAGTAAATAACTTAAAGAACTAAAGTATTAGTTTGAAGATTTCGATTTTAAATTGTCTACAAATTTCTGTTCTTTAAGTAAATAATTAAAAGAACAAATGTAGTTAGTTTATAGCTTTAATTTTAAACTATTAACAATATACTGATTTACAAGTAAAAACTTATAGACCAGAAGTAGTTAATTTAGAGTTTTTAATTTTAAACTATTAACAAAATGCAGATCTTCAAGTAAATAACTTATAGAACAAAAGTAGTTATTTTAGGGTTTTCAATTTTAAACTATTAACAAAATTCTGATCTTCATGTAAATAACTTATAGAACAGAAGTAGTTAATTTAGAGTTTTTAATTTTAAACTATTAGCTAAATGCAGATCTTCAAGTAAATAACTTATAGAACAAAAGTAGTTATTTTAGGGTTTTCAATTTTAAACTATTAACAAAATTCTGATCTTCATGTAAATAACTTATAGAACAGAAGTAGTTAATTTAGAGTTTTTAATTTTAAACTATTAACTAAACGCAGATCTTCAAGTAAATAATTTATAGAACAAAAGTAGTTATTTTAGGGTTTTTAATTTTAAACTATTAATAAAATTCTGATCTTTAAGTAAATGACTTAAGGAACTAAAGTATTAGTTAGAAGATTTTAATTTTTAATTGCTACAAAATTCTGTTCTTCAAATAAATAACTTATAGAACAAAAGTAGCTATTTTAGAGTTTTCAATTATAAACTATTAACAAAATTCTGATCTTCAAGTAAATAACTTATAGAACAAAAATAGGTATTTTATGGTTTTCAATTTTAAACTATTAACAAAATTCTGATCTTCAAGTAAATAACTTAAAGAACTAAAGTATTAGTTTGAAGATTTCGATTTTAAATTGTCTACAAATTTCTGTTCTTTAAGTAAATAATTAAAAGAACAAATGTAGTTAGTTTATAGCTTTAATTTTAAACTATTAACAATATACTGATTTACAAGTAAAAACTTATAGACCAGAAGTAGTTAATTTAGAGTTTTTAATTTGTAACTATTAACAAAATGCTGACCTTCAAGTAAATAACTTATAGAACAGAAGTAGTTAATTTAGAGTTTTTAATTTTAAACTATTAACAAAATGCAGATCTTCAAGTAAATAACTTATAGAACAAAAGTAGTTATTTTAGGGTTTTCAATTTTAAACTATTAACAAAATGCTGATCTTCATGTAAATAACTTAAAGAACAGAAGTAGTTAATTTAGAGTTTTTAATTTTAAACTATTAACAAAATCCAGATCTTCAAGTAAATAACTTATAGAACAAACGAAGTTATTTTAGTATTTTCAATTTTGAACTATTAACAAAATTCTGATCTTCAAGTAAATAACTTAAAGAACTAAAGTATTAGTTTGAAGATTTTGATTTTAAATTGTCTACATATTTATGTTCTTTAAGTAAATACCTAAAAGAACAAAAGTAGTTAGAGTATAGCTTTAATTTTAAACTATTAACAAAATGGAGATCTTCAAGTAAAAAACTTATAGAACAAAAATAGTTATTTTAGGGTTTTCAATTTTAAACTATTAGCAAAATTCTGATCTTCAAGTAAATAACTTAAAGAACTAAAGTATTAGTTAGAAGATTTTGATTTTAAATTGCTACAAAATTTTGTTCTTCAAGTAAATTACTTATAGAACAAAAGTAGCTATTTTAGAGTTTTCAATTTTAAACTATTAACAAAATTCTGATCTTCAAGTAGATAACTTATAGAACAGAAGTAGTTAATTTAGAGTTTTTAATTTTAAACTATTAACAAAATGCAGATCTTCAAGTAAATAACTTATAGAACAAAAGTAGTTATTTTAGGGTTTTCAATTTTAAACTATTAACAAAATTCTGATCTTCATGTAAATAACTTATAGAACAGAAGTAGTTAATTTAGAGTTTTTAATTTTAAACTATTAGCTAAATGCAGATCTTCAAGTAAATAACTTATAGAACAAAAGTAGTTATTTTAGGGTTTTCAATTTTAAACTATTAACAAAATTCTGATCTTTAAGTAAATAACTTAAGGAACTAAAGTATTAGTTAAAAGATTTTAATTTTAAATTGCTACAAAATTCTGTTCTTCAAGTAAATAACTTATAGAACAGAAGTAGTTAATTTATAGTTTTTAATTTTAAACTATTAACAAAATTCTGATCTTCAAGTAAATAACTTATAGAACAGAAGTAGTTAATTTAGAGTTTTTAATTTTAAACTAAAAACAAAATGCAGATCTTCAAGTAAATAACTTATAGAACAAAAGTAGTTATTTTAGGGTTATAATTTTAATCTATTAGCAAAATTCTGATCTTTAAGTAAATAACTTAAAGAACTAAAGTATTAGTTAGAAGATTTTGATTTTAAATTGCTACAAAATTTTGTTCTTCAAGTAAATAACTTATAGAACAAAAGTAGTTATTTTAGAGTTTTCAATTTTAAACTATTAACAAAATTCTGATCTTCAAGTAAATAACTTATAGAACAGAAGTATATAATTTAGAGTTTTTAATTTTGAACTATTAACAAATTGCAGATCTTCATGTAAATAACTTATAGAACAAAAGTAGTTATTTTAGGGTTTTCAATTTTAAACTATTAACAAAATTCTGATCTTCATGTAAATAACTTATAGAACAGAAGTAGTTAATTTAGAGTTTTTAATTTTAAACTATTAACTAAACGCAGATCTTCAAGTAAATAATTTATAGAACAAAAGTAGTTATTTTAGGGTTTTTAATTTTCAACTATTAATAAAATTCTGATCTTTAAGTAAATGACTTAAGGAACTAAAGTATTAGTTAGAAGATTTTAATTTTTAATTGCTACAAAATTCTGTTCTTCAAGTAAATAACTTATAGAACAAAAGTAGCTATTTTAGAGTTTTCAATTATAAACTATTAACAAAATTCTGATCTTCAAGTAAATAACTTATAGAACAGAAGTAGTTAATGTAGAGTTTTTAATTTCAAACCATTAACAAAATGCAGCTCTTCAAGTAAATAACTTATAGAACAAAAATAGGTATTTTATGGTTTTCAATTTTAAACTATTAACAAAATTCTGATCTTCAAGTAAATAACTTAAAGAACTAAAGTATTAGTTTGAAGATTTCGATTTTAAATTGTCTACTAATTTCTGTTCTTTAAGTAAATAACTAAAAGAACAAAAGTAGTTAGTTTATAGCTTTAATTTTAAACTATTAACAAAATAGTGATTTTCAAGTAAATAACTTATATACCAAACAAAATTCTCATCCAAAATTTGATTAAATAATAAAGGATTTCGGGTGGAGTGGATTAAATCAAACAACAAGAATCTGCTGTGTCGACGTTTCGAACGATTTATTCGTTCATCTTCAGGACTAAAATGGAAAAAAACATATATAATTCTAATGTGGCGGAGCTCACAATTTAACACCTGGACTCACCACACAGATTACGGTTGAAATTGGTCTGATCTTTATTCGGGAAATTGATGTAATGGTCAGAAAAATGGTAACTCTCAAACAAGTCAAAAAAATATAAAATTGCATTGCTAATTGCAAAACAGTCACATAGTAGAAATAAATTAAATAAATTATGAAATAAAATGTTCAAATAAGTATAACAAAAATTAAACTCTCAAAAATTTAACACTATTAAACTAATAAACCTTTAACAACGAATAAAATATGTGATAAATAATTTATACAAAATGATAAAATTAGAAAATTAAAAAACATATCACTTCCCACCAAATTCAATATCCCGCCAACATTTTAAAAAGCAAAAAATAAATAAAAAGGCGTCAGTTATAGGAATCAACCACTACGACCCCTACACCGACACCCAGCACCCAATTCACCATCCCGTGACAGCGCAATCGTTAATGAGTACCAAGGTGTAAAAAAATTTAATTTTATTAAAAACGTTCCAAAAGGGAATCCCGGAAAACACTTGTACGTCGATCAAACACAAAAAAGAGACCAAAAATAGTACACAAAGATAAAAAACATTTGAAACCAATAATTAAAAAGGTGTAAGATATAGAAACTTGCCAATTTAAGGGAGAGCGCGCACTATGATTGTCTTTTCTTTATTTTGTCTTTGTAATTAAACAAAAGGGTTTGGTAGCCCTTGTTAATATAATTAAAATCGCTCTGGATGTTAACATTTCTGCCAGTTGTCGATATGTAGGCAGCCTCTAAGAAGGTTCTCTTATTGTAGTTATTTTCCGAAGCCAAAATCTGGATATCTGAAGTGAAAAAATCATGATTCGTTTGTAAGACGTGGCTAGCTAAACCGGTTTTAGAAGAATTGTTTCGCACATCATATTTATGTTGGTTAACTCTTGCAGACAGCCTCTGCCTGGTCTGCCCTATGTAAACTTCACCGCATTCACATTCAATCTGGTAAACTACGTTTGCTTTTTGTAATGCAGTAGTCTTGTCTTTAGTTTTTGAATACAGGATTCTTCCCGTTCGTTGCCGTAGTAGTGGTGTTTTTCCTGGATTTATCCAAAATAAGATTAAATGTTTATCACAAGAGTTAATACCTGATAGAGAGATGCTAGAAAGAGCAGATGAATTTTTGAAGAAATTTAAGAAGGGTATCTTAACCTTTCAAATTAAGACTACAATAAAGAACATAAACTTCATTTGTGGTCAAAATGTTAAACATGTTGATTTTCTAAAATCTAAGATTCCAGAGGAGACATTGGATCGGTTCATCAGCATCGAAAGGTGGCATTATGGAAATATTATAGTAGAGATAAGAGGGAAAATGAATAGAAAATTTGAAATATTAAAACGCCAACAAAGTACGTCAGAAGTTTTGGGCAATAGTGACTGGGTAATTAATCTGACGGACACCCACCTGCCTGAGATCGTTAGTAAGACTATCTCACTTGGTCCCAAATTTGTGATAACTCCGAAGTTGAGTGATTTTCCTATGTACTCTTTTTTGTCGGAAATAGAGCACACCCTTAACCAGGTTAACCTACCGACGCAAAACAAAGATCTTATGAGAGGTAAATTGATTAACGTGATACATAATTACATCAATAGAGAGGATGAGGAAGATCCGATTGCTAAACAGGTGAAGATTTCACAAACATTTTTAAAGGAGAATCCCCATATATTGGTGCTTAAAGCGGATAAGGGAAATTCCACAGTAGTGATGGAAAAAATTGAATATGAAAACAAAATGAAAACTTTACTGAATGACAGTAAAACTTATAAAAAGTTAAGTAAAAACCCCATCACTACTGTGCAGGGTAAATTCAACAAAATTGTAAAAGAACTACATGACAATGACTATATTGATGCTGTTACTAAGAAAAATCTAACAAAATACAATGCACAGGTTCCCAAAGCTTATGGTTTGCCCAAGGCACACAAGGAGGGCACCCCTTTACGTCCAGTAATTAGCTGCATTGAGTCTCCCTCCACTCCTTTGGCTCGTTTTGTGAATGACATTCTTACTAATGCTATTTCTACGTTTCCGTTTAACGTAAAGAACACAAAAGAAGCAAAAGAAAAAATAACTCAGAGTAAGATTCCTGAAGATTATGTGTTGGTATCTTTCGATGTTAATTCCCTGTTTACCAACATATCTAAGGAGGCTGTGATAAGGTCTGTTTCTAACAATTGGGATCTAATATCTCCTTTTACCGACATACCTGAGAGGATGTTCATTAGTATGATAACCGCGATATTCGAAAACAGTTTTTTCAGTTATGGTGAGGAGTATTACTCCCAATTAGTCGGTAGTGCGATGGGAAATATTTGCTCGCCTGTGTTTGCAAACTTTGTAATGAACGATCTCCTCTGTTGCTTTTTTGGATCGGTGAATTTTGTTTTGCCCTTTTTGCTCCTTTATGTAGACGATATTTTCACTGCAGTTCCCTATGATGAGGTGAATAATTGCATTGAGATTTTAGATGGTTTCGATGATTTGTTGAAGTTTACATATGAAGTGGAATCTGATAAATCTATCCCGTTTTTAGATCTCCTAGTTAAAAGAGAGGATGATGGCACCTTGAGCACTGACATATACCGCAAACCTTCTTCCACGGAGCGTTTACTTAATTTTAGCTCCTCGCATCCCCTAAACCATAAACTGAGTGTCATTAACACTCTAAAACATAGAATTCATACTTGCGTGCCGGAGAAGTTAGTAGGTAAGAGATTACACGACCTTAAACAGCAACTACTGGCTAATGGTTTTCCGGGAAGACTGATTGATTGTGCTCTTTTTCGAAAATGCAAGAAACCTGAAGCAGATCCCAATAAGACATTAAGAAACCTGAAAGAAATAGGAAAATACAGTAAAGTCACTCATCATCCTTGGTTTGCTCACAAAATAAAACATATCTTCAATGAAAGCATCACAGACGGTAGCCTACAATTGGCTTTTCATAGCCACCACAATCTGGGAAGAATCCTGTATTCAAAAACTAAAGACAAGACTACTGCATTACAAAAAGCAAACGTAGTTTACCAGATTGAATGTGAATGCGGTGAAGTTTACATAGGGCAGACCAGGCAGAGGCTGTCTGCAAGAGTTAACCAACATAAATATGATGTGCGAAACAATTCTTCTAAAACCGGTTTAGCTAGCCACGTCTTACAAACGAATCATGATTTTTTCACTTCAGATATCCAGATTTTGGCTTCGGAAAATAACTACAATAAGAGAACCTTCTTAGAGGCTGCCTACATATCGACAACTGGCAGAAATGTTAACATCCAGAGCGATTTTAATTATATTAACAAGGGCTACCAAACCCTTTTGTTTAATTACAAAGACAAAATAAAGAAAAGACAATCATAGTGCGCGCTCTCCCTTAAATTGGCAAGTTTCTATATCTTACACCTTTTTAATTATTGGTTTCAAATGTTTTTTATCTTTGTGTACTATTTTTGGTCTCTTTTTTGTGTTTGATCGACGTACAAGTGTCTTCCGGGATTCCCTTTTGGAACGTTTTTAATAAAATTAAATTTTTTTACACCTTGGTACTCATTAACGATTGCGCTGTCACGGGATGGTGAATTGGGTGCTGGGTGTCGGTGTAGGGGTCGTAGTGGTTGATTCCTATAACTGACGCCTTTTTATTTATTTTTTGCTTTTTAAAATGTTGGCGGGATATTGAATTTGGTGGGAAGTGATATGTTTTTTAATTTTCTAATTTTATCATTTTGTATAAATTATTTATCACATATTTTATTCGTTGTTAAAGGTTTATTAGTTTAATAGTGTTAAATTTTTGAGAGTTTAATTTTTGTTATACTTATTTGAACATTTTATTTCATAATTTATTTAATTTATTTCTACTATGTGACTGTTTTGCAATTAGCAATGCAATTTTATATTTTTTTGACTTGTTTGAGAGTTACCATTTTCTGACCATTACATCAATTTCCCGAATAAAGATCAGACCAATTTCAACCGTAATCTGTGTGGTGAGTCCAGGTGTTAAATTGTGAGCTCCGCCACATTAGAATTATATATGTTTTTTTCCATTTTAGTCCTGAAGATGAACGAATAAATCGTTCGAAACGTCGACACAGCAGATTCTTGTTGTTTGATTTAATCCACTCCACCCGAAATCCTTTATTATTTAAATAACTTATAGACCAGAAGTAGTTAATTTAGAGTTTTTAATTTTAAACTATTAACAGAATGCTGATCTGCAAGTAAATAACTTATAGAACAGAAGCAGGTAATTTAAAGTTTTAAATTTTAAACTATTAACAAAATGCAGATCTTCAAGTAAATAACTTATAGAACAAAAGTAGTTATTTTAGGGTTTTCAATTTTAAACTATTAACAAAATTCTGATCTTCAAGTAAATAACTTATAGAACAGAAGTAGTTAATTTAGAGTTTTTAATTTTAAACTATTAACAAAATGCAGATCTTCAAGTAAATAACTTATAGAACAAAAATAGTTATTTTAGGGTTTTCAATTTTAAACTATTAACAAAATTCTGATCTTTAAGTAAATAACTTAAGGAACTAAAGTATTAGTTAGAAGATTTTAATTTAAAATTGCTACAAAATTCTTTTCTTCAAGTAAATAACTTATAGAACAGAAGTAGTTAATTTAGAGTTTTTAATTTTAAACTATTAACAAAATGCAGATCTTCAAGTAAATAACTTATAGAACAAACGTAGTTATTTTAGTATTTTCAATTTTGAACTATTAACAAAATTCTGATCTTCAAGTAAATAACTTAAAGAACTAAAGTATTAGTTTGAAGATTTTGATTTTAATTGTCTACATATTTCTGTCCTTTAAGTAAATAACTAAATGAACAAAAGTAGTTAGAGTATAGCTTTAATTTTAAACTATTAACAAAATGCAGATCTTCAAGTAAATAACTTATAGAACAAAAGTAGTTATTTTAGGGTTTTCAATTTTAAACTATTAGCAAAATTCTGATCTTCAAGTAAATAACTTAAAGAACTAAATTATTAGTTAGAAGATTTTGATTTTAAATTGCTTCAAAATTCTTTTCTTCAAGTAAATAACTTATAGAACAAAAGTAGTTATTTTAGGGTTTTCAATTTTAAACTATTAACAAAATTCTGATCTTCAAGTAAATAACTTAAGGAACTAAAGTATTAGTTAGAAGATTTTTATTTTAAATTGCTACAAAATTCTGTTCTTCAAGTAAATAACTTATAGAACAAAAGTAGTTATTTTAGAGTTTTCAATTTTAAACTATTAAGAAAATTCTGATCTTCAAGTAAATAACTTATAGAACAGAAGTAGTTGATTTAGAGTTTTTAATTTTAAACTATTAACAAAATTCTGATCTTCAAGTAAATAACTTAAGGAACTAAAGTATTAGTTAGAAGATTTTGATTTTAAATTGCTACAAAATGCTGTTCTTCAAGTAAATAACTTATAGCACAAAAGTAGTTATTTTAGAGTTTTCAATTTTAAACTATTAACAACATTCTGAACTTCAAGTAAATAACTTATAGAACAGAAGTAGTTGATTTAGAGTTTTTAATTTTAAACTATTAACAAAATTCTGATCTTCAAGTAAATAACTTAAGGAACTAAAGTATTAGTTAGAAGATTTTGATTTTAAATTGCTACAAAATGCTGTTCTTCAAGTAAATAACTTATAGCACAAAAGTAGTTGATTTAGAGTTTTTAATTTTAAACTATTAACAAAATTCTGATCTTCAAGTAAATAACTTAAGGAACTAAAGTATTAGTTAGAAGATTTTTATTTTAAATTGCTACAAAATTCTGTTCTTCAAGTAAATAACTTATAGAACAAAAGTAGATATTTTAGAGTTTTCAATTTTAAACTATTAAGAAAATTCTGATCTTCAAGTAAATAACTTATAGTACAGAAGTAGTTAGATTGGAGTTTTTAAATTTAAACTATTAACAAAATTCTGATCTTCATGTAAATAACTTATAGAACAGAAGTAGTTAATTTAGAGTTTTTAATTTTAAACTATTAACAAAATGCAGATCTTCAAGTAAATAACTTATAGAACAAAAGTAGTTATTTTAGGGTTTTCAATTTTAAACTATTAGCAAAATTCTGATCTTCAAGTAAATAACTTAAAGAACTAAAGTATTAGTTAGAAGATTTTGATTTTAAATTGCTACAAAATTCTGTTCTTCAAGTAAATAACTTATAGAACAAAAGTAGTTATTTTATAGCTTTAATTTTAAACTATTAACAAAATAGTGATTTTCAAGTAAATAACTAATAGAACAAAAGTAGTTAGTTTATAGCTTTAATTTTAAACTATTAACAAAATAGTGATTTTCAAGTAAATAACTTATAGAACAAAAATACTTATTTTAGGGTTTTCAATTTTAAACTATTAGCAAAATTCTGATCTTCAAGTAAATAACTTAAAGAACTAAAGTATTAGTTAGAAGATTTTGATTTTAAATTGCTACAAAATTCTGTTCTTCAAGTAAATAACTTATAGAACAAAAGTAGCTATTTTAGAGTTTTCAATTTTAAACTATTAACAAAATTCTGATCTTCAAGTAAATAACTTATAGAACAGAAGTAGTTAATTTAGAGTTTTTAATTTTAAACTATTAACAAAATGCAGATCTTCAAGTAAATAACTTATAGAACAAAAGTAGTTATTTTAGGGTTTTCAATTTTAAACTATTAACAAAATTCTGATCTTCATGTAAATAACTTATAGAACAGAAGTAGTTAATTTAGAGTTTTTAATTTTAAACTATTAACTAAATACAGATCTTCAAGTAAATAACTTAGAGAACAAAAGTCGTTATTTTAGGGTTTTCAATTTTAAACTATTAACAAAATTCTGATCTTTAAGTAAATAACTTAAGGAACTAAAGTATTAGTTAGAAGATTTTAATTTAAAATTGCTACAAAATTCTTTTCTTCAAGTAAATAACTTATAGAACAGAAGTAGTTAATTTAGAGTTTTTAATTTTAAACTATTAACAAAATGCAGATCTTCAAGTAAATAACTTATAGAACAGAAGTAGTTGATTTAGAGTTTTTAATTTTAAACTATTAACAAAATTCTGATCTTCAAGTAAATAACTTAAGGAACTAAAGTATTAGTTAGAAGATTTTGATTTTAAATTGCTACAAAATGCTGTTCTTCAAGTAAATAACTTATAGCACAAAAGTAGTTATTTTAGAGTTTTCAATTTTAAACTATTAACAACATTCTGAACTTCAAGTAAATAACTTATAGAACAGAAGTAGTTGATTTAGAGTTTTTAATTTTAAACTATTAACAAAATTCTGATCTTCAAGTAAATAACTTAAGGAACTAAAGTATTAGTTAGAAGATTTTTATTTTAAATTGCTACAAAATTCTGTTCTTCAAGTAAATAACTTATAGAACAAAAGTAGTTATTTTAGAGTTTTCAATTTTAAACTATTAAGAAAATTCTGATCTTCATGTAAATAACTTATAGAACAGAAGTAGTTAATTTAGAGTTTTTAATTTTAAACTATTAAACAAATTCAGATCTTTAAGTAAATAATTTATAGAACAAAAATAGTTATTTTAGGGTTTTCAATTTAAAACTATTAACAAAATTCTGATCTTCATGTAAATAACTTATAGAACAGAAGTAGTTAATTTAGGGTTTTTAATTTTAAACTATTAACAAATTGCAGATCTTCAAGTAAATAACTTATAGAACAAAAGTTGTTATTTTAGGGTTTTCAATTTTAAACTATTAACAAAATTCTGATCTTCAAGTAAATAACTTAAAGAACTAAAGTATTAGTTTGAAGATTTTGATTTTAAATTGTCTACATATTTCTGTTCTTTAAGTAAATAACTAAAAGAACAATAGTAGTTAGATTATAGCTTTAATTTTAAACTATTAACAAAATGCAAATCTTCAAGTAAATAACTTATAGAACAAAAGTAGTTATTTTAGGGTTTTCAATTTTAAACTATTAACAAAATTCTGATCTTCAAGTAAATAACTTATAGAACAAAAGTAGTTATTTTAGGGTTATCAATTTTAAACTATTAACAAAATGCAGATCTTCAAGTAAATAACTTATAGAACAAAAGTAGTTATTTTAGGGTTTTCAATTTTAAACTATTAACAAAATTCTGATCTTCAAGTAAATAACTTAAGGAACTAAAGTATTAGTTAGAAGATTTTGATTTTAAACTGCTTCAAATTTCTGTTCTTCAAGTAAATAACTTATAGAACAAAAGTAGTTATTTTAGGGTTTTCAATTTTAAACTATTAACAAAATTCTGATCTTCAAGTTAAAAACTTAAAGAACTAAAGTATTAGTTTGAAGATTTTGATTTTAATTGTCTACATATTTCTGTCCTTTAAGTAAATAACTAAATGAACAAAAGTAGTTAGAGTATAGCTTTAATTTTAAACTATTAACAAAATGCAGATCTTCAAGTAAATAACTTATAGAACAAAAGTAGTTATTTTAGGGTTTTCAATTTTAAACTATTAGCAAAATTCTGATCTTCAACTAAATAACTTAAAGAACTAAATTATTAGTTAGAAGATTTTGATTTTAAATTGCTTCAAAATTCTTTTCTTCAAGTAAATAACTTATAGAACAAAAGTAGTTATTTTAGGGTTTTCAATTTTAAACTATTAACAAAATTCTGATCTTCAAGTAAATAACTTAAGGAACTAAAGTATTAGTTAGAAGATTTTGATTTTAAATTGCTACAAAATGCTGTTCTTCAAGTAAATAACTTATAGCACAAAAGTAGTTATTTTAGAGTTTTCAATTTTAAACTATTAACAACATTCTGAACTTCAAGTAAATAACTTATAGAACAGAAGTAGTTGATTTAGAGTTTTTAATTTTAAACTATTAACAAAATTCTGATCTTCAAGTAAATAACTTAAGGAACTAAAGTATTAGTTAGAAGATTTTTATTTTAAATTGCTACAAAATTCTGTTCTTCAAGTAAATAACTTATAGAACAAAAGTAGTTATTTTAGAGTTTTCAATTTTAAACTATTAAGAAAATTCTGATCTTCATGTAAATAACTTATAGAACAGAAGTAGTTAATTTAGAGTTTTTAATTTTAAACTATTAAACAAATTCAGATCTTTAAGTAAATAATTTATAGAACAAAAATAGTTATTTTAGGGTTTTCAATTTAAAACTATTAACAAAATTCTGATCTTCATGTAAATAACTTATAGAACAGAAGTAGTTAATTTAGGGTTTTTAATTTTAAACTATTAACAAATTGCAGATCTTCAAGTAAATAACTTATAGAACAAAAGTTGTTATTTTAGGGTTTTCAATTTTAAACTATTAACAAAATTCTGATCTTCAAGTAAATAACTTAAAGAACTAAAGTATTAGTTTGAAGATTTTGATTTTAAATTGTCTACATATTTCTGTTCTTTAAGTAAATAACTAAAAGAACAATAGTAGTTAGATTATAGCTTTAATTTTAAACTATTAACAAAATGCAAATCTTCAAGTAAATAACTTATAGAACAAAAGTAGTTATTTTAGGGTTTTCAATTTTAAACTATTAACAAAATTCTGATCTTCAAGTAAATAACTTATAGAACAAAAGTAGTTATTTTAGGGTTATCAATTTTAAACTATTAACAAAATGCAGATCTTCAAGTAAATAACTTATAGAACAAAAGTAGTTATTTTAGGGTTTTCAATTTTAAACTATTAACAAAATTCTGATCTTCAAGTAAATAACTTAAGGAACTAAAGTATTAGTTAGAAGATTTTGATTTTAAACTGCTTCAAATTTCTGTTCTTCAAGTAAATAACTTATAGAACAAAAGTAGTTATTTTAGGGTTTTCAATTTTAAACTATTAACAAAATTCTGATCTTCAAGTTAAAAACTTAAAGAACTAAAGTATTAGTTTGAAGATTTTGATTTTAATTGTCTACATATTTCTGTCCTTTAAGTAAATAACTAAATGAACAAAAGTAGTTAGAGTATAGCTTTAATTTTAAACTATTAACAAAATGCAGATCTTCAAGTAAATAACTTATAGAACAAAAGTAGTTATTTTAGGGTTTTCAATTTTAAACTATTAGCAAAATTCTGATCTTCAAGTAAATAACTTAAGGAACTAAAGTATTAGTTAGAAGATTTTGATTTTAAATTGCTACAAAATGCTGTTCTTCAAGTAAATAACTTATAGCACAAAAGTAGTTGATTTAGAGTTTTTAATTTTAAACTATTAACAAAATTCTGATCTTCAAGTAAATAACTTAAGGAACTAAAGTATTAGTTAGAAGATTTTTATTTTAAATTGCTACAAAATTCTGTTCTTCAAGTAAATAACTTATAGAACAAAAGTAGATATTTTAGAGTTTTCAATTTTAAACTATTAAGAAAATTCTGATCTTCAAGTAAATAACTTATAGTACAGAAGTAGTTAATTTGGAGTTTTTAAATTTAAACTATTAACAAAATTCTGATCTTCATGTAAATAACTTATAGAACAGAAGTAGTTAATTTAGAGTTTTTAATTTTAAACTTTTAACAAAATGCAGATCTTCAAGTAAATAACTTATAGAACAAAAGTAGTTATTTTAGGGTTTTCAATTTTAAACTATTAGCAAAATTCTGATCTTCAAGTAAATAACTTAAAGAACTAAAGTATTAGTTAGAAGATTTTGATTTTAAATTGCTACAAAATTCTGTTCTTCAAGTAAATAACTTATAGAACAAAAGTAGTTATTTTATAGCTTTAATTTTAAACTATTAACAAAATAGTGATTTTCAAGTAAATAACTAATAGAACAAAAGTAGTTAGTTTATAGCTTTAATTTTAAACTATTAACAAAATAGTGATTTTCAAGTAAATAACTTATAGAACAAAAATACTTATTTTAGGGTTTTCAATTTTAAACTATTAGCAAAATTCTGATCTTCAAGTAAATAACTTAAAGAACTAAAGTATTAGTTAGAAGATTTTGATTTTAAATTGCTACATAATTCTGTTCTTCAAGTAAATAACTTATAGAACAAAAGTAGCTATTTTAGAGTTTTCAATTTTAAACTATTAACAAAATTCTGATCTTCAAGTAAATAACTTATAGAACAGAAGTAGTTAATTTAGAGTTTTTAATTTTATACTATTAACAAAATGCAGATCTTCAAGTAAATAACTTATAGAACAAAAGTAGTTATTTTAGGGTTTTCAATTTTAAACTATTAACAAAATTCTGTTCTTCATGTAAATAACTTATAGAACAGAAGTAGTTAATTTAGAGTTTTTAATTTTAAACTATTAACTAAATACAGATCTTCAAGTAAATAACTTAGAGAACAAAAGTCGTTATTTTAGGGTTTTCAATTTTAAACTATTAACAAAATTCTGATCTTTAAGTAAATAACTTAAGGAACTAAAGTATTAGTGAGAAGATTTTAATTTAAAATTGCTACAAAATTCTTTTCTTCAAGTAAATAACTTATAGAACAGAAGTAGTTAATTTAGAGTTTTTAATTTTAAACTATTAACAAAATGCAGGTCTTCAAGTAAATAACTTATAGAACAAACGTAGTTATTTTAGTATTTTCAATTTTGAACTATTAACAAAATTCTGATCTTCAAGTAAATAACTTAAAGAACTAAAGTATTAGTTTGAAGATTTTGATTTTAAATTGTCTACATATTTCTGTTCTATAAGTAAATAACTAAAGAAACAAAAGTAGTTAGAGTATAGCTTTAATTTTAAACTATTAACAAAATGCAGATCTTCAAGTAAATAACTTATAGAACAAAAGTAGTTATTTTAGGGTTTTCAATTTTAAACTATTAGCAAAATTCTGATCTTCAAGTAAATAACTTAAAGAACTAATGTATTAGTTAGAAGATTTTTATTTTAAAGTGCTACAAAATTCTGTTCTTCAAGTAAATAACTTATAGAACAAAAGTAGGTATTTTAGAGTTTTCAATTTTAAACTATTAACAAAATGCAGATCTTTAAGTAAATAACTTATAGAACAAAAATAGTTATTTTAGGGTTTTCAATTTTAAACTATTAACAAAATTCTGATCTTCATGTAAATAACTTATAGAACAGAAGTAGTTAATTTAGAGTTTTTAATTTTAAACTATTAACAAAATTCAGATCTTTAAGTAAATAACTTATAGAACAAAAATAGTTATTTTAGGGTTTTCAATTTTAAACTATTAACAAAATTCTGATCTTCATGTAAATAACTTATAGAACAGAAGTAGTTAATTTAGGGTTTTTAATTTTAAACTATTAACAAAATGCAGATCTTCAAGTAAATAACTTATAGAAAAAAAGTAGTTATTTTAGGGTTTTCAATTTTAAACTATTAACAAAATTCTGATCTTCAAGTAAATAACTTAAAGAACTAAAGTATTAGTTTGAAGATTTTGATTTTAAATTGTCTACATATTTCTGTTCTTTAAGTAAATAACTAAAAGAACAATAGTAGTTAGATTATAGCTTTAATTTTAAACTATTAACAAAATGCAAATCTTCTAGTAAATAACTTATAGAACAAAAGTAGTTATTTTAGGGTTTTCAATTTTAAACTATTAACAAAATTCTGATCTTCAAGTAAATAACTTATAGAACAAAAGTAGTTATTTTAGGGTTATCAATTTTAAACTATTAACAAAATGCAGATCTTCAAGTAAATAACTTATAGAACAAAAGTAGTTATTTTAGGGTTTTCAATTTTAAACTATTAACAAAATTCTGATCTTCAAGTAAATAACTTAAGGAACTAAAGTATTAGTTAGAAGATTTTGATTTTAAACTGCTTCAAATTTCTGTTCTTCAAGTAAATAACTTATAGAACAAAAGTAGTTATTTTAGGGTTTTCAATTTTAAACTATTAACAAAATTCTGATCTTCAAGTTAAAAACTTAAAGAACTAAAGTATTAGTTTGAAGATTTTGATTTTAATTGTCTACATATTTCTGTCCTTTAAGTAAATAACTAAATGAACAAAAGTAGTTAGAGTATAGCTTTAATTTTAAACTATTAACAAAATGCAGATCTTCAAGTAAATAACTTATAGAACAAAAGTAGTTATTTTAGGGTTTTCAATTTTAAACTATTAGCAAAATTCTGATCTTCAACTAAATAACTTAAAGAACTAAATTATTAGTTAGAAGATTTTGATTTTAAATTGCTTCAAAATTCTTTTCTTCAAGTAAATAACTTATAGAACAAAAGTAGTTATTTTAGGGTTTTCAATTTTAAACTATTAACAAAATTCTGATCTTCAAGTAAATAACTTAAGGAACTAAAGTATTAGTTAGAAGATTTTTATTTTAAATTGCTACAAAATTCTGTTCTTCAAGCAAATAACTTATAGAACAAAAGTAGTTATTTTAGAGTTTTCAATTTTAAACTATTAAGAAAATTCTGATCTTCAAGTAAATAACTTATAGAACAGAAGTAGTTGATTTAGAGTTTTTAATTTTAAACTATTAACAAAATTCTGATCTTCAAGTAAATAACTTAAGGAACTAAAGTATTAGTTAGAAGATTTTGATTTTAAATTGCTACAAAATGCTGTTCTTCAAGTAAATAACTTATAGCACAAAAGTAGTTGATTTAGAGTTTTTAATTTTAAACTATTAACAAAATTCTGATCTTCAAGTAAATAACTTAAGGAACTAAAGTATTAGTTAGAAGATTTTGATTTTAAATTGCTTCAAAATTCTTTTCTTCAAGTAAATAACTTATAGAACAAAAGTAGTTATTTTAGGGTTTTCAATTTTAAACTATTAACAAAATTCTGATCTTCAAGTAAATAACTTAAGGAACTAAAGTATTAGTTAGAAGATTTTTATTTTAAATTGCTACAAAATTCTGTTCTTCAAGCAAATAACTTATAGAACAAAAGTAGTTATTTTAGAGTTTTCAATTTTAAACTATTAAGAAAATTCTGATCTTCAAGTAAATAACTTATAGAACAGAAGTAGTTGATTTAGAGTTTTTAATTTTAAACTATTAACAAAATTCTGATCTTCAAGTAAATAACTTAAGGAACTAAAGTATTAGTTAGAAGATTTTGATTTTAAATTGCTACAAAATGCTGTTCTTCAAGTAAATAACTTATAGCACAAAAGTAGTTGATTTAGAGTTTTTAATTTTAAACTATTAACAAAATTCTGATCTTCAAGTAAATAACTTAAGGAACTAAAGTATTAGTTAGAAGATTTTTATTTTAAATTGCTACAAAATTCTGTTCTTCAAGTAAATAACTTATAGAACAAAAGTAGATATTTTAGAGTTTTCAATTTTAAACTATTAAGAAAATTCTGATCTTCAAGTAAATAACTTATAGTACAGAAGTAGTTAATTTGGAGTTTTTAAATTTAAACTATTAACAAAATTCTGATCTTCATGTAAATAACTTATAGAACAGAAGTAGTTAATTTAGAGTTTTTAATTTTAAACTTTTAACAAAATGCAGATCTTCAAGTAAATAACTTATAGAACAAAAGTAGTTATTTTAGGGTTTTCAATTTTAAACTATTAGCAAAATTCTGATCTTCAAGTAAATAACTTAAAGAACTAAAGTATTAGTTAGAAGATTTTGATTTTAAATTGCTACAAAATTCTGTTCTTCAAGTAAATAACTTATAGAACAAAAGTAGTTATTTTATAGCTTTAATTTTAAACTATTAACAAAATAGTGATTTTCAAGTAAATAACTAATAGAACAAAAGTAGTTAGTTTATAGCTTTAATTTTAAACTATTAACAAAATAGTGATTTTCAAGTAAATAACTTATAGAACAAAAATACTTATTTTAGGGTTTTCAATTTTAAACTATTAGCAAAATTCTGATCTTCAAGTAAATAACTTAAAGAACTAAAGTATTAGTTAGAAGATTTTGATTTTAAATTGCTACAAAATTCTGTTCTTCAAGTAAATAACTTATAGAACAAAAGTAGCTATTTTAGAGTTTTCAATTTTAAACTATTAACAAAATTCTGATCTTCAAGTAAATAACTTATAGAACAGAAGTAGTTAATTTTAGAGTTTTTAATTTTATACTATTAACAAAATGCAGATCTTCAAGTAAATAACTTATAGAACAAAAGTAGTTATTTTAGGGTTTTCAATTTTAAACTATTAACAAAATTCTGTTCTTCATGTAAATAACTTATAGAACAGAAGTAGTTAATTTAGAGTTTTTAATTTTAAACTATTAACTAAATACAGATCTTCAAGTAAATAACTTAGAGAACAAAAGTCGTTATTTTAGGGTTTTCAATTTTAAACTATTAACAAAATTCTGATCTTTAAGTAAATAACTTAAGGAACTAAAGTATTAGTGAGAAGATTTTAATTTAAAATTGCTACAAAATTCTTTTCTTCAAGTAAATAACTTATAGAACAGAAGTAGTTAATTTAGAGTTTTTAATTTTAAACTATTAACAAAATGCAGATCTTCAAGTAAATAACTTATAGAACAAACGTAGTTATTTTAGTATTTTCAATTTTGAACTATTAACAAAATTCTGATCTTCAAGTAAATAACTTAAAGAACTAAAGTATTAGTTTGAAGATTTTGATTTTAAATTGTCTACATATTTCTGTTCTATAAGTAAATAACTAAAGAAACAAAAGTAGTTAGAGTATAGCTTTAATTTTAAACTATTAACAAAATGCAGATCTTCAAGTAAATAACTTATAGAACAAAAGTAGTTATTTTAGGGTTTTCAATTTTAAACTATTAGCAAAATTCTGATCTTCAAGTAAATAACTTAAAGAACTAAATTATTAGTTAGAAGATTTTTATTTTAAATTGCTACAAAATTCTGTTCTTCAAGTAAATAACTTATAGAACAGAAGTAGTTAATTTAGAGTTTTTAAATTTAAACTATTAACAAAATGCAAATCTTCAAGTAAATAACTTATAGAATAAAAGTAGTTATTTTAGGGTTTTCAATTTTAAACTATTAACAAAATTCTGATCTTCATGTAAATAACTTATAGAACAGAAGTAGTTAATTTAGAGTTTTTAATTTTAAACTATTAACAAAATGCAGATCTTCAAGTAAATAACTTATAGAACAAAAGTAGTTATTTTAGGGTTTTCAATTTTAAGCTATTAACAAAATTCTGATCTTCAAGTAAATAACTTAAGGAACTAATGTATTAGTTAGAAGATTTTTATTTTAAAGTGCTACAAAATTCTGTTCTTCAAGTAAATAACTTATAGAACAAAAGTAGGTATTTTAGAGTTTTCAATTTTAAACTATTAACAAAATGCAGATCTTTAAGTAAATAACTTATAGAACAAAAATAGTTATTTTAGGGTTTTCAATTTTAAACTATTAACAAAATTCTGATCTTCATGTAAATAACTTATAGAACAGAAGTAGTTAATTTAGAGTTTTTAATTTTAAACTATTAACAAAATTCAGATCTTTAAGTAAATAACTTATAGAACAAAAATAGTTATTTTAGGGTTTTCAATTTTAAACTATTAACAAAATTCTGATCTTCATGTAAATAACTTATAGAACAGAAGTAGTTAATTTAGGGTTTTTAATTTTAAACTATTAACAAAATGCAGATCTTCAAGTAAATAACTTATAGAAAAAAAGTAGTTATTTTAGGGTTTTCAATTTTAAACTATTAACAAAATTCTGATCTTCAAGTAAATAACTTAAAGAACTAAAGTATTAGTTTGAAGATTTTGATTTTAAATTGTCTACATATTTCTGTTCTTTAAGTAAATAACTAAAAGAACAATAGTAGTTAGATTATAGCTTTAATTTTAAACTATTAACAAAATGCAAATCTTCTAGTAAATAACTTATAGAACAAAAGTAGTTATTTTAGGGTTTTCAATTTTAAACTATTAACAAAATTCTGATCTTCAAGTAAATAACTTATAGAACAAAAGTAGTTATTTTAGGGTTTTCAATTTTAAACTATTAACAAAATGCAGATCTTCAAGTAAATAACTTATAGAACAAAAGTAGTTATTTTAGGGTTTTCAATTTTAAACTATTTACAAAATTCTGATCTTCAAGTAAATAAGTTAAGGAACTAAAGTATTAGTTAGAAGATTTTGATTTTAAACTGCTTCAAAATTCTGTTCTTCAAGTAAATAACTTATAGAACAAAAGTAGTTATTTTAGGGTTTTCAATTTTAAACTATTAACAAAATTCTGATCTTCAAGTAAATAACTTAAAGAACTAAAGTATTAGTTTGAAGATTTCGATTTTAAATTGTCTACAAATTTCTGTTCTTTAAGTAAATAACTAATAGAACAAAAGTAGTTAGTTTATAGCTTTAATTTTAAACTATTAACAAAATAGTGATTTTCAAGTAAATAACTTATAGACCAGAAGTAGTTAATTTAGAGTTTTTAATTTTAAACTATTAACAAAATGCAGATCTTCAAGTAAACAACTTATAGAACAAAAATAGTTATTTTAGGGTTTACAATTTTAAACTATTAACAAAATTCTGATTTTCATGTAAATAACTTATAGAACAGAAGTAGTTAATTTAGAGTTTTTAATTTTAAACTATTAACAAAATTCAGATCTTCAAGTAAATAACTTATAGAACAAAAGTAGTTATTTTAGGGTTTTCAATTTTAAACTATTAACAAAATTCTGATCTTCAAGTAAATAACTTAAGGAACTAAAGTATTAGTTAGAAGATTTTGATTTTAAATTGCTACAAAATGCTGTTCTTCAAGTAAATAACTTATAGCACAAAAGTAGTTATTTTAGAGTTTTCAATTTTAAACTATTAACAACATTCTGAACTTCAAGTATATAACTTATAGAACAGAAGTAGTTAATTTAGAGTTTTTAATTTTAAACTATTAACAAAATGCAGATCTTCAAGTAAATAACTTATAGAACAAACGTAGTTAATTTAGAGTTTTTAATTTTAAACTATTAACAAAATGCAGATCTTCAAGTAAACAACTTATAGAACAAAAATAGTTATTTTAGGGTTTACAATTTTAAACTATTAACAAAATTCTGATCTTCATGTAAATAACTTATATAATAGAAGTAGTTAATTTAGAGTTTTTAATTTTAAACTATTAACAAAATTCTGATCTTCAAGTAAATAACTTAAAGAACTAAAGTATTAGTTTGAAGATTTTGATTTTAAATTGTCTACATATTTCTGTTCTTTAAGTAAATAACTAAAAGAACAATAGTAGTTAGATTATAGCTTTAATTTTAAACTATTAACAAAATGCAAATCTTCTAGTAAATAACTTATAGAACAAAAGTAGTTATTTTAGGGTTTTCAATTTTAAACTATTAACAAAATTCTGATCTTCAAGTAAATAACTTATAGAACAAAAGTAGTTATTTTAGGGTTTTCAATTTTAAACTATTAACAAAATGCAGATCTTCAAGTAAATAACTTATAGAACAAAAGTAGTTATTTTAGGGTTTTCAATTTTAAACTATTAACAAAATTCTGATCTTCAAGTAAATAACTTAAGGAACTATAGTATTAGTTAGAAGATTTTGATTTTAAACTGCTTCAAAATTCTGTTCTTCAAGTAAATAACTTATAGAACAAAAGTAGTTATTTTAGGGTTTTCAATTTTAAACTATTAACAAAATTCTGATCTTCAAGTAAATAACTTAAAGAACTAAAGTATTAGTTTGAAGATTTCGATTTTAAATTGTCTACAAATTTCTGTTCTTTAATTAAATAACTAATAGAACAAAAGTAGTTAGTTTATAGCTTTAATTTTAAACTATTAACAAAATAGTGATTTTCAAGTAAATAACTTATAGACCAGAAGTAGTTAATTTAGAGTTTTTAATTTTAAACTATTAACAAAATGCTGATCTTCAAGTAAATAACTTATAGAACAGAAGTAGTTAATTTAGAGTTTTTAATTTTAAACTATTAACAAAATGCAGATCTTCAAGTAAATAACTTATAGAGCAAAATTAGCTATTTTAGGGTTTTTAATTTGAAACTATTAACAAAATTCTGATCTTCAAGTAAATAACTTATAGAACAGAAGTAGTTAATTTAGAGTTTTTAATTTTAAACAATTAACAAAATGCAGATCTTCAAGTAAACAACTTATAGAACAAAAATAGTTATTTTAGGGTTTTGAATTTTAAACTATTAACAAAATTCTGATCTTCATGTAAATAACTTATAGAACAGAAGTAGTTAATTTAGAGTTTTTAATTTTAAACTATTAACAAAATTCAGATCTTCAAGTAAATAACTTATAGAACAAAAGTAGTTATTTTAGGATTTTCAATTTTAAACTATTAACAAAATTATGATCTTCAAGTAAATAACTTAAGGAACTAAAGTATTAGTTAGAAGATTTTGATTTTAAATTGCTACAAAATGCTGTTCTTCAAGTAAATAACTTATAGCACAAAAGTAGTTATTTTAGAGTTTTCAATTTTAAACTATTAACAACATTCTGAACTTCAAGTAAATAACTTATAGAACAGAAGTAGTTGATTTAGAGTTTTTAATTTTAAACTATTAACAAAATTCTGATCTTCAAGTAAATAACTTAAGGAACTAAAGTATTAGTTAGAAGATTTTTATTTTAAATTGCTACAAAATTCTGTTCTTCAAGTAAATAACTTATAGAACAAAAGTAGTTATTTTAGAGTTTTCAATTTTAAACTATTAAGAAAATTCTGATCTTCAAGTAAATAACTTATAGAACAGAAGTAGTTAATTTAGAGTTTTTAAATTTAAACTATTAACAAAATTCTGATCTTCATGTAAATAACTTATAGAACAGAAGTAGTTAATTTAGAGTTTTTAATTTTAAACTATTAACAAAATTCAGATCTTTAAGTAAATAACTTATAGAACAAAAATAGTTATTTTAGGGTTTTCAATTTTAAACTATTAACAAAATTCTGATCGTCATGTAAATAACTTATAGAACAGAAGTAGTTAATTTAGAGTTTTTAATTTTAAACTATTAACAAAATGCAGATCTTCAAGTAAATAACTTATAGAGCAAAATTAGTTATTTTAGGGTTTTTAATTTTAAACTATGAACAAAATTCTGATCTTCAAGTAAATAACTTATAGAACAGAAGTAGTTAATTTAGAGTTTTTAATTTTAAACTATTAACAAAATGCAGATCTTCAAGTAAACAACTTATAGAACAAAAATAGTTATTTTAGGGTTTACAAATTTAAACTATTAACAAAATTATGATCTTCATGTAAATAACTTATAGAACAGAAGTAGTTAATTTAGAGTTTTTAATTTTAAACTATTAACAAAATTCAGATCTTCAAGTAAATAACTTATAGAACAAAAGTAGTTATTTTAGGGTTTTCAATTTTAAACTATTAACAAAATTCTGATCTTCAAGTAAATAACTTAAGGAACTAAAGTATTAGTTAGAAGATTTTGATTTTAAATTGCTACAAAATGCTGTTCTTCAAGTAAATAACTTATAGCACAAAAGTAGTTATTTTAGAGTTTTCAATTTTAAACTATTAACAACATTCTGAACTTCAAGTATATAACTTATAGAACAGAAGTAGTTAATTTAGAGTTTTTAATTTTAAACTATTAACAAAATGCAGATCTTCAAGTAAATAACTTATAGAACAAACGTAGTTATTTTAGTATTTTCAATTTTGAACTATTAACAAAATTCTGATCTTCAAGTAAATAACTTAAAGAACTAAAGTATTAGTTTGAAGATTTTGATTTTAAATTGTCTACATATTTCTGTTCTTTAAGTAAATAACTAAAGGAACAAAAGTAGTTAGAGTATAGCTTTAATTTTAAACTATTAACAAAATGCAGATCTTCAAGTAAATAACTTATAGAACAAAAGTAGTTATTTTAGGGTTTTCAATTTTAAACTATTAGCAAAATTCTGATCTTCAAGTAAATAACTTAAAGAACTAAATTATTAGTTAGAAGATTTTTATTTTAAATTGCTACAAAAATCTGTTCTTCAAGTAAATAACTAATAGAACAGAAGTAGTTAATTTAGAGTTTTTAAATTTAAACTATTAACAAAATGCAAATCTTCAAGTAAATAACTTATAGAATAAAAGTAGTTATTTTAGGGTTTTCAATTTTAAACTATTAACAAAATTCTGATCTTCAAGTAAGTAACTTAAAGAACTAAAGTATTAATTAGAAGATTTTGATTTTAAATTGCTACAAAATTCTGTTCTTCAAGTAAATAACTTATAGAACAAAAGTAGTTATTTTATAGCTTTAATTTTAAACTATTAACAAAATATTGATTTTCAAGTAAATAACTAATAGAACAAAAGTAGTTAGTTTATAGCTTTAATTTTAAACTATTAACAAAATAGTGATTTTCAAGTAAATAACTTATAGAACAAAAATACTTATTTTAGGGTTTTCAATTTTAAACTATTAGCAAAATTCTGATCTTCAAGTAAATAACTTAAAGAACTAAAGTATTAGTTAGAAGATTTTGATTTTAAATTGCTACAAAATTCTGTTCTTCAAGTAAATAACTTATAGAACAAAAGTAGCTATTTTAGAGTTTTCAATTTTAAACTATTAACAAAATTCTGATCTTCAAGTAAATAACTTATAGAACAGAAGTAGTTAATTTGGAGTTTTTAATTTTAAACTATTAACAAAATGCAGATCTTCAAGTAAATAACTTATAGAACAAAAGTAGTTATTTTAGGGTTTTCAATTTTAAACTATTAACAAAATTCTGATCTTCATGTAAATAACTTATAGAACAGAAGTAGTTAATTTAGAGTTTTTAATTTTAAACTATTAACTAAATACAGATCTTCAAGTAAATAACTTAGAGAACAAAAGTCGTTATTTTAGGGTTTTCAATTTTAAACTATTAACAAAATTCTGATCTTTAAGTAAATAACTTAAGGAACTAAAGTATTAGTTAGAAGATTTTAATTTAAAATTGCTACAAAATTCTTTTCTTCAAGTAAATAACTTATAGAACAGAAGTAGTTAATTTAGAGTTTTTAATTTTAAACTATTAACAAAATGCAGATCTTCAAGTAAATAACTTATAGAACAAACGTAGTTATTTTAGTATTTTCAATTTTGAACTATTAACAAAATTCTGATCTTCAAGTAAATAACTTAAAGAACTAAAGTATTAGTTTGAAGATTTTGATTTTAAATTGTCTACATATTTCTGTTCTATAAGTAAATAACTAAAGGAACAAAAGTAGTTAGAGTATAGCTTTAATTTTAAACTATTAACAAAATGCAGATCTTCAAGTAAATAACTTATAGAACAAAAGTAGTTATTTTAGGGTTTTCAATTTTAAACTATTAGCAAAATTCTGATCTTCAAGTAAATAACTTAAAGAACTAAATTATTAGTTAGAAGATTTTTATTTTAAATTGCTACAAAATTCTGTTCTTCAAGTAAATAACTTATAGAACAGAAGTAGTTAATTTAGAGTTTTTAAATTTAAACTATTAACAAAATGCAAATCTTCAAGTAAATAACTTATAGAATAAAAGTAGTTATTTTAGGGTTTTCAATTTTAAACTATTAACAAAATTCTGATCTTCATGTAAATAACTTATAGAACAGAAGTAGTTAATTTAGAATTTTTAATTTTAAACTATTAACAAAATGCAGATCTTCAAGTAAATAACTTATAGAACAAAAGTAGTTATTTTAGGGTTTTCAATTTTAAGCTATTAACAAAATTCTGATCTTCAAGTAAATAACTTAAGGAACTAAAGTATTAGTTAGAAGATTTTTATTTTAAAGTGCTACAAAATTCTGTTCTTCAAGTAAATAACTTAAAGAACTAAAGTATTAGTTAGAAGATTTTGATTTTAAATTGCTACAAAATTCTGTTCTTCAAGTAAATAACTTATAGAACAAAAGTAGTTATTTTATAGCTTTAATTTTAAACTATTAACAAAATAGTGATTTTCAAGTAAATAACTAATAGAACAAAAGTAGTTAGTTTATAGCTTTAATTTTAAACTATTAACAAAATAGTGATTTTCAAGTAAATAACTTATAGAACAAAAATACTTATTTTAGGGTTTTCAATTTTAAACTATTAGCAAAATTCTGATCTTCAAGTAAATAACTTAAAGAACTAAAGTATTAGTTAGAAGATTTTGATTTTAAATTGCTACAAAATTCTGTTCTTCAAGTAAATAACTTATAGAACAAAAGTAGCTATTTTAGAGTTTTCAATTTTAAACTATTAACAAAATTCTGATCTTCAAGTAAATAACTTATAGAACAGAAGTAGTTAATTTAGAGTTTTTAATTTTAAACTATTAACAAAATGCAGATCTTCAAGTAAATAACTTATAGAACAAAAGTAGTTATTTTAGAGTTTTCAATTTTAAACTATTAACAAAATTCTGATCTTCATGTAAATAACTTATAGAACAGAAGTAGTTAATTTAGAGTTTTTAATTTTAAACTATTAACTAAATACAGATCTTCAAGTAAATAACTTAGAGAACAAAAGTCGTTATTTTAGGGTTTTCAATTTTAAACTATTAACAAAATTCTGATCTTTAAGTAAATAACTTAAGGAACTAAAGTATTAGTTAGAAGATTTTAATTTAAAATTGCTACAAAATTCTTGTCTTCAAGTAAATAACTTATAGAACAGAAGTAGTTAATTTAGAGTTTTTAATTTTAAACTATTAACAAAATGCAGATCTTCAAGTAAATAACTTATAGAACAAACGTAGTTATTTTAGTATTTTCAATTTTGAACTATTAACAAAATTCTGATCTTCAAGTAAATAACTTAAAGAACTAAAGTATTAGTTTGAAGATTTTGATTTTAAATTGTCTACATATTTCTGTTCTGTAAGTAAATAACTAAAGGAACAAAAGTAGTTAGAGTATAGCTTTAATTTTAAACTATTAACAAAATGCAGATCTTCAAGTAAATAACTTATAGAACAAAAGTAGTTATTTTAGGGTTTTCAATTTTAAACTATTAGCAAAATTCTGATCTTCAAGTAAATAACTTAAAGAACTAAATTATTAGTTAGAAGATTTTTATTTTAAATTGCTACAAAATTCTGTTCTTCAAGTAAATAACTTATAGAACAGAAGTAGTTAATTTAGAGTTTTTAAATTTAAACTATTAACAAAATGCAAATCTTCAAGTAAATAACTTAAAGAACTAAAGTATTAGTTTGAAGATTTCGATTTTAAATTGTCTACAAATTTCTGTTCTTTAAGTAAATAACTAATAGAACAAAAGTAGTTAGTTTATAGCTTTAATTTTAAACTATTAACAAAATAGTGATTTTCAAGTAAATAACTTATAGACCAGAAGTAGTTAATTTAGAGTTTTTAATTTTAAACTATTAACAAAATGCAGATCTTCAAGTAAACAACTTATAGAACAAAAATAGTTATTTTAGGGTTTACAATTTTAAACTATTAACAAAATTCTGATTTTCATGTAAATAACTTATAGAACAGAAGTAGTTAATTTAGAGTTTTTAATTTTAAACTATTAACAAAATTCAGATCTTCAAGTAAATAACTTATAGAACAAAAGTAGTTATTTTAGGGTTTTCAATTTTAAACTATTAACAAAATTCTGATCTTCAAGTAAATAACTTAAGGAACTAAAGTATTAGTTAGAAGATTTTGATTTTAAATTGCTACAAAATGCTGTTCTTCAAGTAAATAACTTATAGCACAAAAGTAGTTATTTTAGAGTTTTCAATTTTAAACTATTAACAACATTCTGAACTTCAAGTATATAACTTATAGAACAGAAGTAGTTAATTTAGAGTTTTTAATTTTAAACTATTAACAAAATGCAGATCTTCAAGTAAATAACTTATAGAACAAACGTAGTTAATTTAGAGTTTTTAATTTTAAACTATTAACAAAATGCAGATCTTCAAGTAAACAACTTATAGAACAAAAATAGTTATTTTAGGGTTTACAATTTTAAACTATTAACAAAATTCTGATCTTCATGTAAATAACTTATATAATAGAAGTAGTTAATTTAGAGTTTTTAATTTTAAACTATTAACAAAATTCTGATCTTCAAGTAAATAACTTAAAGAACTAAAGTATTAGTTTGAAGATTTTGATTTTAAATTGTCTACATATTTCTGTTCTTTAAGTAAATAACTAAAAGAACAATAGTAGTTAGATTATAGCTTTAATTTTAAACTATTAACAAAATGCAAATCTTCTAGTAAATAACTTATAGAACAAAAGTAGTTATTTTAGGGTTTTCAATTTTAAACTATTAACAAAATTCTGATCTTCAAGTAAATAACTTATAGAACAAAAGTAGTTATTTTAGGGTTTTCAATTTTAAACTATTAACAAAATGCAGATCTTCAAGTAAATAACTTATAGAACAAAAGTAGTTATTTTAGGGTTTTCAATTTTAAACTATTAACAAAATTCTGATCTTCAAGTAAATAACTTAAGGAACTATAGTATTAGTTAGAAGATTTTGATTTTAAACTGCTTCAAAATTCTGTTCTTCAAGTAAATAACTTATAGAACAAAAGTAGTTATTTTAGGGTTTTCAATTTTAAACTATTAACAAAATTCTGATCTTCAAGTAAATAACTTAAAGAACTAAAGTATTAGTTTGAAGATTTCGATTTTAAATTGTCTACAAATTTCTGTTCTTTAATTAAATAACTAATAGAACAAAAGTAGTTAGTTTATAGCTTTAATTTTAAACTATTAACAAAATAGTGATTTTCAAGTAAATAACTTATAGACCAGAAGTAGTTAATTTAGAGTTTTTAATTTTAAACTATTAACAAAATGCTGATCTTCAAGTAAATAACTTATAGAACAGAAGTAGTTAATTTAGAGTTTTTAATTTTAAACTATTAACAAAATGCAGATCTTCAAGTAAATAACTTATAGAGCAAAATTAGCTATTTTAGGGTTTTTAATTTTAAACTATTAACAAAATTCTGATCTTCAAGTAAATAACTTATAGAACAGAAGTAGTTAATTTAGAGTTTTTAATTTTAAACAATTAACAAAATGCAGATCTTCAAGTAAACAACTTATAGAACAAAAATAGTTATTTTAGGGTTTTGAATTTTAAACTATTAACAAAATTCTGATCTTCATGTAAATAACTTATAGAACAGAAGTAGTTAATTTAGAGTTTTTAATTTTAAACTATTAACAAAATTCAGATCTTCAAGTAAATAACTTATAGAACAAAAGTAGTTATTTTAGGATTTTCAATTTTAAACTATTAACAAAATTATGATCTTCAAGTAAATAACTTAAGGAACTAAAGTATTAGTTAGAAGATTTTGATTTTAAATTGCTACAAAATGCTGTTCTTCAAGTAAATAACTTATAGCACAAAAGTAGTTATTTTAGAGTTTTCAATTTTAAACTATTAACAACATTCTGAACTTCAAGTAAATAACTTATAGAACAGAAGTAGTTGATTTAGAGTTTTTAATTTTAAACTATTAACAAAATTCTGATCTTCAAGTAAATAACTTAAGGAACTAAAGTATTAGTTAGAAGATTTTTATTTTAAATTGCTACAAAATTCTGTTCTTCAAGTAAATAACTTATAGAACAAAAGTAGTTATTTTAGAGTTTTCAATTTTAAACTATTAAGAAAATTCTGATCTTCAAGTAAATAACTTATAGAACAGAAGTAGTTAATTTAGAGTTTTTAAATTTAAACTATTAACAAAATTCTGATCTTCATGTAAATAACTTATAGAACAGAAGTAGTTAATTTAGAGTTTTTAATTTTAAACTATTAACAAAATTCAGATCTTTAAGTAAATAACTTATAGAACAAAAATAGTTATTTTAGGGTTTTCAATTTTAAACTATTAACAAAATTCTGATCGTCATGTAAATAACTTATAGAACAGAAGTAGTTAATTTAGAGTTTTTAATTTTAAACTATTAACAAAATGCAGATCTTCAAGTAAATAACTTATAGAGCAAAATTAGTTATTTTAGGGTTTTTAATTTTAAACTATGAACAAAATTCTGATCTTCAAGTAAATAACTTATAGAACAGAAGTAGTTAATTTAGAGTTTTTAATTTTAAACTATTAACAAAATGCAGATCTTCAAGTAAACAACTTATAGAACAAAAATAGTTATTTTAGGGTTTACAAATTTAAACTATTAACAAAATTATGATCTTCATGTAAATAACTTATAGAACAGAAGTAGTTAATTTAGAGTTTTTAATTTTAAACTATTAACAAAATTCAGATCTTCAAGTAAATAACTTATAGAACAAAAGTAGTTATTTTAGGGTTTTCAATTTTAAACTATTAACAAAATTCTGATCTTCAAGTAAATAACTTAAGGAACTAAAGTATTAGTTAGAAGATTTTGATTTTAAATTGCTACAAAATGCTGTTCTTCAAGTAAATAACTTATAGCACAAAAGTAGTTATTTTAGAGTTTTCAATTTTAAACTATTAACAACATTCTGAACTTCAAGTATATAACTTATAGAACAGAAGTAGTTAATTTAGAGTTTTTAATTTTAAACTATTAACAAAATGCAGATCTTCAAGTAAATAACTTATAGAACAAACGTAGTTATTTTAGTATTTTCAATTTTGAACTATTAACAAAATTCTGATCTTCAAGTAAATAACTTAAAGAACTAAAGTATTAGTTTGAAGATTTTGATTTTAAATTGTCTACATATTTCTGTTCTTTAAGTAAATAACTAAAGGAACAAAAGTAGTTAGAGTATAGCTTTAATTTTAAACTATTAACAAAATGCAGATCTTCAAGTAAATAACTTATAGAACAAAAGTAGTTATTTTAGGGTTTTCAATTTTAAACTATTAGCAAAATTCTGATCTTCAAGTAAATAACTTAAAGAACTAAATTATTAGTTAGAAGATTTTTATTTTAAATTGCTACAAAAATCTGTTCTTCAAGTAAATAACTAATAGAACAGAAGTAGTTAATTTAGAGTTTTTAAATTTAAACTATTAACAAAATGCAAATCTTCAAGTAAATAACTTATAGAATAAAAGTAGTTATTTTAGGGTTTTCAATTTTAAACTATTAACAAAATTCTGATCTTCAAGTAAGTAACTTAAAGAACTAAAGTATTAGTTAGAAGATTTTGATTTTAAATTGCTACAAAATTCTGTTCTTCAAGTAAATAACTTATAGAACAAAAGTAGTTATTTTATAGCTTTAATTTTAAACTATTAACAAAATATTGATTTTCAAGTAAATAACTAATAGAACAAAAGTAGTTAGTTTATAGCTTCAATTTTAAACTATTAACAAAATAGTGATTTTCAAGTAAATAACTTATAGAACAAAAATACTTATTTTAGGGTTTTCAATTTTAAACTATTAGCAAAATTCTGATCTTCAAGTAAATAACTTAAAGAACTAAAGTATTAGTTAGAAGATTTTGATTTTAAATTGCTACAAAATTCTGTTCTTCAAGTAAATAACTTATAGAACAAAAGTAGCTATTTTAGAGTTTTCAATTTTAAACTATTAACAAAATTCTGATCTTCAAGTAAATAACTTATAGAACAGAAGTAGTTAATTTGGAGTTTTTAATTTTAAACTATTAACAAAATGCAGATCTTCAAGTAAATAACTTATAGAACAAAAGTAGTTATTTTAGGGTTTTCAATTTTAAACTATTAACAAAATTCTGATCTTCATGTAAATAACTTATAGAACAGAAGTAGTTAATTTAGAGTTTTTAATTTTAAACTATTAACTAAATACAGATCTTCAAGTAAATAACTTAGAGAACAAAAGTCGTTATTTTAGGGTTTTCAATTTTAAACTATTAACAAAATTCTGATCTTTAAGTAAATAACTTAAGGAACTAAAGTATTAGTTAGAAGATTTTAATTTAAAATTGCTACAAAATTCTTTTCTTCAAGTAAATAACTTATAGAACAGAAGTAGTTAATTTAGAGTTTTTAATTTTAAACTATTAACAAAATGCAGATCTTCAAGTAAATAACTTATAGAACAAACGTAGTTATTTTAGTATTTTCAATTTTGAACTATTAACAAAATTCTGATCTTCAAGTAAATAACTTAAAGAACTAAAGTATTAGTTTGAAGATTTTGATTTTAAATTGTCTACATATTTCTGTTCTATAAGTAAATAACTAAAGGAACAAAAGTAGTTAGAGTATAGCTTTAATTTTAAACTATTAACAAAATGCAGATCTTCAAGTAAATAACTTATAGAACAAAAGTAGTTATTTTAGGGTTTTCAATTTTAAACTATTAGCAAAATTCTGATCTTCAAGTAAATAACTTAAAGAACTAAATTATTAGTTAGAAGATTTTTATTTTAAATTGCTACAAAATTCTGTTCTTCAAGTAAATAACTTATAGAACAGAAGTAGTTAATTTAGAGTTTTTAAATTTAAACTATTAACAAAATGCAAATCTTCAAGTAAATAACTTATAGAATAAAAGTAGTTATTTTAGGGTTTTCAATTTTAAACTATTAACAAAATTCTGATCTTCATGTAAATAACTTATAGAACAGAAGTAGTTAATTTAGAATTTTTAATTTTAAACTATTAACAAAATGCAGATCTTCAAGTAAATAACTTATAGAACAAAAGTAGTTATTTTAGGGTTTTCAATTTTAAGCTATTAACAAAATTCTGATCTTCAAGTAAATAACTTAAGGAACTAAAGTATTAGTTAGAAGATTTTTATTTTAAAGTGCTACAAAATTCTGTTCTTCAAGTAAATAACTTATAGAACAAAAGTAGGTATTTTAGAGTTTTCAATTTTAAACTATTAACAAAATGCAGATCTTTAAGTAAATAACTTATAGAACAAAAATAGTTATTTTAGGGTTTTCAATTTTAAACTATTAACAAAATTCTGATCTTCATGTAAATAACTTATAGAACAGAAGTAGTTAATTTAGAGTTTTTAATTTTAAACTATTAACAAAATTCAGATCTTTAAGTAAATAACTTATAGAACAAAAATAGTTATTTTAGGGTTTTCAATTTTAAACTATTAACAAAATTCTGATCTTCATGTAAATAACTTATAGAACAGAAGTAGTTAATTTAGGGTTTTTAATTTTAAACTATTAACAAAATGCAGATCTTCAAGTAAATAACTTATAGAAAAAAAGTAGTTATTTTAGGGTTTTCAATTTTAAACTATTAACAAAATTCTGATCTTCAAGTAAATAACTTAAAGAACAGAAGTAGTTAATTTAGAGTTTTTAATTTTAAACTATTAACAAAATGCAGATCTTCAAGTAAATAACTTATAGAGCAAAATTAGCTATTTTAGGGTTTTTAATTTTAAACTATTAACAAAATTCTGATCTTCAAGTAAATAACTTATAGAACAGAAGTAGTTAATTTAGAGTTTTTAATTTTAAACTATTAACAAAATGCTGATCTTTAAGTAAATAACTTATAGAACAGAAGTAGTTAATTTAGAGTTTTTAATTTTAAACTATTAACAAAATGCAGATCTTCAAGTAAATATCTTATAGAGCAAAATTAGCTATTTTAGGGTTTTTAATTTTAAACTATTAACAAAATTCTGATCTTCAAGTAAATAACTTATAGAACAGAAGTAGTTAATTTAGAGTTTTTAATTTTAAACAATTAACAAAATGCAGATCTTCAAGTAAACAACTTATAGAACAAAAATAGTTATTTTAGGGTTTTGAATTTTAAACTATTAACAAAATTCTGATCTTCATGTAAATAACTTATAGAACAGAAGTAGTTAATTTAGAGTTTTTAATTTTAAACTATTAACAAAATTCTGATCTTCAAGTAAATAACTTAAAGAACTAAAGTATTAGTTAGAAGATTTTGATTTTAAATTGCTACAAAATTCTGTTCTTCAAGTAAATAACTTATAGAACAAAAGTAGTTATTTTATAGCTTTAATTTTAAACTATTAACAAAATAGTGATTTTCAAGTAAATAACTAATAGAACAAAAGTAGTTAGTTTATAGCTTTAATTTTAAACTATTAACAAAATAGTGATTTTCAAGTAAATAACTTATAGAACAAAAATACTTATTTTAGGGTTTTCAATTTTAAACTATTAGCAAAATTCTGATCTTCAAGTAAATAACTTAAAGAACTAAAGTATTAGTTAGAAGATTTTGATTTTAAATTGCTACAAAATTCTGTTCTTCAAGTAAATAACTTATAGAACAAAAGTAGCTATTTTAGAGTTTTCAATTTTAAACTATTAACAAAATTCTGATCTTCAAGTAAATAACTTATAGAACAGAAGTAGTTAATTTAGAGTTTTTAATTTTAAACTATTAACAAAATGCAGATCTTCAAGTAAATAACTTATAGAACAAAAGTAGTTATTTTAGAGTTTTCAATTTTAAACTATTAACAAAATTCTGATCTTCATGTAAATAACTTATAGAACAGAAGTAGTTAATTTAGAGTTTTTAATTTTAAACTATTAACTAAATACAGATCTTCAAGTAAATAACTTAGAGAACAAAAGTCGTTATTTTAGGGTTTTCAATTTTAAACTATTAACAAAATTCTGATCTTTAAGTAAATAACTTAAGGAACTAAAGTATTAGTTAGAAGATTTTAATTTAAAATTGCTACAAAATTCTTGTCTTCAAGTAAATAACTTATAGAACAGAAGTAGTTAATTTAGAGTTTTTAATTTTAAACTATTAACAAAATGCAGATCTTCAAGTAAATAACTTATAGAACAAACGTAGTTATTTTAGTATTTTCAATTTTGAACTATTAACAAAATTCTGATCTTCAAGTAAATAACTTAAAGAACTAAAGTATTAGTTTGAAGATTTTGATTTTAAATTGTCTACATATTTCTGTTCTGTAAGTAAATAACTAAAGGAACAAAAGTAGTTAGAGTATAGCTTTAATTTTAAACTATTAACAAAATGCAGATCTTCAAGTAAATAACTTATAGAACAAAAGTAGTTATTTTAGGGTTTTCAATTTTAAACTATTAGCAAAATTCTGATCTTCAAGTAAATAACTTAAAGAACTAAATTATTAGTTAGAAGATTTTTATTTTAAATTGCTACAAAATTCTGTTCTTCAAGTAAATAACTTATAGAACAGAAGTAGTTAATTTAGAGTTTTTAAATTTAAACTATTAACAAAATGCAAATCTTCAAGTAAATAACTTATAGAATAAAAGTAGTTATTTTAGGGTTTTCAATTTTAAACTATTAACAAAATTCTGATCTTCATGTAAATAACTTATAGAACAGAAGTAGTTAATTTAGAGTTTTTAATTTTAAACTATTAACAAAATGCAGATCTTCAAGTAAATAACTTATAGAACAAAAGTAGTTATTTTAGGGTTTTCAATTTTAAGCTATTAACAAAATTCTGATCTTCAAGTAAATAACTTAAGGAACTAAAGTATTAGTTAGAAGATTTTTATTTTAAAGTGCTACAAAATTCTGTTCTTCAAGTAAATAACTTATAGAACAAAAGTAGGTATTTTAGAGTTTTCAATTTTAAACTATTAACAAAATGCAGATCTTTAAGTAAATAACTTATAGAACAAAAATAGTTATTTTAGGGTTTTCAATTTTAAACTATTAACAAAATTCTGATCTTCATGTAAATAACTTATAGAACAGAAGTAGTTAATTTAGAGTTTTTAATTTTAAACTATTAACAAAATTCAGATCTTTAAGTAAATAACTTATAGAACAAAAATAGTTATTTTAGGGTTTTCAATTTTAAACTATTAACAAAATTCTGATCTTCATGTAAATAACTTATAGAACAGAAGTAGTTAATTTAGAGTTTTCAATTTTAAACTATTAACAAAATGCAGATCTTTAAGTAAATAACTTATAGAACAAAAATAGTTATTTTAGGGTTTTCAATTTTAAACTATTAACAAAATTCTGATCTTCATGTAAATAACTTATAGAACAGAAGTAGTTAATTTAGAGTTTTTAATTTTAAACTATTAACAAAATTCAGATCTTTAAGTAAATAACTTATAGAACAAAAATAGTTATTTTAGGGTTTTCAATTTTAAACTATTAACAAAATTCTGATCTTCATGTAAATAACTTATAGAACAGAAGTAGTTAATTTAGGGTTTTTAATTTTAAACTATTAACAAAATGCAGATCTTCAAGTAAATAACTTATAGAAAAAAAGTAGTTATTTTAGGGTTTTCAATTTTAAACTATTAACAAAATTCTGATCTTCAAGTAAATAACTTAAAGAACAGAAGTAGTTAATTTAGAGTTTTTAATTTTAAACTATTAACAAAATGCAGATCTTCAAGTAAATAACTTATAGAGCAAAATTAGCTATTTTAGGGTTTTTAATTTTAAACTATTAACAAAATTTTGATCTTCAAGTAAATAACTTATAGAACCGAAGTAGTTAATTTAGAGTTTTTAATTTTAAACTATTAACAAAATGCTGATCTTCAAGTAAATAACTTATAGAACAGAAGTAGTTAATTTAGAGTTTTTAATTTTAAACTATTAACAAAATGCAGATCTTCAAGTAAATAACTTATAGAGCAAAATTAGCTATTTTAGGGTTTTTAATTTTAAACTATTAACAAAATTCTGATCTTCAAGTAAATAACTTATAGAACAGAAGTAGTTAATTTAGAGTTTTTAATTTTAAACAATTAACAAAATGCAGATCTTCAAGTAAACAACTTATAGAACAAAAATAGTTATTTTAGGGTTTTGAATTTTAAACTATTAACAAAATTCTGATCTGCATGTAAATAACTTATAGAACAGAAGTAGTTAATTTAGAGTTTTTAATTTTAAACTATTAACAAAATTCTGATCTTCAAGTAAATAACTTAAAGAACTAAAGTATTAGTTAGAAGATTTTGATTTTAAATTGCTACAAAATTCTGTTCTTCAAGTAAATAACTTATAGAACAAAAGTAGTTATTTTATAGCTTTAATTTTAAACTATTAACAAAATAGTGATTTTCAAGTAAATAACTAATAGAACAAAAGTAGTTAGTTTATAGCTTTAATTTTAAACTATTAACAAAATAGTGATTGTCAAGTAAATAACTTATAGAACAAAAATACTTATTTTAGGGTTTTCAATTTTAAACTATTAGCAAAATTCTGATCTTCAAGTAAATAACTTAAAGAACTAAAGTATTAGTTAGAAGATTTTGATTTTAAATTGCTACAAAATTCTGTTCTTCAAGTAAATAACTTATAGAACAAAAGTAGCTATTTTAGAGTTTTCAATTTTAAACTATTAACAAAATTCTGATCTTCAAGTAAATAACTTATAGAACAGAAGTAGTTAATTTAGAGTTTTTAATTTTAAACTATTAACAAAATGCAGATCTTCAAGTAAATAACTTATAGAACAAAAGTAGTTATTTTAGGGTTTTCAATTTTAAACTATTAACAAAATTCTGATCTTCATGTAAATAACTTATAGAACAGAAGTAGTTAATTTAGAGTTTTTAATTTTAAACTATTAACTAAATACAGATCTTCAAGTAAATAACTTAGAGAACAAAAGTCGTTATTTTAGGGTTTTCAATTTTAAACTATTAACAAAATTCTGATCTTTAAGTAAATAACTTAAGGAACTAAAGTATTAGTTAGAAGATTTTAATTTAAAATTGCTACAAAATTCTTGTCTTCAAGTAAATAACTTATAGAACAGAAGTAGTTAATTTAGAGTTTTTAATTTTAAACTATTAACAAAATGCAGATCTTCAAGTAAATAACTTATAGAACAAACGTAGTTATTTTAGTATTTTCAATTTTGAACTATTAACAAAATTCTGATCTTCAAGTAAATAACTTAAAGAACTAAAGTATTAGTTTGAAGATTTTGATTTTAAATTGTCTACATATTTCTGTTCTGTAAGTAAATAACTAAAGGAACAAAAGCAGTTAGAGTATAGCTTTAATTTTAAACTATTAACAAAATGCAGATCTTCAAGTAAATAACTTATAGAACAAAAGTAGTTATTTTAGGATTTTCAATTTTAAACTATTAGCAAAATTCTGATCTTCAAGTAAATAACTTAAAGAACTAAATTATTAGTTAGAAGATTTTTATTTTAAATTGCTACAAAATTCTGTTCTTCAAGTAAATAACTTATAGAACAGAAGTAGTTAATTTAGAGTTTTTAAATTTAAACTATTAACAAAATGCAAATCTTCAAGTAAATAACTTATAGAATAAAAGTAGTTATTTTAGGGTTTTCAATTTTAAACTATTAACAAAATTCTGATCTTCATGTAAATAACTTATAGAACAGAAGTAGTTAATTTAGAGTTTTTAATTTTAAACTATTAACAAAATGCAGATCTTCAAGTAAATAACTTATAGAACAAAAGTAGTTATTTTAGGGTTTTCAATTTTAAGCTATTAACAAAATTCTGATCTTCAAGTAAATAACTTAAGGAACTAAAGTATTAGTTAGAAGATTTTTATTTTAAAGTGCTACAAAATTCTGTTCTTCAAGTAAATAACTTATAGAACAAAAGTAGGTATTTTAGAGTTTTCAATTTTAAACTATTAACAAAATGCAGATCTTTAAGTAAATAACTTATAGAACAAAAATAGTTATTTTAGGGTTTTCAATTTTAAACTATTAACAAAATTCTGATCTTCATGTAAATAACTTATAGAACAGAAGTAGTTAATTTAGAGTTTTTAATTTTAAACTATTAACAAAATTCAGATCTTTAAGTAAATAACTTATAGAACAAAAATAGTTATTTTAGGGTTTTCAATTTTAAACTATTAACAAAATTCTGATCTTCATGTAAATAACTTATAGAACAGAAGTAGTTAATTTAGGGTTTTTAATTTTAAACTATTAACAAAATGCAGATCTTCAAGTAAATAACTTATAGAAAAAAAGTAGTTATTTTAGGGTTTTCAAATTTAAACTATTAACAAAATTCTGATCTTCAAGTAAATAACTTAAAGAACAGAAGTAGTTAATTTAGAGTTTTTAATTTTAAACTATTAACAAAATGCAGATCTTCAAGTAAATAACTTATAGAGCAAAATTAGCTATTTTAGGGTTTTTAATTTTAAACTATTAACAAAATTCTGATCTTCAAGTAAATAACTTATAGAACAGAAGTAGTTAATTTAGAGTTTTTAATTTTAAACTATTAACAAAATGCTGATCTTCAAGTAAATAACTTATAGAACAGAAGTAGTTAATTTAGAGTTTTTAATTTTAAACTATTAACAAAATGCAGATCTTCAAGTAAATAACTTATAGAGCAAAATTAGCTATTTTAGGGTTTTTAATTTTAAACTATTAACAAAATTCTGATCTTCAAGTAAATAACTTATAGAACAGAAGTAGTTAATTTAGAGTTTTTAATTTTAAACAATTAACAAAATGCAGATCTTCAAGTAAACAACTTATAGAACAAAAATAGTTATTTTAGGGTTTTGAATTTTAAACTATTAACAAAATTCTGATCTTCATGTAAATAACTTATAGAACAGAAGTAGTTAATTTAGAGTTTTTAATTTTAAACTATTAACAAAATTCAGATCTTCAAGTAAATAACTTATAGAACAAAAGTAGTTATTTTAGGATTTTCAATTTTAAACTATTAACAAAATTATGATCTTCAAGTAAATAACTTAAGGAACTAAAGTATTAGTTAGAAGATTTTGATTTTAAATTGCTACAAAATGCTGTTCTTCAAGTAAATAACTTATAGCACAAAAGTAGTTATTTTAGAGTTTTCAATTTTAAACTATTAACAACATTCTGAACTTCAAGTAAATAACTTATAGAACAGAAGTAGTTGATTTAGAGTTTTTAATTTTAAACTATTAACAAAATTCTGATCTTCATGTAAATAACTTATAGAACAGAAGTAGTTAATTTAGAGTTTTTAATTTTAAACTATTAACAAAATTCAGATCTTCATGTAAATAACTTATAGAACAGAAGTAGTTAATTTAGAGTTTTTAATTTTAAACTATTAACAAAATGCAGATCTTCAAGTAAATAACTTATAGAGCAAAATTAGCTATTTTAGGGTTTTTAATTTTAAACTATTAACAAAATTCTGATCTTCAAGTAAATAACTTATAGAACAGAAGTAGTTAATTTAGAGTTTTTAATTTTAAACAATTAACAAAATGCAGATCTTCAAGTAAACAACTTATAGAACAAAAATAGTTATTTTAGGGTTTTGAATTTTAAACTATTAACAAAATTCTGATCTTCATGTAAATAACTTATAGAACAGAAGTAGTTATTTTAGGATTTTCAATTTTAAACTATTAACAAAATTCTGATCTTCAAGTAAATAACTTAAGGAACTAAAGTATTAGTTAGAAGATTTTTATTTTAAATTGCTACAAAATTCTGTTCTTCAAGTAAATAACTTATAGAACAAAAGTAGTTATTTTAGAGTTTTCAATTTTAAACTATTAAGAAAATTCTGATCTTCAAGTAAATAACTTATAGAACAGAAGTAGTTAATTTAGAGTTTTTAAATTTAAACTATTAACAAAATTCTGATCTTCATGTAAATAACTTATAGAACAGAAGTAGTTAATTTAGAGTTTTTAATTTTAAACTATTAACAAAATTCAGATCTTTAAGTAAATAACTTATAGAACAAAAATAGTTATTTTAGGGTTTTCAATTTTAAACTATTAACAAAATTCTGATCGTCATGTAAATAACTTATAGAACAGAAGTAGTTAATTTAGAGTTTTTAATTTTAAACTATTAACAAAATGCAGATCTTCAAGTAAATAACTTATAGAGCAAAATTAGTTATTTTAGGGTTTTTAATTTTAAACTATGAACAAAATTCTGATCTTCAAGTAAATAACTTATAGAACAGAAGTAGTTAATTTAGAGTTTTTAATTTTAAACTATTAACAAAATGCAGATCTTCAAGTAAACAACTTATAGAACAAAAATAGTTATTTTAGGGTTTACAATTTTAAACTATTAACAAAATTCTGATCTTCATGTAAATAACTTATAGAACAGAAGTAGTTAATTTAGAGTTTTTAATTTTAAACTATTAACAAAATTCAGATCTTCAAGTAAATAACTTATAGAACAAAAGTAGTTATTTTAGGGTTTTCAATTTTAAACTATTAACAAAATTCTGATCTTCAAGTAAATAACTTAAGGAACTAAAGTATTAGTTAGAAGATTTTGATTTTAAATTGCTACAAAATGCTGTTCTTCAAGTAAATAACTTATAGCACAAAAGTAGTTATTTTAGAGTTTGCAATTTTAAGCTATTAACAACATTCTGAACTTCAAGTATATAACTTATAGAACAGAAGTAGTTAATTTAGAGTTTTTAATTTTAAACTATTAACAAAATGCAGATCTTCAAGTAAATAACTTATAGAACAAACGTAGTTATTTTAGTATTTTCAATTTTGAACTATTAACAAAATTCTGATCTTCAAGTAAATAACTTAAAGAACTAAAGTATTAGTTTGAAGATTTTGATTTTAAATTGTCTACATATTTCTGTTCTTTAAGTAAATAACTAAAGGAACAAAAGTAGTTAGAGTATAGCTTTAATTTTAAACTATTAACAAAATGCAGATCTTCAAGTAAATAACTTATAGAACAAAAGTAGTTATTTTAGGGTTTTCAATTTTAAACTATTAGCAAAATTCTGATCTTCAAGTAAATAACTTAAAGAACTAAATTATTAGTTAGAAGATTTTTATTTTAAATTGCTACAAAAATCTGTTCTTCAAGTAAATAACTAATAGAACAGAAGTAGTTAATTTAGAGTTTTTAAATTTAAACTATTAACAAAATGCAAATCTTCAAGTAAATAACTTATAGAATAAAAGTAGTTATTTTAGGGTTTTCAATTTTAAACTATTAACAAATTTCTGATCTTCATGTAAATAACTTATAGAACAGAAGTAGTTAATTTAGAGTTTTTAATTTTAAACTATTAACAAAATGCAGATCTTCAAGTAAATAACTTCTTCTTCTTCTTCTTCATCTGCATGTTTTGGGTAAATATACCCGTTACGTCACCATCAATCACTGGTCACTCCATCTTTTTCTAGGTCTTCCGACCTTACGCCGTCCTGTAGTTTTATGTAGGTATAATTGTTTTGGAAGTCGGGTCTCGCTCATCCTCATCAAGTGTTTTTTCCATGTTTCGCGGTATTCTTCTAATTTATTGTTTAGATTGAAAATGCCTAGAGCGTTCCGGATGTCTGTGTTTCGCACTCTGTCTCTTCGGGTGTAGCCCATGATAGATCTTAGAAATCTCATCTCCGCGTGTTGCAGTCGACTTTCCAGTTTCTTTGTCATCACCCACGTTTCACTGCCATAAGTGACTGTAGGTACGGACATCACTTTATAGAACTTTAGAGGCGTGGATTTATTTGTGCATTTACTCAATGTTTGCTTAATTGTTCCATTCAGATAGTTAAATTTCTCGATTTTCTCTTGTATATCTCTCTCCAAGTGTAGGTCTAGCGTGCAGCCCAGAAATTTGAAGTTGTTTACTTGTTCGATAGGTGAATTTTCGAGTACTATTTTAGATCTTATATATTCTTGTCCCCGAAACGCCATTGTTTTTGTTTTAGATTTTGAGACCATCATGTTGTAATTTTTCATAATTTGCTGGAGCTTGTGGAATGCATACTGGAGTGAGTCTTCACTGTCTGCTACCAATATTTGATCGTCCGCGAACAGCATTGTTAGCACCCATTTTTGTCTGTTGATATTGAAGGAGTAAAAGTTTATACTGCTTTTCCACTCTCTAAGAGCGTCGTCTAAATATATGTTAAACAATATCGGCGAGAGGCTACAGCCCTGTCTCAGTCCGCTATTGATATGTCGTAGGTTACTTTCACTTCCTGATATGCATATCTGTGTATCTTTATATATTTCTTTTATGACGTTGACCAGGTGGTGTGGGATACCTCGTTTGCGTAATACTTTCCATAATTTGCTGCGTAGTGCGCGGTCGAATGCTTTGGTATAGTCAATAAATAAGATGTGAGTTTCGCGGTTGAACTCTCTATGTTTTTCCATAATTTGTTTCATGCTGAAAACATTATCTGTGCATGATCGTCCCATTCTAAAACCCGACTGCTCCTCCGATAATATCTGTTCGGCTATTATTTTCAATCTGTTAGTTATGATCTTCGAATATATTTTGTAGGAAGTGTTAAGGAGGCTAATGCCTCTATAGTTTTCGCATGCTGTCCTATCTCCCTTCTTATGAATAGCCTTCACAGTTGCTATTTTCCATTCCGTTGGGATCTTTAGGTTCTTCCAACATTGATTTATCAGCTCCAAAAATCTCTGCTTGAATTCCCCCGACGCGTATTTTATCAGCTCACTACTTACTTTGTCATTTCCTGCCGCCTTTCTATTCTTAGTTACTCTAAGAGCGTCATCAAGTTCTTTCCCTTCTATTGGGTCAACTTGCTCATAATTTTCTTCTACCGTGTCAGATGTTATCTCGTTTTATCGGTTTTTAATTTTAAACTATTAACAAAATTCAGATCTTCAAGTAAATAACTTATAGAACAAAAGTAGTTATTTTAGGGTTTTCAATTTTAAGCTATTAACAAAATTCTGATCTTCAAGTAAATAACTTAAGGAACTAAAGTATTAGTTAGAAGATTTTTATTTTAAAGTGCTACAAAATTCTGTTCTTCAAGTAAATAACTTATAGAACAAAAGTAGGTATTGTAGAGTTTTCAATTTTAAACTATTAACAAAATGCAGATCTTCATGTAAATAACTTATAAAACAGAAGTAGTTAATTTAGAGATTTTAATTTTAAACTATTAACAAAATTCAGATCTTTAAGTAAATAACTTATAGAACAAAAATAGTTATTTTAGGGTTTTCAATTTTAAACTATTAACAAAATTCTGATCTTCATGTAAATAACTTATAAAACAGAAGTAGTTAATTTAGAGATTTTAATTTTAAACTATTAACAAAATTCAGATCTTTAAGTAAATAACTTATAGAACAAAAATAGTTATTTTAGGGTTTTCAATTTTAAACTATTAACAAAATTCTGATCTTCATGTAAATAACTTATAGAACAGAAGTAGTTAATTTAGGGTTTTTAATTTTAAACTATTAACAAAATGCAGATCTTCAAGTAAATAACTTTAAGATTAAAGTATTAGTTTGAAGATTTTGATTTTAAATTGTCTACATATTTCTGTTCTTTAAGTAAATAACTAAAAGAACAATAGTAGTTAGATTATAGCTTTAATTTTAAACTATTAACAAAATGCAAATCTTCTAGTAAATAACTTATAGAACAAAAGTAGTTATTTTAGGGTTTTCAATTTTAAACTATTAACAAAATTCTGATCTTCAAGTAAATAACTTATAGAACAAAAGTAGTTATTTTAGGGTTTTCAATTTTAAACTATTAACAAAATGCAGATCTTCAAGTAAATAACTTATAGAACAAAAGTAGTTATTTTGGGTTTTCAATTTTAAACTATTAACAAAATTCTGATCTTCATGTAAATAACTTATAGAACAGAAGTAGTTAATTTAGGGTTTTTAATTTTAAACTATTAACAAAATTCAGATCTTCAAGTAAATAACTTAAAGAACTAAAGTATTAGTTTGAAGATTTCGATTTTAAATTGTCTACAAATTTCTGTTCTTTAAGTAAATAACTAATAGAACAAAAGTAGTTAGTTTATAGCTTTAATTTTAAACTATTAACAAAATAGTGATTTTCAAGTAAATAACTTATAGACCAGAAGTAGTTAATTTAGAGTTTTTAATTTTAAACTATTAACAAAATGCAGATCTTCAAGTAAATAACTTATAGAGCAAAATTAGCTATTTTAGGGTTTTTAATTTTAAACTATTAACAAAATTCTGATCTTCAAGTAAATGACTTATAGAACAGAAGTAGTTAATTTAGAGTTTTTAATTTTAAACTATTAACAAAATGCAGATCTTCAAGTAAACAACTTATAGAACAAAAATAGTTATTTTAGGGTTTTGAATTTTAAACTATTAACAAAATTCTGATCTTCATGTAAATAACTTATAGAACAGAAGTAGTTAATTTAGAGTTTTTAATTTTAAACTATTAACAAAATTCAGATCTTCAAGTAAATAACTTATAGAACAAAAGTAGTTATTTTAGAATTTTCAATTTTAAACTATTAACAAAATTATGATCTTCACGTAAATAACTTAAGGAACTAAAGTATTAGTTAGAAGATTTTGATTTTAAATTGCTACAAAATGCTGTTCTTCAAGTAAATAACTTATAGCACAAAAGTAGTTATTTTAGAGTTTTCAATTTTAAACTATTAACAACATTCTGAACTTCAAGTAAATAACTTATAGAACAGAAGTAGTTGATTTAGAGTTTTTAATTTTAAACTATTAACAAAATTCTGATCTTCAAGTAAATAACTTAAGGAACTAAAGTATTAGTTAGAAGATTTTTATTTTAAATTGCTACAAAATTCTGTTCTTCAAGTAAATAACTTATAGAACAAAAGTAGTTATTTTAGAGTTTTCAATTTTAAGCTATTAAGAAAATTCTGATCTTCAAGTAAATAACTTATAGAACAGAAGTAGTTAATTAAGAGTTTTTAAATTTAAACTATTAACAAAATTCTGATCTTCATGTAAATAACTTATAGAACAGAAGTAGTTAATTTAGAGTTTTTAATTTTAAACTATTAACAAAATTCAGATCTTTAAGTAAATAACTTATAGAACAAAAATAGTTATTTTAGGGTTTTCAATTTTAAACTATTAACAAAATTCTGATCTTCATGTAAATAACTTATAGAACAGAAGTAGTTAATTTAGAGTTTTTAATTTTAAACTATTAACAAAATGCAGATCTTCAAGTAAATAACTTATAGAGCAAAATTAGTTATTTTAGGGTTTTTAATTTTAAACTATTAACAAAATTCTGATCTTCAAGTAAATAACTTATAGAACAGAAGTAGTTAATTTAGAGTTTTTAATTTTAAACTATTAACAAAATGCAGATCTTCAAGTAAATAACTTATAGAACAAAAGTAGTTATTTTAGGGTTTTCAATTTTAAACTATTAGCAAAATTCTGATCTTCAAGTAAATAACTTAAAGAACTAAAGTATTAGTTAGAAGATTTTGATTTTAAATTGCTACAAAATTCTGTTCTTCAAGTAAATAACTTATAGAACAAAAGTAGTTATTTTATAGTTTTAATTTTAAACTATTAACAAAATAGTGATTTTCAAGTAAATAACTAATAGAACAAAAGTAGTTAGTTTATAGCTTTAATTTTAAACTATTAACAAAATAGTGATTTTCAAGTAAATAACTTATAGAACAAAAATACTTAATTTAGGGTTTTCAATTTTAAACTATTAGCAAAATTCTGATCTTCAAGTAAATAACTTAAAGAACTAAAGTATTAGTTAGAAGATTTTGATTTTAAATTGCTACAAAATTCTGTTCTTCAAGTAAATAACTTATAGAACAAAAGTAGCTATTTTAGAGTTTTCAATTTTAAACTATTAACAAAATTCTGATCTTCAAGTAAATAACTTATAGAACAGAAGTAGTTAATTTAGAGTTTTTAATTTTAAACTATTAACAAAATGCAGATCTTCAAGTAAATAACTTATAGAGCAAAAGTAGTTATTTTAGGGTTTTCAATTTTAAACTATTAACAAAATTCTGATCTTCATGTAAATAACTTATAGAACAGAAGTAGTTAATTTAGAGTTTTTAATTTTAAACTATTAACAAAATGCAGATCTTCAAGTAAATAACTTATAGAACAAAAGTAGTTATTTTAGGGTTTTCAATTTTAAGCTATTAACAAAATTCTGATCTTCAAGTAAATAACTTAATAAACTAAAGTATTAGTTAGAAGATTTTTATTTTAAAGTGCTACAAAATTCTGTTCTTCAAGTAAATAACTTATTGAACAAAAGTAGGTATTTTAGAGTTTTCAATTTTAAACTATTAACAAAATGCAGATCTTTAAGTAAATAACTTATAGAACAAAAATAGTTATTTTAGGGTTTTCAATTTTAAACTATTAACAAAATTCTGATCTTCATGTAAATAACTTATAGAACAGAAGTAGTTAATTTAGAGTTTTTAATTTTAAACTATTAACAAAATTCAGATCTTTAAGTAAATAACTTATAGAACAAAAATAGTTATTTTAGGGTTTTCAATTTTAAACTATTAACAAAATTCTGATCTTCATGTAAATAACTTATAGAACAGAAGTAGTTAATTTAGGGTTTTTAATTTTAAACTATTAACAAAATGCAGATCTTCAAGTAAATAACTTATAGAAAAAAAGTAGTTATTTTAGGGTTTTCAATTTTAAACTATTAACAAAATTCTGATCTTCAAGTAAATAACTTAAAGAACTAAAGTATTAGTTTGAAGATTTTGATTTTAAATTGCTACAAAATTCTGTTCTTTAAGTAAATAACTAAAAGAACAATAGTAGTTAGATTATAGCTTTAATTTTAAACTATTAACAAAATGCAAATCTTCTAATAAATAACTTATAGAACAAAAGTAGTTATTTTAGGGTTTTCAATTTTAAACTATTAACAAAATTCTGATCTTCAAGTAAATAACTTATAGAACAAAAGTAGTTATTTTAGGGTTTTCAATTTGAAACTATTAACAAAATTCTGATCTTCAAGTAAATAACTTAAGGAACTAAAGTATTAGTTAGAAGATTTTGATTTTAAACTGCTTCAAAATTCTGTTCTTCAAGTAAATAACTTATAGAACAAAAGTAGTTATTTTAGGGTTTTCAATTTTAAACTATTAACAAAATTCTGATCTTCAAGTAAATAACTTAAAGAACTAAAGTATTAGTTTGAAGATTTCGATTTTAAATTGTCTACAAATATCTGTTCTTTAAGTAAATAACTAATAGAACAAAAGTAGTTAGTTTATAGCTTTAATTTTAAACTATTAACAAAGTAGTGATTTTCAAGTAAATAACTTATAGACCAGAAGTAGTTAATTTAGAGTTTTTAATTTTAAACTATTAACAAAATGCTGATCTTCAAGTAAATAACTTATAGAACAGAAGTAGTTAATTTAGAGTTTTTAATTTTAAACTATTAACAAAATGCAGATCTTCAAGTAAATAACTTATAGAGCAAAATTAGCTATTTTAGGGTTTTTAATTTTAAACTATTAACAAAATTCTGATCTTCAAGTAAATAACTTATAGAACAGAAGTAGTTAATTTAGAGTTTTGAATTTTAAACTATTAACAAAATTCTGATCTTCATGTAAATAACTTATAGAACAGAAGTAGTTAATTTAGAGTTTTTAATTTTAAACTATTAACAAAATTCAGATCTTCAAGTAAATAACTTATAGAACAAAAGTAGTTATTTTAGGATTTTCAATTTTAAACTATTAACAAAATTATGATCTTCAAGTAAATAACTTAAGGAACTAAAGTATTAGTTAGAAGATTTTTATTTTAAATTGCTACAAAATTCTGTTCTTCAAGTAAATAACTTACAGAACAAAAGTAGTTATTTTAGAGTTTTCAATTTTAAACTATTAAGAAAATTCTGATCTTCAAGTAAATAACTTATAGAACAGAAGTAGTTAATTTAGAGTTTTTAAATTTAAACTATTAACAAAATTCTGATCTTCATGTAAATAACTTATAGAACAGAAGTAGTTAATTTACAGTTTTTAATTTTAAACTATTAGCAAAATTCAGATCTTTAAGTAAATAACTTATAGAACAAAAATAGTTATTTTAGGGTTTTCAATTTTAAACTATTAACAAAATTCTGATCTTCATGTAAATAACTTATAGAACAGAAGTAGTTAATTTAGAGTTTTTAATTTTAAACTATTAACAAAATGCAGATCTTCAAGTAAATAACTTATAGAGCAAAATTAGTTATTTTAGGGTTTTTAATTTTAAACTATTAACAAAATTCTGATCTTCAAGTAAATAACTTATAGAACAGAAGTAGTTAATTTAGAGTTTTTAATTTTAAACTATTAACAAAATGCAGATCTTCAAGTAAACAACTTATAGAACAAAAATAGTTATTTTAGGGTTTACAATTTTAAACTATTAACAAAATTCTGATCTTCATGTAAATAACTTATAGAACAGAAGTAGTTAATTTAGAGTTTTTAATTTTAAACTATTAACAAAATTCAGATCTTCAAGTAAATAACTTATAGAACAAAAGTAGTTATTTTAGGGTTTTCAATTTTAAACTATTAACAAAATTCTGATCTTCAAGTAAATTACTTAAGGAACTAAAGTATTAGTTAGAAGATTTTGATTTTAAATTGCTACAAAATGCTGTTCTTCAAGTAAATAACTTATAGCACAAAAGTAGTTATTTTAGAGTTTTCAATTTTAAACTATTAACAACATTCTGAACTTCAAGTATATAACTTATAGAACAGAAGTAGTTGATTTGGAGTTTTTCTTTTTAAACTATTAACAAAATGCAGATCTTCAAGTAAATAACTTATAGAATAAAAGTAGTTATTTTAGGGTTTTCAATTTTAAACTATTAACAAAATTCTGATCTTCAAGTAAATAACTTATAGAACAGAAGTAGTTAATTTAGAGTTTTCAATTTTAAACTATTAACAAAATTCTGATCTTTAAGTAAATAACTTATAGAACAGAAGTAGTTAATTTAGAGTTTTTAATTTTAAACTATTAACAAAATCCAGATCTTCAAGTAAATAACTTATAGAACAAACGTAGTTATTTTAATATTTTCAATTTTGAACTATTAACAAAATTCTGATCTTCAAGTAAATAACTTAAAGAACTAAAGTATTAGTTTGAAGATTTTGATTTTAAATTGTCTACATATTTCTGTTCTTTAAGTAAATAACTAAAAGAACAAAAGTAGTTAGATTATAGCTTTAATTTTAAACTATTAGCAAAATTCTGATCTTCAAGTAATTACTTAAAGAACTAAAGTATTAGTTTGAAGATTTCGATTTTAAATTGTCTACAAATTTCTGTTCTATAAGTAAATAACTAAAAGGACAATAGTAGTTAGTTTATAGCTTTAATTTTAAACTATTATCAAAATGCTGATTTTCAAGTAAATAACTTATAGACCAGAAGTAGTTAATTTAGAGTTTTTAATTTTAAAATATTAACAAAATGCAGATCTTCAAGTTAATAACTTATAGAACAAAAGTAGTTATTTTAGGGTTTTCAATTTTAAACTATTAACAAAATTCTGATCTTCAAGTAAATAACTTACAGACCAGAAGTAGTTAATTTAGAGTTTTTAATTTTAAACTATTAACAAAATGCTGATCTTCAAGTAAATAACTTATAGAACAGAAGTAGTTAATTCAGAGTTTTTAATTTTAAACTATTAACAAAATGCAGATCTTCAAGTAAACAACTTATAGAACAAAAGTAGTTATTTTAGGGTTTTCAATTTTAAACTATTAACAAAATTCTGATCTTCAAGTAAATAACTTATAGAACAGAAGTAGTTAATTTAGAGTTTTTAATTTTAAACTATTAACAAAATGCAGATCTTCAAGTAAATAACTTATAGAACAAAAGTAGTTATTTTAGGGTTTTCAATTTTAAACTATTAACAACATTCTGATCTTCAAGTAAATAACTTATAGAACAGAAGTAGTTAATTTAGAGTTTTTAATTTTAAACTATTAACAAAATGCAGATCTTCAAGTAAATAACTTATAGAACAAAAATAGTTATTTTAGGGTTTTCAATTTTAAACTATTAACAAAATTCTGATCTTCAAGTAAATATCTTATAGAACAGAAGTAGGTAATTTAGAGTTTTAAATTTTAAACTATTAACAAAATGCAGATCTTCAAGTAATTAACTTATAGAACAGAAGTAGTTAATTTAGAGTTTTTAATTTTAAACTATTAACAAAATGCAGATCTTCAAGTAAATAACTTATAGAACAGAAGTAGTTAATTTAGAGTTTTTAATTTTAAACTATTAACAAAATGCTGATCTTCAAGTAAATAACTTATAGAACAGAAGTAGTTAATTTAGAGTTTTTAATTTTAAACTATTAACAAAATGCTGATCTTCAAGTAAATAACTTATAGAACAGAAGTAGTTAATTCAGAGTTTTTAATTTTAAACTATTAACAAAATGCAGATCTTCAAGTAAATAACTTATAGAACAGAAGTAGTTAATTCAGAGTTTTTAATTTTAAACTATTAACAAAATGCAGATCTTCAAGTAAACAACTTATAGAACAAAAGTAGTTATTTTAGGGTTTTCAATTTTAAACTATTAACAAAATTCTGATCTTCAAGTAAATAACTTATAGAACAGAAGTAGTTAATTTAGAGTTTTTAATTTTAAACTATTAACAAAATGCAGATCTTCAAGTAAATAACTTATAGAACAAAAGTAGTTATTTTAGGGTTTTCAATTTTAAACTATTAACAACATTCTGATATTCAAGTAAATAACTTATAGAACTGAAGTAGTTAATTTAGAGTTTTTAATTTTAAACTATTAACAAAATGCAGATCTTCAAGTAAATAACTTATAGAACAAAAATAGTTATTTTAGGGTTTTCAATTTTAAACTATTAACAAAATTCTGATCTTCAAGTAAATATCTTATAGAACAGAAGTAGGTAATTTAGAGTTTTAAATTTTAAACTATTAACAAAATGCAGATCTTCAAGTAATTAACTTATAGAACAGAAGTAGTTAATTTAGAGTTTTTAATTTTAAACTATTAACAAAATGCAGATCTTCAAGTAAATAACTTATAGAACAGAAGTAGTTAATTTAGGGCTTTTAATTTTAAACTATTAACAAAATGCTGATCTTCAAGTAAATAACTTATAGAACAGAAGTAGTTAATTTAGAGTTTTTAATTTTAAACTATTAACAAAAAGCAGATCTTCAAGTAAATAACTTATAGAACAAAATTAGTTATTTTAGGGTTTTTAATTTTAAACTATTAACAAAATTCTGATCTTCAAGTAAATAACTTATAGAACAGAAGTAGTTAATTTAGAGTTTTTAATTTTAAACTATTAACAAAATGCAGATCTTCAAGTAAACAACTTATAGAACAAAAATAGTTATTTTAGGGTTTTCAATTTTAAACTATTAACAAAATTCTGATCTTCATGTAAATAACTTATAGAACAGAAGTAGTTAATTTAAAGTTTTTAATTTTAAACTATTAACAAAATGCAGATCTTCAAGTAAATAACTTATAGAACAAAAGTAATTATTTTAGGGTTTTCAATTTTAAACTATTAACAAAATTCTGATCTTCAAGTAAATAACTTAAGGAACTAAAGTATTAGTTAGAAGATTTTTATTTTAAATTGCTACAAAATTCTGTTCTTCGTAAATAACTTATAGAACAAAAGTAGTTATTTTAGGATTTTCAATTTTAAACTATTAACAAAATTCTGATCTTCAAATAAATAGCTTAAGGAACTAAAGTATTAGTTAGAAGATTTTTATTTTAAATTGCTACAAAATTCTGTTCTTCAAGTAAATAACTTATAGAACAAAAGTAGTTATTTGAGGGTTTTCAATTTTAAACTATTAACAAAATTCTGATCTTCATGTAAATAACTTATAGAACAGAAGTAGTTAATTTAGAGTTTTTAATTTTAAACTATTAACAAAATTCAGATCTTCAAGTAAATAACTTATAGAACAAAAGTAGTTATTTTAGGATTTTCAATTTTAAACTATTAACAAAATTATGATCTTCAAGTAAATAACTTAAGGAACTAAAGTATTAGTTAGAAGATTTTTATTTTAAATTGCTACAAAATTCTGTTCTTCAAGTAAATAACTTACAGAACAAAAGTAGTTATTTTAGAGTTTTCAATTTTAAACTATTAAGAAAATTCTGATCTTCAAGTAAATAACTTATAGAACAGAAGTAGTTAATTTAGAGTTTTTAAATTTAAACTATTAACAAAATTCTGATCTTCATGTAAATAACTTATAGAACAGAAGTAGTTAATTTACAGTTTTTAATTTTAAACTATTAGCAAAATTCAGATCTTTAAGTAAATAACTTATAGAACAAAAATAGTTATTTTAGGGTTTTCAATTTTAAACTATTAACAAAATTCTGATCTTCATGTAAATAACTTATAGAACAGAAGTAGTTAATTTAGAGTTTTTAATTTTAAACTATTAACAAAATGCAGATCTTCAAGTAAATAACTTATAGAGCAAAATTAGTTATTTTAGGGTTTTTAATTTTAAACTATTAACAAAATTCTGATCTTCAAGTAAATAACTTATAGAACAGAAGTAGTTAATTTAGAGTTTTTAATTTTAAACTATTAACAAAATGCAGATCTTCAAGTAAACAACTTATAGAACAAAAATAGTTATTTTAGGGTTTACAATTTTAAACTATTAACAAAATTCTGATCTTCATGTAAATAACTTATAGAACAGAAGTAGTTAATTTAGAGTTTTTAATTTTAAACTATTAACAAAATTCAGATCTTCAAGTAAATAACTTATAGAAGAAAAGTAGTTATTTTAGGGTTTTCAATTTTAAACTATTAACAAAATTCTGATCTTCAAGTAAATTACTTAAGGAACTAAAGTATTAGTTAGAAGATTTTGATTTTAAATTGCTACAAAATGCTGTTCTTCAAGTAAATAACTTATAGCACAAAAGTAGTTATTTTAGAGTTTTCAATTTTAAACTATTAACAACATTCTGAACTTCAAGTATATAACTTATAGAACAGAAGTAGTTTATTTGGAGTTTTTCTTTTTAAACTATTAACAAAATGCAGATCTTCAAGTAAATAACTTATAGAATAAAAGTAGTTATTTTAGGGTTTTCAATTTTAAACTATTAACAAAATTCTGATCTTCAAGTAAATAACTTATAGAACAGAAGTAGTTAATTTAGAGTTTTCAATTTTAAACTATTAACAAAATTCTGATCTTTAAGTAAATAACTTATAGAACAGAAGTAGTTAATTTAGAGTTTTTAATTTTAAACTATTAACAAAATCCAGATCTTCAAGTAAATAACTTATAGAACAAACGTAGTTATTTTAATATTTTCAATTTTGAACTATTAACAAAATTCTGATCTTCAAGTAAATAACTTAAAGAACTAAAGTATTAGTTTGAAGATTTTGATTTTAAATTGTCTACATATTTCTGTTCTTTAAGTAAATAACTAAAAGAACAAAAGTAGTTAGATTATAGCTTTAATTTTAAACTATTAGCAAAATTCTGATCTTCAAGTAATTACTTAAAGAACTAAAGTATTAGTTTGAAGATTTCGATTTTAAATTGTCTACAAATTTCTGTTCTATAAGTAAATAACTAAAAGGACAATAGTAGTTAGTTTATAGCTTTAATTTTAAACTATTATCAAAATGCTGATTTTCAAGTAAATAACTTATAGACCAGAAGTAGTTAATTTAGAGTTTTTAATTTTAAAATATTAACAAAATGCAGATCTTCAAGTTAATAACTTATAGAACAAAAGTAGTTATTTTAGGGTTTTCAATTTTAAACTATTAACAAAATTCTGATCTTCAAGTAAATAACTTACAGACCAGAAGTAGTTAATTTAGAGTTTTTAATTTTAAACTATTAACAAAATGCTGATCTTCAAGTAAATAACTTATAGAACAGAAGTAGTTAATTCAGAGTTTTTAATTTTAAACTATTAACAAAATGCAGATCTTCAAGTAAACAACTTATAGAACAAAAGTAGTTATTTTAGGGTTTTCAATTTTAAACTATTAACAAAATTCTGATCTTCAAGTAAATAACTTATAGAACAGAAGTAGTTAATTTAGAGTTTTTAATTTTAAACTATTAACAAAATGCAGATCTTCAAGTAAATAACTTATAGAACAAAAGTAGTTATTTTAGGGTTTTCAATTTTAAACTATTAACAACATTCTGATCTTCAAGTAAATAACTTATAGAACTGAAGTAGTTAATTTAGAGTTTTTAATTTTAAACTATTAACAAAATGCAGATCTTCAAGTAAATAACTTATAGAACAAAAATAGTTATTTTAGGGTTTTCAATTTTAAACTATTAACAAAATTCTGATCTTCAAGTAAATATCTTATAGAACAGAAGTAGGTAATTTAGAGTTTTAAATTTTAAACTATTAACAAAATGCAGATCTTCAAGTAATTAACTTATAGAACAGAAGTAGTTAATTTAGAGTTTTTAATTTTAAACTATTAACAAAATGCAGATCTTCAAGTAAATAACTTATAGAACAGAAGTAGTTAATTTAGAGTTTTTAATTTTAAACTATTAACAAAATTCAGATCTTTAAGTAAATAACTTATAGAACAAAAATAGTTATTTTAGGGTTTTCAATTTTAAACTATTAACAAAATTCTGATCTTCATGTAAATAACTTATAGAACAAACGTAGTTATTTTAGTATTTTCAATTTTGAACTATTAACAAAATTCTGATCTTCAAGTAAATAACTTAAAGAACTAATGTATTAGTTTGAAGATTTTGATTTTAAATTGTCTACTTATTTCTGTTCTTTAAGTAAATAACTAAAAGAACAAAAGTAGTTAGATTATAGCTTTAATTTTAAACTTGTAACAAAATGCAGATCTTCAAGTAAATAACTTATAGAACAAAAGTAGTTATTTTAGGGTTTTCAATTTTAAACTATTAGCAAAATTCTGATCTTCAAGTAAATAACTTAAAGAACTAAAGTATTAGTTTGAAGATTTCGATTTTAAATTGTCTACAAATTTCTGTTCTTTAAGTAAATAACTAAAAGGACAATAGTAGTTAGTTTATAGCTTTAATTTTAAACTATCAACAAAATGCTTATTTTCAAGTAAATAACTTATAGACCAGAAGTAGTTAATTTAGAGTTTTTAATTTTAAAATATTAACAAAATGCAGATCTTCAAGTAAATAACTTATAGAACAAAAGTAATTATTTTAGGGTTTTCAATTTTAAACTATTAACAAAATTCTGATCTTCAAGTAAATAACTTAAGGAACTAAAGTATTAGTTAGAAGATTTTTATTTTAAATTGCTACAAAATTCTGTTCTTCGTAAATAACTTATAGAACAAAAGTAGTTATTTTAGGATTTTCAATTTTAAACTATTAACAAAATTCTGATCTTCAAGTAAATAGCTTAAGGAACTAAAGTATTAGTTAGAAGATTTTTATTTTAAATTGCTACAAAATTCTGTTCTTCAAGTAAATAACTTATAGAACAAAAGTAGTTATTTGACGGTTTTCAATTTTAAACTATTAACAAAATTCTGATCTTCAAGTAAATAACTTAAGGAACTAAAGTATTAGTTAGAAGATTTTTATTTTAAATTGCTACAAAATTCTGTTCTTCAAGTAAATAACTTATAGAACAAAAGTAGGTATTTTAGAGTTTTCAATTTTAAACTATTAACAAAATGCAGATGTTTAAGTAAATAACTTATAGAACAAAAATAGTTATTTTAGGGTTTTCAATTTTAAACTATTAACAAAATTCTGATCTTCATGTAAATAACTTATAGAACAGAAGTAGTTAATTTAGAGTTTTTAATTTTAAACTATTAACAAAATTCAGATCTTTAAGTAAATAACTTATAGAACAAAAATAGTTATTTTAGGGTTTTCAATTTTAAACTATTAACAAAATTCTGATCTTCATGTAAATAACTTATAGAACAAACGTAGTTATTTTAGTATTTTCAATTTTGAACTATTAACAAAATTCTGATCTTCAAGTAAATAACTTAAAGAACTAATGTATTAGTTTGAAGATTTTGATTTTAAATTGTCTACTTATTTCTGTTCTTTAAGTAAATAACTAAAAGAACAAAAGTAGTTAGATTATAGCTTTAATTTTAAACTATTAGCAAAATTCTGATCTTCAAGTAAATAACTTAAAGAACTAAAGTATTAGTTTGAAGATTTCGATTTTAAATTGTCTACAAATTTCTGTTCTTTAAGTAAATAACTAAAAGGACAATAGTAGTTAGTTTATAGCTTTAATTTTAAACTATCAACAAAATGCTTATTTTCAAGTAAATAACTTATAGACCAGAAGTAGTTAATTTAGAGTTTTTAATTTTAAAATATTAACAAAATGCAGATCTTCAAGTTAATAACTTATAGAACAAAAGTAGTTATTTTAGGGTTTTCAATTTTAAACTATTAACAAAATTCTGATCTTCAAGTAAATAACTTACAGACCAGAAGTAGTTAATTTATAGTTTTTAATTTTAAACTATTAACAAAATTCTGATCTTCATGTAAATAACTTATAGAACAGAAGTAGTTAATTTAGAGTTTTTAATTTTAAACTATTAACAAAAAGCAGATCTTCAAGTAAATAACTTATAGAACAAAATTAGTTATTTTAGGGTTTTTAATTTTAAACTATTAACAAAATTCTGATCTTCAAGTAAATAACTTATAGAACAGAAGTAGTTAATTTAGAGTTTTTAATTTTAAACTATTAACAAAATGCAGATCTTCAAGTAAACAACTTATAGAACAAAAATAGTTATTTTAGGGTTTTCAATTTTAAACTATTAACAAAATTCTGATCTTCATGTAAATAACTTATAGAACAGAAGTAGTTAATTTAGAGTTTTTAATTTTAAACTATTAACAAAATGCAGATCTTCAAGTAAATAACTTATAGAACAAAAGTAATTATTTTAGGGTTTTCAATTTTAAACTATTAACAAAATTCTGATCTTCAAGTAAATAACTTAAGGAACTAAAGTATTAGTTAGAAGATTTTGATTTTAAATTGCTACAAAATTCTGTTCTTCGTAAATAACTTATAGAACAAAAGTAGTTATTTTAGGATTTTCAATTTTAAACTATTAACAAAATTCTGATCTTCAAGTAAATAACTTAAGGAACTGAAGTATTAGTTAGAAGATTTTTATTTTAAATTGCTACAAAATTCTGTTCTTCAAGTAAATAACTTATAGAACAAAAGTAGTTATTTGAGGGTTTTCAATTTTAAACTATTAACAAAATTCTGATCTTCAAGTAAATAACTTAAAAGGAACTAAAGTATTAGTTAGAAGATTTTTATTTTAAATTGCTACAAAATTCTGTTCTTCAAGTAAATAACTTATAGAACAAAAGTAGGTATTTTAGAGTTTTCAATTTTAAACTATTAACAAAATGCAGATGTTTAAGTAAATAACTTATAGAACAAAAATAGTTATTTTAGGGTTTTCAATTTTAAACTATTAACAAAATTCTGATCTTCAAGTAAATAGCTTAAGGAACTAAAGTATTAGTTAGAAGATTTTTATTTTAAATTGCTACAAAATTCTGTTCTTCAAGTAAATAACTTATAGAACAAAGGTAGTTATTTGAGGGTTTTCAATTTTAAACTATTAACAAAATTCTGATCTTCAAGTAAATAACTTAAGGAACTAAAGTATTAGTTAGAAGATTTTTATTTTAAATTGCTACAAAATTCTGTTCTTCAAGTAAATAACTTATAGAACAAAAGTAGGTATTTTAGAGTTTTCAATTTTAAACTATTAACAAAATGCAGATGTTTAAGTAAATAACTTATAGAACAAAAATAGTTATTTTAGGGTTTTCAATTTTAAACTATTAACAAAATTCTGATCTTCATGTAAATAACTTATAGAACAGAAGTAGTTAATTAAGAGTTTTTAATTTTAAACTATTAACAAAATTCAGATCTTTAAGTAAATAACTTATAGAACAAAAATAGTTATTTTAGGGTTTTCAATTTTAAACTATTAACAAAATTCTGATCTTCATGTAAATAACTTATAGAACAAACGTAGTTATTTTAGTATTTTCAATTTTGAACTATTAACAAAATTCTGATCTTCAAGTAAATAACTTAAAGAACTAATGTATTAGTTTGAAGATTTTGATTTTAAATTGTCTACTTATTTCTGTTCTTTAAGTAAATAACTAAAAGAACAAAAGTAGTTAGATTATAGCTTTAATTTTAAACTATAAACAAAATGCAGATCTTCAAGTAAATAACTTATAGAACAAAAGTAGTTATTTTAGGGTTTTCAATTTTAAACTATTAGCAAAATTCTGATCTTCAAGTAAATAACTTAAAGAACTAAAGTATTAGTTTGAAGATTTCGATTTTAAATTGTCTACAAATTTCTGTTCTTTAAGTAAATAACTAAAAGGACAATAGTAGTTAGTTTAGAGCTTTAATTTTAAACTATCAACAAAACGCTTATTTTCAAGTAAATAACTTATAGACCAGAAGTAGTTAATTTAGAGTTTTTAATTTTAAAATATTAACAAAATGCAGATCTTCAAGTTAATAACTTATAGAACAAAAGTAGTTATTTTAGGGTTTTCAATTTTAAACTATTAACAAAATTCTGATCTTCAAGTAAATAACTTACAGACCAGAAGTAGTTAATTTATAGTTTTTAATTTTAAACTATTAACAAAATTCTGATCTTCATGTAAATAACTTATAGAACAGAGGTAGTTAATTTAGAGTTTTTAATTTTAAACTATTAACAAAAAGCAGATCTTCAAGTAAATAACTTATAGAACAAAATTAGTTATTTTAGGGTTTTTAATTTTAAACTATTAACAAAATTCTGATCTTCAAGTAAATAACTTATAGTACAGAAGTAGTTAATTTAGAGTTTTTAATTTTAAACTATTAACAAAATGCAGATCTTCAAGTAAACAACTTATAGAAAAAAAATAGTTATTTTAGGGTTTTCAATTTTAAACTATTAACAAAATTCTGATCTTCATGTAAATAACTTATAGAACAGAAGTAGTTAATTTAGAGTTTTTAATTTTAAACTATTAACAAAATGCAGATCTTCAAGTAAATAACTTATAGAACAAAAGTAATTATTTTAGGGTTTTCAATTTTAAACTATTAACAAAATTCTGATCTTCAAGTAAATAACTTAAGGAACTAAAGTATTAGTTAGAAGGTTTTGATTTTAAATTGCTACAAAATTCTGTTCTTCGTAAATAACTTATAGAACAAAAGTAGTTATTTTAGGATTTTCAATTTTAAACTATTAACAAAATTCTGATCTTCAAGTAAATAACTTAAGGAACTAAAGTATTAGTTAGAAGATTTTTATTTTAAATTGCTACAAAATTCTGTTCTTCAAGTAAATAACTTATAGAACAAAAGTAGTTATTTGAGGGTTTTCAATTTTAAACTATTAACAAAATTCTGATCTTCAAGTAAATAACTTAAAAGGAACTAAAGTATTAGTTAGAAGATTTTTATTTTAAATTGCTACAAAATTCTGTTCTTCAAGTAAATAACTTATAGAACAAAAGTAGGTATTTTAGAGTTTTCAATTTTAAACTATTAACAAAATGCAGATGTTTAAGTAAATAACTTATAGAACAAAAATAGTTATTTTAGGGTTTTCAATTTTAAACTATTAACAAAATTCTGATCTTCATGTAAATAACTTATAGAACAAACGTAGTTATTTTAGTATTTTCAATTTTGAACTATTAACAAAATTCTGATCTTCAAGTAAATAACTTAAAGAACTAATGTATTAGTTTGAAGATTTTGATTTTAAATTGTCTACTTATTTCTGTTCTTTAAGTAAATAACTAAAAGAACAAAAGTAGTTAGATTATAGCTTTAATTTTAAACTATTAACAAAATGCAGATCTTCAAGTAAATAACTTATAGAACAAAAGTAGTTATTTTAGGGTTTTCAATTTTAAACTATTAGCAAAATTCTGATCTTCAAGTAAATAACTTAAAGAACTAAAGTATTAGTTTGAAGATTTCGATTTTAAATTGTCTACAAATTTCTGTTCTTTAAGTAAATAACTAAAAGGACAATAGTAGTTAGTTTATAGCTTTAATTTTAAACTATTAACAAAATGCTTATTTTCAAGTAAATAACTTATAGACCAGAAGTAGTTAATTTAGAGTTTTTAATTTTAAAATATTAACAAAATGCAGATCTTCAAGTTAATAACTTATAGAACAAAAGTAGTTATTTTAGGGTTTTCAATTTTAAACTATTAACAAAATTCTGATCTTCAAGTAAATAACTTACAGACCAGAAGTAGTTAATTTATAGTTTTTAATTTTAAACTATTAAAAAAATTCTGATCTTCATGTAAATAACTTATAGAACAGAAGTAGTTAATTTAGAGTTTTTAATTTTAAACTATTAACAAAAAGCAGATCTTCAAGTAAATAACTTATAGAACAAAATTAGTTATTTTAGGGTTTTTAATTTTAAACTATTAACAAAATTCTGATCTTCAAGTAAATAACTTATAGAACAGAAGTAGTTAATTTAGAGTTTTTAATTTTAAACTATTAACAAAATGCAGATCTTCAAGTAAACAACTTATAGAACAAAAATAGTTATTTTAGGGTTTTCAATTTTAAACTATTAACAAAATTCTGATCTTCATGTAAATAACTTATAGAACAGAAGTAGTTAATTTAGAGTTTTTAATTTTAAACTATTAACAAAATGCAGATCTTCAAGTAAATAACTTATAGAACAAAAGTAATTATTTTAGGGTTTTCAATTTTAAACTATTAACAAAATTCTGATCTTCAAGTAAATAACTTAAAAGGAACTAAAGTATTAGTTAAAAGATTTTTATTTTAAATTGCTACAAAATTCTGTTCTTCAAGTAAATAACTTATAGAACAAAAGTAGGTATTTTAGAGTTTTCAATTTTAAACTATTAACAAAATGCAGATGTTTAAGTAAATAACTTATAGAACAAAAATAGTTATTTTAGGGTTTTCAATTTTAAACTATTCACAAAATTCTGATCTTCATGTAAATAACTTATAGAACAAACGTAGTTATTTTAGAATTTTCAATTTTGAACTATTAACAAAATTCTGATCTTCAAGTAAATAACTTAAAGAACTAATGTATTAGTTTGAAGATTTTGATTTTAAATTGTCTACTTATTTCTGTTCTTTAAGTAAATAACTAAAAGAACAAAAGTATTAGTTTGAAGATTTCGATTTTAAATTGCTACAAAATTCTGTTCTTCGTAAATAACTTATAGAACAAAAGTAGTTATTTTAGGATTTTCAATTTTAAACTATTAACAAAATTCTGATCTTCAAGTAAATAACTTAAGGAACTAAAGTATTAGTTAGAAGATTTTGATTTTAAATTGCTACAAAATTCTGTTCTTCGTAAATAACTTATAGAACAAAAGTAGTTATTTTAGGATTTTCAATTTTAAACTATTAACAAAATTCTGATCTTCAAGTAAATAACTTAAGGAACTAAAGTATTAGTTAGAAGATTTTGATTTTAAATTGCTACAAAATTCTGTTCTTCAAGTAAATAACTTATAGAACAAAAGTAGGTATTTTAGAGTTTTCAATTTTAAACTATTAACAAAATGCAGATGTTTAAGTAAATAACTTATAGAACAAAAATAGTTATTTTAGGGTTTTCAATTTTAAACTATTAACAAAATTCTGATCTTCATGTAAATAACTTATAGAACAGAAGTAGTTAATTTAGAGTTTTTAATTTTAAACTATTAACAAAATTCAGATCTTTAAGTAAATAACTTATAGAACAAAAATAGTTATTTTGATTCTGATTTCTGTTCCTTAAGTAAATAACTAAAGGAACAAAAGTAGTTAGAGTATAGCTTTAATTTTAAACTATCAACAAAATGCAGATCTTCAAGTAAATAACTTATAGAACAAAAGTAGTTATTTTAGGGTTTTCAATTTTAAACTATTAGCAAAATTCTGATCTTCAAGTAAATAACTTAAAGAACTAAATTATTAGTTAGAAGATTTTGATTTTAAATTGCTTCAAAATTCTTTTCTTCAAGTAAATAACTTATAGAACAAAAGTAGTTATTTTAGGGTTTTCAATTTTAAACTATTAACAAAATTCTGATCTTCAAGTAAATAACTTAAGGAACTAAAGTATTAGTTAGAAGTTTTTTATTTTAAATTGCTACAAAATTCTGTTCTTCATGTAAATAACTTATAGAACAAAAGTAGTTATTTTAGAGTTTTCAATTTTAAACTATTAAGAAAATTCTGATCTTCAAGTAAATAACTTATAGAACAGAAGTAGTTAATTTAGAGTTTTTAAATTTAAACTATTAACAAAATGCATATCTTCAAGTAAATAACTTATAGAACAAAAGTAGTTATTTTAGGGTTTTCAATTTTAAACTATTAACAAAATTCTGATCTTCATGTAAATAACTTATAGAACAGAAGTAGTTAATTTAGAGTTTTTAATTTTAAACTATTAACAAAATGCAGATCTTCAAGTAAATAACTTATAGAACAAAAGTAGTTACTTTAGGGTTTTCAATTTTAAACTATTAACAAAATTCTGATCTTCAAGTAAATAACTTAAGGAACCAAAGTATTAGTTAGTAGATTTTTATTTTAAAGTGCTACAAAATTCTGTTCTTCAAGTAAATAACTTATAGAACAAAAGTAGGTATTTCAGAGTTTTCAATTTTAAACTATTAACAAAATGCAGATCTTTAAGTAAATAACTTATAGAACAAAAATAGTTATTTTAGGGTTTTCAATTTTAAACTATTAACAAAATTCTGATCTTCATGTAAATAACTTATAGAACAGAAGTAGTTAATTTAGAGTTTTTAATTTTAAACTATTAACAAAATTCAGATCTTTAAGTAAATAACTTATAGAACAAAAATAGTTATTTTAGCGTTTTCAATTTTAAACTATTAACAAAATTCTGATCTTCATGTATATAACTTATAGAACAGAAGTAGTTAATTTAGGGTTTTTAATTTTAAACTATTAACAAAATGCAGATCTTCAAGTAAATAACTTATAGAACAAAAGTAGTTATTTTAGGGTTTTCAATTTTAAACTATTAACAAAATTCTGATCTTCAAGTAAATAACTTAAAGAACTAAAGTATTAGTTTGAAGATTTTGATTTTAAATTGTCTACATATTTCTGTTCTTTAAGTAAATAACTAAAAGAACAATAGTAGTTAGATTATAGCTTTAATTTTAAACTATTAACAAAATGCAAATCTTCAAGTAAATAACTTATAGAACAAAAGTAGTTATTTTAGGGTTTTCAATTTTAAACTACAAAATTCTGATCTTCATGTAAATAACTTATAGAACAGAAGTAGTTAATTTAGAGTTTTTAATTTTAAACTATTAACAAAATGCAGATCTTCAAGTAAATAACTTATAGAACAAAAGTAGTTATTTTAGGGTTTTCAATTTTAAACTATTAACAAAATTCTGATCTTCAAGTAAATAACTTAAGGAACTAAAGTATTAGTTAGAAGATTTTTATTTTAAATTGCTACAAAATTCTGTTCTTCAAGTAACTTATAGAAAATAATATAACAATAACTTATAGAACAAAAGTAGTTACTTTAGAGTTTTCAATTTTAAGCTATTAACAAAATACTGATCTTCATGTAAATAACTTATAGAACAGAAGTAGTTAATTTAGAGTTTTTAATTTTAAACTATTAACAAAATGCAGATCTTCAAGTAAATAACTTATAGAACAAAAGTAGTTATTTTAGGGTTTTCAATTTTAAACTATTAGCAAAATTCTGATCTTCAAGTAAATAACTTAAAGAACTAAAGTATTAGTTAGAAGATTTTGATTTTACATTGCTACAAAATTCTGTTCTTCAAGTAAATAACTTATAGAACAGAAGTAGTAAATTTAGAGTTTTTAATTTTAAACTATTAACAAAATGCAGATCTTCAAGTAAATAACTTATAGAACAAACGTAGTTATTTTAGGGTTTTCAATTTTAAACTATTAACAAAATACTGATCTTCATATACTTAACTTATAGAACAGAAGTAGTTAATTTAGAGTTTTTAATTTTAAACTATTAACAAAATGCAGATCTTCAAGTAAATAACTTATAGAACAAAAGTAGTTATTTTAGGGTTTTCAATTTTAAACTATTATAAAATTCTGATCTTCAAGTAAATAACTTAAAGAACTAAAGTATTAGTTAGAAGATTTTGATTTTACATTGCTACAAAATTCTGTTCTTCAAGTAAATAACTTATAGAACAAAAGTAGTTATTTTAGCGTTTTCAATTTTAAACTATTAACAAAATACTGATCTTCATGTAAATAACTTATAGAACAGAAGTAGTTAATTTAGAGTTTTTAATTTTAAACTATTAACAAAATGCAGATCTTCAAGTAAATAACTTAAGGAACTAAAGTATTAGTTAGAAGATTTTGATTTTAAATTGCTACAAAATTCTGTTCTACAAGTAAATAACTTATAGAACAAAAGTAGTTATTTTAGAGTTTTCAATTTTAAACTATTAACAATATTCTGATCTTCAAGTAAATTACTTATAGAACAGAAGTAGTTATTTTAGGGTTTTCAATTTTAAACTATTAACAAAATACTGATCTTCATGTAAATAACTTATAGAACAAAAGTAGTTATTTTAGGGTTTTCAATTTTAAACTATTAACAAAATACTGATCTTCAAGTAAATAACTTATAGAACAGAAGTAGTTAATTTAGGGTTTTCAATTTTAAACTATTAACAAAATACTGATCTTCAAGTAAATAACTTATAGAACAGAAGTAGTTAATTTAGAGTTTTTAATTTTAAACTATTAACAAAATGCAGATCTTCAAGTAAATAACTTATAGAACAAAAGTAGTTATTTTAGGGTTTTCAATTTTAAACTATTAACAAAATACTGATCTTCATATACTTAACTTATAGAACAGAAGTAGTTAATTTAGAGTTTTTAATTTTAAACTATTATCAAAATGCAGATCTTCAAGTAAATAACTTATAGAACAAAAGTAGTTATTTTAGGGTTTTCAATTTTAAACTATTAGCAAAATTCTGATCTTCTAGTAAATAACTTAAAGAACTAAAGTATTAGTTAGAAGATTTTGATTTTACATTGCTACAAAATTCTGTTCTTCAAGTAAATAACTTATAGAACAAAAGTAGTTATTTTAGGGTTTTCAATTTTAAGCTATTAACAAAATACTGATCTTCATGTAAATAACTTATAGAACAGAAGTAGTTAATTTAGAGTTTTTAATTTTAAACTATTAACAAAATGCAGATCTTCAAGTAAATAACTTATAGAACAAAAGTAGTTATTTTAGGGTTTTCAATTTTAAACTATTAGCAAAATTCTGATCTTCAAGTAAATAACTTAAAAAACTAAAGTATTAGTTAGAAGATTTTGATTTTACATTGCTACAAAATTCTGTTCTTCAAGTAAATAACTTATAGAACAGAAGTAGTAAATTTAGAGTTTAAATTTTAAACTATTAACAAAATGCAGATCTTCAAGTAAATAACTTATAGAACAAAAGTAGTTATTTTAGGGTTTTCAATTTTAAACTATTAACAAAATACTGATCTTCATATACTTAACTTATAGAACAGAAGTAGTTAATTTAGAGTTTTTAATTTTAAACTATTAACAATATTCTGATCTTCAAGTAAATAACTTATAGAACAAAAGTAGTTATTTTAGGGTTTTCAATTTTAAACTATTAACAAAATACTGATCTTCATATACTTAACTTATAGAACAGAAGTAGTTAATTTAGAGTTTTTAATTTTAAACTATTAACAAAATGCAGATCTTCAAGTAAATAACTTATAGAACAAAAGTAGTTATTTTAGGGTTTTCAATTTTAAACTTTTAGCAAAATTCTGATCTTCCAGTAAATAACTTAAAGAACTAAAGTATTAGTTAGAAGATTTTGATTTTACATTGCTACAAAATTCTGTTCTTCAAGTAAATAACTTATAGAACAAAAGTAGTTATTTTAGGGTTTTCAATTTTAAGCTATTAACAAAATAATGATCTTCATGTAAATAACTTATAGAACAGAAGTAGTTAATTTAGAGTTTTTAATTTTAAACTATTAACAAAATGCAGATCTTCAAGTAAATAACTTATAGAACAAAAGTAGTTATTTTAGGGTTTTCAATTTTAAACTATTAGCAAAATTCTGATCTTCAAGTAAATAACTTAAAGAACTAAAGTATTAGATAGAAGATTTTGATTTTACATTGCTACAAAATTCTGTTCTTCAAGTAAATAACTTATAGAACAGAAGTAGTAAATTTAGAGTTTTTAATTTTAAACTATTAACAAAATGCAGATCTTCAAGTAAATAACTTATAGAACAAAAGTAGTTATTTTAGGGTTTTCAATTTTAAACTATTAACAAAATACTGATCTTCATATACTTAACTTATAGAACAGAAGTAGTTAATTTAGAGTTTTTAATTTTAAACTATTAACAAAATGCAGATCTTCAAGTAAATAACTTATAGAACAAAAGTAGTTATTTTAGGGTTTTCAATTTTAAACTATTAGCAAAATTCTGATCTTCCAGTAAATAACTTAAAGAACTAAAGTATTAGTTAGAAGATTTTGATTTTACATTGCTACAAAATTCTGTTCTTCAAGTAAATAACTTATAGAACAAAAGTAGTTATTTTAGGGTTTTCAATTTTAAGCTATTAACAAAATACTGATCTTCATGTAAATAACTTATAGAACAGAAGTAGTTAATTTAGAGTTTTTAATTTTAAACTATTAACAAAATGCAGATCTTCAAGTAAATAACTTATAGAACAAAAGTAGTTATTTTAGGGTTTTCAATTTTAAACTATTAGCAAAATTCTGATCTTCAAGTAAATAACTTAAGGAACTAAAGTATTAGTTAGAAGATTTTGATTTTAAATTGCTACAAAATTCTGTTCTACAAGTAAATAACTTATAGAACAAAAGTAGTTATTTTAGAGTTTTTAATTTTAAACTATTAACAATATTCTGATCTTCAAGTAAATAACTTATAGAACAGAAGTAGTTATTTTAGGGTTTTCAATTTTAAACTATTAACAAAATACTGATCTTCATGTAAATAACTTATAGAACAGAAGTAGTTAATTTAGAGTTTTTAATTTTAAACTATTAACGAAATGCAGATCTTCAATTAAATAACTTATAGAACAAAAGTAGTTATTTTAGGGTTTTCAATTTTAAACTATTAGCAAAATTCTGATCTTCAAGTAAATAACTTAAAGAACTAAAGTATTAGTTAGAAGATTTTGATTATACATTGCTACAAAATTCTGTTTTTCAAGTAAATAACTTATAGAACAGAAGTAGTAAATTTAGAGTTTTTAATTTTAAACTATTAACAAAATGCAGATCTTCAAGTAAATAACTTATAGAACAAAAGTAGTTATTTTAGGGTTTTCAATTTTAAACTATTAACAAAATACTGATCTTCATATACTTAACTTATAGAACAGAAGTAGTTAATTTAGAGTTTTTAATTTTAAACTATTAACAAAATGCAGATCTTCAAGTAAATAACTTATAGAACAAAAGTAGTTATTTTAGGGTTTTCAATTTTAAACTATTAGCAAAATTCTGATCTTCCAGTAAATAACTTAAAGAACTAAAGTATTAGTTAGAAGATTTTGATTTTACATTGCTACAAAATTCTGTTCTTCAAGTAAATAACTTATAGAACAAAAGTAGTTATTTTAGGGTTTTCAATTTTAAGCTATTAACAAAATACTGATCTTCATGTAAATAACTTATAGAACAGAAGTAGTTAATTTAGAGTTTTTAATTTTAAACTATTAACAAAATGCAGATCTTCAAGTAAATAACTTATAGAACAAAAGTAGTTATTTTAGGGTTTTCAATTTTAAACTATTAACAAAATTCTGATCTTCAATTAAATCACTTAAGGAACTAAAGTATTAGTTAGAAGATTTTGATTTTAAATTGCTACAAAATTCTGTTCTACAAGTAAATAACTTATAGAACAAAAGTAGTTATTTTAGAGTTTTCAATTTTAAACTATTAACAATATTCTGATCTTCAAGTAAATAACTTATAGAACAGAAGTAGTTATTTTAGGGTTTTCAATTTTAAACTATTAACAAAATACTGATCTTCATGTAAATAACTTATAGAACAGAAGTAGTTAATTTAGAGTTTTTAATTTTAAACTATTAACAAAATTCTGATCTTCAAGTAAATAACTTAAAGAACTAAAGTATTAGTTAGAAGATTTTGATTTTACATTGCTACAAAATTCTGTTCTTCAAGTAAATAACTTATAGAACAAAAGTAGTTATTTTAGAGTTTTCAATTTTAAACTATTAACAATATTCTGATCTTCAAGTAAATAACTTATAGAACAGAAGTAGTTAATTTAGAGTTTTTAATTTTAAACTATTAACAAAATCCAGATCTTCAAGTAAATAACTTATAGAACAAAAGTAGTTAATTTAGAGTTTTTAATTTTAAACTATTAACAAAATTCTGTTCTTCAAGTAAATAACTTATAGAACAAAAGTAGTTATTTTAGAGTTTTCAATTTTAAAATATTAACAAAATTCTGATCTTCAAGTAAATAACTTATAGAACAGAAGTAGTTAATTTAGAGTTTTTAATTTTAAACTACTAACAAAATGCAGATCTTCAAGCAAATAACTTATAGAACAAAATTAGTTATTTTAGGGTTTTCAATTTTAAACTATTAACAAAATACTGATCTTCATATACTTAACTTATAGAACAGAAGTAGTTAATTTAGAGTTTTTAATTTTAAACTATTAACAAAATGCAGATCTTCAAGTAAATAACTTATAGAATAAAAGTAGTTATTTTAGGGTTTTCAATTTTAAACTATTAACAAAATGCAGATCTTCAAGTAAATAACTTATAGAAAAAAGTAGTTATTATAGGGTTTTCAATTTTAAACTATTAGCAAAATTCTGATCTTCAAGTAAATAACTTATAGAACAGAAGTAGTTAATTTAGAGTTTTTAATTTTAAACTATTAACAAAATGCAGATCTTCAAGTAAATAACTTATAGAACAAAAGTAGTTATTTTAGGGTTTTCAATTTTAAACTATTAACAAAATACTGATCTTCATGTAAATAACTTATTGAACAGAAGTAGTTAATTTAGAGTTTTTAATTTTAAACTATTAACAAAATGCAGATCTTCAAGTAAATAACTTATAGAACAAAAGTAGTTATTTTAGGGTTTTTAATTTTAAACTATTAGCAAAATTCTGATCTTAAAGTAAATAACTTAAAGAACTAAAGTATTAGATACAAGATTTTGATTTTACATTGCTACAAAATTCTGTTCTTCAAGTAAATAACTTATAGAACAGAAGTAGTAAATTTAGAGTTTTTAATTTTAAACTATTAACAAAATGCAGATCTTCAAGTAAATAACTTATAGAACAAAAGTAGTTATTTTAGGGTTTTCAATTTTAAACTATTAACAAAATACTGATCTTCATATACTTAACTTATAGAACAGAAGTAGTTAATTTAGAGTTTTTAATTTTAAACTATTAACAAAATGCAGATCTTCAAGTAAATAACTTATAGAACAAAAGTAGTTATTTTAGGGTTTTCAATTTTAAACTATTAGCAAAATTCTGATCTTCCAGTAAATAACTTAAAGAACTAAAGTATTAGTTAGAAGATTTTGATTTTACATTGCTACAAAATTCTGTTCTTCAAGTAAATAACTTATAGAACAAAAGTAGTTATTTTAGGGTTTTCAATTTTAAGCTATTAACAAAATACTGATCTTCATGTAAATAACTTATAGAACAGAAGTAGTTAATTTAGAGTTTTTAATTTTAAACTATTAACAAAATGCAGATCTTCAAGTAAATAACTTATAGAACAAAAGTAGTTATTTTAGGGTTTTCAATTTTAAACTATTAGCAAAATTCTGATCTTCAAGTAAATAACTTAAGGAACTAAAGTATTAGTTAGAAGATTTTGATTTTAAATTGCTACAAAATTCTGTTCTACAAGTAAATAACTTATAGAACAAAAGTAGTTATTTTAGAGTTTTTAATTTTAAACTATTAACAATATTCTGATCTTCAAGTAAATAACTTATAGAACAGAAGTAGTTATTTTAGGGTTTTCAATTTTAAACTATTAACAAAATACTGATCTTCATGTAAATAACTTATAGAACAGAAGTAGTTAATTTAGAGTTTTTAATTTTAAACTATTAACGAAATGCAGATCTTCAAGTAAATAACTTATAGAACAAAAGTAGTTATTTTAGGGTTTTCAATTTTAAACTATTAGCAAAATTCTGATCTTCAAGTAAATAACTTAAAGAACTAAAGTATTAGTTAGAAGATTTTGATTATACATTGCTACAAAATTCTGTTTTTCAAGTAAATAACTTATAGAACAGAAGTAGTAAATTTAGAGTTTTTAATTTTAAACTATTAACAAAATGCAGATCTTCAAGTAAATAACTTATAGAACAAAAGTAGTTATTTTAGGGTTTTCAATTTTAAACTATTAACAAAATACTGATCTTCATATACTTAACTTATAGAACAGAAGTAGTTAATTTAGAGTTTTTAATTTTAAACTATTAACAAAATGCAGATCTTCAAGTAAATAACTTATAGAACAAAAGTAGTTATTTTAGGGTTTTCAATTTTAAACTATTAGCAAAATTCTGATCTTCCAGTAAATAACTTAAAGAACTAAAGTATTAGTTAGAAGATTTTGATTTTACATTGCTACAAAATTCTGTTCTTCAAGTAAATAACTTATAGAACAAAAGTAGTTATTTTAGGGTTTTCAATTTTAAGCTATTAACAAAATACTGATCTTCATGTAAATAACTTATAGAACAGAAGTAGTTAATTTAGAGTTTTTAATTTTAAACTATTAACAAAATGCAGATCTTCAAGTAAATAACTTATAGAACAAAAGTAGTTATTTTAGGGTTTTCAATTTTAAACTATTAACAAAATTCTGATCTTCAATTAAATCACTTAAGGAACTAAAGTATTAGTTAGAAGATTTTGATTTTAAATTGCTACAAAATTCTGTTCTACAAGTAAATAACTTATAGAACAAAAGTAGTTATTTTAGAGTTTTCAATTTTAAACTATTAACAATATTCTGATCTTCAAGTAAATAACTTATAGAACAGAAGTAGTTATTTTAGGGTTTTCAATTTTAAACTATTAACAAAATACTGATCTTCATGTAAATAACTTATAGAACAGAAGTAGTTAATTTAGAGTTTTTAATTTTAAACTATTAACAAAATTCTGATCTTCAAGTAAATAACTTAAAGAACTAAAGTATTAGTTAGAAGATTTTGATTTTACATTGCTACAAAATTCTGTTCTTCAAGTAAATAACTTATAGAACAAAAGTAGTTATTTTAGAGTTTTCAATTTTAAACTATTAACAATATTCTGATCTTCAAGTAAATAACTTATAGAACAGAAGTAGTTAATTTAGAGTTTTTAATTTTAAACTATTAACAAAATCCAGATCTTCAAGTAAATAACTTATAGAACAAAAGTAGTTAATTTAGAGTTTTTAATTTTAAACTATTAACAAAATTCTGTTCTTCAAGTAAATAACTTATAGAACAAAAGTAGTTATTTTAGAGTTTTCAATTTTAAAATATTAACAAAATTCTGATCTTCAAGTAAATAACTTATAGAACAGAAGTAGTTAATTTAGAGTTTTTAATTTTAAACTACTAACAAAATGCAGATCTTCAAGCAAATAACTTATAGAACAAAATTAGTTATTTTAGGGTTTTCAATTTTAAACTATTAACAAAATACTGATCTTCATATACTTAACTTATAGAACAGAAGTAGTTAATTTAGAGTTTTTAATTTTAAACTATTAACAAAATGCAGATCTTCAAGTAAATAACTTATAGAACAAAAGTAGTTATTTTAGGGTTTTCAATTTTAAACTATTAACAAAATGCAGATCTTCAAGTAAATAACTTATAGAAAAAAGTAGTTATTATAGGGTTTTCAATTTTAAACTATTAGCAAAATTCTGATCTTCAAGTAAATAACTTATAGAACAGAAGTAGTTAATTTAGAGTTTTTAATTTTAAACTATTAACAAAATGCAGATCTTCAAGTAAATAACTTATAGAACAAAAGTAGTTATTTTAGGGTTTTCAATTTTAAACTATTAACAAAATACTGATCTTCATGTAAATAACTTATTGAACAGAAGTAGTTAATTTAGAGTTTTTAATTTTAAACTATTAACAAAATGCAGATCTTCAAGTAAATAACTTATAGAACAAAAGTAGTTATTTTAGGGTTTTTAATTTTAAACTATTAACAAAATTCTGTTCTTCAAGTAAATAACTTATAGAACAAAAGTAGTTATTTTAGAGTTTTCAATTTTAAACTATTAACAAAATTCTGATCTTCAAGTAAATAACTTATAGAACAGAAGTAGTTAATTTAGAGTTTTTAATTTTAAACTACTAACAAAATGCAGATCTTCAAGCAAATAACTTATAGAACAAAATTAGTTATTTTAGGGTTTTCAATTTTAAACTATTATAAAATTCTGATCTTCAAGTAAATAACTTAAAGAACTAAAGTATTAGTTAGAAGATTTTGACTTTACATTGCTACAAAATTCTGTTCTTCAAGTAAATAACCTATAGAACAAAAGTAGTTATTTTAGGGTTTTCAATTTTAAACTATTAACAAAATTCTGATCTTCAAGTAAATAACTTAAAGAACTAAAGTATTAGTTAGAAGATTTTGATTTTACATTGCTACAAAATTCTGTTCTTCAAGTAAATAACTTATAGAACAAAAGTAGTTATTTTAGAGTTTTCAATTTTAAACTATTAACAATATTCTGATCTTCAAGTAAATAACTTATAGAACAGAAGTAGTTAATTTAGAGTTTTTAATTTTAAACTATTAAGAAAATGCAGATCTTCAAGTAAATAACTTATAGAACAAAAGTAGTTAATTTAGAGTTTTTAATTTTAAACTATTAACAAAATTCTGTTCTTCAAGTAAATAACTTAAGGAACTAAAGTATTAGTTAGAAGATTTTGATTTTAAATTGCTACAAAATTCTGTTCTACAAGTAAATAACATATAGAACTAAAGTAGTTATTTTAGAGTTTTCAATTTTAAACTATTAACAATATTCTGATCTTCAAGTAAATAACTTATAGAACAAAAGTAGTTATTTTAGGGTTTTTAATTTTAAACTATTAACAAAATGCAGATCTTCAAGTAAATAACTTATAGAACAAAAGTAGTTATTTTAGGGTTTTCAATTTTAAACTATTAACAAAATTCTGATCTTCAAGTAAATAACTTATGGAACTAAAGTATTAGTTAGAAGATTTTGATTTTAAATTGCTACAAAATTCTGTTCTACAAGTAAATAACTTATAGAACTAAAGTAGTTATTTTAGAGTTTTCAATTTTAAACTATCAACAATATTCTGATCTTCAAGTAAATAACTTATAGAACAAAAGTAGTTATTTTAGGGTTTTCAATTTTAAACTATTAACAAAATTCTGATCTTCAAGTGAATAACTTAAGGAACTAAAGTATTAGTTAGAAGATTTTGATTTTAAATTGCTACAAAATTCTGTTCTACAAGTAAATAACTTATAGAACAAAAGTAGTTATTTTAGGGTTTTCAATTTTACACTATTAACAAAATACTGATCTTCATGTAAATAACTTATAGAACAAAAGTAGTTATTTTAGGGTTTTCAATTTTAAACTATTAACAAAATACTGATCTTCAAGTAAATAACTTATAGAACAGAAGTAGTTAATTTAGAGTTTTTAATTTTAAACTATTAACAAAATGCAGATCTTCAAGTAAATAACTTATAGAACAAAAGTAGTTATTTTAGGGTTTTCAATTTTAAACTATTAACAAAATACTGATCTTCATGTAAATAACTTATTGAACAGAAGTAGTTAATTTAGAGTTTTTAATTTTAAACTATTAACAAAATGCAGATCTTCAAGTAAATAACTTATAGAACAAAAGTAGTTATTTTAGGGTTTTTAATTTTAAACTATTAACAAAATTCTGTTCTTTAAGTAAATAACTTATAGAACAAAAGTAGTTATTTTAGAGTTTTCAATTTTAAACTATTAACAAAATTCTGATCTTCAAGTAAATAACTTATAGAACAGAAGTAGTTAATTTAGAGTTTTTAATTTTAAACTACTAACAAAATGCAGATCTTCAAGCAAATAACTTATAGAACAAAATTAGTTATTTTAGGGTTTTCAATTTTAAACTATTATAAAATTCTGATCTTCAAGTAAATAACTTAAAGAACTAAAGTATTAGTTAGAAGATTTTGACTTTACATTGCTACAAAATTCTGTTCTTCAAGTAAATAACCTATAGAACAAAAGTAGTTATTTTAGGGTTTTCAATTTTAAACTATTAACAAAATTCTGATCTTCAAGTAAATAACTTAAAGAACTAAAGTATTAGTTAGAAGATTTTGATTTTACATTGCTACAAAATTCTGTTCTTCAAGTAAATAACTTATAGAACAAAAGTAGTTATTTTAGAGTTTTCAATTTTAAACTATTAACAATATTCTGATCTTCAAGTAAATAACTTATAGAACAGAAGTAGTTAATTTAGAGTTTTTAATTTTAAACTATTAAGAAAATGCAGATCTTCAAGTAAATAACTTATAGAACAAAAGTAGTTAATTTAGAGTTTTTAATTTTAAACTATTAACAAAATTCTGTTCTTCAAGTAAATAACTTAAGGAACTAAAGTATTAGTTAGAAGATTTTGATTTTAAATTGCTACAAAATTCTGTTCTACAAGTAAATAACATATAGAACTAAAGTAGTTATTTTAGAGTTTTCAATTTTAAACTATTAACAATATTCTGATCTTCAAGTAAATAACTTATAGAACAAAAGTAGTTATTTTAGGGTTTTTAATTTTAAACTATTAACAAAATGCAGATCTTCAAGTAAATAACTTATAGAACAAAAGTAGTTATTTTAGGGTTTTCAATTTTAAACTATTAACAAAATTCTGATCTTCAAGTAAATAACTTAAGGAACTAAAGTATTAGTTAGAAGATTTTGATTTTAAATTGCTACAAAATTCTGTTCTACAAGTAAATAACTTATAGAACTAAAGTAGTTATTTTAGAGTTTTCAATTTTAAACTATTAACAATATTCTGATCCTCAAGTAAATAACTTATAGAACAAAAGTAGTTATTTTAGGGTTTTCAATTTTAAACTATTAACAAAATTCTGATCTTCAAGTAAATAACTTAAGGAACTAAAGTATTAGTTAGAAGATTTTGATTTTAAATTGCTACAAAATTCTGTTCTACAAGTAAATAACTTATAGAACTAAAATAGTTATTTTAGAGTTTTCAATTTTAAACTATTAACAATATTCTGATCTTCAAGTAAATAACTTATAGAACAAAAGTAGTTATTTTAGGGTTTTCAATTTTAAACTATTAACGTCATTCTGATCTTCAAGTAAATAACTTATAGAACAGAAGTAGTTAATTTAGAGTTTTTAATGTTAAACTATTAACAAAATGCAAATCTTCAAGTAAATAACTTATAGAACAAAAGTAGTTATTTTAGGGTTTTCAATTTTAAACTATTAACAAAATTCTGATCTTCAAGTAAATAACTTAAGGAACTAAAGTATTAGTTAGAAGATTTTGATTTTAAATTGCTACAAAATTCTGTTCTACAAGTAAATAACTTATAGAACTAAAGTAGTTATTTTAGAGTTTTCAATTTTAAACTATCAACAATATTCTGAGCTTCAAGTAAATAACTTATAGAACAAAAGTAGTTATTTTAGGGTTTTCAATTTTAAACTATTAACAAAATTCTGATCTTCAAGTGAATAACTTAAGGAACTAAAGTATTAGTTAGAAGATTTTGATTTTAAATTGCTACAAAATTCTGTTCTACAAGTAAATAACTTATAGAACAAAAGTAGTTATTTTAGGGTTTTCAATTTTACACTATTAACAAAATACTGATCTTCATGTAAATAACTTATAGAACAAAAGTAGTTATTTTAGGGTTTTCAATTTTAAACTATTAACAAAATACTGATCTTCAAGTAAATAACTTATAGAACAGAAGTAGTTAATTTAGAGTTTTTAATTTTAAACTATTAACAAAATGCAGATCTTCAAGTAAATAACTTATAGAACAAAAGTAGTTATTTTAGGGTTTTCAATTTTAAACTGTTAACAAAATACTGATCTTCATATACTTAACTTATAGAACAGAAGTAGTTAATTTAGAGTTTTTAATTTTAAACTATTAACAAAATGCAGATCTTCAAGTAAATAACTTATAGAGCAAAAGTAGTTATTTTAGGGTTTTCAATTTTAAACTATTAGCAAAATTCTGATCTTCAAGTAAATAACTTAAAGAACTAAAGTATTAGTTAGAAAATTTTGATTTTACATTGCTACAAAATTCTGTTCTTCAAGTAAATAACTTATAGAACAAAAGTAGTTATTTTAGGGTTTTCAATTTTAAACTATTAACAAAATACTGATCTTCATGTAAATAACTTATAGAACAGAAGTAGTTAATTTAGAGTTTTTAATTTTAAACTATTAACAAAATGCAGATCTTCAAGTAAATAACTTATAGAACAAAAGTAGTTATTTTAGGGTTTTCAATTTTAAACTATTAAAAAAATTCTGATCTTCAAGTAAATAACTTAAGGAACTAAAGTATTAGTTAGAAGATTTTGATTTTAAATTGCTACAAAATTCTGTTCTACAAGTAAATAACTTATAGAACAAAAGTAGTTATTTTAGAGTTTTCAATTTTAAACTATTAACAATATTCTGATCTTCAAATAAATTACTTATAGAACAGAAGTAGTTATTTTAGGGTTTTCAATTTTAACTATTAACAAAATACTGATCTTCATGTAAATAACTTAAAGAACTAAAGTATTAGTTAGAAGATTTTGATTTTACATTGCTACAAAATTCTGTTCTTCAAGTAAATAACTTATAGAACAGAAGTAGTTAATTTAGGGTTTTCAATTTTAAACTATTAACAAAATACTGATCTTCAAGTAAATAACTTATAGAACAGAAGTAGTTAATTTAGAGTTTTTAATTTTAAACTATACACAAAATGCAGATCTTCAAGTAAATAACTTATAGAACAAAAGTAGTTATTTTAGGGTTTTCAATTTTAAACTATTAACAAAATACTGATCTTCATATACTTAACTTATAGAACAGAAGTAGTTAATTTAGAGTTTTTAATTTTAAACTATTAACAAAATGCAGATCTTCAAGTAAATAACTTATAGAACAAAAGTAGTTATTTTAGGGTTTTCAATTTTAAACTATTAGCAAAATTCTGATCTTCAAGTAAATAACTTAAAGAACTAAAGTATTAGTTAGAAGATTTTGATTTTACATTGCTACAAACTTCTGTTCTTCAAGTAAATAACTTATAGAACAAAAGTAGTTATTTTAGGGTTTTCAATTTTAAACTATTAACAAAATACTGATCTTCATGTAAATAACTTATAGAACAGAAGTAGTTAATTTAGAGTTTTTAATTTTAAACTATTAACAAAATGCAGATCTTCAAGTAAATAACTTATAGAACAAAAGTAGTTATTTTAGGGTTTTCAATTTTAAACTATTAAAAAAATTCTGATCTTCAAGTAAATAACTTAAGGAACTAAAGTATTAGTTAGAAGATTTTGTTTTTAAATTGCTACAAAATTCTGTTCTACAAGTAAATAACTTATAGAACAAAAGTAGTTATTTTAGAGTTTTCAATTTTAAACTATTAACAATATTCTGATCTTCAAGTAAATTACTTATAGAACAGAAGTAGTTATTTTAGGGTTTTCAATTTTAAACTATTAACAAAATACTGATCTTCATGTAAATAACTTATAGAACAAAAGTAGTTATTTTAGGGTTTTCAATTTTAAACTATTAACAAAATACTGATCTTCAAGTAAATAACTTATAGAACAGAAGTAGTTAATTTAGAGTTTTTAATTTTAAACTATTAACAAAATGCAGATCTTCAAGTAAATAACTTATAGAACAAAAGTAGTTATTTTAGGGTTTTCAATTTTAAACTATTAACAAAATACTGATCTTCATATACTTAACTTATAGAACAGAAGTAGTTAATTTAGAGTTTTTAATTTTAAACTATTAACAAAATGCAGATCTTCAAGTAAATAACTTATAGAACAAAAGTAGTTATTTTAGGGTTTTCAATTTTAAACTATTAGCAAAATTCTGATCTTCAAGTAAATAACTTAAAGAACTAAAGTATTAGTTAGAAGATTTTGATTTTACATTGCTACAAAATTCTGTTCTTCAAGTAAATAGCTTATAGAACAAAAGTAGTTATTTTAGGGTTTTCAATTTTAAACTATTAACAAAATACTGATCTTCATGTAAATAACTTATAGAACAGAAGTAGTTAATTTAGAGTTTTTAATTTTAAACTATTAACAAAATGCAGATCTTCAAGTAAATAACTTATAGAACAAAAGTAGTTATTTTAGGGTTTTCAATTTTAAACTATTAGCAAAATTCTGATCTTCCAGTAAATAACTTAAAGAACTAAAGTATTAGTTAGAAGATTTTGATTTTACATTGCTACAAAATTCTGTTCTTCAAGTAAATAACTTATAGAACAAAAGTAGTTATTTTAGGGTTTTCAATTTTAAGCTATTAACAAAATACTGATCTTCATGTAAATAACTTATAGAACAGAAGTAGTTAATTTAGAGTTTTTAATTTTAAACTATTAACAAAATGCAGATCTTCAAGTAAATAACTTATAGAACAAAAGTAGTTATTTTAGGGTTTTCAATTTTAAACTATTAGCAAAATTCTGATCTTCAAGTAAATAACTTAAAGAACTAAAGTATTAGTTAGAAGATTTTGATTTTACATTGCTACAAAATTCTGTTCTTCAAGTAAATAACTTATAGAACAGAAGTAGTAAATTTAGAGTTTTTAATTTTAAACTATTAACAAAATGCAGATCTTCAAGTAAATAACTTATAGAACAAACGTAGTTATTTTAGGGTTTTCAATTTTAAACTATTAACAAAATACTGATCTTCATATACTTAACTTATAGAACAGAAGTAGTTAATTTAGAGTTTTTAATTTTAAACTATTAACAAAATGCAGATCTTCAAGTAAATAACTTATCGAACAAAAGTAGTTATTTTAGGGTTTTCAATTTTAAACTATTATAAAATTCTGATCTTCAAGTAAATAACTTAAAGAACTAAAGTATTAGTTAGAAGATTTAGATTTTACATTGCTACAAAATTCTGTTCTTCAAGTAAATAACTTATAGAACAAAAGTAGTTATTTTAGGGTTTTCAATTTTAAACTATTAACAAAATACTGATCTTCATGTAAATAACTTATAGAACAGAAGTAGTTAATTTAGAGTTTTTAATTTTAAACTATTAACAAAATGCAGATCTTCAAGTAAATAACTTATAGAACAAAAGTAGTTATTTTAGGGTTTTCAATTTTAAACTATTAAAAAAATTCTGATCTTCAAGTAAATAACTTAAGGAACTAAAGTATTAGTTAGAAGATTTTGATTTTAAATTGCTACAAAATTCTGTTCTACAAGTAAATAACTTATAGAACAAAAGTAGTTATTTTAGAGTTTTCAATTTTAAACTATTAACAATATTCTGATCTTCAAGTAAATTACTTATAGAACAGAAGTAGTTATTTTAGGGTTTTCAATTTTAAACTATTAACAAAATACTGATCTTCATGTAAATAACTTATAGAACAAAAGTAGTTATTTTAGGGTTTTCAATTTTAAACTATTAACAAAATACTGATCTTCAAGTAAATAACTTATAGAACAGAAGTAGTTAATTTAGGGTTTTCAATTTTAAACTATTAACAAAATACTGATCTTCAAGTAAATAACTTATAGAACAGAAGTAGTTAATTTAGAGTTTTTAATTTTAAACTATTAACAAAATGCAGATCTTCAAGTAAATAACTTATAGAACAAAAGTAGTTATTTTAGGGTTTTCAATTTTAAACTATTAACAAAATACTGATCTTCATATACTTAACTTATAGAACAGAAGTAGTTAATTTAGAGTTTTTAATTTTAAACTATTATCAAAATGCAGATCTTCAAGTAAATAACTTATAGAACAAAAGTAGTTATTTTAGGGTTTTCAATTTTAAACTATTAGCAAAATTCTGATCTTCTAGTAAATAACTTAAAGAACTAAAGTATTAGTTAGAAGATTTTGATTTTACATTGCTACAAAATTCTGTTCTTCAAGTAAATAACTTATAGAACAAAAGTAGTTATTTTAGGGTTTTCAATTTTAAACTATTAACAAAATACTGATCTTCATATACTTAACTTATAGAACAGAAGTAGTTAATTTAGAGTTTTTAATTTTAAACTATTAACAAAATGCAGATCTTCAAGTAAATAACTTATAGAACAAAAGTAGTTATTTTAGGGTTTTCAATTTTAAACTATTAGCAAAATTCTGATCTTCAAGTAAATAACTTAAAGAACTAAAGTATTAGTTAGAAGATTTTGATTTTACATTGCTACAAAATTCTGTTCTTCAAGTAAATAGCTTATAGAACAAAAGTAGTTATTTTAGGGTTTTCAATTTTAAACTATTAACAAAATACTGATCTTCATGTAAATAACTTATAGAACAGAAGTAGTTAATTTAGAGTTTTTAATTTTAAACTATTAACAAAATGCAGATCTTCAAGTAAATAACTTATAGAACAAAAGTAGTTATTTTAGGGTTTTCAATTTTAAACTATTAGCAAAATTCTGATCTTCCAGTAAATAACTTAAAGAACTAAAGTATTAGTTAGAAGATTTTGATTTTACATTGCTACAAAATTCTGTTCTTCAAGTAAATAACTTATAGAACAAAAGTAGTTATTTTAGGGTTTTCAATTTTAAGCTATTAACAAAATACTGATCTTCATGTAAATAACTTATAGAACAGAAGTAGTTAATTTAGAGTTTTTAATTTTAAACTATTAACAAAATGCAGATCTTCAAGTAAATAACTTATAGAACAAAAGTAGTTATTTTAGGGTTTTCAATTTTAAACTATTAGCAAAATTCTGATCTTCAAGTAAATAACTTAAAGAACTAAAGTATTAGTTAGAAGATTTTGATTTTACATTGCTACAAAATTCTGTTCTTCAAGTAAATAACTTATAGAACAGAAGTAGTAAATTTAGAGTTTTTAATTTTAAACTATTAACAAAATGCAGATCTTCAAGTAAATAACTTATAGAACAAACGTAGTTATTTTAGGGTTTTCAATTTTAAACTATTAACAAAATACTGATCTTCATATACTTAACTTATAGAACAGAAGTAGTTAATTTAGAGTTTTTAATTTTAAACTATTAACAAAATGCAGATCTTCAAGTAAATAACTTATAGAACAAAAGTAGTTATTTTAGGGTTTTCAATTTTAAACTATTATAAAATTCTGATCTTCAAGTAAATAACTTAAAGAACTAAAGTATTAGTTAGAAGATTTAGATTTTACATTGCTACAAAATTCTGTTCTTCAAGTAAATAACTTATAGAACAAAAGTAGTTATTTTAGGGTTTTCAATTTTAAACTATTAACAAAATACTGATCTTCATGTAAATAACTTATAGAACAGAAGTAGTTAATTTAGAGTTTTTAATTTTAAACTATTAACAAAATGCAGATCTTCAAGTAAATAACTTATAGAACAAAAGTAGTTATTTTAGGGTTTTCAATTTTAAACTATTAAAAAAATTCTGATCTTCAAGTAAATAACTTAAGGAACTAAAGTATTAGTTAGAAGATTTTGATTTTAAATTGCTACAAAATTCTGTTCTACAAGTAAATAACTTATAGAACAAAAGTAGTTATTTTAGAGTTTTCAATTTTAAACTATTAACAATATTCTGATCTTCAAGTAAATTACTTATAGAACAGAAGTAGTTATTTTAGGGTTTTCAATTTTAAACTATTAACAAAATACTGATCTTCATGTAAATAACTTATAGAACAAAAGTAGTTATTTTAGGGTTTTCAATTTTAAACTATTAACAAAATACTGATCTTCAAGTAAATAACTTATAGAACAGAAGTAGTTAATTTAGGGTTTTCAATTTTAAACTATTAACAAAATACTGATCTTCAAGTAAATAACTTATAGAACAGAAGTAGTTAATTTAGAGTTTTTAATTTTAAACTATTAACAAAATGCAGATCTTCAAGTAAATAACTTATAGAACAAAAGTAGTTATTTTAGGGTTTTCAATTTTAAACTATTAACAAAATACTGATCTTCATATACTTAACTTATAGAACAGAAGTAGTTAATTTAGAGTTTTTAATTTTAAACTATTATCAAAATGCAGATCTTCAAGTAAATAACTTATAGAACAAAAGTAGTTATTTTAGGGTTTTCAATTTTAAACTATTAGCAAAATTCTGATCTTCTAGTAAATAACTTAAAGAACTAAAGTATTAGTTAGAAGATTTTGATTTTACATTGCTACAAAATTCTGTTCTTCAAGTAAATAACTTATAGAACAAAAGTAGTTATTTTAGGGTTTTCAATTTTAAACTATTAACAAAATACTGATCTTCATGTAAATAACTTATAGAACAGAAGTAGTTAATTTAGAGTTTTTAATTTTAAACTATTAACAAAATGCAGATCTTCAAGTAAATAACTTATAGAACAAAAGTAGTTATTTTAGGGTTTTCAATTTTAAACTATTAGCAAAATTCTGATCTTCAAGTAAATAACTTAAAGAACTAAAGTATTAGTTAGAAGATTTTGATTTTACATTGCTACAAAATTCTGTTCTTCAAGTAAATAACTTATAGAACAAAAGTAGTTATTTTAGGGTTTTCATTTTTAAACTATTAACAAAATACTGATCTTCATGTAAATAACTTATAGAACAGAAGTAGTTAATTTAGAGTTTTTAATTTTAAACTATTAACAAAATGCAGATCTTCAAGTAAATAACTTATAGAACAAAAGTAGTTATTTTAGGGTTTTCAATTTTAAACTATTAAAAAAATTCTGATCTTCAAGTAAATAACTTAAGGAACTAAAGTATTAGTTAGAAGATTTTGATTTTAAATTGCTACAAAATTCTGTTCTACAAGTAAATAACTTATAGAACAAAAGTAGTTATTTTAGAGTTTTCAATTTTAAACTATTAACAATATTCTGATCTTCAAGTAAATTACTTATAGAACAGAAGTAGTTATTTTAGGGTTTTCAATTTTAAACTATTAACAAAATACTGATCTTCATGTAAATATCTTATAGAACAGAAGTAGTTAATTTAGAGTTTTTAATTTTAAACTATTAACAAAATGCAGATCTTCAAGTAAATAACTTATAGAACAAAAGTAGTTATTTTAGGGTTTTCAATTTTAAACTATTAGCAAAATTCTGATCTTCAAGTAAATAACTTAAGAACTAAAGTATTAGTTAGAAGATTTTGATTTTACATTGCTACAATATTCTGTTCTTCAAGTAAATAACTTATAGAACAGAAGTAGTAAATTTAGAGTTTTTAATTTTAAACTATTAACAAAATGCAGATCTTCAAGTAAATAACTTATAGAACAAAAGTAGTTATTTTAGGGTTTTCAATTTTAAACTATTAACAAAATACTGATCTTCATATACTTAACTTATAGAACAGAAGTAGTTAATTTAGAGTTTTTAATTTTAAACTATTAACAAAATGCAGATCTTCAAGTAAATAACTTATAGAACAAAAGTAGTTATTTTAGGGTTTTCAATTTTAAACTATTAACAAAATACTGATCTTCATATACTTAACTTATAGAACAGAAGTAGTTAATTTAGAGTTTTTAATTTTAAACTATTAACAAAATGCAGATCTTCAAGTAAATAACTTATAGAACAAAAGTAGTTATTTTAGGGTTTTCAATTTTAAACTATTATAAAATTCTGATCTTCAAGTAAATAACTTAAAGAACTAAAGTATTAGTTAGAAGATTTAGATTTTACATTGCTACAAAATTCTGTTCTTCAAGTAAATAACTTATAGAACAAAAGTAGTTATTTTAGGGTTTTCAATTTTAAACTATTAACAAAATACTGATCTTCATGTAAATAACTTATAGAACAGAAGTAGTTAATTTAGAGTTTTTAATTTTAAACTATTAACAAAATGCAGATCTTCAAGTAAATAACTTATAGAACAAAAGTAGTTATTTTAGGGTTTTCAATTTTAAACTATTAAAAAAATTCTGATCTTCAAGTAAATAACTTAAGGAACTAAAGTATTAGTTAGAAGATTTTGATTTTAAATTGCTACAAAATTCTGTTCTACAAGTAAATAACTTATAGAACAAAAGTAGTTATTTTAGAGTTTTCAATTTTAAACTATTAACAATATTCTGATCTTCAAGTAAATTACTTATAGAACAGAAGTAGTTATTTTAGGGTTTTCAATTTTAAACTATTAACAAAATACTGATCTTCATGTAAATAACTTATAGAACAAAAGTAGTTATTTTAGGGTTTTCAATTTTAAACTATTAACAAAATACTGATCTTCAAGTAAATAACTTATAGAACAGAAGTAGTTAATTTAGGGTTTTCAATTTTAAACTATTAACAAAATACTGATCTTCAAGTAAATAACTTATAGAACAGAAGTAGTTAATTTAGAGTTTTTAATTTTAAACTATTAACAAAATGCAGATCTTCAAGTAAATAACTTATAGAACAAAAGTAGTTATTTTAGGGTTTTCAATTTTAAACTATTAACAAAATACTGATCTTCATATACTTAACTTATAGAACAGAAGTAGTTAATTTAGAGTTTTTAATTTTAAACTATTATCAAAATGCAGGTCTTCAAGTAAATAACTTATAGAACAAAAGTAGTTATTTTAGGGTTTTCAATTTTAAACTATTAGCAAAATTCTGATCTTCTAGTAAATAACTTAAAGAACTAAAGTATTAGTTAGAAGATTTTGATTTTACATTGCTACAAAATTCTGTTCTTCAAGTAAATAACTTATAGAACAAAAGTAGTTATTTTAGGGTTTTCAATTTTAAGCTATTAACAAAATACTGATCTTCATGTAAATAACTTATAGAACAGAAGTAGTTAATTTAGAGTTTTTAATTTTAAACTATTAACAAAATGCAGATCTTCAAGTAAATAACTTATAGAACAAAAGTAGTTATTTTAGGGTTTTCAATTTTAAACTATTAGCAAAATTCTGATCTTCAAGTAAATAACTTAAAGAACTAAAGTATTAGTTAGAAGATTTTGATTTTACATTGCTACAAAATTCTGTTCTTCAAGTAAATAACTTATAGAACAGAAGTAGTAAATTTAGAATTTTTAATTTTAAACTATTAACAAAATGCAGATCTTCAAGTAAATAACTTATAGAACAAAAGTAGTTATTTTAGGGTTTTCAATTTTAAACTATTAACAAAATACTGATCTTCATATACTTAACTTATAGAACAGAAGTAGTTAATTTAGAGTTTTTAATTTTAAACTATTAACAAAATGCAGATCTTCAAGTAAATAACTTATAGAACAAAAGTAGTTATTTTAGGGTTTTCAATTTTAAACTATTAGCAAAATTCTGATCTTCCAGTAAATAACTTAAAGAACTAAAGTATTAGTTAGAAGATTTTGATTTTACATTGCTACAAAATTCTGTTCTTCAAGTAAATAACTTATAGAACAAAAGTAGTTATTTTAGGGTTTTCAATTTTAAGCTATTAACAAAATACTGATCTTCATGTAAATAACTTATAGAACAGAAGTAGTTAATTTAGAGTTTTTAATTTTAAACTATTAACAAAATGCAGATCTTCAAGTAAATAACTTATAGAACAAAAGTAGTTATTTTAGGGTTTTCAATTTTAAACTATTAGCAAAATTCTGATCTTCAAGTAAATAACTTAAAGAACTAAAGTAATAGTTAGAAGATTTTGATTTTACATTGCTACAAAATTCTGTTCTTCAAGTAAATAACTTATAGAACAGAAGTAGTAAATTTAGAGTTTTTAATTTTAAACTATTAACAAAATGCAGATCTTCAAGTAAATAACTTATAGAACAAAAGTAGTTATTTTAGGGTTTTCAATTTTAAACTATTAACAAAATCTGATCTTCATATACTTAACTTATAGAACAGAAGTAGTTAATTTAGAGTTTTAATTTTAAACTATTAACAATATTCTGATCTTCAAGTAAATAACTTATAGAACAAAAGTAGTTATTTTAGGGTTTTCAATTTTAAACTATTAACAAAATACTGATCTTCATATACTTAACTTATAGAACAGAAGTAGTTAATTTAGAGTTTTTAATTTTAAACTATTAACAAAATGCAGATCTTCAAGTAAATAACTTATAGAACAAAAGTAGTTATTTTAGGGTTTTCAATTTTAAACTATTAGCAAAATTCTGATCTTCAAGTAAATAACTTAAAGAACTAAAGTATTAGTTAGAAGATTTTGATTTTACATTGCTACAAAATTCTGTTCTTCAAGTAAATAACTTATAGAACAAAAGTAGTTATTTTAGGGTTTTCAATTTTAAACTATTAACAAAATACTGATCTTCATGTAAATAACTTATAGAACAGAAGTAGTTAATTTAGAGTTTTTAATTTTAAACTATTAACAAAATGCAGATCTTCAAGTAAATAACTTATAGAACAAAAGTAGTTATTTTAGGGTTTTTATTTTAAACTATTGAAAAAATTCTGATCTTCAAGTAAATAACTTAAGGAACTAAAGTATTAGTTAGAAGATTTTGATTTTAAATTGCTACAAAATTCTGTTCTACAAGTAAATAACTTATAGAACAAAAGTAGTTATTTTAGAGTTTTTAATTTTAAACTATTAACAATATTCTGATCTTCAAGTAAATAACTTATAGAACAGAAGTAGTTATTTTAGGGTTTTCAATTTTAAACTATTAACAAAATACTGATCTTCATGTAAATAACTTATAGAACAGAAGTAGTTAATTTAGAGTTTTTAATTTTAAACTATTAACGAAATGCAGATCTTCAAGTAAATAACTTATAGAACAAAAGTAGTTATTTTAGGGTTTTCAATTTTAAACTATTAGCAAAATTCTGATCTTCAAGTAAATAACTTAAAGAACTAAAGTATTAGTTAGAAGATTTTGATTATACATTGCTACAAAATTCTGTTTTTCAAGTAAATAACTTATAGAACAGAAGTAGTAAATTTAGAGTTTTTAATTTTAAACTATTAACAAAATGCAGATCTTCAAGTAAATAACTTATAGAACAAAAGTAGTTATTTTAGGGTTTTCAATTTTAAACTATTAACAAAATACTGATCTTCATATACTTAACTTATAGAACAGAAGTAGTTAATTTAGAGTTTTTAATTTTAAACTATTAACAAAATGCAGATCTTCAAGTAAATAACTTATAGAACAAAAGTAGTTATTTTAGGGTTTTCAATTTTAAACTATTAGCAAAATTCTGATCTTCCAGTAAATAACTTAAAGAACTAAAGTATTAGTTAGAAGATTTTGATTTTACATTGCTACAAAATTCTGTTCTTCAAGTAAATAACTTATAGAACAAAAGTAGTTATTTTAGGGTTTTCAATTTTAAGCTATTAACAAAATACTGATCTTCATGTAAATAACTTATAGAACAGAAGTAGTTAATTTAGAGTTTTTAATTTTAAACTATTAACAAAATGCAGATCTTCAAGTAAATAACTTATAGAACAAAAGTAGTTATTTTAGGGTTTTCAATTCTAAACTATTAACAAAATTCTGATCTTCAAGTAAATCACTTAAGGAACTAAAGTATTAGTTAGAAGATTTTGATTTTAAATTGCTACAAAATTCTGTTCTACAAGTAAATAACTTATAGAACAAAAGTAGTTATTTTAGAGTTTTCAATTTTAAACTATTAACAATATTCTGATCTTCAAGTAAATAACTTATAGAACAGAAGTAGTTATTTTAGGGTTTTCAATTTTAAACTATTAACAAAATACTGATCTTCATGTAAATAACTTATAGAACAGAAGTAGTTAATTTAGAGTTTTTAATTTTAAACTATTAACAAAATTCTGATCTTCAAGTAAATAACTTAAAGAACTAAAGTATTAGTTAGAAGATTTTGATTTTACATTGCTACAAAAATCTGTTCTTCAAGTAAATAACTTATAGAACAAAAGTAGTTATTTTAGAGTTTTCAATTATAAACTATTAACAATATTCTGATCTTCAAGTAAATAACTTATAGAACAGAAGTAGTTAATTTAGAGTTTTTAATTTTAAACTATTAACAAAATGCAGATCTTCAAGTAAATAACTTATAGAACAAAAGTAGTTAATTTAGAGTTTTTAATTTTAAACTATTAACAAAATTCTGTTCTTCAAGTAAATAACTTATAGAACAAAAGTAGTTATTTTAGAGTTTTCAATTTTAAAATATTAACAAAATTCTGATCTTCAAGTAAATAACTTATAGAACAGAAGTAGTTAATTTAGAGTTTTTAATTTTAAACTACTAACAAAATGCAGATCTTCAAGCAAATAACTTATAGAACAAAATTAGTTATTTTAGGGTTTTCAATTTTAAACTATTATAAAATTCTGATCTTCAAGAAAATAACTTAAAGAACTAAAGTATTAGTTAGAAGATTTTGACTTTACATTGCTACAAAATTCTGTTCTTCAAGTAAATAACCTATAGAACAAAAGTAGTTATTTTAGGGTTTTCAATTTTAAACTAATAACAAAATTCTGATCTTCAAGTAAATAACTTAAGGAACTAAAGTATTAGTTAGAAGATTTTGATTTTAAATTGCTACAAAATTCTGTTCTACAAGTAAATAACTTATAGAACTAAAGTAGTTATTTTAGAGTTTTCAATTTTAAACTATTAACAATATTCTGATCTTCAAGTAAATAACTTATAGAACAAAAGTAGTTATTTTAGGGTTTTCAATTTTAAACTATTAACAAAATTCTGATCTTCAAGTAAATAACTTAAGGAACTAAAGTATTAGTTAGAAGATTTTGATTTTAAATTGCTACATAATTCTGTTCTACAAGTTAATAACTTATAGAACAAAAGTAGTTATTTTAGGGTTTTCAATTTTAAAATATTAACAAAATACTGATCTTCATGTAAATAACTTATAGAACAAAAGTAGTTATTTTAGGGTTTTCAACTTTAAACTATTAACAAAATTCTGATCTTCAAGTAAATAACTTAAGGAACTAAAGTATTAGTTAGAAGATTTTGATTTTAAATTGCTACAAAATTCTCTTCCACAAGTAAATAACTTATAGAACAAAAGTAGTTATTTTGGAGTTTTCAATTTTAAACTATTAACAATATTCTGATCTTCAAGTAAATAACTTATAGAACAGAAGTAGTTAATTTAGAGTTTTTAATTTAAAACTATTAACAAAATGCAGATCTTCAAGTAAATAACTTATAGAACAAAAGTAGTTATTTTAGGGTTTTCAATTTTAAACTATTAACAAAATACTGATCTTCATGTAAATAACTTATAGAACAGAAGTAGTTAATTTAGAGTTTTTAATTTTAAACTATTAACAAAATGCAGATCTGCAAGTAAATAACTTATAGAACAAAAGTAGTTATTTTAGGGTTTTCAATTTAAAACGATTAGCAAAATTCTGATCTTTAAGTAAATAACTTAAAGAACTAAAGTATTAGTTAGAAGATTTTGATTTTACAATGCTACAAAATTCTGTTCTTCAAGTAAATAACTTATAGAACAAAAGTAGTTATTTTCGAGTTTTCAATTTTAAACTATTAACAATATTCTGATCTTCATGTAAATAACTTATAGAACAGAAGTAGTTAATTTAGAGTTTTTAATTTTAAACTATTAACAAAATGCAGATCTTCAAGTAAATAACTTATAGAACAAAAGTAGTTATTTTAGGGTTTTCAATTTTAAACTATTAACAAAATTCTGATCTTCAAGTAAATAACTTAAGGAACTAAAGTATTAGTTAGAAGATTTTGATTTTAAATTGCTACAAAATTCTGTTCTTCAAGTAAATAACTTATAGAACAAAAGTAGTTATTTTAGAGTTTTCAATTTTAAACTATTAACAAAATTCTGATCTTCATGTAAATAACTTATAGAACAGAAGTAGTTAATTTAGAGTTTTTAATTTTAAACTATTAACAAAATTCTGATCTACAAGTAAATAACTTAAGGAACTAAAGTATTAGTTAGAAGATTTTAATTTTAAATTGCTACAAAATTCTGTTCTTCAAGTAAATAACTTATAGAACAAAAGTAGTTATTTTAGAGTTTTCAATTTTAAACTATTAACAAAATTCTGATCTTCATGTAAATAACTTATAGAACAGAAGTAGTTAATTTAGAGTTTTTAATTTTAAACTATTAACAAAATGCAGATCTTCAAGTAAATAACTTATAGAACAAAAGTAGTTATTTTAGAGTTTTCAATTTTAAACTATTAACAATATTCTGATCTTCAAGTAAATAACTTATAGAACAGAAGTAGTTAATTTAGAGTTTTTAATTTTAAACTATTAACAAAATGCAGATCTTCAAGTAAATAACTTATAGAACAAAAGTAGTTAATTTAGAGTTTTTAATTTTAAACTATTAACAAAATTCTGTTCTTCAAGTAAATAACTTATAGAACAAAAGTAGTTATTTTAGAGTTTTCAATTTTAAACTATTAACAAAATTCTGATCTTCAAGTAAATAACTTATAGAACAGAAGTAGTTAATTTAGAGTTTTTAATTTTAAACTACTAACAAAATGCAGATCTTCAAGCAAATAACTTATAGAACAAAATTAGTTATTTTAGGGTTTTCAATTTTAAACTATTATAAAATTCTGATCTTCAAGAAAATAACTTAAAGAACTAAAGTATTAGTTAGAAGATTTTGACTTTACATTGCTACAAAATTCTGTTCTTCAAGTAAATAACCTATAGAACAAAAGTAGTTATTTTAGGGTTTTCAATTTTAAACTATTAACAAAATTCTGATCTTCAAGTAAATAACTTAAGGAACTAAAGTATTAGTTAGAAGATTTTGATTTTAAATTGCTACAAAATTCTGTTCTACAAGTAAATAACTTATAGAACTAAAGTAGTTATTTTAGAGTTTTCAATTTTAAACTATTAACAATATTCTGATCTTCAAGTAAATAACTTATAGAACAAAAGTAGATATTTTAGGGTATTCAATTTAAAACTATTAACAAAATGCAGATCTTCAAGTAAATAACTTATAGAACAAAAGTAGTTATTTTAGGGTTTTCAATTTAAAACGATTAGCAAAATTCTGATCTTCAAGTAAATAACTTAAAGAACTAAAGTATTAGTTAGAAGATTTTGATTTTACAATGCTACAAAATTCTGTTCTTCAAGTAAATAACTTATAGAACAAAAGTAGTTATTTTCGAGTTATCAATTTTAAGCTATTAACAATATTCTGATCTTCATGTAAATAACTTATTGAACAGAAGTAGTTAATTTAGAGTTTTTAATTTTAAACTATTAACAAAATTCTGATCTTCAAGTAAATAACTTAAGGAACTAAAGTATTATTTAGAAGATTTTGATTTTAAATTGCTACAAAATTCTGTTCTACAAGTAAATAACTTATAGAACAAAAGTAGTTATTTTAGGGTTTTCAATTTTAAAATATTAACAAAATACTGATCTTCATGTAAATAACTTATAGAACAAAAGTAGTTATTTTAGGGTTTTCAATTTTAAACTATTAACAAAATTCTGATCCTCAAGTAAATAACTTAAGGAACTAAAGTATTAGTTAGAAGATTTTGATTTTAAATTGCTACAAAATTCTGTTCTACAAGTAAATAACTTATAGAACAAAAGTAGTTATTTTAGAGTATTCAATTTTAAACTCTTAACAATGTTCTGATCTTCAAGTAAATAACTTATAGAACAGAAGTAGTTAATTTAGAGTTTTTAATTTAAAACTATTAACAAAATGCAGATCTTCAAGTAAATAACTTATAGAACAAAAGTAGTTATTTTAGGGTTTTCAATTTTAAACTATTAACAAAATACTGATTTTCATGTAAATAACTTATAGAACAGAAGTAGTTAATTTAGAGTTTTTAATTTTAAACTATTAACAAAATGCAGATCTGCAAGTAAATAACTTATAGAACAAAAGTAGTTATTTTAGGGTTTTCAATTTAAAACGATTAGCAAAATTCTGATCTTCAAGTAAATAACTTAAAGAACTAAAGTATTAGTTAGAAGATTTTGATTTTACAATGCTACAAAATTCTGTTCTTCAAGTAAATAACTTATAGAACAAAAGTAGTTATTTTCGAGTTATCAATTTTAAACTATTAACAATATTCTGATCTTCATGTAAATAACTTATTGAACAGAAGTAGTTAATTTAGAGTTTTTAATTTTAAACTATTAACAAAATGCAGATCTTCAAGTAAATAACTTATAGAACAAAAGTAGTTATTTTAGGGTTTTCAATTTTAAACTATTAACAAAATTCTGATCTTCAAGTAAATAACTTAAGGAACTAAAGTATTAGTTAGAAGATTTTGATTTTAAATTGCTACAAAATTCTGTTCTTCAAGTAAATAACTTATAGAACAAAAGTAGTTATTTTAGAGTTTTCAATTTTAAACTATTAACAAAATTCTGATCTTCATGTAAATAACTTATAGAACAGAAGTAGTTAATTTAGAGTTTTTAATTTTAAACTATTAACAAAATTCTGATCTTCAAGTAAATAACTTAAGGAACTAAAGTATTAGTTAGAAGATTTTAATTTTAAATTGCTACAAAATTCTGTTCTTCAAGTAAATAACTTATAGAACAAAAGTAGTTATTTTAGAGTTTTCAATTTTAAACTATTAACAAAATTCTGATCTTCATGTAAATAACTTATAGAACAGAAGTAGTTAATTTAGAGTTTTAAATTTTAAACTATTAACAAAATGCAGATCTTCAAGTAAATAACTTATAGAACAAAAGTAGTTATTTTAGGGTTTTCATTTTTAAACTATTAACAAAATTCTGATCTTCATGTAAATAACTTATAGAACAGAAGTAGTTAATTTAGAGTTTTTAATTTTAAACTATTAACAAAATTCTGATCTTCAAGTAAAAAACTTAAGGAACTAAAGTATTAGTTAGAAGATTTTGATTTTAAATTGCTACAAAATTCTGTTCTTCAAGTAAATAACTTATAGAACAAAAGTAGTTATTTTAGAGTTTTCAATTTTAAACTATTAACAAAATTCTGATCTTCATGTAAATAACTTATAGAACAGAAGTAGTTAATTTCGAATTTTTAATTTTAAACTATTAACAAAATCCAGATCTTCAAGTAAATAACTTATAGAACAAAAATAGTTATTTTAGAGTTTTCAATTTTAAACTATTAACAAAATTCTGATCTTCAAGTAAATAACTTAAAGAACTAAAGTATTAGTTTGAAGACTTCGATTTTAAATTGTCTACAAATTTCTGTTCTTTAAGTAAATAACTAAAAGAACAAAAGTAGTTAGATTATAGCTTTAATTATAAACTATTAACAAAATGCAGATCTTCAAGTAAATAACTTATAGAACAAAAGTAGTTATTTTAGGGTTTTCAATTTTAAACTATTAGCAAAATTCTAATCTTCTAGTAAATAACTTAAAGAACTAAAGTATTAGTTAGAAGATTTTGATTTTACATTGCTACAAAATTCTGTTCTTCAAGTAAATAACTTATAAAACAAAAGTAGTTATTTTAGAGTTTTCAATTTTAAACTATTAACAGTATTCTGATCTTCAAGTAAATAACTTATAGAACAGAAGTAGTTAATTTAGAGTTTTTAATGTTAAACTATTAACAAAATGCAAATCTTCAAGTAAATAACTTATAGAACAAAAGTACATAGTTATTTTAGGGTTTTCAATTTTAAACTATTAACAAAATTCTGATCTTCAAGTAAATAACTTAAGGAACTAAAGTATTAGTTAGAAGATTTTGATTTTAAATTGCTACAAAATTCTGTTCTTCAAGTAAATAACTTATAGAACAAAAGTAGTTATTTTAGAGTTTTCAATTTTAAACTATTAACAAAATTCTGATCTTCATGTAAATAACTTATAGAACAGAGTAGTTAATTTAGAGTTTTTAATTTTAAACTATTAACAAAATTCTGATCTTCAAGTAAATAACTTAAGGAACTAAAGTATTAGTTAGAAGATTTTGATTTTAAATTGCTGCAAATTTCTGTTCTTCAAGTAAATAACTTATAGAACAAAAGTAGTTATTTTAGAGTTTTCAATTTTAAACTATTAACAAAATTCTGATCTTCATGTAAATAACTTATAGAACAGAAGTAGTTAATTTAGAGTTTTTAATTTTAAACTATATAAAAATGCAGTTCTTCAAGTAAATAACTTATAGAACAAAAGTAGTTATTTTAGGGTTTTCATTTTTAAGCTATTTACAAAATTCTGATCTTCATGTATACTGCCGTCATACGCAAGAACACAGTAAGTCGGAAATTTTTGAAAAATGAGTTAATATCAACTTAGTATATATGATACGTTATTCTACAGATCTAATACGATAAAAAAACAGAAAAATACTCATCAAAAGGTAAAAAAGTCTTCTAAAATTGCATTTATTGCTATGTTTATTGCGTTGGATTTAAATGTTTTTGCCGTTTATCTCGATTTCAACTTTTTCAGAGTTACTGTGTTCTTCCTTATGACGGCAGTATATAACTTATAGAACAGAAGTAGTTAACTTAGAGTTTTTAATTTTAAACTATTAACAAAATTCTGATCTTCAAGTAAATAACTTAAGGAACTAAAGTATTAGTTAGAAGATTTTGATTTTAAATTGCTACAAAATTCTGTTCTTCAAGCAAATAACTTATAGAAAAAAGTAGTTATTTTAGAGTTTTCAATTTTAAACTATTAACAAAATTCTGATCTTCATGTAAATAACTTATAGAACAGAAGTAGTTAATTTAGAATTTTTAATTTTAAACTATTAACAAAATGCAGATCTTCCAGTAAATAACTTATAGAACAAAAGTAGTTATTTTAGGGTTTTCAATTTTAAACTATTAGCAAAATTCTAATCTTCTATTAAATAACTTAAAGAACTAAAGTATTTGTTGTGTAATTATTAATTAGTTTTTTAAGACCAATTAAGTTGATTTGTAACTTTGATTTGTATCTCACGTTAGTTTTGTAAATTAAAGCTTGTTGTTAATAAATGTTGCACATAAAATAAACGAACTTTAATAAGCAAAAAATACATATAAATAATATGGTAAAATTGTAAATGAAACGATAGTTCTGTAAATGTAGCGTTGCTTAGAACGGTCACTGATCGAATGGGGATGACTTCGTAGCGTCGCGCATCCCCCACTTAGTCGCGGAAAACCAAAACGTATGAAAATTAAATATCACTATAAATGAATAAACATATCGCCCCCCTTGAAAGCCGAAAGGCCTTTAAATAAAAGAAAAGAGATAAAGTTATGTTGGCTGATTCGGTAGCACACATATTTTCACTACCGGTCGTTTGAAAATACCCGTGGTTGTTTTAATTGTTACAGCTCGAATGATGTCGTCCTTTCCGGGATGCGTTTCCAAAATTCTTCCTAGACGCCACTTCATGGGTGGAAGACCATCTTCTTTGACCACTACCATAACACCAGGTTTTAACAACTGTTGCATATTTTCCTTCCATTTGGATCGGATTTGTAAATTGCAGATGTACTCTTTATTCCAACGTGACCAAAAATGTTGGTACATTTGTTGGAGATGTTGAAACCGTGATAAGGTGTGTTGATTTGCATTAAGCCAACTAGGCTCCGGCAAGCTCGTCAAGGTAGTACCTATAAGGAAGTGTGAAGGTGTTAAAGGATTGGGATCATTTGGATCGTTGGATAAGGGATAAAGAGGTCTAGAATTGACACATGCCTCAACTTGTGTCAAAATGGTAGAAAATTCTTCGTATGTCAACAACGAATCTTTGATAACCCGTTTTAAATGAAACTTGACTGATTTAACACCAGCTTCCCAGAGGCCTCCAAAATGTGGTGCTCTGGGTGGTATAAATTTCCATACAACACCATCGGAACTGAGAGCTTCTGCAACAACTTCTTCATGGTGACGCAAAAAAGATTGTAATTCATTGTTTGCGCCGATAAAAGTAGTTCCTTGGTCAGAATGTATTTGTGCGCACCTTCCTCGTCGGCTCATGAAACGTCTTAGCGCTGCCAAAAAACATTCCGTCGTAAGGTCCGAAACGATTTCTAAGTGTATGGCCTTTGTAGCAAAGCATACAAATAACGATATGTAGGCCTTAGTAGTTTTGTAATTTCTAGTTTTTCTGTCTTTTATCAAGTAAGGACCTGCGTAATCCACTCCAGTAATAAGGAATGGCCTGGTGGGAGTCAAACGTGTTTTGGGCAAATTTCCCATCAAATAAGTCTGTTGTTTCGCATTGTGTTTGAAACATGTTAAGCAATTATGAACAATTTTTCTTGCAAAAGAGCGGCCAGATAAAGGCCAATATTTTTCACGTAACGAAGCCAGCAATGCTTGCGGGCCGGTGTGAAGTAACCGTTGATGTTCTTCCCTACCAATTAAGGTTACCAAATGTTGCCTTGGCGGTAATAATACAGGGTGTTTTTTGTCGTAGTCGAAATCGGAATTTTGAATTCGTCCGCCTACGCGGATTAAGCCGCGGTTATCCATAAATGGGTTCAGATTAAGTAATTTGCTGTTGGAAGCTAATCTGCGGCTCTTTTGTAAGGCTTGATAATCTGTAGAAAAATGTTTCTGTTGTAATATTCGAACTAAGGCATTAAGAGAATCTTCAAGCTCGGTAGGCGCCAAAATACCTGTTCTTCTTAATTCTGTAGGGTTTGTAAGGTTATGTGTAAACCTGAGCACGTAAGCAAAGACTCGTTGCAGTTTTTTAAGTGAAGAAAATTTTGTAGTAAAATCGTCGAGTTCGTTATTAATAACGAGAAGTGAAGTTACCGTGCGGTGTTCAGAATAATTTGTAGAGTTTTCGCTGTGGGTATTGTAAGAAGGCCATTGGTCTTCTGCTAGCGAAAGCCATGTTGGTCCGTGAAACCAGATTGCTGAATCTAATAATTCAGAAGCCTTTGTCCCCCTTGAGAGTAAATCTGCAGGGTTTTCAAGCGTATTTACATGGTGCCATGAATCAGGGTTGGACAAAGTTTGTATTTGCGATGTTCGGTTGGCAACAAAAACCTTTAGCAGGCTGGGACAGGTGCGAATCCATGCTAGCACTATCGAAGAATCACTCCAGTAAAATATTTTGTCGAAGTTTGTGTTAATAGAGTGTTTTACTTTATCTACCAGCTCGCTAAGTAACAAGGCTGCGCAGAGTTCTAATCTTGGAATCGTGGTATGTTTAAGAGGCGCAACTCTTGTCTTGGCGCATAGAAGGTTCATGGTAAAATTTCCATTTTTGTCTTGGCATCGTATGTAGATACAGGCTCCGTAGGCGCTCTCAGATGCGTCTGAAAAGCCGTGTAGTTGCGTCGAAATTGAATTAGCGTTTAAAGCTTGTCGAGGAATTTCTAATTCATTAAGTTTAGTGAGCTGAGCTGTGTATCCTTGCCAAATAGTGTGAAGTTCTTGCGGAATTGATTCGTCCCACGACAGATTGATTTTCCACAATTCTTGTAATATGATTTTGGCTGTTATAGTAACAGGTGCGAGAAGACCTAGAGGATCAAATATTTGCGCAATGTTTGACAGAACTTGTCTTTTTGTGATTTTGTTTGAGTGACTACAGTCTTTAATTGTGTATTTTAATGTATCATTGTTAGCGTGCCATAGAAGACCTAAGATTTTGTTTTGTTCACCGATTTCTAGAATTGAATCTGTATCATCACAATTGATGGTTTTTTCGTTAGAAATAAATTTGCGTAATTCGAAACCGTATTGACTAAGTATAGTAGTAATTTCACGTTTAAGTTGTTTTAATTCGTCAACGGTATTACCTCCAGTCAAGAGGTCGTCTACGTAAAAATCTTGTAGTATAGTGGTGCTAGCCGCTGGAAATTCTGAAGCATGTCTTATTGCTGCTTCTCGTAAAGATCTTATGGCCATAAAGGCACTAGAAGTTAACCCGTAGGTTACTGTATTAAGTTTGTACACCTGTATGTTTTCTTCAGTGGTGTAACGCCATAAAATTTTTTGTAAGTTGCGCTGACTTTCGGGTATTAATACTTGACGGTACATTTTGACCACGTCCCCGCCAAGAACTATGTTGTGTTTTCTGAAACGGAGAATTATAGAGAAGAGATCGTCTTGAATAGTGGGTCCTGCCATCATCAGGTCGTTCAAAGAGACACCAGAAGTCGTTTTGGAAGAGCCGTCAAAAACAACGCGTAGTTTGTTATTTTTGAGTACGCAGTGATGCGGTAAAAAGAATCCTGAATTATCATTCTGGTCTTTGGCTAAAGTCATGTGTTTTAGATCTGTGTATTCGCGCATGAATTCGTCATATTTCAATTTAAGGTCTGGTGATCTCGTGAGTTTGTTTTCTAAGTTCATAAACCGATGTGTGGCAGTTTTTCTTGAATCACCTAATTTCGTGATTGGCTCCTTTAAAGGTATGGAAACTATGAACTGACCATTCAAATCGCGTGTGGTGGTTTGCTGGAAATGATTTTCACAAGTGATGTCATCTTTAGACAGAAACTTAGTTTTTGGGCAATCTTCTATTTCCCAGAAACTTCGTAGCTGCTGGTCTAATTCACGTGACACGTTGAGGTGACATTTGGTGGATGTTTTGTGAAGTTGTTGTAGATGGATTGGACCCGAAACTAGCCATCCAAGCTTAGTTTTTTGAAGGATCGGATTGCCTCTGCCTAATTTTATTTGTCCCACGCTTAACAATTCCCAGAATATATCGGAACCAATAAGCATGTCCACTGGCGCTGCTATATTAAAGTTCGGATCGGCAAGTAATAAATTTGTAGGAATTTGTAGTAAATTTTTATTAATGGAGACTGTAGGTATATTTCCTGTTATGGTGGGTACAATAAGACAAGATAGCGTGCAAGAGAATTCATTTGTTTTTGATTTCATAGAAATAGTTGTTTCATAATTGATGTTAGAATTTACTTGATTTATGCCGGTGACAGAAAAATTGATTTTCCTTCTGTTTAAATGTAAAAGTTGAGATAGCCTTTCAGTTATGAAATTCGATTGACTACCGTTGTCAAGAAGTACTCTGCAATTGTGAGCGATACCATTGTGATCATAAATATTCACTATTGCTGTTGAGAGTAAAACCATTGGTTTGTTGTTGTAGACGTTGTTAATTGTTAAGGCAATTGATTCGCTTGAGTCTAAGATGGCATTAGTACTTTGATTTTCGGAATTTTGAGAATTTGTTGCTGTGTGGCTGGAAGTGTTGTTGAAATGGAGAAGTGTGTGGTGTACCTTTCCACACTTTCTGCAACCACCAGATTTGCATTCCTTAGTTTTGTGCCCGGAAGAAAGGCAGTTTATACAGAGCCATAAGCGTCTGGCTTCATTTAGTTTTTCCGAAGGTGTAAGTTTTTTAAAGCTGGGACATGCATAAATATTGTGATCTTCTTTGCAAACGGCACAAGTTGTGGTTGAGGTAGCAAGAAATGATTTGGACTTGTGTTGGTATGCAAATGGTTTGTTTGTATTGCGTTTTGATTCCTCGCAAGACGAATCTAACGATTCTAGCATGCAGCATTTTTCCTTGAGGAAATTTGTTAAATCTAATTTAGTAGGTAGTTTGTCAGAATCGCAAATAGTTTTTTGCCAATCTCGTTTTGAAATGTTGTCGAGTTTAGAAGTAATTAAATATATGATCAAGATATCCCAATGTTTTATTGGCATTTTGAGTGCTTCTAGTGCACGTAAATGTTTTTCCATGCTGTCTAAAATTGACCTTAAACCTTGGTGTGATTCCTTTTGAATTGTTGGAATGTTAAATATACCTTTGACGTGGTTGTTTATTAGAAAGAGCTTGTTTTCATATCTTTCAAACAGTAGGCTCCAAGCTACTGTGTAGTTGTCATTGGAAATTTCTAAAGATTTAATGGTGTCGGCTGCAGCGTCTTTTAACGATAGTCGTAAATAGTGAAATTTTTGTACATTGGCAAGTGAAGCATTTTCGTGTATTAATGAATTAAAGGTGTCCCTAAAGAATAGCCATTGTTCATAAGAACCGTTAAAAGTTGGTAAATTCAGTGAAGGTAATTTGATTTTTGTAGTAGAAATATTAACTTGAGAGGTGTTATTATTTGTAGGAACGTTAATGCTTGAAGGTAGTACTGGTAGTACTTGTACTGGTGCAGGTGAATTGTTGTGCACGGAGGGACTTATGGAGTCGTTTGACCGTATTGAGTGTGAAATTGATTTTGATAGACTTGTGGTGCGAGATGTTGAAGTTTGAGTCTTGTCCGCAATAAATTTTTTTACTATTGAAGTAATTTTAAAATACTTGTTTTCAAATTCTTCTCGTTCCAGGAAGTACATGTCTTCGTTTTTTGTGTAATCTTCATCTTTCGTTTCGATTTGAAATTGCGCGTCGTTAAAGGTTTCAAGTAAATTTTCGGTATTGTTTAGACGTGTTTGTAGTTCTTCAAAATTGATTTCGTCATCGTTTTGTATTTTGATTGATTCAAAATACGTTGTAAAACGTGTTAAAGCACCTTTAGTGTTTGTTCGATGAAGTTTGTAATTAATTGACATTTTTCAATGGTAAATACACAAGTTGATAAGCAAAAATAATGTGTCGCGATAAGGAATAAATTCGGGTATAAAGGATCAAAGAATGTAGAGATAGCACTAACCTTGCGATAAGAGACGAGCTTGCACCTGGCGTATTTGTTAGCTGCGTTCATGTGTTGAATATTTGTGTATCCAATTATCCGCTGTCGAAGTACCAAAAATTGCAATTGTCCGTATTAAAGATCAAAATTGCAATTATCCATGTCGAAGGACCAAAAATGTTGTGGAATGGTTAATTAGTTTTTTAAGACCAATTAAGTTGATTTGTAACTTTGATTTGTATCTCACGTTAGTTTTGTAAATTAAAGCTTGTTGTTAATAAATGTTGCACATAAAATAAACGAACTTTAATAAGCAAAAAATACATATAAATAATATGGTAAAATTGTAAATGAAACGATAGTTCTGTAAATGTAGCGTTGCTTAGAACGGTCACTGATCGAATGGGGATGACTTCGTAGCGTCGCGCATCCCCCACTTAGTCGCGGAAAACCAAAACGTATGAAAATTAAATATCACTATAAATGAATAAACAGTATTAGTTAGAAGATTTTGATTTTACATTGCTACAAAATTCTGTTCTTCAAGTAAATAACTTATAAAACAAAAGTAGTTATTTTAGAGTTTTCAATTTTTAACTATTAACAGTATTCTGATCTTCAAGTAAATAACTTATAGAACAGAAGTAGTTAATTTAGAGTTTTTAATTTTAAACTATTAACAAAATGCAGATCTTCAAGTAAATAACTTATAGAAAAAAAGTTGTTATTTTAGAGTTTTCAATTTTAAACTATTAACAGTATTCTGATCATCAAGTAAATAACTTATAGAACAGAAGTAGTTAATTTAGAGTTTTTAATGTTAAACTATTAACAAAATGCAAATCTTCAAGTAAATAACTTATAGAACAAAAGTACATAGTTATTTTAGGGTTTTCAATTTTAAACTACCCAAGTAACACATAATAGTATATTAGACGTATAAAAATCGTCTAGACCAAACGTTAAAACCGACTAAAATACGTATACCGTATACGTATACGTGTACGTATTTTTGGTCATGACGTATCCCAATATATAGACGTATACTGTCTACGTATATTATACATATTTATTGTACGTATATTATCCTTCACTATGCTACGTCTATAATCTGTATAGCATAAACGTATACGTATACGTATTTTTGGTCATGACTTATCCCAATATATAGACGTATACTGTCTACGTATATTATACATATTTAATGTACGTATATTATCCTTCACTATGCTACGTCTATAATCTGTATAGCATAAACGTATACGTATACGTATTTTTGGTCATGACTTATCCCAATATATAGACGTATACTGTCTACGTATATTATACATATTTAATGTACGTATATTATCCTTCACTATGCTACGTCTATAATCTGTATAGCATAAACGTATACGTATACGTATTTTTGGTCATGACGTATCCCAATATATAGACGTATACTGTCTACGTATATTATACATATTTAGTGTACGTATATTATCCTTCACTATGCTACGCCTATTAACTGTATAGCATAGACGTATATTATCCGTATTTTTATATCACAATTATAGATAAAAAAAATTTGTTGCATTTTTTTTAAATTTAATTTAATTTCATAATGCTCATTTTTGTAGGTTTGTTTACACTTGTTTTCCATCTGTGAAATTCTAATTATTACATTATTTATTTATTTATTATTACACTATTCCTTCATTACAGAAATTTATTAAATTGTACTTACTTTTTTTTTACATCTACGGGATTCGAACGCGCGGTGTCAGGACCATAAGGCAACCCCTCTAACCACCTAACCACCTAAGGTTATGTTAATGTTTAGGTAGCTTACTTTACTTTACGAGTTACAATGGCGGGTGGTTAAAAAAATTAAAACGCAGTGTTAAACATAATAATAATGTATTCCACTTAAAATTCAAATAAAACTTTAAAATAATTTATTTTATAAAGAATAAATAAAATTTTACAAAGTTAGCAGGTCAGCAATAAACAATTTCATCATATTTAATCAATTTTATTTTATTATATTTTACGAACAAATCATATTCTTTACTTTTACAATTTTAACTTTTTGCTTTTGCAATTTTAATATTTTTTACAATTTATTTACATTACATTACATTAACTTACAATTTATATTGGGTGAAAGTCACATTAAAATTTTTGATGTAAAATTGGGAAAATTGCGTAACCATTTTTATAGTTAATAGCAACGCATTTGAACTCGATCTGTGAAAGAGCAAAATTGTCATGCCGTTTACTCTCATGGCATACATAATAAATATTTAATTTTGATGATTCTATTGGGGTTTTATACAAATCATACATACATTTAAATGGAATTCCTGTGCAGTGGTATTCTTCATTTAAATAAAAAATTGTTGTTATTATACATAAACTTTTTGTTTTTTGTTTTTTGATTGTTTTTAGATTCCATTAAAATTGCGTATTCAAAGCAATTGCCACCGGACTTAAGTGATCAGAACATAGAAAAAGCCGTTAAGGATTGGCTGAAATTGGCCCCACAAAGGTTTAACAATAAGTGGAATACAAAACAATGATAATTTGTAATTTAACTTAGTAAAATATTAATAAAATTCTTATTATGAAAGTATGTTTATATTCCGAGTCGCCGGACTTTAGAACCAACTCAATAATGCAAAATAACATGATAAGCCTTAAATATGCAACGCTTTTGAGTTGGAAGACGGCCCTGACCACCGTTGTCTTACTGCGATTTTGTTTATTTAGAAATATATCTACTTTGTAGATTTTATTGACCCCTTCCTCAATTAATTTTTCACAATTTTAATTTTTTAAGGTCAACTATGAAGGTTAATTAGAAATTTTTGAATTTTTGAATTCAAATTCTTTTTACCGTTACATTTTTATACGTATAATATTCATCTACAATACGAATTTTTTTATCTCAAAATTCTACCTGTCATGTTTATAAATTTATAAAAAAATAATGTTAAGTGTTTACGTTTATAATAAACGTTCATTAAACATATATCGTAGATCGAAAATATACTCTTTTAAATATGGAAAATTTATACGTATAATATACATCTACAATACGGAATTTTTAGCTGAAGATTCTACCTGTGGATGCTTAATTTAAACAAAAATAATGTTAAGTGTTGACGTTTATAACAAACGTTTATTAAACATTTATCGTAGATCAAAAATATCCTATTTTAAATTTGGTAAATTTATACGAATAATATACATCTACAATACGGATTTTTTAGCTCCAAATTCTACCTGTGATACTTAAATTTAAAAAAGAATAATTTTAAGTGTTCACGTTTATAAAAAACGTTTATTATACATATATCATAGATCAAAAATATACACTTTTAAATATGGCAAATTTATACGTATAATATACATCTACAATACGAATTTTTTAGCTCAAAATTCTACCTGTCATGCTTAAATTTATAAAAAAATAATGTTAAGTGTTTACGTTTATAATAAACGTTCATTAAACATATATCGTAGATTGAAAATATACTCTTTTAAATATGGCAAATTTATACGTATAATATACATCTACAATACGGATTTTTTAGCTCCAAATTCTACCTGTGATACTTAAATTTAAAAAAAAATAATTTTAAGTGTTTACGTTTATAAAAAACGTTTATTAAACATATATCATAGATCAAAAATATCCTATTTTAAATTTGGTAAATTTATACGAATAATATACATCTACAATACGGATTTTTTAGCTCCAAATTCTACCTGCGATGTTTAAATTAAAAAAAAAAAAATTTTAAGTGTTTACGTTTATAAAAAACGTTTATTAAACGTATATGGTAGATCCAAAATATACTATTTTAAATATGGAAAATGAATACGTATAATATACATCTATTAAACGTATTGCCTAGGTCAAAGTTCTACACCTTTAAAATGTAAATTATATTTTGGTATATGCTTCGTATAATATACGAATATTTTATGTATAGTATATAAAGTGTATACGTATATACGTATATTAGACTTACCAAAATTAGACGTATACCAAAAATATCCTATTTATCCCAAAGATATACGTATATTATACGATCGTGTGTTACTTGGGTATTAACAAAATTCTGATCTTCAAGTAAATAACTTAAGGAACTAAAGTATTAGTTAGAAGATTTTGATTTTAAATTGCTACAAAATTCTGTTCTTCAAGTAAATAACTTATAGAACAAAAGTAGTTATTTTAGAGTTTTCAATTTTAAACTATTAACAAAATTCTGATCTTCATGTAAATAACTTATAGAACAGAGTAGTTAATTTAGAGTTTTTAATTTTAAACTATTAACAAAATTCTGATCTTCAAGTAAATAACTTAAGGAACTAAAGTATTAGTTAGAAGATTTTGATTTTAAATTGCTACAAATTTCTGTTCTTCAAGTAAATAACTTATAGAACAAAAGTAGTTATTTTAGAGTTTTCAATTTTAAACTATTAACAAAATTCTGATCTTCATGTAAATAACTTATAGAACAGAAGTAGTTAATTTAGAGTTTTTAATTTTAAACTATATAAAAATGCAGTTCTTCAAGTAAATAACTTATAGAACAAAAGTAGTTATTTTAGGGTTTTCATTTTTAAACTATTAACAAAATTCTGATCTTCATGTAAATAACTTATAGAACAGAAGTAGTTAATTTAGAGTTTTTAATTTTAAACTATTAACAAAATTCTGATCTTCAAGTAAATAACTTAAGGAACTAAAGTATTAGTTAGAAGATTTTGATTTTAAATTGCTACAAAATTCTGTTCTTCAAGTAAATAACTTATAGAACAAAAGTAGTTATTTTAGATTTTCAATTTTAAACTATTAACAAAATTCTGATCTTCATGTAAATAACTTATAGAACAGAAGTAGTTAATTTAGAATTTTTAATTTTAAACTATTAACAAAATCCAGATCTTCAAGTAAATAACTTATATAACAAAAATAGTTATTTTAGGGTTTTCAATTTTAAACTATTAACAAAATTCTGATCTTCAAGTAAATAACTTAAAGAACTAAAGTATTAGTTTGAAGACTTCGATTTTAAATTGTCTACAAATTTCTGTTCTTTAAGTAAATAACTAAAAGAACAAAAGTAGTTAGATTATAGCTTTAATTTTAAACTATTAAGAAAATGCAGATCTTCAAGTAAATAACTTATAGAACAAAAGTAGTTATTGTAGGGTTTTCAATTTTAAACTATTAGCAAAATTCTAATCTTCTATTAAATAACTTAAAGAAATAAAGTATTAGTTAGAAGATTTTGATTTTACATTGCTACAAAATTCTGTTCTTCAAGTAAATAACTTATAAAACAAAAGTAGTTATTTTAGAGTTTTCAATTTTAAACTATTAACAGTATTCTGATCTTCAAGTAAATAACTTATAGAACAGAAGTAGTTAATTTAGAGTTTTTAATTTTAAACTATTAACAAAATGCAGATCTTCAAGTAAATAACTTATAGAACAAAAGTAGTTATTTTAGGGTTTTCAATTTTAAACTATTAGCAAAATTCTAATCTTCAAGTAAATAACTTAAAGAACTAAAGTATTAGTTAGAAGATTTTGATTTTACATTGCTACAAAATTCTGTTCTTCAAGTAAATAACTTATAAAACAAAAGTAGTTATTTTAGAGTTTTCAATTTTAAACTATTAACAGTATTCTGATCTTCAAGTAAATAACTTATAGAACAGAAGTAGTTAATTTAGAGTTTTTAATTTTAAACTATTAACAAAATGCAGATCTTCAAGTAAATAACTTATAGAAAAAAAGTAGTTATTTTAGAGTTTTCAATTTTAAACTATTAACAAAATTCTGATCTTCAAGTAAATAACTTTTTAAACTATTAGCAAAATTCTAATCTTCTATTAAATAACTTAAAGAACTAAAGTATTAGTTAGAAGATTTTGATTTTACATTGCTACAAAATTCTGTTCTTCAAGTAAATAACTTATAAAACAAAAGTAGTTATTTTAGAGTTTTCAATTTTAAACTATTAACAGTATTCTGATCTTCAAGTAAATAACTTATAGAACAGAAGTAGTTAATTTAGAGTTTTTAATTTTAAACTATTAACAAAATGCAGATCTTCAAGTAAATAACTTATAGAACAAAAGTAGTTATTTTAGGGTTTTCAATTTTAAACTATTAGCAAAATTCTAATCTTCAAGTAAATAACTTAAAGAACTAAAGTATTAGTTAGAAGATTTTGATTTTACATTGCTACAAAATTCTGTTCTTCAAGTAAATAACTTATAAAACAAAAGTAGTTATTTTAGAGTTTTCAATTTTAAACTATTAACAGTATTCTGATCTTCAAGTAAATAACTTATAGAACAGAAGTAGTTAATTTAGAGTTTTTAATTTTAAACTATTAACAAAATGCAGATCTTCAAGTAAATAACTTATAGAAAAAAAGTTGTTATTTTAGAGTTTTCAATTTTAAACTATTAACAGTATTCTGATCTTCAAGTAAATAACTTATAGAACAGAAGTAGTTAATTTAGAGTTTTTAATGTTAAACTATTAACAAAATGCAAATCTTCAAGTAAATAACTTATAGAACAAAAGTACATAGTTATTTTAGGGTTTTCAATTTTAAACTATTAACAAAATTCTGATCTTCAAGTAAATAACTTAAGGAACTAAAGTATTAGTTAGAAGATTTTGATTTTAAATTGCTACAAAATTCTGTTCTTCAAGTAAATAACTTATAGAACAAAAGTAGTTATTTTAGAGTTTTCAATTTTAAACTATTTACAAAATTCTGATCTTCATGTAAATAACTTATAGAACAGAGTAGTTAATTTAGAGTTTTTAATTTTAAACTATTAACAAAATTCTGATCTTCAAGTAAATAACTTAAGGAACTAAAGTATTAGTTAGAAGATTTTGATTTTAAATTGCTACAAATTTCTGTTCTTCAAGTAAATAACTTATAGAACAAAAGTAGTTATTTTAGAGTTTTCAATTTTAAACTATTAACAAAATTCTGATCTTCATGTAAATAACTTATAGAACAGAAGTAGTTAATTTAGAGTTTTTAATTTTAAACTATATAAAAATGCAGTTCTTCAAGTAAATAACTTATAGAACAAAAGTAGTTATTTTAGGGTTTTCATTTTTAAACTATTAACAAAATTCTGATCTTCATGTAAATAACTTATAGAACAGAAGTAGTTAATTTAGAGTTTTTAATTTTAAACTATTAACAAAATTCTGATCTTCAAGTAAATAACTTAAGGAACTAAAGTATTAGTTAGAAGATTTTGATTTTAAATTGCTACAAAATTCTGTTCTTCAAGTAAATAACTTATAGAACAAAAGTAGTTATTTTAGAGTTTTCAATTTTAAACTATTAACAAAATTCTGATCTTCATGTAAATAACTTATAGAACAGAAGTAGTTAATTTAGAATTTTTAATTTTAAACTATTAACAAAATCCAGATCTTCAAGTAAATAACTTATAGAACAAAAATAGTTATTTTAGGGTTTTCAATTTTAAACTATTAACAAAATTCTGATCTTCAAGTAAATAACTTAAAGAACTAAAGTATTAGTTTGAAGACTTCGATTTTAAATTGTCTACAAATTTCTGTTCTTTAAGTAAATAACTACAAGAACAAAAGTAGTTAGATTATAGCTTTAATTTTAAACTATTAAGAAAATGCAGATCTTCAAGTAAATAACTTATAGAACAAAAGTAGTTATTGTAGGGTTTTCAATTTTAAACTATTAGCAAAATTCTAATCTTCTATTAAATAACTTAAAGAACTAAAGTATTAGTTAGAAGATTTTGATTTTACATTGCTACAAAATTCTGTTCTTCAAGTAAATAACTTATAAAACAAAAGTAGTTATTTTAGAGTTTTCAATTTTAAACTATTAACAGTATTCTGATCTTCAAGTAAATAACTTATAGAACAGAAGTAGTTAATTTAGAGTTTTTAATTTTAAACTATTAACAAAATGCAGATCTTCAAGTAAATAACTTATAGAACAAAAGTAGTTATTTTAGGGTTTTCAATTTTAAACTATTAGCAAAATTCTAATCTTCAAGTAAATAACTTAAAGAACTAAAGTATTAGTTAGAAGATTTTGATTTTACATTGCTACAAAATTCTGTTCTTCAAGTAAATAACTTATAAAACAAAAGTAGTTATTTTAGAGTTTTCAATTTTAAACTATTAACAGTATTCTGATCTTCAAGTAAATAACTTATAGAACAGAAGTAGTTAATTTAGAGTTTTTAATTTTAAACTATTAACAAAATGCAGATCTTCAAGTAAATAACTTATAGAAAAAAAGTAGTTATTTTAGAGTTTTCAATTTTAAACTATTAACAAAATTCTGATCTTCAAGTAAATAACTTTTTAAACTATTAGCAAAATTCTAATCTTCTATTAAATAACTTAAAGAACTAAAGTATTAGTTAGAAGATTTTGATTTTACATTGCTACAAAATTCTGTTCTTCAAGTAAATAACTTATAAAACAAAAGTAGTTATTTTAGAGTTTTCAATTTTAAACTATTAACAGTATTCTGATCTTCAAGTAAATAACTTATAGAACAGAAGTAGTTAATTTAGAGTTTTTAATTTTAAACTATTAACAAAATGCAGATCTTCAAGTAAATAACTTATAGAACAAAAGTAGTTATTTTAGGGTTTTCAATTTTAAACTATTAGCAAAATTCTAATCTTCAAGTAAATAACTTAAAGAACTAAAGTATTAGTTAGAAGATTTTGATTTTACATTGCTACAAAATTCTGTTCTTCAAGTAAATAACTTATAAAACAAAAGTAGTTATTTTAGAGTTTTCAATTTTAAACTATTAACAGTATTCTGATCTTCAAGTAAATAACTTATAGAACAGAAGTAGTTAATTTAGAGTTTTTAATTTTAAACTATTAACAAAATGCAGATCTTCAAGTAAATAACTTATAGAAAAAAAGTTGTTATTTTAGAGTTTTCAATTTTAAACTATTAACAGTATTCTGATCTTCAAGTAAATAACTTATAGAACAGAAGTAGTTAATTTAGAGTTTTTAATGTTAAACTATTAACAAAATGCAAATCTTCAAGTAAATAACTTATAGAACAAAAGTACATAGTTATTTTAGGGTTTTCAATTTTAAACTATTAACAAAATTCTGATCTTCAAGTAAATAACTTAAGGAACTAAAGTATTAGTTAGAAGATTTTGATTTTAAATTGCTACAAAATTCTGTTCTTCAAGTAAATAACTTATAGAACAAAAGTAGTTATTTTAGAGTTTTCAATTTTAAACTATTAACAAAATTCTGATCTTCATGTAAATAACTTATAGAACAGAGTAGTTAATTTAGAGTTTTTAATTTTAAACTATTAACAAAATTCTGATCTTCAAGTAAATAACTTAAGGAACTAAAGTATTAGTTAGAAGATTTTGATTTTAAATTGCTACAAATTTCTGTTCTTCAAGTAAATAACTTATAGAACAAAAGTAGTTATTTTAAGGTTTTCAATTTTAAACTATTAACAAAATTCTGATCTTCATGTAAATAACTTATAGAACAGAAGTAGTTAATTTAGAGTTTTTAATTTTAAACTATATAAAAATGCAGTTCTTCAAGTAAATAACTTATAGAACAAAAGTAGTTATTTTAGGGTTTTCATTTTTAAACTATTAACAAAATTCTGATCTTCATGTAAATAACTTATAGAACAGAAGTAGTTAATTTAGAGTTTTTAATTTTAAACTATTAACAAAATTCTGATCTTCAAGTAAATAACTTAAGGAACTAAAGTATTAGTTAGAAGATTTTGATTTTAAATTGCTACAAAATTCTGTTCTTCAAGTAAATAACTTATAGAACAAAAGTAGTTATTTTAGAGTTTTCAATTTTAAACTATTAACAAAATTCTGATCTTCATGTAAATAACTTATAGAACAGAAGTAGTTAATTTAGAATTTTTAATTTTAAACTATTAACAAAATCCAGATCTTCAAGTAAATAACTTATAGAACAAAAATAGTTATTTTAGGGTTTTCAATTTTAAACTATTAACAAAATTCTGATCTTCAAGTAAATAACTTAAAGAACTAAAGTATTAGTTTGAAGACTTCGATTTTAAATTGTCTACAAATTTCTGTTCTTTAAGTAAATAACTAAAAGAACAAAAGTAGTTAGATTATAGCTTTAATTTTAAACTATTAAGAAAATGCAGATCTTCAAGTAAATAACTTATAGAACAAAAGTAGTTATTGTAGGGTTTTCAATTTTAAACTATTAGCAAAATTCTAATCTTCTATTAAATAACTTAAAGAACTAAAGTATTAGTTAGAAGATTTTGATTTTACATTGCTACAAAATTCTGTTCTTCAAGTAAATAACTTATAAAACAAAAGTAGTTATTTTAGAGTTTTCAATTTTAAACTATTAACAGTATTCTGATCTTCAAGTAAATAACTTATAGAACAGAAGTAGTTAATTTAGAGTTTTTAATTTTAAACTATTAACAAAATGCAGATCTTCAAGTAAATAACTTATAGAACAAAAGTAGTTATTTTAGGGTTTTCAATTTTAAACTATTAGCAAAATTCTAATCTTCAAGTAAATAACTTAAAGAACTAAAGTATTAGTTAGAAGATTTTGATTTTACATTGCTACAAAATTCTGTTCTTCAAGTAAATAACTTATAAAACAAAAGTAGTTATTTTAGAGTTTTCAATTTTAAACTATTAACAGTATTCTGATCTTCAAGTAAATAACTTATAGAACAGAAGTAGTTAATTTAGAGTTTTTAATTTTAAACTATTAACAAAATGCAGATCTTCAAGTAAATAACTTATAGAAAAAAAGTAGTTATTTTAGAGTTTTCAATTTTAAACTATTAACAAAATTCTGATCTTCAAGTAAATAACTTATAGAACAGAAGTAGTTAATTTAGAGTTTTTAATTTTAAACCATTAACAAAATGCAGATCTTCAAGTAAATAACTTATAGAACAAAAGTAGTTATTTTAGAGTTTTCTATTTTAAACTATTAACAACATTCTGATCTTTAAGTAAATAACTTATAGAACAGAAGTAGTTAATTTATTAATTAGTTAATTAAGTAAATAACTTAAGGTACTAAAGTATTAGTTAGAAGATTTTGATTTTAAATTGCTACAAAATTCTGTTCTTCAAGTCAATAACTTATATAAATATAATATCAGTAATGAGCTAAGTTAACAATAAATCAAACAATAAATAAATAAATATTAGTTTGATTTATTGTTAACTTAGCTCATTACTGATATTATATTTATATAAATTTTCAAGAGCTAATAATTCTAATTATTTATTAAATAACTTATAGAACAAAAGTAGTTAACTAGAGTTTTTAATTTTAAACTATTAACAAAATGCTGATTTTCAAGTAAATAACTTATAGAACAGAAGTAGTTAACTTAGAGTTTTTAATGTTAAACTATTAACAAAATGCTGATTTTCAAGTAAATAACTTATAGAACAGAAGTAGTTAATTTAGAGTTTTTAATTTTAAACTAATAACAAAATGCAGATCTTCAAGTAAATAACTTATAGAACAAAAGTAATTATTTTAGGGTTTTCAATTTTAAACTATTAACAATATTCTGATCTTCAAGTAAATAACTTATAGAACAGAAGTGGTTAATTTAGAGTTTTTAATTTTAAACTATTAACAAAATGCAGATCTTCAAGTAAATAACTTATAGAACAAAAATAGTTATTTTAGGGTTTTCAATTTTAAACTATTAACAAAATTCTGATCTTCAAGTAAATAACTTAAAGAACTAAAGTATTAGTTTGAAGATCTCGATTTTAAATTGTCTACAAATTTCTGTTCTTTAATTAAAAAACTTAAAGAACAAAAGTAGTTAGTTTATAGCATAAATTTGAAACTATTAACAAAATAGTGATTTTCAAATAAATAACTTATAGACCAGAAGTAGTTAACTTAGAGTTTTTAATTTTAAACGATTAACAAAATGCTGATTTTCAAGTAAATAACTTATAGAACAGAAGTAGTTAATTTAGAGTTTTTAATTTTAAACTAATAACAAAATGCAGATCTTCAAGTAAATAACATATAGAACAAAAGTAATTATTTTAGGGTTTTCAATTTTAAACTATTAACAATATTCTGATCTTCAAGTAAATAACTTATAGAACAGAAGTGGTTAATTTAGAGTTTTTAATTTTAAACTATTAACAAAATGCAGATCTTCAAGTAAATAACTTATAGAACAAAAATAGTTATTTTAGGGTTTTCTATTTTAAACTATTAACAAAATTCTGATCTTCAAGTAAATAACTTAAAGAACTAAAGTATTAGTTTGAAGATCTCGATTTTAAATTGTCGACAAATTTCTGTTCTTTAAGTAAAAAACTAAAAGAACAAAAGTAGTTAGTTTATAGCTTTAATTTGAAACTATTAACAAAATAGTGATTTTCAAATAAATAACTTATAGAACAGAAGTAGTTAATTTAGAGTTTTTAATGTTAAACTATTAACAAAATGCAAATCTTCAAGTAAATATAGAACAGATTCTGATATAGAACAGATTCTGATCTTCAAGTAAATAACTTAAAGAACTAAAGTATTAGTTTGAAGACTTCGATTTTAAATTGTCTACAATTTTCTGTTCTTTAAGTAAATAACTAAAAGAACAAAGTAGTTAGATTATAGCTTTAATTTTAAACTATTAACAAAATGCAGATCTTCAAGTAAATAACTTATAGAACAAAAGTAGTTATTTTAGGGTTTTCAATTTTAAACTATTAGCAAAATTCTGATCTTCAAGTAAATAACTTAAAGAACTAAAGTATTAGTTAGAAGATTTTGATTTTTCATTGCTACAAAATTCTGTTCTTCAAGTAAATAACTTATAGAACAAAAGTAGTTATTTTAGAGTTTTCAATTTTAAACTATTAACAGTATTCTGACCTTCAAGTAAATAACTTATAGAACAGAAGTAGTTAATTTAGAGTTTTTAATTTTAAACTATTAACAAAATGCAGATCTTTAAGTAAATAACTTATAGAACAAAAGTAGTTATTTTAGGGTTTTCAATTTTAAACTATTAACAAAATTCTGATATTCATGTAAATAACTTATAGAACAGAAGTAGTTAATTTAGAGTTTTTAATTTTAAACTATTAACAAAATGCAGATCTTCAAGTAAATAACTTATAGAACAAAAGTAGTTATTTTAGGGTTTTCAATTTTAAACTATTAACAAAATTCTGATCTTCATGAAAATAACTTATAGAACAGAAGTAGTTAATTTAGAGTTTTTAATTTTAAGCTATTAACAAAATTCTGATCTTCAAGTAAATAACTTAAGGAATTAAAGTATTAGTAAGAAGATTTTGATTTTAAATTGCTACAAAATTCTGTTCTTCAAGTAAATAACTTATAGAACAAATGTAGTTATTTTAGAGTTTTCAATTTTAAACTATTAACAAAATTCTGATCTTCAATTAAATAACTTAAAGAACTAAAGTATTAGTTTGAAGATCTCGATTTTAAATTGTCTACAAATTTCTGTTCTTTAAGTAAAAAACTAAAAGAACAAAAGTAGTTAGTTTATAGCTTTAATTTGAAACTATTAACAAAATAGTGATTTTCAAATAAATAACTTATAGACCAGAAGTAGTTAACTTAGAGTTTTTAATTTTAAACTATTAACAAAATGCTGATTTTCAAGTAAATAACTTATAGAACAGAAGTAGTTAATTTAGAGTTTTTAATTTTAAACTAATAACAAAATGCAGATCTTCAAGTAAATAACTTATAGAACAACAGTAATTATTTTAGGGTTTTCAATTTTATACTATTAACAATATTCTGATCTTCAAGTAAATAAATTATAGAACAGAAGTGGTTAATTTAGAGTTTTTAATTTTAAACTATTAACAAAATGCAGATCTTCAAGTAAATAACTTATAGAACAAAAATAGTTATTTTAGGGTTTTTAATGTTAAACTATTAACAAAATTCTGATCTTCAAGTAAATAACTTAAAGAACTAAAGTAATAGTTTGAAGATCTCGATTTTAAATTGTCTACAAATTTCTGTTCTTTAAGTAAAAAACTAAAAGAACAAAAGTAGTTAGTTTATAGCTTTCATTTGAAACTATTAACAAAATAGTGATTTTCAAATAAATAACTTATAGAACAGAAGTAGTTAATTTAGAGTTTTTAATGTTAAACTATTAACAAAATGCAAATGTTCAAGTAAATAACTTATAGAACAAATGTAGGTATTTTAGGGTTTTCAATTTTAAACTATTAACAAAATTCTGATCTTCAAGTAAATAACTTATAGAACAGAAGTAGTTAATTTAGAGTTTTTAATTTTAAACTATTAACAAAATGCAGATCTTCAAGTAGATAACTTATAGAACAAAAGTAGTTATTTTAGAGTTTTCTATTTTAAACTATTAACAACATTCTGATCTTCAAGTAAATAACTTATAGAACAGAAGTAGTTAAGTTAGAGTTTTTAATTTTAAACTATTAACAAAATCCAGATCTTCAAGTAAATAACTTATAGAACAAAAATAGTAATTTTAGGGTTTTCAATTTTAAACTATTTACAAAATTCTGATCTTCAAGTAAATAACTTAAAGAACTAAAGTATTAGTTTGAAGACTTCGATTTTAAATTGTCTACAAATTTCTGTTCTTTAAGTAAATAACTAAAAGAACAAAAGTAGTTAGATTATAGCTTTAATTTTAAACTATTAACAAAATGCAGATCTTCAAGTAAATAACTTATAGAACAAAAGTAGTTATTTTAGGGTTTTCAATTTTAAACTATTAGCAAAATTCTAATCTTCAAGTAAATAACTTAAAGAACTAAAGTATTAGTTAGAAGATTTTGATTTTACATTGCTACAAAATTCTGTTCTTCAAGTAAATAACTTATAAAACAAAAGTAGTTATTTTAGAGTTTTCAATTTTAAACTATTAACAGTATTCTGATCTTCAAGTAAATAACTTATAGAACAGAAGTAGTTAATTTACAGATTTTAATTTTAAACTATTAACAAAATGCAGATCTTCAAGTAAATAACTTATAGAACAAAAGTAGTTATTTTAGAGTTTTCTATTTTAAACTATTAACAACATTCTGATCTTCAAGTAAATAACTTATAGAACAGAAGTAGTTAATTTAGAGTTTTTAATTTTAAACTATTAACAGTATTCTGATCTTCAAGTAAATAACTTATAGAACAGAAGTAGTTAATTTAGAGTTTTTAATTTTAAACTATTAACAAAATGCAGATCTTTAAGTAAATAACTTATAGAACAAAAGTAGTTATTTTAGGGTTTTCAATTTTAAACTATTAACAAAATTCTGATATTCATGTAAATAACTTATAGAACAGAAGTAGTTAATTTAGAGTTTTTAATTTTAAACTATTAACAAAATGCAGATCTTCAAGTAAATAACTTATAGAACAAAAGTAGTTATTTTAGGGTTTTCAATTTTAAACTATTAACAAAATTCTGATCTTCATGTAAATAACTTATAGAACAGAAGTAGTTAATTTAGAGTTTTTAATTTTAAGCTATTAACAAAATTCTGATCTTCAAGTAAATAACTTAAGGAACTAAAGTATTAGTAAGAAGATTTTGATTTTAAATTGCTACAAAATTCTGTTCTTCAAGTAAATAACTTATAGAACAAATGTAGTTATTTTAGAGTTTTCAATTTTAAACTATTAACAAAATTCTGATCTTCAATTAAATAACTTAAAGAACTAAAGTATTAGTTTGAAGATCTCGATTTTAAATTGTCTACAAATTTCTGTTCTTTAAGTAAAAAACTAAAAGAACAAAAGTAGTTAGTTTATAGCTTTAATTTGAAACTATTAACAAAAGAGTGATTTTCAAATAAATAACTTATAGACCAGAAGTAGTTAACTTAGAGTTTTTAATTTTAAACTATTAACAAAATGCTGATTTTCAAGTAAATAACTTATAGAACAGAAGTAGTTAATTTAGAGTTTTTAATTTTAAACTAATAACAAAATGCAGATCTTCAAGTAAATAACTTATAGAACAACAGTAATTATTTTAGGGTTTTCAATTTTAAACTATTAACAATATTCTGATCTTCAAGTAAATAAATTATAGAACAGAAGTGGTTAATTTAGAGTTTTTAATTTTAAACTATTAACAAAATGCAGATCTTCAAGTAAATAACTTATAGAACAAAAATAGTTATTTTAGGGTTTTTAATGTTAAACTATTAACAAAATTCTGATCTTCAAGTAAATAACTTAAAGAACTAAAGTAATAGTTTGAAGATCTCGATTTTAAATTGTCTACAAATTTCTGTTCTTTAAGTAAAAAACTAAAAGAACAAAAGTAGTTAGTTTATAGCTTTCATTTGAAACTATTAACAAAATAGTGATTTTCAAATAAATAACTTATAGAACAGAAGTAGTTAATTTAGCGTTTTTAATGTTAAACTATTAACAAAATGCAAATCTTCAAGTAAATAAATTATAGAACAAATGTAGGTATTTTAGGGTTTTCAATTTTAAACTATTAACAAAATTCTGATCTTCAAGTAAATAACTTATAGAATAGAAGTAGTTAATTTAGAGTTTTTAATTTTAAACTATTAACAAAATGCAGATCTTCAAGTAGATAACTTATAGAACAAAAGTAGTTATTTTAGAGTTTTCTATTTTAAACTATTAACAACATTCTGATCTTCAAGTAAATAACTTATAGAACAGAAGTAGTTAATTTAGAGTTTTTAATTTTAAACTATTAACAAAATCCAGATCTTCAAGTAAATAACTTATAGAACAAAAATAGTAATTTTAGGGTTTTCAATTTTAAACTATGTACAAAATTCTGATCTTCAAGTAAATAACTTAAAGAACTAAAGTATTAGTTTGAAGACTTCGATTTTAAATTGTCTACAAATTTCTGTTCTTTAAGTAAATAACTAAAAGAACAAAAGTAGTTAGATTATAGCTTTAATTTTAAACTATTAACAAAATGCAGATCTTCAAGTAAATAACTTATAGAACAAAAGTAGTTATTTTAGGGTTTTCAATTTTAAACTATTAGCAAAATTCTAATCTTCAAGTAAATAACTTAAAGAACTAAAGTATTAGTTAGAAGATTTTGATTTTACATTGCTACAAAATTCTGTTCTTCAAGTAAATAACTTATAAAACAAAAGTAGTTATTTTAGAGTTTTCAATTTTAAACTATTAACAGTATTCTGATCTTCAAGTAAATAACTTATAGAACAGAAGTAGTTAATTTACAGTTTTTAATTTTAAACTATTAACAAAATGCAGATATTCAAGTAAATAACTTATAGAACAAAAGTAGTTATTTTAGAGTTTTCTATTTTAAACTATTAACAACATTCTGATCTTCAAGTAAATAACTTATAGAACAGAAGTAGTTAATTTAGAGTTTTTAATTTTAAACTATTAACAAAATCCAGATCTTCAAGCAAATAACTTATAGAACAAAAATAGTTATTTTAGGGTTTTCAATTTTAAACTATTAACAAAATTCTGATCTTCAAGTAAATAACTTAAAGAACTAAAGTATTAGTTTGAAGACTTCGATTTTAAATTGTCTACAAATTTCTGTTCTTTAAGTAAATAACTAAAAGAACAAAAGTAGTTAGATTATAGCTTTAATTTTAAACTATTAACAAAAAGGAGATCTTCAAGTAAATAACTTATAGAACAAAAGTAGTTATTTTAGGGTTTTTAATTTTAAACTATTAGCAAAATTCTGATCTTCAAGTAAATAACTTAAAGAACTAAAGTATTAGTTAGAAAATTTTGATTCTACATTGCTACAAAATTCTGTTCTTCAAGTAAATAACTTATAGAACAAAAGTAGTTATTTTAGAGTTTTCAATTTTAAACTATTAACAGTATTCTGATCTTCAAGTAAATAACTTATAGAACAGAAGTAGTTAATTTAGAGTTTTTAATTTTAAACTATTAACAAAATGCAGATCTTTAAGTAAATAACTTATAGAACAAAAGTAGTTATTTTAGGGTTTTCAATTTTATACTATTAACAAAATTCTGATCTTCATGTAAATAACTTATAGAACAGAAGTAGTTAATTTAGAGTTTTTAATTTTAAACTATTAACAAAATGCAGATCTTCAAGTAAATAACTTATAGAACAAAAGTAGTTAATTTAGGGTTTTCAATTTTAAACTATTAACAAAATTCTGATCTTCATGTAAATAACTTATAGAACAGAAGTAGTTAATTTAGAGTTTTTAATTTTAAGCTATTAACAAAATTCTGATCTTCAAGTAAATAACTTAAGGAACTAAAGTATTAGTTAGAAGATTTTGATTTTAAACTATTAACAAAATGCAGATCTTCAAGTAAATAACTTATAGAACAAAAATAGTTATTTAAGGGTTTTCAATTTTAAACTATTAACAAAATTCTGATCTTCAAGTAAATAACTTAAAGAACTAAAGTATTAGTTTGAAGATCTCGATTTTAAATTGTCTACAAATTTCTGTTCTTTAAGTAAAAAACTAAAAGAACAAAAGTAGTTAGTTTATAGCTTTAATTTGAAACTATTAACAAAATAGTGATTTTCAAATAAATAACTTATAGACCAGAAGTAGTTAACTTAGAGTTTTTAATTTTAAACTATTAACAAAATGCTGATTTTCAAGTAAATAACTTATAGAACAGAAGTAGTTAATTTAGAGTTTTTAATTTTAAACTAATAACAAAATGCAGATCTTCAAGTAAATAACTTATAGAACAAAAGTTATTATTTTAGGGTTTTCAATTTTAAACTATTAACAATATTCTGATCTTCAAGTATATAACTTATAGAACAGAAGTGGTTAATTTAGAGTTTTTAATTTTAAACTATTAACAAAATGCAGATCTTCAAGTAAATAACTTATAGAACAAAAATAGTTATTTAAGGGTTTTCAATTTTAAACTATTAACAAAATTCTGATTTTCAAGTAAATAACTTAAAGAACTAAAGTATTAGTTTGAAGATCTCGATTTTAAATTGTCTACAAATTACTGTTCTTTAAGTAAAAAACTAAAAGAACAAAAGTAGTTAGTTTATAGCTTTAATTTGAAATTATTAACAAAATAGTGATTTTCAAATAAATAACTTATAGACCAGAAGTAGTTAACTTAGAGTTTTTAATTTTAAACTATTATCAAAATGCTGATTTTCAAGTAAATAACTTATAGAACAGAAGTAGTTAATTTAGAGTTTTTAATTTTAAACTAATAACAAAATGCAGATCTTCAAGTAAATAACTTATAGAACAAAAGTAATTATTTTAGGGTTTTCAATTTTAAACTATTAACAATATTCTGATCTTCAAGTAAATAACTTATAGAACAGAAGTGGTTAATTTAGAGTTTTTAATTTTAAACTATTAACAAAATGCAGATCTTCAAGTAAATAACTTATAGAACAAAAATAGTTATTTTAGGGTTTTCAATTTTAAACTATTAACAAAATTCTGATCTTCAAGTAAATAACTTAAAGAACTAAAGTATTAGTTTGAAGATCTCGATTTTAAATTGTCTACAAATTTCTGTTCTTTAAGTAAAAAACTAAAAGAACAAAAGTAGTTAGTTTATAGCTTTAATTTGAAACTATTAACAAAATAGTGATTTTCAAATAAATAACATATAGAACAGAAGTAGTTAATTTAGAGTTTTTAATGTTAAACTATTAACAAAATGCAAATCTTCAAGTAAATAACTTATAGAACAAAAGTAGGTATTTTAGGGTTTTCAATTTTAAACTATTAACAAAATTCTGATCTTCAAGTAAATAACTTATAGAACAGAAGTAGTTAATTTAGAGTTTTTAATTTTAAACTATTAACAAAATGCAGATCTTCAAGTAAATAACTTATAGTACAAAAGTAGTTACTTTAGAGTTTTCTATTTTAAACTATTAACCAAATTCTGATCTTCAAGTAAATAACTTAAAGAACTAAAGTATTAGTTTGAAGACTTCGATTTTAAATTGTCTACAAATTTCTGTTCTTTAAGTAAATAACTAAAAGAACAAAAGTAGTTAGATTATAGCTTTAATTTTAAACTATTAACAAAATGCAGATCTTCAAGTAAATAACTTATAGAACAAAAGTAGTTATTTTAGGGTTTTCAATTTTAAACTATTAGCAAAATTCTAATCTTCAAGTAAATAACTTGAAGAACTAAAGTATTAGTTAGAAGATTTTGATTTTACATTGCTACGAAATTCTATTCTTCAAGTAAATAACTTGTAGAACAAAAGTAGTTATTTTAGAGTTTTCAATTTTAAACTATTAACAATATTTTGATCTTCATGTAAATAACTTATAGAACAGAAGTAGTTAATTTAGAGTTTTTAATTTTAAACTATTAACAAAATGCAGATCTTCAAGTAAATAACTTATAGAACAAAAGTAGTTATTTTAGGGTTTTCAATTTTAAACTATTAACAAAATTCTGATCTTCATGAAAATAACTTACAGAACAGAAGTAGTTAATTTAGAGTTTTTAATTTTAAACTATAAACAAAATGCAGATCTTCAAGTAAATAACTTATGGAACAAAAGTAGTTATTTTAGGGTTTTCAATTTTAAACTATTAACAAAATTCTGATCTTCATGTAAATAACTTATAGAACAGAAGTAGTTAATTTAGAGTTTTTAATTTTAAGCTATTAAAAAAATTCTGATCTTCAAGTAAATAACTTAAGGAACTAAAGTATTAGTTAGAAGATTTTGATTTCAAATTGCTACAAAATTCTGTTCTTCAAGTAAATAACTTATAGAACAAAAGTAGTTATTTTAGAGTTTTCAATTTTAAACTATTAACAACATTCTGATCTTCAAGTAAATAACTTATAGAACAGAAGTAGTTAATTTAGAGTTTTTCATTTTAAACTATTAACAAAATGCAGATCTTCAAGTAAATAACTTATAGAACAAAAATAGTTATTTTAGGGTTTTCAATTTTAAACTATTAACAAAATTCTGATCTTCAAGTAAATAACCTAAAGAACTAAAGTATTAGTTTGAAGATCTCGATTTTAAATTGTCTACAAATTACTGTTCTTTAAGTAAAAAACTAAAAGAACAAAAGTAGTTAGTTTATAGCTTTAATTTGAAACTATTAACAAAATAGTGATTTTCAAATAAATAACTTATAGAACAGAAGTAGTTAATTTAGAGTTTTTAATGTTAAACTATTAACAAAATGCAAATCTTCAAGTAAATAACTTATAGAACAAAAGTAGGTATTTTAGGGTTTTCAATTTTAAACTATTAACAAAATTCTGATCTTCAAGTAAATAACTTGTAGAACAAAATTAGTTATTTTAGAGTTTTCAATTTTAAACTATTAACAATATTTTGATCTTCTTGTAAATAACTTATAGAACAGAAGTAGTTAATTTAGAGTTTTTAATTTTAAACTATTAACAAAATGCAAATCTTCAAGTAAATAACTTATAGAACAAAAATAGTTATTTTAGAGTTTTCAATTTTAAACTATTAACATCATTCTCATCTTCAAGTAAATAACTTATAGAACAGAAGTAGTTAATTTAGAGTTTTTAATGTTAAACTATTAACAAAATGCAAATCTTCAAGTAAATAACTTATAGAACAAAAGTAGGTATTTTAGGGTTTTCAATTTTAAACAATTAACAATATTCTGATCTTCAAGTAAATAACTTATAGAACAGAAGTAGTTATTTTAGGGTTTTCAATTTTAAACTATTAACGAAATACTGATCTTCATGTAAATAACTTATAGAACAGAAGTAGTTAATTAGAGTTTTTAATTTTAAACTATTAACAAAATGCAGATCTTCCAGTAAATAACTTATAGAACAAAAGTAGTTATTTTAGGGTTTTCAATTTTAAACTATTAGCAAAATTCTGATCTTCAAGTAAATAACTTAAAGAACTAAAGTATTAGTTAGAAGATTTTGATTTTAAATTGCTACACAATTCTGTTCTTCAAGTAAATAACTTATAGAACAAAAGTAGTTATTTTAGAGTTTTCAATTTTAAACTATTAACAATATTCTGATCTTCATGTAAATAACTTATAGAACAGAAGTAGTTAATTTAGAGTTTTGAATGTTAAACTATTAACAAAATGCAAATCTTCAAGTAAATAACTTATAGAACAAAAGTTGTTATTTTAGGGTTTTCAATTTTAAACTATTAACAAAATGCAGATCTTCAAGTAAATAACTTATAGAACAAAAGTAGTTATTTTAGGGTTTTCAATTTTAAACTATTAACAAAATTCTGATCTTCAAGTAAATAACTTAAGGAATCAAAGTATTAGTTTGAAGATTATGATTTTAAATTGTCTACATATTTCTGTTCTTTAAGTAATTAATTAAAAGAACAAAAGTAGTTAGATTATAGCTTTAATTTTAAACTATTAACAAAATGCAGATCTTCAAGTAAATAACTTATAGAACAAAAGAAGTTATTTTAAGGTTTTCAATTTTAAACTATTAACAAAATTCTGATCTTCATGTAAATAACTTATAGAACAGAAGTAGTTAATTTAGAGTTTTTAATTTTAAACTATTAACAAAATGCAGATCTTCAAGTAAATAACTTAAAGAACAAAAGTATTAGTGTGAAGATTTCGATTTTAAATTGTCTACAAATTTCTGTTCTTTAAGTAAATAACATATAGAACAGAAGTAGTTAATTTAGAGTTTTTAATTTTAAACTATTAACAAAATGCAGATCTTCAAGTAAATAACTTATAGAACAAAAGTAGTTATTTTAGGGTTTTCAATTTTAAACTATTAGCAAAATTCTGATCTTCAAGTAAATAACTTAAAGAACTAAAGTATTAGTTAGAAGATTTTGATTTTACATTGCTACAAAATTCTGTTCTTCAAGTAAATAACTTATAGAACAAAAGTAGTTATTTTAGAGTTTTCAATTTTAAACTATTAACAGTATTCTGATCTTCAAGTAAATAACTTATAGAACAGAAGTAGTTAATTTAGAGTTTTTAATTTTAAACTATTAACAAAATGCAGATCTTCAAGTAAATAACTTATAGAACAAAAGTAGTTATTTTAGAGTTTTCAATTTTAAACTATTAACATCATTCTCATCTTCAAGTAAATAACTTATAGAACAGAAGTAGTTAATTTAGAGTTTTTAATGTTAAACTATTAACAAAATGCAAATCTTCAAGTGAATAACTTATAGAACAAAAGTAGGTATTTTAGGGTTTTCAATTTTAAACTATTAACAATATTCTGATCTTCAAGTAAATAACTTAAAGAACTAAAGTATTAGTTAGAAGATTTTGATTTTACATTGCTACACAATTCTGTTCTTCAAGTAAATAACTTATAGAACTAAGGTAGTTATTTTAGAGTTTTCAATTTTAAACTATTAACAATATTCTGATCTTCATGTAAATAACTTATAGAACAGAAGTAGTTAATTTAGAGTTTTTAATTTTAAACTATTAACAAAATGCAGATCTTCAAGTAAATAACTTATAGAACAAAAGTAGTTATTTTAAGGGTTTCAATTTTAAACTATTAACAAAATTCTGATCTTCAAGTAAATAACTTAAGGAATCAAAGTATTAGTTTGAAGATTATGATTTTAAATTGTCTACATAATTCTGTTCTTTAAGTAATTAACTAAAAGAACAAAAGTGGTTAGATTATAGCTTTAATTTTAAACTATTAACAAAATGCAGATCTTCAAGTAAATAACTTATAGAACAAAAGAAGTTATTTTAAGGTTTTCAATATTAAACTATTAACAAAATTCTGATCTTCATGTAAATAACTTATAGAACAGAAGTAGTTAATTTAGAGTTTTTAATTTTAAACTATTAACAAAATGCAGATCTTCAAGTAAATAACTTAAAGAACTAAAGTATTAGTGTGAAGATTTCGATTTTAAATTGTCTACAAATTTCTGTTCTTTAAGTAAATAACATATAGAACAGAAGTAGTTAATTTAGAGTTTTTAATTTTAAACTATTAACAAAATGCAGATCTTCAAGTAAATAACTTATAGAACAAAAGTAGTTATTTTAGGGTTTTCAATTTTAAACTATTAGCAAAATTCTGATCTTCAAGTAAATAACTAAAAGAACTAAAGTATTAGTTAGAAGATTTTGATTTTACATTGCTACACAATTCTGTTCTTCAAGTAAATAACTTATAGAACAAAGGTAGTTATTTTAGGGTTTTCAATTTTAAACTATTAACAAAATTCTGATCTTCAAGTAAATAACTTAAGGAATCAAAGTATTAGTTTGAAGATTATGATTTTAAATTGTCTACATATTTCTGTTCTTTAAGTAATTAATTAAAAGAACAAAAGTAGTTAGATTATAGCTTTAATTTTAAACTATTAACAAAATGCAGATCTTCAAGTAAATAACTTATAGAACAAAAGAAGTTATTTTAAGGTTTTCAATTTTAAACTATTAACAAAATTCTGATCTTCATGTAAATAACTTATAGAACAGAAGTAGTTAATTTAGAGTTTTTAATTTTAAACTATTAACAAAATGCAGATCTTCAAGTAAATAACTTAAAGAACAAAAGTATTAGTGTGAAGATTTCGATTTTAAATTGTCTACAAATTTCTGTTCTTTAAGTAAATAACATATAGAACAGAAGTAGTTAATTTAGAGTTTTTAATTTTAAACTATTAGCAAAATGCAGATCTTCAAGTAAATAACTTATAGAACAAAAGTAGTTATTTTAGGGTTTTCAATTTTAAACTATTAGCAAAATTCTGATCTTCAAGTAAATAACTTAAAGAACTAAAGTATTAGTTAGAAGATTTTGATTTTACATTGCTACAAAATTCTGTTCTTCAAGTAAATAACTTATAGAACAAAAGTAGTTATTTTAGAGTTTTCAATTTTAAACTATTAACAGTATTCTGATCTTCAAGTAAATAACTTATAGAACAGAAGTAGTTAATTTAGAGTTTTTAATTTTAAACTATTAACAAAATGCAGATCTTCAAGTAAATAACTTATAGAACAAAAGTAGTTATTTTAGAGTTTTCAATTTTAAACTATTAACATCATTCTCATCTTCAAGTAAATAACTTATAGAACAGAAGTAGTTAATTTAGAGTTTTTAATGTTAAACTATTAACAAAATGCAAATCTTCAAGTAAATAACTTATAGAACAAAAGTAGGTATTTTAGGGTTTTCAATTTTAAACTATTAACAATATTCTGATCTTCAAGTAAATAACTTAAAGAACTAAAGTATTAGTTAGAAGATTTTGATTTTACATTGCTACACAATTCTGTTCTTCAAGTAAATAACTTATAGATCTAAGGTAGTTATTTTAGAGTTTTCAATTTTAAACTATTAACAATATTCTGATCTTCATGTAAATAACTTATAGAACAGAAGTAGTTAATTTAGAGTTTTTAATTTTAAACTATTAACAAAATGCAGATCTTCAAGTAAATAACTTATAGAACAAAAGTAGTTATTTTAAGGGTTTCAATTTTAAACTATTAACAAAATTCTGATCTTCAAGTAAATAACTTAAGGAATCAAAGTATTAGTTTGAAGATTATGATTTTAAATTGTCTACATAATTCTGTTCTTTAAGTAATTAACTAAAAGAACAAAAGTGGTTAGATTATAGCTTTAATTTTAAACTATTAACAAAATGCAGATCTTCAAGTAAATAACTTATAGAACAAAAGAAGTTATTTTAAGGTTTTCAATATTAAACTATTAACAAAATTCTGATCTTCATGTAAATAACTTATAGAACAGAAGTAGTTAATTTAGAGTTTTTAATTTTAAACTATTAACAAAATTCTGATCTTCAAGTAAATAACTTAAGGAACTAAAGTATTAGTTAGAAGATTTTGATTTCAAATTGCTACAAAATTCTGTTCTTCAAGTAAATAACTTATAGAACAAAAGTAGTTATTTTAGAGTTTTCAATTTTAAACTATTAACAACATTCTGATCTTCAAGTAAATAACTTATAGAACAGAAGTAGTTAATTTAGAGTTTTTCATTTTAAACTATTAACAAAATGCAGATCTTCAAGTAAATAACTTATAGAACAAAAATAGTTATTTTAGGGTTTTCAATTTTAAACTATTAACAAAATTCTGATCTTCAAGTAAATAACTTAAAGAACTAAAGTATTAGTTTGAAGATCTCGATTTTAAATTGTCTACAAATTTCTGTTCTTTAAGTAAATAACTAAAAGAACAAAAGTAGTTTGATTATAGCTTTAATTTTAAACTATTAACAAAATGCAGATCTTCAAGTAAATAACTTATAGAACAAAAGTAGTTATTTTAGGGTTTTCAATTTTAAACTATTAGCAAAATTCTAATCTTCAAGTAAATAACTTAAAGAACTAAAGTATTAGTTAGAAGATTTTGATTTTACATTGCTACAAAATTCTGCTCTTCAAGTAAATAACTTGTAGAACAAAATTAGTTATTTTAGAGTTTTCAATTTTAAACTATTAACAATATTTTGATCTTCATGTAAATAACTTATAGAACAGAAGTAGTTAATTTAGAGTTTTTAATTTTAAACTATTAACAAAATGCAAATCTTCAAGTAAATAACTTATAGAACAAAAGTAGTTATTTTAGAGTTTTCAATTTTAAACTATTAACATCATTCTCATCTTCAAGTAAATAACTTATAGAACAGAAGTAGTTAATTTAGAGTTTTTAATGTTAAACTATTAACAAAATGCAAATCTTCAAGTAAATAACTTATAGAACAAAAGTAGGTATTTTAGGGTTTTCAATTTTAAACAATTAACAATATTCTGATCTTCAAGTAAATAACTTATAGAACAGAAGTAGTTATTTTAGGGTTTCAATTTTAAACTATTAACGAAATACTGATCTTCATGTAAATAACTTATAGAACAGAAGTAGTTAATTAGAGTTTTTAATTTTAAACTATTAACAAAATGCAGATCTTCCAGTAAATAACTTATAGAACAAAAGTAGTTATTTTAGGGTTTTCAATTTTAAACTATTAGCAAAATTCTGATCTTCAAGTAAATAACTTAAAGAACTAAAGTATTAGTTAGAAGATTTTGATTTTAAATTGCTACACAATTCTGTTCTTCAAGTAAATAACTTATAGAACAAAAGTAGTTATTTTAGAGTTTTCAATTTTAAACTATTAACAATATTCTGATCTTCATGTAAATAACTTATAGAACAGAAGTAGTTAATTTAGAGTTTTGAATGTTAAACTATTAACAAAATGCAAATCTTCAAGTAAATAACTTATAGAACAAAAGTAGTTATTTTAGGGTTTTCAATTTTAAACTATTAACAAAATGCAGATCTTCAAGTAAATAACTTATAGAACAAAAGTAGTTATTTTAGGGTTTTCAATTTTAAACTATTAACAAAATTCTGATCTTCAAGTAAATAACTTAAGGAATCAAAGTATTAGTTTGAAGATTATGATTTTAAATTGTCTACATATTTCTGTTCTTTAAGTAATTAATTAAAAGAACAAAAGTAGTTAGATTATAGCTTTAATTTTAAACTATTAACAAAATGCAGATCTTCAAGTAAATAACTTATAGAACAAAAGAAGTTATTTTAAGGTTTTCAATTTTAAACTATTAACAAAATTCTGATCTTCATGTAAATAACTTATAGAACAGAAGTAGTTAATTTAAGGGTTTCAATTTTAAACTATTAACAAAATTCTGATCTTCAAGTAAATAACTTAAGGAATCAAAGTATTAGTTTGAAGATTATGATTTTAAATTGTCTACATAATTCTGTTCTTTAAGTAATTAACTAAAAGAACAAAAGTGGTTAGATTATAGCTTTAATTTTAAACTATTAACAAAATGCAGATCTTCAAGTAAATAACTTATAGAACAAAAGAAGTTATTTTAAGGTTTTCAATATTAAACTATTAACAAAATTCTGATCTTCATGTAAATAACTTATAGAACAGAAGTAGTTAATTTAGAGTTTTTAATTTTAAACTATTAACAAAATGCAGATCTTCAAGTAAATAACTTAAAGAACTAAAGTATTAGTGTGAAGATTTCGATTTTAAATTGTCTACAAATTTCTGTTCTTTAAGTAAATAACATATAGAACAGAAGTAGTTAATTTAGAGTTTTTAATTTTAAACTATTAACAAAATGCAGATCTTCAAGTAAATAACTTATAGAACAAAAGTAGTTATTTTAGGGTTTTCAATTTTAAACTATTAGCAAAATTCTGATCTTCAAGTAAATAACTTAAAGAACTAAAGTATTAGTTAGAAGATTTTGATTTTACATTGCTACACAATTCTGTTCTTCAAGTAAATAACTTATAGAACAAAGGTAGTTATTTTAGGGTTTTCAATTTTAAACTATTAACAAAATTCTGATCTTCAAGTAAATAACTTAAGGAATCAAAGTATTAGTTTGAAGATTATGATTTTAAATTGTCTACATATTTCTGTTCTTTAAGTAATTAATTAAAAGAACAAAAGTAGTTAGATTATAGCTTTAATTTTAAACTATTAACAAAATGCAGATCTTCAAGTAAATAACTTATAGAACAAAAGAAGTTATTTTAAGGTTTTCAATTTTAAACTATTAACAAAATTCTGATCTTCATGTAAATAACTTATAGAACAGAAGTAGTTAATTTAGAGTTTTTAATTTTAAACTATTAACAAAATGCAGATCTTCAAGTAAATAACTTAAAGAACAAAAGTATTAGTGTGAAGATTTCGATTTTAAATTGTCTACAAATTTCTGTTCTTTAAGTAAATAACATATAGAACAGAAGTAGTTAATTTAGAGTTTTTAATTTTAAACTATTAACAAAATGCAGATCTTCAAGTAAATAACTTATAGAACAAAAGTAGTTATTTTAGGGTTTTCAATTTTAAACTCTTAGCAAAATTCTGATCTTCAAGTAAATAACTTAAAGAACTAAAGTATTAGTTAGAAGATTTTGATTTTACATTGCTACAAAATTCTGTTCTTCAAGTAAATAACTTATAGAACAAAAGTAGTTATTTTAGAGTTTTCAATTTTAAACTATTAACAGTATTCTGATCTTCAAGTAAATAACTTATAGAACAGAAGTAGTTAATTTAGAGTTTTTAATTTTAAACTATTAACAAAATGCAGATCTTCAAGTAAATAACTTATAGAACAAAAGTAGTTATTTTAGAGTTTTCAATTTTAAACTATTAACATCATTCTCATCTTCAAGTAAATAACTTATAGAACAGAAGTAGTTAATTTAGAGTTTTTAATGTTAAACTATTAACAAAATGCAAATCTTCAAGTAAATAACTTATAGAACAAAAGTAGGTATTTTAGGGTTTTCAATTTTAAACTATTAACAATATTCTGATCTTCAAGTAAATAACTTAACGAACTAAAGTATTAGTTAGAAGATTTTGATTTTACATTGCTACACAATTCTGTTCTTCAAGTAAATAACTTATAGATCTAAGGTAGTTATTTTAGAGTTTTCAATTTTAAACTATTAACAATATTCTGATCTTCATGTAAATAACTTATAGAACAGAAGTAGTTAATTTAGAGTTTTTAATTTTAAACTATTAACAAAATGCAGATCTTCAAGTAAATAACTTATAGAACAAAAGTAGTTATTTTAAGGGTTTCAATTTTAAACTATTAACAAAATTCTGATCTTCAAGTAAATAACTTAAGGAATCAAAGTATTAGTTTGAAGATTATGATTTTAAATTGTCTACATAATTCTGTTCTTTAAGTAATTAACTAAAAGAACAAAAGTGGTTAGATTATAGCTTTAATTTTAAACTATTAACAAAATGCAGATCTTCAAGTAAATAACTTATAGAACAAAAGAAGTTATTTTAAGGTTTTCAATATTAAACTATTAACAAAATTCTGATCTTCATGTAAATAACTTATAGAACAGAAGTAGTTAATTTAGAGTTTTTAATTTTAAACTATTAACAAAATGCAGATCTTCAAGTAAATAACTTAAAGAACTAAAGTATTAGTGTGAAGATTTCGATTTTAAATTGTCTACAAATTTCTGTTCTTTAGGTAAATAACATATAGAACAGAAGTAGTTAATTTAGAGTTTTTAATTTTAAACTATTAACAAAATTCTGATCTTCAAGTAAATAACTTAAAGAACTAAAGTATTAGTTAGAAGATTTTGATTTTACATTGCTACACAATTCCATTCTTCAAGTAAATAACTTATAGAACAAAGGTAGTTATTTTAGAGTTTTCAATTTTAAACTATTAACAAAATTCTGATCTTCATGTAAATAACTTATAGAACAGAAGTAGTTAATTTAGAGTTTTTAATTTTAAGCTATTAACAACATTCTGATTTTCAAGTAAATAACTTATAGAACTAAAGTATTAGTTTGAAGATCTCGATTTTAATTTGTCTAAAAATTTCTGTTCTTTAAGTAAAAAACTAAAAGAACAAAAGTAGTTAGTTTATAGCTTTAATTTGAAACTATTAACAAAATAGTGATTTTCAAATAAATTACTTATAGACCAGAAGTAGTTAACTTAGAGTTTTTAATTTTAAACTATTATCAAAATGCTGAATTTCAAGTAAATAACTTATAGAACAGAAGTAGTTAATTTAGAGTTTTTAATTTTAACTAATAACAAAATGCAGATCTTCAAGTAAATAACTTATAGAACAAAAGTAATTATTTTAGGGTTTTCAATTTTAAACTATTAACAATATTCTGATCTTCAAGTAAATCACTTATAGAACAGAAGTGGTTAATTTAGAGTTTTTAATTTTAAACTAATAACAAAATGCAGATCTTCTAGTAAATAACTTATAGAACAAAAATAGTTATTTTAGGGTTTTCAATTTTAAACTATTAACAAAATACTGATCTTCATGAAATTAACTTATAGAACAGAAGTAGTTAATTTAGAGTTTTTAATTTTATACTATTAACAAAATGCAGATCTTCAAGTAAATAACTTATAGACAAAAGTAGTTATTTTAGGGTTTTCAATTTTAAACTGTTAACAAAATTCTGATCTTCAAGTAAATAACTTAAGGAACTAAAGTATTAGTTAGAAGATTTTGATTTTAAATTGCTACAAAATTCTGTTCTACAAGTAAATAACTTATAGAATAAAAGTAGTTATTTTAGAGTTTTCAATTATAAACTATTAACAATATTCTGATCTTCAAGTAAATAACTTATAGAACAGAAGTAGTTAATTTAGAGTTTTTAATTTTAAACTATTAACAAAATGCAGATCTTCAAGTAAATAACTTATAGAACAAAAATAGTTATTTTAGGGTTTTCAATTTTAAACTATTAGCAAAATTCTGATCTTCAAGTAAATAACTTAAAAAACTAAAGTATTAGTTTGAAGATCTCAATTTTAAATTGTCTACAAATTTCTGTTCTTTAAGTAAAAAACTAAAAGAACAAAAGTAGTTAGTTTATAGCTTTAATTTGAAACTATTAACAAAATACTCATTTTCAAATAAATAACTTATAGACCAGAAGTAGTTAACTTAGAGTTTTTAATTTTAAACTATTAACAAAATGCTGATCTTCAAGTAAATAACTTATAGAACAGAAGTAGTTAATTTAGAGTTTTTAATTTTAAACTAATAACAAAATGCAGATCTGCAAGTAAATAACTTATAGAACACAAGTAATTATTTTAGGGTTTTCAATTTTAAACTATTAACAAAATTCTGATCTTCAAGTAAATAACTTATAGAACAGAAGTAGTTAATTTAGAGTTTTTAATTTTAAACTATTACCAAAATCTAGATCTTCAAGTAAATAACTTATAGAACAAACGTAGTTATTTTAGTATTTTCAATTTTGAACTATTAACAAAATTCTGATCTTCAAGTAAATAACTTAAAGAACTAAAGTATTAGTTTGAAGATTTTGATTTTAAATTGTCTACATATTTCTGTTCTTTAAGTAATTAACTAAAAGAACAAAAGTAGTTAGATTATAGCTTTAATTTTAAACTAATAACAAAATGCAGATCTGCAAGTAAATAACTTATAGAACACAAGTAATTATTTTAGGGTTTTCAATTTTAAACTATTAACAAAATTCTGATCTTCAAGTAAATAACTTATAGAACAGAAGTAGTTAATTTAGAGTTTTTAATTTTAAACTATTACCAAAATCTAGATCTTCAAGTAAATAACTTATAGAACAAACGTAGTTATTTTAGTATTTTCAATTTTGAACTATTAACAAAATTCTGATCTTCAAGTAAATAACTTAAAAAACTAAAGTATTAGTTTGAAGATTTTGATTTTAAATTGTCTACATATTTCTGTTCTTTAAGTAATTAACTAAAAGAACAAAAGTAGTTAGATTATAGCTTTAATTTTAAACTATTAACAAAATGCAGATCTTCAAGTAAATAACTTATAGAACAAAAGAAGTTATTTTAGGGTTGTCAATTTTAAACTATTAACAAAATGCACATCTTCAAGTAAATAACTTAAAGAACTAAAGTATTAGTGTGAAGATTTCGATTTTAAATTGTCTACAAATTTCTGTTCTTTAAGTAAATAACATATAGAACAGAAGTAGTTAATTTAGAGTTTTTAATTTTAAACTATTAACAAAATGCAGATCTTCAAGTAAATAACTTATAGAACAAAAGTAGTTTGATTATAGCTTTAATTTTAAACTATTAACAAAATGCAGATCTTTAAGTAAATAACTTATAGAACAAAAGTAGTTATTTTAGGGTTTTCAATTTTAAACTATTAACAAAATTCTGATCTTCAAGTAAATAACTTAAAAAACTAAAGTATTAGTTTGAAGATCTCAATTTTAAATTGTCTACAAATTTCTGTTCTTTAAGTAAAAAACTAAAAGAACAAAAGTAGTTAGTTTATAGCTTTAATTTGAAACTATTAACAAAATACTCATTTTCAAATAAATAACTTATAGACCAGAAGTAGTTAACTTAGAGTTTTTAATTTTAAACTATTAACAAAATGCTGATCTTCAAGTAAATAACTTATAGAACAGAAGTAGTTAATTTAGAGTTTTTAATTTTAAACTAATAACAAAATGCAGATCTGCAAGTAAATAACTTATAGAACACAAGTAATTATTTTAGGGTTTTCAATTTTAAACTATTAACAAAATTCTGATCTTCAAGTAAATAACTTATAGAACAGAAGTAGTTAATTTAGAGTTTTTAATTTTAAACTATTACCAAAATCTAGATCTTCAAGTAAATAACTTATAGAACAAACGTAGTTATTTTAGTATTTTCAATTTTGAACTATTAACAAAATTCTGATCTTCAAGTAAATAACTTAAAGAACTAAAGTATTAGTTTGAAGATTTTGATTTTAAATTGTCTACATATTTCTGTTCTTTAAGTAATTAACTAAAAGAACAAAAGTAGTTAGATTATAGCTTTAATTTTAAACTAATAACAAAATGCAGATCTGCAAGTAAATAACTTATAGAACACAAGTAATTATTTTAGGGTTTTCAATTTTAAACTATTAACAAAATTCTGATCTTCAAGTAAATAACTTATAGAACAGAAGTAGTTAATTTAGAGTTTTTAATTTTAAACTATTACCAAAATCTAGATCTTCAAGTAAATAACTTATAGAACAAACGTAGTTATTTTAGTATTTTCAATTTTGAACTATTAACAAAATTCTGATCTTCAAGTAAATAACTTAAAAAACTAAAGTATTAGTTTGAAGATTTTGATTTTAAATTGTCTACATATTTCTGTTCTTTAAGTAATTAACTAAAAGAACAAAAGTAGTTAGATTATAGCTTTAATTTTAAACTATTAACAAAATGCAGATCTTCAAGTAAATAACTTATAGAACAAAAGAAGTTATTTTAGGGTTGTCAATTTTAAACTATTAACAAAATGCACATCTTCAAGTAAATAACTTAAAGAACTAAAGTATTAGTGTGAAGATTTCGATTTTAAATTGTCTACAAATTTCTGTTCTTTAAGTAAATAACATATAGAACAGAAGTAGTTAATTTAGAGTTTTTAATTTTAAACTATTAACAAAATGCAGATCTTCAAGTAAATAACTTATAGAACAAAAGTAGTTATTTTAGGGTTTTCAATTTTAAACTATTAGCAAAATTCTGATCTTCAAGTAAATAACTTAAAGAACTAAAGTATTAGTTAGAAGATTTTGATTTTACATTGCTACAAAATTCTGTTCTTCAAGTAAATAACTTATAGAACAAAAGTAGTTATTTTAGAGTTTTCAATTTTAAACTATTAACAGTATTCTGATCTTCAAGTAAATAACTTATAGAACAGAAGTAGTTAATTTAGAGTTTATAATTTTAAACTTTAACAAAATGCAGATCTTCAAGTAAATAACTTATAGAACAAAAGTAGTTATTTTAGGGTTTTCAATTTTAAACTATTAACAAAATTCTGATCTTCATGTAAATAACTTATAGAACAGAAGTAGTTAATTTAGAGTTTTTAATTTTAAACTATTAACAAAATGCAGATCTTCAAGTAAATAACTTATAGAACAAAAGTAGTTATTTTAGGGTTTTCAATTTTAAACTATTAACAAAATTCTTATCTTCATGTAAATAACTTATAGAACAGAAGTAGTTAATTTAGAGTTTTTAATTTTAAGCTATTAACAAAATTCTGATCTTCAAGTAAATAACTTAAGGAACTAAAGTATTAGTTAGAAGATTTTGATTTTAAATTGCTACAAAATTCTGTTCTTCAAGTAAATAACTTATAGAACAAAAGTAGTTATTTTAGAGTTTTCAATTTTAAACTATTAACAACATTCTGATCTTCAAGTAAATAACTTATAGAACAGAAGTAGGTAATTTAGAGTTTTTAATTTTAAACTATTAACAAAATGCAGATCTTCAAGTAAATAACTTAAAGAACTAAAGTATTAGTTTGAAGATCTCGATTTTAATTTGTCTACAAATTTCTGTTCTTTAAGTAAAAAACTAAAAGAACAAAAGTAGTTAGTTTATAGCTTTAATTTGAAACTATTAACAAAATAGTGATTTTCAAATAAATAACTTATAGACCAGAAGTAGTTAACTTAGAGTTTTTAATTTTAAACTATTATCAAAATGCTGAATTTCAAGTAAATAACTTATAGAACAGAAGTAGTTAATTTAGAGTTTTTAATTTTAAACTAATAACAAAATGCAGATCTTCAAGTAAATAACTTATAGAACAAAAGTAATTATTTTAGGGTTTTCAATTTTAAACTATTAACAATATTCTGATCTTCAAGTAAATAACTTATAGAACAGAAGTGGTTAATTTAGAGTTTTTAATTTTAAACTATTAACAAAATGCAGATCTTCAAGTAAATAACTTATAGAACAAAAATAGTTATTTTAGGGTTTTCAATTTTAAACTATTAGCAAAATTCTAATCTTCAAGTAAATAACTTAAAGAACTAAAGTATTAGTTTGAAGATTTTGATTTTAAATTGTCTACTTATTTCTGTTCTTTAAGTAATTAACTAAAAGAACAAAAGTAGTTAGATTATAGCTTTAATTTTAAACTATTAACAAAATGCAGATCTTCAAGTAAATAACTTATAGAACAAAAGAAGTTATTTTAGGGTTGTCAATTTTAAACTATTAACAAAATGCACATCTTCAAGTAAATAACTTAAAGAACTAAAGTATTAGTGTGAAGATTTCGATTTTAAATTGTCTACAAATTTCTGTTCTTTAAGTAAATAACATATAGAACAGAAGTAGTTAATTTAGAGTTTTTAATTTTAAACTATTAACAAAATGCAGATCTTCAAGTAAATAACTTATAGAACAAAAGTAGTTATTTTAGGGTTTTCAATTTTAAACTATTAGCAAAATTCTGATCTTCAAGTAAATAACTTAAAGAACTAAAGTATTAGTTAGAAGATTTTGATTTTACTTTGCTACAAAATTCTGTTCTTCAAGTAAATAACTTATAGAACAAAAGTAGTTATTTTAGAGTTTTCAATTTTAAACTATTAACAGTATTCTGATCTTCAAGTAAATAACTTATAGAACAGAAGTAGTTAATTTAGAGTTTATAATTTTAAACTTTAACAAAATGCAGATCTTCAAGTAAATAACTTATAGAACAAAAGTAGTTATTTTAGGGTTTTCAATTTTAAACTATTAACAAAATTCTGATCTTCATGTAAATAACTTATAGAACAGAAGTAGTTAATTTAGAGTTTTTAATTTTAAACTATTAACAAAATGCAGATCTTCAAGTAAATAACTTATAGAACAAAAGTAGTTATTTTAGGGTTTTCAATTTTAAACTATTAACAAAATTCTTATCTTCATGTAAATAACTTATAGAACAGAAGTAGTTAATTTAGAGTTTTTAATTTTAAGCTATTAACAAAATTCTGATCTTCAAGTAAATAACTTAAGGAACTAAAGTATTAGTTAGAAGATTTTGATTTTAAATTGCTACAAAATTCTGTTCTTCAAGTAAATAACTTATAGAACAAAAGTAGGTATTTTAGAGTTTTCAATTTTAAACTATTAACAACATTCTGATCTTCAAGTAAATAACTTATAGAACAGAAGTAGGTAATTTAGAGTTTTTAATTTTAAACTATTAACAAAATGCAGATCTTCAAGTAAATAACTTAAAGAACTAAAGTATTAGTTTGAAGATCTCGATTTTAATTTGTCTACAAATTTCTGTTCTTTAAGTAAAAAACTAAAAGAACAAAAGTAGTTAGTTTATAGTTTTAATTTGAAACTATTAACAAAATAGTGATTTTCAAATAAATAACTTATAGACCAGAAGTAGTTAACTTAGAGTTTTTAATTTTAAACTATTATCAAAATGCTGAATTTCAAGTAAATAACTTATAGAACAGAAGTAGTTAATTTAGAGTTTTTAATTTTAAACTAATAACAAAATGCAGATCTTCAAGTAAATAACTTATAGAACAAAAGTAATTATTTTAGGGTTTTCAATTTTAAACTATTAACAATATTCTGATCTTCAAGTAAATAACTTATAGAACAGAAGTGGTTAATTTAGAGTTTTTAATTTTAAACTATTAACAAAATGCAGATCTTCAAGTAAATAACTTATAGAACAAAAATAGTTATTTTAGGGTTTTCAATTTTAAACTATTAGCAAAATTCTAATCTTCAAGTAAATAACTTAAAGAACTAAAGTATTAGTTAGAAGATTTTGATTTTACATTGCTACAAAATTCTGTTCTTCAAGTAAATAACTTATAAAACAAAAGTAGTTATTTTAGGGTTTTCAATTTTAAACTATTAACAAAATTCTGATCTTCATGTAAATAACTTATAGAACAGAAGTAGTTAATTTAGAGTTTTTAATTTTAAACTATTAACAAAATGCAGATCTTCAAGTAAATAACTTATAGAACAAAAATAGTTATTTTAGGGTTTTCAATTTTAAACTATTAACAAAATTCTGATCTTCATGTAAATAACTTATAGAACAGAAGTAGTTAATTTAGAGTTTTTAATTTTAAGCTATTAACAAAATTCTGATCTTCAAGTAAATAACTTAAGGAACTAAAGTATTAGTTAGCAGATTTTGATTTTAAATTGCTACAAAATTCTGTTCTTCAAGTAAATAACTTATAGAACAAAAGTAGTTATTTTAGAGTTTTCAATTTTAAACTATTAACAACATTCTGATCTTCAAGTAAATAACTTATAGAACAGAAGTAGTTAATTTAGAGTTTTTAATTTTAAACTATTAACAAAATGCAGATCTTCAAGTAAATAACTTAAAGAACTAAAGTATTAGTTTGAAGATCTCGATTTTAATTTGTCTACAAATTTCTGTTCTTTAAGTAAAAAACTAAAAGAACAAAAGTAGTTAGTTTATAGCTTTAATTTGAAACTATTAACAAAATAGTGATTTTCAAATAAATAACTTATAGACCAGAAGTAGTTAACTTAGAGTTTTTAATTTTAAACTATTATCAAAATGCTGAATTTCAAGTAAATAACTTATAGAACAGAAGTAGTTAATTTGGAGTTTTTAATTTTAAACTAATAACAAAATGCAGATCTGCAAGTAAATAACTTATAGAACACAAGTAATTATTTTAGGGTTTTCAATTTTAAACTATTAACAAAATTCTGATCTTCAAGTAAATAACTTATAGAACAGAAGTAGTTAATTTAGAGTTTTTAATTTTAAACTATTACCAAAATCTAGATCTTCAAGTAAATAACTTATAGAACAAACGTAGTTATTTTAGTATTTTCAATTTTGAACTATTAACAAAATTCTGATCTTCAAGTAAATAACTTAAAGAACTAAAGTATTAGTTTGAAGATTTTGATTTTAAATTGTCTACATATTTCTGTTCTTTAAGTAATTAACTAAAAGAACAAAAGTAGTTAGATTATAGCTTTAATTTTAAACTAATAACAAAATGCAGATCTGCAAGTAAATAACTTATAGAACACAAGTAATTATTTTAGGGTTTTCAATTTTAAACTATTAACAAAATTCTGATCTTCAAGTAAATAACTTATAGAACAGAAGTAGTTAATTTAGAGTTTTTAATTTTAAACTATTACCAAAATCTAGATCTTCAAGTAAATAACTTATAGAACAAACGTAGTTATTTTAGTATTTTCAATTTTGAACTATTAACAAAATTCTGATCTTCAAGTAAATAACTTAAAAAACTAAAGTATTAGTTTGAAGATTTTGATTTTAAATTGTCTACATATTTCTGTTCTTTAAGTAATTAACTAAAAGAACAAAAGTAGTTAGATTATAGCTTTAATTTTAAACTATTAACAAAATGCAGATCTTCAAGTAAATAACTTATAGAACAAAAGAAGTTATTTTAGGGTTGTCAATTTTAAACTATTAACAAAATGCACATCTTCAAGTAAATAACTTAAAGAACTAAAGTATTAGTGTGAAGATTTCGATTTTAAATTGTCTACAAATTTCTGTTCTTTAAGTAAATAACATATAGAACAGAAGTAGTTAATTTAGAGTTTTTAATTTTAAACTATTAACAAAATGCAGATCTTCAAGTAAATAACTTATAGAACAAAAGTAGTTATTTTAGGGTTTTCAATTTTAAACTATTAGCAAAATTCTGATCTTCAAGTAAATAACTTAAAGAACTAAAGTATTAGTTAGAAGATTTTGATTTTACATTGCTACAAAATTCTGTTCTTCAAGTAAATAACTTATAGAACAAAAGTAGTTATTTTAGAGTTTTCAATTTTAAACTATTAACAGTATTCTGATCTTCAAGTAAATAACTTATAGAACAGAAGTAGTTAATTTAGAGTTTATAATTTTAAACTTTAACAAAATGCAGATCTTCAAGTAAATAACTTATAGAACAAAAGTAGTTATTTTAGGGTTTTCAATTTTAAACTATTAACAAAATTCTGATCTTCATGTAAATAACTTATAGAACAGAAGTAGTTAATTTAGAGTTTTTAATTTTAAACTATTAACAAAATGCAGATCTTCAAGTAAATAACTTATAGAACAAAAGTAGTTATTTTAGGGTTTTCAATTTTAAACTATTAACAAAATTCTTATCTTCATGTAAATAACTTATAGAACAGAAGTAGTTAATTTAGAGTTTTTAATTTTAAGCTATTAACAAAATTCTGATCTTCAAGTAAATAACTTAAGGAACTAAAGTATTAGTTAGAAGATTTTGATTTTAAATTGCTACAAAATTCTGTTCTTCAAGTAAATAACTTATAGAACAAAAGTAGTTATTTTAGAGTTTTCAATTTTAAACTATTAACAACATTCTGATCTTCAAGTAAATAACTTATAGAACAGAAGTAGGTAATTTAGAGTTTTTAATTTTAAACTATTAACAAAATGCAGATCTTCAAGTAAATAACTTAAAGAACTAAAGTATTAGTTTGAAGATCTCGATTTTAATTTGTCTACAAATTTCTGTTCTTTAAGTAAAAAACTAAAAGAACAAAAGTAGTTAGTTTATAGCTTTAATTTGAAACTATTAACAAAATAGTGATTTTCAAATAAATAACTTATAGACCAGAAGTAGTTAACTTAGAGTTTTTAATTTTAAACTATTATCAAAATGCTGAATTTCAAGTAAATAACTTATAGAACAGAAGTAGTTAATTTAGAGTTTTTAATTTTAAACTAATAACAAAATGCAGATCTTCAAGTAAATAACTTATAGAACAAAAGTAATTATTTTAGGGTTTTCAATTTTAAACTATTAACAATATTCTGATCTTCAAGTAAATAACTTATAGAACAGAAGTGGTTAATTTAGAGTTTTTAATTTTAAACTATTAACAAAATGCAGATCTTCAAGTAAATAACTTATAGAACAAAAATAGTTATTTTAGGGTTTTCAATTTTAAACTATTAGCAAAATTCTAATCTTCAAGTAAATAACTTAAAGAACTAAAGTATTAGTTTGAAGATTTTGATTTTAAATTGTCTACATATTTCTGTTCTTTAAGTAATTAACTAAAAGAACAAAAGTAGTTAGATTATAGCTTTAATTTTAAACTATTAACAAAATGCAGATCTTCAAGTAAATAACTTATAGAACAAAAGAAGTTATTTTAGGGTTGTCAATTTTAAACTATTAACAAAATGCACATCTTCAAGTAAATAACTTAAAGAACTAAAGTATTAGTGTGAAGATTTCGATTTTAAATTGTCTACAAATTTCTGTTCTTTAAGTAAATAACATATAGAACAGAAGTAGTTAATTTAGAGTTTTTAATTTTAAACTATTAACAAAATGCAGATCTTCAAGTAAATAACTTATAGAACAAAAGTAGTTATTTTAGGGTTTTCAATTTTAAACTATTAGCAAAATTCTGATCTTCAAGTAAATAACTTAAAGAACTAAAGTATTAGTTAGAAGATTTTGATTTTACTTTGCTACAAAATTCTGTTCTTCAAGTAAATAACTTATAGAACAAAAGTAGTTATTTTAGAGTTTTCAATTTTAAACTATTAACAGTATTCTGATCTTCAAGTAAATAACTTATAGAACAGAAGTAGTTAATTTAGAGTTTATAATTTTAAACTTTAACAAAATGCAGATCTTCAAGTAAATAACTTATAGAACAAAAGTAGTTATTTTAGGGTTTTCAATTTTAAACTATTAACAAAATTCTGATCTTCATGTAAATAACTTATAGAACAGAAGTAGTTAATTTAGAGTTTTTAATTTTAAACTATTAACAAAATGCAGATCTTCAAGTAAATAACTTATAGAACAAAAGTAGTTATTTTAGGGTTTTCAATTTTAAACTATTAACAAAATTCTTATCTTCATGTAAATAACTTATAGAACAGAAGTAGTTAATTTAGAGTTTTTAATTTTAAGCTATTAACAAAATTCTGATCTTCAAGTAAATAACTTAAGGAACTAAAGTATTAGTTAGAAGATTTTGATTTTAAATTGCTACAAAATTCTGTTCTTCAAGTAAATAACTTATAGAACAAAAGTAGGTATTTTAGAGTTTTCAATTTTAAACTATTAACAACATTCTGATCTTCAAGTAAATAACTTATAGAACAGAAGTAGGTAATTTAGAGTTTTTAATTTTAAACTATTAACAAAATGCAGATCTTCAAGTAAATAACTTAAAGAACTAAAGTATTAGTTTGAAGATCTCGATTTTAATTTGTCTACAAATTTCTGTTCTTTAAGTAAAAAACTAAAAGAACAAAAGTAGTTAGTTTATAGTTTTAATTTGAAACTATTAACAAAATAGTGATTTTCAAATAAATAACTTATAGACCAGAAGTAGTTAACTTAGAGTTTTTAATTTTAAACTATTATCAAAATGCTGAATTTCAAGTAAATAACTTATAGAACAGAAGTAGTTAATTTAGAGTTTTTAATTTTAAACTAATAACAAAATGCAGATCTTCAAGTAAATAACTTATAGAACAAAAGTAATTATTTTAGGGTTTTCAATTTTAAACTATTAACAATATTCTGATCTTCAAGTAAATAACTTATAGAACAGAAGTGGTTAATTTAGAGTTTTTAATTTTAAACTATTAACAAAATGCAGATCTTCAAGTAAATAACTTATAGAACAAAAATAGTTATTTTAGGGTTTTCAATTTTAAACTATTAGCAAAATTCTAATCTTCAAGTAAATAACTTAAAGAACTAAAGTATTAGTTAGAAGATTTTGATTTTACATTGCTACAAAATTCTGTTCTTCAAGTAAATAACTTATAAAACAAAAGTAGTTATTTTAGGGTTTTCAATTTTAAACTATTAACAAAATTCTGATCTTCATGTAAATAACTTATAGAACAGAAGTAGTTAATTTAGAGTTTTTAATTTTAAACTATTAACAAAATGCAGATCTTCAAGTAAATAACTTATAGAACAAAAATAGTTATTTTAGGGTTTTCAATTTTAAACTATTAACAAAATTCTGATCTTCATGTAAATAACTTATAGAACAGAAGTAGTTAATTTAGAGTTTTTAATTTTAAGCTATTAACAAAATTCTGATCTTCAAGTAAATAACTTAAGGAACTAAAGTATTAGTTAGCAGATTTTGATTTTAAATTGCTACAAAATTCTGTTCTTCAAGTAAATAACTTATAGAACAAAAGTAGTTATTTTAGAGTTTTCAATTTTAAACTATTAACAACATTCTGATCTTCAAGTAAATAACTTATAGAACAGAAGTAGTTAATTTAGAGTTTTTAATTTTAAACTATTAACAAAATGCAGATCTTCAAGTAAATAACTTAAAGAACTAAAGTATTAGTTTGAAGATCTCGATTTTAATTTGTCTACAAATTTCTGTTCTTTAAGTAAAAAACTAAAAGAACAAAAGTAGTTAGTTTATAGCTTTAATTTGAAACTATTAACAAAATAGTGATTTTCAAATAAATAACTTATAGACCAGAAGTAGTTAACTTAGAGTTTTTAATTTTAACTATTATCAAAATGCTGAATTTCAAGTAAATAACTTATAGAACAGAAGTAGTTAATTTGGAGTTTTTAATTTTAAACTAATAACAAAATGCAGATCTTCAAGTAAATAACTTATAGAACAAAAAAAGTTATTTTAGGGTTTTCAATTTTAAACTATTAGCAAAATTCTAATCTTCAAGTAAATAACTTAAAGAACTAAAGTATTAGTTAGAAGATTTTGATTTTACATTGCTACAAAATTCTGTTCTACAAGTAAATAACTTATAGAACAAAAGTAGTTATTTTAGAGTTTTCAATTTTAAACTATTAACAACATTCTGATCTTCAAGTAAATAACTTATAGAACAGAAGTAGTTAATTTAGAGTTTTTAATTTTAAACTATTAACAAAATGCAGATCTTCTAGTAAATAACTTATAGAACAAAACTAGTTATTTTAGGGTTTTCAATTTTAAACTATTAACAAAATTCTGATCTTCAAGTAAATAACTTATAGAACAGAAGTAGTTAATTTAGAGTTTTTAATTTTAAACTATTAACAAAATGCAGATCTTCAAGTAAATAACTTATAGAACAAAAGAAGTTATTTTAGGGTTGTCAATTTTAAACTATTAACAAAATGCACATCTTCAAGTAAATAACTTAAAGAACTAAAGTATTAGTGTGAAGATTTCGATTTTAAATTGTCTACAAATTTCTGTTCTTTAAGTAAATAACATATAGAACAGAAGTAGTTAATTTAGAGTTTTTAATTTTAAACTATTAACAAAATGCAGATCTTCAAGTAAATAACTTATAGAACAAAAGTAGTTATTTTAGGGTTTTCAATTTTAAACTATTAGCAAAATTCTGATCTTCAAGTAAATAACTTAAAGAACTAAAGTATTAGTTAGAAGATTTTGATTTTACATTGCTACAAAATTCTGTTCTTCAAGTAAATAACTTATAGAACAAAAGTAGTTATTTTAGAGTTTTCAATTTTAAACTATTAACAGTATTCTGATCTTCAAGTAAATAACTTATAGAACAGAAGTAGTTAATTTAGAGTTTTTAATTTTAAACTTTAACAAAATGCAGATCTTCAAGTAAATAACTTATAGAACAAAAGTAGTTATTTTAGGGTTTTCAATTTTAAACTATTAACAAAATTCTGATCTTCATGTAAATAACTTATAGAACAGAAGTAGTTAATTTAGAGTTTTTAATTTTAAACTATTAACAAAATGCAGATCTTCAAGTAAATAACTTATAGAACAAAAGTAGTTATTTTAGGGTTTTCAATTTTAAACTATTAACAAAATTCTTATCTTCATGTAAATAACTTATAGAACAGAAGTAGTTAATTTAGAGTTTTTAATTTTAAGCTATTAACAAAATTCTGATCTTCAAGTAAATAACTTAAGGAACTAAAGTATTAGTTAGAAGATTTTGATTTTAAATTGCTACAAAATTCTGTTCTTCAAGTAAATAACTTATAGAACAAAAGTAGTTATTTTAGAGTTTTCAATTTTAAACTATTAACAACATTCTGATCTTCAAGTAAATAACTTATAGAACAGAAGTAGGTAATTTAGAGTTTTTAATTTTAAACTATTAACAAAATGCAGATCTTCAAGTAAATAACTTAAAGAACTAAAGTATTAGTTTGAAGATCTCGATTTTAATTTGTCTACAAATTTCTGTTCTTTAAGTAAAAAACTAAAAGAACAAAAGTAGTTAGTTTATAGTTTTAATTTGAAACTATTAACAAAATAGTGATTTTCAAATAAATAACTTATAGACCAGAAGTAGTTAACTTAGAGTTTTTAATTTTAAACTATTATCAAAATGCTGAATTTCAAGTAAATAACTTATAGAACAGAAGTAGTTAATTTAGAGTTTTTAATTTTAAACTAATAACAAAATGCAGATCTTCAAGTAAATAACTTATAGAACAGAAGTAGTTAATTTAGAGTTTTTAATTTTAAACTATTAACAAAATGCAGATCTTCTAGTAAATAACTTATAGAACAAAACTAGTTATTTTAGGGTTTTCAATTTTAAACTATTAACAAAATTCTGATCTTCAAGTAAATAACTTATAGAACAGAAGTAGTTAATTTAGAGTTTTTAATTTTATACTATTAACAAAATGCAGATCTTCAAGTAAATAACTTATAGAACAAAAGTAGTTATTTTAGGGTTTTCAATTTTAAACTATTAACAAAATTCTGATCTACAAGTAAATAACTTAAGGAACTAAAGTATTAGTTAGAAGATTTTGATTTTAAATTGCTACAAAATTCTGTTCTACAAGTAAATAACTTATAGAACAAAAGTAGTTATTTTAGAGTTTTCAATTTTAAACTATTAACAATATTCTGATCTTCAAGTAAATAACTTATAGAACAGAAGTAGTTAATTTAGAGTTTTTAATTTTAAACTATTAACAAAATGCAGATTTTCAAGTAAATAACTTATAGAACAAAAATAGTTATTTTAGGGTTTTCAATTTTAAACTATTAACAAAATTCTGATCTTCAAGTAAATAACTTAAAGAACTAAAGTATTAGTTTGAAGATCTCAATTTTAAATTGTCTACAAATTTCTGTTCTTTAAGTAAAAAACTAAAAGAACAAAAGTAGTTAGTTTATAGCTTTAATTTGAAACTATTAACAAAATACTGATTTTCAAATAAATAACTTATAGAACAAAAGTAGTTATTTTAGGGTTTTCAATTTTAAACTATTAACAAAATTCTGATCTTCAAGTAAATAACTTAAGGAATCAAAGTATTAGTTTTAAGATTATGATTTTAAATTGTCTACATAATTCTGTTCTTTAAGTAATTAACTAAAAGAACAAAAGTAGTTAGATTATAGCTTTAATTTTAAACTATTAACAAAATGCAGATCTTCAAGTAAATAACTTATAGAACAAGAGAAGTTATTTTAAGGTTTTCAATATTAAACTATTAACAAAATTCTGATCTTCATGTAAATAACTTATAGAACAGAAGTAGTTAATTTAGAGTTTTTAATTTTAAACTATTAACAAAATGCAGATCTTCAAGTAAATAACTTAAAGAACTAAAGTATTAGTGTGAAGATTTCGATTTTAAATTGTCTACAAATTTCTGTTCTTTAAGTAAATAACATATAGAACAGAAGTAGTTAATTTAGAGTTTTTAATTTTAAACTATTAACAAAATGCAGATCTTCAAGTAAATAACTTATAGAACAAAAGTAGTTATTTTAGGGTTTTCAATTTTAAACTATTAGCAAAATTCTGATCTTTAAGTAAACAACTTAAAGAACTAAAGTATTAGTTAGAAGATTTTGATTTTACATTGCTACACAATTCTGTTCTTCAAGTAAATAACTTATAGAACAAAGGTAGTTATTTTAGAGTTTTCACTTTTAAACTATTAACAAAATTCTGATCTTCATGTAAATAACTTATAGAACAGAAGTAGTTAATTTAGAGTTTTTAATTTTAAGCTATTAACAAAATTCTGATCTTCAAGTAAATAACTTAAGGAACTAAAGTATTAGTTAGAAGATTTTGATTTTAAATTGCTACAAAATTCTGTTCTTCAAGTAAATAACTTATAGAACAAAAGTAGTTATTTTAGAGTTTTCAATTTTAAACTATTAACAACATTCTGATCTTCAAGTAAATAACTTATAGAACAGAAGTAGTTAATTTAGAGTTTTTAATTTTAAACTATTAACAAAATGCAGATCTTCAAGTAAATAACTTAAAGAACTAAAGTATTAGTTTGAAGATCTCGATTTTAATTTGTCTACAAATTTCTGTTCTTTAAGTAAAAAACTAAAAGAACAAAAGTAGTTAGTTTATAGCTTTAATTTGAAACTATTAACAAAATAGTGATTTTCAAATAAATAACTTATAGACCAGAAGTAGTTAACTTAGAGTTTTTAATTTTAAACTATTATCAAAATGCTGAATTTCAAGTAAATAACTTATAGAACAGAAGTAGTTAATTTAGAGTTTTTAATTTTAAAATAATAACAAAATGCAGATCTTCAAGTAAATAACTTATAGAACAAAAGTAATTATTTTAGGGTTTTCAATTTTAAACTATTAACAATATTCTGATCTTCAAGTAAATCACTTATAGAACAGAGGTGGTTAATTTAGAGTTTTTAATTTTAAACTAATAACAAAATGCAGATCTTCAAGTAAATAACTTATAGAAACAAAATAGTTATTTTAGGGTTTTCAATTTTAAACTATTAACAAAATACTGATCTTCATGAAATTAACTTATAGAACAGAAGTAGTTAATTTAGAGTTTTTAATTTTATACTATTAACAAAATGCAGATCTTCAAGTAAATAACTTATAGAACAAAAATAGTTATTTTAGGGTTTTCAATTTTAAACTATCAACAAAATTCTGATCTTCAAGTAAATAACTTAAAGAACTAAAGTATTAGTTTGAAGATCTCAATTTTAAATTGTCTACAAATTTCTGTTCTTTAAGTAAAAAACTAAAAGAACAAAAGTGGTTAGTTTATAGCTTTAATTTGAAACTATTAACAAAATACTGATTTTCAAATAAATAACTTATAGACCAGAAGTAGTTAACTTAGAGTTTTTAATTTTAAACTATTAACAAAATGCTGATCTTCAAGTAAATAACTTATAGAACAGAAGTAGTTAATTTAGAGTTTTTAATTTTAAACTAATAACAAAATGCAGATCTTCAAGTAAATAACCTATAGAACAAAAGTAATTATTTTAGGGTTTTAAATTTTAAACTATTAACAAAATTCTGATCTTCAAGTAAATAACTTATAGAACAGAAGTAGTTAATTTAGAGTTTTTAATTTTAAACTATTAACAAAATCTAGATCTTCAAGTAAATAACTTATAGAACAAACGTAGTTATTTTAGTATTTTCAATTTTGAACTATTAACAAAATTCTGATCTTCAAGTAAATAACTTAAAGAACTAAAGTATTAGTTTGAAGATTTTGATTTTAAATTGTCTACATATTTCTGTTCTTTAAGTAATTAACTAAAAGAACAAAAGTAGTTAGATTATAGCTTTAATTTTAAACTATTAACAAAATGCAGATCTTCAAGTAAATAACTTAAAGAACAAAAGAAGTTATTTTAGGGTTGTCAATTTTAAACTATTAACAAAATTCTGATCTTCATGTAAATAACTTATAGAACAGAAGTAGTTAATTTAGAGTTTTTAATTTTAAACTATTAACAAAATGCAGATCTTCAAGTAAATAACTTATAGAACAAAAGTAGATATTTTAGGGTTTTCAATTTTAAACTATTAACAAAATTCTGATCTTCAAGTAAATAACTTAAAGAACTAAAGTATTAGTGTGAAGATTTCGATTTTAAATTGTCTACAAATTTCTGTTCTTTAAGTAAATAACTAAAAGAACAAAAGTAGTTAGTTTATTGGTTTAATTTTAAACTGTTAACAAAATACTGATTTTCAAGTAAATAACTTATAGACCAGAAGTAGTTAATTTAGAGTTTTTAATTTTAAACTATCAACAAAATGCAGATCTTCAAGTAAATAACTTATAGAACAAAAGTAGTTATTTTAGGGTTTTCAATTTTAAACTATTAACAAAATTCTGATCTTCATGTAAATAACTTATAGAACAGAAGTAGTTAATTTAGAGTTTTTAATTTTAAAATATTACCAAATGCAGATCTTCAAGTAAATAACTTATTGAACAGAAGTAGTTAATTTAGAGTTTTTAATTTTAAACTATTAACAAAATGCAGATCTTCAAGTAAATAACTTATAGAACAAAAGTAGTTATTTTAGGGTTTTCAATTTTAAACTATTAACAAAATTCTGATCTTCAAGTAAATAACTTAAGGAATCAAAGTATTAGTTTGAAGATTATGATTTTAAATTGTCTACATAATTCTGTTCTTTAAGTAATTAACTAAAAGAACAAAAGTAGTTAGATTGTAGCTTTAATTTTAAACTATTAACAAAATGCAGATCTTCAAGTAAATAACTTATAGAACAAGAGAAGTTATTTTAAGGTTTTCAATATTAAACTATTAACAAAATTCTGATCTTCATGTAAATAACTTATAGAACAGAAGTAGTTAATTTAGAGTTTTTAATTTTAAACTATTAACAAAATGCAGATCTTCAAGTAAATAACTTAAAGAACTAAAGTATTAGTGTGAAGATTTCGATTTTAAATTGTCTACAAATTTCTGTTCTTTAAGTAAATAACATATAGAACAGAAGTAGTTAATTTAGAGTTTTTAATTTTAAACTATTAACAAAATGCAGATCTTTAAGTAAATAACTTATAGAACAAAAGTAGTTATTTTAGGGTTTTCAATTTTAAACTATTAGCAAAATTCTGATCTTCAAGTAAATAACTTAAAGAACTAAAGTATTAGTTAGAAGATTTTGATTTTACATTGCTACACAATTCTGTTCTTCAAGTAAATAACTTATAGAACAAAGGTAGTTATTTTAGAGTTTTCAATTTTAAACTATTAACAAAATTCTGATCTTCATGTAAATAACTTATAGAACAGAAGTAGTTAATTTAGAGTTTTTAATTTTAAGCTATTAACAAAATTCTGATCTTCAAGTAAATAACTTAAGGAACTAAAGTATTAGTTAGAAGATTTTGATTTTAAATTGCTATAAAATTCTGTTCTTCAAGTAAATAACTTATAGACAAAAGTAGTTATTTTAGAGTTTTCAATTTTAAACTATTAACAACATTCTGATCTTCAAGTAAATAACTTATAGAACAGAAGTAGTTAATTTAGAGTTTTTAATTTTAAACTATTAACAAAATGCAGATCTTCAAGTAAATAACTTAAAGAACTAAAGTATTAGTTAGAAGATCTCGATTTTAATTTGTCTACAAATTTCTGTTCTTTAAGTAAAAAACTAAAAGAACAAAAGTACTTAGTTTATAGCTTTAATTTGAAACTATTAACAAAATAGTGATTTTCAAATAAATAACTTATAGACCAGAAGTAGTTAACTTAGAGTTTTTAATTTTAAACTATTATCAAAATGCTGAATTTCAAGTAAATAACTTATAGAACAGAAGTAGTTAATTTAGAGTTTTTAATTTTAAAATAATAACAAAATGCAGATCTTCAAGTAAATAACTTATAGAACAAAAGTAAATATTTTAGGGTTTTCAATTTTAAACTATTAACAATATTCTGATCTTCAAGTAAATCACTTATAGAACAGAAGTGGTTAATTTAGAGTTTTTAATTTTAAACTAATAACAAAATGCAGATCTTCAAGTAAATAACTTATAGAACAAAAGTAATTATTTTAGGGTTTTCAATTTTAAACTATTAGCAAAATTCTAATCTTCAAGTAAATAACTTAAAGAACTAAAGTATTAGTTAGAAGATTTTGATTTTACATTGCTACAAAATTCTGTTCTTCAAGTAAATAACTTATAAAACAAAAGTAGTTATTTTAGAGTTTTCAATTTTAAACTATTAACAGTATTCTGATCTTCAAGTAAATAACTTATAGAACAGAAGTAGTTAATTTAGAGTTTTTAATTTTAAACTATTAACAAAATGCAGATCTTCTAGTAAATAACTTATAGAACAAAAATAGTTATTTTAGGGTTTTCAATTTTAAACTATTAACAAAATACTGATCTTCATGAAATTAACTTATAGAACAGAAGTAGTTAATTTAGAGTTTTTAATTTTAAACTATTAACAAAATGCAGATGTTCTAGTAAATAACTTATAGAACAAAAATAAATATTTTAGGGTTTTCAATTTTAAACTATTAACAAAATACTGATCTTCATGAAATTAACTTATAGAACAGAAGTAGTTAATTTAGAGTTTTTAATTTTATACTATTAACAAAATGCAGATCTTCAAGTAAATAACTTATAGACAAAAGTAGTTATTTTAGGGTTTTCAATTTTAAACTGTTAACAAAATTCTGATCTTCAAGTAAATAACTTAAAGAACTAAAGTATTAGTTAGAAGATTTTGATTTTACATTGCTACACAATTCTGTTCTTCAAGTAAATAACTTATAGAACAAAGGTAGTTATTTTAGAGTTTTCAATTTTAAACTATTAACAATATTCTGATCTTCATGTAAATAACTTATAGAACAGAAGTAGTTAATTTAGAGTTTTTAATTTTAAACTATTAACAAAATGCAGATCTTCAAGTAAATAACTTATAGAACAAAAGTAGTTATTTTAGGGTTTTCAATTTTAAACTATTAACAAAATTCTGATCTTCAAGTAAATAACTTAAGGAATCAAAGTATTAGTTTGAAGATTATGATTTTAAATTGTCTACATAATTCTGTTCTGTAAGTAATTAACTAAAAGAACAAAAGTAGTTAGATTGTAGCTTTAATTTTAAACTATTAACAAAATGCAGATCTTCAAGTAAATAACTTATAGAACAAGAGAAGTTATTTTAAGGTTTTCAATATTAAACTATTAACAAAATTCTGATCTTCATGTAAATAACTTATAGAACTGAAGTAGTTAATTTAGAGTTTTTAATTTTAAACTATTAACAAAATGCAGATCTTCAAGTAAATAACTTAAAGAACTAAAGTATTAGTGTGAAGATTTCGATTTTAAATTGTCTACAAATTTCTGTTCTTTAAGTAAATAACATATAGAACAGAAGTAGTTAATTTAGAGTTTTTAATTTTAAACTATTAACAAAATGCAGATCTTCAAGTAAATAACTTATAGAACAAAAGTAGTTATTTTAGGGTTTTCAATTTTAAACTATTAGCAAAATTCTGATCTTCAAGTAAATAACTTAAAGAACTAAAGTATTAGTTAGAAGATTTTGATTTTACATTGCTACACAATTCTGTTCTTCAAGTAAATAACTTATAGAACAAAGGTAGTTATTTTAGAGTTTTCAATTTTAAACTATTAACAAAATTCTGATCTTCATGTAAATAACTTATAGAACAGAAGTAGTTAATTTAGAGTTTTTAATTTTAAGCTATTAACAAAATTCTGATCTTCAAGTAAATAACTTAAGGAACTAAAGTATTAGTTAGAAGATTTTGATTTTAAATTGCTACAAAATTCTGTTCTTCAAGTAAATAACTTATAGAACAAAAGTACTTATTTTAGAGTTTTCAATTTTAAACTATTAACAACATTCTGATCTTCAAGTAAATAACTTATAGAACAGAAGTAGTTAATTTAGAGTTTTTAATTTTAAACTATTAACAAAATGCAGATCTTCTAGTAAATAACTTAAAGAACTAAAGTATTAGTTAGAAGATCTCGATTTTAATTTGTCTAAAAATTTCTGTTCTTTAAGTAAAAAACTAAAAGAACAAAAGTAGTTAGTTTATAGCTTTAATTTGAAACTAATAACAAAATAGTGATTTTCAAATAAATAACTTATAGACCAGAAGTAGTTAACTTAGAGTTTTTAATTTTAAACTATTATCAAAATGCTGAATTTCAAGTAAATAACTTATAGAACAGAAGTAGTTAATTTAGAGTTTTTAATTTTAAAATAATAACAAAATGCAGATCTTCAAGTAAATAACTTATAGAACAAAAATAGTTATTTTAGGGTTTTCAATTTTAAACTATTAACAAAATTCTGATCTTCAAGTAAATAACTTAAAGAACTAAAGTATTAGTTTGAAGATCTCAATTTTAAATTGTCTACAAATTTCTGTTCTTTAAGTAAAAAACTAAAAGAACAAAAGTAGTTAGTTTATAGCTTTAATTTGGAACTATTAACAAAATACTGATTTTCAAATAAATAACTTATAGACCAGAAGTAGTTAACTTAGAGTTTTCAATTTTAAACTATTAACAAAATGCTGATCTTCAAGTAAATAACTTATAGAACAGAAGTAGTTAATTTAGAGTTTTTAATTTCAAACTAATAACAAAATGCAGATCTGCAAGTAAATAACTTATAGAACAAAAGTAATTATTTTAGGGTTTTCAATTTTAAACTATTAACAAAATTCTGATCTTCAAGTAAATAACTTATAGAACAGAAGTAGTTAATTTAGAGTTTTTAATTTTAAACTATTAACAAAATCTAGATCTTCAAGTAAATAACTTATAGAACAAACGTAGTTATTTTAGTATTTTCAATTTTGAACTATTAACAAAATTCTGATCTTCAAATAAATAACTTAAAGAACTAAAGTATTAGTTTGAAGATTTTGATTTTAAATTGTCTACATATTTCTGTTCTTTAAGTAATTAACTAAAAGAACAAAAGTAGTTAGATTATAGCTTTAATTTTAAACTATTAACAAAATGCAGATCTTCAAGTAAATAACTTATAGAACAAAAGAAGTTATTTTAGGGTTGTCAATTTTAAACTATTAACAAAATGCAGATCTTCAAGTAAATAACTTAAAGAACTAAAGTATTAGTGTGAAGATTTCGATTTTAAATTGTCTACAAATTTCTGTTCTTTAAGTAAATAACATATAGAACAGAAGTAGTTAATTTAGAGTTTTTAATTTTAAACTATTAACAAAATGCAGATCTTCAAGTAAATAACTTAAAGAACTAAAGTATTACTTAGAAGATTTTGATTTTACATTGCTACAAAATTCTGTTCTTCAAGTAAATAACTTATAGAACAAAAGTAGTTATTTTAGAGTTTTCAATTTTAAACTATTAACAGTATTCTGATCTTCAAATAAATAACTTATAGAACAGAAGTAGTTCATTTAGAGTTTTTAATTTTAAACTATTAACAAAATGCAGATCTTCAAGTAAATAACTTATAGAACAAAAGTAGTTATTTTAGGGTTTTCAATTTTAAACTATTAACAAAATTCTGATCTTCATGTAAATAACTTATAGAACAGAAGTAGTTAATTTAGAGTTTTTAATTTTAAACTATTAACAAAATGCAGATCTTCAAGTAAATAACTTATAGAACAAAAGTAGTTATTTTAGGGTTTTCAATTTTAAACTATTAACAAAATTCTGATCTTCATGTAAATAACTTATAGAACAGAAGTAGTTAATTTAGAGTTTTTAATTTTAAGCTATTAACAAAATTCTGATCTTCAAGTAAATAACTTAAGGAACTAAAGTATTAGTTAGAAGATTTTGATTTTAAATTGCTACAAAATTCTGTTCTTCAAGTAAATAACTTATAGAACAAAAGTAGTTATTTTAGAGTTTTCAATTTTAAACTATTAACAACATTCTGATCTTCAAGTAAATAACTTATAGAACAGAAGTAGTTAATTTAGAGTTTTTAATTTTAAACTATTAACAAAATGCAGATCTTCAAGTAAATAACTTAAAGAACTAAAGTATTAGTTTGAAGATCTCGATTTTAATTTGTCTACAAATTTCTGTTCTTTAAGTAAAAAACTAAAAGAACAAAAGTAGTTAGTTTATAGCTTTAATTTGAAACTATTAACAAAATAGTGATTTTCAAATAAATAACTTATAGACCAGAAGTAGTTAACTTAGAGTTTTTAATTTTAAACTATTATCAAAATGCTGAATTTCAAGTAAATAACTTATAGAACAGAAGTAGTTAATTTAGAGTTTTTAATTTTAAACTAATAACAAAATGCAGATCTTCAAGTAAATAACTTATAGAACAAAAGTAATTATTTTAGGGTTTTCAATTTTAAACTATTAACAATATTCTGATCTTCAAGTAAATAACTTATAGAACAGAAGTGGGTAATTTAGAGTTTTTAATTTTAAACTATTAACAAAATGCAGATCTTTAAGTAAATAACTTATAGAACAAAAATAGTTATTTTAGGGTTTTCAATTTTAAACTATAAGCAAAATTCAAATCTTCAAGTAAATAACTTAAAGAACTAAAGTATTAGTTAGAAGATTTTGATTTTACATTGCTACAAAATTCTGTTCTTCAAGTAAATAACTTATAAAACAAAAGTAGTTATTTTAGGGTTTTCAATTTTAAACTTATAACAAAATTCTGATCTTCATGTAAATAACTTATAGAACAGAAGTAGTTAATCAAGAGTTTTTAATTTTAAACTATTAACAAAATGCAGATCTTCAAGTAAATAACTTATAGAACAAAAATAGTTATTTTAGGGTTTTCAATTTTAAGCTATTAACAAAATTCTGATCTTCAAGTAAATAACTTAAGGAACTAAAGTATTAGTTAGAAGATTTTGATTTTAAATTGCTACAAAATTCTGTTCTTCAAGTAAATAACTTATAGAACAAAAGTAGTTATTTTAGAGTTTTCAATTTTAAACTATTAACAACATTCTGATCTTCAAGTAAATAACTTATAGAACAGAAGTAGTTAATTTAGAGTTTTTAATTTTAAACTATTAACAAAATGCAGATCTTCAAGTAAATAACTTAAAGAACTAAAGTATTAGTTTGAAGATCTCGATTTTAATTTGTCTACAAATTTCTGTTCTTTAAGTAAAAAACTAAAAGAACAAAAGTAGTTAGTTTATAGCTTTAATTTGAAACTATTAACAAAATAGTTATTTTCAAATAAATAACTTATAGACCAGAAGTAGTTAACTTAGAGTTTTTAATTTTAAACTATTATCAAAATGCTGAATTTCAAGTAAATAACTTATAGAACAGAAGTAGTTAATTTAGAGTTTTTAATTTTAAACTAATAACAAAATGCAGATCTTCAAGTAAATAACTTATAGAACAAAAGTAATTATTTTAGGGTTTTCAATTTTAAACTATTAACAATATTCTGATCTTCAAGTAAATAACTTATAGAACAGAAGTGGTTAATTTAGAGTTTTTAATTTTAAACTATTAACAAAATGCAGATCTTCAAGTAAATAACTTATAGAACAAAAATAGTTATTTTAGGGTTTTCAATTTTAAACTATTAGCAAAATTCTAATCTTCAAGTAAATAACTTAAAGAACTAAAGTATTAGTTAGAAGATTTTGATTTTACATTGCTACAAAATTCTGTTCTTCAAGTAAATAACTTATAAAACAAAAGTAGTTATTTTAGAGTTTTTAATTTTAAACTATTAACAGTATTCTGATCTTCAAGTAAATAACTTATAGAACAGAAGTAGTTAATTTAGAGTTTTTAATTTTAAACTATTAACAAAATTCTGATCTTCAAGTAAATAACTTATAGAACAAAAATAGTTAATTTAGGGTTTTCAATTTTAAACTATTAACAAAATACGGATCTTCATGAAATTAACTTATAGAACAGAAGTAGTTAATTTAGAGTTTTTAATGTTATACTATTAACAAAATGCAGATCTTCAAGTAAATAATTTATAGAACAAAAGTAGTTATTTTAGGGTTTTCAATTTTAAACTATTAACAAAATTCTGATCTTCAAGTAAATAACTTAAGGAACTAAAGTATTAGTTAGAAGATTTTGATTTTAAATTGCTACAAAATTCTGTTCTACAAATAAATAACTTATAGAACAAAAGTAATTATTTTAGGGTTTTCAATTTTAAACTATTAACAATATTCTGATCTTCAAGTAAATAACTTATAGAACAGAAGTGGGTAATTTAGAGTTTTTAATTTTAAACTATTAACAAAATGCAGATCTTTAAGTAAATAACTTATAGAACAAAAATAGTTATTTTAGGGTTTTCAATTTTAAACTATTAGCAAAATTCAAATCTTCAAGTAAATAACTTAAAGAACTAAAGTATTAGTTAGAAGATTTTGATTTTACATTGCTACAAAATTCTGTTCTTCAAGTAAATAACTTATAAAACAAAAGTAGTTATTTTAGGGTTTTCAATTTTAAACTTATAACAAAATTCTGATCTTCATGTAAATAACTTATAGAACAGAAGTAGTTAATCAAGAGTTTTTAATTTTAAACTATTAACAAAATGCAGATCTTCAAGTAAATAACTTATAGAACAAAAATAGTTATTTTAGGGTTTTCAATTTTATACTATTAGCAAAATTCTAATCTTCAAGTAAATAACTTAAAGAACTAAAGTACTAGTTAGAAGATTTTGATTTTACATTGCTACAAAATTCTGTTCTTCAAGTAAATAACTTATAAAACAAAAGTAGTTATTTTAGAGTTTTTAATTTTAAACTATTAACAGTATTCTGATCTTCAAGTAAATAACTTATAGAACAGAAGTAGTTAATTTAGAGTTTTTAATTTTAAACTATTAACAAAATTCTGATCTTCAAGTAAATAACTTATAGAACAAAAATAGTTATTTTAGGGTTTTCAATTTTAAACTATTAACAAAATACGGATCTTCATGAAATTAACTTATAGAACAGAAGTAGTTAATTTAGAGTTTTTAATGTTATACTATTAACAAAAGCAGATCTTCAAGTAAATAACTTATAGAACAAAAGTAGTTATTTTAGGGTTTTAAATTTTAAACTATTAACAAAATTCTGATCTTCAAGTAAATAACTTAAGGAACTAAAGTATTAGTTAGAAGATTTTGATTTTAAATTGCTACAAAATTCTGTTCTACAAATAAATAACTTATAGAACAAAAGTAATTATTTTAGGGTTTTCAATTTTAAACTATTAACAATATTCTGATCTTCAAGTAAATAACTTATAGAACAGAAGTGGGTAATTTAGAGTTTTTAATTTTAAACTATTAACAAAATGCAGATCTTTAAGTAAATAACTTATAGAACAAAAATAGTTATTTTAGGGTTTTCAATTTTAAACTATTAGCAAAATTCAAATCTTCAAGTAAATAACTTAAAGAACTAAAGTATTAGTTAGAAGATTTTGATTTTACATTGCTACAAAATTCTGTTCTTCAAGTAAATAACTTATAAAACAAAAGTAGTTATTTTAGGGTTTTTAATTTTAAACTTATAACAAAATTCTGATCTTCATGTAAATAACTTATAGAACAGAAGTAGTTAATCAAGAGTTTTTAATTTTAAACTATTAACAAAATGCAGATCTTCAAGTAAATAACTTATAGAACAAAAATAGTTATTTTAGGGTTTTCAATTTTAAGCTATTAACAAAATTCTGATCTTCAAGTAAATAACTTAAGGAACTAAAGTATTAGTTAGAAGATTTTGATTTTAAATTGCTACAAAATTCTGTTCTTCAAGTAAATAACTTATAGAACAAAAGTAGTTATTTTAGAGTTTTCAATTTTAAACTATTAACAACATTCTGATCTTCAAGTAAATAACTTATAGAACAGAAGTAGTTAATTTAGAGTTTTTAATTTTAAACTATTAACAAAATGCAGATCTTCAAGTAAATAACTTAAAGAACTAAAGTATTAGTTTGAAGATCTCGATTTTAATTTGTCTACAAATTTCTGTTCTTTAAGTAAAAAACTAAAAGAACAAAAGTAGTTAGTTTATAGCTTTAATTTGAAACTATTAACAAAATAGTGATTTTCAAATAAATAACTTATAGACCAGAAGTAGTTAACTTAGAGTTTTTAATTTTAAACTATTATCAAAATGCTGAATTTCAAGTAAATAACTTATAGAACAGAAGTAGTTAATTTAGAGTTTTTAATTTAAACTAATAACAAAATGCAGATCTTCAAGTAAATAACTTATAGAACAAAAGTAATTATTTTAGGGTTTTCAATTTTAAACTATTAACAATATTCTGATCTTCAAGTAAATAACTTATAGAACAGAAGTGGTTAATTTAGAGTTTTTAATTTTAAACTATTAACAAAATGCAGATCTTCAAGTAAATAACTTATAGAACAAAAATAGTTATTTTAGGGTTTTCAATTTTAAACTATTAGCAAAATTCTAATCTTCAAGTAAATAACTTAAAGAACTAAAGTATTAGTTAGAAGATTTTGATTTTACATTGCTACAAAATTCTGTTCTTCAAGTAAATAACTTATAAAACAAAAGTAGTTATTTTAGAGTTTTTAATTTTAACTATTAACAGTATTCTGATCTTCAAGTAAATAACTTATAGAACAGAAGTAGTTAATTTAGAGTTTTTAATTTTAAACTATTAACAAAATTCTGATCTTCAAGTAAATAACTTATAGAACAAAAATAGTTATTTTAGGGTTTTCAATTTTAAACTATTAACAAAATACGGATCTTCATGAAATTAACTTATAGAACAGAAGTAGTTAATTTAGAGTTTTTAATGTTATACTATTAACAAAATGCAGATCTTCAAGTAAATAACTTATAGAACAAAAGTAGTTATTTTAGGGTTTTCAATTTTAAACTATTAACAAAATTCTGATCTTCAAGTAAATAACTTAAGGAACTAAAGTATTAGTTAGAAGATTTTGATTTTAAATTGCTACAAAATTCTGTTCTATAAATAAATAACTTATAGAACAAAAGTAATTATTTTAGGGTTTTCAATTTTAAACTATTAACAATATTCTGAACTTCAAGTAAATAACTTATAGAACAGAAGTGGGTAATTTAGAGTTTTTAGTTTTAAACTATTAACAAAATGCAGATCTTTAAGTAAATAACTTATAGAACAAAAATAGTTATTTTAGGGTTTTCAATTTTAAACTATTAGCAAAATTCAAATCTTCAAGTAAATAACTTAAAGAACTAAAGTATTAGTTAGAAGATTTTGATTTTACATTGCTACAAAATTCTGTTCTTCAAGTAAATAACTTATAAAACAAAAGTAGTTATTTTAGGGTTTTCAATTTTAAACTTATAACAAAATTCTGATCTTCATGTAAATAACTTATAGAACAGAAGTAGTTAATCAAGAGTTTTTATTTTTAAACTATTAACAAAATGCAGATCTTCAAGTAAATAACTTATAGAACAAAAATAGTTATTTTAGGGTTTTCAATTTTATACTATTAGCAAAATTCTAATCTTCAAGTAAATAACTTAAAGAACTAAAGTATTAGTTAGAAGATTTTGATTTTACATTGCTACAAAATTCTGTTCTTCAAGTAAATAACTTATAAAACAAAAGTAGTTATTTTAGAGTTTTTAATTTTAAACTATTAACAGTATTCTGATCTTCAAGTAAATAACTTATAGAACAGAAGTAGTTAATTTAGAGTTTTTAATTTTAAACTATTAACAAAATTCTGATCTTCAAGTAAATAACTTATAGAACAAAAATAGTTATTTTAGGGTTTTCAATTTTAAACTATTAACAAAATACGGATCTTCATGAAATTAACTTATAGAACAGAAGTAGTTAATTTAGAGTTTTTAATGTTATACTATTAACAAAATGCAGATCTTCAAGTAAATAACTTATAGAACAACAGTAGTTATTTTAGGGTTTTCAATTTTAAACTATTAACAAAATTCTGATCTTCAAGTAAATAACTTAAGGAACTAAAGTATTAGTTAGAAGATTTTGATTTTAAATTGCTACAAAATTCTGTTCTACAAATAAATAACTTATAGAACAAAAGTAATTATTTTAGGGTTTTCAATTTTAAACTATTAACAATATTCTGATCTTCAAGTAAATAACTTATAGAACAGAAGTGGGTAATTTAGAGTTTTTAATTTTAAACTATTAACAAAATGCAGATCTTTAAGTAAATAACTTATAGAACAAAAATAGTTATTTTAGGGTTTTCAATTTTAAACTATTAGCAAAATTCAAATCTTCAAGTAAATAACTTAAAGAACTAAAGTATTAGTTAGAAGATTTTGATTTTACATTGCTACAAAATTCTGTTCTTCAAGTAAATAACTTATAAAACAAAAGTAGTTATTTTAGGGTTTTCAATTTTAAACTTATAACAAAATTCTGATCTTCATGTAAATAACTTATAGAACAGAAGTAGTTAATCAAGAGTTTTTAATTTTAAACTATTAACAAAATGCAGATCTTCAAGTAAATAACTTATAGAACAAAAATAGTTATTTTAGGGTTTTCAATTTTAAACTATTAACAAAATTCTGATTTTCATGTAAATAACTTATAGAACAGAAGTAGTTAATTTAGAGTTTTTAATTTTAAGCTATTAACAAAATTCTGATCTTCAAGTAAATAACTTAAGGAACTAAAGTATTAGTTAGAAGATTTTGATTTTAAATTGCTACAAAATTCTGTTCTTCAAGTAAATAACTTATAGAACAAAAGTAGTTATTTTAGAGTTTTCAATTTTAAACTATTAACAACATTCTGATCTTCAAGTAAATAACTTATAGAACAGAAGTAGTTAATTTAGAGTTTTTAATTTTAAACTATTAACAAAATGCAGATCTTCAAGTAAATAACTTAAAGAACTAAAGTATTAGTTTGAAGATCTCGATTTTAATTTGTCTACAAATTTCTGTTCTTTAAGTAAAAAACTAAAAGAACAAAAGTAGTTAGTTTATAGCTTTAATTTGAAACTATTAACAAAATAGTGATTTTCAAATAAATAACTTATAGACCAGAAGTAGTTAACTTAGAGTTTTTAATTTTAAACTATTATCAAAATGCTGAATTTCAAGTAAATAACTTATAGAACAGAAGTAGTTAATTTAGAGTTTTTAATTTTAAACTAATAACAAAATGCAGATCTTCAAGTAAATAACTTATAGAACAAAAGTAATTATTTTAGGGTTTTCAATTTTAAACTATTAACAATATTCTGATCTTCAAGTAAATAACTTATAGAACAGAAGTGGTTAATTTAGAGTTTTTAATTTTAAACTATTAACAAAATGCAGATCTTCAAGTAAATAACTTATAGAACAAAAATAGTTATTTTAGGGTTTTCAATTTTAAACTATCAGCAAAATTCTAATCTTCAAGTAAATAACTTAAAGAACTAAAGTATTAGTTAGAAGATTTTGATTTTACATTGCTACAAAATTCTGTTCTTCAAGTAAATAACTTAATACTATTAATTATTGTTAATACTATTAACAGTATTCTGATCTTCAAGTAAATAACTTATAGAACAGAAGTAGTTAATTTAGAGTTTTTAATTTTAAACTATTAACAAAATTCTGATCTTCAAGTAAATAACTTATAGAACAAAAATAGTTATTTTAGGGTTTTCAATTTTAAACTATTAACAAAATACGGATCTTCATAAAATTAACTTATAGAACAGAAGTAGTTAATTTAGAGTTTTTAATGTTATACTATTAACAAAATGCAGATCTTCAAGTAAATAACTTATAGAACAAAAGTAGTTATTTTAGGGTTTTCAATTTTAAACTATTAACAAAATTCTGATCTTCAAGTAAATAACTTAAGGAACTAAAGTATTAGTTAGAAGATTTTGATTTTAAATTGCTACAAAATTCTGTTCTGCAAATAAATAACTTATAGAACAAAAGTAATTATTTTAGGGTTTTCAATTTTAAACTATTAACAAAATTCTGATCTTCAAGTAAATAACTTATAGAACAGAAGTAGTTAATTTAGAGTTTTTAATTTTAAACTATTAACAAAATCTAGATCTTCAAGTAAATAACTTATAGAACAAACGTAGTTATTTTAGTATTTTCAATTTTGAACTATTAACAAAATTCTGATCTTCAAATAAATAACTTAAAGAACTAAAGTATTAGTTTGAAGATTTTGATTTTAAATTGTCTACATATTTCTGTTCTTTAAGTAATTAACTAAAAGAACAAAAGTAGTTAGATTATAGCTTTAATTTTAAACTATTAACAAAATGCAGATCTTCAAGTAAATAACTTATAGAACAAAAGAAGTTATTTTAGGGTTGTCAATTTTAAACTATTAACAAAATGCAGATCTTCAAGTAAATAACTTAAAGAACTAAAGTATTAGTGTGAAGATTTCGATTTTAAATTGTCTACAAATTTCTGTTCTTTAAGTAAATAACATATAGAACAGAAGTAGTTAATTTAGAGTTTTTAATTTTAAACTATTAACAAAATGCAGATCTTCAAGTAAATAACTTATAGAACAAAAGTAGTTATTTTAGGGTTTTCAATTTTAAACTATTAGCAAAATTCTGATCTTCAAGTAAATAACTTAAAGAACTAAAGTATTAGTTAGAAGATTTTGATTTTACATTGCTACAAAATTCTGTTCTTCAAGTAAATAACTTATAGAACAAAAGTAGTTATTTTAGAGTTTTCAATTTTAAACTATTAACAGTATTCTGATCTTCAAATAAATAACTTATAGAACAGAAGTAGTTCATTTAGAGTTTTTAATTTTAAACTATTAACAAAATGCAGATCTTCAAGTAAATAACTTATAGAACAAAAGTAGTTATTTTAGGGTTTTCAATTTTAAACTATTAACAAAATTCTGATCTTCATGTAAATAACTTATAGAACAGAAGTAGTTAATTTAGAGTTTTTAATTTTAAACTATTAACAAAATGCAGATCTTCAAGTAAATAACTTATAGAACAAAAGTAGTTATTTTAGGGTTTTCAATTTTAAACTATTAACAAAATTCTGATCTTCATGTAAATAACTTATAGAACAGAAGTAGTTAATTTAGAGTTTTTAATTTTAAGCTATTAACAAAATTCTGATCTTCAAGTAAATATCTTAAGGAACTAAAGTATTAGTTAGAAGATTTTGATTTTAAATTGCTACAAAATTCTGTTCTTCAAGTAAATAACTTATAGAACAAAAGTAGTTATTTTAGAGTTTTCAATTTTAAACTATTAACAACATTCTGATCTTCAAGTAAATAACTTATAGAACAGAAGTAGTTAATTTAGAGTTTTTAATTTTAAGCTATTAACAAAATGCAGATCTTCAAGTAAATAACTTAAAGAACTATAGTATTAGTTTGAAGATCTCGATTTTAATTTGTCTACAAATTTCTGTTCTTTAAGTAAAAAACTAAAAGAACAAAAGTAGTTAGTTTATAGCTTTAATTTGAAACTATTAACAAAATAGTGATTTTCAAATAAATAACTTATAGACCAGAAGTAGTTAACTTAGAGTTTTTAATTTTAAACTATTATCAAAATGCTGAATTTCAAGTAAATAACTTATAGAACAGAAGTAGTTAATTTAGAGTTTTTAATTTTAAACTAATAACAAAATGCAGATCTTCAAGTAAATAACTTATAGAACAAAAGTAATTATTTTAGGGTTTTCAATTTTAAACTATTAACAATATTCTGATCTTCAAGTAAATAACTTATAGAACAGAAGTGGTTAATTTAGAGTTTTTAATTTTAAACTATTAACAAAATGCAGATCTTCAAGTAAATAACTTATAGAACAAAAATAGTTATTTTAGGGTTTTCAATTTTAAACTATTAGCAAAATTCTAATCTTCAAGTAAATAACTTAAAGAACTAAAGTATTAGTTAGAAGATTTTGATTTTACATTGCTACAAAATTCTGTTCTTCAAGTAAATAACTTATAAAACAAAAGTAGTTATTTTAGAGTTTTTAATTTTAAACTATTAACAGTATTCTGATCTTCAAGTAAATAACTTATAGAACAGAAGTAGTTAATTTAGAGTTTTTAATTTTAAACTATTAACAAAATTCTGATCTTCAAGTAAATAACTTATAGAACAAAAATAGTTATTTTAGGGTTTTCAATTTTAAACTATTAACAAAATACGGATCTTCATGAAATTAACTTATAGAACAGAAGTAGTTAATTTAGAGTTTTCAATGTTATACTATTAACAAAATGCAGATCTTCAAGTAAATAACTTATAGAACAAAAGTAGTTATTTTAGGGTTTTCAATTTTAAACTATTAACAAAATTCTGATCTTCAAGTAAATAACTTAAGGAACTAAAGTATTAGTTAGAAGATTTTGATTTTAAATTGCTACAAAATTCTGTTCTACAAATAAATAACTTATAGAACAAAAGTAATTATTTTAGGGTTTTCAATTTTAAACTATTAACAAAAATCTGATCTTCAAGTAAATAACTTATAGAACAGAAGTAGTTAATTTAGAGTTTTTAATTTTAAACTATTAACAAAATCTAGATCTTCAAGTAAATAACTTATAGAACAAACGTAGTTATTTTAGTATTTTCAATTTTGAACTATTAACAAAATTCTGATCTTCAAATAAATAACTTAAAGAACTAAAGTATTAGTTTGAAGATTTTGATTTTAAATTGTCTACATATTTCTGTTCTTTAAGTAATTAACTAAAAGAACAAAAGTAGTTAGATTATAGCTTTAATTTTAAACTATTAACAAAATGCAGATCTTCAAGTAAATAACTTATAGAACAAAAGAAGTTATTTTCGGGTTGTCAATTTTAAACTATTAACAAAATGCAGATCTTCAAGTAAATAACTTAATGAACTAAAGTATTAGTGTGAAGATTTCGATTTTAAATTGTCTACAAATTTCTGTTCTTTAAGTAAATAACATATAGAACAGAAGTAGTTAATTTAGAGTTTTTAATTTTAAACTATTAACAAAATGCAGATCTTCAAGTAAATAACTTATAGAACAAAAGTAGTTATTTTAGGGTTTTCAATTTTAAACTATTAGCAAAATTCTGATCTTCAAGTAAATAACTTAAAGAACTAAAGTATTAGTTAGAAGATTTTGATTTTACATTGCTACAAAATTCTGTTCTTCAAGTAAATAACTTATAGAACAAAAGTAGTTATTTTAGAGTTTTCAATTTTAAACTATTAACAGTATTCTGATCTTCAAATAAGTAACTTATAGAACAGAAGTAGTTCATTTAGAGTTTTTAATTTTAAACTATTAACAAAATGCAGATCTTCAAGTAAATAACTTATAGAACAAAAGTAGTTATTTTAGGGTTTTCAATTTTAAACTATTAACAAAATTCTGATCTTCATGTAAATAACTTATAGAACAGAAGTAGTTAATTTAGAGTTTTTAATTTTAAACTATTAACAAAATGCAGATCTTCAAGTAAATAACTTATAGAACAAAAGTAGTTATTTTAGGGTTTTCAATTGTAAACTATTAACAAAATTCTGACCTTCATGTAAATAACTTATACAACAGAAGTAGTTAATTTAGAGTTTTTAATTTTAAGCTATTAACAAAATTCTGATCTTCAAGTAAATATCTTAAGGAACTAAAGTATTAGTTAGAAGATTTTGATTTTAAATTGCTACAAAATTCTGTTCTTCAAGTAAATAACTTATAGAACAAAAGTAGTTATTTTAGAGTTTTCAATTTTAAACTATTAACAACATTCTGATCTTCAAGTAAATAACTTATAGAACAGAAGTAGTTAATTTAGAGTTTTTAATTTTAAGCTATTAACAAAATGCAGATCTTCAAGTAAATAACTTAAAGAACTATAGTATTAGTTTGAAGATCTCGATTTTAATTTGTCTACAAATTTCTGTTCTTTAAGTAAAAAACTAAAAGAACAAAAGTAGTTAGTTTATAGCTTTAATTTGAAACTATTAACAAAATAGTGATTTTCAAATAAATAACTTATAGACCAGAAGTAGTTAACTTAGAGTTTTTAATTTTAAACTATTATCAAAATGCTGAATTTCAAGTAAATAACTTATAGAACAGAAGTAGTTAATTTAGAGTTTTTAATTTTAAACTAATAACAAAATGCAGATCTTCAAGTAAATAACTTATAGAACAAAAGTAATTATTTTAGGGTTTTCAATTTTAAACTATTAACAATATTCTGATCTTTAAGTAAATAACTTATAGAACAGAAGTGGTTAATTTAGAGTTTTTAATTTTAAACTATTAACAAAATGCAGATCTTCAAGTAAATAACTTATAGAACAAAAATAGTTATTTTAGGGTTTTCAATTTTAAACTATTAGCAAAATTCTAATCTTCAAGTAAATAACTTAAAGAACTAAAGTATTAGTTAGAAGATTTTGATTTTACATTGCTACAAAATTCTGTTCTTCAAGTAAATAACTTATAAAACAAAAGTAGTTATTTTAGAGTTTTTAATTTTAAACTATTAACAGTATTCTGATCTTCAAGTAAATAACTTATAGAACAGAAGTAGTTAATTTAGAGTTTTTAATTTTAAACTATGAACAAAATTCAGATCTTCAAGTAAATAACTTATAGAACAAAAATAGTTATTTTAGGGTTTTCAATTTTAAACTATTAACAAAATACGGATCTTCATGAAATTAACTTATAGAACAGAAGTAGTTAATTTAGAGTTTTTAATGTTATACTATTAACAAAATGCAGATCTTCAAGTAAATAACTTATAGAACAAAAGTAGTTATTTTAGGGTTTTCAATTTTAAACTATTAACAAAATTCTGATCTTCAAGTAAATAACTTAAGGAACTAAAGTATTAGTTAGAAGATTTTGATTTTAAATTGCTACAAAATTCTGTTCTACAAATAAATAACTTATAGAACAAAAGTAATTATTTTAGGGTTTTCAATTTTAAACTATTAACAAAATTCTGATCTTCAAGTAAATAACTTATAGAACAGAAGTAGTTAATTTAGAGTTTTTAATTTTAAACTATTAACAAAATCTAGATCTTCAAGTAAATAACTTATAGAACAAACGTAGTTATTTTAGGGTTTTCAATTTTAAACTATTAGCAAAATTCTGATCTTCAAGTAAATAACTTAAAGAACTAAAGTATTAGTTAGAAGATTTTGATTTTACATTGCTACAAAATTCTGTTCTTCAAGTAAATAACTTATAGAACAAAAGTAGTTATTTTAGAGTTTTCAATTTTAAACTATTAACAGTATTCTGATCTTCAAATAAATAACTTATAAAACAGAAGTAGTTCATTTAGAGTTTTTAATTTTATACTATTAACAAAATGCAGATCTTCAAGTAAATAACTTATAGAACAAAAGTAGTTATTTTAGGGTTTTCAATTTTAAACTATTAACAAAATTCTGATCTTCATGTAAATAACTTATAGAACAGAAGTAGTTAATTTAGAGTTTTTAATTTTAAACTATTAACAAAATGCAGATCTTCAAGTAAATAACTTATAGAACAAAAGTAGTTATTTTAGGGTTTTCAATTTTAAACTATTAACAAAATTCTGATCTTCATGTAAATAACTTATAGAACAGAAGTAGTTAATTTAGAGTTTTTAATTTTAAGCTATTAACAAAATTCTGATCTTCAAGTAAATATCTTAAGGAACTAAAGTATTAGTTAGAAGATTTTGATTTTAAATTGCTACAAAATTCTGTTCTTCAAGTAAATAACTTATAGAACAAAAGTAGTTATTTTAGAGTTTTCAATTTTAAACTATTAACAACATTCTGATCTTCAAGTAAATAACTTATAGAACAGAAGTAGTTAATTTAGAGTTTTTAATTTTAAGCTATTAACAAAATGTTCATCTTCAAGTAAATAACTTAAAGAACTATAGTATTAGTTTGAAGATCTCGATTTTAATTTGTCTACAAATTTCTGTTCTTTAAGTAAAAAACTAAAAGAACAAAAGTAGTTAGTTTATAGCTTTAATTTGAAACTATTAACAAAATAGTGATTTTCAAATAAATAACTTATAGACCAGAAGTAGTTAACTTAGAGTTTTTAATTTTAAACTATTATCAAAATGCTGAATTTCAAGTAAATAACTTATAGAACAGAAGTAGTTAATTTAGAGTTTTTAATTTTAAACTAATAACAAAATGCAGATCTTCAAGTAAATAACTTATAGGACAAAAGTAATTATTTTAGGGTTTTCAATTTTAAACTATTAACAATATTCTGATCTTCAAGTAAATAACTTATAGAACAGAAGTGGGTAATTTAGAGTTTTTAATTTTAAACTATTAACAAAATGCAGATCTTTAAGTAAATAACTTATAGAACAAAAATAGTTATTTTAGGGTTTTCAATTTTAAACTATTAGCAAAATTCAAATCTTCAAGTAAATAACTTAAAGAACTAAAGTATTAGTTAGAAGATTTTGATTTTACATTGCTACAAAATTCTGTTCTTCAAGTAAATAACTTATAAAACAAAAGTAGTTATTTTAGGGTTTTCAATTTTAAACTTATAACAAAATTCTGATCTTCATGTAAATAACTTATAGAACAGAAGTAGTTAATCAAGAGTTTTTAATTTTAAACTATTAACAAAATGCAGATCTTCAAGTAAATAACTTATAGAATAAAAATAGTTATTTTAGGGTTTTCAATTTTAAACTATTAACAAAATTCTGATCTTCATGTAAATAACTTATAGAACAGAAGTAGTTAATTTAGAGTTTTTAATTTTAAGCTATTAACAAAATTCTGATCTTCAAGTAAATAACTTAAGGAACTAAAGTATTAGTTAGAAGATTTTGATTTTAAATTGCTACAAAATTCTGTTCTTCAAGTAAATAACTTATAGAACAAAAGTAGTTATTTTAGAGTTTTCAATTTTAAACTATTAACAACATTCTGATCTTCAAGTAAATAACTTATAGAACAGAAGTAGTTAATTTAGAGTTTTTAATTTTAAGCTATTAACAAAATGCAGATCTTCAAGTAAATAACTTAAAGAACTAAAGTATTAGTTTGAAGATCTCGATTTTAATTTGTCCACAAATTTCTGTTCTTTAAGTAAAAATCTAAAAGAACAAAAGTAGTTAGTTTATAGCTTTAATTTGAAACTATTAACAAAATAGTGATTTTCAAATAAATAACTTATAGACCAGAAGTAGTTAACTTAGAGTTTTTAATTTTAAACTATTATCAAAATGCTGAATTTCAAGTAAATAACTTATAGAACAGAAGTAGTTAATTTAGAGTTTTTAATTTTAAACTAATAACAAAATGCAGATCTTCAAGTAAATAACTTATAGAACAAAAGTAATTATTTTAGGGTTTTCAATTTTAAACTATTAACAATATTCTGATCTTCAAGTAAATAACTTATAGAACAGAAGTGGGTAATTTAGAGTTTTTAATTTTAAACTATTAACAAAATGCAGATCTTTAAGTAAATAACTTATAGAACAAAAATAGTTATTTTAGGGTTTTCAATTTTAAACTATTAGCAAAATTCAAATCTTCAAGTAAATAACTTAAAGAACTAAAGTATTAGTTAGAAGATTTTGATTTTACATTGCTACAAAATTCTGTTCTTCAAGTAAATAACTTATAAAACAAAAGTAGTTATTTTAGGGTTTTCAATTTTAAACTTATAACAAAATTCTGATCTTCATGTAAATAACTTATAGAACAGAAGTAGTTAATCAAGAGTTTTTAATTTTAAACTATTAACAAAATGCAGATCTTCAAGTAAATAACTTATAGAACAAAAGTAATTATTTTAGGGTTTTCAATTTTAAACTATTAACAATATTCTGATCTTCAAGTAAATAACTTATAGAACAGAAGTGGTTAATTTAGAGTTTTTAATTTTAAACTATTAACAAAATGCAGATCTTCAAGTAAATAACTTATAGAACAAAAATAGTTATTTTAGGGTTTTCAATTTTAAACTATTAGCAAAATTCTAATCTTCAAGTAAATAACTTAAAGAACTAAAGTATTAGTTAGAAGATTTTGATTTTACATTGCTACAAAATTCTGTTCTTCAAGTAAATAACTTATAAAACAAAAGTAGTTAATTTAGAGTTTTTAATTTTAAACTATTAACAAAATTCTGATCTTCAAGTAAATAACTTATAGAACAAAAATAGTTATTTTAGGGTTTTCAATTTTAAACTATTAACAAAATACGGATCTTCATGAAATTAACTTATAGAACAGAAGTAGTTAATTTAGAGTTTTTAATGTTATACTATTAACAAAATGCAGATCTTCAAGTAAATAACTTATAGAACAAAAGTAGTTATTTTAGGGTTTTCAATTTTAAACTATTAACAAAATTCTGATCTTCAAGTAAATAACTTAAGGAACTAAAGTATTAGTTAGAAGATTTTGATTTTAAATTGCTACAAAATTCTGTTCTACAAGTAAATAACTTATAGAACAAAAATAGTTATTTTAGGGTTTTCAATTTTAAACTATTAACAAAATTCTGATCTTCAAGTAAATAACTTAAAGAACTAAAGTATTAGTTTGAAGATCTCAATTTTAAATTGTCTACAAATTTCTGTTCTTTAAGTAAAAAACTAAAAGAACAAAAGTAGTTAGTTTATAGCTTTAATTTGAAACTATTAACAAAATACTGATTTTCAAATAAATAACTTATAGACCAGAAGTAGTTAACTTAGAGTTTTTAATTTTAAACTATTAACAAAATGCTGATCTTCAAGTAAATAACTTATAGAACAGAAGTAGTTAATTTAGAGTTTTTAATTTTAAACTAATAACAAAATGCAGATCTTCAAGTAAATAACTTATAGAACAAAAGTAATTATTTTAGGGTTTTCAATTTTAAACTATTAACAAAATTCTGATCTTCAAGTAAATAACTTATAGAACAGAAGTAGTTAATTTAGAGTTTTTAATTTTAAACTATTAACAAAATCTAGATCTTCAAGTAAATAACTTATAGAACAAACGTAGTTATTTTAGTATTTTCAATTTTGAACTATTAACAAAATTCTGATCTTCAAGTAAATAACTTAAAGAACTAAAGTATTAGTTTGAAGATTTTGATTTTAAATTGTCTACATATTTCTGTTCTTTAAGTAATTAACTAAAAGAACAAAAGTAGTTAGATTATAGCTTTAATTTTAAACTATTAACAAAATGCAGATCTTCAAGTAAATAACTTATAGAACAAAAGAAGTTATTTTAGGGTTGTCAATTTTAAACTATTAACAAAATTCTGATCTTCATGTAAATAACTTATAGAACAGAAGTAGTTAATTTAGAGTTTTTAATTTTAAATTATTAACAAAATGCAGATCTTCAAGTAAATAACTTATAGAACAAAAGTAGATATTTTAGGGTTTTCAATTTTAAACTATTAACAAAATACTGATTTTCAAGTAAATAACTTATAGACCAGAAGTAATTAATTTAGAGTTTTTAATTTTAAACTATTAACAAAATGCTGATCTTCAATTAAATAACTTATAGAACAGAAGTAGTTAATTTAGAGTTTTTAATTATAAACTATTAACTAAATGCAGATCTTCAAGTAAATAACTTATAGAACAAAAGTAGTTATTTTAGGGTTTTCAATTTTAAACTATTAACAAAATTCTGATCTTCAAGTAAATAACTTATAGAACAGATGTTGTTAATTTAGAGTTTTTAATTTTAAACTATTAACAAAATCCAGATCTTCAATTAAATAACTTATAGAACAAACGTAGTCATTTTAGTATTTTCAATTTTGAACTATTAACAAAATGCTGATCTTCAAGTAAATAACTTATAGAACAGAAGTAGTTAATTTAGAGTTTTTAATTTTAAACTAATAACAAAAAGCAGATCTTCAAGTAAATAACTTATAGAACAAAAGTAATTATTTTAGGGTTTTCAAATTTAAACTATTAACAAAATTCTGATCTTCAAGTAAATAACTTATAGAACAGAAGTAGTTAATTTAGAGTTTTTAATTTTAAACTATTAACAAAATCTAGATCTTCAAGTAAATAACTTATAGAACAGAAGTAGTTATTTTAGTATTTTCAATTTTGAACTATTAACAAAATTCTGATCTTCAAGTAAATAACTTAAAGAACTAAAGAAGTTATTTTAGGGTTGTCAATTTTAAACTATTAACAAAATTCTGATCTTCAAGTAAATAACTTAAAGAACTAAAGTATTAGTGTGAAGATTTCGATTTTAAATTGTATACAAATTTCTGTTCTTTAAGTAAATAACTAAAAGAACAAAAGTAGTTAGTTTATTGGTTTACTTTTAAACTATTAACAAAATACTGATTTTCAAGTAAATAACTTATAGACCAGAAGTAGTTAATTTAGAGTTTTTAATTTTAAACTATTAACAAAATGCTGATCTTCAATTAAATAACTTATAGAACAGAAGTAGTTAATTTAGAGTTTTTAATTTTAAACTATTAACTAAATGCAGATCTTCAAGTAAATAACTTATAGAACAAAAGTAGTTATTTTAGGGTTTTCAATTTTAAACTATTAACAAAATTCTGATCTTCAAGTAAATAACTTATAGAACAGAAGTTGTTAATTTAGAGTTTTTATTTTTAAACTATTAACAAAATCCAGATCTTCAATTAAATAACTTATAGAACTTACGTAGTCATTTTAGTATTTTCAATTTTGAACTATTAACAAAATTCTGATCTTTAAGTAAATAACTTAAAGAACTAAAGTATTAGTTTGAAGATTTTGATTTTAAATTGTCTACATATTTCTGTTCTTTAAGTAAATAACTAAAAGAACAAAAGTAGTTAGATTATAGCTTTAATTTTAAACTATTAACAAAATGCAGAACTTCAAGTAAATAACTTATAGAACAAAAGTAGTTATTTTAGGGTTTTCAATTTTAAACTATTAGCAAAATTCTGATCTTCAAGTAAATAACTTAAACAACTAAAGTATTAGTTAGAAGATTTTGATTTACATTGCTACAAAATTCTGTTCTTCAAGTAAATAACTTATAGAACAAAAGTAGTTATTTTAGAGTTTTCAATTTTAAACTATTAACAATATTCTGATCTTCAAGTAAATAACTTATAGAACAGAAGTGGTTAATTTAGAGTTTTTAATTTTAAACTATTAACAAAATGCAGATCTTCAAGTAAATAACTTATAGAACAAAAGTAGTTATTTTAGGGTTTTCAATTTTAAACTATTAGCAAAATTCTGATCTTCAAGTAAATAACTTAAGGAACTAAAGTATTAGTTAGAAGATTTTGATTTTAAATTGTCTACATATTTCTGTTCTTTAAGTAAATAACTAAAAGAACAAAAGTAGTTAGATTATAGCTTTAATTTTAAACTATTAACAAAATGCAGATCTTCAAGTAAATAACTTAAACAACTAAAGTATTAGTTAGAAGATTTTGATTTTACATTGCTACAAAATTCTGTTCTTCAAGTAAATAACTTATAGAACAAAAGTAGTTATTTTAGGGTTTTCAATTTTAAACTATTAACAAAATTCTGATCTTCAAGTAAATAACTTAAGAAACTAAAGTATTAGTTAGAAGATTTTGATTTTAAATTGCTACAAAATTCTGTTCTACAAGTAAATAACTTATAGAAGAAAAGTAGTTATTTTAGAGTTTTCAATTTTAAACTATTAACAAAATTCTGATCTTCAAGTAAATAACTTATAGAACAGAAGTTGTTAATTTAGAGTTTTTAATTTTAAACTATTAACAAAATCCAGATCTTCAATTAAATAACTTATAGAACAAACGTAGTCATTTTAGTATTTTCAATTTTGAACTATTAACAAAATTCTGATCTTCAAGTAAATAACTTAAAGAACTAAAGTATTAGTTTGAAGATTTTGATTTTAAATTGTCTACATATTTCTGTTCTTTAAGTAATTAACTAAAAGAACAAAAGTAATTAGATTATAGCTTTAATTTTAAACTATTAACAAAATGCAGATCTTCAAGTAAATAACTTATAGAACAAAAGAAGTTATTTTAGGGTTGTCAATTTTAAACTATTAACAAAATTCTGATCTTCATGTAAATAACTTATAGAACAGAAGTAGTTAATTTAGAGTTTTTAATTTTAAATTATTAACAAAATGCAGATCTTCAAGTAAATAACTTATAGAACAAAAGTAGATATTTTAGGGTTTTCAATTTTAAACTATTAACAAAATACTGATTTTCAAGTAAATAACTTATAGACCAGAAGTAGTTAATTTAGAGTTTTTAATTTTAAACTTTTAACAAAATGCTGATCTTCAATTAAATAACTTATAGAACAGAAGTAGTTAATTTAGAGTTTTTAATTTTAAACTATTAACTAAATGCAGATCTTCAAGTAAATAACTTATAGAACAAAAGTAGTTATTTTAGGGTTTTCAATTTTAAACTATTAACAAAATTCTGATCTTCAAGTAAATAACTTAAAGAACTAAAGAAGTTGTTAATTTAGAGTTTTTAATTTTAAACTATTAACAAAATCCAGATCTTCAATTAAATAACTTATAGAACAAACGTAGTCATTTTAGTATTTTCAATTTTGAACTATTAACAAAATGCTGATCTTCAAGTAAATAACTTATAGAACAGAAGTAGTTAATTTAGAGTTTTTAATTTTAAACTAATAACAAAATGCAGATCTTCAAGTAAATAACTTATAGAACAAAAGTAATTATTTTAGGGTTTTTAAATTTAAACTATTAACAAAATTCTGATCTTCAAGTAAATAACTTATAGAACAGAAGTAGTTAATTTAGAGTTTTTAATTTTAAACTATTAACAAAATCTAGATCTTCAAGTAAATAACTTATAGAACAAACGTAGTTATTTTAGTATTTTCAATTTTGAACTATTAACAAAATTCTGATCTTCAAGTAAATAACTTAAAGAACTAAAGAAGTTATTTTAGGGTTGTCAATTTTAAACTATTAACAAAATTCTGATCTTCAAGTAAATAACTTATAGAACAGAAGTAGTTAATTTAGAGTTTTTAATTTTAAACTATTAACAAAATCTAGATCTTCAAGTAAATAACTTATAGAACAAAAGTAGTTATTTTAGAGTTTTCTATTTTAAACTATTAACAACATTCTGATCTTCAAGTAAATAACTTATAGAACAGAATTAGTTAATTTAGAGTTTTTAATTTTAAACTATTAACAAAATCCAGATCTTCAAGTAAATAACTTAAAGAACTAAAGTATTAGTGTGAAGATTTCGATTTTAAATTGTCTACAAATTTCTGTTCTTTAAGTAAATAACTAAAAGAACAAAAGTAGTTAGTTTATAGCTTTAATTTTAAACTATTAACAAAATTCTGATCTTCAAGTAAATAACTTATAGAACAGAAGTAGTTAATTTAGAGTTTTTAATTTTAAACAATTAACAAAATGCAGATCTTCAAGTAAATAACTTATAGAACAAAAGTAGTTATTTTAGGGTTTTCAATTTTAAACTATTAACAAAATTCTGATCTTCATGTAAATAACTTATAGAACAGAAGTAGTTAATTTAGAGTTTTTAATTTTAAACTATTAACAAAATGCAGATCTTCAAGTAAATAACTTATAGAACAAAAGTAGTTATTGTAGGGTTTTCAATTTTAAACTATTAAAAACAATTTGATCTTCAAGTAAATAATTTATAGAACAGAAGTAGTTAATTTAGAGTTTTTATTTTTAAACTATTAACAAAATGCAGATCTTCAAGTAAATAACTTATAGAACAAAAGTAGTTATTTTAGGGTTTTCAATTTTAAACAGTTAGCAAAATTCTGATCTTCAAGTAAATAACTTAAAGAACTAAAGTATTAGTTAGAAGATTTTGGTTTTAAATTGCTACAAAATTCTATTCTTCAAGTAAATAACTTATAGAACAAAAGTAGTTATGTTAGAGTTTTCAATTTTAAACTATTAACAATATTCTGATCTTCAAATAAATAACTTATAGAACAGAAGTAGTTAATTTAGAGTCTTTAATGTTAAACTATTAACAAAATGCAAATCTTCAAGTAAATAACTTATAGAACAGAAGTAGTTAATTCAGAGTTTTTAATTTTAAACTATTAACAAAATGCAGATCTTCAAGTAAATAACTTAAAGAACTAAAGTATTAGTTAGAAGATTTTGATTTTAAATTGCTAAAAAATTCTGTTCTTCACGTAAATAACTTATAGAACAAAAGTAGTTATTTTCGAGTTTTCAATTTTAAACTATTAACAAAATTCTGATCCTCAAGTAAATAACTTATAGAACAGAAGTAGTGAATTTAGAGTTTTTAATTTTAAACTATTAACAAAACGCAGATCTTCAAGTAAATAACATATAGAACAAAAGTAGTTATTTTAAAGTTTTCTATTTTAAACTATTAACAACATTCTTATCTTCAAGTAAATAACTTATAGAACAGAAGTAGTGAATTTAGAGTTTTTAATTTTAAACTATTAACAAAATTCTGATTTTCAAGTAAATAACTTAAAGAACTAAAGTATTAGTTTGAAGATCTCGATTTTAAATTGTCTACAAATTTCTGTTCTTTAAGTAAAAAACTAAAAGAACAAAAGTAGTTGGTTTATAGCTTTAATTTGAAACTATTAACAAAATACTGATTTTCAAATAAATAACTTATAGACCAGAAGTAGTTAACTTAGAGTTTTTAATTTTAAACTATTAACAAAATGCTAATCTTCAAGTAAATAACTTATAGAACAGAAGTAGTTAATTTAGAGTTTTTAATTTTAAACTATTAACAAAATTCTGATCTTCAAGTAAATAACTTAAAGAACAGAAGTTGTTAATTTAGAGTTTTTAATTTTACACTATTACCAAAATCCAGATCTTCAATTAAATAACTTATAGAACAAACGTAGTCATTTTAGTATTTTCAATTTTGAACTATTAACAAAATGCTGATCTTCAAGTAAATAACTTATAGAACAGAAGTAGTTAATTTAGAGTTTTTAATTTTAAACTAATAACAAAATGCAGATCTTCAAGTAAATAACTTATAGAACAAAAGTAATTATTTTAGGGTTTTCAAATTTAAACTATTAACAAAATTCTGATCTTCAAGTAAATAACTTATAGAACAGAAGTTGTTAATTTAGAGTTTTTCATTTTAAACTATTAACAAAATCCAGATCTTCAATTAAATAACTTATAGAACAAACGTAGTCATTTTAGTATTTTCAATTTTGAACTATTAACAAAATTCTGATCTTTAAGTAAATAACTTAAAGAACTAAAGTATTAGTTTGAAGATTTTGATTTTAAATTGTCTACATATTTCTGTTCTTTAAGTAAATAACTTTAAGTAAATAAAAATAATAAACAAAAGTAGTTAGATTAGAGCTTTAATTTAAAACTATTAACAAAATGCAGATCTTCAAGTAAATAAGTTATAGAACAAAAGTAGTTATTTTAGGGTTTTCAATTTTAAACTATTAGCAAAATTCTGATCTTCAAGTAAATATCTTAAACAACTAAAGTATTAGTTAGAAGATTTTGATTTTACATTGCTACAAAATTGTGTTCTTCAAGTAAATAACTTATAGAACAAAAGTAGTTATTTTAGGGTTTTCAATTTTAAACTATTAACAAAATTCTGATCTTCAAGTAAATAACTTAAGGAACTAAAGTATTAGTTAGAAGATTTTGATTTTAAATTGCTACAAAATTCTGTTCTACAAGTAAATAACTTATAGAACAAAAGTAGTTATTTTAGAGTTTTCAATTTTAAACTATTAGGGTCATGTCTTGCAGGTTGCCACTTCTTGCAGGTTGCCACCACAGCCGAATTTCTACATTCTAGGTGGGTCAACCCTTAAATTCCGACGGCCATCGATGTTAAACGAGTAGTTGTCACTTTTAAACCTATTTTGGTGCGTACCGACATAATAACAGGGTGTTTTTGGATAAAAGTGTGAAATATTATTTTTTTTAAATTGAAAAATTAAAATTGTGTTTTTTTTGTGTGTCCGTAAATTGAACTTTTTCGTCGACAATTTAAGGTAAATATTTTTGCTGTGTTGCTTTTACATTCAATTTTCATATTCCTTAAAAATTTCTAAACATATCATGAGTTGGCAGTTTTTTTTTCACGTATAATCTAAAGTGGTGTAAAAGTGCAGGTTGCCACCTTTCACCTAAATTCATTTTAAATAAATAAGAACGTATTAAACTTTTGTCTCAATTTTTTTATTGACTATTTACAATATAATTTACAGAAAAAAAAAATAAAAACAATTTTTTTCGAATTTTTTATAAAATTTTAAAATAGCTATTTATGCAACCTAGATGTAAAAGTGATACTTTTTATAACTAGGCGTGAAAATTGTCCATCGAGGCGCAGCCGAGATGGACAACGCGCCGTGTTATAAAAAGACACTTTTACGTCGTGTTGCATACAAGATTTTTTCTAATTCTGTGCAAAATGGGCTTTCTTAAAACAACATTTTTTGAATTAGCAATAACTCGACAACGGAGCTAGATATCGAAAAACTGAGCAAAAAACTTTCCCCCCCTCGCCTCGTACTCACTCCCTTGTGAATTATCGGTTGGAAAGCATATGCAAAAATTCAGATCGATCGCGCGTAAAATTATTTACCCTACTAATAATATCAAGTTTACATTGACAGTTCAAATACCTGCACAAAATAAATTATATTAATCTAGAAGTTTTAAAACATCAGTTGCTACAACAATATGTATAAACAACAAGCAATTTTTTATTTCGGGTAAATAGTTTTGCACGAGGTAATGGTAATAAAATGAGTGGTTCTGAAGATTCTGATATTGAAAATGATGCCAATTTCGAAATTTTAACTTTATTGCCAGACAAATCTAAGCAAGTATACGAATTTGCATATAAACGCTTCAAAACATGGTGTGATTCAAAAAACGTCAAAACAGTAGTGGAAAAGGTACTTCTTGCTTATTTTGCAAACAAAGCAAAGGTTTATAAACCTTCCACTTTGTGGAGTACGTATTCAATGTTAAGAACGACAATTTCAATGAAAAATAATGTTGATATTAGCAAATTTACAAATCTAATTGCCTTTTTGAAGAGGCAAGCGGAAGGATATCGTCCTAAAAAATCAAAAGTACTGACAAAAGAAGATTTCAATAATTTTTTATTAAATGCCGATAACCAAATATATTTAGCTTTAAAGGTAAGTTTGTTAGTAGCAAGTGTTAAGAATTTATCTTCATAATTTATTTTTTGTTTATAGGTAGTCTTGATTATTGGATTATCCGGTGGCTGCCGTAAGGACGAACTTGTTAAAATGCTCACAGATCATGTTGTAGATTTTGGCTCGTTTTTCAAAATTTGTATTCCTGATACAAAAACAAAACATCCAAGAACATTCACAATAACAGAAGGCAATATTGACGGGTTAAATTTAGTTGAAATTGTTAGAAAATATGTATCTCTTCGACCGAACCAAGCAAATTCTCGTTTTTTTTTGGGATATAGAAACGGAAAATGTACGAGACAACCTATTGGGATTAACACAATTGGTACTATGCCTAAAAAAATTGCAATTTTTTTGAATTTGCCTAATTCTGACCAATATACTGGTCACTGTTTTCGTCGATCTTCGGCTTCCTTATTGGCTAATTCTGGAGCGGATTTATTAACATTAAAGCGACATGGGGGATGGAAATATTCTACCGTTGCCGAGGGTTATATTGAAGATTCCATAGAAAACAAGAAACGAATTTCTACTAAAAGGGCATAGCCCAATAAGATAGTGCAAAGTCCCCCGTCTAGGATTTTGACTGGAACTAGGGCATTTGATTTGGTATCAAAAAAGACCAAGCCCCCCAAATTTTCAGCCCGCTAGGGCAACCCTAGCGTCTGCTACCGCCGAAAAAGCCACTTTTCACCATTTTTACGATAACTTTCGCTAGAAATTACATTTTCACACCCGGTTTTCGGCATTCAAAGGGTGATTTAATGAAGAAGACGTCTGAATTTTTCAGATTTTTTGGGCTCCATAACCCAAAAATGACACCCATTTTAATATTTGGAACGTGATTTTCAGAACTTTCTCTCTTCCCGGCACAAAATTAAAAAACGTCAATTTTTGGCATTTTTTATTACCTTTCAGATGGTGTAATGTGAAAAAATTTTTATGTGGGACCCAAGGTCGAAAACATGTGAACTATGCGATTTTGCACATTTTTGCAATTTTTTTTGATTGTTTGATTGATTCTCTTGCGGCCTTTTTTCAGAACATTGAGTTATCATGAGGTTTACAAGACATTTGAGCCCTAGTTCCGACCCCTCGTGAATGATTCTGCCCAAAAATGAAGCTCCAAAATCAATTCAGCACCATAAAAACCCCTCAACTCCCACATGGGGTTTTAAAGTCTGAGAAGTTGAGTTTAGCGGGCGAGTTTAAATGAATAGATCGCATTTGTACCTGACTTTTTTCACCCCATATTTCCCAAATGTTTCTTCTAATAGTGTTTAATTGTGGATTTGGGACAATCGATTCATTTTGGGAGGGAAATGCAGTGACAAAATTCATTTTACATGATCAATAAGTATACATGTTGAGAGATTGGCATTGGCGGGCAAGTTCAAAATTTGAACTTCAAATGAATAATCCATTGTTTACTTGAGCTTTCTAAACTCCAATTTTAACATATTGGAAAAATTATTGTGGTAAAATGGACTTTTTCATGGCCTTTGCCTATCAAAATGAATCAATCTTCTAAAAAGTCAGGTACAAATGCGATCAATTCATTCCAACTCGCCCGCCATACTCAACTTCTCAGACGGTAAAACGCCATGTGGATTCACCCTTACCGTCTCAGAATTCACGAAAACTTTCGATGTCTATTTGCACAAATTATGGGGGTCAGAGAGTAGGAGTTGAGGGGTTTTTATGGTGCTGACTTGATTTTGGAGCTTCATTTTTGGGCAGAATTGTTCCCGAGGGGTTGGAACTTGGGCTCAAATGTCTCATGAACCTTATGATAACTCAATGTTCCCAAAAACGCCGCAAGAGAATCAATAAAACGGGCCAAAAATAGGCCAAAAATGTGCAAAATCGCATAGTTCACATGTTTTCGACCTTGGGTCCCACATAAAAAATTTTTCACATTACACTATCTGAAAGGTAATAAAAAATGCCAAAAATTGACGTTTTTTAATTTTGTGCCGGGAAGAGAGAAAGTTCTGAAAATCACGGTCCAAATATTAAAATGGGTTTCATTTTTGGGTTATAGAGCCAAAAAATCTGAAAAAATTCAGACGTCTTCTTTATTAAACCACCCTTTGAATGCCGAAAACCGGGTGTGAAAATGTTATTTCTAGCGAGAGTTATCGTAAAAATGGTGAAAAGTGGCTTTTTTGGCGGTAGCAGTGGTTAGAGTTGCCCTAGCGGGCTGAAAATTTGAGGGGCTTGGTCTTTTTTGATACCAAATCAAATGCCCTAGTTCCGGTCAAAATCCCAGACGGGGGAATTTGCACCATCTTATTGGGCTATGCCCTTTTAGGCGAAAATGTGAAAACAAACAATAACACTTCAATGCAACCGGCGAATTCCAGAAGAATATCACCCTCGCCATTGATATCTACGATGGAAAATAATGAAACAAATATTACTAACACTTCGATGCCACCGGCGAATTCCAGAAGAATATCACCCTCGCCATCGATATCTGCGCTGGAAAATAATCATGGAAATATGAAATTTGTAAATTGTGTTGTAAATATTTATAATTAAAAATTCAGTTAACTTATATTGTGATATTATTTTCATTAATGAATTCATGAATTATCGGTGGGAAAGGACGATATATGCAAAAATTCAGATTTATCGCGTCCAAAATTCTTCTGTCAAACTATGTTTTATTAACAGTGACATTACTGTAGTAACCATTTTATCACTAGTTATAAAAAGAACGACTTTTTAAAACTCGAATGACTTTCAAAATGTAGCCATTTTGCAACAGAATTAGAAAAAATAATTTTTTTCATATCAATTTACATTAATGTTTTTTTCATGGCCACTAAGTGTAAATATAAATAAATAAATATAAATCATATGTTTTTACTTGGTTTTTTCTACATTTTTAACAGTTTTTCATGGGGTGGCAACCTGCAAGACAAAATTTCAAAGTGTCGATTTTAGATGTTTTTGAAAATTTGCTGTAAAGTTTTAGTTTTTGAAAATTTAAATGATTTCTAGCTCACGATAGTGCCTTTACACTTCCCCTTTCCTGTATATGTGATTATATCAACAATACGTTGATTGTATTACGAGTTATGATCAAAAAGGCTATGGGGTGGCAACCTGCAAGACATTACCCTAACAATAATATTCTGATCTTCAAGTAAATAACTTATAGAACAGAAGTAGTTAATTTAGAGTTTTTAATTTTAAACTATTAACAAAATGCAGATCTTCAAGTAAATAACTTATAGAACAAAAGTAGTTATTTTAGAGTTTTCTATTTTAAACCATTAACAACATTCTGATCTTCAAGTAAATAACTTATAAAACAGAATTAGTTAATTTAGAGTTTTTAATTTTAAACTATTAACAAAATCCAGATCTTCAAGTAAATAACTTAAAGAACTAAAGTATTAGTGTGAAGATTTCGATTTTAAATTGTCTACAAATTTCTGTTCTTTAAGTAAATAACTAAAAGAACAAAAGTAGTTAGTTTATAGCTTTAATTTTAAACTATTAACAAAATTCTGATCTTCAAGTAAATAACTTATTGAACAGAAGTAGTTAATTTAGAGTTTTTAATTTTAAACAATTAACAAAATGCAGATCTTCAAGTAAATAACTTATAGAACAAAAGTAGTTATTTTAGGGTTTTCAATTTTAAACTATCAACAAAATTCTGATCTTCATGTAAATAACTTATAGAACAGAAGTAGTTAATTTAGAGTTTTTAATTTTAAACTATTAACAAAATGCAGATCTTCAAGTAAATAACTTATAGAACAAAAGTAGTTATTTTAGGGTTTTCAATTTTAAACTATTAAAAACAATTTGATCTTCAAGTAAATAACTTATAGAACAGAAGTAGTTAATTTAGAGTTTTTATTTTTAAACTATTAACAAAATGCAGATCTTCAAGTAAATAACTTATAGAACAAAAGTAGTTATTTTAGGGTTTTCAATTTTAAACAGTTAGCAAAATTCTGATCTTCAAGTAAATAACTTAAAGAACTAAAGTATTAGTTAGAAGATTTTGGTTTTAAATTGCTACAAAATTCTATTCTTCAAGTAAATAACTTATAGAACAAAAGTAGTTATGTTAGAGTTTTCAATTTTAAACTATTAACAATATTCTGATCTTCAAGTAAATAACTTATAGAACAGAAGTAGTTAATTTAGAGTCTTTAATGTTAAACTATTAACAAAATGCAAATCTTCAAGTAAATAACTTATAGAACAGAAGTAGTTAATTCAGAGTTTTTAATTTTAAACTATTAACAAAATGCAGATCTTCAAGTAAATAACTTAAAGAACTAAAGTATTAGTTAGAAGATTTTGATTTTAAATTGCTAAAAAATTCTGTTCTTCACGTAAATAACTTATAGAACAAAAGTAGTTATTTTCGAGTTTTCAATTTTAAACTATTAACAAAATTCTGATCCTCAAGTAAATAACTTATAGAACAGAAGTAGTGAATTTAGAGTTTTTAATTTTAAACTATTAACAAAACGCAGATCTTCAAGTAAATAACATATAGAACACAAGTAGTTATTTTAGAGTTTTTAATTTTAAACTATTAACAAAATTCTGATCTTCAAGTAAATAACTTATAGAACAGAAGTAGTTAATTTAGAGTTTTTAATTTTAAACTATTAACAAAATCTAGATCTTCAAGTAAATAACTTATAGAACAAACGTAGTTATTTTAGTATTTTCAATTTTGAACTATTAACAAAATTCTGATCTTCAAGTAAATAACTTAAAGAACTAAAGTATTAGTTAGAAGATTTTGGTTTTAAATTGCTACAAAATTATGTTCTTCAAGTAAATAACTTATAGAACAAAAGTAGTTATGTTAGAGTTTTCAATTTTAAACTATTAACAATATTCTGATCTTCAAGTAAATAACTTATAGAACAGAAGTAGTTAATTTAGAGTCTTTAATGTTAAACTATTAACAAAATGCAAATCTTCAAGTAAATAACTTAAAGATCTAAAGTATTAGTTAGAAGATTTTGATTTTAAATTGCTAAAAAATTCTGTTTTTCACGTAAATAACTTATAGAACAAAAGTAGTTATTTTCGAGTTTTCAATTTTAAACTATTAACAAAATTCTGATCCTCAAGTAAATAACTTATAGAACAGAAGTAGTGAATTTAGAGTTTTTAATTTTAAACTATTAACAAAATGCAGATCTTCAAGTAAATAACATATAGAACAAAAGTAGTTATTTTAGAGTTTTCTATTTTAAACTATTAACAATGTTCTTATTTTCAAGTAAATAACTTATAGAACAGAAGTAGTGAATTTAGAGTTTTTAATTTTAAACTATTAACAAAATTCTGATCTTCAAGTAAATAACTTAAAGAACTAAAGTATCAGTTTGAAGATCTCGATTTTAAATTGTCTACAAATTTCTGTTCTTTAAGTAAAAAACTAAAAGAACAAAAGTAGTTAGTTTATAGCTTTAATTTGAAACTATTAACAAAAGACTGATTTTCAAATAAATAACTTATAGACCAGAAGTAGTTAACTTAGAGTTTTTAATTTTAAACTATTAACAAAATTCTGATCTTCAAGTAAATAACTTATAGAACAGAAGTAGTTAATTTAGAGTTTTTAATTTTAAACTATTAACAAAATTCTGATCTTCAAGTAAATAACTTAAAGAACTAAAGTATTAGTGTGAAGATTTCGATTTTAAATTGTCTACAAATTTCTGTTCTTTAAGTAAATAACTAAAAGAAAAAAAGTAGTTAGTTTATTGGTTTAATTTTAAACTATTAACAAAATACTGATTTTCAAGTAAATAACTTATAGACCAGAAGTAGTTAATTTAGAGTTTTTAATTTTAAACTATTAACAAAATGCTGATCTTCAATTAAATAACTTATAGAACAGAAGTAGTTAATTTAGAGTTTTTAATTTTAAACTATTAACTAAATGCAGACCTTCAAGTAAATAACTTATAGAACAAAAGTAGTTATTTTAGGGTTTTTAATTTTAAACTATTAACAAAATTCTGATCTTCAAGTAAATAACTTATAGAACAGAAGTTGTTAATTTAGAGTTTTTAATTTTAAACTATTAACAAAATCCAGATCTTCAATTAAATGACTTATAGAACAAACGTAGTCATTTTAGTATTTTCAATTTTGAACTATTAACAAAATGCTGATCTTCAAGTAAATAACTTATAGAACAGAAGTAGTTAATTTAGAGGTTTTAATTTTAAACTAATAACAAAATGCAGATCTTCAAGTAAATAACTTATAGAACAAAAGTAATTATTTTAGGGTTTTCAAATTTAAACTATTAACAAAATTCTGATCTTCAAGTAAATAACTTATAGAACAGAAGTTGTTAATTTAGAGTTTTTAATTTTAAACTATTAACAAAATCCAGATCTTCAATTAAATAACTTATAGAACAAACGTAGTCATTTTAGTATTTTCAATTTTGAACTATTAACAAAATTCTGATCTTTAAGTATATAACTTAAAGAACTAAAGTATTAGTTTGAAAATTTTGATTTTAAATTGTCTACATATTTCTGTTCTTTAAGTAAATAACTAAAAGAACAAAAGTAGTTAGATTATAGCTTTAATTTTAAACTATTAACAAAATGCAGATCTTCAAGTAAATAACTTATAGAACAAAAGTAGTTATTTTAGGGTTTTCAATTTTAAACTATTAGCAAAATTCTGATCTTCAAGTAAATATCTTAAACAACTAAAGTATTAGTTAGAAGATTTTGATTTTACATTGCTACAAAATTCTGATCTTCAAGTAAATAACTTATAGAACAGAAGTAGTTAATTTAGAGTCTTTAATGTTAAACTATTAACAAAATGCAAATCTTCAAGTAAATAACTTATAGAACAGAAGTTGTTAATTCAGAGTTTTTAATTTTAAACTATTAACAAAATGCAGATCTTCAAGTAAATAACTTAAAGAACTAAAGTATTAGTTAGAAGATTTTGATTTTAAATTGCTAAAAAATTCTGTTCTTCACGTAAATAACTTATAGAACAAAAGTAGTTATTTTCGAGTTTTCAATTTTAAACTATTAACAAAATTCTGATCCTCAAGTAAATAACTTATAGAACAGAAGTAGTGAATTTAGAGTTTTTAATTTTAAACTATTAACAAAACGCAGATCTTCAAGTAAATAACATATAGAACACAAGTAGTTATTTTAGAGTTTTCTATTTTAAACTATTAACAACATTCTTATCTTCAAGTAAATAACTTATAAAACAGAAGTAGTGAATTTAGAGTTTTTAATTTTAAACTATTAACAAAATTCTGATTTTCAAGTAAATAACTTAAAGAACTAAAGTATTAGTTTGAAGATCTCGATTTTAAATTGTCTACAAATTTCTGTTCTTTAAGTAAAAAACTAAAAGAACAAAAGTAGTTGGTTTATAGCTTTAATTTGAAACTATTAACAAAATACTGATTTTCAAATAAATAACTTATAGACCAGAAGTAGTTAACTTAGAGTTTTTAATTTTAAACTATTAACAAAATGCTAATCTTCAAGTAAATAACTTATAGAACAGAAGTAGTTAATTTAGAGTTTTTAATTTTAAACTATTAACAAAATTCTGATCTTCAAGTAAATAACTTATAGAACAGAAGTAGTTAATTTAGAGTTTTTAATTTTAAACTATTAACAAAATCTAGATCTTCAAGTAAATAACTTATAGAACAAACGTAGTTATTTTAGTATTTTCAATTTTGAACTATTAACAAAATTCTGATCTTCAAGTAAATAACTTAAAGACCTAAGGTATTAGTTAGAAGATTTTGGTTTTAAATTGCTACAAAATTATGTTCTTCAAGTAAATAACTTATAGAACAAAAGTAGTTATGTTAGAGTTTTCAATTTTAAACTATTAACAATATTCTGATCTTCAAGTAAATAACTTATAGAACAGAAGTAGTTAATTTAGAGTCTTTAATGTTAAACTATTAACAAAATGCAAATCTTCAAGTAAATAACTTAAAGATCTAAAGTATTAGTTAGAAGATTTTGATTTTAAATTGCTAAAAAATTCTGTTTTTCACGTAAATAACTTATAGAACAAAAGTAGTTATTTTCGAGTTTTCAATTTTAAACTATTAACAAAATTCTGATCCTCAAGTAAATAACTTATAGAACAGAAGTAGTGAATTTAGAGTTTTTAATTTTAAACTATTAACAAAATGCAGATCTTCAAGTAAATAACATATAGAACAAAAGTAGTTATTTTAGAGTTTTCTATTTTAAACTATTAACAACATTCTTATTTTCAAGTAAATAACTTATAGAACAGAAGTAGTGAATTTAGAGTTTTTAATTTTAAACTATTAACAAAATTCTGATCTTCAAGTAAATAACTTAAAGAACTAAAGTATCAGTTTGAAGATCTCGATTTTAAATTGTCTACAAATTTCTGTTCTTTAAGTAAAAAACTAAAAGAACAAAAGTAGTTAGTTTATAGCTTTAATTTGAAACTATTAACAAAAGACTGATTTTCAAATAAATAACTTATAGACCAGAAGTAGTTAACTTAGAGTTTTTAATTTTAAACTATTAACAAAATTCTGATCTTCAAGTAAATAACTTATAGAACAGAAGTAGTTAATTTAGAGTTTTTAATTTTAAACTATTAACAAAATTCTGATCTTCAAGTAAATAACTTAAAGAACTAAAGTATTAGTGTGAAGATTTCGATTTTAAATTGTCTACAAATTTCTGTTCTTTAAGTAAATAACTAAAAGAACAAAAGTAGTTAGTTTATTGGTTTAATTTTAAACTATTAACAAAATACTGATTTTCAAGTAAATAACTTATAGACCAGAAGTAGTTAATTTAGAGTTTTTAATTTTAAACTATTAACAAAATGCTGATCTTCAATTAAATAACTTATAGAACAGAAGTAGTTAATTTAGAGTTTTTAATTTTAAACTATTAACTAAATGCAGACCTTCAAGTAAATAACTTATAGAACAAAAGTAGTTATTTTAGGGTTTTTAATTTTAAACTATTAACAAAATTCTGATCTTCAAGTAAATAACTTATAGAACAGAAGTTGTTAATTTAGAGTTTTTAATTTTAAACTATTAACAAAATCCAGATCTTCAATTAAATAACTTATAGAACAAACGTAGTCATTTTAGTATTTTCAATTTTGAACTATTAACAAAATGCTGATCTTCAAGTAAATAACTTATAGAACAGAAGTAGTTAATTTAGAGTTTTTAATTTTAAACTAATAACAAAATGCAGATCTTCAAGTAAATAACTTATAGAACAAAAGTAATTATTTTAGGGTTTTCAAATTTAAACTATTAACAAAATTCTGATCTTCAAGTAAATAACTTATAGAACAGAAGTTGTTAATTTAGAGTTTTTAATTTTAAACTATTAACAAAATCCAGATCTTCAATTAAATAACTTATAGAACAAACGTAGTCATTTTAGTATTTTCAATTTTGAACTATTAACAAAATTCTGATCTTAAGTATATAACTTAAAGAACTAAAGTATTAGTTTGAAAATTTTGATTTTAAATTGTCTACATATTTCTGTTCTTTAAGTAAATAACTAAAAGAACAAAAGTAGTTAGATTATAGCTTTAATTTTAAACTATTAACAAAATGCAGATCTTCAAGTAAATAACTTATAGAACAAAAGTAGTTATTTTAGGGTTTTCAATTTTAAACTATTAGCAAAATTCTGATCTTCAAGTAAATATCTTAAACAACTAAAGTATTAGTTAGAAGATTTTGATTTTACATTGCTACAAAATTGTGTTCTTCAAGTAAATAACTTATAGAACAAAAGTAGTTATTTTAGGGTTTTCAATTTTAAACTATTAACAAAATTCTGATCTTCAAGTAAATAACTTAAAGAACTAAAGTATTAGTTTGAAGATCTCGATTTTAAATTGCCTACAAATTTCTGTTCTTTAAGTAAAAAACTAAAAGAACAAAAGTAGTTGGTTTATAGCTTTAATTTGAAACTATTAACAAAATACTGATTTTCAAATAAATAACTTATAGACCAGAAGTAGTTAACTTAGAGTTTTTAATTTTAAACTATTAACAAAATGCTAATCTTCAAGTAAATAACTTATAGAACAGAAGTAGTTAATTTAGAGTTTTTAATTTTAAACTATTAACAAAATTCTGATCTTCAAGTAAATAACTTATAGAACAGAAGTAGTTAATTTAGAGTTTTTAATTTTAAACTATTAACAAAATCTAGATCTTTAAGTAAATAACTTATAGAACAAACGTAGTTATTTTAGTATTTTCAATTTTGAACTATTAACAAAATTCTGATCTTCAAGTAAATAACTTAAAGAACTAAAGTATTAGTTAGAAGATTTTGGTTTTAAATTGCTACAAAATTATGTTCTTCAAGTAAATAACTTATAGAACAAAAGTAGTTATGTTAGAGTTTTCAATTTTAAACTATTAACAATATTCTGATCTTCAAGTAAATAACTTATAGAACAGAAGTAGTTAATTTAGAGTCTTTAATGTTAAACTATTAACAAAATGCAAATCTTCAAGTAAATAACTTAAAGATCTAAAGTATTAGTTAGAAGATTTTGATTTTAAATTGCTAAAAAATTCTGTTTTTCACGTAAATAACTTATAGAACAAAAGTAGTTATTTTCGAGTTTTCAATTTTAAACTATTAACAAAATTCTGATCCTCAAGTAAATAACTTATAGAACAGAAGTAGTGAATTTAGAGTTTTTAATTTTAAACTATTAACAAAATGCAGATCTTCAAGTAAATAACATATAGAACAAAAGTAGTTATTTTAGAGTTTTCTATTTTAAACTATTAACAACATTCTTATTTTCAAGTAAATAACTTATAGAACAGAAGTAGTGAATTTAGAGTTTTTAATTTTAAACTATTAACAAAATTCTGATCTTCAAGTAAATAACTTAAAGAACTAAAGTATCAGTTTGAAGATCTCGATTTTAAATTGTCTACAAATTTCTGTTCTTTAAGTAAAAAACTAAAAGAACAAAAGTAGTTAGTTTATAGCTTTAATTTGAAACTATTAACAAAAGACTGATTTTCAAATAAATAACTTATAGACCAGAAGTAGTTAACTTAGAGTTTTTAATTTTAAACTATTAACAAAATTCTGATCTTCAAGTAAATAACTTATAGAACAGAAGTAGTTAATTTAGAGTTTTTAATTTTAAACTATTAACAAAATTCTGATCTTCAAGTAAATAACTTAAAGAACTAAAGTATTATTGTGAAGATTTCGATTTTAAATTGTCTACAAATTTCTGTTCTTTAAGTAAATAACTAAAAGAACAAAAGTAGTTAGTTTATTGGTTTAATTTTAAACTATTAACAAAATACTGATTTTCAAGTAAATAACTTATAGACCAGAAGTAGTTAATTTAGAGTTTTTAATTTTAAACTATTAACAAAATGCTGATCTTCAATTAAATAACTTATAGAACAGAAGTAGTTAATTTAGAGTTTTTAATTTTAAACTATTAACTAAATGCAGACCTTCAAGTAAATAACTTATAGAACAAAAGTAGTTATTTTAGGGTTTTTAATTTTAAACTATTAACAAAATTCTGATCTTCAAGTAAATAACTTATAGAACAGAAGTTGTTAATTTAGAGTTTTTAATTTTAAACTATTAACAAAATCCAGATCTTCAATTAAATAACTTATAGAACAAACGTAGTCATTTTAGTATTTTCAATTTTGAACTATTAACAAAATGGTGATCTTCAAGTAAATAACTTATAGAACAGAAGTAGTTAATTTAGAGTTTTTAATTTTAAACTAATAACAAAATGCAGATCTTCAAGTAAATAACTTATAGAACAAAAGTAATTATTTTAGGGTTTTCAAATTTAAACTATTAACAAAATTCTGATCTTCAAGTAAATAACTTATAGAACAGAAGTTGTTAATTTAGAGTTTTTAATTTTAAACTATTAACAAAATCCAGATCTTCAATTAAATAACTTATAGAACAAACGTAGTCATTTTAGTATTTTCAATTTTGAACTATTAACAAAATTCTGATCTTTAAGTATATAACTTAAAGAACTAAAGTATTAGTTTGAAAATTTTGATTTTAAATTGTCTACATATTTCTGTTCTTTAAGTAAATAACTAAAAGAACAAAAGTAGTTAGATTATAGCTTTAATTTTAAACTATTAACAAAATGCAGATCTTCAAGTAAATAACTTATAGAACAAAAGTAGTTATTTTAGGGCTTTCAATTTTAAACTATTAGCAAAATTCTGATCTTCAAGTAAATATCTTAAACAACTAAAGTATTAGTTAGAAGATTTTGATTTTAGATTGCTACAAAATTGTGTTCTTCAAGTAAATAACTTATAGAACAAAAGTAGTTATTTTAGGGTTTTCAATTTTAAACTATTAACAAAATTCTGATCTTCAAGTAAATAACTTAAAGAACTAAAGTATTAGTTTGAAGATCTCGATTTTAAATTGTCTACAAATTTCTGTTCTTTAAGTAAAAAACTAAAAGAACAAAAGTAGTTGGTTTATAGCTTTAATTTGAAACTATTAACAAAATACTGATTTTCAAATAAATAACTTATAGACCAGAAGTAGTTAACTTAGAGTTTTTAATTTTAAACTATTAACAAAATGCTAATCTTCAAGTAAATAACTTATAGAACAGAAGTAGTTAATTTAGAGTTTTTAATTTTAAACTATTAACAAAATTCTGATCTTCAAGTAAATAACTTATAGAACAGAAGTAGTTAATTTAGAGTTTTTAATTTTAAACTATTAACAAAATCTAGATCTTCAAGTAAATAACTTATAGAACAAACGTAGTTATTTTAGTATTTTCAATTTTGAACTATTAACAAAATTCTGATCTTCAAGTAAATAACTTAAAGAACTAAAGTATTAGTTAGAAGATTTTGGTTTTAAATTGCTACAAAATTATGTTCTTCAAGTAAATAACTTATAGAACAAAAGTAGTTATGTTAGAGTTTTCAATTTTAAACTATTAACAATATTCTGATCTTCAAGTAAATAACTTATAGAACAGAAGTAGTTAATTTAGAGTCTTTAATGTTAAACTATTAACAAAATGCAAATCTTCAAGTAAATAACTTAAAGATCTAAAGTATTAGTTAGAAGATTTTGATTTTAAATTGCTAAAAAATTCTGTTTTTCACGTAAATAACTTATAGAACAAAAGTAGTTATTTTCGAGTTTTCAATTTTAAACTATTAACAAAATTCTGATCCTCAAGTAAATAACTTATAGAACAGAAGTAGTGAATTTAGAGTTTTTAATTTTAAACTATTAACAAAATGCAGATCTTCAAGGAAATAACATATAGAACAAAAGTAGTTATTTTAGAGTTTTCTATTTTAAACTATTAACAACATTCTTATTTTCAAGTAAATAACTTATAGAACAGAAGTAGTGAATTTAGAGTTTTTAATTTTAAACTATTAACAAAATTCTGATCTTCAAGTAAATAACTTAAAGAACTAAAGTATCAGTTTGAAGATCTCGATTTTAAATTGTCTACAAATTTCTGTTCTTTAAGTAAAAAACTAAAAGAACAAAAGTAGTTAGTTTATAGCTTTAATTTGAAACTATTAACAAAAGACTGATTTTCAAATAAATAACTTATAGACCAGAAGTAGTTAACTTAGAGTTTTTAATTTTAAATTATTAACAAAATTCTGATCTTCAAGTAAATAACTTATAGAACAGAAGTAGTTAATTTAGAGTTTTTAATTTTAAACTATTAACAAAATTCTGATCTTCAAGTAAATAACTTAAAGAACTAAAGTATTAGTGTGAAGATTTCGATTTTAAATTGTCTACAAATTTCTGTTCTTTAAGTAAATAACTAAAAGAACAAAAGTAGTTAGTTTATTGGTTTAATTTTAAACTATTAACAAAATACTGATTTTCAAGTAAATAACTTATAGACCAGAAGTAGTTAATTTAGAGTTTTTAATTTTAAACTATTAACAAAATGCTGATCTTCAATTAAATAACTTATAGAACAGAAGTAGTTAATTTAGAGTTTTTAATTTTAAACTATTAACTAAATGCAGATCTTCAAGTAAATAACTTATAGAACAAAAGTAGTTATTTTAGGGTTTTTAATTTTAAACTATTAACAAAATTCTGATCTTCAAGTAAATAACTTATAGAACAGAAGTTGTTAATTTAGAGTTTTTAATTTTAAACTATTAACAAAATCCAGATCTTCAATGAAATAACTTATAGAACAAACGTAGTCATTTTAGTATTTTCAATTTTGAACTATTAACAAAATGCTGATCTTCAAGTAAATAACTTATAGAACAGAAGTAGTTAATTTAGAGTTTTTAATTTTAAACTAATAACAAAATGCAGATCTTCAAGTAAATAACTTATAGAACAAAAGTAATTATTTTAGGGTTTTCAAATTTAAACTATTAACAAAATTCTGATCTTCAAGTAAATAACTTATAGAACAGAAGTTGTTAATTTAGAGTTTTTAATTTTAAACTATTAACAAAATCCAGATCTTCAATTAAATAACTTATAGAACAAACGTAGTCATTTTAGTATTTTCAATTTTGAACTATTAACAAAATTCTGATCTTTAAGTATATAACTTAAAGAACTAAAGTATTAGTTTGAAAATTTTGATTTTAAATTGTCTACATATTTCTGTTCTTTAAGTAAATAACTAAAAGAACAAAAGTAGTTAGATTATAGCTTTAATTTTAAACTATTAACAAAATGCAGATCTTCAAGTAAATAACTTATAGAACAAAAGTAGTTATTTTAGGGTTTTCAATTTTAAACTATTAGCAAAATTCTGATCTTCAAGTAAATATCTTAAACAACTAAAGTATTAGTTAGAAGATTTTGATTTTACATTGCTACAAAATTGTGTTCTTCAAGTAAATAACTTATAGAACAAAAGTAGTTATTTTAGGGTTTTCAATTTTAAACTATTAACAAAATTCTGATCTTCAAGTAAATAACTTAAAGAACTAAAGTATTAGTTTGAAGATCTCGATTTTAAATTGTCTACAAATTTCTGTTCTTTAAGTAAAAAACTAAAAGAACAAAAGTAGTTGGTTTATAGCTTTAATTTGAAACTATTAACAAAATACTGATTTTCAAATAAATAACTTATAGACCAGAAGTAGTTAACTTAGAGTTTTTAATTTTAAACTATTAACAAAATGCTAATCTTCAAGTAAATAACTTATAGAACAGAAGTAGTTAATTTAGAGTTTTTAATTTTAAACTATTAACAAAATTCTGATCTTCAAGTAAATAACTTATAGAACAGAAGTAGTTAATTTAGAGTTTTTAATTTTAAACTATTAACAAAATCTAGATCTTCAAGTAAATAACTTATAGAACAAACGTAGTTATTTTAGTATTTTCAATTTTGAACTATTAACAAAATTCTAATCTTCAAGTAAATAACTTAAAGAACTAAAGTATTAGTTAGAAGATTTTGGTTTTAAATTGCTACAAAATTATGTTCTTCAAGTAAATAACTTATAGAACAAAAGTAGTTATGTTAGAGTTTTCAATTTTAAACTATTAACAATATTCTGATCTTCAAGTAAATAACTTATAGAACAGAAGTAGTTAATTTAGAGTCTTTAATGTTAAACTATTAACAAAATGCAAATCTTCAAGTAAATAACTTAAAGATCTAAAGTATTAGTTAGAAGATTTTGATTTTAAATTGCTAAAAAATTCTGTTTTTCACGTAAATAACTTATAGAACAAAAGTAGTTATTTTCGAGTTTTCAATTTTAAACTATTAACAAAATTCTGATCCTCAAGTAAATAACTTATAGAACAGAAGTAGTGAATTTAGAGTTTTTAATTTTAAACTATTAACAAAATGCAGATCTTCAAGTAAATAACATATAGAACAAAAGTAGTTATTTTAGAGTTTTCTATTTTAAACTATTAACAACATTCTTATTTTCAAGTAAATAACTTATAGAACAGAAGTAGTGAATTTAGAGTTTTTAATTTTAAACTATTAACAAAATTCTGATCTTCAAGTAAATAACTTAAAGAACTAAAGTATCAGTTTGAAGATCTCGATTTTAAATTGTCTACAAATTTCTGTTCTTTAAGTAAAAAACTAAAAGAACAAAAGTAGTTAGTTTATAGCTTTAATTTGAAACTATTAACAAAAGACTGATTTTCAAATAAATAACTTATAGACCAGAAGTAGTTAACTTAGAGTTTTTAATTTTAAACTATTAACAAAATTCTGATCTTCAAGTAAATAACTTATAGAACAGAAGTAGTTAATTTAGAGTTTTTAATTTTAAACTATTAACAAAATTCTGATCTTCAAGTAAATAACTTAAAGAACTAAAGTATTAGTGTGAAGATTTCGATTTTAAATTGTCTACAAATTTCTGTTCTTTAAGTAAATAACTAAAAGAACAAAAGTCGTTAGTTTATTGGTTTAATTTTAAACTATTAACAAAATACTGATTTTCAAGTAAATAACTTATAGACCAGAAGTAGTTAATTTAGAGTTTTTAATTTTAAACTATTAACAAAATGCTGATCTTCAATTAAATAACTTATAGAACAGAATTAGTTAATTTTGAGTTTTTAATTTTAAACTATTAACTAAATGCAGATCTTCAAGTAAATAACTTATAGAACAAAAGTAGTTATTTTAGGGTTTTTAATTTTAAACTATTAACAAAATTCTGATCTTCAAGTAAATAACTTATAGAACAGAAGTTGTTAATTTAGAGTTTTTAATTTTAAACTATTAACAAAATCCAGATCTTCAATTAAATAACTTATAGAACAAACGTAGTCATTTTAGTATTTTCAATTTTGAACTATTAACAAAATGCTGATCTTCAAGTAAATAACTTATAGAACAGAAGTAGTTAATTTAGAGTTTTTAATTTTAAACTATTAACAAAATACTGATTTTCAAGTAAATAACTTATAGACCAGAAGTAGTTAATTTAGAGTTTTTAATTTTAAACTATTAACAAAATTCTGATCTTCAAGTAAATAACTTAAAGAACTAAAGTATTAGTGTGAAGATTTCGATTTTAAATTGTCTACAAATTTCTGTTCTTTAAGTAAATAACTAAAAGAACAAAAGTAGTTAGTTTATTGGTTTAATTTTAAACTATTAACAAAATACTGATTTTCAAGTAAATAACTTATAGACCAGAAGTAGTTAATTTAGAGTTTTTAATTTTAAACTATTAACAAAATGCTGATCTTCAATTAAATAACTTATAGAACAGAAGTAGTTAATTTAGAGTTTTTAATTTTAAACTATTAACTAAATGCAGATCTTCAAGTAAATAACTTATAGAACAAAAGTAGTTATTTTAGGGTTTTTAATTTTAAACTATTAACAAAATTCTGATCTTCAAGTAAATAACATATAGAACACAAGTAGTTATTTTAGAGTTTTCTATTTTAAACTATTAACAACATTCTTATCTTCAAGTAAATAACTTATAAAACAGAAGTAGTGAATTTAGAGTTTTTAATTTTAAACTATTAACAAAATTCTGATTTTCAAGTAAATAACTTAAAGAACTAAAGTATTAGTTTGAAGATCTCGATTTTAAATTGTCTACAAATTTCTGTTCTTTAAGTAAAAAACTAAAAGAACAAAAGTAGTTGGTTTATAGCTTTAATTTGAAACTATTAACAAAATACTGATTTTCAAATAAATAACTTATAGACCAGAAGTAGTTAACTTAGAGTTTTTAATTTTAAACTATTAACAAAATGCTAATCTTCAAGTAAATAACTTATAGAACAGAAGTAGTTAATTTAGAGTTTTTAATTTTAAACTATTAACAAAATTCTGATCTTCAAGTAAATAACTTATAGAACAGAAGTAGTTAATTTAGAGTTTTTAATTTTAAACTATTAACAAAATCTAGATCTTCAAGTAAATAACTTATAGAACAAACGTAGTTATTTTAGTATTTTCAATTTTGAACTATTAACAAAATTCTGATCTTCAAGTAAATAACTTAAAGAACTAAAGTATTAGTTAGAAGATTTTGGTTTTAAATTGCTACAAAATTATGTTCTTCAAGTAAATAACTTATAGAACAAAAGTAGTTATGTTAGAGTTTTCAATTTTAAACTATTAACAATATTCTGATCTTCAAGTAAATAACTTATAGAACAGAAGTAGTTAATTTAGAGTCTTTAATATTAAACTATTAACAAAATGCAAATCTTCAAGTAAATAACTTAAAGATCTAAAGTATTAGTTAGAAGATTTTGATTTTAAATTGCTAAAAAATTCTGTTTTTCACGTAAATAACTTATAGAACAAAAGTAGTTATTTTCGAGTTTTCAATTTTAAACTATTAACAAAATTCTGATCCTCAAGTAAATAACTTATAGAACAGAAGTAGTGAATTTAGAGTTTTTAATTTTAAACTATTAACAAAATGCAGATCTTCAAGTAAATAACATATAGAACAAAAGTAGTTATTTTAGAGTTTTCTATTTTAAACTATTAACAACATTCTTATTTTCAAGTAAATAACTTATAGAACAGAAGTAGTGAATTTAAAGTTTTTAATTTTAAACTATTAACAAAATTCTGATCTTCAAGTAAATAACTTAAAGAACTAAAGTATCAGTTTGAAGATCTCGATTTTAAATCGTCTACAAATTTCTGTTCTTTAAGTAAAAAACTAAAAGAACAAAAGTAGTAAGTTTATAGCTTTAATTTGAAACTATTAACAAAAGACTGATTTTCAAATAAATAACTTATAGACCAGAAGTAGTTAACTTAGAGTTTTTAATTTTAAACTATTAACAAAATTCTGATCTGCAAGTAAATAACTTATAGAACAGAAGTAGTTAATTTAGAGTTTTTAATTTTAAACTATTAACAAAATTCTGATCTTCAAGTAAATAACTTAAAGAACTAAAGTATTAGTGTGAAGATTTCGATTTTAAATTGTCTACAAATTTCTGTTCTTTAAGTAAATAACTAAAAGAACAAAAGTAGTTAGTTTATTGGTTTAATTTTAAACTATTAACAAAATACTGATTTTCAAGTAAATAACTTATAGACCAGAAGTAGTTAATTTAGAGTTTTTAATTTTAAACTATTAACAAAATGCTGATCTTCAATTAAATAACTTATAGAACAGAAGTAGTTAATTTAGAGTTTTTAATTTTAAACTATTAACTAAATGCAGATCTTCAAGTAAATAACTTATAGAACAAAAGTAGTTATTTTAGGGTTTTTAATTTTAAACTATTAACAAAATTCTGATCTTCAAGTAAATAACTTATAGAACAGAAGTTGTTAATTTAGAGTTTTTAATTTTAAACTATTAACAAAATCCAGATCTTCAATTAAATAACTTATAGAACAAACGTAGTCATTTTAGTATTTTCAATTTTGAACTATTAACAAAATGCTGATCTTCAAGTAAATAACTTATAGAACAGAAGTAGTTAATTTATAGTTTTTAATTTTAAACTAATAACAAAATGCAGATCTTCAAGTAAATAACTTATAGAACAAAAGTAATTATTTTAAGGTTTTCAAATTTAAACTATTAACAAAATTCTGATCTTCAAGTAAATAACTTATAGAACAGAAGTTGTTAATTTAGAGTTTTTAATTTTAAACTATTAACAAAATCCAGATCTTCAATTAAATAACTTATAGAACAAACGTAGTCATTTTAGTATTTTCAATTTTGAACTATTAACAAAATTCTGATCTTTAAGTATATAACTTAAAGAACTAAAGTATTAGTTTGAAAATTTTGATTTTAAATTGTCTACATATTTCTGTTCTTTAAGTAAATAACTAAAAGAACAAAAGTAGTTAGATTATAGCTTTAATTTTAAACTATTAACAAAATGCAGATCTTCAAGTAAATAACTTATAGAACAAAAGTAGTTATTTTAGGGTTTTCAATTTTAAACTATTAGCAAAATTCTGATCTTCAAGTAAATATCTTAAACAACTAAAGTATTAGTTAGAAGATTTTGATTTTACATTGCTACAAAATTGTGTTCTTCAAGTAAATAACTTATAGAACAAAAGTAGTTATTTTAGGGTTTTCAATTTTAAACTATTTACAAAATTCTGATCTTCAAGTAAATAACTTAAGGAACTAAAGTATTAGTTAGAAGATTTTGATTTTAAATTGCTACAAAATTCTGTTCTACAAGTAAATAACTTATAGAACAAAAGTAGTTATGTTAGAGTTTTCAATTTTAAACTATTAACAATATTCTGATCTTCAAGTAAATAACTTTTAGAACAGAAGTAGTTAATTTAGAGTTTTTAATTTTAAACTATTAACAAAATGCAGATCTTCAAGTAAATAACTTATAGAACAAAAGTAGTTATTTTAGAGTTTTCTATTTTAAACTATTAACAACATTCTGATCTTCAAGTAAATAACGTTTAAAACAGAATTAGTTAATTTAGAGTTTTTAATTTTAAACTATTAACAAAATCCAGATCTTCAAGTAAATAACTTAAAGAACTAAAGTATTAGTGTGAAGATTTCGATTTTAAATTGTCTACAAATTTCTGTTCTTTAAGTAAATAACTAAAAGAACAAAAGTAGTTAGTTTATAGCTTTAATTTTAAACTATTAACAAAATTCTGATCTTCAAGTAAATAACTTATAGAACAGAAGTAGTTAATTTAGAGTTTTTAATTTTAAACAATTAACAAAATGCAGATCTTCAAGTAAATAACTTATAGAACAAAACTAGTTGTTTTATGGTTTTCAATTTTAAACTATCAACAAAATTCTGATCTTCATGTAAATAACTTATAGAACAGAAGTAGTTAATTTAGAGTTTTTAATTTTAAACTATTAACAAAATGCAGATCTTCATGTAAATAACTTATAGAACAAAAGTAGTTATTTTAGGGTTTTCAATTTTAAACTATTAAAAACAATTTGATCTTCAAGTAAATAACTTATAGAACAGAAGTAGTTAATTTAGAGTTTTTATTTTTAAACTATTAACAAAATGCAGATCTTCAAGTAAATAACTTATAGAACAAAAGTAGTTATTTTAGGGTTTTCAATTTTAAACACTTAGCAAAATTCTGATCTTCAAGTAAATAACTTAAAGAACTAAAGTATTAGTTAGAAGATTTTGGTTTTAAATTGCTACAAAATTCTATTCTTCAAGTAAATTACTTATAGAACAAAAGTAGTTATGTTAGAGTTTTCAATTTTAAACTATTAACAATATTCTGATCTTCAAGTAAATAACTTATAGAACAGAAGTAGTTAATTTAGAGTCTTTAATGTTAAACTATTAACAAAATGCAAATCTTCAAGTAAATAACTTATAGAACAGAAGTAGTTAATTCAGAGTTTTTAATTTTAAACTATTAACAAAATGCAGATCTTCAAGTAAATAACTTAAAGAACTAAAGTATTAGTTAGAAGATTTTGATTTTAAATTGCTAAAAAATTCTGTTCTTCACGTAAATAACTTATAGAACAAAAGTAGTTAATTCAGAGTTTTTAATTTTAAACAATTAACAAAATGCAGATCTTCAAGTAAATAACTTATAGAACAAAAGTAGTTATTTTAGGGTTTTCAATTTTAAACTATTAGCAAAATTCTGATCTTCAAGTAAATATCTTAAACAACTAAAGTATTAGTTAGAAGATTTTGATTTTACATTGCTACAAAATTGTGTTCTTCAAGTAAATAACTTATAGAACAAAAGTAGTTATTTTAGGGTTTTCAATTTTAAACTATTAACAAAATTCTGATCTTCAAGTAAATAACTTAAGGAACTAAAGTATTAGTTAGAAGATTTTGATATTAAATTGCTACAAAATTCTGTTCTACAAGTAAATAACTTATAGAACAAAAGTAGTTATGTTAGAGTTTTCAATTTTAAACTATTAACAATATTCTGATCTTCAAGTAAATAACTTATAGAACAGAAGTAGTTAATTTAGAGTTTTTAATTTTAAACTATTAACAAAATGCAGATCTTCAAGTAAATAACTTATAGAACAAAAGTAGTTATTTTAGAGTTTTCTATTTTAAACTATTAACAACATTCTGATCTTCAAGTAAATAACGTATAAAACAGAATTAGTTAATTTAGAGTTTTTAATTTTAAACTATTAACAAAATCCAGATCTTCAAGTAAATAACTTAAAGAACTAAAGTATTAGTGTGAAGATTTCGATTTTAAATTGTCTACAAATTTCTGTTCTTTAAGTAAATAACTAAAAGAACAAAAGTAGTTAGTTTATAGCTTTAATTTTAAACTATTAACAAAATTCTGATCTTCAAGTAAATAACTTATAGAACAGAAGTAGTTAATTTAGAGTTTTTAATTTTAAACAATTAACAAAATGCAGATCTTCAAGTAAATAACTTATAGAACAAAACTAGTTGTTTTAGGGTTTTCAATTTTAAACTATCAACAAAATTCTGATCTTCATGTAAATAACTTATAGAACAGAAGTAGTTAATTTAGAGTTTTTAATTTTAAACTATTAACAAAATGCAGATGTTCAAGTAAATAACTTATAGAACAAAAGTAGTTATTTTAGGGTTTTCAATTTTAAACTATTAAAAACAATTTGATCTTCAAGTAAATAACTTATAGAACAGAAGTAGTTAATTTAGAGTTTTTATTTTTAAACTATTAACAAAATGCAGATCCTCAAGTAAATAACTTATAGAACAAAAGTAGTTATTTTAGGGTTTTCAATTTTAAACAGTTAGCAAAATTCTGATCTTCAAGTAAATAACTTAAAGAACTAAAGTATTAGTTAGAAGATTTTGGTTTTAAATTGCTACAAAATTCTATTCTTCAAGTAAATTACTTATAGAACAAAAGTAGTTATGTTAGAGTTTTCAATTTTAAACTATTAACAATATTCTGATCTTCAAGTAAATAACTTATAGAACAGAAGTAGTTAATTTAGAGTCTTTAATGTTAAACTATTAACAAAATGCAAATCTTCAAGTAAATAACTTATAGAACAGAAGTAGTTAATTCAGAGTTTTTAATTTTAAACTATTAACAAAATGCAGATCTTCAAGTAAATAACTTAAAGAACTAAAGTATTAGTTAGAAGATTTTGATTTTAAATTGCTAAAAAATTCTGTTCTTCACGTAAATAACTTATAGAACAAAAGTAGTTAATTCAGAGTTTTTAATTTTAAACTATTAACAAAATGCAGATCTTCAAGTAAATAACTTAAAGAACTAAAGTATTAGTTAGAAGATTTTGATTTTAAATTGCTAAAAAATTCTGTTCTTCACGTAAATAACTTATAGAACAAAAGTAGTTATTTTCGAGTTTTCAATTTTAAACTATTAACAAAATTCTGATCCTCAAGTAAATAACTTATAGAACAGAAGTAGTGAATTTAGAGTTTTTAATTTTAAACTATTAACAAAATGCAGATCTTCAAGTAAATAACATATAGAACAAAAGTAGTTATTTTAGGGTTTTCTATTTTAAACTATTAACAACATTCTTATCTTCAAGTAAATGATTTATAGAACAGAAGTAGTGAATTTAGAGTTTTTAATTTTAAACTATTAACAAAATTCTGATTTTCAAGTAAATAACTTAAGGAACTAAAGTATTAGTTAGAAGATTTTGATTTTAAATTGCTACAAAATTCTGTTCTACAAGTAAATAACTTATAGAACAAAAGTAGTTATTTTAGGGTTTTCAATTTTAAACTATTAACAAAATACTGATCTTCATGTAAATAACTTATAGAACAAAAGTAGTTATTTTAGGGTTTTCAATTTTAAACTATTAACAAAATTCTGATCTTCAAGTAAATAACTTAAGGAACTAAAGTATTAGTTAGAAGATTTTGATTTTAAATTGCTACAAAATTCTGTTCTACAAGTAAATAACTTATAGAACAAAAGTAGTTATTTTAGGGTTTTCAATTTTAAACTATTAACAAAATTCTGATCTTCAAGTAAATAACTTAAGGAACTAAAGTATTAGTTAGAAGATTTTGATTTTACATTGCTACAAAATTCTGTTCTTCAAGTAAATAACTTATAGAACAAAAGTAGTTATTTTAGAGTTTTCAATTTTAAACTATTAACAATATTCTGATCTTCAAGTAAATAACTTATAGAACAAAAGTAGTTAACTTAGAGTTTTTAATTTTAAACTATTAACAAAATTCTGTTCTTCAAGTAAATAACTTATAGAACAAAAGTAGTTATTTTAGAGTTTTCAATTTTAAACTATTAACAAAATTCTGATCTTCAAGTAAATAACTTATAGAACAGAAGTAGTTAATTTAGAGTTTTTAATTTTAAACTATTAACAAAATGCAGATCTTCAAGTAAATAACTTATAGAACAAAAGTAGCTGTTTAGGGTTTTCAATTTTAAACTATTAACAAAATACTGATCTTCATATACTTAACTTATAGAACAGAAGTAGTTAATTTAGAGTTTTTAATTTTAAACTATTAACAAAATGCAGATCTTCAAGTAAATAACTTATAGAACAGAAGTAGTTAATTTAGAGTTTTTAATTTTACACTACTAACAAAATGCAGATCTTCAAGTAAAAAACTAATAGAACAAAATTAGTTATTTTAGGGTTTTCAATTTTAAACTATTATAAAATTCTGATCTTCAAGTAAATAACTTAAAGAACTTAAGTATTAGTTAGAAGATTTTGACTTTACATTGCTACAAAATTCTGTTCTTCAAGTAAATAACTTATAGAACAAAAGTAGTTATTTTAGGGTTTTCAATTTTAAACTATTAACAAAATTCTGATCTTCAAGTAAATAACTTAAGGAACTAAAGTATTAGTTAGAAGATTTTGATTTTAAATTGCTACAAAATTCTGTTCTACAAGTGAATAACTTATAGAACTAAAGTAGTTATTTTAGAGTTTTCAATTTTAAACTATTAACAATATTCTGATCTTCAAGTAAATAACTTATAGAACAAAAGTAGTTATTTTAGGGTTTTCAATTTTAAACTATTAACAAAATTCTGATCTTCAAGTAAATAACTTAAGGAACTAAAGTATTAGTTAGAAGATTTTGATTTTAAATTGCTACAAAATTCTGTTCTACAAGTAAATAACTTATAGAACAAAAGTAGTTATTTTAGGGTTTTCAATTTTAAACTATTAACAAAATACTGATCTTCATGTAAATAACTAATAGAACAAAAGTAGTTATTTTAGGGTTTTCAATTTTAAACTATTAACAAAATACTGATCTTCAATAAATAACTTATAGAACAGAAGTAGTTAATTTAGAGTTTTTAATTTTAAACTATTAACAAAATGCAGATCTTCAAGTAAATAACTTATAGAACAAAAGTAGTTATTTTAGGGTTTTCAATTTTAAACTATTAACAAAATACTGATCTTCATATACTTAACTTATAGAACAGAAGTAGTTAATTTAGAGTTTTTAATTTTAAACTATTAACAAAATGCAGATCTTCAAGTAAATAACTTATAGAACAAAAGTGGTTATTTTAGGGTTTTCAATTTTAAACTATTAACAAAATACTGATCTTCATATACTTAACTTATAGAACAGAAGTAGTTAATTTACAGTTTTTAATTTTAAACTATTAGCAAAATTCTGATCTTCAAGTAAATAACTTAAAGAACTAAAGTATTAGTTAGAAGATTTTGATTTTACATTGCTACAAAATTCTGTTCTAATTATATATATTATAACAAATATATTATCTACAAAATGTACATTCAATTAAATTTATAACAATATCTAAAATTAAGGACTAACACTAACTATATTTAGGTATCTAAAAACAAATCTAGAGCTATTCACGCACTTGGGGGAGGGCGGCACCGTCTTCAAAACCAATTAGGGTGGCTGACCTCCACTTATGTCTTGTTCTTCTGATGCACATGCTGGTTGCGCGCACGATTGCAATTGCAATTCGTGCTCTCAGCCAGCCCATGACCGAGGAACATAAGCGGCCCCAACGATCTGATATGGCCTCTCCAAGGTTCCTGACAAATGTAGCCATCTGTGGTGCAAAGACGCCGTCCACGGAGGTTACTAGTGGGGTGAAAGTGGCATGTTTAGCTTCACAGGCAGCGGAGTATTTTCTTTTTTTCTCATCTTCAGCGGATCGTAGTATGGAGCCTACCGGGCGTGAGATGTAAGAGGGAGCGTCGGTGTCAACGACACGAATATCAAATAACGCCTCCCTCTGGGCATCCCATACACCTCGGCAGGCTAAGTCGCCACGGAGCATACATTCACCTTGAGAATTTTCAGAAACAATAGGTTCTTTTACAACATTGCCCCATGCTTCATTGCAAAGTTCGCAGAACAGGTCTCGTATTTCATTGTGTCTTCTAGTGATGAGGCCTCCGGTTTTACAGCATAGGGCGTGATCGATGTTGAAGTTGTCGTTACCACAGCCGTCGCAGGTTGGTGGCATTGACACGGGTGTTCTGTAGTAGCGGATGGCTAAAGCATCTCTAAATTCATGAGGGGAGAGATCCAAATTATCTTTCTTTGTGGGAATTACGGAGAGCCAGGTAGATGATTTTGTTTTCATTTTTTCCGTAATTGATCTTTCGATGGCCCTTTTTTTGATGGGTGGAAGATTTTCAAGGATGTTTTCTAAAAGTTTGTCGTCATTCGCATCTTTCTCCTTTTTACCATCTTTCCTAGCATCTGCCAGGGATTTGTGATGTTGTGCCGGGTTCATGTTTGTATGGTCTACTATGGCATATGATAGAATTTCGGATCCCCTTTTAGATGTTTCGTAATTCAAATTTGGTGCATTAGATGGGTCAGATATGGCCAGGCCTCCTTTATTGACGGGGAGAGTGAATAAGCTTGCCTCCTGCGTTGAGACATCACCCCCTAGAAGAGTTGGCAGGAAGCTGGTGCGCAGTGATTGTGTGAGTGGTTCAAACAGTTCATTGGCGTTTTTTATAACACGTAGTAAAAAGGACCACTTGAATTGACATGCCTTGGTGAGAGTCGTGTAGGCGGCTTGTGGTGAATCTTTGCAGATAGCTGTAAGTTTTTCTAGTGTCGATACCCATTTTTCTACGTTATTTTTGACGAAGTCATCTCTCCCTTCGCCTATGTAGCCACCGAGGAATCGTGCTCCTGTTACAACTGTCAAATTTGTTCCTTTGAATATCTTCCGAGCGGTATCTTTGTCAGTCTCCGACACTACGAGAAAAGATTTTTTCCCTTGTGGAAAATAGCCGAAATCTGGGCCAGTACTATTTATTTTATCCCACCAGCTACGTAAATTTGGGAGCGTGCCCTGGGCTGAAGAGTCATCGGCGTACCAGCATTGGGTGGTTTTTTTAGCATCTTTCAATTTGTCTATAAGAGGAAGACTTGCGAGGGCATATAAAGGCATGGCAAGCGGGTCTCCTTGGGTTACTCCTTCTTTGCTGTATAGCCTTGTGTCAGAGTCACGAAAGACTAGCTCGGCATGGCCGTTGTAGGTGTTGTATAAGAACCTCGCGCAGTGTGGCCAATGTATTCTTGCCTGCCAAAGGGCCAGTTGTCTGTTCACCGCATTGAAAGCGTTGTCGGCGTCGACGAGAAGCATTCCCCAGTTGGAACCTGGTTGACAATTCCGTTGGAATTGGATGTCCATGGCATGGATGGCACCTTCGATTCCTCCGCTCAAACCGCTACATAGCTGTTTTTGGGCGCAGGCCTCAGTCACTTCAGAGCCGGTTGCTTCAATCATGCATTTTGATATAATACGGCGGAGGCATTCACCGATGCCGATCGGTCGGACCCCGGGGTTTTTATCAATGGCAACTAGGCGACTTGACATGAGCGCTTGTATTTCCTGCCATGGGACAGTCTCGTTATTTAATTTCATAGTAAGTTGTGCAACAGCATTTCGAAGGAGAGAGCTGGCTGCGCCAAATCGAAGTAGGAAGTCTTTCCAGTGCTCGGCGGTAGTGCCGGCTGGACCTCCGCCACCGTGAAGTTTTCTCGCAACTTTTTCGACATGTGCCCTTGTGATGTCGACTTCGAGTAGTGGGGGTAGCTCGGTTAAGTCTTCGGGGAGGTAAAATAGGCGTGGGTCTGGAATAATTGGTGGGGGGTGTTTTTCATTTAGAACATCAGTGACTGTTTTCCCTGAGGGATCAGCTTCGGCGTTAGGATCTAGAATTCGGCTTGTATCTTTAGTTAAAAGCCAGTTGAGGGCCTCACTTATCTTTCCTCGTAGAACTAAACGTGTAAATATTCTTGTTACTTGATCTTTGTTGCCAGCTTTGTGGTTGTTCCAGAGGGATTTGTCAGATTTGAGAGATTCTGTTATTAATATTTCGTATCTTTCGTCGGACCATAGCTTCAGGCGACGGTCTAGTAGCCTGATGATATCTTTTGCTTGTCTGACATTTTTGTCTCTTTGCAGCATAACGGGTACAAATATGAGCACTCGTTCTGACGGATAGGCAGACTTAGTAAGCAATTCAATTTCATCTGCCAGTATTTGCACAAATTTTCTGCTGGTGGCACCTGAGGGTAGGTCGTAAAGTTTTCCATGAAGGCCACATACCTTATCCCACCTTTTAGACCAGATTCCAGTCCTAGGTCCGACTTTGTTTAAGAATGGAGCCCCGTAGGCAGTTTCTAGCGGTGAAGAGGAAGCAACGAAGAAAGGGGAAACTGGGGTGACGCAGCCGTGGTTGGATGGTTGTGATAAATTAACGGGGACTGCATGGGCAGCTCTTATGTGGCGCTGGAGACCGGCGCGTTTGAATTTTTTGCCACAGTACGGGCAATCCGCATCTCCTATTTGAGGCTGACTATTCATAGTTTAGATTTCTCATCTTGCATAACTGGCTTAAAAACACTGTATATTTATCACTTTTTATATACCTGAACGTTAAAAAATATTGCTTTTATGATTTTTTCAAAATAAAATTGTGTTGTCACTATATGTCACTTGACATATACTGTCTGTTCTTCAAGTAAATAACTTATTGAACAAAAGTAGTTATTTTAGGGTTTTCAATTTTAAACTATTAACAAAATACTGATCTTCATGTAAATAACTTATAGAACAGAAGTAGTTAATTTAGAGTTTTTAATTTTAAACTATTAACAAAATGCAGATCTTCAAGTACATAACTTATAGAACAAAAGTAGTTATTTTAGGATTATCAATTTTAAACTATTAACAAAATTCTGATCTTCAAGTAAATAACTTAAGGAACTAAAGTATTAGTTAGGAGATTTTGATTTTAAATTGCTACAAGATTCTGTTCTACAAGTAAATAACTTATAGAACAAAAGTAGTTATTTTAGAATTTTCAATTTTAAACTATTAACAATATTCTGATCTTCAAGTAAATAACTTATAGAACAGAAGTAGTTATTTTAGGGTTTTCAATTTTAAACTATTAACAAAATACTGATCTTCATGTAAATAACTTATAAAACAGAAGTAGTTAATTTAGAGTTTTTAATTTTAAACTATTAACAAAATGCAGATCTTCAAGTAAATAACTTATAGTACAAAAGTAGTTATTTTAGGGTTTTCAATTTTAAACTATTAACAATATTCTGATCTTCAAGTAAATAACTTATAGAACAGAAGTAGTTATTTTAGGGTTTTCAATTTTAAACTATTAACAAAATACTGATCTTCATGTAAATAACTTATAAAACAGAAGTAGTTAATTTAGAGTTTTTAATTTTAAACTATTAACAAAATGCAGATCTTCAAGTAAATAACTTATAGTACAAAAGTAGTTATTTTAGGGTTTTCAATTTTAAACTATTAACAATATTCTGATCTTCAAGTAAATAACTTATAGAACAGAAGTAGTTATTTTAGGGTTTTCAATTTTAAACTATTAACAAAATACTGATCTTCATGTAAATAACTTATAGAACAGAAGTAGTTAATTAAGAGTTTTTAATTTTAAACTATTAACAAAATGCAGATCTTCAAGTAAATAACTTATAGAACAAAAGTAGTTATTTTAGGGTTTTCAATTTTAAACTATTAGCAAAATTCTGACCTTCAAGTAAATAACTTAAAGAACTAAAGTATTAGTTAAAAGATTTTGATTTTAAATTGCTACAAAATTCTGTTCTTCAAGTAAATAACTTATAGAACAGAAGTAGTTAATTTAGAGTTTTTAATTTTAAACTATTAACAAAATGCAGATCTTCAAGTAAATAACTTATAGAACAAAAGTAGTTATTTTAGGGTTTTCAATTTTAAACTATTAACAAAATACTGATCTTCATATACTTAACGTATAGAACAGAAGTAGTTAATTTAGAGTTTTTAATTTTAAACTATTAACAAAATGCAGATCTTCAAGTAAATAACTTATAGAACAAAAGTAGTTATTTTAGGGTTTTCAATTTTAAACTATTAACAAAATTCTGATCTTCAAGTAAATAACTTAAGGAACTAAAGTATTAGTTAGAAGATTTTGATTTTAAATTGCTACAAAATTCTGTTCTACAAGTAAATAACTTATAGAACAAAAGTAGTTATTTTAGAGTTTTCAATTTTAAACTATTAACAATATTCTGATCTTCATGTATATAACTTATAGAACAGAAGTAGTTATTTTAGGGTTTTCAATTTTAAACTATTAACAAAATACTGATCTTCATGTAAATAACTTATAGAACAGAAGTAGTTAATTTAGAGCTTTTAATTTTAAACTATTAACAAAATGCAGATCTTCAAGTAAATAACTTATAGAACAAAAGTAGTTATTTTAGGGTTTTCAATTTTAAACTATTAGCAAAATTCTGATCTTCAAGTAAATAACTTAAAGAACTAAAGTATTAGTTAGAAGATTTTGATTTTACATTGCTACAAAATTCTGTTCTTCAAGTAAATAACTTATAGAACAAAAGTAGTTATTTTAGAGTTTTCAATTTTAAACTATTAACAATATTCTGATCTTCAAGTAAATAACTTATAGAACAGAAGTAGTTAATTTAGAGTTTTTAATTTTAAACTATTAACAAAATGCAGATCTTCAAGTAAATAACTTATAGAACAAAAGTAGTTAACTTAGAGTTTTTAATTTTAAACTATTAACAAAATTCTGTTCTTCAAGTAAATAACTTATAGAACAAAAGTAGTTATTTTAGAGTTTTCAATTTTAAACTATTAACAAAATTCTGATCTTCAAGTAAATAACTTATAGAACAGAAGTAGTTAATTTAGAGTTTTTAATTTTAAACTACTAACAAAATGCAGATCTTCAAGCAAATAACTTATAGAACAAAATTAGTTATTTTAGGGTTTTCAATTTTTAACTATTAACAAAATTCTGATCTTCAAGTAAATAACTTAAGGAACTAAAGTATTAGTTAGAAGATATTGATTTTAAATTGCTACAAAATTCTGTTCTACAAGTAAATAACATATAGAACTAAAGTAGTTATTTTAGAGTTTTCAATTTTAAACTATTAACAATATTCTGATCTTCAAGTAAATAACTTATAGAACAAAAGTAGTTATTTTAGGGTTTTCAATTTTAAACTATTAACAAAATTCTGATCTTCAAGTAAATAACTTAAGGAACTAAAGTATTAGTTAGAAGATTTTGATTTTAAATTGCTACAAAATTCTGTTCTACAAGTAAATAACTTATAGAACAAAAGTAGTTATTTTAGGGTTTTCAATTTTAAACTATTAACAAAATTCTGATCTTCAAGTAAATAACTTAAGGAACTAAAGTATTAGTTAGAAGATTTTGATTTTAAATTGCTACAAAATTCTGTTCTACAAGTAAATAACATATAGAACTAAAGTAGTTATTTTAGAGTTTTCAATTTTAAACTATTAACAATATTCTGATCTTCTAGTACATAACTTATAGAACAAAAGTAGTTATTTTAGGGTTTTCAATTTTAAACTATTAATAAAATTCTGATCTTCAAGTAAATGACTTAAGGAACTAAGGTATTAGTTAGAAGATTTTGATTTTAAATTGCTACAAAATTCTGTTCTACAAGTAAATAACATATAGAACTAAAGTAGTTATTTTAGAGTTTTCAATTTTAAACTATTAACAAAATTCTGATCTTCAAGTAAATAACTTATAGAACAGAAGTAGTTAATTTAGAGTTTTTAATTTTAAACTACTAACAAAATGCAGATCTTCAAGCAAATAACTTATAGAACAAAATTAGTTATTTTAGGGTTTTCAATTTTTAACTATTAACAAAATTCTGATCTTCAAGTAAATAACTTAAGGAACTAAAGTATTAGTTAGAAGATTTTGATTTTAAATTGCTACAAAATTCTGTTCTACAAGTAAATAACATATAGAACTAAAGTAGTTATTTTAGAGTTTTCAATTTTAAACTATTAACAATATTCTGATCTTCAAGTAAATAACTTATAGAACAAAAGTAGTTATTTTAGGGTTTTCAATTTTAAACTATTAACAAAATTCTGATCTTCAAGTAAATAACTTAAGGAACTAAAGTATTAGTTAGAAGATTTTGATTTTAAATTGCTACAAAATTCTGTTCTACAAGTAAATAACTTATAGAACAAAAGTAGTTATTTTAGGGTTTTCAATTTTAAACTATTAACAAAATACTGATCTTCATGTAAATAACTTATAGAACAATAGTAGTTATTTTAGGGTTTTCAATTTTAAACTATTAACAAAATTCTGATCTTCAAGTAAATAACTTAAGGAACTAAAGTATTAGTTAGAAGATTTTGATTTTAAATTGCTACAAAATTCTGTTCTACAAGCAAATAACTTATAGAACAAAAGTAGTTATTTTAGGGTTTTCAATTTTAAACTATTAGCAAAATTCTGATCTTCAAGTAAATAACTTAAAGAACTAAAGTATTAGTTAGAAGATTTTGATTTTACATTGCTACAAAATTCTGTTCTTCAAGTAAATAACTTATAGAACAAAAGTAGTTATTTTAGAGTTTTCAATTTTAAACTATTAACAATATTCTGATCTTCAAGTAAATAACTTATAGAACAGAAGTAGTTAATTTAGAGTTTTTAATTTTAAACTATTAACAAAATGCAGATCTTCAAGTAAATAACTTATAGAACAAAAGTAGTTAACTTAGAGTTTTTAATTTTAAACTATTAACAAAATTCTGTTCTTCAAGTAAATAACTTATAGAACAAAAGTAGTTATTTTAGAGTTTTCAATTTTAAACTATTAACAAAATTCTGATCTTCAAGTAAATAACTTATAGAACAGAAGTAGTTAATTTAGAGTTTTTAATTTTAAACTACTAACAAAATGCAGATCTTCAAGCAAATAACTTATAGAACAAAATTAGTTATTTTAGGGTTTTCAATTTTTAACTATTAACAAAATTCTGATCTTCAAGTAAATAACTTAAGGAACTAAAGTATTAGTTAGAAGATTTTGATTTTAAATTGCTACAAAATTCTGTTCTACAAGTAAATAACATATAGAACTAAAGTAGTTATTTTAGAGTTTTCAATTTTAAACTATTAACAATATTCTGATCTTCAAGTAAATAACTTATAGAACAAAAGTAGTTATTTTAGGGTTTTCAATTTTAAACTATTAACAAAATTCTGATCTTCAAGTAAATAACTTAAGGAACTAAAGTATTAGTTAGAAGATTTTGATTTTAAATTGCTACAAAATTCTGTTCTACAAGTAAATAACTTATAGAACAAAAGTAGTTATTTTAGGGTTTTCAATTTTAAACTATTAACAAAATTCTGATCTTCAAGTAAATAACTTAAGGAACTAAAGTATTAGTTAGAAGATTTTGATTTTAAATTGCTACAAAATTCTGTTCTACAAGTAAATAACATATAGAACTAAAGTAGTTATTTTAGAGTTTTCAATTTTAAACTATTAACAATATTCTGATCTTCTAGTACATAACTTATAGAACAAAAGTAGTTATTTTAGGGTTTTCAATTTTAAACTATTAATAAAATTCTGATCTTCAAGTAAATGACTTAAGGAACTAAGGTATTAGTTAGAAGATTTTGATTTTAAATTGCTACAAAATTCTGTTCTACAAGTAAATAACATATAGAACTAAAGTAGTTATTTTAGAGTTTTTAATTTTAAACTATTAACAAAATGCAGATCTTCAAGTAAATAACTTATAGAACAAAAGTAGTTATTTTATGGTTTTCAATTTTAAACTATTAACAAAATACTGATCTTCATATACTTAACTTATAGAACAGAAGTAGTTAATTTAGAGTTTTTAATTTTAAACTATTAGCAAAATTCTGATCTTCAAGTAAATAACTTAAAGAACTAAAGTATTAGTTAGAAGATTTTGATTTTAAATTGCTACAAAATTCTGTTCTACAAGTAAATAACTTATAGAACTAAAGTAGTTATTTTAGAGTTTTCAATTTTAAACTATTAACAATATTCTGATCTTCAAGTAAATAACTTATAGAACAAAAGTAGTTATTTTAGGGTTTTCAATTTTAAACTATTAACAAAATTCTGATCTTTAAGTAAATAACTTAAGGAACTAAAGTATTAGTTAGAAGATTTTGATTTTAAATTGCTACAAAATTCTGTTCTACAAGTAAATAACTTATAGAACAAAAGTAGTTATTTTAGGGTTTTCAATTTTAAACTATTAACAAAATACTGATCTTCATGTAAATAACTAACAGAACAAAAGTAGTTATTTTAGGGTTTTCAATTTTAAACTATTAACAAAATACTTGTCTTCAAGTAAATAACTTATAGAACAGAAGTAGTTAATTTAGAGTTTTTAATTTTAAACTATTAACAAAATGCAGATTTTCAAGTAAATAACTTATAGAACAAAAGTAGTTATTTTAGGGTTTTCAATTTTAAACTATTAACAAAATACTGATCTTCATATACTTAACTTATAGAACAGAAGTAGTTAATTTAGAGTTTTTAATTTTAAACTATTAACAAAATGCAGATCTTCAAGTAAATAACTTATAGAACAAAAGTAGTTATTTTAGGGTTTTCAATTTTAAACTATTAACAAAATACTGATCTTCATATACTTAACTTATAGAACAGAAGTAGTTAATTTAGAGTTTTTAATTTTAAACTATTAGCAAAATTCTGATCTTCAAGTAAATAACTTATAGAACAAAAGTAGTTATTTTAGGGTTTTCAATTTTAAACTATTAACAAAATACTGATCTTCATGTAAATAACTTATAGAACAGAAGTAGTTAATTTAGAGTTTTTAATTTTAAACTATTAACAAAATGCAGATCTTCAAGTAAATAACTTATAGAACAAAAGTAGTTATTTTAGGGTTTTCAATTTTAAACTATTAACAAAATTCTGATCTTCAAGTAAATAACTTAAGGAACTAAAGTATTAGTTAGAAGATTTTGATTTTAAATTGCTACAAAATTCTGTTCTACAAGTAAATAACATATAGAACTAAAGTAGTTATTTTAGAGTTTTCAATTTTAAACAATTAACAATATTCTGATCTTCTAGTACAGAACTTATAGAACAAAAGTAGTTATTTTAGGGTTTTCAATTTTAAACTATTAATAAAATTCTGATCTTCAAGTAAATGACTTAAGGAACTAAGGTATTAGTTAGAAGATTTTGATTTTAAATTGCTACAAAATTCTGTTCTACAAGTAAATAACATATAGAACTAAAGTAGTTATTTTAGAGTTTTTAATTTTAAACTATTAACAAAATGCAGATCTTCAAGTAAATAACTTATAGAACAAAAGTAGTTATTTTATGGTTTTCAATTTTAAACTATTAACAAAATACTGATCTTCATATACTTAACTTATAGAACAGAAGTAGTTAATTATGAGTTTTTAATTTTAAACTATTAGCAAAATTCTGATCTTCAAGTAAATAACTTAAAGAACTAAAGTATTAGTTAGAAGATTTTGATTTTAAATTGCTACAAAATTCTGTTCTACAAGTAAATAACTTATAGAACTAAAGTAGTTATTTTAGAGTTTTCAATTTTAAACTATTAACAATATTCTGATCTTCAAGTAAATAACTTATAGAACAAAAGTAGTTATTTTAGGGTTTTCAATTTTAAACTATTAACAAAATTCTGATCTTTAAGTAAATAACTTAAGGAACTAAAGTATTAGTTAGAAGATTTTGATTTTAAATTGCTACAAAATTCTGTTCTACAAGTAAATAACTTATAGAACAAAAGTAGTTATTTTAGGGTTTTCAATTTTAAACTATTAACAAAATACTGATCTTCATGTAAATAACTAATAGAACAAAAGTAGTTATTTTAGGGTTTTCAATTTTAAACTAATAACAAAATACTGATCTTCAAGTAAATAACTTATAGAACAGAAGTAGTTAATTTAGAGTTTTTAATTTTAAACTATTAACAAAATGCAGATTTTCAAGATAATAACTTATAGAACAAAAGTAGTTATTTTAGGGTTTTCAATTTTAAACTATTAACAAAATACTGATCTTCATATACTTAACTTATAGAACAGAAGTAGTTAATTTAGAGTTTTTAATTTTAAACTATTAACAAAATGCAGATCTTCAAGTAAATAACTTATAGAACAAAAGTAGTTATTTTAGGGTTTTCAATTTTAAACTATTAACAAAATACTGATCTTCATATACTTAACTTATAGAACAGAAGTAGTTAATTTAGAGTTTTTAATTTTAAACTATTAGCAAAATTCTGATCTTCAAGTAAATAACTTAAAGAACTAAAGTATTAGTTAGAAGATTTTGATTTTACATTGCTACAAAATTCTGTTCTTCAAGTAAATAACTTATAGAACAAAAGTAGTTATTTTAGGGTTTTCAATTTTAAACTATTAACAAAATACTGATCTTCATGTAAATAACTTATAGAACAGAAGTAGTTAATTTAGAGTTTTTAATTTTAAACTATTAACAAAATGCAGATCTTCAAGTAAATAACTTATAGAACAAAAGTAGTTATTTTAGGGTTTTCAATTTTAAACTATTAACAAAATTCTGATCTTCAAGTAAATAACTTAAGGAACTAAAGTATTAGTTAGGAGATTTTGATTTTAAATTGCTACAAAATTCTGTTCTACAAGTAAATAACTTATAGAACAAAAGTAGTTATTTTAGAGTTTTCAATTTTAAACTATTAACAATATTCTGATCTTCAAGTAAATAACTTATAGAACAGAAGTAGTTATTTTAGGGTTTTCAATTTTAAACTATTAACAAAATACTGATCTTCATGTAAATAACTTATAGAACAGAAGTAGTTAATTAAGAGTTTTTAATTTTAAACTATTAACAAAATGCAGATCTTCAAGTAAATAAATTATAGAACAAAAGTAGTTATTTTAGGGTTTTCAATTTTAAACTATTAGCAAAATACTGATCTTCATATACTTAACTTATAGAACAGAAGTAGTTAATTTAGAGTTTTTAATTTTAAACTATTAGCAAAATTCTGATCTTCAAGTAAATAACTTAAAGAACTAAAGTATTAGTTAGAAGATTTTGATTTTACATCGCTACAAAATTCTGTTCTTCAAGTAAATAACTTATAGAACAAAAGTAGTTATTTTAGGGTTTTCAATTTTAAACTATTAACAAAATACTGATCTTCATGTAAATAACTTATAGAACAGAAGTAGTTAATTTAGAGTTTTTAATTTTAAACTATTAACAAAATGCAGATCTTCAAGTAAATAACTTATAGAACAAAAGTAGTTATTTTAGGGTTTTCAATTTTAAACTATTAACAATATTCTGATCTTCAAGTAAATAACTTATAGAACAGAAGTAGTTATTTTAGGGTTTTCAATTTTAAACTATTAACAAAATACTGATCTTCATGTAAATAACTTATAGAACAGAAGTAGTTAATTAAGAGTTTTTAATTTTAAACTATTAACAAAATGCAGATCTTCAAGTAAATAACTTATAGAACAAAAGTAGTTATTTTAGGGTTTTCAATTTTTAACTATTAGCAAAATTCTGATCTTCAAGTAAATAACTTAAAGAACTAAAGTATTAGTTAAAAGATTTTGATTTTAAATTGCTACAAAATTCTGTTCTTCAAGTAAATAACTTATAGAACAGAAGTAGTTAATTTAGAGTTTTTAATTTTAAACTATTAACAAAATGCAGATCTTCAAGTAAATAACTTATAGAACAAAAGTGGTTATTTTAGGGTTTTCAATTTTAAACTATTAACAAAATACTGATCTTCATATACTTAACTTATAGAACAGAAGTAGTTAATTTAGAGTTTTTAATTTTAAACTATTAACAAAATGCAGATCTTCAAGTAAATAACTTATAGAACAAAAGTAGTTATTTTAGGGTTTTCAATTTTAAACTATTAGCAAAATTCTGATCTTCAAGTAAATAACTTAAAGAACTAAAGTATTAGTTAGAAGATTTTGATTTTACATTGCTACAAAATTCTGTTCTTCAAGTAAATAACTTATAGAACAAAAGTAGTTATTTTAGAGTTTTCAATTTTAAACTATTAACAATATTCTGATCTTCATGTATATAACTTATAGAACAGAAGTAGTTATTTTAGGGTTTTCAATTTTAAACTATTAACAAAATACTGATCTTCATGTAAATAACTTATAGAACAGAAGTAGTTAATTTAGAGTTTTTAATTTTAAACTATTAACAAAATGCAGATCTTCAAGTAAATAACTTATAGAACAAAAGTAGTTATTTTAGGGTTTTCAATTTTAAACTATTAACAAAATTCTGATCTTCAAGTAAATAACTTAAGGAACTAAAGTATTAGTTAGAAGATTTTGATTTTAAATTGCTACAAAATTCTGTTCTACAAGTAAATAACTTATAGAACAAAAGTAGTTATTTTAGAGTTTTCAATTTTAAACTATTAACAATATTCTGATCTTCATGTATATAACTTATAGAACAGAAGTAGTTATTTTAGGGTTTTCAATTTTAAACTATTAACAAAATACTGATCTTCATGTAAATAACTTATAGAACAGAAGTAGTTAATTTAGAGTTTTTAATTTTAAACTATTAACAAAATGCAGATCTTCAAGTAAATAACTTATAGAACAAAAGTAGTTATTTTAGGGTTTTCAATTTTAAACTATTAGCAAAATTCTGATCTTCAAGTAAATAATTTAAAGAACTAAAGTATTAGTTAGAAGATTTTGATTTTACATTGCTACAAAATTCTGTTCTTCAAGTAAATAACTTATAGAACAAAAGTAGTTATTTTAGAGTTTTCAATTTTAAACTATTAACAATATTCTGATCTTCAAGTAATTAACTTATAGAACAGAAGTCGTTAATTTAGCGTTTTTAATTTTAAACTATTAACAAAATGCAGATCTTCAAGTAAATAACTTATAGAACAAAAGTAGTTAACTTAGAGTTTTTAATTTTAAACTATTAACAAAATTCTGTTCTTCAAGTAAATAACCTATAGAACAAAAGTAGTTATTTTAAAGTTTTCAATTTTAAACTATTAACAAAATTCTGATCTTCAAGTAAATAACTTATAGAACAGAAGTAGTTAATTTAGAGTTTTTAATTTTAAACTACTAACAAAATGCAGATCTTCAAGCAAATAACTTATAGAACAAAATTAGTTATTTTAGGGTTTTCAATTTTTAACTATTAACAAAATTCTGATCTTCAAGTAAATAACTTAAGGAACTAAAGTATTAGTTAGAAGATTTTGATTTTAAATTGCTACAAAATTCTGTTCTACAAGTAAATAACATATAGAACTAAAGTAGTTATTTTAGAGTTTTCAATTTTAAACTATTAACAATATTCTGATCTTCAAGTAAATAACTTATAGAACAAAAGTAGTTATTTTAGGGTTTTCAATTTTAAACTATTAACAAAATTCTGATCTTCAAGTAAATAACTTAATGAACTAAAGTATTAGTTAGAAGATTTTGATTTTAAATTGCTACAAAATTCTGTTCTACAAGTAAATAACTTATAGAACAAAAGTAGTTATTTTAGGGTTTTCAATTTTAAACTATTAACAATATTCTGATCTTCTAGTAAATAACTTATAGAACAAAAGTAGTTATTTTAGGGTTTTCAATTTTAAACTATTAACAAAATTCTGATCTTCAAGTAAATAACTTAAGGAACTAAAGTATTAGTTAGAAGATTTTGATTTTTAATTGCTACAAAATTCTGTTCTACAAGTAAATAACATATAGAACTAAAGTAGTTATTTTAGAGTTTATAATTTTAAACTATTAACAAAATGCAGATCTTCAAGTAAATAACTTATAGAACAAAAGTAGTTATTTTAGGGTTTTCAATTTTAAACTATTAACAAAATTCTGATCTTCAAGTAAATAACTTAAGGAACTAAAGTATTAGTTAGGAGATTTTGATTTTAAATTGCTACAAAATTCTGTTCTACAAGTAAATAACTTATAGAACAAAAGTAGTTATTTTAGAGTTTTCAATTTTAAACTATTAACAATATTCTGATCTTCAAGTAAATAACTTATAGAACAGAAGTAGTTATTTTAGGGTTTTCAATTTTAAACTATTAACAAAATACTGATCTTCATGTAAATAACTTATAGAACAGAAGTAGTTAATTAAGAGTTTTTAATTTTAAACTATTAACAAAATGCAGATCTTCAAGTAAATAACTTATAGAACAAAAGTAGTTATTTTAGGGTTTTCAATTTTAAATTATTAGCAAAATTCTGATCTTCAAGTAAATAACTTAAAGAACTAAAGTATTAGTTAAAAGATTTTGATTTTAAATTGCTACAAAATTCTGTTCTTCAAGTAAATAACTTATAGAACAGAAGTAGTTAATTTAGAGTTTTTAATTTTAAACTATTAACAAAATGCAGATCTTTAAGTAAATAGCTTATAGAACAAAAGTAGTTATTTTAGGGTTTTCAATTTTAAACTATTAACAAAATACTGATCTTCATATACTTAACTTATAGAACAGAAGTAGTTAATTTAGAGTTTTTAATTTTAAACTATTAACAAAATGCAGATCTTCAAGTAAATAACTTATAGAACAAAAGTAGTTATTTTAGGGTTTTCAATTTTAAACTATTAGCAAAATTCTGATCTTCAAGTAAATAACTTAAAGAACTAAAGTATTAGTTAGAAGATTTTGATTTTACATTGCTACAAAATTCTGTTCTTCAAGTAAATAACTTATAGAACAAAAGTAGTTATTTTAGGGTTTTCAATTTTAAACTATTAACAAAATTCTGATCTTCAAGTAAATAACTTAAGGAACTAAAGTATTAGTTAGAAGATTTTGATTTTAAATTGCTACAAAATTCTGTTCTACAAGTAAATAACTTATAGAACAAAAGTAGTTATTTTAGAGTTTTCAATTTTAAACTATTAACAATATTCTGATCTTCATGTATATAACTTATAGAACAGAAGTAGTTATTTTAGGGTTTTCAATTTTAAACTATTAACAAAATACTGATCTTCATGTAAATAACTTATAGAACAGAAGTAGTTAATTTAGAGTTTTTAATTTTAAACTATTAACAAAATGCAGATCTTCAAGTAAATAACTTATAGAACAAAAGTAGTTATTTTAGGGTTTTCAATTTTAAACTATTAGCAAAATTCTGATCTTCAAGTAAATAACTTAAAGAACTAAAGTATTAGTTAGAAGATTTTGATTTTACATTGCTACAAAATTCTGTTCTTCAAGTAAATAACTTATAGAACAAAAGTAGTTATTTTAGAGTTTTCAATTTTAAACTATTAACAATATTCTGATCTTCAAGTAAATAACTTATAGAACAGAAGTAGTTAATTTAGAGTTTTTAATTTTAAACTACTAACAAAATGCAGATCTTCAAGCAAATAACTTATAGAACAAAATTAGTTATTTTAGAGTTTTCAATTTTAAACTATTAACAATATTCTGATCTTCATGTATATAACTTATAGAACAGAAGTAGTTATTTTAGGGTTTTCAATTTTAAACTATTAACAAAATACTGATCTTCATGTAAATAACTTATAGAACAGAAGTAGTTAATTTAGAGTTTTTAATTTTAAACTATTAACAAAATTCTGATCTTCAAGTAAATAACTTAATGAACAAAAGTATTAGTTAGAAGATTTTGATTTTAAATTGCTACAAAATTCTGTTCTACAAGTAAATAACTTATAGAACAAAAGTAGTTATTTTAGGGTTTTCAATTTTAAACTATTAACAAAATACTGATCTTCATGTAAATAACTTATAGAACAAAAGTAGTTATTTTAGGGTTTTCAATTTTAAACTATTATCAAAATTCTGATCTTCAAGTAAATAACTTAAGGAACTAAAGTATTAGTTAGAAGATTTTGATTTTAAATTGCTACAAAATTCTGTTCTACAAGTAAATAACATATAGAACTAAAGTAGTTATTTTAGAGTTTTCAATTTTAAACTATTAACAATATTCTGATCTTCTAGTAAATAACTTATAGAACAAAAGTAGTTATTTTAGGGTTTTCAATTTTAAACTATTAACAAAATTCTGATCTTCAAGTAAATAACTTAAGGAACTAAAGTATTAGTTAGAAGATTTTGATTTTTAATTGCTACAAAATTCTGTTCTACAAGTAAATAACATATTGAACTAAAGTAGTTATTTTAGAGTTTTTAATTTTAAACTATTAACAAAATGCAGATCTTCAAGTAAATAACTTATAGAACAAAAGTAGTTATTTTAGGGTTTTCAATTTTAAACTATTAACAAAATACTGATCTTCATATACTTAACTTATAGAACAGAAGTAGTTAATTTAGAGTTTTTAATTTTAAACTATTAGCAAAATTCTGATCTTCAAGTAAATAACTTAAAGAACTAAAGTATTAGTTAGAAGATTTTGATTTTACATTGCTACAAAATTCTGTTCTTCAAGTAAATAACTTATAGAACAAAAGTAGTTATTTTAGGGTTTTCAATTTTAAACTATTAACAAAATACTGATCTTCATGTAAATAACTTATAGAACAGAAGTAGTTAATTTAGAGTTTTTAATTTTAAACTATTAACAAAATGCAGATCTTCAAGTAAATAACTTATAGAACAAAAGTAGTTATTTTAGAGTTTTCAATTTTAAACTATTAACAAAATTCTGATCTTCAAGTAAATAACTTAAGGAACTAAAGTATTAGTTAGGAGATTTTGATTTTAAATTGCTACAAAATTCTGTTCTACAAGTAAATAACTTATAGAACAAAAGTAGTTATTTTAGAGTTTTCAATTTTAAACTATTAACAATATTCTGATCTTCAAGTAAATAACTTATAGAACAGAAGTAGTTATTTTAGGGTTTTCAATTTTAAACTATTAACAAAATACTGATCTTCATGTAAATAACTTATAGAACAGAAGTAGTTAATTAAGAGTTTTTAATTTTAAACTATTAACAAAATGCAGATCTTCAAGTAAATAACTTATAGAACAAAAGTAGTTATTTTAGGGTTTTCAATTTTAAATTATTAGCAAAATTCTGATCTTCAAGTAAATAACTTAAAGAACTAAAGTATTAGTTAAAAGATTTTGATTTTAAATTGCTACAAAATTCTGTTCTTCAAGTAAATAACTTATAGAACAGAAGTAGTTAATTTAGAGTTTTTAATTTTAAACTATTAACAAAATGCAGATCTTCAAGTAAATAACTTATAGAACAAAAGTAGTTATTTTAGGGTTTTCAATTTTAAACTATTAACAAAATACTGATCTTCATATACTTAACTTATATAACAGAAGTAGTTAATTTAGAGTTTTTAATTTTAAACTATTAACAAAATGCAGATCTTCAAGTAAATAACTTATAGAACAAAAGTAGTTATTTTAGGGTTTTCAATTTTAAACTATTAGCAAAATTCTGATCTTCAAGTAAATAACTTAAAGAACTAAAGTATTAGTTAGAAGATTTTGATTTTACATTGCTACAAAATTCTGTTCTTCAAGTAAATAACTTATAGAACAAAAGTAGTTATTTTAGGGTTTTCAATTTTAAACTATTAACAAAATTCTGATCTTCAAGTAAATAACTTAAGGAACTAAAGTATTAGTTAGAAGATTTTGATTTTAAATTGCTACAAAATTCTGTTCTACAAGTAAATAACTTATAGAACAAAAGTAGTTATTTTAGAGTTTTCAATTTTAAACTATTAACAATATTCTGATCTTCATGTATATAACTTATAGAACAGAAGTAGTTATTTTAGGGTTTTCAATTTTAAACTATTAACAAAATACTGATCTTCATGTAAATAACTTATAGAACAGAAGTAGTTAATTTAGAGTTTTTAATTTTAAACTATTAACAAAATGCAGATCTTCAAGTAAATAACTTATAGAACAAAAGTAGTTATTTTAGGGTTTTCAATTTTAAACTATTAGCAAAATTCTGATCTTCAAGTAAATAACTTAAAGAACTAAAGTATTAGTTAGAAGATTTTGATTTTACATTGCTACAAAATTCTGTTCTTCAAGTAAATAACTTATAGAACAAAAGTAGTTAATTTAGAGTTTTTAATTTTAAACTATTAACAAAATGCAGATCTTCAAGTAAATAACTTATAGAACAAAAGTAGTTAACTTAGAGTTTTTAATTTTAAACTATTAACAAAATTCTGTTCTTCAAGTAAATAACTTATAGAACAAAAGTAGTTATTTTAGAGTTTTCAATTTTAAACTATTAACAAAATTCTGATCTCCAAGTAAATAACTTATAGAACAGAAGTAGTTAATTTAGAGTTTTTAATTTTAAACTACTAACAAAATGCAGATCTTCAAGCAAATAACTTATAGAACAAAATTAGTTATTTTAGGGTTTTCAATTTTTAACTATTAACAAAATTCTGATCTTCAAGTAAATAACTTAAGGAACTAAAGTATTAGTTAGAAGATTTTGATTTTAAATTGCTACAAAATTCTGTTCTACAAGTAAATAACATATAGAACTAAAGTAGTTATTTTAGAGTTTTCAATTTTAAACTATTAAGAATATTCTGATCTTCTAGTAAATAACTTATAGAACAAAAGTAGTTATTTTAGGGTTTTCAATTTTAAACTATTAACAAAATTCTGATCTTCAAGTAAATAACTTAAGGAACTAAAGTATTAGTTAGAAGATTTTGATTTTAAATTGCTACAAAATTCTGTTCTACAAGTAAATAACTTATAGAACAAAAGTAGTTATTTTAGGGTTTTCAATTTTAAACTATTAACAAAATACTGATCTTCATGTAAATAACTTATAGAACAAAAGTAGTTATTTTAGGGTTTTCAATTTTAAACTATTAACAAAATTCTGATCTTCAAGTAAATAACTTAAGGAACTAAAGTATTAGTTAGAAGATTTTGATTTTAAATTGCTACAAAATTCTGTTCTACAAGTAAATAACATATAGAACTAAAGTAGTTATTTTAGAGTTTTCAATTTTAAACTATTAACAATATTCTGATCTTCAAGTAAATAACTTATAGAACAAAAGTAGTTATTTTAGGGTTTTCAATTTTAAACTATTAACAAAATTCTGATCTTCAAGTAAATAACTTAAGGAACTAAAGTATTAGTTAGAAGATTTTGATTTTAAATTGCTACAAAATTCTGTTCTAAAGTAAATAACATATAGAACTAAAGTAGTTATTTTAGAGTTTTCAATTTTAAACTATTAACAATATTCTGATCTTCAAGTTAATAACTTATAGAACAAAAGTAGTTATTTTAGGGTTTTCAATTTTAAACTATTAACAAAATTCTGATCTTCAAGTAAATAACCTAAGGAACTAAAGTATTAGTTAGAAGATTTTGATTTTAAATTGCTACAAAATTCTGTTCTACAAGTAAATAACTTATAGAACAAAAGTAGTTATTTTAGAGTTTTCAATTTTAAACTATTAACAAAATACTGATCTTCATGTAAATAACTTATAGAACAAAAGTAGTTATTTTAGAGTTTTCAATTTTAAACTATTAACAAAATTCTGATCTTCAAGTAAATAACTTAAGGAACTGAAGTATTAGTTAGAAGATTTTGATTTTAAATTGCTACAAAATTCTGTTCTACAAGTAAATAACATATAGAACTAAAGTAGTTATTTTAGAGTTTTCAATTTTAAACTATTAACAATATTCTGATCTTCAAGTAAATAACTTATAGAACAAAAGTAGTTATTTTAGGGTTTTCAATTTTAAACTATTAACAAAATACTGATCTTCATGTAAATAACTTATAGAACAAAAGTAGTTATTTTAGGGTTTTCAATTTTAAACTATTAACAAAATTCTGATCTTCAAGTAAATAACTTAAGGAACTAAAGTATTAGTTAGAAGATTTTGATTTTAAATTGCTACAAAATTCTGTTCTACAAGTAAATAACTTATAGAACAAAAGTAGTTATTTTAGGGTTTTCAATTTTAAACTATTAACAAAATACTGATCTTCATGTAAATAACTTATAGAACAAAAGTAGTTATTTTAGGGTTTTCAATTTTAAACTATTAACAAAATACTGATCTTCATATACTTAACTTATAGAACAGAAGTAGTTAATTTACAGTTTTTAATTTTAAACTATTAACAAAATGCAGATCTTCAAGTAAATAACTTATAGAACTAAAGTAGTTATTTTAGGGTTTTCAATTTTAAACTATTAGCAAAATTCTGATATTCAAGTAAATAACTTAAAGAACTAAAGTATTAGTTAGAAGTATTTGATTTTACATTGCTACAAAATTCTGTTCTTCAAGTAAATAACTTATAGAACAAAAGTAGTTATTTTAGAGTTTTCAATTTTAAACTATTAACAATATTCTGATCTTCAAGTAAATAACTTATAGAACAGAAGTAGTTAATTTAGAGTTTTTAATTTTAAACTATTAACAAAATGCAGATCTTGAAGTAAATAACTTATAGAACAAAAGTAGTTAATTTATAGTTTTTAATTTTAAACTATTAACAAAATTCTGTTCTTCAAGTAAATAACTTATAGAACAAAAGTAGTTATTTTAGAGTTTTCAATTTTAAACTATTAACAAAATTCTGATCTTCAAGTAAATAACTTATAGAACAGAAGTAGTTAAGTTAGAGTTTTTAATTTTAAACTACTAACAAAATGCAGATCTTCAAGCAAATAACTTATAGAACAAAATTAGTTATTTTAGGGTTTTCAATTTTTAACTATTATAAAATTCTGATCTTCAAGTAAATAACTTAAAGAACTAAAGTATTAGTTAGAAGATTTTGACTTTACATTGCTACAAAATTCTGTTCTTCAAGTAAATAACCTATAGAACAAAAGTAGTTATTTTAGGGTTTTCAATTTTAAACTATTAACAAAATTCTGATCTTCAAGTAAATAACTTAAGGAACTAAAGTATTAGTTAGAAGATTTTGATTTTAAATTGCTACAAAATTCTGTTCTACAAGTAAATAACTTATAGAACAAAAGTAGTTATTTTAGGGTTTTCAATTTTAAACTATTAACAAAATACTGATCTTCATGTAAATAACTTATAGAACAAAAGTAGTTATTTTAGGGTTTTCAATTTTAAACTATTAACAAAATTCTGATCTTCAAGTAAATAACTTAAGGAACTAAAGTATTAGTTAGAAGATTTTGATTTTAAATTGCTACAAAATTCTGTTCTACAAGTAAATAACTTATAGAACAAAAGTAGTTATTTTAGGGTTTTCAATTTTAAACTATTAACAAAATACTGATCTTCATGTAAATAACTTATAGAACAAAAGTAGTTATTTTAGGGTTTTCAGTTTTAAACTATTAACAAAATTCTGATCTTCAAGTAAATAACTTAAGGAACTAAAGTATTAGTTAGAAGATTTTGATTTTAAATTGCTACAAAATTCTGTTCTACAAGTAAATAACTTATAGAACAAAAGTAGTTATTTTAGAGTTTTCAATTTTAAACTATTAACAATATTCTGATCTTCAATTAAATAACTTCTAGAACAGAAGTAGTTAATTTAGAGTTTTTAATTTAAAACTATTAACAAAATGCAGATCTTCAAGTAAATAACTTATAGAACAAAAGTAGTTATTTTAGGGTTTTCAATTTTAAACTATTAACAAAATACTGATCTTCATGTAAATAACTTATAGAACAGAAGTAGTTAATTTAGAGTTTTTAATTTTAAACTATTAACAAAATGCAGATCTTCAAGTAAATAACTTATTGAACAAAAGTAGTTATTTTAGGGTTTTCAATTTAAAACGATTAGCAAAATTCTGATCTTCAAGTAAATAACTTAAAGAACTAAAGTATTAGTTAGAAGATTTTGATTTCACAATGCTACAAAAATCTGTTCTTCAAGTAAATAACTTATAGAACAAAAGTAGTTATTTTCGAGTTTTCAATTTTAAACTATTTACAATATTCTGATCTTCATGTAAATAACTTATAGAACAGAAGTAGTTAATTTAGAGTTTTTAATTTTAAACTATTAACAAAATGCAGATCTTCAAGTAAATAACTTATAGAACAAAAGTAGTTATTTTAGGGTTTTCAATTTTAAACTATTAACAAAATTCTGATCTTCAAGTAAATAACTTAAGGAACTAAAGTATTAGTTAGAAGATTTTGATTTTAAATTGCTACAAAATTCTGTTCTTCAAGTAAATAACTTATAGAACAAAAGTAGTTATTTTAGAGTTTTCAATTTTAAACTATTAACATCATTCTGATCTTCAAGTAAATAACTTATAGAACAGAAGTAGTTAATTTAGAGTTTTTAATGTTAAACTATTAACAAAATGCAAATCTTCAAGTAAATAACTTATAGAACAAAAGTAGTTATTTTAGGGTTTTCAATTTTAAACTATTAACAAAATTCTGATCTTCAAGTAAATAACTTAAGGAACTAAAGTATTAGTTAGAAGATTTTGATTTTAAATTGCTACAAAATTCTGTTCTACAAGTAAATAACTTATAGAACTAAAGTAGTTATTTTGGAGTTTTCAATTTTAAACTATTACCAATATTCTGATCTTCAAGTTAATAACTTATAGAACAAAAGTAGTTATTTTAGGGTTTTCAATTTTAAACTATTAACAAAATTCTGATCTTCAAGTAAATAACTTAAGGAACTAAAGTATAAGTTGGAAGATTTTGATTTTAAATTGCTACAAAATTCTGTTCTACAAGTAAATAACTTATAGAACAAAAGTAGTTATTTTAGGGTTTTCAATTTTAAACTATTAACAAAATCCTGATCTTCATGTAAATAACTTATAGAACAAAAGTAGTTATTTTAGGGTTTTCAATTTTAAACTATTAACAAAATACTGATCTTCAAGTAAATAACTTATAGAACAGAAGTAGTTAATATAGAGTTTTTAATTTTAAACTATTAACAAAATGCAGATCTTCAAGTAAATAACTTATAGAACAAAAGTATTTATTTTAGGGTTTTCAATTTTAAACTATTAGCAAAATTCTGATCTTCAAGTAAATAACTTAAAGAGCTAAAGTATTAGTTAGAAGATTTTGATTTTACATTGCTACAAAATTCTGTTCTTCAAGTAAATAACTTATAGAACAAAAGTAGTTATTTTAGGGTTTTCAATTTTAAACTATTAACAAAATACTGATCTTCATGTAAATAACTTATAGAACAGAAGTAGTTAATTTAGAGTTTTTAATTTTAAACTATTAACAAAATGCAGATCTTCAAGTAAATAACTTATAGATCAAAAGTAGTTATTTTAGAGTTTTCAATTTTAAACTATTAACAATATTCTGATCTTCAAGTAAATAACTTATAGAACAAAAGTAGTTATTTTAGGGTTTTCAATTTTAAACTATTAACAAAATTCTGATCTTCAAGTAAATAACTTAAGGAACTAAAGTATTAGTTAGAAGATTTTGATTTTAAATTGCTACAAAATTCTGTTCTACAAGTAAATAACTTATAGAACAAAAGTAGTTATTTTAGGGTTTTCAATTTTAAACTATTAACAAAATACTGATCTTCATGTAAATAACTTATAGAACAAAAGTAGTTATTTTAGGGTTTTCAATTTTAAACTATTAACAAAATACTGATCTTCATATACTTAACTTATAGAACAGAAGTAGTTAATTTACAGTTTTTAATTTTAAACTATTAACAAAATGCAGATCTTCAAGTAAATAACTTATAGAACTAAAGTAGTTATTTTAGGGTTTTCAATTTTAAACTATTAGCAAAATTCTGATATTCAAGTAAATAACTTAAAGAACTAAAGTATTAGTTAGAAGTATTTGATTTTACATTGCTACAAAATTCTGTTCTTCAAGTAAATAACTTATAGAACAAAAGTAGTTATTTTAGAGTTTTCAATTTTAAACTATTAACAATATTCTGATCTTCAAGTAAATAACTTATAGAACAGAAGTAGTTAATTTAGAGTTTTTAATTTTAAACTATTAACAAAATGCAGATCTTGAAGTAAATAACTTATAGAACAAAAGTAGTTAATTTATAGTTTTTAATTTTAAACTATTAACAAAATTCTGTTCTTCAAGTAAATAACTTATAGAACAAAAGTAGTTATTTTAGAGTTTTCAATTTTAAACTATTAACAAAATTCTGATCTTCAAGTAAATAACTTATAGAACAGAAGTAGTTAAGTTAGAGTTTTTAATTTTAAACTACTAACAAAATGCAGATCTTCAAGCAAATAACTTATAGAACAAAATTAGTTATTTTAGGGTTTTCAATTTTTAACTATTATAAAATTCTGATCTTCAAGTAAATAACTTAAAGAACTAAAGTATTAGTTAGAAGATTTTGACTTTACATTGCTACAAAATTCTGTTCTTCAAGTAAATAACCTATAGAACAAAAGTAGTTATTTTAGGGTTTTCAATTTTAAACTATTAACAAAATTCTGATCTTCAAGTAAATAACTTAAGGAACTAAAGTATTAGTTAGAAGATTTTGATTTTAAATTGCTACAAAATTCTGTTCTACAAGTAAATAACTTATAGAACAAAAGTAGTTATTTTAGGGTTTTCAATTTTAAACTATTAACAAAATACTGATCTTCATGTAAATAACTTATAGAACAAAAGTAGTTATTTTAGGGTTTTCAATTTTAAACTATTAACAAAATTCTGATCTTCAAGTAAATAACTTAAGGAACTAAAGTATTAGTTAGAAGATTTTGATTTTAAATTGCTACAAAATTCTGTTCTACAAGTAAATAACTTATAGAACAAAAGTAGTTATTTTAGGGTTTTCAATTTTAAACTATTAACAAAATACTGATCTTCATGTAAATAACTTATAGAACAAAAGTAGTTATTTTAGGGTTTTCAGTTTTAAACTATTAACAAAATTCTGATCTTCAAGTAAATAACTTAAGGAACTAAAGTATTAGTTAGAAGATTTTGATTTTAAATTGCTACAAAATTCTGTTCTACAAGTAAATAACTTATAGAACAAAAGTAGTTATTTTAGAGTTTTCAATTTTAAACTATTAACAATATTCTGATCTTCAATTAAATAACTTCTAGAACAGAAGTAGTTAATTTAGAGTTTTTAATTTAAAACTATTAACAAAATGCAGATCTTCAAGTAAATAACTTATAGAACAAAAGTAGTTATTTTAGGGTTTTCAATTTTAAACTATTAACAAAATACTGATCTTCATGTAAATAACTTATAGAACAGAAGTAGTTAATTTAGAGTTTTTAATTTTAAACTATTAACAAAATGCAGATCTTCAAGTAAATAACTTATTGAACAAAAGTAGTTATTTTAGGGTTTTCAATTTAAAACGATTAGCAAAATTCTGATCTTCAAGTAAATAACTTAAAGAACTAAAGTATTAGTTAGAAGATTTTGATTTCACAATGCTACAAAAATCTGTTCTTCAAGTAAATAACTTATAGAACAAAAGTAGTTATTTTCGAGTTTTCAATTTTAAACTATTTACAATATTCTGATCTTCATGTAAATAACTTATAGAACAGAAGTAGTTAATTTAGAGTTTTTAATTTTAAACTATTAACAAAATGCAGATCTTCAAGTAAATAACTTATAGAACAAAAGTAGTTATTTTAGGGTTTTCAATTTTAAACTATTAACAAAATTCTGATCTTCAAGTAAATAACTTAAGGAACTAAAGTATTAGTTAGAAGATTTTGATTTTAAATTGCTACAAAATTCTGTTCTTCAAGTAAATAACTTATAGAACAAAAGTAGTTATTTTAGAGTTTTCAATTTTAAACTATTAACATCATTCTGATCTTCAAGTAAATAACTTATAGAACAGAAGTAGTTAATTTAGAGTTTTTAATGTTAAACTATTAACAAAATGCAAATCTTCAAGTAAATAACTTATAGAACAAAAGTAGTTATTTTAGGGTTTTCAATTTTAAACTATTAACAAAATTCTGATCTTCAAGTAAATAACTTAAGGAACTAAAGTATTAGTTAGAAGATTTTGATTTTAAATTGCTACAAAATTCTGTTCTACAAGTAAATAACTTATAGAACTAAAGTAGTTATTTTGGAGTTTTCAATTTTAAACTATTACCAATATTCTGATCTTCAAGTTAATAACTTATAGAACAAAAGTAGTTATTTTAGGGTTTTCAATTTTAAACTATTAACAAAATTCTGATCTTCAAGTAAATAACTTAAGGAACTAAAGTATAAGTTGGAAGATTTTGATTTTAAATTGCTACAAAATTCTGTTCTACAAGTAAATAACTTATAGAACAAAAGTAGTTATTTTAGGGTTTTCAATTTTAAACTATTAACAAAATCCTGATCTTCATGTAAATAACTTATAGAACAAAAGTAGTTATTTTAGGGTTTTCAATTTTAAACTATTAACAAAATACTGATCTTCAAGTAAATAACTTATAGAACAGAAGTAGTTAATATAGAGTTTTTAATTTTAAACTATTAACAAAATGCAGATCTTCAAGTAAATAACTTATAGAACAAAAGTATTTATTTTAGGGTTTTCAATTTTAAACTATTAGCAAAATTCTGATCTTCAAGTAAATAACTTAAAGAGCTAAAGTATTAGTTAGAAGATTTTGATTTTACATTGCTACAAAATTCTGTTCTTCAAGTAAATAACTTATAGAACAAAAGTAGTTATTTTAGGGTTTTCAATTTTAAACTATTAACAAAATACTGATCTTCATGTAAATAACTTATAGAACAGAAGTAGTTAATTTAGAGTTTTTAATTTTAAACTATTAACAAAATGCAGATCTTCAAGTAAATAACTTATAGATCAAAAGTAGTTATTTTAGAGTTTTCAATTTTAAACTATTAACAATATTCTGATCTTCAAGTAAATAACTTATAGAACAAAAGTAGTTATTTTAGGGTTTTCAATTTTAAACTATTAACAAAATTCTGATCTTCAAGTAAATAACTTAAGGAACTAAAGTATTAGTTAGAAGATTTTGATTTTAAATTGCTACAAAATTCTGTTCTACAAGTAAATAACTTATAGAACAAAAGTAGTTATTTTAGGGTTTTCAATTTTAAACTATTAACAAAATACTGATCTTCATGTAAATAACTTATAGAACAAAAGTAGTTATTTTAGGGTTTTCAATTTTAAACTATTAACAAAATACTGATCTTCATATACTTAACTTATAGAACAGAAGTAGTTAATTTACAGTTTTTAATTTTAAACTATTAACAAAATGCAGATCTTCAAGTAAATAACTTATAGAACTAAAGTAGTTATTTTAGGGTTTTCAATTTTAAACTATTAGCAAAATTCTGATCTTCAAGTAAATAACTTAAAGAACTAAAGTATTAGTTAGAAGATTTTGATTTTACATTGCTACAAAATTCTGTTCTTCAAGTAAATAACTTATAGAACAAAAGTAGTTATTTTAGAGTTTTCAATTTTAAACTATTAACAATATTCTGATCTTCAAGTAAATAACTTATAGAACAGAAGTAGTTAATTTAGAGTTTTTAATTTTAAACTATTAACAAAATGCAGATCTTCAAGTAAATAACTTATAGAACAAAAGTAGTTAATTTAGAGTTTTAAAATTTAAACTATTAACAAAATTCTGTTCTTCAAGTAAATAACTTATAGAACAAAAGTAGTTATTTTAGAGTTTTCAATTTTAAACTATTAACAAAATTCTGATCTTCAAGTAAATAACTTATAGAACAGAAGTAGTTAAGTTAGAGTTTTTAATTTTAAACTACTAACAAAATGCAGATCTTCAAGCAAATAACTTATAGAACAAAATTAGTTATTTTAGGGTTTTCAATTTTTAACTATTATAAAATTCTGATCTTCAAGTAAATAACTTAAAGAACTAAAGTATTAGTTAGAAGATTTTGACTTTACATTGCTACAAAATTCTGTTCTTCAAGTAAATAACCTATAGAACAAAAGTAGTTATTTTAGGGTTTTCAATTTTAAACTATTAACAAAATTCTGATCTTCAAGTAAATAACTTAAGGAACTAAAGTATTAGTTAGAAGATTTTGATTTTAAATTGCTACAAAATTCTGTTCTACAAGTAAATAACTTATAGAACAAAAGTAGTTATTTTAGGGTTTTCAATTTTAAACTATTAACAAAATACTGATCTTCATGTAAATAACTTATAGAACAAAAGTAGTTATTTTAGGGTTTTCAATTTTAAACTATTAACAAAATTCTGATCTTCAAGTAAATAACTTAAGGAACTAAAGTATTAGTTAGAAGATTTTGATTTTAAATTGCTACAAAATTCTGTTCTACAAGTAAATAACTTATAGAACAAAAGTAGTTATTTTAGAGTTTTCAATTTTAAACTATTAACAATATTCTGATCTTCAATTAAATAACTTATAGAACAGAAGTAGTTAATTTAGAGTTTTTAATTTAAAACTATTAACAAAATGCAGATCTTCAAGTAAATAACTTATAGAACAAAAGTAGTTATTTTAGGGTTTTCAATTTTAAACTATTAACAAAATACTGATCTTCATGTAAATAACTTATAGAACAGAAGTAGTTAATTTAGAGTTTTTAATTTTAAACTATTAACAAAATGCAGATCTTCAAGTAAATAACTTATTGAACAAAAGTAGTTATTTTAGGGTTTTCAATTTAAAACGATTAGCAGAATTCTGATCTTCAAGTAAATAACTTAAAGAACTAAAGTATTAGTTAGAAGATTTTGATTTCACAATGCTACAAAATTCTGTTCTTCAAGTAAATAACTTATAGAACAAAATTAGTTATTTTCGAGTTTTCAATTTTAAACTATTTACAATATTCTGATCTTCATGTAAATAACTTATAGAACAGAAGTAGTTAATTTAGAGTTTTTAATTTTAAACTATTAACAAAATGCAGATCTTCAAGTAAATAACTTATAGAACAAAAGTAGTTATTTTAGGGTTTTCAATTTTAAACTATTAACAAAATTCTGATCTTCAATTAAATAACTTAAGGAACTAAAGTATTAGTTAGAAGATTTTGATTTTAAATTGCTACAAAATTCTGTTCTTCAAGTAAATAACTTATAGAACAAAAGTAGTTATTTTAGAGTTTTCAATTTTAAACTATTAACATCATTCTGATCTTCAAGTAAATAACTTATAGAACAGAAGTAGTTAATTTAGAGTTTTTAATGTTAAACTATTAACAAAATGCAAATCTTCAAGTAAATAACTTATAGAACAAAAGTAGTTATTTTAGGGTTTTCAATTTTAAACTATTAACAAAATTCTGATATTCAAGTAAATAACTTAAGGAACTAAAGTATTAGTTAGAAGATTTTGATTTTAAATTGCTACAAAATTCTGTTCTACAAGTAAATAACTTATAGAACTAAAGTAGTTATTTTGGAGTTTTCAATTTTAAACTATTACCAATATTCTGATCTTCAAGTTAATAACTTATAGAACAAAAGTAGTTATTTTAGGGTTTTCAATTTTAAACTATTAACAAAATTCTGATCTTCAAGTAAATAACTTAAGGAACTAAAGTATAAGTTAGAAGATTTTGATTTTAAATTGCTACAAAATTCTGTTCTACAAGTAAATAACTTATAGAACAAAAGTAGTTATTTTAGGGTTTTCAATTTTAAACTATTAACAAAATCCTGATCTTCATGTAAATAACTTATAGAACAAAAGTAGTTATTTTAGGGTTTTCAATTTTAAACTATTAACAAAATACTGATCTTCATATAATTAACTTATAGAACAGAAGTAGTTAATTTAGAGTTTTTAATTTTAAACTATTAACAAAATGCAGATCTTCAAGTAAATAACTTATAGAACAAAAGTATTTATTTTAGGGTTTTCAATTTTAAACTATTAGCAAAATTCTGATCTTCAAGTAAATAACTTAAAGAGCTAAAGTATTAGTTAGAAGATTTTGATTTTACATTGCTACAAAATTCTGTTCTTCAAGTAAATAACTTATAGAACAAAAGTAGTTATTTTAGGGTTTTCAATTTTAAACTATTAACAAAATACTGATCTTCATGTAAATAACTTATAGAACAGAAGTAGTTAATTTAGAGTTTTTAATTTTAAACTATTAACAAAATGCAGATCTTCAAGTAAATAACTTATAGATCAAAAGTAGTTATTTTAGAGTTTTCAATTTTAAACTATTAACAATATTCTGATCTTCAAGTAAATAACTTATAGAACAAAAGTAGTTATTTTAGGGTTTTCAATTTTAAACTATTAACAAAATTCTGATCTTCAAGTAAATAACTTAAGGAACTTAAGTATTAGTTAGAAGATTTTGATTTTAAATTGCTACAAAATTCTGTTCTACAAGTAAATAACTTATAGAACAAAAGTAGTTATTTTAGGGTTTTCAATTTTAAACTATTAACAAAATACTGATCTTCATGTAAATAACTTATAGAACAAAAGTAGTTATTTTAGGGTTTTCAATTTTAAACTATTAACAAAATACTGATCTTCATATACTTAACTTATAGAACAGAAGTAGTTAATTTACAGTTTTTAATTTTAAACTATTAACAAAATGCAGATCTTCAAGTAAATAACTTATAGAACTAAAGTAGTTATTTTAGGGTTTTCAATTTTAAACTATTAGCAAAATTCTGATCTTCAAGTAAATAACTTAAAGAACTAAAGTATTAGTTAGAAGATTTTGATTTTACATTGCTACAAAATTCTGTTCTTCAAGTAAATAACTTATAGAACAAAAGTAGTTATTTTAGAGTTTTCAATTTTAAACTATTAACAATATTCTGATCGTCAAGTAAATAACTTATAGAACAGAAGTAGTTAATTTAGAGTTTTTAATTTTAAACTATTAACAAAATGCAGATCTTCAAGTAAATAACTTATAGAACAAAAGTAGTTAATTTAGAGTTTTTAATTTTAAACTATTAACAAAATTCTGTTCTTCAAGTAAATAACTTATAGAACAAAAGTAGTTATTTTAGAGTTTTCAATTTTAAACTATTAACAAAATTCTGATCTTCAAGTAAATAACTTATAGAACAGAAGTAGTTAAGTTAGAGTTTTTAATTTTAAACTACTAACAAAATGCAGATCTTCAAGCAAATAACTTATAGAACAAAATTAGTTATTTTAGGGTTTTCAATTTTTAACTATTATAAAATTCTGATCTTCAAGTAAATAACTTAAAGAACTAAAGTATTAGTTAGAAGATTTTGACTTTACATTGCTACAAAATTCTGTTCTTCAAGTAAATAACCTATAGAACAAAAGTAGTTATTTTAGGGTTTTCAATTTATAACTATTAACAAAATTCTGATCTTCAAGTAAATAACTTAAGGAACTAAAGTATTAGTTAGAAGATTTTGATTTTAAATTGCTACAAAATTCTGTTCTGCAAGTAAATAACTTATAGAACAAAAGTAGTTATTTTAGGGTTTTCAATTTTAAACTATTAACAAAATACTGATCTTCATGTAAATAACTTATAGAACAAAAGTAGTTATTTTAGGGTTTTCAATTTTAAACTATTAACAAAATTCTGATCTTCAAGTAAATAACTTAAGGAACTAAAGTATTAGTTAGAAGATTTTAATTTTAAATTGCTACAAAATTCTGTTCTACAAGTAAATAACTTATAGAACAAAAGTAGTTATTTTAGAGTTTTCAATTTTAAACTATTAACAATATTCTGATCTTCAATTAAATAACTTATAGAACAGAAGTAGTTAATTTAGAGTTTTTAATTTAAAACTATTAACAAAATGCAGATCTTCAAGTAAATAACTTATAGAACAAAAGTAGTTATTTTAGGGTTTTCAATTTTAAACTATTAACAAAATACTGATCTTCATGTAAATAACTTATAGAACAGAAGTAGTTAATTTAGAGTTTTTAATTTTAAACTATTAACAAAATGCAGATCTTCAAGTAAATAACTTATTGAACAAAAGTAGTTATTTTAGGGTTTTCAATTTAAAACGATTAGCAAAATTCTGATCTTCAAGTAAATAACTTAAAGAACTAAAGTATTAGTTAGAAGATTTTGATTTCACAATGCTACAAAATTCTGTTCTTCAAGTAAATAACTTATAGAACAAAAGTAGTTATTTTCGAGTTTTCAATTTTAAACTATTTACAATATTCTGATCTTCATGTAAATAACTTATAGAACAGAAGTAGTTAATTTAGAGTTTTTAATTTTAAACTATTAACAAAATGCAGATCTTCAAGTAAATAACTTATAGAACAAAAGTAGTTATTTTAGGGTTTTCAATTTTAAACTATTAACAAAATTCTGATCTTCAAGTAAATAACTTAAGGAACTAAAGTATTAGTTAGAAGATTTTGATTTTAAATTGTTACAAAATTCTGTTCTTCAAGTAAATAACTTATAGAACAAAAGTAGTTATTTTAGAGTTTTCAATTTTAAACTATTAACATCATTCTGATCTTCAAGTAAATAACTTATAGAACAGAAGTAGTTAATTTAGAGTTTTTAATGTTAAACTATTAACAAAATGCAAATCTTCAAGTAAATAACTTATAGAACAAAAGTAGTTATTTTAGGGTTTTCAATTTTAAACTATTAACAAAATTCTGATATTCAAGTAAATAACTTAAGGAACTAAAGTATTAGTTAGAAGATTTTGATTTTAAATTGCTACAAAATTCTGTTCTACAAGTAAATAACTTATAGAACTAAAGTAGTTATTTTGGAGTTTTCAATTTTAAACTATTACCAATATTCTGATCTTCAAGTTAATAACTTATAGAACAAAAGTAGTTATTTTAGGGTTTTCAATTTTAAACTATTAACAAAATTCTGATCTTCAAGTAAATAACTTAAGGAACTAAAGTATAAGTTAGAAGATTTTGATTTTAAATTGCTACAAAATTCTGATCTTCAAGTAAATAACTTATAGAACAGAAGTAGTTAATTTAGAGTTTTTAATTTTAAACTATTAACAAAATGCAGATCTTCAAGTAAATAACTTATAGAACAAAAGTAGTTATTTTAGGGTTTTCAATATTAAACTATTAACAAAATACTGATCTTCATGTAAATAACTTATTGAACAGAAGTAGTTAATTTAGAGTTATTAATTTTAAACTATTAACAAAATGCAGATCTTCAAGTAAATAACTTATAGAACAAAAGTAGTTATTTTAGGGTTTTCAATTTTAAACTATTAACAAAATACTGATCTTCATATACTTAACTTATAGAACAGAAGTAGTTAATTTAGAGTTTTTAATTTTAAACTATTAACAAAATGCAGATCTTCAAGTAAATAACTTATAGAACAAAAGTATTTATTTTAGGGTTTTCAATTTTAAACTATTAGCAAAATTCTGATCTTCAAGTAAATAACTTAAAGAACTAAAGTATTAGTTAGAAGATTTTGATTTTACATTGCTACAAAATTCTGTTCTACAAGTAAATAACTTATAGAACAAAAGTAGTTATTTTAGGGTTTTCAATTTTAAACTATTAACAAAATACTGATCTTCATGTAAATAACTTATAGAACAGAAGTAGTTAATTTAGAGTTTTTAATTTTAAACTATTAACAAAATGCAGATCTTCAAGTAAATAACTTATAGAACAAAAGTAGTTATTTTAGGGTTTTCAATTTTAAACTATTAACAAAATTCTGATCTTCAAGTAAATAACTTATAGAACAAAAGTAGTTAATTTAGAGTTTTTAATTTTAAACTATTAACAAAATTCTGTTCTTCAAGTAAATAACTTATAGAACAAAAGTAGTTATTTTAGACTTTTCAATTTTAAACTATTAACAATATTCTGATCTTCAAGTAAATAACTTATAGAACAGAAGTAGTTAATTTAGAGTTTTTAATTTTAAACTATTAACAAAATGCAGATCTTCAAGTAAATAACTTATAGAACAAAAGTAGTTAATTTAGAGTTTTTAATTTTAAACTATTAACAAAATTCTGTTCTTCAAGTAAATAACTTATAGAACAAAAGTAGTTATTTTAGAGTTTTCAATTTTAAACTATTAACAAAATTCTGATCTTCAAGTAAATAACTTAAGGAACTAAAGTATTAGTTAGAAGATTTTGATTTTAAATTGCTACAAAATTCTGTTCTTCAAGTAAATAACTTATAGAACAAAAGTAGTTATTTTAGAGTTTTCAATTTTAAACTATTAACATCATTCTGATCTTCAAGTAAATAGCTTATAGAACAGAAGTAGTTAATTTAGAGTTTTTAATGTTAAACTATTAACAAAATGCAAATCTTCAAGTAAATAACTTATAGAACAAAAGTAGTTATTTTAGGGTTTTCAATTTTAATCTATTAACAAAATTCTGATCTTCAAGTAAATAACTTAAGGAATTAAAGTATTAGTTATATAAAGTATATAAAGTATATAAAGTAACTATATAAAGTATTAGTTAGAAGATATTGATTTTAAATTGCTACAAAATTCTGTTCTACAAGTAAATAACTTATAGAACTAAAGTAGTTATTTTGGAGTTTTCAATTTTAAACTATTACCAATATTCTGATCTTCAAGTTAATAACTTATAGAACAAAAGTAGTTATTTTAGGGTTTTCAATTTTAAACTATTAACAAAATTCTGATCTTCAAGTAAATAACTTAAGGAACTAAAGTATAAGTTAGAAGATTTTGATTTTAAATTGCTACAAAATTCTGATCTTCAAGTAAATAACTTATAGAACAGAAGTAGTTAATTTAGAGTTTTTAATTTTAAACTATTAACAAAATGCAGATCTTCAAGTAAATAACTTATAGAACAAAAGTAGTTATTTTAGGGTTTTCAATATTAAACTATTAACAAAATACTGATCTTCATGTAAATAACTTATTGAACAGAAGTAGTTAATTTAGAGTTATTAATTTTAAACTATTAACAAAATGCAGATCTTCAAGTAAATAACTTATAGAACAAAAGTAGTTATTTTAGGGTTTTCAATTTTAAACTATTAACAAAATACTGATCTTCATATACTTAACTTATAGAACAGAAGTAGTTAATTTAGAGTTTTTAATTTTAAACTATTAACAAAATGCAGATCTTCAAGTAAATAACTTATAGAACAAAAGTATTTATTTTAGGGTTTTCAATTTTAAACTATTAGCAAAATTCTGATCTTCAAGTAAATAACTTAAAGAACTAAAGTATTAGTTAGAAGATTTTGATTTTACATTGCTACAAAATTCTGTTCTACAAGTAAATAACTTATAGAACAAAAGTAGTTATTTTAGGGTTTTCAATTTTAAACTATTAACAAAATACTGATCTTCATGTAAATAACTTATAGAACAGAAGTAGTTAATTTAGAGTTTTTAATTTTAAACTATTAACAAAATGCAGATCTTCAAGTAAATAACTTATAGAACAAAAGTAGTTATTTTAGGGTTTTCAATTTTAAACTATTAACAAAATTCTGATCTTCAAGTAAATAACTTATAGAACAAAAGTAGTTAATTTAGAATTTTTAATTTTAAACTATTAACAAAATTCTGTTCTTCAAGTAAATAACTTATAGAACAAAAGTAGTTATTTTAGACTTTTCAATTTTAAACTATTAACAATATTCTGATCTTCAAGTAAATAACTTATAGAACAGAAGTAGTTAATTTAGAGTTTTTAATTTTAAACTATTAACAAAATGCAGATCTTCAAGTAAATAACTTATAGAACAAAAGTAGTTAATTTAGAGTTTTTAATTTTAAACTATTAACAAAATTCTGTTCTTCAAGTAAATAACTTATAGAACAAAAGTAGTTATTTTAGAGTTTTCAATTTTAAACTATTAACAAAATTCTGATCTTCAAGTAAATAACTTAAGGAACTAAAGTATTAGTTAGAAGATTTTGATTTTAAATTGCTACAAAATTCTGTTCTTCAAGTAAATAACTTATAGAACAAAAGTAGTTATTTTAGAGTTTTCAATTTTAAACTATTAACATCATTCTGATCTTCAAGTAAATAGCTTATAGAACAGAAGTAGTTAATTTAGAGTTTTTAATGTTAAACTATTAACAAAATGCAAATCTTCAAGTAAATAACTTATAGAACAAAAGTAGTTATTTTAGGGTTTTCAATTTTAATCTATTAACAAAATTCTGATCTTCAAGTAAATAACTTAAGGAATTAAAGTATTAGTTATATAAAGTATATAAAGTATATAAAGTAACTATATAAAGTATTAGTTAGAAGATATTGATTTTAAATTGCTACAAAATTCTGTTCTTCAAGTAAATAACTTATAGAACAAAAGTAGTTATTTTAGAGTTTTCAATTTTAAACTATTAACAAAATTCTGATCTTCATGTAAATAACTTATAGAACAGAAGTAGTTAATTTAGAGTTTTTAATTTTAAACTATTAACAAAATTCTGATCTTCAAGTAAATAACTTATAGAACAGAAGTAGTAAATTTAGAGTTTTTAATTTTAAACTATTAACAAAATGCAGATCTCCAAGTAAATAACTTATAGAACAAAAGTAGTTATTTTAGGGTTTTCATTTTTAAACTATTAACAAAATTCTGATCTTCATGTAAATAACTTATAGAACAGAAGTAGTTAATTTAGAGTTTTTAATTTTAAACTATTAACAAAATTCTGATATTCAAGTAAATAACTTAAGGAACTAAAGTATTAGTTAGAAGATTTTGATTTTACATTGCTACAAAATTCTGTTCTTCAAGTAAATAACTTGTAGAACAGAAGTAGTTAATTTAGAGTTTTTAATTTTAAACTATTAACAAAATGGAGATCTCCAAGTAAATAACTTATAGAACAAAAGTAGTTATTTAAGGTTTTCATTTTTAAACTATTAACAAAATTCTGATCTTCATGTAAATAACTTATAGAACAGAAGTAGCTAATTTAGAGTTTTTAATTTTAAACTATTAACAAAATGCAAATCTTCAAGTAAATAACTTATAGAACAAAAGTAGTTATTTTAGGGTTTTCAATTTTAAACTATTAGCAAAATTCTGATCTTCAAGTAAATAACTTATAGAACAAAAGTAGTTATTTTAGGGTTTTCAATTTTAAACTATTAACAAAATACTGATCTTCATGTAAATAACTTATAGAACAAAAGTAGTTATTTTAGGGTATTCAATTTTAAACTATTAACAAAATTCTGATCTTCAAGTAAATAACTTAAGGAACTAAAGTATTAGTTAGAATATTTTGATTTTAAATTGCTACAAAATTTTGTTCTACAAGTAAATAACTTATAGAACAAAAGTAGTTATTTTAGAGTTTTCAATTTTAAACTATTAACAATATTCTGATCTTCAAGTAAATAATTTATAGAACAGAAGTAGTTAATTTAGAGTTTTTAATTTTAAACTGTTAACAAAATGCAGATCTTCAAGTAAATAACTTATAGAACAAAAGTAGTTATTTTAGAGTTTTCAATTTTAAACTATTAACAAAATACTGATCTTCATGTAAATAACTTAAAGAACTAAAGTATTAGTTTGAAGACTTCGATTTTAAATTGTCTACAAATTTCTGTTCTTTAAGTAAATAAATAAAAGAACAAAAGTAGTTAGATTATAGCTTTAATTTTAAACTATTAACAAAATGCAGATCTTCAAGTAAATAACTTATAGAAAAAAGTAGTTATTTTAGGGTTTTCAATTTTAAACTATTAGCAAAATTCTGATCTTCAAGTAAATAACTTATAGAACAGAAGTAGTTAATTTAGAGTTTTTAATTTTAAACTATTAACAAAATGCAGATCTTCAAGTAAATAACTTATAGAACAAAAGTAGTTATTTTAGGCTTTTCAATATTAAACTATTAACAAAATACTGATCTTCATGTAAATAACTTATTGAACAGAAGTAGTTAATTTAGAGTTATTAATTTTAAACTATTAACAAAATGCAGATCTTCAAGTAAATAACTTATAGAACAAAAGTAGTTATTTTAGGGTTTTCAATTTTAAACTATTAACAAAATACTGATCTTCATATACTTAACTTATAGAACAGAAGTAGTTAATTTAGAGTTTTTAATTTTAAACTATTAACAAAATGCAGATCTTCAAGTAAATAACTTATAGAACAAAAGTATTTATTTTAGGGTTTTCAATTTTAAACTATTAGCAAAATTCTGATCTTCAAGTAAATAACTTAAAGAACTAAAGTATTAGTTAGAAGATTTTGATTTTACATTGCTACAAAATTCTGTTCTTCAAGTAAATAACTTATAGAACAAAAGTAGTTATTTTAGGGTTTTCAATTTTAAACTATTAACAAAATTCTGATCTTCAAGTAAATAACTTAAGGAACTAAAGTATTAGTTAGAAGACTTTGATTTTAAATTGCTATTTTATATCATGATTTTATCTTTTTGTAAATAACTTAAAGAACTAAAGTATTAGTTTGAAGACTTCGATTTTAAATTGTCTACAAATTTCTGTTCTTTAAGTAAATAAATAAAAGAACAAAAGTAGTTAGATTATAGCTTTAATTTTAAACTATTAACAAAATGCAGATCTTCAAGTAAATAACTTATAGAAAAAAGTAGTTATTTTAGGGTTTTCAATTTTAAACTATTAGCAAAATTCTGATCTTCAAGTAAATAACTTATAGAACAGAAGTAGTTAATTTAGAGTTTTTAATTTTAAACTATTAACAAAATGCAGATCTTCAAGTAAATAACTTATAGAACAAAAGTAGTTATTTTAGGCTTTTCAATATTAAACTATTAACAAAATACTGATCTTCATGTAAATAACTTATTGAACAGAAGTAGTTAATTTAGAGTTATTAATTTTAAACTATTAACAAAATGCAGATCTTCAAGTAAATAACTTATAGAACAAAAGTAGTTATTTTAGGGTTTTCAATTTTAAACTATTAACAAAATACTGATCTTCATATACTTAACTTATAGAACAGAAGTAGTTAATTTAGAGTTTTTAATTTTAAACTATTAACAAAATGCAGATCTTCAAGTAAATAACTTATAGAACAAAAGTATTTATTTTAGGGTTTTCAATTTTAAACTATTAGCAAAATTCTGATCTTCAAGTAAATAACTTAAAGAACTAAAGTATTAGTTAGAAGATTTTGATTTTACATTGCTACAAAATTCTGTTCTTCAAGTAAATAACTTATAGAACAAAAGTAGTTATTTTAGGGTTTTCAATTTTAAACTATTAACAAAATTCTGATCTTCAAGTAAATAACTTAAGGAACTAAAGTATTAGTTAGAAGACTTTGATTTTAAATTGCTACAATATTCTGATCTTCAAGTAAATAACTTATAGAACAGAAGTAGTTATTTTAGGGTTTTCAATTTTAAACTATTAACAAAATACTGATCTTCATGTAAATAACTTATAGAACAGAAGTAGTTAATTTAGAGTTTTTAATTTTAAACTATTAACAAAATGCAGATCTTCAAGTAAATAACTTATAGAACAAAAGTAGTTATTTTAGGGTTTTCAATTTTAAACTATTAGCAAAATTCTGATCTTCAAGTAAATAACTTAAAGAACTAAAGTATTAGTTAGAAGATTTTGATTTTACATTGCTACAAAATTCTGTTCTTCAAGTAAATAACTTACAGAACAAAAGTAGTTATTTTAGAGTTTTCAATTTTAAACTATTAACAATATTCTGATCTTCAAGTAAATAACTTATAGAACAGAAGTAGTTGATTTAGAGTTTTTAATTTTAAACTATTAACAAAATGCAGATCCTCAAGTAAATAACTTATAGAACAAAAGTAGTTAATTTAGAGTTTTTAATTTTAAACTATTAACAAAATTCTGTTCTTCAAGTAAATAACTTATAGAACAAAAGTAGTTATTTTAGAGTTTTCAATTTTAAACTATTAACAAAATTCTGATCTTCAAGTAAATAACTTAAGGAACTAAAGTATTAGTTAGAATATTTTGATTTTAAATTGCTACAAAATTTTGTTCTACAAGTAAATAACTTATAGAACAAAAGTAGTTATTTTAGAGTTTTCAATTTTAAACTATTAACAAAATTCTGATCTTCAAGTAAATAACTTATAGAACAGAAGTAGTTAATTTAGAGTTTTTAATTTTAAACTGTTAACAAAATGCAGATCTTCAAGTAAATAACTTATAGAACAAAAGTAGTTATTTTAGAGTTTTCAATTTTAAACTATTAACAAAATACTGATTTTCATGTAAATAACTTAAAGAACTAAAGTATTAGTTTGAAGACTTCGATTTTAAATTGTCTACAAATTTCTGTTCTTTAAGTAAATAAATAAAAGAACAAAAGTAGTTAGATTATAGCTTTAATTTTAAACTATTAACAAAATGCAGATCTTCAAGTAAATAACTTATAGAAAAAAGTAGTTATTTTAGGGTTTTCAATTTTAAACTATTAGCAAAATTCTGATCTTCAAGTAAATAACTTATAGAACAGAAGTAGTTAATTTAGAGTTTTTAATTTTAAACTATTAACAAAATGCAGATCTTCAAGTAAATAACTTATAGAACAGAAGTAGTTATTTTAGGGTTTTCAATTTTAAACTATTAACAAAATTCTGATCTTCATGTAAATAACTTATAGAACAGAAGTAGTTAATTTAGAGTTTTTAATTTTAAGCTATTAACAAAATTCTGATCTTCAAGTAAATAACTTAAGGAACTAAAGTATTAGTTAGAAGATTTTGATTTTAAATTGCTACAAAATTCTGTTCTTCAAGTAAATAACTTATAGAACAAAAGTAGTTATTTTAGAGTTTTCAATTTTAAACTATTAACAACATTCTGATCTTCAAGTAAATAACTTATAGAACAGAAGTAGTTAATTTAGAGTTTTTAATTTTAAAGTATTAACAAATTGCAGATCTTCAAGTAAATAACTTATAGAACAAAAATAGTTATTTTAGGGTTTTCAGTTTTAAACTATTAACAAAATTCTGATCTTCAAGTAAATAACTTAAAGAACTAAAGTATTAGTTTGAAGATCTCGATTTTAAATTGTCTACAAATTTCTGTTCTTTAAGTAAAAAACTAAAAGAACAAAAGTAGTTAGTTTATAGCTTTAATTTGAAACTATTAACAAAATAGTGATTTTCAAATAAATAACTTATAGACCTGAAGTAGTTAACTTAGAGTTTTTAATTTTAAACTATTATCAAAATGCTGAATTTCAAGTAAATAACTTATAGAACAGAAGTAGTTAATTTAGAGTTTTTAATTTTAAACTAATAACAAAATGCAGATCTTCAAGTAAATAACTTATAGAACAAAAGTAGCTATGTTAGAGTTTTCAATTTTAAACTATTAACATCATTCTCATCTTCAAGTAAATAACTTATAGAACAGAAGTAGTTAATTTAGAGTTTTTAATGTTAAACTATTAACAAAATGCAAATCTTCAAGTAAATAACTTATAGAACAAAAGTAGCTATGTTAGAGTTTTCAATTTTAAACTATTAACATCATTCTCATCTTCAAGTAAATAACTTATAGAACAGAAGTAGTTAATTTAGAGTTTTTAATGTTAAACTATTAACAAAATGCAAATCTTCAAGTAAATAACTTATAGAACAAAAGTAGGTATTTTAGGGTTTTCAATTTTAAACTATTAACAATATTCTGATCTTCAAGTAAATAACTTATAGAACAGAAGTAGTTATTTTAGGGTTTTCAATTTTAAACTATTAACAAAATACTGATCTTCATGTAAATAACTTATAGAACAGAAGTAGTTAATTTAGAGTTTTTAATTTTAAACTATTAACAAAATGCAGATCTTCCAGTAAATAACTTATAGAACAATAGTAGTTATTTTAGGGTTTTCAATTTTAAACTATTAGCAAAATTCTGATCTTCAAGTAAATAACTTAAAGAACTAAAGAATTAGTTAGAAGATTTTGATTTTACATTGCTACACAATTCTGTTCTTCAAGTAAATAACTTATAGAACAAAGGTAGTTATTTTAGAGTTTTCAATTTTAAACTATTAACAATATTCTGATCTTCATGTAAATAACTTATAGAACAGAAGTAGTTAATTTAGAGTTTTTAATTTTAAACTATTAACAAAATGCAGATCTTCAAGTAAATAACTTATAGAACAAAAGTAGTTATTTTAGGGTTTTCAATCTTAAACTATTAACAAAATTCTGATCTTCAAGTAAATAACTTAAGGAATCAAAGTATTAGTTTGAAGATTATGATTTTAAATTGTCTACATAATTCTGTTCTTTAAGTAATTAACTAAAAGAACAAAAGTAGGTAGATTATAGCTTTAATTTTAAACTATTAACAAAATGCAGATCTTCAAGTAAATAACTTATAGAACAAAAGAAGTTATTTTAAGGTCTTCAATATTAAACTATTAACAAAATTCTGATCTTCATGTAAATAACTTATAGAACAGAAGTAGTTAATTTAGAGTTTTTAATTTTAAACTATTAACAAAATGCAGATCTTCAAGTAAATAACTTAAAGAACTAAAGTATTAGTGTGAAGATTTCGATTTTAAATTGTCTACAAATTTCTGTTCTTAAAGTAAATAACATATAGAACAGAAGTAGTTAATTTAGAGTTTTTAATTTTAAACTATTAACAAAATGCAGATCTTCAAGTAAATAACTTATAGAACAAAAGTAGTTATTTTAATGTTTTCAATTTTAAACTATTAGCAAAATTCTGATCTTCAAGTAAATAACTTAAAGAACTAAAGTATTAGTTAGAAGATTTTGATTTTACATTGCTACAAAATTCTGTTCTTCAAGTAAATAACTTATAGAACAAAAGTAGTTATTTTAGAGTTTTCAATTTTAAACTATTAACAGTATTCTGATCTTCAAGTAAATAACTTATAGAACAGAAGTAGTTAATTTAGAGTTTTTAATTTTAAACTATTAACAAAATGCAGATCTTCAAGTAAATAACTTATAGAACAAAAGTAGTTATTTTAGGGTTTTCAATTTTAAACTATTAACAAAATTCTGATCTTCAAGTAAATAACTTATAGAACAAAAGTAGTTATTTTAGGGTTTTCAATTTTAAACTATTAACAAAATTCTGATCTTCATGTAAATAACTTGTAGAACAGAAGTAGTTAATTTAGAGTTTTTAATTTTAAACTATTAACAAAATGCAGATCTTCAAGTAAATAACTTAAAGAACTAAAGTATTAGTTTGAAGATCTCGATTTTAATTTGTCTACAAATTTCTGTTCTTTAAGTAAAAAACTAAAAGAACAAAAGTAGTTAGTTTATAGCTTTAATTTGAAACTATTAACAAAATAGTGATTTTCAAATAAATAACTTATAGACCAGAAGTAGTTAACTTAGAGTTTTTAATTTTAAACTATTATCAAAATGCAGATCTTCAAGTAAATAACTTATAGAACAAAAGTAGTTATTTTAGGGTTTTCAATTTTAAACTATTAACAAAATTCTGATCTTCATGTAAATAACTTGTAGAACAGAAGTAGTTAATTTAGAGTTTTTAATTTTAAGCTATTAACAAAATTCTGATCTTCAAGTAAATAACTTAAGGAACTAAAGTATTAGTTAGAAGATTTTGATTTTAAATTGCTACAAAATTCTGTTTTTCAAGTAAATAACTTATAGAACAGAAGTAGTTAATTTAGAGTTTTTAATTTTAAACTATTAACAAAATGCAGATCTTCAAGTAAATAACTTAAAGAACTGAAGTATTAGTTTGAAGATCTCGATTTTAATTTGTCTACAAATTTCTGTTCTTTAAGTAAAAAACTAAAAGAACAAAAGTAGTTAGTTTATAGCTTTAATTTGAAACTATTAACAAAATAGTGATTTTCAAATAAATAACTTATAGACCAGAAGTAGTTAACTTAGAGTTTTTAATTTTAAACTATTATCAAAATGCAGATCTTCAAGTAAATAACTTATAGAACAAAAGTAGTTATTTTAGCGTTTTCAATTTTAAACTATTAACAAAATTCTGATCTTCATGTAAATAACTTAAAGAACTAAAGTATTAGTTTGAAGATCTCGATTTTAATTTGTCTACAAATTTCTGTTCTTTAAGTAAAAAACTAAAAGAACAAAAGTAGTTAGTTTATAGCTTTAATTTGAAACTATTAACAAAATAGTGATTTTCAAATAAATAACTTATAGACCAGAAGTAGTTAACTTAGAGTTTTTAATTTTAAACTATTATCAAAATGCAGATCTTCAAGTAAATAACTTATAGAACAAAAGTAGTTATTTTAGCGTTTTCAATTTTAAACTATTAACAAAATTCTGATCTTCATGTAAATAACTTATAGAACAGAAGTAGTTAATTTAGAGTTTTTAATTTTAAACTATTAACAAAATTCTGATCTTCAAGTAAATAACTTAAGGAACTAAAGTATTAGTTAGAAGATTTTGATTTTAAATTGCTACAAAATTCTGTTTTTCAAGTAAATAACTTATAGAACAGAAGTAGTTAATTTAGAGTTTTTAATTTTAAACTATTAACAAAATGCAGATCTTCAAGTAAATAACTTAAAGAACTAAAGTATTAGTTTGAAGATCTCGATTTTAATTTGTCTACAAATTTCTGTTCTTTAAGTAAAAAACTAAAAGAACAAAAGTAGTTAGTTTATAGCTTTAATTTGAAACTATTAACAAAATAGTGATTTTCAAATAAATAACTTATAGACCAGAAGTAGTTAACTTAGAGTTTTTAATTTTAAACTATTATCAAAATGCAGATCTTCAAGTAAATAACTTATAGAACAAAAGTAGTTATTTTAGGGTTTTCAATTTTAAACTATTAACAAAATTCTGATCTTCATGTAAATAACTTATAGAACAGAAGTAGTTAATTTAGAGTTTTTAATTTTAAGCTATTAACAAAATTCTGATCTTCAAGTAAATAACTTAAGGAACTAAAGTATTAGTTAGAAGATTTTGATTTTAAATTGCTACAAAATTCTGTTTTTCAAGTAAATAACTTATAGAACAGAAGTAGTTAATTTAGAGTTTTTAATTTTAAACTATTAACAAAATGCAGATCTTCAAGTAAATAACTTAAAGAACTAAAGTATTAGTTTGAAGATCTCGATTTTAATTTGTCTACAAATTTCTGTTCTTTAAGTAAAAAACTAAAAGAACAAAAGTAGTTAGTTTATAGCTTTAATTTGAAACTATTAACAAAATAGTGATTTTCAAATAAATAACTTATAGACCAGAAGTAGTTAACTTAGAGTTTTTAATTTTAAACTATTATCAAAATGCAGATCTTCAAGTAAATAACTTATAGAACAAAAGTAGTTATTTTAGGGTTTTCAATTTTAAACTATTAACAAAATTCTGATCTTCATGTAAATAACTTATAGAACAGAAGTAGTTAATTTAGAGTTTTTAATTTTAAGCTATTAACAAAATTCTGATCTTCAAGTAAATAACTTAAGGAACTAAAGTATTAGTTAGAAGATTTTGATTTTAAATTGCTACAAAATTCTGTTTTTCAAGTAAATAACTTATAGAACAGAAGTAGTTAATTTAGAGTTTTTAATTTTAAACTATTAACAAAATGCAGATCTTCAAGTAAATAACTTAAAGAACTGAAGTATTAGTTTGAAGATCTCGATTTTAATTTGTCTACAAATTTCTGTTCTTTAAGTAAAAAACTAAAAGAACAAAAGTAGTTAGTTTATAGCTTTAATTTGAAACTATTAACAAAATAGTGAATTTCAAATAAATAACTTATAGACCAGAAGTAGTTAACTTAGAGTTTTTAATTTTAAACTATTATCAAAATGCAGATCTTCAAGTAAATAACTTATAGAACAAAAGTAGTTATTTTAGCGTTTTCAATTTTAAACTATTAACAAAATTCTGATCTTCATGTAAATAACTTAAAGAACTAAAGTATTAGTTTGAAGATCTCGATTTTAATTTGTCTACAAATTTCTGTTCTTTAAGTAAAAAACTAAAAGAACAAAAGTAGTTAGTTTATAGCTTTAATTTGAAACTATTAACAAAATAGTGATTTTCAAATAAATAACTTATAGACCAGAAGTAGTTAACTTAGAGTTTTTAATTTTAAACTATTATCAAAATGCAGATCTTCAAGTAAATAACTTATAGAACAAAAGTAGTTATTTTAGCGTTTTCAATTTTAAACTATTAACAAAATTCTGATCTTCATGTAAATAACTTATAGAACAGAAGTAGTTAATTTAGAGTTTTTAATTTTAAACTATTAACAAAATGCAGATCTTCAAGTAAATAACTTATAGAACAAAAGTAGTTATTTTAGGGTTTTCAATTTTAAACTATTAACAAAATTCTGATCTTCATGTAAATAACTTATAGAACAGAAGTAGTTAATTTAGAGTTTTTAATTTTAAACTATTAACAAAATGCAGATCTTCAAGTAAATAACTTATAGAACAAAAGTAGTTTTTTTAGAGTTTTCAATTTTAAACTATTAACAACATTCTGATCTTCAAGTAAATAACTTATAGAACAGAAGTAGTTAATTTAGAGTTTTTAATTTTAAACTATTTACAAAATTCTGATCTTCAAGTAAATAACTTAAGGAACTAAAGTATTAGTTAGAAGATTTTGATTTTAAATTGCTACAAAATTCTGTTTTTCAAGTAAATAACTTATAGAACAGAAGTAGTTAATTTAGAGTTTTTAATTTTAAACTATTAACAGTATTCTGATCTTCAAGTAAATAACTTATAGAACAGAAGTAGTTAATTTAGAGTTTTTAATTTTAAACTATTAACAAAATGCAGAACTTCAAGTAAATAACTTATAGAACAAAAATAGTTATTTTAGGGTTTTCAATTTTAAACTATTAGCAAAATTCTAATCTTCAAGTAAATAACTTAAAGAACTAAAGTATTAGTTAGAAGATTTTGATTTTACATTGCTACAAAATTCTGTTCTTCAAGTAAATAACTTATAAAACAAAAGTAGTTATTTTAGAGTTTTCAATTTTAAACTATTAACAGTATTCTGATCTTCAAGTAAATAACTTATAGAACAGAAGTAGTTAATTTAGAGTTTTTAATTTTAAACTATTAACAAAATGCAGATCTTCAAGTAAATAACTTATAGAACAAAAGTAGTTATTTTAGGGTTTTCAATTTTAAACTATTAACAAAATTCTGATCTTAATGTAAATCACTTATTGAACAGAAGTAGTTAATTTAGAGTTTTTAATTTTAAACTATTAACAAAATGCAGATCTTCAAGTAAATAACTTATAGAACAAAAGTAGTTATTTTAGGGTTTTCAATTTTAAACTATTAACAAAATTCTGATCTTCATGTAAATAATTTATAGAACAGAAGTAGTTAATTTAGAGTTTTTAATTTTAAGCTATTAACAAAATTCTGATCTTCAAGTAAATAACTTAAGGAACTAAAGTATTAGTTAGAAGATTTTGATTTCAAATTGCTACAAAATTCTGTTCTTCAAGTAAATAACTTATAGAACAAAAGCAGTTATTTTAGAGTTTTCAATTTTAAACTATTAACTATATTCTGATCTTCAAGTAAATAACTTATAGAACAGAAGTAGTTAATTTAGAGTTTTTAATTTTAAACTATTAACAAAATGCAGATCTTCAAGTAAATAACTTATAGAACAAAAATAGTTATTTTAGGGTTTTCAATTTTAAACTATTAACAAAATTCTGATCTTTAAGTAAATAACTTAAAGAACTAAAGTATTAGTTTGAAGATCTCGATTTTAAATTGCTACAAATTTCTGTTCTTTAAGTAAAAAACTAAAAGAACAAAAGTAGTTAGTTTATAGCTTTATAATTTGAAACTATTAAAAAAATAGTGATTTTCAAATAAATAACTTATAGACCAGAAGTAGTTAACTTAGAGTTTTTAATTTTAAACTATTAACAAAATGCTGATCTTCAAGTAAATAACTTATAGAACAGAAGTAGTTAATTTAGAGTTTTTAATTTTAAACTAATAACAAAATGCAGATCTTCAAGTAAATAACTTATAGAACAAAAGTAATTATTATAGGGTTTTCAATTTTAAACTATTAACAATATTCTGATCTTCAAGTAAATAACTTATAGAACAGAAGTGGTTAATTTAGAGTTTTTAATTTTAAGCTATTAACAAAATGCAGATCTTCAAGTAAATAACTTATAGAACAAAAATAGTTATTTTAGGGTTTTCAATTTTAAACTATTAACAAAATACTGATCTTCATGAAATTAACTTATAGAACAGAAGTAGTTAATTTAGAGTTTTGAATTTTATACTATTAACAAAATGCAGATCTTCAAGTAAATAACTTAAGGAATCAAAGTATTAGTTTGAAGATTATGATTTTAAATTGTCTACATAATTCTGTTCTTTAAGTAATTAACTAAAAGAACAAAAGTAGTTAGATTATAGCTTTAATTTTAAACTATTAACAAAATGCAGATCTTCAAGTAAATAACTTATAGAACAAAAGAAGTTATTTTAAGGTTTTCAATATTAAACTATTAACAAAATTCTGATCTTCATGTAAATAACTTATAGAACAGAAGTAGTTAATTTAGAGTTTTTAATTTTAAACTATTAACAAAATGCAGATCTTCAAGTAAATAACTTAAAGAACTAAAGTATTAGTGTGAAGATTTCGATTTTAAATTGTCTACAAATTTCTGTTCTTTAAGTAAATAACATATAGAACAGAAGTAGTTAATTTAGAGTTTTTAATTTTAAACTATTAACAAAATGCAGATCTTCAAGTAAATAACTTATAGAACAAAAGTAGTTATTTTAATGTTTTCAATTTTAAACTATTAGCAAAATTCTGATCTTCAAGTAAATAACTTAAAGAACTAAAGTATTAGTTAGAAGATTTTGATTTTACATTGCTACAAAATTCTGTTCTTCAAGTAAATAACTTATAGAACAAAAGTAGTTATTTTAGAGTTTTCAATTTTAAACTATTAACAGTATTCTGATCTTCAAGTAAATAACTTATAGAACAGAAGTAGTTAATTTATAGTTTTTAATTTTAAACTATTAACAAAATGCAGATCTTCAAGTAAATAACTTATAGAACAAAAGTAGTTATTTTAGGGTTTTCAATTTTAAACTATTAACAAAATTCTGATCTTCATGTAAATAACTTATAGAACAGAAGTAGTTAATTTAGAGTTTTTAATTTTAAGCTATTAACAAAATTCTGATCTTCAAGTAAATAACTTAAGGAACTAAAGTATTAGTTAGAAGATTTTGATTTTAAATTGCTACAAAATTCTGTTCTTCAAGTAAATAACTTATAGAACAGAAGTAGTTAATTTAGAGTTTTTAATTTTAAACTATTAACAAAATGCAGATCTTCAAGTAAATAACTTAAAGAACTAAAGTATTAGTTTGAAGATCTCGATTTTAATTTGTCTACAAATTTCTGTTCTTTAAGTAAAAAACAAAAAGAACAAAAGTAGTTAGTTTATAGCTTTAATTTGAAACTATTAACAAAATAGTGATTTTCAAATAAATAACTTATAGACCAGAAGTAGTTAACTTAGAGTTTTTAATTTTAAACTATTATCAAAATGCAGATCTTCAAGTAAATAAATTATAGAACAAAAGTAGTTATTTTAGGGTTTTCAATTTTAAACTATTAACAAAATTCTGATCTTCATGTAAATAACTTATAGAACAGAAGTAGTTAATTTAGAGTTTTTAATTTTAAACTATTAACAAAATGCAGATCTTCAAGTAAATAACTTATAGAACAAAAGTAGTTATTTTAGGGTTTTCAATTTTAAACTATTAACAAAATTCTGATCTTCATGTAAATAACTTATAGAACAGAAGTAGTTAATTTAGAGTTTTTAATTTTAAACTATTAACAAAATGCAGATCTTCAAGTAAATAACTTATAGAACAAAAGTAGTTATTTTAGAGTTTTCAATTTTAAACTATTAACAACATTCTGATCTTCAAGTAAATAACTTATAGAACAGAAGTAGTTAATTTAGAGTTTTTAATTTTAAACTATTAACAAAATGCAGATCTTCAAGTAAATAACTTAAAGAACTAAAGTATTAGTTTGAAGATCTCGATTTTAATTTGTCTACAAATTTCTGTTCTTTAAGTAAAAAACTAAAAGAACAAAAGTAGTTAGTTTATTTATTTTTTTTTTTTTTATAGTTAAATGATTTAAATATACAATATAATTTAACTAATGAAAGTTAGTTATAAATACAAATTTAACAAAATATTAAACACTTTATAACATTAAAGATTAATTGTAGCCGAGAGGCAAAGCTGCTCCATCGTCAAAACCTAGTAATTCTTCACTAGGTCTCCATTTCATTCTAGCGCCTCGTATGCACATACTAGATGCACGTATAATGGCAAACGCTAATCGCGCCCTTAGTTAAGTAGTTAGTTTATAGCTTTAATTTGAAACTATTAACAAAATAGTGATTTTCAAATAAATAACTTATAGACCAGAAGTAGTTAACTTAGAGTTTTTAATTTTAAACTATTATCAAAATGCTGAATTTCAAGTAAATAACTTATAGAACAGAAGTAGTAAATTTAGAGTTTTTAATTTTAAACTAATAACAAAATGCAGATCTTCAAGTAAATAACTTATAGAACAAAAGTAATTATTTTAGGGTTTTCAATTTTAAACTATTAACAATATTCTGATCTTCAAGTAAATAACTTATAGAACAGAAGTGGTTAATTTAGAGTTTTTAATTTTAAACTATTAACAAAATGCAGAACTTCAAGTAAATAACTTATAGAACAAAAATAGTTATTTTAGGGTTTTCAATTTTAAACTATTAGCAAAATTCTAATCTTCAAGTAAATAACTTAAAGAACTAAAGTATTAGTTAGAAGATTTTGATTTTACATTGCTACAAAATTCTGTTCTTCAAGTAAATAACTTATAAAACAAAAGTAGTTATTTTAGAGTTTTCAATTTTAAACTATTAACAGTATTCTGATCTTCAAGTAAATAACTTATAGAACAGAAGTAGTTAATTTAGAGTTTTTAATTTTAAACTATTAACAAAATGCAGATCTTCAAGTAAATAACTTATAGAACAAAAGTAGTTATTTTAGGGTTTTCAATTTTAAACTATTAACAAAATTCTGATCTTCATGTAAATAACTTATTGAACAGAAGTAGTTAATTTAGAGTTTTTAATTTTAAACTATTAACAAAATCCAGATCTTCAAGTAAATAACTTATAGAACAAAAATAGTAATTGTAGGGTTTTCAATTTTAAACTATTAACAAAATTCTGATCTTCAAGTAAATAACTTAAAGAACTAAAGTATTAGTTTGAAGACTTCGATTTTAAATTGTCTACAAATTTCTGTTTTTTAAGTAAATAACTAAAAGAACAAAAGTAGTTAGATTATAGCTTTAATTTTAAACTATTAACAAAATGCAGATCTTCAAGTAAATAACTTATAGAACAAAAGTAGTTATTTTAGGGTTTTCAATTTTAAACTATTAGCAAAATTCTGATCTTCATGTAAATAACTTAAAGAACTAAAGTATTAGTTAGAAGATTTTGATTTTACATTGCTACAAAATTCTGTTCTTCAAGTAAATAACTTATAGAACAAGAGTAGTTATTTTAGAGTTTTCAATTTTGAACTATTAACAGTATTCTGATCTTCAAGTAATTAACTTATAGAACAGAAGTAGTTAATTTAGAGTTTTTAATTTTAAACTATTAACAAAATGCAGATCTTTAAGTAAATAACTTATAGAACAAAAGTAGTTATTTTAGGGTTTTCAATTTTAAACTATTAACAAAATTCTGATCTTCATGTAAATAACTTATAGAACAGAAGTAGTTAATTTAGAGTTTTTAATTTTAAACTATTAACAAAATGCAGATCTTTAAGTAAATAACTTATAGAACAAAAGTAGTTATTTTAGGGTTTTCAATTTTAAACTATTAACAAAATTCTGATCTTCATGTAAATAACTTATAGAACAGAAGTAGTTAATTAATAATTAGTTAATTAAGTAAATAACTTAAGGAACTAAAGTATTAGTTAGAAGATTTTGATTTTAAATTGCTACAAAATTCTGTTCTTCAAGTAAATAACTTATATAAATATAATATCAGTAATGAGCTAAGTTAACAATAAATCAAACAATAAATAAATAAATATTAGTTTGATTTATTGTTAACTTAGCTCATTACTGATATTATATTTATATAAATTTTCAAGAGCTAATAATTCTAATTATTTATTAAATAACTTATAGAACAAAAGTAGTTATTTTAGAGTTTTCAATTTTAAACTATTAACAAAATTCTGATCTTCAAGTAAATAACTTAAAGAACTAAAGTATTAGTTTGAAGATCTCGATTTTAAATTGTCTACAAATTTCTGTTCTTTAATTAAAAAACTAAAAGAACAAAAGTAGTTAGTTTATAGCTTTAATTTGAAACTATTAACAAAATAGTGATTTTCAAATAAATAACTTATAGACCAGAAGTAGTTAACTTAGAGTTTTTAATTTTAAACTATTAACAAAATGCTGATTTTCAAGTAAATAACTTATAGAACAGAAGTAGTTAATTTAGAGTTTTTAATTTTAAACTAATAACAAAATGCAGATCTTCAAGTAAATAACTTATAGAACAAAAGTAATTATTTTAGGGTTTTCAATTTTAAACTATTAACAATATTCTGATCTTCAAGTAAATAACTTATAGAACAGAAGTGGTTAATTTAGAGTTTTTAATTTTAAACTATTAACAAAATGCAGATCTTCAAGTAAATAACTTATAGAACAAAAATAGTTATTTTAGGGTTTTCAATTTTAAACTATTAACAAAATTCTGATCTTCAAGTAAATAACTTAAAGAACTAAAGTATTAGTTTGAAGATCTCGATTTTAAATTGTCTACAAATTTCTGTTCTTTAAGTAAAAAACTAAAAGAACAAAAGTAGTTAGTTAATAGCTTTAATTTGAAACTATTAACAAAATAGTGATTTTCAAATAAATAACTTATAGAACAGAAGCAGTTAATTTAGAGTTTTTAATGTTAAACTATTAACAAAATGCAAATCTTCAAGTAAATATAGAACAGATTCTGATATAGAACAGATTCTGGTCTTCAAGTAAATAACTTAAAGAACTAAAGTATTAGTTTGAAGACTTCGATTTTAAATTGTCTACAATTTTCTGTTCATTAAGTAAATAACTAAAAGAACAAAAGTAGTTAGATTATAGCTTTAATTTTAAACTATTAACAAAATGCAGATCTTCAAGTAAATAACTTATAGAACAAAAGTAGTTATTTTAGGGTTTTCAATTTTAAACTATTAGCAAAATTCTGATCTTCAAGTAAATAACTTAAAGAACTAAAGTATTAGTTAGAAGATTTTGATTTTACATTGCTACAAAATTCTGTTCTTCAAGTAAATAACTTATAGAACAAAAGTAGTTATTTTAGAGTTTTCAATTTTAAACTATTAACAGTATTCTGATCTTCAAGTAAATAACTTATAGAACAGAAGTAGTTAATTTAGAGTTTTTAATTTTAAACTATTAACAAAATGCAGATCTTTAAGTAAATAACTTATAGAACAAAAGTAGTTATTTTAGGGTTTTCAATTTTAAACTATTAACAAAATTCTGATATTCATGTAAATAACTTATAGAACAGAAGTAGTTAATTTAGAGTTTTTAATTTTAAACTATTAACAAAATGCAGATCTTCAAGTAAATAACTTATAGAACAAAAGTAGTTATTTTAGGGTTTTCAATTTTAAACTATTAACAAAATTCTGATCTTCATGTAAATAACTTATAGAACAGGAGTGGTTAATTTAGAGTTTTTAATTTTAAACTATTAACAAAATGCAGATCTTCAAGTAAATAACTTATAGAACAAAAATAGTTATTTTAGGGTTTTTAATGTTAAACTATTAACAAAATTCTGATCTTCAAGTAAATAACTTAAAGAACTAAAGTATTAGTTTGAAGATTTCGATTTTAAATTGTCTACAAATTTCTGTTCTTTAAGTAAAAAACTAAAAGAACAAAAGTAGTTAGTTTATAGCTTTAATTTGAAACTATTAACAAAATAGTGATTTTCAAATAAATAACTTATAGAACAGAAGTAGTTAATTTAGAGTTTTTAATGTTAAACTATTAACAAAATGCAAATCTTCAAGTAAATAACTTATAGAACAAATGTAGGTATTTTAGGGTTTTCAATTTTAAACTATTAACAAAATTCTGATCTTCAAGTAAATAACTTATAGAACAGAAGTAGTTAATTTAGAGTTTTTAATTTTAAACTATTAACAAAATGCAGATCTTCAAGTAAATAACTTATAGAACAAAAGTAGTTATTTTAGAGTTTTCTATTTTAAACTATTAACAACATTCTGATCTTCAAGTAAATAACTTATAGAACAGAAGTAGTTAATTTAGAGTTTTTAATTTTAAACTATTAACAAAATCCAGATCTTCAAGTAAATAACTTATAGAACAAAAATAGTAATTTTAGGGTTTTCAATTTTAAACTATTAACAAAATTCTGATCTTCAAGTAAATAACTTAAAGAACTAAAGTATTAGTTTGAAGACTTCGATTTTAAATTGTCTACAAATTTCTGTTCTTTAAGTAAATAACTAAAAGAACAAAAGTAGTTAGATTATAGCTTTAATTTTAAACTATTAACAAAATGCAGATCTTCAAGTAAATAACTTATAGAACAAAAGTAGTTATTTTAGGGTTTTCAATTTTAAACTATTAGCAAAATTCTAATCCTCAAGTAAATAACTTAAAGAACTAAAGTATTAGTTAGAAGATTTTGATTTTACATTGCTACAAAATTCTGTTCTTCAAGTAAATAACTTATAAAACAAAAGTAGTTATTTTAGAGTTTTCAATTTTAAACTATTAACAGTATTCTGATCTTCAAGTAAATAACTTATAGAACAGAAGTAGTTAATTTAGAGTTTTTAATTTTAAACTATTAACAAAATGCAGATCTTCAAGTAATTAACTTATAGAACAAAAGTAGTTATTTTAGAGTTTTCTATTTTAAACTATTAACACCATTCTGATCTTCAAGTAAATAACTTATAGAACAGAAGTAGTTAATTTAGAGTTTTTAATTTTAAACTATTAACAAAATCCAGATCTTCAAGTAAATAACTTATAGAACAAAAATAGTTATTTTAGGGTTTTCAATTTTAAACTATCAACAAAATTCTGATCTTCAAGTAAATAACTTAAAGAACTAAAGTATTAGTTTGAAGATCTCGATTTTAAATTGTCTACAAATTTCTGTTCTTTAAGTAAAAAACTAAAAGAACAAAAGTAGTTAGTTTATAGCTTTAATTTGAAACTATTAACAAAATAGTGATTTTCAAATAAATAACTTATAGACCAGAAGTAGTTAACTTAGAGTTTTTAATTTTAAACTATTAACAAAATGCTGATTTTCAAGTAAATAACTTATAGAACAGAAGTAGTTAATTTAGAGTTTTTAATTTTAAACTAATAACAAAATGCAGATCTTCAAGTAAATAACTTATAGAACAAAAGTAATTATTTTAGGGTTTTCAATTTTAAACTATTAACAATATTCTGATCTTCAAGTAAATAACTTATAGAACAGAAGTGGTTAATTTAGAGTTTTTAATTTTAAACTAATAACAAAATGCAGATCTTCAAGTAAATAACTTATAGAACAAAAATAGTTATTTTAGGGTTTTCAATTTTGAACTATTAACAAAATTCTGATCTTCAAGTAAATAACTTAAAGAACTAAAGTATTAGTTTGAAGATCTCGATTTTAAATTGTCTACAAATTTCTGTTCTTTAAGTAAAAAACTAAAAGAACAAAAGTAGTTAGTTTATAGCTTTAATTTGAAACTATTAACAAAATAGTGATTTTCAAATAAATAACTTATAGAACAGAAGTAGTTAATTTAGAGTTTTTAATGTTAAACTATTAGCAAAATTCTGATCTTCATGTAAATAACTTAAAGAACTAAAGTATTAGTTAGAAGATTTTGATTTTACATTGCTACAAAATTCTGTTCTTCAAGTAAATAACTTATAGAACAAAAGTAGTTATTTTAGAGTTTTCAATTTTGAACTATTAACAGTATTCTGATCTTCAAGTAATTAACTTATAGAACAGAAGTAGTTAATTTAGAGTTTTTAATTTTAAACTATTAACAAAATGCAGATCTTTAAGTAAATAACTTATAGAACAAAAGCAGTTATTTTAGGGTTTTCAATTTTAAACTATTAACAAAATTCTGATCTTCATGTAAATAACTTATAGAACAGAAGTAGTTAATTTATTAATTAGTTAATTAAGTAAATAACTTAAGGAACTAAAGTATTAGTTAGAAGATTTTGATTTTAAATTGCTACAAAATTCTGTTCTTCAAGTAAATAACTTATATAAATATAATATCAGTAATGAGCTAAGTTAACAATAAATCAAACAATAAATAAATAAATATTAGTTTGATTTATTGTTAACTTAGCTCATTACTGATATTATATTTATATAAATTTTCAAGAGCTAATAATTCTAATTATTTATTAAATAACTTATAGAACAAAAGTAGTTATTTTAGAGTTTTCAATTTTAAACTATTAACAAAATTCTGATCTTCAAGTAAATAACTTAAAGAACTAAAGTATTAGTTTGAAGATCTCGATTTTAAATTGTCTACAAATTTCTGTTCTTTAATTAAAAAACTAAAAGAACAAAAGTAGTTAGTTTATAGCTTTAATTTGAAACTATTAACAAAATAGTGATTTTCAAATAAATAACTTATAGACCAGAAGTAGTTAACTTAGAGTTTTTAATTTTAAACTATTAACAAAATGCTGATTTTCAAGTAAATAACTTATAGAACAGAAGTAGTTAATTTAGAGTTTTTAATTTTAAACTAATAACAAAATGCAGATCTTCAAGTAAATAACTTATAGAACAAAAGTAATTATTTTAGGGTTTTCAATTTTAAACTATTAACAATATTCTGATCTTCAAGTAAATAACTTATAGAACAGAAGTGGTTAATTTAGAGTTTTTAATTTTAAACTATTAACAAAATGCAGATCTTCAAGTAAATAACTTATAGAACAAAAATAGTTATTTTAGGGTTTTCAATTTTAAACTATTAACAAAATTCTGATCTTCAAGTAAATAACTTAAAGAACTAAAGTATTAGTTTGAAGATCTCGATTTTAAATTGTCTACAAATTTCTGTTCTTTAAGTAAAAAACTAAAAGAACAAAAGTAGTTAGTTTATAGCTTTAATTTGAAACTATTAACAAAATAGTGATTTTCAAATAAATAACTTATAGAACAGAAGTAGTTAATTTAGAGTTTTTAATGTTAAACTATTAACAAAATGCAAATCTTCAAGTAAATATAGAACAGATTCTGATATAGAACAGATTCTGGTCTTCAAGTAAATAACTTAAAGAACTAAAGTATTAGTTAGAAGATTTTGATTTTACATTGCTACAAAATTCTGTTCTTCAAGTAAATAACTTATAGAACAAAAGTAGTTATTTTAGAGTTTTCAATTTTGAACTATTAACAGTATTCTGATCTTCAAGTAATTAACTTATAGAACAGAAGTAGTTAATTTAGAGTTTTTAATTTTAAACTATTAACAAAATGCAGATCTTTAAGTAAATAACTTATAGAACAAAAGTAGTTATTTTAGGGTTTTCAATTTTAAACTATTAACAAAATTCTGATCTTCATGTAAATAACTTATAGAACAGAAGTAGTTAATTTAGTAATTAGTTAATTAAGTAAATAACTTAAGGAACTAAAGTATTAGTTAGAAGATTTTGATTTTAAATTGCTACAAAATTCTGTTCTTCAAGTAAATAACTTATATAAATATAATATCAGTAATGAGCTAAGTTAACAATAAATCAAACAATAAATAAATAAATATTAGTTTGATTTATTGTTAACTTAGCTCATTACTGATATTATATTTATATAAATTTTCAAGAGCTAATAATTCTAATTATTTATTAAATAACTTATAGAACAAAAGTAGTTATTTTAGAGTTTTCAATTTTAAACTATTAACAAAATTCTGATCTTCAAGTAAATAACTTAAAGAACTAAAGTATTAGTTTGAAGATCTCGATTTTAAATTGTCTACAAATTTCTGTTCTTTAATTAAAAAACTAAAAGAACAAAAGTAGTTAGTTTATAGCTTTAATTTGAAACTATTAACAAAATAGTGATTTTCAAATAAATAACTTATAGACCAGAAGTAGTTAACTTAGAGTTTTTAATTTTAAACTATTAACAAAATGCTGATTTTCAAGTAAATAACTTATAGAACAGAAGTAGTTAATTTAGAGTTTTTAATTTTAAACTAATAACAAAATGCAGATCTTCAAGTAAATAACTTATAGAACAAAAGTAATTATTTTAGGGTTTTCAATTTTAAACTATTAACAATATTCTGATCTTCAAGTAAATAAGTTATAGAACAGAAGTGGTTAATTTAGAGTTTTTAATTTTAAACTATTAACAAAATGCAGATCTTCAAGTAAATAACTTATAGAACAAAAATAGTTATTTTAGGGTTTTCAATTTTAAACTATTAACAAAATTCTGATCTTCAAGTAAATAACTTAAAGAACTAAAGTATTAGTTTGAAGATCTCCATTTTAAATTGTCTACAAATTTCTGTTCTTTAAGTAAAAAACTAAAAGAACAATAGTAGTTAGTTTATAGCTTTAATTTGAAACTATTAACAAAATAGTGATTTTCAAATAAATAACTTATAGAACAGAAGTAGTTAATTTAGAGTTTTTAATGTTAAACTATTAACAAAATGCAAATCTTCAAGTAAATATAGAACAGATTCTGATATAGAACAGATTCTGGTCTTCAAGTAAATAACTTAAAGAACTAAAGTATTAGTTTGAAGACTTCGATTTTAAATTGTCTACAATTTTCTGTTCATTAAGTAAATAACTAAAAGAACAAAAGTAGTTAGATTATAGCTTTAATTTTAAACTATTAACAAAATGCAGATCTTCAAGTAAATAACTTATAGAACAAAAGTAGTTATTTTAGGGTTTTCAATTTTAAACTATTAGCAAAATTCTGATCTTCAAGTAAATAACTTAAAGAACTAAAGTATTAGTTAGAAGATTTTGATTTTACATTGCTACAAAATTCTGTTCTTCAAGTAAATAACTTATAGAACAAAAGTAGTTATTTTAGAGTTTTCAATTTTAAACTATTAACAGTATTCTGATCTTCAAGTAAATAACTTATAGAACAGAAGTAGTTAATTTAGAGTTTTTAATTTTAAATTATTAACAAAATGCAGATCTTTAAGTAAATAACTTATAGAACAAAAGTAGTTATTTTAGGGTTTTCAATTTTAAACTATTAACAAAATTCTGATATTCATGTAAATAACTTATAGAACAGAAGTAGTTAATTTAGAGTTTTTAATTTTAAACTATTAGCAAAATGCAGATCTTCAAGTAAATAACTTATAGAACAAAAGTAGTTATTTTAGGGTTTTCAATTTTAAACTATTAACAAAATTCTGATCTTCATGTAAATAACTTATAGAACAGAAGTAGTTAATTTAGAGTTTTTAATTTTAAGCTATTAACTAAATTCTGATCTTCAAGTAAATAACTTAAGGAACTAAAGTATTAGTTAGAAGATTTTGATTTTAAATTGCTACAAAATTCTGTTCTTCAAGTAAATAACTTATAGAACAAAAGTAGTTATTTTAGAGTTTTCAATTTTAAACTATTAACAAAATTCTGATCTTCAATTAAATAACTTAAAGAACTAAAGTATTAGTTTAAAGATCTGGATTTTAAATTGTCTACACATTTCTGTTCTTTAAGTAAAAAACTAAAAGAACAAAAGTAGTTAGTTTATAGCTTTAATTTGAAACTATTAACAAAATAGTGATTTTCAAATAAATAACTTATAGACCAGAAGTAGTTAACTTAGAGTTTTTAATTTTAAACTATTAACAAAATGCTGATTTTCAAGTAAATAACTTATAGAACAGAAGTAGTTAATTTAGAGTTTTTAATTTTAAACTAATAACAAAATGCAGATCTTCAAGTAAATAACTTATAGAACAAAAGTAATTATTTTAGGGTTTTCAATTTTAAACTATTAACAATATTCTGATCTTCAAGTAAATAAATTATAGAACAGGAGTGGTTAATTTAGAGTTTTTAATTTTAAACTATTAACAAAATGCAGATCTTCAAGTAAATAACTTATAGAACAAAAATAGTTATTTTAGGGTTTTTAATGTTAAACTATTAACAAAATTCTGATCTTCAAGTAAATAACTTAAAGAACTAAAGTATTAGTTTGAAGATCTCGATTTTAAATTGTCTACAAATTTCTGTTCTTTAAGTAAAAAACTAAAAGAACAAAAGTAGTTAGTTTATAGCTTTAATTTGAAACTATCAACAAAATAGTGATTTTCAAATAAATAACTTATAGAACAGAAGTAGTTAATTTAGAGTTTTTAATGTTAAACTATTAACAAAATGCAAATCTTCAAGTAAATAACTTATAGAACAAATGTAGGTATTTTAGGGTTTTCAATTTTAAACTATTAACAAAATTCTGATCTTCAAGTAAATAACTTATAGAACAGAAGTAGTTAATTTAGAGTTTTTAATTTTAAACTATTAACAAAATGCAGATCTTCAAGTAAATAACTTATAGAACAAAAGTAGTTATTTTAGAGTTTTCTATTTTAAACTATTAACAACATTCTGATCTTCAAGTAAATAACTTATAGAACAAAAATAGTAATTTTAGGGTTTTCAATTTTAAACTATTAACAAAATTCTGATCTTCAAGTAAATAACTTAAAGAACTAAAGTATTAGTTTGAAGACTTCGATTTTAAATTGTCTACAAATTTATGTTCTTTAAGTAAATAACTAAAAGAACAAAAGTAGTTAGATTATAGCTTTAATTTTAACTATTAACAAAATGCAGATCTTCAAGTAAATAACTTATAGAACAAAAGTAGTTATTTTAGGGTTTTCAATTTTAAACTATTAGCAAAATTCTAATCCTCAAGTAAATAACTTAAAGAACTAAAGTATTAGTTAGAAGATTTTGATTTTACATTGCTACAAAATTCTGTTCTTCAAGTAAATAACTTATAAAACAAAAGTAGTTATTTTAGAGTTTTCAATTTTAAACTATTAACAGTATTCTGATCTTCAAGTAAATAACTTATAGAACAGAAGTAGTTAATTTAGAGTTTTTATTTTTAAACTATTAACAAAATGCAGATCTTCAAGTACTTAACTTATAGAACAAAAGTAGTTATTTTAGAGTTTTCTATTTTAAACTATTAACACCATTCTGATCTTCAAGTAAATAACTTATAGAACAGAAGTAGTTAATTTAGAGTTTTTAATTTTAAACTATTAACAAAATCCAGATCTTCAAGTAAATAACTTATAGAACAAAAATAGTTATTTTAGGGTTTTCAATTTTAAACTATCAACAAAATTCTGATCTTCAAGTAAATAACTTAAAGAACTAAAGTATTAGTTTGAAGACTTCAATTTTAAATTGTCTACAAATTTCTGTTCTTTAAGTAAATAACTAAAAGAACAAAAGTAGTTAGATTATAGCTTTAATTTTAAACTATTAACAAAAAGCAGATCTTCAAGTAAATAACTTATAGAACAAAAGTAGTTATTTTAGGGTTTTTAATTTTAAACTATTAGCAAAATTCTGATCTTCAAGTAAATAACTTAAAGAACTAAAGTATTAGTTAGAAGATTTTGATTTTACATTGCTACAAAATTCTGTTCTTCAAGTAAATAACTTATAGAACAAAAGTAGATATTTTAGAGTTTTCAATTTTAAACTATTAACAGTATTCTGATCTTCAAGTAAATAACTTATAGAACAGAAGTAGTTAATTTAGAGTTTTTAATTTTAAACTATTAGCAAAATGCAGATCTTTAAGTAAATAACTTATAGAACGAAAGTAGTTAATTTAGGGTTTTCAATTTTAAACTATTAACAAAATTCTGATCTTCATGTAAATAACTTATAGAACAGAAGTAGTTAATTTAGAGTTTTTAATTTTAAACTATTAACAAAATGCAGATCTTCAAGTAAATAACTTATAGAACAAAAGTAGTTATTTTAGGGTTTTCAATTTTAAACTATTAACAAAATTCTGATCTTCATGTAAATAACTTATAGAACAGAAGTAGTTAATTTAGAGTTTTTAATTTTAAGCTATTAACAAAATTCTGATCTTCAAGTAAATAACCTAAGGAACTAAAGTATTAGTTAGAAGATTTTGATTTTAAATTGCTACAAAATTCTGTTCTTCAAGTAAATAACTTATAGAACAAAAGTAGTTATTTTAGAGTTTTTAATTTTAAACTATTAACAAAATTCTGATCTTCAAATAAAGAACTTAAAGAACTAAAGTATTAGTTTGAAGATCTCGATTTTAAATTGTCTACAAATTTCTGTTCTTTAAGTAAAAAACTAAAAGAACAAAAGTAGTTAGTTTATAGCTTTAATTTGAAACTATTAACAAAATAGTGATTTTCAAATAAATAACTTATAGACCAGAAGTAGTTAACTTAGAGTTTTTAATTTTAAACTATTAACAAAATGCTGATTTTCAAGTAAATAACTTATAGAACAGAAGTAGTTAATTTAGAGTTTTTAATTTTAAACTAATAACAAAATGCAGATCTTCAAGTAAATAACTTATAGAACAAAAGTAATTATTTTAGGGTTTTCAATTTTAAACTATTAACAATATTCTGATCTTCAAGTAAATAACTTATAGAACAGAAGTGGTTAATTTAGAGTTTTTAATTTTAAACTAATAACAAAATGCAGATCTTCAAGTAAATAACTTAAAGAACTAAAGTATTAGTTTGAAGATCTCGATTTTAAATTGTCTACAAATTTCTGTTCTTTAAGTAAAAAACTAAAAGAACAAAAGTAGTTAGTTTATAGCTTTAATTTGAAACTATTAACAAAATAGTGATTTTCAAATAAATAACTTAATGAACAGAAGTAGTTAATTTAGAGTTTTTAATGTTAAACCATTAACAAAAAGCAGATCTTCAAGTAAATAACTTATAGAAGAAAAGTAGGTATTTTAGGGTTTTCAATTTTAAACTATTAACAAAATTCTGATCTTCAAGTAAATAACTTATAGAACAGAAGTAGTTAATTTAGAGTTTTTAATTTTAAACTATTAACAAAATTCTGATCTTCAAGTAAATAACTTAAAGAACTAAAGTATTAGTTTGAAGACTTCGATTTTAAATTGTCTACAAATTTCTGTTCTTTAAGTAAATAACTAAAAGAACAAAAGTAGTTAGATTATAGCTTTAATTTTAAACTATTAACAAAATGCAGATCTTCATGTAAATAACTTATAGAACAAAAATAGTTATTTTAGGGTTTTCAATTTTAAACTATTAGCAAAATTCTAATCTTCAAGTAAATAACTTAAAGAACTAAAGTATTAGTTAGAAGATTTTGATTTTACATTGCTACAAAATTCTGTTCTTCAAGTAAATAACTTGTAGAACAAAAGTAGTTATTTTAGGGTTTTCAATTTTAAACTATTAACAAAATTCTGATCTTCATGTAAATAACTTATAGAACAGAAGTAGTTAATTTAGAGTTTTTAATTTTAAGCTATTAACAAAATTCTGATCTTCAAGTAAATAACTTAAGGAACTAAAGTATTAGTTAGAAGATTTTGATTTCAAATTGCTCCAAAATTCTGTTCTTCAAGTAAATAACTTATAGAACAAAAGTAGTTATTTTAGAGTTTTCAATTTTAAACTATTAACAACATTCTGATCTTCAAGTAAATAACTTATAGAACTAAAGTAGTTATTTTAGAGTTTTTAATTTTAAACTATTAACAATATTCTGATCTTCAAGTAAATAACTTATAGAACAAAAGTAGTTATTTTAGAGTTTTCTTTTTTAAACTATTAACAACATTCTGATCTTCAAGTAAATAACTTATAGAACAGAAGTAGTTAATTTAGAGTTTTTAATTTTAAACTATTAACAAAATGCAGATCTTCAAGTAATTAACTTATAGAACAAAAATAGTTATTTTAGGGTTTTCAATTTTAAACTATTAACAAAATCTGATCTTCAAGTAATTAACTTAAAGAACTAAAGTATTAGTTTGAAGATCTCGATTTTAAATTGTCTACAAATTACTGTTCTTTAAGTAAAAAACTAAAAGAACAAAAGTAGTTAGTTTATAGCTTTAATTTGAAACTATTAACAAAATAGTGATTTTCAAATAAATAACTTATAAAACAAAAGTAGGTATTTTAGGGTTTTCAATTTTAAACTAATAACAAAATTCAGATCTTCAAGTAAATAACTTATAGAACAAAAGTAGTTATTTTAGGGTTTTCAAATTTAAACTATTAACAAAATGCTGATCTTCATTTAAATAACTTAAAGAACAGAAGTAGTTAATTTAGAGTTTTTAATTTTAAACTATTAACAAAATCCAGATTTTCAAGTAAATAACTTATAGAACAAACGTAGTTATTTTAGTATTTTTAATTTTGAACTATTAACAAAATTCTGATCTTCAAGTAAATAACTTAAAGAACTAAAGTATTAGTTTGAAGAATTTGATTTTAAATTGTCTACATATTTATGTTCTTTAAGTAAATACCTAAAAGAACAAAAGTAGTTAGAGTATAGCTTTAATTTTAAACTATTAACAAAATGCAGATCTTCAAGTAAATAACTTATAGAACAAAAGTAGTTATTTTAGGGTTTTCAATTTTAATCTATTAGCAAAATTCTGATCTTCAAGTAAATAACTTAAAGAACTAAAGTATTAGTTAGAAGATTTTAATTTTAAATTGCTACAAAATTCTGTTCTTCAAGTAAACAACTTATAGAACAAAAGTAGTTATTTTAGAGTTTTCAATTTTAAACTATTGACAACATTCTGATCTTCAAGTGAATAACTTAAAGAACTAAAGTATTAGTTAGAAGATTTTGATTTTAAATTGCTACAAAATTCTGTTCTTCAAGTAAATAACTTATAGAACAAAAGTAGCCATTTTAGAGTTTTCAATTTTAAACTATTAACAAAATTCTGATCTTCAAGTAAATAACTTATAGAACAGAAGTAGTTAATTTAGAGTTTTTAATTTTAAACTATTAACTAAATGCAGATCTTCAAGTAAATAACTTACAGAACAAAAGTAGTTATTTTAGGGTTTTCAATTTTAAACTATTAACAAAATTCTGATCTTTAAGTAAATAACTTAAGGAACTCAAGTATTAGTTAGAAGATTTTAATTTTATTTTGCTACAAAATTCTGATCTTCAAGTAAATAACTTATAGAACAAAAGTAGCTATTTTAGAGTTTTCAATTTTAAACTATTAACAAAATTCTGATCTTCAAGTAAATAACTTATAGAACAGAAGTAGTTAATTAAGAGTTTTTAATTTTAAACTATTAACAAAATGGAGATCTTCAAGTAAAAAACTTATAGAACAAAAATAGTTATTTTAGGGTTTTCAATTTTAAACTATTAGCAAAATTCTGATCTTCAAGTAAATAACTTAAAGAACTAAAGTATTAGTTAGAAGATTTTGATTTTAAATTGCTACAAAATTCTGTTCTTCAAGTAAATAACTTATAGAACAAAAATAGCTATTTTAGAGTTTTCAATTTTAAACTATTAGCAAAATTCTGATCTTCAAGTAGATAGCTTATAGAACAGAAGTAGTTAATTTAGAGTTTTTAATTTTAAACTATTAACAAAATGCAGATCTTCAAGTAAATAACTTATAGAACAAAAGTAGTTATTTTAGAGTTTTCTATTTTAAACTATTAACAACATTCTGATCTTCAAGTAAATAACTTATAGAACAGAAGTAGTTAATTTAGAGTTTTTAATTTTAAACTATTAACAAAATGCAGATCTTCAAGTAAATAACTTATAGAACAAAAATAGTTATTTTAGGGTTTTCAATTTTAAACTATTAACAAAATCTGATCTTCAAGTAATTAACTTAAAGAACTAAAGTATTAGTTTGAAGATCTCGATTTTAAATTGTCTACATATTTCTGTCCTTTAAGTAAAAAACTAAAAGAACAAAAGTAGTTAGTTTATAGCTTTAATTTGAAACTATTAACAAAATAGTGATTTTCAAATAAATAACTTATAGAACAGAAGTAGTTAATTTAGAGTTTTTAATGTTAAACTATTAACAAAAAGCAGATCTTCAAGTAAATAACTTATAGAAGAAAAGTAGGTATTTTAGGGTTTTCAATTTTAAACTATTAACAAAATTCTGATCTTCAAGTAAATAACTTATAGAACAGAAGTAGTTAATTTAGAGTTTTTAATTTTAAACTATTAACAAAATGCAGATCTTCAAGTAAATAACTTATAGTACAAAAGTAGTTATTTTAGAGTTTTCTATTTTAAACTATTAACAAAATTCTGATCTTCAAGTAAATAACTTAAAGAACTAAAGTATTAGTTTGAAGACTTCGATTTTAAATTGTCTACAAATTTCTGTTCTTTAAGTAAATAACTAAAAGAACAAAAGTAGTTAGATTATAGCTTTAATTTTAAACTATTAACAAAATGCAGATCTTCAAGTAAATAACTTATAGAACAAAAATAGTTATTTTAGGGTTTTCAATTTTAAACTATTAGCAAAATTCTAATCTTCAAGTAAATAACTTAAAGAACTAAAGTATTAGTTAGAAGATTTTGATTTTACATTGCTACAAAATTCTGTTCTTCAAGTAAATAACTTGTAGAACAAAAGTAGTTATTTTAGGGTTTTCAATTTTAAACTATTAACAAAATTCTGATCTTCATGTAAATAACTTATAGAACAGAAGTAGTTAATTTAGAGTTTTTAATTTTAAGCTATTAACAAAATTCTGATCTTCAAGTAAATAACTTAAGGAACTAAAGTATTAGTTAGAAGATTTTGATTCCAAATTGCTACAAAATTCTGTTCTTCAAGTAAATAACTTATAGAACAAAAGTAGTTATTTTAGAGTTATCAATTTTAAACTATTAACAACATTCTGATCTTCAAGTAAATAACTTATAGAACAGAAGTAGTTAATTTAGAGTTTTTAATTTTAAACTATTAACAAAATGCAGATCTTCAAGTAAATAACTTATAGAACAAAAGTAGTTATTTTAGAGTTTTCTATTTTAAACTATTAACAACATTCTGATCTTCAAGTAAATAACTTATAGAACAGAAGTAGTTAATTTAGAGTTTTTAATTTTAAACTATTAACAAAATGCAAATCTTCAAGTAAATAACTTATAGAACAAAAATAGTTATTTTAGGGTTTTCAATTTTAAACTATTAACAAAATCTGATCTTCAAGTAATTAACTTAAAGAACTAAAGTATTAGTTTGAAGATCTCGATTTTAAATTGTCTACAAATTACTGTTCTTTAAGTAAAAAACTAAAAGAACAAAAGTAGTTAGTTTATAGCTTTAATTAGAAACTATTAACAAAATAGTGATTTTCAAATAAATAACTTATAGAACAAAAGTAGGTATTTTAGGGTTTTCAATTTTAAACTAATAACAAAATTCAGATCTTCAAGTAAATAACTTATAGAACAAAAGTAGTTATTTTAGGGTTTTCAAATTTAAACTATTAACAAAATGCTGATCTTCATGTAAATAACTTAAAGAACAGAAGTAGTTAATTTAGAGTTTTTAATTTTAAACTATTAACAAAATCCAGATCTTCAAGTAAATAACTTATAGAACAAACGTAGTTATTTTAGTATTTTTAATTTTGAACTATTAACAAAATTCTGATCTTCAAGTAAATAACTTAAAGAACTAAAGTATTAGTTTGAAGAATTTGATTTTAAATTGTCTACATATTTATGTTCTTTAAGTAAATACCTAAAAGAACAAAAGTAGTTAGAGTATAGCTTTAATTTTAAACTATTAACAAAATGCAGATCTTCAAGTAAATAACTTATAGAACAAAAGTAGTTATTTTAGGGTTTTCAATTTTAATCTATTAGCAAAATTCTGATCTTCAAGTAAATAACTTAAAGAACTAAAGTATTAGTTAGAAGATTTTAATTTTAAATTGCTACAAAATTCTGTTCTTCAAGTAAACAACTTATAGAACAAAAGTAGTTATTTTAGAGTTTTCAATTTTAAACTATTGACAACATTCTGATCTTCAAGTGAATAACTTAAAGAACTAAAGTATTAGTTAGAAGATTTTGATTTTAAATTGCTACAAAATTCTGTTCTTTAAGTAAATAACTTATAGAACAAAAGTAGCCATTTTAGAGTTTTCAATTTTAAACTATTAACAAAATTCTGATCTTCAAGTAAATAACTTATAGAACAGAAGTAGTTAATTTAGAGTTTTTAATTTTAAACTATTAACTAAATGCAGATCTTCAAGTAAATAACTTACAGAACAAAAGTAGTTATTTTAGGGTTTTCAATTTTAAACTATTAACAAAATTCTGATCTTTAAGTAAATAACTTAAGGAACTCAAGTATTAGTTAGAAGATTTTAATTTTATTTTGCTACAAAATTCTGATCTTCAAGTAAATAACTTATAGAACAAAAGTAGCTATTTTAGAGTTTTCAATTTTAAACTATTAACAAAATTCTGATCTTCAAGTAAATAACTTATAGAACAGAAGTAGTTAATTAAGAGTTTTTAATTTTAAACTATTAACAAAATGGAGATCTTCAAGTAAAAAACTTATAGAACAAAAATAGTTATTTTAGGGTTTTCAATTTTAAACTATTAGCAAAATTCTGATCTTCAAGTAAATAACTTAAAGAACTAAAGTATTAGTTAGAAGATTTTGATTTTAAATTGCTACAAAATTCTGTTCTTCAAGTAAATAACTTATAGAACAAAAATAGCTATTTTAGAGTTTTCAATTTTAAACTATTAACAAAATTCTGATCTTCAAGTAGATAGCTTATAGAACAGAAGTAGTTAATTTAGAGTTTTTAATTTTAAATTATTAACAAAATGCAGATCTTCAAGTAAATAACTTATAGAACAAAAGTAGTTATTTTAGAGTTTTCTATTTTAAACTATTAACAACATTCTGATCTTCAAGTAAATAACTTATAGAACAGAAGTAGTTAATTTAGAGTTTTTAATTTTAAACTATTAACAAAATGCAGATCTTCAAGTAAATAACTTATAGAACAAAAATAGTTATTTTAGGGTTTTCAATTTTAAACTATTAACAAAATCTGATCTTCAAGTAATTAACTTAAAGAACTAAAGTATTAGTTTGAAGATCTCGATTTTAAATTGTCTACATATTTCTGTCCTTTAAGTAAAAAACTAAAAGAACAAAAGTAGTTAGTTTATAGCTTTAATTTGAAACTATTAACAAAATAGTGATTTTCAAATAAATAACTTATAGAACAGAAGTAGTTAATTTAGAGTTTTTAATGTTAAACTATTAACAAAAAGCAGATCTTCAAGTAAATAACTTATAGAAGAAAAGTAGGTATTTTAGGGTTTTCAATTTTAAACTATTAACAAAATTCTGATCTTCAAGTAAATAACTTATAGAACAGAAGTAGTTAATTTAGAGTTTTTAATTTTAAACTATTAACAAAATGCAGATCTTCAAGTAAATAACTTATAGTACAAAAGTAGTTATTTTAGAGTTTTCTATTTTAAACTATTAACAAAATTCTGATCTTCAAGTAAATAACTTAAAGAACTAAAGTATTAGTTTGAAGACTTCGATTTTAAATTGTCTACAAATTTCTGTTCTTTAAGTAAATAACTAAAAGAACAAAAGTAGTTAGATTATAGCTTTAATTTTAAACTATTAACAAAATGCAGATCTTCAAGTAAATAACTTATAGAACAAAAATAGTTATTTTAGGGTTTTCAATTTTAAACTATTAGCAAAATTCTAATCTTCAAGTAAATAACTTAAAGAACTAAAGTATTAGTTTGAAGATTTTGATTTTACATTGCTACAAAATTCTGTTCTACAAGTAAATAACTTGTAGAACAAAAGTAGTTATTTTAGGGTTTTCAATTTTAAACTATTAACAAAATTCTGATCTTCATGTAAATAACTTATAGAACAGAAGAAGTTAATTTAGAGTTTTTAATTTTAAGCTATTAACAAAAATCTGATCTTCAAGTAAATAACTTAAGGAACTAAAGTATTAGTTAGAAGATTTTGATTTCAAATTGCTACAAAATTCTGTTCTTCAAGTAAATAACTTATAGAACAAAAGTAGTTATTTTAGAGTTTTCAATTTTAAACTATTAACAACATTCTGATCTTCAAGTAAATAACTTATAGAACAGAAGTAGTTAATTTAGAGTTTTTAATTTTAAACTATTAACAAAATGCAGATCTTCAAGTAAATAACTTATAGAACAAAAGTAGCTATTTTAGAGTTTTCAATTTTAAACTATTAACAAAATTCTGATCTTCAAGTAAATAACTTATAGAACAAAAGTATCTATTTTAGAGTTTTCAATTTTAAACTATTGACAACATTCTGATCTTCAAGTGCATAACTTAAAGAACTAAAGTAATAGTAAGAAGATTTTGATTTTAAATTGCTACAAAATTCTGTTCTTCAAGTAAATAACTTATAGAACAAAAGTAGCTATTTTAGAGTTTTCAATTTTAAACTATTAACAAAATTCTGATCTTCAAGTAAATAACTTATAGAACAGAAGTAGTTAATTTAGAGTTTTTAATTTTAAACTATTAACAAAATGGAGATCTTCAAATAAAAAACTTATAGAACAAAAATAGTTATTTTAGGGTTTTCAATTTTAAACTATTAGCAAAATTCTGATCTTCAAGTAAATAACTTAAAGAACTAAAGTATTAGTTAGAAGATTTTGATTTTAAATTGCTACAAAGTTCTGTTCTTCAAGTAAATAACTAATAGAACAAAAGTAGCTAATTTAGAGTTTTCAATTTTAAACTATTAACAAAATTCTGATCTTCAAGTAGATAACTTATAGAACAGAAGTAGTTAATTTAGAGTTTTTAATTTTAAACTATTAACAAAATGCAGATCTTCAAGTAAATAACTTATAGAACAAAATTAGTTATTTTAGGGTTTTCAATTTTAAACTATTAACAAAATTCTGATCTTCATGTAAATAACTTATAGAACAGAAGTAGTTAATTTAGAGTTTTTAATTTTAAACTATTAACTAAATGCAGATCTTCAAGTAAATAACTTATAGAACAAAAGTAGTTATTTTAGGGTTTTCAATTTTAAACTATTAACAAAATTCTGATCTTTAAGTAAATAACTAAAGGAACTAAAGTATTAGTTAAAAGATTTTAATTTTAAATTGCTACAAAATTCTGTTCTTCAAGTAAATAACTTATAGAACAGAAGTAGTTAATTTATAGTTTTTAATTTTAAACTATTAACAAAATTCTGATCTTCAAGTAAATAACTTATAGAACAGAAGTAGTTAATTTAGAGTTTTTAATTTTAAACTATTAACAAAATGCAGATCTTCAAGTAAATAACTTATAGAACAAAAGTAGTTATTTTAGGGTTTTCAATTTTAATCTATTAGCAAAATTCTGATCTTTAAGGAAATAACTTAAAGAACTAAAGTATTAGTTAGAAGATTTTGATTTTAAATTGCTACAAAATTTTGTTCTTCAAGTAAATAACTTATAGAACAAAAGTAGTTATTTTAGAGTTTTCAATTTTAAACTATTAACAAAATTCTGATCTTCAAGTAAATAACTTATAGAACTGAAGTATATAATTTAGAGTTTTTAATTTTGAACTATTAACAAATTGCAGATCTTCATGTAAATAACTTATAGAACAAAAGTAGTTATTTTAGGGTTTTCAATTTTAAACTATTAACAAAATTCTGATCTTCATGTAAATAACTTATAGAACAGAAGTAGTTAATTTAGAGTTTTTAATTTTAAACTATTAACTAAACGCAGATCTTCAAGTAAATAATTTATAGAACAAAAGTAGTTATTTTAGGGTTTTTAATTTTAAACTATTAATAAAATTCTGATCTTTAAGTAAATGACTTAAGGAACTAAAGTATTAGTTAGAAGATTTTAATTTTTAATTGCTACAAAATTCTGTTCTTCAAGTAAATAACTTATAGAACAAAAGTAGCTATTTTAGAGTTTTCAATTATAAACTATTAACAAAATTCTGATCTTCAAGTAAATAACTTATAGAACAGAAGTAGTTAATGTAGAGTTTTTAATTTCAAACCATTAACAAAATGCAGCTCTTCAAGTAAATAACTTATAGAACAAAAATAGGTATTTTATGGTTTTCAATTTTAAACTATTAACAAAATTCTGATCTTCAAGTAAATAACTTAAAGAACTAAAGTATTAGTTTGAAGATTTCGATTTTAAATTGTCTACAAATTTCTGTTCTTTAAGTAAATAATTAAAAGAACAAATGTAGTTAGTTTAGAGCTTTAATTTTAAACTATTAACAATATACTGATTTACAAGTAAAAACTTATAGACCAGAAGTAGTTAATTTAGAGTTTTTAATTTGTAACTATTAACAAAATGCTGACCTTCAAGTAAATAACTTATAGAACAGAAGTAGTTAATTTAGAGTTTTTAATTTTAAACTATTAACAAAATGCAGATCTTCAAGTAAATAACTTATAGAACAAAAGTAGTTATTTTAGGGTTTTCAATTTTAAACTATTAACAAAATGCTGATCTTCATGTAAATAACTTAAAGAACAGAAGTAGTTAATTTAGAGTTTTTAATTTTAAACTATTAAGAAAATCCAGATCTTCAAGTAAATAACTTATAGAACAAACGTAGTTATTTTAGTATTTTCAATTTTGAACTATTTACAAAATTCTGATCTTCAAGTAAATAACTTAAAGAACTAAAGTATTAGTTTGAAGATTTTGATTTTAAATTGTCTACATATTTATGTTCTTTAAGTAAATACCTAAAAGAACAAAAGTAGTTAGAGTATAGCTTTAATTTTAAACTATTAACAAAATGGAGATCTTCAAGTAAAAAACTTATAGAACAAAAATACTTATTTTAGGGTTTTCAATTTTAAACTATTAGCAAAATTCTGATCTTCAAGTAAATAACTTAAAGAACTAAAGTATTAGTTAGAAGATTTTGATTTTAAATTGCTACAAAATTCTGTTCTTCAAGTAAATAACTTATAGAACAAAAGTAGCTATTTTAGAGTTTTCAATTTTAAACTATTAACAAAATTCTGATCTTCAAGTAAATAACTTATACAACAGAAGTAGTTAATTTAGAGTTTTTAATTTTAAACTATTAACAAAATGCAGATCTTCAAGTAAATAACTTATAGAACAAAAGTAGTTATTTTAGGGTTTTCAATTTTAAACTATTAACAAAATTCTGATCTTCATGTAAATAACTTATAGAACAGAAGTAGTTAATTTAGAGTTTTTAATTTTAAACTATTAACTAAACGCAGATCTTCAAGTAAATAATTTATAGAACAAAAGTAGTTATTTTAGGGTTTTTAATTTTAAACTATTAATAAAATTCTGATCTTTAAGTAAATGACTTAAGGAACTAAAGTATTAGTTAGAAGATTTTAATTTTTAATTGCTACAAAATTCTGTTCTTCAAGTAAATAACTTATAGAACAAAAGTAGCTATTTTAGAGTTTTCAATTATAAACTATTAACAAAATTCTGATCTTCAAGTAAATAACTTATAGAACAGAAGTAGTTAATTTAGAGTTTTTAATTTCAAACCATTAACAAAATGCAGCTCTTCAAGTAAATAACTTATAGAACAAAAATAGGTATTTTATGGTTTTCAATTTTAAACTATTAACAAAATTCTGATCTTCAAGTAAATAACTTAAAGAACTAAAGTATTAGTTTGAAGATTTCGATTTTAAATTGTCTACAAATTTCTGTTCTTTAAGTAAATAACTAAAAGAACAAAAGTAGTTAGTTTATAGCTTTAATTTTAAACTATTTACAAAATAGTGATTTTCAAGTAAATAACTTATAGACCAGAAGTAGTTAATTTAGAGTTTTTAATTTTAAACTATTAACAGAATGCTGATCTGCAAGTAAATAACTTATAGAACAGAAGCAGGTAATTTAAAGTTTTAAATTTTAAACTATTAACAAAATGCAGATCTTCAAGTAAATAACTTATAGAACAAAAGTAGTTATTTTAGGGTTTTCAATTTTAAACTATTAACAAAATTCTGATCTTCAAGTAAATAACTTATAGAACAGAAGTAGTTAATTTAGAGTTTTTAATTTTAAACTATTAACAAAATGCAGATCTTCAAGTAAATAACTTATAGAACAAAAGTTGTTATTTTAGGGTTTTCAATTTTAAACTATTAACAACATTCTGATCTTCAAGTAAATAACTTATAGAACAGAAGTAGTTATTTTAGAGTTTTTAATTTTAAACTATTAACAAAATGCAGATCTTCAAGTAAATAACTTATAGAACAAAAATAGTTATTTTAGGGTTTTCAATTTTAAACTATTAACAAAATTCTGATCTTCAAGTAAATAACTTATAGAACAGAAGTAGGTAATTTAGAGTTTTAAATTTTAAACTATTAACAAAATGCAGATCTTCAAGTAAATAACTTATAGAACAAAAGTAGTTATTTTAGGGTTTTCAATTTTAAACTATTAACAAAATTCTGATCTTCAAGTAAATAACTTAAAGAACTAAAGTATTAGTTTGAAGATTTCGATTTTAAATTGTCTACAAATTTCTGTTCTTTAAGTAAATAACTTCCCAAGCAGCATTTTGAAGCTGAAAAACAGCAACTTGCTGGCTGTAAGCTTTGTTTCGCAGCTGGTACCGCTGGGGCAGCTAGTCAAATAGCGCTTAAAATGCAGCATATTTGCAGCATATTGGCTAAAATGGCCCACTTTTTTTTAGCAGAAAGCCAGCTATTTTTAATGCTGACAGCGAGCTGCGCCAGCTGTCTGACAGCCAGCAATTTGCTTGCTAAAAGCGAGATATTTTTAAGCAAATAGCGCGCTTTGACAGCTAGCTGACAGCCTACAATTAGCTTGCTGAAAGTGAGATATTTTTAAGCTAATAGCGCGCTTTGACAGCTAGCTGACAGTCAGCAATTACCTTGCTAAAATTGCTAGCTATTTATAGCAGCCGTAATTTATTTAAAATGTTGTAAATAAATCGAATTTTAAAAAAAATTATTTTTTAAATAAAAAATTTTATTTTACAGCTTTATTTTTATATATAATTTAAATTCTTGATGATTGTTTTTTTATTCGTAGTAATCTGTAATTTTAAATACAATTTTGTAAATTAATCCTTTTTACTTTATCATACGAAGTCTGAAAAAGTATTGTAATCGTGCAGAAAAAAGAAATTGAGATTTTGATGAATTTAGTCATTTTGGGGTCCCAGAAGCTGAAAATCATCATTTCCAAAAAATGTCTATATGTATGTATGTGTGTATGTAAGTGGTCAAATTTTGTGTGCGCTCTACCTCAAAAAGTAATAAGAATTTTTTAACAAAATTTTGTATTTAGTACATAAATATTGAGACTTAGAGCTGATTAGATTTTGGTTAAAATCGGTACACGGAAAAGCAAAAAAAAACAATATTTTGTAAATTAAAAACAATTTCTTTTTCTTATTTTTAAAATTTTATTTTTTTATTATATTCTTCTCCAAATTAATAATAAAAAAGTATTAATCAATAATCGTGTAAATATCCTACTTTTGGTTATATAGTTTTTACAAATTAAAAAAAAACAATTTTTTTCTTATTTTTAAAATTTTATTTCTTTATTATAATTATTTCCCTCCAAAATAATAATTTTTTAAAATTTATTATTTAAAAGTATGATAAAGTTATGGGCATGGCCACATCAGATTTTTTTTATTTACCCATGTGATTGATGTTTCGGCTTTTATTTATATTAAATCCACAATTTTTGTAAATTAATCCTCTTTTACTTACCTTATATGATGGTCGTTGAAAATCTATAATATTAAATTTAATTTTGAAAATAAATTTTATTTTTACTTACCTTGACTGGAATTTGAACTCCTTACCTTCGCACTGTGAAGCCACTACTTACCGTGCACAGCTACGGGGGGTTGTATATTTGGCATTGTGAAAAATCTTCGATCAAATAAACACACAAAAATAACTATATAATCAAATAACCGCACTGACACGTGTTACAATAATGTTAGGTAGTTAACCGTTTCTTAAGATACATAACCCGTTATGCGGGGTTAAAACACAAGTGCCAAATTTATAAAAACAAGAACAACAAATTTAAAAAGATTTAAATTAATTTTTAAACTTTAATTAATAGCATTTTGCAAAAAACAGAAAGTGCTATAATTATATTAATTGTGTTAATTACCGATTCACACTTCTAACTAAAATTCGAATTACATATAACAGTTTGACTCAGTATAGCGGATTTAAGCAATTTATTACAGGGGGGTAACAAAATAAAGATTAGGCAACTTCTGGATGTTTAGATTTAAAATCTTTGAAGTGCAAACTGTGGTTTCTGCGTAAGTACAAATGTGTAAAAATTAAATAAAAATACTGTTTAGTTATATAATAGTTATTATGTAAGGTCACCAATTGAAACATCTTGTTTAAAATGTATTTATTTTCAATGGGGGGGGGGGGCTACCCCTATTTCCCTCACGCTGGTTCTAGTTTGATGACGATTTACTTTGTTAATTTACCTTAGTTAATTTAGAATCTTTATCCCTTATATAAAAAAGACTTGTAACTTAGCTAAATAATCAAAAATTGCGTTCTTTAATAGGTAGCAAAAGACATTAACAAATTTTTTTTTTTAATTGTGGCACCTCCTGTATTGGTATTTTTATTACTGTAATAAATTAATTAATGAGTTTAAAATATCTTAAAAATTCCCAAAATAGTTTTAGAAATTTCAAGCGCGTCATAATTGATAAAAAATTGATGTTTATATATTTTTAATTGAGAGGGGGGTGTCTAAATTTCCTTTACCCTGGATCTGCCACTGGTTCGTTTCGCGTTTATTAACAAAATTAAAATTAATATAATAGATTTTCAACCACCATCATATAAGATTAGTAGAAGAGGATTAATTTACAAAAATTGTGGAGTTAATATAAATAAAAGCCGAAACATCAATCACATGGGTAAATAATAAAAAAGAATTAATTTACAAAATTGTATTTAAAATTACAGATTACTACGAATAAAAAACTATCATCAAGAATTTAAATTATATAAAAAAATAAAGCTGTAAAATAAAATTTGTCATTTAAAAAATAATTTTTTTTTAAATTCGATTTATTTACAAAATTTTAAATAAATTACGGCTGCTATAAATAGCTAGCAAAATTTTAGCAATTTTAGCAAGGTATGATGATTGTCAGCTAGCTGCCGAAGCGCGTTATTAGCTTAAAAATATCTCGCTTTTAGCAAGCAAATTGCTGGCTGTCAGACAGCTGGCGCAGCTCGCAGTCAGCATTAAAAATATTTGGCTTTCTGCTAAAAAAAAGTGGGCCATTTTAGCAATATTGCAGCAAATATGCTGCATTTTAAGCGCTATTTGGCTTATTGCCGCAGCTGTGCCAACTGCGAAACAAAGCTTAAGCTTTATTAATAATAAAGCTTAATAATTATTACAGCCAGCAATTTGCTGTTTTTCAACTTCAAAACGTTTACTTGGGACTTTGGGACTTTTCCCAAATTAACCATAGGTTAATTTAGAATCTTTTAATTTAGAATATTTAGAATAATTTAGAATATTATTAATTAATCGTGTAGGGCCAATCCTTGCCTTGGTAACACCTGAAATTTGTTATACTTACTTATCTAAGTTTTGCCTTAAACTTGATTTTTAAATGTCGATTAGTAGCCAAACCTCGGCAATTTTTAAGAGCTATTTCAGCTTGCTGTCAGAAAGCTATTTTTTTACAGCTATTAGCACGCTTTTAGCTTGCCATTTATTTTTAGAGCTATTATTTTCTTTCAGCGCACCATTTCAGCTTCCTGCCAGCAAGCTATTTTTGCGAGATATTAGCGTGCTTTCAGCGCGCCATTTCAGCTTGCTGTCAGCAAGCTATTTTTTAGAGCTATTAGCGCGCTTTCAGTGGGTCATTTCAGCTTGCTGCCAGCAAGCTATTTTTAAGAGCTATTATATAGCTGATTAGCAGCTGTTTTGCTAAATTGATCACCGCTGGCAAAATAGCAATGAATTGCTTGCTTCCAGCAAGCAAATAATCAGCTATTGAATTTCGCAGCTGCTTTTCAGCTAGAAATGCTGCTTGGGTTATAGAACAGAAGTAGTTAATTTAGAGTTTTTAATTTTAAACTATTAACAAAATGCAGATCTTCAAGTAAATAACTTATAGAACAAAAGTAGTTATTTTAGGGTTTTCAATTTTAAACTATTAACAAAATTCTGATCTTCATGTAAATAACTTATAGAACAGAAGTAGTTAATTTAGAGTTTTTAATTTTAAACTATTAACTAAATGCAGATCTTCAAGTAAATAACTTAGAGAACAAAAGTCGTTATTTTAGGGTTTTCAATTTTAAACTATTAACAAAATTCTGATCTTTAAGTAAATAACTTAAGGAACTAAAGTATTAGTTAGAAGATTTTAATTTAAAATTGCTACAAAATTCTTTTCTTCAAGTAAATAACTTATAGAACAGAAGTAGTTAATTTAGAGTTTTTAATTTTAAACTATTAACAAAATGCAGATCTTCAAGTAAATAACTTATAGAACAAACGTAGTTATTTTAGTATTTTCAATTTTGAACTATTAACAAAATTCTGATCTTCAAGTAAATAACTTAAAGAACTAAAGTATTAGTTTGAAGATTTTGATTTTAATTGTCTACATATTTCTGTCCTTTAAGTAAATAACTAAATGAACAAAAGTAGTTAGAGTATAGCTTTAATTTTAAACTATTAACAAAATGCAGATCTTCAAGTAAATAACTTATAGAACAAAAGTAGTTATTTTAGGGTTTTCAATTTTAAACTATTAGCAAAATTCTGATCTTCAAGTAAATAACTTAAAGAACTAAATTATTAGTTAGAAGATTTTGATTTTAAATTGCTTCAAAATTCTTTTCTTCAAGTAAATAACTTATAGAACAAAAGTGGTTATTTTAGGGTTTTCAATTGTAAACTATTAACAAAATTCTGATCTTCAAGTAAATAACTTAAGGAACTAAAGTATTAGTTAGAAGATTTTTATTTTAAATTGCTACAAAATTCTGTTCTTCAAGTAAATAACTTATAGAACAAAAGTAGTTATTTTAGAGTTTTCAATTTTAAACTATTAAGAAAATTCTGATCTTCAAGTAAATAACTTATAGAACAGAAGTAGTTGATTTAGAGTTTTTAATTTTAAACTATTAACAAAATTCTGATCTTCAAGTAAATAACTTAAGGAACTAAAGTATTAGTTAGAAGATTTTGATTTTAAATTGCTACAAAATGCTGTTCTTCAAGTAAATAACTTATAGAACAGAAGTAGTTGATTTAGAGTTTTTAATTTTAAACTATTAACAAAGTTCTGATCTTCAAGTAAATAACTTAAGGAACTAAAGTATTAGTTAGAAGATTTTTATTTTAAATTGCTACAAAATTCTGTTCTTCAAGTAAATAACTTATAGAACAAAAGTAGTTATTTTAGAGTTTTCAATTTTAAACTATTAAGAAAATTCTGATCTTCAAGTAAATAACTTATAGTACAGAAGTAGTTAATTTCGAGTTTTTAAATTTAAACTATTAACAAAATGCAAATCTTCAAGTAAATAACTTATAGAATAAAAGTAGTTATTTTAGGGTTTTCAATTTTAAACTATTAACAAAATTCTGATCTTCATGTAAATAACTTATAGAACAGAAGTAGTTAATTTAGAGTTTTTAATTTTAAACTATTAACAAAATTCTGATCTTCAAGTAAATAACTTAAAGAACCAAAGTATTAGTTTGAAGATTTCGATTTTAAATTGTCTACAAATTTCTGTTCTTTAAGTAAATAACTTATAGAACAGAAGTAGTTAATTTAGAGTTTTTAATTTTAAACTATTAACAAAATGCAGATCTTCAAGTAAATAACTTATAGAACAAAAGTAGTTATTTTAGGGTTTTCAATTTTAAACTATTAACAAAATTCTGATCTTAATGTAAATAACTTATAGAACAGAAGTTGTTAATTTAGAGTTTTTAATTTTAAACTATTAACTAAATGCAGATCTTCAAGTAAATAACTTAGAGAACAAAAGTCGTTATTTTAGGGTTTTCAATTTTAAACTATTAACAAAATACTGATCTTTAAGTAAATAACTTAAGGAACTAAAGTATTAGTTAGAAGATTTTAATTTAAAATTGCTACAAAATTCTTTTCTTCAAGTAAATAACTTATAGAACAGAAGTAGTTAATTTAGAGTTTTTAATTTTAAACTATTAACAAAATGCAGATCTTCAAGTAAATAACTTATAGAACAAACGTAGTTATTTTAGTATTTTCAATTTTGAACTATTAACAAAATTCTGATCTTCAAGTAAATAACTTAAAGAACTAAAGTATTAGTTTGAAGATTTTGATTTTAATTGTCTACATATTTCTGTCCTTTAAGTAAATAACTAAATGAACAAAAGTAGTTAGAGTATAGCTTTAATTTTAAACTATTAACAAAATGCAGATCTTCAAGTAAATAACTTATAGAACAAAAGTAGTTATTTTAGGGTTTTCAATTTTAAACTATTAGCAAAATTCTGATCTTCAAGTAAATAACTTAAAGAACTAAATTATTAGTTAGAAGATTTTGATTTTAAATTGCTTCAAAATTCTTTTCTTCAAGTAAATAACTTATAGAACAAAAGTAGTTATTTTAGGGTTTTCAATTGTAAACTATTAACAAAATTCTGATCTTCAAGTAAATAACTTAAGGAACTAAAGTATTAGTTAGAAGATTTTTATTTTAAATTGCTACAAAATTCTGTTCTTCAAGTAAATAACTTATAGAACAAAAGTAGTTATTTTAGAGTTTTCAATTTTAAACTATTAAGAAAATTCTGATCTTCAAGTAAATAACTTATAGAACAGAAGTAGTTGATTTAGAGTTTTTAATTTTAAACTATTAACAAAATTCTGATCTTCAAGTAAATAACTTAAGGAACTAAAGTATTAGTTAGAAGATTTTGATTTTAAATTGCTACAAAATGCTGTTCTTCAAGTAAATAACTTATAGCACAAAAGTAGTTATTTTAGAGTTTTCAATTTTAAACTATTAACAACATTCTGAACTTCAAGTAAATAACTTATAGAACAGAAGTAGTTGATTTAGAGTTTTTAATTTTAAACTATTAACAAAATTCTGATCTTCAAGTAAATAACTTAAGGAACTAAAGTATTAGTTAGCAGATTTTTATTTTAAATTGCTACAAAATTCTGTTCTTCAAGTAAATAACTTATAGAACAAAAGTAGTTATTTTAGAGTTTTCAATTTTAAACTATTAAGAAAATTCTGATCTTCAAGTAAATAACTTATAGTACAGAAGTAGTTAATTTCGAGTTTTTAAATTTAAACTATTAACAAAATGCAAATCTTCAAGTAAATAACTTATAGAATAAAAGTAGTTATTTTAGGGTTTTCAATTTTAAACTATTAACAAAATTCTGATCTTCATGTAAATAACTTATAGAACAGAAGTAGTTAATTTAGAGTTTTTAATTTTAAACTATTAACAAAATGCAGATCTTCAAGTAAATAACTTATAGAACAAAAGTAGTTATTTTAGGGTTTTCAATTTTAAACTATTAACAAAATTCTGATCTTCAAGTAAATAACTTAAGGAACTAACGTATTAGTTAGAAGATTTTTATTTTAAAGTGCTACAAAATTCTGTTCTTCAAGTAAATAACTTATAGAACAAAAGTAGGTATTTTAGAGTTTTCAATTTTAAACTATTAACAAAATGCAGATCTTTAAGTAAATAACTTATAGAACAAAAATAGTTATTTTAGGGTTTTCAATTTTTAACTATTAACAAAATTCTGATCTTCATGTAAATAACTTATAGAACAGAAGTAGTTAATTTAGAGTTTTTAATTTTAAACTATTAAACAAATTCAGATCTTTAAGTAAATAATTTATAGAACAAAAATAGTTATTTTAGGGTTTTCAATTTAAAACTATTAACAAAATTCTGATCTTCATGTAAATAACTTATAGAACAGAAGTAGTTAATTTAGGGTTTTTAATTTTAAACTATTAACAAATTGCAGATCTTCAAGTAAATAACTTATACAACAAAAGTTGTTATTTTAGGGTTTTCAATTTTAAACTATTAACAAAATTCTGATCTTCAAGTAAATAACTTAAAGAACTAAAGTATTAGTTTGAAGATTTTGATTTTAAATTGTCTACATATTTCTGTTCTTTAAGTAAATAACTAAAAGAACAATAGTAGTTAGATTATAGCTTTAATTTTAAACTATTAACAAAATGCAAATCTTCAAGTAAATAACTTATAGAACAAAAGTAGTTATTTTAGGGTTTTCAATTTTAAACTATTAACAAAATTCTGATCTTCAAGTAAATAACTTATAGAACAAAAGTAGTTATTTTAGGGTTTTCAATTTTAAACTATTAACAAAATGCAGATCTTCAAGTCAATAACTTATAGAACAAAAGTAGTTATTTTAGGGTTTTCAATTTTAAACTATTAACAAAATTCTGATCTTCAAGTAAATAACTTAAGGAACTAAAGTATTAGTTAGAAGATTTTGATTTTAAACTGCTTCAAAATTCTGTTCTTCAAGTAAATAACTTATAGAACAAAAGTAGTTATTTTAGGGTTTTCAATTTTAAACTATTAACAAAATTCTGATCTTCAAGTTAATAACTTAAAGAACTAAAGTATTAGTTTGAAGATTTTGATTTTAATTGTCTACATATTTCTGTCCTTTAAGTAAATAACTAAATGAACAAAAGTAGTTAGAGTATAGCTTTAATTTTAAACTATTAACAAAATGCAGATCTTCAAGTAAATAACTTATAGAACAAAAGTAGTTATTTTAGGGTTTTCAATTTTAAACTATTAGCAAAATTCTGATCTTCAACTAAATAACTTAAAGAACTAAATTATTAGTTAGAAGATTTTGATTTTAAATTGCTTCAAAATTCTTTTCTTCAAGTAAATAACTTATAGAACAAAAGTAGTTATTTTAGGGTTTTCAATTTTAAACTATTAACAAAATTCTGATCTTCAAGTAAATAACTTAAGGAACTAAAGTATTAGTTAGAAGATTTTTATTTTAAATTGCTACAAAATTCTGTTCTTCAAGCAAATAACTTATAGAACAAAAGTAGTTATTTTAGAGTTTTCAATTTTAAACTATTAAGAAAATTCTGATCTTCAAGTAAATAACTTATAGAACAAAAGTAGTTATTTTAGAGTTTTCAATTTTAAACTATTAACAAAATTCTGATCTTCAAGTAAATAACTTAAGGAACTAAAGTATTAGTTAGAAGATTTTTATTTTAAATTGCTACAAAATTCTGTTCTTCAAGTAAATAACTTATAGAACAAAAGTAGATATTTTAGAGTTTTCAATTTTAAACTATTAAGAAAATTCTGATCTTCAAGTAAATAACTTATAGTACAGAAGTAGTTAATTTGGAGTTTTTAAATTTAAACTATTAACAAATTGCAAATCTTCAAGTAAATAACTTATAGAATAAAAGTAGTTATTTTAGGGTTTTCAATTTTAAACTATTAACAAAATTCTGATCTTCATGTAAATAACTTATAGAACAGAAGTAGTTAATTTAGAGTTTTTAATTTTAAACTATTAACAAAATGCAGATCTTTAAGTAAATAACTTATAGAACAAAAGTAGTTATTTTAGGGTTTTCAATTTTAAACTATTAGCAAAATTCTGATCTTCAAGTAAATAACTTATAGTACAGAAGTAGTTAATTTCGAGTTTTTAAATTTAAACTATTAACAAAATGCAAATCTTCAAGTAAATAACTTATAGAATAAAAGTAGTTATTTTAGGGTTTTCAATTTTAAACTATTAACAAAATTCTGATCTTCATGTAAATAACTTATAGAACAGAAGTAGTTAATTTAGAGTTTTTAATTTTAAACTATTAACAAAATGCAGATCTTCAAGTAAATAACTTATAGAACAAAAGTAGTTATTTTAGGGTTTTCAATTTTAAACTATTAACAAAATTCTGATCTTCAAGTAAATAACTTAAGGAACTAACGTATTAGTTAGAAGATTTTTATTTTAAAGTGCTACAAAATTATGTTCTTCAAGTAAATAACTTATAGAACAAAAGTAGGTATTTTAGAGTTTTCAATTTTAAACTATTAACAAAATGCAGATCTTTAAGTAAATAACTTATAGAACAAAAATAGTTATTTTAGGGTTTTCAATTTTTAACTATTAACAAAATTCTGATCTTCATGTAAATAACTTATAGAACAGAAGTAGTTAATTTAGAGTTTTTAATTTTAAACTATTAAACAAATTCAGATCTTTAAGTAAATAATTTATAGAACAAAAATAGTTATTTTAGGGTTTTCAATTTAAAACTATTAACAAAATTCTGATCTTCATGTAAATAACTTATAGAACAGAAGTAGTTAATTTAGGGTTTTTAATTTTAAACTATTAACAAATTGCAGATCTTCAAGTAAATAACTTATACAACAAAAGTTGTTATTTTAGGGTTTTCAATTTTAAACTATTAACAAAATTCTGATCTTCAAGTAAATAACTTAAAGAACTAAAGTATTAGTTTGAAGATTTTGATTTTAAATTGTCTACATATTTCTGTTCTTTAAGTAAATAACTAAAAGAACAATAGTAGTTAGATTATAGCTTTAATTTTAAACTATTAACAAAATGCAAATCTTCAAGTAAATAACTTATAGAACAAAAGTAGTTATTTTAGGGTTTTCAATTTTAAACTATTAACAAAATTCTGATCTTCAAGTAAATAACTTATAGAACAAAAGTAGTTATTTTAGGGTTTTCAATTTTAAACTATTAACAAAATGCAGATCTTCAAGTAAATAACTTATAGAACAAAAGTAGTTATTTTAGGGTTTTCAATTTTAAACTATTAACAAAATTCTGATCTTCAAGTAAATAACTTAAGGAACTAAAGTATTAGTTAGAAGATTTTGATTTTAAACTGCTTCAAAATTCTGTTCTTCAAGTAAATAACTTATAGAACAAAAGTAGTTATTTTAGGGTTTTCAATTTTAAACTATTAACAAAATTCTGATCTTCAAGTTAATAACTTAAAGAACTAAAGTATTAGTTTGAAGATTTTGATTTTAATTGTCTACATATTTCTGTCCTTTAAGTAAATAACTAAATGAACAAAAGTAGTTAGAGTATAGCTTTAATTTTAAACTATTAACAAAATGCAGATCTTCAAGTAAATAACTTATAGAACAAAAGAAGTTATTTTAGGGTTTTCAATTTTAAACTATTAGCAAAATTCTGATCTTCAACTAAATAACTTAAAGAACTAAATTATTAGTTAGAAGATTTTGATTTTAAATTGCTTCAAAATTCTTTTCTTCAAGTAAATAACTTATAGAACAAAAGTAGTTATTTTAGGGTTTTCAATTTTAAACTATTAACAAAATTCTGATCTTCAAGTAAATAACTTAAGGAACTAAAGTATTAGTTAGAAGATTTTTATTTTAAATTGCTACAAAATTCTGTTCTTCAAGCAAATAACTTATAGAACAAAAGTAGTTATTTTAGAGTTTTCAATTTTAAACTATTAAGAAAATTCTGATCTTCAAGTAAATAACTTATAGAACAAAAGTAGTTATTTTAGAGTTTTCAATTTTAAACTATTAACAAAATTCTGATCTTCAAGTAAATAACTTAAGGAACTAAAGTATTAGTTAGAAGATTTTTATTTTAAATTGCTACAAAATTCTGTTCTTCAAGTAAATAACTTATAGAAAAAAAGTAGATATTTTAGAGTTTTCAATTTTAAACTATTAAGAAAATTCTGATCTTCAAGTAAATAACTTATAGTACAGAAGTAGTTAATTTGGAGTTTTTAAATTAAAACTATTAACAAATTGCAAATCTTCAAGTAAATAACTTATAGAATAAAAGTAGTTATTTTAGGGTTTTCAATTTTAAACTATTAACAAAATTCTGATCTTCATGTAAATAACTTATAGAACAGAAGTAGTTAATTTAGAGTTTTTAATTTTAAACTATTAACAAAATGCAGATCTTTAAGTAAATAACTTATAGAACAAAAGTAGTTATTTTAGGGTTTTCAATTTTAAACTATTAGCAACATTCTGATCTACAAGTAAATAACTTAAAGAACTAAAGTATTAGTTAGAAGATTTTGATTTTAAATTGCTACAAAATTCTGTTCTTCAAGTAAATAACTTATAGAACAAAAGTAGTTATTTTATAGCTTTAATTTTAAACTATTAACAAAATAGTGATTTTCAAGTAAATAACTAATAGAACAAAAGTAGTTAGTTTATAGCTTTAATTTTAAACTATTAACAAAATAGTGATTTTCAAGTAAATAACTTATAGAACAAAAATACTTATTTTAGGGTTTTCAATTTTAAACTATTAGCAAAATTCTGATCTTCAAGTAAATAACTTAAAGAACTAAAGTATTAGTTAGAAGATTTTGATTTTAAATTGCTACAAAATTCTGTTCTTCAAGTAAATAACTTATAGAACAAAAGTAGCTATTTTAGAGTTTTCAATTTTAAACTATTAACAAAATTCTGATCTTCAAGTAAATAACTTATAGAACAGAAGTAGTTAATTTAGAGTTTTTAATTTTAAACTATTAACAAAATGCAGATCTTCAAGTAAATAACTTATAGAACAAAAGTAGTTATTTTAGGGTTTTCAATTTTAAACTATTAACAAAATTCTGATCTTCATGTAAATAACTTATAGAACAGAAGTAGTTAATTTAGAGTTTTTAATTTTAAACTATTAACTAAATACAGATCTTCAAGTAAATAACTTAGAGAACAAAAGTCGTTATTTTAGGGTTTTCAATTTTAAACTATTAACAAAATTCTGATCTTTAAGTAAATAACTTAAGGAACTAAAGTATTAGTTAGTAGATTTTAATTTAAAATTGCTACAAAATTCTTTTCTTCAAGTAAATAACTTATAGAACAGAAGTAGTTAATTTAGAGATTTTAATTTTAAACTATTAATAAAATGCAGATCTTCAAGTAAATAACTTATAGAACAAACGTAGTTATTTTAGTATTTTCAATTTTGAACTATTAACAAAATTCTGATCTTCAAGTAAATAACTTAAAGAACTAAAGTATTAGTTTGAAGATTTTGATTTTAAATTGTCTACATATTTCTGTTCTATAAGTAAATAACTAAAGGAACAAAAGTAGTTAGAGTATAGCTTTAATTTTAAACTATTAACAAAATGCAGATCTTCAAGTAAATAACTTATAGAACAAAAGTAGTTATTTTAGGGTTTTCAATTTTAAACTATTAGCAAAATTCTGATCTTCAAGTAAATAACTTAAAGAACTAAATTATTAGTTAGAAGATTTTTATTTTAAATTGCTACAAAATTCTGTTCTTCAAGTAAATAACTTATAGAACAGAAGTAGTTAATTTAGAGTTTTTAAATTTAAACTATTAACAAAATGCAAATATTCAAGTAAATAACTTATAGAATAAAAGTAGTTATTTTAGGGTTTTCAATTTTAAACTATTAACAAAATTCTGATCTTCATGTAAATAACTTATAGAACAGAAGTAGTTAATTTAGAGTTTTTAATTTTAAACTATTAACAAAATGCAGATCTTCAAGTAAATAACTTATAGAACAAAAGTAGTTATTTTAGGGTTTTCAATTTTAAGCTATTAACAAAATACTGATCTTCAAGTAAATAACTTAAGGAACTAAAGTATTAGTTAGAAGATTTTTATTTTAAAGTGCTACAAAATTCTGTTCTTCAAGTAAATAACTTATAGAACAAAAGTAGGTATTTTAGAGTTTTCAATTTTAAACTATTAACAAAATGCAGATCTTTAAGTAAATAACTTATAGAACAAAAATAGTTATTTTAGGGTTTTCAATTTTAAACTATTAACAAAATTCTGATCTTCATGTAAATAACTTATAGAACAGAAGTAGTTAATTTAGAGTTTTTAATTTTAAACTATTAACAAAATTCAGATCTTTAAGTAAATAACTTATAGAACAAAAATAGTTATTTTAGGGTTTTCAATTTTAAACTATTAACAAAATTCTGATCTTCATGTAAATAACTTATAGAACAGAAGTAGTTAATTTAGGGTTTTTAATTTTAAACTATTAACAAAATGCAGATCTTCAAGTAAATAACTTATAGAAAAAAAGTAGTTATTTTAGGGTTTTCAATTTTAAACTATTAACAAAATTCTGATCTTCAAGTATATAACTTAAAGAACTAAAGTATTAGTTTGAAGATTTTGATTTTAAATTGTCTACATATTTCTGTTCTTTAAGTAAATAACTAAAAAAACAATAGTAGTTAGATTATAGCTTTAATTTTAAATTATTAACAAAATGCAAATCTTCTAGTAAATAACTTATAGAACAAAAGTAGTTATTTTAGGGTTTTCAATTTTAAACTATTAACAAAATTCTGATCTTCAAGTAAATAACTTATAGAACAAAAGTAGTTATTTTAGGGTTTTCAATTTTAAACTATTAACAAAATGCAGATCTTCAAGTAAATAACTTATAGAACAAAAGTAGTTATTTTAGGGTTTTCAATTTTAAACTATTAACAAAATTCTGATCTTCAAGTAAATAACTTAAGGAACTAAAGTATTAGTTAGAAGATTTTTATTTTAAATTGCTACAAAATTCTGTTCTTCAAGTAAATAACTTATAGAACAAAAGTAGTTATTTTAGAGTTTTCAATTTTAAACTATTAAGAAAATTCTGATCTTCAAGTAAATAACTTATAGTACAGAAGTAGTTAATTTGGAGTTTTTAAATTTAAACTATTAACAAAATGCAAATCTTCAAGTAAATAACTTATAGAATAAAAGTAGTTATTTTAGGGTTTTCAATTTTAAACTATTAACAAAATTCTGATCTTCATGTAAATAACTTATAGAACAGAAGTAGTTAATTTAGAGTTTTTAATTTTAAACTATTAACAAAATGCAAATCTTCAAGTAAATAACTTATAGAATAAAAGTAGTTATTTTAGGGTTTTCAATTTTAAACTATTAACAAAATTCTGATCTTCAAGTAAATAACTTAAGGAACTAAAGTATTAGTTAGAAGATTTTGATTTTAAACTGCTTCAAAATTCTGTTCTTCAAGTAAATAACTTATAGAACAAAAGTAGTTATTTTAGGGTTTTCAATTTTAAACTATTAACAAAATTCTGATCTTCAAGTTAATAACTTAAAGAACTAAAGTATTACTTTGAAGATTTTGATTTTAATTGTCTACATATTTCTGTCCTTTAAGTAAATAACTAAATGAACAAAAGTAGTTAGAGTATAGCTTTAATTTTAAACTATTAACAAAATGCAGATCTTCAAGTAAGTAACTTATAGAACAAAAGTAGTTATTTTAGGGTTTTCAATTTTAAACTATTAGCAAAATTCTGATCTTCAACTAAATAACTTAAAGAACTAAATTATTAGTTAGAAGATTTTGATTTTAAATTGCTTCAAAATTCTTTTCTTCAAGTAAATAACTTATAGAACAAAAGTAGTTATTTTAGGGTTTTCAATTTTAAACTATTAACAAAATTCTGATCTTCAAGTAAATAACTTAAGGAACTAAAGTATTAGTTAGAAGATTTTTATTTTAAATTGCTACAAAATTCTGTTCTTCAAGCAAATAACTTATAGAACAAAAGTAGTTATTTTAGAGTTTTCAATTTTAAACTATTAAGAAAATTCTGATCTTCAAGTAAATAACTTATAGAACAAAAGTAGTTATTTTAGAGTTTTCAATTTTAAACTATTAACAAAATTCTGATCTTCAAGTAAATAACTTAAGGAACTAAAGTATTAGTTAGAAGATTTTTATTTTAAATTGCTACAAAATTCTGTTCTTCAAGTAAATAACTTATAGAACAAAAGTAGATATTTTAGAGTTTTCAATTTTAAACTATTAAGAAAATTCTGATCTTCAAGTAAATAACTTATAGTACAGAAGTAGTTAATTTGGAGTTTTTAAATTTAAACTATTAACAAATTGCAAATCTTCAAGTAAATAACTTATAGAATAAAAGTAGTTATTTTAGGGTTTTCAATTTTAAACTATTAACAAAATTCTGATCTTCATGTAAATAACTTATAGAACAGAAGTAGATAATTTAGAGTTTTTAATTTTAAACTATTAACAAAATGCAGATCTTTAAGTAAATAACTTATAGAACAAAAGTAGTTATTTTAGGGTTTTCAATTTTAAACTATTAGCAAAATTCTGATCTACAAGTAAATAACTTAAAGAACTAAAGTATTAGTTAGAAGATTTTGATTTTAAATTGCTACAAAATTCTGTTCTTCAAGTAAATAACTTATAGAACAAAAGTAGTTATTTTATAGCTTTAATTTTAAACTATTAACAAAATAGTGATTTTCAAGTAAATAACTAATAGAACAAAAGTAGTTAGTTTATAGCTTTAATTTTAAACTATTAACAAAATAGTGATTTTCAAGTAAATAACTTATAGAACAAAAATACTTATTTTAGGGTTTTCAATTTTAAACTATTAGCAAAATTCTGATCTTCAAGTAAATAACTTAAAGAACTAAAGTATTAGTTAGAAGATTTTGATTTTAAATTGCTACAAAATTCTGTTCTTCAAGTAAATAACTTATAGAACAAAAGTAGCTATTTTAGAGTTTTCAATTTTAAACTATTAACAAAATTCTGATCTTCAAGTAAATAACTTATAGAACAGAAGTAGTTAATTTAGAGTTTTTAATTTTAAACTATTAACAAAATGCAGATCTTCAAGTAAATAACTTATAGAACAAAAGTAGTTATTTTAGGGTTTTCAATTTTAAACTATTAGCAAAATTCTGATCTTCAAGTAAATAACTTAAAGATCTAAATTATTAGTTAGAAGATTTTTATTTTAAATTGCTACAAAATTCTGTTCTTCAAGTAAATAACTTATAGAACAGAAGTAGTTAATTTAGAGTTTTTAAATTTAAACTATTAACAAAATGCAAATCTTCAAGTAAATAACTTATAGAATAAAAGTAGTTATTTTAGGGTTTTCAATTTTAAACTATTAACAAAATTCTGATCTTCATGTAAATAACTTATAGAACAGAAGTAGTTAATTTAGAGTTTTTAATTTTAAACTATTAACAAAATGCAGATCTTCAAGTAAATAACTTATAGAACAAAAGTAGTTATTTTAGGGTTTTCAATTTTAAGCTATTAACAAAATTCTGATCTTCAAGTAAATAACTTAAGGAACTAAAGTATTAGTTAGAAGATTTTTATTTTAAAGTGCTACAAAATTCTGTTCTTCAAGTAAATAACTTATAGAACAAAAGAAGGTATTTTAGAGTTTTCAATTTTAAACTATTAACAAAATGCAGATCTTTAAGTAAATAACTTATAGAACAAAAATAGTTATTTTAGGGTTTTCAATTTTAAACTATTAACAAAATTCTGATCTTCATGTAAATAACTTATAGAACAGAAGTAGTTAATTTAGAGTTTTTAATTTTAAACTATTAACAAAATTCAGATCTTTAAGTAAATAACTTATAGAACAAAAATAGTTATTTTAGGGTTTTCAATTTTAAACTATTAACAAAATTCTGATCTTCATGTAAATAACTTATAGAACAGAAGTAGTTAATTTAGGGTTTTTAATTTTAAACTATTAACAAAATGCAGATCTTCAAGTAAATAACTTATAGAAAAAAAGTAGTTATTTTAGGGTTTTCAATTTTAAACTATTAACAAAATTCTGATCTTCAAGTAAATAACTTAAAGAACTAAAGTATTAGTTTGAAGATTTTGATTTTAAATTGTCTACATATTTCTGTTCTTTAAGTAAATAACTAAAAAAACAATAGTAGTTAGATTATAGCTTTAATTTTAAACTATTAACAAAATGCAAATCTTCTAGTAAATAACTTATAGAACAAAAGTAGTTATTTTAGGGTTTTCAATTTTAAACTATTAACAAAATTCTGATCTTCAAGTAAATAACTTATAGAACAAAAGTAGTTATTTTAGGGTTTTCAATTTTAAACTATTAACAAAATGCAGATCTTCAAGTAAATAACTTATAGAACAAAAGTAGTTATTTTAGGGTTTTCAATTTTAAACTATTAACAAAATTCTGATCTTCAAGTAAATAACTTAAGGAACTAAAGTATTAGTTAGAAGATTTTTATTTTAAATTGCTACAAAATTCTGTTCTTCAAGTAAATAACTTATAGAATAAAAGTAGTTATTTTAGGGTTTTCAATTTTAAACTATTAACAAAATTCTGATCTTCATGTAAATAACTTATAGAACAGAAGTAGTTAATTTAGAGTTTTTAATTTTAAACTATTAACAAAATGCAGATCTTCAAGTAAATAACTTATAGAACAAAAGTAGTTATTTTAGGGTTTTCAATTTTAAACTATTAACAAAATTCTGATCTTCAAGTAAATAACTTAAGGAACTAAAGTATTAGTTAGAAGATTTTTATTTTAAAGTGCTACAAAATTCTGTTCTTCAAGTAAATAACTTATAGAACAAAAGTAGGTATTTTAGAGTTTTCAATTTTAAACTATTAACAAAATGCAGATCTTTAAGTAAATAACTTATAGAACAAAAATAGTTATTTTAGGGTTTTCAATTTTTAACTATTAACAAAATTCTGATCTTCATGTAAATAACTTATAGAACAGAAGTAGTTAATTTAGAGTTTTTAATTTTAAACTATTAAACAAATTCAGATCTTTATGTAAATAATTTATAGAACAAAAATAGTTATTTTAGGGTTTTCAATTTAAAACTATTAACAAAATTCTGATCTTCATGTAAATAACTTATAGAACAGAAGTAGTTAATTTAGGGTTTTTAATTTTAAACTATTAACAAATTGCAGATCTTCAAGTAAATAACTTATAGAACAAAAGTAGTTATTTTAGGGTTTTCACTTTTAAACTATTAACAAAATTCTGATCTTCAAGTAAATAACTTAAAGAACTAAAGTATTAGTTTGAAGATTTTGATTTTAAATTGTCTACATATTTCTGTTCTTTAAGTAAATAACTAAAAGAATAATAGTAGTTAGATTATAGCTTTAATTTTAAACTATTAACAAAATGCAAATCTTCTAGTAAATAACTTATAGAACAAAAGTAGTTATTTTAGGGTTTTCAATTTTAAGCTATTAACAAAATTCTGATCTTCAAGTAAATAACTTAAGGAACTAAAGTATTAGTTAGAAGATTTTTATTTTAAAGTGCTACAAAATTCTGTTCTTCAAGTAAATAACTTATAGAACAAAAGTAGGTATTTTAGAGTTTTCAATTTTAAACTATTAACAAAATGCAGATCTTTATGTAAATAACTTATAGAACAAAAATAGTTATTTTAGGGTTTTCAATTTTAAACTATTAACAAAATTCTGATCTTCATGTAAATAACTTATAGAACAGAAGTAGTTAATTTAGAGTTTTTAATTTTAAACTATTAACAAAATTCAGATCTTTAAGTAAATAACTTATAGAACAAAAATAGTTATTTTAGGGTTTTCAATTTTAAACTATTAACAAAATTCTGATCTTCATGTAAATAACTTATAGAACAGAAGTAGTTAATTTAGGGTTTTTAATTTTAAACTATTAACAAAATGCAGATCTTCAAGTAAATAACTTATAGAAAAAAAGTAGTTATATTAGGGTTTTCAATTTTAAACTATTAACAAAATTCTGATCTTCAAGTAAATAACTTAAAGAACTAAAGTATTAGTTTGAAGATTTTGATTTTAAATTGTCTACATATTTCTGTTCTTTAAGTAAATAACTAAAAGAACAATAGTAGTTAGATTATAGCTTTAATTTTAAACTATTAACAAAATGCAAATCTTCTAGTAAATAACTTATAGAACAAAAGTAGTTATTTTAGGGTTTTCAATTTTAAACTATTAACAAAATTCTGATCTTCAAGTAAATAACTTATAGAACAAAAGTAGTTATTTTAGGGTTTTCAATTTTAAACTATTAACAAAATGCAGATCTTCAAGTAAATAACTTATAGAACAAAAGTAGTTATTTTAGGGTTTTCAATTTTAAACTATTAACAAAATTCTGATCTTCAAGTAAATAACTTAAGGAACTAAAGTATTAGTTAGAAGATTTTTATTTTAAATTGCTACAAAATTCTGTTCTTCAAGTAAATAACTTATAGAACAAAAGTAGTTATTTTAGAGTTTTCAATTTTAAACTATTAAGAAAATTCTGATCTTCAAGTAAATAACTTATAGTACAGAAGTAGTTAATTTGGAGTTTTTAAATTTAAACTATTAACAAAATGCAAATCTTCAAGTAAATAACTTATAGAATAAAAGTAGTTATTTTAGGGTTTTCAATTTTAAACTATTAACAAAATTCTGATCTTCATGTAAATAACTTATAGAACAGAAGTAGTTAATTTAGAGTTTTTAATTTTAAACTATTAACAAAATGCAGATCTTCAAGTAAATAACTTATAGAACAAAAGTAGTTATTTTAGGGTTTTCAATTTTAAACTATTAACAAAATTCTGATCTTCAAGTAAATAACTTAAGGAACTAAAGTATTAGTTAGAAGATTTTTATTTTAAAGTGCTACAACATTCTGTTCTTCAAGTAAATAACTTATAGAACAAAAGTAGGTATTTTAGAGTTTTCAATTTTAAACTATTAACAAAATGCAGATCTTTAAGTAAATAACTTATAGAACAAAAATAGTTATTTTAGGGTTTTCAATTTTTAACTATTAACAAAATTCTGATCTTCATGTAAATAACTTATAGAACAGAAGTAGTTAATTTAGAGTTTTTAATTTTAAACTATTAAACAAATTCAGATCTTTAAGTAAATAATTTATAGAACAAAAATAGTTATTTTAGGGTTTTCAATTTAAAACAATTAACAAAATTCTGATCTTCATGTAAATAACTTATAGAACAGAAGTATTTAATTTAGGGTTTTTAATTTTAAACTATTAACAAATTGCAGATCTTCAAGTAAATAACTTATAGAACAAAAGTAGTTATTTTAGGGTTTTCAATTTTAAACTATTAACAAAATTCTGATCTTCAAGTAAATAACTTAAAGAACTAAAGTATTAGTTTGAAGATTTTGATTTTAAATTGTCTACATATTTCTGTTCTTTAGGTAAATAACTAAAAGAACAATAGTAGTTAGATTATAGCTTTAATTTTAAACTATTAACAAAATACAAATCTTCAAGTAAATAACTTATAGAACAAAAGTAGTTATTTTAGGGTTTTCAATTTTAAACTATTAACAAAATTCTGATCTTCAAGTAAATAACTTATAGAACAAAAGTAGTTATTTTAGGGTTTTCAATTTTAAACTATTAACAAAATGCAGATCTTCAAGTAAATAACTTATAGAACAAAAGTAGTTATTTTTGGGTTTTCAATTTTAAACTATTAACAAAATACTGATCTTCAAGTAAATAACTTAAGGAACTAAAGTATTAGTTAGAAGATTTTGATTTTAAACTGCTTCAAAATTCTGTTCTTCAAGTAAATAACTTATAGAACAAAAGTAGTTATTTTAGGGTTTTCAATTTTAAACTATTAACAAAATTCTGATCTTCAAGTTAATAACTTAAAGAACTAAAGTATTAATTTGAAGATTTTGATTTTAATTGTCTACATATTTCTGTCCTTTAAGTAAATAACTAAATGAACAAAAGTAGTTAGAGTATAGCTTTAATTTTAACCTATTAACAAAATGCAGATCTTCAAGTAAATAACTTATAGAACAAAAGTAGTTATTTTAGGGTTTTCAATTTTAAACTATTAGCAAAATTCTGATCTTCAACTAAATAACTTAAAGAACTAAATTATTAGTTAGAAGATTTTGATTTTAAATTGCTTCAAAATTCTTTTCTTCAAGTAAATAACTTATAGAACAAAAGTAGTTATTTTAGGGTTTTTAATTTTAAACTATTAACAAAATTCTGATCTTCAAGTAAATAACTTAAGGAACTAAAGTATTAGTTAGAAGATTTTGATTTTAAATTGCTACAAAATGCTGTTCTTCAAGTAAATAACTTATAGCACAAAAGTAGTTATTTTAGAGTTTTCAATTTTAAACTATTAACAACATTCTGAACTTCAAGTAAATAACTTATAGAACAGAAGTAGTTGATTTAGAGTTTTTAATTTTAAACTATTAACAAAATTCTGATCTTCAAGTAAATAACTTAAGGAACTAAAGTATTAGTTAGAAGATTTTTATTTTAAATTGCTACAAAATTCTGTTCTTCAAGTAAATAACTTATAGAACAAAAGTAGTTATTTTAGAGTTTTCAATTTTAAACTATTAAGAAAATTCTGATCTTCAAGTAAATAACTTATAGTACAGAAGTAGTTAATTTGGAGTTTTTAAATTTAAACTATTAACAAATTGCAAATCTTCAAGTAAATAACTTATAGAATAAAAGTAGTTATTTTAGGGTTTTCAATTTTAAACTATTAACAAAATTCTGATCTTCATGTAAATAACTTATAGAACAGAAGTAGTTAATTTAGAGTTTTTAATTTTAAACTATTAACAAAATGCAGATCTTCAAGTAAATAACTTATAGAACAAAAGTAGTTATTTTAGGGTTTTCAATTTTAAACTATTAGCAAAATTCTGATCTTCAAGTAAATAACTTAAAGAACTAAAGTATTAGTTAGAAGATTTTGATTTTAAATTGCTACAAAATTCTGTTCTTCAAGTAAATAACTTATAGAACAAAAGTAGTTATTTTATAGCTTTAATTTTAAACTATTAACAAAATAGTGATTGTCAAGTAAATAACTAATAGAACAAAAGTAGTTAGTTTATAGCTTTAATTTTAAACTATTAACAAAATAGTGATTTTCAAGTAAATAACTTATAGAACAAAAATACTTATTTTAGGGTTTTCAATTTTAAACTATTAGCAAAATTCTGATCTTCAAGTAAATAACTTAAAGAACTAAAGTATTAGTTAGAAGATTTTGATTTTAAATTGCTACAAAATTCTGTTCTTCAAGTAAATAACTTATAGAACAAAAGTAGCTATTTTAGAGTTTTCAATTTTAAACTATTAACAAAATTCTGATCTTCAAGTAAACAACTTATAGAACAGAAGTAGTTAATTTAGAGTTTTTAATTTTAAACTATTAACAAAATGCAGATCTTCAAGTAAATAACTTATAGAACAAAAGTAGTTATTTTAGGGTTTTCAATTTTAAACTATTAACAAAATTCTGATCTTCATGTAAATAACTTATAGAACAGAAGTAGTTAATTTAGAGTTTTTAATTTTAAACTATTAACTAAATACAGATCTTCAAGTAAATAACTTAGAGAACAAAAGTCGTTATTTTAGGGTTTTCAATTTTAAACTATTAACAAAATTCTGATCTTTAAGTAAATAACTTAAGGAACTAAAGTATTAGTTAGAAGATTTTAATTTAAAATTGCTACAAAATTCTTTTCTTCAAGTAAATAACTTATAGAACAGAAGTAGTTAATTTAGAGTTTTTAATTTTAAACTATTAACAAAATGCAGATCTTCAAGTAAATAACTTATAGAACAAACGTAGTTATTTTAGTATTTTCAATTTTGAACTATTAACAAAATTCTGATCTTCAAGTAAATAACTTAAAGAACTAAAGTATTAGTTTGAAGATTTTGATTTTAAATTGTCTACATATTTCTGTTCTATAAGTAAATAACTAAAGGAACAAAAGTAGTTAGAGTATAGCTTTAATTTTAAACTATTAACAAAATGCAGATCTTCAAGTAAATAACTTATAGAACAAAAGTAGTTATTTTAGGGTTTTCAATTTTAAACTATTAGCAAAATTCTGATCTTCAAGTAAATAACTTAAAGAACTAAATTATTAGTTAGAAGATTTTTATTTTAAATTGCTACAAAATTCTGTTCTTCAAGTAAATAACTTATAGAACAGAAGTAGTTAATTTAGAGTTTTTAAATTTAAACTATATTAACAAAATGCAAATCTTCAAGTAAATAACTTATAGAATAAAAGTAGTTATTTTAGGGTTTTCAATTTTAAACTATTAACAAAATTCTGATCTTCATGTAAATAACTTATAGAACAGAAGTAGTTAATTTAGAGTTTTTAATTTTAAACTATTAACAAAATGCAGATCTTCAAGTAAATAACTTATAGAACAAAAGTAGTTATTTTAGGGTTTTCAATTTTAAGCTATTAACAAAATTCTGATCTTCAAGTAAATAACTTAAGGAACTAAAGTATTAGTTAGAAGATTTTTATTTTAAAGTGCTACAAAATTCTGTTCTTCAAGTAAATAACTTATAGATCAAAAGTAGGTATTTTAGAGTTTTCAATTTTAAACTATTAACAAAATGCAGATCTTTAAGTAAATAACTTATAGAACAAAAGTAGTTATTTTAGGGTTTTCAATTTTAAACTATTAACAAAATTCTGATCTTCATGTAAATAACTTATAGAACAGAAGTAGTTAATTTAGAGTTTTTAATTTTAAACTATTAACAAAATTCAGATCTTTAAGTAAATAACTTATAGAACAAAAATAGTTATTTTAGGGTTTTCAATTTTAAACTATTAACAAAATTCTGATCTTCATGTAAATAACTTATAGAACAGAAGTAGTTAATTTAGGGTTTTTAATTTTAAACTATTAACAAAATGCAGATCTTCAAGTAAATAACTTATAGAAAAAAAGTAGTTATTTTAGGGTTTTCAATTTTAAACTATTAACAAAATTCTGATCTTCAAGTAAATAACTTAAAGAACTAAAGTATTAGTTTGAAGATTTTGATTTTAAATTGTCTACATATTTCTGTTCTTTAAGTAAATAACTAAAAGAACAATAGTAGTTAGATTATAGCTTTAATTTTAAACTATTAACAAAATGCAAATCTTCTAGTAAATAACTTATAGAACAAAAGTAGTTATTTTAGGGTTTTCAATTTTAAACTATTAACAAAATTCTGATCTTCAAGTAAATAACTTATAGAACAAAAGTAGTTATTTTAGGGTTTTCAATTTTAAACTATTAACAAAATGCAGATCTTCAAGTAAATAACTTATAGAACAAAAGTAGTTATTTTAGGGTTTTCAATTTTAAACTATTAACAAAATTCTGATCTTCAAGTAAATAACTTAAGGAACTAAAGTATTAGTTAGAAGATTTTGATTTTAAACTGCTTCAAAATTCTGTTCTTCAAGTAAATAACTTATAGAACAAAAGTAGTTATTTTAGGGTTTTCAATTTTAAACTATTAACAAAATTCTGATCTTCAAGTAAATAACTTAAAGAACTAAAGTATTAGTTTGAAGATTTCGATTTTAAATTGTCTACAAATTTCTGTTCTTTAAGTAAATAACTAATAGAACAAAAGTAGTTAGTTTATAGCTTTAATTTTAAACTATTAACAAAATAGTGATTTTCAAGTAAATAACTTATAGACCAGAAGTAGTTAATTTAGAGTTTTTAATTTTAAACTATTAACAAAATGCTGATCTTCAAGTAAATAACTTATAGAACAGAAGTAGTTAATTTAGAGTTTTTAATTTTAAACTATTAACAAAATGCAGATCTTCAAGTAAATAACTTATAGAGCAAAATTAGCTATTTTAGGGTTTTTAATTTTAAACTATTAACAAAATTCTGATCTTCAAGTAAATAACTTATAGAACAGAAGTAGTTAATTTAGAGTTTTTAATTTTAAACTATTAACAAAATGCAGATCTTCAAGTAAACAACTTATAGAACAAAAATAGTTATTTTAGGGTTTTGAATTTTAAACTATTAACAAAATTCTGATCTTCATGTAAATAACTTATAGAACAGAAGTAGTTAATTTAGAGTTTTTATTTTTAAACTATTAACAAAATTCAGATCTTCAAGTAAATAACTTATAGAACAAAAGTAGTTATTTTAGGATTTTCAATTTTAAACTATTAACAAAATTATGATCTTCAAGTAAATAACTTAAGGAACTAAAGTATTAGTTAGAAGATTTTGATTTTAAATTGCTACAAAATGCTGTTCTTCAAGTAAATAACTTATAGCACAAAAGTAGTTATTTTAGAGTTTTCAATTTTAAACTAAGAACAACATTCTGAACTTCAAGTAAATAACTTATAGAACAGAAGTAGTTGATTTAGAGTTTTTAATTTTAAACTATTAACAAAATTCTGATCTTCAAGTAAATAACTTAAGGAACTAAAGTATTAGTTAGAAGATTTTTATTTTAAATTGCTACAAAATTCTGTTCTTCAAGTAAATAACTTATAGAACAAAAGTAGTTATTTTAGAGTTTTCAATTTTAAACTATTAAGAAAATTCTGATCTTCAAGTAAATAACTTATAGAACAGAAGTAGTAAATTTAGAGTTTTTAAATTTAAACTATTAACAAAATTCTGATCTTCATGTAAATAACTTATAGAACAGAAGTAGTTAATTTAGAGTTTTTAATTTTAAACTATTAACAAAATTCAGATCTTTAAGTAAATAACTTATAGAACAAAAATAGTTATTTTAGGGTTTTCAATTTTAAACTATTAACAAAATTCTGATCTTCATGTAAATAACTTATAGAACAGAAGTAGTTAATTTAGAGTTTTTAATTTTAAACTATTAACAAAATGCAGATCTTCAAGTAAATAACTTATAGAGCAAAATTAGTTATTTTAGGGTTTTTAATTTTAAACTATTAACAAAATTCTGATCTTCAAGTAAATAACTTATAGAACAGAAGTAGTTAATTTAGAGTTTTTAATTTTAAACTATTAACAAAATGCAGATCTTCAAGTAAACAACTTATAGAACAAAAATAGTTATTTTAGGGTTTACAATTTTAAACTATTAACAAAATTCTGATCTTCATGTAAATAACTTATAGAACAGAAGTAGTTAATTTAGAGTTTTTAATTTTAAACTATTAACAAAATTCAGATCTTCAAGTAAATAACTTAAGGAACTAAAGTATTAGTTAGAAGATTTTGATTTTAAATTGCTATAAAATGCTGTTCTTCAAGTAAATAACTTATAGCACAAAAGTAGTTATTTTAGAGTTTTCAATTTTAAACTATTAACAACATTCTGAACTTCAAGTATATAACTTATAGAACAGAAGTAGTTAATTTAGAGTTTTTAATTTTAAACTATTAACAAAATGCAGATCTTCAAGTAAATAACTTATAGAACAAACGTAGTTATTTTAGTATTTTCAATTTTGAACTATTAACAAAATTCTGATCTTCAAGTAAATAACTTAAAGAACTAAAGTATTAGTTTGAAGATTTTGATTTTAAATTGTCTACATATTTCTGTTCTTTAAGTAAATAACTAAAGGAACAAAAGTAGTTAGAGTATAGCTTTAATTTTAAACTATTAACAAAATGCAGATCTTCAAGTAAATAACTTATAGAACAAAAGTAGTTATTTTAGGGTTTTCAATTTTAAACTATTAGCAAAATTCTGATCTTCAAGTAAATAACTTAAAGAACTAAATTATTAGTTAGAAGATTTTTATTTTAAATTGCTACAAAATTCTGTTCTTCAAGTAAATAACTTATAGAACAGAAGTAGTTAATTTAGAGTTTTTAAATTTAAACTATTAACAAAATGCAAATCTTCAAGTAAATAACTTATAGAATAAAAGTAGTTATTTTAGGGTTTTCAATTTTAAACTATTAACAAAATTCTGATCTTCATGTAAATAACTTATAGAACAGAAGTAGTTAATTTAGAGTTTTTAATTTTAAACTATTAACAAAATGCAGATCTTCAAGTAAATAACTTATAGAACAAAAGTAGTTATTTTAGGGTTTTCAATTTTAAGCTATTAACAAAATTCTGATCTTCAAGTAAATAACTTAAGGAACTAAAGTATTAGTTAGAAGATTTTTATTTTAAAGTGCTACAAAATTCTGTTCTTCAAGTAAATAACTTATAGAACAAAAGTAGGTATTTTAGAGTTTTCAATTTTAAACTATTAACAAAATGCAGATCTTTAAGTAAATAACTTATAGAACAAAAATAGTTATTTTAGGGTTTTCAATTTTAAACTATTAACAAAATTCTGATCTTCATGTAAATAACTTATAGAACAGAAGTAGTTAATTTAGAGTTTTTAATTTTAAACTATTAACAAAATTCAGATCTTCAAGTAAATAACTTATAGAACAGAAGTAGTTAATTTAGAGTTTTTAATTTTAAACTATTAACAAAATTCAGATCTTCAAGTAAATAACTTATAGAACAAAAGTAGTTATTTTAGGATTTTCAATTTTAAACTATTAACAAAATTATGATCTTCAAGTAAATAACTTAAAGAACAGAAGTAGTTGATTAAGAGTTTTTAATTTTAAACTATTAACAAAATTCTGATCTTCAAGTAAATAACTTAAGGAACTAAAGTATTAGTTAGAAGATTTTTATTTTAAATTGCTACAAAATTCTGTTCTTCAAGTAAATAACTTATAGAACAGAAGTAGTTAATTTAGAGTTTTTAAATTTAAACTAATAACAAAATTCTGATCTTCATGTAAATAATTTATAGAACAGAAGTAGTTAATTTAGAGTTTTTAATTTTAAACTATTAACAAAATTCAGATCTTTAAGTAAATAACTTATAGAACAAAAATAGTTATTTAAGGGTTTTCAATTTTAAACTATTAACAAAATTCTGATCTTCATGTAAATAACTTATAGAACAGAAGTAGTTAATTTAGAGTTTTTAATTTTAAACTATTAACAAAATTCAGATCTTTAAGTAAATAACTTATAGAACAAAAATAGTTATTTTAGGGTTTTCAATTTTAAACTATTAACAAAATTCTGATCTTCATGTAAATAACTTATAGAACAGAAGTAGTTAATTTAGAGTTTTTAATTTTAAACTATTAACAAAATGCAGATCTTCAAGTAAATAACTTATAGAGCAAAATTAGTTATTTTAGGGTTTTTAATTTTAAACTATTAACAAAATTCTGATCTTCAAGTAAATAACTTATAGAACAGAAGTAGTTAATTTAGAGTTTTTAATTTTAAACTATTAACAAAATGCAGATCTTCAAGTAAATAACTTATAGAACAAAAGTAGTTATTTTAGGGTTTTCAATTTTAAACTATTAACAAAATTCTGATCTTCAAGTAAATAACTTAAGGAACTAAAGTATTAGTTAGAAGATTTTTATTTTAAAGTGCTACAAAATTCTGTTCTTCAAGTAAATAACTTATAGAACAAAATTAGTTATTTTAGGGTTTTTAATTTTAAACTATTAACAAAATTCTGATCTTCAAGTAAATAACTTATAGAACAGAAGTAGTTAATTTAGAGTTTTTAATTTTAAACTATTAACAAAATGCAGAACTTCAAGTAAATAACTTATAGAACAAAAGTAGTTATTTTAGGGTTTTCAATTTTAACCTTTATGTGACTGGCGAGGTACCCGGGTACCTTTTGCAGTTTGAAGCATTCATAACTTTTGTGTTGAAACTCGTTAAGTTTGGAAATTTCGTGACATCTCTAAGCTTCTTATATACTATACTTTACTGTATTATTTTGTTTATTATTATTAATTTTATTATGTGAAAATGGCGTCCAAAATTATTACACCCTTTAATGACGGGGTGGGTACCCGGGTACCTCTATAACTTTTATATGCAATTAGATAGGAATTGCAGTAATAAAATGAAAATTAAACTTTTTTTACATTATTTTATTTAGAAATAAAGCCAAAGTAAACATATTATCTAATAAACATATTAAACATCGTCTTCATCAGAATCAACAAATGGCTCTTCTTCAAATACTGATTCTGCAATCAATTCTTCTGAAGGTAGTCTGTAAAAAATAAAAGCTATAAACGGTGCCGTTATTTTATCAGTGTGTTTTGATTATTATTATCGATTTTTCTAAGTAAATATACAGTGACTCGTAAAAGAACTCGCATGTCACCAATGTAAATTGAACATTTTGAAATAGTTTTTTGCATATAAATCGCTTTTAGAGCAAAACTCTTTTGACGTTTTTTCTTGCACATATCATTGTCTTCAATTTTCTCTAGTTCTCGAGATATAAATGAAAGTATTTTTTCAATTTTACAGAGTGTCGTTTAAATCGCTGTCAGTCGGAAACTGTGCGACATAATAGAAAAATGTATATAAAAAAAAAATTGAAAACAATTAAATTTTCAGAAGAAAATGTCTAAAACGTTTTGCCATAAAATAGATTTTTATATAAAAAAAAACAGATTCAACATGTACAATTTACATTGGTAGATTACAATATGGCAATAAAAGAGAAATCATCCCTTTTATGTTGAAACGAAGTAAACCTTTCGGTTACTCCAACGGAGGTAGTCATATAAACAAATCGATTAATACTAGATTTGTTTACAGAATGTATAAGTTTTTATATAATAATTAATATTGCTGATGTGAGATAATAAAAGCACAATCATAATTCTTGACCTAATAAATTGAAAAATAGAAAAATTCCATGGCTAATTGTAAACTAAAAAATTCGAATGTCCGAGCTCTTTTGGGGGTAATTGTATATATTAAATAATTTAAACTTTTATATAATTTGTAATTACAATAATAATTTATCTTACCTCGTTTTCCGCAATCTGGGTTTTCGAAAAGAACCGTGACTTGGTCCAGACTCATTGTGAGACATCCTAGTTGACATTATTATTTTAATTTTTATAATGAAAACTTTTTATAACTGAAAACACTTGTAATTTTTAAATCCAAAATTAGATAGGTCTAATAGGTTCTAACCTTGCTCAATAAAGTACATAAAGCTTAGGCTCACAAAGCACAATAAACATTATAGTCTTATAACTATCGTAGATAATTATAATTTCTGCTTAGGCGCGGAGAAGCGCATGTAATTGTATGACGGTACCCGGGTACCCATGCCGTCATTAGAAGGTGTTTTATTTCTCAGTCACATAAAGGTTAAGTAAATAACTTATAGAACAAAAATAGTTATTTTAGGGTTTTCAATTTTAAACTATTAACAAAATTCTGATCTTCATGTAAATAACTTATAGAACAGAAGTAGTTAATTTAGGGTTTTTAATTTTAAACTATTAACAAAATGCAGATCTTCAAGTAAATAACTTATAGAAAAAAAGTAGTTATTTTAGGGTTTTCAATTTTAAACTATTAACAAAATTCTGATCTTCAAGTAAATAACTTAAAGAACTAAAGTATTAGTTTGAAGATTTTGATTTTAAATTGTCTACATATTTCTGTTCTTTAAGTAAATAACTAAAAGAACAATAGTAGTTAGATTATAGCTTTAATTTTAAACTATTAACAAAATGCAAATCTTCTAGTAAATAACTTATAGAACAAAAGTAGTTATTTTAGGGTTTTCTATTTTAAACTATTAACAAAATTCTGATCTTCAAGTAAATAACTTATAGAACAAAAGTAGTTATTTTAGGGTTTTCAATTTTAAACTATTAACAAAATGCAGATCTTCAAGTAAATAACTTATAGAACAAAAGTAGTTATTTTGGGTTTTCAATTTTAAACTATTAACAAAATTCTGATCTTCAAGTAAATAACTTAAGGAACTAAAGTATTAGTTAGAAGATTTTGATTTTAAACTGCTTCAAAATTCTGTTCTTCAAGTAAATAACTTATAGAACAAAAGTAGTTATTTTAGGGTTTTCAATTTTAAACTATTAACAAAATTCTGATCTTCAAGTAAATAACTTAAAGAGCTAAAGTATTAGTTTGAAGATTTCGATTTTAAATTGTCTACAAATTTCTGTTCTTTAAGTAAATAACTAATAGAACAAAAGTAGTTAGTTTATAGCTTTAATTTTAAACTATTAACAAAATAGTGATTTTCAAGTAAATAACTTATAGACCAGAAGTAGTTAATTTAGAGTTTTTAATTTTAAACTATTAACAAAATGCTGATCTTCAAGTAAATAACTTATAGAACAGAAGTAGTTAATTTAGAGTTTTTAATTTTAAACTATTAACAAAATGCAGATCTTCAAGTAAATAACTTATAGAGCAAAATTAGCTATTTTAGGGTTTTTAATTTTAAACTATTAACAAAATTCTGATCTTCAAGTAAATAACTTATAGAACAGAAGTAGTTAATTTAGAGTTTTTAATTTTAAACTATTAACAAAATGCAGATCTTCAAGTAAACAACTTATAGAACAAAAATAGTTATTTTAGGGTTTTGAATTTTAAACTATTAACAAAATTCTGATCTTCATGTAAATAACTTATAGAACAGAAGTAGTTAATTTAGAGTTTTTAATTTTAAACTATTAACAAAATTATGATCTTCAAGTAAATAACTTAAGGAACTAAAGTATTAGTTAGAAGATTTTGATTTTAAATTGCTACAAAATGCTGTTCTTCAAGTAAATAACTTATAGCACAAAAGTAGTTATTTTAGAGTTTTCAATTTTAAACTATTAACAACATTCTGAACTTCAAGTAAATAACTTATAGAACAGAAGTAGTTGATTTAGAGTTTTTAATTTTAAACTATTAACAAAATGCAGATCTTCAAGTAAATAACTTATAGAACAAAAGTAGTTATTTTAGGGTTTTCAATTTTAAACTATTAACAAAATTCTGATCTTCATGTAAATAACTTATAGAACAGAAGTAGTTAATTTTGAGTTTTTAATTTTAAACTATTAACTAAATACAGATCTTCAAGTAAATAACTTAGAGAACAAAAGTCGTTATTTTAGGGTTTTCAATTTTAAACTATTAACAAAATTCTGATCTTTAAGTAAATAACTTAAGGAACTAAAGTATTAGTTAGAAGATTTTAATTTAAAATTGCTACAAAATTCTTTTCTTCAAGTAAATAACTTATAGAACAAAAGTAGTTAACTTAGAGTTTTTAATTTTAAACTATTAACAAAATGCAGATCTTCAAGTAAATAACTTATAGAACAAACGTAGTTATTTTAGTATTTTCAATTTTGAACTATTAACAAAATTCTGATCTTCAAGTAAATAACTTAAAGAACTAAAGTATTAGTTTGAAGATTTTGATTTTAAATTGTCTACATATTTCTGTTCGATAAGTAAATAACTAAAGGAACAAAAGTAGTTAGAGTATAGCTTTAATTTTAAACTATTAACAAAATGCAGATCTTCAAGTAAATAACTTATAGAACAAAAGTAGTTATTTTAGGGTTTTCAATTTTAAACTATTAGCAAAATTCTGATCTTCAAGTAAATAACTTAAAGAACTAAATTATTAGTTAGAAGATTTTTATTTTAAATTGCTACAAAATTCTGTTCTTCAAGTAAATAACTTATAGAACAGAAGTAGTTAATTTAGAGTTTTTAAATTTAAACTATTAACAAAATGCAAATCTTCAAGTAAATAACTTATAGAATAAAAGTAGTTATTTTAGGGTTTTCAATTTTAAACTATTAACAAAATTCTGATCTTCATGTAAATAACTTATAGAACAGAAGTAGTTAATTTAGAGTTTTTAATTTTAAACTATTAACAAAATGCAGATCTTCAAGTAAATAACTTATAGAACAAAAGTAGTTATTTTAGGGTTTTCAATTTTAAGCTATTAACAAAATTCTGATCTTCAAGTAAATAACTTAAGGAACTAAAGTATTAGTTAGAAGATTTTTATTTTAAAGTGCTACAAAATTCTGTTCTTCAAGTAAATAACTTATAGAACAAAAGTAGGTATTTTAGAGTTTTCAATTTTAAACTATTAACAAAATGCAGATCTTTAAGTAAATAACTTATAGAACAAAAATAGTTATTTTAGGGTTTTCAATTTTAAACTATTAACAAAATTCTGATCTTCATGTAAATAACTTATAGAACAGAAGTAGTTAATTTAGAGTTTTTAATTTTAAACTATTAACAAAATTCAGATCTTTAAGTAAATAACTTATAGAACAAAAATAGTTATTTTAGGGTTTTCAATTTTAAACTATTAACAAAATTCTGATCTTCATGTAAATAACTTATAGAACAGAAGTAGTTAATTAAGGGTTTTTAATTTTAAATTATTAACAAAATGCAGATCTTCAAGTAAATAACTTATAGAAAAAAAGTAGTTATTTTAGGGTTTTCAATTTTAAACTATTAACAAAATTCTGATCTTCAAGTAAATAACTTAAAGAACTAAAGTATTAGTTTGAAGATTTTGATTTTAAATTGTCTACATATTTCTGTTCTTTAAGTAAATAACTAAAAGAACAATAGTAGTTAGATTATAGCTTTAATTTTAAACTATTAACAAAATGCAAATCTTCTAGTAAATAACTTATAGAACAAAAGTAGTTATTTTAGGGTTTTCAATTTTAAACTATTAACAAAATTCTGATCTTCAAGTAAATAACTTATAGAACAAAAGTAGTTATTTTAGGGTTTTCAATTTTAAACTATTAACAAAATGCAGATCTTCAAGTAAATAACTTATAGAACAAAAGTAGTTATTTTAGGGTTTTCAATTTTAAACTATTAACAAAATTCTGATCTTCAAGTAAATAACTTAAGGAACTAAAGTATTAGTTAGAAGATTTTGATTTTAAACTGCTTCAAAATTCTGTTCTTCAAGTAAATAACTTATAGAACAAAAGTAGTTATTTTAGGGTTTTCAATTTTAAACTATTAACAAAATTCTGATCTTCAAGTAAATAACTTAAAGAACTAAAGTATTAGTTTGAAGATTTCGATTTTAAATTGTCTACAAATTTCTGTTCTTTAAGTAAATAACTAATAGAACAAAAGTAGTTAGTTTATAGCTTTAATTTTAAACTATTGACAAAATAGTGATTTTCAAGTAAATAACTTATAGACCAGAAGTAGTTAATTTAGAGTTTTTAATTTTAAACTATTAACAAAATGCTGATCTTCAAGTAAATAACTTATAGAACAGAAGTAGTTAATTTAGAGTTTTTAATTTTAAACTATTAACAAAATGCAGATCTTCAAGTAAATAACTTATAGAGCAAAATTAGCTATTTTAGGGTTTTTAATTTTAAACTGTTAACAAAATTCTGATCTTCAAGTAAATAACTTATAGAACAGAAGTAGTTAATTTAGAGTTTTTAATTTTAAACAATTAACAAAATGCAGATCTTCAAGTAAACAACTTATAGAACAAAAATAGTTATTTTAGGGTTTTGAATTTTAAACTATTAACAAAATTCTGATCTTCATGTAAATAACTTATAGAACAGAAGTAGTTAATTTAGAGTTTTTAATTTTAAACTATTAACAAAATTCAGATCTTCAAGTAAATAACTTATAGAACAAAAGTAGTTATTTTAGGATTTTCAATTTTAAACTATTAACAAAATTATGATCTTCAAGTAAATAACTTAAGGAACTAAAGTATTAGTTAGAAGATTTTGATTTTAAATTGCTACAAAATGCTGTTCTTCAAGTAAATAACTTATAGCACAAAAGTAGTTATTTTAGAGTTTTCAATTTTAAACTATTAACAACATTCTGAACTTCAAGTAAATAACTTATAGAACAGAAGTAGTTGATTTAGAGTTTTTAATTTTAAACTATTAACAAAATTCTGATCTTCAAGTAAATAACTTAAGGAACTAAAGTATTAGTTAGAAGATTTTTATTTTAAATTGCTACAAAATTCTGTTCTTCAAGTAAATAACTTATAGAACAAAAGTAGTTATTTTAGAGTTTTCAATTTTAAACTATTAAGAAAATTCTGATCTTCAAGTAAATAACTTATAGAACAGAAGTAGTTAATTTAGAGTTTTTAAATTTAAACTATTAACAAAATTCTGATCTTCATGTAAATAACTTATAGAACAGAAGTAGTTAATTTAGAGTTTTTAATTTTAAACTAATAACAAAATTCAGATCTTTAAGTAAATAACTTATAGAACAAAAATAGTTATTTTAGGGTTTTCAATTTTAAACTATTAACAAAATTCTGATCTTCATGTAAATAACTTATAGAACAGAAGTAGTTAATTTAGAGTTTTTAATTTTAAACTATTAACAAAATGCAGATCTTCAAGTAAATAACTTATAGAGCAAAATTAGTTATTTTAGGGTTTTTAATTTTAAACTATTAACAAAATTCTGATCTTCAAGTAAATAACTTATAGAACAGAAGTAGTTAATTTAGAGTTTTTAATTTTAAACTATTAACAAAATGCAGATCTTCAAGTAAACAACTTATAGAACAAAAATAGTTATTTTAGGGTTTACAATTTTAAACTATTAACAAAATTCTGATCTTCATGTAAATAACTTATAGAACAAACGTAGTTATTTTAGGGTTTTCAATTTTAAACTATTAACAAAATTCTGATCTTCAAGTAAATAACTTAAGGAACTAAAGTATTAGTTAGAAGATTTTGATTTTAAATTGCTACAAAATGCTGTTCTTCAAGTAAATAACTTATAGCACAAAAGCAGTTATTTTAGAGTTTTCAATTTTAAACTATTAACAACATTCTGAACTTCAAGTATATAACTTATAGAACAGAAGTAGTTAATTTAGAGTTTTTAATTTTAAACTATTAACAAAATGCAGATCTTCAAGTAAATAACTTATAGAACAAACGTAGTTATTTTAGTATTTTCAATTTTGAACTATTAACAAAATTCTGATCTTCAAGTAAATAACTTAAAGAACTATATAGTATTAGTTTGAAGATTTTGATTTTAAATTGTCTACATATTTCTGTTCTTTAAGTAAATAACTAAAGGAACAAAAGTAGTTAGAGTATAGCTTTAATTTTAAACTATTAACAAAATGCAGATCTTCAAGTAAATAACTTATAGAACAAAAGTAGTTATTTTAGGGTTTTCAATTTTAAACTATTAGCAAAATTCTGATCTTCAAGTAAATAACTTAAAGAACTAAATTATTAGTTAGAAGATTTTTATTTTAAATTGCTACAAAATTCTGTTCTTCAAGTAAATAACTTATAGAACAGAAGTAGTTAATTTAGAGTTTTTAAATTTAAACTATTAACAAAATGCAAATCTTCAAGTAAATAACTTATAGAATAAAAGTAGTTATTTTAGGGTTTTCAATTTTAAACTATTAACAACATTCTGAACTTCAAGTAAATAACTTATAGAACAGAAGTAGTTGATTTAGAGTTTTTAATTTTAAACTATTAACAAAATTCTGATCTTCAAGTAAATAACTTAAGGAACTAAAGTATTAGTTAGAAGATTTTTATTTTAAATTGCTACAAAATTCTGTTCTTCAAGTAAATAACTTATAGAACAGAAGTAGTTAATTTAGAGTTCTTAAATTTAAACTATTAACAAAATTCTGATCTTCATGTAAATAACTTATAGAACAGAAGTAGTTAATTTAGAGTTTTTAATTTTAAACTATTAACAAAATTCAGATCTTTAAGTAAATAACTTATAGAACAAAAATAGTTATTTTAGGGTTTTCAATTTTAAACTATTAACAAAATTCTGTTCTTCATGTAAATAACTTATAGAACAGAAGTAGTTAATTTAGAGTTTTTAATTTTAAACTATTAACAAAATGCAGATCTTCAAGTAAATAACTTATAGAGCAAAATTAGTTATTTTAGGGTTTTTAATTTTAAACTATTAACAAAATTCTGATCTTCAAGTAAATAACTTATAGAACAGAAGTAGTTAATTTAGAGTTTTTAATTTTAAACTATTAACAAAATGCAGATCTTCAAGTAAACAACTTATAGAACAAAAATAGTTATTTTAGGGTTTACAATTTTAAACTATTAACAAAATTCTGATCTTCATGTAAATAACTTATAGAACAGAAGTAGTTAATTTAGAGTTTTTAATTTTAAACTATTAACAAAATTCAGATCTTCAAGTAAATAACTTATAGAACAAAAGTAGTTATTTTAGGGTTTTCAATTTTAAACTATTAACAAAATTCTGATCTTCAAGTAAATAACTTAAGGAACTAAAGTATTAGTTAGAAGATTTTGATTTTAAATTGCTACAAAATGCTGTTCTTCAAGTAAATAACTTATAGCACAAAAGTAGTTATTTTACAGTTTTCAATTTTAAACTATTAACAACATTCTGAACTTCAAGTATATAACTTATAGAACAGAAGTAGTTAATTTAGAGTTTTTAATTTTAAACTATTAACAAAATGCAGATCTTCAAGTAAATAACTTATAAAACAAACGTAGTTATTTTAGTATTTTCAATTTTGAACTATTAACAAAATTCTGATCTTCAAGTAAATAACTTAAAGAACAAAAGTATTAGTTTGAAGATTTTGATTTTAAATTGTCTACATATTTCTGTTCTTTAAGTAAATAACTAAAGGAACAAAAGTAGTTAGAGTATAGCTTTAATTTTAAACTATTAACAAAATGCAGATCTTCAAGTAAATAACTTATAGAACAAAAGTAGTTATTTTAGGGTTTTCAATTTTGAACTATTAGCAAAATTCTGATCTTCAAGTAAATAACTTAAAGAACTAAATTATTAGTTAGAAGATTTTTATTTTAAATTGCTACAAAATTCTGTTCTTCAAGTAAATAACTTAGAAAACAGAAGTAGTTAATTTAGAGTTTTTAAATTTAAACTATTAACAAAATGCAAATCTTCAAGTAAATAACTTATAGAATAAAAGTAGTTATTTTAGGGTTTTCAATTTTAAACTATTAACAAAATTCTGATCTTCATGTAAATAACTTATAGAACAGAAGTAGTTAATTTAGAGTTTTTAATTTTAAACTATTAACAAAATGCAGATCTTCAAGTAAATAACTTATAGAACAAAAGTAGTTATTTTAGGGTTTTCAATTTTAAGCTATTAACAAAATTCTGATCTTCAAGTAAATAACTTAAGGAACTAAAGTATTAGTTAGAAGATTTTTATTTTAAAGTGCTACAAAATTCTGTTCTTCAAGTAAATAACTTATAGAACAAAAGTAGGTATTGTAGAGTTTTCAATTTTAAACTATTAACAAAATGCAGATCTTCATGTAAATAACTTATAAAACAGAAGTAGTTAATTTAGAGATTTTAATTTTAAACTATTAACAAAATTCAGATCTTTAAGTAAATAACTTATAGAACAAAAATAGTTATTTTAGGGTTTTCAATTTTAAACTATTAACAAAATTCTGATCTTCATGTAAATAACTTATAAAACAGAAGTAGTTAATTTAGAGATTTTAATTTTAAACTATTAACAAAATTCAGATCTTTAAGTAAATAACTTATAGAACCAAAATAGTTATTTTAGGGTTTTCAATTTTAAACTATTAACAAAATTCTGATCTTCATGTAAATAACTTATAGAACAGAAGTAGTTAATTTAGGGTTTTTAATTTTAAACTATTAACAAAATGCAGATCTTCAAGTAAATAACTTATAGAAAAAAAGTAGTTATTTTAGGGTTTTCAATTTTAAACTATTAACAAAATTCTGATCTTCAAGTAAATAACTTAAAGAACTAAAGTATTAGTTTGAAGATTTTGATTTTAAATTGTCTACATATTTCTGTTCTTTAAGTAAATAACTAAAAGAACAATAGTAGTTAGATTATAGCTTTAATTTTAAACTATTAACAAAATGCAGATCTTCAAGTAAATAACTTCTAGAACAAAAGTAGTTATTTTAGGGTTTTCAATTTTAAACTATTAGCAAAATTCTGATCTTCAAGTAAATAACTTAAAGAACTAAATTATTAGTTAGAAGATTTTTATTTTAAATTGCTACAAAATTCTGTTCTTCAAGTAAATAACTTATAAAACAGAAGTTGTTAATTTAGAGTTTTTAAATTTAAACTATTAACAAAATGCAAATCTTCAAGTAAATAACTTATAGAATAAAAGTAGTTATTTTAGGGTTTTCAATTTTAAACTATTAACAAAATTCTGATCATCATGTAAATAACTTATAGAACAAAAGTAGGTATTTTAGAGTTTTCAATTTTAAACTATTAACAAAATGCAGATCTTTAAGTAAATAACTTATAGAACAAAAATAGTTATTTTAGGGTTTTCAATTTTAAACTATTAACAAAATTCTGATCTTCATGTAAATAACTTATAGAACAGAAGTAGTTAATTTAGAGTTTTTAATTTTAAACTATTAACAAAATTCAGATCTTTAAGTAAATAACTTATAGAACAAAAATAGTTATTTTAGGGTTTTCAATTTTAAACTATTAACAAAATTCTGATCTTCATGTAAATAACTTATAGAACAGAAGTAGTTAATTAAGGGTTTTTAATTTTAAACTATTAACAAAATGCAGATCTTCAAGTAAATAACTTATAGAAAAAAAGTAGTTATTTTAGGGTTTTCAATTTTAAACTATTAACAAAATTCTGATCTTCAAGTAAATAACTTAAAGAATTAAAGTATTAGTTTGAAGATTTTGATTTTAAATTGTCTACATATTTCTGTTCTTTAAGTAAATAACTAAAAGAACAATAGTAGTTAGATAAAGCTTTAATTTTAAACTATTAACAAAATGCAAATCTTCTAGTAAATAACTTATAGAACAAAAGTAGTTATTTTAGGGTTTTCAATTTTAAACTATTAACAAAATTCTGCTCTTCAAGTAAATAACTTAGAGAACAAAAGTAGTTATTTTAGGGTTTTCAATTTTAAACTATTAACAAAATGCAGATCTTCAAGTAAATAACTTATAGAACAAAAGTAGTTATTTTAGGGTTTTCAATTTTAAACTATTAACAAAATTCTGATCTTCAAGTAAATAACTTAAGGAACTAAAGTATTAGTTAGAAGATTTTGATTTTAAACTGCTTCAAAATTCTGTTCTTCAAGTAAATAACTTATAGAACAAAAGTAGTTATTTTAGGGTTTTCAATTTTAAACTATTAACAAAATTCTGATCTTCAAGTAAATAACTTAAAGAACTAAAGTATTAGTTTGAAGATTTCGATTTTAAATTGTCTACAAATTTCTGTTCTTTAAGTAAATAACTAATAGAACAAAAGTAGTTAGTTTATAGCTTTAATTTTAAACTATTAACAAAATAGTGATTTTCAAGTAAATAACTTATAGACCAGAAGTAGTTAATTTAGAGTTTTTAATTTTAAACTATTAACAAAATGCTGATCTTCAAGTAAATAACTTATAGAACAGAAGTAGTTAATTTAGAGTTTTTAATTTTAAACTATTAACAAAATGCAGATCTTCAAGTAAATAACTTATAGAGCAAAATTAGCTATTTTAGGGTTTTTAATTTTAAACTATTAACAAAATTCTGATCTTCAAGTAAATAACTTATAGAACAGAAGTAGTTAATTTAGAGTTTTTAATTTTAAACAATTAACAAAATGCAGATATTCAAGTAAACAACTTATAGAACAAAAATAGTTATTTTAGGGTTTTGAATTTTAAACTATTAACAAAATTCTGATCTTCATGTAAATAACTTATAGAACAGAAGTAGTTAATTTAGAGTTTTTAATTTTAAACTATTAACAAAATTCAGATCTTCAAGTAAATAACTTATAGAACAAAAGTAGTTATTTTAGGATTTTCAATTTTAAACTATTAACAAAATTATGATCTTCAAGTAAATAACTTAAGGAACTAAAGTATTAGTTAGAAGATTTTGATTTTAAATTGCTACAAAATGCTGTTCTTCAAGTAAATAACTTATAGCACAAAAGTAGTTATTTTAGAGTTTTCAATTTTAAACTATTAACAACATTCTGAACTTCAAGTAAATAACTTATAGAACAGAAGTAGTTGATTTAGAGTTTTCAATTTTAAACTATTAACAAAATTCAGATCTTCAAGTAAATAACTTATAGAACAAAAGTAGTTATTTTAGGGTTTTCAATTTTAAACTATTAACAAAATTCTGATCTTCAAGTAAATAACTTAAGGAACTAAAGTATTAGTTAGAAGATTTTGATTTTAAATTGCTACAAAATGCTGTTCTTCAAGTAAATAACTTATAGCACAAAAGTAGTTATTTTAGAGTTTTCAATTTTAAACTATTAACAACATTCTGAACTTCAAGTATATAACTTATAGAACAGAAGTAGTTAATTTAGAGTTTTTAATTTTAAACTATTAACAAAATGCAGATCTTCAAGTAAATAACTTATAGAACAAACGTAGTTATTTTAGTATTTTCAATTTTGAACTATTAACAAAATTCTGATCTTCAAGTAAATAACTTAAAGAACTAAAGTATTAGTTTGAAGATTTTGATTTTAAATTGTCTACATATTTCTGTTCTTTAAGTAAATAACTAAAGGAACAAAAGTAGTTAGAGTATAGCTTTAATTTTAAACTATTAACAAAATGCAGATCTTCAAGTAAATAACTTATAGAACAAAAGTAGTTATTTTAGGGTTTTCAATTTTAAACTATTAGCAAAATTCTGATCTTCAAGTAAATAACTTAAAGAACTAAATTATTAGTTAGAAGATTTTTATTTTAAATTGCTACAAAATTCTGTTCTTCAAGTAAATAACTTATAGAACAGAAGTAGTTAATTTAGAGTTTTTAAATTTAAACTATTAACAAAATGCAAATCTTCAAGTAAATAACTTATAGAATAAAAGTAGTTATTTTAGGGTTTTCAATTTTAAACTATTAACAACATTCTGAACTTCAAGTAAATAACTTATAGAACAGAAGTAGTTGATTTAGAGTTTTTAATTTTAAACTATTAACAAAATTCTGATCTTCAAGTAAATAACTTAAGGAACTAAAGTATTAGTTAGAAGATTTTTATTTTAAATTGCTACAAAATTCTGTTCTTCAAGTAAATAACTTATAGAACAAAAGTAGTTATTTTAGAGTTTTCAATTTTAAACTATTAAGAAAATTCTGATCTTCAAGTAAATAACTTATAGAACAGAAGTAGTTAATTTAGAGTTTTTAAATTTAAACTATTAACAAAATTCTGATCTTCATGTAAATAACTTATAGAACAGAAGTAGTTAATTTAGAGTTTTTAATTTTAAACTATTAACAAAATGCAGATCTTCAAGTAAATAACTTATAGAGCAAAATTAGTTATTTTAGGGTTTTTAATTTTAAACTATTAACAAAATTCTGATCTTCAAGTAAATAACTTATAGAACAGAAGTAGTTAATTTAGAGTTTTTAATTTTAAACTATTAACAAAATGCAGATCTTCAAGTAAACAACTTATAGAACAAAAATAGTTATTTTAGGGTTTACAATTTTAAACTATTAACAAAATTCTGATCTTCATGTAAATAACTTATAGAACAGAAGTAGTTAATTTAGAGTTTTTAATTTTAAACTATTAACAAAATTCAGATCTTCAAGTAAATAACTTATAGAACAAAAGTAGTTATTTTAGGGTTTTCAATTTTAAACTATTAACAAAATTCTGATCTTCAAGTAAATAACTTAAGGAACTAAAGTATTAGTTAGAAGATTTTGATTTTAAATTGCTACAAAATGCTGTTCTTCAAGTAAATAACTTATAGCACAAAAGTAGTTATTTTACAGTTTTCAATTTTAAACTATTAACAACATTCTGAACTTCAAGTATATAACTTATAGAACAGAAGTAGTTAATTTAGAGTTTTTAAGTTTAAACTATTAACAAAATGCAGATCTTCAAGTAAATAACTTATAGAACAAACGTAGTTATTTTAGTATTTTCAATTTTGAACTATTAACAAAATTCTGATCTTCAAGTAAATAACTTAAAGAACTAAAGTATTAGTTTGAAGATTTTGATTTTAAATTGTCTACATATTTCTGTTCTTTAAGTAAATAACTAAAGGAACAAAAGTAGTTAGAGTATAGCTTTAATTTTAAACTATTAACAAAATGCAGATCTTCAAGTAAATAACTTATAGAACAAAAGTAGTTATTTTAGGGTTTTCAATTTTAAACTATTAGCAAAATTCTGATCTTCAAGTAAATAACTTAAAGAACTAAATTATTAGTTAGAAGATTTTTATTTTAAATTGCTACAAAATTCTGTTCTTCAAGTAAATAACTTATAGAACAGAAGTAGTTAATTTAGAGTTTTTAAATTTAAACTATTAACAAAATGCAAATCTTCAAGTAAATAACTTATAGAATAAAAGTAGTTATTTTAGGGTTTTCAATTTTAAACTATTAACAAAATTCTGATCTTCATGTAAATAACTTATAGAACAGAAGTAGTTAATTTAGAGTTTTTAATTTTAAACTATTAACAAAATGCAGATCTTCAAGTAAGTAACTTATAGAACAAAAGTAGTTATTTTAGGGTTTTCAATTTTAAGCTATTAACCAAATTCTGATCTTCAAGTAAATAACTTAAGGAACTAAAGTATTAGTTAGAAGATTTTTATTTTAAAGTGCTACAAAATTCTGTTCTTCAAGTAAATAACTTATAGAACAAAAGTAGGTATTTTAGAGTTTTCAATTTTAAACTATTAACAAAATGCAGATCTTTAAGTAAATAACTTATAGAACAAAAATAGTTATTTTAGGGTTTTCAATTTTAAACTATTAACAAAATTCTGATCTTCATGTAAATAACTTATAGAACAGAAGTAGTTAATTTAGAGTTTTTAATTTTAAACTATTAACAAAATTCAGATCTTTAAGTAAATAACTTATAGAACAAAAATAGTTATTTTAGGGTTTTCAATTTTAAACTATTAACAAAATTCTGATCTTCATGTAAATAACTTATAGAACAGAAGTAGTTAATTTAGGGTTTTTAATATTAAACTATTAACAAAATGCAGATCTTCAAGTAAATAACTTATAGAAAAAAAGTAGTTATTTTAGGGTTTTCAATTTTAAACTATTAACAAAATTCTGATCTTCAAGTAAATAACTTAAAGAACTAAAGTATTAGTTTGAAGATTTTGATTTTAAATTGCTACAAAATTCTGTTCTTTAAGTAAATAACTAAAAGAACAATAGTAGTTAGATTATAGCTTTAATTTTAAACTATTAACAAAATGCAAATCTTCTAGTAAATAACTTATAGAACAAAAGTAGTTATTTTAGGGTTTTCAATTTTAAACTATTAACAAAATTCTGATCTTCAAGTAAATAACTTATAGAACAAAAGTAGTTATTTTAGGGTTTTCAATTTGAAACTATTAACAAAATTCTGATCTTCAAGTAAATAACTTAAGGAACTAAAGTATTAGTTAGAAGATTTTGATTTTAAACTGCTTCAAAATTCTGTTCTTCAAGTAAATAACTTATAGAACAAAAGTAGTTATTTTAGGGTTTTCAATTTTAAACTATTAACAAAATTCTGATCTTTAAGTAAATAACTTAAAGAACTAAAGTATTAGTTTGAAGATTTCGATTTTAAATTGTCTACAAATTTCTGTTCTTTAAGTAAATAACTAATAGAACAAAAGTAGTTAGTTTATAGCTTTAATTTTAAACTATTAACAAAATAGTGATTTTCAAGTAAATAACTTATAGACCAGAAGTAGTTAATTTAGAGTTTTTAATTTTAAACTATTAACAAAATGCTGATCTTCAAGTAAATAACTTATAGAACAGAAGTAGTTAATTTAGAGTTTTTAAATTTAAACTATTAACAAAATTCTGATCTTCAAGTAAATAACTTAAAGAACTAAAGTATTAGTTTGAAGATTTCGATTTTAAATTGTCTACAAATTTCTGTTCTATAAGTAAATAACAAAAAGGACAATAGTAGTTAGTTTATAGCTTTAATTTTAAACTATTATCAAAATGCTGATTTTCAAGTAAATAACTTATAGACCAGAAGTAGTTAATTTAGAGTTTTTAATTTTAAAATATTAACAAAATGCAGATCTTCAAGTTAACAACTTATAGAACAAAAGTAGTTATTTTAGGGTTTTCAATTTTAAACTATTAACAAAATTCTGATCTTCAAGTAAATAACTTACAGACCAGAAGTAGTTAATTTATAGTTTTTAATTTTAAACTATTAACAAAATTCTGATCTTCATGTAAATAACTTATAGAACAGAAGTAGTTAATTTAGAGTTTTTAATTTTAACTATTAACAAAATGCAGATCTACAAGTAAATAACTTATAGAACAAACGTAGTTATTTTAGTATTTTCAATTTTGAACTATTAACAAAATTCTGATCTTCTAGTAAATAACTTAAAGAACTAAAGTATTAGTTTGAAGATTTTGATTTTAAATTGTCTACATATTTCTCTTCTTTAAGTAAATAACTAAAAGAACAAAAGTAGTTAGAGTAGAGCTTTAATTTTAAACTATTAACAAAATGCAGATCTTCAAGTAAATAACTTAAAGAACTAAAGTATTAATTTGAAGATTTCGATTTAAAATTGTCTACAAATTTCTGTTCTTTAAGTAAATAACTAAAAGAACAAAAGTAGTTAGTTTATAGCTTTAATTTTAAACTATTAACAAAATACTGATTTTCAAGTAAATAACTTATAGACCAGAAGTAGTTAATTTAGAGTTTTTAATTTTAAACTATTAACAAAATGCTGATCTTCAAGTAAATAACTTATAGAACAGAAGTAGTTAATTCAGAGTTTTTAATTTTAAACTATTAACAAAATGCAGATCTTCAAGTAAACAACTTATAGAACAAAAGTAGTTATTTTAGGGTTTTCAATTTTAAACTATTAACAAAATTCTGATCTTCAAGTAAATAACTTATAGAACAGAAGTAGTTAATTTAGAGTTTTTAATTTTAAACTATTAACAAAATGCAGATCTTCAAGTAAATAACTTATAGAACAAAAGTAGTTATTTTAGGGTTTTCAATTTTAAACTATTAACAACATTCTGATCTTCAAGTAAATAACTTATAGAACTGAAGTAGTTAATTTAGAGTTTTTAATTTTAAACTATTAACAAAATGCTGATCTTCAAGTAAATAACTTATAGAACAGAAGTAGTTAATTCAGAGTTTTTAATTTTAAACTATTAACAAAATGCAGATCTTCAAGTAAACAACTTATAGAACAAAAGTAGTTATTTTAGGGTTTTCAATTTTAAACTATTAACAAAATTCTGATCTTCAAGTAAATAACTTATAGAACAGAAGTAGTTAATTCAGAGTTTTTAATTTTAAACTATTAACAAAATGCAGATCTTCAAGTAAATAACTTATAGAACAAAAGTAGTTATTTTAGGGTTTTCAATTTTAAACTATTAACAAAATACTGATCTTCATGTAAATAACTTATAGAACAGAAGTAGTTAATTTAGAGTTTTTAATTTTAAACTATTAACAAAATGCAGATCTGCAAGTAAATAACTTATAGAACAAAAGTAGTTATTTTAGGGTTTTCAATTTAAAACGATTAGCAAAATTCTGATCTTCAAGTAAATAACTTAAAGAACTAAAGTATTAGTTAGAAGATTTTGATTTTACAATGCTACAAAATTCTGTTCTTCAAGTAAATAACTTATAGAACAAAAGTAGTTATTTTCGAGTTTTTAATTTTAAACTATTAACAATATTCTGATCTTCATGTAAATAACTTATAGAACAGAAGTAGTTAATTTAGAGTTTTTAATTTTAAACTATTAACAAAATGCAGATCTTCAAGTAAATAACTTATAGAACAAAAGTAGTTATTTTAGGGTTTTCAATTTTAAACTATTAACAAAATTCTGATCTTCAAGTAAATAACTTAAGGAACTAAAGTATTAGTTAGAAGATTTTGATTTTAAATTGCTACAAAATTCTGTTCTTCAAGTAAATAACTTATAGAACAAAAGTAGTTATTTTAGAGTTTTCAATTTTAAACTATTAACATCATTCTGATCTTCAAGTAAATAACTTATAGAACAGAAGTAGTTAATTTAGAGTTTTTAATGTTAAACTATTAACAAAATGCAAATCTTCAAGTAAATAACTTATAGAACAAAAGTAGTTATTTTAGGGTTTTCAATTTTAATCTATTAACAAAATTCTGATCTTCAAGTAAATAACTTAAGGAACTAAAGTATTAGTCAGAAGATTTTGATTTTAAATTGCTACAAAATTCTGTTCTTCAAGTAAATAAATTATAGAACAAAAGTAGTTATTTTAGAGTTTTCAATTTTAAACTATTAACAAAATTCTGATCTTCATGTAAATAACTTATAGAACAGAAGTAGTTAATTTAGAGTTTTTAATTTTAAACTATTAACAAAATGCAGATCTTCAAGTAAATAACTTAAGGAACTAAAGTATTAGTTAGAAGATTTTGATTTTAAATTGCTACAAAATTCTGTTCTACAAGTAAATAACTTATAGAACAAAAGTAGTTATTTTAGGGTTTTCAATTTTAAACTATTAACAAAATTCTGATCTTCAAGAAAATAACTTAAAGAACTAAAGTATTAGTTAGAAGATTTTGACTTTACATTGCTACAAAATTCTGTTCTTCAAGTAAATAACCTATAGAATAAAAGTAGTTATTTTAGGGTTTTCAATTTGAAACTATTAACAAAATTCTGATCTTCAAGTAAATAACTTATAGAACAAAAGTAGTTATTTTAGGGTTTTCAATTTTAAACTATTAACATCATTCTGATCTTCAAGTAAATAACTTATAGAACAGAAGTAGTTAATTTAGAGTTTTTAATGTTAAACTATTAACAAAATGCAAATCTTCAAGTAAATAACTTATAGAACAAAAGTAGTTATTTTAGGGTTTTCAATTTTAATCTATTAACAAAATTCTGATCTTCAAGTAAATAACTTAAGGAACTAAAGTATTAGTCAGAAGATTTTGATTTTAAATTGCTACAAAATTCTGTTCTTCAAGTAAATAACTTATAGAACAAAAGTAGTTATTTTAGAGTTTTCAATTTTAAACTATTAACATCATTCTGATCTTCAAGTAAATAACTTATAGAACAGAAGTAGTTAATTTAGAGTTTTTAATGTTAAACTATTAACAAAATGCAAATCTTCAAGTAAATAACTTATAGAACAAAAGTAGTTATTTTAGGGTTTTCAATTTTAATCTATTAACAAAATTCTGATCTTCAAGTAAATAACTTAAGGAACTAAAGTATTAGTCAGAAGATTTTGATTTTAAATTGCTACAAAATTCTGTTCTTCAAGTAAATAAATTATAGAACAAAAGTAGTTATTTTAGAGTTTTCAATTTTAATCTATTAACAAAATTCTGATCTTCAAGTAAATAACTTAAAGAACTAAAGTATTAGTTAGAAGATTTTGATTTTAAATTGCTACAAAATTCTGTTCTACAAGTAAATAACTTATAGAACAAAAGTAGTTATTTTAGGGTTTTCAATTTTAAACTATTAACAAAATTCTGATCTTCAAGAAAATAACTTAAAGAACTAAAGTATTAGTTAGAAGATTTTGACTTTACATTGCTACAAAATTCTGTTCTTCAAGTAAATAACCTATAGAACAAAAGTAGTTATTTTAGGGTTTTCAATTTTAAACTATTAACAAAATTCTGATCTTCAAGTAAATAACTTAAGGAACTAAAGTATTAGTTAGAAGATTTTGATTTTAAATTGCTACAAAATTCTGTTCTACAAGTAAATAACTTATAGAACTAAAGTAGTTATTTTAGAGTTTTTAATTTTAAACTATTAACAATATTCTGATCTTCAAGTAAATAACTTATAGAACAGAAGTAGTTAATTTAGAGTTTTTAATTTAAAACTATTAACAAAATGCAGATCTTCAAGTAAATAACTTATAGAACAAAAGTAGTTATTTTAGGGTTTTCAATTTTAAACTATTAACAAAATTCTGATCTTCAAGTAAATAACTTAAGGAGCTAAAGTATTAGTTAGAAGATTTTGATTTTAAATTGCTACAAAATTCTGTTCTACAAGTAAATAACTTATAGAACTAAAGTAGTTATTTTAGAGTTTTCAATTTTAAACTATTAACAATATTCTGATCTTCAAGTAAATAACTTATAGAACAAAAGTAGTTATTTTAGGGTTTTCAATTTTAAACTATTAACAAAATTCTGATCTTCAAGTAAATAACTTAAGGAACTAAAGTATTAGTTAGAAGATTTTGATTTTAAATTGCTACAAAATTCTGTTCTACAAGTAAATAACTTATAGAACAAAAGTAGTTATTTTAGGGTTTTCAATTTTAAAATATTAACAAAATACTGATCTTCATGTAAATAACTTATAGAACAAAAGTAGTTATTTTAGGGTTTTCAATTTTAAACTATTAACAAAATTCTGATCTTCAAGTAAATAACTTAAGGAACTAAAGTATTAGTTAGAAGATTTTGATTTTAAATTGCTACAAAATTCTGTTCTACAAGTAAATAACTTATAGAACAAAAGTAGTTATTTTAGAGTTTTCAATTTTAAACTATTAACAATATTCTGATCTTCAAGTAAATAACTTATAGAACAGAAGTAGTTAATTTAGAGTTTTTAATTTAAAACTATTAACAAAATGCAGATCTTCAAGTAAATAACTTATAGAACAAAAGTAGTTATTTTAGGGTCTTCAATTTTAAACTATTAACAAAATACTGATCTTCATGTAAATAACTTATAGAACAGAAGTAGTTAATTTAGAGTTTTTAATTTTAAACTATTAACAAAATGCAGATCTTCAAGTAAATAACTTATAGAACAAAAGTAGTTATTTTAGGGTTTTCAATTTTAAACTATTAACAAAATTCTGATCTTCAAGTAAATAACTTAAGGAACTAAAGTATTAGTTAGAAGATTTTGTTTTTAAATTGCTACAAAATTCTGTTCTTCAAGTAAATAACTTATAGAACAAAAGTAGTTATTTTAGAGTTTTCAATTTTAAACTATTAACATCATTCTGATCTTCAAGTAAATAACTTATAGAACAGAAGTAGTTAATTTAGAGTTTTTAATGTTAAACTATTAACAAAGTGCAAATCTTCAAGTAAATAACTTATAGAACAAAAGTAGTTATTTTTGGGTTTTCAATTTTAATCTATTAACAAAATTCTGATCTTCAAGTAAATAACTTAAGGAACTAAAGTATTAGTCAGAAGATTTTGATTTTAAATTGCTACAAAATTCTGTTCTTCAAGTAAATAAATTATAGAACAAAAGTAGTTATTTTAGAGTTTTGAATTTTAAACTATTAACAAAATTCTGATCTTCATGTAAATAACTTATAGAACAGAAGTAGTTAATTTAGAGTTTTTAATTTTAAACTATTAACAAAATGCTGATCTTCAAGTAAATAACTTATAGAACAGAAGTAGTTAATTTAGAGTTTTTAATTTTAAACTATTAACAAAATGCAGATCTTCAAGTAAACAACTTATAGAACAAAAATAGTTATTTTAGGGTTTTGAATTTATACTATTAACAAAATTCTGATCTTCATGTAAATAACTTATAGAACAGAAGTAGTTATTTTAGGGTTTTGAATTTTAAACTATTAACAAAATTCTGATCTTCATGTAAATAACTTATAGAACAGAAGTAGTTAATTTATGGTTTTTAATTTTAAACTATTAACAAAATTATGATCTTCAAGTAAATAACTTAAGGAACTAAAGTATTAGTTAGAAGATTTTGATTTTAAATTGCTACAAAATTCTGTTCTACAAGTAAATAACTTATAGAACAAAAGTAGTTATTTTAGGGTTTTCAATTTTAAACTATTAACAAAATTCTGATCTTCAAGAAAATAACTTAAAGAACTAAAGTATTAGTTAGAAGATTTTGACTTTACATTGCTACAAAATTCTGTTCTTCAAGTAAATAACCTATAGAACAAAAGTAGTTATTTTAGGGTTTTCAATTTTAAACTATTAACAAAATTCTGATCTTCAAGTAAATAACTTAAGGAACTAAAGTATTAGTTAGAAGATTTTGATTTTAAATTGCTACAAAATTCTGTTCTACAAGTAAATAACTTATAGAACTAAAGTAGTTATTTTAGAGTTTTTAATTTTAAACTATTAACAATATTCTGATCTTCAAGTAAATAACTTATAGAACAGAAGTAGTTAATTTAGAGTTTTTAATTTAAAACTATTAACAAAATGCAGATCTTCAAGTAAATAACTTATAGAACAAAAGTAGTTATTTTAGGGTTTTCAATTTTAAACTATTAACAAAATTCTGATCTTCAAGTAAATAACTTAAGGAGCTAAAGTATTAGTTAGAAGATTTTGATTTTAAATTGCTACAAAATTCTGTTCTACAAGTAAATAACTTATAGAACTAAAGTAGTTATTTTAGAGTTTTCAATTTTAAACTATTAACAATATTCTGATCTTCAAGTAAATAACTTATAGAACAAAAGTAGTTATTTTAGGGTTTTCAATTTTAAACTATTAACAAAATTCTGATCTTCAAGTAAATAACTTAAGGAACTAAAGTATTAGTTAGAAGATTTTGATTTTAAATTGCTACAAAATTCTGTTCTACAAGTAAATAACTTATAGAACAAAAGTAGTTATTTTAGGGTTTTCAATTTTAAAATATTAACAAAATACTGATCTTCATGTAAATAACTTATAGAACAAAAGTAGTTATTTTAGGGTTTTCAATTTTAAACTATTAACAAAATTCTGATCTTCAAGTAAATAACTTAAGGAACTAAAGTATTAGTTAGAAGATTTTGATTTTAAATTGCTACAAAATTCTGTTCTACAAGTAAATAACTTATAGAACAAAAGTAGTTATTTTAGAGTTTTCAATTTTAAACTATTAACAATATTCTGATCTTCAAGTAAATAACTTATAGAACAGAAGTAGTTAATTTAGAGTTTTTAATTTAAAACTATTAACAAAATGCAGATCTTCAAGTAAATAACTTATAGAACAAAAGTAGTTATTTTAGGGTCTTCAATTTTAAACTATTAACAAAATACTGATCTTCATGTAAATAACTTATAGAACAGAAGTAGTTAATTTAGAGTTTTTAATTTTAAACTATTAACAAAATGCAGATCTTCAAGTAAATAACTTATAGAACAAAAGTAGTTATTTTAGGGTTTTCAATTTTAAACTATTAACAAAATTCTGATCTTCAAGTAAATAACTTAAGGAACTAAAGTATTAGTTAGAAGATTTTGTTTTTAAATTGCTACAAAATTCTGTTCTTCAAGTAAATAACTTATAGAACAAAAGTAGTTATTTTAGAGTTTTCAATTTTAAACTATTAACATCATTCTGATCTTCAAGTAAATAACTTATAGAACAGAAGTAGTTAATTTAGAGTTTTTAATGTTAAACTATTAACAAAGTGCAAATCTTCAAGTAAATAACTTATAGAACAAAAGTAGTTATTTTTGGGTTTTCAATTTTAATCTATTAACAAAATTCTGATCTTCAAGTAAATAACTTAAGGAACTAAAGTATTAGTCAGAAGATTTTGATTTTAAATTGCTACAAAATTCTGTTCTTCAAGTAAATAAATTATAGAACAAAAGTAGTTATTTTAGAGTTTTGAATTTTAAACTATTAACAAAATTCTGATCTTCATGTAAATAACTTATAGAACAGAAGTAGTTAATTTAGAGTTTTTAATTTTAAACTATTAACAAAATGCTGATCTTCAAGTAAATAACTTATAGAACAGAAGTAGTTAATTTAGAGTTTTTAATTTTAAACTATTAACAAAATGCAGATCTTCAAGTAAACAACTTATAGAACAAAAATAGTTATTTTAGGGTTTTGAATTTTAAACTATTAACAAAATTCTGATCTTCATGTAAATAACTTATAGAACAGAAGTAGTTATTTTAGGGTTTTGAATTTTAAACTATTAACAAAATTCTGATCTTCATGTAAATAACTTATAGAACAGAAGTAGTTAATTTATGGTTTTTAATTTTAAACTATTAACAAAATTATGATCTTCAAGTAAATAACTTAAGGAACTAAAGTATTAGTTAGAAGATTTTTATTTTAAATTGCTACAAAATTCTGTTCTTCAAGTAAATAACTTACAGAACAAAAGTAGTTATTTTAGAGTTTTCAATTTTAAACTATTAAGAAAATTCTGATCTTCAAGTAAATAACTTATAGAACAGAAGTAGTTAATTTAGAGTTTTTAAATTTAAACTATTAACAAAATTCTGATCTTCAAGTAAATAACTTAAAGAACTAAAGTATTAGTTTGAAGATTTCGATTTTAAATTGTCTACAAATTTCTGTTCTATAAGTAAATAACAAAAAGGACAATAGTAGTTAGTTTATAGCTTTAATTTTAAACTATTATCAAAATGCTGATTTTCAAGTAAATAACTTATAGACCAGAAGTAGTTAATTTAGAGTTTTTAATTTTAAAATATTAACAAAATGCAGATCTTCAAGTTAATAACTTATAGAACAAAAGTAGTTATTTTAGGGTTTTCAATTTTAAACTATTAACAAAATTCTGATCTTCAAGTAAATAACTTACAGACCAGAAGTAGTTAATTTATAGTTTTTAATTTTAAACTATTAACAAAATTCTGATCTTCATGTAAATAACTTATAGAACAGAAGTAGTTAATTTAGAGTTTTTAATTTTAACTATTAACAAAATGCAGATCTACAAGTAAATAACTTATAGAACAAACGTAGTTATTTTAGTATTTTCAATTTTGAACTATTAACAAAATTCTGATCTTCTAGTAAATAACTTAAAGAACTAAAGTATTAGTTTGAAGATTTTGATTTTAAATTGTCTACATATTTCTCTTCTTTAAGTAAATAACTAAAAGAACAAAAGTAGTTAGAGTATAGCTTTAATTTTAAACTATTAACAAAATGCAGATCTTCAAGTAAATAACTTAAAGAACTAAAGTATTAATTTGAAGATTTCGATTTAAAATTGTCTACAAATTTCTGTTCTTTAAGTAAATAACTAAAAGAACAAAAGTAGTTAGTTTATAGCTTTAATTTTAAACTATTAACAAAATACTGATTTTCAAGTAAATAACTTATAGACCAGAAGTAGTTAATTTAGAGTTTTTAATTTTAAACTATTAACAAAATGCTGATCTTCAAGTAAATAACTTATAGAACAGAAGTAGTTAATTCAGAGTTTTTAATTTTAAACTATTAACAAAATGCAGATCTTCAAGTAAACAACTTATAGAACAAAAGTAGTTATTTTAGGGTTTTCAATTTTAAACTATTAACAAAATTCTGATCTTCAAGTAAATAACTTATAGAACAGAAGTAGTTAATTTAGAGTTTTTAATTTTAAACTATTAACAAAATGCAGATCTTCAAGTAAATAACTTATAGAACAAAAGTAGTTATTTTAGGGTTTTCAATTTTAAACTATTAACAACATTCTGATCTTCAAGTAAATAACTTATAGAACTGAAGTAGTTAATTTAGAGTTTTTAATTTTAAACTATTAACAAAATGCTGATCTTCAAGTAAATAACTTATAGAACAGAAGTAGTTAATTCAGAGTTTTTAATTTTAAACTATTAACAAAATGCAGATCTTCAAGTAAACAACTTATAGAACAAAAGTAGTTATTTTAGGGTTTTCAATTTTAAACTATTAACAAAATTCTGATCTTCAAGTAAATAACTTATAGAACAGAAGTAGTTAATTCAGAGTTTTTAATTTTAAACTATTAACAAAATGCAGATCTTCAAGTAAATAACTTATAGAACAAAAGTAGTTATTTTAGGGTTTTCAATTTTAAACTATTAACAAAATACTGATCTTCATGTAAATAACTTATAGAACAGAAGTAGTTAATTTAGAGTTTTTAATTTTAAACTATTAACAAAATGCAGATCTGCAAGTAAATAACTTATAGAACAAAAGTAGTTATTTTAGGGTTTTCAATTTTAAACGATTAGCAAAATTCTGATCTTCAAGTAAATAACTTAAAGAACTAAAGTATTAGTTAGAAGATTTTGATTTTACAATGCTACAAAATTCTGTTCTTCAAGTAAATAACTTATAGAACAAAAGTAGTTATTTTCGAGTTTTTAATTTTAAACTATTAACAATATTCTGATCTTCATGTAAATAACTTAGAGAACAGAAGTAGTTAATTTAGAGTTTTTAATTTTAAACTATTAACAAAATGCAGATCTTCAAGTAAATAACTTATAGAACAAAAGTAGTTATTTTAGGGTTTTCAATTTTAAACTATTAACAAAATTCTGATCTTCAAGTACATAACTTAAGGAACTAAAGTATTAGTTAGAAGATTTTGATTTTAAATTGCTACAAAATTCTGTTCTTCAAGTAAATAACTTATAGAACAAAAGTAGTTATTTTAGAGTTTTCAATTTTAAACTATTAACATCATTCTGATCTTCAAGTAAATAACTTATAGAACAGAAGTAGTTAATTTAGAGTTTTTAATGTTAAACTATTAACAAAATGCAAATCTTCAAGTAAATAACTTATAGAACAAAAGTAGTTATTTTAGGGTTTTCAATTTTAATCTATTAACAAAATTCTGATCTTCAAGTAAATAACTTAAGGAACTAAAGTATTAGTCAGAAGATTTTGATTTTAAATTGCTACAAAATTCTGTTCTTCAAGTAAATAAATTATAGAACAAAAGTAGTTATTTTAGAGTTTTCAATTTTAAACTATTAACAAAATTCTGATCTTCATGTAAATAACTTATAGAACAGAAGTAGTTAATTTAGAGTTTTTAATTTTAAACTATTAACAAAATGCAGATCTTCAAGTAAATAACTTAAGGAACTAAAGTATTAGTTAGAAGATTTTGATTTTAAATTGCTACAAAATTCTGTTCTACAAGTAAATAACTTATAGAACAAAAGTAGTTATTTTAGGGTTTTCAATTTTAAACTATTAACAAAATTCTGATCTTCAAGAAAATAACTTAAAGAACTAAAGTATTAGTTAGAAGATTTTGACTTTACATTGCTACAAAATTCTGTTCTTCAAGTAAATAACCTATAGAATAAAAGTAGTTATTTTAGGGTTTTCAATTTGAAACTATTAACAAAATTCTGATCTTCAAGTAAATAACTTAAGGAACTAAAGTATTAGTTAGAAGATTTTGATTTTAAATTGCTACAAAATTCTGTTCTACAAGTAAATAACTTATAGAACTAAAGTAGTTATTTTAGAGTTTTTAATTTTAAACTATTAACAATATTCTGATCTTCAAGTAAATAACTTATAGAACAGAAGTAGTTAATTTAGAGTTTTTAATTTTAAACTATTAACAAAATGCAGATCTGCAAGTAAATAACTTATAGAACAAAAGTAGTTATTTTAGGGTTTTCAATTTAAAACGATTAGCAAAATTCTGATCTTCAAGTAAATAACTTAAAGAACTAAAGTATTAGTTAGAAGATTTTGATTTTACAATGCTACAAAATTCTGTTCTTCAAGTAAATAACTTATAGAACAAAAGTAGTTATTTTCGAGTTTTTAATTTTAAACTATTAACAATATTCTGATCTTCATGTAAATAACTTATAGAACAGAAGTAGTTAATTTAGAGTTTTTAATTTTAAACTATTAACAAAATGCAGATCTTCAAGTAAATAACTTATAGAACAAAAGTAGTTATTTTAGGGTTTTCAATTTTAAACTATTAACAAAATTCTGATCTTCAAGTAAATAACTTAAGGAACTAAAGTATTAGTTAGAAGATTTTGATTTTAAATTGCTACAAAATTCTGTTCTTCAAGTAAATAACTTATAGAACAAAAGTAGTTATTTTAGAGTTTTCAATTTTAAACTATTAACATCATTCTGATCTTCAAGTAAATAACTTATAGAACAGAAGTAGTTAATTTAGAGTTTTTAATGTTAAACTATTAACAAAATGCAAATCTTCAAGTAAATAACTTATAGAACAAAAGTAGTTATTTTAGGGTTTTCAATTTTAATCTATTAACAAAATTCTGATCTTCAAGTAAATAACTTAAGGAACTAAAGTATTAGTCAGAAGATTTTGATTTTAAATTGCTACAAAATTCTGTTCTTCAAGTAAATAACTTATAGAACAAAAGTAGTTATTTTAGAGTTTTCAATTTTAAACTATTAACATCATTCTGATCTTCAAGTAAATAACTTATAGAACAGAAGTAGTTAATTTAGAGTTTTTAATGTTAAACTATTAACAAAATGCAAATCTTCAAGTAAATAACTTATAGAACAAAAGTAGTTATTTTAGGGTTTTCAATTTTAATCTATTAACAAAATTCTGATCTTCAAGTAAATAACTTAAGGAACTAAAGTATTAGTCAGAAGATTTTGATTTTAAATTGCTACAAAATTCTGTTCTTCAAGTAAATAAATTATAGAACAAAAGTAGTTATTTTAGAGTTTTCAATTTTAATCTATTAACAAAATTCTGATCTTCAAGTAAATAACTTAAAGAACTAAAGTATTAGTTAGAAGATTTTGATTTTAAATTGCTACAAAATTCTGATCTACAAGTAAATAACTTATAGAACAAAAGTAGTTATTTTAGGGTTTTCAATTTTAAACTATTAACAAAATTCTGATCTTCAAGAAAATAACTTAAAGAACTAAAGTATTAGTTAGAAGATTTTGACTTTACATTGCTACAAAATTCTGTTCTTCAAGTAAATAACCTATAGAACAAAAGTAGTTATTTTAGGGTTTTCAATTTTAAACTATTAACAAAATTCTGATCTTCAAGTAAATAACTTAAGGAACTAAAGTATTAGTTAGAAGATTTTGATTTTAAATTGCTACAAAATTCTGTTCTACAAGTAAATAACTTATAGAACTAAAGTAGTTATTTTAGAGTTTTTAATTTTAAACTATTAACAATATTCTGATCTTCAAGTAAATAACTTATAGAACAGAAGTAGTTAATTTAGAGTTTTTAATTTAAAACTATTAACAAAATGCAGATCTTCAAGTAAATAACTTATAGAACAAAAGTAGTTATTTTAGGGTTTTCAATTTTAAACTATTAACAAAATTCTGATCTTCAAGTAAATAACTTAAGGAGCTAAAGTATTAGTTAGAAGATTTTGATTTTAAATTGCTACAAAATTCTGTTCTACAAGTAAATAACTTATAGAACTAAAGTAGTTATTTTAGAGTTTTCAATTTTAAACTATTAACAATATTCTGATCTTCAAGTAAATAACTTATAGAACAAAAGTAGTTATTTTAGGGTTTTCAATTTTAAACTATTAACAAAATTCTGATCTTCAAGTAAATAACTTAAGGAACTAAAGTATTAGTTAGAAGATTTTGATTTTAAATTGCTACAAAATTCTGTTCTACAAGTAAATAACTTATAGAACAAAAGTAGTTATTTTAGGGTTTTCAATTTTAAAATATTAACAAAATACTGATCTTCATGTAAATAACTTATAGAACAAAAGTAGTTATTTTAGGGTTTTCAATTTTAAACTATTAACAAAATTCTGATCTTCAAGTAAATAACTTAAGGAACTAAAGTATTAGTTAGAAGATTTTGATTTTAAATTGCTACAAAATTCTGTTCTACAAGTAAATAACTTATAGAACAAAAGTAGTTATTTTAGAGTTTTCAATTTTAAACTATTAACAATATTCTGATCTTCAAGTAAATAACTTATAGAACAGAAGTAGTTAATTTAGAGTTTTTAATTTAAAACTATTAACAAAATGCAGATCTTCAAGTAAATAACTTATAGAACAAAAGTAGTTATTTTAGGGTCTTCAATTTTAAACTATTAACAAAATACTGATCTTCATGTAAATAACTTATAGAACAGAAGTAGTTAATTTAGAGTTTTTAATTTTAAACTATTAACAAAATGCAGATCTTCAAGTAAATAACTTATAGAACAAAAGTAGTTATTTTAGGGTTTTCAATTTTAAACTATTAACAAAATTCTGATCTTCAAGTAAATAACTTAAGGAACTAAAGTATTAGTCAGAAGATTTTGATTTTAAATTGCTACAAAATTCTGTTCTTCAAGTAAATAAATTATAGAACAAAAGTAGTTATTTTAGAGTTTTCAATTTTAAACTATTAACATCATTCTGATCTTCAAGTAAATAACTTATAGAACAGAAGTAGTTAATTTAGAGTTTTTAATGTTAAACTATTAACAAAGTGCAAATCTTCAAGTAAATAACTTATAGAACAAAAGTAGTTATTTTTGGGTTTTCAATTTTAATCTATTAACAAAATTCTGATCTTCAAGTAAATAACTTAAGGAACTAAAGTATTAGTCAGAAGATTTTGATTTTAAATTGCTACAAAATTCTGTTCTTCAAGTAAATAAATTATAGAACAAAAGTAGTTATTTTAGAGTTTTCAATTTTAAACTATTAACAAAATTCTGTTCTTCAAGTAAATAACTTATAGAACAAAAGTAGTTATTTTAGGGTTTTCAATTTTAAACTATTAACAAAATTCTGATCTTTAAGTAAATAACTTAAAGAACTAAAGTATTAGTTTGAAGATTTCGATTTTAAATTGTCTACAAATTTCTGTTCTTTAAGTAAATAACTAATAGAACAAAAGTAGTTAGTTTATAGCTTTAATTTTAAACTATTAACAAAATAGTGATTTTCAAGTAAATAACTTATAGACCAGAAGTAGTTAATTTAGAGTTTTTAATTTTAAACTATTAACAAAATGCTGATCTTCAAGTAAATAACTTATAGAACAGAAGTAGTTAATTTAGAGTTTTTAATTTTAAACTATTAACAAAATGCAGATCTTCAAGTAAACAACTTATAGAACAAAAATAGTTATTTTAGGGTTTTGAATTTTAAACTATTAACAAAATTCTGATCTTCATGTAAATAACTTATAGAACAGAAGTAGTTATTTTAGGGTTTTGAATTTTAAACTATTAACAAAATTCTGATCTTCATGTAAATAACTTATAGAACAGAAGTAGTTAATTTATGGTTTTTAATTTTAAACTATTAACAAAATTATGATCTTCAAGTAAATAACTTAAGGAACTAAAGTATTAGTTAGAAGATTTTTATTTTAAATTGCTACAAAATTCTGTTCTTCAAGTAAATAACTTACAGAACAAAAGTAGTTATTTTAGAGTTTTCAATTTTAAACTATTAAGAAAATTCTGATCTTCAAGTAAATAACTTATAGAACAGAAGTAGTTAATTTAGAGTTTTTAAATTTAAACTATTAACAAAATTCTGATCTTCAAGTAAATAACTTAAAGAACTAAAGTATTAGTTTGAAGATTTCGATTTTAAATTGTCTACAAATTTCTGTTCTATAAGTAAATAACAAAAAGGACAATAGTAGTTAGTTTATAGCTTTAATTTTAAACTATTATCAAAATGCTGATTTTCAAGTAAATAACTTATAGACCAGAAGTAGTTAATTTAGAGTTTTTAATTTTAAAATATTAACAAAATGCAGATCTTCAAGTTAATAACTTATAGAACAAAAGTAGTTATTTTAGGGTTTTCAATTTTAAACTATTAACAAAATTCTGATCTTCAAGTAAATAACTTACAGACCAGAAGTAGTTAATTTATAGTTTTTAATTTTAAACTATTAACAAAATTCTGATCTTCATGTAAATAACTTATAGAACAGAAGTAGTTAATTTAGAGTTTTTAATTTTAACTATTAACAAAATGCAGATCTACAAGTAAATAACTTATAGAACAAACGTAGTTATTTTAGTATTTTCAATTTTGAACTATTAACAAAATTCTGATCTTCTAGTAAATAACTTAAAGAACTAAAGTATTAGTTTGAAGATTTTGATTTTAAATTGTCTACATATTTCTCTTCTTTAAGTAAATAACTAAAAGAACAAAAGTAGTTAGAGTATAGCTTTAATTTTAAACTATTAACAAAATGCAGATCTTCAAGTAAATAACTTAAAGAACTAAAGTATTAATTTGAAGATTTCGATTTAAAATTGTCTACAAATTTCTGTTCTTTAAGTAAATAACTAAAAGAACAAAAGTAGTTAGTTTATAGCTTTAATTTTAAACTATTAACAAAATACTGATTTTCAAGTAAATAACTTATAGACCAGAAGTAGTTAATTTAGAGTTTTTAATTTTAAACTATTAACAAAATGCTGATCTTCAAGTAAATAACTTATAGAACAGAAGTAGTTAATTCAGAGTTTTTAATTTTAAACTATTAACAAAATGCAGATCTTCAAGTAAACAACTTATAGAACAAAAGTAGTTATTTTAGGGTTTTCAATTTTAAACTATTAACAAAATTCTGATCTTCAAGTAAATAACTTATAGAACAGAAGTAGTTAATTTAGAGTTTTTAATTTTAAACTATTAACAAAATGCAGATCTTCAAGTAAATAACTTATAGAACAAAAGTAGTTATTTTAGGGTTTTCAATTTTAAACTATTAACAACATTCTGATCTTCAAGTAAATAACTTATAGAACTGAAGTAGTTAATTTAGAGTTTTTAATTTTAAACTATTAACAAAATGCTGATCTTCAAGTAAATAACTTATAGAACAGAAGTAGTTAATTCAGAGTTTTTAATTTTAAACTATTAACAAAATGCAGATCTTCAAGTAAACAACTTATAGAACAAAAGTAGTTATTTTAGGGTTTTCAATTTTAACCTATTAACAAAATTCTGATCTTCAAGTAAATAACTTATAGAACAGAAGTAGTTAATTCAGAGTTTTTAATTTTAAACTATTAACAAAATGCAGATCTTCAAGTAAATAACTTATAGAACAAAAGTAGTTATTTTAGGGTTTTCAATTTTAAACTATTAACAAAATACTGATCTTCATGTAAATAACTTATAGAACAGAAGTAGTTAATTTAGAGTTTTTAATTTTAAACTATTAACAAAATGCAGATCTGCAAGTAAATAACTTATAGAACAAAAGTAGTTATTTTAGGGTTTTCAATTTAAAACGATTAGCAAAATTCTGATCTTCAAGTAAATAACTTAAAGAACTAAAGTATTAGTTAGAAGATTTTGATTTTACAATGCTACAAAATTCTGTTCTTCAAGTAAATAACTTATAGAACAAAAGTAGTTATTTTCGAGTTTTTAATTTTAAACTATTAACAATATTCTGATCTTCATGTAAATAACTTATAGAACAGAAGTAGTTAATTTAGAGTTTTTAATTTTAAACTATTAACAAAATGCAGATCTTCAAGTAAATAACTTATAGAACAAAAGTAGTTATTTTAGGGTTTTCAATTTTAAACTATTAACAAAATTCTGATCTTCAAGTAAATAACTTAAGGAACTAAAGTATTAGTTAGAAGATTTTGATTTTAAATTGCTACAAAATTCTGTTCTTCAAGTAAATAACTTATAGAACAAAAGTAGTTATTTTAGAGTTTTCAATTTTAAACTATTAACATCATTCTGATCTTCAAGTAAATAACTTATAGAACAGAAGTAGTTAATTTAGAGTTTTTAATGTTAAACTATTAACAAAATGCAAATCTTCAAGTAAATAACTTATAGAACAAAAGTAGTTATTTTAGGGTTTTCAATTTTAATCTATTAACAAAATTCTGATCTTCAAGTAAATAACTTAAGGAACTAAAGTATTAGTCAGAAGATTTTGATTTTAAATTGCTACAAAATTCTGTTCTTCAAGTAAATAAATTATAGAACAAAAGTAGTTATTTTAGAGTTTTCAATTTTAAACTATTAACAAAATTCTGATCTTCATGTAAATAACTTATAGAACAGAAGTAGTTAATTTAGAGTTTTTAATTTTAAACTATTAACAAAATGCAGATCTTCAAGTAAATAACTTAAGGAACTAAAGTATTAGTTAGAAGATTTTGATTTTAAATTGCTACAAAATTCTGTTCTACAAGTAAATAACTTATAGAACAAAAGTAGTTATTTTAGGGTTTTCAATTTTAAACTATTAACAAAATTCTGATCTTCAAGAAAATAACTTAAAGAACTAAAGTATTAGTTAGAAGATTTTGACTTTACATTGCTACAAAATTCTGTTCTTCAAGTAAATAACCTATAGAATAAAAGTAGTTATTTTAGGGTTTTCAATTTTAAACTATTAACAAAATTCTGATCTTCAAGTAAATAACTTAAGGAACTAAAGTATTAGTTAGAAGATTTTGATTTTAAATTGCTACAAAATTCTGTTCTACAAGTAAATAACTTATAGAACTAAAGTAGTTATTTTAGAGTTTTTAATTTTAAACTATTAACAATATTCTGATCTTCAAGTAAATAACTTATAGAACAGAAGTAGTTAATTTAGAGTTTTTAATTTTAAACTATTAACAAAATGCAGATCTGCAAGTAAATAACTTATAGAACAAAAGTAGTTATTTTAGGGTTTTCAATTTAAAACGATTAGCATAATTCTGATCTTCAAGTAAATAACTTAAAGAACTAAAGTATTAGTTAGAAGATTTTGATTTTACAATGCTACAAAATTCTGTTCTTCAAGTAAATAACTTATAGAACAAAAGTAGTTATTTTTGAGTTTTTAATTTTAAACTATTAACAATATTCTGATCTTCATGTAAATAACTTATAGAACAGAAGTAGTTAATTTAGAGTTTTTAATTTTAAACTATTAACAAAATGCAGATCTTCAAGTAAATAACTTATAGAACAAAAGTAGTTATTTTAGGGTTTTCAATTTTAAACTATTAACAAAATTCTGATCTTCAAGTAAATAACTTAAGGAACTAAAGTATTAGTTAGAAGATTTTGATTTTAAATTGCTACAAAATTCTGTTCTTCAAGTAAATAACTTATAGAACAAAAGTAGTTATTTTAGAGTTTTCAATTTTAAACTATTAACATCATTCTGATCTTCAAGTAAATAACTTATAGAACAGAAGTAGTTAATTTAGAGTTTTTAATGTTAAACTATTAACAAAATGCAAATCTTCAAGTAAATAACTTATAGAACAAAAGTAGTTATTTTAGGGTTTTCAATTTTAATCTATTAACAAAATTCTGATCTTCAAGTAAATAACTTAAGGAACTAAAGTATTAGTCAGAAGATTTTGATTTTAAATTGCTACAAAATTCTGTTCTTCAAGTAAATAAATTATAGAACAAAAGTAGTTATTTTAGAGTTTTCAATTTTAAACTATTAACAAAATTCTGATCTTCATGTAAATAACTTATAGAACAGAAGTAGTTAATTTAGAGTTTTTAATTTTAAACTATTAACAAAATGCAGATCTTCAAGTAAATAACTTAAGGAACTAAAGTATTAGTTAGAAGATTTTGATTTTAAATTGCTACAAAATTCTGTTCTACAAGTAAATAACTAATAGAACAAAAGTAGTTATTTTAGGGTTTTCAATTTTAAACTATTAACAAAATTCTGATCTTCAAGAAAATAACTTAAAGAACTAAAGTATTAGTTAGAAGATTTTGACTTTACATTGCTACAAAATTCTGTTCTTCAAGTAAATAACCTATAGAACAAAAGTAGTTATTTTAGGGTTTTCAATTATAAACTATTAACAAAATTCTGATCTTCAAGTAAATAACTTAAGGAACTAAAGTATTAGTTAGAAGATTTTGATTTTAAATTGCTACAAAATTCTGTTCTACAAGTAAATAACTTATAGAACTAAAGTAGTTATTTTAGAGTTTTTAATTTTAAACTATTAACAATATTCTGATCTTCAAGTAAATAACTTATAGAACAGAAGTAGTTAATTTAGAGTTTTTAATTTAAAACTATTAACAAAATGCAGATCTTCAAGTAAATAACTTATAGAACAAAAGTAGTTATTTTAGGGTTTTCAATTTTAAACTATTAACAAAATTCTGATCTTCAAGTAAATAACTTAAGGAACTAAAGTATTAGTTAGAAGATTTTGATTTTAAATTGCTACAAAATTCTGTTCTACAAGTAAATAACTTATAGAACTAAAGTAGTTATTTTAGAGTTTTCAATTTTAAACTATTAACAATATTCTGATCTTCAAGTAAATAACTTATAGAACAAAAGTAGTTATTTTAGGGTTTTCAATTTTAAACTATTAACAAAATTCTGATCTTCAAGTAAATAACTTAAGGAACTAAAGTATTAGTTAGAAGATTTTGATTTTAAATTGCTACAAAATTCTGTTCTACAAGTAAATAACTTATAGAACAAAAGTAGTTATTTTAGGGTTTTCAATTTTAAAATATTAACAAAATACTGATCTTCATGTAAATAACTTATAGAACAAAAGTAGTTATTTTAGGGTTTTCAATTTTAAACTATTAACAAAATTCTGATCTTCAAGTAAATAACTTAAGGAACTAAAGTATTAGTTAGAAGATTTTGATTTTAAATTGCTACAAAATTCTGTTCTACAAGTAAATAACTTATAGAACAAAAGTAGTTATTTTAGAGTTTTCAATTTTAAACTATTAACAATATTCTGATCTTCAAGTAAATAACTTATAGAACAGAAGTAGTTAATTTAGAGTTTTTAATTTAAAACTATTAACAAAATGCAGATCTTCAAGTAAATAACTTATAGAACAAAAGTAGTTATTTTAGGGTCTTCAATTTTAAACTATTAACAAAATACTGATCTTCATGTAAATAACTTATAGAACAGAAGTAGTTAATTTAGAGTTTTTAATTTTAAACTATTAACAAAATGCAGATCTGCAAGTAAATAACTTATAGAACAAAAGTAGTTATTTTCGAGTTATCAATTTTAAACTATTAACAATATTCTGATCTTCATGTAAATAACTTATAGAACAGAAGTAGTTAATTTAGAGTTTTTAATTTTAAACTATTAACAAAATGCAGATCTTCAAGTAAATAACTTATAGAACAAAAGTAGTTATTTTAGGGTTTTCAATTTTAAACTATTAACAAAATTCTGATCTTCAAGTAAATAACTTAAGGAACTAAAGTATTAGTTAGAAGATTTTGTTTTTAAATTGCTACAAAATTCTGTTCTTCAAGTAAATAACTTATAGAACAAAAGTAGTTATTTTAGAGTTTTCAATTTTAAACTATTAACATCATTCTGATCTTCAAGTAAATAACTTATAGAACAGAAGTAGTTAATTTAGAGTTTTTAATGTTAAACTATTAACAAAATGCAAATCTTCAAGTAAATAACTTATAGAACAAAAGTAGTTATTTTAGGGTTTTCAATTTTAATCTATTAACAAAATTCTGATCTTCAAGTAAATAACTTAAGGAACTAAAGTATTAGTCAGAAGATTTTGATTTTAAATTGCTACAAAATTCTGTTCTTCAAGTAAATAAATTATAGAACAAAAGTAGTTATTTTAGAGTTTTCAATTTTAAACTATTAACAAAATTCTGATCTTCATTTAAATAACTTATAGAACAGAAGTAGTTAATTTAGAGTTTTTAATTTTAAACTATTAACAAAATTCTGATCTTCAAGTAAATAACTTAAGGAACTAAAGTATTAGTTAGAAGATTTTAATTTTAAATTGCTACAAAATTCTGTTCTTCAAGTAAATAACTTATAGAACAAAAGTAGTTATTTTAGAGTTTTCAATTTTAAACTATTAACAAAATTCTGATCTTCATGTAAATAACTTATAGAACAGAAATAGTTAATTTAGAGTTTTTAATTTTAAACTATTAACAAAATGCAGATCTTCAAGTAAATAACTTATAGAACAAAAGTAGTTATTTTAGGGTTTTCATTTTTAAACTATTAACAAAATTCTGATCTTCATGTAAATAACTTATAGAACAGAAGTAGTTAATTTAGAGTTTTTAATTTTTTAACTATTAACAAAATTCTGATCTTCAAGTAAATAACTTATAGAACAAAAGTAGTTATTTTAGGGTTTTCAATTTTAAACTATTAACAAAATTCTGATCTTCAAGTAAATAACTTAAGGAACTAAAGTATTAGTTAGAAGATTTTGATTTTAAATTGCTACAAAATTCTGTTCTACAAGTAAATAACTTATAGAACAAAAGTAGTTATTTTAGGGTTTTCAATTTTAAAATATTAACAAAATACTGATCTTCATGTAAATAACTTATAGAACAAAAGTAGTTATTTTAGGGTTTTCAATTTTAAACTATTAACAACATTCTGATCTTCAAGTAAATAACTTATAGAACAGAAGTAGTTAATTTAGAGTTTTTAATTTTAAACTATTAACAAAATCCAGATCTTCAAGTAAATAACTTATAGAACAAAAATAGTTATTTTAGGGTTTTCAATTTTAAACTATTAACAAAATTCTGATCTTCAAGTAAATAACTTATAGAACAGAAGTAGTTAATTTAGAGTTTTTAATTTTAAACTATTAACAAAATGCAGATCTGTAAGTAAATAACTTATAGAACAAAAGTAGTTATTTTCGAGTTATCAATTTTAAACTATTAACAATATTCTGATCTTCATGTAAATAACTTATAGAACAGAAGTAGTTAATTTAGAGTTTTTAATTTTAAACTATTAACAAAATGCAGATCTTCAAGTAAATAACTTATAGAACAAAAGTAGTTATTTTAGGGTTTTCAATTTTAAACTATTAACAAAATTCTGATCTTCAAGTAAATAACTTAAGGAACTAAAGTATTAGTTAGAAGATTTTGTTTTTAAATTGCTACAAAATTCTGTTCTTCAAGTAAATAACTTATAGAACAAAAGTAGTTATTTTAGAGTTTTCAATTTTAAACTATTAACATCATTCTGATCTTCAAGTAAATAACTTATAGAACAGAAGTAGTTAATTTAGAGTTTTTAATGTTAAACTATTAACAAAATGCAAATCTTCAAGTAAATAACTTATAGAACAAAAGTAGTTATTTTAGGGTTTTCAATTTTAATCTATTAACAAAATTCTGATCTTCAAGTAAATAACTTAAGGAACTAAAGTATTAGTCAGAAGATTTTGATTTTAAATTGCTACAAAATTCTGTTCTTCAAGTAAATAAATTATAGAACAAAAGTAGTTATTTTAGAGTTTTCAATTTTAAACTATTAACAAAATTCTGATCTTCATGTAAATAACTTATAGAACAGAAGTAGTTAATTTAGAGTTTTTAATTTTAAACTATTAACAAAATTCTGATCTTCAAGTAAATAACTTAAGGAACTAAAGTATTAGTTAGAAGATTTTAATTTTAAATTGCTACAAAATTCTGTTCTTCAAGTAAATAACTTATAGAACAAAAGTAGTTATTTTAGAGTTTTCAATTTTAAACTATTAACAAAATTCTGATCTTCATGTAAATAACTTATAGAACAGAAATAGTTAATTTAGAGTTTTTAATTTTAAACTATTAACAAAATGCAGATCTTCAAGTAAATAACTTATAGAACAAAAGTAGTTATTTTAGGGTTTTCATTTTTAAACTATTAACAAAATTCTGATCTTCATGTAAATAACTTATAGAACAGAAGTAGTTAATTTAGAGTTTTTAATTTTTTAACTATTAACAAAATTCTGATCTTCAAGTAAATAACTTATAGAACAAAAGTAGTTATTTTAGGGTTTTCAATTTTAAACTATTAACAAAATTCTGATCTTCAAGTAAATAACTTAAGGAACTAAAGTATTAGTTAGAAGATTTTGATTTTAAATTGCTACAAAATTCTGTTCTACAAGTAAATAACTTATAGAACAAAAGTAGTTATTTTAGGGTTTTCAATTTTAAAATATTAACAAAATACTGATCTTCATGTAAATAACTTATAGAACAAAAGTAGTTATTTTAGGGTTTTCAATTTTAAACTATTAACAACATTCTGATCTTCAAGTAAATAACTTATAGAACAGAAGTAGTTAATTTAGAGTTTTTAATTTTAAACTATTAACAAAATCCAGATCTTCAAGTAAATAACTTATAGAACAAAAATAGTTATTTTAGGGTTTTCAATTTTAAACTATTAACAAAATTCTGATCTTCAAGTAAATAACTTAAAGAACTAAAGTATTAGTTTGAAGACTTCGATTTTAAATTGTCTACAAATTTCTGTTCTTTAAGTAAAAAACTAAAAGAACAAAAGTAGTTAGTTTATAGCTTTAATTTGAAACTATTAACAAAATAGTGATTTTCAAATAAATAACTTATAGAACAGAAGTAGTTAATTTAGAGTTTTTAATGTTAAACTATTAACAAAATGCAAATCTTCAAGTAAATATAGAACAGATTCTGATATAGAACAGATTCTGGTCTTCAAGTAAATAACTTAAAGAACTAAAGTATTAGTTAGAAGATTTTGATTTTACATTGCTACAAAATTCTGTTCTTCAAGTAAATAACTTATAGAACAAAAGTAGTTATTTTAGAGTTTTCAATTTTGAACTATTAACAGTATTCTGATCTTCAAGTAATTAACTTATAGAACAGAAGTAGTTAATTTAGAGTTTTTAATTTTAAACTATTAACAAAATGCGGATCTTTAAGTAAATAACTTATAGAACAAAAGTAGTTATTTTAGGGTTTTCAATTTTAAACTATTAACAAAATTCTGATCTTCATGTAAATAACTTATAGAACAGAAGTAGTTAATTTAGAGTTTTTAATTTTAAACTATTAACAAAATGCAGATCTTCAAGTAAATAACTTATAGAACAAAAGTAGTTATTTTAGGGTTTTCAATTTTAAACTATTAACAAAATTCTGATCTTCATGTAAATAACTTATAGAACAGAAGTAGTTAATTTATTAATTAGTTAATTAAGTAAATAACTTAAGGAACTAAAGTATTAGTTAGAAGATTTTGATTTTAAATTGCTACAAAATTCTGTTCTTCAAGTTAATAACTTATATAAATATAAAATCAGTAATGAGCTAAGTTAACAATAAATCAAACAATAAATAAATAAATATTAGTTTGATTTATTGTTAACTTAGCTCATTACTGATATTATATTTATATAAATTTTCAAGAGCTAATAATTCTAATTATTTATTAAATAACTTATAGAACAAAAGTAGTTATTTTAGAGTTTTCAATTTTAAACTATTAACAAAATTCTGATCTTCAAGTAAATAACTTAAAGAACTAAAGTATTAGTTTGAAGATCTCGATTTTAAATTGTCTACAAATTTCTGTTCTTTAATTAAAAAACTAAAAGAACAAAAGTAGTTAGTTTATAGCTTTAATTTGAAACTATTAACAAAATAGTGATTTTCAAATAAATAACTTATAGACCAGAAGTAGTTAACTTAGAGTTTTTAATTTTAAACTATTAACAAAATGCTGATTTTCAAGTAAATAACTTATAGAACAGAAGTAGTTAATTTAGAGTTTTTAATTTTAAACTAATAACAAAATGCAGATCTTCAAGTAAATAACTTATAGAACAAAAGTAATTATTTTAGGGTTTTCAATTTTAAACTATTAACAATATTCTGATCTTCAAGTAAATAAATTATAGAGCAGGAGTGGTTAATTTAGAGTTTTTAATTTTAAACTATTAACAAAATGCAGATCTTCAAGTAAATAAATTATAGAACAAAAATAGTTATTTTAGGGTTTTTAATGTTAAACTATTAACAAAATTCTGATCTTCAAGTAAATAACTTAAAGAACTAAAGTATTAGTTTGAAGATCTCGATTTTAAATTGTCTACAAATTTCTGTTCTGTAAATAAAAAACTAAAAGAACAAAAGTAGTTAGTTTATAGCTTTAATTTAAAACTATTAACAAAATAGTGATTTTCAAATAAATAACTTATAGAACAGAAGTAGTTAATTTAGAGTTTTTAATGTTAAACTATTAACAAAATGCAAATCTTCAAGTAAATAACTTATAGAACAAATGTAGGTATTTTAGGGTTTTCAATTTTAAACTATTAACAAAATTCTGATCTTCAAGTAAATAACTTATAGAACAGAAGTAGTTAATTTAGAGTTTTTAATTTTAAACTATTAACAAAATGCAGATCTTCAAGTAAATAACTTATAGAACAAAAGTAGTTATTTTAGAGTTTTCTATTTTAAACTATTAACAACATTCTGATCTTCAAGTAAATAACTTATAGAACAGAAGTAGTTAATTTTGAGTTTTTAATTTTAAACTATTAACAAAATCCAGATCTTCAAGTAAATAACTTATAGAACAAAAATAGTAATTTTAGGGTTTTCAATTTTAAACTATTAACAAAATTCTGATCTTCAAGTAAATAACTTAAAGAACTAAAGTATTAGTTTGAAGACTTCGATTTTAAATTGTCTACAAATTTCTGTTCTTTAAGTAAATAACTAAAAGAACAAAAGTAGTTAGATTATAGCTTTAATTTTAAACTATTAACAAAATGCAGATCTTCAAGTAAATAACTTATAGAACAAAAGTAGTTATTTTAGGGTTTTCAATTTTAAACTATTAACAAAATTCTGATCTTCAAGTAAATAACTTAAAGAACTAAAGTATTAGTTTGAAGACTTCAATTTTAAATTGTCTACAAATTTCTATTCTTTAAGTAAATAACTAAAAGAACAAAAGTAGTTAGATTATAGCTTTAATTTTAAACTATTAACAAAAAGCAGATCTTCAAGTAAATAACTTATAGAACAAAAGTAGTTATTTTAGGGTTTTTAATTTTAAACTATTAGCAAAATTCTGATCTTCAAGTAAATAACTTAAAGAACTAAAGTATTAGTTAGAAGATTTTGATTTTACATTGCTACAAAATTCTGTTCTTCAAGTAAATAACTTATAGAACAAAAGTAGTTATTTTAGAGGTTTCAATTTTAAACTATTAACAGTATTCTGATCTTCAAGTAAATAACTTATAGAACAGAAGTAGTTAATTTAGAGTTTTTAATTTTAAACTATTAACAAAATGCAGATCTTTAAGTAAATAACTTATAGAACGAAAGTAGTTATTTTAGGGTTTTCAATTTTAAACTATTAACAAAATTCTGATCTTCATGTAAATAACTTATAGAACAGAAGTAGTTAATTTAGAGTTTTCAATTTTAAACTATTAACAAAATGCAGATCTTCAAGTAAATAACTTATAGAACAAAAGTAGTTATTTTAGGGTTTTCAATTTTAAACTATTAACAAAATTCTGATCTTCATGTAAATAACTTATAGAACAGAAGTAGTTAATTTAGAGTTTTTAATTTTAAGCTATTAACAAAATTCTGATCTTCAAGTAAATAACTTAAGGAACTAAAGTATTAGTTAGAAGATTTTGATTTTAAATTGCTACAAAATTCTGTTCTTCAAGTAAATAACTTATAGAACAAAAGTAGTTATTTTAGAGTTTTCAATTTTAAACTATTAACAAAATTCTGATCTTCAAGTAAATAACTTAAAGAACTAAAGTATTAGTTTGAAGATCTCGATTTTAAATTGTCTACAAATTTCTGTTCTTTAAGTAAAAAACTAAAAGAACAAAAGTAGTTCGTTTATAGCTTTAATTTGAAACTATTAACAAAATAGTGATTTTCAAATAAATAACTTATAGACCAGAAGTAGTTAACTTAGAGTTTTTAATTTTAAACTATTAACAAAATGCTGATTTTCAAGTAAATAACTTATAGAAAAGAAGTATTTAATTTAGAGTTTTTAATTTTAAACTAATAACAAAATGCAGATCTTCAAGTAAATAACTTATAGAACAAAAGTAATTATTTTAGGGTTTTCAATTTTAAACTATTAACAATATTCTGATCTTCAAGTAAATAACTTATAGAACAGAAGTGGTTAATTTAGAGTTTTTAATTTTAAACTAATAACAAAATGCAGATCTTCAAGTAAATAACTTATAGAACATAAATAGTTATTTTAGGGTTTTCAATTTTAAACTATTAACAATATTCTGATCTTCAAGTAAATAACTTATAGAACAGAAGTGGTTAATTTAGAGTTTTTAATTTTAAACTATTAACAAAATGCAAATCTTCAAGTAAATATAGAACAGATTCTGATATAGAACAGATTCTGGTCTTCAAGTAAATAACTTAAAGAACTAAAGTATTAGTTAGAAGATTTTGATTTTACATTGCTACAAAATTCTGTTCTTCAAGTAAATAACTTATAGAACAAAAGTAGTTATTTTAGAGTTTTCAATTTTGAACTATTAACAGTATTCTGATCTTCAAGTAATTAACTTATAGAACAGAAGTAGTTAATTAAAGTTTTTAATTTTAAACTATTAACAAAATGCGGATCTTTAAGTAAATAACTTATAGAACAAAAGTAGTTATTTTAGGGTTTTCAATTTTAAACTATTAACAAAATTCTGATCTTCATGTAAATAACTTATAGAACAGAAGTAGTTAATTTAGAGTTTTTAATTTTAAACTATTAACAAAATGCAGATCTTCAAGTAAATAACTTATAGAACAAAAGTAGTTATTTTAGGGTTTTCAATTTTAAACTATTAACAAAATTCTGATCTTCATGTAAATAACTTATAGAACAGAAGTAGTTAATTTATTAATTAGTTAATTAAGTAAATAACTTAAGGAACTAAAGTATTAGTTAGAAGATTTTGATTTTAAATTGCTACAAAATTCTGTTCTTCAAGTAAATAACTTATATAAATATAAAATCAGTAATGAGCTAAGTTAACAATAAATCAAACAATAAATAAATAAATATTAGTTTGATTTATTGTTAACTTAGCTCATTACTGATATTATATTTATATAAATTTTCAAGAGCTAATAATTCTAATTATTTATTAAATAACTTATAGAACAAAAGTAGTTATTTTAGAGTTTTCAATTTTAAACTATTAACAAAATTCTGATCTTCAAGTAAATAACTTAAAGAACTAAAGTATTAGTTTGAAGATCTCGATTTTAAATTGTCTACAAATTTCTGTTCTTTAATTAAAAAACTAAAAGAACAAAAGTAGTTAGTTTATAGCTTTAATTTGAAACTATTAACAAAATAGTGATTTTCAAATAAATAACTTATAGACCAGAAGTAGTTAACTTAGAGTTTTTAATTTTAAACTATTAACAAAATGCTGATTTTCAAGTAAATAACTTATAGAACAGAAGTAGTTAATTTAGAGTTTTTAATTTTAAACTAATAACAAAATGCAGATCTTCAAGTAAATAATTTATAGAACAAAAGTAATTATTTTAGGGTTTTCAATTTTAAACTATTAACAATATTCTGATCTTCAAGTAAATAAATTATAGAACAGGAGTGGTTAATTTAGAGTTTTTAATTTTAAGATATTAACAAAATGCAGATCTTCAAGTAAATAAATTATAGAACAAAAATAGTTATTTTAGGGTTTTTAATGTTAAACTATTAACAAAATTCTGATCTTCAAGTAAATAACTTAAAGAACTAAAGTATTAGTTTGAAGATCTCGATTTTAAATTGTCTACAAATTTCTGTTCTGTAAATAAAAAACTAAAAGAACAAAAGTAGTTAGTTTATAGCTTTAATTTGAAACTATTAACAAAATAGTGATTTTCAAATAAATAACTTATAGAACAGAAGTAGTTAATTTAGAGTTTTTAATGTTAAACTATTAACAAAATGCAAATCTTCAAGTAAATAACTTATAGAACAAATGTAGGTATTTTAGGGTTTTCAATTTTAAACTATTAACAAAATTCTGATCTTCAAGTAAATAACTTATAGAACAGAAGTAGTTAATTTAGAGTTTTTAATTTTAAACTATTAACAAAATGCAGATCTTCAAGTAAATAACTTATAGAACAAAAGTAGTTATTTTAGAGTTTTCTATTTTAAACTATTAACAACATTCTGATCTTCAAGTAAATAACTTATAGAACAGAAGTAGTTAATTTAGAGTTTTTAATTTTAAACTATTAACAAAATCCAGATCTTCAAGTAAATAACTTATAGAACAAAAATAGTAATTTTAGGGTTTTCAATTTTAAACTATTAACAAAATTCTGATCTTCAAGTAAATAACTTAAAGAACTAAAGTATTAGTTTGAAGACTTCGATTTTAAATTGTCTACAAATTTCTGTTCTTTAAGTAAATAACTAAAAGAACAAAAGTAGTTAGATTATAGCTTTAATTTTAAACTATTAACAAAATGCAGATCTTCAAGTAAATAACTTATAGAACAAAAGTAGTTATTTTAGGGTTTTCAATTTTAAACTATTAGCAAAATTCTAATCCTCAAGTAAATAACTTATAAAACAAAAGTAGTTATTTTAGACTTTTCAATTTTAAACTATTAACAGTATTCTGATCTTCAAGTAAATAACTTATAGAACAGAAGTAGTTAATTTAGAGTTTTTAATTTTAAACTATTAACAAAATGCAGATCTTCAAGTAATTAACTTATAGAACAAAAGTAGTTATTTTAGAGTTTTCTATTTTAAACTATTAACACCATTCTGATCTTCAAGTAAATAACTTATAGAACAGAAGTAGTTAATTTAGAGTTTTTAATTTTAAACTATTAACAAAATCCAGATCTTCAAGTAAATAACTTATAGAACAAAAATAGTTATTTTAGGGTTTTCAATTTTAAACTATTAACAAAATTCTGATCTTCAAGTAAATAACTTAAAGAACTAAAGTATTAGTTTGAAGACTTCAATTTTAAATTGTCTACAAATTTCTATTCTTTAAGTAAATAACTAAAAGAACAAAAGTAGTTAGATTATAGCTTTAATTTTAAACTATTAACAAAAAGCAGATCTTCAAGTAAATAACTTATAGAACAAAAGTAGTTATTTTAGGGTTTTTAATTTTAAACTATTAGCAAAATTCTGATCTTCAAGTAAATAACTTAAAGAACTAAAGTATTAGTTAGAAGATTTTGATTTTACATTGCTACAAAATTCTGTTCTTCAAGTAAATAACTTATAGAACAAAAGTAGTTATTTTAGAGGTTTCAATTTTAAACTATTAACAGTATTCTGATCTTCAAGTAAATAACTTATAGAACAGAAGTAGTTAATTTAGAGTTTTTAATTTTAAACTATTAACAAAATGCAGATCTTTAAGTAAATAACTTATAGAACGAAAGTAGTTATTTTAGGGTTTTCAATTTTAAACTATTAACAAAATTCTGATCTTCATGTAAATAACTTATAGAACAGAAGTAGTTAATTTAGAGTTTTCAATTTTAAACTATTAACAAAATGCAGATCTTCAAGTAAATAACTTATAGAACAAAAGTAGTTATTTTAGGGTTTTCAATTTTAAACTATTAACAAAATTCTGATCTTCATGTAAATAACTTATAGAACAGAAGTAGTTAATTTAGAGTTTTTAATTTTAAGCTATTAACAAAATTCTGATCTTCAAGTAAATAACTTAAGGAACTAAAGTATTAGTTAGAAGATTTTGATTTTAAATTGCTACAAAATTCTGTTCTTCAAGTAAATAACTTATAGAACAAAAGTAGTTATTTTAGAGTTTTCAATTTTAAACTATTAACAAAATTCTGATCTTCAAGTAAATAACTTAAAGAACTAAAGTATTAGTTTGAAGATCTCGATTTTAAATTGTCTACAAATTTCTGTTCTTTAAGTAAAAAACTAAAAGAACAAAAGTAGTTAGTTTATAGCTTTAATTTGAAACTATTAACAAAATAGTGATTTTCAAATAAATAACTTATAGACCAGAAGTAGTTAACTTAGAGTTTTTAATTTTAAACTATTAACAAAATGCTGATTTTCAAGTAAATAACTTATAGAAAAGAAGTATTTAATTTAGAGTTTTTAATTTTAAACTAATAACAAAATGCAGATCTTCAAGTAAATAACTTATAGAACAAAAGTAATTATTTTAGGGTTTTCAATTTTAAACTATTAACAATATTCTGATCTTCAAGTAAATAACTTATAGAACAGAAGTGGTTAATTTAGAGTTTTTAATTTTAAACTAATAACAAAATGCAGATCTTCAAGTAAATAACTTATAGAACATAAATAGTTATTTTAGGGTTTTCAATTTTAAACTATTAACAAAATTCTGATCTTCAAGTAAATAACTTAAAGAACTAAAGTATTAGTTTGAAGATCTCGATTTTAAATTGTCTACAAATTTCTGTTCTTTAAGTAAAAAACTAAAAGAACAAAAGTTGTTAGTTTATAGCTTTAATTTGAAACTATTAACAAAATATTGATTTTCAAATAAATAACTTATAGAACAGAAGTAGTTAATTTAGAGTTTTTAATGTTAAACTATTAACAAAAAGCAGATCTTCAAGTAAATAACTTATAGAAGAAAAGTAGGTATTTTAGGGTTTTCAATTTTAAACTAATAACAAAATTCTGATCTTCAAGTAAATAACTTATAGAACAGAAGTAGTTAATTTAGAGTTTTTAATTTTAAACTATTAACAAAATGCAGATCTTCAAGTAAATAACTTATAGTTATTTTAGAGTTTTCTATTTTAAACTATTAACAAAATTCTGATCTTCAAGTAAATAACTTAAAGAACTAAAGTATTAGTTAGAAGATTTTGATTTTACATTGCTACAAAATTCTGTTCTTCAAGTAAATAACTTATAGAACAGAAGTAGTTAATTTAGAGTTTTTAATTTTAAGCGATTAACAAAATTCTGATCTTCATGTAAATAACTTATAGAACAGAAGTAGTTAATTTAGAGTTTTTAATTTTAAGCTATTAACAAAATTCTGATCTTCAAGTAAATAACTTAAAGAACTAAAGTATTAGTTAGAAGATTTTGATTTTAAATTGTCTACAAATTTCTGTTCTTTAAGTAAATAACTAAAAGAACAAAATTAGTTAGATTATAGCTTTAATTTTAAACTATTAACAAAATGCAGATCTTCAAGTAAATAACTTATAGAACAAAAATAGTTATTTTAGGGTTTTCAATTTTAAACTATTAGCAAAATTCTAATCTTCAAGTAAATAACTTAAAGAACTAAAGTATTAGTTAGAAGATTTTGATTTTACATTGCTACAAAATTTTGTTCTTCAAGTAAATAACTTGTAGAACAAAAGTAGTTATTTTAGGATTTTCAATTTTAAACTATTAACAAAATTCTGATCTTCATGTAAATAACTTATAGAACAGAAGTAGTTAATTTAGAGTTTTTAATTTTAAGCTATTAACAAAATTCTGATCTTCAAGTAAATAACTTAAGGAACTAAAGTATTAGTTAGAAGATTTTGATTTCAAATTGCTACAAAATTCTGTTCTTCAAGTAAATAACTTATAGAACAAAAGTAGTTATTTTAGAGTTTTCAATTTTAAACTATTAACAACATTCTGATCTTCAAGTAAATAACTTATAGAACAGAAGTAGTTAATTTAGAGTTTTTAATTTTAAACTATTAACAAAATGCAGATCTTCAAGTAAATAACTTAAAGAACAAAAGTAGTTAGTTTATAGCTTTAATTTGAAACTATTAACAAAATAGTGATTTTCAAATAAATAACTTATAGAACAGAAGTAGTTAATTTAGAGTTTTTAATGTTAAACTATTAACAAAATGCAAATCTTCAAGTAAATAACTTATAGAACAAAAGTAGGTATTTTAGGGTTTTCAATTTTAAACTATTAACAAAATTCTGATCTTCAAGTAAATAACTTATAGAACAGAAGTAGTTAATTTAGAGTTTTTAATTTTAAACTATTAACAAAATGCAGATCTTCAAGTAAATAACTTATAGAACAAAAGTAGTTATTTTAGAGTTTTCTATTTTAAACTATTAACAACATTCTGATCCTTAAGTAAATAACTTATAGAACAGAAGTAGTTAATTTAGAGTTTTTAATTTTAAACTATTAACAAAATGCAGATCTTCAAGTAAATAACTTATAGAACAAAAATAGTTATTTTAGGGTTTTCAATTTTAAACTATTAACAAAATCTGATCTTCAAGTAATTAACTTAAAGAACTAAAGTATTAGTTTGAAGATCTCGATTTTAAATTGTCTACAAATTACTGTTCTTTAAGTAAAAAACTAAAAGAACAAAAGTAGTTAGTTTATAGCTTTAATTTGAAACTATTAACAAAATAGTGATTTTCAAATAAATAACTTATAGAACAGAAGTAGTTAATTTAGAGTTTTTAATGTTAAACTATTAACAAAATGCAAATCTTCAAGTAAATAACTTATAGAACAAAAGTAGGTATTTTAGGGTTTTCAATTTTAAACTATTAACAAAATTCAGATCTTCAAGTAAATAACTTATAGAACAAAAGTAGTTATTTTAGGGTTTTCAAATTTAAACTATTAACAAAATGCTGATCTTCATGTAAATAACTTAAAGAACAGAAGTAGTTAATTTAGAGTTTTTAATTTTAAACTATTAACAAAATCCAGATCTTCAAGTAAATAACTTATAGAACAAACGTAGTTATTTTAGTATTTTCAATTTTGAACTATTAACAAAATTCTGATCTTCAAGTAAATAACTTAAAGAACTAAAGTATTAGTTTGAAGATTTTGATTTTAAATTGTCTACATATTTATGTTGTTTAAGTAAATACCTAAAAGAACAAAAGTAGTTAGAGTATAGCTTTAATTTTAAACTATTAACAAAATGCAGATCTTCAAGTAAATAACTTATAGAACAAAAGTAGTTATTTTAGGGTTTTCAATTTTAATCTATTAGCAAAATTCTGATCTTCAAGTAAATAACTTAAAGAACTAAAGTATTAGTTAGAAGATTTTAATTTTAAATTGCTACAAAATTCTGTTCTTCAAGTAAATAACTTATAGAACAAAAGTAGTTATTTTAGAGTTTTCAATTTTAAACTATTGACAACATTCTGATCTTCAAGTGAATAACTTAAAGAACTAAAGTATTAGTTAGAAGATTTTGATTTTAAATTGCTACAAAATTCTGTTCTTCAAGTAAATAACTTATAGAACAAAAGTAGCTATTTTAGAGTTTTCAATTTTAAACTATTAACAAAATTCTGATCTTCAAGTAAATAACTTATAGAACAGAAGTAGTTAATTTAGAGTTTTTAATTTTAAACTATTAACTAAATGCAGATCTTCAAGTAAATAACTTACAGAACAAAAGTAGTTATTTTAGGGTTTTCAATTTTAAACTATTAACAAAATTCTGATCTTTAAGTAAATAACTTAAGGAACTCAAGTATTAGTTAGAAGATTTTAATTTTATTTTGCTACAAAATTCTGATCTTCAAGTAAATAACTTATAGAACAAAAGTAGCTATTTTAGAGTTTTCAATTTTAAACTATTGACAACATTCTGATCTTCAAGTGCATAACTTAAAGAACTAAAGTAATAGTAAGAAGATTTTGATTTTAAATTGCTACAAAATTCTGTTCTTCAAGTAAATAACTTATAGAACAAAAGTAGCTATTTTAGAGTTTTTAATTTTAAACTATTAACAAAATTCTGATCTTCAAGTAAATAACTTATAGAACAGAAGTAGTTAATTTAGAGTTTTTAATTTTAAACTATTAACAAAATGCAGATCTTCAAGTAAATAACTTATAGTACAAAAGTAGTTATTTTAGAGTTTTCTATTTTAAACTATTAACAAAATTCTGATCTTCAAGTAAATAACTTAAAGAACTAAAGTATTAGTTTGAAGACTTCGATTTTAAATTGTCTACAAATTTCTGTTCTTTAAGTAAATAACTAAAAGAACAAAAGTAGTTAGATTATAGCTTTAATTTTAAACTATTAACAAAATGCAGATCTTCAAGTAAATAACTTATAGAACAAAAATAGTTATTTTAGGGTTTTCAATTTTAAACTATTAGCAAAATTCTAATCTTCAAGTAAATAACTTAAAGAACTAAAGTATTAGTTAGAAGATTTTGATTTTACATTGCTACAAAATTCTGTTCTTCAAGTAAATAACTTGTAGAACAAAAGTAGTTATTTTAGAGTTTTCAATTTTAAACTATTAACAACATTCTGATCTTCAAGTAAATAACTTATAGAACAGAAGTAGTTAATTTAGAGTTTTTAATTTTAAGCTATTAACAAAATTCTGATCTTCAAGTAAATAACTTAAGGAACTAAAGTATTAGTTAGAAGATTTTGATTTCAAATTGCTACAAAATTCTGTTCTTCAAGTAAATAACTTATAGAACAAAAGTAGTTATTTTAGAGTTTTCAATTTTAAACTATTAACAACATTCTGATCTTCAAGTAAATAACTTATAGAACAGAAGTAGTTAATTTAGAGTTTTTAATTTTAAACTATTAACAAAATGCAGATCTTCAAGTAAATAACTTAAAGAACAAAAGTAGTTAGTTTATAGCTTTAATTTGAAACTATTAACAAAATAGTGATTTTCAAATAAATAACTTATAGAACAGAAGTAGTTAATTTAGAGTTTTTAATGTTAAACTATTAACAAAATGCAAATCTTCAAGTAAATAACTTATAGAACAAAAGTAGGTATTTTAGGGTTTTCAATTTTAAACTATTAACAAAATTCTGATCTTCAAGTAAATAACTTATAGAACAGAAGTAGTTAATTTAGAGTTTTTAATTTTAAACTATTAACAAAATGCAGATCTTCAAGTAAATAACTTATAGAACAAAAGTAGTTATTTTAGAGTTTTCTATTTTAAACTATTAACAACATTCTGATCCTTAAGTAAATAACTTATAGAACAGAAGTAGTTAATTTAGAGTTTTTAATTTTAAACTATTAACAAAATGCAGATCTTCAAGTAAATAACTTATAGAACAAAAATAGTTATTTTAGGGTTTTCAATTTTAAACTATTAACAAAATCTGATCTTCAAGTAATTAACTTAAAGAACTAAAGTATTAGTTTGAAGATCTCGATTTTAAATTGTCTACAAATTACTGTTCTTTAAGTAAAAAACTAAAAGAACAAAAGTAGTTAGTTTATAGCTTTAATTTGAAACTATTAACAAAATAGTGATTTTCAAATAAATAACTTATAGAACAGAAGTAGTTAATTTAGAGTTTTTAATGTTAAACTATTAACAAAATGCAAATCTTCAAGTAAATAACTTATAGAACAAAAGTAGGTATTTTAGGGTTTTCAATTTTAAACTATTAACAAAATTCAGATCTTCAAGTAAATAACTTATAGAACAAAAGTAGTTATTTTAGGGTTTTCAAATTTAAACTATTAACAAAATGCTGATCTTCATGTAAATAACTTAAAGAACAGAAGTAGTTAATTTAGAGTTTTTAATTTTAAACTATTAACAAAATCCAGATCTTCAAGTAAATAACTTATAGAACAAACGTAGTTATTTTAGTATTTTCAATTTTGAACTATTAACAAAATTCTGATCTTCAAGTAAATAACTTAAAGAACTAAAGTATTAGTTTGAAGATTTTGATTTTAAATTGTCTACATATTTATGTTGTTTAAGTAAATACCTAAAAGAACAAAAGTAGTTAGAGTATAGCTTTAATTTTAAACTATTAACAAAATGCAGATCTTCAAGTAAATAACTTATAGAACAAAAGTAGTTATTTTAGGGTTTTCAATTTTAATCTATTAGCAAAATTCTGATCTTCAAGTAAATAACTTAAAGAACTAAAGTATTAGTTAGAAGATTTTAATTTTAAATTGCTACAAAATTCTGTTCTTCAAGTAAATAACTTATAGAACAAAAGTAGTTATTTTAGAGTTTTCAATTTTAAACTATTGACAACATTCTGATCTTCAAGTGAATAACTTAAAGAACTAAAGTATTAGTTAGAAGATTTTGATTTTAAATTGCTACAAAATTCTGTTCTTCAAGTAAATAACTTATAGAACAAAAGTAGCTATTTTAGAGTTTTCAATTTTAAACTATTAACAAAATTCTGATCTTCAAGTAAATAACTTATAGAACAGAAGTAGTTAATTTAGAGTTTTTAATTTTAAACTATTAACTAAATGCAGATCTTCAAGTAAATAACTTACAGAACAAAAGTAGTTATTTTAGGGTTTTCAATTTTAAACTATTAACAAAATTCTGATCTTTAAGTAAATAACTTAAGGAACTCAAGTATTAGTTAGAAGATTTTAATTTTATTTTGCTACAAAATTCTGATCTTCAAGTAAATAACTTATAGAACAAAAGTAGCTATTTTAGAGTTTTCAATTTTAAACTATTGACAACATTCTGATCTGCAAGTGCATAACTTAAAGAACTAAAGTAATAGTAAGAAGATTTTGATTTTAAATTGCTACAAAATTCTGTTCTTCAAGTAAATAACTTATAGAACAAAAGTAGCTATTTTAGAGTTTTTAATTTTAAACTATTAACAAAATTCTGATCTTCAAGTAAATAACTTATAGAACAGAAGTAGTTAATTTAGAGTTTTTAATTTTAAACTATTAACAAAATGCAGATCTTCAAGTAAATAACTTATAGTACAAAAGTAGTTATTTTAGAGTTTTCTATTTTAAACTATTAACAAAATTCTGATCTTCAAGTAAATAACTTAAAGAACTAAAGTATTAGTTTGAAGACTTCGATTTTAAATTGTCTACAAATTTCTGTTCTTTAAGTAAATAACTAAAAGAACAAAAGTAGTTAGATTATAGCTTTAATTTTAAACTATTAACAAAATGCAGATCTTCAAGTAAATAACTTATAGAACAAAAATAGTTATTTTAGGGTTTTCAATTTTAAACTATTAGCAAAATTCTAATCTTCAAGTAAATAACTTAAAGAACTAAAGTATTAGTTAGAAGATTTTGATTTTACATTGCTACAAAATTCTGTTCTTCAAGTAAATAACTTGTAGAACAAAAGTAGTTATTTTAGAGTTTTCAATTTTAAACTATTAACAACATTCTGATCTTCAAGTAAATAACTTATAGAACAGAAGTAGTTAATTTAGAGTTTTTAATTTTAAACTATTAACAAAATGCAGATCTTCAAGTAAATAACTTATAGAACAAAAGTAGTTAGTTTATAGCTTTAATTTGAAACTATTAACAAAATAGTGATTTTCAAATAAATAACTTATAGAACAGAAGTAGTTAATTTAGAGTTTTTAATGTTAAACTATTAACAAAATGCAAATCTTCAAGTAAATAACTTATAGAACAAAAGTAGGTATTTTAGGGTTTTCAATTTTAAACTATTAACAAAATTCTGATCTTCAAGTAAATAACTTATAGAACAGAAGTAGTTAATTTAGAGTTTTTAATTTTAAACTATTAACAAAATGCAGATCTTCAAGTAAATAACTTATAGAACAAAAGTAGTTATTTTAGAGTTTTCTATTTTAAACTATTAACAACATTCTGATCCTTAAGTAAATAACTTATAGAACAGAAGTAGTTAATTTAGAGTTTTTAATTTTAAACTATTAACAAAATGCAGATCTTCAAGTAAATAACTTATAGTACAAAAGTAGTTATTTTAGAGTTTTCTATTTTAAACTATTAACAAAATTCTGATCTTCAAGTAAATAACTTAAAGAACTAAAGTATTAGTTTGAAGACTTCGATTTTAAATTGTCTACAAATTTCTGTTCTTTAAGTAAATAACTAAAAGAACAAAAGTAGTTAGATTATAGCTTTAATTTTAAACTATTAACAAAATGCAGATCTTCAAGTAAATAACTTATAGAACAAAAATAGTTATTTTAGGGTTTTCAATTTTAAACTATTAGCAAAATTCTAATCTTCAAGTAAATAACTTAAAGAACTAAAGTATTAGTTAGAAGATTTTGATTTTACATTGCTACAAAATTCTGTTCTTCAAGTAAATAACTTGTAGAACAAAAGTAGTTATTTTAGAGTTTTCAATTTTAAACTATTAACAACATTCTGATCTTCAAGTAAATAACTTATAGAACAGAAGTAGTTAATTTAGAGTTTTTAATTTTAAACTATTAACAAAATGCAGATCTTCAAGTAAATAACTTATAGAACAAAAGTAGTTAGTTTATAGCTTTAATTTGAAACTATTAACAAAATAGTGATTTTCAAATAAATAACTTATAGAACAGAAGTAGTTAATTTAGAGTTTTTAATGTTAAACTATTAACAAAATGCAAATCTTCAAGTAAATAACTTATAGAACAAAAGTAGGTATTTTAGGGTTTTCAATTTTAAACTATTAACAAAATTCTGATCTTCAAGTAAATAACTTATAGAACAGAAGTAGTTAATTTAGAGTTTTTAATTTTAAACTATTAACAAAATGCAGATCTTCAAGTAAATAACTTATAGAACAAAAGTAGTTATTTTAGAGTTTTCTATTTTAAACTATTAACAACATTCTGATCCTTAAGTAAATAACTTATAGAACAGAAGTAGTTAATTTAGAGTTTTTAATTTTAAACTATTAACAAAATGCAGATCTTCAAGTAAATAACTTACAGAACAAAAATAGTTATTTTAGGGTTTTCAATTTTAAACTATTAACAAAATCTGATCTTCAAGTAATTAACTTAAAGAACTAAAGTATTAGTTTGAAGATCTCGATTTTAAATTGTCTACAAATTACTGTTCTTTAAGTAAAAAACTAAAAGAACAAAAGTAGTTAGTTTATAGCTTTAATTTGAAACTATTAACAAAATAGTGATTTTCAAATAAATAACTTCTAGAACAGAAGTAGTTAATTTAGAGTTTTTAATGTTAAACTATTAACAAAATGCAAATCTTCAAGTAAATAACTTATAGAACAAAAGTAGGTATTTTAGGGTTTTTAATTTTAAACTATTTACAAAATTCAGATCTTCAAGTAAATAACTTATAGAACAAAAGTAGTTATTTTAGGGTTTTCAAATTTAAACTATTAACAAAATGCTGATCTTCATGTAAATAACTTAAAGAACAGAAGTAGTTAATTTAGAGTTTTTAATTTTAAACTATTAACAAAATCCAGATCTTCAAGTAAATAACTTATAGAACAAACGTAGTTATTTTAGTATTTTCAATTTTGAACTATTAACAAAATTCTGATCTTCAAGTAAATAACTTAAAGAACTAAAGTATTAGTTTGAAGATTTTGATTTTAAATTGTCTACATATTTATGTTCTTTAAGTAAATACCTAAAAGAACAAAAGTAGTTAGAGTATAGCTTTAATTTTAAACTATTAGCAAAATGCAGATCTTCAAGTAAATAACTTATAGAACAAAAGTAGTTATTTTAGGGTTTTCAATTTTAATCTATTAGCAAAATTCTGATCTTCAAGTAAATAACTTAAAGAACTAAAGTATTAGTTAGAAGATTTTAATTTTAAATTGCTACAAAATTCTGTTCTTCAAGTAAATAACTTATAGAACAAAAGTAGTTATTTTAGAGTTTTCAATTTTAAACTATTGACAACATTCTGATCTTCAAGTGAATAACTTAAAGAACTAAAGTATTAGTTAGAAGATTTTGATTTTAAATTGCTACAAAATTCTGTTCTTCAAGTAAATAACTTATAGAACAAAAGTAGCTATTTTAGAGTTTTCAATTTTAAACTATTAACAAAATTCTGATCTTCAAGTAAATAACTTATAGAACAGAAGTAGTTAATTTAGAGTTTTTAATTTTAAACTATTAACTAAATGCAGATCTTCAAGTAAATAACTTACAGAACAAAAGTAGTTATTTTAGGGTTTTCAATTTTAAACTATTAACAAAATTCTGATCTTTAAGTAAATAACTTAAGGAACTCAAGTATTAGTTAGAAGATTTTAATTTGTTTTGCTACAAAATTCTGATCTTCAAGTAAATAACTTATAGAACAAAAGTAGCTATTTTAGAGTTTTCAATTTTAAACTATTAACAAAATTCTGATCTTCAAGTAAATAACTTATTGAACAAAAGTAGCTATTTTAAAGTTTTCAATTTTAAACTATTGACAACATTCTGATCTTCAAGTGCAGAACTTAAAGAACTAAAGTAATAGTAAGAAGATTTTGATTTTAAATTGCTACAAAATTCTGTTCTTCAAGTAAATAACTTATAGAACAAAAGTAGCTATTTTAGAGTTTTTAATTTTAAACTATTAACAAAATTCTGATCTTCAAGTAAATAACTTATAGAACAGAAGTAGTTAATTTAGAGTTTTTAATTTTAAACTATTAACAAAATGGAGATCTTCAAGTAAAAAACTTATAGAACAAAAATAGTTATTTTAGGGTTTTCAATTTTAAACTATTAGCAAAATTCTGATCTTCAAGTAAATAACTTAAAGAACTAAAGTATTAGTTAGAAGACTTTGATTTTAAATTGCTACAAAATTCTGTTCTTCAAGTAAATAACTTATAGAACAAAAGTAGCTATTTAAGAGTATTCAATTTTAAACTATTAACAAAATTCTGATCTTCAAGTAGATAACTTATAGAACAGAAGTAGTTAATTTAGAGTTTTTAATTTTAAACCATTAACAAAATGCAGATCTTCAAGTAAATAACTTATAGAACAAAAGTAGTTATTTTACGGTTTTCAATTTTAAACTATTAACAAAATTCTGATCTTCATGTAAATAACTTATAGAACAGAAGTATTTAATTTAGAGTTTTTAATTTTAAACTATTAACTAAATGCAGATCTTCAAGTAAATAACTTATAGAACAAAAGTAGTTATTTTAGGGTTTTCAATTTTAAACTATTAACAAAATTCTGATCTTTAAGTAAATAACTTAAGGAACTAAAGTATTAGTTAAAAGATTTTAATTTTAAATTGCTACAAAATTCTGTTCTTCAAGTAAATAACTTATAGAACAGAAGTAGTTAATTTATAGTTTTTAATTTTAAACTATTAACAAAATTCTGATCTTCAAGTAAATAACTTATAGAACAGAAGTAGTTAATTTAGAGTTTTTAATTTTAAACTATTAACAAAATGCAGATCTTCAAGTAAATAACTTATAGAACAAAAGTAGTTATTTTAGGGTTTTCATTTTTAAACTATTAACAAAATTCTGATCTTCATGTAAATAACTTATAGAACAGAAGTATTTAATTTAGAGTTTTTAATTTTAAACTATTAACTAAATGCAGATCTTCAAGTAAATAACTTATAGAACAAAAGTAGTTATTTTAGGGTTTTCAATTTTAAACTATTAACAAAATTCTGATCTTTAAGTAAATAACTTAAGGAACTAAAGTATTAGTTAAAAGATTTTAATTTTAAATTGCTACAAAATTCTGTTCTTCAAGTAAATAACTTATAGAACAGAAGTAGTTAATTTATAGTTTTTAATTTTAAACTATTAACAAAATTCTGATCTTCAAGTAAATAACTTATAGAACAGAAGTAGTTAATTTAGTATTTTCAATTTTGAACTATTAACAAAATTCTGATCTTCAAGTAAATAACTTAAAGAACTAAAGTATTAGTTTGAAGATTTTGATTTTAAATTGTCTACATATTTATGTTCTTTAAGTAAATACCTAAAAGAACAAAAGTAGTTAGAGTATAGCTTTAATTTTAAACTATTAGCAAAATGCAGATCTTCAAGTAAATAACTTATAGAACAAAAGTAGTTATTTTAGGGTTTTCAATTTTAATCTAATAGCAAAATTCTGATCTTCAAGTAAATAACTTAAAGAACTAAAGTATTAGTTAGAAGATTTTAATTTTAAATTGCTACAAAATTCTGTTCTTCAAGTAAATAACTTATAGAACAAAAGTAGTTATTTTAAAGTTTTCAATTTTAAACTATTGACAACATTCTGATCTTCAAGTGAATAACTTAAAGAACTAAAGTATTAGTTAGAAGATTTTGATTTTAAATTGCTACAAAATTCTGTTCTTCAAGTAAATAACTTATAGAACAAAAGTAGCTATTTTAGAGTTTTCAATTTTAAACTATTAACAAAATTCTGATCTTCAAGTAAATAACTTATAGAACAGAAGTAGTTAATTTAGAGTTTTTAATTTTAAACTATTAACTAAATGCAGATCTTCAAGTAAATAACTTACAGAACAAAAGTAGTTATTTTAGGGTTTTCAATTTTAAACTATTAACAAAATTCTGATCTTTAAGTAAATAACTTAAGGAACTCAAGTATTAGTTAGAAGATTTTAATTTGTTTTGCTACAAAATTCTGATCTTCAAGTAAATAACTTATAGAACAAAAGTAGCTATTTTAGAGTTTTCAATTTTAAACTATTAACAAAATTCTGATCTTCAAGTAAATAACTTATTGAACAAAAGTAGCTATTTTAAAGTTTTCAATTTTAAACTATTGACAACATTCTGATCTTCAAGTGCATAACTTAAAGAACTAAAGTAGTAGTAAGAAGATTTTGATTTTAAATTGCTACAAAATTCTGTTCTTCAAGTAAATAACTTATAGAACAAAAGTAGCTATTTTAGAGTTTTTAATTTTAAACTATTAACAAAATTCTGATCTTCAAGTAAATAACTTATAGAACAGAAGTAGTTAATTTAGAGTTTTTAATTTTAAACTATTAACAAAATGGAGATCTTCAAGTAAAAAACTTATAGAACAAAAATAGTTATTTTAGGGTTTTCAATTTTAAACTATTAGCAAAATTCTGATCTTCAAGTAAATAACTTAAAGAACTAAAGTATTAGTTAGAAGATTTTGATTTTAAATTGCTACAAAATTCTGTTCTTCAAGTAAATAACTTATAGAACAAAAGTAGCTATTTTAGAGTATTCAATTTTAAACTATTAACAAAATTCTGATCTTCAAGTAGATAACTTATAGAACAGAAGTAGTTAATTTAGAGTTTTTAATTTTAAACTATTAACAAAATGCAGATCTTCAAGTAAATAACTTATAGAACAAAAGTAGTTATTTTACGGTTTTCAATTTTAAACTATTAACAAAATTCTGATCTTCATGTAAATAACTTATAGAACAGAAGTATTTAATTTAGAGTTTTTAATTTTAAACTATTAACTAAATGCAGATCTTCAAGTAAATAACTTATAGAACAAAAGTAGTTATTTTAGGGTTTTCAATTTTAAACTATTAACAAAATTCTGATCTTTAAGTAAATAACTTAAGGAACTAAAGTATTAGTTAAAAGATTTTAATTTTAAATTGCTACAAAATTCTGTTCTTCAAGTAAATAACTTATAGAACAGAAGTAGTTAATTTATAGTTTTTAATTTTAAACTATTAACAAAATTCTGATCTTCAAATAAATAACTTCTAGAACAGAAGTAGTTAATTTAGAGTTTTTAATGTTAAACTATTAACAAAATGCAAATCTTCAAGTAAATAACTTATAGAACAAAAGTAGGTATTTTAGGGTTTTTAATTTTAAACTATTAACAAAATTCAGATCTTCAAGTAAATAACTTATAGAACAAAAGTAGTTATTTTAGGGTTTTCAAATTTAAACTATTAACAAAATGCTGATCTTCATGTAAATAACTTAAAGAACAGAAGTAGTTAATTTAGAGTTTTTAATTTTAAACTATTAACAAAATCCAGATCTTCAAGTAAATAACTTATAGAACAAACGTAGTTATTTTAGTATTTTCAATTTTGAACTATTAACAAAATTCTGATCTTCAAGTAAATAACTTAAAGAACTAAAGTATTAGTTTGAAGATTTTGATTTTAAATTGTCTACATATTTATGTTCTTTAAGTAAATACCTAAAAGAACAAAAGTAGTTAGAGTATAGCTTTAATTTTAAACTATTAGCAAAATGCAGATCTTCAAGTAAATAACTTAAAGAACTAAAGTATTAGTTAGAAGATTTTAATTTTAAATTGCTACAAAATTCTGTTCTTCAAGTAAATAACTTATAGAACAAAAGTAGTTATTTTAGAGTTTTCAATTTTAAACTATTGACAACATTCTGATCTTCAAGTGAATAACTTAAAGAACTAAAGTATTAGTTAGAAGATTTTGATTTTAAATTGCTACAAAATTCTGTTCTTCAAGTAAATAACTTATAGAACAAAAGTAGCTATTTTAGAGTTTTCAATTTTAAACTATTAACAAAATTCTGATCTTCAAGTAAATAACTTATAGAACAGAAGTAGTTAATTTAGAGTTTTTAATTTTAAACTATTAACTAAATGCAGATCTTCAAGTAAATAACTTACAGAACAAAAGTAGTTATTTTAGGGTTTTCAATTTTAAACTATTAACAAAATTCTGATCTTTAAGTAAATAACTTAAGGAACTCAAGTATTAGTTAGAAGATTTTAATTTGTTTTGCTACAAAATTCTGATCTTCAAGTAAATAACTTATAGAACAAAAGTAGCTATTTTAGAGTTTTCAATTTTAAACTATTAACAAAATTCTGATCTTCAAGTAAATAACTTATTGAACAAAAGTAGCTATTTTAGAGTTTTCAATTTTAAACTATTGACAACATTCTGATCTTCAAGTGCATAACTTAAAGAACTAAAGTAATAGTAAGAAGATTTTGATTTTAAATTGCTACAAAATTCTGTTCTTCAAGTAAATAACTTATAGAACAAAAGTAGCTATTTTAGAGTTTTTAATTTTAAACTATTAACAAAATTCTGATCTTCAAGTAAATAACTTATAGAACAGAAGTAGTTAATTTAGAGTTTTTAATTTTAAACTATTAACAAAATGGAGATCTTCAAGTAAAAAACTTATAGAACAAAAATAGTTATTTTAGGGTTTTCAATTTTAAACTATTAGCAAAATTCTGATCTTCAAGTAAATAACTTAAAGAACTAAAGTATTAGTTAGAAGATTTTGATTTTAAATTGCTACAAAATTCTGTTCTTCAAGTAAATAACTTATAGAACAAAAGTAGCTATTTTAGAGTATTCAATTTTAAACTATTAACAAAATTCTGATCTTCAAGTAGATAACTTATAGAACAGAAGTAGTTAATTTAGAGTTTTTAATTTTAAACTATTAACAAAATGCAGATCTTCAAGTAAATAACTTATAGAACAAAAGTAGTTATTTTACGGTTTTCAATTTTAAACTATTAACAAAATTCTGATCTTCATGTAAATAACTTATAGAACAGAAGTATTTAATTTAGAGTTTTTAATTTTAAACTATTAACTAAATGCAGATCTTCAAGTAAATAACTTATAGAACAAAAGTAGTTATTTTAGGGTTTTCAATTTTAAACTATTAGCAAAATTCTAATCTTCTAGTAAATAACTTAAAGAACTAAAGTATTAGTTAGAAGATTTTGATTTTACATTGCTACAAAATTCTGTTCTTCAAGTAAATAACTTATAAAACAAAAGCAGTTATTTTAGAGTTTTCAATTTTAAACTATTAACAGTATTCTGATCTTCAAGTAAATAACTTATAGAACAAAAGTAGTTAATTTAGAGTTTTTAATTTTAAACTATTAACAAAATGCAGATCTTCAAGTAAATAACTTATAGAAAAAAAGTAGTTATTTTAGAGTTTTCAATTTTAAACTATTAACAAAATTCTGATCTTCAAGTAAATAACTTATAGAACAGAAGTAGTTAATTTAGAGTTTTTAATTATAAACTATTAACAACATTCTGATCTTCAAGTAAATAACTTATAGAACAGAAGTAGTTAATTTAGAGTTTTTAATTTTAAACTATTAACAAAATCCAGATCTTCAAGTAAATAACTTATAGAACAAAAATAGTTATTTTAGTTTTTTCAATTTTAAACTATTAACAAAATTTTGATCTTCAAGTAAATAACTTAAAGAACTAAAGTATTAGTTTGAAGACTTTGATTTTAAATTGTCTACAAATTTCTGTTCTTTAAGTAAATAACTAAAAGAACAAAAGTAGTTAGATTATAGCTTTAATTTTAAACTATTAACAAAATGCAGATCTTCAAGTAAATAACTTATAGAACAAAAGTAGTTACTTTAGGGTTTTCAATTTTAAACTATTAGCAAAATTCTGATCTTCATGTAAATAACCTATAGAACAAAAGTAGTTATTTTAGAGTTTTCAATTTTGAACTATTAACAGTATTCTGATCTTCAAGTAATTAACTTATAGAACAGAAGTAGTTAATTTAGAGTTTTTAATTTTAAACTATTAACAAAATGCAGATCTTTAAGTAAATAACTTATAGAACAAAAGCAGTTATTTTAGGGTTTTCAATTTTAAACTATTAACAAAATTCTGATCTTCATGTAAATAACTTATAGAACAGAAGTAGTTAATTTAGAGTTTTTAATTTTAAACTATTAACAAAATGCAGATCTTCAAGTAAATAACTTATAGAACAAAAGTAGTTATTTTAGGGTTTTCAATTTTAAACTATTAACAAAATTCTGATCTTCATGTAAATAATTTATAGAACAGAAGTAGTTAATTTATTAATTAGTTAATTAAGTAAATAACTTAAGGAACTAAAGTATTAGTTAGAAGATTTTGATTTTAAATTGCTACAAAATTCTGTTCTTCAAGTAAATAACTTATATAAATATAATATCAAAAATGAGCTAAGTTAACAATAAATCAAACAATAAATAAATAAATATTAGTTTGATTTATTGTTAACTTAGCTCATTACTGATATTATATTTATATAAATTTTCAAGAGCTAATAATTCTAATTATTTATTAAATAACTTATAGAACAAAAGTAGTTATTTTAGAGTTTTCAATTTTAAACTATTAGCAAAATTCTGATCTTCAAGTAAATAACTTAAAGAACTAAAGTATTAGTTTGAAGATCTCGATGTTAAATTGTCTACAAATTTCGGTTCTTTAATTAAAAAACTAAAAGAACAAAAGTAGTTAGTTTATAGCTTTAATTTGAAACTATTAACAAAATAGTGATTTTCAAATAAATAACTTATAGACCAGAAGTAGTTAACTTAGAGTTTTTAATTTTAAACTATTAACAAAATGCTGATTTTCAAGTAAATAACTTATAGAACAGAAGTAGTTAATTTAGAGTTTTTAATTTTAAACTAATAACAAAATGCAGATCTTCAAGTAAATAACTTATAGAACAAAAGTAATTATTTTATGGTTTTCAATATTAAACTATTAACAATATTCTGATCTTCAAGTAAATAACTTATAGAACAGAAGTGGTTAATTTAGAGTTTTTAATTTTAAACTATTAACAAAATGCAGATCTTCAAGTAAATAACTTATAAAACAAAAATAGTTATTTTAGGGTTTTCAATTTTAAACTATTAACAAAATTCTGATCTTCAAGTAAATAACTTAAAGAACTAAAGTATTAGTTTGAAGATCTCGATTTTAAATTGTCTACAAATTTCTGTTCTTTAAGTAAAAAACTAAAAGAACAAAAGTAGTTAGTTTATAGCTTTAATTTGAAACTATTAACAAAATAGTGATTTTCAAATAAATAACTTATAGAACAGAAGTAGTTAATTTAGAGTTTTTAATGTTAAACTATTAACAAAATGCAAATCTTCAAGTAAATATAGAACAGATTCTGATATAGAACAGATTCTGGTCTTCAAGTAAATAACTTAAAGAACTAAAGTATTAGTTAGAAGATTTTGATTTTACATTGCTACAAAATTCTGTTCTTCAAGTAAATAACTTATAGAACAAAAGTAGTTATTTTAGAGTTTTCAATTTTGAACTATTAACAGTATTCTGATCTTCAAGTAATTAACTTATAGAACAGAAGTAGTTAATTTAGAGTTTTTAATTTTAAACTATTAACAAAATGCAGATCTTTAAGTAAATAACTTATAGAACAAAAGTAGTTATTTTAGGGTTTTCAATTTTAAACTATTAACAAAATTCTGATCTTCATGTAAATAACTTATAGAACAGAAGTAGTTAATTTAGAGTTTTTAATTTTAAACTATTAACAAAATGCAGATCTTCAAGTAAATAACTTATAGAACAAAAGTAGTTATTTTAGGGTTTTCAATTTTAAACTATTAACAAAATTCTGATCTTCATGTAAATAACTTATAGAACAGAAGTAGTTAATTTAGTAATTAGTTAATTAAGTAAATAACTTAAGGAACTAAAGTATTAGTTAGAAGATTTTGATTTTAAATTGCTACAAAATTCTGTTCTTCAAGTAAATAACTTATATAAATATAATATCAGTAATGAGCTAAGTTAACAATAAATCAAACAATAAATAAATAAATATTAATTTGATTTATTGTTAACTTAGCTCATTACTGATATTATATTTATATAAATTTTCAAGAGCTAATAATTCTAATTATTTATTAAATAACTTATAGAACAAAAGTAGTTATTTTAGAGTTTTCAATTTTAAACTATTAACAAAATTCTGATCTTCAAGTAAATAACTTAAAGAACTAAAGTATTAGTTTGAAGATCTCGATTTTAAGTTGTCTACAAATTTCTGTTCTGTAATTAAAAAACTAAAAGAACAAAAGTAGTTAGTTTATAGCTTTAATTTGAAACTATTAACAAAATAGTGATTTTCAAATAAATAACTTATAGACCAGAAGTAGTTAACTTAGAGTTTTTAATTTTAAACTATTAACAAAATGCTGATTTTCAAGTAAATAACTTATAGAACAGAAGTAGTTAATTTAGAGTTTTTAATTTTAAACTAATAACAAAATGCAGATCTTCAAGTAAATAACTTATAGAACAAAAGTAATAATTTTAGGGTTTTCAATTTTAAACTATTAACAATATTCTGATCTTCAAGTAAATAACTTATAGAACAGAAGTAGTTAATTTAGAGTTTTTAATGTTAAACTATTAACAAAATGCAAATCTTCAAGTAAATATAGAACAGATTCTGATATAGAACAGATTCTGGTCTTCAAGTAAATAACTTAAAGAACTAAAGTATTAGTTTGAAGACTTCGATTTTAAATTGTCTACAATTTTCTGTTCATTAAGTAAATAACTAAAAGAACAAAAGTAGTTAGATTATAGCTTTAATTTTAAACTATTAACAAAATGCAGATCTTCAAGTAAATAACTTATAGAACAAAAGTAGTTATTTTAGAGTTTTCAATTTTAAACTATTAACAGTATTCTGATCTTCAAGTAAATAACTTATAGAACAGAAGTAGTTAATTTAGAGTTTTTAATTTTAAACTATTAACAAAATGCAGATCTTTAAGTAAATAACTTATAGAACAAAAGTAGTATTTTAGGGTTTTCAATTTTAAACTATTAACAAAATTCTGATATTCATGTAAATAACTTATAGAACAGAAGTAGTTAATTTAGAGTTTTTAATTTTAAACTATTAACAAAATGCAGATCTTCAAGTAAATAACTTATAGAACAAAAGTAGTTATTTTAGGGTTTTCAATTTTAAACTATTAACAAAATTCTGATCTTCATGTAAATAACTTATGGAACAGAAGTAGTTAATTTAGAGTTTTTAATTTTAAGCTATTAACTAAATTCTGATCTTCAAGTAAATAACTTAAAGAACTAAAGTATTAGTTTGACGATTTTGATTTTAAATTGTCTACATATTTCTGTTCTTTAAGTAAATAACTAAAGGAACAAAAGTAGTTAGAGTATAGCTTTTATTTTAAACTATTAACAAAATGCAGATCTTCAAGTAAATAACTTATAGAACAAAAGTAGTTATTTTAGGGTTTTCAATTTTAAACTATTAGCAAAATTCTGATCTTCAAGTAAATAACTTAAAGAACTAAATTATTAGTTAGAAGATTTTGATTTTAAATTGCTTCAAAATTCTTTTCTTCAAGTAAATAACTTATAGAACAAAAGTAGTTATTTTAGGGTTTTCAATTTTAATCTATTAACAAAATTCTGATCTTCAAGTAAATAACTTAAGGAACTAAAGTATTAGTTAGAAGATTTTTATTTAAAATTGGTACAAAATTCTGTTCTTCAAGTAAATAACTTATAGAACAAAAGTAGTTATTTTAGAGTTTTCAATTTTAAACTATTAAGAAAATTCTGATCTTCAAGTAAATAACTTATAGAACAGAAGTAGTTAATTTAGAGTTTTCAATTTTAAACTATTAACAAAATGCAGATGTTTAAGTAAATAACTTATAGAACAAAAATAGTTATTTTAGGGTTTTCAATTTTAAACTATTAACAAAATTCTGATCTTCATGTAAATAACTTATAGAACAGAAGTAGTTAATTTAGAGTTTTTAATTTTAAACTATTAACAAAATTCAGATCTTTAAGTAAATAACTTATAGAACAAAAATAGTTATTTTAGGGTTTTCAATTTTAAACTATTAACAAAATTCTGATCTTCATGTAAATAACTTATAGAACAAACGTAGTTATTTTAGTATTTTCAATTTTGAACTATTAACAAAATTCTGATCTTCAAGTAAATAACTTAAAGAACTAAAGTATTAGTTTGAAGATTTTGATTTTAAATTGTCTACATATTTCTGTTCTTTAAGTAAATAACTAAAGGAACAAAAGTAGTTAGAGTATAGCTTTAATTTTAAACTATTAACAAAATGCAGATCTTCAAGTAAATAACTTATAGAACAAAAGTAGTTATTTTAGGGTTTTCAATTTTAAACTATTAGCAAAATTCTGATCTTCAAGTAAATAACTTAAAGAACTAAATTATTAGTTAGATGATTTTGATTTTAAATTGCTTCAAAATTCTTTTCTTCAAGTAAATAACTTATAGAACAAAAGTAGTTATTTTAGGGTTTTCAATTTTAATCTATTAACAAAATTCTGATCTTCAAGTAATTAACTTAAGGAACTAAAGTATTAGTTAGAAGATTTTTATTTAAAATTGGTACAAAATTCTGTTCTTCAAGTAAATAACTTATAGAACAAAAGTAGTTATTTTAGAGTTTTCAATTTTAAACTATTAAGAAAATTCAGATCTTCAAGTAAATAACTTATAGAACAGAAGTAGTTAATTTAGAGTTTTTAAATTTAAACTATTAACAAAATGCAGATCTTCAAGTAAATAACTTATAGAACAAAAATAGTTATTTTAGGGTTTTCAATTTTAAACTATTAACAAAATTCTGATCTTCATGTATATAACTTATAGAACAGTAGTAGTTAATTTAGGGTTTTTAATTATAAACTATTAACAAAATGCAGATCTTCAAGTAAATAACTTATAGAACAAAAGTAGTTATTTTAGGGTTTTCAATTTTAAACTATTAACAAAATTCTGATCTTCAAGTAAATAACTTAAAGAACTAAAGTATTAGTTTGAAGATTTTGATTTTAAATTGTCTACATATTTCTGTTCTTTAAGTAAATAACTAAAAGAACAATAGTAGTTAGATTATAGCTTTAATTTTAAACTATTAACAAAATGCAAATCTTCAAGTAAATAACTTATAGAACAAAAGTAGTTATTTTAGGGTTTTCAATTTTAAACTATTAACAAAATTCTGATCTTCATGTAAATAACTTATAGAACAGAAGTAGTTAATTTAGAGTTTTTAATTTTAAACTATTAACAAAATTCAGATCTTTAAGTAAATAACTTATAGAACAAAAATAGTTATTTTAGGGTTTTCAATTTTAAACTATTAACAAAATTCTGATCTTCATGTAAATAACTTATAGAACAAACGTAGTTATTTTAGTATTTTCAATTTTGAACTATTAACAAAATTCTGATCTTCAAGTAAATAACTTAAAGAACTAAAGTATTAGTTTGAAGATTTTGATTTTAAATTGTCTACATATTTCTGTTCTTTAAGTAAATAACTAAAGGAACAAAAGTAGTTAGAGTATAGCTTTAATTTTAAACTATTAACAAAATGCAGATCTTCAAGTAAATAACTTATAGAACAAAAGTAGTTATTTTAGGGTTTTCAATTTTAAACTATTAGCAAAATTCTGATCTTCAAGTAAATAACTTAAAGAACTAAATTATTAGTTAGAAGATTTTGATTTTAAATTGCTTCAAAATTCTTTTCTTCAAGTAAATAACTTATAGAACAAAAGTAGTTATTTTAGGGTTTTCAATTTTAATCTATTGACAAAATTCTGATCTTCAAGTAAATAACTTAAGGAACTAAAGTATTAGTTAGAAGATTTTTTTTTAAATTGGTACAAAATTCTGTTCTTCAAGTAAATAACTTATAGAACAAAAGTAGTTATTTTAGAGTTTTCAATTTTAAACTATTAAGAAAATTCTGATCTTCAAGTAAATAACTTATAGAACAGAAGTAGTCAATTTAGAGTTTTTAAATTTAAACTATTAACAAAATGCAAATCTTCAAGTAAATAACTTATAGAACAAAAGTAGTTATTTTAGGGTTTTCAATTTTAAACTATTAACAAAATTCTGATCTTCATGTAAATAACTTATAGAACAGAAGTAGTAATTTAGAGTTTTTAATTTTAAACTATTAACAAAATGCAGATCTTCAAGTAAATAACTTATAGAACAAAAGTAGTTATTTTAGGGTTTTCAATTTTAAACTATTAACAAAATTCTGATCTTCAAGTAAATAACTTAAGGAACTAAAGTATTAGTTAGAAGATTTTTATTTTAAAGTGCTACAAAATTCTGTTCTTCAAGTAAATAACTTATAGAACAAAAGTAGGTATTTTAGAGTTTTCAATTTTAAACTATTAACAAAATTCTGATCTTCATGTAAATAACTTATAGAACAGAAGTAGTTAATTTAGAGTTTTTAATTTTAAACTATTAACAAAATTCAGATCTTTAAGTAAATAACTTTTAAAACAAAAATTGTTATTTTAGGGTTTTCAATTTTAAACTATTAACAAAATTCAGATCTTTAAGTAAATAACTTATAGAACAAAAATAGTTATTTTAGGGTTTTCAATTTTAAACTATTAACAAAATTCTGATCTTCATGTATATAACTTATAGAACAGAAGTAGTTAATTTAGGGTTTTTAATTATAAACTATTAACAAAATGCAGATCTTCAAGTAAATAACTTATAGAACAAAAGTAGTTATTTTAGGGTTTTCAATTTTAAACTATTAACAAAATTCTGATCTTCAAGTAAATAACTTAAAGAACTAAAGTATTAGTTTGAAGATTTTGATTTTAAATTGTCTACATATTTCTGTTCTTTAAGTAAATAACTAAAAGAACAATAGTAGTTAGATTGTAGCTTTAATTTTAAACTATTAACAAAATGCAAATCTTCAAGTAAATAACTTATAGAACAAAAGTAGTTATTTTAGGGCTTTCAATTTTAAACTATTAACAAAATTCTGTTCTTCATGTAAATAACTTATAGAACAGAAGTAGTTAATTTAGAGTTTTTAATTTTAAACTATTAACAAAATGCAGATCTTCAAGTAAATAACTTATAGAACAAAAGTAGTTATTTTAGGGTTTTCAATTTTAAACTATTAACAAAATTCTGATCTTCAAGAAAAAACTTAAGGAACTAAAGTATTAGTTAGAAGATTTTGATTTTAAATAGCTACAAAATTCTGTTCTTCGTAAATAACTTATAGAACAAAAGTAGTTATTTTAGGATTTTCAATTTTAAACTATTAACAAAATTCTGATCTTCAAGTAAATAACTTAAGGAACTAAAGTATTAGTTAGAAGATTTTTATTTTAAATTGCTACAAAATTCTGTTCTTCAAGTAAATAACATATAGAACAAAAGTAGTTATTTTAGGGTTTTCAATTTTAAACTATTAACAAAATTCTGATCTTCAAGTAAATAACTTAAGGAACTAAAGTATTAGTTAGAAGATTTTTATTTTAAATTGCTACAAAATTCTGTTCTTCAAGTAAATAATTTATAGAACAAAAGTAGGTATTTTAGAGTTTTCAATTTTAAACTATTAACAAAATGCAGATGTTTAAGTAAATAACTTATAGAACAAAAATAGTTATTTTAGGGTTTTCAATTTTAAACTATTAACAAAATTCTGATCTTCATGTAAATAACTTATAGAACAGAAGTAGTTAATTTAGAGTTTTTAATTTTAAACTATTAACAAAATGCAGATCTTTAAGTAAATAACTTATAGAACAAAAGTAGTATTTTAGGGTTTTCAATTTTAAACTATTAACAAAATTCTGATATTCATGTAAATAACTTATAGAACAGAAGTAGTTAATTTAGAGTTTTTAATTTTAAACTATTAACAAAATGCAGATCTTCAAGTAAATAACTTATAGAACAAAAGTAGTTATTTTAGGGTTTTCAATTTTAAACTATTAACAAAATTCTGATCTTCATGTAAATAACTTATGGAACAGAAGTAGTTAATTTAGAGTTTTTAATTTTAAGCTATTAACTAAATTCTGATCTTCAAGTAAATAACTTAAGGAACTAAAGTATTAGTTAGAAGATTTTGATTTTAAATTGCTACAAAATTCTGTTCTTCAAGTAAATAACTTAAAGAACAAAAGTAGTTATTTTAGAGTTTTCAATTTTAAACTATTAACAATATTCTGATCTTCAAGTAAATAACTTAAAGAACTAAAGTATTAGTTTGAAGATTTTGATTTTAAATTGTCTACATATTTCTGTTCTTTAAGTAAATAACTAAAGGAACAAAAGTAGTTAGAGTATAGCTTTTATTTTAAACTATTAACAAAATGCAGATCTTCAAGTAAATAACTTATAGAACAAAAGTAGTTATTTTAGGGTTTTCAATTTTAAACTATTAGCAAAATTCTGATCTTCTAGTAAATAACTTAAAGAACTAAATTATTAGTTAGAAGATTTTGATTTTAAATTGCTTCAAAATTCTTTTCTTCAAGTAAATAACTTATAGAACAAAAGTAGTTATTTTAGGGTTTTCAATTTTAATCTATTAACAAAATTCTGATCTTCAAGTAAATAACTTAAGGAACTAAAGTATTAGTTAGAAGATTTTTATTTAAAATTGGTACAAAATTCTGTTCTTCAAGTAAATAACTTATAGAACAAAAGTAGTTATTTTAGAGTTTTCAATTTTAAACTATTAAGAAAATTCTGATCTTCAAGTAAATAACTTATAGAACAGAAGTAGTTAATTTAGAGTTTTCAATTTTAAACTATTAACAAAATGCAGATGTTTAAGTAAATAACTTATAGAACAAAAATAGTTATTTTAGGGTTTTCAATTTTAAACTATTAACAAAATTCTGATCTTCATGTAAATAACTTATAGAACAGAAGTAGTTAATTTAGAGTTTTTAATTTTAAACTATTAACAAAATTCAGATCTTTAAGTAAATAACTTATAGAACAAAAATAGTTATTTTAGGGTTTTCAATTTTAAACTATTAACAAAATTCTGATCTTCATGTAAATAACTTATAGAACAAACGTAGTTATTTTAGTATTTTCAATTTTGAACTATTAACAAAATTCTGATCTTCAAGTAAATAACTTAAAGAACTAAAGTATTAGTTTGAAGATTTTGATTTTAAATTGTCTACATATTTCTGTTCTTTAAGTAAATAACTAAAGGAACAAAAGTAGTTAGAGTATAGCTTTAATTTTAAACTATTAACAAAATGCAGATCTTCAAGTAAATAACTTATAGAACAAAAGTAGTTATTTTAGGGTTTTCAATTTTAAACTATTAGCAAAATTCTGATCTTCAAGTAAATAACTTAAAGAACTAAATTATTAGTTAGATGATTTTGATTTTAAATTGCTTCAAAATTCTTTTCTTCAAGTAAATAACTTATAGAACAAAAGTAGTTATTTTAGGGTTTTCAATTTTAATCTATTAACAAAATTCTGATCTTCAAGTAATTAACTTAAGGAACTAAAGTATTAGTTAGAAGATTTTTATTTAAAATTGGTACAAAATTCTGTTCTTCAAGTAAATAACTTATAGAACAAAAGTAGTTATTTTAGAGTTTTCAATTTTAAACTATTAAGAAAATTCAGATCTTCAAGTAAATAACTTATAGAACAGAAGTAGTTAATTTAGAGTTTTTAAATTTAAACTATTAACAAAATGCAGATCTTCAAGTAAATAACTTATAGAACAAAAATAGTTATTTTAGGGTTTTCAATTTTAAACTATTAACAAAATTCTGATCTTCATGTATATAACTTATAGAACAGTAGTAGTTAATTTAGGGTTTTTAATTATAAACTATTAACAAAATGCAGATCTTCAAGTAAATAACTTATAGAACAAAAGTAGTTATTTTAGGGTTTTCAATTTTAAACTATTAACAAAATTCTGATCTTCAAGTAAATAACTTAAAGAACTAAAGTATTAGTTTGAAGATTTTGATTTTAAATTGTCTACATATTTCTGTTCTTTAAGTAAATAACTAAAAGAACAATAGTAGTTAGATTATAGCTTTAATTTTAAACTATTAACAAAATGCAAATCTTCAAGTAAATAACTTATAGAACAAAAGTAGTTATTTTAGGGTTTTCAATTTTAAACTATTAACAAAATTCTGATCTTCATGTATATAACTTATAGAACAGTAGTAGTTAATTTAGGGTTTTTAATTATAAACTATTAACAAAATGCAGATCTTCAAGTAAATAACTTATAGAACAAAAGTAGTTATTTTAGGGTTTTCAATTTTAAACTATTAACAAAATTCTGATCTTCAAGTAAATAACTTAAAGAACTAAAGTATTAGTTTGAAGATTTTGATTTTAAATTGTCTACATATTTCTGTTCTTTAAGTAAATAACTAAAAGAACAATAGTAGTTAGATTATAGCTTTAATTTTAAACTATTAACAAAATGCAAATCTTCAAGTAAATAACTTATAGAACAAAAGTAGTTATTTTAGGGTTTTCAATTTTAAACTATTAACAAAATTCTGATCTTCATGTATATAACTTATAGAACAGTAGTAGTTAATTTAGGGTTTTTAATTATAAACTATTAACAAAATGCAGATCTTCAAGTAAATAACTTATAGAACAAAAGTAGTTATTTTAGGGTTTTCAATTTTAAACTATTAACAAAATTCTGATCTTCAAGTAAATAACTTAAAGAACTAAAGTATTAGTTTGAAGATTTTGATTTTAAATTGTCTACATATTTCTGTTCTTTAAGTAAATAACTAAAAGAACAATAGTAGTTAGATTATAGCTTTAATTTTAAACTATTAACAAAATGCAAATCTTCAAGTAAATAACTTATAGAACAAAAGTAGTTATTTTAGGGTTTTCAATTTTAAACTATTAACAAAATTCTGATCTTCATGTAAATAACTTATAGAACAGAAGTAGTTAATTTAGAGTTTTTAATTTTAAACTATTAACAAAATTCAGATCTTTAAGTAAATAACTTATAGAACAAAAATAGTTATTTTAGGGTTTTCAATTTTAAACTATTAACAAAATTCTGATCTTCATGTAAATAACTTATAGAACAAACGTAGTTATTTTAGTATTTTCAATTTTGAACTATTAACAAAATTCTGATCTTCAAGTAAATAACTTAAAGAACTAAAGTATTAGTTTGAAGATTTTGATTTTAAATTGTCTACATATTTCTGTTCTTTAAGTAAATAACTAAAGGAACAAAAGTAGTTAGAGTATAGCTTTAATTTTAAACTATTAACAAAATGCAGATCTTCAAGTAAATAACTTATAGAACAAAAGTAGTTATTTTAGGGTTTTCAATTTTAAACTATTAGCAAAATTCTGATCTTCAAGTAAATAACTTAAAGAACTAAATTATTAGTTAGAAGATTTTGATTTTAAATTGCTTCAAAATTCTTTTCTTCAAGTAAATAACTTATAGAACAAAAGTAGTTATTTTAGGGTTTTCAATTTTAATCTATTGACAAAATTCTGATCTTCAAGTAAATAACTTAAGGAACTAAAGTATTAGTTAGAAGATTTTTTTTTAAATTGGTACAAAATTCTGTTCTTCAAGTAAATAACTTATAGAACAAAAGTAGTTATTTTAGAGTTTTCAATTTTAAACTATTAAGAAAATTCTGATCTTCAAGTAAATAACTTATAGAACAGAAGTAGTCAATTTAGAGTTTTTAAATTTAAACTATTAACAAAATGCAAATCTTCAAGTAAATAACTTATAGAACAAAAGTAGTTATTTTAGGGTTTTCAATTTTAAACTATTAACAAAATTCTGATCTTCATGTAAATAACTTATAGAACAGAAGTAGTAATTTAGAGTTTTTAATTTTAAACTATTAACAAAATGCAGATCTTCAAGTAAATAACTTATAGAACAAAAGTAGTTATTTTAGGGTTTTCAATTTTAAACTATTAACAAAATTCTGATCTTCAAGTAAATAACTTAAGGAACTAAAGTATTAGTTAGAAGATTTTTATTTTAAAGTGCTACAAAATTCTGTTCTTCAAGTAAATAACTTATAGAACAAAAGTAGGTATTTTAGAGTTTTCAATTTTAAACTATTAACAAAATTCTGATCTTCATGTAAATAACTTATAGAACAGAAGTAGTTAATTTAGAGTTTTTAATTTTATACTATTAACAAAATTCAGATCTTTAAGTAAATAACTTTTAAAACAAAAATTGTTATTTTAGGGTTTTCAATTTTAAACTATTAACAAAATTCAGATCTTTAAGTAAATAACTTATAGAACAAAAATAGTTATTTTAGGGTTTTCAATTTTAAACTATTAACAAAATTCTGATCTTCATGTATATAACTTATAGAACAGAAGTAGTTAATTTAGGGTTTTTAATTATAAACTATTAACAAAATGCAGATCTTCAAGTAAATAACTTATAGAACAAAAGTAGTTATTTTAGGGTTTTCAATTTTAAACTATTAACAAAATTCTGATCTTCAAGTAAATAACTTAAAGAACTAAAGTATTAGTTTGAAGATTTTGATTTTAAATTGTCTACATATTTCTGTTCTTTAAGTAAATAACTAAAAGAACAATAGTAGTTAGATTGTAGCTTTAATTTTAAACTATTAACAAAATGCAAATCTTCAAGTAAATAACTTATAGAACAAAAGTAGTTATTTTAGGGTTTTCAATTTTAAACTATTAACAAAATTCTGTTCTTCATGTAAATAACTTATAGAACAGAAGTAGTTAATTTAGAGTTTTTAATTTTAAACTATTAACAAAATGCAGATCTTCAAGTAAATAACTTATAGAACAAAAGTAGTTATTTTAGGGTTTTCAATTTTAAACTATTAACAAAATTCTGATCTTCATGTAAATAACTTATAGAACAAACGTAGTTATTTTAGTATTTTCAATTTTGAACTATTAACAAAATTCTGATCTTCAAGTAAATAACTTAAAGAACTAAAGTATTAGTTTGAAGATTTTGATTTTAAATTGTCTACATATTTCTGTTCTTTAAGTAAATAACTAAAGGAACAAAAGTAGTTAGAGTATAGCTTTAATTTTAAACTATTAACAAAATGCAGATCTTCAAGTAAATAACTTATAGAACAAAAGTAGTTATTTTAGGGTTTTCAATTTTAAACTATTAGCAAAATTCTGATCTTCAAGTAAATAACTTAAAGAACTAAATTATTAGTTAGAAGATTTTGATTTTAAATTGCTTCAAAATTCTTTTCTTCAAGTAAATAACTTATAGAACAAAAGTAGTTATTTTAGGGTTTTCAATTTTAATCTATTGACAAAATTCTGATCTTCAAGTAAATAACTTAAGGAACTAAAGTATTAGTTAGAAGATTTTTTTTTAAATTGGTACAAAATTCTGTTCTTCAAGTAAATAACTTATAGAACAAAAGTAGTTATTTTAGAGTTTTCAATTTTAAACTATTAAGAAAATTCTGATCTTCAAGTAAATAACTTATAGAACAGAAGTAGTCAATTTAGAGTTTTTAAATTTAAACTATTAACAAAATGCAAATCTTCAAGTAAATAACTTATAGAACAAAAGTAGTTATTTTAGGGTTTTCAATTTTAAACTATTAACAAAATTCTGATCTTCATGTAAATAACTTATAGAACAGAAGTAGTAATTTAGAGTTTTTAATTTTAAACTATTAACAAAATGCAGATCTTCAAGTAAATAACTTATAGAACAAAAGTAGTTATTTTAGGGTTTTCAATTTTAAACTATTAACAAAATTCTGATCTTCAAGTAAATAACTTAAGGAACTAAAGTATTAGTTAGAAGATTTTTATTTTAAAGTGCTACAAAATTCTGTTCTTCAAGTAAATAACTTATAGAACAAAAGTAGGTATTTTAGAGTTTTCAATTTTAAACTATTAACAAAATTCTGATCTTCATGTAAATAACTTATAGAACAGAAGTAGTTAATTTAGAGTTTTTAATTTTAAACTATTAACAAAATTCAGATCTTTAAGTAAATAACTTTTAAAACAAAAATTGTTATTTTAGGGTTTTCAATTTTAAACTATTAACAAAATTCAGATCTTTAAGTAAATAACTTATAGAACAAAAATAGTTATTTTAGGGTTTTCAATTTTAAACTATTAACAAAATTCTGATCTTCATGTATATAACTTATAGAACAGAAGTAGTTAATTTAGGGTTTTTAATTATAAACTATTAACAAAATGCAGATCTTCAAGTAAATAACTTATAGAACAAAAGTAGTTATTTTAGGGTTTTCAATTTTAAACTATTAACAAAATTCTGATCTTCAAGTAAATAACTTAAAGAACTAAAGTATTAGTTTGAAGATTTTGATTTTAAATTGTCTACATATTTCTGTTCTTTAAGTAAATAACTAAAAGAACAATAGTAGTTAGATTGTAGCTTTAATTTTAAACTATTAACAAAATGCAAATCTTCAAGTAAATAACTTATAGAACAAAAGTAGTTATTTTAGGGTTTTCAATTTTAAACTATTAACAAAATTCTGTTCTTCATGTAAATAACTTATAGAACAGAAGTAGTTAATTTAGAGTTTTTAATTTTAAACTATTAACAAAATGCAGATCTTCAAGTAAATAACTTATAGAACAAAAGTAGTTATTTTAGGGTTTTCAATTTTAAACTATTAACAAAATTCTGATCTTCAAGAAAAAACTTAAGGAACTAAAGTATTAGTTAGAAGATTTTGATTTTAAATAGCTACAAAATTCTGTTCTTCGTAAATAACTTATAGAACAAAAGTAGTTATTTTAGGATTTTCAATTTTAAACTATTAACAAAATTCTGATCTTCAAGTAAATAACTTAAGGAACTAAAGTATTAGTTAGAAGATTTTTATTTTAAATTGCTACAAAATTCTGTTCTTCAAGTAAATAACATATAGAACAAAAGTAGTTATTTTAGGGTTTTCAATTTTAAACTATTAACAAAATTCTGATCTTCAAGTAAATAACTTAAGGAACTAAAGTATTAGTTAGAAGATTTTTATTTTAAATTGCTACAAAATTCTGTTCTTCAAGTAAATAATTTATAGAACAAAAGTAGGTATTTTAGAGTTTTCAATTTTAAACTATTAACAAAATGCAGATGTTTAAGTAAATAACTTATAGAACAAAAATAGTTATTTTAGGGTTTTCAATTTTAAACTATTAACAAAATTCTGATCTTCATGTAAATAACTTATAGAACAGAAGTAGTTAATTTAGAGTTTTTAATTTTAAACTATTAACAAAATTCAGATCTTTAAGTAAATAACTTATAGAACAAAAATAGTTATTTTAGGGTTTTCAATTTTAAACTATTAACAAAATTCTGATCTTCATGTAAATAACTTATAGAACAAACGTAGTTATTTTAGTATTTTCAATTTTGAACTATTAACAAAATTCTGATCTTCAAGTAAATAACTTAAAGAACTAAAGTATTAGTTTGAAGATTTTGATTTTAAATTGTCTACATATTTCTGTTCTTTAAGTAAATAACTAAAGGAACAAAAGTAGTTAGAGTATAGCTTTAATTTTAAACTATTAACACAATGCAGATCTTCAAGTAAATAACTTATAGAACAAAAGTAGTTATTTTAGGGTTTTCAATTTTAAACTATTAGCAAAATTCTGATCTTCAAGTAAATAACTTAAAGAACTAAATTATTAGTTAGAAGATTTTGATTTTAAATTGCTTCAAAATTCTTTTCTTCAAGTAAATAATTTATAGAACAAAAGTAGTTATTTTAGGGTTTTCAATTTTAATCTATTAACAAAATTCTGATCTTCAAGTAAATAACTTAAGGAACTAAAGTATTAGTTAGAAGATTTTTATTTAAAATTGGTACAAAATTCTGTTCTTCAAGTAAATAACTTATAGAACAAAAGTAGTTATTTTAGAGTTTTCAATTTTAAACTATTAAGAAAATTCTGATCTTCATGTAAATAACTTATAGAACAGAAGTAGTTAATTTAGAGTTTTTAAATTTAAACTATTAACAAAATGCAAATCTTCAAGTAAATAACTTATAGAACAAAAGTAGTTATTTTAGGGTTTTCAATTTTAAACTATTAACAAAATTCTGATCTTCATGTAAATAACTTATAGAACAGAAGTAGTTAATTTAGAGTTTTTAATTTTAAACTATTAACAAAATGCAGATCTTTAAGTAAATAACTTATAGAACAAAAATAGTTATTTTAGGGTTTTCAATTTTAAAATATTTACAAAATTCTGTACTTCATGTAAATAACTTATAGAACAAAAATAGTTATTTTAGGGTTTTCAATTTTAAACTATTAACAAAATTCTGATCTTCAAGTAAATAACTTAAGGAACTAAAGTATTAGTTAGAAGATTTTTATTTTAAATTGCTACAAAATTCTGTTCTTCAAGTAAATAACTTATAGAACAAAAGTAGGTATTTTAGAGTTTTCAATTTTAAACTATTAACAAAATGCAGATGTTTAAGTAAATAACTTATAGAACAAAAATAGTTATTTTAGGGTTTTCAATTTTAAACTATTAACAAAATTCTGATCTTCATGTAAATAACTTATAGAACAGAAGTAGTTAATTTAGAGTTTTTAATTTTAAACTATTAACAAAATTCAGATCTTTAAGTAAATAACTTATAGAACAAAAATAGTTATTTTAGGGTTTTCAATTTTAAACTATTAACAAAATTCTGATCTTCATGTATATAACTTATAGAACAGAAGTAGTTAATTTAGGGTTTTTAATTATAAACTATTAACAAAATGCAGATCTTCAAGTAAATAACTTATAGAACAAAAGTAGTTATTTTAGGGTTTTCAATTTTAAACTATTAACAAAATTCTGATCTTCAAGTAAATAACTTAAAGAACTAAAGTATTAGTTTGAAGATTTTGATTTTAAATTGTCTACATATTTCTGTTCTTTAAGTAAATAACTAAAAGAACAATAGTAGTTAGATTGTAGCTTTAATTTTAAACTATTAACAAAATGCAAATCTTCAAGTAAATAACTTATAGAACAAAAGTAGTTATTTTAGGGTTTTCAATTTTAAACTATTAACAAAATTCTGATCTTCATGTAAATAACTTATAGAACAGAAGTAGTTAATTTAGAGTTTTTAATTTTAAACTATTAACAAAATGCAGATCTTCAAGTAAATAACTTATAGAACAAAAGTAGTTATTTTAGGGTTTTCAATTTTAAACTATTAACAAAATTCTGATCTTCAAGTAAATAACTTAAGGAACTAAAGTATTAGTTAGAAGATTTTGATTTTAAATAGCTACAAAATTCTGTTCTTCGTAAATAACTTATAGAACAAAAGTAGTTATTTTAGGATTTTCAATTTTAAACTATTAACAAAATTCTGATCTTCAAGTAAATAACTTAAGGAACTAAAGTATTAGTTAGAAGATTTTTATTTTAAATTGCTACAAAATTCTGTTCTTCAAGTAAATAACATATAGAACAAAAGTAGTTATTTTAGGGTTTTCAATTTTAAACTATTAACAAAATTCTGATCTTCAAGTAAATAACTTAAGGAACTAAAGCATTAGTTAGAAGATTTTTATTTTAAATTGCTACAAAATTCTGTTCTTCAAGTAAATAACTTATAGAACAAAAGTAGGTATTTTAGAGTTTTCAATTTTAAACTATTAACAAAATGCAGATGTTTAAGTAAATAACTTATAGAACAAAAATAGTTATTTTAGGGTTTTCAATTTTAAACTATTAACAAAATTCTGATCTTCATGTAAATAACTTATAGAACAGAAGTAGTTAATTTAGAGTTTTTAATTTTAAACTATTAACAAAATTCAGATCTTTAAGTAAATAACTTATAGAACAAAAATAGTTATTTTAGGGTTTTCAATTTTAAACTATTAACAAAATTCTGATCTTCATGTAAATAACTTATAGAACAAACGTAGTTATTTTAGTATTTTCAATTTTGAACTATTAACAAAATTCTGATCTTCAAGTAAATAACTTAAAGAACTAAAGTATTAGTTTGAAGATTTTGATTTTAAATTGTCTACATATTTCTGTTCTTTAAGTAAATAACTAAAGGAACAAAAGTAGTTAGAGTATAGCTTTAATTTTAAACTATTAACAAAATGCAGATCTTCAAGTAAATAACTTATAGAACAAAAGTAGTTATTTTAGGGTTTTCAATTTTAAACTATTAGCAAAATTCTGATCTTCAAGTAAATAACTTAAAGAACTAAATTATTAGTTAGAAGATTTTGATTTTAAATTGCTTCAAAATTCTTTTCTTCAAGTAAATAACTTATAGAACAAAAGTAGTTAATTTAACGTTTTCAATTTTAATCTATTAACAAAATTCTGATCTTCAAGTAAATAACTTAAGGAACTAAAGTATTAGTTAGAAGATTTTTATTTAAAATTGGTACAAAATTCTGTTCTTCAAGTAAATAACTTATAGAACAAAAGTAGTTATTTTAGAGTTTTCAATTTTAAACTATTAAGAAAATTCTGATCTTCAAGTAAATAACTTATAGAACAGAAGTAGTTAATTTAGAGTTTTTAAATTTAAACTATTAACAAAATGCAAATCTTCAAGTAAATAACTTATAGAACAAAAGTAGTTATTTTAGGGTTTTCAATTTTAAACTATTAACAAAATTCTGATCTTCATGTAAATAACTTATAGAACAGAAGTAGTTAATTTAGAGTTTTTAATTTTAAACTATTAACAAAATGCAGATCTTTAAGTAAATAACTTATAGAACAAAAATAGTTATTTTAGGGTTTTCAATTTTAAAATATTTACAAAATTCTGTACTTCATGTAAATAACTTATAGAACAAAAATAGTTATTTTAGGGTTTTCAATTTTAAACTATTAACAAAATTCTGATCTTCATGTATATAACTTATAGAACAGTAGTAGTTAATTTAGGGTTTTTAATTATAAACTATTAACAAAATGCAGATCTTCAAGTAAATAACTTATAGAACAAAAGTAGTTATTTTAGGGTTTTCAATTTTAAACTATTAACAAAATTCTGATCTTCAAGTAAATAACTTAAAGAACTAAAGTATTAGTTTGAAGATTTTGATTTTAAATTGTCTACATATTTCTGTTCTATAAGTAAATAACTAAAAGAACAATAGTAGTTAGATTATAGCTTTAATTTTAAACTATTAACAAAATGCAAATCTTCACGTAAATAACTTATAGAACAAAAGTAGTTATTTTAGGGTTTTCAATTTTAAACTATTAACAAAATTCTGATCTTCATGTAAATAACTTATAGAACAGAAGTAGTTAATTTAGAGTTTTTAATTTTAAACTATTAACAAAATTCAGATCTTTAAGTAAATAACTTATAGAACAAAAATAGTTATTTTAGGGTTTTCAATTTTAAACTATTAACAAAATTCTGATCTTCATGTAAATAACTTATAGAACAAACGTAGTTATTTTAGTATTTTCAATTTTGAACTATTAACAAAATTCTGATCTTCAAGTAAATAACTTAAAGAACTAAAGTATTAGTTTGAAGATTTTGATTTTAAATTGTCTACATATTTCTGTTCTTTAAGTAAATAACTAAAGGAACAAAAGTAGTTAGAGTATAGCTTTAATTTTAAACTATTAACAAAATGCAGATCTTCAAGTAAATAACTTATAGAACAGAAGTAGTTAATTTAGAGTTTTTAATTTTAAACTATTAACAAAATGCAGATCTTCAAGTAAATAACTTATAGAACAAAAGTAGTTATTTTAGGGTTTTCAATTTTAAACTATTAGCAAAATTCTGATCTTCAAGTAAATAACTTAAAGAACTAAATTATTAGTTAGAAGATTTTGATTTTAAATTGCTTCAAAATTCTTTTCTTCAAGTAAATAACTTATAGAACAAAAGTAGTTATTTTAGGGTTTTCAATTTTAATCTATTGACAAAATTCTGATCTTCAAGTAAATAACTTAAGGAACTAAAGTATTAGTTAGAAGATTTTTTTTTAAATTGGTACAAAATTCTGTTCTTCAAGTAAATAACTTATAGAACAAAAGTAGTTATTTTAGAGTTTTCAATTTTAAACTATTAAGAAAATTCTGATCTTCAAGTAAATAACTTATAGAACAGAAGTAGTTAATTTAGAGTTTTTAAATTTAAACTATTAACAAAATGCAAATCTTCAAGTAAATAACTTATAGAACAAAAGTAGTTATTTTAGGGTTTTCAATTTTAAACTATTAACAAAATTCTGATCTTCAAGTAATTAACTTAAGGAACTAAAGTATTAGTTAGAAGATTTTTATTTTAAAGTGCTACAAAATTCTGTTCTTCAAGTAAATAACTTATAGAACAAAAGTAGGTATTTTAGAGTTTTCAATTTTAAACTATTAACAAAATTCTGATCTTCATGTAAATAACTTATAGAACAGAAGTAGTTAATTTAGAGTTTTTAATTTTAAACTATTAACAAAAGTCAGATCTTTAAGTAAATAACTTATAAAACAAAAATAGTTATTTTAGGGTTTTCAATTTTAAACTATTAACAAAATTCAGATCTTTAAGTAAATAACTTATAGAACAAAAATAGTTATTTTAGGGTTTTCAATTTTAAACTATTAACAAAATTCTGATCTTCATGTATATAACTTATAGAACAGAAGTAGTTAATTTAGGGTTTTTAATTATAAACTATTAACAAAATGCAGATCTTCAAGTAAATAACTTATAGAACAGAAGTAGTTAATTTAGAGTTTTTAATTTTAAACTATTAACAAAATGCAGATCTTTAAGTAAATAACTTATAGAACAAAAATAGTTATTTTTGGGTTTTCAATTTTAAAATATTTACAAAATTCTGATCTTCATGTAAATAAGTTATAGAACAAAAATAGTTATTTTAGGGTTTTCAATTTTAAACTATTAACAAAATTCTGATCTTCAAGTAAATAACTTAAAGAACTAAAGTATTAGTTTGAAGATTTTGATTTTAAATTGTCTACATATTTCTGTTCTTTAAGTAAATAACTAAAGGAACAAAAGTAGTTAGAGTATAGCTTTAATTTTAAACTATTAACAAAATGCAGATCTTCAAGTAAATAACTTATAGAACAGAAGTAGTTAATTTAGAGTTTTTAATTTTAAACTATTAACAAAATGCAGATCTTCAAGTAAATAACTTATAGAACAAAAGTAGTTATTTTAGGGTTTTCAATTTTAAACTATTAGCAAAATTCTGATCTTCAAGTAAATAACTTAAAGAACTAAATTATTAGTTAGAAGATTTTGATTTTAAATTGCTTCAAAATTCTTTTCTTCAAGTAAATAACTTATAGAACAAAAGTAGTTATTTTAGGGTTTTCAATTTTAATCTATTGACAAAATTCTGATCTTCAAGTAAATAACTTAAGGAACTAAAGTATTAGTTAGAAGATTTTTTTTTAAATTGGTACAAAATTCTGTTCTTCAAGTAAATAACTTATAGAACAAAAGTAGTTATTTTAGAGTTTTCAATTTTAAACTATTAAGAAAATTCTGATCTTCAAGTAAATAACTTATAGAACAGAAGTAGTTAATTTAGAGTTTTTAAATTTAAACTATTAACAAAATGCAAATCTTCAAGTAAATAACTTATAGAACAAAAGTAGTTATTTTAGGGTTTTCAATTTTAAACTATTAACAAAATTCTGATCTTCAAGTAATTAACTTAAGGAACTAAAGTATTAGTTAGAAGATTTTTATTTTAAAGTGCTACAAAATTCTGTTCTTCAAGTAAATAACTTATAGAACAAAAGTAGGTATTTTAGAGTTTTCAATTTTAAACTATTAACAAAATTCTGATCTTCATGTAAATAACTTATAGAACAGAAGTAGTTAATTTAGAGTTTTTAATTTTAAACTATTAACAAAAGTCAGATCTTTAAGTAAATAACTTATAAAACAAAAATAGTTATTTTAGGGTTTTCAATTTTAAACTATTAACAAAATTCAGATCTTTAAGTAAATAACTTATAGAACAAAAATAGTTATTTTAGGGTTTTCAATTTTAAACTATTAACAAAATTCTGATCTTCATGTATATAACTTATAGAACAGAAGTAGTTAATTTAGGGTTTTTAATTATAAACTATTAACAAAATGCAGATCTTCAAGTAAATAACTTATAGAACAGAAGTAGTTAATTTAGAGTTTTTAATTTTAAACTATTAACAAAATGCAGATCTTTAAGTAAATAACTTATAGAACAAAAATAGTTATTTTTGGGTTTTCAATTTTAAAATATTTACAAAATTCTGATCTTCATGTAAATAAGTTATAGAACAAAAATAGTTATTTTAGGGTTTTCAATTTTAAACTATTAACAAAATTCTGATCTTCAAGTAAATAACTTAAGGAACTAAAGTATTAGTTAGAAGATTTTTATTTTAAATTGCTACAAAATTCTGTTCTTCAAGTAAATAACTTATAGAACAAAAGTAGGTATTTTAGAGTTTTCAATTTTAAACTATTAACAAAATGCAGATGTTTAAGTAAATAACTTATAGAACAAAAATAGTTATTTTAGGGTTTTCAATTTTAAACTATTAACAAAATTCTGATCTTCATGTAAATAACTTATAGAACAGAAGTAGTTAATTTAGAGTTTTTAATTTTAAACTATTAACAAAATTCAGATCTTTAAGTAAATAACTTATAGAACAAAAATAGTTATTTTAGGGTTTTCAATTTTAAACTATTAACAAAATTCTGATCTTCATGTATATAACTTATAGAACAGTAGTAGTTAATTTAGGGTTTTTAATTATAAACTATTAACAAAATGCAGATCTTCAAGTAAATAACTTATAGAACAAAAGTAGTTATTTTAGGGTTTTCAATTTTAAACTATTAACAAAATTCTGATCTTCAAGTAAATAACTTAAAGAACTAAAGTATTAGTTTGAAGATTTTGATTTTAAATTGTCTACATATTTCTGTTCTTTAAGTAAATCACTAAAAGAACAATAGTAGTTAGATTATAGCTTTAATTTTAAACTATTAACAAAATGCAAATCTTCAAGTAAATAACTTATAGAACAAAAGTAGTTATTTTAGGGTTTTCAATTTTAAACTATTAACAAAATTCTGATCTTCATGTAAATAACTTATAGAACAGAAGTAGTTAATTTAGAGTTTTTAATTTTAAACTATTAACAAAATTCAGATCTTTAAGTAAATAACTTATAGAACAAAAATAGTTATTTTAGGGTTTTCAATTTTAAACTATTAACAAAATTCTGATCTTCATGTAAATAACTTATAGAACAAACGTAGTTATTTTAGTATTTTCAATTTTGAACTATTAACAAAATTCTGATCTTCAAGTAAATAACTTAAAGAACTAAAGTATTAGTTTGAAGATATTGATTTTAAATTTTCTACATATTTCTGTTCTTTAAGTAAATAACTAAAGGAACAAAAGTAGTTAGAGTATAGCTTTAATTTTAAACTATTAACAAAATGCAGATCTTCAAGTAAATAACTTATAGAACAGAAGTAGTTAATTTAGAGTTTTTAATTTTAAACTATTAACAAAATGCAGATCTTCAAGTAAATAACTTATAGAACAAAAGTAGTTATTTTAGGGTTTTCAATTTTAAACTATTAGCAAAATTCTGATCTTCAAGTAAATAACTTAAAGAACTAAATTATTAGTTAGAAGATTTTGATTTTAAATTGCTTCAAAATTCTTTTCTTCAAGTAAATAACTTATAGAACAAAAGTAGTTATTTTAGGGTTTTCAATTTTAATCTATTGACAAAATTCTGATTTCAAGTAAATAACTTAAGGAACTAAAGTATTAGTTAGAAGATTTTTTTTAAAATTGGTACAAAATTCTGTTCTTCAAGTAAATAACTTATAGAACAAAAGTAGTTATTTTAGAGTTTTCAATTTTAAACTATTAAGAAAATTCTGATCTTCAAGTAAATAACTTATAGAACAGAAGTAGTTAATTTAGAGTTTTTAAATTTAAACTATTAACAAAATGCAAATCTTCAAGTAAATAACTTATAGAACAAAAGTAGTTATTTTAGGGTTTTCAATTTTAAACTATTAACAAAATTCTGATCTTCATGTAAATAACTTATAGAACAGAAGTAGTTAATTTAGAGTTTTTAATTTTAAACTATTTACAAAATGCAGATCTTCAAGTAAATAACTTATAGAACAAAAGTAGTTATTTTAGGGTTTTCAATTTTAAACTATTAACAAAATTCTGATCTTCAAGTAAATAACTTAAGGAACTAAAGTATTAGTTAGAAGATTTTTATTTTAAAGTGCTACAAAATTCTGTTCTTCAAGTAAATAACTTATAGAACAAAAGTAGGTATTTTAGAGTTTTCAATTTTAAACTATTAACAAAATTCTGATCTTCATGTAAATAACTTATAGAACAGAAGTAGTTAATTTAGAGTTTTTAATTTTAAACTATTAACAAAATTCAGATCTTTAAGTAAATAACTTATAAAACAAAAATAGTTATTTTAGGGTTTTCAATTTTAAACTATTAACAAAATTCAGATCTTTAAGTAAATAACTTATAGAACAAAAATAGTTATTTTAGGGTTTTCAATTTTAAACTATTAACAAAATTCTGATCTTCATGTATATAACTTATAGAACAGAAGTAGTTAATTTAGAGTTTTTAATTATAAACTATTAACAAAATGCAGATCTTCAAGTAAATAACTTATAGAACAAAAGTAGTTATTTTAGGGTTTTCAATTTTAAACTATTAACAAAATTCTGATCTTCAAGTAAATAACTTAAAGAACTAAAGTATTAGTTTGAAGATTTTGATTTTAAATTGTCTACATATTTCTGTTCTTTAAGTAAATAACTAAAAGAACAATAGTAGTTAGATTGTAGCTTTAATTTTAAACTATTAACAAAATGCAAATCTTCAAGTAAATAACTTATAGAACAAAAGTAGTTATTTTAGGGTTTTCAATTTTAAACTATTAACAAAATTCTGATCTTCATGTAAATAACTTATAGAACAGAAGTAGTTAATTTAGAGTTTTTAATTTTAAACTATTAACAAAATGCAGATCTTCAAGTAAATAACTTATAGAACAAAAGTAGTTATTTTAGGGTTTTCAATTTTAAACTATTAACAAAATTCTGATCTTCAAGTAAATAACTTAAGGAACTAAAGTATTAGTTAGAAGATTTTGATTTTAAATAGCTACAAAATTCTGTTCTTCGTAAATAACTTATAGAACAAAAGTAGTTATTTTAGGATTTTCAATTTTAAACTATTAACAAAATTCTGATCTTCAAGTAAATAACTCAAGGAACTAAAGTATTAGTTAAAAGATTTTTATTTTAAATTGCTACAAAATTCTGTTCTTCAAGTAAATAACTTATAGAACAAAAGTAGTTATTTTAGGGTTTTCAATTTTAAACTATTAACAAAATTCTGATCTTCAAGTAAATAACTTAAGGAAGTAAAGTATTAGTTAGAACTTTTTTATTTTAAATTGCTACAAAATTCTGTTCTTCAAGTAAATAACTTATAGAACAAAAGTAGGTATTTTAGAGTTTTCAATTTTAAACTATTAACAAAATGCAGATGTTTAAGTAAATAACTTATAGAACAAAAATAGTTATTTTAGGGTTTTCAATTTTAAACTATTAACAAAATTCTGATCTTCATGTAAATAACTTATAGAACAAACGTAGTTATTTTAGTATTTTCAATTTTGAACTATTAACAAAATTCTGATCTTCAAGTAAATAACTTAAAGAACTAAAGTATTAGTTTGAAGATTTTGATTTTAAATTGTCTACATATTTCTGTTCTTTAAGTAAATAACTAAAGGAACAAAAGTAGTTAGAGTATAGCTTTAATTTTAAACTATTAACAAAATGCAGATCTTCAAGTAAATAACTTATAGAACAAAAGTAGTTATTTTAGGGTTTTCAATTTTAAACTATTAGCAAAATTCTGATCTTCAAGTAAATAACTTAAAGAACTAAATTATTAGTTCGAAGATTTTGATTTTAAATTGCTTCAAAATTCTTTTCTTCAAGTAAATAACTTATAGAACAAAAGTAGTTATTTTAGGGTTTTCAATTTTAATCTATTAACAAAATTCTGATCTTCAAGTAAATAACTTATAGAACAAAAGTAGTTATTTTAGAGTTTTCAATTTTAAACTATTAACAAAATTCTGATCTTCATGTAAATAACTTATAGAACAGAAGTAGTTAATTTAGAGTTTTTAATTTTAAACTATTAACAAAATGCAGATCTTTAAGTAAATAACTTATAGAACAAAAATAGTTATTTTAGGGTTTTCAATTTTAAAATATTAACAAAATTCTGATCTTCATGTAAATAACTTATAGAACAAAAATAGTTATTTTAGGGTTTTCAATTTTAAACTATTAACAAAATTCTGATCTTCAAGTAAATAACTTATAGAACAGAAGTAGTTAATTTAGAGTTTTTAAATTTAAACTATTAACAAAATGCAAATCTTCAAGTAAATAACTTATAGAACAAAAGTAGGTATTTTAGAGTTTTCAATTTTAAACTATTAACAAAATGCAGATCTTTAAGTAAATAACTTATAGAACAAAAATAGTTATTTTAGGGTTTTCAATTTTAAAATATTAACAAAATTCTGATCATCATGTAAATAACTTATAGAACAGAAGTAGTTAATTTAGAGTTTTTAATTTTAAACTATTAACAAAATTCAGATCTTCAAGTAAATAACTTATAGAACAGAAGTAGTTAATTTAGAGTTTTTAAATTTAAACTATTAACAAAATGCAAATCTTCAAGTAAATAACTTATAGAACAAAAGTAGTTATTTTAGAGTTTTCAATTTTAAACTATTAAGAAAATTCTGATCTTCAAGTAAATAACTTATAGAACAGAAGTAGTTAATTTAGAGTTTTTAAATTTAAACTATTAACAAAATGCAAATCTTCAAGTAAATAACTTATAGAACAAAAGTAGTTATTTTAGGGTTTTCAATTTTAAACTATTAACAAAATTCTGATCTTCAAGTAATTAACTTAAGGAACTAAAGTATTAGTTAGAAGATTTTTATTTTAAAGTGCTACAAAATTCTGTTCTTCAAGTAAATAACTTATAGAACAAAAGTAGGTATTTTAGAGTTTTCAATTTTAAACTATTAACAAAATTCTGATCTTCATGTAAATAACTTATAGAACAGAAGTAGTTAATTTAGAGTTTTTAATTTTAAACTATTAACAAAAGTCAGATCTTTAAGTAAATAACTTATAAAACAAAAATAGTTATTTTAGGGTTTTCAATTTTAAACTATTAACAAAATTCAGATCTTTAAGTAAATAACTTATAGAACAAAAATAGTTATTTTAGGGTTTTCAATTTTAAACTATTAACAAAATTCTGATCTTCATGTATATAACTTATAGAACAGAAGTAGTTAATTTAGGGTTTTTAATTATAAACTATTAACAAAATGCAGATCTTCAAGTAAATAACTTATAGAACAGAAGTAGTTAATTTAGAGTTTTTAATTTTAAACTATTAACAAAATGCAGATCTTTAAGTAAATAACTTATAGAACAAAAATAGTTATTTTTGGGTTTTCAATTTTAAAATATTTACAAAATTCTGATCTTCATGTAAATAAGTTATAGAACAAAAATAGTTATTTTAGGGTTTTCAATTTTAAACTATTAACAAAATTCTGATCTTCAAGTAAATAACTTAAGGAACTAAAGTATTAGTTAGAAGATTTTTATTTTAAATTGCTACAAAATTCTGTTCTTCAAGTAAATAACTTATAGAACAAAAGTAGGTATTTTAGAGTTTTCAATTTTAAACTATTAACAAAATGCAGATGTTTAAGTAAATAACTTATAGAACAAAAATAGTTATTTTAGGGTTTTCAATTTTAAACTATTAACAAAATTCTGATCTTCATGTAAATAACTTATAGAACAGAAGTAGTTAATTTAGAGTTTTTAATTTTAAACTATTAACAAAATTCAGATCTTTAAGTAAATAACTTATAGAACAAAAATAGTTATTTTAGGGTTTTCAATTTTAAACTATTAACAAAATTCTGATCTTCATGTATATAACTTATAGAACAGTAGTAGTTAATTTAGGGTTTTTAATTATAAACTATTAACAAAATGCAGATCTTCAAGTAAATAACTTATAGAACAAAAGTAGTTATTTTAGGGTTTTCAATTTTAAACTATTAACAAAATTCTGATCTTCAAGTAAATAACTTAAAGAACTAAAGTATTAGTTTGAAGATTTTGATTTTAAATTGTCTACATATTTCTGTTCTTTAAGTAAATCACTAAAAGAACAATAGTAGTTAGATTATAGCTTTAATTTTAAACTATTAACAAAATGCAAATCTTCAAGTAAATAACTTATAGAACAAAAGTAGTTATTTTAGGGTTTTCAATTTTAAACTATTAACAAAATTCTGATCTTCATGTAAATAACTTATAGAACAGAAGTAGTTAATTTAGAGTTTTTAATTTTAAACTATTAACAAAATTCAGATCTTTAAGTAAATAACTTATAGAACAAAAATAGTTATTTTAGGGTTTTCAATTTTAAACTATTAACAAAATTCTGATCTTCATGTAAATAACTTATAGAACAAACGTAGTTATTTTAGTATTTTCAATTTTGAACTATTAACAAAATTCTGATCTTCAAGTAAATAACTTAAAGAACTAAAGTATTAGTTTGAAGATATTGATTTTAAATTTTCTACATATTTCTGTTCTTTAAGTAAATAACTAAAGGAACAAAAGTAGTTAGAGTATAGCTTTAATTTTAAACTATTAACAAAATGCAGATCTTCAAGTAAATAACTTATAGAACAGAAGTAGTTAATTTAGAGTTTTTAATTTTAAACTATTAACAAAATGCAGATCTTCAAGTAAATAACTTATAGAACAAAAGTAGTTATTTTAGGGTTTTCAATTTTAAACTATTAGCAAAATTCTGATCTTCAAGTAAATAACTTAAAGAACTAAATTATTAGTTAGAAGATTTTGATTTTAAATTGCTTCAAAATTCTTTTCTTCAAGTAAATAACTTATAGAACAAAAGTAGTTATTTTAGGGTTTTCAATTTTAATCTATTGACAAAATTCTGATTTCAAGTAAATAACTTAAGGAACTAAAGTATTAGTTAGAAGATTTTTTTTAAAATTGGTACAAAATTCTGTTCTTCAAGTAAATAACTTATAGAACAAAAGTAGTTATTTTAGAGTTTTCAATTTTAAACTATTAAGAAAATTCTGATCTTCAAGTAAATAACTTATAGAACAGAAGTAGTTAATTTAGAGTTTTTAAATTTAAACTATTAACAAAATGCAAATCTTCAAGTAAATAACTTATAGAACAAAAGTAGTTATTTTAGGGTTTTCAATTTTAAACTATTAACAAAATTCTGATCTTCATGTAAATAACTTATAGAACAGAAGTAGTTAATTTAGAGTTTTTAATTTTAAACTATTTACAAAATGCAGATCTTCAAGTAAATAACTTATAGAACAAAAGTAGTTATTTTAGGGTTTTCAATTTTAAACTATTAACAAAATTCTGATCTTCAAGTAAATAACTTAAGGAACTAAAGTATTAGTTAGAAGATTTTTATTTTAAAGTGCTACAAAATTCTGTTCTTCAAGTAAATAACTTATAGAACAAAAGTAGGTATTTTAGAGTTTTCAATTTTAAACTATTAACAAAATTCTGATCTTCATGTAAATAACTTATAGAACAGAAGTAGTTAATTTAGAGTTTTTAATTTTAAACTATTAACAAAATTCAGATCTTTAAGTAAATAACTTATAAAACAAAAATAGTTATTTTAGGGTTTTCAATTTTAAACTATTAACAAAATTCAGATCTTTAAGTAAATAACTTATAGAACAAAAATAGTTATTTTAGGGTTTTCAATTTTAAACTATTAACAAAATTCTGATCTTCATGTATATAACTTATAGAACAGAAGTAGTTAATTTAGAGTTTTTAATTATAAACTATTAACAAAATGCAGATCTTCAAGTAAATAACTTATAGAACAAAAGTAGTTATTTTAGGGTTTTCAATTTTAAACTATTAACAAAATTCTGATCTTCAAGTAAATAACTTAAAGAACTAAAGTATTAGTTTGAAGATTTTGATTTTAAATTGTCTACATATTTCTGTTCTTTAAGTAAATAACTAAAAGAACAATAGTAGTTAGATTGTAGCTTTAATTTTAAACTATTAACAAAATGCAAATCTTCAAGTAAATAACTTATAGAACAAAAGTAGTTATTTTAGGGTTTTCAATTTTAAACTATTAACAAAATTCTGATCTTCATGTAAATAACTTATAGAACAGAAGTAGTTAATTTAGAGTTTTTAATTTTAAACTATTAACAAAATGCAGATCTTCAAGTAAATAACTTATAGAACAAAAGTAGTTATTTTAGGGTTTTCAATTTTAAACTATTAACAAAATTCTGATCTTCAAGTAAATAACTTAAGGAACTAAAGTATTAGTTAGAAGATTTTGATTTTAAATAGCTACAAAATTCTGTTCTTCGTAAATAACTTATAGAACAAAAGTAGTTATTTTAGGATTTTCAATTTTAAACTATTAACAAAATTCTGATCTTCAAGTAAATAACTCAAGGAACTAAAGTATTAGTTAGAAGATTTTTATTTTAAATTGCTACAAAATTCTGTTCTTCAAGTAAATAACTTATAGAACAAAAGTAGTTATTTTAGGGTTTTCAATTTTAAACTATTAACAAAATTCTGATCTTCAAGTAAATAACTTAAGGAAGTAAAGTATTAGTTAGAACTTTTTTATTTTAAATTGCTACAAAATTCTGTTCTTCAAGTAAATAACTTATAGAACAAAAGTAGGTATTTTAGAGTTTTCAATTTTAAACTATTAACAAAATGCAGATGTTTAAGTAAATAACTTATAGAACAAAAATAGTTATTTTAGGGTTTTCAATTTTAAACTATTAACAAAATTCTGATCTTCATGTAAATAACTTATAGAACAAACGTAGTTATTTTAGTATTTTCAATTTTGAACTATTAACAAAATTCTGATCTTCAAGTAAATAACTTAAAGAACTAAAGTATTAGTTTGAAGATTTTGATTTTAAATTGTCTACATATTTCTGTTCTTTAAGTAAATAACTAAAGGAACAAAAGTAGTTAGAGTATAGCTTTAATTTTAAACTATTAACAAAATGCAGATCTTCAAGTAAATAACTTATAGAACAAAAGTAGTTATTTTAGGGTTTTCAATTTTAAACTATTAGCAAAATTCTGATCTTCAAGTAAATAACTTAAAGAACTAAATTATTAGTTCGAAGATTTTGATTTTAAATTGCTTCAAAATTCTTTTCTTCAAGTAAATAACTTATAGAACAAAAGTAGTTATTTTAGGGTTTTCAATTTTAATCTATTAACAAAATTCTGATCTTCAAGTAAATAACTTATAGAACAAAAGTAGTTATTTTAGAGTTTTCAATTTTAAACTATTAACAAAATTCTGATCTTCATGTAAATAACTTATAGAACAGAAGTAGTTAATTTAGAGTTTTTAATTTTAAACTATTAACAAAATGCAGATCTTTAAGTAAATAACTTATAGAACAAAAATAGTTATTTTAGGGTTTTCAATTTTAAAATATTAACAAAATTCTGATCTTCATGTAAATAACTTATAGAACAAAAATAGTTATTTTAGGGTTTTCAATTTTAAACTATTAACAAAATTCTGATCTTCAAGTAAATAACTTATAGAACAGAAGTAGTTAATTTAGAGTTTTTAAATTTAAACTATTAACAAAATGCAAATCTTCAAGTAAATAACTTATAGAACAAAAGTAGGTATTTTAGAGTTTTCAATTTTAAACTATTAACAAAATGCAGATCTTTAAGTAAATAACTTATAGAACAAAAATAGTTATTTTAGGGTTTTCAATTTTAAAATATTAACAAAATTCTGATCATCATGTAAATAACTTATAGAACAGAAGTAGTTAATTTAGAGTTTTTAATTTTAAACTATTAACAAAATTCAGATCTTTAAGTAAATAACTTATAAAACAAAAATAGTTATTTTAGGGTTTTCAATTTTAAACTATTAACAAAATTCTGATCTTCATGTATATAACTTATAGAACAGTAGTAGTTAATTTAGGGTTTTTAATTATAAACTATTAACAAAATGCAGATCTTCAAGTAAATAACTTATAGAACAAAAGTAGTTATTTTAGGGTTTTCAATTTTAAACTATTAACAAAATTCTGATCTTCAAGTAAATAACTTAAAGAACTAAAGTATTAGTTTGAAGATTTTGATTTTAAATTGTCTACATATTTCTGTTCTTTAAGTAAATAACTAAAAGAACAATAGTAGTTAGATTATAGCTTTAATTTTAAACTATTAACAAAATGCAAATCTTCAAGTAAATAACTTATAGAACAAAAGTAGTTATTTTAGGGTTTTCAATTTTAAACTATTAACAAAATTCTGATCTTCATGTAAATAACTTATAGAACAGAAGTAGTTAATTTAGAGTTTTTAATTTTAAACTATTAACAAAATGCAGATGTTTAAGTAAATAACTTATAGAACAAAAATAGTTATTTTAGGGTTTTCAATTTTAAACTATTAACAAAATTCTGATCTTCATGTAAATAACTTATAGAACAAACGTAGTTATTTTAGTATTTTCAATTTTGAACTATTAACAAAATTCTGATCTTCAAGTAAATAACTTAAAGAACTAAAGTATTAGTTTGAAGATTTTGATTTTAAATTGTCTACATATTTCTGTTCTTTAAGTAAATAACTAAAGGAACAAAAGTAGTTAGAGTATAGCTTTAATTTTAAACTATTAACAAAATGCAGATCTTCAAGTAAATAACTTATAGAACAAAAGTAGTTATTTTAGGGTTTTCAATTTTAAACTATTAGCAAAATTCTGATCTTCAAGTAAATAACTTAAAGAACTAAATTATTAGTTCGAAGATTTTGATTTTAAATTGCTTCAAAATTCTTTTCTTCAAGTAAATAACTTATAGAACAAAAGTAGTTATTTTAGGGTTTTCAATTTTAATCTATTAACAAAATTCTGATCTTCAAGTAAATAACTTATAGAACAAAAGTAGTTATTTTAGAGTTTTCAATTTTAAACTATTAAGAAAATTCTGATCTTCAAGTAAATAACTTATAGAACAGAAGTAGTTAATTTAGAGTTTTTAATTTTAAACTATTAACAAAATGCAGATCTTTAAGTAAATAACTTATAGAACAAAAATAGTTATTTTAGGGTTTTCAATTTTAAAATATTAACAAAATTCTGATCTTCATGTAAATAACTTATAGAACAAAAATAGTTATTTTAGGGTTTTCAATTTTAAACTATTAACAAAATTCTGATCTTCAAGTAAATAACTTATAGAACAGAAGTAGTTAATTTAGAGTTTTTAAATTTAAACTATTAACAAAATGCAAATCTTCAAGTAAATAACTTATAGAACAAAAGTAGGTATTTTAGAGTTTTCAATTTTAAACTATTAACAAAATGCAGATCTTTAAGTAAATAACTTATAGAACAAAAATAGTTATTTTAGGGTTTTCAATTTTAAAATATTAACAAAATTCTGATCATCATGTAAATAACTTATAGAACAGAAGTAGTTAATTTAGAGTTTTTAATTTTAAACTATTAACAAAATTCAGATCTTTAAGTAAATAACTTATAAAACAAAAATAGTTATTTTAGGGTTTTCAATTTTAAACTATTAACAAAATTCTGATCTTCATGTATATAACTTATAGAACAGTAGTAGTTAATTTAGGGTTTTTAATTATAAACTATTAACAAAATGCAGATCTTCAAGTAAATAACTTATAGAACAAAAGTAGTTATTTTAGGGTTTTCAATTTTAAACTATTAACAAAATTCTGATCTTCAAGTAAATAACTTAAAGAACTAAAGTATTAGTTTGAAGATTTTGATTTTAAATTGTCTACATATTTCTGTTCTTTAAGTAAATAACTAAAAGAACAATAGTAGTTAGATTATAGCTTTAATTTTAAACTATTAACAAAATGCAAATCTTCAAGTAAATAACTTATAGAACAAAAGTAGTTATTTTAGGGTTTTCAATTTTAAACTATTAACAAAATTCTGATCTTCATGTAAATAACTTATAGAACAGAAGTAGTTAATTTAGAGTTTTTAATTTTAAACTATTAACAAAATGCAGATCTTCAAGTAAATAACTTATAGAACAAAAGTAGTTATTTTAGGGTTTTCAATTTTAAACTATTAACAAAATTCTGATCTTCAAGTAAATAACTTAAGGAACTAAAGTATTAGTTAGAAGATTTTTATTTTAAAGTGCTACAAAATTCTGTTCTTCAAGTAAATAACTTATAGAACAAAAGTAGGTATTTTAGAGTTTTCAATTTTAAACTATTAACAAAATTCTGATCTTCATGTAAATAACTTATAGAACAGAAGTAGTTAATTTAGAGTTTTTAATTTTAAACTATTAACAAAATTCAGATCTTTAAGTAAATAACTTATAAAACAAAAATAGTTATTTTAGGGTTTTCAATTTTAAACTATTAACAAAATTCAGATCTTTAAGTAAATAACTTATAGAACAAAAATAGTTATTTTAGGGTTTTCAATTTTAAACTATTAACAAAATTCTGATCTTCATGTATATAACTTATAGAACAGAAGTAGTTAATTTAGGGTTTTTAATTATAAACTATTAACAAAATGCAGATCTTCAAGTAAATAACTTATAGAACAAAAGTAGTTATTTTAGGGTTTTCAATTTTAAACTATTAACAAAATTCTGATCTTCAAGTAAATAACTTAAAGAACTAAAGTATTAGTTTGAAGATTTTGATTTTAAATTGTCTACATATTTCTGTTCTTTAAGTAAATAACTAAAAGAACAATAGTAGTTAGATTGTAGCTTTAATTTTAAACTATTAACAAAATGCAAATCTTCAAGTAAATAACTTATAGAACAAAAGTAGTTATTTTAGGGTTTTCAATTTTAAACTATTAACAAAATTCTGATCTTCATGTAAATAACTTATAGAACAGAAGTAGTTAATTTAGAGTTTTTAATTTTAAACTATTAACAAAATGCAGATCTTCAAGTAAATAACTTAAGGAACTAAAGTATTAGTTAGAAGATTTTGATTTTAAATAGCTACAAAATTCTGTTCTTCGTAAATAACTTATAGAACAAAAGTAGTTATTTTAGGATTTTCAATTTTAAACTATTAACAAAATTCTGATCTTCAAGTAAATAACTCAAGGAACTAAAGTATTAGTTAGAAGCTTTTTATTTTAAATTGCTACAAAATTCTGTTCTTCAAGTAAATAACTTATAGAACAAAAGTAGTTATTTTAGGGTTTTCAATTTTAAACTATTAACAAAATTCTGATCTTCAAGTAAATAACTTAAGGAACTAAAGTATTAGTTAGAACTTTTTTATTTTAAATTGCTACAAAATTCTGTTCTTCAAGTAAATAACTTATAGAACAAAAGTAGGTATTTTAGAGTTTTCAATTTTAAACTATTAACAAAATGCAGATGTTTAAGTAAATAACTTATAGAACAAAAATAGTTATTTTAGGGTTTTCAATTTTAAACTATTAACAAAATTCTGATCTTCATGTAAATAACTTATAGAACAAACGTAGTTATTTTAGTATTTTCAATTTTGAACTATTAACAAAATTCTGATCTTCAAGTAAATAACTTAAAGAACTAAAGTATTAGTTTGAAGATTTTGATTTTAAATTGTCTACATATTTCTGTTCTTTAAGTAAATAACTAAAGGAACAAAAGTAGTTAGAGTATAGCTTTAATTTTAAACTATTAACAAAATGCAGATCTTCAAGTAAATAACTTATAGAACAAAAGTAGTTATTTTAGGGTTTTCAATTTTAAACTATTAGCAAAATTCTGATCTTCAAGTAAATAACTTAAAGAACTAAATTATTAGTTAGAAGATTTTGATTTTAAATTGCTTCAAAATTCTTTTCTTCAAGTAAATAACTTATAGAACAAAAGTAGTTATTTTAGGGTTTTCAATTTTAATCTATTAACAAAATTCTGATCTTCAAGTAAATAACTTATAGAACAAAAGTAGTTATTTTAGAGTTTTCAATTTTAAACTATTAAGAAAATTCTGATCTTCAAGTAAATAACTTATAGAACAGAAGTAGTTAATTTAGAGTTTTTAAATTTAGACTATTAACAAAATGCAAATCTTCAAGTAAATAACTTATAGAACAAAAGTAGTTATTTTAGGGTTTTCAATTTTAAACTATTAACAAAATTCTGATCTTCATGTAAATAACTTATAGAACAGAAGTAGTTAATTTAGAGTTTTTAATTTTAAACTATTAACAAAATGCAGATCTTTAAGTAAATAACTTATAGAACAAAAATAGTTATTTTAGGGTTTTCAATTTTAAAATATTAACAAAATTCTGATCTTCATGTAAATAACTTATAGAACAAAAATAGTTATTTTAGGGTTTTCAATTTTAAACTATTAACAAAATTCTGATCTTCAAGTAAATAACTTATAGAACAGAAGTAGTTAATTTAGAGTTTTTAAATTTAAACTATTAACAAAATGCAAATCTTCAAGTAAATAACTTATAGAACAAAAGTAGGTATTTTAGAGTTTTCAATTTTAAACTATTAACAAAATGCAGATCTTTAAGTAAATAACTTATAGAACAAAAATAGTTATTTTAGGGTTTTCAATTTTAAAATATTAACAAAATTCTGATCATCATGTAAATAACTTATAGAACAGAAGTAGTTAATTTAGAGTTTTTAATTTTAAACTATTAACAAAATTCAGATCTTTAAGTAAATAACTTATAAAACAAAAATAGTTATTTTAGGGTTTTCAATTTTAAACTATTAACAAAATTCTGATCTTCATGTATATAACTTATAGAACAGTAGTAGTTAATTTAGGGTTTTTAATTATAAACTATTAACAAAATGCAGATCTTCAAGTAAATAACTTATAGAACAAAAGTAGTTATTTTAGGGTTTTCAATTTTAAACTATTAACAAAATTCTGATCTTCAAGTAAATAACTTAAAGAACTAAAGTATTAGTTTGAAGATTTTGATTTTAAATTGTCTACATATTTCTGTTCTTTAAGTAAATAACTAAAAGAACAATAGTAGTTAGATTATAGCTTTAATTTTAAACTATTAACAAAATGCAAATCTTCAAGTAAATAACTTATAGAACAAAAGTAGTTATTTTAGGGTTTTCAATTTTAAACTATTAACAAAATTCTGATCTTCATGTAAATAACTTATAGAACAGAAGTAGTTAATTTAGAGTTTTTAATTTTAAACTATTACCAAAATGCAGATCTTTAAGTAAATAACTGATAGAACAAAAGTAGTTATTTTATGGTTTTCAATTTTAAACTATTAACAAAATTCTGATCTTCATGTAAATAACTTATAGAACAGAAGTAGTTAATTTAGAGTTTTCAATTTTAAACTATTAACAAAATTCAGATCTTTAAGTAAATAACTTATAGAACAAAAATAGTTATTTTAGGGTTTTCAATTTTAAACTATTAACAAAATTCTGATCTTCATGTAAATAACTTATAGAACAGAAGTAGTTAATTTAGAGTTTTCAATTTTAAACTATTAACAAAATTCAGATCTTTAAGTAAATAACTTATAGAACAAAAATAGTTATTTTAGGGTTTTCAATTTTAAACTATTAACAAAATTCTGATCTTCATGTATATAACTTATAGAACAGAAGTAGTTAATTTAGGGTTTTTAATTATAAACTATTAACAAAATGCAGATCTTCAAGTAAATAACTTATAGAACAAAAGTAGTTATTTTAGGGTTTTCAATTTTAAACTATTAACAAAATTCTGATCTTCAAGTAAATAACTTAAAGAACTAAAGTATTAGTTTGAAGATTTTGATTTTAAATTGTCTACATATTTCTGTTCTTTAAGTAAATAACTAAAAGAACAATAGTAGTTAGATTGTAGCTTTAATTTTAAACTATTAACAAAATGCAAATCTTCAAGTAAATAACTTATAGAACAAAAGTAGTTATTTTAGGGTTTTCAATTTTAAACTATTAACAAAATTCTGATCTTCATGTAAATAACTTATAGAACAGAAGTAGTTAATTTAGAGTTTTTAATTTTAAACTATTAACAAAATGCAGATCTTCAAGTAAATAACTTAAGGAACTAAAGTATTAGTTAGAAGATTTTGATTTTAAATAGCTACAAAATTCTGTTCTTCGTAAATAACTTATAGAACAAAAGTAGTTATTTTAGGATTTTCAATTTTAAACTATTAACAAAATTCTGATCTTCAAGTAAATAACTCAAGGAACTAAAGTATTAGTTAGAAGCTTTTTATTTTAAATTGCTACAAAATTCTGTTCTTCAAGTAAATAACTTATAGAACAAAAGTAGTTATTTTAGGGTTTTCAATTTTAAACTATTAACAAAATTCTGATCTTCAAGTAAATAACTTAAGGAACTAAAGTATTAGTTAGAACTTTTTTATTTTAAATTGCTACAAAATTCTGTTCTTCAAGTAAATAACTTATAGAACAAAAGTAGGTATTTTAGAGTTTTCAATTTTAAACTATTAACAAAATGCAGATGTTTAAGTAAATAACTTATAGAACAAAAATAGTTATTTTAGGGTTTTCAATTTTAAACTATTAACAAAATTCTGATCTTCATGTAAATAACTTATAGAACAAACGTAGTTATTTTAGTATTTTCAATTTTGAACTATTAACAAAATTCTGATCTTCAAGTAAATAACTTAAAGAACTAAAGTATTAGTTTGAAGATTTTGATTTTAAATTGTCTACATATTTCTGTTCTTTAAGTAAATAACTAAAGGAACAAAAGTAGTTAGAGTATAGCTTTAATTTTAAACTATTAACAAAATGCAGATCTTCAAGTAAATAACTTATAGAACAAAAGTAGTTATTTTAGGGTTTTCAATTTTAAACTATTAGCAAAATTCTGATCTTCAAGTAAATAACTTAAAGAACTAAATTATTAGTTAGAAGATTTTGATTTTAAATTGCTTCAAAATTCTTTTCTTCAAGTAAATAACTTATAGAACAAAAGTAGTTATTTTAGGGTTTTCAATTTTAATCTATTAACAAAATTCTGATCTTCAAGTAAATAACTTATAGAACAAAAGTAGTTATTTTAGAGTTTTCAATTTTAAACTATTAAGAAAATTCTGATCTTCAAGTAAATAACTTATAGAACAGAAGTAGTTAATTTAGAGTTTTTAAATTTAGACTATTAACAAAATGCAAATCTTCAAGTAAATAACTTATAGAACAAAAGTAGTTATTTTAGGGTTTTCAATTTTAAACTATTAACAAAATTCTGATCTTCATGTAAATAACTTATAGAACAGAAGTAGTTAATTTAGAGTTTTTAATTTTAAACTATTAACAAAATGCAGATCTTTAAGTAAATAACTTATAGAACAAAAATAGTTATTTTAGGGTTTTCAATTTTAAAATATTAACAAAATTCTGATCTTCATGTAAATAACTTATAGAACAAAAATAGTTATTTTAGGGTTTTCAATTTTAAACTATTAACAAAATTCTGATCTTCAAGTAAATAACTTATAGAACAGAAGTAGTTAATTTAGAGTTTTTAAATTTAAACTATTAACAAAATGCAAATCTTCAAGTAAATAACTTATAGAACAAAAGTAGGTATTTTAGAGTTTTCAATTTTAAACTATTAACAAAATGCAGATCTTTAAGTAAATAACTTATAGAACAAAAATAGTTATTTTAGGGTTTTCAATTTTAAAATATTAACAAAATTCTGATCATCATGTAAATAACTTATAGAACAGAAGTAGTTAATTTAGAGTTTTTAATTTTAAACTATTAACAAAATTCAGATCTTTAAGTAAATAACTTATAAAACAAAAATAGTTATTTTAGGGTTTTCAATTTTAAACTATTAACAAAATTCTGATCTTCATGTATATAACTTATAGAACAGTAGTAGTTAATTTAGGGTTTTTAATTATAAACTATTAACAAAATGCAGATCTTCAAGTAAATAACTTATAGAACAAAAGTAGTTATTTTAGGGTTTTCAATTTTAAACTATTAACAAAATTCTGATCTTCAAGTAAATAACTTAAAGAACTAAAGTATTAGTTTGAAGATTTTGATTTTAAATTGTCTACATATTTCTGTTCTTTAAGTAAATAACTAAAAGAACAATAGTAGTTAGATTATAGCTTTAATTTTAAACTATTAACAAAATGCAAATCTTCAAGTAAATAACTTATAGAACAAAAGTAGTTATTTTAGGGTTTTCAATTTTAAACTATTAACAAAATTCTGATCTTCATGTAAATAACTTATAGAACAGAAGTAGTTAATTTAGAGTTTTTAATTTTAAACTATTACCAAAATGCAGATCTTTAAGTAAATAACTGATAGAACAAAAGTAGTTATTTTATGGTTTTCAATTTTAAACTATTAACAAAATTCTGATCTTCAAGTAAATAACTTAAAGAACTAAAGTTTAGTTAGAATATTTTGATTTTAAGTTGCTACAAAATTCTGTTCTTCAAGTAAATAACTTATAGAACAAAAGTAGTTATTTTAGAGTTTTCAATTTTAAACTATTAACAAAAATCTGATCTTCAAGTAAATAACTTATAGAACAGAAGTAGTTAATTTAGAGTTTTTAATTTTAAACTATTAACAAAATGCAGATCTTCAAGTAAATAACTTATAGAGCAAAAGTAGTTATTTTAGGGTTTTCAATTTTAAACTATTAACAAAAATCTGATCTTCAAGTAAATAACTAATAGAACAGAAGTAGTTAATTTAGAGTTTTTAATTTCAAACTATTAACAAAATGCAGATCTTCAAGTAAATAACTTATAGAACAAAAGTAGTTATTTTAGGGATTTCAATTTTAAACTATTATAAAATTCTGATCTTCAATAAATAACTTAAAGAACTAAAGTATTAGTTAGAAGATTTTGATTTTACATTGCTACAAAATTCTGTTCTTCAAGTAAATAACTTATAGAACAAAAGTAGGTATTTTAGAGTTTTCAATTTTAAACTATTAACAAAATTCTGATCTTCATGTAAATAACTTATAGAACAAAAATAGTTATTTTAGGGTTTTCAATTTTAAACTATTAACAAAATTCTGATCTTCAAGTAAATAACTTATAGAACAGAAGTAGTTAATTTAGAGTTTTTAAATATAAACTATTAACAAAATGCAAATCTTCAAGTAAATAACTTATAGAACAAAAGTAGGTATTTTAGAGTTTTCAATTTTAAACTATTAACAAAATGCAGATCTTTAAGTAAATAACTTATAGAACAAAAATAGTTATTTTAGGGTTTTCAATTTTAAAATATTAACAAAATTCTGATCATCATGTAAATAACTTATAGAACAGAAGTAGTTAATTTAGAGTTTTTAATTTTAAACTATTAACAAAATTCAGATCTTTAAGTAAATAACTTATAAAACAAAAATAGTTATTTTAGGGTTTTCAATTTTAAACTATTAACAAAATTCTGATCTTCATGTATATAACTTATAGAACAGTAGTAGTTAATTTAGGGTTTTTAATTATAAACTATTAACAAAATGCAGATCTTCAAGTAAATAACTTATAGAACAAAAGTAGTTATTTTAGGGTTTTCAATTTTAAACTATTAACAAAATTCTGATCTTCAAGTAAATAACTTAAAGAACTAAAGTATAAGTTTGAAGATTTTGATTTTAAATTGTCTACATATTTCTGTTCTTTAAGTAAATAACTAAAAGAACAATAGTAGTTAGATTATAGCTTTAATTTTAAACTATTAACAAAATGCAAATCTTCAAGTAAATAACTTATAGAACAAAAGTAGTTATTTTAGGGTTTTCAATTTTAAACTATTAACAAAATTCTGATCTTCATGTAAATAACTTATAGAACAGAAGTAGTTAATTTAGAGTTTTTAATTTTAAACTATTACCAAAATGCAGATCTTTAAGTAAATAACTGATAGAACAAAAGTAGTTATTTTATGGTTTTCAATTTTAAACTATTAACAAAATTCTGATCTTCAAGTAAATAACTTAAAGAACTAAAGTTTAGTTAGAATATTTTGATTTTAAGTTGCTACAAAATTCTGTTCTTCAAGTAAATAACTTATAGAACAAAAGTAGTTATTTTAGAGTTTTTAATTTTAAACTATTAACAAAAATCTGATCTTCAAGTAAATAACTTATAGAACAGAAGTAGTTAATTTAGAGTTTTTAATTTTAAACTATTAACAAAATGCAGATCTTCAAGTAAATAACTTATAGAGCAAAAGTAGTTATTTTAGGGTTTTCAATTTTAAACTATTAACAAAAATCTGATCTTCAAGTAAATAACTAATAGAACAGAAGTAGTTAATTTAGAGTTTTTAATTTCAAACTATTAACAAAATGCAGATCTTCAAGTAAATAACTTATAGAACAAAAGTAGTTATTTTAGAGTTTTTAATTTTAAACTATTAACAAAATGCAGATCTTCAAGTAAATAACTTATAGAGCAAAAGTAGTTATTTTAGGGTTTTCAATTTTAAACTATTACCAAAAATCTGATCTTCAAGTAAATAACTAATAGAACAGAAGTAGTTAATTTAGAGTTTTTAATTGAAAACTATTAACAAAATCCAGATCTTCAAGTAAATAACTTAAAGAACTAAAGTATTAGTTAGAAGATTTTGATTTTACATTGCTACAAAATTCTGTTCTTCAAGTAAATAACTTATAGAACAAAAGTAGTTATTTTAGAGTTTTCAATTTTAAACTATTAACAATATTCTGATCTTCAAGTAAATAACTTATAGAACAGAAGTAGTTAATTTAGAGTTTTTAATTTTAAGCTATTAACAAAATACAGATCTTCTAGTAAATAACTTATAGAACAAAAGTAGTTATTTTAGGGTTTTCAATTTTATACTATTAACAAAATTCTGATCTTCATGTAAATAACTTATAGAACAGAAGTAGTTAATTTAGAGTTTTCAATTTTAAACTATTAACAAAATTCTGATCTTCAAGTAAATAACTTATAGAACAGAAGTAGTTAATTTAGAGTTTTTAATTTTAAACTACTAACAAAATGCAGATCTTCAAGTAAATAACTTATAGAACAAAATTAGTTATTTTAGGGTTTTCAATTTTAAACTATTATAAAATTCTGATCTTCAAGTAAATAACTTAAAGAACTAAAGTATTAGTTAAAAGATTTCGACTTTACATTGCTACAAAATTCTGTTCTTTAACTAGATAACTTATAGAACAAAAGTAGTTATTTTAGGGTTTTAAATTTTAAACTATTAACAAAATTCTGATCTTCAAGGAAATAACTTAAGGAACTAAAGTATTAGTTAGAAGATTTTGATTTTAAATTGCTACAAAATTCTGTTCTACAAGTAAATAACTTATAGAACTAAAGTAGTTATTTTAGAGTTTTCAATTTTAAACTATTAACAATATTCTGATCTTCAAGTAAATAACTTATAGAACAAAAGTAGTTATTTTAGGGTTTTCAATTTTAAACTATTAACAAAATTCTTATCTTCAAGTAAATAACTTATAGAACAGAAGTTGTTAATTTAGAGTTTTAATTTTTAACTATTAACAAAATCCAGATCTTCAATTAAATAACTTATAGAACAAACGTAGTCATTTTAGTATTTTCAATTTTGAACTATTAACAAAATTCTGATCTTCAAGTAAATAACTTATAGAACAAAAGTAGTTATTTTAGAGTTTTTAATTTTAAACTATTAACAAAATCCAGATCTTCAATTAAATAACTAATAGAACAAAAGTAGTTAGATTATAGCTTTAATTTTAAACTATTAACAAAATGCAGATCTTCAAGTAAATAACTTATAGAACAAAAGTAGTTATTTTAGGGTCTTCAATTTGAAACTATTAGCAAAATTCTGATCTTCAAGTAAATAACTTAAAGAACTAAAGTATTAGTTAGAAGATTTTGATTTTACATTGCTACAAAATTCTGTTCTTCAAGTAAATAACTTATAGAACAAAAGTAGTTATTTTAGAGTCTTCAATTTTAAACTATTAACAATATTCTGATCTTCAAGTAAATAACTTATAGAACAGAAGTAGTTAATTTAGAGTTTTTAATTTTAAACTATTAACAAAATGCAGATCTTCAAGTAAATAACTTATAGAAAAAAAATTGTTATTTTAGGGTTTTCAATTTTAAACTATTAACAAAATACTGATCTTCATGTAAATAACTTATAGAACAGAAGTAGTTAATTTAGAGTTTTTAATTTTAAACTATTAACAAAATGCAGATCTTCAAGTAAATAACTTATAGAACAAAAGTAGTTATTTTAGGGTTTTCAATTTTAAACTATTAACAAAATTCTGATCTTCAAGTAAATAACTTAAGGAACTAAAGTATTAGTTAGAAGATTTTGATTTTAAATTGCTACAAAATTATGTTCTACAAGTAAATAACTTATAGAACAAAAGTAGTTATTTTAGAGTTTTCAATTTTAAACTCTTAACAATATTCTGATCTTCAAGTAAATAACTTATAGAACAGAAGTAGTTATTTTAGGGTTTTCAATTTTAAACTATTAACAAAATACTGATCTTCATGTAAATAACTTATAGAACAGAAGTAGTTAATTTAGAGTTTTTAATTTTAAACTATTAACAAAATGCAGATCTTCAAGTAAATAACTTATAGAACAAAAGTAGTTATTTTAGGGTTTTCAATTTTAAACTATTAGCAAAATTCTGATCTTCAAGTAAATAACTTAAAGAACTAAAGTATTAGTTAGAAGATTTTGATTTTACATTGCTACAAAATTCTGTTCTTCAAGTAAATAACTTATTGAACAAAAGTAGTTATTTCAGAGTTTTCAATTTTAAACTATTAACAATATTCTGATCTTCAAGTAAATAACTTATAGAACAGAAGTAGTTAATTTAGAGTTTTTAATTTTAAACTATTAACAAAATGCAGATCTTCAAGTAAATAACTTATAGAACAAAATTAGTTATTTTAGGGTTTTCAATTTTAAACTATTATAAAATTCTGATCTTCAAGTAAATAACTTAAAGAACTAAAGTATTAGTTAGAAGATTTTGACTTTACATTGCTACAAAATTCTGTTCTTCAAGTAAATAACTTATAGAACAAAAGTAGTTATTTTAGGGTTTTCAATTTTAAACTATTAACAAAATTCTGATCTTCAAGTAAATAACTTAAGGAACTAAAGTATTAGTTAGAAGATTTTGATTTTAAATTGCTACAAAATTCTGTTCTACAAGTAAATAACTTATAGAACTAAAGTAGTTATTTTAGAGTTTTCAATTTTATACTATTAACAATATTCTGATCTTCAAGTAAATAACTTATAGAACAAAAGTAGTTATTTTAGGGTTTTCAATTTTAAACTATTAACAAAATTCTGATCTTCAAGTAAATAACTTAAGGAACTAAAGTATTAGTTAGAAGATTTTGATTTTAAATTGCTACAAAATTCTGTTCTACAAGTAAATAACTTATAGAACAAAAGTAGTTATTTTAGGGTTTTCAATTGTAAACTATTAACAAAATACTGATCTTCATGTAAATAACTTATAGAACAAAAGTAGTTATTTTAGGGTTTTCAATTTTAAACTATTAACAAAATACTGATCTTCAAGTAAATAACTTATAGAACAGAAGTAGTTAATTTAGAGTTTTTAATTTTAAACTATTAACAAAATGCAGATCTTCAAGTAAATAACTTATAGAACAAAAGTAGTTATTTTAGGGTTTTCAATTTTAAACTATTAACAAAATACTGATCTTCATATACTTAACTTATAGAACAGAAATAGTTAATTTAGAGTTTATAATTTTAAACTATTAACAAAATGCAGATCTTCAAGTAAATAACTTATAGAACAAAAGTAGTTATTTTAGGGTTTTCAATTTTAAACTATTAGCAAAATTCTGATCTTCAAGTAAATAACTTAAAGAACTAAAGTATTAGTTAGAAGATTTTGATTTTACATTGCTACAAAGTTCTGTTCTTCAAGTAAATAACTTATAGAACAAAAGTAGTTATTTTAGAGTTTTCAATTTTAAACTATTAACAAAATTCTGATCTTCAAGTAAATAACTTAAAGAACTAAAGTTTAGTTAGAAGATTTTGATTTTAAGTTGCTACAAAATTCTGTTCTTCAAGTAAATAACTTATAGAACAAAAGTAGTTATTTTAGAGTTTTCAATTTTAAACTATTAACAAAATTCTGATCTTCAAGTAAATAACTTATAGAACAGAAGTAGTTAATTTAGAGTTTTTAATTTTAAACTATTAACAAAATTCTTATCTTCAAGTAAATAACTTAAAGAACTAAAGTTTAGTTAGAAGATTTTGATTTTAAGTTGCTATAAAATTCTGTTCTTCAAGTAAATAACTTATAGAACAAAAGTAGTTATTTTAGAGTTTTCAATTTTAAACTATTAACAAAATTCTGATCTTCAAGTAAATAACTTATAGAACAGAAGTAGTTAATTTAGAGTTTTTAATTTTAAACTACTAACAAAATGCAGATCTTCAAGTAAATAACTTATAGAACAAAATTAGTTATTTTAGGGTTTTCAATTTTAAATTATTATAAAATTCTGATCTTCAGTAAATAACTTATAGAACAGAAGTAGTTAATTTAGAGTTTTTAATTTTAAACTATTAACAAAATGCAGATCTTCAAGTAAATAACTTATAGAACAAAAGTAGTTAATTTAGAGTTTTTAATTTTAAACTATTAACAATATTCTGATCTTCAAGTAAATAACTTATAGAACAGAAGTAGTTAATTTAGAGTTTTTAATTTTAAACTATTAACAAAATGCAGATCTTCAAGTAAATAACTTATAGAACAAAAGTAGTTATATTAGGGTTTTCAATTTTAAACTATTAACAAAATACTGATCTTCAAGTAAATAACTTATAGAACAGAAGTAGTTAATTTAGAATTTTTAATTTTAAACTATTAACAAATAGCAGATCTTCAAGTAAATAACTTATAGAACAAAAGTAGTTATTTTAGGGTTTTCAATTTTAACTATTAACAAAATTCTGATCTTCATGTAAATAACTTATAGAACAGAAGTAGTTAATTTAGAGTTTTTAATTTTAAACTATTAACAAAATGCAGATCTTCACGTAAATAACTTATAGAACAAAAGTAGTTATTTTAGGGTTTTCAATTTTAAACTATTAGCAAAATTCTGATCTTCAAGTAAATAACTTAAAGAACTAAAGTATTAGTTAGAAGATTTTGATTTTACATTGCTACAAAATTCTGTTCTTCAAGTAAATAACTTATAGAACAAAAGTAGTTATTTTAGAGTTTTCAATTTTAAACTATTAACAATATTCTGATCTTCAAGTAAATAACTTATAGAACAGAAGTAGTTAATTTAGAGTTTTTAATTTTAAACTATTAACAAAATGCAGATCTTCAAGTAAATAACTTATAGAACAAAAGTAGTTAATTTAGAGTTTTTAATTTTAAACTATTAACAAAATTCTGATCTTCAAGTAAATAACTTAAAGAACTAAAGTTTAGTTAGAAGATTTTGATTTTAAGTTGCTACAAAATTCTGTTCTTCAAGTAAATAACTTATAGAACAAAAGTAGTTATTTTAGAGTTTTCAATTTTAAACTATTAACAAAATTCTGATCTTCAAGTAAATAACTTATAGAACAGAAGTAGTTAATTTAGAGTTTTTAATTTTAAACTACTAACAAAATGCAGATCTTCAAGTAAATAACTTATAGAACAAAATTAGTTATTTTAGGGTTTTCAATTTTAAACTATTATAAAATTCTGATCTTCAAGTAAATAACTTAAAGAACTAAAGTATTAGTTAAAAGATTTCGACTTTACATTGCTACAAAATTCTGTTCTTTAACTAGATAACTTATAGAACAAAAGTAGTTATTTTAGGGTTTTAAATTTTAAACTATTAACAAAATTCTGATCATCAAGGAAATAACTTAAGGAACTAAAGTATTAGTTAGAAGATTTTGATTTTAAATTGCTACAAAATTCTGTTCTACAAGTAAATAACTTATAGAACTAAAGTAGTTATTTTAGAGTTTTCAATTTTAAACTATTAACAATATTCTGATCTTCAAGTAAATAACTTATAGAACAAAAGTAGTTATTTTAGGGTTTTCAATTTTAAACTATTAACAAAATTCTTATCTTCAAGTAAATAACTTATAGAACAGAAGTTGTTAATTTAGAGTTTTAATTTTTAACTATTAACAAAATCCAGATCTTCAATTAAATAACTTATAGAACAAACGTAGTCATTTTAGTATTTTCAATTTTGAACTATTAACAAAATTCTGATCTTCAAGTAAATAACTTATAGAACAAAAGTAGTTATTTTAGAGTTTTTAATTTTAAACTATTAACAAAATCCAGATCTTCAATTAAATAACTAATAGAACAAAAGTAGTTAGATTATAGCTTTAATTTTAAACTATTAACAAAATGCAGATCTTCAAGTAAATAACTTATAGAACAAAAGTAGTTATTTTAGGGTTTTCAATTTGAAACTATTAGCAAAATTCTGATCTTCAAGTAAATAACTTAAAGAACTAAAGTATTAGTTAGAAGATTCTGATTTTACATTGCTACAAAACTCTGTTCTTCAAGTAAATAACTTATAGAACAAAAGTAGTTATTTTAGAGTCTTCAATTTTAAACTATTAACAATATTCTGATCTTCAAGTAAATAACTTATAGAACAGAAGTAGTTAATTTAGAGTTTTTAATTTTAAACTATTAACAAAATGCAGATCTTCAAGTAAATAACTTATAGAACAAAAGTAGTTATTTTAGGGTTTTCAATTTTAAACTATTAACAAAATACTGATCTTCATGTAAATAACTTATAGAACAGAAGTAGTTAATTTAGAGTTTTTAATTTTAAACTATTAACAAAATGCAGATCTTCAAGTAAATAACTTATAGAACAAAAGTAGTTATTTTAGGGTTTTCAATTTTAAACTATTAACAAAATTCTGATCTTCAAGTAAATAACTTAAGGAACTAAAGTATTAGTTAGAAGATTTTGATTTTAAATTGCTACAAAATTATGTTCTACAAGTAAATAACTTATAGAACAAAAGTAGTTATTTTAGAGTTTTCAATTTTAAACTCTTAACAATATTCTGATCTTCAAGTAAATAACTTATAGAACAGAAGTAGTTATTTTAGGGTTTTCAATTTTAAACTATTAACAAAATACTGATCTTCATGTAAATAACTTATAGAACAGAAGTAGTTAATTTAGAGTTTTTAATTTTAAACTATTAACAAAATGCAGATCTTCAAGTAAATAACTTATAGAACAAAAGTAGTTATTTTAGGGTTTTCAATTTTAAACTATTAGCAAAATTCTGATCTTCAAGTAAATAACTTAAAGAACTAAAGTATTAGTTAGAAGATTTTGATTTTACATTGCTACAAAATTCTGTTCTTCAAGTAAATAACTTATTGAACAAAAGTAGTTATTTTAGAGTTTTCAATTTTAAACTATTAACAATATTCTGATCTTCAAGTAAATAACTTATAGAACAGAAGTAGTTAATTTAGAGTTTTTAACTTTAAACTATTAACAAAATGCAGATCTTCAAGTAAATAACTTATAGAACAAAATTAGTTATTTTAGGGTTTTCAATTTTAAACTATTATAAAATTCTGATCTTCAAGTAAATAACTTAAAGAACTAAAGTATTAGTTAGAAGATTTTGACTTTACATTGCTACAAAATTCTGTTCTTCAAGTAAATAACTTATAGAACAAAAGTAGTTATTTTAGGGTTTTCAATTTTAAACTATTAACAAAATTCTGATCTTCAAGTAAATAACTTAAGGAACTAAAGTATTAGTTAGAAGATTTTGATTTTAAATTGCTACAAAATTCTGTTCTACAAGTAAATAACTTATAGAACTAAAGTAGTTATTTTAGAGTTTTCAATTTTATACTATTAACAATATTCTGATCTTCAAGTAAATAACTTATAGAACAAAAGTAGTTATTTTAGGGTTTTCAATTTTAAACTATTAACAAAATTCTGATCTTCAAGTAAATAACTTAAGGAACTAAAGTATTAGTTAGAAGATTTTGATTTTAAATTGCTACAAAATTCTGTTCTACAAGTAAATAACTTATAGAACAAAAGTAGTTATTTTAGGGTTTTCAATTTTAAACTATTAACAAAATACTGATCTTCAAGTAAATAACTTATAGAACAGAAGTAGTTAATTTAGAGTTTTTAATTTTAAACTATTAACAAAATGCAGATCTTCAAGTAAATAACTTATAGAACAAAAGTAGTTATTTTAGGGTTTTCAATTTTAAACTATTAACAAAATACTGATCTTCATATACTTAACTTATAGAACAGAAATAGTTAATTTAGAGTTTATAATTTTAAACTATTAACAAAATGCAGATCTTCAAGTAAATAACTTATAGAACAAAAGTAGTTATTTTAGGGTTTTCAATTTTAAACTATTAGCAAAATTCTGATCTTCAAGTAAATAACTTAAAGAACTAAAGTATTAGTTAGAAGATTTTGATTTTACATTGCTACAAAGTTCTGTTCTTCAAGTAAATAACTTATAGAACAAAAGTAGTTATTTTAGAGTTTTCAATTTTAAACTATTAACAAAATTCTGATCTTCAAGTAAATAACTTAAAGAACTAAAGTTTAGTTAGAAGATTTTGATTTTAAGTTGCTACAAAATTCTGTTCTTCAAGTAAATAACTTATAGAACAAAAGTAGTTATTTTAGAGTTTTCAATTTTAAACTATTAACAAAATTCTGATCTTTAAGTAAATAACTTATAGAACAGAAGTAGTTAATTTAGAGTTTTTAATTTTAAACTATTAACAAAATTCTTATCTTCAAGTAAATAACTTAAAGAACTAAAGTTTAGTTAGAAGATTTTGATTTTAAGTTGCTATAAAATTCTGTTCTTCAAGTAAATAACTTATAGAACAAAAGTAGTTATTTTAGAGTTTTCAATTTTAAACTATTAACAAAATTCTGATCTTCAAGTAAATAACTTATAGAACAGAAGTAGTTAATTTAGAGTTTTTAATTTTAAACTACTAACAAAATGCAGATCTTCAAGTAAATAACTTATAGAACAAAATTAGTTATTTTAGGGTTTTCAATTTTAAATTATTATAAAATTCTGATCTTCAGTAAATAACTTATAGAACAGAAGTAGTTAATTTAGAGTTTTTAATTTTAAACTATTAACAAAATGCAGATCTTCAAGTAAATAACTTATAGAACAAAAGTAGTTAATTTAGAGTTTTTAATTTTAAACTATTAACAAAATTCTGATCTTCAAGTAAATAACTTAAAGAACTAAAGTTTAGTTAGAAGATTTTGATTTTAAGTTGCTACAAAATTCTGTTCTTCAAGTAAATAACTTATAGAACAAAAGTAGTTATTTTAGAGTTTTCAATTTTAAACTATTAACAAAATTCTGATCTTCAAGTAAATAACTTATAGAACAGAAGTAGTTAATTTAGAGTTTTTAATTTTAAACTACTAACAAAATGCAGATCTTCAAGTAAATAACTTATAGAACAAAATTAGTTATTTTAGGGTTTTCAATTTTAAACTATTATAAAATTCTGATCTTCAAGTAAATAACTTAAAGAACTAAAGTATTAGTTAAAAGATTTCGACTTTACATTGCTACAAAATTCTGTTCTTTAACTAGATAACTTATAGAACAAAAGTAGTTATTTTAGGGTTTTAAATTTTAAACTATAAACAAAATTCTGATCTTCAAGTAAATAACTTAAGGAACTAAAGTATTAGTTAGAAGATTTTGATTTTAAATTGCTACAAAATTCTGTTCTACAAGTAAATAACTTATAGAACTAAAGTAGTTATTTTAGAGTTTTCAATTTTAAACTATTAACAATATTCTGATCTTCAAGTAAATAACTTATAGAACAAAAGTAGTTATTTTAGGGTTTTCAATTTTAAACTATTAACAAAATTCTTATCTTCAAGTAAATAACTTATAGAACAGAAGTTGTTAATTTAGAGTTTTTAATTTTAAACTATTAACAAAATCCAGATCTTCAATTAAATAACTTATAGAACAAACGTAGTCATTTTAGTATTTTCAATTTTGAACTATTAACAAAATTCTGATCTTCAAGTAAATAACTTATAGAACAAAAGTAGTTATTTTAGAGTTTTTAATTTTAAACTATTAACAAAATCCAGATCTTCAATTATATAACTAATAGAACAAAAGTAGTTAGATTATAGCTTTAATTTTAAACTATTAACAAAATGCAGATCTTCAAGTAAATAACTTAAAGAACTAAAGTATTAGTTAGAAGATTTTGATTTTACATTGCTACAAAATTCTGTTCTTCAAGTAAATAACTTATAGAACAAAAGTAGTTATTTTAGAGTCTTCAATTTTAAACTATTAACAATATTCTGATCTTCAAGTAAATAACTTATAGAACAGAAGTAGTTAATTTAGAGTTTTTAATTTTAAACTATTAACAAAATGCAGATCTTCAAGTAAATAACTTATAGAACAAAAGTAGTTATTTTAGGGTTTTCAATTTTAAACTATTAACAAAATACTGATCTTCATGTAAATAACTTATAGAACAGAAGTAGTTAATTTAGAGTTTTTAATTTTAAACTATTAACAAAATTCTGATCTTCAAGTAAATAACTGAAAGAACTAATGTTTAGTTAGAAGATTTTATTTTAAGTTGCTACAAAATTCTGTTCTTCAAGTAAATAACTTATAGAACAAAAGTAGTTATTTTAGAGTTTTCAATTTTAAACTATTAACAAAATTCTGATCTTCAAGTAAATAACTTATAGAACAGAAGTAGTTAATTTAGAGTTTTTAATTTTAAACTACTAACAAAATGCAGATCTTCAAGTAAATAACTTAAAGAACTAAAGTATTAGTTAAAAGATTTCGACTTTACATTGCTACAAAATTCTGTTCTTTAACTAGATAACTTATAGAACAAAAGTAGTTATTTTAGGGTTTTAAATTTTAAACTATTAACAAAATTCTGATCTTCAAGTAAATAACTTAAGGAACTAAAGTATTAGTTAGAAGATTTTGATTTTAAATTGCTACAAAATTCTGTTCTACAAGTAAATAACTTATAGAACTAAAGTAGTTATTTTAGAGTTTTCAATTTTAAACTATTAACAATATTCTGATCTTCAAGTAAATAACTTATAGAACAAAAGTAGTTATTTTAGGGTTTTCAATTTTAAACTATTAACAAAATTCTTATCTTCAAGTAAATAACTTATAGAACAGAAGTTGTTAATTTAGAGTTTTTAATTTTAAACTATTAACAAAATCCAGATCTTCAATTAAATGACTTATAGAACAAACGTAGTCATTTTAGTATTTTCAATTTTGAACTATTAACAAAATTCTGATCTTCGAGTAAATAACTTATAGAACAAAAGTAGTTATTTTAGAGTTTTTAATTTTAAACTATTAACAAAATCCAGATCTTCAATTAAATAACTAATAGAACAAAAGTAGTTAGATTATAGCTTTAATTTTAAACTATTAACAAAATGCAGATCTTCAAGTAAATAACTTATAGAACAAAAGTAGTTATTTTAGGGTTTTCAATTTGAAACTATTAGCAAAATTCTGATCTTCAAGTAAATAACTTAAAGAACTAAAGTATTAGTTAGAAGATTTTGATTTTACATTGCTACAAAATCCTGTTCTTCAAGTAAATAACTTATAGAACAAAAGTAGTTATTTTAGAGTCTTCAATTTTAAACTATTAACAATATTCTGATCTTCAAGTAAATAACTTATAGAACAGAAGTAGTTAATTTAGAGTTTTTAATTTTAAACTATTAACAAAATGTTCAAGTAAATAACTTATAGAACAAAAGTAGTTATTTTAGGGTTTTCAATTTTAAACTATTAACAAAATACTGATCTTCATGTAAATAACTTATAGAATAGAAGTAGTTAATTTAGAGTTTTTAATTTTAAACTATTAACAAAATGCAGATCTTCAAGTAAATAACTTATAGAACAAAAGTAGTTATTTTAGGGTTTTCAATTTTAAACTATTAACAAAATTCTGATCTTCAAGTAAATAACTTAAGGAACTAAAGTATTAGTTAGAAGATTTTGATTTTAAATTGCTACAAAATTATGTTCTACAAGTAAATAACTTATAGAACAAAAGTAGTTATTTTAGAGTTTTCAATTTTAAACTATTAACAATATTCTGATCTTCAAGTAAATAACTTATAGAACAGAAGTAGTTATTTTAGGGTTTTCAATTTTAAACTATTAACAAAATACTGATCTTCATGTAAATAACTTATAGAACAGAAGTAGTTAATTTAGAGTTTTTAATTTTAAACTATTAACAAAATGCAGATCTTCAAGTAAATAACTTATAGAACAAAAGTAGTTATTTTAGGGTTTTCAATTTTAAACTATTAGCAAAATTCTGATCTTCAAGTAAATAACTTAAAGAACTAAAGTATTAGTTAGAAGATTTTGATTTTACATTGCTGCAAAATTCTGTTCTTCAAGTAAATAACTTATAGAACAAAAGTAGTTATTTTAGAGTTTTCAATTTTAAACTATTAACAATATTCTGATCTTCAAGTAAATAACTTATAGAACAGAAGTAGTTAATTTAGAGTTTTTAATTTTAAACTATTAACAAAATGCAGATCTTCAAGTAAATAACTTATAGAACAAAATTAGTTATTTTAGGGTTTTCAATTTTAAACTATTATAAAATTCTGATCTTCAAGTAAATAACTTAAAGAACTAATGTATTAGTTAGAAGATTTTGACTTTACATTGCTACAAAATTCTGTTCTTCAAGTAAATAACTTATAGAACAAAAGTAGTTATTTTAGGGTTTTCAATTTTAAACTATTAACAAAATTCTGATCTTCAAGTAAATAACTTAAGGAACTAAAGTATTAGTTAGAAGATTTTGATTTTAAATTGCTACAAAATTCTGTTCTACAAGTAAATAACTTATAGAACTAAAGTAGTTATTTTAGAGTTTTCAATTTTAAACTATTAACAATATTCTGATCTTCAAGTAAATAACTTATAGAACAAAAGTAGTTATTTTAGGGTTTTCAATTTTAAACTATTAACAAAATACTGATCTTCATGTAAATAACTTATAGAACAAAAGTAGTTATTTTAGGGTTTTCAATTTTAAACTATTAACAAAATACTGATCTTCAAGTAAATAACTTAAGGAACTAAAGTATTAGTTAGAAGATTTTGATTTTAAATTGCTACAAAATTCTGTTCTACAAGTAAATAACTTATAGAACAAAAGTAGTTATTTTAGGGTTTTCAATTGTAAACTATTAACAAAATACTGATCTTCATGTAAATAACTTATAGAACAAAAGTAGTTATTTTAGGGTTTTCAATTTTAAACTATTAACAAAATACTGATCTTCAAGTAAATAACTTATAGAACAGAAGTAGTTAATTTAGAGTTTTTAATTTTAAACTATTAACAAAATGCAGATCTTCAAGTAAATAACTTATAGAACAAAAGTAGTTATTTTAGGGTTTTCAATTTTAAACTATTAACAAAATACTGATCTTCATATACTTAACTTATAGAACAGAAATAGTTAATTTAGAGTTTTTAATTTTAAACTATTAACAAAATGCAGATCTTCAAGTAAATAACTTATAGAACAAAAGTAGTTATTTTAGGGTTTTCAATTTTAAACTATTAGCAAAATTCTGATCTTCAAGTAAATAACTTAAAGAACTAAAGTATTAGTTAGAAGATTTTGATTTTACACTGCTACAAAGTTCTGTTCTTCAAGTAAATAACTTATAGAACAAAAGTAGTTATTTTAGAGTTTTCAATTTTAAACTATTAACAATATTCTGATCTTCAGTAAATAACTTATAGAACAGAAGTAGTTAATTTAGAGTTTTTAATTTTAAACTATTAACAAAATGCAGATCTTCAAGTAAATAACTTATAGAACAAAAGTAGTTAATTTAGAGTTTTTAATTTTAAACTATTAACAAAATTCTGATCTTCAAGTAAATAACTTAAAGAACTAAAGTTTAGTTAGAAGATTTTGATTTTAAGTTGCTACAAAATTCTGTTCTTCAAGTAAATAACTTATAGAACAAAAGTAGTTATTTTAGAGTTTTCAATTTTAAACTATTAACAAAATTCTGATCTTCAAGTAAATAACTTATAGCACAGAAGTAGTTAATTTAGAGTTTTTAATTTTACACTATTAACAAAATTCTGATCTTCAAGTAAATAACTTATAGAACAAAAGTAGTTATTTTAGGGTTTTCAATTTTAAACTATTAACAAAATACTGATCTTCATGTAAATAACTTATAGAATAGAAGTAGTTAATTTAGAGTTTTTAATTTTAAACTATTAACAAAATGCAGATCTTCAAGTAAATAACTTATAGAACAAAAGTAGTTATTTTAGGGTTTTCAATTTTAAACTATTAACAAAATTCTGATCTTCAAGTAAATAACTTAAGGAACTAAAGTATTAGTTAGAAGATTTTGATTTTAAATTGCTACAAAATTATGTTCTACAAGTAAATAACTTATAGAACAAAAGTAGTTATTTTAGAGTTTTCAATTTTAAACTATTAACAATATTCTGATCTTCAAGTAAATAACTTATAGAACAGAAGTAGTTATTTTAGGGTTTTCAATTTTAAACTATTAACAAAATACTGATCTTCATGTAAATAACTTATAGAACAGAAGTAGTTAATTTAGAGTTTTTAATTTTAAACTATTAACAAAATGCAGATCTTCAAGTAAATAACTTATAGAACAAAAGTAGTTATTTTAGGGTTTTCAATTTTAAACTATTATAAAATTCTGATCTTCAAGTAAATAACTTAAAGAACTAAAGTATTAGTTAAAAGATTTCGACTTTACATTGCTACAAAATTCTGTTCTTTAACTAGATAACTTATAGAACAAAAGTAGTTATTTTAGGGTTTTAAATTTTAAACTATAAACAAAATTCTGATCTTCAAGTAAATAACTTAAGGAACTAAAGTATTAGTTAGAAGATTTTGATTTTAAATTGCTACAAAATTCTGTTCTACAAGTAAATAACTTATAGAACTAAAGTAGTTATTTTAGAGTTTTCAATTTTAAACTATTAACAATATTCTGATCTTCAAGTAAATAACTTATAGAACAAAAGTAGTTATTTTAGGGTTTTCAATTTTAAACTATTAACAAAATTCTTATCTTCAAGTAAATAACTTATAGAACAGAAGTTGTTAATTTAGAGTTTTTAATTTTAAACTATTAACAAAATCCAGATCTTCAATTAAATAACTTATAGAACAAACGTAGTCATTTTAGTATTTTCAATTTTGAACTATTAACAAAATTCTGATCTTCAAGTAAATAACTTATAGAACAAAAGTAGTTATTTTAGAGTTTTTAATTTTAAACTATTAACAAAATCCAGATCTTCAATTATATAACTAATAGAACAAAAGTAGTTAGATTATAGCTTTAATTTTACACTATTAACAAAATGCAGATCTTCAAGTAAATAACTTAAAGAACTAAAGTATTAGTTAGAAGATTTTGATTTTACATTGCTACAAAATTCTGTTCTTCAAGTAAATAACTTATAGAACAAAAGTAGTTATTTTAGAGTCTTCAATTTTAAACTATTAACAATATTCTGATCTTCAAGTAAATAACTTATAGAACAGAAGTAGTTAATTTAGAGTTTTTAATTTTAAACTATTAACAAAATGCAGATCTTCAAGTAAATAACTTATAGAACAAAAGTAGTTATTTTAGGGTTTTCAATTTTAAACTATTAACAAAATACTGATCTTCATGTAAATAACTTATAGAACAGAAGTAGTTAATTTAGAGTTTTTAATTTTAAACTATTAACAAAATTCTGATCTTCAAGTAAATAACTGAAAGAACTAATGTTTAGTTAGAAGATTTTATTTTAAGTTGCTACAAAATTCTGTTCTTCAAGTAAATAACTTATAGAACAAAAGTAGTTATTTTAGAGTTTTCAATTTTAAACTATTAACAAAATTCTGATCTTCAAGTAAATAACTTATAGAACAGAAGTAGTTAATTTAGAGTTTTTAATTTTAAACTACTAACAAAATGCAGATCTTCAAGTAAATAACTTAAAGAACTAAAGTATTAGTTAAAAGATTTCGACTTTACATTGCTACAAAATTCTGTTCTTTAACTAGATAACTTATAGAACAAAAGTAGTTATTTTAGGGTTTTAAATTTTAAACTATTAACAAAATTCTGATCTTCAAGTAAATAACTTAAGGAACTAAAGTATTAGTTAGAAGATTTTGATTTTAAATTGCTACAAAATTCTGTTCTACAAGTAAATAACTTATAGAACTAAAGTAGTTATTTTAGAGTTTTCAATTTTAAACTATTAACAATATTCTGATCTTCAAGTAAATAACTTATAGAACAAAAGTAGTTATTTTAGGGTTTTCAATTTTAAACTATTAACAAAATTCTTATCTTCAAGTAAATAACTTATAGAACAGAAGTTGTTAATTTAGAGTTTTTAATTTTAAACTATTAACAAAATCCAGATCTTCAATTAAATGACTTATAGAACAAACGTAGTCATTTTAGTATTTTCAATTTTGAACTATTAACAAAATTCTGATCTTCGAGTAAATAACTTATAGAACAAAAGTAGTTATTTTAGAGTTTTTAATTTTAAACTATTAACAAAATCCAGATCTTCAATTAAATAACTAATAGAACAAAAGTAGTTAGATTATAGCTTTAATTTTAAACTATTAACAAAATGCAGATCTTCAAGTAAATAACTTATAGAACAAAAGTAGTTATTTTAGGGTTTTCAATTTGAAACTATTAGCAAAATTCTGATCTTCAAGTAAATAACTTAAAGAACTAAAGTATTAGTTAGAAGATTTTGATTTTACATTGCTACAAAATCCTGTTCTTCAAGTAAATAACTTATAGAACAAAAGTAGTTATTTTAGAGTCTTCAATTTTAAACTATTAACAATATTCTGATCTTCAAGTAAATAACTTATAGAACAGAAGTAGTTAATTTAGAGTTTTTAATTTTAAACTATTAACAAAATGTTCAAGTAAATAACTTATAGAACAAAAGTAGTTATTTTAGGGTTTTCAATTTTAAACTATTAACAAAATACTGATCTTCATGTAAATAACTTATAGAATAGAAGTAGTTAATTTAGAGTTTTTAATTTTAAACTATTAACAAAATGCAGATCTTCAAGTAAATAACTTATAGAACAAAAGTAGTTATTTTAGGGTTTTCAATTTTAAACTATTAACAAAATTCTGATCTTCAAGTAAATAACTTAAGGAACTAAAGTATTAGTTAGAAGATTTTGATTTTAAATTGCTACAAAATTATGTTCTACAAGTAAATAACTTATAGAACAAAAGTAGTTATTTTAGAGTTTTCAATTTTAAACTATTAACAATATTCTGATCTTCAAGTAAATAACTTATAGAACAGAAGTAGTTATTTTAGGGTTTTCAATTTTAAACTATTAACAAAATACTGATCTTCATGTAAATAACTTATAGAACAGAAGTAGTTAATTTAGAGTTTTTAATTTTAAACTATTAACAAAATGCAGATCTTCAAGTAAATAACTTATAGAACAAAAGTAGTTATTTTAGGGTTTTCAATTTTAAACTATTAGCAAAATTCTGATCTTCAAGTAAATAACTTAAAGAACTAAAGTATTAGTTAGAAGATTTTGATTTTACATTGCTGCAAAATTCTGTTCTTCAAGTAAATAACTTATAGAACAAAAGTAGTTATTTTAGAGTTTTCAATTTTAAACTATTAACAATATTCTGATCTTCAAGTAAATAACTTATAGAACAGAAGTAGTTAATTTAGAGTTTTTAATTTTAAACTATTAACAAAATGCAGATCTTCAAGTAAATAACTTATAGAACAAAATTAGTTATTTTAGGGTTTTCAATTTTAAACTATTATAAAATTCTGATCTTCAAGTAAATAACTTAAAGAACTAATGTATTAGTTAGAAGATTTTGACTTTACATTGCTACAAAATTCTGTTCTTCAAGTAAATAACTTATAGAACAAAAGTAGTTATTTTAGGGTTTTCAATTTTAAACTATTAACAAAATTCTGATCTTCAAGTAAATAACTTAAGGAACTAAAGTATTAGTTAGAAGATTTTGATTTTAAATTGCTACAAAATTCTGTTCTACAAGTAAATAACTTATAGAACTAAAGTAGTTATTTTAGAGTTTTCAATTTTAAACTATTAACAATATTCTGATCTTCAAGTAAATAACTTATAGAACAAAAGTAGTTATTTTAGGGTTTTCAATTTTAAACTATTAACAAAATACTGATCTTCATGTAAATAACTTATAGAACAAAAGTAGTTATTTTAGGGTTTTCAATTTTAAACTATTAACAAAATACTGATCTTCAAGTAAATAACTTAAGGAACTAAAGTATTAGTTAGAAGATTTTGATTTTAAATTGCTACAAAATTCTGTTCTACAAGTAAATAACTTATAGAACAAAAGTAGTTATTTTAGGGTTTTCAATTGTAAACTATTAACAAAATACTGATCTTCATGTAAATAACTTATAGAACAAAAGTAGTTATTTTAGGGTTTTCAATTTTAAACTATTAACAAAATACTGATCTTCAAGTAAATAACTTATAGAACAGAAGTAGTTAATTTAGAGTTTTTAATTTTAAACTATTAACAAAATGCAGATCTTCAAGTAAATAACTTATAGAACAAAAGTAGTTATTTTAGGGTTTTCAATTTTAAACTATTAACAAAATACTGATCTTCATATACTTAACTTATAGAACAGAAATAGTTAATTTAGAGTTTTTAATTTTAAACTATTAACAAAATGCAGATCTTCAAGTAAATAACTTATAGAACAAAAGTAGTTATTTTAGGGTTTTCAATTTTAAACTATTAGCAAAATTCTGATCTTCAAGTAAATAACTTAAAGAACTAAAGTATTAGTTAGAAGATTTTGATTTTACACTGCTACAAAGTTCTGTTCTTCAAGTAAATAACTTATAGAACAAAAGTAGTTATTTTAGAGTTTTCAATTTTAAACTATTAACAATATTCTGATCTTCAGTAAATAACTTATAGAACAGAAGTAGTTAATTTAGAGTTTTTAATTTTAAACTATTAACAAAATGCAGATCTTCAAGTAAATAACTTATAGAACAAAAGTAGTTAATTTAGAGTTTTTAATTTTAAACTATTAACAAAATTCTGATCTTCAAGTAAATAACTTAAAGAACTAAAGTTTAGTTAGAAGATTTTGATTTTAAGTTGCTACAAAATTCTGTTCTTCAAGTAAATAACTTATAGAACAAAAGTAGTTATTTTAGAGTTTTCAATTTTAAACTATTAACAAAATTCTGATCTTCAAGTAAATAACTTATAGCACAGAAGTAGTTAATTTAGAGTTTTTAATTTTACACTATTAACAAAATTCTGATCTTCAAGTAAATAACTTATAGAACAAAAGTAGTTATTTTAGGGTTTTCAATTTTAAACTATTAACAAAATACTGATCTTCATGTAAATAACTTATAGAATAGAAGTAGTTAATTTAGAGTTTTTAATTTTAAACTATTAACAAAATGCAGATCTTCAAGTAAATAACTTATAGAACAAAAGTAGTTATTTTAGGGTTTTCAATTTTAAACTATTAACAAAATTCTGATCTTCAAGTAAATAACTTAAGGAACTAAAGTATTAGTTAGAAGATTTTGATTTTAAATTGCTACAAAATTATGTTCTACAAGTAAATAACTTATAGAACAAAAGTAGTTATTTTAGAGTTTTCAATTTTAAACTATTAACAATATTCTGATCTTCAAGTAAATAACTTATAGAACAGAAGTAGTTATTTTAGGGTTTTCAATTTTAAACTATTAACAAAATACTGATCTTCATGTAAATAACTTATAGAACAGAAGTAGTTAATTTAGAGTTTTTAATTTTAAACTATTAACAAAATGCAGATCTTCAAGTAAATAACTTATAGAACAAAAGTAGTTATTTTAGGGTTTTCAATTTTAAACTATTAGCAAAATTCTGATCTTCAAGTAAATAACTTAAAGAACTAAAGTATTAGTTAGAAGATATTGATTTTACATTGCTGCAAAATTCTGTTCTTCAAGTAAATAACTTATAGAACAAAAGTAGTTATTTTAGAGTTTTCAATTTTAAACTATTAACAATATTCTGGTCTTCAAGTAAATAACTTATAGAACAGAAGTAGTTAATTTAGAGTTTTTAATTTTAAACTATTAACAAAATGCAGATCTTCAAGTAAATAACTTATAGAACAGAAGTAGTTATTTTAGGGTTTTCAATTTTAAACTATTAACAAAATACTGATCTTCATGTAAATAACTTATAGAACAGAAGTAGTTAATTTAGAGTTTTTAATTTTAAACTATTAACAAAATGCAGATCTTCAAGTAAATAACTTATAGAACAAAAGTAGTTATTTTAGGGTTTTCAATTTTAAACTATTAGCAAAATTCTGATCTTCAAGTAAATAACTTAAAGAACTAAAGTATTAGTTAGAAGATATTGATTTTACATTGCTGCAAAATTCTGTTCTTCAAGTAAATAACTTATAGAACAAAAGTAGTTATTTTAGAGTTTTCAATTTTAAACTATTAACAATATTCTGATCTTCAAGTAAATAACTTATAGAACAGAAGTAGTTAATTTAGAGTTTTTAATTTTAAACTATTACAAAATGCAGATCTTCAAGTAAATAACTTATAGAACAAAATTAGTTATTTTAGGGTTTTCAATTTTAAACTATTATAAAATTCTGATCTTCAAGTAAATAACTTAAAGAACTAATGTATTAGTTAGAAGATTTTGACTTTACATTGCTACAAAATTCTGTTCTTCAAGTAAATAACTTATAGAACAAAAGTAGTTATTTTAGGGTTTTCAATTTTAAACTATTAACAAAATTCTGATCTTCAAGTAAATAACTTAAGGAACTAAAGTATTAGTTAGAAGATTTTGATTTTAAATTGCTACAAAATTCTGTTCTACAAGTAAATAACTTATAGAACTAAAGTAGTTATTTTAGAGTTTTCAATTTTAAACTATTAACAATATTCTGATCTTCAAGTAAATAACTTATAGAACAAAAGTAGTTATTTTAGGGTTTTCAATTTTAAACTATTAACAAAATTCTGATCTTCAAGTAAATAACTTAAGGAACTAAAGTATTAGTTAGAAGATTTTGATTTTAAATTGCTACAAAATTCTGTTCTACAAGTAAATAACTTATAGAACAAAAGTAGTTATTTTAGGGTTTTCAATTGTAAACTATTAACAAAATACTGATCTTCATGTAAATAACTTATAGAACAAAAGTAGTTATTTTAGGGTTTTCAATTTTAAACTATTAACAAAATACTGATCTTCAAGTAAATAACTTATAGAACAGAAGTAGTTAATTTAGAGTTTTTAATTTTAAACTATTAACAAAATGCAGATCTTCAAGTAAATAACTTATAGAACAAAAGTAGTTATTTTAGGGTTTTCAATTTTAAACTATTAACAAAATACTGATCTTCATATACTTAACTTATAGAACAGAAATAGTTAATTTAGAGTTTTTAATTTTAAACTATTAACAAAATGCAGATCTTCAAGTAAATAACTTATAGAACAAAAGTAGTTATTTTAGGGTTTTCAATTTTAAACTATTAGCAAAATTCTGATCTTCAAGTAAATAACTTAAAGAACTAAAGTATTAGTTAGAAGATTTTGATTTTACACTGCTACAAAGTTCTGTTCTTCAAGTAAATAACTTATAGAACAAAAGTAGTTATTTTAGAGTTTTCAATTTTAAACTATTAACAATATTCTGATCTTCAGTAAATAACTTATAGAACAGAAGTAGTTAATTTAGAGTTTTTAATTTTAAACTATTAACAAAATGCAGATCTTCAAGTAAATAACTTATAGAACAAAAGTAGTTAATTTAGAGTTTTTAATTTTAAACTATTAACAAAATTCTGATCTTCAAGTAAATAACTTAAAGAACTAAAGTTTAGTTAGAAGATTTTGATTTTAAGTTGCTACAAAATTCTGTTCTTCAAGTAAATAACTTATAGAACAAAAGTAGTTATTTTAGAGTTTTTAATTTTACACTATTAACAAAATTCTGATCTTCAAGTAAATAACCTTTAGAACAAAAGTAGTTATTTTAGGGTTTTCAATTTTAAACTATTAACAAAATACTGATCTTCATGTAAATAACTTATAGAATAGAAGTAGTTAATTTAGAGTTTTTAATTTTAAACTATTAACAAAATGCAGATCTTCAAGTAAATAACTTATAGAACAAAAGTAGTTATTTTAGGGTTTTCAATTTTAAACTATTAACAAAATTCTGATCTTCAAGTAAATAACTTAAGGAACTAAAGTATTAGTTAGAAGATTTTGATTTTAAATTGCTACAAAATTCTGTTCTACAAGTAAATAACTTATAGAACAAAAGTAGTTATTTTAGGGTTTTCAATTGTAAACTATTAACAAAATACTGATCTTCATGTAAATAACTTATAGAACAAAAGTAGTTATTTTAGGGTTTTCAATTTTAAACTATTAACAAAATACTGATCTTCAAGTAAATAACTTATAGAACAGAAGTAGTTAATTTAGAGTTTTTAATTTTAAACTATTAACAAAATGCAGATCTTCAAGTAAATAACTTATAGAACAAAAGTAGTTATTTTAGGGTTTTCAATTTTAAACTATTAACAAAATACTGATCTTCATATACTTAACTTATAGAACAGAAATAGTTAATTTAGAGTTTTTAATTTTAAACTATTAACAAAATGCAGATCTTCAAGTAAATAACTTATAGAACAAAAGTAGTTATTTTAGGGTTTTCAATTTTAAACTATTAGCAAAATTCTGATCTTCAAGTAAATAACTTAAAGAACTAAAGTATTAGTTAGAAGATTTTGATTTTACACTGCTACAAAGTTCTGTTCTTCAAGTAAATAACTTATAGAACAAAAGTAGTTATTTTAGAGTTTTCAATTTTAAACTATTAACAATATTCTGATCTTCAGTAAATAACTTATAGAACAGAAGTAGTTAATTTAGAGTTTTTAATTTTAAACTATTAACAAAATGCAGATCTTCAAGTAAATAACTTATAGAACAAAAGTAGTTAATTTAGAGTTTTTAATTTTAAACTATTAACAAAATTCTGATCTTCAAGTAAATAACTTAAAGAACTAAAGTTTAGTTAGAAGATTTTGATTTTAAGTTGCTACAAAATTCTGTTCTTCAAGTAAATAACTTATAGAACAAAAGTAGTTATTTTAGAGTTTTTAATTTTACACTATTAACAAAATTCTGATCTTCAAGTAAATAACCTTTAGAACAAAAGTAGTTATTTTAGGGTTTTCAATTTTAAACTATTAACAAAATACTGATCTTCATGTAAATAACTTATAGAATAGAAGTAGTTAATTTAGAGTTTTTAATTTTAAACTATTAACAAAATGCAGATCTTCAAGTAAATAACTTATAGAACAAAAGTAGTTATTTTAGGGTTTTCAATTTTAAACTATTAACAAAATTCTGATCTTCAAGTAAATAACTTAAGGAACTAAAGTATTAGTTAGAAGATTTTGATTTTAAATTGCTACAAAATTATGTTCTACAAGTAAATAACTTATAGAACAAAAGTAGTTATTTTAGAGTTTTCAATTTTAAACTATTAACAATATTCTGATCTTCAAGTAAATAACTTATAGAACAGAAGTAGTTATTTTAGGGTTTTCAATTTTAAACTATTAACAAAATACTGATCTTCATGTAAATAACTTATAGAACAGAAGTAGTTAATTTAGAGTTTTTAATTTTAAACTATTAACAAAATGCAGATCTTCAAGTAAATAACTTATAGAACAAAAGTAGTTATTTTAGGGTTTTCAATTTTAAACTATTAGCAAAATTCTGATCTTCAAGTAAATAACTTAAAGAACTAAAGTATTTGTTAGAAGATATTGATTTTACATTGCTGCAAAATTCTGTTCTTCAAGTAAATAACTTATAGAACAAAAGTAGTTATTTTAGAGTTTTCAATTTTAAACTATTAACAATATTCTGATCTTCAAGTAAATAACTTATAGAACAGAAGTAGTTAATTTAGAGTTTTTAATTTTAAACTATTAACAAAATGCAGATCTTCAAGTAAATAACTTATAGAACAAAATTAGTTATTTTAGGGTTTTCAATTTTAAACTATTATAAAATTCTGATCTTCAAGTAAATAACTTAAAGAACTAATGTATTAGTTAGAAGATTTTGACTTTACATTGCTACAAAATTCTGTTCTTCAAGTAAATAACTTATAGAATAAAAGTAGTTATTTTAGGGTTTTCAATTTTAAACTATTAACTAAATTCTGATCTTCAAGTAAATAACTTAAGGAACTAAAGTATTAGTTAGAAGATTTTGATTTTAAATTGCTACAAAATTCTGTTCTACAAGTAAATAACTTATAGAACTAAAGTAGTTATTTTAGAGTTTTCAATTTTAAACTATTAACAATATTCTGATCTTCAAGTAAATAACTTATAGAACAAAAGTAGTTATTTTAGGGTTTTCAATTTTAAACTATTAACAAAATTCTGATCTTCAAGTAAATAACTTAAGGAACTAAAGTATTAGTTAGAAGATTTTGATTTTAAATTGCTACAAAATTCTGTTCTACAAGTAAATAACTTATAGAACAAAAGTAGTTATTTTAGGGTTTTCAATTGTAAACTATTAACAAAATACTGATCTTCATGTAAATAACTTATAGAACAAAAGTAGTTATTTTAGGGTTTTCAATTTTAAACTATTAACAAAATACTGATCTTCAAGTAAATAACTTATAGAACAGAAGTAGTTAATTTAGAGTTTTTAATTTTAAACTATTAACAAAATGCAGATCTTCAAGTAAATAACTTATAGAACAAAAGTAGTTATTTTAGGGTTTTCAATTTTAAACTATTAACAAAATACTGATCTTCATATACTTAACTTATAGAACAGAAATAGTTAATTTAGAGTTTTTAATTTTAAACTATTAACAAAATGCAGATCTTCAAGTAAATAACTTATAGAACAAAAGTAGTTATTTTAGGGTTTTCAATTTTAAACTATTAGCAAAATTCTGATCTTCAAGTAAATAACTTAAAGAACTAAAGTATTAGTTAGAAGATTTTGATTTTACACTGCTACAAAGTTCTGTTCTTCAAGTAAATAACTTATAGAACAAAAGTAGTTATTTTAGAGTTTTCAATTTTAAACTATTAACAATATTCTGATCTTCAGTAAATAACTTATAGAACAGAAGTAGTTAATTTAGAGTTTTTAATTTTAAACTATTAACAAAATGCAGATCTTCAAGTAAATAACTTATAGAACAAAAGTAGTTAATTTAGAGTTTTTAATTTTAAACTATTAACAAAATTCTGATCTTCAAGTAAATAACTTAAAGAACTAAAGTTTAGTTAGAAGATTTTGATTTTAAGTTGCTACAAAATTCTGTTCTTCAAGTAAATAACTTATAGAACAAAAGTAGTTATTTTAGAGTTTTCAATTTTAAACTATTAACAAAATTCTGATCTTCAAGTAAATAACTTATAGTACAGAAGTAGTTAATTTAGAGTTTTTAATTTTACACTATTAACAAAATTCTGATCTTCAAGTAAATAACTTAAAGAACTAAAGTTTAGTTAGAAGATTTTGATTTTAAGTTGCTATAAAATTCTGTTCTTCAAGTAAATAACTTATAGAACAAAAGTAGTTATTTTAGAGTTTTCAATTTTAAACTATTAACAAAATTCTGATCTTCAAGTAAATAACTTATAGAACAGAAGTAGTTAATTTAGAGTTTTTAATTTTAAACTACTAACAAAATTCTGATCTTCAAGTAAATAACTTAAAGAACTAAAGTTTAGTTAGAAGATTTTGATTTTAAGTTGCTATAAAATTCTGTTCTTCAAGTAAATAACTTATAGAACAAAATTAGTTATTTTAGGGTTTTCAATTTTAAATTATTATAAAATTCTGATCTTCAAGTAAATAACTTAAAGAACTAAAGTATTAGTTAGAAGATTTTGACTTTACATTGCTACAAAATTCTGTTCTTCAAGTAAATAACTTATAGAACAAAAGTAGTTATTTTAGGGTTTTCAATTTTAGACTATTAACAAAATTCTGATCTTCAAGTAAATAACTTAAGGAACTAAAGTATTTATTAGAAGATTTTGATTTTAAATTGCTACAAAATTCTGTTCTACAAGTAAATAACTTATAGAACTAAAGTAGTTATTTTAGAGTTTTCAATTTTAAACTATTAACAATATTCTGATCTTCAAGTAAATAACTTATAGAACAAAAGTAGTTATTTTAGGGTTTTCAATTTTAAACTATTAACAAAATTCTGATCTTCAAGTAAATAACTTAAGGAACTAAAGTATTAGTTAGAAGATTTTGATTTTAAATTGCTACAAAATTATGTCCTACAAGTAAATAACTTATAGAACAAAAGTAGTTATTTTAGAGTTTTTAATTTTAAACTATTAACAATATTCTGATCTTCAAGTAAATAACTAATAGAACAGAAGTAGTTAATTTAGAGTTTTTAATTTTAAACTATTAACAAAATGCAGATCTTCAAGTAAATAACTTATAGAACAAAAGTAGTTATTTTAGGGTTTTCGATTTTAAACTATTAGCAAAATTCTGATCTTCAAGTAAATAACTTAAAGAACTAAAGTATTAGTTAGAAGATTTTGATTTTACATTGCTACAAAATTCTGTTCTTCAAGTAAATAACTTATAGAACAAAAGTAGTTATTTTAGGGTTTTCAATTTTAAACTATTAACAAAATACTGATCTTCATGTAAATAACTTATAGAACAAAAGTAGTTATTTTAGGGTTTTCTATTTTAAACTATTAACAAAATTCTGATCTTCAAGTAAATATCTTAAGGAACTAAAGTATTAGTTAGAAGATTTTGATTTTAAATTGCTACAAAATTCTGTTCTACAAGTAAATAACTTATAGAACTAAAGTAGTTATTTTAGAGTTTTCAATTTTAAACTATTAACAATATTCTGATCTTCAAGTAAATAACTTATAGAACAAAAGTAGTTATTTTAGGGTTTTTAATTTTAAACTATTAACAAAATTCTTATCTTCAAGTAAATAACTTATAGAACAGAAGTTGTTAATTTAGAGTTTTTAATTTTAAACTATTAACAAAATCCAGATCTTCAATTAAATAACTTATAGAACAAACGTAGTCATTTTAGTATTTTCAATTTTGAACTATTAACAAAATTCTGATCTTCAAGTAAATAACTTATAGAACAAAAGTAGTTATTTTAGAGTTTTTAATTTTAAACTATTAACAAAATCCAGATCTTCAATTAAATAACTTATAGAACAAAAGTAGTTATTTTAGGGTTTTCAATTTGAAACTATTAGCAAAATTCTGATCTTCAAGTAAATAACTTATAGAACAGAAGTAGTTAATTTAGAGTTTTTAATTTTAAACTATTAACAAAATGCAGATCTTCAAGTAAATAACTTATACAACAAAAGTAGTTATTTTAGGGTTTTCAATTTTAAACTATTAACAAAATACTGATCTTCATGTAAATAACTTATAGAACAGAAGTAGTTAATTTAGAGTTTTTAATTTTAAACTATTAACAAAATGCAGATCTTCAAGTAAATAACTTATAGAACAAAAGTAGTTATTTTAGGGTTTTCAATTTTAACTATTAACAAAATTCTGATCTTCAAGTAAATAACTTAAGGAACTAAAGTATTAGTTAGAAGATTTTGATTTTAAATTGCTACAAAATTCTGTTCTACAAGTAAATAACTTATAGAACAAAAGTAGTTATTTTAGAGTTTTCAATTTTAAACTATTAACAATACATATTCTGATCTTCAAGTAAATAACTTATAGAACAGAAGTAGTTATTTTAGGGTTTTCAATTTTAAACTATTAACAAAATACTGATCTTCATGTAAATAACTTATAGAACAGTAGTAGTTAATTTAGAGTTTTTAATTTTAAACTATTAACAAAATGCAGATCTTCAAGTAAATAACTTATAGAACAAAAGTAGTTATTTTAGGGTTTTCAATTTTAAACTATTAGCAAAATTCTGATCTTCAAGTAAATAACTTATAGAACTAAAGTATTAGTTAGAAGATTTTGATTTTACATTGCTACAAAATTCTGTTCTTCAAGTAAATAACTTATAGAACAAAAGTAGTTATTTTAGAGTTTTCAATTTTAAACTACTAACAATATTCTGATCTTCAAGTAAATAACTTATAGAACAGAAGTAGTTAATTTAGAGTTTTTAATTTTAAACTATTAACAAAATGCAGATCTTCAAGTAAATAACTTATAGAACAAAAGTAGTTAATTTAGAGTTTTTAATTTTAAACTATTAACAAAATTCTGATCTTCAAGTAAATAACTTAAAGAACTAAAGTTTAGTTAGAAGATTTTGATTTTAAGTTGCTACAAAATACTGTTCTTCAAGTAAATAACTTATAGAACAAAAGTAGTTATTTTAGAGTTTTCAATTTTAAACTATTAACAAAATTCTGATCTTCAAGTAAATAACTTATAGAACAGAAGTAGTTAATTTAGAGTTTTTAATTTTAAACTACTAACAAAATGCAGATCTTCAAGTAAATAACTTATAGAACAAAATTAGTTATTTTAGAGTTTTCAATTTTAAACTATTAACAAAATTCTGATCTTCAAGTAAATAACTTATAGAACAGAAGTAGTTAATTTAGAGTTTTTAATTTTAAACTACTAACAAAATGCAGATCTTCAAGTAAATAACTTATAGAACAAAATTAGTTATTTTAGGGTTTTCAATTTTAAATTATTATAAAATTCTGATCTTCAAGTAAATAACTTAAAGAACTAAAGTATTAGTTAGAAGATTTTGACTTTACATTGCTACAAAATTCTGTTCTTCAAGTAAATAACTTATAGAACAAAAGTAGTTATTTTAGGGTTTTCAATTTTAGACTATTAACAAAATTCTGATCTTCAAGTAAATAACTTAAGGAACTAAAGTATTAATTAGAAGATTTTGATTTTAAATTGCTACAAAATTCTGTTCTACAAGTAAATAACTTATAGAACTAAAGTAGTTATTTTAGAGTTTTCAATTTTAAACTATTAACAATATTCTGATCTTCAAGTAAATAACTTATAGAACAAAAGTAGTTATTTTAGGGTTTTCAATTTTAAACTATTAACAAAATTCTGATCTTCAAGTAAATAACTTAAGGAACTAAAGTATTAGTTAGAAGATTTTGATTTTAAATTGCTACAAAATTATGTCCTACAAGTAAATAACTTATAGAACAAAAGTAGTTATTTTAGAGTTTTCAATTTTAAACTATTAACAATATTCTGATCTTCAAGTAAATAACTAATAGAACAGAAGTAGTTAATTTAGAGTTTTTAATTTTAAACTATTAACAAAATGCAGATCTTCAAGTAAATAACTTATAGAACAAAAGTAGTTATTTTAGGGTTTTCAATTTTAAACTATTAACAAAATACTGATTTTCATGTACTTAACTTATAGAACAGAAGTAGTTAATTTAGAGTTTTTAATTTTAAACTATTAACAAAATGCAGATCTTCAAGTAAATAACTTATAGAACAAAAGTAGTTATTTTAGGGTTTTCAATTTTAAACTATTAGCAAAATTCTGATCTTCAAGTAAATAACTTAAAGAACTAAAGTATTAGTTAGAAGATTTTGATTTTACATTGCTACAAAATTCTGTTCTTCAAGTAAATAACTTATAGAACAAAAGTAGTTATTTTAGGGTTTTCAATTTTAAACTATTAACAATACATATTCTGATCTTCAAGTAAATAACTTATAGAACAGAAGTAGTTATTTTAGGGTTTTCAATTTTAAACTATTAACAAAATACTGATCTTCATGTAAATAACTTATAGAACAGAAGTAGTTAATTTAGAGTTTTTAATTTTAAACTATTAACAAAATGCAGATCTTCAAGTAAATAACTTATAGAACAAAAGTAGTTATTTTAGGGTTTTCAATTTTAAACTATTAGCAAAATTCTGATCTTCAAGTAAATAACTTATAGAACTAAAGTATTAGTTAGAAGATTTTGATTTTACATTGCTACAAAATTCTGTTCTTCAAGTAAATAACTTATAGAACAAAAGTAGTTATTTTAGAGTTTTCAATTTTAAACTATTAACAATATTCTGATCTTCAAGTAAATAACTTATAGAACAGAAGTAGTTAATTTAGAGTTTTTAATTTTAAACTATTAACAAAATGCAGATCTTCAAGTAAATAACTTATAGAACAAAAGTAATTAATTTAGAGTTTTTAATTTTAAACTATTAACAAAATTCTGATCTTCAAGTAAATAACTTAAAGAACTAAAGTTTAGTTAGAAGATTTTGATTTTAAGTTGCTACAAAATTCTGTTCTTCAAGTAAATAACTTATAGAACAAAAGTAGTTATTTTAGAGTTTTCAATTTTAAACTATTAACAAAATTCTGATCTTCAAGTAAATAACTTATAGAACAGAAGTAGTTAATTTAGAGTTTTTAATTTTAAACTACTAACAAAATGCAGATCTTCAAGTAAATAACTTATAGAACAAAATTAGTTATTTTAGAGTTTTCAATTTTAAACTATTAACAAAATTCTGATCTTCAAGTAAATAACTTATAGAACAGAAGTAGTTAATTTAGAGTTTTCAATTTTAAACTATTATAAAATTCTGATCTTCAAGTAAATAACTTAAAGAACTAAAGTATTAGATAGAAGATTTCGACTTTACATTGCTACAAAATTCTGTTCTTTAACTAGATAACTTATAGAACAAAAGTAGTTATTTTAGGGTTTTCAATTTTAAACTATTAACAAAATTCTGATCTTCAAGTAAATAACTTATTGAACTAAAGTAGTTATTTTAGAGTTTTCAATTTTAAACTATTAACAATATTCTGATCTTCAAGTAAATAACTTATAGAACAAAAGTAGTTATTTTAGGGTTTTCAATTTTAAACTATTAACAAAATTCTTATCTTCAAGTAAATAACTTATAGAACAGAAGTTGTTAATTTAGAGTTTTTAATTTTAAACTATTAACAAAATCCAGATCTTCAATTAAATAACTTATAGAACGAACGTAGTCATTTTAGTATTTTCAATTTTGAACTATTAACAAAATTCTGATCTTCAAGTAAATAACTTATAGAACAAAAGTAGTTATTTTAGAGTTTTTAATTTTAAACTATTAACAAAATCCAGATCTTCAATTAAATAACTAAAAGAACAAAAGTAGTTAGATTATAGCTTTAATTTTAAACTATTAACAAAATGCAGATCTTCAAGTAAATAACTTATAGAACAAAAGTAGTTATTTTAGGGTTTCCAATTTGAAACTATTAGCAAAATTCTGATCTTCAAGTAAATAACTTAAAGAACTAAAGTATTACTTAGAAGATTTTGATTTTACATTGCCACAAAATTCTGTTCTTCAAGTAAATAACTTATAGAACAAAAGTAGTTATTTTAGGGTTTTCAAATTTTAAACTATTAACAAAATTCTGATCTTCAAGTAAATAACTTAAGGAACTAAAGTATTCGTTAGAAGATTTTGATTTTAAATTGCTACAAAATTATGTCCTACAAGTAAATAACTTATAGAACAAAAGTAGTTATTTTAGAGTTTTCAATTTTAAACTATTTACAATATTCTGATCTTCAAGTAAATAACTTATAGAAGAGAAGTAGTTATTTTAGGGTTTTCAATTTTAAACTATTAACAAAATACTGATCTTCATGTAAATAACTTATAGAACAGAAGTAGTTAATTTAGAGTTTTTAATTTTAAACTATTAACAAAATGCAGATCTTCAAGTAAATAACTTATAGAACAAGAGTAGTTATTTTAGGGTTTTCAATTTTAAACTATTAGCAAAATTCTGATCTTCAAGTAAATAACTTAAAGAACTAAAGTATTAGTTAGAAGATTTTGATTTTACATTGCTACAAAATTCTGTTCTTCAAGTAAATAACTTATAGAACAAAAGTAGTTATTTTAGGGTTTTCAATTTTAGACTATTAACAAAATTCTGATCTTCAAGTAAATAACTTAAGGAACTAAAGTATTTATTAGAAGATTTTGATTTTAAATTGCTACAAAATTCTGTTCTACAAGTAAATAACTTATAGAACTAAAGTAGTTATTTTAGAGTTTTCAATTTTAAACTATTAACAATATTCTGATCTTCAAGTAAATAACTTATAGAACAAAAGTAGTTATTTTAGGGTTTTCAATTTTAAACTATTAACAAAATTCTGATCTTCAAGTAAATAACTTAAGGAACTAAAGTATTAGTTAGAAGATTTTGATTTTAAATTGCTACAAAATTATGTCCTACAAGTAAATAACTTATAGAACAAAAGTAGTTATTTTAGAGTTTTTAATTTTAAACTATTAACAATATTCTGATCTTCAAGTAAATAACTAATAGAACAGAAGTAGTTAATTTAGAGTTTTTAATTTTAAACTATTAACAAAATGCAGATCTTCAAGTAAATAACTTATAGAACAAAAGTAGTTATTTTAGGGTTTTCGATTTTAAACTATTAGCAAAATTCTGATCTTCAAGTAAATAACTTAAAGAACTAAAGTATTAGTTAGAAGATTTTGATTTTACATTGCTACAAAATTCTGTTCTTCAAGTAAATAACTTATAGAACAAAAGTAGTTATTTTAGGGTTTTCAATTTTAAACTATTAACAAAATACTGATCTTCATGTAAATAACTTATAGAACAAAAGTAGTTATTTTAGGGTTTTCTATTTTAAACTATTAACAAAATTCTGATCTTCAAGTAAATATCTTAAGGAACTAAAGTATTAGTTAGAAGATTTTGATTTTAAATTGCTACAAAATTCTGTTCTACAAGTAAATAACTTATAGAACTAAAGTAGTTATTTTAGAGTTTTCAATTTTAAACTATTAACAATATTCTGATCTTCAAGTAAATATCTTATAGAACAAAAGTAGTTATTTTAGGGTTTTTAATTTTAAACTATTAACAAAATTCTTATCTTCAAGTAAATAACTTATAGAACAGAAGTTGTTAATTTAGAGTTTTTAATTTTAAACTATTAACAAAATCCAGATCTTCAATTAAATAACTTATAGAACAAACGTAGTCATTTTAGTATTTTCAATTTTGAACTATTAACAAAATTCTGATCTTCAAGTAAATAACTTATAGAACAAAAGTAGTTATTTTAGAGTTTTTAATTTTAAACTATTAACAAAATCCAGATCTTCAATTAAATAACTTATAGAACAAAAGTAGTTATTTTAGGGTTTTCAATTTGAAACTATTAGCAAAATTCTGATCTTCAAGTAAATAACTTATAGAACAGAAGTAGTTAATTTAGAGTTTTTAATTTTAAACTATTAACAAAATGCAGATCTTCAAGTAAATAACTTATACAACAAAAGTAGTTATTTTAGGGTTTTCAATTTTAAACTATTAACAAAATACTGATCTTCATGTAAATAACTTATAGAACAGAAGTAGTTAATTTAGAGTTTTTAATTTTAAACTATTAACAAAATGCAGATCTTCAAGTAAATAACTTATAGAACAAAAGTAGTTATTTTAGGGTTTTCAATTTTAAACTATTAGCAAAATTCTGATCTTCAAGTAAATAACTTAAAGAACTAAAGTATTAGTTAGAAGATTTTGATTTTACATTGCTACAAAATTCTGTTCTTCAAGTAAATAACTTATAGAACAAAAGTAGTTATTTTAGGGTTTTCAATTTTAAACTATTAACAATACATATTCTGATCTTCAAGTAAATAACTTATAGAACAGAAGTAGTTATTTTAGGGTTTTCAATTTTAAACTATTAACAAAATACTGATCTTCATGTAAATAACTTATAGAACAGAAGTAGTTAATTTAGAGTTTTTAATTTTAAACTATTAACAAAATGCAGATCTTCAAGTAAATAACTTATAGAACAAAAGTAGTTATTTTAGGGTTTTCAATTTTAAACTATTAGCAAAATTCTGATCTTCAAGTAAATAACTTATAGAACTAAAGTATTAGTTAGAAGATTTTGATTTTACATTGCTACAAAATTCTGTTCTTCAAGTAAATAACTTATAGAACAAAAGTAGTTATTTTAGAGTTTTCAATTTTAAACTATTAACAATATTCTGATCTTCAAGTAAATAACTTATAGAACAGAAGTAGTTAATTTAGAGTTTTTAATTTTAAACTATTAACAAAATGCAGATCTTCAAGTAAATAACTTATAGAACAAAAGTAATTAATTTAGAGTTTTTAATTTTAAACTATTAACAAAATTCTGATCTTCAAGTAAATAACTTAAAGAACTAAAGTTTAGTTAGAAGATTTTGATTTTAAGTTGCTACAAAATTCTGTTCTTCAAGTAAATAACTTATAGAACAAAAGTAGTTATTTTAGAGTTTTCAATTTTAAACTATTAACAAAATTCTGATCTTCAAGTAAATAACTTATAGAACAGAAGTAGTTAATTTAGAGTTTTTAATTTTAAACTACTAACAAAATGCAGATCTTCAAGTAAATAACTTATAGAACAAAATTAGTTATTTTAGAGTTTTCAATTTTAAACTATTAACAAAATTCTGATCTTCAAGTAAATAACTTATAGAACAGAAGTAGTTAATTTAGAGTTTTCAATTTTAAACTATTATAAAATTCTGATCTTCAAGTAAATAACTTAAAGAACTAAAGTATTAGATAGAAGATTTCGACTTTACATTGCTACAAAATTCTGTTCTTTAACTAGATAACTTATAGAACAAAAGTAGTTATTTTAGGGTTTTCAATTTTAAACTATTAACAAAATTCTGATCTTCAAGTAAATAACTTATTGAACTAAAGTAGTTATTTTAGAGTTTTCAATTTTAAACTATTAACAATATTCTGATCTTCAAGTAAATAACTTATAGAACAAAAGTAGTTATTTTAGGGTTTTCAATTTTAAACTATTAACAAAATTCTTATCTTCAAGTAAATAACTTATAGAACAGAAGTTGTTAATTTAGAGTTTTTAATTTTAAACTATTAACAAAATCCAGATCTTCAATTAAATAACTTATAGAACGAACGTAGTCATTTTAGTATTTTCAATTTTGAACTATTAACAAAATTCTGATCTTCAAGTAAATAACTTATAGAACAAAAGTAGTTATTTTAGAGTTTTTAATTTTAAACTATTAACAAAATCCAGATCTTCAATTAAATAACTAAAAGAACAAAAGTAGTTAGATTATAGCTTTAATTTTAAACTATTAACAAAATGCAGATCTTCAAGTAAATAACTTATAGAACAAAAGTAGTTATTTTAGGGTTTCCAATTTGAAACTATTAGCAAAATTCTGATCTTCAAGTAAATAACTTAAAGAACTAAAGTATTACTTAGAAGATTTTGATTTTACATTGCCACAAAATTCTGTTCTTCAAGTAAATAACTTATAGAACAAAAGTAGTTATTTTAGGGTTTTCAAATTTTAAACTATTAACAAAATTCTGATCTTCAAGTAAATAACTTAAGGAACTAAAGTATTCGTTAGAAGATTTTGATTTTAAATTGCTACAAAATTATGTCCTACAAGTAAATAACTTATAGAACAAAAGTAGTTATTTTAGAGTTTTCAATTTTAAACTATTTACAATATTCTGATCTTCAAGTAAATAACTTATAGAAGAGAAGTAGTTATTTTAGGGTTTTCAATTTTAAACTATTAACAAAATACTGATCTTCATGTAAATAACTTATAGAACAGAAGTAGTTAATTTAGAGTTTTTAATTTTAAACTATTAACAAAATGCAGATCTTCAAGTAAATAACTTATAGAACAAGAGTAGTTATTTTAGGGTTTTCAATTTTAAACTATTAGCAAAATTCTGATCTTCAAGTAAATAACTTAAAGAACTAAAGTATTAGTTAGAAGATTTTGATTTTACATTGCTACAAAATTCTGTTCTTCAAGTAAATAACTTATAGAACAAAAGTAGTTATTTTAGGGTTTTCAATTTTAGACTATTAACAAAATTCTGATCTTCAAGTAAATAACTTAAGGAACTAAAGTATTTATTAGAAGATTTTGATTTTAAATTGCTACAAAATTCTGTTCTACAAGTAAATAACTTATAGAACTAAAGTAGTTATTTTAGAGTTTTCAATTTTAAACTATTAACAATATTCTGATCTTCAAGTAAATAACTTATAGAACAAAAGTAGTTATTTTAGGGTTTTCAATTTTAAACTATTAACAAAATTCTGATCTTCAAGTAAATAACTTAAGGAACTAAAGTATTAGTTAGAAGATTTTGATTTTAAATTGCTACAAAATTATGTCCTACAAGTAAATAACTTATAGAACAAAAGTAGTTATTTTAGAGTTTTTAATTTTAAACTATTAACAATATTCTGATCTTCAAGTAAATAACTAATAGAACAGAAGTAGTTAATTTAGAGTTTTTAATTTTAAACTATTAACAAAATGCAGATCTTCAAGTAAATAACTTATAGAACAAAAGTAGTTATTTTAGGGTTTTCGATTTTAAACTATTAGCAAAATTCTGATCTTCAAGTAAATAACTTAAAGAACTAAAGTATTAGTTAGAAGATTTTGATTTTACATTGCTACAAAATTCTGTTCTTCAAGTAAATAACTTATAGAACAAAAGTAGTTATTTTAGGGTTTTCAATTTTAAACTATTAACAAAATACTGATCTTCATGTAAATAACTTATAGAACAAAAGTAGTTATTTTAGGGTTTTCTATTTTAAACTATTAACAAAATTCTGATCTTCAAGTAAATATCTTAAGGAACTAAAGTATTAGTTAGAAGATTTTGATTTTAAATTGCTACAAAATTCTGTTCTACAAGTAAATAACTTATAGAACTAAAGTAGTTATTTTAGAGTTTTCAATTTTAAACTATTAACAATATTCTGATCTTCAAGTAAATATCTTATAGAACAAAAGTAGTTATTTTAGGGTTTTTAATTTTAAACTATTAACAAAATTCTTATCTTCAAGTAAATAACTTATAGAACAGAAGTTGTTAATTTAGAGTTTTTAATTTTAAACTATTAACAAAATCCAGATCTTCAATTAAATAACTTATAGAACAAACGTAGTCATTTTAGTATTTTCAATTTTGAACTATTAACAAAATTCTGATCTTCAAGTAAATAACTTATAGAACAAAAGTAGTTATTTTAGAGTTTTTAATTTTAAACTATTAACAAAATCCAGATCTTCAATTAAATAACTTATAGAACAAAAGTAGTTATTTTAGGGTTTTCAATTTGAAACTATTAGCAAAATTCTGATCTTCAAGTAAATAACTTATAGAACAGAAGTAGTTAATTTAGAGTTTTTAATTTTAAACTATTAACAAAATGCAGATCTTCAAGTAAATAACTTATACAACAAAAGTAGTTATTTTAGGGTTTTCAATTTTAAACTATTAACAAAATACTGATCTTCATGTAAATAACTTATAGAACAGAAGTAGTTAATTTAGAGTTTTTAATTTTAAACTATTAACAAAATGCAGATCTTCAAGTAAATAACTTATAGAACAAAAGTAGTTATTTTAGGGTTTTCAATTTTAACTATTAACAAAATTCTGATCTTCAAGTAAATAACTTAAGGAACTAAAGTATTAGTTAGAAGATTTTGATTTTAAATTGCTACAAAATTCTGTTCTACAAGTAAATAACTTATAGAACAAAAGTAGTTATTTTAGAGTTTTCAATTTTAAACTATTAACAATACATATTCTGATCTTCAAGTAAATAACTTATAGAACAGAAGTAGTTATTTTAGGGTTTTCAATTTTAAACTATTAACAAAATACTGATCTTCATGTAAATAACTTATAGAACAGTAGTAGTTAATTTAGAGTTTTTAATTTTAAACTATTAACAAAATGCAGATCTTCAAGTAAATAACTTATAGAACAAAAGTAGTTATTTTAGGGTTTTCAATTTTAAACTATTAGCAAAATTCTGATCTTCAAGTAAATAACTTATAGAACTAAAGTATTAGTTAGAAGATTTTGATTTTACATTGCTACAAAATTCTGTTCTTCAAGTAAATAACTTATAGAACAAAAGTAGTTATTTTAGAGTTTTCAATTTTAAACTACTAACAATATTCTGATCTTCAAGTAAATAACTTATAGAACAGAAGTAGTTAATTTAGAGTTTTTAATTTTAAACTATTAACAAAATGCAGATCTTCAAGTAAATAACTTATAGAACAAAAGTAGTTAATTTAGAGTTTTTAATTTTAAACTATTAACAAAATTCTGATCTTCAAGTAAATAACTTAAAGAACTAAAGTTTAGTTAGAAGATTTTGATTTTAAGTTGCTACAAAATACTGTTCTTCAAGTAAATAACTTATAGAGCAAAAGTAGTTATTTTAGAGTTTTCAATTTTAAACTATTAACAAAATTCTGATCTTCAAGTAAATAACTTATAGAACAGAAGTAGTTAATTTAGAGTTTTTAATTTTAAACTACTAACAAAATGCAGATCTTCAAGTAAATAACTTATAGAACAAAATTAGTTATTTTAGAGTTTTCAATTTTAAACTATTAACAAAATTCTGATCTTCAAGTAAATAACTTATAGAACAGAAGTAGTTAATTTAGAGTTTTTAATTTTAAACTACTAACAAAATGCAGATCTTCAAGTAAATAACTTATAGAACAAAATTAGTTATTTTAGGGTTTTCAATTTTAAATTATTATAAAATTCTGATCTTCAAGTAAATAACTTAAAGAACTAAAGTATTAGTTAGAAGATTTTGACTTTACATTGCTACAAAATTCTGTTCTTCAAGTAAATAACTTATAGAACAAAAGTAGTTATTTTAGGGTTTTCAATTTTAGACTATTAACAAAATTCTGATCTTCAAGTAAATAACTTAAGGAACTAAAGTATTAATTAGAAGATTTTGATTTTAAATTGCTACAAAATTCTGTTCTACAAGTAAATAACTTATAGAACTAAAGTAGTTATTTTAGAGTTTTCAATTTTAAACTATTAACAATATTCTGATCTTCAAGTAAATAACTTATAGAACAAAAGTAGTTATTTTAGGGTTTTCAATTTTAAACTATTAACAAAATTCTGATCTTCAAGTAAATAACTTAAGGAACTAAAGTATTAGTTAGAAGATTTTGATTTTAAATTGCTACAAAATTATGTCCTACAAGTAAATAACTTATAGAACAAAAGTAGTTATTTTAGAGTTTTCAATTTTAAACTATTAACAATATTCTGATCTTCAAGTAAATAACTAATAGAACAGAAGTAGTTAATTTAGAGTTTTTAATTTTAAACTATTAACAAAATGCAGATCTTCAAGTAAATAACTTATAGAACAAAAGTAGTTATTTTAGGGTTTTCAATTTTAAACTATTAACAAAATACTGATTTTCATGTACTTAACTTATAGAACAGAAGTAGTTAATTTAGAGTTTTTAATTTTAAACTATTAACAAAATGCAGATCTTCAAGTAAATAACTTATAGAACAAAAGTAGTTATTTTAGGGTTTTCAATTTTAAACTATTAGCAAAATTCTGATCTTCAAGTAAATAACTTAAAGAACTAAAGTATTAGTTAGAAGATTTTGATTTTACATTGCTACAAAATTCTGTTCTTCAAGTAAATAACTTATAGAACAAAAGTAGTTATTTTAGGGTTTTCAATTTTAAACTATTATCAATACATATTCTGATCTTCAAGTAAATAACTTATAGAACAGAAGTAGTTATTTTAGGGTTTTCAATTTTAAACTATTAACAAAATACTGATCTTCATGTAAATAACTTATAGAACAGAAGTAGTTAATTTAGAGTTTTTAATTTTAAACTATTAACAAAATGCAGATCTTCAAGTAAATAACTTATAGAACAAAAGTAGTTATTTTAGGGTTTTCAATTTTAAACTATTAGCAAAATTCTGATCTTCAAGTAAATAACTTATAGAACTAAAGTATTAGTTAGAAGATTTTGATTTTACATTGCTACAAAATTCTGTTCTTCAAGTAAATAACTTATAGAACAAAAGTAGTTATTTTAGAGTTTTCAATTTTAAACTATTAACAATATTCTGATCTTCAAGTAAATAACTTATAGAACAGAAGTAGTTAATTTAGAGTTTTTAATTTTAAACTATTAACAAAATGCAGATCTTCAAGTAAATAACTTATAGAACAAAAGTAATTAATTTAGAGTTTTTAATTTTAAACTATTAACAAAATTCTGATCTTCAAGTAAATAACTTAAAGAACTAAAGTTTAGTTAGAAGATTTTGATTTTAAGTTGCTACAAAATTCTGTTCTTCAAGTAAATAACTTATAGAACAAAAGTAGTTATTTTAGAGTTTTCAATTTTAAACTATTAACAAAATTCTGATCTTCAAGTAAATAACTTATAGAACAGAAGTAGTTAATTTAGAGTTTTTAATTTTAAACTACTAACAAAATGCAGATCTTCAAGTAAATAACTTATAGAACAAAATTAGTTATTTTAGAGTTTTCAATTTTAAACTATTAACAAAATTCTGATCTTCAAGTAAATAACTTATAGAACAGAAGTAGTTAATTTAGAGTTTTCAATTTTAAACTATTATAAAATTCTGATCTTCAAGTAAATAACTTAAAGAACTAAAGTATTAGATAGAAGATTTCGACTTTACATTGCTACAAAATTCTGTTCTTTAACTAGATAACTTATAGAACAAAAGTAGTTATTTTAGGGTTTTCAATTTTAAACTATTAACAAAATTCTGATCTTCAAGTAAATAACTTATTGAACTAAAGTAGTTATTTTAGAGTTTTCAATTTTAAACTATTAACAATATTCTGATCTTCAAGTAAATAACTTATAGAACAAAAGTAGTTATTTTAGGGTTTTCAATTTTAAACTATTAACAAAATTCTTATCTTCAAGTAAATAACTTATAGAACAGAAGTTGTTAATTTAGAGTTTTTAATTTTAAACTATTAACAAAATCCAGATCTTCAATTAAATAACTTATAGAACAAAAGTAGTTATTTTAGGGTTTTCAATTTTAAACTATTAGCAAAATTCTGATCTTCAAGTAAATAACTTAAAGAACTAAAGTATTAGTTAGAAGATTTTGATTTTACATTGCTACAAAATTCTGTTCTTCAAGTAAATAACTTATAGAACAAAAGTAGTTATTTTAGGGTTTTCAATTTTAAACTATTATCAATACATATTCTGATCTTCAAGTAAATAACTTATAGAACAGAAGTAGTTATTTTAGGGTTTTCAATTTTAAACTATTAACAAAATACTGATCTTCATGTAAATAACTTATAGAACAGAAGTAGTTAATTTAGAGTTTTTAATTTTAAACTATTAACAAAATGCAGATCTTCAAGTAAATAACTTATAGAACAAAAGTAGTTATTTTAGGGTTTTCAATTTTAAACTATTAGCAAAATTCTGATCTTCAAGTAAATAACTTATAGAACTAAAGTATTAGTTAGAAGATTTTGATTTTACATTGCTACAAAATTCTGTTCTTCAAGTAAATAACTTATAGAACAAAAGTAGTTATTTTAGAGTTTTCAATTTTAAACTATTAACAATATTCTGATCTTCAAGTAAATAACTTATAGAACAGAAGTAGTTAATTTAGAGTTTTTAATTTTAAACTATTAACAAAATGCAGATCTTCAAGTAAATAACTTATAGAACAAAAGTAATTAATTTAGAGTTTTTAATTTTAAACTATTAACAAAATTCTGATCTTCAAGTAAATAACTTAAAGAACTAAAGTTTAGTTAGAAGATTTTGATTTTAAGTTGCTACAAAATTCTGTTCTTCAAGTAAATAACTTATAGAACAAAAGTAGTTATTTTAGAGTTTTCAATTTTAAACTATTAACAAAATTCTGATCTTCAAGTAAATAACTTATAGAACAGAAGTAGTTAATTTAGAGTTTTTAATTTTAAACTACTAACAAAATGCAGATCTTCAAGTAAATAACTTATAGAACAAAATTAGTTATTTTAGAGTTTTCAATTTTAAACTATTAACAAAATTCTGATCTTCAAGTAAATAACTTATAGAACAGAAGTAGTTAATTTAGAGTTTTCAATTTTAAACTATTATAAAATTCTGATCTTCAAGTAAATAACTTAAAGAACTAAAGTATTAGATAGAAGATTTCGACTTTACATTGCTACAAAATTCTGTTCTTTAACTAGATAACTTATAGAACAAAAGTAGTTATTTTAGGGTTTTCAATTTTAAACTATTAACAAAATTCTGATCTTCAAGTAAATAACTTATTGAACTAAAGTAGTTATTTTAGAGTTTTCAATTTTAAACTATTAACAATATTCTGATCTTCAAGTAAATAACTTATAGAACAAAAGTAGTTATTTTAGGGTTTTCAATTTTAAACTATTAACAAAATTCTTATCTTCAAGTAAATAACTTATAGAACAGAAGTTGTTAATTTAGAGTTTTTAATTTTAAACTATTAACAAAATCCAGATCTTCAATTAAATAACTTATAGAACGAACGTAGTCATTTTAGTATTTTCAATTTTGAACTATTAACAAAATTCTGATCTTCAAGTAAATAACTTATAGAACAAAAGTAGTTATTTTAGAGTTTTTAATTTTAAACTATTACCAAAATCCAGATCTTCAATTAAATAACTAAAAGAACAAAAGTAGTTAGATTATAGCTTTAATTTTAAACTATTAACAAAATGCAGATCTTCAAGTAAATAACTTATAGAACAAAAGTAGTTATTTTAGGGTTTCCAATTTGAAACTATTAGCAAAATTCTGATCTTCAAGTAAATAACTTAAAGAACTAAAGTATTACTTAGAAGATTTTGATTTTACATTGCCACAAAATTCTGTTCTTCAAGTAAATAACTTATAGAACAAAAGTAGTTATTTTAGGGTTTTCAAATTTTAAACTATTAACAAAATTCTGATCTTCAAGTAAATAACTTAAGGAACTAAAGTATTCGTTAGAAGATTTTGATTTTAAATTGCTACAAAATTATGTCCTACAAGTAAATAACTTATAGAACAAAAGTAGTTATTTTAGAGTTTTCAATTTTAAACTATTTACAATATTCTGATCTTCAAGTAAATAACTTATAGAAGAGAAGTAGTTATTTTAGGGTTTTCAATTTTAAACTATTAACAAAATACTGATCTTCATGTAAATAACTTATAGAACAGAAGTAGTTAATTTAGAGTTTTTAATTTTAAACTATTAACAAAATGCAGATCTTCAAGTAAATAACTTATAGAACAAGAGTAGTTATTTTAGGGTTTTCAATTTTAAACTATTAGCAAAATTCTGATCTTCAAGTAAATAACTTAAAGAACTAAAGTATTAGTTAGAAGATTTTGATTTTACATTGCTATAAAATTCTGTTCTTCAAGTAAATAACTTATAGAACAAAAGTAGTTATTTTAGAGTTTTCAATTTTAAACTATTAACAATATTCTGATCTTCAAGTAAATAACTTATAGAACAGAAGTAGTTAATTTAGAGTTTTCAATTTTAAACTATTAACAAAATGCAGATCTTCAAGTAAATAACTTATAGAACAAAATTAGTTATTTTAGGGTTTTCAATTTTAAACTATTATAAAATTCTGATCTTCAAGTAAATAACTTAAAGAACTAAAGTATTAGTTAGAAGATTTTGCCTTTACATTGCTACAAAATTTTGTTCTTCAAGTAAATAACTTATAGAACAGAAGTAGTTATTTTAGGGTTTTCAATTTTAAACTATTAACAAAATTCTGATCTTCAAGTAAATAACTTAAGGAACTAAAGTATTAGTTAGAAGATTTTGATTTTAAATTGCTACAAAATTCTGTTCTACAAGTAAATAACTTATAGAACTAAAGTAGTTATTTTAGAGTTTTCAATTTTAAACTATTAACAATATTCTGATCTTCAAGTAAATAACTTATAGAACAAAAGTAGTTATTTTAGGGTTTTCAATTTTAAACTATTAACAAAATTCTGATCTTCAAGTAAATAACTTAAGGAACTAAAGTATTAGCTAGAAGAATTTGATTTTAAATTGCTACAAAATTCTGTTCTACAAGTAAATAACTTATAGAACAAAAGTAGTTATTTTAGGGTTTTCAATTTTAAACTATTAACAAAATACTGATCTTCAAGTAAATAACTTATAGAACAGAAGTAGTTAATTTAGAGTTTTTAATTTTAAACTATTAACAAAATGCAGATCTTCAAGTAAATAACTTATAGAACAAAAGTAGTTATTTTAGGGTTTTCAATTTTAAACTATTAACAAAATACTGATCTTCATATACTTAACTTATAGAACAGAAATACTTAATTTAGGGTTTTTAATTTTAAACTATTAACAAAATGCAGATCTTCAAGTAAATAACTTATAGAACAAAAGTAGTTATTTTAGGGTTTTCAATTTGAAACTATTAGCAAAATTCTGATCTTCAAGTAAATAACTTAAAGAACTAAAGTATTAGTTAGAAGATTTTGATTTTACATTGCTACAAAATTCTGTTCTTCAAGTAAATAACTTATAGAACAAAAGTAGTTATTTTAGAGTCTTCAATTTTAAACTATTAACAATATTCTTATCTTCAAGTAAATAACTTATAGAACAGAAGTAGTTAATTTAGAGTTTTTAATTTTTAACTATTAACAAAATGCAGATCTTCAAGTAAATAACTTATAGAACAAAAGTAGTTATTTTGGGGTTTTCAATTTTAAACTATTAACAAAATACTGATCTTCATGTAAATAACTTATAGAACAGAAGTAGTTAATTTAGAGTTTTTAATTTTAAACTATTAACAAAATGCAGATCTTCAAGTAAATAACTTATAGAACAAAAGTAGTTATTTTAGGGTTTTCAATTTTAAACTATTAACAAAATTCTGATCTTCAAGTAAATAACTTAAGGAACTAAAGTATTAGTTAGAAGATTTTGATTTTAAATTGCTACAAAATTATGTCCTACAAGTAAATAACTTATAGAACAAAAGTAGTTATTTTAGAGTTTTCAATTTTAAACTATTAACAATATTCTGATCTTCAAGTAAATAACTTATAGAACAGAAGTAGTTATTTTAGGGTTTTCAATTTTAAACTATTAACAAAATACTGATCATCATGTAAATAACTTATAGAACAGAAGTAGTTAATTTAGGGTTTTTAATTTTAAACTATTAACAAAATGCAGATCTTCAAGTAAATAACTTATAGAACAAGAGTAGTTATTTTAGGGTTTTCAATTTTAAACTATTAGCAAAATTCTGATCTTCAAGTAAAAAACTTATAGAACAGAAGTAGTTAATTTAGAGTTTTTAATTTTAAACTATTAACAAAATGCAGATCTTCAAGTAAATAACTTATAGAACAAAAGTAGTTATTTTAGGGTTTTCAATTTTTAACTATTAACAAAATACTGATCTTCATATACTTAACTTATAGAACAGAAATACTTAATTTAGAGTTTTTAACTTTAAACTATTAACAAAATGCAGATCTTCAAGTAAATAACTTATAGAACAAAAGTAGTTATTTTAGGGTTTTCAATTTTAAACTATTAGCAAAATTCTGATCTTCAAGTAAATAACTTAAAGAACTAAAGTATTAGTTAGAAGATTTTGATTTTACATTGCTACAAAATTCTGTTCTTCAAGTAAATAACTTATAGAACAAAAGTAGCTATTTTAGAGTTTTCAATTTTAAACTATTAACAATATTCTGATCTTCAAGTAAATAACTTATAGAACAGAAGTAGTTAATTTAGAGTTTTTAATTTTAAACTATTAACAAAATTCTGATCTTCAAGTAAATCACTTAAAGAACTAAAGTTTAGTTAGAAGATTTTGATTTTAAGTTGCTACAAAATTCTGTTCTTCAAGTAAATAACTTATAGAACAAAAGTAGTTATTTTAGAATTTCAATTTTAAACTATTAACAAAATTCTGATCTTCAATTAAATAACTTATAGAACAAAAGTAGTTATTTTAGAGTTTTCAATTTTAAACTATTAACAAAATTCTGATCTTCAAGTAAATAACTTATAGAACAGAAGTAGTTAATTTAGAGTTTTTAATTTTAAACTACTAACAAAATGCAGATCTTCAAGTAAATAACTTAAAGAACTAAAGTATTAGTTAGAAGATTTTGACTTTACATTGCTACAAAATTCTGTTCTTCAAGTAAATAACTTATAGAACAAAAGTAGTTATTTTAGGGTTTTCAATTTTAAACTATTAACAAAATTCTGATCTTCAAGTAAATAACTTAAGGAACTAAAGTATTAATTAGAAGATTTTGATTTTAAATTGCTACAAAATTCTGTTCTACAAGTAAATAACTTATAGAACTAAAGTAGGTATTTTAGAGTTTTTAATTTTAAACTATTAACAATATTCTGATCTTCAAGTAAATAACTTATAGAACAAAAGTAGTTATTTTAGGGTTTTCAATTTTAAACTATTAACACAATTCTGATCTTCAAGTAAATAACTTAAGGAACTAAAGTATTAGTTAGAAGATTTTGACTTTACATTGCTACAAAATTCTGTTCTTCAAGTAAATAACTTATAGAACAAAAGTAGTTATTTTAGGGTTTTCAATTTTAAACTATTAACAAAATTCTGATCTTCAAGTAAATAACTTATAGAACAAAAGTAGTTATTTTAGGGTTTTCAATTTTAAACTATTAACAAAATTCTGATCTTCAAGTAAATAACTTAAGGAACTAAAGTATTAGTTAGAAGATTTTGACTTTACATTGCTACAAAATTCTGTTCTTCAAGTAAATAACTTATAGAACAAAAGTAGTTATTTTAGGGTTTTCAATTTTAAACTATTAACAAAATTCTGATCTTCAAGTAAATAACTTAAGGAACTAAAGTATTAGCTAGAAGATTTTGATTTTAAATTGCTACAAAATTCTGTTCTACAAGTAAATAACTTATAGAACAAAAGTAGTTATTTTAGGGTTTTCAATTGTAAACTATTAACAAAATACTGATCTTCATGTAAATAACTTATAGAACAAAAGTAGTTATTTTAGGGTTTTCAATTTTAAACTATTAACAAAATACTGATCTTCAAGTAAATAACTTATAGAACAGAAGTAGTTAATTTAGAGTTTTTAATTTTAAACTATTAACAAAATGCAGATCTTCAAGTAAATAACTTATAGAACAAAAGTAGTTATTTTAGGGTTTTCAATTTTAAACTATTAGCAAAATTCTGATCTTCAAGTAAATAACTTAAAGAACTAAAGTATTAGTTAGAAGATTTTGATTTTACATTGCTACAAAATTCTGTTCTTCAAGTAAATAACTTATAGAACAAAAGTAGTTATTTTAGAGTTTTCAATTTTAAACTATTAACAATATTCTGATCTTCAAGTAAATAACTTATAGAACAGAAGTAGTTAATTTAGAGTTTTTAATTTTAAACTATTAACAAAATGCAGATCTTCAAGTAAATAACTTATAGAACAAAAGTAATTAATTTAGAGTTTTTAATTTTAAACTATTAACAAAATTCTGATCTTCAAGTAAATAACTTAAAGAACTAAAGTTTAGTTAGAAGATTTTGATTTTAAGTTGCTACAAAATTCTGTTCTTCAAGTAAATAACTTATAGAACAAAAGTAGTTATTTTAGAGTTTTCAATTTTAAACTATTAACAAAATTCTGATCTTCAAGTAAATAACTTATAGAACAGAAGTAGTTAATTTAGAGTTTTTAATTTTAAACTACTAACAAAATGCAGATCTTCAAGTAAATAACTTATAGAACAAAATTAGTTATTTTAGAGTTTTCAATTTTAAACTATTAACAAAATTCTGATCTTCAAGTAAATAACTTATAGAACAGAAGTAGTTAATTTAGAGTTTTCAATTTTAAACTATTATAAAATTCTGATCTTCAAGTAAATAACTTAAAGAACTAAAGTATTAGATAGAAGATTTCGACTTTACATTGCTACAAAATTCTGTTCTTTAACTAGATAACTTATAGAACAAAAGTAGTTATTTTAGGGTTTTCAATTTTAAACTATTAACAAAATTCTGATCTTCAAGTAAATAACTTATTGAACTAAAGTAGTTATTTTAGAGTTTTCAATTTTAAACTATTAACAATATTCTGATCTTCAAGTAAATAACTTATAGAACAAAAGTAGTTATTTTAGGGTTTTCAATTTTAAACTATTAACAAAATTCTTATCTTCAAGTAAATAACTTATAGAACAGAAGTTGTTAATTTAGAGTTTTTAATTTTAAACTATTAACAAAATCCAGATCTTCAATTAAATAACTTATAGAACGAACGTAGTCATTTTAGTATTTTCAATTTTGAACTATTAACAAAATTCTGATCTTCAAGTAAATAACTTATAGAACAAAAGTAGTTATTTTAGAGTTTTTAATTTTAAACTATTACCAAAATCCAGATCTTCAATTAAATAACTAAAAGAACAAAAGTAGTTAGATTATAGCTTTAATTTTAAACTATTAACAAAATGCAGATCTTCAAGTAAATAACTTATAGAACAAAAGTAGTTATTTTAGGGTTTCCAATTTGAAACTATTAGCAAAATTCTGATCTTCAAGTAAATAACTTAAAGAACTAAAGTATTACTTAGAAGATTTTGATTTTACATTGCCACAAAATTCTGTTCTTCAAGTAAATAACTTATAGAACAAAAGTAGTTATTTTAGGGTTTTCAAATTTTAAACTATTAACAAAATTCTGATCTTCAAGTAAATAACTTAAGGAACTAAAGTATTCGTTAGAAGATTTTGATTTTAAATTGCTACAAAATTATGTCCTACAAGTAAATAACTTATAGAACAAAAGTAGTTATTTTAGAGTTTTCAATTTTAAACTATTTACGATATTCTGATCTTCAAGTAAATAACTTATAGAAGAGAAGTAGTTATTTTAGGGTTTTCAATTTTAAACTATTAACAAAATACTGATCTTCATGTAAATAACTTATAGAACAGAAGTAGTTAATTTAGAGTTTTTAATTTTAAACTATTAACAAAATGCAGATCTTCAAGTAAATAACTTATAGAACAAGAGTAGTTATTTTAGGGTTTTCAATTTTAAACTATTAGCAAAATTCTGATCTTCAAGTAAATAACTTAAAGAACTAAAGTATTAGTTAGAAGATTTTGATTTTACATTGCTATAAAATTCTGTTCTTCAAGTAAATAACTTATAGAACAAAAGTAGTTATTTTAGAGTTTTCAATTTTAAACTATTAACAATATTCTGATCTTCAAGTAAATAACTTATAGAACAGAAGTAGTTAATTTAGAGTTTTCAATTTTAAACTATTAACAAAATGCAGATCTTCAAGTAAATAACTTATAGAACAAAATTAGTTATTTTAGGGTTTTCAATTTTAAACTATTATAAAATTCTGATCTTCAAGTAAATAACTTAAAGAACTAAAGTATTAGTTAGAAGATTTTGCCTTTACATTGCTACAAAATTTTGTTCTTCAAGTAAATAACTTATAGAACAGAAGTAGTTATTTTAGGGTTTTCAATTTTAAACTATTAACAAAATTCTGATCTTCAAGTAAATAACTTAAGGAACTAAAGTATTAGTTAGAAGATTTTGATTTTAAATTGCTACAAAATTCTGTTCTACAAGTAAATAACTTATAGAACTAAAGTAGTTATTTTAGAGTTTTCAATTTTAAACTATTAACAATATTCTGATCTTCAAGTAAATAACTTATAGAACAAAAGTAGTTATTTTAGGGTTTTCAATTTTAAACTATTAACAAAATTCTGATCTTCAAGTAAATAACTTCAGGAACTAAAGTATTAGCTAGAAGAATTTGATTTTAAATTGCTACAAAATTCTGTTCTACAAGTAAATAACTTATAGAACAAAAGTAGTTATTTTAGGGTTTTCAATTTTAAACTATTAACAAAATACTGATCTTCAAGTAAATAACTTATAGAACAGAAGTAGTTAATTTAGAGTTTTTAATTTTAAACTATTAACAAAATGCAGATCTTCAAGTAAATAACTTATAGAACAAAAGTAGTTATTTTAGGGTTTTCAATTTTAAACTATTAACAAAATACTGATCTTCATATACTTAACTTATAGAACAGAAATACTTAATTTAGGGTTTTTAATTTTAAACTATTAACAAAATGCAGATCTTCAAGTAAATAACTTATAGAACAAAAGTAGTTATTTTAGGGTTTTCAATTTGAAACTATTAGCAAAATTCTGATCTTCAAGTAAATAACTTAAAGAACTAAAGTATTAGTTAGAAGATTTTGATTTTACATTGCTACAAAATTCTGTTCTTCAAGTAAATAACTTATAGAACAAAAGTAGTTATTTTAGAGTCTTCAATTTTAAACTATTAACAATATTCTGATCTTCAAGTAAATAACTTATAGAACAGAAGTAGTTAATTTAGAGTTTTTAATTTTTAACTATTAACAAAATGCAGATCTTCAAGTAAATAACTTATAGAACAAAAGTAGTTATTTTGGGGTTTTCAATTTTAAACTATTAACAAAATACTGATCTTCATGTAAATAACTTATAGAACAGAAGTAGTTAATTTAGAGTTTTTAATTTTAAACTATTAACAAAATGCAGATCTTCAAGTAAATAACTTATAGAACAAAAGTAGTTATTTTAGGGTTTTCAATTTTAAACTATTAACAAAATTCTGATCTTCAAGTAAATAACTTAAGGAACTAAAGTATTAGTTAGAAGATTTTGATTTTAAATTGCTACAAAATTATGTCCTACAAGTAAATAACTTATAGAACAAAAGTAGTTATTTTAGAGTTTTCAATTTTAAACTATTAACAATATTCTGATCTTCAAGTAAATAACTTATAGAACAGAAGTAGTTATTTTAGGGTTTTCAATTTTAAACTATTAACAAAATACTGATCATCATGTAAATAACTTATAGAACAGAAGTAGTTAATTTAGGGTTTTTAATTTTAAACTATTAACAAAATGCAGATCTTCAAGTAAATAACTTATAGAACAAGAGTAGTTATTTTAGGGTTTTCAATTTTAAACTATTAGCAAAATTCTGATCTTCAAGTAAATAACTTATAGAACAGAAGTAGTTAATTTAGAGTTTTTAATTTTAAACTATTAACAAAATGCAGATCTTCAAGTAAATAACTTATAGAACAAAAGTAGTTATTTTAGGGTTTTCAATTTTTAACTATTAACAAAATACTGATCTTCATATACTTAACTTATAGAACAGAAATACTTAATTTAGAGTTTTTAACTTTAAACTATTAACAAAATGCAGATCTTCAAGTAAATAACTTATAGAACAAAAGTAGTTATTTTAGGGTTTTCAATTTTAAACTATTAGCAAAATTCTGATCTTCAAGTAAATAACTTAAAGAACTAAAGTATTAGTTAGAAGATTTTGATTTTACATTGCTACAAAATTCTGTTCTTCAAGTAAATAACTTATAGAACAAAAGTAGCTATTTTAGAGTTTTCAATTTTAAACTATTAACAATATTCTGATCTTCAAGTAAATAACTTATAGAACAGAAGTAGTTAATTTAGAGTTTTTAATTTTAAACTATTAACAAAATTCTGATCTTCAAGTAAATCACTTAAAGAACTAAAGTTTAGTTAGAAGATTTTGATTTTAAGTTGCTACAAAATTCTGTTCTTCAAGTAAATAACTTATAGAACAAAAGTAGTTATTTTAGAATTTCAATTTTAAACTATTAACAAAATTCTGATCTTCAATTAAATAACTTATAGAACAAAAGTAGTTATTTTAGAGTTTTCAATTTTAAACTATTAACAAAATTCTGATCTTCAAGTAAATAACTTATAGAACAGAAGTAGTTAATTTAGAGTTTTTAATTTTAAACTACTAACAAAATGCAGATCTTCAAGTAAATAACTTAAAGAACTAAAGTATTAGTTAGAAGATTTTAACTTACAATTGCTACAAAATTCTGTTCTTCAAGTAAATAACTTATAGAACAAAAGTAGTTATTTTAGGGTTTTCAATTTTAAACTATTAACAAAATTCTGATCTTCAAGTAAATAACTTAAGGAACTAAAGTATTAATTAGAAGATTTTGATTTTAAATTGCTACAAAATTCTGTTCTACAAGTAAATAACTTATAGAACTAAAGTAGGTATTTTAGAGTTTTTAATTTTAAACTATTAACAATATTCTGATCTTCAAGTAAATAACTTATAGAACAGAAGTAGTTAATTTAGAGTTTTTAATTTTAAACTATTAACAAAATGCAGATCTTCAAGTAAATAACTTATAGAACAAAAGTAGTTATTTTAGGGTTTTCAATTTTTAACTATTAACAAAATACTGATCTTCATATACTTAACTTATAGAACAGAAATACTTAATTTAGAGTTTTTAACTTTAAACTATTAACAAAATGCAGATCTTCAAGTAAATAACTTATAGAACAAAAGTAGTTATTTTAGGGTTTTCAATTTTAAACTATTAGCAAAATTCTGATCTTCAAGTAAATAACTTAAAGAACTAAAGTATTAGTTAGAAGATTTTGATTTTACATTGCTACAAAATTCTGTTCTTCAAGTAAATAACTTATAGAACAAAAGTAGCTATTTTAGAGTTTTCAATTTTAAACTATTAACAATATTCTGATCTTCAAGTAAATAACTTATAGAACAGAAGTAGTTAATTTAGAGTTTTTAATTTTAAACTATTAACAAAATTCTGATCTTCAAGTAAATCACTTAAAGAACTAAAGTTTAGTTAGAAGATTTTGATTTTAAGTTGCTACAAAATTCTGTTCTTCAAGTAAATAACTTATAGAACAAAAGTAGTTATTTTAGAATTTCAATTTTAAACTATTAACAAAATTCTGATCTTCAATTAAATAACTTATAGAACAAAAGTAGTTATTTTAGAGTTTTCAATTTTAAACTATTAACAAAATTCTGATCTTCAAGTAAATAACTTATAGAACAGAAGTAGTTAATTTAGAGTTTTTAATTTTAAACTACTAACAAAATGCAGATCTTCAAGTAAATAACTTAAAGAACTAAAGTATTAGTTAGAAGATTTTGACTTTACATTGCTACAAAATTCTGTTCTTCAAGTAAATAACTTATAGAACAAAAGTAGTTATTTTAGGGTTTTCAATTTTAAACTATTAACAAAATTCTGATCTTCAAGTAAATAACTTAAGGAACTAAAGTATTAATTAGAAGATTTTGATTTTAAATTGCTACAAAATTCTGTTCTACAAGTAAATAACTTATAGAACTAAAGTAGGTATTTTAGAGTTTTTAATTTTAAACTATTAACAATATTCTGATCTTCAAGTAAATAACTTATAGAACAAAAGTAGTTATTTTAGGGTTTTCAATTTTAAACTATTAACACAATTCTGATCTTCAAGTAAATAACTTAAGGAACTAAAGTATTAGTTAGAAGATTTTGACTTTACATTGCTACAAAATTCTGTTCTTCAAGTAAATAACTTATAGAACAAAAGTAGTTATTTTAGGGTTTTCAATTTTAAACTATTAACAAAATTCTGATCTTCAAGTAAATAACTTATAGAACAAAAGTAGTTATTTTAGGGTTTTCAATTTTAAACTATTAACAAAATTCTGATCTTCAAGTAAATAACTTAAGGAACTAAAGTATTAGTTAGAAGATTTTGACTTTACATTGCTACAAAATTCTGTTCTTCAAGTAAATAACTTATAGAACAAAAGTAGTTATTTTAGGGTTTTCAATTTTAAACTATTAACAAAATTCTGATCTTCAAGTAAATAACTTAAGGAACTAAAGTATTAGCTAGAAGATTTTGATTTTAAATTGCTACAAAATTCTGTTCTACAAGTAAATAACTTATAGAACAAAAGTAGTTATTTTAGGGTTTTCAATTGTAAACTATTAACAAAATACTGATCTTCATGTAAATAACTTATAGAACAAAAGTAGTTATTTTAGGGTTTTCAATTTTAAACTATTAACAAAATACTGATCTTCAAGTAAATAACTTATAGAACAGAAGTAGTTAATTTAGAGTTTTTAATTTTAAACTATTAACAAAATGCAGATCTTCAAGTAAATAACTTATAGAACAAAAGTAGTTATTTTAGGGTTTTCAATTTTAAACTATTAGCAAAATTCTGATCTTCAAGTAAATAACTTAAAGAACTAAAGTATTAGTTAGAAGATTTTGATTTTACATTGCTACAAAATTCTGTTCTTCAAGTAAATAACTTATAGAACAAAAGTAGTTATTTTAGAGTTTTCAATTTTAAACTATTAACAATATTCTGATCTTCAAGTAAATAACTTAAGGAACTAAAGTATTAGTTAGAAGATTTTGATTTTAAATTGCTACAAAATTCTGTTCTACAAGTAAATAACTTATAGAACTAAAGTAGTTATTTTAGAGTTTTCAATTTTAAACTATTAACAATATTCTGATCTTCAAGTAAATAACTTATAGAACAAAAGTAGTTATTTTAGGGTTTTCAATTGTAAACTATTAACAAAATACTGATCTTCATGTAAATAACTTATAGAACAAAAGTAGTTATTTTAGGGTTTTCAATTTTAAACTATTAACAAAATACTGATCTTCAAGTAAATAACTTATAGAACAGAAGTAGTTAATTTAGAGTTTTTAATTTTAAACTATTAACAAAATGCAGATCTTCAAGTAAATAACTTATAGAACAAAAGTAGTTATTTTAGGGTTTTCAATTTTTAACTATTAACAAAATACTGATCTTCATATACTTAACTTATAGAACAGAAATACTTAATTTAGAGTTTTTAATTTTAAACTATTAACAAAATGCAGATCTTCAAGTAAATAACTTATAGAACAGAAGTAGTTAGTTTAGAGTTTTTAATTTTAAACTATTAACAAAATGCAGATCTTCAAGTAAATAACTTATAGAACAAAAGTAGTTATTTTAGGGTTTTCAATGTTAAACTATTAACAAAATACTGATCTTCATATACTTAACTTATAGAACAGAAATACTTAATTTAGAGTTTTTAATTTTAAACTATTAACAAAATGCAGATCTTCAAGTAAATAACTTATAGAACAAAAGTAGTTATTTTAGGGTTTTCAATTTTAAACTATTAGCAAAATTCTGATCTTCAAGTAAATAACTTAAAGAACTAAAGTATTAGTTAGAAGATTTTGATTTTACATTGCTACAAAATTCTGTTCTTCAAGTAAATAACTTATAGAACAAAAGTAGTTATTTTAGAGTTTTCAATTTTAAACTATTAACAATATTCTGATCTTCAAGTAAATAACTTATAGAACAGAAGTAGTTAATTTAGAGTTTTTAATTTTAAACTATTAACAAAATGCAGATCTTCAAGTAAATAACTTATAGAACAAAAGTAGTTAATTTAGAGTTTTTAATTTTAAACTATTAACAAAATTCTGATCTTCAAGTAAATCACTTAAAGAACTAAAGTTTAGTTAGAAGATTTTGATTTTAAGTTGCTACAAAATTGTGTTCTTCAAGTAAATAACTTATAGAACAAAAGTAGTTATTTTAGAGTTTTCAATTTTAAACTATTAACAAAATTCTGATCTTCAAGTAAATAACTTATAGAACAGAAGTAGTTAATTTAGAGTTTTTAATTTTAAACTATTAACAAAATTCTGATCTTCAAGTAAATAACTTAAAGAACTAAAGTTTAGTTAGACGATTTTGATTTTAAGTTGCTATAAAATTCTGTTCTTCAAGTAAATAACTTATAGAACAAAAGTAGTTATTTTAGAGTTTTCAATTTTAAACTATTAACAAAATTCTGATCTTCAAGTAAATAACTTATAGAACAGAAGTAGTTAATTTAGAGTTTTTAATTTTAAACTACTAACAAAATGCAGATCTTCAAGTAAATAACTTAAAGAACTAAAGTATTAGTTAGAAGATTTTGACTTTACATTGCTACAAAATTCTGTTCTTCAAGTAAATAACTTATAGAACAAAAGTAGTTATTTTAGGGTTTTCAATTTTAAACTATTAACAAAATTCTGATCTTCAAGTAAATAACTTAAGGAACTAAAGTATTAATTAGAAGATTTTGATTTTAAATTGCTACAAAATTATGTTCTACAAGTAAATAACTTATAGAACAAAAGTAGTTATTTTAGAGTTTTCAATTTTAAACTATTTACAATATTCTGATCTACAAGTAAATAACTTATAGAAGAGAAGTAGTTATTTTAGGGTTTTCAATTTTAAACTATTAACAAAATACTGATCTTCATGTAAATAACTTATAGAACAGAAGTAGTTAATTTAGAGTTTTTAATTTTAAACTATTAACAAAATGCAGATCTTCAAGTAAATAACTTATAGAACAAGAGTAGTTATTTTAGGGTTTTCAATTTTAAACTATTAGCAAAATTCTGATCTTCAAGTAAATAACTTAAAGAACTAAAGTATTAGTTAGAAGATTTTGATTTTACATTGCTACAAAATTCTGTTCTTCAAGTAAATAACTTATAGAACAAAAGTAGTTATTTTAGAGTTTTCAATTTTAAACTATTAACAATATTCTGATCTTCAAGTAAATAACTTATAGAACAGAAGTAGTTAATTTAGAGTTTTTAATTTTAAACTATTAACAAAATGCAGATCTTCAAGTAAATAACTTATAGAACAAAATTAGTTATTTTAGGGTTTTCAATTTTAAACTATTATAAAATTCTGATCTTCAAGTAAATAACTTAAAGAACTAAAGTATTAGTTAGAAGATTTTGCCTTTACATTGCTACAAAATTTTGTTCTTCAAGTAAATAACTTATAGAACAGAAGTAGTTATTTTAGGGTTTTCAATTTTAAACTATTAACTAAATTCTGATCTTCAAGTAAATAACTTAAGGAACTAAAGTATTAGTTAGAAGATTTTGATTTTAAATTGCTACAAAATTCTGTTCTACAAGTAAATAACTTATAGAACTAAAGTAGTTATTTTAGAGTTTTCAATTTTAAACTATTAACAATATTCTGATCTTCAAGTAAATAACTTATAGAACAAAAGTAGTTATTTTAGGGTTTTCAATTTTAAACTATTAACAAAATTCTGATCTTCAAGTAAATAACTTAAGGAACTAAAGTATTAGCTAGAAGATTTTGATTTTAAATTGCTACAAAATTCTGTTCTACAAGTAAATAACTTATAGAACAAAAGTAGTTATTTTAGGGTTTTCAATTGTAAACTATTAACAAAATACTGATCTTCATGTAAATAACTTATAGAACAAAAGTAGTTATTTTAGGGTTTTCAATTTTAAACTATTAACACAATTCTGATCTTCAAGTAAATAACTTAAGGAACTAAAGTATTAGTTAGAAGATTTTGACTTTACATTGCTACAAAATTCTGTTCTTCAAGTAAATAACTTATAGAACAAAAGTAGTTATTTTAGGGTTTTCAATTTTAAACTATTAACAAAATTCTGATCTTCAAGTAAATAACTTATAGAACAAAAGTAGTTATTTTAGGGTTTTCAATTTTAAACTATTAACAAAATTCTGATCTTCAAGTAAATAACTTAAGGAACTAAAGTATTAGTTAGAAGATTTTGACTTTACATTGCTACAAAATTCTGTTCTTCAAGTAAATAACTTATAGAACAAAAGTAGTTATTTTAGGGTTTTCAATTTTAAACTATTAACAAAATTCTGATCTTCAAGTAAATAACTTAAGGAACTAAAGTATTAGTTAGAAGATTTTGACTTTACATTGCTACAAAATTCTGTTCTTCAAGTAAATAACTTATAGAACAAAAGTAGTTATTTTAGGGTTTTCAATTTTAAACTATTAACAAAATTCTGATCTTCAAGTAAATAACTTAAGGAACTAAAGTATTAGCTAGAAGATTTTGATTTTAAATTGCTACAAAATTCTGTTCTACAAGTAAATAACTTATAGAACAAAAGTAGTTATTTTAGGGTTTTCAATTTTAAACTATTAACAAAATACTGATCTTCAAGTAAATAACTTATAGAACAGAAGTAGTTAATTTAGAGTTTTTAATTTTAAACTATTAACAAAATGCAGATCTTCAAGTAAATAACTTATAGAACAAAAGTAGTTATTTTAGGGTTTTCAATTTTAAACTATTAGCAAAATTCTGATCTTCAAGTAAATAACTTAAAGAACTAAAGTATTAGTTAGAAGATTTTGATTTTACATTGCTACAAAATTCTGTTCTTCAAGTAAATAACTTATAGAACAAAAGTAGTTATTTTAGAGTTTTCAATTTTAAACTATTAACAATATTCTGATCTTCAAGTAAATAACTTAAGGAACTAAAGTATTAGTTAGAAGATTTTGATTTTAAATTGCTACAAAATTCTGTTCTACAAGTAAATAACTTATAGAAGAGAAGTAGTTATTTTAGGGTTTTCAATTTTAAACTATTAACAAAATACTGATCTTCATGTAAATAACTTATAGAACAGAAGTAGTTAATTTAGAGTTTTTAATTTTAAACTATTAACAAAATGCAGATCTTCAAGTAAATAACTTATAGAACAAGAGTAGTTATTTTAGGGTTTTCAATTTTAAACTATTAGCAAAATTCTGATCTTCAAGTAAATAACTTAAAGAACTAAAGTATTAGTTAGAAGATTTTGATTTTACATTGCTACAAAATTCTGTTCTTCAAGTAAATAACTTATAGAACAAAAGTAGTTATTTTAGAGTTTTCAATTTTAAACTATTAACAATATTCTGATCTTCAAGTAAATAACTTATAGAACAGAAGTAGTTAATTTAGAGTTTTTAATTTTAAACTATTAACAAAATGCAGATCTTCAAGTAAATAACTTATAGAACAAAATTAGTTATTTTAGGGTTTTCAATTTTAAACTATTATAAAATTCTGATCTTCAAGTAAATAACTTAAAGAACTAAAGTATTAGTTAGAAGATTTTGCCTTTACATTGCTACAAAATTTTGTTCTTCAAGTAAATAACTTATAGAACAGAAGTAGTTATTTTAGGGTTTTCAATTTTAAACTATTAACTAAATTCTGATCTTCAAGTAAATAACTTAAGGAACTAAAGTATTAGTTAGAAGATTTTGATTTTAAATTGCTACAAAATTCTGTTCTACAAGTAAATAACTTATAGAACTAAAGTAGTTATTTTAGAGTTTTCAATTTTAAACTATTAACAATATTCTGATCTTCAAGTAAATAACTTATAGAACAAAAGTAGTTATTTTAGGGTTTTCAATTTTAAACTATTAACAAAATTCTGATCTTCAAGTAAATAACTTAAGGAACTAAAGTATTAGCTAGAAGATTTTGATTTTAAATTGCTACAAAATTCTGTTCTACAAGTAAATAACTTATAGAACAAAAGTAGTTATTTTAGGGTTTTCAATTGTAAACTATTAACAAAATACTGATCTTCATGTAAATAACTTATAGAACAAAAGTAGTTATTTTAGGGTTTTCAATTTTAAACTATTAACACAATTCTGATCTTCAAGTAAATAACTTAAGGAACTAAAGTATTAGTTAGAAGATTTTGACTTTACATTGCTACAAAATTCTGTTCTTCAAGTAAATAACTTATAGAACAAAAGTAGTTATTTTAGGGTTTTCAATTTTAAACTATTAACAAAATTCTGATCTTCAAGTAAATAACTTATAGAACAAAAGTAGTTATTTTAGGGTTTTCAATTTTAAACTATTAACAAAATTCTGATCTTCAAGTAAATAACTTAAGGAACTAAAGTATTAGTTAGAAGATTTTGACTTTACATTGCTACAAAATTCTGTTCTTCAAGTAAATAACTTATAGAACAAAAGTAGTTATTTTAGGGTTTTCAATTTTAAACTATTAACAAAATTCTGATCTTCAAGTAAATAACTTAAGGAACTAAAGTATTAGTTAGAAGATTTTGACTTTACATTGCTACAAAATTCTGTTCTTCAAGTAAATAACTTATAGAACAAAAGTAGTTATTTTAGGGTTTTCAATTTTAAACTATTAACAAAATTCTGATCTTCAAGTAAATAACTTAAGGAACTAAAGTATTAGCTAGAAGATTTTGATTTTAAATTGCTACAAAATTCTGTTCTACAAGTAAATAACTTATAGAACAAAAGTAGTTATTTTAGGGTTTTCAATTTTAAACTATTAACAAAATACTGATCTTCAAGTAAATAACTTATAGAACAGAAGTAGTTAATTTAGAGTTTTTAATTTTAAACTATTAACAAAATGCAGATCTTCAAGTAAATAACTTATAGAACAAAAGTAGTTATTTTAGGGTTTTCAATTTTAAACTATTAGCAAAATTCTGATCTTCAAGTAAATAACTTAAAGAACTAAAGTATTAGTTAGAAGATTTTGATTTTACATTGCTACAAAATTCTGTTCTTCAAGTAAATAACTTATAGAACAAAAGTAGTTATTTTAGAGTTTTCAATTTTAAACTATTAACAATATTCTGATCTTCAAGTAAATAACTTAAGGAACTAAAGTATTAGTTAGAAGATTTTGATTTTAAATTGCTACAAAATTCTGTTCTACAAGTAAATAACTTATAGAACTAAAGTAGTTATTTTAGAGTTTTCAATTTTAAACTATTAACAATATTCTGATCTTCAAGTAAATAACTTATAGAACAAAAGTAGTTATTTTAGGGTTTTCAATTGTAAACTATTAACAAAATACTGATCTTCATGTAAATAACTTATAGAACAAAAGTAGTTATTTTAGGGTTTTCAATTTTAAACTATTAACAAAATACTGATCTTCAAGTAAATAACTTATAGAACAGAAGTAGTTAATTTAGAGTTTTTAATTTTAAACTATTAACAAAATGCAGATCTTCAAGTAAATAACTTATAGAACAGAAGTAGTTAGTTTAGAGTTTTTAATTTTAAACTATTAACAAAATGCAGATCTTCAAGTAAATAACTTATAGAACAAAAGTAGTTATTTTAGGGTTTTCAATGTTAAACTATTAACAAAATACTGATCTTCATATACTTAACTTATAGAACAGAAATACTTAATTTAGAGTTTTTAATTTTAAACTATTAACAAAATGCAGATCTTCAAGTAAATAACTTATAGAACAAAAGTAGTTATTTTAGGGTTTTCAATTTTAAACTATTAGCAAAATTCTGATCTTCAAGTAAATAACTTAAAGAACTAAAGTATTAGTTAGAAGATTTTGATTTTACATTGCTACAAAATTCTGTTCTTCAAGTAAATAACTTATAGAACAAAAGTAGTTATTTTAGAGTTTTCAATTTTAAACTATTAACAATATTCTGATCTTCAAGTAAATAACTTATAGAACAGAAGTAGTTAATTTAGAGTTTTTAATTTTAAACTATTAACAAAATGCAGATCTTCAAGTAAATAACTTATAGAACAAAAGTAGTTAATTTAGAGTTTTTAATTTTAAACTATTAACAAAATTCTGATCTTCAAGTAAATCACTTAAAGAACTAAAGTTTAGTTAGAAGATTTTGATTTTAAGTTGCTACAAAATTGTGTTCTTCAAGTAAATAACTTATAGAACAAAAGTAGTTATTTTAGAGTTTTCAATTTTAAACTATTAACAAAATTCTGATCTTCAAGTAAATAACTTATAGAACAGAAGTAGTTAATTTAGAGTTTTTAATTTTAAACTATTAACAAAATTCTGATCTTCAAGTAAATAACTTAAAGAACTAAAGTTTAGTTAGACGATTTTGATTTTAAGTTGCTATAAAATTCTGTTCTTCAAGTAAATAACTTATAGAACAAAAGTAGTTATTTTAGAGTTTTCAATTTTAAACTATTAACAAAATTCTGATCTTCAAGTAAATAACTTATAGAACAGAAGTAGTTAATTTAGAGTTTTTAATTTTAAACTACTAACAAAATGCAGATCTTCAAGTAAATAACTTAAAGAACTAAAGTATTAGTTAGAAGATTTTGACTTTACATTGCTACAAAATTCTGTTCTTCAAGTAAATAACTTATAGAACAAAAGTAGTTATTTTAGGGTTTTCAATTTTAAACTATTAACAAAATTCTGATCTTCAAGTAAATAACTTAAGGAACTAAAGTATTAATTAGAAGATTTTGATTTTAAATTGCTACAAAATTCTGTTCTACAAGTAAATAACTTATAGAACAAAAGTAGTTATTTTAGAGTTTTCAATTTTAAACTATTTACAATATTCTGATCTACAAGTAAATAACTTATAGAAGAGAAGTAGTTATTTTAGGGTTTTCAATTTTAAACTATTAACAAAATACTGATCTTCATGTAAATAACTTATAGAACAGAAGTAGTTAATTTAGAGTTTTTAATTTTAAACTATTAACAAAATGCAGATCTTCAAGTAAATAACTTATAGAACAAGAGTAGTTATTTTAGGGTTTTCAATTTTAAACTATTAGCAAAATTCTGATCTTCAAGTAAATAACTTAAAGAACTAAAGTATTAGTTAGAAGATTTTGATTTTACATTGCTACAAAATTCTGTTCTTCAAGTAAATAACTTATAGAACAAAAGTAGTTATTTTAGAGTTTTCAATTTTAAACTATTAACAATATTCTGATCTTCAAGTAAATAACTTATAGAACAGAAGTAGTTAATTTAGAGTTTTTAATTTTAAACTATTAACAAAATGCAGATCTTCAAGTAAATAACTTATAGAACAAAATTAGTTATTTTAGGGTTTTCAATTTTAAACTATTATAAAATTCTGATCTTCAAGTAAATAACTTAAAGAACTAAAGTATTAGTTAGAAGATTTTGCCTTTACATTGCTACAAAATTTTGTTCTTCAAGTAAATAACTTATAGAACAGAAGTAGTTATTTTAGGGTTTTCAATTTTAAACTATTAACTAAATTCTGATCTTCAAGTAAATAACTTAAGGAACTAAAGTATTAGTTAGAAGATTTTGATTTTAAATTGCTAAAAAATTCTGTTCTACAAGTAAATAACTTATAGAACTAAAGTAGTTATTTTAGAGTTTTCAATTTTAAACTATTAACAATATTCTGATCTTCAAGTAAATAACTTATAGAACAAAAGTAGTTATTTTAGGGTTTTCAATTTTAAACTATTAACAAAATTCTGATCTTCAAGTAAATAACTTAAGGAACTAAAGTATTAGCTAGAAGATTTTGATTTTAAATTGCTACAAAATTCTGTTCTACAAGTAAATAACTTATAGAACAAAAGTAGTTATTTTAGGGTTTTCAATTGTAAACTATTAACAAAATACTGATCTTCATGTAAATAACTTATAGAACAAAAGTAGTTATTTTAGGGTTTTCAATTTTAAACTATTAACAAAATACTGATCTTCAAGTAAATAACTTATAGAACAGAAGTAGTTAATTTAGAGTTTTTAATTTTAAACTATTAACAAAATGCAGATCTTCAAGTAAATAACTTATAGAACACAAGTAGTTATTTTAGGGTTTTCAATTTTAAACTATTAACAAAATACTGATCTTCATATACTTAACTTATAGAACAGAAATACTTAATTTAGGGTTTTTAATTTTAAACTATTAACAAAATGCAGATCTTCAAGTAAATAACTTATAGAACAAAAGTAGTTATTTTAGGGTTTTCAATTTGAAACTATTAGCAAAATTCTGATCTTCAAGTAAATAACTTAAAGAACTAAAGTATTAGTTAGAAGATTTTGATTTTACATTGCTACAAAATTCTGTTCTTCAAGTAAATAACTTATAGAACAAAAGTAGTTATTTTAGAGTCTTCAATTTTAAACTATTAACAATATTCTGATCTTCAAGTAAATAACTTATAGAACAGAAGTAGTTAATTTAGAGTTTTTAATTTTAAACTATTAACAAAATGCAGATCTTCAAGTAAATAACTTATAGAACAAAAGTAGTTATTTTGGGGTTTTCAATTTTAAACTATTAACAAAATACTGATCTTCATGTAAATAACTTATAGAACAGAAGTAGTTAATTTAGAGTTTTTAATTTTAAACTATTAACAAAATGCAGATCTTCAAGTAAATAACTTATAGAACAAAAGTAGTTATTTTAGGGTTTTCAATTTTAAACTATTAACAAAATTCTGATCTTCAAGTAAATAACTTAAGGAACTAAAGTATTAGTTAGAAGATTTTGATTTTAAATTGCTACAAAATTATGTCCTACAAGTAAATAACTTATAGAACAAAAGTAGTTATTTTAGAGTTTTCAATTTTAAACTATTAACAATATTCTGATCTTCAAGTAAATAACTTATAGAACAGAAGTAGTTATTTTAGGGTTTTCAATTTTAAACTATTAACAAAATACTGATCTTCATGTAAATAACTTATAGAACAGAAGTAGTTAATTTAGAGTTTTTAATTTTAAACTATTAACAAAATGCAGATCTTCAAGTAAATAACTTATAGAACAAGAGTAGTTATTTTAGGGTTTTCAATTTTAAACTATTAGCAAAATTCTGATCTTCAAGTAAATAACTTAAAGAACTAAAGTATTAGTTAGAAGATTTTGCCTTTACATTGCTACAAAATTTTGTTCTTCAAGTAAATAACTTATAGAACAGAAGTAGTTATTTTAGGGTTTTCAATTTTAAACTATTAACTAAATTCTGATCTTCATGTAAATAACTTAAGGAACTAAAGTATTAGTTAGAAGATTTTGATTTTAAATTGCTACAAAATTCTGTTCTACAAGTAAATAACTTATAGAACTAAAGTAGTTATTTTAGAGTTTTCAATTTTAAACTATTAACAATATTCTGATCTTCAAGTAAATAACTTATAGAACAAAAGTAGTTATTTTAGGGTTTTCAATTTTAAACTATTAACAAAATTCTGATCTTCAAGTAAATAACTTAAGGAACTAAAGTATTAGCTAGAAGATTTTGATTTTAAATTGCTACAAAATTCTGTTCTACAAGTAAATAACTTATAGAACAAAAGTAGTTATTTTAGGGTTTTCAATTGTAAACTATTAACAAAATACTGATCTTCATGTAAATAACTTATAGAACAAAAGTAGTTATTTTAGGGTTTTCAATTTTAAACTATTAACAAAATACTGATCTTCAAGTAAATAACTTATAGAACAGAAGTAGTTAATTTAGAGTTTTTAATTTTAAACTATTAACAAAATGCAGATCTTCAAGTAAATAACTTATAGAACACAAGTAGTTATTTTAGGGTTTTCAATTTTAAACTATTAACAAAATACTGATCTTCATATACTTAACTTATAGAACAGAAATACTTAATTTAGGGTTTTTAATTTTAAACTATTAACAAAATGCAGATCTTCAAGTAAATAACTTATAGAACAAAAGTAGTTATTTTAGGGTTTTCAATTTGAAACTATTAGCAAAATTCTGATCTTCAAGTAAATAACTTAAAGAACTAAAGTATTAGTTAGAAGATTTTGATTTTACATTGCTACAAAATTCTGTTCTTCAAGTAAATAACTTATAGAACAAAAGTAGTTATTTTAGAGTCTTCAATTTTAAACTATTAACAATATTCTGATCTTCAAGTAAATAACTTATAGAACAGAAGTAGTTAATTTAGAGTTTTTAATTTTAAACTATTAACAAAATGCAGATCTTCAAGTAAATAACTTATAGAACAAAAGTAGTTATTTTGGGGTTTTCAATTTTAAACTATTAACAAAAAACTGATCTTCATGTAAATAACTTATAGAACAGAAGTAGTTAATTTAGAGTTTTTAATTTTAAACTATTAACAAAATGCAGATCTTCAAGTAAATAACTTATAGAACAAAAGTAGTTATTTTAGGGTTTTCAATTTTAAACTATTAACAAAATTCTGATCTTCAAGTAAATAACTTAAGGAACTAAAGTATTAGTTAGAAGATTTTGATTTTAAATTGCTACAAAATTATGTCCTTCAAGTAAATAACTTATAGAACAAAAGTAGTTATTTTAGAGTTTTCAATTTTAAACTATTAACAATATTCTGATCTTCAAGTAAATAACTTATAGAACAGAAGTAGTTATTTTAGGGTTTTCAATTTTAAACTATTAACAAAATACTGATCTTCATGTAAATAACTTATAGAACAGAAGTAGTTAATTTAGAGTTTTTAATTTTAAACTATTAACAAAATGCAGATCTTCAAGTAAATAACTTATAGAACAAGAGTAGTTATTTTAGGGTTTTCAATTTTAAACTATTAGCAAAATTCTGATCTTCAAGTAAATAACTTAAAGAACTAAAGTATTAGTTAGAAGATTTTGATTTTACATTGCTACAAAATTCTGTTCTTCAAGTAAATAACTTATAGAACAAAAGTAGTTATTTTAAAGTTTTCAATTTTAAAATATTAACAATATTCTGATCTTCAAGTAAATAACTTATAGAACAGAAGTAGTTAATTTAGAGTTTTTAATTTTAAACTATTAACAAAATGCAGATCTTCAAGTAAATAACTTATAGAACAAAATTAGTTATTTTAGGGTTTTCAATTTTAAACTATTATAAAATTCTGATCTTCAAGTAAATAACTTAAAGAACTAAAGTATTAGTTAGAAGATTTTGACTTTACATTGCTACAAAATTCTGTTCTTCAAGTAAATAACTGTTGAGGATAGAATTGTTAACGGGAATCTGTATTCCAAATATTGAGGGGATTAAAAATCCTAAGCGGATAATCCAATTATATATGTAAGAAAATGTTATATAAGGAAAACGTGAGCATAGAGAAAAATAGACAAGAGTAGAGAAAATTATAGACAAGAGAGAAAAAGAGCAGATAGAAAAGAGAGACAAGAGCGAGACAAGAGCATAGAGAAAAATAGACAAGAGTAAAGAAATAGAGGAAAGAGATAAAGAGGAAATGAGAAAAGATTATAAGTAAATAAAGATTTTTAATATTACACGCAATAAAAGATCCGCTGCGCTGCTAGCTAAGTTTAACAGGTTATGGGCCCAGTTTAAATATTAAGAGAAGAATAAGAATAAATACAGAATGGACGAGAAATTTGAAAGACTAAATAATAGCAATTATCGACAATGGTCGATGCGGATGCGAGGCTTGTTGGGCCTAAGGGGCTGTTCGGAAGCACTAGATTTCAACACGAGAGAATTGAATGCTGCACAGCTGAAAAAGGAAGAAACGTGTAAGTCATTACTATATCTATCAGTAGATGACGACAATTTGGATAGCATCGAGGATTGTACAACGGCAAATGAAATATGGCATAAGCTTAAAGAAATCCACACGAAGTTCGACAGCTACCACAGCATACTGATGCTGAAGGAATTTATTAATATGGAGAAAAATGATAATGAAGATGTTCTTGAGTACACAAATCGTAGAAGCAGCTTGTATAGAAAGGTAGAAAACGCAGGCTTCAAATTTGAAAACAAAGTTTTAATGGGATTGACGCTAATAGGATTACCAAAAGAGTACGAATACTTAACACGAACCATAAAAATTGACGACGAAAAGTTAACACCAGCCGATTTAAAAATGAAATTAGCCGAAGAAGAAAGAAGGTTAAACGAAAGTAGAACGGAGAACGATGTGAAGGTATATAGGGCAACGACTACAAGGACTAACACGAGAAGAAATGGAAAACAAGAAATTAGAGATGAAATAATACAGGCAAACACAAGTCGATATGACAGATCAGAAAATGTAAAGTGTTTTAAATGCAATAGGTTTGGACACATTAGTAGAGAATGTCAAACATACAATGAACAGACGAAATATAGAAATAGGCAGCATTATGACAAGAAATCATCATATGTGAAACGTATAAACCTTGGCTGTAAATATGGAGAAAGAAAAGAAAACAAAGTATGGATTATTGACAGCGGATCTACCGACCATATGACAGGAAACAAAGAGAAGTTTCTAAATTTTAAAGAAGCAAAATACGAAATTACCTGTGCAGGAGGTACAACATTAAAGGCAGCCGGATATGGAGATATAGAAGTAAGATGGAGAAAAGAAAATGGTGGTCTTGTGGTAATTTTAGAAGATGTATTGTACGTTCCCGGTTTAAAAGTAAACCTGCTATCGACAGCGAAAATGTGTGAAAAAGGAATGGAATTTAAATTCCGGAATAATAAATGTGAAATAAGCGACAAGAATAGAAGCCTATTGTGCTTCGCTACGATTAAAGAAGGTCTGTATACAATTGTCGAAGATTATATAATTAAACCAAGAACGAATTACGTTGAAAAAGAAGCAAATTTGTGGCACCAACGGTTGGGCCACGTGAACGACAAAGATTTGAAACTATTGGGAAAAAGCCAGGAAGAACGAGTGGGAAAGTGTGATATATGTGAAACGGCAAAACCAAGAGCGAAGAGCTTCCCACGGAAAAGTGAAAACAGAAGAACGGAAATTCTGGAATTAATACACACAGATATAATGGGACCAATAAGTCCGAAATCACGAGGAGGTAATCGGTATATAATTACATTTACGGATGATTATTCAAGATATACCGAAGTGGTTCCGATCAAGACGAAAGACGAAGCCTTGAAAAAATTTGATATATACAGAAGAAAAGTTGAAAAAAGATTTGGGAAAAATATAAAAACTTTAAGAAGCGACAATGGAGGGGAGTACATAAATAAGAGGTTCGACGAATATTTAATGGAATCAGGTATTACGAGAGAACTAACGATACCTAGAACACCTCAGCAGAACGGAGTGGCAGAACGTGTAAACCAGACACTAATGAACATAGGGAGATGTTTAATGGAAGAGTCAGGCATGTATAGCGATATGTGGGCGGAGGCAACAATAACCGCTTGTTATTTAAAGAATAGAAGGCCTACGAGTGCAAATAATGGTAAAACGCCTTACGAACTATGGCACGGAAGAAAGCCAAATATAGATCACTTAAGGATTTTCGGATGCAGAGCATGGAGTATAGACGACAGGAGGAGACACAAATGGGAACCTAAAGGAAAAAGATATATATTCATAGGATATGACACGAATGCCAAAGCATACAAATTATGGGACAACGAAGAAAATCTGATAAAGATTAGTAGAAACGTTACATTAGACGAAAACGTTTTTCCACTTAAAAATCGAAAAAATGACGAAGAAAGAAAGGAGAAAGGCTACATATATTGAAATGAATTTGGAAGCGGAGAGGAATTTGAAGAATCAGACACATTGGAAGAATACAACGAAATTTATATAGAGGGCGAAAATAGAGACGAAAGCCGATCAAGAAGTAAAGAAAATAATAACAAGGAAGAAAAACGTATGCAACAAGATGAAGCGAAAATAAACAAAGAAGAACCCAGTGCGGGTAGCTCTTCAGATGATGGAAGCGTGATGCGAACAAGAAGTGGAAGACAAATCAGAAAACCGGAATGGTACAGCATGTGAAAAATTTAGGAATGGAATAAAGATTCAGGAGGAGTGTTGAGGATAGAATTGTTAACGGGAATCTGTATTCCAAATATTGAGGGGATTAAAAATCCTAAGCGGATAATCCAATTATATATGTAAGAAAATGTTATATAAGGAAAACGTGAGCATAGAGAAAAATAGACAAGAGTAGAGAAAATTATAGACAAGAGAGAAAAAGAGCAGATAGAAAAGAGAGACACGAGCGAGACAAGAGCATAGAGAAAAATAGACAAGAGTAAAGAAATAGAGGAAAGAGATAAAGAGGAAATGAGAAAAGATTATAAGTAAATAAAGATTTTTAATATTACACGCAATAAAAGATCCGCTGCGCTGCTAGCTAAGTTTAACAATAACTTATAGAACAGAAGTAGTTATTTTAGGGTTTTCAATTTTAAACTATTAACAAAATTCTGATCTTCAAGTAAATAACTTAAGGAACTAAAGTATTAGTTAGAAGATTTTGATTTTAAATTGCTACAAAATTCTGTTCTACAAGTAAATAACTTATAGAACTAAAGTAGTTATTTTAGAGTTTTCAATTTTAAACTATTAACAATATTCTGATCTTCAAGTAAATAACTTATAGAACAAAAGTAGTTATTTTAGGGTTTTCAATTTTAAACTATTAACAAAATTCTGATCTTCAAGTAAATAACTTAAGGAACTAAAGTATTAGCTAGAAGATTTTGATTTTAAATTGCTACAAAATTCTGTTCTACAAGTAAATAACTTATAGAACAAAAGTAGTTATTTTAGGGTTTTCAATTGTAAACTATTAACAAAATACTGATCTTCATGTAAATAACTTATAGAACAAAAGTAGTTATTTTAGGGTTTCAATTTTAAACTATTAACAAAATACTGATCTTCAAGTAAATAACTTATAGAACAGAAGTAGTTAATTTAGAGTTTTTAATTTTAAACTATTAACAAAATGCAGATCTTCAAGTAAATAACTTATAGAACAAAAGTAGTTATTTTAGGGTTTTCAATTTTTAACTATTAACAAAATACTGATCTTCATATACTTAACTTATAGAACAGAAATACTTAATTTAGAGTTTTTAATTTTAAACTATTAACAAAATGCAGATCTTCAAGTAAATAACTTATAGAACAAAAGTAGTTATTTTAGGGTTTTCAATTTTAAACTATTAGCAAAATTCTGATCTTCAAGTAAATAAGTTAAAGAACTAAAGTTTAGTTAGAAGATTTTGATTTTAAGTTGCTATAAAATTCTGTTCTTCAAGTAAATAACTTATAGAACAAAAGTAGTTATTTTAGAGTTTTCAATTTTAAACTATTAACAAAATTCTGATCTTCAAGTAAATAACTTATAGAACAGAAGTAGTTAATTTAGAGTTTTTAATTTTAAACTACTAACAAAATGCAGATCTTCAAGTAAATAACTTAAAGAACTAAAGTATTAGTTAGAAGATTTTGACTTTACATTGCTACAAAATTCTGTTCTTCAAGTAAATAACTTATAGAACAAAAGTAGTTATTTTAGGGTTTTCAATTTTAAACTATTAACAAAATTCTGATCTTCAAGTAAATAACTTAAGGAACTAAAGTATTAATTAGAAGATTTTGATTTTAAATTGCTACAAAATTCTGTTCTACAAGTAAATAACTTATAGAACTAAAGTAGTTATTTTAGAGTTTTTAATTTTAAACTATTAACAATATTCTGATCTTCAAGTAAATAACTTATAGAACAAAAGTAGTTATTTTATGGTTTTCAATTTTAAACTATTAACAAAATTCTGATCTTCAAGTAAATAACTTAAGGAACTAAAGTATTAGTTAGAAGATTTTGACTTTACATTGCTACAAAATTCTGTTCTTCAAGTAAATAACTTATAGAACAAAAGTAGTTATTTTAGGGTTTTCAATTTTAAACTATTAACAAAATTCTGATCTTCAAGTAAATAACTTATAGAACAAAAGTAGTTATTTTAGGGTTTTCAATTTTAAACTATTAACAAAATTCTGATCTTCAAGTAAATAACTTAAGGAACTAAAGTATTAGTTAGAAGATTTTGACTTTACATTGCTACAAAATTCTGTTCTTCAAGTAAATAACTTATAGAACAAAAGTAGTTATTTTAGGGTTTTCAATTTTAAACTATTAACAAAATGCAGATCTTCAAGTAAATAACTTAAGGAACTAAAGTATTAGCTAGAAGATTTTGATTTTAAATTGCTACAAAATTCTGTTCTACAAGTAAATAACTTATAGAACAAAAGTAGTTATTTTAGGGTTTTCAATTGTAAACTATTAACAAAATACTGATCTTCATGTAAATAACTTATAGAACAAAAGTAGTTATTTTAGGGTTTCAATTTTAAACTATTAACAAAATACTGATCTTCAAGTAAATAACTTATAGAACAGAAGTAGTTAATTTAGAGTTTTTAATTTTAAACTATTAACAAAATGCAGATCTTCAAGTAAATAACTTATAGAACAAAAGTAGTTATTTTAGGGTTTTCAATTTTTAACTATTAACAAAATACTGATCTTCATATACTTAACTTATAGAACAGAAATACTTAATTTAGAGTTTTTAATTTTAAACTATTAACAAAATGCAGATCTTCAAGTAAATAACTTATAGAACAAAAGTAGTTATTTTAGGGTTTTCAATTTTAAACTATTAGCAAAATTCTGATCTTCAAGTAAATAAGTTAAAGAACTAAAGTATTAGTTAGAAGATTTTGATTTTACATTGCTACAAAATTCTGTTCTTCAAGTAAATAACTTAGAGAACAAAAGTAGCTATTTTAGAGTTTTCAATTTTAAACTATTAACAATATTCTGATCTTCAAGTAAATAACTTATAGAACAGAAGTAGTTTATTTAGAGTTTTTAATTTTAAACTATTAACAAAATTCTGATCTTCAAGTAAATCACTTAAAGAACTAAAGTTTAGTTAGAAGATTTTGATTTTAAGTTGCTACAAAATTCTGTTCTTCAAGTAAATAACTTATAGAACAAAAGTAGTTATTTTAGAGTTTTCAATTTTAAACTATTAACAAAATTCTGATCTTCAAGTAAATAACTTATAGAACAGAAGTAGTTAATTTAGAGTTTTTAATTTTAAACTATTAACAAAATTCTGATCTTCAAGTAAATAACTTATAGAACAGAAGTAGTTAATTTAGAGTTTTTAATTTTAAACTATTAACAAAATTCTGATCTTCAAGTAAATAACTTAAAGAACTAAAGTTTAGTTAGAAGATTTTGATTTTAAGTTGCTATAAAATTCTGTTCTTCAAGTAAATAACTTATAGAACAAAAGTAGTTATTTTAGAGTTTTCAATTTTAAACTATTAACAAAATTCTGATCTTCAAGTAAATAACTTATAGAACAGAAGTAGTTAATTTAGAGTTTTTAATTTTAAACTACTAACAAAATGCAGATCTTCAAGTAAATAACTTAAAGAACTAAAGTATTAGTTAGAAGATTTTGACTTTACATTGCTACAAAATTCTGTTCTTCAAGTAAATAACTTATAGAACAAAAGTAGTTATTTTATGGTTTTCAATTTTAAACTATTAACAAAATTCTGATCTTCAAGTAAATAACTTAAGGAACTAAAGTATTAGTTAGAAGATTTTGACTTTACATTGCTACAAAATTCTGTTCTTCAAGTAAATAACTTATAGAACAAAAGTAGTTATTTTAGGGTTTTCAATTTTAAACTATTAACAAAATTCTGATCTTCAAGTAAATAACTTATAGAACAAAAGTAGTTATTTTAGGGTTTTCAATTTTAAACTATTAACAAAATTCTGATCTTCAAGTAAATAACTTAAGGAACTAAAGTATTAGTTAGAAGATTTTGACTTTACATTGCTACTAAATTCTGTTCTTCAAGTAAATAACTTATAGAACAAAAGTAGTTATTTTAGGGTTTTCAATTTTAAACTATTAACAAAATTCTGATCTTCAAGTAAATAACTTAAGGAACTAAAGTATTAGCTAGAAGATTTTGATTTTAAATTGCTACAAAATTCTGTTCTACAAGTAAATAACTTATAGAACAAAAGTAGTTATTTTAGGGTTTTCAATTGTAAACTATTAACAAAATACTGATCTTCATGTAAATAACTTATAGAACAAAAGTAGTTATTTTAGGGTTTTCAATTTTAAACTATTAACAAAATACTGATCTTCAAGTAAATAACTTATAGAACAGAAGTAGTTAATTTAGAGTTTTTAATTTTAAACTATTAACAAAATGCAGATCTTCAAGTAAATAACTTATAGAACAAAAGTAGTTATTTTAGGGTTTTCAATTGTAAACTATTAACAAAATACTGATCTTCATGTAAATAACTTATAGAACAGAAGTAGTTAGTTTAGAGTTTTTAATTTTAAACTATTAACAAAATGCAGATCTTCAAGTAAATAACTTATAGAACAAAAGTAGTTATTTTAGGGTTTTCAATGTTAAACTATTAACAAAATACTGATCTTCATATACTTAACTTATAGAACAGAAATACTTAATTTAGAGTTTTTAATTTTAAACTATTAACAAAATGCAGATCTTCAAGTAAATAACTTATAGAACAAAAGTAGTTATTTTAGGGTTTTCAATTTTAAACTATTAGCAAAATTCTGATCTTCAAGTAAATAACTTAAAGAACTAAAGTATTAGTTAGAAGATTTTGATTTTACATTGCTACAAAATTCTGTTCTTCAAGTAAATAACTTATAGAACAAAAGTAGTTATTTTAGAGTTTTCAATTTTAAACTATTAACAATATTCTGATCTTCAAGTAAATAACTTATAGAACAGAAGTAGTTAATTTAGAGTTTTTAATTTTAAACTATTAACAAAATGCAGATCTTCAAGTAAATAACTTATAGAACAAAAGTAGTTAATTTAGAGTTTTTAATTTTAAACTATTAACAAAATTCTGATCTTCAAGTAAATCACTTAAAGAACTAAAGTTTAGTTAGAAGATTTTGATTTTAAGTTGCTACAAAATTGTGTTCTACAAGTAAATAACTTATAGAACAAAAGTAGTTATTTTAGAGTTTTCAATTTTAAACTATTAACAAAATTCTGATCTTCAAGTAAATAACTTATAGAACAGAAGTAGTTAATTTAGAGTTTTTAATTTTAAACTATTAACAAAATTCTGATCTTCAAGTAAATAACTTAAAGAACTAAAGTTTAGTTAGAAGATTTTGATTTTAAGTTGCTATAAAATTCTGTTCTTCAAGTAAATAACTTATAGAACAAAAGTAGTTATTTTAGAGTGTTCAATTTTAAACTATTAACAAAATTCTGATCTTCAAGTAAATAACTTATAGAACAGAAGTAGTTAATTTAGAGTTTTTAATTTTAAACTACTAACAAAATGCAGATCTTCAAGTAAATAACTTAAAGAACTAAAGTATTAGTTAGAAGATTTTGACTTTACATTGCTACAAAATTCTGTTCTTCAAGTAAATAACTTATAGAACAAAAGTAGTTATTTTAGGGTTTTCAATTTTAAACTATTAACAAAATTCTGATCTTCAAGTAAATAACTTAAGGAACTAAAGTATTAATTAGAAGATTTTGATTTTAAATTGCTACAAAATTCTGTTCTACAAGTAAATAACTTATAGAACTAAAGTAGTTATTTTAGAGTTTTCAATTTTAAACTATTAACAATATTCTGATCTTCAAGTAAATAACTTATAGAACAAAAGTAGTTATTTTAGGGTTTTCAATTTTAAACTATTAACAAAATTCTGATCTTCAAGTAAATAACTTATAGAACAAAAGTAGTTATTTTAGGGTTTTCAATTTTAAACTATTAACAAAATTCTGATCTTCAAGTAAATAACTTAAGGAACTAAAGTATTAGTTAGAAGATTTTGACTTTACATTGCTACTAAATTCTGTTCTTCAAGTAAATAACTTATAGAACAAAAGTAGTTATTTTAGGGTTTTCAATTTTAAACTATTAACAAAATTCTGATCTTCAAGTAAATAACTTAAGGAACTAAAGTATTAGCTAGAAGATTTTGATTTTAAATTGCTACAAAATTCTGTTCTACAAGTAAATAACTTATAGAACAAAAGTAGTTATTTTAGGGTTTTCAATTGTAAACTATTAACAAAATACTGATCTTCATGTAAATAACTTATAGAACAAAAGTAGTTATTTTAGGGTTTTCAATTTTAAACTATTAACAAAATACTGATCTTCAAGTAAATAACTTATAGAACAGAAGTAGTTAATTTAGAGTTTTTAATTTTAAACTATTAACAAAATGCAGATCTTCAAGTAAATAACTTATAGAACAAAAGTAGTTATTTTAGGGTTTTCAATTGTAAACTATTAACAAAATACTGATCTTCATGTAAATAACTTATTGAACAAAAGTAGTTATTTTAGGGTTTTCAATTTTAAACTATTAACAAAATACTGATCTTCAAGTAAATAACTTATAGAACAGAAGTAGTTAGTTTAGAGTTTTTAATTTTAAACTATTAACAAAATGCAGATCTTCAAGTAAATAACTTATAGAACAAAAGTAGTTATTTTAGGGTTTTCAATGTTAAACTATTAACAAAATACTGATCTTCATATACTTAACTTATAGAACAGAAATACTTAATTTAGAGTTTTTAATTTTAAACTATTAACAAAATGCAGATCTTCAAGTAAATAACTTATAGAACAAAAGTAGTTATTTTAGGGTTTTCAATTTTAAACTATTAGCAAAATTCTGATCTTCAAGTAAATAACTTAAAGAACTAAAGTATTAGTTAGAAGATTTTGATTTTACATTGCTACAAAATTCTGTTCTTCAAGTAAATAACTTATAGAACAAAAGTAGTTATTTTAGAGTTTTCAATTTTAAACTATTAACAATATTCTGATCTTCAAGTAAATAACTTATAGAACAGAAGTAGTTAATTTAGAGTTTTTAATTTTAAACTATTAACAAAATGCAGATCTTCAAGTAAATAACTTATAGAACAAAAGTAGTTAATTTAGAGTTTTTAATTTTAAACTATTAACAAAATTCTGATCTTCAAGTAAATCACTTAAAGAACTAAAGTTTAGTTAGAAGATTTTGATTTTAAGTTGCTACAAAATTGTGTTCTACAAGTAAATAACTTATAGAACAAAAGTAGTTATTTTAGAGTTTTCAATTTTAAACTATTAACAAAATTCTGATCTTCAAGTAAATAACTTATAGAACAGAAGTAGTTAATTTAGAGTTTTTAATTTTAAACTATTAACAAAATTCTGATCTTCAAGTAAATCACTTAAAGAACTAAAGTTTAGTTAGAAGATTTTGATTTTAAGTTGCTACAAAATTGTGTTCTACAAGTAAATAACTTATAGAACAAAAGTAGTTATTTTAGAGTTTTCAATTTTAAACTATTAACAAAATTCTGATCTTCAAGTAAATAACTTATAGAACAGAAGTAGTTAATTTAGAGTTTTTAATTTTAAACTATTAACAAAATTCTGATCTTCAAGTAAATAACTTAAAGAACTAAAGTTTAGTTAGAAGATTTTGATTTTAAGTTGCTATAAAATTCTGTTTTTCAAGTAAATAACTTATAGAACAAAAGTAGTTATTTTAGAGTGTTCAATTTTAAACTATTAACAAAATTCTGATCTTCAAGTAAATAACTTATAGAACAGAAGTAGTTAATTTAGAGTTTTTAATTTTAAACTACTAACAAAATGCAGATCTTCAAGTAAATAACTTAAAGAACTAAAGTATTAGTTAGAAGATTTTGACTTTACATTGCTACAAAATTCTGTTCTTCAAGTAAATAACTTATAGAACAAAAGTAGTTATTTTAGGGTTTTCAATTTTAAACTATTAACAAAATTCTGATCTTCAAGTAAATAACTTAAGGAACTAAAGTATTAATTAGAAGATTTTGATTTTAAATTGCTACAAAATTCTGTTCTACAAGTAAATAACTTATAGAACTAAAGTAGTTATTTTAGAGTTTTCAATTTTAAACTATTAACAATATTCTGATCTTCAAGTAAATAACTTATAGAACAAAAGTAGTTATTGTAGGGTTTTCAATTTTAAACTATTAACAAAATTCTGATCTTCAAGTAAATAACTTATAGAACAAAAGTAGTTATTTTAGGATTTTCAATTTTAAACTATTAACAAAATTCTGATCTTCAAGTAAATAACTTAAGGAACTAAAGTATTAGTTAGAAGATTTTGACTTTACATTGCTACTAAATTCTGTTCTTCAAGTAAATAACTTATAGAACAAAAGTAGTTATTTTAGGGTTTTCAATTTTAAACTATTAACAAAATTCTGATCTTCAAGTAAATAACTTAAGGAACTAAAGTATTAGCTAGAAGATTTTGATTTTAAATTGCTACAAAATTCTGTTCTACAAGTAAATAACTTATAGAACAAAAGTAGTTATTTTAGGGTTTTCAATTGTAAACTATTAACAAAATACTGATCTTCATGTAAATAACTTATAGAACAAAAGTAGTTATTTTAGGGTTTTCAATTTTAAACTATTAACAAAATACTGATCTTCAAGTAAATAACTTATAGAACAGAAGTAGTTAATTTAGAGTTTTTAATTTTAAACTATTAACAAAATGCAGATCTTCAAGTAAATAACTTATAGAACAAAAGTAGTTATTTTAGGGTTTTCAATTGTAAACTATTAACAAAATACTGATCTTCATGTAAATAACTTATTGAACAAAAGTAGTTATTTTAGGGTTTTCAATTTTAAACTATTAACAAAATACTGATCTTCAAGTAAATAACTTATAGAACAGAAGTAGTTAGTTTAGAGTTTTTAATTTTAAACTATTAACAAAATGCAAATCTTCAAGTAAATAACTTATAGAACAAAAGTAGTTATTTTAGGGTTTTCAATGTTAAACTATTAACAAAATACTGATCTTCATATACTTAACTTATAGAACAGAAATACTTAATTTAGAGTTTTTAATTTTAAACTATTAACAAAATGCAGATCTTCAAGTAAATAACTTATAGAACAAAAGTAGTTAATTTAGAGTTTTTAATTTTAAACTATTAACAAAATTCTGATCTTCAAGTAAATCACTTAAAGAACTAAAGTTTAGTTAGAAGATTTTGATTTTAAGTTGCTACAAAATTGTGTTCTACAAGTAAATAACTTATAGAACAAAAGTAGTTATTTTAGAGTTTTCAATTTTAAACTATTAACAAAATTCTGATCTTCAAGTAAATAACTTATAGAACAGAAGTAGTTAATTTAGAGTTTTTAATTTTAAACTATTAACAAAATTCTGATCTTCAAGTAAATAACTTAAAGAACTAAAGTTTAGTTAGAAGATTTTGATTTTAAGTTGCTATAAAATTCTGTTCTTCAAGTAAATAACTTATAGAACAAAAGTAGTTATTTTAGAGTGTTCAATTTTAAACTATTAACAAAATTCTGATCTTCAAGTAAATAACTTATAGAACAGAAGTAGTTAATTTAGAGTTTTTAATTTTAAACTACTAACAAAATGCAGATCTTCAAGTAAATAACTTAAAGAACTAAAGCATTAGTTAGAAGATTTTGACTTTACATTGCTACAAAATTCTGTTCTTCAAGTAAATAACTTATAGAACAAAAGTAGTTATTTTAGGGTTTTCAATTTTAAACTATTAACAAAATTCTGATCTTCAAGTAAATAACTTAAGGAACTAAAGTATTAATTAGAAGATTTTGATTTTAAATTGCTACAAAATTCTGTTCTACAAGTAAATAACTTATAGAACTAAAGTAGTTATTTTAGAGTTTTCAATTTTAAACTATTAACAATATTCTGATCTTCAAGTAAATAACTTATAGAACAAAAGTAGTTATTTTAGGGTTTTCAATTTTAAACTATTAACAAAATTCTGATCTTCAAGTAAATAACTTAAGGAACTAAAGTATTAGTTAGAAGATTTTGATTTTAAATTTATTATTACAAAATTACAAAATTCTGTTCTACAAGTAAATAACTTATAGAACAAAAGAAGTTATTTTAGAGTTTTCAATTTTAAACTATTAACAATATTCTGATCTTCAAGTAAATAACTTAAGGAACTAAAGTATTAGTTAGAAGATTTGGATTTTAAATTGCTACAAAATTCTGTTCTACAAGTAAATAACTTATAGAACAAAAAAAGTTATTTTAGGGTTTTCAAATTTAAACTATTAACAAAATACTGATCTTCAAGTAAATAACTTATAGAACAGAAGTAGTTAATTTAGAGTTTTTAATTTTAAACTATTAACAAAATGCAGATCTTCAAGTAAATAACTTATAGAACAAAAGTAGTTATTTTAGGGTTTTCAATTTTAAACTATTAACAAAATACTGATCTTCATGTACTTAACTTATAGAACAGAAGTAGTTAATTTAGAGTTTTTAATTTTAAACCATTAACAAAATGCAGATCTTCAAGTAAATAACTTATAGAACAAAAGTAGTTATTTTAGGGTTTTCAATTTTAAACTACTAGCAAAATTCTGATCTTCAAGTAAATAACTTAAAGAACTAAAGTATTAGTTAGAAGATTTTGATTTTACATTGCTACAAAATTCTGTTCTTCAAGTAAATAACTTATAGAACAAAAGTAGTTATTTTAGGGTTTTCAATTTTAAACTATTAACAAAATACTGATCTTCATGTAAACAACTTATAGAACAGAAGTAGTTAATTTAGAGTATTTAATTTTAAACTATTAACAAAATGCAGATCTTCAAGTAAATAACTTATAGAACAAAAGTAGTTATTTTAGGGTTTTCAATTTTAAACTATTAACAAAATTCTGATCTTCAAGTAAATAACTTAAGGAACTAAAGTATTAGTTAGAAGATTTTGATTTTAAATTGCTACAAAATTCTGTTCTACAAGTAAATAACTTATAGAACAAAAGTAGTTATTTTAGAGTTTTCAATTTTAAACTATTAACAATATTCTGATCTTCAAGTAAATAACTTATAGAACAGAAGTAGTTATTTTAGGGTTTTCAATTTTAAACTATTAACAAAATACTGATCTTCATGTAAATAACTTATAGAACAGAAGTAGTTAATTTAGAGTTTTTAATTTTAAACTATTAACAAAATGCAGATCTTCAAGTAAATAACTTATAGAACAAAAGTAGTTATTTTAGGGTTTTCAATTTTAAACTATTAGCAAAATTCTGATCTTCAAGTAAATAACTTAAAGAACTGAAGTATTAGTTAGAAGATTTTGATTTTAAATTGCTACAAAATTCTGTTCTTCAAGTAAATAACTTATAGAACAGAAGTAGTTAATTTAGAGTTTTTAATTTTAAACTATTAACAAAATGCAGATCTTCAAGTAAATAACTTATAGAACAAAAGTAGTTATTTTAGGGTTTTCAATTTTAAACTATTAACAAAATACTGATCTTCATATACTTAACTTATAGAACAGAAGTAGTTAATTTAGAGTTTTTAATTTTAAACTATTAACAAAATGCAGATCTTCAAGTAAATAACTTAAAGAACTAAAGTATTAGTTAGAAGATTTTGATTTTACATTGCTACAAAATTCTGTTCTTCAAGTAAATAACTTATAGAACAAAAGTAGTTATTTTAGGGTTTTCCATTTTAAACTATTAACAAAATACTGATCTTCATGTAAATAACATATAGAACAGAAGTAGTTAATTTAGAGTTTTTAATTTTAAACTATTAACAAAATGCAGATCTTCAAGTAAATAACTTATACAACAAAAGTAGTTATTTTAGGGTTTTCAATTTTAAACTATTAACAAAATTCTGATCTTCAAGTAAATAACTTAAGGAACTAAAGTATTAGTTAGAAGATTTTGATTTTAAATTGCTACAAAATTCTGTTCTACAAGTAAATAACTTATAGAACAAAAGTAGTTATTTTAGAGTTTTCAATTTTAAACTATTAACAATATTCTGATCTTCAAGTAAATAACTTATAGAACAGAAGTAGTTATTTTAGGGTTTTCAATTTTAAACTATTAACAAAATACTGATCTTCATGTAAATAACTTATAGAACAGAAGTAGTTAATTTAGAGTTTTTAATTTTAAACTATTAACAAAATGCAGATCTTCAAGTAAATAACTTATAAAACAAAAGTAGTTATTTTAGGGTTTTCAATTTTATACTATTAACAAAATACTGATTTTCATGTACTTAACTTATAGAACAGAAGTAGTTAATTTAGAGTTTTTAATTTTAAACTATTAACAAAATGCAGATCTTCAAGTAAATAACTTATAGAACAAAAGTAGTTATTTTAGGGTTTTCAATTTTAAACTATTAGCAAAATTCTGATATTCAAGTAAATAACTTAAAGAACTAAAGTATTAGTTAGAAGATTTTGATTTTACATTGCTACAAAATTCTGTTCTTCAAGTAAACAACTTATAGAACAAAAGTAGTTATTTTAGGGTTTTCAATTTTAAACTATTAACAAAATTCTGATCTTCAAGTAAATAACTTATAGAACAGAAGTAGTTAATTTAGAGTTTTTAATTTTAAACTACTAACATAATGCAGATCTTCAAGTAAATAACTTATAGAACAAAATTAGTTATTTTAGGGTTTTCAATTTTAAATTATTATAAAATTCTGATCTTCAAGTAAATAACTTAAAGAACTAAAGTATTAGTTAGAAGATTTTGACTTTACATTGCTACAAAATTCTGTTCTTCAAGTAAATAACTTATAGAACAAAAGTAGTTATTTTAGGGTTTTCAATTTTAAACTATTAACAAAATTTTGATCTTCAAGTAAATAACTTATAGAACAGAAGTAGTTAATTTAGAGTTTTTAATTTTAAACTACTAACAAAATGCAGATCTTCAAGTAAATAACTTATAGAACAAAATTAGTTATTTTAGGGTTTTCAATTTTAAATTATTATAAAATTCTGATCTTCAAGTAAATAACTTAAAGAACTAAAGTATTAGTTAGAAGATTTTGACTTTACATTGCTACAAAATTCTGTTCTTCAAGTAAATAACTTATAGAACAAAAGTAGTTATTTTAGGGTTTTCAATTTTAAACTATTAACAAAATTCTGATCTTCAAGTAAATAACTTAAGGAACTAAAGTATTAATTAGAAGATTTTGATTTTAAATTGCTACAAAATTCTGTTCTACAAGTAAATAACTTATAGAACTAAAGTAGTTATTTTAGAGTTTTCAATTTTAAACTATAAACAATATTCTGATCTTCAAGTAAATAACTTATAGAACAAAAGTAGTTATTTTAGGGTTTTCAATTTTAAACTTTTAACAAAATTCTGATCTTCAAGTAAATAACTTAAGGAACTAAAGTATTAGTTAGAAGATTTGGATTTTAAATTGCTACAAAATTCTGTTCTACAAGTAAATAACTTATAGAACAAAAGTAGTTATTTTAGGGTTTTCAATTTTAAACTATTAACAAAATACCGATTTTCATGTACTTAACTTATAGAACAGAAGTAGTTAATTTAGAGTTTTTAATTTTAAACTATTAACAAAATGCAGATCTTCAAGTAAATAACTTATAGAACAAAAGTAGTTATTTTAGGGTTTTCAATTTTAAACTATTAGCAAAATTCTGATATTCAAGTAAATAACTTAAAGAACTAAAGTATTAGTTAGAAGATTTTGATTTTACATTGCTACAAAATTCTGTTCTTTAAGTAAATAACTTATAGAACAAAAGTAGTTATTTTAGGGTTTTCAATTTTAAACTATTAACAAAATACTGATCTTCATGTAAATAACTTATAGAACAGAAGTAGTTAATTTAGAGTATTTAATTTTAAACTATTAACAAAATGCAGATCTTCAAGTAAATAACTTATAGAACAAAAGTAGTTATTTTAGGGTTTTCAATTTTAAACTATTAACAAAATTCTGATCTTCAAGTAAATAACTTAAGGAACCAAAGTATTAGTTAGAAGATTTTGATTTTAAATTGCTACAAAATTCTGTTCTACAAGTAAATAACTTATAGAACAAAAGTAGTTATTTTAGAGTTTTCAATTTTAAACTATTAACAATATTCTGATCTTCAAGTAAATAACTTATAGAACAGAAGTAGTTATTTTAGGGTTTTCAATTTTAAACTATTAACAAAATACTGATCTTCATGTAAATAACTTATAGAACAGAAGTAGTTAATTTAGAGTTTTTAATTTTAAACTATTAACAAAATGCAGATCTTTAAGTAAATAACTTATAGAACAAAAGTAGTTATTTTAGGGTTTTCAATTTTAAACTATTAGCAAAATTCTGATCTTCAAGTAAATAACTTAAAGAACTGAAGTATTAGTTAGAAGATTTTGATTTTAAATTGCTACAAAATTCTGTTCTTCAAGTAAATAACTTATAGAACAGAAGTAGTTAATTTAGAGTTTTTAATTTTAAACTATTAACAAAATGCAGATCTTCAAGTAAATAACTTATAGAACAAAAGTAGTTATTTTAGGGTTTTCAATTTTAAACTATTAACAAAATACTGATCTTCATATACTTAACTTATAGAACAGAAGTAGTTAATTTAGAGTTTTTAATTTTAAACTATTAACAAAATGCAGATCTTCAAGTAAATAACTTAAAGAACTAAAGTATTAGTTAGAAGATTTTGATTTTACATTGCTACAAAATTCTGTTCTTCAAGTAAATAACTTATAGAACAAAAGTAGTTATTTTAGGGTTTTCCATTTTAAACTATTAACAAAATACTGATCTTCATGTAAATAACTTATAGAACAGAAGTAGTTAATTTAGAGTTTTTAATTTTAAACTATTAACAAAATGCAGATCTTCAAGTAAATAACTTATACAACAAAAGTAGTTATTTTAGGGTTTTCAATTTTAAACTATTAACAAAATTCTGATCTTCAAGTAAATAACTTAAGGAACTAAAGTATTAGTTAGAAGATTTTGATTTTAAATTGCTACAAAATTCTGTTCTACAAGTAAATAACTTATAGAACAAAAGTAGTTATTTTAGAGTTTTCAATTTTAAACTATTAACAATATTCTGATCTTCAAGTAAATAACTTATAGAACAGAAGTAGTTATTTTAGGGTTTTCAATTTTAAACTATTAACAAAATACTGATCTTCATGTAAATAACTTATAGAACAGAAGTAGTTAATTTAGAGTTTTTAATTTTAAACTATTAACAAAATGCAGATCTTCAAGTAAATAACTTATAAAACAAAAGTAGTTATTTTAGGGTTTTCAATTTTATACTATTAACAAAATACTGATTTTCATGTACTTAACTTATAGAACAGAAGTAGTTAATTTAGAGTTTTTAATTTTAAACTATTAACAAAATGCAGATCTTCAAGTAAATAACTTATAGAACAAAAGTAGTTATTTTAGGGTTTTCAATTTTAAACTATTAGCAAAATTCTGATATTCAAGTAAATAACTTAAAGAACTAAAGTATTAGTTAGAAGATTTTGATTTTACATTGCTACAAAATTCTGTTCTTCAAGTAAATAACTTATAGAACAAAAGTAGTTATTTTAGGGTTTTCAATTTTAAACTATTAACAAAATTCTGATCTTCAAGTAAATAACTTATAGAACAGAAGTAGTTAATTTAGAGTTTTTAATTTTAAACTACTAACAAAATGCAGATCTTCAAGTAAATAACTTATAGAACAAAATTAGTTATTTTAGGGTTTTCAATTTTAAATTATTATAAAATTCTGATCTTCAAGTAAATAACTTAAAGAACTAAAGTATTAGTTAGAAGATTTTGACTTTACATTGCTACAAAATTCTGTTCTTCAAGTAAATAACTTATAGAACAAAAGTAGTTATTTTAGGGTTTTCAATTTTATACTATTAACAAAATACTGATTTTCATGTACTTAACTTATAGAACAGAAGTAGTTAATTTAGAGTTTTTAATTTTAAACTATTAACAAAATGCAGATCTTCAAGTAAATAACTTATAGAACAAAAGTAGTTATTTTAGGGTTTTCAATTTTAAACTATTAGCAAAATTCTGATATTCAAGTAAATAACTTAAAGAACTAAAGTATTAGTTAGAAGATTTTGATTTTACATTGCTACAAAATTCTGTTCTTCAAGTAAATAACTTATAGAACAAAAGTAGTTATTTTAGGGTTTTCAATTTTAAACTATTAACAAAATTTTGATCTTCAAGTAAATAACTTATAGAACAGAAGTAGTTAATTTAGAGTTTTTAATTTTAAACTACTAACAAAATGCAGATCTTCAAGTAAATAACTTATAGAACAAAATTAGTTATTTTAGGGTTTTCAATTTTAAATTATTATAAAATTCTGATCTTCAAGTAAATAACTTAAAGAACTAAAGTATTAGTTAGAAGATTTTGACTTTACATTGCTACAAAATTCTGTTCTTCAAGTAAATAACTTATAGAACAAAAGTAGTTATTTTAGGGTTTTCAATTTTAAACTATTAACAAAATTCTGATCTTCAAGTAAATAACTTAAGGAACTAAAGTATTAATTAGAAGATTTTGATTTTAAATTGCTACAAAATTCTGTTCTACAAGTAAATAACTTATAGAACTAAAGTAGTTATTTTAGAGTTTTCAATTTTAAACTATAAACAATATTCTGATCTTCAAGTAAATAACTTATAGAACAAAAGTAGTTATTTTAGGGTTTTCAATTTTAAACTTTTAACAAAATTCTGATCTTCAAGTAAATAACTTAAGGAACTAAAGTATTAGTTAGAAGATTTGGATTTTAAATTGCTACAAAATTCTGTTCTACAAGTAAATAACTTATAGAACAAAAGTAGTTATTTTAGGGTTTTCAATTTTAAACTATTAACAAAATACCGATTTTCATGTACTTAACTTATAGAACAGAAGTAGTTAATTTAGAGTTTTTAATTTTAAACTATTAACAAAATGCAGATCTTCAAGTAAATAACTTATAGAACAAAAGTAGTTATTTTAGGGTTTTCAATTTTAAACTATTAGCAAAATTCTGATATTCAAGTAAATAACTTAAAGAACTAAAGTATTAGTTAGAAGATTTTGATTTTACATTGCTACAAAATTCTGTTCTTTAAGTAAATAACTTATAGAACAAAAGTAGTTATTTTAGGGTTTTCAATTTTAAACTATTAACAAAATACTGATCTTCATGTAAATAACTTATAGAACAGAAGTAGTTAATTTAGAATTTTTAATTTTAAACTATTAACAAAATGCAGATCTTCAAGTAAATAACTTATAGAACAAAAGCAGTTATTTTAGGGTTTTCAATTTTAAACTATTATAAAATTCTGATCTACAAGTAAATAACTTAAAGAACTAAAGTATTAGTTAGAAGATTTTGACTTTACATTGCTACAAAATTCTGTTCTTCAAGTAAATAACTTATAGAACAAAAGTAGTTATTTTAGGGTTTACAATTTTAAACTATTAACAAACTTCTGATCTTCAAGTAAATAACTTAAGGAACTAAAGTATTAGTTAGAAGATTTTGATTTTAAGTTGCTACAAAATTCTGTTCTTCAAGTAAATAACTTATAGAGCAAAAGTAGTTATTTTAGAGTTTTCAATTTTAAACTATTAACAAAAATCTGATCTTCAAGTAAATAACTTATAGAACAGAAGTAGTTAATTTAGAGTTTTTAATTTTAAACTACTAACAAAATGCAGATCTTCAAGTAAATAACTTATAGAACAAAATTAGTTATTTTAGGGTTTTCAATTTTAAACTATTATAAAGTTCTGATCTTCAAGTAAATAACTTAAAGACCTAAAGTATTAGTTACAAGATTTTGACTTTACATTGCTACAAAATTCTGTTCTTCAAGTAAATAACTTATAGAACAAAAGTAGTTATTTTAGGGTTTTCAATTTTAAACTATTAACAAAATTCTGATCTTCAAGTAAATAACTTAAGGAACAGAAGTAGTTAATTTAGAGTTTTTAATTTTAAACTACTAACAAAATTCTGATCTTCAAGTAAATAACTTAAGGAACTAAAGTATTAATTAGAAGATTTTGATTTTAAATTGCTACAAAATTCTGTTCTACAAGTAAATAACTTATAGAACTAAAGTAGTTATTTTAGAGTTTTCAATTTTAAACTATAAACAATATTCTGATCTTCAAGTAAATAACTTATAGAACAAAAGTAGTTATTTTAGGGTTTTCAATTTTAAACTATTAACAAAATTCTGATCTTCAAGTAAATAACTTAAGGAACTAAAGTATTCGTTAGAAGATTTTGATTTTAAATTGCTACAAAATTCTGTTCTACAAGTAAATAACTTATAGAACAAAAGTAGTTATTTTAGAGTTTTCAATTTTAAACTATTAACAATATTCTGATCTTCAAGTAAATAACTTAAGGAACTAAAGTGTTAGTTAGAAGATTTGGATTTTAAATTGCTACAAAATTCTGTTCTACAAGTAAATAACTTATAGAACAAAAGTAGTTATTTTAGGGTTTTCAATTTTAAACTATTAACAAAATACCGATTTTCATGTACTTAACTTATAGAACAGAAGTAGGTAATTGAGAGTTTTTAATTTTAAACTATTAACAAAATGCAGATCTTCAAGTAAATAACTTATAGAACAAAAGTAGTTATTTTAGGGTTTTCAATTTTAAACTATTAGCAAAATTCTGATATTCAAGTAAATAACTTAAAGAACTAAAGTATTAGTTAGAAGATTTTGATTTTACATTGCTACAAAATTCTGTTCTTCAAGTAAATAACTTATAGAACAAAAGTAGTTATTTTAGGGTTTTCAATTTTAAACTATTAACAAAATACTGATCTTCATGTAAATAACTTATAGAACAGAAGTAGTTAATTTAGAATTTTTAATTTTAAACTATTAACAAAATGCATATCTTCAAGTAAATAACTTATAGAACAAAAGCAGTTATTTTAGGGTTTTCAATTTTAAACTATTATAAAATTCTGATCTACAAGTAAATAACTTAAAGAACTAAAGTATTAGTTAGAAGATTTTGACTTTACATTGCTACAAAATTCTGTTCTTCAAGTAAATAACTTATAGAACAAAAGTAGTTATTTTAGGGTTTTCAATTTTAAACTATTAACAAACTTCTGATCTTCAAGTAAATAACTTAAGGAACTAAAGTATTAGTTAGAAGATTTTGATTTTAAGTTGCTACAAAATTCTGTTCTTCAAGTAAATAGCTTATAGAACAAAAGTAGTTATTTTAGAGTTTTCAATTTTAAACTATTAACAAAAATCTGATTTTCAAGTAAATAACTTATAGAACAGAAGTAGTTAATTTAGAGTTTTTAATTTTAAACTACTAACAAAATGCAGATCTTCAAGTAAATAACTTATAGAACAAAATTAGTTATTTTAGGGTTTTCAATTTTAAACTATTATAAAGTTCTGATCTTCAAGTAAATAACTTAAAGACCTAAAGTATTAGTTACAAGATTTTGACTTTACATTGCTACAAAATTCTGTTCTTCAAGTAAATAACTTATAGAACAAAAGTAGTTATTTTAGGGTTTTCAATTTTAAACTATTAACAAAATTCTGATCTTCAAGTAAATAACTTAAGGAACTAAAGTATTAGTTAGAAGATTTTGATTTTAAATTGCTACAAAATTCTGTTCTACAAGTAAATAACTTATTGAAGTAAAGTAGTTATTTTAGAGTTTTCAATTTTAAACTATTAACAATATTCTGATCTTCAAGTAATTAACTTATAGAACAAAAGTAGTTATTTTAGGGTTTTCAATTTTAAACTATTAACAAAATTCTGATCTTCAAGTAAATAACTTAAGGAACTAAAGTATTAGTTAGAAGATTTTGATTTTAAATTGCTACAAAATTCTGTTCTACAAGTAAATAACTTATAGAACAAAAGTAGTTATTGTAGGGTTTTCAATTTTAAACTATTAACAAAATACTGATCTTCATGTAAATAACTTATAGAACAAAAGTAGTTATTTTAGGGTTTTCAATTTTAAACTATTAACAAAATACTGATCTTCAAGTAAATAACTTATAGAACAGAAGTTGTTAATTTAGAGTTTTTAATTTTAAACTATTAACAAAATGCAGATCTTCAAGTAAATAACTTAAAGAACTAAAGTATTAGTTAGAAAATTTTGATTTTACATTGCTACAAAATTCTGTTCTTCAAGTAAATAACTTATAGAACAAAAGTAGTTATTTTAGGGTTTTCAATTTTAAACTATTAACAAAATACTGATCTTCATGTAAATAACTTATAGAACAGAAGTAGTTAATTTAGAGTTTTTAATTTTAAACTATTAACAAAATGCAGATCTTCAAGTAAATAACTTATAGAAAAAAGTAGTTATTTTAGGGTTTTCAATTTTAAACTATTAACAAAATTCTGATCTTCAAGTAAATAACTTAAGGAACTAAAGTATTAGTTAGAAGATTTTGATTTTAAATTGCTACAAAATTCTGTTCTACAAGTAAATAACTTATAGAACAAAAGTAGTTATTTTAGAGTTTTCAATTTTAAACTATTAACAATATTCTGATCTTCAAGTAAATAACTTATAGAACAGAAGTAGTTATTTTAGGGTTTTCAATTTTAAACTATTAACAAAATACTGATCTTCATGTAAATAACTTATAGAACAGAAGTAGTTAATTTAGAGTTTTTAATTTTAAACTATTAACAAAATGCAGATCTTCAAGTAAATAACTTATAGAACAAAAGTAGTTATTTTAGGGTTTTCAATTTTAAACTATTAGCAAAATTCTGATCTTCAAGTAAATAACTTAAAGAACTAAAGTATTAGTTAGAAGATTTTGATTTTAAATTGCTACAAAATTCTGTTCTTCAAGTAAATAACTTATAGAACAGAAGTAGTTAATTTAGAGTTTTTAATTTTAAACTATTAACAAAATGCAGATCTTCAAGTAAATAACTTATAGAACAAAAGTAGTTATTTTAGGGTTTTCAATTTTAAACTATTAACAAAATACTGATCTTCATATACTTAACTTATAGAACAGAAGTAGTTAATTTAGAGTTTTTAATTTTAAACTATTAACAAAATGCAGATCTTCAAGTAAATAACTTAAAGAACTAAAGTATTAGTTAGAAGATTTTGATTTTACATTGCTACAAAATTCTGTTCTTCAAGTAAATAACTTATAGAACAAAAGTAGTTATTTTAGGGTTTTCAATTTTAAACTATTAACAAAATACTGATCTTCATGTAAATAACTTATAGAACAGAAGTAGTTAATTTAGAGTTTTTAATTTTAAACTATTAACAAAATGCAGATCTTCAAGTAAATAACTTATACAACAAAAGTAGTTATTTTAGGGTTTTCAATTTTAAACTATTAACAAAATTCTGATCTTCAAGTAAATAACTTAAGGTACTAAAGTATTAGTTAGAAGATTTTGATTTTAAATTGCTACAAAATTCTGTTCTACAAGTAAATAACTTATAGAACAAAAGTAGTTATTTTAGAGTTTTCAATTTTAAACTATTAACAATATTCTGATCTTCAAGTAAATAACTTATAGAACAGAAGTAGTTATTTTAGGGTTTTCAATTTTAAACTATTAACAAAATACTGATCTTCATGTAAATAACTTATAGAACAGAAGTAGTTAATTTAGAGTTTTTAATTTTAAACTATTAACAAAATGCAGATCTTCAAGTAAATAACTTATAGAACAAAAGTAGTTATTTTAGGGTTTTCAATTTTAAACTATTAACAAAATTCTGATCTTCAAGTAAATAACTTACGGAACTAAAGTATTAATTAGAAGATTTTGATTTTAAATTGCTACAAAATTCTGTTCTACAAGTAAATAACTTATAGAACAAAAGTAGTTATTTTAGAGTTTTCAATTTTAAACTATTAACAATATTCTGATCTTCAAGTAAATAACTTATAGAACAGAAGTAGTTATTTTAGGGTTTTCAATTTTAAACTATTAACAAAATACTGATCTTCATGTAAATAACTTATAGAACAGAAGTAGTTAATTTAGAGTTTTTAATTTTAAACTATTAACAAAATGCAGATCTTCAAGTAAATAACTTATAGAACAAAAGTAGTTATTTTAGGGTTTTCAATTTTAAACTATTATAAAGTTCTGATCTTCAAGTAAATAACTTAAAGAACTAAAGTATTAGTTAGAAGATTTTGACTTTACATTGCTACAAAATTCTGTTCTTCAAGTAAATAACTTATAGAACAAAAGTAGTTATTTTAGGGTTTTCAATTTTAAACTATTAACAAAATTCTGATCTTCAAGTAAATAACTTAAGGAACTAAAGTATTAGTTAGAAGATTTTGATTTTAAATTGCTACAAAATTCTGTTCTACAAGTAAGTAACCTATAGAAGTAAAGTAGTTATTTTAGAGTTTTCAATTTTAAACTATTAACAATATTCTGATCTTCAAGTAAATAACTTATAGAACAAAAGTAGTGTTGTGTAATTATTAATTAGTTTTTTAAGACCAATTAAGTTGATTTGTAACTTTGATTTGTATCTCACGTTAGTTTTGTAAATTAAAGCTTATTGTTAATAAATGTTGCACATAAAATAAACGAACTTTAATAAGTAAAAAATACATATAAATAATATGGTAAAATTGTAAATGAAACGATAGTTCTGTAAATGTAGCGTTGCTTAGAACGGTCACTGATCGAATGGGGATGACTTCGTAGCGTCGCGCATCCCCCACTTAGTCGCGGAAAACCGAAACGTATGAAAATTAAATATCACTATAAATGAATAAACAAGTAGTTATTTTAGGGTTTTCAATTTTAAACTATTAACAAAATTCTGATCTTCAAGTAAATAACTTATAGAACAAAAGTAGTTATTTTAGAGTTTTCAATTTTAAACTATTAACAATATTCTGATCTTCAAGTAAATAACTTATAGAACAGAAGTAGTTATTTTAGGGTTTTCAATTTTAAACTATTAACAAAATACTGATCTTCATGTAAATAACTTATAGAACAGAAGTAGTTAATTTAGAGTTTTTAATTTTAAACTATTAACAAAATGCAGATCTTCAAGTAAATAACTTATAGAACAAAAGTAGTTATTTTAGGGTTTTCAATTTTAAACTATTAACAAAATTCTGATCTTCAAGTAAATAACTTACGGAACTAAAGTATTAATTAGAAGATTTTGATTTTACATTGCTACAAAATTCTGTACTTCAAGTAAATAACTTATAGAAAAAAAGTAGTTATTTTAGGGTTTTCAATTTTAAACTATTAACAAAATACTGATCTTCATGTAAATAACTTATAGAACAGAAGTAGTTAATTTAGAATTTTTAATTTTAAACTATTAACAAAATGCAGATATTCAAGTAAATAACTTATAGAACAAAAGTAGTTATTTTAGGGTTTTCAATTTTAAACTATTATAAAATTCTGATCTTCAAGTAAATAACTTAAAGAACTAAAGTATTAGTTAGAAGATTTTGACTTTACATTGCTACAAAATTCTGTTCTACAAGTAAATAACATATAGAACTAAAGTAGTTATTTTAGAGTTTTCAATTTTAAACTATTAACAATATTCTGATGTTCAAGTAAATAACTTATAGACCAAAAGTAGTTATTTTAGGGTTTTCAATTTTAAACTATTAACAAAATACTGATCTTCATGTAAATAACTTATAGAACAGAAGTAGTTAATTTAGAGTTTTTAAATTTAAACTATTAACAAAATGCAGATCTTCAAGTAAATAACTTATAGAACAAAAGTAGTTATTTTAGGGTTTTCAATTTTAAACTATTAACAAAATCCTGATCTTCAAGTAAATAACTAAGGAACTAAAGTATTAGTTAGAAGATTTTGATTTTAAATTGCTACAAAATTCTGTTCTACAAGTAAATAACTTATAGAACAAAAGTTGTTATTTTAGAGTTTTCAATTTTAAACTATTAACAATATTCTGATCTTCAAGTAAATAACTTATAGAACAGAAGTAGTTATTTTAGGGTTTTCAATTTTAAACTATTAACAAAATACTGATCTTCATGTAAATAACTTATAGAACAGAAGTAGTTAATTTAGAGTTTTTAATTTTAAACTATTAACAAAATGCAGATCTTCAAGTAAATAACTTATAGAACAAAAGTAGTTATTTTAGGGTTTTCAATTTTAAACTATTAGCAAAATTCTGATCTTCAAGTAAATAACTTAAAGAACTAAAGTATTAATTAGAAGACTTTGATTTTACATTGCTACAAAATTCTGTTCTTCAAGTAAATAACTTATAGAACAAAAGTAGTTATTTTAGGGTTTTCAATTTTAAACTATTAACAAAATACTGATCTTCATGTAAATAACTTATAGAACAGAAGTAGTTAATTTAGAATTTTTAATTTTAAACTATTAACAAAATGCAGATCTTCAAGTAAATAACTTATAGAACAAAAGTAGTTATTTTAGGGTTTTCAATTTTAAACTATTATAAAATTCTGATCTTCAAGTAAATAACTTAAAGAACTAAAGTATTAGTTAGAAGATTTTGACTTTAGATTGCTACAAAATTCTGTTCTTCAAGTAAATAACTTATAGAACAAAAGTAGTTATTTTAGGGTTTTCAATTTTAAACTATTAACAAAATTCTGATCTTCAAGTAAATAACTTAAGGAACTAAAGTATTAGTTAGAAGATTTTGATTTAACATTGCTACAAAATTCTGTTCTTCAAGTAAATAACTTATAGAACAAAAGTAGTTACTTTAGGGTTTTCAATTTTAAACTATTAACAAAATTCTGATCTTCAAGTAAATAACTTAAGGAACTAAAGTATTAGTTAGAAGATTTTGATTTTAAATTGCTACAAAATTCTGTTCTACAAGTAAATAACTTATAGAACAAAAGTAGTTATTTTAGAGTTTTCAATTTTAAACTATTAACAATATTCTGATCTTCAAGTAAATAACTTAAAGAACTAAAGTATTAGTTAGAAGATTTTGATTTTACATTGCTACAAAATTCTGTTCTTCAAGTAAATAACTTATAGAACAAAAGTAGTTATTTTAGGGTTTTCAATTTTAAACTATTAACAAAATACTGATTTTCATGTAAATAACTTATAGAACAGAAGTAGTTAATTTAGAATTTTTAATTTTAAACTATTAACAAAATGCAGATCTTCAAGTAAATAACTTATAGAACAAAAGTAGTTATTTTAGGGTTTTCAATTTTAAACTATTATAAAATTCTGATCTTCAAGTAAATAACTTAAAGAACTAAAGTATTAGTTAGAAGATTTTGACTTTACATTGCTCCAAAATTCTGTTCTTCAAGTAAATAACTTATAGAACAAAAGTAGTTATTTTAGAGTTTTCAATTTTAAACTATTAACAATATTCTGATCTTCAAGTAAATAACTTATAGAACAAAAGTAGTTATTTAAGGGTTTTCAATTTTTAACTATTAACAAAATTCTGATCTTCAAGTAAATAACTTAAGGAACTAAAGTATTAGTTAGAAGATTTTGATTTTAAGTTGCTACAAAATTCTGTTCTTCAAGTAAATAACTTATAGAACAAAAGTAGTTATTTTAGAGTTTTCAATTTTAAACTATTAACAAAATGCAGATCTTCAAGTAAATAACTTATAGAACAAAAGTAGTTATTTTAGGGTTTTCAATTTTAAACTATTAACAAATTACTGATCTTCATATACTTAACTTATAGAACAGAAGTAGTTAATTTAGAGTTTTTAATTTTAAACTATTAACAAAATGCAGATCTTCAAGTAAATAACTTATAGAACAGAAGTAGTTATTTTAGGGTTTTCAATTTTAAACTATTAACAAAATACTGATCTTCATATACTTAACTTATAGAACAGAAGTAGTTAATTTAGAGTTTTTAATTTTAAACTATTAGCAAAATTCTGATCTTCAAGTAAATAACTTAAAGAACTAAAGTATTAGTTAGAAGATTTTGATTTTACATTGCTACAAAATTCTGTTCTTCAAGTAAATAACTTATAGAACAAAAGTAGTTATTTTAGGGTTTTCAATTTTAAACTATTAACAAAATACTGATCTTCATGTAAATAACTTATAGAACAGAAGTAGTTAATTTAGAGTTTTTAAATTTAAATTATTAACAAAATGCAGATCTTCAAGTAAATAACTTATAGAACAAAAGTAGTTATTTTAGGGTTTTCAATTTTAAACTATTAACAAAATTCTGATCTTCAAGTAAATAACTTAAGGAACTAAAGTATTAGATAGAAGATTTTGATTTTAAATTGCTACAAAATTCTGTTCTACAAGTAAATAACTTATAGAACAAAAGTAGTTATTTTAGAGTTTTCAATTTTAAACTATTAACAATATTCTGATCTTCAAGTAAATAACTTATAGAACAGAAGTAGTTATTTTAGGGTTTTCAATTTTAAACTATTAACAAAATACTGATCTTCATGTAAATAACTTATAGAACAGAAGTAGTTAATTTAGAGTTTTTAATTTTAAACTATTAACAAAATGCAGATCTTCAAGTAAATAACTTATAGAACAAAAGTAGTTATTTTAGGGTTTTCAATTTTAAACTATTAGCAAAATTCTGATCTTCAAGTAAATAACTTAAAGAACTAAAGTATTAGTTAGAAGATTTTGATTGTACATTGCTACAAAATTCTGTTCTACAAGTAAATAACTTATAGAACAAAAGTAGTTATTTTAGGGTTTTCAATTTTAAACTATTAACAAAATTCTGATCTTCAAGTAAATAACTTAAGGAACTAAAGTATTAGTTAGAAGATTTTGATTTTAAATTGCTACAAAATTCTGTTCTACAAGTAAATAACTTATAGAACAAAAGTAGTTATTTTAGGGTTTTCAATTTTAAACTATTAACAAAATACTGATCTTCATGTAAATAACTTATAGAACAAAAGTAGTTATTTTAGGGTTTTCAATTTTAAACTATTAACAAAATACTGATCTTCAAGTAAATAACTTATAGAACAGAAGTAGTTAATTTAGAGTTTTTAATTTTAAACTATTAACAAAATGCAGATCTTCAAGTAAATAACTTATAGAACAAAAGTAGTTATTTTAGGGTTTTCAATTTTAAACTATTAACAAATTACTGATCTTCATATACTTAACTTATAGAACAGAAGTAGTTAATTTAGAGTTTTTAATTTTAAACTATTAACAAAATGCAGATCTTCAAGTAAATAACTTATAGAACAAAAGTAGTTATTTTAGGGTTTTCAATTTTAAACTATTAACAAAATACTGATCTTCATATACTTAACTTATAGAACAGAAGTAGTTAATTTAGAGTTTTTAATTTTAAACTATTAGCAAAATTCTGATCTTCAAGTAAATAACTTAAAGAACTAAAGTATTAGTTAGAAGATTTTGATTTTACATTGCTACAAAATTCTGTTCTTCAAGTAAATAACTTATAGAACAAAAGTAGTTATTTTAGGGTTTTCAATTTTAAACTATTAACAAAATACTGATCTTCATGTAAATAACTTATAGAACAGAAGTAGTTAATTTAGAGTTTTTAAATTTAAACTATTAACAAAATGCAGATCTTCAAGTAAATAACTTATAGAACAAAAGTAGTTATTTTAGGGTTTTCAATTTTAAACTATTATAAAATTCTGATCTTCAAGTAAATAACTTAAAGAACTAAAGTATTAGTTAGAAGATTTTGACTTTACATTGCTACAAAATTCTGTTCTTCAAGTAAATAACTTATAGAACAAAAGTAGTTATTTTAGGGTTTTCAATTTTAAACTATTAACAAAATTCTGATCTTCAAGTAAATAACTTAAGGAACTAAAGTATTAGTTAGAAGATTTTGATTTTACATTGCTACAAAATTCTGTTCTTCAAGTAAATAACTTATAGAACAAAAGTAGTTATTTTAGGGTTTTCAATTTTAAAACTATTAACAAAAGTAGTTATTTTAGAGTTTTCAATTTTAAACTATTAACAATATTCTGATCTTCAAGTAAATAACTTATAGAACAAAAGTAGTTATTTAAGGGTTGTCAATTTTAAACTATTAACAAAATTCTGATCTTCAAGTAAATAACTTAAGGAACTAAAGTATTAGTTAGAAGATTTTGATTTTAAGTTGCTACAAAATTCTGTTCTTCAAGTAAATAACTTATAGAACAAAAGTAGTTATTTTAGAGTTTTCAATTTTAAACTATTAACAAAATTCTGATCTTCAAGTAAATAACTTATAGAACAGAAGTAGTTAATTTAGAGTTTTTAATTTTAAACTACTAACAAAATGCAGATCTTCAAGTAAATAACTTATAGAACAAAAGTAGTTATTTTAGGGTTTTCAATTTTAAACTATTAACAAAATTCTGATCTTCAAGTAAATAACTTAAGGAACTAAAGTATTAGTTAGAAGATTTTGATTTTAAATTGCTACAAAATTCTGTTCTACAAGTAAATAACTTATAGAACTAAAGTAGTTATTTTAGAGTTTTCAATTTTAAACTATTAACAATATTCTGATCTTCAAGTAAATAACTTATAGAACAAAAGTAGTTATTTTAGGGTTTTCAATTTTAAACTATTAACAAAATTCTGATCTTCAAGTAAATAACTTAAGGAACTAAAGTATTAGTTAGAAGATTTTGATTTTAAATTGCTACAAAATTCTGTTCTACAAGTAAATAACTTATAGAACAAAAGTAGTTATTTTAGGGTTTTCAATTTTAAACTATTAACAAAATACTGATCTTCATGTAAATAACTTATAGAACAAAAGTAGTTATTTTAGGGTTTTCAATTGTAAACTATTAACAAAATAAATATCTTCAAGTAAATAACTTATAGAACAGAAGTAGTTAACTTAGAGTTTTTAATTTTAAACTATTAACAAAATGCAGATCTTCAAGTAAATAACTTATAGAACAAAAGTAGTTATTTTAGGGTTTTCAATTTTAAACTATTAACAAATTACTGATCTTCATATACTTAACTTATAGAACAGAAGTAGTTAATTTAGAGTTTTTAATTTTAAACTATTAACAAAATGCAGATCTTCAAGTAAATAACTTATAGAACAAAAGTAGTTATTTTAGGGTTTTCAATTTTAAACTATTAACAAAATACTGGTCTTCATATACTTAACTTATAGAACAGAAATAGTTAATTTAGAGTTTTTAATTTTAAACTATTAGCAAAATTCTGATCTTCAAGTAAATAACTTAAAGAACTAAAGTATTAGTTAGAAGATTTTGATTTTACATTCCTACAAAATTCTGTTCTTCAAGTAAATAACTTATAGAACAAAAGTAGGTATTTTAGGGTTTTCAATTTTAAACTATTAACAAAATACTGATCTTCATGTAAATAACTTATAGAACAGAAGTAGTTAATTTAGAGTTTTTAAATTTAAACTATTAACAAAATGCAGATCTTCAAGTAAATAACTTATAGAACAAAAGTAGTTATTTTAGGGTTTTCAATTTTAAACTATTAACAAAATTCTGATCTTCAAGTAAATAACTTAAGGAACTAAAGTATTAGATAGAAGATTTTGATTTTAAATTGCTACAAAATTCTGTTCTACAAGTAAATAACTTATAGAACAAAAGTAGTTATTTTAGAGTTTTCAATTTTAAACTATTAACAATATTCTGATCTTCAAGTAAATAACTTATAGAACAGAAGTAGTTATTTTAGGGTTTTCAATTTTAAACTATTAACAAAATACTGATCTTCATGTAAATAACTTATAGAACAGAAGTAGTTAATTTAGAGTTTTTAATTTTAAACTATTAACAAAATGCAGATCTTCAAGTAAATAACTTATAGAACAAAAGTAGTTATTTTAGGGTTTTCAATTTTAAACTATTAGCAAAATTCTGATCTTCAAGTAAATAACTTAAAGAACTAAAGTATTAGTTAGAAGATTTTGATTGTACATTGCTACAAAATTCTGTTCTACAAGTAAATAACTTATAGAACAAAAGTAGTTATTTTAGGGTTTTCAATTTTAAACTATTAACAAAATTCTGATCTTCAAGTAAATAACTTAAGGAACTAAAGTATTAGTTAGAAGATTTTGATTTTAAATTGCTACAAAATTCTGTTCTACAAGTAAATAACTTATAGAACAAAAGTAGTTATTTTAGGGTTTTCAATTTTAAACTATTAACAAAATACTGATCTTCATGTAAATAACTTATAGAACAAAAGTAGTTATTTTAGGGTTTTCAATTTTAAACTATTAACAAAATACTGATCTTCAAGTAAATAACTTATAGAACAGAAGTAGTTAATTTAGAGTTTTTAATTTTAAACTATTAACAAAATGCAGATCTTCAAGTAAATAACTTATAGAACAAAAGTAGTTATTTTAGGGTTTTCAATTTTAAACTATTAACAAATTACTGATCTTCATATACTTAACTTATAGAACAGAAGTAGTTAATTTAGAGTTTTTAATTTTAAACTATTAACAAAATGCAGATCTTCAAGTAAATAACTTATAGAACAAAAGTAGTTATTTTAGGGTTTTCAATTTTAAACTATTAACAAAATACTGATCTTCATATACTTAACTTATAGAACAGAAGTAGTTAATTTAGAGTTTTTAATTTTAAACTATTAGCAAAATTCTGATCTTCAAGTAAATAACTTAAAGAACTAAAGTATTAGTTAGAAGATTTTGATTTTACATTGCTACAAAATTCTGTTCTTCAAGTAAATAACTTATAGAACAAAAGTAGTTATTTTAGGGTTTTCAATTTTAAACTATTAACAAAATACTGATCTTCATGTAAATAACTTATAGAACAGAAGTAGTTAATTTAGAGTTTTTAAATTTAAACTATTAACAAAATGCAGATCTTCAAGTAAATAACTTATAGAACAAAAGTAGTTATTTTAGGGTTTTCAATTTTAAACTATTATAAAATTCTGATCTTCAAGTAAATAACTTAAAGAACTAAAGTATTAGTTAGAAGATTTTGACTTTACATTGCTACAAAATTCTGTTCTTCAAGTAAATAACTTATAGAACAAAAGTAGTTATTTTAGGGTTTTCAATTTTAAACTATTAACAAAATTCTGATCTTCAAGTAAATAACTTAAGGAACTAAAGTATTAGTTAGAAGATTTTGATTTTACATTGCTACAAAATTCTGTTCTTCAAGTAAATCACTTATAGAACAAAAGTAGTTATTTTAGGGTTTTCAATTTTAAAACTATTAACAAAAGTAGTTATTTTAGAGTTTTCAATTTTAAACTATTAACAATATTCTGATCTTCAAGTAAATAACTTATAGAACAAAAGTAGTTATTTAAGGGTTGTCAATTTTAAACTATTAACAAAATTCTGATCTTCAAGTAAATAACTTAAGGAACTAAAGTATTAGTTAGAAGATTTTGATTTTAAGTTGCTACAAAATTCTGTTCTTCAAGTAAATAACTTATAGAACAAAAGTAGTTATTTTAGAGTTTTCAATTTTAAACTATTAACAAAATTCTGATCTTCAAGTAAATAACTTATAGAACAGAAGTAGTTAATTTAGAGTTTTTAATTTTAAACTACTAACAAAATGCAGATCTTCAAGTAAATAACTTATAGAACAAAAGTAGTTATTTTAGGGTTTTCAATTTTAAACTATTAACAAAATTCTGATCTTCAAGTAAATAACTTAAGGAACTAAAGTATTAGTTAGAAGATTTTGATTTTAAATTGCTACAAAATTCTGTTCTACAAGTAAATAACTTATAGAACTAAAGTAGTTATTTTAGAGTTTTCAATTTTAAACTATTAACAATATTCTGATCTTCAAGTAAATAACTTATAGAACAAAAGTAGTTATTTTAGGGTTTTCAATTTTAAACTATTAACAAAATTCTGATCTTCAAGTAAATAACTTAAGGAACTAAAGTATTAGTTAGAAGATTTTGATTTTAAATTGCTACAAAATTCTGTTCTACAAGTAAATAACTTATAGAACAAAAGTAGTTATTTTAGGGTTTTCAATTTTAAACTATTAACAAAATACTGATCTTCATGTAAATAACTTATAGAACAAAAGTAGTTATTTTAGGGTTTTCAATTGTAAACTATTAACAAAATAAATATCTTCAAGTAAATAACTTATAGAACAGAAGTAGTTAACTTAGAGTTTTTAATTTTAAACTATTAACAAAATGCAGATCTTCAAGTAAATAACTTATAGAACAAAAGTAGTTATTTTAGGGTTTTCAATTTTAAACTATTAACAAATTACTGATCTTCATATACTTAACTTATAGAACAGAAGTAGTTAATTTAGAGTTTTTAATTTTAAACTATTAACAAAATGCAGATCTTCAAGTAAATAACTTATAGAACAAAAGTAGTTATTTTAGGGTTTTCAATTTTAAACTATTAACAAAATACTGGTCTTCATATACTTAACTTATAGAACAGAAATAGTTAATTTAGAGTTTTTAATTTTAAACTATTAGCAAAATTCTGATCTTCAAGTAAATAACTTAAAGAACTAAAGTATTAGTTAGAAGATTTTGATTTTACATTGCTACAAAATTCTGTTCTTCAAGTAAATAACTTATAGAACAAAAGTAGGTATTTTAGGGTTTTCAATTTTAAACTATTAACAAAATACTGATCTTCATGTAAATAACTTATAGAACAGAAGTAGTTAATTTAGAGTTTTTAAATTTAAACTATTAACAAAATGCAGATCTTCAAGTAAATAACTTATAGAACAAAAGTAGTTATTTTAGGGTTTTCAATTTTAAACTATTAACAAAATTCTGATCTTCAAGTAAATAACTTAAGGAACTAAAGTATTAGATAGAAGATTTTGATTTTAAATTGCTACAAAATTCTGTTCTACAAGTAAATAACTTATAGAACAAAAGTAGTTATTTTAGAGTTTTCAATTTTAAACTATTAACAATATTCTGATCTTCAAGTAAATAACTTATAGAACAGAAGTAGTTATTTTAGGGTTTTCAATTTTAAACTATTAACAAAATACTGATCTTCATGTAAATAACTTATAGAACAGAAGTAGTTAATTTAGAGTTTTTAATTTTAAACTATTAACAAAATGCAGATCTTCAAGTAAATAACTTATAGAACAAAAGTAGTTATTTTAGGGTTTTCAATTTTAAACTATTAGCAAAATTCTGATCTTCAAGTAAATAACTTAAAGAACTAAAGTATTAGTTAGAAGATTTTGATTGTACATTGCTACAAAATTCTGTTCTTCAAGTAAATAACTTATAGAACAAAAGTAGTTATTTTAGGGTTTTCAATTTTAAACTATTAACAAAATTCTGATCTTCAAGTAAATAACTTAAGGAACTAAAGTATTAGTTAGAAGATTTTGATTTTAAATTGCTACAAAATTCTGTTCTACAAGTAAATAACTTATAGAACAAAAGTAGTTATTTTAGGGTTTTCAATTTTAAACTATTAACAAAATACTGATCTTCATGTAAATAACTTATAGAACAAAAGTAGTTATTTTAGGGTTTTCAATTTTAAACTATTAGCAAAATTCTGATCTTCAAGTAAATAACTTAAAGAACTACAGTGTAAGTTAGAAGATTTTGATTTTACATTGCTACAAAATTCTGTTCTTCAAGTAAATAACTTATAGAACAAAAGTAGTTATTTTAGGGTTTTCAATTTTAAACTATTAACAAAATACTGATCTTCATGTAAATAACTTATAGAACAGAAGTAGTTAATTTAGAGTTTTTAAATTTAAACTATTAACAAAATGCAGATCTTCAAGTAAATAACTTATAGAACAAAAGTAGTTATTTTAGAGTTTTCAATTTTAAACTATTAACAATATTCTGATCTTCAAGTAAATAACTTATAGAACAGAAGTAGTTATTTTAGGGTTTTCAATTTTAAACTATTAACAAAATACTGATCTTCATGTAAATAACTTATAGAACAGAAGTAGTTAATTTAGAGTTTTTAATTTTAAACTATTAACAAAATGCAGATCTTCAAGTAAATAACTTATAGAACAAAAGTAGTTATTTTAGGGTTTTCAATTTTAAACTATTAGCAAAATTCTGATCTTCAAGTAAATAACTTAAAGAACTAAAGTATTAGTTAGCAGATTTTGATTGTACATTGCTACAAAATTCTGTTCTTCAAGTAAATAACTTATAGAACAAAAGTAGTTATTTTAGAGTTTTCAATTTTAAACTATTAACAATATTCTGATCTTCAAGTAATTAAATTATAGAACAGAAGTAGTTAATTTAGAGTTTTTAATTTTAAACTATTAACAAAATGCAGATCTCCAAGTAAATAACTTATAGAACAAAAGTATTTAATTTAGAGTTTTTAATTTTAAACTATTAACAAAATTTTGTTCTTCAAGAAAATAACTTATAGAACAAAAGTAGTTATTTTAGAGTTTTCAATTTTAAACTATTAACAAAATTCTGATCTTCAAGTAAATAACTTATAGAACAGAAGTAGTTAATTTAGAGTTTTTAATTTTAAACTACTAACAAATTGCAGATCTTCAAGCAAATAACTTATAGAACAAAATTAGTTATTTTAGGGTTTTCAATTTTTAACTATTATAAAATTCTGATCTTCAAGTAAATAACTTAAAGAACTAAAGTATTAGTTAGAAGATTTTGACTTTACATTGCTACAAAATTCTGTTCTTCAAGTAAATAACTTATAGAACAAAAGTAGTTATTTTAGAGTTTTCAATTTTAAACTATTAACAATATTCTGATCTTCAAGTAAATAACTTATAGAACAGAAGTAGTTATTTTAGGGTTTTCAATTTTAAACTATTAGCAAAATTCTGATCTTCATGTAAATAACTTATAGAACAGAAGTAGTTAATTTAGAGTTTTTAATTTTAAACTATTAACAAAATTCAGATCTTCAAGTAAATAACTTATAGAACAGAAGTAGTTAATTTAGAGTTTTTAATTTTAAACTATTAACAAAATGCAGATCTTCAAGTAAATAACTTATAGAACAAAAGTAGTTGTTTAGGGTTTTCAATTTTAAACTATTAACAAAATACTGATCTTCATATACTTAACTTATAGAACAGAAGTAGTTAATTTAGAGTTTTTAATTTTAAACTATTAACAAAATGCAGATCTTCAAGTAAATAACTTATAGAACAGAAGTAGTTAGTTTAGAGTTTTTAATTTTAAACTACTAACAAAATGCAGATCTTCAAGTAAATAACTTATAGAACAAAATTAGTTATTTTAGGGTTTTCAATTTTAAACTATTATAAAATTCTGATCTTCAAGTAAATAACTTAAAGAACTAAAGTATTAGTTAGAAGATTTTGACTTTACATTGCTACAAAATTCTGTTCTTCAAGTAAATAACTTATAGAACAAAAGTAGTTATTTTAGGGTTTTCAATTTTAAACTATTAACAAAATTCTGATCTTCAAGTAAATAACTTAAAGAACTAAAGTATTAGTTAAAAGATTTTGATTTTAAATTGCTACAAAATTCTGTTCTACAAGTAAATAACTTATAGAACTAAAGTAGTTATTTTAGAGTTTTCAATTTTAAACTATTAACAATATTCTGATCTTCAAGTAAATAACTTATAGAACAAAAGTAGTTATTTTAGGGTTTTCAATTTTAAACTATTAACAAAATTCTGATCTTCAAGTAAATAACTTAAGGAACTAAAGTATTAGTTAGAAGATTTTGATTTTAAATTGCTACAAAATTCTGTTCTACAAGTAAATAACTTATAGAACAAAAGTAGTTATTTTAGGGTTTTCAATTTTAAACTATTAACAAAATACTGATCTTCATATACTTAACTTATAGAACAGAAGTAGTTAATTTAGAGTTTTTAATTTTAAACTATTAACAAAATGCAGATCTTCAAGTAAATAACTTATAGAACAAAAGTGGTTATTTTAGGGTTTTCAATTTTAAACTATTAACAAAATACTGATCTTCATATACTTAACTTATAGAACAGAAGTAGTTAATTTAGAGTTTTTAATTTTAAACTATTAGCAAAATTCTGATCTTCAAGTAAATAACTTAAAGAACTAAAGTATTAGTTAGAAGATTTTGATTTTACATTGCTACAAAATTCTGTTCTTCAAGTAAATAACTTATAGAACAAAAGTAGTTATTTTAGGGTTTTCAATTTTAAACTATTAACAAAATTCTGATCTTCAAGTAAATAACTTAACGAACTAAAGTATTAGTTAGGAGATTTTGATTTTAAATTGCTACAAAATTCTGTTCTACAAGTAAATAACTTATAGAACAAAAGTAGTTATTTTAGAGTTTTCAATTTTAAACTATTAACAATATTCTGATCTTCAAGTAAATAACTTATAGAACAGAAGTAGTTATTTTAGGGTTTTCAATTTTAAACTATTAACAAAATACTGATCTTCATGTAAATAACTTATAGAACAGAAGTAGTTAATTTAGAGTTTTTAATTTTAAACTATTAACAAAATGCAGATCTTCAAGTAAATAACTTATAGAACAGAAGTAGTTAATTTAGAGTTTTTAATTTTAAACTATTAACAAAATGCAGATCTTCAAGTAAATAACTTATAGAACAAAAGTAGTTATTTTAGGGTTTTCAATTTTAAACTATTAACAAAATACTGATCTTCATATACTTAACTTATAGAACAGAAGTAGTTAATTTAGAGTTTTTAATTTTAAACTATTAACAAAATACTGATCTTCATGTAAATAACTTATAAAACAGAAGTAGTTAATTTAGAGTTTTTAATTTTAAACTATTAACAAAATGCAGATCTTCAAGTAAATAACTTATAGAACAAAAGTCGTTATTTTAGGGTTTTCAATTTTAAACTATTAACAAAATTCTGATCTTCAAGTAAATAACTTAACGAACTAAAGTATTAGTTAGGAGATTTTGATTTTAAATTGCTACAAAATTCTGTTCTACAAGTAAATAACTTATAGAACAAAAGTAGTTATTTTAGAGTTTTCAATTTTAAACTATTAACAATATTCTGATCTTCAAGTAAATAACTTATAGAACAGAAGTAGTTATTTTAGGGTTTTCAATTTTAAACTATTAACAAAATACTGATCTTCATGTAAATAACTTATAGAACAGAAGTAGTTAATTTAGAGTTTTTAATTTTAAACTATTAACAAAATGCAGATCTTCAAGTAAATAACTTATAGAACAGAAGTAGTTAATTTAGAGTTTTTAATTTTAAACTATTAACAAAATGCAGATCTTCAAGTAAATAACTTATAGAACAAAAGTAGTTATTTTAGGGTTTTCAATTTTAAACTATTAACAAAATACTGATCTTCATATACTTAACTTATAGAACAGAAGTAGTTAATTTAGAGTTTTTAATTTTAAACTATTAACAAAATGCAGATCTTCAAGTAAATAACTTATAGAACAAAAGTGGTTATTTTAGGGTTTTCAATTTTAAACTATTAACAAAATACTGATCTTCATATACTTAACTTATAGAACAGAAGTAGTTAATTTAGAGTTTTTAATTTTAAACAATTAGCAAAATTCTGATCTTCAAGTAAATAACTTAAAGAACTAAAGTATTAGTTAGAAGATTTTGATTTTACATTGCTACAAAATTCTGTTCTTCAAGTAAATAACTTATAGAACAAAAGTAGTTATTTTAGGGTTTTCAATTTTAAACTATTAACAAAATACTGATCTTCATGTAAATAACTTATAGAACAGAAGTAGTTAATTTAGAGTTTTTAATTTTAAACTATTAACAAAATGCAGATCTTCAAGTAAATAACTTATAGAACAAAAGTAGTTATTTTAGGGTTTTCAATTTTAAACTATTAACAAAATTCTGATCTTCAAGTAAATAACTTAAGGATCTAAAGTATTAGTTAGGAGATTTTGATTTTAAATTGCTACAAAATTCTGTTTTACAAGTAAATAACTTATAGAACAAAAGTAGCTATTTTAGAGTTTTCAATTTTAAACTATTAACAATATTCTGATCTTCAAGTAAATAACTTATAGAACAGAAGTAGTTATTTTAGGGTTTTCAATTTTAAACTATTAACAAAATACTGATCTTCATGTAAATAACTTATAGAACAGAAGTAGTTAATTAAGAGTTTTTAATTTTAAACTATTAACAAAATGCAGATCTTCAAGTAAATAACTTATAGAACAAAATTAGTTATTTTAGGGTTTTCAATTTTAAACTATTATAAAATTCTGATCTTCAAGTAAATAACTTAAAGAACTAAAGTATTAGTTAGAAGATTTTGACTTTACATTGCTACAAAATTTTGTTCTTCAAGTAAATAACTTATAGAACAAAAGTAGTTATTTTAGTGTTTTCTATTTTAAACTATTAACAAAATTCTGATCTTCAAGTAAATAACTTAAGGAACTAAAGTATTAGTTAGAAGATTTTGATTTTAAATTGCTACAAAATTCTGTTCTACAAGTAAATAACTTATAGAACTAAATAGTTATTTTAGAGTTTTCAATTTTAAACTATTAACAATATTCTGATCTTCAGGTAAATAACTTATAGAACAAAAGTAGTTATTTTAGGGTTTTCAATTTTAAACTATTAACAAAATACTGATCTTCATATACTTAACTTATAGAACAGAAGTAGTTAATTTAGAGTTTTTAATTTTAAACTATTAACAAAATGCAGATCTTCAAGTAAATAACTTATAGAACAAAAGTGGTTATTTTAGGGTTTTCAATTTTAAACTATTAACAAAATACTGATCTTCATATACTTAACTTATAGAACAGAAGTAGTTAATTTAGAGTTTTTAATTTTAAACTATTAGCAAAATTCTGATCTTCAAGTAAATAACTTAAAGAACTAAAGTATTAGTTAGAAGATGTTGATTTTATATTGCTACAAAATTCTGTTCTTCAAGTAAATAACTTATAGAACAAAAGTAGTTATTTTAGGGTTTTCAATTTTAAACTATTAACAAAATACTGATCTTCATGTAAATAACTTATAGAACAGAAGTAGTTAATTTAGAGTTTTTAATTTTAAACTATTAACAAAATACAGATCTTCAAGTAAATAACTTATAGAACAAAAGTAGTTATTTAAGGGTTTTCAATTTTAAACTATTAACAAAATTCTGATCTTCAAGTAAATAACTTAAGGAACTAAAGTATTAGTTAGGAGATTTTGATTTTAAATTGCTACAAAATTCTGTTCTACAAGTAAATAACTTATAGAACAAAAGTAGCTATTTTAGAGTTTTCAATTTTAAACTATTAACAATATTCTGATCTTCAAGTAAATAACTTATAGAACAGAAGTAGTTATTTTAGGGTTTTCAATTTTAAACTATTAACAAAATACTGATCTTCATGTAAATAACTTATAGAACAGAAGTAGTTAATTAAGAGTTTTTAATTTTAAACTATTAACAAAATGCAGATCTTCAAGTAAATAACTTAAAGAACTAAAGTATTAGTTAGAAGATTTTGACTTTACATTGCTACAAAATTCTGTTCTTCAAGTAAATAACTTATAGAACAGAAGTAGTTAATTTAGAGTTTTTAATTTTAAACTATTAACAAAATGCAGATCTTCAAGTAAATAACTTATAGAACAAAAGTAGTTATTTTAGGGTTTTCAATTTTAAACTATTAACAAAATACTGATCTTCATGTAAATAACTTATAGAACAGAAGTAGTTAATTTAGAGTTTTTAATTTTAAACTATTAACAAAATGCAGATCTTCAAGTAAATAACTTATAGAACAAAAGTAGTTATTTTAGGGTTTTCAATTTTAAACTATTAGCAAAATTCTGATCTTCAAGTAAATAACTTAAAGAACTAAAGTATTAGTTAAAAGATTTTGATTTTAAATTGCTACAAAATTCTGTTCTTCAAGTAAATAACTTATAGAACAGAAGTAGTTAATTTAGAGTTTTTAATTTTAAACTATTAACAAAATGCAGATCTTCAAGTAAATAACTTATAGAACAAAAGTAGTTATTTTAGGGTTTTCAATTTTAAACTATTAACAAAATACTGATCTTCATGTAAATAACTTATAGAACAGAAGTAGTTAATTAAGAGTTTTTAATTTTAAACTATTAACAAAATGCAGATCTTCAAGTAAATAACTTATAGAACAAAAGTAGTTATTTTAGGGTTTTCAATTTTAAACTATTAGCAAAATTCTGATCTTCAAGTAAATAACTTAAAGAACTAAAGTATTAGTTAAAAGATTTTGATTTTAAATTGCTACAAAATTCTGTTCTTCAAGTAAATAACTTATAGAACAGAAGTAGTTAATTTAGAGTTTTTAATTTTAAACTATTAACAAAATGCAGATCTTCAAGTAAATAACTTATAGAACAAAAGTAGTTGTTTAGGGTTTTCAATTTTAAACTATTAACAAAATACTGATCTTCATATACTTAACTTATAGAACAGAAGTAGTTAATTTAGAGTTTTTAATTTTAAACTATTAACAAAATGCAGATCTTCAAGTAAATAACTTATAGAACAGAAGTAGTTAGTTTAGAGTTTTTAATTTTAAACTACTAACAAAATGCAGATCTTCAAGTAAATAACTTATAGAACAAAATTAGTTATTTTAGGGTTTTCAATTTTAAACTATTATAAAATTCTGATCTTCAAGTAAATAACTTAAAGAACTAAAGTATTAGTTAGAAGATTTTGACTTTACATTGCTACAAAATTCTGTTCTTCAAGTAAATAACTTATAGAACAAAAGTAGTTATTTTAGGGTTTTCAATTTTAAACTATTAACAAAATTCTGATCTTCAAGTAAATAACTTAAAGAACTAAAGTATTAGTTAAAAGATTTTGATTTTAAATTGCTACAAAATTCTGTTCTACAAGTAAATAACTTATAGAACTAAAGTAGTTATTTTAGAGTTTTCAATTTTAAACTATTAACAATATTCTGATCTTCAAGTAAATAACTTTTAGAACAAAAGTAGTTATTTTAGGGTTTTCAATTTTAAACTATTAACAAAATTCTGATCTTCAAGTAAATAACTTAAGGAACTAAAGTATTAGTTAGAAGATTTTGATTTTAAATTGCTACAAAATTCTGTTCTACAAGTAAATAACTTATAGAACAAAAGTAGTTATTTTAGGGTATTCAATTTTAAACTATAAGAAAATACTGATCTTCATGTAAATAACTAATAGAACAAAAGTAGTTATTTTAGGGTTTTCAATTTTAAACTATTAACAAAATACTGATCTTAAAGTAAATAACTTATAGAACAGAAGTAGTTAATTTCGAGTTTTTAATTTTAAACTATCAAAAAAATGCAGATCTTCAAGTAAATAACTTATAGAACAAAAGTAGTTATTTTAGGGTTTTCAATTTTAAACTATTAACAAAATACTGATCTTCATATACTTAACTTATAGAACAGAAGTAGTTAATTTAGAGTTTTTAATTTTAAACTATTAACAAAATGCAGATCTTCAAGTAAATAACTTATAGAACAAAAGTGGTTATTTTAGGGTTTTCAATTTTAAACTATTAACAAAATACTGATCTTCATATACTTAACTTATAGAACAGAAGTAGTTAATTTAGAGTTTTTAATTTTAAACTATTAGCAAAATTCTGATCTTCAAGTAAATAACTTAAAGAACTAAAGTATTAGTTAGAAGATTTTGATTTTACATTGCTACAAAATTCTGTTCTTCAAGTAAATAACTTATAGAACAAAAGTAGTTATTTTAGGGTTTTCAATTTTAAACTATTAACAAAATACTGATCTTCATGTAAATAACTTATAGAACAGAAGTAGTTAATTTAGAGTTTTTAATTTTAAACTATTAACAAAATGCAGATCTTCAAGTAAATAACTTATAGAACAAAAGTAGTTATTTTAGGGTTTTCAATTTTAAACTATTAACAAAATACTGATCTTCATATACTTAACTTATAGAACAGAAGTAGTTAATTTAGAGTTTTTAATTTTAAACTATTAACAAAATGCAGATCTTCAAGTAAATAACTTATAGAACAAAAGTGGTTATTTTAGGGTTTTCAATTTTAAACTATTAACAAAATACTGATCTTCATATACTTAACTTATAGAACAGAAGTAGTTAATTTAGAGTTTTTAATTTTAAACTATTAGCAAAATTCTGATCTTCAAGTAAATAACTTAAAGAACTAAAGTATTAGTTAGAAGATTTTGATTTTACATTGCTACAAAATTCTGTTCTTCAAGTAAATAACTTATAGAACAAAAGTAGTTATTTTAGGGTTTTCAATTTTAAACTATTAACAAAATACTGATCTTCATGTAAATAACTTATAGAACAGAAGTAGTTAATTAAGAGTTTTTAATTTTAAACTATTAACAAAATGCAGATCTTCAAGTAAATAACTTATAGAACAAAATTAGTTATTTTAGGGTTTTCAATTTTAAACTATTATAAAATTCTGATCTGCAAGTAAATAACTTAAAGAACTAAAGTATTAGTTAGAAGATTTTGACTTTACATTGCTACAATATTCTGATCTTCAAGTAAATAACTTATAGAACAAAAGTAGTTATTTTAGGGTTTTCAATTTTAAACTATTAACAAAATTCTGATCTTCAAGTAAATAACTTAAGGAACTAAAGTATTTGTTAGAAGATTTTGATTTTAAATTGCTACAAAATTCTGTTCTACAAGTAAATAACTTATAGAACAAAAGTAGTTATTTTAGGGTTTTCAATTTTAAACTATTAACAAAATACTGATCTTCATGTAAATAACTAATAGAACAAAAGTAGTTATTTTAGGGTTTTCAATTTTAAACTATTAACAAAATACTGATCTTCAAGTAAATAACTTATAGAACAGAAGTAGTTAATTTAGAGTTTTTAATTTTAAACTATTAACAAAATGCAGATCTTCAAGTAAATAACTTATAGAACAAAAGTAGTTATTTTAGGGTTTTCAATTTTAAACTATTAACAAAATACTGATCTTCATATACTTAACTTATAGAACAGAAGTAGTTAATTTAGAGTTTTTAATTTTAAACTATTAACAAAATGCAGATCTTCAAGTAAATAACTTATAGAACAAAAGTGGTTATTTTAGGGTTTTCAATTTTAAACTATTAACAAAATACTGATCTTCATATACTTAACTTATAGAACAGAAGTAGTTAATTTAGAGTTTTTAATTTTAAACTATTAGCAAAATTCTGATCTTCAAGTAAATAACTTAAAGAACTAAAGTATTAGTTAGAAGATTTTGATTTTACATTGCTACAAAATTCTGTTCTTCAAGTAAATAACTTATAGAACAAAAGTAGTTATTTTAGGGTTTTCAATTTTAAACTATTAACAAAATACTGATCTTCATGTAAATAACTTATAGAACAGAAGTAGTTAATTTAGAGTTTTTAATTTTAAACTATTAACAAAATGCAGATCTTCAAGTAAATAACTTATAGAACAAAAGTAGTTATTCTAGGGTTTTCAATTTTAAACTATTAACAATATTCTGATCTTCAAGTAAATAACTTATAGAACAGAAGTAGTTATTTTAGGGTTTTCAATTTTAAACTATTAACAAAATACTGATCTTCATGTAAATAACTTATAGAACAGAAGTAGTTAATTAAGAGTTTTTAATTTTAAACTATTAACAAAATGCAGATCTTCAAGTAAATAACTTATAGAACAAAAGTAGTTATTTTAGGGTTTTCAATTTTAAACTATTAGCAAAATTCTGATCTTCAAGTAAATAACTTAAAGAACTAAAGTATTAGTTAAAAGATTTTGATTTTAAATTGCTACAAAATTCTGTTCTTCAAGTAAATAACTTATAGAACAGAAGTAGTTAATTTAGAGTTTTTAATTTTAAACTATTAACAAAATGCAGATCTTCAAGTAAATAACTTATAGAACAAAAGTAGTTGTTTAGGGTTTTCAATTTTAAACTATTAACAAAATACTGATCTTCATATACTTAACTTATAGAACAGAAGTAGTTAATTTAGAGTTTTTAATTTTAAACTATTAACAAAATGCAGATCTTCAAGTAAATAACTTATAGAACAGAAGTAGTTAGTTTAGAGTTTTTAATTTTAAACTACTAACAAAATGCAGATCTTCAAGTAAATAACTTATAGAACAAAATTAGTTATTTTAGGGTTTTCAATTTTAAACTATTATAAAATTCTGATCTTCAAGTAAATAACTTAAAGAACTAAAGTATTAGTTAGAAGATTTTGACTTTACATTGCTACAAAATTCTGTTCTTCAAGTAAATAACTTATAGAACAAAAGTAGTTATTTTAGGGTTTTCAATTTTAAACTATTAACAAAATTCTGATCTTCAAGTAAATAACTTAAAGAACTAAAGTATTAGTTAGAAGATTTTGATTTTAAATTGCTACAAAATTCTGTTCTACAAGTAAATAACTTATAGAACTAAAGTAGTTATTTTAGAGTTTTCAATTTTAAACTATTAACAATATTCTGATCTTCAAGTAAATAACTTATAGAACAAAAGTAGTTATTTTAGGGTTTTCAATTTTAAACTATTAACAAAATTCTGATCTTCAAGTAAATAACTTAAGGAACTAAAGTATTAGTTAGAAGATTTTGATTTTAAATTGCTACAAAATTCTGTTCTACAAGTAAATAACTTATAGAACAAAAGTAGTTATTTTAGGGTATTCAATTTTAAACTATTAACAAAATACTGATCTTCATGTAAATAACTAATAGAACAAAAGTAGTTATTTTAGGGTTTTCAATTTTAAACTATTAACAAAATACTGATCTTAAAGTAAATAACTTATAGAACAGAAGTAGTTAATTTCGAGTTATTAATTTTAAACTATCAACAAAATGCAGATCTTCAAGTAAATAACTTATAGAACAAAAGTAGTTATTTTAGGGTTTTCAATTTTAAACTATTAACAAAATACTGATCTTCATATACTTAACTTATAGAACAGAAGTAGTTAATTTAGAGTTTTTAATTTTAAACTATTAACAAAATGCAGATCTTCGAGTAAATAACTTATAGAACAAAAGTGGTTATTTTAGGGTTTTCAATTTTAAACTATTAACAAAATACTGATCTTCATATACTTAACTTATAGAACAGAAGTAGTTAATTTAGAGTTTTTAATTTTAAACTATTAGCAAAATTCTGATCTTCAAGTAAATAACTTAAAGAACTAAAGTATTAGTTAGAAGATTTTGATTTTACATTGCTACAAAATTCTGTTCTTCAAGTAAATAACTTATAGAACAAAAGTAGTTATTTTAGGGTTTTCAGTTTTAAACTATTAACAAAATACTGATCTTCATGTAAATAACTTATAGAACAGAAGTAGTTAATTTAGAGTTTTTAATTTTAAACTATTAACAAAATGCAGATCTTCAAGTAAATAACTTAACGAACTAAAGTATTAGTTAGGAGATTTTGATTTTAAATTGCTACAAAATTCTGTTCTACAAGTAAATAACTTATAGAACAAAAGTAGTTATTTTAGAGTTTTCAATTTTAAACTATTAACAATATTCTGATCTTCAAGTAAATAACTTATAGAACAGAAGTAGTTATTTTAGGGTTTTCAATTTTAAACTATTAACAAAATACTGATCTTCATGTAAATAACTTATAGAACAGAAGTAGTTAATTTAGAGTTTTTAATTTTAAACTATTAACAAAATGCAGATCTTCAAGTAAATAACTTATAGAACAAAAGTAGTTATTTTAGGGTTTTTAATTTTAAACTATTAACAATATTCTGATCTTCAAGTAAATAACTTATAGAACAGAAGTAGTTAATTAAGAGTTTTTAATTTTAAACTATTAACAAAATGCAGATCTTCAAGTAAATAACTTATAGAACAAAAGTAGTTATTTTAGGGTTTTCAATTTTAAACTATTAGCAAAATTCTGATCTTCAAGTAAATAACTTAAAGAACTAAAGTATTAGTTAAAAGATTTTGATTTTAAATTGCTACAAAATTCTGTTCTTCAAGTAAATAACTTATAGAACAGAAGTAGTTAATTTAGAGTTTTTAATTTTAAACTATTAACAAAATGCAGATCTTCAAGTAAATAACTTATAGAACAAAAGTAGTTATTTTAGGGTTTTCAATTTTAAACTATTAACAAAATACTGATCTTCATATACTTAACTTATAGAACAGAAGTAGTTAATTTAGAGTTTTTAATTTTAAACTATTAACAAGATGCAGATCTTCAAGTAAATAACTTATAGAACAAAAGTAGTTATTTTAGGGTTTTCAATTTTAAACTATTAACAATATTCTGATCTTCAAGTAAATAACTTATAGAACAGAAGTAGTTATTTTAGGGTTTTCAATTTTAAACTATTAACAAAATACTGATCTTCATGTAAATAACTTATAGAACAGAAGTAGTTAATTAAGAGTTTTTAATTTTAAACTATTAACAAAATGCAGATCTTCAAGTAAATAACTTATAGAACAAAAGTAGTTATTTTAGGGTTTTCAATTTTAAACTATTAGCAAAATTCTGATCTTCAAGTAAATAACTTAAAGAACTAAAGTATTAGTTAAAAGATTTTGATTTTAAATTGCTACAAAATTCTGTTCTTCAAGTAAATAACTTATAGAACAGAAGTAGTTAATTTAGAGTTTTTAATTTTAAACTATTAACAAAATGCAGATCTTCAAGTAAATAACTTATAGAACAAAAGTAGTTGTTTAGGGTTTTCAATTTTAAATTATTAACAAAATACTGATCTTCATATACTTAACTTATAGAACAGAAGTAGTTAATTTAGAGTTTTTAATTTTAAACTATTAACAAAATGCAGATCTTCAAGTAAATAACTTATAGAACAGAAGTAGTTAGTTTAGAGTTTTTAATTTTAAACTACTAACAAAATGCAGATCTTCAAGTAAATAACTTATAGAACAAAATTAGTTATTTTAGGGTTTTCAATTTTAAACTATTATAAAATTCTGATCTTCAAGTAAATAACTTAAAGAACTAAAGTATTAGTTAGAAGATTTTGACTTTACATTGCTACAAAATTCTGTTCTTCAAGTAAATAACTTATAGAACAAAAGTAGTTATTTTAGGGTTTTCAATTTTAAACTATTAACAAAATTCTGATCTTCAAGTAAATAACTTAAAGAACTAAAGTATTAGTTAGAAGATTTTGATTTTAAATTGCTACAAAATTCTGTTCTACAAGTAAATAACTTATAGAACTAAAGTAGTTATTTTAGAGTTTTCAATTTTAAACTATTAACAAAATTCTGATCTTCAAGTAAATAACTTATAGAACAAAAGTAGTTATTTTAGGGTTTTCAATTTTAAACTATTAACAAAATTCTGATCTTCAAGTAAATAACTTAAGGAACTAAAGTATTAGTTAGAAGATTTTGATTTTAAATTGCTACAAAATTCTGTTCTACAAGTAAATAACTTATAGAACAAAAGTAGTTATTTTAGGGTATTCAATTTTAAACTATTAACAAAATACTGATCTTCATGTAAATAACTAATAGAACAAAAGTAGTTATTTTAGGGTTTTCAATTTTAAACTATTAACAAAATACTGATCTTAAAGTAAATAACTTATAGAACAGAAGTAGTTAATTTCGAGTTTTTAATTTTAAACTATCAACAAAATGCAGATCTTCAAGTAAATAACTTATAGAACAAAAGTAGTTATTTTAGGGTTTTCAATTTTAAACTATTAACAAAATACTGATCTTCATATACTTAACTTATAGAACAGAAGTAGTTAATTTAGAGTTTTTAATTTTAAACTATTAACAAAATGCAGATCTTCAAGTAAATAACTTATAGAACAAAAGTGGTTATTTTAGGGTTTTCAATTTTAAACTATTAACAAAATGCTGATCTTCATATACTTAACTTATAGAACAGAAGTAGTTAATTTAGAGTTTTTAATTTTAAACTATTAGCAAAATTCTGATCTTCAAGTAAATAACTTAAAGAACTAAAGTATTAGTTAGAAGATTTTGATTTTACATTGCTACAAAATTCTGTTCTTCAAGTAAATAACTTATAGAACAAAAGTAGTTATTTTAGGGTTTTCAGTTTTAAACTATTAACAAAATACTGATCTTCATGTAAATAACTTATAGAACAGAAGTAGTTAATTTAGAGTTTTTAATTTTAAACTATTAACAAAATGCAGATCTTCAAGTAAATAACTTAACGAACTAAAGTATTAGTTAGGAGATTTTGATTTTAAATTGCTACAAAATTCTGTTCTACAAGTAAATAACTTATAGAACAAAAGTAGTTATTTTAGAGTTTTCAATTTTAAACTATTAACAATATTCTGATCTTCAAGTAAATAACTTATAGAACAGAAGTAGTTATTTTAGGGTTTTCAATTTTAAACTATTAACAAAATACTGATCTTCATGTAAATAACTTATAGAACAGAAGTAGTTAATTTAGAGTTTTTAATTTTAAACTATTAACAAAATGCAGATCTTCAAGTAAATAACTTATAGAACAAAAGTAGTTATTTTAGGGTTTTTAATTTTAAACTATTAACAATATTCTGATCTTCAAGTAAATAACTTATAGAACAGAAGTAGTTATTTTAGGGTTTTCAATTTTAAACTATTAACAAAATACTGATCTTCATGTAAATAACTTATAGAACAGAAGTAGTTAATTAAGAGTTTTTAATTTTAAACTATTAACAAAATGCAGATCTTCAAGTAAATAACTTATAGAACAAAAGTAGTTATTTTAGGGTTTTCAATTTTAAACTATTAGCAAAATTCTGATCTTCAAGTAAATAACTTAAAGAACTAAAGTATTAGTTAAAAGATTTTGATTTTAAATTGCTACAAAATTCTGTTCTTCAAGTAAATAACTTATAGAACAGAAGTAGTTAATTTAGAGTTTTTAATTTTAAACTATTAACAAAATGCAGATCTTCAAGTAAATAACTTATAGAACAAAAGTAGTTATTTTAGGGTTTTCAATTTTAAACTATTAACAAAATACTGATCTTCATATACTTAACTTATAGAACAGAAGTAGTTAATTTAGAGTTTTTAATTTTAAACTATTAACAAAATGCAGATCTTCAAGTAAATAACTTATAGAACAAAAGTAGTTATTTTAGGGTTTTCAATTTTAAACTATTAGCAAAATTCTGCTCTTCAAGTAAATAACTTAAAGAACTAAAGTATTAGTTAGAAGATTTTGATTTTACATTGCTACAAAATTCTGTTCTTCAAGTAAATAACTTATAGAACAAAAGTAGTTATTTTAGGGTTTTCAATTTTAAACTATTATCAAAATTCTGATCTTCAAGTAAATAACTTAAGGAACTAAAGTATTAGTTAGAAGATTTTGATTTTAAATTGCTACAAAATTCTGTTCTACAAGTAAATAACTTATAGAACAAAAGTAGTTATTTTAGAGTTTTCTATTTTAAACTATTAACAATATTCTGATATTCATGTATATAACTTATAGAACAGAAGTAGTTATTTTAGGGTTTTCAATTTTAAACTATTAACAAAATACTGATCTTCATGTAAATAACTTATAGAACAGAAGTAGTTAATTTAGAGTTTTTAATTTTAAACTATTAACAAAATGCAGATCTTCAAGTAAATAACTTATAGAACAAAAGTAGTTATTTTAGGGTTTTCAATTTTAAACTATTAGCAAAATTCTGATCTTCAAGTAAATAACTTAAAGAACTAAAGTATTAGTTAGAAGATTTTGATTTTACATTGCTACAAAATTCTGTTCTTCAAGTAAATAACTTATAGAACAAAAGTAGTTATTTTATAGTTTTCAATTTTAAACTATTAACAATATTCTGATCTTCAAGTAAATAACTTATAGAACAGAAGTAGTTAATTTAGAGTTTTTAATTTTAAACTATTAACAAAATGCAGATCTTCAAGTAAATAACTTATAGAACAAAAAGAGTTAACTTAGAGTTTTTAATTTTAAACTATTAACAAAATTCTGTTCTTCAAGTAAATAACTTATAGAACAAAAGTAGTTATTTTAGAGTTTTCAATTTTAAACTATTAACAAAATTCTGATCTTCAAGTAAATAACTTATAGAACAGAAGTAGTTAATTTAGAGTTTTTAATTTTAAACTACTAACAAAATGCAGATCTTCAAGCAAATAACTTATAGAACAAAATTAGTTATTTTAGGGTTTTCAATTTTTAACTATTAACAAAATTCTGATCTTCAAGTAAATAACTTAAGGAACTAAAGTATTAGTTAGAAGATTTTGATTTTAAATTGCTACAAAATTCTGTTCTACAAGTAAATAACATATAGAACTAAAGTAGTTATTTTAGAGTTTTCAATTTTAAACTATTAACAATATTCTGATCTTCAAGTAAATAACTTATAGAACAAAAGTAGTTATTTTAGGGTTTTTAATTTTAAACTATTAACAAAATTCTGATCTTCGAGTAAATAACTTAAGGAACTAAAGTATTAGTTAGAAGATTTTGATTTTAAATTGCTACAAAATTCTATTCTACAAGTAAATAACTTATAGAACAAAAGTAGTTATTTTAGGGTTTTCAATTTTAAACTATTAACAAAATACTGATCTTCATGTAAATAACTTATAGAACAAAAGTAGTTATTTTAGGGTTTTCAATTTTAAACTATTAACAAAATTCTGATCTTCAAGTAAATAACTTAAGGAACTAAAGTATTAGTTAGAAGATTTTGATTTTAAATTGCTACAAAATTCTGTTATACAAGTAAATAACATATAGAACTAAAGTAGTTATTTTAGAGTTTTCAATTTTAAACTATTAACAATATTCTGATCTTCAAGTAAATAACTTATAGAACAAAATTAGTTATTTTAGGGTTTTCAATTTTAAACTATTATAAAATTCTGATCTTCAAGTAAATAACTTAAAGAACTAAAGTATTAGTTAGAAGATTTTGACTTTACATTGCTACAAAATTCTGTTCTTCAAGTAAATAACTTATAGAACAAAAGTAGTTATTTTAGGGTTTTCAATTTTAAACTATTAACAAAATTCTGATCTTCAAGTAAATAACTTAAAGAACTAAAGTATTAGTTAGAAGATTTTGATTTTAAATTGCTACAAAATTCTGTTCTACAAGTAAATAACTTATAGAACTAAAGTAGTTATTTTAGAGTTTTCAATTTTAAACTATTAACAAAATTCTGATCTTCAAGTAAATAACTTATAGAACAAAAGTAGTTATTTTAGGGTTTTCAATTTTAAACTATTAACAAAATTCTGATCTTCAAGTAAATAACTTAAGGAACTAAAGTATTAGTTAGAAGATTTTGATTTTAAATTGCTACAAAATTCTGTTCTACAAGTAAATAACTTATAGAACAAAAGTAGTTATTTTAGGGTATTCAATTTTAAACTATTATCAAAATACTGATCTTCATGTAAATAACTAATAGAACAAAAGTAGTTATTTTAGGGTTTTCAATTTTAAACTATTAACAAAATACTGATCTTAAAGTAAATAACTTATAGAACAGAAGTAGTTAATTTCGAGTTTTTAATTTTAAACTATCAACAAAATGCAGATCTTCAAGTAAATAACTTATAGAACAAAAGTAGTTATTTTAGGGTTTTCAATTTTAAACTATTAACAAAATACTGATCTTCATATACTTAACTTATAGAACAGAAGTAGTTAATTTAGAGTTTTTAATTTTAAACTATTAACAAAATGCAGATCTTCAAGTAAATAACTTATAGAACAAAAGTGGTTATTTTAGGGTTTTCAATTTTAAACTATTAACAAAATGCTGATCTTCATATACTTAACTTATAGAACAGAAGTAGTTAATTTAGAGTTTTTAATTTTAAACTATTAGCAAAATTCTGATCTTCAAGTAAATAACTTAAAGAACTAAAGTATTAGTTAGAAGATTTTGATTTTACATTGCTACAAAATTCTGTTCTTCAAGTAAATAACTTATAGAACAAAAGTAGTTATTTTAGGGTTTTCAGTTTTAAACTATTAACAAAATACTGATCTTCATGTAAATAACTTATAGAACAGAAGTAGTTAATTTAGAGTTTTTAATTTTAAACTATTAACAAAATGCAGATCTTCAAGTAAATAACTTAACGAACTAAAGTATTAGTTAGGAGATTTTGATTTTAAATTGCTACAAAATTCTGTTCTACAAGTAAATAACTTATAGAACAAAAGTAGTTATTTTAGAGTTTTCAATTTTAAACTATTAACAATATTCTGATCTTCAAGTAAATAACTTATAGAACAGAAGTAGTTATTTTAGGGTTTTCAATTTTAAACTATTAACAAAATACTGATCTTCATGTAAATAACTTATAGAACAGAAGTAGTTAATTTAGAGTTTTTAATTTTAAACTATTAACAAAATGCAGATCTTCAAGTAAATAACTTATAGAACAAAAGTAGTTATTTTAGGGTTTTTAATTTTAAACTATTAACAATATTCTGATCTTCAAGTAAATAACTTATAGAACAGAAGTAGTTATTTTAGGGTTTTCAATTTTAAACTATTAACAAAATACTGATCTTCATGTAAATAACTTATAGAACAGAAGTAGTTAATTAAGAGTTTTTAATTTTAAACTATTAACAAAATGCAGATCTTCAAGTAAATAACTTATAGAACAAAAGTAGTTATTTTAGGGTTTTCAATTTTAAACTATTAGCAAAATTCTGATCTTCAAGTAAATAACTTAAAGAACTAAAGTATTAGTTAAAAGATTTTGATTTTAAATTGCTACAAAATTCTGTTCTTCAAGTAAATAACTTATAGAACAGAAGTAGTTAATTTAGAGTTTTTAATTTTAAACTATTAACAAAATGCAGATCTTCAAGTAAATAACTTATAGAACAAAAGTAGTTATTTTAGGGTTTTCAATTTTAAACTATTAACAAAATACTGATCTTCATATACTTAACTTATAGAACAGAAGTAGTTAATTTAGAGTTTTTAATTTTAAACTATTAACAAAATGCAGATCTTCAAGTAAATAACTTATAGAACAAAAGTAGTTATTTTAGGGTTTTCAATTTTAAACTATTAGCAAAATTCTGCTCTTCAAGTAAATAACTTAAAGAACTAAAGTATTAGTTAGAAGATTTTGATTTTACATTGCTACAAAATTCTGTTCTTCAAGTAAATAACTTATAGAACAAAAGTAGTTATTTTAGGGTTTTCAATTTTAAACTATTATCAAAATTCTGATCTTCAAGTAAATAACTTAAGGAACTAAAGTATTAGTTAGAAGATTTTGATTTTAAATTGCTACAAAATTCTGTTCTACAAGTAAATAACTTATAGAACAAAAGTAGTTATTTTAGAGTTTTCTATTTTAAACTATTAACAATATTCTGATCTTCATGTATATAACTTATAGAACAGAAGTAGTTATTTTAGGGTTTTCAATTTTAAACTATTAACAAAATACTGATCTTCATGTAAATAACTTATAGAACAGAAGTAGTTAATTTAGAGTTTTTAATTTTAAACTATTAACAAAATGCAGATCTTCAAGTAAATAACTTATAGAACAAAAGTAGTTATTTTAGGGTTTTCAATTTTAAACTATTAGCAAAATTCTGATCTTCAAGTAAATAACTTAAAGAACTAAAGTATTAGTTAGAAGATTTTGATTTTACATTGCTACAAAATTCTGTTCTTCAAGTAAATAACTTATAGAACAAAAGTAGTTATTTTATAGTTTTCAATTTTAAACTATTAACAATATTCTGATCTTCAAGTAAATAACTTATAGAACAGAAGTAGTTAATTTAGAGTTTTTAATTTTAAACTATTAACAAAATGCAGATCTTCAAGTAAATAACTTATAGAACAAAAAGAGTTAACTTAGAGTTTTTAATTTTAAACTATTAACAAAATTCTGTTCTTCAAGTAAATAACTTATAGAACAAAAGTAGTTATTTTAGAGTTTTCAATTTTAAACTATTAACAAAATTCTGATCTTCAAGTAAATAACTTATAGAACAGAAGTAGTTAATTTAGAGTTTTTAATTTTAAACTACTAACAAAATGCAGATCTTCAAGCAAATAACTTATAGAACAAAATTAGTTATTTTAGGGTTTTCAATTTTTAACTATTAACAAAATTCTGATCTTCAAGTAAATAACTTAAGGAACTAAAGTATTAGTTAGAAGATTTTGATTTTAAATTGCTACAAAATTCTGTTCTACAAGTAAATAACATATAGAACTAAAGTAGTTATTTTAGAGTTTTCAATTTTAAACTATTAACAATATTCTGATCTTCAAGTAAATAACTTATAGAACAAAAGTAGTTATTTTAGGGTTTTTAATTTTAAACTATTAACAAAATTCTGATCTTCGAGTAAATAACTTAAGGAACTAAAGTATTAGTTAGAAGATTTTGATTTTAAATTGCTACAAAATTCTATTCTACAAGTAAATAACTTATAGAACAAAAGTAGTTATTTTAGGGTTTTCAATTTTAAACTATTAACAAAATACTGATCTTCATGTAAATAACTTATAGAACAAAAGTAGTTATTTTAGGGTTTTCAATTTTAAACTATTAACAAAATTCTGATCTTCAAGTAAATAACTTAAGGAACTAAAGTATTAGTTAGAAGATTTTGATTTTAAATTGCTACAAAATTCTGTTATACAAGTAAATAACATATAGAACTAAAGTAGTTATTTTAGAGTTTTCAATTTTAAACTATTAACAATATTCTGATCTTCATGTAAATAACTTATAGAACAAAAGTAGTTATTTTAGGGTTTTCAATTTTAAACTATTAACAAAATTCTGATCTTCAAGTAAATAACTTAAAGAACTAAAGTATTAGTTAGAAGATTTTGACTTTACATTGCTACAAAATTCTGTTCTTCAAGTAAATAACTTATAGAACAAAAGTAGTTATTTTAGGGTTTTCAATTTTAAACTATTAACAAAATTCTGATCTTCAAGTAAATAACTTAAGGAACTAAAGTATTAGTTAGAAGATTTTGATTTTAAATTGCTACAAAATTCTGTTCTACAAGTAAATAACTTATAGAACTAAATAGTTATTTTAGAGTTTTCAATTTTAAACTATTAACAATATTCTGATCTTCAAGTAAATAACTTATAGAACAAAAGCAGTTATTTTAGGGTTTTCAATTTTAAACTATTAACAAAATTCTGATCTTCAAGTAAATAACTTAAGGAACTTAAGTATTAGTTAGAAGATTTTGATTTTAAATTGCTACAAAATTCTGTTCTACAAGTAAATAACTTATAGAACAAAAGTAGTTATTTTAGGGTTTTCAATTTTAAACTATTAACAAAATACTGATCTTCATGTAAATAACTAATAGAACAAAAGTAGTTATTTTAGGGTTTTCAATTTTAAACTATTAACAAAATACTGATCTTCAAGTAAATAACTTATAGAACAGAAGTAGTTAATTTAGAGTTTTTAATTTTAAACTATTAACAAAATGCAGATCTTCAAGTAAATAACTTATAGAACAAAAGTAGTTATTTTAGGGTTTTCAATTTTAAACTATTAACAAAATACTGATCTTCATATACTTAACTTATAGAACAGAAGTAGTTAATTTAGAGTTTTTAATTTTAAACTATTAACAAAATGCAGATCTTGAAGTAAATAACTTATAGAACAAAAGTGGTTATTTTAGGGTTTTCAATTTTAAACTATTAACAAAATACTGATCTTCATATACTTAACTTATAGAACAGAAGTAGTTAATTTAGAGTTTTTAATTTTAAACTATTAGCAATATTCTGATCTTCAAGTAAATAACTTAAAGAACTAAAGTATTAGTTAGAAGATTTTGATTTTACATTGCTACAAAATTCTGTTCTTCAAGTAAATAACTTATAGAACAGAAGTAGTTAATTTAGAGTTTTTAATTTTAAACTATTAACAAAATGCAGATCTTCAAGTAAATAACTTATAGAACAAAAGTAGTTATTTTAGGGTTTTCAATTTTAAACTATTAACAAAATTCTGATCTTCAAGTAAATAACTTAAGGATCTAAAGTATTAGTTAGGAGATTTTGATTTTAAATTGCTACAAAATTCTGTTCTACAAGTAAATAACTTATAGAACAAAAGTAGCTATTTTAGAGTTTTCAATTTTAAACTATTAACAATATTCTGATCTTCAAGTAAATAACTTATAGAACAGAAGTAGTTATTTTAGGGTTTTCAATTTTAAACTATTAACAAAATACTGATCTTCATGTAAATAACTTATAGAACAGAAGTAGTTAATTAAGAGTTTTTAATTTTAAACTATTAACAAAATGCAGATCTTCAAGTAAATAACTTATAGAACAAAATTAGTTATTTTAGGGTTTTCAATTTTAAACTATTATAAAATTCTGATCTTCAAGTAAATAACTTAAAGAACTAAAGTATTAGTTAGAAGATTTTGACTTTACATTGCTACAAAATTCTGTTCTTCAAGTAAATAACTTATAGAACAAAAGTAGTTATTTTAGGGTTTTCAATTTTAAACTATTAACAAAATTCTGATCTTCAAGTAAATAACTTAAGGAACTAAAGTATTAGTTAGAAGATTTTGATTTTAAATTGCTACAAAATTCTGTTCTACAAATAAATAACTTATAGAACTGAATAGTTATTTTAGAGTTTTCAATTTTAAACTATTAACAATATTCTGATCTTCAAGTAAATAACTTATAGAACAAAAGTAGTTATTTTAGGGTTTTCAATTTTAAACTATTAACAAAATTCTGATCTTCAAGTAAATAACTTAAGGAACAAAAGTATTTGTTAGAAGATTTTGATTTTAAATTGCTACAAAATTCTGTTCTACAAGTAAATAACTTATAGAACAAAAGTAGTTATTTTAGGGTTTTCAATTTTAAACTATTAACAAAATACTGATCTTCATGTAAATAACTAATAGAACAAAAGTAGTTATTTTAGGGTTTTCAATTTTAAACTATTAACAAAATACTGATCTTCAAGTAAATAACTTATAGAACAGAAGTAGTTAATTTCGAGTTTTTAATTTTAAACTATCAACAAAATGCAGATCTTCAAGTAAATAACTTATAGAACAAAAGTAGTTATTTTAGGGTTTTCAATTTTAAACTATTAACAAAATACTGATCTTCATATACTTAACTTATAGAACAGAAGTAGTTAATTTAGAGTTTTTAATTTTAAACTATTAACAAAATGCAGATCTTCAAGTAAATAACTTATAGAACAAAAGTGGTTATTTTAGGGTTTTCAATTTTAAACTATTAACAAAATACTGATCTTCATATACTTAACTTATAGAACAGAAGTAGTTAATTTAGAGTTTTTAATTTTAAACTATTAGCAAAATTCTGATCTTCAAGTAAATAACTTAAAGAACTAAAGTATTAGTTAGAAGATTTTGATTTTACATTGCTACAAAATTCTGTTCTTCAAGTAAATAACTTATAGAACAAAAGTAGTTATTTTAGGGTTTTCAGTTTTAAACTATTAACAAAATACTGATCTTCATGTAAATAACTTATAGAACAGAAGTAGTTAATTTAGAGTTTTTAACTTTAAACTATTAACAAAATGCAGATCTTCAAGTAAATAACTTAACGAACTAAAGTATTAGTTAGGAGATTTTGATTTTAAATTGCTACAAAATTCTGTTCTACAAGTAAATAACTTATAGAACAAAAGTAGTTATTTTAGAGTTTTCAATTTTAAACTATTAACAATATTCTGATCTTCAAGTAAATAACTTATAGAACAGAAGTAGTTATTTTAGGGTTTTCAATTTTAAACTATTAACAAAATACTGATCTTCATGTAAATAACTTATAGAACATAAGTAGTTAATTTAGAGTTTTTAATTTTAAACTATTAACAAAATGCAGATCTTCAAGTAAATAACTTATAGAACAAAAGTAGTTATTTTAGGGTTTTTAATTTTAAACTATTAACAATATTCTGATCTTCAAGTAAATAACTTATAGAACAGAAGTAGTTATTTTAGGGTTTTCAATTTTAAACTATTAACAAAATACTGATCTTCATGTAAATAACTTATAGAACAGAAGTAGTTTATTAAGAGTTTTTAATTTTAAACTATTAACAAAATGCAGATCTTCAAGTAAATAACTTATAGAACAAAAGTAGTTATTTTAGGGTTTTCAATTTTAAACTATTAGCAAAATTCTGATCTTCAAGTAAATAACTTAAAGAACTAAAGTATTAGTTAAAAGATTTTGATTTTAAATTGCTACAAAATTCTGTTCTTCAAGTAAATAACTTATAGAACAGAAGTAGTTAATTTAGAGTTTTTAATTTTAAACTATTAACAAAATGCAGATCTTCAAGTAAATAACTTATAGAACAAAAGTAGTTATTTTAGGGTTTTCAATTTTAAACTATTAACAAAATACTGATCTTCATATACTTAACTTATAGAACAGAAGTAGTTAATTTAGAGTTTTTAATTTTAAACTATTAACAAAATGCAGATCTTCAAGTAAATAACTTATAGAACAAAAGTAGTTATTTTAGGGTTTTCAATTTTAAACTATTAGCAAAATTCTGCTCTTCAAGTAAATAACTTAAAGAACTAAAGTATTAGTTAGAAGATTTTGATTTTACATTGCTACAAAATTCTGTTCTTCAAGTAAATAACTTATAGAACAAAAGTAGTTATTTTAGGGTTTTCAATTTTAAACTATTATCAAAATTCTGATCTTCAAGTAAATAACTTAAGGAACTAAAGTATTAGTTAGAAGATTTTGATTTTAAATTGCTACAAAATTCTGTTCTACAAGTAAATAACTTATAGAACAAAAGTAGTTATTTTAGAGTTTTCTATTTTAAACTATTAACAATATTCTGATCTTCATGTATATAACTTATAGAACAGAAGTAGTTATTTTAGGGTTTTCAATTTTAAACTATTAACAAAATACTGATCTTCATGTAAATAACTTATAGAACAGAAGTAGTTAATCTAGAGTTTTTAATTTTAAACTATTAACAAAATGCAGATCTTCAAGTAAATAACTTATAGAACAAAAGTAGTTATTTTAGGGTTTTCAATTTTAAACTATTAGCAAAATTCTGATCTTCAAGTAAATAACTTAAAGAACTAAAGTATTAGTTAGAAGATTTTGATTTTACATTGCTACAAAATTCTGTTCTTCAAGTAAATAACTTATAGAACAAAAGTAGTTATTTTATAGTTTTCAATTTTAAACTATTAACAATATTCTGATCTTCAAGTAAATAACTTATAGAACAGAAGTAGTTAATTTAGAGTATTTAATTTTAAACTATTAACAAAATGCAGATCTTCAAGTAAATAACTTATAGAACAAAAGTAGTTAACTTAGAGTTTTTAATTTTAAACTATTAACAAAATTCTGTTCTTCAAGTAAATAACTTATAGAACAAAAGTAGTTATTTTAGAGTTTTCAATTTTAAACTATTAACAAAATTCTGATCTTCAAGTAAATAACTTATAGAACAGAAGTAGTTAATTTAGAGTTTTTAATTTTAAACTACTAACAAAATGCAGATCCTCAAGCAAATAACTTATAGAACAAAATTAGTTATTTTAGGGTTTTCAATTTTTAACTATTAACAAAATTCTGATCTTCAAGTAAATAACTTAAGGAACTAAAGTATTAGTTAGAAGATTTTGATTTTAAATTGCTACAAAATTCTGTTCTACAAGTAAATAACATATAGAACTAAAGTAGTTATTTTAGAGTTTTCAATTTTAAACTATTAACAATATTCTGATCTTCAAGTAAATAACTTATAGAACAAAAGTAGTTATTTTAGGGTTTTTAATTTTAAACTATTAACAAAATTCTGATCTTCGAGTAAATAACTTAAGGAACTAAAGTATTAGTTAGAAGATTTTGATTTTAAATTGCTACAAAATTCTGTTCTACAAGTAAATATCTTATAGAACAAAAGTAGTTATTTTAGGGTTTTCAATTTTAAACTATTAACAAAATACTGATCTTCATGTAAATAACTTATAGAACAAAAGTAGTTATTTTAGGGTTTTCAATTTTAAACTATTAACAAAATTCTGATCTTCAAGTAAATAACTTAAGGAACTAAAGTATTAGTTAGAAGATTTTGATTTTAAATTGCTACAAAATTCTGTTCTACAAGTAAATAACATATAGAACTAAAGTAGTTATTTTAGAGTTTTCAATTTTAAACTATTAACAATATTCTGATCTTCAAGTAAATAACTTATAGAACAAAATTAGTTATTTTAGGGTTTTCAATTTTAAACTATTATAAAATTCTGATCTTCAAGTAAATAACTTAAAGAACTAAAGTATTAGTTAGAAGATTTTGACTTTACATTGCTACAAAATTCTGTTCTTCAAGTAAATAACTTATAGAACAAAAGTAGTTATTTTAGGGTTTTCAATTTTAAACTATTAACAAAATTCTGATCTTCAAGTAAATAACTTAAGGAACTAAAGTATTAGTTAGAAGATTTTGATTTTAAATTGCTACAAAATTCTGTTCTACAAGTAAATAACTTATAGAACTAAATAGTTATTTTAGAGTTTTCAATTTTAAACTATTAACAATATTCTGATCTTCAAGTAAATAACTTAAGGAACTTAAGTATTAGTTAGAAGATTTTGATTTTAAATTGCTACAAAATTCTGTTCTACAAGTAAATAACTTATAGAACAAAAGTAGTTATTTTAGGGTTTTCAATTTTAAACTATTAACAAAATACTGATCTTCATGTAAATAACTAATAGAACAAAAGTAGTTATTTTAGGGTTTTCAATTTTAAACTATTAACAAAATACTGATCTTCAAGTAAATAACTTATAGAACAGAAGTAGTTAATTTAGAGTTTTTAATTTTAAACTATTAACAAAATGCAGATCTTCAAGTAAATAACTTATAGAACAAAAGTAGTTATTTTAGGGTTTTCAATTTTAAACTATTAACAAAATACTGATCTTCATATACTTAACTTATAGAACAGAAGTAGTTAATTTAGAGTTTTTAATTTTAAACTATTAACAAAATGCAGATCTTGAAGTAAATAACTTATAGAACAAAAGTGGTTATTTTAGGGTTTTCAATTTTAAACTATTAACAAAATACTGATCTTCATATACTTAACTTATAGAACAGAAGTAGTTAATTTAGAGTTTTTAATTTTAAACTATTAGCAAAATTCTGATCTTCAAGTAAATAACTTAAAGAACTAAAGTATTAGTTAGAAGATTTTGATTTTACATTGCTACAAAATTCTGTTCTTCAAGTAAATAACTTATAGAACAAAAGTAGTTATTTTAGGGTTTTCAATTTTAAACTATTAACAAAATACTGATCTTCATGTAAATAACTTATAGAACAGAAGTAGTTAATTTAGAGTTTTTAATTTTAAACTATTAACAAAATGCAGATCTTCAAGTAAATAACTTATAGAACAAAAGTAGTTATTTTAGGGTTTTCAATTTTAAACTATTAACAAAATTCTGATCTTCAAGTAAATAACTTAAGGATCTAAAGTATTAGTTAGGAGATTTAGATTTTAAATTGCTACAAAATTCTGTTCTACAAGTAAATAACTTATAGAACAAAAGTAGCTATTTTAGAGTTTTCAATTTTAAACTATTAACAATATTCTGATCTTCAAGTAAATAACTTATAGAACAGAAGTAGTTATTTTAGGGTTTTCAATTTTAAACTATTAACAAAATACTGATCTTCATGTAAATAACTTATAGAACAGAAGTAGTTAATTAAGAGTTTTTAATTTTAAACTATTAACAAAATGCAGATCTTCAAGTAAATAACTTATAGAACAAAATTAGTTATTTTAGGGTTTTCACTTTTAAACTATTATAAAATTCTGATCTTCAAGTAAATAACTTAAAGAACTAAAGTATTAGTTAGAAGATTTTGACTTTACATTGCTACAAAATTCTGTTCTCCAAGTAAATAACTTATAGAACAAAAGTAGTTATTTTAGGGTTTTCAATTTTAAACTATTAACAAAATTCTGATCTTCAAGTAAATAACTTAAGGAACTAATGTATTAGTTAGAAGATTTTGATTTTAAATTGCTACAAAATTCTGTTCTACAAGTAAATAACTTATAGAACTAAATAGTTATTTTAGAGTTTTCAATTTTAAACTATTAACAATATTCTGATCTTCAAGTAAATAACTTAAGGAACTTAAGTATTAGTTAGAAGATTTTGATTTTAAATTGCTACAAAATTCTGTTCTACAAGTAAATAACTTATAGAACAAAAGTAGTTATTTTAGGGTTTTCAATTTTAAACTATTAACAAAATACTGATCTTCATGTAAATAACTAATAGAACAAAAGTAGTTATTTTAGGGTTTTCAATTTTAAACTATTAACAAAATACTGATCTTCAAGTAAATAACTTATAGAACAGAAGTAGTTAATTTAGAGTTTTTAATTTTAAACTATTAACAAAATGCAGATCTTGAAGTAAATAACTTATAGAACAAAAGTGGTTATTTTAGGGTTTTCAATTTTAAACTATTAACAAAATACTGATCTTCATATACTTAACTTATAGAACAGAAGTAGTTAATTTAGAGTTTTTAATTTTAAACTATTAGCAAAATTCTGATCTTCAAGTAAATAACTTAAAGAACTAAAGTATTAGTTAGAAGATTTTGATTTTACATTGCTACAAAATTCTGTTCTTCAAGTAAATAACTTATAGAACAAAAGTAGTTATTTTAGGGTTTTCAATTTTAAACTATTAACAAAATACTGATCTTCATGTAAATAACTTATAGAACAGAAGTAGTTAATTTAGAGTTTTTAATTTTAAACTATTAACAAAATGCAGATCTTCAAGTAAATAACTTATAGAACAAAAGTAGTTATTTTAGGGTTTTCAATTTTAAACTATTAACAAAATTCTGATCTTCAAGTAAATAACTTAAGGATCTAAAGTATTAGTTAGGAGATTTTGATTTTAAATTGCTACAAAATTCTGTTCTACAAGTAAATATCTTATAGAACAAAAGTAGTTATTTTAGGGTTTTCAATTTTAAACTATTAACAAAATACTGATCTTCATGTAAATAACTTATAGAACAAAAGTAGTTATTTTAGGGTTTTCAATTTTAAACTATTAACAAAATTCTGATCTTCAAGTAAATAACTTAAGGAACTAAAGTATTAGTTAGAAGATTTTGATTTTAAATTGCTACAAAATTCTGTTCTACAAGTAAATAACATATAGAACTAAAGTAGTTATTTTAGAGTTTTCAATTTTAAACTATTAACAATATTCTGATCTTCAAGTAAATAACTTATAGAACAAAATTAGTTATTTTAGGGTTTTCAATTTTAAACTATTATAAAATTCTGATCTTCAAGTAAATAACTTAAAGAACTAAAGTATTAGTTAGAAGATTTTGACTTTACATTGCTACAAAATTCTGTTCTTCAAGTAAATAACTTATAGAACAAAAGTAGTTATTTTAGGGTTTTCAATTTTAAACTATTAACAAAATTCTGATCTTCAAGTAAATAACTTAAGGAACTAAAGTATTAGTTAGAAGATTTTGATTTTAAATTGCTACAAAATTCTGTTCTACAAGTAAATAACTTATAGAACTAAATAGTTATTTTAGAGTTTTCAATTTTAAACTATTAACAATATTCTGATCTTCAAGTAAATAACTTATAGAACAAAAGTAGTTATTTTAGGGTTTTCAATTTTAAACTATTTACAAAATTCTGATCTTCAAGTAAATAACTTAAGGAACTTAAGTATTAGTTAGAAGATTTTGATTTTAAATTGCTACAAAATTCTGTTCTACAAGTAAATAACTTATAGAACAAAAGTAGTTATTTTAGGGTTTTCAATTTTAAACTATTAACAAAATACTGATCTTCATGTAAATAACTAATAGAACAAAAGTAGTTATTTTAGGGTTTTCAATTTTAAACTATTAACAAAATACTGATCTTCAAGTAAATAACTTATAGAACAGAAGTAGTTAATTTAGAGTTTTTAATTTTAAACTATTAACAAAATGCAGATCTTCAAGTAAATAACTTATAGAACAAAAGTAGTTATTTTAGGGTTTTCAATTTTAAACTATTAACAAAATACTGATCTTCATATACTTAACTTATAGAACAGAAGTAGTTAATTTAGAGTTTTTAATTTTAAACTATTAACAAAATGCAGATCTTGAAGTAAATAACTTATAGAACAAAAGTGGTTATTTTAGGGTTTTCAATTTTAAACTATTAACAAAATACTGATCTTCATATACTTAACTTATAGAACAGAAGTAGTTAATTTAGAGTTTTTAATTTTAAACTATTAGCAAAATTCTGATCTTCAAGTAAATAACTTAAAGAACTAAAGTATTAGTTAGAAGATTTTGATTTTACATTGCTACAAAATTCTGTTCTTCAAGTAAATAACTTATAGAACAAAAGTAGTTATTTTAGGGTTTTCAATTTTAAACTATTAACAAAATACTGATCTTCATGTAAATAACTTATAGAACAGAAGTAGTTAATTTAGAGTTTTTAATTTTAAACTATTAACAAAATGCAGATCTTCAAGTAAATAACTTATAGAACAAAAGTAGTTATTTTAGGGTTTTCAATTTTAAACTATTAACAAAATTCTGATCTTCAAGTAAATAACTTAAGGATCTAAAGTATTAGTTAGGAGATTTTGATTTTAAATTGCTACAAAATTCTGTTCTACAAGTAAATAACTTATAGAACAAAAGTAGCTATTTTAGAGTTTTCAATTTTAAACTATTAACAATATTCTGATCTTCAAGTAAATAACTTATAGAACAGAAGTAGTTATTTTAGGGTTTTCAATTTTAAACTATTAACAAAATACTGATCTTCATGTAAATAACTTATAGAACAGAAGTAGTTAATTAAGAGTTTTTAATTTTAAACTATTAACAAAATGCAGATCTTCAAGTAAATAACTTATAGAACAAAATTAGTTATTTTAGGGTTTTCACTTTTAAACTATTATAAAATTCTGATCTTCAAGTAAATAACTTAAAGAACTAAAGTATTAGTTAGAAGATTTTGACTTTACATTGCTACAAAATTCTGTTCTCCAAGTAAATAACTTATAGAACAAAAGTAGTTATTTTAGGGTTTTCAATTTTAAACTATTAACAAAATTCTGATCTTCAAGTAAATAACTTAAGGAACTAAAGTATTAGTTAGAAGATTTTGATTTTAAATTGCTACAAAATTCTGTTCTACAAGTAAATAACTTATAGAACTAAATAGTTATTTTAGAGTTTTCAATTTTAAACTATTAACAATATTCTGATCTTCAAGTAAATAACTTATAGAACAAAAGTAGTTATTTTAGGGTTTTCAATTTTAAACTATTAACAAAATTCTGATCTTCAAGTAAATAACTTAAGGAACTTAAGTATTAGTTAGAAGATTTTGATTTTAAATTGCTACAAAATTCTGTTCTACAAGTAAATAACTTATAGAACAAAAGTAGTTATTTTAGGGTTTTCAATTTTAAACTATTAACAAAATACTGATCTTCATGTAAATAACTAATAGAACAAAAGTAGTTATTTTAGGGTTTTCAATTTTAAACTATTAACAAAATACTGATCTTCAAGTAAATAACTTATAGAACAGAAGTAGTTAATTTAGAGTTTTTAATTTTAAACTATTAACAAAATGCAGATCTTCAAGTAAATAACTTATAGAACAAAAGTAGTTATTTTAGGGTTTTCAATTTTAAACTATTAACAAAATACTGATCTTCATATACTTAACTTATAGAACAGAAGTAGTTAATTTAGAGTTTTTAATTTTAAACTATTAACAAAATGCAGATCTTGAAGTAAATAACTTATAGAACAAAAGTGGTTATTTTAGGGTTTTCAATTTTAAACTATTAACAAAATACTGATCTTCATATACTTAACTTATAGAACAGAAGTAGTTAATTTAGAGTTTTTAATTTTAAACTATTAGCAAAATTCTGATCTTCAAGTAAATAACTTAAAGAACTAAAGTATTAGTTAGAAGATTTTGATTTTACATTGCTACAAAATTCTGTTCTTCAAGTAAATAACTTATAGAACAAAAGTAGTTATTTTAGGGTTTTCAATTTTAAACTATTAACAAAATACTGATCTTCATGTAAATAACTTATAGAACAGAAGTAGTTAATTTAGAGTTTTTAATTTTAAACTATTAACAAAATGCAGATCTTCAAGTAAATAACTTATAGAACAAAAGTAGTTATTTTAGGGTTTTCAATTTTAAACTATTAACAAAATTCTGATCTTCAAGTAAATAACTTAAGGATCTAAAGTATTAGTTAGGAGATTTAGATTTTAAATTGCTACAAAATTCTGTTCTACAAGTAAATAACTTATAGAACAAAAGTAGCTATTTTAGAGTTTTCAATTTTAAACTATTAACAATATTCTGATCTTCAAGTAAATAACTTATAGAACAGAAGTAGTTATTTTAGGGTTTTCAATTTTAAACTATTAACAAAATACTGATCTTCATGTAAATAACTTATAGAACAGAAGTAGTTAATTAAGAGTTTTTAATTTTAAACTATTAACAAAATGCAGATCTTCAAGTAAATAACTTATAGAACAAAATTAGTTATTTTAGGGTTTTCACTTTTAAACTATTATAAAATTCTGATCTTCAAGTAAATAACTTAAAGAACTAAAGTATTAGTTAGAAGATTTTGACTTTACATTGCTACAAAATTCTGTTCTCCAAGTAAATAACTTATAGAACAAAAGTAGTTATTTTAGGGTTTTCAATTTTAAACTATTAACAAAATTCTGATCTTCAAGTAAATAACTTAAGGAACTAAAGTATTAGTTAGAAGATTTTGATTTTAAATTGCTACAAAATTCTGTTCTACAAGTAAATAACTTATAGAACTAAATAGTTATTTTAGAGTTTTCAATTTTAAACTATTAACAATATTCTGATCTTCAAGTAAATAACTTAAGGAACTTAAGTATTAGTTAGAAGATTTTGATTTTAAATTGCTACAAAATTCTGTTCTACAAGTAAATAACTTATAGAACAAAAGTAGTTATTTTAGGGTTTTCAATTTTAAACTATTAACAAAATACTGATCTTCATGTAAATAACTAATAGAACAAAAGTAGTTATTTTAGGGTTTTCAATTTTAAACTATTAACAAAATACTGATCTTCAAGTAAATAACTTATAGAACAGAAGTAGTTAATTTAGAGTTTTTAATTTTAAACTATTAACAAAATGCAGATCTTCAAGTAAATAACTTATAGAACAAAAGTAGTTATTTTAGGGTTTTCAATTTTAAACTATTAACAAAATACTGATCTTCATATACTTAACTTATAGAACAGAAGTAGTTAATTTAGAGTTTTTAATTTTAAACTATTAACAAAATGCAGATCTTGAAGTAAATAACTTATAGAACAAAAGTGGTTATTTTAGGGTTTTCAATTTTAAACTATTAACAAAATACTGATCTTCATATACTTAACTTATAGAACAGAAGTAGTTAATTTAGAGTTTTTAATTTTAAACTATTAGCAAAATTCTGATCTTCAAGTAAATAACTTAAAGAACTAAAGTATTAGTTAGAAGATTTTGATTTTACATTGCTACAAAATTCTGTTCTTCAAGTAAATAACTTATAGAACAAAAGTAGCTATTTTAGAGTTTTCAATTTTAAACTATTAACAATATTCTGATCTTCAAGTAAATAACTTATAGAACAGAAGTAGTTATTTTAGGGTTTTCAATTTTAAACTATTAACAAAATACTGATCTTCATGTAAATAACTTATAGAACAGAAGTAGTTAATTAAGAGTTTTTAATTTTAAACTATTAACAAAATGCAGATCTTCAAGTAAATAACTTATAGAACAAAATTAGTTATTTTAGGGTTTTCAATTTTAAACTATTATAAAATTCTGATCTTCAAGTAAATAACTTAAAGAACTAAAGTATTAGTTAGAAGATTTTGACTTTACATTGCTACAAAATTCTGTTCTTCATGTAAATAACTTATAGAACAAAAGTAGTTATTTTAGGGTTTTCAATTTTAAACTATTAACAAAATTCTGATCTTCAAGTAAATAACTTAAGGATCTAAAGTATTAGTTAGGAGATTTTGATTTTAAATTGCTACAAAATTCTGTTCTACAAGTAAATAACTTATAGAACAAAAGTAGCTATTTTAGAGTTTTCAATTTTAAACTATTAACAATATTCTGATCTTCAAGTAAATAACTTATAGAACAGAAGTAGTTATTTTAGGGTTTTCAATTTTAAACTATTAACAAAATACTGATCTTCATGTAAATAACTTATAGAACAGAAGTAGTTAATTAAGAGTTTTTAATTTTAAACTATTAACAAAATGCAGATCTTCAAGTAAATAACTTATAGAACAAAATTAGTTATTTTAGGGTTTTCAATTTTAAACTATTATAAAATTCTGATCTTGAAGTAAATAACTTAAAGAACTAAAGTATTAGTTAGAAGATTTTGACTTTACATTGCTACAAAATTCTGTTCTTCAAGTAAATAACTTATAGAACAAAAGTAGTTATTTTAGGGTTTTCAATTTTAAACTATTAACAAAATTCTGATCTTCAAGTAAATAACTTAAGGAACTAAAGTATTAGTTAGAAGATTTTGATTTTAAATTGCTACAAAATTCTGTTCTACAAGTAAATAACTTATAGCACTAAATAGTTATTTTAGAGTTTTCAATTTTAAACTATTAACAATATTCTGATCTTCAAGTAAATAACTTATAGAACAAAAGTAGTTATTTTAGGGTTTTCAATTTTAAACTATTAACAAAATTCTGATCTTCAAGTAAATAACTTAAGGAACTTAAGTATTAGTTAGAAGATTTTGATTTTAAATTGCTACAAAATTCTGTTCTACAAGTAAATAACTTATAGAACAAAAGTAGTTATTTTAGGGTTTTCAATTTTAAACTATTAACAAAATACTGATCTTCATGTAAATAACTAATAGAACAAAAGTAGTTGTTTTAGGGTTTTCAATTTTAAACTATTAACAAAATACTGATCTTCAAGTAAATAACTTATAGAACAGAAGTAGTTAATTTAGAGTTTTTAATTTTAAACTATTAACAAAATGCAGATCTTCAAGTAAATAACTTATAGAACAAAAGTAGTTATTTTAGGGTTTTCAATTTTAAACTATTAACAAAATACTGATCTTCATATACTTAACTTATAGAACAGAAGTAGTTAATTTAGAGTTTTTAATTTTAAACTATTAACAAAATGCAGATCTTGAAGTAAATAACTTATAGAACAAAAGTGGTTATTTTAGGGTTTTCAATTTTAAACTATTAACAAAATACTGATCTTCATATACTTAACTTATAGAACAGAAGTAGTTAATTTAGAGTTTTTAATTTTAAACTATTAGCAAAATTCTGATCTTCAAGTAAATAACTTAAAGAACTAAAGTATTAGTTAGAAGATTTTGATTTTACATTGCTACAAAATTCTGTTCTTCAAGTAAATAACTTATAGAACAAAAGTAGTTATTTTAGGGTTTTCAATTTTAAACTATTAACAAAATACTGATCTTCATGTAAATAACTTATAGAACAGAAGTAGTTAATTTAGAGTTTTTAATTTTAAACTATTAACAAAATGCAGATCTTCAAGTAAATAACTTATAGAACAAAAGTAGTTATTTTAGGGTTTTCAATTTTAAACTATTAACAAAATTCTGATCTTCAAGTAAATAACTTAAGGATCTAAAGTATTAGTTAGGAGATTTTGATTTTAAATTGCTACAAAATTCTGTTCTACAAGTAAATAACTTATAGAACAAAAGTAGCTATTTTAGAGTTTTCAATTTTAAACTATTAACAATATTCTGATCTTCAAGTAAATAACTTATAGAACAGAAGTAGTTATTTTAGGGTTTTCAATTTTAAACTATTAACAAAATACTGATCTTCATGTAAATAACTTATAGAACAGAAGTAGTTAATTAAGAGTTTTTAATTTTAAACTATTAACAAAATGCAGATCTTCAAGTAAATAACTTATAGAACAAAATTAGTTATTTTAGGGTTTTCAATTTTAAACTATTATAAAATTCTGATCTTCAAGTAAATAACTTAAAGAACTAAAGTATTAGTTAGAAGATTTTGACTTTACATTGCTACAAAATTCTGTTCTTCATGTAAATAACTTATAGAACAAAAGTAGTTATTTTAGGGTTTTCAATTTTAAACTATTAACAAAATTCTGATCTTCAAGTAAATAACTTAAGGATCTAAAGTATTAGTTAGGAGATTTTGATTTTAAATTGCTACAAAATTCTGTTCTACAAGTAAATAACTTATAGAACAAAAGTAGCTATTTTAGAGTTTTCAATTTTAAACTATTAACAATATTCTGATCTTCAAGTAAATAACTTATAGAACAGAAGTAGTTATTTTAGGGTTTTCAATTTTAAACTATTAACAAAATACTGATCTTCATGTAAATAACTTATAGAACAGAAGTAGTTAATTAAGAGTTTTTAATTTTAAACTATTAACAAAATGCAGATCTTCAAGTAAATAACTTATAGAACAAAATTAGTTATTTTAGGGTTTTCAATTTTAAACTATTATAAAATTCTGATCTTGAAGTAAATAACTTAAAGAACTAAAGTATTAGTTAGAAGATTTTGACTTTACATTGCTACAAAATTCTGTTCTTCAAGTAAATAACTTATAGAACAAAAGTAGTTATTTTAGGGTTTTCAATTTTAAACTATTAACAAAATTCTGATCTTCAAGTAAATAACTTAAGGAACTAAAGTATTAGTTAGAAGATTTTGATTTTAAATTGCTACAAAATTCTGTTCTACAAGTAAATAACTTATAGCACTAAATAGTTATTTTAGAGTTTTCAATTTTAAACTATTAACAATATTCTGATCTTCAAGTAAATAACTTATAGAACAAAAGTAGTTATTTTAGGGTTTTCAATTTTAAACTATTAACAAAATTCTGATCTTCAAGTAAATAACTTAAGGAACTTAAGTATTAGTTAGAAGATTTTGATTTTAAATTGCTACAAAATTCTGTTCTACAAGTAAATAACTTATAGAACAAAAGTAGTTATTTTAGGGTTTTCAATTTTAAACTATTAACAAAATACTGATCTTCATGTAAATAACTAATAGAACAAAAGTAGTTGTTTTAGGGTTTTCAATTTTAAACTATTAACAAAATACTGATCTTCAAGTAAATAACTTATAGAACAGAAGTAGTTAATTTAGAGTTTTTAATTTTAAACTATTAACAAAATGCAGATCTTCAAGTAAATAACTTATAGAACAAAAGTAGTTATTTTAGGGTTTTCAATTTTAAACTATTAACAAAATACTGATCTTCATATACTTAACTTATAGAACAGAAGTAGTTAATTTAGAGTTTTTAATTTTAAACTATTAACAAAATGCAGATCTTGAAGTAAATAACTTATAGAACAAAAGTGGTTATTTTAGGGTTTTCAATTTTAAACTATTAACAAAATACTGATCTTCATATACTTAACTTATAGAACAGAAGTAGTTAATTTAGAGTTTTTAATTTTAAACTATTAGCAAAATTCTGATCTTCAAGTAAATAACTTAAAGAACTAAAGTATTAGTTAGAAGATTTTGATTTTACATTGCTACAAAATTCTGTTCTTCAAGTAAATAACTTATAGAACAAAAGTAGTTATTTTAGGGTTTTCAATTTTAAACTATTAACAAAATACTGATCTTCATGTAAATAACTTATAGAACAGAAGTAGTTAATTTAGAGTTTTTAATTTTAAACTATTAACAAAATGCAGATCTTCAAGTAAATAACTTATAGAACAAAAGTAGTTATTTTAGGGTTTTCAATTTTAAACTATTAACAAAATTCTGATCTTCAAGTAAATAACTTAAGGATCTAAAGTATTAGTTAGGAGATTTTGATTTTAAATTGCTACAAAATTCTGTTCTACAAGTAAATAACTTATAGAACAAAAGTAGCTATTTTAGAGTTTTCAATTTTAAACTATTAACAATATTCTGATCTTCAAGTAAATAACTTATAGAACAGAAGTAGGTATTTTAGGGTTTTCAATTTTAAACTATTAACAAAATACTGATCTTCATGTAAATAACTTATAGAACAGAAGTAGTTAATTAAGAGTTTTTAATTTTAAACTATTAACAAAATGCAGATCTTCAAGTAAATAACTTATAGAACAAAATTAGTTATTTTAGGGTTTTCAATTTTAAACTATTATAAAATTCTGATCTTCAAGTAAATAACTTAAAGAACTAAAGTATTAGTTAGAAGATTTTGACTTTACATTGCTACAAAATTCTGTTCTTCAAGTAAATAACTTATAGAACAAAAGTAGTTATTTTAGGGTTTTCAATTTTAAACTATTAACAAAATTCTGATCTTCAAGTAAATAACTTAAGGAACTAAAGTATTAGTTAGAAGATTTTGATTTTAAATTGCTACAAAATTCTGTTCTACAAATAAATAACTTATAGAACTGAATAGTTATTTTAGAGTTTTCAATTTTAAACTATTAACAATATTCTGATCTTCAAGTAAATAACTTATAGAACAAAAGTAGTTATTTTAGGGTTTTCAATTTTAAACTATTAACAAAATTCTGATCTTCAAGTAAATAACTTAAGGAACTAAAGTATTTGTTAGAAGATTTTGATTTTAAATTGCTACAAAATTCTGTTCTACAAGTAAATAACTTATAGAACAAAAGTAGTTATTTTAGGGTTTTCAATTTTAAACTATTAACAAAATACTGATCTTCATGTAAATAACTAATAGAACAAAAGTAGTTATTTTAGGGTTTTCAATTTTAAACTATTAACAAAATACTGATCTTCAAGTAAATAACTTATAGAACAGAAGTAGTTAATTTAGAGTTTTTAATTTTAAACTATTAACAAAATGCAGATCTTCAAGTAAATAACTTATAGAACAAAAGTAGTTATTTTAGGGTTTTCAATTTTAAACTATTAACAAAATACTGATCTTCATATACTTAACTTATAGAACAGAAGTAGGTAATTTAGAGTTTTTAATTTTAAACTATTAACAAAATGCAGATCTTGAAGTAAATAACTTATAGAACAAAAGTGGTTATTTTAGGGTTTTCAATTTTAAACTATTAACAAAATACTGATCTTCATATACTTAACTTATAGAACAGAAGTAGTTAATTTAGAGTTTTTAATTTTAAACTATTAGCAAAATTCTGATCTTCAAGTAAATAACTTAAAGAACTAAAGTTTTAGTTAGAAGATTTTGATTTTACATTGCTACAAAATTCTGTTCTTCAAGTAAATAACTTATAGAACAAAAGTAGTTATTTTAGGGTTTTCAATTTTAAACTATTAACAAAATACTGATCTTCATGTAAATAACTTATAGAACAGAAGTAGTTAATTTAGAGTTTTTAATTTTAAACTATTAACAAAATGCAGATCTTCAAGTAAATAACTTATAGAACAAAAGTAGTTATTTTAGGGTTTTCAATTTTAAACTATTAACAAAATTCTGATCTTCAAGTAAATAACTTAAGGATCTAAAGTATTAGTTAGGAGATTTTGATTTTAAATTGCTACAAAATTCTGTTCTACAAGTAAATAACTTATAGAACAAAAGTAGCTATTTTAGAGTTTTCAATTTTAAACTATTAACAATATTCTGATCTTCAAGTAAATAACTTATAGAACAGAAGTAGTTATTTTAGGGTTTTCAATTTTAAACTATTAACAAAATACTGATCTTCATGTAAATAACTTATAGAACAGAAGTAGTTAATTAAGAGTTTTTAATTTTAAACTATTAACAAAATGCAGATCTTCAAGTAAATAACTTATAGAACAAAATTAGTTATTTTAGGGTTTTCAATTTTAAACTATTATAAAATTCTGATCTTCAAGTAAATAACTTAAAGAACTAAAGTATTAGTTAGAAGATTTTGACTTTACATTGCTACAAAATTCTGTTCTTCAAGTAAATAACTTATAGAACAAAAGTAGTTATTTTAGGGTTTTCAATTTTAAACTATTAACAAAATTCTGATCTTCAAGTAAATAACTTAAGGATCTAAAGTATTAGTTAGGAGATTTTGATTTTAAATTGCTACAAAATTCTGTTCTACAAGTAAATAACTTATAGAACAGAAGTAGCTATTTTAGAGTTTTCAATTTTAAACTATTAACAATATTCTGATCTTCAAGTAAATAACTTATAGAACAGAAGTAGTTATTTTAGGGTTTTCAATTTTAAACTATTAACAAAATACTGATCTTCATGTAAATAACTTATAGAACAGAAGTAGTTAATTAAGAGTTTTTAATTTTAAACTATTAACAAAATGCAGATCTTCAAGTAAATAACTTATAGAACAAAATTAGTTATTATAGGGTTTTCAATTTTAAACTATTATAAAATTCTGATCTTCAAGTAAATAACTTAAAGAACTAAAGTATTAGTTAGAAGATTTTGACTTTACATTGCTACAAAATTCTGTTCTTCAAGTAAATAACTTATAGAACAAAAGTAGTTATTTTAGGGTTTTCAATTTTAAACTATTAACAAAATTCTGATCTTCAAGTAAATAACTTAAGGAACTAAAGTATTAGTTAGAAGATTTTGATTTTAAATTGCTACAAAATTCTGTTCTACAAGTAAATAACTTATAGCACTAAATAGTTATTTTAGAGTTTTCAATTTTAAACTATTAACAATATTCTGATCTTCAAGTAAATAACTTATAGAACAAAAGTAGTTATTTTAGGGTTTTCAATTTTAAACTATTAACAAAATTCTGATCTTCAAGTAAATAACTTAAGGAACTTAAGTATTAGTTAGAAGATTTTGATTTTAAATTGCTACAAAATTCTGTTCTACAAGTAAATAACGAACTTATAGAACAAAAGTAGTTATTTTAGGGTTTTCAATTTTAAACTATTAACAAAATACTGATCTTCATGTAAATAACTAATAGAACAAAAGTAGTTATTTTAGGGTTTTCAATTTTAAACTATTAACAAAATACTGATCTTCAAGTAAATAACTTATAGAACAGAAGTAGTTAATTTAGAGTTTTTAATTTTAAACTATTAACAAAATGCAGATCTTCAAGTAAATAACTTATAGAACAAAAGTAGTTATTTTAGGGTTTTCAATTTTAAACTATTAACAAAATACTGATCTTCATATACTTAACTTATAGAACAGAAGTAGTTAATTTAGAGTTTTTAATTTTAAACTATTAACAAAATGCAGATCTTGAAGTAAATAACTTATAGAACAAAAGTGGTTATTTTAGGGTTTTCAATTTTAAACTATTAACAAAATACTGATCTTCATATACTTAACTTATAGAACAGAAGTAGTTAATTTAGAGTTTTTAATTTTAAACTATTAGCAAAATTCTGATCTTCAAGTAAATAACTTAAAGAACTAAAGTATTAGTTAGAAGATTTTGATTTTACATTGCTACAAAATTCTGTTCTTCAAGTAAATAACTTATAGAACAAAAGTAGTTATTTTAGGGTTTTCAATTTTAAACTATTAACAAAATACTGATCTTCATGTAAATAACTTATAGAACAGAAGTAGTTAATTTAGAGTTTTTAATTTTAAACTATTAACAAAATGCAGATCTTCAAGTAAATAACTTATAGAACAAAAGTAGTTATTTTAGGGTTTTCAATTTTAAACTATTAACAAAATTCTGATCTTCAAGTAAATAACTTAAGGATCTAAAGTATTAGTTAGGAGATTTTGATTTTAAATTGCTACAAAATTCTGTTCTACAAGTAAATAACTTATAGAACAAAAGTAGCTATTTTAGAGTTTTCAATTTTAAACTATTAACAATATTCTGATCTTCAAGTAAATAACTTATAGAACAGAAGTAGTTATTTTAGGGTTTTCAATTTTAAACTATTAACAAAATACTGATCTTCATGTAAATAACTTATAGAACAGAAGTAGTTAATTAAGAGTTTTTAATTTTAAACTATTAACAAAATGCAGATCTTCAAGTAAATAACTTATAGAACAAAATTAGTTATTTTAGGGTTTTCAATTTTAAACTATTATAAAATTCTGATCTTCAAGTAAATAACTTAAAGAACTAAAGTATTAGTTAGAAGATTTTGACTTTACATTGCTACAAAATTCTGTTCTTCAAGTAAATAACTTATAGAACAAAAGTAGTTATTTTAGGGTTTTCAATTTTAAACTATTAACAAAATTCTGATCTTCAAGTAAATAACTTAAGGAACTAAAGTATTAGTTAGAAGATTTTGATTTTAAATTGCTACAAAATTCTGTTCTACAAATAAATAACTTATAGAACTGAATAGTTATTTTAGAGTTTTCAATTTTAAACTATTAACAATATTCTGATCTTCAAGTAAATAACTTATAGAACAAAAGTAGTTATTTTAGGGTTTTCAATTTTAAACTATTAACAAAATTCTGATCTTCAAGTAAATAACTTAAGGAACTAAAGTATTTGTTAGAAGATTTTGATTTTAAATTGCTACAAAATTCTGTTCTACAAGTAAATAACTTATAGAACAAAACTAGTTATTTTAGGGTTTTCAATTTTAAACTATTAACAAAATACTGATCTTCATGTAAATAACTAATAGAACAAAAGTAGTTATTTTAGGGTTTTCAATTTTAAACTATTAACAAAATACTGATCTTCAAGTAAATAACTTATAGAACAGAAGTAGTTAATTTAGAGTTTATAATTTTAAACTATTAACAAAATGCAGATCTTCAAGTAAATAACTTATAGAACAAAAGTAGTTATTTTAGGGTTTTCAATTTTAAACTATTAACAAAATACTGATCTTCATATACTTAACTTATAGAACAGAAGTAGTTAATTTAGAGTTTTTAATTTTAAACTATTAACAAAATGCAGATCTTCAAGTAAATAACTTATAGAACAAAAGTGGTTATTTTAGGGTTTTCAATTTTAAACTATTAACAAAATACTGATCTTCATATACTTAACTTATAGAACAGAAGTAGTTAATTTAGAGTTTTTAATTTTAAACTATTAGCAAAATTCTGATCTTCAAGTAAATAACTTAAAGAACTAAAGTATTAGTTAGAAGATTTTGATTTTACATTGCTACAAAATTCTGTTCTTCAAGTAAATAACTTATAGAACAAAAGTAGTTATTTTAGGGTTTTCAATTTTAAACTATTAACAAAATACTGATCTTCATATACTTAACTTATAGAACAGAAGTAGTTAATTTAGAGTTTTTAATTTTAAACTATTAACAAAATGCAGATCTTCAAGTAAATAACTTATAGAACAAAAGTGGTTATTTTAGGGTTTTCAATTTTAAACTATTAACAAAATACTGATCTTCATATACTTAACTTATAGAACAGAAGTAGTTAATTTAGAGTTTTTAATTTTAAACTATTAGCAAAATTCTGATCTTCAAGTAAATAACTTAAAGAACTAAAGTATTAGTTAGAAGATTTTGATTTTACATTGCTACAAAATTCTGTTCTTCAAGTAAATAACTTATAGAACAAAAGTAGTTATTTTAGGGTTTTCAATTTTAAACTATTAACAAAATACTGATCTTCATGTAAATAACTTATAGAACAGAAGTAGTTAATTTAGAGTTTTTAATTTTAAACTATTAACAAAATGCAGATCTTCAAGTAAATAACTTATAGAACAAAAGTAGTTATTTTAGGGTTTTCAATTTTAAACTATTAACAAAATTCTGATCTTCAAGTAAATAACTTAAGGAACTAAAGTATTAGTTAGGAGATTTTGATTTTAAATTGCTACAAAATTCTGTTCTACAAGTAAATAACTTATAGAACAAAAGTAGCTATTTTAGAGTTTTCAATTTTAAACTATTAACAATATTCTGATCTTCAAGTAAATAACTTATAGAACAGAAGTAGTTATTTTAGGGTTTTCAATTTTAAACTATTAACAAAATACTGATCTTCATGTAAATAACTTATAGAACAGAAGTAGTTAATTAAGAGTTTTTAATTTTATACTATTAACAAAATGCAGATCTTCAAGTAAATAACTTATAGAACAAAATTAGTTATTTTAGGGTTTTCAATTTTAAACTATTATAAAATTCTGATCTTCAAGTAAATAACTTAAAGAACTAAAGTATTAGTTAGAAGATTTTGACTTTACATTGCTACAAAATTCTGTTCTTCAAGTAAATAACTTATAGAACAGAAGTAGTTAATTTAGAGTTTTTAATTTTAAACTATTAACAAAATGCAGATCTTCAAGTAAATAACTTATAGAACAAAAGTAGTTATTTTAGGGTTTTCAATTTTAAACTATTAACAAAATACTGATCTTCATATAATTAACTTATAGAACAGAAGTAGTTAATTTAGAGTTTTTAATTTTAAACTATTAACAAAATGCAGATCTTCAAGTAAATAACTTATAGAACAAAAGTAGTTATTTTAGGGTTTTCAATTTTAAACTATTAGCAAAATACTGATCTTCATATACCTAACTTATAGAACAGAAGTAGTTAATTTAGAGTTTTTAATTTTAAACTATTAGCAAAATTCTGATCTTCAAGTAAATAACTTAAAGAACTAAAGTATTAGTTAGAAGATTTTGATTTTACATTGCTACAAAATTCTGTTCTTCAAGTAAATAACTTATAGAACAAAAGTAGTTATTTTAGGGTTTTCAATTTTAAACTATTAACAAAATACTGATCTTCATGTAAATAACTTATAGAACAGAAGTAGTTAATTTAGAGTTTTTAATTTTAAACTATTAACAAAATGCAGATCTTCAAGTAAATAACTTATAGAACAAAAGTAGTTATTTTAGGGTTTTCAATTTTAAACTATTAACAATATTCTGATCTTCAAGTAAATAACTTATAGAACAGAAGTAGTTATTTTAGGGTTTTCAATTTTAAACTATTAACAAAATACTGATCTTCATGTAAATAACTTATAGAACAGAAGTAGTTAATTAAGAGTTTTTAATTTTAAACTATTAACAAAATGCAGATCTTCAAGTAAATAACTTATAGAACAAAAGTAGTTATTTTAGGGTTTTCAATTTTAAACTATTAGCAAAATTCTGATCTTCAAGTAAATAACTTAAAGAACTAAAGTATTAGTTAAAAGATTTTAATTTTAAATTGCTACAAAATTCTGTTCTTCAAGTAAATAACTTATAGAACAGAAGTAGTTAATTTAGAGTTTTTAATTTTAAACTATTAACAAAATGCAGATCTTCAAGTAAATAACTTATAGAACAAAAGTAGTTATTTTAGGGTTTTCAATTTTAAACTATTAACAAAATACTGATCTTCATATACTTAACTTATAGAACAGAAGTAGGTAATTTAGAGTTTTTAATTTTAAACTATTAACAAAATGCAGATCTTGAAGTAAATAACTTATAGAACAAAAGTGGTTATTTTAGGGTTTTCAATTTTAAACTATTAACAAAATACTGATCTTCATATACTTAACTTATAGAACAGAAGTAGTTAATTTAGAGTTTTTAATTTTAAACTATTAGCAAAATTCTGATCTTCAAGTAAATAACTTAAAGAACTAAAGTTTTAGTTAGAAGATTTTGATTTTACATTGCTACAAAATTCTGTTCTTCAAGTAAATAACTTATAGAACAAAAGTAGTTATTTTAGGGTTTTCAATTTTAAACTATTAACAAAATACTGATCTTCATGTAAATAACTTATAGAACAGAAGTAGTTAATTTAGAGTTTTTAATTTTAAACTATTAACAAAATGCAGATCTTCAAGTAAATAACTTATAGAACAAAAGTAGTTATTTTAGGGTTTTCAATTTTAAACTATTAACAAAATTCTGATCTTCAAGTAAATAACTTAAGGATCTAAAGTATTAGTTAGGAGATTTTGATTTTAAATTGCTACAAAATTCTGTTCTACAAGTAAATAACTTATAGAACAAAAGTAGCTATTTTAGAGTTTTCAATTTTAAACTATTAACAATATTCTGATCTTCAAGTAAATAACTTATAGAACAGAAGTAGTTATTTTAGGGTTTTCAATTTTAAACTATTAACAAAATACTGATCTTCATGTAAATAACTTATAGAACAGAAGTAGTTAATTAAGAGTTTTTAATTTTAAACTATTAACAAAATGCAGATCTTCAAGTAAATAACTTATAGAACAAAATTAGTTATTTTAGGGTTTTCAATTTTAAACTATTATAAAATTCTGATCTTCAAGTAAATAACTTAAAGAACTAAAGTATTAGTTAGAAGATTTTGACTTTACATTGCTACAAAATTCTGTTCTTCAAGTAAATAACTTATAGAACAAAAGTAGTTATTTTAGGGTTTTCAATTTTAAACTATTAACAAAATTCTGATCTTCAAGTAAATAACTTAAGGATCTAAAGTATTAGTTAGGAGATTTTGATTTTAAATTGCTACAAAATTCTGTTCTACAAGTAAATAACTTATAGAACAGAAGTAGCTATTTTAGAGTTTTCAATTTTAAACTATTAACAATATTCTGATCTTCAAGTAAATAACTTATAGAACAGAAGTAGTTATTTTAGGGTTTTCAATTTTAAACTATTAACAAAATACTGATCTTCATGTAAATAACTTATAGAACAGAAGTAGTTAATTAAGAGTTTTTAATTTTAAACTATTAACAAAATGCAGATCTTCAAGTAAATAACTTATAGAACAAAATTAGTTATTATAGGGTTTTCAATTTTAAACTATTATAAAATTCTGATCTTCAAGTAAATAACTTAAAGAACTAAAGTATTAGTTAGAAGATTTTGACTTTACATTGCTACAAAATTCTGTTCTTCAAGTAAATAACTTATAGAACAAAAGTAGTTATTTTAGGGTTTTCAATTTTAAACTATTAACAAAATTCTGATCTTCAAGTAAATAACTTAAGGAACTAAAGTATTAGTTAGAAGATTTTGATTTTAAATTGCTACAAAATTCTGTTCTACAAGTAAATAACTTATAGCACTAAATAGTTATTTTAGAGTTTTCAATTTTAAACTATTAACAATATTCTGATCTTCAAGTAAATAACTTATAGAACAAAAGTAGTTATTTTAGGGTTTTCAATTTTAAACTATTAACAAAATTCTGATCTTCAAGTAAATAACTTAAGGAACTTAAGTATTAGTTAGAAGATTTTGATTTTAAATTGCTACAAAATTCTGTTCTACAAGTAAATAACGAACTTATAGAACAAAAGTAGTTATTTTAGGGTTTTCAATTTTAAACTATTAACAAAATACTGATCTTCATGTAAATAACTAATAGAACAAAAGTAGTTATTTTAGGGTTTTCAATTTTAAACTATTAACAAAATACTGATCTTCAAGTAAATAACTTATAGAACAGAAGTAGTTAATTTAGAGTTTTTAATTTTAAACTATTAACAAAATGCAGATCTTCAAGTAAATAACTTATAGAACAAAAGTAGTTATTTTAGGGTTTTCAATTTTAAACTATTAACAAAATACTGATCTTCATATACTTAACTTATAGAACAGAAGTAGTTAATTTAGAGTTTTTAATTTTAAACTATTAACAAAATGCAGATCTTGAAGTAAATAACTTATAGAACAAAAGTGGTTATTTTAGGGTTTTCAATTTTAAACTATTAACAAAATACTGATCTTCATATACTTAACTTATAGAACAGAAGTAGTTAATTTAGAGTTTTTAATTTTAAACTATTAGCAAAATTCTGATCTTCAAGTAAATAACTTAAAGAACTAAAGTATTAGTTAGAAGATTTTGATTTTACATTGCTACAAAATTCTGTTCTTCAAGTAAATAACTTATAGAACAAAAGTAGTTATTTTAGGGTTTTCAATTTTAAACTATTAACAAAATACTGATCTTCATGTAAATAACTTATAGAACAGAAGTAGTTAATTTAGAGTTTTTAATTTTAAACTATTAACAAAATGCAGATCTTCAAGTAAATAACTTATAGAACAAAAGTAGTTATTTTAGGGTTTTCAATTTTAAACTATTAACAAAATTCTGATCTTCAAGTAAATAACTTAAGGATCTAAAGTATTAGTTAGGAGATTTTGATTTTAAATTGCTACAAAATTCTGTTCTACAAGTAAATAACTTATAGAACAAAAGTAGCTATTTTAGAGTTTTCAATTTTAAACTATTAACAATATTCTGATCTTCAAGTAAATAACTTATAGAACAGAAGTAGTTATTTTAGGGTTTTCAATTTTAAACTATTAACAAAATACTGATCTTCATGTAAATAACTTATAGAACAGAAGTAGTTAATTAAGAGTTTTTAATTTTAAACTATTAACAAAATGCAGATCTTCAAGTAAATAACTTATAGAACAAAATTAGTTATTTTAGGGTTTTCAATTTTAAACTATTATAAAATTCTGATCTTCAAGTAAATAACTTAAAGAACTAAAGTATTAGTTAGAAGATTTTGACTTTACATTGCTACAAAATTCTGTTCTTCAAGTAAATAACTTATAGAACAAAAGTAGTTATTTTAGGGTTTTCAATTTTAAACTATTAACAAAATTCTGATCTTCAAGTAAATAACTTAAGGAACTAAAGTATTAGTTAGAAGATTTTGATTTTAAATTGCTACAAAATTCTGTTCTACAAATAAATAACTTATAGAACTGAATAGTTATTTTAGAGTTTTCAATTTTAAACTATTAACAATATTCTGATCTTCAAGTAAATAACTTATAGAACAAAAGTAGTTATTTTAGGGTTTTCAATTTTAAACTATTAACAAAATTCTGATCTTCAAGTAAATAACTTAAGGAACTAAAGTATTTGTTAGAAGATTTTGATTTTAAATTGCTACAAAATTCTGTTCTACAAGTAAATAACTTATAGAACAAAACTAGTTATTTTAGGGTTTTCAATTTTAAACTATTAACAAAATACTGATCTTCATGTAAATAACTAATAGAACAAAAGTAGTTATTTTAGGGTTTTCAATTTTAAACTATTAACAAAATACTGATCTTCAAGTAAATAACTTATAGAACAGAAGTAGTTAATTTAGAGTTTATAATTTTAAACTATTAACAAAATGCAGATCTTCAAGTAAATAACTTATAGAACAAAAGTAGTTATTTTAGGGTTTTCAATTTTAAACTATTAACAAAATACTGATCTTCATATACTTAACTTATAGAACAGAAGTAGTTAATTTAGAGTTTTTAATTTTAAACTATTAACAAAATGCAGATCTTCAAGTAAATAACTTATAGAACAAAAGTGGTTATTTTAGGGTTTTCAATTTTAAACTATTAACAAAATACTGATCTTCATATACTTAACTTATAGAACAGAAGTAGTTAATTTAGAGTTTTTAATTTTAAACTATTAGCAAAATTCTGATCTTCAAGTAAATAACTTAAAGAACTAAAGTATTAGTTAGAAGATTTTGATTTTACATTGCTACAAAATTCTGTTCTTCAAGTAAATAACTTATAGAACAAAAGTAGTTATTTTAGGGTTTTCAATTTTAAACTATTAACAAAATACTGATCTTCATATACTTAACTTATAGAACAGAAGTAGTTAATTTAGAGTTTTTAATTTTAAACTATTAACAAAATGCAGATCTTCAAGTAAATAACTTATAGAACAAAAGTGGTTATTTTAGGGTTTTCAATTTTAAACTATTAACAAAATACTGATCTTCATATACTTAACTTATAGAACAGAAGTAGTTAATTTAGAGTTTTTAATTTTAAACTATTAGCAAAATTCTGATCTTCAAGTAAATAACTTAAAGAACTAAAGTATTAGTTAGAAGATTTTGATTTTACATTGCTACAAAATTCTGTTCTTCAAGTAAATAACTTATAGAACAAAAGTAGTTATTTTAGGGTTTTCAATTTTAAACTATTAACAAAATACTGATCTTCATGTAAATAACTTATAGAACAGAAGTAGTTAATTTAGAGTTTTTAATTTTAAACTATTAACAAAATGCAGATCTTCAAGTAAATAACTTATAGAACAAAAGTAGTTATTTTAGGGTTTTCAATTTTAAACTATTAACAAAATTCTGATCTTCAAGTAAATAACTTAAGGAACTAAAGTATTAGTTAGGAGATTTTGATTTTAAATTGCTACAAAATTCTGTTCTACAAGTAAATAACTTATAGAACAAAAGTAGCTATTTTAGAGTTTTCAATTTTAAACTATTAACAATATTCTGATCTTCAAGTAAATAACTTATAGAACAGAAGTAGTTATTTTAGGGTTTTCAATTTTAAACTATTAACAAAATACTGATCTTCATGTAAATAACTTATAGAACAGAAGTAGTTAATTAAGAGTTTTTAATTTTATACTATTAACAAAATGCAGATCTTCAAGTAAATAACTTATAGAACAAAATTAGTTATTTTAGGGTTTTCAATTTTAAACTATTATAAAATTCTGATCTTCAAGTAAATAACTTAAAGAACTAAAGTATTAGTTAGAAGATTTTGACTTTACATTGCTACAAAATTCTGTTCTTCAAGTAAATAACTTATAGAACAGAAGTAGTTAATTTAGAGTTTTTAATTTTAAACTATTAACAAAATGCAGATCTTCAAGTAAATAACTTATAGAACAAAAGTAGTTATTTTAGGGTTTTCAATTTTAAACTATTAACAAAATACTGATCTTCATATAATTAACTTATAGAACAGAAGTAGTTAATTTAGAGTTTTTAATTTTAAACTATTAACAAAATGCAGATCTTCAAGTAAATAACTTATAGAACAAAAGTAGTTATTTTAGGGTTTTCAATTTTAAACTATTAGCAAAATACTGATCTTCATATACCTAACTTATAGAACAGAAGTAGTTAATTTAGAGTTTTTAATTTTAAACTATTAGCAAAATTCTGATCTTCAAGTAAATAACTTAAAGAACTAAAGTATTAGTTAGAAGATTTTGATTTTACATTGCTACAAAATTCTGTTCTTCAAGTAAATAACTTATAGAACAAAAGTAGTTATTTTAGGGTTTTCAATTTTAAACTATTAACAAAATACTGATCTTCATGTAAATAACTTATAGAACAGAAGTAGTTAATTTAGAGTTTTTAATTTTAAACTATTAACAAAATGCAGATCTTCAAGTAAATAACTTATAGAACAAAAGTAGTTATTTTAGGGTTTTCAATTTTAAACTATTAACAATATTCTGATCTTCAAGTAAATAACTTATAGAACAGAAGTAGTTATTTTAGGGTTTTCAATTTTAAACTATTAACAAAATACTGATCTTCATGTAAATAACTTATAGAACAGAAGTAGTTAATTAAGAGTTTTTAATTTTAAACTATTAACAAAATGCAGATCTTCAAGTAAATAACTTATAGAACAAAAGTAGTTATTTTAGGGTTTTCAATTTTAAACTATTAGCAAAATTCTGATCTTCAAGTAAATAACTTAAAGAACTAAAGTATTAGTTAAAAGATTTTAATTTTAAATTGCTACAAAATTCTGTTCTTCAAGTAAATAACTTATAGAACAAAAGTAGTTGTTTAGGGTTTTCAATTTTAAACTATTAACAAAATACTGATCTTCATATACTTAACTTATAGAACAGAAGTAGTTAATTTAGAGTTTTTAATTTTAAACTATTAACAAAATGCAGATCTTCAAGTAAATAACTTATAGAACAGAAGTAGTTAATTTAGAGTTTTTAATTTTAAACTACTAACAAAATGCAGATCTTCAAGTAAATAACTTATAGAACAAAATTAGTTATTTTAGGGTTTTCAATTTTAAACTATTATAAAATTCTGATCTTCAAGTAAATAACTTAAAGAACTAAAGTATTAGTTAGAAGATTTTGACTTTACATTGCTACAAAATTCTGTTCTTCAAGTAAATAACTTATAGAACAAAAGTAGTTATTTTAGGGTTTTCAATTTTAAACTATTAACAAAATTCTGATCTTCAAGTAAATAACTTAAAGAACTAAAGTATTAGTTAGAAGATTTTGATTTTAAATTGCTACAAAATTCTGTTCTACAAGTAAATAACTTATAGAACTAAAGTAGTTATTTTAGAGTTTTCAATTTTAAACTATTAACAATATTCTGATCTTCAAGTAAATAACTTATAGAACAAAAGTAGTTATTTTAGGGTTTTCAATTTTAAACTATTAACAAAATTCTGATCTTCAAGTAAATAACTTAAGGAACTAAAGTATTAGTTAGAAGATTTTGATTTTAAATTGCTACAAAATTCTGTTCTACAAGTAAATAACTTATAGAACAAAAGTAGTTATTTTAGGGTATTCAATTTTAAACTATTAACAAAATACTGATCTTCATGTAAATAACTAATAGAACAAAAGTAGTTATTTTAGGGTTTTCAATTTTAAACTATTAACAAAATACTGATCTTAAAGTAAATAACTTATAGAACAGAAGTAGTTAATTTAGAGTTTTTAATTTTAAACTATCAACAAAATGCAGATCTTCAAGTAAATAACTTATAGAACAAAAGTAGTTATTTTAGGGTTTTCAATTTTAAACTATTAACAAAATACTGATCTTCATATACTTAACTTATAGAACAGAAGTAGTTAATTTAGAGTTTTTAATTTTAAACTATTAACAAAATGCAGATCTTCAAGTAAATAACTTATAGAACAAAAGTGGTTATTTTAGGGTTTTCAATTTTAAACTATTAACAAAATACTGATCTTCATATACTTAACTTATAGAACAGAAGTAGTTAATTTAGAGTTTTTAATTTTAAACTATTAGCAAAATTCTGATCTTCAAGTAAATAACTTAAAGAACTAAAGTATTAGTTAGAAGATTTTGATTTTACATTGCTACAAAATTCTGTTCTTCAAGTAAATAACTTATAGAACAAAAGTAGTTATTTTAGGGTTTTCAATTTTAAACTATTAACAAAATACTGATCTTCATGTAAATAACTTATAGAACAGAAGTAGTTAATTTAGAGTTTTTAATTTTAAACTATTAACAAAATGCAGATCTTCAAGTAAATAACTTATAGAACAAAAGTAGTTATTTTAGGGTTTTCAATTTTAAACTATTAACAAAATTCTGATCTTCAAGTAAATAACTTATAGAACAGAAGTAGTTATTTTAGAGTTTTCAATTTTAAACTATTAACAATATTCTGATCTTCAAGTAAATAACTTATAGAACAGAAGTAGTTATTTTAGGGTTTTCAATTTTAAACTATTAACAAAATACTGATCTTCATGTAAATAACTTATAGAACAGAAGTAGTTAATTTAGAGTTTTTAATTTTAAACTATTAACAAAATGCAGATCTTCAAGTAAATAACTTCAAGATCTTCAAGTAAATAACTTAAAGAACTAAAGTATTAGTTAAAATATTTTGATTTTAAATTGCTACAAAATTCTGTTCTTCAAGTAAATAACTTATAGAACAAAAGTAGTTATTTTAGGGTTTTCAATTTTAAACTATTAACAATATTCTGATCTTCAAGTAAATAACTTATAGAACAGAAGTAGTTATTTTAGGGTTTTCAATTTTAAACTATTAACAAAATACTGATCTTCATGTAAATAACTTATAGAACAGAAGTAGTTAATTAAGAGTTTTTAATTTTAAACTATTAACAAAATGCAGATCTTCAAGTAAATAACTTATAGAACAAAAGTAGTTATTTTAGGGTTTTCAATTTTAATCTATTAGCAAAATTCTGATCTTCAAGTAAATAACTTAAAGAACTAAAGTATTAGTTAAAAGATTTTGATTTTAAATTGCTACAAAATTCTGTTCTTCAAGTAAATAACTTATAAAACAGAAGTAGTTAATTTAGAGTTTTTAATTTTAAACTATTAACAAAATGCAGATCTTCAAGTAAATAACTTATAGAACAAAAGTAGTTATTTTAGGGTTTTCAATTTTAAACTATTAACAAAATACTGATCGTCATATACTTAACTTATAGAACAGAAGTAGTTAATTTAGAGTTTTTAATTTTAAACTATTAAAAAAATGCAGATCTTCAAGTAAATAACTTATAGAACAAAAGTAGTTATTTTAGGGTTTTCAATTTTAAACTATTAGCAAAATTCTGCTCTTCAAGTAAATAACTTAAAGAACTAAAGTATTAGTTAGAAGATTTTGATTTTACATTGCTACAAAATTCTGTTCTTCAAGTAAATAACTTATAGAACAAAAGTAGTTATTTTAGGGTTTTCAATTTTAAACTATTAACAAAATTCTGATCTTCAAGTAAATAACTTAAGGAACTAAAGTATTAGTTAGAAGATTTTGATTTTAAATTGCTACAAAATTCTGTTCTACAAGTAAATAACTTATAGAACAAAAGTAGTTATTTTAGGGTTTTCAATTTTAAACTATTAACAAAATACTGATCTTCATGTAAATAACTTATAGAACAAAAGTAGTTAATTAAGAGTTTTTAATGTTAAACTATTAACAAAATGCAGATCTTCAAGTAAATAACTTATAGAACAAAAGTAGTTATTTTAGGGTTTTCAATTTTAAACTATTAACAAAATTCTGATCTTCAAGTAAATAACTTAAGGAACTAAAGTATTAGTTAGAAGATTTTGATTTTAAATTGCTACAAAATTCTGTTCTACAAGTAAATAACATATAGAACTAAAGTAGTTATTTTAGAGTTTACAATTTTAAACTATTAACAATATTCTGATCTTCTAGTAAATAACTTATAGAACAAAAGTAGTTATTTTAGGGTTTTCAATTTTAAACTATTAACAAAATTCTGATCTTCAAGTAAATAACTTAAGGAACTAAAGTATTAGTTAGAAGATTTTGATTTTAAATTGCTACAAAATTCTGTTCTACAAGTAAATAACATATAGAACTAAAGTAGTTATTTTAGAGTTTTTAATTTTAAACTATTAACAAAATGCAGATCTTCATATACTTAACTTATAGAACAGAAGTAGTTAATTTAGAGTTTTTAATTTTAAACTATTAGCAAAATTCTGATCTTCAAGTAAATAACTTAAAGAACTAAAGTATTAGTTAGAAGATTTTGATTTTACATTGCTGCAAAATTCTGTTCTTCAAGTAAATAACTTATAGAACAAAAGTAGTTATTTTAGGGTTTTCAATTTTAAACTATTAACAAAATTCTGATCTTCAAGTAAATAACTTAAGGAACTAAAGTATTAGTTAGAAGATTTTGATTTTAAATTGCTACAAAATTCTGTTCTACAAGTAAATAACATATAGAACGAAAGTAGTTATTTTAGGGTTTTCAATTTTAAACTATTAACAAAATACTGATCTTCATATACTTAACTTATAGAACAGAAGTAGTTAATTTAGAGTTTTTAATTTTAAACTATTAGCAAAATTCTGATCTTCAAGTAAATAACTTAAAGAACTAAAGTATTAGTTAGAAGATTTTGATTTTACATTGCTACAAAATTCTGTTCTTCAAGTAAATAACTTATAGATCAAAAGTAGTTATTTTAGAGTTTTCAATTTTAAACTATTAACAATATTCTGATCTTCAAGTAAATAACTTATAGAACAGAAGTAGTTATTTTAGGGTTTTCAATTTTAAACTATTAACAAAATACTGATCTTCATGTAAATAACTTATAGAACAGAAGTAGTTAATTAAGAGTTTTTAATTTTAAACTATTAACAAAATGCAGATCTTCAAGTAAATAACTTATAGAACAAAAGTAGTTATTTTAGGGTTTTCAATTTTAAACTATTAACAAAATTCTGATCTTCAAGTAAATAACTTAAGGAACTAAAGTATTAGTTAGAAGATTTTGATTTTAAATTGCTACAAAATTCTGTTCTACAAGTAAATAACTTATAGAACAAAAGTAGTTATTTTAGAGTTTTCAATTTTAAACTATTAACAATATTCTGATCTTCAAGTAAATAACTTATAGAACAGAAGTAGTTATTTTAGGGTTTTCAATTTTAAACTATTAACAAAATACTGATCTTCATGTAAATAACTTATAGAACAGAAGTAGTTAATTAAGAGTTTTTAATTTTAAACTATTAACAAAATGCAGATCTTCAAGTAAATAACTTATAGAACAAAAGTAGTTATTTTAGGGTTTTCAATTTTAAACTATTAACAAAATTCTGATCTTCAAGTAAATAACTTAAGGAACTAAAGTATTAGTTAGAAGATTTTGATTTTAAATTGCTACAAAATTCTGTTCTACAAGTAAATAACTTATAGAACAAAAGTAGTTATTTTAGAGTTTTCAATTTTAAACTATTAACAATATTCTGATCTTCATGTATATAACTTATAGAACAGAAGTAGTTATTTTAGGGTTTTCAATTTTAAACTATTAACAAAATACTGATCTTCATGTAAATAACTTATAGAACAGAAGTAGTTAATTTAGAGTTTTTAATTTTAAACTATTAACAAAATGCAGATCTTCAAGTAAATAACTTATAGAACAAAAGTAGTTATTTTAGGGTTTTCAATTTTAAACTATTAGCAAAATTCTGATCTTCAAGTAAATAACTTAAAGAACTAAAGTATTAGTTAGAAGATTTTGATTTTACATTGCTACAAAATTCTGTTCTTCAAGTAAATAACTTATAGAACAAAAGTAGTTATTTTAGAGTTTTCAATTTTGAACTTTTAACAATATTCTGATCTTCAAGTAAATAACTTATAGAACAGAAGTAGTTAATTTAGAGTTTTTAATTTTAAACTATTAACAAAATGCAGATCTTCAAGTAAATAACTTATAGAACAAAAGTACTTAACTTAGAGTTTTTAATTTTAAACTATTAACAAAATTCTGTTCTTCAAGTAAATAACTTATAGAACAAAAGTAGTTATTTTAGAGTTTTCAATTTTAAACTATTAACAAAATTCTGATCTTCAAGTAAATAACTTATAGAACAGAAGTAGTTAATTTAGAGTTTTTAATTTTAAACTATTAACAAAATGCAGATCTTCATATACTTAACTTATAGAACAGAAGTAGTTAATTTAGAGTTTTTAATTTTAAACTATTAGCAAAATTCTGATCTTCAAGTAAATAACTTAAAGAACTAAAGTATTAGTTAGAAGATTTTGATTTTACATTGCTACAAAATTCTGTTCTTCAAGTAAATAACTTATAGAACAAAAGTAGTTATTTTAGGGTTTTCAATTTTAAACTATTAACAAAATTCTGATCTTCAAGTAAATAACTTAAGGAACTAAAGTATTAGTTAGAAGATTTTGATTTTAAATTGCTACAAAATTCTGTTCTACAAGTAAATAACATATAGAACGAAAGTAGTTATTTTAGGGTATTCAATTTTAAACTATTAACAAAATACTGATCTTCATGTAAATAACTTATAGAACAGAAGTAGTTAATTTAGAGTTTTTAATTTTAAACTATTAACAAAATGCAGATCTTCAAGTAAATAACTTATAGAACAAAAGTAGTTATTTTAGGGTTTTCAATTTTAAACTATTAACAAAATTCTTATCTTCAAGTAAATAACTTAAAGAACTAAAGTATTAGTTAGAAGATTTTGATTTTACATTGCTACAAAATTCTGTTCTTCAAGTAAATAACTTATAGAACAAAAGTAGTTATTTTAGAGTTTTCAATTTTAAACTATTAACAAAATTCTGATCTTCAAGTAAATAACTTATAGAACAGAAGTAGTTAATTTAGAGTTTTTAATTTTAAACTATTAACAAAATGCAGATCTTCATATACTTAACTTATAGAACAGAAGTAGTTAATTTAGAGTTTTTAATTTTAAACTATTAGCAAAATTCTGATCTTCAAGTAAATAACTTAAAGAACTAAAGTATTAGTTAGAAGATTTTGATTTTACATTGCTACAAAATTCTGTTCTTCAAGTAAATAACTTATAGAACAAAAGTAGTTATTTTAGGGTTTTCAATTTTAAACTATTAACAAAATTCTGATCTTCAAGTAAATAACTTAAGGAACTAAAGTATTAGTTAGAAGATTTTGATTTTAAATTGCTACAAAATTCTGTTCTACAAGTAAATAACATATAGAACGAAAGTAGTTATTTTTGGGTATTCAATTTTAAACTATTAACAAAATACTGATCTTCATATACTTAACTTATAGAACAGAAGTAGTTAATTTAGAGTTTTTAATTTTAAACTATTAGCAAAATTCTGATCTTCAAGTAAATAACTTAAAGAACTAAAGTATTAGTTAGAAGATTTTGATTTTACATTGCTACAAAATTCTGTTCTTCAAGTAAATAACTTATAGAACAAAAGTAGTTATTTTAGGGTTTTCAATTTTAAACTATTAACAAAATACTGATCTTCATGTAAATAACTTATAGAACAGAAGTAGTTAATTTAGAGTTTTTAATTTTAAACTATTAACAAAATGCAGATCTTCAAGTAAATAACTTATAGAACAAAAGTAGTTATTTTAGGGTTTTCAATTTTAAACTATTAACAAAATTCTTATCTTCAAGTAAATAACTTAAGGAACTAAAGTATTAGTTAGGAGATTTTGATTTTAAATTGCTACAAAATTCTGTTCTACAAGTAAATAACTTATAGAACAAAAGTAGTTATTTTAGAGTTTTCAATTTTAAACTATTAACAATATTCTGATCTTCAAGTAAATAACTTATAGAACAGAAGTAGTTATTTTAGGGTTTTCAATTTTAAACTATTAACAAAATACTGATCTTCATGTAAATAACTTATAGAACAGAAGTAGTTAATTAAGAGTTTTTAATTTTAAACTATTAACAAAATGCAGATCTTCAAGTAAATAACTTATAGAACAAAAGTAGTTATTTTAGGGTTTTCAATTTTAAACTATTAACAAAATTCTGATCTTCAAGTAAATAACTTAAGGAACTAAAGTATTAGTTAGAAGATTTTGATTTTAAATTGCTACAAAATTCTGTTCTACAAGTAAATAACTTATAGAACAAAAGTAGTTATTTTAGAGTTTTCAATTTTAAACTATTAACAATATTCTGATCTTCATGTATATAACTTATAGAACAGAAGTAGTTATTTTAGGGTTTTCAATTTTAAACTATTAACAAAATACTGATCTTCATGTAAATAACTTATAGAACAGAAGTAGTTAATTTAGAGTTTTTAATTTTAAACTATTAACAAAATGCAGATCTTCAAGTAAATAACTTATAGAACAAAAGTAGTTATTTTAGGGTTTTCAATTTTAAACTATTAGCAAAATTCTGATCTTCAAGTAAATAACTTAAAGAACTAAAGTATTAGTTTGAAGATTTTGATTTAACATTGCTACAAAATTCTGTTCTTCAAGTAAATAACTTATAGAACAAAAGTAGTTATTTTAGAGTTTTCAATTTTAAACTATTAACAATATTCTGATCTTCAAGTAAATAACTTATAGAACAGAAGTAGTTAATTTAGAGTTTTTAATTTTAAACTATTAACAAAATGCAGATCTTCAAGTAAATAACTTATAGAACAAAAGTAGTTATTTTAGAGTTTTCAATTTTAAACTATTAACAATATTCTGATCTTCATGTATATAACTTATAGAACAGAAGTAGTTATTTTAGGGTTTTCAATTTTAAACTATTAACAAAATACTGATCTTCATGTAAATAACTTATAGAACAGAAGTAGTTAATTTAGAGTTTTTAATTTTAAACTATTAACAAAATGCAGATCTTCAAGTAAATAACTTATAGAACAAAAGTAGTTATTTTAGGGTTTTCAATTTTAAACTATTAGCAAAATTCTGATCTTCAAGTAAATAACTTAAAGAACTAAAGTATTAGTTAGAAGATTTTGATTTTACATTGCTACAAAATTCTGTTCTTCAAGTAAATAACTTATAGAACAAAAGTAGTTATTTTACAGTTTTCAATTTTAAACTATTAACAATATTCTGATCTTCAAGTAAATAACTTATAGAACAAAAGTAGTTATTTTAGAGTTTTCAATTTTAAACTATTAACAATATTCTGATCTTCAAGTAAATAACTTATAGAACAGAAGTAGTTAATTTAGAGTTTTTAATTTTAAACTATTAACAAAATGCATATCTTCAAGTAAATAACTTATAGAACAAAAGTAGTTAACTTAGAGTTTTTAATTTTAAACTATTAACAAAATTCTGTTCTTCAAGTAAATAACTTATAGAACAAAAGTAGTTATTTTAGAGTTTTCAATTTTAAACTATTAACAAAATTCTGATCTTCAAGTAAATAACTTATAGAACAGAAGTAGTTAATTTAGAGTTTTTAATTTTAAACTATTAACAAAATGCAGATCTTCATATACTTAACTTATAGAACAGAAGTAGTTAATTTAGAGTTTTTAATTTTAAACTATTAGCAAAATTCTAATCTTCAAGTAAATAACTTAAAGAACTAAAGTATTAGTTAGAAGATTTTGATTTTACATTGCTACAAAATTCTGTTCTTCAAGTAAATAACTTATAGAACAAAAGTAGTTATTTTAGGGTTTTCAATTTTAAACTATTAACAAAATTCTGATCTTCAAGTAAATAACTTAAGGAACTAAAGTATTAGTTAGAAGATTTTGATTTTAAATTGCTACAAAATTCTGTTCTACAAGTAAATAACATATAGAACGAAAGTAGTTATTTTAGGGTATTCAATTTTAAACTATTAACAAAATACTGATCTTCATGTAAATAACTTATAGAACAGAAGTAGTTAATTTAGAGTTTTTAATTTTAAACTATTAACAAAATGCAGATCTTCAAGTAAATAACTTATAGAACAAAAGTAGTTATTTTAGGGTTTTCAATTTTAAACTATTAACAAAATTCTTATCTTCAAGTAAATAACTTAAAGAACTAAAGTATTAGTTAGAAGATTTTGATTTTACATTGCTACAAAATTCTGTTCTTCAAGTAAATAACTTATAGAACAAAAGTAGTTATTTTAGAGTTTTCAATTTTAAACTATTAACAAAATTCTGATCTTCAAGTAAATAACTTATAGAACAGAAGTAGTTAATTTAGAGTTTTTAATTTTAAACTATTAACAAAATGCAGATCTTCATATACTTAACTTATAGAACAGAAGTAGTTAATTTAGAGTTTTTAATTTTAAACTATTAGCAAAATTCTGATCTTCAAGTAAATAACTTAAAGAACTAAAGTATTAGTTAGAAGATTTTGATTTTACATTGCTACAAAATTCTGTTCTTCAAGTAAATAACTTATAGAACAAAAGTAGTTATTTTAGGGTTTTCAATTTTAAACTATTAACAAAATTCTGATCTTCAAGTAAATAACTTAAGGAACTAAAGTATTAGTTAGAAGATTTTGATTTTAAATTGCTACAAAATTCTGTTCTACAAGTAAATAACATATAGAACGAAAGTAGTTATTTTTGGGTATTCAATTTTAAACTATTAACAAAATACTGATCTTCATATACTTAACTTATAGAACAGAAGTAGTTAATTTAGAGTTTTTAATTTTAAACTATTAGCAAAATTCTGATCTTCAAGTAAATAACTTAAAGAACTAAAGTATTAGTTAGAAGATTTTGATTTTACATTGCTACAAAATTCTGTTCTTCAAGTAAATAACTTATAGAACAAAAGTAGTTATTTTAGGGTTTTCAATTTTAAACTATTAACAAAATACTGATCTTCATGTAAATAACTTATAGAACAGAAGTAGTTAATTTAGAGTTTTTAATTTTAAACTATTAACAAAATGCAGATCTTCAAGTAAATAACTTATAGAACAAAAGTAGTTATTTTAGGGTTTTCAATTTTAAACTATTAACAAAATTCTTATCTTCAAGTAAATAACTTAAGGAACTAAAGTATTAGTTAGGAGATTTTGATTTTAAATTGCTACAAAATTCTGTTCTACAAGTAAATAACTTATAGAACAAAAGTAGTTATTTTAGAGTTTTCAATTTTAAACTATTAACAATATTCTGATCTTCAAGTAAATAACTTATAGAACAGAAGTAGTTATTTTAGGGTTTTCAATTTTAAACTATTAACAAAATACTGATCTTCATGTAAATAACTTATAGAACAGAAGTAGTTAATTAAGAGTTTTTAATTTTAAACTATTAACAAAATGCAGATCTTCAAGTAAATAACTTATAGAACAAAAGTAGTTATTTTAGGGTTTTCAATTTTAAACTATTAACAAAATTCTGATCTTCAAGTAAATAACTTAAGGAACTAAAGTATTAGTTAGAAGATTTTGATTTTAAATTGCTACAAAATTCTGTTCTACAAGTAAATAACTTATAGAACAAAAGTAGTTATTTTAGAGTTTTCAATTTTAAACTATTAACAATATTCTGATCTTCATGTATATAACTTATAGAACAGAAGTAGTTATTTTAGGGTTTTCAATTTTAAACTATTAACAAAATACTGATCTTCATGTAAATAACTTATAGAACAGAAGTAGTTAATTTAGAGTTTTTAATTTTAAACTATTAACAAAATGCAGATCTTCAAGTAAATAACTTATAGAACAAAAGTAGTTATTTTAGGGTTTTCAATTTTAAACTATTAGCAAAATTCTGATCTTCAAGTAAATAACTTAAAGAACTAAAGTATTAGTTTGAAGATTTTGATTTAACATTGCTACAAAATTCTGTTCTTCAAGTAAATAACTTATAGAACAAAAGTAGTTATTTTAGAGTTTTCAATTTTAAACTATTAACAATATTCTGATCTTCAAGTAAATAACTTATAGAACAGAAGTAGTTAATTTAGAGTTTTTAATTTTAAACTATTAACAAAATGCAGATCTTCAAGTAAATAACTTATAGAACAAAAGTAGTTATTTTAGAGTTTTCAATTTTAAACTATTAACAATATTCTGATCTTCATGTATATAACTTATAGAACAGAAGTAGTTATTTTAGGGTTTTCAATTTTAAACTATTAACAAAATACTGATCTTCATGTAAATAACTTATAGAACAGAAGTAGTTAATTTAGAGTTTTTAATTTTAAACTATTAACAAAATGCAGATCTTCAAGTAAATAACTTATAGAACAAAAGTAGTTATTTTAGGGTTTTCAATTTTAAACTATTAGCAAAATTCTGATCTTCAAGTAAATAACTTAAAGAACTAAAGTATTAGTTAGAAGATTTTGATTTTACATTGCTACAAAATTCTGTTCTTCAAGTAAATAACTTATAGAACAAAAGTAGTTATTTTACAGTTTTCAATTTTAAACTATTAACAATATTCTGATCTTCAAGTAAATAACTTATAGAACAAAAGTAGTTATTTTAGAGTTTTCAATTTTAAACTATTAACAATATTCTGATCTTCAAGTAAATAACTTATAGAACAGAAGTAGTTAATTTAGAGTTTTTAATTTTAAACTATTAACAAAATGCATATCTTCAAGTAAATAACTTATAGAACAAAAGTAGTTAACTTAGAGTTTTTAATTTTAAACTATTAACAAAATTCTGTTCTTCAAGTAAATAACTTATAGAACAAAAGTAGTTATTTTAGAGTTTTCAATTTTAAACTATTAACAAAATTCTGATCTTCAAGTAAATAACTTATAGAACAGAAGTAGTTAATTTAGAGTTTTTAATTTTAAACTATTAACAAAATGCAGATCTTCATATACTTAACTTATAGAACAGAAGTAGTTAATTTAGAGTTTTTAATTTTAAACTATTAGCAAAATTCTAATCTTCAAGTAAATAACTTAAAGAACTAAAGTATTAGTTAGAAGATTTTGATTTTACATTGCTACAAAATTCTGTTCTTCAAGTAAATAACTTATAGAACAAAAGTAGTTATTTTAGGGTTTTCAATTTTAAACTATTAACAAAATTCTGATCTTCAAGTAAATAACTTAAGAAACTAAAGTATTAGTTAGAAGATTTTGATTTTAAATTGCTACAAAATTCTGTTCTACAAGTAAATAACATATAGAACGAAAGTAGTTATTTTAGGGTTTTCAATTTTAAACTATTAACAAAATACTGATCTTCATATACTTAACTTATAGAACAGAAGTAGTTAATTTAGAGTTTTTAATTTTAAACTATTAGCAAAATTCTGATCTTCAAGTAAATAACTTAAAGAACTAAAGTATTAGTTAGAAGATTTTGATTTTACATTGCTACAAAATTCTGTTCTTCAAGTAAATAACTTATAGAACAAAAGTAGTTATTTTAGGGTTTTTAATTTTAAACTATTAACAAAATACTGATCTTCATGTAAATAACTTATAGAACAGAAGTAGTTAATTTAGAGTTTTTAATTTTAAACTATTAACAAAATGCAGATCTTCAAGTAAATAACTTATAGAACAAAAGTAGTTATTTTAGGGTTTTCAATTTTAAACTATTAACAAAATTCTTATCTTCAAGTAAATAACTTAGGAACTAAAGTATTAGTTAGGAGATTTTGATTTTAAATTGCTACAAAATTCTGTTCTACAAGTAAATAACTTATAGAACAAAAGTAGTTATTTTAGAGTTTTCAATTTTAAACTATTAACAATATTCTGATCTTCAAGTAAATAACTTATAGAACAGAAGTAGTTATTTTAGGGTTTTCAATTTTAAACTATTAACAAAATACTGATCTTCATGTAAATAACTTATAGAGCAGAAGTAGTTAATTAAGAGTTTTTAATTTTAAACTATTAACAAAATGCAGATCTTCAAGTAAATAACTTATAGAACAAAAGTAGTTATTTTAGGGTTTTCAATTTTAAACTATTAACAAAATTCTGATCTTCAAGTAAATAACTTAAGGAACTAAAGTATTAGTTAGAAGATTTTGATTTTAAATTGCTACAAAATTCTGTTCTACAAGTAAATAACTTATAGAACAAAAGTAGTTATTTTAGAGTTTTCAATTTTAAACTATTAACAATATTCTGATCTTCATGTATATAACTTATAGAACAGAAGTAGTTATTTTAGGGTTTTCAATTTTAAACTATTAACAAAATACTGATCTTCATGTAAATAACTTATAGAACAGAAGTAGTTAATTTAGAGTTTTTAATTTTAAACTATTAACAAAATGCAGATCTTCAAGTAAATAACTTATAGAACAAAAGTAGTTATTTTAGGGTTTTCAATTTTAAACTATTAGCAAAATTCTGATCTTCAAGTAAATAACTTAAAGAACTAAAGTATTAGTTAGAAGATTTTGATTTTACATTGCTACAAAATTCTGTTCTTCAAGTAAATAACTTATAGAACAAAAGTAGTTATTTTAGAGTTTTCAATTTTAAACTATTAACAATATTCTGATCTTCAAGTAAATAACTTATAGAACAGAAGTAGTTAATTTAGAGTTTTTAATTTTAAACTATTAACAAAATGCAGATCTTCAAGTAAATAACTTATAGAACAAAAGTAGTTAACTTAGAGTTTTTAATTTTAAACTATTAACAAAATTCTGTTCTTCAAGTAAATAACTTATAGAACAAAAGTAGTTATTTTAGAGTTTTCAATTTTAAACTATTAACAAAATTCTGATCTTCAAGTAAATAACTTATAGAACAGAAGTAGTTAATTTAGAGTTTTTAATTTTAAACTACTAACAAAATGCAGATCTTCAAGCAAATAACTTATAGAACAAAATTAGTTAGAAGATTTTGATTTTAAATTGCTACAAAATTCTGTTCTACAAGTAAATAACATATAGAACTAAAGTAGTTATTTTAGAGTTTTCAATTTTAAACTATTAACAATATTCTGATCTTCAAGTAAATAACTTATAGAACAAAAGTAGTTATTTTAGGGTTTTCAATTTTAAACTATTAACAAAATTCTGATCTTCGAGTAAATAACTTAAGGAACTAAAGTATTAGTTAGAAGATTTTGATTTTAAATTGCTACAAAATTCTGTTCTACAAGTAAATAACTTATAGAACAAAAGTAGTTATTTTAGGGTTTTCAATTTTAAACTATTAACAAAATACTGATCTTCATGTAAATAACTTATAGAACAAAAGTAGTTATTTTAGGGTTTTCAATTTTAAACTATTAACAAAATTCTGATCTTCAAGTAAATAACTTAAGGAACTAAAGTATTAGTTAGAAGATTTTGATTTTAAATTGCTACAAAATTCTGTTCTACAAGTAAATAACATATAGAACTAAAGTAGTTATTTTAGAGTTTTTAATTTTAAACTATTAACAAAATGCAGATCTTCAAGTAAATAACTTATAGAACAAAAGTAGTTATTTTAGGGTTTTCAATTTTAAACTATTAACAAAATACTGATCTTCATATACTTAACTTATAGAACAGAAGTAGTTAATTTAGAGTTTTTAATTTTAAACTATTAGCAAAATTCTGATCTTCAAGTAAATAACTTAAAGAACTAAAGTATTAGTTAGAAGATTTTGATTTTACATTGCTACAAAATTCTGTTCTTCAAGTAAATAACTTATAGAACAAAAGTAGTTATTTTAGGGTTTTCAATTTTAAACTATTAACAAAATACTGATCTTCATGTAAATAACTTATAGAACAGAAGTAGTTAATTTAGAGTTTTTAATTTTAAACTATTAACAAAATGCAGATCTTCAAGTAAATAACTTATAGAACAAAAGTAGTTATTTTAGGGTTTTCAATTTTAAACTATTAACAAAATTCTGATCTTCAAGTAAATAACTTAAGGAACTAAAGTATTAGTTAGGAGATTTTGATTTTAAATTGCTACAAAATTCTGTTCTACAAGTAAATAACTTATAGAACAAAAGTAGTTATTTTAGAGTTTTCAATTTTAAACTATTAACAATATTCTGATCTTCAAGTAAATAACTTATAGAACAGAAGTAGTTATTTTAGGGTTTTCAATTTTAAACTATTAACAAAATACTGATCTTCATGTAAATAACTTATAGAACAGAAGTAGTTAATTAAGAGTTTTTAATTTTAAACTATTAACAATATTCTGATCTTCTAGTAAATAACTTATAGAACAAAAGTAGTTATTTTAGGGTTTTCAATTTTAAACTATTAACAAAATTCTGATCTTCAAGTAAATGACTTAAGGAACTAAAGTATTAGTTAGAAGATTTTGATTTTAAATTGCTACAAAATTCTGTTCTACAAGTAAATAACATATAGAACTAAAGTAGTTATTTTAGAGTTTTTAATTTTAAACTATTAACAAAATGCAGATCTTCAAGTAAATAACTTATAGAACAAAAGTAGTTATTTTATGGTTTTCAATTTTAAACTATTAACAAAATACTGATCTTCATATACTTAACTTATAGAACAGAAGTAGTTAATTTAGAGTTTTTAATTTTAAACTATTAGCAAAATTCTGATCTTCAAGTAAATAACTTAAAGAACTAAAGTATTAGTTAGAAGATTTTGATTTTAAATTGCTACAAAATTCTGTTCTACAAGTAAATAACTTATAGAACTAAAGTAGTTATTTTAGAGTTTTCAATTTTAAACTATTAACAAAATTCTGATCTTCAAGTAAATAACTTATAGAACAGAAGTAGTTAATTTAGAGTTTTTAATTTTAAACTATTAACAAAATGCAGATCTTCATATACTTAACTTATAGAACAGAAGTAGTTATTTTAGAGTTTTTAATTTTAAACTATTAGCAAAATTCAGATCTTCAAGTAAATAACTTATAGAACAAAAGTAGTTATTTTAGAGTTTTCAATTTTAAACTATTAACAAAATTCTGATCTTCAAGTAAATAACTTATAGAACAGAAGTAGTTAATTTAGAGTTTTTAATTTTAAACTATTAACAAAATGCAGATCTTCATATACTTAACTTATAGAACAGAAGTAGTTAATTTAGAGTTTTTAATTTTAAACTATTAGCAAAATTCTGATCTTCAAGTAAATAACTTAAAGAACTAAAGTATTAGTTAGAAGATTTTGATTTTACATTGCTACAAAATTCTGTTCTTCAAGTAAATAACTTAAGGAACTAAAGTATTAGTTAGAAGATTTTGATTTTAAATTGCTACAAAATTCTGTTCTAAAAGTAAATAACATATTGAACGAAAGTAGTTATTTTAGGGTTTTCAATTTTAAACTATTAACAAAATACTGATCTTCATATACTTAACTTATAGAACAGAAGTAGTTAATTTAGAGTTTTTAATTTTAAACTATTAGCAAAATTCTGATCTTCAAGTAAATAACTTAAAGAACTAAAGTATTAGTTAGAAGATTTTGATTTTACATTGCTACAAAATTCTGTTCTTCAAGTAAATAACTTATAGAACAAAAGTAGTTATTTTAGGGTTTTCAATTTTAAACTATTAACAAAATACTGATCTTCATGTAAATAACTTATAGAACAGAAGTAGTTAATTTAGAGTTTTTAATTTTAAACTATTAACAAAATGCAGATCTTCAAGTAAATAACTTATAGAACAAAAGTAGTTATTTTAGGGTTTTCAATTTTAAACTATTAGCAAAATTAGCAAAAATAAATAACTTATAGAACAGAAGTAGTTAATTTAGAGTTTTTAACTTTAAACTATTAACAAAATGCAGATCTTCAAGTAAATAACTTATAGAACAAAAGTAGTTAACTTAGAGTTTTTAATTTTAAACTATTAACAAAATTCTGTTCTTCAAGTAAATAACTTATAGAACAAAAGTAGTTATTTTAGAGTTTTCAATTTTAAACTATTAACAAAATTCTGATCTTCAAGTAAATAACTTATAGAACAGAAGTAGTTAATTTAGAGTTTTTAATTTTAAACTACTAACAAAGTGCAGATCTTCAAGCAAATAACTTATAGAACAAAATTAGTTATTTTAGGGTTTTCAATTTTTAACTATTAACAAAATTCTGATCTTCAAGTAAATAACTTAAGGAACTAAAGTATTAGTTAGAAGATTTTGATTTTAAATTGCTACAAAATTCTGTTCTACAAGTAAATAACATATAGAACTAAAGTAGTTATTTTAGAGTTTTCAATTTTAAACTATTAACAATATTCTGATCTTCAAGTAAATAACTTAAGGAACTGAAGTATTAGTTAGAAGATTTTGATTTTAAATTGCTACAAAATTCTGTTCTACAAGTAAATAACTTATAGAACAAAAGTAGTTATTTTAGGGTTTTCAATTTTAAACTATTAACAAAATACTGATCTTCATGTAAATAACTTATAGAACAAAAGTAGTTATTTTAGGGTTTTCAATTTTAAACTATTAACAAAATTCTGATCTTCAAGTAAATAACTTAAGGAACTAAAGTATTAGTTAGAAGATTTTGATTTTAAATTGCTACAAAATTCTGTTCTACAAGTAAATAACATATAGAACTAAAGTAGTTATTTTAGAGTTTTCAATTTTAAACTATTAACAATATTCTGATCTTCAAGTAAATAACTTAAGGAACTAAAGTATTAGTTAGAAGATTTTGATTTTAAATTGCTACAAAATTCTGTTCTACAAGTAAATAACTTATAGAACAAAAGTAGTTATTTTAGGGTTTTCAATTTTAAACTATTAACAAAATACTGATCTTCATGTAAATAACTTATAGAACAAAAGTAGTTATTTTAGGGTTTTCAATTTTAAACTATTAACAAAATTCTGATCTTCAAGTAAATAACTTAAGGAACTAAAGTATTAGTTAGAAGATTTTGATTTTAAATTGCTACAAAATTCTGTTCTACAAGTAAATAACATATAGAACTAAAGTAGTTATTTTAGAGTTTTTAATTTTAAACTATTAACAAAATGCAGATCTTCAAGTAAATAACTTATAGAACAAAAGTAGTTATTTTAGGGTTTTCAATTTTAAACTATTAACAAAATACTGATCTTCATATACTTAACTTATAGAACAGAAGTAGTTAATTTAGAGTTTTTAATTTTAAACTATTAGCAAAATTCTGATCTTCAAGTAAATAACTTAAAGAACTAAAGTATTAGTTAGAAGATTTTGATTTTACATTGCTACAAAATTCTGTTCTTCAAGTAAATAACTTATAGAACAAAAGTAGTTATTTTAGGGTTTTCAATTTTAAACTATTAACAAAATACTGATCTTCATGTAAATAACTTATAGAACAGAAGTAGTTAATTTAGAGTTTTTAATTTTAAACTATTAACAAAATGCAGATCTTCAAGTAAATAACTTATAGAACAAAAGTAGTTATTTTAGGGTTTTCAATTTTAAACTATTAACAAAATTCTGATCTTCAAGTAAATAACTTAAGGAACTAAAGTATTAGTTAGGAGATTTTGATTTTAAATTGCTACAAAATTCTGTTCTACAAGTAAATAACTTATAGAACAAAAGTAGTTATTTTAGAGTTTTCAATTTTAAACTATTAACAATATTCTGATCTTCAAGTAAATAACTTATAGAACAGAAGTAGTTATTTTAGGGTTTTCAATTTTAAACTATTAACAAAATACTGATCTTCATGTAAATAACTTATAGAACAGAAGTAGTTAATTAAGAGTTTTTAATTTTAAACTATTAACAAAATGCAGATCTTCAAGTAAATAACTTATAGAACAAAAGTAGTTATATTAGGGTTTTCAATTTTAAATTATTAGCAAAATTCTGATCTTCAAGTAAATAACTTAAAGAACTAAAGTATTAGTTAAAAGATTTTGATTTTAAATTGCTACAAAATTCTGTTCTTCAAGTAAATAACTTATAGAACAGAAGTAGTTAATTTAGAGTTTTTAATTTTAAACTATTAACAAAATGCAGATCTTCAAGTAAATAACTTATAGAACAAAAGTAGTTATTTTAGGGTTTTCAATTTTAAACTATTAACAAAATACTGATCTTCATATACTTAACTTATAGAACAGAAGTAGTTATTTTATAGTTTTTAATTTTAAACTATTAACAAAATGCAGATCTTCAAGTAAATAACTTATAGAACAAAAGTAGTTATTTTAGGGTTTTCAATTTTAAACTATTAGCAAAATTCTGATCTTCAAGTAAATAACTTAAAGAACTAAAGTATTAGTTAGAAGATTTTGATTTTACATTGCTACAAAATTCTGTTCTTCAAGTAAATAACTTATAGAACAAAAGTAGTTATTTTAGGGTTTTCAATTTTAAACTATTAACAAAATTCTGATCTTCAAGTAAATAACTTAAGGAACTAAAGTACTAGTTAGAAGATTTTGATTTTAAATTGCTACAAAATTCTGTTCTACAAGTAAATAACTTATAGAACAAAAGTAGTTATTTTAGAGTTTTCAATTTTAAACTATTAACAATATTCTGATCTTCATGTATATAACTTATAGAACAGAAGTAGTTATTTTAGGGTTTTCAATTTTAAACTATTAACAAAATACTGATCTTCATGTAAATAACTTATAGAACAGAAGTAGTTAATTTAGGGTTTTTAATTTTAAACTATTTACAAAATGCAGATCTTCAAGTAAATAACTTATAGAACAAAAGTAGTTATTTTAGGGTTTTCAATTTTAAACTATTAGCAAAATTCTGATCTTCAAGTAAATAACTTAAAGAACTAAAGTATTAGTTAGAAGATTTTGATTTTACATTGCTACAAAATTCTGTTCTTCAAGTAAATAACTTATAGAACAAAAGTAGTTATTTTAGAGTTTTCAATTTTAAACTATTAACAATATTCTGATCTTCAAGTAAATAACTTATAGAACAGAAGTAGTTAATTTAGAGTTTTTAATTTTAAACTATTAACAAAATGCAGATCTTCATATACTTAACTTATAGAACAGAAGTAGTTAATTTAGAGTTTTTAATTTTAAACTATTAGCAAAATTCTGATCTTCAAGTAAATAACTTAAAGAACTAAAGTATTAGTTAGAAGATTTTGATTTTACATTGCTACAAAATTCTGTTCTTCAAGTAAATAAGTTAAGGAACTAAAGTATTAGTTAGAAGATTTTGATTTTAAATTGCTACAAAATTCTGTTCTACAAGTAAATAACATATTGAACGAAAGTAGTTATTTTAGGGTTTTCAATTTTAAACTATTAACAAAATACTGATCTTCATATACTTAACTTATAGAACAGAAGTAGTTAATTTAGAGTTTTTAATTTTAAACTATTAGCAAAATTCTGATCTTCAAGTAAATAACTTAAAGAACTAAAGTATTAGTTAGAAGATTTTGATTTTACATTGCTACAAAATTCTGTTCTTCAAGTAAATAACTTATAGAACAAAAGTAGTTATTTTAGGGTTTTCAATTTTAAACTATTAACAAAATACTGATCTTCATGTAAATAACTTATAGAACAGAAGTAGTTAATTTAGAGTTTTTAATTTTAAACTATTAACAAAATGCAGATCTTCAAGTAAATAACTTATAGAACAAAAGTAGTTATTTTAGGGTTTTCAATTTTAAACTATTAACAAAATTCTTATCTTCAAGTAAATAACTTAAGGAACTAAAGTATTAGTTAGGAGATTTTGATTTTAAATTGCTACATAATTCTGTTCTACAAGTAAATAACATATAGAACTAAAGTAGTTATTTTAGAGTTTTCAATTTTAAACTATTAACAATATTCTGATCTTCAAGTAAATAACTTAAGGAACTAAAGTATTAGTTAGAAGATTTTGATTAATTAAAAATGCTACAAAATTCTGTTCTACAAGTAAATAACTTATAGAACAAAAGTAGTTATTTTAGGGTTTTCAATTTTAAACTATTAACAAAATACTGATCTTCATGTAAATAACTTATAGAACAAAAGTAGTTATTTTAGGGTTTTCAATTTTAAACTATTAACAAAATTCTGATCTTCAAGTAAATAACTTAAGGAACTAAAGTATTAGTTAGAAGATTTTGATTTTAAATTGCTACAAAATTCTGTTCTACAAGTAAATAACATATAGAACTAAAGTAGTTATTTTAGAGTTTTTAATTTTAAACTATTAACAAAATGCAGATCTTCAAGTAAATAACTTATAGAACAAAAGTAGTTATTTTAGGGTTTTCAATTTTAAACTATTAACAAAATACTGATCTTCATATACTTAACTTATAGAACAGAAGTAGTTAATTTAGAGTTTTTAATTTTAAACTATTAGCAAAATTCTGATCTTCAAGTAAATAACTTAAAGAACTAAAGTATTAGTTAAAAGATTTTGATTTTAAATTGCTACAAAATTCTGTTCTACAAGTAAATAACATATAGAACTAAAGTAGTTATTTTAGAGTTTTTAATTTTAAACTATTAACAAAATGCAGATCTTCAAGTAAATAACTTATAGAACAAAAGTAGTTATTTTAGGGTTTTCAATTTTAAACTATTAGCAAAATTCTGATCTTCAAGTAAATAACTTAAAGAACTAAAGTATTAGTTAGAAGATTTTGATTTTACATTGCTACAAAATTCTGTTCTTCAAGTAAATAACTTATAGAACAAAAGTAGTTATTTTAGGGTTTTCAATTTTAAATTATTAGCAAAATTCTGATCTTCAAGTAAATAACTTAAAGAACTAAAGTATTAGTTAAAAGATTTTGATTTTAAATTGCTACAAAATTCTGTTCTTCAAGTAAATAACTTATAGAACAGAAGTAGTTAATTTAGAGTTTTTAATTTTAAACTATTAACAAAATGCAGATCTTCAAGTAAATAACTTATAGAACAAAAGTAGTTATTTTAGGGTTTTCAATTTTAAACTATTAAAAAATACTGATCTTCATATACTTAACTTATAGAACAGAAGTAGTTAATTTAGAGTTTTTAATTTTAAACTATTAACAAAATGCAGATCTTCAAGTAAAAAACTTATAGAACAAAAGTAGTTATTTTAGGGTTTTCAATTTTAAACTATTAGCAAAATTCTGATCTTCAAGTAAATAACTTAAAGAACTAAAGTATTAGTTAGAAGATTTTGATTTTACATTGCTACAAAATTCTGTTCTTCAAGTAAATAACTTATAGAACAAAAGTAGTTATTTTAGGGTTTTCAATTTTAAACTATTAACAAAATTCTGATCTTCAAGTAAATAACTTAAGGAACTAAAGTACTAGTTAGAAGATTTTGATTTTAAATTGCTACAAAATTCTGTTCTACAAGTAAATAACTTATAGAACAAAAGTAGTTATTTTAGAGTTTTCAATTTTAAACTATTAACAATATTCTGATCTTCATGTATATAACTTATAGAACAGAAGTAGTTATTTTAGGGTTTTCAATTTTAAACTATTAACAAAATACTGATCTTCATGTAAATAACTTATAGAACAGAAGTAGTTAATTTAGAGTTTTTAATTTTAAACTATTAACAAAATGCAGATCTTCAAGTAAATAACTTATAGAACAAAAGTAGTTATTTTAGGGTTTTCAATTTTAAACTATTAGCAAAATTCTGATCTTCAAGTAAATAACTTAAAGAACTAAAGTATTAGTTAGAAGATTTTGATTTTACATTGCTACAAAATTCTGTTCTTCAAGTAAATAACTTATAGAACAAAAGTAGTTATTTTAGAGTTTTCAATTTTAAACTATTAACAATATTCTGATCTTCAAGTAAATAACTTATAGAACAGAAGTAGTTAATTTAGAGTTTTTAATTTTAAACTATTAACAAAATGCAGATTTTCAAGCAAATAACTTATAGAACAAAATTAGTTATTTTAGGGTTTTCAATTTTTAACTATTAACAAAATTCTGATCTTCAAGTAAATAACTTAAGGAACTAAAGTATTAGTTAGAAGATTTTGATTTTAAATTGCTACAAAATTCTGTTCTACAAGTAAATAACATATAGAACTAAAGTAGTTATTTTAGAGTTTTCAATTTTAAACTATTAACAATATTCTGATCTTCAAGTAAATAACTTATAGAACAAAAGTAGTTATTTTAGGGTTTTCAATTTTAAACTATTAACAAAATTCTGATCTTCAAGTAAATAACTTAAGGAACTAAAGTATTAGTTTGAAGATTTTGATTTTAAATTGCTACAAAATTCTGTTCTACAAGTAAATAACTTATAGAACAAAAGTAGTTATTTTAGGGTTTTCAATTTTAAACTATTAACAAAATACTGATCTTCATGTAAATAACTTATAGAACAAAAGTAGTTATTTTAGGGTTTTCAATTTTAAACTTTTAACAAAATTCTGATCTTCAAGTAAATAACTTAAGGAACTAAAGTATTAGTTAGAAGATTTTGATTTTAAATTGCTACAAAATTCTGTTCTACAAGTAAATAACATATAGAACTAAAGTAGTTATTTTAGAGTTTTCAATTTTAAACTATTAACAATATTCTGATCTTCTAGTAAATAACTTATAGAACAAAAGTAGTTATTTTAGGGTTTTCAATTTTAAACTATTAACAAAATTCTGATCTTCAAGTAAATAACTTAAGGAACTAAAGTATTAGTTAGAAGATTTTGATTTTAAATTGCTACAAAATTCTGTTCTACAAGTAAATAACTTATAGAACAAAAGTAGTTATTTTAGGGTTTTCAATTTTAAACTATTAACAAAATACTGATCTTCATGTAAATAACTTATAGAACAAAAGTAGTTATTTTAGAGTTTTCAATTTTAAACTATTAACAAAATTCTGATCTTCAAGTAAATAACTTAAGGAACTAAAGTATTAGTTAGAAGATTTTGATTTTAAATTGCTACAAAATTCTGTTCTACAAGTAAATAACATATAGAACTAAAGTAGTTATTTTAGAGTTTTCAATTTTAAACTATTAACAATATTCTGATCTTCAAGTAAATAACTTATAGAACAAAAGTAGTTATTTTAGGGTTTTCAATTTTAAACTATTAACAAAATTCTGATCTTCAAGTAAATAACTTAAGGAACTAAAGTATTAGTTAGAAGATTTTGATTTTAAATTGCTACAAAATTCTGTTCTACAAGTAAATAACATATAGAACTAAAGTAGTTATTTTAGAGTTTTCAATTTTAAACTATTAACAATATTCTGATCTTCAAGTAAATAACTTATAGAACAAAAGTAGTTATTTTAGGGTTTTCAATTTTAAACTATTAACAAAATTCTGATCTTCAAGTAAATAACTTAAGGAACTAAAGTATTAGTTAGAAGATTTTGATTTTAAATTGCTACAAAATTCTGTTCTACAAGTAAATAACATATAGAACAAAAGTAGTTATTTTAGGGTTTTCAATTTTAAACTATTAACAAAATTCTGATCTTCAAGTAAATAACTTAAGGAACTAAAGTATTAGTTAGAAGATTTTGATTTTAAATTGCTACAAAATTCTGTTCTACAAGTAAATAACATATAGAACTAAAGTAGTTATTTTAGAGTTTTCAATTTTAAACTATTAACAATATTCTGATCTTCTAGTAAATAACTTATAGAACAAAAGTAGTTATTTTAGGGTTTTCAATTTTAAACTATTAACAAAATTCTGATCTTCAAGTAAATAACTTAATGAACTAAAGTATTAGTTAGAAGATTTTGATTTTAAATTGCTACAAAATTCTGTTCTACAAGTAAATAACTTATAGAACAAAAGTAGTTATTTTAGGGTTTTCAATTTTAAACTATTAACAAAATACTGATCTTCATGTAAATAACTTATAGAACAAAAGTAGTTATTTTAGGGTTTTCAATTTTAAACTATTAACAAAATTCTGATCTTCAAGTAAATAACTTAAGGAACTAAAGTATTAGTTAGAAGATTTAGATTTTAAATTGCTACAAAATTCTGTTCTACAAGTAAATAACATATAGAACTAAAGTAGTTATTTTAGAGTTTTCAATTTTAAACTATTAACAATATTCTGATCTTCAAGTAAATAACTTATAGAACAAAAGTAGTTATTTTAGGGTTTTCAATTTTAAACAATTAACAAAATACTGATCTTCATGTAAATAACTTATAGAACAAAAGTAGTTATTTTAGGGTTTTCAATTTTAAACTATTAACAAAATACTGATCTTCATGTAAATAACTTATAGAACAAAAGTAGTTATTTTAGGGTTTTCAATTTTAAACTATTAACAAAATTCTGATCTTCAAGTAAATAACTTAAGGAACTAAAGTATTAGTTAGAAGATTTTGATTTTAAATTGCTACAAAATTCTGTTCTACAAGTAAATAACTTATAGAACAAAAGTAGTTATTTTAGAGTTTTCAATTTTAAACTATTAACAATACTCTGATCTTCAAGTAAATAACTTATAGAACAGAAGTAGTTAATTTAGAGTTTTTAATTTAAAACTATTAACAAAATGCAGATCTTCAAGTAAATAACTTATAGAACAACAGTAGTTATTTTAGGGTTTTCAATTTTAAACTATTAACAAAATACTGATCTTCATGTAAATAACTTATAGAACAGAAGTAGTTAATTTAGAGTTTTTAATTTTAAACTATTAACAAAATGCAGATCTTCAAGTAAATAACTTATAGAACAAAAGTAGTTATTTTAGGGTTTTCAATTTTAAACTATTAACAAAATGCTGATCTTCAAGTAAATAACTTAAGGAACTAAAGTTTAGTTAGAAGATTTTGATTTTAAATTGCTACAAAATTCTGTTCTTCAAGTAAATAACTTATAGAACAAAAGTAGTTATTTTAGAGTTTTCAATTTTAAACTATTAACATCATTCTGATCTTCAAGTAAATAACTTATAGAACAGAAGTAGTTAATTTAGAGTTTTTAATGTTAAACTATTAACAAAATGCAAATCTTCAAGTAAATAACTTATAGAACAAAAGTAGTTATTTTAGGGTTTTCAATTTTAAACTATTAACAAAATTCTGATCTTCAAGTAAATAACTTAAGGAACTAAAGTATTAGTTAGAAGATTTTGATTTTAAATTGCTACAAAATTCTGTTCTACAAGTAAATAACTTATAGAACTAAAGTAGTTATTTTAGAGTTTTCAATTTTAAACTATTAACAATATTCTGATCTTCAAGTAAATAACTTATAGAACAAAAGTAGTTATTTTAGGGTTTTCAATTTTAAACTATTAACAAAATTCTGATCTTCAAATAAATAACTTAAGGAACTAAAGTATTAGTTAGAAGATTTTGATTTTAAATTGCTACAAAATTCTGTTCTACAAGTAAATAACTTATAGAACAAAAGTAGTTATTTTAGGGTTTTCAATTTTAAACTATTAACAAAATACTGATCTTCATGTAAATGAGTTATAGAACAAAAGTAGTTATTTTAAGGTTTTCAATTTTAAACTATTAACAAAATACTGATCTTCATATACTTAACTTATAGAACAGAAGTAGTTAATTTACAGTTTTTAATTTTAAACTATTAACAAAATGCAGATCTTCAAGTAAATAACTTATAGAACAAAAGTAGTTATTTTAGGGTTTTCAATTTTAAACTATTAGCAAAATTCTGATCTTCAAGTAAATAACTTAAAGAACTAAAGTATTAGTTAGAAGATTTTGATTTTACATTGCTACAAAATTCTGTTCTTCAAGTAAATAACTTATAGAACAAAAGTAGTTATTTTAGAGTTTTCAATTTTAAACTATTAACAATATTCTGATCTTCAAGTAAATAACTTATAGAACAGAAGTAGTTAATTTAGAGTTTTTAATTTTAAACTATTAACAAAATGCAGATCTTCAAGTAAATAACTTATAGAACAAAAGTAGTTAATTTAGAGTTTTTAATTTTAAACTATTAACAAAATTCTGTTCTTCAAGTAAATAACTTATAGAACAAAAGTAGTTATTTTAGAGTTATCAATTTTAAACTATTAACAAAATTCTGATCTTCAAGTAAATAACTTATAGAACAGAAGTAGTTAATTTAGAGTTTTTAATTTTAAACTACTAACAAAATGCAGATCTTCAAGCAAATAACTTAGAGAACAAAATTAGTTATTTTAGGGTTTTCAATTTTTAACTATTATAAAATTCTGATCTTCAAGTAAATAACTTAAAGAACTAAAGTATTAGTTAGAAGATTTTGACTTTACATTGCTACAAAATTCTGTTCTTCAAGTAAATAACCTATAGAACAAAAGTAGTTATTTTAGGGTTTTCAATTTTAAACTATTGACAAAATTCTGATCTTCAAGTAAATAACTTAAGGAACTAAAGTATTAGTTAGAAGATTTTGATTTTAAATTGCTACAAAATTCTGTTCTACAAGTAAATAACATATAGAACTAAAGTAGTTATTTTAGAGTTTTCAATTTTAAACTATTAACAATATTCTGATCTTCAAGTAAATAACTTATAGAACAAAAGTAGTTATTTTAGGGTTTTCAATTTTAAACTTTTAACAAAATACTGATCTTCATGTAAATAACTTATAGAACAAAAGTAGTTATTTTAGGGTTTTCAATTTTAAACTATTAACAAAATACTGATCTTCATGTAAATAACTTATAGAACAAAAGTAGTTATTTTAGGGTTTTCAATTTTAAACTATTAACAAAATTCTGATCTTCAAGTAAATAACTTAAGGAACTAAAGTATTAGTTAGAAGATTTTGATTTTAAATTGCTACAAAATTCTGTTCTACAAGTAAATAACTTATAGAACAAAAGTAGTTATTTTAGAGTTTTCAATTTTAAACTATTAACAATATTCTGATCTTCAAGTAAATAACTTATAGAACAGAAGTAGTTAATTTAGAGTTTTTAATTTAAAACTATTAACAAAATTCAGATCTTCAAGTAAATAACTTATAGAACAAAAGTAGTTATTTTAGGGTTTTCAATTTTAAACTATTAACAAAATACTGATCTTCATGTAAATAACTTATAGAACAGAAGTAGTTAATTTAGAGTTTTTAATTTTAAACTATTAACAAAATGCAGATCTTCAAGTAAATAACTTATAGAACAAAAGTAGTTATTTTAGGGTTTTCAATTTTAAACTATTAACAAAATGCTGATCTTCAAGTAAATAACTTAAGGAACTAAAGTTTAGTTAGAAGATTTTGATTTTAAATTGCTACAAAATTCTGTTCTTCAAGTAAATAACTTATAGAACAAAAGTAGTTATTTTAGAGTTTTCAATTTTAAACTATTAACATCATTCTGATCTTCAAGTAAATAACTTATAGAACAGAAGTAGTTAATTTAGAGTTTTTAATGTTAAACTATTAACAAAATGCAAATCTTCAAGTAAATAACTTATAGAACAAAAGTAGTTATTTTAGGGTTTTCAATTTTAAACTATTAACAAAATTCTGATCTTCAAGTAAATAACTTAAGGAACTAAAGTATTAGTTAGAAGATTTTGATTTTAAATTGCTGCAAATTTCTGTTCTACAAGTAAATAACTTATAGAACTAAAGTAGTTATTTTAGAGTTTTCAATTTTAAACTATTAACAATATTCTGATCTTCAAGTAAATAACTTATAGAACAAAAGTAGTTATTTTAGGGTTTTCAATTTTAAACTATTAACAAAATTCTGATCTTCAAGTAAATAACTTAAGGAACTAAAGTATTAGTTAGAAGATTTTGATTTTAAATTGCTACAAAATTCTGTTCTACAAGTAAATAACTTATAGAACAAAAGTAGTTATTTTAGGGTTTTCAATTTTAAACTATTAACAAAATACTGATCTTCATGTAAATAACTTATAGAACAAAAGTAGTTATTTTAGGGTTTTCAATTTTAAACTATTAACAAAATACTGATCTTCATATACTTAACTTATAGAACAGAAGTAGTTAATTTACAGTTTTTAATTTTAAACTATTAACAAAATGCAGATCTTCAAGTAAATAACTTATAGAACAAAAGTAGTTATTTTAGGGTTTTCAATTTTAAACTATTAGCAAAATTCTGATCTTCAAGTAAATAACTTAAAGAACTAAAGTATTAGTTAGAAGATTTAGATTTTACATTGCTACAAAATTCTGTTCTTCAAGTAAATAACTTATAGAACAAAAGTAGTTATTTTAGAGTTTTCTATTTTAAACTATTAACAATATTCTGATCTTCAAGTAAATAACTTATAGAACAGAAGTAGTTAATTTAGAGTTTTTAATTTTAAACTATTAACAAAATGCAGATCTTCAAGTAAATAACTTCTAGAACAAAAGTAGTTAATTTAGAGTTTTTAATTTTAAACTATTAACAAAATTCTGTTCTTCAAGTAAATAACTTATAGAACAAAAGTAGTTATTTTAGAGTTATCAATTTTAAACTATTAACAAAATTCTGATCTTCAAGTAAATAACTTATAGAACAGAAGTAGTTAATTTAGAGTTTTTAATTTTAAACTACTAACAAAATGCAGATCTTCAAGCAAATAACTTATAGAACAAAATTAGTTATTTTAGGGTTTTCAATTTTTAACTATTATAAAATTCTGATCTTCAAGTAAATAACTTAAAGAACTAAAGTATTAGTTAGAAGATTTTGACTTTAAATTGCTACAAAATTCTGTTCTTCAAGTAAATAACCTATAGAACAAAAGTAGTTATTTTAGGGTTTTCAATTTTAAACTATTAACAAAATTCTGATCTTCAAGTAAATAACTTAAGGAACTAAAGTATTAGTTAGAAGATTTTGATTTTAAATTGCTACAAAATTCTGTTCTACAAGTAAATAACTTATAGAACAAAAGTAGTTATTTTAGGGTTTTCAATTTTAAACTATTAACAAAATACTGATCTTCATGTAAATAACTTATAGAACAAAAGTAGTTATTTTAGGGTTTTCAATTTTAAACTATTAACAAAATTCTGATCTTCAAGTAAATAACTTAAGGAACTAAAGTATTAGTTAGAAGATTTTGATTTTAAATTGCTACAAAATTCTGTTCTACAAGTAAGTAACATATAGAACTAAAGTAGTTATTTTAGAGTTTTCAATTTTAAACTATTAACAATATTCTGATCTTCAAGTAAATAACTTATAGAACAAAAGTAGTTATTTTAGGGTTTTCAATTTTAAACTTTTAACAAAATACTGATCTTCATGTAAATAACTTATAGAACAAAAGTAGTTATTTTAGGGTTTTCAATTTTAAACTATTAACAAAATACTGATCTTCATGTAAATAACTTATAGAACAAAAGTAGTTATTTTAGGGTTTTCAATTTTAAACTATTAACAAAATTCTGATCTTCAAGTAAATAACTTAAGGAACTAAAGTATTAGTTAGAAGATTTTGATTTTAAATTGCTACAAAATTCTGTTCTACAAGTAAATAACTTATAGAACAAAAGTAGTTATTTTAGAGTTTTCAATTTTAAACTATTAACAATATTCTGATCTTCAAGTAAATAACTTATAGAACAGAAGTAGTTAATTTAGAGTTTTTAATTTAAAACTATTAACAAAATGCAGATCTTCAAGTAAATAACTTATAGAACAAAAGTAGTTATTTTAGGGTTTTCAATTTTAAACTATTAACAAAATACTGATCTTCATGTAAATAACTTATAGAACAAAAGTAGTTATTTTAGGGTTTTCAATTTTAAACTATTAACAAAATTCTGATCTTCAAGTAAATAACTTAAGGAACTAAAGTATTAGTTAGAAGATTTAGATTTTAAATTGCTACAAAATTCTGTTCTACAAGTAAATAACATATAGAACTAAAGTAGTTATTTTAGAGTTTTCAATTTTAAACTATTAACAATATTCTGATCTTCAAGTAAATAACTTATAGAACAAAAGTAGTTATTTTAGGGTTTTCAATTTTAAACAATTAACAAAATACTGATCTTCATGTAAATAACTTATAGAACAAAAGTAGTTATTTTAGGGTTTTCAATTTTAAACTATTAACAAAATACTGATCTTCATGTAAATAACTTATAGAACAAAAGTAGTTATTTTAGGGTTTTCAATTTTAAACTATTAACAAAATTCTGATCTTCAAGTAAATAACTTAAGGAACTAAAGTATTAGTTAGAAGATTTTGATTTTAAATTGCTACAAAATTCTGTTCTACAAGTAAATAACTTATAGAACAAAAGTAGTTATTTTAGAGTTTTCAATTTTAAACTATTAACAATACTCTGATCTTCAAGTAAATAACTTATAGAACAGAAGTAGTTAATTTAGAGTTTTTAATTTAAAACTATTAACAAAATGCAGATCTTCAAGTAAATAACTTATAGAACAACAGTAGTTATTTTAGGGTTTTCAATTTTAAACTATTAACAAAATACTGATCTTCATGTAAATAACTTATAGAACAGAAGTAGTTAATTTAGAGTTTTTAATTTTAAACTATTAACAAAATGCAGATCTTCAAGTAAATAACTTATAGAACAAAAGTAGTTATTTTAGGGTTTTCAATTTTAAACTATTAACAAAATGCTGATCTTCAAGTAAATAACTTAAGGAACTAAAGTTTAGTTAGAAGATTTTGATTTTAAATTGCTACAAAATTCTGTTCTTCAAGTAAATAACTTATAGAACAAAAGTAGTTATTTTAGAGTTTTCAATTTTAAACTATTAACATCATTCTGATCTTCAAGTAAATAACTTATAGAACAGAAGTAGTTAATTTAGAGTTTTTAATGTTAAACTATTAACAAAATGCAAATCTTCAAGTAAATAACTTATAGAACAAAAGTAGTTATTTTAGGGTTTTCAATTTTAAACTATTAACAAAATTCTGATCTTCAAGTAAATAACTTAAGGAACTAAAGTATTAGTTAGAAGATTTTGATTTTAAATTGCTACAAAATTCTGTTCTACAAGTAAATAACTTATAGAACTAAAGTAGTTATTTTAGAGTTTTCAATTTTAAACTATTAACAATATTCTGATCTTCAAGTAAATAACTTATAGAACAAAAGTAGTTATTTTAGGGTTTTCAATTTTAAACTATTAACAAAATTCTGATCTTCAAATAAATAACTTAAGGAACTAAAGTATTAGTTAGAAGATTTTGATTTTAAATTGCTACAAAATTCTGTTCTACAAGTAAATAACTTATAGAACAAAAGTAGTTATTTTAGGGTTTTCAATTTTAAACTATTAACAAAATACTGATCTTCATGTAAATGAGTTATAGAACAAAAGTAGTTATTTTAGGGTTTTCAATTTTAAACTATTAACAAAATACTGATCTTCATATACTTAACTTATAGAACAGAAGTAGTTAATTTACAGTTTTTAATTTTAAACTATTAACAAAATGCAGATCTTCAAGTAAATAACTTATAGAACAAAAGTAGTTATTTTAGGGTTTTCAATTTTAAACTATTAGCAAAATTCTGATCTTCAAGTAAATAACTTAAAGAACTAAAGTATTAGTTAGAAGATTTTGATTTTACATTGCTACAAAATTCTGTTCTTCAAGTAAATAACTTATAGAACAAAAGTAGTTATTTTAGAGTTTTCAATTTTAAACTATTAACAATATTCTGATCTTCAAGTAAATAACTTATAGAACAGAAGTAGTTAATTTAGAGTTTTTAATTTTAAACTATTAACAAAATGCAGATCTTCAAGTAAATAACTTATAGAACAAAAGTAGTTAATTTAGAGTTTTTAATTTTAAACTATTAACAAAATTCTGTTCTTCAAGTAAATAACTTATAGAACAAAAGTAGTTATTTTAGAGTTATCAATTTTAAACTATTAACAAAATTCTGATCTTCAAGTAAATAACTTATAGAACAGAAGTAGTTAATTTAGAGTTTTTAATTTTAAACTACTAACAAAATGCAGATCTTCAAGCAAATAACTTAGAGAACAAAATTAGTTATTTTAGGGTTTTCAATTTTTAACTATTATAAAATTCTGATCTTCAAGTAAATAACTTAAAGAACTAAAGTATTAGTTAGAAGATTTTGACTTTACATTGCTACAAAATTCTGTTCTTTAAGTAAATAACCTATAGAACAAAAGTAGTTATTTTAGGGTTTTCAATTTTAAACTATTGACAAAATTCTGATCTTCAAGTAAATAACTTAAGGAACTAAAGTATTAGTTAGAAGATTTTGATTTTAAATTGCTACAAAATTCTGTTCTACAAGTAAATAACATATAGAACTAAAGTAGTTATTTTAGAGTTTTCAATTTTAAACTATTAACAATATTCTGATCTTCAAGTAAATAACTTATAGAACAAAAGTAGTTATTTTAGGGTTTTCAATTTTAAACTTTTAACAAAATACTGATCTTCATGTAAATAACTTATAGAACAAAAGTAGTTATTTTAGGGTTTTCAATTTTAAACTATTAACAAAATACTGATCTTCATGTAAATAACTTATAGAACAAAAGTAGTTATTTTAGGGTTTTCAATTTTAAACTATTAACAAAATTCTGATCTTCAAGTAAATAACTTAAGGAACTAAAGTATTAGTTAGAAGATTTTGATTTTAAATTGCTACAAAATTCTGTTCTACAAGTAAATAACTTATAGAACAAAAGTAGTTATTTTAGAGTTTTCAATTTTAAACTATTAACAATATTCTGATCTTCAAGTAAATAACTTATAGAACAGAAGTAGTTAATTTAGAGTTTTTAATTTAAAACTATTAACAAAATTCAGATCTTCAAGTAAATAACTTATAGAACAAAAGTAGTTATTTTAGGGTTTTCAATTTTAAACTATTAACAAAATACTGATCTTCATGTAAATAACTTATAGAACAGAAGTAGTTAATTTAGAGTTTTTAATTTTAAACTATTAACAAAATGCAGATCTTCAAGTAAATAACTTATAGCACAAAAGTAGTTATTTTAGGGTTTTCAATTTTAAACTATTAACAAAATGCTGATCTTCAAGTAAATAACTTAAGGAACTAAAGTTTAGTTAGAAGATTTTGATTTTAAATTGCTACAAAATTCTGTTCTTCAAGTAAATAACTTATAGAACAAAAGTAGTTATTTTAGAGTTTTCAATTTTAAACTATTAACATCATTCTGATCTTCAAGTAAATAACTTATAGAACAGAAGTAGTTAATTTAGAGTTTTTAATGTTAAACTATTAACAAAATGCAAATCTTCAAGTAAATAACTTATAGAACAAAAGTAGTTATTTTAGGGTTTTCAATTTTAAACTATTAACAAAATTCTGATCTTCAAGTAAATAACTTAAGGAACTAAAGTATTAGTTAGAAGATTTTGATTTTAAATTGCTGCAAATTTCTGTTCTACAAGTAAATAACTTATAGAACTAAAGTAGTTATTTTAGAGTTTTCAATTTTAAACTATTAACAATATTCTGATCTTCAAGTAAATAACTTATAGAACAAAAGTAGTTATTTTAGGGTTTTCAATTTTAAACTATTAACAAAATTCTGATCTTCAAGTAAATAACTTAAGGAACTAAAGTATTAGTTAGAAGATTTTGATTTTAAATTGCTACAAAATTCTGTTCTACAAGTAAATAACTTATAGAACAAAAGTAGTTATTTTAGGGTTTTCAATTTTAAACTATTAACAAAATACTGATCTTCATGTAAATAACTTATAGAACAAAAGTAGTTATTTTAGGGTTTTCAATTTTAAACTATTAACAAAATACTGATCTTCATATACTTAACTTATAGAACAGAAGTAGTTAATTTACAGTTTTTAATTTTAAACTATTAACAAAATGCAGATCTTCAAGTAAATAACTTATAGAACAAAAGTAGTTATTTTAGGGTTTTCAATTTTAAACTATTAGCAAAATTCTGATCTTCAAGTAAATAACTTAAAGAACTAAAGTATTAGTTAGAAGATTTAGATTTTACATTGCTACAAAATTCTGTTCTTCAAGTAAATAACTTATAGAACAAAAGTAGTTATTTTAGAGTTTTCTATTTTAAACTATTAACAATATTCTGATCTTCAAGTAAATAACTTATAGAACAGAAGTAGTTAATTTAGAGTTTTTAATTTTAAACTATTAACAAAATGCAGATCTTCAAGTAAATAACTTCTAGAACAAAAGTAGTTAATTTAGAGTTTTTAATTTTAAACTATTAACAAAATTCTGTTCTTCAAGTAAATAACTTATAGAACAAAAGTAGTTATTTTAGAGTTATCAATTTTAAACTATTAACAAAATTCTGATCTTCAAGTAAATAACTTATAGAACAGAAGTAGTTAATTTAGAGTTTTTAATTTTAAACTACTAACAAAATGCAGATCTTCAAGCAAATAACTTATAGAACAAAATTAGTTATTTTAGGGTTTTCAATTTTTAACTATTATAAAATTCTGATCTTCAAGTAAATAACTTAAAGAACTAAAGTATTAGTTAGAAGATTTTGACTTTAAATTGCTACAAAATTCTGTTCTTCAAGTAAATAACCTATAGAACAAAAGTAGTTATTTTAGGGTTTTCAATTTTAAACTATTAACAAAATTCTGATCTTCAAGTAAATAACTTAAGGAACTAAAGTATTAGTTAGAAGATTTTGATTTTAAATTGCTACAAAATTCTGTTCTACAAGTAAATAACTTATAGAACAAAAGTAGTTATTTTAGGGTTTTCAATTTTAAACTATTAACAAAATACTGATCTTCATGTAAATAACTTATAGAACAAAAGTAGTTATTTTAGGGTTTTCAATTTTAAACTATTAACAAAATTCTGATCTTCAAGTAAATAACTTAAGGAACTAAAGTATTAGTTAGAAGATTTAGATTTTACATTGCTACAAAATTCTGTTCTTCAAGTAAATAACTTATAGAACAAAAGTAGTTATTTTAGAGTTTTCTATTTTAAACTATTAACAATATTCTGATCTTCAAGTAAATAACTTATAGAACAAAAGTAGTTATTTTAGGGTTTTCAATTTTAAACTTTTAACAAAATACTGATCTTCATGTAAATAACTTATAGAACAAAAGTAGTTATTTTAGGGTTTTCAATTTTAAACTATTAACAAAATACTGATCTTCATGTAAATAACTTATAGAACAAAAGTAGTTATTTTAGGGTTTTCAATTTTAAACTATTAACAAAATTCTGATCTTCAAGTAAATAACTTAAGGAACTAAAGTATTAGTTAGAAGATTTTGATTTTAAATTGCTACAAAATTCTGTTCTACAAGTAAATAACTTATAGAACAAAAGTAGTTATTTTAGAGTTTTCAATTTTAAACTATTAACAATATTCTGATCTTCAAGTAAATAACTTATAGAACAGAAGTAGTTAATTTAGAGTTTTTAATTTAAAACTATTAACAAAATGCAGATCTTCAAGTAAATAACTTATAGAACAAAAGTAGTTATTTTAGGGTTTTCAATTTTAAACTATTAACAAAATACTGATCTTCATGTAAATAACTTATAGAACAGAAGTAGTTAATTTAGAGTTTTTAATTTTAAACTATTAACAAAATGCAGATCTTCAAGTAAATAACTTATAGAACAAAAGTAGTTATTTTAGGGTTTTCAATTTTAAACTATTAACAAAATGCTGATCTTCAAGTAAATAACTTAAGGAACTAAAGTATTAGTTAGAAGATTTTGATTTTAAATTGCTACAAAATTCTGTTCTACAAGTAAATAACTTATAGAACTAAAGTAGTTATTTTAGAGTTTTCAATTTTAAACTATTAACAATATTCTGATCTTCAAGTAAATAACTTATAGAACAAAAGTAGTTATTTTAGGGTTTTCAATTTTAAACTATTAACAAAATTCTGATCTTCAAGTAAATAACTTAAGGAACTAAAGTATTAGTTAGAAGATTTTGATTTTAAATTGCTACAAAATTCTGTTCTACAAGTAAATAACTTATAGAACAAAAGTAGTTATTTTAGGGTTTTCAATTTTAAACTATTAACAAAATACTGATCTTCATGTAAATAACTTATAGAACAAAAGTAGTTATTTTAGGGTTTTCAATTTTAAACTATTAACAAAATACTGATCTTCATATACTTAACTTATAGAACAGAAGTAGTTAATTTACAGTTTTTAATTTTAAACTATTAACAAAATGCAGATCTTCAAGTAAATAACTTATAGAACAAAAGTAGTTATTTTAGGGTTTTCAATTTTAAACTATTAGCAAAATTCTGATCTTCAAGTAAATAACTTAAAGAACTACAGTATTAGTTAGAAGATTTTGATTTTACATTGCTACAAAATTCTGTTCTTCAAGTAAATAACTTATAGAACAAAAGTAGTTATTTTAGAGTTTTCTATTTTAAACTATTAACAATATTCTGATCTTCAAGTAAATAACTTATAGAACAGAAGTAGTTAATTTAGAGTTTTTAATTTTAAACTATTAACAAAATGCAGATCTTCAAGTAAATAACTTCTAGAACAAAAGTAGTTAATTTAGAGTTTTTAATTTTAAACTATTAACAAAATTCTGTTCTTCAAGTAAATAACTTATAGAACAAAAGTAGTTATTTTAGAGTTATCAATTTTAAACTATTAACAAAATTCTGATCTTCAAGTAAATAACTTATAGAACAGAAGTAGTTAATTTAGAGTTTTTAATTTTAAACTACTAACAAAATGCAGATCTTCAAGCAAATAACTTATAGAACAAAATTAGTTATTTTAGGGTTTTCAATTTTTAACTATTATAAAATTCTGATCTTCAAGTAAATAACTTAAAGAACTAAAGTTTTAGTTAGAAGATTTTGACTTTAAATTGCTACAAAATTCTGTTCTTCAAGTAAATAACCTATAGAACAAAAGTAGTTATTTTAGGGTTTTCAATTTTAAACTATTAACAAAATTCTGATCTTCAAGTAAATAACTTAAGGAACTAAAGTATTAGTTAGAAGATTTTGATTTTAAATTGCTACAAAATTCTGTTCTACAAGTAAATAACTTATAGAACAAAAGTAGTTATTTTAGGGTTTTCAATTTTAAACTATTAACAAAATACTGATCTTCATGTAAATAACTTATAGAACAAAAGTAGTTATTTTAGGGTTTTTAATTTTAAACTATTAACAAAATTCTGATCTTCAAGTAAATAACTTAAGGAACTAAAGTATTAGTTAGAAGATTTTGATTTTAAATTGCTACAAAATTCTGTTCTACAAGTAAAAAACTTATAGAACAAAAGTAGTTATTTTAGGGTTTTCAATTTTAAACTATTAACAAAATACTGATCTTCATGAAAATAACTTATAGAACAAAAGTAGTTATTTTAGGGTTTTCAATTTTAAACTATTAACAAAATTCTGATCTTCAAGTAAATAACTTAAGGAACTAAAGTATTAGTTAGAAGATTTTGATTTTAAATTGCTACAAAATTCTGTTCTACAAGTAAATAACTTATAGAACAAAAGTAGTTATTTTAGAGTTTTCAATTTTAAACTATTAACAATATTCTGATCTTTAAGTAAATAACTTATAGAACAGAAGTAGTTAATTTAGAGTTTTTAATTTAAAACTATTAACAAAATGCAGATCTTCAAGTAAATAACTTATAGAACAAAAGTAGTTATTTTAGGGTTTTCAATTTTAAACTATTAACAAAATTCTGATCTTCAAGTAAATAACTTAAGGAACTAAAGTATTAGTTAGAAGATTTTGATTTTAAATTGCTACAAAATTCTGTTCTACAAGTAAATAACATATAGAACTAAAGTAGTTATTTTAGAGTTTTCAATTTTAAACTATTAACAATATTCTGATCTTCAAGTAAATAACTTATAGAACAAAAGTAGTTATTTTAGGGTTTTCAATTTTAAACTATTAACAAAATTCTGATCTTCAAGTAAATAACTTAAGGAACTAAAGTATTAGTTAGAAGATTTTGATGTTAAATTGCTACAAAATTCTGTTCTACAAGTAAATAACTTATAGAACAAAAGTAGTTATTTTAGGGTTTTCAATTTTAAACTGTTAACAAAATACTGATCTTCATGTAAATAACTTATAGAACAAAAGTAGTTATTTTAGGGTTTTCAATTTTAAACTATTAACAAAATTCTGATCTTCAAGTAAATAACTTAAGGAACTAAAGTATTAGTTAGAAGATTTTGATTTTAAATTGCTACAAAATTCTGTTCTACAAGTAAATAACATATAGAACTAAAGTAGTTATTTTAGAGTTTTCAATTTTAAACTATTAACAATATTCTGATCTTCAAGTAAATAACTTATAGAACAAAAGTAGTTATTTTAGGGTTTTCAATTTTAAACTATTAACAAAATACTGATCTTCATGTAAATAACTTATAGAACAAAAGTAGTTATTTTAGGGTTTTCAATTTTAAACTATTAACAAAATATTGATCTTCATGTAAATAACTTATAGAACAAAAGTAGTTATTTTAGGGTTTTCAATTTTAAACTATTAACAAAATTCTGATCTTCAAGTAAATAACTTAAGGAACTAAAGTATTAGTTAGAAGATTTTGATTTTAAATTGCTACAAAATTCTGTTCTACAAGTAATAAAACTTATATAAATAAAACTTATATAAATAAAACTTATAGAACAAAAGTAGTTATTTTAGAGTTTTCAATTTTAAACTATTAACAATATTCTGATCTTCAAGTAAATAGCTTATAGAACAGAAGTAGTTAATTTAGAGTTTTTAATTTAAAACTATTAACAAAATGCAGATCTTCAAGTAAATAACTTATAGAACAAAAGTAGTTATTTTAGGGTTTTCAATTTTAAACTATTAACAAAATACTGATCTTCATGTAAATAACTTATAGAACAGAAGTAGTTAATTTAGAGTTTTTAATTTTAAACTATTAACAAAATGCAGATCTTCAAGTAAATAACTTATAGAACAAAAGTAGTTATTTTAGGGTTTTCAATTTTAAACTATTAACAAAATGCTGATCTTCAAGTAAATAACTTAAGGAACTAAAGTTTAGTTAGAAGATTTTGATTTTAAATTGCTACAAAATTCTGTTCTTCAAGTAAATAACTTATAGAACAGAAGTAGTTAATTTAGAGTTTTTAATGTTAAACTATTAACAAAATGCAAATCTTCAAGTAAATAACTTATAGAACAAAAGTAGTTATTTTAGGGTTTTCAATTTTAAACTATTAACAAAATTCTGATCTTCAAGTAAATAACTTAAGGAACTAAAGTATTAGTTAGAAGATTTTGATTTTAAATTGCTACAAAATTCTGTTCTACAAGTAAATAACTTATAGAACTAAAGTAGTTATTTTAGAGTTTTCAAATTTAAACTATTAGCAATATTCTGATCTTCAAGTAAATAACTTATAGAACAAAAGTAGCTATTTTAGGGTTTTCAATTTTAAACTATTAACAAAATTCTGATCTTCAAGTAAATAACTTAAGGAACTAAAGTATTAGTTAGAAGATTTTGATTTTAAATTGCTACAAAATTCTGTTCTACAAGTAAATAACTTATAGAACAAAAGTAGTTATTTTAGGGTTTTCAATTTTAAACTATTAACAAAATACTGATCTTCATGTAAATAACTTATAGAACAAAAGTAGTTATTTTAGGGTTTTCAATTTTAAACTATTAACAAAATACTGATCTTCATATACTTAACTTATAGAACAGAAGTAGTTAATTTACAGTTATAATTTTAAACTATTAACAAAATGCAGATCTTCAAGTAAATAACTTATAGAACAAAAGTAGTTATTTTAGGGTTTTCAATTTTAAACTATTAGCAAAATTCTGATCTTCAAGTAAATAACTTAAAGAACTAAAGTATTAGTTAGAAGATTTTGATTTTACATTGCTACAAAATTCTGTTCTTCAAGTAAATAACTTATAGAACAAAAGTAGTTATTTTAGAGTTTTCAATTTTAAACTATTAACAATATTCTGATCTTCAAGTAAATATCTTATAGAACAGAAGTAGTTAATTTAGAGTTTTTAATTTTAAACTATTAACAAAATGCAGATCTTCAAGTAAATAACTTATAGAACAAAAGTAGTTAATTTAGAGTTTTTAATTTTAAACTATTAACAAAATTCTGTTCTTCAAGTAAATAACTTATAGAACAAAAGTAGTTATTTTAGAGTTTTCAATTTTAAACTATTAACAAAATTCTGATCTTCAAGTAAATAACTTATAGAACAGAAGTAGTTAATTTAGAGTTTTTAATTTTAAACTACTAACAAAATACTGATCTTCATGTAAATAACTTATAGAACAAAAGTAGTTATTTTAGGGTTTTCAATTTTAAACTATTAACAAAATTCTGATCTTCAAGTAAATAACTTAAGGAACTAAAGTATTAGTTAGAAGATTTTGATTTTAAATTGCTACAAAATTCTGTTCTACAAGTAAATAACATATAGAACTAAAGTAGTTATTTTAGAGTTTTCAATTTTAAACTATTAACAATATTCTGATCTTCAAGTAAATAACTTATAGAACAAAAGTAGTTATTTTAGGGTTTTCAATTTTAAACTATTAACAAAATACTGATCTTCATGTAAATAACTTATAGAACAAAAGTAGTTATTTTAGGGTTTTCAATTTTAAACTATTAACAAAATACTGATCTTCATGTAAATAACTTATAGAACAAAAGTAGTTATTTTAGGGTTTTCAATTTTAAACTATTAACAAAATTCTGATCTTCAAGTAAATAACTTAAGGAACTAAAGTATTAGTTAGAAGATTTTGATTTTAAATTGCTACAAAATTCTGTGCTACAAGTAATAAAACTTATATAAATAAAACTTATAGAACAAAAGTAGTTATTTTAGAGTTTTCAATTTTAAACTATTAACAATATTCTGATCTTCAAGTAAATAGCTTATAGAACAGAAGTAGTTAATTTAGAGTTTTTAATTTAAAACTATTAACAAAATGCAGATCTTCAAGTAAATAACTTATAGAACAAAAGTAGTTATTTTAGGGTTTTCAATTTTAAACTATTAACAAAATACTGATCTTCATGTAAATAACTTATAGAACAGAAGTAGTTAATTTAGAGTTTTTAATTTTAAACTATTAACAAAATGCAGATCTTCAAGTAAATAACTTATAGAACAAAAGTAGTTATTTTAGGGTTTTCAATTTTAAACTATTAACAAAATGCTGATCTTCAAGTAAATAACTTAAGGAACTAAAGTTTAGTTAGAAGATTTTGATTTTAAATTGCTACAAAATTCTGTTCTTCAAGTAAATAACTTATAGAACAAAAGTAGTTATTTTAGAGTTTTCAATTTTAAACTATTAACATCATTCTGATCTTCAAGTAAATAACTTATAGAACAGAAGTAGTTAATTTAGAGTTTTTAATGTTAAACTATTAACAAAATGCAAATCTTCAAGTAAATAACTTATAGAACAAAAGTAGTTATTTTAGGGTTTTCAATTTTAAACTATTAACAAAATTCTGATCTTCAAGTAAATAACTTAAGGAACTAAAGTATTAGTTAGAAGATTTTGATTTTAAATTGCTACAAAATTCTGTTCTACAAGTAAATAACTTATAGAACTAAAGTAGTTATTTTAGAGTTTTCAATTTTAAACTATTAACAATATTCTGATCTTCAAGTAAATAACTTATAGAACAAAAGTAGTTATTTTAGGGTTTTCAATTTTAAACTATTAACAAAATTCTGATCTTCAAGTAAATAACTTAAGGAACTAAAGTATTAGTTAGAAGATTTTGATTTTAAATTGCTACAAAATTCTGTTCTACAAGTAAATAACTTATAGAACAAAAGTAGTTATTTTAGGGTTTTCAATTTTAAACTATTAACAAAATACTGATCTTCATGTAAATAACTTATAGAACAAATGTAGTTATTTTAGGGTTTTCAATTTTAAACTATTAACAAAATACTGATCTTCATATACTTAACTTATAGAACAGAAGTAGGTAATTTACAGTTTTTAATTTTAAACTATTAACAAAATGCAGATCTGCAAGTAAATAACTTATAGAACAAAAGTAGTTATTATAGGGTTTTCAATTTTAAACTATTAGCAAAATTCTGATCTTCAAGTAAATAACTTAAAGAACTAAAGTATTAGTTAGAAGATTTTGATTTTACATTGCTACAAAATTCTGTTCTTCAAGTAAATAACTTATAGAACAAAAGTAGTTATTTTAGAGTTTTCCATTTTAAACTATTAACAATATTCTGATCTTCAAGTAAATAACTTATAGAACAGAAGTAGTTAATTTAGAGTTTTTAATTTTAAACTATTAACAAAATGCAGATCTTCAAGTAAATAACTTATAGAACAAAAGTAGTTAATTTAGAGTTTTTAATTTTAAACTATTAACAAAATTCTGTTCTTCAAGTAAATAACTTATAGAACAAAAGTAGTTATTTTAGGGTTTTCAATTTTAAACTATTAACAAAATTCTGATCTTCAAGTAAATAACATAAGGAACTAAAGTATTAGTTAGAAGATTTTGATTTTAAATTGCTACAAAATTCTGTTCTACAAGTAAAAAACTTATAGAACAAAAGTAGTTATTTTATGGTTTTCAATTTTAAACTATTAACAAAATACTGATCTTCATGTAAATAACTTATAGAACAAAAGTAGTTATTTTAGGGTTTTCAATTTTAAACTATTAACAAAATTCTGATCTTCAAGGAAATAACTTAAGGAACTAAAGTATTAGTTAGAAGATTTTGATTTTAAATTGCTACAAAATTCTGTTCTACAAGTAAATAACTTATAGAACAGAAGTAGTTAATTTAGAGTTTCTAATTTAAAACTATTAACAAAATGCAGATCTTCAAGTAAATAACTTATAGAACACAAGTAGTTATTTTAGGGTTTTCAATTTTAAACTATTAACAAAATACTGATCTACATGTAAATAACTTATAGAACAGAAGTAGTTAATTTAGAGTTTTTAATTTTAAACTATTAACAAAATGCAGATCTTCAAGTAAATAACTTATTGAACAAAAGTAGTTATTTTAGGGTTTTCAATTTAAAACGATTAGCAAAATTCTGATCTTCAAGTAAATAACTTAAAGAACTAAAGTATTAGTTAGAAGATTTTGATTTCACAATGCTACAAAATTCTGTTCTTCAAGTAAATAACTTATAGAACAAAAGTAGTTATTTTCGAGTTTTCAATTTTAAACTATTTACAATATTCTGATCTTCATGTAAATAACTTATAGAACAGAAGTAGTTAATTTAGAGTTTTTAATTTTAAACTATTAACAAAATGCAGATCTTCAAGTAAATAACTTATAGAACAAAAGTAGTTATTTTAGGGTTTTCAATTTTAAACTATTAACAAAATACTGATCTTCATATACTTAACTTATAGAACAGAAGTAGTTAATTTACAGTTTTTAATTTTAAACTATTAACAAAATGCAGATCTTCAAGTAAATAACTTATAGAACAAAAGTAGTTAATTTAGGGTTTTCAATTTTAAACTATTAACAAAATTCTGATCTTCAAGTAAATAACTTAAGGAACTAAAGTATTAGTTAGAAGATTTTGATTTTAAATTGCTACAAAATTCTGTTCTACAAGTAAATAACTTATAGAACTAAAGTAGTTATTTTAGAGTTTTCAATTTTAAACTATTAACAATATTCTGATCTTCAAGTAAATAACTTATAGAACAAAAGTAGTTATTTTAGGGTTTTCAATTTTAAACTATTAACAAAATTCTGATCTTCAAGTAAATAACTTAAGGAACTAAAGTATTAGTTAGAAGATTTTGATTTTAAATTGCTACAAAATTCTGTTCTACAAGTAAATAACTTATAGAACAAAAGTAGTTATTTTAGGGTTTTCAATTTTAAACTATTAACAAAATACTGATCTTCATGTAAATAACTTATAGAACAAATGTAGTTATTTTAGGGTTTTCAATTTTAAACTATTAACAAAATACTGATCTTCATATACTTAACTTATAGAACAGAAGTAGGTAATTTACAGTTTTTAATTTTAAACTATTAACAAAATGCAGATCTTCAAGTAAATAACTTATAGAACAAAAGTAGTTATTTTAGGGTTTTCAATTTTAAACTATTAGCAAAATTCTGATCTTCAAGTAAATAACTTAAAGAACTAAAGTATTAGTTACAAGATTTTGATTTTACATTGCTACAAAATTCTGTTCTTCAAGTAAATAACTTATAGAACAAAAGTAGTTATTTTAGAGTTTTCAATTTTAAACTATTAACAATATTCTGATCTTCAAGTAAATAACTTATAGAACAGAAGTAGTTAATTTAGAGTTTTTAATTTTAAACTATTAACAAAATGCAGATCTTCAAGTAAATAACTTATAGAACAAAAGTAGTTAATTTAGAGTTTTTAATTTTAAACTATTAACAAAATTCTGTTCTTCAAGTAAATAACTTATAGAAAAAAAGTAGTTATTTTAGAGTTTTCAATTTTAAACTATTAACAAAATTCTGATCTTCAAGTAAATAACTTATAGAACAGAAGTAGTTAATTTAGAGTTTTTAATTTTAAACTACTAACAAAATGCAGATCTTCAAGCAAATAACTTATAGAACAAAATTAGTTATTTTAGGGTTTTCAATTTTTAACTATTATAAAATTCTGATCTTCAAGTAAATAACTTAAAGAACTAAAGTATTAGTTAGAAGATTTTGACTTTACATTGCTACAAAATTCTGTTCTTCAAGTAAATAACCTATAGAACAAAAGTAGTTATTTTAGGGTTTTCAATTTTAAACTATTAACAAAATTCTGATCTTCAAGTAAATAACTTAAGGAACTAAAGTATTAGTTAGAAGATTTTGATTTTAAATTGCTACAAAATTCTGTTCTACAAGTAAATAACTTATAGAACAAAAGTAGTTATTTTAAGGTTTTCAATTTTAAACTATTAACAAAATACTGATCTTCATGTAAATAACTTATAGAACAAAAGTAGTTATTTTAGGGTTTTCAATTTTAAACTATTAACAAAATTCTGATCTTCAAGTAAATAACTTAAGGAACTAAAGTATTAGTTAGAAGATTTTGATTTTAAATTGCTACAAAATTCTGTTCTACAAGTAAAAAACTGATAGAACAAAAGTAGTTATTTTATGGTTTTCAATTTTAAACTATTAACAAAATACTGATCTTCATGTAAATAACTTATAGAACAAAAGTAGTTATTTTAGGGTTTTCAATTTTAAACTATTAACAAAATTCTGATCTTCAAGGAAATAACTTAAGGAACTAAAGTATTAGTTAGAAGATTTTGATTTTAAATTGCTACAAAATTCTGTTCTACAAGTAAATAACTTATAGAACAAAAGTAGTTATTTTAGAGTTTTCAATTTTAAACTATTAACAATATTCTGATCTTCAAGTAAATAACTTATAGAACAGAAGTAGTTAATTTAGAGTTTCTAATTTAAAACTATTAACAAAATGCAGATCTTCAAGTAAATAACTTATAGAACACAAGTAGTTATTTTAGGGTTTTCAATTTTAAACTATTAACAAAATACTGATCTTCATGTAAATAACTTATAGAACAGAAGTAGTTAATTTAGAGTTTTTAATTTTAAACTATTAACAAAATGCAGATCTTCAAGTAAATAACTTATTGAACAAAAGTAGTTATTTTAGGGTTTTCAATTTAAAACGATTAGCAAAATTCTGATCTTCAAGTAAATAACTTAAAGAACTAAAGTATTAGTTAGAAGATTTTGATTTCACAATGCTACAAAATTCTGTTCTTCAAGTAAATAACTTATAGAACAAAAGTAGTTATTTTCGAGTTTTCAATTTTAAACTATTTACAATATTCTGATCTTCATGTAAATAACTTATAGAACAGAAGTAGTTAATTTAGAGTTTTTAATTTTAAACTATTAACAAAATGCAGATCTTCAAGTAAATAACTTATAGAACAAAAGTAGTTATTTTAGGGTTTTCAATTTTAAACTATTAACAAAATACTGATCTTCATATACTTAACTTATAGAACAGAAGTAGTTAATTTACAGTTTTTAATTTTAAACTATTAACAAAATGCAGATCTTCAAGTAAATAACTTATAGAACAAAAGTAGTTATTTTAGGGTTTTCAATTTTAAACTATTAGCAAAATTCTGATCTTCAAGTAAATAACTTAAAGAACTAAAGTATTAGTTAGAAGATTTTGATTTTACATTGCTACAAAATTCTGTTCTTCAAGTAAATAACTTATAGAACAAAAGTAGTTATTTTAGAGTTTTCAATTTTAAACTATTAACAATATTCTGATCTTCAAGTAAATAACTTATAGAACAGAAGTAGTTAATTTAGAGTTTTTAATTTTAAACTATTAACAAAATGCAGATATTCAAGTAAATAACTTATAGAACAAAAGTAGTTAATTTAGAGTTTTTAATTTTAAACTATTAACAAAATTCTGTTCTTCAAGTAAATAACTTATAGAACAAAAGTAGTTATTTTAGAGTTTTCAATTTTAAACTATTAACAAAATTCTGATCTTCAAGTAAATAACTTATAGAACAGAAGTAGTTAATTTAGAGTTTTTAATTTTAAACTACTAACAAAATGCAGATCTTCAAGCAAATAACTTATAGAACAAAATTAGTTATTTTAGGGTTTTCAATTTTTAACTATTATAAAATTCTGATCTTCAAGTAAATAACTTAAAGAACTAAAGTATTAGTTAGAAGATTTTGACTTTACATTGCTACAAAATTCTGTTCTTCAAGTAAATAACCTATAGAACAAAAGTAGTTATTTTAGGGTTTTCAATTTTAAACTATTAACAAAATTCTGATCTTCAAGTAAATAACTTAAGGAACTAAAGTATTAGTTAGAAGATTTTGATTTTAAATTGCTACAAAATTCTGTTCTACAAGTAAATAACTTATAGAACAAAAGTAGTTATTTTAGGGTTTTCAATTTTAAACTATTAACAAAATACTGATCTTCATGTAAATAACTTATAGAACAAAAGTAGTTATTTTAGGGTTTTCAATTTTAAACTATTAATAAAATTTTGATCTTCAAGTAAATAACTTAAGGAACTAAAGTATTAGTTAGAAGATTTTGATTTTAAATTGCTACAAAATTCTGTTCTACAAGTAAAAAACTTATAGAACAAAAGTAGTTATTTTAGGGTTTTCAATTTTAAACTATTAACAAAATACTGATCTTCATGTAAATAACTTATAGAACAAAAGTAGTTATTTTAGGGTTTTCAATTTTAAACTATTAACAAAATTCTGTTCTACAAGTTAATAACTTATAGAACAAAAGTAGTTATTTTAGAGTTTTCAATTTTAAACTATTAACAATATTCTGATCTTCAAGTAAATAACTTATAGAACAGAAGTAGTTAATTTAGAGTTTTTAATTTAAAACTATTAACAAAATGCAGATCTTCAAGTAAATAACTTATAGAACAAAAGTAGTTATTTTAGGGTTTTCAATTTTAAACTATTAACAAAATACTGATCTTCATGTAAATAACTTATAGAACAGAAGTAGTTAATTTAGAGTTTTTAATTTTAAACTATTAACAAAATGCAGATCTTCAAGTAAATAACTTATTGAACAAAAGTAGTTATTTTAGGGTTTTCAATTTAAAACGATTAGCAAAATTCTGATCTTCAAGTAAATAACTTAAAGAACTAAAGTATTAGTTAGAAGATTTTGATTTCACAATGCTACAAAATTCTGTTCTTCAAGTAAATAACTTATAGAACAAAAGTAGTTATTTTCGAGTTTTCAATTTTAAACTATTTACAATATTCTGATCTTCATGTAAATAACTTATAGAACAGAAGTAGTTAATTTAGAGTTTTTAATTTTAAACTATTAACAAAATGCAGATCTTCAAGTAAATAACTTATAGAACAAAAGTAGTTATTTTAGGGTTTTCAATTTTAAACTATTAACAAAATTCTGATCTTCAAGTAAATAACTTAAGGAACTAAAGTATTAGTTAGAAGATTTTGATTTTAAATTGCTACAAAATTCTGTTCCTCAAGTAAATAACTTATAGAACAAAAGTAGTTATTTTAGAGTTTTCAATTTTAAACTATTAACATCATTCTGATCTTCAAGTAAATAACTTATAGAACAGAAGTAGTTAATTTAGAGTTTTTAATGTTAAACTATTAACAAAATGCAAATCTTCAAGTAAATAACTTATAGAACAAAAGTAGTTATTTTAAGGTTTTCAATTTTAAACTATTAACAAAATTCTGATCTTCAAGTAAATAACTTAAGGAACTAAAGTATTAGTTAGAAGATTTTGATTTTAAATTGCTACAAAATTCTGTTCTACAAGTAAATAACTTATAGAACTAAAGTAGTTATTTTGGAGTTTTCAATTTTAAACTATTACCAATATTCTGATCTTCAAGTAAATAACTTATAGAACAAAAGTAGTTATTTTAGGGTTTTCAATTTTAAACTATTAACAAAATTCTGATCTTCAACTAAATAACTTAAGGAACTAAAGTATAAGTTAGAAGATTTTGATTTTAAATTGCTACAAAATTCTGTTCTACAAGTAAATAACTTATAGAACAAAAGTAGTTATTTTAGGGTTTTCAATTTTAAACTATTAACAAAATACTGATCTTCATGTAAATAACTTATAGAACAAAAGTAGTTATTTTAGAGTTTTCAATTTTAAACTATTAACAAAATACTGATCTTCAAGTAAATAACTTATAGAACAGAAGTAGTTAATTTAGAGTTTTTAATTTTAAACTATTAACAAAATGCAGATCTTCAAGTAAATAACTTATAGAACAAAAGTAGTTATTTTAGGGTTTTCAATTTTAAACTATTAACAAAATACTGATCTTCATATACTTAACTTATAGAACAGAAGTAGTTAATTTAGAGTTTTTAATTTTAAACTATTAACAAAATGCAGATCTTCAAGTAAATAACTTATAGAACAAAAGTATTTATTTTAGGGTTTTCAATTTTAAACTATTAGCAAAATTCTGATCTTCAAGTAAATAACTTAAAGAACTAAAGTATTAGTTAGAAGATTTTGATTTTACATTGCTACAAAATTCTGTTCTTCAAGTAAATAACTTATAGAACAAAAGTAGTTATTTTAGGGTTTTCAATTTTAAACTATTAACAAAATACTGATCTTCATGTAAATAACTTATAGAACAGAAGTAGTTAATTTAAAGTTTTTAATTTTAAACTATTAACAAAATGCAGATCTTCAAGTAAATAACTTATAGAACAAAAGTAGTTATTTTAGGGTTTTCAATTTTAAACTATTAACAAAATTCTGATCTTCAAGTAAATAACTTAAGGAACTAAAGTATTAGTTAGAAGATTTTGATTTTACATTGCTACAAAATTCTGTTCTTCAAGTAAATAACTTATAGAACAAAAGTAGTTATTTTAGAGTTTTCAATTTTAAACTATTAACAATATTCTGATCTTCAAGTAAATAACTTATAGAACAGAAGTAGTTAATTTAGAGTTTTTAATTTTAAACTATTAACAAAATGCAGATCTTCAAGTAAATAACTTATAGAACAAAAGTAGTTAATTTAGAGTTTTTAATTTTAAACTATTAACAAAATTCTGTTCTTCAAGTAAATAACTTATAGAACAAAAGTAGTTAATTTAGAGTTTTTAATTTTAAACTATTAACAAAATTCTGATCTTCAAGTAAATAACTTATAGAACAGAAGTAGTTAATTTAGAGTTTTTAATTTTAAACTATTAACAAAATGCAGATCACCAAGTAAATAACTTATAGAACAAAAGTAGTTATTTTAGGGTTTTCATTTTTAAACTATTAACAAAATTCTGATCTTCATGTAAATAACTTATAGAACAGAAGTAGTTAATTTAGAGTTTTTAATTTTAACCTATTAACAAAATTCTGATCTTCAAGTAAATAACTTAAGGAACTAAAGTATTAGTTAGAAGATTTTGATTTTACATTGCTACAAAATTCTGTTCTTCAAGTAAATAACTTGTAGAACAAAAGTAGTTATTTTAGAGTTTTCAATTTTAAACTATTAACAATATTTTGATCTTCATGTAAATAACTTATAGAACAGAAGTAGCTAATTTAGAGTTTTTAATTTTAAACTATTAACAAAATGCAAATCTTCAAGTAAATAACTTATAGAACAAAAGTAGTTATTTTAGGGTTTTCAATTTTAAACTATTAGCAAAATTCTGATCTTCTAGTAAATAACTTATAGAACAAAAGTAGTTATTTTAGGGTTTTCAATTTTAAACTATTAGCAAAATTCTGATCTTCAAGTAAATAACTTAAGGAACTAAAGTATTAGTTAGAAGATTTTGATTTTAAATTGCTACAAAATTCTGTTCTACAAGTAAATAACTTATAGAACAAAAGTAGTTATTTTAGGATTTTCAATTTTAAACTATTAACAAAATACTGATCTTCATGTAAATAACTTATAGAACAAAAGTAGTTATTTTAGGGTATTCAATTTTAAACTATTAACAAAATTCTGATCTTCAAGTAAATAACTTAAGGAACTAAAGTATTAGTTAGAAGATTTTGATTTTAAATTGCTACAAAATTCTGTTCTACAAGTAAATAACTTATAGAACAAAAGTAGTTATTTTAGAGTTTTCAATTTTAAACTATTAACAATATTCTGATCTTCAAGTAAATAACTTATAGAACAGAAGTAGTTATTTTCGAGTTTTCAATTTTAAACTATTTACAATATTCTGATCTTCATGTAAATAACTTATAGAACAGAAGTAGTTAATTTAGAGTTTTTAATTTTAAACTATTAACAAAATGCAGATCTTCAAGTAAATAACTTATAGAACAAAAGTAGTTATTTTAGGGTTTTCAATTTTAAACTATTAACAAAATACTGATCTTCATATACTTAACTTATAGAACAGAAGTAGTTAATTTACAGTTTTTAATTTTAAACTATTAACAAAATGCAGATCTTCAAGTAAATAACTTATAGAACAAAAGTAGTTAATTTAGGGTTTTCAATTTTAAACTATTAACAAAATTCTGATCTTCAAGTAAATAACTTAAGGAACTAAAGTATTAGTTAGAAGATTTTGATTTTAAATTGCTACAAAATTCTGTTCTACAAGTAAATAACTTATAGAACTAAAGTAGTTATTTTAGAGTTTTTAATTTTAAACTGTTAACAAAATGAGGATCTTCAAGTAAATAACTTATAGAACAAAAGTAGTTATTTTAGAGTTTTCAATTTTAAACTATTAACAAAATACTGATCTTCATGTAAATAACTTAAAGAACTAAAGTATTAGTTTGAAGACTTCGATTTTAAATTGTCTACAAATTTCTGTTCTTTAAGTAAATAAATAAAAGAACAAAAGTAGTTAGATTATAGCTTTAATTTTAAACTATTAACAAAATGCAGATCTTCAAGTAAATAACTTATAGAAAAAAGTAGTTATTTTAGGGTTTTCAATTTTAAACTATTAGCAAAATTCTGATCTTCAAGTAAATAACTTATAGAACAGAAGTAGTTAATTTAGAGTTTTTAATTTTAAACTATTAACAAAATGCAGATCTTCAAGTAAATAACTTATAGAAGAAAAGTAGTTATTTTAGGGTTTTCAATTTTAAACTATTAACAAAATACTGATCTTCATGTAAATAACTTATTGAACAGAAGTAATTAATTTAGAGTTTTTAATTTTAAACTATTAACAAAATGCAGATCTTCAAGTAAATAACTTATAGAACAAAAGTAGTTATTTTCGAGTTTTCAATTTTAAACTATTTACAATATTCTGATCTTCATGTAAATAACTTATAGAACAGAAGTAGTTAATTTAGAGTTTTTAATTTTAAACTATTAACAAAATGCAGATCTTCAAGTAAATAACTTATAGAACAAAAGTAGTTATTTTAGGGTTTTCAATTTTAAACTATTAACAAAATTCTGATCTTCAAGTAAATAACTTAAGGAACTAAAGTATTAGTTAGAAGATTTTGATTTTAAATTGCTACAAAATTCTGTTCTTCAAGTAAATAACTTATAGAACAAAAGTAGTTATTTTAGAGTTTTCAATTTTAAACTATTAACATCATTCTGATCTTCAAGTAAATAACTTATAGAACAGAAGTAGTTAATTTAGAGTTTTTAATGTTAAACTATTAACAAAATGCAAATCTTCAAGTAAATAACTTATAGAACAAAAGTAGTTATTTTAGGGTTTTCAATTTTAAACTATTAACAAAATTCTGATCTTCAAGTAAATAACTTAAGGAACTATAGTATTAGTTAGAAGATTTTGATTTTAAATTGCTACAAAATTCTGTTCTACAAGTAAATAACTTATAGAACTAAAGTAGTTATTTTGGAGTTTTCAATTTTAAACTATTACCAATATTCTGATCTTCAAGTAAATAACTTATAGAACAAAAGTAGTTATTTTAGGGTTTTCAATTTTAAACTATTAACAAAATTCTGATCTTCAAGTAAATTACTTATAGAACAAAAGTAGTTATTTTAGGGTTTTCATTTTTAAACTATTAACAAAATTCTGATCTTCATGTAAATAACTTATAGAACAGAAGTAGTTAATTTAGAGTTTTTAATTTTAAACTATTAACAAAATTCTGATCTTCAAGTAAATAACTTAAGGAACTAAAGTATTAGTTAGAAGATTTTGATTTTACATTGCTACAAAATTCTGTTCTTCAAGTAAATAACTTGTAGAACAAAAGTAGTTATTTTAGAATTTTCAATTTTAAACTATTAACAATATTTTGATCTTCATGTAAATAACTTATAGAACAGATGTAGCTAATTTAGAGTTTTTAATTTTAAACTATTAACAAAATGCAAATCTTCAAGTGAATAACTTATAAAACAAAAGTAGTTATTTTAGGGTTTTCAATTTTAAACTATTAGCAAAATTCTGATCTTCTAGTAAATAACTTATAGAACAAAAGTAGTTATTTTAGGGTTTTCAATTTTAAACTATTAGCAAAATTCTGATCTTCAAGTAAATAACTTAAGGAACTAAAGTATTAGTTAGAAGATTTTGATTTTAAATTGCTACAAAATTCTGTTCTACAAGTAAATAACTTATAGAACAAAAGTAGTTATTTTAGGGTTTTCAATTTTAAACTATTAACAAAATACTGATCTTCATGTAAATAACTTATAGAACAAAAGTAGTTATTTTAGGGTATTCAATTTTAAACTATTAACAAAATTCTGATCTTCAAGTAAATAACTTAAGGAACTAAAGTATTAGTTAGAAGATTTTGATTTTAAATTGCTACAAAATTCTGTTCTACAAGTAAATAACTTATAGAACAAAAGTAGTTATTTTAGAGTTTTCAATTTTAAACTATTAACAATATTCTGATCTTCAAGTAAATAACTTATAGAACAGAAGTAGTTAATTTACAGTTTTTAATTTTAAACTATTAACAAAATTCTGATCTTCAAGTAAATAACTTATAGAACAGAAGTAGTTAATTTAGAGTTTTTAATTTTAAACTATTAACAAAATGCAGATCTCCAAGTAAATTACTTATAGAACAAAAGTAGTTATTTTAGGGTTTTCATTTTTAAACTATTAACAAAATTCTGATCTTCATGTAAATAACTTATAGAACAGAAGTAGTTAATTTAGAGTTTTTAATTTTAAACTATTAACAAAATTCTGATCTTCAAGTAAATAACTTAAGGAACTAAAGTATTAGTTAGAAGATTTTGATTTTACATTGCTACAAAATTCTGTTCTTCAAGTAAATAACTTGTAGAACAAAAGTAGTTATTTTAGAGTTTTCAATTTTAAACTATTAACAATATTTTGATCTTCATGTAAATAACTTATAGAACAGATGTAGCTAATTTAGAGTTTTTAATTTTAAACTATTAACAAAATGCAAATCTTCAAGTGAATAACTTATAGAACAAAAGTAGTTATTTTAGGGTTTTCAATTTTAAACTATTAGCAAAATTCTGATCTTCTAGTAAATAACTTATAGAACAAAAGTAGTTATTTTAGGGTTTTCAATTTTAAACTATTTGCAAAATTCTGATCTTCAAGTAAATAACTTAAGGAACTAAAGTATTAGTTAGAATATTTTGATTTTAAATTGCTACAAAATTCTGTTCTACAAGTGAATAACTTATAGAACAAAAGTAGTTATTTTAGGGTTTTCAATTTTAAACTATTAGCAAAATTCTGATCTTCAAGTAAATAACTTAAGGAACTAAAGTATTAGTTAGAAGATTTTGATTTTAAATTGCTACAAAATTCTGTTCTACAAGTAAATAACTTATAGAACAAAAGTAGTTATTTTAGGGTTTTCAATTTTAAACTATTAACAAAATACTGATCTTCATGTAAATAACTTATAGAACAAAAGTAGTTATTTTAGGGTATTCAATTTTAAACTATTAACAAAATTCTGATCTTCAAGTAAATAACTTAAGGAACTAAAGTATTAGTTAGAAGATTTTGATTTTAAATTGCTACAAAATTCTGTTCTACAAGTAAATAACTTATAGAACAAAAGTAGTTATTTTAGAGTTTTCAATTTTAAACTATTAACAATATTCTGATCTTCAAGTAAATAACTTATAGAACAGAAGTAGTTAATTTACAGTTTTTAATTTTAAACTATTAACAAAATTCTGATCTTCAAGTAAATAACTTATAGAACAGAAGTAGTTAATTTAGAGTTTTTAATTTTAAACTATTAACAAAATGCAGATCTCCAAGTAAATTACTTATAGAACAAAAGTAGTTATTTTAGGGTTTTCATTTTTAAACTATTAATAAATTCTGATCTTCATGTAAATAACTTATAGAACAGAAGTAGTTAATTTAGAGTTTTTAATTTTAAACTATTAACAAAATTCTGATCTTCAAGTAAATAACTTAAGGAACTAAAGTATTAGTTAGAAGATTTTGATTTTACATTGCTACAAAATTCTGTTCTTCAAGTAAATAACTTGTAGAACAAAAGTAGTTATTTTAGAGTTTTCAATTTTAAACTATTAACAATATTTTGATCTTCATGTAAATAACTTATAGAACAGATGTAGCTAATTTAGAGTTTTTAATTTTAAACTATTAACAAAATGCAAATCTTCAAGTGAATAACTTATAGAACAAAAGTAGTTATTTTAGGGTTTTCAATTTTAAACTATTAGCAAAATTCTGATCTTCTAGTAAATAACTTATAGAACAAAAGTAGTTATTTTAGGGTTTTCAATTTTAAACTATTTGCAAAATTCTGATCTTCAAGTAAATAACTTAAGGAACTAAAGTATTAGTTAGAAGATTTTGATTTTAAATTGCTACAAAATTCTGTTCTACAAGTAAATAACTTATAGAACAAAAGTAGTTATTTTAGGGTTTTCAATTTTAAACTATTAACAAAATACTGATCTTCATGTAAATAACTTATAGAACAAAAGTAGTTATTTTAGGGTATTCAATTTTAAACTATTAACAAAATTCTGATCTTCAAGTAAATAACTTAAGGAACTAAAGTATTAGTTAGAAGATTTTGATTTTAAATTGCTACAAAATTCTGTTCTACAAGTAAATAACTTATAGAACAAAAGTAGTTATTTTAGAGTTTTCAATTTTAAACTATTAACAATATTCTGATCTTCAAGTAAATAACTTATAGAACAGAAGTAGTTAATTTACAGTTTTTAATTTTAAACTGTTAACAAAATGCAGATCTTCAAGTAAATAACTTATAGAACAAAAGTAGTTATTTTAGAGTTTTCAATTTTAAACTATTAACATCATTCTGATCTTCAAGTAAATAACTTATAGAACAGAAGTAGTTAATTTAGAGTTTTTAATGTTAAACTATTAACAAAATGCAAATCTTCAAGTAAATAACTTATAGAACAAAAGTAGTTATTTTAGGGTGTTCAATTTTAAACTATTAACAAAATTCTGATCTTCAAGTAAATAACTTAAGGAACTAAAGTATTAGTTAGAAGAGTTTGATTTTAAATTGCTACAAAATTCTGTTCTACAAGTAAATAACTTATAGAACTAAAGTAGTTATTTTGGAGTTTTCAATTTTAAACTATTACCAATATTCTGATCTTCAAGTAAATAACTTATAGAACAAAAGTAGTTATTTTAGGGTTTTCAATTTTAAACTATTAACAAAATTCTGATCTTCAAGTAAATAACTTAAGGAACTAAAGTATTAGTTAGAAGATTTTGATTTTAAATTGCTACAAAATTCTGTTCTACAAGTAAATAACTTATAGAACAAAAGTAGTTATTTTAGGGTTTTCAATTTTAAACTATTAACAAAATACTGATCTTCATGTAAATAACTTATAGAACAAAAGTAGTTATTTTAGGGTTTTCAATTTTAAACTATTAACAAAATACTGATCTTCAAGTAAATAACTTATAGAACAGAAGTAGTTAATTTAGAGTTTTTAATTTTAAACTATTAACTAAATGCAGATCTTCAAGTAAATAACTTAAGGAACTAAAGTATTAGTTAGAAGAGTTTGATTTTAAATTGCTACAAAATTCTGTTCTACAAGTAAATAACTTATAGAACTAAAGTAGTTATTTTGGAGTTTTCAATTTTAAACTATTACCAATATTCTGATCTTCAAGTAAATAACTTATAGAACAAAAGTAGTTATTTTAGGGTTTTCAATTTTAAACTATTAACAAAATTCTGATCTTCAAGTAAATAACTTAAGGAACTAAAGTATTAGTTAGAAGATTTTGATTTTAAATTGCTACAAAATTCTGTTCTACAAGTAAATAACTTATAGAACAAAAGTAGTTATTTTAGGGTTTTCAATTTTAAACTATTAACAAAATACTGATCTTCATGTAAATAACTTATAGAACAAAAGTAGTTATTTTAGGGTTTTCAATTTTAAACTATTAACAAAATACTGATCTTCAAGTAAATAACTTATAGAACAGAAGTAGCTAATTTAGAGTTTTTAATTTTAAACTATTAACAAAATGCAAATCTTCAAGTAAATAACTTATAGAACAAAAGTAGTTATTTTAGGGTTTTCAATTTTAAACTATTAGCAAAATTCTGATCTTCTAGTAAATAACTTATAGAACAAAAGTAGTTATTTTAGGGTTTTCAATTTTAAACTATTAGCAAAATTCTGATCTTCAAGTAAATAACTTAAGGAACTAAAGTATTAGTTAGAAGATTTTGATTTTAAATTGCTACAAAATTCTGTTCTACAAGTAAATAACTTATAGAACAAAAGTAGTTATTTTAGGATTTTCAATTTTAAACTATTAACAAAATACTGATCTTCATGTAAATAACTTATAGAACAAAAGTAGTTATTTTAGGGTATTCAATTTTAAACTATTAACAAAATTCTGATCTTCAAGTAAATAACTTAAGGAACTAAAGTATTAGTTAGAAGATTTTGATTTTAAATTGCTACAAAATTCTGTTCTACAAGTAAATAACTTATAGAACAAAAGTAGTTATTTTAGAGTTTTCAATTTTAAACTATTAACAATATTCTGATCTTCAAGTAAATAACTTATAGAACAGAAGTAGTTAATTTAGAGTTTTTAATTTTAAACTGTTAACAAAATGAGGATCTTCAAGTAAATAACTTATAGAACAAAAGCAGTTATTTTAGAGTTTTCAATTTTAAACTATTAACAAAATACTGATCTTCATGTAAATAACTTAAAGAACTAAAGTATTAGTTTGAAGACTTCGATTTTAAATTGTCTACAAATTTCTGTTCTTTAAGTAAATAAATAAAAGAACAAAAGTAGTTAGATTATAGCTTTAATTTTAAACTATTAACAAAATGCAGATCTTCAAGTAAATAACTTATAGAAAAAAGTAGTTATTTTAGGGTTTTCAATTTTAAACTATTAGCAAAATTCTGATCTTCAAGTAAATAACTTATAGAACAGAAGTAGTTAATTTAGAGTTTTTAATTTTAAACTATTAACAAAATGCAGATCTTCAAGTAAATAACTTATAGAAGAAAAGTAGTTATTTTAGGGTTTTCAATTTTAAACTATTAACAAAATACTGATCTTCATGTAAATAACTTATTGAACAGAAGTAGTTAATTTAGAGTTTTTAATTTTAAACTATTAACAAAATGCAGATCTTCAAGTAAATAACTTATAGAAAAAAGTAGTTATTTTAGGGTTTTCAATTTTAAACTATTAGCAAAATTCTGATCTTCAAGTAAATAACTTATAGAACAGAAGTAGTTAATTTAGAGTTTTTAATTTTAAACTATTAACAAAATGCAGATCTTCAAGTAAATAACTTATAGAAGAAAAGTAGTTATTTTAGGGTTTTCAATTTTAAACTATTAACAAAATACTGATCTTCATGTAAATAACTTATTGAACAGAAGTAGTTAATTTAGAGTTTTTAATTTTAAACTATTAACAAAATGCAGATCTTCAAGTAAATAACTTATAGAACAAAAGTAGTTATTTTCGAGTTTTCAATTTTAAACTATTTACAATATTCTGATCTTCATGTAAATAACTTATAGAACAGAAGTAGTTAATTTAGAGTTTTTAATTTTAAACTATTAACAAAATGCAGATCTTCAAGTAAATAACTTATAGAACAAAAGTAGTTATTTTAGGGTTTTCAATTTTAAACTATTAACAAAATTCTGATCTTCAAGTAAATAACTTAAGGAACTAAAGTATTAGTTAGAAGACTTTGATTTTAAATTGCTACAAAATTCTGTTCTTCAAGTAAATAACTTATAGAACAAAAGTAGTTATTTTAGAGTTTTCAATTTTAAACTATTAACATCATTCTGATCTTCAAGTAAATAACTTATAGAACAGAAGTAGTTAATTTAGAGTTTTTAATGTTAAACTATTAACAAAATGCAAATCTTCAAGTAAATAACTTATAGAACAAAAGTAGTTATTTTAGGGTTTTCAATTTTAAACTATTAACAAAATTCTGATCTTCAAGTAAATAACTTAAGGAACTAAAGTATTAGTTAGAAGATTTTGATTTTAAATTGCTACAAAATTCTGTTCTACAAGTAAATAACTTATAGAACTAAAGTAGTTATTTTGGAGTTTTCAATTTTAAACTATTACCAATATTCTGATCTTCAAGTAAATAACTTATAGAACAAAAGTAGTTATTTTAGGGTTTTCAATTTTAAACTATTAACAAAATTCTGATCTTCAAGTAAATAACTTAAGGAACTAAAGTATAAGTTAGAAGATTTTGATTTTAAATTGCTACAAAATTCTGTTCTACAAGTAAATAACTTATAGAACAAAAGTAGTTATTTTAGGGTTTTCAATTTTAAACCATTACCAAAATACTGATCTTCATGTAAATAACTTATAGAACAAAAGTAGTTATTTTAGGGTTTTCAATTTTAAACTATTAACAAAATACTGATCTTCAAGTAAATAACTTATAGAACAGAAGTAGTTAATTTAGAGTTTTTAATTTTAAACTATTAACAAAATGCAGATCTTCAAGTAAATAACTTATAGAACAAAAGTAGTTATTTTAGGGTTTTCAATTTTAAACTATTAACAAAATACTGATCTTCATATACTTAACTTATAGAACAGAAGTAGTTAATTTAGAGTTTTTAATGTTAAACTATTAACAAAATGCAAATCTTCAAGTAAATAACTTATAGAACAAAAGTAGTTATTTTTGGGTTTTCAATTTTAATCTATTAACAAAATTCTGATCTTTAAGTAAATAACTTAAGGAACTAAAGTATTAGTTAGAAGATTTTGATTTTAAATTGCTACAAAATTCTGTTCTTCAAGTAAATAACTTATAGAACAAAAGTAGTTATTTTAGAGTTTTCAATTTTAAACTATTAACAAAATTCTGATCTTCATGTAAATAACTTATAGAACAGAAGTAGTTAATTTAGAGTTTTTAATTTTAAACTATTAACAAAATTCTGATCTTCAAGTAAATAACTTATAGAACAGAAGTAGTTAATTTAGAGTTTTTAATTTTAAACTATTAACAAAATGCAGATCTCCAAGTAAATTACTTATAGAACAAAAGTAGTTATTTTAGGGTTTTCATTTTTAAACTATTAACAAAATTCTGATCTTCATGTAAATAACTTATAGAACAGAAGTAGTTAATTTAGAGTTTTTAATTTTAAACTATTAACAAAATTCTGATCTTCAAGTAAATAACTTAAGGAACTAAAGTATTAGTTAGAAGATTTTGATTTTACATTGCTACAAAATTCTGTTCTTCAAGTAAATAACTTGTAGAACAAAAGTAGTTATTTTAGAATTTTCAATTTTAAACTATTAACAATATTTTGATCTTCATGTAAATAACTTATAGAACAGATGTAGCTAATTTAGAGTTTTTAATTTTAAACTATTAACAAAATGCAAATCTTCAAGTGAATAACTTATAGAACAAAAGTAGTTATTTTAGGGTTTTCAATTTTAAACTATTAGCAAAATTCTGATCTTCTAGTAAATAACTTATAGAACAAAAGTAGTTATTTTAGGGTTTTCAATTTTAAACTATTAGCAAAATTCTGATCTTCAAGTAAATAACTTAAGGAACTAAAGTATTAGTTAGAAGATTTTGATTTTAAATTGCTACAAAATTCTGTTCTACAAGTAAATAACTTATAGAACAAAAGTAGTTATTTTAGGGTTTTCAATTTTAAACTATTAACAAAATACTGATCTTCATGTAAATAACTTATAGAACAAAAGTAGTTATTTTAGGGTATTCAATTTTAAACTATTAACAAAATTCTGATCTTCAAGTAAATAACTTAACCCTTATGTTAATACCCAAATTTACCGACGTTGTTTAGCACCCGGGGTACCCGGGTACCCATTTATAGTAATATTCAAATTTTTAATATTTCAGTAAAGGGAAGTGTCTTAAAATATTATTTTATATTAATTATACATTGTTATTGAGTATCTAAAAAACTTTGAGAAGAAAAAATGCTGTATAAATGTGCTATAAACTTACTATAAAAAGACGACGAAAAACGCGTAGAAATTCCGTTGTGGGTACCCGGGTACCCGGGTGCGAATGCAGCGATGGCTGAACTTTAAACTAATTTAAAATAGAAATTCCGTTGTGGGTACCCGGGTACCCGGGTGCGAATGCAGCGATGGCTGAACTTTAAACTAATTTAAAAAAATATATAATAATAATAATAATAAGTTGAATTCATGTTTTGCTTGATTTTGAGCTAAATAACGACGATCCGGGAGCTCAAAATAAAAATTTAATTTTTTTTCAGTTATTTTCATGCAAATACAACACGGAGGGTACCCGGGTACCCGGGTATTAACATAAGGGTTAAGGAACTAAAGTATTAGTTAGAAGATTTTGATTTTAAATTGCTACAAAATTCTGTTCTACAAGTAAATAACTTATAGAACAAAAGTAGTTATTTTAGAGTTTTCAATTTTAAACTATTAACAATATTCTGATCTTCAAGTAAATAACTTATAGAACAGAAGTAGTTAATTTAGAGTTTTTAATTTTAAACTATTAACAAAATTCTGATCTTCAAGTAAATAACTTATAGAACAGAAGTAGTTAATTTAGAGTTTTTAATTTTAAACTATTAACAAAATGCAGATCTCCAAGTAAATTACTTATAGAACAAAAGTAGTTATTTTAGGGTTTTCATTTTTAAACTATTAACAAAATTCTGATCTTCATGTAAATAACTTATAGAACAGAAGTAGTTAATTTGGAGTTTTTAATTTTAAACTATTAACAAAATTCTGATCTTCAAGTAAATAACTTAAGGAACTAAAGTATTAGTTAGAAGATTTTGATTTTACATTGCTACAAAATTCTGTTCTTCAAGTAAATAACTTGTAGAACAAAAGTAGTTATTTTAGAGTTTTCAATTTTAAACTATTAACAATATTTTGATCTTCATGTAAATAACTTATAGAACAGATGTAGCTAATTTAGAGTTTTTAATTTTAAACTATTAACAAAATGCAAATCTTCAAGTGAATAACTTATAGAACAAAAGTAGTTATTTTAGGGTTTACAATTTTAAACTATTAACAAAATACTGATCTTCATGTAAATAACTTATAGAACAAAAGAAGTTATTTTAGGGTTTTCAATTTTAAACTATTAACAAAATACTGATCTTCAAGTAAATAACTTATAGAACAGAAGTAGTTAATTTAGAGTTTTTAATTTTAAACTATTAACAAAATGCAGATCTTCAAGTAAATAACTTATAGAACAAAAGTAGTTATTTTAGGGTTTTCAATTTTAAACTATTAACAAAATACTGATCTTCATATACTTAACTTATAGAACAGAAGTAGTTAATTTAGAGTTTTTAATGTTAAACTATTAACAAAATGCAAATCTTCAAGTAAATAACTTATAGAACAAAAGTAGTTATTTTTGGGTTTTCAATTTTAATCTATTAACAAAATTCTGATCTTCAAGTAAATAACTTAAGGAACTAAAGTATTAGTTAGAAGATTTTGATTTTAAATTGCTACAAAATTCTGTTCTTCAAGTAAATAACTTATAGAACAAAAGTAGTTATTTTAGAGTTTTCAATTTTAAACTATTAACAAAATTCTGATCTTCATGTAAATAACTTATAGAACAGAAGTAGTTAATTTAGAGTTTTTAATTTTAAACTATTAACAAAATTCTGATCTTCAAGTAAATAACTTATAGAACAGAAGTAGTTAATTTAGAGTTTTTAATTTTAAACTATTAACAAAATGCAGATCTCCAAGTAAATTACTTATAGAACAAAAGTAGTTATTTTAGGGTTTTCATTTTTAAACTATTAACAAAATTCTGATCTTCATGTAAATAACTTATAGAACAGAAGTAGTTAATTTAGAGTTTTTAATTTTAAACTATTAACAAAATTCTGATCTTCAAGTAAATAACTTAAGGAACTAAAGTATTAGTTAGAAGATTTTGATTTTACATTGCTACAAAATTCTGTTCTTCAAGTAAATAACTTGTAGAACAAAAGTAGTTATTTTAGAGTTTTCAATTTTAAACTATTAACAATATTTTGATCTTCATGTAAATAACTTATAGAACAGATGTAGCTAATTTAGAGTTTTTAACTTTAAACTATTAACAAAATGCAGATCTTCAAGTAAATAACTTATAGAACAAAAGTAGTTATTTTCGAGTTTTCAATTTTAAACTATTTACAATATTCTGATCTTCATGTAAATAACTTATAGAACAGAAGTAGTTAATTTAGAGTTTATAATTTTAAACTATTAACAAAATGCAGATCTTCAAGTAAATAACTTATAGAACAAAAGTAGTTATTTTCGAGTTTTCAATTTTAAACTATTTACAATATTCTGATCTTCATGTAAATAACTTATAGAACAGAAGTAGTTAATTTAGAGTTTTTAATTTTAAACTATTAACAAAATGCAGATCTTCAAGTAAATAACTTATAGAACAAAAGTAGTTATTTTAGGGTTTTCAATTTTAAACTATTAACAAAATTCTGATCTTCAAGTAAATAACTTAAGGAACTAAAGTATTAGTTAGAAGATTTTGATTTTAAATTGCTACAAAATTCTGTTCTTCAAGTAAATAACTTATAGAACAAAAGTAGTTATTTTAGAGTTTTCAATTTTAAACTATTAACATCATTCTGATCTTCAAGTAAATAACTTATAGAACAGAAGTAGTTAATTTAGAGTTTTTAATGTTAAACTATTAACAAAATGCAAATCTTCAAGTAAATAACTTATAGAACAAAAGTAGTTATTTTAGGGTTTTCAATTTTAAACTATTAACAAAATTCTGATCTTCAAGTAAATAACTTAAGGAACTAAAGTATTAGTTAGAAGATTTTGATTTTAAATTGCTACAAAATTCTGTTCTACAAGTAAATAACTTATAGAACTAAAGTAGTTATTTTGGAGTTTTCAATTTTAAACTATTACCAATATTCTGATCTTCAAGTAAATAACTTATAGAACAAAAGTAGTTATTTTAGGGTTTTCAATTTTAAACTGTTAACAAAATTCTGATCTTCAAGTAAATAACTTAAGGAACTAAAGTATAAGTTAGAAGATTTTGATTTTAAATTGCTACAAAATTCTGTTCTACAAGTAAATAACTTATAGAACAAAAGTAGTTATTTTAGGGTTTTCAATTTTAAACTATTACCAAAATACTGATCTTCATGTATGTAAATAACTTATAGAACAAAAGTAGTTATTTTAGGGTTTTCAATTTTAAACTATTAACAAAATACTGATCTTCATATACTTAACTTATAGAACAGAAGTAGTTAATTTAGAGTTTTTAATGTTAAACTATTAACAAAATGCAAATCTTCAAGTAAATAACTTATAGAACAAAAGTAGTTATTTTTGGGTTTTCAATTTTAATCTATTAACAAAATTCTGATCTTTAAGTAAATAACTTAAGGAACTAAAGTATTAGTTAGAAGATTTTGATTTTAAATTGCTACAAAATTCTGTTCTTCAAGTAAATAACTTATAGAACAAAAGTAGTTATTTTAGAGTTTTCAATTTTAAACTATTAACAAAATTCTGATCTTCATGTAAATAACTTATAGAACAGAAGTAGTTAATTTAGAGTTTTTAATTTTAAAATATTAACAAAATTCTGATCTTCAAGTAAATAACTTATAGAACAGAAGTAGTTAATTTAGAGTTTTTAATTTTAAACTATTAACAAAATGCAGATCTCCAAGTAAATTACTTATAGAACAAAAGTAGTTATTTTAGGGTTTTCATTTTTAAACTATTAACAAAATTCTGATCTTCATGTAAATAACTTATAGAACAGAAGTAGTTAATTTAGAGTTTTTAATTTTAAACTATTAACAAAATTCTGATCTTCAAGTAAATAACTTAAGGAACTAAAGTATTAGTTAGAAGATTTTGATTTTACATTGCTACAAAATTCTGTTCTTCAAGTGAATAACTTGTAGAACAAAAGTAGTTATTTTAGAATTTTCAATTTTAAACTATTAACAATATTTTGATCTTCATGTAAATAACTTATAGAACAGATGTAGCTAATTTAGAGTTTTTAATTTTAAACTATTAACAAAATGCAAATCTTCAAGTGAATAACTTATAGAACAAAAGTAGTTATTTTAGGGTTTTCAATTTTAAACTATTAGCAAAATTCTGATCTTCTAGTAAATAACTTATAGAACAAAAGTAGTTATTTTAGGGTTTTCAATTTTAAACTATTAGCAAAATTCTGATCTTCAAGTAAATAACTTAAGGAACTAAAGTATTAGTTAGAAGATTTTGATTTTAAATTGCTACAAAATTCTGTTCTACAAGTAAATAACTTATAGAACAAAAGTAGTTATTTTAGGGTTTTCAATTTTAAACTATTAACAAAATACTGATCTTCATGTAAATAACTTATAGAACAAAAGTAGTTATATTAGGGTATTCAATTTTAAACTATTAACAAAATTCTGATCTTCAAGTAAATAACTTAAGGAACTAAAGTATTAGTTAGAAGATTTTGATTTTACATTGCTACAAAATTCTGTTCTTCAAGTAAATAACTTGTAGAACAAAAGTAGTTATTTTAGAATTTTCAATTTTAAACTATTAACAATATTTTGATCTTCATGTAAATAACTTATAGAACAGATGTAGCTAATTTAGAGTTTTTAATTTTAAACTATTAACAAAATGCAAATCTTCAAGTGAATAACTTATAGAACAAAAGTAGTTATTTTAGAGTTTTTAATTTTAAACTATTAACAAAATGCAGATCTCCAAGTAAATTACTTATAGAACAAAAGTAGTTATTTTTGGGTTTTCATTTTTAAACTATTAACAAAATTCTGATCTTCATGTAAATAACTTATAGAACAGAAGTAGTTAATTTAGAGTTTTTAATTTTAAACTATTAACAAAATTCTGATCTTCAAGTAAATAACTTAAGGAACTAAAGTATTAGTTAGAAGATTTTGATTTTACATTGCTACAAAATTCTGTTCTTCAAGTAAATAACTTGTAGAACAAAAGTAGTTATTTTAGAGTTTTCAATTTTAAACTATTAACAATATTTTGATCTTCATGTAAATAACTTATAGAACAGATGTAGCTAATTTAGAGTTTTTAACTTTAAACTATTAACAAAATGCAAATCTTCAAGTGAATAACTTATAGAACAAAAGTAGTTATTTTAGGGTTTTCAATTTTAAACTATTAGCAAAATTCTGATCTTCTAGTAAATAACTTATAGAACAAAAGTAGTTATTTTAGGGTTTTCAATTTTAAACTATTAGCAAAATTCTGATCTTCAAGTAAATAACTTAAGGAACTAAAGTATTAGTTAGAAGATTTTGATTTTAAATTGCTACAAAATTCTGTTCTACAAGTAAATAACTTATAGAACAAAAGTAGTTATTTTAGGGTTTTCAATTTTAAACTATTAACAAAATACTGATCTTCATGTAAATAACTTATAGAACAAAAGTAGTTATTTTAGGGTATTCAATTTTAAACTATTAACAAAATTCTGATCTTCAAGTAAATAACTTAAGGAACTAAAGTATTAGTTAGAAGATTTTGATTTTAAATTGCTACAAAATTCTGTTCTACAAGTAAATAACTTATAGAACAAAAGTAGTTATTTTAGAGTTTTCAATTTTAAACTATTAACAATATTCTGATCTTCAAGTAAATAACTTATAGAACAGAAGTAGTTAATTTAGAGTTTTTAATTTTAAACTGTTAACAAAATGCAGATCTTCAAGTAAATAACTTATAGAACAAAAGTAGTTATTTTAGAGTTTTCAATTTTAAACTATTAACATCATTCTGATCTTCAAGTAAATAACTTATAGAACAGAAGTAGTTAATTTAGAGTTTTTAATGTTAAACTATTAACAAAATGCAAATCTTCAAGTAAATAACTTATAGAACAAAAGTAGTTATTTTAGGGTTTTCAATTTTAAACTATTAACAAAATTCTGATCTTCAAGTAAATAACTTAAGGAACTAAAGTATTAGTTAGAAGAGTTTGATTTTAAATTGCTACAAAATTCTGTTCTACAAGTAAATAACTTATAGAACTAAAGTAGTTATTTTGGAGGTTTCAATTTTAAACTATTACCAATATTCTGATCTTCAAGTAAATAACTTATAGAACAAAAGTAGTTATTTTAGGGTTTTCAATTTTAAACTATTAACAAAATTCTGATCTTCAAGTAAATAACTTAAGGAACTAAAGTATTAGTTAGAAGATTTTGATTTTAAATTGCTACAAAATTCTGTTCTACAAGTAAATAACTTATAGAACAAAAGTAGTTATTTTAGGGTTTTCAATTTTAAACTATTAACAAAATACTGATCTTCATGTAAATAACTTATAGAACAAAAGTAGTTATTTTAGGGTTTTCAATTTTAAACTATTAACAAAATACTGATCTTCAAGTAAATAACTTATAGAACAGAAGTAGTTAATTTAGAGTTTTTAATTTTAAACTATTAACAAAATGCAGATCTTCAAGTAAATAACTTATAGAACAAAAGTAGTTATTTTAGGGTTTTCAATTTTAAACTATTAACAAAATACTGATCTTCATATACTTAACTTATAGAACAGAAGTAGTTAATTTAGAGTTTTTAATGTTAAACTATTAACAAAATGCAAATCTTCAAGTAAATAACTTATAGAACAAAAGTAGTTATTTTTGGGTTCTCAATTTTAATCTATTAACAAAATTCTGATCTTCAAGTAAATAACTTAAGGAACTAAAGTATTAGTTAGAAGATTTTGATTTTAAATTGCTACAAAATTCTGTTCTTCAAGTAAATAACTTATAGAACAAAAGTAGTTATTTTAGAGTTTTCAATTTTAAACTATTAACAAAATTCTGATCTTCATGTAAATAACTTATAGAACAGAAGTAGTTAATTTAGAGTTTTTAATTTTAAACTATTAACAAAATTCTGATCTTCAAGTAAATAACTTATAGAACAGAAGTAGTTAATTTAGAGTTTTTAATTTTAAACTATTAACAAAATGCAGATCTCCAAGTAAATTACTTATAGAACAAAAGTAGTTATTTTAGGGTTTTCATTTTTAAACTATTAACAAAATTCTGATCTTCATGTAAATAACTTATAGAACAGAAGTAGTTAATTTAGAGTTTTTAATTTTAAACTATTAACAAAATTCTGATCTTCAAGTAAATAACTTAAGGAACTAAAGTATTAGTTAGAAGATTTTGATTTTACATTGCTACAAAATTCTGTTCTTCAAGTAAATAACTTGTAGAACAAAAGTAGTTATTTTAGAGTTTTCAATTTTAAACTATTAACAATATTTTGATCTTCATGTAAATAACTTATAGAACAGATGTAGCTAATTTAGAGTTTTTAATTTTAAACTATTAACAAAATGCAAATCTTCAAGTGAATAACTTATAGAACAAAAGTAGTTATTTTAGGGTTTTCAATTTTAAACTATTAGCAAAATTCTGATCTTCAAGTAAATAACTTAAGGAACTAAAGTATTAGTTAGAAGATTTTGATTTTAAATTGCTACAAAATTCTGTTCTACAAGTAAATAACTTATAGAACAAAAGTAGTTATTTTAGAGTTTTCAATTTTAAACTATTAACAATATTCTGATCTTCAAGTAAATAACTTATAGAACAGAAGTAGTTAATTTAGAGTTTTTAATTTTAAACTGTTAACAAAATGCATGTCTTCAAGTAAATAACTTATAGAACAAAAGTAGTTATTTTAGAGTTTTCAATTGTAACTATTAACAAAATACTGATCTTCATGTAAATAACTTAAAGAACTAAAGTATTAGTTTGAAGACTTCGATTTTAAATTGTCTACAAATTTCTGTTCTTTAAGTAAATAAATAAAAGAACAAAAGTAGTTAGATTATAGCTTTAATTTTAAACTATTAACAAAATGCAGATCTTCAAGTAAATAACTTATAGAAAAAAGTAGTTATTTTAGGGTTTTCAATTTTAAACTATTAGCAAAATTCTGATCTTCAAGTAAATAACTTATAGAACAGAAGTAGTTAATTTAGAGTTTTTAATTTTAAACTATTACCAATATTCTGATCTTCAAGTAAATAACTTATAGAACAAAAGTAGTTATTTTAGGGTTTTCAATTTTAAACTATTAACAAAATTCTGATCTTCAAGTAAATAACTTAAGGAACTAAAGTATTAGTTAGAAGAGTTTGATTTTAAATTGCTACAAAATTCTGTTCTACAAGTAAATAACTTATAGAACTAAAGTAGTTATTTTGGAGTTTTCAATTTTAAACTATTACCAATATTCTGATCTTCAAGTAAATAACTTATAGAACAAAAGTAGTTATTTTAGGGTTTTCAATTTTAAACTATTAACAAAATTCTGATCTTCAAGTAAATAACTTAAGGAACTAAAGTATTAGTTAGAAGATTTTGATTTTAAATTGCTACAAAATTCTGTTCTACAAGTAAATAACTTATAGAACAAAAGTAGTTATTTTAGGGTTTTCAATTTTAAACTATTAACAAAATACTGATCTTCATGTAAATAACTTATAGAACAAAAGTAGTTATTTTAGGGTTTTCAATTTTAAACTATTAACAAAATACTGATCTTCAAGTAAATAACTTATAGAACAGAAGTAGTTAATTTAGAGTTTTTAATTTTAAACTATTAACAAAATGCAGATCTTCAAGTAAATAACTTATAGAACAAAAGTAGTTATTTTAGGGTTTTCAATTTTAAACTATTAACAAAATACTGATCTTCATATACTTAACTTATAGAACAGAAGTAGTTAATTTAGAGTTTTTAATGTTAAACTATTAACAAAATGCAAATCTTCAAGTAAATAACTTATAGAACAAAAGTAGTTATTTTTGGGTTCTCAATTTTAATCTATTAACAAAATTCTGATCTTCAAGTAAATAACTTAAGGAACTAAAGTATTAGTTAGAAGATTTTGATTTTAAATTGCTACAAAATTCTGTTCTTCAAGTAAATAACTTATAGAACAAAAGTAGTTATTTTAGAGTTTTCAATTTTAAACTATTAACAAAATTCTGATCTTCATGTAAATAACTTATAGAACAGAAGTAGTTAATTTAGAGTTTTTAATTTTAAACTATTAACAAAATTCTGATCTTCAAGTAAATAACTTATAGAACAGAAGTAGTTAATTTAGAGTTTTTAATTTTAAACTATTAACAAAATGCAGATCTCCAAGTAAATTACTTATAGAACAAAAGTAGTTATTTTAGGGTTTTCATTTTTAAACTATTAACAAAATTCTGATCTTCATGTAAATAACTTATAGAACAGAAGTAGTTAATTTAGAGTTTTTAATTTTAAACTATTAACAAAATTCTGATCTTCAAGTAAATAACTTAAGGAACTAAAGTATTAGTTAGAAGATTTTGATTTTACATTGCTACAAAATTCTGTTCTTCAAGTAAATAACTTGTAGAACAAAAGTAGTTATTTTAGAGTTTTCAATTTTAAACTATTAACAATATTTTGATCTTCATGTAAATAACTTATAGAACAGATGTAGCTAATTTAGAGTTTTTAATTTTAAACTATTAACAAAATGCAAATCTTCAAGTGAATAACTTATAGAACAAAAGTAGTTATTTTAGGGTTTTCAATTTTAAACTATTAGCAAAATTCTGATCTTCAAGTAAATAACTTAAGGAACTAAAGTATTAGTTAGAAGATTTTGATTTTAAATTGCTACAAAATTCTGTTCTACAAGTAAATAACTTATAGAACAAAAGTAGTTATTTTAGAGTTTTCAATTTTAAACTATTAACAATATTCTGATCTTCAAGTAAATAACTTATAGAACAGAAGTAGTTAATTTAGAGTTTTTAATTTTAAACTGTTAACAAAATGCATGTCTTCAAGTAAATAACTTATAGAACAAAAGTAGTTATTTTAGAGTTTTCAATTGTAACTATTAACAAAATACTGATCTTCATGTAAATAACTTAAAGAACTAAAGTATTAGTTTGAAGACTTCGATTTTAAATTGTCTACAAATTTCTGTTCTTTAAGTAAATAAATAAAAGAACAAAAGTAGTTAGATTATAGCTTTAATTTTAAACTATTAACAAAATGCAGATCTTCAAGTAAATAACTTATAGAAAAAAGTAGTTATTTTAGGGTTTTCAATTTTAAACTATTAGCAAAATTCTGATCTTCAAGTAAATAACTTATAGAACAGAAGTAGTTAATTTAGAGTTTTTAATTTTAAACTATTAACAAAATGCAGATCTTCAAGTAAATAACTTATAGAACAAAAGTAGTTATTTTAGGGTTTTCAATTTTAAACTATTAACAAAATACTGATCTTCATGTAAATAACTTATTGATCAGAAGTAGTTAATTTAGAGTTATTAATTTTAAACTATTAACAAAATGCAGATCTTCAAGTAAATAACTTATAGAACAAAAGTAGTTATTTTAGGGTTTTCAATTTTAAACTATTAGCAAAATTCTGATCTTCAAGTAAATAACTTAAAGAACTAAAGTATTAGTTAGAAGATTTTGATTTTAAATTGCTACAAAATTCTGTTCTACAAGTAAATAACTTATAGAACAAAAGTAGTTATTTTAGAGTTTTCAATTTTAAACTATTAACAATATTCTGATCTTCAAGTAAATAACTTATAGAACAGAAGTAGTTATTTTAGGGTTTTCAATTTTAAACTATTAACAAAATACTGATCTTCATGTAAATAACTTATAGAACAGAAGTAGTTAATTTAGAGTTTTTAATTTAGAGTTTTTAATTTTAAACTATTAACAAAATGCAGATCTTCAAGTAAATAACTTATAGAACAAAAGTAGTTATTTTAGGGTTTTCAATTTTAAACTATTAGCAAAATTCTGATCTTCAAGTAAATAACTTAAAGAACTAAAGTATTAGTTAGAAGATTTTGATTTTACTCTGCTACAAAATTCTGTTCTTCAAGTAAATAACTTATAGAACAAAAGTAGTTATTTTAGAGTTTTCAATTTTAAACTATTAACAATATTCTGATCTTCAAGTAAATAACTTATAGAACAGAAGTAGTTAATTTAGAGTTTTTAATTTTAAACTATTAACAAAACGCAGATCTTCAAGTAAATAACTTATAGAACAAAAGTAGTTAATTTAGAGTTTTTAATTTTAAACTATTAACAAAATTCTGTTCTTCAAGTAAATAACTTATAGAACAAAAGTAGTTATTTTAGAGTTTTCAATTTTAAACTATTAACAAAATTCTGATCTTCAAGTAAATAACTTATAGAACTGAAGTAGTTAATTTAGAGTTTTTAATTTTAAACTACTAACAAAATGCAGATCTTCAAGCAAATAACTTATAGAACAAAATTAGTTATTTTAGGGTTTTCAATTTTAAACTATTATAAAATTCTGATCTTCAAGTAAATAACTTAAAGAACTAAAGTATTAGTTAGAAGATTTTGACTTTACATTGCTACAAAATTCTGTTCTTCAAGTAAATAACCTATAGAACAAAAGTAGTTATTTTAGGGTTTTCAATTTTAAACTATTAACAAAATTCTGATCTTCAAGTAAATAACTTAAGGAACTAAAGTATTAGTTAGAAGATTTTGATTTTAAATTGCTACAAAATTCTGTTCTACAAGTAAATAACATATAGAACTAAAGTAGTTATTTTAGAGTTTTCAATTTTAAACTATTAACAATATTCTGATCTTCAAGTAAATAACTTATAGAACAAAAGTAGTTATTTTAGGGTTTTCAATTTTAAACTATTAACAAAATTCTGATCTTCAAGTAAATAACTTAAGGAACTAAAGTATTAGTTAGAAGATTTTGATTTTAAATTGCTACAAAATTCTGTTCTACAAGTAAATAACTTATAGAACAAAAGTAATTATTTTAGGGTTTTCAATTTTAAACTATTAACAAAATACTGATCTTCATGTAAATAACTTATAGAACAAAAGTAGTTATTTTAGGGTTTTCAATTTTAAACTATTAACAAAATTCTGATCTTCAAGTAAATAACTTAAGGAACTAAAGTATTAGTTAGAAGATTTTGATATTAAATTGCTACAAAATTCTGTTCTACAAGTAAATAACTTATAGAACAAAAGTAGTTATTTTAGAGTTTTCAATTTTAAACTATTAACAATATTCTGATCTTCATGTAAATAACTTAAAGAACTAAAGTATTAGTTAGAAGATTTTGACTTTACATTGCTACAAAATTCTGTTCTTCAAGTAAATAACCTATAGAACAAAAGTAGTTATTTTAGGGTTTTCAATTTTAAACTATTAACAAAATTCTGATCTTCAAGTAAATAACTTAAGGAACTAAAGTATTAGTTAGAAGATTTTGATTTTAAATTGCTACAAAATTCTGTTCTACAAGTAAATAACATATAGAACTAAAGTAGTTATTTTAGAGTTTTCAATTTTAAACTATTAACAATATTCTGATCTTCAAGTAAATAACTTATAGAACAAAAGTAGTTATTTTAGGGTTTTCAATTTTAAACTATTAACAAAATTCTGATCTTCAAGTAAATAACTTAAGGAACTAAAGTATTAGTTAGAAGATTTTGATTTTAAATTGCTACAAAATTCTGTTCTACAAGTAAATAACTTATAGAACAAAAGTAGTTATTTTAGGGTTTTCAATTTTAAACTATTAACAAAATACTGATCTTCATGTAAATAACTTATAGAACAAAAGTAGTTATTTTAGGGTTTTCAATTTTAAACTATTAACAAAATTCTGATCTTCAAGTAAATAACTTAAGGAACTAAAGTATTAGTTAGAAGATTTTGATATTAAATTGCTACAAAATTCTGTTCTACAAGTAAATAACTTATAGAACAAAAGTAGTTATTTTAGAGTTTTCAATTTTAAACTATTAACAATATTCTGATCTTCATGTAAATAACTTATAGAACAGAAGTAGTTAATTTAGAGTTTTTAATTTTAAACTATTAACAAAATGCAGATCTTCAAGTAAATAACTTATAGAACAAAAGTAGTTATTTTAGGGTTTTCAATTTTAAACTATTAGCAAAATTCTGATCTTCAAGTAAATAACTTAAAGAACTAAAGTATTAGTTAGAAGATTTTGATTTTACATTGCTACAAAATTCTGTTCTTCAAGTAAATAACTTATAGAACAAAAGTAGTTATTTTAGAGTTTTTAATTTTAAACTATTAACAAAACGCAGATCTTCAAGTAAATAACTTATAGAACAAAAGTAGTTAATTTAGAGTTTTTAATTTTAAACTATTAACAAAATTCTGTTCTTCAAGTAAATAACTTATAGAACAAAAGTAGTTATTTTAGAGTTTTCAATTTTAAACTATTAACAAAATTCTGATCTTCAAGTAAATAACTTATAGAACAGAAGTAGTTAATTTAGAGTTTTTAATTTTAAACTACTAACAAAATGCAGATCTTCAAGCAAATAACTTATAGAACAAAATTAGTTATTTTAGGGTTTTCAATTTTAAACTATTATAAAATTCTGATCTTCAAGTAAATAACTTAAAGAACTAAAGTATTAGTTAGAAGATTTTGACTTTACATTGCTACAAAATTCTGTTCTTCAAGTAAATAACCTATAGAACAAAAGTAGTAATTTTAGGGTTTTCAATTTTAAACTGTTAACAAAATTCTGATCTTCAAGTAAATAACTTAAGGAACTAAAGTATTAGTTAGAAGATTTTGATTTTAAATTGCTACAAAATTCTGTTCTACAAGTAAATAACATATAGAACTAAAGTAGTTATTTTAGAGTTTTCAATTTTAATCTATTAACAATATTCTGATCTTCAAGTAAATAACTTATAGAACAAAAGTAGTTATTTAAGGGATAATTAGAATTATTAGCTCTTGAAAATTTATATAAATATAATATCAATTTCAATTTTAAATTTTCAATTTTAAACTATTAACAAAATTCTGATCTTCCTAGTAAATAACTTAAGGAACTAAAGTATTAGTTAGTAGATTTTGATTTTAAATTGCTACAAAATTCTGTTCTACAAGTAAATAACTTATAGAACAAAAGTAGTTATTTTAGGGTTTTCAATTTTAAACTATTAACAAAATACTGATCTTCATGTAAATAACTTATAGAACAAAAGTAGTTATTTTAGGGTTTTCAATTTTAAACTATTAACAAAATTCTGATCTTCAAGTAAATAACTTAAGGAACTAAAGTATTAGTTAGAAGATTTTGATTTTAAATTGCTACAAAATTCTGTTCTACAAGTAAATAACTTATAGAACAAAAGTAGTTATTTTAGAGTTTTCAATTTTAAACTATTAACAATATTCTGATCTTCAAGTAAATAACTTATAGAACAGAAGTAGTTAATTTAGAGTTTTTAATTTAAAACTATTAACAAAATGCAGATCTTCAAGTAAATAACTTATAGAACAAAAGTAGTTATTTTAGGGTTTTCAATTTTAAACTATTAACAAAATACTGATCTTCATGTAAATAACTTATAGAACAGAAGTAGTTAATTTAGAGTTTTTAATTTTAAACTATTAACAAAATGCAGATCTTCAAGTAAATAACTTATAGAACAAAAGTAGTTATTTTAGGGTTTTCAATTTAAAACGATTAGCAAAATTCTGATCTTCAAGTAAATAACTTATAGAACAGAAGTAGTTAATTTAAGTTTTTAATTTTAAACTATTAAGAAAATGCAGATGTTCAAGTAAATAACTTATAGAACAAAAGTAGTTATTTTAGGGTTTTCAATTTTAAACTATTAACAAAATACTGATCTTCATGTAAATAACTTATTGAACAGAAGTAGTTAATTTAGAGTTTTTAATTTTAAACTATTAACAAAATGCAGATCTTCAAGTAAATAACTTATAGAACAAAAGTAGTTATTTTAGGGTTTTCAATTTTAAACTATTAACAAAATTCTGATCTTCAAGTAAATAACTTAAGGAACTAAAGTATTAGTTAGAAGATTTTGATTTTAAATTGCTACAAAATTCTGTTCTACAAGTAAATAACTTATAGAACAAAAGTAGTTATTTTAGGGTTTTCAATTTTAAACTATTAACAAAATACTGATCTTCATGTAAATAACTTATAGAACAAAAGTAGTTATTTTAGGGTTTTCAATTTTAAACTATTAACAAAATTCTGATCTTCAAGTAAATAACTTATTGAACAGAAGTAGTTAATTTAGAGTTTTTAATTTTAAACTATTAACAAAATGCAGATCTTCAAGTAAATAACTTATAGAACAAAAGTAGTTATTTTAGGGTTTTCAATTTTAAACTAATAGCAAAATTCTGATCTTCAAGTAAATAACTTAAAGAACTAAAGTATTAGTTAGAAGATTTTGATTTTACATTGCTACAAAATTCTGTTCTTCAAGTAAATAACTTATAGAACAAAAGTAGTTATTTTAGGGTTTTCAATTTTAAGCTATTAACAAAATACTGATCTTCATGTAAATAACTTATAGAACAGAAGTAGTTAATTTAGAGTTTTTAATTTTAAACAATTAACAAAATGCAGATCTTCAAGTAAATAACTTATAGAACAAAAGTAGTTATTTTAGGGTTTTCAATTTTAAACTATTAACAAAATTCTGATCTTCAAGTAAATAACTTAAGGAACTAAAGTATTAGTTAGAAGATTTTGATTTTAAATTGCTACAAAATTCTGTTCTACAAGTAAATAACTTATAGAACAAAAGTAGTTATTTTAGAGTTTTCAATTTTAAACTATTAACAATATTCTGATCTTCAAGTAAATAACTTATAGAACAGAAGTAGTTATTTTAGGGTTTTCAATTTTAAACTATTAACAAAATACTGATCTTCATGTAAATAACTTATAGAACAGAAGTAGTTAATTTAGAGTTTTTAATTTTAAACTATTAACAAAATGCAGATCTTCAAGTAAATAACTTATAGAACAAAAGTAGTTATTTTAGGATTTTCAATTTTAAACTATTAGCAAAATTATGATCTTCAAGTAAATAACTTAAAGAACTAAAGTATTAGTTAGAAGATTTTGATTTTACATTGCTACAAAATTCTGTTCTGCAAGTAAATAACTTATAGAACAAAAGTAGTTATTTTAGAGTTTTCAATTTTAAACTATTAACAATATTCTGATCTTCAAGTAAATAACTTATAGAACAGAAGTAGTTAATTTAGAGTTTTTAATTTTAAACTATTAACAAAATGCAGATCTTCAAGTAAATAACTTATAGAACAAAAGTAGTTAATATATGCCCGTTTTCACCAACATTTATTTAAGAATTCCCTAGCAAAGAATTCTTTACGCTAGGTATTCCCTAAAATAATACTTAGGAAAATTTGCATTTCACCAACATAAGAATTTCTTAACGAGCAGCTCCCTTTCTAGGTATTCTTTACAGCGGACAAATGAACTAATACGGGTTGTAAATGTCATATTTGAATTTATACACAGTAAAAACGTTTTGTTTGAATTTAATAAATAATTTTGTTTGAATAATTTTATTCAATAGAAAGAAATTTTGTTTCGATTTAAACAAAATTATTTCTATCAAACAACTGAATTTGTTATTTAAAAAAAATATTTTTTTTTATATTTGTTTAGATTAAACAAATTGTTTAAATTTGTTCTGTTTAAATTTAATAATTGTTTATTACTTCAAATAAAACATTTATTTTAAATCAAATTAAATAAAATTTTTCTTTTAGGCAACTAAAAAAACCTCAAACAAAATTTTTATTAGGGTTAACAAATACTTGTTGCGTAATATATATAACAGAATATTTTGTTTGGATCAACTAAATTTGCTTCAGTCAAACAAACATTTTTAACTGTGTAGGTTTATGTCTAATTCTGGCGTTTCGGTTGTGTATTGTATTAAAAATTACAAGTGTTATGTTCTTGTATCAAAATGTATATAAGTAGTTACCTGGAGATTGCAATTTAATGTGTTTACAACCAATTGTTGCTAACACATTTGGAAAACCACATATTTATTCTGGTAGCATAAAACCTTAATGCCAGTAATAATTGATTTATGGGCGATACTGATTGATTTCTAAAATAATAATACCCAAAATAATTGTCATAAATAATATGCACATTTATGTATAATATATTTATTTATCATTAATAAACTCTAGAGATCCTACTATTAATTTTAAAACCTGCGAAACAGTTTGTTTTCTTAACCGAAATCTTACGACAAATTCCACATTCAATTTTTTTATTTCATTTTCAAATCTCACTAAACTATCCAAAATCTAACAATAGCCATGGCGAGAGAAAAATAAGAATAAACACTAATTTATACCTGTAATACAACCGCTAAGGAATCCCTAACACGTTAGGGGTCGGTAAATCGGATACCTAAGGTTAGGGATTTCTTAATGCTCTTTAGGAACTTTTAGCGCTTGGTGAAAACCAAATTTGACATAAGAGTTTCTTATCTCAAAGTTAGGGAATTCTTAACGTTAGGAATTGTTGGTGAAAACGGGCATTAGAGTTTTAATTTTAAACTATTAACAAAATTCTGTTCTTCAAGTAAATAACTTATAGAACAAAAGTAGTTATTTTAGAGTTTTCAATTTTAAACTATTAACAAAATTCTGATCTTCAAGTAAATAACTTATAGAACAGAAGTAGTTAATTTAGAGTTTTTAATTTTAAACTACTAACAAAATGCAGATCTTCAAGCAAATAACTTATAGAACAAAATTAGTTATTTTAGGGTTTTCAATTTTAAACTATTATAAAATTCTGATCTTCAAGTAAATAACTTAAAGAACTAAAGTATTAGTTAGAAGATTTTGACTTTACATTGCTACAAAATTCTGTTCTTCAAGTAAATAACCTATAGAACAAAAGTAGTTATTTTAGGGTTTTCAATTTTAAACTATTAACAAAATTCTGATCTTCAAGTAAATAACTTAAGGAACTAAAGTATTAGTTAGAAGATTTTGATTTTAAATTGCTACAAAATTCTGATCTTCAAGTAAATAACTTAAAGAACTAAAGTATTAGTTAGAAGATTTTGACTTTACATTGCTACAAAATTCTGTTCTTCAAGTAAATAACCTATAGAACAAAAGTAGTTATTTTAGGGTTTTCAATTTTAAACTATTAACAAAATTCTGATCTTCAAGTAAATAACTTAAGGAACTAAAGTATTAGTTAGAAGATTTTGATTTTAAATTGCTACAAAATTCTGTTCTACAAGTAAATAACATATAGAACTAAAGTAGTTATTTTAGAGTTTTCAATTTTAATCTATTAACAATATTCTGATCTTCAAGTAAATAACTTATAGAACAAAAGTAGTTATTTTAGGGTTTTCAATTTTAAACTATTAACAAAATTCTGATCTTCAAGTAAATAACTTAAGGAACTAAAGTATTAGTTAGAAGATTTTGATTTTAAATTGCTACAAAATTCTGTTCTACAAGTAAATAACTTATAGAACAAAAGTAGTTATTTTAGGGTTTTCAATTTTAAACTATTAACAAAATACTGATCTTCATGTAAATAACTTATAGAACAAAAGTAGTTATTTTAGGGTTTTCAATTTTAAACTATTAACAAAATTCTGATCTTCAAGTAAATAACTTAAGGAACTAAAGTATTAGTTAGAAGATTTTGATTTTAAATTGCTACAAAATTCTGTTCTACAAGTAAATAACTTATAGAACAAAAGTAGTTATTTTAGAGTTTTCAATTTTAAACTATTAACAATATTCTGATCTTCAAGTAAATAACTTATAGAACAGAAGTAGTTAATTTAGAGTTTTTAATTTAAAACTATTAACAAAATGCAGATCTTCAAGTAAATAACTTATAGAACAAAAGTAGTTATTTTAGGGTTTTCAATTTTAAACTATTAACAAAATACTGATCTTCATGTAAATAACTTATAGAACAGAAGTAGTTAATTTAGAGTTTTTAATTTTAAACTATTAACAAAATGCAGATCTTCAAGTAAATAACTTATAGAACAAAAGTAGTTATTTTAGGGTTTTCAATTTAAAACGATTAGCAAAATTCTGATCTTCAAGTAAATAACTTATAGAACAGAAGTAGTTATTTTAGGGTTTTCAATTTTAAACTATTAACAAAATACTGATCTTCATGTAAATAACTTATTGAACAGAAGTAGTTAATTTAGAGTTTTTAATTTTAAACTATTAACAAAATGCAGATCTTCAAGTAAATAACTTATAGAACAAAAGTAGTTATTTTTGGGTTTTCAATTTTAATCTATTAACAAAATTCTGATCTTCAAGTAAATAACTTAAGGAACTAAAGTATTAGTTAGAAGATTTTGATTTTAAATTGCTACAAAATTCTGTTCTTCAAGTAAATAACTTATAGAACAAAAGTAGTTATTTTAAAGTTTTCAATTTTAAACTATTAACAAAATTCTGATCTTCATGTAAATAACTTATAGAACAGAAGTAGTTAATTTAGAGTTTTTAATTTTAAACTATTAACAAAATTCTGATCTTCAAGTAAATAACTTATAGAACAGAAGTAGTTAATTTAGAGTTTTTAATTTTAAACTATTAACAAAATGCAGATCTCCAAGTAAATTACTTATAGAACAAAAGTAGTTATTTTAGGGTTTTCATTTTTAAACTATTAACAAAATTCTGATCTTCATGTAAATAACTTATAGAACAGAAGTAGTTAATTTAGAGTTTTTAATTTTAAACTATTAACAAAATTCTGATCTTCAAGTAAATAACTTAAGGAACTAAAGTATTAGTTAGAAGATTTTGATTTTACATTGCTACAAAATTCTGTTCTTCAAGTAAATAACTTGTAGAACAAAAGTAGTTATTTTAGAGTTTTCAATTTTAAACTATTAACAATATTTTGATCTTCATGTAAATAACTTATAGAACAGATGTAGCTAATTTAGAGTTTTTAATTTTAAACTATTAACAAAATGCAAATCTTCAAGTGAATAACTTATAGAACAAAAGTAGTTATTTTAGGGTTTTCAATTTTAAACTATTAGCAAAATTCTGATCTTCAAGTAAATAACTTAAGAAACTAAAGTATTAGTTAGAAGATTTTGATTTTAAATTGCTACAAAATTCTGTTCTACAAGTAAATAACTTATAGAACAAAAGTAGTTATTTTAGGGTTTTCAATTTTAAACTATTAACAAAATACTGATCTTCATGTAAATAACTTATAGAACAAAAGTAGTTATTTTAGGGTATTCAATTTTAAACTATTAACAAAATTCTGATCTTCAAGTAAATAACTTAAGGAACTAAAGTATTAGTTAGAAGATTTTGATTTTAAATTGCTACAAAATTCTGTTCTACAAGTAAATAACTTATAGAACAAAAGTAGTTATTTTAGAGTTTTCAATTTTAAACTATTAACAATATTCTGATCTTCAAGTAAATAACTTATAGAACAGAAGTAGTTAATTTAGAGTTTTTAATTTTAAACTGTTAACAAAATGCAGATCTTCAAGTAAATAACTTATAGAACAAAAGTAGTTATTTTAGAGTTTTCAATTTTAAACTATTAACAAAATACTGATCTTCATGTAAATAACTTAAAGAACTAAAGTATTAGTTTGAAGACTTCGATTTTAAATTGTCTACAAATTTCTGTTCTTTAAGTAAATAAATAAAAGAACAAAAGTAGTTAGATTATAGCTTTAATTTTAAACTATTAACAAAATGCAGATCTTCAAGTAAATAACTTATAGAAAAAAGTAGTTATTTTAGGGTTTTCAATTTTAAACTATTAGCAAAATTCTGATCTTCAAGTAAATAACTTATAGAACAGAAGTAGTTAATTTAGAGTTTTTAATTTTAAACTATTAACAAAATGCAGATCTTCAAGTAAATAACTTATAGAACAAAAGTAGTTATTTTAGGGTTTTCAATTTTAAACTATTAACAAAATACTGATCTTCATGTAAATAACTTATTGAACAGAAGTAGTTAATTTAGAGTTATTAATTTTAAACTATTAACAAAATGCAGATCTTCAAGTAAATAACTTATAGAACAAAAGTAGTTATTTTAGGGTTTTCAATTTTAAACTATTAGCAAAATTCTGATCTTCAAGTAAATAACTTAAAGAACTAAAGTATTAGTTAGAAGATTTTGATTTTAAATTGCTACAAAATTCTGTTCTACAAGTAAATAACTTATAGAACAAAAGTAGTTATTTTAGAGTTTTCAATTTTAAACTATTAACAATATTCTGATCTTCAAGTAAATAACTTATAGAACAGAAGTAGTTATTTTAGGGTTTTCAATTTTAAACTATTAACAAAATACTGATCTTCATGTAAATAACTTATAGAACAGAAGTAGTTAATTTATAGTTTTTAATTTAGAGTTTTTAATTTTAAACTATTAACAAAATGCAGATCTTCAAGTAAATAACTTATAGAACAAAAGTAGTTATTTTAGGGTTTTCAATTTTAAACTATTAGCAAAATTCTGATCTTCAAGTAAATAACTTAAAGAACTAAAGTATTAGTTAGAAGATTTTGATTTTACATTGCTACAAAATTCTGTTCTTCAAGTAAATAACTTATAGAACAAAAGTAGTTATTTTAGAGTTTTCAATTTTAAACTATTAACAATATTCTGATCTTCAAGTAAATAACTTATAGAACAGAAGTAGTTAATTTAGAGTTTTTAATTTTAAACTATTAACAAAACGCAGATCTTCAAGTAAATAACTTATAGAACAAAAGTAGTTAATTTAGAGTTTTTAATTTTAAACTATTAACAAAATTCTGTTCTTCAAGTAAATAACTTATAGAACAAAAGTAGTTATTTTAGAGTTTTCAATTTTAAACTATTAACAAAATTCTGATCTTCAAGTAAATAACTTATAGAACAGAAGTAGTTAATTTAGAGTTTTTAATTTTAAACTACTAACAAAATGCAGATCTTCAAGCAAATAACTTATAGAACAAAATTAGTTATTTTAGGGTTTTCAATTTTAAACTATTATAAAATTCTGATCTTCAAGTAAATAACTTAAAGAACTAAAGTATTAGTTAGAAGATTTTGACTTTACATTGCTACAAAATTCTGTTCTTCAAGTAAATAACCTATAGAACAAAAGTAGTTATTTTAGGGTTTTCAATTTTAAACTATTAACAAAATTCTGATCTTCAAGTAAATAACTTAAGGAACTAAAGTATTAGTTAGAAGATTTTGATTTTAAATTGCTACAAAATTTTGTTCTACAAGTAAATAACATATAGAACTAAAGTAGTTATTTTAGAGTTTTCAATTTTAAACTATTAACAATATTTATAGAAGTAGTTAATTTAGAGTTTTTAATTTTAAACTATTAACAAAATGCAGATCTTCAAGTAAATAGCTTATAGAACAAAAGTAGTTATTTTAGAGTTTTCTATTTTAAACTATTAACAACATTCTGATCTTCAAGTAAATAACTTATAGAACAGAAGTAGTTAATTTAGAGTTTTTAATTTTAAACTATTAACAAAATCCAGATCTTCAAGTAAATAACTTATAGAACAAAAATAGTAATTTTAGGGTTTTCAATTTTAAACTATTAACAAAATTCTGATCTTCAAGTAAATAACTTAAAGAACTAAAGTATTAGTTTGAAGACTTCGATTTTAAATTGTCTACAAATTTCTGTTCTTTAAGTAAATAACTAAAAGAACAAAAGTAGTTAGATTATAGCTTTAATTTTAAACTATTAACAAAATGCAGATCTTCAAGTAAATAACTTATAGAACAAAAGTAGTTATTTTAGGGTTTTCAAGTTTAAACTATTAACAAAATTCTGATCTTCGTGTAAATAACTTATAGAACAGAAGTAGTTAATTTATTAATTAGTTAATTAAGTAAATAACTTAAGGAACTAAAGTATTAGTTAGAAGATTTTGATTTTAAATTGCTACAAAATTCTGTTCTTCAAGTAAATAACTTATATAAATATAATATCAGTAATGAGCTAAGTTAACAATAAATCAAACAATAAATAAATAAATATTAGTTTGATTTATTGTTAACTTAGCTCATTACTGATATTATATTTATATAAATTTTCAAGAGCTAATAATTCTAATTATTTATTAAATAACTTATAGAACAAAAGTAGTTATTTTAGAGTTTTCAATTTTAAACTATTAACAAAATTCTGATCTTCAAGTAAATAACTTAAAGAACTAAAGTATTAGTTTGAAGATCTCGATTTTAAATTGTCTACAAATTTCTGTTCTTTAATTAAAAAACTAAAAGAACAAAAGTAGTTAGTTTATAGCTTTAATTTGAAACTATTAACAAAATAGTAATTTTCAAATAAATAACTTATAGAACAGAAGTAGTTAATTTAGAGTTTTTAATGTTAAACTATTAACAAAATGCAAATCTTCAAGTAAATAACTTATAGAACAAATGTAGGTATTTTAGGGTTTTCAATTTTAAACTATTAACAAAATTCTGATCTTCAAGTAAATAACTTATAGAACAGAAGTAGTTAATTTAGAGTTTTTAATTTTAAACTAATAACAAAATGCAGATCTTCAAGTAAATAACTTATAGAACAAAAGTAATTATTTTAGGGTTTTCAATTTTAAACTATTAACAATATTCTGATCTTCAAGTAAATAACTTATAGAACAGAAGTGGTTAATTTAGAGTTTTTAATTTTAAACTATTAACAAAATGCAGATCTTCAAGTAAATAACTTATAGAACAAAAGTAGCTATTTTAGAGTTTTCAATTTTAAACTATTAACATCATTCTCATCTTCAAGTAAATAACTTATAGAACAAAAGTAGGTATTTTAGGGTTTTCAATTTTAAACTATTAACAATATTCTGATCTTCAAGTAAATAACTTATAGAACAGAAGTAGTTATTTTAGGGTTTTCAATTTTAAACTATTAACAAAATACTGATCTTCATGTAAATAACTTATAGAACAGAAGTAGTTAATTTAGAGTTTTTAATTTTAAACTATTAACAAAATGCAGATCTTCCAGTAAATAACTTATAGAACAATAGTAGTTATTTTAGGGTTTTCAATTTTAAACTATTAGCAAAATTCTGATCTTCAAGTAAATAACTTAAAGAACTAAAGAATTAGTTGGAAGATTTTGATTTTACATTGCTACACAATTCTGTTCTTCAAGTAAATAACTTATAGAACAAAGGTAGTTATTTTAGAGTTTTCAATTTTAAACTATTAACAATATTCTGATCTTCATGTAAATAACTTATAGAACAGAAGTAGTTAATTTAGAGTTTTTAATTTTAAACTATTAACAAAATGCAGATCTTCAAGTAAATAACTTATAGAACAAAAGTAGTTATTTTAGGGTTTTCAATTTTAAACTATTAACAAAATTCTGATCTTCAAGTAAATAACTTAAGGAATCAAAGTATTAGTTTGAAGATTATGATTTTAAATTGTCTACATAATTCTGTTCTTTAAGTAATTAACTAAAAGAACAAAAGTAGTTAGATTATAGCTTTAATTTTAAACTATTAACAAAATGCAGATCTTCAAGTAAATAACTTATAGAACAAAAGAAGTTATTTTAAGGTTTTCAATATTAAACTATTAACAAAATTCTGATCTTCATGTAAATAACTTATAGAACAGAAGTAGTTAATTTAGAGTTTTTAATTTTAAACTATTAACAAAATGCAGATCTTCAAGTAAATAACTTAAAGAACTAAAGTATTAGTGTGAAGATTTCGATTTTAAATTGTCTACAAATTTCTGTTCTTTAAGTAAATAACATATAGAACAGAAGTAGTTAATTTAGAGTTTTTAATTTTAAACTATTAACAAAATGCAGATCTTCAAGTAAATAACTTATAGAACAAAAGTAGTTATTTTAATGTTTTCAATTTTAAACTATTAGCAAAATTCTGATCTTCAAGTAAATAACTTAAAGAACTAAAGTATTAGTTAGAAGATTTTGATTTTACATTGCTACAAAATTCTGTTCTTCAAGTCAATAACTTATAGAACAAAAGTAGTTATTTTAGAGTTTTCAATTTTAAACTATTAACAGTATTCTGATCTTCAAGTAAATAACTTATAGAACAGAAGTGGTTAATTTAGAGTTTTTAATTTTAAACTATTAACAAAATGCAGATCTTCAAGTAAATAACTTATAGAACAAAAGTAGCTATTTTAGAGTTTTCAATTTTAAACTATTAACATCATTCTCATCTTCAAGTAAATAACTTATAGAACAGAAGTAGTTAATTTAGAGTTTTTAATGTTAAACTATTAACAAAATGCAAATCTTCAAGTAAATAACTTATAGAACAAAAGTAGGTATTTTAGGGTTTTCAATTTTAAACTATTAACAATATTCTGATCTTCAAGTAAATAACTTATAGAACAGAAGTAGTTATTTTAGGGTTTTCAATTTTAAACTATTAACAAAATACTGATCTTCATGTAAATAACTTATAGAACAGAAGTAGTTAATTTAGAGTTTTTAATTTTAAACTATTAACAAAATGCAGATCTTCCAGTAAATAACTTATAGAACAATAGTAGTTATTTTAGGGTTTTCAATTTTAAACTATTAGCAAAATTCTGATCTTCAAGTAAATAACTTAAAGAACTAAAGAATTAGTTGGAAGATTTTGATTTTACATTGCTACACAATTCTGTTCTTCAAGTAAATAACTTATAGAACAAAGGTAGTTATTTTAGAGTTTTCAATTTTAAACTATTAACAATATTCTGATCTTCATGTAAATAACTTATAGAACAGAAGTAGTTAATTTAGAGTTTTTAATTTTAAACTATTAACAAAATGCAGATCTTCAAGTAAATAACTTATAGAACAAAAGTAGTTATTTTAGGGTTTTCAATTTTAAACTATTAACAAAATTCTGATCTTCAAGTAAATAACTTAAGGAATCAAAGTATTAGTTTGAAGATTATGATTTTAAATTGTCTACATAATTCTGTTCTTTAAGTAATTAACTAAAAGAACAAAAGTAGTTAGATTATAGCTTTAATTTTAAACTATTAACAAAATGCAGATCTTCAAGTAAATAACTTATAGAACAAAAGAAGTTATTTTAAGGTTTTCAATATTAAACTATTAACAAAATTCTGATCTTCATGTAAATAACTTATAGAACAGAAGTAGTTAATTTAGAGTTTTTAATTTTAAACTATTAACAAAATGCAGATCTTCAAGTAAATAACTTAAAGAACTAAAGTATTAGTGTGAAGATTTCGATTTTAAATTGTCTACAAATTTCTGTTCTTTAAGTAAATAACATATAGAACAGAAGTAGTTAATTTAGAGTTTTTAATTTTAAACTATTAACAAAATGCAGATCTTCAAGTAAATAACTTATAGAACAAAAGTAGTTATTTTAATGTTTTCAATTTTAAACTATTAGCAAAATTCTGATCTTCAAGTAAATAACTTAAAGAACTAAAGTATTAGTTAGAAGATTTTGATTTTACATTGCTACAAAATTCTGTTCTTCAAGTCAATAACTTATAGAACAAAAGTAGTTATTTTAGAGTTTTCAATTTTAAACTATTAACAGTATTCTGATCTTCAAGTAAATAACTTATAGAACAGAAGTAGTTAATTTAAAGTTTTTAATTTTAAACTATTAACAAAATGCAGATCTTCAAGTAAATAACTTATAGAACAAAAGTAGTTATTTTAGGGTTTTCAATTTTAAACTATTAACAAAATTCTGATCTTCATGTAAATAACTTATAGAACAGAAGTAGTTAATTTAGAGTTTTTAATTTTAAACTATTAACAAAATGCAGATCTTCAAGTAAATAACTTATAGAACAAAAGTAGTTATTTTAGGGTTTTCAATTTTAAACTATTAACAAAATTCTGATCTTCATGTAAATAACTTATAGAACAGAAGTAGTTAATTTAGAGTTTTTAATTTTAAGCTATTAACAAAATTCTGATCTTCAAGTAAATAACTTAAGGAACTAAAGTATTAGTTAGAAGATTTTGATTTTAAATTGCTACAAAATTCTGTTTTTCAAGTAAATAACTTATAGAACAGAAGTAGTTAATTTAGAGTTTTTAATTTTAAACTATTAACAAAATGCAGATCTTCAAGTAAATAACTTAAAGAACTAAAGTATTAGTTTGAAGATCTCGATTTTAATTTGTCTACAAATTTCTGTTCTTTAAGTAAAAAACTAAAAGAACAAAAGTAGTTAGTTTATAGCTTTAATTTGAAACTATTAACAAAATAGTGATTTTCAAATAAATAACTTATAGACCAGAAGTAGTTAACTTAGAGTTTTTAATTTTAAACTATTATCAAAATGCAGATCTTCAAGTAAATAACTTATAGAACAAAAGTAGTTATTTTAGGGTTTTCAATTTTAAACTATTAACAAAATTCTGATCTTCATGTAAATAACTTGTAGAACAGAAGTAGTTAATTTAGAGTTTTTAATTTTAAGCTATTAACAAAATTCTGATCTTCAAGTAAATAACTTAAGGAACTAAAGTATTAGTTAGAAGATTTTGATTTTAAATTGCTACAAAATTCTGTTTTTCAAGTAAATAACTTATAGAACAGAAGTAGTTAATTTAGAGTTTTTAATTTTAAACTATATTTAGAATATAAAGAATATCTAATATATAATATATAAAGAATATCTTGACGCTCATCTACATGATCTATCAAAGGCATTTGATTGTGTAACGCATAAAATACTATTAGACAAACTAAGAGCATACGGTTTCTCAGATAGCGCTTTCTTACTGCTGAAATCATACCTAGAAAACAGAAAACAGTGTATTTCGTTTGAGAATATACTTTCCTCTTTTGAAAGAATTACAATGGGAGTGCCCCAAGGTTCGGTTCTGGGCCCAATCTTATTTCTGATATTCATAAACGATTTACCGAATTGTTCAAACACTAACTTTCTCCTATTTGTTGATGATACTACGAATTTTAACGTGGGAAGATGCCTAAATAAATTGAAGGAAATGGCAACGCGAAACCTTGAGGAACTGCGAAAGTGGTTTAATGCAAACAGATTATGTTTAAACGAAAACAAGAGTCAAAGCTTAGTGTTTACCCTCAAACAAATTGCCTGCAAAAATGAAACTGTTGATTTTCTTGGAGTCCGCCTGGACACCAAACTAACATGGGAGCCCCACATAAATAAACTAGCCAGTAAGCTGTCTAGGAATATATATCTTCTGAGACAACTAAAAAACCTGGTATCGCCTAAAGTTCTTAAAACAGCGTATTATGGGCTTATACACAGTAGTATATCTTACGCGATCTTAGCATGGGGCCATTCAGCACATGTAGAGAAGGTTTTTGCGCTTCAGAGGAGGGTCATAAGAATCATTTCTAGTATTGGCTATAGAGATAATTGTAGAGAAAAGTTTGTTGAGATGAGTATCTTAACGGTGCCATGCGTATACATACTTCAAGCATTACTATATGTTAAAGAGAACGAACCATCGTACCGGACCTATTCACATACCTATGCAACGCGTCAGAGAGATCACCTTTTACCGGATTTTCACAGGCTGACCCGATCAAGGGAGGCTACGGGTTTCTACGGCATTAAATTTTACAATGCACTTCCAGTGCATATAAAATCATTGCCACCAGTTCAGTTTCGCAAGAAATTGTTAAAATTTTTGGAAAAGGCTGCATTTTATTCTGCAGATGAATATATGAATTTTAATTTTCAAACCTTGTAATAATTGATTGATGTAAAAAACATCAAAATTTGTTTGACTAGTGTAAATATACTATTGTATGTAAAAGCACAAATTAATAAATATCAAATATCAAATATCAAATATTAACAAAATGCAGATCTTCAAGTAAATAACTTAAAGAACTGAAGTATTAGTTTGAAGATCTCGATTTTAATTTGTCTACAAATTTCTGTTCTTTAAGTAAAAAGCTAAAAGAACAAAAGTAGTTAGTTTATAGCTTTAATTTGAAACTATTAACAAAATAGTGATTTTCAAATAAATAACTTATAGACCAGAAGTAGTTAACTTAGAGTTTTTAATTTTAAACTATTATCAAAATGCAGATCTTCAAGTAAATAACTTATAGAACAAAAGTAGTTATTTTAGCGTTTTCAATTTTAAACTATTAACAAAATTCTGATCTTCATGTAAATAACTTAAAGAACTAAAGTATTAGTTTGAAGATCTCGATTTTAATTTGTCTACAAATTTCTGTTCTTTAAGTAAAAAATTAAAAGAACAAAAGTAGTTAGTTTATAGCTTTAATTTGAAACTATTAACAAAATAGTGATTTTCAAATAAATAACTTATAGACCAGAAGTAGTTAACTTAGAGTTTTTAATTTTAAACTATTATCAAAATGCAGTTCTTCAAGTAAATAACTTATAGAACAAAAGTAGTTATTTTAGGGTTTTCAATTTTAAACTATTAACAAAATTCTGATCTTCATGTAAATAACTTATAGAACAGAAGTAGTTAATTTAGAGTTTTTAATTTTAAGCTATTAACAAAATTCTGATCTTCAAGTAAATAACTTAAGGAACTTAAGTATTAGTTAGAAGATTTTGATTTTAAATTGCTACAAAATTCTGTTTTTCAAGTAAATAACTTATAGAACAGAAGTAGTTAATTTAGAGTTTTTAATTTTAAACTATTAACAAAATGCAGATCTTCAAGTAAATAACTTAAAGAACTAAAGTATTAGTTTGAAGATCTCGATTTTAATTTGTCTACAAATTTCTGTTCTTTAAGTAAAAAACTAAAAGAACAAAAGTAGTTAGTTTATAGCTTTAATTTGAAACTATTAACAAAATAGTGATTTTCAAATAAATAACTTATAGACCAGAAGTAGTTAACTTAGAGTTTTTAATTTTAAACTATTATCAAAATGCAGATCTTCAAGTATATAACTTATAGAACAAAAGTAGTTATTTTAGCGTTTTCAATTTTAAACTATTAACAAAATTCTGATCTTCATGTAAATAACTTATAGAACAGAAGTAGTTAATTTAGAGTTTTTAATTTTAAACTATTAACAAAATGCAGATCTTCAAGTAAATAACTTATAGAACAAAAGTAGTTATTTTAGGGTTTTCAATTTTAAACTATTAACAAAATTCTGATCTTCATGTAAATAACTTATAGAACAGAAGTAGTTAATTTAGAGTTTTTAATTTTAAACTATTAACAAAATGCAGATCTTCAAGTAAATAACTTATAGAACAAAAGTAGTTATTTTAGAGTTTTCAATTTTAAACTATTAACAACATTCTGATCTTCAAGTAAATAACTTATAGAACAGAAGTAGTTAATTTAGAGTTTTTAATTTTAAACTATTAACAAAATGCAGATCTTCAAGTAAATAACTTAAAGAACTAAAGTATTAGTTTGAAGATCTCGATTTTAATTTGTCTACAAATTTCTGTTCTATAAGTAAAAAACTATAAGAACAAAAGTAGTTAGTTTATAGCTTTAATTTGAAACTATTAACAAAATAGTGATTTTCAAATAAATAACTTATAGACCAGAAGTAGTTAACTTAGAGTTTTTAATTTTAAACTATTATCAAAATGCTGAATTTCAAGTAAATAACTTATAGAACAGAAGTAGTTAATTTAGAGTTTTTAATTTTAAACTAATAACAAAATGCAGATCTTCAAGTAAATAACTTATAGAACAAAAGTAATTATTTTAGGGTTTTCAATTTTAAACTATTAACAATATTCTGATCTTCAAGTAAATAACTTATAGAACAGAAGTGGTTAATTTAGAGTTTTTAATTTTAAACTATTAACAAAATGCAGAACTTCAAGTAAATAACTTATAGAACAAAAATAGTTATTTTAGGGTTTTCAATTTTAAACTATTAGCAAAATTCTAATCTTCAAGTAAATAACCTAAAGAACTAAAGTATTAGTTAGAAGATTTTGATTTTACATTGCTACAAAATTCTGTTCTTCAAGTAAATAACTTATAAAACAAAAGTAGTTATTTTAGAGTTTTCAATTTTAAACTATTAACAGTATTCTGATCTTCAAGTAAATAACTTATAGAACAGAAGTAGTTAATTTAGAGTTTTTAATTTTAAACTATTAACAAAATGCAGATCTTCAAGTAAATAACTTATAGAACAAAAGTAGTTATTTTAGGGTTTTCAATTTTAAACTATTAACAAAATTCTGATCTTCATGTAAATAACTTATTGAACAGAAGTAGTTAATTTAGAGTTTTTAATTTTAAACTATTAACAAAATGCAGATCTTCAAGTAAATAACTTATAGAACAAAAGTAGTTATTTTAGGGTTTTCAATTTTAAACTATTAACAAAATTCTGATCTTCATGTAAATAATTTATAGAACAGAAGTAGTTAATTTAGAGTTTTTAATTTTAAGCTATTAACAAAATTCTGATCTTCAAGTAAATAACTTAAGGAACTAAAGTATTAGTTAGAAGAATTTGATTTCAAATTGCTACAAAATTCTGTTCTTCAAGTAAATAACTTATAGAACAAAAGCAGTTATTTTAGAGTTTTCAATTTTAAACTATTAACTATATTCTGATCTTCAAGTAAATAACTTATAGAACAGAAGTAGTTAATTTAGAGTTTTTAATTTTAAACTATTAACAAAATGCAGATCTTCAAGTAAATAACTTATAGAACAAAAATAGTTATTTTAGGGTTTTCAATTTTAAACTATTAAAAAAATTCTGATCTTTAAGTAAATAACTTAAAGAACTAAAGTATTAGTTTGAAGATCTCGATTTTAAATTGCTACAAATTTCTGTTCTTTAAGTAAAAAACTAAAAGAACAAAAGTAGTTAGTTTATAGCTTTATAATTTGAAACTATTAAAAAAATAGTGATTTTCAAATAAATAACTTATAGACCAGAAGTAGTTAACTTAGAGTTTTTAATTTTAAACTATTAACAAAATGCTGATCTTCAAGTAAATAACTTATAGAACAGAAGTAGTTAATTTAGAGTTTTTAATTTTAAACTAATAACAAAATGCAGATCTTCAAGTAAATAACTTATAGAACAAAAGTAATTATTTTAGGGTTTTCAATTTTAAACTATTAACAATATTCTGATCTTCAAGTAAATAACTTATAGAACAGAAGTGGTTAATTTAGAGTTTTTAATTTTAAGCTATTAACAAAATGCAGATCTTCAAGTAAATAACTTATAGAACAAAAATAGTTATTTTAGGGTTTTCAATTTTAAACTATTAACAAAATACTGATCTTCATGAAATTAACTTATAGAACAGAAGTAGTTAATTTAGAGTTTTTAATTTTATACTATTAACAAAATGCAGATCTTCAAGTAAATAACTTAAGGAATCAAAGTATTAGTTTGAAGATTATGATTTTAAATTGTCTACATAATTCTGTTCTTTAAGTAATTAACTAAAAGAACAAAAGTAGTTAGATTATAGCTTTAATTTTAAACTATTAACAAAATGCAGATCTTCAAGTAAATAACTTATAGAACAAAAGAAGTTATTTTAAGGTTTTCAATATTAAACTATTAACAAAATTCTGATCTTCATGTAAATAACTTATAGAACAGAAGTAGTTAATTTAGAGTTTTTAATTTTAAACTATTAACAAAATGCAGATCTTCAAGTAAATAACTTAAAGAACTAAAGTATTAGTGTGAAGATTTCGATTTTAAATTGTCTACAAATTTCTGTTCTTTAAGTAAATAACATATAGAACAGAAGTAGTTAATTTAGAGTTTTTAATTTTAAACTATTAACAAAATTCAGATCTTCAAGTAAATAACTTATAGAACAAAAGTAGTTATTTTAATGTTTTCAATTTTAAACTATTAGCAAAATTCTGATCTTCAAGTAAATATCTTAAAGAACTAAAGTATTAGTTAGAAGATTTTGATTTTACATTGCTACAAAATTCTGTTCTTCAAGTAAATAACTTATAGAACAAAAGTAGTTATTTTAGAGTTTTCAATTTTAAACTATTAACAGTATTCTGATCTTCAAGTAAATAACTTATAGAACAGAAGTAGTTAATTTATAGTTTTTAATTTTAAACTATTAACAAAATGCAGATCTTCAAGTAAATAACTTATAGAACAAAAGTAGTTATTTTAGGGTTTTCAATTTTAAACTATTAACAAAATTCTGATCTTCATGTAAATAACTTATAGAACAGAAGTAGTTAATTTAGAGTTTTTAATTTTAAGCTATTAACAAAATTCTGATCTTCAAGTAAATAACTTAAGGAACTAAAGTATTAGTTAGAAGATTTTGATTTTAAATTGCTACAAAATTCTGTTCTTCAAGTAAATAACTTATAGAACAGAAGTAGTTAATTTAGAGTTTTTAATTTTAAACTATTAACAAAATGCAGATCTTCAAGTAAATAACTTAAAGAACTAAAGTATTAGTTTGAAGATCTCGATTTTAATTTGTCTACAAATTTCTGTTCTTTAAGTAAAAAACAAAAAGAACAAAAGTAGTTAGTTTATAGCTTTAATTTGAAACTATTAACAAAATAGTGATTTTCAAATAAATAACTTATAGACCAGAAGTAGTTAACTTAGAGTTTTTAATTTTAAACTATTATCAAAATGCAGATCTTCAAGTAAATAAATTATAGAACAAAAGTAGTTATTTTAGGGTTTTCAATTTTAAACTATTAACAAAATTCTGATCTTCATGTAAATAACTTATAGAACAGAAGTAGTTAATTTAGAGTTTTTAATTTTAAACTATTAACAAAATGCAGATCTTCAAGTAAATAACTTATAGAACAAAAGTAGTTATTTTAGGGTTTTCAATTTTAAACTATTAACAAAATTCTGATCTTCATGTAAATAACTTATAGAGCAGAAGTAGTTAATTTAGAGTTTTTAATTTTAAACTATTAACAAAATGCAGATCTTCAAGTAAATAACTTATAGAACAAAAGTAGTTATTTTAGAGTTTTCAATTTTAAACTATTAACAACATTCTGATCTTCAAGTAAATAACTTATAGAACAGAAGTAGTTAATTTAGAGTTTTTAATTTTAAACTATTAACAAAATGCAGATCTTCAAGTAAATAACTTAAAGAACTAAAGTATTAGTTTGAAGATCTCGATTTTAATTTGTCTACAAATTTCTGTTCTTTAAGTAAAAAACTAAAAGAACAAAAGTAGTTAGTTTATTTATTTATTTTTTTTTATAGTTAAATGATTTAAATATACAATATAATTTAACTAATGAAAGTTAGTTATAAATACAAATTTAACAAAATATTAAACACTTTATAACATTAAAGATTAATTGTAGCCGAGAGGCAAAGCTGCTCCATCGTCAAAACCTAGTAATTCTTCACTAGGTCTCCATTTCATTCTAGCGCCTCGTATGCACATACTAGATGCACGTATAATGGCAAACGCTAATCGCGCCCTTAGATAAGTAGTTAGTTTATAGCTTTAATTTGAAACTATTAACAAAATAGTGATTTTCAAATAAATAACTTATAGACCAGAAGTAGTTAACTTAGAGTTTTTAATTTTAAACTATTATCAAAATGCTGAATTTCAAGTAAATAACTTATAGAACAGAAGTAGTTAATTTAGAGTTTTTAATTTTAAACTAATAACAAAATGCAGATCTTCAAGTAAATAACTTATAGAACAAAAGTAATTATTTTAGGGTTTTCAATTTTAAACTATTAACAATATTCTGATCTTCAAGTAAATAACTTATAGAACAGAAGTGGTTAATTTAGAGTTTTTAATTTTAAACTATTAACAAAATGCAGAACTTCAAGTAAATAACTTATAGAACAAAAATAGTTATTTTAGGGTTTTCAATTTTAAACTATTAGCAAAATTCTAATCTTCAAGTAAATAACTTAAAGAACTAAAGTATTAGTTAGAAGATTTTGATTTTACATTGCTACAAAATTCTGTTCTTCAAGTAAATAACTTATAAAACAAAAGTAGTTATTTTAGAGTTTTCAATTTTAAACTATTAACAGTATTCTGATCTTCAAGTAAATAACTTATAGAACAGATGTAGTTAATTTAGAGTTTTTAATTTTAAACTATTAACAAAATGCAGATCTTCAAGTAAATAACTTATAGAACAAAAGTAGTTATTTTAGGGTTTTCAATTTTAAACTATTAACAAAATTCTGATCTTCATGTAAATAACTTATTGAACAGAAGTAGTTAATTTAGAGTTTTTAATTTTAAACTATTAACAAAATCAAGATCTTCAAGTAAATAACTTATAGAACAAAAATAGTAATTTTAGGGTTTTCAATTTTAAACTATTAACAAAATTCTGATCTTCAAGTAAATAACTTAAAGAACTAAAGTATTAGTTTGAAGACTTCGATTTTAAATTGTCTACAAATTTCTGTTCTTTAAGTAAATAACTAAAAGAACAAAAGTAGTTAGATTATAGCTTTAATTTTAAACTATTAACAAAATGCAGATCTTCAAGTAAATAACTTATAGAACAAAAGTAGTTATTTTAGGGTTTTCAATTTTAAACTATTAGCAAAATTCTGATCTTCATGTAAATAACTTAAAGAACTAAAGTATTAGTTAGAAGATTTTGATTTTACATTGCTACAAAATTCTGTTCTTCAAGTAAATAACTTATAGAACAAAAGTAGTTATTTTAGAGTTTTCAATTTTGAACTATTAACAGTATTCTGATCTTCAAGTAATTAACTTATAGAACAGAAGTAGTTAATTTAGAGTTTTTAATTTTAAACTATTAACAAAATGCAGATCTTTAAGTAAATAACTTATAGAACAAAAGCAGTTATTTTAGGGTTTTCAATTTTAAACTGTTAACAAAATTCTGATCTTCATGTAAATAACTTATAGAACAGAAGTAGTTAATTTATTAATTAGTTAATTAAGTAAATAACTTAAGGAACTAAAGTATTAGTTAGAAGATTTTGATTTTAAATTGCTACAAAATTCTGTTCTTCAAGTAAATAACTTATATAAATATAATATCAGTAATGAGCTAAGTTAACAATAAATCAAACAATAAATAAATAAATATTAGTTTGATTTATTGTTAACTTAGCTCATTACTGATATTATATTTATATAAATTTTCAAGAGCTAATAATTCTAATTATTTATTAAATAACTTATAGAACAAAAGTAGTTATTTTAGAGTTTTCAATTTTAAACTATTAACAAAATTCTGATCTTCAAGTAAATAACTTAAAGAACTAAAGTATTAGTTTGAAGATCTCGATTTTAAATTGTCTACAAATTTCTGTTCTTTAATTAAAAAACTAAAAGAACAAAAGTAGTTAGTTTATAGCTTTAATTTGAAACTATTAACAAAATAGTGATTTTCAAATAAATAACTTATAGACCAGAAGTAGTTAACTTAGAGTTTTTAATTTTAAACTATTAACAAAATGCTGATTTTCAAGTAAATAACTTATAGAACAGAAGTAGTTAATTTAGAGTTTTTAATTTTAAACTAATAACAAAATGCAGATCTTCAAGTAAATAACTTATAGAACAAAAGTAATTATTTTAGGGTTTTCAATTTTAAACTATTAACAATTTTCTGATCTTCAAGTAAATAACTTATAGAACAGAAGTGGTTAATTTAGAGTTTTTAATTTTAAACTATTAACAAAATGCAGATCTTCAAGTAAATAACTTATAGAACAAAAATAGTTATTTTAGGGTTTTCAATTTTAAACTATTAACAAAATTCTGATCTTCAAGTAAATAACTTAAAGAACTAAAGTATTAGTTTGAAGATCTCGATTTTAAATTGTCTACAAATTTCTGTTCTTTAAGTAAAAAACTAAAAGAACAAAAGTAGTTAGTTTATAGCTTTAATTGGAAACTATTAACAAAATAGTGATTTTCAAATAAATAACTTATAGAACAGAAGTAGTTAATTTAGAGTTTTTAATGTTAAACTATTAACAAAATGCAAATCTTCAAGTAAATATAGAACAGATTCTGATATAGAACAGATTCTGGTCTTCAAGTAAATAACTTAAAGAACTAAAGTATTAGTTAGAAGATTTTGATTTTACATTGCTACAAAATTCTGTTCTTCAAGTAAATAACTTATAGAACAAAAGTAGTTATTTTAGAGTTTTCAATTTTGAACTATTAACAGTATTCTGATCTTCAAGTAATTAACTTATAGAACAGAAGTAGTTAATTTAGAGTTTTTAATTTTAAACTATTAACAAAATGCAGATCTTTAAGTAAATATCTTATAGAACAAAAGTAGTTATTTTAGGGTTTTCAATTTTAAACTATTAACAAAATTCTGATCTTCATGTAAATAACTTATAGAACAGAAGTAGTTAATTTAGAGTTTTTAATTTTAAACTATTAACAAAATGCAGATCTTCAAGTAAATAACTTATAGAACAAAAGTAGTTATTTTAGGGTTTTCAATTTTAAACTATTAACAAAATTCTGATCTTCATGTAAATAACTTATAGAACAGAAGTAGTTAATTTAGAGTTTTTAATTTTAAGCTATTAACAAAATTCTGATCTTCAAGTAAATAACTTAAGGAACTAAAGTATTAGTTAGAAGATTTTGATTTTAAATTGCTACAAAATTCTGTTTTTCAAGTAAATAACTTATAGAACAGAAGTAGTTAATTTAGAGTTTTTAATTTTAAACTATTAACAAAATGCAGATCTTCAAGTAAATAACTTAAAGAACTAAAGTATTAGTTTGAAGATCTCGATTTTAATTTGTCTACAAATTTCTGTTCTTTAAGTAAAAAACTAAAAGAACAAAAGTAGTTAGTTTATAGCTTTAATTTGAAACTATTAACAAAATAGTGATTTTCAAATAAATAACTTATAGACCAGAAGTAGTTAACTTAGAGTTTTTAATTTTAAACTATTATCAAAATGCAGATCTTCAAGTAAATAACTTATAGAACAAAAGTAGTTATTTTAGCGTTTTCAATTTTAAACTATTAACAAAATTCTGATCTTCATGTAAATAACTTATAGAACAGAAGTAGTTAATTTAGAGTTTTTAATTTTAAACTATTAACAAAATGCAGATCTTCAAGTAAATAACTTATAGAACAAAAGTAGTTATTTTAGGGTTTTCAATTTTAAACTATTAACAAAATTCTGATCTTCATGTAAATAACTTATAGAACAGAAGTAGTTAATTTAGAGTTTTTAATTTTAAACTATTAACAAAATGCAGATCTTCAAGTAAATAACTTATAGAACAAAAGTAGTTATTTTAGGGTTTTCAATTTTAAACTATTAACAAAATTCTGATCTTCATGTAAATAACTTATAGAACAGAAGTAGTTAATTTAGAGTTTTTAATTTTAAGCTATTAACAAAATTCTGATCTTCAAGTAAATAACTTAAGGAACTAAAGTATTAGTTAGAAGATTTTGATTTTAAATTGCTACAAAATTCTGTTTTTCAAGTAAATAACTTATAGAACAGAAGTAGTTAATTTAGAGTTTTTAATTTTAAACTATTAACAAAATGCAGATCTTCAAGTAAATAACTTAAAGAACTAAAGTATTAGTTTGAAGATCTCGATTTTAATTTGTCTACAAATTTCTGTTCTTTAAGTAAAAAACCAAAAGAACAAAAGTAGTTAGTTTATAGCTTTAATTTGAAACTATTAACAAAATAGTGATTTTCAAATAAATAACTTATAGACCAGAAGTAGTTAACTTAGAGTTTTTAATTTTAAACTATTATCAAAATGCAGATCTTCAAGTAAATAACTTATAGAACAAAAGTAGTTATTTTAGCGTTTTCAATTTTAAACTATTAACAAAATTCTGATCTTCATGTAAATAACTTATAGAACAGAAGTAGTTAATTTAGAGTTTTTAATTTTAAACTATTAACAAAATGCAGATCTTCAAGTAAATAACTTATAGAACAAAAGTAGTTATTTTAGGGTTTTCAATTTTAAACTATTAACAAAATTCTGATCTTCATGTAAATAACTTATAGAACAGAAGTAGTTAATTTAGAGTTTTTAATTTTAAACTATTAACAAAATGCAGATCTTCAAGTAAATAACTTATAGAACAAAAGTAGTTATTTTAGAGTTTTCAATTTTAAACTATTAACAACATTCTGATCTTCAAGTAAATAACTTATAGAACAGAAGTCGTTAATTTAGAGTTTTTAATTTTAAACTATTAACAAAATGCAGATCTTCAAGTAAATAACTTAAAGAACTAAAGTATTAGTTTGAAGATCTCGATTTTAATTTGTCTACAAATTTCTGTTCTATAAGTAAAAAACTAAAAGAACAAAAGTAGTTAGTTTATAGCTTTAATTTGAAATTATTAACAAAATAGTGATTTTCAAATAAATAACTTATAGACCAGAAGTAGTTAACTTAGAGTTTTTAATTTTAAACTATTATCAAAATGCTGAATTTCAAGTAAATAACTTATAGAACAGAAGTAGTTAATTTAGAGTTTTTAATTTTAAACTAATAACAAAATGCAGATCTTCAAGTAAATAACTTATAGAACAAAAGTAATTATTTTAGGGTTTTCAATTTTAAACTATTAACAATATTCTCATCTTCAAGTAAATAACTTATAGAACAGAAGTGGTTAATTTAGAGTTTTTAATTTTAAACTATTAACAAAATGCAGAACTTCAAGTAAATAACTTATAGAACAAAAATAGTTATTTTAGGGTTTTCAATTTTAAACTATTAGCAAAATTCTAATCTTCAAGTAAATAACTTAAAGAACTAAAGTATTAGTTAGAAGATTTTGATTTTACATTGCTACAAAATTCTGTTCTTCAAGTAAATAACTTATAAAACAAAAGTAGTTATTTTAGAGTTTTCAATTTTAAACTATTAACAGTATTCTGATCTTCAAGTAAATAACTTATAGAACAGAAGTAGTTAATTTAGAGTTTTTAATTTTAAACTATTAACAAAATGCAGATCTTCAAGTAAATAACTTATAGAACAAAAGTAGTTATTTTAGGGTTTTCAATTTTAAACTAATAACAAAATTCTGATCTTCATGTAAATAACTTATTGAACAGAAGTAGTTAATTTAGAGTTTTTAATTTTAAACTATTAACAAAATGCAGATCTTCAAGTAAATAACTTATAGAACAAAAGTAGTTATTTTAGGGTTTTCAATTTTAAACTATTAACAAAATTCTGATCTTCATGTAAATAATTTATAGAACAGAAGTAGTTAATTTAGAGTTTTTAATTTTAAGCTATTAACAAAATTCTGATCTTCAAGTAAATAACTTAAGGAACTAAAGTATTAGTTAGAAGATTTTGATTTCAAATTGCTACAAAATTCTGTTCTTCAAGTAAATAACTTATAGAACAAAAGCAGTTATTTTAGAGTTTTCAATTTTAAACTATTAACTATATTCTGATCTTCAAGTAAATAACTTATAGAACAGAAGTAGTTAATTTAGAGTTTTTAATTTTAAACTATTAACAAATTGCAGATCTTCAAGTAAATAACTTATAGAACAAAAATAGTTATTTTAGGGTTTTCAATTTTAAACTATTAACAAAATTCTGATCTTTAAGTAAATAACTTAAAGAACTAAAGTATTAGTTTGAAGATCTCGATTTTAAATTGCTACAAATTTCTGTTCTTTAAGTAAAAAACTAAAAGAACAAAAGTAGTTAGTTTATAGCTTTAATTTGAAACTATTAAAAAAATATTGATTTTCAAATAAATAACTTATAGACCAGAAGTAGTTAACTTAGAGTTTTTAATTTTAAACTATTAACAAAATGCTGATCTTCAAGTAAATAACTTATAGAACAGAAGTAGTTAATTTAGAGTTTTTAATTTTAAACTAATAACAAAATGCAGATCTTCAAGTAAATAACTTATAGAACAAAAGTAATTATTTTAGGGTTTTCAATTTTAAACTATTAACAATATTCTGATCTTCAAGTAAATAACTTATAAAACAGAAGTGGTTAATTTAGAGTTTTTAATTTTAAGCTATTAACAAAATGCAGATCTTCAAGTAAATAACTTATAGAACAAAAATAGTTATTTTAGGGTTTTCAATTTTAAACTATTAACAAAATACTGATCTTCATGAAATTAACTTATAGAACAGAAGTAGTTAATTTAGAGTTTTTAATTTTATACTATTAACAAAATGCAGATCTTCAAGTAAATAACTTAAGGAATCAAAGTATTAGTTTGAAGATTATGATTTTAAATTGTCTACATAATTCTGTTCTTTAAGTAATTAACTAAAAGAACAAAAGTAGTTAGATTATAGCTTTAATTTTAAACTATTAACAAAATGCAGATCTTCAAGTAAATAACTTATAGAACAAAAGAAGTTATTTTAAGGTTTTCAATATTAAACTATTAACAAAATTCTGATCTTCATGTAAATAACTTATAGAACAGAAGTAGTTAATTTAGAGTTTTTAATTTTAAACTATTAACAAAATGCAGATCTTCAAGTAAATAACTTAAAGAACTAAAGTATTAGTGTGAAGATTTCGATTTTAAATTGTCTACAAATTTCTGTTCTTTAAGTAAATAACATATAGAACAGAAGTAGTTAATTTAGAGTTTTTAATTTTAAACTATTAACAAAATGCAGATCTTCAAGTAAATAACTTATAGAACAAAAGTAGTTATTTTAATGTTTTCAATTTTAAACTATTAGCAAAATTCTGATCTTCAAGTAAATAACTTAAAGAACTAAAGTATTAGTTAGAAGATTTTGATTTTACATTGCTACAAAATTCTGTTCTTCAAGTAAATAACTTATAGAACAAAAGTAGTTATTTTAGAGTTTTCAATTTTAAACTATTAACAGTATTCTGATCTTCAAGTAAATAACTTATAGAACAGAAGTAGTTAATTTATAGTTTTTAATTTTAAACTATTAACAAAATGCAGATCTTCAAGTAAATAACTTATAGAACAAAAGTAGTTATTTTAGGGTTTTCAATTTTAAACTATTAACAAAATTCTGATCTTCATGTTAATAACTTATAGAACAGAAGTAGTTAATTTAGAGTTTTTAATTTTAAGCTATTAACAAAATTCTGATCTTCAAGTAAATAACTTAAGGAACTAAAGTATTAGTTAGAAGATTTGGATTTTAAATTGCTACAAAATTCTGTTCTTCAAGTAAATAACTTATAGAACAGAAGTAGTTAATTTAGAGTTTTTAATTTTAAACTATTAACAAAATGCAGATCTTCAAGTAAATAACTTAAAGAACTAAAGTATTAGTTTGAAGATCTCGATTTTAATTTGTCTACAAATTTCTGTTCTTTAAGTAAAAAACTAAAAGAACAAAAGTAGTTAGTTTATTTATTTTTTTTTTTTTTATAGTTAAATGATTTAAATATACAATATAATTTAACTAATGAAAGTTAGTTATAAATACAAATTTAACAAAATATTAAACACTTTATAACATTAAAGATTAATTGTAGCCGAGAGGCAAAGCTGCTCCATCGTCAAAACCTAGTAATTCTTCACTAGGTCTCCATTTCATTCTAGCGCCTCGTATGCACACACTAGATGCACGTATAATGGCAAACGCTAATCGCGCCCTTAGTTAAGTAGTTAGTTTATAGCTTTAATTTGAAACTATTAACAAAATAGTGATTTTCAAATAAATAACTTATAGACCAGATGTAGTTAACTTAGAGTTTTTAATTTTAAACTATTATCAAAATGCTGAATTTCAAGTAAATAACTTATAGAACAGAAGTAGTTAATTTAGAGTTTTTAATTTTAAACTAATAACAAAATGCAGATCTTCAAGTAAATAACTTATAGAACAAAAGTAATTATTTTAGGGTTTCCAATTTTAAACTATTAACAATATTCTGATCTTCAAGTAAATAACTTATAGAACAGAAGTGGTTAATTTAGAGTTTTTAATTTTAAACTATTAACAAAATGCAGAACTTCAAGTAAATAACTTATAGAACAAAAATAGTTATTTTAGGGTTTTCAATTTTAAACTATTAGCAAAATTCTAATCTTCGAGTAAATAACTTAAAGAACTAAAGTATTAGTTAGAAGATTTTGATTTTACATTGCTACAAAATTCTGTTCTTCAAGTAAATAACTTATAAAACAAAAGTAGTTATTTTAGAGTTTTCAATTTTAAACTATTAACAGTATTCTGATCTTCAAGTAAATAACTTATAGAACAGAAGTAGTTAATTTAGAGTTTTTAATTTTAAACTATTAACAAAATGCAGATCTTCAAGTAAATAACTTATAGAACAAAAGTAGTTATTTTAGGGTTTTCAATTTTAAACTACTAACAAAATTCTGATCTTCATGTAAATAACTTATTGAACAGAAGTAGTTAATTTAGAGTTTTTAATTTTAAACTATTAACAAAATCCAGATCTTCAAGTAAATAACTTATAGAACAAAAATAGTAATTTTAGGGTTTTCAATTTTAAACTATTAACAAAATTCTGATCTTCAAGTAAATAACTTAAAGAACTAAAGTATTAGTTTGAAGACTTCGATTTTAAATTGTCTACAAATTTCTGTTCTTTAAGTAAATAACTAAAAGAACAAAAGTAGTTAGATTATAGCTTTAATTTTAAACTATTAACAAAATGCAGATCTTCAAGTAAATAACTTATAGAACAAAAGTAGTTATTTTAGGGTTTTCAATTTTAAACTATTAGCAAAATTCTGATCTTCATGTAAATAACTTAAAGAACTAAAGTATTAGTTAGAAGATTTTGATTTTACATTGCTACAAAATTCTGTTCTTCAAGTAAATAACTTATAGAACAAAAGTAGTTATTTTAGAGTTTTCAATTTTGAACTATTAACAGTATTCTGATCTTCAAGTAATTAACTTATAGAACAGAAGTAGTTAATTTAGAGTTTTTAATTTTAAACTATTAACAAAATGCAGATCTTTAAGTAAATAACTTATAGAACAAAAGCAGTTATTTTAGGGTTTTCAATTTTAAACTATTAACAAAATTCTGATCTTCATGTAAATAACTTATAGAACAGAAGTAGTTAATTTATTAATTAGTTAATTAAGTAAATAACTTAAGGAACTAAAGTATTAGTTAGAAGATTTTGATTTTAAATTGCTACAAAATTCTGTTCTTCAAGTAAATAACTTATATAAATATAATATCAGTAATGAGCTAAGTTAACAATAAATCAAACAATAAATAAATAAATATTAGTTTGATTTATTGTTAACTTAGCTCATTACTGATATTATATTTATATAAATTTTCAAGAGCTAATAATTCTAATTATTTATTAAATAACTTATAGAACAAAAGTAGTTATTTTAGAGTTTTCAATTTTAAACTATTAACAAAATTCTGATCTTCAAGTAAATAACTTAAAGAACTAAAGTATTAGTTTGAAGATCTCGATTTTAAATTGTCTACAAATTTCTGTTCTTTAATTAAAAAACTAAAAGAACAAAAGTAGTTAGTTTATAGCTTTAATTTGAAACTATTAACAAAATAGTGATTTTCAAATAAATAACTTATAGACCAGAAGTAGTTAACTTAGAGTTTTTAATTTTAAACTATTAACAAAATGCTGATTTTCAAGTAAATAACTTATAGAACAGAAGTAGTTAATTTAGAGTTTTTAATTTTAAACTAATAACAAAATGCAGATCTTCAAGTAAATAACTTATAGAACAAAAGTAATTATTTTAGGGTTTTCAATTTTAAACTATTAACAATATTCTGATCTTCAAGTAAATAACTTATAGAACAGAAGTGGTTAATTTAGAGTTTTTAATTTTAAACTATTAACAAAATGCAGATCTTCAAGTAAATAACTTATAGAACAAAAATAGTTATTTTAGGGTTTTCCATTTTAAACTATTAACAAAATTCTGATCTTCAAGTAAATAACTTAAAGAACTAAAGTATTAGTTTGAAGATCTCGATTTTAAATTGTCTACAAATTTCTGTTCTTTAAGTAAAAAACTAAAAGAACAAAAGTAGTTAGTTTATAGCTTTAATTTGAAACTATTAACAAAATAGTGATTTTCAAATAAATAACTTATAGAACAGAAGTAGTTAATTTAGAGTTTTTAATGTTAAACTATTAACAAAATGCAAATCTTCAAGTAAATATAGAACAGATTCTGATATAGAACAGATTCTGGTCTTCAAGTAAATAACTTAAAGAACTAAAGTATTAGTTAGAAGATTTTGATTTTACATTGCTACAAAATTCTGTTCTTCAAGTAAATAACTTATAGAACAAAAGTAGTTATTTTAGAGTTTTCAATTTTGAACTATTAACAGTATTCTGATCTTCAAGTAATTAACTTATAGAACAGAAGTAGTTAATTTAGAGTTTTTAATTTTAAACTATTAACAAAATGCAGATCTTTAAGTAAATAACTTATAGAACAAAAGTAGTTATTTTAGGGTTTTCAATTTTAAACTATTAACAAAATTCTGATCTTCAAGTAAATAACTTATAGAACAGAAGTGGTTAATTTAGAGTTTTTAATTTTAAACTATTAACAAAATGCAGATCTTCAAGTAAATAACTTATAGAACAAAAATAGTTATTTTAGGGTTTTCAATTTTAAACTATTAACAAAATTCTGATCTTCAAGTAAATAACTTAAAGAACTAAAGTATTAGTTTGAAGATCTCGATTTTAAATTGTCTACAAATTTCTGTTCTTTAAGTAAAAAACTAAAAGAACAAAAGTAGTTAGTTTATAGCTTTAATTTGAAACTATTAACAAAATAGTGATTTTCAAATAAATAACTTATAGAACAGAAGTAGTTAATTTAGAGTTTTTAATGTTAAACTATTAACAAAATGCAAATCTTTAAGTAAATATAGAACAGATTCTGATATAGAACAGATTCTGGTCTTCAAGTAAATAACTTAAAGAACTAAAGTATTAGTTAGAAGATTTTGATTTTACATTGCTACAAAATTCTGTTCTTCAAGTAAATAACTTATAGAACAAAAGTAGTTATTTTAGAGTTTTCAATTTTGAACTATTAACAGTATTCTGATCTTCAAGTAATTAACTTATAGAACAGAAGTAGTTAATTTAGAGTTTTTAATTTTAAACTATTAACAAAATGCAGATCTTTAAGTAAATAACTTATAGAACAAAAGTAGTTATTTTAGAGTTTTCAATTTTGAACTATTAACAGTATTCTGATCTTCAAGTAAATAACTTATAGAACAGAAGTAGTTAATTTAGAGTTTTTAATTTTAAACTATTAACAAAATGCAGATCTTCAAGTAAATAACTTATAGAACAAAAGTAGTTATTTTAGGGTTTTCAATTTTAAACTACTAACAAAATTCTGATCTTCATGTAAATAACTTATTGAACAGAAGTAGTTAATTTAGAGTTTTTAATTTTAAACTATTAACAAAATCCAGATCTTCAAGTAAATAACTTATAGAACAAAAATAGTAATTTTAGGGTTTTCAATTTTAAACTATTAACAAAATTCTGATCTTCAAGTAAATAACTTAAAGAACTAAAGTATTAGTTTGAAGACTTCGATTTTAAATTGTCTACAAATTTCTGTTCTTTAAGTAAATAACTAAAAGAACAAAAGTAGTTAGATTATAGCTTTAATTTTAAACTATTAACAAAATGCAGATCTTCAAGTAAATAACTTATAGAACAAAAGTAGTTATTTTAGGGTTTTCAATTTTAAACTATTAGCAAAATTCTGATCTTCATGTAAATAACTTAAAGAACTAAAGTATTAGTTAGAAGATTTTGATTTTACATTGCTACAAAATTCTGTTCTTCAAGTAAATAACTTATAGAACAAAAGTAGTTATTTTAGAGTTTTCAATTTTGAACTATTAACAGTATTCTGATCTTCAAGTAATTAACTTATAGAACAGAAGTAGTTAATTTAGAGTTTTTAATTTTAAACTATTAACAAAATGCAGATCTTTAAGTAAATAACTTATAGAACAAAAGCAGTTATTTTAGGGTTTTCAATTTTAAACTATTAACAAAATTCTGATCTTCATGTAAATAACTTATAGAACAGAAGTAGTTAATTTATTAATTAGTTAATTAAGTAAATAACTTAAGGAACTAAAGTATTAGTTAGAAGATTTTGATTTTAAATTGCTACAAAATTCTGTTCTTCAAGTAAATAACTTATATAAATATAATATCAGTAATGAGCTAAGTTAACAATAAATCAAACAATAAATAAATAAATATTAGTTTGATTTATTGTTAACTTAGCTCATTACTGATATTATATTTATATAAATTTTCAAGAGCTAATAATTCTAATTATTTATTAAATAACTTATAGAACAAAAGTAGTTATTTTAGAGTTTTCAATTTTAAACTATTAACAAAATTCTGATCTTCAAGTAAATAACTTAAAGAACTAAAGTATTAGTTTGAAGATCTCGATTTTAAATTGTCTACAAATTTCTGTTCTTTAATTAAAAAACTAAAAGAACAAAAGTAGTTAGTTTATAGCTTTAATTTGAAACTATTAACAAAATAGTGATTTTCAAATAAATAACTTATAGACCAGAAGTAGTTAACTTAGAGTTTTTAATTTTAAACTATTAACAAAATGCTGATTTTCAAGTAAATAACTTATAGAACAGAAGTAGTTAATTTAGAGTTTTTAATTTTAAACTAATAACAAAATGCAGATCTTCAAGTAAATAACTTATAGAACAAAAGTAATTATTTTAGGGTTTTCAATTTTAAACTATTAACAATATTCTGATCTTCAAGTAAATAACTTATAGAACAGAAGTGGTTAATTTAGAGTTTTTAATTTTAAACTATTAACAAAATGCAGATCTTCAAGTAAATAACTTATAGAACAAAAATAGTTATTTTAGGGTTTTCCATTTTAAACTATTAACAAAATTCTGATCTTCAAGTAAATAACTTAAAGAACTAAAGTATTAGTTTGAAGATCTCGATTTTAAATTGTCTACAAATTTCTGTTCTTTAAGTAAAAAACTAAAAGAACAAAAGTAGTTAGTTTATAGCTTTAATTTGAAACTATTAACAAAATAGTGATTTTCAAATAAATAACTTATAGAACAGAAGTAGTTAATTTAGAGTTTTTAATGTTAAACTATTAACAAAATGCAAATCTTCAAGTAAATATAGAACAGATTCTGATATAGAACAGATTCTGGTGTTCAAGTAAATAACTTAAAGAACTAAAGTATTAGTTAGAAGATTTTGATTTTACATTGCTACAAAATTCTGTTCTTCAAGTAAATAACTTATAGAACAAAAGTAGTTATTTTAGAGTTTTCAATTTTGAACTATTAACAGTATTCTGATCTTCAAGTAATTAACTTATAGAACAGAAGTAGTTAATTTAGAGTTTTTAATTTTAAACTATTAACAAAATGCAGATCTTTAAGTAAATAACTTATAGAACAAAAGTAGTTATTTTAGGGTTTTCAATTTTAAACTATTAACAAAATTCTGATCTTCAAGTAAATAACTTATAGAACAGAAGTGGTTAATTTAGAGTTTTTAATTTTAAACTATTAACAAAATGCAGATCTTCAAGTAAATAACTTATAGAACAAAAATAGTTATTTTAGGGTTTTCAATTTTAAACTATTAACAAAATTCTGATCTTCAAGTAAATAACTTAAAGAACTAAAGTATTAGTTTGAAGATCTCGATTTTAAATTGTCTACAAATTTCTGTTCTTTAAGTAAAAAACTAAAAGAACAAAAGTAGTTAGTTTATAGCTTTAATTTGAAACTATTAACAAAATAGTGATTTTCAAATAAATAACTTATAGAACAGAAGTAGTTAATTTAGAGTTTTTAATGTTAAACTATTAACAAAATGCAAATCTTTAAGTAAATATAGAACAGATTCTGATATAGAACAGATTCTGGTCTTCAAGTAAATAACTTAAAGAACTAAAGTATTAGTTAGAAGATTTTGATTTTACATTGCTACAAAATTCTGTTCTTCAAGTAAATAACTTATAGAACAAAAGTAGTTATTTTAGAGTTTTCAATTTTGAACTATTAACAGTATTCTGATCTTCAAGTAATTAACTTATAGAACAGAAGTAGTTAATTTAGAGTTTTTAATTTTAAACTATTAACAAAATGCAGATCTTTAAGTAAATAACTTATAGAACAAAAGTAGTTATTTTAGGGTTTTCAATTTTAAACTATTAACAAAATTCTGATCTTCATGTAAATAACTTGTGGCGGTCATTACCACAAATTATATATTTTAAGTTCATTCAATTGTTGCATTTTTATACATGTATGTTAGTAATAAGTTTTATTGTTTATAAATTTAATATTTTTAATCTAGTATTTTTTGGATAAAAAAATGACAACTAATAAAAATAAATAAAGCTACTACGTCAGTCATATTAAAAAGTCTATTTAATTAATTATAAAAGTAGTAATAAAGAGTCAGATACAAATAGTGGATACAACAAAATAATATCCACAATTGGTGACCAACGACGAAGAAAATAACGCAATTTCTTTTAGTTAAAAAATTTGGAATAATGAATAACTTTATCCACAATATCGAAGCATCAACAATGAATGCAGAAAATGAAGAACCGCAGATTAATGCAGTACGAGTACGTGTACAACCTTTTTGGCGCGAAAACCCAGCACTATGGTTCAAACAGTTACTAGCGCAATTTGAGTTAAGTCGTATCACTGCCGATAGAACAAAATATAATATTCTTGTTTCTAATATGGAGAGTAGTGTTCTTAATCAGGTTAGTGACATAATTGCGAATCCACCTTTAATTGATATGTACGAAACATTAAAAACGCGTTTGCTGGAATGCTATTCTGACTCAGGACTCAGGACAACACTTCCAACATTATTACTACACGTTCTGGAAGAAAAGTTACTTTTGCAAAAAATGTCGTGCAAGACATACATCGGTGACGTTATCACTGGTGATGGGGTACTGTGGCGGTCATTACCACAAATTTTATATTTTAAGTTCATTCAATTGTTGCATTTTTATACATGTATGTTAGTAATAAGTTTTATTGTTTATAAATTTAATATTTTTAATCTAGTATTTTTTGGATAAAAAAATGACAACTAATAAAAATAAATAAAGCTACTACGTCAGTCATATTAAAAAGTCTATTTAATTAATTATAAAAGTAGTAATAAAGAGTCAGATACAAATAGTGGATACAACAAAATAATATCCACAAACTTATAGAACAGAAGTAGTTAATTTAGAGTTTTTAATTTTAAACTATTAACAAAATGCAGATCTTCAAGTAAATAACTTATAGAACAAAAGTAGTTATTTTAGGGTTTTCAATTTTAAACTATTAACAAAATTCTGATCTTCATGTAAATAACTTATAGAACAGAAGTAGTTAATTTAGTAATTAGTTAATTAAGTAAATAACTTAAGGAACTAAAGTATTAGTTAGAAGATTTTGATTTTAAATTGCTACAAAATTCTGTTCTTCAAGTAAATAACTTATATAAATATAATATCAGTAATGAGCTAAGTTAACAATAAATCAAACAATAAATAAATAAATATTAGTTTGATTTATTGTTAACTTAGCTCATTACTGATATTATATTTATATAAATTTTCAAGAGCTAATAATTCTAATTATTTATTAAATAACTTATAGAACAAAAGTAGTTATTTTATAGTTTTCAATTTTAAACTATTAACAAAATTCTGATCTTCAAGTAAATAACTTAAAGAACTAAAGTATTAGTTTGAAGATCTCGATTTTAAATTGTCTACAAATTTCTGTTCTTTAATTAAAAAACTAAAAGAACAAAAGTAGTTAGTTTATAGCTTTAATTTGAAACTATTAACAAAATAGTGATTTTCAAATAAATAACTTATAGACCAGAAGTAGTTAACTTAGAGTTTTTAATTTTAAACTATTAACAAAATGCTGATTTTCAAGTAAATAACTTATAGAACAGAAGTAGTTAATTTAGAGTTTTTAATTTTAAACTAATAACAAAATGCAGATCTTCAAGTAAATAACTTATAGAACAAAAGTAATTATTTTAGGGTTTTCAATTTTAAACTATTAACAATATTCTGATCTTCAAGTAAATAACTTATAGAACAGAAGTGGTTAATTTAGAGTTTTTAATTTTAAACTATTAACAAAATGCAGATCTTCAAGTAAATAACTTATAGAACAAAAATAGTTATTTTAGGGTTTTCAATTTTAAACTATTAACAAAATTCTGATCTTCAAGTAAATAACTTAAAGAACTAAAGTATTAGTTTGAAGATCTCGATTTTAAATTGTCTACAAATTTCTGTTCTTTAAGTAAAAAACTAAAAGAACAAAAGTAGTTAGTTTATAGCTTTAATTTGAAACTATTAACAAAATAGTGATTTTCAAATAAATAACTTATAGAACAGAAGTAGTTAATTTAGAGTTTTTAATGTTAAACTATTAACAAAATGCAAATCTTCAAGTAAATATAGAACAGATTCTGATATAGAACAGATTCTGGTCTTCAAGTAAATAACTTAAAGAACTAATGTATTAGTTTGAAGACTTCGATTTTAAATTGTCTACAATTTTCTGTTCATTAAGTAAATAACTAAAAGAACAAAAGTAGTTAGATTATAGCTTTAATTTTAAACTATTAACAAAATGCAGATCTTCAAGTAAATAACTTATAGAACAAAAGTAGTTATTTTAGGGTTTTCAATTTTAAACTATTAGCAAAATTCTGATCTTCAAGTAAATAACTTAAAGAACTAAAGTATTAGTTAGAAGATTTTGATTTTACATTGCTACAAAATTCTGTTCTTCAAGTAAATAACTTATAGAACAAAAGTAGTTATTTTAGAGTTTTCAATTTTAAACTATTAACAGTATTCTGATCTTCAAGTAAATAACTTATAGAACAGAAGTAGTTAATTTAGAGTTTTTAATTTTAAACTATTAACAAAATGCAGATCTTTAAGTAAATAACTTATAGAACAAAAGTAGTTATTTTAGGGTTATCAATTTTAAACTATTAACAAAATTCTGATATTCATGTAAATAACTTATAGAACAGAAGTAGTTAATTTAGAGTTTTTAATTTTAAACTATTAACAAAATGCAGATCTTCAAGTAAATAACTTATAGAACAAAAGTAGTTATTTTAGGGTTTTCAATTTTAAACTATTAACAAAATTCTGATCTTCATGTAAATAACTTATAGAACAGAAGTAGTTAATTTACAGTTTTTAATTTTAAGCTATTAACTAAATTCTGATCTTCAAGTAAATAACTTAAGGAACTAAAGTATTAGTTAGAAGATTTTGATTTTAAATTGCTACAAAATTCTGTTCTTCAAGTAAATAACTTATAGAACAAAAGTAGTTATTTTAGAGTTTTCAATTTTAAACTATTAACAAAATTCTGATCTTCAATTAAATAACTTAAAGAACTAAAGTATTAGTTTAAAGATCTGGATTTTAAATTGTCTACACATTTCTGTTCTTTAAGTAAAAAACTAAAAGAACAAAAGTAGTTAGTTTATAGCTTTAATTTGAAACTATTAACAAAATAGTGATTTTCAAATAAATAACTTATAGACCAGAAGTAGTTAACTTAGAGTTTTTAATTTTAAACTATTAACAAAATGCTGATTTTCAAGTAAATAACTTATAGAACAGAAGTAGTTAATTTAGAGTTTTTAATTTTAAACTAATAACAAAATGCAGATCTTCAAGTAAATAACTTATAGAACAAAAGTAATTATTTTAGGGTTTTCAATTTTAAACTATTAACAATATTCTGATCTTCAAGTAAATAAATTATAGAACAGGAGTGGTTAATTTAGAGTTTTTAATTTTAAACTATTAACAAATTGCAGATCTTCAAGTAAATAACTTATAGAACAAAAATAGTTATTTTAGGGTTTTTAATGTTAAACTATTAACAAAATTCTGATCTTCAAGTAAATAACTTAAAGAACTAAAGTATTAGTTTGAAGATCTCGATTTTAAATTGTCTACAAATTTCTGTTCTTTAAGTAAAAAACTAAAAGAACAAAAGTAGTTAGTTTATAGCTTTAATTTGAAACTATTAACAAAATAGTGATTTTCAAATAAATAACTTATAGAACAGAAGTAGTTAATTTAGAGTTTTTAATTTTAAACTATTAACAAAATGCAAATCTTCAAGTAAATAACTTATAGAACAAATGTAGGTATTTTAGGGTTTTCAATTTTAAACTATTAACAAAATTCTGATCTTCAAGTAAATAACTTATAGAACAGAAGTAGTTAATTTAGAGTTTTTAATTTTAAACTATTAACAAAATGCAGATCTTCAAGTAAATAACTTATAGAACAAAAGTAGTTATTTTAGAGTTTTCTATTTTAAACTATTAACAACATTCTGATCTTCAAGTAAATAACTTAAAGAACTAAAGTATTAGTTTGAAGACTTCGATTTTAAATTGTCTACAAATTTCTGTTCTTTAAGTAAATAACTAAAAGAACAAAAGTAGTTAGATTATAGCTTTAATTTTAAACTATTAACAAAATGCAGATCTTCAAGTAAATAACTTATAGAACAAAAGTAGTTATTTTAGGGTTTTCAATTTTAAACTATTAGCAAAATTCTAATCCTCAAGTAAATAACTTAAAGAACTAAAGTATTAGTTAGAAGATTTTGATTTTACATTGCTACAAAATTCTGTTCTTCAAGTAAATAACTTATAAAACAAAAGTAGTTATTTTAGAGTTTTCAATTTTAAACTATTAACAGTATTCTGATCTTCAAGTAAATAACTTATAGAACAGAAGTAGTTAATTTAGAGTTTTTAATTTTAAACTATTAACAAAATGCAGATCTTCAAGTAATTAACTTATAGAACAAAAGTAGTTATTTTAGAGTTTTCTATTTTAAACTATTAACACCATTCTGATCTTCAAGTAAATAACTTATAGAACAGAAGTAGTTAATTTAGAGTTTTTAATTTTAAACTATTAACAAAATCCAGATCTTCAAGTAAATAACTTATAGAACAAAAATAGTTATTTTAGGGTTTTCAATTTTAAACTATCAACAAAATTCTGATCTTCAAGTAAATAACTTAAAGAACTAAAGTATTAGTTTGAAGACTTCAATTTTAAATTGTCTACAAATTTCTGTTCTTTAAGTAAATAACTAAAAGAACAAAAGTAGTTAGATTATAGCTTTAATTTTAAACTATTAACAAAAAGCAGATCTTCAAGTAAATAACTTATAGAACAAAAGTAGTTATTTTAGGGTTTTTAATTTTAAACTATTAGCAAAATTCTGATCTTCAAGTAAATAACTTAAAGAACTAAAGTATTAGTTAGAAGATTTTGATTTTACATTGCTACAAAATTCTGTTCTTCAAGTAAATAACTTATAGAACAAAAGTAGATATTTTAGAGTTTTCAATTTTAAACTATTAACAGTATTCTGATCTTCAAGTAAATAACTTATAGAACAGAAGTAGTTAATTTAGAGTTTTTAATTTTAAACTATTAACAAAATGCAGATCTTTAAGTAAATAACTTATAGAACGAAAGTAGTTATTTTAGGGTTTTCAATTTTAAACTATTAACAAAATTCTGATCTTCATGTAAATAACTTATAGAACAGAAGTAGTTAATTTAGAGTTTTTAATTTTAAACTATTAACAAAATGCAGATCTTCAAGTAAATAACTTATAGAACAAAAGTAGTTATTTTAGGGTTTTCAATTTTAAACTATTAACAAAATTCTGATCTTCATGTAAATAACTTATAGAACAGAAGTAGTTAATTTAGAGTTTTTAATTTTAAGCTATTAACAAAATTCTGATCTTCAAGTAAATAACCTAAGGAACTAAAGTATTAGTTAGAAGATTTTGATTTTAAATTGCTACAAAATTCTGTTCTTCAAGTAAATAACTTATAGAACAAAAGTAGTTATTTTAGAGTTTTCAATTTTAAACTATTAACAAAATTCTGATCTTCAAGTAAATAACTTAAAGAACTAAAGTATTAGTTTGAAGATCTCGATTTTAAATTGTCTACAAATTTCTGTTCTTTAAGTAAAAAACTAAAAGAACAAAAGTAGTTAGTTTATAGCTTTAATTTGAAACTATTAACAAAATAGTGATTTTCAAATAAATAACTTATAGACCAGAAGTAGTTAACTTAGAGTTTTTAATTTTAAACTATTAACAAAATGCTGATTTTCAAGTAAATAACTTATAGAACAGAAGTAGTTAATTTAGAGTTTTTAATTTTAAACTAATAACAAAATGCAGATCTTCAAGTAAATAACTTATAGAACAAAAGTAATTATTTTAGGGTTTTCAATTTTAAACTATTAACAATATTCTGATCTTCAAGTAAATAACTTATAGAACAGAAGTGGTTAATTTAGAGTTTTTAATTTTAAACTAATAACAAAATGCAGATCTTCAAGTAAATAACTTATAGAACAAAAATAGTTATTTTAGGGTTTTCAATTTTAAACTATTAACAAAATTCTGATCTTCAAGTAAATAACTTAAAGAACTAAAGTATTAGTTTGAAGATCTCGATTTTAAATTGTCTACAAATTTCTGTTCTTTAAGTAAAAACCTAAAAGAACAAAAGTAGTTAGTTTATAGCTTTAATTTGAAACTATTAACAAAATAGTGATTTTCAAATAAATAACTTATAGAACAGAAGTAGTTAATTTAGAGTTTTTAATGTTAAACTATTAACAAAAAGCAGATCTTCAAGTAAATAACTTATAGAAGAAAAGTAGGTATTTTAGGGTTTTCAATTTTAAACTATTAACAAAATTCTGATCTTCAAGTAAATAACTTATAGAACAGAAGTAGTTAATTTAGAGTTTTTAATTTTAAACTATTAACAAAATGCAGATCTTCAAGTAAATAACTTATAGTACAAAAGTAGTTATTTTAGAGTTTTCTATTTTAAACTATTAACAAAATTCTGATCTTCAAGTAAATAACTTAAAGAACTAAAGTATTAGTTTGAAGACTTCGATTTTAAATTGTCTACAAATTTCTGTTCTTTAAGTAAATAACTAAAAGAACAAAAGTAGTTAGATTATAGCTTTAATTTTAAACTATTAACAAAATGCAGATCTTCAAGTAAATAACTTATAGAACAAAAATAGTTATTTTAGGGTTTTCAATTTTAAACTATTAGCAAAATTCTAATCTTCAAGTAAATAACTTAAAGAACTAAAGTATTAGTTAGAAGATTTTGATTTTACCTTGCTACAAAATTCTGTTCTTCAAGTAAATAACTTGTAGAACAAAAGTAGTTATTTTAGGGTTTTCAATTTTAAACTATTAACAAAATTCTGATCTTCATGTAAATAACTTATAGAACAGAAGTAGTTAATTTAGAGTTTTTAATTTTAAACTATTAACAAAATGCAGATCTTCAAGTAATTAACTTATAGAACAAAAGTAGTTATTTTAGAGTTTTCTATTTTAAACTATTAACACCATTCTGATCTTCAAGTAAATAACTTATAGAACAGAAGTAGTTAATTTAGAGTTTTTAATTTTAAACTATTACCAAAATCCAGATCTTCAAGTAAATAACTTATAGAACAAAAATAGTTATTTTAGGGTTTTCAATTTTAAACTATTAACAAAATTCTGATCTTCAAGTAAATAACTTAAAGAACTAAAGTATTAGTTTGAAGACTTCAATTTTAAATTGTCTACAAATTTCTGTTCTTTAAGTAAATAACTAAAAGAACAAAAGTAGTTAGATTATAGCTTTAATTTTAAACTATTAACAAAAAGCAGATCTTCAAGTAAATAACTTATAGAACAAAAGTAGTTATTTTAGGGTTTTTAATTTTAAACTATTAGCAAAATTCTGATCTTCAAGTAAATAACTTAAAGAACTAAAGTATTAGTTAGAAGATTTTGATTTTACATTGCTACAAAATTCTGTTCTTCAAGTAAATAACTTATAGAACAAAAGTAGTTATTTTAGAGTTTTCAATTTTAAACTATTAACAGTATTCTGATCTTCAAGTAAATAACTTATAGAACAGAAGTAGTTAATTTAGAGTTTTTAATTTTAAACTATTAACAAAATGCAGATCTTTAAGTAAATAACTTATAGAACGAAAGTAGTTATTTTAGGGTTTTCAATTTTAAACTATTAACAAAATTCTGATCTTCATGTAAATAACTTATAGAACAGAAGTAGTTAATTTAGAGTTTTTAATTTTAAACTATTAACAAAATGCAGATCTTCAAGTAAATAACTTATAGAACAAAAGTAGTTATTATAGGGTTTTCAATTTTAAACTATTAACAAAATTCTGATCTTCATGTAAATAACTTATAGAACAGAAGTAGTTAATTTAGAGTTTTTAATTTTAAGCTATTAACAAAATTCTGATCTTCAAGTAAATAACTTAAGGAACTAAAGTATTAGTTAGAAGATTTTGATTTTAAATTGCTACAAAATTCTGTTCTTCAAGTAAATAACTTATAGAACAAAAGTAGTTATTTTAGAGTTTTCAATTTTAAACTATTAACAAAATTCTGATCTTCAAGTAAATAACTTAAAGAACTAAAGTATTAGTTTGAAGATCTCGATTTTAAATTGTCTACAAATTTCTGTTCTTTAAGTAAAAAACTAAAAGAACAAAAGTAGTTAGTTTATAGCTTTAATTTGAAACTATTAACAAAATAGTGATTTTCAAATAAATAACTTATAGACCAGAAGTAGTTAACTTAGAGTTTTTAATTTTAAACTATTAACAAAATGCTGATTTTCAAGTAAATAACTTATAGAACAGAAGTAGTTAATTTAGAGTTTTTAATTTTAAACTAATAACAAAATGCAGATCTCAAGTAAATAACTTATAGAACAAAAGTAATTATTTTAGGGTTATCAATTTTAAACTATTAACAATATTCTGATCTTCAAGTAAATAACTTATAGAACAGAAGTGGTTAATTTAGAGTTTTTAATTTTAAACTAATAACAAAATGCAGATCTTCAAGTAAATAACTTATAGAACAAAAATAGTTATTTTAGGGTTTTCAATTTTAAACTATTAACAAAATTCTGATCTTCAAGTAAATAACTTAAAGAACTAAAGTATTAGTTTGAAGATCTCGATTTTAAATTGTCTACAAATTTCTGTTCTTTAAGTAAAAAACTAAAAGAACAAAAGTAGTTAGTTTATAGCTTTAATTTGAAACTGTTAACAAAATAGTGATTTTCAAATAAATAACTTATAGAACAGAAGTAGTTAATTTAGAGTTTTTAATGTTAAACTATTAACAAAAAGCAGATCTTCAAGTAAATAACTTATAGAAGAAAAGTAGGTATTTTAGGGTTTTCAATTTTAAACTATTAACAAAATTCTGATCTTCAAGTAAATAACTTATAGAACAGAAGTAGTTAATTTAGAGTTTTAAATTTTAAACTATTAACAAAATGCAGATCTTCAAGTAAATAACTTATAGTACAAAAGTAGTTATTTTAGAGTTTTCTATTTTAAACTATTAACAAAATTCTGATCTTCAAGTAAATAACTTAAAGAACTAAAGTATTAGTTTGAAGACTTCGATTTTAAATTGTCTACAAATTTCTGTTCTTTAAGTAAATAACTAAAAGAACAAAAGTAGTTAGATTATAGCTTTAATTTTAAACTATTAACAAAATGCAGATCTTCAAGTAAATAACTTATAGAACAAAAATAGTTATTTTAGGGTTTTCAATTTTAAACTATTAGCAAAATTCTAATCTTCAAGTAAATAACTTAAAGAACTAAAGTATTAGTTAGAAGATTTTGATTTTACATTGCTACAAAATTCTGTTCTTCAAGTAAATAACTTGTAGAACAAAAGTAGTTATTTTAGGGTTTTCAATTTTAAACTATTAACAAAATTCTGATCTTCATGTAAATAACTTATAGAACAGAAGTAGTTAATTTAGAGTTTTTAATTTTAAGCTATTAACAAAATTCTGATCTTCAAGTAAATAACTCAAGGAACTAAAGTATTAGTTAGAAGATTTTGATTTCAAATTGCTACAAAATTCTGTTCTTCAAGTAAATAACTTATAGAACAAAAGTAGTTATTTTAGAGTTTTCAATTTTAAACTATTAACAACATTCTGATCTTCAAGTAAATAACTTATAGAACAGAAGTAGTTAATTTAGAGTTTTTAATTTTAAACTATTAACAAAATGCAGATCTTCAAGTAAATAACTTATAGAACAAAAGTAGTTATTTTAGAGTTTTCTATTTTAAACTATTAACAACATTCTGATCTTCAAGTAAATAACTTATAGAACAGAAGTAGTTAATTTAGAGTTTTTAATTTTAAACTATTAACAAAATGCAGATCTTCAAGTAAATAACTTATAGAACAAAAATAGTTATTTTAGGGTTTTCAATTTTAAACTATTAACAAAATCTGATCTTCAAGTAATTAACTTAAAGAACTAAAGTATTAGTTTGAAGATCTCGATTTTAAATTGTCTACAAATTACTGTTCTTTAAGTAAAAAACTAAAAGAACAAAAGTAGTTAGTTTATAGCTTTAATTGGAAACTATTAACAAAATAGTGATTTTCAAATAAATAACTTATAGAACAGAAGTAGTTAATTTAGAGTTTTTAATGTTAAACTATTAACAAAATGCAAATCTTCAAGTAAATAACTTATAGAACAAAAGTAGGTATTTTAGGGTTTTCAATTTTAAACTATTAACAAAATTCTGATCTTCAAGTAAATAACTTATAGAACAGAAGTAGTTAATTTAGAGTTTTTAATTTTAAACTATTAACTAAATGCAGATCTTCAAGTAAATAACTTACAGAACAAAAGTAGTTATTTTAGGGTTTTCAATTTTAAACTATTAACAAAATTCTGATCTTCATGTAAATAACTTATAGAACAGAAGTAGTTAATTTAGAGTTTTTAATTTTAAACTATTAACAAAATGCAGATCTTCAAGTAAATAACTTATAGAACAAAAGTAGTTATTTTAGGGTTTTCAATTTTAAACTATTAACAAAATTCTGATCTTCAAGTAAATAACTTAAGGAACTAAAGTATTAGTTAGAAGATTTTTATTTTAAAGTGCTACAAAATTCTGTTCTTCAAGTAAATAACTTATAGAACAAAAGTAGGTATTTTAGAGTTTTCAATTTTAAACTATTAACAAAATGCAGATCTTTAAGTAAATAACTTATAGAACAAAAATAGTTATTTTAGGGTTTTCAATTTTTAACTATTAACAAAATTCTGATCTTCAAGTAAATAACTTATAGAACAGAAGTAGTTAATTTAGAGTTTTTAATTTTAAACAATTAACAAAATGCAGATCTTCAAGTAAACAACTTATAGAACAAAAATAGTTATTTTAGGGTTTTGAATTTTAAACTATTAACAAAATTCTGATCTTCATGTAAATAACTTATAGAACAGAAGTAGTTAATTTATAGTTTTTAATTTTAAACTATTAACAAAATTCAGATCTTCAAGTAAATAACTTATAGAACAAAAGTAGTTATTTTAGGATTTTCAATTTTAAACTATTAACAAAATTATGATCTTCAAGTAAATAACTTAAGGAACTAAAGTATTAGTTAGAAGATTTTGATTTTAAATTGCTACAAAATGCTGTTCTTCAAGTAAATAACTTATAGCACAAAAGTAGTTATTTTAGAGTTTTCAATTTTAAACTATTAACAACATTCTGAACTTCAAGTAAATAACTTATAGAACAGAAGTAGTTGATTTAGAGTTTTTAATTTTAAACTATTAACAAAATTCTGATCTTCAAGTAAATAACTTAAGGAACTAAAGTATTAGTTAGAAGATTTTTATTTTAAATTGCTACAAAATTCTGTTCTTCAAGTAAATAACTTATAGAACAAAAGTAGTTATTTTAGAGTTTTCAATTTTAAACTATTAAGAAAATTCTGATCTTCAAGTAAATAACTTATAGAACAGAAGTAGTTAATTTAGAGTTTTTAAATTTAAACTATTAACAAAATTCTGATCTTCATGTAAATAACTTATAGAACAGAAGTAGTTAATTTAGAGTTTTTAATTTTAAACTATTAACAAAATTCTGATCTTCAAGTAAACAACTTATAGAACAAAAATAGTTATTTTAGGGTTTACAATTTTAAACTATTAACAAAATTCTGATCTTCATGTAAATAACTTATAGAACAGAAGTAGTTAATTTAGAGTTTTTAATTTTAAACTATTAACAAAATTCAGATCTTCAAGTAAATAACTTATAGAACAAAAGTTGTTATTTTAGGGTTTTCAATTTTAAACTATTAACAAAATTCTGATCTTCAAGTAAATAACTTAAGGAACTAAAGTATTAGTTAGAAGATTTTGATTTTAAATTGCTACAAAATGCTGTTCTTCAAGTAAATAACTTATAGCACAAAAGTAGTTATTTTAGAGTTTTCAATTTTAAACTATTAACAACATTCTGAACTTCAAGTATATAACTTATAGAACAGAAGTAGTTAATTTAGAGTTTTTAATTTTAAACTATTAACAAAATGCAGATCTTCAAGTAAATAACTTATAGAACAAACGTAGTTATTTTAGTATTTTCAATTTTGAACTATTAACAAAATTCTGATCTTCAAGTAAATAACTTAAAAAACTAAAGTATTAGTTTGAAGATTTTGATTTTAAATTGTCTACATATTTCTGTTCTTTAAGTAAATAACTAAAGGAACAAAAGTAGTTAGAGTATAGCTTTAATTTTAAACTATTAACAAAATGCAGATCTTCAAGTAAATAACTTATAGAATAAAAGTAGTTATTTTAGGGTTTTCAATTTTAAACTATTAACAAAATTCTGATCTTCAAGTAAATAACTTAAAGAACTAAAGTATTAGTTAGAAGATTTTGATTTTAAATTGCTACAAAATTCTGTTCTTCAAGTAAATAACTTATAGAACAAAAGTAGTTATTTTATAGCTTTAATTTTAAACTATTAACAAAATAGTGATTTTCAAGTAAATAACTAATAGAACAAAAGTAGTTAGTTTATAGCTTTAATTTTAAACTATTAACAAAATAGTGATTTTCAAGTAAATAACTTATAGAACAAAAATACTTATTTTAGGGTTTTCAATTTTAAACTATTAGCAAAATTCTGATCTTCAAGTAAATAACTTAAAGAACTAAAGTATTAGTTAGAAGATTTTGATTTTAAATTGCTACAAAATTCTGTTCTTCAAGTAAATAACTTATAGAACAAAAGTAGCTATTTTAGAGTTTTCAATTTTAAACTATTAACAAAATTCTGATCTTCAAGTAAATTACTTATAGAACAGAAGTAGTTAATTTAGAGTTTTTAATTTTAAACTATTAACAAAATGCAGATCTTCAAGTAAATAACTTATAGAACAAAAGTAGTTATTTTAGGGTTTTCAATTTTAAACTATTAACAAAATTCTGATCTTCATGTAAATAACTTATAGAACAGAAGTAGTTAATTTAGAGTTTTTAATTTTAAACTATTAACTAAATACAGATCTTCAAGTAAATAACTTAGAGAACAAAAGTCGTTATTTTAGGGTTTTCAATTTTAAACTATTAACAAAATTCTGATCTTTAAGTAAATAACTTAAGGAACTAAAGTATTAGTTAGAAGATTTTAATTTAAAATTGCTACAAAATTCTTTTCTTCAAGTAAATAACTTATAGAACAGAAGTAGTTAATTTAGAGTTTTTAATTTTAAACTATTAACAAAATGCAGATCTTCAAGTAAATAACTTATAGAACAAACGTAGTTATTTTAGTATTTTCAATTTTGAACTATTAACAAAATTCTGATCTTCAAGTAAATAACTTAAAGAACTAAAGTATTAGTTTGAAGATTTTGATTTTAAATTGTCTACATATTTCTGTTCTATAAGTAAATAACTAAAGGAACAAAAGTAGTTAGAGTATAGCTTTAATTTTAAACTATTAACAAAATGCAGATCTTCAAGTAAATAACTTATAGAACAAAAGTAGTTATTTTAGGGTTTTCAATTTTAAACTATTAGCAAAATTCTGATCTTCAAGTAAATAACTTAAAGAACTAAATTATTAGTTAGAAGATTTTTATTTTAAATTGCTACAAAATTCTGTTCTTCAAGTAAATAACTTATAGAACAGAAGTTGTTAATTTAGAGTTTTTAAATTTAAACTATTAACAAAATGCAAATCTTCAAGTAAATAACTTATAGAATAAAAGTAGTTATTTTAGGGTTTTCAATTTTAAACTATTAACAAAATTCTGATCTTCATGTAAATAACTTATAGAACAGAAGTAGTTAATTTAGAGTTTTTAATTTTAAACTATTAACAAAATGCAGATCTTCAAGTAAATAACTTATAGAACAAAAGTAGTTATTTTAGGGTTTTCAATTTTAAGCTATTAACAAAATTCTGATCTTCAAGTAAATAACTTAAGGAACTAAAGTATTAGTTAGAAGATTTTTATTTTAAAGTGCTACAAAATTCTGTTCTTCAAGTAAATAACTTATAGAACAAAAGTAGGTATTTTAGAGTTTTCAATTTTAAACTATTAACAAAATGCAGATCTTTAAGTAAATAACTTATAGAACAAAAATAGTTATTTTAGGGTTTTCAATTTTAAACTATTAACAAAATTCTGATCTTCATGTAAATAACTTATAGAACAGAAGTAGTTAATTTAGAGTTTTTAATTTTAAACTATTAACAAAATTCAGATCTTTAAGTAAATAACTTATAGAACAAAAATAGTTATTTTAGGGTTTTCAATTTTAAACTATTAACAAAATTCTGATCTTCATGTAAATAACTTAAAGAACTAAATTATTAGTTAGAAGATTTTTATTTTAAATTGCTACAAAAATCTGTTCTTCAAGTAAATAACTAATAGAACAGAAGTAGTTAATTTAGAGTTTTTAAATTTTAACTATTAACAAAATTCAGATCTTTAAGTAAATAACTTATAGAACAAAAGTAGTTATTTTAGGGTTTTCAATTTTAAACTATTAGCAAAATTCTGATCTTCAAGTAAATAACTTAAAGAACTAAATTATTAGTTAGAAGATTTTTATTTTAAATTGCTACAAAAATCTGTTCTTCAAGTAAATAACTAATAGAACAGAAGTAGTTAATTTAGAGTTTTTAAATTTTAACTATTAACAAAATGCAAATCTTCAAGTAAATAACTTATAGAATAAAAGTAGTTATTTTAGGGTTTTCAATTTTAAACTATTAATAAAATTCTGATCTTCAAGTAAATAACTTAAAGAACTAAAGTATTAGTTAGAAGATTTTGATTTTAAATTGCTACAAAATTCTGTTCTTCAAGTAAATAACTTATAGAACAAAAGTAGTTATTTTATAGCTTTAATTTTAAACTATTAACAAAATAGTGATTTTCAAGTAAATAACTAATAGAACAAAAGTAGTTAGTTTATAGCTTTAATTTTAAACTATTAACAAAATAGTGATTTTCAAGTAAATAACTTATAGAACAAAAATACTTATTTTAGGGTTTTCAATTTTAAACTATTAGCAAAATTCTGATCTTCAAGTAAATAACTTAAAGAACTAAAGTATTAGTTAGAAGATTTTGATTTTAAATTGCTACAAAATTCTGTTCTTCAAGTAAATAACTTATAGAACAAAAGTAGCTATTTTAGAGTTTTCAATTTTAAACTATTAACAAAATTCTGATCTTCAAGTAAATAACTTATAGAACAGAAGTAGTTAATTTAGAGTTTTTAATTTTAAACTATTAACAAAATGCAGATCTTCAAGTAAATAACTTATAGAACAAAAGTAGTTATTTTAGGGTTTTCAATTTTAAACTATTAACAAAATTCTGATCTTCATGTAAATAACTTATAGAACAGAAGTAGTTAATTTAGAGTTTTTAATTTTAAACTATTAACTAAATACAGATCTTCAAGTAAATAACTTAGAGAACAAAAGTCGTTATTTTAGGGTTTTCAATTTTAAACTATTAACAAAATTCTGATCTTTAAGTAAATAACTTAAGGAACTAAAGTATTAGTTAGAAGATTTTAATTTAAAATTGCTACAAAATTCTTTTCTTCTAGTAAATAACTTATAGAACAGAAGTAGTTAATTTAGAGTTTTTAATTTTAAACTATTAACAAAATGCAGATCTTCAAGTAAATAACTTATAGAACAAACGTAGTTATTTTAGTATTTTCAATTTTGAACTATTAACAAAATTCTGATCTTCAAGTAAATAACTTAAAGAACTAAAGTATTAGTTTGAAGATTTTGATTTTAAATTGTCTACATATTTCTGTTCTATAAGTAAATAACTAAAGGAACAAAAGTAGTTAGAGTATAGCTTTAATTTTAAACTATTAACAAAATGCAGATCTTCAAGTAAATAACTTATAGAACAAAAGTAGTTATTTTAGGGTTTTCAATTTTAAACTATTAGCAAAATTCTGATCTTCAAGTAAATAACTTAAAGAACTAAATTATTAGTTAGAAGATTTTTATTTTAAATTGCTACAAAATTCTGTTCTTCAAGTAAATAACTTATAGAACAGAAGTAGTTAATTTAGAGTTTTTAAATTTAAACTATTAACAAAATGCAAATCTTCAAGTAAATAACTTATAGAATAAAAGTAGTTATTTTAGGGTTTTCAATTTTAAACTATTAACAAAATTCTGATCTTCATGTAAATAACTTATAGAACAGAAGTAGTTAATTTAGAGTTTTTAATTTTAAACTATTAACAAAATGCAGATCTTCAAGTAAATAACTTATAGAACAAAAGTAGTTATTTTAGGGTTTTCAATTTTAAGCTATTAACAAAATTCTGATCTTCAAGTAAATAACTTAAGGAACTAAAGTATTAGTTAGAAGATTTTTATTTTAAAGTGCTACAAAATTCTGTTCTTCAAGTAAATAACTTATAGAACAAAAGTAGGTATTTTAGAGTTTTCAATTTTAAACTATTAACAAAATGCAGATCTTTAAGTAAATAACTTATAGAACAAAAATAGTTATTTTAGGGTTTTCAATTTTAAACTATTAACAAAATTCTGATCTTCATGTAAATAACTTATAGAACAGAAGTAGTTAATTTAGAGTTTTTAATTTTAAACTATTAACAAAATTCAGATCTTTAAGTAAATAACTTATAGAACAAAAATAGTTATTTTAGGGTTTTCAATTTTAAACTATTAACAAAATTCTGATCTTCATGTAAATAACTTATAGAACAGAAGTAGTTAATTTAGGGTTTATAATTTTAAACTATTAACAAAATGCAGATCTTCAAGTAAATAACTTATAGAAAAAAAGTAGTTATTTTAGGGTTTTCAATTTTAAACTATTAACAAAATTCTGATCTTCAAGTAAATAACTTAAAGAACTAAAGTATTAGTTTGAAGATTTTGATTTTAAATTGTCTACATATTTCTGTTCTTTAAGTAAATAACTAAAAGAACAATAGTAGTTAGATTATAGCTTTAATTTTAAACTATTAACAAAATGCAAATCTTCTAGTAAATAACTTATAGAACAAAAGTAGTTATTTTAGGGTTTTCAATTTTAAACTATTAACAAAATTCTGATCTTCAAGTAAATAACTTATAGAACAAAAGTAGTTATTTTAGGGTTTTCAATTTTAAACTATTAACAAAATGCAGATCTTCAAGTAAATAACTTATAGAACAAAAGTAGTTATTTTAGGGTTTTCAATTTTAAACTATTAACAAAATTCTGATCTTCAAGTAAATAACTTAAGGAACTAAAGTATTAGTTAGAAGATTTTGATTTTAAACTGCTTCAAAATTCTGTTCTTCAAGTAAATAACTTATAGAACAAAAGTAGTTATTTTAGGGTTTTCAATTTTAAACTATTAACAAAATTCTGATCTTCAAGTAAATAACTTAAAGAACTAAAGTATTAGTTTGAAGATTTCGATTTTAAATTGTCTACAAATTTCTGTTCTTTAAGTAAATAACTAATAGAACAAAAGTAGTTAGTTTATAGCTTTAATTTTAAACTATTAACAAAATAGTGATTTTCAAGTAAATAACTTATAGACCAGAAGTAGTTAATTTAGAGTTTTTAATTTTAAACTATTAACAAAATGCTGATCTTCAAGTAAATAACTTATAGAACAGAAGTAGTTAATTTAGAGTTTTTAATTTTAAACTATTAACAAAATGCAGATCTTCAAGTAAATAACTTATAGAGCAAAATTAGCTATTTTAGGGTTTTTAATTTTAAACTATTAACAAAATTCTGATCTTCAAGTAAATAACTTATAGAACAGAAGTAGTTAATTTAGAGTTTTTAATTTTAAACAATTAACAAAATGCAGATCTTCAAGTAAATAACTTAGAGAACAAAAGTCGTTATTTTAGGGTTTTCAATTTTAAACTATTAACAAAATTCTGATCTTTAAGTAAATAACTTAAGGAACTAAAGTATTAGTTAGAAGATTTTAATTTAAAATTGCTACAAAATTCTTTTCTTCAAGTAAATAACTTATAGAACAGAAGTAGTTAATTTAGAGTTTTTAATTTTAAACTATTAACAAAATGCAGATCTTCAAGTAAATAACTTATAGAACAAACGTAGTTATTTTAGTATTTTCAATTTTGAACTATTAACAAAATTCTGATCTTCAAGTAAATAACTTAAAGAACTAAAGTATTAGTTTGAAGATTTTGATTTTAAATTGTCTACATATTTCTGTTCTATAAGTAAATAACTAAAGGAACAAAAGTAGTTAGAGTATAGCTTTAATTTTAAACTATTAACAAAATGCAGATCTTCAAGTAAATAACTTATAGAACAAAAGTAGTTATTTTAGGGTTTTCAATTTTAAACTATTAGCAAAATTCTGATCTTCAAGTAAATAACTTAAAGAACTAAATTATTAGTTAGAAGATTTTTATTTTAAATTGCTACAAAATTCTGTTCTTCAAGTAAATAACTTATAGAACAGAAGTTGTTAATTTAGAGTTTTTAAATTTAAACTATTAACAAAATGCAAATCTTCAAGTAAATAACTTATAGAATAAAAGTAGTTATTTTAGGGTTTTCAATTTTAAACTATTAACAAAATTCTGATCTTCATGTAAATAACTTATAGAACAGAAGTAGTTAATTTAGAGTTTTTAATTTTAAACTATTAACAAAATGCAGATCTTCAAGTAAATAACTTATAGAACAAAAGTAGTTATTTTAGGGTTTTCAATTTTAAGCTATTAACAAAATTCTGATCTTCAAGTAAATAACTTAAGGAACTAAAGTATTAGTTAGAAGATTTTTATTTTAAAGTGCTACAAAATTCTGTTCTTCAAGTAAATAACTTATAGAACAAAAGTAGGTATTTTAGAGTTTTCAATTTTAAACTATTAACAAAATGCAGATCTTTAAGTAAATAACTTATAGAACAAAAATAGTTATTGTAGGGTTTTCAATTTTAAACTATTAACAAAATTCTGATCTTCATGTAAATAACTTATAGAACAGAAGTAGTTAATTTAGAGTTTTTAATTTTAAACTATTAACAAAATTCAGATCTTTAAGTAAATAACTTATAGAACAAAAATAGTTATTTTAGGGTTTTCAATTTTAAACTATTAACAAAATTCTGATCTTCATGTAAATAACTTAAAGAACTAAATTATTAGTTAGAAGATTTTTATTTTAAATTGCTACAAAAATCTGTTCTTCAAGTAAATAACTAATAGAACAGAAGTAGTTAATTTAGAGTTTTTAAATTTTAACTATTAACAAAATTCAGATCTTTAAGTAAATAACTTATAGAACAAAAGTAGTTATTTTAGGGTTTTCAATTTTAAACTATTAGCAAAATTCTGATCTTCAAGTAAATAACTTAAAGAACTAAATTATTAGTTAGAAGATTTTTATTTTAAATTGCTACAAAAATCTGTTCTTCAAGTAAATAACTAATAGAACAGAAGTAGTTAATTTAGAGTTTTTAAATTTTAACTATTAACAAAATGCAAATCTTCAAGTAAATAACTTATAGAATAAAAGTAGTTATTTTAGGGTTTTCAATTTTAAACTATTAACAAAATTCTGATCTTCAAGTAAATAACTTAAAGAACTAAAGTATTAGTTAGAAGATTTTGATTTTAAATTGCTACAAAATTCTGTTCTTCAAGTAAATAACTTATAGAACAAAAGTAGTTATTTTATAGCTTTAATTTTAAACTATTAACAAAATAGTGATTTTCAAGTAAATAACTAATAGAACAAAAGTAGTTAGTTTATAGCTTTAATTTTAAACTATTAACAAAATAGTGATTTTCAAGTAAATAACTTATAGAACAAAAATACTTATTTTAGGGTTTTCAATTTTAAACTATTAGCAAAATTCTGATCTTCAAGTAAATAACTTAAAGAACTAAAGTATTAGTTAGAAGATTTTGATTTTAAATTGCTACAAAATTCTGTTCTTCAAGTAAATAACTTATAGAACAAAAGTAGCTATTTTAGAGTTTTCAATTTTAAACTATTAACAAAATTCTGATCTTCAAGTAAATAACTTATAGAACAGAAGTAGTTAATTTAGAGTTTTTAATTTTAAACTATTAACAAAATGCAGATCTTCAAGTAAATAACTTATAGAACAAAAGTAGTTATTTTAGGGTTTTCAATTTTAAACTATTAACAAAATTCTGATCTTCATGTAAATAACTTATAGAACAGAAGTAGTTAATTTAGAGTTTTTAATTTTAAACTATTAACTAAATACAGATCTTCAAGTAAATAACTTAGAGAACAAAAGTCGTTATTTTAGGGTTTTCAATTTTAAACTATTAACAAAATTCTGATCTTTAAGTAAATAACTTAAGGAACTAAAGTATTAGTTAGAAGATTTTAATTTAAAATTGCTACAAAATTCTTTTCTTCTAGTAAATAACTTATAGAACAGAAGTAGTTAATTTAGAGTTTTTAATTTTAAACTATTAACAAAATGCAGATCTTCAAGTAAATAACTTATAGAACAAACGTAGTTATTTTAGTATTTTCAATTTTGAACTATTAACAAAATTCTGATCTTCAAGTAAATAACTTAAAGAACTAAAGTATTAGTTTGAAGATTTTGATTTTAAATTGTCTACATATTTCTGTTCTATAAGTAAATAACTAAAGGAACAAAAGTAGTTAGAGTATAGCTTTAATTTTAAACTATTAACAAAATGCAGATCTTCAAGTAAATAACTTATAGAACAAAAGTAGTTATTTTAGGGTTTTCAATTTTAAACTATTAGCAAAATTCTGATCTTCAAGTAAATAACTTAAAGAACTAAATTATTAGTTAGAAGATTTTTATTTTAAATTGCTACAAAATTCTGTTCTTCAAGTAAATAACTTATAGAACAGAAGTAGTTAATTTAGAGTTTTTAAATTTAAACTATTAACAAAATGCAAATCTTCAAGTAAATAACTTATAGAATAAAAGTAGTTATTTTAGGGTTTTCAATTTTAAACTATTAACAAAATTCTGATCTTCATGTAAATAACTTATAGAACAGAAGTAGTTAATTTAGAGTTTTTAATTTTAAACTATTAACAAAATGCAGATCTTCAAGTAAATAACTTATAGAACAAAAGTAGTTATTTTAGGGTTTTCAATTTTAAGCTATTAACAAAATTCTGATCTTCAAGTAAATAACTTAAGGAACTAAAGTATTAGTTAGAAGATTTTTATTTTAAAGTGCTACAAAATTCTGTTCTTCAAGTAAATAACTTATAGAACAAAAGTAGGTATTTTAGAGTTTTCAATTTTAAACTATTAACAAAATGCAGATCTTTAAGTAAATAACTTATAGAACAAAAATAGTTATTTTAGGGTTTTCAATTTTAAACTATTAACAAAATTCTGATCTTCATGTAAATAACTTATAGAACAGAAGTAGTTAATTTAGAGTTTTTAATTTTAAACTATTAACAAAATTCAGATCTTTAAGTAAATAACTTATAGAACAAAAATAGTTATTTTAGGGTTTTCAATTTTAAACTATTAACAAAATTCTGATCTTCATGTAAATAACTTATAGAACAGAAGTAGTTAATTTAGGGTTTATAATTTTAAACTATTAACAAAATGCAGATCTTCAAGTAAATAACTTATAGAAAAAAAGTAGTTATTTTAGGGTTTTCAATTTTAAACTATTAACAAAATTCTGATCTTCAAGTAAATAACTTAAAGAACTAAAGTATTAGTTTGAAGATTTTGATTTTAAATTGTCTACATATTTCTGTTCTTTAAGTAAATAACTAAAAGAACAATAGTAGTTAGATTATAGCTTTAATTTTAAACTATTAACAAAATGCAAATCTTCTAGTAAATAACTTATAGAACAAAAGTAGTTATTTTAGGGTTTTCAATTTTAAACTATTAACAAAATTCTGATCTTCAAGTAAATAACTTATAGAACAAAAGTAGTTATTTTAGGGTTTTCAATTTTAAACTATTAACAAAATGCAGATCTTCAAGTAAATAACTTATAGAACAAAAGTAGTTATTTTAGGGTTTTCAATTTTAAACTATTAACAAAATTCTGATCTTCAAGTAAATAACTTAAGGAACTAAAGTATTAGTTAGAAGATTTTGATTTTAAACTGCTTCAAAATTCTGTTCTTCAAGTAAATAACTTATAGAACAAAAGTAGTTATTTTAGGGTTTTCAATTTTAAACTATTAACAAAATTCTGATCTTCAAGTAAATAACTTAAAGAACTAAAGTATTAGTTTGAAGATTTCGATTTTAAATTGTCTACAAATTTCTGTTCTTTAAGTAAATAACTAATAGAACAAAAGTAGTTAGTTTATAGCTTTAATTTTAAACTATTAACAAAATAGTGATTTTCAAGTAAATAACTTATAGACCAGAAGTAGTTAATTTAGAGTTTTTAATTTTAAACTATTAACAAAATGCTGATCTTCAAGTAAATAACTTATAGAACAGAAGTAGTTAATTTAGAGTTTTTAATTTTAAACTATTAACAAAATGCAGATCTTCAAGTAAATAACTTATAGAGCAAAATTAGCTATTTTAGGGTTTTTAATTTTAAACTATTAACAAAATTCTGATCTTCAAGTAAATAACTTATAGAACAGAAGTAGTTAATTTAGAGTTTTTAATTTTAAACAATTAACAAAATGCAGATCTTCAAGTAAACAACTTATAGAACAAAAATAGTTATTTTAGGGTTTTGAATTTTAAACTATTAACAAAATTCTGATCTTCATGTAAATAACTTATAGAACAGAAGTAGTTAATTTAGAGTTTTTAATTTTAAACTATTAACAAAATTCAGATCTTCAAGTAAATAACTTATAGAACAAAAGTAGTTATTTTAGGATTTTCAATTTTAAACTATTAACAAAATTATGATCTTCAAGTAAATAACTTAAGGAACTAAAGTATTAGTTAGAAGATTTTGATTTTAAATTGCTACAAAATGCTGTTCTTCAAGTAAATAACTTATAGCACAAAAGTAGTTATTTTAGAGTTTTCAATTTTAAACTATTAACAACATTCTGAACTTCAAGTAAATAACTTATAGAACAGAAGTAGTTGATTTAGAGTTTTTAATTTTAAACTATTAACAAAATTCTGATCTTCAAGTAAATAACTTAAGGAACTAAAGTATTAGTTAGAAGATTTTTATTTTAAATTGCTACAAAATTCTGTTCTTCAAGTAAATAACTTATAGAACAAAAGTAGTTATTTTAGAGTTTTCAATTTTAAACTATTAAGAAAATTCTGATCTTCAAGTAAATAAATTATAGAACAGAAGTAGTTAATTTAGAGTTTTTAAATTTAAACTATTAACAAAATTCTGATCTTCATGTAAATAACTTATAGAACAGAAGTAGTTAATTTAGAGTTTTTAATTTTAAACTATTTACAAAATTCAGATCTTTAAGTAAATAACTTATAGAACAAAAATAGTTATTTTAGGGTTTTCAATTTTAAACTATTAACAAAATTCTGATCTTCATGTAAATAACTTATAGAACAGAAGTAGTTAATTTAGAGTTTTTAATTTTAAACTATTAACAAAATGCAGATCTTCAAGTAAATAACTTATAGAGCAAAATTAGTTATTTTAGGGTTTTTAATTTTAAACTATTAACAAAATTCTGATCTTCAAGTAAATAACTTATAGAACAGAAGTAGTTAATTTAGAGTTTTTAATTTTAAACTATTAACAAAATGCAGATCTTCAAGTAAACAACTTATAGAACAAAAATAGTTATTTTAGGGTTTACAATTTTAAACTATTAACAAAATTCTGATCGTCATGTAAATAACTTATAGAACAGAAGTAGTTAATTTAGAGTTTTTAATTTTAAACTATTAACAAAATGCAGATCTTCAAGTAAATAACTTATAGAGCAAAATTAGTTATTTTAGGGTTTTTAATTTTAAACTATGAACAAAATGCTGATCTTCAAGTAAATAACTTATAGAACAGAAGTAGTTAATTTAGAGTTTTTAATTTTAAACTATTAACAAAATGCAGATCTTCAAGTAAATAACTTATAGAACAAAAGTAGTTATTTTAGGATTTTCAATTTTAAACTATTAACAAAATTATGATCTTCAAGTAAATAACTTAAGGAACTAAAGTATTAGTTAGACGATTTTGATTTTAAATTGCTACAAAATGCTGTTCTTCAAGTAAATAACTTATAGCACAAAAGTGGTTATTTTAGAGTTTTCAATTTTAAACTATTAACAACATTCTGAACTTCAAGTAAATAACTTATAGAACAGAAGTAGTTGATTTAGAGTTTTTAATTTTAAACTATTAACAAAATTCTGATCTTCAAGTAAATAACTTAAGGAACTAAAGTATTAGTTAGAAGATTTTTATTTTAAATTGCTACAAAATGCTGTTCTTCAAGTAAATAACTTATAGAACAAAAGTAGTTATTTTAGAGTTTTCAATTTTAAACTATTAAGAAAATTCTGATCTTCAAGTAAATAACTTATAGAACAGAAGTAGTTAATTTAGAGTTTTTAAATTTAAACTATTAACAAAATTCTGATCTTCATGTAAATAACTTATAGAACAGAAGTAGTTAATTTAGAGTTTTTAATTTTAAACTATTAACAAAATTCAGATCTTTAAGTAAATAACTTATAGAACAAAAATAGTTATTTAAGGGTTTTCAATTTTAAACTATTAACAAAATTCTGATCTTCATGTAAATAACTTATAGAACAGAAGTAGTTAATTTAGAGTTTTTAATTTTAAACTATTAACAAAATGCAGATCTTCAAGTAAATAACTTATAGAGCAAAATTAGTTATTTTAGGGTTTTTAATTTTAAACTATTAACAAAATTCTGATCTTCAAGTAAATAACTTATAGAACAGAAGTAGTTAATTTAGAGTTTTTAATTTTAAACTATTAACAAAATGCAGATCTTCAAGTAAACAACTTATAGACAAAAATAGTTATTTTAGGGTTTACAATTTTAAACTATTAACAAAATACTGATCTTCATGTAAATAACTTATAGAACAGAAGTAGTTAATTTAGAGTTTTTAATTTTAAACTATTAACAAAATTCAGATCTTCAAGTAAATAACTTATAGAACAAAAGTAGTTATTTTAGGGTTTTCAATTTTAAACTATTAACAAAATTCTGATCTTCAAGTAAATAACTTAAGGAACTAAAGTATTAGTTAGAAGATTTTGATTTTAAATTGCTACAAAATGCTGTTCTTCAAGTAAATAACTTATAGCACAAAAGTAGTTATTTTAGAGTTTTCAATTTTAAACTATTAACAACATTCTGAACTTCAAGTATATAACTTATAGAACAGAAGTAGTTAATTTAGAGTTTTTAATTTTAAACTATTAACAAAATGCAGATCTTCAAGTAAATAACTTATAGAACAAACGTAGTTATTTTAGTATTTTCAATTTTGAACTATTAACAAAATTCTGATCTTCAAGTAAATAACTTAAAGAACTAAAGTATTAGTTTGAAGATTTTGATTTTAAATTGTCTACATATTTCTGTTCTTTAAGTAAATAACTAAAGGAACAAAAGTAGTTAGAGTATAGCTTTAATTTTAAACTATTAACAAAATGCAGATCTTCAAGTAAATAACTTATAGAAGAAAAGTAGTTATTTTAGGGTTTTCAATTTTAAACTATTAGCAAAATTCTGATCTTCAAGTAAATAACTTAAAGAACTAAATTATTAGTTAGAAGATTTTTATTTTAAATTGCTACAAAATTCTGTTCTTCAAGTAAATAGCTTATAGAACAGAAGTAGTTAATTTAGAGTTTTTAAATTTAAACTATTAACAAAATGCAAATCTTCAAGTAAATAACTTATAGAATAAAAGTAGTTATTTTAGGGTTTTCAATTTTAAACTATTAACAAAATTCTGATCTTCAAGTAAATAACTTAAGGAACTAAAGTATTAGTTAGAAGATTTTGATTTTAAATTGCTACAAAATGCTGTTCTTCAAGTAAATAACTTATAGCACAAAAGTAGTTATTTTAGAGTTTTCAATTTTAAACTATTAACAACATTCTGAACTTCAAGTATATAACTTATAGAACAGAAGTAGTTAATTTAGAGTTTTTAATTTTAAACTATTAACAAAATGCAGATCTTCAAGTAAATAACTTATAGAACAAACGTAGTTATTTTAGTATTTTCAATTTTGAACTATTAACAAAATTCTGATCTTCAAGTAAATAACTTAAAGAACTAAAGTATTAGTTTGAAGATTTTGATTTTAAATTGTCTACATATTTCTGTTCTTTAAGTAAATAACTAAAGGAACAAAAGTAGTTAGAGTATAGCTTTAATTTTAAACTATTAACAAAATGCAGATCTTCAAGTAAATAACTTATAGAAGAAAAGTAGTTATTTTAGGGTTTTCAATTTTAAACTATTAGCAAAATTCTGATCTTCAAGTAAATAACTTAAAGAACTAAATTATTAGTTAGAAGATTTTTATTTTAAATTGCTACAAAATTCTGTTCTTCAAGTAAATAGCTTATAGAACAGAAGTAGTTAATTTAGAGTTTTTAAATTTAAACTATTAACAAAATGCAAATCTTCAAGTAAATAACTTATAGAATAAAAGTAGTTATTTTAGGGTTTTCAATTTTAAACTATTAACAAAATTCTGATCTTCATGTAAATAACTTATAGAACAGAAGTAGTTAATTTAGAGTTTTTAATTTTAAACTATTAACAAAATGCAGATCTTCAAGTAAATAACTTATAGAACAAAAGTAGTTATTTTAGGGTTTTCAATTTTAAGCTATTAACAAAATTCTGATCTTCAAGTAAATAACTTAATAAACTAAAGTATTAGTTAGAAGATTTTTATTTTAAAGTGCTACAAAATTCTGTTCTTCAAGTAAATAACTTATTGAACAAAAGTAGGTATTTTAGAGTTTTCAATTTTAAACTATTAACAAAATGCAGATCTTTAAGTAAATAACTTATAGAACAAAAATAGTTATTTTAGGGTTTTCAATTTTAAACTATTAACAAAATTCTGATCTTCATGTAAATAACTTATAGAACAGAAGTAGTTAATTTAGAGTTTTTAATTTTAAACTATTAACAAAATTCAGATCTTTAAGTAAATAACTTATAGAACAAAAATAGTTATTTTAGGGTTTTCAATTTTAAACTATTAACAAAATTCTGATCTTCATGTAAATAACTTATAGAACAGAAGTAGTTAATTTAGGGTTTTTAATTTTAAACTATTAACATAATGCAGATCTTCAAGTAAATAACTTATAGAAAAAAAGTAGTTATTTTAGGGTTTTCAATTTTAAACTATTAACAAAATTCTGATCTTCAAGTAAATAACTTAAAGAACTAAAGTATTAGTTTGAAGATTTTGATTTTAAATTGCTACAAAATTCTGTTCTTTAAGTAAATAACTAAAAGAACAATAGTAGTTAGATTATAGCTTTAATTTTAAACTATTAACAAAATGCAAATCTTCTAATAAATAACTTATAGAACAAAAGTAGTTATTTTAGTGTTTTCAATTTTAAACTATTAACAAAATTCTGATCTTCAAGTAAATAACTTATAGAACAAAAGTAGTTATTTTAGGGTTTTCAATTTGAAACTATTAACAAAATTCTGATCTTCAAGTAAATAACTTAAGGAACTAAAGTATTAGTTAGAAGATTTTGATTTTAAACTGCTTCAAAATTCTGTTCTTCAAGTAAATAACTTATAGAACAAAAGTAGTTATTTTAGGGTTTTCAATTTTAAACTATTAACAAAATTCTGATCTTCAAGTAAATAACTTAAAGAACTAAAGTATTAGTTTGAAGATTTCGATTTTAAATTGTCTACAAATTTCTGTTCTTTAAGTAAATAACTAATAGAACAAAAGTAGTTAGTTTATAGCTTTAATTTTAAACTATTAACAAAATAGTGATTTTCAAGTAAATAACTTATAGACCAGAAGTAGTTAATTTAGAGTTTTTAATTTTAAACTATTAACAAAATGCTGATCTTCAAGTAAATAACTTATAGAACAGAAGTAGTTAATTTAGAGTTTTTAATTTTAAACTATTAACAAAATGCAGATCTTCAAGTAAATAACTTATAGAGCAAAATTAGCTATTTTAGGGTTTTTAATTTTAAACTATTAACAAAATTCTGATCTTCAAGTAAATAACTTATAGAACAGAAGTAGTTAATTTAGAGTTTTGAATTTTAAACTATTAACAAAATTCTGATCTTCATGTAAATAACTTATAGAACAGAAGTAGTTAATTTAGGATTTTCAATTTTAAACTATTAACAAAATTATGATCTTCAAGTAAATAACTTAAGGAACTAAAGTATTAGTTAGAAGATTTTTATTTTAAATTGCTACAAAATTCTGTTCTTCAAGTAAATAACTTACAGAACAAAAGTAGTTATTTTAGAGTTTTCAATTTTAAACTATTAAGAAAATTCTGATCTTCAAGTAAATAACTTATAGAACAGAAGTAGTTAATTTAGAGTTTTTAAATTGAAACTATTAACAAAATTCTGATCTTCATGTAAATAACTTATAGAACAGAAGTAGTTAATTTAGAGTTTTTAATTTTAAACTATTAGCAAAATTCAGATCTTTAAGTAAATAACTTATAGAACAAAAATAGTTATTTTAGGGTTTTCAATTTTAAACTATTAACAAAATTCTGATCTTCATGTAAATAACTTATAGAACAGAAGTAGTTAATTTAGAGTTTTTAATTTTAAACTATTAACAAAATGCAGATCTTCAAGTAAATAACTTATAGAGCAAAATTAGTTATTTTAGGGTTTTTAATTTTAAACTATTAACAAAATTCTGATCTTCAAGTAAATAACTTATAGAACAGAAGTAGTTAATTTAGAGTTTTTAATTTTAAACTATTAACAAAATGCAGATCTTCAAGTAAACAACTTATAGAACAAAAATAGTTATTTTAGGGTTTACAATTTTAAACTATTAACAAAATTCTGATCTTCATGTAAATAACTTATAGAACAGAAGTAGTTAATTTAGAGTTTTTAATTTTAAACTATTAACAAAATTCAGATCTTCAAGTAAATAACTTATAGAACAAAAGTAGTTATTTTAGGGTTTTCAATTTTAAACTATTAACAAAATTCTGATCTTCAAGTAAATTACTTAAGGAACTAAAGTATTAGTTAGAAGATTTTGATTTTAAATTGCTACAAAATGCTGTTCTTCAAGTAAATAACTTATAGCACAAAAGTAGTTATTTTAGAGTTTTCAATTTTAAACTATTAACAACATTCTGAACTTCAAGTAAATAACTTATAGAATAAAAGTAGTTATTTTAGGGTTTTCAATTTTAAACTATTAACAAAATTCTGATCTTCAAGTAAATAACTTATAGAACAGAAGTAGTTAATTTAGAGTTTTCAATTTTAAACTATTAACAAAATTCTGATCTTTAAGTAAATAACTTATAGAACAGAAGTAGTTAATTTAGAGTTTTTAATTTTAAACTATTAACAAAATCCAGATCTTCAAGTAAATAACTTATAGAACAAACGTAGTTATTTTAATATTTTCAATTTTGAACTATTAACAAAATTCTGATCTTCAAGTAAATAACTTAAAGAACTAATGTATTAGTTTGAAGATTTTGATTTTAAATTGTCTACATATTTCTGTTCTTTAAGTAAATAACTAAAAGAACAAAAGTAGTTAGATTATAGCTTTAATTTTAAACTATTAACAAAATGCAGATCTTCAAGTAAATAACTTATAGAACAAAAGTAGTTATTTTAGGGTTTTCAATTTTAAACTATTAGCAAAATTCTGATCTTCAAGTAAATAACTTAAAGAACTAAAGTATTAGTTTGAAGATTTCGATTTTAAATTGTCTACAAATTTCTGTTCTATAAGTAAATAACTAAAAGGACAATAGTAGTTAGTTTATAGCTTTAATTTTAAACTATTATCAAAATGCTGATTTTCAAGTAAATAACTTATAGACCAGAAGTAGTTAATTTAGAGTTTTTAATTTTAAAATATTAACAAAATGCAGATCTTCAAGTTAATAACTTATAGAACAAAAGTAGTTGTTTTAGGGTTTTCAATTTTAAACTATTAACAAAATTCTGATCTTCAAGTAAATAACTTACAGACCAGAAGTAGTTAATTTATAGTTTTTAATTTTAAACTATTAACAAAATTCTGATCTTCATGTAAATAACTTATAGAACAGAAGTAGTTAATTTAGAGTTTTTAATTTTAACTATTAACAAAATGCAGATCTACAAGTAAATAACTTATAGAACAAACGTAGTTATTTTAGTATTTTCAATTTTGAACTATTAACAAAATTCTGATCTTCTAGTAAATAACTTAAAGAACTAAAGTATTAGTTTGAAGATTTTGATTTTAAATTGTCTACATATTTCTCTTCTTTAAGTAAATAACTAAAAGAACAAAAGTAGTTAGAGTATAGCTTTAATTTTAAACTATTAACAAAATGCAGATCTTCAAGTAAATAACTTAAAGAACTAAAGTATTAATTTGAAGATTTCGATTTAAAATTGTCTACAAATTTCTGTTCTTTAAGTAAATAACTAAAAGAACAAAAGTAGTTAGTTTATAGCTTTAATTTCAAACTATTAACAAAATACTGATTTTCAAGTAAATAACTTATAGACCAGAAGTAGTTAATTTAGAGTTTTTAATTTTAAACTATTAACAAAATGCTGATCTTCAAGTAAATAACTTATAGAACAGAAGTAGTTAATTCAGAGTTTTTAATTTTAAACTATTAACAAAATGCAGATCTTCAAGTAAACAACTTATAGAACAAAAGTAGTTATTTTAGGGTTTTCAATTTTAAACTATTAACAAAATTCTGATCTTCAAGTAAATAACTTATAGAACAGAAGTAGTTAATTTAGAGTTTTTAATTTTAAACTATTAACAAAATGCAGATCTTCAAGTAAATAACTTATAGAACAAAAGTAGTTATTTTAGGGTTTTCAATTTTAAACTATTAACAACATTCTGATATTCAAGTAAATAACTTATAGAACTGAAGTAGTTAATTTAGAGTTTTTAATTTTAAACTATTAACAAAATGCAGATCTTCAAGTAAATAACTTATAGAACAAAAATAGTTATTTTAGGGTTTTCAATTTTAAACTATTAACAAAATTCTGATCTTCAAGTAAATATCTTATAGAACAGAAGTAGGTAATTTAGAGTTTTAAATTTTAAACTATTAACAAAATGCAGATCTTCAAGTAATTAACTTATAGAACAGAAGTAGTTAATTTAGAGTTTTTAATTTTAAACTATTAACAAAATGCAGATCTTCAAGTAAATAACTTATAGAACAAAATTAGTTATTTTAGGGTTTTTAATTTTAAACTATTAACAAAATTCTGATCTTCAAGTAAATAACTTATAGAACAGAAGTAGTTAATTTAGAGTTTTTAATTTTAAACTATTAACAAAATGCAGATCTTCAAGTAAACAACTTATAGAACAAAAATAGTTATTTTAGGGTTTTCAATTTTAAACTATTAACAAAATTCTGATCTTCATGTAAATAACTTATAGAACAGAAGTAGTTAATTTAAAGTTTTTAATTTTAAACTATTAACAAAATGCAGATCTTCAAGTAAATAACTTATAGAACAAAAGTAATTATTTTAGGGTTTTCAATTTTAAACTATTAACAAAATTCTGATCTTCAAGTAAATAACTTAAGGAACTAAAGTATTAGTTAGAAGATTTTTATTTTAAATTGCTACAAAATTCTGTTCTTCGTAAATAACTTATAGAACAAAAGTAGTTATTTGAGGGTTTTCAATTTTAAACTATTAACAAAATTCTGATCTTCATGTAAATAACTTATAGAACAGAAGTAGTTAATTTAGAGTTTTTAATTTTAAACTATTAACAAAATTCAGATCTTCAAGTAAATAACTTATAGAACAAAAGTAGTTATTTTAGGATTTTCAATTTTAAACTATTAACAAAATTATGATCTTCAAGTAAATAACTTAAGGAACTAAAGTATTAGTTAGAAGATTTTTATATTAAATTGCTACAAAATTCTGTTCTTCAAGTAAATAACTTACAGAACAAAAGTAGTTATTTTAGAGTTTTCAATTTTAAACTATTAAGAAAATTCTGATCTTCAAGTAAATAACTTATAGAACAGAAGTAGTTAATTTAGAGTTTTTAAATTTAAACTATTAACAAAATTCTGATCTTCATGTAAATAACTTATAGAACAGAAGTAGTTAATTTACAGTTTTTAATTTTAAACAATTAGCAAAATTCAGATCTTTAAGTAAATAACTTATAGAACAAAAATAGTTATTTTAGGGTTTTCAATTTTAAACTATTAACAAAATTCTGATCTTCATGTAAATAACTTATAGAACAGAAGTAGTTAATTTAGAGTTTTTAATTTTAAACTATTAACAAAATGCAGATCTTCAAGTAAATAACTTATAGAGCAAAATTAGTTATTTTAGGGTTTTTAATTTTAAACTATTAACAAAATTCTGATCTTCAAGTAAATAACTTATAGAACAGAAGTAGTTAATTTAGAGTTTTTAATTTTAAACTATTAACAAAATGCAGATCTTCAAGTAAACAACTTATAGAACAAAAATAGTTATTTTAGGGTTTACAATTTTAAACTATTAACAAAATTCTGATCTTCATGTAAATAACTTATAGAACAGAAGTAGTTAATTTAGAGTTTTTAATTTTAAACTATTAACAAAATTCAGATCTTCAAGTAAATAACTTATAGAACAAAAGTAGTTATTTTAGGGTTTTCAATTTTAAACTATTAACAAAATTCTGATCTTCAAGTAAATTACTTAAGGAACTAAAGTATTAGTTAGAAGATTTTGATTTTAAATTGCTACAAAATGCTGTTCTTCAAGTAAATAACTTATAGCACAAAAGTAGTTATTTTAGAGTTTTCAATTTTAAACTATTAACAACATTCTGAACTTCAAGTAAATAACTTATAGAATAAAAGTAGTTATTTTAGGGTTTTCAATTTTAAACTATTAACAAAATTCTGATCTTCAAGTAAATAACTTATAGAACAGAAGTAGTTAATTTAGAGTTTTCAATTTTAAACTATTAACAAAATTCTGATCTTTAAGTAAATAACTTATAGAACAGAAGTAGTTAATTTAGAGTTTTTAATTTTAAACTATTAACAAAATCCAGATCTTCAAGTAAATAACTTATAGAACAAACGTAGTTATTTTAATATTTTCAATTTTGAACTATTAACAAAATTCTGATCTTCAAGTAAATAACTTAAAGAACTAAAGTATTAGTTTGAAGATTTTGATTTTAAATTGTCTACATATTTCTGTTCTTTAAGTAAATAACTAAAAGAACAAAAGTAGTTAGATTATAGCTTTAATTTTAAACTATTAACAAAATGCAGATCTTCAAGTAAATAACTTATAGAACAAAAGTAGTTATTTTAGGGTTTTCAATTTTAAACTATTAGCAAAATTCTGATCTTCAAGTAAATAACTTAAAGAACTAAAGTATTAGTTTGAAGATTTCGATTTTAAATTGTCTACAAATTTCTGTTCTATAAGTAAATAACTAAAAGGACAATAGTAGTTAGTTTATAGCTTTAATTTTAAACTATTATCAAAATGCTGATTTTCAAGTAAATAACTTATAGACCAGAAGTAGTTAATTTAGAGTTTTTAATTTTAAAATATTAACAAAATGCAGATCTTCAAGTTAATAACTTATAGAACAAAAGTAGTTGTTTTAGGGTTTTCAATTTTAAACTATTAACAAAATTCTGATCTTCAAGTAAATAACTTACAGACCAGAAGTAGTTAATTTATAGTTTTTAATTTTAAACTATTAACAAAATTCTGATCTTCATGTAAATAACTTATAGAACAGAAGTAGTTAATTTAGAGTTTTTAATTTTAACTATTAACAAAATGCAGATCTACAAGTAAATAACTTATAGAACAAACGTAGTTATTTTAGTATTTTCAATTTTGAACTATTAACAAAATTCTGATCTTCTAGTAAATAACTTAAAGAACTAAAGTATTAGTTTGAAGATTTTGATTTTAAATTGTCTACATATTTCTCTTCTTTAAGTAAATAACTAAAAGAACAAAAGTAGTTAGAGTATAGCTTTAATTTTAAACTATTAACAAAATGCAGATCTTCAAGTAAATAACTTAAAGAACTAAAGTATTAATTTGAAGATTTCGATTTAAAATTGTCTACAAATTTCTGTTCTTTAAGTAAATAACTAAAAGAACAAAAGTAGTTAGTTTATAGCTTTAATTTCAAACTATTAACAAAATACTGATTTTCAAGTAAATAACTTATAGACCAGAAGTAGTTAATTTAGAGTTTTTAATTTTAAACTATTAACAAAATGCTGATCTTCAAGTAAATAACTTATAGAATAAAAGTAGTTATTTCAGGGTTTTCAATTTTAAACTATTAACAAAATTCTGATCTTCAAGTAAATAACTTATAGAACAGAAGTAGTTAATTTAGAGTTTTCAATTTTAAACTATTAACAAAATTCTGATCTTTAAGTAAATAACTTATAGAACAGAAGTAGTTAATTTAGAGTTTTTAATTTTAAACTATTAACAAAATCCAGATCTTCAAGTAAATAACTTATAGAACAAACGTAGTTATTTTAATATTTTCAATTTTGAACTATTAACAAAATTCTGATCTTCAAGTAAATAACTTAAAGAACTAAAGTATTAGTTTGAAGATTTTGATTTTAAATTGTCTACATATTTCTGTTCTTTAAGTAAATAACTAAAAGAACAAAAGTAGTTAGATTATAGCTTTAATTTTAAACTATTAGCAAAATTCTGATCTTCAAGTAATTACTTAAAGAACTAAAGTATTAGTTTGAAGATTTCGATTTTAAATTGTCTACAAATTTCTGTTCTATAAGTAAATAACTAAAAGGACAATAGTAGTTAGTTTATAGCTTTAATTTTAAACTATTATCAAAATGCTGATTTTCAAGTAAATAACTTATAGACTAGAAGTAGTTAATTTAGAGTTTTTAATTTTAAAATATTAACAAAATGCAGATCTTCAAGTTAATAACTTATAGAACAAAAGTAGTTATTTTAGGGTTTTCAATTTTAAACTATTAACAAAATTCTGATCTTCAAGTAAATAACTTACAGACCAGAAGTAGTTAATTTAGAGTTTTTAATTTTAAACTATTAACAAAATGCAGATCTTCAAGTAAATAACTTATAGAACAAAAGTAGTTATTTTAGGGTTTTCAATTTTAAACTATTAACAACATTCTGATCTTCAAGTAAATAACTTATAGAACTGAAGTAGTTAATTTAGAGTTTTTAATTTTAAACTATTAACAAAATGCAGATCTTCAAGTAAATAACTTATAGAACAAAAATAGTTATTTTAGGGTTTTCAATTTTAAACTATTAACAAAATTCTGATCTTCAAGTAAATATCTTATAGAACAGAAGTAGGTAATTTAGAGTTTTAAATTTTAAACTATTAACAAAATGCAGATCTTCAAGTAATTAACTTATAGAACAGAAGTAGTTAATTTAGAGTTTTTAATTTTAAACTATTAACAAAATGCAGATCTTCAAGTAAATAACTTATAGAACAGAAGTAGTTAATTTAGAGTTTTTAATTTTAAACTATTAACAAAATGCTGATCTTCAAGTAAATAACTTATAGAACAGAAGTAGTTAATTTAGAGTTTTTAATTTTAAACTATTAACAAAATGCAGATCTTCAAGTAAATAACTTATAGAACAAAAGTAGTTATTTTAGGGTTTTCAATTTTAAACTATTAACAACATTCTGATCTTCAAGTAAATAACTTATAGAACTAAAGTATTAGTTAGAAGATTTTGATTTTAAATTGCTACAAAATTCTGTTCTTCGTAAATAACTTATAGAACAAAAGTAGTTATTTTAGGATTTTCAATTTTAAACTATTAACAAAATTCTGATCTTCAAGTAAATAACTTAAGGAACTAAAGTATTAGTTAGAAGATTTTTATTTTAAATTGCTACAAAATTCTGTTCTTCAAGTAAATAACTTATAGAACAAAAGTAGTTAATTGAGGGTTTTCAATTTTAAACTACTAACAAAATTCTGATCTTCAAGTAAATAACTTAAAAGGAACTAAAGTATTAGTTAGAAGATTTTTATTTTAAATTGCTACAAAATTCTGTTCTTCAAGTAAATAACTTATAGAACAAAAGTAGGTATTTTAGAGTTTTCAATTTTAAACTATTAACAAAATGCAGATGTTTAAGTAAATAACTTATAGAACAAAAATAGTTATTTTAGGGTTTTCAATTTTAAACTATTAACAAAATTCTGATCTTCATGTAAATAACTTATAGAACAAACGTAGTTATTTTAGTATTTTCAATTTTGAACTATTAACAAAATTCTGATCTTCAAGTAAATAACTTAAAGAACTAATGTATTAGTTTGAAGATTTTGATTTTAAATTGTCTACTTATTTCTGTTCTTTAAGTAAATAACTAAAAGAACAAAAGTAGTTAGATTATAGCTTTAATTTTAAACTATTAACAAAATGCAGATCTTCAAGTAAATAACTTATAGAACAAAAGTAGTTATTTTAGGGTTTTCAATTTTAAACTATTAGCAAAATTCTGATCTTCAAGTAAATAACTTAAAGAACTAAAGTATTAGTTTGAAGATTTCGATTTTAAATTGTCTACAAATTTCTGTTCTTTAAGTAAATAACTAAAAGGACAATAGTAGTTAGTTTATAGCTTTAATTTTAAACTATTAACAAAATGCTTATTTTCAAGTAAATAACTTATAGACCAGAAGTAGTTAATTTAGAGTTTTTAATTTTAAAATATTAACAAAATGCAGATCTTCAAGTTAATAACTTATAGAACAAAAGTAGTTATTTTAGGGTTTTCAATTTTAAACTATTAACAAAATTCTGATCTTCAAGTAAATAACTTACAGACCAGAAGTAGTTAATTTATAGTTTTTAATTTTAAACTATTAAAAAAATTCTGATCTTCATGTAAATAACTTATAGAACAGAAGTAGTTAATTTAGAGTTTTTAATTTTAAACTATTAACAAAAAGCAGATCTTCAAGTAAATAACTTAGAGAACAAAATTAGTTATTTTAGGGTTTTTAATTTTAAACTATTAACAAAATTCTGATCTTCAAGTAAATAACTTATAGAACAGAAGTAGTTAATTTAGAGTTTTTAATTTTAAACTATTAACAAAATGCAGATCTTCAAGTAAACAACTTATAGAACAAAAATAGTTATTTTAGGGTTTTCAATTTTAAACTATTAACAAAATTCTGATCTTCATGTAAATAACTTATAGAACAGAAGTAGTTAATTTAGAGTTTTTAATTTTAAACTATTAACAAAATGCAGATCTTCAAGTAAATAACTTATAGAACAAAAGTAATTATTTTAGGGTTTTCAATTTTAAACTATTAACAAAATTCTGATCTTCAAGTAAATAACTTAAAAGGAACTAAAGTATTAGTTAGAAGATTTTTATTTTAAATTGCTACAAAATTCTGTTCTTCAAGTAAATAACTTATAGAACAAAAGTAGGTATTTTAGAGTTTTCAATTTTAAACTATTAACAAAATGCAGATGTTTAAGTAAATAACTTATAGAACAAAAATAGTTATTTTAGGGTTTTCAATTTTAAACTATTCACAAAATTCTGATCTTCATGTAAATAACTTATAGAACAAACGTAGTTATTTTAGTATTTTCAATTTTGAACTATTAACAAAATTCTGATCTTCAAGTAAATAACTTAAAGAACTAATGTATTAGTTTGAAGATTTTGATTTTAAATTGTCTACTTATTTCTGTTCTTTAAGTAAATAACTAAAAGAACAAAAGTATTAGTTTGAAGATTTCGATTTTAAATTGCTACAAAATTCTGTTCTTCGTAAATAACTTATAGAACAAAAGTAGTTATTTTAGGATTTTCAATTTTAAACTATTAACAAAATTCTGATCTTCAAGTAAATAACTTAAGGAACTAAAGTATTAGTTAGAAGATTTTGATTTTAAATTGCTACAAAATTCTGTTCTTCGTAAATAACTTATAGAACAAAAGTAGTTATTTTAGGATTTTCAATTTTAAACTATTAACAAAATTCTGATCTTCAAGTAAATAACTTAAGGAACTAAAGTATTAGTTAGAAGATTTTGATTTTAAATTGCTACAAAATTCTGTTCTTCAAGTAAATAACTTATAGAACAAAAGTAGTTATTTGAGGGTTTTCAATTTTAAACTATTAACAAAATTCTGATCTTCAAGTAAATAACTTAAGGAACTAAAGTATTAGTTAGAAGATTTTGATTTTAAATTGCTACAAAATTCTGTTCTTCGTAAATAACTTATAGAACAAAAGTAGTTATTTTAGGATTTTCAATTTTAAACTATTAACAAAATTCTGATCTTCAAGTAAATAACTTAAGGAACTAAAGTATTAGTTAGAAGATTTTGATTTTAATTTGCTACAAAATTCTGTTCTTCAAGTAAATAACTTATAGAACAAAAGTAGTTATTTGAGGGTTTTCAATTTTAAACTATTAACAAAATTCTGATCTTCATGTAAATAACTTATAGAACAAACGTAGTTATTTTAGTATTTTCAATTTTGAACTATTAACAACATTCTGATCTTCAAGTAAATAACTTAAAGAACTAATGTATTAGTTTGAAGATTTTGATTTTAAATTGTCTACTTATTTCTGTTCTTTAAGTAAATAACTAAAAGAACAAAAGTAGTTAGATTATAGCTTTAATTTTAAACTATTAACAAAATGCAGATCTTCAAGTAAATAACTTATAGAACAAAAGTAGTTATTTTAGGGTTTTCAATTTTAAACTATTAGCAAAATTCTGATCTTCAAGTAAATAACTTAAAGAACTAAAGTATTAGTTTGAAGATTTCGATTTTAAATTGTCTACAAATTTCTGTTCTTTAAGTAAATAACTAAAAGGACAATAGTAGTTAGTTTATAGCTTTAATTTTAAACTATTAACAAAATGCTTATTTTCAAGTAAATAACTTATAGACCAGAAGTAGTTAATTTAGAGTTTTTAATTTTAAAATATTAACAAAATGCAGATCTTCAAGTTAATAACTTATAGAACAAAAGTAGTTATTTTAGGGTTTTCAATTTAAAACTATTAACAAAATTCTGATCTTCAAGTAAATAACTTACAGACCAGAAGTAGTTAATTTATAGTTTTTAATTTTAAACTATTAAAAAAATTCTGATCTTCATGTAAATAACTTATAGAACAGAAGTAGTTAATTTAGAGTTTTTAATTTTAAACTATTAACAAAAAGCAGATCTTCAAGTAAATAACTTAGAGAACAAAATTAGTTATTTTAGGGTTTTTAATTTTAAACTATTAACAAAATTCTGATCTTCAAGTAAATAACTTATAGAACAGAAGTAGTTAATTTAGAGTTTTTAATTTTAAACTATTAACAAAATGCAGATCTTCAAGTAAACAACTTATAGAACAAAAATAGTTATTTTAGGGTTTTCAATTTTAAACTATTAACAAAATTCTGATCTTCATGTAAATAACTTATAGAACAGAAGTAGTTAATTTAGAGTTTTTAATTTTAAACTATTAACAAAATGCAGATCTTCAAGTAAATAACTTATAGAACAAAAGTAATTATTTTAGGGTTTTCAATTTTAAACTATTAACAAAATTCTGATCTTCAAGTAAATAACTTAAAAGGAACTAAAGTATTAGTTAGAAGATTTTTATTTTAAATTGCTACAAAATTCTGTTCTTCAAGTAAATAACTTATAGAACAAAAGTAGGTATTTTAGAGTTTTCAATTTTAAACTATTAACAAAATGCAGATGTTTAAGTAAATAACTTATAGAACAAAAATAGTTATTTTAGGGTTTTCAATTTTAAACTATTCACAAAATTCTGATCTTCATGTAAATAACTTATAGAACAAACGTAGTTATTTTAGTATTTTCAATTTTGAACTATTAACAAAATTCTGATCTTCAAGTAAATAACTTAAAGAACTAATGTATTAGTTTGAAGATTTTGATTTTAAATTGTCTACTTATTTCTGTTCTTTAAGTAAATAACTAAAAGAACAAAAGTATTAGTTTGAAGATTTCGATTTTAAATTGCTACAAAATTCTGTTCTTCGTAAATAACTTATAGAACAAAAGTAGTTATTTTAGGATTTTCAATTTTAAACTATTAACAAAATTCTGATCTTCAAGTAAATAACTTAAGGAACTAAAGTATTAGTTAGAAGATTTTGATTTTAAATTGCTACAAAATTCTGTTCTTCGTAAATAACTTATAGAACAAAAGTAGTTATTTTAGGATTTTCAATTTTAAACTATTAACAAAATTCTGATCTTCAAGTAAATAACTTAAGGAACTAAAGTATTAGTTAGAAGATTTTGATTTTAAATTGCTACAAAATTCTGTTCTTCAAGTAAATAACTTATAGAACAAAAGTAGTTATTTGAGGGTTTTCAATTTTAAACTATTAACAAAATTCTGATCTTCAAGTAAATAACTTAAGGAACTAAAGTATTAGTTAGAAGATTTTGATTTTAAATTGCTACAAAATTCTGTTCTTCGTAAATAACTTATAGAACAAAAGTAGTTATTTTAGGATTTTCAATTTTAAACTATTAACAAAATTCTGATCTTCAAGTAAATAACTTAAGGAACTAAAGTATTAGTTAGAAGATTTTGATTTTAATTTGCTACAAAATTCTGTTCTTCAAGTAAATAACTTATAGAACAAAAGTAGTTATTTGAGGGTTTTCAATTTTAAACTATTAACAAAATTCTGATCTTCATGTAAATAACTTATAGAACAAACGTAGTTATTTTAGTATTTTCAATTTTGAACTATTAACAAAATTCTGATCTTCAAGTAAATAACTTAAAGAACTAATGTATTAGTTTGAAGATTTTGATTTTAAATTGTCTACTTATTTCTGTTCTTTAAGTAAATAACTAAAAGAACAAAAGTAGTTAGATTATAGCTTTAATTTTAAACTATTAACAAAATGCAGATCTTCAAGTAAATAACTTATAGAACAAAAGTAGTTATTTTAGGGTTTTCAATTTTAAACTATTAGCAAAATTCTGATCTTCAAGTAAATAACTTAAAGAACTAAAGTATTAGTTTGAAGATTTCGATTTTAAATTGTCTACAAATTTCTGTTCTTTAAGTAAATAACTAAAAGGACAATAGTAGTTAGTTTATAGCTTTAATTTTAAACTATTAACAAAATGCTTATTTTCAAGTAAATAACTTATAGACCAGAAGTAGTTAATTTAGAGTTTTTAATTTTAAAATATTAACAAAATGCAGATCTTCAAGTTAATAACTTATAGAACAAAAGTAGTTATTTTAGGGTTTTCAATTTTAAACTATTAACAAAATTCTGATCTTCAAGTAAATAACTTACAGACCAGAAGTAGTTAATTTATAGTTTTTAATTTTAAACTATTAAAAAAATTCTGATCTTCATGTAAATAACTTATAGAACAGAAGTAGTTAATTTAGAGTTTTTAATTTTAAACTATTAACAAAAAGCAGATCTTCAAATAAATAACTTAGAGAACAAAATTAGTTATTTTAGGGTTTTTAATTTTAAACTATTAACAAAATTCTGATCTTCAAGTAAATAACTTATAGAACAGAAGTAGTTAATTTAGAGTTTTTAATTTTAAACTATTAACAAAATGCAGATCTTCAAGTAAACAACTTATAGAACAAAAATAGTTATTTTAGGGTTTTCAATTTTAAACTATTAACAAAATTCTGATCTTCATGTAAATAACTTATAGAACAGAAGTAGTTAATTTAGAGTTTTTAATTTTAAACTATTAACAAAATGCAGATCTTCAAGTAAATAACTTATAGAACAAAAGTAATTATTTTAGGGTTTTCAATTTTAAACTATTAACAAAATTCTGATCTTCAAGTAAATAACTTATAGAACAGAAGTAGTTAATTTAGAGTTTTCAATTTTAAACTATTAACAAAATTCTGATCTTTAAGTAAATAATTTATAGAACAGAAGTAGTTAATTTAGAGTTTTTAATTTTAAACTATTAACAAAATCCAGATCTTCAAGTAAATAACTTATAGAACAAACGTAGTTATTTTAATATTTTCAATTTTGAACTATTAACAAAATTCTGATCTTCAAGTAAATAACTTAAAGAACTAAAGTATTAGTTTGAAGATTTTGATTTTAAATTGTCTACATATTTCTGTTCTTTAAGTAAATAACTAAAAGAACAAAAGTAGTTAGATTATAGCTTTAATTTTAAACTATTAACAAAATGCAGATCTTCAAGTAAATAACTTATAGAACAAAAGTAGTTATTTTAGGGTTTTCAATTTTAAACTATTAGCAAAATTCTGATCTTCAAGTAAATAACTTAAAGAACTAAAGTATTAGTTTGAAGATTTCGATTTTAAATTGTCTACAAATTTCTGTTCTATAAGTAAATAACTAAAAGGACAATAGTAGTTAGTTTATAGCTTTAATTTTAAACTATTATCAAAATGCTGATTTTCAAGTAAATAACTTATAGACCAGAAGTAGTTAATTTAGAGTTTTTAATTTTAAAATATTAACAAAATGCAGATCTTCAAGTTAATAACTTATAGAACAAAAGTAGTTGTTTTAGGGTTTTCAATTTTAAACTATTAACAAAATTCTGATCTTCAAGTAAATAACTTACAGACCAGAAGTAGTTAATTTATAGTTTTTAATTTTAAACTATTAACAAAATTCTGATCTTCATGTAAATAACTTATAGAACAGAAGTAGTTAATTTAGAGTTTTTAATTTTAACTATTAACAAAATGCAGATCTACAAGTAAATAACTTATAGAACAAACGTAGTTATTTTAGTATTTTCAATTTTGAACTATTAACAAAATTCTGATCTTCTAGTAAATAACTTAAAGAACTAAAGTATTAGTTTGAAGATTTTGATTTTAAATTGTCTACATATTTCTCTTCTTTAAGTAAATAACTAAAAGAACAAAAGTAGTTAGAGTATAGCTTTAATTTTAAACTATTAACAAAATGCAGATCTTCAAGTAAATAACTTAAAGAACTAAAGTATTAATTTGAAGATTTCGATTTAAAATTGTCTACAAATTTCTGTTCTTTAAGTAAATAACTAAAAGAACAAAAGTAGTTAGTTTATAGCTTTAATTTCAAACTATTAACAAAATACTGATTTTCAAGTAAATAACTTATAGACCAGAAGTAGTTAATTTAGAGTTTTTAATTTTAAACTATTAACAAAATGCTGATCTTCAAGTAAATAACTTATAGAATAAAAGTAGTTATTTCAGGGTTTTCAATTTTAAACTATTAACAAAATTCTGATCTTCAAGTAAATAACTTATAGAACAGAAGTAGTTAATTTAGAGTTGTCAATTTTAAACTATTAACAAAATTCTGATCTTTAAGTAAATAACTTATAGAACAGAAGTAGTTAATTTAGAGTTTTTAATTTTAAACTATTAACAAAATCCAGATCTTCAAGTAAATAACTTATAGAACAAACGTAGTTATTTTAATATTTTCAATTTTGAACTATTAACAAAATTCTGATCTTCAAGTAAATAACTTAAAGAACTAAAGTATTAGTTTGAAGATTTTGATTTTAAATTGTCTACATATTTCTGTTCTTTAAGTAAATAACTAAAAGAACAAAAGTAGTTAGATTATAGCTTTAATTTTAAACTATTAGCAAAATTCTGATCTTCAAGTAATTACTTAAAGAACTAAAGTATTAGTTTGAAGATTTCGATTTTAAATTGTCTACAAATTTCTGTTCTATAAGTAAATAACTAAAAGGACAATAGTAGTTAGTTTATAGCTTTAATTTTAAACTATTATCAAAATGCTGATTTTCAAGTAAATAACTTATAGACCAGAAGTAGTTAATTTAGAGTTTTTAATTTTAAAATATTAACAAAATGCAGATCTTCAAGTTAATAACTTATAGAACAAAAGTAGTTATTTTAGGGTTTTCAATTTTAAACTATTAACAAAATTCTGATCTTCAAGTAAATAACTTACAGACCAGAAGTAGTTAATTTAGAGTTTTTAATTTTAAACTATTAACAAAATGCTGATCTTCAAGTAAATAACTTATAGAACAGAAGTAGTTAATTCAGAGTTTTTAATTTTAAACTATTAACAAAATGCAGATCTTCAAGTAAACAACTTATAGAACAAAAGTAGTTATTTTAGGGTTTTCAATTTTAAACTATTAACAAAATTCTGATCTTCAAGTAAATAACTTATAGAACAGAAGTAGTTAATTTAGAGTTTTTAATTTTAAACTATTAACAAAATGCAGATCTTCAAGTAAATAACTTATAGAACAAAAGTAGTTATTTTAGGGTTTTCAATTTTAAACTATTAACAACATTCTGATCTTCAAGTAAATAACTTATAGAACTGAAGTAGTTAATTTAGAGTTTTTAATTTTAAACTATTAACAAAATGCAGATCTTCAAGTAAATAACTTATAGAACAAAAATAGTTATTTTAGGGTTTTCAATTTTAAACTATTAACAAAATTCTGATCTTCAAGTAAATATCTTATAGAACAGAAGTAGGTAATTTAGAGTTTTAAATTTTAAACTATTAACAAAATGCAGATCTTCAAGTAATTAACTTATAGAACAGAAGTAGTTAATTTAGAGTTTTTAATTTTAAACTATTAACAAAATGCAGATCTTCAAGTAAATAACTTATAGAACAGAAGTAGTTAATTTAGAGTTTTTAATTTTAAACTATTAACAAAATGCTGATCTTCAAGTAAATAACTTATAGAACAGAAGTAGTTAATTTAGAGTTTTTAATTTTAAACTATTAACAAAATGCAGATCTTCAAGTAAATAACTTATAGAACAAAAGTAGTTATTTTAGGGTTTTCAATTTTAAACTATTAACAACATTCTGATCTTCAAGTAAATAACTTATAGAACTAAAGTATTAGTTAGAAGATTTTGATTTTAAATTGCTACAAAATTCTGTTCTTCGTAAATAACTTATAGAACAAAAGTAGTTATTTTAGGATTTTCAATTTTAAACTATTAACAAAATTCTGATCTTCAAGTAAATAACTTAAGGAACTAAAGTATTAGTTAGAAGATTTTTATTTTAAATTGCTACAAAATTCTGTTCTTCAAGTAAATAACTTATAGAACAAAAGTAGTTAATTGAGGGTTTTCAATTTTAAACTACTAACAAAATTCTGATCTTCAAGTAAATAACTTAAAAGGAACTAAAGTATTAGTTAGAAGATTTTTATTTTAAATTGCTACAAAATTCTGTTCTTCAAGTAAATAACTTATAGAACAAAAGTAGGTATTTTAGAGTTTTCAATTTTAAACTATTAACAAAATGCAGATGTTTAAGTAAATAACTTATAGAACAAAAATAGTTATTTTAGGGTTTTCAATTTTAAACTATTAACAAAATTCTGATCTTCATGTAAATAACTTATAGAACAAACGTAGTTATTTTAGTATTTTCAATTTTGAACTATTAACAAAATTCTGATCTTCAAGTAAATAACTTAAAGAACTAATGTATTAGTTTGAAGATTTTGATTTTAAATTGTCTACTTATTTCTGTTCTTTAAGTAAATAACTAAAAGAACAAAAGTAGTTAGATTATAGCTTTAATTTTAAACTATTAACAAAATGCAGATCTTCAAGTAAATAACTTATAGAACAAAAGTAGTTATTTTAGGGTTTTCAATTTTAAACTATTAGCAAAATTCTGATCTTCAAGTAAATAACTTAAAGAACTAAAGTATTAGTTTGAAGATTTCGATTTTAAATTGTCTACAAATTTCTGTTCTTTAAGTAAATAACTAAAAGGACAATAGTAGTTAGTTTATAGCTTTAATTTTAAACTATTAACAAAATGCTTATTTTCAAGTAAATAACTTATAGACCAGAAGTAGTTAATTTAGAGTTTTTAATTTTAAAATATTAACAAAATGCAGATCTTCAAGTTAATAACTTATAGAACAAAAGTAGTTATTTTAGGGTTTTCAATTTTAAACTATTAACAAAATTCTGATCTTCAAGTAAATAACTTACAGACCAGAAGTAGTTAATTTATAGTTTTTAATTTTAAACTATTAAAAAAATTCTGATCTTCATGTAAATAACTTATAGAACAGAAGTAGTTAATTTAGAGTTTTTAATTTTAAACTATTAACAAAAAGCAGATCTTCAAGTAAATAACTTAGAGAACAAAATTAGTTATTTTAGGGTTTTTAATTTTAAACTATTAACAAAATTCTGATCTTCAAGTAAATAACTTATAGAACAGAAGTAGTTAATTTAGAGTTTTTAATTTTAAACTATTAACAAAATGCAGATCTTCAAGTAAACAACTTATAGAACAAAAATAGTTATTTTAGGGTTTTCAATTTTAAACTATTAACAAAATTCTGATCTTCATGTAAATAACTTATAGAACAGAAGTAGTTAATTTAGAGTTTTTAATTTTAAACTATTAACAAAATGCAGATCTTCAAGTAAATAACTTATAGAACAAAAGTAATTATTTTAGGGTTTTCAATTTTAAACTATTAACAAAATTCTGATCTTCAAGTAAATAACTTAAAAGGAACTAAAGTATTAGTTAGAAGATTTTTATTTTAAATTGCTACAAAATTCTGTTCTTCAAGTAAATAACTTATAGAACAAAAGTAGGTATTTTAGAGTTTTCAATTTTAAACTATTAACAAAATGCAGATGTTTAAGTAAATAACTTATAGAACAAAAATAGTTATTTTAGGGTTTTCAATTTTAAACTATTCACAAAATTCTGATCTTCATGTAAATAACTTATAGAACAAACGTAGTTATTTTAGTATTTTCAATTTTGAACTATTAACAAAATTCTGATCTTCAAGTAAATAACTTAAAGAACTAATGTATTAGTTTGAAGATTTTGATTTTAAATTGTCTACTTATTTCTGTTCTTTAAGTAAATAACTAAAAGAACAAAAGTATTAGTTTGAAGATTTCGATTTTAAATTGCTACAAAATTCTGTTCTTCGTAAATAACTTATAGAACAAAAGTAGTTATTTTAGGATTTTCAATTTTAAACTATTAACAAAATTCTGATCTTCAAGTAAATAACTTAAGGAACTAAAGTATTAGTTAGAAGATTTTGATTTTAAATTGCTACAAAATTCTGTTCTTCGTAAATAACTTATAGAACAAAAGTAGTTATTTTAGGATTTTCAATTTTAAACTATTAACAAAATTCTGATCTTCAAGTAAATAACTTAAGGAACTAAAGTATTAGTTAGAAGATTTTGATTTTAAATTGCTACAAAATTCTGTTCTTCAAGTAAATAACTTATAGAACAAAAGTAGTTATTTGAGGGTTTTCAATTTTAAACTATTAACAAAATTCTGATCTTCAAGTAAATAACTTAAGGAACTAAAGTATTAGTTAGAAGATTTTGATTTTAAATTGCTACAAAATTCTGTTCTTCGTAAATAACTTATAGAACAAAAGTAGTTATTTTAGGATTTTCAATTTTAAACTATTAACAAAATTCTGATCTTCAAGTAAATAACTTAAGGAACTAAAGTATTAGTTAGAAGATTTTGATTTTAATTTGCTACAAAATTCTGTTCTTCAAGTAAATAACTTATAGAACAAAAGTAGTTATTTGAGGGTTTTCAATTTTAAACTATTAACAAAATTCTGATCTTCATGTAAATAACTTATAGAACAAACGTAGTTATTTTAGTATTTTCAATTTTGAACTATTAACAAAATTCTGATCTTCAAGTAAATAACTTAAAGAACTAATGTATTAGTTTGAAGATTTTGATTTTAAATTGTCTACTTATTTCTGTTCTTTAAGTAAATAACTAAAAGAACAAAAGTAGTTAGATTATAGCTTTAATTTTAAACTATTAACAAAATGCAGATCTTCAAGTAAATAACTTATAGAACAAAAGTAGTTATTTTAGGGTTTTCAATTTTAAACTATTAGCAAAATTCTGATCTTCAAGTAAATAACTTAAAGAACTAAAGTATTAGTTTGAAGATTTCGATTTTAAATTGTCTACAAATTTCTGTTCTTTAAGTAAATAACTAAAAGGACAATAGTAGTTAGTTTATAGCTTTAATTTTAAACTATTAACAAAATGCTTATTTTCAAGTAAATAACTTATAGACCAGAAGTAGTTAATTTAGAGTTTTTAATTTTAAAATATTAACAAAATGCAGATCTTCAAGTTAATAACTTATAGAACAAAAGTAGTTATTTTAGGGTTTTCAATTTTAAACTATTAACAAAATTCTGATCTTCAAGTAAATAACTTACAGACCAGAAGTAGTTAATTTATAGTTTTTAATTTTAAACTATTAAAAAAATTCTGATCTTCATGTAAATAACTTATAGAACAGAAGTAGTTAATTTAGAGTTTTTAATTTTAAACTATTAACAAAAAGCAGATCTTCAAGTAAATAACTTAGAGAACAAAATTAGTTATTTTAGGGTTTTTAATTTTAAACTATTAACAAAATTCTGATCTTCAAGTAAATAACTTATAGAACAGAAGTAGTTAATTTAGAGTTTTTAATTTTAAACTATTAACAAAATGCAGATCTTCAAGTAAACAACTTATAGAACAAAAATAGTTATTTTAGGGTTTTCAATTTTAAACTATTAACAAAATTCTGATCTTCATGTAAATAACTTATAGAACAGAAGTAGTTAATTTAGAGTTTTTAATTTTAAACTATTAACAAAATGCAGATCTTCAAGTAAATAACTTATAGAACAAAAGTAATTATTTTAGGGTTTTCAATTTTAAACTATTAACAAAATTCTGATCTTCAAGTAAATAACTTAAAAGGAACTAAAGTATTAGTTAGAAGATTTTTATTTTAAATTGCTACAAAATTCTGTTCTTCAAGTAAATAACTTATAGAACAAAAGTAGGTATTTTAGAGTTTTCAATTTTAAACTATTAACAAAATGCAGATGTTTAAGTAAATAACTTATAGAACAAAAATAGTTATTTTAGGGTTTTCAATTTTAAACTATTCACAAAATTCTGATCTTCATGTAAATAACTTATAGAACAAACGTAGTTATTTTAGTATTTTCAATTTTGAACTATTAACAAAATTCTGATCTTCAAGTAAATAACTTAAAGAACTAATGTATTAGTTTGAAGATTTTGATTTTAAATTGTCTACTTATTTCTGTTCTTTAAGTAAATAACTAAAAGAACAAAAGTATTAGTTTGAAGATTTCGATTTTAAATTGCTACAAAATTCTGTTCTTCGTAAATAACTTATAGAACAAAAGTAGTTATTTTAGGATTTTCAATTTTAAACTATTAACAAAATTCTGATCTTCAAGTAAATAACTTAAGGAACTAAAGTATTAGTTAGAAGATTTTGATTTTAAATTGCTACAAAATTCTGTTCTTCGTAAATAACTTATAGAACAAAAGTAGTTATTTTAGGATTTTCAATTTTAAACTATTAACAAAATTCTGATCTTCAAGTAAATAACTTAAGGAACTAAAGTATTAGTTAGAAGATTTTGATTTTAAATTGCTACAAAATTCTGTTCTTCAAGTAAATAACTTATAGAACAAAAGTAGTTATTTGAGGGTTTTCAATTTTAAACTATTAACAAAATTCTGATCTTCAAGTAAATAACTTAAGGAACTAAAGTATTAGTTAGAAGATTTTGATTTTAAATTGCTACAAAATTCTGTTCTTCGTAAATAACTTATAGAACAAAAGTAGTTATTTTAGGATTTTCAATTTTAAACTATTAACAAAATTCTGATCTTCAAGTAAATAACTTAAGGAACTAAAGTATTAGTTAGAAGATTTTGATTTTAATTTGCTACAAAATTCTGTTCTTCAAGTAAATAACTTATAGAACAAAAGTAGTTATTTGAGGGTTTTCAATTTTAAACTATTAACAAAATTCTGATCTTCATGTAAATAACTTATAGAACAAACGTAGTTATTTTAGTATTTTCAATTTTGAACTATTAACAAAATTCTGATCTTCAAGTAAATAACTTAAAGAACTAATGTATTAGTTTGAAGATTTTGATTTTAAATTGTCTACTTATTTCTGTTCTTTAAGTAAATAACTAAAAGAACAAAAGTAGTTAGATTATAGCTTTAATTTTAAACTATTAACAAAATGCAGATCTTCAAGTAAATAACTTATAGAACAAAAGTAGTTATTTTAGGGTTTTCAATTTTAAACTATTAGCAAAATTCTGATCTTCAAGTAAATAACTTAAAGAACTAAAGTATTAGTTTGAAGATTTCGATTTTAAATTGTCTACAAATTTCTGTTCTTTAAGTAAATAACTAAAAGGACAATAGTAGTTAGTTTATAGCTTTAATTTTAAACTATTAACAAAATGCTTATTTTCAAGTAAATAACTTATAGACCAGAAGTAGTTAATTTAGAGTTTTTAATTTTAAAATATTAACAAAATGCAGATCTTCAAGTTAATAACTTATAGAACAAAAGTAGTTATTTTAGGGTTTTCAATTTTAAACTATTAACAAAATTCTGATCTTCAAGTAAATAACTTACAGACCAGAAGTAGTTAATTTATAGTTTTTAATTTTAAACTATTAAAAAAATTCTGATCTTCATGTAAATAACTTATAGAACAGAAGTAGTTAATTTAGAGTTTTTAATTTTAAACTATTAACAAAAAGCAGATCTTCAAGTAAATAACTTAGAGAACAAAATTAGTTATTTTAGGGTTTTTAATTTTAAACTATTAACAAAATTCTGATCTTCAAGTAAATAACTTATAGAACAGAAGTAGTTAATTTAGAGTTTTTAATTTTAAACTATTAACAAAATGCAGATCTTCAAGTAAACAACTTATAGAACAAAAATAGTTATTTTAGGGTTTTCAATTTTAAACTATTAACAAAATTCTGATCTTCATGTAAATAACTTATAGAACAGAAGTAGTTAATTTAGAGTTTTTAATTTTAAACTATTAACAAAATGCAGATCTTCAAGTAAATAACTTATAGAACAAAAGTAATTATTTTAGGGTTTTCAATTTTAAACTATTAACAAAATTCTGATCTTCAAGTAAATAACTTAAAAGGAACTAAAGTATTAGTTAGAAGATTTTTATTTTAAATTGCTACAAAATTCTGTTCTTCAAGTAAATAACTTATAGAACAAAAGTAGGTATTTTAGAGTTTTCAATTTTAAACTATTAACAAAATGCAGATGTTTAAGTAAATAACTTATAGAACAAAAATAGTTATTTTAGGGTTTTCAATTTTAAACTATTCACAAAATTCTGATCTTCATGTAAATAACTTATAGAACAAACGTAGTTATTTTAGTATTTTCAATTTTGAACTATTAACAAAATTCTGATCTTCAAGTAAATAACTTAAAGAACTAATGTATTAGTTTGAAGATTTTGATTTTAAATTGTCTACTTATTTCTGTTCTTTAAGTAAATAACTAAAAGAACAAAAGTATTAGTTTGAAGATTTCGATTTTAAATTGCTACAAAATTCTGTTCTTCGTAAATAACTTATAGAACAAAAGTAGTTATTTTAGGATTTTCAATTTTAAACTATTAACAAAATTCTGATCTTCAAGTAAATAACTTAAGGAACTAAAGTATTAGTTAGAAGATTTTGATTTTAAATTGCTACAAAATTCTGTTCTTCAAGTAAATAACTTATAGAACAAAAGTAGTTATTTGAGGGTTTTCAATTTTAAACTATTAACAAAATTCTGATCTTCAAGTAAATAACTTAAGGAACTAAAGTATTAGTTAGAAGATTTTGATTTTAAATTGCTACAAAATTCTGTTCTTCGTAAATAACTTATAGAACAAAAGTAGTTATTTTAGGATTTTCAATTTTAAACTATTAACAAAATTCTGATCTTCAAGTAAATAACTTAAGGAACTAAAGTATTAGTTAGAAGATTTTGATTTTAATTTGCTACAAAATTCTGTTCTTCAAGTAAATAACTTATAGAACAAAAGTAGTTATTTGAGGGTTTTCAATTTTAAACTATTAACAAAATTCTGATCTTCATGTAAATAACTTATAGAACAAACGTAGTTATTTTAGTATTTTCAATTTTGAACTATTAACAAAATTCTGATCTTCAAGTAAATAACTTAAAGAACTAATGTATTAGTTTGAAGATTTTGATTTTAAATTGTCTACTTATTTCTGTTCTTTAAGTAAATAACTAAAAGAACAAAAGTAGTTAGATTATAGCTTTAATTTTAAACTATTAACAAAATGCAGATCTTCAAGTAAATAACTTATAGAACAAAAGTAGTTATTTTAGGGTTTTCAATTTTAAACTATTAGCAAAATTCTGATCTTCAAGTAAATAACTTAAAGAACTAAAGTATTAGTTTGAAGATTTCGATTTTAAATTGTCTACAAATTTCTGTTCTTTAAGTAAATAACTAAAAGGACAATAGTAGTTAGTTTATAGCTTTAATTTTAAACTATTAACAAAATGCTTATTTTCAAGTAAATAACTTATAGACCAGAAGTAGTTAATTTAGAGTTTTTAATTTTAAAATATTAACAAAATGCAGATCTTCAAGTTAATAACTTATAGAACAAAAGTAGTTATTTTAGGGTTTTCAATTTTAAACTATTAACAAAATTCTGATCTTCAAGTAAATAACTTACAGACCAGAAGTAGTTAATTTATAGTTTTTAATTTTAAACTATTAAAAAAATTCTGATCTTCATGTAAATAACTTATAGAACAGAAGTAGTTAATTTAGAGTTTTTAATTTTAAACTATTAACAAAAAGCAGATCTTCAAATAAATAACTTAGAGAACAAAATTAGTTATTTTAGGGTTTTTAATTTTAAACTATTAACAAAATTCTGATCTTCAAGTAAATAACTTATAGAACAGAAGTAGTTAATTTAGAGTTTTTAATTTTAAACTATTAACAAAATGCAGATCTTCAAGTAAACAACTTATAGAACAAAAATAGTTATTTTAGGGTTTTCAATTTTAAACTATTAACAAAATTCTGATCTTCATGTAAATAACTTATAGAACAGAAGTAGTTAATTTAGAGTTTTTAATTTTAAACTATTAACAAAATGCAGATCTTCAAGTAAATAACTTATAGAACAAAAGTAATTATTTTAGGGTTTTCAATTTTAAACTATTAACAAAATTCTGATCTTCAAGTAAATAACTTAAAAGGAACTAAAGTATTAGTTAGAAGATTTTTATTTTAAATTGCTACAAAATTCTGTTCTTCAAGTAAATAACTTATAGAACAAAAGTAGGTATTTTAGAGTTTTCAATTTTAAACTATTAACAAAATGCAGATGTTTAAGTAAATAACTTATAGAACAAAAATAGTTATTTTAGGGTTTTCAATTTTAAACTATTCACAAAATTCTGATCTTCATGTAAATAACTTATAGAACAAACGTAGTTATTTTAGTATTTTCAATTTTGAACTATTAACAAAATTCTGATCTTCAAGTAAATAACTTAAAGAACTAATGTATTAGTTTGAAGATTTTGATTTTAAATTGTCTACTTATTTCTGTTCTTTAAGTAAATAACTAAAAGAACAAAAGTATTAGTTTGAAGATTTCGATTTTAAATTGCTACAAAATTCTGTTCTTCGTAAATAACTTATAGAACAAAAGTAGTTATTTTAGGATTTTCAATTTTAAACTATTAACAAAATTCTGATCTTCAAGTAAATAACTTAAGGAACTAAAGTATTAGTTAGAAGATTTTGATTTTAAATTGCTACAAAATTCTGTTCTTCGTAAATAACTTATAGAACAAAAGTAGTTATTTTAGGATTTTCAATTTTAAACTATTAACAAAATTCTGATCTTCAAGTAAATAACTTAAGGAACTAAAGTATTAGTTAGAAGATTTTGATTTTAAATTGCTACAAAATTCTGTTCTTCAAGTAAATAACTTATAGAACAAAAGTAGTTATTTGAGGGTTTTCAATTTTAAACTATTAACAAAATTCTGATCTTCAAGTAAATAACTTAAGGAACTAAAGTATTAGTTAGAAGATTTTTATTTTAAATTGCTACAAAATTCTGTTCTTCAAGTAAATAACTTATAGAACAAAAGTAGGTATTTTAGAGTTTTCAATTTTAAACTATTAACAAAATGCAGATGTTTAAGTAAATAACTTATAGAACAAAAATAGTTATTTTAGGGTTTTCAATTTTAAACTATTAACAAAATTCTGATCTTCATGTAAATAACTTATAGAACAGAAGTAGTTAATTTAGAGTTTTTAATTTTAAACTATTAACAAAATTCAGATCTTTAAGTAAATAACTTATAGAACAAAAATAGTTATTTTGATTCTGATTTCTGTTCCTTAAGTAAATAACTAAAGGAACAAAAGTAGTTAGAGTATAGCTTTAATTTTAAACTATCAACAAAATGCAGATCTTCAAGTAAATAACTTATAGAACAAAAGTAGTTATTTTAGGGTTTTCAATTTTAAACTATTAGCAAAATTCTGATCTTCAAGTAAATAACTTAAAGAACTAAATTATTAGTTAGAAGATTTTGATTTTAAATTGCTTCAAAATTCTTTTCTTCAAGTAAATAACTTATAGAACAAAAGTAGTTATTTTAGGGTTTTCAATTTTAAACTATTAACAAAATTCTGATCTTCAAGTAAATAACTTAAGGAACTAAAGTATTAGTTAGAAGTTTTTTATTTTAAATTGCTACAAAATTCTGTTCTTCATGTAAATAACTTATAGAACAAAAGTAGTTATTTTAGAGTTTTCAATTTTAAACTATTAAGAAAATTCTGATCTTCAAGTAAATAACTTATAGAACAGAAGTAGTTAATTTAGAGTTTTTAAATTTAAACTATTAACAAAATGCATATCTTCAAGTAAATAACTTATAGAACAAAAGTAGTTATTTTAGGGTTTTCAATTTTAAACTATTAACAAAATTCTGATCTTCATGTAAATAACTTATAGAACAGAAGTAGTTAATTTAGAGTTTTTAATTTTAAACTATTAACAAAATGCAGATCTTCAAGTAAATAACTTATAGAACAAAAGTAGTTATTTTAGGGTTTTCAATTTTAAACTATTAACAAAATTCTGATCTTCAAGTAAATAACTTAAGGAACCAAAGTATTAGTTAGTAGATTTTTATTTTAAAGTGCTACAAAATTCTGTTCTTCAAGTAAATAACTTATAGAACAAAAGTAGGTATTTCAGAGTTTTCAATTTTAAACTATTAACAAAATGCAGATCTTTAAGTCAATAACTTATAGAACAAAAATAGTTATTTTAGGGTTTTCAATTTTAAACTATTAACAAAATTCTGATCTTCATGTAAATAACTTATAGAACAGAAGTAGTTAATTTAGAGTTTTTAATTTTAAACTATTAACAAAATTCAGATCTTTAAGTAAATAACTTATAGAACAAAAATAGTTATTTTAGGGTTTTCAATTTTAAACTATTAACAAAATTCTGATCTTCATGTATATAACTTATAGAACAGAAGTAGTTAATTTAGGGTTTTTAATTTTAAACTATTAACAAAATGCAGATCTTCAAGTAAATAACTTATAGAACAAAAGTAGTTATTTTAGGGTTTTCAATTTTAAACTATTAACAAAATTCTGATCTTCAAGTAAATAACTTAAAGAACTAAAGTATTAGTTTGAAGATTTTGATTTTAAATTGTCTATATATTTCTGTTCTTTAAGTAAATAACTAAAAGAACAATAGTAGTTAGATTATAGCTTTAATTTTAAACTATTAACAAAATGCAAATCTTCAAGTAAATAACTTATAGAACAAAAGTAGTTATTTTAGGGTTTTCAATTTTAAACTACAAAATTCTGATCTTCATGTAAATAACTTATAGAACAGAAGTAGTTAATTTAGAGTTTTTAATTTTAAACTATTAACAAAATGCAGATCTTCAAGTAAATAACTTATAGAACAAAAGTAGTTATTTTAGGGTTTTCAATTTTAAACTATTAACAACATTCTGATCTTCAAGTAAATAACTTAAGGAACTAAAGTATTAGTTAGAAGATTTTTATTTTAAATTGCTACAAAATTCTGTTCTTCAAGTAACTTATAGAAAATAATATAACAATAACTTATAGAACAAAAGTAGTTACTTTAGAGTTTTCAATTTTAAACTATTAAGAAAATTCTGATCTTCAAGTAAATAACTTATAGAACAGAAGTAGTTAATTTAGAGTTTTTAAATTTAAACTATTAACAAAATGCAAATCTTCAAGTAAATAACTTATAGAACAAAAGTAGTTATTTTAGGGTTTTCAATTTTAAACTATTAACAAAATTCTGATCTTCAAGTAAATAACGTAAGGAACTAAAGTATTAGTTAGTAGATTTTTATTTTAAAGTGCTACAAAATTCTGTTCTTCAAGTAAATAACTTATAGAACAAAAGTAGGTATTTCAGAGTTTTCAATTTTAAACTATTAACAAAATGCAGATCTTTAAGTAAATAACTTATAGAACAAAAATAGTTATTTTAGGGTTTTCAATTTTAAACTATTAACAAAATTCTGATCTTCATGTATATAACTTATAGAACAGAAGTAGTTAATTTAGAGTTTTTAATTTTAAACTATTAACAAAATGCAGATCTTCAAGTAAATATCTTATAGAACAAAAGTAGTTATTTTAGGGTTTTCAATTTTAAACTATTAACAAAATACTGATCTTCATATACTTAACTTATAGAACAGAAGTAGTTAATTTAGAGTTTTTAATTTTAAACTATTAGCAAAATTCTGATCTTCAAATAAATAACTTAAAGAACTAAAGTATTAGTTAGAAGATTTTGATTTTACATTGCTACAAAATTCTGTTCTTCAAGTAAATAACTTATAGAACAAAAGTAGTTATTTTAGGGTTTTCAATTTTAAACTATTAACAAAATACTGATCTTCATGTAAATAACTTATAGAACAGAAGTAGTTATTTTAGAGTTTTTAAATTTAAACTATTAACAAAATGCAGATCTTCAAGTAAATAACTTATAGAACAAAAGTAGTTATTTTAGGGTTTTCAATTTTAAACTATTAACAAAATTTTTTTTTGTTTATTTCTTATTATTTACTTCTTCAAGTAAATAACTTGTAGAACAAAAGTAGTTATTTTAGGGTTTTCAATTTTAAACTATTAACAAAATACTGATCTTCATGTAAATAACTTATAGAACAAAAGTAGTTATTTTAGGGTTTTCAATTTTAAACTATTAACAAAATTCTGATCTTCAAGTAAATAACTTAAGGAACTAAAGTATTAGTTAGAAGATTTTGATTTTAAATTGCTACAAAATTCTGTTCTACAAGTAAATAACTTATAGAACAACAGTAGTTATTTTAGAGTTTTCAATTTTAAACTATTAACAATATTCTGATCTTCAAGTAAATAACTTATAGAACAGAAGTAGTTAATTTAGAGTTTTTAATTTTAAACTGTTAACAAAATGCAGATCTTCAAGTAAATAACTTATAGAACAAAAGTAGTTATTTTAGAGTTTTCAATTTTAAACTATTAACAAAATACTGATCTTCATGTAAATAACTTAAAGAACTAAAGTATTAGTTTGAAGACTTCGATTTTAAATTGTCTACAAATTTCTGTTCTTTAAGTAACTAACTAAAAGAACAAAAGTAGTTATATTATAGCTTTAATTTTAAACTATTAACAAAATGCAGATCTTCAAGTAAATAACTTATAGAAAAAAGTAGTTATTATAGGGTTTTCAATTTTAAACTATTAGCAAAATTCTGATCTTCAAGTAAATAACTTATAGAACAGAAGTAGTTAATTTAGAGTTTTTAATTTTAAACTATTAACAAAATGCAGATCTTCAAGTAAATAACTTATAGAACAAAAGTAGTTATTTTAGGGTTTTCAATTTTAAACTATTAACAAAATACTGATCTTCATGCAAATAACTTATTGAACAGAAGTAGTTAATTTAGAGTTTTAAATTTTAAACTATTAACAAAATGCAGATCTTCAAGTAAATAACTTATAGAACAAAAGTAGTTATTTTAGGGTTTTTAATTTTAAATTATTAACAAAATTCTGTTCTTCAAGTAAATAACTTATAGAACAAAAGTAGTTATTTTAGAGTTTTCAATTTTAAACTATTAACAAAATTCTGATCTTCAAGTAAATAACTTATAGAACAGAAGTAGTTAATTTAGAGTTTTTAATTTTAAACTACTAACAAAATGCAGATCTTCAAGCAAATAACTTATAGAACAAAATTAGTTATTTTAGGGTTTTCAATTTTAAACTATTATAAAATTCTGATCTTCATGTAAATAACTTAAAGAACTAAAGTATTAGTTAGAAGATTTTGACTTTACATTGCTACAAAATTCTGTTCTTCAAGTAAATAACCTATAGAACAAAAGTAGTTATTTTAGGGTTTTCAATTTTAAACTATTAACAAAATACTGATCTTCATGTAAATAACTTATTGAACAGAAGTAGTTAATTTAGAGTTTTTAATTTTAAACTATTAACAAAATGCACATCTTCAAGTAAATAACTTATAGAACAAAAGTAGTTATTTTAGGGTTTTTAATTTTAAACTATTAACAAAATTCTGTTCTTCAAGTAAATAACTTATAGAACAAAAGTAGTTATTTTAGAGTTTTCAATTTTAAACTATTAACAAAATTCTGATCTTCAAGTAAATAACTTATAGAACAGAAGTAGTTAATTTAGAGTTTTTAATTTTAAACTACTAACAAAATGCAGATCTTCAAGCAAATAACTTATAGAACAAAATTAGTTATTTTAGGGTTTTCAATTTTAAACTATTATAAAATTCTGATCTTCAAGTAAATAACTTAAAGAACTAAAGTATTAGTTAGAAGATTTTGACTTTACATTGCTACAAAATTCTGTTCTTCAAGTAAATAACTTATAGAACAAAAGTAGTTATTTTAGAGTTTTCAATTTTAAACTATTAACAATATTCTGATCTTCAAGTAAATAACTTATAGAACAGAAGTAGTTAATTTAGAGTTTTTAATTTTAAACTATTAACAAAATGCAGATCTTCAAGTAAATAACTTATAGAACAAAAGTAGTTAATTTAGAGTTTTTAATTTTAAACTATTAACAAAATTCTGTTCTTCAAGTAAATAACTTAAGGAACTAAAGTATTAGTTAGAAGATTTTGATTTTAAATTGCTACAAAATTCTGTTCTACAAGTAAATAACATATAGAACTAAAGTAGTTATTTTAGAGTTTTCAATTTTAAACTATTAACAATATTCTGATCTTCAAGTAAATAACTTATAGAACAAAAGTAGTTATTTTAGGGTTTTTAATTTTAAACTATTAACAAAATGCAGATCTTCAAGTAAATAACTTATAGAACAAAAGTAGTTATTTTAGGGTTTTCAATTTTAAACTATTAACAAAATTCTGATCTTCAAGTAAATAACTTAAGGAACTAAAGTATTAGTTAGAAGATTTTGATTTTAAATTGCTACAAAATTCTGTTCTACAAGTAAATAACTTATAGAACTAAAGTAGTTATTTTAGAGTTTTCAATTTTAAACTATTAACAATATTCTGATCCTCAAGTAAATAACTTATAGAACAAAAGTAGTTATTTTAGGGTTTTCAATTTTAAACTATTAACAAAATTCTGATCTTCAAGTAAATAACTTAAGGAACTAAAGTATTAGTTAGAAGATTTTGATTTTAAATTGCTACAAAATTCTGTTCTACAAGTAAATAACTTATAGAACTAAAATAGTTATTTTAGAGTTTTCAATTTTAAACTATTAACAATATTCTGATCTTCAAGTAAATAACTTATAGAACAAAAGTAGTTATTTTAGGGTTTTCAATTTTAAACTATTAACGTCATTCTGATCTTCAAGTAAATAACTTATAGAACAGAAGTAGTTAATTTAGAGTTTTTAATGTTAAACTATTAACAAAATGCAAATCTTCAAGTAAATAACTTATAGAACAAAAGTAGTTATTTTAGGGTTTTCAATTTTAAACTATTAACAAAATTCTGATCTTCAAGTAAATAACTTAAGGAACTAAAGTATTAGTTAGAAGATTTTGATTTTAAATTGCTACAAAATTCTGTTCTACAAGTAAATAACTTATAGAACTAAAGTAGTTATTTTAGAGTTTTCAATTTTAAACTATTAACAATATTCTGATCTTCAAGTAAATAACTTATAGAACAAAAGTAGTTATTTTAGGGTTTTCAATTTTAAACTATTAACAAAGTTCTGATCTTCAAGTGAATAACTTAAGGAACTAAAGTATTAGTTAGAAGATTTTGATTTTAAATTGCTACAAAATTCTGTTCTACAAGTAAATAACTTATAGAACAAAAGTAGTTATTTTAGGGTTTTCAATTTTAAACTATTAACAAAATACTGATCTTCATGTAAATAACTTATAGAACAAAAGTAGTTATTTTAGGGTTTTCATATTTAAACTATTAACAAAATTCTGATCTTCAAGTAAATAACTTAAGGAACTAAAGTATTAGTTAGAAGATTTTGATTTTAAATTGCTACAAAATTCTGTTCTACAAGTAAATAACTTATAGAACAACAGTAGTTATTTTAGAGTTTTCAATTTTAAACTATTAACAATATTCTGATCTTCAAGTAAATAACTTATAGAACAGAAGTAGTTAATTTAGAGTTTTTAATTTTAAACTGTTAACAAAATGCAGATCTTCAAGTAAATAACTTATAGAACAAAAGTAGTTATTTTAGAGTTTTCAATTTTAAACTATTAACAAAATACTGATCTTCATGTAAATAACTTAAAGAACTAAAGTATTAGTTTGAAGACTTCGATTTTAAATTGTCTACAAATTTCTGTTCTTTAAGTAACTAACTAAAAGAACAAAAGTAGTTATATTATAGCTTTAATTTTAAACTATTAACAAAATGCAGATCTTCAAGTAAATAACTTATAGAAAAAAGTAGTTATTATAGGGTTATCAATTTTAAACTATTAGCAAAATTCTGATCTTCAAGTAAATAACTTATAGAACAGAAGTAGTTAATTTAGAGTTTTTAATTTTAAACTATTAACAAAATGCAGATCTTCAAGTAAATAACTTATAGAACAAAAGTAGTTATTTTAGGGTTTTCAATTTTAAACTATTAACAAAATACTGATCTTCATGTAAATAACTTATTGAACAGAAGTAGTTAATTTAGAGTTTTTAGTTTTAAACTATTAACAAAATGCAGATCTTCAAGTAAATAACTTATAGAACAAAAGTAGTTATTTTAGGGTTTTTAATTTTAAATTATTAACAAAATTCTGTTCTTCAAGTAAATAACTTATAGAACAAAAGTAGTTATTTTAGAGTTTTCAATTTTAAACTATTAACAAAATTCTGATCTTCAAGTAAATAACTTATAGAACAGAAGTAGTTAATTTAGAGTTTTTAATTTTAAACTACTAACAAAATGCAGATCTTCAAGCAAATAACTTATAGAACAAAATTAGTTATTTTAGGGTTTTCAATTTTAAACTATTATAAAATTCTGATCTTCAAGTAAATAACTTAAAGAACTAAAGTATTAGTTAGAAGATTTTGACTTTACATTGCTACAAAATTCTGTTCTTCAAGTAAATAACCTATAGAACAAAAGTAGTTATTTTAGGGTTTTCAATTTTAAACCATTAACAAAATACTGATCTTCATGTAAATAACTTATTGAACAGAAGTAGTTAATTTAGAGTTTTTAATTTTAAACTATTAACAAAATGCACATCTTCAAGTAAATAACTTATAGAACAAAAGTAGTTATTTTAGGGTTTTTAATTTTAAACTATTAACAAAATTCTGTTCTTCAAGTAAATAACTTATAGAACAAAAGTAGTTATTTTAGAGTTTTCAATTTTAAACTATTAACAAAATTCTGATCTTCAAGTAAATAACTTATAGAACAGAAGTAGTTAATTTAGAGTTTTTAATTTTAAACTACTAACAAAATGCAGATCTTCAAGCAAATAACTTATAGAACAAAATTAGTTATTTTAGGGTTTTCAATTTTAAACTATTATAAAATTCTGATCTTCAAGTAAATAACTTAAAGAACTAAAGTATTAGTTAGAAGATTTTGACTTTACATTGCTACAAAATTCTGTTCTTCAAGTAAATAACTTATAGAACAAAAGTAGTTATTTTAGAGTTTTCAATTTTAAACTATTAACAATATTCTGATCTTCAAGTAAATAACTTATAGAACAGAAGTAGTTAATTTAGAGTTTTTAATTTTAAACTATTAACAAAATGCAGATCTTCAAGTAAATAACTTATAGAACAAAAGTAGTTAATTTAGAGTTTTTAATTTTAAACTATTAACAAAATTCTGTTCTTCAAGTAAATAACTTAAGGAACTAAAGTATTAGTTAGAAGATTTTGATTTTAAATTGCTACAAAATTCTGTTCTACAAGTAAATAACATATAGAACTAAAGTAGTTATTTTAGAGTTTTCAATTTTAAACTATTAACAATATTCTGATCTTCAAGTAAATAACTTATAGAACAAAAGTAGTTATTTTAGGGTTTTTAATTTTAAACTATTAACAAAATGCAGATCTTCAAGTAAATAACTTATAGAACAAAAGTAGTTAATTTAGAGTTTTTAATTTTAAACTATTAACAAAATTCTGTTCTTCAAGTAAATAACTTAAGGAACTAAAGTATTATTTAGAAGATTTTGATTTTAAATTGCTACAAAATTCTGTTCTACAAGTAAATAACTTATAGAACAAAAGTAGTTATTTTAGGGTTTTCAATTTTAAAATATTAACAAAATACTGATCTTCATGTAAATAACTTATAGAACAAAAGTAGTTATTTTAGAGTTTTCAATTTTAAACTATTAACAATATTCTGATCTTCAAGTAAATAACTTATAGAACAGAAGTAGTTAATTTAGAGTTTTTAATTTAAAACTATTAACAAAATGCAGATCTTCAAGTAAATAACTTATAGAACAAAAGTAGTTATTTTAGGGTTTTCAATTTTAAACTATTAACAAAATACTGATCTTCATGTAAATAACTTATAGAACAGAAGTAGTTAATTTAGAGTTTTTAATTTTAAACTATTAACAAAATGCAGATCTGCAAGTAAATAACTTATAGAACAAAAGTAGTTATTTTAGGGTTTTCAATTTAAAACGATTAGCAAAATTCTGATCTTCAAGTAAATAACTTAAAGAACTAAAGTATTAGTTAGAAGATTTTGATTTTACAATGCTACAAAATTCTGTTCTTCAAGTAAATAACTTATAGAACAAAAGTAGTTATTTTCGAGTTATCAATTTTAAGCTATTAACAATATTCTGATCTTCATGTAAATAACTTATTGAACAGAAGTAGTTAATTTAGAGTTTTTAATTTTAAACTATTAACAAAATTCTGATCTTCAAGTAAATAACTTAAGGAACTAAAGTATTATTTAGAAGATTTTGATTTTAAATTGCTACAAAATTCTGTTCTACAAGTAAATAACTTATAGAACAAAAGTAGTTATTTTAGGGTTTTCAATTTTAAAATATTAACAAAATACTGATCTTCATGTAAATAACTTATAGAACAAAAGTAGTTATTTTAGGGTTTTCAATTTTAAACTATTAACAAAATTCTGATCCTCAAGTAAATAACTTAAGGAACTAAAGTATTAGTTAGAAGATTTTGATTTTAAATTGCTACAAAATTCTGTTCTTCAAGTAAATAACTTATAGAACAAAAGTAGTTATTTTAGAGTTTTCAATTTTAAACTATTAACAAAATTCTGATCTTCATGTAAATAACTTATAGAACAGAAGTAGTTAATTTAGAATTTTTAATTTTAAACTATTAACAAAATCCAGATCTTCAAGTAAATAACTTATAGAACAAAAATAGTTATTTTAGAGTTTTCAATTTTAAACTATTAACAAAATTCTGATCTTCAAGTAAATAACTTAAAGAACTAAAGTATTAGTTTGAAGACTTCGATTTAAAATTGTCTACAAATTTCTGTTCTTTAAGTAAATAACTAAAAGAACAAAAGTAGTTAGATTATAGCTTTAATTATAAACTATTAACAAAATGCAGATCTTCAAGTAAATAACTTATAGAACAAAAGTAGTTATTTTAGGGTTTTCAATTTTAAACTATTAGCAAAATTCTAATCTTCTAGTAAATAACTTAAAGAACTAAAGTATTAGTTAGAAGATTTTGATTTTACATTGCTACAAAATTCTGTTCTTCAAGTAAATAACTTATAAAACAAAAGTAGTTATTTTAGAGTTTTCAATTTTAAACTATTAACAGTATTCTGATCTTCAAGTAAATAACTTATAGAACAGAAGTAGTTAATTTAGAGTTTTTAATGTTAAACTATTAACAAAATGCAAATCTTCAAGTAAATAACTTATAGAACAAAAGTACATAGTTATTTTAGGGTTTTCAATTTTAAACTATTAACAAAATTCTGATCTTCAAGTAAATAACTTAAGGAACTAAAGTATTAGTTAGAAGATTTTGATTTTAAATTGCCAAAAAATTCTGTTCTTCAAGTAAATAACTTATAGAACAAAAGTAGTTATTTTAGAGTTTTCAATTTTAAACTATTAACAAAATTCTGATCTTCATGTAAATAACTTATAGAACAGAGTAGTTAATTTAGAGTTTTTAATTTTAAACTATTAACAAAATTCTGATCTTCAAGTAAATAACTTAAGGAACTAAAGTATTAGTTAGAAGATTTTGATTTTAAATTGCTGCAAATTTCTGTTCTTCAAGTAAATAACTTATAGAACAAAAGTAGTTATTTTAGAGTTTTTAATTTTAAACTATTAACAAAATTCTGATCTTCATGTAAATAACTTATAGAACAGAAGTAGTTAATTTAGAGTTTTTAATTTTAAACTATTAACAAAATTCTGATCTTCAAGTAAATAACTTAAGGAACTAAAGTATTAGTTAGAAGATTTTGATTTTAAATTGCTACAAAATTCTGTTCTACAAGTAAATAACTTATAGAACAAAAGTAGTTATTTTAGAGTTTTCAATTTTAAACTATTAACAATATTCTGATCTTCAAGTAAATAACTTATAGAACAGAAGTAATTAATTTAGAGTTTTTAATTTAAAACTATTAACAAAATGCAGATCTTCAAGTAAATAACTTATAGAACAAAAGTAGTTATTTTAGGGTTTTCAATTTTAAACTATTAACAAAATACTGATCTTCATGTAAATAACTTATAGAACAGAAGTAGTTAATTTAGAGTTTTTAATTTTAAACTATTAACAAAATGCAGATGTGCAAGTAAATAACTTATAGAACAAAAGTAGTTATTTTAGGGTTTTCAATTTAAAACGATTAGCAAAATTCTGATCTTCAAGTAAATAACTTAAAGAACTAAAGTATTAGTTAGAAGATTTTGATTTTACAATGCTACAAAATTCTGTTCTTCAAGTAAATAACTTATAGAACAAAAGTAGTTATTTTCTAGTTATCAATTTTAAACTATTAACAATATTCTGATCTTCATGTAAATAACTTATTGAACAGAAGTAGTTAATTTAGAGTTTTTAATTTTAAACTATTAACAAAATGCAGATCTTCAAGTAAATAACTTATAGAACAAAAGTAGTTATTTTAGGGTTTTCAATTTTAAACTATTAACAAAATTCTGATCTTCAAGTAAATAACTTAAGGAACTAAAGTATTAGTTAGAAGATTTTGATTTTAAATTGCTACAAAATTCTGTTCTTCAAGTAAATAACTTATAGAACAAAAGTAGTTATTTTAGAGTTTTCAATTTTAAACTATTAACAAAATTCTGATCTTCATGTAAATAACTTATAGAACAGAAGTAGTTAATTTAGAATTTTTAATTTTAAACTATTAACAAAATCCAGATCTTCAAGTAAATAACTTATAGAACAAAAATAGTTATTTTAGAGTTTTCAATTTTAAACTATTAACAAAATTCTGATCTTCAAGTAAATAACTTAAAGAACTAAAGTATTAGTTTGAAGACTTCGATTTAAAATTGTCTACAAATTTCTGTTCTTTAAGTAAATAACTAAAAGAACAAAAGTAGTTAGATTATAGCTTTAATTATAAACTATTAACAAAATGCAGATCTTCAAGTAAATAACTTATAGAACAAAAGTAGTTATTTTAGGGTTTTCAATTTTAAACTATTAGCAAAATTCTAATCTTCTAGTAAATAACTTAAAGAACTAAAGTATTAGTTAGAAGATTTTGATTTTACATTGCTACAAAATTCTGTTCTTCAAGTAAATAACTTATAAAACAAAAGTAGTTATTTTAGAGTTTTCAATTTTAAACTATTAACAGTATTCTGATCTTCAAGTAAATAACTTATAGAACAGAAGTAGTTAATTTAGAGTTTTTAATGTTAAACTATTAACAAAATGCAAATCTTCAAGTAAATAACTTATAGAACAAAAGTACATAGTTATTTTAGGGTTTTCAATTTTAAACTATTAACAAAATTCTGATCTTCAAGTAAATAACTTAAGGAACTAAAGTATTAGTTAGAAGATTTTGATTTTAAATTGCCAAAAAATTCTGTTCTTCAAGTAAATAACTTATAGAACAAAAGTAGTTATTTTAGAGTTTTCAATTTTAAACTATTAACAAAATTCTGATCTTCATGTAAATAACTTATAGAACAGAGTAGTTAATTTAGAGTTTTTAATTTTAAACTATTAACAAAATTCTGATCTTCAAGTAAATAACTTAAGGAACTAAAGTATTAGTTAGAAGATTTTGATTTTAAATTGCTGCAAATTTCTGTTCTTCAAGTAAATAACTTATAGAACAAAAGTAGTTATTTTAGAGTTTTTAATTTTAAACTATTAACAAAATTCTGATCTTCATGTAAATAACTTATAGAACAGAAGTAGTTAATTTAGAGTTTTTAATTTTAAACTATTAACAAAATTCTGATCTTCAAGTAAATAACTTAAGGAACTAAAGTATTAGTTAGAAGATTTTGATTTTAAATTGCTACAAAATTCTGTTCTACAAGTAAATAACTTATAGAACAAAAGTAGTTATTTTAGAGTTTTCAATTTTAAACTATTAACAATATTCTGATCTTCAAGTAAATAACTTATAGAACAGAAGTAATTAATTTAGAGTTTTTAATTTAAAACTATTAACAAAATGCAGATCTTAAAGTAAATAACTTATAGAACAAAAGTAGTTATTTTAGGGTTTTCAATTTTAAACTATTAACAAAATACTGATCTTCATGTAAATAACTTATAGAACAGAAGTAGTTAATTTAGAGTTTTTAATTTTAAACTATTAACAAAATGCAGATGTGCAAGTAAATAACTTATAGAACAAAAGTAGTTATTTTAGGGTTTTCAATTTAAAACGATTAGCAAAATTCTGATCTTCAAGTAAATAACTTAAAGAACTAAAGTATTAGTTAGAAGATTTTGATTTTACAATGCTACAAAATTCTGTTCTTCAAGTAAATAACTTATAGAACAAAAGTAGTTATTTTCGAGTTATCAATTTTAAGCTATTAACAATATTCTGATCTTCATGTAAATAACTTATTGAACAGAAGTAGTTAATTTAGAGTTTTTAATTTTAAACTATTAACAAAATTCTGATCTTCAAGTAAATAACTTAAGGAACTAAAGTATTATTTAGAAGATTTTGATTTTAAATTGCTACAAAATTCTGTTCTACAAGTAAATAACTTATAGCACAAAAGTAGTTATTTTAGGGTTTTCAATTTTAAAATATTAACAAAATACTGATCTTCATGTAAATAACTTATAGAACAAAAGTAGTTATTTTAGGGTTTTCAATTTTAAACTATTAACAAAATTCTGATCTTCAAGTAAATAACTTAAGGAACTAAAGTATTAGTTAGAAGATTTTGATTTTAAATTGCTACAAAATTCTGTTCTACAAGTAAATAACTTATAGAACAAAAGTAGTTATTTTAGAGTTTTCAATTTTAAACTATTATCAATGTTCTGATCTTCAAGTAAATAACTTATAGAACAGAAGTAGTTAATTTAGAGTTTTTAATTTAAAACTATTAACAAAATGCAGATCTTCAAGTAAATAACTTATAGAACAAAAGTAGTTATTTTAGGGTTTTCAATTTTAAACTATTAACAAAATACTGATTTTCTAGTAAATAACTTATAGAACAGAAGTAGTTAATTTAGAGTTTTTAATTTTAAACTATTAACAAAATGCAGATCTGCAAGTAAATAACTTATAGAACAAAAGTAGTTATTTTAGGGTTTTCAATTTAAAACGATTAGCAAAATTCTGATCTTCAAGTAAATAACTTAAAGAACTAAAGTATTAGTTAGAAGATTTTGATTTTACAATGCTACAAAATTCTGTTCTTCAAGTAAATAACTTATAGAACAAAAGTAGTTATTTTCGAGTTATCAATTTTAAACTATTAACAATATTCTGATCTTCAAGTAAATAACTTATAGAACAGAAGTAGTTAATTTAGAGTTTTTAATTTAAAACTATTAACAAAATGCAGATCTTCAAGTAAATAACTTATAGAACAAAAGTAGTTATTTTAGGGTTTTCAATTTTAAACTATTAACAAAATACTGATCTTCATGTAAATAACTTATAGAACGGAAGTAGTTAATTTAGAGTTTTTAATGTTAAACTATTAATAAAATGCAAATCTTCAAGTAAATAACTTATAGAACAAAAGTAGTTATTTTAGGGTTTTCAATTTTAATCTATTAACAAAATTCTGATCTTCAAGTAAATAACTTAAGGAACTAAAGTATTAGTTAGAAGATTTTGATTTTAAATTGCTACAAAATTCTGTTCTTCAAGTAAATAACTTATAGAACAAAAGTAGTTATTTTAGAGTTTTCAATTTTAAACTATTAACAAAATTCTGATCTTCATGTAAATAACTTATAGAACAGAAGTAGTTAATTTAGAGTTTTTAATTTTAAACTATTAACAAAATTCTGATCTTCAAGTAAATAACTTAAGGAACTAAAGTATTAGTTAGAAGATTTTAATTTTAAATTGCTACAAAATTCTGTTCTTCAAGTAAATAACTTATAGAACAAAAGTAGTTATTTTAGAGTTTTCAATTTTAAACTATTAACAAAATTCTGATCTTCATGTAAATAACTTATAGAACAGAAGTAGTTAATTTAGAGTTTTTAATTTTAAACTATTAACAAAATGCAGATCTTCAAGTAAATAACTTATAGAACAAAAGTAGTTATTTTAGAGTTTTCAATTTTAAACTATTAACAATATTCTGATCTTCAAGTAAATAACTTATAGAACAGAAGTAGTTAATTTAGAGTTTTTAATTTTAAACTATTAACAAAATGCAGATCTTCAAGTAAATAACTTATAGAACAAAAGTAGTTAATTTAGAGTTTTTAATTTTAAACTATTAACAAAATTCTGTTCTTCAAGTAAATAACTTATAGAACAAAAGTAGTTATTTTAGAGTTTTCAATTTTAAACTATTAACAAAATTCTGATCTTCAAGTAAATAACTTATAGAACAGAAGTAGTTAATTTAGAGTTTTTAATTTTAAACTACTAACAAAATGCAGATCTTCAAGCAAATAACTTATAGAACAAAATTAGTTATTTTAGGGTTTTCAATTTTAAACTATTATAAAATTCTGATCTTCAAGAAAATAACTTAAAGTACTAAAGTATTAGTTAGAAGATTTTGACTTTACATTGCTACAAAATTCTGTTCTTCAAGTAAATAACCTATAGAACAAAAGTAGTTATTTTAGGGTTTTCAATTTTAAACTATTAACAAAATTCTGATCTTCAAGTAAATAACTTAAGGAACTAAAGTATTAGTTAGAAGATTTTGATTTTAAATTGCTACAAAATTCTGTTCTACAAGTAAATAACTTATAGAACTAAAGTAGTTATTTTAGAGTTTTCAATTTTAAACTATTAACAATATTCTGATCTCAAGTAAATAACTTATAGAACAAAAGTAGTTATTTTAGGGTTTTCAATTTTAAACTATTAACAAAATTCTGATCTTCAAGTAAATAACTTAAGGAACTAAAGTATTATTTAGAAGATTTTGATTTTAAATTGCTACAAAATTCTGTTCTACAAGTAAATAACTTATAGAACAAAAGTAGTTATTTTAGGGTTTTCAATTTTAAAATATTAACAAAATACTGATCTTCATGTAAATAACTTATAGAACAAAAGTAGTTATTTTAGGGTTTTCAATTTTAAACTATTAACAAAATTCTGATCTTCAAGTAAATAACTTAAGGAACTAAAGTATTAGTTAGAAGATTTTGATTTTAAATTGCTACAAAATTCTGATCTCAAGTAAATAACTTATAGAACAAAAGTAGTTATTTTAGGGTTTTCAATTTTAAACTATTAACAAAATTCTGATCTTCAAGTAAATAACTTAAGGAACTAAAGTATTATTTAGAAGATTTTGATTTTAAATTGCTACAAAATTCTGTTCTACAAGTAAATAACTTATAGAACAAAAGTAGTTATTTTAGGGTTTTCAATTTTAAAATATTAACAAAATACTGATCTTCATGTAAATAACTTATAGAACAAAAGTAGTTATTTTAGAGTTTTCAATTTTAAACTATTAACAATATTCTGATCTTCAAGTAAATAACTTATAGAACAGAAGTAGTTAATTTAGAGTTTTTAATTTAAAACTATTAACAAAATGCAGATCTTCAAGTAAATAACTTATAGAACAAAAGTAGTTATTTTAGGGTTTTCAATTTTAAACTATTAACAAAATACTGATCTTCATGTAAATAACTTATAGAACAGAAGTAGTTAATTTAGAGTTTTTAATTTTAAACTATTAACAAAATGCAGATCTGCAAGTAAATAACTTATAGAACAAAAGTAGTTATTTTAGGGTTTTCAATTTAAAACGATTAGCAAAATTCTGATCTTCAAGTAAATAACTTAAAGAACTAAAGTATTAGTTAGAAGATTTTGATTTTACAATGCTACAAAATTCTGTTCTTCAAGTAAATAACTTATAGAACAAAAGTAGTTATTTTCGAGTTATCAATTTTAAGCTATTAACAATATTCTGATCTTCATGTAAATAACTTATTGAACAGAAGTAGTTAATTTAGAGTTTTTAATTTTAAACTATTAACAAAATTCTGATCTTCAAGTAAATAACTTAAGGAACTAAAGTATTATTTAGAAGATTTTGATTTTAAATTGCTACAAAATTCTGTTCTACAAGTAAATAACTTATAGAACAAAAGTAGTTATTTTAGGGTTTTCAATTTTAAAATATTAACAAAATACTGATCTTCATGTAAATAACTTATAGAACAAAAGTAGTTATTTTAGGGTTTTCAATTTTAAACTATTAACAAAATTCTGATCCTCAAGTAAATAACTTAAGGAACTAAAGTATTAGTTAGAAGATTTTGATTTTAAATTGCTACAAAATACTGTTCTACAAGTAAATAACTTATAGAACAAAAGTAGTTATTTTAGAGTTTTCAATTTTAAACTATTAACAATGTTCTGATCTTCAAGTAAATAACTTATAGAACAGAAGTAGTTAATTTAGAGTTTTTAATTTAAAACTATTAACAAAATGCAGATCTTCAAGTAAATAACTTATAGAACAAAAGTAGTTATTTTAGAGTTTTCAATTTTAAACTATTAACAAAATTCTGATCTTCATGTAAATAACTTATAGAACAAAACTAGTTATTTTAGGGTTTTCATTTTTAAACTATTAACAAAATTCTGATCTTCATGTAAATAACTTATAGAACAGAAGTAGTTAATTTAGAGTTTTTAATTTTAAACTATTAACAAAATTATGATCTTCAAGTAAATAACTTAAGGAACTAAAGTATTAGTTAGAAGATTTTGATTTTAAATTGCTACAAAATTCTGTTCTTCAAGTAAATAACTTATAGAACAAAAGTAGTTATTTTAGAGTTTTCAATTTTAAACTATTAACAAAATTCTGATCTTCATGTAAATAACTTATAGAACAGAAGTAGTTAATTTAGAATTTTTAATTTTAAACTATTAACAAAATCCAGATCTTCAAGTAAATAACTTATAGAACAAAAATAGTTATTTTAGAGTTTTCAATTTTAAACTATTAACAAAATTCTGATCTTCAAGTAAATAACTTAAAGAACTAAAGTATTAGTTTGAAGACTTCGATTTAAAATTGTCTACAAATTTCTGTTCTTTAAGTAAATAACTAAAAGAACAAAAGTAGTTAGATTATAGCTTTAATTATAAACTATTAACAAAATGCAGATCTTCAAGTAAATAACTTATAGAACAAAAGTAGTTATTTTAGGGTTTTCAATTTTAAACTATTAGCAAAATTCTAATCTTCTAGTAAATAACTTAAAGAACTAAAGTATTAGTTAGAAGATTTTGATTTTACATTGCTACAAAATTCTGTTCTTCAAGTAAATAACTTATAAAACAAAAGTAGTTATTTTAGAGTTTTCAATTTTAAACTATTAACAGTATTCTGATCTTCAAGTAAATAACTTATAGAACAGAAGTAGTTAATTTAGAGTTTTTAATGTTAAACTATTAACAAAATGCAAATCTTCAAGTAAATAACTTATAGAACAAAAGTACATAGTTATTTTAGGGTTTTCAATTTTAAACTATTAACAAAATTCTGATCTTCAAGTAAATAACTTAAGGAACTAAAGTATTAGTTAGAAGATTTTGATTTTAAATTGCTACAAAATTCTGTTCTTCAAGTAAATAACTTATAGAACAAAAGTAGTTATTTTAGAGTTTTCAATTTTAAACTATTAACAAAATTCTGATCTTCATGTAAATAACTTATAGAACAGAGTAGTTAATTTAGAGTTTTTAATTTTAAACTATTAACAAAATTCTGATCTTCAAGTAAATAACTTAAGGAACTAAAGTATTAGTTAGAAGATTTTGATTTTAAATTGCTGCAAATTTCTGTTCTTCAAGTAAATAACTTATAGAACAAAAGTAGTTATTTTAGAGTTTTTAATTTTAAACTATTAACAAAATTCTGATCTTCATGTAAATAACTTATAGAACAGAAGTAGTTAATTTAGAGTTTTTAATTTTAAACTATATAAAAATGCAGTTCTTCAAGTAAATAACTTATAGAACAAAAGTAGTTATTTTAGGGTTTTCATTTTTAAACTATTAACAAAATTCTGATCTTCATGTAAATAACTTATAGAACAGAAGTAGTTAATTTAGAGTTTTTAATTTTAAACTATTAACAAAATTCTGATCTTCAAGTAAATAACTTAAGGAACTAAAGTATTAGTTAGAAGATTTTGATTTTAAATTGCTACAAAATTCTGTTCTTCAAGTAAATAACTTATAGAACAAAAGTAGTTATTTTAGAGTTTTCAATTTTAAACTATTAACAAAATTCTGATCTTCATGTAAATAACTTATAGAACAGAAGTAGTTAATTTAGAATTTTTAATTTTAAACTATTAACAAAATGCAGATCTTGAAGTAAATAACTTATAGAACAAAAGTAGTTATTTTAGGGTTTTCAATTTTAAACTATTAGCAAAATTCTAATCTTCTATTAAATAACTTAAAGAACTAAAGTATTAGTTAGAAGATTTTGATTTTACATTGCTACAAAATTCTGTTCTTCAAGTAAATAACTTATAAAACAAAAGTAGTTATTTTAGAGTTTTCAATTTTAAACTATTAACAGTATTCTGATCTTCTAGTAAATAACTTATAGAACAGAAGTAGTTAATTTAGAGTTTTTAATTTTAAACTATTAACAAAATGCAGATCTTCAAGTAAATAACTTATAGAACAAAAGTAGTTATTTTAGGGTTTTCAATTTTAAACTATTAGCAAAATTCTAATCTTCAAGTAAATAACTTAAAGAACTAAAGTATTAGTTAGAAGATTTTGATTTTACATTGCTACAAAATTCTGTTCTTCAAGTAAATAACTTATAAAACAAAAGTAGTTATTTTAGAGTTTTCAATTTTAAACTATTAACAGTATTCTGATCTTCAAGTAAATAACTTATAGAACAGAAGTAGTTAATTTAGAGTTTTTAATTTTAAACTATTAACAAAATGCAGATCTTCAAGTAAATAACTTATAGAAAAAAAGTTGTTATTTTAGAGTTTTCAATTTTAAACTATTAACAGTATTCTGATCTTCAAGTAAATAACTTATAGAACAGAAGTAGTTAATTTATAGTTTTTAATGTTAAACTATTAACAAAATGCAAATCTTCAAGTAAATAACTTATAGAACAAAAGTACATAGTTATTTTAGGGTTTTCAATTTTAAACTATTAACAAAATTCTGATCTTCAAGTAAATAACTTAAGGAACTAAAGTATTAGTTAGAAGATTTTGATTTTAAATTGCTACAAAATTCTGTTCTTCAAGTAAATAACTTATAGAACAAAAGTAGTTATTTTAGAGTTTTCAATTTTAAACTATTAACAAAATTCTGATCTTCATGTAAATAACTTATAGAACAGAGTAGTTAATTTAGAGTTTTTAATTTTAAACTATTAACAAAATTCTGATCTTCATGTAAATAACTTAAGGAACTAAAGTATTAGTTAGAAGATTTTGATTTTAAATTGCTACAAATTTCTGTTCTTCAAGTAAATAACTTATAGAACAAAAGTAGTTATTTTAGAGTTTTCAATTTTAAACTATTAACAAAATTCTGATCTTCATGTAAATAACTTATAGAACAGAAGTAGTTAATTTAGAGTTTTTAATTTTAAACTATATAAAAATGCAGTTCTTCAAGTAAATAACTTATAGAACAAAAGTAGTTATTTTAGGGTTTTCATTTTTAAACTATTAACAAAATTCTGATCTTCATGTAAATAACTTATAGAACAGAAGTAGTTAATTTAGAGTTTTTAATTTTAAACTATTAACAAAATTCTGATCTTCAAGTAAATAACTTAAGGAACTAAAGTATTAGTTAGAAGATTTTGATTTTAAATTGCTACAAAATTCTGTTCTTCAAGTAAATAACTTATAGAACAAAAGTAGTTATTTTAGAGTTTTCAATTTTAAACTATTAACAAAATTCTGATCTTCATGTAAATAACTTATAGAACAGAAGTAGTTAATTTAGAATTTTTAATTTTAAACTATTAACAAAATCCTGATCTTCAAGTAAGTAACTTATAGAACAAAAATAGTTATTTTAGGGTTTTCAATTTTAAACTATTAACAAAATTCTGATCTTCAAGTAAATAACTTAAAGAACTAAAGTATTAGTTTGAAGACTTCGATTTTAAATTGTCTACAAATTTCTGTTCTTTAAGTAAATAACTAAAAGAACAAAAGTAGTTAGATTATAGCTTTAATTTTAAACTATTAAGAAAATGCAGATCTTCAAGTAAATAACTTATAGAACAAAAGTAGTTATTGTAGGGTTTTCAATTTTAAACTATTAGCAAAATTCTAATCTTCTATTAAATAACTTAAAGAACTAAAGTATTAGTTAGAAGATTTTGATTTTACATTGCTACAAAATTCTGTTCTTCAAGTAAATAACTTATAAAACAAAAGTAGTTATTTTAGAGTTTTCAATTTTAAACTATTAACAGTATTCTGATCTTCAAGTAAATAACTTATAGAACAGAAGTAGTTAATTTAGAGTTTTTAATTTTAAACTATTAACAAAATGCAGATCTTCAAGTAAATAACTTATAGAACAAAAGTAGTTATTTTAGGGTTTTCAATTTTAAACTATTAGCAAAATTCTAATCTTCAAGTAAATAACTTAAAGAACTAAAGTATTAGTTAGAAGATTTTGATTTTACATTGCTACAAAATTCTGTTCTTCAAGTAAATAACTTATAAAACAAAAGTAGTTATTTTAGAGTTTTCAATTTTAAACTATTAACAGTATTCTGATCTTCAAGTAAATAACTTATAGAACAGAAGTAGTTAATTTAGAGTTTTTAATTTTAAACTATTAACAAAATGCAGATCTTCAAGTAAATAACTTATAGAAAAAAAGTAGTTATTTTAGAGTTTTCAATTTTAAACTATTAACAAAATTCTGATCTTCAAGTAAATAACTTATAGAACAGAAGTAGTTAATTTAGAGTTTTTAATTTTAAACCATTAACAAAATGCAGATCTTCAAGTAAATAACTTATAGAACAAAAGTAGTTATTTTAGAGTTTTCTATTTTAAACTATTAACAACATTCTGATCTTCAAGTAAATAACTTATAGAACAGAAGTAGTTAATTTAGAGTTTTTAATTTTAAACTATTAACAAAATCTAGATCTTCAAGTAAATAACTTATAGAACAAAAATAGTTATTTTAGGGTTTTCAATTTTAAACTATTAACAAAATTCTGATCTTCAAGTAAGTAACTTAAAGAACTAAAGTATTAGTTTGAAGACTTCGATTTTAAATTGTCTACAAATTTCTGTTCTTTAAGTAAATAACTAAAAGAACAAAAGTAGTTAGATTATAGCTTTAATTTTAAACTATTAACAAAATGCAGATCTTCATGTAAATAACTTATAGAACAAAAGTAGTTATTTTAGGGTTTTCAATTTTAAACTATTAGCAAAATTCTGATCTTCAAGTAAATAACTTAAAGAACTAAAGTATTAGTTAGAAGATTTTGATTTTACATTGCTACAAAATTCTGTTCTTCAAGTAAATAACTTATAGAACAAAAGTAGTTATTTTAGGGTTTTCAATTTTAAACTATTAACAAAATTCTGATCTTCATGTAAATAACTTATAGAACAGAAGTAGTTAATTTATTAATTAGTTAATTAAGTAAATAACTTAAGGTACTAAAGTATTAGTTAGAAGATTTTGATTTTAAATTGCTACAAAATTCTGTTCTTCAAGTCAATAACTTATATAAATATAATATCAGTAATGAGCTAAGTTAACAATAAATCAAACAATAAATAAATAAATATTAGTTTGATTTATTGTTAACTTAGCTCATTACTGATATTATATTTATATAAATTTTCAAGAGCTAATAATTCTAATTATTTATTAAATAACTTATAGAACAAAAGTAGTTAACTTAGAGTTTTTAATTTTAAACTATTAACAAAATGCTGATTTTCAAGTAAATAACTTATAGAACAGAAGTAGTTAACTTAGAGTTTTTAATTTTAAACTATTAACAAAATGCTGATTTTCAAGTAAATAACTTATAGAACAGAAGTAGTTAATTTAGAGTTTTTAATTTTTAACTAATAACAAAATGCAGATCTTCAAGTAAATAACTTATAGAACAAAAGTAATTATTTTAGGGTTTTCAATTTTAAACTATTAACAATATTCTGATCTTCAAGTAAATAACTTATAGAACAGAAGTGGTTAATTTAGAGTTTTTAATTTTAAACTATTAACAAAATGCAGATCTTCAAGTAAATAACTTATAGAACAAAAATAGTTATTTTAGGGTTTTCAATTTTAAACTATTAACAAAATTCTGATCTTCAAGTAAATAACTTAAAGAACTAAAGTATTAGTTTGAAGATCTCGATTTTAAATTGTCTACAAATTTCTGTTCTTTAATTAAAAAACTTAAAGAACAAAAGTAGTTAGTTTATAGCATAAATTTGAAACTATTAACAAAATAGTGATTTTCAAATAAATAACTTATAGACCAGAAGTAGTTAACTTAGAGTTTTTAATTTTAAACTATTAACAAAATGCTGATTTTCAAGTAAATAACTTATAGAACAGAAGTAGTTAATTTAGAGTTTTTAATTTTAAACTAATAACAAAATGCAGATCTTCAAGTAAATAACATATAGAACAAAAGTAATTATTTTAGGGTTTTCAATTTTAAACTATTAACAATATTCTGATCTTCAAGTAAATAACTTATAGAACAGAAGTGGTTAATTTAGAGTTTTTAATTTTAAACTATTAACAAAATGCAGATCTTCAAGTAAATAACTTATAGAACAAAAATAGTTATTTTAGGGTTTTCTATTTTAAACTATTAACAAAATTCTGATCTTCAAGTAAATAACTTAAAGAACTAAAGTATTAGTTTGAAGATCTCGATTTTAAATTGTCGACAAATTTCTGTTCTTTAAGTAAAAAACTAAAAGAACAAAAGTAGTTAGTTTATAGCTTTAATTTGAAACTATTAACAAAATAGTGATTTTCAAATAAATAACTTATAGAACAGAAGTAGTTAATTTAGAGTTTTTAATGTTAAACTATTAACAAAATGCAAATCTTCAAGTAAATAACTTATAGAACAAAAGTAATTATTTTAGGGTTTTCAATTTTAAACTATTAACAATATTCTGATCTTCAAGTAAATAACTTATAGAACAGAAGTGGTTAATTTAGAGTTTTTAATTTTAAACTATTAACAACATTCTGATCTTCAAGTAAATAACTTATAGAACAGAAGTAGTTAATTTAGAGTTTTTCATTTTAAACTATTAACAAAATGCAGATCTTCAAGTAAATAACTTATAGAACAAAAGTAGTTATTTTAGAGTTTTCAATTTTAAACTATTAACAACATTCTGATCTTCAAATAAATAACTTATAGAACAGAAGTAGTTAATTTAGAGTTTTTAATTTTAAGCTATTAACAAAATTCTGATCTTCAAGTAAATAACTTAAGGAACTAAAGTATTAGTTAGAAGATTTTGATTTCAAATTGCTACAAAATTCTGTTCTTCAAGTAAATAACTTATAGAACAAAAGTAGTTATTTTAGAGTTTTCAATTTTAAACTATTAACAACATTCTGATCTTCAAGTAAATAACTTATAGAACAGAAGTAGTTAATTTAGAGTTTTTCATTTTAAACTATTAACAAAATGCAGATCTTCAAGTAAATAACTTATAGAACAAAAATAGTTATTTTAGGGTTTTCAATTTTAAACTATTAACAAAATTCTGATCTTCAAGTAAATAACTTAAAGAACTAAAGTATTAGTTTGAAGATCTCGATTTTAAATTGTCTACAAATTTCTGTTCTTTAAGTAAATAACTAAAAGAACAAAAGTAGTTTGATTATAGCTTTAATTTTAAACTATTAACAAAATGCAGATCTTCAAGTAAATAACTTATAGAACAAAAGTAGTTATTTTAGGGTTTTCAATTTTAAACTATTAGCAAAATTCTAATCTTCAAGTAAATAACTTAAAGAACTAAAGTATTAGTTAGAAGATTTTGATTTTACATTGCTACAAAATTCTGTTCTTCAAGTAAATAACTTGTAGAACAAAATTAGTTATTTTAGAGTTTTCAATTTTAAACTATTAACAATATTTTGATCTTCATGTAAATAACTTATAGAACAGAAGTAGTTAATTTAGAGTTTTTAATTTTAAACTATTAACAAAATGCAAATCTTCAAGTAAATAACTTATAGAACAAAAGTAGTAATTTTAGAGTTTTCAATTTTAAACTATTAACATCATTCTCATCTTCAAGTAAATAACTTATAGAACAGAAGTAGTTAATTTAGAGTTTTTAATGTTAAACTATTAACAAAATGCAAATCTTCAAGTAAATAACTTATAGAACAAAAGTAGGTATTTTAGGGTTTTCAATTTTAAACAATTAACAATATTCTGATCTTCAAGTAAATAACTTATAGAACAGAAGTAGTTATTTTAGGGTTTTCAATTTTAAACTATTAACGAAATACTGATCTTCATGTAAATAACTTATAGAACAGAAGTAGTTAATTAGAGTTTTTAATTTTAAACTATTAACAAAATGCAGATCTTCCAGTAAATAACTTATAGAACAAAAGTAGTTATTTTAGGGTTTTCAATTTTAAACTATTAGCAAAATTCTGATCTTCAAGTAAATAACTTAAAGAACTAAAGTATTAGTTAGAAGATTTTGATTTTAAATTGCTACACAATTCTGTTCTTCAAGTAAATAACTTATAGAACAAAAGTAGTTATTTTAGAGTTTTCAATTTTAAACTATTAACAATATTCTGATCTTCATGTAAATAACTTATAGAACAGAAGTAGTTAATTTAGAGTTTTTAATTTTAAACTATTAACAAAATGCAGATCTTCAAGTAAATAACTTATAGAACAAAAGTAGTTATTTTAGGGTTTTCAATTTTAAACTATTAACAAAATTCTGATCTTCAAGTAAATAACTTAAGGAATCAAAGTATTAGTTTGAAGATTATGATTTTAAATTGTCTACATATTTCTGTTCTTTAAGTAATTAATTAAAAGAACAAAAGTAGTTAGATTACAGCTTTAATTTTAAACTATTAACAAAATGCAGATCTTCAAGTAAATAACTTATAGAACAAAAGAAGTTATTTTAAGGTTTTCAATTTTAAACTATTAACAAAATTCTGATCTTCATGTAAATAACTTATAGAACAGAAGTAGTTAATTTAGAGTTTTTAATTTTAAACTATTAACAAAATGCAGATCTTCAAGTAAATAACTTAAAGAACAAAAGTATTAGTGTGAAGATATCGATTTTAAATTGTCTACAAATTTCTGTTCTTTAAGTAAATAACATATAGAACAGAAGTAGTTAATTTAGAGTTTTTAATTTTAAACTATTAACAAAATGCAGATCTTCAAGTAAATAACTTATAGAACAAAAGTAGTTATTTTAGGGTTTTCAATTTTAAACTATTAGCAAAATTCTGATCTTCAAGTAAATAACTTAAAGAACTAAAGTATTAGTTAGAAGATTTTGATTTTACATTGCTACAAAATTCTGTTCTTCAAGTAAATAACTTATAGAACAAAAGTAGTTATTTTAGAGTTTTCAATTTTAAACTATTAACAGTATTCTGATCTTCAAGTAAATAACTTATAGAACAGAAGTAGTTAATTTAGAGTTTTTAATGTTAAACTATTAACAAAATGCAAATCTTCAAGTAAATAACTTATAGAACAAAAGTAATTATTTTAGGGTTTTCAATTTTAAACTATTAACAATATTCTGATCTTCAAGTAAATAACTTATAGAACAGAAGTGGTTAATTTAGAGTTTTTAATTTTAAACTATTAACAACATTCTGATCTTCAAGTAAATAACTTATAGAACAGAAGTAGTTAATTTAGAGTTTTTCATTTTAAACTATTAACAAAATGCAGATCTTCAAGTAAATAACTTATAGAACAAAAGTAGTTATTTTAGAGTTTTCAATTTTAAACTATTAACAACATTCTGATCTTCAAATAAATAACTTATAGAACAGAAGTAGTTAATTTAGAGTTTTTAATTTTAAGCTATTAACAAAATTCTGATCTTCAAGTAAATAACTTAAGGAACTAAAGTATTAGTTAGAAGATTTTGATTTCAAATTGCTACAAAATTCTGTTCTTCAAGTAAATAACTTATAGAACAAAAGTAGTTATTTTAGAGTTTTCAATTTTAAACTATTAACAACATTCTGATCTTCAAGTAAATAACTTATAGAACAGAAGTAGTTAATTTAGAGTTTTTCATTTTAAACTATTAACAAAATGCAGATCTTCAAGTAAATAACTTAAAGAACTAAAGTATTAGTTTGAAGATCTCGATTTTAAATTGTCTACAAATTTCTGTTCTTTAAGTAAATAACTAAAAGAACAAAAGTAGTTTGATTATAGCTTTAATTTTAAACTATTAACAAAATGCAGATCTTCAAGTAAATAACTTATAGAACAAAAGTAGTTATTTTAGGGTTTTCAATTTTAAACTATTAGCAAAATTCTAATCTTCAAGTAAATAACTTAAAGAACTAAAGTATTAGTTAGAAGATTTTGATTTTACATTGCTACAAAATTCTGTTCTTCAAGTAAATAACTTGTAGAACAAAATTAGTTATTTTAGAGTTTTCAATTTTAAACTATTAACAATATTTTGATCTTCATGTAAATAACTTATAGAACAGAAGTAGTTAATTTAGAGTTTTTAATTTTAAACTATTAACAAAATGCAAATCTTCAAGTAAATAACTTATAGAACAAAAGTAGTAATTTTAGAGTTTTCAATTTTAAACTATTAACATCATTCTCATCTTCAAGTAAATAACTTATAGAACAGAAGTAGTTAATTTAGAGTTTTTAATGTTAAACTATTAACAAAATGCAAATCTTCAAGTAAATAACTTATAGAACAAAAGTAGGTATTTTAGGGTTTTCAATTTTAAACAATTAACAATATTCTGATCTTCAAGTAAATAACTTATAGAACAGAAGTAGTTATTTTAGGGTTTTCAATTTTAAACTATTAACGAAATACTGATCTTCATGTAAATAACTTATAGAACAGAAGTAGTTAATTAGAGTTTTTAATTTTAAACTATTAACAAAATGCAGATCTTCCAGTAAATAACTTATAGAACAAAAGTAGTTATTTTAGGGTTTTCAATTTTAAACTATTAGCAAAATTCTGATCTTCAAGTAAATAACTTAAAGAACTAAAGTATTAGTTAGAAGATTTTGATTTTAAATTGCTACACAATTCTGTTCTTCAAGTAAATAACTTATAGAACAAAAGTAGTTATTTTAGAGTTTTCAATTTTAAACTATTAACAATATTCTGATCTTCATGTAAATAACTTATAGAACAGAAGTAGTTAATTTAGAGTTTTTAATTTTAAACTATTAACAAAATGCAGATCTTCAAGTAAATAACTTATAGAACAAAAGTAGTTATTTTAGGGTTTTCAATTTTAAACTATTAACAAAATTCTGATCTTCAAGTAAATAACTTAAGGAATCAAAGTATTAGTTTGAAGATTATGATTTTAAATTGTCTACATATTTCTGTTCTTTAAGTAATTAATTAAAAGAACAAAAGTAGTTAGATTACAGCTTTAATTTTAAACTATTAACAAAATGCAGATCTTCAAGTAAATAACTTATAGAACAAAAGAAGTTATTTTAAGGTTTTCAATTTTAAACTATTAACAAAATTCTGATCTTCATGTAAATAACTTATAGAACAGAAGTAGTTAATTTAGAGTTTTTAATTTTAAACTATTAACAAAATGCAGATCTTCAAGTAAATAACTTAAAGAACAAAAGTATTAGTGTGAAGATTTCGATTTTAAATTGTCTACAAATTTCTGTTCTTTAAGTAAATAACATATAGAACAGAAGTAGTTAATTTAGAGTTTTTAATTTTAAACTATTAACAAAATGCAGATCTTCAAGTAAATAACTTATAGAACAAAAGTAGTTATTTTAGGGTTTTCAATTTTAAACTATTAGCAAAATTCTGATCTTCAAGTAAATAACTTAAAGAACTAAAGTATTAGTTAGAAGATTTTGATTTTACATTGCTACAAAATTCTGTTCTTCAAGTAAATAACTTATAGAACAAAAGTAGTTATTTTAGAGTTTTCAATTTTAAACTATTAACAGTATTCTGATCTTCAAGTAAATAACTTATAGAACAGAAGTAGTTAATTTAGAGTTTTTAATTTTAAACTATTAACAAAATGCAGATCTTCAAGTAAATAACTTATAGAACAAAAGTAGTTATTTTAGAGTTTTCAATTTTAAACTATTAACATCATTCTCATCTTCAAGTAAATAACTTATAGAACAGACTTGTTAATTTAGAGTTTTTAATGTTAAACTATTAACAAAATGCAAATCTTCAAGTAAATAACTTATAGAACAAAAGTAGGTATTTTAGGGTTTTCAATTTTAAACTATTAACAATATTCTGATCTTCAAGTAAATAACTTAAAGAACTAAAGTATTAGTTAGAAGATTTTGATTTTACATTGCTACACAATTCTGTTCTTCAAGTAAATAACTTATAGAACTAAGGTAGTTATTTTAGAGTTTTCAATTTTAAACTATTAACAATATTCTGATCTTCATGTAAATAACTTATAGAACAGAAGTAGTTAATTTAGAGTTTTTAATTTTAAACTATTAACAAAATGCAGATCTTCAAGTAAATAACTTATAGAACAAAAGTAGTTATTTTAAGGGTTTCAATTTTAAACTATTAACAAAATTCTGATCTTCAAGTAAATAACTTAAGGAATCAAAGTATTAGTTTGAAGATTATGATTTTAAATTGTCTACATAATTCTGTTCTTTAAGTAATTAACTAAAAGAACAAAAGTGGTTAGATTATAGCTTTAATTTTAAACTATTAACAAAATGCAGATCTTCAAGTAAATAACTTATAGAACAAAAGAAGTTATTTTAAGGTTTTCAATATTAAACTATTAACAAAATTCTGATCTTCATGTAAATAACTTATAGAACAGAAGTAGTTAATTTAGAGTTTTTAATTTTAAACTATTAACAAAATGCAGATCTTCAAGTAAATAACTTAAAGAACTAAAGTATTAGTGTGAAGATTTCGATTTTAAATTGTCTACAAATTTCTGCTCTTTAAGTAAATAACATATAGAACAGAAGTAGTTAATTTAGAGTTTTTAATTTTAAACTATTAACAAAATGCAGATCTTCAAGTAAATAACTTATAGAACAAAAGTAGTTATTTTAGGGTTTTCAATTTTAAACTATTAGCAAAATTCTGATCTTCAAGTAAATAACTTAAAGAACTAAAGTATTAGTTAGAAGATTTTGATTTTACATTGCTACACAATTCTGTTCTTCAAGTAAATAACTTATAGAACAAAGGTAGTTATTTTAGAGTTTTCAATTTTAAACTATTAACAAAATTCTGATCTTCATGTAAATAACTTATAGAACAGAAGTAGTTAATTTAGAGTTTTTAATTTTAAGCTATTAACAACATTCTGATTTTCAAGTAAATAACTTATAGAACTAAAGTATTAGTTTGAAGATCTCGATTTTAATTTGTCTACAAATTTCTGTTCTTTAAGTAAAAATCTAAAAGAACAAAAGTAGTTAGTTTATAGCTTTAATTTTAAACTATTATCAAAATGCTGAATTTCAAGTAAATAACTTATAGAACAGAAGTAGTTAATTTAGAGTTTTTAATTTTAACTAATAACAAAATGCAGATCTTCAAGTAAATAACTTATAGAACAAAAGTAATTATTTTAGGGTTTTCAATTTTAAACTATTAACAATATTCTGATCTTCAAGTAAATCACTTATAGAACAGAAGTGGTTAATTTAGAGTTTTTAATTTTAAACTAATAACAAAATGCAGATCTTCAAGTAAATAACTTATAGAACAAAAGTAATTATTTTAGGGTTTTCAATTTTAAACTATTAGCAAAATTCTAATCTTCAAGTAAATAACTTAAAGAACTAAAGTATTAGTTAGAAGATTTTGATTTTACATTGCTACAAAATTCTGTTCTTCAAGTAAATAACTTATAAAACAAAAGTAGTTATTTTAGAGTTTTTAATTTTAAACTATTAACAAAATGCAGATCTTCTAGTAAATAACTTATAGAACAAAAATAGTTATTTTAGGGTTTTCAATTTTAAACTATTAACAAAATACTGATCTTCATGAAATTAACTTATAGAACAGAAGTAGTTAATTTAGAGTTTTTAATTTTATACTATTAACAAAATGCAGATCTTCAAGTAAATAACTTATAGACAAAAGTAGTTATTTTAGGGTTTTCAATTTTAAACTGTTAACAAAATTCTGATCTTCAAGTAAATAACTTAAGGAACTAAAGTATTAGTTAGAAGATTTTGATTTTAAATTGCTACAAAATTCTGTTCTAGAAGTAAATAACTTATAGAATAAAAGTAGTTATTTTAGAGTTTTCAATTATAAACTATTAACAATATTCTGATCTTCATGTAAATAACTTATAGAACACAAGTAGTTAATTAGAGTTTTTAATTTTAAACTATTAACAAAATGCAGATCTTCCAGTAAATAACTTATAGAACAAAAGTAGTTATTTTAGGGTTTTCAATTTTAAACTATTAGCAAAATTCTGATCTTCAAGTAAATAACTTAAAGAACTAAAGTATTAGTTAGAAGATTTTGATTTTAAATTGCTACACAATTCTGTTCTTCAAGTAAATAACTTATAGAACAAAAGTAGTTATTTTAGAGTTTTCAATTTTAAACTATTAACAATATTCTGATCTTCATGTAAATAACTTATAGAACAGAAGTAGTTAATTTAGAGTTTTTAATTTTAAACTATTAACAAAATGCAGATCTTCAAGTAAATAACTTATAGAACAAAAGTAGTTATTTTAGGGTTTTCAATTTTAAACTATTAACAAAATTCTGATCTTCAAGTAAATAACTTAAGGAATCAAAGTATTAGTTTGAAGATTATGATTTTAAATTGTCTACATATTTCTGTTCTTTAAGTAATTAATTAAAAGAACAAAAGTAGTTAGATTACAGCTTTAATTTTAAACTATTAACAAAAAGCAGATCTTCAAGTAAATAACTTATAGAACAAAAGAAGTTATTTTAAGGTTTTCAATTTTAAACTATTAACAAAATTCTGATCTTCATGTAAATAACTTATAGAACAGAAGTAGTTAATTTAGAGTTTTTAATTTTAAACTATTAACAAAATGCAGATCTTCAAGTAAATAACTTAAAGAACAAAAGTATTAGTGTGAAGATTTCGATTTTAAATTGTCTACAAATTTCTGTTCTTTAAGTAAATAACATATAGAACAGAAGTAGTTAATTTAGAGTTTTTAATTTTAAACTATTAACAAAATGCAGATCTTCAAGTAAATAACTTATAGAACAAAAGTAGTTATTTTAGGGTTTTCAATTTTAAACTATTAGCAAAATTCTGATCTTCAAGTAAATAACTTAAAGAACTAAAGTATTAGTTAGAAGATTTTGATTTTACATTGCTACAAAATTCTGTTCTTCAAGTAAATAACTTATAGAACAAAAGTAGTTATTTTAGAGTTTTCAATTTTAAACTATTAACAGTATTCTGATCTTCAAGTAAATAACTTATAGAACAGAAGTAGTTAATTTAGAGTTTTTAATTTTAAACTATTAACAAAATGCAGATCTTCAAGTAAATAACTTATAGAACAAAAGTAGTTATTTTAGAGTTTTCAATTTTAAACTATTAACATCATTCTCATCTTCAAGTAAATAACTTATAGAACAGACTTGTTAATTTAGAGTTTTTAATGTTAAACTATTAACAAAATGCAAATCTTCAAGTAAATAACTTATAGAACAAAAGTAGGTATTTTAGGGTTTTCAATTTTAAACTATTAACAATATTCTGATCTTCAAGTAAATAACTTAAAGAACTAAAGTATTAGTTAGAAGATTTTGATTTTACATTGCTACACAATTCTGTTCTTCAAGTAAATAACTTATAGAACTAAGGTAGTTATTTTAGAGTTTTCAATTTTAAACTATTAACAATATTCTGATCTTCATGTAAATAACTTATAGAACAGAAGTAGTTAATTTAGAGTTTTTAATTTTAAACTATTAACAAAATGCAGATCTTCAAGTAAATAACTTATAGAACAAAAGTAGTTATTTTAAGGGTTTCAATTTTAAACTATTAACAAAATTCTGATCTTCAAGTAAATAACTTAAGGAATCAAAGTATTAGTTTGAAGATTATGATTTTAAATTGTCTACATAATTCTGTTCTTTAAGTAATTAACTAAAAGAACAAAAGTGGTTAGATTATAGCTTTAATTTTAAACTATTAACAAAATGCAGATCTTCAAGTAAATAACTTATAGAACAAAAGAAGTTATTTTAAGGTTTTCAATATTAAACTATTAACAAAATTCTGATCTTCATGTAAATAACTTATAGAACAGAAGTAGTTAATTTAGAGTTTTTAATTTTAAACTATTAACAAAATGCAGATCTTCAAGTAAATAACTTAAAGAACTAAAGTATTAGTGTGAAGATTTCGATTTTAAATTGTCTACAAATTTCTGCTCTTTAAGTAAATAACATATAGAACAGAAGTAGTTAATTTAGAGTTTTTAATTTTAAACTATTAACAAAATGCAGATCTTCAAGTAAATAACTTATAGAACAAAAGTAGTTATTTTAGGGTTTTCAATTTTAAACTATTAGCAAAATTCTGATCTTCAAGTAAATAACTTAAAGAACTAAAGTATTAGTTAGAAGATTTTGATTTTACATTGCTACACAATTCTGTTCTTCAAGTAAATAACTTATAGAACAAAGGTAGTTATTTTAGAGTTTTCAATTTTAAACTATTAACAAAATTCTGATCTTCATGTAAATAACTTATAGAACAGAAGTAGTTAATTTAGAGTTTTTAATTTTAAGCTATTAACAACATTCTGATTTTCAAGTAAATAACTTATAGAACTAAAGTATTAGTTTGAAGATCTCGATTTTAATTTGTCTACAAATTTCTGTTCTTTAAGTAAAAATCTAAAAGAACAAAAGTAGTTAGTTTATAGCTTTAATTTTAAACTATTATCAAAATGCTGAATTTCAAGTAAATAACTTATAGAACAGAAGTAGTTAATTTAGAGTTTTTAATTTTAACTAATAACAAAATGCAGATCTTCAAGTAAATAACTTATAGAACAAAAGTAATTATTTTAGGGTTTTCAATTTTAAACTATTAACAATATTCTGATCTTCAAGTAAATCACTTATAGAACAGAAGTGGTTAATTTAGAGTTTTTAATTTTAAACTAATAACAAAATGCAGATCTTCAAGTAAATAACTTATAGAACAAAAGTAATTATTTTAGGGTTTTCAATTTTAAACTATTAGCAAAATTCTAATCTTCAAGTAAATAACTTAAAGAACTAAAGTATTAGTTAGAAGATTTTGATTTTACATTGCTACAAAATTCTGTTCTTCAAGTAAATAACTTATAAAACAAAAGTAGTTATTTTAGAGTTTTTAATTTTAAACTATTAACAAAATGCAGATCTTCTAGTAAATAACTTATAGAACAAAAATAGTTATTTTAGGGTTTTCAATTTTAAACTATTAACAAAATACTGATCTTCATGAAATTAACTTATAGAACAGAAGTAGTTAATTTAGAGTTTTTAATTTTATACTATTAACAAAATGCAGATCTTCAAGTAAATAACTTATAGACAAAAGTAGTTATTTTAGGGTTTTCAATTTTAAACTGTTAACAAAATTCTGATCTTCAAGTAAATAACTTAAGGAACTAAAGTATTAGTTAGAAGATTTTGATTTTAAATTGCTACAAAATTCTGTTCTAGAAGTAAATAACTTATAGAATAAAAGTAGTTATTTTAGAGTTTTCAATTATAAACTATTAACAATATTCTGATCTTCAAGTAAATAACTTATAGAACAGAAGTAGTTAATTTAGAGTTTTTAATTTTAAACTATTAACAAAATGCAGATCTTCAAGTAAATAACTTATAGAACTAAAATAGTTATTTTAGGGTTTTCAATTTTAAACTATTAACAAAATTCTGATCTTCAAGTAAATAACTTAAAGAACTAAAGTATTAGTTTGAAGATCTCAATTTTAAATTGTCTACAAATTTCTGTTCTTTAAGTAAAAAACTAAAAGAACAAAAGTAGTTAGTTTATAGCTTTAATTTGAAACTATTAACAAAATACTCATTTTCAAATAAATAACTTATAGACCAGAAGTAGTTAACTTAGAGTTTTTAATTTTAAACTATTAACAAAATGCTGATCTTCAAGTAAATAACTTATAGAACAGAAGTAGTTAATTTAGAGTTTTTAATTTTAAACTAATAACAAAATGCAGATCTGCAAGTAAATAACTTATAGAACACAAGTAATTATTTTAGGGTTTTCAATTTTAAACTATTAACAAAATTCTGATCTTCAAGTAAATAACTTATAGAACAGAAGTAGTTAATTTAGAGTTTTTAATTTTAAACTATTAACAAAATCTAGATCTTCAAGTAAATAACTTATAGAACAAACGTAGTTATTTTAGTATTTTCAATTTTGAACTATTAACAAAATTCTGATCTTCAAGTAAATAACTTAAAGAACTAAAGTATTAGTTTGAAGATTTTGATTTTAAATTGTCTACATATTTCTGTTCTTTAAGTAATTAACTAAAAGAACAAAAGTATTTAGATTATAGCTTTAATTTTAAACTATTAACAAAATGCAGATCTTCAAGTAAATAACTTATAGAACAAAAGAAGTTATTTTAGGGTTGTCAATTTTAAACTATTAACAAAATGCACATCTTCAAGTAAATAACTTAAAGAACTAAAGTATTAGTGTGAAGATTTCGATTTTAAATTGTCTACAAATTTCTGTTCTTTAAGTAAATAACATATAGAACAGAAGTAGTTAATTTAGAGTTTTTAATTTTAAACTATTAACAAAATGCAGATCTTCAAGTAAATAACTTATAGAACAAAAGTAGTTATTTTAGGGTTTTCAATTTTAAACTATTAGCAAAATTCTGATCTTCAAGTAAATAACTTAAAGAACTAAAGTATTAGTTAGAAGATTTTGATTTTACATTGCTACAAAATTCTGTTCTTCAAGTAAATAACTTATAGAACAAAAGTAGTTATTTTAGAGTTTTCAATTTTAAACTATTAACAGTATTCTGATCTTCAAGTAAATAACTTATAGAACAGAAGTAGTTAATTTAGAGTTTATAATTTTAAACTTTAACAAAATGCAGATCTTCAAGTAAATAACTTATAGAACAAAAGTAGTTATTTTAGGGTTTTCAATTTTAAACTATTAACAAAATTCTGATCTTCATGTAAATAACTTATAGAACAGAAGTAGTTAATTTAGAGTTTTTAATTTTAAACTATTAACAAAATGCAGATCTTCAAGTAAATAACTTATAGAACAAAAGTAGTTATTTTAGGGTTTTCAATTTTAAACTATTAACAAAATTCTTATCTTCATGTAAATAACTTATAGAACAGAAGTAGTTAATTTAGAGTTTTTAATTTTAAGCTATTAACAAAATTCTGATCTTCAAGTAAATAACTTAAGGAACTAAAGTATTAGTTAGAAGATTTTGATTTTAAATTGCTACAAAATTCTGTTCTTCAAGTAAATAACTTATAGAACAAAAGTAGTTATTTTAGAGTTTTCAATTTTAAACTATTAACAACATTCTGATCTTCAAGTAAATAACTTATAGAACAGAAGTAGGTAATTTAGAGTTTTTAATTTTAAACTATTAACAAAATGCAGATCTTCAAGTAAATAACTTAAAGAACTAAAGTATTAGTTTGAAGATCTCGATTTTAATTTGTCTACAAATTTCTGTTCTTTAAGTAAAAAACTAAAAGAACAAAAGTAGTTAGTTTATAGCTTTAATTTGAAACTATTAACAAAATAGTGATTTTCAAATAAATAACTTATAGACCAGAAGTAGTTAACTTAGAGTTTTTAATTTTAAACTATTATCAAAATGCTGAATTTCAAGTAAATAACTTATAAAACAGAAGTAGTTAATTTAGAGTTTTTAATTTTAAACTAATAACAAAATGCAGATCTTCAAGTAAATAACTTATAGAACAAAAGTAATTATTTTAGGGTTTTCAATTTTAAACTATTAACAATATTCTGATCTTCAAGTATTTAACTTATAGAACAGAAGTGGTTAATTTAGAGTTTTTAATTTTAAACTATTAACAAAATGCAGATCTTCAAGTAAATAACTTATAGAACAAAAGAAGTTATTTTAGGGTTGTCAATTTTAAACTATTAACAAAATGCACATCTTCAAGTAAATAACTTAAAGAACTAAAGTATTAGTGTGAAGATTTCGATTTTAAATTGTCTACAAATTTCTGTTCTTTAAGTAAATAACATATAGAACAGAAGTAGTTAATTTAGAGTTTTTAATTTTAAACTATTAACAAAATGCAGATCTTCAAGTAAATAACTTATAGAACAAAAGTAGTTATTTTAGGGTTTTCAATTTTAAACTATTAGCAAAATTCTGATCTTCAAGTAAATAACTTAAAGAACTAAAGTATTAGTTAGAAGATTTTGATTTTACATTGCTACAAAATTCTGTTCTTCAAGTAAATAACTTATAGAACAAAAGTAGTTATTTTAGAGTTTTCAATTTTAAACTATTAACAGTATTCTGATCTTCAAGTAAATAACTTATAGAACAGAAGTAGTTAATTTAGAGTTTATAATTTTAAACTTTAACAAAATGCAGATCTTCAAGTAAATAACTTATAGAACAAAAGTAGTTATTTTAGGGTTTTCAATTTTAAACTATTAACAAAATTCTGATCTTCATGTAAATAACTTATAGAACAGAAGTAGTTAATTTAGAGTTTTTAATTTTAAACTATTAACAAAATGCAGATCTTCAAGTAAATAACTTATAGAACAAAAGTAGTTATTTTAGGGTTTTCAATTTTAAACTATTAACAAAATTCTTATCTTCATGTAAATAACTTATAGAACAGAAGTAGTTAATTTAGAGTTTTTAATTTTAAGCTATTAACAAAATTCTGATCTTCAAGTAAATAACTTAAGGAACTAAAGTATTAGTTAGAAGATTTTGATTTTAAATTGCTACAAAATTCTGTTCTTCAAGTAAATAACTTATAGAACAAAAGTAGTTATTTTAGAGTTTTCAATTTTAAACTATTAACAACATTCTGATCTTCAAGTAAATAACTTATAGAACAGAAGTAGGTAATTTAGAGTTTTTAATTTTAAACTATTAACAAAATGCAGATCTTCAAGTAAATAACTTAAAGAACTAAAGTATTAGTTTGAAGATCTCGATTTTAATTTGTCTACAAATTTCTGTTCTTTAAGTAAAAAACTAAAAGAACAAAAGTAGTTAGTTTATAGCTTTAATTTGAAACTATTAACAAAATAGTGATTTTCAAATAAATAACTTATAGACCAGAAGTAGTTAACTTAGAGTTTTTAATTTTAAACTATTATCAAAATGCTGAATTTCAAGTAAATAACTTATAAAACAGAAGTAGTTAATTTAGAGTTTTTAATTTTAAACTAATAACAAAATGCAGATCTTCAAGTAAATAACTTATAGAACAAAAGTAATTATTTTAGGGTTTTCAATTTTAAACTATTAACAATATTCTGATCTTCAAGTATTTAACTTATAGAACAGAAGTGGTTAATTTAGAGTTTTTAATTTTAAACTATTAACAAAATGCAGATCTTCAAGTAAATAACTTATAGAACAAAAATAGTTATTTTAGGGTTTTCAATTTTAAACTATTAGCAAAATTCTAATCTTCAAGTAAATAACTTAAAGAACTAAAGTATTAGTTAGAAGATGTTGATTTTACATTGCTACAAAATTCTGTTCTTCAAGTAAATAACTTATAAAACAAAAGTAGTTATTTTAGGGTTTTCAATTTTAAACTATTAACAAAATTCTGATCTTCATGTAAATTACTTATAGAACAGAAGTAGTTAATTTAGAGTTTTTAATTTTAAACTATTAACAAAATGCAGATCTTCAAGTAAATAACTTATAGAACAAAAATAGTTATTTTAGGGTTTTCAATTTTAAACTATTAACAAAATTCTGATCTTCATGTATATAACTTATAGAACAGAAGTAGTTAATTTAGAGTTTTTAATTTTAAGCTATTAACAAAATTCTGATCTTCAAGTAAATAACTTAAGGAACTAAAGTATTAGTTAGAAGATTTTGATTTTAAATTGCTACAAAATTCTGTTCTTCAAGTAAATAACTTATAGAACAAAAGTAGTTATTTTAGAGTTTTCAATTTTAAACTATTAACAACATTCTGATCTTCAAGTAAATAACTTATAGAACAGAAGTAGTTAATTTAGAGTTTTTAATTTTAAACTATTAACAAAATGCAGATCTTCAAGTAAATAACTTAAAGAACTAAAGTATTAGTTTGAAGATCTCGATTTTAATTTGCTACAAATTTCTGTTCTTTAAGTAAAAAACTAAAAGAACAAAAGTAGTTAGTTTATAGCTTTAATTTGAAACTATTAACAAAATAGTGATTTTCAAATAAATAACTTATAGACCAGAAGTAGTTAACTTAGAGTTTTTAATTTTAAACTATTATCAAAATGCTGAATTTCAAGTAAATAACTTATAGAACAGAAGTAGTTAATTTAGAGTTTTTAATTTTAAACTAATAACAAAATGCAGATCTTCAAGTAAATAACTTATAGAACAAAAATAGTTATTTTAGGGTTTTCAATTTTAAACTATTAGCAAAATTCTAATCTTCAAGTAAATAACTTAAAGAACTAAAGTATTAGTTAGAAGATTTTGATTTTACATTGCTACAAAATTCTGTTCTACAAGTAAATAACTTATAGAACAAAAGTAGTTATTTTAGAGTTTTCAATTTTAAACTATTAACAATATTCTGATCTTCAAGTAAATAACTTATAGAACAGAAGTAGTTAATTTAGAGTTTTTAATTTTAAACTATTAACAAAATGCAGATCTTCAAGTAAATAACTTATAGAACAAAAATAGTTATTTTAGGGTTTTCAATTTTAAACTATTAACAAAATTCTGATCTTCAAGTAAATAACTTATAGAACAGAAGTAGTTAATTTAGAGTTTTTAATTTTAAACTATTAACAATATGCAGATCTTCAAGTAAATAACTTATAGAACAAAAGAAGTTATTTTAGGGTTGTCAATTTTAAACTATTAACAAAATGCACATCTTCAAGTAAATAACTTAAAGAACTAAAGTATTAGTGTGAAGATTTCGATTTTAAATTGTCTACAAATTTCTGTTCTTTAAGTAAATAACATATAGAACAGAAGTAGTTAATTTAGAGTTTTTAATTTTAAACTATTAACAAAATGCAGATCTTCAAGTAAATAACTTATAGAACAAAAGTAGTTATTTTAGGGTTTTCAATTTTACACTATTAACAAAATTCTGATCTTCAAGTAAATAACTTTAAGAACTAAAGTATTAGTTAGAAGATTTTGATTTTACATTGCTACAAAATTCTGTTCTTCAAGTAAATAACTTATAGAACAAAAGTAGTTATTTTAGAGTTTTCAATTTTAAACTATTAACAGTATTCTGATCTTCAAGTAAATAACTTATAGAACAGAAGTAGTTAATTTAGAGTTTTTAATTTTAAACTTTAACAAAATGCAGATCTTCAAGTAAATAACTTATAGAACAAAAGTAGTTATTTTAGGGTTTTCAATTTTAAACTATTAACAAAATTCTGATCTTCATGTAAATAACTTATAGAACAGAAGTAGTTAATTTAGAGTTTTTAATTTTAAACTATTAACAAAATGCAGATCTTCAAGTAAATAACTTATAGAACAAAAGTAGTTATTTTAGGGTTTTCAATTTTAAACTATTAACAAAATTCTTATCTTCATGTAAATAACTTATAGAACAGAAGTAGTTAATTTAGAGTTTTTAATTTTAAGCTATTAACAAAATTCTGATCTTCAAGTAAATAACTTAAGGAACTAAAGTATTAGTTAGAAGATTTTGATTTTAAATTGCTACAAAATTCTGTTCTTCAAGTAAATAACTTATAGAACAAAAGTAGTTATTTTAGAGTTTTCAATTTTAAACTATTAACAACATTCTGATCTTCAAGTAAATAACTTATAGAACAGAAGTAGGTAATTTAGAGTTTTTAATTTTAAACTATTAACAAAATGCAGATCTTCAAGTAAATAACTTAAAGAACTAAAGTATTAGTTTGAAGATCTCGATTTTAATTTGTCTACAAATTTCTGTTCTTTAAGTAAAAAACTAAAAGAACAAAAGTAGTTAGTTTATAGTTTTGATTTGAAACTATTAACAAAATAGTGATTTTCAAATAAATAACTTATAGACCAGAAGTAGTTAACTTAGAGTTTTTAATTTTAAACTATTATCAAAATGCTGAATTTCAAGTAAATAACTTATAGAACAGAAGTAGTTAATTTAGAGTTTTTAATTTTAAACTAATAACAAAATGCAGATCTTCAAGTAAATAACTTATAGAACAAAAGTAATTATTTTAGGGTTTTCAATTTTAAACTATTAACAATATTCTGATCTTCAAGTAAATAACTTATAGAACAGAAGTGGTTAATTTAGAGTTTTTAATTTTAAACTATTAACAAAATGCAGATCTTCAAGTAAATAACTTATAGAACAAAAATAGTTATTTTAGGGTTTTCAATTTTAAACTATTAGCAAAATTCTAATCTTCAAGTAAATAACTTAAAGAACTAAAGTATTAGTTAGAAGATTTTGATTTTACATTGCTACAAAATTCTGTTCTTCAAGTAAATAACTTATAAAACAAAAGTAGTTATTTTAGAGTTTTCAATTTTAAACTATTAACAAAATTCTGATCTTCATGTAAATAACTTATAGAACAGAAGTAGTTAATTTAGAGTTTTTAATTTTAAACTATTAACAAAATGCAGATCTTCAAGTAAATAACTTATAGAACAAAAATAGTTATTTTAGGGTTTTCAATTTTAAACTATTAACAAAATTCTGATCTTCATGTAAATAACTTATAGAACAGAAGTAGTTAATTTAGAGTTTTTAATTTTAAGCTATTAACAAAATTCTGATCTTCAAGTAAATAACTTAAGGAACTAAAGTATTAGTTAGAAGATTTTGATTTTAAATTGCTACAAAATTCTGTTCTTCAAGTAAATAACTTATAGAACCAAAGTAATTATTTTAGAGTTTTCAATTTTAAACTATTAACAACATTCTGATCTTCAAGTAAATAACTTATAGAACAGAAGTAGTTAATTTAGAGTTTTTAATTTTAAACTATTAACAAAATGCAGATCTTCAAGTAAATAACTTAAAGAACTAAAGTATTAGTTTGAAGATCTCGATTTTAATTTGTCTACAAATTTCTGTTCTTTAAGTAAAAAACTAAAAGAACAAAAGTAGTTAGTTTATAGCTTTAATTTGAAACTATTAACAAAATAGTGATTTTCAAATAAATAACTTATAGACCAGAAGTAGTTAACTTAGAGTTTTTAATTTTAAACTATTATCAAACTGCTGAATTTCAAGTAAATAACTTATAGAACAGAAGTAGTTAATTTAGAGTTTTTAATTTTAAACTAATAACAAAATGCAGATCTTCAAGTAAATAACTTATAGAACAAAAGTAATTATTTTAGGGTTTTCAATTTTAAACTATTAACAATATTCTGATCTTCAAGTAAATAACTTATAGAACAGAAGTGGTTAATTTAGAGTTTTTAATTTTAAACTATTAACAAAATGCAGATCTTCAAGTAAATAACTTATAGAACAAAAATAGTTATTTTAGGGTTTTCAATTTTAAACTATTAGCAAAATTCTAATCTTCAAGTAAATAACTTAAAGAACTAAAGTATTAGTTAGAAGATTTTGATTTTACATTGCTACAAAATTCTGTTCTTCAAGTAAATAACTTATAGAACAGAAGTAGTTAATTTAGAGTTTTTTATTTTAAACTATTAACAAAATGCAGATCTTCAAGTAAATAACTTATAGAACAAAAGTAGTTATTTTAGGGTTTTCAATTTTAAACTATTAACAAAATTCTGATCTTCATGTAAATAACTTATAGAACAGAAGTAGTTAATTTAGAGTTTTTAATTTTAAGCTATTAAGAAAATTCTGATCTTCAAGTAAATAACTTAAGGAACTAAAGTATTAGTTAGAAGATTTTAATTTTTAATTGCTACAAAATTCTGTTCTTCAAGTAAATAACTTATAGAACAAAAGTAGTTATTTTAGAGCTTTCAATTTTAAATTATTAACAATATTCTGATCTTCAAGTAAATAACTTATAGAACAGAAGTAGTTAATTTAGAGTTTTTAATTTTAAGCTATTAACAAAATGCAGATCTTCAAGTAAATAACTTATAGAACAAAAATAGTTATTTTAGGGTTTTCAATTTGAAACTATTAACAATATTCTGATCTTCAAGTAAATAACTTAAAGAACTAAAGTATTAGTTTGAAGATCTCGATTTTAAATTGTCTACAAATTTCTGTTCTTTAAGTAAAAAACTAAAAGAACAAAAGTAGTTTGTTTATAGCTTTAATTTGAAACTATTAACAAAATAGTGATTTTCAAATAAATAACTTATAGACCAGAAGTAGTTAACTTAGAGTTTTTAATTTTAAACTATTATCAAAATGCTGAATTTCAAGTAAATAACTAATAGAACAGAAGTAGTTAATTTAGAGTTTTTAATTTTAAACTAATAACAAAATGCAGATCTTCAAGTAAATAACTTATAGAACAAAAGTAATTATTTTAGGGTTTTCAATTTTAAACTATTAACAATATTCTGATCTTCAAGTAAATAACTTATAGAACAGAAGTGGTTAATTTAGAGTTTTTAATTTTAAACTATTAACAAAATGCAGATCTTCAAGTAAATAACTTATAGAACAAAAGTAATTATTTTAGGGTTTTCAATTTTAAACTATTAACAATATTCTGATCTTCAAGTAAATAACTTATAGAACAGAAGTGGTTAATTTAGAGTTTTTAATTTTAAGCTATTAACAAAATGCAGATCTTCAAGTAAATAACTTATAGAAACTAAATAGTTATTTTAGGGTTTTCAATTTTAAACTATTAACAAAATACTGATCTTCATGAAATTAACTTATAGAACAGAAGTAGTTAATTTAGAGTTTTTAATTTTATACTATTAACAAAATGCAGATCTTCAAGTAAATAACTTATAGAACAAAAGTAGTTATTTTAGGGTTTTCAATTTTAAACTATTAACAAAATTCTGATCTACAAGTAAATAACTTAAGGAACTAAAGTATTAGTTAGAAGATTTTGATTTTAAATTGCTACAAAATTCTGTTCTACAAGTAAATAACTTATAGAACAAAAGTAGTTATTTTAGAGTTTTCAATTTTAAACTATTAACAATATTCTGATCTTCAAGTAAATAACTTATAGAACAGAAGTAGTTAATTTAGAGTTTTTAATTTTAAACTATTAACAAAATGCAGATTTTCAAGTAAATAACTTATAGAACAAAAATAGTTATTTTAGGGTTTTCAATTTTAAACTATTAACAAAATTCTGATCTTCAAGTAAATAACTTAAAGAACTAAAGTATTAGTTTGAAGATCTCAATTTTAAATTGTCTACAAATTTCTGTTCTTTAAGTAAAAAACTAAAAGAACAAAAGTAGTTAGTTTATAGCTTTAATTTGAAACTATTAACAAAATACTGATTTTCAAATAAATAACTTATAGACCAGAAGTAGTTAACTTAGAGTTTTTAATTTTAAACTATTAACAAAATGCTGATCTTCAAGTAAATAACTTATAGAACAGAAGTAGTTAATTTAGAGTTTTTAATTTTAAACTAATTACAAAATGCAGATCTTCAAGTAAATAACCTATAGAACAAAAGTAATTATTTTAGGGTTTTAAATTTTAAACTATTAACAAAATTCTGATCTTCAAGTAAATAACTTATAGAACAGAAGTAGTTAATTTAGAGTTTTTAATTTTAAACTATTAACAAAATCTAGATCTTCAAGTAAATAACTTATAGAACAAACGTAGTTATTTTAGTATTTTCAATTTTGAACTATTAACAAAATTCTGATCTTCAAGTAAATAACTTAAAGAACTAAAGTATTAGTTTGAAGATTTTGATTTTAAATTGTCTACATATTTCTGTTCTTTAAGTAATTAACTAAAAGAACAAAAGTAGTTAGATTATAGCTTTAATTTTAAACTATTAACAAAATGCAGATCTTCAAGTAAATAACTTATAGAACAAAAGAAGTTATTTTAGGGTTGTCAATTTTAAACTATTAACAAAATTCTGATCTTCATGTAAATAACTTATAGAACAGAAGTAGGTAATTTAGAGTTTTTAATTTTAAACTATTAACAAAATGCAGATCTTCAAGTAAATAACTTATAGAACAAAAGTAGATATTTTAGGGTTTTCAATTTTAAACTATTAACAAAATTCTGATCTTCAAGTAAATAACTTAAAGAACTAAAGTAGATATTTTAGGGTTTTCAATTTTAAACTATTAACAAAATGCAGATCTTCAAGTAAATAACTTATAGAACAAAAGTAGATATTTTAGGGTTTTCAATTTTAAACTATTAACAAAATTCTGATCTTCATGTAAATAACTTATAGAACAGAAGTAGTTAATTTAGAGTTTTTAATTTTAAGCTATTAAGAAAATTCTGATCTTCAAGTAAATAACTTAAGGAACTAAAGTATTAGTTAGAAGATTTTAATTTTTAATTGCTACAAAATTCTGTTCTTCAAGTAAATAACTTATAGAACAAAAGTAGTTATTTTAGAGCTTTCAATTTTAAATTATTAACAATATTCTGATCTTCAAGTAAATAACTTATAGAACAGAAGTAGTTAATTTAGAGTTTTTAATTTTAAGCTATTAACAAAATGCAGATCTTCAAGTAAATAACTTATAGAACAAAAATAGTTATTTTAGGGTTTTCAATTTGAAACTATTAACAATATTCTGATCTTCAAGTAAATAACTTAAAGAACTAAAGTATTAGTTTGAAGATCTCGATTTTAAATTGTCTACAAATTTCTGTTCTTTAAGTAAAAAACTAAAAGAACAAAAGTAGTTTGTTTATAGCTTTAATTTGAAACTATTAACAAAATAGTGATTTTCAAATAAATAACTTATAGACCAGAAGTAGTTAACTTAGAGTTTTTAATTTTAAACTATTATCAAAATGCTGAATTTCAAGTAAATAACTAATAGAACAGAAGTAGTTAATTTAGAGTTTTTAATTTTAAACTAATAACAAAATGCAGATCTTCAAGTAAATAACTTATAGAACAAAAGTAATTATTTTAGGGTTTTCAATTTTAAACTATTAAAAATATTCTGATCTTCAAGTAAATAACTTATAGAACAGAAGTGGTTAATTTAGAGTTTTTAATTTTAAACTATTAACAAAATGCAGATCTTCAAGTAAATAACTTATAGAACAAAAGTAATTATTTTAGGGTTTTCAATTTTAAACTATTAACAATATTCTGATCTTCAAGTAAATAACTTATAGAACAGAAGTGGTTAATTTAGAGTTTTTAATTTTAAGCTATTAACAAAATGCAGATCTTCAAGTAAATAACTTATAGAAACTAAATAGTTATTTTAGGGTTTTCAATTTTAAACTATTAACAAAATACTGATCTTCATGAAATTAACTTATAGAACAGAAGTAGTTAATTTAGAGTTTTTAATTTTATACTATTAACAAAATGCAGATCTTCAAGTAAATAACTTATAGAACAAAAGTAGTTATTTTAGGGTTTTCAATTTTAAACTATTAACAAAATTCTGATCTACAAGTAAATAACTTAAGGAACTAAAGTATTAGTTAGAAGATTTTGATTTTAAATTGCTACAAAATTCTGTTCTACAAGTAAATAACTTATAGAACAAAAGTAGTTATTTTAGAGTTTTCAATTTTAAACTATTAACAATATTCTGATCTTCAAGTAAATAACTTATAGAACAGAAGTAGTTAATTTAGAGTTTTTAATTTTAAACTATTAACAAAATGCAGATTTTCAAGTAAATAACTTATAGAACAAAAATAGTTATTTTAGGGTTTTCAATTTTAAACTATTAACAAAATTCTGATCTTCAAGTAAATAACTTGAAGAACTAAAGTATTAGTTTGAAGATCTCAATTTTAAATTGTCTACAAATTTCTGTTCTTTAAGTAAAAAACTAAAAGAACAAAAGTAGTTAGTTTATAGCTTTAATTTGAAACTATTAACAAAATACTGATTTTCAAATAAATAACTTATAGACCAGAAGTAGTTAACTTAGAGTTTTTAATTTTAAACTATTAACAAAATGCTGATCTTCAAGTAAATAACTTATAGAACAGAAGTAGTTAATTTAGAGTTTTTAATTTTAAACTAATAACAAAATGCAGATCTTCAAGTAAATAACCTATAGAACAAAAGTAATTATTTTAGGGTTTTAAATTTTAAACTATTAACAAAATTCTGATCTTCAAGTAAATAACTTATAGAACAGAAGTAGTTAATTTAGAGTTTTTAATTTTAAACTATTAACAAAATCTAGATCTTCAAGTAAATAACTTATAGAACAAACGTAGTTATTTTAGTATTTTCAATTTTGAACTATTAACAAAATTCTGATCTTCAAGTAAATAACTTAAAGAACTAAAGTATTAGTTTGAAGATTTTGATTTTAAATTGTCTACATATTTCTGTTCTTTAAGTAATTAACTAAAAGAACAAAAGTAGTTAGATTATAGCTTTAATTTTAAACTATTAACAAAATGCAGATCTTCAAGTAAATAACTTATAGAACAAAAGAAGTTATTTTAGGGTTGTCAATTTTAAACTATTAACAAAATTCTGATCTTCATGTAAATAACTTATAGAACAGAAGTAGGTAATTTAGAGTTTTTAATTTTAAACTATTAACAAAATGCAGATCTTCAAGTAAATAACTTATAGAACAAAAGTAGATATTTTAGGGTTTTCAATTTTAAACTATTAACAAAATTCTGATCTTCAAGTAAATAACTTAAAGAACTAAAGTATTAGTGTGAAGATTTCGATTTTAAATTGTCTACAAATTTCTGTTCTTTAAGTAAATAACTAAAAGAACAAAAGTAGTTAGTTTATTGGTTTAATTTTAAACTGTTAACAAAATACTGATTTTCAAGTAAATAACTTATAGACCAGAAGTAGTTAATTTAGAGTTTTTAATTTTAAACTATTAACAAAATGCAGATCTTCAAGTAAATAACTTATAGAACAAAAGTAGTTATTTTAGGGTTTTCAATTTTAAACTATTAACAAAATTCTGATCTTCATGTAAATAACTTATAGAACAGAAGTAGTTAATTTATAGTTTTTAATTTTAAAATATTACCAAATGCAGATCTTCAAGTAAATAACTTATAGAACAAAAGTAGTTATTTTAGGGTTTTCAATTTTAAACTATTAACAAAATTCTGATCTTCAAGTAAATAACTTAAAGAACTAAAGTATTAGTTAGAAGATTTTGATTTTACATTGCTACACAATTCTGTTCTTCAAGTAAATAACTTATAGAACAAAGGTAGTTATTTTAGAGTTTTCAATTTTAAACTATTAACAATATTCTGATCTTCATGTAAATAACTTATAGAACAGAAGTAGTTAATTTAGAGTTTTTAATTTTAAACTATTAACAAAATGCAGATCTTCAAGTAAATAACTTATAGAACAAAAGTAGTTATTTTAGGGTTTTCAATTTTAAACTATTAACAAAATTCTGATCTTCAAGTAAATAACTTAAGGAATCAAAGTATTAGTTTGAAGATTATGATTTTAAATTGTCTACATAATTCTGTTCTTTAAGTAATTAACTAAAAGAACAAAAGTAGTTAGATTATAGCTTTAATTTTAAACTATTAACAAAATGCAGATCTTCAAGTAAATAACTTATAGAACAAGAGAAGTTATTTTAAGGTTTTCAATATTAAACTATTAACAAAATTCTGATCTTCATGTAAATAACTTATAGAACAGAAGTAGTTAATTTGGAGTTTTTAATTTTAAACTATTAACAAAATGCAGATCTTCAAGTAAATAACTTAAAGAACTAAAGTATTAGTGTGAAGATTTCGATTTTAAATTGTCTACAAATTTCTGTTCTTTAAGTAAATAACATATAGAACAGAAGTAGTTAATTTAGAGTTTTTAATTTTAAACTATTAACAAAATGCAGATCTTCAAGTAAATAACTTATAGAACAAAGGTAGTTATTTTAGAGTTTTCAATTTTAAACTATTAACAAAATTCTGATCTTCATGTAAATAACTTATAGAACAGAAGTAGTTAATTTAGAGTTTTTAATTTTAAGCTATTAACAAAATTCTGATCTTCAAGTAAATAACTTAAGGAACTAAAGTATTAGTTAGAAGATTTTGATTTTAAATTGCTACAAAATTCTGTTCTTCAAGTAAATAACTTATAGAACAAAAGTAGTTATTTTAGAGTTTTCAATTTTAAACTATTAACAACATTCTGATCTTCAAGTAAATAACTTATAGAACAGAAGTAGTTAATTTAGAGTTTTTAATTTTAAACTATTAACAAAATGCAGATCTTCAAGTAAATAACTTAAAGAACTAAAGTATTAGTTTGAAGATCTCGATTTTAATTTGTCTACAAATTTCTGTTCTTTAAGTAAAAAACTAAAAGAACAAAAGTAGTTAGTTTATAGCTTTAATTTGAAACTATTAACAAAATAGTGATTTTCAAATAAATAACTTATAGACCAGAAGTAGTTAACTTAGAGTTTTTAATTTTAAACTATTATCAAAATGCTGAATTTCAAGTAAATAACTTATAGAACAGAAGTAGTTAATTTAGAGTTTTTAATTTTAAAATAATAACAAAATGCAGATCTTCAAGTAAATAACTTATAGAACAAAAGTAATTATTTTAGGGTTTTCAATTTTAAACTATTAACAATATTCTGATCTTCAAGTAAATCACTTATAGAACAGAAGTGGTCAATTTAGAGTTTTTAATTTTAAACTAATAACAAAATGCAGATCTTCAAGTAAATAACTTATAGAAACAAAATAGTTATTTTAGGGTTTTCAATTTTAAACTATTAACAAAATACTGATCTTCATGAAATTAACTTATAGAACAGAAGTAGTTAATTTAGAGTTTTTAATTTTATACTATTAACAAAATGCAGATCTTCAAGTAAATAACTTATAGAACAAAAGTAGTTATTTTAGGGTTTTCAATTTTAAACTATTAACAAAATTCTGATCTACAAGTAAATAACTTAAGGAACTAAAGTATTAGTTAGAAGATTTTGATTTTAAATTGCTACAAAATTCTGTTCTACAAGTAAATAACTTATAGAACAAAAGTAGTTATTTTAGAGTTTTCAATTTTAAACTATTAACAATATTCTGATCTTCAAGTAAATAACTTATAGAACAGAAGTAGTTAAATTAGAGTTTTTAATTTTAAACAACTTCAAGCGAACGACCAAAAAGTACCTCACAAAATCGGCCTTCTATAGCGTGGAAGAGTTCATGCAAAGTACCCATACAGATCTCCTACAAGAATGAGTCGGAAAGTCTTTATATTTTTTCTTTACATTACTTATACATGACTTTGATCAATTATGTTCTCCGAAATGACGTGTGTAAACACTTTTGTGTACTAAACACCAATAAAGCCTATTATTATTATTATTATTATTATTAACAAAATGCAGATCTTCAAGTAAATAACTTATAGAACAAAAATAGTGATTTTAGGGTTTTCAATTTTAAACTATTAACAAAATTCTGATCTTCAAGTAAATAACTTAAAGAACTAAAGTATTAGTTTGAAGATCTCAATTTTAAATTGTCTACAAATTTCTGTTCTTTAAGTAAAAAACTAAAAGAACAAAAGTAGTTAGTTTATAGCTTTAATTTGAAACTATTAACAAAATACTGATTTTCAAATAAATAACTTATAGACCAGAAGTAGTTAACTTAGAGTTTTTAATTTTAAACTATTAACAAAATGCTGATCTTCAAGTAAATAACTTATAGAACAGAAGTAGTTAATTTAGAGTTTTTAATTTTAAACTAATAACAAAATGCAGATCTTCAAGTAAATAACCTATAGAACAAAAGTAATTATTTTAGGGTTTTAAATTTTAAACTATTAACAAAATTCTGATCTTCAAGTAAATAACTTATAGAACAGAAGTAGTTAATTTAGAGTTTTTAATTTTAAACTATTAACAAAATCTAGATCTTCAAGTAAATAACTTATAGAACAAACGTAGTTATTTTAGTATTTTCAATTTTGAACTATTAACAAAATTCTGATCTTCAAGTAAATAACTTAAAGAACTAAAGTATTAGTTTGAAGATTTTGATTTTAAATTGTCTACATATTTCTGTTCTTTAAGTAATTAACTAAAAGAACAAAAGTAGTTAGATTATAGCTTTAATTTTAAACTATGAACAAAATGCAGATCTTCAAGTAAATAACTTAAAGAACAAAAGAAGTTATTTTAGGGTTGTCAATTTTAAACTATTAACAAAATTCTGATCTTCATGTAAATAACTTATAGAACAGAAGTAGTTAATTTAGAGCTTTTAATTTTAAACTATTAACAAAATGCAGATCTTCAAGTAAATAACTTATAGAACAAAAGTAGATATTTTAGGGTTTTCAATTTTAAACTATTAACAAAATTCTGATCTTCAAGTAAATAACTTAAAGAACTAAAGTATTAGTGTGAAGATTTCGATTTTAAATTGTCTACAAATTTCTGTTCTTTAAGTAAATAACTAAAAGAACAAAAGTAGTTAGTTTATTGGTTTAATTTTAAACTGTTAACAAAATACTGATTTTCAAGTAAATAACTTATAGACCAGAAGTAGATAATTTAGAGTATTTAATTTTAAACTATTAACAAAATGCAGATCTTCAAGTAAATAACTTATAGAACAAAAGTAGTTATTTTAGGGTTTTCAATTTTAAACTATTAACAAAATTCTGATCTTCATGTAAATAACTTATAGAACAGAAGTAGTTAATTTAGAGTTTTTAATTTTAAAATATTACCAAATGCAGATCTTCAAGTAAATAACTTATAGAACAGAAGTAGTTAAATTAGAGTTTTTAATTTTAAACTATTAAAAAAATGCAGATCTTCAAGTAAATAACTTATAGAACAAAAGTAGTTATTTTAGGGTTTTCAATTTTAAACTATTAACAAAATTCTGATCTTCAAGTAAATAACTTAAGGAATCAAAGTATTAGTTTGAAGATTATGATTTTAAATTGTCTACATAATTCTGTTCTTTTAGTAATTAACTAAAAGAACAAAAGTAGTTAGATTGTAGCTTTAATTTTAAACTATTAACAAAATGCAGATCTTCAAGTAAATAACTTATAGAACAAGAGAAGGTATTTTAAGGTTTTCAATATTAAACTATTAACAAAATTCTGATCTTCATGTAAATAACTTATAGAACAGAAGTAGTTAATTTAGAGTTTTTAATTTTAAACTATTAACAAAATGCAGATCTTCAAGTAAATAACTTAAAGAACTAAAGTATTAGTGTGAAGATTTCGATTTTAAATTGTCTACAAATTTCTGTTCTTTAAGTAAATAACATATAGAACAGAAGTAGTTAATTTAGAGTTTTTAATTTTAAACTATTAACAAAATGCAGATCTTCAAGTAAATAACTTATAGAACAAAAGTAGTTATTTTAGGGTTTTCAATTTTAAACTATTAGCAAAATTCTGATCTTCAAGTAAATAACTTAAAGAACTAAAGTATTAGTTAGAAGATTTTGATTTTACATTGCTACACAATTCTGTTCTTCAAGTAAATAACTTATAGAACAAAGGTAGTTATTTTAGAGTTTTCAATTTTAAACTATTAACAAAATTCTGATCTTCATGTAAATAACTTATAGAACAGAAGTAGTTAATTTAGAGTTTTAATTTTAAGCTATTAACAAAATTCTGATCTTCAAGTAAATAACTTAAGGAACTAAAGTATTAGTTAGAAGATCTCGATTTTAATTTGTCTACAAATTTCTGTTCTTTAAGTAAAAAACTAAAAGAACAAAAGTAGTTAGTTTATAGCTTTAATTTGAAACTATTAACAAAATAGTGATTTTCAAATAAATAACTTATAGACCAGAAGTAGTTAACTTAGAGTTTTTAATTTTAAACTATTATCAAAATGCTGAATTTCAAGTAAATAACTTATAGAACAGAAGTAGTTAATTTAGAGTTTTTAATTTTAAAATAATAACAAAATGCAGATCTTCAAGTAAATAACTTATAGAACAAAAGTAAATATTTTAGAGTTTTCAATTTTAAACTATTAACAGTATTCTGATCTTCAAGTAAATAACTTATAGAACAGAAGTAGTTAATTTAGAGTTTTTAATTTTAAACTATTAACAAAATGCAGATCTTCAAGTAAATAACTTATAGAACAAAAGTAATTATTTTAGGGTTTTCAATTTTAAACTATTAGCAAAATTCTAATCTTCAAGTAAATAACTTAAAGAACTAAAGTATTAGTTAGAAGATTTTGATTTTACATTGCTACAAAATTCTGTTCTTCAAGTAAATAACTTATAAAACAAAAGTAGTTATTTTAGAGTTTTCAATTTTAAACTATTAACAGTATTCTGATCTTCAAGTAAATAACTTATAGAACAGAAGTAGTTAATTTAGAGTTTTTAATTTTAAACTATTAACAAAATGCAGATCTTCAAGTAAATAACTTATAGAACAAAAATAGTTATTTTAGGGTTTTCAATTTTAAACTATTAACAAAATACTGATCTTCATGAAATTAACTTATAGAACAGAAGTAGTTAATTTAGAGTTTTTAATTTTATACTATTAACAAAATGCAGATCTTCAAGTAAATAACTTATAGACAAAAGTAGTTATTTTAGGGTTTTCAATTTTAAACTGTTAACAAAATTCTGATCTTCAAGTAAATAACTTAAGGAACTAAAGTATTAGTTAGAAGATTTTGATTTTAAATTGCTACAAAATTCTGTTCTACAAGTAAATAACTTATAGAACAAAAGTAGTTATTTTAGAGTTTTCAATTATAAATTATTAACAATATTCTGATCTTCAAGTAAATAACTTATAGAACAGAAGTAGTTAATTTACAGTTTTTAATTTTAAACTATTAACAAAATACAGATCTTCAAGTAAATAACTTATAGAACAGAAGTAGTTAATTTACAGTTTTTAATTTTAAACTATTAACAAAATACAGATCTTCAAGTAAATAACTTATAGAACAAAAATAGTTATTTTAGGGTTTTCAATTTTAAACTATTAACAAAATTCTGATCTTCAAGTAAATAACTTAAAGAACTAAAGTATTAGTTTGAAGATCTCAATTTTAAATTGTCTACAAATTTCTGTTCTTTAAGTAAAAAACTAAAAGAACAAAAGTAGTTAGTTTATAGCTTTAATTTGGAACTATTAACAAAATACTGATTTTCAAATAAATAACTTATAGACCAGAAGTAGTTAACTTAGAGTTTTCAATTTTAAACTATTAACAAAATGCTGATCTTCAAGTAAATAACTTATAGAACAGAAGTAGTTAATTTAGAGTTTTTAATTTCAAACTAATAACAAAATGCAGATCTGCAAGTAAATAACTTATAGAACAAAAGTAATTATTTTAGGGTTTTCAATTTTAAACTATTAACAAAATTCTGATTTTCAAGTAAATAACTTATAGAACAGAAGTAGTTAATTTAGAGTTTTTAATTTTAAACTATTAACAAAATCTAGATCTTCAAGTAAATAACTTATAGAACAAACGTAGTTATTTTAGTATTTTCAATTTTGAACTATTAACAAAATTCTGATCTTCAAATAAATAACTTAAAGAACTAAAGTATTAGTTTGAAGATTTTGATTTTAAATTGTCTACATATTTCTGTTCTTTAAGTAATTAACTAAAAGAACAAAAGTAGTTAGATTATAGCTTTAATTTTAAACTATTAACAAAATGCAGATCTTCAAGTAAATAACTTATAGAACAAAAGAAGTTATTTTAGGGTTGTCAATTTTAAACTATTAACAAAATGCAGATCTTCAAGTAAATAACTTAAAGAACTAAAGTATTAGTGTGAAGATTTCGATTTTAAATTGTCTACAAATTTCTGTTCTTTAAGTAAATAACATATAGAACAGAAGTAGTTAATTTAGAGTTTTTAATTTTAAACTATTAACAAAATGCAGATCTTCAAGTAAATAACTTATAGAACAAAAGTAGTTATTTTAGGGTTTTCAATTTTAAACTATTAGCAAAATTCTGATCTTCAAGTAAATAACTTAAAGAACTAAAGTATTAGTTAGAAGATTTTGATTTTACATTGCTACAAAATTCTGTTCTTCAAGTAAATAACTTATAGAACAAAAGTAGTTATTTTAGAGTTTTCAATTTTAAACTATTAACAGTATTCTGATCTTCAAATAAATAACTTATAGAACAGAAGTAGTTCATTTAGAGTTTTTAATTTTAAACTATTAACAAAATGCAGATCTTCAAGTAAATAACTTATAGAACAAAAGTAGTTATTTTAGGGTTTTCAATTTTAAACTATTAACAAAATTCTGATCTTCATGTAAATAACTTATAGAACAGAAGTAGTTAATTTAGAGTTTTTAATTTTAAACTATTAACAAAATGCAGATCTTCAAGTAAATAACTTATAGAACAAAAGTAGTTATTTTAGGGTTTTCAATTTTAAACTATTAACAAAATTCTGATCTTCATGTAAATAACTTATAGAACAGAAGAAGTTAATTTAGAGTTTTTAATTTTAAGCTATTAACAAAATTCTGATCTTCAAGTAAATAACTTAAGGAACTAAAGTATTAGTTAGAAGATTTTGATTTTAAATTGCTACAAAATTCTGTTCTTCAAGTAAATAACTTATAGAACAAAAGTAGTTATTTTAGAGTTTTCAATTTTAAACTATTAACAACATTCTGATCTTCAAGTAAATAACTTATAGAACAGAAGTAGTTAATTTAGAGTTTTTAATTTTAAACTATTAACAAAATGCAGATCTTCAAGTAAATAACTTAAAGAACTAAAGTATTAGTTTGAAGATCTCGATTTTAATTTGTCTACAAATTTCTGTTCTTTAAGTAAAAAACTAAAAGAACAAAAGTAGTTAGTTTATAGCTTTAATTTGAAACTATTAACAAAATAGTGATTTTCAAATAAATAACTTATAGACCAGAAGTAGTTAACTTAGAGTTTTTAATTTTAAACTATTATCAAAATGCTGAATTTCAAGTAAATAACTTATAGAACAGAAGTAGTTAATTTAGAGTTTTTAATTTTAAACTAATAACAAAATGCAGATCTTCAAGTAAATAACTTATAGAACAAAAGTAATTATTTTAGGGTTTTCAATTTTAAACTATTAACAATATTCTGATCTTCAAGTAAATAACTTATAGAACAGAAGTGGGTAATTTAGAGTTTTTAATTTTAAACTATTAACAAAATGCAGATCTTTAAGTAAATAACTTATAGAACAAAAATAGTTATTTTAGGGTTTTCAATTTTAAACTATTAGCAAAATTCAAATCTTCAAGTAAATAACTTAAAGAACTAAAGTATTAGTTAGAAGATTTTGATTTTACATTGCTACAAAATTCTGTTCTTCAAGTAAATAACTTATAAAACAAAAGTAGTTATTTTAGGGTTTTCAATTTTAAACTTATAACAAAATTCTGATCTTCATGTAAATAACTTATAGAACAGAAGTAGTTAATCAAGAGTTTTTAATTTTAAACTATTAACAAAATGCAGATCTTCAAGTAAATAACTTATAGAACAAAAATAGTTATTTTAGGGTTTTCAATTTTAAACTATTAGCAAAATTCTAATCTTCAAGTAAATAACTTAAAGAACTAAAGTATTAGTTAGAAGATTTTGATTTTACATTGCTACAAAATTCTGTTCTTCAAGTAAATAACTTATAAAACAAAAGTAGTTATTTTAGAGTTTTTAATTTTAAACTATTAACAGTATTCTGATCTTCAAGTAAATAACTTATAGAACAGAAGTAGTTAATTTAGAGTTTTTAATTTTAAACTATTAACAAAATTCTGATCTTCAAGTAAATAACTTATAGAACAAAAATAGTTATTTTAGGGTTTTCAATTTTAAACTATTAACAAAATACGGATCTTCATGAAATTAACTTATAGAACAGAAGTAGTTAATTTAGAGTTTTTAATGTTATACTATTAACAAAATGCAGATCTTCAAGTAAATAACTTATAGAACAAAAGTAGTTATTTTAGGGTTTTCAATTTTAAACTATTAACAAAATTCTGATCTTCAAGTAAATAACTTAAGGAACTAAAGTATTAGTTAGAAGATTTTGATTTTAAATTGCTACAAAATTCTGTTCTACAAATAAATAACTTATAGAACAAAAGTAATTATTTTAGGGTTTTCAATTTTAAACTATTAACAATATTCTGATCTTCAAGTAAATAACTTATAGAACAGAAGTGGGTAATTTAGAGTTTTTAATTTTAAACTATTAACAAAATGCAGATCTTTAAGTAAATAACTTATAGAACAAAAATAGTTATTTTAGGGTTTCCAATTTTAAACTATTAGCAAAATTCAAATCTTCAAGTAAATAACTTAAAGAACTAAAGTATTAGTTAGAAGATTTTGATTTTACATTGCTACAAAATTCTGTTCTTCAAGTAAATAACTTATAAAACAAAAGTAGTTATTTTAGGGTTTTCAATTTTAAACTTATAACAAAATTCTGATCTTCATGTAAATAACTTATAGAACAGAAGTAGTTAATCAAGAGTTTTTAATTTTAAACTATTAACAAAATGCAGATCTTCAAGTAAATAACTTATAGAACAAAAATAGTTATTTTAGGGTTTTCAATTTTAAACTATTAGCAAAATTCTAATCTTCAAGTAAATAACTTAAAGAACTAAAGTATTAGTTAGAAGATTTTGATTTTACATTGCTACAAAATTCTGTTCTTCAAGTAAATAACTTATAAAACAAAAGTAGTTATTTTAGAGTTTTTAATTTTAAACTATTAACAGTATTCTGATCTTCAAGTAAATAACTTATAGAACAGAAGTAGTTAATTTAGAGTTTTTAATTTTAAACTATTAACAAAATTCTGATCTTCAAGTAAATAACTTATAGAACAAAAATAGTTATTTTAGGGTTTTCAATTTTAAACTATTAACAAAATACGGATCTTCATGAAATTAACTTATAGAACAGAAGTAGTTAATTTAGAGTTTTTAATGTTATACTATTAACAAAATGCAGATCTTCAAGTAAATAACTTATAGAACAAAAGTAGTTATTTTAGGGTTTTCAATTTTAAACTATTAACAAAATTCTGATCTTCAAGTAAATAACTTAAGGAACTAAAGTATTAGTTAGAAGATTTTGATTTTAAATTGCTACAAAATTCTGTTCTACAAATAAATAACTTATAGAACAAAAGTAATTATTTTAGGGTTTTCAATTTTAAACTATTAACAATATTCTGATCTTCAAGTAAATAACTTATAGAACAGAAGTGGGTAATTTAGAGTTTTTAATTTTAAACTATTAACAAAATGCAGATCTTTAAGTAAATAACTTATAGAACAAAAATAGTTATTTTAGGGTTTTCAATTTTAAACTATTAACAAAATACGGATCTTCATGAAATTAACTTATAGAACAGAAGTAGTTAATTTAGAGTTTTTAATGTTATTCTATTAACAAAATGCAGATCTTCAAGTAAATAACTTATAGAACAAAAGTAGTTATTTTAGGGTTTTCAATTTTAAACTATTAACAAAATTCTGATCTTCAAGTAAATAACTTAAGGAACTAAAGTATTAGTTAGAAGATTTTGATTTTAAATTGCTACAAAATTCTGTTCTACAAATAAATAACTTATAGAACAAAAGTAATTATTTTAGGGTTTTCAATTTTAAACTATTAACAATATTCTGATCTTCAAGTAAATAACTTATAGAACAGAAGTGGGTAATTTAGAGTTTTTAATTTTAAACTATTAACAAAATGCAGATCTTTAAGTAAATAACTTATAGAACAAAAATAGTTATTTTAGGGTTTTCAATTTTAAACTATTAGCAAAATTCAAATCTTCAAGTAAATAACTTAAAGAACTAAAGTATTAGTTAGAAGATTTTGATTTTACATTGCTACAAAATTCTGTTCTTCAAGTAAATAACTTATAAAACAAAAGTAGTTATTTTAGGGTTTTCAATTTTAAACTTATAACAAAATTCTGATCTTCATGTAAATAACTTATAGAACAGAAGTAGTTAATCAAGAGTTTTTAATTTTAAACTATTAACAAAATGCAGATCTTCAAGTAAATAACTTATAGAACAAAAATAGTTATTTTAGGGTTTTCAATTTTAAACTATTAGCAAAATTCTAATCTTCAAGTAAATAACTTAAAGAACTAAAGTATTAGTTAGAAGATTTTGATTTTACATTGCTACAAAATTCTGTTCTTCAAGTAAATAACTTATAAAACAAAAGTAGTTATTTTAGAGTTTTTAATTTTAAACTATTAACAGTATTCTGATCTTCAAGTAAATAACTTATAGAACAGAAGTAGTTAATTTAGAGTTTTTAATTTTAAACTATTAACAAAATTCTGATCTTCAAGTAAATAACTTATAGAACAAAAATAGTTATTTTAGGGTTTTCAATTTTAAACTATTAACAAAATACGGATCTTCATGAAATTAACTTATAGAACAGAAGTAGTTAATTTAGAGTTTTTAATGTTATACTATTAACAAAATGCAGATCTTCAAGTAAATAACTTATAGAACAAAAGTAGTTATTTTAGGGTTTTCAATTTTAAACTATTAACAAAATTCTGATCTTCAAGTAAATAACTTAAGGAACTAAAGTATTAGTTAGAAGATTTTGATTTTAAATTGCTACAAAATTCTGTTCTACAAATAAATAACTTATAGAACAAAAGTAATTATTTTAGGGTTTTCAATTTTAAACTATTAACAATATTCTGATCTTCAAGTAAATAACTTATAGAACAGAAGTGGGTAATTTAGAGTTTTTAATTTTAAACTATTAACAAAATGCAGATCTTTAAGTAAATAACTTATAGAACAAAAATAGTTATTTTAGGGTTTTCAATTTTAAACTATTAGCAAAATTCAAATCTTCAAGTAAATAACTTAAAGAACTAAAGTATTAGTTAGAAGATTTTGATTTTACATTGCTACAAAATTCTGTTCTTCAAGTAAATAACTTTTAAAACAAAAGTAGTTATTTTAGGGTTTTCAATTTTAAACTTATAACAAAATTCTGATCTTCATGTAAATAACTTATAGAACAGAAGTAGTTAATCAAGAGTTTTTAATTTTAAACTATTAACAAAATGCAGATCTTCAAGTAAATAACTTATAGAACAAAAATAGTTATTTTAGGGTTTTCAATTTTAAACTATTAACAAAATTCTGATCTTCATGTAAATAACTTATAGAACAGAAGTAGTTAATTTAGAGTTTTTAATTTTAAGCTATTAACAAAATTCTGATCTTCAAGTAAATAACTTAAGGAACTAAAGTATTAGTTAGAAGATTTTGATTTTAAATTGCTACAAAATTCTGTTCTTCAAGTAAATAACTTATAGAACAAAAGTAGTTATTTTAGAGTTTTCAATTTTAAACTATTAACAACATTCTGATCTTCAAGTAAATAACTTATAGAACAGAAGTAGTTAATTTAGAGTTTTTAATTTTAAACTATTAACAAAATGCAGATCTTCAAGTAAATAACTTAAAGAACTAAAGTATTAGTTTGAAGATCTCGATTTTAATTTGTCTACAAATTTCTGTTCTTTAAGTAAAAAACTAAAAGAACAAAAGTAGTTAGTTTATAGCTTTAATTTGAAACTATTAACAAAATAGTGATTTTCAAATAAATAACTTATAGACCAGAAGAAGTTAACTTAGAGTTTTTAATTTTAAACTATTATCAAAATGCTGAATTTCAAGTAAATAACTTATAGAACAGAAGTAGTTAATTTAGAGTTTTTAATTTTAAACTAATAACAAAATGCAGATCTTCAAGTAAATAACTTATAGAACAAAAGTAATTATTTTAGGGTTTTCAATTTTAAACTATTAACAATATTCTGATCTTCAAGTAAATAACTTATAGAACAGAAGTGGTTAATTTAGAGTTTTTAATTTTAAACTATTAACAAAATGCAGATCTTCAAGTAAATAACTTATAGAACAAAAATAGTTATTTTAGGGTTTTCAATTTTAAACTATTAGCAAAATTCTAATCTTCAAGTAAATAACTTAAAGAACTAAAGTATTAGTTAGAAGATTTTGATTTTACATTGCTACAAAATTCTGTTCTTCAAGTAAATAACTTATAAAACAAAAGTAGTTATTTTAGAGTTTTTAATTTTAAACTATTAACAGTATTCTGATCTTCAAGTAAATAACTTATAGAACAGAAGTAGTTAATTTAGAGTTTTTAATTTTAAACTATTAACAAAATTCTGATCTTCAAGTAAATAACTTATAGAACAAAAATAGTTATTTTAGGGTTTTCAATTTTAAACTATTAACAAAATACGGATCTTCATGAAATTAACTTATAGAACAGAAATAGTTAATTTAGAGTTTTTAATGTTATACTATTAACAAAATGCAGATCTTCAAGTAAATAACTTATAGAACAAAAGTAGTTATTTTAGGGTTTTCAATTTTAAACTATTAACAAAATTCTGATCTTCAAGTAAATAACTTAAGGAACTAAAGTATTAGTTAGAAGATTTTGATTTTAAATTGCTGCAAAATTCTGTTCTACAAATAAATAACTTATAGAACAAAAGTAATTATTTTAGGGTTTTCAATTTTAAACTATTAACAAAATTCTGATCTTCAAGTAAATAACTTATAGAACAGAAGTAGTTAATTTAGAGTTTTTAATTTTAAACTATTAACAAAATCTAGATCTTCAAGTAAATAACTTATAGAACAAACGTAGTTATTTTAGTATTTTCAATTTTGAACTATTAACAAAATTCTGATCTTCAAATAAATAACTTAAAGAACTAAAGTATTAGTTTGAAGATTTTGATTTTAAATTGTCTACATATTTCTGTTCTTTAAGTAATTAACTAAAAGAACAAAAGTAGTTAGATTATAGCTTTAATTTTAAACTATTAACAAAATGCAGATCTTCAAGTAAATAACTTATAGAACAAAAGAAGTTATTTTAGGGTTGTCAATTTTAAACTATTAACAAAATGCAGATCTTCAAGTAAATAACTTAAAGAACTAAAGTATTAGTGTGAAGATTTCGATTTTAAATTGTCTACAAATTTCTGTTCTTTAAGTAAATAACATATAGAACAGAAGTAGTTAATTTAGAGTTTTTAATTTTATACTATTAACAAAATGCAGATCTTCAAGTAAATAACTTATAGAACAAAACTAGTTATTTTAGGGTTTTCAATTTTAAACTATTAGCAAAATTCTGATCTTCAAGTAAATAACTTAAAGAACTAAAGTATTAGTTAGAAGATTTTGATTTTACATTGCTACAAAATTCTGTTCTTCAAGTAAATAACTTATAGAACAAAAGTAGTTATTTTAGAGTTTTCAATTTTAAACTATTAACAGTATTCTGATCTTCAAATAAATAACTTATAGAACAGAAGTAGTTCATTTAGAGCTTTTAATTTTAAACTATTAACAAAATGCAGATCTTCAAGTAAATAACTTATAGAACAAAAGTAGTTATTTTAGGGTTTTCAATTTTAAACTATTAACAAAATTCTGATCTTCATGTAAATAACTTATAGAACAGAAGTAGTTAATTTAGAGTTTTTAATTTTAAACTATTAACAAAATGCAGATCTTCAAGTAAATAACTTATAGATCAAAAGTAGTTATTTTAGGGTTTTCAATTTTAAACTATTAACAAAATTCTGATCTTCATGTAAATAACTTATAGAACAGAAGTAGTTAATTTAGAGTTTTTAATTTTAAGCTATTAACAAAATTCTGATCTTCAAGTAAATAACTTAAGGAACTAAAGTATTAGTTAGAAGATTTTGATTTTAAATTGCTACAAAATTCTGTTCTTCAAGTAAATAACTTATAGAACAAAAGTAGTTATTTTAGAGTTTTCAATTTTAAACTATTAACAACATTCTGATCTTCAAGTAAATAACTTATAGAACAGAAGTAGTTAATTTAGAGTTTTTAATTTTAAGCTAATAACAAAATGCAGATCTTCAAGTAAATAACTTAAAGAACTAAAGTATTAGTTTGAAGATCTCGATTTTAATTTGTCTACAAATTTCTGTTCTTTAAGTAAAAAACTAAAAGAACAAAAGTAGTTAGTTTATAGCTTTAATTTGAAACTATTAACAAAATAGTGATTTTCAAATAAATAACTTATAGACCAGAAGTAGTTAACTTAGAGTTTTTAATTTTAAACTATTATCAAAATGCTGAATTTCAAGTAAATAACTTATAGAACAGAAGTAGTTAATTTAGAGTTTTTAATTTTAAACTAATAACAAAATGCAGATCTTCAAGTAAATAACTTATAGAACAAAAGTAATTATTGTAGGGTTTTCAATTTTAAACTATTAACAATATTCTGATCTTCAAGTAAATAACGTATAGAACAGAAGTGGGTAATTTAGAGTTTTTAATTTTAAACTATTAACAAAATGCAGATCTTTAAGTAAATAACTTATAGAACAAAAATAGTTATTTTAGGGTTTTCAATTTTAAACTATTAGCAAAATTCAAATCTTCAAGTAAATAACTTAAAGAACTAAAGTATTAGTTAGAAGATTTTGATTTTACATTGCTACAAAATTCTGTTCTTCAAGTAAATAACTTATAAAACAAAAGTAGTTATTTTAGGGTTTTCAATTTTAAACTTATAACAAAATTCTGATCTTCATGTAAATAACTTATAGAACAGAAGTAGTTAATCAAGAGTTTTTAGTTTTAAACTATTAACAAAATGCAGATCTTCAAGTAAATAACTTATAGAACAAAAATAGTTATTTTAGGGTTTTCAATTTTAAACTATTAACAAAATTCTGATCTTCATGTAAATAACTTATAGAACAGAAGTAGTTAATTTAGAGTTTTTAATTTTAAGCTATTAACAAAATTCTGATCTTCAAGTAAATAACTTAAGGAACTAAAGTATTAGTTAGAAGATTTTGATTTTAAATTGCTACAAAATTCTGTTCTTCAAGTAAATAACTTATAGAACAAAAGTAGTTATTTTAGAGTTTTCAATTTTAAACTATTAACAACATTCTGATCTTCAAGTAAATAACTTATAGAACAGAAGTAGTTAATTTAGAGTTTTTAATTTTAAACTATTAACAAAATGCAGATCTTCAAGTAAATAACTTAAAGAACTAAAGTATTAGTTTGAAGATCTCGATTTTAATTTGTCTACAAATTTCTGTTCTTTAAGTAAAAAACTAAAAGAACAAAAGTAGTTAGTTTATAGCTTTAATTTGAAACTATTAACAAAATAGTGATTTTCAAATAAATAACTTATAGACCAGAAGTAGTTAACTTAGAGTTTTTAATTTTAAACTATTATCAAAATGCTGAATTTCAAGTAAATAACTTATAGAACAGAAGTAGTTAATTTAGAGTTTTTAATTTTAAACTAATAACAAAATGCAGATCTTCAAGTAAATAACTTATAGAACAAAAGTAATTATTTTAGGGTTTTCAATTTTAAACTATTAACAATATTCTGATCTTCAAGTAAATAACGTATAGAACAGAAGTGGGTAATTTAGAGTTTTTAATTTTAAACTATTAACAAAATGCAGATCTTTAAGTAAATAACTTATAGAACAAAAATAGTTATTTTAGGGTTTTCAATTTTAAACTATTAGCAAAATTCAAATCTTCAAGTAAATAACTTAAAGAACTAAAGTATTAGTTAGAAGATTTTGATTTTACATTGCTACAAAATTCTGTTCTTCAAGTAAATAACTTATAAAACAAAAGTAGTTATTTTAGGGTTTTCAATTTTAAACTTATAACAAAATTCTGATCTTCATGTAAATAACTTATAGAACAGAAGTAGTTAATCAAGAGTTTTTAATTTTAAACTATTAACAAAATGCAGATCTTCAAGTAAATAACTTATAGAACAAAAATAGTTATTTTAGGGTTTTCAATTTTAAACTATTAACAAAATTCTGATCTTCATGTAAATAACTTATAGAACAGAAGTAGTTAATTTTGAGTTTTTAATTTTAAGCTATTAACAAAATTCTGATCTTCAAGTAAATAACTTAAGGAACTAAAGTATTAGTTAGAAGATTTTGATTTTAAATTGCTACAAAATTCTGTTCTTCAAGTAAATAACTTATAGAACAAAAGTAGTTATTTTAGAGTTTTCAATTTTAAACTATTAACAACATTCTGATCTTCAAGTAAATAACTTATAGAACAGAAGTAGTTAATTTAGAGTTTTTAATTTTAAACTATTAACAAAATGCAGATCTTCAAGTAAATAACTTAAAGAACTAAAGTATTAGTTTGAAGATCTCGATTTTAATTTGTCTACAAATTTCTGTTCTTTAAGTAAAAAACTAAAAGAACAAAAGTAGTTAGTTTATAGCTTTAATTTGAAACTATTAACAAAATAGTGATTTTCAAATAAATAACTTATAGACCAGAAGTAGTTAACTTAGAGTTTTTAATTTTAAACTATTATCAAAATGCTGAATTTCAAGTAAATAACTTATAGAACAGAAGTAGTTAATTTAGAGTTTTTAATTTTAAACTAATAACAAAATGCAGATCTTCAAGTAAATAACTTATAGAACAAAAGTAATTATTTTAGGGTTTTCAATTTTAAACTATTAACAATATTCTGATCTTCAAGTAAATAACTTATAGAACAGAAGTGGTTAATTTAGAGTTTTTAATTTTAAACTATTAACAAAATGCAGATCTTCAAGTAAATAACTTATAGAACAAAAATAGTTATTTTAGGGTTTTCAATTTTAAACTATTAGCAAAATTCTAATCTTCAAGTAAATAACTTAAAGAACTAAAGTATTAGTTAGAAGATTTTGATTTTACATTTCTACAAAATTCTGTTCTTCAAGTAAATAACTTATAAAACAAAAGTAGTTATTTTAGAGTTTTTAATTTTAAACTATTAACAGTATTCTGATCTTCAAGTAAATAACTTATAGAACAGAAGTAATTAATTTAGAGTTTTTAATTTTAAACTATTAACAAAATTCTGATCTTCAAGTAAATAACTTATAGAACAAAAATAGTTATTTTAGGGTTTTCAATTTTAAACTATTAACAAAATACGGATCTTCATGAAATTAACTTATAGAACAGAAGTAGTTAATTTAGAGTTTTTAATGTTATACTATTAACAAAATGCAGATCTTCAAGTAAATAACTTATAGAACAAAAGTAGTTATTTTAGGGTTTTCAATTTTAAACTATTAACAAAATTCTGATCTTCAAGTAAATAACTTAAGGAACTAAAGTATTAGTTAGAAGATTTTGATTTTAAATTGCTACAAAATTCTGTTCTACAAGTAAATAACTTATAGAACAAAAATAGTTATTTTAGGGTTTTCAATTTTAAACTATTAACAAAATAGTGATTTTCAAATAAATAACTTATAGACCAGAAGTAGTTAACTTAGAGTTTTTAATTTTAAACTATTATCAAAATGCTGAATTTCAAGTAAATAACTTATAGAACAGAAGTAGTTAATTTAGAGTTTTTAATTTTAAACTAATAACAAAATGCAGATCTTCAAGTAAATAACTTATAGAACAAAAGTAATTATTTTAGGGTTTTCAATTTTAAACTATTAACAATATTCTGATCTTCAAGTAAATAACTTATAGAACAGAAGTGGGTAATTTAGAGTTTTTAATTTTAAACTATTAACAAAATGCAGATCTTTAAGTAAATAACTTATAGAACAAAAATAGTTATTTTAGGGTTTTCAATTTTAAACTATTAGCAAAATTCAAATCTTCAAGTAAATACCTTAAAGAACTAAAGTATTAGTTAGAAGATTTTGATTTTACATTGCTACAAAATTCTGTTCTTCAAGTAAATAACTTATAAAACAAAAGTAGTTATTTTAGGGTTTTCAATTTTAAACTTATAACAAAATTCTGATCTTCATGTAAATAACTTATAGAACAGAAGTAGTTAATCAAGAGTTTTTAATTTTAAACTATTAACAAAATGCAGATCTTCAAGTAAATAACTTATAGAACAAAAATAGTTATTTTAGGGTTTTCAATTTTAAACTATTAACAAAATTCTAATCTTCATGTAAATAACTTATAGAACAGAAGTAGTTAATTTAGAGTTTTTAATTTTAAGCTATTAACAAAATTCTGATCTTCAAGTAAATAACTTAAGGAACTAAAGTATTAGTTAGAAGATTTTGATTTTAAATTGCTACAAAATTCTGTTCTTCAAGTAAATAACTTATAGAACAAAAGTAGTTATTTTAGAGTTTTCAATTTTAAACTATTAACAACATTCTGATCTTCAAGTAAATAACTTATAGAACAGAAGTAGTTAATTTAGAGTTTTTAATTTTAAACTATTAACAAAATGCAGATCTTCAAGTAAATAACTTAAAGAACTAAAGTATTAGTTTGAAGATCTCGATTTTAATTTGTCTACAAATTTCTGTTCTTTAAGTAAAAAACTTAAAGAACAAAAGTAGTTAGTTTATAGCTTTAATTTGAAACTATTAACAAAATAGTGATTTTCAAATAAATAACTTATAGACCAGAAGTAGTTAACTTAGAGTTATTAATTTTAAACTATTATCAAAATGCTGAATTTCAAGTAAATAACTTATAGAACAGAAGTAGTTAATTTAGAGTTTTTAATTTTAAACTAATAACAAAATGCAGATCTTCAAGTAAATAACTTATAGAACAAAAGTAATTATTTTAGGGTTTTCAATTTTAAACTATTAACAATATTCTGATCTTCAAGTAAATAACTTATAGAACAGAAGTGGTTAATTTAGAGTTTTTAATTTTAAACTATTAACAAAATGCAGATCTTCAAGTAAATAACTTATAGAACAAAAATAGTTATTTTAGGGTTTTCAATTTTAAACTATTAGCAAAATTCTAATCTTCAAGTAAATAACTTAAAGAACTAAAGTATTAGTTAGAGGATTTTGATTTTACATTGCTACAAAATTCTGTTCTTCAAGTAAATAACTTATAAAACAAAAGTAGTTATTTTAGAGTTTTTAATTTTAAACTATTAACAGTATTCTGATCTTCAAGTAAATAACTTATAGAACAGAAGTAGTTAATTTAGAGTTTTTAATTTTAAACTATTAACAAAATTCTGATCTTCAAGTAAATAACTTATAGAACAAAAATAGTTATTTTAGGGTTTTCAATTTTAAACTATTAACAAAATACGGATCTTCATGAAATTAACTTATAGAACAGAAGTAGTTAATTTAGAGTTTTTAATGTTATACTATTAACAAAATGCAGATCTTCAAGTAAATAACTTATAGAACAAAAGTAGTTATTTTAGGGTTTTCAATTTTAAACTATTAGCAAAATTCTGATCTTCAAGTAAATAACTTAAAGAACTAAAGTATTAGTTAGAAGATTTTGATTTTACATTGCTACAAAATTCTGTTCTTCAAGTAAATAACTTATAGAACAAAAGTAGCTATTTTAGGGTTTTCAATTTTAAGCTATTAACAAAATACTGATCTTCATGTAAATAACTTATAGAACAGAAGTAGTTAATTTAGAGTTTTTAATTTTAAACTATTAACAAAATGCAGATCTTCAAGTAAATAACTTATAGAACAAAAGTAGTTATTTTAGGGTTTTCAATTTTAAACTATTAGCAAAATTCTGATCTTCAAGTAAATAACTTAAAGAACTAAAGTATTAGTTAGAAGATTTTGATTTTACATTGCTACAAAATTCTGTTCTTCAAGTAAATAACTTATAGAACAGAAGTAGTAAATTTAGAGTTTTTAATTTTAAACTATTAACAAAATGCAGATCTTCAAGTAAATAACTTATAGAACAAAAGTAGTTATTTTAGGGTTTTCAATTTTAAACTATTAACAAAATACTGATCTTCATATACTTAACTTATAGAACAGAAGTAGTTAATTTAGAGTTTTTAATTTTAAAATATTAACAATATTCTGATCTTCAAGTAAATAACTTATAGAACAAAAGTAGTTATTTTAGGGTTTTCAATTTTAAACTATTAACAAAATACTGATCTTCATATACTTAACTTATAGAACAGAAGTAGTTAATTTAGAGTTTTTAATTTTAAACTATTAACAAAATGCAGATCTTCAAGTAAATAACTTATAGAACAAAAGTAGTTATTTTAGGGTTTTCAATTTTAAACTATTAGCAAAATTCTGATCTTCAAGTAAATAACTTAAAGAACTAAAGTATTAGTTAGAAGATTTTGATTTTACATTGCTACAAAATTCTGTTCTTCAAGTAAATAACTTATAGAACAAAAGTAGTTATTTTAGGGTTTTCAATTTTAAACTATTAACAAAATACTGATCTGCATGTAAATAACTTATAGAACAGAAGTAGTTAATTTAGAGTTTTTAATTTTAAACTATTAACAAAATGCAGATCTTCAAGTAAATAACTTATAGAACAAAAGTAGTTATTTTAGGGTTTTCAATTTTAAACTATTAAAAAAATTCTGATCTTCAAGTAAATAACTTAAGGAACTAAAGTATTAGTTAGAAGATTTTGATTTTAAATTGCTACAAAATTCTGTTCTACAAGTAAATAACTTATAGAACAAAAGTAGTTATTTTAGAGTTTTTAATTTTAAACTATTAACAATATTCTGATCTTCAAGTAAATAACTTATAGAACAGAAGTAGTTATTTTAGGGTTTTCAATTTTAAACTATTAACAAAATACTGATCTTCATGTAAATAACTTATAGAACAGAAGTAGTTAATTTAGAGTTTTTAATTTTAAACTATTAACGAAATGCAGATCTTCAAGTATATAACTTATCGAACAAAAGTAGTTATTTTAGGGTTTTCAATTTTAAACTATTAGCAAAATTCTGATCTTCAAGTAAATAACTTAAAGAACTAAAGTATTAGTTAGAAGATTTTGATTATACATTGCTACAAAATTCTGTTCTTCAAGTAAATAACTTATAGAACAGAAGTAGTAAATTTAGAGTTTTTAATTTTAAACTATTAACAAAATGCAGATCTTCAAGTAAATAACTTATAGAACAAAAGTAGTTATTTTAGGGTTTTCAATTTTAAACTATTAACAATATACTGATCTTCATATACTTAACTTATAGAACAGAAGTAGTTAATTTAGAGTTTTTAATTTTAAACTATTAACAAAATGCAGATCTTCAAGTAAATAACTTATAGAACAAAAGTAGTTATTTTAGGGTTTTCAATTTTAAACTATTAACAAAATTCTGATCTTCAAGTAAATCACTTAAGGAACTAAAGTATTAGTTAGAAGATTTTGATTTTAAATTGCTACAAAATTCTGTTCTACAAGTAAATAACTTATAGAACAAAAGTAGTTATTTTAGAGTTTTCAATTTTAAACTATTAACAATATTCTGATCTTCAAGTAAATAACTTATAGAACAGAAGTAGTTATTTTAGGGTTTTCAATTTTAAACTATTAACAAAATGCAGATCTTCAAGTAAATAACTTATAGAAAAAAGTAGTTATTATAGGGTTTTCAATTTTAAACTATTAGCAAAATTCTGATCTTCAAGTAAATAACTTATAGAACAGAAGTAGTTAATTTAGAGTTTTTAATTTTAAACTATTAACAAAATGCAGATCTTCAAGTAAATAACTTATAGAACAAAAGTAGTTATTTTAGGGTTTTCAATTTTAAACTATTAACAAAATACTGATCTTCATGTAAATAACTTATTGAACAGAAGTAGTTAATTTAGAGTTTTTAATTTTAAACTATTAACAAAATGCAGATCTTCAAGTAAATAACTTATAGAACAAAAGTAGTTATTTTAGGGTTTTTAATTTTAAACTATTAACAAAATTCTGTTCTTCAAGTAAATAACTTATAGAACAAAAGTAGTTATTTTAGAGTTTTCAATTTTAAACTATTAACAAAATTCTGATCTTCAAGTAAATAACTTATAGAACAGAAGTAGTTAATTTAGAGTTTTTAATTTTAAACTACTAACAAAATGCAGATCTTCAAGCAAATAACTTATAGAACAAAATTAGTTATTTTAGGGTTTTCAATTTTAAACTATTATAAAATTCTGATCTTCAAGTAAATAACTTAAAGAACTAAAGTATTAGTTAGAAGATTTTGACTTTACATTGCTACAAAATTCTGTTCTTCAAGTAAATAACCTATAGAACAAAAGTAGTTATTTTAAGGTTTTCAATTTTAAACTATTAACAAAATACTGATCTTCATGTAAATAACTTATTGAACAGAAGTAGTTAATTTAGAGTTTTTAATTTTAAACTATTAACAAAATGCAGATCTTCAAGTAAATAACTTATAGAACAAAAGTAGTTATTTTAGGGTTTTTAATTTTAAACTATTAACAAAATTCTGTTCTTCAAGTAAATAACTTATAGAACAAAAGTAGTTATTTTAGAGTTTTCAATTTTAAACTATTAACAAAATTCTGATCTTCAAGTAAATAACTTATAGAACAGAAGTAGTTAATTTAGAGTTTTTAATTTTAAACTACTAACAAAATGCAGATCTTCAAGCAAATAACTTATAGAACAAAATTAGTTATTTTAGGGTTTTCAATTTTAAACTATTATAAAATTCTGATCTTCAAGTAAATAACTTAAAGAACTAAAGTATTAGTTAGAAGATTTTGACTTTACATTGCTACAAAATTCTGTTCTTCAAGTAAATAACCTATAGAACAAAAGTAGTTATTTTAGGGTATTCAATTTTAAACTATTAACAAAATTCTGATCTTCAAGTAAATAACTTAAAGAACTAAAGTATTAGTTAGAAGATTTTGATTTTACATTGCTACAAAATTCTGTTCTTCAAGTAAATAACTTATAGAACAAAAGTAGTTATTTTAGAGTTTTCAATTTTAAACTATTAACAATATTCTGATCTTCAAGTAAATAACTTATAGAACAGAAGTAGTTAATTTAGAGTTTTTAATTTTAAACTATTAACAAAATGCAGATCTTCAAGTAAATAACTTATAGAACAAAAGTAGTTAATTTAGAGTTTTTAATTTTAAACTATTAACAAAATTCTGTTCTTCAAGTAAATAACTTAAGGAACTAAAGTATTAGTTAGAAGATTTTGATTTTAAATTGCTACAAAATTCTGTTCTACAAGTAAATATCATATAGAACTAAAGTAGTTATTTTAGAGTTTTCAATTTTAAACTATTAACAATATTCTGATCTTCAAGTAAATAACTTATAGAACAAAAGCAGTTATTTTAGGGTTTTTAATTTTAAACTATTAACAAAATGCAGATCTTCAAGTAAATAACTTATAGAACAAAAGTAGTTATTTTAGGGTTTTCAATTTTAAACTATTAACAAAATTCTGATCTTCAAGTAAATAACTTAAGGAACTAAAGTATTAGTTAGAAGATTTTGATTTTAAATTGCTACAAAATTCTGTTCTACAAGTAAATAACTTATAGAACTAAAGTAGTTATTTTAGAGTTTTCAATTTTAAACTATTAACAATATTCTGATCCTCAAGTAAATAACTTATAGAACAAAAGTAGTTATTTTAGGGTTTTCAATTTTAAACTATTAACAAAATTCTGATCTTCAAGTAAATAACTTAAGGAACTAAAGTATTAGTTAGAAGATTTTGATTTTAAATTGCTACAAAATTCTGTTCTACAAGTAAATAACTTATAGAACTAAAATAGTTATTTTAGAGTTTTCAATTTTAAACTATTAACAATATTCTGATCTTCAAGTAAATAACTTATAGAACAAAAGTAGTTATTTTAGGGTTTTCAATTTTAAACTATTAACGTCATTCTGATCTTCAAGTAAATAACTTATAGAACAGAAGTAGTTAATTTAGAGTTTTTAATGTTAAACTATTAACAAAATGCAAATCTTCAAGTAAATAACTTATAGAACAAAAGTAGTTATTTTAGGGTATTCAATTTTAAACTATTAACAAAATTCTGATCTTCAAGTAAATAACTTAAGGAACTAAAGTATTAGTTAGAAGATTTTGATTTTAAATTGCTACAAAATTCTGTTCTACAAGTAAATAACTTATAGAACTAAAGTAGTTATTTTAGAGTTTTCAATTTTAAACTATCAACAATATTCTGATCTTCAAGTAAATAACTTATAGAACAAAAGTAGTTATTTTAGGGTTTTCAATTTTAAACTATTAACAAAATTCTGATCTTCAAGTGAATAACTTAAGGAACTAAAGTATTAGTTAGAAGATTTTGATTTTAAATTGCTACAAAATTCTGTTCTACAAGTAAATAACTTATAGAACAAAAGTAGTTATTTTAGGGTTTTCAATTTTACACTATTAACAAAATACTGATCTTCATGTAAATAACTTATAGAACAAAAGTAGTTATTTTAGGGTTTTCAATTTTAAACTATTAACAAAATACTGATCTTCAAGTAAATAACTTATAGAACAGAAGTAGTTAATTTAGAGTTTTTAATTTTAAACTATTAACAAAATGCAGATCTTCAAGTAAATAACTTATAGAACAAAAGTAGTTATTTTAGGGTTTTCAATTTTAAACTATTAACAAAATACTGATCTTCATATACTTAACTTATAGAACAGAAGTAGTTAATTTAGAGTTTTTAATTTTAAACTATTAACAAAATGCAGATCTTCAAGTAAATAACTTATAGAACAAAAGTAGTTATTTTAGGGTTTTTAATTTTAAACTATTAGCAAAATTCTGATCTTCAAGTAAATAACTTAAAGAACTAAAGTATTAGTTAGAAAATTTTGATTTTACATTGCTACAAAATTCTGTTCTTCAAGTAAATAACTTATAGAACAAAAGTAGTTATTTTAGGGTTTTCAATTTTAAACTATTAACAAAATACTGATCTTCATGTAAATAACTTATAGAACAGAAGTAGTTAATTTAGAGTTTTTAATTTTAAACTATTAACAAAATGCAGATCTTCAAGTAAATAACTTATAGAACAAAAGTAGTTATTTTAGGGTTTTCAATTTTAAACTATTAAAAAAATTCTGATCTTCAAGTAAATAACTTAAGGAACTAAAGTATTAGTTAGAAGATTTTGATTTTAAATTGCTACAAAATTCTGTTCTACAAGTAAATAACTTATAGAACAAAAGTAGTTATTTTAGAGTTTTCAATTTTAAACTATTAACAATATTCTGATCTTCAAGTAAATTACTTATAGAACAGAAGTAGTTATTTTAGGGTTTTCAATTTTAACTATTAACAAAATACTGATCTTCATGTAAATAACTTATAGAACAAAAGTAGTTATTTTAGGGTTTTCAATTTTAAACTATTAACAAAATACTGATCTTCAAGTAAATAACTTATAGAACAGAAGTAGTTAATTTAGGGTTTTCAATTTTAAACTATTAACAAAATACTGATCTTCAAGTAAATAACTTATAGAACAGAAGTAGTTAATTTAGAGTTTTTAATTTTAAACTATTAACAAAATGCAGATCTTCAAGTAAATAACTTATAGAACAAAAGTAGTTATTTTAGGGTTTTCAATTTTAAACTATTAACAAAATACTGATCTTCATATACTTAACTTATAGAACAGAAGTAGTTAATTTAGAGTTTTTAATTTTAAACTATTAACAAAATGCAGATCTTCAAGTAAATAACTTATAGAACAAAAGTAGTTATTTTAGGGTTTTCAATTTTAAACTATTAGCAAAATTCTGATCTTCAAGTAAATAACTTAAGGAACTAAAGTATTAGTTAGAAGATTTTGATTTTAAATTGCTACAAAATTCTGTTCTACAAGTAAATAACTTATAGAACAAAAGTAGTTATTTTAGAGTTTTCAATTTTAAACTATTAACAATATTCTGATCTTCAAGTAAATTACTTATAGAACAGAAGTAGTTATTTTAGGGTTTTCAATTTTAAACTATTAACAAAATACTGATCTTCATGTAAATAACTTATAGAACAAAAGTAGTTATTTTAGGGTTTTCAATTTTAAACTATTAACAAAATACTGATCTTCAAGTAAATAACTTATAGAACAGAAGTAGTTAATTTAGAGTTTATAATTTTAAACTATTAACAAAATGCAGATCTTCAAGTAAATAACTTATAGAACAAAAGTAGTTATTTTAGGGTTTTCAATTTTAAACTATTAACAAAATACTGATCTTCATATACTTAACTTATAGAACAGAAGTAGTTAATTTAGAGTTTTTAATTTTAAACTATTAACAAAATGCAGATCTTCAAGTAAATAACTTATAGAACAAAAGTAGTTATTTTAGGGTTTTCAATTTTAAACTATTAGCAAAATTCTGATCTTCAAGTAAATAACTTAAAGAACTAAAGTATTAGTTAGAAGATTTTGATTTTACATTGCTACAAAATTCTGTTCTTCAAGTAAATAACTTATAGAACAAAAGTAGTTATTTTAGGGTTTTCAATTTTAAACTATTAACAAAATACTGATCTTCATGTAAATAACTTATAGAACAGAAGTAGTTAATTTAGAGTTTTTAATTTTAAACTATTAACAAAATGCAGATCTTCAAGTAAATAACTTATAGAACAAAAGTAGTTATTTTAGGGTTTTCAATTTTAAACTATTAGCAAAATTCTGATCTTCCAGTAAATAACTTAAAGAACTAAAGTATTAGTTAGAAGATTTTGATTTTACATTGCTACAAAATTCTGTTCTTCAAGTAAATAACTTATAGAACAAAAGTAGTTATTTTAGGGTTTTCAATTTTAAGCTATTAACAAAATACTGATCTTCATGTAAATAACTTATAGAACAGAAGTAGTTAATTTAGAGTTTTTAATTTTAAACTATTAACAAAATGCAGATCTTCAAGTAAATAACTTATAGAACAAAAGTAGTTATTTTAGGGTTTTCAATTTTAAACTATTAGCAAAATTCTGATCTTCAAGTAAATAACTTAAAGAACTAAAGTATTAGTTAGAAGATTTTGATTTTACATTGCTACAAAATTCTGTTCTTCAAGTAAATAACTTATAGAACAGAAGTAGTAAATTTAGAGTTTTTAATTTTAAACTATTAACAAAATGCAGATCTTCAAGTAAATAACTTTTAGAACAAAAGTAGTTATTTTAGGGTTTTCAATTTTAAACTATTAACAAAATACTGATCTTCATATACTTAACTTATAGAACAGAAGTAGTTAATTTAGAGTTTTTAATTTTAAACTATTAACAAAATGCAGATCTTCAAGTAAATAACTTATAGAACAAAAGTAGTTATTTTAGGGTTTTCAATTTTAAACTATTAGCAAAATTCTGATCTTCCAGTAAATAACTTAAAGAACTAAAGTATTAGTTAGAAGATTTTGATTTTACATTGCTACAAAATTCTGTTCTTCAAGTAAATAACTTATAGAACAAAAGTAGTTATTTTAGGGTTTTCAATTTTAAGCTATTAACAAAATACTGATCTTCATGTAAATAACTTATAGAACAGAAGTAGTTAATTTAGAGTTTTTAATTTTAAACTATTAACAAAATGCAGATCTTCAAGTAAATAACTTATAGAACAAAAGTAGTTATTTTAGGGTTTTCAATTTTAAATTATTAGCAAAATTCTGATCTTCAAGTAAATAACTTAAAGAACTAAAGTATTAGTTAGAAGATTTTGATTTTACATTGCTACAAAATTCTGTTCTTCAAGTAAATAACTTATAGAACAGAAGTAGTAAATTTAGAGTTTTTAATTTTAAACTATTAACAAAATGCAGATCTTCAAGTAAATAACTTATAGAACAAAAGTAGTTATTTTAGGGTTTTCAATTTTAAACTATTAACAAAATACTGATCTTCATATACTTAACTTATAGAACAGAAGTAGTTAATTTAGAGTTTTTAATTTTAAACTATTAACAAGATTCTGATCTTCAAGTAAATAACTTATAGAACAAAAGTAGTTATTTTAGGGTTTTCAATTTTAAACTATTAACAAAATACTGATCTTCATATACTTAACTTATAGAACAGAAGTAGTTAATTTAGAGTTTTTAATTTTAAACTGTTAACAAAATGCAGATCTTCAAGTAAATAACTTATAGAACAAAAGTAGTTATTTTAGGGTTTTCAATTTTAAACTATTAGCAAAATTCTGATCTTCCAGTAAATAACTTAAAGAACTAAAGTATTAGTTAGAAGATTTTGATTTTACATTGCTACAAAATTCTGTTCTTCAAGTAAATAACTTATAGAACAAAAGTAGTTATTTTAGGGTTTTCAATTTTAAGCTATTAACAAAATAATGATCTTCATGTAAATAACTTATAGAACAGAAGTAGTTAATTTAGAGTTTTTAATTTTAAACTATTAACAAAATGCAGATCTTCAAGTAAATAACTTATAGAACAAAAGTAGTTATTTTAGGGTTTTCAATTTTAAACTATTAGCAAAATTCTGATCTTCAAGTAAATAACTTAAAGAACTAAAGTATTAGATAGAAGATTTTGATTTTACATTGCTACAAAATTCTGTTCTTCAAGTAAATAACTTATAGAACAGAAGTAGTAAATTTAGAGTTTTTAATTTTAAACTATTAACAAAATGCAGATCTTCAAGTAAATAACTTATAGAACAAAAGTAGTTATTTTAGGGTTTTCAATTTTAAACTATTAACAAAATACTGATCTTCATATACTTAACTTATAGAACAGAAGTAGTTAATTTAGAGTTTTTAATTTTAAACTATTAACAAAATGCAGATCTTCAAGTAAATAACTTATAGAACAAAAGTAGTTATTTTAGGGTTTTCAATTTTAAACTATTAGCAAAATTCTGATCTTCCAGTAAATAACTTAAAGAACTAAAGTATTAGTTAGAAGATTTTGATTTTACATTGCTACAAAATTCTGTTCTTCAAGTAAATAACTTATAGAACAAAAGTAGTTATTTTAGGGTTTTCAATTTTAAGCTATTAACAAAATACTGATCTTCATGTAAATAACTTATAGAACAGAAGTAGTTAATTTAGAGTTTTTAATTTTAAACTATTAACAAAATGCAGATCTTCAAGTAAATAACTTATAGAACAAAAGTAGTTATTTTAGGGTTTTCAATTTTAAACTATTAGCAAAATTCTGATCTTCAAGTAAATAACTTAAAGAACTAAAGTATTAGTTAGAAGATTTTGATTTTACATTGCTACAAAATTCTGTTCTTCAAGTAAATAACTTATAGAACAGAAGTAGTAAATTTAGAGTTTTTAATTTTAAACTATTAACAAAATGCAGATCTTCAAGTAAATAACTTATAGAACAAAAGTAGTTATTTTAGGGTTTTCAATTTGAAACTATTAACAAAATACTGATCTTCATATACTTAACTTATAGAACAGAAGTAGTTAATTTAGATTTTTTAATTTTAAACTATTAACAATATTCCGATCTTCAAGTAAATAACTTATAGAACAAAAGTAGTTATTTTAGGGTTTTCAATTTTAAACTATTAACAAAATACTGATCTTCATATACTTAACTTATAGAACAGAAGTAGTTAATTTAGAGTTTTTAATTTTAAACTATTAACAAAATGCAGATCTTCAAGTAAATAACTTATAGAACAAAAGTAGTTATTTTAGGGTTTTCAATTTTAAACTATTAGCAAAATTCTGATCTTCAAGTAAATAACTTAAAGAACTAAAGTATTAGTTAGAAGATTTTGATTTTACATTGCTACAAAATTCTGTTCTTCAAGTAAATAACTTATAGAACAAAAGTAGTTATTTTAGGGTTTTCAATTTTAAACTATTAACAAAATACTGATCTTCATGTAAATAACTTATAGAACAGAAGTAGTTAATTTAGAGTTTTTAATTTTAAACTATTAACAAAATGCAGATCTTCAAGTAAATAACTTATAGAACAAAAGTAGTTATTTTAGGGTTTTCAATTTTAAACTATTAAAAAATTCTGATCTTCAAGTAAATAACTTAAGGAACTAAAGTATTAGTTAGAAGATTTTGATTTTAAATTGCTACAAAATTCTGTTCTACAAGTAAATAACTTATAGAACAAAAGTAGTTATTTTAGAGTTTTTAATTTTAAACTATTAACAATATTCTGATCTTCAAGTAAATAACTTATAGAACAGAAGTAGTTATTTTAGGGTTTTCAATTTTAACTATTAACAAAATACTGATCTTCATGTAAATAACTTATAGAACAGAAGTAGTTAATTTAGAGTTTTTAATTTTAAACTATTAACGAAATGCAGATCTTCAAGTAAATAACTTATAGAACAAAAGTAGTTATTTTAGGGTTTTCAATTTTAAACTATTAGCAAAATTCTGATCTTGAAAGTAAATAACTTATAGAACACAAGTAGTAAATTTAGAGTTTTTAATTTTAAACTATTAACAAAATGCAGATCTTCAAGTAAATAACTTATAGAACAAAAGTAGTTATTTTAGGGTTTTCAATTTTAAACTATTAACAAAATACTGATCTTCATATACTTAACTTATAGAACAGAAGTAGTTAATTTAGAGTTTTTAATTTTAAACTATTAACAAAATGCAGATCTTCAAGTAAATAACTTATAGAACAAAAGTAGTTATTTTAGGGTTTTCAATTTTAAACTATTAACAAAATTCTGATCTTCCAGTAAATAACTTAAAGAACTAAAGTATTAGTTAGAAGATTTTGATTTTACATTGCTACAAAATTCTGTTCTTCAAGTAAATAACGTATAGAACAAAAGTAGTTATTTTAGGGTTTTCAATTTTAAGCTATTAACAAAATACTGATCTTCATGTAAATAACTTATAGAACAGAAGTAGTTAATTTAGAGTTTTTAATTTTAAACTATTAACAAAATGCAGATCTTCAAGTAAATAACTTATAGAACAAAAGTAGTTATTTTAGGGTTTTCAATTTTAAACTATTAACAAAATTCTGATCTTCAAGTAAATCACTTAAGGAACTAAAGTATTAGTTAGAAGATTTTGATTTTAAATTGCTACAAAATTCTGTTCTACAAGTAAATAACTTATAGAACAAAAGTAGTTATTTTAGAGTTTTCAATTTTAAACTATTAACAATATTCTGATCTTCAAGTAAATAACTTATAGAACAGAAGTAGTTATTTTAGGGTTTTCAATTTTAAACTATTTACAAAATACTGATCTTCATGTAAATAACTTATAGAACAGAAGTAGTTAATTTAGAGTTTTTAATTTTAAACTATTAACAAAATTCTGATCTTCAAGTAAATAACTTAAAGAACTAAAGTATTAGTTAGAAGATTTTGATTTTACATTGCTACAAAATTCTGTTCTTCAAGTAAATAACTTATAGAACAAAAGTAGTTATTTTAGAGTTTTCAATTTTAAACTATTAGCAATATTCTGATCTTCAAGTAAATAACTTATAGAACAGAAGTAGTTAATTTAGAGTTTTTAATTTTAAACTATTAACAAAATGCAGATCTTCAAGTAAATAACTTATAGAACAAAAGTAGTTAATTTAGAGTTTTTAATTTTAAACTATTAACAAAATTCTGTTCTTCAAGTAAATAACTTATAGAACAAAAGTAGTTATTTTAGAGTTTTCAATTTTAAAATATTAACAAAATTCTGATCTTCAAGTAAATAACTTATAGAACAGAAGTAGTTAATTTAGAGTTTTTAATTTTAAACTACTAACAAAATGCAGATCTTCAAGCAAATAACTTATAGAACAAAATTAGTTATTTTAGGGTTTTCAATTTTAAACTATTATAAAATTCTGATCTTCAAGAAAATAACTTAAAGAACTAAAGTATTAGTTAGAAGATTTTGACTTTACATTGCTACAAAATTCTGTTCTTCAAGTAAATAACCTATAGAACAAAAGTAGTTATTTTAGGGTTTTCAATTTTAAACTAATAACAAAATTCTGATCTTCAAGTAAATAACTTAAGGAACTAAAGTATTAGTTAGAAGATTTTGATTTTAAATTGCTACAAAATTCTGTTCTACAAGTAAATAACTTATAGAACTAAAGTAGTTATTTTAGAGTTTTCAATTTTAAACTATTAACAATATTCTGATCTTCAAGTAAATAACTTATAGAACAAAAGTAGTTATTTTAGGGTTTTCAATTTTAAACTATTAACATAATTCTGATCTTCAAGTAAATAACTTAAGGAACTAAAGTATTAGTTAGAAGATTTTGATTTTAAATTGCTACATAATTCTGTTCTACAAGTTAATAACTTATAGAACAAAAGTAGTTATTTTAGGGTTTTCAATTTTAAAATATTAACAAAATACTGATCTTCATGTAAATAACTTATAGAACAAAAGTAGTTATTTTAGGGTTTTCAATTTTAAACTATTAACAAAATTCTGATCTTCAAGTAAATAACTTAAGGAACTAAAGTATTAGTTAGAAGATTTTGATTTTAAATTGCTACAAAATTCTCTTCTACAAGTAAATAACTTATAGAACAAAAGTAGTTATTTTAGAGTTTTCAATTTTAAACTATTAACAATATTCTGATCTTCAAGTAAATAACTTATAGAACAGAAGTAGTTAATTTAGAGTTTTTAATTTAAAACTATTAACAAAATGCAGATCTTCAAGTAAATAACTTATAGAACAAAAGTAGTTATTTTAGGGTTTTCAATTTTAAACTATTAACAAAATACTGATCTTCATGTAAATAACTTATAGAACAGAAGTAGTTAATTTAGAGTTTTTAATTTTAAACTATTAACAAAATGCAGATCTGCAAGTAAATAACTTATAGAACAAAAGTAGTTATTTTAGGGTTTTCAATTTAAAACGATTAGCAAAATTCTGATCTTTAAGTAAATAACTTAAAGAACTAAAGTATTAGTTAGAAGATTTTGATTTTACAATGCTACAAAATTCTGTTCTTCAAGTAAATAACTTATAGAACAAAAGTAGTTATTTTCGAGTTTTCAATTTTAAACTATTAACAATATTCTGATCTTCATGTAAATAACTTATAGAACAGAAGTAGTTAGATTAGAGTTTTTAATTTTAAACTATTAACAAAATGCAGATCTTCAAGTAAATAACTTATAGAACAAAAGTAGTTATTTTAGGGTTTTCAATTTTAAACTATTAACAAAATTCTGATCTTCAAGTAAATAACTTAAGGAACTAAAGTATTAGTTAGAAGATTTTGATTTTAAATTGCTACAAAATTCTGTTCTTCAAGTAAATAACTTATAGAACAAAAGTAGTTATTTTAGAGTTTTCAATTTTAAACTATTAACATCATTCTGATCTTCAAGTAAATAACTTATAGAACAGAAGTAGTTAATTTAGAGTTTTTAATGTTAAACTATTAATAAAATGCAAATCTTCAAGTAAATAACTTATAGAACAAAAGTAGTTATTTTAGGGTTTTCAATTTTAATCTATTAACAAAATTCTGATCTTCAAGTAAATAACTTAAGGAACTAAAGTATTAGTTAGAAGATTTTGATTTTAAATTGCTACAAAATTCTGTTCTTCAAGTAAATAACTTATAGAACAAAAGTAGTTATTTTAGAGTTTTCAATTTTAAACTATTAACAAAATTCTGATCTTCATGTAAATAACTTATAGAACAGAAGTAGTTAATTTAGAGTTTTTAATTTTAAACTATTAACAAAATTCTGATCTTCAAGTAAATAACTTAAGGAACTAAAGTATTAGTTAGAAGATTTTAATTTTAAATTGCTACAAAATCCTGTTCTTCAAGTAAATAACTTATAGAACAAAAGTAGTTATTTTAGAGTTTTCAATTTTAAACTATTAACAAAATTCTGATCTTCATGTAAATAACTTATAGAACAGAAGTAGTTAATTTAGAGTTTTTAATTTTAAACTATTAACAAAATGCAGATCTTCAAGTAAATAACTTATAGAACAAAAGTAGTTATTTTAGAGTTTTCAATTTTAAACTATTAACAATATTCTGATCTTCAAGTAAATAACTTATAGAACAGAAGTAGTTAAGTTAGAGTTTTTAATTTTAAACTATTAACAAAATGCAGATCTTCAAGTAAATAACTTATAGAACAAAAGTAGTTAATTTAGAGTTTTTAATTTTAAACTATTAACAAAATTCTGTTCTTCAAGTAAATAACTTATAGAACAAAAGTAGTTATTTTAGAGTTTTCAATTTTAAACTATTAACAAAATTCTGAGCTTCAAGTAAATAACTTATAGAACAGAAGTAGTTAATTTAGAGTTTTTAATTTTAAACTACTAACAAAATGCAGATCTTCAAGCAAATAACTTATAGAACAAAATTAGTTATTTTAGGGTTTTCAATTTTAAACTATTATAAAATTCTGATCTTCAAGAAAATAACTTAAAGAACTAAAGTATTAGTTAGAAGATTTTGACTTTACATTGCTACAAAATTCTGTTCTTCAAGTAAATAACCTATAGAACAAAAGTAGTTATTTTAGGGTTTTCAATTTTAAACTATTAACAAAATTCTGATCTTCAAGTAAATAACTTAAGGAACTAAAGTATTAGTTAGAAGATTTTGATTTTAAAATGCTACAAAATTCTGTTCTACAAGTAAATAACTTATAGAACTAAAGTAGTTATTTTAGAGTTTTCAATTTTAAACTATTAACAATATTCTGATCTTCAAGTAAATAACTTATAGAACAAAAGTAGTTATTTTAGGGTTTTCAATTTTAAACTATTAACAAAATTCTGATCTTCAAGTAAATAACTTAAGGAACTAAAGTATTATTTAGAAGATTTTGATTTTAAATTGCTACAAAATTCTGTTCTACAAGTAAATAACCTATAGAACAAAAGTAGTTATTTTAGGGTTTTCAATTTTAAACTATTAACAAAATACTGATCTTAATGTAAATAACTTATAGAACAGAAGTAGTTAATTTAGAGTTTTTAATTTTAAACTATTAACAAAATGCAGATCTGCAAGTAAATAACTTATAGAACAAAAGTAGTTATTTTAGGGTTTTCAATTTAATACGATTAGCAAAATTCTGATCTTCAAGTAAATAACTTAAAGAACTAAAGTATTAGTTAGAAGAAATTTGATTTTACAATGCTACAAAATTCTGTTCTTCAAGTAAATAACTTATAGAACAAAAGTAGTTATTTTCGAGTTATCAATTTTAAACTATTAACAATATTCTGATCTTCATGTAAATAACTTATTGAACAGAAGTAGTTAATTTAGAGTTTTTAATTTTAAACTATTAACAAAATTCTGTTCTACATGTAAATAACTTATAGAACAAAAGTAGTTATTTTAGGGTTTTCAATTTTAAAATAATAACAAAATACTGATCTTCATGTAAATAACTTATAGAACAAAAGTAGTTATTTTAGGGTTTTCAATTTTAAACTATTAACAAAATTCTGATCTTCAAGTAAATAACTTAAGGAACTAAAGTATTAGTTAGAAGATTTTGATTTTAAATTGCTACAAAATTCTGTTCTACAAGTAAATAACTTATAGAACAAAAGTAGTTATTTTAGAGTTTTCAATTTTAAACTATTAACAATATTCTGATCTTCAAGTAAATACCTTATAGAACAGAAGTAGTTAATTTAGAGTTTTTAATTTAAAACTATTAACAAAATGCAGATCTTCAAGTAAATAACTTATAGAACAAAAGTAGTTATTTTAGGGTTTTCAATTTTAAACTATTAACAAAATACTGATCTTCATGTAAATAACTTATAGAACGGAAGTAGTTAATTTAGAGTTTTTAATGTTAAACTATTAATAAAATGCAAATCTTCAAGTAAATAACTTATAGAACAAAAGTAGTTATTTTAGGGTTTTCAATTTTAATCTATTAACAAAATTCTGATCTTCAAGTAAATAACTTAAGGAACTAAAGTATTAGTTAGAAGATATTGATTTTACAATGCTACAAAATTCTGTTCTTCAAGTAAATAACTTATAGAACAAAAGTAGTTATTTTCGAGTTATCAATTTTAAACTATTAACAATATTCTGATCTTCATGTAAATAACTTATTGAACAGAAGTAGTTAATTTAGAGTTTTTAATTTTAAACTATTAACAAAATTCTGATCTTCAAGTAAATAACTTAAGGAACTAAAGTATTATTTAGAAGATTTTGATTTTAAATTGCTACAAAATTCTGTTCTACATGTAAATAACTTATAGAACAAAAGTAGTTATTTTAGTGTTTTCAATTTTAAAATATTAACAAAATACTGATCTTCATGTAAATAACTTATAGAACAAAAGTAGTTATTTTAGGGTTTTCAATTTTAAACTATTAACAAAATTCTGATCTTCAAGTAAATAACTTAAGGAACTAAAGTATTAGTTAGAAGATTTTAATTTTAAATTGCTACAAAATCCTGTTCTTCAAGTAAATAACTTATAGAACAAAAGTAGTTATTTTAGAGTTTTCAATTTTAAACTATTAACAAAATTCTGATCTTCATGTAAATAACTTATAGAACAGAAGTAGTTAATTTAGAGTTTTTAATTTTAAACTATTAACAAAATGCAGATCTTCAAGTAAATAACTTATAGAACAAAAGTAGTTATTTTAGAGTTTTCAATTTTAAAATATTAACAAAATACTGATCTTCATGTAAATAACTTATAGAACAAAAGTAGTTATTTTAGGGTTTTTAATTTTAAACTATTAACAAAATTCTGATCTTCAAGTAAATAACTTAAGGAACTAAAGTATTAGTTAGAAGATTTTAATTTTAAATTGCTACAAAATCCTGTTCTTCAAGTAAATAACTTATAGAACAAAAGTAGTTATTTTAGAGTTTTCAATTTTAAACTATTAACAAAATTCTGATCTTCATGTAAATAACTTATAGAACAGAAGTAGTTAATTTAGAGTTTTTAATTTTAAACTATTAACAAAATGCAGATCTTCAAGTAAATAACTTATAGAACAAAAGTAGTTATTTTAGAGTTTTCAATTTTAAACTATTAACAATATTCTGATCTTCAAGTAAATAACTTATAGAACAGAAGTAGTTAAGTTAGAGTTTTTAATTTTAAACTATTAACAAAATGCAGATCTTCAAGTAAATAACTTATAGAACAAAAGTAGTTAATTTAGAGTTTTTAATTTTAAACTATTAACAAAATTCTGTTCTTCAAGTAAATAACTTATAGAACAAAAGTAGTTATTTTAGAGTTTTCAATTTTAAACTATTAACAAAATTCTGAGCTTCAAGTAAATAACTTATAGAACAGAAGTAGTTATTTTAGGGTTTTCAATTTTAAACTATTAACAAAATTCTGATCTTCAAGTAAATAACTTAAGGAACTAAAGTATTATTTAGAAGATTTTGATTTTAAATTGCTACAAAATTCTGTTCTACAAGTAAATAACCTATAGAACAAAAGTAGTTATTTTAGGGTTTTCAATTTTAAACTATTAACAAAATACTGATCTTAATGTAAATAACTTATAGAACAGAAGTAGTTAATTTAGAGTTTTTAATTTTAAACTATTAACAAAATGCAGATCTGCAAGTAAATAACTTATAGAACAAAAGTAGTTATTTTAGGGTTTTCAATTTAATACGATTAGCAAAATTCTGATCTTCAAGTAAATAACTTAAAGAACTAAAGTATTAGTTAGAAGATTTTGATTTTACAATGCTACAAAATTCTGTTCTTCAAGTAAATAACTTATAGAACAAAAGTAGTTATTTTCGAGTTATCAATTTTAAACTATTAACAATATTCTGATCTTCATGTAAATAACTTATTGAACAGAAGTAGTTAATTTAGAGTTTTTAATTTTAAACTATTAACAAAATTCTGTTCTACATGTAAATAACTTATAGAACAAAAGTAGTTATTTTAGGGTTTTCAATTTTAAAATATTAACAAAATACTGATCTTCATGTAAATAACTTATAGAACAAAAGTAGTTATTTTAGGGTTTTCAATTTTAAACTATTAACAAAATTCTGATCTTCAAGTAAATAACTTAAGGAACTAAAGTATTAGTTAGAAGATTTTGATTTTAAATTGCTACAAAATTCTGTTCTACAAGTAAATAACTTATAGAACAAAAGTAGTTATTTTAGAGTTTTCAATTTTAAACTATTAACAATATTCTGATCTTCAAGTAAATACCTTATAGAACAGAAGTAGTTAATTTAGAGTTTTTAATTTAAAACTATTAACAAAATGCAGATCTTCAAGTAAATAACTTATAGAACAAAAGTAGTTATTTTAGGGTTTTCAATTTTAAACTATTAACAAAATACTGATCTTCATGTAAATAACTTATAGAACGGAAGTAGTTAATTTAGAGTTTTTAATGTTAAACTATTAATAAAATGCAAATCTTCAAGTAAATAACTTATAGAACAAAAGTAGTTATTTTAGGGTTTTCAATTTTAATCTATTAACAAAATTCTGATCTTCAAGTAAATAACTTAAGGAACTAAAGTATTAGTTAGAAGATTTTGATTTTACAATGCTACAAAATTCTGTTCTTCAAGTAAATAACTTATAGAACAAAAGTAGTTATTTTCGAGTTATCAATTTTAAACTATTAACAATATTCTGATCTTCATGTAAATAACTTATTGAACAGAAGTAGTTAATTTAGAGTTTTTAATTTTAAACTATTAACAAAATTCTGATCTTCAAGTAAATAACTTAAGGAACTAAAGTATTATTTAGAAGATTTTGATTTTAAATTGCTACAAAATTCTGTTCTACATGTAAATAACTTATAGAACAAAAGTAGTTATTTTAGTGTTTTCAATTTTAAAATATTAACAAAATACTGATCTTCATGTAAATAACTTATAGAACAAAAGTAGTTATTTTAGGGTTTTCAATTTTAAACTATTAACAAAATTCTGATCTTCAAGTAAATAACTTAAGGAACTAAAGTATTAGTTAGAAGATTTTAATTTTAAATTGCTACAAAATCCTGTTCTTCAAGTAAATAACTTATAGAACAAAAGTAGTTATTTTAGAGTTTTCAATTTTAAACTATTAACAAAATTCTGATCTTCATGTAAATAACTTATAGAACAGAAGTAGTTAATTTAGAGTTTTTAATTTTAAACTATTAACAAAATGCAGATCTTCAAGTAAATAACTTATAGAACAAAAGTAGTTATTTTAGAGTTTTCAATTTTAAAATATTAACAAAATACTGATCTTCATGTAAATAACTTATAGAACAAAAGTAGTTATTTTAGGGTTTTTAATTTTAAACTATTAACAAAATTCTGATCTTCAAGTAAATAACTTAAGGAACTAAAGTATTAGTTAGAAGATTTTAATTTTAAATTGCTACAAAATCCTGTTCTTCAAGTAAATAACTTATAGAACAAAAGTAGTTATTTTAGAGTTTTCAATTTTAAACTATTAACAAAATTCTGATCTTCATGTAAATAACTTATAGAACAGAAGTAGTTAATTTAGAGTTTTTAATTTTAAACTATTAACAAAATGCAGATCTTCAAGTAAATAACTTATAGAACAAAAGTAGTTATTTTAGAGTTTTCAATTTTAAACTATTAACAATATTCTGATCTTCAAGTAAATAACTTATAGAACAGAAGTAGTTAAGTTAGAGTTTTTAATTTTAAACTATTAACAAAATGCAGATCTTCAAGTAAATAACTTATAGAACAAAAGTAGTTAATTTAGAGTTTTTAATTTTAAACTATTAACAAAATTCTGTTCTTCAAGTAAATAACTTATAGAACAAAAGTAGTTATTTTAGAGTTTTCAATTTTAAACTATTAACAAAATTCTGAGCTTCAAGTAAATAACTTATAGAACAGAAGTAGTTAATTTAGAGTTTTTAATTTTAAACTACTAAGAAAATGCAGATCTTCAAGCAAATAACTTATAGAACAAAATTAGTTATTTTAGGGTTTTCAATTTTAAACTATTATAAAATTCTGATCTTCAAGAAAATAACTTAAAGAACTAAAGTATTAGTTAGAAGATTTTGACTTTACATTGCTACAAAATTCTGTTCTTCAAGTAAATAACCTATAGAACAAAAGTAGTTATTTTAGGGTTTTCAATTTTAAACTATTAACAAAATTCTGATCTTCAAGTAAATAACTTAAGGAACTAAAGTTATAGTTAGAAGATTTTGATTTTAAAATGCTACAAAATTCTGTTCTACAAGTAAATAACTTATAGAACTAAAGTAGTTATTTTAGAGTTTTCAATTTTAAACTATTAACAATATTCTGATCTTCAAGTAAATAACTTATAGAACAAAAGTAGTTATTTTAGGGTTTTCAATTTTAAACTATTAACAAAATTCTGATCTTCAAGTAAATAACTTAAGGAACTAAAGTATTATTTAGAAGATTTTGATTTTAAATTGCTACAAAATTCTGTTCTACAAGTAAATAACCTATAGAACAAAAGTAGTTATTTTAGGGTTTTCAATTTTAAACTATTAACAAAATACTGATCTTAATGTAAATAACTTATAGAACAGAAGTAGTTAATTTAGAGTTTTTAATTTTAAACTATTAACAAAATGCAGATCTGCAAGTAAATAACTTATAGAACAAAAGTAGTTATTTTAGGGTTTTCAATTTAATACGATTAGCAAAATTCTGATCTTCAAGTAAATAACTTAAAGAACTAAAGTATTAGTTAGAAGATTTTGATTTTACAATGCTACAAAATTCTGTTCTTCAAGTAAATAACTTATAGAACAAAAGTAGTTATTTTCGAGTTATCAATTTTAAACTATTAACAATATTCTGATCTTCATGTAAATAACTTATTGAACAGAAGTAGTTAATTTAGAGTTTTTAATTTTAAACTATTAACAAAATTCTGATCTTCAAGTAAATAACTTAAGGAACTAAAGTATTATTTAGAAGATTTTGATTTTAAATTGCTACAAAATTCTGTTCTACATGTAAATAACTTATAGAACAAAAGTAGTTATTTTAGGGTTTTCAATTTTAAAATATTAACAAAATACTGATCTTCATGTAAATAACTTATAGAACAAAAGTAGTTATTTTAGGGTTTTCAATTTTAAACTATTAACAAAATTCTGATCTTCAAGTAAATAACTTAAGGAACGGAAGTAGTTAATTTAGAGTTTTTAATGTTAAACTATTAATAAAATGCAAATCTTCAAGTAAATAACTTATAGAACAAAAGTAGTTATTTTAGGAATTTCAATTTTAATCTATTAACAAAATTCTGATCTTCAAGTAAATAACTTAAGGAACTAAAGTATTAGTTAGAAGATTTTGATTTTACAATGCTACAAAATTCTGTTCTTCAAGTAAATAACTTATAGAACAAAAGTAGTTATTTTCGAGTTATCAATTTTAAACTATTAACAATATTCTGATCTTCATGTAAATAACTTATTGAACAGAAGTAGTTAATTTAGAGTTTTTAATTTTAAACTATTAACAAAATTCTGATCTTCAAGTAAATAACTTAAGGAACTAAAGTATTATTTAGAAGATTTTGATTTTAAATTGCTACAAAATTCTGTTCTACATGTAAATAACTTATAGAACAAAAGTAGTTATTTTAGTGTTTTCAATTTTAAAATATTAACAAAATACTGATCTTCATGTAAATAACTTATAGAACAAAAGTAGTTATTTTAGGGTTTTCAATTTTAAACTATTAACAAAATTCTGATCTTCAAGTAAATAACTTAAGGAACTAAAGTATTAGTTAGAAGATTTTGATTTTAAATTGCTACAAAATTCTGTTCTACAAGTAAATAACTTATAGAACAAAAGTAGTTATTTTAGAGTTTTCAATTTTAAACTATTAACAATATTCTGATCTTCAAGTAAATAACTTATAGAACAGAAGTAGTTAATTTAGAGTTTTTAATTTAAAACTATTAACAAAATGCAGATCTTCAAGTAAATAACTTATAGAACAAAAGTAGTTATTTTAGGGTTTTCAATTTTAAACTATTAACAAAATACTGATCTTCATGTAAATAACTTATAGAACGGAAGTAGTTAATTTAGAGTTTTTAATGTTAAACTATTAATAAAATGCAAATCTTCAAGTAAATAACTTATAGAACAAAAGTAGTTATTTTAGGGTTTTCAATTTTAATCTATTAACAAAATTCTGATCTTCAAGTAAATAACTTAAGGAACTAAAGTATTAGTTAGAAGATTTTGATTTTAAATTGCTACAAAATTCTGTTCTTCAAGTTAATAACTTATAGAACAAAAGTAGTTATTTTAGAGTTTTCAATTTTAAACTATTAACAAAATTCTGATCTTCATGTAAATAACTTATAGAACAGAAGTAGTTAATTTAGAGTTTTTAATTTTAAACTATTAACAAAATTCTGATCTTCAAGTAAATAACTTAAGGAACTAAAGTATTAGTTAGAAGATTTTAATTTTAAATTGCTACAAAATTCTGTTCTTCAAGTAAATAACTTATAGAACAAAAGTAGTTATTTTAGAGTTTTCAATTTTAAACTATTAACAAAATTCTGATCTTCATGTAAATAACTTATAGAACAGAAGTAGTTAATTTAGAGTTTTTAATTTTAAACTATTAACAAAATGCAGATCTTCAAGTAAATAACTTATAGAACAGAAGTAGTTAATTTAGAGTTTTTAATTTTAAACTATTAACAAAATGCAGATCTTCAAGTAAATAACTTATAGAACAAAAGTAGTTAATTTAGAGTTTTTAATTTTAAACTATTAACAAAATTCTGTTCTTCAAGTAAATAACTTATAGAACAAAAGTAGTTATTTTAGAGTTTTCAATTTTAAACTATTAACAATATTCTGATCTTCATGTAAATAACTTATTGAACAGAAGTAGTTAATTTAGAGTTTTTAATTTTAAACTATTAACAAAATTCTGATCTTCAAGTAAATAACTTAAGGAACTAAAGTATTATTTAGAAGATTTTGATTTTAAATTGCTACAAAATTCTGTTCTACATGTAAATAACTTATAGAACAAAAGTAGTTATTTTAGGGTTTTCAATTTTAAAATATTAACAAAATACTGATCTTCATGTAAATAACTTATAGAACAAAAGTAGTTATTTTAGGGTTTTCAATTTTAAACTATTAACAAAATTCTGATCTTCAAGTAAATAACTTAAGGAACTAAAGTATTAGTTAGAAGATTTTGATTTTAAATTGCTACAAAATTCTGTTCTACAAGTAAATAACTTATAGAACAAAAGTAGTTATTTTAGAGTTTTCAATTTTAAACTATTAACAATATTCTGATCTTCAAGTAAATACCTTATAGAACAGAAGTAGTTAATTTAGAGTTTTTAATTTAAAACTATTAACAAAATGCAGATCTTCAAGTAAATAACTTATAGAACAAAAGTAGTTATTTTAGGGTTTTCAATTTTAAACTATTAACAAAATACTGATCTTCATGTAAATAACTTATAGAACGGAAGTAGTTAATTTAGAGTTTTTAATGTTAAACTATTAATAAAATGCAAATCTTCAAGTAAATAACTTATAGAACAAAAGTAGTTATTTTAGGGTTTTCAATTTTAATCTATTAACAAAATTCTGATCTTCAAGTAAATAACTTAAGGAACTAAAGTATTAGTTAGAAGATTTTGATTTTACAATGCTACAAAATTCTGTTCTTCAAGTAAATAACTTATAGAACAAAAGTAGTTATTTTCGAGTTATCAATTTTAAACTATTAACAATATTCTGATCTTCATGTAAATAACTTATTGAACAGAAGTAGTTAATTTAGAGTTTTTAATTTTAAACTATTAACAAAATTCTGATCTTCAAGTAAATAACTTAAGGAACTAAAGTATTATTTAGAAGATTTTGATTTTAAATTGCTACAAAATTCTGTTCTACATGTAAATAACTTATAGAACAAAAGTAGTTATTTTAGTGTTTTCAATTTTAAAATATTAACAAAATACTGATCTTCATGTAAATAACTTATAGAACAAAAGTAGTTATTTTAGGGTTTTCAATTTTAAACTATTAACAAAATTCTGATCTTCAAGTAAATAACTTAAGGAACTAAAGTATTAGTTAGAAGATTTTGATTTTAAATTGCTACAAAATTCTGTTCTACAAGTAAATAACTTATAGAACAAAAGTAGTTATTTTAGAGTTTTCAATTTTAAGCTATTAACAATATTCTGATCTTCAAGTAAATAACTTATAGAACAGAAGTAGTTAATTTAGAGTTTTTAATTTAAAACTATTAACAAAATGCAGATCTTCAAGTAAATAACTTATAGAACAAAAGTAGTTATTTTAGGGTTTTCAATTTTAAACTATTAACAAAATACTGATCTTCATGTAAATAACTTATAGAACGGAAGTAGTTAATTTAGAGTTTTTAATGTTAAACTATTAATAAAATGCAAATCTTTAAGTAAATAACTTATAGAACAAAAGTAGTTATTTTAGGGTTTTCAATTTTAAACTATTAACAAAATTCTGATCTTCAAGTAAATAACTTAAGGAACTAAAGTATTAGTTAGAAGATTTTAATTTTAAATTGCTACAAAATTCTGTTCTTCAAGTAAATAACTTATAGAACAAAAGTAGTTATTTTAGAGTTTTCAATTTTAAACTATTAACAAAATTCTGATCTTCATGTAAATAACTTATAGAACAGAAGTAGTTAATTTAGAGTTTTTAATTTTAAACTATTAACAAAATTCTGATCTTCAAGTAAATAACTTAAGGAACTAAAGTATTAGTTAGAAGATTTTAATTTTAAATTGCTACAAAATTCTGTTCTTCAAGTAAATAACTTATAGAACAAAAGTAGTTATTTTAGAGTTTTCAATTTTAAACTATTAACAAAATTCTGATCTTCATGTAAATAACTTATAGAACAGAAGTAGTTAATTTAGAGTTTTTAATTTTAAACTATTAACAAAATGCAGATCTTCAAGTAAATAACTTATAGAACAGAAGTAGTTAATTTAGAGTTTTTAATTTTAAACTATTAACAAAATGCAGATCTTCAAGTAAATAACTTATAGAACAAAAGTAGTTAATTTAGAGTTTTTAATTTTAAACTATTAACAAAATTCTGTTCTTCAAGTAAATAACTTATAGAACAAAAGTAGTTATTTTAGAGTTTTCAATTTTAATCTATTAACAAAATTCTGATCTTCAAGTAAATAACTTATAGAACAAAAGTAGTTATTTTAGAGTTTTCAATTTTAAACTATTAACAAAATGCAGATCTTCAAGTAAATAACTTATAGAACAGAAGTAGTTAATTTAGAGTTTTTAATTTTAAACTATTAATAAAATGCAAATCTTCAAGTAAATAACTTATAGAACAAAAGTAGTTATTTTAGGGTTTTCAATTTTAATCTATTAACAAAATTCTGATCTTCAAGTAAATAACTTAAGGAACTAAAGTATTAGTTAGAAGATTTTGATTTTAAATTGCTACAAAATTCTGTTCTTCAAGTAAATAACTTATAGAACAAAAGTAGTTATTTTAGAGTTTTCAATTTTAAACTATTAACAAAATTCTGATCTTCATGTAAATAACTTATAGAACAGAAGTAGTTAATTTAGAGTTTTTAATTTTAAACTATTAACAAAATTCTGTTCTTCAAGTAAATAACTTATAGAACAAAAGTAGTTATTTTAGAGTTTTCAATTTTAAACTATTAACAATATTCTGATCTTCATGTAAATAACTTATAGAACAGAAGTAGTTAATTTAGAGTTTTTAATTTTAAACTATTAACAAAATTCTGATCTTCAAGTAAATAACTTAAGGAACTAAAGTATTATTTAGAAGATTTTGATTTTAAATTGCTACAAAATTCTGTTCTACATGTAAATAACTTATAGAACAAAAGTAGTTATTTTAGGGTTTTCAATTTTAAAATATTAACAAAATACTGATCTTCATGTAAATAACTTATAGAACAAAAGTAGTTATTTTAGGGTTTTCAATTTTAAACTATTAACAAAATTCTGATCTTCAAGTAAATAACTTAAGGAACTAAAGTATTAGTTAGAAGATTTTGATTTTAAATTGCTACAAAATTCTGTTCTACAAGTAAATAACTTATAGAACAAAAGTAGTTATTTTAGAGTTTTCAATTTTAAACTATTAACAATATTCTGATCTTCAAGTAAATACCTTATAGAACAGAAGTAGTTAATTTAGAGTTTTTAATTTAAAACTATTAACAAAATGCAGATCTTCAAGTAAATAACTTATAGAACAAAAGTAGTTATTTTAGGGTTTTCAATTTTAAACTATTAACAAAATACTGATCTTCATGTAAATAACTTATAGAACGGAAGTAGTTAATTTAGAGTTTTTAATGTTAAACTATTAATAAAATGCAAATCTTCAAGTAAATAACTTATAGAACAAAAGTAGTTATTTTAGGGTTTTCAATTTTAATCTATTAACAAAATTCTGATCTTCAAGTAAATAACTTATAGAACAAAAGTAGTTAATTTAGAGTTTTTAATTTTAAACTATTAACAAAATTCTGTTCTTCAAGTAAATAACTTATAGAACAAAAGTAGTTATTTTAGAGTTTTCAATTTTAAACTATTAACAAAATTCTGATCTTCAAGTAAATAACTTATAGAACAGAAGTAGTAAATTTAGAGTTTTTAATTTTAAACTACTAACAAAATGCAGATCTTCAAGCAAATAACTTATAGAACAAAATTAGTTATTTTAGGGTTTTCAATTTTAAACTATTATAAAATTCTGATCTTCAAGAAAATAACTTAAAGAACTAAAGTATTAGTTAGAAGATTTTGACTTTACATTGCTACAAAATTCTGTTCTTCAAGTAAATAACCTATAGAACAAAAGTAGTTATTTTAGGGTTTTCAATTTTAAACTATTAACAAAATTCTGATCTTCAAGTAAATAACTTAAGGAACTAAAGTATTAGTTAGAAGATTTTGATTTTAAATTGCTACAAAATTCTGTTCTACAAGTAAATAACTTATAGAACTAAAGTAGTTATTTTAGAGTTTTCAATTTTAAACTATTAACAATATTCTGATCTTCAAGTAAATAACTTATAGAACAAAAGTAGTTATTTTAGGGTTTTCAATTTTAAACTATTAACAAAATTCTGATCTTCAAGTAAATAACTTAAGGAACTAAAGTATTATTTAGAAGATTTTGATTTTAAATTGCTACAAAATTCTGTTCTACAAGTAAATAACTTATAGAACAAAAGCAGTTATTTTAGGGTTTTCAATTTTAAAATATTAACAAAATACTGATCTTCATGTAAATAACTTATAGAACAAAAGTAGTTATTTTAGGGTTTTCAATTTTAAACTATTAACAAAATTCTGATCTTCAAGTAAATAACTTAAGGAACTAAAGTATTAGTTAGAAGATTTTGATTTTAAATTGCTACAAAACTCTGTTCTACAAGTAAATAACTTATAGAACAAAAGTAGTTATTTTAGAGTTTTCAATTTTAAACTATTAACAATATTCTGATCTTCAAGTAAATAACTTATAGAACAGAAGTAATTAATTTAGAGTTTTTAATTTAAAACTATTAACAAAATGCAGATCTTCAAGTAAATAACTTATAGAACAAAAGTAGTTATTTTAGGGTTTTCAATTTTAAACTATTAACAAAATACTGATCTTCATGTAAATAACTTATAGAACAGAAGTAGTTAATTTAGAGTTTTTAATTTTAAACTATTAACAAAATGCAGATCTGCAAGTAAATAACTTATAGAACAAAAGTAGTTATTTTAGGGTTTTCAATTTAAAACGATTAGCAAAATTCTGATCTTCAAGTAAATAACTTAAAGAACTAAAGTATTAGTTAGAAGATTTTGATTTTACAATGCTACAAAATTCTGTTCTTCAAGTAAATAACTTATAGAACAAAAGTAGTTATTTTCGAGTTATCAATTTTAAGCTATTAACAATATTCTGATCTTCATGTAAATAACTTATTGAACAGAAGTAGTTAATTTAGAGTTTTTAATTTTAAACTATTAACAAAATTCTGATCTTCAAGTAAATAACTTAAGGAACTAAAGTATTATTTAGAAGATTTTGATTTTAAATTGCTACAAAATTCTGTTCTACATGTAAATAACTTATAGAACAAAAGTAGTTATTTTAGTGTTTTCAATTTTAAAATATTAACAAAATACTGATCTTCATGTAAATAACTTATAGAACAAAAGTAGTTATTTTAGGGTTTTCAATTTTAAACTATTAACAAAATTCTGATCTTCAAGTAAATAACTTAAGGAACTAAAGTATTAGTTAGAAGATTTTGATTTTAAATTGCTACAAAATTCTGTTCTACAAGTAAATAACTTATAGAACAAAAGTAGTTATTTTAGAGTTTTCAATTTTAAACTATTAACAAAATACTGATCTTCATGTAAATAACTTATAGAACGGAAGTAGTTAATTTAGAGTTTTTAATGTTAAACTATTAATAAAATGCAAATCTTCAAGTAAATAACTTATAAAACAAAAGTAGTTATTTTAGGGTTTTCAATTTTAATCTATTAACAAAATTCTGATCTTCAAGTAAATAACTTAAGGAACTAAAGTATTAGTTAGAAGATTTTAATTTTAAATTGCTACAAAATTCTGTTCTTCAAGTAAATAACTTATAGAACAAAAGTAGTTATTTTAGAGTTTTCAATTTTAAACTATTAACAAAATTCTGATCTTCATGTAAATAACTTATAGAACAGAAGTAGTTAATTTAGAGTTTTTAATTTTAAACTATTAACAAAATGCAGATCTTCAAGTAAATAACTTATAGAACAAAAGTAGTTATTTTAGAGTTTTCAATTTTAAACTATTAACAATATTCTGATCTTCAAGTAAATAACTTATAGAACAGAAGTAGTTAATTTAGAGTTTTTAATTTTAAACTATTAACAAAATGCAGATCTTCAAGTAAATAACTTATAGAACAAAAGTAGTTAATTTAGAGTTTTTAATTTTAAACTATTAACAAAATTCTGTTCTTCAAGTAAATAACTTATAGAACAAAAGTAGTTATTTTAGAGTTTTCAATTTTAAACTATTAACAAAATTCTGATCTTCAAGTAAATAACTTATAGAACAGAAGTAGTAAATTTAGAGTTTTTAATTTTAAACTACTAACAAAATGCAGATCTTCAAGCAAATAACTTATAGAACAAAATTAGTTATTTTAGGGTTTTCAATTTTAAACTATTATAAAATTCTGATCTTCAAGAAAATAACTTAAAGAACTAAAGTATTAGTTAGAAGATTTTGACTTTACATTGCTACAAAATTCTGTTCTTCAAGTAAATAACCTATAGAACAAAAGTAGTTATTTTAGGGTTTTCAATTTTAAACTATTAACAAAATTCTGATCTTCAAGTAAATAACTTAAGGAACTAAAGTATTAGTTAGAAGATTTTGATTTTAAATTGCTACAAAATTCTGTTCTACAAGTAAATAACTTATAGAACTAAAGTAGTTATTTTAGAGTTTTCAATTTTAAACTATTAACAATATTCTGATCTTCAAGTAAATAACTTATAGAACAAAGGTAGTTATTTTAGGGTTTTCAATTTTAAACTATTAACAAAATTCTGATCTTCAAGTAAATAACTTAAGGAACTAAAGTATTATTTAGAAGATTTTGATTTTAAATTGCTACAAAATTCTGTTCTACAAGTAAATAACTTATAGAACAAAAGTAGTTATTTTAGGGTTTTCAATTTTAAAATATTAACAAAATACTGATCTTCATGTAAATAACTTATAGAACAAAAGTAGTTATTTTAGGGTTTTCAATTTTAAACTATTAACAAAATTCTGATCTTCAAGTAAATAACTTAAGGAACTAAAGTATTAGTTAGAAGATTTTGATTTTAAATTGCTACAAAATTCTGTTCTACAAGTAAATAACTTATAGAACAAAAGTAGTTATTTTAGAGTTTTCAATTTTAAACTATTAACAATATTCTGATCTTCAAGTAAATAACTTATAGAACAGAAGTAATTAATTTAGAGTTTTTAATTTAAAACTATTAACAAAATGCAGATCTTCAAGTAAATAACTTAAAGAACAAAAGTAGTTATTTTAGGGTTTTCAATTTTAAACTATTAACAAAATACTGATCTTCATGTAAATAACTTATAGAACAGAAGTAGTTAATTTAGAGTTTTTAATTTTAAACTATTAACAAAATGCAGATCTGCAAGTAAATAACTTATAGAACAAAAGTAGTTATTTTAGGGTTTTCAATTTAAAACGATTAGCAAAATTCTGATCTTCAAGTAAATAACTTAAAGAACTAAAGTATTAGTTAGAAGATTTTGATTTTACAATGCTACAAAATTCTGTTCTTCAAGTAAATAACTTATAGAACAAAAGTAGTTATTTTCGAGTTATCAATTTTAAGCTATTAACAATATTCTGATCTTCATGTAAATAACTTATTGAACAGAAGTAGTTAATTTAGAGTTTTTAATTTTAAACTATTAACAAAATTCTGATCTTCAAGTAAATAACTTAAGGAACTAAAGTATTATTTAGAAGATTTTGATTTTAAATTGCTACAAAATTCTGTTCTACAAGTAAATAACTTATAGAACAAAAGTAGTTATTTTAGGGTTTTCAATTTTAAAATATTAACAAAATACTGATCTTCATGTAAATAACTTATAGAACAAAAGTAGTTATTTTAGGGTTTTCAATTTTAAACTATTAACAAAATTCTGATCTTCAAGTAAATAACTTAAGGAACTAAAGTATTAGTTAGAAGATTTTGATTTTAAATTGCTACAAAATTCTGTTCTACAAGTAAATAACTTATAGAACAAAAGTAGTTATTTTAGAGTTTTCAATTTTAAACTATTAACAATGTTCTGATCTTCAAGTAAATAACTTATAGAACAGAAGTAGTTAATTTAGAGTTTTTAATTTAAAACTATTAACAAAATGCAGATCTTCAAGTAAATAACTTATAGAACAAAAGTAGTTATTTTAGGGTTTTCAATTTTAAACTATTAACAAAATACTGATTTTCATGTAAATAACTTATAGAACAGAAGTAGTTAATTTAGAGTTTTTAATTTTAAACTATTAACAAAATGCAGATCTGCAAGTAAATAACTTATAGAACAAAAGTAGTTATTTTAGGGTTTTCAATTTAAAACGATTAGCAAAATTCTGATCTTCAAGTAAATAACTTAAAGAACTAAAGTATTAGTTAGAAGATTTTGATTTTACAATGCTACAAAATTCTGTTCTTCAAGTAAATAACTTATAGAACAAAAGTAGTTATTTTCGAGTTATCAATTTTAAACTATTAACAAAATTCTGATCTTCAAGTAAATAACTTAAGGAACTAAAGTATTATTTAGAAGATTTTGATTTTAAATTGCTACAAAATTCTGTTCTACAAGTAAATAACTTATAGAACAAAAGTAGTTATTTTAGGGTTTTCAATTTTAAAATATTAACAAAATACTGATCTTCATGTAAATAACTTATAGAACAAAAGTAGTTATTTTAGGGTTTTCAATTTTAAACTATTAACAAAATTCTGATCTTCAAGTAAATAACTTAAGGAACTAAAGTATTAGTTAGAAGATTTTGATTTTAAATTGCTACAAAATTCTGTTCTACAAGTAAATAACTTATAGAACAAAAGTAGTTATTTTAGAGTTTTCAATTTTAAACTATTAACAATATTCTGATCTTCAAGTAAATAACTTATAGAACAGAAGTAATTAATTTAGAGTTTTTAATTTAAAACTATTAACAAAATGCAGATCTTCAAGTAAATAACTTAAAGAACAAAAGTAGTTATTTTAGGGTTTTCAATTTTAAACTATTAACAAAATACTGATCTTCATGTAAATAACTTATAGAACAGAAGTAGTTAATTTAGAGTTTTTAATTTTAAACTATTAACAAAATGCAGATCTGCAAGTAAATAACTTATAGAACAAAAGTAGTTATTTTAGGGTTTTCAATTTAAAACGATTAGCAAAATTCTGATCTTCAAGTAAATAACTTAAAGAACTAAAGTATTAGTTAGAAGATTTTGATTTTACAATGCTACAAAATTCTGTTCTTCAAGTAAATAACTTATAGAACAAAAGTAGTTATTTTCGAGTTATCAATTTTAAGCTATTAACAATATTCTGATCTTCATGTAAATAACTTATTGAACAGAAGTAGTTAATTTAGAGTTTTTAATTTTAAACTATTAACAAAATTCTGATCTTCAAGTAAATAACTTAAGGAACTAAAGTATTATTTAGAAGATTTTGATTTTAAATTGCTACAAAATTCTGTTCTACAAGTAAATAACTTATAGAACAAAAGTAGTTATTTTAGGGTTTTCAATTTTAAAATATTAACAAAATACTGATCTTCATGTAAATAACTTATAGAACAAAAGTAGTTATTTTAGGGTTTTCAATTTTAAACTATTAACAAAATTCTGATCTTCAAGTAAATAACTTAAGGAACTAAAGTATTAGTTAGAAGATTTTGATTTTAAATTGCTACAAAATTCTGTTCTACAAGTAAATAACTTATAGAACAAAAGTAGTTATTTTAGAGTTTTCAATTTTAAACTATTAACAATGTTCTGATCTTCAAGTAAATAACTTATAGAACAGAAGTAGTTAATTTAGAGTTTTTAATTTAAAACTATTAACAAAATGCAGATCTTCAAGTAAATAACTTATAGAACAAAAGTAGTTATTTTAGGGTTTTCAATTTTAAACTATTAACAAAATACTGATTTTCATGTAAATAACTTATAGAACAGAAGTAGTTAATTTAGAGTTTTTAATTTTAAACTATTAACAAAATGCAGATCTGCAAGTAAATAACTTATAGAACAAAAGTAGTTATTTTAGGGTTTTCAATTTAAAACGATTAGCAAAATTCTGATCTTCAAGTAAATAACTTAAAGAACTAAAGTATTAGTTAGAAGATTTTGATTTTACAATGCTACAAAATTCTGTTCTTCAAGTAAATAACTTATAGAACAAAAGTAGTTATTTTCGAGTTATCAATTTTAAACTATTAACAATATTCTGATCTTCAAGTAAATAACTTATAGAACAGAAGTAGTTAATTTAGAGTTTTTAATTTAAAACTATTAACAAAATGCAGATCTTCAAGTAAATAACTTATAGAACAAAAGTAGTTATTTTAGGGTTTTCAATTTTAAACTATTAACAAAATACTGATCTTCATGTAAATAACTTATAGAACGGAAGTAGTTAATTTAGAGTTTTTAATGTTAAACTATTAATAAAATGCAAATCTTCAAGTAAATAACTTATAGAACAAAAGTAGTTATTTTAGGGTTTTCAATTTTAATCTATTAACAAAATTCTGATCTTCAAGTAAATAACTTAAGGAACTAAAGTATTAGTTAGAAGATTTTGATTTTAAATTGCTACAAAATTCTGTTCTTCAAGTAAATAACTTATAGAACAAAAGTAGTTATTTTAGAGTTTTCAATTTTAAACTATTAACAAAATTCTGATCTTCATGTAAATAACTTAAGGAACTAAAGTATTAGTTAGAAGATTTTGATTTTAAATTGCTACAAAATTCTGTTCTACAAGTAAATAACTTATAGAACTAAAGTAGTTATTTTAGAGTTTTCAATTTTAAACTATTAACAATATTCTGATCTTCAAGTAAATAACTTATAGAACAAAAGTAGTTATTTTAGGGTTTTCAATTTTAAACTATTAACAAAATTCTGATCTTCAAGTAAATAACTGAAGGAACTAAAGTATTACTTAGAAGATTTTGATTTTAAATTGCTACAAAATTCTGTTCTACAAGTAAATAACTTATAGAACAAAAGTAGTTATTTTAGGGTTTTCAATTTTAAAATATTAACAAAATACTGATCTTCATGTAAATAGCTTATAGAACAAAAGTAGTTATTTTAGGGTTTTCAATTTTAAACTATTAACAAAATTCTGATCTTCAAGTAAATAACTTAAGGAACTAAAGTATTAGTTAGAAGATTTTGATTTTAAATTGCTACAAAATTCTGTTCTACAAGTAAATAACTTATAGAACAAAAGTAGTTATTTTAGAGTTTTCAATTTTAAACTATTAACAATATTCTGATCTTCAAGTAAATAACTTATAGAACAGAAGTAATTAATTTAGAGTTTTTAATTTAAAACTTTTAACAAAATGCAGATCTTCAAGTAAATAACTTATAGAACAAAAGTAGTTATTTTAGGGTTTTCAATTTTAAACTATTAACAAAATACTGATCTTCATGTAAATAACTTATAGAACAGAAGTAGTTAATTTAGAGTTTTTAATTTTAAACTATTAACAAAATGCAGATCTGCAAGTAAATAACTTATAGAACAAAAGTAGTTATTTTAGGGTTTTCAATTTAAAACGATTAACAAAATTCTGATCTTCAAGTAAATAACTTAAGGAACTAAAGTATTAGTTAGAAGATTTTGATTTTAAATTGCTACAAAATTCTGTTCTACAAGTAAATAACTTATAGAACAAAAGTAGTTATTTTAGAGTTTTCAATTTTAAACTATTAACAATGTTCTGATCTTCAAGTAAATAACTTATAGAACAGAAGTAGTTAATTTAGAGTTTTTAATTTAAAACTATTAACAAAATGCAGATCTTCAAGTAAATAACTTATAGAACAAAAGTAGTTATTTTAGGGTTTTCAATTTTAAACTATTAACAAAATACTGATTTTCATGTAAATAACTTATAGAACAGAAGTAGTTAATTTAGAGTTTTTAATTTTAAACTATTAACAAAATGCAGATCTGCAAGTAAATAACTTATAGAACAAAAGTAGTTATTTTAGGGTTTTCAATTTAAAACGATTAGCAAAATTCTGATCTTCAAGTAAATAACTTAAAGAACTAAAGTATTAGTTAGAAGATTTTGATTTTACAATGCTACAAAATTCTGTTCTTCAAGTAAATAACTTATAGAACAAAAGTAGTTATTTTCGAGTTATCAATTTTAAACTATTAACAATATTCTGATCTTCAAGTAAATAACTTATAGAACAGAAGTAGTTAATTTAGAGTTTTTAATTTAAAACTATTAACAAAATGCAGATCTTCAAGTAAATAACTTATAGAACAAAAGTAGTTATTTTAGGGTTTTCAATTTTAAACTATTAACAAAATACTGATCTTCATGTAAATAACTTATAGAACGGAAGTAGTTAATTTAGAGTTTTTAATGTTAAACTATTAATAAAATGCAAATCTTCAAGTAAATAACTTATAGAACAAAAGTAGTTATTTTAGGGTTTTCAATTTTAATCTATTAACAAAATTCTGATCTTCAAGTAAATAACTTAAGGAACTAAAGTATTAGTTAGAAGATTTTGATTTTAAATTGCTACAAAATTCTGTTCTTCAAGTAAATAACTTATAGAACAAAAGTAGTTATTTTAGAGTTTTCAATTTTAAACTATTAACAAAATTCTGATCTTCATGTAAATAACTTAAGGAACTAAAGTATTAGTTAGAAGATTTTGATTTTAAATTGCTACAAAATTCTGTTCTACAAGTAAATAACTTATAGAACTAAAGTAGTTATTTTAGAGTTTTCAATTTTAAACTATTAACAATATTCTGATCTTCAAGTAAATAACTTATAGAACAAAAGTAGTTATTTTAGGGTTTTCAATTTTAAACTATTAACAAAATTCTGATCTTCAAGTAAATAACTTAAGGAACTAAAGTATTACTTAGAAGATTTTGATTTTAAATTGCTACAAAATTCTGTTCTACAAGTAAATAACTTATAGAACAAAAGTAGTTATTTTAGGGTTTTCAATTTTAAAATATTAACAAAATACTGATCTTCATGTAAATAGCTTATAGAACAAAAGTAGTTATTTTAGGGTTTTCAATTTTAAACTATTAACAAAATTCTGATCTTCAAGTAAATAACTTAAGGAACTAAAGTATTAGTTAGAAGATTTTGATTTTAAATTGCTACAAAATTCTGTTCTACAAGTAAATAACTTATAGAACAAAAGTAGTTATTTTAGAGTTTTCAATTTTAAACTATTAACAATATTCTGATCTTCAAGTAAATAACTTATAGAACAGAAGTAATTAATTTAGAGTTTTTAATTTAAAACTTTTAACAAAATGCAGATCTTCAAGTAAATAACTTATAGAACAAAAGTAGTTATTTTAGGGTTTTCAATTTTAAACTATTAACAAAATACTGATCTTCATGTAAATAACTTATAGAACAGAAGTAGTTAATTTAGAGTTTTTAATTTTAAACTATTAACAAAATGCAGATCTGCAAGTAAATAACTTATAGAACAAAAGTAGTTATTTTAGGGTTTTCAATTTAAAACGATTAACAAAATTCTGATCTTCAAGTAAATAACTTAAAGAACTAAAGTATTAGTTAGAAGATTTTGATTTTACAATGCTACAAAATTCTGTTCTTCAAGTAAATAACTTATAGAACAAAAGTAGTTATTTTCGAGTTATCAATTTTAAGCTATTAACAATATTCTGATCTTCATGTAAATAACTTATTGAACAGAAGTAGTTAATTTAGAGTTTTTAATTTTAAACTATTAACAAAATTCTGATCTTCAAGTAAATAACTTAAGGAACTAAAGTATTATTTAGAAGATTTTGATTTTAAATTGCTACAAAATTCTGTTCTACAAGTAAATAACTTATAGAACAAAAGTAGTTATTTTAGAGTTTTCAATTTTAAACTATTAACAATGTTCTGATCTTCAAGTAAATAACTTATAGAACAGAAGTAGTTAATTTAGAGTTTTTAATTTAAAACTATTAACAAAATGCAGATCTTCAAGTAAATAACTTATAGAACAAAAGTAGTTATTTTAGGGTTTTCAATTTTAAACTATTTACAAAATACTGATTTTCATGTAAATAACTTATAGAACAGAAGTAGTTAATTTAGAGTTTTTAATTTTAAACTATTAACAAAATGCAGATCTGCAAGTAAATAACTTATAGAACAAAAGTAGTTATTTTAGGGTTTTCAATTTAAAACGATTAGCAAAATTCTGATCTTCAAGTAAATAACTTAAAGAACTAAAGTATTAGTTAGAAGATTTTGATTTTACAATGCTACAAAATTCTGTTCTTCAAGTAAATAACTTATAGAACAAAAGTAGTTATTTTCGAGTTATCAATTTTAAACTATTAACAATATTCTGATCTTCAAGTAAATAACTTATAGAACAGAAGTAGTTAATTTAGAGTTTTTAATTTAAAACTATTAACAAAATGCAGATCTTCAAGTAAATAACTTATAGAACAAAAGTAGTTATTTTAGGGTTTTCAATTTTAAACTATTAACAAAATACTGATCTTCATGTAAATAACTTATAGAACGGAAGTAGTTAATTTAGAGTTTTTAATGTTAAACTATTAATAAAATGCAAATCTTCAAGTAAATAACTAATAGAACAAAAGTAGTTATTTTAGGGTTTTCAATTTTAAACTATTAACAAAATTCTGATCTTCATGTAAATAACTTATAGAACAGAAGTAGTTAATTTAGAGTTTTTAATTTTAAACTATTAACAAAATTCTGATCTTCAAGTAAATAACTTAAGGAACTAAAGTATTAGTTAGAAGATTTTAATTTTAAATTGCTACAAAATTCTGTTCTTCAAGTAAATAACTTATAGAACAAAAGTAGTTATTTTAGAGTTTTCAATTTTAAACTATTAACAAAATTCTGATCTTCATGTAAATAACTTATAGAACAGAAGTAGTTAATTTAGAGTTTTTAATTTTAAACTATTAACAAAATTCTGATCTTCAAGTAAATAACTTAAGGAACTAAAGTATTAGTTAGAAGATTTTAATTTTAAATTGCTACAAAATTCTGTTCTTCAAGTAAATAACTTATAGAACAAAAGTAGTTATTTTAGAGTTTTCAATTTTAAACTATTAACAAAATTCTGATCTTCATGTAAATAACTTATAGAACAGAAGTAGTTAATTTAGAGTTTTTAATTTTAAACTATTAACAAAATGCAGATCTTCAAGTAAATAACTTATAGAACAAAAGTAGTTATTTTAGAGTTTTCAATTTTAAACTATTAACAATATTCTGATCTTCAAGTAAATAACTTATAGAACAGAAGTAGTTAATTTAGAGTTTTTAATTTTAAACTATTAACAAAATGCAGATCTTCAAGTAAATAACTTATAGAACAAAAGTAGTTAATTTAGAGTTTTTAATTTTAAACTATTAACAAAATTCTGTTCTTCAAGTAAATAACTTATAGAACAAAAGTAGTTATTTTAGAGTTTTCAATTTTAAACTATTAACAAAATTCTGATCTTCAAGTAAATAACTTATAGAACAGAAGTAGTTAATTTAGAGTTTTTAATTTTAAACTACTAACAAAATGCAGATCTTCAAGCAAATAACTTATAGAACAAAATTAGTTATTTTAGGGTTTTCAATTTTAAACTATTATAAAATTCTGATCTTCAAGAAAATAACTTAAAGAACTAAAGTATTAGTTAGAAGATTTTGACTTTACATTGCTACAAAATTCTGTTCTTCAAGTAAATAACCTATAGAACAAAAGTAGTTATTTTAGGGTTTTCAATTTTAAACTATTAACAAAATTCTGATCTTCAAGTAAATAACTTAAGGAACTAAAGTATTAGTTAGAAGATTTTGATTTTAAATTGCTACAAAATTCTGTTCTACAAGTAAATAACTTATAGAACTAAAGAAGTTATTTTAGAGTTTTCAATTTTAAACTATTAACAATATTCTGATCTTCAAGTAAATAACTTATAGAACAAAAGTAGTTATTTTAGGGTTTTCAATTTTAAACTATTAACAAAATTCTGATCTTCAAGTAAAGAACTTAAGGAACTAAAGTATTATTTAGAAGATTTTGATTTTAAATTGCTACAAAATTCTGTTCTACAAGTAAATAACTTATAGAACAAAAGTAGTTATTTTAGGGTTTTCAATTTTAAAATATTAACAAAATACTGATCTTCATGTAAATAACTTATAGAACAAAAGTAGTTATTTTAGGGTTTTCAATTTTAAACTATTAACAAAATTCTGATCTTCAAGTAAATAACTTAAGGAACTAAAGTATTAGTTAGAAGATTTTGATTTTAAATTACTACAAAATTCTGTTCTACAAGTAAATAACTTATAGAACAAAAGTAGTTATTTTAGAGTTTTCAATTTTAAACTATTAACAATATTCTGATCTTCAAGTAAATAACTTATAGAACAGAAGTAGTTAATTTAGAGTTTTTAATTTAAAACTATTAACAAAATGCAGATCTTCAAGTAAATAACTTATAGAACAAAAGTAGTTATTTTAGGGTTTTCAATTTTAAACTATTAACAAAATACTGATTTTCATGTAAATAACTTATAGAACAGAAGTAGTTAATTTAGAGTTTTTAATTTTAAACTATTAACAAAATGCAGATCTGCAAGTAAATAACTTATAGAACAAAAGTAGTTATTTTAGGGTTTTCAATTTAAAACGATTAGCAAAATTCTGATCTTCATGTAAATAACTTATTGAACAGAAGTAGTTAATTTAGAGTTTTTAATTTTAAACTATTAACAAAATGCAGATCTTCAAGTAAATAACTTATAGAACAAAAGTAGTTATTTTAGGGTTTTCAATTTTAAACTATTAACAAAATTCTGATCTTCAAGTAAATAACTTATAGAACAGAAGTAGTTAATTTAGAGTTTTTAATTTTAAACTATTAACAAAATTCTGATCTTCAAGTAAATAACTTAAAGAACTAAAGTATTAGTTAGAAGATTTTGATTTTACAATGCTACAAAATTCTGTTCTTCAAGTAAATAACTTATAGAACAAAAGTAGTTATTTTCGAGTTATCAATTTTAAACTATTAACAATATTCTGATCTTCATGTAAATAACTTATTGAACAGAAGTAGTTAATTTAGAGTTTTTAATTTTAAACTATTAACAAAATGCAGATCTTCAAGTAAATAACTTATAGAACAAAAGTAGTTATTTTAGGGTTTTCAATTTTAAACTATTAACAAAATTCTGATCTTCAAGTAAATAACTTAAGGAACTAAAGTATTAGTTAAAAGATTTTGATTTTAAATTGCTACAAAATTCTGTTCTTCAAGTAAATAACTTATAGAACAAAAGTAGTTATTTTAGAGTTTTCAATTTTAAACTATTAACAAAATTCTGATCTTCATGTAAATAACTTATAGAACAGAAGTAGTTAATTTAGAGTTTTTAATTTTAAACTATTAACAAAATTCTGATCTTCAAGTAAATAACTTAAGGAACTAAAGTATTAGTTAGAAGATTTTAATTTTAAATTGCTACAAAATTCTGTTCTTCAAGTAAATAACTTATAGAACAAAAGTAGTTATTTTAGAGTTTTCAATTTTAAACTATTAACAAAATTCTGATCTTCAAGTAAATAACTTAAGGAACTAAAGTATTAGTTAGAAGATTTTAATTTTAAATTGCTACAAAATTCTGTTCTTCAAGTAAATAACTTATAGAACAAAAGTAGTTATTTTAGAGTTTTCAATTTTAAACTATTAACAAAATTCTGATCTTCATGTAAATAACTTATAGAACAGAAGTAGTTAATTTAGAGTTTTAAATTTTAAACTATTAACAAAATGCAGATCTTCAAGTAAATAACTTATAGAACAAAAGTAGTTATTTTAGGGTTTCCATTTTTAAACTATTAACAAAATTCTGATCTTCATGTAAATAACTTATAGAACAGAAGTAGTTAATTTAGAGTTTTTAATTTTAAACTATTAACAAAATTCTGATCTTCAAGTAAATAACTTAAGGAACTAAAGTATTAGTTAGAAGATTTTGATTTTAAATTGCTACAAAATTCTATTCTTCAAGTAAATAACTTATAGAACAAAAGTAGTTATTTTAGAGTTTTCAATTTTAAACTATTAACAAAATACTGATCTTCATGTAAATAACTTATAGAACGGAAGTAGTTAATTTAGAGTTTTTAATGTTAAACTATTAATAAAATGCAAATCTTCAAGTAAATAACTAATAGAACAAAAGTAGTTATTTTAGGGTTTTCAATTTTAAACTATTAACAAAATTCTGATCTTCATGTAAATAACTTATAGAACAGAAGTAGTTAATTTAGAGTTTTTAATTTTAAACTATTAACAAAATTCTGATCTTCAAGTAAATAACTTAAGGAACTAAAGTATTAGTTAGAAGATTTTAATTTTAAATTGCTACAAAATTCTGTTCTTCAAGTAAATAACTTATAGAACAAAAGTAGTTATTTTAGAGTTTTCAATTTTAAACTATTAACAAAATTCTGATCTTCATGTAAATAACTTATAGAACAGAAGTAGTTAATTTAGAGTTTTTAATTTTAAACTATTAACAAAATTCTGATCTTCAAGTAAATAACTTAAGGAACTAAAGTATTAGTTAGAAGATTTTAATTTTAAATTGCTACAAAATTCTGTTCTTCAAGTAAATAACTTATAGAACAAAAGTAGTTATTTTAGAGTTTTCAATTTTAAACTATTAACAAAATTCTGATCTTCATGTAAATAACTTATAGAACAGAAGTAGTTAATTTAGAGTTTTTAATTTTAAACTATTAACAAAATGCAGATCTTCAAGTAAATAACTTATAGAACAAAAGTAGTTATTTTAGAGTTTTCAATTTTAAACTATTAACAATATTCTGATCTTCAAGTAAATAACTTATAGAACAGAAGTAGTTAATTTAGAGTTTTTAATTTTAAACTATTAACAAAATGCAGATCTTCAAGTAAATAACTTATAGAACAAAAGTAGTTAATTTAGAGTTTTTAATTTTAAACTATTAACAAAATCTAGATCTTCAAGTAAATAACTTATAGAACAAACGTAGTTATTTTAGAGTTTTCAATTTTAAACTATTAACAATATTCTGATCTTCAAGTAAATAACTTATAGAACAGAAGTAGTTAATTTAGAGTTTTTAATTTAAAACTATTAACAAAATGCAGATCTTCAAGTAAATAACTTATAGAACAAAAGTAGTTATTTTAGGGTTTTCAATTTTAAACTATTAACAAAATACTGATCTTCATGTAAATAACTTATAGAACGGAAGTAGTTAATTTAGAGTTTTTAATGTTAAACTATTAATAAAATGCAAATCTTCAAGTAAATAACTAATAGAACAAAAGTAGTTATTTTAGGGTTTTCAATTTTAAACTATTAACAAAATTCTGATCTTCATGTAAATAACTTATAGAACAGAAGTAGTTAATTTAGAGTTTTTAATTTTAAACTATTAACAAAATTCTGATCTTCAAGTAAATAACTTAAGGAACTAAAGTATTAGTTAGAAGATTTTAATTTTAAATTGCTACAAAATTCTGTTCTTCAAGTAAATAACTTATAGAACAAAAGTAGTTATTTTAGAGTTTTCAATTTTAAACTATTAACAAAATTCTGATCTTCATGTAAATAACTTATAGAACAGAAGTAGTTAATTTAGAGTTTTTAATTTTAAACTATTAACAAAATTCTGATCTTCAAGTAAATAACTTAAGGAACTAAAGTATTAGTTAGAAGATTTTAATTTTAAATTGCTACAAAATTCTGTTCTTCAAGTAAATAACTTATAGAACAAAAGTAGTTATTTTAGAGTTTTCAATTTTAAACTATTAACAAAATTCTGATCTTCATGTAAATAACTTATAGAACAGAAGTAGTTAATTTAGAGTTTTTAATTTTAAACTATTAACAAAATGCAGATCTTCAAGTAAATAACTTATAGAACAAAAGTAGTTATTTTAGAGTTTTCAATTTTAAACTATTAACAATATTCTGATCTTCAAGTAAATAACTTATAGAACAGAAGTAGTTAATTTAGAGTTTTTAATTTTAAACTATTAACAAAATGCAGATCTTCAAGTAAATAACTTATAGAACAAAAGTAGTTAATTTAGAGTTTTTAATTTTAAACTATTAACAAAATTCTGTTCTTCAAGTAAATAACTTATAGAACAAAAGTAGTTATTTTAGAGTTTTCAATTTTAAACTATTAACAAAATTCTGATCTTCAAGTAAATAACTTATAGAACAGAAGTAGTTAATTTAGAGTTTTTAATTTTAAACTACTAACAAAATGCAGATCTTCAAGCAAATAACTTATAGAACAAAATTAGTTATTTTAGGGTTTTCAATTTTAAACTATTATAAAATTCTGATCTTCAAGAAAATAACTTAAAGAACTAAAGTATTAGTTAGAAGATTTTGACTTTACATTGCTACAAAATTCTGTTCTTCAAGTAAATAACCTATAGAACAAAAGTAGTTATTTTAGGGTTTTCAATTTTAAACTATTAACAAAATTCTGATCTTCAAGTAAATAACTTAAGGAACTAAAGTATTAGTTAGAAGATTTTGATTTTAAATTGCTACAAAATTCTGTTCTACAAGTAAATAACTTATAGAACTAAAGAAGTTATTTTAGAGTTTTCAATTTTAAACTATTAACAATATTCTGATCTTCAAGTAAATAACTTATAGAACAAAAGTAGTTATTTTAGGGTTTTCAATTTTAAACTATTAACAAAATTCTGATCTTCAAGTAAAGAACTTAAGGAACTAAAGTATTATTTAGAAGATTTTGATTTTAAATTGCTACAAAATTCTGTTCTACAAGTAAATAACTTATAGAACAAAAGTAGTTATTTTAGGGTTTTCAATTTTAAAATATTAACAAAATACTGATCTTCATGTAAATAACTTATAGAACAAAAGTAGTTATTTTAGGGTTTTCAATTTTAAACTATTAACAAAATTCTGATCTTCAAGTAAATAACTTAAGGAACTAAAGTATTAGTTAGAAGATTTTGATTTTAAATTACTACAAAATTCTGTTCTACAAGTAAATAACTTATAGAACAAAAGTAGTTATTTTAGAGTTTTCAATTTTAAACTATTAACAATATTCTGATCTTCAAGTAAATAACTTATAGAACAGAAGTAGTTAATTTAGAGTTTTTAATTTAAAACTATTAACAAAATGCAGATCTTCAAGTAAATAACTTATAGAACAAAAGTAGTTATTTTAGGGTTTTCAATTTTAAACTATTAACAAAATACTGATTTTCATGTAAATAACTTATAGAACAGAAGTAGTTAATTTAGAGTTTTTAATTTTAAACTATTAACAAAATGCAGATCTGCAAGTAAATAACTTATAGAACAAAAGTAGTTATTTTAGGGTTTTCAATTTAAAACGATTAGCAAAATTCTGATCTTCAAGTAAATAACTTAAAGAACTAAAGTATTAGTTAGAAGATTTTGATTTTACAATGCTACAAAATTCTGTTCTTCAAGTAAATAACTTATAGAACAAAAGTAGTTATTTTCGAGTTATCAATTTTAAACTATTAACAATATTCTGATCTTCATGTAAATAACTTATTGAACAGAAGTAGTTAATTTAGAGTTTTTAATTTTAAACTATTAACAAAATGCAGATCTTCAAGTAAATAACTTATAGAACAAAAGTAGTTATTTTAGGGTTTTCAATTTTAAACTATTAACAAAATTCTGATCTTCAAGTAAATAACTTAAGGAACTAAAGTATTAGTTAAAAGATTTTGATTTTAAATTGCTACAAAATTCTGTTCTTCAAGTAAATAACTTATAGAACAAAAGTAGTTATTTTAGAGTTTTCAATTTTAAACTATTAACAAAATTCTGATCTTCATGTAAATAACTTATAGAACAGAAGTAGTTAATTTAGAGTTTTTAATTTTAAACTATTAACAAAATTCTGATCTTCAAGTAAATAACTTAAGGAACTAAAGTATTAGTTAGAAGATTTTAATTTTAAATTGCTACAAAATTCTGTTCTTCAAGTAAATAACTTATAGAACAAAAGTAGTTATTTTAGAGTTTTCAATTTTAAACTATTAACAAAATTCTGATCTTCAAGTAAATAACTTAAGGAACTAAAGTATTAGTTAGAAGATTTTAATTTTAAATTGCTACAAAATTCTGTTCTTCAAGTAAATAACTTATAGAACAAAAGTAGTTATTTTAGAGTTTTCAATTTTAAACTATTAACAAAATTCTGATCTTCATGTAAATAACTTATAGAACAGAAGTAGTTAATTTAGAGTTTTAAATTTTAAACTATTAACAAAATGCAGATCTTCAAGTAAATAACTTATAGAACAAAAGTAGTTATTTTAGGGTTTCCATTTTTAAACTATTAACAAAATTCTGATCTTCATGTAAATAACTTATAGAACAGAAGTAGTTAATTTAGAGTTTTTAATTTTAAACTATTAACAAAATTCTGATCTTCAAGTAAATAACTTAAGGAACTAAAGTATTAGTTAGAAGATTTTGATTTTAAATTGCTACAAAATTCTATTCTTCAAGTAAATAACTTATAGAACAAAAGTAGTTATTTTAGAGTTTTCAATTTTAAACTATTAACAAAATTCTGATCTTCATGTAAATAACTTATAGAACAGAAGTAGTTAATTTAGAATTTTTAATTTTAAACTATTAACAAAATCCAGATCTTCAAGTAAATAACTTATAGAACAAAAATAGTTATTTTAGAGTTTTCAATTTTAAACTATTAACAAAATTCTGATCTTCAAGTAAATAACTTAAAGAACTAAAGTATTAGTTTGAAGACTTCGATTTTAAATTGTCTACAAATTTCTGTTCTTTAAGTAAATAACTAAAAGAACAAAAGTAGTTAGATTATAGCTTTAATTATAAACTATTAACAAAATGCAGATCTTCAAGTAAATAACTTATAGAACAAAAGTAGTTATTTTAGGGTTTTCAATTTTAAACTATTAGCAAAATTCTAATCTTCTAGTAAATAACTTAAAGAACTAAAGTATTAGTTAGAAGATTTTGATTTTACATTGCTACAAAATTCTGTTCTTCAAGTAAATAACTTATAAAACAAAAGTAGTTATTTTAGAGTTTTCAATTTTAAACTATTAACAGTATTCTGATCTTCAAGTAAATAACTTATAGAACAGAAGTAGTTAATTTAGAGTTTTTAATGTTAAACTATTAACAAAATGCAAATCTTCAAGTAAATAACTTATAGAACAAAAGTACATAGTTATTTTAGGGTTTTCAATTTTAAACTATTAACAAAATTCTGATCTTCAAGTAAATAACTTAAGGAACTAAAGTATTAGTTAGAAGATTTTGATTTTAAATTGCTACAAAATTCTGTTCTTCAAGTAAATAACTTATAGAACAAAAGTAGTTATTTTAGAGTTTTCAATTTTAAACTATTAACAAAATTCTGATCTTCATGTAAATAACTTATAGAACAGAGTAGTTAATTTAGAGTTTTTAATTTTAAACTATTAACAAAATTCTGATCTTCAAGTAAATAACTTAAGGAACTAAAGTATTAGTTAGAAGATTTTGATTTTAAATTGCTGCAAATTTCTGTTCTTCAAGTAAATAACTTATAGAACAAAAGTAGTTATTTTAGAGTTTTCAATTTTAAACTATTAACAAAATTCTGATCTTCATGTAAATAACTTATAGAACAGAAGTAGTTAATTTAGAGTTTTTAATTTTAAACTATATAAAAATGCAGTTCTTCAAGTAAATAACTTATAGAACAAAAGTAGTTATTTTAGGGTTTTCATTTTTAAACTATTAACAAAATTCTGATCTTCATGTAAATAACTTATAGAACAGAAGTAGTTAATTTAGAGTTTTTAATTTTAAACTATTAACAAAATTCTGATCTTCAAGTAAATAACTTAAGGAACTAAAGTATTAGTTAGAAGATTTTGATTTTAAATTGCTACAAAATTCTGTTCTTCAAGTAAATAACTTATAGAACAAAAGTAGTTATTTTAGAGTTTTCAATTTTAAACTATTAACAAAATTCTGATCTTCATGTAAATAACTTATAGAACAGAAGTAGTTAATTTAGAATTTTTAATTTTAAACTATTAACAAAATTCAGATCTTCAAGTAAATAACTTATAGAACAAAAGTAGTTATTTTAGGGTTTTCAATTTTAAACTATTAGCAAAATTCTAATCTTCTATTAAATAACTTAAAGAACTAAAGTATTAGTTAGAAGATTTTGATTTTACATTGCTACAAAATTCTGTTCTTCAAGTAAATAACTTATAAAACAAAAGTAGTTATTTTAGAGTTTTCAATTTTAAACTATTAACAGTATTCTGATCTTCAAGTAAATAACTTATAGAACAGAAGTAGTTAATTTAGAGTTTTTAATTTTAAACTATTAACAAAATGCAGATCTTCAAGTAAATAACTTATAGAACAAAAGTAGTTATTTTAGGGTTTTCAATTTTAAACTATTAGCAAAATTCTAATCTTCAAGTAAATAACTTAAAGAACTAAAGTATTAGTTAGAAGATTTTGATTTTACATTGCTACAAAATTCTGTTCTTCAAGTAAATAACTTATAAAACAAAAGTAGTTATTTTAGAGTTTTCAATTTTAAACTATTAACAGTATTCTGATCTTCAAGTAAATAACTTATAGAACAGAAGTAGTTAATTTAGAGTTTTTAATTTTAAACTATTAACAAAATGCAGATCTTCAAGTAAATAACTTATAGAAAAAAAGTAGTTATTTTAGAGTTTTCAATTTTAAACTATTAACAGTATTCTGATCTTCAAGTAAATAACTTATAGAACAGAAGTAGTTAATTTAGAGTTTTTAATGTTAAACTATTAACAAAATGCAAATCTTCAAGTAAATAACTTATAGAACAAAAGTACATAGTTATTTTAAGGTTTTCAATTTTAAACTATTAACAAAATTCTGATCTTCAAGTAAATAACTTAAGGAACTAAAGTATTAGTTAGAAGATTTTGATTTTAAATTGCTACAAAATTCTGTTCTTCAAGTAAATAACTTATAGAACAAAAGTAGTTATTTTAGAGTTTTCAATTTTAAACTATTAACAAAATTCTGATCTTCATGTAAATAACTTATAGAACAGAGTAGTTAATTTAGAGTTTTTAATTTTAAACTATTAACAAAATTCTGATCTTCAAGTAAATAACTTAAGGAACTAAAGTATTAGTTAGAAGATTTTGATTTTAAATTGCTACAAATTTCTGTTCTTCAAGTAAATAACTTATAGAACAAAAGTAGTTATTTTAGAGTTTTCAATTTTAAACTATTAACAAAATTCTGATCTTCATGTAAATAACTTATAGAACAGAAGTAGTTAATTTAGAGTTTTTAATTTTAAACTATATAAAAATGCAGTTCTTCAAGTAAATAACTTATAGAACAAAAGTAGTTATTTTAGGGTTTTCATTTTTAAACTATTAACAAAATTCTGATCTTCATGTAAATAACTTATAGAACAGAAGTAGTTAATTTATAGTTTTTAATTTTAAACTATTAACAAAATTCTGATCTTCAAGTAAATAACTTAAGGAACTAAAGTATTAGTTAGAAGATTTTGATTTTAAATTGCTACAAAATTCTGTTCTTCAAGTAAATAACTTATAGAACAAAAGTAGTTATTTTAGAGTTTTCAATTTTAAACTATTAACAAAATTCTGATCTTCATGTAAATAACTTATAGAACAGAAGTAGTTAATTTAGAATTTTTAATTTTAAACTATTAACAAAATCCAGATCTTCAAGTAAATAACTTATAGAACAAAAATAGTTATTTTAGGGTTTTCAATTTTAAACTATTAACAAAATTCTGATCTTCAAGTAAATAACTTAAAGAACTAAAGTATTAGTTTGAAGACTTCGATTTTAAATTGTCTACCAATTTCTGTTCTTTAAGTAAATAACTAAAAGAACAAAAGTAGTTAGATTATAGCTTTAATTTTAAACTATTAAGAAAATGCAGATCTTCAAGTAAATAACTTATAGAACAAAAGTAGTTATTGTAGGGTTTTCAATTTTAAACTATTAGCAAAATTCTAATCTTCTATTAAATAACTTAAAGAACTAAAGTATTAGTTAGAAGATTTTGATTTTACATTGCTACAAAATTCTGTTCTTCAAGTAAATAACTTATAAAACAAAAGTAGTTATTTTAGAGTTTCCAATTTTAAACTATTAACAGTATTCTGATCTTCAAGTAAATAACTTATAGAACAGAAGTAGTTAATTTAGAGTTTTTAATTTTAAACTATTAACAAAATGCAGATCTTCAAGTAAATAACTTATAGAACAAAAGTAGTTATTTTAGGGTTTTCAATTTTAAACTATTAGCAAAATTCTAATCTTCAAGTAAATAACTTAAAGAACTAAAGTATTAGTTAGAAGATTTTGATTTTACATTGCTACAAAATTCTGTTCTTCAAGTAAATAACTTATAAAACAAAAGTAGTTATTTTAGAGTTTTCAATTTTAAACTATTAACAGTATTCTGATCTTCAAGTAAATAACTTATAGAACAGAAGTAGTTAATTTAGAGTTTTTTATTTTAAACTATTAACAAAATGCAGATCTTCAAGTAAATAACTTATAGAAAAAAAGTAGTTATTTTAGAGTTTTCAATTTTAAACTATTAACAAAATTCTGATCTTCAAGTAAATAACTTATAGAACAGAAGTAGTTAATTTAGAGTTTTTTAATTTTAAACCATTAACAAAATGCAGATCTTCAAGTAAATAACTTATAGAACAAAAGTAGTTATTTTAGAGTTTTCTATTTTAAACTATTAACAACATTCTGATCTTCAAGTAAATAACTTATAGAACAGAAGTAGTTAATTTAGAGTTTTTAATTTTAAACTATTAACAAAATCTAGATCTTCAAGTAAATAACTTATAGAACAAAAATAGTTATTTTAGGGTTTTCAATTTTAAACTATTAACAAAATTCTGATCTTCAAGTAAATAACTTAAAGAACTAAAGTATTAGTTTGAAGACTTCGATTTTAAATTGTCTACAAATTTCTGTTCTTTAAGTAAATAACTAAAAGAACAAAAGTAGTTAGATTATAGCTTTAATTTTAAACTATTAACAAAATGCAGATCTTCAAGTAAATAACTTATAGAACAAAAGTAGTTATTTTAGGGTTTTCAATTTTAAACTATTAGCAAAATTCTGATCTTCAAGTAAATAACTTAAAGAACTAAAGTATTAGTTAGAAGATTTTGATTTTACATAGCTACAAAATTCTGTTCTTCAAGTAAATAACTTATAGAACAAAAGTCGTTATTTTAGGGTTTTCAATTTTAAACTATTAACAAAATTCTGATCTTCATGTAAATAACTTATAGAACAGAAGTAGTTAATTTATTAATTAGTTAATTAAGTAAATAACTTAAGGTACTAAAGTATTAGTTAGAAGATTTTGATTTTAAATTGCTACAAAATTCTGTTCTTCAAGTCAATAACTTATATAAATATAATATCAGTAATGAGCTAAGTTAACAATAAATCAAACAATAAATAAATAAATATTAGTTTGATTTATTGTTAACTTAGCTCGTTACTGATATTATATTTATATAAATTTTCAAGAGCTAATAATTCTAATTATTTATTAAATAACTTATAGAACAAAAGTAGTTAACTTAGAGTTTTTAATTTTAAACTATTAACAAAATGCTGATTTTCAAGTAAATAACTTATAGAACAGAAGTAGTTAACTTAGAGTTTTTAATTTTAAACTATTAACAAAATGCTGATTTTCAAGTAAATAACTTATAGAACAGAAGTAGTTAATTTAGAGTTTTTAATTTTAAACTAATAACAAAATGCAGATCTTCAAGTAAATAACTTATAGAACAAAAGTAATTATTTTAGGGTTTTCAATTTTAAACTATTAACAATATTCTGATCTTCAAGTAAATAACTTATAGAACAGAAGTGGTTAATTTAGAGTTTTTAATTTTAAACTATTAACAAAATGCAGATCTTCAAGTAAATAACTTATAGAACAAAAATAGTTATTTTAGGGTTTTCAATTTTAAACTATTAACAAAATTCTGATCTTCAAGTAAATAACTTAAAGAACTAAAGTATTAGTTTGAAGATCTCGATTTTAAATTGTCTACAAATTTCTGTTCTTTAATTAAAAAACTTAAAGAACAAAAGTAGTTAGTTTATAGCATAAATTTGAAACTATTAACAAAATAGTGATTTTCAAATAAATAACTTATAGACCAGAAGTAGTTAACTTAGAGTTTTTAATTTTAAACTATTAACAAAATGCTGATTTTCAAGTAAATAACTTATAGAACAGAAGTAGTTAATTTAGAGTTTTTAATTTTAAACTAATAACAAAATGCAGATCTTCAAGTAAATAACATATAGAACAAAAGTAATTATTTTAGGGTTTTCAATTTTAAACTATTAACAATATTCTGATCTTCAAGTAAATAACTTATAGAACAGAAGTGGTTAATTTAGAGTTTTTAATTTTAAACTATTAACAAAATGCAGATCTTCAAGTAAATAACTTATAGAACAAAAATAGTTATTTTAGGGTTTTCTATTTTAAACTATTAACAAAATTCTGATCTTCAAGTAAATAACTTAAAGAACTAAAGTATTAGTTTGAAGATCTCGATTTTAAATTGTCGACAAATTTCTGTTCTTTAAGTAAAAAACTAAAAGAACAAAAGTAGTTAGTTTATAGCTTTAATTTGAAACTATTAACAAAATAGTGATTTTCAAATAAATAACTTATAGAACAGAAGTAGTTAATTTAGAGTTTTTAATGTTAAACTATTAACAAAATGCAAATCTTCAAGTAAATATAGAACAGATTCTGATATAGAACAGATTCTGATCTTCAAGTAAATAACTTAAAGAACTAAAGTATTAGTTTGAAGACTTCGATTTTAAATTGTCTACAATTTTCTGTTCTTTAAGTAAATAACTAAAAGAACAAAAGTAGTTAGATTATAGCTTTAATTTTAAACTATTAACAAAATGCAGATCTTCAAGTAAATAACTTATAGAACAAAAGTAGTTATTTTAGGGTTTTCAATTTTAAACTATTAGCAAAATTCTGATCTTCAAGTAAATAACTTAAAGAACTAAAGTATTAGTTAGAAGATTTTGATTTTACATTGCTACAAAATTCTGTTCTTCAAGTAAATAACTTATAGAACAAAAGTAGTTATTTTAGAGTTTTCAATTTTAAACTATTAACAGTATTCTGATCTTCAAGTAAATAACTTATAGAACAGAAGTAGTTAATTTAGAGTTTTTAATTTTAAACTATTAACAAAATGCAGATCTTTAAGTAAATAACTTATAGAACAAAAGTAGTTATTTTAGGGTTTTCAATTTTAAACTATTAACAAAATTCTGATATTCATGTAAATAACTTATAGAACAGAAGTAGTTAATTTAGAGTTTTTAATTTTAAACTATTAACAAAATGCAGATCTACAAGTAAATAACTTATAGAACAAAAGTAGTTATTTTAGGGTTTTCAATTTTAAACTATTAACAAAATTCTGATCTTCATGTAAGTAACTTATAGAACAGAAGTAGTTAATTTAGAGTTTTTAATTTTAAGCTATTAACAAAATTCTGATCTTCAAGTAAATAACTTAAGGAACTAAAGTATTAGTAAGAAGATTTTGATTTTAAATTGCTACAAAATTCTGTTCTTCAAGTAAATAACTTATAGAACAAATGTAGTTATTTTAGAGTTTTCAATTTTAAATTATTAACAAAATTCTGATCTTCAATTAAATAACTTAAAGAACTAAAGTATTAGTTTGAAGATCTCGATTTTAAATTGTCTACAAATTTCTGTTCTTTAAGTAAAAAACTAAAAGAACAAAAGTAGTTAGTTTATAGCTTTAATTTGAAACTATTAACAAAATAGTGATTTTCAAATAAATAACTTATAGACCAGAAGTAGTTAACTTAGAGTTTTTAATTTTAAACTATTAACAAAATGATGATTTTCAAGTAAATAACTTATAGAACAGAAGTAGTTAATTTAGAGTTTTTAATTTTAAACTAATAACAAAATGCAGATCTTCAAGTAAATAACTTATAGAACAACAGTAATTATTTTAGGGTTTTCAATTTTAAACTATTAACAATATTCTGATCTTCAAGTAAATAAATTATAGAACAGAAGTGGTTAATTTAGAGTTTTTAATTTTAAACTATTAACAAAATGCAGATCTTCAAGTAAATAACTTATAGAACAAAAATAGTTATTTTAGGGTTTTTAATGTTAAACTATTAACAAAATTCTGATCTTCAAGTAAATAACTTAAAGAACTAAAGTAATAGTTTGAAGATCTCGATTTTAAATTGTCTACAAATTTCTGTTCTTTAAGTAAAAAACTAAAAGAACAAAAGTAGTTAGTTTATAGCTTTCATTTGAAACTATTAACAAAATAGTGATTTTCAAATAAATAACTTATAGAACAGAAGTAGTTAATTTAGAGTTTTTAATGTTAAACTATTAACAAAATGCAAATCTTCAAGTAAATAACTTATAGAACAAATGTAGGTATTTTAGGGTTTTCAATTTTAAACTATTAACAAAATTCTGATCTTCAAGTAAATAACTTATAGAACAGAAGTAGTTAATTTAGAGTTTTTAATTTTAAACTATTAACAAAATGCAGATCTTCAAGTAGATAACTTATAGAACAAAAGTAGTTATTTTAGAGTTTTCTATTTTAAACTATTAACAACATTCTGATCTTCAAGTAAATAACTTATAGAACAGAAGTAGTTAATTTAGAGTTTTTAATTTTAAACTATTAACAAAATCCAGATCTTCAAGTAAATAACTTATAGAACAAAAATAGTAATTTTAGGGTTTTCAATTTTAAACTATTTACAAAATTCTGATCTTCAAGTAAATAACTTAAAGAACAAAAGTATTAGTTTGAAGACTTCGATTTTAAATTGTCTACAAATTTCTGTTCTTTAAGTAAATAACTAAAAGAACAAAAGTAGTTAGATTATAGCTTTAATTTTAAACTATTAACAAAATGCAGATCCACAAGTAAATAACTTATAGAACAAAAGTAGTTATTTTAGGGTTTTCAATTTTAAACTATTAGCAAAATTCTAATCTTCAAGTAAATAACTTAAAGAACTAAAGTATTAGTTAGAAGATTTTGATTTTACATTGCTACAAAATTCTGTTCTTCAAGTAAATAACTTATAAAACAAAAGTAGTTATTTTAGAGTTTTCAATTTTAAACTATTAACAGTATTCTGATCTTCAAGTAAATAACTTATAGAACAGAAGTAGTTAATTTACAGTTTTTAATTTTAAACTATTAACAAGATGCAGATCTTCAAGTAAATAACTTATAGAACAAAAGTAGTTATTTTAGAGTTTTCTATTTTAAACTATTAACAACATTCTGATCTTCAAGTAAATACCTTATAGAACAGAAGTAGTTAATTTAGAGTTTTTAATTTTAAACTATTAACAAAATCCAGATCTTCAAGCAAATAACTTATAGAACAAAAATAGTTATTTTAGGGTTTTCAATTTTAAACTATTAACAAAATTCTGATCTTCAAGTAAATAACTTAAAGAACTAAAGTATTAGTTTGAAGACTTCGATTTTAAATTGTCTACAAATTTCTGTTCTTTAAGTAAATAACTAAAAGAACAAAAGTAGTTAGATTATAGCTTTAATTTTAAACTATTAACAAAAAGCAGATCTTCAAGTAAATAACTTATAGAACAAAAGTAGTTATTTTAGGGTTTTTAATTTTAAACTATTAGCAAAATTCTGATCTTCAAGTAAATAACTTAAAGAACTAAAGTATTAGTTAGAAGATTTTGATTCTACATTGCTACAAAATTCTGTTCTTCAAGTAAATAACTTATAGAACAGAAGTAGTTAATTTAGGGTTTTTAATTTTAAACTATTAACAAAATGCAGATCTTTAAGTAAATAACTTATAGAACAAAAGTAGTTATTTTAGGGTTTTCAATTTTATACTATTAACAAAATTCTGATCTTCATGTAAATAACTTATAGAACAGAAGTAGTTAATTTAGAGTTTTTAATTTTAAACTATTAACAAAATGCAGATCTTCAAGTAAATAACTTATAGAACAAAAGTAAGTTAATTTAGGGTTTTCAATTTTAAACTATTAACAAAATTCTGATCTTCATGTAAATAACTTATAGAACAGAAGTAGTTAATTTAGAGTTTTTAATTTTAAGCTATTAACAAAATTCTGATCTTCAAGTAAATAACTTAAGGAACTAAAGTATTAGTTAGAAGATTTTGATTTTAAATTGCTACAAAATTCTGTTCTTCAAGTAAATAACTTATAGAACAAAACTAGTTATTTTAGAGTTTTCAATTTAAAACTATTAACAAAATTCTGATCTTCAAGTAAATAACTTAAAGAACTAAAGTATTAGTTTGAAGATCTCGATTTTAAATTGTCTACAAATTTCTGTTCTTTAAGTAAAAAACTAAAAGAACAAAAGTAGTTAGTTTATAGCTTTAATTTGAAACTATTAACAAAATAGTGATTTTCAAATAAATAACTTATAGACCAGAAGTAGTTAACTTAGAGTTTTTAATTTTAAACTATTAACAAAATGCTGATTTTCAAGTAAATAACTTATAGAACAGAAGTAGTTAATTTAGAGTTTTTAATTTTAAACTAATAACAAAATGCAGATCTTCAAGTAAATAACTTATAGAACAAAAGTTATTATTTTAGGGTTTTCAATTTTAAACTATTAACAATATTCTGATCTTCAAGTATATAACTTATAGAACAGAAGTGGTTAATTTAGAGTTTTTAATTTTAAACTATTAACAAAATGCAGATCTTCAAGTAAATAACTTATAGAACAAAAATAGTTATTTTAGGGTTTTCAATTTTAAACTATTAACAAAATTCTGATTTTCAAGTAAATAACTTAAAGAACTAAAGTATTAGTTTGAAGATCTCGATTTTAAATTGTCTACAAATTACTGTTCTTTAAGTAAAAAACTAAAAGAACAAAAGTAGTTAGTTTATAGCTTTAATTTGAAACTATTAACAAAATAGTGATTTTCAAATAAATAACTTATAGACCAGAAGTAGTTAACTTAGAGTTTTTAATTTTAAACTATTAACAAAATGCTGATTTTCAAGTAAATAACTTATAGAACAGAAGTAGTTAATTTAGAGTTTTTAATTTTAAACTAATAACAAAATGCAGATCTTCAAGTAAATAACTTATAGAACAAAAGTAATTATTTTAGGGTTTTCAATTTTAAACTATTAACAATATTCTGATCTTCAAGTAAATAACTTATAGAACAGAAGTGGTTAATTTAGAGTTTTTAATTTTAAACTATTAACAAAATGCAGATCTTCAAGTAAATAACTTATAGAACAAAAATAGTTATTTTAGGGTTTTCAATTTTAATCTATTAACAAAATTCTGATCTTCAAGTAAATAACTTAAAGAACTAAAGTATTAGTTTGAAGATCTCGATTTTAAATTGTCTACAAATTTCTGTTCTTTAAGTAAAAAACTAAAAGAACAAAAGTAGTTAGTTTATAGCTTTAATTTGAAACTATTAACAAAATAGTGATTTTCAAATAAATAACATATAGAACAGAAGTAGTTAATTTAGAGTTTTTAATGTTAAACTATTAACAAAATGCAAATCTTCAAGTAAATAACTTATAGAACAAAAGTAGGTATTTTAGGGTTTTCAATTTTAAACTATTAACAAAATTCTGATCTTCAAGTAAATAACTTATAGAACAGAAGTAGTTAATTTAGAGTTTTTAATTTTAAACTATTAACAAAATGCAGATCTTCAAGTAAATAACTTATAGTACAAAAGTAGTTATTTTAGAGTTTTCTATTTTAAACTATTAACCAAATTCTGATCTTCAAGTAAATAACTTAAAGAACTAAAGTATTAGTTTGAAGACTTCGATTTTAAATTGTCTACAAATTTCTGTTCTTTAAGTAAATAACTAAAAGAACAAAAGTAGTTAGATTATAGCTTTAACTTTAAACTATTAACAAAATGCAGATCTTCAAGTAAATAACTTATAGAACAAAAGTAGTTATTTTAGGGTTTTCAATTTTAAACTATTAGCAAAATTCTAATCTTCAAGTAAATAACTTGAAGAACTAAAGTATTAGTTAGAAGATTTTGATTTTACATTGCTACAAAATTCTATTCTTCAAGTAAATAACTTGTAGAACAAAAGTAGTTATTTTAGAGTTTTCAATTTTAAGCTATTAAAAAAATTCTGATCTTCAAGTAAATAACTTAAGGAACTAAAGTATTAGTTAGAAGATTTTGATTTCAAATTGCTACAAAATTCTGTTCTTCAAGTAAATAACTTATAGAACAAAAGTAGTTATTTTAGAGTTTTCAATTTTAAACTATTAACAACATTCTGATCTTCAAGTAAATAACTTATAGAACAGAAGTAGTTAATTTAGAGTTTTTCATTTTAAACTATTAACAAAATGCAGATCTTCAAGTAAATAACTTATAGAACAAAAATAGTTATTTTAGGGTTTTCAATTTTAAACTATTAACAAAATTCTGATCTTCAAGTAAATAACTTAAAGAACTAAAGTATTAGTTTGAAGATCTCGATTTTAAATTGTCTACAAATTACTGTTCTTTAAGTAAAAAACTAAAAGAACAAAAGTAGTTAGTTTATAGCTTTAATTTGAAACTATTAACAAAATAGTGATTTTCAAATAAATAACTTATAGAACAGAAGTAGTTAATTTAGAGTTTTTAATGTTAAACTATTAACAAAATGCAAATCTTCAAGTAAATAACTTATAGAACAAAAGTAGGTATTTTAGGGTTTTCAATTTTAAACTATTAACAAAATTCTGATCTTCAAGTAAATAACTTATAGAACAGAAGTAGTTAATTTAGAGTTTTTAATTTTAAACTATTAACAAAATGCAGATCTTCAAGTAAATAACTTATAGAACAAAAGTAGTTATTTTAGAGTTTTCAATTTTAAACTATTAACAACATTCTGATCTTCAAGTGAATAACTTATAGAACAGAAGTAGTTAATTTAGAGTTTTTCATTTTAAACTATTAACAAAATGCAGATCTTCAAGTAAATAACTTATAGAACAAAAGTAGTTATTTTAGAGTTTTCAATTTTAAACTATTAACAACATTCTGATCTTCAAATAAATAACTTATAGAACAGAAGTAGTTAATTTAGAGTTTTTAATTTTAAGCTATTAACAAAATTCTGATCTTCAAGTAAATAACTTAAGGAACTAAAGTATTAGTTAGAAGATTTTGATTTCAAATTGCTACAAAATTCTGTTCTTCAAGTAAATAACTTATAGAACAAAAGTAGTTATTTTAGAGTTTTCAATTTTAAACTATTAACAACATTCTGATCTTCAAGTAAATAACTTATAGAACAGAAGTAGTTAATTTAGAGTTTTTCATTTTAAACTATTAACAAAATGCAGATCTTCAAGTAAATAACTTATAGAACAAAAATAGTTATTTTAGGGTTTTCAATTTTAAACTATTAACAAAATTCTGATCTTCAAGTAAATAACTTAAAGAACTAAAGTATTAGTTTGAAGATCTCGATTTTAAATTGTCTACAAATTTCTGTTCTTTATGTAAATAACTAAAAGAACAAAAGTAGTTTGATTATAGCTTTAATTTTAAACTATTAACAAAATGCAGATCTTCAAGTAAATAACTTATAGAACAAAAGTAGTTATTTTAGGGTTTTCAATTTTAAACTATTAGCAAAATTCTAATCTTCAAGTAAATAACTTAAAGAACTAAAGTATTAGTTAGAAGATTTTGATTTTACATTGCTACAAAATTCTGTTCTTCAAGTAAATAACTTATAAAACAAAAGTAGTTATTTTAGAGTTTTCAATTTTAAACTATTAACAGTATTCTGATCTTCAAGTAAATAACTTATAGAACAGAAGTAGTTAATTTACAGTTTTTAATTTTAAACTATTAACAAGATGCAGATCTTCAAGTAAATAACTTATAGAACAAAAGTAGTTATTTTAGAGTTTTCTATTTTAAACTATTAACAACATTCTGATCTTCAAGTAAATAACTTATAGAACAGAAGTAGTTAATTTAGAGTTTTTAATTTTAAACTATTAACAAAATCCAGATCTTCAAGCAAATAACTTATAGAACAAAAATAGTTATTTTAGGGTTTTCAATTTTAAACTATTAACAAAATTCTGATCTTCAAGTAAATAACTTAAAGAACTAAAGTATTAGTTTGAAGACTTCGATTTTAAATTGTCTACAAATTTCTGTTCTTTAAGTAAATAACTAAAAGAACAAAAGTAGTTAGATTATAGCTTTAATTTTAAACTATTAACAAAAAGCAGATCTTCAAGTAAATAACTTATAGAACAAAAGTAGTTATTTTAGGGTTTTTAATTTTAAACTATTAGCAAAATTCTGATCTTCAAGTAAATAACTTAAAGAACTAAAGTATTAGTTAGAAGATTTTGATTCTACATTGCTACAAAATTCTGTTCTTCAAGTAAATAACTTATAGAACAGAAGTAGTTAATTTAGGGTTTTTAATTTTAAACTATTAACAAAATGCAGATCTTTAAGTAAATAACTTATAGAACAAAAGTAGTTATTTTAGGGTTTTCAATTTTATACTATTAACAAAATTCTGATCTTCATGTAAATAACTTATAGAACAGAAGTAGTTAATTTAGAGTTTTTAATTTTAAACTATTAACAAAATGCAGATCTTCAAGTAAATAACTTATAGAACAAAAGTAAGTTAATTTAGGGTTTTCAATTTTAAACTATTAACAAAATTCTGATCTTCATGTAAATAACTTATAGAACAGAAGTAGTTAATTTAGAGTTTTTAATTTTAAGCTATTAACAAAATTCTGATCTTCAAGTAAATAAATTAAGGAACTAAAGTATTAGTTAGAAGATTTTGATTTTAAATTGCTACAAAATTCTGTTCTTCAAGTAAATAACTTATAGAACAAAACTAGTTATTTTAGAGTTTTCAATTTAAAACTATTAACAAAATTCTGATCTTCAAGTAAATAACTTAAAGAACTAAAGTATTAGTTTGAAGATCTCGATTTTAAATTGTCTACAAATTTCTGTTCTTTAAGTAAAAAACTAAAAGAACAAAAGTAGTTAGTTTATAGCTTTAATTTGAAACTATTAACAAAATAGTGATTTTCAAATAAATAACTTATAGACCAGAAGTAGTTAACTTAGAGTTTTTAATTTTAAACTATTAACAAAATGCTGATTTTCAAGTAAATAACTTATAGAACAGAAGTAGTTAATTTAGAGTTTTTAATTTTAAACTAATAACAAAATGCAGATCTTCAAGTAAATAACTTATAGAACAAAAGTAATTATTTTAGGGTTTTCAATTTTAAACTATTAACAATATTCTGATCTTCAAGTATATAACTTATAGAACAGAAGTGGTTAATTTAGAGTTTTTAATTTTAAACTATTAACAAAATGCAGATCTTCAAGTAAATAACTTATAGAACAAAAATAGTTATTTTAGGGTTTTCAATTTTAAACTATTAACAAAATTCTGATTTTCAAGTAAATAACTTAAAGAACTAAAGTATTAGTTTGAAGATCTCGATTTTAAATTGTCTACAAATTACTGTTCTTTAAGTAATAAACTAAAAGAACAAAAGTAGTTAGTTTATAGCTTTAATTTGAAACTATTAACAAAATAGTGATTTTCAAATAAATAACTTATAGACCAGAAGTAGTTAACTTAGAGTTTTTAATTTTAAACTATTAACAAAATGCTGATTTTCAAGTAAATAACTTATAGAACAGAAGTAGTTAATTTAGAGTTTTTAATTTTAAACTAATAACAAAATGCAGATCTTCAAGTAAATAACTTATAGAACAAAAGTAATTATTTTAGGGTTTTCAATTTTAAACTATTAACAATATTCTGATCTTCAAGTAAATAACTTATAGAACAGAAGTGGTTAATTTAGAGTTTTTAATTTTAAACTATTAACAAAATGCAGATCTTCAAGTAAATAACTTATAGAACAAAAATAGTTATTTTAGGGTTTTCAATTTTAATCTATTAACAAAATTCTGATCTTCAAGTAAATAACTTAAAGAACTAAAGTATTAGTTTGAAGATCTCGATTTTAAATTGTCTACAAATTTCTGTTCTTTAAGTAAAAAACTAAAAGAACAAAAGTAGTTAGTTTATAGCTTTAATTTGAAACTATTAACAAAATAGTGATTTTCAAATAAATAACATATAGAACAGAAGTAGTTAATTTAGAGTTTTTAATGTTAAACTATTAACAAAATGCAAATCTTCAAGTAAATAACTTATAGAACAAAAGTAGGTATTTTAGGGTTTTCAATTTTAAACTATTAACAAAATTCTGATCTTCAAGTAAATAACTTATAGAACAGAAGTAGTTAATTTAGAGTTTTTAATTTTAAACTATTAACAAAATGCAGATCTTCAAGTAAATAACTTATAGTACAAAAGTAGTTATTTTAGAGTTTTCTATTTTAAACTATTAACCAAATTCTGATCTTCAAGTAAATAACTTAAAGAACTAAAGTATTAGTTTGAAGACTTCGATTTTAAATTGTCTACAAATTTCTGTTCTTTAAGTAAATAACTAAAAGAACAAAAGTAGTTAGATTATAGCTTTAACTTTAAACTATTAACAAAATGCAGATCTTCAAGTAAATAACTTATAGAACAAAAGTAGTTATTTTAGGGTTTTCAATTTTAAACTATTAGCAAAATTCTAATCTTCAAGTAAATAACTTGAAGAACTAAAGTATTAGTTAGAAGATTTTGATTTTACATTGCTACAAAATTCTATTCTTCAAGTAAATAACTTGTAGAACAAAAGTAGTTATTTTAGAGTTTTCAATTTTAAACTATTAACAATATTTTGATCTTCATGTAAATAACTTATAGAACAGAAGTAGTTAATTTAGAGTTTTTAATTTTAAACTATTAACAAAATGCAGATCTTCAAGTAAATAACTTATAGAACAAAAGTAGTTATTTTAGGGTTTTCAATTTTAAACTATTAACAAAATTCTGATCTTCATGAAAATAACTTATAGAACAGAAGTAGTTAATTTAGAGTTTTTAATTTTAAACTATAGACAAAATGCAGATCTTCAAGTAAATAACTTATAGAACAAAAGTAGTTATTTTAGGGTTTTCAATTTTAAACTATTAACAAAATTCTGATCTTCATGTAAATAACTTATAGAACAGAAGTAGTTAATTTAGCGTTTTTAATTTTAAGCTATTAAAAAAATTCTGATCTTGAAGTAAATAACTTAAGGAACTAAAGTATTAGTTAGAAGATTTTGATTTCAAATTGCTACAAAATTCTGTTCTTCAAGTAAATAACTTATAGAACAAAAGTAGTTATTTTAGAGTTTTCAATTTTAAACTATTAACAACATTCTGATCTTCAAGTAAATAACTTATAGAACAGAAGTAGTTAATTTAGAGTTTTTCATTTTAAACTATTAACAAAATGCAGATCTTCAAGTAAATAACTTATAGAACAAAAATAGTTATTTTAGGGTTTTCAATTTTAAACTATTAACAAAATTCTGATCTTCAAGTAAATAACTTAAAGAACTAAAGTATTAGTTTGAAGATCTCGATTTTAAATTGTCTACAAATTACTGTTCTTTAAGTAAAAAACTAAAAGAACAAAAGTAGTTAGTTTATAGCTTTAATTTGAAACTATTAACAAAATAGTGATTTTCAAATAAATAACTTATAGAACAGAAGTAGTTAATTTAGAGTTTTTAATGTTAAACTATTAACAAAATGCAAATCTTCAAGTAAATAACTTATAGAACAAAAGTAGGTATTTTAGGGTTTTCAATTTTAAACTATTAACAAAATTCTGATCTTCAAGTAAATAACTTATAGAACAGAAGTAGTTAATTTAGAGTTTTTAATTTTAAACTATTAACAAAATGCAGATCTTCAAGTAAATAACTTATAGAACAAAAGTAGTTATTTTAGAGTTTTCAATTTTAAACTATTAACAACATTCTGATCTTCAAGTGAATAACTTATAGAACAGAAGTAGTTAATTTAGAGTTTTTCATTTTAAACTATTAACAAAATGCAGATCTTCAAGTAAATAACTTATAGAACAAAAGTAGTTATTTTAGAGTTTTCAATTTTAAACTATTAACAACATTCTGATCTTCAAATAAATAACTTATAGAACAGAAGTAGTTAATTTAGAGTTTTTAATTTTAAGCTATTAACAAAATTCTGATCTTCAAGTAAATAACTTAAGGAACTAAAGTATTAGTTAGAAGATTTTGATTTCAAATTGCTACAAAATTCTGTTCTTCAAGTAAATAACTTATAGAACAAAAGTAGTTATTTTAGAGTTTTCAATTTTAAACTATTAACAACATTCTGATCTTCAAGTAAATAACTTATAGAACAGAAGTAGTTAATTTAGAGTTTTTCATTTTAAACTATTAACAAAATGCAGATCTTCAAGTAAATAACTTATAGAACAAAAATAGTTATTTTAGGGTTTTCAATTTTAAACTATTAACAAAATTCTGATCTTCAAGTAAATAACTTAAAGAACTAAAGTATTAGTTTGAAGATCTCGATTTTAAATTGTCTACAAATTTCTGTTCTTTAAGTAAATAACTAAAAGAACAAAAGTAGTTTGATTATAGCTTTAATTTTAAACTATTAACAAAATGCAGATCTTCAAGTAAATAACTTATAGAACAAAAGTAGTTATTTTAGGGTTTTCAATTTTAAACTATTAGCAAAATTCTAATCTTCAAGTAAATAACTTAAAGAACTAAAGTATTAGTTAGAAGATTTTGATTTTACATTGCTACAAAATTCTGTTCTTCAAGTAAATAACTTGTAGAACAAAATTAGTTATTTTCGAGTTTTCAATTTTAAACTATTAACAATATTTTGATCTTCATGTAAATAACTTATAGAACAGAAGTAGTTAATTTAGAGTTTTTAATTTTAAACTATTAACAAAATGCAAATCTTCAAGTAAATAACTTATAGAACAAAAGTAGTTATTTTAGAGTTTTCAATTTTAAACTATTAACATCATTCTCATCTTCAAGTAAATAACTTATAGAACAGAAGTAGTTAATTTAGAGTTTTTAATGTTAAACTATTAACAAAATGCAAATCTTCAAGTAAATAACTTATAGAACAAAAGTAGGTATTTTAGGGTTTTCAATTTTAAACAATTAACAATATTCTGATCTTCAAGTAAATAACTTATAGAACAGAAGTAGTTATTTTAGGGTTTTCAATTTTAAACTATTAACGAAATACTGATCTTCATGTAAATAACTTATAGAACAGAAGTAGTTAATTAGAGTTTTTAATTTTAAACTATTAACAAAATGCAGATCTTCCAGTAAATAACTTATAGAACAAAAGTAGTTATTTTAGGGTTTTCAATTTTAAACTATTAGCGAAATTCTGATCTTCAAGTAAATAACTTAAAGAACTAAAGTATTAGTTAGAAGATTTTGATTTTAAATTGCTACACAATTCTGTTCTTCAAGTAAATAACTTATAGAACAAAAGTAGTTATTTTAGAGTTTTCAATTTTAAACTATTAACAATATTCTGATCTTCATGTAAATAACTTATAGAACAGAAGTAGTTAATTTAGAGTTTTTAATTTTAAACTATTAACAAAATGCAGATCTTCAAGTAAATAACTTATAGAACAAAAGTAGTTATTTTAGGGTTTTCAATTTTAAACTATTAGCAAAATTCTGATCTTCAAGTAAATAACTTAAAGAACTAAAGTATTAGTTAGAAGATTTTGATTTTACATTGCTAAAAAATTCTGTTCTTCAAGTAAATAACTTATAGAACAAAAGTAGTTATTTTAGAGTTTTCAATTTTAAACTATTAACAGTATTCTGATCTTCAAGTAAATAACTTATAGAACAGAAGTAGTTAATTTAGAGTTTTTAATTTTAAACTATTAACAAAATGCAGATCTTCAAGTAAAAAACTTATAGAACAAAAGTAGTTATTTTAGAGTTTTCAATTTTAAACTATTAACATCATTCTCATCTTCAAGTAAATAACTTATAGAACAGAAGTAGTTAATTTAGAGTTTTTAATGTTAAACTATTAACAAAATGCAAATCTTCAAGTAAATAACTTATAGAACAAAAGTAGGTATTTTAGGGTTTTCAATTTTAAACTATTAACAATATTCTGATCTTCAAGTAAATAACTTAAAGAACTAAAGTATTAGTTAGAAGATTTTGATTTTACATTGCTACACAATTCTGTTCTTCAAGTAAATAACTTATAGAACTAAGGTAGTAATTTTAGAGTTTTCAATTTTAACTATTAACAATATTCTGATCTTCATGTAAATAACTTATAGAACAGAAGTAGTTAATTTAGAGTTTTTAATTTTAAACTATTAACAAAATGCAGATCTTCAAGTAAATAACTTATAGAACAAAAGTAGTTATTTTAAGGGTTTCAATTTTAAACTATTAACAAAATTCTGATCTTCAAGTAAATAACTTAAGGAATCAAAGTATTAGTTTGAAGATTATGATTTTAAATTGTCTACATAATTCTGTTCTTTAAGTAATTAACTAAAAGAACAAAAGTGGTTAGATTATAGCTTTAATTTTAAACTATTAACAAAATGCAGATCTTCAAGTAAATAACTTATAGAACAAAAGAAGTTATTTTAAGGTTTTCAATATTAAACTATTAACAAAATTCTGATCTTCATGTAAATAACTTATAGAACAGAAGTAGTTAATTTAGAGTTTTTAATTTTAAACTATTAACAAAATTCTGATCTTCAAGTAAATAACTTAAAGAACTAAAGTATTAGTTAGAAGATTTTGATTTTACATTGCTACACAATTCTGTTCTTCAAGTAAATAACTTATAGAACAAAGGTAGTTATTTTAGAGTTTTCAATTTTAAACTATTAACAAAATTCTGATCTTCATGTAAATAACTTATAGAACAGAAGTAGTTAATTTAGAGTTTTTAATTTTAAGCTATTAACAACATTCTGATTTTCAAGTAAATAACTTATAGAACTAAAGTATTAGTTTGAAGATCTCGATTTTAATTTGTCTACAAATTTCTGTTCTTTAAGTAAAAAACTAAAAGAACAAAAGTAGTTAGTTTATAGCTTTAATTTGAAACTATTAACAAAATAGTGATTTTCAAATAAATAACTTATAGACCAGAAGTAGTTAACTTAGAGTTTTTAATTTTAAACTATTATCAAAATGCTGAATTTCAAGTAAATAACTTATAGAACAGAAGTAGTTAATTTAGAGTTTTTAATTTTAACTAATAACAAAATGCAGATCTTCAAGTAAATAACTTATAGAACAAAAGTAATTATTTTAGGGTTTTCAATTTTAAACTATTAACAATATTCTGATCTTCAAGTAAATAACTTATAGAACAGAAGTGGTTAATTTAGAGTTTTTAATTTTAAACTATTAACAAAATGCAGATCTTCAAGTAAATAACTTATAGAACAAAAATAGTTATTTTAGGGTTTTCAATTTTAAACTATTAACAAAATTCTGATCTTCAAGTAAATAACTTAAAGAACTAAAGTATTAGTTTGAAGATCTCGATTTTAAATTGTCTACAAATTTCTGTTCTTTAAGTAAAAAACTAAAAGAACAAAAGTAGTTAGTTTATAGCTTTAATTTGAAACTATTAACAAAATAGTGATTTTCAAATAAATAACATATAGAACAGAAGTAGTTAATTTAGAGTTTTTAATGTTAAACTATTAACAAAATGCAAATCTTCAAGTAAATAACTTATAGAACAAAAGTAGGTATTTTAGGGTTTTCAATTTTAAACTATTAACAAAATTCTGATCTTCAAGTAAATAACTTATAGAACAGAAGTAGTTAATTTAGAGTTTTTAATTTTAAACTATTAACAAAATGCAGATTTTCAAGTAAATAACTTATAGAACAGAAGTAGTTAATTTAGAGTTTTTAATTTTAAACTAATAACAAAATGCAGATCTTCAAGTAAATAACTTAAAGAACTAAAGTATTAGTTTGAAGATCTCGATTTTAAATTGTCTACAAATTTCTGTTCTTTAAGTAAATAACTAAAAGAACAAAAGTAGTTAGATTATAGCTTTAATTTTAAACTATTAACAAAATGCAGATCTTCAAGTAAATAACTTATAGAACAAAAGTAGTTATTTTAGGGTTTTCAATTTTAAACTATTAACAAAATTCTGATCTTCATGAAAATAACTTATAGAACAGAAGTAGTTAATTTAGAGTTTTTAATTTTAAACTATTAACAAAATGCAGATCTTCAAGTAAATAACTTATAGAACAAAAGTAGGTATTTTAGGGTTTTCAATTTTAAACTATTAACAAAATTCTGATCTTCAAGTAAATAACTTATAGAACAGAAGTAGTTAATTTAGAGTTTTTAATGTTAAACTATTAACAAAATGCAAATCTTCAAGTAAATAACTTATAGAACAAAAGTAGGTATTTTAGGGTTTTCAATTTTAAACTATTAACAAAATTCTGATCTTCAAGTAAATAACTTATAGAACAGAAGTAGTTAATTTAGGGTTTTTAATTTTAAACTATTAACAAAATGCAGATCTTCAAGTAAATAACTTATAGTACAAAAGTAGTTATTTTAGGGTTTTCAATTTTAAACTATTAACAAAATTCTGTTCTTCAAGTAAATAACTTATAGAACAAAAGTAGTTATTTTAGAGTTTTCAATTTTAAACTATTAACAACATTCTGATCTTCAAGTAAATAACTTATAGAACAGAAGTAGTTAATTTAGAGTTTTTCATTTTAAACTATTAACAAAATGCAGATCTTCAAGTAAATAACTTATAGAACAAAAATAGTTATTTTAGGGTTTTCAATTTTAAACTATTAACAAAATTCTGATCTTCAAGTAAATAACTTAAAGAACTAAAGTATTAGTTTGAAGATCTCGATTTTAAATTGTCTACAAATTTCTGTTCTTTAAGTAAATAACTAAAAGAACAAAAGTAGTTTGATTATAGCTTTAATTTTAAACTATTAACAAAATGCAGATCTTCAAGTAAATAACTTATAGAACAAAAGTAGTTATTTTAGGGTTTTCAATTTTAAACTATTAGCAAAATTCTAATCTTCAAGTAAATAACTTAAAGAACTAAAGTATTAGTTAGAAGATTTTGATTTTACATTGCTACAAAATTCTGTTCTTCAAGTAAATAACTTGTAGAACAAAATTAGTTATTTTAGAGTTTTCAATTTTAAACTATTTGCAATATTTTGATCTTCATGTAAATAACTTATAGAACAGAAGTAGTTAATTTAGAGTTTTTAATTTTAAACTATTAACAAAATGCAAATCTTCAAGTAAATAACTTATAGAACAAAAGTAGTTATTTTAGAGTTTTCAATTTTAAACTATTAACATCATTCTCATCTTCAAGTAAATAACTTATAGAACAGAAGTAGTTAATTTAGAGTTTTTAATGTTAAACTATTAACAAAATGCAAATCTTCAAGTAAATAACTTATAGAACAAAAGTAGGTATTTTAGGGTTTTCAATTTTAAACAATTAACAATATTCTGATCTTCAAGTAAATAACTTATAGAACAGAAGTAGTTATTTTAGGGTTTTCAATTTTAAACTATTAACGAAATACTGATCTTCATGTAAATAACTTATAGAACAGAAGTAGTTAATTAGAGTTTTTAATTTTAAACTATTAACAAAATGCAGATCTTCCAGTAAATAACTTATAGAACAAAAGTAGTTATTTTAGGGTTTTCAATTTTAAACTATTAGCGAAATTCTGATCTTCAAGTAAATAACTTAAAGAACTAAAGTATTAGTTAGAAGATTTTGATTTTAAATTGCTACACAATTCTGTTCTTCAAGTAAATAACTTATAGAACAAAAGTAGTTATTTTAGAGTTTTCAATTTTAAACTATTAACAATATTCTGATCTTCATGTAAATAACTTATAGAACAGAAGTAGTTAATTTAGAGTTTTTAATTTTAAACTATTAACAAAATGCAGATCTTCAAGTAAATAACTTATAGAACAAAAGTAGTTATTTTAGGGTTTTCAATTTTAAACTATTAACAAAATTCTGATCTTCAAGTAAATAACTTAAGGAATCAAAGTATTAGTTTGAAGATTATGATTTTAAATTGTCTACATATTTCTGTTCTTTAAGTAATTAATTAAAAGAACAAAAGTAGTTAGATTATAGCTTTAATTTTAAACTATTAACAAAATGCAGATCTTCAAGTAAATAACTTATAGAACAAAAGAAGTTATTTTAAGGTTTTCAATTTTAAACTATTAACAAAATTCTGATCTTCATGTAAATAACTTATAGAACAGAAGTAGTTAATTTAGAGTTTTTAATTTTAAACTATTAACAAAATGCAGATCTTCAAGTAAATAACTTAAAGAACAAAAGTATTAGTGTGAAGATTTCGATTTTAAATTGTCTACAAATTTCTGTTCTTTAAGTAAATAACATATAGAACAGAAGTAGTTAATTTAGAGTTTTTAATTTTAAACTATTAACAAAATGCAGATCTTCAAGTAAATAACTTATAGAACAAAAGTAGTTATTTTAGGGTTTTCAATTTTAAACTATTAGCAAAATTCTGATCTTCAAGTAAATAACTTAAAGAACTAAAGTATTAGTTAGAAGATTTTGATTTTACATTGCTACACAATTCTGTTCTTCAAGTAAATAACTTATAGAACAAAGGTAGTTATTTTAGAGTTTTCAATTTTAAACTATTAACAAAATTCTGATCTTCATGTAAATAACTTATAGAACAGAAGTAGTTAATTTAGAGTTTTTAATTTTAAGCTATTAACAACATTCTGATTTTCAAGTAAATAACTTATAGAACTAAAGTATTAGTTTGAAGATCTCGATTTTAATTTGTCTACAAATTTCTGTTCTTTAAGTAAAAAACTAAAAGAACAAAAGTAGTTAGTTTATAGCTTTAATTTGAAACTATTAACAAAATAGTGATTTTCAAATAAATAACTTATAGACCAGAAGTAGTTAACTTAGAGTTTTTAATTTTAAACTATTATCAAAATGCTGAATTTCAAGTAAATAACTTATAGAACAGAAGTAGTTAATTTAGAGTTTTTAATTTTAACTAATAACAAAATGCAGATCTTCAAGTAAATAACTTATAGAACAAAAGTAATTATTTTAGGGTTTTCAATTTTAAACTATTAACAATATTCTGATCTTCAAGTAAATAACTTATAGAACAGAAGTGGTTAATTTAGAGTTTTTAATTTTAAACTATTAACAAAATGCAGATCTTCAAGTAAATAACTTATAGAACAAAAATAGTTATTTTAGGGTTTTCAATTTTAAACTATTAACAAAATTCTGATCTTCAAGTAAATAACTTAAAGAACTAAAGTATTAGTTTGAAGATCTCGATTTTAAATTGTCTACAAATTTCTGTTCTTTAAGTAAAAAACTAAAAGAACAAAAGTAGTTAGTTTATAGCTTTAATTTGAAACTATTAACAAAATAGTGATTTTCAAATAAATAACATATAGAACAGAAGTAGTTAATTTAGAGTTTTTAATGTTAAACTATTAACAAAATGCAAATCTTCAAGTAAATAACTTATAGCACAAAAGTAGGTATTTTAGGGTTTTCAATTTTAAACTATTAACAAAATTCTGATCTTCAAGTAAATAACTTATAGAACAGAAGTAGTTAATTTAGAGTTTTTAATTTTAACTAATAACAAAATGCAGATCTTCAAGTAAATAACTTATAGAACAAAAGTAATTATTTTAGGGTTTTCAATTTTAAACTATTAACAATATTCTGATCTTCAAGTAAATAACTTATAGAACAGAAGTGGTTAATTTAGAGTTTTTAATTTTAAACTATTAACAAAATGCAGATCTTCAAGTAAATAACTTATAGAACAAAAATAGTTATTTTAGGGTTTTCAATTTTAAACTATTAACAAAATTCTGATCTTCAAGTAAATAACTTAAAGAACTAAAGTATTAGTTTGAAGATCTCGATTTTAAATTGTCTACAAATTTCTGTTCTTTAAGTAAAAAACTAAAAGAACAAAAGTAGTTAGTTTATAGCTTTAATTTGAAACTATTAACAAAATAGTGATTTTCAAATAAATAACATATAGAACAGAAGTAGTTAATTTAGAGTTTTTAATGTTAAACTATTAACAAAATGCAAATCTTCAAGTAAATAACTTATAGAACAAAAGTAGGTATTTTAGGGTTTTCAATTTTAAACTATTAACAAAATTCTGATCTTCAAGTAAATAACTTATAGAACAGAAGTAGTTAATTTAGAGTTTTTAATTTTAAACTATTAACAAAATGCAGATTTTCAAGTAAATAACTTATAGAACAGAAGTAGTTAATTTAGAGTTTTTAATTTTAAACTAATAACAAAATGCAGATCTTCAAGTAAATAACTTAAAGAACTAAAGTATTAGTTTGAAGATCTCGATTTTAAATTGTCTACAAATTTCTGTTCTTTAAGTAAATAACTAAAAGAACAAAAGTAGTTAGATTATAGCTTTAATTTTAAACTATTAACAAAATGCAGATCTTCAAGTAAATAACTTATAGAACAAAAGTAGTTATTTTAGGGTTTTCAATTTTAAACTATTAACAAAATTCTGATCTTCATGAAAATAACTTATAGAACAGAAGTAGTTAATTTAGAGTTTTTAATTTTAAACTATTAACAAAATGCAGATCTTCAAGTAAATAACTTATAGAACAAAAGTAGGTATTTTAGGGTTTTCAATTTTAAACTATTAACAAAATTCTGATCTTCAAGTAAATAACTTATAGAACAGAAGTAGTTAATTTAGAGTTTTTAATGTTAAACTATTAACAAAATGCAAATCTTCAAGTAAATAACTTATAGAACAAAAGTAGGTATTTTAGGGTTTTCAATTTTAAACTATTAACAAAATTCTGATCTTCAAGTAAATAACTTATAGAACAGAAGTAGTTAATTTAGGGTTTTTAATTTTAAACTATTAACAAAATGCAGATCTTCAAGTAAATAACTTATAGTACAAAAGTAGTTATTTTAGGGTTTTCAATTTTAAACTATTAACAAAATTCTGTTCTTCAAGTAAATAACTTATAGAACAAAAGTAGTTATTTTAGAGTTTTCAATTTTAAACTATTAACAACATTCTGATCTTCAAGTAAATAACTTATAGAACAGAAGTAGTTAATTTAGAGTTTTTCATTTTAAACTATTAACAAAATGCAGATCTTCAAGTAAATAACTTATAGAACAAAAATAGTTATTTTAGGGTTTTCAATTTTAAACTATTAACAAAATTCTGATCTTCAAGTAAATAACTTAAAGAACTAAAGTATTAGTTTGAAGATCTCGATTTTAAATTGTCTACAAATTTCTGTTCTTTAAGTAAATAACTAAAAGAACAAAAGTAGTTTGATTATAGCTTTAATTTTAAACTATTAACAAAATGCAGATCTTCAAGTAAATAACTTATAGAACAAAAGTAGTTATTTTAGGGTTTTCAATTTTAAACTATTAGCAAAATTCTAATCTTCAAGTAAATAACTTAAAGAACTAAAGTATTAGTTAGAAGATTTTGATTTTACATTGCTACAAAATTCTGTTCTTCAAGTAAATAACTTGTAGAACAAAATTAGTTATTTTAGAGTTTTCAATTTTAAACTATTTGCAATATTTTGATCTTCATGTAAATAACTTATAGAACAGAAGTAGTTAATTTAGAGTTTTTAATTTTAAACTATTAACAAAATGCAAATCTTAAAGTAAATAACTTTTAGAACAAAAGTAGTTATTTTAGAGTTTTCAATTTTAAACTATTAACATCATTCTCATCTTCAAGTAAATAACTTATAGAACAGAAGTAGTTAATTTAGAGTTTTTAATGTTAAACTATTAACAAAATGCAAATCTTCAAGTAAATAACTTATAGAACAAAAGTAGGTATTTTAGGGTTTTCAATTTTAAACAATTAACAATATTCTGATCTTCAAGTAAATAACTTATAGAACAGAAGTAGTTATTTTAGGGTTTTCAATTTTAAACTATTAACGAAATACTGATCTTCATGTAAATAACTTATAGAACAGAAGTAGTTAATTAGAGTTTTTAATTTTAAACTATTAACAAAATGCAGATCTTCCAGTAAATAACTTATAGAACAAAAGTAGTTATTTTAGGGTTTTCAATTTTAAACTATTAGCGAAATTCTGATCTTCAAGTAAATAACTTAAAGAACTAAAGTATTAGTTAGAAGATTTTGATTTTAAATTGCTACACAATTCTGTTCTTCAAGTAAATAACTTATAGAACAAAAGTAGTTATTTTAGAGTTTTCAATTTTAAACTATTAACAATATTCTGATCTTCATGTAAATAACTTATAGAACAGAAGTAGTTAATTTAGAGTTTTTAATTTTAAACTATTAACAAAATGCAGATCTTCAAGTAAATAACTTATAGAACAAAAGTAGTTATTTTAGGGTTTTCAATTTTAAACTATTAACAAAATTCTGATCTTCAAGTAAATAACTTAAGGAATCAAAGTATTAGTTTGAAGATTATGATTTTAAATTGTCTACATATTTCTGTTCTTTAAGTAATTAATTAAAAGAACAAAAGTAGTTAGATTATAGCTTTAATTTTAAACTATTAACAAAATGCAGATCTTCAAGTAAATAACTTATAGAACAAAAGAAGTTATTTTAAGGTTTTCAATTTTAAACTATTAACAAAATTCTGATCTTCATGTAAATAACTTATAGAACAGAAGTAGTTAATTTAGAGTTTTTAATTTTAAACTATTAACAAAATGCAGATCTTCAAGTAAATAACTTAAAGAACAAAAGTATTAGTGTGAAGATTTCGATTTTAAATTGTCTACAAATTTCTGTTCTTTAAGTAAATAACATATAGAACAGAAGTAGTTAATTTAGAGTTTTTAATTTTAAACTATTAACAAAATGCAGATCTTCAAGTAAATAACTTATAGAACAAAAGTAGTTATTTTAGGGTTTTCAATTTTAAACTATTAGCAAAATTCTGATCTTCAAGTAAATAACTTAAAGAACTAAAGTATTAGTTAGAAGATTTTGATTTTACATTGCTACACAATTCTGTTCTTCAAGTAAATAACTTATAGAACAAAGGTAGTTATTTTAGAGTTTTCAATTTTAAACTATTAACAAAATTCTGATCTTCATGTAAATAACTTATAGAACAGAAGTAGTTAATTTAGAGTTTTTAATTTTAAGCTATTAACAACATTCTGATTTTCAAGTAAATAACTTATAGAACTAAAGTATTAGTTTGAAGATCTCGATTTTAATTTGTCTACAAATTTCTGTTCTTTAAGTAAAAAACTAAAAGAACAAAAGTAGTTAGTTTATAGCTTTAATTTGAAACTATTAACAAAATAGTGATTTTCAAATAAATAACTTATAGACCAGAAGTAGTTAACTTAGAGTTTTTAATTTTAAACTATTATCAAAATGCTGAATTTCAAGTAAATAACTTATAGAACAGAAGTAGTTAATTTAGAGTTTTTAATTTTAACTAATAACAAAATGCAGATCTTCAAGTAAATAACTTATAGAACAAAAGTAATTATTTTAGGGTTTTCAATTTTAAACTATTAACAATATTCTGATCTTCAAGTAAATAACTTATAGAACAGAAGTGGTTAATTTAGAGTTTTTAATTTTAAACTATTAACAAAATGCAGATCTTCAAGTAAATAACTTATAGAACAAAAATAGTTATTTTAGGGTTTTCAATTTTAAACTATTAACAAAATTCTGATCTTCAAGTAAATAACTTAAAGAACTAAAGTATTAGTTTGAAGATCTCGATTTTAAATTGTCTACAAATTTCTGTTCTTTAAGTAAAAAACTAAAAGAACAAAAGTAGTTAGTTTATAGCTTTAATTTGAAACTATTAACAAAATAGTGATTTTCAAATAAATAACATATAGAACAGAAGTAGTTAATTTAGAGTTTTTAATGTTAAACTATTAACAAAATGCAAATCTTCAAGTAAATAACTTATAGCACAAAAGTAGGTATTTTAGGGTTTTCAATTTTAAACTATTAACAAAATTCTGATCTTCAAGTAAATAACTTATAGAACAGAAGTAGTTAATTTAGAGTTTTTAATTTTAACTAATAACAAAATGCAGATCTTCAAGTAAATAACTTATAGAACAAAAGTAATTATTTTAGGGTTTTCAATTTTAAACTATTAACAATATTCTGATCTTCAAGTAAATAACTTATAGAACAGAAGTGGTTAATTTAGAGTTTTTAATTTTAAACTATTAACAAAATGCAGATCTTCAAGTAAATAACTTATAGAACAAAAATAGTTATTTTAGGGTTTTCAATTTTAAACTATTAACAAAATTCTGATCTTCAAGTAAATAACTTAAAGAACTAAAGTATTAGTTTGAAGATCTCGATTTTAAATTGTCTACAAATTTCTGTTCTTTAAGTAAAAAACTAAAAGAACAAAAGTAGTTAGTTTATAGCTTTAATTTGAAACTATTAACAAAATAGTGATTTTCAAATAAATAACATATAGAACAGAAGTAGTTAATTTAGAGTTTTTAATGTTAAACTATTAACAAAATGCAAATCTTCAAGTAAATAACTTATAGAACAAAAGTAGGTATTTTAGGGTTTTCAATTTTAAACTATTAACAAAATTCTGATCTTCAAGTAAATAACTTATAGAACAGAAGTAGTTAATTTAGAGTTTTTAATTTTAAACTATTAACAAAATGCAGATTTTCAAGTAAATAACTTATAGAACAGAAGTAGTTAATTTAGAGTTTTTAATTTTAAACTAATAACAAAATGCAGATCTTCAAGTAAATAACTTAAAGAACTAAAGTATTAGTTTGAAGATCTCGATTTTAAATTGTCTACAAATTTCTGTTCTTTAAGTAAATAACTAAAAGAACAAAAGTAGTTAGATTATAGCTTTAATTTTAAACTATTAACAAAATGCAGATCTTCAAGTAAATAACTTATAGAACAAAAGTAGTTATTTTAGGGTTTTCAATTTTAAACTATTAACAAAATTCTGATCTTCATGAAAATAACTTATAGAACAGAAGTAGTTAATTTAGAGTTTTTAATTTTAAACTATTAACAAAATGCAGATCTTCAAGTAAATAACTTATAGAACAAAAGTAGGTATTTTAGGGTTTTCAATTTTAAACTATTAACAAAATTCTGATCTTCAAGTAAATAACTTATAGAACAGAAGTAGTTAATTTAGAGTTTTTAATGTTAAACTATTAACAAAATGCAAATCTTCAAGTAAATAACTTATAGAACAAAAGTAGGTATTTTAGGGTTTTCAATTTTAAACTATTAACAAAATTCTGATCTTCAAGTAAATAACTTATAGAACAGAAGTAGTTAATTTAGGGTTTTTAATTTTAAACTATTAACAAAATGCAGATCTTCAAGTAAATAACTTATAGTACAAAAGTAGTTATTTTAGGGTTTTCAATTTTAAACTATTAACAAAATTCTGTTCTTCAAGTAAATAACTTATAGAACAAAAGTAGTTATTTTAGAGTTTTCAATTTTAAACTATTAACAACATTCTGATCTTCAAGTAAATAACTTATAGAACAGAAGTAGTTAATTTAGAGTTTTTCATTTTAAACTATTAACAAAATGCAGATCTTCAAGTAAATAACTTATAGAACAAAAATAGTTATTTTAGGGTTTTCAATTTTAAACTATTAACAAAATTCTGATCTTCAAGTAAATAACTTAAAGAACTAAAGTATTAGTTTGAAGATCTCGATTTTAAATTGTCTACAAATTTCTGTTCTTTAAGTAAATAACTAAAAGAACAAAAGTAGTTTGATTATAGCTTTAATTTTAAACTATTAACAAAATGCAGATCTTCAAGTAAATAACTTATAGAACAAAAGTAGTTATTTTAGGGTTTTCAATTTTAAACTATTAGCAAAATTCTAATCTTCAAGTAAATAACTTAAAGAACTAAAGTATTAGTTAGAAGATTTTGATTTTACATTGCTACAAAATTCTGTTCTTCAAGTAAATAACTTGTAGAACAAAATTAGTTATTTTAGAGTTTTCAATTTTAAACTATTTGCAATATTTTGATCTTCATGTAAATAACTTATAGAACAGAAGTAGTTAATTTAGAGTTTTTAATTTTAAACTATTAACAAAATGCAAATCTTCAAGTAAATAACTTATAGAACAAAAGTAGTTATTTTAGAGTTTTCAATTTTAAACTATTAACATCATTCTCATCTTCAAGTAAATAACTTATAGAACAGAAGTAGTTAATTTAGAGTTTTTAATGTTAAACTATTAACAAAATGCAAATCTTCAAGTAAATAACTTATAGAACAAAAGTAGGTATTTTAGGGTTTTCAATTTTAAACAATTAACAATATTCTGATCTTCAAGTAAATAACTTATAGAACAGAAGTAGTTATTTTAGGGTTTTCAATTTTAAACTATTAACGAAATACTGATCTTCATGTAAATAACTTATAGAACAGAAGTAGTTAATTAGAGTTTTTAATTTTAAACTATTAACAAAATGCAGATCTTCCAGTAAATAACTTATAGAACAAAAGTAGTTATTTTAGGGTTTTCAATTTTAAACTATTAGCGAAATTCTGATCTTCAAGTAAATAACTTAAAGAACTAAAGTATTAGTTAGAAGATTTTGATTTTAAATTGCTACACAATTCTGTTCTTCAAGTAAATAACTTATAGAACAAAAGTAGTTATTTTAGAGTTTTCAATTTTAAACTATTAACAATATTCTGATCTTCATGTAAATAACTTATAGAACAGAAGTAGTTAATTTAGAGTTTTTAATTTTAAACTATTAACAAAATGCAGATCTTCAAGTAAATAACTTATAGAACAAAAGTAGTTATTTTAGGGTTTTCAATTTTAAACTATTAACAAAATTCTGATCTTCAAGTAAATAACTTAAGGAATCAAAGTATTAGTTTGAAGATTATGATTTTAAATTGTCTACATATTTCTGTTCTTTAAGTAATTAATTAAAAGAACAAAAGTAGTTAGATTATAGCTTTAATTTTAAACTATTAACAAAATGCAGATCTTCAAGTAAATAACTTATAGAACAAAAGAAGTTATTTTAAGGTTTTCAATTTTAAACTATTAACAAAATTCTGATCTTCATGTAAATAACTTATAGAACAGAAGTAGTTAATTTAGAGTTTTTAATTTTAAACTATTAACAAAATGCAGATCTTCAAGTAAATAACTTAAAGAACAAAAGTATTAGTGTGAAGATTTCGATTTTAAATTGTCTACAAATTTCTGTTCTTTAAGTAAATAACATATAGAACAGAAGTAGTTAATTTAGAGTTTTTAATTTTAAACTATTAACAAAATGCAGATCTTCAAGTAAATAACTTATAGAACAAAAGTAGTTATTTTAGGGTTTTCAATTTTAAACTATTAGCAAAATTCTGATCTTCAAGTAAATAACTTAAAGAACTAAAGTATTAGTTAGAAGATTTTGATTTTACATTGCTACACAATTCTGTTCTTCAAGTAAATAACTTATAGAACAAAGGTAGTTATTTTAGAGTTTTCAATTTTAAACTATTAACAAAATTCTGATCTTCATGTAAATAACTTATAGAACAGAAGTAGTTAATTTAGAGTTTTTAATTTTAAGCTATTAACAACATTCTGATTTTCAAGTAAATAACTTATAGAACTAAAGTATTAGTTTGAAGATCTCGATTTTAATTTGTCTACAAATTTCTGTTCTTTAAGTAAAAAACTAAAAGAACAAAAGTAGTTAGTTTATAGCTTTAATTTGAAACTATTAACAAAATAGTGATTTTCAAATAAATAACTTATAGACCAGAAGTAGTTAACTTAGAGTTTTTAATTTTAAACTATTATCAAAATGCTGAATTTCAAGTAAATAACTTATAGAACAGAAGTAGTTAATTTAGAGTTTTTAATTTTAACTAATAACAAAATGCAGATCTTCAAGTAAATAACTTATAGAACAAAAGTAATTATTTTAGGGTTTTCAATTTTAAACTATTAACAATATTCTGATCTTCAAGTAAATAACTTATAGAACAGAAGTGGTTAATTTAGAGTTTTTAATTTTAAACTATTAACAAAATGCAGATCTTCAAGTAAATAACTTATAGAACAAAAATAGTTATTTTAGGGTTTTCAATTTTAAACTATTAACAAAATTCTGATCTTCAAGTAAATAACTTAAAGAACTAAAGTATTAGTTTGAAGATCTCGATTTTAAATTGTCTACAAATTTCTGTTCTTTAAGTAAAAAACTAAAAGAACAAAAGTAGTTAGTTTATAGCTTTAATTTGAAACTATTAACAAAATAGTGATTTTCAAATAAACAACATATAGAACAGAAGTAGTTAATTTAGAGTTTTTAATGTTAAACTATTAACAAAATGCAAATCTTCAAGTAAATAACTTATAGCACAAAAGTAGGTATTTTAGGGTTTTCAATTTTAAACTATTAACAAAATTCTGATCTTCAAGTAAATAACTTATAGAACAGAAGTAGTTAATTTAGAGTTTTTAATTTTAAACTATTAACGAAATGCAGATCTTCAAGTAAATAACTTATAGTACAAAAGTAGTTATTTTAGGGTTTTTAATTTTAAACTATTAACAAAATTCTGATCTTCAAGTAAATAACTTAAAGAACTAAAGTATTAGTTTGAAGATCTCGATTTTAAATTGTCTACAAATTTCTGTTCTTTAAGTGAATAACTAAAAGAACAAAAGTAGTTAGATTATAGCTTTAATTTTAAACTATTAACAAAATGCAGATCTTCAAGTAAATAACTTATAGATCAAAAGTAGTTATTTTAGGGTTTTCAATTTTAAACTATTAGCAAAATTCTAATCTTCAAGTAAATAACTTGAAGAACTAAAGTATTAGTTAGAAGATTTTGATTTTACATTGCTACAAAATTCTATTCTTCAAGTAAATAACTTGTAGAACAAAAGTAGTTATTTTAGAGTTTTCAATTTTAAACTATTAACAATATTTTGATCTTCATGTAAATAACTTATAGAACAGAAGTAGTTAATTTAGAGTTTTTAATTTTAAACTATTAACAAAATGCAGATCTTCAAGTAAATAACTTATAGAACAAAAGTAGTTATTTTAGGGTTTTCAATTTTAAACTATTAACAAAATTCTGATCTTCATGAAAATAACTTATAGAACAGAAGTAGTTAATTTAGAGTTTTTAATTTTAAACTATTAACAAAATGCAGATCTTCAAGTAAATAACTTATAGAACAAAAGTAGTTATTTTAGGGTTTTCAATTTTAAACTATTAACAAAACTCTGATCTTCATGTAAATAACTTATAGAACAGAAGTAGTTAATTTAGAGTTTTTAATTTTAAGCTATTAAAAAAATTCTGATCTTCAAGTAAATAACTTAAGGAACTAAAGTATTAGTTAGAAGATTTTGATTTCAAATTGCTACAAAATTCTGTTCTTCAAGTAAATAACTTATAGAACAAAAGTAGTTATTTTAGAGTTTTCAATTTTAAACTATTAACAACATTCTGATCTTCAAGTAAATAACTTATAGAACAGAAGTAGTTATTTTAGGGTTTTCAATTTTAAACTATTAGCAAAATTCTGATCTTCAAGTAAATAACTTAAAGAACTAAAGTATTAGTTAGAAGATTTTGATTTTACATTGCTACACAATTCTGTTCTTCAAGTAAATAACTTATAGAACAAAGGTAGTTATTTTAGAGTTTTCAATTTTAAACTATTAACAAAATTCTGATCTTCATGTAAATAACTTATAGAACAGAAGTAGTTAATTTAGAGTTTTTAATTTTAAGCTATTAACAACATTCTGATTTTCAAGTAAATAACTTATAGAACTAAAGTATTAGTTTGAAGATCTCGATTTTAATTTGTCTACAAATTTCTGTTCTTTAAGTAAAAAACTAAAAGAACAAAAGTAGTTAGTTTATAGCTTTAATTTGAAACTATTAACAAAATAGTGATTTTCAAATAAATAACTTATAGACCAGAAGTAGTTAACTTAGAGTTTTTAATTTTAAACTATTATCAAAATGCTGAATTTCAAGTAAATAACTTATAGAACAGAAGTAGTTAATTTAGAGTTTTTAATTTTAACTAATAACAAAATGCAGATCTTCAAGTAAATAACTTATAGAACAAAAGTAATTATTTTAGGGTTTTCAATTTTAAACTATTAACAATATTCTGATCTTCAAGTAAATCACTTATAGAACAGAAGTGGTTAATTTAGAGTTTTTAATTTTAAACTAATAACAAAATGCAGATCTTCAAGTAAATAACTTATAGAACAAAAGTAATTATTTTAGGGTTTTCAATTTTAAACTATTAGCAAAATTCTAATCTTCAAGTAAATAACTTAAAGAACTAGAGTATTAGTTAGAAGATTTTGATTTTACATTGCTACAAAATTCTGTTCTTCAAGTAAATAACTTATAAAACAAAAGTAGTTATTTTAGAGTTTTTAATTTTAAACTATTAACAAAATGCAGATCTTCTAGTAAATAACTTATAGAACAAAAATAGTTATTTTAGGGTTTTCAATTTTAAACTATTAACAAAATACTGATCGTCATGAAATTAACTTATAGAACAGAAGTAGTTAATTTAGAGTTTTTAATTTTATACTATTAACAAAATGCAGATCTTCAAGTAAATAACTTATAGACAAAAGTAGTTATTTTAGGGTTTTCAATTTTAAACTGTTAACAAAATTCTGATCTTCAAGTAAATAACTTATAGAATAAAAGTAGTTATTTTAGAGTTTTCAATTATAAACTATTAACAATATTCTGATCTTCAAGTAAATAACTTATAGAACAGAAGTAGTTAATTTAGAGTTTTTAATTTTAAACTATTAACAAAATGCAGATCTTCAAGTAAATAACTTATAGAACAAAAATAGTTATTTTAGGGTTTTCAATTTTAAACTATTAACAAAATTCTGATCTTCAAGTAAATAACTTAAAGAACTAAAGTATTAGTTTGAAGATCTCAATTTTAAATTGTCTACAAATTTCTGTTCTTTAAGTAAAAAACTAAAAGAACAAAAGTAGTTAGTTTATAGCTTTAATTTGAAACTATTACCAAAATACTGATTTTCAAATAAATAACTTATAGACCAGAAGTAGTTAACTTAGAGTTTTTAATTTTAAACTATTAACAAAATGCTGATCTTCAAGTAAATAACTTATAGAACAGAAGTAGTTAATTTAGAGTTTTTAATTTTAAACTATTAACAAAATGCAGATCTTCAAGTAAATAACTTATAGAACAAAAGTAGTTATTTTAGGGTTTTCAATTTTAAACTATTAACAAAATTCTGATCTTCATGAAAATAACTTATAGAACAGAAGTAGTTAATTTAGAGTTTTTAATTTTAAACTATTAACAAAATGCAGATCTTCAAGTAAATAACTTATAGAACAAAAGTAGGTATTTTAGGGTTTTCAATTTTAAACTATTAACAAAATTCTGATCTTCAAGTAAATAACTTATAGAACAGAAGTAGTTAATTTAGAGTTTTTAATGTTAAACTATTAACAAAATGCAAATCTTCAAGTAAATAACTTATAGAACAAAAGTAGGTATTTTAGGGTTTTCAATTTTAAACTATTAACAAAATTCTGATCTTCAAGTAAATAACTTATAGAACAGAAGTAGTTAATTTAGGGTTTTTAATTTTAAACTATTAACAAAATGCAGATCTTCAAGTAAATAACTTATAGTACAAAAGTAGTTATTTTAGGGTTTTCAATTTTAAACTATTAACAAAATTCTGTTCTTCAAGTAAATAACTTATAGAACAAAAGTAGTTATTTTAGAGTTTTCAATTTTAAACTATTAACAACATTCTGATCTTCAAGTAAATAACTTATAGAACAGAAGTAGTTAATTTAGAGTTTTTCATTTTAAACTATTAACAAAATGCAGATCTTCAAGTAAATAACTTATAGAACAAAAATAGTTATTTTAGGGTTTTCAATTTTAAACTATTAACAAAATTCTGATCTTCAAGTAAATAACTTAAAGAACTAAAGTATTAGTTTGAAGATCTCGATTTTAAATTGTCTACAAATTTCTGTTCTTTAAGTAAATAACTAAAAGAACAAAAGTAGTTTGATTATAGCTTTAATTTTAAACTATTAACAAAATGCAGATCTTCAAGTAAATAACTTATAGAACAAAAGTAGTTATTTTAGGGTTTTCAATTTTAAACTATTAGCAAAATTCTAATCTTCAAGTAAATAACTTAAAGAACTAAAGTATTAGTTAGAAGATTTTGATTTTACATTGCTACAAAATTCTGTTCTTCAAGTAAATAACTTGTAGAACAAAATTAGTTATTTTAGAGTTTTCAATTTTAAACTATTAACAATATTTTGATCTTCATGTAAATAACTTATAGAACAGAAGTAGTTAATTTAGAGTTTTTAATTTTAAACTATTAACAAAATGCAAATCTTCAAGTAAATAACTTATAGAACAAAAGTAGTTATTTTAGAGTTTTCAATTTTAAACTATTAACATCATTCTCATCTTCAAGTAAATAACTTATAGAACAGAAGTAGTTAATTTAGAGTTTTTAATGTTAAACTATTAACAAAATGCAAATCTTCAAGTAAATAACTTATAGAACAAAAGTAGGTATTTTAGGGTTTTCAATTTTAAACAATTAACAATATTCTGATCTTCAAGTAAATAACTTATAGAACAGAAGTAGTTATTTTAGGGTTTTCAATTTTAAACTATTAACGAAATACTGATCTTCATGTAAATAACTTATAGAACAGAAGTAGTTAATTAGAGTTTTTAATTTTAAACTATTAACAAAATGCAGATCTTCCAGTAAATAACTTATAGAACAAAAGTAGTTATTTTAGGGTTTTCAATTTTAAACTATTAGCGAAATTCTGATCTTCAAGTAAATAACTTAAAGAACTAAAGTATTAGTTAGAAGATTTTGATTTTAAATTGCTACACAATTCTGTTCTTCAAGTAAATAACTTATAGAACAAAAGTAGTTATTTTAGAGTTTTCAATTTTAAACTATTAACAATATTCTGATCTTCATGTAAATAACTTATAGAACAGAAGTAGTTAATTTAGAGTTTTTAATTTTAAACTATTAACAAAATGCAGATCTTCAAGTAAATAACTTATAGAACAAAAGTAGTTATTTTAGGGTTTTCAATTTTAAACTATTAACAAAATTCTGATCTTCAAGTAAATAACTTAAGGAATCAAAGTATTAGTTTGAAGATTATGATTTTAAATTGTCTACATATTTCTGTTCTTTAAGTAATTAATTAAAAGAACAAAAGTAGTTAGATTATAGCTTTAATTTTAAACTATTAACAAAATGCAGATCTTCAAGTAAATAACTTATAGAACAAAAGAAGTTATTTTAAGGTTTTCAATTTTAAACTATTAACAAAATTCTGATCTTCATGTAAATAACTTATAGAACAGAAGTAGTTAATTTAGAGTTTTTAATTTTAAACTATTAACAAAATGCAGATCTTCAAGTAAATAACTTAAAGAACAAAAGTATTAGTGTGAAGATTTCGATTTTAAATTGTCTACAAATTTCTGTTCTTTAAGTAAATAACATATAGAACAGAAGTAGTTAATTTAGAGTTTTTAATTTTAAACTATTAACAAAATGCAGATCTTCAAGTAAATAACTTATAGAACAAAAGTAGTTATTTTAGGGTTTTCAATTTTAAACTATTAGCAAAATTCTGATCTTCAAGTAAATAACTTAAAGAACTAAAGTATTAGTTAGAAGATTTTGATTTTACATTGCTACACAATTCTGTTCTTCAAGTAAATAACTTATAGAACAAAGGTAGTTATTTTAGAGTTTTCAATTTTAAACTATTAACAAAATTCTGATCTTCATGTAAATAACTTATAGAACAGAAGTAGTTAATTTAGAGTTTTTAATTTTAAGCTATTAACAACATTCTGATTTTCAAGTAAATAACTTATAGAACTAAAGTATTAGTTTGAAGATCTCGATTTTAATTTGTCTACAAATTTCTGTTCTTTAAGTAAAAAACTAAAAGAACAAAAGTAGTTAGTTTATAGCTTTAATTTGAAACTATTAACAAAATAGTGATTTTCAAATAAATAACTTATAGACCAGAAGTAGTTAACTTAGAGTTTTTAATTTTAAACTATTATCAAAATGCTGAATTTCAAGTAAATAACTTATAGAACAGAAGTAGTTAATTTAGAGTTTTTAATTTTAACTAATAACAAAATGCAGATCTTCAAGTAAATAACTTATAGAACAAAAGTAATTATTTTAGGGTTTTCAATTTTAAACTATTAACAATATTCTGATCTTCAAGTAAATAACTTATAGAACAGAAGTGGTTAATTTAGAGTTTTTAATTTTAAACTATTAACAAAATGCAGATCTTCAAGTAAATAACTTATAGAACAAAAATAGTTATTTTAGGGTTTTCAATTTTAAACTATTAACAAAATTCTGATCTTCAAGTAAATAACTTAAAGAACTAAAGTATTAGTTTGAAGATCTCGATTTTAAATTGTCTACAAATTTCTGTTCTTTAAGTAAAAAACTAAAAGAACAAAAGTAGTTAGTTTATAGCTTTAATTTGAAACTATTAACAAAATAGTGATTTTCAAATAAATAACATATAGAACAGAAGTAGTTAATTTAGAGTTTTTAATGTTAAACTATTAACAAAATGCAAATCTTCAAGTAAATAACTTATAGCACAAAAGTAGGTATTTTAGGGTTTTCAATTTTAAACTATTAACAAAATTCTGATCTTCAAGTAAATAACTTATAGAACAGAAGTAGTTAATTTAGAGTTTTTAATTTTAAACTATTAACGAAATGCAGATCTTCAAGTAAATAACTTATAGTACAAAAGTAGTTATTTTAGGGTTTTCAATTTTAAACTATTAACAAAATTCTGATCTTCAAGTAAATAACTTAAAGAACTAAAGTATTAGTTTGAAGATCTCGATTTTAAATTGTCTACAAATTTCTGTTCTTTAAGTGAATAACTAAAAGAACAAAAGTAGTTAGATTATAGCTTTAATTTTAAACTATTAACAAAATGCAGATCTTCAAGTAAATAACTTATAGATCAAAAGTAGTTATTTTAGGGTTTTCAATTTTAAACTATTAGCAAAATTCTAATCTTCAAGTAAATAACTTGAAGAACTAAAGTATTAGTTAGAAGATTTTGATTTTACATTGCTACAAAATTCTATTCTTCAAGTAAATAACTTGTAGAACAAAAGTAGTTATTTTAGAGTTTTCAATTTTAAACTATTAACAATATTTTGATCTTCATGTAAATAACTTATAGAACAGAAGTAGTTAATTTAGAGTTTTTAATTTTAAACTATTAACAAAATGCAGATCTTCAAGTAAATAACTTATAGAACAAAAGTAGTTATTTTAGGGTTTTCAATTTTAAACTATTAACAAAATTCTGATCTTCATGAAAATAACTTATAGAACAGAAGTAGTTAATTTAGAGTTTTTAATTTTAAACTATTAACAAAATGCAGATCTTCAAGTAAATAACTTATAGAACAAAAGTAGTTATTTTAGGGTTTTCAATTTTAAACTATTAACAAAATTCTGATCTTCATGTAAATAACTTATAGAACAGAAGTAGTTAATTTAGAGTTTTTAATTTTAAGCTATTAAAAAAATTCTGATCTTCAAGTAAATAACTTAAGGAACTAAAGTATTAGTTAGAAGATTTTGATTTCAAATTGCTACAAAATTCTGTTCTTCAAGTAAATAACTTATAGAACAAAAGTAGTTATTTTAGAGTTTTCAATTTTAAACTATTAACAACATTCTGATCTTCAAGTAAATAACTTATAGAACAGAAGTAGTTATTTTAGGGTTTTCAATTTTAAACTATTAGCAAAATTCTGATCTTCAAGTAAATAACTTAAAGAACTAAAGTATTAGTTAGAAGATTTTGATTTTACATTGCTACACAATTCTGTTCTTCAAGTAAATAACTTATAGAACAAAGGTAGTTATTTTAGAGTTTTCAATTTTAAACTATTAACAAAATTCTGATCTTCATGTAAATAACTTATAGAACAGAAGTAGTTAATTTAGAGTTTTTAATTTTAAGCTATTAACAACATTCTGATTTTCAAGTAAATAACTTATAGAACTAAAGTATTAGTTTGAAGATCTCGATTTTAATTTGTCTACAAATTTCTGTTCTTTAAGTAAAAAACTAAAAGAACAAAAGTAGTTAGTTTATAGCTTTAATTTGAAACTATTAACAAAATAGTGATTTTCAAATAAATAACTTATAGACCAGAAGTAGTTAACTTAGAGTTTTTAATTTTAAACTATTATCAAAATGCTGAATTTCAAGTAAATAACTTATAGAACAGAAGTAGTTAATTTAGAGTTTTTAATTTTAACTAATAACAAAATGCAGATCTTCAAGTAAATAACTTATAGAACAAAAGTAATTATTTTAGGGTTTTCAATTTTAAACTATTAACAATATTCTGATCTTCAAGTAAATCACTTATAGAACAGAAGTGGTTAATTTAGAGTTTTTAATTTTAAACTAATAACAAAATGCAGATCTTCAAGTAAATAACTTATAGAACAAAAGTAATTATTTTAGGGTTTTCAATTTTAAACTATTAGCAAAATTCTAATCTTCAAGTAAATAACTTAAAGAACTAGAGTATTAGTTAGAAGATTTTGATTTTACATTGCTACAAAATTCTGTTCTTCAAGTAAATAACTTATAAAACAAAAGTAGTTATTTTAGAGTTTTTAATTTTAAACTATTAACAAAATGCAGATCTTCTAGTAAATAACTTATAGAACAAAAATAGTTATTTTAGGGTTTTCAATTTTAAACTATTAACAAAATACTGATCGTCATGAAATTAACTTATAGAACAGAAGTAGTTAATTTAGAGTTTTTAATTTTATACTATTAACAAAATGCAGATCTTCAAGTAAATAACTTATAGACAAAAGTAGTTATTTTAGGGTTTTCAATTTTAAACTGTTAACAAAATTCTGATCTTCAAGTAAATAACTTATAGAATAAAAGTAGTTATTTTAGAGTTTTCAATTATAAACTATTAACAATATTCTGATCTTCAAGTAAATAACTTATAGAACAGAAGTAGTTAATTTAGAGTTTTTAATTTTAAACTATTAACAAAATGCAGATCTTCAAGTAAATAACTTATAGAACAAAAATAGTTATTTTAGGGTTTTCAATTTTAAACTGTTAACAAAATGCAGATCTTCAAGTAAATAACTTATAGAACAAAAATAGTTATTTTAGGGTTTTCAATTTTAAACTATTAACAAAATTCTGATCTTCAAGTAAATAACTTAAAGAACTAAAGTATTAGTTTGAAGATCTCAATTTTAAATTGTCTACAAATTTCTGTTCTTTAAGTAAAAAACTAAAAGAACAAAAGTAGTTAGTTTATAGCTTTAATTTGAAACTATTACCAAAATACTGATTTTCAAATAAATAACTTATAGACCAGAAGTAGTTAACTTAGAGTTTTTAATTTTAAACTATTAACAAAATGCTGATCTTCAAGTAAATAACTTATAGAACAGAAGTAGTTAATTTAGAGTTTTTAATTTTAAACTAATAACAAAATGCAGATCTGCAAGTAAATAACTTATAGAACACAAGTAATTATTTTAGGGTTTTCAATTTTAAACTATTAACAAAATTCTGATCTTCAAGTAAATAACTTATAGAACAGAAGTAGTTAATTTAGAGTTTTTAATTTTAAACTATTAACAAAATCTAGATCTTCAAGTAAATAACTTATAGAACAAACGTAGTTATTTTAGTATTTTCAATTTTGAACTATTAACAAAATTCTGATCTTCAAGTAAATAACTTAAAGAACTAAAGTATTAGTTTGAAGATTTTGATTTTAAATTGTCTACATATTTCTGTTCTTTAAGTAATTAACTAAAAGAACAAAAGTAGTTAGATTATAGCTTTAATTTTAAACTATTAACAAAATGCAGATCTTCAAGTAAATAACTTATAGAACAAAAGAAGTTATTTTAGGGTTGTCAATTTTAAACTATTAACAAAATGCACATCTTCAAGTAAATAACTTAAAGAACTAAAGTATTAGTGTGAAGATTTCGATTTTAAATTGTCTACAAATTTCTGTTCTTTAAGTAAATAACATATAGAACAGAAGTAGTTAATTTAGAGTTTTTAATTTTAAACTATTAACAAAATGCAGATCTTCAAGTAAATAACTTAAAGAACTAAAGTATTAGTTTGAAGATTTTGATTTTAAATTGTCTACATATTTCTGTTCTTTAAGTAATTAACTAAAAGAACAAAAGTAGTTAGATTATAGCTTTAATTTTAAACTATTAACAAAATGCAGATCTTCAAGTAAATAACTTATAGAACAAAAGAAGTTATTTTAGGGTTGTCAATTTTAAACTATTAACAAAATGCACATCTTCAAGTAAATAACTTAAAGAACTAAAGTATTAGTGTGAAGATTTCGATTTTAAATTGTCTACAAATTTCTGTTCTTTAAGTAAATAACATATAGAACAGAAGTAGTTAATTTAGAGTTTTTAATTTTAAACTATTAACAAAATGCAGATCTTCAAGTAAATAACTTATAGAACAAAAGTAGTTATTTTAGGGTTTTCAATTTTAAACTATTAGCAAAATTCTGATCTTCAAGTAAATAACTTAAAGAACTAAAGTATTAGTTAGAAGATTTTGATTTTACATTGCTACAAAATTCTGTTCTTCAAGTAAATAACTTATAGAACAAAAGTAGTTATTTTAGAGTTTTCAATTTTAAACTATTAACAGTATTCTGATCTTCAAGTAAATAACTTATAGAACAGAAGTAGTTAATTTAGAGTTTATAATTTTAAACTTTAACAAAATGCAGATCTTCAAGTAAATAACTTATAGAACAAAAGTAGTTATTTTAGGGTTTTCAATTTTAAACTATTAACAAAATTCTGATCTTCATGTAAATAACTTATAGAACAGAAGTAGTTAATTTAGAGTTTTTAATTTTAAACTATTAACAAAATGCAGATCTTCAAGTAAATAACTTATAGAACAAAAGTAGTTATTTTAGGGTTTTCAATTTTAAACTATTAACAAAATTCTTATCTTCATGTAAATACCTTATAGAACAGAAGTAGTTAATTTAGAGTTTTTAATTTTAAGCTATTAACAAAATTCTGATCTTCAAGTAAATAACTTAAGGAACTAAAGTATTAGTTAGAAGATTTTGATTTTAAATTGCTACAAAATTCTGTTCTTCAAGTAAATAACTTATAGAACAAAAGTAGTTATTTTAGAGTTTTCAATTTTAAACTATTAACAACATTCTGATCTTCAAGTAAATAACTTATAGAACAGAAGTAGGTAATTTAGAGTTTTTAATTTTAAACTATTAACAAAATGCAGATCTTCAAGTAAATAACTTAAAGAACTAAAGTATTAGTTTGAAGATCTCGATTTTAATTTGTCTACAAATTTCTGTTCTTTAAGTAAAAAACTAAAAGAACAAAAGTAGTTAGTTTATAGCTTTAATTTGAAACTATTAACAAAATAGTGATTTTCAAATAAATAACTTATAGACCAGAAGTAGTTAACTTAGAGTTTATAATTTTAAACTATTATCAAAATGCTGAATTTCAAGTAAATAACTTATAGAACAGAAGTAGTTAATTTAGAGTTTTTAATTTTAAACTAATAACAAAATGCAGATCTTCAAGTAAATAACTTATAGAACAAAAGTAATTATTTTAGGGTTTTCAATTTTAAACTATTAACAATATTCTGATCTTCAAGTAAATAACTTATAGAACAGAAGTGGTTAATTTAGAGTTTTTAATTTTAAACTATTAACAAAATGCAGATCTTCAAGTAAATAACTTATAGAACAAAAATAGTTATTTTAGGGTTTTCAATTTTAAACTATTAGCAAAATTCTAATCTTCAAGTAAATAACTTAAAGAACTAAAGTATTAGTTAGAAGATTTTGATTTTACATTGCTACAAAATTCTGTTCTTCAAGTAAATAACTTATAAAACAAAAGTAGTTATTTTAGGGTTTTCAATTTTAAACTATTAACAAAATTCTGATCTTCATGTAAATAACTTATAGAACAGAAGTAGTTAATTTAGAGTTTTTAATTTTAAACTATTAACAAAATGCAGATCTTCAAGTAAATAACTTATAGAACAAAAATAGTTATTTTAGGGTTTTCAATTTTAAACTATTAACAAAATTCTGATCTTCATGTAAATAACTTATAGAACAGAAGTAGTTAATTTAGAGTTTTTAATTTTAAGCTATTAACAAAATTCTGATCTTCAAGTAAATAACTTAAGGAACTAAAGTATCAGTTAGAAGATTTTGATTTTAAATTGCTACAAAATTCTGTTCTTCAAGTAAATAACTTATAGAACAAAAGTAGTTATTTTAGAGTTTTCAATTTTAAACTATTAACAACATTCTGATCTTCAAGTAAATAACTTATAGAACAGAAGTAGTTAATTTAGAGTTTTTAATTTTAAACTATTAACAAAATGCAGATCTTCAAGTAAATAACTTAAAGAACTAAAGTATTAGTTTGAAGATCTCGATTTTAATTTGTCTACAAATTTCTGTTCTTTAAGTAAAAATCTAAAAGAACAAAAGTAGTTAGTTTATAGCTTTAATTTGAAACTATTAACAAAATAGTGATTATCAAATAAATAACTTATAGACCAGAAGTAGTTAACTTAGAGTTTTTAATTTTAAACTATTATCAAAATGCTGAATTTCAAGTAAATAACTTATAGAACAGAAGTAGTTAATTTAGAGTTTTTAATTTTAAACTAATAACAAAATGCAGATCTTCAAGTAAATAACTTATAGAACAAAAATAGTTATTTTAGGGTTTTCAATTTTAAACTATTAACAATATTCTGATCTTCAAGTAAATAACTTATAGAACAGAAGTAGTTAATTTAGAGTTTTTAATTTTAAACTATTAACAAAATGCAGATCTTCAAGTAAATAACTTATAGAACAAAAATAGTTATTTTAGGGTTTTCAATTTTAAACTATTAACAAAATTCTGATCTTCAAGTAAATAACTTATAGAACAGAAGTAGTTAATTTAGAGTTTTTAATTTTAAACTATTAACAAAATGCAGATCTTCAAGTAAATAACTTATAGAACAAAAATAGTTATTTTAGGGTTTTCAATTTTAAACTATTAACAAAATTCTGATCTTCATGTAAATAACTTATAGAACAGAAGTAGTTAATTTAGAGTTTTTAATTTTAAGCTATTAACAAAATGCAGATCTTCAAGTAAATAACTTATAGAACAAAAATAGTTATTTTAGGGTTTTCAATTTTAAACTATTAACAAAATTCTGATCTTCATGTAAATAACTTATAGAACAGAAGTAGTTAATTTAGAGTTTTTAATTTTAAGCTATTAACAAAATTCTGATCTTCAAGTAAATAACTTAAGGAACTAAAGTATTAGTTAGAAGATTTTGATTTTAAATTGCTACAAAATTCTGTTCTTCAAGTAAATAACTTATAGAACAAAAGTAGTTATTTTAGAGTTTTCAATTTTAAACTATTAACAACATTCTGATCTTCAAGTAAATAACTTATAGAACAGAAGTAGGTAATTTAGAGTTTTTAATTTTAAACTATTAACAAAATGCAGATCTTCAAGTAAATAACTTAAAGAACTAAAGTATTAGTTTGAAGATCTCGATTTTAATTTGTCTACAAATTTCTGTTCTTTAAGTAAAAAACTAAAAGAACAAAAGTAGTTAGTTTATAGCTTTAATTTGAAACTATTAACAAAATAGTGATTTTCAAATAAATAACTTATAGACCAGAAGTAGTTAACTTAGAGTTTATAATTTTAAACTATTATCAAAATGCTGAATTTCAAGTAAATAACTTATAGAACAGAAGTAGTTAATTTAGAGTTTTTAATTTTAAACTAATAACAAAATGCAGATCTTCAAGTAAATAACTTATAGAACAAAAGTAATTATTTTAGGGTTTTCAATTTTAAACTATTAACAATATTCTGATCTTCAAGTAAATAACTTATAGAACAGAAGTGGTTAATTTAGAGTTTTTAATTTTAAACTATTAACAAAATGCAGATCTTCAAGTAAATAACTTATAGAACAAAAATAGTTATTTTAGGGTTTTCAATTTTAAACTACTAGCAAAATTCTAATCTTCAAGTAAATAACTTAAAGAACTAAAGTATTAGTTAGAAGATTTTGATTTTACATTGCTACAAAATTCTGTTCTTCAAGTAAATAACTTATAAAACAAAAGTAGTTATTTTAGGGTTTTCAATTTTAAACTATTAACAAAATTCTGATCTTCATGTAAATAACTTATAGAACAGAAGTAGTTAATTTAGAGTTTTTAATTTTAAACTATTAACAAAATGCAGATCTTCAAGTAAATAACTTATAGAACAAAAATAGTTATTTTAGGGTTTTCAATTTTAAACTATTAACAAAATTCTGATCTTCATGTAAATAACTTATAGAACAGAAGTAGTTAATTTAGAGTTTTTAATTTTAAGCTATTAACAAAATTCTGATCTTCAAGTAAATAACTTAAGGAACTAAAGTATCAGTTAGAAGATTTTGATTTTAAATTGCTACAAAATTCTGTTCTTCAAGTAAATAACTTATAGAACAAAAGTAGTTATTTTAGAGTTTTCAATTTTAAACTATTAACAACATTCTGATCTTCAAGTAAATAACTTATAGAACAGAAGTAGTTAATTTAGAGTTTTTAATTTTAAACTATTAACAAAATGCAGATCTTCAAGTAAATAACTTAAAGAACTAAAGTATTAGTTTGAAGATCTCGATTTTAATTTGTCTACAAATTTCTGTTCTTTAAGTAAAAATCTAAAAGAACAAAAGTAGTTAGTTTATAGCTTTAATTTGAAACTATTAACAAAATAGTGATTATCAAATAAATAACTTATAGACCAGAAGTAGTTAACTTAGAGTTTTTAATTTTAAACTATTATCAAAATGCTGAATTTCAAGTAAATAACTTATAGAACAGAAGTAGTTAATTTAGAGTTTTTAATTTTAAACTAATAACAAAATGCAGATCTTCAAGTAAATAACTTATAGAACAAAAATAGTTATTTTAGGGTTTTCAATTTTAAACTATTAACAATATTCTGATCTTCAAGTAAATAACTTATAGAACAGAAGTAGTTAATTTAGAGTTTTTAATTTTAAACTATTAACAAAATGCAGATCTTCAAGTAAATAACTTATAGAACAAAAATAGTTATTTTAGGGTTTTCAATTTTAAACTATTAACAAAATTCTGATCTTCAAGTAAATAACTTATAGAACAGAAGTAGTTAATTTAGAGTTTTTAATTTTAAACTATTAACAAAATGCAGATCTTCAAGTAAATAACTTATAGAACAAAAGAAGTTATTTTAGGGTTGTCAATTTTAAACTATTAACAAAATTCTGATCTTCATGTAAATAACTTATAGAACAGAAGTAGTTAATTTAGAGTTTTTAATTTTAAACTATTAACAAAATGCAGATCTTCAAGTAAATAACTTATAGAACAAAAATAGTTATTTTAGGGTTTTCAATTTTAAACTATTAACAAAATTCTGATCTTCATGTAAATAACTTATAGAACAGAAGTAGTTAATTTAGAGTTTTTAATTTTAAGCTATTAACAAAATTCTGATCTTCAAGTAAATAACTTAAGGAACTAAAGTATTAGTTAGAAGATTTTGATTTTAAATTGCTACAAAATTCTGTTCTTCAAGTAAATAACTTATAGAACAAAAGTAGTTATTTTAGAGTTTTCAATTTTAAACTATTAACAACATTCTGATCTTCAAGTAAATAACTTATAGAACAGAAGTAGTTAATTTAGAGTTTTTAATTTTAAACTATTAACAAAATGCAGATCTTCAAGTAAATAACTTATAGAACAAAAGAAGTTATTTTAGGGTTGTCAATTTTAAACTATTAACAAAATGCACATCTTCAAGTAAATAACTTAAAGAACTAAAGTATTAGTGTGAAGATTTCGATTTTAAATTGTCTACAAATTTCTGTTCTTTAAGTAAATAACATATAGAACAGAAGTAGTTAATTTAGAGTTTTTAATTTTAAACTATTAACAAAATGCAGATCTTCAAGTAAATAACTTATAGAACAAAAGTAGTTATTTTAGGGTTTTCAATTTTAAACTATTAGCAAAATTCTGATCTTCAAGTAAATAACTTAAAGAACTAAAGTATTAGTTAGAAGATTTTGATTTTACATTGCTACAAAATTCTGTTCTTCAAGTAAATAACTTATAGAACAAAAGTAGTTATTTTAGAGTTTTCAATTTTAAACTATTAACAGTATTCTGATCTTCAAGTAAATAACTTATAGAACAGAAGTAGTTAATTTAGAGTTTTTAATTTTAAACTTTAACAAAATGCAGATCTTCAAGTAAATAACTTATAGAACAAAAGTAGTTATTTTAGGGTTTTCAATTTTAAACTATTAACAAAATTCTGATCTTCATGTAAATAACTTATAGAACAGAAGTAGTTAATTAAGAGTTTTTAATTTTAAACTATTAACAAAATGCAGATCTTCAAGTAAATAACTTATAGAACAAAAGTAGTTATTTTAGGGTTTTCAATTTTAAACTATTAACAAAATTCTTATCTTCATGTAAATAACTTATAGAACAGAAGTAGTTAATTTAGAGTTTTTAATTTTAAGCTATTAACAAAATTCTGATCTTCAAGTAAATAACTTAAGGAACTAAAGTATTAGTTAGAAGATTTTGATTTTAAATTGCTACAAAATTCTGTTCTTCAAGTAAATAACTTATAGAACAAAAGTAGTTATTTTAGAGTTTTCAATTTTAAACTATTAACAACATTCTGATCTTCAAGTAAATAACTTATAGAACAGAAGTAGGTAATTTAGAGTTTTTAATTTTAAACTATTAACAAAATGCAGATCTTCAAGTAAATAACTTAAAGAACTAAAGTATTAGTTTGAAGATCTCGATTTTAATTTGTCTACAAATTTCTGTTCTTTAAGTAAAAAACTAAAAGAACAAAAGTAGTTAGTTTATAGTTTTAATTTGAAACTATTAACAAAATAGTGATTTTCAAATAAATAACTTATAGACCAGAAGTAGTTAATTTAGAGTTTTTAATTTTAAACTAATAACAAAATGCAGATCTTCAAGTAAATAACTTATAGAACAAAAGTAATTATTTTAGGGTTTTCAATTTTAAACTATTAACAATATTCTGATCTTCAAGTAAATAACTTATAGAACAGAAGTGGTTAATTTAGAGTTTTTAATTTTAAACTATTAACAAAATGCAGATCTTCAAGTAAATAACTTATAGAACAAAAATAGTTATTTTAGGGTTTTCAATTTTAAACTATTAGCTAAATTCTAATCTTCAAGTAAATAACTTAAAGAACTAAAGTATTAGTTAGAAGATTTTGATTTTACATTGCTACAAAATTCTGTTCTTCAAGTAAATAACTTATAAAACAAAAGTAGTTATTTTAGGGTTTTCAATTTTAAACTATTAACAAAATTCTGATCTTCATGTAAATAACTTATAGAACAGAAGTAGTTAATTTAGAGTTTTTAATTTTAAACTATTAACAAAATGCAGATCTTCAAGTAAATAACTTATAGAACAAAAATAGTTATTTTAGGGTTTTCAATTTTAAACTATTAACAAAATTCTGATCTTCATGTAAATAACTTATAGAACAGAAGTAGTTAATTTAGAGTTTTTAATTTTAAGCTATTAACAAAATTCTGATCTTCAAGTAAATAACTTAAGGAACTAAAGTATTAGTTAGAAGATTTTGATTTTAAATTGCTACAAAATTCTTCTCTTCAAGTAAATAACTTATAGAACAAAAGTAGTTATTTTAGAGTTTTCAATTTTAAACTATTAACAACATTCTGATCTTCAAGTAAATAACTTATAGAACAGAAGTAGGTAATTTAGAGTTTTTAATTTTAAACTATTAACAAAATGCAGATCTTCAAGTAAATAACTTAAAGAACTAAAGTATTAGTTTGAAGATCTCGATTTTAATTTGTCTACAAATTTCTGTTCTTTAAGTAAAAAACTAAAAGAACAAAAGTAGTTAGTTTATAGTTTTAATTTGAAACTATTAACAAAATAGTGATTTTCAAATAAATAACTTATAGACCAGAAGTAGTTAATTTAGAGTTTTTAATTTTAAACTAATAACAAAATGCAGATCTTCAAGTAAATAACTTATAGAACAAAAGTAATTATTTTAGGGTTTTCAATTTTAAACTATTAACAATATTCTGATCTTCAAGTAAATAACTTATAGAACAGAAGTGGTTAATTTAGAGTTTTTAATTTTAAACTATTAACAAAATGCAGATCTTCAAGTAAATAACTTATAGAACAAAAATAGTTATTTTAGGGTTTTCAATTTTAAACTATTAGCTAAATTCTAATCTTCAAGTAAATAACTTAAAGAACTAAAGTATTAGTTAGAAGATTTTGATTTTACATTGCTACAAAATTCTGTTCTTCAAGTAAATAACTTATAAAACAAAAGTAGTTATTTTAGGGTTTTCAATTTTAAACTATTAACAAAATTCTGATCTTCATGTAAATAACTTATAGAACAGAAGTAGTTAATTTAGAGTTTTTAATTTTAAACTATTAACAAAATGCAGATCTTCAAGTAAATAACTTATAGAACAAAAATAGTTATTTTAGGGTTTTCAATTTTAAACTATTAACAAAATTCTGATCTTCATGTAAATAACTTATAGAACAGAAGTAGTTAATTTAGAGTTTTTAATTTTAAGCTATTAACAAAATTCTGATCTTCAAGTAAATAACTTAAGGAACTAAAGTATTAGTTAGAAGATTTTGATTTTAAATTGCTACAAAATTCTTCTCTTCAAGTAAATAACTTATAGAACAAAAGTAGTTATTTTAGAGTTTTCAATTTTAAACTATTAACAACATTCTGATCTTCAAGTAAATAACTTATAGAACAGAAGTAGGTAATTTAGAGTTTTTAATTTTAAACTATTAACAAAATGCAGATCTTCAAGTAAATAACTTAAAGAACTAAAGTATTAGTTTGAAGATCTCGATTTTAATTTGTCTACAAATTTCTGTTCTTTAAGTAAAAAACTAAAAGAACAAAAGTAGTTAGTTTATAGTTTTAATTTGAAACTATTAACAAAATAGTGATTTTCAAATAAATAACTTATAGACCAGAAGTAGTTAATTTAGAGTTTTTAATTTTAAACTAATAACAAAATGCAGATCTTCAAGTAAATAACTTATAGAACAAAAGTAATTATTTTAGGGTTTTCAATTTTAAACTATTAACAATATTCTGATCTTCAAGTAAATAACTTATAGAACAGAAGTGGTTAATTTAGAGTTTTTAATTTTAAACTATTAACAAAATGCAGATCTTCAAGTAAATAACTTATAGAACAAAAATAGTTATTTTAGGGTTTTCAATTTTAAACTATTAGCAAAATTCTAATCTTCAAGTAAATAACTTAAAGAACTAAAGTATTAGTTAGAAGATTTTGATTTTACATTGCTACAAAATTCTGTTCTTCAAGTAAATAACTTATAAAACAAAAGTAGTTATTTTAGGGTTTTCAATTTTAAACTATTAACAAAATTCTGATCTTCATGTAAATAACTTATAGAACAGAAGTAGTTAATTTAGAGTTTTTAATTTTAAACTATTAACAAAATGCAGATCTTCAAGTAAATAACTTATAGAACAAAAATAGTTATTTTAGGGTTTTCAATTTTAAACTATTAACAAAATTCTGATCTTCATGTAAATAACTTATAGAACAGAAGTAGTTAATTTAGAGTTTTTAATTTTAAGCTATTAACAAAATTCTGATCTTCAAGTAAATAACTTAAGGAACTAAAGTATTAGTTAGAAGATTTTGATTTTAAATTGCTACAAAATTCTGTTCTTCAAGTAAATAACTTATAGAACAAAAGTAGTTATTTTAGAGTTTTCAATTTTAAACTATTAACAACATTCTGATCTTCAAGTAAATAACTTATAGAACAGAAGTAGTTAATTTAGAGTTTTTAATTTTAAACTATTAACAAAATGCAGATCTTCAAGTAAATAACTTAAAGAACTAAAGTATTAGTTTGAAGATCTCGATTTTAATTTGTCTACAAATTTCTGTTCTTTAAGTAAAAAACTAAAAGAACAAAAGTAGTTAGTTTATAGCTTTAATTTGAAACTATTAACAAAATAGTGATTTTCAAATAAATAACTTATAGACCAGAAGTAGTTAACTTAGAGTTTTTAATTTTAAACTATTATCAAAATGCTGAATTTCAAGTAAATAACTTATAGAACAGAAGTAGTTAATTTAAAGTTTTTAATTTTAAACTAATAACAAAATGCAGATCTTCAAGTAAATAACTTATAGAACAAAAGTAATTATTTTAGGGTTTTCAATTTTAAACTATTAACAATATTCTGATCTTCAAGTAAATAACTTAAAGAACTAAAGTATTAGTTAGAAGATTTTGATTTTACATTGCTACAAAATTCTGTTCTTCAAGTAAATAACTTATAAAACAAAAGTAGTTATTTTAGAGTTTTTAATTTTAAACTATTAACAATATTCTGATCTTCAAGTAAATAACTTATAGAACAGAAGTGGTTAATTTAGAGTTTTTTATTGTAAACTATTAACAAAATGCAGATCTTCAAGTAAATAACTTATAGAACAAAAATAGTTATTTTAGGGTTTTCAATTTTAAATAACTTAAGGAACTAAAGTATTAGTTAGAAGATTTTGATTTTAAATTGCTACAAAATTCTGTTCTTCAAGTAAATAACTTATAGAACAAAAGTAGTTATTTTAGAGTTTTCAATTTTAAACTATTAACAACATTCTGATCTTCAAGTAAATAACTTATAGAACAGAAGTAGTTAATTTAGAGTTTTTAATTTTAAACTATTAACAAAATGCAGATCTTCAAGTAAATAACTTAAAGAACTAAAGTATTAGTTTGAAGATCTCGATTTTAATTTGTCTACAAATTTCTGTTCTTTAAGTAAAAATCTAAAAGAACAAAAGTAGTTAGTTTATAGCTTTAATTTGAAACTATTAACAAAATAGTGATTTTCAAATAAATAACTTATAGACCAGAAGTAGTTAACTTAGAGTTTTTAATTTTAAACTATTATCAAAATGCTGAATTTCAAGTAAATAACTTATAGAACAGAAGTAGTTAATTTAGAGTTTTTAATTTTAAACTAATAACAAAATGCAGATCTTCAAGTAAATAACTTATAGAACAAAAATAGTTATTTTAGGGTTTTCAATTTTAAACTATTAGCAAAATTCTAATCTTCAAGTAAATAACTTAAAGAACTAAAGTATTAGTTAGAAGATTTTGATTTTACATTGCTACAAAATTCTGTTCTACAAGTAAATAACTTATAGAACAAAAGTAGTTATTTTAGAGTTTCAATTTTAAACTATTAACAATATTCTGATCTTCAAGTAAATAACTTATAGAACAGAAGTAGTTAATTTAGAGTTTTTAATTTTAAACTATTAACAAAATGCAGATCTTCAAGTAAATAACTTATAGAACAAAAATAGTTATTTTAGGGTTTTCAATTTTAAACTATTAACAAAATTCTGATCTTCAAGTAAATAACTTATAGAACAGAAGTAGTTAATTTAGAGTTTTTAATTTTAAACTATTAACAAAATGCAGATCTTCAAGTAAATAACTTATAGAACAAAAGAAGTTATTTTAGGGTTGTCAATTTTAAACTATTAACAAAATGCACATCTTCAAGTAAATAACTTAAAGAACTAAAGTATTAGTGTGAAGATTTCGATTTTAAATTGTCTACAAATTTCTGTTCTTTAAGTAAATAACATATAGAACAGAAGTAGTTAATTTAGAGTTTTTAATTTTAAACTATTAACAAAATGCAGATCTTCAAGTAAATAACTTATAGAACAAAAGTAGTTATTTTAGGGTTTTCAATTTTAAACTATTAGCAAAATTCTGATCTTCAAGTAAATAACTTAAAGAACTAAAGTATTAGTTAGAAGATTTTGATTTTACATTGCTACAAAATTCTGTTCTTCAAGTAAATAACTTATAGAACAAAAGTAGTTATTTTAGAGTTTTCAATTTTAAACTATTAACAGTATTCTGATCTTCAAGTAAATAACTTAAAGAACAGAAGTAGTTAATTTAGAGTTTTTAATTTTAAACTTTAACAAAATGCAGATCTTCAAGTAAATAACTTATAGAACAAAAGTAGTTATTTTAGGGTTTTCAATTTTAAACTATTAACAAAATTCTGATCTTCATGTAAATAACTTATAGAACAGAAGTAGTTAATTTAGAGTTTTTAATTTTAAACTATTAACAAAATGCAGATCTTCAAGTAAATAACTTATAGAACAAAAATAGTTATTTTAGGGTTTTCAATTTTAAACTATTAACAAAATTCTGATCTTCATGTAAATAACTTATAGAACAGAAGTAGTTAATTTAGAGTTTTTAATTTTAAGCTATTAACAAAATTCTGATCTTCAAGTAAATAACTTAAGGAACTAAAGTATTAGTTAGAAGATTTTGATTTTAAATTGCTACAAAATTCTGTTCTTCAAGTAAATAACTTATAGAACAAAAGTAGTTATTTTAGAGTTTTCAATTTTAAACTATTAACAACATTCTGATCTTCAAGTAAATAACTTATAGAACAGAAGTAGTTAATTTAGAGTTTTTAATTTTAAACTATTAACAAAATGCAGATCTTCAAGTAAATAACTTAAAGAACTAAAGTATTAGTTTGAAGATCTCGATTTTAATTTGTCTACAAATTTCTGTTCTTTAAGTAAAAATCTAAAAGAACAAAAGTAGTTAGTTTATAGCTTTAATTTGAAACTATTAACAAAATAGTGATTTTCAAATAAATAACTTATAGACCAGAAGTAGTTAACTTAGAGTTTTTAATTTTAAACTATTATCAAAATGCTGAATTTCAAGTAAATAACTTATAGAACAGAAGTAGTTAATTTAGAGTTTTTAATTTTAAACTAATAACAAAATGCAGATCTTCAAGTAAATAACTTATAGAACAAAAATAGTTATTTTAGGGTTTTCAATTTTAAACTATTAGCAAAATTCTAATCTTCAAGTAAATAACTTAAAGAACTAAAGTATTAGTTAGAAGATTTTGATTTTACATTGCTACAAAATTCTGTTCTACAAGTAAATAACTTATAGAACAAAAGTAGTTATTTTAGAGTTTTCAATTTTAAACTATTAACAATATTCTGATCTTCAAGTAAATAACTTATAGAACAGAAGTAGTTAATTTAGAGTTTTTAATTTTAAACTATTAACAAAATGCAGATCTTCAAGTAAATAACTTATAGAACAAAAATAGTTATTTTAGGGTTTTCAATTTTAAACTATTAACAAAATTCTGATCTTCAAGTAAATAACTTATAGAACAGAAGTAGTTAATTTAGAGTTTTTAATTTTAAACTATTAACAAAATGCAGATCTTCAAGTAAATAACTTATAGAACAAAAGAAGTTATTTTAGGGTTGTCAATTTTAAACTATTAACAAAATGCACATCTTCAAGTAAATAACTTAAAGAACTAAAGTATTAGTGTGAAGATTTCGATTTTAAATTGTCTACAAATTTCTGTTCTTTAAGTAAATAACATATAGAACAGAAGTAGTTAATTTAGAGTTTTTAATTTTAAACTATTAACAAAATGCAGATCTTCAAGTAAATAACTTATAGAACAAAAGTAGTTATTTTAGGGTTTTCAATTTTAAACTATTAGCAAAATTCTGATCTTCAAGTAAATAACTTAAAGAACTAAAGTATTAGTTAGAAGATTTTGATTTTACATTGCTACAAAATTCTGTTCTTCAAGTAAATAACTTTTAGAACAAAAGTAGTTATTTTAGAGTTTTCAATTTTAAACTATTAACAGTATTCTGATCTTCAAGTAAATAACTTATAGAACAGAAGTAGTTAATTTAGAGTTTTTAATTTTAAACTTTAACAAAATGCAGATCTTCAAGTAAATAACTTATAGAACAAAAGTAGTTATTTTAGGGTTTTCAATTTTAAACTATTAACAAAATTCTTATCTTCATGTAAATAACTTATAGAACAGAAGTAGTTAATTTAGAGTTTTTAATTTTAAGCTATTAACAAAATTCTGATCTTCAAGTAAATAACTTAAGGAACTAAAGTATTAGTTAGAAGATTTTGATTTTAAATTGCTACAAAATTCTGTTCTTCAAGTAAATAACTTATAGAACAAAAGTAGTTATTTTAGAGTTTTCAATTTTAAACTATTAACAACATTCTGATCTTCAAGTAAATAACTTATAGAACAGAAGTAGGTAATTTAGAGTTTTTAATTTTTTAACTATTAACAAAATGCAGATCTTCAAGTAAATAACTTAAAGAACTAAAGTATTAGTTTGAAGATCTCGATTTTAATTTGTCTACAAATTTCTGTTCTTTAAGTAAAAAACTAAAAGAACAAAAGTAGTTAGTTTATAGTTTTAATTTGAAACTATTAACAAAATAGTGATTTTCAAATAAATAACTTATAGACCAGAAGTAGTTAACTTAGAGTTTTTAATTTTAAACTATTATCAAAATGCTGAATTTCAAGTAAATAACTTATAGAACAGAAGTAGTTAATTTAGAGTTTTTAATTTTAAACTAATAACAAAATGCAGATCTTCAAGTAAATAACTTATAGAACAAAAGTAATTATTTTAGGGTTTTCAATTTTAAACTATTAACAATATTCTGATCTTCAAGTAAATAACTTATAGAACAGAAGTGGTTAATTTAGAGTTTTTAATTTTAAACTATTAACAAAATGCAGATCTTCAAGTAAATAACTTATAGAACAAAAGTAATTATTTTAGGGTTTTCAATTTTAAACTATTAACAATATTCTGATCTACAAGTAAATAACTTATAGAACAGAAGTGGTTAATTTAGAGTTTTTAATTTTAAGCTATTAACAAAATGCAGATCTTCAAGTAAATAACTTATAGAAACTAAATAGTTATTTTAGGGTTTTCAATTTTAAACTATTAACAAAATACTGATCTTCATGAAATTAACTTATAGAACAGAAGTAGTTAATTTAGAGTTTTTAATTTTATACTATTAACAAAATGCAGATCTTCAAGTAAATAACTTATAGAACAAAAGTAGTTATTTTAGGGTTTTCAATTTTAAACTATTAACAAAATTCTGATCTACAAGTAAATAACTTAAGGAACTAAAGTATTAGTTAGAAGATTTTGATTTTAAATTGCTACAAAATTCTGTTCTACAAGTAAATAACTTATAGAACAAAAGTAGTTATTTTAGAGTTTTCAATTTTAAACTATTAACAATATTCTGATCTTCAAGTAAATAACTTATAGAACAGAAGTAGTTAATTTAGAGTTTTTAATTTTAAACTATTAACAAAATGCAGATTTTCAAGTAAATAACTTATAGAACAAAAATAGTTATTTTAGGGTTTTCAATTTTAAACTATTAACAAAATTCTGATCTTCAAGTAAATAACTTAAAGAACTAAAGTATTAGTTTGAAGATCTCAATTTTAAATTGTCTACAAATTTCTGTTCTTTAAGTAAAAAACTAAAAGAACAAAAGTAGTTAGTTTATAGCTTTAATTTGAAACTATTAACAAAATACTGATTTTCAAATAAATAACTTATAGACCAGAAGTAGTTAACTTAGAGTTTTTAATTTTAAACTATTAACAAAATGCTGATCTTCAAGTAAATAACTTATAGAACAGAAGTAGTTAATTTAGAGTTTTTAATTTTAAACTAATAACAAAATGCAGATCTTCAAGTAAATAACCTATAGAACAAAAGTAATTATTTTAGGGTTTTAAATTTTAAACTATTAACAAAATTCTGATCTTCAAGTAAATAACTTATAGAACAGAAGTAGTTAATTTAGAGTTTTTAATTTAAACTATTAACAAAATCTAGATCTTCAAGTAAATAACTTATAGAACAAACGTAGTTATTTTAGTATTTTCAATTTTGAACTATTAACAAAATTCTGATCTTCAAGTAAATAACTTAAAGAACTAAAGTATTAGTTTGAAGATTTTGTTTTTAAATTGTCTACATATTTCTGTTCTTTAAGTAATTAACTAAAAGAACAAAAGTAGTTAGATTATAGCTTTAATTTTAAACTATTAACAAAATGCAGATCTTCAAGTAAATAACTTATAGAACAAAAGAAGTTATTTTAGGGTTGTCAATTTTAAACTATTAACAAAATTCTGATCTTCATGTAAATAACTTATAGAACAGAAGTAGTTAATTTAGAGTTTTTAATTTTAAACTATTAACAAAATGCAGATCTTCAAGTAAATAACTTATAGAACAAAAGTAGATATTTTAGGGTTTTCAATTTTAAACTATTAACAAAATTCTGATCTTCAAGTAAATAACTTAAAGAACTAAAGTATTAGTGTGAAGATTTCGATTTTAAATTGTCTACAAATTTCTGTTCTTTAAGTAAATAACTAAAAGAACAAAAGTAGTTAGTTTATTGGTTTAATTTTAAACTGTTAACAAAATACTGATTTTCAAGTAAATAACTTATAGACCAGAAGTAGTTAATTTAGAGTTTTTAATTTTAAACTATTAACAAAATGCAGATCTTCAAGTAAATAACTTATAGAACAAAAGTAGTTATTTTAGGGTTTTCAATTTTAAACTATTAACAAAATTCTGATCTTCATGTAAATAACTTATAGAACAGAAGTAGTTAATTTATAGTTTTTAATTTTAAAATATTACCAAATGCAGATCTTCAAGTAAATAACTTATAGAACAAAAGTAGTTATTTTAGGGTTTTCAATTTTAAACTATTAACAAAATTCTGATCTTCAAGTAAATAACTTAAAGAACTAAAGTATTAGTTAGAAGATTTTGATTTTACATTGCTACACAATTCTGTTCTTCAAGTAAATAACTTATAGAACAAAGGTAGTTATTTTAGAGTTTTCAATTTTAAACTATTAACAATATTCTGATCTTCATGTAAATAACTTATAGAACAGAAGTAGTTAATTTAGAGTTTTTAATTTTGAACTATTAACAAAATGCAGATCTTCAAGTAAATAACTTATAGAACAAAAGTAGTTATTTTAGGGTTTTCAATTTTAAACTATTAACAAAATTCTGATCTTCAAGTAAATAACTTAAGGAATCAAAGTATTAGTTTGAAGATTATGATTTTAAATTGTCTACATAATTCTGTTCTTTAAGTAATTAACTAAAAGAACAAAAGTAGTTAGATTATAGCTTTAATTTTAAACTATTAACAAAATGCAGATCTTCAAGTAAATAACTTATAGAACAAGAGAAGTTATTTTAAGGTTTTCAATATTAAACTATTAACAAAATTCTGATCTTCATGTAAATAACTTATAGAACAGAAGTAGTTAATTTAGAGTTTTTAATTTTAAACTATTAACAAAATGCAGATCTTCAAGTAAATAACTTAAAGAACTAAAGTATTAGTGTGAAGATTTCGATTTTAAATTGTCTACAAATTTCTGTTCTTTAAGTAAATAACATATAGAACAGAAGTAGTTAATTTAGAGTTTTTAATTTTAAACTATTAACAAAATGCAGATCTTCAAGTAAATAACTTATAGAACAAAAGTAGTTATTTTAGGGTTTTCAATTTTAAACTATTAGCAAAATTCTGATCTTCAAGTAAATAACTTAAAGAACTAAAGTATTAGTTAGAAGATTTTGATTTTACATTGCTACACAATTCTGTTCTTCAAGTAAATAACTTATAGAACAAAGGTAGTTATTTTAGAGTTTTCAATTTTAAACTATTAACAAAATTCTGATCTTCATGTAAATAACTTATAGAACAGAAGTAGTTAATTTAGAGTTTTTAATTTTAAGCTATTAACAAAATTCTGATCTTCAAGTAAATAACTTAAGGAACTAAAGTATTAGTTAGAAGATTTTGATTTTAAATTGCTACAAAATTCTGTTCTTCAAGTAAATAACTTATAGAACAAAAGTAGTTATTTTAGAGTTTTCAATTTTAAACTATTAACAACATTCTGATCTTCAAGTAAATAACTTATAGAACAGAAGTGGTTAATTTAGAGTTTTTAATTTTAAACTATTAACAAAATGCAGATCTTCAAGTAAATAACTTATAGAACAAAAGTAATTATTTTAGGGTTTTCAATTTTAAACTATTAACAATATTCTGATCTTCAAGTAAATAACTTATAGAACAGAAGTGGTTAATTTAGAGTTTTTAATTTTAAACTATTAACAAAATGCAGATCTTCAAGTAAATAACTTATAGAACAAAAGTAATTAATTTAGGGTTTTCAATTTTAAACTATTAACAATATTCTGATCTTCAAGTAAATAACTTATAGAACAGAAGTGGTTAATTTAGAGTTTTTAATTTTAAGCTATTAACAAAATGCAGATCTTCAAGTAAATAACTTATAGAAACTAAATAGTTATTTTAGGGTTTTCAATTTTAAACTATTAACAAAATACTGATCTTCATGAAATTAACTTATAGAACAGAAGTAGTTAATTTAGAGTTTTTAATTTTATACTATTAACAAAATGCAGATCTTCAAGTAAATAACTTATAGAACAAAAATAGTTATTTTAGGGTTTTCAATTTTAAACTATTAACAAAATTCTGATCTTCAAGTAAATAACTTAAAGAACTAAAGTATTAGTTTGAAGATCTCAATTTTAAATTGTCTACAAATTTCTGTTCTTTAAGTAAAAAATTAAAGAACAAAAGTAGTTAGTTTATAGCTTTAATTTGAAACTATTAACAAAATACTGATTTTCAAATAAATAACTTATAGACCAGAAGTAGTTAACTTAGAGTTTTTAATTTTAAACTATTAACAAAATGCTGATCTTCAAGTAAATAACTTATAGAACAGAAGTAGTTAATTTAGAGTTTTTAATTTTAAACTAATAACAAAATGCAGATCTTCAAGTAAATAACCAATAGAACAAAAGTAATTATTTTAGGGTTTTAAATTTTAAACTATTAACAAAATTCTGATCTTCAAGTAAATAACTTATAGAACAGAAGTAGTTAATTTAGAGTTTTTAATTTTAAACTATTAACAAAATCTAGATCTTCAAGTAAATAACTTATAGAACAAACGTAGTTATTTTAGTATTTTCAATTTTGAACTATTAACAAAATTCTGATCTTCAAGTAAATAACTTAAAGAACTAAAGTATTAGTTTGAAGATTTTGATTTTAAATTGTCTACATATTTCTGTTCTTTAAGTAATTAACTAAAAGAACAAAAGTAGTTAGATTATAGCTTTAATTTTAAACTATTAACAAAATGCAGATCTTCAAGTAAATAACTTATAGAACAAAAGAAGTTATTTTAGGGTTGTCAATTTTAAACTATTAACAAAATTCTGATCTTCATGTAAATAACTTATAGAACAGAAGTAGTTAATTTAGAGTTTTTAATTTTAAACTATTAACAAAATGCAGATCTTCAAGTAAATAACTTATAGAACAAAAGTAGTTATTTTAGGGTTTTCAATTTTAAACTATTAGCAAAATTCTGATCTTCAAGTAAATAACTTAAAGAACTAAAGTATTAGTTAGAAGATTTTGATTTTACATTGCTACACAATTCTGTTCTTCAAGTAAATAACTTATAGAACAAAGGTAGTTATTTTAGAGTTTTCAATTTTAAACTATTAACAAAATTCTGATCTTCATGTAAATAACTTATAGAACAGAAGTAGTTAATTTAGAGTTTTTAATTTTAAGCTATTAACAAAATTCTGATCTTCAAGTAAATAACTTAAGGAACTAAAGTATTAGTTAGAAGATTTTGATTTTAAATTGCTACAAAATTCTGTTCTTCAAGTAAATAACTTATAGAACAAAAGTAGTTATTTTAGAGTTTTCAATTTTAAACTATTAACAACATTCTGATCTTCAAGTAAATAACTTATAGAACAGAAGTGGTTAATTTAGAGTTTTTAATTTTAAACTATTAACAAAATGCAGATCTTCAAGTAAATAACTAATAGAACAAAAGTAATAATCCTAGGGTTTTCAATTTTAAACTATTAACAATATTCTGATCTTCAAGTAAATAACTTATAGAACAGAAGTGGTTAATTTAGAGTTTTTAATTTTAAACTATTAACAAAATGCAGATCTTCAAGTAAATAACTTATAGAACAAAAGTAATTAATTTAGGGTTTTCAATTTTAAACTATTAACAATATTCTGATCTTCAAGTAAATAACTTATAGAACAGAAGTGGTTAATTTAGAGTTTTTAATTTTAAGCTATTAACAAAATGCAGATCTTCAAGTAAATAACTTATAGAAACTAAATAGTTATTTTAGGGTTTTCAATTTTAAACTATTAACAAAATACTGATCTTCATGAAATTAACTTATAGAACAGAAGTAGTTAATTAAGAGTTTTTAATTTTATACTATTAACAAAATGCAGATCTTCAAGTAAATAACTTATAGAACAAAAATAGTTATTTTAGGGTTTTCAATTTTAAACTATTAACAAAATTCTGATCTTCAAGTAAATAACTTAAAGAACTAAAGTATTAGTTTGAAGATCTCAATTTTAAATTGTCTACAAATTTCTGTTCTTTAAGTAAAAAACTAAAAGAACAAAAGTAGTTAGTTTATAGCTTTAATTTGAAACTATTAACAAAATACTGATTTTCAAATAAATAACTTATAGACCAGAAGTAGTTAACTTAGAGTTTTTAATTTTAAACTATTAACAAAATGCTGATCTTCAAGTAAATAACTTATAGAACAGAAGTAGTTAATTTAGAGTTTTTAATTTTAAACTAATAACAAAATGCAGATCTTCAAGTAAATAACCAATAGAACAAAAGTAATTATTTTAGGGTTTTAAATTTTAAACTATTAACAAAATTCTGATCTTCAAGTAAATAACTTATAGAACAGAAGTAGTTAATTTAGAGTTTTTAATTTTAAACTATTAACAAAATCTAGATCTTCAAGTAAATAACTTATAGAACAAACGTAGTTATTTTAGTATTTTCAATTTTGAACTATTAACAAAATTCTGATCTTCAAGTAAATAACTTAAAGAACAAAAGTATTAGTTTGAAGATTTTGATTTTAAATTGTCTACATATTTCTGTTCTTTAAGTAATTAACTAAAAGAACAAAAGTAGTTAGATTATAGCTTTAATTTTAAACTATTAACAAAATGCAGATCTTCAAGTAAATAACTTATAGAACAAAAGAAGTTATTTTAGGGTTGTCAATTTTAAACTATTAACAAAATTCTGATCTTCATGTAAATAACTTATAGAACAGAAGTAGTTAATTTAGAGTTTTTAATTTTAAACTATTAACAAAATGCAGATCTTCAAGTAAATAACTTATAGAACAAAAGTAGATATTTTAGGGTTTTCAATTTTAAACTATTAACAAAATTCTGATCTTCAAGTAAATAACTTAAAGAACTAAAGTATTAGTGTGAAGATTTCGATTTTAAATTGTCTACAAATTTCTGTTCTTTAAGTAAATAACTAAAAGAACAAAAGTAGATAGTTTATTGGTTTAATTTTAAACTGTTAACAAAATACTGATTTTCAAGTAAATAACTTATAGACCAGAAGTAGTTAATTTAGAGTTTTTAATTTTAAACTATTAACAAAATGCAGATCTTCAAGTAAATAACTTATAGAACAAAAGTAGTTATTTTAGGGTTTTCAATTTTAAACTACTAACAAAATTCTGATCTTCATGTAAATAACTTATAGAACAGAAGTAGTTAATTTATAGTTTTTAATTTTAAAATATTACCAAATGCAGATCTTCAAGTAAATAACTTATAGAACAAAAGTAGTTATTTTAGGGTTTTCAATTTTAAACTATTAACAAAATTCTGATCTTCAAGTAAATAACTTAAAGAACTAAAGTATTAGTTAGAAGATTTTGATTTTACATTGCTACACAATTCTGTTCTTCAAGTAAATAACTTATAGAACAAAGGTAGTTATTTTAGAGTTTTCAATTTTAAACTATTAACAATATTCTGATCTTCATGTAAATAACTTATAGAACAGAAGTAGTTAATTTAGAGTTTTTAATTTTAAACTATTAACAAAATGCAGATCTTCAAGTAAATAACTTATAGACCAAAAGTAGTTATTTTAGGGTTTTCAATTTTAAACTATTAACAAAATTCTGATCTTCAAGTAAATAACTTAAGGAATCAAAGTATTAGTTTGAAGATTATGATTTTAAATTGTCTACATAATTCTGTTCTTTAAGTAATTAACTAAAAGAACCAAAGTAGTTAGATTATAGCTTTAATATTAAACTATTAACAAAATGCAGATCTTCAAGTAAATAACTTATAGAACAAGAGAAGTTATTTTAAGGTTTTCAATATTAAACTATTAACAAAATTCTGATCTTCATGTAAATAACTTATAGAACAGAAGTAGTTAATTTAGAGTTTTTAATTTTAAACTATTAACAAAATGCAGATCTTCAAGTAAATAACTTAAAGAACTAAAGTATTAGTGTGAAGATTTCGATTTTAAATTGTCTACAAATTTCTGTTCTTTAAGTAAATAACATATAGAACAGAAGTAGTTAATTTAGAGTTTTTAATTTTAAACTATTAACAAAATGCAGATCTTCAAGTAAATAACTTATAGAACAAAAGTAGTTATTTTAGGGTTTTCAATTTTAAACTATTAGCAAAATTCTGATCTTCAAGTAAATAACTTAAAGAACTAAAGTATTAGTTAGAAGATTTTGATTTTACATTGCTACACAATTCTGTTCTTCAAGTAAATAACTTATAGAACAAAGGTAGTTATTTTAGAGTTTTCAATTTTAAACTATTAACAAAATTCTGATCTTCATGTAAATAACTTATAGAACAGAAGTAGTTAATTTAGAGTTTTTAATTTTAAGCTATTAACAAAATTCTGATCTTCAAGTAAATAACTTAAGGAACTAAAGTATTAGTTAGAAGATTTTGATTTTAAATTGCTACAAAATTCTGTTCTTCAAGTAAATAACTTATAGAACAAAAGTAGTTATTTTAGAGTTTTCAATTTTACACTATTAACAACATTCTGATCTTCAAGTAAATAACTTATAGAACAGAAGTAGTTAATTTAGAGTTTTTAATTTTAAACTATTAACAAAATGCAGATCTTCAAGTAAATAACTTAAAGAACTAAAGTATTAGTTTGAAGATCTCGATTTTAATTTGTCTACAAATTTCTGTTCTTTAAGTAAAAAACTAAAAGAACAAAAGTAGTTAGTTTATAGCTTTAATTTGAAACTATTAACAAAATAGTGATTTTCAAATAAATAACTTATAGACCAGAAGTAGTTAACTTAGAGTTTTTAATTTTAAACTATTATCAAAATGCTGAATTTCAAGTAAATAACTTATAGAACAGAAGTAGTTAATTTAGAGTTTTTAATTTTAAAATAATAACAAAATGCAGATCTTCAAGTAAATAACTTATAGAACAAAAGTAATTATTTTAGGGTTTTCAATTTTAAACTATTAACAATATTCTGATCTTCAAGTAAATCACTTATAGAACAGAAGTGGTTAATTTAGAGTTTTTAATTTTAAACTAATAACAAAATGCAGATCTTCAAGAAAAATAACTTATAGAAACAAAATAGTTATTTTAGGGTTTTCAATTTTAAACTATTAACAATATTCTGATCTTCAAGTAAATCACTTATAGAACAGAAGTGGTTAATTTAGAGTTTTTAATTTTAAACTAATAACAAAATGCAGATCTTCAAGTAAATAACTTATAGAACAAAAGTAATTATTTTAGGGTTTTCAATTTTAAACTATTAGCAAAATTCTAATCTTCAAGTAAATAACTTAAAGAACTAAAGTATTAGTTAGAAGATTTTGATTTTACATTGCTACAAAATTCTGTTCTTCAAGTAAATAACTTATAAAACAAAAGTAGTTATTTTAGAGTTTTCAATTTTAAACTATTAACAGTATTCTGATCTTCAAGTAAATAACTTATAGAACAGAAGTAGTTAATTTAGAGTTTTTAATTTTAAACTATTAACAAAATGCAAATGTTCTAGTAAATAACTTATAGAACAAAAATAGTTATTTTAGGGTTTTCAATTTTAAACTATTAACAAAATACTGATCTTCATAAAATTAACTTATAGAACAGAAGTAGTTAATTTAGAGTTTTTAATTTTATACTATTAACAAAATGCAGATCTTCAAGTAAATAACTTATAGACAAAAGTAGTTATTTTAGGGTTTTCAATTTTAAACTGTTAACAAAATTCTGATCTTCAAGTAAATAACTTAAAGAACTAAAGTATTAGTTAGAAGATTTTGATTTTACATTGCTACACAATTCTGTTCTTCAAGTAAATAACTTATAGAACAAAGGTAGTTATTTTAGAGTTTTCAATTTTAAACTATTAACAATATTCTGATCTTCATGTAAATAACTTATAGAACAGAAGTAGTTAATTTAGAGTTTTTAATTTTAAACTATTAACAAAATGCAGATCTTCAAGTAAATAACTTATAGAACAAAAGTAGTTATTTTAGGGTTTTCAATTTTAAACTATTAACAAAATTCTGATCTTCAAGTAAATAACTTAAGGAATCAAAGTATTAGTTTGAAGATTATGATTTTAAATTGTCTACATAATTCTGTTCTTTAAGTAATTAACTAAAAGAACAAAAGTAGTTAGATTGTAGCTTTAATTTTAAACTATTAACAAAATGCAGATCTTCAAGTAAATAACTTATAGAACAAGAGAAGTTATTTTAAGGTTTTCAATATTAAACTATTAACAAAATTCTGATCTTCATGTAAATAACTTATAGAACTGAAGTAGTTAATTTAGAGTTTTTAATTTTAAACTATTAACAAAATGCAGATCTTCAAGTAAATAACTTAAAGAACTAAAGTATTAGTGTGAAGATTTCGATTTTAAATTGTCTACAAATTTCTGTTCTTTAAGTAAATAACATATAGAACAGAAGTAGTTAATTTAGAGTTTTTAATTTTAAACTATTAACAAAATGCAGATCTTCAAGTAAATAACTTATAGAACAAAAGTAGTTATTTTAGGGTTTTCAATTTTAAACTATTAGCAAAATTCTGATCTTCAAGTAAATAACTTAAAGAACTAAAGTATTAGTTAGAAGATTTTGATTTTACATTGCTACACAATTCTGTTCTTCAAGTAAATAACTTATAGAACAAAGGTAGTTATTTTAGAGTTTTCAATTTTAAACTATTAACAAAATTCTGATCTTCATGTAAATAACTTATAGAACAAAAGTAGTTATTTTAGAGTTTTCAATTTTAAACTATTAACAACATTCTGATCTTCAAGTAAATAACTTATAGAACAGAAGTAGTTAATTTAGAGTTTTTAATTTTAAACTATTAACAAAATGCAGATCTTCAAGTAAATAACTTAAAGAACTAAAGTATTAGTTTGAAGATCTCGATTTTAATTTGTCTACAAATTTCTGTTCTTTAAGTAAAAAACTAAAAGAACAAAAGTAGTTAGTTTATAGCTTTAATTTGAAACTATTAACAAAATAGTGATTTTCAAATAAATAACTTATAGACCAGAAGTAGTTAACTTAGAGTTTTTAATTTTAAACTAATATCAAAATGCTGAATTTCAAGTAAATAACTTATAGAACAGAAGTAGTTTATTTAGAGTTTTTAATTTTAAACTAATAACAAAATGCAGATCTTCAAGTAAATAACTTATAGAACAAAAGTAATTATTTTAGGGTTTTCAATTTTAAACTATTAACAATATTCTGATCTTCAAGTAAATAACTTATAGAACAGAAGTGGTTAATTTAGAGTTTTTAATTTTAAACTATTAACAAAATGCAGATCTTCAAGTAAATAACTTATAGAACACAAATAGTTATTTTAGGGTTTTCAATTTTAAACTATTAGCAAAATTCTAATCTTCAAGTAAATAACTTAAAGAACTAAAGTATTAGTTAGAAGATTTTGATTTTACATTGCTACAAAATTCTGTTCTTCAAGTAAATAACTTATAAAACAAAAGTAGTTATTTTAGAGTTTTTAATTTTAAACTATTAACAGTATTCTGATCTTCAAGTAAATAACTTATAGAACAGAAGTAGTTAATTTAGAGTTTTTAATTTTAAACTATTAACAAAATTCTGATCTTCAAGTAAATAACTTATTGAACAAAAATAGTTATTTTAGGGTTTTCAATTTTAAACTATTAACAAAATACGGATCTTCATGAAATTAACTTATAGAACAGAAGTAGTTAATTTAGAGTTTTTAATGTTATACTATTAACAAAATGCAGATCTTCAAGTAAATAACTTATAGAACAAAAGTAGTTATTTTAGGGTTTTCAATTTTAAACTATTAACAAAATTCTGATCTTCAAGTAAATAACTTAAGGAACTAAAGTATTAGTTAGAAGATTTTGATTTTAAATTGCTACAAAATTCTGTTCTACAAATAAATAACTTATAGAACAAAAGTAATTATTTTAGGGTTTTCAATTTTAAACTATTAACAATATTCTGATCTTCAAGTAAATAACTTATAGAACAGAAGTGGGTAATTTAGAGTTTTTAATTTTAAACTATTAACAAAATGCAGATCTTTAAGTAAATAACTTATAGAACAAAAATAGTTATTTTAGGGTTTTCAATTTTAAACTATTAGCAAAATTCAAATCTTCAAGTAAATAACTTAAAGAACTAAAGTATTAGTTAGAAGATTTTGATTTTACATTGCTACAAAATTCTGTTCTTCAAGTAAATAACTTATAAAACAAAAGTAGTTATTTTAGGGTTTTCAATTTTAAACTTATAACAAAATTCTGATCTTCATGTAAATAACTTATAGAACAGAAGTAGTTAATCAAGAGTTTTTAATTTTAAACTATTAACAAAATGCAGATCTTCAAGTAAATAACTTATAGAACAAAAATAGTTATTTTAGGGTTTTCAATTTTAAACTATTAACAAAATTCTGATCTTCATGTAAATAACTTATAGAACAGAAGTAGTTAATTTAGAGTTTTTAATTTTAAGCTATTAACAAAATTCTGATCTTCAAGTAAATAACTTAAGGAACTAAAGTATTAGTTAGAAGATTTTGATTTTAAATTGCTACAAAATTCTGTTCTTCAAGTAAATAACTTATAGAACAAAAGTAGTTATTTTAGAGTTTTTAATTTTAAACTATTAACAACATTCTGATCTTCAAGTAAATAACTTATAGAAGAGAAGTAGTTAAATTAGAGTTTTTAATTTTAAACTATTAACAAAATGCAGATCTTCAAGTAAATAACTTATAAAACAAAAGTAGTTATTTTAGGGTTTTCAATTTTAAACTTATAACAAAATTCTGATCTTCATGTAAATAACTTATAGAACAGAAGTAGTTAATCAAGAGTTTTTAATTTTAAACTATTAACAAAATGCAGATCTTCAAGTAAATAACTTATAGAACAAAAATAGTTATTTTAGGGTTTTCAATTTTAAACTATTAACAAAATTCTGATCTTCATGTAAATAACTTATAGAACAGAAGTAGTTAATTTAGAGTTTTTAATTTTAAGCTATTAACAAAATTCTGATCTTCAAGTAAATAACTTAAGGAACTAAAGTATTAGTTAGAAGATTTTGATTTTAAATTGCTACAAAATTCTGTTCTTCAAGTAAATAACTTATAGAACAAAAGTAGTTATTTTAGAGTTTTTAATTTTAAACTATTAACAACATTCTGATCTTCAAGTAAATAACTTATAGAAGAGAAGTAGTTAATTTAGAGTTTTTAATTTTAAACTATTAACAAAATGCAGATCTTCAAGTAAATAACTTAAAGAACTAAAGTATTAGTTTGAAGATCTCGATTTTAATTTGTCTACAAATTTCTGTTCTTTAAGTAAAAAACTAAAAGAACAAAAGTAGTTAGTTTATAGCTTTAATTTGAAACTATTAACAAAATAGTGATTTTCAAATAAATAACTTATAGACCAGAAGTAGTTAACTTAGAGTTTTTAATTTTAAACTATTATCAAAATGCTGAATTTCAAGTAAATAACTTATAGAACAGAAGTAGTTAATTTAGAGTTTTTAATTTTAAACTAATAACAAAATGCAGATCTTCAAGTAAATAACTTATAGAACAAAAGTAATTATTTTAGGGTTTTCAATTTTAAACTATTAACAATATTCTGATCTTCAAGTAAATAACTTATAGAACAGAAGTGGTTAATTTAGAGTTTTTAATTTTAAACTATTAACAAAATGCAGATCTTCAAGTAAATAACTTATAGAACAAAAATAGTTATTTTAGGGTTTTCAATTTTAAACTATTAGCAAAATTCTAATCTTCAAGTAAATAACTTAAAGAACTAAAGTATTAGTTAGAAGATTTTGATTTTACATTGCTACAAAATTCTGTTCTTCAAGTAAATAACTTATAAAACAAAAGTAGTTATTTTAGAGTTTTTAATTTTAAACTATTAACAAATGCAGATCTTCAAGTAAATAACTTAAAGAACTAAAGTATTAGTGTGAAGATTTCGATTTTAAATTGTCTAGAAATTTCTGTTCTTTAAGTAAATAATATATAGAACAGAAGTAGTTAATTTAGAGTTTTTAATTTTAAACTATTAACAAAATGCAGATCTTCAAGTAAATAACTTATAGAACAAAAGTAGTTATTTTAGGGTTTTCAATTTTAAACTATTAGCAAAATTCTGATCTTCAAGTAAATAACTTAAAGAACTAAAGTATTAGTTAGAAGATTTTGATTTTACATTGCTACACAATTCTGTTCTTCAAGTAAATAACTTATAGAACAAAGGTAGTTATTTTAGAGTTTTCAATTTTAAACTATTAACAAAATTCTGATCTTCATGTAAATAACTTATAGAACAGAAGTAGTTAATTTAGAGTTTTTAATTTTAAGCTATTAACAAAATTCTGATCTTCAAGTAAATAACTTAAGGAACTAAAGTATTAGTTAGAAGATTTTGATTTTAAATTGCTATAAAATTCTGTTCTTCAAGTAAATAACTTATAGAACATAAGTAGTTATTTTAGAGTTTTCAATTTTAAACTATTAACAACATTCTGATCTTCAAGTAAATAACTTATAGAACAGAAGTAGTTAATTTAGAGTTTTTAATTTTAAACTATTAACAAAATGCAGATCTTCAAGTAAATAACTTAAAGAACTAAAGTATTAGTTAGAAGATTTTGATTTTAAATTGCTATAAAATTCTGTTCTTCAAGTAAATAACTTATAGAACATAAGTAGTTATTTTAGAGTTTTCAATTTTAAACTATTAACAACATTCTGATCTTCAAGTAAATAACTTATAGAACAGAAGTAGTTATTTTAGAGTTTTCAATTTTAAACTATTAACAAAATTCTAATCTTCAAGTAAATAACTTAAAGAACTAAAGTATTAGTTAGAAGATTTTGATTTTACATTGCTACAAAATTCTGTTCTTCAAGTAAATAACTTATAAAACAAAAGTAGTTATTTTAGAGTTTTTAATTTTAAACTATTAACAGTATTCTGATCTTCAAGTAAATAACTTATAGAACAGAAGTAGTTAATTTAGAGTTTTTAATTTTAAACTATTAACAAAATTCTGATCTTCAAGTAAATAACTTATTGAACAAAAATAGTTATTTTAGGGTTTTCAATTTTAAACTATTAACAAAATACGGATCTTCATGAAATTAACTTATAGAACAGAAGTAGTTAATTTAGAGTTTTTAATGTTATACTATTAACAAAATGCAGATCTTCAAGTAAATAACTTATAGAACAAAAGTAGTTATTTTAGGGTTTTCAATTTTAAACTATTAACAAAATTCTGATCTTCAAGTAAATAACTTAAGGAACTAAAGTATTAGTTAGAAGATTTTGATTTTAAATTGCTACAAAATTCTGTTCTACAAATAAATAACTTATAGAACAAAAGTAATTATTTTAGGGTTTTCAATTTTAAACTATTAACAATATTCTGATCTTCAAGTAAATAACTTATAGAACAGAAGTGGGTAATTTAGAGTTTTTAATTTTAAACTATTAACAAAATGCAGATCTTTAAGTAAATAACTTATAGAACAAAAATAGTTATTTTAGGGTTTTCAATTTTAAACTATTAGCAAAATTCAAATCTTCAAGTAAATAACTTAAAGAACTAAAGTATTAGTTAGAAGATTTTGATTTTACATTGCTACAAAATTCTGTTCTTCAAGTAAATAACTTATAAAACAAAAGTAGTTATTTTAGGGTTTTCAATTTTAAACTTATAACAAAATTCTGATCTTCATGTAAATAACTTATAGAACAGAAGTAGTTAATCAAGAGTTTTTAATTTTAAACTATTAACAAAATGCAGATCTTCAAGTAAATAACTTATAGAACAAAAATAGTTATTTTAGGGTTTTCAATTTTAAACTATTAACAAAATTCTGATCTTCATGTAAATAACTTATAGAACAGAAGTAGTTAATTTAGAGTTTTTAATTTTAAGCTATTAACAAAATTCTGATCTTCAAGTAAATAACTTAAGGAACTAAAGTATTAGTTAGAAGATTTTGATTTTAAATTGCTACAAAATTCTGTTCTTCAAGTAAATAACTTATAGAACAAAAGTAGTTATTTTAGAGTTTTTAATTTTAAACTATTAACAACATTCTGATCTTCAAGTAAATAACTTATAGAAGAGAAGTAGTTAATTTAGAGTTTTTAATTTTAAACTATTAACAAAATGCAGATCTTCAAGTAAATAACTTAAAGAACTAAAGTATTAGTTTGAAGATCTCGATTTTAATTTGTCTACAAATTTCTGTTCTTTAAGTAAAAAACTAAAAGAACAAAAGTAGTTAGTTTATAGCTTTAATTTGAAACTATTAACAAAATAGTGATTTTCAAATAAATAACTTATAGACCAGAAGTAGTTAACTTAGAGTTTTTAATTTTAAACTATTATCAAAATGCTGAATTTCAAGTAAATAACTTATAGAACAGAAGTAGTTAATTTAGAGTTTTTAATTTTAAACTAATAACAAAATGCAGATCTTCAAGTAAATAACTTATAGAACAAAAGTAATTATTTTAGGGTTTTCAATTTTAAACTATTAACAATATTCTGATCTTCAAGTAAATAACTTATAGAACAGAAGTGGTTAATTTAGAGTTTTTAATTTTAAACTATTAACAAAATGCAGATCTTCAAGTAAATAACTTATAGAACAAAAATAGTTATTTTAGGGTTTTCAATTTTAAACTATTAGCAAAATTCTAATCTTCAAGTAAATAACTTAAAGAACTAAAGTATTAGTTAGAAGATTTTGATTTTACATTGCTACAAAATTCTGTTCTTCAAGTAAATAACTTATAAAACAAAAGTAGTTATTTTAGAGTTTTTAATTTTAAACTATTAACAAATGCAGATCTTCAAGTAAATAACTTAAAGAACTAAAGTATTAGTGTGAAGATTTCGATTTTAAATTGTCTAGAAATTTCTGTTCTTTAAGTAAATAATATATAGAACAGAAGTAGTTAATTTAGAGTTTTTAATTTTAAACTATTAACAAAATGCAGATCTTCAAGTAAATAACTTATAGAACAAAAGTAGTTATTTTAGGGTTTTCAATTTTAAACTATTAGCAAAATTCTGATCTTCAAGTAAATAACTTAAAGAACTAAAGTATTAGTTAGAAGATTTTGATTTTACATTGCTACACAATTCTGTTCTTCAAGTAAATAACTTATAGAACAAAGGTAGTTATTTTAGAGTTTTCAATTTTAAACTATTAACAAAATTCTGATCTTCATGTAAATAACTTATAGAACAGAAGTAGTTAATTTAGAGTTTTTAATTTTAAGCTATTAACAAAATTCTGATCTTCAAGTAAATAACTTAAGGAACTAAAGTATTAGTTAGAAGATTTTGATTTTAAATTGCTATAAAATTCTGTTCTTCAAGTAAATAACTTATAGAACATAAGTAGTTATTTTAGAGTTTTCAATTTTAAACTATTAACAACATTCTGATCTTCAAGTAAATAACTTATAGAACAGAAGTAGTTAATTTAGAGTTTTTAATTTTAAACTATTAACAAAATGCAGATCTTCAAGTAAATAACTTAAAGAACTAAAGTATTAGTTAGAAGATCTCGATTTTAATTTGTCTACAAATTTCTGTTCTTTAAGTAAAAAACTAAAAGAACAAAAGTAGTTAGTTTATAGCTTTAATTTGAAACTATTAACAAAATAGTGATTTTCAAATAAATAACTTATAGACCAGAAGTAGTTAACTTAGAGTTTTTAATTTTAAACTATTATCAAAATGCTGAATTTCAAGTAAATAACTTATAGAACAGAAGTAGTTAATTTAGAGTTTTTAATTTTAAAATAATAACAAAATGCAGATCTTCAAGTAAATAACTTATAGAACAAAAGTAAATATTTTAGGGTTTTCAATTTTAAACTATTAACAATATTCTGATCTTCAAGTAAATCACTTATAGAACAGATGTGGTTAATTTAGAGTTTTTAATTTTAAACTAATAACAAAATGCAGATCTTCAAGTAAATAACTTATAGAACAAAAGTAATTATTTTAGGGTTTTCAATTTTAAACTATTAGCAAAATTCTAATCTTCAAGTAAATAACTTAAAGAACTAAAGTATTAGTTAGAAGATTTTGATTTTACATTGCTACAAAATTCTGTTCTTCAAGTAAATAACTTATAAAACAAAAGTAGTTATTTTAGAGTTTTCAATTTTAAACTATTAACAGTATTCTGATCTTCAAGTAAATAACTTATAGAACAGAAGTAGTTAATTTAGAGTTTTTAATTTTAAACTATTAACAAAATGCAAATGTTCTAGTAAATAACTTATAGAACAAAAATAGTTATTTTAGGGTTTTCAATTTTAAACTATTAACAAAATACTGATCTTCATAAAATTAACTTATAGAACAGAAGTAGTTAATTTAGAGTTTTTAATTTTATACTATTAACAAAATGCAGATCTTCAAGTAAATAACTTATAGACAAAAGTAGTTATTTTAGGGTTTTCAATTTTAAACTGTTAACAAAATTCTGATCTTCAAGTAAATAACTTAAAGAACTAAAGTATTAGTTAGAAGATTTTGATTTTACATTGCTACACAATTCTGTTCTTCAAGTAAATAACTTATAGAACAAAGGTAGTTATTTTAGAGTTTTCAATTTTAAACTATTAACAATATTCTGATCTTCATGTAAATAACTTATAGAACAGAAGTAGTTAATTTAGAGTTTTTAATTTTAAACTATTAACAAAATGCAGATCTTCAAGTAAATAACTTATAGAACAAAAGTAGTTATTTTAGGGTTTTCAATTTTAAACTATTAACAAAATTCTGATCTTCAAGTAAATAACTTAAGGAATCAAAGTATTAGTTTGAAGATTATGATTTTAAATTGTCTACATAATTCTGTTCTTTAAGTAATTAACTAAAAGAACAAAAGTAGTTAGATTGTAGCTTTAATTTTAAACTATTAACAAAATGCAGATCTTCAAGTAAATAACTTATAGAACAAGAGAAGTTATTTTAAGGTTTTCAATATTAAACTATTAACAAAATTCTGATCTTCATGTAAATAACTTATAGAACTGAAGTAGTTAATTTAGAGTTTTTAATTTTAAACTATTAACAAAATGCAGATCTTCAAGTAAATAACTTAAAGAACTAAAGTATTAGTGTGAAGATTTCGATTTTAAATTGTCTACAAATTTCTGTTCTTTAAGTAAATAACATATAGAACAGAAGTAGTTAATTTAGAGTTTTTAATTTTAAACTATTAACAAAATGCAGATCTTCAAGTAAATAACTTATAGAACAAAAGTGGTTATTTTAGGGTTTTCAATTTTAAACTATTAGCAAAATTCTGATCTTCAAGTAAATAACTTAAAGAACTAAAGTATTAGTTAGAAGATTTTGATTTTACATTGCTACACAATTCTGTTCTTCAAGTAAATAACTTATAGAACAAAGGTAGTTATTTTAGAGTTTTCAATTTTAAACTATTAACAAAATTCTGATCTTCATGTAAATAACTTATAGAACAAAAGTAGTTATTTTAGAGTTTTCAATTTTAAACTATTAACAACATTCTGATCTTCAAGTAAATAACTTATAGAACAGAAGTAGTTAATTTAGAGTTTTTAATTTTAAACTATTAACAAAATGCAGATCTTCAAGTAAATAACTTAAAGAACTAAAGTATTAGTTTGAAGATCTCGATTTTAATTTGTCTACAAATTTCTGTTCTTTAAGTAAAAAACTAAAAGAACAAAAGTAGTTAGTTTATAGCTTTAATTTGAAACTATTAACAAAATAGTGATTTTCAAATAAATAACTTATAGACCAGAAGTAGTTAACTTAGAGTTTTTAATTTTAAACTAATATCAAAATGCTGAATTTCAAGTAAATAACTTATAGAACAGAAGTAGTTAATTTAGAGTTTTTAATTTTAAACTAATAACAAAATGCAGATCTTCAAGTAAATAACTTATAGAACAAAAGTAATTATTTTAGGGTTTTCAATTTTAAACTATTAACAATATTCTGATCTTCAAGTAAATAACTTATAGAACAGAAGTGGTTAATTTAGAGTTTTTAATTTTAAACTATTAACAAAATGCAGATCTTCAAGTAAATAACTTATAGAACAAAAATAGTTATTTTAGGGTTTTCAATTTTAAACTATTAGCAAAATTCTAATCTTCAAGTAAATAACTTAAAGAACTAAAGTATTAGTTAGAAGATTTTGATTTTACATTGCTACAAAATTCTGTTCTTCAAGTAAATAACTTATAAAACAAAAGTAGTTATTTTAGAGTTTTTAATTTTAAACTATTAACAGTATTCTGATCTTCAAGTAAATAACTTATAGAACAGAAGTAGTTAATTTAGAGTTTTTAATTTTAAACTATTAACAAAATTCTGATCTTCAAGTAAATAACTTATAGAACAAAAATAGTTATTTTAGGGTTTTCAATTTTAAACTATTAACAAAATACGGATCTTCATGAAATTAACTTATAGAACAGAAGTAGTTAATTTAGAGTTTTTAATGTTATACTATTAACAAAATGCAGATCTTCAAGTAAATAACTTATAGAACAAAAGTAGTTATTTTAGGGTTTTCAATTTTAAACTATTAACAAAATTCTGATCTTCAAGTAAATAACTTAAGGAACTAAAGTATTAGTTAGAAGATTTTGATTTTAAATTGCTACAAAATTCTGTTCTACAAATAAATAACTTATAGAACAAAAGTAATTATTTTAGGGTTTTCAATTTTAAACTATTAACAATATTCTGATCTTCAAGTAAATAACTTATAGAACAGAAGTGGGTAATTTAGAGTTTTTAATTTTAAACTATTAACAAAATGCAGATCTTTAAGTAAATAACTTATAGAACAAAAATAGTTATTTTAGGGTTTTCAATTTTAAACTATTAACAAAATTCTGATCTTCATGTAAATAACTTATAGAACAGAAGTAGTTAATTTAGAGTTTTTAATTTTAAGCTATTAACAAAATTCTGATCTTCAAGTAAATAACTTAAGGAACTAAAGTATTAGTTAGAAGATTTTGATTTTAAATTGCTACAAAATTCTGTTCTTCAAGTAAATAACTTATAGAACAAAAGTAGTTATTTTAGAGTTTTTAATTTTAAACTATTAACAACATTCTGATCTTCAAGTAAATAACTTATAGAACAGAAGTAGTTAATTTAGAGTTTTTAATTTTAAACTATTAACAAAATGCAGATCTTCAAGTAAATAACTTAAAGAACTAAAGTATTAGTTTGAAGATCTCGATTTTAATTTGTCTACAAATTTCTGTTCTTTAAGTAAAAAACTAAAAGAACAAAAGTAGTTAGTTTATAGCTTTAATTTGAAACTATTAACAAAATAGTGATTTTCAAATAAATAACTTATAGACCAGAAGTAGTTAACTTAGAGTTTTTAATTTTAAACTATTATCAAAATGCTGAATTTCAAGTAAATAACTTATAGAACAGAAGTAGTTAATTTAGAGTTTTTAATTTTAAACTAATAACAAAATGCAGATCTTCAAGTAAATAACTTATAGAACAAAAGTAATTATTTTAGGGTTTTCAATTTTAAACTATTAACAATATTCTGATCTTCAAGTAAATAACTTATAGAACAGAAGTGGTTAATTTAGAGTTTTTAATTTTAAACTATTAACAAAATGCAGATCTTCAAGTAAATAACTTATAGAACAAAAATAGTTATTTTAGGGTTTTCAATTTTAAACTATTAGCAAAATTCTAATCTTCAAGTAAATAACTTAAAGAACTAAAGTATTAGTTAGAAGATTTTGATTTTACATTGCTACAAAATTCTGTTCTTCAAGTAAATAACTTATAAAACAAAAGTAGTTATTTTAGAGTTTTTAATTTTAAACTATTAACAGTATTCTGATCTTCAAGTAAATAACTTATAGAACAGAAGTAGTTAATTTAGAGTTTTTAATTTTAAACTATTAACAAAATCCTGATCTTCAAGTAAATAACTTATAGAACAAAAATAGTTATTTTAGGGTTTTCAATTTTAAACTATTAACAAAATACGGATCTTCATGAAATTAACTTATAGAACAGAAGTAGTTAATTTAGAGTTTTTACTGTTATACTATTAACAAAATGCAGATCTTCAAGTAAATAACTTATAGAACAAAAGTAGTTATTTTAGGGTTTTCAATTTTAAACTATTAACAAAATTCTGATCTTCAAGTAAATAACTTAAGGAACTAAAGTATTAGTTAGAAGATTTTGATTTTAAATTGCTACAAAATTCTGTTCTACAAATAAATAACTTATAGAACAATAGTAATTATTTTAGGGTTTTCAATTTTAAACTATTAACATAATTCTGATCTTCAAGTAAATAACTTATAGAACAGAAGTAGTTAATTTAGAGTTTTTAATTTTAAACTATTAACAAAATCTAGATCTTCAAGTAAATAACTTATAGAACAAACGTAGTTATTTTAGTATTTTCAATTTTGAACTATTAACAAAATTCTGATCTTCAAATAAATAACTTAAAGAACTAAAGTATTAGTTTGAAGATTTTGATTTTAAATTGTCTACATATTTCTGTTCTTTAAGTAATTAACTAAAAGAACAAAAGTAGTTAGATTATAGCTTTAATTTTAAACTATTAACAAAATGCAGATCTTCAAGTAAATAACTTATAGAACAAAAGAAGTTATTTTAGGGTTGTCAATTTTAAACTATTAACAAAATGCAGATGTTCAAGTAAATAACTTAAAGAACTAAAGTATTAGTGTGAAGATTTCGATTTTAAATTGTCTACAAATTTCTGTTCTTTAAGTAAATAACATATAGAACAGAAGTAGTTAATTTAGAGTTTTTAATTTTAAACTATTAACAAAATGCAGATCTTCAAGTAAATAACTTATAGAACAAAAGTAGTTATTTTAGGGTTTTCAATTTTAAACTATTAGCAAAATTCTGATCTTCAAGTAAATAACTTAAAGAACTAAAGTATTAGTTAGAAGATTTTGATTTTACATTGCTACAAAATTCTGTTCTTCAAGTAAATAACTTATAGAACAAAAGTAGTTATTTTAGAGTTTTCAATTTTAAACTATTAACAGTATTCTGATCTTCAAATAAATAACTTATAGAACAGAAGTAGTTCAATTAGAGTTTTTAATTTTAAACTATTAACAAAATGCAGATCTTCAAGTAAATAACTTATAGAACAAAAGTAGTTATTTTAGGGTTTTCAATTTTAAACTATTAACAAAATTCTGATCTTCATGTAAATAACTTATAGAACAGAAGTAGTTAATTTAGAGTTTTTAATTTTAAACTATTAACAAAATGCAGATCTTCAAGTAAATAACTTATAGAACAAAAGTAGTTATTTTAGAGTTTTCAATTTTAAACTATTAACAACATTCTGATCTTCAAGTAAATAACTTATAGAACAGAAGTAGTTAATTTAGAGTTTTTAATTTTAAGCTATTAACAAAATGCAGATCTTCAAGTAAATAACTTAAAGAACTAAAGTATTAGTTTGAAGATCTCGATTTTAATTTGTCTACAAATTTCTGTTCTTTAAGTAAAAAACTAAAAGAACAAAAGTAGTTAGTTTATAGCTTTAATTTGAAACTATTAACAAAATAGTGATTTTCAAATAAATAACTTATAGACCAGAAGTAGTTAACTTAGAGTTTTTAATTTTAAACTATTATCAAAATGCTGAATTTCAAGTAAATAACTTATAGAACAGAAGTAGTTAATTTAGAGTTTTTAATTTTAAACTAATAACAAAATGCAGATCTTCAAGTAAATAACTTATAGAACAAAAGTAATTATTTTAGGGTTTTCAATTTTAAACTATTAACAATATTCTGATCTTCAAGTAAATAACTTATAGAACAGAAGTGGGTAATTTGGAGTTTTTAATTTTAAACTATTAACAAAATGCAGATCTTTAAGTAAATAACTTATAGAACAAAAATAGTTATTTCAGGGTTTTCAATTTTAAACTATTAGCAAAATTCAAATCTTCAAGTAAATAACTTAAAGAACTAAAGTATTAGTTAGAAGATTTTGATTTTACATTGCTACAAAATTCTGTTCTTCAAGTAAATAACTTATAAAACAAAAGTAGTTATTTTAGGGTTTTCAATTTTAAACTTATAACAAAATTCTGATCTTCATGTAAATAACTTATAGAACAGAAGTAGTTAATCAAGAGTTTTTAATTTTAAACTATTAACAAAATGCAGATCTTCAAGTAAATAACTTATAGAACAAAAATAGTTATTTTAGGGTTTTCAATTTTAAACTATTAACAAAATTCTGATCTTCATGTAAATAACTTATAGAAGAGAAGTAGTTAATTTAGAGTTTTTAATTTTAAGCTATTAACAAAATTCTGATCTTCAAGTAAATAACTTAAGGAACTAAAGTATTAGTTAGAAGATTTTGATTTTAAATTGCTACAAAATTCTGTTCTTCAAGTAAATAAGTTATAGAACAAAAGTAGTTATTTTAGAGTTTTCAATTTTAAACTATTAACAACATTCTGATCTTCAAGTAAATAACTTATAGAACAGAAGTAGTTAATTTAGAGTTTTTAATTTTAAGCTATTAACAAAATGCAGATCTTCAAGTAAATAACTTAAAGAACTAAAGTATTAGTTTGAAGATCTCGATTTTAATTTGTCTACAAATTTCTGTTCTTTAAGTAAAAAACTAAAAGAACAAAAGTAGTTAGTTTATAGCTTTAATTTGAAACTATTAACAAAATAGTGATTTTCAAATAAATAACTTATAGACCAGAAGTAGTTAACTTAGAGTTTTTAATTTTAAACTATTATCAAAATGCTGAATTTCAAGTAAATAACTTATAGAACAGAAGTAGTTAATTTAGAGTTTTTAATTTTAAACTAATAACAAAATGCAGATCTTCAAGTAAATAACTTATAGAACAAAAGTAATTATTTTAGGGTTTTCAATTTTAAACTATTAACAATATTCTGATCTTCAAGTAAATAACTTATAGAACAGAAGTGGGTAATTTGGAGTTTTTAATTTTAAACTATTAACAAAATGCAGATCTTTAAGTAAATAACTTATAGAACAAAAATAGTTATTTCAGGGTTTTCAATTTTAAACTATTAGCAAAATTCAAATCTTCAAGTAAATAACTTAAAGAACTAAAGTATTAGTTAGAAGATTTTGATTTTACATTGCTACAAAATTCTGTTCTTCAAGTAAATAACTTATAAAACAAAAGTAGTTATTTTAGGGTTTTCAATTTTAAACTTATAACAAAATTCTGATCTTCATGTAAATAACTTATAGAACAGAAGTAGTTAATCAAGAGTTTTTAATTTTAAACTATTAACAAAATGCAGATCTTCAAGTAAATAACTTATAGAACAAAAATAGTTATTTTAGGGTTTTCAATTTTAAACTATTAACAAAATTCTGATCTTCATGTAAATAACTTATAGAAGAGAAGTAGTTAATTTAGAGTTTTTAATTTTAAGCTATTAACAAAATTCTGATCTTCAAGTAAATAACTTAAGGAACTAAAGTATTAGTTAGAAGATTTTGATTTTAAATTGCTACAAAATTCTGTTCTTCAAGTAAATAAGTTATAGAACAAAAGTAGTTATTTTAGAGTTTTCAATTTTAAACTATTAACAACATTCTGATCTTCAAGTAAATAACTTATAGAACAGAAGTAGTTAATTTAGAGTTTTTAATTTTAAGCTATTAACAAAATGCAGATCTTCAAGTAAATAACTTAAAGAACTAAAGTATTAGTTTGAAGATCTCGATTTTAATTTGTCTACAAATTTCTGTTCTTTAAGTAAAAAACTAAAAGAACAAAAGTAGTTAGTTTATAGCTTTAATTTGAAACTATTAACAAAATAGTGATTTTCAAATAAATAACTTATAGACCAGAAGTAGTTAACTTAGAGTTTTTAATTTTAAACTATTATCAAAATGCTGAATTTCAAGTAAATAACTTATAGAACATAAGTAGTTAATTTAGAGTTTTTAATTTTAAACTAATAACAAAATGCAGATCTTCAAGTAAATAACTTATAGAACAAAAGTAATTATTTTAGGGTTTTCAATTTTAAACTATTAACAATATTCTGATCTTCAAGTAAATAACTTATAGAACAGAAGTGGGTAATTTAGAGTTTTTAATTTTAAACTATTAACAAAATGCAGATCTTTAAGTAAATAACTTATAGAACAAAAATAGTTATTTCAGGGTTTTCAATTTTAAACTATTAGCAAAATTCAAATCTTCAAGTAAATAACTTAAAGAACTAAAGTATTAGTTAGAAGATTTTGATTTTACATTGCTACAAAATTCTGTTCTTCAAGTAAATAACTTATAAAACAAAAGTAGTTATTTTAGGGTTTTCAATTTTAAACTTATAACAAAATTCTGATCTTCATGTAAATAACTTATAGAACAGAAGTAGTTAATCAAGAGTTTTTAATTTTAAACTATTAACAAAATGCAGATCTTCAAGTAAATAACTTATAGAACAAAAATAGTTATTTTAGGGTTTTCAATTTTAAACTATTAACAAAATTCTGATCTTCATGTAAATAACTTATAGAACAGAAGTAGTTAATTTAGAGTTTTTAATTTTAAGCTATTAACAAAATTCTGATCTTCAAGTAAATAACTTAAGGAACTAAAGTATTAGTTAGAAGATTTTGATTTTAAATTGCTACAAAATTCTGTTCTTCAAGTAAATAACTTATAGAACAAAAGTAGTTATTTTAGAGTTTTCAATTTTAAACTATTAACAACATTCTGATCTTCAAGTAAATAACTTATAGAACAGAAGTAGTTAATTTAGAGTTTTTAATTTTAAGCTATTAACAAAATGCACATCTTCAAGTAAATAACTTAAAGAACTAAAGTATTAGTTTGAAGATCTCGATTTTAATTTGTCTACAAATTTCTGTTCTTTAAGTAAAAAACTAAAAGAACAAAAGTAGTTAGTTTATAGCTTTAATTTGAAACTATTAACAAAATAGTGATTTTCAAATAAATAACTTATAGACCAGAAGTAGTTAACTTAGAGTTTTTAATTTTAAACTATTATCAAAATGCTGAATTTCAAGTAAATAACTTATAGAACAGAAGTAGTTAATTTAGAGTTTTTAATTTTAAACTAATAACAAAATGCAGATCTTCAAGTAAATAACTTATAGAACAAAAGTAATTATTTTAGGGTTTTCAATTTTAAACTAATAACAATATTCTGATCTTCAAGTAAATAACTTATAGAACAGAAGTGGGTAATTTAGAGTTTTTAATTTTAAACTATTAACAAAATGCAGATCTTTAAGTAAATAACTTATAGAACAAAAATAGTTATTTTAGGGTTTTCAATTTTAAACTATTAGCAAAATTCAAATCTTCAAGTAAATAACTTAAAGAACTAAAGTATTAGTTAGAAGATTTTGATTTTACATTGCTACAAAATTCTGTTCTTCAAGTAAATAACTTATAAAACAAAAGTAGTTATTTTAGGGTTTTCAATTTTAAACTTATAACAAAATTCTGATCTTCATGTAAATAACTTATAGAACAGAAGTAGTTAATCAAGAGTTTTTAATTTTAAACTATTAACAAAATGCAGATCTTCAAGTAAATAACTTATAGAACAAAAATAGTTATTTTAGGGTTTTCAATTTTAAACTATTAACAAAATTCTGATCTTCATGTAAATAACTTATAGAACAGAAGTAGTTAATTTAGAGTTTTTAATTTTAAGCTATTAACAAAATTCTGATCTTCAAGTAAATAACTTAAGGAACTAAAGTATTAGTTAGAAGATTTTGATTTTAAATTGCTACAAAATTCTGTTCTTCAAGTAAATAACTTATAGAACAAAAGTAGTTATTTTAGAGTTTTCAATTTTAAACTATTAACAACATTCTGATCTTCAAGTAAATAACTTATAGAACAGAAGTAGTTAATTTAGAGTTTTTAATTTTAAACTATTAACAAAATGCAGATCTTCAAGTAAATAACTTAAAGAACTAAAGTATTAGTTTGAAGATCTCGATTTTAATTTGTCTACAAATTTCTGTTCTTTAAGTAAAAAACTAAAAGAACAAAAGTAGTTAGTTTATAGCTTTAATTTGAAACTATTAACAAAATAGTGATTTTCAAATAAATAACTTATAGACCAGAAGTAGTTAACTTAGAGTTTTTAATTTTAAACTATTATCAAAATGCTGAATTTCAAGTAAATAACTTATAGAACAGAAGTAGTTAATTTAGAGTTTTTAATTTTAAACTAATAACAAAATGCAGATCTTCAAGTAAATAACTTATAGAACAAAAGTAATTATTTTAGGGTTTTCAATTTTAAACTATTAACAATATTCTGATCTTCAAGTAAATAACTTATAGAACAGAAGTGGTTAATTTAGAGTTTTTAATTTTAAACTATTAACAAAATGCAGATCTTCAAGTAAATAACTTATAGAACAAAAATAGTTATTTTAGGGTTTTCAATTTTAAACTATTAGCAAAATTCTAATCTTCAAGTAAATAACTTAAAGAACTAAAGTATTAGTTAGAAGATTTTGATTTTACATTGCTACAAAATTCTGTTCTTCAAGTAAATAACTTATAAAACAAAAGTAGGTATTTTAGAGTTTTTAATTTTAAACTATTAACAGTATTCTGATCTTCAAGTAAATAACTTATAGAACAGAAGTAGTTAATTTAGAGTTTTTAATTTTAAACTATTAACAAAATTCTGATCTTCAAGTAAATAACTTATAGAACAAAAATAGTTATTTTAGGGTTTTCAATTTTAAACTATTAACAAAATACGGATCTTCATGAAATTAACTTATAGAACAGAAGTAGTTAATTTAGAGTTTTTAATGTTATACTATTAACAAAATGCAGATCTTCAAGTAAATAACTTATAGAACAAAAGTAGTTATTTTAGGGTTTTCAATTTTAAACTATTAACAAAATTCTGATCTTCAAGTAAATAACTTAAGGAACTAAAGTATTAGTTAGAAGATTTTGATTTTAAATTGCTACAAAATTCTGTTCTACAAGTAAATAACTTATAGAACAAAAATAGTTATTTTAGGGTTTTCAATTTTAAACTATTAACAAAATAGTGATTTTCAAATAAATAACTTATAGACCAGAAGTAGTTAACTTAGAGTTTTTAATTTTAAACTATTATCAAAATGCTGAATTTCAAGTAAATAACTTATAGAACAGAAGTAGTTAATTTAGAGCGTTTAATTTTAAACTAATAACAAAATGCAGATCTTCAATTAAAGAACTTATAGAACAAAAGTAATTATTTTAGGGTTTTCATTTTTAAACTATTAACAATATTCTGATCTTCAAGTAAATAACTTATAGAACAGAAGTGGGTAATTTAGAGTTTTTAATTTTAAACTATTAACAAAATGCAGATCTTTAAGTAAATAACTTATAGAACAAAAATAGTTATTTTAGGGTTTTCAATTTTAAACTATTAGCAAAATTCAAATCTTCAAGTAAATAACTTAAAGAACTAAAGTATTAGTTAGAAGATTTTGATTTTACATTGCTACAAAATTCTGTTCTTCAAGTAAATAACTTATAAAACAAAAGTAGTTATTTTAGGGTTTTCAATTTTAAACTTATAACAAAATTCTGATCTTCATGTAAATAACTTATAGAACAGAAGTAGTTAATCAAGAGTTTTTAATTTTAAACTATTAACAAAATGCAGATCTTCAAGTAAATAACTTATAGAACAAAAATAGTTATTTTAGGGTTTTCAATTTTAAACTATTAACAAAATTCTGATCTTCATGTAAATAACTTATAGAACAGAAGTAGTTAATTTAGAGTTTTTAATTTTAAGCTATTAACAAAATTCTGATCTTCAAGTAAATAACTTATAGAACAAAAGTAGTTATTTTAGAGTTTTCAATTTTAAACTATTAACAACATTCTGATCTTCAAGTAAATAACTTATAGAACAGAAGTAGTTAATTTAGAGTTTTTAATTTTAAACTATTAACAAAATGCAGATCTTCAAGTAAATAACTTAAAGAACTAAAGTATTAGTTTGAAGATCTCGATTTTAATTTGTCTACATATTTCTGTTCTTTAAGTAAAAAACTAAAAGAACAAAAGTAGTTAGTTTATAGCTTTAATTTGAAACTATTAACAAAATAGTGATTTTCAAATAAATAACTTATAGACCAGAAGTAGTTAACTTAGAGTTTTTAATTTTAAACTATTATCAAAATGCTGAATTTCAAGTAAATAACTTATAGAACAGAAGTAGTTAATTTAGAGTTTTTAATTTTAAACTAATAACAAAATGCAGATCTTCAAGTAAATAACTTATAGAACAAAAGTAATTATTTTAGGGTTTTCAATTTTAAACTATTAACAAAATGCAGATCTTCAAGTAAATAACTTATAGAACAAAAATAGTTATTTTAGGGTTTTCAATTTTAAACTATTAGCAAAATTCTAATCTTCAAGTAAATAACTTAAAGAACTAAAGTATTAGTTAGAAGATTTTGATTTTACATTGCTACAAAATTCTGTTCTTCAAGTAAATAACTTATAAAACAAAAGTAGTTATTTTAGAGTTTTTAATTTTAAACTATTAACAGTATTCTGATCTTCAAGTAAATAACTTATAGAACAGAAGTAGTTAATTTAGAGTTTTTAATTTTAAACTATTAACAAAATTCTGATCTTCAAGTAAATAACTTATAGAACAAAAATAGTTATTTTAGGGTTTTCAATTTTAAACTATTAACAAAATACGGATCTTCATGAAATTAACTTATAGAACAGAAGTAGTTAATTTAGAGTTTTTAATGTTATACTATTAACAAAATGCACATCTTCAAGTAAATAACTTATAGAACAAAAGTAGTTATTTTAGGGTTTTCAATTTTAAACTATTAACAAAATTCTGATCTTCAAGTAAATAACTTAAGGAACTAAAGTATTAGTTAGAAGATTTTGATTTTAAATTGCTACAAAATTCTGTTCTACAAGTAAATAACTTATAGAACAAAAATAGTTATTTTAGGGTTTTCAATTTTAAACTATTAACAAAATTCTGATCTTCAAGTAAATAACTTATAGAACAGATGTTGTTAATTTAGAGTTTTTAATTTTAAACTATTAACAAAATCCAGATCTTCAATTAAATAACTTATAGAACAAACGTAGTCATTTTAGTATTTTCAATTTTGAACTATTAACAAAATGCTGATCTTCAAGTAAATAACTTATAGAACAGAAGTAGTTAATTTAGAGTTTTTAATTTTAAACTAATAACAAAATGCAGATCTTCAAGTAAATAACTTATAGAACAAAAGTAAATATTTTAGGGTTTTCAAATTTAAACTATTAACAAAATTCTGATCTTCAAGTAAATAACTTATAGAACAGAAGTAGTTAATTTAGAGTTTTTAATTTTAAACTATTAACAAAATCTAGATCTTCAAGTAAATAACTTATAGAACAGAAGTAGTTATTTTAGTATTTTCAATTTTGAACTATTAACAAAATTCTGATCTTCAAGTAAATAACTTAAAGAACTAAAGAAGTTATTTTAGGGTTGTCAATTTTAAACTATTAACAAAATTCTGATCTTCAAGTAAATAACTTAAAGAACTAAAGTATTAGTGTGAAGATTTCGATTTTAAATTGTATACAAATTTCTGTTCTTTAAGTAAATAACTAAAAGAACAAAAGTAGTTAGTTTATTGGTTTACTTTTAAACTATTAACAAAATACTGATTTTCAAGTAAATAACTTATAGACCAGAAGTAGTTAATTTAGAGTTTTTAATTTTAAACTATTAACAAAATGCTGATCTTCAATTAAATAACTTATAGAACAGAAGTAGTTAATTTAGAGTTTTTAATTTTAAACTATTAACTAAATGCAGATCTTCAAGTAAATAACTTATAGAACAAAAGTAGTTATTTTAGGGTTTTCAATTTTAAACTATTAACAAAATTCTGATCTTCAAGTAAATAACTTATAGAACAGAAGTTGTTAATTTAGAGTTTTTAATTTTAAACTATTAACAAAATCCAGATCTTCAATTAAATAACTTATAGAACTTACGTTGTCATTTTAGTATTTTCAATTTTGAACTATTAACAAAATTCTGATCTTTAAGTAAATAACTTAAAGAACTAAAGTATTAGTTTGAAGATTTTGATTTTAAATTGTCTACATATTTCTGTTCTTTAAGTAAATAACTAAAAGAACAAAAGTAGTTAGATTATAGCTTTAATTTTAAACTATTAACAAAATGCAGAACTTCAAGTAAATAACTTATAGAACAAAAGTAGTTATTTTAGGGTTTTCAATTTTAAACTATTAGCAAAATTCTGATCTTCAAGTAAATAACTTAAACAACTAAAGTATTAGTTAGAAGATTTTGATTTACATTGCTACAAAATTCTGTTCTTCAAGTAAATAACTTATAGAACAAAAGTAGTTATTTTAGAGTTTTTAATTTTAAACTATTAACAATATTCTGATCTTCAAGTAAATAACTTATAGAACAGAAGTGGTTAATTTAGAGTTTTTAATTTTAAACTATTAACAAAATGCAGATCTTCAAGTAAATAACTTATAGAACAAAAGTAGTTATTTTAGGGTTTTCAATTTTAAACTATTAGCAAAATTCTGATCTTCAAGTAAATAACTTAAGGAACTAAAGTATTAGTTAGAAGATTTTGATTTTAAATTGTCTACATATTTCTGTTCTTTAAGTAAATAACTAAAAGAACAAAAGTAGTTAGATTATAGCTTTAATTTTAAACTATTAACAAAATGCAGATCTTCAAGTAAATAACTTAAACAACTAAAGTATTAGTTAGAAGATTTTGATTTTACATTGCTACAAAATTCTGTTCTTCAAGTAAATAACTTATAGAACAAAAGTAGTTATTTTAGGGTTTTCAATTTTAAACTATTAACAAAATTCTGATCTTCAAGTAAATAACTTAAGGAACTAAAGTATTAGTTAGAAGATTTTGATTTTAAATTGCTACAAAATTCTGTTCTACAAGTAAATAACTTATAGAACAAAAGTAGTTATTTTAGAGTTTTCAATTTTAAACTATTAACAAAATTCTGATCTTCAAGTAAATAACTTATAGAACAGAAGTTGTTAATTTAGAGTTTTTAATTTTAAACTATTAACAAAATCCAGATCTTCAATTAAATAACTTATAGAACAAACGTAGTCATTTTAGTATTTTCAATTTTGAACTATTAACAAAATTCTGATCTTCAAGTAAATAACTTAAAGAACTAAAGTATTAGTTTGAAGATTTTGATTTTAAATTGTCTACATATTTCTGTTCTTTAAGTAATTAACTAAAAGAACAAAAGTAATTAGATTATAGCTTTAATTTTAAACTATTAACAAAATGCAGATCTTCAAGTAAATAACTTATAGAACAAAAGAAGTTATTTTAGGGTTGTCAATTTTAAACTATTAACAAAATTCTGATCTTCATGTAAATAACTTATAGAACAGAAGTAGTTAATTTAGAGTTTTTAATTTTAAATTATTAACAAAATGCAGATCTTCAAGTAAATAACTTATAGAACAAAAGTAGATATTTTAGGGTTTTCAATTTTAAACTATTAACAAAATACTGATTTTCAAGTAAATAACTTATAGACCAGAAGTAGTTAATTTAGAGTTTTTAATTTTAAACTATTAACAAAATGCTGATCTTCAATTAAATAACTTATAGAACAGAAGTAGTTAATTTAGAGTTTTTAATTTTAAACTATTAACTAAATGCAGATCTTCAAGTAAATAACTTATAGAACAAAAGTAGTTATTTTAGGGTTTTCAATTTTAAACTATTAACAAAATTCTGATCTTCAAGTAAATAACTTAAAGAACTAAAGAAGTTGTTAATTTAGAGTTTTTAATTTTAAACTATTAACAAAATCCAGATCTTCAATTAAATAACTTATAGAACAAACGTAGTCATTTTAGTATTTTCAATTTTGAACTATTAACAAAATGCTGATCTTCAAGTAAATAACTTATAGAACAGAAGTAGTTAATTTAGAGTTTTTAATTTTAAACTAATAACAAAATGCAGATCTTCAAGTAAATAACTTATAGAACAAAAGTAATTATTTTAGGGTTTTTAAATTTAAACTATTAACAAAATTCTGATCTTCAAGTAAATAACTTATAGAACAGAAGTAGTTAATTTAGAGTTTTTAATTTTAAACTATTAACAAAATCTAGATCTTCAAGTAAATAACTTATAGAACAAACGTAGTTATTTTAGTATTTTCAATTTTGAACTATTAACAAAATTCTGATCTTCAAGTAAATAACTTAAAGAACTAAAGAAGTTATTTTAGGGTTGTCAATTTTAAACTATTAACAAAATTCTGATCTTCAAGTAAATAACTTAAAGAACTAAAGTATTAGTGTGAAGATTTCGATTTTAAATTGTATACAAATTTCTGTTCTTTAAGTAAATAACTAAAAGAACAAAAGTAGTTAGTTTATTGGTTTACTTTTAAACTATTAACAAAATACTGATTTTCAAGTAAATAACTTATAGACCAGAAGTAGTTAATTTAGAGTTTTTAATTTTAAACTATTAACAAAACGCTGATCTTCAATTAAATAACTTATAGAACAGAAGTAGTTAATTTAGAGTTTTTAATTTTAAACTATTAACTAAATGCAGATCTTCAAGTAAATAACTTATAGAACAAAAGTAGTTATTTTAGGGTTTTCAATTTTAAACTATTAACAAAATTCTGATCTTCAAGTAAATAACTTATAGAACAGAAGTTGTTAATTTAGAGTTTTTAATTTTAAACTATTAATAAAATCCAGATCTTCAATTAAATAACTTATAGAACAAACGTAGTCATTTTAGTATTTTCAATTTTGAACTATTAACAAAATTCTGATCTTTAAGTAAATAACTTAAAGAACTAAAGTAGTTAGATTATAGCTTTAATTTTAAACTATTAACAAAATGCAGATCTTCAAGTAAATAACTTATAGAACAAAAGTAGTTATTTTAGGGTTTTCAATTTTAAACTATTAGCAAAATTCTGATCTTCAAGTAAATAACTTAAACAACTAAAGTATTAGTTAGAAGATTTTGATTTTACATTGCTACAAAATTCTGTTCTTCAAGTAAATAACTTATAGAACAAAAGTAGTTATTTTAGAGTTTTCAATTTTAAACTATTAACAATATTCTGATCTTCAAGTAAATAACTTATAGAACAGAAGTGGTTAATTTAGAGTTTTTAATTTTAAACTATTAACAAAATGCAGATCTTCAAGTAAATAACTTATAGAACAAAAGTAGTTATTTTAGGGTTTTCAATTTTAAACTATTAGCAAAATTCTGATCTTCAAGTAAATAACTTAAGGAACTAAAGTATTAGTTAGAAGATTTTGATTTTACAATAGTCTACATATTTCTGTTCTTTAAGTAAATAACTAAAAGAACAAAAGTAGTTAGATTATAGCTTTAATTTTAAACTATTAACAAAATGCAGATCTTCAAGTAAATAACTTAAACAACTAAAGTATTAGTTAGAAGATTTTGATTTTACATTGCTACAAAATTCTGTTCTTCAAGTAAATAACTTATAGAACAAAAGTAGTTATTTTAGTATTTTCAATTTTGAACTATTAACAAAATGCTGATCTTCAAGTAAATAACTTAAGGAACTAAAGTATTAGTTAGAAGATTTTGATTTTAAATTGCTACAAAATTCTGTTCTACAAGTAAATAACTTATAGAACAAAAGTAGTTATTTTAGAGTTTTCAATTTTAAACTATTAACAATATTCTGATCTTCAAGTAAATAACTTATAGAACAGAAGTAGTTAATTTCGAGTTTTTAATTTTAAACTATTAACAAAATGCAGATCTTCAAGTAAATAACTTATAGAACAAAAGTAGTTATTTTAGAGTTTTCTATTTTAAACTATTAACAACATTCTGATCTTCAAGTAAATAACTTATAGAACAGAATTAGTTAATTTAGAGTTTTTAATTTTAAACTATTAACAAAATCCAGATCTTCAAGTAAATAACTTAAAGAACTAAAGTATTAGTGTGAAGATTTCGATTTTAAATTGTCTACAAATTTCTGTTCTTTAAGTAAATAACTAAAAGAACAAAAGTAGTTAGTTTATAGCTTTAATTTTAAACTATTAACAAAATTCTGATCTTCAAGTAAATAACTTATAGAACAGAAGTAGTTAATTTAGAGTTTTTAATTTTAAACAATTAACAAAATGCAGATCTTCAAGTAAATAACTTATAGAACAAAAGTAGTTATTTTAGGGTTTTCAATTTTAAACTATCAACAAAATTCTGATCTTCATGTAAATAACTTATAGAACAGAAGTAGTTAATTTAGAGTTTTTAATTTTAAACTATTAACAAAATGCAGATCTTCAAGTAAATAACTTATAGAACAAAAGTAGTTATTTTAGGGTTTTCAATTTTAAACTATTAAAAACAATTTGATCTTCAAGTAAATAATTTATAGAACAGAAGTAGTTAATTTAGAGTTTTTATTTTTAAACTATTAACAAAATGCAGATCTTCAAGTAAATAACTTATAGAACAAAAGTAGTTATTTTAGGGTTTTCAATTTTAAACAGTTAGCAAAATTCTGATCTTCAAGTAAATAACTTAAAGAACTAAAGTATTAGTTAGAAGATTTTGGTTTTAAATTGCTACAAAATTCTATTCTTCAAGTAAATAACTTATAGAACAAAAGTAGTTATGTTAGAGTTTTCAATTTTAAACTATTAACAATATTCTGATCTTCAAGTAAATAACTTATAGAACAGAAGTAGTTAATTCAGAGTTTTTAATTTTAAACTATTAACAAAATGCAGATCTTCAAGTAAATAACTTAAAGAACTAAAGTATTAGTTAGAAGATTTTGATTTTAAATTGCTAAAAAATTCTGTTCTTCACGTAAATAACTTATAGAACAAAAGTAGTTATTTTCGAGTTTTCAATTTTAAACTATTAACAAAATTCTGATCCTCAAGTAAATAACTTATAGAACAGAAGTAGTGAATTTAGAGTTTTTAATTTTAAACTATTAACAAAATGCAGATCTTCAAGTAAATAACATATAGAACAAAAGTAGTTATTTTAGAGTTTTCTATTTTAAACTATTAACAACATTTTTATTTTCAAGTAAATAACTTATAGAACAGAAGTAGTGAATTTAGAGTTTTTAATTTTAAACCATTAACAAAATTCTGATCTTCAAGTAAATAACTTAAAGAACAGAAGTTGTTAATTTAGAGTTTTTAATTTTACACTATTAACAAAATCCAGATCTTCAATTAAATAACTTATAGAACAAACGTAGTCATTTTAGTATTTTCAATTTTGAACTATTAACAAAATGCTGATCTTCAAGTAAATAACTTAAAGATCTAAAGTATTAGTTAGAAGATTTTGATTTTAAATTGCTAAAAAATTCTGTTCTTCACGTAAATAACTTATAGAACAAAAGTAGTTATTTTCGAGTTTTCAATTTTAAACTATTAACAAAATTCTGATCCTCAAGTAAATAACTTATAGAACAGAAGTAGTGAATTTAGAGTTTTTAATTTTAAACTATTAACAAAATGCAGATCTTCAAGTAAATAACATATAGAACAAAAGTAGTTATTTTAGAGTTTTCTATTTTAAACTATTAACAACATTCTTATTTTCAAGTAAATAACTTATAGAACAGAAGTAGTGAATTTAGAGTTTTTAATTTTAAACTATTAACAAAATTCTGATCTTCAAGTAAATAACTTAAAGAACAGAAGTTGTTAATTTAGAGTTTTTAATTTTACACTATTAACAAAATCCAGATCTTCAATTAAATAACTTATAGAACAAACGTAGTCATTTTAGTATTTTCAATTTTGAACTATTAACAAAATGCTGATCTTCAAGTAAATAACTTATAGAACAGAAGTAGTTAATTTAGAGTTTTTAATTTTAAACTATTAACTAAATGCAGATCTTCAAGTAAATAACTTATAGAACAAAAGTAGTTATTTTAGGGTTTTTAATTTTAAACTATTAACAAAATTCTGATCTTCAAGTAAATAACTTATAGAACAGAAGTTGTTAATTTAGAGTTTTTAATTTTAAACTATTAACAAAATCCAGATCTTCAATTAAATAACTTATAGAACAAACGTAGTCATTTTAGTATTTTCAATTTTGAACTATTAACAAAATGCTGATCTTCAAGTAAATAACTTATAGAGCAGAAGTAGTTAATTTAGAGTTTTTAATTTTAAACTAATAACAAAATGCAGATCTTCAAGTAAATAACTTATAGAACAAAAGTAATTATTTTAGGGTTTTCAAATTTAAACTATTAACAAAATTCTGATCTTCAAGTAAATAACTTATAGAACAGAAGTTGTTAATTTAGAGTTTTTAATTTTAAACTATTAACAAAATCCAGATCTTTAATTAAATAACTTATAGAACAAACGTAGTCATTTTAGTATTTTCAATTTTTAACTATTAACAAAATTCTGATCTTTAAGTATATAACTTAAAGAACTAAAGTATTAGTTTGAAAATTTTGATTTTAAATTGTCTACATATTTCTGTTCTTTAAGTAAATAACTAAAAGAACAAAAGTAGTTAGATTATAGCTTTAATTTTAAACTATTAACAAAATGCAGATCTTCAAGTAAATAACTTATAGAACAAAAGTAGTTATTTTAGGGTTTTCAATTTTAAACTATTAGCAAAATTCTGATCTTCAAGTAAATATCTTAAACAACTAAAGTATTAGTTAGAAGATTTTGATTTTACATTGCTACAAAATTGTGTTCTTCAAGTAAATAACTTATAGAACAAAAGTAGTTATTTTAGGGTTTTCAATTTTAAACTATTAACAAAATTCTGATCTTCAAGTAAATAACTTAAGGAACTAAAGTATTAGTTAGAAGATTTTCATTTTAAATTGCTACAAAATTCTGTTCTACAAGTAAATAACTTATAGAACAAAAGTAGTTATGTTAGAGTTTTCAATTTTAAACTATTAACAATATTCTGATCTTCAAGTAAATAACTTTTAGAACAGAAGTAGTTAATTTAGAGTTTTTAATTTTAAACTATTAACAAAATGCAGATCTTCAAGTAAATAACTTATAGAACAAAAGTAGTTATTTTAGAGTTTTCTATTTTAAACTATTAACAACATTCTGATCTTCAAGTAAATAACGTTTAAAACAGAATTAGTTAATTTAGAGTTTTTAATTTTAAACTATTAACAAAATCCAGATCTTCAAGTAAATAACTTAAAGAACTAAAGTATTAGTGTGAAGATTTCGATTTTAAATTGTCTACAAATTTCTGTTCTGTAAGTAAATAACTAAAAGAACAAAAGTAGTTAGTTTATAGCTTTAATTTTAAACTATTAACAAAATTCTGATCTTCAAGTAAATAACTTATAGAACAGAAGTAGTTAATTTAGAGTTTTTAATTTTAAACAATTAACAAAATGCAGATCTTCAAGTAAATAACTTATAGAACAAAACTAGTTGTTTTAGGGTTTTCAATTTTAAACTATCAACAAAATTCTGATCTTCATGTAAATAACTTATAGAACAGAAGTAGTTAATTTAGAGTTTTTAATTTTAAACTATTAACAAAATGCAGATCTTCAAGTAAATAACTTATAGAACAAAAGTAGTTATTTTAGGGTTTTCAATTTTAAACTATTAAAAACAATTTGATCTTCAAGTAAATAACTTATAGAACAGAAGTAGTTAATTTAGAGTTTTTATTTTTAAACTATTAACAAAATGCAGATCTTCAAGTAAATAACTTATAGAACAAAAGTAGTTATTTTAGGGTTTTCAATTTTAAACAGTTAGCAAAATTCTGATCTTCAAGTAAATAACTTAAAGAACTAAAGTATTAGTTAGAAGATTTTGGTTTTAAATTGCTACAAAATTCTATTCTTCAAGTAAATTACTTATAGAACAAAAGTAGTTATGTTAGAGTTTTCAATTTTAAACTATTAACAATATTCTGATCTTCAAGTAAATAACTTATAGAACAGAAGTAGTTAATTTAGAGTCTTTAATGTTAAACTATTAACAAAATGCAAATCTTCAAGTAAATAACTTATAGAACAGAAGTAGTTAATTCAGAGTTTTTAATTTTAAACTATTAACAAAATGCAGATCTTCAAGTAAATAACTTAAAGAACTAAAGTATTAGTTAGAAGATTTTGATTTTAAATTGCTAAAAAATTCTGTTCTTCACGTAAATAACTTATAGAACAAAAGTAGTTAATTCAGAGTTTTTAATTTTAAACTATTAACAAAATGCAGATCTTCAAGTAAATTACTTATAGAACAAAAGTAGTTATTTTAGGGTTTTCAATTTTAAACTATTAGCAAAATTCTGATCTTCAAGTAAATATCTTAAACAACTAAAGTATTAGTTAGAAGATTTTGATTTTACATTGCTACAAAATTGTGTTCTTCAAGTAAATAACTTATAGAACAAAAGTAGTTATTTTAGGGTTTTCAATTTTAAACTATTAACAAAATTCTGATCTTCAAGTAAATAACTTAAGGAACTAAAGTATTAGTTAGAAGATTTTGATTTTAAATTGCTACAAAATTCTGTTCTACAAGTAAATAACTTATAGAACAAAAGTAGTTATGTTAGAGTTTTCAATTTTAAACTATTAACAATATTCTGATCTTCAAGTAAATAACTTATAGAACAGAAGTAGTTAATTTAGAGTTTTTAATTTTAAACTATTAACAAAATGCAGATCTTCAAGTAAATAACTTATAGAACAAAAGTAGTTATTTTAGAGTTTTCTATTTTAAACTATTAACAACATTCTGATCTTCAAGTAAATAACGTATAAAACAGAATTAGTTAATTTAGAGTTTTTAATTTTAAACTATTAACAAAATCCAGATCTTCAAGTAAATAACTTAAAGAACTAAAGTATTAGTGTGAAGATTTCGATTTTAAATTGTCTACAAATTTCTGTTCTTTAAGTAAATAACTAAAAGAACAAAAGTAGTTAGTTTATAGCTTTAATTTTAAACTATTAACAAAATTCTGATCTTCAAGTAAATAACTTATAGAACAGAAGTAGTTAATTTAGAGTTTTTAATTTTAAACAATTAACAAAATGCAGATCTTCAAGTAAATAACTTATAGAACAAAACTAGTTGTTTTAGGGTTTTCAATTTTAAACGATCAACAAAATTCTGATCTTCATGTAAATAACTTATAGAACAGAAGTAGTTAATTTAGAGTTTTTAATTTTAAACTATTAACAAAATGCAGATCTTCAAGTAAATAACTTATAGAACAAAAGTAGTTATTTTAGGGTTTTCAATTTTAAACTATTAAAAACAATTTGATCTTTAAGTAAATAACTTATAGAACAGAAGTAGTTAATTTAGAGTTTTTATTTTTAAACTATTAACAAAATGCAGATCTTCAAGTAAATAACTTATAGAACAAAAGTTGTTATTTTAGGGTTTTCAATTTTAAACAGTTAGCAAAATTCTGATCTTCAAGTAAATAACTTAAAGAACTAAAGTATTAGTTAGAAGATTTTGGTTTTAAATTGCTACAAAATTCTATTCTTCAAGTAAATTACTTATAGAACAAAAGTAGTTATGTTAGAGTTTTCAATTTTAAACTATTAACAATATTCTGATCTTCAAGTAAATAACTTATAGAACAGAAGTAGTTAATTTAGAGTCTTTAATGTTAAACTATTAACAAAATGCAAATCTTCAAGTAAATAACTTATAGAACAGAAGTAGTTAATTCAGAGTTTTTAATTTTAAACTATTAACAAAATGCAGATCTTCAAGTAAATAACTTAAAGAACTAAAGTATTAGTTAGAAGATTTTGATTTTAAATTGCTAAAAAATTCTGTTCTTCACGTAAATAACTTTTAGAACAAAAGTAGTTATTTTCGAGTTTTCAATTTTAAACTATTAACAAAATTCTGATCCTCAAGTAAATAACTTATAGAACAGAAGTAGTGAATTTAGAGTTTTTAATTTTAAACTATTAACAAAATGCAGATCGTCAAGTAAATAACATATAGAACAAAAGTAGTTATTTTAGAGTTTTCTATTTTAAACTATTAACAACATTGTTATCTTCAAGTAAATAATTTATAGAACAGAAGTAGTGAATTTAGAGTTTTTAATTTTAAACTATTAACAAAATTCTGATTTTCAAGTAAATAACTTATGGAACTAAAGTATTAGTTAGAAGATTTTGATTTTAAATTGCTACAAAATTCTGTTCTACAAGTAAATAACTTATAGAACAAAAGTAGTTATTTTAGGGTTTTCAATTTTAAACTATTAACAAAATACTGATCTTCATGTAAATAACTTATAGAACAAAAGTAGTTACTTTAGGGTTTTCAATTTTAAACTATTAACAAAATTCTGATCTTCAAGTAAATAACTTAAGGAACTAAAGTATTAGTTAGAAGATTTTGATTTTAAATTGTCTACAAAATTCTGTTCTACAAGTAAATAACTTATAGAACAAAAGTAGTTATTTTAGGGTTTTCAATTTCAAACTATTAGCAAAATTCTGATCTTCAAGTAAATAACTTATAGAACAAAAGTAGTTATGTTAGAGTTTTCAATTTTAAACTATTAACAATATTCTGATCTTCAAGTAAATAACTTATAGAACAGAAGTAGTTAATTTAGAGTCTTTAATGTTAAACTATTAACAAAATGCAAATCTTCAAGTAAATAACTTATAGAACAGAAGTAGTTAATTCAGAGTTTTTAATTTTAAACTATTAACAAAATGCAGATCTTCAAGTAAATAACTTAAAGAACTAAAGTATTAGTTAGAAGATTTTGATTTTAAATTGCTAAAAAATTCTGTTCTTCACGTAAATAACTTATAGAACAAAAGTAGTTAATTCAGAGTTTTTAATTTTAAACTATTAACAAAATGCAGATCTTCAAGTAAATAACTTAAAGAACTAAAGTATTAGTTAGAAGATTTTGATTTTAAATTGCTAAAAAATTCTGTTCTTCACGTAAATAACTTATAGAACAAAAGTAGTTATTTTCGAGTTTTCAATTTTAAACTATTAACAAAATTCTGATCCTCAAGTAAATAACTTATAGAACAGAAGTAGTGAATTTAGAGTTTTTAATTTTAAACTATTAACAAAATGCAGATCGTCAAGTAAATAACATATAGAACAAAAGTAGTTATTTTAGAGTTTTCTATTTTAAACTATTAACAACATTGTTATCTTCAAGTAAATAATTTATAGAACAGAAGTAGTGAATTTAGAGTTTTTAATTTTAAACTATTAACAAAATTCTGATTTTCAAGTAAATAACTTAAGGAACTAAAGTATTAGTTAGAAGATTTTGATTTTAAATTGCTACAAAATTCTGTTCTACAAGTAAATAACTTATAGAACAAAAGTAGTTATTTTAGGGTTTTCAATTTTAAACTATTAACAAAATACTGATCTTCATGTAAATAACTTATAGAACAAAAGTAGTTACTTTAGGGTTTTCAATTTTAAACTATTAACAAAATTCTGATCTTCAAGTAAATAACTTAAGGAACTAAAGTATTAGTTAGAAGATTTTGATTTTAAATTGCTACAAAATTCTGTTCTACAAGTAAATAACTTATAGAACAAAAGTAGTTATTTTAGGGTTTTCAATTTTAAACTATTAGCAAAATTCTGATCTTCAAGTAAATAACTTAAAGAACTAAAGTATTAGTTAGAAGATTTTGATTTTACATTGCTACAAAATTCTGTTCTTCAAGTAAATAACTTATAGAACAAAAGTAGTTATTTTAGAGTTTTCAATTTTAAACTATTAACAATATTCTGATCTTCAAGTAAATAACTTATAGAACAAAAGTAGTTAACTTAGAGTTTTTAATTTTAAACTATTAACAAAATTCTGTTCTTCTAGTAAATAACTTATAGAACAAAAGTAGTTATTTTAGAGTTTTCAATTTTAAACTATTAACAAAATTCTGATCTTCAAGTAAATAACTTATAGAACAGAAGTAGTTAATTTAGAGTTTTTAATTTTAAACTATTAACAAAATGCAGATCTTCAAGTAAATAACTTATAGAACAAAAGTAGCTGTTTAGGGTTTTCAATTTTAAACTATTAACAAAATACTGATCTTCATATACTTAACTTATAGAACAGAAGTAGTTAATTTAGAGTTTTTAATTTTAAACTATTAACAAAATGCAGATCTTCAAGTAAATAACTTATAGAACAGAAGTAGTTAATTTAGAGTTTTTAATTTTACACTACTAACAAAATGCAGATCTTCAAGTAAATAACTTATAGAACAAAATTAGTTATTTTAGGGTTTTCAATTTTAAACTATTATAAAATTCTGATCTTCAAGTAAATAACTTAAAGAACTTAAGTATTAGTTAGAAGATTTTGACTTTACATTGCTACAAAATTCTGTTCTTCAAGTAAATAACTTATAGAACAAAAGTAGATATTTTAGGGTTTTCAATTTTAAACTATTAACAAAATTCTGATCTTCAAGTAAATAACTTAAGGAACTAAAGTATTAGTTAGAAGATTTTGATTTTAAATTGCTACAAAATTCTGTTCTACAAGTAAATAACATATAGAACTAAAGTAGTTATTTTAGAGTTTTCAATTTTAAACTATTAACAATATTCTGATCTTCAAGTAAATAACTTATAGAACAAAAGTAGTTATTTTAGGGTTTTCAATTTTAAACTATTAACAAAATTCTGATCTTCAAGTAAATAACTTTTTTTTTCTTTTTATTAACTCCAAGAATACAGCAATTTGCCTGATAGGCATTAGGCGTCTCAAGTAAATAACTTAATGAACTAAAGTATTAGTTAGAAGATTTTGATTTTAAATTGCTACAAAATTCTGTTCTACAAGTAAATAACTTATAGAACAAAAGTAGTTATTTTAGGGTTTTCAATTTTAAACTATTAACAATATTCTGATCTTCTAGTAAATAACTTATAGAACAAAAGTAGTTATTTTAGGGTTTTCAATTTTAAACTATTAACAAAATTCTGATCTTCAAGTAAATAACTTAAGGAACTAAAGTATTAGTTAGAAGATTTTGATCTTTAATTGCTACAAAATTCTGTTCTACAAGTAAATAACATATAGAACTAAAGTAGTTATTTTAGAGTTTTTAATTTTAAACTATTAACAAAATGCAGATCTTCAAGTAAATAACTTATAGAACAAAAGTAGTTATTTTAGGGTTTTCAATTTTAAACTATTAACAAAATACTGATCTTCATATACTTAACTTATAGAACAGAAGTAGTTAATTTAGAGTTTTTAATTTTAAACTATTAGCAAAATTCTGATCTTCAAGTAAATAACTTAAAGAACTAAAGTATTAGTTAGAAGATTTTGATTTTACATTGCTACAAAATTCTGTTCTTCAAGTAAATAACTTATAGAACAAAAGTAGTTATTTTAGGGTTTTCAATTTTAAACTATTAACAAAATACTGATCTTCATGTAAATAACTTATAGAACAGAAGTAGTTAATTTAGAGTTTTTAATTTTAAACTATTAACAAAATGCAGATCTTCAAGTAAATAACTTATAGAACAAAAGTAGTTATTTTAGGGTTTTCAATTTTAAACTATTAACAAAATTCTGATCTTCAAGTAAATAACTTAAGGAACTAAAGTATTAGTTAGGAGATTTTGATTTTAAATTGCTACAAAATTCTGTTCTACAAGTAAATAACTTATAGAACAAAAGTAGTTATTTTAGAGTTTTCAATTTTAAACTATTAACAATATTCTGATCTTCAAGTAAATAACTTATAGAACAGAAGTAGTTATTTTAGGGTTTTCAATTTTAAACTATTAACAAAATACTGATCTTCATGTATATAACTTATAGAACAGAAGTAGTTAATTAAGAGTTTTTAATTTTAAACTATTAACAAAATGCAGACCTTCAAGTAAATAACTTATAGAACAAAAGTAGTTATTTTAGGGTTTTCAATTTTAAATTATTAGCAAAATTCTGATCTTCAAGTAAATAACTTAAAGAACTAAAGTATTAGTTAAAAGATTTTGATTTTAAATTGCTACAAAATTCTGTTCTTCAAGTAAATAACTTATAGAACAGAAGTAGTTAATTTAGAGTTTTTAATTTTAAACTATTAACAAAATGCAGATCTTCAAGTAAATAGCTTATAGAACAAAAGTAGTTATTTTAGGGTTTTCAATTTTAAACTATTAACAAAATACTGATCTTCATATACTTAACTTATAGAGCAGAAGTAGTTAATTTAGAGTTTTTAATTTTAAACTATTAACAAAATGCAGATCTTCAAGTAAATAACTTATAGAACAAAAGTAGTTATTTTAGGGTTTTCAATTTTAAACTATTAGCAAAATTCTGATCTTCAAGTAAATAACTTAAAGAACTAAAGTATTAGTTAGAAGATTTTGATTTTACATTGCTACAAAATTCTGTTCTTCAAGTAAATAACTTATAGAACAAAAGTAGTTATTTTAGGGTTTTCAATTTTAAACTATTAACAAAATTCTGATCTTCAAGTAAATAACTTAAGGAACTAAAGTATTAGTTAGAAGATTTTGATTTTAAATTGCTACAAAATTCTGTTCTACAAGTAAATAACTTATAGAACAAAAGTAGTTATTTTAGAGTTTTCAATTTTAAACTATTAACAATATTCTGATCTTCATGTATATAACTTATAGAACAGAAGTAGTTATTTTAGGGTTTTCTATTTTAAACTATTAACAAAATACTGATCTTCATGTAAATAACTTATAGAACAGAAGTAGTTAATTTAGAGTTTTTAATTTTAAACTATTAACAAAATACTGATCTTCATGTAAATAACTTATAGAACAAAAGTAGTTATTTTAGGGTTTTCAATTTTAAACTATTAGCAAAATTCTGATCTTCAAGTAAATAACTTAAAGAACTAAAGTATTAGTTAGAAGATTTTGATTTTACATTGCTACAAAATTCTGTTCTTCAAGTAAATAACTTATAGAACAAAAGTAGTTATTTTAGAGTTTTCAATTTTAAACTATTAACAATATTCTGATCTTCAAGTAAATAACTTATAGAACAGAAGTAGTTAATTTAGAGTTTTTAATTTTAAACTATTAACAAAATGCAGATCTTCAAGTAAATAACTTATAGAACAAAAGTAGTTAACTTAGAGTTTTTAATTTTAAACTATTAACATAATTCTGTTCTTCAAGTAAATAACTTATAGAACAAAAGTAGTTATTTTAGAGTTTTCAATTTTAAACTATTAACACAATTCTGATCTTCAAGTAAATAACTTATAGAACAGAAGTAGTTAATTTAGAGTTTTTAATTTTAAACTACTAACAAAATGCAGATCTTCAAGCAAATAACTTATAGAACAAAATTAGTTATTTTAGAGTTTTCAATTTTAAACTATTAACAATATTCTGATCTTTATGTATATGACTTATAGAACAGAAGTAGTTATTTTAGGGTTTTCAATTTTAAACTATTAACAAAATACTGATCTTCATGTAAATAACTTATAGAACAAAAGTAGTTATTTTAGGGTTTTCAATTTTAAACTATTAACAAAATTCTGATCTTCAAGTAACTAACTTAAGGAACTAAAGTATTAGTTAGAAGATTTTGATTTTAAATTGCTACAAAATTCTGTTCTACAAGTAAATAACATATAGAACTAAAGTAGTTATTTTAGAGTTTTCAATTTTAAACTATTAACAATATTGTGATCTTCTAGTAAATAACTTATAGAACAAAAGTAGTTATTTTAGGGTTTTCAATTTTAAACTATTAACAAAATTCTGATCTTCAAGTAAATAACTTAAGGAACTAAAGTATTAGTTAGAAGATTTTGATTTTTAATTGCTACAAAATTCTGTTCTACAAGTAAATAACATATAGAACTAAAGTAGTTATTTTAGAGTTTTTAATTTTAAACTATTAACAAAATGCAGATCTTCAAGTAAATAACTTATAGAACAAAAGTAGTTATTTTAGGGTTTTCAATTTTAAACTATTAACAAAATACTGATCTTCATATACTTAACTTATAGAACAGAAGTAGTTAATTTAGAGTTTTTAATTTTAAACTATTAACAAAATACTGATCTTCATATACTTAACTTATAGAACAGAAGTAGTTAATTTAGAGTTTTTAATTTTAAACTATTAGCAAAATTCTGTTCTTCAAGTAAATAACTTATAGAACAAAAGTAGTTATTTTAGGGTTTTCAATTTTAAACTATTAACAAAATACTGATCTTCATGTAAATAACTTATAGAACAGAAGTAGTTAATTTAGAGTTTTTAATTTTAAACTATTAACAAAATGCAGATCTTCAAGTAAATAACTTATAGAACAAAAGTAGTTATTTTAGGGTTTTCAATTTTAAACTATTAACAAAATTCTGATCTTCAAGTAAATAACTTAAGGAACTAAAGTATTAGTTAGAAGATTTTGATTTTAAATTGCTACAAAATTCTGTTCTACAAGTAAATAACTTATAGAACAAAAGTAGTTATTTTAGAGTTTTCAATTTTAAACTATTAACAATATTCTGATCTTCATGTATATAACTTATAGAACAGAAGTAGTTATTTTAGGGTTTTCAATTTTAAACTATTAACAAAATACTGATCTTCATGTAAATAACTTATAGAACAGAAGTAGTTAATTTAGAGTTTTTAATTTTAAACTATTAACAAAATGCAGATCTTCAAGTAAATAACTTATAGAACAAAAGTAGTTATTTTAGGGTTTTCAATTTTAAACTATTAGCAAAATTCTGATCTTCAAGTAAATAACTTAAAGAACTAAAGTATTAGTTAGAAGATTTTGATTTTACATTGCTACAAAATTCTGTTCTACAAGTAAATAACATATAGAACTAAAGTAGTTATTTTAGAGTTTTCAATTTTAAACTATTAACAATATTCTGATCTTCATGTATATAACTTATAGAACAGAAGTAGTTATTTTAGGGTTTTCAATTTTAAACTATTAACAAAATACTGATCTTCATGTAAATAACTTATAGAACAGAAGTAGTTAATTTAGAGTTTTTAATTTTAAACTACTAACAAAATGCAGATCTTCAAGCAAATAACTTATAGAACAAAATTAGTTATTTTAGGGTTTTCAATTTTTAACTATTAACAAAATTCTGATCTTCAAGTAAATAACTTAAGGAACTAAAGTATTAGTTAGAAGATTTTGATTTTAAATTGCTACATAATTCTGTTCTACAAGTAAATAACATATAGAACTAAAGTAGTTATTTTAGAGTTTCCAATTTTAAACTATTAACAATATTCTGATCTTCAAGTAAATAACTTATAGAACAAAAGTAGTTATTTTAGGGTTTTCAATTTTAAACTATTAACAAAATTCTGATCTTCAAGTAAATAACTTAAGGAACTAAAGTATTAGTTAGAAGATTTTGATTTTAAATTGCTACAAAATTCTGTTCTACAAGTAAATAACTTATAGAACAAAAGTAGTTATTTTAGGGTTTTCAATTTTAAACTATTAACAAAATACTGATCTTCATGTAAATAACTTATAGAACAAAAGTAGTTATTTTAGGGTTTCAATTTTAAACTATTAACAAAATTCTGATCTTCAAGTAAATAACTTAAGGAACTAAAGTATTAGTTAGAAGATTTTGATTTTAAATTGATACAAAATTCTGTTCTACAAGTAAATAACATATAGAACTAAAGTAGTTATTTTAGAGTTTTCAATTTTAAACTATTAACAATATTCTGATCTTCTAGTAAATAACTTATAGAACAAAAGTAGTTATTTTAGGGTTTTCAATTTTAAACTATTAACAAAATTCTGATCTTCAAGTAAATAACTTAAGGAACTAAAGTATTAGTTAGAAGATTTTGATTTTAAATTGCTACAAAATTCTGTTCTACAAGTAAATAACTTATAGAACAAAAGTAGTTATTTTAGGGTTTTCAATTTTAAACTATTAACAAAATACTGATCTTCATGTAAATAACTTATAGAACAAAAGTAGTTATTTTAGGGTTTTCAATTTTAAACTATTAACAAAATTCTGATCTTCAAGTATATAACTTATAGAACAGAAGTAGTTATTTTAGGGTTTTCAATTTTAAACTATTAACAAAATACTGATCTTCATGTAAATAACTTATAGAACAGAAGTAGTTAATTTAGAGTTTTTAATTTTAAACTACTAACAAAATGCAGATCTTCAAGCAAATAACTTATAGAACAAAATTAGTTATTTTAGGGTTTTCAATTTTTAACTATTAACAAAATTCTGATGTTCAAGTAAATAACTTAAGGAACTAAAGTATTAGTTAGAAGATTTTGATTTTAAATTGCTACATAATTCTGTTCTACAAGTAAATAACATATAGAACTAAAGTAGTTATTTTAGAGTTTTCAATTTTAAACTATTAACAATATTCTGATCTTCAAGTAAATAACTTATAGAACAAAAGTAGTTATTTTAGGGTTTTCAATTTTAAACTATTAACAAAATTCTGATCTTCAAGTAAATAACTTAAGGAACTAAAGTATTAGTTAGAAGATTTTGATTTTAAATTGCTACAAAATTCTGTTCTACAAGTAAATAACATATAGAACTAAAGTAGTTATTTTAGAGTTTTCAATTTTAAACTATTAACAATATTCTGATCTTCTAGTAAATAACTTATAGAACAAAAGTAGTTATTTTAGGGTTTTCAATTTTAAACTATTAACAAAATTCTGATCTTCAAGTAAATAACTTAAGGAACTAAAGTATTAGTTAGAAGATTTTGATTTTAAATTGCTACAAAATTCTGTTCTACAAGTAAATAACATATAGAACTAAAGTAGTTATTTTAGAGTTTTCAATTTTAAACTATTAACAATATTCTGATCTTCAAGTAAATAACTTATAGAACAAAAGTAGTTATTTTAGGGTTTTCAATTTTAAACTATTAACAAAATTCTGATCTTCAAGTAAATAACTTAAGGAACTAAAGTATTAGTTAGAAGATTTTGATTTTAAATTGCTACAAAATTCTGTTCTACAAGTAAATAACATATAGAACTAAAGTAGTTATTTTAGAGTTTTCAATTTTAAACTATTAACAATATTCTGATCTTCAAGTTAATAACTTATAGAACAAAAGTAGTTATTTTAGGGTTTTCAATTTTAAACTATTAACAAAATTCTGATCTTCAAGTAAATAACTTAAGGAACTAAAGTATTAGTTAGAAGATTTTGATTTTAAATTGCTACAAAATTCTGTTCTACAAGTAAATAACTTATAGAACAAAAGTAGTTATTTTAGGGTTTTCAATTTTAAACTATTAACAAAATACTGATCTTCATGTAAATAACTTATAGAACAAAAGTAGTTATTTTAGGGTTTTCAATTTTAAACTATTAACAAAATTCTGATCTTCAAGTAAATAACTTAAGGAACTAAAGTATTAGTTAGAAGATTTTGATTTTAAATTGCTACAAAATTCTGTTCTACAAGTAAATAACATATAGAACTAAAGTAGTTATTTTAGAGTTTTCAATTTTAAACTATTAACAATATTCTGATCTTCAAGTAAATAACTTATAGAACAAAAGTAGTTATTTTAGGGTTTTCAATTTTAAACTATTAACAAAATTCTGATCTTCAAGTAAATAACTTAAGGAACTAAAGTATTAGTTAGAAGATTTTGATTTTAAATTGCTACAAAATTCTGTTCTACAAGTAAATAACTTATAGAACAAAAGTAGTTATTTTAGGGTTTTCAATTTTAAACTATTAACAAAATACTGATCTTCATGTAAATAACTTATAGAACAAAAGTAGTTATTTTAGGGTTTCAATTTTAAACTATTAACAAAATTCTGATCTTCAAGTAAATAACTTAAGGAACTAAAGTATTAGTTAGAAGATTTTGATTTTAAATTGCTACAAAATTCTGTTCTACAAGTAAATAACATATAGAACTAAAGTAGTTATTTTAGAGTTTTCAATTTTAAACTATTAACAATATTCTGATCTTCTAGTAAATAACTTATAGAACAAAAGTAGTTATTTTAGGGTTTTCAATTTTAAACTATTAACAAAATTCTGATCTTCAAGTAAATAACTTAAGGAACTAAAGTATTAGTTAGAAGATTTTGATTTTAAATTGCTACAAAATTCTGTTCTACAAGTAAATAACTTATAGAACAAAAGTAGTTATTTTAGGGTTTTCAATTTTAAACTATTAACAAAATACTGATCTTCATGTAAATAACTTATAGAACAAAAGTAGTTATTTTAGGGTTTTCAATTTTAAACTATTAACAAAATTCTGATCTTCAAGTATATAACTTATAGAACAGAAGTAGTTATTTTAGGGTTTTCAATTTTAAACTATTAACAAAATACTGATCTTCATGTAAATAACTTATAGAACAGAAGTAGTTAATTTAGAGTTTTTAATTTTAAACTACTAACAAAATGCAGATCTTCAAGCAAATAACTTATAGAACAAAATTAGTTATTTTAGGGTTTTCAATTTTTAACTATTAACAAAATTCTGATGTTCAAGTAAATAACTTAAGGAACTAAAGTATTAGTTAGAAGATTTTGATTTTAAATTGCTACATAATTCTGTTCTACAAGTAAATAACATATAGAACTAAAGTAGTTATTTTAGAGTTTTCAATTTTAAACTATTAACAATATTCTGATCTTCAAGTAAATAACTTATAGAACAAAAGTAGTTATTTTAGGGTTTTCAATTTTAAACTATTAACAAAATTCTGATCTTCAAGTAAATAACTTAAGGAACTAAAGTATTAGTTAGAAGATTTTGATTTTAAATTGCTACAAAATTCTGTTCTACAAGTAAATAACATATAGAACTAAAGTAGTTATTTTAGAGTTTTCAATTTTAAACTATTAACAATATTCTGATCTTCTAGTAAATAACTTATAGAACAAAAGTAGTTATTTTAGGGTTTTCAATTTTAAACTATTAACAAAATTCTGATCTTCAAGTAAATAACTTAAGGAACTAAAGTATTAGTTAGAAGATTTTGATTTTAAATTGCTACAAAATTCTGTTCTACAAGTAAATAACATATAGAACTAAAGTAGTTATTTTAGAGTTTTCAATTTTAAACTATTAACAATATTCTGATCTTCAAGTAAATAACTTATAGAACAAAAGTAGTTATTTTAGGGTTTTCAATTTTAAACTATTAACAAAATTCTGATCTTCAAGTAAATAACTTAAGGAACTAAAGTATTAGTTAGAAGATTTTGATTTTAAATTGCTACAAAATTCTGTTCTACAAGTAAATAACATATAGAACTAAAGTAGTTATTTTAGAGTTTTCAATTTTAAACTATTAACAATATTCTGATCTTCAAGTTAATAACTTATAGAACAAAAGTAGTTATTTTAGGGTTTTCAATTTTAAACTATTAACAAAATTCTGATCTTCAAGTAAATAACTTAAGGAACTAAAGTATTAGTTAGAAGATTTTGATTTTAAATTGCTACAAAATTCTGTTCTACAAGTAAATAACTTATAGAACAAAAGTAGTTATTTTAGGGTTTTCAATTTTAAACTATTAACAAAATACTGATCTTCATGTAAATAACTTATAGAACAAAAGTAGTTATTTTAGGGTTTTCAATTTTAAACTATTAACAAAATTCTGATCTTCAAGTAAATAACTTAAGGAACTAAAGTATTAGTTAGAAGATTTTGATTTTAAATTGCTACAAAATTCTGTTCTACAAGTAAATAACATATAGAACTAAAGTAGTTATTTTAGAGTTTTCAATTTTAAACTATTAACAATATTCTGATCTTCAAGTAAATAACTTATAGAACAAAAGTAGTTATTTTAGGGTTTTCAATTTTAAACTATTAACAAAATTCTGATCTTCAAGTAAATAACTTAAGGAACTAAAGTATTAGTTAGAAGATTTTGATTTTAAATTGCTACAAAATTCTGTTCTACAAGTAAATAACATATAGAACTAAAGTAGTTATTTTAGAGTTTTCAATTTTAAACTATTAACAATATTCTGATCTTCAAGTTAATAACTTATAGAACAAAAGTAGTTATTTTAGGGTTTTCAATTTTAAACTATTAACAAAATTCTGATCTTCAAGTAAATAACTTAAGGAACTAAAGTATTAGTTAGAAGATTTTGATTTTAAATTGCTACAAAATTCTGTTCTACAAGTAAATAACTTATAGAACAAAAGTAGTTATTTTAGGGTTTTCAATTTTAAACTATTAACAAAATACTGATCTTCATGTAAATAACTTATAGAACAAAAGTAGTTATTTTAGGGTTTTCAATTTTAAACTATTAACAAAATTCTGATCTTCAAGTAAATAACTTAAGGAACTAAAGTATTAGTTAGAAGATTTTGATTTTAAATTGCTACAAAATTCTGTTCTAAAAGTAAATAACATATAGAACTAAAGTAGTTATTTTAGAGTTTTCAATTTTAAACTATTAACAATATTCTGATCTTCTAGTAAATAACTTATAGAACAAAAGTAGTTATTTTAGGGTTTTCAATTTTAAACTATTAACAAAATTCTGATCTTCAAGTAAATAACTTAAGGAACTAAAGTATTAGTTAGAAGATTTTGATTTTAAATTGCTACAAAATTCTGTTCTACAAGTAAATAACTTATAGAACAAAAGTAGTTATTTTAGGGTTTTCAATTTTAAACTATTAACAAAATACTGATCTTCATGTAAATAACTTATAGAACAAAAGTAGTTATTTTAGGGTTTTCAATTTTAAACTATTAACAAAATTCTGATCTTCAAGTAAATAACTTAAGGAACTAAAGTATTAGTTAGAAGATTTTGATTTTAAATTGCTACAAAATTCTGTTCTACAAGTAAATAACATATAGAACTAAAGTAGTTATTTTAGAGTTTTCAATTTTAAACTATTAACAATATTCTGATCTTCTAGTAAATAACTTATAGAACAAAAGTAGTTATTTTAGGGTTTTCAATTTTAAACTATTAACAAAATTCTGATCTTCAAGTAAATAACTTAAGGAACTAAAGTATTAGTTAGAAGATTTAGATTTTAAATTGCTACAAAATTCTGTTCTACAAGTAAATAACATATAGAACTAAAGTAGTTATTTTAGAGTTTTCAATTTTAAACTATTAACAATATTCTGATCTTCAAGTAAATAACTTATAGAACAAAAGTAGTTATTTTAGGGTTTTCAATTTTAAACTATTAACAAAATTCTGATCTTCAAGTAAATAACTTAAGGAACTAAAGTATTAGTTAGAAGATTTTGATTTTAAATTGCTACAAAATTCTGTTCTACAAGTAAATAACATATAGAACTAAAGTAGTTATTTTAGAGTTTTCAATTTTAAACTATTAACAATATTCTGATCTTCAAGTTAATAACTTATAGAACAAAAGTAGTTATTTTAGGGTTTTCAATTTTAAACTATTAACAAAATTCTGATCTTCAAGTAAATAACTTAAGGAACTAAAGTATTAGTTAGAAGATTTTGATTTTAAATTGCTACAAAATTCTGTTCTACAAGTAAATAACTTATAGAACAAAAGTAGTTATTTTAGGGTTTTCAATTTTAAACTATTAACAAAATACTGATCTTCATGTAAATAACTTATAGAACAAAAGTAGTTATTTTAGGGTTTTCAATTTTAAACTATTAACAAAATTCTGATCTTCAAGTAAATAACTTAAGGAACTAAAGTATTAGTTAGAAGATTTTGATTTTAAATTGCTACAAAATTCTGTTCTACAAGTAAATAACATATAGAACTAAAGTAGTTATTTTAGAGTTTTCAATTTTAAACTATTAACAATATTCTGATCTTCAAGTAAATAACTTATAGAACAAAAGTAGTTATTTTAGGGTTTTCAATTTTAAACTATTAACAAAATACTGATCTTCATGTAAATAACTTATAGAACAAAAGTAGTTATTTTAGGGTTTTCAATTTTAAACTATTAACAAAATACTGATCTTCATGTAAATAACTTATAGAACAAAAGTAGTTATTTTAGGGTTTTCAATTTTAAACTATTAACAAAATTCTGATCTTCAAGTAAATAACTTAAGGAACTAAAGTATTAGTTAGAAGATTTTGATATTAAATTGCTACAAAATTCTGTTCTACAAGTAAATAACATATAGAACTAAAGTAGTTATTTTAGAGTTTTCAATTTTAAACTATTAACAATATTCTGATCTTCAAGTAAATAACTTATAAAACAAAAGTAGTTATTTTAGGGTTTTCAATTTTAAACTATTAACAAAATACTGATCTTCATGTAAATAACTTATAGAACAGAAGTAGTTAATTTAGAGTTTTTAATTTTAAACTATTAACAAAATGCAGATCTTCAAGTAAATAACTTATAGAACAAAAGTAGTTATTTTAGGGTTTTCAATTTTAAACTATTAACAAAATTCTGATCTTCAAGTAAATAACTTAAGGAACTAAAGTATTAGTTAGAAGATTTTGATTTTAAATTGCTACAAAATTCTGTTCTACAAGTAAATAACTTATAGAACTAAAGTAGTTATTTTAGAGTTTTCAATTTTAAACTATGAACAATATTCTGATCTTCAAGTAAATAACTTATAGAACAAAAGTAGTTATTTTAGGGTTTTCAATTTTAAACTATTAACAAAATTCTGATCTTCAAGTAAATAACTTAAGGAACTAAAGTATTAGTTAGAAGATTTTGATTTTAAATTGCTACAAAATTCTGTTCTACAAGTAAATAACTTATAGAACAAAAGTAGTTATTTTAGGGTTCTCAATTTTAAACTATTAACAAAATACTGATCTTCATGTAAATAACTTATAGAACAAAAGTAGTTATTTTAGGGTTTTCAATTTTAAACTATTAACAAAATACTGATCTTCATATACTTAACTTATAGAACAGAAGTAGTTAATTTACAGTTTTTAATTTTAAACTATTAACAAAATGCAGATCTTCAAGTAAATAACTTATAGAACTAAAGTAGTTATTTTAGGGTTTTCAATTTTAAACTATTAGCAAAATTCTGATCTTCAAGTAAATAACTTAAAGAACTAAAGTATTAGTTAGAAGATTTTGATTTTACATTGCTACAAAATTCTGTTCTTCAAGTAAATAACTTATAGAACAAAAGTAGTTATTTTAGAGTTTTCAATTTTAAACTATTAACAATATTCTGATCTTCAAGTAAATAACTTATAGAACAGAAGTAGTTAATTTAGAGTTTTTAATTTTAAACTATTAACAAAATGCAGATCTTCAAGTAAATAACTTATAGAACAAAAGTAGTTAATTTAGAGTTTTTAATTTTAAACTATTAACAAAATTCTGTTCTTCAAGTAAATAACTTATAGAACAAAAGTAGTTATTTTAGAGTTTTCAATTTTAAACTATTAACAAAATTCTGATCTTCAAGTAAATAACTTATAGAACAGAAGTAGTTAAGTTAGAGTTTTTAATTTTAAACTACTAACAAAATGCAGATCTTCAAGCAAATAACTTATAAAACAAAATTAGTTATTTTAGGGTTTTCAATTTTTAACTATTATAAAATTCTGATCTTCAAGTAAATAACTTAAAGAACTAAAGTATTAGTTAGAAGATTTTGACTTTACATTGCTACAAATTTCTGTTCTTCAAGTAAATAACCTATAGAACAAAAGTAGTTATTTTAGGGTTTTCAATTTTAAACTATTAACAAAATTCTGATCTTCATGTAAATAACTTATAGAACAAAAGTAGTTATTTTAGGGTTTTCAATTTTAAACTATTAACAAAATTCTGATCTTCAAGTAAATAACTTAAGGAACTAAAGTATTAGTTAGAAGATTTTGATTTTAAATTGCTACAAAATTCTGTTCTACAAGTAAATAACTTATAGAACAAAAGTAGTTATTTTAGGGTTTTCAATTTTAAACTATTAACAAAATACTGATCTTCATGTAAATAACTTATAGAACAAAAGTAGTTATTTTAGGGTTTTCAATTTTAAACTATTAACAAAATTCTGATCTTCAAGTAAATAACTTAAGGAACTAAAGTATTAGTTAGAAGATTTTGATTTTAAATTACTACAAAATTCTGTTCTACAATTAAATAACTTATAGAACAAAAGTAGTTATTTTAGAGTTTTCAATTTTAAACTATTAACAATATTCTGATCTTCAAGTAAATAACTTATAGAACAGAAGTAGTTAATTTAGAGTTTTTAATTTAAAACTATTAACAAAATGTAGATCTGCAAGTAAATAACTTATAAAACAAAAGTAGTTATTTTAGGGTTTTCAATTTTAAACTATTAACAAAATACTGATCTTCATGTAAATAACTTATAGAACAGAAGTAGTTAATTTAGAGTTTTTAATTTTAAACTATTAACAAAATGCAGATCTTCAAGTAAATAACTTATAGAACAAAAGTAGTTATTTTAGGGTTTTCAATTTTAAACTATTAACAAAATTCTGATCTTCAAGTAAATAACTTAAGGAACTAAAGTATTAGTTAGAAGATTTTGATTTTAAATTGCTACAAAATTCTGTTCTACAAGTAAATAACATATAGAACTAAAGTAGTTATTTTAGAGTTTTCAATTTTAAACTATTAACAATATTCTGATCTTCTAGTAAATAACTTATAGAACAAAAGTAGTTATTTTAGGGTTTTCAATTTTAAACTATTAACAAAATTCTGATCTTCAAGTAAATAACTTAAGGAACTAAAGTATTAGTTAGAAGATTTTGATTTTAAATTGCTACAAAATTCTGTTCTACAAGTAAATAACTTATAGAACAAAAGTAGTTATTTTAGGGTTTTCAATTTTAAACTATTAACAAAATACTGATCTTCATGTAAATAACTTATAGAACAAAAGTAGTTATTTTAGGGTTTTCAATTTTAAACTATTAACAAAATTCTGATCTTCAAGTAAATAACTTAAGGAACTAAAGTATTAGTTAGAAGATTTTGATTTTAAATTGCTACAAAATTCTGTTCTACAAGTAAATAACATATAGAACTAAAGTAGTTATTTTAGAGTTTTCAATTTTAAACTATTAACAATATTCTGATCTTCTAGTAAATAACTTATAGAACAAAAGTAGTTATTTTAGGGTTTTCAATTTTAAACTATTAACAAAATTCTGATCTTCAAGTAAATAACTTAAGGAACTAAAGTATTAGTTAGAAGATTTAGATTTTAAATTGCTACAAAATTCTGTTCTACAAGTAAATAACATATAGAACTAAAGTAGTTATTTTAGAGTTTTCAATTTTAAACTATTAACAATATTCTGATCTTCAAGTAAATAACTTATAGAACAAAAGTAGTTATTTTAGGGTTTTCAATTTTAAACTATTAACAAAATTCTGATCTTCAAGTAAATAACTTAAGGAACTAAAGTATTAGTTAGAAGATTTTGATTTTAAATTGCTACAAAATTCTGTTCTACAAGTAAATAACATATAGAACTAAAGTAGTTATTTTAGAGTTTTCAATTTTAAACTATTAACAATATTCTGATCTTCAAGTTAATAACTTATAGAACAAAAGTAGTTATTTTAGGGTTTTCAATTTTAAACTATTAACAAAATTCTGATCTTCAAGTAAATAACTTAAGGAACTAAAGTATTAGTTAGAAGATTTTGATTTTAAATTGCTACAAAATTCTGTTCTACAAGTAAATAACTTATAGAACAAAAGTAGTTATTTTAGGGTTTTCAATTTTAAACTATTAACAAAATACTGATCTTCATGTAAATAACTTATAGAACAAAAGTAGTTATTTTAGGGTTTTCAATTTTAAACTATTAACAAAATTCTGATCTTCAAGTAAATAACTTAAGGAACTAAAGTATTAGTTAGAAGATTTTGATTTTAAATTGCTACAAAATTCTGTTCTACAAGTAAATAACATATAGAACCAAAGTAGTTATTTTAGAGTTTTCAATTTTAAACTATTAACAATATTCTGATCTTCAAGTAAATAACTTATAGAACAAAAGTAGTTATTTTAGGGTTTTCAATTTTAAACTATTAACAAAATACTGATCTTCATGTAAATAACTTATAGAACAAAAGTAGTTATTTTAGGGTTTTCAATTTTAAACTATTAACAAAATACTGATCTTCATGTAAATAACTTATAGAACAAAAGTAGTTATTTTAGGGTTTTCAATTTTAAACTATTAACAAAATTCTGATCTTCAAGTAAATAACTTAAGGAACTAAAGTATTAGTTAGAAGATTTTGATATTAAATTGCTACAAAATTCTGTTCTACAAGTAAATAACATATAGAACTAAAGTAGTTATTTTAGAGTTTTCAATTTTAAACTATTAACAATATTCTGATCTTCAAGTAAATAACTTATAAAACAAAAGTAGTTATTTTAGGGTTTTCAATTTTAAACTATTAACAAAATACTGATCTTCATGTAAATAACTTATAGAACAGAAGTAGTTAATTTAGAGTTTTTAATTTTAAACTATTAACAAAATGCAGATCTTCAAGTAAATAACTTATAGAACAAAAGTAGTTATTTTAGGGTTTTCAATTTTAAACTATTAACAAAATTCTGATCTTCAAGTAAATAACTTAAGGAACTAAAGTATTAGTTAGAAGATTTTGATTTTAAATTGCTACAAAATTCTGTTCTACAAGTAAATAACTTATAGAACTAAAGTAGTTATTTTAGAGTTTTCAATTTTAAACTATGAACAATATTCTGATCTTCAAGTAAATAACTTATAGAACAAAAGTAGTTATTTTAGGGTTTTCAATTTTAAACTATTAACAAAATTCTGATCTTCAAGTAAATAACTTAAGGAACTAAAGTATTAGTTAGAAGATTTTGATTTTAAATTGCTACAAAATTCTGTTCTACAAGTAAATAACTTATAGAACAAAAGTAGTTATTTTAGGGTTCTCAATTTTAAACTATTAACAAAATACTGATCTTCATGTAAATAACTTATAGAACAAAAGTAGTTATTTTAGGGTTTTCAATTTTAAACTATTAACAAAATACTGATCTTCATATACTTAACTTATAGAACAGAAGTAGTTAATTTACAGTTTTTAATTTTAAACTATTAACAAAATGCAGATCTTCAAGTAAATAACTTATAGAACTAAAGTAGTTATTTTAGGGTTTTCAATTTTAAACTATTAGCAAAATTCTGATCTTCAAGTAAATAACTTAAAGAACTAAAGTATTAGTTAGAAGATTTTGATTTTACATTGCTACAAAATTCTGTTCTTCAAGTAAATAACTTATAGAACAAAAGTAGTTATTTTAGAGTTTTCAATTTTAAACTATTAACAATATTCTGATCTTCAAGTAAATAACTTATAGAACAGAAGTAGTTAATTTAGAGTTTTTAATTTTAAACTATTAACAAAATGCAGATCTTCAAGTAAATAACTTATAGAACAAAAGTAGTTAATTTAGAGTTTTTAATTTTAAACTATTAACAAAATTCTGTTCTTCAAGTAAATAACTTATAGAACAAAAGTAGTTATTTTAGAGTTTTCAATTTTAAACTATTAACAAAATTCTGATCTTCAAGTAAATAACTTATAGAACAGAAGTAGTTAAGTTAGAGTTTTTAATTTTAAACTACTAACAAAATGCAGATCTTCAAGCAAATAACTTATAAAACAAAATTAGTTATTTTAGGGTTTTCAATTTTTAACTATTATAAAATTCTGATCTTCAAGTAAATAACTTAAAGAACTAAAGTATTAGTTAGAAGATTTTGACTTTACATTGCTACAAATTTCTGTTCTTCAAGTAAATAACCTATAGAACAAAAGTAGTTATTTTAGGGTTTTCAATTTTAAACTATTAACAAAATTCTGATCTTCATGTAAATAACTTATAGAACAAAAGTAGTTATTTTAGGGTTTTCAATTTTAAACTATTAACAAAATTCTGATCTTCAAGTAAATAACTTAAGGAACTAAAGTATTAGTTAGAAGATTTTGATTTTAAATTGCTACAAAATTCTGTTCTACAAGTAAATAACTTATAGAACAAAAGTAGTTATTTTAGGGTTTTCAATTTTAAACTATTAACAAAATACTGATCTTCATGTAAATAACTTATAGAACAAAAGTAGTTATTTTAGGGTTTTCAATTTTAAACTATTAACAAAATTCTGATCTTCAAGTAAATAACTTAAGGAACTAAAGTATTAGTTAGAAGATTTTGATTTTAAATTACTACAAAATTCTGTTCTACAAGTAAATAACTTATAGAACAAAAGTAGTTATTTTAGAGTTTTCAATTTTAAACTATTAACAATATTCTGATCTTCAAGTAAATAACTTATAGAACAGAAGTAGTTAATTTAGAGTTTTTAATTTAAAACTATTAACAAAATGTAGATCTGCAAGTAAATAACTTATAAAACAAAAGTAGTTATTTTAGGGTTTTCAATTTTAAACTATTAACAAAATACTGATCTTCATGTAAATAACTTATAGAACAGAAGTAGTTAATTTAGAGTTTTTAATTTTAAACTATTAACAAAATGCAGATCTTCAAGTAAATAACTTATAGAACAAAAGTAGTTATTTTAGGGTTTTCAATTTTAAACTATTAACAAAATTCTGATCTTCAAGTAAATAACTTAAGGAACTAAAGTATTAGTTAGAAGATTTTGATTTTAAATTGCTACAAAATTCTGTTCTACAAGTAAATAACTTATAGAACTAAAGTAGTTATTTTAGAGTTTTCAATTTTAAACTATTAACAATATTCTGATCTTCAAGTAAACAACTTATAGAACAAAAGTAGTTATTTTAGGGTTTTCAATTTTAAACTATTAACAAAATTCTGATCTTCAAGTAAATAACTTAAGGAACTAAAGTATTAGTTAGAAGATTTTGATTTTAAATTGCTACAAAATTCTGTTCTACAAGTAAATAACTTATAGAACAAAAGTAGTTATTTTAGGGTTTTCAATTTTAAACTATTAACAAAATACTGATCTTCATGTAAATAACTTATAGAACAAAAGTAGTTATTTTAGGGTTTTCAATTTTAAACTATTAACAAAATACTGATCTTCATATACTTAACTTATAGAACAGAAGTAGTTAATTTACAGTTTTTAATTTTAAACTATTAACAAAATGCAGATCTTCAAGTAAATAACTTATAGAACTAAAGTAGTTATTTTAGGGTTTTCAATTTTAAACTATTAGCAAAATTCTGATCTTCAAGTAAATAACTTAAAGAACTAAAGTATTAGTTAGAAGATTTTGATTTTACATTGCTACAAAATTCTGTTCTTCAAGTAAATAACTTATAGAACAAAAGTAGTTATTTTAGAGTTTTCAATTTTAAACTATTAACAATATTCTGATCTTCAAGTAAATAACTTATAGAACAGAAGTAGTTAATTTAGAGTTTTTAATTTTAAACTATTAACAAAATGCAGATCTTCAAGTAAATAACTTATAGAACAAAAGTAGTTAATTTAGAGTTTTTAATTTTAAACTATTAACAAAATTCTGTTCTTCAAGTAAATAACTTATAGAACAAAAGTAGTTATTTTAGAGTTTTCAATTTTAAACTATTAACAAAATTCTGATCTTCAAGTAAATAACTTATAGAACAGAAGTAGTTAAGTTAGAGTTTTTAATTTTAAACTACTAACAAAATGCAGATCTTCAAGCAAATAACTTATAGAACAAAATTAGTTATTTTAGGGTTTTCAATTTTTAACTATTATAAAATTCTGATCTTCAAGTAAATAACTTAAAGAACTAAAGTATTAGTTAGAAGATTTTGACTTTACATTGCTACAAAATTCTGTTCTTCAAGTAAATAACCTATAGAACAAAAGTAGTTATTTTAGGGTTTTCAATTTTAAACTATTAACAAAATTCTGATCTTCAAGTAAATAACTTAAGGAACTAAAGTATTAGTTAGAAGATTTTGATTTTAAATTGCTACAAAATTCTGTTCTACAAGTAAATAACTTATAGAACAAAAGTAGTTATTTTAGGCTTTTCAATTTTAAACTATTAACAAAATACTGATCTTCATGTAAATAACTTATAGAACAAAAGTAGTTATTTTAGGGTTTTCAATTTTAAACTATTAACAAAATTCTGATCTTCAAGTAAATAACTGAAGGAACTAAAGTATTAGTTAGAAGATTTTGATTTTAAATTGCTACAAAATTCTGTTCTACAAGTAAATAACTTATAGAACAAAAGTAGTTATTTTAGGGTTTTCAATTTTAAACTATTAACAAAATACTGATCTTCATGTAAATAACTTATAGAACAAAAGTAGTTATTTTAGGGTTTTCAATTTTAAACTATTAACAAAATTCTAATCTTCAAATAAATAACTTAAGGAACTAAAGTATTAGTTAGAAGATTTTGATTTTAAATTGCTACAAAATTCTGTTCTACAAGTAAATAACTTATAGAACAAAAGTAGTTATTTTAGAGTTTTCAATTTTAAACTATTAACAATATTCTGATCTTCAATTAAATAACTTATAGAACAGAAGTAGTTAATTTAGAGTTTTTAATTTAAAACTATTAACAAAATGCAGATCTTCAAGTAAATAACTTATAGAACAAAAGTAGTTATTTTAGGGTTTTCAATTTTAAACTATTAACAAAATACTGATCTTCATGTAAATAACTTATAGAACAGAAGTAGTTAATTTAGAGTTTTTAATTTTAAACTATTAACAAAATGCAGATCTTCAAGTAAATAACTTATTGAACAAAAGTAGTTATTTTAGGGTTTTCAATTTAAAACGATTAGCAAAATTCTGATCTTCAAGTAAATAACTTAAAGAACTAAAGTATTAGTTAGAAGATTTTGATTTCACAATGCTACAAAATTCTGTTCTTCAAGTAATAAACTTATAGAACAAAAGTAGTTATTTTCGAGTTTTCAATTTTAAACTATTTACAATATTCTGATCTTCATGTAAATAACTTATAGAACAGAAGTAGTTAATTTAGAGTTTTTAATTTTAAACTATTAACAAAATGCAGATCTTCAAGTAAATAACTTATAGAACAAAAGTAGTTATTTTAGGGTTTTCAATTTTAAACTATTAACAAAATTCTGATCTTCAAGTAAATAACTTAAGGAACTAAAGTATTAGTTAGAAGATTTTGATTTTAAATTGCTACAAAATTCTGTTCTTCAAGTAAATAACTTATAGAACAAAAGTAGTTATTTTAGAGTTTTCAATTTTAAACTATTAACATCATTCTGATCTTCAAGTAAATAACTTATAGAACAGAAGTAGTTAATTTAGAGTTTTTAATGTTAAACTATTAACAAAATGCAAATCTTCAAGTAAATAACTTATAGAACAAAAGTAGTTATTTTAGGGTTTTCAATTTTAAACTATTAACAAAATTCTGATCTTCAAGTAAATAACTTAAGGAACTAAAGTATTAGTTAGAAGATTTTGATTTTAAATTGCTACAAAATTCTGTTCTACAAGTAAATAACTTATAGAACTAAAGTAGTTATTTTGGAGTTTTCAATTTTAATCTATTACCAATATTCTGATCTTCAAGTTAATAACTTATAGAACAAAAGTAGTTATTTTAGGGTTTTCAATTTTAAACTATTAACAAAATTCTGATCTTCAAGTAAATAACTTAAGGAACTAAAGTATAAGTTAGAAGATTTTGATTTTAAATTGCTACAAAATTCTGTTCTACAAGTAAATAACTTATAGAACAAAAGTAGTTATTTTAGGGTTTTCAATTTTAAACTATTAACAAAATCCTGATCTTCATGTAAATAACTTATAGAACAAAAGTAGTTATTTTAGGGTTTTCAATTTTAAACTATTAACAAAATACTGATCTTCAAGTAAATAACTTATAGAACAGAAGTAGTTAATTTAGAGTTTTTAATTTTAAACTATTAACAAAATGCAGATCTTCAAGTAAATAACTTATAGAACAAAAGTAGTTATTTTAGGGATTTCAATTTTAAACTATTAACAAAATACTGATCTTCATGTACTTAACTTATAGAACAGAAGTAGTTAATTTAGAGTTTTTAATTTTAAACTATTAACAAAATGCAGATCTTCAAGTAAATAACTTATAGAACAAAAGTATTTATTTTAGGGTTTTCAATTTTAAACTATTAGCAAAATTCTGATCTTCAAGTAAATAACTTAAAGAGCTAAAGTATTAGTTAGAAGATTTTGATTTTACATTGCTACAAAATTCTGTTCTTCAAGTAAATAACTTATAGAACAAAAGTAGTTATTTTAGGGTTTTCAATTTTAAACTATTAACAAAATACTGATCTTCATGTAAATAACTTATAGAACAGAAGTAGTTAATTTAGAGTTTTTAATTTTAAACTATTAACAAAATGCAGATCTTCAAGTAAATAACTTATAGAACAAAAGTAGTTATTTTAGGGTTTTCAATTTTAAACTATTAACAAAATTCTGATCTTCAAGTAAATAACTTAAGGAACTAAAGTATTAGTTAGAAGATTTTGATTTTAAATTGCTACAAAATTCTGTTCTACAAGTAAATAACTTATAGAACAAAAGTAGTTATTTTAGAGTTTTCAATTTTAAACTATTAACAATATTCTGATCTTCAGGTAAATAACTTATAGAACAGAAGTAGTTATTTTAGGGTTTTCAATTTTAAACTATTAACAAAATACTGATCTTCATGTAAATAACTTATAGAACAGAAGTAGTTAATTTAGAGTTTTTAATTTTAAACTATTAACAAAATGCAGATCTTCAAGTAAATAACTTATAGAACAAAAGTAGTTATTTTAGAGTTTTCAATTTTAAACTATTAACAATATTCTGATCTTCAAGTAAATAACTTATAGAACAGAAGTAGTTAATTTAGAGTTTTTAATTTTAAACTATTAACAAAACGCAGATCTTCAAGTAAATAACTTATAGAACAAAAGTAGTTAATTTAGAGTTTTTAATTTTAAACTATTAACAAAATTCTGTTCTTCAAGTAAATAACTTATAGAATAAAAGTAGTTATTTTAGAGTTTTCAATTTTAAACTATTAACAAAATTCTGATATTCAAGTAAATAACTTATAGAACAGAAGTAGTTAATTTAGAGTTTTTAATTTTAAACTACTAACAAAATGCAGATCTTCAAGCAAATAACTTATAGAACAAAATTAGTTATTTTAGGGTTTTCAATTTTAAACTATTATAAAATTCTGATCTTCAAGTAAATAACTTAAAGAACTAAAGTATTAGTTAGAAGATTTTGACTTTACATTGCTACAAAATTCTGTTCTTCAAGTAAATAACCTATAGAACAAAAGTAGTTATTTTAGGGTTTTCAATTTTAAACTATTAACAAAATTCTGATCTTCAAGTAAATAACTTAAGGAACTAAAGTATTAGTTAGAAGATTTTGATTTTAAATTGCTACAAAATTCTGTTCTTCAAGTAAATAACTTATAGAACAAAAGTAGTTATTTTAGGGTTTTCAATTTTAAACTATTAACAAAATACTGATCTTCATGTAAATAACTTATAGAACAGAAGTAGTTAATTTAGAGTTTTTAATTTTAAACTATTAACAAAATGCAGATCTTCAAGTAAATAACTTATAGAACAAAAGTAGTTATTTTAGGGTTTTCAATTTTAAACTATTAACAAAATTCTGATCTTCAAGTAAATAACTTAAGGAACTAAAGTATTAGTTAGAAGATTTTGATTTTAAATTGCTACAAAATTCTGTACTACAAGTAAATAACTTATAGAACAAAAGTAGTTATTTTAGAGTTTTCAATTTTAAACTATTAACAATATTCTGATCTTCAGGTAAATAACTTATAGAACAGAAGTAGTTATTTTAGGGTTTTCAATTTTAAACTATTAACAAAATACTGATCTTCATGTAAATAACTTATAGAACAGAAGTAGTTAATTTAGAGTTTTTAATTTTAAACTATTAACAAAATGCAGATCTTCAAGTAAATAACTTATAGAACAAAAGTAGTTATTTTAGAGTTTTCAATTTTAAACTATTAACAATATTCTGATCTTCAAGTAAATAACTTATAGAACAGAAGTAGTTAATTTAGAGTTTTTAATTTTAAACTATTAACAAAACGCAGATCTTCAAGTAAATAACTTATAGAACAAAAGTAGTTAATTTAGAGTTTTTAATTTTAAACTATTAACAAAATTCTGTTCTTCAAGTAAATAACTTATAGAATAAAAGTAGTTATTTTAGAGTTTTCAATTTTAAACTATTAACAAAATTCTGATCTTCAAGTAAATAACTTATAGAACAGAAGTAGTTAATTTAGAGTTTTTAATTTTAAACTACTAACAAAATGCAGATCTTCAAGCAAATAACTTATAGAACAAAATTAGTTATTTTAGGGTTTTCAATTTTAAACTATTATAAAATTCTGATCTTCAAGTAAATAACTTAAAGAACTAAAGTATTAGTTAGAAGATTTTGACTTTACATTGCTACAAAATTCTGTTCTTCAAGTAAATAACCTATAGAACAAAAGTAGTTATTTTAGGGTTTTCAATTTTAAACTATTAACAAAATTCTGATCTTCAAGTAAATAACTTAAGGAACTAAAGTATTAGTTAGAAGATTTTGATTTTAAATTGCTACAAAATTCTGTTCTACAAGTAAATACCATATAGAACTAAAGTAGTTATTTTAGAGTTTTCAATTTTAATCTATTAACAATATTCTGATCTTCAAGTAAATAACTTATAGAACAAAAGTAGTTATTTTAGGGTTTTCAATTTTAAACTATTAACAAAATTCTGATCTTCATGTAAATAACTTATAGAACAGAAGTAGTTAATTTAGAGTTTTTAATTTTAAACTATTAACAAAATGCAGATCTTCAAGTAAATAACTTATAGAACAAAAGTAGTTATTTTAGGGTTTTCAATTTTAAACTATTAGCAAAATTCTGATCTTCAAGTAAATAACTTAAAGAACTAAAGTATTAGTTAGAAGATTTTGATTTTACATTGCTACAAAATTCTGTTCTTCAAGTAAATAACTTATAGAACAAAAGTAGTTATTTTAGAGTTTTCAATTTTAAACTATTAACAATATTCTGATCTTCAAGTAAATAACTTATAGAACAGAAGTAGTTAATTTAGAGTTTTTAATTTTAAACTATTAACAAAACGCAGATCTTCAAGTAAATAACTTATAGAACAAAAGTAGTTAATTTAGAGTTTTTAATTTTAAACTATTAACAAAATTCTGTTCTTCAAGTAAATAACTTATAGAACAAAAGTAGTTATTTTAGAGTTTTTAATTTTAAACTATTAACAAAATTCTGATTTTCAAGTAAATAACTTTTAGAACAGAAGTAGTTAATTTAGAGTTTTTAATTTTAAACTACTAACAAAATGCAGATCTTCAAGCAAATAACTTATAGAACAAAATTAGTTATTTTAGGGTTTTCCATTTTAAACTATTAACAATATTCTGATCTTCAAGTAAATAACTTAAGGAACTAAAGTATTAGTTAGAAGATTTTGATTTTAAATTGCTACAAAATTCTGTTCTACAAGTAAATAACTTATAGAACAAAAGTAGTTATTTTAGGGTTTTCAATTTTAAACTATTAACAAAATTCTGATCTTCAAGTAAATAACTTAAGGAACTAAAGTATTAGTTAGAAGATTTTGATTTTAAATTGCTACAAAATTCTGTTCTACAAGTAAATAACTTATAGAACACAAGTAGTTATTTTAGAGTTTTCAATTTTAAACTATTAACAATATTCTGATCTTCAAGTAAATAACTTATAGAACAGAAGTAGTTAATTTAGAGTTTTTAATTTAAAACTATTAACAAAATGCAGATCTTCAAGTAAATAACTTATAGAACAAAAGTAGTTATTTTAGGGTTTTCAATTTTAAACTATTAACAAAATACTGATCTTCATGTAAATAACTTATAGAACAGAAGTAGTTAATTTAGAGTTTTTAATTTTAAACTATTAACAAAATGCAGATCTTCAAGTAAATAACTTATAGAACAAAAGTAGTTATTTTAGGGTTTTCAATTTAAAACGATTAGCAAAATTCTGATCTTCAAGTAAATAACTTATAGAACAGAAGTAGTTAATTAAAGTTTTTAATTTTAAACTATTAACAAAATGCAGATCTTCAAGTAAATAACTTATAGAACAAAAGTAGTTATTTTAGGGTTTTCAATTTTAAACTATTAACAAAATACTGATCTTCATGTAAATAACTTATTGAACAGAAGTAGTTAATTTAGAGTTTTTAATTTTAAACTATTAACAAAATGCAGATCTTCAAGTAAATAACTTATAGAACAAAAGTAGTTATTTTAGGGCTTTCAATTTTAAACTATTAGCAAAATTCTGATCTTCAAGTAAATAACTTAAAGAACTAAAGTATTAGTTAGAAGATTTTGATTTTACATTGCTACAAAATTCTGTTCTTCAAGTAAATAACTTATAGAACAAAAGTAGTTATTTTAGGGTTTTCAATTTTAAACTATTAACAAAATACTGATCTTCATGTAAATAACTTATAGAACAGAAGTAGTTAATTTAGAGTTTTTAATTTTAAACAATTAACAAAATGCAGATCTTCAAGTAAATAACTTATAGAACAAAAGTAGTTATTTTAGGGTTTTCAATTTTAAACTATTAACAAAATTCTGATCTTCAAGTAAATAACTTAAGGAACTAAAGTATTAGTTAGAAGATTTTGATTTTAAATTGCTACAAAATTCTGTTCTACAAGTAAATAACTTATAGAACAAAAGTAGTTATTTTAGAGTTTTCAATTTTAAACTATTAACAATATTCTGATCTTCAAGTAAATAACTTATAGAACAGAAGTAGTTATTTTAGGGTTTTCAATTTTAAACTATTAACAAAATACTGATCTTCATGTAAATAACTTATAGAACAGAAGTAGTTAATTTAGAGTTTTTAATTTTAAACTATTAACAAAATGCAGATCTTCAAGTAAATAACTTATAGAACAAAAGTTGTTATTTTAGGATTTTCAATTTTAAACTATTAGCAAAATTATGATCTTCAAGTAAATAACTTAAAGAACTAAAGTATTAGTTAGAAGATTTTGATTTTACATTGCTACAAAATTCTGATCTTCAAGTAAATAACTTATAGAACAGAAGTAGTTATTTTAGGGTTTTCAATTTTAAACTATTAACAATATTCTGATCTTCAAGTAAATAACTTATAGAACAGAAGTAGTAAATTTAGAGTTTTTAATTTTAAACTATTAACAAAATGCAGATCTTCAAGTAAATAACTTATAGAACAAAAGTAGTTAATTTAGAGTTTTAATTTTAAACTATTAACAAAATTCTGTTCTTCAAGTAAATAACTTATAGAACAAAAGTAGTTATTTTAGAGTTTTCAATTTTAAACTATTAACAAAATTCTGATCTTCAAGTAAATAACTTATAGAACAGAAGTAGTTAATTTAGAGTTTTTAATTTTAAACTACTAACAAAATGCAGATCTTCAAGCAAATAACTTATAGAACAAAATTAGTTATTTTAGGGTTTTCAATTTTAAACTATTATAAAATTCTGATCTTCAAGTAAATAACTTAAAGAACTAAAGTATTAGTTAGAAGATTTTGACTTTACATTGCTACAAAATTCTGTTCTTCAAGTAAATAACCTATAGAACAAAAGTAGTTATTTTAGGGTTTTCAATTTTAAACTATTAACAAAATTCTGATCTTCAAGTAAATAACTTAAGGAACTAAAGTATTAGTTAGAAGATTTTGATTTTAAATTGCTACAAAATTCTGTTCTACAAGTAAATAACTTATAGAACAAAAGTTGTTATTTTAGGGTTTTCAATTTTAAACTATTACCAAAATACTGATCTTCATGTAAATAACTTATAGAACAAAAGTAGTTATTTTAGGGTTTTCAATTTTAAACTATTAACAAAATTCTGATCTTCAAGTAAATAACTTAAGGAACTAAAGTATTAGTTAGAAGATTTTGATTTTAAATTGCTACAAAATTCTGTTCTACAAGTAAATAACTTATAGAACAAAAGTAGTTATTTTAGAGTTTTCAATTTTAAACTATTAACAATATTCTGATCTTCAAGTAAATAACTTATAGAACAGAAGTAGTTATTTTAGGGTTTTCAATTTTAAACTATTAACAATATTCTGATCTTCAAGTAAATAACTTATAGAACAGAAGTAGTAAATTTAGAGTTTTTAATTTTAAACTATTAACAAAATGCAGATCTTCAAGTAAATAACTTATAGAACAAAAGTAGTTAATTTAGAGTTTTAATTTTAAACTATTAACAAAATTCTGTTCTTCAAGTAAATAACTTATAGAACAAAAGTAGTTATTTTAGAGTTTTCAATTTTAAACTATTAACAAAATTCTGATCTTCAAGTAAATAACTTATAGAACAGAAGTAGTTATTTTAGGGTTTTCAATTTTAAACTATTAACAAAATTCTGATCTTCAAGTAAATAACTTAAGGAACTAAAGTATTAGTTAGAAGATTTTGATTTTAAATTGCTACAAAATTCTGTTCTACAAGTAAAAAACTTATAGAACTAAAGTAGTTATTTTAGGGTTTTCAATTTTAAACTATTAACAAAATACTGATCTTCATGTAAATAACTTATAGAACAAAAGTAGTTATTTTAGGGTTTTCAATTTTAAACTATTAACAAAATTCTGATCTTCAAGTAAATAACTTAAGGAACTAAAGTATTAGTTAGAAGATTTTGATTTTAAATTGCTACAAAATTCTGTTCTACAAGTAAATAACTTATAGAACAAAAGTAGTTATTTTAGAGTTTTCAATTTTAAACTATTAACAATATTCTGATCTTCATGTAAATAACTCATAGAACAGAAGTAGTTAATTTAGAGTTTTTAATTTTAAACTATTAACAATATTCTGATCTTCAAGTAAATAACTTATAGAACAGAAGTAGTTAATTTAGAGTTTTTAATTTTAAACTATTAACAAAATGCAGATCTTCAAGTAAATAACTTATAGAACAAAAGTAGTAATTTTAGGGTTTTCAATTTTAAACTATTAGCAAAATTCTGATCTTCAAGTAAATAACTTAAAGAACTAAAGTATTAGTTAGAAGATTTTGATTTTACATTGCTACAAAATTCTGTTCTTCAAGTAAATAACTTATAGAACAAAAGTAGTTATTTTAGAGTTTTCAATTTTAAACTATTAACAATATTCTGATCTTCAAGTAAATAACTTATAGAACAGAAGTAGTTAATTTAGAGTTTTTAATTTTAAACTATTAACAAAACGCAGATCTTCAAGTAAATAACTTATAGAACAAAAGTAGTTAATTTAAAGTTTTTAATTTTAAACTATTAACAAAATTCTGTTCTTCAAGTAAATAGCTTATAGAACAAAAGTAGTTATTTTAGAGTTTTCAATTTTAAACTATTAACAAAATTCTGATCTTCAAGTAAATAACTTATAGAACAGAAGTAGTTAATTTAGAGTTTTTAATTTTAAACTACTAACAAAATGCAGATCTTCAAGCAAATAACTTATAGAACAAAATTAGTTACTTTAGGGTTTTCAATTTTAAACTATTATAAAATTCTGATCTTCAAGTAAATAACTTAAAGAACTAAAGTATTAGTTAGAACATTTTGACTTTACATTGCTACAAAATTCTGTTCTTCAAGTAAATAACCTATAGAACAAAAGTAGTTATTTTAGGGTTTTCAATTTAAAACGATTAGCAAAATGCAGATCTTCAAGTAAATAACTTATAGAACAAAAGTAGTTATTTTAGGGTTTTCAATTTTAAACTATTAACAAAATACTGATCTTTATGTAAATAACTTATAGAACAGAAGTAGTTAATTTAGAGTTTTTAATTTTAAACTATTAACAAAATGCAGATCTTCAAGTAAATAACTTATAGAACAAAAGTAGTTATTTTATGGTTTTCAATTTAAAACCATTAGCAAAATTCTGATCTTCAAGTAAATAACTTAAAGAACTAAAGTATTAGTTAGAAGATTTTGATTTTACAATGCTACAAAATTCTGTTCTTCAAGTAAATAACTTATAGAACAACAGTAGTTATTTTCGAGTTTTCAATTTTAAACTATTTACAATATTCTGATCTTCATGTAAATAACTTATAGAACAGAAGTAGTTAATTTAGAGTTTTTAATTTTAAACTATTAACAAAATGCAGATCTTCAAGTAAATAACTTATAGAACAAAAGTAGTTATTTTAGGGTTTTCAATTTTAAACTATTAACAAAATTCTGATCTTCAAGTAAATAACTTAAGGAACTAAAGTATTAGTTAGAAGATTTTGATTTTAAATTGCTACAAAATTCTGTTCTTCAAGTAAATAACTTATAGAACAAAAGTAGTTATTTTAGAGTTTTCAATTTTAAACTATTAACATCATTCTGATCTTCAAGTAAATAACTTAAGGAACTAAAGTATTAGTTAGAAGATATTGATTTTAAATTGCTACAAAATTTTGTTCTACAAGTAAATAACTTATAGAACTAAAGTAGTTATTTTAGAGTTTTCAATTTTAAACTATTAACAATATTCTGATTTTCAAGTAAATAACTTATAGAACAAAAGTAGTTATTTTAGGGTTTTCAATTTTAAACTATTAACAAAATTCTGATCTTCAAGTAAATAACTTAAGGAACTAAAGTATTAGTTAGAAGATTTTGATTTTAAATTGCTACAAAATTCTGTTCTATAAGTAAATAACTTATAGAACAAAAGTAGTTATTTTAGGGTTTTCAATTTTAAACTATTAACAAAATACTGATCTTCATGTAAATAACTTATAGAACAAAAGTAGTTATTTTAGGGTTTTCAATTTTAAACTATTAACAAAATACTGATCTTCAAGTAAATAACTTATAGAACAGAAGTAGTTAATTTAGAGTTTTTAATTTTAAACTATTAACAAAATGCAGATCTTCAAGTAAATAACTTATAGAACAAAAGTAGTTATTTTAGGGTTTTCAATTTTAAACTATTAACAAAATACTGATCTTCATATACTTAACTTATAGATCAGAAGTAGTTAATTTAGAGTTTTTAATTTTAAACTATTAACAAAATGCAGATCTTCAAGTAAATAACTTATAGAACAAAAGTAGTTATTTTAGGGTTTTCAATTTTAAACTATTAGCAAAATTCTGATCTTCAAGTAAATAACTTAAAGAACTAAAGTATTAGTTAGAAGATTTTGATTTTACATTGCTTCAAAATTCTGTTCTTCAAGTAAATAACTTATAGAACAGAAGTAGTTAATTTAGAGTTTTTAATTTTAAACTATTAACAAAATGCAGATCTTCAAGTAAATAACTTATAGAACAAAAGTAGTTATTTTAGGGTTTTCAATATTAAACTATTAACAAAATACTGATCTTCATATACTTAACTTATAGAACAGAAGTAGTTAATTTAGAGTTTTTAATTTTAAACTATTATCAAAATGCAAATCTTCAAGTAAATAACTTTTAGAACAAAAGTAGTTATTTTAGGGTTTTCAATTTTAAACTATTAGCAAAATTCTGATCTTCCAGTAAATAACTTAAAGAACTAAAGTATTAGTTAGAAGATTTTGATTTTACATTGCTACAAAATTCTGTTCTTCAAGTAAATAACTTATAGAACAAAAGTAGTTATTTTAGGGTTTTCAATTTTAAGCTATTAACAAAATACTGATCTTCATGTAAATAACTTATAGAACAGAAGTAGTTAATTTAGAGTTTTTAATTTTAAACTATTAACAAAATGCAGATCTTCAAGTAAATAACTTATAGAACAAAAGTAGTTATTTTAGGGTTTTCAATTTTAAACTATTAACAAAATTCTGATCTTCAAGTAAATAACTTAAGGAACTAAAGTATTTGTTAGAAGATTTTGATTTTAAATTGCTACAAAATTCTGTTCTACAAGTAAATAACTTATAGAACAAAAGTAGTTATTTTAGAGTTTTCAATTTTAAACTATTAACAATATTCTGATCTTCAAGTAAATAACTTATAGAACAGAAGTAGTTATTTTAGGGTTTTCAATTTTAAACTATTAACAAAATACTGATCTTCATGTAAATAACTTATAGAACAGAAGTAGTTAATTTAGAGTTTTTAATTGTAAACTATTAACAAAATTCTGATCTTCAAGTAAATAACTTAAAGAACTAAAGTATTAGTTAGAAGATTTTGATTTTACATTGCTACAAAATTCTGTTCTTCAAGTAAATAACTTATAGAACAAAAGTAGTTATTTTATAGTTTTCAATTTTAAACTATTAACAATATTCTGATCTTCAAGTAAATAACTTATAGAACAGAAGTAGTTAATTTAGAGTTTTTAATTTTAAACTATTAACAAAATGCAGATCTTCAAGTAAATAACTTATAGAACAAAAGTAGTTGATTTAGAGTTTTTAATTTTAAACTATTAACAAAACTCTGTTCTTCAAGTAAATAACTTATAGAACAAAAGTAGTTATTTTAGAGTTTTCAATTTTAAACTATTAACAAAATTCTGATCTTCAAGTAAATAACTTATAGAACAGAAGTAGTTAATTTAGAGTTTTTAATTTTAAACTACTAACAAAATGCAGATCTTCAAGCAAATAACTTATAGAACAAAATTAGTTATTTTAGGGTTTTCAATTTTAAACTATTATAAAATTCTGATCTTCAAGAAAATAACTTAAAGAACTAAAGTATTAGTTAGAAGATTTTGACTTTACATTGCTACAAAATTCTGTTCTTCAAGTAAATAACCTATAGAACAAAAGTAGTTATTTTAGGGTTTTCAATTTTAAACTATTAACAAAATTCTGATCTTCAAGTAAATAACTTAAGGAACTAAAGTATTAGTTAGAAGATTTTGATTTTAAATTGCTACAAAATTCTGTTCTACAAGTAAATAACTTATAGAACTAAAGTAGTTATTTTAGAGTTTTCAATTTTAAACTATTAACAATATTCTGATCTTTAAGTAAATAACTTATAGAACAAAAGTAGTTATTTTAGGGTTTTCAATTTTAAACTATTAACAAAATTCTGATCTTCAAGTAAATAACTTAAGGAACTAAAGTATTAGTTAGAAGATTTTGATTTTAAATTGCTACAAAATTCTGTTCTACAAGTAAATAACTTATAGAACAAAAGTAGTTATTTTAGGGTTTTCAATTTTAAAATATTAACAAAATACTGATCTTCATGTAAATAACTTATAGAACAAAAGTAGTTATTTTAGGGTTTTCAATTTTAAACTATTAACAAAATTCTGATCTTCAAGTAAATAACTTAAGGAACTAAAGTATTAGTTAAAAGATTTTGATTTTAAATTGCTACAAAATTCTGTTCTACAAGTAAATAACTTATAGAACAAAAGTAGTTATTTTAGAGTTTTCAATTTTAAACTATTAACAATATTCTGATCTTCAAGTAAATAACTTATAGAACAGAAGTAGTTAATTTAGAGTTTTCAATTTAAAACTATTAACAAAATGCAGATCTTCAAGTAAATAACTTATAGAACAAAAGTAGTTATTTTAGGGTTTTCAATTTTAAACTATTAACAAAATACTGATCTTCATGTAAATAACTTATAGAACAGAAGTAGTTAATTTAGAGTTTTTAATTTTAAACTATTTACAAAATGCAGATCTGCAAGTAAATAACTTATAGAACAAAAGTAGTTATTTTAGGGTTTTCAATTTAAAACGATTAGCAAAATTCTGATGTTCAAGTAAATAACTTAAAGAACTAAAGTATTAGTTAGAAGATTTTGATTTTACAATGCTACAAAATTCTGTTCTTCAAGTAAATAACTTATAGAACAAAAGTAGTTATTTTCGAGTTTTCAATTTTAAACTATTAACAATATTCTGATCTTCATGTAAATAACTTATAGAACAGAAGTAGTTAATTTAGAGTTTTTAATTTTAAACTATTAACAAAATGCAGATCTTCAAGTAAATAACTTATAGAACAAAAGAAGTTATTTTAGGGTTTTCAATTTTAAACTATTAACAAAATTCTGATCTTCAAGTAAATAACTTAAGGAACTAAAGTATTAGTTAGAAGATTTTGATTTTAAATTGCTACAAAATTCTGTTCTTCAAGTAAATAACTTATAGAACAAAAGTAGTTATTTTAGAGTTTTCAATTTTAAACTATTAACATCATTCTGATCTTCAAGTAAATAACTTATAAAACAGAAGTAGTTAATTTAGAGTTTTTAATGTTAAACTATTAACAAAATTCAAATCTTCAAGTAAATAACTTATAGAACAAAAGTAGTTATTTTAGGGTTTTCAATTTTAATCTATTAACAAAATTCTGATCTTCAAGTAAATAACTTAAGGAACTAAAGTATTAGTTAGAAGATTTTGATTTTAAATTGCTACAAAATTCTGTTCTTCAAGTAAATAACTTATAGAACAAAAGTAGTTATTTTAGAGTTTTCAATTTTAAACTATTAACAAAATTCTGATCTTCATGTAAATAACTTATAGAACAGAAGTAGTTAATTTAGAGTTTTTAATTTTAAACTATTGACAATATTCTGATCTTCAAGTAAATAACTTAAGGAACTAAAGTATTAGTTAGAAGATTTTAATTTTAAATTGCTACAAAATTCTGTTCTTCAAGTAAATAACTTATAGAACAAAAGTAGTTATTTTAGAGTTTTCAATTTTAAACTATTAACAAAATTCTGATCTTCATGTAAATAACTTATAGAACAGAAGTAGTTAATTTAGAGTTTTTAATTTTAAACTATTAACAAAATGCAGATCTTCAAGTAAATAACTTATAGAACAAAAGTAGTTATTTTAGAGTTTTCAATTTTAAACTATTAACAATATTCTGATCTTCAAGTAAATAACTTATAGAACAGAAGTAGTTAATTTAGAGTTTTTAATTTTAAACTATTAACAAAATGCAGATCTTCAAGTAAATAACTTATAGAACAAAAGTAGTTAATTTAGAGTTTTTAATTTTAAACTATTAACAAAATTCTGTTCTTCAAGTAAATAACTTATAGAACAAAAGTAGTTATTTTAGAGTTTTCAATTTTAAACTATTAACAAAATTCTAATCTTCAAGTAAATAACTTATAGAACAGAAGTAGTTAATTTAGAGCTTTTAATTTTAAACTACTAACAAAATGTAGATCTTCAAGCAAATAACTTATAGAACAAAATTAGTTATTTTAGAGTTTTCAATTTTAAACTATTAACAATATTCTGATCTTCAAGTAAATAACTTAAAGAACTAAAGTATTAGTTAGAAGATTTTGATTTTACAATGCTACAAAATTCTGTTCTTCAAGTAAATAACTTATAGAACAAAAGTAGTTATTTTCGAGTTTTCAATTTTAAACTATTAACAATATTCTGATCTTCATGTAAATAACTTATAGAACAGAAGTAGTTAATTTAGAGTTTTTAATTTTAAACTATTAACAAAATGCAGATCTTCAAGTAAATAACATATAGAACAAAAGTAGTTATTTTAGGGTTTTCAATTTTAAACTATTAACAATATTCTGATCTTCAAGTAAATAACTTAAGGAACTAAAGTATTAGTTAGAAGATTTTGATTTTAAATTGCTACAAAATTCTGTTCTTCAAGTAAATAACTTATAGAACAAAAGTAGTTATTTTAGAGTTTTCAATTTTAAACCATTAACATCATTCTGATCTTCAAGTAAATATCTTATAGAACAGATGTAGTTAATTTAGAGTTTTTAATGTTAAACTATTAACAAAATGCAAATCTTCAAGTAAATAACTTATAGAACAAAAGTAGTTATTTTAGGGTTTTCAATTTTTATCTATTAACAAAATTCTGACCTTCAAGTAAATAACTTAAGGAACTAAAGTATTAGTTAGAAGATTTTGATTTTAAATTTCTACAAAATTCTGTTCTTCAAGTAAATAACTTATAGAACAAAAGTAGTTATTTCAGAGTTTTCAATTTTAAACTATTAACAAAATTCTGATCTTCATGTAAATAACTTATAGAACAGAAGTAGTTAATATAGAGTTTTTAATTTTAAACTATTGACAAAATTCTGATCTTCAAGTAAATAACTTAAGGAACTAAAGTATTAGTTAGAAGATTTTAATTTTAAATTGCTACAAAATTCTGTTCTTCAAGTAAATAACTTATAGAACAAAAGTAGTTATTTTAGAGTTTTCAATTTTAAACTATTAACAAAATTCTGATCTTCATGTAAATAACTTATAGTACAGAAGTAGTTAATTTAGAGTTTTTAATTTTAAACTATTAACAAAATGCAGATCTTCAAGTAAATAACTTATAGAACAAAAGTAGTTATTTTAGAGTTTTCAATTTTAAACTATTAACAATATTCTGATCTTCAAGTAAATAACTTATAGAACAGAAGTAGTTAATTTAGAGTTTTTAATTTTAAACTATTAACAAAATGCAGATCTTCAAGTAAATAACTTATAGAACAAAAGTAGTTAATTTAGAGTTTTTAATTTTAAACTATTAACAAAATTCTGTTCTTCAAGTAAATAACTTATAGAACAAAAGTAGTTATTTTAGAGTTTTCAATTTTAAACTATTAACAAAATTCTGATCTTCAAGTAAATAACTTATAGAACAGAAGTAGTTAATTTAGAGTTTTTAATTTTAAACTACTAACAAAATGCAGATCTTCAAGCAAATAACTTATAGAACAAAATTAGTTATTTTAGGGTTTTCAATTTTAAACTATTATAAAATTCTGATCTTCAAGAAAATAACTTAAAGAACTAAAGTATTAGTTAGAAGATTTTGACTTTACATTGCTACAAAATTCTGTTCTTCAAGTAAATAACCTATAGAACAAAAGTAGTTATTTTAGGGTTTTCAATTTTAAACTATTAACAATATTCTGATCTTCAAGTAAATAACTTATAGAACAGAAGTAGTTAATTTAGAGTTTTTAATTTAAAACTATTAACAAAATGCAGATCTTCAAGTAAATAACTTATAGAACAAAAGTATATATTTTAGGGTTTTCAATTTTAAACTATTAACAAAATACTGATCTTCATGTAAATAACTTATAGAACAGAAGTAGTTAATTTAGAGTTTTTAATTTTAAACTATTAACAAAATGCAGATCTGCAAGTAAATAACTTATAGAACAAAAGTAGTTATTTTAGGGTTTTCAATTTAAAACGATTAGCAAAATTCTGATCTTCAAGTAAATAACTTAAAGAACTAAAGTATTAGTTAGAAGATTTTGATTTTACAATGCTACAAAATTCTGTTCTTCAAGTAAATAACTTATAGAACAAAAGTAGTTATTTTAGGGTTTTCAATTTTAAACTATTAACAAAATACTGATCTTCATGTAAATAACTTATAGAACAGAAGTAGTTAATTTAGAGTTTTTAATTTTAAACTATTAACAAAATGCAGATCTTCAAGTAAATAACATATAGAACAAAAGTAGTTATTTTAGGGTTTTCAATTTTAAACTATTAACAAAATTCTGATCTTCAAGTAAATAACTTAAGGAACTAAAGTATTAGTTAGAAGATTTTGATTTTAAATTGCTACAAAATTCTGTTCTTCAAGTAAATAACTTATAGAACAAAAGTAGTTATTTTAGAGTTTTCAATTTTAAACCATTAACATCATTCTGATCTTCAAGTAAATAACTTATAGAACAGAAGTAGTTAATTTAGAGTTTTTAATGTTAAACTATTAACAAAATGCAAATCTTCAAGTAAATAACTTATAGAACAAAAGTAGTTATTTTAGGGTTTTCAATTTTTATCTATTAACAAAATTCTGATCTTCAAGTAAATAACTTAAGGAACTAAAGTATTAGTTAGAAGATTTTGATTTTAAATTGCTACAAAATTCTGTTCTTCAAGTAAATAACTTATAGAACAAAAGTAGTTATTTCAGAGTTTTCAATTATAAACTATTAACAAAATTCTGATCCTCATGTAAATAACTTATAGAACAGAAGTAGTTAATATAGAGTTTTTAATTTTAAACTATTGACAAAATTCTGATCTTCAAGTAAATAACTTAAGGAACTAAAGTATTAGTTAGAAGATTTTAATTTTAGATTGCTACAAAATTCTGTTCTTCAAGTAAATAACTTATAGAACAAAAGTAGTTATTTTAGAGTTTTCAATTTTAATTGAATTTTAATGCAGATCTTCAAGCAAATAACTTATAGAACAAAATTAGTTATTTTAGGGTTTTCAATTTTAAACTATTAACAAAATTCTGATCTTCATGTAAATAACTTATAGAACAGAAGTAGTTAATTTAGAGTTTTTAATTTTAAACTATTAACAAAATGCAGATCTTCAAGTAAATAACTTATAGAACAAAAGTAGTTATTTTAGAGTTTTCAATTTTAAACTATTAACAATATTCTGATCTTCAAGTAAATAACTTATAGAACAGAAGTAGTTAATTTAGAGTTTTTAATTTTAAACTACTAACAAAATGCAGATCTTCAAGCAAATAACTTATAGAACAAAATTAGTTATTTTAGGGTTTTCAATTTTAAACTATTATAAAATTCTGATCTTCAAGAAAATAACTTAAAGAACTAAAGTATTAGTTAGAAGAGTTTGACTTTACATTGCTACAAAATTCTGTTCTTCAAGTAAATAACCTATAGAACAAAAGTAGTTATTTTAGGGTTTTCAATTTTAAACTATTAACAAAATTCTGATCTTCAAGTAAATAACTTAAGGAACTAAAGTATTAGTTAGAAGATTTTGATTTTAAATTGCTACAAAATTCTGTTCTACAAGTAAATAACTTATAGAACTAAAGTAGTTATTTTAGAGTTTTCAATTTTAAACTATTAACAATATTCTGATCTTCAAGTAAATAACTTATAGAACAAAAGTAGTTATTTTGGGGTTTTCAATTTTAAATTATTAACAAAATTCTGATCTTCAAGTAAATAACTTAAGGAACTAAAGTATTAGTTAGAAGATTTTGATTTTAAATTGCTACAAAATTCTGTTCTACAAGTAAATAACTTATAGAACAAAAGTAGTTATTTTAGGGTTTTCAATTTTAAAATATTAACAAAATACTGATCTTCATGTAAATAATTTATAGAACAAAAGTAGTTATTTTAGGGTTTTCAATTTTAAACTATTAACAAAATTCTGATCTTCAAGTAAATAACTTAAGGAACTAAAGTATTAGTTAGAAGATTTCGATTTTAAATTGCTACAAAATTCTGTTCTACAAGTAAATAACTTATAGAACAAAAGTAGTTATTTTAGAGTTTTCAATTTTAAACTATTAACAATCTTCTGATCTTCAAGTAAATAACTTATAGAACAGAAGTAGTTAATTTAGAGTTTTTAATTTAAAACTATTAACAAAATGCAGATCTTCAAGTAAATAACTTATAGAACAAAAGTAGTTATTTTAGGGTTTTCAATTTTAAACTATTAACAAAATACTGATCTTCATGTAAATAACTTATAGAACAGAAGTAGTTAATTTAGAGTTTTTAATTTTAAACTATTAACAAAATGCAGATCTGCAAGTAAATAACTTATAGAACAAAAGTAGATATTTTAGGGTTTTCAATTTAAAACGATTAGCAAAATTCTGATCTTCAAGTAAATAACTTAAAGAACTAAAGTATTAGTTATATAGAGATAGACTTTCGCCTTGCTTGCAAATGAGATTCGGTAGATGTAATTCACTTTAATAAGTATATCAAATCATTATAAGTGATTATTTTCTTTGTTATAACATAAGTCATATACCATAAAAAAATTATTGGTAATATTATGAATTTTATTGTTCCTTCATTGAATTCTTGATAAAATGGTTTTGAATGATCAAGAACTAAAGGCTTAAAACAAATTGAAGTGAAGTGATTTCAATCAGAATACGTAGAAGTGAAAAAACCGAAACTTATTATAGCATAAATTTGAAAATCGTATAAGAATTGTCTTTGTCACAGGAAAATCAACTTTTTACTTTTAGCTTATAAAAATATATAAAACCTTAACAGTTAAGTTTTTAGGTCAGAAGTTAAGGCTTAACTTCTGAAATATAATAATATCAAAACTTTAATTTGAAGATTAATAATCATCACAATTAAATTTTTGATTTCATGAACTTGTGCAGACAGACAGTCGAAAAACTGTAGAATTTGGTAAAAAAGCATTAAAGGCTACAAAAGTTTATCACCCTATGGTAATTACGGGGGTAATTATATTGATTGCAAAAATTCATCTATTATAATTGTCTTTGTGACTTTATAGAAGATAAACATAGTAATTAATCTAATATTATTAAAAATTGCAAATTCAATAAAGGTTATCTATTTTCGAAAACTTGAACAAGTACTTTATGGCCTATACCTTACGACTATACCGGCCGACTGGGAAGTGGGTAATCCTGGTTCAAATCTTGGTCTTGAATACATTGCTGTGATCTAAAGCCTAATAGTTTTGTGGACTATCGGGAAGGTGACGGGAAACCACACAACCATACATTAATTAAATTTCCTAGTATGTGATTTTGGCTTCGACAAAATAAAATGACTACGCTCTGCATAGTGTATGGCAAAGCTTCCGATGATTCGCTGAACTTCTTCATACCACATTACACTGCTATGGTAATAAGAATCATCATTTTATTTATGTTTGTCCAAATTTTAGAAAATAGACGATTTTTATTAAATTTAAAATATCCGTTTGAATTCTTAAAGCGACTATTTTCTGTATCAAGAAAATCAGCTTTTAACTAAAATTGAGAAAGAAAGCAAGCAGCAGATTCAACTTTTTGATTCAATGCGAGTAACGGCATAGAGCGTGGAATTGTCTTCGATTAACTGGTATTAAAAAATTTGTTATCGACTTTAAAAATATGATGTTTGTAATTTGGTCAGTAGGCAAGTAAGTACAATTTTTACCGTTATTTTTAGTCTACAGACCAAAAATTAACAATGAAGATTCAACTACAATTAGTTTTTCTCAAGCTACGTTTTGTAGATGTTGTTTCCATTGCTTTTCAAATTTTAATTTTACATAATGAAAATGCAGTGTTGCCCGAAATGAACGTTGTGGTTTGAATTCCTTATAACTTTTTAATTTATTATTTTTGTAAAATTTCATTTCAGTATTTTGTGAAAAAGACTTAGGCCCAGTTTTTCAATCGTAAGTTAACCTTAGGTTAACCCTAAAATTTAGATTAACTTACGATTAAAAATCTGGGCCTTAGGGTATTTTAAATGCAACAATACACAATCGAACAACCGCTCCTGGCTATTTTCTTTAGGTATATTTGAAAGAAAAAGTGCGTTAATAAGCCAAGGACCATCCTGCCATTAAAAAACTATATTCGCGGTGAATTCGAGGATATAACATCTGAAATTTTGGGGCAGGTTATTATGGAAAGAGCACGAATATGCGAAGCAAAAATGGCCACCACTTGCGAGATATAATTTTTCATAATTAAACCAAAAAAATTCCCCATTAAAATACTGTAATTAAAAAAAAACAATTGTCGCTTAAATTAAATCATTATAAATAATTCAAACTACAATGTTCATTTTGCGCCACCCTGTGTATTTAAAAAGTAATTAATATTTTTATTTTTAACTTCCTCAGTTCTAGTGTTGCCTGCGGGAGACATCAAATAGGACTTGAAAAGAATATTGCGTGAATTTTTTTTCTATTTGTAAATAAGAGCACAAACATAATTATCACAAAATTAAAAAACCCTAATTTTCAAAGTTGGCCTTGGGAAAGAGGATGTTAATACGAGCCTTTTCTAAAAACAAAAAAATAATCACTTACAATGATTTTTTGTAAGTAGTACCTACTTATTAAAGTGAATTACATCTACCGAATCTCATTTGCAAGCAAGGCGAAAGTCTATCTCTGTTTGTTATGCTATTCCGCGTATTACTCTCGCTCGCTCGATATTTTCAAACGCGTCTGCCGTCATGAAGGCTGCACTTAAAACCGTCTGTCATAGTATATTTGAAAAATACACAAAAAAAGCAATCTTTTGATATAAAAATTGTCTATGTACCCTATGGTTTAGTTCAACCTCAAAAATGCCTCTTTTCTCGCGCCGCTCCCAAGTTAACGCTGCCACTCTCGAGTGGCAGACGGGCAGTTTTATTACTAATTTTTAATGTCCATTCAGCCTGTATGGTCAAAAATTTTGTACCTTATGGTTTAGTTCCCGTGCACGCGGGCTCCCGGACTATTAGAAGATTTTGATTTTACAATGCTACAAAATTCTGTTCTTCAAGTAAATAACTTATAAAACAAAAGTAGTTATTTTCGAGTTATCAATTTTAAACTATTAACAATATTCTGATCTTCATGTAAATAACTTATAGAACAGAAGTAGTTAATTTAGAGTTTTTAATTTTAAACTATTAACAAAATGCAGATCTTCAAGTAAATAACTTATAAAACAAAAGTAGTTATTTTAGGGTTTTCAATTTTAAACTATTAACAAAATTCTGATCTTCAAGTAAATAACTTAAGGAACTAAAGTATTAGTTAGAAGATTTTGATTTTAAATTGCTACAAAATTCTGTTCTTCAAGTAAATAACTTATAGAACAAAAGTAGTTATTTTAGAGTTTTCAATTTTAAACTATTAACATCATTCTGATCTTCAAGTAAATAACTTATAGAACAGAAGTAGTTAATTTAGAGTTTTTAATGTTAAACTATTAACAAAATGCAAATCTTCAAGTAAATAACTTATAGAACAAAAGTAGTTATTTTAGGGTTTTCAATTTTAATCTATTAACAAAATTCTGATCTTCATGTAAATAACTTATAGAACAGAAGTAGTTAATTTAGAGTTTTTAATTTTAAACTATTAACAAAATTCTGATCTTCAAGTAAATAACTTAAGGAACTAAAGTATTAGTTAGAAGATTTTAATTTTAAATTGCTACAAAATTCTGTTCTTCAAGTAAATAACTTATAGAACAAAAGTAGTTATTTTAGAGTTTTCAATTTTAAACTATTAACAAAATTCTGATCTTCATGTAAATAACTTATAGAACAGAAGTAGTTAATTTAGAGTTTTTAATTTTAAACTATTAACAAAATGCAGATCTTCAAGTAAATAACTTATAGAACAAAAGTAGTTATTTTAGGGTTTTCATTTTTAAACTATTAACAAAATTCTGATCTACATGTAAATAACTTATAGAACAGAAGTAGTTAATTTAGAGTTTTTAATTTTAAACTATTAACAAAATTCTGATCTTCAAGTAAATAACTTAAGGAACTAAAGTATTAGTTAGAAGATTTTGATTTTAAATTTCTACAAAATTCTGTTCTTCAAGTAAATAACTTATAGAACAAAAGTAGTTATTTTAGAGTTTTCAATTTTAAACTATTAACAAAATTCTGATCTTCATGTAAATAACTTATAGAACAGAAGTAGTTAATTTAGAGTTTTTAATTTTAAACTATTAACAAAATGCAGATCTTCAAGTAAATAACTTATAGAACAAAAGTAGTAATTTTAGGGTTTTCAATTTTAAACTATTAGCAAAATTCTGATCTTCAAGTAAATAACTTGTAGAACAAAAGTAGTTATTTTAGAGTTTTCAATTTTAAACTATTAACAATATTTTGATCTTCATATAAATAACTTATAGAACAGAAGTAGTTAATTTAGAGTTTTTAATTTTAAACTATTAACAAAATGCAAATCTTCAAGTAAATAACTTATAGAACAAAAGTAGTTATTTTAGGGTTTTCAATTTTAAACTATTAGCAAAATTCTGATCTTCAAGTAAATAACTTATAGAACAAAAGTAGTTATTTTAGAGTTTTCAATTTTAAACTATTAACAATATTTTGATCTTCATATAAATAACTTATAGAACAGAAGTAGTTAATTTAGAGTTTTTAATTTTAAACTATTAACAAAATGCAAATCTTCAAGTAAATAACTTATAGCACAAAAGTAGTTATTTTAGGGTTTTCAATTTTAAACTATTAGCAAAATTCTGATCTTCAAGTAAATAACTTATAGAACAAAAGTAGTTATTTTAGGGTTTTCAATTTTAAACTATTAGCAAAATTCTGATCTTCAAGTAAATAACTTATAGAACAAAAGTAGTTATTTTAGGGTTTTCAATTTTAAATTATTAACAAAATTCTGATCTTCAAGTAAATAACTTAAGGAACTAAAGTATTAGTTAGAAGATTTTGATTTTAAATTGCTACAAAATTCTGTTCTACAAGTAAATAACTTATAGAACAAAAGTAGTTATTTTAGGGTTTTCAATTTTAAAATATTAACAAAATACTGATCTTCATGTAAATAACTTATAGAAGAAAAGTAGTTATTTTTGGGTTTTCAATTTTAAACTATTAACAAAATTCTGATCTTCAAGTAAATAACTTAAGGAACTAAAGTATTAGTTAGAAGATTTTGATTTTAAATTGCTACAAAATTCTGTTCTACAAGTAAATAACTTATAGAACAAAAGTAGTTATTTTAGAGTTTTCAATTTTAAACTATTAACAATCTTCTGATCTTCAAGTAAATAACTTATAGAACAGAAGTAGTTAATTTAGAGTTTTTAATTTAAAACTATTAACAAAATGCAGATCTTCAAGTAAATAACTTATAGAACAAAAGTAGTTATTTTAGGGTTTTCAATTTTAAACTATTAACAAAATACTGATCTTCATGTAAATAACTTATAGAACAGAAGTAGTTAATTTAGAGTTTTTAATTTTAAACTATTAACAAAATGCAGATCTGCAAGTAAATAACTTATAGAACAAAAGTAGTTATTTTAGAGTTTTCAATTTAAAACGATTAGCAAAATTCTGATCTTCAAGTAAATAACTTAAAGAACTAAAGTATTAGTTAGAAGATTTTGATTTTACAATGCTACAAAATTCTGTTCTTCAAGTAAATAACTTATAGAACAAAAGTAGTTATTTTCGAGTTATCAATTTTAAACTATTAACAATATTCTGATCTTCATGTAAATAACTTATAGAACAGAAGTAGTTAATTTAGAGTTTTTAATTTTAAACTATTAACAAAATGCAGATCTTCAAGTAAATAACTTATAGAACAAAAGTAGTTATTTTAGGGTTTTCAATTTTAAACTATTAACAAAATTCTGATCTTCAAGTAAATAACTTAAGGAACTAAAGTATTAGTTAGAAGATTTTGATTTTAAATTGCTACAAAATTCTGTTCTTCAAGTAAATAACTTATAGAACAAAAGTAGTTATTTTAGAGTTTTCAATTTTAAACTATTAACATCATTCTGATCTTCAAGTAAATAACTTATAGAACAGAAGTAGTTAATTTAGAGTTTTTAATGTTAAACTATTAACAAAATGCAAATCTTCAAGTAAATAACTTATAGAACAAAAGTAGTTATTTTAGGGTTTTCAATTTTAATCTATTAACAAAATTCTGATCTTCATGTAAATAACTTATAGAACAGAAGTAGTTAATTTAGAGTTTTTAATTTTAAACTATTAACAAAATTCTGATCTTCAAGTAAATAACTTAAGGAACTAAAGTATTAGTTAGAAGATTTTAATTTTAAATTGCTACAAAATTCTGTTCTTCAAGTAAATAACTTATAGAACAAAAGTAGTTATTTTAGAGTTTTCAATTTTAAACTATTAACAAAATTCTCATCTTCATGTAAATAACTTATAGAACAGAAGTAGTTAATTTAGAGTTTTTAATTTTAAACTATTAACAAAATGCAGATCTTCAAGTAAATAACTTATAGAACAAAAGTAGTTATTTTAGGGTTTTCATTTTTAAACTATTAACAAAATTCTGATCTACATGTAAATAACTTATAGAACAGAAGTAGTTAATTTAGAGTTTTTAATTTTAAACTATTAACAAAATTCTGATCTTCAAGTAAATAACTTAAGGAACTAAAGTATTAGTTAGAAGATTTTGATTTTAAATTTCTACAAAATTCTGTTCTTCAAGTAAATAACTTATAGAACAAAAGTAGTTATTTTAGAATTTTCAATTTTAAACTATTAACAAAATTCTGATCTTCATGTAAATAACTTATAGAACAGAAGTAGTTAATTTAGAGTTTTTAATTTTAAACTATTAACAAAATGCAGATCTTCAAGTAAATAACTTATAGAACAAAAGTAGTTATTTTAGGGTTTTCAATTTTAAACTATTAACAAAATTCTGATCTTCAAGTAAATAACTTAAGGAACTAAAGTATTAGTTAGAAGATTTTGATTTTAAATTGCTACAAAATTCTGTTCTTCAAGTAAATAACTTATAGAACAAAAGTAGTTATTTTAGAGTTTTCAATTTTAAACTATTAACATCATTCTGATCTTCAAGTAAATAACTTATAGAACAAAAGTAGTTATTTTAGGGTTTTCAATTTTAATCTATTAACAAAATTCTGATCTTCATGTAAATAACTTATAGAACAGAAGTAGTTAATTTAGAGTTTTCAATTTTAATCTATTAACAAAATTCTGATCTTCATGTAAATAACTTATAGAACAGAAGTAGTTAATTTAGAGTTTTTAATTTTAAACTATTAACAAAATTCTGATCTTCAAGTAAATAACTTAAGGAACTAAAGTATTAGTTAGAAGATTTTAATTTTAAATTGCTACAAAATTCTGTTCTTCAAGTAAATAACTTATAGAACAGAAGTAGTTAATTTAGAGTTTTTAATTTTAAACTATTAACAAAATTCTGATCTTCAAGTAAATAACTTAAGGAACTAAAGTATTAGTTAGAAGATTTTGATTTTAAATTTCTACAAAATTCTGTTCTTCAAGTAAATAACTTATAGAACAAAAGTAGTTATTTTAGAGTTTTCAATTTTAAACTATTAACAAAATTCTGATCTTCATGTAAATAACTTATAGAACAGAAGTAGTTAATTTAGAGTTTTTAATTTTAAACTATTAACAAAATGCAGATCTTCAAGTAAATAACTTATAGAACAAAAGTAGTAATTTTAGGGTTTTCAATTTTAAACTATTAGCAAAATTCTGATCTTCAAGTAAATAACTTGTAGAACAAAAGTAGTTATTTTAGAGTTTTCAATTTTAAACTATTAACAATATTTTGATCTTCATATAAATAACTTATAGAACAGAAGTAGTTAATTTAGAGTTTTTAATTTTAAACTATTAACAAAATGCAAATCTTCAAGTAAATAACTTATAGAACAAAAGTAGTTATTTTAGGGTTTTCAATTTTAAACTATTAGCAAAATTCTGATCTTCAAGTAAATAACTTATAGAACAAAAGTAGTTATTTTAGAGTTTTCAATTTTAAACTATTAACAATATTTTGATCTTCATATAAATAACTTATAGAACAGAAGTAGTTAATTTAGAGTTTTTAATTTTAAACTATTAACAAAATGCAAATCTTCAAGTAAATAACTTATAGCACAAAAGTAGTTATTTTAGGGTTTTCAATTTTAAACTATTAGCAAAATTCTGATCTTCAAGTAAATAACTTATAGAACAAAAGTAGTTATTTTAGGGTTTTCAATTTTAAACTATTAGCAAAATTCTGATCTTCAAGTAAATAACTTATAGAACAAAAGTAGTTATTTTAGGGTTTTCAATTTTAAATTATTAACAAAATTCTGATCTTCAAGTAAATAACTTAAGGAACTAAAGTATTAGTTAGAAGATTTTGATTTTAAATTGCTACAAAATTCTGTTCTACAAGTAAATAACTTATAGAACAAAAGTAGTTATTTTAGGGTTTTCAATTTTAAAATATTAACAAAATACTGATCTTCATGTAAATAACTTATAGAAGAAAAGTAGTTATTTTAGGGTTTTCAATTTTAAACTATTAACAAAATTCTGATCTTCAAGTAAATAACTTAAGGAACTAAAGTATTAGTTAGAAGATTTTGATTTTAAATTGCTACAAAATTCTGTTCTACAAGTAAATAACTTATAGAACAAAAGTAGTTATTTTAGAGTTTTCAATTTTAAACTATTAACAATCTTCTGATCTTCAAGTAAATAACTTATAGAACAGAAGTAGTTAATTTAGAGTTTTTAATTTAAAACTATTAACAAAATGCAGATCTTCAAGTAAATAACTTATAGAACAAAAGTAGTTATTTTAGGGTTTTCAATTTTAAACTATTAACAAAATACTGATCTTCATGTAAATAACTTATAGAACAGAAGTAGTTAATTTAGAGTTTTTAATTTTAAACTATTAACAAAATGCAGATCTGCAAGTAAATAACTTATAGAACAAAAGTAGTTATTTTAGAGTTTTCAATTTAAAACGATTAGCAAAATTCTGATCTTCAAGTAAATAACTTAAAGAACTAAAGTATTAGTTAGAAGATTTTGATTTTACAATGCTACAAAATTCTGTTCTTCAAGTAAATAACTTATAGAACAAAAGTAGTTATTTTCGAGTTATCAATTTTAAACTATTAACAATAGTCTGATCTTCATGTAAATAACTTATAGAACAGAAGTAGTTAATTTAGAGTTTTTAATTTTAAACTATTAACAAAATGCAGATCTTCAAGTAAATAACTTATAGAACAAAAGTAGTTATTTTAGGGTTTTCAATTTTAAACTATTAACAAAATTCTGATCTTCAAGTAAATAACTTAAGGAACTAAAGTATTAGTTAGAAGATTTTGATTTTAAATTGCTACAAAATTCTGTTCTTCAAGTAAATAACTTATAGAACAAAAGTAGTTATTTTAGAGTTTTCAATTTTAAACTATTAACATCATTCTGATCTTCAAGTAAATAACTTATAGAACAGAAGTAGTTAATTTAGAGTTTTTAATGTTAAACTATTAACAAAATGCAAATCTTCAAGTAAATAACTTATAGAACAAAAGTAGTTATTTTAGGGTTTTCAATTTTAATCTATTAACAAAATTCTGATCTTCATGTAAATAACTTATAGAACAGAAGTAGTTAATTTAGAGTTTTTAATTTTAAACTATTAACAAAATTCTGATCTTCAAGTAAATAACTTAAGGAACTAAAGTATTAGTTAGAAGATTTTAATTTTAAATTGCTACAAAATTCTGTTCTTCAAGTAAATAACTTATAGAACAAAAGTAGTTATTTTAGAGTTTTCAATTTTAAACTATTAACAAAATTCTGATCTTCATGTAAATAACTTATAGAACAGAAGTAGTTAATTTAGAGTTTTTAATTTTAAACTATTAACAAAATGCAGATCTTCAAGTAAATAACTTATAGAACAAAAGTAGTTATTTTAGGGTTTTCATTTTTAAACTATTAACAAAATTCTGATCTACATGTAAATAACTTATAGAACAGAAGTAGTTAATTTAGAGTTTTTAATTTTAAACTATTAACAAAATTCTGATCTTCAAGTAAATAACTTAAGGAACTAAAGTATTAGTTAGAAGATTTTGATTTTAAACTATTAACAAAATTCTGATCTTCATGTAAATAACTTATAGAACAGAAGTAGTTAATTTAGAGTTTTTAATTTTAAACTATTAACAAAATGCAGATCTTCAAGTAAATAACTTGTAGAACAAAAGTAGTTATTTTAGAGTTTTCAATTTTAAACTATTAACAATATTTTGATCTTCATATAAATAACTTATAGAACAGAAGTAGTTAATTTAGAGTTTTTAATTTTAAACTATTAACAAAATGCAAATCTTCAAGTAAATAACTTATAGAACAAAAGTAGTTATTTTAGGGTTTTCAATTTTAAACTATTAGCAAAATTCTGATCTTCAAGTAAATAACTTATAGAACAAAAGTAGTTATTTTAGAGTTTTCAATTTTAAACTATTAACAATATTTTGATCTTCATATAAATAACTTATAGAACAGAAGTAGTTAATTTAGAGTTTTTAATTTTAAACTATTAACAAAATGCAAATCTTCAAGTAAATAACTTATAGAACAAAAGTAGTTATTTTAGGGTTTTCAATTTTAAACTATTAACAAAATTCTGATCTTCAAGTAAATAACTTAAGGAACTAAAGTATTAGTTAGAAGATTTTGATTTTAAATTGCTACAAAATTCTGTTCTTCAAGTAAATAACTTATAGAACAAAAGTAGTTATTTTAGAGTTTTCAATTTTAAACTATTAACATCATTCTGATCTTCAAGTAAATAACTTATAGAACAAAAGTAGTTATTTTAGGGTTTTCAATTTTAATCTATTAACAAAATTCTGATCTTCATGTAAATAACTTATAGAACAGAAGTAGTTAATTTAGAGTTTTTAATTTTAAACTATTAACAAAATTCTGATCTTCAAGTAAATAACTTAAGGAACTAAAGTATTAGTTAGAAGATTTTAATTTTAAATTGCTACAAAATTCTGTTCTTCAAGTAAATAACTTATAGAACAAAAGTAGTTATTTTAGAGTTTTCAATTTTAAACTATTAACAAAATTCTGATCTTCATGTAAATAACTTATAGAACAGAAGTAGTTAATTTAGAGTTTTTAATTTTAAACTATTAACAAAATTCTGATCTTCAAGTAAATAACTTAAGGAACTAAAGTATTAGTTAGAAGATTTTAATTTTAAATTGCTACAAAATTCTGTTCTTCAAGTAAATAACTTATAGAACAAAAGTAGTTATTTTAGAGTTTTCAATTTTAAACTATTAACAAAATTCTGATCTTCATGTAAATAACTTATAGAACAGAAGTAGTTAATTTAGAGTTTTTAATTTTAAACTATTAACAAAATGCAGATCTTCAAGTAAATAACTTATAGAACAAAAGTAGTTATTTTAGGGTTTTCATTTTTAAACTATTAACAAAATTCTGATCTACATGTAAATAACTTATAGAACAGAAGTAGTTAATTTAGAGTTTTTAATTTTAAACTATTAACAAAATTCTGATCTTCAAGTAAATAACTTAAGGAACTAAAGTATTAGTTAGAAGATTTTGATTTTAAACTATTAACAAAATTCTGATCTTCATGTAAATAACTTATAGAACAGAAGTAGTTAATTTAGAGTTTTTAATTTTAAACTATTAACAAAATGCAGATCTTCAAGTAAATAACTTGTAGAACAAAAGTAGTTATTTTAGAGTTTTCAATTTTAAACTATTAACAATATTTTGATCTTCATATAAATAACTTATAGAACAGAAGTAGTTAATTTAGAGTTTTTAATTTTAAACTATTAACAAAATGCAAATCTTCAAGTAAATAACTTATAGAACAAAAGTAGTTATTTTAGGGTTTTCAATTTTAAACTATTAGCAAAATTCTGATCTTCAAGTAAATAACTTATAGAACAAAAGTAGTTATTTTAGAGTTTTCAATTTTAAACTATTAACAATATTTTGATCTTCATATAAATAACTTATAGAACAGAAGTAGTTAATTTAGAGTTTTTAATTTTAAACTATTAACAAAATGCAAATCTTCAAGTAAATAACTTATAGAACAAAAGTAGTTATTTTAGGGTTTTCAATTTTAAACTATTAGCAAAATTCTGATCTTCAAGTAAATAACTTATAGAACAAAAGTAGTTATTTCAGGGTTTTCATTTTTAAACTATTAACAAAATTCTGATCTACATGTAAATAACTTATAGAACAGAAGTAGTTAATTTAGAGTTTTTAATTTTAAACTATTAACAAAATTCTGATCTTCAAGTAAATAACTTAAGGAACTAAAGTATTAGTTAGAAGATTTTGATTTTAAATTTCTACAAAATTCTGTTCTTCAAGTAAATAACTTATAGAACAAAAGTAGTTATTTTAGAGTTTTCAATTTTAAACTATTAACAAAATTCTGATCTTCATGTAAATAACTTATAGAACAGAAGTAGTTAATTTAGAGTTTTTAATTTTAAACTATTAACAAAATGCAGATCTTCAAGTAAATAACTTATAGAACAAAAGTAGTTATTTTAGGGTTTTCAATTTTAAACTATTAACAAAATTCTGATCTTCAAGTAAATAACTTAAGGAACTAAAGTATTAGTTAGAAGATTTTGATTTTAAATTGCTACAAAATTCTGTTCTTCAAGTAAATAACTTATAGAACAAAAGTAGTTATTTTAGAGTTTTCAATTTTAAACTATTAACATCATTCTGATCTTCAAGTAAATAACTTATAGAACAAAAGTAGTTATTTTAGGGTTTTCAATTTTAATCTATTAACAAAATTCTGATCTTCATGTAAATAACTTATAGAACAGAAGTAGTTAATTTAGAGTTTTTAATTTTAAACTATTAACAAAATTCTGATCTTCAAGTAAATAACTTAAGGAACTAAAGTATTAGTTAGAAGATTTTAATTTTAAATTGCTACAAAATTCTGTTCTTCAAGTAAATAACTTATAGAACAAAAGTAGTTATTTTAGAGTTTTCAATTTTAAACTATTAACAAAATTCTGATCTTCATGTAAATAACTTATAGAACAGAAGTAGTTAATTTAGAGTTTTTAATTTTAAACTATTAACAAAATGCAGATCTTCAAGTAAATAACTTATAGAACAAAAGTAGTTATTTTAGGGTTTTCATTTTTAAACTATTAACAAAATTCTGATCTACATGTAAATAACTTATAGAACAGAAGTAGTTAATTTAGAGTTTTTAATTTTAAACTATTAGCAAAATTCTGATCTTCAAGTAAATAACTTATAGAACAAAAGTAGTTATTTCAGGGTTTTCATTTTTAAACTATTAACAAAATTCTGATCTACATGTAAATAACTTATAGAACAGAAGTAGTTAATTTAGAGTTTTTAATTTTAAACTATTAACAAAATTCTGATCTTCAAGTAAATAACTTAAGGAACTAAAGTATTAGTTAGAAGATTTTGATTTTAAATTTCTACAAAATTCTGTTCTTCAAGTAAATAACTTATAGAACAAAAGTAGTTATTTTAGAGTTTTCAATTTTAAACTATTAACAAAATTCTGATCTTCATGTAAATAACTTATAGAACAGAAGTAGTTAATTTAGAGTTTTTAATTTTAAACTATTAACAAAATGCAGATCTTCAAGTAAATAACTTATAGAACAAAAGTAGTAATTTTAGGGTTTTCAATTTTAAACTATTAGCAAAATTCTGATCTTCAAGTAAATAACTTGTAGAACAAAAGTAGTTATTTTAGAGTTTTCAATTTTAAACTATTAACAATATTTTGATCTTCATATAAATAACTTATAGAACAGAAGTAGTTAATTTAGAGTTTTTAATTTTAAACTATTAACAAAATGCAAATCTTCAAGTAAATAACTTATAGAACAAAAGTAGTTATTTTAGGGTTTTCAATTTTAAACTATTAGCAAAATTCTGATCTTCAAGTAAATAACTTATAGAACAAAAGTAGTTATTTTAGGGTTTTCAATTTTAAACTATTAACAAAATACTGATCTTCATGTAAATAACTTATAGAACAGAAGTAGTTAATTTAGAGTTTTTAATTTTAAACTATTAACAAAATGCAGATCTGCAAGTAAATAACTTATAGAACAAAAGTAGTTATTTTAGAGTTTTCAATTTAAAACGATTAGCAAAATTCTGATCTTCAAGTAAATAACTTAAAGAACTAAAGTATTAGTTAGAAGATTTTGATTTTACAATGCTACAAAATTCTGTTCTTCAAGTAAATAACTTATAGAACAAAAGTAGTTATTTTCGAGTTATCAATTTTAAACTATTAACAATAGTCTGATCTTCATGTAAATAACTTATAGAACAGAAGTAGTTAATTTAGAGTTTTTAATTTTAAACTATTAACAAAATGCAGATCTTCAAGTAAATAACTTATAGAACAAAAGTAGTTATTTTAGGGTTTTCAATTTTAAACTATTAACAAAATTCTGATCTTCAAGTAAATAACTTAAGGAACTAAAGTATTAGTTAGAAGATTTTGATTTTAAATTGCTACAAAATTCTGTTCTTCAAGTAAATAACTTATAGAACAAAAGTAGTTATTTTAGAGTTTTCAATTTTAAACTATTAACATCATTCTGATCTTCAAGTAAATAACTTATAGAACAGAAGTAGTTAATTTAGAGTTTTTAATGTTAAACTATTAACAAAATGCAAATCTTCAAGTAAATAACTTATAGAACAAAAGTAGTTATTTTAGGGTTTTCAATTTTAATCTATTAACAAAATTCTGATCTTCATGTAAATAACTTATAGAACAGAAGTAGTTAATTTAGAGTTTTTAATTTTAAACTATTAACAAAATTCTGATCTTCAAGTAAATAACTTAAGGAACTAAAGTATTAGTTAGAAGATTTTAATTTTAAATTGCTACAAAATTCTGTTCTTCAAGTAAATAACTTATAGAACAAAAGTAGTTATTTTAGAGTTTTCAATTTTAAACTATTAACAAAATTCTCATCTTCATGTAAATAACTTATAGAACAGAAGTAGTTAATTTAGAGTTTTTAATTTTAAACTATTAACAAAATGCAGATCTTCAAGTAAATAACTTAGAGAACAAAAGTAGTTATTTTAGGGTTTTCATTTTTAAACTATTAACAAAATTCTGATCTACATGTAAATAACTTATAGAACAGAAGTAGTTAATTTAAAGTTTTTAATTTTAAACTATTAACAAAATTCTGATCTTCAAGTAAATAACTTAAGGAACTAAAGTATTAGTTAGAAGATTTTGATTTTAAATTTCTACAAAATTCTGTTCTTCAAGTAAATAACTTATAGAACAAAAGTAGTTATTTTAGAGTTTTCAATTTTAAACTATTAACAAAATTCTGATCTTCATGTAAATAACTTATAGAACAGAAGTAGTTAATTTAGAGTTTTTAATTTTAAACTATTAACAAAATGCAGATCTTCAAGTAAATAACTTATAGAACAAAAGTAGTTATTTTAGGGTTTTCAATTTTAAACTATTAACAAAATTCTGATCTTCAAGTAAATAACTTAAGGAACTAAAGTATTAGTTAGAAGATTTTGATTTTAAATTGCTACAAAATTCTGTTCTTCAAGTAAATAACTTATAGAACAAAAGTAGTTATTTTAGAGTTTTCAATTTTAAACTATTAACATCATTCTGATCTTCAAGTAAATAACTTATAGAACAAAAGTAGTTATTTTAGGGTTTTCAATTTTAATCTATTAACAAAATTCTGATCTTCATGTAAATAACTTATAGAACAGAAGTAGTTAATTTAGAGTTTTTAATTTTAAACTATTAACAAAATTCTGATCTTCAAGTAAATAACTTAAGGAACTAAAGTATTAGTTAGAAGATTTTAATTTTAAATTGCTACAAAATTCTGTTCTTCAAGTAAATAACTTATAGAACAAAAGTAGTTATTTTAGAGTTTTCAATTTTAAACTATTAACAAAATTCTGATCTTCATGTAAATAACTTATAGAACAGAAGTAGTTAATTTAGAGTTTTTAATTTTAAACTATTAACAAAATGCAGATCTTCAAGTAAATAACTTATAGAACAAAAGTAGTTATTTTAGGGTTTTCATTTTTAAACTATTAACAAAATTCTGATCTACATGTAAATAACTTATAGAACAGAAGTAGTTAATTTAGAGTTTTTAATTTTAAACTATTAACAAAATTCTGATCTTCAAGTAAATAACTTAAGGAACTAAAGTATTAGTTAGAAGATTTTGATTTTAAACTATTAACAAAATTCTGATCTTCATGTAAATAACTTATAGAACAGAAGTAGTTAATTTAGAGTTTTTAATTTTAAACTATTAACAAAATGCAGATCTTCAAGTAAATAACTTGTAGAACAAAAGTAGTTATTTTAGAGTTTTCAATTTTAAACTATTAACAATATTTTGATCTTCATATAAATAACTTATAGAACAGAAGTAGTTAATTTAGAGTTTTTAATTTTAAACTATTAACAAAATGCAAATCTTCAAGTAAATAACTTATAGAACAAAAGTAGTTATTTTAGGGTTTTCAATTTTAAACTATTAGCAAAATTCTGATCTTCAAGTAAATAACTTATAGAACAAAAGTAGTTATTTTAGAGTTTTCAATTTTAAACTATTAACAATATTTTGATCTTCATATAAATAACTTATAGAACAGAAGTAGTTAATTTAGAGTTTTTAATTTTAAACTATTAACAAAATGCAAATCTTCAAGTAAATAACTTATAGAACAAAAGTAGTTATTTTAGGGTTTTCAATTTTAAACTATTAGCAAAATTCTGATCTTCAAGTAAATAACTTATAGAACAAAAGTAGTTATTTCAGGGTTTTCATTTTTAAACTATTAACAAAATTCTGATCTACATGTAAATAACTTATAGAACAGAAGTAGTTAATTTAGAGTTTTTAATTTTAAACTATTAACAAAATTCTGATCTTCAAGTAAATAACTTAAGGAACTAAAGTATTAGTTAGAAGATTTTGATTTTAAATTTCTACAAAATTCTGTTCTTCAAGTAAATAACTTATAGAACAAAAGTAGTTATTTTAGAGTTTTCAATTTTAAACTATTAACAAAATTCTGATCTTCATGTAAATAACTTATAGAACAGAAGTAGTTAATTTAGAGTTTTTAATTTTAAACTATTAACAAAATGCAGATCTTCAAGTAAATAACTTATAGAACAAAAGTAGTTATTTTAGGGTTTTCAATTTTAAACTATTAACAAAATTCTGATCTTCAAGTAAATAACTTAAGGAACTAAAGTATTAGTTAGAAGATTTTGATTTTAAATTGCTACAAAATTCTGTTCTTCAAGTAAATAACTTATAGAACAAAAGTAGTTATTTTAGAGTTTTCAATTTTAAACTATTAACATCATTCTGATCTTCAAGTAAATAACTTATAGAACAAAAGTAGTTATTTTAGGGTTTTCAATTTTAATCTATTAACAAAATTCTGATCTTCATGTAAATAACTTATAGAACAGAAGTAGTTAATTTAGAGTTTTTAATTTTAAACTATTAACAAAATTCTGATCTTCAAGTAAATAACTTAAGGAACTAAAGTATTAGTTAGAAGATTTTAATTTTAAATTGCTACAAAATTCTGTTCTTCAAGTAAATAACTTATAGAACAAAAGTAGTTATTTTAGAGTTTTCAATTTTAAACTATTAACAAAATTCTGATCTTCATGTAAATAACTTATAGAACAGAAGTAGTTAATTTAGAGTTTTTAATTTTAAACTATTAACAAAATGCAGATCTTCAAGTAAATAACTTATAGAACAAAAGTAGTTATTTTAGGGTTTTCATTTTTAAACTATTAACAAAATTCTGATCTACATGTAAATAACTTATAGAACAGAAGTAGTTAATTTAGAGTTTTTAATTTTAAACTATTAGCAAAATTCTGATCTTCAAGTAAATAACTTATAGAACAAAAGTAGTTATTTCAGGGTTTTCATTTTTAAACTATTAACAAAATTCTGATCTACATGTAAATAACTTATAGAACAGAAGTAGTTAATTTAGAGTTTTTAATTTTAAACTATTAACAAAATTCTGATCTTCAAGTAAATAACTTAAGGAACTAAAGTATTAGTTAGAAGATTTTGATTTTAAATTTCTACAAAATTCTGTTCTTCAAGTAAATAACTTATAGAACAAAAGTAGTTATTTTAGAGTTTTCAATTTTAAACTATTAACAAAATTCTGATCTTCATGTAAATAACTTATAGAACAGAAGTAGTTAATTTAGAGTTTTTAATTTTAAACTATTAACAAAATGCAGATCTTCAAGTAAATAACTTATAGAACAAAAGTAGTTATTTTAGGGTTTTCAATTTTAAACTATTAACAAAATTCTGATCTTCAAGTAAATAACTTAAGGAACTAAAGTATTAGTTAGAAGATTTTGATTTTAAATTGCTACAAAATTCTGTTCTTCAAGTAAATAACTTATAGAACAAAAGTAGTTATTTTAGAGTTTTCAATTTTAAACTATTAACATCATTCTGATCTTCAAGTAAATAACTTATAGAACAAAAGTAGTTATTTTAGGGTTTTCAATTTTAATCTATTAACAAAATTCTGATCTTCATGTAAATAACTTATAGAACAGAAGTAGTTAATTTAGAGTTTTTAATTTTAAACTATTAACAAAATTCTGATCTTCAAGTAAATAACTTAAGGAACTAAAGTATTAGTTAGAAGATTTTAATTTTAAATTGCTACAAAATTCTGTTCTTCAAGTAAATAACTTATAGAACAAAAGTAGTTATTTTAGAGTTTTCAATTTTAAACTATTAACAAAATTCTGATCTTCATGTAAATAACTTATAGAACAGAAGTAGTTAATTTAGAGTTTTTAATTTTAAACTATTAACAAAATGCAGATCTTCAAGTAAATAACTTATAGAACAAAAGTAGTTATTTTAGGGTTTTCATTTTTAAACTATTAACAAAATTCTGATCTACATGTAAATAACTTATAGAACAGAAGTAGTTAATTTAGAGTTTTTAATTTTAAACTATTAACAAAATTCTGATCTTCAAGTAAATAACTTAAGGAACTAAAGTATTAGTTAGAAGATTTTGATTTTAAACTATTTACAAAATTCTGATCTTCATGTAAATAACTTATAGAACAGAAGTAGTTAATTTAGAGTTTTTAATTTTAAACTATTAACAAAATGCAGATCTTCAAGTAAATAACTTATAGAACAAAAGTAGTAATTTTAGGGTTTTCAATTTTAAACTATTAGCAAAATTCTGATCTTCAAGTAAATAACTTGTAGAACAAAAGTAGTTATTTTAGAGTTTTCAATTTTAAACTATTAACAATATTTTGATCTTCATATAAATAACTTATAGAACAGAAGTAGTTAATTTAGAGTTTTTAATTTTAAACTATTAACAAAATGCAAATCTTCAAGTAAATAACCTATAGAACAAAAGTAGTTATTTTAGGGTTTTCAATTTTAAACTATTAGCAAAATTCTGATCTTCAAGTAAATAACTTATAGAACAAAAGTAGTTATTTTAGAGTTTTCAATTTTAAACTATTAACAATATTTTGATCTTCATATAAATAACTTATAGAACAGAAGTAGTTAATTTAGAGTTTTTAATTTTAAACTATTAACAAAATGCAAATCTTCAAGTAAATAACTTATAGAACAAAAGTAGTTATTTTAGGGTTTTCAATTTTAAACTATTAGCAAAATTCTGATCTTCAAGTAAATAACTTATAGAACAAAAGTAGTTATTTCAGGGTTTTCAATTTTAAACTATTAGCAAAATTCTGATCTTCAAGTAAATAACTTATAGAACAAAAGTAGTTATTTTAGGGTTTTCAATTTTAAATTATTAACAAAATTCTGATCTTCAAGTAAATAACTTAAGGAACTAAAGTATTAGTTAGAAGATTTTGATTTTAAATTGCTACAAAATTCTGTTCTACAAGTAAATAACTTATAGAACAAAAGTAGTTATTTTAGGGTTTTCAATTTTAAAATATTAACAAAATACTGATCTTCATGTAAATAACTTATAGAACAAAAGTTGTTATTTTAGGGTTTTCAATTTTAAACTATTAACAAAATTCTGATCTTCAAGTAAATAACTTAAGGAACTAAAGTATTAGTTAGAAGATTTTGATTTTAAATTGCTACAAAATTCTGTTCTACAAGTAAATAACTTATAGAACAAAAGTAGTTATTTTAAAGTTTTCAATTTTAAACTATTAACAATCTTCTGATCTTCAAGTAAATAACTTATAGAACAGAAGTAGTTAATTTAGAGTTTTTAATTTAAAACTATTAACAAAATGCAGATCTTCAAGTAAATAACTTATAGAACAAAAGTAGTTATTTTAGGGTTTTCAATTTTAAACTATTAACAAAATACTGATCTTCATGTAAATAACTTATAGAACAGAAGTAGTTAATTTAGAGTTTTTAATTTTAAACTATTACCAAAATGCAGATCTGCAAGTAAATAACTTATAGAACAAAAGTAGTTATTTTAGGGTTTTCAATTTAAAACGATTAGCAAAATTCTGATCTTCAAGTAAATAACTTAAAGAACTAAAGTATTAGTTAGAAGATTTTGATTTTACAATGCTACAAAATTCTGTTCTTCAAGTAAATAACTTATAGAACAAAAGTAGTTATTTTCGAGTTATCAATTTTAAACTATTAACAATATTCTGATCTTCATGTAAATAACTTATAGAACAGAAGTAGTTAATTTAGAGTTTTTAATTTTAAACTATTAACAAAATGCAGATCTTCAAGTAAATAACTTATAGAACAAAAGTAGTTATTTTAGGGTTTTCAATTTTAAACTATTAACAAAATTCTGATCTTCAAGTAAATAACTTAAGGAACTAAAGTATTAGTTAGAAGATTTTGATTTTAAATTGCTACAAAATTCTGTTCTTCAAGTAAATAACTTATAGAACAAAAGTAGTTATTTTAGAGTTTTCAATTTTAAACTATTAACATCATTCTGATCTTCAAGTAAATAACTTATAGAACAGAAGTAGTTAATTTAGAGTTTTTAATGTTAAACTATTAACAAAATGCAAATCTTCAAGTAAATAACTTATAGAACAAAAGTAGTTATTTTAGGATTTTCAATTTTAATCTATTAACAAAATTCTGATCTTCATGTAAATAACTTATAGAACAGAAGTAGTTAATTTAGAGTTTTTAATTTTAAACTATTAACAAAATTCTGATCTTCAAGTAAATAACTTAAGGAACTAAAGTATTAGTTAGAAATTTTAATTTTAAATTGCTACAAAATTCTGTTCTTCAAGTAAATAACTTATAGAACAAAAGTAGTTATTTTAGAGTTTTCAATTTTAAACTATTAACAAAATTCTGATCTTCATGTAAATAACTTATAGAACAGAAGTAGTTAATTTAGAGTTTTTAATTTTAAACTATTAACAAAATGCAGATCTTCAAGTAAATAACTTATAGAACAAAAGTAGTTATTTTAGGGTTTTCATTTTTAAACTATTAACAAAATTCTGATCTACATGTAAATAACTTATAGAACAGAAGTAGTTAATTTAGAGTTTTTAATTTTAAACTATTAACAAAATTCTGATCTTCAAGTAAATAACTTAAGGAACTAAAGTATTAGTTAGAAGATTTTGATTTTAAATTTCTACAAAATTCTGTTCTTCAAGTAAATAACTTATAGAACAAAAGTAGTTATTTTAGAGTTTTCAATTTTAAACTATTAACAAAATTCTGATCTTCATGTAAATAACTTATAGAACAGAAGTAGTTAATTTAGAGTTTTTAATTTTAAACTATTAACAAAATGCAGATCTTCAAGTAAATAACTTATAGAACAAAAGTAGTAATTTTAGGGTTTTCAATTTTAAACTATTAGCAAAATTCTGATCTTCAAGTAAATAACTTGTAGAACAAAAGTAGTTATTTTAGAGTTTTCAATTTTAAACTATTAACAATATTTTGATCTTCATATAAATAACTTATAGAACAGAAGTAGTTAATTTAGAGTTTTTAATTTTAAACTATTAACAAAATGCAAATCTTCAAGTAAATAACTTATAGAACAAAAGTAGTTATTTTAGGGTTTTCAATTTTAGACTATTAGCAAAATTCTGATCTTCAAGTAAATAACTTATAGAACAAAAGTAGTTATTTTAGGGTTTTCAATTTTAAACTATTAGCAAAATTCTGATCTTCAAGTAAATAACTTAAGAAACCAAAGTATTAGTTAGAAGATTTTGATTTTAAATTGCTACAAAATTCTGTTCTACAAGTAAATAACTTATAGAACAAAAGTAGTTATTTTAGGGTTTTCAATTTTAAACTATTAACAAAATACTGATCTTCATGTAAATAACTTATAGAACAAAAGTAGTTATTTTAGGGTTTTCAATTTTAAACTATTAACAAAATTCTGATCTTCAAGAAAATAACTTAAGGAACTAAAGTATTAGTTAGAAGATTTTGATTTTAAATTGCTACAAAATTCTGTTCTACAAGTAAATAACTTATAGAACAAAAGTAGTTATTTTAGAGTTTTCAATTTTAAACTATTAACAATATTCTGATCTTCAAGTAAATAACTTATAGAACAGAAGTAGTTAATTTAGAGTTTTTAATTTTAAACTATTAACAAAATGCAGATCTTCAAGTAAATAACTTATAGAAAAAAGTAGTTATTTTAGGGTTTTCAATTTTAAACTATTAGCAAAATTCTGATCTTCAAGTAAATAACTTATAGAACAGAAGTAGTTAATTTAGAGTTTTTAATTTTAAACTATTAACAATATTCTGATCTTCAAGTAAATAACTTATAGAACAGAAGTAGTTAATTTAGAGTTTTTAATTTTAAACTATTAACAAAATGCAGATCTTCAAGTAAATAACTTATAGAACAAAAGTAGTTAATTTAGAGTTTTTAATTTTAAACTATTAACAAAATTCTGTTCTTCAAGTAAATAACTTATAGAACAAAAGTAGTTATTTTAGAGTTTTCAATTTTAAACTATTAACAAAATTCTGATCTTCAAGTAAATAACTTATAGAACAGAAGTAGTTAATTTAGAGTTTTTAATTTTAAACTACTAACAAAATGCAGATCTTCAAGCAAATAACTTATAGAACAAAATTAGTTATTTTAGGGTTTTCAATTTTAAACTATTATAAAATTCTGATCTTCAAGAAAATAACTTAAAGAACTAAAGTATTAGTTAGAAGATTTTGACTTTACATTGCTACAAAATTCTGTTCTTCAAGTAAATAACCTATAGAACAAAAGTAGTTATTTTAGGGTTTTCAATTTTAAACTATTAACAATATTCTGATCTTCAAGTAAATAACTTATAGAGCAGAAGTAGTTAATTTAGAGTTTTTAATTTAAAACTATTAACAAAATGCAGATCTTCAAGTAAATAACTTATAGAACAAAAGTAGTTATTTTAGGGTTTTCAATTTTAAACTATTAACAAAATACTGATCTTCATGTAAATAACTTATAGAACAGAAGTAGTTAATTTAGAGTTTTTAATTTTAAACTATTAACAAAATGCAGATCTGCAAGTAAATAACTTATAGAACAAAAGTAGTTATTTTAGGGTTTTCAATTTAAAACGATTAGCAAAATTCTGATCTTCAAGTAAATAACTTAAAGAACTAAAGTATTAGTTAGAAGATTTTGATTTTACAATGCTACAAAATTCTGTTCTTCAAGTAAATAACTTATAGAACAAAAGTAGTTATTTTCGAGTTTTCAATTTTAAACTATTAACAATATTCTGATCTTCATGTAAATAACTTATAGAACAGAAGTAGTTAATTTAGAGTTTTTAATTTTAAACTATTAACAAAATGCAGATCTTCAAGTAAATAACATATAGAACAAAAGTAGTTATTTTAGGGTTTTCAATTTTAAACTATTAACAAAATTCTGATCTTCAAGTAAATAACTTAAGGAACTAAAGTATTAGTTAGAAGATTTTGATTTTAAATTGCTACAAAATTCTGTTCTTCAAGTAAATAACTTATAGAACAAAAGTAGTTATTTTAGGGTTTTCAATTTTAGACTATTAGCAAAATTCTGATCTTCAAGTAAATAACTTATAGAACAAAAGTAGTTATTTTAGGGTTTTCAATTTTAAACTATTAGCAAAATTCTGATCTTCAAGTAAATAACTTAAGAAACCAAAGTATTAGTTAGAAGATTTTGATTTTAAATTGCTACAAAATTCTGTTCTACAAGTAAATAACTTATAGAACAAAAGTAGTTATTTTAGGGTTTTCAATTTTAAACTATTAACAAAATACTGATCTTCATGTAAATAACTTATAGAACAAAAGTAGTTATTTTAGGGTTTTCAATTTTAAACTATTAACAAAATTCTGATCTTCAAGAAAATAACTTAAGGAACTAAAGTATTAGTTAGAAGATTTTGATTTTAAATTGCTACAAAATTCTGTTCTACAAGTAAATAACTTATAGAACAAAAGTAGTTATTTTAGAGTTTTCAATTTTAAACTATTAACAATATTCTGATCTTCAAGTAAATAACTTATAGAACAGAAGTAGTTAATTTAGAGTTTTTAATTTTAAACTATTAACAAAATGCAGATCTTCAAGTAAATAACTTATAGAAAAAAGTAGTTATTTTAGGGTTTTCAATTTTAAACTATTAGCAAAATTCTGATCTTCAAGTAAATAACTTATAGAACAGAAGTAGTTAATTTAGAGTTTTTAATTTTAAACTATTAACAATATTCTGATCTTCAAGTAAATAACTTATAGAACAGAAGTAGTTAATTTAGAGTTTTTAATTTTAAACTATTAACAAAATGCAGATCTTCAAGTAAATAACTTATAGAACAAAAGTAGTTAATTTAGAGTTTTTAATTTTAAACTATTAACAAAATTCTGTTCTTCAAGTAAATAACTTATAGAACAAAAGTAGTTATTTTAGAGTTTTCAATTTTAAACTATTAACAAAATTCTGATCTTCAAGTAAATAACTTATAGAACAGAAGTAGTTAATTTAGAGTTTTTAATTTTAAACTACTAACAAAATGCAGATCTTCAAGCAAATAACTTATAGAACAAAATTAGTTATTTTAGGGTTTTCAATTTTAAACTATTATAAAATTCTGATCTTCAAGAAAATAACTTAAAGAACTAAAGTATTAGTTAGAAGATTTTGACTTTACATTGCTACAAAATTCTGTTCTTCAAGTAAATAACCTATAGAACAAAAGTAGTTATTTTAGGGTTTTCAATTTTAAACTATTAACAATATTCTGATCTTCAAGTAAATAACTTATAGAGCAGAAGTAGTTAATTTAGAGTTTTTAATTTAAAACTATTAACAAAATGCAGATCTTCAAGTAAATAACTTATAGAACAAAAGTAGTTATTTTAGGGTTTTCAATTTTAAACTATTAACAAAATACTGATCTTCATGTAAATAACTTATAGAACAGAAGTAGTTAATTTAGAGTTTTTAATTTTAAACTATTAACAAAATGCAGATCTGCAAGTAAATAACTTATAGAACAAAAGTAGTTATTTTAGGGTTTTCAATTTAAAACGATTAGCAAAATTCTGATCTTCAAGTAAATAACTTAAAGAACTAAAGTATTAGTTAGAAGATTTTGATTTTACAATGCTACAAAATTCTGTTCTTCAAGTAAATAACTTATAGAACAAAAGTAGTTATTTTCGAGTTTTCAATTTTAAACTATTAACAATATTCTGATCTTCATGTAAATAACTTATAGAACAGAAGTAGTTAATTTAGAGTTTTTAATTTTAAACTATTAACAAAATGCAGATCTTCAAGTAAATAACATATAGAACAAAAGTAGTTATTTTAGGGTTTTCAATTTTAAACTATTAACAAAATTCTGATCTTCAAGTAAATAACTTAAGGAACTAAAGTATTAGTTAGAAGATTTTGATTTTAAATTGCTACAAAATTCTGTTCTTCAAGTAAATAACTTATAGAACAAAAGTAGTTATTTTAGAGTTTTCAATTTTAAACCATTAACATCATTCTGATCTTCAAGTAAATAACTTATAGAACAGAAGTAGTTAATTTAGAGTTTTTAATGTTAAACTATTAACAAAATGCAAATCTTCAAGTAAATAACTTATAGAACAAAAGTAGTTATTTTAGGGTTTTCAATTTTTATCTATTAACAAAATTCTGATCTTCAAGTAAATAACTTATAGAACAGAAGTAGTTAATATAGAGTTTTTAATTTTAAACTATTGACAAAATTCTGATCTTCAAGTAAATAACTTAAGGAACTAAAGTATTAGTTAGAAGATTTTAATTTTAAATTGCTACAAAATTCTGTTCTTCAAGTAAATAACTTATAGAACAAAAGTAGTTATTTTAGAGTTTTCAATTTTAAACTATTAACAAAATTCTGATCTTCATGTAAATAACTTATAGAACAGAAGTAGTTAATTTAGAGTTTTTAATTTTAAACTATTAACAAAATGCAGATCTTCAAGTAAATAACTTATAGAACAAAAGTAGTTATTTTAGAGTTTTCAATTTTAAACTATTAACAATATTCTGATTTTCAAGTAAATAACTTATAGAACAGAAGTAGTTAATTTAGAGTTTTTAATTTTAAACTACTAACAAAATGCAGATCTTCAAGCAAATAACTTATAGAACAAAATTAGTTATTTTAGGGTTTTCAATTTTAAACTATTATAAAATTCTGATCTTCAAGAAAATAACTTAAAGAACTAAAGTATTAGTTAGAAGATTTTGACTTTACATTGCTACAAAATTCTGTTCTTCAAGTAAATAACCTATAGAACAAAAGTAGTTATTTTAGGGTTTTCAATTTTAAACTATTAACGAAATTCTGATCTTCAAGTAAATAACTTAAGGAACTAAAGTATTAGTTAGAAGATTTTGATTTTAAATTGCTACAAAATTCTGTTCTACAAGTAAATAACTTATAGAACTAAAGTAGTTATTTTAGAGTTTTCAATTTTAAACTATTAACAATATTCTGATCTTCAAGTAAATAACTTATAGAACAAAAGTAGTTATGTTAGGGTTTTCAATTTTAAATTATTAACAAAATTCTGATCTTCAAGTAAATAACTTAAGGAACTAAAGTATTAGTTAGAAGATTTTGATTTTAAATTGCTACAAAATTCTGTTCTACAAGTAAATAACTTATAGAACAAAAGTAGTTATTTTAGGGTTTTCAATTTTAAAATATTAACAAAATACTGATCTTCATGTAAATAACTTATAGAACAAAAGTAGTTATTTTAGGGTTTTCAATTTTAAACTATTAACAAAATTCTGATCTTCAAGTAAATAACTTAAGGAACTAAAGTATTAGTTAGAAGATTTTGATTTTAAATTGCTACAAAATTCTGTTCTACAAGTAAATAACTTATAGAACAAAAGTAGTTATTTTAGAGTTTTCAATTTTAAACTATTAACAATCTTCTGATCTTCAAGTAAATAACTTATAGAACAGAAGTAGTTAATTTAGAGTTTTTAATTTAAAACTATTAACAAAATGCAGATCTTCAAGTAAATAACTTATAGAACAAAAGTAGTTATTTTAGGGTTTTCAATTTTAAACTATTAACAAAATACTGATCTTTATGTAAATAACTTATAGAACAGAAGTAGTTAATTTAGAGTTTTTAATTTTAAACTATTAACAAAATGCAGATCTGCAAGTAAATAACTTATAGAACAAAAGTAGTTATTTTAGGGTTTTCAATTTTAATCTATTAACAAAATTCTGATCTTCATGTAAATAACTTAAGGAACTAAAGTATTAGTTAGAAGATTTTAATTTTAAACTATTAACAAAATTCTGATCTTCAAGTAAATAACTTAAGGAACTAAAGTATTAGTTAGAAGATTTTAATTTTAAATTGCTACAAAATTCTGTTCTTCAAGTAAATAACTTATAGAACAAAAGTAGTTATTTTAGAGTTTTCAATTTTAAACTATTAACAAAATTCTGATCTTCATGTAAATAACTTATAGAACAGAAGTAGTTAATTTAGAGTTTTTAATTTTAAACTATTAACAAAATGCAGATCTTCAAGTAAATAACTTATAGAACAAAAGTAGTTATTTTAGGGTTTTCATTTTTAAACTATTAACAAAATTCTGATCTACATGTAAATAACTTATAGAACAGAAGTAGTTAATTTAGAGTTTTTAATTTTAAACTATTAACAAAATTCTGATCTTCAAGTAAATAACTTAAGGAACTAAAGTATTAATTAGAAGATTTTGATTTTAAATTTCTACAAAATTCTGTTCTTCAAGTAAATAACTTATAGAACAAAAGTAGTTATTTTAGAGTTTTCAATTTTAAACTATTAACAAAATTCTGATCTTCATGTAAATAACTTATAGAACAGAAGTAGTTAATTTAGAGTTTTTAATTTTAAACTATTAACAAAATGCAGATCTTCAAGTAAATAACTTATAGAACAAAAGTAGTAATTTTAGGGTTTTCAATTTTAAACTATTAGCAAAATTCTGATCTTCAAGTAAATAACTTAAAGAACTAAAGTATTAGTTAGAAGATTTTGATTTTACATTGCTACAAAATTCTGTTCTTCAAGTAAATAACTTGTAGAACAAAAGTAGTTATTTTAGAGTTTTCAATTTTAAACTATTAACAATATTTTGATCTTCATGTAAATAACTTATAGAACAGAAGTAGTTAATTTAGAGTTTTTAATTTTAAACTATTAACAAAATGCAAATCTTCAAGTAAATAACATATAGAACAAAAGTAGTTATTTTGGGGTTTTCAATTTTAAACTATTAACAAAATTCTGATCTTCATGTAAATAACTTATAGAACAGAAGTAGTTAATTTAGAGTTTTTAATTTTAAACTATTAACAAAATGCAAATCTTCAAGTAAATAACTTATAGAACAAAAGTAGTTATTTTGGGGTTTTCAATTTTAAACTATTTGCAAAATTCTGATCTTTAAGTAAATAACTTATAGAACAAAAGTAGTTATTTTAGGGTTTTCAATTTTAAACTATTAGCAAAATTCTGATCTTCAAGTAAATAACTTAAGAAACCAAAGTATTAGTTAGAAGATTTTGATTTTAAATTGCTACAAAATTCTGTTCTACAAGTAAATAACTTATAGAACAAAAGTAGTTATTTTAGAGTTTTCAATTTTAAACTATTAACAATATTCTGATCTTCAAGTAAATAATTTATAGAACAGAAGTAGTTAATTTAGAGTTTTTAATTTTAAACTATTAACAAAATGCAGATCTTCAAGTAAATAACTTATAGAAAAAAGTAGTTATTTTAGGGTTTTCAATTTTAAATTATTAGCAAAATTCTGATCTTCAAGTAAATAACTTATAGAACAGAAGTAGTTAATTTAGAGTTTTTAATTTTAAACTATTAACAAAATGCAGATCTTCAAGTAAATAACTTATAGAACAAAAGTAGTTATTTTAGGGTTTTCAATTTTAAACTATTAACAAAATACTGATCTTCATGTAAATAACTTATTGAACAGAAGTAGTTAATTTAGAGTTTTTAATTTTAAACTATTAACAAAATGCAGATCTTCAAGTAAATAACTTATAGAACAAAAGTAGTTATTTTAGGGTTTTCAATTTTAAACTATTAGCAAAATTCTGATCTTCAAGTAAATAACTTAAAGAACTAAAGTATTAGTTAGAAGATTTTGATTTTACATTGCTACAAAATTCTGTTCTTCAAGTAAATAACTTGTAGAACAAAAGTAGTTATTTTAGAGTTTTCAATTTTAAACTATTAACAATATTTTGATCTTCATGTAAATAACTTATAGAACAGAAGTAGTTAATTTAGAGTTTTTAATTTTAAACTATTAACAAAATGCAAATCTTCAAGTAAATAACATATAGAACAAAAGTAGTTATTTTGGGGTTTTCAATTTTAAACTATTAACAAAATTCTGATCTTCATGTAAATAACTTATAGAACAGAAGTAGTTAATTTAGAGTTTTTAATTTTAAACTATTAACAAAATGCAGATCTTCAAGTAAATAACTTATAGAACAAAAGTAGTAATTTTAGGGTTTTCAATTTTAAACTATTAGCAAAATTCTGATCTTCAAGTAAATAACTTAAAGAACTAAAGTAGTTATTTTAGGGTTTTCAATTTTAAACTATTAACAAAATACTGATCTTCATGTAAATAACTTATAGAACAAAAGTAGTTATTTTAGGGTTTTCAATTTTAAACTATTAACAAAATTCTGATCTTCAAGTAAATAACTTAAGGAACTAAAGTATTAGTTAGAAGATTTTGATTTTAAATTGCTATAAAATTCTGTTCTACAAGTAAATAACTTATAGAACAAAAGTAGTTATTTTAGAGTTTTCAATTTTAAACTATTAACAATATTCTGATCTTCAAGTAAATAACTTATAGAACAGAAGTAGTTAATTTAGAGTTTTTAATTTAAAACTATTAACAAAATGCAGATCTTCAAGTAAATAACTTATAGAACAAAAGTAGTTATTTTAGGGTTTTCAATTTTAAACTATTAACAAAATAGTGATCTTCATGTAAATAACTTATAGAACAGAAGTAGTTAATTTAGAGTTTTTAATTTTAAACTATTAACAAAATGCAGATCTGCAAGTAAATAACTTATAGAACAAAAGTAGTTATTTTAGGGTTTTCAATTTAAAACGATTAGCAAAATTCTGATCTTCAAGTAAATAACTTAAAGAACTAAAGTATTAGTTAGAAGATTTTGATTTTACAATGCTACAAAATTCTGTTCTTCAAGTAAATAACTTATAGAACAGAAGTAGTTATTTTCGAGTTTTCAATTTTAAACTATTAACAATATTCTGATCTTCATGTAAATAACTTATAGAACAGAAGTAGTTAATTTAGAGTTTTTAATTTTAAACTATTAACAAAATGCAGATCTTCAAGTAAATAACTTATAGAACAAAAGTAGTTATTTTAGGGTTTTCAATTTTAAACTATTAACAAAATTCTGATCTTCAAGTAAATAACTTAAGGAACTAAAGTATTAGTTAGAAGATTTTGATTTTAAATTGCTACAAAATTCTATTCTTCAAGTAAATAACTTATAGAGCAAAAGTAGTTATTTTAGAGTTTTCAATTTTAAACTAACATCATTCTGATCTTCAAGTAAATAACTTATAGAACAGAAGTAGTTAATTTAGAGTTTTTAATGTTAAACTATTAACAAAATGCAAATCTTCAAGTAAATAACTTATAGAACAAAAGTAGTTATTTTAGGGTTTTCAATTTTAATCTATTAACAAAATTCTGATCTTCAAGTAAATAACTTAAGGAACTAAAGTATTAGTTAGAAGATTTTGATTTTAAATTGCTACAAAATTCTGTTCTTCAAGTAAATAACTTATAGAACAAAAGTAGTTATTTTAGAGTTTTCAATTTTAAACTATTAACAAAATTCTGATCTTCATGTAAATAACTTATAGAACAGAAGTAGTTAATTTAGAGTTTTTAATTTTAAACTATTAACAAAATTCTGATCTTCAAGTAAATAACTTAAGGAACTAAAGTATTAGAAGATTTTAATTATAATTGTTACAAAATTCTGTTCTTCAAGTAAATAACTTATAGAACAAAAGTAGTTATTTTAGAGTTTTCAATTTTAAACTATTAACAAAATTCTGATCTTCATGTAAATAACTTATAGAACAGAAGTAGTTAATTTAGAATTTTTAATTTTAAACTATTAACAAAATGCAGATCTTCAAGTAAATAACTTATAGAACAAAAGTAGTTATTTTAGGGTTTTCATTTTTAAACTATTAACAAAATTCTGATCTTCATGTAAATAACTTATAGAACAGAAGTAGTTAATTTAGAGTTTTTAATTTTAAACTATTAACAAAATTCTGATCTTCTAGTAAATAACTTAAGGAACTAAAGTATTAGTTAGAAGATTTTGATTTTAAATTTCTACAAAATTCTGTTCTTCAAGTAAATAACTTATAGAACAAAAGTAGTTATTTTAGAGTTTTCAATTTTAAACTATTAACAAAATTTTGATCTTCATGTAAATAACTTATAGAACAGAAGTAGTTAATTTGGAGTTTTTAATTTTAAACTATTAACAAAATGCAGATCTTCAAGTAAATAACTTATAGAACAAAAGTAGTTATTTTAGGGTTTTCAATTTTAAACTATTAGCAAAATTCTGATCTTCAAGTAAATAACTTAAAGAACTAAAGTATTAGTTAGAAGATTTTGATTTTACATTGCTACAAAATTCTGTTCTTCAAGTAAATAACTTGTAGAACAAAAGTAGTTATTTTAGAGTTTTCAATTTTAAACTATTAACAATATTTTGATCTTCATGTAAATAACTTATAGAACAGAAGTAGTTAATTTAGAGTTTTTAATTTTAAACTATTAACAAAATGTAAATCTTCAAGTAAATAACTTATAGAACAAAAGTAGTTATTTTAGGGTTTTCAATTTTAAACTATTAGCAAAATTCTGATCTTCAAGTAAATAACTTAAGGAACTAAAGTATTAGTTAGAAGATTTTGATTTTAAATTGCTACAAAATTCTGTTCTACAAGTAAATAACTAATAGAACAAAAGTAGTTATTTTAGGGTTTTCAATTTTAAACTATTAACAAAATGCAGATCTTCATGTAAATAACTTATAGAACAAAAGTAGTTATTTTAGGGTTTTCAATTTTAAACTATTAACAAAATACTGATCTTCATGTAAATAACTTATAGAACAGAAGTAGTTAATTTAGAGTTTTAAATTTTAAACTATTAACAAAATGCAGATCTGCAAGTAAATAACTTATAGAACAAAAGTAGTTATTTTAGGGTTTTCAATTTTAATCTATTAACAAAATTCTGATCTTCATGTAAATAACTTATAGAACAGAAGTAGTTAATTTAGAGTTTTTAATTTTAAACTATTAACAAAATTCTGATCTTCAAGTAAATAACTTAAGGAACTAAAGTATTAGTTAGAAGATTTTAATTTTAAATTGCTACAAAATTCTGTTCTTCAAGTAAATAACTTATAGAACAAAAGTAGTTATTTTAGAGTTTTCAATTTTAAACTATTAACAAAATTCTGATCTTCAAGTAAATAACTTAAGGAACTAAAGTATTAATTAGAAGATTTTGATTTTAAATTTCTACAAAATTCTGTTCTTCAAGTAAATAACTTATAGAACAAAAGTAGTTATTTTAGAGTTTTCAATTTTAAACTATTAACAAAATTCTGATCTTCATGTAAATAACTTATAGAACAGAAGTAGTTAATTTAGAGTTTTTAATTTTAAACTATTAACAAAATGCAGATCTTCAAGTAAATAACTTATAGAACAAAAGTAGTAATTTTAGGGTTTTCAATTTTAAACTATTAGCAAAATTCTGATCTTCAAGTAAATAACTTAAAGAACTAAAGTATTAGTTAGAAGATTTTGATTTTACATTGCTACAAAATTCTGTTCTTCAAGTAAATAACTTGTAGAACAAAAGTAGTTATTTTAGAGTTTTCAATTTTAAACTATTAACAATATTTTGATCTTCATATAAATAACTTATAGAACAGAAGTAGTTAATTTAGAGTTTTTAATTTTAAACTATTAACAAAATGCAAATCTTCAAGTAAATAACTTATAGAACAAAAGTAGTTATTTTGGGGTTTTCAATTTTAAACTATTTGCAAAATTCTGATCTTTAAGTAAATAACTTATAGAACAAAAGTAGTTATTTTAGGGTTTTCAATTTTAAACTATTAGCAAAATTCTGATCTTCAAGTAAATAACTTAAGAAACCAAAGTATTAGTTAGAAGATTTTGATTTTAAATTGCTACAAAATTCTGTTCTACAAGTAAATAACTTATAGAACAAAAGTAGTTATTTTAGGGTTTTCAATTTTAAACTATTAACAAAATACTGATCTTCATGTAAATAACTTATAGAACAAAAGTAGTTATTTTAGGGTTTTCAATTTTAAACTATTAACAAAATTCTGATCTTCAAGTAAATAACTTAAGGAACTAAAGTACTAGTTAGAAGATTTTGATTTTAAATTGCTACAAAATTCTGTTCTACAAGTAAATAACTTATAGAACAAAAGTAGTTATTTTAGAGTTTTCAATTTTAAACTATTAACAATATTCTGATCTTCAAGTAAATAATTTATAGAACAGAAGTAGTTAATTTAGAGTTTTTAATTTTAAACTATTAACAGAATGCAGATCTTCAAGTAAATAACTTATAGAAAAAAGTAGTTATTTTAGGGTTTTCAATTTTAAATTATTAGCAAAATTCTGATCTTCAAGTAAATAACTTATAGAACAGAAGTAGTTAATTTAGAGTTTTTAATTTTAAACTATTAACAAAATGCAGATCTTCAAGTAAATAACTTATAGAACAAAAGTAGTTATTTTAGGGTTTTCAATTTTAAACTATTAACAAAATACTGATCTTCATGTAAATAACTTATTGAACAGAAGTAGTTAATTTAGAGTTTTTAATTTTAAACTATTAACAAAATGCAGATCTTCAAGTAAATAACTTATAGAACAAAAGTAGTTATTTTAGGGTTTTCAATTTTAAACTATTAGCAAAATTCTGATCTTCAAGTAAATAACTTAAAGAACTAAAGTATTAGTTAGAAGATTTTGATTTTACATTGCTACAAAATTCTGTTCTTCAAGTAAATAACTTGTAGCACAAAAGTAGTTATTTTAGAGTTTTCAATTTTAAACTATTAACAATATTTTGATCTTCATGTAAATAACTTATAGAACAGAAGTAGTTAATTTAGAGTTTTTAATTTTAAACTATTAACAAAATGCAAATCTTCAAGTAAATAACTTATAGAACAAAAGTAGTTATTTTGGGGTTTTCAATTTTAAACTATTAACAAAATTCTGATCTTCATGTAAATAACTTATAGAACAGAAGTAGTTAATTTAGAGTTTTTAATTTTAAACTATTAACAAAATGCAGATCTTCAAGTAAATAACTTATAGAACAAAAGTAGTAATTTTAGGGTTTTCAATTTTAAACTATTAGCAAAATTCTGATCTTCAAGTAAATAACTTAAAGAACTAAAGTAGTTATTTTAGGGTTTTCAATTTTAAACTATTAACAAAATACTGATCTTCATGTAAATAACTTATAGAACAAAAGTAGTTATTTTAGGGTTTTCAATTTTAAACTATTAACAAAATTCTGATCTTCAAGTAAATAACTTAAGGAACTAAAGTATTAGTTAGAAGATTTTGATTTTAAATTGCTATAAAATTCTGTTCTACAAGTAAATAACTTATAGAACAAAAGTAGTTATTTTAGAGTTTTCAATTTTAAACTATTAACAATATTCTGATCTTCAAGTAAATAACTTATAGAACAGAAGTAGTTAATTTAGAGTTTTTAATTTAAAACTATTAACAAAATGCAGATCTTCAAGTAAATAACTTATAGAACAAAAGTAGTTATTTTAGGGTTTTCAATTTTAAACTATTAACAAAATAGTGATCTTCATGTAAATAACTTATAGAACAGAAGTAGTTAATTTAGAGTTTTTAATTTTAAACTATTAACAAAATGCAGATCTGCAAGTAAATAACTTATAGAACAAAAGTAGTTATTTTAGGGTTTTCAATTTAAAACGATTAGCAAAATTCTGATCTTCAAGTAAATAACTTAAAGAACTAAAGTATTAGTTAGAAGATTTTGATTTTACAATGCTACAAAATTCTGTTCTTCAAGTAAATAACTTATAGAACAGAAGTAGTTATTTTCGAGTTTTCAATTTTAAACTATTAACAATATTCTGATCTTCATGTAAATAACTTATAGAACAGAAGTAGTTAATTTAGAGTTTTTAATTTTAAACTATTAACAAAATGCAGATCTTCAAGTAAATAACTTATAGAACAAAAGTAGTTATTTTAGGGTTTTCAATTTTAAACTATTAACAAAATTCTGATCTTCAAGTAAATAACTTAAGGAACTAAAGTATTAGTTAGAAGATTTTGATTTTAAATTGCTACAAAATTCTATTCTTCAAGTAAATAACTTATAGAACAAAAGTAGTTATTTTAGAGTTTTCAATTTTAAACTAACATCATTCTGATCTTCAAGTAAATAACTTATAGAACAGAAGTAGTTAATTTAGAGTTTTTAATGTTAAACTATTAACAAAATGCAAATCTTCAAGTAAATAACTTATAGAACAAAAGTAGTTATTTTAGGGTTTTCAATTTTAATCTATTAACAAAATTCTGATCTTCAAGTAAATAACTTAAGGAACTAAAGTATTAGTTAGAAGATTTTGATTTTAAATTGCTACAAAATTCTGTTCTTCAAGTAAATAACTTATAGAACAAAAGTAGTTATTTTAGAGTTTTCAATTTTAAACTATTAACAAAATTCTGATCTTCATGTAAATAACTTATAGAACAGAAGTAGTTAATTTAGAGTTTTTAATTTTAAACTATTAACAAAATTCTGATCTTCAAGTAAATAACTTAAGGAACTAAAGTATTAGAAGATTTTAATTATAATTGTTACAAAATTCTGTTCTTCAAGTAAATAACTTATAGAACAAAAGTAGTTATTTTAGAGTTTTCAATTTTAAACTATTAACAAAATTCTGATCTTCATGTAAATAACTTATAGAACAGAAGTAGTTTATTTAGAATTTTTAATTTTAAACTATTAACAAAATGCAGATCTTCAAGTAAATAACTTATAGAACAAAAGTAGTTATTTTAGGGTTTTCATTTTTAAACTATTAACAAAATTCTGATCTTCATGTAAATAACTTATAGAACAGAAGTAGTTAATTTAGAGTTTTTAATTTTAAACTATTAACAAAATTCTGATCTTCAAGTAAATAACTTAAGGAACTAAAGTATTAGTTAGAAGATTTTGATTTTAAATTTCTACAAAATTCTGTTCTTCAAGTAAATAACTTATAGAACAAAAGTAGTTATTTTAGAGTTTTCAATTTTAAACTATTAACAAAATTCTGATCTTCATGTAAATAACTTATAGAACAGAAGTAGTTAATTTGGAGTTTTTAATTTTAAACTATTAACAAAATGCAGATCTTCAAGTAAATAACTTATAGAACAAAAGTAGTTATTTTAGGGTTTTCAATTTTAAACTATTAGCAAAATTCTGATCTTCAAGTAAATAACTTAAAGAACTAAAGTATTAGTTAGAAGATTTTGATTTTACATTGCTACAAAATTCTGTTCTTCAAGTAAATAACTTGTAGAACAAAAGTAGTTATTTTAGAGTTTTCAATTTTAAACTATTAACAATATTTTGATCTTCATGTAAATAACTTATAGAACAGAAGTAGTTAATTTAGAGTTTTTAATTTTAAACTCTTAACAAAATGTAAATCTTCAAGTAAATAACTTATAGAACAAAAGTAGTTATTTTAGGGTTTTCAATTTTAAACTATTAGCAAAATTCTGATCTTCAAGTAAATAACTTAAGGAACTAAAGTATTAGTTAGAAGATTTTGATTTTAAATTGCTACAAAATTCTGTTCTACAAGTAAATAACTAATAGAACAAAAGTAGTTATTTTAGGGTTTTCAATTTTAAACTATTAACAAAATACTGATCTTCATGTAAATAACTTATAGAACAAAAGTAGTTATTTTAGGGTTTTCAATTTTAAACTATTAACAATATTCTGATCTTCAAGTAAATAACTTATAGAACAGAAGTAGTTAATTTAGAGTTTTTAATTTTAAACTATTAACAAAATGCAGATCTGCAAGTAAATAACTTATAGAACAAAAGTAGTTATTTTAGGGTTTTCAATTTAAAACGATTAGCAAAATTCTGATCTTCAAGTAAATAACTTAAAGAACTAAAGTATTAGTTAGAAGATTTTGATTTTACAATGCTACAAAATTCTGTACTTCAAGTAAATAACTTATAGAACAGAAGTAGTTATTTTCGAGTTTTCAATTTTAAACTATTAACAATATTCTGATCTTCATGTAAATAACTTATAGAACAGAAGTAGTTAATTTAGAGTTTTTAATTTTAAACTATTAACAAAATGCAGATCTTCAAGTAAATAACTTATAGAACAAAAGTAGTTATTTTAGGGTTTTCAATTTTAAACTATTAACAAAATTCTGATCTTCAAGTAAATAACTTAAGGAACTAAAGTATTAGTTAGAAGATTTTGATTTTAAATTGCTACAAAATTCTATTCTTCAAGTAAATAACTTATAGAACAAAAGTAGTTATTTTAGAGTTTTCAATTTTAAACTAACATCATTCTGATCTTCAAGTAAATAACTTATAGAACAGAAGTAGTTAATTTAGAGTTTTTAATGTTAAACTATTAACAAAATGCAAATCTTCAAGTAAATAACTTATAGAACAAAAGTAGTTATTTTAGGGTTTTCAATTTTAATCTATTAACAAAATTCTGATCTTCAAGTAAATAACTTAAGGAACTAAAGTATTAGTTAGAAGATTTTGATTTTAAATTGCTACAAAATTCTGTTCTTCAAGTAAATAACTTATAGAACAAAAGTAGTTATTTTAGAGTTTTCAATTTTAAACTATTAACAAAATTCTGATCTTCATGTAAATAACTTATAGAACAGAAGTAGTTAATTTAGAGTTTTTAATTTTAAACTATTAACAAAATTCTGATCTTCAAGTAAATAACTTAAGGAACTAAAGTATTAGAAGATTTTAATTATAATTGTTACAAAATTCTGTTCTTCAAGTAAATAACTTATAGAACAAAAGTAGTTATTTTAGAGTTTTCAATTTTAAACTATTAACAAAATTCTGATCTTCATGTAAATAACTTATAGAACAGAAGTAGTTTATTTAGAATTTTTAATTTTAAACTATTAACAAAATGCAGATCTTCAAGTAAATAACTTATAGAACAAAAGTAGTTATTTTAGGGTTTTCATTTTTAAACTATTAACAAAATTCTGATCTTCATGTAAATAACTTATAGAACAGAAGTAGTTAATTTAGAGTTTTTAATTTTAAACTATTAACAAAATTCTGATCTTCAAGTAAATAACTTAAGGAACTAAAGTATTAGTTAGAAGATTTTGATTTTAAATTTCTACAAAATTCTGTTCTTCAAGTAAATAACTTATAGAACAAAAGTAGTTATTTTAGAGTTTTCAATTTTAAACTATTAACAAAATTCTGATCTTCATGTAAATAACTTATAGAACAGAAGTAGTTAATTTGGAGTTTTTAATTTTAAACTATTAACAAAATGCAGATCTTCAAGTAAATAACTTATAGAACAAAAGTAGTTATTTTAGGGTTTTCAATTTTAAACTATTAGCAAAATTCTGATCTTCAAGTAAATAACTTAAAGAACTAAAGTATTAGTTAGAAGATTTTGATTTTACATTGCTACAAAATTCTGTTCTTCAAGTAAATAACTTGTAGAACAAAAGTAGTTATTTTAGAGTTTTCAATTTTAAACTATTAACAATATTTTGATCTTCATGTAAATAACTTATAGAACAGAAGTAGTTAATTTAGAGTTTTTAATTTTAAACTCTTAACAAAATGTAAATCTTCAAGTAAATAACTTATAGAACAAAAGTAGTTATTTTAGGGTTTTCAATTTTAAACTATTAGCAAAATTCTGATCTTCAAGTAAATAACTTAAGGAACTAAAGTATTAGTTAGAAGATTTTGATTTTAAATTGCTACAAAATTCTGTTCTACAAGTAAATAACTAATAGAACAAAAGTAGTTATTTTAGGGTTTTCAATTTTAAACTATTAACAAAATAGTGATCTTCATGTAAATAACTTATAGAACAGAAGTAGTTAATTTAGAGTTTTTAATTTTAAACTATTAACAAAATGCAGATCTGCAAGTAAATAACTTATAGAACAAAAGTAGTTATTTTAGGGTTTTCAATTTAAAACGATTAGCAAAATTCTGATCTTCAAGTAAATAACTTAAAGAACTAAAGTATTAGTTAGAAGATTTTGATTTTACAATGCTACAAAATTCTGTTCTTCAAGTAAATAACTTATAGAACAGAAGTAGTTATTTTCGAGTTTTCAATTTTAAACTATTAACAATATTCTGATCTTCATGTAAATAACTTATAGAACAGAAGTAGTTAATTTAGAGTTTTTAATTTTAAACTATTAACAAAATGCAGATCTTCAAGTAAATAACTTATAGAACAAAAGTAGTTATTTTAGGGTTTTCAATTTTAAACTATTAACAAAATTCTGATCTTCAAGTAAATAACTTAAGGAACTAAAGTATTAGTTAGAAGATTTTGATTTTAAATTGCTACAAAATTCTATTCTTCAAGTAAATAACTTATAGAACAAAAGTAGTTATTTTAGAGTTTTCAATTTTAAACTAACATCATTCTGATCTTCAAGTAAATAACTTATAGAACAGAAGTAGTTAATTTAGAGTTTTTAATGTTAAACTATTAACAAAATGCAAATCTTCAAGTAAATAACTTATAGAACAAAAGTAGTTATTTTAGGGTTTTCAATTTTAATCTATTAACAAAATTCTGATCTTCAAGTAAATAACTTAAGGAACTAAAGTATTAGTTAGAAGATTTTGATTTTAAATTGCTACAAAATTCTGTTCTTCAAGTAAATAACTTATAGAACAAAAGTAGTTATTTTAGAGTTTTCAATTTTAAACTATTAACAAAATTCTGATCTTCATGTAAATAACTTATAGAACAGAAGTAGTTAATTTAGAGTTTTTAATTTTAAACTATTAACAAAATTCTGATCTTCAAGTAAATAACTTAAGGAACTAAAGTATTAGAAGATTTTAATTATAATTGTTACAAAATTCTGTTCTTCAAGTAAATAACTTATAGAACAAAAGTAGTTATTTTAGAGTTTTCAATTTTAAACTATTAACAAAATTCTGATCTTCATGTAAATAACTTATAGAACAGAAGTAGTTTATTTAGAATTTTTAATTTTAAACTATTAACAAAATGCAGATCTTCAAGTAAATAACTTATAGAACAAAAGTAGTTATTTTAGGGTTTTCATTTTTAAACTATTAACAAAATTCTGATCTTCATGTAAATAACTTATAGAACAGAAGTAGTTAATTTAGAGTTTTTAATTTAAAACTATTAACAAAATGCAGATCTTCAAGTAAATAACTTATAGAACAAAAGTAGTTATTTTAGGGTTTTCAATTTTAAACTATTAACAAAATAGTGATCTTCATGTAAATAACTTATAGAACAGAAGTAGTTAATTTAGAGTTTTTAATTTTAAACTATTAACAAAATGCAGATCTGCAAGTAAATAACTTATAGAACAAAAGTAGTTATTTTAGGGTTTTCAATTTAAAACGATTAGCAAAATTCTGATCTTCAAGTAAATAACTTAAAGAACTAAAGTATTAGTTAGAAGATTTTGATTTTACAATGCTACAAAATTCTGTTCTTCAAGTAATTAACTTATAGAACAGAAGTAGTTATTTTCGAGTTTTCAATTTTAAACTATTAACAATATTCTGATCTTCATGTAAATAACTTATAGAACAGAAGTAGTTAATTTAGAGTTTTTAATTTTAAACTATTAACAAAATGCAGATCTTCAAGTAAATAACTTATAGAACAAAAGTAGTTATTTTAGGGTTTTCAATTTTAAACTATTAACAAAATTCTGATCTTCAAGTAAATAACTTAAGGAACTAAAGTATTAGTTAGAAGATTTTGATTTTAAATTGCTACAAAATTCTATTCTTCAAGTAAATAACTTATAGAACAAAAGTAGTTATTTTAGAGTTTTCAATTTTAAACTAACATCATTCTGATCTTCAAGTAAATAACTTATAGAACAGAAGTAGTTAATTTAGAGTTTTTAATGTTAAACTATTAACAAAATGCAAATCTTCAAGTAAATAACTTATAGAACAAAAGTAGTTATTTTAGGGTTTTCAATTTTAATCTATTAACAAAATTCTGATCTTCAAGTAAATAACTTAAGGAACTAAAGTATTAGTTAGAAGATTTTGATTTTAAATTGCTACAAAATTCTGTTCTTCAAGTAAATAACTTATAGAACAAAAGTAGTTATTTTAGAGTTTTCAATTTTAAACTATTAACAAAATTCTGATCTTCATGTAAATAACTTATAGAACAGAAGTAGTTAATTTAGAGTTTTTAATTTTAAACTATTAACAAAATTCTGATCTTCAAGTAAATAACTTAAGGAACTAAAGTATTAGAAGATTTTAATTATAATTGTTACAAAATTCTGTTCTTCAAGTAAATAACTTATAGAACAAAAGTAGTTATTTTATAGTTTTCAATTTTAAACTATTAACAAAATTCTGATCTTCATGTAAATAACTTATAGAACAGAAGTAGTTAATTTAGAATTTTTAATTTTAAACTATTAACAAAATGCAGATCTTCAAGTAAATAACTTATAGAACAAAAGTAGTTATTTTAGGGTTTTCATTTTTAAACTATTAACAAAATTCTGATCTTCATGTAAATAACTTATAGAACAGAAGTAGTTAATTTAGAGTTTTTAATTTTAACCTATTAACAAAATTCTGATCTTCAAGTAAATAACTTAAGGAACTAAAGTATTAGTTAGAAGATTTTGATTTTAAATTTCTACAAAATTCTGTTCTTCAAGTAAATAACTTATAGAACAAAAGTAGTTATTTTAGAGTTTTCAATTTTAAACTATTAACAAAATTCTGATCTTCATGTAAATAACTTATAGAACAGAAGTAGTTAATTTGGAGTTTTTAATTTTAAACTATTAACAAAATGCAGATCTTCAAGTAAATAACTTATAGAACAAAAGTAGTTATTTAAGGGTTTTCAATTTTAAACTATTAGCGAAATTCTGATCTTCAAGTAAATAACTTAAAGAACTAAAGTATTAGTTAGAAGATTTTGATTTTACATTGCTACAAAATTCTGTTCTTCAAGTAAATAACTTGTAGAACAAAAGTAGTTATTTTAGAGTTTTCAATTTTAAACTATTAACAATATTTTGATCTTCATGTAAATAACTTATAGAACAGAAGTAGTTAATTTAGAGTTTTTAATTTTAAACTATTAACAAAATGTAAATCTTCAAGTAAATAACTTATAGAACAAAAGTAGTTATTTTAGGGTTTTCAATTTTAAACTATTAGCAAAATTCTGATCTTCAAGTAAATAACTTAAGGAACTAAAGTATTAGTTAGAAGATTTTGATTTTAAATTGCTACAAAATTCTGTTCTACAAGTAAATAACTAATAGAACAAAAGTAGTTATTTTAGGGTTTTCAATTTTAAACTATTAACAAAATACTGATCTTCATGTAAATAACTTATAGAACAAAAGTAGTTATTTTAGGGTTTTCAATTTTAAACTATTAACAAAATTCTGATCTTCAAGTAAATAACTTAAGGAACTAAAGTATTAGTTAGAAGATTATGATTTTAAATTGCTACAAAATTCTGTTCTACAAGTAAATAACTTATAGAACAAAAGTAGTTATTTTAGAATTTTCAATTTTAAACTATTAACAATATTCTGATCTTCAAGTAAATAACTTATAGAACAGAAGTAGTTAATTTAGAGTTTTTAATTTTAAACTGTTAACAAAATGCAGATCTTCAAGTAAATAACTTATAGAACAAAAGTAGTTATTTTAGAGTTTTCAATTTTAAACTATTAACAAAATACTGATCTTCATGTAAATAACTTAAAGAACTAAAGTATTAGTTTGAAGACTTCGATTTTAAATTGTCTACAAATTTCTTTTCTTTAAGTAAATAACTAAAAGAACAAAAGTAGTTAGATTATAGCTTTAATTTTAAACTATTAACAAAATGCAGATCTTCAAGTAAATAACTTATAGAAAAAAGTAGTTATTTTAGGGCTTTCAATTTTAAACTATTAGCAAAATTCTGATCTTCATGTAAATAACTTATAGAACAGAAGTAGTTAATTTAGAGTTTTTAATTTTAAACTATTAACAAAATGCAGATCTTCAAGTATATAACTTATAGAACAAAAGTAGTTATTTTAGAGTTTTCAATTTTAAACTATTAACAATATTCTGATCTTCAAGTGAATAACTTATAGAACAGAAGTAGTTAATTTAGAGTTTTTAATTTTAAACTATTAACAAAATGCAGATCTTCAAGTAAATAACTTATAGAACAAAAGTATAGTTAATTTAAAGTTTTTAATTTTAAACTATTAACAAAATTCTGTTCTTCAAGTAAATATCTTATAGAACAAAAGTAGTTATTTTAGAGTTTTCAATTTTAAACTATTAACAAAATTCTGATCTTCAAGTAAATAACTTATAGAACAGAAGTAGTTAATTTAGAGTTTTTAATTTTAAACTACTAACAAAATGCAGATCTTCAAGCAAATAACTTATAGAACAAAATTAGTTATTTTAGGGTTTTCAATTTTAAACTATTATAAAATTCTGATCTTCAAGAAAATAACTTAAAGAACTAAAGTATTAGTTAGAAGATTTTGACTTTACATTGCTACAAAATTCTGTTCTTCAAGTAAATAACCTATAGAACAAAAGTAGTTATTTTAGGGTTTTCAATTTTAAACTATTAACAAAATTCTGATCTTCAAGTAAATAACTTAAGGAACTAAAGTATTAGTTAGAAGATTTTGATTTTAAATTGCTACAAAATTCTGTTCTACAAGTAAATAACTTATAGAACTAAAGTAGTTATTTTAGAGTTTTCAATTTTAAACTATTAACAATATTCTGATCTTCAAGTAAATAACTTATAGAACAAAAGTAGTTATTTTAGGGTTTTCAATTTTAAACTATTAACAAAATTCTGATCTTCAAGTAAATAACTTAAGGAACTAAAGTATTAGTTAGAAGATTTTGATTTTAAATTGCTACAAAATTCTGTTCTACAAGTAAATAACTTATAGAACAAAAGTAGTTATTTTAGAGTTTTCAATTTTAAACTATTAACAATATTCTGATCTTCAAGTAAATAACTTATAGAACAGATGTAGTTAATTTAGAGTTTTTAATTTAAAACTATTAACAAAATGCAGATCTTCAAGTAAATAACTTATAGAACAAAAGTAGTTATTTTAGGGTTTTCAATTTTAAACTATTAACAAAATACTGATCTTCATGTAAATAACTTATAGAACAGAAGTAGTTAATTTAGAGTTTTTAATTTTAAACTATTAACAAAATGCAGATCTGCAAGTAAATAACTTATAGAACAAAAGTAGTTATTTTCGAGTTATCAATTTTAAACTATTAACAATATTCTGATCTTCATGTAAATAACTTATAGAACAGAAGTAGTTAATTTAGAGTTTTTAATTTTAAACTATTAACAAAATGTAAATCTTCAAGTAAATAACTTATAGAACAAAAGTAGTTATTTTAGGGTTTTCAATTTTAAACTATTAGCAAAATTCTGATCTTCAAGTAAATAACTTAAGGAACTAAAGTATTAGTTAGAAGATTTTGATTTTAAATTGCTACAAAATTCTGTTCTACAAGTAAATAACTAATAGAACAAAAGTAGTTATTTTAGGGTTTTCAATTTTAAACTATTAACAAAATACTGATCTTCATGTAAATAACTTATAGAACAAAAGTAGTTATTTTAGGGTTTTCAATTTTAAACTATTAACAAAATTCTGATCTTCAAGTAAATAACTTAAGGAACTAAAGTATTAGTTAGAAGATTTTGATTTTAAATTGCTACAAAATTCTGTTCTACAAGTAAATAACTTATAGAACAAAAGTAGTTATTTTAGAATTTTCAATTTTAAACTATTAACAATATTCTGATCTTCAAGTAAATAACTTATAGAACAGAAGTAGTTAATTTAGAGTTTTTAATTTTAAACTGTTAACAAAATGCAGATCTTCAAGTAAATAACTTATAGAACAAAAGTAGTTATTTTAGAGTTTTCAATTTTAAACTATTAACAAAATACTGATCTTCATGTAAATAACTTAAAGAACTAAAGTATTAGTTTGAAGACTTCGATTTTAAATTGTCTACAAATTTCTTTTCTTTAAGTAAATAACTAAAAGAACAAAAGTAGTTAGATTATAGCTTTAATTTTAAACTATTAACAAAATGCAGATCTTCAAGTAAATAACTTATAGAAAAAAGTAGTTATTTTAGGGCTTTCAATTTTAAACTATTAGCAAAATTCTGATCTTCATGTAAATAACTTATAGAACAGAAGTAGTTAATTTAGAGTTTTTAATTTTAAACTATTAACAAAATGCAGATCTTCAAGTAAATAACTTATAGAACAAAAGTAGTTAATTTAGAGTTTTCAATTTTAAATTATTAACAATATTCTGATCTTCAAGTGAATAACTTATAGAACAGAAGTAGTTAATTTAGAGTTTTTAATTTTAAACTATTAACAAAATGCAGATCTTCAAGTAAATAACTTATAGAACAAAAGTATAGTTAATTTAAAGTTTTTAATTTTAAACTATTAACAAAATTCTGTTCTTCAAGTAAATATCTTATAGAACAAAAGTAGTTATTTTAGAGTTTTCAATTTTAAACTATTAACAAAATTCTGATCTTCAAGTAAATAACTTATAGAACAGAAGTAGTTAATTTAGAGTTTTTAATTTTAAACTACTAACAAAATGCAGATCTTCAAGCAAAAAACTTATAGAACAAAATTAGTTATTTTAGGGTTTTCAATTTTAAACTATTATAAAATTCTGATCTTCAAGAAAATAACTTAAAGAACTAAAGTATTAGTTAGAAGATTTTGACTTTACATTGCTACAAAATTCTGTTCTTTAAGTAAATAACCTATAGAACAAAAGTAGTTATTTTAGGGTTTTCAATTTTAAACTATTAACAAAATTCTGATCTTCAAGTAAATAACTTAAGGAACTAAAGTATTAGTTAGAAGATTTTGATTTTAAATTGCTACAAAATTCTGTTCTACAAGTAAATAACTTATAGAACTAAAGTAGTTATTTTAGAGTTTTCAATTTTAAACTATTAACAATATTCTGATCTTCAAGTAAATAACTTATAGAACAAAAGTAGTTATTTTAGGGTTTTCAATTTTAAACTATTAACAAAATTCTGATCTTCAAGTAAATAACTTAAGGAACTAAAGTATTAGTTAGAAGATTTTGATTTTAAATTGCTACAAAATTCTGTTCTACAAGTAAATAACTTATAGAACAAAAGTAGTTATTTTAGGGTTTTCAATTTTAAAATATTAACAAAATACTGATCTTCATGTAAATAACTTATAGAACAAAAGTAGTTATTTTAGGGTTTTCAATTTTAAACTATTAACAAAATTCTGATCTTCAAGTAAATAACTTAAGGAACTAAAGTATTAGTTAGAAGATTTTGATTTTAAATTGCTACAAAATTCTGTTCTACAAGTAAATAACTTATAGAACAAAAGTAGTTATTTTAGAGTTTTCAATTTTAAACTATTAACAATATTCTGATCTTCAAGTAAATAACTTATAGAACAGAAGTAGTTAATTTAGAGTTTTTAATTTAAAACTATTAACAAAATGCAGATCTTCAAGTAAATAACTTATAGAACAAAAGTAGTTATTTTAGGGTTTTCAATTTTAAACTATTAACAAAATACTGATCTTCATGTAAATAACTTATAGAACAGAAGTAGTTAATTTAGAGTTTTTAATTTTAAACTATTAACAAAATGCAGATCTGCAAGTAAATAACTTATAGAACAAAAGTAGTTATTTTCGAGTTATCAATTTAAACTATTAACAATATTCTGATCTTCATGTAAATAACTTATAGAACAGAAGTAGTTAATTTAGAGTTTTTAATTTTAAACTATTAACAAAATGCAGATCTTCAAGTAAATAACTTATAGAACAAAAGTAGTTATTTTAGGGTTTTCAATTTTAAACTATTAACAAAATTCTGATCTTCAAGTAAATAACTTAAGGAACTAAAGTATTAGTTAGAAGATTTTGATTTTAAATTGCTACAAAATTCTGTTCTTCAAGTAAATAACTTATAGAACAAAAGTAGTTATTTTAGAGTTTTCAATTTTAAACTATTAACATCATTCTGATCTTCAAGTAAATAACTTATAGAACAGAAGTAGTTAATTTATAGTTTTTAATGTTAAACTATTAACAAAATGCAAATCTTCAAGTAAATAACTTATAGAACAAAAGTAGTTATTTTAGGGTTTTCAATTTTAATCTATTAACAAAATTCTGATCTTCAAGTAAATAACTTAAGGAACTAAAGTATTAGCCAGAAGATTTTGATTTTAAATTGCTACAAAATTCTGTTCTTCAAGTAAATAAATTATAGAACAAAAGTAGTTATTTTAGAGTTTTCAATTTTAAACTATTAACAAAATTCTGATCTTCATGTAAATAACTTATAGAACAGAAGTAGTTAATTTAGAGTTTTTAATTTTAAACTATTAACAAAATGCAGATCTTCAAGTAAATAACTTAAGGAACTAAAGTATTAGTTAGAAGATTTTGATTTTAAATTGCTACAAAATTCTGTTCTACAAGTAAATAACTTATAGAACAAAAGTAGTTATTTTAGGGTTTTCAATTTTAAAATAATAACAAAATACTGATCTTCATGTAAATAACTTATAGAACAAAAGTAGTTATTTTAGGGTTTTCAATTTTAAACTATTAACAAAATTCTGATCTTCAAGAAAATAACTTAAAGAACTAAAGTATTAGTTAGAAGATTTTGACTTTACATTGCTACAAAATTCTGTTCTTCAAGTAAATAACCTATAGAACAAAAGTAGTTATTTTAGGGTTTTCAATTTTAAACTATTAACAAAATTCTGATCTTCAAGTAAATAACTTAAGGAACTAAAGTATTAGTTAGAAGATTTTGATTTTAAATTGCTACAAAATTCTGTTCTACAAGTAAATAACTTATAGAACTAAAGTAGTTATTTTAGAGTTTTCAATTTTAAACTATTAACAATATTCTGATCTTCAAGTAAATAACTTATAGAACAAAAGTAGTTATTTTAGGGTTTTCAATTTTAAACTATTAACAAAATTCTGATCTTCAAGTAAATAACTTAAGGAACTAAAGTATTAGTTAGAAGATTTTGATTTTAAATTGCTACAAAATTCTGTTCTACAAGTAAATAACTTATAGAACAAAAGTAGTTATTTTAGGGTTTTCAATTTTAAAATATTAACAAAATACTGATCTTCATGTAAATAACTTATAGAACAAAAGTAGTTATTTTAGGGTTTTCAATTTTAAACTATTAACAAAATTCTGATCTTCAAGTAAATAACTTAAGGAACTAAAGTATTAGTTAGAAGATTTTGATTTTAAATTACTACAAAATTCTGTTCTACAAGTAAATAACTTATAGAACAAAAGTAGTTATTAAAATTATTAGATTTTTGTTGAGGTTTAGGTCTTTATTTTAACAAGCTATGTTGTCAACAATAATTTATAATTTAAAAGTAGTTATTTTAGAGTTTTCAATTTTAAACTATTAACAATATTCTGATCTTCAAGTAAATAACTTATAGAACAGAAGTAGTTAATTTAGAGTTTTTAATTTAAAACTATTAACAAAATGCAGATCTTCAAGTAAATAACTTATAGAACAAAAGTAGTTATTTTAGGGTTTTCAATTTTAAACTATTAACAAAATACTGATCTTCATGTAAATAACTTATAGAACAGAAGTAGTTAATTTAGAGTTTTTAATTTTAAACTATTAACAAAATGCAGATCTGCAAGTAAATAACTTATAGAACAAAAGTAGTTATTTTCGAGTTATCAATTTTAAACTATTAACAATATTCTGATCTTCATGTAAATAACTTATAGAACAGAAGTAGTTAATTTAGAGTTTTTAATTTTAAACTATTAACAAAATGCAGATCTTCAAGTAAATAACTTATAGAACAAAAGTAGTTATTTTAGGGTTTTCAATTTTAAACTATTAACAAAATTCTGATCTTCAAGTAAATAACTTAAGGAACTAAAGTATTAGTTAGAAGATTTTGATTTTAAATTGCTACAAAATTCTGTTCTTCAAGTAAATAACTTATAGAACAAAAGTAGTTATTTTAGAGTTTTCAATTTTAAACTATTAACATCATTCTGATCTTCAAGTAAATAACTTATAGAACAGAAGTAGTTAATTTAGAGTTTTTAATGTTAAACTATTAACAAAATGCAAATCTTCAAGTAAATAACTTATAGAACAAAAGTAGTTATTTTAGGGTTTTCAATTTTAATCTATTAACAAAATTCTGATCTTCAAGTAAATAACTTAAGGAACTAAAGTATTAGTTAGAAGATTTTAATTTTAAATTGCTACAAAATTCTGTTCTTCAAGTAAATAACTTATAGAACAAAAGTAGTTATTTTAGAGTTTTCAATTTTAAACTATTAACAAAATTCTGATCTTCATGTAAATAACTTATAGAACAGAAGTAGTTAATTTAGAGTTTTTAATTTTAAACTATTAACAAAATGCAGATCTTCAAGTAAATAACTTATAGAACAAAAGTAGTTATTTTATGGTTTTCATTTTTAAACTATTAACAAAATTCTGATCTTCATGTAAATAACTTATAGAACAGAAGTAGTTAATTTAGAGTTTTTAATTTTTTAACTATTAACAAAATTCTGATCTTCAAGTAAATAACTTATAGAACAAAAGTAGTTATTTTAGGGTTTTCATTTTTAAACTATTAACAAAATGCAGATCTTCAAGTAAATAACTTATAGAACAAAAGTAGTTATTTTAGGGTTTTCAATTTTAAACTATTAGCAAAATTCTAATCTTCTAGTAAATAACTTAAAGAACTAAAGTATTAGTTAGAAGATTTTGATTTTACATTGCTACAAAATTCTGTTCTTCAAGTAAATAACTTATAAAACAAAAGTAGTTATTTTAGAGTTTTCAATTTTAAACTATTAACAGTATTCTGATCTTCAAGTAAATAACTTATAGAACAGAAGTAGTTAATTTAGAGTTTTTATTTTAAACTATTAACAAAATGCAGATCTTCAAGTAAATAACTTATAGAACAAAAGTAGTTATTTTAGGGTTTTCTATTTTAAACTATTAACAAAATTCTGATCTTCAAGTAAATAACTTAAGGAACTAAAGTATTAGTTAGAAGATTTTGATTTTAAATTGCTACAAAATTCTGTTCTTCAAGTAAATAACTTATAGAACAAAAGTAGTTATTTTAGAGTTTTCAATTTTAAACTATTAACATCATTCTGATCTTCAAGTAAATAACTTATAGAACAGAAGTAGTTAATTTATAGTTTTTAATGTTAAACTATTAACAAAATGCAAATCTTCAAGTAAATAACTTATAGAACAAAAGTAGTTATTTTAGGGTTTTCAATTTTAATCTATTAACAAAATTCTGATCTTCAAGTAAATAACTTAAGGAACTAAAGTATTAGTCAGAAGATTTTGATTTTAAATTGCTACAAAATTCTGTTCTTCAAGTAAATAAATTATAGAACAAAAGTAGTTATTTTAGAGTTTTCAATTTTAAACTATTAACAAAATTCTGATCTTCATGTAAATAACTTATAGAACAGAAGTAGTTAATTTAGAGTTTTTAATTTTAAACTATTAACAAAATGCAGATCTTCAAGTAAATAACTTAAGGAACTAAAGTATTAGTTAGAAGATTTTGATTTTAAATTGCTACAAAATTCTGTTCTACAAGTAAATAACTTATAGAACAAAAGTAGTTATTTTAGGGTTTTCAATTTTAAAATAATAACAAAATACTGATCTTCATGTAAATAACTTATAGAACAAAAGTAGTTATTTTAGGGTTTTCAATTTTAAACTATTAACAAAATTCTGATCTTCAAGAAAATAACTTAAAGAACTAAAGTATTAGTTAGAAGATTTTGACTTTACATTGCTACAAAATTCTGTTCTTCAAGTAAATAACCTCTAGAACAAAAGTAGTTATTTTAGGGTTTTCAATTTTAAACTATTAACAAAATTCTGATCTTCAAGTAAATAACTTAAGGAACTAAAGTATTAGTTAGAAGATTTTGATTTTAAATTGCTACAAAATTCTGTTCTACAAGTAAATAACTTATAGAACTAAAGTAGTTATTTTAGAGTTTTCAATTTTAAACTATTAACAATATTCTGATCTTCAAGTAAATATCTTATAGAACAAAAGTAGTTATTTTAGGGTTTTCAATTTTAAACTATTAACAAAATTCTGATCTTCAAGTAAATAACTTAAGGAACTAAAGTATTAGTTAGAAGATTTTGATTTTAAATTGCTACAAAATTCTGTTCTACAAGTAAATAACTTATAGAACAAAAGTAGTTATTTTAGGGTTTTCAATTTTAAAATATTAACAAAATACTGATCTTCATGTAAATAACTTATAGAACAAAAGTAGTTATTTTAGGGTTTTCAATTTTAAACTATTAACAAAATTCTGATCTTCAAGTAAATAACTTAAGGAACTAAAGTATTAGTTAGAAGATTTTGATTTTAAATTGCTACAAAATTCTGTTCTACAAGTAAATAACTTATAGAACAAAAGTAGTTATTTTAGAGTTTTCAATTTTAAACTATTAATAATATTCTGATCTTCAAGTAAATAACTTATAGAACAGAAGTAGTTAATTTAGAGTTTTTAATTTAAAACTATTAACAAAATGCAGATCTTCAAGTAAATAACTTATAGAACAAAAGTAGTTATTTTAGGGTTTTCAATTTTAAACTATTAACAAAATACTGATCTTCAAGTAAATAACTTATAGAACAGAAGTAGTTAATTTAGAGTTTTTAATTTTAAACTATTAACAAAATGCAGATCTGCAAGTAAATAACTTATAGAACAAAAGTAGTTATTTTCGAGTTATCAATTTTAAACTATTAACAATATTCTGATCTTCATGTAAATAACTTATAGAACAGAAGTAGTTAATTTAGAGTTTTTAATTTTAAACTATTAACAAAATGCAGATCTTCAAGTAAATAACTTATAGAACAAAAGTAGTTATTTTAGGGTTTTCAATTTTAAACTATTAACAAAATTCTGATCTTCAAGTAAATAACTTAAGGAACTAAAGTATTAGTTAGAAGATTTTGATTTTAAATTGCTACAAAATTCTGTTCTTCAAGTAAATAACTTATAGAACAAAAGTAGTTATTTTAGAGTTTTCAATTTTAAACTATTAACATCATTCTGATCTTCAAGTAAATAACTTATAGAACAGAAGTAGTTAATTTAGAGTTTTTAATGTTAAACTATTAACAAAATGAAATCTTCAAGTAAATAACTTATAGAACAAAAGTAGTTATTTTAGGGTTTTCAATTTTAATCTATTAACAAAATTCTGATCTTCAAGTAAATAACTTAAGGAACTAAAGTATTAGTCAGAAGATTTTGATTTTAAATTGCTACAAAATTCTGTTCTTCAAGTAAATAAATTATAGAACAAAAGTAGTTATTTTAGAGTTTTCAATTTTAAACTATTAACAAAATTCTGATCTTCATGTAAATAACTTATAGAACAGAAGTAGTTAATTTAGAGTTTTTAATTTTAAACTATTAACAAAATTCTGATCTTCAAGTAAATAACTTAAGGAACTAAAGTATTAGTTAGAAGATTTTAATTTTAAATTGCTACAAAATTCTGTTCTTCAAGTAAATAACTTATAGAACAAAAGTAGTTATTTTAGAGTTTTCAATTTTAAACTATTAACAAAATTCTGATCTTCATGTAAATAACTTATAGAACAGAAGTAGTTAATTTAGAGTTTTTAATTTTAAACTATTAACAAAATGCAGATCTTCAAGTAAATAACTTATAGAACAAAAGTAGTTATTTTAGGGTTTTCATTTTTAAACTATTAACAAAATTCTGATCTTCATGTAAATAACTTATAGAACAGAAGTAGTTAATTTAGAGTTTTTAATTTTAAACTATTAACAGTATTCTGATCTTCAAGTAAATAACTTATAGAACAGAAGTAGTTAATTTAGAGTTTTTAATTTTAAAATAATAACAAAATACTGATCTTCATGTAAATAACTTATAGAACAAAAGTAGTTATTTTAGGGTTTTCAATTTTAAAATATTAACAAAATACTGATCTTCATGTAAATAACTTATAGAACAAAAGTAGTTATTTTAGGGTTTTCAATTTTAAACTATTAACAAAATTCTGATCTTCATGTAAATAACTTATAGAACAGAAGTAGTTAATTTAGAGTTTTTAATTTTAAACTATTAACAAAATGCAGATCTGCAAGTAAATAACTTATAGAACAAAAGTAGTTATTTTCGAGTTATCAATTTTAAACTATTAACAATATTCTGATCTTCATGTAAATAACTTATAGAACAGAAGTAGTTAATTTAGAGTTTTTAATTTTAAACTATTAACAAAATGCAGATCTTCAAGTAAATAACTTATAGAACAAAAGTAGTTATTTTAGGGTTTTCAATTTTAAACTATTAACAAAATTCTGATCTTCAAGTAAATAACTTAAGGAACTAAAGTATTAGTTAGAAGATTTTGATTTTAAATTGCTACAAAATTCTGTTCTTCAAGTAAATAACTTATAGAACAAAAGTAGTTATTTTAGAGTTTTCAATTTTAAACTATTAACAAAATTCTGATCTTCATGTAAATAACTTATAGAACAGAAGTAGTTAATTTAGAGTTTTTAATTTTAAACTATTAACAAAATGCAGATCTTCAAGTAAATAACTTATAGAACAAAAGTAGTTATTTTATGGTTTTCATTTTTAAACTATTAACAAAATTCTGATCTTCATGTAAATAACTTATAGAACAGAAGTAGTTAATTTAGAGTTTTTAATTTTTTAACTATTAACAATATTCTGATCTTCAAGTAAATAACTTATAGAACAAAAGTAGTTATTTTAGGGTTTTCATTTTTAAACTATTAACAAAATGCAGATCTTCAAGTAAATAACTTATAGAACAAAAGTAGTTATTTTAGGGTTTTCAATTTTAAACTATTAGCAAAATTCTAATCTTCTAGTAAATAACTTAAAGAACTAAAGTATTAGTTAGAAGATTTTGATTTTACATTGCTACAAAATTCTGTTCTTCAAGTAAATAACTTATAAAACAAAAGTAGTTATTTTAGAGTTTTCAATTTTAAACTATTAACAGTATTCTGATCTTCAAGTAAATAACTTATAGAACAGAAGTAGTTAATTTAGAGTTTTTAATTTTAAACTATTAACAAAATGCAGATCTTCAAGTAAATAACTTATAGAACAAAAATAGTTATTTTAGGGTTTTCAATTTTAAACTATTAACAAAATTCTGATCTTCAAGTAAATAACTTAAGGAACTAAAGTATTAGTTAGAAGATTTTGATTTTAAATTGCTACAAAATTCTGTTCTTCAAGTAAATAACTTATAGAACAAAAGTAGTTATTTTAGAGTTTTCAATTTTAAACTATTAACATCATTCTGATCTTCAAGTAAATAACTTATAGAACAGAAGTAGTTAATTTATAGTTTTTAATGTTAAACTATTAACAAAATGCAAATCTTCAAGTAAATAACTTATAGAACAAAAGTAGTTATTTTAGGGTTTTCAATTTTAATCTATTAACAAAATTCTGATCTTCAAGTAAATAACTTAAGGAACTAAAGTATTAGTCAGAAGATTTTGATTTTAAATTGCTACAAAATTCTGTTCTTCAAGTAAATAAATTATAGAACAAAAGTAGTTATTTTAGAGTTTTCAATTTTAAACTATTAACAAAATTCTGATCTTCATGTAAATAACTTATAGAACAGAAGTAGTTAATTTAGAGTTTTTAATTTTAAACTATTAACAAAATGCAGATCTTCAAGTAAATAACTTAAGGAACTAAAGTATTAGTTAGAAGATTTTGATTTAAAATTGCTACAAAATTCTGTTCTACAAGTAAATAACTTATAGAACAAAAGTAGTTATTTTAGGGTTTTCAATTTTAAAATAATAACAAAATACTGATCTTCATGTAAATAACTTATAGAACAAAAGTAGTTATTTTAGGGTTTTCAATTTTAAACTATTAACAAAATTCTGATCTTCAAGAAAATAACTTAAAGAACTAAAGTATTAGTTAGAAGATTTTGACTTTACATTGCTACAAAATTCTGTTCTTCAAGTAAATAACCTCTAGAACAAAAGTAGTTATTTTAGGGTTTTCAATTTTAAACTATTAACAAAATTCTGATCTTCAAGTAAATAACTTAAGGAACTAAAGTATTAGTTAGAAGATTTTGATTTTAAATTGCTACAAAATTCTGTTCTACAAGTAAATAACTTATAGAACTAAAGTAGTTATTTTAGAGTTTTCAATTTTAAACTATTAACAATATTCTGATCTTCAAGTAAATAACTTATAGAACAAAAGTAGTTATTTTAGGGTTTTCAATTTTAAACTATTAACAAAATTCTGATCTTCAAGTAAATAACTTAAGGAACTAAAGTATTAGTTAGAAGATTTTGATTTTAAATTGCTACAAAATTCTGTTCTACAAGTAAATAACTTATAGAACAAAAGTAGTTATTTTAGGGTTTTCAATTTTAAAATATTAACAAAATACTGATCTTCATGTAAATAACTTATAGAACAAAAGTAGTTATTTTAGGGTTTTCAATTTTAAACTATTAACAAAATTCTGATCTTCAAGTAAATAACTTAAGGAACTAAAGTATTAGTTAGAAGATTTTGATTTTAAATTGCTACAAAATTCTGTTCTACAAGTAAATAACTTATAGAACAAAAGTAGTTATTTTAGAGTTTTCAATTTTAAACTATTAATAATATTCTGATCTTCAAGTAAATAACTTATAGAACAGAAGTAGTTAATTTAGAGTTTTTAATTTAAAACTATTAACAAAATTCTGATCTTCATGTAAATAACTTATAGAACAGAAGTAGTTAATTTAGAGTTTTTAATTTTAAACTATTAACAAAATGCAGATCTTCAAGTAAATAACTTATAGAACAAAAGTAGTTATTTTAGGGTTTTCATTTTTAAACTATTAACAAAATTCTGATCTTCATGTAAATAACTTATAGAACAGAAGTAGTTAATTTAGAGTTTTTAATTTTAAACTATTAACAGTATTCTGATCTTCAAGTAAATAACTTATAGAACAGAAGTAGTTAATTTAGAGTTTTTAATTTTAAACTATTAACAAAATGCAGATCTTCAAGTAAATAACTTAAGGAACTAAAGTATTAGTTAGAAGATTTTGATTTTAAATTGCTACAAAATTCTGTTCTACAAGTAAATAACTTATAGAACAAAAGTAGTTATTTTAGGGTTTTCAATTTTAAAATAATAACAAAATACTGATCTTCATGTAAATAACTTATAGAACAAAAGTAGTTATTTTAGGGTTTTCAATTTTAAACTATTAACAAAATTCTGATCTTCAAGAAAATAACTTAAAGAACTAAAGTATTAGTTAGAAGATTTTGACTTTACATTGCTACAAAATTCTGTTCTTCAAGTAAATAACCTCTAGAACAAAAGTAGTTATTTTAGGGTTTTCAATTTTAAACTATTAACAAAATTCTGATCTTCAAGTAAATAACTTAAGGAACTAAAGTATTAGTTAGAAGATTTTGATTTTAAATTGCTACAAAATTCTGTTCTACAAGTAAATAACTTATAGAACTAAAGTAGTTATTTTAGAGTTTTCAATTTTAAACTATTAACAATATTCTGATCTTCAAGTAAATAACTTATAGAACAAAAGTAGTTATTTTATTGTTTTCAATTTTAAACTATTAACAAAATTCTGATCTTCAAGTAAATAACTTAAGGAACTAAAGTATTAGTTAGAAGATTTTGATTTTAAATTGCTACAAAATTCTGTTCTACAAGTAAATAACTTATAGAACAAAAGTAGTTATTTTAGGGTTTTCAATTTTAAAATATTAACAAAATACTGATCTTCATGTAAATAACTTATAGAACAAAAGTAGTTATTTTAGGGTTTTTAATTTTAAACTATTAATAATATTCTGATCTTCAAGTAAATAACTTATAGAACAGAAGTAGTTAATTTAGAGTTTTTAATTTAAAACTATTAACAAAATGCAGATCTTCAAGTAAATAACTTATAGAACAAAAGTAGTTATTTTAGAGTTTTCAATTTTAAACTATTAACATCATTCTGATCTTCAAGTAAATAACTTATAGAACAGAAGTAGTTAATTTAGAGTTTTTAATGTTAAACTATTAACAAAATGAAATCTTCAAGTAAATAACTTATAGAAGAAAAGTAGTTATTTTAGGGTTTTCAATTTTAATCTATTAACAAAATTCTGATCTTCAAGTAAATAACTTAAGGAACTAAAGTATTAGTCAGAAGATTTTGATTTTAAATTGCTACAAAATTCTGTTCTTCAAGTAAATAAATTATAGAACAAAAGTAGTTATTTTAGAGTTTTCAATTTTAAACTATTAACAAAATTCTGATCTTCATGTAAATAACTTATAGAACAGAAGTAGTTAATTTAGAGTTTTTAATTTTAAACTATTAACAAAATTCTGATCTTCAAGTAAATAACTTAAGGAACTAAAGTATTAGTTAGAAGATTTTAATTTTAAATTGCTACAAAATTCTGTTCTTCAAGTAAATAACTTATAGAACAAAAGTAGTTATTTTAGAGTTTTCAATTTTAAACTATTAACAAAATTCTGATCTTCATGTAAATAACTTATAGAACAGAAGTAGTTAATTTAGAGTTTTTAATTTTAAACTATTAACAAAATGCAGATCTTCAAGTAAATAACTTATAGAACAAAAGTAGTTATTTTAGGGTTTTCATTTTTAAACTATTAACAAAATTCTGATCTTCATGTAAATAACTTATAGAACAGAAGTAGTTAATTTAGAGTTTTTAATTTTAAACTATTAACAGTATTCTGATCTTCAAGTAAATAACTTATAGAACAGAAGTAGTTAATTTAGAGTTTTTAATTTTAAACTATTAACAAAATGCAGATCTTCAAGTAAATAACTTAAGGAACTAAAGTATTAGTTAGAAGATTTTGATTTTAAATTGCTACAAAATTCTGTTCTACAAGTAAATAACTTATAGAACAAAAGTAGTTATTTTAGGGTTTTCAATTTTAAAATAATAACAAAATACTGATCTTCATGTAAATAACTTATAGAACAAAAGTAGTTATTTTAGGGATTTCAATTTTAAACTATTAACAAAATTCTGATCTTCAAGAAAATAACTTAAAGAACTAAAGTATTAGTTAGAAGATTTTGACTTTACATTGCTACAAAATTCTGTTCTTCAAGTAAATAACCTCTAGAACAAAAGTAGTTATTTTAGGGTTTTCAATTTTAAACTATTAACAAAATTCTGATCTTCAAGTAAATAACTTAAGGAACTAAAGTATTAGTTAGAAGATTTTGATTTTAAATTGCTACAAAATTCTGTTCTACAAGTAAATAACTTATAGAACTAAAGTAGTTATTTTAGAGTTTTCAATTTTAAACTATTAACAATATTCTGATCTTCAAGTAAATAACTTATAGAACAAAAGTAGTTATTTTAGGGTTTTCAATTTTAAACTATTAACAAAATTCTGATCTTCAAGTAAATAACTTAAGGAACTAAAGTATTAGTTAGAAGATTTTGATTTTAAATTGCTACAAAATTCTGTTCTACAAGTAAATAACTTATAGAACAAAAGTAGTTATTTTAGGGTTTTCAATTTTAAAATATTAACAAAATACTGATCTTCATGTAAATAACTTATAGAACAAAAGTAGTTATTTTAGGGTTTTCAATTTTAAACTATTAACAAAATTCTGATCTTCAAGTAAATAACTTAAGGAACTAAAGTATTAGTTAGAAGATTTTGATTTTAAATTGCTACAAAATTCTGTTCTACAAGTAAATAACTTATAGAACAAAAGTAGTTATTTTAGAGTTTTCAATTTTAAACTATTAATAATATTCTGATCTTCAAGTAAATAACTTATAGAACAGAAGTAGTTAATTTAGAGTTTTTAATTTAAAACTATTAACAAAATGCAGATCTTCAAGTAAATAACTTATAGAACAAAAGTAGTTATTTTAGGGTTTTCAATTTTAAACTATTAACAAAATACTGATCTTCATGTAAATAACTTATAGAACAGAAGTAGTTAATTTAGAGTTTTTAATTTTAAACTATTAACAAAATGCAGATCTGCAAGTAAATAACTTATTGAACAAAAGTAGTTATTTTTGAGTTTTCAATTTTAAACTATTAACATCATTCTGATCTTCAAGTAAATAACTTATAGAACAGAAGTAGTTAATTTAGAGTTTTTAATGTTAAACTATTAACAAAATGAAATCTTCAAGTAAATAACTTATAGAACAAAAGTAGTTATTTTAGGGTTTTCAATTTTAATCTATTAACAAAATTCTGATCTTCAAGTAAATAACTTAAGGAACTAAAGTATTAGTCAGAAGATTTTGTTTTTAAATTGCTACAAAATTCTGTTCTTCAAGTAAATAAATTATAGAACAAAAGTAGTTATTTTAGAGTTTTCAATTTTAAACTATTAACAAAATTCTGATCTTCAAGTAAATAACTTAAAGAACTAAAGTATTAGTTTGAAGATCTCGATTTTAAATTGTCTACAAATTTCTGTTCTTTAAGTAAAAAACTAAAAGAACAAAAGTAGTTAGTTTATAGCTTTAATTTGAAACTATTAACAAAATAGTGATTTTCAAATAAATAACTTATAGAACAGAAGTAGTTAATTTAGAGTTTTTAATGTTAAACTATTAACAAAATGCAAATCTTCAAGTAAATATAGAACAGATTCTGATATAGAACAAATTCTGGTCTTCAAGTAAATAACTTAAAGAACTAAAGTATTAGTTTGCAGACTTCGATTTTAAATTGTCTACAATTTTCTGTTCTTTAAGTAAATAACTAAAAGAACAAAAGTAGTTAGTTTATAGCTTTAATTTGAAACTATTAACAAAATAGTGATTTTCAAATAAATAACTTATAGAACAGAAGTAGTTAATTTAGAGTTTTTAATGTTAAACTATTAACAAAATGCAGATCTTCAAGTAAATAACTTATAGAACAAAAGTAGTTAATTTAGAGTTTTCAATTTTAAACTATTAACAATATTCTGATCTTCAAGTGAATAACTTATAGAACAGAAGTAGTTAATTTAGAGTTTTTAATTTTAAACTATTAACAAAATGCAGATCTTCAAGTAAATAACTTATAGAACAAAAGTATAGTTAATTTAAAGTTTTTAATTTTAAACTATTAACAAAATTCTGTTCTTCAAGTAAATATCTTATAGAACAAAAGTAGTTATTTTAGAGTTTTCAATTTTAAACTATTAACAAAATTCTGATCTTCAAGTAAATAACTTATAGAACAGAAGTAGTTAATTTAGAGTTTTTAATTTTAAACTACTAACAAAATGCAGATCTTCAAGCAAATAACTTATAGAACAAAATTAGTTATTTTAGGGTTTTCAATTTTAAACTATTATAAAATTCTGATCTTCAAGAAAATAACTTAAAGAACTAAAGTATTAGTTAGAAGATTTTGACTTTACATTGCTACAAAATTCTGTTCTTCAAGTAAATAACCTATAGAACAAAAGTAGTTATTTTAGGGTTTTCAATTTTAAACTATTAACAAAATTCTGATCTTCAAGTAAATAACTTAAGGAACTAAAGTATTAGTTAGAAGATTTTGATTTTTAATTGCTACAAAATTCTGTTCTACAAGTAAATAACTTATAGAACTAAAGTAGTTATTTTAGAGTTTTCAATTTTAAACTATTAACAATATTCTGATCTTCAAGTAAATAACTTATAGAACAAAAGTAGTTATTTTAGGGTTTTCAATTTTAAACTATTAACAAAATTCTGATCTTCAAGTAAATAACTTAAGGAACTAAAGTATTAGTTAGAAGATTTTGATTTTAAATTGCTACAAAATTCTGTTCTACAAGTAAATAACTTATAGAACAAAAGTAGTTATTTTAGGGTTTCAATTTTAAAATATTAACAAAATACTGATCTTCATGTAAATAACTTATAGAACAAAAGTAGTTATTTTAGGGTTTTCAATTTTAAACTATTAACAAAATTCTGATCTTCAAGTAAATAACTTAAGGAACTAAAGTATTGCTACAAAATTGCTACAAAATTCTGTTCTACAAGTAAATAACTTATAGAACAAAAGTAGTTATTTTAGAGTTTTCAATTTTAAACTATTAACAATATTCTGATCTTCAAGTAAATAACTTATAGAACAGAAGTAGTTAATTTAGAGTTTTTAATTTAAAACTATTAACAAAATGCAGATCTTCAAGTAAATAACTTATAGAACAAAAGTAGTTATTTTAGAGTTTTCAATTTTAAACTATTAACAAAATTCTGATCTTCATGTAAATAACTTATAGAACAGAAGTAGTTAATTTATTAATTAGTTAATTAAGTAAATAACTTAAGGAACTAAAGTATTAGTTAGAAGATTTTGATTTTAAATTGCTACAAAATTCTGTTCTTCAAGTAAATAACTTATATAAATATAATATCAGTAATGAGCTAAGTTAACAATAAATCAAACAATAAATTAATAAATATTAGTTTGATTTATTGTTAACTTAGCTCATTACTGATATTATATTTATATAAATTTTCAAGAGCTAATAATTCTAATTATTTATTAAATAACTTATAGAACAAAAGTAGTTATTTTAGAGTTTTCAATTTTAAACTATTAACAAAATTCTGATCTTCAAGTAAATAACTTAAAGAACTAAAGTATTAGTTTGAAGATCTCGATTTTAAATTGTCTACAAATTTCTGTTCTTTAAGTAAAAAACTAAAAGAACAAAAGTAGTTAGTTTATAGCTTTAATTTGAAACTATTAACAAAATAGTGATTTTCAAATAAATAACTTATAGAACAGAAGTAGTTAATTTAGAGTTTTTAATGTTAAACTATTAACAAAATGCAGATCTTCAAGTAAATAACTTATAGAACAAAAGTAGTTAATTTAGAGTTTTCAATTTTAAACTATTAACAATATTCTGATCTTCAAGTGAATAACTTATAGAACAGAAGTAGTTAATTTAGAGTTTTTAATTTTAAACTATTAACAAAATGCAGATCTTCAAGTAAATAACTTATAGAACAAAAGTATAGTTAATTTAAAGTTTTTAATTTTAAACTATTAACAAAATTCTGTTCTTCAAGTAAATATCTTATAGAACAAAAGTAGTTATTTTAGAGTTTTCAATTTTAAACTATTAACAAAATTCTGATCTTCAAGTAAATAACTTATAGAACAGAAGTAGTTAATTTAAAGTTTTTAATTTTAAACTACTAACAAAATGCAGATCTTCAAGCAAATAACTTATAGAACAAAATTAGTTATTTTAGGGTTTTCAATTTTAAACTATTATAAAATTCTGATCTTCAAGAAAATAACTTAAAGAACTAAAGTATTAGTTAGAAGATTTTGACTTTACATTGCTACAAAATTCTGTTCTTCAAGTAAATAACCTATAGAACAAAAGTAGTTATTTTAGGGTTTTCAATTTTAAACTATTAACAAAATTCTGATCTTCAAGTAAATAACTTAAGGAACTAAAGTATTAGTTAGAAGATTTTGATTTTAAATTGCTACAAAATTCTGTTCTACAAGTAAATAACTTATAGAACTAAAGTAGTTATTTTAGAGTTTTCAATTTTAAACTATTAACAATATTCTGATCTTCAAGTAAATAACTTATAGAACAAAAGTAGTTATTTTAGGGTTTTCAATTTTAAACTATTAACAAAATTCTGATCTTCAAGTAAATAACTTAAGGAACTAAAGTATTAGTTAGAAGATTTTGATTTTAAATTGCTACAAAATTCTGTTCTACAAGTAAATAACTTATAGAACAAAAGTAGTTATTTTAGGGTTTTCAATTTTAAAATATTAACAAAATACTGATCTTCATGTAAATAACTTATAGAACAAAAGTAGTTATTTTAGGGTTTTCAATTTTAAACTATTAACAAAATTCTGATCTTCAAGTAAATAACTTAAGGAACTAAAGTATTGCTACAAAATTGCTACAAAATTCTGTTCTACAAGTAAATAACTTATAGAACAAAAGTAGTTATTTTAGAGTTTTCAATTTTAAACTATTAACAATATTCTGATCTTCAAGTAAATAACTTATAGAACAGAAGTAGTTAATTTAGAGTTTTTAATTTAAAACTATTAACAAAATGCAGATCTTCAAGTAAATAACTTATAGAACAAAAGTAGTTATTTTAGGGTTTTCAATTTTAAACTATTAACAAAATACTGATCTTCATGTAAATAACTTATAGAACAGAAGTAGTTAATTTAGAGTTTTTAATTTTAAACTATTAACAAAATGCAGATCTGCAAGTAAATAACTTATAGAACAAAAGTAGTTATTTTCGAGTTATCAATTTTAAACTATTAACAATATTCTGATCTTCATGTAAATAACTTATAGAACAGAAGTAGTTAATTTAGAGTTTTTAATTTTAAACTATTAACAAAATGCAGATCTTCAAGTAAATAACTTATAGAACAAAAGTAGTTATTTTAGGGTTTTCAATTTTAAACTATTAACAAAATTCTGATCTTCAAGTAAATAACTTAAGGAACTAAAGTATTAGTTAGAAGATTGTGATTTTAAATTGCTACAAAATTCTGTTCTTCAAGTAAATAACTTATAGAACAAAAGTAGTTATTTTAGAGTTTTCAATTTTAAACTATTAACATCATTCTGATCTTCAAGTAAATAACTTATAGAACAGAAGTAGTTAATTTATAGTTTTTAATGTTAAACTATTAACAAAATGCAAATCTTCAAGTAAATAACTTATAGAACAAAAGTAGTTATTTTAGGGTTTTCAATTTTAATCTATTAACAAAATTCTGATCTTCAAGTAAATAACTTAAGGAACTAAAGTATTAGTCAGAAGATTTTGATTTTAAATTGCTACAAAATTCTGTTCTTCAAGTAAATAAATTATAGAACAAAAGTAGTTATTTTAGAGTTTTCAATTTTAAACTATTAACAAAATTCTGATCTTCAAGTAAATAACTTAAAGAACTAAAGTATTAGTTTGAAGATCTCGATTTTAAATTGTCTACAAATTTCTGTTCTTTAAGTAAAAAACTAAAAGAACAAAAGTAGTTAGTTTATAGCTTTAATTTGAAACTATTAACAAAATAGTGATTTTCAAATAAATAACTTATAGAACAGAAGTAGTTAATTTAGAGTTTTTAATGTTAAACTATTAACAAAATGCAAATCTTCAAGTAAATATAGAACAGATTCTGATATAGAACAAATTCTGGTCTTCAAGTAAATAACTTAAAGAACTAAAGTATTAGTTTGAAGACTTCGATTTTAAATTGTCTACAATTTTCTGTTCTTTAAGTAAATAACTAAAAGAACAAAAGTAGTTAGTTTATAGCTTTAATTTGAAACTATTAACAAAATAGTGATTTTCAAATAAATAACTTATAGAACAGAAGTAGTTAATTTAGAGTTTTTAATGTTAAACTATTAACAAAATGCAGATCTTCAAGTAAATAACTTATAGAACAAAAGTAGTTAATTTAGAGTTTTCAATTTTAAACTATTAACAATATTCTGATCTTCAAGTGAATAACTTATAGAACAGAAGTAGTTAATTTAGAGTTTTTAATTTTAAACTATTAACAAAATGCAGATCTTCAAGTAAATAACTTATAGAACAAAAGTATAGTTAATTTAAAGTTTTTAATTTTAAACTATTAACAAAATTCTGTTCTTCAAGTAAATATCTTATAGAACAAAAGTAGTTATTTTAGAGTTTTCAATTTTAAACTATTAACAAAATTCTGATCTTCAAGTAAATAACTTATAGAACAGAAGTAGTTAATTTAGAGTTTTTAATTTTAAACTACTAACAAAATGCAGATCTTCAAGCAAATAACTTATAGAACAAAATTAGTTATTTTAGGGTTTTCAATTTTAAACTATTATAAAATTCTGATCTTCAAGAAAATAACTTAAAGAACTAAAGTATTAGTTAGAAGATTTTGACTTTACATTGCTACAAAATTCTGTTCTTCAAGTAAATAACCTATAGAACAAAAGTAGTTATTTTAGGGTTTTCAATTTTAAACTATTAACAAAATTCTGATCTTCAAGTAAATAACTTAAGGAACTAAAGTATTAGTTAGAAGATTTTGATTTTTAATTGCTACAAAATTCTGTTCTACAAGTAAATAACTTATAGAACTAAAGTAGTTATTTTAGAGTTTTCAATTTTAAACTATTAACAATATTCTGATCTTCAAGTAAATAACTTATAGAACAAAAGTAGTTATTTTAGGGTTTTCAATTTTAAACTATTAACAAAATTCTGATCTTCAAGTAAATAACTTAAGGAACTAAAGTATTAGTTAGAAGATTTTGATTTTAAATTGCTACAAAATTCTGTTCTACAAGTAAATAACTTATAGAACAAAAGTAGTTATTTTAGGGTTTCAATTTTAAAATATTAACAAAATACTGATCTTCATGTAAATAACTTATAGAACAAAAGTAGTTATTTTAGGGTTTTCAATTTTAAACTATTAACAAAATTCTGATCTTCAAGTAAATAACTTAAGGAACTAAAGTATTGCTACAAAATTGCTACAAAATTCTGTTCTACAAGTAAATAACTTATAGAACAAAAGTAGTTATTTTAGAGTTTTCAATTTTAAACTATTAACAATATTCTGATCTTCAAGTAAATAACTTATAGAACAGAAGTAGTTAATTTAGAGTTTTTAATTTAAAACTATTAACAAAATGCAGATCTTCAAGTAAATAACTTATAGAACAAAAGTAGTTATTTTAGAGTTTTCAATTTTAAACTATTAACAAAATTCTGATCTTCATGTAAATAACTTATAGAACAGAAGTAGTTAATTTATTAATTAGTTAATTAAGTAAATAACTTAAGGAACTAAAGTATTAGTTAGAAGATTTTGATTTTAAATTGCTACAAAATTCTGTTCTTCAAGTAAATAACTTATATAAATATAATATCAGTAATGAGCTAAGTTAACAATAAATCAAACAATAAATTAATAAATATTAGTTTGATTTATTGTTAACTTAGCTCATTACTGATATTATATTTATATAAATTTTCAAGAGCTAATAATTCTAATTATTTATTAAATAACTTATAGAACAAAAGTAGTTATTTTAGAGTTTTCAATTTTAAACTATTAACAAAATTCTGATCTTCAAGTAAATAACTTAAAGAACTAAAGTATTAGTTTGAAGATCTCGATTTTAAATTGTCTACAAATTTCTGTTCTTTAAGTAAAAAACTAAAAGAACAAAAGTAGTTAGTTTATAGCTTTAATTTGAAACTATTAACAAAATAGTGATTTTCAAATAAATAACTTATAGAACAGAAGTAGTTAATTTAGAGTTTTTAATGTTAAACTATTAACAAAATGCAAATCTTCAAGTAAATATAGAACAGATTCTGATATAGAACAGATTCTGGTCTTCAAGTAAATAACTTAAAGAACTAAAGTATTAGTTTGAAGACTTCGATTTTAAATTGTCTACAATTTTCTGTTCTTTAAGTAAATAACTAAAAGAACAAAAGTAGTTAGTTTATAGCTTTAATTTGAAACTATTAACAAAATAGTGATTTTCAAATAAATAACTTATAGAACAGAAGTAGTTAATTTAGAGTTTTTAATGTTAAACTATTAACAAAATGCAGATCTTCAAGTAAATAACTTATAGAACAAAAGTAGTTAATTTAGAGTTTTCAATTTTAAACTATTAACAATATTCTGATCTTCAAGTGAATAACTTATAGAACAGAAGTAGTTAATTTAGAGTTTTTAATTTTAAACTATTAACAAAATGCAGATCTTCAAGTAAATAACTTATAGAACAAAAGTATAGTTAATTTAAAGTTTTTAATTTTAAACTATTAACAAAATTCTGTTCTTCAAGTAAATATCTTATAGAACAAAAGTAGTTATTTTAGAGTTTTCAATTTTAAACTATTAACAAAATTCTGATCTTCAAGTAAATAACTTATAGAACAGAAGTAGTTAATTTAAAGTTTTTAATTTTAAACTACTAACAAAATGCAGATCTTCAAGCAAATAACTTATAGAACAAAATTAGTTATTTTAGGGTTTTCAATTTTAAACTATTATAAAATTCTGATCTTCAAGAAAATAACTTAAAGAACTAAAGTATTAGTTAGAAGATTTTGACTTTACATTGCTACAAAATTCTGTTCTTCAAGTAAATAACCTATAGAACAAAAGTAGTTATTTTAGGGTTTTCAATTTTAAACTATTAACAAAATTCTGATCTTCAAGTAAATAACTTAAGGAACTAAAGTATTAGTTAGAAGATTTTGATTTTAAATTGCTACAAAATTCTGTTCTACAAGTAAATAACTTATAGAACTAAAGTAGTTATTTTAGAGTTTTCAATTTTAAACTATTAACAATATTCTGATCTTCAAGTAAATAACTTATAGAACAAAAGTAGTTATTTTAGGGTTTTCAATTTTAAACTATTAACAAAATTCTGATCTTCAAGTAAATAACTTAAGGAACTAAAGTATTAGTTAGAAGATTTTGATTTTAAATTGCTACAAAATTCTGTTCTACAAGTAAATAACTTATAGAACAAAAGTAGTTATTTTAGGGTTTTCAATTTTAAAATATTAACAAAATACTGATCTTCATGTAAATAACTTATAGAACAAAAGTAGTTATTTTAGGGTTTTCAATTTTAAACTATTAACAAAATTCTGATCTTCAAGTAAATAACTTAAGGAACTAAAGTATTGCTACAAAATTGCTACAAAATTCTGTTCTACAAGTAAATAACTTATAGAACAAAAGTAGTTATTTTAGAGTTTTCAATTTTAAACTATTAACAATATTCTGATCTTCAAGTAAATAACTTAAGGAACTAAAGTATTGCTACAAAATTGCTACAAAATTCTGTTCTACAAGTAAATAACTTATAGAACAAAAGTAGTTATTTTAGGGTTTCAATTTTAAAATATTAACAAAATACTGATCTTCATGTAAATAACTTATAGAACAAAAGTAGTTATTTTAGGGTTTTCAATTTTAAACTATTAACAAAATGCTGATCTTCAAGTAAATAACTTAAGGAACTAAAGTATTGCTACAAAATTGCTACAAAATTCTGTTCTACAAGTAAATAACTTATAGAACAAAAGTAGTTATTTTAGAGTTTTCAATTTTAAACTATTAACAATATTCTGATCTTCAAGTAAATAACTTATAGAACAGAAGTAGTTAATTTAGAGTTTTTAATTTAAAACTATTAACAAAATGCAGATCTTCAAGTAAATAACTTATAGAACAAAAGTAGTTATTTTAGAGTTTTCAATTTTAAACTATTAACAAAATTCTGATCTTCATGTAAATAACTTATAGAACAGAAGTAGTTAATTTATTAATTAGTTAATTAAGTAAATAACTTAAGGAACTAAAGTATTAGTTAGAAGATTTTGATTTTAAATTGCTACAAAATTCTGTTCTTCAAGTAAATAACTTATATAAATATAATATCAGTAATGAGCTAAGTTAACAATAAATCAAACAATAAATTAATAAATATTAGTTTGATTTATTGTTAACTTAGCTCATTACTGATATTATATTTATATAAATTTTCAAGAGCTAATAATTCTAATTATTTATTAAATAACTTATAGAACAAAAGTAGTTATTTTAGAGTTTTCAATTTTAAACTATTAACAAAATTCTGATCTTCAAGTAAATAACTTAAAGAACTAAAGTATTAGTTTGAAGATCTCGATTTTAAATTGTCTACAAATTTCTGTTCTTTAAGTAAAAAACTAAAAGAACAAAAGTAGTTAGTTTATAGCTTTAATTTGAAACTATTAACAAAATAGTGATTTTCAAATAAATAACTTATAGAACAGAAGTAGTTAATTTAGAGTTTTTAATGTTAAACTATTAACAAAATGCAAATCTTCAAGTAAATATAGAACAGATTCTGATATAGAACAGATTCTGGTCTTCAAGTAAATAACTTAAAGAACTAAAGTATTAGTTTGAAGACTTCGATTTTAAATTGTCTACAATTTTCTGTTCTTTAAGTAAATAACTAAAAGAACAAAAGTAGTTAGTTTATAGCTTTAATTTGAAACTATTAACAAAATAGTGATTTTCAAATAAATAACTTATAGAACAGAAGTAGTTAATTTAGAGTTTTTAATGTTAAACTATTAACAAAATGCAGATCTTCAAGTAAATAACTTATAGAACAAAAGTAGTTAATTTAGAGTTTTCAATTTTAAACTATTAACAATATTCTGATCTTCAAGTGAATAACTTATAGAACAGAAGTAGTTAATTTAGAGTTTTTAATTTTAAACTATTAACAAAATGCAGATCTTCAAGTAAATAACTTATAGAACAAAAGTATAGTTAATTTAAAGTTTTTAATTTTAAACTATTAACAAAATTCTGTTCTTCAAGTAAATATCTTATAGAACAAAAGTAGTTATTTTAGAGTTTTCAATTTTAAACTATTAACAAAATTCTGATCTTCAAGTAAATAACTTATAGAACAGAAGTAGTTAATTTAAAGTTTTTAATTTTAAACTACTAACAAAATGCAGATCTTCAAGCAAATAACTTATAGAACAAAATTAGTTATTTTAGGGTTTTCAATTTTAAACTATTATAAAATTCTGATCTTCAAGAAAATAACTTAAAGAACTAAAGTATTAGTTAGAAGATTTTGACTTTACATTGCTACAAAATTCTGTTCTTCAAGTAAATAACCTATAGAACAAAAGTAGTTATTTTAGGGTTTTCAATTTTAAACTATTAACAAAATTCTGATCTTCAAGTAAATAACTTAAGGAACTAAAGTATTAGTTAGAAGATTTTGATTTTAAATTGCTACAAAATTCTGTTCTACAAGTAAATAACTTATAGAACTAAAGTAGTTATTTTAGAGTTTTCAATTTTAAACTATTAACAATATTCTGATCTTCAAGTAAATAACTTATAGAACAAAAGTAGTTATTTTAGGGTTTTCAATTTTAAACTATTAACAAAATTCTGATCTTCAAGTAAATAACTTAAGGAACTAAAGTATTAGTTAGAAGATTTTGATTTTAAATTGCTACAAAATTCTGTTCTACAAGTAAATAACTTATAGAACAAAAGTAGTTATTTTAGGGTTTTCAATTTTAAAATATTAACAAAATACTGATCTTCATGTAAATAACTTATAGAACAAAAGTAGTTATTTTAGGGTTTTCAATTTTAAACTATTAACAAAATTCTGATCTTCAAGTAAATAACTTAAGGAACTAAAGTATTGCTACAAAATTGCTACAAAATTCTGTTCTACAAGTAAATAACTTATAGAACAAAAGTAGTTATTTTAGAGTTTTCAATTTTAAACTATTAACAATATTCTGATCTTCAAGTAAATAACTTATAGAACAGAAGTAGTTAATTTAGAGTTTTTAATTTAAAACTATTAACAAAATGCAGATCTTCAAGTAAATAACTTATAGAACAAAAGTAGTTATTTTAGGGTTTTCAATTTTAAACTATTAACAAAATACTGATCTTCATGTAAATAACTTATAGAACAGAAGTAGTTAATTTAGAGTTTTTAATTTTAAACTATTAACAAAATGCAGATCTGCAAGTAAATAACTTATAGAACAAAAGTAGTTATTTTCGAGTTATCAATTTTAAACTATTAACAATATTCTGATCTTCATGTAAATAACTTATAGAACAGAAGTAGTTAATTTAGAGTTTTTAATTTTAAACTATTAACAAAATGCAGATCTTCAAGTAAATAACTTATAGAACAAAAGTAGTTATTTTAGGGTTTTCAATTTTAAACTATTAACAAAATTCTGATCTTCAAGTAAATAACTTAAGGAACTAAAGTATTAGTTAGAAGATTGTGATTTTAAATTGCTACAAAATTCTGTTCTTCAAGTAAATAACTTATAGAACAAAAGTAGTTATTTTAGAGTTTTCAATTTTAAACTATTAACATCATTCTGATCTTCAAGTAAATAACTTATAGAACAGAAGTAGTTAATTTATAGTTTTTAATGTTAAACTATTAACAAAATGCAAATCTTCAAGTAAATAACTTATAGAACAAAAGTAGTTATTTTAGGGTTTTCAATTTTAATCTATTAACAAAATTCTGATCTTCAAGTAAATAACTTAAGGAACTAAAGTATTAGTCAGAAGATTTTGATTTTAAATTGCTACAAAATTCTGTTCTTCAAGTAAATAAATTATAGAACAAAAGTAGTTATTTTAGAGTTTTCAATTTTAAACTATTAACAAAATTCTGATCTTCATGTAAATAACTTATAGAACAGAAGTAGTTAATTTAGAGTTTTTAATTTTAAACTATTAACAAAATGCAGATCTTCAAGTAAATAACTTAAGGAACTAAAGTATTAGTTAGAAGATTTTGATTTAAATTGCTACAAAATTCTGTTCTACAAGTAAATAACTTATAGAACAAAAGTAGTTATTTTAGGGTTTTCAATTTTAAAATAATAACAAAATACTGATCTTCATGTAAATAACTTATAGAACAAAAGTAGTTAATTTAGAGTTTTCAATTTTAAACTATTAACAATATTCTGATCTTCAAGTGAATAACTTATAGAACAGAAGTAGTTAATTTAGAGTTTTTAATTTTAAACTATTAACAAAATGCAGATCTTCAAGTAAATAACTTATAGAACAAAAGTATAGTTAATTTAAAGTTTTTAATTTTAAACTATTAACAAAATTCTGTTCTTCAAGTAAATATCTTATAGAACAAAAGTAGTTATTTTAGAGTTTTCAATTTTAAACTATTAACAAAATTCTGATCTTCAAGTAAATAACTTAAGGAACTAAAGTATTAGTTAGAAGATTTTGATTTTAAATTGCTACAAAATTCTGTTCTACAAGTAAATAACTTATAGAACTAAAGTAGTTATTTTAAAGTTTTCAATTTTAAACTATTAACAATATTCTGATCTTCAAGTAAATAACTTATAGAACAAAAGTAGTTATTTTAGGGTTTTCAATTTTAAACTATTAACAAAATTCTGATCTTCAAGTAAATAACTTAAGGAACTAAAGTATTAGTTAGAAGATTTTGATTTTAAATTGCTACAAAATTCTGTTCTACAAGTAAATAACTTATAGAACAAAAGTAGTTATTTTAGGGTTTTCAATTTTAAACTATTAACAAAATTCTGATCTTCAAGTGAATAACTTATAGAACAGAAGTAGTTAATTTAGAGTTTTTAATTTTAAACTATTAACAAAATGCAGATCTTCAAGTAAATAACTTATAGAACAAAAGTATAGTTAATTTAAAGTTTTTAATTTTAAACTATTAACAAAATTCTGTTCTTCAAGTAAATATCTTATAGAACAAAAGTAGTTATTTTAGAGTTTTCAATTTTAAACTATTAACAAAATTCTGATCTTCAAGTAAATAACTTATAGAACAGAAGTAGTTAATTTAAAGTTTTTAATTTTAAACTACTAACAAAATGCAGATCTTCAAGCAAATAACTTATAGAACAAAATTAGTTATTTTAGGGTTTTCAATTTTAAACTATTATAAAATTCTGATCTTCAAGAAAATAACTTAAAGAACTAAAGTATTAGTTAGAAGATTTTGACTTTACATTGCTACAAAATTCTGTTCTTCAAGTAAATAACCTATAGAACAAAAGTAGTTATTTTAGGGTTTTCAATTTTAAACTATTAACAAAATTCTGATCTTCAAGTAAATAACTTAAGGAACTAAAGTATTAGTTAGAAGATTTTGATTTTAAATTGCTACAAAATTCTGTTCTACAAGTAAATAACTTATAGAACTAAAGTAGTTATTTTAGAGTTTTCAATTTTAAACTATTAACAATATTCTGATCTTCAAGTAAATAACTTATAGAACAAAAGTAGTTATTTTAGGGTTTTCAATTTTAAACTATTAACAAAATTCTGATCTTCAAGTAAATAACTTAAGGAACTAAAGTATTAGTTAGAAGATTTTGATTTTAAATTGCTACAAAATTCTGTTCTACAAGTAAATAACTTATAGAACAAAAGTAGTTATTTTAGGGTTTTCAATTTTAAAATATTAACAAAATACTGATCTTCATGTAAATAACTTATAGAACAAAAGTAGTTATTTTAGGGTTTTCAATTTTAAACTATTAACAAAATTCTGATCTTCAAGTAAATAACTTATAGAACAAAAGTAGTTATTTTAGAGTTTTCAATTTTAAACTATTAACATCATTCTGATCTTCAAGTAAATAACTTATAGAACAGAAGTAGTTAATTTATAGTTTTTAATGTTAAACTATTAACAAAATGCAAATCTTCAAGTAAATAACTTATAGAACAAAAGTAGTTATTTTAGGGTTTTCAATTTTAATCTATTAACAAAATTCTGATCTTCAAGTAAATAACTTAAGGAACTAAAGTATTAGTCAGAAGATTTTGATTTTAAATTGCTACAAAATTCTGTTCTTCAAGTAAATAAATTATAGAACAAAAGTAGTTATTTTAGAGTTTTCAATTTTAAACTATTAACAAAATTCTGATCTTCATGTAAATAACTTATAGAACAGAAGTAGTTAATTTAGAGTTTTTAATTTTAAACTATTAACAAAATGCAGATCTTCAAGTAAATAACTTAAGGAACTAAAGTATTAGTTAGAAGATTTTGATTTAAATTGCTACAAAATTCTGTTCTACAAGTAAATAACTTATAGAACAAAAGTAGTTATTTTAGGGTTTTCAATTTTAAAATAATAACAAAATACTGATCTTCATGTAAATAACTTATAGAACAAAAGTAGTTAATTTAGAGTTTTCAATTTTAAACTATTAACAATATTCTGATCTTCAAGTGAATAACTTATAGAACAGAAGTAGTTAATTTAGAGTTTTTAATTTTAAACTATTAACAAAATGCAGATCTTCAAGTAAATAACTTATAGAACAAAAGTATAGTTAATTTAAAGTTTTTAATTTTAAACTATTAACAAAATTCTGTTCTTCAAGTAAATATCTTATAGAACAAAAGTAGTTATTTTAGAGTTTTCAATTTTAAACTATTAACAAAATTCTGATCTTCAAGTAAATAACTTAAGGAACTAAAGTATTAGTTAGAAGATTTTGATTTTAAATTGCTACAAAATTCTGTTCTACAAGTAAATAACTTATAGAACTAAAGTAGTTATTTTAAAGTTTTCAATTTTAAACTATTAACAATATTCTGATCTTCAAGTAAATAACTTATAGAACAAAAGTAGTTATTTTAGGGTTTTCAATTTTAAACTATTAACAAAATTCTGATCTTCAAGTAAATAACTTAAGGAACTAAAGTATTAGTTAGAAGATTTTGATTTTAAATTGCTACAAAATTCTGTTCTACAAGTAAATAACTTATAGAACAAAAGTAGTTATTTTAGGGTTTTCAATTTTAAACTATTAACAAAATTCTGATCTTCAAGTGAATAACTTATAGAACAGAAGTAGTTAATTTAGAGTTTTTAATTTTAAACTATTAACAAAATGCAGATCTTCAAGTAAATAACTTATAGAACAAAAGTATAGTTAATTTAAAGTTTTTAATTTTAAACTATTAACAAAATTCTGTTCTTCAAGTAAATATCTTATAGAACAAAAGTAGTTATTTTAGAGTTTTCAATTTTAAACTATTAACAAAATTCTGATCTTCAAGTAAATAACTTATAGAACAGAAGTAGTTAATTTAAAGTTTTTAATTTTAAACTACTAACAAAATGCAGATCTTCAAGCAAATAACTTATAGAACAAAATTAGTTATTTTAGGGTTTTCAATTTTAAACTATTATAAAATTCTGATCTTCAAGAAAATAACTTAAAGAACTAAAGTATTAGTTAGAAGATTTTGACTTTACATTGCTACAAAATTCTGTTCTTCAAGTAAATAACCTATAGAACAAAAGTAGTTATTTTAGGGTTTTCAATTTTAAACTATTAACAAAATTCTGATCTTCAAGTAAATAACTTAAGGAACTAAAGTATTAGTTAGAAGATTTTGATTTTAAATTGCTACAAAATTCTGTTCTACAAGTAAATAACTTATAGAACTAAAGTAGTTATTTTAGAGTTTTCAATTTTAAACTATTAACAATATTCTGATCTTCAAGTAAATAACTTATAGAACAAAAGTAGTTATTTTAGGGTTTTCAATTTTAAACTATTAACAAAATTCTGATCTTCAAGTAAATAACTTAAGGAACTAAAGTATTAGTTAGAAGATTTTGATTTTAAATTGCTACAAAATTCTGTTCTACAAGTAAATAACTTATAGAACAAAAGTAGTTATTTTAGGGTTTTCAATTTTAAAATATTAACAAAATACTGATCTTCATGTAAATAACTTATAGAACAAAAGTAGTTATTTTAGGGTTTTCAATTTTAAACTATTAACAAAATTCTGATCTTCAAGTAAATAACTTAAGGAACTAAAGTATTGCTACAAAATTGCTACAAAATTCTGTTCTACAAGTAAATAACTTATAGAACAAAAGTAGTTATTTTAGAGTTTTCAATTTTAAACTATTAACAATATTCTGATCTTCAAGTAAATAACTTATAGAACAGAAGTAGTTAATTTAGAGTTTTTAATTTAAAACTATTAACAAAATGCAGATCTTCAAGTAAATAACTTATAGAACAAAAGTAGTTATTTTAGGGTTTTCAATTTTAAACTATTAACAAAATACTGATCTTCATGTAAATAACTTATAGAACAGAAGTAGTTAATTTAGAGTTTTTAATTTTAAACTATTAACAAAATGCAGATCTGCAAGTAAATAACTTATAGAACAAAAGTAGTTATTTTCGAGTTATCAATTTTAAACTATTAACAATATTCTGATCTTCATGTAAATAACTTATAGAACAGAAGTAGTTAATTTAGAGTTTTTAATTTTAAACTATTAACAAAATGCAGATCTTCAAGTAAATAACTTATAGAACAAAAGTAGTTATTTTAGGGTTTTCAATTTTAAACTATTAACAAAATTCTGATCTTCAAGTAAATAACTTAAGGAACTAAAGTATTAGTTAGAAGATTGTGATTTTAAATTGCTACAAAATTCTGTTCTTCAAGTAAATAACTTATAGAACAAAAGTAGTTATTTTAGAGTTTTCAATTTTAAACTATTAACATCATTCTGATCTTCAAGTAAATAACTTATAGAACAGAAGTAGTTAATTTATAGTTTTTAATGTTAAACTATTAACAAAATGCAAATCTTCAAGTAAATAACTTATAGAACAAAAGTAGTTATTTTAGGGTTTTCAATTTTAATCTATTAACAAAATTCTGATCTTCAAGTAAATAACTTAAGGAACTAAAGTATTAGTCAGAAGATTTTGATTTTAAATTGCTACAAAATTCTGTTCTTCAAGTAAATAAATTATAGAACAAAAGTAGTTATTTTAGAGTTTTCAATTTTAAACTATTAACAAAATTCTGATCTTCATGTAAATAACTTATAGAACAGAAGTAGTTAATTTAGAGTTTTTAATTTTAAACTATTAACAAAATGCAGATCTTCAAGTAAATAACTTAAGGAACTAAAGTATTAGTTAGAAGATTTTGATTTAAATTGCTACAAAATTCTGTTCTACAAGTAAATAACTTATAGAACAAAAGTAGTTATTTTAGGGTTTTCAATTTTAAAATAATAACAAAATACTGATCTTCATGTAAATAACTTATAGAACAAAAGTAGTTAATTTAGAGTTTTCAATTTTAAACTATTAACAATATTCTGATCTTCAAGTGAATAACTTATAGAACAGAAGTAGTTAATTTAGAGTTTTTAATTTTAAACTATTAACAAAATGCAGATCTTCAAGTAAATAACTTATAGAACAAAAGTATAGTTAATTTAAAGTTTTTAATTTTAAACTATTAACAAAATTCTGTTCTTCAAGTAAATATCTTATAGAACAAAAGTAGTTATTTTAGAGTTTTCAATTTTAAACTATTAACAAAATTCTGATCTTCAAGTAAATAACTTATAGAACAGAAGTAGTTAATTTAGAGTTTTTAATTTTAAACTACTAACAAAATGCAGATCTTCAAGCAAATAACTTATAGAACAAAATTAGTTATTTTAGGGTTTTCAATTTTAAACTATTATAAAATTCTGATCTTCAAGTAAATAACTTATAGAACAGAAGTAGTTAATTTAAAGTTTTTAATTTTAAACTACTAACAAAATGCAGATCTTCAAGCAAATAACTTATAGAACAAAATTAGTTATTTTAGGGTTTTCAATTTTAAACTATTATAAAATTCTGATCTTCAAGAAAATAACTTAAAGAACTAAAGTATTAGTTAGAAGATTTTGACTTTACATTGCTACAAAATTCTGTTCTTCAAGTAAATAACCTATAGAACAAAAGTAGTTATTTTAGGGTTTTCAATTTTAAACTATTAACAAAATTCTGATCTTCAAGTAAATAACTTAAGGAACTAAAGTATTAGTTAGAAGATTTTGATTTAAAATTGCTACAAAATTCTGTTCTACAAGTAAATAACTTATAGAACTAAAGTAGTTATTTTAGAGTTTTCAATTTTAAACTATTAACAATATTCTGATCTTCAAGTAAATAACTTATAGAACAAAAGTAGTTATTTTAGGGTTTTCAATTTTAAACTATTAACAAAATTCTGATCTTCAAGTAAATAACTTAAGGAACTAAAGTATTAGTTAGAAGATTTTGATTTTAAATTGCTACAAAATTCTGTTCTACAAGTAAATAACTTATAGAACAAAAGTAGTTATTTTAGGGTTTTCAATTTTAAAATATTAACAAAATACTGATCTTCATGTAAATAACTTATAGAACAAAAGTAGTTATTTTAGGGTTTTCAATTTTAAACTATTAACAAAATTCTGATCTTCAAGTAAATAACTTAAGGAACTAAAGTATTGCTACAAAATTGCTACAAAATTCTGTTCTACAAGTAAATAACTTATAGAACAAAAGTAGTTATTTTAGAGTTTTCAATTTTAAACTATTAACAATATTCTGATCTTCAAGTAAATAACTTATAGAACAGAAGTAGTTAATTTAGAGTTTTTAATTTAAAACTATTAACAAAATGCAGATCTTCAAGTAAATAACTTATAGAACAAAAGTAGTTATTTTAGGGTTTTCAATTTTAAACTATTAACAAAATACTGATCTTCATGTAAATAACTTATAGAACAGAAGTAGTTAATATAGAGTTTTTAATTTTAAACTATTAACAAAATGCAGATCTGCAAGTAAATAACTTATAGAACAAAAGTAGTTATTTTCGAGTTATCAATTTTAAACTATTAACAATATTCTGATCTTCATGTAAATAACTTATAGAACAGAAGTAGTTAATTTAGAGTTTTTAATTTTAAACTATTAACAAAATGCAGATCTTCAAGTAAATAACTTATAGAACAAAAGTAGTTATTTTAGGGTTTTCAATTTTAAACTATTAACAAAATTCTGATCTTCAAGTAAATAACTTAAGGAACTAAAGTATTAGTTAGAAGATTGTGATTTTAATTTGCTACAAAATTCTGTTCTTCAAGTAAATAACTTATAGAACAAAAGTAGTTATTTTAGAGTTTTCAATTTTAAACTATTAACATCATTCTGATCTTCAAGTAAATAACTTATAGAACAGAAGTAGTTAATTTATAGTTTTTAATGTTAAACTATTAACAAAATGCAAATCTTCAAGTAAATAACTTATAGAACAAAAGTAGTTATTTTAGGGTTTTCAATTTTAATCTATTAACAAAATTCTGATCTTCAAGTAAATAACTTAAGGAACTAAAGTATTAGTCAGAAGATTTTGATTTTAAATTGCTACAAAATTCTGTTCTTCAAGTAAATAAATTATAGAACAAAAGTAGTTATTTTAGAGTTTTCAATTTTAAACTATTAACAAAATTCTGATCTTCATGTAAATAACTTATAGAACAGAAGTAGTTAATTTAGAGTTTTTAATTTTAAACTATTAACAAAATGCAGATCTTCAAGTAAATAACTTAAGGAACTAAAGTATTAGTTAGAAGATTTTGATTTAAATTGCTACAAAATTCTGTTCTACAAGTAAATAACTTATAGAACAAAAGTAGTTATTTTAGGGTTTTCAATTTTAAAATAATAACAAAATACTGATCTTCATGTAAATAACTTATAGAACAAAAGTAGTTAATTTAGAGTTTTCAATTTTAAACTATTAACAATATTCTGATCTTCAAGTGAATAACTTATAGAACAGAAGTAGTTAATTTAGAGTTTTTAATTTTAAACTATTAACAAAATGCAGATCTTCAAGTAAATAACTTATAGAACAAAAGTATAGTTAATTTAAAGTTTTTAATTTTAAACTATTAACAAAATTCTGTTCTTCAAGTAAATATCTTATAGAACAAAAGTAGTTATTTTAGAGTTTTCAATTTTAAACTATTAACAAAATTCTGATCTTCAAGTAAATAACTTATAGAACAGAAGTAGTTAATTTAGAGTTTTTAATTTTAAACTACTAACAAAATGCAGATCTTCAAGCAAATAACTTATAGAACAAAATTAGTTATTTTAGGGTTTTCAATTTTAAACTATTATAAAATTCTGATCTTCAAGAAAATAACTTAAAGAACTAAAGTATTAGTTAGAAGATTTTGACTTTACATTGCTACAAAATTCTGTTCTTCAAGTAAATAACCTATAGAACAAAAGTAGTTATTTTAGGGTTTTCAATTTTAAACTATTAACAAAATTCTGATCTTCAAGTAAATAACTTAAGGAACTAAAGTATTAGTTAGAAGATTTTGATTTTAAATTGCTACAAAATTCTGTTCTACAAGTAAATAACTTATAGAACTAAAGTAGTTATTTTAGAGTTTTCAATTTTAAACTATTAACAATATTCTGATCTTCAAGTAAATAACTTATAGAACAAAAGTAGTTATTTTAGGGTTTTCAATTTTAAACTATTAACAAAATTCTGATCTTCAAGTAAATAACTTAAGGAACTAAAGTATTAGTTAGAAGATTTTGATTTTAAATTGCTACAAAATTCTGTTCTACAAGTAAATAACTTATAGAACAAAAGTAGTTATTTTAGGGTTTTCAATTTTAAACTATTAACAAAATTCTGATCTTCATGTAAATAACTTATAGAACAGAAGTAGTTAATTTATTAATTAGTTAATTAAGTAAATAACTTAAGGAACTAAAGTATTAGTTAGAAGATTTTGATTTTAAATTGCTACAAAATTCTGTTCTTCAAGTAAATAACTTATATAAATATAATATCAGTAATGAGCTAAGTTAACAATAAATCAAACAATAAATTAATAAATATTAGTTTGATTTATTGTTAACTTAGCTCATTACTGATATTATATTTATATAAATTTTCAAGAGCTAATAATTCTAATTATTTATTAAATAACTTATAGAACAAAAGTAGTTATTTTAGAGTTTTCAATTTTAAACTATTAACAAAATTCTGATCTTCAAGTAAATAACTTAAAGAACTAAAGTATTAGTTTGAAGATCTCGATTTTAAATTGTCTACAAATTTCTGTTCTTTAAGTAAAAAACTAAAAGAACAAAAGTAGTTAGTTTATAGCTTTAATTTGAAACTATTAACAAAATAGTGATTTTCAAATAAATAACTTATAGAACAGAAGTAGTTAATTTAGAGTTTTTAATGTTAAACTATTAACAAAATGCAAATCTTCAAGTAAATATAGAACAGATTCTGATATAGAACAGATTCTGGTCTTCAAGTAAATAACTTAAAGAACTAAAGTATTAGTTTGAAGACTTCGATTTTAAATTGTCTACAATTTTCTGTTCTTTAAGTAAATAACTAAAAGAACAAAAGTAGTTAGTTTATAGCTTTAATTTGAAACTATTAACAAAATAGTGATTTTCAAATAAATAACTTATAGAACAGAAGTAGTTAATTTAGAGTTTTTAATGTTAAACTATTAACAAAATGCAGATCTTCAAGTAAATAACTTATAGAACAAAAGTAGTTAATTTAGAGTTTTCAATTTTAAACTATTAACAATATTCTGATCTTCAAGTGAATAACTTATAGAACAGAAGTAGTTAATTTAGAGTTTTTAATTTTAAACTATTAACAAAATGCAGATCTTCAAGTAAATAACTTATAGAACAAAAGTATAGTTAATTTAAAGTTTTTAATTTTAAACTATTAACAAAATTCTGTTCTTCAAGTAAATATCTTATAGAACAAAAGTAGTTATTTTAGAGTTTTCAATTTTAAACTATTAACAAAATTCTGATCTTCAAGTAAATAACTTATAGAACAGAAGTAGTTAATTTAGAGTTTTTAATTTTAAACTACTAACAAAATGCAGATCTTCAAGCAAATAACTTATAGAACAAAATTAGTTATTTTAGGGTTTTCAATTTTAAACTATTATAAAATTCTGATCTTCAAGAAAATAACTTAAAGAACTAAAGTATTAGTTAGAAGATTTTGACTTTACATTGCTACAAAATTCTGTTCTTCAAGTAAATAACCTATAGAACAAAAGTAGTTATTTTAGGGTTTTCAATTTTAAACTATTAACAAAATTCTGATCTTCAAGTAAATAACTTAAGGAACTAAAGTATTAGTTAGAAGATTTTGATTTTAAATTGCTACAAAATTCTGTTCTACAAGTAAATAACTTATAGAACTAAAGTAGTTATTTTAGAGTTTTCAATTTTAAACTATTAACAATATTCTGATCTTCAAGTAAATAACTTATAGAACAAAAGTAGTTATTTTAGGGTTTTCAATTTTAAACTATTAACAAAATTCTGATCTTCAAGTAAATAACTTAAGGAACTAAAGTATTAGTTAGAAGATTTTGATTTTAAATTGCTACAAAATTCTGTTCTACAAGTAAATAACTTATAGAACAAAAGTAGTTATTTTAGGGTTTTCAATTTTAAAATATTAACAAAATACTGATCTTCATGTAAATAACTTATAGAACAAAAGTAGTTATTTTAGGGTTTTCAATTTTAAACTATTAACAAAATTCTGATCTTCAAGTAAATAACTTAAGGAACTAAAGTATTGCTACAAAATTGCTACAAAATTCTGTTCTACAAGTAAATAACTTATAGAACAAAAGTAGTTATTTTAGAGTTTTCAATTTTAAACTATTAACAATATTCTGATCTTCAAGTAAATAACTTATAGAACAGAAGTAGTTAATTTAGAGTTTTTAATTTAAAACTATTAACAAAATGCAGATCTTCAAGTAAATAACTTATAGAACAAAAGTAGTTATTTTAGGGTTTTCAATTTTAAACTATTAACAAAATACTGATCTTCATGTAAATAACTTATAGAACAGAAGTAGTTAATTTAGAGTTTTTAATTTTAAACTATTAACAAAATGCAGATCTGCAAGTAAATAACTTATAGAACAAAAGTAGTTATTTTCGAGTTATCAATTTTAAACTATTAACAATATTCTGATCTTCATGTAAATAACTTATAGAACAGAAGTAGTTAATTTAGAGTTTTTAATTTTAAACTATTAACAAAATGCAGATCTTCAAGTAAATAACTTATAGAACAAAAGTAGTTATTTTAGGGTTTTCAATTTTAAACTATTAACAAAATTCTGATCTTCAAGTAAATAACTTAAGGAACTAAAGTATTAGTTAGAAGATTGTGATTTTAAATTGCTACAAAATTCTGTTCTTCAAGTAAATAACTTATAGAACAAAAGTAGTTATTTTAGAGTTTTCAATTTTAAACTATTAACATCATTCTGATCTTCAAGTAAATAACTTATAGAACAGAAGTAGTTAATTTATAGTTTTTAATGTTAAACTATTAACAAAATGCAAATCTTCAAGTAAATAACTTATAGAACAAAAGTAGTTATTTTAGGGTTTTCAATTTTAATCTATTAACAAAATTCTGATCTTCAAGTAAATAACTTAAGGAACTAAAGTATTAGTCAGAAGATTTTGATTTTAAATTGCTACAAAATTCTGTTCTTCAAGTAAATAAATTATAGAACAAAAGTAGTTATTTTAGAGTTTTCAATTTTAAACTATTAACAAAATTCTGATCTTCATGTAAATAACTTATAGAACAGAAGTAGTTAATTTAGAGTTTTTAATTTTAAACTATTAACAAAATGCAGATCTTCAAGTAAATAACTTAAGGAACTAAAGTATTAGTTAGAAGATTTTGATTTAAATTGCTACAAAATTCTGTTCTACAAGTAAATAACTTATAGAACAAAAGTAGTTATTTTAGGGTTTTCAATTTTAAAATAATAACAAAATACTGATCTTCATGTAAATAACTTATAGAACAAAAGTAGTTATTTTAGGGTTTTCAATTTTAAACTATTAACAAAATTCTGATCTTCAAGAAAATAACTTAAAGAACTAAAGTATTAGTTAGAAGATTTTGACTTTACATTGCTACAAAATTCTGTTCTTCAAGTAAATAACCTATAGAACAAAAGTAGTTATTTTAGGGTTTTCAATTTTAAACTATTAACAAAATTCTGATCTTCAAGTAAATAACTTAAGCAACTAAAGTATTAGTTAGAAGATTTTGATTTTAAATTGCTACAAAATTCTGTTCTACAAGTAAATAACTTATAGAACTAAAGTAGTTATTTTAGAGTTTTCAATTTTAAACTATTAACAATATTCTGATCTTCAAGTAAATAACTTATAGAACAAAAGTAGTTATTTTAGGGTTTTCAATTTTAAACTATTAACAAAATTCTGATCTTCAAGTAAATAACTTAAGGAACTAAAGTATTAGTTAGAAGATTTTGATTTTAAATTGCTACAAAATTCTGTTCTACAAGTAAATAACTTATAGACCAAAAGTAGTTATTTTAGGGTTTTCAATTTTAAAATATTAACAAAATACTGATCTTCATGTAAATAACTTATAGAACAAAAGTAGTTATTTTAGGGTTTTCAATTTTAAACTATTAACAAAATTCTGATCTTCAAGTAAATAACTTAAGGAACTAAAGTATTAGTTAGAAGATTTTGATTTTAAATTGCTACAAAATTCTGTTCTACAAGTAAATAACTTATAGAACAAAAGTAGTTATTTTAGAGTTTTCAATTTTAAACTATTAACAATATTCTGATCTTCAAGTAAATAACTTATAGAACAGAAGTAGTTATTTTAGGGTTTTCAATTTTAAACTATTAACAAAATTCTGATCTTCAAGTAAATAACTTAAGGAACTAAAGTATTAGTTAGAAGATTTTGATTTTACATTGCTACAAAATTCTGTTCTTCAAGTAAATAACTTATAAAACAAAAGTAGATATTTTAGAGTTTTCAATTTTAAACTATTAACAGTATTCTGATCTTCAAGTAAATAACTTATAGAACAGAAGTAGTTAATTTAGAGTTTTTAATTTTAAACTATTAACAAAATGCAGATCTTCAAGTAAATAACTTATAGAACAAAAGTAGTTATTTTATGGTTTTCATTTTTAAACTATTAACAAAATTCTGATCTTCATGTAAATAACTTATAGAACAGAAGTAGTTAATTTAGAGTTTTTAATTTTTTAACTATTAACAAAATTCTGATCTTCAAGTAAATAACTTATAGAACAAAAGTAGTTATTTTAGGGTTTTCATTTTTAAACTATTAACAAAATGCAGATCTTCAAGTAAATAACTTATAGAACAAAAGTAGTTATTTTAGGGTTTTCAATTTTAAACTATTAGCAAAATTCTAATCTTCTAGTAAATAACTTAAAGAACTAAAGTATTAGTTAGAAGATTTTGATTTTACATTGCTACAAAATTCTGTTCTTCAAGTAAATAACTTATAAAACAAAAGTAGTTATTTTAGAGTTTTCAATTTTAAACTATTAACAGTATTCTGATCTTCAAGTAAATAACTTATAGAACAGAAGTAGTTATTTTAGAGTTTTCAATTTTAAACTATTAACAATATTCTGATCTTCAAGTAAATAACTTATAGAACAAAAGTAGTTATTTTAGGGTTTTCAATTTTAAACTATTAACAAAATTCTGATCTTCAAGTAAATAACTTAAGGAACTAAAGTATTAGTTAGAAGATTTTGATTTTAAATTGCTACAAAATTCTGTTCTACAAGTAAATAACTTATAGAACAAAAGTAGTTATTTTAGGGTTTTCAATTTTAAAATATTAACAAAATACTGATCTTCATGTAAATAACTTATAGAACAAAAGTAGTTATTTTAGGGTTTTCAATTTTAAACTATTAACAAAATTCTGATCTTCAAGTAAATAACTTAAGGAACTAAAGTATTAGTTAGAAGATTTTGATTTTAAATTGCTACAAAATTCTGTTCTACAAGTAAATAACTTATAGAACAAAAGTAGTTATTTTAGAGTTTTCAATTTTAAACTATTAATAATATTCTGATCTTCATGTAAATAACTTATAGAACAGAAGTAGTTAATTTAGAGTTTTTAATTTTTTAACTATTAACAAAATTCTGATCTTCAAGTAAATAACTTATAGAACAAAAGTAGTTATTTTAGGGTTTTCATTTTTAAACTATTAACAAAATGCAGATCTTCAAGTAAATAACTTATAGAACAAAAGTAGTTATTTTAGGGGTTTCAATTTTAAACTATTAGCAAAATTCTAATCTTCTAGTAAATAACTTAAAGAACTAAAGTATTAGTTAGAAGATTTTGATTTTACATTGCTACAAAATTCTGTTCTTCAAGTAAATAACTTATAAAACAAAAGTAGATATTTTAGAGTTTTCAATTTTAAACTATTAACAGTATTCTGATCTTCAAGTAAATAACTTATAGAACAGAAGTAGTTAATTTAGAGTTTTTAATTTTAAACTATTAACAAAATGCAGATCTTCAAGTAAATAACTTATAGAAAAAAAGTAGTTATTTTAGAGTTTTCAATTTTAAACTATTAACAAAATTCTGATCTTCAAGTAAATAACTTATAGAACAAAAGTAGTTAATTTAGAGTTTTTAATTTTAAACTATTAACAACATTCTGATCTTCAAGTAAATAACTTATAGAACAGAAGTAGTTAATTTAGAGTTTTTAATTTTAAACTATTAACAAAATCCAGATCTTCAAGTAAATAACTTATAGAACAAAAATAGTTATTTTAGGGTTTTCAATTTTAAACTATTAACAAAATTCTGATCTTCAAGTAAATAACTTAAAGAACTAAAGTATTCGTTTGAAGACTTCGATTTTAAATTGTCTACAAATTTCTGTTCTTTAAGTAAATAACTAAAAGAACAAAAGTAGTTAGATTATAGCTTTAATTTTAAACTATTAACAAAATGCAGATCTTCAAGTAAATAACTTATAGAACAAAAGTAGTTATTTTAGGGTTTTCAATTTTAAACTATTAGCAAAATTCTGATCTTCATGTAAATAACTTAAAGAACTAAAGTATTAGTTAGAAGATTTTGATTTTACATTGCTACAAAATTCTGTTCTTCAAGTAAAAAACTGATAGAACAAAAGTAGTTATTTTAGAGTTTTCAATTTTGAACTATTAACAGTATTCTGATCTTCAAGTAATTAACTTATAGAACAGAAGTAGTTAATTTAGAGTTTTTAATTTTAAACTATTAACAAAATGCAGATCTTTAAGTAAATAACTTATAGAACAAAAGTAGTTATTTTAGGGTTTTCAATTTTAAACTATTAACAAAATTCTGATCTTCATGTAAATAACATATAGAACAGAAGTAGTTAATTTAGAGTTTTTAATTTTAAACTATTAACAGTATTCTGATCTTCAAGTAAATAACTTATAGAACAAAAGTAGTTATTTTAGGGTTTTCAATTTTAAACTATTAACAAAATTCTGATCTTCATGTAAATAACTTATAGAACAGAAGTAGTTAATTTATTAATTAGTTAATTAAGTAAATAACTTAAGGAACTAAAGTATTAGTTAGAAGATTTTGATTTTAAATTGCTACAAAATTCTGTTCTTCAAGTAAATAACTTATATAAATATAATATCAGTAATGAGCTAAGTTAACAATAAATCAAACAATAAATTAATAAATATTAGTTTGATTTATTGTTAACTTAGCTCATTACTGATATTATATTTATATAAATTTTCAAGAGCTAATAATTCTAATTATTTATTAAATAACTTATAGAACAAAAGTAGTTATTTTAGAGTTTTCAATTTTAAACTATTAACAAAATTCTGATCTTCAAGTAAATAACTTAAAGAACTAAAGTATTAGTTTGAAGATCTCGATTTTAAATTGTCTACAAATTTCTGTTCTTTAAGTAAAAAACTAAAAGAACAAAAGTAGTTAGTTTATAGCTTTAATTTGAAACTATTAACAAAATAGTGATTTTCAAATAAATAACTTATAGAACAGAAGTAGTTAATTTAGAGTTTTTAATGTTAAACTATTAACAAAATGCAAATCTTCAAGTAAATATAGAACAGATTCTGATATAGAACAGATTCTGGTCTTCAAGTAAATAACTTAAAGAACTAAAGTATTAGTTTGAAGACTTCGATTTTAAATTGTCTACAATTTTCTGTTCTTTAAGTAAATAACTAAAAGAACAAAAGTAGTTAGATTATAGCTTTAATTTTAAACTATTAACAAAATGCAGATCTTCAAGTAAATAACTTATAGAACAAAAGTAGTTATTTTAGGGTTTTCAATTTTAAACTATTAGCAAAATTCTGATCTTCAAGTAAATAACTTAAAGAACTAAAGTATTAGTTAGAAGATTTTGATTTTACATTGCTACAAAATTCTGTTCTTCAAGTAAATAACTTATAGAACAAAAGTAGTTATTTTAGAGTTTTCAATTTTAAACTATTAACAGTATTCTGATCTTCAAGTAAATAACTTATAGAACAGAAGTAGTTAATTTAGAGTTTTTAATTTTAAACTATTAACAAAATGCAGATCTTTAAGTAAATAACTTATAGAACGAAAGTAGTTATTTTAGGGTTTTCAATTTTAAACTATTAACAAAATTCTGATCTTCATGTAAATAACTTATAGAACAGAAGTAGTTAATTTAGAGTTTTTAATTTTAAACTATTAGCAAAATTCTGATCTTCAAGTAAATAACTTAAAGAACTAAAGTATTAGTTAGAAGATTTTGATTTTACATTGCTACAAAATTCTGATCTTCATGTAAATAACTTATAGAACAAAAATAGTTATTTTAGGGTTTTCAATTTTAAACTATTAACAAAATTCTGATCTTCAAGTAAATAACTTAAAGAACTAAAGTATTAGTTTGAAGACTTCGATTTTAAATTGTCTACAAATTTCTGTTCTTTAAGTAAATAACTAAAAGAACAAAAGTAGTTAGATTATAGCTTTAATTTTAAACTATTAACAAAATGCAGATCTTCAAGTAAATAACTTATAGAACAAAAGTAGTTATTTTAGGGTTTTCAATTTTAAACTATTAGCAAAATTCTGATCTTCAAGTAAATAACTTAAAGAACTAAAGTATTAGTTAGAAGATTTTGATTTTACATTGCTACAAAATTCTGTTCTTCAAGTAAATAACTTATAGAACAAAAGTAGTTATTTTAGAGTTTTCAATTTTGAACTATTAACAGTATTCTGATCTTCAAGTAATTAACTTATAGAACAGAAGTAGTTAATTTAGAGTTTTTAATTTTAAACTTTTAACAAAATGCAGATCTTTAAGTAAATAACTTATAGAACAAAAGCAGTTATTTTAGGGTTTTCAATTTTAAACTATTAACAAAATTCTGATCTTCATGTAAATAACTTATAGAACAGAAGTAGTTAATTTAGAGTTTTTAATTTTAAACTATTAACAAAATGCAGATCTTCAAGTAAATAACTTATAGAACAAAAGTAGTTATTTTAGGGTTTTCAATTTTAAACTATTAACAAAATTCTGATCTTCATGTAAATAACTTATAGAACAGAAGTAGTTAATTTATTAATTAGTTAATTAAGTAAATAACTTAAGGAACTAAAGTATTAGTTAGAAGATTTTGATTTTAAATTGCTACAAAATTCTGTTCTTCAAGTAAATAACTTATATAAATATAATATCAGTAATGAGCTAAGTTAACAATAAATCAAACAATAAATAAATAAATATTAGTTTGATTTATTGTTAACTTAGCTCATTACTGATATTATATTTATATAAATTTTCAAGAGCTAATAATTCTAATTATTTATTAAATAACTTATAGAACAAAAGTAGTTATTTTAGAGTTTTCAATTTTAAACTATTAACAAAATTCTTATCTTCAAGTAAATAACTTATAGAACTAAAGTATTAGTTTGAAGATCTCGATTTTAAATTGTCTACAAATTTCTGTTCTTTAAGTAAAAAACTAAATGAACAAAAGTAGTTAGTTTATAGCTTTAATTTAAATATAAATTATTAACTTGTGAGAATAATAATAAGATAAAACTTTTAAATATAACAAGTTAAATAAACTTCAATAATTGGAAATTCAATTGAGCTTTTTAATCCTCCAACAACATTGGCCAACTTTATACTAAATTGAAAGACACGGTACCACTTGAGAAGAAATCAGATTTAGTATATAAAGTTCAATGTAATAACTGTAATTTAGTTTATATTGGCCAAACTAATCAATATCTTCACAAAAGAATGAGTGGACATATTTCAAGTATACGCTGCAATAAACCAGAATCTACAGCTATTGCTAAACATATTCTGGTTGATGGACATGATGCTGATTTTAAGAATGCAAAAATCATCAAATCCGTTACCAACTATAAGGATAGACTTCTTCATGAAATGATCAGCATTAGAAGAGAGAAGAACGCTATGAACAGAAAAACAGATATAGACGGCCTAAGTAACATCTACAGCCATTTACTAGTCTAATTTTGTCACGCATTGGAGTTAAGTTTTTCCTTTTTTGACGGAAACTCATTTTAGGTTGTTCCTTAACTCACGATCATATATCAAGACCACTTTCTTTGGATCATAGATCGTATCAAATGACAATGCGTTTATTTCGGTTTCCATGTATATATTTTATGTCACTAATAAACATTCTGACGAAGGCGATTACCATCGCAGAAAGCTCAATTGACTTTCCAATTATTGAAGTTTATTTAACTTGTTATATTTTAAAGTTTTATCTTATTATAGCTTTAATTTGAAACTATTAACAAAATACTGATTTTCAAATAAATAACTTATAGACCAGAAGTAGTTAACTTAGAGTTTTTAATTTTAAACTATTAACAAAATGCTGATCTTCAATTAAATAACTTATAGAACAGAAGTAGTTAATTTAGAGTTTTTAATTTTAAACTATTAACTAAATGCAGATCTTCAAGTAAATAACTTATAGAACAAAAGTAGTTATTTTAGGGTTTTCAATTTTAAACTATTAAAAAAATTCTGATCTTCAAGTAAATAACTTATAGAACAGAAGTTGTTAATTTAGAGTTTTTAATTTTAAACTATTAACAAAATCCAGATCTTCAATTAAATAACTTATAGAACAAACGTAGTCATTTTAGTATTTTCAATTTTGAACTATTAACAAAATGCTGATCTTCAAGTAAATAACTTATAGAACAGAAGTAGTTAATTTAGAGTTTTTAATTTTAAACTAATAACAAAATGCAGATCTTCAAGTAAATAACTTATAGAACAAAAGTAATTATTTTAGGGTTTTCAAATTTAAACTATTAACAAAATTCTGATCTTCAAGTAAATAACTTATAGAACAGAAGTAGTTAATTTAGAGTTTTTAATTTTAAACTATTAACAAAATCTAGATCTTCAAGTAAATAACTTATGGAACAAACGTAGTTATTTTAGTATTTTCAATTTTGAACTATTAACAAAATTCTGATCTTCAAGTAAATAACTTAAAGAACTAAAGTATTAGTTTGAAGATTTTGATTTTAAATTGTCTACATATTTCTGTTCTTTAAGTAATTAACTAAAAGAACAAAAGTAGTTAGATTATAGCTTTAATTTTAAACTATTAACAAAATGCAGATCTTCAAGTAAATAACTTATAGAACAAAAGAAGTTATTTTAGGGTTGTCAATTTGAAACTATTAACAAAATTCTGATCTTCAAGTAAATAACTTAAAGAACTAAAGTATTAGTTTGAAGATCTCGATTTTAAATTGTCTACAAATTTCTGTTCTTTAAGTAAAAAACTAAAAGAACAAAAGTAGTTAGTTTATAGCTTTAATTTGAAACTATTAACAAAATAGTGATTTTCAAATAAATAACTTATAGAACAGAAGTAGTTAATTTAGAGTTTTTAATGTTAAACTATTAACAAAATGCAAATCTTCAAGTAAATATAGAACAGATTCTGATATAGAACAGATTCTGGTCTTCAAGTAAATAACTTAAAGAACTAAAGTATTAGTTTGAAGACTTCGATTTTAAATTGTCTACAATTTTCTGTTCTTTAAGTAAATAACTAAAAGAACAAAAGTAGTTAGATTATAGCTTTAATTTTAAACTATTAACAAAATGCAGATCTTCAAGTAAATAACTTATAGAACAAAAGTAGTTATTTTAGGGTTTTCAATTTTAAACTATTAGCAAAATTCTGATCTTCAAGTAAATAACTTAAAGAACTAAAGTATTAGTTAGAAGATTTTGATTTTACATTGCTACAAAATTCTGTTCTTCAAGTAAATAACTTATAGAACAAAAGTAGTTATTTTAGAGTTTTCAATTTTAAACTATTAACAGTATTCTGATCTTCAAGTAAATAACTTATAGAACAGAAGTAGTTAATTTAGAGTTTTTAATTTTAAACTATTAACAAAATGCAGATCTTTAAGTAAATAACTTATAGAACGAAAGTAGTTATTTTAGGGTTTTCAATTTTAAACTATTAACAAAATTCTGATCTTCATGTAAATAACTTATAGAACAGAAGTAGTTAATTTAGAGTTTTTAATTTTAAACTATTAGCAAAATTCTGATCTTCAAGTAAATAACTTAAAGAACTAAAGTATTAGTTAGAAGATTTTGATTTTACATTGCTACAAAATTCTGATCTTCATGTAAATAACTTATAGAACAAAAATAGTTATTTTAGGGTTTTCAATTTTAAACTATTAACAAAATTCTGATCTTCAAGTAAATAACTTAAAGAACTAAAGTATTAGTTTGAAGACTTCGATTTTAAATTGTCTACAAATTTCTGTTCTTTAAGTAAATAACTAAAAGAACAAAAGTAGTTAGATTATAGCTTTAATTTTAAACTATTAACAAAATGCAGATCTTCAAGTAAATAACTTATAGAACAAAAGTAGTTATTTTAGGGTTTTCAATTTTAAACTATTAGCAAAATTCTGATCTTCAAGTAAATAACTTAAAGAACTAAAGTATTAGTTAGAAGATTTTGATTTTACATTGCTACAAAATTCTGTTCTTCAAGTAAATAACTTATAGAACAAAAGTAGTTATTTTAGAGTTTTCAATTTTGAACTATTAACAGTATTCTGATCTTCAAGTAATTAACTTATAGAACAGAAGTAGTTAATTTAGAGTTTTTAATTTTAAACTTTTAACAAAATGCAGATCTTTAAGTAAATAACTTATAGAACAAAAGCAGTTATTTTAGGGTTTTCAATTTTAAACTATTAACAAAATTCTGATCTTCATGTAAATAACTTATAGAACAGAAGTAGTTAATTTAGAGTTTTTAATTTTAAACTATTAACAAAATGCAGATCTTCAAGTAAATAACTTATAGAACAAAAGTAGTTATTTTAGGGTTTTCAATTTTAAACTATTAACAAAATTCTGATCTTCATGTAAATAACTTATAGAACAGAAGTAGTTAATTTATTAATTAGTTAATTAAGTAAATAACTTAAGGAACTAAAGTATTAGTTAGAAGATTTTGATTTTAAATTGCTACAAAATTCTGTTCTTCAAGTAAATAACTTATATAAATATAATATCAGTAATGAGCTAAGTTAACAATAAATCAAACAATAAATAAATAAATATTAGTTTGATTTATTGTTAACTTAGCTCATTACTGATATTATATTTATATAAATTTTCAAGAGCTAATAATTCTAATTATTTATTAAATAACTTATAGAACAAAAGTAGTTATTTTAGAGTTTTCAATTTTAAACTATTAACAAAATTCTTATCTTCAAGTAAATAACTTATAGAACTAAAGTATTAGTTTGAAGATCTCGATTTTAAATTGTCTACAAATTTCTGTTCTTTAAGTAAAAAACTAAATGAACAAAAGTAGTTAGTTTATAGCTTTAATTTAAATATAAATTATTAACTTGTGAGAATAATAATAAGATAAAACTTTTAAATATAACAAGTTAAATAAACTTCAATAATTGGAAATTCAATTGAGCTTTTTAATCCTCCAACAACATTGGCCAACTTTATACTAAATTGAAAGACACGGTACCACTTGAGAAGAAATCAGATTTAGTATATAAAGTTCAATGTAATAACTGTAATTTAGTTTATATTGGCCAAACTAATCAATATCTTCACAAAAGAATGAGTGGACATATTTCAAGTATACGCTGCAATAAACCAGAATCTACAGCTATTGCTAAACATATTCTGGTTGATGGACATGATGCTGATTTTAAGAATGCAAAAATCATCAAATCCGTTACCAACTATAAGGATAGACTTCTTCATGAAATGATCAGCATTAGAAGAGAGAAGAACGCTATGAACAGAAAAACAGATATAGACGGCCTAAGTAACATCTACAGCCATTTACTAGTCTAATTTTGTCACGCATTGGAGTTAAGTTTTTCCTTTTTTGACGGAAACTCATTTTAGGTTGTTCCTTAACTCACGATCATATATCAAGACCACTTTCTTTGGATCATAGATCGTATCAAATGACAATGCGTTTATTTCGGTTTCCATGTATATATTTTATGTCACTAATAAACATTCTGACGAAGGCGATTACCATCGCAGAAAGCTCAATTGACTTTCCAATTATTGAAGTTTATTTAACTTGTTATATTTTAAAGTTTTATCTTATTATAGCTTTAATTTGAAACTATTAACAAAATACTGATTTTCAAATAAATAACTTATAGACCAGAAGTAGTTAACTTAGAGTTTTTAATTTTAAACTATTAACAAAATGCTGATCTTCAATTAAATAACTTATAGAACAGAAGTAGTTAATTTAGAGTTTTTAATTTTAAACTATTAACTAAATGCAGATCTTCAAGTAAATAACTTATAGAACAAAAGTAGTTATTTTAGGGTTTTCAATTTTAAACTATTAAAAAAATTCTGATCTTCAAGTAAATAACTTATAGAACAGAAGTTGTTAATTTAGAGTTTTTAATTTTAAACTATTAACAAAATCCAGATCTTCAATTAAATAACTTATAGAACAAACGTAGTCATTTTAGTATTTTCAATTTTGAACTATTAACAAAATGCTGATCTTCAAGTAAATAACTTATAGAACAGAAGTAGTTAATTTAGAGTTTTTAATTTTAAACTAATAACAAAATGCAGATCTTCAAGTAAATAACTTATAGAACAAAAGTAATTATTTTAGGGTTTTCAAATTTAAACTATTAACAAAATTCTGATCTTCAAGTAAATAACTTATAGAACAGAAGTAGTTAATTTAGAGTTTTTAATTTTAAACTATTAACAAAATCTAGATCTTCAAGTAAATAACTTATGGAACAAACGTAGTTATTTTAGTATTTTCAATTTTGAACTATTAACAAAATTCTGATCTTCAAGTAAATAACTTAAAGAACTAAAGTATTAGTTTGAAGATTTTGATTTTAAATTGTCTACATATTTCTGTTCTTTAAGTAATTAACTAAAAGAACAAAAGTAGTTAGATTATAGCTTTAATTTTAAACTATTAACAAAATGCAGATCTTCAAGTAAATAACTTATAGAACAAAAGAAGTTATTTTAGGGTTGTCAATTTGAAACTATTAACAAAATTCTGATCTTCAAGTAAATAACTTAAAGAACTAAAGTATTAGTGTGAAGATTTCGATTTTAAATTGTCTACAAATTTCTGTTCTTTAAGTAAATAACTAAAAGAACAAAAGTAGTTAGTTTATTGGTTTACTTTTAAACTATTAACAAAATACTGATTTTCAAGTAAATAACTTATAGACCAGAAGTAGTTAATTTAGAGTTTTTAATTTTAAACTATTAACAAAATGCTGATCTTCAATTAAATAACTTATAGAACAGAAGTAGTTAATTTAGAGTTTTTAATTTTAAACTATTAACTAAATGCAGATCTTCAAGTAAATAACTTATAGAACTAAAGTAGTTATTTTAGGGTTTTCAATTTTAAACTATTAACAAAATTCTGATCTTCAAGTAAATAACTTATAGAACAGAAGTTGTTAATTTAGAGTTTTTAATTTTAAACTATTAATAAAATCCAGATCTTCAATTAAATAACTTATAGAACAAACGTAGTCATTTTAGTATTTTCAATTTTGAACTAATAACAAAATTCTGATCTTTAAGTAAATAACTTAAAGAACTAAAGTATTAGTTTGAAGATTTTGATTTTAAATTGTCTACATATTTCTGTTCTTTAAGTAAATAACTAAAAGAACAAACGTAGTTAGATTATAGCTTTAATTTTAAACTATTAACAAAATGCAGATCTTCAAGTAAATAACTTATAGAACAAAAGTAGTTATTTTAGGGTTTTCAATTTTAAACTATTAGCAAAATTCTTATCTTCAAGTAAATAACTTAAACAACTAAAGTGTTAGTTAGAAGATTTTGATTTTACATTGCTACAAAATTCTGTTCTTCAAGTAAATAACTTATAGAACAAAAGTAGTTATTTTAGAGTTTTCAATTTTAAACTATTAACAATATTCTGATCTTCAAGTAAATAACTTATAGAACAGAAGTGGTTAATTTAGGGTTTATAATTTTAAACTATTAACAAAATGCAGATCTTCAAGTAAATAACTTATAGAACAAAAGTAGTTATTTTAGGGTTTTCAATTTTAAACTATTAACAAAATACTGATCTTCATGAAAATAACTTATAGAACAGAAGTAGTTAATTTAGAGTTTTTAATTTTAAACTATTAACAAAATGCAGATCTTCAAGTAAATAACTTATAGAACAAAAGTAGTTATTTTAGGGTTTTCAATTTTAAACTATTAACAAAATTCTGATCTTCAAGTAAATAACTTAAGGAACTAAAGTATTAGTTAGAAGATTTTGATTTTAAATTGCTACAAAATTCTGTTCTACAAGTAAATAACTTATAGAACAAAAGTAGTTATTTTAGAGTTTTCAATTTTAAACTATTAACAATATTCTGATCTTCAAGTAAATAACTTATAGAACAGAAGTAGTTAATTTAGAGTTTTTAATTTTAAACTATTAACAAAATGTAGATCTTCAAGTAAATAACTTATAGAACAAAAGTAGTTATTTTAGAGTTTTCTATTTTAAACTATTAACAACATTCTGATCTTCAAGTAAATAACTTATAGAACAGAATTAGTTAATTTAGAGTTTTTAATTTTAAACTATTAACAAAATCCAGATCTTCAAGTAAATAACTTATAGAACAAAAGAAGTTATTTTAGGGTTGTCAATTTTAAACTATTAACAAAATTCTGATCATCATGTAAATAACTTATAGAACAGAAGTAGTTAATTTAGAGTTTTTAATTTTAAACTATTAACAAAATGCAGATCTTCAAGTAAATAACTTATAGAACAAAAGTAGATATTTTAGGGTTTTCAATTTTAAACTATTAACAAAATTCTGATCTTCAAGTAAATAACTTAAAGAACTAAAGTATTAGTGTGAAGATTTCGATTTTAAATTGTCTACAAATTTCTGTTCTTTAAGTAAATAACAAAAAGAACAAAAGTAGTTAGTTTATTGGTTTAATTTTAAACTATTAACAAAATACTGATTTTCAAGTAAATAACTTATAGACCAGAAGTAGTTAATTTAGAGTTTTTAATTTTAAACTATTAACAAAATGCAGATCTTCAAGTAAATAACTTATAGAACAAAAGTTGTTATTTTAGGGTTTTCTATTTTAAACTATTAACAAAATTCTGATCTTCAAGTAAATAACTTATAGAACAGAAGTTGTTAATTTAGAGTTTTTAATTTTAAACTATTAACAAAATCCAGATCTTCAATTAAATAACTTATAGAACTAACGTAGTCATTTTAGTATTTTCAATTTTGAACTATTAACAAAATGCTGATCTTCAAGTAAATAACTTATAGAACAGAAGTAGTTAATTTAGAGTTTTTAATTTTAAACTAATAACAAAATGCAGATCTTCAAGTAAATAACTTATAGAACAAAAGTAATTATTTTAGGGTTTTCAAATTTAAACTATTAACAAAATTATGATCTTCAAGTAAATAACTTATAGAACAGAAGTAGTTAATTTAGAGTTTTTAATTTTAAACTATTAACAAAATCTAGATCTTCAAGTAAATAACTTATAGAACAAAAGAAGTTATTTTAGGGTTGTCAATTTGAAACTATTAACAAAATTCTGATCTTCAAGTAAATAACTTAAAGAACTAAAGTATTAGTGTGAAGATTTCGATTTTAAATTGTCTACAAATTTCTGTTCTTTAAGTAAATAACTAAAAGAACAAAAGTAGTTAGTTTATTGGTTTACTTTTAAACTATTAACAAAATACTGATTTTCAAGTAAATAACTTATAGACCAGAAGTAGTTAATTTAGAGTTTTTAATTTTAAACTATTAACAAAATGCTGATCTTCAATTAAATAACTTATAGAACAGAAGAAGTTAATTTAGAGTTTTTAATTTTAAACTATTAACTAAATGCAGATCTTCAAGTAAATAACTTATAGAACAAAAGTAGTTATTTTAGGGTTTTCAATTTTAAACTATTAACAAAATTCTGATCTTCAATTAAATAACTTATAGAACAGAAGAAGTTAATTTAGAGTTTTTAATTTTAAACTATTAACTAAATGCAGATCTTCAAGTAAATAACTTATAGAACAAACGTAGTCATTTTAGTATTTTCAATTTTGAACTATTAACAAAATTCTGATCTTCATGTAAATAACTTATAGAACAGAAGTAGTTAATTTATTAATTAGTTAATTAAGTAAATAACTTAAGGAACTAAAGTATTAGTTAGAAGATTTTGATTTTAAATTGCTACAAAATTCTGTTCTTCAAGTAAATAACTTATATAAATATAATATCAGTAATGAGCTAAGTTAACAATAAATCAAACAATAAATAAATAAATATTAGTTTGAATTATTGTTAACTTAGCTCATTACTGATATTATATTTATATAAATTTTCAAGAGCTAATAATTCTAATTATTTATTAAATAACTTATAGAACAAAAGTAGTTATTTTAGAGTTTTCAATTTTAAACTATTAACAAAATTCTTATCTTCAAGTAAATAACTTATAGAACTAAAGTATTAGTTTGAAGATCTCGATTTTAAATTGTCTACAAATTTCTGTTCTTTAAGTAAAAAACTAATAGAACAAAAGTAGTTAGTTTATAGCTTTAATTTGAAACTATTAACAAAATACTGATTTTCAAATAAATAACTTATAGACCAGAAGTAGTTAACTTAGAGTTTTTAATTTTAAACTATTAACAAAATGCTGATCTTCAATTAAATAACTTATAGAACAGAAGTAGTTAATTTAGAGTTTTTAATTTTAAACTATTAACTAAATGCAGATCTTCAAGTAAATAACTTATAGAACAAAAGTAGTTATTTTAGGGTTTTCAATTTTAAACTATTAAAAAAATTCTGATCTTCAAGTAAATAACTTATAGAACAGAAGTTGTTAATTTAGAGTTTTTAATTTTAAACTATTAACAAAATCCAGATCTTCAATTAAATAACTTATAGAACAAACGTAGTCATTTTAGTATTTTCAATTTTGAACTATTAACAAAATGCTGATCTTCAAGTAAATAACTTATAGAACAGAAGTAGTTAATTTAGAGTTTTTAATTTTAAACTAATAACAAAATGCAGATCTTCAAGTAAATAACTTATAGAACAAAAGTAATTATTTTAGGGTTTTCAAATTTAAACTATTAACAAAATTCTGATCTTCAAGTAAATAACTTAAAGAACTAAAGTATTAGTTTGAAGATTTTGATTTTAAATTGTCTACATATTTCTGTTCTTTAAGTAATTAACTAAAAGAACAAAAGTAGTTAGATTATAGCTTTAATTTTAAACTACTAACAAAATGCAGATCTTCAAGTAAATAACTTATAGAACAAAAGAAGTTATTTTAGGGTTGTCAATTTGAAACTATTAACAAAATACTGATTTTCAAGTAAATAACTTATAGACCAGAAGTAGTTAATTTAGAGTTTTTAATTTTAAACTATTAACAAAATGCTGATCTTCAATTAAATAACTTATAGAACAGAAGTAGTTAATTTAGAGTTTTTAATTTTAAACTATTAACTAAATGCAGATCTTCAAGTAAATAACTTATAGAACAAAAGTAGTTATTTTAGGGTTTTCAATTTTAAACTATTAACAAAATTCTGATCTTCAAGTAAATAACTTATAGAACAGAAGTTGTTAATTTAGAGTTTTTAATTTTAAACTATTAATAAAATCCAGATCTTCAATTAAATAACTTATAGAACAAACGTAGTCATTTTAGTATTTTCAATTTTGAACTATTAACAAAATTCTGATCTTTAAGTAAATAACTTAAAGAACTAAAGTATTAGTTTGAAGATTTTGATTTTAAATTGTCTACATATTTCTGTTCTTTAAGTAAATAACTAAAAGAACAAAAGTAGTTAGATTATAGCTTTAATTTTAAACTATTAACAAAATGCAGATCTTCAAGTAAATAACTTATAGAACAAAAGTAGTTATTTTAGGGTTTTCAATTTTAAACTATTAGCAAAATTCTGATCTTCAAGTAAATAACTTAAACAACTAAAGTATTAGTTAGAAGATTTTGATTTTACATTGCTACAAAATTCTGTTCAAGTAAATAACTTATAGAACAAAAGTAGTTATTTTAGAGTTTTCAATTTTAAACTATTAACAATATTCTGATCTTCAAGTAAATAACTTATAGAACAGAAGTGGTTAATTTAGGGTTTATAATTTTAAACTATTAACAAAATGCAGATCTTCAAGTAAATAACTTATAGAACAAAAGTAGTTATTTTAGGGTTTTCAATTTTAAACTATTAACAAAATACTGATCTTCATGAAAATAACTTATAGAACAGAAGTAGTTAATTTAGAGTTTTTAATTTTAAACTATTAACAAAATGCAGATCTTCAAGTAAATAACTTATAGAACAAAAGTAGTTATTTTAGGGTTTTCAATTTTAAACTATTAACAAAATTCTGATCTTCAAGTAAATAACTTAAGGAACTAAAGTATTAGTTAGAAGATTTTGATTTTAAATTGCTACAAAATTCTGTTCTACAAGTAAATAACTTATAGAACAAAAGTAGTTATTTTAGAGTTTTCAATTTTAAACTATTAACAATATTCTGATCTTCAAGTAAAGAACTTATAGAACAGAAGTAGTTAATTTAGAGTTTTTAATTTTAAACTATTAACAAAATGTAGATCTTCAAGTAAATAACTTATAGAACAAAAGTAGTTATTTTAGAGTTTTCTATTTTAAACTATTAACAACATTCTGATCTTCAAGTAAATAACTTATAGAACAGAATTAGTTAATTTAGAGTTTTTAATTTTAAACTATTAACAAAATCCAGATCTTCAAGTAAATAACTTATAGAACAAAAGAAGTTATTTTAGGGTTGTCAATTTTAAACTATTAACAAAATTCTGATCATCATGTAAATAACTTATAGAACAGAAGTAGTTAATTTAGAGTTTTTAATTTTAAACTATTAACAAAATGCAGATCTTCAAGTAAATAACTTATAGAACAAAAGTAGATATTTTAGGGTTTTCAATTTTAAACTATTAACAAAATTCTGATCTTCAAGTAAATAACTTAAAGAACTAAAGTATTAGTGTGAAGATTTCGATTTTAAATTGTCTACAAATTTCTGTTCTTTAAGTAAATAACAAAAAGAACAAAAGTAGTTAGTTTATTGGTTTAATTTTAAACTATTAACAAAATACTGATTTTCAAGTAAATAACTTATAGACCAGAAGTAGTTAATTTAGAGTTTTTAATTTTAAACTATTAACAAAATGCAGATCTTCAAGTAAATAACTTATAGAACAAAAGTTGTTATTTTAGGGTTTTCAATTTTAAACTATTAACAAAATTCTGATCTTCAAGTAAATAACTTATAGAACAGAAGTTGTTAATTTAGAGTTTTTAATTTTAAACTATTAACAAAATCCAGATCTTCAATTAAATAACTTATAGAACTAACGTAGTCATTTTAGTATTTTCAATTTTGAACTATTAACAAAATGCTGATCTTCAAGTAAATAACTTATAGAACAGAAGTAGTTAATTTAGAGTTTTTAATTTTAAACTAATAACAAAATGCAGATCTTCAAGTAAATAACTTATAGAACAAAAGTAATTATTTTAGGGTTTTCAAATTTAAACTATTAACAAAATTATGATCTTCAAGTAAATAACTTATAGAACAGAAGTAGTTAATTTAGAGTTTTTAATTTTAAACTATTAACAAAATCTAGATCTTCAAGTAAATAACTTATAGAACAAACGTAGTTATTTTAGTATTTTCAATTTTGAACTATTAACAAAATTCTGATCTTCAAGTAAATAACTTAAAGAACTAAAGTATTAGTTTGAAGATTTTGATTTTAAATTGTCTACATATTTCTGTTCTTTAAGTAATTAACTAAAAGAACAAAAGTAGTTAGATTATAGCTTTAATTTTAAACTATTAACAAAATGCAGATCTTCAAGTAAATAACTTATAGAACAAAAGAAGTTATTTTAGGGTTGTCAATTTGAAACTATTAACAAAATTCTGATCTTCAAGTAAATAACTTAAAGAACTAAAGTATTAGTGTGAAGATTTCGATTTTAAATTGTCTACAAATTTCTGTTCTTTAAGTAAATAACTAAAAGAACAAAAGTAGTTAGTTTATTGGTTTACTTTTAAACTATTAACAAAATACTGATTTTCAAGTAAATAACTTATAGACCAGAAGTAGTTAATTTAGAGTTTTTAATTTTAAACTATTAACAAAATGCTGATCTTCAATTAAATAACTTATAGAACAGAAGTAGTTAATTTAGAGTTTTTAATTTTAAACTATTAACTAACTGCAGATCTTCAAGTAAATAACTTATAGAACAAAAGTAGTTATTTTAGGGTTTTCAATTTTAAACTATTAACAAAATTCTGATCTTCAAGTAAATAACTTATAGAACAGAAGTTGTTAATTTAGAGTTTTTAATTTTAAACTATTAACAAAATCCAGATCTTCAATTAAATAACTTATAGAACAAACGTAGTCATTTTAGTATTTTCAATTTTGAACTATTAACAAAATTCTGATCTTTAAGTAAATAACTTAAAGAACTAAAGTATTAGTTTGAAGATTTTGACTTTAAATTGTCTACATATTTCTGTTCTTTAAGTAAATAACTAAAAGAACAAAAGTAGTTAGATTATAGCTTTAATTTTAAACTATTAACAAAATGCAGATCTTCAAGTAAATAACTTATAGAACAAAAGTAGTTATTTTAGGGTTTTCAATTTTAAACTATTAGCAAAATTCTGATCTTCAAGTAAATAACTTAAACAACTAAAGTATTAGTTAGAAGATTTTGATTTTACATTGCTACAAAATTCTGTTCTTCAAGTAAATAACTTATACAACAAAAGTAGTTATTTTAGAGTTTTCAATTTTAAACTATTAACAATATTCTGATCTTCAAGTAAATAACTTATAGAACAGAAGTGGTTAATTTAGAGTTTATAATTTTAAACTATTAACAAAATGCAGATCTTCAAGTAAATAACTTATAGAACAAAAGTAGTTATTTTAGGGTTTTCAATTTTAAACTATTAACAAAATACTGATCTTCATGAAAATAACTTATAGAACAGAAGTAGTTAATTTAGAGTTTTTAATTTTAAACTATTAACAAAATGCAGATCTTCAAGTAAATAACTTATAGAACAAAAGTAGTTATTTTAGGGTTTTCAATTTTAAACTATTAACAAAATTCTGATCTTCAAGTAAATAACTTAAGGAACTAAAGTATTAGTTAGAAGATTTTGATTTTAAATTGCTACAAAATTCTGTTCTACAAGTAAATAACTTATAGAACAAAAGTAGTTATTTTAGAGTTTTCAATTTTAAACTATTAACAATATTCTGATCTTCAAGTAAATAACTTATAGAACAGAAGTAGTTAATTTAGAGTTTTTAATTTTAAACTATTAACAAAATGTAGATCTTCAAGTAAATAACTTATAGAACAAAAGTAGTTATTTTAGAGTTTTCTATTTTAAACTATTAACAACATTCTGATCTTCAAGTAAATAACTTATAGAACAGAATTAGTTAATTTAGAGTTTTTAATTTTAAACTATTAACAAAATCCAGATCTTCTAGTAAATAACTTATAGAACAAAAGAAGTTATTTTAGGGTTGTTAATTTTAAACTATTAACAAAATTCTGATCATCATGTAAATAACTTATAGAACAGAAGTAGTTAATTTAGAGTTTTTAATTTTAAACTATTAACAAAATGCAGATCTTCAAGTAAATAACTTATAGAACAAAAGTAGATATTTTAGGGTTTTCAATTTTAAACTATTAACAAAATTCTGATCTTCAAGTAAATAACTTAAAGAACTAAAGTATTAGTGTGAAGATTTCGATTTTAAATTGTCTACAAATTTCTGTTCTTTAAGTAAATAACAAAAAGAACAAAAGTAGTTAGTTTATTGGTTTAATTTTAAACTATTAACAAAATACTGATTTTCAAGTAAATAACTTATAGACCAGAAGTAGTTAATTTAGAGTTTTTAATTTTAAACTATTAACAAAATGCTGATCTTCAAGTAAATAACTTATAGAACAGAAGTAGTTAATTTAGAGTTTTTAATTTTAAACTATTAACTAAATGCAGATCTTCAAGTAAATAACTTATAGAACAAAAGTAGTTATTTTAGGGTTTTCAATTTTAAACTATTAAGAAAATTCTGATCTTCAAGTAGTTAACTTATAGAACAGAAGTTGTTAATTTAGAGTTTTTAATTTTAAACTATTAACAAAATCCAGATCTTCAATTAAATAACTTATAGAACAAACGTAGTCATTTTAGTATTTTCAATTTTGAACTATTAACAAAATTCTGATCTTTAAGTAAATAACTTAAAGAACTAAAGTATTAGTTTAAAGATTTTGATTTTAAATTGTCTACATATTTCTGTTCTTTAAGTAAATAACTAAAAGAACAAAAGTAGTTAGATTATAGCTTTAATTTTAAACTATTAACAAAATGCAGATCTTCAAGTAAATAACTTATAGAACAAAAGTAGTTATTTTAGGGTTTTCAATTTAAAACTATTAGCAAAATTCTGATCTTCAAGTAAATAACTTAAGGAACTAAAGTATTAGTTAGAAGATTTTGATTTTAAATTGCTACAAAATTCTGTTCTACAAGTAAATAACTTATAGAATGTAATAAAAAATTTCTACCTACCCTTTCGGGCAAACAGAATTTTTCTCTACACGCTGGAAGAAGAACCAGCTTTAAAATATTGTGTAGAAGCCCAAGATGTTACGACTAGCTGATTTGTGCCGGTAGCGAGGGGGTGGTTTTAAAGGTATTAATCAACCACTGCAGGAAAAATTCACCATCATAAGAAGTCCAGCACGTAGATGAAAAAAAAATAAATGGTAGATACTTGTCTCTATATTATCCGTAATGGAGTAACATACAGATAACAAATAGTCTACGCCCAATGTATAATTAAAATAAAAAGTAAAAATAATTTACTTTATTAAATTAATTTAAAGAATCACGTTGGAAATGTTTGCCAGCAAGATAAAAATGCTATCGTTGAAGCGCTTGATAATACGGCCAGTCGATGGAAAATAAAATATAATATGCGAATTGAATTATTGCAAATAATTCTTTTTAACTGCTGCGAGTATTTAAAAAGCGAAAATAAATAAGAAAATATGTCTCCTAAAAATCAGTCCACTGGACCAAAACTCACCCAAAAATTTTCCTTGAGCACAGAAAACACTCACTCCCGTCTTTTTAAGCTCGAGTCCCTAACTCGACTGCCCATTTTCCATACCACCGCGCGCAACCAGTCTTATCCGCCCAGATAACAGGAGCGCCTCGTTGTGAAAATCAAAAAGAATACATAGGCGTACCTTTAAAAACAAATTCAATAAAATTTGTTACAAGAACAAAAGTAGTTATTTTAGAGTTTTCAATTTTAAACTATTAACAATATTCTGATCTTCAAGTAAATAACTTATAGAACAGAAGTAGTTAATTTAGAGTTTTTAATTTTAAACTATTAACAAAATGCAGATCTTCAAGTAAATAACTTATAGAACAAAAGTAGTTATTTTAGAGTTTTCTATTTTAAACTATTAACAACATTCTGATCTTCAAGTAAATAACTTATAAAACAGAATTAGTTAATTTAGAGTTTTTAATTTTAAACTATTAACAAAATCCAGATCTTCAAGTAAATAACTTAAAGAACTAAAGTATTAGTGTGAAGATTTCGATTTTAAATTGTCTACAAATTTCTGTTCTTTAAGTAAATAACTAAAAGAACAAAAGTAGTTAGTTTATAGCTTTAATTTTAAACTATTAACAAAATTCTGATCTTCAAGTAAATAACTTATAGAACAGAAGTAGTTAATTTAGAGTTTTTAATTTTAAACAATTAACAAAATGCATATCTTCAAGTAAATAACTTATAGAACAAAAGTAGTTATTTTAGGGTTTTCAATTTTAAACTATCAACAAAATTCTGATCTTCATGTAAATAACTTATAGAACAGAAGTAGTTAATTTAGAGTTTTTAATTTTAAACTATTAACAAAATGCAGATCTTCAAGTAAATAACTTATAGAACAAAAGTAGTTATTTTAGGGTTTTCAATTTTAAACTATTAAAAACAATTTGATCTTCAAGTAAATAACTTATAGAACAGAAGTAGTTAATTTAGAGTTTTTATTTTTAAACTAATAACAAAATGCAGATCTTCAAGTAAATAACTTATAGAACAAAAGTAGTTATTTTAGGGTTTTCAACTTTAAACAGTTAGCAAAATTCTGATCTTCAAGTAAATAACTTAAAGAACTAAAGTATTAGTGTGAAGATTTCGATTTTAAATTGTCTACAAATTTCTGTTCTTTAAGTAAATAACAAAAAGAACAAAAGTAGTTAGTTTATTGGTTTAATTTTAAACTATTAACAAAATACTGATTTTCAAGTAAATAACTTATAGACCAGAAGTAGTTAATTTAGAGTTTTTAATTTTAAACTATTAACAAAATGCTGATCTTCAAGTAAATAACTTATAGAACAGAAGTAGTTAATTTAGAGTTTTTAATTTTAAACTATTAACTAAATGCAGATCTTCAAGTAAATTACTTATAGAACAAAAGTAGTTATTTTAGGGTTTTCAATTTTAAACTATTAAGAAAATTCTGATCTTCAAGTAAATAACTTATAGAACAGAAGTTGTTAATTTAGAGTTTTTAATTTTAAACTATTAACAAAATCCAGATCTTCAATTAAATAACTTATAGAACAAACGTAGTCGTTTTAGTATTTTCAATTTTGAACTATTAACAAAATTCTGATCTTTAAGTAAATAACTTAAAGAACTAAAGTATTAGTTTGAAGAGTTTGATTTTAAATTGTCTACATATTTCTGTTCTTTAAGTAAATAACTAAAAGAACAAAAGTAGTTAGATTATAGCTTTAATTTTAAACTATTAACAAAATGCAGATCTTCAAGTAAATAAGTTATAGAACAAAAGTAGTTATTTTAGGGTTTTCAATTTAAAACTATTAGCAAAATTCTGATCTTCAAGTAAATAACTTATAAAACAAAAGTAGTTATTTTAGGGTTTTCAATTTTAAACTATTAACAAAATTCTGATCTTCAAGTAAATAACTTAAGGAACTAAAGTATTTGTTAGAAGATTTTGATTTTAAATTGCTACAAAATTCTGTTCTACAAGTAAATAACTTATAGAATGTAATAAAAAATTTCTACCTACCCTTTCGGGCAAACAGAATTTTTCTCTACACGCTGGAAGAAGAACCAACTTTAAAATATTGTGTAGAAGCCCAAGATGTTACGACTAGCTGATTTGGGCCGGTAGCGAGGGGGTGGTTTTAAAGGTATTAATCAACCACTGCAGGAAAAATTCACCATCATAAGAAGTCCAGCACGTAGATGAAAAAAAAATAAATGGTAGATACTTGTCTCTATATTATCCGTAATGGAGTAACATACAGATAACAAATAGTCTACGCCCAATGTATAATTAAAATAAAAAGTAAAAATAATTTACTTTATTAAATTAATTTAAAGAATCACGTTGGAAATGTTTGCCAGCAAGATAAAAATTCTATCGTTGAAGCGCTTGATAATACGGCCAGTCGATGGAAAATAAAATATAATATGCGAATTGAATTATTGCAAATAATTCTTTTTAACTGCTGCGAGTATTTAAAAAGCGAAAATAAATAAGAAAATATGTCTCCTAAAAATCAGTCCACTGGACCAAAACTCACCCAAAAATTTTCCTTGAGCACAGAAAACACTCACTCCCGTCTTTTTAAGCTCGAGTCCCTAACTCGACTGCCCATTTTCCATACCACCGCGCGCAACCAGTCTTATCCGCCCAGATAACAGGAGCGCCTCGTTGTGAAAATCAAAAAGAATACATAGGCGTACCTTTAAAAACAAATTCAATAAAATTTGTTACAAGAACAAAAGTAGTTATTTTAGAGTTTTCAATTTTAAACTATTAACAATATTCTGATCTTCAAGTAAATAACTTATAGAACAGAAGTAGTTAATTTAGAGTTTTTAATTTTAAACTATTAACAAAATGCAGATCTTCAAGTAAATAACTTATAGAACAAAAGTAGTTATTTTAGAGTTTTCTATTTTAAACTATTAACAACATTCTGATCTTCAAGTAAATAACTTATAAAACAGAATTAGTTAATTTAGAGTTTTTAATTTTAAACTATTAACAAAATCCAGATCTTCAAGTAAATAACTTAAAGAACTAAAGTATTAGTGTGAAGATTTCGATTTTAAATTGTCTACAAATTTCTGTTCTTTAAGTAAATAACTAAAAGAACAAAAGTAGTTAGTTTATAGCTTTAATTTTAAACTATTAACAAAATTCTGATCTTCAAGTAAATAACTTATAGAACAGAAGTAGTTAATTTAGAGTTTTTAATTTTAAACAATTAACAAAATGCATATCTTCAAGTAAATAACTTATAGAACAAAAGTAGTTATTTTAGGGTTTTCAATTTTAAACTATCAACAAAATTCTGATCTTCATGTAAATAACTTATAGAACAGAAGTAGTTAATTTAGAGTTTTTAATTTTAAACTATTAACAAAATGCAGATCTTCAAGTAAATAACTTATAGAACAAAAGTAGTTATTTTAGGGTTTTCAATTTTAAACTATTAAAAACAATTTGATCTTCAAGTAAATAACTTATAGAACAGAAGTAGTTAATTTAGAGTTTTTATTTTTAAACTAATAACAAAATTCTGATCTTCAAGTAAATAACTTAAAGAACTAAAGTATTAGTGTGAAGATTTCGATTTTAAATTGTCTACAAATTTCTGTTCTTTAAGTAAATAACAAAAAGAACAAAAGTAGTTAGTTTATTGGTTTAATTTTAAACTATTAACAAAATACTGATTTTCAAGTAAATAACTTATAGACCAGAAGTAGTTAATTTAGAGTTTTTAATTTTAAACTATTAACAAAATGCTGATCTTCAAGTAAATAACTTATAGAACAGAAGTAGTTAATTTAGAGTTTTTAATTTTAAACTATTAACTAAATGCAGATCTTCAAGTAAATTACTTATAGAACAAAAGTAGTTATTTTAGGGTTTTCAATTTTAAACTATTAAGAAAATTCTGATCTTCAAGTAAATAACTTATAGAACAGAAGTTGTTAATTTAGAGTTTTTAATTTTAAACTATTAACAAAATCCAGATCTTCAATTAAATAACTTATAGAACAAACGTAGTCGTTTTAGTATTTTCAATTTTGAACTATTAACAAAATTCTGATCTTTAAGTAAATAACTTAAAGAACTAAAGTATTAGTTTGAAGAGTTTGATTTTAAATTGTCTACATATTTCTGTTCTTTAAGTAAATAACTAAAAGAACAAAAGTAGTTAGATTATAGCTTTAATTTTAAACTATTAACAAAATGCAGATCTTCAAGTAAATAAGTTATAGAACAAAAGTAGTTATTTTAGGGTTTTCAATTTAAAACTATTAGCAAAATTCTGATCTTCAAGTAAATAACTTATAGAACAAAAGTAGTTATTTTAGGGTTTTCAATTTTAAACTATTAACAAAATTCTGATCTTCAAGTAAATAACTTATAGAACAAAAGTAGTTATTTTAGAGTTATCTATTTTAAACTATTAACAAAATGCAGATCTTCAAGTAAATAACTTATAGAACAAAAGTAGTTATTTTAGGGTTTTCAATTTTAAACAGTTAGCAAAATTCTGATCTTCAAGTAAATAACTTAAAGAACTAAAGTATTAGTTAGAAGATTTTGGTTTTAAATTGCTACAAAATTCTATTCTTCAAGTAAATAACTTATAGAACAAAAGTAGTTATGTTAGAGTTTTCAATTTTAAACTATTAACAATAATCTGATCTTCAAGTAAATAACTTATAGAACAGAAGTAGTTAATTTAGAGTCTTTAATGTTAAACTATTAACAAAATGCAAATCTTCAAGTAAATAACTTATAGAACAGAAATAGTTAATTCAGAGTTTTTAATTTTAAACTATTAACAAAATGCAGATCTTCAAGTAAATAACTTAAAGAACTAAAGTATTAGTTAGAAGATTTTGATTTTAAATTGCTAAAAAATTCTGTTCTTCACGTAAATAACTTATAGAACAAAAGTAGTTATTTTCGAGTTTTCAATTTTAAACTATTAACAAAATTCTGATCCTCAAGTAAATAACTTATAGAACAGAAGTAGTGAATTTAGAGTTTTTAATTTTAAACTATTAACAAAATGCAGATCTTCAAGTAAATAACATATAGAACAAAAGTAGTTATTTTAGAGTTTTCTATTTTAAACTATTAACAACATTCTTATCTTCGAGTAAATAATTTATAGAACAGAAGTAGTGAATTTAGAGTTTTTAATTTTAAACTATTAACAAAATTCTGATTTTCAAGTAAATAACTTAAAGAACCAAAGTATTAGTTTGAAGATCTCGATTTTAAATTGTCTACAAATTTCTGTTCTTTAAGTAAAAAAGTAAAAGAACAAAAGTAGTTAGTTTATAGCTTTAATTTGAAACTATTAACAAAATACTGATTTTCAAATAAATAACTTATAGACCAGAAGTAGTTAACTTAGAGTTTTTAATTTTAAACTATTAACAAAATGCTAATCTTCAAGTAAATAACTTATAGAACAGAAGTAGTTAATTTAGAGTTTTTAATTTTAAACTATTAACAAAATCCAGATCTTCAATTAAATAACTTATAGAACAGAAGTAGTTAATTTAGAGTTTTTAATTTTAAACTATTAACAAAATGTAGATCTTCAAGTAAATAACTTATAGAACAAAAGTAGTTATTTTAGAGTTTTCAATTTTAAACTATTAACAATATTCTGATCTTCAAGTAAATAACTTATAGAACAGAAGTAGTTAATTTAGAGTTTTTAATTTTAAACTATTAACAAAATGTAGATCTTCAAGTAAATAACTTATAGAACAAAAGTAGTTATTTTAGAATTATCTATTTTAAACTATTAACAACATTCTGATCTTCAAGTAAATAACTTATAGAACAGAATTAGTTAATTTAGAGTTTTTAATTTTAAACTATTAACAAAATCCAGATCTTCAAGTAAATAACTTATAGAACAAAAGAAGTTATTTTAGGGTTGTCAATTTTAAACTATTAACAAAATTCTGATCATCATGTAAATAACTTATAGAACAGAAGTAGTTAGTTTAGAGTTTTTAATTTTAAACTATTAACAAAATGCAGATCTTCAAGTAAATAACTTATAGAACAAAAGTAGATATTTTAGGGTTTTCAATTTTAAACTATTAACAAAATTCTGATCTTCAAGTAAATAACTTAAAGAACTAAAGTATTAGTGTGAAGATTTCGATTTTAAATTGTCTACAAATTTCTGTTCTTTAAGTAAATAACAAAAAGAACAAAAGTAGTTAGTTTATTGGTTTAATTTTAAACTATTAACAAAATACTGATTTTCAAGTAAATAACTTATAGACCAGAAGTAGTTAATTTAGAGTTTTTAATTTTAAACTATTAACAAAATGCTGATCTTCAAGTAAATAACTTATAGAACAGAAGTAGTTAATTTAGAGTTTTTAATTTTAAACTATTAACTAAATGCAGATCTTCAAGTAAATTACTTATAGAACAAAAGTAGTTATTTTAGGGTTTTCAATTTTAAACTATTAAGAAAATTCTGATCTTCAAGTAAATAACTTATAGAACAGAAGTTGTTAATTTAGAGTTTTTAATTTTAAACTATTAACAAAATCCAGATCTTCAATTAAATAACTTATAGAACAAACGTAGTCGTTTTAGTATTTTCAATTTTGAACTATTAACAAAATTCTGATCTTTAAGTAAATAACTTAAAGAACTAAAGTATTAGTTTGAAGAGTTTGATTTTAAATTGTCTACATATTTCTGTTCTTTAAGTAAATAACTAAAAGAACAAAAGTAGTTAGATTATAGCTTTAATTTTAAACTATTAACAAAATGCAGATCTTCAAGTAAATAAGTTATAGAACAAAAGTAGTTATTTTAGGGTTTTCAATTTAAAACTATTAGCAAAATTCTGATCTTCAAGTAAATAACTTATAGAACAAAAGTAGTTATTTTAGGGTTTTCAATTTTAAACTATTAACAAAATTCTGATCTTCAAGTAAATAACTTAAGGAACTAAAGTATTTGTTAGAAGATTTTGATTTTAAATTGCTACAAAATTCTGTTCTACAAGTAAATAACTTATAGAATGTAATAAAAAATTTCTACCTACCCTTTCGGGCAAACAGAATTTTTCTCTACACGCTGGAAGAAGAACCAACTTTAAAATATTGTGTAGAAGCCCAAGATGTTACGACTAGCTGATTTGGGCCGGTAGCGAGGGGGTGGTTTTAAAGGTATTAATCAACCACTGCAGGAAAAATTCACCATCATAAGAAGTCCAGCACGTAGATGAAAAAAAAATAAATGGTAGATACTTGTCTCTATATTATCCGTAATGGAGTAACATACAGATAACAAATAGTCTACGCCCAATGTATAATTAAAATAAAAAGTAAAAATAATTTACTTTATTAAATTAATTTAAAGAATCACGTTGGAAATGTTTGCCAGCAAGATAAAAATGCTATCGTTGAAGCGCTTGATAATACGGCCAGTCGATGGAAAATAAAATATAATATGCGAATTGAATTATTGCAAATAATTCTTTTTAACTGCTGCGAGTATTTAAAAAGCGAAAATAAATAAGAAAATATGTCTCCTAAAAATCAGTCCACTGGACCAAAACTCACCCAAAAATTTTCCTTGAGCACAGAAAACACTCACTCCCGTCTTTTTAAGCTCGAGTCCCTAACTCGACTGCCCATTTTCCATACCACCGCGCGCAACCAGTCTTATCCGCCCCGATAACAGGAGCGCCTCGTTGTGAAAATCAAAAAGAATACATAGGCGTACCTTTAAAAACAAATTCAATAAAATTTGTTACAAGAACAAAAGTAGTTATTTTAGAGTTTTCAATTTTAAACTATTAACAATATTCTGATCTTCAAGTAAATAACTTATAGAACAGAAGTAGTTAATTTAGAGTTTTTAATTTTAAACTATTAACAAAATGCAGATCTTCAAGTAAATAACTTATAGAACAAAAGTAGTTATTTTAGAGTTTTCTATTTTAAACTATTAACAACATTCTGATCTTCAAGTAAATAACTTATAAAACAGAATTAGTTAATTTAGAGTTTTTAATTTTAAACTATTAACAACATCCAGATCTTCAAGTAAATAACTTATAGAACAAAAGAAGTTATTTTAGGGTTGTCAATTTTAAACTATTAACAAAATTCTGATCATCATGTAAATAACTTATAGAACAGAAGTAGTTAGTTACAGTTTTCAATTTTAAACTATTAACAAAATTCTGATCTTCAAGTAAATAACTTAAAGAACTAAAGTATTAGTGTGAAGATTTCGATTTTAAATTGTCTACAAATTTCTGTTCTTTAAGTAAATAACAAAAAGAACAAAAGTAGTTAGTTTATTGGTTTAATTTTAAACTATTAACAAAATACTGATTTTCAAGTAAATAACTTATAGACCAGAAGTAGTTAATTTAGAGTTTTTAATTTTAAACTATTAACAAAATGCTGATCTTCAAGTAAATAACTTATAGAACAGAAGTAGTTAATTTAGAGTTTTTAATTTTAAACTATTAACTAAATGCAGATCTTCAAGTAAATTACTTATAGAACAAAAGTAGTTATTTTAGGGTTTTCAATTTTAAACTATTAAGAAAATTCTGATCTTCAAGTAAATAACTTATAGAACAGAAGTTGTTAATTTAGAGTTTTTAATTTTAAACTATTAACAAAATCCAGATCTTCAATTAAATAACTTATAGAACAAACGTAGTCGTTTTAGTATTTTCAATTTTGAACTATTAACAAAATTCTGATCTTTAAGTAAATAACTTAAAGAACTAAAGTATTAGTTTGAAGAGTTTGATTTTAAATTGTCTACATATTTCTGTTCTTTAAGTAAATAACTAAAAGAACAAAAGTAGTTAGATTATAGCTTTAATTTTAAACTATTAACAAAATGCAGATCTTCAAGTAAATAAGTTATAGAACAAAAGTAGTTATTTTAGGGTTTTCAATTTAAAACTATTAGCAAAATTCTGATCTTCAAGTAAATAACTTATAGAACAAAAGTAGTTATTTTAGGGTTTTCAATTTTAAACTATTAACAAAATTCTGATCTTCAAGTAAATAACTTAAGGAACTAAAGTATTTGTTAGAAGATTTTGATTTTAAATTGCTACAAAATTCTGTTCTACAAGTAAATAACTTATAGAATGTAATAAAAAATTTCTACCTACCCTTTCGGGCAAACAGAATTTTTCTCTACACGCTGGAAGAAGAACCAACTTTAAAATATTGTGTAGAAGCCCAAGATGTTACGACTAGCTGATTTGGGTCGGTAGCGAAGGGGTGGTTTTAAAGGTATTAATCAACCACTGCAGGAAAAATTCACCATCATAAGAAGTCCAGCACGTAGATGAAAAAAAAATAAATGGTAGATACTTGTCTCTATACTATCCGTAATGGAGTAACATACAGATAACAAATAGTCTACGCCCAATGTATAATTAAAATAAAAAGTAAAAATAATTTACTTTATTAAATTAATTTAAAGAATCACGTTGGAAATGTTTGCCAGCAAGATAAAAATGCTATCGTTGAAGCGCTTGATAATACGGCCAGTCGATGGAAAATAAAATATAATATGCGAATTGAATTATTGCAAATAATTCTTTTTAACTGCTGCGAGTATTTAAAAAGCGAAAATAAATAAGAAAATATGTCTCCTAAAAATCAGTCCACTGGACCAAAACTCACCCAAAAATTTTCCTTGAGCACAGAAAACACTCACTCCCGTCTTTTTAAGCTCGAGTCCCTAACTCGACTGCCCATTTTCCATACCACCGCGCGCAACCAGTCTTATCCGCCCCGATAACAGGAGCGCCTCGTTGTGAAAATCAAAAAGAATACATAGGCGTACCTTTAAAAACAAATTCAATAAAATTTGTTACAAGAACAAAAGTAGTTATTTTAGAGTTTTCAATTTTAAACTATTAACAATATTCTGATCTTCAAGTAAATAACTTATAGAACAGAAGTAGTTAATTTAGAGTTTTTAATTTTAAACTATTAACAAAATGCAGATCTTCAAGTAAATAACTTATAGAACAAAAGTAGTTATTTTAGAGTTCTCTATTTTAAACTATTAACAACATTCTGATCTTCAAGTAAATAACTTATAAAACAGAATTAGTTAATTTAGAGTTTTTAATTTTAAACTATTAACAAAATCCAGATCTTCAAGTAAATAACTTAAAGAACTAAAGTATTAGTGTGAGATTTCGATTTTAAATTGTCTACAAATTTCTGTTCTTTAAGTAAATAACTAAAAGAACAAAAGTAGTTAGTTTATAGCTTTAATTTTAAACCATTAACAAAATTCTGATCTTCAAGTAAATAACTTATAGAACAGAAGTAGTTAATTTAGAGTTTTTAATTTTAAACAATTAACAAAATGCATATCTTCAAGTAAATAACTTATAGAACAAAAGTAGTTATTTTAGGGTTTTCAATTTTAAACTATCAACAAAATTCTGATCTTCATGTAAATAACTTATAGAACAGAAGTAGTTAATTTAGAGTTTTTAATTTTAAACTATTAACAAAATGCAGATCTTCAAGTAAATAACTTATAGAACAAAAGTAGTTATTTTAGGGTTTTCAATTTTAAACTATTAAAAACAATTTGATCTTCAAGTAAATAACTTATAGAACAGAAGTAGTTAATTTAGAGTTTTTATTTTTAAACTATTAACAAAATGCAGATCTTCAAGTAAATAACTTATAGAACAAAAGTAGTTATTTTAGGGTTTTCAATTTTAAACAGTTAGCAAAATTCTGATCTTAAAGTAAATAACTTAAAGAACTAAAGTATTAGTTAGAAGATTTTGGTTTTAAATTGCTACAAAATTCTATTCTTCAAGTAAATAACTTATAGAACAAAAGTAGTTATGTTAGAGTTTTCAATTTTAAACTATTAACAATATTCTGATCTTCAAGTAAATAACTTATAGAACAGAAGTAGTTAATTTAGAGTCTTTAATGTTAAACTATTAACAAAATGCAAATCTTCAAGTAAATAACTTATAGAACAGAAGTAGTTAATTCAGAGTTTTTAATTTTAAACTATTAACAAAATGCAAATCTTCAAGTAAATAACTTAAAGAACTAAAGTATTAGTTAGAAGATTTTGATTTTAAATTGCTAAAAAATTCTGTTCTTCACGTAAATAACTTATAAAACAAAAGTAGTTATTTTCGAGTTTTCAATTTTAAACTATTAACAAAATTCTGATCTTCAAGTAAATAACTTATAGAACAGAAGTAGTGAATTTAGAGTTTTTAATTTTAAACTATTAACAAATTGCAGATCTTCAAGTAAATAACATATAGAACAAAAGTAGTTATTTTATAGTTTTCTATTTTAAACTATTAACAACATTCTTATCTTCAAGTAAATAACTTATAGAACAGAAGTAGTGAATTTAGAGTTTTTAATTTTAAACTATTAACAAAATTCTGATCTTCAAGTAAATAACTTAAAGAACTAAAGTATTAGTTTGAAGATCTCGATTTTAAATTGTCTACAAATTTCTGTTCTTTAAGTAAAAAACTAAAAGAACAAAAGTAGTTAGTTTATAGCTTTAATTTGAAACTATTAACAAAATGCAGATCTTCAAGTAAATAACTTATAGAACAAAAGAAGTTATTTTAGGGTTGTCAATTTTAAACTATTAACAAAATTCTGATCTTCATGTAAATAACTTATAGAACAGAAGTAGTTAATTTAGAGTTTTTAATTTTAAACTATTAACAAAATGCAGATCTTCAAGTAAATAACTTATAGAACAAAAGTAGATATTTTAGGGTTTTCAATATTAAACTATTAACAAAATTCTGATCTTCAAGTAAATAACTTATAGAACTAAAGTATTAGTGTGAAGATTTCGATTTTAAATTGTCTACAAATTTCTGTTCTTTAAGTAAATAACTAAAAGAACAAAAGTAGTTAGTTTATAGCTTTAATTTTAAACTATTAACAAAATACTGATTTTCAAGTAAATAACTTATAGACCAGAAGTAGTTAATTTAGAGTTTTTAATTTTAAACTATTAACAAAATGCTGATCTTCAAGTAAATAACTTATAGAACAGAAGTAGTTAATTTAGAGTTTTTAATTTTAAACTATTAACAAAATGCAGATCTTCAAGTAAATAACTTATAGAACAAAAGTAGTTATTTTAGGGTTTTCAATTTTAAACTATTAACAAAATTCTGATCTTCAAGTAAATAACTTAAAGAACTAAAGTTTTAGTTTGAAGATTTTGATTTTAAATTGTCTACATATTTCTGTTCTTTAAGTAAATAACTAAAAGAACAATAGTAGTTAGATTATAGCTTTAATTTTAAACTATTAACAAAATGTAGATCTTCAAGTAAATAACTTAAAGACCTAAAGTATTAGTTAGAAGATTTTGATTTTACATTGCTACAAAATTCTGTTCTTCAAGTAAAAACTTATAGAACAAAAGTAGTTATTTTAGAATTTTCAATTTTAAACTATTAACAATATTCTGATATTCAAGTAAATAACTTATAGAACAGAAGTAGTTAATTTAGAGTTTTTAATTTTAAACTATTAACAAAATGCAGAACTTCAAGTAAATAACTTATAGAACAAAAGTAGTTATTTTAGGGTTTTCAATTTTAAACTATTAACAAAATACTGATCTTCATGTAAATAACTTATAGAACAGAAGTAGTTAATTTAGAGTTTTTAATTTTAAACTATTAACAAAATGCAGATCTTCAAGTGAATAACTTATAGAACAAAAGTAGTTATTTTAGGGTTTTCAATTTTAAACTATTAACAAAATTCTGATCTTCAAGTAAATAACTTAAGGAACTAAAGTATTAGTTAGAAGATTTTGATTTTAAATTGCTACAAAATTCTGTTCTACAAGTAAATAACTTATAGAACGAAAGTAGTTATTTTAGAGTTTTCAATTTTAAACTATTAACAATATTCTGATCTTCAAGTAAATAACTTATAGAACAGAAGTAGTTAATTTAGAGTTTTTAATTTTAAACTATTAACAAAATGCAGATCTTCAAGTAAATAACTTATAGAACAAAAGTAGTTATTTTAGGGTTTTCAATTTTAAACTATTAACAAAATACTGATCTTCATGTAAATAACTTATAGAACAGAAGTAGTTAATTTAGAGTTTTTAATTTTAAACTATTAATAAAATGCAGATCTTCAAGTAAATAACTTATAGAACAAAAATAGTTAATTTAGGGTTTTTAATATTAAACTATTAACAAAATTCTGATCTTCAAGTAAATAACTTAAAGAACTAAAGTATTAGTTTGAAGATCTCGATTTTAAATTGTCTACAAATTTCTGTTCTTCAAGTAAAAAACTAAAAGAACAAAAGTAGTTAGTTTATAGCTTTAATTTGAAACTATTAACAAAATACTGATTTTCAAATAAATAACTTATGGACCAGAAGTAGTTAACTTAGAGTTTTTAATTTTAAACTATTAACAAAATGCTGATCTTCAAATAAATATCTTATAGAACAGAAGTAGTTAATTTAGAGTTTTTAATTTTAAACTAATAACAAAATGCAGATCTTCAAGTAAATAACTTATAGAACAAAAGTAATTATTTTAGGGTTTTCAATTTTAAACTATTAACAAAATTCTGATCTTCAAGTAAATAACTTATAGAACAGAAGTAGTTAATTTAGAGTTTTTAATTTTAAACTATTAACAAAATCTAGATCTTCAAGTAAATAACTTATAGAACAAACGTAGTTATTTTAGTATTTTCAATTTTGAACTATTAACAAAATTCTGATCTTCAAGTAAATAACTTAAAGAACTAAAGTATTAGTTTGAAGATTTTGATTTGAAATTGTCTACATATTTCTGTTCTTTAAGTAAATAACTAAAAGAACAAAAGTAGTTAGAATATAGCTTTAATTTTAAACTATTAACAAAATGCAGATCTTCAAGTAAATAACTTATAGAACAAAAGAAGTTATTTTAGGGTTGTCAATTTTAAACTATTAGCAAAATTCTGATTTTCATGTAAATAACTTTGTTAGCTTCGTTGGTTTGAAAGTTCGAAAAGCTGCTTTCGAAACGCAACTCGGCTAGAATGCAGAAATCCAGTCATAAAAATCTGCTTTGAAAGGCCTTTGTGTAGGCGAAAATGTGAGGGTGGTCTCTAAAATAAAACACTTGTATGGTTGCACTATATTTATTGACCGAAAGAATGTTTGTTTTAGTATTGCTGCAATCACTGAATCTTATTGTCATCGATACGTGTAATTCGAATGACTGCAGGGTTTTACACAAATAACTGTTACAATTATAAGAAGGTTTGAGCTTCGTTACAAAGGGAGTATTAACGGTACGGAAGAACGGTATGTTTGCTCGAGTACTTGGTTGCTACTACTGATGAATGTTACAATTACGATTTATAAGAAGATTTTACTTTCGTTACAAAAAGGAGAGAACGCTACGGTGAGAACGTGTATGTTGTTCGGGCGCTTGGTTGCTACTACTTGGATGTTACTGTTACGATTTATAAGAAGTTTTTACCTCCGTTATAAAAAGGAGAGCTGCGGTGAGAACGTGTTTGCAGTTCGGGCGCTTGATTGCTACTACTGAGGTGGTCATGCGTGCAATACAATTGCAGGGATGAACAAATATGACAGGGGCGTACTAAGTAAAAGAAAGAATTGTTGGCGGCAATTTTGAAAAAGTGTAAACATAATAAATAAACATATTGCAATTCTAAACATAGCCCGCGGGTTGAAATAGCATATTTCAAAAATACTTAAAACTAATATCAAATGGGTTAAATGATTCAAAATAAGTGCAAAGAAATTAGAATTGTACAAGATTATAAAAAAAATGAAACACAAAACATGAATTCTAAACTAAGACCTAAGAAAAAACATGTAACATAAATAGAAATTCGATAAAGTAAAAACAAGTAATGTTCTAAAACGAAAGCGACAATCACTGCAGCTTTTAGGAAAGCTTATCACAAAAAAAGCTCTATGAAATTCACAACACTTCCGCACTAGGTAGTGGGCAAAGCTTTGAAAAAGCTCTCTTCAAGATGCCGGTAGTTGTTTGAAGTGTAGCGACTCGATTGATGCCATCGACACCAGGATGTACCTTGATGACTCGACCAAGTTTCCACTTGAGCGGCGGTAAGTTGTCTTCCTTAATGAGGACTAGAGAATCGTTGGTTAAGTCGGAATGATGTGCCTTCCATTTAACCCGTTGCTGTAGCTCAGAAATGTATTCCTTGCTCCAGCGTTTCCATAGATGTTGTAAGTGCCTTTGGATTGTCTGAAATTGATCCAAACGGTTTTCCGCTATGAGCGTGACATCTGGATCCGGAAGTGCAGATAGGGAGCGTCCAACCAAAAAGTGTCCTGGGGTTAACGGCTGCAAGTCGTTGGGATCAGAGGACAGTGGGGAAATGGGACGAGAATTAAGGACGGATTCTACTTGGTAAAGCAAAGTACAAAATTCTTCATACGTGAAAACATGATTACCAATGACTCTTTTTAAGTGTGATTTACACGACTTAATGCCAGCTTCCCAGAGTCCGCCAAAATGGGGGCTGTGGGCAGGAATGAAGTTCCAGTTTATTCCTTGATTGGCCACAAGTTCAGAAATATTTGATTCGTTTATCTTTAAAAATTTACCTAGTTCGAGCAACTGATGGTTAGCTCCTACAAAATTTGTGCCGTTATCGGAGTAAATTTGTAGTGGTTTTCCACGTCTAGCGATAAATCGTTTCAACGATAGCATAAATAGTTCAGTTGACAAACCGGTAACTAGTTCGAGATGCACAGCCTTGGTAGCAAAACAAACATACAAACAAAGATATGATTTGGTGATCTTTGAGCCACGACCTTTACGATCCTTAATAAGTATAGGACCAGCATAGTCAATACCAGTGTGAAAGAAAGGAAAGGTAGATTCAATGCGAGCTGCAGGTAAGTTTCCCATAATAGGTTGAGTTACCTTAGGTGAAACGCGAAAGCAAGTGACACATTGATGCACAGTTTGTTTGACTAAGTTTCTACCGGAAGTGATCCAAAATCTGTCACGTAAAGTAGACAGTAAGAGCTGAGGACCTGCGTGAAGCATTCTAAGATGTTCACGCGACACTAAAAGTTTAGATAAGTGGTGCTTTCCAGATAATATAAGCGGATGGATTTTATCATGTGAGTAAAAAGAATTGCTAAGTCGTCCGCCTACACGCATTAAACCATTAGAGTCGATAAAAGGATTGAAACTGATTAACGATGAAGATGATTTCAAAGGTAATCCCTTCTTGATTAGTTTAACTTCTGTGCGGAACGACTCGAATTGTGAAATTTTCATCAACAAGTTAAAAGAAGTTTTAATTTCCATAGCTGTTAAAGGACCGCAAATACGTTCTTCCCTGTGCATAGAACAATTTTTCCTAAAACGCAGACAATAAGCTACAATTCTTTCAAGCTTTGTCAAGTTGGAGTAGTTTTCAAATTTGAGTGAGTCTTGCACAGTGGTAGCGAATGTTTGAGATTCCTTTTTAAATTCCGGTAGTTCGGTAGGGCAAAATTTGGGATTTGGCCATAAATTTTCATTCTCAAGAAGCCACGATGGACCGTTCCACCATAAGACGGAATCCTTTAGTACTTGAGGAGTAGTTCCTCTTGAAAGGAGATCGGCAGGATTGAATTTTGTCGGAACATGGCGCCATACTGCATCCAAAGTGAGATCTTGGATGTCAGCAACACGATTGCAAACAAAGGTTTTAAGTAAATTGGGGCTGGTTTTTAGCCATCCTAGCACGATAGTGGAATCTGACCATAAAAAGCATGAGGATGTTTTCAAAATTAGAGATTTTTTAACTTGAACTAACAGTTTGCTTAAAAGCAAAGCTCCACAAAGTTCCAATTTCGGTATCGTAGTTGGCCTTAAGGGTGCAACTTTAGACTTGGCACATAATAAGTTGACAAAAATTTCGTTGTTGTTGCTAATTGAACGAAGATATACGCAGGCGCCATAACCGTTAATAGAGGCGTCGCAAAAGCCATGGATTTGAACATCCGTAGGGCTTGCGCATGTAACGTGCCTTGGAATTTTGAGTTCATTTAAGTTGGAAATTTCGGTACGATAAGAGAGCCATTTAGTTTCAATTTCGTTTGGAACGACGTCATCCCAACCAAGTTTTTCTAGCCACAATTTTTGCATGAAAGTCTTTGCCACAAAGGTGCAAGGCGTAAGTAGGCCGAGTGGATCAAAGATTTGAGCAATTTCGGACAACATTTGGCGCTTAGTGATTTTTTCATTAGAAAGATCGGAAATTGAAAACATGAAATGGTCGGTTTGGAAAAACCAAGTTAATCCTAAAGTGCGTGAGGATTCGCGGTCTCCAAATTCAAGAATGCCTGGATGAACGTCGACGTCTGGAATATCAACCAATACTTCAGGATTGTTGGAAATCCATTTGCGAAGTTTGAAACATCCAGATTTTAAGGTGTTAGATAATTTTATGCAAAGTTTTTTAGCATCATCAATGCTATCTGCACCGCTAAGCAGATCGTCAACATAAAAATCCTTTTTAATGATTTCAGATATTTCTGGCAAAGAGCGTTCGCAATCGATGCCTACCTGTATTAAGGAACGTATAGCGAGATATGAAGCCGATGCGGTGCCATAAGTAACGGTGTTTAAGTTGTATATTTGTATGGGATCGGTAGGTGCAAATCTCCATAAAATTCTTTGCAAAACACGTTGTTTGGGTTCGATAAGAATTTGCCTATACATTTTCTCAATGTCGGCTGCTATTGCGTAAGTGTGTTGACGAAAACGCATGAGAACGGTAAATAAATCGGATTGGATCGTAGGGCCAATCATTTGTAAACTGTTTAATGAATGTCCTGTAGTGGTGGAAGAGGACCCATTGAAAACTACGCGAAGTTTAGTAGTTAAACTATCTAATTTTTGTACTCCGTGATGCGGAAGATAATAAGCGGGATTGATTTTACTGTTGTCCAAAGACATGTGACCCAAGTCTAAATATTCCTGTATAAAGTTAGAATAACTTATTTGTAAGTCGGGATTGGTTTGTAATCGCCGTTCCAGAGAAAGGAATCTTTTTTGAGCGGTAGAAAAAGAATCTCCCAAAACCGTGGGAGGTTCCTTAAAGGGAATCGATACAATAAATCGCCCGTTGGCGTCGCGATGAGTGTTGGCAATGTAGTGAGCTTCGCAAGCATTTTCTTCCGACGATAATACCTTTTCAGTAGGGTAATTGTCAATTTCCCAAAATCGCGTTAACTGATTTTGTAGATCATTGGAAATGCTGAGGTGGCATTGAACTTGATTGTTCAAATGCGAGCCGGTAGGACCTGAAATAATCCAACCAAGATAAGTTTTCTGTAAAATTGGTAAGCCGATACCTAATTTTATTTGACCAATACAAAGTAGTTCGAAAAATAATGGAGAGCCTATGAGGATGTCAATTTCTCCGGATTTCTCAAAGTTGGGATCGGATAAATAAATGTCTTGCGGTATTTCGAAATTGTTCAGCTTCATACTAAAGCTAGGAACGCTACCTGTTATCTGATCTAAAACGAGACACGATAATTTGATTCTAAAGTTTGAATGGTTTGCGTGCAGTTCTAAATCGCATTTGGATTTTATTTGAGTATTGGAGCTGTTCAAACCAGAGACTGACACGTTAGCACTTGTAGTGCTCAAATTGAATTTATTACAAATATTTGTTTTTATGAAATTTGATTGTGAACCTGAATCCAATAGTATTCTCACAGTATGGTAATTTCCTAAAGAGTCCTGTAGCTTAGCGGTAGCTGTAGGTAGCAAAACTTGTGTGGTTGTTGAACAGAATGCAGATACAACTTGTGTTATTACATCGATATGAGGATCTGGAATTACTGCAGGAACTGCGGTAACTGGTTCGGCAGAATTTAATTTACGAGACGATATGTGGAGCAAGGTGTGATGCTTTGAATTGCATAATCTACATGTATACTTGGAGGTACACTGCGGTTGAAAGTGATTACGTGACAAACAATTAAAACAAGCTTTTAGTTCTTTTATCTTTTCAGATCTTTGATCTGCTGTGAGGTCCGTGAATTGCTCACATCGGCTAATACTATGCTCGCCGTTGCAAAGTATGCAAGACGGATTGGTAGTTACAAATGATTTGGTGTGATATTTAGGCTTATCGTGAGTTGGTTTCACTATTTGCCTTCGTTCGATATTTTCTAATAAATTAGAGTGATTAGTGAGAAAATCTTTAAACTCTTGTAGGGTAGGCATTTCTGTGGTGCTTTTATTTAAGCTGTATTCCCACTGCTTTATTGTTGAAAAATGCAATTTGTTCGAGATAAGATACACTATGAGAGTGTCGAAAAGTTTGTCGGTAGTCGAGAGAGATTTCAGGGCAGAGACATGTTTGGATAAAGTATCATTAATTTTTCTTAAATCGCGAGATGATTCTTTCTGTTGAACTTCAAGTTCGATAATCGAATTTAAGTGATTTTTGATAATTAATCTGGGTTGATCAAATCGTGCAGTCAATGTGTCCCAAGCTATGCTGTAGTTTTCGGCCGTGAAACTCAGAGAAGTTATCACATCTGTGGCTGCGCCCGTTAAACTCGCTTTAAGATAGTGGAGTTTTTGTACCTCATTTAATTGATCATTTTCATGAATTAAGCTTAAGAAAATGTTTTTGAATTCTAACCAAGATTGTGATTCTCCGTTGAACTTAGTTAGGTTTATTTTCGGTAAACTTATGAACGATTTTTGTAAATTATGATTTTGGTTCAATAATCGATTCTGATTGATATTATTTAACTGATTAATTATTGCGCTAGAGTGCGGTACGGTTAAAGCATTTGAATTAATCGAATTGTGATGGTTCGAACCTACATTTGAGTGAGCTGAACTGTGGACGGAACCATTTGGAGAACTTCGCCCTGACATATTAATTTTATGCGTATGAATGTTAATTAAATCTTTAGCAATGCTAATTTGTTCGCAATAAGTGTCTTCAAATTTTTGTAAATGAACTTCCTCGGATGAATCTTCGTCATCCAGCGTTTCGACAATTTGAAAGTGAATAATTTTAAATTCTTTTAATAACGGCACAATGATTTCTAATCTTATTTTTAATGACTCGATAAATTGGCTAGGAACGATAGGTGAAGATTCAATTAAATCTTTATTTTTGGTTATGAAAGTTTCGAATCGAGTTAAGTCTCTTTTCAATTGAGTTCTGACTTTCTTTAATTGATCCATGGCTATAAAAATGATTGATAATTGGATCGATAATGTAAATAAATGCAAATATTGACTTGAAAAATGTCAATTTTTAAATGTAAACAATGTATTTTAAATTTGATTTGTAAATAGAAAACTGTAATATTGATTTTAGATCGATAAAATAAAAGGCAACTGTAATGCCGATAAATTGCGTGCACTTTGCTAAACCAAGCAGGAACCTGTAAAGGAATGTAAGTAGGGATGCAATTTTTACCCGTCGTCGTTGGCTTCGCTTGTAGTACGAACCCTGTGAGAGGCTAGCAAAATGGACGGCTGCCGTTGTGGATATTACCCTGTTTGGAGGCTTTAAATGGCGGCGGCTTCACTTTGGTTTTGGCGGCAATAGGATTTTTAATTTTAATTAGTTGACCGTTTTCACAAACGTTCACTTGGGAATCAATTTGCTAATTGCTCGATCTCGTAATTAAAATACCTGTAATGCTGATGATTCGGTAATCGGCAATATTACCATGAACTGTTGATTTCCTTGGTTGCTGGAAATCCGGAACTCGAAGGACCAAATGTTAGCTTCGTTGGTTTGAAAGTTCGAAAAGCTGCTTTCGAAACGCAACTCGGCTAGAATGCAGAAATCCAGTCATAAAAATCTGCTTTGAAAGGCCTTTGTGTAGGCGAAAATGTGAGGGTGGTCTCTAAAATAAAACACTTGTATGGTTGCACTATATTTATTGACCGAAAGAATGTTTGTTTTAGTATTGCTGGAATCACTGAATCTTATTGTCATCGATACGTGTAATTCGAATGACTGCAGGGTTTTACACAAATAACTGTTACAATTATAAGAAGGTTTGAGCTTCGTTACAAAGGGAGTATTAACGGTACGGAAGAACGGTATGTTTGCTCGAGTACTTGGTTGCTACTACTGATGAATGTTACAATTACGATTTATAAGAAGATTTTACTTTCGTTACAAAAAGGAGAGAACGCTACGGTGAGAACGTGTATGTTGTTCGGGCGCTTGGTTGCTACTACTTGGATGTTACTGTTACGATTTATAAGAAGTTTTTACCTCCGTTATAAAAAGGAGAGCTGCGGTGAGAACGTGTTTGCAGTTCGGGCGCTTGATTGCTACTACTGAGGTGGTCATGCGTGCAATACAATTGCAGGGATGAACAAATATGACAGGGGCGTACTAAGTAAAAGAAAGAATTGTTGGCGGCAATTTTGAAAAAGTGTAAACATAATAAATAAACATATTGCAATTCTAAACATAGCCCGCGGGTTGAAATAGCATATTTCAAAAATACTTAAAACTAATATCAAATGGGTTAAATGATTCAAAATAAGTGCAAAGAAATTAGAATTGTACAAGATTATAAAAAAAATGAAACACAAAACATGAATTCTAAACTAAGACCTAAGAAAAAACATGTAACATAAATAGAAATTCGATAAAGTAAAAACAAGTAATGTTCTAAAACGAAAGCGACAATCACTGCAGCTTTTAGGAAAGCTTATCACAAAAAAAGCTCTATGAAATTCACAACACTTCCGCACTAGGTAGTGGGCAAAGCTTTGAAAAAGCTCTCTTCAAGATGCCGGTAGTTGTTTGAAGTGTAGCGACTCGATTGATGCCATCGACACCAGGATGTACCTTGATGACTCGACCAAGTTTCCACTTGAGCGGCGGTAAGTTGTCTTCCTTAATGAGGACTAGAGAATCGTTGGTTAAGTCGGAATGATGTGCCTTCCATTTAACCCGTTGCTGTAGCTCAGAAATGTATTCCTTGCTCCAGCGTTTCCATAGATGTTGTAAGTGCCTTTGGATTGTCTGAAATTGATCCAAACGGTTTTCCGCTATGAGCGTGACATCTGGATCCGGAAGTGCAGATAGGGAGCGTCCAACCAAAAAGTGTCCTGGGGTTAACGGCTGCAAGTCGTTGGGATCAGAGGACAGTGGGGAAATGGGACGAGAATTAAGGACGGATTCTACTTGGTAAAGCAAAGTACAAAATTCTTCATACGTGAAAACATGATTACCAATGACTCTTTTTAAGTGTGATTTACACGACTTAATGCCAGCTTCCCAGAGTCCGCCAAAATGGGGGCTGTGGGCAGGAATGAAGTTCCAGTTTATTCCTTGATTGGCCACAAGTTCAGAAATATTTGATTCGTTTATCTTTAAAAATTTACCTAGTTCGAGCAACTGATGGTTAGCTCCTACAAAATTTGTGCCGTTATCGGAGTAAATTTGTAGTGGTTTTCCACGTCTAGCGATAAATCGTTTCAACGATAGCATAAATAGTTCAGTTGACAAACCGGTAACTAGTTCGAGATGCACAGCCTTGGTAGCAAAACAAACATACAAACAAAGATATGATTTGGTGATCTTTGAGCCACGACCTTTACGATCCTTAATAAGTATAGGACCAGCATAGTCAATACCAGTGTGAAAGAAAGGAAAGGTAGATTCAATGCGAGCTGCAGGTAAGTTTCCCATAATAGGTTGAGTTACCTTAGGTGAAACGCGAAAGCAAGTGACACATTGATGCACAGTTTGTTTGACTAAGTTTCTACCGGAAGTGATCCAAAATCTGTCACGTAAAGTAGACAGTAAGAGCTGAGGACCTGCGTGAAGCATTCTAAGATGTTCACGCGACACTAAAAGTTTAGATAAGTGGTGCTTTCCAGATAATATAAGCGGATGGATTTTATCATGTGAGTAAAAAGAATTGCTAAGTCGTCCGCCTACACGCATTAAACCATTAGAGTCGATAAAAGGATTGAAACTGATTAACGATGAAGATGATTTCAAAGGTAATCCCTTCTTGATTAGTTTAACTTCTGTGCGGAACGACTCGAATTGTGAAATTTTCATCAACAAGTTAAAAGAAGTTTTAATTTCCATAGCTGTTAAAGGACCGCAAATACGTTCTTCCCTGTGCATAGAACAATTTTTCCTAAAACGCAGACAATAAGCTACAATTCTTTCAAGCTTTGTCAAGTTGGAGTAGTTTTCAAATTTGAGTGAGTCTTGCACAGTGGTAGCGAATGTTTGAGATTCCTTTTTAAATTCCGGTAGTTCGGTAGGGCAAAATTTGGGATTTGGCCATAAATTTTCATTCTCAAGAAGCCACGATGGACCGTTCCACCATAAGACGGAATCCTTTAGTACTTGAGGAGTAGTTCCTCTTGAAAGGAGATCGGCAGGATTGAATTTTGTCGGAACATGGCGCCATACTGCATCCAAAGTGAGATCTTGGATGTCAGCAACACGATTGCAAACAAAGGTTTTAAGTAAATTGGGGCTGGTTTTTAGCCATCCTAGCACGATAGTGGAATCTGACCATAAAAAGCATGAGGATGTTTTCAAAATTAGAGATTTTTTAACTTGAACTAACAGTTTGCTTAAAAGCAAAGCTCCACAAAGTTCCAATTTCGGTATCGTAGTTGGCCTTAAGGGTGCAACTTTAGACTTGGCACATAATAAGTTGACAAAAATTTCGTTGTTGTTGCTAATTGAACGAAGATATACGCAGGCGCCATAACCGTTAATAGAGGCGTCGCAAAAGCCATGGATTTGAACATCCGTAGGGCTTGCGCATGTAACGTGCCTTGGAATTTTGAGTTCATTTAAGTTGGAAATTTCGGTACGATAAGAGAGCCATTTAGTTTCAATTTCGTTTGGAACGACGTCATCCCAACCAAGTTTTTCTAGCCACAATTTTTGCATGAAAGTCTTTGCCACAAAGGTGCAAGGCGTAAGTAGGCCGAGTGGATCAAAGATTTGAGCAATTTCGGACAACATTTGGCGCTTAGTGATTTTTTCATTAGAAAGATCGGAAATTGAAAACATGAAATGGTCGGTTTGGAAAAACCAAGTTAATCCTAAAGTGCGTGAGGATTCGCGGTCTCCAAATTCAAGAATGCCTGGATGAACGTCGACGTCTGGAATATCAACCAATACTTCAGGATTGTTGGAAATCCATTTGCGAAGTTTGAAACATCCAGATTTTAAGGTGTTAGATAATTTTATGCAAAGTTTTTTAGCATCATCAATGCTATCTGCACCGCTAAGCAGATCGTCAACATAAAAATCCTTTTTAATGATTTCAGATATTTCTGGCAAAGAGCGTTCGCAATCGATGCCTACCTGTATTAAGGAACGTATAGCGAGATATGAAGCCGATGCGGTGCCATAAGTAACGGTGTTTAAGTTGTATATTTGTATGGGATCGGTAGGTGCAAATCTCCATAAAATTCTTTGCAAAACACGTTGTTTGGGTTCGATAAGAATTTGCCTATACATTTTCTCAATGTCGGCTGCTATTGCGTAAGTGTGTTGACGAAAACGCATGAGAACGGTAAATAAATCGGATTGGATCGTAGGGCCAATCATTTGTAAACTGTTTAATGAATGTCCTGTAGTGGTGGAAGAGGACCCATTGAAAACTACGCGAAGTTTAGTAGTTAAACTATCTAATTTTTGTACTCCGTGATGCGGAAGATAATAAGCGGGATTGATTTTACTGTTGTCCAAAGACATGTGACCCAAGTCTAAATATTCCTGTATAAAGTTAGAATAACTTATTTGTAAGTCGGGATTGGTTTGTAATCGCCGTTCCAGAGAAAGGAATCTTTTTTGAGCGGTAGAAAAAGAATCTCCCAAAACCGTGGGAGGTTCCTTAAAGGGAATCGATACAATAAATCGCCCGTTGGCGTCGCGATGAGTGTTGGCAATGTAGTGAGCTTCGCAAGCATTTTCTTCCGACGATAATACCTTTTCAGTAGGGTAATTGTCAATTTCCCAAAATCGCGTTAACTGATTTTGTAGATCATTGGAAATGCTGAGGTGGCATTGAACTTGATTGTTCAAATGCGAGCCGGTAGGACCTGAAATAATCCAACCAAGATAAGTTTTCTGTAAAATTGGTAAGCCGATACCTAATTTTATTTGACCAATACAAAGTAGTTCGAAAAATAATGGAGAGCCTATGAGGATGTCAATTTCTCCGGATTTCTCAAAGTTGGGATCGGATAAATAAATGTCTTGCGGTATTTCGAAATTGTTCAGCTTCATACTAAAGCTAGGAACGCTACCTGTTATCTGATCTAAAACGAGACACGATAATTTGATTCTAAAGTTTGAATGGTTTGCGTGCAGTTCTAAATCGCATTTGGATTTTATTTGAGTATTGGAGCTGTTCAAACCAGAGACTGACACGTTAGCACTTGTAGTGCTCAAATTGAATTTATTACAAATATTTGTTTTTATGAAATTTGATTGTGAACCTGAATCCAATAGTATTCTCACAGTATGGTAATTTCCTAAAGAGTCCTGTAGCTTAGCGGTAGCTGTAGGTAGCAAAACTTGTGTGGTTGTTGAACAGAATGCAGATACAACTTGTGTTATTACATCGATATGAGGATCTGGAATTACTGCAGGAACTGCGGTAACTGGTTCGGCAGAATTTAATTTACGAGACGATATGTGGAGCAAGGTGTGATGCTTTGAATTGCATAATCTACATGTATACTTGGAGGTACACTGCGGTTGAAAGTGATTACGTGACAAACAATTAAAACAAGCTTTTAGTTCTTTTATCTTTTCAGATCTTTGATCTGCTGTGAGGTCCGTGAATTGCTCACATCGGCTAATACTATGCTCGCCGTTGCAAAGTATGCAAGACGGATTGGTAGTTACAAATGATTTGGTGTGATATTTAGGCTTATCGTGAGTTGGTTTCACTATTTGCCTTCGTTCGATATTTTCTAATAAATTAGAGTGATTAGTGAGAAAATCTTTAAACTCTTGTAGGGTAGGCATTTCTGTGGTGCTTTTATTTAAGCTGTATTCCCACTGCTTTATTGTTGAAAAATGCAATTTGTTCGAGATAAGATACACAATGAGAGTGTCGAAAAGTTTGTCGGTAGTCGAGAGAGATTTCAGGGCAGAGACATGTTTGGATAAAGTATCATTAATTTTTCTTAAATCGCGAGATGATTCTTTCTGTTGAACTTCAAGTTCGATAATCGAATTTAAGTGATTTTTGATAATTAATCTGGGTTGATCAAATCGTGCAGTCAATGTGTCCCAAGCTATGCTGTAGTTTTCGGCCGTGAAACTCAGAGAAGTTATCACATCTGTGGCTGCGCCCGTTAAACTCGCTTTAAGATAGTGGAGTTTTTGTACCTCATTTAATTGATCATTTTCATGAATTAAGCTTAAGAAAATGTTTTTGAATTCTAACCAAGATTGTGATTCTCCGTTGAACTTAGTTAGGTTTATTTTCGGTAAACTTATGAACGATTTTTGTAAATTATGATTTTGGTTCAATAATCGATTCTGATTGATATTATTTAACTGATTAATTATTGCGCTAGAGTGCGGTACGGTTAAAGCATTTGAATTAATCGAATTGTGATGGTTCGAACCTACATTTGAGTGAGCTGAACTGTGGACGGAACCATTTGGAGAACTTCGCCCTGACATATTAATTTTATGCGTATGAATGTTAATTAAATCTTTAGCAATGCTAATTTGTTCGCAATAAGTGTCTTCAAATTTTTGTAAATGAACTTCCTCGGATGAATCTTCGTCATCCAGCGTTTCGACAATTTGAAAGTGAATAATTTTAAATTCTTTTAATAACGGCACAATGATTTCTAATCTTATTTTTAATGACTCGATAAATTGGCTAGGAACGATAGGTGAAGATTCAATTAAATCTTTATTTTTGGTTATGAAAGTTTCGAATCGAGTTAAGTCTCTTTTCAATTGAGTTCTGACTTTCTTTAATTGATCCATGGCTATAAAAATGATTGATAATTGGATCGATAATGTAAATAAATGCAAATATTGACTTGAAAAATGTCAATTTTTAAATGTAAACAATGTATTTTAAATTTGATTTGTAAATAGAAAACTGTAATATTGATTTTAGATCGATAAAATAAAAGGCAACTGTAATGCCGATAAATTGCGTGCACTTTGCTAAACCAAGCAGGAACCTGTAAAGGAATGTAAGTAGGGATGCAATTTTTACCCGTCGTCGTTGGCTTCGCTTGTAGTACGAACCCTGTGAGAGGCTAGCAAAATGGACGGCTGCCGTTGTGGATATTACCCTGTTTGGAGGCTTTAAATGGCGGCGGCTTCACTTTGGTTTTGGCGGCAATAGGATTTTTAATTTTAATTAGTTGACCGTTTTCACAAACGTTCACTTGGGAATCAATTTGCTAATTGCTCGATCTCGTAATTAAAATACCTGTAATGCTGATGATTCGGTAATCGGCAATATTACCATGAACTGTTGATTTCCTTGGTTGCTGGAAATCCGGAACTCGAAGGACCAAATGTTAGCTTCGTTGGTTTGAAAGTTCGAAAAGCTGCTTTCGAAACGCAACTCGGCTAGAATGCAGAAATCCAGTCATAAAAATCTGCTTTGAAAGGCCTTTGTGTAGGCGAAAATGTGAGGGTGGTCTCTAAAATAAAACACTTGTATGGTTGCACTATATTTATTGACCGAAAGAATGTTTGTTTTAGTATTGCTGGAATCACTGAATCTTATTGTCATCGATACGTGTAATTCGAATGACTGCAGGGTTTTACACAAATAACTGTTACAATTATAAGAAGGTTTGAGCTTCGTTACAAAGGGAGTATTAACGGTACGGAAGAACGGTATGTTTGCTCGAGTACTTGGTTGCTACTACTGATGAATGTTACAATTACGATTTATAAGAAGATTTTACTTTCGTTACAAAAAGGAGAGCTGCGGTGAGAACGTGTTTGCAGTTCGGGCGCTTGATTGCTACTACTGAGGTGGTCATGCGTGCAATACAATTGCAGGGATGAACAAATATGACAGGGGCGTACTAAGTAAAAGAAAGAATTGTTGGCGGCAATTTTGAAAAAGTGTAAACATAATAAATAAACATATTGCAATTCTAAACAAACTTATAGAACAGATGTAGTTAATTTAGAGTTTTTAATTTTAAACTATTAACAAAATGCAGATCTTCAAGTAAATAACTTATAGAACAAAAGTAGATATTTTAGAGTTTTCTATTTTAAACTATTAACAACATTCTGATCTTCAAGTAAATAACTTATAGAACAAAAGTAGTTATTTTAGGGTTTTCAATTTTAAACTATTAGCAAAATTCTGATCTTCAAGAGAATAACTTAAAGAACTAAAGTATTAGTTAGAAGATTTTGATTTTAAATTGCTACAAAATTCTGTTCTTCAAGTAAATAACTTATAGAACAAAAGTAGTTATTTTAGAGTTTTCAATTTTAAACTATTAACAATATTCTGATCTTCTAGTAAATAACTTATAGAACAGAAGTAGTTAATTTAGAGTTTTTAATTTTAAACTATTAACAAAATGCAGATCTTCAAGTAAATAACTTATAGAACAAAAGTAGTTATTTTAGGGTTTTCAATTTTAAACTATTAACAAAATACTGATCTTCATGTAAATAACTTATAGAACAGAAGTAGTTAATTTAGAGTTTTTAATTTTAAACTATTAACAAAATGCAGATCTTCAAGTAAATAACTTATAGAACAAAAGTAGTTATTTTAGGGTTTTCATATTTAAACTATTAACAAAATTCTGATCTTCAAGTAAATAACTTAAAGAACTAAAGTATTAGTAAGAAGATTTTGATTTTAAATTGCTACAAAATTCTGTTCTTCACGTAAATAACTTATAGAACAGAAGTAGTTAATTTAGAGTTTTTAATTTTAAACTATTAACAAAATTCTGATCTTCAAGTAAATAACTTAAGGAACTAAAGTATTAGTTAGAAGATTTTTATTTTATATTGCTACAAAATTCTGTTCTTCAAGTACATAACTTATAGAACAAAAGTAGTTATTTTAGAGTTTTCAATTTTAAACTATTAATATCATTCTGATCTTCAAGTAAATAACTTATAGAACAGAAGTAGGTAATTTAGAGTTTTTAATGCTAAACTATTAACAAAATGCAAATCTTCAAGTAAATAACTTATAGAACAAAAGTAGTTATTTTAGGGTTTTCAATTTTAAACTATTAACAAAATTCTGATCTTCAAGTAAATAACTTATAGAACAGAAGTAGTTATTTTAGAGTTTTCTATTTTAAGCTATTAACAACATTCTGATCTTCAAGTAAATAACTTATAGAACAGAAGTAGTTAATTTAGAGTTTTCAATTTTAAACTATTAACAAAATTCTGATCTTCAAGTAAATAACTTATAGAACAAAAGTAGTTATTTTAGAGTTTTCTATTTTAAACTATTAACAACATTCTGATCTTCAAGTAAATAACTTATAGAACAAAAGTAGTTATTTTAGGGTTTTCAATTTTAAACTATTAGCAAAATTCTGATCTTCAAGAAAATAACTTAAAGAACTAAAGTATTAGTTAGAAGATTTTAATTTTAAATTGCTACAAAATTCTGTTCTTCAAGTAAATAACTTATAGAACAAAAGTAGTTATTTTAGAGTTTTCAATTTTAAACTATTAACAATATTCTGATCTTCAAGTAAATAACTTATAGAACAGAAGTAGTTAATTTAGAGTTTTTAATTTTAAACTATTAACAAAATGCAGATCTTCAAGTAAATAACTTATAGAACAAAAGTAGTTATTTTAGGGTTTACAATTTTAAACTATTAACAAAATACTGATTTTCATGTAAATAACTTATAGAACAGATGTAGTTAATTTATAGTTTTTAATTTTAAACTATTAACAAAATTCTGATCTTCAAGTAAATATCTTAAGGAACTAAAGTATTAGTTAGAAGATTTTGATTTTAAATTGCTACAAAATTCTGTTCTTCAAGTAAATAACTTATAGAACAAAAGTAGTTATTTTAGAGTTTTCAATTTTAAACTAATAACAAAATGCAGATCTTCAAGTAAATAACTTATAGAACAAACGCAGTTATTTTAGTATTTTCAATTTTGAACTTTTACCAAAATTCTGATCTTCAAGTAAATAACTTAAAGAACTAAAGTATTAGTTTAAAGATTTTGATTTTTAATTGTCTACATATTTCTGTTCTTTAAGTAAATAACTAAAAGAACAAAACTAGTTAGATTATAGCTATAATTTTAAACTATTAACAAAATGCAGATCTTCAAGTAAATAACTTATAGAACAAAAGTAGTTATCTTAAGGTTTTCAATTTTAAACCATCAACAAAATTCTGATCTTCATGTAAATAACTTATAGAACAGAAGTAGTTAATTTAGAGTTTTTAATTTTAAACTATTAACAAAATGCAGATCTTCAAGTAAATAACTTATAGAACAAAAGTAGTTATTTTAGGGTTTTCAATTTTAAACTGTTAGCCAAATTCTGATCTTCAAGTAAATAACTTAAAGAACTAAAGTATTAGTTAGAAGATTTTGGTTTTAAATTGCTACAAAATTCTGTTCTTCAAGTAAATAACTTATAGAACAAAAGTAGTTATTTTAGAGTTTTCAATTTTAAACTATTAACAATATTCTGATCTTCAAGTAAATAACTTATAGAACAAAAGTAGTTATTTTAGGGTTTACAATTTTAAACTATTAACAAAATACTGATCTTCATGTAAATAACTTATAGAACAGAAGTAGTTAATTTAGAGTTTTTAATTTTAAACTATTAACAAAATGCAAATCTTCAAGTAAATAACTTATAGAACAAAAGTAGTTATTTTAGGGTTTTCAATTTTAAACTATTAACAAAATTCTGATCTACAGGTAAATAACTTAAGGAACTAAAGTATTAGTTAGAAGATTTTGATTTTAAATTGCTACAAAATTCTGTTCTTCAAGTAAATAACTTATAGAACAAAGGAGTTATTTTAGAGTTTTCAATTTTAAACTATTAATAACATTCTGATCTTCAAGTAAATAACTTATAGACCAGAAGTAGTTAATTTAGAGTTTTTAATTTTAAACTATTAACAAAATGCTGATCTTCAAGTAAATAACTTATAGAACAGAAGTAGTTAATTTAGAGTTTTTAATTTTAAACTAATAACAAAATGCAGATCTTCAAGTTAATAACTTATAGAATAAAAGTAGTAATTTTAGGGTTTTCAATTTAAAACTATTAACAAAATTCTGATCTTCAAGTAAATAACTTATAGAACAGAAGTAGTTAATTTAGAGTTTTTAATTTTAAACTATTAACAAAATCCAGATCTTCAAGTAAATAACTTATAGAACAAAACTAGTTATATTAGTATTATCAATTTTGAATTATTAACAAAATTCTGATCTTCAAGTAAATAACTTATAGAACAAAAGTAGTTATTTTAGGGTTTTCAATTTTAAACTATTAGCAAAATTCGGATCTTCAAGTAAATAACTTATAGAACAAAAGTAGTTATTTTAGGGTTTTCAATTTTAAACTATCAACAAAATTCTGATCTTCATGTAAAAAACTTATAGAACAGAAGTAGTTAATTTAGAGTTTTTAATTTTAAACTATTAACAAAATGCAGATCCTCAAGTAAATAACTTATAGAACAAAAGTAGTTATTTTAGGGTTTTCAATTTTAAACTATTAAAAACATTCTGATCTTCAAGTAAATAACTTATAGAACAGAAGTAGTTAATTTAGAGTTTTTAATTTTAAACTATTAACAAAATGCAGATCTTCAAGTAAATAACTTATAGAACAAAAGTAGTTATTTTAGGGTTTCCAATTTTAACCTGTTAGCAAAATTCAGATCTTCAAGTAAATAACTTAAAGACCTAAAGTATTAGTTAGAAGATTTTGGTTTTAAATTGCTACAAAATTCTGTTCTTCAAGTAAATAACTTATAGAACAAAAGTAGATATTTTAGAGTTTTCAATTTTAAACTATCAACAAAATTCTGATCTTTATGTACATAACTTATAGAACAGAAGTAGTTAATTTAGAGTTTTTAATTTTAAACTATTAACAAAATCCAGATCTTCAAGTAAATAACTTATAGAACAAACGTAGTTATTTTAGTATTTTCAATTTTGAACTATTAACAAAATTCTGATCTTCAAGTAAATAACTTATAGAACAAAAGTAGTTATTTTAGGGTTTTCAATTTTAAACAATTAGCAAAATTCTGATCTTCAAGTAAATAACTTATAGAACAAATGTAGTTATTTTAGGGTTTTCAATTTTAAACTATCAACAAAATTATGATCTTCTTGTAAATAACTTATAGAACAGAAGTAGTTAATTTAGAGTTTTTCAATTTAAACTATTAACAAAATGCAGATCCTCAAGTAAATAACTTATAGAACAAAAGTAGTTATTTTAGGGTTTTCAATTTTAAATTATTAAAAACATTCTGATCTTCAAGTAAATAACTTATAGAACAGAAGTAGTTAATTTAGAGTTTTTAATTTTAAACTATTAACAAAATGCAGATCTTCAAGTAAATAACTTATAGAACAAAAGTAGTTATTTTAGGGTTTTCAATTTTAAACTGTTAGCAAAATTCAGATCTTCAAGTAAATAACTTAAAGACCTAAAGTATTAGTTAGAAGATTTTGGTTTTAAATTGCTACAAAATTCTGTTCTTCAAGTAAATAACTTATAGAACAAAAGTAGTTATTTTAGAGTTTTCAATTTTAAACTATTAACAATATTCTGATCTTCAAGTAAATAACTTATAGAACAAAAGTAGTTATTTTAGGGTTTACAATTTTAAACTATTAACAAAATACTGATCCTTATGTAAATAACTTATAGCACAGAAGTAGTTAACTTAGAGTTTTTAATTTTAAACTATTAACAAAATGCAGATCTTCAAGTAAATAACTTATAGAACAAAAGTAGTTATTTTAGGGTTTTCAATTTTAAACTAATAACAAAATGCAGATCTTCAAGTAAATAACTTATAGAACAAACGCAGTTATTTTAGTATTTTCAATTTTGAACTTTTACCAAAATTCTGATCTTCAAGTAAATAACTTAAAGAACTAAAGTATTAGTTTAAAGATTTTGATTTTTAATTGTCTACATATTTCTGTTCTTTAAGTAAATAACTAAAAGAACAAAACTAGTTAGATTATAGCTATAATTTTAAACTATTAACAAAATGCAGATCTTCAAGTAAATAACTTATAGAACAAAAGTAGTTATCTTAAGGTTTTCAATTTTAAACCATCAACAAAATTCTGATCTTCATGTAAATAACTTATAGAACAGAAGTAGTTAATTTAGAGTTTTTAATTTTAAACTATTAACAAAATGCAGATCTTCAAATAAATAACTTATAGAACAAAAGTAGTTATTTTAGGGTTTTCAATTTTAAACTGTTAGCCAAATTCTGATCTTCAAGTAAATAACTTAAAGAACTAAAGTATTAGTTAGAAGATTTTGGTTTTAAATTGCTACAAAATTCTGTTCTTCAAGTAAATAACTTATAGAACAAAAGTAGTTATTTTAGAGTTTTCAATTTTAAACTATTAACAATATTCTGATCTTCAAGTAAATAACTTATAGAACAAAAGTAGTTATTTTAGGGTTTACAATTTTAAACTATTAACAAAATACTGATCTTCATGTAAATAACTTATAGAACAGAAGTAGTTAATTTAGAGTTTTTAATTTTAAACTATTAACAAAATCCAGATCTTCAAGTAAATAACTTATAGAACAAACGTAGTTATTTTAGTATTTTCAATTTTGAACTATTAACAAAATTCTGATCTTCAAGTAAATAACTTATAGAACAAAAGTAGTTATTTTAGGGTTTTCAATTTTAAACAATTAGCAAAATTCTGATCTTCAAGTAAATAACTTATAGAACAAATGTAGTTATTTTAGGGTTTTCAATTTTAAACTATCAACAAAATTATGATCTTCTTGTAAATAACTTATAGAACAGAAGTAGTTAATTTAGAGTTTTTCAATTTAAACTATTAACAAAATGCAGATCCTCAAGTAAATAACTTATAGAACAAAAGTAGTTATTTTAGGGTTTTCAATTTTAAATTTTTAAAAACATTCTGATCTTCAAGTAAATAACTTATAGAACAGAAGTAGTTAATTTAGAGTTTTTAATTTTAAACTATTAACAAAATGCAGATCTTCAAGTAAATAACTTATAGAACAAAAGTAGTTATTTTAGGGTTTTCAATTTTAAACTGTTAGCAAAATTCAGATCTTCAAGTAAATAACTTAAAGACCTAAAGTATTAGTTAGAAGATTTTGGTTTTAAATTGCTACAAAATTCTGTTCTTCAAGTAAATAACTTATAGAACAAAAGTAGTTATTTTAGAGTTTTCAATTTTAAACTATTAACAATATTCTGATCTTCAAGTAAATAACTTATAGAACAAAAGTAGTTATTTAAGGTTTACAATTTTAAACTATTAACAAAATACTGATCCTTATGTAAATAACTTATAGCACAGAAGTAGTTAATTTAGAGTTTTTAATTTTAAACTATTAACAAAATGCAGATCTTCAAGTAAATAACTTATAGAACAAAAGTAGTTATTTTAGGGTTTTCAATTTTAAACTAATAACAAAATGCAGATCTTCAAGTAAATAACTTATAGAACAAACGCAGTTATTTTAGTATTTTCAATTTTGAACTTTTACCAAAATTCTGATCTTCAAGTAAATAACTTAAAGAACTAAAGTATTAGTTTACAGATTTTGATTTTTAATTGTCTACATATTTCTGTTCTTTAAGTAAATAACTAAAAGAACAAAACTAGTTAGATTATAGCTATAATTTTAAACTATTAACAAAATGCAGATCTTCAAGTAAATAACTTATAGAACAAAAGTAGTTATCTTAAGGTTTTCAATTTTAAACCATCAACAAAATTCTGATCTTCATGTAAATAACTTATAGAACAGAAGTAGTTAATTTAGAGTTTTTAATTTTAAACTATTAACAAAATGCAGATCTTCAAGTAAATAACTTATAGAACAAAAGTAGTTATTTTAGGGTTTTCAATTTTAAACTGTTAGCCAAATTCTGATCTTCAAGTAAATAACTTAAAGAACTAAAGTATTAGTTAGAAGATTTTGGTTTTAAATTGCTACAAAATTCTGTTCTTCAAGTAAATAACTTATAGAACAAAAGTAGTTATTTTTGAGTTTTCAATTTTAAACTATTAACAATATTCTGATCTTCAAGTAAATAACTTATAGAACAAAAGTAGTTATTTTAGGGTTTACAATTTTAAACTATTAACAAAATACTGATCTTCATGTAAATAACTTATAGAACAGAAGTAGTTAATTTAGAGTTTTTAATTTTAAACTATTAACAAAATGCAGATCTTCAAGTAAATAACTTATAGAACAAAAGTAGTTATTTTAGGGTTTTCAATTTTAAACTATTAACAAAATTCTGATCTACAGGTAAATAACTTAAGGAACTAAAGTATTAGTTAGAAGATTTTGATTTTAAATTGCTACAAAATTCTGTTCTTCAAGTAAATAACTTATAGAACAAAGGAGTTATTTTAGAGTTTTCAATTTTAAACTATTAATAACATTCTGATCTTCAAGTAAATAACTTATAGACCAGAAGTAGTTAATTTAGAGTTTTTAATTTTAAACTATTAACAAAATGCTGATCTTCAAGTAAATAACTTATAGAACAAAAGTAGTTATTTTAGAGTTTTCAATTTTAAACTATTAACAATATTCTGATCTTCAAGTAAATAACTTATAGAACAAAAGTAGTTATTTTAGGGTTTACAATTTTAAACTATTAACAAAATACTGATCTTCATGTAAATAACTTATAGCACAGAAGTAGTTAATTTAGAGTTTTTAATTTTAAACTATTAACAAAATGCAGATCTTCAAGTAAATAACTTATAGAACAAAAGTAGTTATTTTAGGGTTTTCAATTTTAAACTAATAACAAAATGCAGATCTTCAAGTAAATAACTTATAGAACAAACGCAGTTATTTTAGTATTTTCAATTTTGAACTTTTACCAAAATTCTGATCTTCAAGTAAATAACTTAAAGAACTAAAGTATTAGTTTAAAGATTTTGATTTTTAATTGTCTACATATTTCTGTTCTTTAAGTAAATAACTAAAAGAACAAAACTAGTTAGATTATAGCTATAATTTTAAACTATTAACAAAATGCAGATCTTCAAGTAAATAACTTATAGAACAAAAGTAGTTATCTTAAGGTTTTCAATTTTAAACCATCAACAAAATTCTGATCTTCATGTAAATAACTTATAGAACAGAAGTAGTTAATTTAGAGTTTTTAATTTTAAACTATTAACAAAATGCAGATCTTCAAGTAAATAACTTATAGAACAAAAGTAGTTATTTTAGGGTTTTCAATTTTAAACTGTTAGCCAAATTCTGATCTTCAAGTAAATAACTTAAAGAACTAAAGTATTAGTTAGAAGATTTTGGTTTTAAATTGCTACAAAATTCTGTTCTTCAAGTAAATAACTTATAGAACAAAAGTAGTTATTTTAGAGTTTTCAATTTTAAACTATTAACAATATTCTGATCTTCAAGTAAATAACTTATAGAACAAAAGTAGTTATTTTAGGGTTTACAATTTTAAACTATTAACAAAATACTGATCTTCATGTAAATAACTTATAGAACAGAAGTAGTTAATTTAGAGTTTTTAATTTTAAACTATTAACAAAATGCAGATCTTCAAGTAAATAACTTATAGAACAAAAGTAGTTATTTTAGGGTTTTCAATTTTAAACTATTAACAAAATTCTGATCTACAGGTAAATAACTTAAGGAACTAAAGTATTAGTTAGAAGATTTTGATTTTAAATTGCTACAAAATTCTGTTCTTCAAGTAAATAACTTATAGAACAAAGGAGTTATTTTAGAGTTTTCAATTTTAAACTATTAATAACATTCTGATCTTCAAGTAAATAACTTATAGACCAGAAGTAGTTAATTTAGAGTTTTTAATTTTAAACTATTAACAAAATGCTGATCTTCAAGTAAATAACTTATAGAACAGAAGTAGTTAATTTAGAGTTTTTAATTTTAAACTAATAACAAAATGCAGATCTTCAAGTTAATAACTTATAGAATAAAAGTAGTAATTTTAGGGTTTTCAATTTAAAACTATTAACAAAATTCTGATCTTCAAGTAAATAACTTATAGAACAGAAGTAGTTAATTTAGAGTTTTTAATTTTAAACTATTAACAAAATCCAGATCTTCATGTAAAAAACTTATAGAACAGAAGTAGTTAATTTAGAGTTTTTAATTTTAAACTATTAACAAAATGCAGATCCTCAAGTAAATAACTTATAGAACAAAAGTAGTTATTTTAGGGTTTTCAATTTTAAACTATTAAAAACATTCTGATCTTCAAGTAAATAACTTATAGAACAGAAGTAGTTAATTTAGAGTTTTTAATTTTAAACTATTAACAAAATGCAGATCTTCAAGTAAATAACTTATAGAACAAAAGTAGTTATTTTAGGGTTTCCAATTTTAACCTGTTAGCAAAATTCAGATCTTCAAGTAAATAACTTAAAGACCTAAAGTATTAGTTAGAAGATTTTGGTTTTAAATTGCTACAAAATTCTGTTCTTCAAGTAAATAACTTATAGAACAAAAGTAGATATTTTAGAGTTTTCAATTTTAAACTATCAACAAAATTCTGATCTTCATGTACATAACTTATAGAACAGAAGTAGTTAATTTAGAGTTTTTAATTTTAAACTATTAACAAAATCCAGATCTTCAAGTAAATAACTTATAGAACAAACGTAGTTATTTTAGTATTTTCAATTTTGAACTATTAACAAAATTCTGATCTTCAAGTAAATAACTTATAGAACAAAAGTAGTTATTTTAGGGTTTTCAATTTTAAACAATTAGCAAAATTCTGATCTTCAAGTAAATAACTTATAGAACAAATGTAGTTATTTTAGGGTTTTCAATTTTAAACTATCAACAAAATTATGATCTTCTTGTAAATAACTTATAGAACAGAAGTAGTTAATTTAGAGTTTTTCAATTTAAACTATTAACAAAATGCAGATCCTCAAGTAAATAACTTATAGAACAAAAGTAGTTATTTTAGGGTTTTCAATTTTAAACTGTTAGCAAAATTCAGATCTTCAAGTAAATAACTTAAAGACCTAAAGTATTAGTTAGAAGATTTTGGTTTTAAATTGCTACAAAATTCTGTTCTTCAAGTAAATAACTTATAGAACAAAAGTAGTTATTTTAGAGTTTTCAATTTTAAACTATTAACAATATTCTGATCTTCAAGTAAATAACTTATAGAACAAAAGTAGTTATTTTAGGGTTTACAATTTTAAACTATTAACAAAATACTGATCTTCATGTAAATAACTTATAGCACAGAAGTAGTTAATTTAGAGTTTTTAATTTTAAACTATTAACAAAATGCAGATCTTCAAGTAAATAACTTATAGAACAAAAGTAGTTATTTTAGGGTTTTCAATTTTCAACTATTAACAAAATTCTAATCTACAGGTAAATAACTTAAGGAACTAAAGTATTAGTTAGAAGATTTTGATTTTAAATTGCTACAAAATTCTGTTCTTCAAGTAAATAACTTATAGAACAAAAGTAGTTATTTTAGAATTTTCAATTTTAAACTATTAACAAAATTCTGATCTACAGGTAAATAACTTAAGGAACTAAAGTATTAGTTAGAAGATTTTGATTTTAAATTGCTACAAAATTCTGTTCTTCAAGTAAATAACTTATAGAACAAAAGTAGTTATTTTAGAATTTTCAATTTTAAACTATTAACAAAATTCTGATCTACAGGTAAATAACTTAAGGAACTAAAGTATTAGTTAGAAGATTTTGATTTTAAATTGCTACAAAATTCTGTTCTTCAAGTAAATAACTTATAGAACAAAAGTAGTTATTTTAGAATTTTCAATTTTAAACTATTAACAAAATTCTGATCTTCAAGTAAATTACTTATAGACCAGAAGTAGTTAATTTAGAGTTTTTAATTTTAAACTATTAACAAAATGCTGATCTTCGAGTAAATAACTTATAGAACAGAAGTAGTTAATTTAGAGTTTTTAATTTTAAACTAATAACAAAATGCAGATCTTCAAGTAAATAACTTATAGAATAAAAGTAGTTATTTTAGGGTTTTCAATTTAAAACTATTAACAAAATTCTGATCTTCAAGTAAATAACTTATAGAACAGAAGTAGTTAATTTAGAGTTTTTAATTTTAAACTATTAACAAAATCCAGATCTTCAAGTAAATAACTTATAGAACAAACGTAGTTATATTAGTATTTTCAATTTTGAACTATTAACAAAATTCTGATCTTCAAGTAAATAACTTATAGAACAAAAGTAGTTATTTTAGGATTTTCAATTTTAAACTATTAGCAAAATTCTGATCCTTAAGTAAATAACTTATAGAACAAAAGTAGTTATTTTAGGGTTTTCAATTTTAAACTATCAACAAAATTCTGATCTTCATGTAAATAACTTATAGAACAGAAGTAGTTAATTTAGAGTTTTTAATTTTAAACTATTAACAAAATGCAGATCCTCAAGTAAATAACTTATAGAACAAAAGTAGTTATTTTAGGGTTTTCAATTTTAAACTATCAACAAAATTCTGATCTTCATGTAAATAACTTATAGAACAGAAGTAGTTAATTTAGAGTTTTTAATTTTAAACTATTAACAAAATGCAGATCTTCAAGTAAATAACTTATAGAACAAAAGTAGTTATTTTAGGGTTTTCAATTTTAAACTGTTAGCCAAATTCTGATCTTCAAGTAAATAACTTAAAGAACTAAAGTATTAGTTAGAAGATTTTGGTTTTAAATTGCTACAAAATTCTGTTCTTCAAGTAAATAACTTATAGAACAAAAGTAGTTATTTTAGAGTTTTCAATTTTAAACTATTAACAATATTCTGATCTTCAAGTAAATAACTTATAGAACAAAAGTAGTTATTTTAGGGTTTACAATTTTAAACTATTAACAAAATACTGATCTTCATGTAAATAACTTATAGAACAGAAGTAGTTAATTTAGAGTTTTTAATTTTAAACTATTAACAAAATGCAGATCTTCAAGTAAATAACTTATAGAACAAAAGTAGTTATTTTAGGGTTTTCAATTTTAAACTATTAACAAAATTCTGATCTACAGGTAAATAACTTAAGGAACTAAAGTATTAGTTAGAAGATTTTGATTTTAAATTGCTACAAAATTCTGTTCTTCAAGTAAATAACTTATAGAACAAAGGAGTTATTTTAGAGTTTTCAATTTTAAACTATTAATAACATTCTGATCTTCAAGTAAATAACTTATAGACCAGAAGTAGTTAATTTAGAGTTTTTAATTTTAAACTATTAACAAAATGCTGATCTTCAAGTAAATAACTTATAGAACAGAAGTAGTTAATTTAGAGTTTTTAATTTTAAACTAATAACAAAATGCAGATCTTCAAGTTAATAACTTATAGAATAAAAGTAGTAATTTTAGGGTTTTCAATTTAAAACTATTAACAAAATTCTGATCTTCAAGTAAATAACTTATAGAACAGAAGTAGTTAATTTAGAGTTTTTAATTTTAAACTATTAACAAAATCCAGATCTTCATGTAAAAAACTTATAGAACAGAAGTAGTTAATTTAGAGTTTTTAATTTTAAACTATTAACAAAATGCAGATCCTCAAGTAAATAACTTATAGAACAAAAGTAGTTATTTTAGGGTTTTCAATTTTAAACTATTAAAAACATTCTGATCTTCAAGTAAATAACTTATAGAACAGAAGTAGTTAATTTAGAGTTTTTAATTTTAAACTATTAACAAAATGCAGATCTTCAAGTAAATAACTTATAGAACAAAAGTAGTTATTTTAGGGTTTCCAATTTTAACCTGTTAGCAAAATTCAGATCTTCAAGTAAATAACTTAAAGACCTAAAGTATTAGTTAGAAGATTTTGGTTTTAAATTGCTACAAAATTCTGTTCTTCAAGTAAATAACTTATAGAACAAAAGTAGATATTTTAGAGTTTTCAATTTTAAACTATCAACAAAATTCTGATCTTCATGTACATAACTTATAGAACAGAAGTAGTTAATTTAGAGTTTTTAATTTTAAACTATTAACAAAATCCAGATCTTCAAGTAAATAACTTATAGAACAAACGTAGTTATTTTAGTATTTTCAATTTTGAACTATTAACAAAATTCTGATCTTCAAGTAAATAACTTATAGAACAAAAGTAGTTATTTTAGGGTTTTCAATTTTAAACAATTAGCAAAATTCTGATCTTCAAGTAAATAACTTATAGAACAAATGTAGTTATTTTAGGGTTTTCAATTTTAAACTATCAACAAAATTATGATCTTCTTGTAAATAACTTATAGAACAGAAGTAGTTAATTTAGAGTTTTTCAATTTAAACTATTAACAAAATGCAGATCCTCAAGTAAATAACTTATAGAACAAAAGTAGTTATTTTAGGGTTTTCAATTTTAAACTGTTAGCAAAATTCAGATCTTCAAGTAAATAACTTAAAGACCTAAAGTATTAGTTAGAAGATTTTGGTTTTAAATTGCTACAAAATTCTGTTCTTCAAGTAAATAACTTATAGAACAAAAGTAGTTATTTTAGAGTTTTCAATTTTAAACTATTAACAATATTCTGATCTTCAAGTAAATAACTTATAGAACAAAAGTAGTTATTTTAGGGTTTACAATTTTAAACTATTAACAAAATACTGATCTTCATGTAAATAACTTATAGCACAGAAGTAGTTAATTTAGAGTTTTTAATTTTAAACTATTAACAAAATGCAGATCTTCAAGTAAATAACTTATAGAACAAAAGTAGTTATTTTAGGGTTTTCAATTTTCAACTATTAACAAAATTCTAATCTACAGGTAAATAACTTAAGGAACTAAAGTATTAGTTAGAAGATTTTGATTTTAAATTGCTACAAAATTCTGTTCTTCAAGTAAATAACTTATAGAACAAAAGTAGTTATTTTAGAATTTTCAATTTTAAACTATTAACAAAATTCTGATCTACAGGTAAATAACTTAAGGAACTAAAGTATTAGTTAGAAGATTTTGATTTTAAATTGCTACAAAATTCTGTTCTTCAAGTAAATAACTTATAGAACAAAAGTAGTTATTTTAGAATTTTCAATTTTAAACTATTAACAAAATTCTGATCTTCAAGTAAATTACTTATAGACCAGAAGTAGTTAATTTAGAGTTTTTAATTTTAAACTATTAACAAAATGCTGATCTTCGAGTAAATAACTTATAGAACAGAAGTAGTTAATTTAGAGTTTTTAATTTTAAACTAATAACAAAATGCAGATCTTCAAGTAAATAACTTATAGAATAAAAGTAGTTATTTTAGGGTTTTCAATTTAAAACTATTAACAAAATTCTGATCTTCAAGTAAATAACTTATAGAACAGAAGTAGTTAATTTAGAGTTTTTAATTTTAAACTATTAACAAAATCCAGATCTTCAAGTAAATAACTTATAGAACAAACGTAGTTATATTAGTATTTTCAATTTTGAACTATTAACAAAATTCTGATCTTCAAGTAAATAACTTATAGAACAAAAGTAGTTATTTTAGGATTTTCAATTTTAAACTATTAGCAAAATTCTGATCCTTAAGTAAATAACTTATAGAACAAAAGTAGTTATTTTAGGGTTTTCAATTTTAAACTATCAACAAAATTCTGATCTTCATGTAAATAACTTATAGAACAGAAGTAGTTAATTTAGAGTTTTTAATTTTAAACTATTAACAAAATGCAGATCCTCAAGTAAATAACTTATAGAACAAAAGTAGTTATTTTAGGGTTTTCAATTTTAAACTATTAAAAACATTCTGATCTTCAAGTAAATAACTTATAGAACAGAAGTAGTTAATTTAAAGTTTTTAATTTTAAACTATTAACAAAATGCAGATCTTCAAGTAAATAACTTATAGAACAAAAGTAGTTATTTTAGGGTTTTTAATTTTAAACTGTTAGCAAAATTCAGATCTTCAAGTAAATAACTTAAAGACCTAAAGTATTAGTTAGAAGATTTTGGTTTTAAATTGCTACAAAATTCTGTTCTTCAAGTAAATAACTTATAGAACAAAAGTAGATATTTTAGAATTTTCAATTTTAAACTATTAACAAAATCCAGATCTTCAAGTAAATAACTTATAGAACAAACGTAGTTATTTTAGTATTTTCAATTTTGAACTATTAACAAAATTCTGATCTTCAAGTAAATAACTTATAGAACAAAAGTAGTTATTTTAGAGTTTTCAATTTTAATCTATTAACAATATTCTGATCTTCAAGTAAATAACTTATAGAACAAAAGTAGTTATTTTAGGGTTCACAATTTTAAACTATTAACAAAATACTGATCTTCATGTAAATAACTTATAGAACAGAAGTAGTTAATTTAGAGTTTTTAATTTTAAACTATTAACAATATGCAGATCTTCGAGTAAATAACTTATAGAACAAAAGTAGTTATTTTAGAATTTTCAATTTTAAACTATTAACAAAATTCTGATCTTCAAGTAAATAACTTATAGACCAGAAGTAGTTAATTTAGAGTTTTTAATTTTAAACTATTGACAAAATGCTGATCTTCAAGTAAATAACTTATAGAACAGAAGTAGTTAATTTAGAGTTTTTAATTTTAAACTAATAACAAAATGCAGATCTTCAAGTAAATAACTTATAGAATAAAAGTAGTTATTTTAGGGTTTTCAATTTAAAACTATTAACAAAATTCTGATCTTCAAGTAAATAACTTATAGAACAGAAGTAGTTAATTTAGAGTTTTTAATTTTAAACTATTAACAAAATCCAGATCTTCAAGTAAATAACTTATAGAACAAACGTAGTTATATTAGTATTTTCAATTTTGAACTATTAACAAAATTCTGATCTTCAAGTAAATAACTTATAGAACAAAAGTAGTTATTTTAGGATTTTCAATTTTAAACTATTAGCAAAATTCTGATCCTTAAGTAAATAACTTATAGAACAAAAGTAGTTATTTTAGGGTTTTCAATTTTAAACTATCAACAAAATTCTGATCTTCATGTAAATAACTTATAGAACAGAAGTAGTTAATTTAGAGTTTTTAATTTTAAACTAACAACAAAATGCAGATCCTCAAGTAAATAACTTATAGAACAAAAGTAGTTATTTTAGGGTTTTCAATTTTAAACTATTAAAAACATTCTGATCTTCAAGAAAATTACTTATAGAGCAGAAGTAGTTAATTTAAAGTTTTTAGTTTTAAACTATTAACAAAATGCAGATCTTCAAGTAAATAACTTATAGAACAAAAGTAGTTATTTTAGGGTTTTCAATTTTAAACTATCAACAAAATTCTGATCTTTATGTAAATAACTTATAGAACAGAAGTAGTTAATTTAGAGTTTTTAATTTTAAACTATTAACAAAATCCAGATCTTCAAGTAAATAACTTAAGGAACTAAAGTATTAGTTAGAAGATTTTGATTTTAAATTGCTACAAAATTCTGTTCTTCAAGTAAATAACTTATAGAACAAAAGTAGTTATTTTAGGATTTTCAATTTTAAACTATTAGCAAAATTCTGATCCTTAAGTAAATAACTTATAGAACAAAAGTAGTTATTTTAGGGTTTTCAATTTTAAACTATCAACAAAATTCTGATCTTCATGTAAATAACTTATAGAACAGAAGTAGTTAATTTAGAGTTTTTAATTTTAAACTAACAACAAAATGCAGATCCTCAAGTAAATAACTTATAGAACAAAAGTAGTTATTTTAGGGTTTTCAATTTTAAACTATTAAAAACATTCTGATCTTCAAGAAAATAACTTATAGAACAGAAGTAGTTAATTTAAAGTTTTTAGTTTTAAACTATTAACAAAATGCAGATCTTCAAGTAAATAACTTATAGAACAAAAGTAGTTATTTTAGGGTTTTCAATTTTAAACTGTTAGCAAAATTCAGATCTTCAAGTAAATAACTTAAAGACCTAAAGTATTAGTTAGAAGATTTTGGTTTTAAATTGCTACAAAATTCTGTTCTTCAAGTAAATAACTTATAGAACAAAAGTAGATATTTTAGAGTTTTCAATTTTAAACTATCAACAAAATTCTGATCTTTATGTAAATAACTTATAGAACAGAAGTAGTTAATTTAGAGTATTTAATTTTAAACTATTAACAAAATCCAGATCTTCAAGTAAATAACTTATAGAACAAACGTAGTTATTTTAGTATTTTCAATTTTGAACTATTAACAAAATTCTGATCTTCAAGTAAATAACTTATAGAACAAAAGTAGTTATTTTAGAGTTTTCAATTTTAATCTATTAACAATATTCTGATCTTCAAGTAAATAACTTATAGAACAAAAGTAGTTATTTTAGGGTTTACAATTTTAAACTATTAACAAAATACTGATCTTCATGTAAATAACTTATAGAACAGAAGTAGTTAATTTAGAGTTTTTAATTTTAAACTATTAACAAAAAGCAGATCTTCAAGTAAATAACTTATAGCACAAAAGTAGTTATTTTAGGGTTTTCAATTTTCAACTATTAACATAATTCTGATCTACAGGTAAATAACTTAAGGAACTAAAGTATTAGTTAGAAGATTTTGATTTTAAATTGCTACAAAATTCTGTTCTTCAAGTAAATAACTTATAGAACAAAAGTAGATATTTTAGAGTTTTCAATTTTAAACTATCAACAAAATTCTGATCTTCATGTAAATAACTTATAGATCAGAAGTAGTTAATTTAGAGTTTTTAATTTTAAACTATTAACAAAATCCAGATCTTCAAGTAAATAACTTATAGAACAAACGTAGTTATATTAGTATTTTCAATTTTGAACTATTAACAAAATTCTGATCTTCAAGTAAATAACTTATAGAACAAAAGTAGTTATTTTAGGATTTTCAATTTTAAACTATTAGCAAAATTCTGATCCTTAAGTAAATAACTTATAGAACAAAAGTAGTTATTTTAGGGTTTTCAATTTTAAACTATCAACAAAATTCTGATCTTCATGTAAATAACTTATAGAACAGAAGTAGTTAATTTAGAGTTTTTAATTTTAAACTAACAACAAAATGCAGATCCTCAAGTAAATAACTTATAGAACAAAAGTAGTTATTTTAGGGTTTTCAATTTTAAACTATTAAAAACATTCTGATCTTCAAGAAAATTACTTATAGAACAGAAGTAGTTAATTTAAAGTTTTTAGTTTTAAACTATTAACAAAATGCAGATCTTCAAGTAAATAACTTATAGAACAAAAGTAGTTATTTTAGGGTTTTCAATTTTAAACTATCAACAAAATTCTGATCTTTATGTAAATAACTTATAGAACAGAAGTAGTTAATTTAGAGTTTTTAATTTTAAACTATTAACAAAATCCAGATCTTCAAGTAAATAACTTAAGGAACTAAAGTATTAGTTAGAAGATTTTGATTTTAAATTGCTACAAAATTCTGTTCTTCAAGTAAATAACTTATAGAACAAAAGTAGTTATTTTAGGATTTTCAATTTTAAACTATTAGCAAAATTCTGATCCTTAAGTAAATAACTTATAGAACAAAAGTAGTTATTTTAGGGTTTTCAATTTTAAACTATCAACAAAATTCTGATCTTCATGTAAATAACTTATAGAACAGAAGTAGTTAATTTAGAGTTTTTAATTTTAAACTAACAACAAAATGCAGATCCTCAAGTAAATAACTTATAGAACAAAAGTAGTTATTTTAGGGTTTTCAATTTTAAACTATTAAAAACATTCTGATCTTCAAGAAAATAACTTATAGAACAGAAGTAGTTAATTTAAAGTTTTTAGTTTTAAACTATTAACAAAATGCAGATCTTCAAGTAAATAACTTATAGAACAAAAGTAGTTATTTTAGGGTTTTCAATTTTAAACTGTTAGCAAAATTCAGATCTTCAAGTAAATAACTTAAAGACCTAAAGTATTAGTTAGAAGATTTTGGTTTTAAATTGCTACAAAATTCTGTTCTTCAAGTAAATAACTTATAGAACAAAAGTAGATATTTTAGAGTTTTCAATTTTAAACTATCAACAAAATTCTGATCTTTATGTAAATAACTTATAGAACAGAAGTAGTTAATTTAGAGTATTTAATTTTAAACTATTAACAAAATCCAGATCTTCAAGTAAATAACTTATAGAACAAACGTAGTTATTTTAGTATTTTCAATTTTGAACTATTAACAAAATTCTGATCTTCAAGTAAATAACTTATAGAACAAAAGTAGTTATTTTAGAGTTTTCAATTTTAATCTATTAACAATATTCTGATCTTCAAGTAAATAACTTATAGAACAAAAGTAGTTATTTTAGGGTTTACAATTTTAAACTATTAACAAAATACTGATCTTCATGTAAATAACTTATAGAACAGAAGTAGTTAATTTAGAGTTTTTAATTTTAAACTATTAACAAAAAGCAGATCTTCAAGTAAATAACTTATAGCACAAAAGTAGTTATTTTAGGGTTTTCAATTTTCAACTATTAACATAATTCTGATCTACAGGTAAATAACTTAAGGAACTAAAGTATTAGTTAGAAGATTTTGATTTTAAATTGCTACAAAATTCTGTTCTTCAAGTAAATAACTTATAGAACAAAAGTAGATATTTTAGAGTTTTCAATTTTAAACTATCAACAAAATTCTGATCTTCATGTAAATAACTTATAGATCAGAAGTAGTTAATTTAGAGTTTTTAATTTTAAACTATTAACAAAATCCAGATCTTCAAGTAAATAACTTATAGAACAAACGTAGTTATATTAGTATTTTCAATTTTGAACTATTAACAAAATTCTGATCTTCAAGTAAATAACTTATAGAACAAAAGTAGTTATTTTAGGATTTTCAATTTTAAACTATTAGCAAAATTCTGATCCTTAAGTAAATAACTTATAGAACAAAAGTAGTTATTTTAGGGTTTTCAATTTTAAACTATCAACAAAATTCTGATCTTCATGTAAATAACTTATAGAACAGAAGTAGTTAATTTAGAGTTTTTAATTTTAAACTAACAACAAAATGCAGATCCTCAAGTAAATAACTTATAGAACAAAAGTAGTTATTTTAGGGTTTTCAATTTTAAACTATTAAAAACATTCTGATCTTCAAGAAAATAACTTATAGAACAGAAGTAGTTAATTTAAAGTTTTTAGTTTTAAACTATTAACAAAATGCAGATCTTCAAGTAAATAACTTATAGAACAAAAGTAGTTATTTTAGGGTTTTCAATTTTAAACTGTTAGCAAAATTCAGATCTTCAAGTAAATAACTTAAAGACCTAAAGTATTAGTTAGAAGATTTTGGTTTTAAATTGCTACAAAATTCTGTTCTTCAAGTAAATAACTTATAGAACTAAAGTAGATATTTTAGAGTTTTCAATTTTAAACTATCAACAAAATTCTGATCTTTATGTAAATAACTTATAGAACAGAAGTAGTTAATTTAGAGTTTTTAATTTTAAACTATTAACAAAATCCAGATCTTCAAGTAAATAACTTATAGAACAAACGTAGTTATTTTAGTATTTTCAATTTTGAACTATTAACAAAATTCTGATCTTCAAGTAAATAACTTATAGAACAAAAGTAGTTATTTTAGAGTTTTCAATTTTAAACTATTAACAAAATCCAGATCTTCAAGTAAATAACTTATAGAACAAACGTAGTTATTTTAGTATTTTCAATTTTGAACTATTAACAAAATTCTGATCTTCAAGTAAATAACTTATAGAACAAAAGTAGTTATTTTAGAGTTTTCAATTTTAATCTATTAACAATATTCTGATCTTCAAGTAAATAACTTATAGAACAAAAGTAGTTATTTTAGGGTTTACAATTTTAAACTATTAACAAAATACTGATCTTCATGTAAATAACTTATAGAACAGAAGTAGTTAATTTAGAGTTTTTAATTTTAAACTATTAACAAAATGCAGATCTTCAAGTAAATAACTTATAGAACAAAAGTAGTTATTTTAGGGTTTTCAATTTTCAACTATTAACATAATTTTGATCTACAGGTAAATAACTTAAGGAACTAAAGTATTAGTTAGAAGATTTTGATTTTAAATTGCTACAAAATTCTGTTCTTCAAGTAAATAACTTATAGAACAAAAGTAGATATTTTAGAGTTTTCAATTTTAAACTATCAACAAAATTCTGATCTTCAAGTAAATAACTTATAGAACAGAAGTAGTTAATTTAGAGTTTTTAATTTTAAACTATTAACAAAATCCAGATCTTCAAGTAAATAACTTATAGAACAAACGTAGTTATTTTAGTATTTTCAATTTTGAACTATTAACAAAATTCTGATCTTCAAGTAAATAACTTATAGAACAAAAGTAGTTATTTTAGAGTTTTCAATTTTAAACTATTAACAAAATCCAGATCTTCAAGTAAATAACTTATAGAACAAACGTAGTTATTTTAGTATTTTCAATTTTGAACTATTAACAAAATTCTGATCTTCAAGTAAATAACTTATAGAACAAAAGTAGTTATTTTAGGGTTTTCAATTTTAATCTATTAACAATATTCTGATCTTCAAGTAAATAACTTATAGAACAAAAGTAGTTATTTTAGGGTTTACAATTTTAAACTATTAACAAAATACTGATCTTCATGTAAATAACTTATAGAACAGAAGTAGTTAATTTAGAGTTTTTAATTTTAAACTGTTAACAAAATGCAGATCTTCAAGTAAATAACTTATAGAACAAAAGTAGTTATTTTAGGGTTTTCAATTTTCAACTATTAACAAAATTCTGATCTACAGGTAAATAACTTAAGGAACTAAAGTATTAGTTAGAAATTTTGATTTTAAATTGCTACAAAATTCTGTTCTTCAAGTAAATAACTTATAGAACAAAAGTAGTTATTTTAGAATTTTCAATTTTAAACTATTAACAAAATTCTGATCTTCAAGTAAATAACTTATAGAACAAAAGTAGATATTTTAGAGTTTTCAATTTTAAACTATCAACAAAATTCTGATCTTTATGTAAATAACTTATAGAACAGAAGTAGTTAATTTAGAGTATTTAATTTTAAACTATTAACAAAATCCAGATCTTCAAGTAAATAACTTATAGAACAAACGTAGTTATTTTAGTATTTTCAATTTTGAACTATTAACAAAATTCTGATCTTCAAGTAAATAACTTATAGAACAAAAGTAGTTATTTTAGAGTTTTCAATTTTAATCTATTAACAATATTCTGATCTTCAAGTAAATAACTTATAGAACAAAAGTAGTTATTTTAGGGTTTACAATTTTAAACTATTAACAAAATACTGATCTTCATGTAAATAACTTATAGAACAGAAGTAGTTAATTTAGAGTTTTTAATTTTAAACTATTAACAAAAAGCAGATCTTCAAGTAAATAACTTATAGAACAAAAGTAGTTATTTTAGGGTTTTCAATTTTCAACTATTAACATAATTCTGATCTACAGGTAAATAACTTAAGGAACTAAAGTATTAGTTAGAAGATTTTGATTTTAAATTGCTACAAAATTCTGTTCTTCAAGTAAATAACTTATAGAACAAAAGTAGATATTTTAGAGTTTTCAATTTTAAACTATCAACAAAATTCTGATCTTCATGTAAATAACTTATAGATCAGAAGTAGTTAATTTAGAGTTTTTAATTTTAAACTATTAACAAAATCCAGATCTTCAAGTAAATAACTTATAGAACAAACGTAGTTATATTAGTATTTTCAATTTTGAACTATTAACAAAATTCTGATCTTCAAGTAAATAACTTATAGAACAAAAGTAGTTATTTTAGGATTTTCAATTTTAAACTATTAGCAAAATTCTGATCCTTAAGTAAATAACTTATAGAACAAAAGTAGTTATTTTAGGGTTTTCAATTTTAAACTATCAACAAAATTCTGATCTTCATGTAAATAACTTATAGAACAGAAGTAGTTAATTTAGAGTTTTTAATTTTAAACTAACAACAAAATGCAGATCCTCAAGTAAATAACTTATAGAACAAAAGTAGTTATTTTAGGGTTTTCAATTTTAAACTATTAAAAACATTCTGATCTTCAAGAAAATAACTTATAGAACAGAAGTAGTTAATTTAAAGTTTTTAGTTTTAAACTATTAACAAAATGCAGATCTTCAAGTAAATAACTTATAGAACAAAAGTAGTTATTTTAGGGTTTTCAATTTTAAACTGTTAGCAAAATTCAGATCTTCAAGTAAATAACTTAAAGACCTAAAGTATTAGTTAGAAGATTTTGGTTTTAAATTGCTACAAAATTCTGTTCTTCAAGTAAATAACTTATAGAACTAAAGTAGATATTTTAGAGTTTTCAATTTTAAACTATCAACAAAATTCTGATCTTTATGTAAATAACTTATAGAACAGAAGTAGTTAATTTAGAGTTTTTAATTTTAAACTATTAACAAAATCCAGATCTTCAAGTAAATAACTTATAGAACAAACGTAGTTATTTTAGTATTTTCAATTTTGAACTATTAACAAAATTCTGATCTTCAAGTAAATAACTTATAGAACAAAAGTAGTTATTTTAGAGTTTTCAATTTTAAACTATTAACAAAATCCAGATCTTCAAGTAAATAACTTATAGAACAAACGTAGTTATTTTAGTATTTTCAATTTTGAACTATTAACAAAATTCTGATCTTCAAGTAAATAACTTATAGAACAAAAGTAGTTATTTTAGAGTTTTCAATTTTAATCTATTAACAATATTCTGATCTTCAAGTAAATAACTTATAGAACAAAAGTAGTTATTTTAGGGTTTACAATTTTAAACTATTAACAAAATACTGATCTTCATGTAAATAACTTATAGAACAGAAGTAGTTAATTTAGAGTTTTTAATTTTAAACTATTAACAAAATGCAGATCTTCAAGTAAATAACTTATAGAACAAAAGTAGTTATTTTAGGGTTTTCAATTTTCAACTATTAACATAATTTTGATCTACAGGTAAATAACTTAAGGAACTAAAGTATTATTTAGAAGATTTTGATTTTAAATTGCTACAAAATTCTGTTCTTCAAGTAAATAACTTATAGAACAAAAGTAGATATTTTAGAGTTTTCAATTTTAAACTATCAACAAAATTCTGATCTTCAAGTAAATAACTTATAGAACAGAAGTAGTTAATTTAGAGTTTTTAATTTTAAACTATTAACAAAATCCAGATCTTCAAGTAAATAACTTATAGAACAAACGTAGTTATTTTAGTATTTTCAATTTTGAACTATTAACAAAATTCTGATCTTCAAGTAAATAACTTATAGAACAAAAGTAGTTATTTTAGAGTTTTCAATTTTAAACTATCAACAAAATTCTGATCTTCATGTAAATAACTTATAGAACAAACGTAGTTATTTTAGGGTTTTCAATTTTAAACTATTAAAAACATTCTGATCTTCAAGTAAATAACTTGTAGAACAGAAGTAGTTAATTTAGAGTTTTCAATTTTAAACTATCAACAAAATTCTGATCTTCAAGTAAATAACTTATAGAACAGAAGTAGTTAATTTAGAGTTTTTAATTTTAAACTATTAACAAAATTCTGATCTTCAAGTAAATAACTTATAGAACAGAAGTAGTTAATTTAGAGTTTTTAATTTTAAACTATTAACAAAATCCAGATCTTCAAGTAAATAACTTATAGAACAAACGTAGTTATATTAGTATTTTCAATTTTGAACTATTAACAAAATTCTGATCTTCAAGTAAATAACTTATAGTACAAAAGTAGTTATTTTAGGGTTTTCAATTTTAAACTATTAGCAAAATTCTGATCTTCAAGTAAATAACTTATAGAACAAAAGTAGTTATTTTAGGGTTTTTAATTTTAAAATATCAACAAAATTCTGATCTTCATGTAAATAACTTATAGAACAGAAGTAGTTAATTTAGAGTTTTTAATTTTAAACTATTAACAAAATGCAGATCCTTAAGTAAATAACTTATAGAACAAAAGTAGTTATTTTAGGGTTTTCAATTTTAAACTATCAACAAAATTCTGATCTTCATGTAAATAACTTATAGAACAGAAGTAGTTAATTTAGAGTTTTTAATTTTAAACTATTAACAAAATCCAGATCTTCAAGTAAATAACTTATAGAACAAACGTAGTTATTTTAGTATTTTCAATTTTGAACTATTAACAAAATTCTGATCTTCAAGTAAATAACTTATAGAACAAAAGTAGTTATTTTAGAGTTTTCAATTTTAATCTATTAACAATATTCTGATCTACAGGTAAATAACTTAAGGAACTAAAGTATTAGTTAGAAGATTTTGATTTTAAATTGCTACAAAATTCTGTTCTTCAAGTAAATAACTTATAGAACAAAAGTAGTTATTTTAGAATTTTCAATTTTAAACTATTAACAAAATTCTGATCTACAGGTAAATAACTTAAGGAACTAAAGTATTAGTTAGAAGATTTTGATTAAAATTGCTACAAAATTCTGTTCTTCAAGTAAATAACTTTTAGAACAAAAGTAGTTATTTTAGAGTTTTCAATTTTTAACTATTAAAAACATTCTGATCTTCAAGTATATAACTTATAGAACAGAAGTAGTTAATTTAGAGTTTTTAATTTTAAACTATTAACAAAATGCAGATCTTCAAGTAAATAAGGTATAGAACAAAAGTAGTTATTTTAGGGTTTTCAATTTTAAACTGTTAGCAAAATTCAGATCTTCAAGTAAATAACTTAAAGACCTAAAGTATTAGTTAGAATATTTTGGTTTTAAATTGCTACAAAATTCTGTTCTTCAAGTAAATAACTTATAGAACAAAAGTAGATATTTTAGAGTTTTCAATTTTAAACTATCACCAAAATTCTGATCTTCATGTAAATAACTTATAGAACAGAAGTAGTTAATTTAGAGTTTTTAATTTTAAACTATTAACAAAATCCAGATCTTCAAGTAAATAACTTATAGAACAAACGTAGTTATTTTAGTATTTTCAATTTTGAACTATTAACAAAATTCTGATCTTCAAGTAAATAACTTATAGAACAAAAGTAGTTATTTTAGGGTTTTCAATTTTAAACTATTAGCAAAATTCTGATCTTCAAGTAAATAACTTATAGAACAAAAGTAGTTATTTTAGGGTTTTCAATTTTAAACTATCAACAAAATTCTGATCTTCATGTAAATAACTTATAGAACAAACGTAGTTATTTTAGGGTTTTCAATTTTAAACTATTAAAAACATTCTGATCTTCAAGTAAATAACTTGTAGAACAGAAGTAGTTAATTTAGAGTTTTTAATTTTAAACTATTAACAAAATGCAGATCTTCAAGTAAATAACTTATAGAACAAAAGTAGATATTTTAGGGTTTTCAATTTTAAACTGTTAGCAAAATTCAGATCTTCAAGTAAATAACTTAAAGACCTAAAGTATTAGTTAGAAGATTTTGGTTTAAAATTGCTACAAAATTCTGTTCTTCAAGTAAATAACTTATAGAACAAAAGTAGTTATTTTAGAGTTTTCAATTTTAAACTATTAACAATATTCTGATCTTCAAGTAAATAACTTATAGAACAAAAGTAGTTATTTTAGGGTTTACAATTTTAAACTATTAACAAAATACTGATCTTCATGTAAATAACTTATAGAACAGAAGTAGTTAATTTAGAGTTTTTAATTTTAAACTATTAACAAAATGCAGATCTTCAAGTAAATAACTTATAGAACAAAAGTAGTTATTTTAGGGTTTTCAATTTTCAACTATTAACAAAATTCTGATCTACAGGTAAATAACTTAAGGAACTAAAGTATTAGTTAGAAGATTTTGATTTTAAATTGCTACAAAATTCTGTTCTTCAAGTAAATAACTTATAGAACAAAAGTAGTTATTTTAGAATTTTCAATTTTAAACTATTAACAAAATTCTGATCTTCAAGTAAATAACTTATAGAATAGCAGTAGTAAATTTAGAGTTTTTAATTTTAAACAATTAACAAAATGCAGATCTTCAAGTAAATAACTTATAGAACAATAGTAGTTATTTTATGGTTTTCAATTTTAAACTATCAACAAAATTCTGATCTTCATGTAAATAACTTATAGAACAGAAGTAGTTAATTTAGAGTTTTTAATTTTAAACTATTAACAAAATGCAGATCCTCAAGTAAATAACTTATAGAACAGAAGTAGTTAATTTAGAGTTTTTAATTTTAAACTATTAACAAAATGCAGATCCTCAAGTAAATAACTTATAGAACAAAAGTAGTTATTTTAGGGTTTTCAATTTTAAACTATTAACAAAATTCTGATCTTCAAGTAAATAACTTATAGAATAGCAGTAGTTAATATAGAGTTTTTAATTTTAAACAATTAACAAAATGCAGATCTTCAAGTAAATAACTTATAGAACAAAAGTAGTTATTTTATGGTTTTCAATTTTAAACTATCAACAAAATTCTGATCTTCATGTAAATAACTTATAGAACAGAAGTAGTTAATTTAGAATTTTTAATTTTAAACTATTAATGAAATGCAGATCTTCAAGTAAATAACTAATAGAACAAAAGTAGTTATTTTAGGGTTTTCATTTTTAAACTATTAAAAACATTCTGATCTTCAAGTAGATAACTTATAGAACAGAGGTAGTTAATTTAGAGTTTTGAATTTTAAACTATTAACAAAATGCAGATCTTTAAGTAAATAACTTATAGAACAAAAGTAGTTATTTTAGGGTTTTCAATTTTAAACTGTTAGCCAAATTCTGATCTTCAAGTAAATAACTTAAAGAACTAAAGTATTAGTTAGAAGATTTTGGTTTTAAATTGCTACAAAATTCTGTTCTTCAAGTAAATAACTTATAGAACAAAAGTAGTTATTTTAGAGTTTTCAATTTTAAACTATTAACAATATTCTGATCTTCAAGTAAATAACTTATAGAACAAAAGTAGTTATTTTAGGGTTTACAATTTTAAACTATTAACAAAATACTGATCTTCATGTAAATAACTTATAGAACAGAAGTAGTTAATTTAGAGTTTTTAATTTTAAACTATTAACAAAATGCAGATCTTCAAGTAAATAACTTATAGAACAAAAGTAGTTATTTTAGGGTTTTCAATTTTAAACTATTAACAAAATTCTGATCTACAGGTAAATAACTTAAGGAACTAAAGTATTAGTTAGAAGATTTTGATTTTAAATTGCTACAAAATTCTGTTCTTCAAGTAAATAACTTATAGAACAAAAGTAGTTATTTTAGAGTTTTCAATTTTAAACTATTAATAACATTCTGATCTTCAAGTAAATAACTTATAGAACAAAAGTAGTTAATTTAGAGTTTTTAATTTTAAACTATTAACAAAATGCTGATCTTCAAGTAAATAACTTATAGAACAGAAGTAGTTAATTTAGAGTTTTTAATTTTAAACTAATAACAAAATGCAGATCTTCAAGTAAATAACTTATAGAATAAAAGTAGTTATTTTAGGGTTTTCAATTTTAAACTATCAACAAAATTCTGATCTTCATGTAAATAACTTATAGAACAGAAGTAGTTAATTTAGAGTTTTCAATTTAAAACTATTAACAAAATTCTGATCTTCAAGTAAATAACTTATAGAACAGAAGTAGTTAATTTAGAGTTTTTAATTTTAAACTATTAACAAAATCCAGATCTTCAAGTAAATAACTTATAGAACAAACGTAGTTATATTAGTATTTTCAATTTTGAACTATTAACAAAATTCTGATCTTCAAGTAAATAACTTATAGAACAAAAGTAGTTATTTTAGGGTTTTCAATTTTAAACTATTAGCAAAATTCTGATCTTCAAGTAAATAACTTATAGAACAAAAGTAGTTATTTTAGGGTTTTCAATTTTAAACTATCAACAAAATTCTGATCTTCATGTAAATAACTTATAGAACAGAAGTAGTTAATTTAGAGTTTTTAATTTTAAACTATTAACAAAATGCAGATCCTCAAGTAAATAACTTATAGAACAAAAGTAGTTATTTTAGGGTTTTCAATTTTAAACTATTAAAAACATTCTGATCTTCAAGTAAATAACTTATAGAACAAAAGTAGTTATTTTAGAGTTTTCAATTTTAAACTATTAACAAAATTCTGATCTTCAAGTAAATAACTTATAGAACAGAAGTAGTTAATTTAGAGTTTTTAATTTTAAACTATTAACAAAATCCAGATCTTCAAGTAAATAACTTATAGAACAAACGTAGTTATTTTAGTATTTTCAATTTTGAACTATTAACAAAATTCTGATCTTCAAGTAAATAACTTATAGAACAAAAGTAGTTATTTTAGAGTTTTCAATTTTAAACTATTAACAAAATCCAGATCTTCAAGTAAATAACTTATAGAACAAACGTAGTTATTTTAGTATTTTCAATTTTGAACTATTAACAAAATTCTGATCTTCAAGTAAATAACTTATAGAACGAAAGTAGTTATTTTAGGGTTTTCAATTTTAATCTATTAACAATATTCTGATCTTCAAGTAAATAACTTATAGAACAAAAGTAGTTATTTTAGGGTTTACAATTTTAAACTATTAACAAAATACTGATCTTCATGTAAATAACTTATAGAACAGAAGTAGTTAATTTAGAGTTTTTAATTTTAAACTGTTAACAAAATGCAGATCTTCAAGTAAATAACTTATAGAACAAAAGTAGTTATTTTAGGGTTTTCAATTTTCAACTATTAACAAAATTCTGATCTACAGGTAAATAACTTAAGGAACTAAAGTATTAGTTAGAAGATTTTGATTTTAAATTGCTACAAAATTCTGTTCTTCAAGTAAATAACTTATAGAACAAAAGTAGTTATTTTAGAATTTTCAATTTTAAACTATTAACAAAATTCTGATCTTCAAGTAAATAACTTATAGAAAAGAAGTAGTTAATTTAGAGTTTTTAATTTTAAACAATTAACAAAATGCAGATCTTCAAGTAAATAACTTATAGAACAAAAGCAGTTATTTTAGGGTTTTCAATTTTAAACTAATAAAAACATTCTGATCTTCAAGTAAATAACTTATAGAACAGAAGTAGTTAATTTAGAGTTTTTAATTTTAAACTATTAACAAAATGCAGATCTTTAAGTAAATAACTTATAGAACAAAAGTAGTTATTTTAGGGTTTTCAATTTTAAACTGTTAGCCAAATTCTGATCTTCAAGTAAATAACTTAAAGAACCAAAGTATTAGTTAGAAGATTTTGGTTTTAAATTGCTACAAAATTCTGTTCTTCAAGTAAATAACTTATAGAACAAAAGTAGTTATTTTAGAGTTTTCAATTTTAAACTATTAACAATATTCTGATCTTCAAGTAAATGACTTATAGAACAAAAGTAGTTATTTTAGGGTTTACAATTTTAAACTATTAACAAAATACTGATCTTCATGTAAATAACTTATAGAACAGAAGTAGTTAATTTAGAGTTTTTAATTTTAAACTATTAACAAAATGCAGATCTTCAAGTAAATAACTTATAGAACAAAAGTAGTTATTTTAGGGTTTTCAATTTTAAACTATTAACAAAATCCTGATCTACAGGTAAATAACTTAAGGAACTAAAGTATTAGTTAGAAGATTTTGATTTTAAATTGCTACAAAATTCTGTTCTTCAAGTAAATAACTTATAGAACAAAAGTAGTTATTTTAGAGTTTTCAATTTTAAACTATTAATAACATTCTGATCTTCAAGTAAATAACTTATAGACCAGAAGTAGTTAATTTAGAGTTTTTAATTTTAAACTATTAACAAAATGCTGATCTTCAAGTAAATAACTTATAGAACAGAAGTAGTTAATTTAGAGTTTTTAATTTTAAACTAATAACAAAATGCAGATCTTCAAGTAAATAACTTATAGAATAAAAGTAGTTATTTTAGGGTTTTCAATTTAAAACTATTAACAAAATTCTGATCTTCAAGTAAATAACTTATAGAACAGAAGTAGTTAATTTAGAGTTTTTAATTTTAAACTATTAACAAAATCCAGATCTTCAAGTAAATAACTTATAGAACAAACGTAGTTATATTAGTATTTTCAATTTTGAACTATTAACAAAATTCTGATCTTCAAGTAAATAACTTATAGTACAAAAGTAGTTATTTTAGGGTTTTCAATTTTAAACTATTAGCAAAATTCTGATCTTCAAGTAAATAACTTATAGAACAAAAGTAGTTATTTTAGGGTTTTTAATTTTAAAATATCAACAAAATTCTGATCTTCATGTAAATAACTTATAGAACAGAAGTAGTTAATTTAGAGTTTTTAATTTTAAACTATTAACAAAATGCAGATCCTTAAGTAAATAACTTATAGAACAAAAGTAGTTATTTTAGGGTTTTCAATTTTAAACTATCAACAAAATTCTGATCTTCATGTAAATAACTTATAGAACAGAAGTAGTTAATTTAGAGTTTTTAATTTTAAACTATTAACAAAATCCAGATCTTCAAGTAAATAACTTATAGAACAAACGTAGTTATTTTAGTATTTTCAATTTTGAACTATTAACAAAATTCTGATCTTCAAGTAAATAACTTATAGAACAAAAGTAGTTATTTTAGAGTTTTCAATTTTAATCTATTAACAATATTCTGATCTACAGGTAAATAACTTAAGGAACTAAAGTATTAGTTAGAAGATTTTGATTTTAAATTGCTACAAAATTCTGTTCTTCAAGTAAATAACTTATAGAACAAAAGTAGTTATTTTAGAATTTTCAATTTTAAACTATTAACAAAATTCTGATCTACAGGTAAATAACTTAAGGAACTAAAGTATTAGTTAGAAGATTTTGATTAAAATTGCTACAAAATTCTGTTCTTCAAGTAAATAACTTTTAGAACAAAAGTAGTTATTTTAGAGTTTTCAATTTTTAACTATTAAAAACATTCTGATCTTCAAGTATATAACTTATAGAACAGAAGTAGTTAATTTAGAGTTTTTAATTTTAAACTATTAACAAAATGCAGATCTTCAAGTAAATAAGGTATAGAACAAAAGTAGTTATTTTAGGGTTTTCAATTTTAAACTGTTAGCAAAATTCAGATCTTCAAGTAAATAACTTAAAGACCTAAAGTATTAGTTAGCATATTTTGGTTTTAAATTGCTACAAAATTCTGTTCTTCAAGTAAATAACTTATAGAACAAAAGTAGATATTTTAGAGTTTTCAATTTTAAACTATCACCAAAATTCTGATCTTCATGTAAATAACTTATAGAACAGAAGTAGTTAATTTAGAGTTTTTAATTTTAAACTATTAACAAAATCCAGATCTTCAAGTAAATAACTTATAGAACAAACGTAGTTATTTTAGTATTTTCAATTTTGAACTATTAACAAAATTCTGATCTTCAAGTAAATAACTTATAGAACAAAAGTAGTTATTTTAGGGTTTTCAATTTTAAACTATTAGCAAAATTCTGATCTTCAAGTAAATAACTTATAGAACAAAAGTAGTTATTTTAGGGTTTTCAATTTTAAACTATCAACAAAATTCTGATCTTCATGTAAATAACTTATAGAACAAACGTAGTTATTTTAGGGTTTTCAATTTTAAACTATTAAAAACATTCTGATCTTCAAGTAAATAACTTGTAGAACAGAAGTAGTTAATTTAGAGTTTTTAATTTTAAACTATTAACAAAATGCAGATCTTCAAGTAAATAACTTATAGAACAAAAGTAGATATTTTAGGGTTTTCAATTTTAAACTGTTAGCAAAATTCAGATCTTCAAGTAAATAACTTAAAGACCTAAAGTATTAGTTAGAAGATTTTGGTTTAAAATTGCTACAAAATTCTGTTCTTCAAGTAAATAACTTATAGAACAAAAGTAGTTATTTTAGAGTTTTCAATTTTAAACTATTAACAATATTCTGATCTTCAAGTAAATAACTTATAGAACAAAAGTAGTTATTTTAGGGTTTACAATTTTAAACTATTAACAAAATACTGATCTTCATGTAAATAACTTATAGAACAGAAGTAGTTAATTTAGAGTTTTTAATTTTAAACTATTAACAAAATGCAGATCTTCAAGTAAATAACTTATAGAACAAAAGTAGTTATTTTAGGGTTTTCAATTTTCAACTATTAACAAAATTCTGATCTACAGGTAAATAACTTAAGGAACTAAAGTATTAGTTAGAAGATTTTGATTTTAAATTGCTACAAAATTCTGTTCTTCAAGTAAATAACTTATAGAACAAAAGTAGTTATTTTAGAATTTTCAATTTTAAACTATTAACAAAATTCTGATCTTCAAGTAAATAACTTATAGAATAGCAGTAGTAAATTTAGAGTTTTTAATTTTAAACAATTAACAAAATGCAGATCTTCAAGTAAATAACTTATAGAACAATAGTAGTTATTTTATGGTTTTCAATTTTAAACTATCAACAAAATTCTGATCTTCATGTAAATAACTTATAGAACAGAAGTAGTTAATTTAGAGTTTTTAATTTTAAACTATTAACAAAATGCAGATCCTCAAGTAAATAACTTATAGAACAGAAGTAGTTAATTTAGAGTTTTTAATTTTAAACTATTAACAAAATGCAGATCCTCAAGTAAATAACTTATAGAACAAAAGTAGTTATTTTAGGGTTTTCAATTTTAAACTATTAACAAAATTCTGATCTTCAAGTAAATAACTTATAGAATAGCAGTAGTTAATATAGAGTTTTTAATTTTAAACAATTAACAAAATGCAGATCTTCAAGTAAATAACTTATAGAACAAAAGTAGTTATTTTATGGTTTTCAATTTTAAACTATCAACAAAATTCTGATCTTCATGTAAATAACTTATAGAACAGAAGTAGTTAATTTAGAATTTTTAATTTTAAACTATTAATGAAATGCAGATCTTCAAGTAAATAACTAATAGAACAAAAGTAGTTATTTTAGGGTTTTCATTTTTAAACTATTAAAAACATTCTGATCTTCAAGTAGATAACTTATAGAACAGAGGTAGTTAATTTAGAGTTTTGAATTTTAAACTATTAACAAAATGCAGATCTTTAAGTAAATAACTTATAGAACAAAAGTAGTTATTTTAGGGTTTTCAATTTTAAACTGTTAGCCAAATTCTGATCTTCAAGTAAATAACTTAAAGAACTAAAGTATTAGTTAGAAGATTTTGGTTTTAAATTGCTACAAAATTCTGTTCTTCAAGTAAATAACTTATAGAACAAAAGTAGTTATTTTAGAGTTTTCAATTTTAAACTATTAACAATATTCTGATCTTCAAGTAAATAACTTATAGAACAAAAGTAGTTATTTTAGGGTTTACAATTTTAAACTATTAACAAAATACTGATCTTCATGTAAATAACTTATAGAACAGAAGTAGTTAATTTAGAGTTTTTAATTTTAAACTATTAACAAAATGCAGATCTTCAAGTAAATAACTTATAGAACAAAAGTAGTTATTTTAGGGTTTTCAATTTTAAACTATTAACAAAATTCTGATCTACAGGTAAATAACTTAAGGAACTAAAGTATTAGTTAGAAGATTTTGATTTTAAATTGCTACAAAATTCTGTTCTTCAAGTAAATAACTTATAGAACAAAAGTAGTTATTTTAGAGTTTTCAATTTTAAACTATTAATAACATTCTGATCTTCAAGTAAATAACTTATAGAACAAAAGTAGTTAATTTAGAGTTTTTAATTTTAAACTATTAACAAAATGCTGATCTTCAAGTAAATAACTTATAGAACAGAAGTAGTTAATTTAGAGTTTTTAATTTTAAACTAATAACAAAATGCAGATCTTCAAGTAAATAACTTATAGAATAAAAGTAGTTATTTTAGGGTTTTCAATTTTAAACTATCAACAAAATTCTGATCTTCATGTAAATAACTTATAGAACAGAAGTAGTTAATTTAGAGTTTTCAATTTAAAACTATTAACAAAATTCTGATCTTCAAGTAAATAACTTATAGAACAGAAGTAGTTAATTTAGAGTTTTTAATTTTAAACTATTAACAAAATCCAGATCTTCAAGTAAATAACTTATAGAACAAACGTAGTTATATTAGTATTTTCAATTTTGAACTATTAACAAAATTCTGATCTTCAAGTAAATAACTTATAGAACAAAAGTAGTTATTTTAGGGTTTTCAATTTTAAACTATTAGCAAAATTCTGATCTTCAAGTAAATAACTTATAGAACAAAAGTAGTTATTTTAGGGTTTTCAATTTTAAACTATCAACAAAATTCTGATCTTCATGTAAATAACTTATAGAACAGAAGTAGTTAATTTAGAGTTTTTAATTTTAAACTATTAACAAAATGCAGATCCTCAAGTAAATAACTTATAGAACAAAAGTAGTTATTTTAGGGTTTTCAATTTTAAACTATTAAAAACATTCTGATCTTCAAGTAAATAACTTATAGAACAGAAGTAGTTAATTTAGAGTTTTTAATTTTAAACTATTAACAAAATGCAGATCTTCAAGTAAATAACTTATAGAACAAAAGTTTTTAATTTTAAACTATTAATAAAATGCAGATCTTCAAGTAAATAACTAATAGAACAAAAGTAGTTATTTTAGGGTTTTCAATTTTAAACTATTAAAAATATTCCGATCTTCAAGTAAATAACTTATAGAACAGAGGTAGTTAATTTAGAGTTTTTAATTTTAAACTATTAACAAAATGCAGATCTTTAAGTAAATAACTTATAGAACAAAAGTAGTTATTTTAGGGTTTTCAATTTTAAACTGTTAGCCAAATTCTGATCTTCAAGTAAATAACTTAAAGAACTAAAGTATTAGTTAGAAGATTTTGGTTTTAAATTGCTACAAAATTCTGTTCTTCAAGTAAATAACTTATAGAACAAAAGTAGTTATTTTAGAGTTTTCAATTTTAAACTATTAACAATATTCTGATCTTCAAGTAAATAACTTATAGAACAAAAGTAGTTATTTTAGGGTTTACAATTTTAAACTATTAACAAAATACTGATCTTCATGTAAATAACTTATAGAACAGAAGTAGTTAATTTAGAGTTTTTAATTTTAAACTATTAACAAAATGCAGATCTTCAAGTAAATAACTTATAGAACAAAAGTAGTTATTTTAGGGTTTTCAATTTTAAACTATTAACAAAATTCTGATCTACAGGTAAATAACTTAAGGAACTAAAGTATTAGTTAGAAGATTTTGATTTTAAATTGCTACAAAATTCTGTTCTTCAAGTAAATAACTTATAGAACAAAAGTAGTTATTTTAGAGTTTTCAATTTTAAACTATTAATAACATTCTGATCTTCAAGTAAATAACTTATAGAACAAAAGTAGTTAATTTAGAGTTTTTAATTTTAAACTATTAACAAAATGCTGATCTTCAAGTAAATAACTTATAGAACAGAAGTAGTTAATTTAGAGTTTTTAATTTTAAACTAATAACAAAATGCAGATCTTCAAGTAAATAACTTATAGAATAAAAGTAGTTATTTTAGGGTTTTCAATTTAAAACTATTAACAAAATTCTGATCTTCATGTAAATAACTTATAGAACAGAAGTAGTTAATTTAGAGTTTTCAATTTAAAACTATTAACAAAATTCTGATCTTCAAGTAAATAACTTATAGAACAGAAGTAGTTAATTTAGAGTTTTTAATTTTAAACTATTAACAAAATCCAGATCTTCAAGTAAATAACTTATAGAACAAACGTAGTTATTTTATTTTATTATATTTTAAATTGCTACAAAATTCTGTTCTCAAGTAAATAACTTATAGAACAAAAGTAGTTATTTTAGAGTTTTCAATTTTAAACTATTAATAACATTCTGATCTTCAAGTAAATAACTTATAGAACAAAAGTAGTTAATTTAGAGTTTTTAATTTTAAACTATTAACAAAATGCTGATCTTCAAGTAAATAACTTAAAGAACAGAAGTAGTTAATTTAGAGTTTTTAATTTTAAACTAATAACAAAATGCAGATCTTCAAGTAAATAACTTATAGAATAAAAGTAGTTATTTTAGGGTTTTCAATTTTAAACTATCAACAAAATTCTGATCTTCATGTAAATAACTTATAGAACAGAAGTAGTTAATTTAGAGTTTTCAATTTAAAACTATTAACAAAATTCTGATCTTCAAGTAAATAACTTATAGAACAGAAGTAGTTAATTTAGAGTTTTTAATTTTAAACTATTAACAAAATCCTGATCTTCAAGTAAATAACTTATAGAACAAACGTAGTTATATTAGTATTTTCAATTTTGAACTATTAACAAAATTCTGATCTTCAAGTAAATTTAAACTTATAGAACAAAAGTAGTTATTTTAGGGTTTTCAATTTTAAACTATTAGCAAAATTCTGATCTTCAAGTAAATAACTTATAGAACAAAAGTAGTTATTTTAGAGTTTTCAATTTTAAACTATCAACAAAATTCTGATCTTCATGTAAATAACTTATAGAACAGAAGTAGTTAATTTAGAGTTTTTAATTTTAAACTATTAACAAAATGCAGATCCTCAAGTAAATAACTTATAGAACAAAAGTAGTTATTTTAGGGTTTTCAATTTTAAACTATTAAAAACATTCTGATCTTCAAGTAAATAACTTATAGAACAGAAGTAGTTAATTTAGAGTTTTTAATTTTAAACTATTAACAAAATGCAGATCTTTAAGTAAATAACTTATAGAACAAAAGTAGTTATTTTAGGGTTTTCAATTTTAAACTATTAACAAAATGCTGATCTTCAAGTAAATAACTTATAGAACAGAAGTAGTTAATTTAGAGTTTTTAATTTTAAACTAATAACAAAATGCAGATCTTCAAGTAAATAACTTATAGAATAAAAGTAGTTATTTTAGGGTTTTCAATTTAAAACTATTAACAAAATTCTGATCTTCAAGTAAATAACTTATAGAACAGAAGTAGTTAATTTAGAGTTTTTAATTTTAAACTATTAACAAAATCCAGATCTTCAAGTAAATAACTTATAGAACAAAAGTAGTTATTTTAGGGTTTTCAATTTTAAACTATTAACAAAATTCTGATCTACAGGTAAATAACTTAAGGAACTAAAGTATTAGTTAGAAGATTTTGATTTTAAATTGCTACAAAATTCTGTTCCTCAAGTAAATAACTTATAGAACAAAAGTAGTTATTTTAGAGTTTTCACTTTTAAACTATTAATAACATTCTGATCTTCAAGTAAATAACTTATAGAACAAAAGTAGTTAATTTAGAGTTTTTAATTTTAAACTATTAACAAAATGCTGATCTTCAAGTAAATAACTTAAAGAACAGAAGTAGTTAATTTAGAGTTTTTAATTTTAAAATAATAACAAAATGCAGATCTTCAAGTAAATAACTTATAGAATAAAAGTAGTTATTTTAGGGTTTTCAATTTTAAACTATCAACAAAATTCTGATCTTCATGTAAATAACTTATAGAACAGAAGTAGTTAATTTAGAGTTTTCAATTTAAAACTATTAACAAAATTCTGATCTTCAAGTAAATAACTTATAGAACAGAAGTAGTTAATTTAGAGTTTTTAATTTTAAACTATTAACAAAATCCTGATCTTCAAGTAAATAACTTATAGAACAAACGTAGTTATATTAGTATTTTCAATTTTGAACTATTAACAAAATTCTGATCTTCAAGTAAATAACTAATAGAACAAAAGTAGTTATTTTAGGGTTTTCAATTTTAAACTATTAGCAAAATTCTGATCTTCAAGTAAATAACTTATAGAACAAAAGTAGTTATTTTAGGGTTTTCAATTTTAAACTATCAACAAAATTCTGATCTTCATGTAAATAACTTATAGAACAGAAGTAGTTAATTTAGAGTTTTTAATTTTAAACTATTAACAAAATGCAGATCCTCAAGTAAATAACTTATAGAACAAAAGTAGTTATTTTAGGGTTTTCAATTTTAAACTATTAAAAACATTCTGATCTTCAAGTAAATAACTTATAGAACAGAAGTAGTTAATTTAGAGTTTTTAATTTTAAACTATTAACAAAATGCAGATCTTTAAGTAAATAACTTATAGAACAAAAGTAGTTATTTTAGGGTTTACAATTTTAAACTATTAACAAAATACTGATCTTCATGTAAATAACTTATAGAACAGAAGTAGTTAATTTAGAGTTTTTAATTTTAAACTATTAACAAAATGCAGATCTTCAAGTAAATAACTTATAGAACAAAAGTAATTATTTTAGGGTTTTCAATTTTAAACTATTAACAAAATTCTAATCTACAGGTAAATAACTTAAGGAACTAAAGTATTAGTTAGAAGATTTTGATTTTAAATTGCTACAAAATTCTGTTCTTCAAGTAAATAACTTATAGAACAAAAGTAGTTATTTTAGAGTTTTCAATTTTAAACTATTAATAACATTCTGATCTTCAAGTAAATAACTTATAGAACAAAAGTAGTTAATTTAGAGTTTTTAATTTTAAACTATTAACAAAATGCTGATCTTCAAGTAAATAACTTATAGAACAGAAGTAGTTAATTTAGAGTTTTTAATTTTAAACTAATAACAAAATGCAGATCTTCAAGTAAATAACTTATAGAATAAAAGTAGTTATTTTAGGGTTTTCAATTTAAAACTATTAACAAAATTCTGATCTTCAAGTAAATAACTTATAGAACAGAAGTAGTTAATTTATAGTTTTTAATTTTAAACTATTAACAAAATCCAGATCTTCAAGTAAATAACTTATAGAACAAACGTAGTTATATTAGTATTTTCAATTTTGAACTATTAACAAAATTCTGATCTTCAAGTAAATAACCTATAGAACAAAAGTAGTTATTTTAGAGTTTTCAATTTTAAACTATTAGCAAAATTCTGATCTTCAAGTAAATAACTTATAGAACAAAAGTAGTTATTTTAGGGTTTTCAATTTTAAACTATCAACAAAATTCTGATCTTCATGTAAATAACTTATAGAACAGAAGTAGTTAATTTAGAGTTTTTGAAATGACTTAAGAGGAAATTGTGAAAGCAATTAAATCGCAAAATGAAGTTAATTTCATAGAATTGAGTTGTGTAAAGGTTTACAGATCATACAAGAATAACCAGAAATTTAATGCTATATTGGAAATGGATGGTAAATCATTTGAAAATGTTATAAAGAATGGGAAAATTAATATTATGTGGGACAGATGTCCAGTGTATGAGAGTATGAATGTATTGAGATGCTTGAAATGCAGTGGTTTTAATCATAAGGCTCAGAATTGTACGTTGGGGTCATTATGCTACAAATGCGGAGCTAGTGATCATATTTCCAAAGTCTGTGTGGAGAAGGATAAAAAATGTGTAAATTGTTGCAGGGCTAAAAAGGATCTTAATCTGCATGATCTTGATGTGAACCATGGCACATGGAGCTCAGAATGCCCAATATATAAAAGAAAATTAAACATTGAAAAAAATAAAACTGTGTATTATTAGCAATCACAATCTATTGAATGTGTATATTTAAACATACAAGGAGTTATTAATAATTTTAGTGAGCTGGAACTGTTGATGGATGAATATGGTCCAGAATTTGTGTGTTTGAGTGAAACTCATTTGTCGGAGCTGGATGATGACAGCTTGATCCATTGTAACAACTACGATGTAAAAAGAATTGATTCTACATCTCGTCATACAGGAGGAGTGATGATTTACTTTAAGAACAATTGGAATTGTCAGGTGATTAACAGCAAGGTTATTGGTCTAGATCTGTGGTGGTTAGTGGTAAAAGTAAACAAGGGAGATGATGTAGTGTGCTTGGCGGTGATATTTAGAGCTCCAAAGTACTTAAGTATTGGGGATGAATTTTACAGACATTTTGAAAATTATCTAGATGAATTGGGAGAAATGAGTAGTAAAGTAATAATAATGGGAGATTTTAATGTAGACTGGTATGGGGATACTACTGCAAGAGATAGATTAAGGGATATTATAAGAGATGGTGGATTCAGACAAATAGTGAATCAGTATACTAGGAATACATGTGAAACGTCGACATTAATTGATTATGTGTTGGTAAATGATGTATACACTTTCAGTGCTGAAGTAATAAATGAAAGGAAGATTAGTGATCATGAAACAATTAGAATATTAGTAAAACATAATAAGATTGGTGCGAAGGAAGAAAATATTATACGCATTCTAAAATACGACAAAGTGAAATTTAGAGACAAGGTTAATAGTAGTGACATATTGACCACTTATTATGCGGAATGTAATTGTAAGGCTAACAAGTTTGATGAAAGTTTGCAGTTGCTTATAAATGACTTTATCACGAGTAAGAGGAGTTCGAGCTTTAGTTGCCCGTGGTTTTCAAGTGATTTAAAAAACTTAAAAAATAGTAAAGTGAGTCAGTATCGTCGGGCAGTTTTGACAGGCAGTGCTTTGGAGTGGTCAAAATACAAGTGTATGAGAAACAATTTCAAGAATAAAATTAACAAAGCGAAATCTGACTACATTAGTAAAAAAATTGACAGTTCCATAAATCAAAAATTAATGTGGAAATGTTTGAAGACTTTCGTTATTAAGAATTTAAAAAGTAATATTAAAGAGATTATCTTTGATAACCAAAAGTGCACGGATAGCCTGAGGATCGCGGACAAATTCAATAAATATTTTGTAGATAGCGTTATTGAAATTAATAATAGTATACCGATCAAGCAATATGTAAGTGGAATTACTGCAGTGGATTGTTCTTTTAAGTTCGAAACGGTGAACATTGATGATTTGAAGATAGTGTTGAAGTCAATGAACAAGAAGAAAGATGTGAATTTTGCGAGCGCTGATATGTTTGAGGATATCGTTGATCTCATAGGTGAGAATTTTTTATCTATTATTAATATGTCGCTGGAGTCTGGAGTTTTTCCTTATAAATGGAGGGAATCTATAGTGATTCCTGTCGCAAAAGTAAAAAACTCAATTAAATGTGAAGATTTTAGACCTGTCAATATGATATCAACGCAGTCAAAAATTTTAGAAAATATCGTCAATAAACAGTTGGTGGAATACTTGGAAAAACATGCAATAATATCTGAATATCAGTCAGGTTTCAGGAAGAAACACAGTTGTGAGTCTTTGATTACACATATCGTAGGTGAATGGAAGATGGCTTTACACAATAAGAAAGTGATAGTGGCGGTTTTCTTGGATCTTCGTAGAGCTTTCGAGACGGTGGACAGAGAAATTTTAATAAAAAAACTTGAGAAGTATGGAATTCGGGGTAATGAATTGAGGTGGTTCAAGTCTTACCTGAGGAATCGAAGGCAAAGGACTAAATTAAATGGTTTTGTCTCTGAATCTGTGAACATCGAATTAGGAGTTCCACAGGGAACGGTACTTGGTGTTTTGCTTTTTTTGCTGTATGTAAATGACATGATTAAGTTGGTAGGTGGTGGCACAAAATTTGTCTTATTTGCGGATGATGGTCACATATATGTTATTGGTGATGATGTAAATTCTTGTATTAATGTAATAAATCAGGAGTTAAAAGTCCTCGGTGACTGGTTTCAGATGAATAAGCTCAAGTTAAATGTAAATAAGACTAAATGTATTATTTTGAATGATAGTGGGAATAGAAATCTGAACGTTATGATGGATGATGCGGTGATAGAAGTTGTAAATCAGTTCAAATATTTGGGTGTGTTTATTGATAATAAATTGACCTTTAAGTGCCACTTTGATTATGTTTGTAAAAAGATTGCAAAAAAATTATATTTTTTGTTAAAAATTAGGAAAGATGTTTCGGTTATTACTGCTATAAAGATTTTTAATACCATGATAAGACCGCATTTTGAATATTGTTCATCTGTTTTGTTTATGGGTAATATGGGCATGTTAGACAGATTGCAGAAACTGCAGAATAGGGGTATGAGAGTAATATTGAGAGTGAACAGATTTACACCGAGGTTTGCTTTGCTTGAGGCCTTGCAATGGCACAGTGTGTATCAAAAAATTGTTATCAATGTGTTAATTTTTGTATTCAAGATGAAACATGGTTTGCTTCCTGGGTATATTTGCAAGAATATTGTTTATGTGGAAGATATTCACAACTACCCAGTGCGTAATAAAGGTGACTTTAGGTTAACATTGTTTAAAAATAGTAGGGCTCAGAATGTGATTTTGTATAATGGATTGATATTGTTTAACGGTATGCCACTGTCGCTTAAATTGGAGAAAAATTTAATGATTTTTAAAAGGCAGGTTAAGGATTATGTTGCCTTAGAGTTTATTTAAGTTTTAGTTATATTTTTTTGTAAAATGATTTGTGCAAAAATAGTTTGTAATGATAATGGTACACAGTACTAAATAAAGTTATTATTATTATTATTATTATTAGTTTTTAATTTTAAACTATTAACAAAATGCAGATCCTCAAGTAAATAACTTATAGAACAAAAGTAGTTATTTTAGGGTTTTCAATTTAAAATATTAAAAACATTCTGATCTTCAAGTAAATAACTTATAGAACAGAAGTAGTTAATTTAGAGTTTTTAATTTTAAACTATTAACAAAATGCAGATCTTCAAGTTAATAACTTATAGAACAAAAGTAGTTATTTTAGGGTTTTCAATTTTAAACTATTAACAAAATTCTGATCTTCAAGTAAATAACTTAAAGAACTAAAGTATTAGTTAGAAGATTTTGATTTTAAATTGCTACAAAATTCTGTTCTTCACGTAAATAACTTATAGAACAAAAGTAGTTATTTTAGAGTTTTCAATTTTAAACTATTAACAAAATGCAGATCTTTAAGTAAATAACTTATAGAACAAAAGTAGTTATTTTAGGGTTTTCAATTTTAAACTGTTAGCCAAATTCTGATCTTCAGGTAAATAACTTAAAGAACTAAAGTATTAGTTAGAAGATTTTGGTTTTAAATTGCTACAAAATTCTGTTCTGCAAGTAAATAACTTATAGAACAAAAGTAGTTATTTTAGAGTTTTCAATTTTAAACTATTAACAATATTCTGATCTTCAAGTAAATAACTTATAGAACAGAAGTAGTTAATTTAGAGTTTTTAATTTTAAACTATTAACAAAATGCAGATCTTCAAGTAAATAACTTATAGAGCAAAAGTAGTTATTTTAGGGTTTTCAATTTTAAACTATTAACAAACTTCTGATCTACAGGTAAATAACTTAAGGAACTAAAATATTAGTTAGAAGATTTTGATTTTAAATTGCTACAAAATTCTGTTCTTCAAGTAAATAACTTATAGAACAAAAGTAGTTATTTTAGAGTTTTCAATTTTAAACTATTAATAATATTCTGATCTTCAAGTAAATAACTTATAGACCAGAAGTAGTTAATTTAGAGTTTTTAATTTTAAACTATTAACAAAATGCTGATCTTCAAGTAAATAACTTATAGAACAAACGTAGTTATTTTAGTATTTTCAATTTTGAACTATTAAAAAAATTCTGATCTTCAAGTAAATAACTTATAGAACAAAAGTGGTTATTTTAGGGTTTTCAATTTTAAACTATTAGCAAAATTCTGATCTTCAAGTAAATAACTTATAGAACAAAAGTAGTTATTTTAGGGTTTTCAATTTTAAACTATTAAAAACATTCTGATCTTCAAGTAAATAACTTATAGAACAGAAGTAGTTAATTTAGAGTTTTTAATTTTAAACTGTTAGCAAAATTCAGATCTTCAAGTAAATAACTTAAAGAACTAAAGTATTAGTTAGAAGATTTTGGTTTTAAATTGCTACATTATTCTGTTCTTCAAGTAAATAACTTATAGAAGAAAAGTAGTTATTTTAGAGTTTTCAATTTTAAACTATTAACAATATTCTGATCTTCAAGTAAATAACTTATAGAACAGAAGTAGTTAATTTAGAGTTTTTAATGTTAAACTATTAACAAAATGCAAATCTTCAAGTAAATAACTTATAGAACAAAAGTAGTTATTTTAGGGTTTTCAATTTTAAACTATTAACAAAATTCTGATCTTCAAGTAAATAACTTAAAGAACTAAAGTATTAGTTAGAAGATTTTGATTGTACATTGCTACAAAATTCTGTTCTTCAAGTAAATAACTTATAGAACAAAAGTAGTTATTTTAGAGTTTTCAATTTTAAACTATTAACAATATTCTGATCTTCAAGTAATTAACTTATAGAACAGAAGTAGTTAATTTAGAGTTTTTAATTTTAAACTATTAACAAAATGCAGATCTTCAAGTAAATAACTTAAAGAACTAAAGTATTAGTTAGAAGATTTTGATTTTACATTGCTACAAAATTCTGTTCTTCAAGTAAATAACTTATAGAACAAAAGTAGTTATTTTAGGGTTTTCAATTTTAAACTATTAACAAAATACTGATCTTCATGTAAATAACTTATAGAACAGAAGTAGTTAATTTAGAGTTTTTAAATTTAAACTATTAACAAAATGCAGATCTTCAAGTAAATAACTTATAGAACAAAAGTAGTTATTTTAGGGTTTTCAATTTTAAACTATTAACAAAATTCTGATCTTCAAGTAAATAACTTAAGGAACTAAAGTATTAGATAGAAGATTTTGATTTTAAATTGCTACAAAATTCTGTTCTACAAGTAAATAACTTATAGAACAAAAGTAGTTATTTTAGAGCTTTCAATTTTAAACTATTAACAATATTCTGATCTTCAAGTAAATAACTTATAGAACAGAAGTAGTTATTTTAAGGTTTTCAATTTTAAACTATTAACAAAATACTGATCTTCATGTAAATAACTTATAGAACAGAAGTAGTTAATTTAGAGTTTTTAATTTTAAACTATTAACAAAATGCAGATCTTCAAGTAAATAACTTATAGAACAAAAGTAGTTATTTTAGGGTTTTCAATTTTAAACTATTAGCAAAATTCTGATCTTCAAGTAAATAACTTAAAGAACTAAAGTATTAGTTAGAAGATTTTGATTGTACATTGCTACAAAATTCTGTTCTTCAAGTAAATAACTTATAGAACAAAAGTAGTTATTTTAGGGTTTTCAATTTTAAACTATTAACAAAATTCTGATCTTCAAGTAAATTACTTAAGGAACTAAAGTATTAGTTAGAAGATTTTGATTTTAAATTGCTACAAAATTCTGTTCTACAAGTAAATAACTTATAGAACAAAAGTAGTTATTTTAGAGTTTTCAATTTTAAACTATTAACAATATTCTGATTTTCAAGTAAATAACTTATAGAACAGAAGTAGTTATTTTAGGGTTTTCAATTTTAAACTATTAACAAAATACTGATCTTCATGTAAATAACTTATAGAACAGAAGTAGTTAATTTAGAGCTTTTAATTTTAAACTATTAACAAAATGCAGATCCTCAAGTAAATAACTTATAGAACAAAAGTAGTTATTTTAGGGTTTTCAATTTAAAATATTAAAAACATTCTGATCTTCAAGTAAATAACTTATAGAACAGAAGTAGTTAATTTAGAGTTTTTAATTTTAAACTATTAACAAAATGCAGATCTTCAAGTTAATAACTTATAGAACAAAAGTAGTTATTTTAGGGTTTTCAATTTTAAACTGTTAGCAAAATTCAGATCTTCAAGTAAATAACTTAAAGAACTAAAGTATTAGTTAGAAGATTTTGGTTTTAAATTGCTACAAAATTTTGTTCTTCAAGTAAAGAACTTATAGAACAAAAGTAGTTATTTTAGAGTTTTCAATTTTAAACTATTAACAATATTCTGATCTTCAAGTAAATAACTTATAGAACAGAAGTAGTTAATTTAGAGTTTTTAATGTTAAACTATTAACAAAATGCAAATCTTCAAGTAAATAACTTATAGAACAAAAGTAGTTATTTTAGGGTTTTCAATTTTAAACTATTAACAAAATTCTGATCTTCAAGTAAATAACTTAAAGAACTAAAGTATTAGTTAGAAGATTTTGATTTTAAATTGCTACAAAATTCTGTTCTTCACGTAAATAACTTATAGAACAAAAGTAGTTATTTTAGAGTTTTCAATTTTAAACTATTAACAAAATGCAGATCTTTAAGTAAATAACTTATAGAACAAAAGTAGTTATTTTAGGGTTTTCAATTTTAAACTGTTAGCCAAATTCTGATCTTTAGGTAAATAACTTAAAGAACTAAAGTATTAGTTAGAAGATTTTGGTTTTAAATTGCTACAAAATTCTGTTCTGCAAGTAAATAACTTATAGAACAAAAGTAGTTATTTTAGAGTTTTCAATTTTAAACTATTAACAATATTCTGATCTTCAAGTAAATAACTTATAGAACAGAAGTAGTTAATTTAGAGTTTTTAATTTTAAACTATTAACAAAATGCAGATCTTCAAGTAAATAACTTATAGAGCAAAAGTAGTTATTTTAGGGTTTTCAATTTTAAACTATTAACAAACTTCTGATCTACAGGTAAATAACTTAAGGAACTAAAATATTAGTTAGAAGATTTTGATTTTAAATTGCTACAAAATTCTGTTCTTCAAGTAAATAACTTATAGAACAAAAGTAGTTATTTTAGAGTTTTCAATTTTAAACTATTAATAATATTCTGATCTTCAAGTAAATAACTTATAGACCAGAAGTAGTTAATTTAGAGTTTTTAATTTTAAACTATTAACAAAATGCTGATCTTCAAGTAAATAACTTATAGAACAAACGTAGTTATTTTAGTATTTTCAATTTTGAACTATTAAAAAAATTCTGATCTTCAAGTAAATAACTGATAGAACAAAAGTAGTTATTTTAGGGTTTTCAATTTTAAACTATTAGCAAAATTCTGATCTTCAAGTAAATAACTTATAGAACAAAAGTAGTTATTTTAGGGTTTTCAATTTTAAACTATTAACAAAATTCTGATCTTCAAGTAAATAACTTAAAGAACTAAAGTATTAGTTAGAAGATTTTGATTGTACATTGCTACAAAATTCTGTTCTTCAAGTAAATAACTTATAGAACAAAAGTAGTTATTTTAGAGTTTTCAATTTTAAACTATTAACAATATTCTGATCTTCAAGTAATTAACTTATAGAACAGAAGTAGTTAATTTAGAGTTTTTAATTTTAAACTATTAACAAAATGCAGATCTTCAAGTAAATAACTTAAAGAACTAAAGTATTAGTTAGAAGATTTTGATTTTACATTGCTACAAAATTCTGTTCTTCAAGTAAATAACTTATAGAACAAAAGTAGTTATTTTAGGGTTTTCAATTTTAAACTATTAACAAAATACTGATCTTCATGTAAATAACTTATAGAACAGAAGTAGTTAATTTAGAGTTTTTAAATTTAAACTATTAACAAAATGCAGATCTTCAAGTAAATAACTTATAGAACAAAAGTAGTTATTTTAGGGTTTTCAATTTTAAACTATTAACAAAATTCTGATCTTCAAGTAAATAACTTAAGGAACTAAAGTATTAGATAGAAGATTTTGATTTTAAATTGCTACAAAATTCTGTTCTACAAGTAAATAACTTATAGAACAAAAGTAGTTATTTTAGAGCTTTCAATTTTAAACTATTAACAATATTCTGATCTTCAAGTAAATAACTTATAGAACAGAAGTAGTTATTTTAAGGTTTTCAATTTTAAACTATTAACAAAATACTGATCTTCATGTAAATAACTTATAGAACAGAAGTAGTTAATTTAGAGTTTTTAATTTTAAACTATTAACAAAATGCAGATCTTCAAGTAAATAACTTATAGAACAAAAGTAGTTATTTTAGGGTTTTCAATTTTAAACTATTAGCAAAATTCTGATCTTCAAGTAAATAACTTAAAGAACTAAAGTATTAGTTAGAAGATTTTGATTGTACATTGCTACAAAATTCTGTTCTTCAAGTAAATAACTTATAGAACAAAAGTAGTTATTTTAGGGTTTTCAATTTTAAACTATTAACAAAATTCTGATCTTCAAGTAAATTACTTAAGGAACTAAAGTATTAGTTAGAAGATTTTGATTTTAAATTGCTACAAAATTCTGTTCTACAAGTAAATAACTTATAGAACAAAAGTAGTTATTTTAGAGTTTTCAATTTTAAACTATTAACAATATTCTGATTTTCAAGTAAATAACTTATAGAACAGAAGTAGTTATTTTAGGGTTTTCAATTTTAAACTATTAACAAAATACTGATCTTCATGTAAATAACTTATAGAACAGAAGTAGTTAATTTAGAGCTTTTAATTTTAAACTATTAACAAAATGCAGATCTTCAAGTAAATAACTTATAGAACAAAAGTAGTTATTTTAGGGTTTTCAATTTTAAACTATTAGCAAAATTCTGATCTTCAAGTAAATAACTTAAAGAACTAAAGTATTAGTTAGAAGATTTTGATTGTACATTGCTACAAAATTCTGTTCTTCAAGTAAATAACTTATAGAACAAAAGTAGTTATTTTAGAGTTTTCAATTTTAAACTATTAACAATATTCTGATCTTCAAGTAATTAACTTATAGAACAGAAGTAGTTAATTTAGAGTTTTTAATTTTAAACTATTAACAAAATGCAGATCTTCAAGTAAATAACTTATAGAACAAAAGTATTTAATTTAGAGTTTTTAATTTTAAACTATTAACAAAATTTTGTTCTTCAAGTAAATAACTTATAGAACAAAAGTAGTTATTTTAAGGTTTTCAATTTTTAACTATTATAAAATTCTGATCTTCAAGTAAATAACTTAAAGAACTAAAGTATTAGTTAGAAGATTTTGACTTTACATTGCTACAAAATTCTGTTCTTCAAGTAAATAACCTATAGAACAAAAGTAGTTATTTTAGGGTTTTCAATTTTAAACTATTAACAAAATTCTGATCTTCAAGTAAATAACTTAAGGAACTAAAGTATTAGTTAGAAGATTTTAATTTTAAACTACTAACAAAATGCAGATCTTCAAGCAAATAACTTATAGAACAAAATTAGTTATTTTAAGGTTTTCAATTTTTAACTATTATAAAATTCTGATCTTCAAGTAAATAACTTAAAGAACTAAAGTATTAGTTAGAAGATTTTGACTTTACATTGCTACAAAATTCTGTTCTTCAAGTAAATAACCTATAGAACAAAAGTAGTTATTTTAGGGTTTTCAATTTTAAACTATTAACAAAATTCTGATCTTCAAGTAAATAACTTAAGGAACTAAAGTATTAGTTAGAAGATTTTGATTTTAAATTGCTACAAAATTCTGTTCTACAAGTAAATAACTTATAGAACAAAAGTAGTTATTTTAGGGTTTTCAATTTTAAACTATTAACAAAATACTGATCTTCATGTAAATAACTTATAGAACAAAAGTAGTTATTTTAGGGTTTTCAATTTTAAACTATTTACAAAATTCTGATCTTCAAGTAAATAACTTGAGGAACTAAAGTATTAGTTAGAAGATTTTGATTTTAAATTGCTACAAAATTCTGTTCTACAAGTAAATAACTTATAGAACAAAAGTAGTTATTTTAGAGTTTTCAATCTTAAACAATTACAATATTCTGATCTTCAAGTAAATAACTTATAGAACAGAAGTAGTTATTTTAGAGTTTTCAATTTTAAACTATTAACAAAATTCTGATCTTCAAGTAAATAACTTTTTAGAACAAAAGTAGTTATTTTAGGGTTTTCAATTTTAAACTATTAACAAAATTCTGATCTTCAAGTAAATAACTTAAGGAACTAAAGTATTAGTTAGAAGATTTTGATTTTAAATTGCTACAAAATTCTGTTCTACAAGTAAATAACTTATAGAACAAAAGTAGTTATTTTAGAGTTTTCAATTTTAAACTATTAACAATATTCTGATCTTCAAGTAAATAACTTATAGAACAAAAGTAGTTATTTTAGAGTTTTCAATTTTAAACTATTAACAAAATTCTGATCTTCAAGTAAATAACTTATAGAACAGAAGTAGTTAATTTAGAGTTTTTAATTTTAAACTACTAACAAAATGCAGATCTTCAAGTAAATAACTTATAGAACAAAATTAGTTATTTTAGGGTTTTCAATTTTAAATTATTATAAAATTCTGATCTTCAAGTAAATAACTTAAAGAACTAAAGTATTAGTTAGAAGATTTTGACTTTACATTGCTACAAAATTCTGTTCTTCAAGTAAATAACTTATAGAACAAAAGTAGTTATTTTAGGGTTTTCAATTTTAAACTATTACCAAAATTCTGATCTTCAAGTAAATAACTTAAGGAACTAAAGTATTAGTTAGAAGATTTTGATTTTAAATTGCTACAAAATTCTGTTCTACAAGTAAATAACTTATAGAACTAAAGTAGTTATTTTAGAGTTTTCAATTTTAAACTATTAACAAAATTCTGATCTTCAAGTAAATAACTTAAGGAACTAAAGTATTAGTTAGAAGATTTTGATTTTAAATTGCTACAAAATTCTGTTCTACAAGTAAATAACTTATAGAACAAAAGTAGTTATTTTAGAGTTTTCAATTTTAAACTATTAACAATATTCTGATCTTCAAGTAAATAACTTATAGAACAAAAGTAGTTATTTTAGAGTTTTCAATTTTAAACTATTAACAAAATGCAGATCTTCAAGTAAATAACTTATAGAACAAAAGTATTTAATTTAGAGTTTTTAATTTTAAACTATTAACAAAATTTTGTTCTTCAAGTAAATAACTTATAGAACAAAAGTAGTTATTTTAGAGTTTTCAATTTTAAACTATTAACAAAATTCTGATCTTCAAGTAAATAACTTATAGAACAGAAGTAGTTAATTTAGAGTTTTTAATTTTAAACTACTAACAAAATGCAGATCTTCAAGCAAATAACTTATAGAACAAAATTAGTTATTTTAAGGTTTTCAATTTTTAACTATTATAAAATTCTGATCTTCAAGTAAATAACTTAAAGAACTAAAGTATTAGTTAGAAGATTTTGACTTTACATTGCTACAAAATTCTGTTCTTCAAGTAAATAACCTATAGAACAAAAGTAGTTATTTTAGGGTTTTCAATTTTAAACTATTAACAAAATTCTGATCTTCAAGTAAATAACTTAAGGAACTAAAGTATTAGTTAGAAGATTTTGATTTTACATTGCTACAAAATTCTGTTCTTCAAGTAAATAACTTATAGAACAAAAGTAGTTATTTTAGGGTTTTCAATTTTAAACTATTAACAAAATACTGATCTTCATGTAAATAACTTATAGAACAGAAGTAGTTAATTTAGAGTTTTTAATTTTAAACTAATTACAAAATGCAGATCTTCAAGTAAATAACTTATAGAACAAAATTAGTTATTTTAGGGTTTTCAATTTTAAACTATTATAAAATTCTGATCTTCAAGTAAATAACTTATAGAACAAAAGTAGTTATTTTAGGGTTTTCAATTTTAAACTATTAACAAAATTCTGATCTTCAAGTAAATAACTTAAGGAACTAAAGTATTATTTAGAAGATTTTGATTTTAAATTGCTACAAAATTCTGTTCTACAAGTAAATAACTTATAGAACTAAAGTAGTTATTTTAGAGTTTTCAATTTTAAACTATGAACAATATTCTGATCTTCAAGTAAATAACTTATAGAACAAAAGTAGTTATTTTAGGGTTTTCAATTTTAAACTATTAACAAAATTCTGATCTTCAAGTAAATAACTTAAGGAACTAAAGTATTAGTTAGACGATTTTGATTTTAAATTGCTACAAAATTCTGTTCTACAAGTAAATAACTTATAGAACAAAAGTAGTTATTTTAGGGTTTTCAATTTTAAACTATTAACAAAATACTGATCTTCATGTAAATAACTAATAGAACAAAAGTAGTTATTTTAGGGTTTTCAATTTTAAACTATTAACAAAATACTGATCTTCAAGTAAATAACTTATAGAACAGAAGTAGTTAATTTAGAGTTTTTAATTTTAAACTATTAACAAAATGCAGATCTTCAAGTAAATAACTTATAGAACAAAAGTAGTTATTTTAGGGTTTTCAATTTTAAACTATTAACAAAATACTGATCTTCATATACTTAACTTATAGAACAGAAGTAGTTAATTTAGAGTTTTTAATTTTAAACTATTAGCAAAATTCTGATCTTCAAGTAAATAACTTAAAGAACTAAAGTATTAGTTAGAAGATTTTGATTTTACATTGCTACAAAATTCTGTTCTTCAAGTAAATAACTTATAGACAAAAGTAGTTATTTTAGGGTTTTCAATTTTAAACTATTAACAAAATACTGATCTTCATGTAAATAACTTATAGAACAGAAGTAGTTAATTTAGAGTTTTTAATTTTAAACTATTAACAAAATTCTGTTCTACAAGTAAATAACTTATAGAACAAAAGTAGTTATTTTAGAGTTTTAATTTTAAACTATTAACAATATTCTGATCTTCAAGTAAATAACTTATAGAACAGAAGTAGTTATTTTAGGGTTTTCAATTTTAAACTATTAACAAAATACTGATCTTCATGTAAATAACTTATAGAACAGAAGTAGTTAATTAAGAGTTTTTAATTTTAAACTATTAACAAAATGCAGATCTTCAAGTAAATAACTTATAGAACAAAAGTAGTTATTTTAGGGTTTTCAATTTTAAACTATTAGCAAAATTCTGATCTTCAAGTAAATAACTTAAAGAACTAAAGTATTAGTTAAAAGATTTTGATTTTAAATTGCTACAAAATTCTGTTCTTCAAGTAAATAACTTATAGAACAGAAGTAGTTAATTTAGAGTTTTTAATTTTAAACTATTAACAAAGTGCAGATCTTCAAGTAAATAACTTATAGAACAAAAGTAGTTATTTTAGGGTTTTCAATTTTAAACTATTAACAAAATACTGATCTTCATATACTTAACTTATAGAACAGAAGTAGTTAATTTAGAGTTTTTAATTTTAAACTATTAACAAAATGCAGATCTTCAAGTAAATAGCTTATAGAACAAAAGTAGTTATTTTAGGGTTTTCAATTTTAAACTATTAGCAAAATACTGATCTTCATATACTTAACTTATAGGACAGAAGTAGTTAATTTAGAGTTTTTAATTTTAAACTATTAGCAAAATTCTGATCTTCAAGTAAATAACTTAAAGAACTAAAGTATTAGTTAGAAGATTTTGATTTTACATTGCTACAAAATTCTGTTCTTCAAGTAAATAACTTATAGAACAAAAGTAGTTATTTTAGGGTTTTCAATTTTAAACTATTAACAAAATACTGATCTTCATGTAAATAACTTATAGAACAGAAGTAGTTAATTTAGAGTTTTTAATTTTAAACTATTAACAAAATGCAGATCTTCAAGTAAATAACTTATAGAACAAAAGTAGTTATTTTAGGGTTTTCAATTTTAAACTATTAACAATATTCTGATCTTCAAGTAAATAACTTATAGAACAGAAGTAGTTATTTTAGGGTTTTCAATTTTAAACTATTAACAAAATACTGATCTTCATGTAAATAACTTATAGAACAGAAGTAGTTAATTAAGAGTTTTTAATTTTAAACTATTAACAAAATGCAGATCTTCAAGTAAATAACTTATAGAACAAAAGTAGTTATTTTAGGGTTTTCAATTTTAAACTATTAGCAAAATTCTGATCTTCAAGTAAATAACTTAAAGAACTAAAGTATTAGTTAAAAGATTTTGATTTTAAATTGCTACAAAATTCTGTTCTTCAAGTAAATAACTTATAGAACAGAAGTAGTTAATTTAGAGTTTTTAATTTTAAACTACTAACAAAATGCAGATCTTCAAGTAAATAATTTATAGAACAAAATTAGTTATTTTAGGGTTTTCAATTTTAAACTATTATAAAATTCTGATCTTCAAGTAAATAACTTAAAGAACTAAAGTATTAGTTAGAAGATTTTGACTTTACATTGCTACAAAATTCTGTTCTTCAAGTAAATAACTTATAGAACAAAAGTAGTTATTTTAGGGTTTTCAATTTTAAACTATTAACAAAATTCTGATCTTCAAGTAAATAACTTAAGGAACTAAAGTATTAGTTAGAAGATTTTGATTTTAAATTGCTACAAAATTCTGTTCTACAAGTAAATAACTTATAGAACTAAAGTAGTTATTTTAGAGTTTTCAATTTTAAACTATTAACAATATTCTGATCTTCAAGTAAATAACTTATAGAACAAAAGTAGTTATTTTAGGGTTTTCAATTTTAAACTATTAACAAAATTCTGATCTTCAAGTTAATAACTTAAGGAACTAAAGTATTAGTTAGAAGATTTTGATTTTAAATTGCTACAAAATTCTGTTCTACAATATAATAACTTATAGAACAAAAGTAGTTATTTTAGGGTTTTCAATTTTAAACTATTAACAAAATACTGATCTTCATGTAAATAACTAATAGAACAAAAGTAGTTATTTTAGGGTTTTCAATTTTAAACTATTAACAAAATACTGATCTTCAAGTAAATAACTTATAGAACAGAAGTAGTTAATTTAGAGTTTTTAATTTTAAACTATTAACAAAATGCAGATCTTCAAGTAAATAACTTATAGAACAAAAGTGGTTATTTTAGGGTTTTCAATTTTAAACTATTAACAAAATTCTGATCTTCAAGTAAATAACTTAAGGAACTAAAGTATTAGTTAGAAGATTTTGATTTTAAATTGCTACAAAATTCTGTTGTACAAGTAAATAACTTATAGAACAAAAGTAGTTATTTTAGAGTTTTCAATTTTAAACTATTAACAATATTCTGATCTTCAAGTAAATAACTTATAGAACAGAAGTAGTTATTTTAGGGATTTCAATTTTAAACTATTAACAAAATACTGATCTTCATGTAAATAACTTATAGAACAGAAGTAGTTAATTTAGAGTTTTTAATTTTAAACCATTAACAAAATGCAGATCTTCAAGTAAATAACTTATAGAACAAAAGTAGTTATTTTAGGGTTTTCAATTTTAAACTATTAGCAAAATTCTGATCTTCAAGTAAATAACTTATAGAACAGAAGTAGTTAATTTAGAGTTTTTAATTTTAAACTATTAACAAAATGCAGATCTTCAAGTAAATAACTTATAGAACAAAAGTAGTTATTTTAGGGTTTTCAATTTTAAACTATTAACAAAATACTGATCTTCATATACTTAACTTATAGAACAGAAGTAGTTAATTTAGAGTTTTTAATTTTAAACTATTAACAAAATGCAGATCTTCAAGTAAATAACTTATAGAACAGAAGTAGTTATTTTATTGTTTTCAATTTTAAACTATTAACAAAATACTGATCTTCATATACTTAACTTATAGAACAGAAGTAGTTAATTAAGAGTTTTTAATTTTAAACTATTAACAAAATGCAGATCTTCAAGTAAATAACTTATAGAACAAAAGTAGTTATTTTAGGGTTTTCAATTTTAAACTATTAGCAAAATTCTGATCTTCAAGTAAATAACTTCAAGAACTAAAGTATTAGTTAAAAGATTTTGATTTTAAATTGCTACAAAATTCTGTTCTTCAAGTAAATAACTTATAGAACAGAAGTAGTTAATTTAGAGTTTTTAATTTTAAACTATTAACAAAATGCAGATCTTCAAGTAAATAACTTATAGAACAAAAGTAGTTGTTTAGGGTTTTCAATTTTAAACTATTAACAAAATACTGATCTTCATATACTTAACTTATAGAACAGAAGTAGTTAATTTAGAGTTTTTAATTTTAAACTATTAACAAAATGCAGATCTTCAAGTAAATAACTTATAGAACAGAAGTAGTTAATTTAGAGTTTTTAATTTTAAACTACTAACAAAATGCAGATCTTCAAGTAAATAACTTATAGAACAAAATTAGTTATTTTAGGGTTTTCAATTTTAAACTATTAACAATATTCTGATCTTCAAGTAAATAACTTATAGAACAGAAGTAGTTATTTTAGAGTTTTCAATTTTAAACTATTAACAAAATTCTGATCTTCAAGTAAATAACTTTTTAGAACAAAAGTAGTTATTTTAGGGTTTTCAATTTTAAACTATTAACAAAATTCTGATCTTCAAGTAAATAACTTAAGGAACTAAAGTATTAGTTAGAAGATTTTGATTTTAAATTGCCACAAAATTCTGTTCTACAAGTAAATAACTTATAGAACAAAAGTAGTTATTTTAGAGTTTTCAATTTTAAACTATTAACAATATTCTGATCTTCAAGTAAATAACTTATAGAACAAAAGTAGTTATTTTAGAGTTTTCAATTTTAAACTATTAACAAAATTCTGATATTCAAGTAAATAACTTATAGAACAGAAGTAGTTAATTAAGAGTTTTTAATTTTAAACTACTAACAAAATGCAGATCTTCAAGTAAATAACTTATAGAACAAAATTAGTTATTTTAGGGTTTTCAATTTTAAACTATTAACAAAATTCTGATCTTCAAGTAAATAACTTAAGGAACTAAAGTATTAGTTAGAAGATTTTGATTTTAAATTGCTACAAAATTCTGTTCTACAAGTAAATAACTTATAGAACTAAAGTAGTTATTTTAGAGTTTTCAATTTTAAACTATTAACAATATTCTGATCTTCAAGTAAATAACTTATAGAACAAAAGTAGTTATTTTAGGGTTTTCAATTTTAAACTATTAACAAAATTCTGATCTTCAAGTAAATAACTTAAGGAACTAAAGTATTAGTTAGAAGATTTTGATTTTAAATTGCTACAAAATTCTGTTCTACAAGTAAATAACTTATAGAACAAAAGTAGTTATTTTAGGGTTTTCAATTTTAAACTATTAACAAAATACTGATCTTCATGTAAATAACTAATAGAACAAAAGTAGTTATTTTAGGGTTTTCAATTTTAAACTATTAACAAAATACTGATCTTCAAGTAAATAACTTATAGAACAGAAGTAGTTAATTTAGAGTTTTTAATTTTAAACTATTAACAAAATGCAGATCTTCAAGTAAATAACTTATAGAACAAAAGTAGTTATTTTAGGGTTTTCAATTTTAAACTATTAACAAAATACTGATCTTCATATACTTAACTTATAGAACAGAAGTAGTTAATTTAGAGTTTTTAATTTTAAACTATTAACAAAATGCAGATCTTCAAGTAAATAACTTATAGAACAAAAGTAGTTATTTTAGGGTTTTCAATTTTAAACTATTAGCAAAATACTGATCTTCATATACTTAACTTATAGAACAGAAGTAGTTAATTTAGAGTTTTTAATTTTAAACTATTAGCAAAATTCTGATCTTCACGTAAATAACTTATAGAACAAAAGTAGTTATTTTAGGGTTTTCAATTTTAAACTATTAACAAAATACTGATCTTCATGTAAATAACTTATAGAACAGAAGTAGTTAATTTAGAGTTTTTAATTTTAAACTATTAACAAAATGCAGATCTTCAAGTAAATAACTTATAGAACAAAAGTAGTTATTTTAGGGTTTTCAATTTTAAACTATTAGCAAAATTCTGATCTTCAAGTAAATAACTTAAAGAACTAAAGTATTAGTTAAAAGATTTTGATTTTAAATTGCTACAAAATTCTGTTCTTCAAGTAAATAACTTATAGAACAGAAGTAGTTAATTTAGAGTTTTTAATTTTAAACTATTAACAAAATGCAGATCTTCAAGTAAATAACTTATAGAACAAAAGTAGTTGTTTAGGGTTTTCAATTTTAAACTATTAACAAAATACTGATCTTCATATACTTAACTTATAGAACAGAAGTAGTTAATTTAGAGTTTTTAATTTTAAACTATTAACAAAATGCAGATCTTCAAGTAAATAACTTATAGAACAGAAGTAGTTAATTTAGAGTTTTTAATTTTAAACTACTAACAAAATGCAGATCTTCAAGTAAATAACTTATAGAACAAAATTAGTTATTTTAGGGTTTTCAATTTTAAACTATTATAAAATTCTGATCTTCAAGTAAATAACTTAAAGAACTAAAGTATTAGTTAGAAGATTTTGACTTTACATTGCTACAAAATTCTGTTCTTCAAGTAAATAACTTATAGAACAAAAGTAGTTATTTTAGGGTTTTCAATTTTAAACTATTAACAAAATTCTGATCTTCAAGTAAATAACTTAAGGAACTAAAGTATTAGTTAGAAGATTTTGATTTTAAATTGCTACAAAATTCTGTTCTACAAGTAAATAACTTATAGAACTAAAGTAGTTATTTTAGAGTTTTCAATTTTAAACTATTAACAATATTCTGATCTTCAAGTAAATAACTTATAGAACAAAAGTAGTTATTTTAGGGTTTTCAATTTTAAACTATTAACAAAATTCTGATCTTCAAGTAAATAACTTATAGAACAGAAGTAGTTATTTTAGGGTTTTCAATTTTAAACTATTAACAAAATACTGATCTTCATGTAAATAACTTATAGAACAGAAGTAGTTAATTTAGAGTTTTTAATTTTAAACTATTAACAAAATGCAGATCTTCAAGTAAATAACTTATAGAACAAAAGTAGTTAGTTTAGGGTTTTCAATTTTAAACTATTAACAAAATTCTGATCTTCAAGTAAATAACTTAAGGAACTAAAGTAGTTATTTTAGGGTTTTCAATTTTAAACTATTAACAAAATTCTGATCTTCAAGTAAATAACTTAAGGAACTAAAGTATTAGATAGAAGATTTTGATTTTAAATTGCTACAAAATTCTGTTCTACAAGTAAATAACTTATAGAACAAAAGTAGTTATTTTAGAGTTTTCAATTTTAAACTATTAACAATATTCTGATCTTCAAGTAAATAACTTATAGAACAGAAGTAGTTATTTTAGGGTTTTCAATTTTAAACTATTAACAAAATACTGATCTTCATGTAAATAACTTATAGAACAGAAGTAGTTAATTTAGAGTTTTTAATTTTAAACTATTAACAAAATGCAGATCTTCAAGTAAATAACTTATAGAACAAAAGTAGTTAGTTTAGGGTTTTCAATTTTAAACTATTAGCAAAATTCTGATCTTCAAGTAAATAACTTAAAGAACTAAAGTATTAGTTAGAAGATTTTGATTGTACATTGCTACAAAATTCTGTTCTTCAAGTAAATAACTTATAGAACAAAAGTAGTTATTTTAGAGTTTTCAATTTTAAACTATTAACAATATTCTGATCTTCAAGTAATTAACTTATAGAACAGAAGTAGTTAATTTAGAGTTTTTAATTTTAAACTACTAACAAAATGCAGATCTTCAAGTAAATAACTTATAGAACAAAATTAGTTATTTTAGGGTTTTCAATTTTAAACTATTAACAAAATTCTGATCTTCAAGTAAATAACTTAAGGAACTAAAGTATTAGTTAGAAGATTTTGATTTTAAATTGCTACAAAATTCTGTTCTACAAGTAAATAACTTATAGAACTAAAGTAGTTATTTTAGAGTTTTCAATTTTAAACTATTAACAATATTCTGATCTTCAAGTAAATAACTTATAGAACAAAAGTAGTTATTTTAGGGTTTTCAATTTTAAACTATTAACAAAATTCTGATCTTCAAGTAAATAACTTAAGGAACTAAAGTATTAGTTAGAAGATTTTGATTTTAAATTGCTACAAAATTCTGTTCTACTAGTAAATAACTTATAGAACAAAAGTAGTTATTTTAGGGTTTTCAATTTTAAACTATTAACAAAATACTGATCTTCTTGTAAATAACTAATAGAACAAAAGTAGTTATTTTAGGGTTTTCAATTTTAAACTATTAACAAAATACTGATCTTCAAGTAAATAACTTATAGAACAGAAGTAGTTAATTTAGAGTTTTTAATTTTAAACTATTAACAAAATGCAGATCTTCAAGTAAATAACTTATAGAACAAAAGTAGTTATTTTAGGGTTTTCAATTTTAAACTATTAACAAAATACTGATCTTCATATACTTAACTTATAGAACAGAAGTAGTTAATTTAGAGTTTTTAATTTTAAACTATTAACAAAATGCAGATCTTCAAGTAAATAACTTATAGAACAGAAGTAGTTATTTTAGGGTTTTCAATTTTAAACTATTAACAAAATACTGATCTTCATATACTTAACTTATAGAACAGAAGTAGTTAATTAAGAGTTTTTAATTTTAAACTATTAACAAAATGCAGATCTTCAAGTAAATAACTTATAGAACAAAAGTAGTTATTTTAGGGTTTTCAATTTTAAACTATTAGCAAAATTCTGATCTTCAAGTAAATAACTTAAAGAACTAAAGTATTAGTTAAAAGATTTTGATTTTAAATTGCTACAAAATTCTGTTCTTCAAGTAAATAACTTATAGAACAGAAGTAGTTAATTTAGAGTTTTTAATTTTAAACTATTAACAAAATGCAGATCTTCAAGTAAATAACTTATAGAACAAAAGTAGTTGTTTAGGGTTTTCAATTTTAAACTATTAACAAAATACTGATCTTCATATACTTAACTTATAGAACAGAAGTAGTTAATTTAGAGTTTTTAATTTTAAACTATTAACAAAATGCAGATCTTCAAGTAAATAACTTATAGAACAGAAGTAGTTAATTTAGAGTTTTTAATTTTAAACTACTAACAAAATGCAGATCTTCAAGTAAATAACTTATAGAACAAAATTAGTTATTTTAGGGTTTTCAATTTTAAACTATTAACAATATTCTGATCTTCAAGTAAATAACTTATAGAACAGAAGTAGTTATTTTAGAGTTTTCAATTTTAAACTATTAACAAAATTCTGATCTTCAAGTAAATAACTTTTTAGAACAAAAGTAGTTATTTTAGGGTTTTCAATTTTAAACTATTAACAAAATTCTGATCTTCAAGTAAATAACTTAAGGAACTAAAGTATTAGTTAGAAGATTTTGATTTTAAATTGCTACAAAATTCTGTTCTACAAGTAAATAACTTAAGGAACTAAAGTATTAGTTAGAAGATTTTGATTTTAAATTGCTACAAAATTCTGTTCTACAAGTAAATAACTTATAGAACTAAAGTAGTTATTTTAGAGTTTTCAATTTTAAACTATTAACAATATTCTGATCTTCAAGTAAATAACTTATAGAACAAAAGTAGTTATTTTAGGGTTTTCAATTTTAAACTATTAACAAAATTCTGATCTTCAAGTAAATAACTTAAGGAACTAAAGTATTAGTTAGAAGATTTTGATTTTAAATTGCTACAAAATTCTGTTCTACTAGTAAATAACTTATAGAACAAAAGTAGTTATTTTAGGGTTTTCAATTTTAAACTATTAACAAAATACTGATCTTCATGTAAATAACTTATAGAACAGAAGTAGTTAATTTAGAGTTTTTAATTTTAAACTATTAACAAAATGCAGATCTTCAAGTAAATAACTTATAGAACAAAAGTAGTTAGTTTAGGGTTTTCAATTTTAAACTATTAGCAAAATTCTGATCTTCAAGTAAATAACTTAAAGAACTAAAGTATTAGTTAGAAGATTTTGATTGTACATTGCTACAAAATTCTGTTCTTCAAGTAAATAACTTATAGAACAAAAGTAGTTATTTTAGAGTTTTCAATTTTAAACTATTAACAATATTCTGATCTTCAAGTAATTAACTTATAGAACAGAAGTAGTTAATTTAGAGTTTTTAATTTTAAACTACTAACAAAATGCAGATCTTCAAGTAAATAACTTATAGAACAAAATTAGTTATTTTAGGGTTTTCAATTTTAAACTATTAACAAAATTCTGATCTTCAAGTAAATAACTTAAGGAACTAAAGTATTAGTTAGAAGATTTTGATTTTAAATTGCTACAAAATTCTGTTCTACAAGTAAATAACTTATAGAACTAAAGTAGTTATTTTAGAGTTTTCAATTTTAAACTATTAACAATATTCTGATCTTCAAGTAAATAACTTATAGAACAAAAGTAGTTATTTTAGGGTTTTCAATTTTAAACTATTAACAAAATTCTGATCTTCAAGTAAATAACTTAAGGAACTAAAGTATTAGTTAGAAGATTTTGATTTTAAATTGCTACAAAATTCTGTTCTACTAGTAAATAACTTATAGAACAAAAGTAGTTATTTTAGGGTTTTCAATTTTAAACTATTAACAAAATACTGATCTTCATGTAAATAACTAATAGAACAAAAGTAGTTATTTTAGGGTTTTCAATTTTAAACTATTAACAAAATACTGATCTTCAAGTAAATAACTTATAGAACAGAAGTAGTTAATTTAGAGTTTTTAATTTTAAACTATTAACAAAATGCAGATCTTCAAGTAAATAACTTATAGAACAAAAGTAGTTATTTTAGGGTTTTCAATTTTAAACTATTAACAAAATACTGATCTTCATATACTTAACTTATAGAACAGAAGTAGTTAATTTAGAGTTTTTAATTTTAAACTATTAACAAAATGCAGATCTTCAAGTAAATAACTTATAGAACAGAAGTAGTTATTTTAGGGTTTTCAATTTTAAACTATTAACAAAATACTGATCTTCATATACTTAACTTATAGAACAGAAGTAGTTAATTAAGAGTTTTTAATTTTAAACTATTAACAAAATGCAGATCTTCAAGTAAATAACTTATAGAACAAAAGTAGTTATTTTAGGGTTTTCAATTTTAAACTATTAGCAAAATTCTAATCTTCAAGTAAATAACTTAAAGAACTAAAGTATTAGTTAAAAGATTTTGATTTTAAATTGCTACAAAATTCTGTTCTTCAAGTAAATAACTTATAGAACAGAAGTAGTTAATTTAGAGTTTTTAATTTTAAACTATTTACAAAATGCAGATCTTCAAGTAAATAACTTATAGAACAAAAGTAGTTGTTTAGGGTTTTCAATTTTAAACTATTAACAAAATACTGATCTTCATATACTTAACTTATAGAACAGAAGTAGTTAATTTAGAGTTTTTAATTTTAAACTATTAACAAAATGCAGATCTTCAAGTAAATAACTTATAGAACAGAAGTAGTTAATTTAGAGTTTTTAATTTTAAACTACTAACAAAATGCAGATCTTCAAGTAAATAACTTATAGAACAAAATTAGTTATTTTAGGGTTTTCAATTTTAAACTATTAACAATATTCTGATCTTCAAGTAAATAACTTATAGAACAGAAGTAGTTATTTTAGAGTTTTCAATTTTAAACTATTAACAAAATTCTGATCTTCAAGTAAATAACTTATAGAACAAAAGTAGTTATTTTAGAGTTTTCAATTTTAAACTATTAACAAAATTCTGATCTTCAAGTAAATAACTTAAAGAACTAAAGTATTAGTTAAAAGATTTTGATTTTAAATTGCTACAAAATTCTGTTCTACAAGTAAATAACTTATAGAACAAAAGTAGTTATTTTAGAGTTTTCAATTTTAAACTATTAACAATATTCTGATCTTCAAGTAAATAACTTATAGAACAAAAGTAGTTATTTTAGAGTTTTCAATTTTAAACTATTAACAAAATTCTGATATTCAAGTAAATAACTTATAGAACAGAAGTAGTTAATTAAGAGTTTTTAATTTTAAACTACTAACAAAATGCAGATCTTCAAGTAAATAACTTATAGAACAAAATTAGTTATTTTAAGGTTTTCAATTTTAAACTATTAACAAAATTCTGATCTTCAAGTAAATAACTTAAGGAACTAAAGTATTAGTTAGAAGATTTTGATTTTAAATTGCTACAAAATTCTGTTCTACAAGTAAATAACTTATAGAACTAAAGTAGTTATTTTAGAGTTTTCAATTTTAAACTATTAACAATATTCTGATCTTCAAGTAAATAACTTATAGAACAGAAGTAGTTATTTTAGGGTTTTCAATTTTAAACTATTAACAAAATTCTGATCTTCAAGTAAATAACTTAAGGAACTAAAGTATTAGTTAGAAGATTTTGATTTTAAATTGCTACAAAATTCTGTTCTACAAGTAAATAACTTATAGAACAAAAGTAGTTATTTTAGGGTTTTCAATTTTAAACTATTAACAAAATACTGATCTTCATGTAAATAACTAATAGAACAAAAGTAGTTATTTTAGGGTTTTCAATTTTAAACTATTAACAAAATACTGATCTTCAAGTAAATAACTTATAGAACAGAAGTAGTTAATTTAGAGTTTTTAATTTTAAACTATTAACAAAATGCAGATCTTCAAGTAAATAACTTATAGAACAAAAGTAGTTATTTTAGGGTTTTCAATTTTAAACTATTAACAAAATACTGATCTTCATATACTTAACTTATAGAACAGAAGTAGTTAATTTAGAGTTTTTAATTTTAAACTATTAACAAAATGCAGATCTTCAAGTAAATAACTTATAGAACAAAAGTAGTTATTTTAGGGTTTTCAATTTTAAACTATTAGCAAAATACTGATCTTCATATACTTAACTTATAGAACAGAAGTAGTTAATTTAGAATTTTTAATTTTAAACTATTAGCAAAATTCTGATCTTCAAGTAAATAACTTAAAGAACTAAAGTATTAGTTAGAAGATTTTGATTTTACATTGCTACAAAATTCTGTTCTTCAAGTAAATAACTTATAGAACAGAAGTAGTTAATTTAGAGTTTTTAATTTTAAACTATTAACAAAATGCAGATCTTCAAGTAAATAACTTATAGAACAAAAGTAGTTGTTTAGGGTTTTCAATTTTAAACTATTAACAAAATACTGATCTTCATATACTTAACTTATAGAACAGAAGTAGTTAATTTAGAGTTTTTAATTTTAAACTATTAACAAAATGCAGATCTTCAAGTAAATAACTTATAGATCAGAAGTAGTTAATTTAGAGTTTTTAATTTTAAACTACTAACAAAATGCAGATCTTCAAGTAAATAACTTATAGAACAAAATTAGTTATTTTAGGGTTTTCAATTTTAAACTATTATAAAATTCTGATCTTCAAGTAAAAAACTTAAAGAACTAAAGTATTAGTTAGAAGATTTTGACTTTACATTGCTACAAAATTCTGTTCTTCAAGTAAATAACTTATAGAACAAAAGTAGTTATTTTAGGGTTTTCAATTTTAAACTATTAACAAAATTCTGATCTTCAAGTAAATAACTTAAGGAACTAAAGTATTAGTTAGAAGATTTTGATTTTAAATTGCTACAAAATTCTGTTCTACAAGTAAATAACTTATAGAACTAAAGTAGTTATTTTAGAGTTTTCAATTTTAAACTATTAACAATATTCTGATCTTCAAGTAAATAACTTATAGAACAAAAGTAGTTATTTTAGGGTTTTCAATTTTAAACTATTAACAAAATTCTGATCTTCAAGTAAATAACTTAAGGAACTAAAGTATTAGTTAGAAGATTTTGATTTTAAATTGCTACAAAATTCTGTTCTACAAGTAAATAACTTATAGAACAAAAGTAGTTATTTTAGGGTTTTCAATTTTAAACTATTAACAAAATACTGATCTTTATGTAAATAACTAATAGAACAAAAGTAGTTATTTTAGGGTTTTCAATTTTAAACTATTAACAAAATACTGATCTTCAAGTAAATAACTTATAGAACAGAAGTAGTTAATTTAGAGTTTTTAATTTTAAACTATTAACAAAATGCAGATCTTCAAGTAAATAACTTATAGAACAAAAGTGGTTATTTTAGGGTTTTCAATTTTAAACTATTAACAAAATACTGATCTTCATATACTTAACTTATAGAACAGAAGTAGTTAATTTAGAGTTTTTAATTTTAAACTATTAGCAAAATTCTGATCTTCAAGTAAATAACTTAAAGAACTAAAGTATTAGTTAGAAGATTTTGATTTTACATTGCTACAAAATTCTGTTCTTCAAGTAAATAACTTATAGAACAAAAGTAGTTATTTTAGGGTTTTCAATTTTAAACTATTAACAAAATACTGATCTTCATGTAAATAACTTATAGAACAGAAGTAGTTAATTTAGAGTTTTTAATTTTAAACTATTAACAAAATGCAGATCTTCAAGTAAATAACTTATAGAACAAAAGTAGTTATTTTAGGGTTATCAATTTTAAACTATTAACAAAATTCTGATCTTCAAGTAAATAACTTAAGGAACTAAAGTATTAGTTAGAAGATTTTGATTTTAAATTGCTACAAAATTCTGTTCTACAAGTAAATAACTTATAGAACAAAAGTAGTTATTTTAGGGTTTTCAATTTTAAACTATTAACAAAATACTGATCTTCATGTAAATAACTAATAGAACAAAAGTAGTTATTTTAGGGTTTTCAATTTTAAACTATTAACAAAATACTGATCTTCAAGTAAATAATTTATAGAACAGAAGTAGTTAATTTAGAGTTTTTAATTTTAAACTATTAACAAAATGCAGATCTTCAAGTAAATAACTTATAGAACAAAAGTGGTTATTTTAGGGTTTTCAATTTTAAACTATTAACAAAATACTGATCTTCATATACTTAACTTATAGAACAGAAGTAGTTAATTTAGAGTTTTTAATTTTAAACTATTAGCAAAATTCTGATCTTCAAGTAAATAACTTAAAGAACTAAAGTATTAGTTAGAAGATTTTGATTTTACATTGCTACAAAATTCTGTTCTTCAAGTAAATAACTTATAGAACAAAAGTAGTTATTTTAGGGTTTTCAATTTTAAACTATTAACAAAATACTGATCTTCATGTAAATAACTTATAGAACAGAAGTAGTTAATTTAGAGTTTTTAATTTTAAACTATTAACAAAATGCAGATCTTCAAGTAAATAACTTATAGAACAAAAGTAGTTATTTTAGGGTTATCAATTTTAAACTATTAACAAAATTCTGATCTTCAAGTAAATAACTTAAGGAACTAAAGTATTAGTTAGGAGATTTTGATTTTAAATTGCTACAAAATTCTGTTCTACAAGTAAATAACTTATAGAACAAAAGTAGTTATTTTAGAGTTTTCAATTTTAAACTATTAACAATATTCTGATCTTCAAGTAAATAACTTATAGAACAGAAGTAGTTATTTTAGGGTTTTCAATTTTAAACTATTAACAAAATACTGATCTTCATGTAAATAACTTATAGAACAGAAGTAGTTAATTTAGAGTTTTTAATTTTAAACTATTAACAAAATGCAGATCTTCAAGTAAATAACTTATAGAACAAAAGTAGTTATTTTAGGGTTTTCAATTTTAAACTATTAACAATATTCTGATCTTCAAGTAAATAACTTATAGAACAGAAGTAGTTATTTTAGGGTTTTCAATTTTAAACTATTAGCAAAATTCTGACCTTCAAGTAAATAACTTAAAGAACTAAAGTATTAGTTAAAAGATTTTGATTTTAAATTGCTACAAAATTCTGTTCTACAAGTAAATAACTTATAGAACAAAAGTAGTTATTTTAGAGTTTTCAATTTTAAACTATTAACAATATTCTGATCTTCAAGTAAATAACTTATAGAACAAAAGTAGTTATTTTAGAGTTTTCAATTTTAAACTATTAACAAAATTCTGATATTCAAGTAAATAACTTATAGAACAGAAGTAGTTAATTAAGAGTTTTTAATTTTAAACTACTAACAAAATGCAGATCTTCAAGTAAATAACTTATAGAACAAAATTAGTTATTTTAAGGTTTTCAATTTTAAACTATTAACAAAATTCTGATCTTCAAGTAAATAACTTAAGGAACTAAAGTATTAGTTAGAAGATTTTGATTTTAAATTGCTACAAAATTCTGTTCTACAAGTAAATAACTTATAGAACTAAAGTAGTTATTTTAGAGTTTTCAATTTTAAACTATTAACAATATTCTGATCTTCAAGTAAATAACTTATAGAACAGAAGTAGTTATTTTAGGGTTTTCAATTTTAAACTATTAACAAAATTCTGATCTTCAAGTAAATAACTTAAGGAACTAAAGTATTAGTTAGAAGATTTTGATTTTAAATTGCTACAAAATTCTGTTCTACAAGTAAATAACTTATAGAACAAAAGTAGTTATTTTAGGGTTTTCAATTTTAAACTATTAACAAAATACTGATCTTCATGTAAATAACTAATAGAACAAAAGTAGTTATTTTAGGGTTTTCAATTTTAAACTATTAACAAAATACTGATCTTCAAGTAAATAACTTATAGAACAGAAGTAGTTAATTTAGAGTTTTTAATTTTAAACTATTAACAAAATGCAGATCTTCAAGTAAATAACTTATAGAACAAAAGTAGTTATTTTAGGGTTTTCAATTTTAAACTATTAACAAAATACTGATCTTCATATACTTAACTTATAGAACAGAAGTAGTTAATTTAGAGTTTTTAATTTTAAACTATTAACAAAATGCAGATCTTCAAGTAAATAACTTATAGAACAAAAGTAGTTATTTTAGGGTTTTCAATTTTAAACTATTAGCAAAATACTGATCTTCATATACTTAACTTATAGAACAGAAGTAGTTAATTTAGAATTTTTAATTTTAAACTATTAGCAAAATTCTGATCTTCAAGTAAATAACTTAAAGAACTAAAGTATTAGTTAGAAGATTTTGATTTTACATTGCTACAAAATTCTGTTCTTCAAGTAAATAACTTATAGAACAGAAGTAGTTAATTTAGAGTTTTTAATTTTAAACTATTAACAAAATGCAGATCTTCAAGTAAATAACTTATAGAACAAAAGTAGTTGTTTAGGGTTTTCAATTTTAAACTATTAACAAAATACTGATCTTCATATACTTAACTTATAGAACAGAAGTAGTTAATTTAGAGTTTTTAATTTTAAACTATTAACAAAATGCAGATCTTCAAGTAAATAACTTATAGATCAGAAGTAGTTAATTTAGAGTTTTTAATTTTAAACTACTAACAAAATGCAGATCTTCAAGTAAATAACTTATAGAACAAAATTAGTTATTTTAGGGTTTTCAATTTTAAACTATTATAAAATTCTGATCTTCAAGTAAAAAACTTAAAGAACTAAAGTATTAGTTAGAAGATTTTGACTTTACATTGCTACAAAATTCTGTTCTTCAAGTAAATAACTTATAGAACAAAAGTAGTTATTTTAGGGTTTTCAATTTTAAACTATTAACAAAATTCTGATCTTCAAGTAAATAACTTAAGGAACTAAAGTATTAGTTAGAAGATTTTGATTTTAAATTGCTACAAAATTCTGTTCTACAAGTAAATAACTTATAGAACTAAAGTAGTTATTTTAGAGTTTTCAATTTTAAACTATTAACAATATTCTGATCTTCAAGTAAATAACTTATAGAACAAAAGTAGTTATTTTAGGGTTTTCAATTTTAAACTATTAACAAAATTCTGATCTTCAAGTAAATAACTTAAGGAACTAAAGTATTAGTTAGAAGATTTTGATTTTAAATTGCTACAAAATTCTGTTCTACAAGTAAATAACTTATAGAACAAAAGTAGTTATTTTAGGGTTTTCAATTTTAAACTATTAACAAAATACTGATCTTTATGTAAATAACTAATAGAACAAAAGTAGTTATTTTAGGGTTTTCAATTTTAAACTATTAACAAAATACTGATCTTCAAGTAAATAACTTATAGAACAGAAGTAGTTAATTTAGAGTTTTTAATTTTAAACTATTAACAAAATGCAGATCTTCAAGTAAATAACTTATAGAACAAAAGTGGTTATTTTAGGGTTTTCAATTTTAAACTATTAACAAAATACTGATCTTCATATACTTAACTTATAGAACAGAAGTAGTTAATTTAGAGTTTTTAATTTTAAACTATTAGCAAAATTCTGATCTTCAAGTAAATAACTTAAAGAACTAAAGTATTAGTTAGAAGATTTTGATTTTACATTGCTACAAAATTCTGTTCTTCAAGTAAATAACTTATAGAACAAAAGTAGTTATTTTAGGGTTTTCAATTTTAAACTATTAACAAAATACTGATCTTCATGTAAATAACTTATAGAACAGAAGTAGTTAATTTAGAGTTTTTAATTTTAAACTATTAACAAAATGCAGATCTTCAAGTAAATAACTTATAGAACAAAAGTAGTTATTTTAGGGTTATCAATTTTAAACTATTAACAAAATTCTGATCTTCAAGTAAATAACTTAAGGAACTAAAGTATTAGTTAGAAGATTTTGATTTTAAATTGCTACAAAATTCTGTTCTACAAGTAAATAACTTATAGAACAAAAGTAGTTATTTTAGGGTTTTCAATTTTAAACTATTAACAAAATACTGATCTTCATGTAAATAACTAATAGAACAAAAGTAGTTATTTTAGGGTTTTCAATTTTAAACTATTAACAAAATACTGATCTTCAAGTAAATAATTTATAGAACAGAAGTAGTTAATTTAGAGTTTTTAATTTTAAACTATTAACAAAATGCAGATCTTCAAGTAAATAACTTATAGAACAAAAGTGGTTATTTTAGGGTTTTCAATTTTAAACTATTAACAAAATACTGATCTTCATATACTTAACTTATAGAACAGAAGTAGTTAATTTAGAGTTTTTAATTTTAAACTATTAGCAAAATTCTGATCTTCAAGTAAATAACTTAAAGAACTAAAGTATTAGTTAGAAGATTTTGATTTTACATTGCTACAAAATTCTGTTCTTCAAGTAAATAACTTATAGAACAAAAGTAGTTATTTTAGGGTTTTCAATTTTAAACTATTAACAAAATACTGATCTTCATGTAAATAACTTATAGAACAGAAGTAGTTAATTTAGAGTTTTTAATTTTAAACTATTAACAAAATGCAGATCTTCAAGTAAATAACTTATAGAACAAAAGTAGTTATTTTAGGGTTATCAATTTTAAACTATTAACAAAATTCTGATCTTCAAGTAAATAACTTAAGGAACTAAAGTATTAGTTAGGAGATTTTGATTTTAAATTGCTACAAAATTCTGTTCTACAAGTAAATAACTTATAGAACAAAAGTAGTTATTTTAGAGTTTTCAATTTTAAACTATTAACAATATTCTGATCTTCAAGTAAATAACTTATAGAACAGAAGTAGTTATTTTAGGGTTTTCAATTTTAAACTATTAACAAAATACTGATCTTCATGTAAATAACTTATAGAACAGAAGTAGTTAATTTAGAGTTTTTAATTTTAAACTATTAACAAAATGCAGATCTTCAAGTAAATAACTTATAGAACAAAAGTAGTTATTTTAGGGTTTTCAATTTTAAACTATTAACAATATTCTGATCTTCAAGTAAATAACTTATAGAACAGAAGTAGTTATTTTAGGGTTTTCAATTTTAAACTATTAGCAAAATTCTGACCTTCAAGTAAATAACTTAAAGAACTAAAGTATTAGTTAAAAGATTTTGATTTTAAATTGCTACAAAATTCTGTTCTTCAAGTAAATAACTTATAGAACAGAAGTAGTTAATTTAGAGTTTTTAATTTTAAACTATTAACAAAATGCAGATCTTCAAGTAAATAACTTATAGAACAAAAGTAGTTATTTTAGGGTTTTCAATTTTAAACTATTAACAAAATACTGATCTTCATATACTTAACTTATAGAACAGAAGTAGTTAATTTAGAGTTTTTAATTTAAAACTATTAACAAAATGCAGATCTTCAAGTAAATAACTTATAGAACAAAAGTAGTTATTTTAGGGTTTTCAATTTTAAACTATTAGCAAAATTCTGATCTTCAAGTAAATAACTTAAAGAACTAAAGTATTAGTTAGAAGATTTTGATTTTACATTGCTACAAAATTCTGTTCTTCAAGTAAATAACTTATAGAACAAAAGTAGTTATTTTAGGGTTTTCAATTTTAAACTATTAACAAAATTCTGATCTTCAAGTAAATAACTTAAGGAACTAAAGTATTAGTTAGAAGATTTTGATTTTAAATTGCTACAAAATTCTGTTCTACAAGTAAATAACTTATAGAACAAAAGTAGTTATTTTAGAGTTTTCAATTTTAAACTATTAACAATATTCTGATCTTCATGTATATAACTTATAGAACAGAAGTAGTTATTTTAGGGTTTTCAATTTTAAACTATTAACAAAATACTGATCTTCATGTAAATAACTTATAGAACAGAAGTAGTTAATTTAGAGTTTTTAATTTTAAACTATTAACAAAATGCAGATCTTCAAGTAAATAACTTATAGAACAAAAGTAGTTATTTTAGGGTTTTCAATTTTAAACTATTAGCAAAATTCTGATCTTCAAGTAAATAACTTAAAGAACTAAAGTATTAGTTAGAAGATTTTGATTTTACATTGCTACAAAATTCTGTTCTTCAAGTAAATAACTTATAGAACAAAAGTAGTTATTTTAGAGTTTTCAATTTTAAACTATTAACAATATTCTGATCTTCAAGTAAATAACTTATAGAACAGAAGTAGTTAATTTAGAGTTTTTAATTTTAAACTATTAACAAAATGCAGATCTTCAAGTAAATAACTTATAGAACAAAATTAGTTATTTTAGGGTTTTCAATTTTTAACTATTAACAAAATTCTGATCTTCAAGTAAATAACTTAAGGAACTAAAGTATTAGTTAGAAGATTTTGATTTTAAATTGCTACAAAATTCTGTTCTACAAGTAAATAACATATAGAACTAAAGTAGTTATTTTAGAGTTTTCAATTTTAAACTATTAACAATATTCTGATCTTCAAGTAAATAACTTATAGAACAAAAGTAGTTATTTTAGGGTTTTCAATTTTAAACTATTAACAAAATTCTGATCTTCAAGTAAATAACTTAAGGAACTAAAGTATTAGTTAGAAGATTTTGATTTTAAATTGCTACAAAATTCTGTTCTACAAGTAAATAACTTATAGAACAAAAGTAGTTATTTTAGGGTTTTCAATTTTAAACTATTAACAAAATACTGATCTTCATGTAAATAACTTATAGAACAAAAGTAGTTATTTTAGGGTTTTCAATTTTAAACTATTAACAAAATACTGATCTTCAAGTAAATAACTTAAGGAACTAAAGTATTAGTTAGAAGATTTTGATTTTAAATTGCTACAAAATTCTGTTCTACAAGTAAATAACTTATAGAACAAAAGTAGTTATTTTAGGGTTTTCAATTTTAAACTATTAGCAAAATTCTGATCTTCAAGTAAATAACTTAAAGAACTAAAGTATTAGTTAGAAGATTTTGATTTTACATTGCTACAAAATTCTGTTCTTCAAGTAAATAACTTATAGAACAAAAGTAGTTATTTTAGAGTTTTCAATTTTAAACTATTAACAATATTCTGATCTTCAAGTAAATAACTTATAGAACAGAAGTAGTTAATTTAGAGTTTTTAACTTTAAACTATTAACAAAATGCAGATCCTCAAGTAAATAACTTATAGAACAAAAGTAATTATTTTAGGGTTTTCAATTTTAAACTATTAACAAAATTCTGATCTTCATGTAAATAACTTATAGAACAGAAGTAGTTAATTTAGAGTTTTTAATTTTAAACTATTAACTAAATGCAGATCTTCAAGTAAATAACTTATAGAACAAAAGTAGTTATTTTAGGGTTTTCAATTTTAAACTATTAACAAAATTCTGATCTTTAAGTAAATAACTTAAGGAACTAAAGTATTAGTTAGAAGATTTTAATTTTAAATTGCTACAAAATTCTGTTCTTCAAGTAAATAACTTTTGGAACAGAAGTAGTTAATTTATAGTTTTTAATTTTAAACTATTAACAAAATGCAGATCTTCAAGTAAATAACTTATAGAACAAACGTAGTTATTTTAGTATTTTCAATTTTGAACTATTTACAAAATTCTGATCTTCAAGTAAATAACTTAAAGAACTAAAGTATTAGTTTGAAGATTTTGATTTTAAATTGTCTACATATTTCTGTTCTTTAAGTAAATAACTAAAGGAACAAAAGTAGTTAGAGTATAGCTTTAATTTTAAACTATTAACAAAATGCAGATCTTCAAGTAAATAACTTATAGAACAAAAGAAGTTATTTTAGGGTTTTCAATTTTAAACTATTAGCAAAATTCTGATCTTCAAGTAAACAACTTAAAGAACTAAATTATTAGTTAGAAGATTTTGATTTTAAATTGCTTCAAAATTCTTTTCTTCAAGTAAATAACTTATAGAACAAAAGTAGTTATTTTAGGGTTTTCAATTTTAAACTATTAACAAAATTCTGATCTTCAAGTAAATAACTTAAGGAACTAAAGTATTAGTTAGAAGATTTTTATTTTAAATTGCTACAAAATTCTGTTCTTCAAGTAAATAACTTATAGAACAAAAGTAGTTATTTTAGAGTTTTCAATTTTAAACTATTAAGAAAATTCTGATCTTCAAGTAAATAACTTATAGAACAGAAGTAGTTAATTTAGAGTTTTTAATTTTAAACTATTAACAAAATGCAAATCTTCAAGTAAATAACTTATAGAACAAAAGTAGTTATTTTAGAGTTTTCAATTTTAAACTATTAACAAAATTCTGATCTTCAAGTAAATAACTTATAGAACAGAAGTAGTTAATTTAGCGTTTTTAATTTTAAACTATTAACAAAATGCAGATCTTCAAGTAAATAACTTATAGAACAAAAGTAGTTATTTTAGGGTTTTCAATTTTAATCTATTAGCAAAATTCTGATCTTCAAGTAAATAACTTAAAGAACTAAAGTATTAGTTAGAAGATTTTGATTTTAAATTGCTACAAAATTTTGTTCTTCAAGTAAATAACTTATAGAACAAAAGTAGTTATTTTAGAGTTTTCAATTTTAAACTATTAACAAAATTCTGATCTTCAAGTAAATAACTTATAGAACAGAAGTAGTTAATTTAGAGTTTTTAATTTTGAACTATTAACAAAATGCAGATCTTCAAGTAAATAACTTATAGAACAAAAGTAGTTATTTTAGGGTTTTCAATTTTAAACTATTAACAAAATTCTGATCTTCATGTAAATAACTTATAGAACAGAAGTAGTAAATTTAGAGTTTTTAATTTTAAACTATTAACTAAACGCAGATCTTCAAGTAAATAATTTATAGAACAAAAGTAGTTATTTTAGGGTTTTCAATTTTAAACTATTAATAAAATTCTGATCTTTAAGTAAATGACTTAAGGAACTAAAGTATTAGTTAGAAGATTTTAATTTTAAATTGCTACAAAATTCTGTTCTTCAAGTAAATAACTTATAGAACAAAAGTAGTTATTTTAGAGTTTTCAATTTTAAACTATTAACAAAATTCTGATCTTCAAGTAAATAACTTATAGAACAGAAGTAGTTATTTTAGAGTTTTCAATTTTAAACTATTAAGAAAATTCTGATCTTCAAGTAAATAACTTATAGAACAGAAGTAGTTAATTTAGAGTTTTTAATTTTAAACTATTAACAAAATGCAGATCTTCAAGTAAATAACTTATAGAACAAAAGTAGTTATTTTAGGGTTTTCAATTTTAATCTATTAGCAAAATTCTGATCTTCAAGTAAATAACTTAAAGAACTAAAGTATTAGTTAGAAGATTTTGATTTTAAATTGCTACAAAATTTTGTTCTTTAAGTAAATAACTTATAGAACAAAAGTAGTTATTTTAGAGTTTTCAATTTTAAACTATTAACAAAATTCTGATCTTCAAGTAAATAACTTATAGAACAGAAGTAGTTAATTTAGAGTTTTTAATTTTGAACTATTAACAAAATGCAGATCTTCAAGTAAATAACTTATAGAACAAAAGTAGTTATTTTAGGGTTTTCAATTTTAAACTATTAACAAAATTCTGATCTTCATGTAAATAACTTATAGAACAGAAGTAGTTAATTTAGAGTTTTTAATTTTAAACTATTAACTAAACGCAGATCTTCAAGTAAATAATTTATAGAACAAAAGTAGTTATTTTAGGGTTTTCAATTTTAAACTATTAATAAAATTCTGATCTTTAAGTAAATGACTTAAGGAACTAAAGTATTAGTTAGAAGATTTTAATTTTAAATTGCTACAAAATTCTGTTCTTCAAGTAAATAACTTATAGAACAAAAGTAGTTATTTTAGAGTTTTCAATTTTAAACTATTAACAAAATTCTGATCTTCAAGTAAATAACTTATAGAACAGAAGTAGTTAATTTAGAGTTTTTAATTTTAAACTATTAACAAAATGCATATCTTCAAGTAAAAAATTTATAGACCAAAAATAGTTATTTTAGGGTTTTCAATTTTAAACTATTAGCAAAATTCTGATCTTCAAGTAAATAACTTAAAGAACTAAAGTATTAGTTAGAAGATTTTAATTTTAAATTGCTACAAAATTCTGTTCTTCAAGTAAATAACTTATAGAACAAAAGTAGTTATTTTAGAGTTTTCAATTTTAAACTATTGACAACATTCTGATCTTCAAGTGAATAACTTAAAGAACTAAAGTATTAGTTAGAAGATTTTGATTTTAAATTGCTACAAAATTCTGTTCTTCAAGTAAATAACTTATAGAACAAAAGTAGCTATTTTAGAGTTTTCAATTTTAAACTATTAACAAAATTCTGATCTTCAAGTTAATCACTTATAGAACAAAAGTAGTTAATTTAGAGTTTTTAATTTTAAACTATTAACAAAATTCTGATCTTTAAGTAAATAACTTAATGAACTCAAGTATTAGTTAGAAGATTTTAATTTTATTTTGCTACAAAATTCTGATCTTCAAGTAAATAACTTATAGAACAAAAGTGGCTATTTTAGAGTTTTCAATTTTAAACTATTGATAACATTCTGATCTTCAAGTGCATAACTTAAAGAACTAAAGTAATAGTTAGAAGATTTTGATTTTAAATTGCTACAAAATTCTGTTCTTCAAGTAAATAACTTATAGAACAAAAGTAGCTATTTTAGAGATTTCAATTTTAAACTATTAACAAAATTCTGATCTTCAAGAAAATAACTTAAAGAACTAAAGTATTAGTTAGAAGATTTTGATTTTAAATTGCTACAAAATTCTGTTCTTCAAGTAAATAACTTATAGAACAAAGGTAGCTATTTTAGAGTTTTCAATTTTAAACTATTAACAATATTCTGATCTTCAAGTAAATAACTTATAGAACAGAAGTAGTTAATTTAGAGTTTTTAATTTTAAACTATTAACAAAATGCAGATCTTCAAGTAAATAACTTATAGAACAAAAGTAGTTATTTTAGGGTTTTCAATTTTAAACTATTAACAAAATTCTGATCTTCATGTAAATAACTTATAGAACAGAAGTAGTTAATTTAGAGTTTTTAATTTTAAACTATTAACAAAATGCAGATCTTCAAGTAAATAACTTATAGAACAAAAGTAGTTATTTTAGGGTTTTCAATTTTAATCTATTAGCAAAATTCTGATCTTCAAGTAAATAACTTAAAGAACTAAAGTATTAGTTAGAAGATTTTGATTTTAATATTGCTACAAAATTTTGTTCTTCAAGTAAATAACTTATAGAACAAAAGTAGTTATTTTAGAGTTTTCAATTTTAAACTATTAACAAAATTCTGATCTTCAAGTAAATAACTTATAGAACAGAAGTAGTTAATTTAGAGTTTTTAATTTTGAACTATTAACAAAATGCAGATCTTCAAGTAAATAACTTATAGAACAAAAGTAGTTATTTTAGGGTTTTCAATTTTAAACTATTAACAAAATTCTGATCTTCATGTAAATAACTTATAGAACAGAAGTAGTTAATTAAAGTTTTTAATTTTAAACTATTAACTTAACGCAGATCTTCAAGTAAATAATTTATAGAACAAAAGTAGTTATTTTAGGGTTTTCAATTTTAAACTATTAATAAAATTCTGATCTTCATGTAAATAACTTATAGAACAGAAGTAGTTAATTTAGAGTTTTTAATTTTAAACTATTAACTAAACGCAGATCTTCAAGTAAATAATTTATAGAACAAAAGTAGTTATTTTAGGGTTTTCAATTTTAAACTATTAATAAAATTCTGATCTTTAAGTAAATGACTTAAGGAACTAAAGTATTAGTTAGAAGATTTTAATTTTAAATTGCTACAAAATTCTGTTCTTCAAGTAAATAACTTATAGAACAAAAGTAGTTATTTTAGAGTTTTCAATTTTAAACTATTAACAAAATTCTGATCTTCAAGTAAATAACTTATAGAACAGAAGTAGTTAATTTAGAGTTTTTAATTTTAAACTATTAACAAAATGCATATCTTCAAGTAAAAAATTTATAGACCAAAAATAGTTATTTTAGGGTTTTCAATTTTAAACTATTAATAAAATTCTGATCTTTAAGTAAATGACTTAAGGAACTAAAGTATTAGTTAGAAGATTTTAATTTTAAATTGCTACAAAATTCTGTTCTTCAAGTAAATAACTTATAGAACAAAAGTAGTTATTTTAGAGTTTTCTATTTTAAACTATTAACAAAATTCTGATCTTCAAGTAAATAACTTATAGAACAGAAGTAGTTAATTTAGAGTTTTTAATTTTAAACTATTAACAAAATGCATATCTTCAAGTAAAAAATTTATAGACCAAAAATAGTTATTTTAGGGTTTTCAATTTTAAACTATTAGCAAAATTCTGATCTTCAAGTAAATAACTTAAAGAACTAAAGTTGTTTACGCCATTTTTTCAAATTATTCCCGTCGAGGCGATCTGAGTATGCGCCAAGAGTCAAGAACACGCGCCATATTGGAAGAACCAACATTTTTGTTCTAATATCAGTTTTGTGGTATTTTCCCGGTTTTTTCAAGTGTTTTGTGACCAACAACCAACCTTGACCAGCTGATTAATAAAGGAACATTTCGCTACATTATAATAGTGCTTATCGGTGATCATCCTATTGTTATCCTTTCCCTTCACCCTATATGTTATTTTCTATCCGAAGAGAGAGGAGAAGCAAGAAGAATTCTCTGGTAAGTCACTATTATTCATAACATCGATTACGCAATCATAAACCAAATATACAGTCCACTTTTTCATTCTCACTATATCTTTAGAAGTGAGATTTGGCCCAAACATTTGGTCCTTCGAGCCGGATTGGGTTATTGTTTGTTTTTTTCCAACTCAATTCAGTGATTTCGGCCCAGTTGATTGTGTTAACTTTTCTGATCATTTTCTTGATTATTCAGCGATTTGTTAAAGTTTTAATTCCACCATTTGTTCGATTCTAATTTTGAAGATTAGATTAATCCAATTTTTTGATTTTATTACATAATTATTTCTTTGAAAATTTCCGATTTTGTTAAATTGAGTATCGTAATCGAAACGATATTTCTTTCCGCAGCTGCATTGATAGTTTTATCACGTTCGTTAAATATTTGCCAGTTAAAACCGAATTTGTTTTTTAAATTCAAACTAAGAAGATTACCAAAATGACAAAAACCCAAATGGAAAAACGGCTAGAAATTTTGTCTGCGAAGCGAGAAAACATATTTAGACGAATACAATTATGTCATGATGCTGCAGTAACCTTCAGAAATGATATTTCTAACCGCACCTACAAGGAAAACTTTAAAATAAGATACCACACCATCGAAAAAGTAGTTATGGACTATAAGGAAACTACGCAAGAAATAATAAATTTAAAGTTTGACCTAAATCCAGAGGAAAAACCTGATTATGCTTTGTTCCATGGTTTTGATGATATGCACGATACCATCCAATACCTAGCTTCCGAATTGTTAAAACCTGGTGCAAATAATTTATCCACAACATCATTAGCTAATAATGAACACAGACCAAAAGTGAAGCTTCCCAAGATTGAATTGGTTAAGTTTGATGGCACTGATATGTCGCTTTGGCCAATTTTTTATGGTAATTTTAAGAACCTGATCCATGCTAAACCTGAATTTTCCAAGAGTGAAAAACTCCAATATTTATTAGGAAGTTTACACGGTAAAGCATTAAAAACATGCAGCGGTATAGAACCCGTACCTGATAATTATGATATCATATGGAAACTCCTAAAAGATACCTACCATGACAAGAAATTCTTATCTAACTTGTATTTAGATAGAATAACCAAGTTTCGCCCATTATCAATGCATCATCCTACAAAATTACAGTTCTTTTTGGAAAACTTTGATACCAGTGTCAGCAGCTTGAAGAGATTGAAAATTGATAACCTCGCTGATTACATTATCACCTACCTGGCTATGTCAAAATTATCTCAAGAAACCATTAATGCTTTCGAATTGATTAATTCCCAGACTACAGATATGCCAACTTATGACCAATTGATAAGTTTTGTTCGTCAGCAAAGCAAAATCGTTATAAAACACGACAAGCATCCTGTTAGTGATCCACATTTCAAAAATCCTAAGACTTTCTTCACTAATAGTACCGACTCTCGTTCGAAAACCAATTTTCGAAATTGCATTTCGTGTAATAAACAACCACATTTGCTGAAAGATTGTATTCACTTCAGGAACAGCACACACGAACATAAGTTTGGCCTGTTAAAAGATAATAATCTTTGCTTTAATTGTTTTTCATCTAAACATTCCGTATCTTCATGTCCATCGAGATTTAGCTGCACCATCTGCAATAAAAGACATCACACCTTATTGCATAAAACCAATCCAATTAGTTTGGCAACCCCTACTTCATCTACCGAAATTTCCAATGCCGCAATGAATTCTAACAACGAAGCGGTTCACAGTTTATGCACTAACGTTCTGTCAGTTAAGAATCCGAGTCCCAATTACGTTTTGTTGAGCACAGCCCTAGTTAAAGTAAGGGATAAATGGAATAAAGAGCGTACACTTCGATTCATTATCGATAGCGGGTCTATGTCCAATTTCTTGACCTTCAATTGTTGTAACCGATTAGGATTATCTTTCACCAAATTATCCACATGTGCCATTGCAATTGGTTCAGCTACCAAACCCATTAGTGGACGAACAAGTTTAACTATTTCTTCAAATTCGAATTCCAATTTGAAATACCCAATTGAAGCGTTACTCATAGATAAAATTAGTGACGAATTGCCAAGCTTTCCAGTAGATATTCAATTCTACAATCACCTAAAATTTCTACCATTAGCTGATCCAACATTTAATATTCCTGGTCCAATTGATGGTCTTCTTGGAGCAGCCATGTTTGCTGAGATATTAGGTACTCACAAAATACCGGGACCCCTTAACACCCCTACAGCCATTCAAACCACCTTAGGATATGTGATTCTGGGCAATATTTCTCAAATGAAAACCAACATAAGTCCTCTGAGCCGATCGACGTTCTTAACCTTAGATAATTTAGTAGAAAAAATGTTTGAACTTGAAGATTTCAATCCTCCTGCGTCAACTAAAGAAGATACTGTGGCCGAAGAAATATTTGTAAACCATGTGAAGCGTGATGAGAATGGGCGCTATACAGTGGCCTTACCGTTTAAGGATGATCCAGAGAAGTTAGGTGATTCATATTTTCTTGCTAAAAGAAGATTAATTTCTTTGGAAAACCGATTGCTAAAATCCCCAAATCTTCGAATGCTTTATAATTCCGTCATCGAAGACTACTTAAGCCAAAAACATATGTTGTTAGCACCAGAAAGTAGTTTAAACTCTCCTGGTTATTATATTCCTCATCACTGTGTATTTAAACCGGAAAGCGTTTCAACCCCATATCGCATAGTTTTTGATGCAAGTATGAAATCTGATAATGGACTTTCATTGAATGATATTTTATATACCGGCGCTAAATTGCAAAATCATTCGATACCGATCTTGCTAAATTTTCGCTTATTTCCAATTGCCTTTTCATCAGACGTCAAACAGATGTATCGTCAAATTAATGTGATCGAGTCACACAGACCATATCAACGCATCTTATGGAGATTCAATCCGGAAGATCCCATCCAGATTTATGAATTAAATACAGTAACCTTTGGTGTCAAATCATCTCCCTTCCTAAGTTTACGAACAGTAAAACAATTAGCAAGTGACGAATCTCTGTCCTATCCTCGAGCTGTAGCATATGTTAACAGAGATATGTATATGGATGATTTGATTTCTAGTGTACCCACTATTGAAGAAGCAATTGAATTATACCCTGACCTAATTAATATGTTCAAGTCCGGTGGATTTCAATTAGCAAAATGGACTTCAAATTCGTCCAACTTCTTAGAACGTATTCCAGATGAATTTAAATTAATCCAGCCTTTCGATTTTAATCAAGATAACGTAAAAATCCTTGGTTTACGTTGGAATCCCGTGACAGACCAGTTTTATTTTAAGATAACTGTAAATATTCTACCCTGCACTAAGAGGAATATGTTATCTTTAGTAGCACGTACGTTTGATCCATTAGGTTTTTTGGCCCCTATCACGTTATTGATTAAATTGTTAATTAAGAAGTTGTGGGAGATGGGCATCGACTGGGATACCCCAGCACCTCCGGAAATTGGAAAAATATGGACAAAATGCCAAAATGAATTTGTTCTTCTAAACAAGTTAGAAATTCCACGTCATGTTTTGGTATTTGAGAAGACTCCTGTGACATTAATTGGTTTTACAGACGCAAGTCAATCCGGATATGCTGCAGTAGTTTATCTACAAACTATTGACTCGTCCAATAAAATTAATGTGAGATTCCTATGTGCTCAATCCAAGGTTGCCCCCATGTGTAAAATTACCCTTCCACGTTTGGAACTTTGCGCCGCTACGTTATTATCTAAACTTTTAGCACATGTTCGAGATATATATTCCAATCGAGTAAAAATAAATAATATTTTTGCATTTACCGACTCCAGTATAACCTTATGTTGGATCAATTCGACTACTAAGAAATTAAAACCATTTGTTGGAAATAGAGTAGCAAAGATACAAACTTGTTTACCTCCGTTACATTGGTATTACGTTCCAGGGAAATTGAATGTGTCTGATTGTGCATCTCGAGGACTCACTCCTTCAACTTTACTTCACCATCCTACATGGTTTGCTGGCCCTCTTTGGTTGACATCATCTCGTTCCAAATGGCCAATTAAACCCTTTTGTGAGATTATAGTTCCTTCCGATGATGATGATGATAAGAAAGAATTAGTGCTTCTTACCGTTCCAGATGTGATTTCTCCATTGTATTCATTGATAAATTATTTCTCGTCTTGGACCAAACTTCTAAACGCCACCGTTTATGTTCTTCGATTTATAAAAGTTTTATCAAACCAAACATCGATTACCACTTTGCATTTAAAAACTGCCGAAATGTTTCTCATAAAAGCCGTTCAACAACGTTATTTTCAAAGCGAGTTTCATAGTTTAAGGAATAATAAAGTCGTTCCATCGAACCTACGTCGTTTATGTCCCTTTATAAAAGACGGTCTTATCCGAGTTGGAGGGCGGTTAGCCAACGCTGCTGTTAGTTATGACCACAAACATCCTATTTTATTGCCCAAATCAGACCCGTTGGTAATCATGTTAATTACCTATTATCACAAACTACATCATCATGCGGGAGCATATTTATTGCAATCTTTGTTAATGCAAAATTACTGGATTTTATCAGCAAGAAGTATAATCCGCCGATGCATTTGGAAATGCAATCATTGTTTTAGTTTATCTCCAAAGCCTACAATTCCTTTGATGGCTAATTTACCATTTGAAAGAGTTAACCAAGCTAAAGCCTTTATATCAACAGGAGTTGATTTCACAGGAGCCTTTCAAATTACGTTAAGTCGTCGTCGAGGTGTCCGAACCCAGAAAGCCTACGTCTGCCTCTTTGTGTGTCTAGCAACAAAGGCTGTTCATCTCGAGTTGGCTTCCGACTTATCTACCGAGTGTTTTATAGCGGCCTTTAAACGATTCTTATCGCGTCGTGGAAATTGCGCAACTCTGTTTTCCGATTGTGGCACAAATTTTGTAGGTGCAAAAAGATATATGGATGAAGTTCATCAATTAATTTGTTCCCGTACCTATAAAGATGAACTGTTGCGTGAATTGAATTTAAGAAAAATAGAATGGAAATTTAATCCGCCAGCCGCTCCCCATTTTGGAGGAATTTGGAAATCCAATATAAAAAGCGTCAAAACTTATCTTACCAGAACAATCGGCGCTCAAATATTAACCTATGAAGAATTCTACACCGTACTAACTCAAATTGAAGCTTTACTTAACTCCAGACCATTATGTAAACTTGGGAATGACCCCAATGACCCACAAGCTTTAACTCCGGCCCATTTTTTATATGGTATACCTTTATCTTCATTACCCGCCGAACATATATCGGACATCCTTCCTGACCGATTGAATAGATATAAGTTGTTGGATTCCATAGTCCAGCATTTTTGGCAACGCTGGCATATCGAATATTTAAACACATTGCAAGTGAGATTAAAATGGAATACTAAATCTAATCCAGTAAAGGAAGGTATGTTAACCATCGTAAAGCAAAACAATATTCCTCCGTTACAATGGCCATTGGCTATTGTCGAAAAATTGCACCTGGGAAAAGATGGAATTGCTCGGGTGGCTACCGTTCGCACAAGGTTTGGAAGATATAGTCGACCATTAGTAAAACTTTGACCACTTCCAAGCCAGTAACCAATGGTTTTAGTTTTGTTCATTTTTTGTTTTTTGGATCCGTATTTAATTTGCCTATATTGAATTTATGTTAATTTTGATTTGGAATTTCCCTTATTTGTTTTCTTCTTTGATGATAATTCCTTTTGTTTTCTTATAAAAATATTCCTTCTTGAATTGACAATTCAAGCCCGGGCCGGCAGGATGTTTACGCCATTTTTTCAAATTATTCCCGTCGAGGCGATCTGAGTATGCGCCAAGAGTCAAGAACACGCGCCATATTGGAAGAACCAACATTTTTGTTCTAATATCAGTTTTGTGGTATTTTCCCGGTTTTTTCAAGTGTTTTGTGACCAACAACCAACCTTGACCAGCTGATTAATAAAGGACCATTTCGCTACATTATAATAGTGCTTATCGGTGATCATCCTATTGTTATCCTTTCCCTTCACCCTATATGTTATTTCCTATCCGAAGAGAGAGGAGAAGCAAGAAGAATTCTCTGGTAAGTCACTATTATTCATAACATCGATTACGCAATCATAAACCAAATATACAGTCCACTTTTTCATTCTCACTATATCTTTAGAAGTGAGATTTGGCCCAAACAAAAGTATTCGTTAGAAGATTTTGATTTTAAATTGCTACAAAATTCTGTTCTTTAAGTAAATAACTTAAGGAACTCAAGTATTAGTTAGAAGATTTTAATTTTAAATTGCTACAAAATTCTGTTCTTCAAGTAAATAACTTATAGAACAGAAGTAGTTAATTTAGAGTTTTTAATTTTAAACCATTAACAAAATGCAGATCTTCAAGTAAATAACTTATAGAACAAAAATAGGTATTTTATGGTTTTCAATTTTAAACTATTAACAAAATTCTGATCTTCAAGTAAATAACTTAAAGAACTAAAGTATTAGTTTGAAGATTTCGATTTTAAATTGTCTACAAATTTCTGTTCTTTAAGTAAATAATTAAAAGAACAAATGTAGTTAGTTTATAGCTTTAATTTTAAACTATTAACAATATACTGATTTACAAGTAAATAACTTATAGACCAGAAGTAGTTAATTTAGAGTTTTTAATTTGTAACTATTAACAAAATGCTGATCTTCAAGTAAATAACTTATAGAACAGAAGTGGTTAATTTAGAGTTTTTAATTTTAAACTATTAACAAAATGCAGATCTTCAAGTAAATAACTTATAGAACAAAAGTAGTTATTTTAGGGTTTTCAAATTTAAACTATTAACAAAATGCTGATCTTCATGTAAATAACTTAAAGAACAGAAGTAGTTAATTTAGAGTTTTTAATTTTAAACTATTAACAAAATCCAGATCTTCAAGTAAATAACTTATAGAACAAACGTAGTTATTTTAGTATTTTCAATTTTGAACTATTAACAAAATTCTGATCTTCAAGTAAATAACTTAAAGAACTAAAGTATTAGTTTGAAGATTTTGATTTTAAATTGTCTACATATTTATGTTCTTTAAGTAAATACCTAAAAGAACAAAAGTAGTTAGAGTATAGCTTTAATTTTAAACTATTAACAAAATGCAGATCTTCAAGTAAATAACTTATAGAACAAAAGTAGTTATTTTAGGGTTTTCAATTTTAATCTATTAGCAAAATTCTGATCTTCAAGTAAATAACTTAAAGAACTAAAGTATTAGTTAGAAGATTTTAATTTTAAATTGCTACAAAATTCTGTTCTTCAAGTAAATAACTTATAGAACAAAAGTAGTTATTTTAGAGTTTTCAATTTTAAACTATTGACAACATTCTGATCTTCAAGTAAATAACTTAAAGAACTAAAGTATTAGTTAGAAGATTTTGATTTTAAATTGCTACAAAATTCTGTTCTTCAAGTAAATAACTTATAGAACAAAAGTAGCTATTTTAGAGTTTTCAATTTTAAACTATTAACAAAATTCTGATCTTCAAGTAAATAACTTATAGAACAGAAGTAGTTAATTTAGAGTTTTTAATTTTAAACTATTAACTAAATGCAGATCTTCAAGTAAATAACTTACAGAACAAAAGTAGTTATTTTAGGGTTTTCAATTTTAAACTATTAACAAAATTCTGATCTTTAAGTAAATAACGTAAGGAACTCAAGTATTAGTTAGAAGATTTTAATTTTATTTTGCTACAAAATTCTGATCTTCAAGTAAATAACTTATAGAACAAAAGTAGCTATTTTAGAGTTTTCAATTTAAACTATTAACAAAATTCTGATCTTCAAGTAAATAACTTATAGAACAAAAGTAGCTATTTTAGAGTTTTCAATTTTAAACTATTGACAACATTCTGATCTTCAAGTGCATAACTTAAAGAACTAAAGTAATAGTAAGAAGATTTTGATTTTAAATTGCTACAAAATTCTGTTCTTCAAGTAAATAACTTATAGAACAAAAGTAGCTATTTTAGAGTTTTCAATTTTAAACTATTAACAAAATTCTGATCTTCAAGTAAATAACTTATAGAACAGAAGTAGTTAATTTAGAGTTTTTAATTTTAAACTATTAACAAAATGGAGATCTTCAAGTAAAAAACTTATAGAACAAAAATAGTTATTTTAGGGTTTTCAATTTTAAACTATTAGCAAAATTCTGATCTTCAAGTAAATAACTTAAAGAACTAAAGTATTAGTTAGAAGATTTTGATTTTAAATTGCTACAAAATTCTGTTCTTCAAGTAAATAACTTATAGAACAAAAGTAGCTATTTTAGAGTTTTCAATTTTAAACTATTAACAAAATTCTGATCTTCAAGTAGATAACTTATAGAACCGAAGTAGTTAATTTAGAGTTTTTAATTTTAAACTATTAACAAAATGCAGATCTTCAAGTAAATAACTTATAGAACAAAAGTAGTTATTTTAGGGTTTTCAATTTTAAACTATTAACAAAATTCTGATCTTCATGTAAATAACTTATAGAACAGAAGTAGTTAATTTAGAGTTTTTAATTTTAAACTATTAACTAAATGCAGATCTTCAAGTAAATAACTTATAGAACAAAAGTAGTTATTTTAGGGTTTTCAATTTTAAACTATTAACAAAATTCTGATCTTTAAGTAAATAACTTAAGGAACTAAAGTATTAGTTAAAAGATTTTAATTTTAAATTGCTACAAAACTCTGTTCTTCAAGTAAATAACTTATAGAACAGAAGTAGTTAATTTATAGTTTTTAATTTTAAACTATTAACAAAATTCTGATCTTCAAGTAAATAACTTATAGAACAGAAGTAGTTAATTTAGAGTTTTTAATTTTAAACTATTGACAAAATGCAGATCTTCAAGTAAATAACTTATAGAACTAAAGTAGTTATTTTAGGGTTTTCAATTTTAATCTATTAGCAAAATTCTGATCTTTAAGTAAATAACTTAAAGAACTAAAGTATTAGTTAGAAGATTTTGATTTTAAATTGCTACAAAATTTTGTTCTTCAAGTAAATAACTTATAGAACAAAAGTAGTTATTTTAGAGTTTTCAATTTTAAACTATTAACAAAATTCTGATCTTCAAGTAAATAACTTATAGAACAGAAGTATATAATTTAGAGTTTTTAATTTTGAACTATTAACAAATTGCAGATCTTCAAGTAAATAACTTATAGAACAAAAGTAGTTATTTTAGGGTTTTCAATTTTAAACTATTAACAAAATTCTGATCTTCATGTAAATAACTTATAGAACAGAAGTAGTTAATTTAGAGTTTTTAATTTTAAACTATTAACTAAACGCAGATCTTCAAGTAAATAATTTATAGAACAAAAGTAGTTATTTTAGGGTTTTTAATTTTAAACTATTAACAAAATTCTGATCTTCAAGTAAATAACTTATAGAACAAAAGTAGTTATTTTAGAGTTTTCAATTATAAACTATTAACAAAATTCTGATCTTCAAGTAAATAACTTATAGAACCGAAGTAGTTAATTTAGAGTTTTTAATTTCAAACCATTAACAAAATGCAGATCTTCAAGTAAATAACTTATAGAACAAAAATAGGTATTTTATGGTTTTCAATTTTAAACTATTAACAAAATTCTGATCTTCAAGTAAATAACTTATAGAACAAAAGTAGCTATTTTAGAGTTTTCAATTATAAACTATTAACAAAATGCAGATCTTCAAGTAAATAACTTATAGAACAAAAGTAGTTATTTTAGGGTTTTCAATTTTAAACTATTAACAAAATGCTGATCTTCATGTAAATAACTTAAAGAACAGAAGTAGTTAATTTAGAGTTTTTAATTTTAAACTATTAACAAAATCCAGATCTTCAAGTAAATAACTTATAGAACAAACGTAGTTATTTTAGTATTTTCAATTTTGAACTATTAACAAAATTCTGATCTTCAAGTAAATAACTTAAAGAACTAAGGTATTAGTTTGAAGATTTTGATTTTAAATTGTCTACATATTTATGTTCTTTAAGTAAATACCTAAAAGAACAAAAGTAGTTAGAGTATAGCTTTAATTTTAAACTATTAACAAAATGGAGATCTTCAAGTAAAAAACTTATAGAACAAAAATACTTATTTTAGGGTTTTCAATTTTAAACTATTAGCAAAATTCTGATCTTCAAGTAAATAACTTAAAGAACTAAAGTATTAGTTAGAAGATTTTGATTTTAAATTGCTACAAAATTCTGTTCTTCAAGTAAATAACTTATAGAACAAAAGTAGCTATTTTAGAGTTTTCAATTTTAAACTATTAACAAAATTCTGATCTTCAAGTAAATAACTTATAGAACAGAAGTAGTTAATTTTGAGTTTTTAATTTTAAACTATTAACAAAATGCAGATCTTCAAGTAAATAACTTATAGAACAAAAGTAGTTATTTTAGGGTTTTCAATTTTAAACTATTAACAAAATTCTGATCTTTATGTAAATAACTTATAGAACAGAAGTAGTTAATTTAGAGTTTTTAATTTTAAACTATTAACTAAATGCAGATCTTCAAGTAAATAACTTAGAGAACAAAAGTCGTTATTTTAGGGTTTTCAATTTTAAACTATTAACAAAATTCTGATCTTTAAGTAAATAACTTAAGGAACTAAAGTATTAGTGAGAAGATTTTAATTTAAAATTGCTACAAAATTCTTTTCTTCAAGTAAATAACTTATAGAACAGAAGTAGATAATTTAGAGTTTTTAATTTTAAACTATTAACAAAATGCAGATCTTCAAGTAAATAACTTATAGAGCAAACGTAGTTATTTTAGCATTTTCAATTTTGAACTATTAACAAAATTCTGATCTTCAAGTAAATAACTTAAAGAACTAAAGTATTAGTTTGAAGATTTTGATTTCAAATTGTCTACATATTTCTGTTCCTTAAGTAAATAACTAAAGGAACAAAAGTAGTTAGAGTATAGCTTTAATTTTAAACTATTAACAAAATGCAGATCTTCAAGTAAATAACTTATAGAACAAAAGTAGTTATTTTAGGGTTTTCAATTTTAAACTATTAGCAAAATTCTGATCTTCAAGTAAATAACTTAAAGAACTAAATTATTAGTTAGAAGATTTTGATTTTAAATTGCTTCAAAATTCTTTTCATCAAGTAAATAACTTAAAGAACAAAAGTAGTTATTTTAGAGTTTTCAATTTTAAACTATTAACAAAATTCTGATCTTCAAGTAAATAACTTAAGGAACTAAAGTATTAGTTAGAAGATTTTTATTTTAAATTGCTACAAAATTCTGTTCTTCAAGTAAATAACTTATAGAACAGAAGTAGTTATTTTAGAGTTTTCAATTTTAAACTATTAAGAAAATTCTGATCTTCAAGTAAATAACTTATAGAACAGAAGTAGTTAATTTAGAGTTTTTAAATTTAAACTATTAACAAAATGCAAATCTTCAAGTAAATAACTTATAGAACAAAAGTAGTTATTTTAGGGTTTTCAATTTTAAACTATTAACAAAATTCTGATCTTCATGTAAATAACTTATAGAACAGAAGTAGTTAATTTAGAGTTTTTAATTTTAAACTATTAACAAAATGCAAATCTTCAAGTAAATAACTTATAGAACAAAAGTAGTTATTTTAGGGTTTTCAATTTTAAACTATTAACAAAATTCTGATCTTCAAGTAAATAACTTAAGGAACTAAAGTATTAGTTAGTAGATTTTTATTTTAAAGTGCTACAAAATTCTGTTCTTCAAGTAAATAACTTATAGAACAAACGTAGTTATTTTAGTATTTTCAATTTTGAACTATTAACAAAATTCTGATCTTCAAGTAAATAACTTAAAGAACTAAAGTATTAGTTTGAAGATTTTGATTTCAAATTGTCTACATATTTCTGTTCCTTAAGTAAATAACTAAAGGAACAAAAGTAGTTAGAGTATAGCTTTAATTTTAAACTATTAACAAAATGCAGATCTTCAAGTAAATAACTTATAGAACAAAAGTCGTTATTTTAGGGTTTTCAATTTTAAACTATTAACAAAATTCTGATCTTTAAGTAAATAACTTAAGGAACTAAAGTATTAGTTAGAAGATTTTAATTTAAAATTGCTACAAAATTCTTTTCTTCAAGTAAATAACTTATAGAACAGAAGTAGTTAATTTAGAGTTTTTAATTTTAAACTATTAACAAAATGCAGATCTTCAAGTAAATAACTTATAGAACAAACGTAGTTATTTTAGTATTTTCAATTTTGAACTATTAACAAAATTCTGATCTTCAAGTAAATAACTTAAAGAACTAAAGTATTAGTTTGAAGATTTTGATTTTAATTGTCTACATATTTCTGTCCTTTAAGTAAATAACTAAATGAACAAAAGTAGTTAGAGTATAGCTTTAATTTTAAACTATTAACAAAATGCAGATCTTCAAGTAAATAACTTATAGAACAAAAGTAGTTATTTTAGGGTTTTCAATTTTAAACTATTAGCAAAATTCTGATCTTCAAGTAAATAACTTAAAGAACTAAATTATTAGTTAGAAGATTTTGATTTTAAATTGCTTCAAAATTCTTTTCTTGAAGTAAATAACTTATAGAACAAAAGTAGTTATTTTAGGGTTTTCAATTTTAAACTATTAACAAAATTCTGATCTTCAAGTAAATAACTTAAGGAACTAAAGTATTAGTTAGAAGATTTTTATTTTAAATTGCTACAAAATTCTGTTCTTCAAGTAAATAACTTATAGAACAAAAGTAGTTATTTTAGAGTTTTCAATTTTAAACTATTAAGAAAATTCTGATCTTCAAGTAAATAACTTATAGAACAGAAGTAGTTGATTTAGAGTTTTTAATTTTAAACTATTAACAAAATTCTGATCTTCAAGTAAATAACTTAAGGAACTAAAGTATTAGTTAGAAGATTTTGATTTTAAATTGCTACAAAATGCTGTTCTTCAAGTAAATAACTTATAGCACAAAAGTAGTTATTTTAGAGTTTTCAATTTTAAACTATTAACAACATTCTGAACTTCAAGTAAATAACTTATAGAACAGAAGTAGTTGATTTAGAGTTTTTAATTTTAAACTATTAACAAAATTCTGATCTTCAAGTAAATAACTTAAGGAACTAAAGTATTAGTTAGAAGATTTTTATTTTAAATTGCTACAAAATTCTGTTCTTGTAGTAAATAACTTATAGAACAAAAGTAGTTATTTTAGAGTTTTCAATTTTAAACTATTAAGAAAATTCTGATCTTCAAGTAAATAACTTATAGAACAGAAGTAGTTAATTTTGAGTTTTTAATTTTAAACTATTAAACAAATTCAGATCTTTAAGTAAATAACTTATAGAACAAAAATAGTTATTTAAGGGTTTTCAATTTTAAACTATTAACAAAATTCTGATCTTCATGTAAATAACTTATAGAACAGAAGTAGTTAATTTAGGGTTTTTAATTTTAAACTATTAACAAAATGCAGATCTTCAAGTAAATAACTTATAGAACAAAAGTTGTTATTTTAGGGTTTTCAATTTTAAACTATTAACAAAATTCTGATCTTCAAGTAAATAACTTAAAGAACTAAAGTATTAGTTTGAAGATTTTGATTTTAAATTGTCTACATATTTCTGTTCTTTAAGTAAATAACTAAAAGAACAATAGTAGTTAGATTATAGCTTTAATTTTAAACTATTAACAAAATGCAAATCTTCAAGTAAATAACTTATAGAACAAAAGTAGTTATTTTAGGGTTTTCAATTTTAAACTATTAACAAAATTCTGATCTTCAAGTAAATAACTTATAGAACAAAAGTAGTTATTTTAGGGTTTTCAATTTTAAACTATTAACAAAATGCAGATCTTCAAGTAAATAACTTATAGAACAAAAGTAGTTATTTTAGAGTTTTCAATTTTAAACTATTAACAAAATTCTGATCTTCAAGTAAATAACTTAAGGAACTAAAGTATTAGTTAGAAGATTTTGATTTTAAACTGCTTCAAAATTCTGTTCTTCAAGTAAATAACTTATAGAACAAAAGTAGTTATTTTAGTGTTTTCAATTTTAAACTATTAACAAAATGCAGATCTTCAAGTAAATAACTTATAGAACAAAAGTAGTTATTTTAGGGTTTTCAATTTTAAACTATTAGCAAAATTCTGATCTTCAAGTAAATAACTTAAAGAACTAAATTATTAGTTAGAAGATTTTGATTTTAAATTGCTTCAAAATTCTTTTCTTCAAGTAAATAACTTATAGAACAAAAGTAGTTATTTTAGGGTTTTCAATTTTAAACTATTAACAAAATTCTGATCTTCAAGTAAATAACTTAAGGAACTAAAGTATTAGTTAGAAGATTTTTATTTTAAATTGCTACAAAATTCTGTTCTTCAAGTAAATAACTTATAGAACAAAAGTAGTTATTTTAGAGTTTTCAATTTTAAACTATTAAGAAAATTCTGATCTTCAAGTAAATAACTTATAGAACAGAAGTAGTTGATTTAGAGTTTTTAATTTTAAACTATTAACAAAATTCTGATCTTCAAGTAAATAACTTAAGGAACTAAAGTATTAGTTAGAAGATTTTGATTTTAAATTGCTACAAAATGCTGTTCTTCAAGTATATAACTTATAGCACAAAAGTAGTTATTTTAGAGTTTTCAATTTTAAACTATTAACAACATTCTGAACTTCAAGTAAATAACTTATAGAACAGAAGTAGTTGATTTAGAGTTTTTAATTTTAAACTATTAACAAAATTCTGATCTTCAAGTAAATAACTTAAGGAACTAAAGTATTAGTTAGAAGATTTTTATTTTAAATTGCTACAAAATTCTGTTCTTCAAGTAAATAACTTATAGAACAAAAGTAGTTATTTTAGAGTTTTCAATTTTAAACTATTAAGAAAATTCTGATCTTCAAGTAAATAACTTATAGTACAGAAGTAGTTAATTTGGAGTTTTTAAATTTAAACTATTAACAAAATGCAAATCTTCAAGTAAATAACTTATAGAATAAAAGTAGTTATTTTAGGGTTTTCAATTTTAAACTATTAACAAAATTCTGATCTTCATGTAAATAACTTATAGAACAGAAGTAGTTAATTTAGAGTTTTTAATTTTAAACTATTAACAAAATGCAGATCTTCAAGTAAATAACTTATAGAACAAAAGTAGTTATCTTAGGGTTTTCAATTTTAAACTATTAACAAAATTCTGATCTTCAAGTAAATAACTTAAGGAACTAAAGTATTAGTTAGAAGATTTTTAATTTAAAGTGCTACAAAATTCTGTTCTTCAAGTAAATAACTTATAGAACAAAAGTAGGTATTTTAGAGTTTTCAATTTTAAACTATTAACAAAATGCAGATCTTTAAGTAAATAACTTATAGAACAAAAATAGTTATTTTAGGGTTTTCAATTTTTAACTATTAACAAAATTCTGATCTTCATGTAAATAACTTATAGAACAGAAGTAGTTAATTTAGAGTTTTTAATTTTAAACTATTAAACAAATTCAGATCTTTAAGTAAATAACTTATAGAACAAAAATAGTTATTTTAGGGTTTTCAATTTTAAACTATTAACAAAATTCTGATCTTCATGTAAATAACTTATAGAACAGAAGTAGTTAATTTAGGGTTTTTAATTTTAAACTATTAACAAAATGCAGATCTTCAAGTAAATAACTTATAGAACAAAAGTTGTTATTTTAGGGTTTTCAATTTTAAACTATTAACAAAATTCTGATCTTCAAGTAAATAACTTAAAGAACTAAAGTATTAGTTTGAAGATTTTGATTTTAAATTGTCTACATATTTCTGTTCTTTAAGTAAATAACTAAAAGAACAATAGTAGTTAGATTATAGCTTTAATTTTAAACTATTAACAAAATGCAAATCTTCAAGTAAATAACTTATAGAACAAAAGTAGTTATTTTAGGGTTTTCAATTTTAAACTATTAACAAAATGCAGATCTTCAAGTAAATAACTTATAGAACAAAAGTAGTTATTTTAGAGTTTTCAATTTTAAACTATTAACAAAATTCTGATCTTCAAGTAAATAACTTAAGGAACTAAAGTATTAGTTAGAAGATTTTGATTTTAAACTGCTTCAAAATTCTGTTCTTCAAGTAAATAACTTATAGAACAAAAGTAGTTATTTTAGTGTTTTCAATTTTAAACTATTAACAAAATTCTGATCTTCAAGTAAATAACTTAAAGAACTAAAGTATTAGTTTGAAGATTTTGATTTTAATTGTCTACATATTTCTGTCCTTTAAGTAAATAACTAAATGAACAAAAGTAGTTAGAGTATAGCTTTAATTTTAAACTATTAACAAAATGCAGATCTTCAAGTAAATAACTTATAGAACAAAAGTAGTTATTTTAGGGTTTTCAATTTTAAACTATTAGCAAAATTCTGATCTTCAAGTAAATAACTTAAAGAACTAAATTATTAGTTAGAAGATTTTGATTTTAAATTGCTTCAAAATGCTGTTCTTCAAGTATATAACTTATAGCACAAAAGTAGTTATTTTAGAGTTTTCAATTTTAAACTATTAACAACATTCTGAACTTCAAGTAAATAACTTATAGAACAGAAGTAGTTGATTTAGAGTTTTTAATTTTAAACTATTAACAAAATTCTGATCTTCAAGTAAATAACTTAAGGAACTAAAGTATTAGTTAGAAGATTTTTATTTTAAATTGCTACAAAATTCTGTTCTTCAAGTAAATAACTTATAGAACAAAAGTAGTTATTTTAGAGTTTTCAATTTTAAACTATTAAGAAAATTCTGATCTTCAAGTAAATAACTTATAGTACAGAAGTAGTTAATTTGGAGTTTTTAAATTTAAACTATTAACAAAATGCAAATCTTCAAGTAAATAACTTATAGAATAAAAGTAGTTATTTTAGGGTTTTCAATTTTAAACTATTAACAAAATTCTGATCTTCATGTAAATAACTTATAGAACAGAAGTAGTTAATTTAGAGTTTTTAATTTTAAACTATTAACAAAATGCAGATCTTCAAGTAAATAACTTATAGAACAAAAGTAGTTATCTTAGGGTTTTCAATTTTAAACTATTAACAAAATTCTGATCTTCAAGTAAATAACTTAAGGAACTAAAGTATTAGTTAGAAGATTTTTAATTTAAAGTGCTACAAAATTCTGTTCTTCAAGTAAATAACTTATAGAACAAAAGTAGGTATTTTAGAGTTTTCAATTTTAAACTATTAACAAAATGCAGATCTTTAAGTAAATAACTTATAGAACAAAAATAGTTATTTTAGGGTTTTCAATTTTTAACTATTAACAAAATTCTGATCTTCATGTAAATAACTTATAGAACAGAAGTAGTTAATTTAGAGTTTTTAATTTTAAACTATTAAACAAATTCAGATCTTTAAGTAAATAACTTATAGAACAAAAATAGTTATTTTAGGGTTTTCAATTTTAAACTATTAACAAAATTCTGATCTTCATGTAAATAACTTATAGAACAGAAGTAGTTAATTTAGGGTTTTTAATTTTAAACTATTAACAAAATGCAGATCTTCAAGTAAATAACTTATAGAACAAAAGTTGTTATTTTAGGGTTTTCAATTTTAAACTATTAACAAAATTCTGATCTTCAAGTAAATAACTTAAAGAACTAAAGTATTAGTTTGAAGATTTTGATTTTAAATTGTCTACATATTTCTGTTCTTTAAGTAAATAACTAAAAGAACAATAGTAGTTAGATTATAGCTTTAATTTTAAACTATTAACAAAATGCAAATCTTCAAGTAAATAACTTATAGAACAAAAGTAGTTATTTTAGGGTTTTCAATTTTAAACTATTAACAAAATTCTGATCTTCAAGTAAATAACTTATAGAACAAAAGTAGTTATTTTAGGGTTTTCAATTTTAAACTATTAACAAAATGCAGATCTTCAAGTAAATAACTTATAGAACAAAAGTAGTTATTTTAGAGTTTTCAATTTTAAACTATTAACAAAATTCTGATCTTCAAGTAAATAACTTAAGGAACTAAAGTATTAGTTAGAAGATTTTGATTTTAAACTGCTTCAAAATTCTGTTCTTCAAGTAAATAACTTATAGAACAAAAGTAGTTATTTTAGTGTTTTCAATTTTAAACTATTAACAAAATGCAGATCTTCAAGTAAATAACTTATAGAACAAAAGTAGTTATTTTAGGGTTTTCAATTTTAAACTATTAGCAAAATTCTGATCTTCAAGTAAATAACTTAAAGAACTAAATTATTAGTTAGAAGATTTTGATTTTAAATTGCTTCAAAATTCTTTTCTTCAAGTAAATAACTTATAGAACAAAAGTAGTTATTTTAGGGTTTTCAATTTTAAACTATTAACAAAATTCTGATCTTCAAGTAAATAACTTAAGGAACTAAAGTATTAGTTAGAAGATTTTTATTTTAAATTGCTACAAAATTCTGTTCTTCAAGTAAATAACTTATAGAACAAAAGTAGTTATTTTAGAGTTTTCAATTTTAAACTATTAAGAAAATTCTGATCTTCAAGTAAATAACTTATAGAACAGAAGTAGTTGATTTAGAGTTTTTAATTTTAAACTATTAACAAAATTCTGATCTTCAAGTAAATAACTTAAGGAACTAAAGTATTAGTTAGAAGATTTTGATTTTAAATTGCTACAAAATGCTGTTCTTCAAGTATATAACTTATAGCACAAAAGTAGTTATTTTAGAGTTTTCAATTTTAAACTATTAACAACATTCTGAACTTCAAGTAAATAACTTATAGAACAGAAGTAGTTGATTTAGAGTTTTTAATTTTAAACTATTAACAAAATTCTGATCTTCAAGTAAATAACTTAAGGAACTAAAGTATTAGTTAGAAGATTTTTATTTTAAATTGCTACAAAATTCTGTTCTTCAAGTAAATAACTTATAGAACAAAAGTAGTTATTTTAGAGTTTTCAATTTTAAACTATTAAGAAAATTCTGATCTTCAAGTAAATAACTTATAGTACAGAAGTAGTTAATTTGGAGTTTTTAAATTTAAACTATTAACAAAATGCAAATCTTCAAGTAAATAACTTATAGAATAAAAGTAGTTATTTTAGGGTTTTCAATTTTAAACTATTAACAAAATTCTGATCTTCATGTAAATAACTTATAGAACAGAAGTAGTTAATTTAGAGTTTTTAATTTTAAACTATTAACAAAATGCAGATCTTCAAGTAAATAACTTATAGAACAAAAGTAGTTATCTTAGGGTTTTCAATTTTAAACTATTAACAAAATTCTGATCTTCAAGTAAATAACTTAAGGAACTAAAGTATTAGTTAGAAGATTTTTAATTTAAAGTGCTACAAAATTCTGTTCTTCAAGTAAATAACTTATAGAACAAAAGTAGGTATTTTAGAGTTTTCAATTTTAAACTATTAACAAAATGCAGATCTTTAAGTAAATAACTTATAGAACAAAAATAGTTATTTTAGGGTTTTCAATTTTTAACTATTAACAAAATTCTGATCTTCATGTAAATAACTTATAGAACAGAAGTAGTTAATTTAGAGTTTTTAATTTTAAACTATTAAACAAATTCAGATCTTTAAGTAAATAACTTATAGAACAAAAATAGTTATTTTAGGGTTTTCAATTTTAAACTATTAACAAAATTCTGATCTTCATGTAAATAACTTATAGAACAGAAGTAGTTAATTTAGGGTTTTTAATTTTAAACTATTAACAAAATGCAGATCTTCAAGTAAATAACTTATAGAACAAAAGTTGTTATTTTAGGGTTTTCAATTTTAAACTATTAACAAAATTCTGATCTTCAAGTAAATAACTTAAAGAACTAAAGTATTAGTTTGAAGATTTTGATTTTAAATTGTCTACATATTTCTGTTCTTTAAGTAAATAACTAAAAGAACAATAGTAGTTAGATTATAGCTTTAATTTTAAACTATTAACAAAATGCAAATCTTCAAGTAAATAACTTATAGAACAAAAGTAGTTATTTTAGGGTTTTCAATTTTAAACTATTAACAAAATGCAGATCTTCAAGTAAATAACTTATAGAACAAAAGTAGTTATTTTAGAGTTTTCAATTTTAAACTATTAACAAAATTCTGATCTTCAAGTAAATAACTTAAGGAACTAAAGTATTAGTTAGAAGATTTTGATTTTAAACTGCTTCAAAATTCTGTTCTTCAAGTAAATAACTTATAGAACAAAAGTAGTTATTTTAGTGTTTTCAATTTTAAACTATTAACAAAATTCTGATCTTCAAGTAAATAACTTAAAGAACTAAAGTATTAGTTTGAAGATTTTGATTTTAATTGTCTACATATTTCTGTCCTTTAAGTAAATAACTAAATGAACAAAAGTAGTTAGAGTATAGCTTTAATTTTAAACTATTAACAAAATGCAGATCTTCAAGTAAATAACTTATAGAACAAAAGTAGTTATTTTAGGGTTTTCAATTTTAAACTATTAGCAAAATTCTGATCTTCAAGTAAATAACTTAAAGAACTAAATTATTAGTTAGAAGATTTTGATTTTAAATTGCTTCAAAATGCTGTTCTTCAAGTATATAACTTATAGCACAAAAGTAGTTATTTTAGAGTTTTCAATTTTAAACTATTAACAACATTCTGAACTTCAAGTAAATAACTTATAGAACAGAAGTAGTTGATTTAGAGTTTTTAATTTTAAACTATTAACAAAATTCTGATCTTCAAGTAAATAACTTAAGGAACTAAAGTATTAGTTAGAAGATTTTTATTTTAAATTGCTACAAAATTCTGTTCTTCAAGTAAATAACTTATAGAACAAAAGTAGTTATTTTAGAGTTTTCAATTTTAAACTATTAAGAAAATTCTGATCTTCAAGTAAATAACTTATAGTACAGAAGTAGTTAATTTGGAGTTTTTAAATTTAAACTATTAACAAAATGCAAATCTTCAAGTAAATAACTTATAGAATAAAAGTAGTTATTTTAGGGTTTTCAATTTTAAACTATTAACAAAATTCTGATCTTCATGTAAATAACTTATAGAACAGAAGTAGTTAATTTAGAGTTTTTAATTTTAAACTATTAACAAAATGCAGATCTTCAAGTAAATAACTTATAGAACAAAAGTAGTTATCTTAGGGTTTTCAATTTTAAACTATTAACAAAATTCTGATCTTCAAGTAAATAACTTAAGGAACTAAAGTATTAGTTAGAAGATTTTTAATTTAAAGTGCTACAAAATTCTGTTCTTCAAGTAAATAACTTATAGAACAAAAGTAGGTATTTTAGAGTTTTCAATTTTAAACTATTAACAAAATGCAGATCTTTAAGTAAATAACTTATAGAACAAAAATAGTTATTTTAGGGTTTTCAATTTTTAACTATTAACAAAATTCTGATCTTCATGTAAATAACTTATAGAACAGAAGTAGTTAATTTAGAGTTTTTAATTTTAAACTATTAAACAAATTCAGATCTTTAAGTAAATAACTTATAGAACAAAAATAGTTATTTTAGGGTTTTCAATTTTAAACTATTAACAAAATTCTGATCTTCATGTAAATAACTTATAGAACAGAAGTAGTTAATTTAGGGTTTTTAATTTTAAACTATTAACAAAATGCAGATCTTCAAGTAAATAACTTATAGAACAAAAGTTGTTATTTTAGGGTTTTCAATTTTAAACTATTAACAAAATTCTGATCTTCAAGTAAATAACTTAAAGAACTAAAGTATTAGTTTGAAGATTTTGATTTTAAATTGTCTACATATTTCTGTTCTTTAAGTAAATAACTAAAAGAACAATAGTAGTTAGATTATAGCTTTAATTTTAAACTATTAACAAAATGCAAATCTTCAAGTAAATAACTTATAGAACAAAAGTAGTTATTTTAGGGTTTTCAATTTTAAACTATTAACAAAATTCTGATCTTCAAGTAAATAACTTATAGAACAAAAGTAGTTATTTTAGGGTTTTCAATTTTAAACTATTAACAAAATGCAGATCTTCAAGTAAATAACTTATAGAACAAAAGTAGTTATTTTAGAGTTTTCAATTTTAAACTATTAACAAAATTCTGATCTTCAAGTAAATAACTTAAGGAACTAAAGTATTAGTTAGAAGATTTTGATTTTAAACTGCTTCAAAATTCTGTTCTTCAAGTAAATAACTTATAGAACAAAAGTAGTTATTTTAGTGTTTTCAATTTTAAACTATTAACAAAATTCTGATCTTCAAGTAAATAACTTAAAGAACTAAAGTATTAGTTTGAAGATTTTGATTTTAATTGTCTACATATTTCTGTCCTTTAAGTAAATAACTAAATGAACAAAAGTAGTTAGAGTATAGCTTTAATTTTAAACTATTAACAAAATGCAGATCTTCAAGTAAATAACTTATAGAACAAAAGTAGTTATTTTAGGGTTTTCAATTTTAAACTATTAGCAAAATTCTGATCTTCAAGTAAATAACTTAAAGAACTAAATTATTAGTTAGAAGATTTTGATTTTAAATTGCTTCAAAATTCTTTTCTTCAAGTAAATAACTTATAGAACAAAAGTAGTTATTTTAGGGTTTTCAATTTTAAACTATTAACAAAATTCTGATCTTCAAGTAAATAACTTAAGGAACTAAAGTATTAGTTAGAAGATTTTTATTTTAAATTGCTACAAAATTCTGTTCTTCAAGTAAATAACTTATAGAACAAAAGTAGTTATTTTAGAGTTTTCAATTTTAAACTATTAAGAAAATTCTGATCTTCAAGTAAATAACTTATAGAACAGAAGTAGTTGATTTAGAGTTTTTAATTTTAAACTATTAACAAAATTCTGATCTTCAAGTAAATAACTTAAGGAACTAAAGTATTAGTTAGAAGATTTTGATTTTAAATTGCTACAAAATGCTGTTCTTCAAGTATATAACTTATAGCACAAAAGTAGTTATTTTAGAGTTTTCAATTTTAAACTATTAACAACATTCTGAACTTCAAGTAAATAACTTATAGAACAGAAGTAGTTGATTTAGAGTTTTTAATTTTAAACTATTAACAAAATTCTGATCTTCAAGTAAATAACTTAAGGAACTAAAGTATTAGTTAGAAGATTTTTATTTTTAATTGCTACAAAATTCTGTTCTTCAAGTAAATAACTTATAGAACAAAAGTAGTTATTTTAGAGTTTTCAATTTTAAACTATTAAGAAAATTCTGATCTTCAAGTAAATAACTTATAGTACAGAAGTAGTTAATTTGTAGTTTTTAAATTTAAACTATTAACAAAATGCAAATCTTCAAGTAAATAACTTATAGAATAAAAGTAGTTATTTTAGGGTTTTCAATTTTAAACTATTAACAAAATTCTGATCTTCATGTAAATAACTTATAGAACAGAAGTAGTTAATTTAGAGTTTTTAATTTTAAACTATTATCAAAATGCAGATCTTCAAGTAAATAACTTATAGAACAAAAGTAGTTATTTTAGGGTTTTCAATTTTAAACTATTAACAAAATTCTGATCTTCAAGTAAATAACTTAAGGAACTAAAGTATTAGTTAGAAGATTTTTATTTTAAAGTGCTACAAAATTCTGTTCTTCAAGTAAATAACTTATAGAACAAAAGTAGGTATTTTAGAGTTTTCAATTTTAAACTATTAAGAAAATTCTGATCTTCAAGTAAATAACTTATAGTACAGAAGTAGTTAATTTGTAGTTTTTAAATTTAAACTATTAACAAAATGCAAATCTTCAAGTAAATAACTTATAGAATAAAAGTAGTTATTTTAGGGTTTTCAATTTTAAACTATTAACAAAATTCTGATCTTCATGTAAATAACTTATAGAACAGAAGTAGTTAATTTAGAGTTTTTAATTTTAAACTATTAACAAAATGCAGATCTTCAAGTAAATAACTTATAGAACAAAAGTAGTTATTTTAGGGTTTTCAATTTTAAACTATTAACAAAATTCTGATCTTCAAGTAAATAACTTAAGGAACTAAAGTATTAGTTAGAAGATTTTTATTTTAAAGTGCTACAAAATTCTGTTCTTCAAGTAAATAACTTATAGAACAAAAGTAGGTATTTTAGAGTTTTCAATTTTAAACTATTAACAAAATGCAGATCTTTAAGTAAATAACTTATAGAACAAAAATAGTTATTTTAGGGTTTTCAATTTTAAACTATTAACAAAATTCTGATCTTCAAGTAAATAACTTAAAGAACTAAAGTATTAGTTTGAAGATTTTGATTTTAAATTGTCTACATATTTCTGTTCTTTAAGTAAATAACTAAAAGAACAATAGTAGTTAGATTATAGCTTTAATTTTAAACTATTAACAAAATGCAAATCTTCAAGTAAATAACTTATAGAACAAAAGTAGTTATTTTAGGGTTTTCAATTTTAAACTATTAACAAAATTCTGATCTTCAAGTAAATAACTTATAGAACAAAAGTAGTTATTTTAGGGTTTTCAATTTTAAACTATTAACAAAATGCAGATCTTCAAGTAAATAACTTATAGAACAAAAGTAGTTATTTTAGAGTTTTCAATTTTAAACTATTAACAAAATTCTGATCTTCAAGTAAATAACTTAAGGAACTAAAGTATTAGTTAGAAGATTTTGATTTTAAACTGCTTCAAAATTCTGTTCTTCAAGTAAATAACTTATAGAACAAAAGTAGTTATTTTAGTGTTTTCAATTTTAAACTATTAACAAAATTCTGATCTTCAAGTAAATAACTTAAAGAACTAAAGTATTAGTTTGAAGATTTTGATTTTAATTGTCTACATATTTCTGTCCTTTTAGTAAATAACTAAATGAACAAAAGTAGTTAGAGTATAGCTTTAATTTTAAACTATTAACAAAATGCAGATCTTCAAGTAAATAACTTATAGAACAAAAGTAGTTATTTTAGGGTTTTCAATTTTAAACTATTAGCAAAATTCTGATCTTCAAGTAAATAACTTAAAGAACTAAATTATTAGTTAGAAGATTTTGATTTTAAATTGCTTCAAAATTCTTTTCTTCAAGTAAATAACTTATAGAACAAAAGTAGTTATTTTAGGGTTTTCAATTTTAAACTATTAACAAAATTCTGATCTTCAAGTAAATAACTTAAGGAACTAAAGTATTAGTTAGAAGATTTTGATTTTAAATTGCTACAAAATGCTGTTCTTCAAGTATATAACTTATAGCACAAAAGTAGTTATTTTAGAGTTTTCAATTTTAAACTATTAACAACATTCTGAACTTCAAGTAAATAACTTAAGGAACTAAAGTATTAGTTTGAAGATTTTGATTTTAAATTGTCTACATATTTCTGTTCTTTAAGTAAATAACTAAAAGAACAATAGTAGTTAGATTATAGCTTTAATTTTAAACTATTAACAAAATGCAAATCTTCAAGTAAATAACTTATAGAACAAAAGTAGTTATTTTAGGGTTTTCAATTTTAAACTATTAACAAAATTCTGATCTTCAAGTAAATAACTTATAGAACAAAAGTAGTTATTTTAGGGTTTTCAATTTTAAACTATTAACAAAATGCAGATCTTCAAGTAAATAACTTATAGAACAAAAGTAGTTATTTTAGAGTTTTCAATTTTAAACTATTAACAAAATTCTGATCTTCAAGTAAATAACTTAAAGAACTAAAGTATTAGTTTGAAGATTTTGATTTTAATTGTCTACATATTTCTGTCCTTTTAGTAAATAACTAAATGAACAAAAGTAGTTAGAGTATAGCTTTAATTTTAAACTATTAACAAAATGCAGATCTTCAAGTAAATAACTTATAGAACAAAAGTAGTTATTTTAGGGTTTTCAATTTTAAACTATTAGCAAAATTCTGATCTTCAAGTAAATAACTTAAAGAACTAAATTATTAGTTAGAAGATTTTGATTTTAAATTGCTTCAAAATTCTTTTCTTCAAGTAAATAACTTATAGAACAAAAGTAGTTATTTTAGGGTTTTCAATTTTAAACTATTAACAAAATTCTGATCTTCAAGTAAATAACTTAAGGAACTAAAGTATTAGTTAGAAGATTTTTATTTTAAAGTGCTACAAAATTCTGTTCTTCAAGTAAATAACTTATAGAACAAAAGTAGGTATTTTAGAGTTTTCAATTTTAAACTATTAACAAAATGCAGATCTTTAAGTAAATAACTTATAGAACAAAAATAGTTATTTTAGGGTTTTCAATTTTAAACTATTAACAAAATTCTGATCTTCAAGTAAATAACTTAAAGAACTAAAGTATTAGTTTGAAGATTTTGATTTTAAATTGTCTACATATTTCTGTTCTTTAAGTAAATAACTAAAAGAACAATAGTAGTTAGATTATAGCTTTAATTTTAAACTATTAACAAAATGCAAATCTTCAAGTAAATAACTTATAGAACAAAAGTAGTTATTTTAGGGTTTTCAATTTTAAACTATTAACAAAATTCTGATCTTCAAGTAAATAACTTATAGAACAAAAGTAGTTATTTTAGGGTTTTCAATTTTAAACTATTAACAAAATGCAGATCTTCAAGTAAATAACTTATAGAACAAAAGTAGTTATTTTAGAGTTTTCAATTTTAAACTATTAACAAAATTCTGATCTTCAAGTAAATAACTTAAGGAACTAAAGTATTAGTTAGAAGATTTTGATTTTAAACTGCTTCAAAATTCTGTTCTTCAAGTAAATAACTTATAGAACAAAAGTAGTTATTTTAGTGTTTTCAATTTTAAACTATTAACAAAATTCTGATCTTCAAGTAAATAACTTAAAGAACTAAAGTATTAGTTTGAAGATTTTGATTTTAATTGTCTACATATTTCTGTCCTTTTAGTAAATAACTAAATGAACAAAAGTAGTTAGAGTATAGCTTTAATTTTAAACTATTAACAAAATGCAGATCTTCAAGTAAATAACTTATAGAACAAAAGTAGTTATTTTAGGGTTTTCAATTTTAAACTATTAGCAAAATTCTGATCTTCAAGTAAATAACTTAAAGAACTAAATTATTAGTTAGAAGATTTTGATTTTAAATTGCTTCAAAATTCTTTTCTTCAAGTAAATAACTTATAGAACAAAAGTAGTTATTTTAGGGTTTTCAATTTTAAACTATTAACAAAATTCTGATCTTCAAGTAAATAACTTAAGGAACTAAAGTATTAGTTAGAAGATTTTGATTTTAAATTGCTACAAAATGCTGTTCTTCAAGTATATAACTTATAGCACAAAAGTAGTTATTTTAGAGTTTTCAATTTTAAACTATTAACAACATTCTGAACTTCAAGTAAATAACTTATAGAACAGAAGTAGTTGATTTAGAGTTTTTAATTTTAAACTATTAACAAAATTCTGATCTTCAAGTAAATAACTTAAGGAACTAAAGTATTAGTTAGAAGATTTTTATTTTAAATTGCTACAAAATTCTGTTCTTCAAGTAAATAACTTATAGAACAAAAGTAGTTATTTTAGAGTTTTCAATTTTAAACTATTAAGAAAATTCTGATCTTCAAGTAAATAACTTATAGTACAGAAGTAGTTAATTTGGAGTTTTTAAATTTAAACTATTAACAAAATGCAAATCTTCAAGTAAATAACTTATAGAATAAAAGTAGTTATTTTAGGGTTTTCAATTTTAAACTATTAACAAAATTCTGATCTTCATGTAAATAACTTATAGAACAGAAGTAGTTAATTTAGAGTTTTTAATTTTAAACTATTAACAAAATGCAGATCTTCAAGTAAATAACTTATAGAACAAAAGTAGTTATCTTAGGGTTTTCAATTTTAAACTATTAACAAAATTCTGATCTTCAAGTAAATAACTTAAGGAACTAAAGTATTAGTTAGAAGATTTTTAATTTAAAGTGCTACAAAATTCTGTTCTTCAAGTAAATAACTTATAGAACAAAAGTAGGTATTTTAGAGTTTTCAATTTTAAACTATTAACAAAATGCAGATCTTTAAGTAAATAACTTATAGAACAAAAATAGTTATTTTAGGGTTTTCAATTTTTAACTATTAACAAAATTCTGATCTTCATGTAAATAACTTATAGAACAGAAGTAGTTAATTTAGAGTTTTTAATTTTAAACTATTAAACAAATTCAGATCTTTAAGTAAATAACTTATAGAACAAAAATAGTTATTTTAGGGTTTTCAATTTTAAACTATTAACAAAATTCTGATCTTCATGTAAATAACTTATAGAACAGAAGTAGTTAATTTAGGGTTTTTAATTTTAAACTATTAACAAAATGCAGATCTTCAAGTAAATAACTTATAGAACAAAAGTTGTTATTTTAGGGTTTTCAATTTTAAACTATTAACAAAATTCTGATCTTCAAGTAAATAACTTAAAGAACTAAAGTATTAGTTTGAAGATTTTGATTTTAAATTGTCTACATATTTCTGTTCTTTAAGTAAATAACTAAAAGAACAATAGTAGTTAGATTATAGCTTTAATTTTAAACTATTAACAAAATGCAAATCTTCAAGTAAATAACTTATAGAACAAAAGTAGTTATTTTAGGGTTTTCAATTTTAAACTATTAACAAAATTCTGATCTTCAAGTAAATAACTTATAGAACAAAAGTAGTTATTTTAGGGTTTTCAATTTTAAACTATTAACAAAATGCAGATCTTCAAGTAAATAACTTATAGAACAAAAGTAGTTATTTTAGAGTTTTCAATTTTAAACTATTAACAAAATTCTGATCTTCAAGTAAATAACTTAAGGAACTAAAGTATTAGTTAGAAGATTTTGATTTTAAACTGCTTCAAAATTCTGTTCTTCAAGTAAATAACTTATAGAACAAAAGTAGTTATTTTAGTGTTTTCAATTTTAAACTATTAACAAAATTCTGATCTTCAAGTAAATAACTTAAAGAACTAAAGTATTAGTTTGAAGATTTTGATTTTAATTGTCTACATATTTCTGTCCTTTTAGTAAATAACTAAATGAACAAAAGTAGTTAGAGTATAGCTTTAATTTTAAACTATTAACAAAATGCAGATCTTCAAGTAAATAACTTATAGAACAAAAGTAGTTATTTTAGGGTTTTCAATTTTAAACTATTAGCAAAATTCTGATCTTCAAGTAAATAACTTAAAGAACTAAATTATTAGTTAGAAGATTTTGATTTTAAATTGCTTCAAAATTCTTTTCTTCAAGTAAATAACTTATAGAACAAAAGTAGTTATTTTAGGGTTTTCAATTTTAAACTATTAACAAAATTCTGATCTTCAAGTAAATAACTTAAGGAACTAAAGTATTAGTTAGAAGATTTTGATTTTAAATTGCTACAAAATGCTGTTCTTCAAGTATATAACTTATAGCACAAAAGTAGTTATTTTAGAGTTTTCAATTTTAAACTATTAACAACATTCTGAACTTCAAGTAAATAACTTATAGAACAGAAGTAGTTGATTTAGAGTTTTTAATTTTAAACTATTAACAAAATTCTGATCTTCAAGTAAATAACTTAAGGAACTAAAGTATTAGTTAGAAGATTTTTATTTTAAATTGCTACAAAATTCTGTTCTTCAAGTAAATAACTTATAGAACAAAAGTAGTTATTTTAGAGTTTTCAATTTTAAACTATTAAGAAAATTCTGATCTTCAAGTAAATAACTTATAGTACAGAAGTAGTTAATTTGGAGTTTTTAAATTTAAACTATTAACAAAATGCAAATCTTCAAGTAAATAACTTATAGAATAAAAGTAGTTATTTTAGGGTTTTCAATTTTAAACTATTAACAAAATTCTGATCTTCATGTAAATAACTTATAGAACAGAAGTAGTTAATTTAGAGTTTTTAATTTTAAACTATTAACAAAATGCAGATCTTCAAGTAAATAACTTATAGAACAAAAGTAGTTATCTTAGGGTTTTCAATTTTAAACTATTAACAAAATTCTGATCTTCAAGTAAATAACTTAAGGAACTAAAGTATTAGTTAGAAGATTTTTAATTTAAAGTGCTACAAAATTCTGTTCTTCAAGTAAATAACTTATAGAACAAAAGTAGGTATTTTAGAGTTTTCAATTTTAAACTATTAACAAAATGCAGATCTTTAAGTAAATAACTTATAGAACAAAAATAGTTATTTTAGGGTTTTCAATTTTTAACTATTAACAAAATTCTGATCTTCATGTAAATAACTTATAGAACAGAAGTAGTTAATTTAGAGTTTTTAATTTTAAACTATTAAACAAATTCAGATCTTTAAGTAAATAACTTATAGAACAAAAATAGTTATTTTAGGGTTTTCAATTTTAAACTATTAACAAAATTCTGATCTTCATGTAAATAACTTATAGAACAGAAGTAGTTAATTTAGGGTTTTTAATTTTAAACTATTAACAAAATGCAGATCTTCAAGTAAATAACTTATAGAACAAAAGTTGTTATTTTAGGGTTTTCAATTTTAAACTATTAACAAAATTCTGATCTTCAAGTAAATAACTTAAAGAACTAAAGTATTAGTTTGAAGATTTTGATTTTAAATTGTCTACATATTTCTGTTCTTTAAGTAAATAACTAAAAGAACAATAGTAGTTAGATTATAGCTTTAATTTTAAACTATTAACAAAATGCAAATTTTCAAGTAAATAACTTATAGAACAAAAGTAGTTATTTTAGGGTTTTCAATTTTAAACTATTAACAAAATTCTGATCTTCAAGTAAATAACTTATAGAACAAAAGTAGTTATTTTAGGGTTTTCAATTTTAAACTATTAACAAAATGCAGATCTTCAAGTAAATAACTTATAGAACAAAAGTAGTTATTTTAGAGTTTTCAATTTTAAACTACTAACAAAATTCTGATCTTCAAGTAAATAACTTAAGGAACTAAAGTATTAGTTAGAAGATTTTGATTTTAAACTGCTTCAAAATTCTGTTCTTCAAGTAAATAACTTATAGAACAAAAGTAGTTATTTTAGTGTTTTCAATTTTAAACTATTAACAAAATTCTGATCTTCAAGTAAATAACTTAAAGAACTAAAGTATTAGTTTGAAGATTTTGATTTTAATTGTCTACATATTTCTGTCCTTTAAGTAAATAACTAAATGAACAAAAGTAGTTAGAGTATAGCTTTAATTTTAAACTATTAACAAAATGCAGATCTTCAAGTAAATAACTTATAGAACAAAAGTAGTTATTTTAGGGTTTTCAATTTTAAACTATTAGCAAAATTCTGATCTTCAAGTAAATAACTTAAAGAACTAAATTATTAGTTAGAAGATTTTGATTTTAAATTGCTTCAAAATTCTTTTCTTCAAGTAAATAACTTATAGAACAAAAGTAGTTATTTTAGGGTTTTCAATTTTAAACTATTAACAAAATTCTGATCTTCAAGTAAATAACTTAAGGAACTAAAGTATTAGTTAGAAGATTTTTATTTTAAATTGCTACAAAATTCTGTTCTTCAAGTAAATAACTTATAGAACAAAAGTAGTTATTTTAGAGTTTTCAATTTTAAACTATTAAGAAAATTCTGATCTTCAAGTAAATAACTTATAGAACAGAAGTAGTTGATTTAGAGTTTTTAATTTTAAACTATTAACAAAATTCTGATCTTCAAGTAAATAACTTAAGGAACTAAAGTATTAGTTAGAAGATTTTGATTTTAAATTGCTACAAAATGCTGTTCTTCAAGTATATAACTTATAGCACAAAAGTAGTTATTTTAGAGTTTTCAATTTTAAACTATTAACAACATTCTGAACTTCAAGTAAATAACTTATAGAACAGAAGTAGTTGATTTAGAGTTTTTAATTTTAAACTATTAACAAAATTCTGATCTTCAAGTAAATAACTTAAGGAACTAAAGTATTAGTTAGAAGATTTTTATTTTTAATTGCTACAAAATTCTGTTCTTCAAGTAAATAACTTATAGAACAAAAGTAGTTATTTTAGAGTTTTCAATTTTAAACTATTAAGAAAATTCTGATCTTCAAGTAAATAACTTATAGTACAGAAGTAGTTAATTTGTAGTTTTTAAATTTAAACTATTAACAAAATGCAAATCTTCAAGTAAATAACTTATAGAATAAAAGTAGTTATTTTAGGGTTTTCAATTTTAAACTATTAACAAAATTCTGATCTTCATGTAAATAACTTATAGAACAGAAGTAGTTAATTTAGAGTTTTTAATTTTAAACTATTAACAAAATGCAGATCTTCAAGTAAATAACTTATAGAACAAAAGTAGTTATTTTAGGGTTTTCAATTTTAAACTATTAACAAAATTCTGATCTTCAAGTAAATAACTTAAGGAACTAAAGTATTAGTTAGAAGATTTTTATTTTAAAGTGCTACAAAATTCTGTTCTTCAAGTAAATAACTTATAGAACAAAAGTAGGTATTTTAGAGTTTTCAATTTTAAACTATTAACAAAATGCAGATCTTTAAGTAAATAACTTATAGAACAAAAATAGTTATTTTAGGGTTTTCAATTTTTAACTATTAACAAAATTCTGATCTTCATGTAAATAACTTATAGAACAGAAGTAGTTAATTTAGAGTTTTTAATTTTAAACTATTAAACAAATTCAGATCTTTAAGTAAATAACTTATAGAACAAAAATAGTTATTTTAGGGTTTTCAATTTTAATCTATTAACAAAATTCTGATCTTCATGTAAATAACTTATAGAACAGAAGTAGTTAATTTAGGGTTTTTAATTTTAAACTATTAACAAAATGCAGATTTTCAAGTAAATAACTTATAGAACAAAAGTTGTTATTTTAGGGTTTTCAATTTTAAACTATTAACAAAATTCTGATCTTCAAGTAAATAACTTAAAGAACTAAAGTATTAGTTTGAAGATTTTGATTTTAAATTGTGTACATATTTCTGTTCTTTAAGTAAATAACTAAAAGAACAATAGTAGTTAGATTATAGCTTTAATTTTAAACTATTAACAAAATGCAAATCTTCAAGTAAATAACTTATAGAACAAAAGTAGTTATTTTAGGGTTTTCAATTTTAAACTATTAACAAAATTCTGATCTTCAAGTAAATAACTTATAGAACAAAAGTAGTTATTTTAGGGCTTTCAATTTTAAACTATTAACAAAATGCAGATCTTCAAGTAAATAACTTATAGAACAAAAGTAGTTATTTTAGGGTTCTCAATTTTAAACTATTAACAAAATTCTGATCTTCAAGTAAATAACTTAAGGAACTAAAGTATTAGTTAGAAGATTTTGATTTTAAACTGCTTCAAAATTCTGTTCTTCAAGTAAATAACTTATAGAACAAAAGTAGTTATTTTAGGGTTTTCAATTTTAAACTATTAACAAAATTCTGATCTTCAAGTAAATAACTTAAAGAACTAAAGTATTAGTTTGAAGATTTCGATTTTAAATTGTCTACAAATTTCTGTTCTTTAAGTAAATAACTAATAGAACAAAAGTAGTTAGTTTATAGCTTTAATTTTAAACTATTAACAAAATAGTGATTTTCAAGTAAATAACTTATAGAACAAAAGTAGTTATTTTATAGCTTTAATTTTAAACTATTAACAAAATAGTGATTTTCAAGTAAATAACTAATAGAACAAAAGTAGTTAGTTTATAGCTTTAATTTTAAACTATTAACAAAATAGTGATTTTTACCCCTGACTGTTTTTTTCAAAAACACAGGGTATATGAAGTTACTATGTACAATCTGTGTTTATATATATATATATATATTTGTGTCACCATATCTCCCGAACGGTTACAGGTAGCGACGTAAATTTTTGACAGCATGTTTGTAAAGACCAGGGGAGTGTTCCTGGCTGGTCAAATACAATTTTCATCCATGAGAAGAAATTCTATCTCAGAAAACTATCTCAACCCCCCCCCCTCCAAACCCCAAAATTTATGCACTCGCCCCTGCACAATCCTCTGTATTAAAAAGACTCTAGCAAATCCCGGCAATCGTTCTGGTGGAACAATTGAATTTCGAAAACCTTAGCTTAGCCAAATTTGTTGTTAGCTACGACCACACTACACGGCTTCAGAATGATGATGAAGAAAAAGGAGATGCCCAAGCTTATGATGTGGATGAACCTCCGGCCCGTCGCGAATCATATATAACACTACTAAACGGCACCAAAATGAAACTGCGATCCCAAAAAGCCGTGTTGAGAACTAAGTATTACTCACAAACGGCTGATAGAGAAGGTTACTTCTATTAGTTACCTGGTTGCACACTTACCCTTCAGGAATGAGCAAGATTTGATCGAAGATTACGACAGTGCTGAAGCAGCTTTTCTTGCTCAACGAAAACGTCTGCGACCTCTGCAATAAGGAGGAAATGTAGAACAGTTCCAACACGTTGAACCAGAGTTGCAACGAGTCATAGCTCAAGTTTTAGCGATGGGAAATGTCAAAGATTTGGGTAATGACAGATGCTTGCCACCATCCGATGATCTTGTCGGTGCAATGATCGACGGCTGCGATCCCGACTTAGTGGACATTGATATCCAAGATACCGGTTTTGAGGATGAGAAGAAGCATAATATCTCAGAAGAAGACTTTCTTCAGATTGTCAGCAGTATGAATATGGAACAGAAGCGTTTATTCGACACAATCACTGCCCGTATTCGTCAAGAAGTGTATGCCAACGATCAAGGCGTTGACGCTTTGAAGCTCTTCATTACTGGCGGTGCTGGTTGCGGCAAGACCTTTTTGCTTAAAACTATTGTACACCAAATCAAGATATGTTATGCTCCGACAGTGGATCCGTTGATGAGAGCTTCATTCGTTGAAGTGACTGCCTTCACGGGTGTCGCAGCCCGATTAGTTAACAGGCGAACACTTCATAGTGCTTTTTCTCTAGGAATAGAGAAAGGAAAATGGACAGTTTACAGACAACTGACCGATGCACGCTTGGAAGATGCAATGCCGTTGAACAGAACCCGTGTTCCACTGATTGTATGTTCCACATCGGCTGACTGGATCACGAAGCGGTTTAAAACATATATTACTTTCTCTATACATTTTGATAAAATATACTCCAAAAATAGTAAAATAAAATAAAAATTAAAAATTTTAAAAACCCCTGACTGTAAAAAAATTCTAAAATAATTAATAATAAAAGCACCTTACTTTAAAAACTACTGTTCCCCTTAAAAAGAAAAAAATAATTTTTTCTTCTTCATTCAACAACAAATTCTCAGACACTTTACTCGAAAAATTAACTTATCATCATCCCCCCCCCCTCCGCTACACAATTTAAACATTAATTTTGAAGTCAGGGGAAACGGAGATTTGTTCCACTTACGAAACCTGTTTATACATTCCATATTAAAAATTCTCCGTTTCCCCATGACTTCAAAATTAATGTTTAAATTTTGTAGCGGAGGGGGGGGGGATGATGATAAGTTAATTTTTCGAGTAAAGTGTCTGAGAATTTGTTGTTGAATGAAGAAGAAAAAATTATTTTTTTCTTTTTAAGGGGAACAGTAGTTTTTAAAGTAAGGTGCTTTTATTATTAATTATTTTAGAATTTTTTTACAGTCAGGGGTTTTTAAAATTTTTAATTTTTATTTTATCAAGTAAATAACTTATAGAACAAAAATACTTATTTTAGGGTTTTCAATTTTAAACTATTAGCAAAATTCTGATCTTCAAGTAAATAACTTAAAGAACTAAAGTATTAGTTAGAAGATTTCGATTTTAAATTGCTACAAAATTCTGTTCTTCAAGTAAATAACTTATAGAACAAAAGTAGCTATTTTAGAGTTTTCAATTTTAAACTATTAACAAAATTCTGATCTTCAAGTAAATAACTTATAGAACAGAAGTAGTTAATTTAGAGTTTTTAATTTTAAACTATTAACAAAATGCAGATCTTCAAGTAAATAACTTATAGAACAAAAGTAGTTATTTTAGGGTTTTCAATTTTAAACTATTAACAAAATTCTGATCTTCATGTAAATAACTTATAGAACAGAAGTAGTTAATTTAGAGTTTTTAATTTTAAACTATTAAGAAAATTCTGATCTTCAAGTAAATAACTTATAGTACAGAAGTAGTTAATTTGGAGTTTTTAATTTTAACTATTAACAAAATGCAAATCTTCAAGTAAATAACTTATAGAATAAAAGTAGTTATTTTAGGGTTTTCAATTTTAAACTATTAACAAAATTCTGATCTTCATGTAAATAACTTATAGAACAGAAGTAGTTAATTTAGAGTTTTTAACTTTAAACTATTAACAAAATGCAGATCTTCAAGTAAATAACTTATAGAACAAAAGTAGTTATTTTAGGGTTTTCAATTTTAAACTATTAACAAAATTCTGATCTTCAAGTAAATAACTTAAGGAACTAAAGTATTAGTTAGAAGATTTTTATTTTAAAGTGCTACAAAATTCTGTTCTTCAAGTAAATAACTTATAGAACAAAAGTAGGTATTTTAGAGTTTTCAATTTTAAACTATTAACAAAATGCAGATCTTTAAGTAAATAACTTATAGAACAAAAATAGTTATTTTAGGGTTTTCAATTTTTAACTATTAACAAAATTCTGATCTTCATGTAAATAACTTATAGAACAGAAGTAGTTAGTTTAGAGTTTTTAATTTTAAACTATTAAACAAATTCAGATCTTTAAGTAAATAACTTATAGAACAAAAATAGTTATTTTAGGGTTTTCAATTTTAAACTATTAACAAAATTCTGATCTTCATGTAAATAACTTATAGAACAGAAGTAGTTAATTTAGGGTTTTTAATTTTAAACTATTAACAAAATGCAGATCTTCAAGTAAATAACTTATAGAACAAAAGTTGTTATTTTAGGGTTTTCAATTTTAAACTATTAACAAAATTCTGATCTTCAAGTAAATAACTTAAAGAACTAAAGTATTAGTTTGAAGATTTTGATTTTAAATTGTCTACATATTTCTGTTCTTTAAGTAAATAACTAAAAGAACAATAGTAGTTAGATTATAGCTTTAATTTTAAACTATTAACAAAATGCAAATCTTCAAGTAAATAACTTATAGAACAAAAGTAGTTATTTTAGGGTTTTCAATTTTAAACTATTAACAAAATTCTGATCTTCAAGTAAATAACTTATAGAACAAAAGTAGTTATTTTAGGGTTTTCAATTTTAAACTATTAACAAAATGCAGATCTTCAAGTAAATAACTTATAGAACAAAAGTAGTTATTTTAGGGTTTTCAATTTTAAACTATTAACAAAATTCTGATCTTTAAGTAAATAACTTAAGGAACTAAAGTATTAGTTAGAAGATTTTGATTTTAAAATGCTTCAAAATTCTGTTCTTCAAGTAAATAACTTATAGAACAAAAGTAGTTATTTTAGGGTTTTCAATTTTAAACTATTAACAAAATTCTGATCTTCAAGTAAATAACTTAAAGAACTAAAGTATTAGTTTGAAGATTTCGATTTTAAATTGTCTACAAATTTCTGTACTTTAAGTAAATAACTAATAGAACAAAAGTAGTTAGTTTATAGCTTTAATTTTAAACTATTAACAAAATAGTGATTTTCAAGTAAATAACTTATAGAACAAAAGTAGTTATTTTATAGCTTTAATTTTAAACTATTAACAAAATAGTGATTTTCAAGTAAATAACTAATAGAACAAAAGTAGTTAGTTTATAGCTTTAATTATAAACTATTAACAAAATAGTGATTTTCAAGTAAATAACTTATAGAACAAAAATACTTATTTTAGGGTTTTCAATTTTAAACTATTAGCAAAATTCTGATCTTCAAGTAAATAACTTAAAGAACTAAAGTATTAGTTAGAAGATTTTGATTTTAAATTGCTACAAAATTCTGCTCTTCAAGTAAATAACTTATAGAACAAAAGTAGCTATTTTAGAGTTTTCAATTTTAAACTATTAACAAAATTCTGATCTTCAAGTAAATAACTTATAGAACAGAAGTAGTTAATTTAGAGTTTTTAATTTTAAACTATTAACAAAATGCAGATCTTCAAGTAAATAACTTATAGAACAAAAGTAGTTATTTTAGGGTTTTCAATTTTAAACTATTAATAAAATTCTGGTCTTCATGTAAATAACTTATAGAACAGAAGTAGTTAATTTAGAGTTTTTAATTTTAAACTATTAACTAAATACAGATCTTCAAGTAAATAACTTAGAGAACAAAAGTCGTTATTTTAGGGTTTTCAATTTTAAACTATTAACAAAATTCTGATCTTTAAGTAAATAACTTAAGGAACTAAAGTATTAGTTAGAAGATTTTAATTTAAAATTGCTACAAAATTCTTTTCTTCAAGTAAATAACTTATAGAAAAGAAGTAGTTAATTTAGAGTTTTTAATTTTAAACTATTAACAAAATGCAGATCTTCAAGTAAATAACTTATAGAACAAACGTAGTTATTTTAGTATTTTCAATTTTGAACTATTAACAAAATTCTGATCTTCAAGTAAATAACTTAAAGAACTAAAGTATTAGTTTGAAGATTTTGATTTTAAATTGTCTACATATTTCTGTTCTTTAAGTAAATAACTAAAGGAACAAAAGTAGTTAGAGTATAGCTTTAATTTTAAACTATTAACAAAATGCAGATCTTCAAGTAAATAACTTATAGAACAAAAGTAGTTATTTTAGGGTTTTCAATTTTAAACTATTAGCAAAATTCTGATCTTCAAGTAAATAACTTAAAGAACTAAATTATTAGTTAGAAGATTTTTATTTTAAATTGCTACAAAATTCTGTTCTTCAAGTACATAACTTATAGAACAAAAGTAGTTATTTTAGAGTTTTCAATTTTAAACTATAAAGAAAATTCTGATCTTCAAGTAAATAACTTATAGAACAGAAGTAGTTAATTTAGAGTTTTTAAATTTAAACTATTAACAAAATGCAAATCTTCAAGTAAATAACTTATAGAATAAAAGTAGTTATTTAAGGTTTTCAATTTTAAACTATTAACAAAATTCTGATCTTCATGTAAATAACTTATAGAACAGAAGTAGTTAATTTAGAGTTTTTAATTTTAAACTATTAACAAAATGCAGATCTTCAAGTAAATAACTTATAGAACAAAAGTAGTTATTTTAGGGTTTTCAATTTTAAGCTATTAACAAAATTCTGATCTTCAAGTAAATAACTTAAGGAACTAAAGTATTAGTTAGAAGATTTTTATTTTAAAGTGCTACAAAATTCTGTTCTTCAAGTAAATAACTTATAGAACAAAAGTAGGTATTTTAGAGTTTTCAATTTTAAACTATTAACAAAATGCAGATCTTTAAGTAAATAACTTATAGAACAAAAATAGTTATTTTAGGGTTTTCAATTTTAAACTATTAACAAAATTCTGATCTTCATGTAAATAACTTATAGAACAGAAGTAGTTAATTTAGAGGTTTTAATTTTAAACTATTAACAAAATTCAGATCTTTAAGTAAATAACTTATAGAACAAAAATAGTTATTTTAGGGTTTTCAATTTTAAACTATTAACAAAATTCTGATCTTCATGTAAATAACTTATAGAACAGAAGTAGTTAATTTAGGGTTTTTAATTTTAAACTATTAACAAAATGCAGATCTTCAAGTAAATAACTTATAGAAAAAAAGTAGTTATTTTAGGGTTTTCAATTTTAAACTATTAACAAAATTCAGATCTTTAAGTAAATAACTTATAGAATAAAAGTAGTTATTTAAGGTTTTCAATTTTAAACTATTAACAAAATTCTGATCTTCATGTAAATAACTTATAGAACAGAAGTAGTTAATTTAGAGTTTTTAATTTTAAACTATTAACAAAATGCAGATCTTCAAGTAAATAACTTATAGAACAAAAGTAGTTATTTTAGGATTTTCAATTTTAAACTATTAACAAAATTATGATCTTCAAGTAAATAACTTAAGGAACTAAAGTATTAGTTAGAAGATTTTGATTTTAAATTGCTACAAAATGCTGTTCTTCAAGTAAATAACTTATAGCACAAAAGTAGTTATTTTAGAGTTTTCAATTTTAAACTATTAACAACATTCTGAACTTCAAGTAAATAACTTATAGAACAGAAGTAGTTGATTTAGAGTTTTTAATTTTAAACTATTAACAAAATTCTGATCTTCAAGTAAATAACTTATAGAACAAAAGTAGTTATTTTAGAGTTTTCAATTTTAAACTATTCAGAAAATTCTGATCTTCAAGTAAATAACTTATAGAACAGAAGTAGTTAATTTAGAGTTTTTAAATTTAAACTATTAACAAAATGCAAATCTTCAAGTAAATAACTTATAGAATAAAAGTAGTTATTTTAGGGTTTTCAATTTTAAACTATTAACAAAATTCTGATCTTCATGTAAATAACTTATAGAACAGAAGTAGTTAATTTAGAGTTTTTAATTTTAAACTATTAACAAAATGCAGATCTTCAAGTGAATAACTTATAGAACAAAAGTAGTTATTTTAGGGTTTTCAATTTTAAACTATTAACAAAATTCTGATCTTCAAGTAAATAACTTAAAGAACTAAAGTATTAGTTTGAAGATTTCGATTTTAAATTGTGTACAAATTTCTGTTCTTTAAGTAAATAACTAATAGAACAAAAGTAGTTAGTTTATAGCTTTAATTTTAAACTATTAACAAAATAGTGATTTTCAATTAAATAACTTATAGACCAGAAGTAGTTAATTTAGAGTTTTTAATTTTAAACTATTAACAAAATGCTGATCTTCAAGTAAATAACTTATAGAACAGAAGTAGTTAATTTAGAGTTTTTAATTTTAAACTATTAACAAAATGCAGATCTTCAAGTAAATAACTTATAGAGCAAAATTAGTTATTTTAGGGTTTTTAATTTTAAACTATTAACAAAATTCTGATCTTCAAGTAAATAACTTATAGAATAAAAGTAGTTATTTAAGGTTTTCAATTTTAAACTATTAACAAAATTCTGATCTTCATGTAAATAACTTATAGAACAGAAGTAGTTAATTTAGAGTTTTTAATTTTAAACTATTAACAAAATGCAGATCTTCAAGTAAATAACTTATAGAACAAAAGTAGTTATTTTAGGGTTTTCAATTTTAAGCTATTAACAAAATTCTGATCTTCAAGTAAATTACTTAAGGAACTAAAGTATTAGTTAGAAGATTTTTATTTTAAAGTGCTACAAAATTCTGTTCTTCAAGTAAATAACTTATAGAACAAAAGTAGGTATTTTAGAGTTTTCAATTTTAAACTATTAACAAAATGCAGATCTTTAAGTAAATAACTTATAGAACAAAAATAGTTATTTTAGGGTTTTCAATTTTAAACTATTAACAAAATTCTGATCTTCATGTAAATAACTTATAGAACAGAAGTAGTTAATTTAGAGTTTTTAATTTTAAACTATTAACAAAATTCAGATCTTTAAGTAAATAACTTATAGAACAAAAATAGTTATTTTAGGGTTTTCAATTTTAAACTATTAACAAAATTCTGATCTTCATGTAAATAACTTATAGAACAGAAGTAGTTAATTTAGGGTTTTTAATTTTAAACTATTAACAAAATGCAGATCTTCAAGTAAAAAACTTATAGAAAAAAAGTAGTTATTTTAGGGTTTTCAATTTTAAACTATTAACAAAATTCTGATCTTCAAGTAAATAACTTAAAGAACTAAAGTATTAGTTTGAAGATTTGGATTTTAAATTGTCTACATATTTCTGTTCTTTAAGTAAATAACTAAAAGAACAATAGTAGTTAGATTATAGCTTTAATTTTAAACTATTAACAATATGCAAATCTTCTAGTAAATAACTTATAGAACAAAAGTAGTTATTTTAGGGTTTTCAATTTTAAACTATTAACAAAATTCTGATCTTCAAGTAAATAACTAATAGAACAAAAGTAGTTATTTTAGGGTTTTCAATTTTAAACTATTAACAAAATGCAGATCTTCAAGTAAATAACTTATAGAACAAAAGTAGTTATTTTAGGGTTTTCAATTTTAAACTATTAACAAAATTCTGATCTTCAAGTAAATAACTTAAGGAACTAAAGTATTAGTTAGAAGATTTTGATTTTAAACTGCTTCAAAATTCTGTTCTTCAAGTAAATAACTTATAGAACAAAAGTAGTTATTTTAGGGTTTTCAATTTTAAACTATTAACAAAATTCTGATCTTCAAGTTAATAACTTAGAGAACTAAAGTATTAGATTGAAGATTTCGATTTTAAATTGTCTACAAATTTCTGTTCTTTAAGTAAATAACTAATAGAACAAAAGTAGTTAGTTTATAGCTTTAATTTTAAACTATTAACAAAATAGTGATTTTCAAGTAAATAACTTATAGACCAGAAGTAGTTAATTTAGAGTTTTTAATTTTAAACTATTAAAAAAATGCTGATCTTCAAGTAAATAACTTATAGAACAGAAGTAGTTAATTTAGAGTTTTTAATTTTAAACTATTAACAAAATGCAGATCTTCAAGTAAATAACTTATAGAGCAAAATTAGTTATTTTAGGGTTTTTAATTTTAAACTATTAATAAAATTCTGATCTTCAAGTAAATAACTTATAGAACAGAAGTAGTTAATTTAGAGTTTTTAATTTTAAACTATTAACAAAATGCAGATCTTCAAGTAAATAACTTATAGAACAAAAGTAGTTATTTTAGGATTTTCAATTTTAAACTATTAACAAAATTATGATCTTCAAGTAAATAACTTAAGGAACTAAAGTATTAGTTAGAAGATTTTGATTTTAAATTGCTACAAAATGCTGTTCTTCAAGTAAATAACTTATAGCACAAAAGTAGTTATTTTAGAGTTTTCAATTTTAAACTATTAACAACATTCTGAACTTCAAGTAAATAACTTATAGAACAGAAGTAGTTGATTTAGAGTTTTTAATTTTAAACTATTAACAAAATTCTGATCTTCAAGTAAATAACTTATAGAACAAAAGTAGTTATTTTAGAGTTTTCAATTTTAAACTATTCAGAAAATTCTGATCTTCAAGTAAATAACTTATAGAACAGAAGTAGTTAATTTAGAGTTTTTAAATTTAAACTATTAACAAAATGCAAATCTTCAAGTAAATAACTTATAGAATAAAAGTAGTTATTTTAGGGTTTTCAATTTTAAACTATTAACAAAATTCTGATCTTCATGTAAATAACTTATAGAACAGAAGTTGTTAATTTAGAGTTATTAATTTTAAACTATTAACAAAATGCAGATCTTCAAGTGAATAACTTATAGAACAAAAGTAGTTATTTTAGGGTTTTCAATTTTAAACTATTAACAAAATTCTGATCTTCAAGTAAATAACTTAAAGAACTAAAGTATTAGTTTGAAGATTTCGATTTTAAATTGTCTACAAATTTCTGTTCTTTAAGTAAATAACTAATAGAACAAAAGTAGTTAGTTTATAGCTTTAATTTTAAACTATTAACAAAATAGTGATTTTCAATTAAATAACTTATAGACCAGAAGTAGTTAATTTAGAGTTTTTAATTTTAAACTATTAACAAAATGCTGATCTTCAAGTAAATAACTTATAGAACAGAAGTAGTTAATTTAGAGTTTTTAATTTTAAACTATTAACAAAATGCAGATCTTCAAGTAAATAACTTATAGAGCAAAATTAGTTATTTTAGGGTTTTTAATTTTAAACTATTAACAAAATTCTGATCTTCAAGTAAATAACTTATAGAACAGAAGTAGTTAATTAAGAGTTTTTAATTTTAAACTATTAACAAAATGCAGATCTTCAAGTAAACAACTTATAGAACAAAAATAGTTATTTTAGGGTTTTCAATTTTAAACTATTAACAAAATTCTGATCTTCATGTAAATAACTTATAGAACAGAAGTAGTTAATTTAGAGTTTTTAATTTTAAACTATTAACAAAATTCAGATCTTCAAGTAAATAACTTATAGAACAAAAGTAGTTATTTTAGGGTTTTCAATTTTAAACTATTAACAAAATTCTGCACTTCAAGTAAATAACTTAAGGAACTAAAGTATTAGTTAGAAGATTTTGATTTTAAATTGCTACAAAATGCTGTTCTTCAAGTAAATAACTTATAGCACAAAAGTAGTTATTTTAGAGTTTTCAATTTTAAACTATTAACAACATTCTGAACTTCAAGTATATAACTTATAGAACAGAAGTAGTTGATTTAGAGTTTTTAATTTTAAACTATTAACAAAATGCAGATCTTCAAGTAAATAACTTATAGAATAAAAGTAGTTATTTTAGGGTTTTCAATTTTAAACTATTAACAAAATTCTGATCTTCAAGTAAATAACTTATAGAACAGAAGTAGTTAATTTAGAGTTTTCAATTTTAAACTATTAACAAAATTCTGATCTTTAAGTAAATAACTTATAGAACAGAAGTAGTTAATTTAGAGTTTTTAATTTTAAACTATTAACAAAATCCAGATCTTCAAGTAAATAACTTATAGAACAAAAGTAGTTATTTTAGGGTTTTCAATTTTAAACTATTAGCAAAATTCTGATCTTCAAGTAAATAACTTAAAGAACTAAAGTATTAGTTTGAAGATTTCGATTTTAAATTGTCTACAAATTTCTGTTCTATAAGTAAATAACTAAAAGGACAATAGTAGTTAGTTTATAGCTTTAATTTTAAACTATTATCAAAATGCTGATTTTCAAGTAATTAACTTATAGACCAGAAGTAGTTAATTTAGAGTTTTTAATTTTAAAATATTAACAAAATGCAGATCTTCAAGTTAATAACTTATAGAACAAAAGTAGTTATTTTAGGGTTTTCAATTTTAAACTATTAACAAAATTCTGATCTTCAAGTAAATAACTTACAGACCAGAAGTAGTTAATTTATAGTTTTTAATTTTAAACTATTAACAAAATTCTGATCTTCATGTAAATAACTTATAGAACAGAAGTAGTTAATTTAGAGTTTTTAATTTTAACTATTAACAAAATGCAGATCTACAAGTAAATAACTTATAGAACAAACGTAGTTATTTTAGTATTTTCAATTTTGAACTATTAACAAAATTCTGATCTTCTAGTAAATAACTTAAAGAACTAAAGTATTAATTTGAAGATTTCGATTTAAAATTGTCTACAAATTTCTGTTCTTTAAGTAAATAACTAAAAGAACAAAAGTAGTTAGTTTATAGCTTTAATTTTAATGCTGATCTTCAAGTAAATAACTTATAGAACAGAAGTAGTTAATTCAGAGTTTTTAATTTTAAACTATTAACAAAATGCAGATCTTCAAGTAAACAACTTATAGAACAAAAGTAGTTATTTTAGGGTTTTCAATTTTAAACTATTAACAAAATTCTGATCTTCAAGTAAATAACTTATAGAACAGAAGTAGTTAATTTAGAGCTTTTAATTTTAAACTATTAACAAAATGCAGATCTTCAAGTAAATAACATATAGAACAAAAGTAGTTATTTTAGGGTTTTCAATTTTAAACTATTAACAACATTTTGATCTTCAAGTAAATAACTTATAGAACTGAAGTAGTTAATTTAGAGTTTTTAATTTTAAACTATTAACAAAATGCAGATCTTCAAGTAAATAACTTATAGAACAAAAATAGTTATTTTAGGGTTTTCAATTTTAAACTATTAACAAACTTCTGATCTTCAAGTAAATATCTTATAAAACAGAAGTAGATAATTTAGAGTTTTAAATTTTAAACTATTAACAAAATGCAGATCTTCAAGTAATTAACTTATAGAACAGAAGTAGTTAATTTAGAGTTTTTAATTTTCAACTATTAACAAAATGCAGATCTTCAAGTAAATAACTTATAGAACAGAAGTAGTTCATTTAGAGTTTTTTATTTTAAACTATTAACAAAATGCTGATCTTCAAGTAAATAACTTATAGAACAGAAGTAGTTAATTTAGAGTTTTTAATTTTAAACTATTAACAAAAAGCAGATCTTCAAGTAAATAACTTATAGAACAAAATTAGTTATTTTAGGGTTTTTAATTTTAAACTATTAACAAAATTCTGATCTTCAAGTAAATAACTTATAGAACTGAAGTAGTTAATTTAGAGTTTTTAATTTTAAACTATTAACAAAATGCAGATCTTCAAGTAAACAACTTACAGAACAAAAATAGTTATTTTAGGGTTTTCAATTTTAAACTATTAACAAAATTCTGATCTTCATGTAAATAACTTATAGAACAGAAGTAGTTAATTTAGAGTTTTTAATTTTAAACTATTAACAAAATGCAGATCTTCAAGTAAATAACTTATAGAACAAAAGTAATTATTTTAGGGTTTTCAATTTTAAACTATTAACAAAATTCTGATCTTCAAGTAAATAACTTAAGGAACTAAAGTATTAGTTAGAAGATTTTGATTTTAAATTGCTACAAAATTCTGTTCTTCGTAAATAACTTATAGAACAAAAGTAGTTATTTTAGGATTTTCAATTTTAAACTATTAACAAAATTCTGATCTTCAAGTAAATAACTTAAGGAACTAAAGTATTAGTTAGAAGATTTTTATTTTAAATTGCTACAAAATTCTGTTCTTCAAGTAAATAACTTATAGAACAAAAATAGTTATTTTAGGGTTTTCAATTTTAAACTATTAACAAAATTCTGATCTTCATGTAAATAACTTATAGAACAGAAGTAGTTAATTTAGAGTTTTTAATTTTAAACTATTAACAAAATTCAGATCTTTAAGTAAATAACTTATAGAACAAAAATAGTTATTTTAGGGTTTTCAATTTTAAACTATTAACAAAATTCTGATCTTCATGTAAATAACTTATAGAACAAACGTAGTTATTTTAGTATTTTCAATTTTGAACTATTAACAAAATTCTGATCTTCAAGTAAATAACTTAAAGAACTAATGTATTAGTTTGAAGATTTTGATTTTAAATTGTCTACATATTTCTGTTCTTTAAGTAAATAACTAAAAGAACAAAAGTAGTTAGATTATAGCTTTAATTTTAAACTATTAACAAAATGCAGATCTTCAAGTAAATAACTTATAGAACAAAAGTAGTTATTTTAGGGTTTTCAATTTTAAACTATTAGCAAAATTCTGATCTTCAAGTAAATAACTTAAAGAACTAAAGTATTAGTTTGAAGATTTCGATTTTAAATTGTCTACAAATTTCTGTTCTATAAGTAAATAACTAAAAGGACAATAGTAGTTAGTTTATAGCTTTAATTTTAAACTATTAACAAAATGCTTATTTTCAAGTAAATAACTTATAGACCAGAAGTAGTTAATTTAGAGTTTTTAATTTTAAAATATTAACAAAATGCAGATCTTCAAGTTAATAACTTATAGAACAAAAGTAGTTATTTTAGGGTTTTCAATTTTAAACTATTAACAAAATTCTGATCTTTAAGTAAATAACTTACAGACCAGAAGTAGTTAATTTATAGTTTTTAATTTTAAACTATTAACAAAATTCTGATCTTCATGTAAATAACTTATAGAACAGAAGTAGTTAATTTAGAGTTTTTAACTTTAAACTATTAACAAAATGCAGATCTTCAAGTAAATAGCTTATAGAACAAACGTAGTTATTTTAGTATTTTCAATTTTGAACTATTACCAAAATTCTGATCTTCTAGTAAATAACTTAAAGAACTAAAGTATTAGTTTGAAGATTTTGATTTTAAATTGTCTACATATTTCTCTTCTTTAAGTAAATAACTAAAAGAACAAAAGTAGTTAGAGTATAGCTTTAATTTTAAACTATTAACAAAATGCAGATCTTCAAGTAAATAACTTAAAGAACTAAATTATTAGTTAGAAGATTTTGATTTTAAATTGCTTCAAAATTCTTTTCTTCAAGTAAATAACTTATAGAACAAAAGTAGTTATTTTAGGGTTTTCAATTTTAAACTATTAATAAAATTCTGATCTTTAAGTAAATGACTTAAAGAACTAAGGTATTAGTTAGAAGATTTTAATTTTAAATTGCTACAAAATTCTGTTCTTCAAGTAAATAACTTATAGAACAAAAGTAGCTATTTTAGAGTTTTCAAATATAAACTATTAACAAAATTCTGATCTTCAAGTAAATAACTTATAGAACAGAAGTAGTTAATTTAGAGTTTTTAATTTTAAACCATAAACAAAATGCAGATCTTCAAGTAAATAACTTATAGAACAAAAATAGGTATTTAAGGTTTTCAATTTTAAACTATTAACAAAATTCTGATCTTCAAGTAAATAACTTAAAGAACTAAAGTATTTGTTTGAAGATTTCGATTTTAAATTGTCTACAAATTTCTGTTCTTTAAGTAAATAATTAAAAGAACAAATGTAGTTAGTTTATAGCTTTAATTTTAAACTATTAACAATATACTGATTTACAAGTAAAAACTTATAGACCAGAAGTAGTTAATTTAGAGTTTTTAATTTGTAACTATTAACAAAATGCTGATCTTCAAGTAAATAACTTATAGAACAGAAGTAGTTAATTTAGAGTTTTTAATTTTAAACTATTAACAAAATGCAGATCTTCAAGTAAATAACTTATAGAACAAAAGTAGTTATTTTAGGGTTTTCAATTTTAAACTATTAACAAAATGCTGATCTTCATGTAAATAACTTAAAGAACAGAAGTAGTTAATTTAGAGTTTTTAATTTTAACCTATTAACAAAATCCAGATCTTCAAGTAAATAACTTATAGAACAAACGTAGTTATTTTAGTATTTTCAATTTTGAACTGCTATTAACAAAATTCTGATCTTTATGTAAATAACTTATAGAACAGAAGTAGTTAATTTAGAGTTTTTAATTTTAAACTATTAACTAAATGCAGATCTTCAAGTAAATAACTTAGAGAACAAAAGTCGTTATTTTAGGGTTTTCAATTTTAAACTATTAACAAAATTCTGATCTTCATGTAAATAACTTATAGAACAGAAGTAGTTAATTTAGAGTTTTTAATTTTAAACTATTAACAAAATGCAGATCTTCAAGTAAATAACTTATAGAACAAAAGTAGTTATTTTAGGGTTTTCAATTTTAAACTATTAACAAAATTCTGATCTTTATGTAAATAACTTATAGAACAGAAGTAGTTAATTTAGAGTTTTTAATTTTAAACTATTAACTAAATGCAGATCTTCAAGTAAATAACTTAGAGAACAAAAGTCGTTATTTTAGGGTTTTCAATTTTAAACTATTAACAAAATTCTGATCTTTAAGTAAATAACTTACAGACCAGAAGTAGTTAATTTATAGTTTTTAATTTTAAACTATTAACAAAATTCTGATCTTCATGTAAATAACTTATAGAACAGAAGTAGTTAATTTAGAGTTTTTAATTTTAAACTATTAACAAAATGCAGATCTTCAAGTAAATAGCTTATAGAACAAACGTAGTTATTTTAGTATTTTCAATTTTGAACTATTAACAAAATTCTGATCTTCTAGTAATTAACTTAAAGAACTAAAGTATTAGTTTGAAGATTTTGATTTTAAATTGTCTACATATTTCTCTTCTTTAAGTAAATAACTAAAAGAACAAAAGTAGTTAGAGTATAGCTTTAATTTTAAACTATTAACAAAATGCAGATCTTCAAGTAAATAGCTTATAGAACAAACGTAGTTATTTTAGGGTTTTCAATTTTAAACTATTAACAAAATTCTGATCTTTAAGTAAATAACTTAAAGAACTAAAGTATTAGTTTGAAGATTTTGATTTTAAATTGTCTACATATTTCTGTTCCTTAAGTAAATAACTAAAGGAACAAAAGTAGTTAGTTTATAGCTTTAATTTTAAACTATTAACAAAATGCTTATTTTCAAGTAAATAACTTATAGACCAGAAGTAGTTAATTTAGAGTTTTTAATTTTAAAATATTAACAAAATGCAGATCTTCTAGTTTGAATTAGATCTATTAGTTTGAAGATTTTGATTTTAAATTGTCTACATATTTCTCTTCTTTAAGTAAATAACTAAAAGAACAAAAGTAGTTAGAGTATAGCTTTAATTTTAAACTATTAACAAAATGCAGATCTTCAAGTAAATAGCTTATAGAACAAACGTAGTTATTTTAGGGTTTTCAATTTTAAACTATTAACAAAATTCTGATCTTTAAGTAAATAACTTAAAGAACTAAAGTATTAGTTTGAAGATTTTGATTTTAAATTGTCTACATATTTCTGTTCCTTAAGTAAATAACTAAAGGAACAAAAGTAGTTAGAGTATAGCTTTAATTTTAAACTATCAACAAAATGCAGATCTTCAAGTAAATAACTTATAGAACAAAAGTAGTTATTTTAGGGTTTTCAATTTTAAACTATTAGCAAAATTCTGATCTTCAAGTAAATAACTTAAAGAACTAAATTATTAGTTAGAAGATTTTGATTTTAAATTGCTTCAAAATTCTTTTCTTCAAGTAAATAACTTATAGAACAAAAGTAGTTATTTTAGGGTTTTCAATTTTAAACTATTACCAAAATTCTGATCTTCAAGTAAATAACATAAGGAACTAAAGTATTAGTTAGAAGTTTTTTATTTTAAATTGCTACAAAATTCTGTTCTTCATGTAAATAACTTATAGAACAAAAGTAGTTATTTTAGAGTTTTCAATTTTAAACTATTAAGAAAATTCTGATCTTCAAGTAAATAACTTATAGAACAGAAGTAGTTAATTTAGAGTTTTTAAATTTAAACTATTAACAAAATGCAAATCTTCAAGTAAATAACTTATAGAACAAAAGTAGTTATTTTAGGGTTTTCAATTTTAAACTATTAACAAAATTCTGATCTTCATGTAAATAACTTATAGAACAGAAGTAGTTAATTTAGAGTTTTTAATTTTAAACTATTAACAAAATGCAGATCTTCAAGTAAATAGCTTATAGAACAAACGTAGTTATTTTAGTATTTTCAATTTTGAACTATTAACAAAATTCTGATCTTCTAGTAAATAACTTAAAGAACTAAAGTATTAGTTTGAAGATTTTGATTTTAAATTGTCTACATATTTCTCTTCTTTAAGTAAATAACTAAAAGAACAAAAGTAGTTAGAGTATAGCTTTAATTTTAAACTATTAACAAAATGCAGATCTTCAAGTAAATAACTTAAAGAACTAAATTATTAGTTAGAAGATTTTGATTTTAAATTGCTTCAAAATTCTTTTCTTCAAGTAAGTAACTTATAGAACAAAAGTAGTTATTTTAGGGTTTTCAATTTTAAACTATTAATAAAATTCTGATCTTTAAGTAAATGACTTAAGGAACTAAAGTATTAGTTAGAAGATTTTAATTTTAAATTGCTACAAAATTCTGTTCTTCAAGTAAATAACTTATAGAACAAAAGTAGCTATTTTAGAGTTTTCAATTATCAACTATTAACAAAATTCTGATCTTCAAGTAAATAACTTATAGAACAGAAGTAGTTAATTTAGAGTTTTAAATTTTAAACCATTAACAAAATGCAGATCTTCAAGTAAATAACTTATAGAACAAAAATAGGTATTTTATGGTTTTCAATTTTAAACTATTAACAAAATTCTGATCTTCAAGTAAATAACTTAAAGAACTAAAGTATTAGTTTGAAGATTTCGATTTTAAATTGTCTACAAATTTCTGTTCTTTAAGTAAATAATTAAAAGAACAATTGTAGTTAGTTTATAGCTTTAATTTTAAACTATTAACAATATACTGATTTACAAGTAAAAACTTATAGACCAGAAGTAGTTAATTTAGAGTTTTTAATTTGTAACTATTAACAAAATGCTGATCTTCAAGTAAATAACTTATAGAACAGAAGTAGTTAATTTAGAGTTTTTAATTTTAAACTATTAACAAAATGCAGATCTTCAAGTAAATAACTTATAGAACAAAAGTAGTTAATTTAGGGTTTTCAATTTTAAACTATTAACAAAATGCTGATCTTCATGTAAATAACTTAAAGAACAGAAGTAGTTAATTTAGAGTTTTTAATTTTAAACTATTAACAAAATCCAGATCTTCAAGTAAATAACTTATAGAACAAACGTAGTTATTTTAGTATTTTCAATTTTGAACTATTAACAAAATTCTGATCTTTATGTAAATAACTTATACAACAGAAGTAGTTAATTTAGAGTTTTTAGTTTTAAACTATTAACTAAATGCAGATCTTCAAGTAAATAACTTAGAGAACAAAAGTCGTTATTTTAGGGTTTTCAATTTTAAACTATTAACAAAATTCTGATCTTCATGTAAATAACTTATAGAACAGAAGTAGTTAATTTAGAGTTTTTAATTTTAAACTATTAACAAAATGCAGATCTTCAAGTAAATAACTTATAGAACAAAAGTAGTTATTTTAGGGTTTTCAATTTTAAACTATTAACAAAATTCTGATCTTTATGTAAATAACTTATAGAACAGAAGTAGTTAATTTAGAGTTTTTAATTTTAAACTATTAACTAAATGCAGATCTTCAAGTAAATAACTTAGAGAACAAAAATCGTTATTTTAGGGTTTTCAATTTTAAACTATTAACAAAATTCTGATCTTTAAGTAAATAACTTAAGGAATTAAAGTATTAGTGAAAAGATTTTAATTTAAAATTGCTACAAAATTCTTTTCTTCAAGTAAATAACTTATAGAACAGAAGTAGTAAATTTAGAGTTTTTAATTTTAAACTATTAACAAAATGCAGATCTTCAAGTAAATAACTTATAGAACAAACGTAGTTATTTTAGTATTTTCAATTTTGAACTATTAACAAAATTCTGATTTTCAAGTAAATAACTTAAAGAACTAAAGTAATAGTTTGAAGATTTTGATTTTAAATTGTCTACATATTTCTGTTCCTTAAGTAAATAACTATAGGAACAAAAGTAGTTAGAGTATAGCTTTAATTTTAAACTATCAACAAAATGCAGATCTTCAAGTAAATAACTTATAGAACAAAAGTAGTTATTTTAGGGTTTTCAATTTTAAACTATTAACAAAATTCTGATCTTCAAGTAAATAACTTAAGGAACTAACGTATTAGTTAGAAGTTTTTTATTTTAAATTGCTACAAAATTCTGTTCTTCATGTAAATAACTTATAGAACAAAAGTAGTTATTTTAGAGTTTTCAATTTTAAACTATTAAGAAAATTCTGATCTTCAAGTAAATAACTTATAGAACAGAAGTAGTTAATTTAGAGTTTTTAAATTTAAACTATTAACAAAATGCAAATCTTCAAGTAAATAACTTATAGAACAAAAGTAGTTATTTTAGGGTTTTCAATTTTAAACTATTAACAAAATTCTGATCTTCATGTAAATAACTTATAGAACAGAAGTAGTTAATTTAGAGTTTTTAATTTTAAACTATTAACAAAATGCAGATCTTCAAGTAAATAACTGATAGAACAAAAGTAGTTATTTTTGGGTTTTCAATTTTAAACTATTAACAAAATTCTGATCTTCAAGTAAATAACTTAAGGAACTAAAGTATTAGTTAGTAGATTTTTATTTTAAAGTGCTACAAAATTCTGTTCTTCAAGTAAATAACTTATAGAACAAAAGTAGGTATTTCAGAGTTTTCAATTTTAAACTATTAACAAAATGCAGATCTTTAAGTAAATAACTTATAGAACAAAAATAGTTATTTTAGGGTTTTCAATTTTAAACTATTAAAAAATTCTGATCTTCATGTAAATAACTTATAGAACAGAAGTAGTTAATTTAGAGTTTTTAATTTTAAACTATTAACAAAATTCAGATCTTTACGTAAATAACTTATAGAACAAAAATAGTTATTTTAGGGTTTTCAATTTTAAACTATTAACAAAATTCTGATCTTCATGTATATAACTTATAGAACAGAAGTAGTTAATTTAGGGTTTTTAATTTTAAACTATTTACAAAATGCAGATCTTCAAGTAAATAACTTATAGAACAAAAGTAGTTATTTTAGGGTTTTCAATTTTAAACTATTAACAAAATTCTGATCTTCAAGTAAATAACTTAAAGAACTAAAGTATTAGTTTGAAGATTTTGATTTTAAATTGTCTACATATTTCTGTTCTTTAAGTAAATAACTAAAAGAACAATAGTAGTTAGATTATAGCTTTAATTTTAAACTATTAACAAAATGCAAATCTTCAAGTAAATAACTTATAGAACAAAAGTAGTTATTTTAGGGTTTTCAATTTTAAACTACAAAATTCTGATCTTCATGTAAATAACTTATAGAACAGAAGTAGCTAATTTAGAGTTTTTAATTTTACACTATTAACAAAATGCAGATCTTCAAGTAAATAACTTATAGAACAAAAGTAGTTATTTTAGGGTTTTCAATTTTAAACTATTAACAAAATTCTGATCTTCAAGTAAATAACTTAAGGAACTAAAGTATTAGTTAGAAGATTTTTATTTTAAATTGCTACAAAATTCTGTTCTTCAAGTAACTTATAGAATATAATATAACAATAACTTATAGAACAAAAGTAGTTATTTTAGAGTTTTCAATTTTAAACTATTAAGAAAATTCTGATCTTCAAGTAAATAACTTATAGAACAGAAGTAGTTAATTTAGAGTTTTTAAATTTAAACTATTAACAAAATGCAAATCTTCAAGTAAATAACTTATAGAACAAAAGTAGTTATTTTAGGGTTTTCAATTTTAAACTATTAACAAAATTCTGATCTTCATGTAAATAACTTATAGAACAGAAGTAGTTAATTTAGAGTTTTTAATTTTAAACTATTAACAAAATGCAGATCTTCAAGTAAATAACTTATAGAACAAAAGTAGTTATTTTAGGGTTTTCAATTTTAAACTATTAACAAAATTCTGATCTTCAAGTAAATAACGTAAGGAACTAAAGTATTAGTTAGTAGATTTTTATTTTAAAGTGCTACAAAATTCTGTTCTTCAAGTAAATAACTTATAGAACAAAAGTAGGTATTTCAGAGTTTTCAATTTTAAACTATTAACAAAATGCAGATCTTTAAGTAAATAACTTATAGAACAAAAATAGTTATTTTAGGGTTTTCAATTTTAAACTATTAACAAAATTCTGATCTTCATGTATATAACTTATAGAACAGAAGTAGTTAATTTAGGGTTTTTAATTTTAAACTATTAACAAAATGCAGATCTTCAAGTAAATAACTTATAGAACAAAAGTAGTTATTTTAGGGTTTTCAATTTTAAACTATTAACAAAATTTTGATCTTCAAGTAAATAACTTAAAGAACTAAAGTATTAGTTTGAAGATTTTGATTTTAAATTGTCTACATATTTCTGTTCTTTAAGTAAATAACTAAAAGAACAATAGTAGTTAGATTATAGCTTTAATTTTAAACTATTAACAAAATGCAAATCTTCAAGTAAATAACTTAAAGAACTAAATTATTAGTTAGAAGATTTTGATTTTAAATTGCTTCAAAATTCTTTTCTTCAAGTAAATAACTTATAGAACAAAAGTAGTTATTTTAGTGTTTTCAATTTTAAACTATTAACAAAATTCTGATCTTCAAGTAAATAACTTAAGGAACTAAAGTATTAGTTAGAAGTTTTTTATTTTAAATTGCTACAACATTCTGTCCTTCATGTAAATAACTTATAGAACAAAAGTAGTTATTTTAGAGTTTTCAATTTTAAACTATTAAGAAAATTCTGATCTTCAAGTAAATAACTTATAGAACAGAAGTAGTTAATTTAGAGTTTTTAAATTTAAACTATTAACAAAATGCAAATCTTCAAGTAAATAACTTATAGAACAAAAGTAGTTATTTTAGGGTTTTCAATTTTAAACTATTAACAAAATTCTGATCTTCATGTAAATAACTTATAGAACAGAAGTAGTTAATTTAGAGTTTTTAATTTTAAACTATTAACAAAATGCAGATCTTCAAGTAAATAGCTTATAGAACAAACGTAGTTATTTTAGTATTTTCAATTTTGAACTATTAACAAAATTCTGATCTTCTAGTAAATAACTTAAAGAACTAAAGTATTAGTTTGAAGATTTTGATTTTAAATTGTCTACATATTTCTCTTCTTTAAGTAAATAACTAAAAGAACAAAAGTAGTTAGAGTATAGCTTTAATTTTAAACTATTAACAAAATGCAGATCTTCAAGTAAATAACTTAAAGAACTAAATTATTAGTTAGAAGATTTTGATTTTAAATTGCTGCAAAATTCTTTTCTTCAAGTAAATAACTTATAGAACAAAAGTAGTTATTTTAGGGTTTTCAATTTTAAACTATTAATAAAATTCTGATCTTTAAGTAAATGACTTAAGGAACTAAAGTATTAGTTAGAAGATTTTAATTTTAAATTGCTACAAAATTCTGTTCTTCAAGTAAATAACTTATAGAACAAAAGTAGCTATTTTAGAGTTTTCAATTATAAACTATTAACAAAATTCTGATCTTCAAGTAAATAACTAATAGAACAGAAGTAGTTATTTTAGGGTTTTCAATTTTAAACTATTAACAAAATGCTGATCTTCATGTAAATAACTTAAAGAACAGAAGTAGTTAATTTAGAGTTTTTAATTTTAAACTATTAACAAAATCCAGATCTTCAAGTAAATAACTTATAGAACAAACGTAGTTATTTTAGTATTTTCAATTTTGAACTATTAACAAAATTCTGATCTTTATGTAAATAACTTATAGAACAGAAGTTGTTAATTTAGAGTTTTTAATTTTAAACTATTAACTAAATGCAGATCTTCAAGTAAATAACTTAGAGAACAAAAGTCGTTATTTTAGGGTTTTCAATTTTAAACTATTAACAAAATTCTGATCTTCATGTAAATAACTTATAGAACAGAAGTAGTTAATTTAGAGTTTTTAATTTTAAACTATTACCAAAATGCAGATCTTCAAGTAAATAACTTATAGAACAAAAGTAGTTATTTTAGGGTTTTCAATTTTAAACTATTAACAAAATTCTGATCTTTATGTAAATAACTTATAGAACAGAAGTAGTTAATTTAGAGTTTTTAATTTTAAACTATTAACTAAATGCAGATCTTCAAGTAAATAACTTAGAGAACAAAAGTCGTTATTTTAGGGTTTTCAATTTTAAACTATTAACAAAATTCTGATCCTTAAGTAAATAACTTAAGGAATTAAAGTATTAGTGAAAAGATTTTAATTTAAAATTGCTACAAAATTCTTTTCTTCAAGTAAATAACTTATAGAACAGAAGTAGTTAATTTAGAGTTTTTAATTTTAAACTATTAACAAAATGCAGATCTTCAAGTAAATAACTTATAGAACAAACGTAGTTATTTTAGTATTTTCAATTTTGAACTATTAACAAAATTCTGATTTTCAAGTAAATAACTTAAAGAACTAAAGTATTAGTTTGAAGATTTTGATTTTAAATTGCTTCAAAATTCTTTTCTTCAAGTAAATAACTTATAGAACAAAAGTAGTTATTTTAGGGTTTTCAATTTTAAACTATTAGCAAAATTCTGATCTTCAAGTAAATAACTTAAAGAACTAAATTATTAGTTAGAAGATTTTGATTTTAAATTGCTTCAAAATTCTTTTCTTCAAGTAAATAACTTATAGAACAAAAGTAGTTATTTTAGGGTTTTCAATTTTAAACTATTAACAAAATTCTGATCTTCAAGTAAATAACTTAAGGAACTAACGTATTAGTTAGAAGTTTTTTATTTTAAATTGCTACAAAATTCTGTTCTTTATGTAAATAACTTATAGTACAAAAGTAGTTATTTTAGAGTTTTCAATTTTAAACTATTAAGAAAATTCTGATCTTCAAGTAAATAACTTATAGAACAGAAGTAGTTAATTTAGAGTTTTTAATTTTAAACTATTAACAAAATGCAGATCTTCAAGTAAATAACTTATAGAACAAAAGTAGTTATTTTTGGGTTTTCAATTTTAAACTATTAACAAAATTCTGATCTTCAAGTAAATAACTTAAGGAACTAAAGTATTAGTTAGTAGATTTTTATTTTAAAGTGCTACAAAATTCTGTTCTTCAAGTAAATAACTTATAGAACAAAAGTAGGTATTTCAGAGTTTTCAATTTTAAACTATTAACAAAATGCAGATCTTTAAGTAAATAACTTATAGAACAAAAATAGTTATTTTAGGGTTTTCAATTTTAAACTATTAACAAAATTCTGATCTTCATGTAAATAACTTATAGAACAGAAGTAGTTAATTTAGAGTTTTTAATTTTAAACTATTAACAAAATTCAGATCTTTAAGTAAATAACTTATAGAACAAAAATAGTTATTTTAGGGTTTTCAATTTTAAACTATTAACAAAATTCTGATCTTCAAGTAAATAACTTAAGGAACTAACGTATTAGTTAGAAGTTTTTTATTTTAAATTGCTACAAAATTCTGTTCTTTATGTAAATAACTTATAGAACAAAAGTAGTTATTTTAGAGTTTTCAATTTTAAACTATTAAGAAAATTCTGATCTTCAAGTAAATAACTTATAGAACAGAAGTAGTTAATTTAGAGTTTTTAATTTTAAACTATTAACAAAATGCAGATCTTCAAGTAAATAACTTATAGAACAAAAGTAGTTATTTTTGGGTTTTCAATTTTAAACTATTAACAAAATTCTGATCTTCAAGTAAATAACTTAAGGAACTAAAGTATTAGTTAGTAGATTTTTATTTTAAAGTGCTACAAAATTCTGTTCTTCAAGTAAATAACTTATAGAACAAAAGTAGGTATTTCAGAGTTTTCAATTTTAAACTATTAACAAAATGCAGATCTTTAAGTAAATAACTTATAGAACAAAAATAGTTATTTTAGGGTTTTCAATTTTAAACTATTAACAAAATTCTGATCTTCATGTAAATAACTTATAGAACAGAAGTAGTTAATTTAGAGTTTTTAATTTTAAACTATTAACAAAATTCAGATCTTTAAGTAAATAACTTATAGAACAAAAATAGTTATTTTAGGGTTTTCAATTTTAAACTATTAACAAAATTCTGATCTTCAAGTAAATAACTTAAGGAACTAAAGTATTAGTTAGAAGATTTTTATTTTAAATTGCTACAAAATTCTGTTCTTCAAGTAACTTATAGAATATAATATAACAATAACTTATAGAACAAAAGTAGTTATTTTAGAGTTTTCAATTTTAAACTATTAAGAAAATTCCGATCTTCAAGTAAATAACTTATAGAACAGAAGTAGTTAATTTAGAGTTTTTAAATTTAAACTATTAACAAAATGCAAATCTTCAAGTAAATAACTTATAGAACAAAAGTAGTTATTTTAGGGTTTTCAATTTGAAACTATTAACAAAATTCTGGTCTTCATGTAAATAACTTATAGAACAGAAGTAGTTAATTTAGAGTTTTTAATTTTAAACTATTAACAAAATGCAGATCTTCAAGTAAATAACTTATAGAACAAAAGTAGTTATTTTAGGGTTTTCAATTTTAAACTATTAACAAAATTCTGATCTTCAAGTAAATAACGTAAGGAACTAAAGTATTAGTTAGTAGATTTTTATTTTAAAGTGCTACAAAATTCTGTTCTTCAAGTAAATAACTTATAGAACAAAAGTAGGTATTTCAGAGTTTTTAATTTTAAACAATTAACAAAATTCAGATCTTTAAGTAAATAACTTATAGAACAAAAATAGTTATTTTAGGGTTTTCAATTTTAAACTATTAACAAAATTCTGATCTTCATGTATATAACTTATAGAACAGAAGTAGTTAATTTAGGGTTTTTAATTTTAAACTATTAACAAAATGCAGATCTTCAAGTAAATAACTTATAGAACAAAAGTAGTTATTTTAGGGTTTTCAGTTTTAAACTATTAACAAAATTCTGATCTTCAAGTAAATAACTTAAAGAACTAAAGTATTAGTTTGAAGATTTTGATTTTAAATTGTCTACATATTTCTGTTCTTTAAGTAAATAACTAAAAGAACAATAGTAGTTAGATTATAGCTTTAATTTTAAACTATTAACAAAATGCAAATCTTCAAGTAAATAACTTATAGAACAAAAGTAGTTATTTTAGGGTTTTCAATTTTAAACTACAAAATTCTGATCTTCAAGTAAATAACTTAAAGAACTAAAGTATTAGTTTGAAGATTTTGATTTTAAATTGTCTACATATTTCTGTTCTTTAAGTAAATAACTAAAAGAACAATAGTAGTTAGATTATAGCTTTAATTTTAAACTATTAACAAAATGCAGATCTTCAAGTAAATAACTTATAGAACAAAAGTAGTTATTTTAGGGTTTTCAATTTTAAACTATTAACAACATTCTGATCTTCAAGTAAATAACTTATAGAACAGAAGTAGTTCATTTAGAGTTTTTAATTTTAAACTATTAACAAAATGCAGATCTTCAAGTAAATAACTTATAGAACAAAAATAGTTATTTTAGGGTTTTCAATTTTAAACTATTAACAAAATTCTGATCTTCAAGTAAATAACTTATAGAACAGAAGTAGGTAATTTAGAGTTTTTAATTTTAAACTATTAACAAAATGCAGATCTTCAAGTAAATAACTTATAGAACAAAAGTAGTTATTTTAGGGTTTTCAATTTTAAACTATTAACAAAATTCTGATCTTCAAGTAAATAACTTAAAGAACTAAAGTATTAGTTTGAAGATTTCGATTTTAAATTGTCTACAAATTTCTGTTCTTTAAGTAAATAACTAATAGAACAAAAGTAGTTAGTTTATAGCTTTAATTTTAAACTATTAACAAAATAGTGATTTTCAAGTAAATAACTTATAGACCAGAAGTAGTTAATTTAAAGTTTTTAATTTTAAACTATTAACAAAATGCTGATCTTCAAGTAAATAACTTATAGAACAAAAGTAGTTATTTTAGGGTTTTTAATTTTAAACTATTAACAAAATTCTGATCTTCAAGTAAATAACTTATAGAACAGAAGTAGTTAATTTAGAGTTTTTAATTTTAAACTATTAACAAAATGCAGATCTTCAAGTAAATAACTTATAGAACAAAAGTAGTTATTTTAGGGTTTTCAATTTTAAACTATTAACAAAATTCTGATCTTCAAGTAAATAACGTAAGGAACTAAAGTATTAGTTAGTAGATTTTTATTTTAAAGTGCTACAAAATTCTGTTCTTCAAGTAAATAACTTATAGAACAAAAGTAGGTATTTCAGAGTTTTTAATTTTAAACAATTAACAAAATTCAGATCTTTAAGTAAATAACTTATAGAACAAAAATAGTTATTTTAGGGTTTTCAATTTTAAACTATTAACAAAATTCTGATCTTCATGTATATAACTTATAGAACAGAAGTAGTTAATTTAGGGTTTTTAATTTTAAACTATTAACAAAATGCAGATCTTCAAGTAAATAACTTATAGAACAAAAGTAGTTATTTTAGGGTTTTCAGTTTTAAACTATTAACAAAATTCTGATCTTCAAGTAAATAACTTAAAGAACTAAAGTAGTAGTTTGAAGATTTTGATTTTAAATTGTCTACATATTTCTGTTCTTTAAGTAAATAACTAAAAGAACAATAGTAGTTAGATTATAGCTTTAATTTTAAACTATTAACAAAATGCAAATCTTCAAGTAAATAACTTATAGAACAAAAGTAGTTATTTTAGGGTTTTCAATTTTAAACTACAAAATTCTGATCTTCAAGTAAATAACTTAAAGAACTAAAGTATTAGTTTGAAGATTTTGATTTTAAATTGTCTACATATTTCTGTTCTTTAAGTAAATAACTAAAAGAACAATAGTAGTTAGATTATAGCTTTAATTTTAAACTATTAACAAAATGCAGATCTTCAAGTAAATAACTTATAGAACAAAAGTAGTTATTTTAGGGTTTTCAATTTTAAACTATTAACAACATTCTGATCTTCAAGTAAATAACTTATAGAACAGAAGTAGTTCATTTAGAGTTTTTAATTTTAAACTATTAACAAAATGCAGATCTTCAAGTAAATAACTTATAGAACAAAAATAGTTATTTTAGGGTTTTCAATTTTAAACTATTAACAAAATTCTGATCTTCAAGTAAATAACTTATAGAACAGAAGTAGGTAATTTAGAGTTTTTAATTTTAAACTATTAACAAAATGCAGATCTTCAAGTAAATAACTTATAGAACAAAAGTAGTTATTTTAGGGTTTTCAATTTTAAACTATTAACAAAATTCTGATCTTCAAGTAAATAACTTAAAGAACTAAAGTATTAGTTTGAAGATTTCGATTTTAAATTGTCTACAAATTTCTGTTCTTTAAGTAAATAACTAATAGAACAAAAGTAGTTAGTTTATAGCTTTAATTTTAAACTATTAACAAAATAGTGATTTTCAAGTAAATAACTTATAGACCAGAAGTAGTTAATTTAAAGTTTTTAATTTTAAACTATTAACAAAATGCTGATCTTCAAGTAAATAACTTATAGAACAAAAGTAGTTATTTTAGGGTTTTTAATTTTAAACTATTAACAAAATTCTGATCTTCAAGTAAATAACTTATAGAACAGAAGTAGTTAATTTAGAGTTTTTAATTTTAAACTATTAACAAAATTCAGATCTTCAAGTAAATAACTTATAGAACAAAAGTAGTTATTTTAGGGTTTTCAATTTTAAACTATTAACAAAATTCTGATCTTCAAGTAAATAACTTAAAGAACTAAAGTATTAGTTAGAAGATTTTGATTTTAAATTGCTACAAAATGCTGTTCTTCAAGTAAATAACTTATAGCACAAAAGTAGTTATTTTAGAGTTTTCAATTTTAAACTATTAACAACATTCTGAACTTCAAGTAAATAACTTATAGAACAGAAGTATTTGATTTAGAGTTTTTAATTTTAAACTATTAACAAAATGCAGATCTTCAAGTAAATAACTTATAGAATAAAAGTAGTTATTTTAGGGTTTTCAATTTTAAACTATTAACAAAATTTTGATCTTCAAGTAAATAACTTATAGAACAGAAGTAGTTAATTTAGAGTTTTCAATTTGAAACTATTAACAAAATCCAGATCTTCAAGTAAATAACTTATAGAACAAACGTAGTTATTTTAATATTTTCAATTTTGAACTATTAACAAAATTCTGATCTTCAAGTAAATAACTTAAAGAACTAAAGTAGGTATTTCAGAGTTTTCAATTTTAAACTATTAACAAAATGCAGATCTTTAAGTAAATAACTTATAGAACAAAAATAGTTATTTTAGGGTTTTCAATTTTAAACTATTAACAAAATTCTGATCTTCATGTAAATAACTTATAGAACAGAAGTAGTTAATTTAGAGTTTTTAATTTTAAACAATTAACAAAATTCAGATCTTTAAGTAAATAACTTATAGAACAAAAATAGTTATTTTAGGGTTTTCAATTTTAAACTATTAACAAAATTCTGATCTTCATGTATATAACTTATAGAACAGAAGTAGTTAATTTAGGGTTTTTAATTTTAAACTATTAACAAAATGCAGATCTTCAAGTAAATAACTTATAGAACAAAAGTAGTTATTTTAGGGTTTTCAGTTTTAAACTATTAACAAAATTCTGATCTTCAAGTAAATAACTTAAAGAACTAAAGTATTAGTTTGAAGATTTTGATTTTAAATTGTCTACATATTTCTGTTCTTTAAGTAAATAACTAAAAGAACAATAGTAGTTAGATTATAGCTTTAATTTTAAACTATTAACAAAATGCAAATCTTCAAGTAAATAACTTATAGAACAAAAGTAGTTATTTTAGGGTTTTCAATTTTAAACTACAAAATTCTGATCTTCAAGTAAATAACTTAAAGAACTAAAGTATTAGTTTGAAGATTTTGATTTTAAATTGTCTACATATTTCTGTTCTTTAAGTAAATAACTAAAAGAACAATAGTAGTTAGATTATAGCTTTAATTTTAAACTATTAACAAAATGCAGATCTTCAAGTAAATAACTTATAGAACAAAAGTAGTTATTTTAGGGTTTTCAATTTTAAACTATTAACAACATTCTGATCTTCAAGTAAATAACTTATAGAACAGAAGTAGTTCATTTAGAGTTTTTAATTTTAAACTATTAACAAAATGCAGATCTTCAAGTAAATAACTTATAGAACAAAAATAGTTATTTTAGGGTTTTCAATTTTAAACTATTAACAAAATTCTGATCTTCAAGTAAATAACTTATAGAACAGAAGTAGGTAATTTAGAGTTTTTAATTTTAAACTATTAACAAAATGCAGATCTTCAAGTAAATAACTTATAGAACAAAAGTAGTTATTTTAGGGTTTTCAATTTTAAACTATTAACAAAATTCTGATCTTCAAGTAAATAACTTAAAGAACTAAAGTATTAGTTTGAAGATTTCGATTTTAAATTGTCTACAAATTTCTGTTCTTTAAGTAAATAACTAATAGAACAAAAGTAGTTAGTTTATAGCTTTAATTTTAAACTATTAACAAAATAGTGATTTTCAAGTAAATAACTTATAGACCAGAAGTAGTTAATTTAAAGTTTTTAATTTTAAACTATTAACAAAATGCTGATCTTCAAGTAAATAACTTATAGAACAAAAGTAGTTATTTTAGGGTTTTTAATTTTAAACTATTAACAAAATTCTGATCTTCAAGTAAATAACTTATAGAACAGAAGTAGTTAATTTAGAGTTTTTAATTTTAAACTATTAACAAAATTCAGATCTTCAAGTAAATAACTTATAGAACAAAAGTAGTTATTTTAGGGTTTTCAATTTTAAACTATTAACAAAATTCTGATCTTCAAGTAAATAACTTAAAGAACTAAAGTATTAGTTAGAAGATTTTGATTTTAAATTGCTACAAAATGCTGTTCTTCAAGTAAATAACTTATAGCACAAAAGTAGTTATTTTAGAGTTTTCAATTTTAAACTATTAACAACATTCTGAACTTCAAGTAAATAACTTATAGAACAGAAGTATTTGATTTAGAGTTTTTAATTTTAAACTATTAACAAAATGCAGATCTTCAAGTAAATAACTTATAGAATAAAAGTAGTTATTTTAGGGTTTTCAATTTTAAACTATTAACAAAATTCTGATCTTCAAGTAAATAACTTATAGAACAGAAGTAGTTAATTTAGAGTTTTCAATTTGAAACTATTAACAAAATCCAGATCTTCAAGTAAATAACTTATAGAACAAACGTAGTTATTTTAATATTTTCAATTTTGAACTATTAACAAAATTCTGATCTTCAAGTAAATAACTTAAAGAACTAAAGTATTAGTTTGAAGATTTTGATTTTAAATTGTCTACATATTTCTGTTCTTTAAGTAAATAACTAAAAGAACAAAAGTAGTTAGATTATAGCTTTAATTTTAAACTATTAACAAAATGCAGATCTTCAAGTAAATAACTTATAGAACAAAAGTAGTTATTTTAGGGTTTTCAATTTTAAATCATTAGCAAAATTCTGATCTTCAAGTTAATAACTTATAGAACAAAAGTAGTTATATTAGGGTTTTCAATTTTAAACTATTAAAAAATTCTGATCTTCAAGTAAATAACTTATAGACCAGAAGTAGTTAATTTATAGTTTTTAATTTTAAACTATTAATAAAATTCTGATCTTCATGTAAATAACTTATAGAACAGAAGTAGTTAATTTAGAGTTTTTAATTTTAAACTATTAACAAAATGCAGATCTTCAAGTAAATAACTTATAGAACAAACGTAGTTATTTTAGTATTTTCAATTTTAAACTATTAAAAAAATTCTGATCTTTAAGTAAATAACTTAAGGAACTAAAGTATTAGTTAGAAGATTTTAATTTTAAATTGCTACAAAATTCTGTTCTTCAAGTAAATAACTTATAGAACAAAAGTAGTTATTTTAGAGTTTTCAATTTTAAACTATTGACAACATTCTGATCTTCAAGTGAATAACTTATAGATCAGAAGTAGTTAATTTAGAGTGTTTAATTTTAAACTATTAACAAAATGGAGATCTTCAAGTAAAAAACTTATAGAACAAAAATACTTATTTTAGGGTTTTCAATTTTAAACTATTAGCAAAATTCTGATCTTCAAGTAAATAACTTAAAGAACTAAAGTATTAGTTAGAAGATTTTGATTTTAAATTGCTACAAAATTCTGTTCTTCAAGTAAATAACTTATAGAACAAAAGTAGCTATTTTAGAGTTTTCAATTTTAAACTATTAACAAAATTCTGATCTTCAAGTAAATAACTTATAGAAAAGAAGTAGTTAATTTAGAGTTTTTAATTTTAAACTATTAACAAAACGCAGATCTTCAAGTAAATAACTTATAGAACAAAAGTAGTTATTTTAGGGTTTTCAATTTTAAACTATTAACAAAATTCTGATCTTCATGTAAATAACTTATAGAACAGAAGTAGTTAATTTAGAGTTTTTAATTTTACACAATTAACAAAATTCAGATCTTTAAGTAAATAACTTATAGAACAAAAATAGTTATTTTAGGGTTTTCAATTTTAAACTATTAACAAAATTCTGATCTTCATGTATTGTTGTGTTCATATCATACGACAAAGATGGGTTGCTAATTAAAGATCTAAAGAACTGACTTGCAACCTGAGGAACAATAATGGCAGGGCTTTACAATCCATTTTAATTTACTTTGCCATTTTAATTCATTTTTGTTCCATATTTTATTTGTTCGTTATGTGTTATATTGTTGATTTGATTAGTTTAAGTTGTTTGTATTTTTAATGTTATATTTGGGACTTACATAAATGATGTCGGTCAAAACAAGCAGACCTGCAGCAAGTTTGATTTAAAAAAGAAAATAAAAAGGAGCAGAAACCAAGGCGATAAAATAATAACAAGGAGTTATGAAATTTTCCGAAAAGCAAAAAATTAATTAAAGAGAAGAAATCAATCATTTAATTATTATTGAAGAAGGTGTCGAAATACAAAGTTAAATTTTGGAGAGCTAACGAGAGAAGTCGAAGAGAGAGAAGAAATCAATCATTTAATTATTATTGAAGAAGGTGTCGAAATAGAAAGTGTTTTAACAATAACTTGTTTGGCCGACGAATTTATGTAAGTCCTGCCATTTGTTTATTTGATTTATTGTTAGACTGGTTGCAAATAAATTATTGTTCTATTTGTCAGTCTTTTATTGTTTTGAATGCGACAATTTTATTCGAGAACCAACGACCCAGATTCAGAAATAAGATTCAGAGATAAGGTAGGCAAAAGAGCACTACAGTATATAACTTATAGAACAGAAGTAGTTAATTTAGGGTTTTTAATTTTAAACTATTAACAAAATGCAGATCTTCAAGTAAATAACTTATAGAACAAAAGTAGTTATTTTAGGGTTTTCAATTTTAAACTATTAACAAAATTCTGATCTTCAAGTAAATAACTTAAAGAACTAAAGTATTAGTTTGAAGATTTTGATTTTAAATTGTCTACATATTTCTGTTCTTTAAGTAAATAACTAAAAGAACAATAGTAGTTAGATTATAGCTTTAATTTTAAACTATTAACAAAATGCAAATCTTCAAGTAAATAACTTATAGAACAAAAGTAGTTATTTTAGGGTTTTCAATTTTAAACTACAAAATTCTGATCTTCATGTAAATAACTTATAGAACAGAAGTAGTTAATTTAGAGTTTTTAATTTTAAACTATTAACAAAATGCAGATCTTCAAGTAAATAACTTATAGAACAAAAGTAGTTATTTTAGGGTTTTCAATTTTAAACTATTAACAACATTCTGATCTTCAAGTAAATAACTTATAGAACAGAAGTAGTTAATTTAGAGTTTTTAATTTTAAACTATTAACAAAATGCAGATCTTCAAGAAAATAACTTATAGAACAAAAATAGTTATTTTAGGGTTTTCAATTTTAAACTATTAACAAAATTCTGATCTTCAAGTAAATAACTTAAAGAACTAAAGTATTAGTTTGAAGATTTCGATTTTAAATTGTCTACAAACTTCTGTTCTTTAAGTAAATAACCAATAGAACAAAAGTAGTTAGTTTATAGCTTTAATTTTAAACTATTAACAAAATAGTGATTTTCAAGTAAATAACTTATAGACCAGAAGTAGTTAATTTAAAGTTTTTAATTTTAAACTATTAACAAAATGCTGATCTTCAAGTAAATAACTTATAGAGCAAAATTAGTTATTTTACGGTTTTTAATTTTAAACTATTAACAAAATTCTGATCTTCAAGTAAATAACTTATAGAACAAAAGTAGTTATTTTAGGGTTTTTAATTTTAAACTATTAACAAAATTCTGATCTTCAAGTAAATAACTTATAGAACAGAAGTAGTTAATTTAGAGTTTTTAATTTTAAACTATTAACAAAATTCAGATCTTCAAGTAAATAACTTATAGAACAAAAGTAGTTATTTTAGGGTTTTCAATTTTAAACTATTAACAAAATTCTGATCTTCAAGTAAATAACTTAAAGAACTAAAGTATTAGTTAGAAGATTTTGATTTTAAATTGCTACAAAATGCTGTTCTTCAAGTAAATAACTTATAGCACAAAAGTAGTTATTTTAGAGTTTTCAATTTTAAACTATTAACAACATTCTGAACTTCAAGTAAATAACTTATAGAACAGAAGTATTTGATTTAGAGTTTTTAATTTTAAACTATTAACAAAATGCAGATCTTCAAGTAAATAACTTATAGAATAAAAGTAGTTATTTTAGGGTTTTCAATTTTAAACTATTAACAAAATTCTGATCTTCAAGTAAATAACTTATAGAACAGAAGTAGTTAATTTAGAGTTTTCAATTTGAAACTATTAACAAAATCCAGATCTTCAAGTAAATAACTTATAGAACAAACGTAGTTATTTTAATATTTTCAATTTTGAACTATTAACAAAATTCTGATCTTCAAGTAAATAACTTAAAGAACTAAAGTATTAGTTTGAAGATTTTGATTTTAAATTGTCTACATATTTCTGTTCTTTAAGTAAATAACTAAAAGAACAAAAGTAGTTAGATTATAGCTTTAATTTTAAACTATTAACAAAATGCAGATCTTCAAGTAAATAACTTATAGAACAAAAGTAGTTATTTTAGGGTTTTCAATTTTAAATCATTAGCAAAATTCTGATCTTCAAGTTAATAACTTATAGAACAAAAGTAGTTATATTAGGGTTTTCAATTTTAAACTATTAACAAAATTCTGATCTTCAAGTAAATAACTTATAGACCAGAAGTAGTTAATTTATAGTTTTTAATTTTAAACTATTAATAAAATTCTGATCTTCATGTAAATAACTTATAGAACAGAAGTAGTTAATTTAGAGTTTTTAATTTTAAACTATTAACAAAATGCAGATCTTCAAGTAAATAACTTATAGAACAAACGTAGTTATTTTAGTATTTTCAATTTTAAACTATTAAAAAAATTCTGATCTTTAAGTAAATAACTTAAGGAACTAAAGTATTAGTTAGAAGATTTTAATTTTAAATTGCTACAAAATTCTGTTCTTCAAGTAAATAACTTATAGAACAAAAGTAGTTATTTTAGAGTTTTCAATTTTAAACTATTGACAACATTCTGATCTTCAAGTGAATAACTTATAGATCAGAAGTAGTTAATTTAGAGTTTTTAATTTTAAACTATTAACAAAATGGAGATCTTCAAGTAAAAAACTTATAGAACAAAAATACTTATTTTAGGGTTTTCAATTTTAAACTATTAGCAAAATTCTGATCTTCAAGTAAATAACTTAAAGAACTAAAGTATTAGTTAGAAGATTTTGATTTTAAATTGCTACAAAATTCTGTTCTTCAAGTAAATAACTTATAGAACAAAAGTAGCTATTTTAGAGTTTTCAATTTTAAACTATTAACAAAATTCTGATCTTCAAGTAAATAACTTATAGAACAGAAGTAGTTAATTTAGAGTTTTTAATTTTAAACTATTAACAAAAATGCAGATCTTCAAGTAAATAACTTATAGAACAAAAGTAGTTATTTTAGGGTTTTCAATTTTAAACTATTAACAAAATTCTGATCTTCATGTAAATAACTTATAGAACAGAAGTAGTTAATTTAGAGTTTTTAATTTTACACAATTAACAAAATTCAGATCTTTAAGTAAATAACTTATAGAACAAAAATAGTTATTTTAGGGTTTTCAATTTTAAACTATTAACAAAATTCTGATCTTCATGTATTGTTGTGTTCATATCATACGACAAAGATGGGTTGCTAATTAAAGATCTAAAGAACTGACTTGCAACCTGAGGAACAATAATGGCAGGGCTTTACAATCCATTTTAATTTACTTTGCCATTTTAATTCATTTTTGTTCCATATTTTATTTGTTCGTTATGTGTTATATTGTTGATTTGATTAGTTTAAGTTGTTTGTATTTTTAATGTTATATTTGGGACTTACATAAATGATGTCGGTCAAAACAAGCAGACCTGCAGCAAGTTTGATTTAAAAAAGAAAATAAAAAGGAGCAGAAACCAAGGCGATAAAATAATAACAAGGAGTTATGAAATTTTCCGAAAAGCAAAAAATTAATTAAAGAGAAGAAATCAATCATTTAATTATTATTGAAGAAGGTGTCGAAATACAAAGTTAAATTTTGGAGAGCTAACGAGAGTCGCTCTCGTTACGAGTCGACGAAAAGTCGAAGAGAGAGAAGAAATCAATCATTTAATTATTATTGAAGAAGGTGTCGAAATAGAAAGTGTTTTAACAATAACTTGTTTGGCCGACGAATTTATGTAAGTCCTGCCATTTGTTTATTTGATTTATTGTTAGACTGGTTGCAAATAAATTATTGTTCTATTTGTCAGTCTTTTATTGTTTTGAATGCGACAATTTTATTCGAGAACCAACGACCCAGATTCAGAAATAAGATTCACATTTTAAGGTAGGCAAAGAGCACTACATAAATAATTGGCGCCCAACGTTGCAGGCTCGAAAAAATAGTTGCATGCAAAGCAGTAAAATAATTTTAACATCAGATTAAATTAAATTAAATTATACAATATGAATACAAGGAGTAAAAATCAAGACTTGATAATTAATAGCCAGGATGAAATCATAGTAGATACGGGAGAAACAGAGACGGAAAAGATTGGGAGCTTAGTCCCGGACAAAGAGAATACGGAAAGTCGATTAATAAAAATGTTAATGAATATGGATGCTAGTATGAAAGATATGAATGCAAAAATGGATGATAATAAAAAAGATATGGATGCTAGATGGGAAGAAAATAATGCGAAAATGGATTATAATAAAAAAGAAATAAATGAAAAGATTGATGGGGTCAAGGAAATAATCAAAGAGGAATTGAATGAAAGATTTGATGCAGTGGATAAAAGAATAGATAAAATAGACGAACAGGTAAAATCAAGCGTTGATATAATAAATGTGAATAAAAATAGTATCAAATTGCATATTGAATCAACGACAAAAGACAGGGAGAATTTTGAATCGAGGCTAGGTAAATCGCATGAAAAGATAAACAAAATACAAATGGAAGTATCAGAAATTAAACGGAATACAAACGAAAAGGCAATGGGAGATATCGCGGAAGTGTTGAAAACACATTTGAATCGCGAATGGGACATCGATAAATATACGAAATTTTATGGAGACAACCGTATCAATCCAAAAATATTTATAAAAAATATGAGTAATTGTATAGGAAAAATTAAGGATGAGCAAAGATTAAAAAACATCATACGAGTCACCATGAAAGGAGAATCGGAGATATGGTACAGCATGGTTGAAGAAAAGTTCACGACGTTTGAAAGTTTCAAAGTAATGTTTCTACGCAAGTATTGGGGAGATGTCGAGCAAAATAAGGTAAAAGAACAGGTTAATGGAGGACGATATAAAGGATATGAAAAATCAAGAGAAAATTACGCTATCAAGATGATTAATCAGGCTCAACAGGTAGAACCACCGTATGAGGAGATATTATTGGTTAAGGCAATGGCGGGACATTTTGAGAAGGAGTTGAAGGCAAGAATAGGAGTACGTTGGAAATGGAAACCGATAATCTAAACACTTTTAGGCCCAAGTTAGAAATCAATAATCATTTCCATTTTAGGCAAAACGTAGAAAACACTAAAAGTCAAACAGAAACGTCAAATATAAAAAATAATTTAGCAGGCAGACCAAAACAATCAAAAGTAAAATTAAATTATATAACAAACGTCAATAAAATTATAAATGAAAATGTTTACGAATTGAGACATGAAGGAGGAACTATACGTGGAAGATTCCACATAAACCTCATGTACCCATTCAAAAGACCACCGCAAGAAGAAGAAGAAGAAGACAACGAAGAGGAATAAATATTTTTAACCGGCAGTTTTTTTTTTTTTTTAGGTTTGATACATAAGGAAGAAATGGTAAATATCACCAAAAGGTTATTAGAATCGATTGAACGACAATAGTGGGGATAAAGGGGTGCAACTTGGTAAAGCCAGTATGCAAGAAGAATAGTCTGAGGGAAATGCCCGATGGAGGTAGAAATGGGGATATAAGGGTGCTATCTGGAAAAACCAGCCAGCAATTATTAAAAGTCAGAAGCAAATGCCCGATGGAAGATTCGAAAAAACAATCGAAAGTTTTACAGAAGAGAAGAGGTGATGGTTTACAAAAGAAGTGTCAAACAAGGAGCTGCTTAAAACAAGGTTAAATAAATAATTAGGTGGAAGGGGTGCATGAACGAAGAGAGAGAATGAGTATGAAAGTGTGTGTAAGATGTTCAGAACGAATGAAAATCCAATTTAAAAAAAAATTAGAATTCAATAAAAACTAAAAGGAAAAAAATGTTTATGTTGTACAAATTTACTTTTATTTACTAAAGATGATTTAGTGCTTTGCAGACAACTACGAATTCAAATTCAAATATTTTAAACAATTGTTAACCATCTAATTGAATAACGTTTTGTTGAAGAAAAGTCCGCGGAAATATTTATTTCATTCGACATGACTTTTAGTTCAACACAACGTGGGGAAAATGTTGTGTTCATATCATACGACAAAGATGGGTTGCTAATTAAAGATCTAAAGAACTGACTTGCAACCTGAGGAACAATAATGGCAGGGCTTTACAATCCATTTTAATTTACTTTGCCATTTTAATTCATTTTTGTTCCATATTTTATTTGTTCGTTATGTGTTATATTGTTGATTTGATTAGTTTAAGTTGTTTGTATTTTTAATGTTATATTTGGGACTTACATAAATGATGTCGGTCAAAACAAGCAGACCTGCAGCAAGTTTGATTTAAAAAAGAAAATAAAAAGGAGCAGAAACCAAGGCGATAAAATAATAACAAGGAGTTATGAAATTTTCCGAAAAGCAAAAAATTAATTAAAGAGAAGAAATCAATCATTTAATTATTATTGAAGAAGGTGTCGAAATACAAAGTTAAATTTTGGAGAGCTAACGAGAGAAGTCGAAGAGAGAGAAGAAATCAATCATTTAATTATTATTGAAGAAGGTGTCGAAATAGAAAGTGTTTTAACAATAACTTGTTTGGCCGACGAATTTATGTAAGTCCTGCCATTTGTTTATTTGATTTATTGTTAGACTGGTTGCAAATAAATTATTGTTCTATTTGTCAGTCTTTTATTGTTTTGAATGCGACAATTTTAATCGAGAACCAACGACCCAGATTCAGAAATAAGATTCAGAGATAAGGTAGGCAAAAGAGCACTACAGTATATAACTTATAGAACAGAAGTAGTTAATTTAGGGTTTTTAATTTTAAACTATTAACAAAATGCAGATCTTCAAGTAAATAACTTATAGAACAAAAGTAGTTATTTTAGGGTTTTCAATTTTAAACTATTAACAAAATTCTGATCTTCAAGTAAATAACTTAAAGAACTAAAGTATTAGTTTGAAGATTTTGATTTTAAATTGTCTACATATTTCTGTTCTTTAAGTAAATAACTAAAAGAACAATAGTAGTTAGATTATAGCTTTAATTTTAAACTATTAACAAAATGCAAATCTTCAAGTAAATAACTTATAGAACAAAAGTAGTTATTTTAGGGTTTTCAATTTTAAACTACAAAATTCTGATCTTCATGTAAATAACTTATAGAACAGAAGTAGTTAATTTAGAGTTTTTAATTTTAAACTATTAACAAAATGCAGATCTTCAAGTAAATAACTTATAGAACAAAAGTAGTTATTTTAGGGTTTTCAATTTTAAACTATTAACAACATTCTGATCTTCAAGTAAATAACTTATAGAACAGAAGTAGTTAATTTAGAGTTTTTAATTTTAAACTATTAACAAAATGCAGATCTTCAAGTAAATAACTTATAGAACAAAAATAGTTATTTTAGGGTTTTCAATTTTAAACTATTAACAAAATTCTGATCTTCAAGTAAATAACTTAAAGAACTAAAGTATTAGTTTGAAGATTTCGATTTTAAATTGTCTACAAACTTCTGTTCTTTAAGTAAATAACCAATAGAACAAAAGTAGTTAGTTTATAGCTTTAATTTTAAACTATTAACAAAATAGTGATTTTCAAGTAAATAACTTATAGACCAGAAGTAGTTAATTTAAAGTTTTTAATTTTAAACTATTAACAAAATGCTGATCTTCAAGTAAATAACTTATAGAGCAAAATTAGTTATTTTACGGTTTTTAATTTTAAACTATTAACAAAATTCTGATCTTCAAGTAAATAACTTATAGAACAGAAGTAGTTAATTTAGAGTTTTTAATTTTAAACTATTAACAAAATTCAGATCTTCAAGTAAATAACTTATAGAACAAAAGTAGTTATTTTAGGGTTTTCAATTTTAAACTATTAACAAAATTCTGATCTTCAAGTAAATAACTTAAGGAACTAAAGTATTAGTTAGAAGATTTTGATTTTAAATTGCTACAAAATGCTGTTCTTCAAGTAAATAACTTATAGCACAAAAGTAGTTATTTTAGAGTTTTCAATTTTAAACTATTAACAACATTCTGAACTTCAAGTAAATAACTTATAGAACAGAAGTATTTGATTTAGAGTTTTTAATTTTAAACTATTAACAAAATGCAGATCTTCAAGTAAATAACTTATAGAATAAAAGTAGTTATTTTAGGGTTTTCAATTTTAAACTATTAACAAAATTCTGATCTTCAAGTAAATAACTTATAGAACAGAAGTAGTTAATTTAGAGTTTTCAATTTTAAACTATTAACAAAATTCTGATCTTCAAGTAAATAACTTATAGAACAGAAGTAGTTAATTTAGAGTTTTTAATTTTAAACTATTAACAAAATCCAGATCTTCAAGTAAATAACTTATAGAACAAACGTAGTTATTTTAATATTTTCAATTTTGAACTATTAACAAAATTCTGATCTTCAAGTAAATAACTTAAAGAACTAAAGTATTAGTTTGAAGATTTCGATTTTAAAATGTCTACAAATTTTTGTTCTATAAGTAAATAACTAAAAGGACAATAGTAGTTAGTTTATAGCTTTAATTTTAAACTATTAACAAAATGCTGATTTTCAAGTAAATAACTTATAGACCAGAAGTAGTTAATTTAGAGTTTTTAATTTTAAAATATTAACAAAATGCAGATCTTCAAGTTAATAACTTATAGAACAAAAGTAGTTATATTAGGGTTTTCAATTTTAAACTATTAGCAAAATTCTGATCTTCAAGTAAATAACTTAAAGAACTAAAGTATTAGTTTGAAGATTTCGATTTTAAAATGTCTACAAATTTTTGTTCTATAAGTAAATAACTAAAAGGACAATAGTAGTTAGTTTATAGCTTTAATTTTAAACTATTAACAAAATGCTGATTTTCAAGTAAATAACTTATAGACCAGAAGTAGTTAATTTAGAGTTTTTAATTTGAAAATATTAACAAAATGCAGATCTTCAAGTTAATAACTTATAGAACAAAAGAAGTTATATTAGGGTTTTCAATTTTAAACTATTAACAAAATTCTGATCTTCAAGTAAATAACTTATAGACCAGAAGTAGTTAATTTATAGTTTTTAATTTTAAACTATTAACAAAATTCTGATCTTCATGTAAATAACTTATAGAACAGAAGTAGTTAATTTAGAGTTTTTAATTTTAACTATTAACAAAATGCAGATCTTCAAGTAAATAACTTATAGAACAAACGTAGTTATTTTAGTATTTTCAATTTTAAACTGTTAACAAAATTCTAATCTTTAAGTAAATAACTTATAGAACAAAAGTAGTTATTTTAGAGTTTTTAATTTTAAACTATTGTCAACATTCTGATCTTCAAGTGAATAACTTATAGATCAGAAGTAGTTAATTTAGAGTTTTTAATTTTAAACTATTAACAAAATGGAGATCTTCAAGTAAAAAACTTATAGAACAAAAATACTTATTTTAGGGTTTTCAATTTTAAACTATTAGCAAAATTCTGATCTTCAAGTAAATAACTTAAAGAACTAAAGTATTAGTTAGAAGATTTTGATTTTAAATTGCTACAAAATTCTGTTCTTCAAGTAAATAACTTATAGAACAAAAGTAGCTATTTTAGAGTTTTCAATTTTAAACTATTAACAAAATTCTGATCTACAAGTAAATAACTTATAGAACAGAAGTAGTTAATTTAGAGTTTTTAATTTTAAACTATTAACAAAATGCAGATCTTCGTAAATAACTTATAGAACAAAAGTAGTTATTTTAGGGTTTTCAATTTTAAACTATTAACAAAATTCTGATCTTCATGTAAATAACTTATAGAACAGAAGTAGTTAATTTAGAGTTTTTAATTTTAAACTATTAACTAAATGCAGATCTTCTTGTAAATAACTTAGAGAACAAAAGTCGTTATTTTAGGGTTTTCAATTTTAAACTATTAACAAAATTCTGATCTTTAAGTAAATAACTTAAGGAACTTAAGTATTAGTTAGAAGATTTTAATTTAAAATTGCTACAAAATTCTTTTCTTCAAGTAAATAACTTATAGAACAGAAGTAGTTAATTTAGAGTTTTTAATTTTAAACTATTAACAAAATGCAGATCTTCAAGTAAATAACTTATAGAACAATCGTAGTTATTTTAGTATTTTCAATTTTGAACTATTAACAAAATTCTGATCTTCAAGTAAATAACTTAAAGAACTAAAGTAATAGTTTGAAGATTTTGATTTTAAATTGTCTACATATTTCTGTTCTTTAAGTAAATAACTAAAGGAACAAAAGTAGTTAGAGTATAGCTTTAATTTTAAACTATTAACAAAATGCAGATCTTCAAGTAAATAACTTATAGAACAAAAGTAGTTATTTTAGCGTTTTCAATTTTAAACTATTAGCAAAATTCTGATCTTCAAGTAAATAACTTAAAGAACTAAATTATTAGTTAGAAGATTTTGATTTTAAATTGCTTCAAAATTCTTTTCTTCAAGTAAATAACTTATAGAACAAAAGTAGTTATTTTAGGGTTTTCAATTTTAAACTATTAACAAAATTCTGATCTTCAAGTAAATAACTTAAGGAACTAAAGTGTTAGTTAGAAGATTTTTATTTTAAATTGCTACAAAATTCTGTTCTTCAAGTAAATAACTTATAGAACAAAAGTAGTTATTTTAGAGTTTTCAATTTTAAACTATTAAGAAAATTCTGATCTTCAAGTAAATAACTTATAGAACAGAAGTAGTTAATTTAGAGTTTTTAAATTTAAACTATTAACAAAATGCAAATCTTCAAGTAAATAACTTATAGAATAAAAGTAGTTATTTTAGGGTTTTCAATTTTAAACTATTAACAAAATTCTGATCTTCATGTAAATAACTTATAGAACAGAAGTAGTTAATTTAGAGTTTTTAATTTTAAACTATTAACAAAATGCAGATCTTCAAGTAAATAACTTATAGAACAAAAGTAGTTATTTTAGGGTTTTTAATTTTAAACTATTAACAAAATTCTGATCTTCAAGTAAATAACTTAAGGAACTAAAGTATTAGTTAGAAGATTTTTATTTTAAAGTGCTACAAAATTCTGTTCTTCAAGTAAATAACTTATAAAACAAAAGTAGGTATTTTAGAATTTTCAATTTTAAACTATTAACAAAATGCAGATCTTTAAGTAAATAACTTATAGAACAAAATTGTTATTTTAGGGTTTTCAATTTTAAACTATTAACAAAATTCTGATCTTCATGTAAATAACTTATAGAACAGAAGTAGTTAATTTAGGGTTTTTAATTTTAAACTATTAACAAAATGCAGATCTTCAAGTAAATAACTTATAGAACAAAAGTAGTTATTTTAGGGTTTTCAATTTTAAACTATTAACAAAATTCTGATCTTCAAGTAAATAACTTAAAGAACTAAAGTATTAGTTTGAAGATTTTGATTTTAAATTGTCTACATATTTCTGTTCTTTAAGTAAATAACTAAAAGAACAATAGTAGTTAGATTATAGCTTTAATTTTAAACTATTAACAAAATGCAAATCTTCAAGTAAATAACTTATAGAACAAAAGTAGTTATTTTAGGGTTTTCAATTTTAAACTATTAACAAAATTCTGATCTTCAAGTAAATAACTTATAGAACAAAAGTAGTTATTTTAGGGTTTTCAATTTTAAACTATTAACAAAATGCAGATCTTCAAGTAAATAACTTATAGAACAAAAGTAGTTATTTTAGGGTTTTCAATTTTAAACTATAAACAAAATTCTGATCTTCAAGTAAATAACTTAAAGAACTAAAGTATTAGTTTGAAGATTTCGATTTTAAATTGTCTACAAATTTCTGTTCTTTAAGTAAATAACTTATAGAACAAAAGTAGTTAGTTTATAGCTTTAATTTTAAACTATTAACAAAATAGTGATTTTCAAGTAAATAACTTATAGACCAGAAGTAGTTAATTTAGAGTTTTTAGTTTTAAACTATTAACAAAATGCTGATCTTCAAGTAAATAACTTATAGAACAGAAGTAGTTAATTTAGAGTTTTTAATTTTAAACTATTAACAAAATGCAGATCTTCAAGTAAACAACTTATAGAACAAAAATAGTTATTTTAGGGTTTTCAATTTTAAACTATTAACAAAATTCTGATCTTCATGTAAATAACTTATAGAACAGAAGTAGTTAATTTAAAGTTTTTCATTTTAAACTATTAACAAAATTCAGATCTTCAAGTAAATAACTTATAGAACAAAAGTAGTTATTTTAGGGTTTTCAATTTTAAACTATTAACAAAATTCTGATCTTCAAGTAAATAACTTAAGGAACTAAAGTATTAGTTAGAAGATTTTGATTTTAAATTGCTACAAAATTCTGTTCTTCAAGTAAATAACTTATAGAAGAAAAGTAGTTATTTTAGGGTTTTCAATTTTAAACTATTAACATAATTCCGATCTTTAACTAAATAACTTAAGGAACTTAAGTATTAGTTAGAAGATTTTAATTTAAAATTGCTACAAAATTCTGATCTTCAAGTAAATAACTTAAAGAACTAAAGTATTAGTTTGAAGATTTTGATTTTAAATTGTCTACATATTTCTGTTCTTTAAGTAAATAACTAAAGGAACAAAAGTAGTTAGAGTATAGCTTTAATTTTAAACTATTAACAAAATGCAGATCTTGAAGTAAATAACTTATAGAACAAAAGTAGTTATTTTAGGGTTTTCAATTTTAAACTATTAGCAAAATTCTGATCTTCAAGTAAATAACTTAAAGAACTAAATTATTAGTTAGAAGATTTTGATTTTAAATTGCTTCAAAATTCTTTTCTTCAAGTAAATAACTTATAGAACAAAAGTAGTTATTTTAGGGTTTTCAATTTTAAACTATTAACAAAATTCTGATCTTCAAGTAAATAACTTAAGGAACAAAAGTATTAGATAGAAGATTTTTATTTTAAATTGCTACAAAATTCTGTTCTTCAAGTAAATAACTTATAGAACAAAAGTAGTTATTTTAGGGTTTTCAATTTTAAACTATTAGCAAAATTCTGATCTTCAAGTAAATAACTTAAAGAACTAAATTATTAGTTAGAAGATTTTGATTTTAAATTGCTTCAAAATTCTTTTCTTCAAGTAAATAACTTATAGAACAAAAGTAGTTATTTTAGGGTTTTCAATTTTAAACTATTAACAAAATTCTGATCTTCAAGTAAATAACTTAAGGAACAAAAGTATTAGATAGAAGATTTTTATTTTAAATTGCTACAAAATTCTGTTCTTCAAGTAAATAACTTATAGAACAAAAGTAGTTATTTTAGAGTTTTCAATTTTAAACTATTAAGAAAATTCTGATCTTCAAGTAAATAACTTATAGAACAGAAGTAGTTAATTTAGAGTTTTTAAATTTAAACTATTAACAAAATGCAAATCTTCAAGTAAATAACTTATAGAATAAAAGTAGTTATTTTAGGGTTTTCAATTTTAAACTATTAACAAAATTCTGATCTTCATGTAAATAACTTATAGAACAGAAGTAGTTAATTTAGAGTTTTTAATTTTAAACTATTAACAAAATGCAGATCTTCAAGTAAATAACTTATAGAACAAAAGTAGTTATTTTAGGGTTTTTAATTTTAAACTATTAACAAAATTCTGATCTTCAAGTAAATAACTTAAGGAACTAAAGTATTAGTTAGAAGATTTTTATTTTAAAGTGCTACAAAATTCTGTTCTTCAAGTAAATAACTTATAAAACAAAAGTAGGTATTTTAGAGTTTTCAATTTTAAACTATTAACAAAATGCAGATCTTTAAGTAAATAACTTATAGAACAAAATAGTTATTTTAGGGTTTTCAATTTTAAACTATTAACAAAATTCTGATCTTCATGTAAATAACTTATAGAACAGAAGTAGTTAATTTGGAGTTTTTAATATTAAACTATTAACAAAATTCAGATCTTTAAGTAAATAACTTATAGAACAAAAATAGTTATTTTAGGGTTTTCAATTTTAAACTATTAACAAAATTCTGATCTTCATGTAAATAACTTATAGAACAGAAGTAGTTAATTTAGGGTTTTTAATTTTAAACAATTAACAAAATGCAGATCTTCAAGTGAATAACTTATAGAACAAAAGTAGTTATTTTAGGGTTTTCAATTTTAAACTATTAACAAAATTCTGATCTTCAAGTAAATAACTTAAAGAACTAAAGTATTAGTTTGAAGATTTTGATTTTAAATTGTCTACATATTTCTGTTCTTTAAGTAAATAACTAAAAGAACAATAGTAGTTAGATTATAGCTTTAATTTTAAACTATTAACAAAATGCAAATCTTCAAGTAAATAACTTATAGAACAAAAGTAGTTATTTTAGGGTTTTCAATTTTAAACTATTAACAAAATTCTTATCATCAAGTAAATAACTTATAGAACAAAAGTAGTTATTTTAGGGTTTTCAATTTTAAACTATAAACAAAATTCTGATCTTCAAGTAAATAACTTAAGGAACTAAAGTATTAGTTAGAAGATTTTGATTTTAAACTGCTTCAAAATTCTGTTCTTCAAGTAAATAACTTATAGAACAAAAGTAGTTATTTTAGGGTTTTCAATTTTAAACTATTAACAAAATTCTGATCTTCAAGTAAATAACTTAAAGAACTAAAGTATTAGTTTGAAGATTTCGATTTTAAATTGTCTACAAATTTCTGTTCTTTAAGTAAATAACTAATAGAACAAAAGTAGTTAGTTTATAGCTTTAATTTTAAACTATTAACAAAATAGTGATTTTCAAGTAAATAACTTATAGACCAGAAGTAGTTAATTTAGAGTTTTTAATTTTAAACTATTAACAAAATGCTGATCTTCAAGTAAATAACTTATAGAACAGAAGTAGTTAATTTAGAGTTTTTAATTTTAAACTATTAACAAAATGCAGATCTTCAAGTAAATAACTTATAGAACAAAAATAGTTATTTTAGGGTTTTCAATTTTAAACCATTAACAAAATCTGATCTTCAAGTAATTAACTTAAAGAACTAAAGTATTAGTTTGAAGATCTCGATTTTAAATTGTCTACATATTTCTGTCCTTTAAGTAAAAAACTAAAAGAACAAAAGTAGTTAGTTTATAGCTTTAATTTGAAACTATTAACAAAATAGTGATTTTCAAATAAATAACTTATAGAACAGAAGTAGTTAATTTAGAGTTTTTAATTTTAAACTATTAACAAAATGCAGATCTTCAAGTAAATAACTTATAGAACAAACGTAGTTATTTTAGTATTTTCAATTTTAAACTGTTAACAAAATTCTAATCTTTAAGTAAATAACTTAAGGAACTAAAGTATTAGTTAGAAGATTTTAATTTTAAATTGCTACAAAATTCTGTTCTTCAAGTAAATAACTTATAGAACAAAAGTAGTTATTTTAGAGTTTTTAATTTTAAACTATTGACAACATTCTGATCTTCAAGTGAATAACTTATAGATCAGAAGTAGTTAATTTAGAGTTTTTAATTTTAAACTATTAACAAAATGGAGATCTTCAAGTAAAAAACTTATAGAACAAAAATACTTATTTTAGGGTTTTCAATTTTAAACTATTAGCAAAATTCTGATCTTCAAGTAAATAACTTAAAGAACTAAAGTATTAGTTAGAAGATTTTGATTTTAAATTGCTACAAAATTCTGTTCATCAAGTAAATACCTTATAGAACAAAAGTAGCTATTTTAGAGTTTTCAATTTTAAACTATTAACAAAATTCTGATCTACAAGTAAATAACTTATAGAACAGAAGTAGTTAATTTAGAGTTTTTAATTTTAAACTATTAACAAAATGCAGATCTTCAGGTAAATAACTTATAGAACAAAAGTAGTTATTTTAGGGTTTTCAATTTTAAACCATTAACAAAATTCTGATCTTCATGTAAATAACTTATAGAACAGAAGTAGTTAATTTAGAGTTTTTAATTTTAAACTATTAACTAAATGCAGATCTTCAAGTAAATAACTTAGAGAACAAAAGTCGTTATTTTAGGGTTTTCAATTTTAAACTATTAACAAAATTCTGATCTTTAAGTAAATAACTTAAGGAACTTAAGTATTAGTTAGAAGATTTTAATTTAAAATTGCTACAAAATTCTTTTCTTCAAGTAAATAACTTATAGAACAGAAGTAGTTAATTTAGAGTTTTTAATTTTAAACTATTAACAAAATGCAGATCTTCAAGTAAATAACTTATAGAACAAACGTAGTTATTTTAGTATTTTCAATTTTGAACTATTAACAAAATTCTGATCTTCAAGTAAATAACTTAAAGAACTAAAGTATTAGTTTGAAGATTTTGATTTTAAATTGTCTACCGATTTCTGTTCTTTAAGTATATAACTAAAGGAACAAAAGTAGTTAGAGTATAGCTTTAATTTTAAACTATTAACAAAATGCAGATCTTCAAGTAAATAACTTATAGAACAAAAGTAGTTATTTTAGGGTTTTCAATTTTAAACTATTAGCAAAATTCTGATCTTCAAGTAAATAACTTAAAGAACTAAATTATTAGTTAGAAGATTTTGATTTTAAATTGCTTCAAAATTCTTTTCTTCAAGTAAATAACTTATAGAACAAAAGTAGTTATTTTAGGGTTTTCAATTTTAAACTATTAACAAAATTCTGATCTTCAAGTAAATAACTTAAGGAACTAAAGTATTAGTTAGAAGATTTTTATTTTAAATTGCTACAAAATTCTGTTCTTCAAGTAAATAACTTATAGAACAAAAGTAGTTATTTTAGAGTTTTCAATTTTAAACTATTAAGAAAATTCTGATCTTCAAGTAAATAACTTATAGAACAGAAGTAGTTAATTTAGAGTTTTTAAATTTAAACTATTAACAAAATGCAAATCTTCAAGTAAATAACTTATAGAATAAAAGTAGTTATTTTAGGGTTTTCAATTTTAAACTATTAACAAAATTCTGATCTTCATGTAAATAACTTATAGAACAGAAGTAGTTAATTTAGAGTTTTTAATTTTAAACTATTAACAAAATGCAGATCTTCAAGTAAATAACTTGTAGAACAAAAGTAGTTATTTTAGGGTTTTTAATTTTAAACTATTAACAAAATTCTGATCTTCAAGTAAATAACTTAAGGAACTAAAGTATTAGTTAGAAGATTTTTATTTTAAAGTGCTACAAAATTCTGTTCTTCAAGTAAATAACTTATAAAACAAAAGTAGGTATTTTAGAATTTTCAATTTTAAACTATTAACAAAATGCAGATCTTTAAGTAAATAACTTATAGAACAAAATAATTATTTTAGGGTTTTCAATTTTAAACTATTAACAAAATTCTGATCTTCATGTAAATAACTTATAGAACAGAAGTAGTTAATTTAGGGTTTTTAATTTTAAACTATTAACAAAATGCAGATCTTCAAGTAAATAACTTATAGAACAAAAGTAGTTATTTTAGGGTTTTCAATTTTAAACTATTAACAAAATTCTGATCTTCAAGTAAATAACTTAAAGAACTAAAGTATTAGTTTGAAGATTTTGATTTTAAATTGTCTACATATTTCTGTTCTTAAAGTAAATAACTAAAAGAACAATAGTAGTTAGATTATAGCTTTAATTTTAAACTATTAACAAAATGCAAATCTTCAAGTAAATAACTTATAGAACAAAAGTAGTTATTTTAGGGTTTTCAATTTTAAACTATTAACAAAATTCTGATCTTCAAGTAAATAACTTATAGAACAAAAGTAGTTATTTTAGGGTTTTCAATTTTAAACTATTAACAAAATGCAGATCTTCAAGTAAATAACTTATAGAACAAAAGTAGTTATTTTAGGGTTTTCAATTTTAAACTATAAACAAAATTCTGATCTTCAAGTAAATAACTTAGAGAACTAAAGTATTAGTTTGAAGATTTCGATTTTAAATTGTCTACAAATTTCTGTTCTTTAAGTAAATAACTAATAGAACAAAAGTAGTTAGTTTATAGCTTTAATTTTAAACTATTAACAAAATAGTGATTTTCAAGTAAATAACTTATAGACCAGAAGTAGTTAATTTAGAGTTTTTAATTTTAAACTATTAACAAAATTCTGATCTTCATGTAAATAACTTATAGAACAGAAGTAGTTAATTTAGAGTTTTTAATTTTAAACTATTAACAAAATTCAGATCTTCAAGTAAATAACTTATAGAACAAAAGTAGTTATTTTAGGGTTTTCAATTTTAAACTATTAACAAAATTCTGATCTTCAAGTAAATAACTTAAGGAACTAAAGTATTAGTTAGAAGATTTTGATTTTAAATTGCTACAAAATTCTGTTCTTCAATTAAATAACTTATAGAAGAAAAGTAGTTATTTTAGGGTTTTCAATTTTAAACTATTAACATAATTCCGATCTTTAACTAAATAACTTAAGGAACTTAAGTATTAGTTAGAAGATTTTAATTTAAAATTGCTACAAAATTCTTTTCTTCAAGTAAATAACTTATAGAACAGAAGTAGTTAATTTAGAGTTTTTAATTTTAAACTATTAACAAAATGCAGATCTTCAAGTAAATAACTTATAGAACAAACGTAGTTATTTTAGTATTTTCAATTTTGAACTATTAACAAAATTCTGATCTTCAAGTAAATAACTTAAAGAACTAAAGTATTAGTTTGAAGATTTTGATTTTAAATTGTCTACCGATTTCTGTTCTTTAAGTATATAACTAAAGGAACAAAAGTAGTTAGAGTATAGCTTTAATTTTAAACTATTAACAAAATGCAGATCTTCAAGTAAATAACTTATAGAACAAAAGTAGTTATTTTAGGGTTTTCAATTTTAAACTATTAGCAAAATTCTGATCTTCAAGTAAATAACTTAAAGAACTAAATTATTAGTTAGAAGATTTTGATTTTAAATTGCTTCAAAATTCTTTTCTTCAAGTAAATAACTTATAGAACAAAAGTAGTTATTTTAGGGTTTTCAATTTTAAACTATTAACAAAATTCTGATCTTCAAGTAAATAACTTAAGGAACTAAAGTATTAGTTAGAAGATTTTTATTTTAAATTGCTACAAAATTCTGTTCTTCAAGTAAATAACTTATAGAACAAAAGTAGTTATTTTAGAGTTTTCAATTTTAAACTATTAAGAAAATTCTGATCTTCAAGTAAATAACTTATAGAACAGAAGTAGTTAATTTAGAGTTTTTAAATTTAAACTATTAACAAAATGCAAATCTTCAAGTAAATAACTTATAGAATAAAAGTAGTTATTTTAGGGTTTTCAATTTTAAACTATTAACAAAATTCTGATCTTCATGTAAATAACTTATAGAACAGAAGTAGTTAATTTAGAGTTTTTAATTTTAAACTATTAACAAAATGCAGATCTTCAAGTAAATAACTTGTAGAACAAAAGTAGTTATTTTAGGGTTTTTAATTTTAAACTATTAACAAAATTCTGATCTTCAAGTAAATAACTTAAGGAACTAAAGTATTAGTTAGAAGATTTTTATTTTAAAGTGCTACAAAATTCTGTTCTTCAAGTAAATAACTTATAAAACAAAAGTAGGTATTTTAGAATTTTCAATTTTAAACTATTAACAAAATGCAGATCTTTAAGTAAATAACTTATAGAACAAAATAATTATTTTAGGGTTTTCAATTTTAAACTATTAACAAAATTCTGATCTTCATGTAAATAACTTATAGAACAGAAGTAGTTAATTTAGGGTTTTTAATTTTAAACTATTAACAAAATGCAGATCTTCAAGTAAATAACTTATAGAACAAAAGTAGTTATTTTAGGGTTTTCAATTTTAAACTATTAACAAAATTCTGATCTTCAAGTAAATAACTTAAAGAACTAAAGTATTAGTTTGAAGATTTTGATTTTAAATTGTCTACATATTTCTGTTCTTAAAGTAAATAACTAAAAGAACAATAGTAGTTAGATTATAGCTTTAATTTTAAACTATTAACAAAATGCAAATCTTCAAGTAAATAACTTATAGAACAAAAGTAGTTATTTTAGGGTTTTCAATTTTAAACTATTAACAAAATTCTGATCTTCAAGTAAATAACTTATAGAACAAAAGTAGTTATTTTAGGGTTTTCAATTTTAAACTATTAACAAAATGCAGATCTTCAAGTAAATAACTTATAGAACAAAAGTAGTTATTTTAGGGTTTTCAATTTTAAACTATAAACAAAATTCTGATCTTCAAGTAAATAACTTAGAGAACTAAAGTATTAGTTTGAAGATTTCGATTTTAAATTGTCTACAAATTTCTGTTCTTTAAGTAAATAACTAATAGAACAAAAGTAGTTAGTTTATAGCTTTAATTTTAAACTATTAACAAAATAGTGATTTTCAAGTAAATAACTTATAGACCAGAAGTAGTTAATTTAGAGTTTTTAATTTTAAACTATTAACAAAATTCTGATCTTCATGTAAATAACTTATAGAACAGAAGTAGTTAATTTAGAGTTTTTAATTTTAAACTATTAACAAAATTCAGATCTTCAAGTAAATAACTTATAGAACAAAAGTAGTTATTTTAGGGTTTTCAATTTTAAACTATTAACAAAATTCTGATCTTCAAGTAAATAACTTAAGGAACTAAAGTATTAGTTAGAAGATTTTGATTTTAAATTGCTACAAAATTCTGTTCTTCAATTAAATAACTTATAGAAGAAAAGTAGTTATTTTAGGGTTTTCAATTTTAAACTATTAACATAATTCCGATCTTTAACTAAATAACTTAAGGAACTTAAGTATTAGTTAGAAGATTTTAATTTAAAATTGCTACAAAATTCTTTTCTTCAAGTAAATAACTTATAGAACAGAAGTAGTTAATTTAGAGTTTTTAATTTTAAACTATTAACAAAATGCAGATCTTCAAGTAAATAACTTATAGAACAAACGTAGTTATTTTAGTATTTTCAATTTTGAACTATTAACAAAATTCTGATCTTCAAGTAAATAACTTAAAGAACTAAAGTATTAGTTTGAAGATTTTGATTTTAAATTGTCTACATATTTCTGTTCTTTAAGTAAATAACTAAAGGAACAAAAGTAGTTAGAGTATTGCTTTAATTTTAAACTATTAACAAAATGCAGATCTTGAAGTAAATAACTTATAGAACAAAAGTAGTTATTTTAGGGTTTTCAATTTTAAACTATTAGCAAAATTCTGATCTTCAAGTAAATAACTTAAAGAACTAAATTATTAGTTATAAGATTTTGATTTTAAATTGCTTCAAAATTCTTTTCTTCAAGTAAATAACTTATAGAACAAAAGTAGTTATTTTAGGGTTTTCAATTTTAAACTATTAACAAAATTCTGATCTTCAAGTAAATAACTTAAGGAACAAAAGTATTAGTTAGAAGATTTTTATTTTAAATTGCTACAAAATTCTGTTCTTCAAGTAAATAACTTATAGAACAAAAGTAGTTATTTTAGAGTTTTCAATTTTAAACTATTAAGAAAATTCTGATCTTCAAGTAAATAACTTATAGAACAGAAGTAGTTAATTTAGAGTTTTTAAATTTAAACTATTAACAAAATGCAAATCTTCAAGTAAATAACTTATAGAATAAAAGTAGTTATTTTAGGGTTTTCAATTTTAAACTATTAACAAAATTCTGATCTTCATGTAAATAACTTATAGAACAGAAGTAGTTAATTTAGAGTTTTTAATTTTAAACTATTAACAAAATGCAGATCTTCAAGTAAATAACTTATAGAACAAAAGTAGTTATTTTAGGGTTTTTAATTTTAAACTATTAACAAAATTCTGATCTTCAAGTAAATAACTTAAGGAACTAAAGTATTAGTTAGAAGATTTTTATTTTAAAGTGCTACAAAATTCTGTTCTTCAAGTAAATAACTTATAAAACAAAAGTAGGTATTTTAGAGTTTTCAATTTTAAACTATTAACAAAATGCAGATCTTTAAGTAAATAACTTATAGAACAAAATAGTTATTTTAGGGTTTTCAATTTTAAACTATTAACAAAATTCTGATCTTCAAGTAAATAACTTAAGGAACTAAAGTATTAGTTGGACGATTTTGATTTTAAACTGCTTCAAAATTCTGTTCTTCAAGTAAATAACTTATAGAACAAAAGTAGTTATTTTAGGGTTTTCAATTTTAAACTATTAACAAAATTCTGATCTTCAAGTAAATAACTTAAAGAACTAAAGTATTAGTTTGAAGATTTCGATTTTAAAATGTCTACAAATTTCTGTTCTTTAAGTAAATAACTAATAGAACAAAAGTAGTTAGTTTGTAGCTTTAATTTTAAACTATTAACAAAATAGTGATTTTCAAGTAAATAACTTATAGACCAGAAGTAGTTAATTTAGAGTTTTTAATTTTAAACTATTAACAAAATTCTGATCTTCATGTAAATAACTTATAGAACAGAAGTAGTTAATTTAGAGTTTTTAATTTTAAACTATTAACAAAATTCAGATCTTCAAGTAAATAACTTATAGAACAAAAGTAGTTATTTTAGGGTTTTCAATTTTAAACTATTAACAAAATTCTGATCTTCAAGTAAATAACTTAAGGAACTAAAGTATTAGTTAGAAGATTTTGATTTTAAATTGCTACAAAATTCTGTTCTTCAATTAAATAACTTATAGAAGAAAAGTAGTTATTTTAGGGTTTTCAATTTTAAACTATTAACATAATTCCGATCTTTAACTAAATAACTTAAGGAACTTAAGTATTAGTTAGAAGATTTTAATTTAAAATTGCTACAAAATTCTTTTCTTCAAGTAAATAACTTATAGAACAGAAGTAGTTAATTTAGAGTTTTTAATTTTAAACTATTAACAAAATGCAGATCTTCAAGTAAATAACTTATAGAACAAACGTAGTTATTTTAGTATTTTCAATTTTGAACTATTAACAAAATTCTGATCTTCAAGTAAATAACTTAAAGAACTAAAGTATTAGTTTGAAGATTTTGATTTTAAATTGTCTACATATTTCTGTTCTTTAAGTAAATAACTAAAGGAACAAAAGTAGTTAGAGTATTGCTTTAATTTTAAACTATTAACAAAATGCAGATCTTGAAGTAAATAACTTATAGAACAAAAGTAGTTATTTTAGGGTTTTCAATTTTAAACTATTAGCAAAATTCTGATCTTCAAGTAAATAACTTAAAGAACTAAATTATTAGTTATAAGATTTTGATTTTAAATTGCTTCAAAATTCTTTTCTTCAAGTAAATAACTTATAGAACAAAAGTAGTTATTTTAGGGTTTTCAATTTTAAACTATTAACAAAATTCTGATCTTCAAGTAAATAACTTAAGGAACAAAAGTATTAGTTAGAAGATTTTTATTTTAAATTGCTACAAAATTCTGTTCTTCAAGTAAATAACTTATAGAACAAAAGTAGTTATTTTAGAGTTTTCAATTTTAAACTATTAAGAAAATTCTGATCTTCAAGTAAATAACTTATAGAACAGAAGTAGTTAATTTAGAGTTTTTAAATTTAAACTATTAACAAAATGCAAATCTTCAAGTAAATAACTTATAGAATAAAAGTAGTTATTTTAGGGTTTTCAATTTTAAACTATTAACAAAATTCTGATCTTCATGTAAATAACTTATAGAACAGAAGTAGTTAATTTAGAGTTTTTAATTTTAAACTATTAACAAAATGCAGATCTTCAAGTAAATAACTTATAGAACAAAAGTAGTTATTTTAGGGTTTTTAATTTTAAACTATTAACAAAATTCTGATCTTCAAGTAAATAACTTAAGGAACTAAAGTATTAGTTGGACGATTTTGATTTTAAACTGCTTCAAAATTCTGTTCTTCAAGTAAATAACTTATAGAACAAAAGTAGTTATTTTAGGGTTTTCAATTTTAAACTATTAACAAAATTCTGATCTTCAAGTAAATAACTTAAAGAACTAAAGTATTAGTTTGAAGATTTCGATTTTAAAATGTCTACAAATTTCTGTTCTTTAAGTAAATAACTAATAGAACAAAAGTAGTTAGTTTGTAGCTTTAATTTTAAACTATTAACAAAATAGTGATTTTCAAGTAAATAACTTATAGACCAGAAGTAGTTAATTTAGAGTTTTTAATTTTAAACTATTAACAAAATGCTGATCTTCAAGTAAATAACTTATAGAGCAAAATTAGTTATTTTAGGGTTTTTAATTTTAAACTATTAACAAAATTCTGATCTTCAAGTAAATAACTTATAGAACAGAAGTAGTTAATTTAGAGTTTTTAATTTTAAACTATTAACAAAATGCAGATCTTTAAGTAAACAACTTATAGAACAAAAATAGTTATTTTAGGGTTTTCAATTTTAAACTATTAACAAAATTCTGATCTTCATGTAAATAACTTATAGAACAGAAGTAGTTAATTTAGAGTTTTTAATTTTAAACTATTAACAAAATTCAGATCTTCAAGTAAATAACTTATAGAACAAACGTAGTTATTTTAGTATTTTCAATTTTGAACTATTAACAAAATTCTGATCTTCTAGTAAATAACTTAAAGAACTAAAGTATTAGTTTGAAGATTTTGATTTTAAATTGTCTACATATTTCTCTTCTTTAAGTAAATAACTAAAAGAACAAAAGTAGTTAGAGTATAGCTTTAATTTTAAACTATTAACAAAATGCAGATCTTCAAGTAAATAACTTAAAGAACTAAAGTATTAATTTGAAGATTTCGATTTAAAATTGTCTACAAATTTCTGTTCTTTAAGTAAATAACTAAAAGAACAAAAGTAGTTAGTTTATAGCTTTAATTTTAAACTGATAACAAAATACTGATTTTCAAGTAAATAACTTATAGACCAGAAGTAGTTAATTTAGAGTTTTTAATTTTAAACTATTAACAAAATGCTGATCTTCAAGTAAATAACTTATAGAGCAGAAGTAGTTAATTCAGAGTTTTTAATTTTAAACTATTAACAAAATGCAGATCTTCAAGTAAACAACTTATAGAACAAAAGTAGTTATTTTAGGGTTTTCAATTTTAAACTATTAACAAAATTCTGATCTTCAAGTAAATAACTTATAGAACAGAAGTAGTTAATTTAGAGTTTTTAATTTTAAACTATTAACAAAATGCAGATCTTCAAGTAAATAACTTATAGAACAAAAGTAGTTATTTTAGGGTTTTCAATTTTAAACTATTAACAACATTCTGATCTTCGAGTAAATAACTTATAGAACTGAAGTAGTTAATTTAGAGTTTTTCATTTTAAACTATTAACAAAATGCAGATCTTCAAGTAAATAACTTATAGAACAAAAATAGTTATTTTAGGGTTTTCAATTTTAAACTATTAACAAAATTCTGATCTTCAAGTAAATAACTTATAGAACAGAAGTAGTTAATTTAGAGTTTTTAATTTTAAACTATTAACAAAATGCAGATCTTCAAGTAAACAACTTATAGAACAAAAATAGTTATTTTAGGGTTTTCAATTTTAAACTATTAACAAAATTCTGATCTTCATGTAAATAACTTATAGAACAGAAGTAGTTAATTTAGAGTTTTTAATTTTAAACTATTAACAAAATTCAGATCTTCAAGTAAATAACTTATAGAACAAAAGTAGTTATTTTAGGGTTTTCAATTTTAAACTATTAACAAAAATTCTGATCTTCAAGTAAATAACTTAAGGAACTAAAGTATTAGTTAGAAGATTTTGATTTTAAATTGCTACAAAATGCTGTTCTTCAAGTAAATAACTTATAGCACAAAAGTAGTTATTTTAGAGTTTTTAATTTTAAACTATTAACAACATTCTGAACTTCAAGTAAATAACTTATAGAACAGTAGTAGTTGATTTAGAGTTTTTAATTTTAAACTATTAACAAAATTCTGATCTTCAAGTAAATAACTTAAGGAACTAAAGTATTAGTTAGAAGATTTTTATTTTAAATTGCTACAAAATTCTGTTCTTCAAGTAAATAACTTATAAAACAAAAGTAGTTATTTTAGAGTTTTCAATTTTAAACTATTAAGAAAATTCTGATCTTCAAGTAAATAACTTATAGAACAGAAGTAGTTAATTTAGAGTTTTTAAATTTAAACTATTAACAAAATGCAAATCTTCAAGTAAATAACTTATAGAATAAAAGTAGTTATTTTAGGGTTTTCAATTTTAAACTATTAATAAAATTCTGATCTTCATGTAAATAACTTATAGAACAGAAGTAGTTAATTAAGAGTTTTTAATTTTAAACTATTAACAAAATGCAGATCTTCAAGTAAATAACTTATAGAACAAAAGTAGTTATTTTAGGGTTTTCAATTTTAAACTATTAACAAAATTCTGATCTTCAAGTAAATAACTTAAGGAACTAAGGTATTAGTTAGAAGATTTTTATTTTAAAGTGCTACAAAATTCTGTTTTTCAAGTAAATAACTTATAGAACAAAAGTAGGTATTTTAGAGTTTTCAATTTTTAACTATTAACAAAATGCAGATCTTTAAGTAAATAACTTATAGAACAAAAATAGTTATTTTAGGGTTTTCAATTTTAAACTATTAACAAAATTCTGATCTTCATGTAAATAACTTATAGAACAGAAGTAGTTAATTTAGAGTTTTTAATTTTAAACTATTTACAAAATTCAGATCTTTAAGTAAATAACTTATAGAACAAAAATAGTTATTTTAGGGTTTTCAATTTTAAACTATTAACAAAATTCTGATCTTCATGTAAATAACTTATAGAACAGAAGTAGTTAATTTAGGGTTTTTAATTTTAAACTATTAACAAAATGCAGATCATCAAGTAAATAACTTATAGAACAAAAGTAGTTATTTTAGGGTTTTCAATTTTAAACTATTAACAAAATTCTGATCTTCAAGTAAATAACTTAAAGAACTAAAGTATTAGTTTGAAGATTTTGATTTTAAATTGTCTACATATTTCTGTTCTTTAAGTAAATAACTAAAAGAACAATAGTAGTTAGATTATAGCTTTAATTTTAAACTATTAACAAAATGCAAATCTTCAAGTAAATAACTTATAGAACAAAAGTAGTTATTTTAGGGTTTTCAATTTTAAACTATTAACAAAATTCTGATCTTCAAGTAAATAACTTATAGAACAAAAGTAGTTATTTTAGGGTTTTCAATTTTAAACTATTAACAAAATGCAGATCTTCAAGTAAATAACTTATAGAACAAAAGTAGTTATTTTAGGGTTTTCAATTTTAAACTATTAACAAAATTCTGATCTTCAAGTAAATAACTTAAGGAACTAAAGTATTAGTTGGACGATTTTGATTTTAAACTGCTTCAAAATTCTGTTCTTCAAGTAAATAACTTATAGAACAAAAGTAGTTATTTTAGGGTTTTCAATTTTAAACTATTAACAAAATTCTGATCTTCAAGTAAATAACTTAAAGAACTAAAGTATTAGTTTGAAGATTTCGATTTTAAAATGTCTACAAATTTCTGTTCTTTAAGTAAATAACTAATAGAACAAAAGTAGTTAGTTTGTAGCTTTAATTTTAAACTATTAACAAAATAGTGATTTTCAAGTAAATAACTTATAGACCAGAAGTAGTTAATTTAGAGTTTTTAATTTTAAACTATTAACAAAATGCTGATCTTCAAGTAAATAACTTATAGAGCAAAATTAGTTATTTTAGGGTTTTTAATTTTAAACTATTAACAAAATTCTGATCTTCAAGTAAATAACTTATAGAACAGAAGTAGTTAATTTAGAGTTTTTAATTTTAAACTATTAACAAAATGCAGATCTTTAAGTAAACAACTTATAGAACAAAAATAGTTATTTTAGGGTTTTCAATTTTAAACTATTAACAAAATTCTGATCTTCATGTAAATAACTTATAGAACAGAAGTAGTTAATTTAGAGTTTTTAATTTTAAACTATTAACAAAATTCAGATCTTCAAGTAAATAACTTATAGAACAAACGTAGTTATTTTAGTATTTTCAATTTTGAACTATTAACAAAATTCTGATCTTCTAGTAAATAACTTAAAGAACTAAAGTATTAGTTTGAAGATTTTGATTTTAAATTGTCTACATATTTCTCTTCTTTAAGTAAATAACTAAAAGAACAAAAGTAGTTAGAGTATAGCTTTAATTTTAAACTATTAACAAAATGCAGATCTTCAAGTAAATAACTTAAAGAACTAAAGTATTAATTTGAAGATTTCGATTTAAAATTGTCTACAAATTTCTGTTCTTTAAGTAAATAACTAAAAGAACAAAAGTAGTTAGTTTATAGCTTTAATTTTAAACTATTAACAAAATACTGATTTTCAAGTAAATAACTTATAGACCAGAAGTAGTTAATTTAGAGTTTTTAATTTTAAACTATTAACAAAATGCTGATCTTCAAGTAAATAACTTATAGAGCAGAAGTAGTTAATTCAGAGTTTTTAATTTTAAACTATTAACAAAATGCAGATCTTCAAGTAAACAACTTATAGAACAAAAGTAGTTATTTTAGGGTTTTCAATTTTAAACTATTAACAAAATTCTGATCTTCAAGTAAATAACTTATAGAACAGAAGTAGTTAATTTAGAGTTTTTAATTTTAAACTATTAACAAAATGCAGATCTTCAAGTAAATAACTTATAGAACAAAAGTAGTTATTTTAGGGTTTTCAATTTTAAACTATTAACAACATTCTGATCTTCAAGTAAATAACTTATAGAACTGAAGTAGTTAATTTAGAGTTTTTCATTTTAAACTATTAACAAAATGCAGATCTTCAAGTAAATAACTTATAGAACAAAAATAGTTATTTTAGGGTTTTCAATTTTAAACTATTAACAAAATTCTGATCTTCAAGTAAATAACTTATAGAACAGAAGTAGTTAATTTAGAGTTTTTAATTTTAAACTATTAACAAAATGCTGATCTTCAAGTAAATAACTTATAGAACAGAAGTAGTTAATTTAGAGTTTTTAATTTTAAACTATTAAACAAAATTCTGATCTTCAAGTAAATAACTTAAGGAACTAAAGTATTAGTTAGAAGATTTTTATTTTAAAGTGCTACAAAATTCTGTTCTTCAAGTAAATAACTTATAAAACAAAAGTAGGTATTTTAGAGTTTTCAATTTTAAACTATTAACAAAATGCAGATCTTTAAGTAAATAACTTATAGAACAAAATAGTTATTTTAGGGTTTTCAATTTTAAACTATTAACAAAATTCTGATCTTCATGTAAATAACTTATAGAACAGAAGTAGTTAATTTGGAGTTTTTAATATTAAACTATTAACAAAATTCAGATCTTTAAGTAAATAACTTATAGAACAAAAATAGTTATTTTAGGGTTTTCAATTTTAAACTATTAACAAAATTCTGATCTTCATGTAAATAACTTATAGAACAGAAGTAGTTAATTTAGGGTTTTTAATTTTAAACAATTAACAAAATGCAGATCTTCAAGTAAATAACTTATAGAACAAAAGTAGTTATTTTAGGGTTTTCAATTTTAAACTATTAACAAAATTCTGATCTTCAAGTAAATAACTTAAAGAACTAAAGTATTAGTTTGAAGATTTTGATTTTAAATTGTCTACATATTTCTGTTCTTTAAGTAAATAACTAAAAGAACAATAGTAGTTAGATTATAGCTTTAATTTTAAACTATTAACAAAATGCAAATCTTCAAGTAAATAACTTATAGAACAAAAGTAGTTATTTTATGGTTTTCAATTTTAAAATATTAACAAAATTCTGATCATCAAGTAAATAACTTATAGAACAAAAGTAGTTATTTTAGGGTTTTCAATTTTAAACTAGTAACAAAATGCAGATCTTCAAGTAAATAACTTATAGAACAAAAGTAGTTATTTTAGGGTTTTCAATTTTAAACTATAAACAAAATTCTGATCTTCAAGTAAATAACTTAAGGAACTAAAGTTTTAGTTAGAAGATTTTGATTTTAAACTGCTTCAAAATTCTGTTCTTCAAGTAAATAACTTATAGAACAAAAGTAGTTATTTTAGGGTTTTCAATTTTAAACTATTAACAAAATTCTGATCTTCAAGTAAATAACTTAAAGAACTAAAGTATTAGTTTGAAGATTTCGATTTTAAATTGTCTACAAATTTCTGTTCTTTAAGTAAATAACTAATAGAACAAAAGTAGTTAGTTTATAGCTTTAATTTTAAACTATTAACAAAATAGTGATTTTCAAGTAAATAACTTATAGACCAGAAGTAGTTAATTTAGAGTTTTTAATTTTAAACTATTAACAAAATGCTGATCTTCAAGTAAATAACTTATAGAACAGAAGTAGTTAATTTAGAGTTTTTAATTTTAAACTATTAACAAAATGCAGATCTTCAAGTAAATAACTTATAGAGCAAAATTAGTTATTTTAGGGTTTTTAATTTTAAACTATTAACAAAATTCTGATCTTCAAGTAAATAACTTATAGAACAGAAGTAGTTAATTTAGAGTTTTTAATTTTAAACTATTAACAAAATGCAGATCTTCAAGTAAACAACTTATAGAACAAAAATAGTTATTTTAGGGTTTTCAATTTTAAACTATTAACAAAATTCTGATCTTCATGTAAATAACTTATAGAACAGAAGTAGTTAATTTAGAGTTTTTAATTTTAAACTATTAACAAAATTCAGATCTTCAAGTAAATAACTTAAGGAACTAAAGTATTAGTTAGAAGATTTTGATTTTAAATTGCTACAAAATGCTGTTCTTCAAGTAAATAACTTATAGCACAAAAGTAGTTATTTTAGAGTTTTTAATTTTAAACTATTAACAACATTCTGAACTTCAAGTAAATAACTTATAGAACAGAAGTAGTTGATTTAGAGTTTTTAATTTTAAACTATTAACAAAATTCTGATCTTCAAGTAAATAACTTAAGGAACTAAAGTATTAGTTAGAAGATTTTTATTTTAAATTGCTACAAAATTCTGTTCTTCAAGTAAATAACTTATAAAACAAAAGTAGTTATTTTAGAGTTTTCAATTTTAAACTATTAAGAAAATTCTGATCTTCAAGTAAATAACTTATAGAACAGAAGTAGTTAATTTAGAGTTTTTAAATTTAAACTAATAACAAAATGCAAATCTTCAAGTAAATAACTTATAGAACAAAAGTAGTTATTTTAGGGTTTTCAATTTTAAACTATTAACAAAATTCTGATCTTCAAGTAAATAACTTAAGGAACTAAGGTATTAGTTAGAAGATTTTTATTTTAAAGTGCTACAAAATTCTGTTCTTCAAGTAAATAACTTATAAAACAAAAGTAGGTATTTTAGAGTTTTCAATTATTAACTACTAACAAAATGCAGATCTTTAAGTAAATCACTTATAGAACAAAAATAGTTATTTTAGGGTTTTCAATTTTAAACTATTAACAAAATTCTGATCTTCATGTAAATAACTTATAGAACAGAAGTAGTTAATTTAGAGTTTTTAATTTTAAACTATTAACAAAATTCAGATCTTTAAGTAAATAACTTATAGAACAAAAATAGTTATTTTAGGGTTTTCAATTTTAAACTATTAACAAAATTCTGATCTTCATGTAAATAACTTATAGAACAGAAGTAGTTAATTTAGGGTTTTTAATTTTAAACTATTAACAAAATGCAGATCATTAAGTAAATAACTTATAGAACAAAAGTAGTTATTTTAGGGTTTTCAATTTTAAACTATTAACAAAATTCTGATCTTCAAGTAAATAACTTAAAGAACTAAAGTATTAGTTTGAAGATTTTGATTTTAAATTGTCTACATATTTCTGTTCTTTAAGTAAATAACTAAAAGAACAATAGTAGTTAGATTATAGTTTTAATTTTAAACTATTAACAAAATGCAAATCTTCAAGTAAATAACTTATAGAACAAAAGTAGTTATTTTAGGGTTTTCAATTTTAAACTATTAACAAAATTCTGTTCTTCAAGTAAATAACTTATAGAACAAAAGTAGTTATTTTAGGGTTTTCAATTTTAAACTATTAACAAAATGCAGATCTTCAAGTAAATAACTTATAGAACAAAAGTAGTTATTTTAGGGTTTTCAATTTTAAACTATTAACAAAATTCTGATCTTCAAGTAAATAACTTAAGGAACTAAAGTATTAGTTGGACGATTTTGATTTTAAACTGCTTCAAAATTCTGTTCTTCAAGTAAATAACTTATAGAACAAAAGTAGTTATTTTAGGGTTTTCAATTTTAAACTATTAACAAAATTCTGATCTTCAAGTAAATAACTTAAAGAACTAAAGTATTAGTTTGAAGATTTCGATTTTAAAATGTCTACAAATTTCTGTTCTTTAAGTAAATAACTAATAGAACAAAAGTAGTTAGTTTATAGCTTTAATTTTAAACTATTAACAAAATAGTGATTTTCAAGTAAATAACTTCAAGACCAGAAGTAGTTAATTTAGAGTTTTTAATTTTAAACTATTAACAAAATGCAGATCTTCAAGTAAATAACTTATAGAGCAAAATTAGTTATTTTAGGGTTTTTAATTTTAAACTATTAACAAAATTCTGATCTTCAAGTAAATAACTTATAGAACAGAAGTAGTTAATTTAGAGTTTTTAATTTTAAACTATTAACAAAATGCAGATCTTTAAGTAAACAACTTATAGAACAAAAATAGTTATTTTAGGGTTTTCAATTTTAAACTATTAACAAAATTCTGATCTTCATGTAAATAACTTATAGAACAGAAGTAGTTAATTTAGAGTTTTTAATTTTAAACTATTAACAAAATTCAGATCTTCAAGTAAATAACTTATAGAACAAACGTAGTTATTTTAGTATTTTCAATTTTGAACTATTAACAAAATTCTGATCTTCTAGTAAATAACTTAAAGAACTAAAGTATTAGTTTGAAGATTTTGATTTTAAATTGTCTACATATTTCTCTTCTTTAAGTAAATAACTAAAAGAACAAAAGTAGTTAGAGTATAGCTTTAATTTTAAACTATTAACAAAATGCAGATCTTCAAGTAAATAACTTAAAGAACTAAAGTATTAATTTTAAGATTTCGATTTAAAATTGTCTACAAATTTCTGTTCTTTAAGTAAATAACTAAAAAATCAAAAGTAGTTAGTTTATAGCTTTAATTTTAAACTATTAACAAAATACTGATTTTCAAGTAAATAACTTATAGACCAGAAGTAGTTAATTTAGAGTTTTTAATTTTAAACTATTAACAAAATGCTGATCTTCAAGTAAATAACTTATAGAACAGAAGTAGTTAATTCAGAGTTTTTAATTTTAAACTATTAACAAAATGCAGATCTTCAAGTAAACAACTTATAGAACAAAAGTAGTTATTTTAGGGTTTTCAATTTTAAACTATTAACAAAATTCTGATCTTCAAGTAAATAACTTATAGAACAGAAGTAGTTAATTTAGAGTTTTTAATTTTAAACTATTAACAAAATGCAGATCTTCAAGTAAATAACTTATAGAACAAAAGTAGTTATTTTAGGGTTTTCAATTTTAAACTATTAACAACATTCTGATCTTCAAGTAAATAACTTATAGAACTGAAGTAGTTAATTTAGAGTTTTTCATTTTAAACTATTAACAAAATGCAGATCTTCAAGTAAATAACTTATAGAACAAAAATAGTTATTTTAGGGTTTTCAAATTTAAACTATTAACAAAATTCTGATCTTCAAGTAAATAACTTATAGAACAGAAGTAGTTAATTTAGAGTTTTTAATTTTAAACTATTAACAAAATGCTGATCTTCAAGTAAATAACTTATAGAACAGAAGTAGTTAATTTAGAGTTTTTAATTTTAAACTATTAACAAAAAGCAGATCTTCAAGTAAATAACTTATAGAGCAAAATTAGTTATTTTAGGGTTTTTAATTTTAAACTATTAACAAAATTATGATCTTCAAGTAAATAACTTATAGAACAGAAGTAGTTAATTTAGAGTTTTTAATTTTAAACTATTAACAAAATGCAGATCTTCAAGTAAACAACTTATAGAACAAAAATAGTTATTTTAGGGTTTTCAATTTTAAACTATTAACAAAATTCTGATCTTCATGTAAATAACTTATAGAACAGAAGTAGTTAATTTAGAGTTTTTAATTTTAAACTATTAACAAAATGCAGATCTTCAAGTAAATAACTTATAGAACAAAAGTAGTTATTTTAGGGTTTTCAATTTTAAACTATTAACAAAATTCTGATCTTCAAGTAAATAACTTAAGGAACTAAAGTATTAGTTAGAAGATTTTGATTTTAAATTGCTACAAAATTCTGTTCTTCGTAATTAACTTATAGAACAAAAGTAGTTATTTTAGGATTTTCAATTTTAAACTATTAACAAAATTCAGATCTTCAAGTAAATAACTTAAGGAACTAAAGTATTAGTTAGATGATTTTTATTTTAAATTGCTACAAAATTCTGTTCTTCAAGTAAATAACTTATAGAACAAAAGTAGTTATTTTAGGGTTTTCAGTTTTAAACTATTAACAAAATTCTGATCTTCAAGTAAATAACTTAAGGAACTAAAGTATTAGTTAGAAGATTTTTATTTTAAATTGCTACAAAATTCTGTTATTCAAGTAAATAACTTATAGAACAAAAGTAGGTATTTTAGAGTTTTCAATTTAAAACTATTAACAAAATGCAGATGTTTAAGTAAATAACTTATAGAACAAAAATAGTTATTTTAGGGTTTTCAATTTTAAACTATTAACACAATTCTGATCTTCATGTAAATAACTTATAGAACAGAAGTAGTTAATTTAGAGTTTTTAATTTTAAACTATTAACAAAATGCAGATCTTCAAGTAAATAACTTATAGAACAAAAGTAGTTATTTTAGGGTTTTCAATTTTAAACTATTAGCAAAATTCTGATCTTCAAGTAAATAACTTAAAGAACTAAAGTATTAGTTTGAAGATTTCGATTTTAAATTGTCTACAAATTTCTGTTCTATAAGTAAATAACTAAAAGGACAATAGTAGTTAGTTTATAGCTTTAATTTTAAACCATTAACAAAATGCTGATTTTCAAGTAAATAACTTATAGACCAGAAGTAGTTAATTTAGAGTTTTTAATTTTAAAATATTAACAAAATGCAGATCTTCAAGTTAATAACTTATAGAACAAAAGTAGTTATTTTAGGGTTTTCAATTTTAAACTATTAACAAAATTCTGATCTTCAAGTAAATAACTTACAGACCAGAAGTAGTTAATTAATAGTTTTTAATTTTAAACTATTAACAAAATTCTGATCTTCATGTAAATAACTTATAGAACAGAAGTAGTTAATTTAGAGTTTTTAATTTTAAACTATTAACAAAATGCAGATCTTCAAGTAAATAACTTATAGAACAAACGTAGTTATTTTAGTATTTTCAATTTTGAACTATTAACAAAATTCTGATCTTCTAGTAAATAACTTAAAGAACTAAAGTATTAGTTTGAAGATTTTGATTTTAAATTGTCTACATATTTCTCTTCTTTAAGTAAATAACTAAAAGAACAAAAGTAGTTAGAGTATAGCTTTAATTTTAAACTATTAACAAAATGCAGATCTTCAAGTAAATAACTTAAAGAACTAAAGTATTAATTTGAAGATTTCGATTTAAAATTGTCTACAAATTTCTGTTCTTTAAGTAAATAACTAAAAGAACAAAAGTAGTTAGTTTATAGCTTTAATTTTAAACTATTAACAAAATACTGATTTTCAAGTAAATAACTTATAGACCAGAAGAGTTTTTAATTTTAAACTATTAACAAAATGCTGATCTTCAAGTAAATAACTTATAGAACAGAAGTAGTTAATTCAGAGTTTTTAATTTTAAACTATTAACAAAATGCAGATCTTCAAGTAAACAACTTATAGAACAAAAGTAGTTATTTTAGGGTTTTCAATTTTAAACTATTAACAACATTCTGATCTTCAAGTAAATAACTTATAGAACTGAAGTAGTTAATTTAGAGTTTTTAATTTTAAACTATTAACAAAATGCAGATCTTCAAGTAAATAACTTATAGAACAAAAATAGTTATTTTAGGGTTTTCAATTGTAAACTATTAACAAAATTCTGATCTTCAAGTAAATAACTTATAGAACAGAAGTAGTTATTTTAGGGTTTTCAATTTTAAACTATTAACAAAATTCTGATCTTCATGTAAATAACTTATAGAACAGAAGTAGTTAATTTAGAGTTTTTAATTTTAAACTATTAACAAAATGCAAATCTTCAAGTAAATAACTTATAGAACAAAAGTAGTTATTTTAGGGTTTTCAATTTTAAACTATTAACAAAATTCTGATCTTCATGTAAATAACTTATAGAACAGAAGTAGTTAATTTAGAGTTTTTAATTTTAAACTATTAACAAACAGCAGATCTTTAAGTAAATAACTGATAGAACAAAAGTAGTTATTTTATGGTTTTCAATTTTAAACTATTAACAAAATTCTGATCTTCAAGTAAATAACTTAAAGAACTAAAGTTTAGTTAGAATATTTTGATTTTAAGTTGCTACAAAATTCTGTTCTTCAAGTAAATAACTTATAGAACAAAAGTAGTTATTTTAAAGTTTTCAATTTTAAACTATTAACAAAAATCTGATCTTCAAGTAAATAACTTATAGAACAGAAGTACTTAATTTAGAGTTTTTAATTTTAAACTATTAACAAAATGCAGATCTTCAAGTAAATAACTTATAGAGCAAAAGTAGTTATTTTAGGGTTTTCAATTTTAAACTATTAACAAAATTCTGATCTTCAAGTAAATATCTTAAGGAACTAAAGTACTAGTTAGAAGATTTTGATTTTAAATTGCTACAAAATTCTGTTCTTCAAGTAAATAACTTATAGAACAAAAGTAGTTATTTTAGAGTTTTCAGTTTTAAACTATTAACAACATTCTGATCTTCAAGTAAATAACTAATAGAACAGAAGTAGTTAATTTAGAGTTTTTAATTTCAAACTATTAACAAAATGCAGATCTTCAAGTAAATAACTTATAGAACAAAAGTAGTTATTTTAGGGTTTTCAATTTTAAACTATTATAAAATTCTGATTTTCAATAAATAACTTAAAGAACTAAAGTATTAGTTAGAAGATTTTGATTTTACATTGCTACAAAATTCTGTTCTTCAAGTAAATAACTTATAGAACATAAGTAGTTATTTTAGAGTTTTTAATTTTAAACTATTAACAAAATCCAGATCTTCAAGTAAATAACTTAAAGAACTAAAGTATTAGTTAGAAGATTTTGATTTTACATTGCTACAAAATTCTGTTCTTCAAGTAAATAACTTATAGAACAAAAGTAGTTATTTTAGACTTTTCAATTTTAAACTATTAACAATATTCTGATCTTCAAGTAAATAACTTATAGAACAGAAGTAGTTAATTTAGAGTTTTTAATTTTAAGCTATTAACAAAATACAGATCTTCTAGTAAATAACTTATAGAACAAAAGTAGTTATTTTAGGGTTTTCAATTTTATACTATTAACAAAATTCTGATCTTCATGTAAATAACTTATAGAACAGAAGTAGTTAATTTAGAGTTTTTAATTTTAAACTTATAACAAAATGCAGATCTTCAAGTAAATAACTTATAGAACAAAAGTAGTTATTTTAGGGTTTTCAATTTTAAACTATTAACAAAATTCTGATCTTCATGTAAATCACTTATAGAACAGTAGTAGTTAATTTAGAGTTTTTAATTTTAAACTATTATCAAAATGCAGATCTTCAAGTAAATAACTTATAGAACAGAAGTAGTTAATTTAGAGTTTTTAATTTTAAACTATTAACAAAATTCTGATCTGCAAGTTAATAACTTATAGAACTAAAGTTTAGTTAGAAGATTTTGATTTGAAGTTGCTACAAAATTATGTTCTTCAAGTAAATAACTTATAGAACAGAAGTAGTTAATTTAGAGTTTTTAATTTGAAACTACTAACAAAATGCAGATCTTCAAGTAAATAACTTATAGAACAAAAGTAGTTATTTTAGGGTTTTCAATTTTAAACTATTAGCAAAATTCTGATCTTCAATAAATAACTTAAAGAACTAAAGTATTAGTTAGAAGATTTTGATTTTACATTGCTACAAAATTCTGTTCTTCAAGTAAATAACTTATAGAACAAAAGTAGTTATTTTAGAGTTTTCAATTTTAAACTATTAACAAAATGCAGATCTTCAAGTAAATAACTTATAGAAAAAAAGTAGTTATTTTGTGGTTTTCAATTTTAAACTATTAACAAAATTCTGATCTTCAAGTAAATAACTTAAAGAACTAAAGTTTAGTTAGAATATTTTGATTTTAAGTTGCTACAAAATTCTGTTCTCAAGTAAATAACTTATAGAACAAAAGTAGTTATTTTGGAGTTTTCAGTTTTAAACTATTAACAAAAATCTGATCTTGAAGTAAATAACTTATAGAACAGAAGTAGTTAATTTAGAGTTTTTAATTTTAAACTATTAACAAAATGCAGATCTTCAAGTAAATAACTTATAGAACAAAAGTAGTTATTTTAGGGTTTACAATTTTAAACTATTAATAAAATACTGATCTTCATGTAAATAACTTATAGAACAGAAGTAGTTAATTTAGAGTTTTTAATTTTAAACTATTAACAAAATGCAAATCTTCAAGTAAATAACTTATAGAACAAAAGTAGTTATTTTAGGGTTTTCAATTTTAAACTATTAACAAAATTCTGATCTTCATGTAAATAACTTATAGAACAGAAGTAGTTAATTTAGAGTTTTTAATTTTAAACTATTAACAAAATGCAGATCTTTAAGTAAATAACTGATAGAACAAAAGTAGTTATTTTATGGTTTTCAATTTTAAACTATTAACAAAATTCTGATCTTCAAGTAAATAACTTAAAGAACTAAAGTTTAGTTAGAATATTTTGATTTTAAGTTGCTACAAAATTCTGTTCTTCAAGTAAATAACTTATAGAACAAAAGTAGTTATTTTAGAGTTTTCAATTTTAAACTATTAACAAAAATCTGATCTTCAAGTAAATAACTTATAGAACAGAAGTACTTAATTTAGAGTTTTTAATTTTAAACTATTAACAAAATGCAGATCTTCAAGTAAATAACTTATAGAGCAAAAGTAGTTATTTTAGGGTTTTCAATTTTAAACTATTAACAAAATTCTGATCTTCAAGTAAATATCTTAAGGAACTAAAGTACTAGTTAGAAGATTTTGATTTTAAATTGCTACAAAATTCTGTTCTTCAAGTAAATAACTTATAGAACAAAAGTAGTTATTTTAGAGTTTTCAGTTTTAAACTATTAACAACATTCTGATCTTCAAGTAAATAACTAATAGAACAGAAGTAGTTAATTTAGAGTTTTTAATTTCAAACTATTAACAAAATGCAGATCTTCAAGTAAATAACTTATAGAACAAAAGTAGTTATTTTAGGGTTTTCAATTTTAAACTATTATAAAATTCTGATCTTCAATAAATAACTTAAAGAACTAAAGTATTAGTTAGAAGATTTTGATTTTACATTGCTACAAAATTCTGTTCTTCAAGTAAATAACTTATAGAACAAAAGGAGTTATTTTAGAGTTTTTAATTTTAAACTATTAACAAAATCCAGATCTTCAAGTAAATAACTTAAAGAACTAAAGTATTAGTTAGAAGATTTTGATTTTACATTGCTACAAAATTCTGTTCTTCAAGTAAATAACTTATAGAACAAAAGTAGTTATTTTAGAGTTTTCAATTTTAAACTATTAACAATATTCTGATCTTCAAGTAAATAACTTATAGAACAGAAGTAGTTAATTTAGAGTTTTTAATTTTAAGCTATTAACAAAATACAGATCTTCTAGTAAATAACTTATAGAACAAAAGTAGTTATTTTAGTGTTTTCAATTTTATACTATTAACAAAATTCTGATCTTCATGTAAATAACTTATAGAACAGAAGTAGTTAATTTAGAGTTTTTAATTTTAAACTATTAACAAAATGCAGATCTTCAAGTAAATAACTTATAGAACAAAAGTAGTTATTTTAGGGTTTTCAATTTTAAACTATTAACAAAATTCTGATCTTCATGTAAATCACTTATAGAACAGTAGTAGTTAATTTAGAGTTTTTAATTTTAAACTATTATCAAAATGCAGATCTTCAAGTAAATAACTTATAGAACAGAAGTAGTTAATTTAGAGTTTTTAATTTTAAACTATTAACAAAATTCTGATCTTCAAGTTAATAACTTATAGAACTAAAGTTTAGTTAGAAGATTTTGATTTGAAGTTGCTACAAAATTATGTTCTTCAAGTAAATAACTTATAGAACAGAAGTAGTTAATTTAGAGTTTTTAATTTGAAACTACTAACAAAATGCAGATCTTCAAGTAAATAACTTATAGAACAAAAGTAGTTATTTTAGGGTTTTCAATTTTAAACTATTAGCAAAATTCTGATCTTCAATAAATAACTTAAAGAACTAAAGTATTAGTTAGAAGATTTTGATTTTACATTGCTACAAAATTCTGTTCTTCAAGGAAATAACTTATAGAACAAAAGTAGTTATTTTAGAGTTTTCAATTTTAAACTATTAACAAAATGCAGATCTTCAAGTAAATAACTTATAGAACAAAAGTAGTTATTTTATGGTTTTCAATTTTAAACTATTAACAAAATTCTGATCTTCAAGTAAATATCTTAAGGAACTAAAGTATTAGTTAGAATATTTTGATTTTAAGTTGCTACAAAATTCTGTTCTCAAGTAAATAACTTATAGAACAAAAGTAGTTATTTTAGAGTTTTCAATTTTAAACTATTAACAAAAATCTGATCTTCAAGTAAATAACTTATAGAACAGAAGTAGTTAATTTAGAGTTTTTAATTTTAAACTATTAACAAAATTCTGATCTTCAAGTTAATAACTTATAGAACTAAAGTTTAGTTAGAAGATTTTGATTTGAAGTTGCTACAAAATTATGTTCTTCAAGTAAATAACTTATAGAACAGAAGTAGTTAATTTAGAGTTTTTAATTTGAAACTACTAACAAAATGCAGATCTTCAAGTAAATAACTTATAGAACAAAAGTAGTTATTTTAGGGTTTTCAATTTTAAACTATTAGCAAAATTCTGATCTTCAATAAATAACTTAAAGAACTAAAGTATTAGTTAGAAGATTTTGATTTTACATTGCTACAAAATTCTGTTCTTCAAGTAAATAACTTATAGAACAAAAGTAGTTATTTTAGAGTTTTCAATTTTAAACTATTAACAAAATGCAGATCTTCAAGTAAATAACTTATAGAAAAAAAGTAGTTATTTTGTGGTTTTCAATTTTAAACTATTAACAAAATTCTGATCTTCAAGTAAATAACTTAAAGAACTAAAGTTTAGTTAGAATATTTTGATTTTAAGTTGCTACAAAATTCTGTTCTCAAGTAAATAACTTATAGAACAAAAGTAGTTATTTTGGAGTTTTCAGTTTTAAACTATTAACAAAAATCTGATCTTGAAGTAAATAACTTATAGAACAGAAGTAGTTAATTTAGAGTTTTTAATTTTAAACTATTAACAAAATGCAGATCTTCAAGTAAATAACTTATAGAACAAAAGTAGTTATTTTAGGGTTTACAATTTTAAACTATTAATAAAATACTGATCTTCATGTAAATAACTTATAGAACAGAAGTAGTTAATTTAGAGTTTTTAATTTTAAACTATTAACAAAATGCAAATCTTCAAGTAAATAACTTATAGAACAAAAGTAGTTATTTTAGGGTTTTCAATTTTTAACTATTAACAAAATTCTGATCTTCATGTAAATAACTTATAGAACAGAAGTAGTTAATTTAGAGTTTTTAATTTTAAACTATTAACAAAATGCAGATCTTTAAGTAAATAACTGATAGAACAAAAGTAGTTATTTTATGGTTTTCAATTTTAAACTATTAACAAAATTCTGATCTTCAAGTAAATAACTTAAAGAACTAAAGTTTAGTTAGAATATTTTGATTTTAAGTTGCTACAAAATTCTGTTCTTCAAGTAAATAACTTATAGAACAAAAGTAGTTATTTTAGAGTTTTCAATTTTAAACTATTAACAAAAATCTGATCTTCAAGTAAATAACTTATAGAACAGAAGTACTTAATTTAGAGTTTTTAATTTTAAACTATTAACAAAATGCAGATCTTCAAGTAAATAACTTATAGAGCAAAAGTAGTTATTTTAGGGTTTTCTATTTTAAACTATTAACAAAATTCTGATCTTCAAGTAAATATCTTAAGGAACTAAAGTACTAGTTAGAAGATTTTGATTTTAAATTGCTACAAAATTCTGTTCTTCAAGTAAATAACTTATAGAACAAAAGTAGTTATTTTAGAGTTTTCAGTTTTAAACTATTAACAACATTCTGATCTTCAAGTAAATAACTAATAGAACAGAAGTAGTTAATTTAGAGTTTTTAATTTCAAACTATTAACAAAATGCAGATCTTCAAGTAAATAACTTATAGAACAAAAGTAGTTATTTTAGGGTTTTCAATTTTAAACTATTATAAAATTCTGATCTTCAATAAATAACTTAAAGAACTAAAGTATTAGTTAGAAGATTTTGATTTTACATTGCTACAAAATTCTGTTCTTCAAGTAAATAACTTATAGAACAAAAGGAGTTATTTTAGAGTTTTTAATTTTAAACTATTAACAAAATCCAGATCTTCAAGTAAATAACTTAAAGAACTAAAGTATTAGTTAGAAGATTTTGATTTTACATTGCTACAAAATTCTGTTCTTCAAGTAAATAACTTATAGAACAAAAGTAGTTATTTTAGAGTTTTCAATTTTAAACTATTAACAATATTCTGATCTTCAAGTAAATAACTTATAGAACAGAAGTAGTTAATTTAGAGTTTTTAATTTTAAGCTATTAACAAAATACAGATCTTCTAGTAAATAACTTATAGAACAAAAGTAGTTATTTTAGTGTTTTCAATTTTATACTATTAACAAAATTCTGATCTTCATGTAAATAACTTATAGAACAGAAGTAGTTAATTTAGAGTTTTTAATTTTAAACTATTAACAAAATGCAGATCTTCAAGTAAATAACTTATAGAACAAAAGTAGTTATTTTAGGGTTTTCAATTTTAAACTATTAACAAAATTCTGATCTTCATGTAAATCACTTATAGAACAGTAGTAGTTAATTTAGAGTTTTTAATTTTAAACTATTATCAAAATGCAGATCTTCAAGTAAATAACTTATAGAACAGAAGTAGTTAATTTAGAGTTTTTAATTTTAAACTATTAACAAAATTCTGATCTTCAAGTTAATAACTTATAGAACTAAAGTTTAGTTAGAAGATTTTGATTTGAAGTTGCTACAAAATTATGTTCTTCAAGTAAATAACTTATAGAACAGAAGTAGTTAATTTAGAGTTTTTAATTTGAAACTACTAACAAAATGCAGATCTTCAAGTAAATAACTTATAGAACAAAAGTAGTTATTTTAGGGTTTTCAATTTTAAACTATTAGCAAAATTCTGATCTTCAATAAATAACTTAAAGAACTAAAGTATTAGTTAGAAGATTTTGATTTTACATTGCTACAAAATTCTGTTCTTCAAGGAAATAACTTATAGAACAAAAGTAGTTATTTTAGAGTTTTCAATTTTAAACTATTAACAAAATGCAGATCTTCAAGTAAATAACTTATAGAACAAAAGTAGTTATTTTATGGTTTTCAATTTTAAACTATTAACAAAATTCTGATCTTCAAGTAAATATCTTAAGGAACTAAAGTATTAGTTAGAATATTTTGATTTTAAGTTGCTACAAAATTCTGTTCTCAAGTAAATAACTTATAGAACAAAAGTAGTTATTTTAGAGTTTTCAATTTTAAACTATTAACAAAAATCTGATCTTCAAGTAAATAACTTATAGAACAGAAGTAGTTAATTTAGAGTTTTTAATTTTAAACTATTAACGAAATGCAGATCTTCAAGTAAATAACTTATAGAACAAAAGTAGTTATTTTAGGGTTTACAATTTTAAACTATTAATAAAATACTGATCTTCATGTAAATAACTTATAGAACAGAAGTAGTTAATTTAGAGTTTTTAATTTTAAACTATCAACAAAATGCAGATCTTCAAGTAAATATCTTATAGAGCAAAAGTAGTTATTTTAGGGTTTTCAATTTTAAACTATTAACAAAATTCTGATCTTCAAGTAAATATCTTAAGGAACTAAAGTATTAGTTAGAAGATTTTGATTTTAAATTGCTACAAAATTCTGTTCTTCAAGTAAATAACTTATAGAACAAAAGTAGTTATTTTAGAGTTTTCAGTTTTAAACTATTAACAACATTCTGATCTTCAAGTAAATAACTTATAGAACAGAAGTAGTTAATTTAGAGTTTTTAATTTCAAACTATTAACAAAATGCAGATCTTCAAGTAAATAACTTATAGAACAAAAGTAGTTATTTTAGGGTTTTCAATATTAAACTATTAACAAAGTTCTGATCTTTATGTAAATAACTTATAGAACAGAAGTAGTTAATTTAGAGTTTTTAATTTTAAACTATTAACAAAATGCAGATCTTCAAGTAAATAACTTATAGAACAAAAGTAGTTATTTTATGGTTTTCAATTTTAAACTATTAACAAAATTCTGATCTTCAAGTAAATAACTTAAAAATAACTTAGTTAAAGAACTAAAGTTTAGTTAGAAGATTTTGATTTGAAGTTGCTACAAAATTCTGTTCTTCAAGTAAATAACTTATAGAACAAAAGTAGTTATTTTAGAGTTTTCAATTTTAAACTATTAACAAAATTCTGATCTTCAAGTAAATAACTTATAGAACAGAAGTAGTTAATTTAGAGTTTTTAATTTTAAACTACTAACAAAATGCAGATCTTCAAGTAAATAACTTATAGAACAAAAGTAGTTATTTTAGGGTTTTCAATTTTAAACTATTAGCAAAATTCTGATCTTCAAGTAACTAACTTAAAGAACTAAAGTATTAGTTAGAAGATTTTGTTTTTAAATTGCTACAAAATTCTGTTCTTCAAGTAAATAACTTATAGAACAAAAGTAGTTATTTTAGAGTTTTCAATTTTAAACTATTAACAAAATTCTGTTCTTCAAGTAAATAACTTATAGAACAAAAGTAGTTATTTTAGAGTTTTCAATTTTAAACTATTAACAAAATTCTGATCTTCAAGTAAATAACTTATAGAACAGAAGTAGTTAATTTAGAGTTTTTAATTTTAAACTACTAACAAAATGCAGATCTTCAAGTAAATAACTTATAGAACAAAAGTAGTTATTTTAGGGTTTTCAATTTTAAACTATTAGCAAAATTCTGATTTTCAAGTAACTAACTTAAAGAACTAAAGTATTAGTTAGAAGATTTTGTTTTTAAATTGCTACAAAATTCTGTTCTTCAAGTAAATAACTTATAGAACAAAAGTAGTTATTTTAGGGTTTACAATTTTAAACTATTAATAAAATACTGATCTTCATGTAAATAACTTATAGAACAGAAGTAGTTAATTTAGCGTTTTTAATTTTAAACTAATAACAAAATGCAGATCTTCAAGTAAATAACTTATAGAACAAAAGTAGTTATTTTAGGGTTTACAATTTTAAACTATTAACAAAATACTGATCTTCATGTAAATAACTTATAGAACAGAAGTAGTTAATTTAGAGTTTTTAATTTTAAACTATTAACAAAATGCAGATCTTCAAGTAAATAACTTATAGAACAAAAGTAGTTATTTTATGTTTTCAATTTTAAACTATTAACAAAATTCTGATCTTCAAGTAAATAACTTAAAGAACTAAAATTTAGTTAGAAGATTTTGATTTGAAGTTGCTACAAAATTCTGTTCTTCAAGTAAATAACTTATAGAACAAAAGTAGTTATTTTAGAGTTTTCAATTTTAAACTATTAACAAAATTCTGATCTTCAAGTAAATAACTTATAGAACAGAAGTAGTTAATTTATAGTTTTTAATTTTAAACTACTAACAAAATGCAGATCTTCAAGTAAATAACTTATAGAACCAAAGTAGTTATTTTAGGGTTTTCAATTTTAAACTATTAGCAAAATTCTGATCTTCAAGTAACTAACTTAAAGAACTAAAGTATTAGTTAGAAGATTTTGTTTTTAAATTGCTACAAAATTCTGTTCTTCAAGTAAATAACTTATAGAACAAAAGTAGTTATTTTAGAGTTTTCAATTTTAAACTATCAACAAAATTCTGATCTTCAAGTAAATAACTTATAGAGCAGAAGTAGTTAATTTAGAGTTTTTAATTTTAAACTATTAACAAAATGCAGATCTTCAAGTAAATAACTTATAGAACAAAAGTAGTTATTTTAGGGTTTACAATTTTAAACTATTAATAAAATACTGATCTTCATGTAAATAACTTATAGAACAGAAGTAGTTAATTTAGAGTTTTTAATTTTAAACTATCAACAAAATGCAGATCTTCAAGTAAATATCTTATAGAACAAAAGTAGTTATTTTAGGGTTTTCAATTTTAAACTATTAACAAAATTCTGATCTTCAAGTAAATATCTTAAGGAACTAAAGTATTAGTTAGAAGATTTTGCTTTTAAATTGCTACAAAATTCTGTTCTTCAAGTAAATAACTTATAGAACAAAAGTAGTTATTTTAGAGTTTTCAGTTTTAAACTATTAACAACATTCTGATCTTCAAGTAAATAACTTATAGAACAGAAGTAGTTAATTTAGAGTTTTTAATTTCACACTATTAACAAAATGCATATCTTCAGTAAATAACTTATAGAACAGAAGTAGTTAATTTAGGGTTTTCAATTTTAAACTATTAGCAAAATTCTGATCTTCAAGTAAATAACTTAAAGAACTAAATTATTAGTTAGAAGATTTTGATTTTAAATTGCTTCAAAATTCTTTTCTTCAAGCAAATAACTTATAGAACAAAAGTAGTTATTTTAGGGTTTTCAATTTTAAACTATTAAGAAAATTCTGATCTTCAAGTAAATAACTTATAGAACAGAAGTAGTTATTTTAGGGTTTTCAATTTTAAACATTTAACAAAATTCTGATCTTCATGTAAATAACTTATAGAACAGAAGTAGTTAATTTAGAGTTTTTAATTTTAAACTATTAACAAAATGCAAATCTTCAAGTAAATAACTTATAGAACAAAAGTAGTTATTTTAGGGTTTTCAATTTTAAACTATTAACAAAATTCTGATCTTCATGTAAATAACTTATAGAACAGAAGTAGTTAATTTAGAGTTTTTAATTTTAAACTATTAACAAACAGCAGATCTTTAAGTAAATAACTGATAGAACAAAAGTAGTTATTTTATGGTTTTCAATCTTAAACTATTAACAAAATTCTGATCTTCAAGTAAATAAGTTAAAGAACTAAAGTTTAGTTAGAATATTTTGATTTTAAGTTGCTACAAAATTCTGTTCTTCAAGTAAATAACTTATAGAACAAAAGTAGTTATTTTAAAGTTTTCAATTTTAAACTATTAACAAAAATCTGATCTTCAAGTAAATAACTTATAGAACAGAAGTACTTAATTTAGAGTTTTTAATTTTAAACTATTAACAAAATGCAGATCTTCAAGTAAATAACTTATAGAGCAAAAGTAGTTATTTTAGGGTTTTCAATTTTAAACTATTAACAAAATTCTGATCTTCAAGTAAATATCTTAAGGAACTAAAGTACTAGTTAGAAGATTTTGATTTTAAATTGCTACAAAATTCTGTTCTTCAAGTAAATAACTTATAGAACAAAAGTAGTTATTTTAGAGTTTTCAATTTTAAACTATTAACATCATTCTGATCTTCAAGTAAATAACTTATAGAACAGAAGTAGTTAATTTAGAGTTTTTAATGTTAAACTATTAACAAAATGCAAATCTTCAAGTAAATAACTTATAGAACAAAAGTAGTTATTTTAGGGTTTTCAATTTTAAACTATTAACAAAATTCTGATCTTCAAGTAAATAACTTAAAGAACTAAAGTATTAGTGAGAAGATTTTAATTTAAATTGCTACAAAATTCTGTTCTTCACGTAAATAACTTATAGAACAAAAGTAGTTATTTTAGAGTTTTCAATTTTAAACTATTAACAAAATTCTGTTCTTCAAGTAAATAACTTATAGAACAAAAGTAGTTATTTTAGAGTTTTCAATTTTAAACTATTAACAAAATTCTGATCTTCAAGTAAATAACTTATAGAACAGAAGTAGTTAATTTAGAGTTTTTAATTTTAAACTACTAACAAAATGCAGATCTTCAAGTAAATAACTTATAGAACAAAAGTACTAGTTATTTTAGGGTTTTCAATTTTAAACTATTAGCAAAATTCTGATCTTCAAGTAACTAACTTAAAGAACTAAAGTATTAGTTAGAAGATTTTGTTTTTAAATTGCTACAAAATTCTGTTCTTCAAGTAAATAACTTATAGAACAAAAGTAGTTATTTTAGAGTTTTCAATTTTAAACTATTAACAAAATTCTGTTCTTCAAGTAAATAACTTATAGAACAAAAGTAGTTATTTTAGAGTTTTCAATTTTAAACTATTAACAAAATTCTGATCTTCAAGTAAATATCCATTTGAAAAAAAAATTTATATTCACACATTCACACAATTTTAATTCAAGTAAATAACTTATAGAACAGAAGTAGTTAATTTAGAGTTTTTAATTTTAAACTACTAACAAAATGCAGATCTTCAAGTAAATAACTTATAGAACAAAAGTAGTTATTTTAGGGTTTTCAATTTTAAACTATTAGCAAAATTCTGATCTTCAAGTAACTAACTTAAAGAACTAAAGTATTAGTTAGAAGATTTTGTTTTTAAATTGCTACAAAATTCTGTTCTTCAAGTAAATAACTTATAGAACAAAAGTAGTTATTTTAGGGTTTACAATTTTAAACTATTAATAAAATACTGATCTTCATGTAAATAACTTATAGAACAGAAGTAGTTAATTTAGCGTTTTTAATTTTAAACTAATAACAAAATGCAGATCTTCAAGTAATCAACTTATAGAACAAAAGTAGTTATTTTAGGGTTTACAATTTTAAACTATTAACAAAATACTGATCTTCATGTAAATAACTTATAGAACAGAAGTAGTTAATTTAGAGTTTTTAATTTTAAACTATTAACAAAATGCAGATCTTCAAGTAAATAACTTATAGAACAAAAGTAGTTATTTTATGGTTTCAATTTTAAACTATTAACAAAATTCTGATCTTCAAGTAAATAACTTAAAGAACTAAAGTTTAGTTAGAAGATTTTGATTTGAAGTTGCTACAAAATTCTGTTCTTCAAGTAAATAACTTATAGAACAAAAGTAGTTATTTTAGAGTTTTCAATTTTAAACTATTAACAAAATTCTGATCTTCAAGTAAATAACTTATAGAACAGAAGTAGTTAATTTATAGTTTTTAATTTTAAACTACTAACAAAATGCAGATCTTCAAGTAAATAACTTATAGAACAAAAGTAGTTATTTTAGGGTTTTCAATTTTAAACTATTAGCAAAATTCTGATCTTCAAGTAACTAACTTAAAGAACTAAAGTATTAGTTAGAAGATTTTGTTTTTAGATTGCTACAAAATTCTGTTCTTCAAGTAAATAACTTATAGAACAAAAGTAGTTATTTTAGAGTTTTCAATTTTAAACTATTAACAAAATTCTGATCTTCAAGTAAATAACTTATAGAGCAGAAGTAGTTAATTTAGAGTTTTTAATTTTAAACTATTAACAAAATGCAGATCTTCAAGTAAATAACTTATAGAACAAAAGTAGTTATTTTAGGGTTTACAATTTTAAACTATTAACAATATTCTGATCTTCAAGTAAATAACTTATAGAACAGAAGTAGTTAATTTAGAGTTTTTAATTTTAAGCTATTAACAAAATACAGATCTTCTAGTAAATAACTTATAGAACAAAAGTAGTTATTTTAGTGTTTTCAATTTTATACTATTAACAAAATTCTGATCTTCATGTAAATAACTTATAGAACAGAAGTAGTTAATTTAGAGTTTTTAATTTTAAACTATTAACAAAATGCAGATCTTCAAGTAAATAACTTATAGAACAAAAGTAGTTATTTTAGGGTTTACAATTTTAAACTATTAATAAAATACTGATCTTCATGTAAATAACTTATAGAACAGAAGTAGTTAATTTAGAGTTTTTAATTTTAAACTATCAACAAAATTCTGATCTTCAAGTAAATATCTTAAGGAACTAAAGTATTAGTTAGAAGATTTTGAATTTAAATTGCTACAAAATTCTGTTCTTCAAGTAAATAACTTATAGAACAAAAGTAGTTATTTTAGAGTTTTCAGTTTTAAACTATTAACAACATTCTGATCTTCAAGTAAATAACTTATAGAACAGAAGTAGTTAATTTAGAGTTTTTAATTTCAAACTATTAACAAAATGCATATCTTCAGTAAATAACTTATAGAACAGAAGTAGTTAATTTAGAGTTTTTAATTTTAAACTATTAACAAAATTCTGATCTTCAAGTAAATAACTTAAAGAACTAAAGTTTAGTTAGACGATTTTGATATTAAGTTGCTACAAAATTCTGTTCTTCAAGTAAATAACTTATAGAACAAAAGTAGTTAATTTAGAGTTTTCAATTTTAAACTATTAGCAAAATTCTGATCTTCAAGTAAATCACTTATAGAACAGAAATAGTTAATTTAGAGTTTTTAATTTTAAACTACTAACAAAATGCAGATCTTCAAGTAAATAACTTATAGAACAAAATTAGTTATTTTAGGGTTTTCAATTTTAAACTATTAACAAAATACTTATCTTCATGTATATAACTTATAGAACAGAAGTAGTTAATTTAGAGTTTTTAATTTTAAACTATTAACAAAATGCAGATCTTCAAGTAAATAACTTATAGAACAAAAGTAGTTATTTTAGGGTTTTCAATTTTAAACTATTAGCAAAATTCTGATCTTCAAGTAAATAACTTAAGGAACTAAAGTATTAGTTAGAAGATTTTGATTTTAAATTGCTACAAAATTCTGTTCTTCAAGTAAATAACTTATAGAACAAAAGTAGTTATTTTAGAGTTTTCAATTTTAAACTATTAACATCATTCTGATCTTCAAGTAAATAACTTATAGAACAGAAGTAGTTAATTTAGAGTTTTTAATGTTAAACTATTAACAAAATGCAAATCTTCAAGTAAATAACTTATAGAACAAAAGTAGTTATATTAGGGTTTTCAATTTTAAACTATTAACAAAATTCTGATCTTCAAGTAAATAACTTAAAGAACTAAAGTATTAGTTAGAAGATTTTGATTTTAAATTGCTACAAAATTCTGTTCTTCACGTAAATAACTTATAGAACAAAAGTAGTTATTTTAGAGTTTTCAATTTTAAACTATTAACAAAATTCTGATCTTCAAGTAAATAACTTATAGAATAGAAGTAGTTAATTTAGAGCTTTTAATTTTAAACTATTAACAAAATGCAGATCTGCAAGTAAATAACTTATAGAACAAAAGTAGTTATTTTAGAGTTTTCTATTTTAAACTATTAACAACATTCTGATCTTCAAGTAAATAACTTATAGAACAGAAGTAGTTAATTTAGAGTTTTTAATTTTAAACTATTAACAAAATGCAGATCTTCAAGTAAATAACTTATAGAACAAAAGTAGTTATTTTATGGTTTCAATTTTAAACTATTAACAAAATTCTGATCTTCAAGTAAATAACTTAAAGAACTAAAGTTTAGTTAGAAGATTTTGATTTGAAGTTGCTACAAAATTCTGTTCTTCAAGTAAATAACTTATAGAACAAAAGTAGTTATTTTAGAGTTTTCAATTTTAAACTATTAACAAAATTCTGATCTTCAAGTAAATAACTTATAGAACAGAAGTAGTTAATTTATAGTTTTTAATTTTAAACTACTAACAAAATGCAGATCTTCAAGTAAATAACTTATAGAACAAAAGTAGTTATTTTAGGGTTTTCAATTTTAAACTATTAGCAAAATTCTGATCTTCAAGTAACTAACTTAAAGAACTAAAGTATTAGTTAGAAGATTTTGTTTTTAAATTGCTACAAAATTCTGTTCTTCAAGTAAATAACTTATAGAACAAAAGTAGTTATTTTAGAGTTTTCAATTTTAAACTATTAACAAAATTCTGATCTTCAAGTAAATAACTTATAGAGCAGAAGTAGTTAATTTAGAGTTTTTAATTTTAAACTATTAACAAAATGCAGATCTTCAAGTAAATAACTTATAGAACAAAAGTAGTTATTTTAGGGTTTACAATTTTAAACTATTAATAAAATACTGATCTTCATGTAAATAACTTATAGAACAGAAGTAGTTAATTTAGAGTTTTTAATTTTAAACTATCAACAAAATGCAGATCTTCAAGTAAATATCTTATAGAACAAAAGTAGTTATTTTAGGGTTTTCAATTTTAAACTATTAACAAAATTCTGATCTTCAAGTAAATATCTTAAGGAACTAAAGTATTAGTTAGAAGATTTTGAATTTAAATTGCTACAAAATTCTGTTCTTCAAGTAAATAACTTATAGAACAAAAGTAGTTATTTTAGAGTTTTCAGTTTTAAACTATTAACAACATTCTGATCTTCAAGTAAATAACTTATAGAACAGAAGTAGTTAATTTAGAGTTTTTAATTTCAAACTATTAACAAAATGCATATCTTCAGTAAATAACTTATAGGACAGAAGTAGATAATTTAGAGTTTTTAATTTTAAACTATTAACAAAATTCTGATCTTCAAGTAAATAACTTAAAGAACTAAAGTTTAGTTAGACGATTTTGATTTTAAGTTGCTACAAAATTCTGTTCTTCAAGTAAATAACTTATAGAACAAAAGTAGTTAATTTAGAGTTTTCAATTTTAAACTATTAGCAAAATTCTGATCTTCAAGTAAATCACTTATAGAACAAAATTAGTTATTTTAGGGTTTTCAATTTTAAACTATTAACAAAATACTTATCTTCATGTATATAACTTATAGAACAGAAGTAGTTAATTTAGAGTTTTTAATTTTAAACTATTAACAAAATGCAGATCTTCAAGTAAATAACTTATAGAACAAAAGTAGTTATTTTAGGGTTTTCAATTTTAAACTATTAGCAAAATTCTGATCTTCAAGTAAATAACTTAAGGAACTAAAGTATTAGTTAGAAGATTTTGATTTTAAATTGCTACAAAATTCTGTTCTTCAAGTAAATAACTTATAGAACAAAAGTAGTTATTTTAGAGTTTTCAATTTTAAACTATTAACATCATTCTGATCTTCAAGTAAATAACTTATAGAACAGAAGTAGTTAATTTAGAGTTTTTAATGTTAAACTATTAACAAAATGCAAATCTTCAAGTAAATAACTTATAGAACAAAAGTAGTTATATTAGGGTTTTCAATTTTAAACTATTAACAAAATTCTGATCTTCAAGTAAATAACTTAAAGAACTAAAGTATTAGTTAGAAGATTTTGATTTTAAATTGCTACAAAATTCTGTTCTTCACGTAAATAACTTATAGAACAAAAGTAGTTATTTTAGAGTTTTCAATTTTAAACTATTAACAAAATTCTGATCTTCAAGTAAATAACTTATAGAATAGAAGTAGTTAATTTAGAGCTTTTAATTTTAAACTATTAACAAAATGCAGATCTTCAAGTAAATAACTTATAGAACAAAAGTAGTTATTTTAGAGTTTTCTATTTTAAACTATTAACAACATTCTGATCTTCAAGTAAATAACTTATAGAACAGAAGTAGTTAATTTAGAGTTTTTAATTTTAAACTATTAACAAAATGCAGATCTTCAAGTAAATAACTTATAGAACAAAAATAGTTATTTTAGGGTTTTCAATTTTAAACTATTAACAAAATTCTGATCTTTAAGTAAACAACTTAAAGAACTAAAGTATTAGTTTAAAGATCTCGATTTTAAATTGTCTACAAATTTCTGTTCTTTAAGTAAAAAACTAAAAGAACAAAAGTAGTTAGTTTATAGCTTTAATTAGAAACTATTAACAAAATACTGATTTTCAAATAAATAACTTATAGACCAGAAGTAGTTAACTTAGAGTTTTTAATTTTAAACTATTAACAAAATGCTGATCTTCAAGTAAATAACTTATAGAACAGAAGTAGTTAATTTAGAGTTTTTAATTTTAAACTAATAACAAAATGCAGATCTTCAAGTAAATAACTTATAGAACAAAAGTAATTATTTTAGGGTTTTCAATTTTAAAATATTAACAAAATTCTGATCTTCAAGTAAATAACTTATAGAACAGAAGTAGTTAATTTAGAGTTTTTAATTTTAAACTATTAACAAAATCCAGATCTTCAATTAATTAACTTATAGAACAAACGTAGTCATTTTAGTATTTTCAATTTTGAACTATTAACAAAATTCTGATCTTCAAGTAAATAACTTAAAGAACTAAAGTATTAGTTTGAAGATTTTGATTTTAAATTGTCTACATATTTCTGTTCTTTAAGTAAATAACTAAAGGAACAAAAGTAGTTAGATTATAGCTTTAATTTTAAACTATTAACAAAATGCAGATCTTCAAGTAAATAACTTATAGAACAAAAGTAGATATTTTAGGGTTTTCAATTTTAAACTATTAAAAAAATTCTGATCTTCCAGTAAATAACTTAAAAAACTAAAGTATTAGTGTGAAGATTTCGATTTTAAATTGTCTACAAATTTCTGTTCTTTAAGTAAATAACTAAAAGAACAAAAGTAGTTAGTTTATAGCTTTAATTTTAAACTATTAACAAAATATTGATTTTCAAGTAAATAACTTATAGAACAGAAATAGTTAATTTAGAGTTTTTAATTTTAAACTATTAACAAAATGCAGATCTTCAAGTAATTAACTTATAGAACAAAAGTAGTTATTTTAGGGTTTTCAATTTTAAACTATTAACAAAATTCTTATCTTCAAGTAATTAACTTATAGAACAGAAGTTGTTAATTTAGAGTTTTTAATTTTAAACTATTAACAAAATCCAGATCTTCAATTAAATAACTTATAGAACAAACGTAGTCATTTTAGTATTTTCAATTTTGAACTATTAACAAAATTCTGATCTTCAAGTAAATAACTTAAAGAACTAAAGTATTAGTTTGAAGATTTTGATTTTAAATTGTCTACATATTTCTGTTCTTTAAGTAAATAACTAAAAGAACAAAAGTAGTTAGATTATAGCTTTAATTTTAAACTATTAACAAAATGCAGATCTTCAAGTAAATAATTTATAGAACAAAAGTAGTTATTTTAGGGTTTTCAATTTGAAACTATTAGCAAAATTCTGATCTTCAAGTAAATAACTTAAAGAACTAAAGTATTAGTTAGAAGATTTTGATTTTACATTGCTACAAAATTCTGTTCCTCAAGTAAATAACTTATAGAACAAAAGTAGTTATTTTAGAGTCTTCAATTTTAAACTATTACCAATATTCTGATCTTCAAGTAAATAACTTATAGAACAGAAGTAGTTAATTTAGAGTTTTTAATTTTAAACTATTAACAAAATGCAGATCTTCAAGTAAATAACTTATAGAACAAAAGTAGTTATTTTAGGGTTTTCAATTTTAAACTATTAACAAAATACTGATCTTCATGTAAATAACTTATAGAACAGAAGTAGTTAATTTAGAGTTTTTAATTTTAAACTATTAACAAAATGCAGATCTTCAAGTAAATAACTTATAGAACAAAAGTAGTTATTTTAGGGTTTTCAAATTTAACTATTAACAAAATTCTGATCTTCAAGTAAATAACTTAAGGAACTAAAGTATTAGTTAGAAGATTTTGATTTTAAATTGCTACAAAATTCTGTTCTACAAGTAAATAACTTATAGAACAAAAGTAGTTATTTTAGAGTTTTCAATTTTAAACTATTAACAATATTCTGATCTTCAAGTAAATAACTTATAGAACAGAAGTAGTTATTTTAGGGTTTTCAATTTTAAACTATTAACAAAATACTGATCTTCATGTAAATAACTTATAGAACAGAAGTAGTTAATTTAGAGTTTTTAATTTTAAACTATTAACAAAATGCAGATCTTCAAGTAAATAACTTATAGAACAAAAGTAGTTATTTTAGGGTTTTCAATTTTAAACTATCAGCAAAATTCTGATCTTCAAGTAAATAACTTAAAGAACTAAAGTATTAGTTAGAAGATTTTGATTTTACATTGCTACAAAATTCTGTTCTTCAAGTAAATAACTTATAGAACAAAAGTAGTTATTTTATAGTTTTCAATTTTAAACTATTAACAATATTCTGATCTTCAAGTAAATAACTTATAGAACAGAAGTAGTTAATTTATAGTTTTTAATTTTAAACTATTAACAAAATGCAGATCTTCATGTAAATAACTTATAGAACAAAAGTAGTTAATTTAGAGTTTTTAATTTTAAACTATTAACAAAATTCTGATCTTCAAGTAAATAACTTAAAGAACTAAAGTTTAGTTAGAAGATTTTGATTTTAAGTTGCTACAAAATTCTGTTCTTCAAGTAAATAACTTATAGAACAAAAGTAGTTATTTTAGAGTCTTCAATTTTAAACTATTAACAATATTCTGATCTTCAAGTAAATAACTTATAGAACAGAAGTAGTTAATTTAGAGTTTTTAATTTTTAACTATTAACAAAATGCAGATCTTCAAGTAAATAACTTATAGAACAAAAGTAGTTATTTTAGGGTTTTCAATTTTAAACTATTAACAAAATACTGATCTTCATGTAAATAACTTAAGGAACTAAAGTATTAGTTAGAAGATTTTGATTTTAAATTGCTACAAAATTCTGTTCTACAAGTAAATAACTTATAGAACAAAAGTAGTTATTTTAGAGTTTTCAATTTTAAACTATTAACAATATTCTGATCTTCAAGTAAATAACTTATAGAACAGAAGTAGTTATTTTAGGGTTTTCAATTTTAAACTATTAACAAAATACTGATCTTCATGTAAATAACTTATAGAACAGAAGTAGTTAATTTAGAGTTTTTAATTTTAAACTATTAACAAAATGCAGATCTTCAAGTAAATAACTTATAGAACAAAAGTAGTTATTTTAGGGTTTTCAATTTTAAACTATTAGCAAAATTCTGATCTTCAAGTAACTAACTTAAAGAACTAAAGTATTAGTTAGAAGATTTTGTTTTTAAATTGCTACAAAATTCTGTTCTTCAAGTAAATAACTTATAGAACAAAAGTAGTTATTTTAGAGTTTTCAATTTTAAACTATTAACAAAATTCTGATCTTCAAGTAAATAACTTATAGAGCAGAAGTAGTTAATTTAGAGTTTTTAATTTTAAACTATTAACAAAATGCAGATCTTCAAGTAAATAACTTATAGAACAAAAGTAGTTATTTTAGGGTTTACAATTTTAAACTATTAATAAAATACTGATCTTCATGTAAATAACTTATAGAACAGAAGTAGTTAATTTAGAGTTTTTAATTTTAAACTATCAACAAAATGCAGATCTTCAAGTAAATATCTTATAGAACAAAAGTAGTTATTTTAGGGTTTTCAATTTTAAACTATTAACAAAATTCTGATCTTCAAGTAAATATCTTAAGGAACTAAAGTATTAGTTAGAAGATTTTGAATTTAAATTGCTACAAAATTCTGTTCTTCAAGTAAATAACTTATAGAACAAAAGTAGTTATTTTAGAGTTTTCAGTTTTAAACTATTAACAACATTCTGATCTTCAAGTAAATAACTTATAGAACAGAAGTAGTTAATTTAGAGTTTTTAATTTCAAACTATTAACAAAATGCATATCTTCAGTAAATAACTTATAGAACAGAAGTAGTTAATTTAGAGTTTTTAATTTTAAACTATTAACAAAATTCTGATCTTCAAGTAAATAACTTAAAGAACTAAAGTTTAGTTAGACGATTTTGATATTAAGTTGCTACAAAATTCTGTTCTTCAAGTAAATAACTTATAGAACAAAAGTAGTTAATTTAGAGTTTTCAATTTTAAACTATTAGCAAAATTCTGATCTTCAAGTAAATCACTTATAGAACAGAAATAGTTAATTTAGAGTTTTTAATTTTAAACTACTAACAAAATGCAGATCTTCAAGTAAATAACTTATAGAACAAAATTAGTTATTTTAGGGTTTTCAATTTTAAACTATTAACAAAATACTTATCTTCATGTATATAACTTATAGAACAGAAGTAGTTAATTTAGAGTTTTTAATTTTAAACTATTAACAAAATGCAGATCTTCAAGTAAATAACTTGTAGAACAAAAGTAGTTATTTTAGGGTTTTCAATTTTAAACTATTAGCAAAATTCTGATCTTCAAGTAAATAACTTAAGGAACTAAAGTATTAGTTAGAAGATTTTGATTTTAAATTGCTACAAAATTCTGTTCTTCAAGTAAATAACTTATAGAACAAAAGTAGTTATTTTAGAGTTTTCAATTTTAAACTATTAACATCATTCTGATCTTCAAGTAAATAACTTATAGAACAGAAGTAGTTAATTTAGAGTTTTTAATGTTAAACTATTAACAAAATGCAAATCTTCAAGTAAATAACTTATAGAACAAAAGTAGTTATATTAGGGTTTTCAATTTTAAACTATTAACAAAATTCTGATCTTCAAGTAAATAACTTAAAGAACTAAAGTATTAGTTAGAAGATTTTGATTTTAAATTGCTACAAAATTCTGTTCTTCACGTAAATAACTTATAGAACAAAAGTAGTTATTTTAGAGTTTTCAATTTTAAACTATTAACAAAATTCTGATCTTCAAGTAAATAACTTATAGAATAGAAGTAGTTAATTTAGAGCTTTTAATTTTAAACTATTAACAAAATGCAGATCTTCAAGTAAATAACTTATAGAACAAAAGTAGTTATTTTAGAGTTTTCTATTTTAAACTATTAACAACATTCTGATCTTCAAGTAAATAACTTATAGAACAGAAGTAGTTAATTTAGAGTTTTTAATTTTAAACTATTAACAAAATGCAGATCTTCAAGTAAATAACTTATAGAACAAAAGTAGTTATTTTATGGTTTCAATTTTAAACTATTAACAAAATTCTGATCTTCAAGTAAATAACTTAAAGAACTAAAGTTTAGTTAGAAGATTTTGATTTGAAGTTGCTACAAAATTCTGTTCTTCAAGTAAATAACTTATAGAACAAAAGTAGTTATTTTAGAGTTTTCAATTTTAAACTATTAACAAAATTCTGATCTTCAAGTAAATAACTTATAGAACAGAAGTAGTTAATTTATAGTTTTTAATTTTAAACTACTAACAAAATGCAGATCTTCAAGTAAATAACTTATAGAACAAAAGTAGTTATTTTAGGGTTTTCAATTTTAAACTATTAGCAAAATTCTGATCTTCAAGTAACTAACTTAAAGAACTAAAGTATTAGTTAGAAGATTTTGTTTTTAAATTGCTACAAAATTCTGTTCTTCAAGTAAATAACTTATAGAACAAAAGTAGTTATTTTAGAGTTTTCAATTTTAAACTATTAACAAAATTCTGATCTTCAAGTAAATAACTTATAGAGCAGAAGTAGTTAATTTAGAGTTTTTAATTTTAAACTATTAACAAAATGCAGATCTTCAAGTAAATAACTTATAGAACAAAAGTAGTTATTTTAGGGTTTACAATTTTAAACTATTAATAAAATACTGATCTTCATGTAAATAACTTATAGAACAGAAGTAGTTAATTTAGAGTTTTTAATTTTAAACTATCAACAAAATGCAGATCTTCAAGTAAATATCTTATAGAACAAAAGTAGTTATTTTAGGGTTTTCAATTTTAAACTATTAACAAAATTCTGATCTTCAAGTAAATATCTTAAGGAACTAAAGTATTAGTTAGAAGATTTTGAATTTAAATTGCTACAAAATTCTGTTCTTCAAGTAAATAACTTATAGAACAAAAGTAGTTATTTTAGAGTTTTCAGTTTTAAACTATTAACAACATTCTGATCTTCAAGTAAATAACTTATAGAACAGAAGTAGTTAATTTAGAGTTTTTAATTTCAAACTATTAACAAAATGCATATCTTCAGTAAATAACTTATAGAACAGAAGTAGATAATTTAGAGTTTTTAATTTTAAACTATTAACAAAATTCTGATCTTCAAGTAAATAACTTAAAGAACTAAAGTTTAGTTAGACGATTTTGATTTTAAGTTGCTACAAAATTCTGTTCTTCAAGTAAATAACTTATAGAACAAAAGTAGTTAATTTAGAGTTTTTAATTTTAAACTATTAGCAAAATTCTGATCTTCAAGTAAATCACTTATAGAACAAAATTAGTTATTTTAGGGTTTTCAATTTTAAACTATTAACAAAATACTTATCTTCATGTATATAACTTATAGAACAGAAGTAGTTAATTTAGAGTTTTTAATTTTAAACTATTAACAAAATGCAGATCTTCAAGTAAATAACTTATAGAACAAAAGTAGTTATTTTAGGGTTTTCAATTTTAAACTATTAGCAAAATTCTGATCTTCAAGTAAATAACTTAAGGAACTAAAGTATTAGTTAGAAGATTTTGATTTTAAATTTCTACAAAATTCTGTTCTTCAAGTAAATAACTTATAGAACAAAAGTAGTTATTTTAGAGTTTTCAATTTTAAACTATTAACATCATTCTGATCTTCAAGTAAATAACTTATAGAACAGAAGTAGTTAATTTAGAGTTTTTAATGTTAAACTATTAACAAAATGCAAATCTTCAAGTAAATAACTTATAGAACAAAAGTAGTTATATTAGGGTTTTCAATTTTAAACTATTAACAAAATTCTGATCTTCAAGTAAATAACTTAAAGAACTAAAGTATTAGTTAGAAGATTTTGATTTTAAATTGCTACAAAATTCTGTTCTTCACGTAAATAACTTATAGAACAAAAGTAGTTATTTTAGAGTTTTCAATTTTAAACTATTAACAAAATTCTGATCTTCAAGTAAATAACTTATAGAATAGAAGTAGTTAATTTAGAGCTTTTAATTTTAAACTATTAACAAAATGCAGATCTTCAAGTAAATAACTTATAGAACAAAAGTAGTTATTTTAGAGTTTTCTATTTTAAACTATTAACAACATTCTGATCTTCAAGTAAATAACTTATAGAACAGAAGTAGTTAATTTAGAGTTTTTAATTTTAAACTATTAACAAAATGCAGATCTTCAAGTAAATAACTTATAGAACAAAAATAGTTATTTTAGGGTTTTCAATTTTAAACTATTAACAAAATTCTGATCTTTAAGTAAACAACTTAAAGAACTAAAGTATTAGTTTAAAGATCTCGATTTTAAATTGTCTACAAATTTCTGTTCTTTAAGTAAAAAACTAAAAGAACAAAAGTAGTTTGTTTATAGCTTTAATTAGAAACTATTAACAAAATACTGATTTTCAAATAAATAACTTATAGACCAGAAGTAGTTAACTTAGAGTTTTTAATTTTAAACTATTAACAAAATGCTGATCTTCAAGTAAATAACTTATAGAACAGAAGTAGTTAATTTAGAGTTTTTAATTTTAAACTAATAACAAAATGCAGATCTTCAAGTAAATAACTTATAGCACAAACGTAGTTATTTTAGTATTTTCAATTTTGAACTATTAACAAAATTCTGATCTTCAAGTAAATAACTTAAAGAACTAAAGTATTAGTTTGAAGATTTTGATTTTAAATTGTCTACATATTTCTGTTCTTTAAGTAAATAACTAAAGGAACAAAAGTAGTTAGATTATAGCTTTAATTTTAAACTATTAACAAAATGCAGATCTTCAAGTAAATAACTTATAGAACAAAAGTAGATATTTTAGGGTTTTCAATTTTAAACTATTAAAAAAATTCTGATCTTCCAGTAAATAACTTAAAAAACTAAAGTATTAGTGTGAAGATTTCGATTTTAAATTGTCTACAAATTTCTGTTCTTTAAGTAAATAACTAAAAGAACAAAAGTAGTTAGTTTATAGCTTTAATTTTAAACTATTAACAAAATATTTTTTATTAACTTATAGAACAGAAGTAGTTAATTTAGAGTTTTTAATTTTAAACTATTAACAAAATCTAGATCTTCAAGTAAATAACTTATAGCACAAACGTAGTTATTTTAGTATTTTCAATTTTGAACTATTAACAAAATTCTGATCTTCAAGTAAATAACTTAAAGAACTAAAGTATTAGTTTGAAGATTTTGATTTTAAATTGTCTACATATTTCTGTTCTTTAAGTAAATAACTAAAAGAACAAAAGTAGTTAGATTATAGCTTTAATTTTAAACTATTAACAAAATGCAGATCTTCAAGTAAATAACTTATAGAACAAAAGTAGATATTTTAGGGTTTTCAATTTTAAACTATTAAAAAAATTCTGATCTTCCAGTAAATAACTTAAAGAACTAAAGTATTAGTGTGAAGATTTCGATTTTAAATTGTCTACAAATTTCTGTTCTTTAAGTAAATAACTAAAAGAACAAAAGTAGTTAGTTTATAGCTTTAATTTTAAACTATTAACAAAATATTGATTTTCAAGTAAATAACTTATAGAACAGAAATAGTTAATTTAGAGTTTTTAATTTTAAACTATTAACAAAATGCAGATCTTCAAGTAATTAACTTATAGAACAAAAGTAGTTATTTTAGGGTTTTCAATTTTAAACTATTAACAAAATTCTTATCTTCAAGTAATTAACTTATAGAACAGAAGTTGTTAATTTAGAGTTTTTAATTTTAAACTATTAACAAAATCCAGATCTTCAATTAATTAACTTATAGAACAAACGTAGTCATTTTAGTATTTTCAATTTTGAACTATTAACAAAATTCTGATCTTCAAGTAAATAACTTAAAGAACTAAAGTATTAGTTTGAAGATTTTGATTTTAAATTGTCTACATATTTCTGTTCTTTAAGTAAATAACTAAAGGAACAAAAGTAGTTAGATTATAGCTTTAATTTTAAACTATTAACAAAATGCAGATCTTCAAGTAAAAACTTATAGAACAAAAGTAGATATTTTAGGGTTTTCAATTTTAAACTATTAAAAAAATTCTGATCTTCCAGTAAATAACTTAAAAAACTAAAGTATTAGTGTGAAGATTTCGATTTTAAATTGTCTACAAATTTCTGTTCTTTAAGTAAATAACTAAAAGAACAAAAGTAGTTAGTTTATAGCTTTAATTTTAAACTATTAACAAAATATTGATTTTCAAGTAAATAACTTATAGAACAGAAATAGTTAATTTAGAGTTTTTAATTTTAAACTATTAACAAAATGCAGATCTTCAAGTAATTAACTTATAGAACAAAAGTAGTTATTTTAGGGTTTTCAATTTTAAACTATTAACAAAATTCTTATCTTCAAGTAATTAACTTATAGAACAGAAGTTGTTAATTTAGAGTTTTTAATTTTAAACTATTAACAAAATCCAGATCTTCAATTAAATAACTTATAGAACAAACGTAGTCATTTTAGTATTTTCAATTTTGAACTATTAACAAAATTCTGATCTTCAAGTAAATAACTTAAAGAACTAAAGTATTAGTTTGAAGATTTTGATTTTAAATTGTCTACATATTTCTGTTCTTTAAGTAAATAACTAAAAGAACAAAAGTAGTTAGATTATAGCTTTAATTTTAAACTATTAACAAAATGCAGATCTTCAAGTAAATAATTTATAGAACAAAAGTAGTTATTTTAGGGTTTTCAATTTGAAACTATTAGCAAAATTCTGATCTTCAAGTAAATAACTTAAAGAACTAAAGTATTAGTTAGAAGATTTTGATTTTACATTGCTACAAAATTCTGTTCCTCAAGTAAATAACTTATAGAACAAAAGTAGTTATTTTAGAGTCTTCAATTTTAAACTATTACCAATATTCTGATCTTCAAGTAAATAACTTATAGAACAGAAGTAGTTAATTTAGAGTTTTTAATTTTAAACTATTAACAAAATGCAGATCTTCAAGTAAATAACTTATAGAACAAAAGTAGTTATTTTAGGGTTTTCAATTTTAAACTATTAACAAAATACTGATCTTCATGTAAATAACTTATAGAACAGAAGTAGTTAATTTAGAGTTTTTAATTTTAAACTATTAACAAAATGCAGATCTTCAAGTAAATAACTTATAGAACAAAAGTAGTTATTTTAGGGTTTTCAAATTTATCTATTAACAAAATTCTGATCTTCAAGTAAATAACTTAAGGAACTAAAGTATTAGTTAGAAGATTTTGATTTTAAATTGCTACAAAATTCTGTTCTACAAGTAAATAACTTATAGAACAAAAGTAGTTATTTTATAGTTTTCAATTTTAAACTATTAACAATATTCTGATCTTCAAGTAAATAACTTATAGAACAGAAGTAGTTAATTTATAGTTTTTAATTTTAAACTATTAACAAAATGCAGATCTTCAAGTAAATAACTTATAGAACAAAAGTAGTTAATTTAGAGTTTTTAATTTTAAACTATCAGCAAAATTCTGATCTTCAAGTAAATAACTTAAAGAACTAAAGTATTAGTTAGAAGATTTTGATTTTACATTGCTACAAAATTCTGTTCTTCAAGTAAATAACTTATAGAACAAAAGTAGTTATTTTATAGTTTTCAATTTTAAACTATTAACAATATTCTGATCTTCAAGTAAATAACTTATAGAACAGAAGTAGTTAATTTATAGTTTTTAATTTTAAACTATTAACAAAATGCAGATCTTCAAGTAAATAACTTATAGAACAAAAGTAGTTAATTTAGAGTTTTTAATTTTAAACTATTAACAAAATTCTGATCTTCAAGTAAATAACTTAAAGAACTAAAGTTTAGTTAGAAGATTTTGATTTTAAGTTGCTACAAAATTCTGTTCTTCAAGTAAATAACTTATAGAACAAAAGTAGTTATTTTAGAGTCTTCAATTTTAAACTATTAACAATATTCTGATCTTCAAGTAAATAACTTATAGAACAGAAGTAGTTAATTTAGAGTTTTTAATTTTTAACTATTAACAAAATGCAGATCTTCAAGTAAATAACTTATAGAACAAAAGTAGTTATTTTAGGGTTTTCAATTTTAAACTATTAACAAAATACTGATCTTCATGTAAATAACTTATAACACAGAAGTAGTTAATTTAGAGTTTTTAATTTTAAACTATTAACAAAATGCAGATCTTCAAGTAAATAACTTATAGAACAAAAGTAGTTATTTTAGGGTTTTCAAATTTATCTATTAACAAAATTCTGATCTTCAAGTAAATAACTTAAGGAACTAAAGTATTAGTTAGAAGATTTTGATTTTAAATTGCTACAAAATTCTGTTCTACAAGTAAATAACTTATAGAACAAAAGTAGTTATTTTAGAGTTTTCAATTTTAAACTATTAACAATATTCTGATCTTCAAGTAAATAACTTATAGAACAGAAGTAGTTATTTTAGGGTTTTCAATTTTAAACTATTAACAAAATACTGATCTTCATGTAAATAACTTATAGAACAGAAGTAGTTAATTTAGAGTTTTTAATTTTAAACTATTAACAAAATGCAGATCTTCAAGTAAATAACTTATAGAACAAAAGTAGTTATTTTAGGGTTTTCAATTTTAAACTATTAGCAAAATTCTGATCTTCAAGTAAATAACTTAAAGAACTAAAGTATTAGTTAGAAGATTTTGATTTTACATTGCTACAAAATTCTGTTCTTCAAGTAAATAACTTATAGAACAAAAGTAGTTATTTTATAGTTTTCAATTTTAAACTATTAACAATATTCTGATCTTCAAGTAAATAACTTATAGAACGGAAGTAGTTAATTTATGGTTTTTAATTTTAAACTATTAACAAAATGCAGATCTTCAAGTAAATAACTTATAGAACAAAAGTAGTTAATTTAGAGTTTTTAATTTTAAACTATTAACAAAATTCTGATCTTCAAGTAAATAACTTAAAGAACTAAAGTTTAGTTAGAAGATTTTGATTAAAAGTTGCTACAAAATTCTGTTCTTCAAGTAAATAACTTATAGAACAAAAGTAGTTATTTTAGAGTCTTCAATTTTAAACTATTAACAATATTCTGATCTTCAAGTAAATAACTTATAGAACAGAAGTAGTTAATTTAGAGTTTTTAATTTTAAAGTATTAACAAAATGCAGATCTTCAAGTAAATAACTTATAGAACAAAAGTAGTTATTTTAGAGTTTTCAATTTTAAACTATTAACAAAATACTGATCTTCATGTAAATAACTTATAGAACAGAAGTAGTTAATTTAGAGTTTTTAATTTTAAACTATTAACAAAATGCAGATCTTCAAGTAAATAACTTATAGAACAAAAGTAGCTATTTTAGGGTTTTCAATTTTAAACTATTAACAAAATACTGATCTTCATGTAAATAACTTATAGAACAGAAGTAGTTAATTTAGAGTTTTTAATTTTAAACTATTAGCAAAATTCTGATCTTCAAGTAAATAACTTAAAGAACTAAAGTATTAGTTAGAAGATTTTGATTTTACATTGCTACAAAATTCTGTTCATCAAGTAAATAACTTATAGAACAAAAGTAGTTATTTTAGAGTCTTCAATTTTAAACTATTAACAATATTCTGATCTTCAAGTAAATAACTTATAGAACAGAAGTAGTTAATTTAGAGTTTTTAATTTTAAACTATTAACAAAATGCAGATCTTCAAGTAAATAACTTATAGAACAAAAGTAGTTATATTAGGGTTTTCAATTTTAAACTATTAACAAAATACTGATCTTCATGTAAATAACTTATAGAACAGAAGTAGTTAATTTAGAGTTTTTAATTTTAAACTATTAACAAAATGCAGATCTTCACGTAAATAACTTATAGAACAGAAGTAGTTATTTTAGGGTTTTCAATTTTAAACTATTAGCAAAATTCTGATCTTCAAGTAAATAACTTAAAGAACTAAAGTATTAGTTAGAAGATTTTGATTTTACATTGCTACAAAATTCTGTTCTTCAAGTAAATAACTTATAGAACAAAAGTAGTTATTTTAGAGTTTTCAATTTTAAACTATTAACAATATTCTGATCTTCAAGTAAATAACTTATAGAACAGAAGTAGTTAATTTAGAGTTTTTAATTTTAAACTATTAACAAAATGCAGATTTTCAAGTAAATAACTTATAGAACAAAAGTAGTTAATTTAGAGTTTTTAATTTTAAACTATTAACAAAATTCTGATCTTCAAGTAAATAACTTAAAGAACTAAAGTTTAGTTAGAAGATTTTGATTTTAAGTTGCTACAAAATTCTGTTCTTCAAGTAAATAACTTATAGAACAAAAGTAGTTATTTTAGAGTTTTCAATTTTAAACTATTAACAAAATTCTGATCTTCAAGTAAATAACTTATAGAACAGAAGTAGTTAATTTAGAGTTTTTAATTTTAAACTACTAACAAAATGCAGATCTTCAAGTAAATAACTTATAGAACAAAATTAGTTATTTTAGGGTTTTCAATTTTAAACTATTATAAAATTCTGATCTTCAAGTAAATAACTTAAAGAACTAAAGTATTAGTTAAAAGATTTCGACTTTACATTGCTACAAAATTCTGTTCTTTAACTTGATAACTTATAGAACAAAAGTAGTTATTTTAGGGTTTTAAATTTTAAACTATTAACAAAATTCTGATCTTCAAGTAAATAACTTAAGGAACTAAAGTATTAGTTAGAAGATTTTGATTTTAAATTGCTACAAAATTCTGTTCTACAAGTAAATAACTTATAGAACTAAAGTAGTTATTTTAGAGTTTTCAATTTTAAACTATTAACAATATTCTGATCTTCAATTAAATAACTTATAGAACAAAAGTAGTTATTTTAGGGTTTTCAATTTTAAACTATTAACAAAATTCTTATCTTCAAGTAAATAACTTATAGAACAGAAGTTGTTAATTTAGAGTTTTTAATTTTAAACTATTAACAAAATCCAGATCTTCAATTAAATAACTTATAGAACAAACGTAGTCATTTTAGTATTTTCAATTTTGAACTATTAACAAAATTCTGATCTTCAAGTAAATAACTTATAGAACAAAAGTAGTTATTTTAGAGTTTTTAATTTTAAACTATTAACAAAATCCAGATCTTCAATTAAATAACTAATAGAACAAAAGTAGTTAGATTATAGCTTTAATTTTAAACTATTAACAAAATGCAGATCTTCAAGTAAATAACTTATAGAACAAAAGTAGTTATTTTAGGGTTTTCAATTTTAAACTATTAGCAAAATTCTGATCTTCAAGTAAATAACTTAAAGAACTAAAGTATTAGTTAGAAGATTTTGATTTTACATTGCTACAAAATTCTGTTCTTCAAGTAAATAACTTATAGAACAAAAGTAGTTATTTTATAGTTTTCAATTTTAAACTATTAACAATATTCTGATCTTCAAGTAAATAACTTATAGAACAGAAGTAGTTAATTTATAGTTTTTAATTTTAAACTATTAACAAAATGCAGATCTTCAAGTAAATAACTTATAGAACAAAAGTAGTTAATTTAGAGTTTTTAATTTTAAACTATTAACAAAATTCTGTTCTTCAAGTAAATAACTTATAGAACAAAAGTAGTTATTTTAGAGTCTTCAATTTTAAACTATTAACAATATTCTGATCTTCAAGTAAATAACTTATAGAACAAAAGTAGTTAATTTAGAGTTTTTAATTTTAAACTATTAACAAAATGCAGATCTTCAAGTAAATAACTTATAGAACAAAAGTAGTTATTTTAGAGTTTTCAATTTTAAACTATTAACAAAATACTGATCTTCATGTAAATAACTTATAGAACAGAAGTAGTTAATTTAGAGTTTTTAATTTTAAACTATTAACAAAATGCAGATCTTCAAGTAAATAACTTATAGAACAAAAGTAGCTATTTTAGGGTTTTCAATTTTAACTATTAACAAAATTCTGATCTTCAAGTAAATAACTTAAGGAACTAAAGTATTAGTTAGAAGATTTTGATTTTAAATTGCTACAAAATTCTGTTCTACAAGTAAATAACTTATAGAACAAAAGTAGTTATGTTAGGGTTTTCAATTTTAAACTATTAACAATATTATGATCTTCAAGTAAATAACTTATAGAACAGAAGTAGTTATTTTAGGGTTTTCAATTTTAAACTATTAACAAAATACTGATCTTCATGTAAATAACTTATAGAACAGAAGTAGTTAATTTAGAGTTTTTAATTTTAAACTATTAACAAAATGCAGATCTTCAAGTAAATAACTTATAGAACAGAAGTAGTTATTTTAGGGTTATCAATTTTAAACTATTAGCAAAATTCTGATCTTCAAGTAAATAACTTAAAGAACTAAAGTATTAGTTAGAAGATTTTGATTTTACATTGCTACAAAATTCTGTTCATCAAGTAAATAACTTATAGAACAAAAGTAGTTATTTTAGAGTCTTCAATTTTAAACTATTAACAATATTCTGATCTTCAAGTAATTAACTTATAGAACAGAAGTAGTTAATTTAGAGTTTTTAATTTTAAACTATTAACAAAATGCAGATCTTCAAGTAAATAACTTATAGAACAAAAGTAGTTATATTAGGGTTTTCAATTTTAAACTATTAACAAAATACTGATCTTCATGTAAATAACTTATAGAACAGAAGTAGTTAATTTAGAGTTTTTAATTTTAAACTATTAACAAAATGCAGATCTTCACGTAAATAACTTATAGAACAGAAGTAGTTATTTTAGGGTTTTCAATTTTAAACTATTAGCAAAATTCTGATCTTCAAGTAAATAACTTATAGAACAGAAGTTGTTAATTTAGAGTTTTTAATTTTAAACTATTAACAAAATCCAGATCTTCAATTAAATAACTTATAGAACAAACGTAGTCATTTTAGTATTTTCAATTTTGAACTATTAACAAAATTCTGATCTTCAAGTAAATAACTTATAGAACAAAAGTAGTTATTTTAGAGTTTTTAATTTTAAACTATTAACAAAATCCAGATCTTCAATTAAATAACTAATAGAACAAAAGTAGTTAGATTATAGCTTTAATTTTAAACTATTAACAAAATGCAGATCTTCAAGTAAATAACTTATAGAACAAAAGTACAGGGTTTACCAATTCGACGTTTGTTTTTCAATAGGTGCATATTTGGATATTTTGACAGTTCTGACATTTATTTTTTTGACATATGTATAGCAGAAGCTTTGCCATTTGTGAAAATGTCTTCAATTTCAATCGAAAATCGAATTAAAATCATTGAAACCTATTACGAAAATGGTCGATGTGTGAAAACCACATTTCGTAAAATTCGCGATATTTTTGGTCGTCATGATCGGTCTTTTGAAACCGCTATCGAGAATTTGGTGGATAAATTTAAGTTTACTGGTTTGGTATATGACATACCAACAACAACACATATTCGTTTGGGTCGTTCAGCGGAAAATATCGCTGCTGTAAGTGAAAGTGTCGAAGAACGTCCAAATTTATCGATTCCACGACATTCTCCACATTTGGGGACATGTTGACAAATTATTTTTGGCCTATTATCGATGATATGGATGTGAGTGATATGTGGTTTTAACAGGATGGCGCCACTTGTCACACAGGCAGAGAAACAATGGCTTTATTGCAAAACAAATTTCCAGATCGAATAATTTCGCGTAATTCAGCAATAAATTGCCCCCCAGATCGTGGGATTTTTCACCGTTTGACTATTTCTTGTGGGTCTATGTGAAAGATCAAGTCTATGCGGATAATCCACAAACCATCGCGGCCCTTAAAGTCAACATCAAACGTGTCATTAATGAGATAGAGCCTCAATTATGCCAAAATGTGATTGAAAATTTTGACGAAAGAATCGATGTCTGTAAGCGTAGTCGTGGTGGGCATTCGAAGGATATTATTTTTCATTCATTAATGGCAGACCTTCTACTTTATATATAAATAAAAATCCATAGCATTTTCATCCAAAATATGTGTTTCATTTAAAATTTAAAAACAAACGTCGTATTGGTAAACCCTGTAGTTATTTTAGGGTTTTCAATTTTAAACTATTAGCAAAATTCTGATCTTCAAGTAAATAACTTAAAGAACTAAAAAATTAGTTAGAAGATTTTGATTTTACATTGCTACAAAATTCTGTTCTTCAAGTAAATAACTTATAGAACAAAAGTAGTTATTTTATAGTTTTCAATTTTAAACTATTAACAATATTCTGATCTTCAAGTAAATAACTTATAGAACAGAAGTAGTTAATTTATAGTTTTTAATTTTAAACTATTAACAAAATGCAGATCTTCAAGTAAATAACTTATAGAACAAAAGTAGTTAATTTAGAGTTTTTAATTTTAAACTATTAACAAAATTCTGATCTTCAAGTAAATAACTTAAAGAACTAAAGTTTAGTTAGAAGATTTTGATTTTAAGTTGCTACAAAATTCTGTTCTTCAAGTAAATAACTTATAGAACAAAAGTAGTTATTTTAGAGTCTTCAATTTTAAACTATTAACAATATTCTGATCTTCAAGTAAATAACTTATAGAACAAAAGTAGTTAATTTAGAGTTTTTAATTTTAAACTATTAACAAAATGCAGATCTTCAAGTAAATAACTTATAGAACAAAAGTAGTTATTTTAGAGTTTTCAATTTTAAACTATTAACAAAATACTGATCTTCATGTAAATAACTTATAGAACAGAAGTAGTTAATTTAGAGTTTTTAATTTTAAACTATTAACAAAATGCAGATCTTCAAGTAAATAACTTATAGAACAAAAGTAGCTATTTTAGGGTTTTCAATTTTAACTATTAACAAAATTCTGATCTTCAAGTAAATAACTTAAGGAACTAAAGTATTAGTTAGAAGATTTTGATTTTAAATTGCTACAAAATTCTGTTCTACAAGTAAATAACTTATAGAACAAAAGTAGTTATGTTAGGGTTTTCAATTTTAAACTATTAACAATATTATGATCTTCAAGTAAATAACTTATAGAACAGAAGTAGTTATTTTAGGGTTTTCAATTTTAAACTATTAACAAAATACTGATCTTCATGTAAATAACTTATAGAACAGAAGTAGTTAATTTAGAGTTTTTAATTTTAAACTATTAACAAAATGCAGATCTTCAAGTAAATAACTTATAGAACAGAAGTAGTTATTTTAGGGTTATCAATTTTAAACTATTAGCAAAATTCTGATCTTCAAGTAAATAACTTAAAGAACTAAAGTATTAGTTAGAAGATTTTGATTTTACATTGCTACAAAATTCTGTTCATCAAGTAATTAACTCATAGAACAAAAGTAGTTATTTTAGAGTCTTCAATTTTAAACTATTAACAATATTCTGATCTTCAAGTAAATAACTTATAGAACAGAAGTAGTTAATTTAGAGTTTTTAATTTTAAACTATTAACAAAATGCAGATCTTCAAGTAAATAACTTATAGAACAAAAGTAGTTATATTAGGGTTTTCAATTTTAAACTATTAACAAAATACTGATCTTCATGTAAATAACTTATAGAACAGAAGTAGTTAATTTAGAGTTTTTAATTTTAAACTATTAACAAAATGCAGATCTTCACGTAAATAACTTATAGAACAGAAGTAGTTATTTTAGAGTTTTCAATTTTAAACTATTAACAATATTCTGATCTTCAAGTAAATAACTTATAGAACAAAAGTAGTTAATTTAGAGTTTTTAATTTTAAACTATTAACAAAATTCTGATCTTCAAGTAAATAACTTAAAGAACTAAAGTTTAGTTAGAAGATTTTGATTTTAAGTTGCTACAAAATTCTGTTCTTCAAGTAAATAACTTATAGAACAAAAGTAGTTATTTTAGAGTTTTCAATTTTAAACTATTAACAAAATTCTGATCTTCAAGTAAATAACTTATAGAACAGAAGTAGTTAATTTAGAGTTTTTAATTTTAAACTACTAACAAAATGCAGATCTTCAAGTAAATAACTTATAGAACAAAATTAGTTATTTTAGGGTTTTCAATTTTAAACTATTATAAAATTATGATCTTCAAGTAAATAACTTAAAGAACTAAAGTATTAGTTAAAAGATTTCGACTTTACATTGCTACAAAATTCCGATCTTTAACTAGATAACTTATAGAACAAAAGTAGTTATTTTAGGGTTTTAAATTTTAAACTATTAACAAAATTCTGATCTTCAAGTAAATAACTTAAGGAACTAAAGTATTAGTTAGAAGATTTTGATTTTAAATTGCTACAAAATTCTGTTCTACAAGTAAATAACTTATAGAACTAAAGTAGTTATTTTAGAGTTTTCAATTTTAAACTATTAACAATATTCTGATCTTCAATTAACTAACTTATAGAACAAAAGTAGTTATTTTAGGGTTTTCAATTATAAACTATTAACAAAATTCTTATCTTCAAGTAAATAACTTATAGAACAGAAGTTGTTAATTTAGAGTTTTTAATTTTAAACTATTAACAAAATCCAGATCTTCAATTAAATAACTTATAGAACAAACGTAGTCATTTTAGTATTTTCAATTTTAAACTATTAACAAAATTCTGATCTTCAAGTAAATAACTTATAGAACAGAAGTAGTTAATTTAGAGTTTTTAATTTTAAACTATTAACAAAATGCAGATCTCTAAGTAAATAACTTATAGAACAAAAGTAGTTATTTTAGGGTTTTCAATTTTAAACTATTAACAATATTCTGATCTTCAAGTAAATAACTTAAGGAACTAAAGTATTAGTTAGAAGATTTTGATTTTAAATTGCTACAAAATTATGTTCTACAAGTAAATAACTTATAGAACAAAAGTAGTTATTTTAGAGTTTTCAATTTTAAACTATTAACAATATTCTGATCTTCAAGTAAATAACTTATAGAACAGAAGTAGTTATTTTAGGGTTTTCAATTTTAAACTATTAACAAAATACTGATCTTCATGTAAATAACTTATAGAACAGAAGTAGTTAATTTAGAGTTTTTAATTTTAAACTATTAACAAAATGCAGATCTTCAAGTAAATAACTTATAGAACAAAAGTAGTTATTTTAGGGTTTTCAATTTTAAACTATTAGCAAAATTCTGATCTTCAAGTAAATAACTTAAAGAACTAAAGTATTAGTTAGAAGATTTTGATTTTACATTGCTACAAAATTCTGTTCTTCAAGTAAATAACTTATAGAACAAAAGTAGTTATTTTAGAGTTTTCAATTTTAAACTATTAACAATATTCTGATCTTCAAGTAAATAACTTATAGAACAGAAGTAGTTAATTTAGAGTTTTTAATTTTAAACTATTAACAAAATGCAGATCTTCAAGTAAATAACTTATAGAACAAAATTAGTTATTTTAGGGTTTTCAATTTTAAACTATTATAAAATTCTGATCTTCAAGTAAATAACTTAAAGAACTAAAGTATTAGTTAGAAGATTTTGACTTTACATTGCTACAAAATTCTGTTCTTCAAGTAAATAACTTATAGAGCAAAAGTAGTTATTTTAGGGTTTTCAATTTTAAACTATTAACAAAATTCTGATCTTCAAGTAAATAACTTAAGGAACTAAAGTATTAGTTAGAAGATTTTGATTTTAAATTGCTACAAAATTCTGTTCTACAAGTAAATAACTTATAGAACTAAAGTAGTTATTTTAGAGTTTTCAATTTTAAACAATTAACAATATTCTGATCTTCAAGTAAATAACTTATAGAACAAAAGTAGTTATTTTAGGGTTTTCAATTTTAAACTATTAACAAAATTCTGATCTTCAAGTAAATAACTTAAGGAACTAAAGTATTAGTTAGAAGATTTTGATTTTAAATTGCTACAAAATTCTGTTCTACAAGTAAATAACTTATAGAACAAAAGTAGTTATTTTAGGGTTTTCAATTGTAAACTATTAATAAAATACTGATCTTCATGTAAATAACTTATAGAACAAAAGTAGTTATTTTAGGGTTTTCAATTTTAAACTATTAACAAAATACTGATCTTCAAGTAAATAACTTATAGAACAGAAGTAGTTAATTTAGAGTTTTTAACTTTAAACTATTAACAAAATGCAGATCTTCAAGTAAATAACTTATAGAACAAAAGTAGTTATTTTAGGGTTTTCAATTTTAAACTATTAACAAAATACTGATCTTCATATACTTAACTTATAGAACAGAAATAGTTAATTTAGAGTTTTTAATTTTAAACTATTAACAAAATGCAGATCTTCAAGTAAATAACTTATAGAACAAAAGTAGTTATTTTAGGGTTTTCAATTTTAAACTATTAGCAAAATTCTGATCTTCAAGTAAATAACTTAAAGAACTAAAGTATTAGTTAGAAGATTTTGATTTTACATTGCTACAAAGTTCTGTTCTTCAAGTAAATAACTTATAGAACAAAAGTAGTTATTTTAGAGTTTTCAATTTTAAACTATTAACAATATTCTGATCTTCAGTAAATAACTTATAGAGCAGAAGTAGTTAATTTAGAGTTTTTAATTTTAAACTATTAACAAAATGCAGATTTTCAAGTAAATAACTTATAGAACAAAAGTAGTTAATTTAGAGTTTTTAATTTTAAACTATTAACAAAATTCTGATCTTCAAGTAAATAACTTAAAGAACTAAAGTTTAGTTAGAAGATTTTGATTTTAAGTTGCTACAAAATTCTGTTCTTCAAGTAAATAACTTATAGAACAAAAGTAGTTATTTTATAGTTTTCAATTTTAAACTATTAACAAAATTCTGATCTTCAAGTAAATAACTTATAGAACAGAAGTAGTTAATTTAGAGTTTTTAATTTTAAACTACTAACAAAATACAGATCTTCAAGTAAATAACTTATAGAACAAAATTAGTTATTTTAGGGTTTTCAATTTTAAATTATTATAAAATTCTGATCTTCAAGTAAATAACTTAAAGAACTAAAGTATTAGTTAGAAGATTTTGACTTTACATTGCTACAAAATTCTGTTCTTCAAGTAAATAACTTATAGAACAAAAGTAGTTATTTTAGGGTTTTCAATTTTAGACTATTAACAAAATTCTGATCTTCAAGTAAATAACTTAAGGAACTAAAGTATTTATTAGAAGATTTTGATTTTAAATTGCTACAAAATTCTGTTCTACAAGTAAATAACTTATAGAACTAAAGTAGTTATTTTAGGGTTTTCAATTTTAAACTATTAACAAAATTCTTATCTTCAAGTAAATAACTTATAGAACAGAAGTTGTTAATTTAGAGTTTTTAATTTTAAACTATTAACAAAATCCAGATCTTCAATTAAATAACTAATAGAACAAAAGTAGTTAGATTATAGCTTTAATTTTAAACTATTAACAAAATGCAGATCTTCAAGTAAATAACTTATATAACAAAAGTAGTTATTTTAGGGTTTTCAATTTGAAACTATTAGCAAAATTCTGATCTTCAAGTAAATAACTTAAAGAACTAAAGTATTAGTTAGAAGATTTTGATTTTACATTGCTACAAAATTCTGTTCTTCAAGTAAATAACTTATAGAACAAAAGTAGTTATTTTAGAGTCTTCAATTTTAAACTATTAACAATATTCTGATCTTCAAGTAAATAACTTATAGAACAGAAGTAGTTAATTTAGAGTTTTTAATTTTAAACTATTAACAAAATGCAGATCTTCAAGTAAATAACTTATAGAACAAAAGTAGTTATTTTAGGGTTTTCAATTTTAAACTATTAACAAAATACTGATCTTCATGTAAATAACTTAAAGAACTAAAGTTTAGTTAGAAGATTTTGATTTTAAGTTGCTACAAAATTCTGTTCTTCAAGTAAATAACTTATAGAACAAAAGTAGTTATTTTAGAGTTTTCAATTTTAAACTATTAACAAAAATCTTATCTTCAAGTAATTAACTTATAGAACAGAAGTAGTTAATTTAGAGTTTTTAATTTTAAACTACTAACAAAATGCAGATCTTCAAGTAAATAACTTATAGAACAAAATTAGTTATTTTAGGGTTTTCAATTTTAAACTATTATAAAATTCTGATCTTCAAGTAAATAACTTAAAGAACTAAAGTATTAGTTAAAAGATTTCGACTTTACATTGCTACAAAATTCTGTTCTTTAACTAGATAACTTATAGAACAAAAGCAGTTATTTTAGGGTTTTAAATTTTAAACTATTAACAAAATTCTGATCTTCAAGTAAATAACTTATAGAACAAACGTAGTCATTTTAGTATTTTCAATTTTGAACTATTAACAAAATTCTGATCTTCAAGTAAATAACTTATAGAACAAAAGTAGTTATTTTAGAGTTTTTAATTTTAAACTATTAACAAAATCCAGATCTTCAATTAAATAACTAATAGAACAAAAGTAGTTAGATTATAGCTTTAATTTTAAACTATTAACAAAATGCAGATCTTCAAGTAAATAACTTATAGAACAAAAGTAGTTATTTTAGGGTTTTCAATTTGAAACTATTAGCAAAATTCTGATCTTCAAGTAAATAACTTAAAGAACTAAAGTATTAGTTAGAAGATTTTGATTTTACATTGCTACAAAATTCTGTTCTTCAAGTAAATAACTTATAGAACAAAAGTAGTTATTTTAGAGTCTTCAATTTTAAACTATTAACAATATTTTGATCTTCAAGTAAATAACTTATAGAACAGAAGTAGTTAATTTAGAGTTTTTAATTTTAAACTATTAACAAAATGCAGATCTTCAAGTAAATAACTTATAGAACAAAAGTAGTTATTTTAGGGTTTTCAATTTTAAACTATTAACAAAATACTGATCTTCATGTAAATAACTTATAGAACAGAAGTAGTTAATTTAGAGTTTTTAATTTTAAACTATTAACAAAATGCAGATCTTCAAGTAAATAACTTATAGAACAAAAGTAGTTATTTTAGGGTTTTCAATTTTAAACTATTAGCAAAATTCTGATCTTCAAGTAAATAACTTAAAGAACTAAAGTATTAGTTAGAAGATTTTGATTTTACATTGCTGCAAAATTCTGTTCTTCAAGTAAATAACTTATAGAACAAAAGTAGTTATTTTAGAGTTTTCAATTTTAAACTATTAACAATATTCTGATCTTCAAGTAAATAATTTATAGAACAGAAGTAGTTAATTTAGAGTTTTTAATTTTAAACTATTAACAAAATGCAGATCTTCAAGTAAATAACTTATAGAACAAAATTAGTTATTTTAGGGTTTTCAATTTTAAACTATTATAAAATTCTGATCTTCAAGTAAATAACTTAAAAAACTAAAGTATTAGTTAGAAGATTTTGACTTTACATTGCTACAAAATTCTGTTCTTCAAGTAAATAACTTAGAGAACAAAAGTAGTTATTTTAGGGTTTTCAATTTTAAACTATTAACAAAATTCTGATCTTCAAGTAAATAACTTAAGGAACTAAAGTATTAGTTAGAAGATTTTGATTTTAAATTGCTACAAAATTCTGTTCTACAAGTAAATAACTTATAGAACTAAAGTAGTTATTTTAGAGTTTTTAATTTTAAACTATTAACAAAATGCAGATCTTCAAGTAAATAACTTATAGAACAAAAGTAGTTAATTTAGAGTTTTTAATTTTAAACTATTAACAAAATTCTGATCTTCAAGTAAATCACTTAAAGAACTAAAGTTTAGTTAGAAGATTTTGATTTTAAGTTGCTACAAAATTGTGTTCTTCAAGTAAATAACGTATAGAACAAAAGTAGTTATTTTAGAGTTTTCAATTTTAAACTATTAACAAAATTCTGATCTTCAAGTAAATAACTTATAGAACAGAAGTAGTTAATTTAGAGTTTTTAATTTTAAACTATTAACAAAATTCTGATCTTCAAGTAAATAACTTATAGAACAAAAGTAGTTATTTTAGAGTTTTCAATTTTAAACTATTAACAAAATTCTGATCTTCAAGTAAATAACTTAAGGAACTAAAGTATTAATTAGAAGATTTTGATTTTAAATTGCTACAAAATTCTGTTCTACAAGTAAATAACTTATAGAACTAAAGCAGTTATTTTAGAGTTTTTAATTTTAAACTATTAACAATATTCTGATCTTCAAGTAAATAACTTATAGAACAGAAGTAGTTAATTTAGAGTTTTTAATTTTAAACTATTAACAAAATTCTGATCTTCAAGTAAATAACTTATAGAACAAAAGTAGTTATTTTAGAGTTTTCAATTTTAAACTATTAACAATATTCTGATCTTCAAGTAAATAACTTATAGAACAGAAGTAGTTAATTTAGAGTTTTTAATTTTAAACTATTAACAAAATGCAGATCTTCAAGTAAATAACTTATAGAACAAAATTAGTTATTTTAGGGTTTTCAATTTTAAACTATTATAAAATTCTGATCTTCAAGTAAATAACTTAAAGAACTAAAGTATTAGTTAGAAGATTTTGACTTTACATTGCTACAAAATTCTGTTCTTCAAGTAAATAACTTATAGAACAAAAGTAGTTATTTTAGGGTTTTCAATTTTAAACTATTAACAAAATTCTGATCTTCAAGTAAATAACTTAAGGAACTAAAGTATTAGTTAGAAGATTTTGATTTTAAATTGCTACAAAATTCTGTTCTACAAGTAAATAACTTATAGAACTAAAGTAGTTATTTTAGAGTTTTCAATTTTAAACTATTAACAATATTCTGATCTTCAAGTAAATAACTTATAGAACAAAAGTAGTTATTTTAGGGTTTTCAATTTTACACTATTAACAAAATTCCGATCTTCAAGTAAATAACTTAAGGAACTAAAGTATTAGTTAGAAGATTTTGATTTTAAATTGCTACAAAATTCTGTTCTACAAGTAAATAACTTATAGAACTAAAGTAGTTATTTTAGAGTTTTCAATTTTAAACTATTAACAATATTCTGATCTTCATGTAAATAACTTATAGAACAAAAGTAGTTATTTTAGGGTTTTCAATTTTAAACTATTAACAAAATACTGATCTTCAAGTAAATAACTTATAGAACAGAAGTAGTGAATTTAGAGTTTTTAATTTTAAACTATTAACAAAATGCAGATCTTCAAGTAAATAACTTATAGAACAAAAGTAGTTATTTTAGGGTTTTCAATTTTAAACTATTAACAAAATACTGATCTTCATATACTTAACTTATAGAACAGAAATAGTTAATTTAGAGTTTTTAATTTTAAACTATTAACAAAATGCAGATCTTCAAGTAAATAACTTATAGAACAAAAGTAGTTATTTTAGAGTTTTCAATTTTAAACTATTAACAATATTCTGATCTTCAAGTAAATAACTTATAGAACAGAAGTAGTTAATTTAGAGTTTTTAATTTTAAACTATTAACAAAATGCAGATCTTCAAGTAAATAACTTATAGAACAGAAGTAGTTAATTTAGAGTTTTTAATTTTAAACTATTAACAAAATTCTGATCTTCAAGTAAATAACTTAAAGAACTAAAGTTTAGTTAGAAGATTTTGATTTTAAGTTGCTATAAAATTCTGTTCTTCAAGTAAATAACTTATAGAACAAAAGTAGTTATTTTAGAGTTTTCAATTTTAAACTATTAACAAAATTCTGATCTTCAAGTAAATAACTTATAGAACAGAAGTAGTTAATTTAGAGTTTTTAATTTAAACTACTAACAAAATGCAGATCTTCAAGTAAATAACTTATAGAACAAAATTAGTTATTTTTGGGTTTTCAATTTTAAATTATTATAAAATTCTGATCTTCAAGTAAATAACTTAAAGAACTAAAGTATTAGTTAGAAGATTTTGACTTTACATTGCTACAAAATTCTGTTCTTCAAGTAAATAACTTATAGAACAAAAGTAGTTATTTTAGGGTTTTCAATTTTAAACTATTAACAAAATTCTGATCTTCAAGTAAATAACTTAAGGAACTAAAGTATTAATTAGAAGATTTTGATTTTAAATTGCTACAAAATTCTGTTCTACAAGTAAATAACTTATAGAACTAAAGTAGTTATTTTAGAGTTTTCAATTTTGAACTATTAACAATATTCTGATCTTCAAGTAAATAACTTATAGAACAAAAGTAGTTATTTTAGGGTTTTCAATTTTACACTATTAACAAAATTCTGATCTTCAAGTAAATAACTTAAGGAACTAAAGTATTAGTTAGAAGATTTTGATTTTAAATTGCTACAAAATTCTGTTCTACAAGTAAATAACTTATAGAACTAAAGCAGTTATTTTAGAGTTTTTAATTTTAAACTATTAACAATATTCTGATCTTCAAGTAAATAACTTATAGAACAAAAGTAGTTATTTTAAGGTTTTCAATTTTAAACTATTAACAAAATTCTGATCTTCAAGTAAATAACTTAAGGAACTAAAGTATTAGTTAGAAGATTTTGACTTTACATTGCTACAAAATTCTGTTCTTCAAGTAAATAACTTATAGAACAAAAGTAGTTATTTTAGGGTTTTCAATTTTAAACTATTAACAAAATTCTGATCTTCAAGTAAATAACTTAAGGAACTAAAGTATTAGTTAGAAGATTTTGATTTTAATTTGCTACAAAATTCTGTTCTTCAAGTAAATAACTTATAGAACAAAAGTAGTTATTTTAGAGTTTTCAATTTTAAACTATTAACAATATTCTGATCTTCAAGTAAATAACTTATAGAACAGAAGTAGTTAATTTAGAGTTTTTAATTTTAAACTATTAACAAAATGCAGATCTTCAAGTAAATAACTTATAGAACAAAATTAGTTATTTTAGGGTTTTCAATTTTAAACTATTATAAAATTCTGATCTTCAAGTAAATAACTTAAAGAACTAAAGTATTAGTTAGAAGATTTTGACTTTACATTGCTACAAAATTCTGTTCTTCAAGTAAATAACTTATAGAACAAAAGTAGTTATTTTAGGGTTTTCAATTTTAAACTATTAACAAAATTCTGATCTTCAAGTAAATAACTTAAGGAACTAAAGTATTAGTTAGAAGATTTTGATTTTAAATTGCTACAAAATTCTGTTCTACAAGTAAATAACTTATAGAACTAAAGTAGTTATTTTAGAGTTTTCAATTTTAAACTATTAACAATATTCTGATCTTCAAGTAAATAACTTATAGAACAAAAGTAGTTATTTTAGGGTTTTCAATTTTACACTATTAACAAAATTCCGATCTTCAAGTAAATAACTTAAGGAACTAAAGTATTAGTTAGAAGATTTTGATTTTAAATTGCTACAAAATTCTGTTCTACAAGTAAATAACTTATAGAACTAAAGTAGTTATTTTAGAGTTTTCAATTTTAAACTATTAACAATATTCTGATCTTCATGTAAATAACTTATAGAACAAAAGTAGTTATTTTAGGGTTTTCAATTTTAAACTATTAACAAAATACTGATCTTCAAGTAAATAACTTATAGAACAGAAGTAGTGAATTTAGAGTTTTTAATTTTAAACTATTAACAAAATGCAGATCTTCAAGTAAATAACTTATAGAACAAAAGTAGTTATTTTAGGGTTTTCAATTTTAAACTATTAACAAAATACTGATCTTCATATACTTAACTTATAGAACAGAAATAGTTAATTTAGAGTTTTTAATTTTAAACTATTAACAAAATGCAGATCTTCAAGTAAATAACTTATAGAACAAAAGTAGTTATTTTAGAGTTTTCAATTTTAAACTATTAACAATATTCTGATCTTCAAGTAAATAACTTATAGAACAGAAGTAGTTAATTTAGAGTTTTTAATTTTAAACTATTAACAAAATGCAGATCTTCAAGTAAATAACTTATAGAACAGAAGTAGTTAATTTAGAGTTTTTAATTTTAAACTATTAACAAAATTCTGATCTTCAAGTAAATAACTTAAAGAACTAAAGTTTAGTTAGAAGATTTTGATTTTAAGTTGCTATAAAATTCTGTTCTTCAAGTAAATAACTTATAGAACAAAAGTAGTTATTTTAGAGTTTTCAATTTTAAACTATTAACAAAATTCTGATCTTCAAGTAAATAACTTATAGAACAGAAGTAGTTAATTTAGAGTTTTTAATTTAAACTACTAACAAAATGCAGATCTTCAAGTAAATAACTTATAGAACAAAATTAGTTATTTTTGGGTTTTCAATTTTAAATTATTATAAAATTCTGATCTTCAAGTAAATAACTTAAAGAACTAAAGTATTAGTTAGAAGATTTTGACTTTACATTGCTACAAAATTCTGTTCTTCAAGTAAATAACTTATAGAACAAAAGTAGTTATTTTAGGGTTTTCAATTTTAAACTATTAACAAAATTCTGATCTTCAAGTAAATAACTTAAGGAACTAAAGTATTAATTAGAAGATTTTGATTTTAAATTGCTACAAAATTCTGTTCTACAAGTAAATAACTTATAGAACTAAAGTAGTTATTTTAGAGTTTTCAATTTTGAACTATTAACAATATTCTGATCTTCAAGTAAATAACTTATAGAACAAAAGTAGTTATTTTAGGGTTTTCAATTTTACACTATTAACAAAATTCTGATCTTCAAGTAAATAACTTAAGGAACTAAAGTATTAGTTAGAAGATTTTGATTTTAAATTGCTACAAAATTCTGTTCTACAAGTAAATAACTTATAGAACTAAAGTAGTTATTTAAGAGTTTTCAATTTTAAACTATTAACAATATTCTGATCTTCATGTAAATAACTTATAGAACAAAAGTAGTTATTTTAGGGTTTTCAATTTTAAACTATTAACAAAATACTGATCTTCAAGTAAATAACTTATAGAACAGAAGTAGTGAATTTAGAGTTTTTAATTTTAAACTATTAACAAAATGCAGATCTTCAAGTAAATAACTTATAGAACAAAAGTAGTTATTTTAGGGTTTTCAATTTTAAACTATTAACAAAATACTGATCTTCATATACTTAACTTATAGAACAGAAATAGTTAATTTAGAGTTTTTAATTTTAAACTATTAACAAAATGCAGATCTTCAAGTAAATAACTTATAGAACAAAAGTAGTTATTTTAGAGTTTTCAATTTTAAACTATTAACAATATTCTGATCTTCAAGTAAATAACTTATAGAACAGAAGTAGTTAATTTAGAGTTTTTAATTTTAAACTATTAACAAAATGCAGATCTTCAAGTAAATAACTTATAGAACAGAAGTAGTTAATTTAGAGTTTTTAATTTTAAACTATTAACAAAATTCTGATCTTCAAGTAAATAACTTAAAGAACTAAAGTTTAGTTAGAAGATTTTGATTTTAAGTTGCTATAAAATTCTGTTCTTCAAGTAAATAACTTATAGAACAAAAGTAGTTATTTTAGAGTTTTCAATTTTAAACTATTAACAAAATTCTGATCTTCAAGTAAATAACTTATAGAACAGAAGTAGTTAATTTAGAGTTTTTAATTTAAACTACTAACAAAATGCAGATCTTCAAGTAAATAACTTATAGAACAAAATTAGTTATTTTTGGGTTTTCAATTTTAAATTATTATAAAATTCTGATCTTCAAGTAAATAACTTAAAGAACTAAAGTATTAGTTAGAAGATTTTGACTTTACATTGCTACAAAATTCTGTTCTTCAAGTAAATAACTTATAGAACAAAAGTAGTTATTTTAGGGTTTTCAATTTTAAACTATTAACAAAATTCTGATCTTCAAGTAAATAACTTAAGGAACTAAAGTATTAATTAGAAGATTTTGATTTTAAATTGCTACAAAATTCTGTTCTACAAGTAAATAACTTATAGAACTAAAGTAGTTATTTTAGAGTTTTCAATTTTAAACTATTAACAATATTCTGATCTTCAAGTAAATAACATATAGAACAAAAGTAGTTATTTTAGGGTTTTCAATTTTAAACTATTAACAAAATTCTGATCTTCAAGTAAATAACTTAAGGAACTAAAGTATTAGTTAGAAGATTTTGATTTTAAATTGCTACAAAATTCTGTTCTACAAGTAAATAACTTATAGAACAAAAGTAGTTATTTTAGAGTTTTCAATTTTAAACTATTAACAATATTCTGATCTTCAAGTAAACAACTTAAGGAACTAAAGTATTAGTTAGAAGATTTGGATTTTAAATTGCTACAAAATTCTGTTCTACAAGTAAATAACTTATAGAACAAAAGTAGTTATTTGAGAGTTTTCAATTTTAAACTATTAACAATATTCTGATCTTCAAGTAAATAACTAATAGAACAGAAGTAGTTAATTTAGAGTTTTTAATTTTACACTATTAACAAAATGCAGATCTTCAAGTAAATAACTTATAGAACAAAAGTAGTTATTTTAGGGTTTTCAATTTTAAACTATTAGCAAAATTCTGATATTCAAGTAAATAACTTAAAGAAATTCTGATCTACAAGTAAATAACTTAAAGAACTAAAGTATTAGTTAGAAGATTTTGACTTTTCATTGCTACAAAATTCTGTTCTTCAAGTAAATAACTTATAGAACAAAAGTAGTTATTTTAGGGTTTTCAATTTTAAACTATTAACAAAATTCTGATCTTCAAGTAAATAACTTAAGGAACTAAAGTATTAGTTAGAAGATTTTGATTTTAAGTTGCTACAAAATTCTGTTCTTCAAGTAAATAACTTATAGAACAAAAGTAGTTATTTTAGAGTTTTCAATTATAAACTATTAACAAAAATCTGATCTACAAGTAAATAACTTATAGAACAGAAGTAGTTATTTATAGTTTTTAATTTTAAACTACTAACAAAATGCAGATCTTCAAGTAAATAACTTATAGAACAAAATTAGTTATTTTAGGGTTTTCAATTTTAGCTATTATAAAGTTCTGATCTTCAAGTAAATAACTTACGGAACTAAAGTATTAATTAGAAGATTTTGATTTTAATTTGCTACAAAATTCTGTTCTACAAGTAAATAACTTATAGAACAAAAGTAGTTATTTTAGAGTTTTCAATTTTAAACTATTAACAATATTCTGATCTTCAAGTAAATAACTTATAGAACAGAAGTAGTTATTTTAGGGTTTTCAATTTTAAACTATTAACAAAATACTGATCTTCATGTAAATAACTTATAGAACAGAAGTAGTTAATTTAGAGTTTTTAATTTTAAACTATTAACAAAATGCAGATCTTCAAGTAAATAACTTATAGAACAAAAGTAGTTATTTTAGGGTTTTCAATTTTAAACTATTAGCAAAATTCTGATCTTCAAGTAAATAACTTAAAGAACTAAAGTATTAGTTAGAAGATTTTGATTTTAAATTGCTACAAAATTCTGTTCTTCAAGTAAATAACTTATAGAACAGAAGTAGTTAATTTAGAGTTTTCAATTTTAAACTATTAACAAAATACTGATCTTCATATACTTAACTTATAGAACAGAAGTAGTTAATTTAGAGTTTTTAATTTTAAACTATTAACAAAATGCAGATCTTCAAGTAAATAACTTAAAGAACTAAAGTATTAGTTAGAAGATTTTGATTTTACATTGCTACAAAATTCTGTTCTTCAAGTAAATAACTTATAGAACAAAAGTAGTTATTTTAGGGTTTTCAATTTTAAACTATTAACAAAATACTGATCTTCATGTAAATAACTTATAGAACTAAAGTAGTTATTTTAGAGTTTTCAATTTTAAACTATTAACAATATTCTGATCTTCATGTAAATAACTTATAGAACAAAAGTAGTTATTTTAGGGTTTTCAATTTTAAACTATTAACAAAATACTGATCTTCAAGTAAATCACTTATAGAACAAAATTAGTTATTTTAGGGTTTTCAATTTTAAACTATTATAAAGTTCTGATCTTCAAGTAAATAACTTACGGAACTAAAGTATTAATTAGAAGATTTTGATTTTAATTTGCTACAAAATTCTGTTCTACAAGTAAATAACTTATAGAACAAAAGTAGTTATTTTAGAGTTTTCAATTTTAAACTATTAACAATATTCTGATCTTCAAGTAAATAACTTATAGAACAGAAGTAGTTATTTTAGGGTTTTCAATTTTAAACTATTAACAAAATACTGATCTTCATGTAAATAACTTATAGAACAGAAGTAGTTAATTTAGAGTTTTTAATTTTAAACTATTAACAAAATGCAGATCTTCAAGTAAATAACTTATAGAACAAAAGTAGTTATTTTAGGGTTTTCAATTTTAAACTATTAGCAAAATTCTGATCCTCAAGTAAATAACTTAAAGAACTAAAGTATTAGTTAGAAGATTTTGATTTTAAATTGCTACAAAATTCTGTTCTTCAAGTAAATAACTTATAGAACAGAAGTAGTTAATTTAGAGTTTTCAATTTTAAACTATTAACAAAATACTGATCTTCATATACTTAACTTATAGAACAGAAGTAGTTAATTTAGAGTTTTTAATTTTAAACTATTAACAAAATGCAGATCTTCAAGTAAATAACTTAAAGAACTAAAGTATTAGTTAGAAGATTTTGATTTTACATTGCTACAAAATTCTGTTCTTCAAGTAAATAACTTATAGAACAAAAGTAGTTATTTTAGGGTTTTAAATTTTAAACTATTAACAAAATACTGATCTTCATGTAAATAACTTATAGAACTAAAGTAGTTATTTTAGAGTTTTCAATTTTAAACTATTAACAATATTCTGATCTTCATGTAAATAACTTATAGAACAAAAGTAGTTATTTTAGGGTTTTCAATTTTAAACTATTAACAAAATACTGATCTTCAAGTAAATAACTTATAGAACAGAAGTAGTGAATTTAGAGTTTTTAATTTTAAACTATTAACAAAATGCAGATCTTCAAGTAAATAACTTATAGAACAAAAGTAGTTATTTTAGGGTTTTCAATTTTAAACTATTAACAAAATACTGATCTTCATATACTTAACTTATAGAACAGAAATAGTTAATTTAGAGTTTTTAATTTTAAACTATTAACAAAATGCAGATCTTCAAGTAAATAACTTATAGAACAAAAGTAGTTATTTTAGAGTTTTCAATTTTAAACTATTAACAATATTCTGATCTTCAAGTAAATAACTTATAGAACAGAAGTAGTTAATTTAGAGTTTTTAATTTTAAACTATTAACAAAATGCAGATCTTCAAGTAAATAACTTATAGAACAGAAGTAGTTAATTTAGAGTTTTTAATTTTAAACTATTAACAAAATTCTGATCTTCAAGTAAATAACTTAAAGAACTAAAGTTTAGTTAGAAGATTTTGATTTTAAGTTGCTATAAAATTCTGTTTTTCAAGTAAATAACTTATAGAACAAAAGTAGTTATTTTAGAGTTTTCAATTTTAAACTATTAACAAAATTATGATCTTTAAGTAAATAACTTATAGAACAGAAGTAGTTAATTTAGAGTTTTTAATTTAAACTACTAACAAAATGCAGATCTTCAAGTAAATAACTTATAGAACAAAATTAGTTATTTTTGGGATTTCAATTTTAAATTATTATAAAATTCTGATCTTCAAGTAAATAACTTAAAGAACTAAAGTATTAGTTAGAAGATTTTGACTTTACATTGCTACAAAATTCTGTTCTTCAAGTAAATAACTTATAGAACAAAAGTAGTTATTTTAGGGTTTTCAATTTTAAACTATTAACAAAATTCTGATCTTCAAGTAAATAACTTAAGGAACTAAAGTATTAATTAGAAGATTTTGATTTTAAATTGCTACAAAATTCTGTTCTACAAGTAAATAACTTATAGAACTAAAGTAGTTATTTTAGAGTTTTCAATTTTAAACTATTAACAATATTCTGATCTTCAAGTAAATAACTTATAGAACAAAAGTAGTTATTTTAGGGTTTTCAATTTTAAACTATTAACAAAATTCTGATCTTCAAGTAAATAACTTAAGGAACTAAAGTATTAGTTAGAAGATTTTGATTTTAAATTGCTACAAAATTCTGTTCTACAAGTAAATAACTTATAGAACAAAAGTAGTTATTTTAGAGTTTTCAATTTTAAACTATTAACAATATTCTGATCTTCAAGTAAATAACTTAAGGAACTAAAGTATTAGTTAGAAGATTTGGATTTTAAATTGCTACAAAATTCTGTTCTACAAGTAAATAACTTATAGAACAAAAGTAGTTATTTGAGAGTTTTCAATTTTAAACTATTAACAATATTCTGATCTTCAAGTAAATAACTAATAGAACAGAAGTAGTTAATTTAGAGTTTTTAATTTTAAACTATTAACAAAATGCAGATCTTCAAGTAAATAACTTATAGAACAAAAGTAGTTATTTTAGGGTTTTCAATTTTAAACTATTAACAAAATACTGATTTTCATGTACTTAACTTATAGAACAGAAGTAGTTAATTTGGAGTTTTTAATTTTAAACTATTAACAAAATGCAGATCTTCAAGTAAATAACTTATAGAACAAAAGTAGTTATTTTAGGGTTTTCAATTTTAAACTATTAGCAAAATTCTGATATTCAAGTAAATAACTTAAAGAAATTCTGATCTACAAGTAAATAACTTAAAGAACTAAAGTATTAGTTAGAAGATTTTGACTTTACATTGCTACAAAATTCTGTTCTTCAAGTAAATAACTTATAGAACAAAAGTAGTTATTTTAGGGTTTTCAATTTTAAACTATTAACAAAATTCTGATCTTCAAATAAATAACTTAAGGAACTAAAGTATTAGTTAGAAGATTTTGATTTTAAGTTGCTACAAAATTCTGTTCTTCAAGTAAATAACTTATAGAACAAAAGTAGTTATTTTAGAGTTTTCAATTTTAAACTATTAACAAAAATCTGATCTACAAGTAAATAACTTATAGAAGAGAAGTAGTTAATTATAGTTTTTAATTTTAAACTACTAACAAAATGCAGATCTTCAAGTAAATAACTTATAGAACAAAATTAGTTATTTTAGGGTTTTCAATTTTAAACTATTATAAAGTTCTGATCTTCAAGTAAATAACTTACGGAACTAAAGTATTAATTAGAAGATTTTGATTTTAATTTGCTACAAAATTCTGTTCTACAAGTAAATAACTTATAGAACAAAAGTAGTTATTTTAGAGTTTTCAATTTTAAACTCTTAACAATATTCTGATCTTCAAGTAAATAACTTATAGAACAGAAGTAGTTATTTTAGGGTTTTCAATTTTAAACTATTAACAAAATACTGATCTTCATGTAAATAACTTATAGAACAGAAGTAGTTAATTTAGAGTTTTTAATTTTAAACTATTAACAAAATGCAGATCTTCAAGTAAATAACTTATAGAACAAAAGTAGTTATTTTAGGGTTTTCAATTTTAAACTATTAGCAAAATTCTGATTTTCAAGTAAATAACTTAAAGAACTAAAGTATTAGTTAGAAGATTTTGATTTTAAATTGCTACAAAATTCTGTTCTTCAAGTAAATAACTTATAGAACAGAAGTAGTTAATTTAGAGTTTTCAATTTTTAACTATTAACAAAATACTGATCTTCATATACTTAACTTATAGAACAGAAGTAGTTAATTTAGAGTTTTTAATTTTAAACTATTAACAAAATGCAGATCTTCAAGTAAATAACTTAAAGAACTAAAGTATTAGTTAGAAGATTTTGATTTTACATTGCTACAAAATTCTGTTCTTCAAGTAAATAACTTATAGAACAAAAGTAGTTATTTTAGGGTTTTCAATTTTAAACTATTAACAAAATACTGATCTTCATGTAATTAACTTATAGAACAGAAGTAGTTAATTTAGAGTTTTTAATTTTAAACTATTAACAAAATGCAGATCTTCAAGTAAATAACTTATAGAACAAAAGTAGTTATTTTAGGGTTTTCAATTTTAAACTATTAACAAAATTCTGATCTTCAAGTAAATAACTTAAGGAACTAAAGTATTAGTTAGAAGATTTTGATTTTAAATTGCTACAAAATTCTGTTCTACAAGTAAATAACTTATAGAACAAAAGTAGTTATTTTAGAGTTTTCAATTTTAAACTATTAACAATATTCTGATCTTCAAGTAAATAACTTATAGAACAGAAGTAGTTATTTTAGGGTTTTCAATTTTAAACTATTAACAAAATACTGATCTTCATGTAAATAACTTATAGAACAGAAGTAGTTAATTTAGAGTTTTTAATTATAAACTATTAACAAAATGCAGATCTTCAAGTAAATAACTTATAGAACAAAAGTAGTTATTTTAGGGTTTTCAATTTTAAACTATTAACAATATTCTGATCTTCAAGTAAATAACTTATAGAACAAAAGTAGTTATTTTAGGGTTTTCAATTTTAAACTATTAACAAAATTCTGATCTTCAAGTAAATAACTTATAGAACAGAAGTAGTTAATTTAGAGTTTTTAATTTTAAACTATTAACAATATTCTGATCTTCAAGTAAATAACTTAAGGAACTAAAGTATTAGTTAGAAGATTTGGATTTTAAATTGCTACAAAATTCTGTTCTACAAGTAAATAACTTATAGAACAAAAGTAGTTATTTGAGAGTTTTCAATTTTAAACTATTAACAATATTCTGATCTTCAAGTAAATAACTAATAGAACAGAAGTAGTTAATTTAGAGTTTTTAATTTTAAACTATTAACAAAATGCAGATCTTCAAGTAAATAACTTATAGAACAAAAGTAGTTATTTTAGGGTTTTCAATTTTAAACTATTAACAAAATACTGATTTTCATGTACTTAACTTATAGAACAGAAGTAGTTAATTTGGAGTTTTTAATTTTAAACTATTAACAAAATGCAGATCTTCAAGTAAATAACTTATAGAACAAAAGTAGTTATTTTAGGGTTTTCAAATTTAAACTATTAGCAAAATTCTGATATTCAAGTAAATAACTTAAAGAAATTCTGATCTACAAGTAAATAACTTAAAGAACTAAAGTATTAGTTAGAAGATTTTGACTTTACATTGCTACAAAATTCTGTTCTTCAAGTAAATAACTTATAGAACAAAAGTAGTTATTTTAGGGTTTTCAATTTTAAACTATTAACAAAATTCTGATCTTCAAATAAATAACTTAAGGAACTAAAGTATTAGTTAGAAGATTTTGATTTTAAGTTGCTACAAAATTCTGTTCTTCAAGTAAATAACTTATAGAACAAAAGTAGTTATTTTAGAGTTTTCAATTTTAAACTATTAACAAAAATCTGATCTACAAGTAAATAACTTAAAGAACTAAAGTATTAGTTAGAAGATTTTGATTTTACATTGCTACAAAATTCTGTTCTTCAAGTAAATAACTTATAGAACAAAAGTAGTTATTTTAGGGTTTTCAATTTTAAACTATTAACAAAATACTGATCTTCATGTAATTAACTTATAGAACAGAAGTAGTTAATTTAGAGTTTTTAATTTTAAACTATTAACAAAATGCAGATCTTCAAGTAAATAACTTATAGAACAAAAGTAGTTATTTTAGGGTTTTCAATTTTAAACTATTAACAAAATTCTGATCTTCAAGTAAATAACTTAAGGAACTAAAGTATTAGTTAGAAGATTTTGATTTTAAATTGCTACAAAATTCTGTTCTACAAGTAAATAACTTATAGAACAAAAGTAGTTATTTTAGAGTTTTCAATTTTAAACTATTAACAATATTCTGATCTTCAAGTAAATAACTTATAGAACAGAAGTAGTTATTTTAGGGTTTTCAATTTTAAACTATTAACAAAATACTGATCTTCATGTAAATAACTTATAGAACAGAAGTAGTTAATTTAGAGTTTTTAATTATAAACTATTAACAAAATGCAGATCTTCAAGTAAATAACTTATAGAACAAAAGTAGTTATTTTAGGGTTTTCAATTTTAAACTATTAACAATATTCTGATTTTTTAGCAGTAAATAACTTAAGGAACTAAAGTATTAGTTAGAAGATTTTGATTTTAAGTTGCTACAAAATTCTGTTCTTCAAGTAAATAACTTATAGAACAAAAGTAGTTATTTTAGAGTTTTCAATTTTAAACTATTAACAAAAATCTGATCTACAAGTAAATAACTTATAGAACAGAAGTAGTTAATTATAGTTTTTAATTTTAAACTACTAACAAAATGCAGATCTTCAAGTAAATAACTTATAGAACAAAATTAGTTATTTTAGGGTTTTCAATTTTAAACTATTATAAAGTTCTGATCTTCAAGTAAATAACTTACGGAACTAAAGTATTAATTAGAAGATTTTGATTTTAAATTGCTACAAAATTCTGTTCTACAAGTAAATAACTTATAGAACAAAAGTAGTTATTTTAGAGTTTTCAATTTTAAACTATTAACAATATTCTGATCTTCAAGTAAATAACTTATAGAACAGAAGTAGTTATTTTAGGGTTTTCAATTTTAAACTATTAACAAAATACTGATCTTCATGTAAATAACTTATAGAACAGAAGTAGTTAATTTAGAGTTTTTAATTTTAAACTATTAACAAAATGCAGATCTTCAAGTAAATAACTTATAGAACAAAAGTAGTTATTTTAGGGTTTTCAATTTTAAACTATTAGCAAAATTCTGATCTTCAAGTAAATAACTTAAAGAACTAAAGTATTAGTTAGAAGATTTTGATTTTAAATTGCTACAAAATTCTGTTCTTCAAGTAAATAACTTATAGAACAGAAGTAGTTAATTTAGATTCAAAAATACACTTTCCTCAATAAATTTATAATTTATAATGGACTAGTTTCGACTAATCAGTCTTTATCAACATATTCCGTCAAATAAAATATTACACTCTATACAGAATAATAATAATAATATAATAATAATTTTATTTGAATTATTCTGTATAGAGTGTAATATTTTATTTGACGGAATATGTTGATAAAGACTGATTAGTCGAAACTAGTCCATTATAAATAATAAATTAATTGAGGAAAGTGTATTTTTGAATTTGAATATATCCTCAATGGGTCATAATATTATAGTTAATTTAGAGTTTTCAATTTTAAACTATTAACAAAATACTGATCTTCATATACTTAACTTATAGAACAGAAGTAGTTAATTTAGAGTTTTTAATTTTAAACTATTAACAAAATGCAGATCTTCAAGTAAATAACTTAAAGAACTAAAGTATTAGTTAGAAGATTTTGATTTTACATTGCTACAAAATTCTGTTCTTCAAGTAAATAACTTATAGAACAAAAGTAGTTATTTTAGGGTTTTCAATTTTAAACTATTAACAAAATACTGATCTTCATGTAAATAACTTATAGAACAGAAGTAGTTAATTTAGAGTTTTTAATTTTAAACTATTAACAAAATGCAGATCTTCAAGTAAATAACTTATAGAACAAAAGTAGTTATTTTAGGGTTTTCAATTTTAAACTATTAACAAAATTCTGATCTTCAAGTAAATAACTTAAGGAACTAAAGTATTAGTTAGAAGATTTTGATTTTAAATTGCTACAAAATTCTGTTCTACAAGTAAATAACTTATAGAACAAAAGTAGTTATTTTAGAGTTTTCAATTTTAAACTATTAACAATATTCTGATCTTCAAGTAAATAACTTATAGAACAGAAGTAGTTATTTTAGGGTTTTCAATTTTAAACTATTAACAAAATACTGATCTTCATGTAAATAACTTATAGAACAGAAGTAGTTAATTTAGAGTTTTTAATTTTAAACTATTAACAAAATGCAGATCTTCAAGTAAATATCTTATAGAACAAAAGTAGTTATTTTAGGGTTTTCAATTTTAAACTATTAACAATATTCTGATCTTCAAGTAAATAACTTATAGAACAAAAGTAGTTATTTTAGGGTTTTCAATTTTAAACTATTAACAAAATTCTGATCTTCAAGTAAATAACTTATAGAACAGAAGTAGTTAATTTAGAGTTTTTAATTTTAAACTATTAACAAAATTCTGATCTTCATGTAAATAACTTAAAGAACTAAAGTTTAGTTAGAAGATTTTGATTTTAAGTTGCTATAAAATTCTGTTCTTCAAGTAAATAACTTATAGAACAAAAGTAGTTATTTTAGAGGTTTCAATTTTAAACTATTAACAAAATTCTGGTCTTCAAGTAAATAACTTATAGAACAGAAGTAGTTAATTTAGAGTTTTTAATTTTAAACTACTAACAAAATGCAGATCTTCAAGTAAATAACTTATAGAACAAAATTAGTTATTTTAGGGTTTTCAATTTTAAATTATTATAAAATTCTGATCTTCAAGTAAATAACTTAAAGAACTAAAGTATTAGTTAGAAGATTTTGACTTAACATTGCTACAAAATTCTGTTCTTCAAGTAAATAACTTATAGAACAAAAGTAGTTATTTTAGGGTTTTCAATTTTAAACTATTAACAAAATTCTGATCTTCAAGTAAATAACTTAAGGAACTAAAGTATTAATTAGAAGATTTTGATTTTAAATTGCTACAAAATTCTGTTCTACAAGTAAATAACTTATAGAACTAAAGTAGTTATTTTAGAGTTTTCAATTTTAAACTATTAACAATATTCTGATCTTCAAGTAAATAACTTATAGAACAAAAGCAGTTATTTTAGGGTTTTCAATTTTAAACTATTAACAAAATTCTGATCTTCAAGTAAATAACTTAAGGAACTAAAGTATTAGTTAGAAGATTTTGATTTTAAATTGCTACAAAATTCTGTTCTACAAGTAAATAACTTATAGAACAAAAGTAGTTATTTTAGGGTTTTCAATTTTAAACTATTAAAAAAATACTGATCTTCATGTAAATAACTTATAGAACAAAAGTAGTTATTTTAGGGTTTTCAATTTTAAACTATTAACAAAATTCTGATCTTCAAATAAATAACTTAAGGAACTAAAGTATTAGTTAGAAGATTTGGATTTTAAATTGCTACAAAATTCTGTTCTACAAGTAAATAACTTATAGAACAAAAGTAGTTATTTTAGAGTTTTCAATTTTAAACTATTAACAATATTCTGATCTTCAAGTAAATAACTAATAGAACAGAAGTAGTTAATTTAGAGTTTTTAATTTTAAACTATTAACAAAATGCAGATCTTCAAGTAAAAAACTTATAGAACAAAAGTAGTTATTTTAGGGTTTTCAATTTTAAACTATTAACAAAATACTGATTTTCATGTACTTAACTTATAGAACAGAAGTAGTTAATTTAGAGTTTTTAATTTTAAACTATTAACAAAATGCAGATCTTCAAGTAAATAACTTATAGAACAAAAGTAGTTTTTTTAGGGTTTTCAATTTTAAACTATTAGCAAAATTCTGATCTTCAAGTAAATAACTTAAAGAACTAAAGTATTAGTTAGAAGATTTTGATTTTACATTGCTACAAAATTCTGTTCTTCAAGTAAATAACTTATAGAACATAAGTAGTTATTTTAGGGTTTTCAATTTTAAACTATTAACAAAATTCTGATCTTCAAGTAAATAACTTATAGAACAGAAGTAGTTAATTTAGAGTTTTTATTTTAAACTACTAACAAAATGCAGATCTTCAAGTAAATAACTTATAGAACAAAATTAGTTATTTTAGGGTTTTCAATTTTAAACTATTATAAAATTCAGATCTTCAAGTAAATAACTTAAAGAACTAAAGTATTATTTAGAAGATTTTGACTTTACATTGCTACAAAATTCTGTTCTTCAAGTAAATAACTTATAGAACAAAAGTAGTTATTTTAGGGTTTTCAATTTTAAACTATTAACAAAATTCTGATCTTCAAATAAATAACTTAAGGAACTAAAGTATTAGTTAGAAGATTTGGATTTTAAATTGCTACAAAATTCTGTTCTACAAGTAAATAACTTATAGAACAAAAGTAGTTATTTTAGAGTTTTCAATTTTAAACTATTAACAATATTCTGATCTTCAAGTAAATAACTAATAGAACAGAAGTAGTTAATTTAGAGTTTTTAATTTTAAACTATTAACAAAATGCAGATCTTCAAGTAAAAAACTTATAGAACAAAAGTAGTTATTTTAGGGTTTTCAATTTTAAACTATTAACAAAATACTGATTTTCATGTACTTAACTTATAGAACAGAAGTAGTTAATTTAGAGTTTTTAATTTTAAACTATTAACAAAATGCAGATCTTCAAGTAAATAACTTATAGAACAAAAGTAGTTTTTTTAGGGTTTTCAATTTTAAACTATTAGCAAAATTCTGATCTTCAAGTAAATAACTTAAAGAACTAAAGTATTAGTTAGAAGATTTTGATTTTACATTGCTACAAAATTCTGTTCTTCAAGTAAATAACTTATAGAACATAAGTAGTTATTTTAGGGTTTTCAATTTTAAACTATTAACAAAATTCTGATCTTCAAGTAAATAACTTATAGAACAGAAGTAGTTAATTTAGAGTTTTTATTTTAAACTACTAACAAAATGCAGATCTTCAAGTAAATAACTTATAGAACAAAATTAGTTATTTTAGGGTTTTCAATTTTAAACTATTATAAAATTCAGATCTTCAAGTAAATAACTTAAAGAACTAAAGTATTATTTAGAAGATTTTGACTTTACATTGCTACAAAATTCTGTTCTTCAAGTAAATAACTTATAGAACAAAAGTAGTTATTTTAGGGTTTTCAATTTTAAACTATTAACAAAATTCTGATCTTCAAGTAAATAACTTAAGGAACTAAAGTATTAGTTAGAAGATTTTGATTTTAAATTGCTACAAAATTCTGTTCTACAAGTAAATAACTTATAGAACTAAAGTAGTTATTTTAGAGTTTTCAATTTTAAACTATTAACAATATTCTGATCTTCAAGTAAATTACTTATAGAACAAACGTAGTTATTTTAGGGTTTTCAATTTTAAACTATTAACAAAATTCTGATCTTCAAGTAAATAACTTAAGGAACTAAAGTATTAGTTAGAAGATTTTGATTTTAAATTGCTACAAAATTCTGTTCTACAAGTAAATAACTTATAGAACAAAAGTAGTTATTTTAGGGTTTTCAATTTTAAACTATTAACAAAATACTGATCTTCATGTAAATAACTTATAGAACAAAAGTAGTTATTTTAGGGTTTTCAATTGTAAACTATTAACAAAATACTGATCTTCACGTAAATAACTTATAGAACAGAAGTAGTTAATTTAGAGTTTTTAATTTTAAACTATTAACAAAATGCAGATCTTCAAGTAAATAACTTATAGAACAAAAGTAGTTATTTTAGGGTTTTCAATTTTAAACTATTAACAAAATACTGATCTTCATATACTTAACTTATAGAACAGAAGTAGTTAATTTAGAGTTTTTAATTTTAAACTATTAACAAAATGCAGATCTTCAAGTAAATAACTTAAAGAACAAAAGTAGTTATTTTAGGGTTTTCAATTTTAAACTATTAGCAAATTTCTGATCTTCAAGTAAATAACTTAAAGAACTAAAGTATTAGTTAGAAGATTTTGATTTTACATTGCTACAAAATTCTGTTCTTCAAGTAAATAACTTATAGAACAAAAGTAGTTATTTTAGGGTTTTCAATTTTAAACTATTAACAAAATACTGATCTTCATGTAAATAACTTATAGAACAGAAGTAGTTAATTTAGAGTTTTTAATTTTAAACTATTAACAAAATGCAGATCTTCAAGTAAATAACTTATAGAACAAAAGTAGTTATTTTAGGGTTTTCAATTTTAAACTATTAACAAAATACTGATCTTCATATACTTAACTTATAGAACAGAAGTAGTTAATTTAGAGTTTTTAATTTTAAACTATTAACAAAATGCAGATCTTCAAGTAAATAACTTAAAGAACAAAAGTAGTTATTTTAGGGTTTTCAATTTTAAACTATTAACAAAATTCTGATCTTCAAGTAAATAACTTAAGGAACTAAAGTATTAGTTAGAAGATTTTGATTTTACATTGCTACAAAATTCTGTTCTTCAAGTAAATAACTTATAGAACAAAAGTAGTTATTTTAGGGTTTTCAATTTTAAACTATTAACAAAATACTGATCTTCATGTAAATAACTTATAGAACAGAAGTAGTTAATTTAGAGTTTTTAATTTTAAACTATTAACAAAATGCAGATCTTCAAGTAAATAACTTATAGAACAAAAGTAGTTATTTTAGGGTTTTCAATTTTAAACTATTAACAAAATTCTGATCTTCAAGTAAATAACTTAAGGAACTAAAGTATTAGTTAGAAGATTTTGATTTTAAATTGCTACAAAATTCTGTTCTACAAGTAAATAACTTATAGAACAAAAGTAGTTATTTTAGAGTTTTCAATTTTAAACTATTAACAATATTCTGATCTTCAAGTAAATAACTTATAGAACAAAAGCAGTTATTTTAGGGTTTTCAATTTTAAACTATTAACAAAATTCTGATCTTCAAGTAAATAACTTAAGGAACTAAAGTATTAGTTAGAAGATTTTGATTTTAAATTGCTACAAAATTCTGTTCTACAAGTAAATAACTTATAGAACAAAAGTAGTTATTTTAGGGTTTTCAATTTTAAACTATTAAAAAAATACTGATCTTCATGTAAATAACTTATAGAACAAAAGTAGTTATTTTAGGGTTTTCAATTTTAAACTATTAACAAAATTCTGATCTTCAAATAAATAACTTAAGGAACTAAAGTATTAGTTAGAAGATTTGGATTTTAAATTGCTACAAAATTCTGTTCTACAAGTAAATAACTTATAGAACAAAAGTAGTTATTTTAGAGTTTTCAATTTTAAACTATTAACAATATTCTGATCTTCAAGTAAATAACTAATAGAACAGAAGTAGTTAATTTAGAGTTTTTAATTTTAAACTATTAACAAAATGCAGATCTTCAAGTAAAAAACTTATAGAACAAAAGTAGTTATTTTAGGGTTTTCAATTTTAAACTATTAACAAAATACTGATTTTCATGTACTTAACTTATAGAACAGAAGTAGTTAATTTAGAGTTTTTAATTTTAAACTATTAACAAAATGCAGATCTTCAAGTAAATAACTTATAGAACAAAAGTAGTTTTTTTAGGGTTTTCAATTTTAAACTATTAGCAAAATTCTGATCTTCAAGTAAATAACTTAAAGAACTAAAGTATTAGTTAGAAGATTTTGATTTTACATTGCTACAAAATTCTGTTCTTCAAGTAAATAACTTATAGAACATAAGTAGTTATTTTAGGGTTTTCAATTTTAAACTATTAACAAAATTCTGATCTTCAAGTAAATAACTTATAGAACAGAAGTAGTTAATTTAGAGTTTTTATTTTAAACTACTAACAAAATGCAGATCTTCAAGTAAATAACTTATAGAACAAAATTAGTTATTTTAGGGTTTTCAATTTTAAACTATTATAAAATTCAGATCTTCAAGTAAATAACTTAAAGAACTAAAGTATTATTTAGAAGATTTTGACTTTACATTGCTACAAAATTCTGTTCTTCAAGTAAATAACTTATAGAACAAAAGTAGTTATTTTAGGGTTTTCAATTTTAAACTATTAACAAAATTCTGATCTTCAAGTAAATAACTTAAGGAACTAAAGTATTAGTTAGAAGATTTTGATTTTAAATTGCTACAAAATTCTGTTCTACAAGTAAATAACTTATAGAACTAAAGTAGTTATTTTAGAGTTTTCAATTTTAAACTATTAACAATATTCTGATCTTCAAGTAAATTACTTATAGAACAAACGTAGTTATTTTAGGGTTTTCAATTTTAAACTATTAACAAAATTCTGATCTTCAAGTAAATAACTTAAGGAACTAAAGTATTAGTTAGAAGATTTTGATTTTAAATTGCTACAAAATTCTGTTCTACAAGTAAATAACTTATAGAACAAAAGTAGTTATTTTAGGGTTTTCAATTTTAAACTATTAACAAAATACTGATCTTCATGTAAATAACTTATAGAACAAAAGTAGTTATTTTAGGGTTTTCAATTGTAAACTATTAACAAAATACTGATCTTCACGTAAATAACTTATAGAACAGAAGTAGTTAATTTAGAGTTTTTAATTTTAAACTATTAACAAAATGCAGATCTTCAAGTAAATAACTTATAGAACAAAAGTAGTTATTTTAGGGTTTTCAATTTTAAACTATTAACAAAATACTGATCTTCATATACTTAACTTATAGAACAGAAGTAGTTAATTTAGAGTTTTTAATTTTAAACTATTAACAAAATGCAGATCTTCAAGTAAATAACTTAAAGAACAAAAGTAGTTATTTTAGGGTTTTCAATTTTAAACTATTAGCAAATTTCTGATCTTCAAGTAAATAACTTAAAGAACTAAAGTATTAGTTAGAAGATTTTGATTTTACATTGCTACAAAATTCTGTTCTTCAAGTAAATAACTTATAGAACAAAAGTAGTTATTTTAGGGTTTTCAATTTTAAACTATTAACAAAATACTGATCTTCATGTAAATAACTTATAGAACAGAAGTAGTTAATTTAGAGTTTTTAATTTTAAACTATTAACAAAATGCAGATCTTCAAGTAAATAACTTATAGAACAAAAGTAGTTATTTTAGGGTTTTCAATTTTAAACTATTAACAAAATACTGATCTTCATATACTTAACTTATAGAACAGAAGTAGTTAATTTAGAGTTTTTAATTTTAAACTATTAACAAAATGCAGATCTTCAAGTAAATAACTTAAAGAACAAAAGTAGTTATTTTAGGGTTTTCAATTTTAAACTATTAACAAAATTCTGATCTTCAAGTAAATAACTTAAGGAACTAAAGTATTAGTTAGAAGATTTTGATTTTACATTGCTACAAAATTCTGTTCTTCAAGTAAATAACTTATAGAACAAAAGTAGTTATTTTAGGGTTTTCAATTTTAAACTATTAACAAAATACTGATCTTCATGTAAATAACTTATAGAACAGAAGTAGTTAATTTAGAGTTTTTAATTTTAAACTATTAACAAAATGCAGATCTTCAAGTAAATAACTTATAGAACAAAAGTAGTTATTTTAGGGTTTTCAATTTTAAACTATTAACAAAATTCTGATCTTCAAGTAAATAACTTAAGGAACTAAAGTATTAGTTAGAAGATTTTGATTTTAAATTGCTACAAAATTCTGTTCTACAAGTAAATAACTTATAGAACAAAAGTAGTTATTTTAGAGTTTTCAATTTTAAACTATTAACAATATTCTGATCTTCAAGTAAATAACTTATAGAACAGAAGTAGTTATTTTAGGGTTTTCAATTTTAAACTATTAACAAAATACTGATCTTCATGTAAATAACTTATAGAACAGAAGTAGTTAATTTAGAGTTTTTAATTTTAAACTATTAACAAAATGCAGATCTTCAAGTAAATAACTTATAGAACAAAAGTAGTTATTTTAGGGATTTCAATTTTAAACTATTAACAAAATTCTGATCTTCAAGTAAATAACTTAAGGAACTAAAGTATTAATTAGAAGATTTTGATTTTAAATTGCTACAAAATTCTGTTCTACAAGTAAATAATTTATAGAACTAAGGTAGTTATTTTAGAGTTTTCAATTTTAAACTATTAACAATATTCTGATCTTCAAGTAAATAACTTATAGAACAAAAGTAGTTATTTTAGGGTTTTCAATTTTAAACTATTAACAAAATTCTGATCTTCAAGTAAATAACTTAAGGAACTAAAGTATTAGTTAGAAGATTTTGATTTTAAATTGCTACAAAATTCTGTTCTACAAGTAAATAACTTATAGAACAAAAGTAGTTATTTTAGGGTTTTCAATTTTAAACTATTAACAAAATTCTGATCTTCAAGTAAATAACTTAAGGAACTAAAGTATTAGTTAGAAGATTTGGATTTTAAATTGCTTCAAAATTCTGTTCTACAAGTAAATAACTTATAGAACGAAAGTAGTTATTTTAGAGTTTTCAATTTTAAACTATTAACAATATTCTGATCTTCAAGTAAATAACTAATAGAACAGAAGTAGTTAATTTAGAGTTTTTAATTTTAAACTATTAACAAAATGCAGATCTTCAAGTAAATAACTTATAGAACAAAAGTAGTTATTTTAGGGTTTTCAATTTTAAACTATTAACAAAATACTGATTTTCATGTACTTAACTTATAGAACAGAAGTAGTTAATTTAGAGTTTTTAATTTTAAACTATTAACAAAATGCAGATCTTCAAGTAAATAACTTATAGAACAAAAGTAGTTATTTTAGGGTTTTCAATTTTAAACTATTAGCAAAATTCTGATCTTCAAGTAAATAACTTAAAGAACTAAAGTATTAGTTAGAACATTTTGATTTTACATTGCTACAAAATTCTGTTCTTCAAGTAAATAACTTATAGAACAAAAGTAGTTATTTTAGGGTTTTCAATTTTAAACTATTAACAAAATACTGATCTTCATGTAAATAACTTATAGAACAGAAGTAGTTAATTTAGAATTTTTAATTTTAAACTATTAACAAAATGCAGATCTTCAAGTAAATAACTTATAGAACAAAAGTAGTTATTTTAGGGTTTTCAATTTTAAACTATTATAAAATTCTGATCTTCAAGTAAATAACTTAAAGAACTAAAGTATTAGTTAGAAGATTTTGACTTTACATTGCTACAAAATTCTGTTCTTCAAGTAAATAACTTATAGAACAAAAGTAGTTATTTTAGGGTTTTGAATTCTAAACTATTAACAAAATTCTGATCTTCAAGTAAATAACTTAAGGAACTAAAGTATTAGTTAGAAGATTTTGATTTTAAGTTGCTACAAAATTCTGTTCTTCAAGTAAATAACTTATAGAACAGAAGTAGTTATTTTAGAGTTTTCAATTTTAAACTATTAACAAAATTCTTATCTTCAAGTAAATAACTTATAGAACAGAAGTAGTTAATTTAGAGTTTTTAATTTTAAACTACTAACAAAATGCAGATCTTCAAGTAAATAACTTATAGAACAAAAGTAGTTATTTTAGGGTTTTCAATTTTAAACTATTAGCAAAATTCTAATCTTCAAGTAAATAACTTAAAGAACTAAAGTATTAGTTAGAAGATTTTGATTTTACATTGCTACAAAATTCTGTTCTTCAAGTAAATAACTTATAGAACAAAAGTAGTTATTTTAGGGTTTTCAATTTTAAACTATTATAAAATTCTGATCTTCAAGTAAATAACTTAAAGAACTAAAGTATTAGTTAGAAGATTTTGACTTTACATTGCTACAAAATTCTGTTCTTCAAGTAAATAACTTATAGAACAAAAGTAGTTATTTTAGGGTTTTCAATTTTAAACTATTAGCAAAATTCTGATCTTCAAGTAAATAACTTAAAGAACTAAAGTATTAGTTAGAACATTTTGATTTTACATTGCTACAAAATTCTGTTCTTCAAGTAAATAACTTATAGAACAAAAGTAGTTATTTTAGGGTTTTCAATTTTAAACTATTAACAAAATACTGATCTTCATGTAAATAACTTATAGAACAGAAGTAGTTAATTTAGAATTTTTAATTTTAAACTATTAACAAAATGCAGATCTTCAAGTAAATAACTTATAGAACAAAAGTAGTTATTTTAGGGATTTCAATTTTAAACTATTAACAATATTCTGATCTTCAAGTAAATAACTTATAGAACAGAAGTAGTTATTTTAGGGTTTTCAATTTTAAACTATTAACAAAATACTGATCTTCATGTAAATAACTTATAGAACAGAAGTAGTTAATTTAGAGTTTTTAATTTTAAACTATTAACAAAATGCAGATCTTCAAGTAAATAACTTATAGAACAAAAGTAGTTATTTTAGGGATTTCAATTTTAAACTATTAACAAAATTCTGATCTTCAAGTAAATAACTTAAGGAACTAAAGTATTAATTAGAAGATTTTGATTTTAAATTGCTACAAAATTCTGTTCTACAAGTAAATAATTTATAGAACTAAGGTAGTTATTTTAGAGTTTTCAATTTTAAACTATTAACAATATTCTGATCTTCAAGTAAATAACTTATAGAACAAAAGTAGTTATTTTAGGGTTTTCAATTTTAAACTATTAACAAAATTCTGATCTTCAAGTAAATAACTTAAGGAACTAAAGTATTAGTTAGAAGATTTTGATTTTAAATTGCTACAAAATTCTGTTCTACAAGTAAATAACTTATAGAACAAAAGTAGTTATTTTAGGGTTTTCAATTTTAAACTATTAACAAAATTCTGATCTTCAAGTAAATAACTTAAGGAACTAAAGTATTAGTTAGAAGATTTGGATTTTAAATTGCTTCAAAATTCTGTTCTACAAGTAAATAACTTATAGAACGAAAGTAGTTATTTTAGAGTTTTCAATTTTAAACTATTAACAATATTCTGATCTTCAAGTAAATAACTAATAGAGCAGAAGTAGTTAATTTAGAGTTTTTAATTTTAAACTATTAACAAAATGCAGATCTTCAAGTAAATAACTTATAGAACAAAAGTAGTTATTTTAGGGTTTTCAATTTTAAACTATTAACAAAATACTGATTTTCATGTACTTAACTTATAGAACAGAAGTAGTTAATTTAGAGTTTTTAATTTTAAACTATTAACAAAATGCAGATCTTCAAGTAAATAACTTATAGAACAAAAGTAGTTATTTTAGGGTTTTCAATTTTAAACTATTAGCAAAATTCTGATCTTCAAGTAAATAACTTAAAGAACTAAAGTATTAGTTAGAACATTTTGATTTTACATTGCTACAAAATTCTGTTCTTCAAGTAAATAACTTATAGAACAAAAGTAGTTATTTTAGGGTTTTCAATTTTAAACTATTAACAAAATACTGATCTTCATGTAAATAACTTATAGAACAGAAGTAGTTAATTTAGAATTTTTAATTTTAAACTATTAACAAAATGCAGATCTTCAAGTAAATAACTTATAGAACAAAAGTAGTTATTTTAGGGTTTTCAATTTTAAACTATTATAAAATTCTGATCTTCAAGTAAATAACTTAAAGAACTAAAGTATTAGTTAGAAGATTTTGACTTTACATTGCTACAAAATTCTGTTCTTCAAGTAAATAACTTATAGAACAAAAGTAGTTATTTTAGGGTTTTGAATTCTAAACTATTAACAAAATTCTGATCTTCAAGTAAATAACTTAAGGAACTAAAGTATTAGTTAGAAGATTTTGATTTTAAGTTGCTACAAAATTCTGTTCTTCAAGTAAATAACTTATAGAACAGAAGTAGTTATTTTAGAGTTTTCAATTTTAAACTATTAACAAAATTCTTATCTTCAAGTAAATAACTTATAGAACAGAAGTAGTTAATTTAGAGTTTTTAATTTTAAACTACTAACAAAATGCAGATCTTCAAGTAAATAACTTATAGAACAAAAGTAGTTATTTTAGGGTTTTCAATTTTAAACTATTAGCAAAATTCTAATCTTCAAGTAAATAACTTAAAGAACTAAAGTATTAGTTAGAAGATTTTGATTTTACATTGCTACAAAATTCTGTTCTTCAAGTAAATAACTTATAGAACAAAAGTAGTTATTTTAGGGTTTTCAATTTTAAACTATTATAAAATTCTGATCTTCAAGTAAATAACTTAAAGAACTAAAGTATTAGTTAGAAGATTTTGACTTTACATTGCTACAAAATTCTGTTCTTCAAGTAAATAACTTATAGAACAAAAGTAGTTATTTTAGGGTTTTCAATTTTAAACTATTAGCAAAATTCTGATCTTCAAGTAAATAACTTAAAGAACTAAAGTATTAGTTAGAACATTTTGATTTTACATTGCTACAAAATTCTGTTCTTCAAGTAAATAACTTATAGAACAAAAGTAGTTATTTTAGGGTTTTCAATTTTAAACTATTAACAAAATACTGATCTTCATGTAAATAACTTATAGAACAGAAGTAGTTAATTTAGAATTTTTAATTTTAAACTATTAACAAAATGCAGATCTTCAAGTAAATAACTTATAGAACAAAAGTAGTTATTTTAGGGTTTTCAATTTTAAACTATTATAAAATTCTGATCTTCAAGTAAATAACTTAAAGAACTAAAGTATTAGTTAGAAGATTTTGACTTTACATTGCTACAAAATTCTGTTCTTCAAGTAAATAACTTATAGAACAAAAGTAGTTATTTTAGGGTTTTGAATTCTAAACTATTAACAAAATTCTGATCTTCAAGTAAATAACTTAAGGAACTAAAGTATTAGTTAGAAGATTTTGATTTTAAGTTGCTACAAAATTCTGTTCTTCAAGTAAATAACTTATAGAACAGAAGTAGTTATTTTAGAGTTTTCAATTTTAAACTATTAACAAAATTCTTATCTTCAAGTAAATAACTTATAGAACAGAAGTAGTTAATTTAGAGTTTTTAATTTTAAACTACTAACAAAATGCAGATCTTCAAGTAAATAACTTATAGAACAAAAGTAGTTATTTTAGGGTTTTCAATTTTAAACTATTAGCAAAATTCTAATCTTCAAGTAAATAACTTAAAGAACTAAAGTATTAGTTAGAAGATTTTGATTTTACATTGCTACAAAATTCTGTTCTTCAAGTAAATAACTTATAGAACAAAAGTAGTTATTTTAGGGTTTTCAATTTTAAACTATTATAAAATTCTGATCTTCAAGTAAATAACTTAAAGAACTAAAGTATTAGTTAGAAGATTTTGACTTTACATTGCTACAAAATTCTGTTCTTCAAGTAAATAACTTATAGAACAAAAGTAGTTATTTAAGGGTTTTCAATTTTAAACTATTAACAAAATTCTGATCTTCAAGTAAATAACTTAAGGAACTAAAGTATTAGTTAGAAGATTTTGATTTTAAGTTGCTACAAAATTCTGTTCTTCAAGTAAATAACTTATAGAACAGAAGTAGTTAATTTAGAGTTTTTAATTTTAAACTACTAACAAAATGCAGATCTTCAAGTAAATAACTTATAGAACAAAATTAGTTATTTTAGGGTTTTCAATTTTAAACTATTATAAAATTCTGATCTTCAAGTAAATAACTTAAAGAACTAAAGTATTAGTTAGAAGATTTTGACTTTACATTGCTACAAAATTCTGTTCTTCAAGTAAATAACTTATAGAACAAAAGTAGTTATTTTAGGGTTTTCAATTTTAAACTATTAACAAAATTCTGATCTTCAAGTAAATAACTTAAGGAACTAAAGTATTAGTTAGAAGATTTTGATTTTAAATTGCTACAAAATTCTGTTCTACAAGTAAATAACTTATAGAACTAAAGTAGTTATTTTAGAGTTTTCAATTTTAAACTATTAACAATATTCTGATCTTCAAGTAAATAACTTATAGAACAAAAGTAGTTATTTTAGGGTTTTCAATTTTAAACTATTAACAAAATTCTGATCTTCAAGTAAATAACTTAAGGAACTAAAGTATTAGTTAGAAGATTTTGATTTTAAATTGCTAAAAATTCTGTTCTACAAGTAAATAACTTATAGAACAAAAGTAGTTATTTTAGGGTTTTCAATTTTAAACTATTAACAAAATACTGATCTTCATGTAAATAACTTATAGAACAAAAGTAGTTATTTTAGGGTTTTCAATTTTAAACTATTAACAAAATACTGATCTTCAAGTAAATAACTTATAGAACAGAAGTAGTTAATTTAGAGTTTTTAATTTTAAACTATTAACAAAATGCAGATCTTCAAGTAAATAACTTATAGAACAAAAGTAGTTATTTTAGGGTTTTCAATTTTAAACTATTAACAAAATACTGATCTTCATATACTTAACTTATAGAACAGAAGTAGTTAATTTAGAGTTTTTAATTTTAAACTATTAGCAAAATTCTGATCTTCAAGTAAATAACTTAAAGAACTAAAGTATTAGTTAGAAGATTTTGATTTTACATTGCTACAAAATTCTGTTCTTCAAGTAAATAACTTATAGAACAAAAGTAGTTATTTTAGGGTTTTCAATTTTAAACTATTAAGAAAATACTTATCTTCATGTAAATAACTTATAGAACAGAAGTAGTTAATTTAGAGTTTTTAAATTTAAACTATTAACAAAATGCACATCTTCAAGTAAATAACTTATAGAACAAAAGTAGTTATTTTAGGGTTTTCAATTTTAAACTATTAACAAAATTCTGATCTTCAAGTAAATAACTTAAGGAACTAAAGTATTAGTTAGAAGATTTTGATTTTAAATTGCTACAAAATTCTGTTCTACAAGTAAATAACTTATAGAACAAAAGTAGTTATTTTAGAGTTTTCAATTTTAAACTATTAACAATATTCTGATCTTCAAGTAAATAACTTATAGAACAGAAGTAGTTATTTTAGGGTTTTCAATTTTAAACTATTAACAAAATACTGATCTTCATGTAAATAACTTATAGAACAGAAGTAGTTAATTTAGAGTTTTTAATTTTAAACTATTAACAAAATGCAGATCTTCAAGTAAATAACTTATAGAACAAAAGTAGTTATTTTAGGGTTTTCAATTTTAAACTATTAGCAAAATTCTGATCTTCAAGTAAATAACTTAAAGAACTAAAGTATTAGTGAGAAGATTTTGATTGTACATTGCTACAAAATTCTGTTCTTCAAGTAAATAACTTATAGAACAGAAGTAGTTAATTTAGAGTTTTTAATTTTAAACTACTAACAAAATGCAGATCTTCAAGTAAATAACTTATAGAACAAAATTAGTTATTTTAGAGTTTTCAATTTTAAACTATTAACAAAATTCTGATCTTCAAGTAAATAACTTATAGAACAGAAGTAGTTAATTTAGAGTTTTTAATTTTAAACTACTAACAAAATGCAGATCTTCAAGTAAATAACTTATAGAACAAAATTAGTTATTTTAGGGTTTTCAATTTTAAACTATTATAAAATTCTGATCTTCAAGTAAATAACTTAAAGAACTAAAGTATTAGTTAGAAGATTTTGACTTTACATTGCTACAAAATTCTGTTCTTCAAGTAAATAACTTAAGGAACTAAAGTATTAGTTAGAAGATTTTGATTTTAAGTTGCTACAAAATTCTGTTCTTCAAGTAAATAACTTATAGAACAAAAGTAGTTATTTTAGAGTTTTCAATTTTAAACTATTAACAAAATTCTGATCTTCAAGTAAATAACTTAAAGAACTAAAGTATTAGTTAGAAGATTTTGACTTTACATTGCTACAAAATTCTGTTCTTCAAGTAAATAACTTATAGAACAAAAGTAGTTATTTTAGGGTTTTCAATTTTAAACTATTAACAAAATTCTGATCTTCAAGTAAATAACTTAAGGAACTAAAGTATTAGTTAGAAGATTTTGATTTTAAATTGCTACAAAATTCTGTTCTACAAGTAAATAACTTATAGAACTAAAGTAGTTATTTTAGAGTTTTCAATTTTAAACTATTAACAATATTCTGATGTTCAAGTAAATAACTTATAGAACAAAAGTAGTTATTTTAGGGTTTTCAATTTTAAACTATTAACAAAATTCTGATCTTCAAGTAAATAACTTAAGGAACTAAAGTATTAGTTAGAAGATTTTGATTTTAAATTGCTAAAAATTCTGTTCTACAAGTAAATAACTTATAGAACAAAAGTAGTTATTTTAGGGTTTTCAATTTTAAACTATTAACAAAATACTGATCTTCATGTAAATAACTTATAGAACAAAAGTAGTTATTTTTGGGTTTTCAATTTTAAACTATTAACAAAATACTGATCTTCAAGTAAATAACTTATAGAACAGAAGTAGTTAATTTAGAGTTTTTAATTTTAAACTATTAACAAAATGCAGATCTTCAAGTAAATAACTTATAGAACAAAAGTAGTTATTTTAGGGTTTTCAATTTTAAACTATTAACAAATTACTAATCTTCATATACTTAACTTATAGAACAGAAGTAGTTAATTTAGAGTTTTTAATTTTAAACTATTAACAAAATGCAGATCTTCAAGTAAATAACTTATAGAACAAAAGTAGTTATTTTAGGGTTTTCAATTTTAAACTATTAACAAAATACTGATCTTCATATACTTAACTTATAGAACAGAAGTAGTTAACTTAGAGTTTTTAATTTTAAACTATTAGCAAAATTCTGATCTTCAAGTAAATAACTTAAAGAACTAAAGTATTAGTTAGAAGATTTTGATTTTACATTGCTACAAAATTCTGTTCTTCAAGTAAATAACTTATAGAACAAAAGTAGTTATTTTAGGGTTTTCAATTTTAAACTATTAAGAAAATACTTATCTTCATGTAAATAACTTATAGAACAGAAGTAGTTAATTTAGAGTTTTTAAATTTAAACTATTAACAAAATGCACATCTTCAAGTAAATAACTTATAGAACAAAAGTAGTTATTTTAGGGTTTTCAATTTTAAACTATTAACAAAATTCTGATCTTCAAGTAAATAACTTAAGGAACTAAAGTATTAGTTAGAAGATTTTGATTTTAAATTGCTACAAAATTCTGTTCTACAAGTAAATAACTTATAGAACAAAAGTAGTTATTTTAGAGTTTTCAATTTTAAACTATTAACAATATTCTGATCTTCAAGTAAATAACTTATAGAACAGAAGTAGTTATTTTAGGGTTTTCAATTTTAAACTATTAACAAAATACTGATCTTCATGTAAATAACTTATAGAACAGAAGTAGTTAATTTAGAGTTTTTAATTTTAAACTATTAACAAAATGCAGATCTTCAAGTAAACAACTTATAGAACAAAAGTAGTTATTTTAGGGTTTTCAATTATAAACTATTAGCAAAATTCTGATCTTCAAGTAAATAACTTAAAGAACTAAAGTATTAGTGAGAAGAATTTTTGTGGAATATTGCTACAAAATTCTGTTCTTCAAGTAAATAACTTATAGAACAAAAGTAGTTATTTTAGGGTTTTCAATTTTAAACTATTAACAAAATTCTGATCTTCAAGTAAATAACTTAAGGAACTAAAGTATTAGTTAGAAGATTTTGATTTTAAATTGCTACAAAATTCTGTTCTACAAGTAAATAACTTATAGAACTAAAGTAGTTATTTTAGAGTTTTCAATTTTAAACTATTAACAATATTCTGATCTTCAAGTAAATAACTTATAGAACAAAAGTAGTTATTTTAGGGTTTTCAATTTTAAACTATTAACAAAATTCTGATCTTCAAGTAAATAACTTAAGGAACTAAAGTATTAGTTAGAAGATTTTGATTTTAAATTGCTACAAAATTCTGTTCTACAAGTAAATAACTTATAGAACAAAAGTAGTTATTTTAGGGTTTTCAATTTTAAACTATTAACAAAATACTGATCTTCATGTAAATAACTAATAGAACAAAAGTAGTTATTTTAGGGTTTTCAATTTTAAACTATTAACAAAATACTGATCTTCAAGTAAATAACTTATAGAACAGAAGTAGTTAATTTAGAGTTTTTAATTTTAAACTATTAACAAAATGCAGATCTTCAAGTAAATAACTTATAGAACAAAAGTAGTTATTTTAGGGTTTTCAATTTTAAACTATTAACAAAATACTGATCTTCATATACTTAACTTATAGAACAGAAGTAGTTAATTTAGAGTTTTTAATTTTAAACTATTAACAAAATGCAGATCTTCAAGTAAATAACTTATAGAACAAAAGTAGTTATTTTAGGGTTTTCAATTTTAAACTATTAACAAAATACTGATCTTCAAGTAAATAACTTAAAGAACTAAAGTATTAGTTAGAAGATTTTGATTTTACATTGCTACAAAATTCTGTTCTACAAGTAAATAACTTATAGAACAAAAGTAGTTATTTTAGAGTTTTCAATTTTAAACTATTAACAATATTCTGATCTTCAAGTAAATAACTTATAGAACAGAAGTAGTTAATTTAGAGTTTTTAATTTTAAACTATTAACAAAATGCAGATCTTCAAGTAAATAACTTATAGAACAGAAGTAGTTAATTTAGAGTTTTTAATTTTAAACTATTAGCAAAATTCTGATCTTCAAGTAAATAACTTAAAGAACTAAAGTATTAGTTAGAAGATTTTGATTTTACATTGCTACAAAATTCTGTTCTTCAAGTAAATAACTTATAGAACAAAAGTTTTTATTTTAGGGTTTTCAATTTTAAACTATTAACAAAATACTGATCTTCATGTAAATAACTTATAGAACAGAAGTAGTTAATTTAGAGTTTTTAATTTTAAACTATTAACAAAATGCAGATCTTCAAGTAAATAACTTATAGAACAAAAGTAGTTATTTTAGGGTTTTCAATTTTAAACTATTAACAAAATTCTGATCTTCAAGTAAATAACTTAAGGAACTAAAGTATTAGTTAGGAGATTTTGATTTTAAATTGCTACAAAATTCTGTTCTACAAGTAAATAACTTATAGAACAAAAGTAGTTATTTTAGAGTTTTCAATTTTAAACTATTAACAATATTCTGATCTTCAAGTAAATAACTTATAGAACAGAAGTAGTTATTTTAGGGTTTTCAATTTTAAACTATTAACAAAATACTGATCTTCATGTAAATAACTTATAGAACAGAAGTAGTTAATTAAGAGTTTTTAATTTTAAACTATTAACAAAATGCAGATCTTCAAGTAAATAACTTATAGAACAAAAGTAGTTATTTTAGGGTTTTCAATTTTAAACTATTAGCAAAATTCTGATCTTCAAGTAAATAACTTATAGAACAGAAGTAGTTAGTTTAGGGTTTTCAATTTTAAACTATTAACAAAATACTGATCTTCATGTAAATAACTTATAGAACAGAAGTAGTTAATTAAGAGTTTTTAATTTTAAACTATTGACAAAATGCAGATCTTCAAGTAAATAACTTATAGAACAAAAGTAGTTATTTTAGGGTTTTCAATTTTAAACTATTAACAAAATACTGATCTTCATATACTTAACTTATAGAACAGAAGTAGTTAATTTAGAGTTTTTAATTTTAAACTATTAACAAAATGCAGATCTTCAAGTAAATAACTTATAGAACAAAAGTAGTTATTTTAGGGTTTTCAATTTTAAACTATTAACAAAATACTGATCTTCATATACTTAACTTATAGAACAGAAGTAGTTAATTTAGAGTTTTTAATTTTAAACTATTAACAAAATGCAGATCTTCAAGTAAATAACTTATAGAACAAAAGTAGTTATTTTAGGGTTTTCAATTTTAAACTATTAACAAAATACTGATCTTCAAGTAAATAACTTAAAGAACTAAAGTATTAGTTAGAAGATTTTGATTTTACATTGCTACAAAATTCTGTTCTACAAGTAAATAACTTATAGAACAAAAGTAGTTATTTTAGAGTTTTCAATTTTAAACTATTAACAATATTCTGATCTTCAAGTAAATAACTTATAGAACAGAAGTAGTTAATTTAGAGTTTTTAATTTTAAACTATTAACAAAATGCAGATCTTCAAGTAAATAACTTATAGAACAGAAGTAGTTAATTTAGAGTTTTTAATTTTAAACTATTAGCAAAATTCTGATCTTCAAGTAAATAACTTAAAGAACTAAAGTATTAGTTAGAAGATTTTGATTTTACATTGCTACAAAATTCTGTTCTTCAAGTAAATAACTTATAGAACAAAAGTTTTTATTTTAGGGTTTTCAATTTTAAACTATTAACAAAATACTGATCTTCATGTAAATAACTTATAGAACAGAAGTAGTTAATTTAGAGTTTTTAATTTTAAACTATTAACAAAATGCAGATCTTCAAGTAAATAACTTATAGAACAAAAGTAGTTATTTTAGGGTTTTCAATTTTAAACTATTAACAAAATTCTGATCTTCAAGTAAATAACTTAAGGAACTAAAGTATTAGTTAGGAGATTTTGATTTTAAATTGCTACAAAATTCTGTTCTACAAGTAAATAACTTATAGAACAAAAGTAGTTATTTTAGAGTTTTCAATTTTAAACTATTAACAATATTCTGATCTTCAAGTAAATAACTTATAGAACAGAAGTAGTTATTTTAGGGTTTTCAATTTTAAACTATTAACAAAATACTGATCTTCATGTAAATAACTTATAGAACAGAAGTAGTTAATTAAGAGTTTTTAATTTTAAACTATTAACAAAATGCAGATCTTCAAGTAAATAACTTATAGAACAAAAGTAGTTATTTTAGGGTTTTCAATTTTAAACTATTAGCAAAATTCTGATCTTCAAGTAAATAACTTATAGAACAGAAGTAGTTAGTTTAGGGTTTTCAATTTTAAACTATTAACAAAATACTGATCTTCATGTAAATAACTTATAGAACAGAAGTAGTTAATTAAGAGTTTTTAATTTTAAACTATTGACAAAATGCAGATCTTCAAGTAAATAACTTATAGAACAAAAGTAGTTATTTTAGGGTTTTCAATTTTAAACTATTAACAAAATACTGATCTTCATATACTTAACTTATAGAACAGAAGTAGTTAATTTAGAGTTTTTAATTTTAAACTATTAACAAAATGCAGATCTTCAAGTAAATAACTTACGGAACTAAAGTATTAGTTAGAAGATTTTGATTTTAAATTGCTACAAAATTCTGTTCTACAAGTAAATAACTTATAGAACAAAAGTAGTTATTTTAGGGTTTTCAATTTTAAACTATTAACAAAATACTGATCTTCATGTAAATAACTAATAGAACAAAAGTAGTTATTTTAGGGTTTTCAATTTTAAACTATTAACAAAATACTGATCTTCAAGTAAATAACTTATAGAACAGAAGTAGTTAATTTAGAGTTTTTAATTTTAAACTATTAACAAAATGCAGATCTTCAAGTAAATAACTTATAGAACAAAAGTAGTTATTTTAGGGTTTTCAATTTTAAACTATTAACAAAATACTGATCTTCATATACTTAACTTATAGAACAGAAGTAGTTAATTTAGAGTTTTTAATTTTAAACTATTAACAAAATGCAGATCTTCAAGTAAATAACTTATAGAACAAAAGTAGTTATTTTAGGGTTTTCAATTTTAAACTATTAACAAAATACTGATCTTCAAGTAAATAACTTAAAGAACTAAAGTATTAGTTAGAAGATTTTGATTTTACATTGCTACAAAATTCTGTTCTACAAGTAAATAACTTATAGAACAAAAGTAGTTATTTTAGAGTTTTCAATTTTAAACTATTAACAATATTCTGATCTTCAAGTAAATAACTTATAGAACAGAAGTAGTTAATTTAGAGTTTTTAATTTTAAACTATTAACAAAATGCAGATCTTCAAGTAAATAACTTATAGAACAGAAGTAGTTAATTTAGAGTTTTTAATTTTAAACTATTAGCAAAATTCTGATCTTCAAGTAAATAACTTAAAGAACTAAAGTATTAGTTAGAAGATTTTGATTTTACATTGCTACAAAATTCTGTTCTTCAAGTAAATAACTTATAGAACAAAAGTTTTTATTTTAGGGTTTTCAATTTTAAACTATTAACAAAATACTGATCTTCATGTAAATAACTTATAGAACAGAAGTAGTTAATTTAGAGTTTTTAATTTTAAACTATTAACAAAATGCAGATCTTCAAGTAAATAACTTATAGAACAAAAGTAGTTATTTTAGGGTTTTCAATTTTAAACTATTAACAAAATTCTGATCTTCAAGTAAATAACTTAAGGAACTAAAGTATTAGTTAGGAGATTTTGATTTTAAATTGCTACAAAATTCTGTTCTACAAGTAAATAACTTATAGAACAAAAGTAGTTATTTTAGAGTTTTCAATTTTAAACTATTAACAATATTCTGATCTTCAAGTAAATAACTTATAGAACAGAAGTAGTTATTTTATGGTTTTCAATTTTAAACTATTAACAAAATACTGATCTTCATGTAAATAACTTATAGAACAGAAGTAGTTAATTAAGAGTTTTTAATTTTAAACTATTAACAAAATGCAGATCTTCAAGTAAATAACTTATAGAACAAAAGTAGTTATTTTAGGGTTTTCAATTTTAAACTATTAGCAAAATTCTGATCTTCAAGTAAATAACTTATAGAACAGAAGTAGTTAGTTTAGGGTTTTCAATTTTAAACTATTAACAAAATACTGATCTTCATGTAAATAACTTATAGAACAGAAGTAGTTAATTAAGAGTTTTTAATTTTAAACTATTGACAAAATGCAGATCTTCAAGTAAATAACTTATAGAACAAAAGTAGTTATTTTAGGGTTTTCAATTTTAAACTATTAACAAAATACTGATCTTCATATACTTAACTTATAGAACAGAAGTAGTTAATTTAGAGTTTTTAATTTTAAACTATTAACAAAATGCAGATCTTCAAGTAAATAACTTACGGAACTAAAGTATTAGTTAGAAGATTTTGATTTTAAATTGCTACAAAATTCTGTTCTACAAGTAAATAACTTATAGAACAAAAGTAGTTATTTTAGAGTTTTCAATTTTAAACTATTAACAATATTCTGATCTTCATCTATATAACTTATAGAACAGAAGTAGTTATTTTAGGGTTTTCAATTTTAAACTATTAACAAAATACTGATCTTCATGTAAATAACTTATAGAACAGAAGTAGTTAATTTAGAGTTTTTAATTTTAAACTATTAACAAAATGCAGATCTTCAAGTAAATAACTTATAGAACAAAAGTAGTTATTTTAGGGTTTTCAATTTTAAACTATTAGCAAAATTCTGATCTTCAAGTAAATAACTTAAAGAACTAAAGTATTATTAGTTAGAAGATTTTGATTTTACATTGCTACAAAATTCTGTTCTTCAAGTAAATAACTTATAGAACAAAAGTAGTTATTTTAGGGTTTTCAATTTAAAACTATTAACAAAATACTGATCTTCATGTAAATAACTTATAGAACAGAAGTAGTTAATTTAGAATTTTTAATTTTAAACTCTTAACAAAATGCAGATCTTCAAGTAAATAACTTATAGAACAAAAGTAGTTTTTTTAGGGTTTTCAATTTTAAACTATTATAAAATTCTGATCTTCAAGTAAATAACTTAAAGAACTAAAGTATTAGTTAGAAGATTTTGACTTTACATTGCTACAAAATTCTGTTCTTCAAGTAAATAACTTATAGAACAAAAGTAGTTATTTTAGGGTTTTCAATTTTAAACTATTAACAAAATTCTGATCTTCAAGTAAATAACTTAAGGTTGGCGTTTCGCCTATGTTAAATATATGGACGATATGGTGTCATTGTATTTGCTTAGGAAGAAAAAGTAAGAACTTTTAGAAACCAAATTTGGAACCATTTAAAAGCTAAAAGTTGGCTCTCGGACCCTAGCTAGTTTTTATTACGATCAGAACATCGCAAATATTAAAAATTTTGCTCTTAAATTTACAATTTTTTTAACCACAAATGTAGCCATTTAATAATTTTTATAAACATTACTTTAATAAATAGAAGTATAAAAAGTAGATCACATCCAGCACACATGTTCCATCTAACTTGAAAAAAATTTTGGTAGCATTATATGCATTTTTGTAGAAACTAGAGCAAATATAAATTGATAATACAATATTTCTTCTTATGGCGAATTTACTTGAAATATTTGATAGAAATCTGCCGTATTACAAGAAAAAAAATTAAATTTTATTGTGTAATAGTTTGTCTATTTCTTCAGCAACGGCGCTGATTATAAATGCTACCAATGGTTTTAAACTTTGCTAATTGCATAATACTAGCAGGTAAAATAAGAATCATTCATAATATACGTGTGTGGGAAGGGTATGCTGATTGGGCGTTATCATACGACGGTATACGTTATCAAAGGTCAACCGTATACTATTTTTATAATATTAAATATTACGCTATATAAATAGTACAGTGCTTTCTTGAAATTATTTTGACTTCTGTGGACACGTCAGGCTTAAAGGCTGAAACTTTCAAAAATGAAGGGTTAGATGCCATATATTCATAATCCGAAGGTAATCAAAAATTAGAACCCGTAAAAGGGCGCTATTAAAAAAAAAGAGATAAGATCATTAACAGAAAGCTAATAAAATGTGAATTATTTTGATATTATTATAATTTGAAATAATTTTTGTACGAAATCCATTTCTTTTTATGTTTGAAAACTGTAAATTGTTAAGTCGCTTATGAAGAATAAAAATTTTTTAACCACCGCTAATCACTCACAAACGTTTATTTGTCCCTGATATACCGGACAAAAAATCAGCCGCCAAAAATTTATATTAGAAATAAAAATTGTATAATATTATTAAATTTTTGCGAAGTTCAATTCAAGCTCTTATGCTCTTATGCTAAGTCAGTCAATTTAATTGTGTATGTGGATGAATATAATATGATGCATTACATCATCACATGATAAAATCTTGCGAGTTTTATGTTGCGCAGGTCAGTGTTCATAGCGAGATAATAAATTACATGATAAAACAATAACACAGGTAATTAAATATTAGTAGATTCTCGGGTGTAAGGGAAGGGGATGAAATAAAACAACACGGTTATCGGCCGACTAGTTTTTAGGGAAAGAACTTTTAAAGAGAAAGAACTTTCAATATTCAGGTAATTATTTCTGTTAAATTTACAGATAATACCCCATGGTCAAGGTGGACTCTGGACATAATGCATTATTGTTTAATTGTAACTAGAGCTCGGATTTTATGCATTTGCATGTTTTTTAATATTGATATGCCAACAAATTCGTTTTGAAATCTAGACGAATTCGGCAAAAGTGAATCCAAAAATTCGGTTTTCAAAATGCATATTTTCAACGTTTGGTGCATATTTAAACAAATGTTGCATATTTGTGCATATTTGGACTACTTTTGGTAGTTTTTAAAAGATTTTTATAAAGAAAATAAAAATTATTATTATGAGGTGTTGTACCCATTTATATCCAAGTTCTAATATGCCCCAATAACTTCAGTAGACGTCGAACTACAATACATACATAAATATTCGGACACTCCTATGTTAACAATGTTAATTGGACGTTTTCAAGACATTTTTTTTATATAAAAATCGCTTTTACAGCAAAATTTTGTAGACATTTTTTGTTGCAAATTTCATTGCCTTACATTTTGTTTATATACATTTTTCTATTTTTTTGCACCGTTTCCGACTGACAGCGACTTAAACAAGACTCTGTAAAATCCAAAAAATATTATCATCTATATCTCGGAAACGGTGCGACCAAATAGAAAAATGTATATAAACAAAACTGTAGAGAATGAAATTTACAAGAAAAAATTTCATATTCATATTTTTATTATGATGCACCGTTTCCGAGATATAGATGACAATATTTTTTGGATTTTACCGAGTCTTGTTTAAGTCGCTGTCAGTCGGAAACGGTGCAACAAAATGGAAAAATGTATATAAACAAAATTTAAGGCAATGAAATTTCCAACAAAAAATGTTTACAAAATTTTGCCGTAGAAGCGATTTTTACATTAAAAAAAACGTCTTGAAATCGTCAAATTAACATTGTTAACATAGGAGTGTCCGAATATTTATGTGAGTAACTGTACGTCGTTTCGTAATACAAATATGTATTATCAAATCAAAGACAATCATTTTTGATTGACAATTTGTAAAAACATTTAGTTGTAAATATTTACCATATTATTAAAAATTAAAATGAATTAAAATTTTTTTAAAGTAATAATTTGAAAATAAAATTTATTATTAAAATTATTATTTTTTACGAATCTAAAATAATCTATAAAAATTATAAAAACATTTTTTTAGTTTGCATATCGATGCATATATTACCTTTTTTCATCAATTTTAGTGCATATTTTACAAAACTTCGGTGCATATATACGCGCATATTTTCAAGTATTTTGGTGCATATAATCCGAGCTCTAATTATAACAATCGGTTTATTAAAACAGAGTTTTATTCAACAAAAACTATTAATTATATAAATAAAAATTCGTTAAAAAATATTATTTTTAAGTTAATAATTACTCAATATTAGGAAAACATAATATAGAGTTATAAAAATTATTAAAACTTTAATATTATGAACTGATATAATAATTCATCGTAAAGTATGTATAATATTATAATCACTGCAATAAGCACATGGTATAATATTATTATTACCATGCATTTCTATTTTGAGAAACAAGATAAAACTAGCTAAGTTTCAATTAATTCTTGGTAAGTAGCAAAGAAAAAATAGTTCAGCTTTTATTAACAGGGCACCGCCACTTTCTTTTTAATTATTCTGAAATAAAGTGCGAGGTGATCGCCCACGCTAGTGACGCCCCCCTTAAGGAAATAAAGTATTAGTTAGAAGATTTTGATTTTAAGTTGTTACAAAATTCTGTTCTTCAAGTAAATAACTTATAGAACAAAAGTAGTTATTTTAGAATTTTCAATTTTAAACTATTAACAAAATTCTGATCTTCAAGTAAATAACTTATAGAACAGAAGTAGTTAATTTAGAGTTTTTAATTTTAAACTACTAACAAAATGCAGATCTTCAAGTAAATAACTTATAGAACAAAAGTAGTTATTTTAGGGTTTTCAATTTTAAACTATTAGCAAAATTCTGATCTTCAAGTAAATAACTTAAAGAACTAAAGTATTAGTTAGAAGATTTTGATTTTACATTGCTACAAAATTCTGTTCTTCAAGTAAATAACTTATAGAACAAAAGTAGTTATTTTAGGGTTTTCAATTTTAAACTATTAACAAAATACTGATCTTCATGTAAATAACTTATAGAACAGAAGTAGTTAATTTAGAATTTTTAATTTTAAACTATTAACAAAATGCAGATCTTGAAGTAAATAACTTATAGAACAAAAGTAGTTATTTTAGGGTTTTCAATTTTAAACTATTATAAAATTCTGATCATCAAGTAAATAACTTAAAGAACTAAAGTATTAATTAGAAGATTTTGACTTTACATTGCTACAAAATTCTGTTCTTCAAGTAAATAACTTATAGAACAAAAGTAGTTATTTAAGGGTTTTCAATTTTAAACTATTAACAACATTCTGATCTTCAAGTAAATAACTTAAGGAACTAAAGTATTAGTTAGAAGATTTTGATTTTAAGTTGCTACAAAATTCTGTTCTTCAAGTAAATAACTTATAGAACAAAAGTAGTTATTTTAGAGTTTTCAATTTTAAACTATTAACAATATTCTGATCTTCATCTATATAACTTATAGAACAGAAGTAGTTATTTTAGGGTTTTCAATTTTAAACTATTAACAAAATACTGATCTTCATGTAAATAACTTATAGAACAGAAGTAGTTAATTTAGAGTTTTTAATTTTAAACTATTAACAAAATGCAGATCTTCAAGTAAATAACTTATAGAACAAAAGTAGTTATTTTAGGGTTTTCAATTTTAAACTATTAGCAAAATTCTGATCTTCAAGTATATAACTTAAAGAACTAAAGTATTAGTTAGAAGATTTTGATTTTACATTGCTACAAAATTCTGTTCTTCAAGTAAATAACTTATAGAACAAAAGTAGTTATTTTAGGGTTTTCAATTTTAAACTATTAACAAAATACTGATCTTCATGTAAATAACTTATAGAACAGAAGTAGTTAATTTAGAATTTTTAATTTTAAATTCTTAACAAAATGCAGATCTTCAAGTAAATAACTTATAGAACAAAAGTAGTTATTTTAGGGTTTTCAATTTTAAACTATTATAAAATTCTGATCTTCAAGTAAATAACTTAAAGAACTAAAGTATTAGTTAGAAGATTTTGACTTTACATTGCTACAAAATTCTGTTCTTCAAGTAAATAACTTATAGAACAAAAGTAGTTATTTTAGGGTTTTCAATTTTAAACTATTAACAAAATTCTGATCTTCAAGTAAATAACTTAAGGAACTAAAGTATTAGTTAGAAGATTTTGATTTTAAGTTGTTACAAAATTCTGTTCTTCAAGTAAATAACTTATAGAACAAAAGTAGTTATTTTAGAGTTTTCAATTTTAAACTATTAACAAAATTCTGATCTTCAAGTAAATAACTTATAGAACAGAAGTAGTTAATTTAGAGTTTTTAATTATAAACTACTAACAAAATGCAGATCTTCAAGTAAATAACTTATAGAACAAAAGTAGTTATTTTAGGGTTTTCAATTTTAAACTATTAGCAAAATTCTGATCTTCAAGTAAATAACTTAAAGAACTAAAGTATTAGTTAGAAGATTTTGATTTTACATTGCTACAAAATTCTGTTCTTCAAGTAAATAACTTATAGAACAAAAGTAGTTATTTTAGGGTTTTCAATTTTAAACTATTAACAAAATACTGATCTTCAAGTAAATAACTTATAGAACAAAAGTAGTTAATTTAGAATTTTTAATTTTAAACTATTAACAAAATGCAGATCTTGAAGTAAATAACTTATAGAACAAAAGTAGTTATTTTAGGGTTTTCAATTTTAAACTATTATAAAATTCTGATCATCAAGTAAATAACTTAAAGAACTAAAGTATTAGTTAGAAGATTTTGACTTTACATTGCTACAAAATTCTGTTCTTCAAGTAAATAACTTATAGAACAAAAGTAGTTATTTAAGGGTTTTCAATTTTAAACTATTAACAACATTCTGATCTTCAAGTAAATAACTTAAGGAACTAAAGTATTAGTTAGAAGATTTTGATTTTAAGTTGCTACAAAATTCTGTTCTTCAAGTAAATAACTTATAGAACAAAAGTAGTTATTTTAGAGTTTTCAATTTTAAACTATTATCAAAATTCTGATCTTCAAGTAAATAACTTATAGAACAGAAGTAGTTAATTTAGAGTTTTTAATTTTAAACTACTAACAAAATGCAGATCTTCAAGTAAATAACTTATAGAACAAAATTAGTTATTTTAGGGTTTTCAATTTTAAACTATTATAAAATTCTGATCTTCAAGTAAATAACTTAAAGAACTAAAGTATTAGTTAGAAGATTTTGACTTTACATTGCTACAAAATTCTGTTCTTCAAGTAAATAACTTATAGAACAAAAGTAGTTATTTTAGGGTTTTCAATTTTAAACTATTAACAAAATTCTGATCTTCAAGTAAATAACTTAAGGAACTAAAGTATTAGTTAGAAGATTTTGATTTTAAATTGCTACAAAATTCTGTTCTACAAGTAAATAACTTATAGAACTAAAGTAGTTATTTTAGAGTTTTCAATTTTAAACTATTAACAATATTCTGATCTTCAAGTAAATAACTTATAGAACAAAAGTAGTTATTTTAGGGTTTTCAATTTTAAACTATTAACAAAATTCTGATCTTCAAGTAAATAACTTAAGGAACTAAAGTATTAGTTAGAAGATTTTGATTTTAAATTGCTACAAAATTCTGTTCTACAAGTAAATAACTTATAGAACAAAAGTAGTTATTTTAGGGTTTTCAATTTTAAACTATTAACAAAATACTGATCTTCATGTAAATAACTTATAGAACAGAAGTAGTTAATTTAGAGTTTTTAATTTTAAACTATTAACAAAATTCTGTTCTTCAAGTAAATAACTTATAGAACAAAAGTAGTTATTTTAGGGTTTTCAATTTTAAACTATTAACAAATTACTGATCTTCATATACTTAACTTATAGAACAGAAGTAGTTAATTTAGAGTTTTTAATTTTAAACTATTAACAAAATCCTGATCTTCAAGTAAATAACTTAAGGAACTAAAGTATTAGTTAGAAGATTTTGATTTTAAATTGCTACAAAATTCTGTTCTACAAGTAAATAACATATAGAACTAAAGTAGTTATTTTAGAGTTTTCAATTTTAAACTATTAACAATATTCTGATCTTCAAGTAAATAACTTATAGAACAAAAGTAGTTATTTTAGGGTTTTCAATTTTAAACTATTAACAAAATCCTGATCTTCAAGTAAATAACTTAAAGAACTAAAGTATTAGTTAAAAGATTTTGATTTTAAATTGCTACAAAATTCTGTTCTACAAGTAAATAACTTATAGAACAAAAGTAGTTATTTTAGAGTTTTCAATTTTAAACTATTAACAATATTCTGATCTTCAAGTAAATAACTTATAGAACAGAAGTAGTTATTTTAGGGTTTTCAATTTTAAACTATTAACAAAATACTGATCTTCATGTAAATAACTTATAGAACAGAAGTAGTTAATTTAGAGTTTTTAATTTTAAACTATTAACAAAATGCAGATTTTCAAGTAAATAACTTATAGAACAAAAGTAGTTATTTTAGGGTTTTCAATTTTAAACTATTAACAAAATTCTGATCTTCAAGTAAATAACTTAAGGAACTAAAGTATTAGTTAGAAGATTTTGATTTTAAATTGCTAAAAATTCTGTTCTACAAGTAAATAACTTATAGAACAAAAGTAGTTATTTTAGGGTTTTCAATTTTAAACTATTAACAAAATACTGATCTTCATGTAAATAACTTATAGAACAAAAGTAGTTATTTTAGGGTTTTCAATTTTAAACTATTAACAAAATACTGATCTTCATGTAAATAACTTATAGAACAAAAGTAGTTATTTTAGGGTTTTCAATTTTAAACTATTAACAAAATACTGATCTTCATGTAAATAACTTATAGAACAGAAGTAGTTAATTTAGAATTTTTAATTTTAAACTATTAACAAAATGCAGATCTTCAAGTAAATAACTTATAGAACAAAAGTAGTTATTTTAGGGTTTTCAATTTCAAACTATTATAAAATTCTGATCTTCAAGTAAATAACTTAAAGAACTAAAGTATTAGTTAGAAGATTTTGACTTTACATTGCTACAAAATTCTGTTCTTCAAGTAAATAACTTATAGAACAAAAGTAGTTATTTAAGGGTTTTCAATTTTAAACTATTAACAAAATTCTGATCTTCAAGTAAATAACTTAAGGAACTAAAGTATTAGTTAGAAGATTTTGATTTTAAGTTGCTACAAAATTCTGTTCTTCAAGTAAATAACTTATAGAACAAAAGTAGTTATTTTAGAGTTTTCAATTTTAAACTATTAACAAAATTCTGATCTTCAAGTAAATAACTTATAGAACAGAAGTAGTTAATTTAGAGTTTTTAATTTTAAACTACTAACAAAATGCAGATCTTCAAGTAAATAACTTAAGGAACTAAAGTATTAGTTAGAAGATTTTGATTTTAAATTGCTACAAAATTCTGTTCTACAAGTAAATAACATATAGAACTAAAGTAGTTATTTTAGAGTTTTCAATTTTAAACTATTAACAATATTCTGATCTTCAAGTAAATAACTTATAGAACAAAAGTAGTTATTTTAGGGTTTTCAATTTTAAACTATTAACAAAATCCTGATCTTCAAGTAAATAACTTAAAGAACTAAAGTATTAGTTAAAAGATTTTGATTTTAAATTGCTACAAAATTCTGTTCTACAAGTAATTAACTTATAGAACAAAAGTAGTTATTTTAGAGTTTTCAATTTTAAACTATTAACAATATTCTGATCTTCAAGTAAATAACTTATAGAACAGAAGTAGTTATTTTAGGGTTTTCAATTTTAAACTATTAACAAAATACTGATCTTCATGTAAATAACTTATAGAACAGAAGTAGTTAATTTAGAGTTTTTAATTTTAAACTATTAACAAAATGCAGATTTTCAAGTAAATAACTTATAGAACAAAAGTAGTTATTTTAGGGTTTTCAATTTTAAACTATTAACAAAATTCTGATCTTCAAGTAAATAACTTAAGGAACTAAAGTATTAGTTAGAAGATTTTGATTTTAAATTGCTAAAAATTCTGTTCTACAAGTAAATAACTTATAGAACAAAAGTAGTTATTTTAGGGTTTTCAATTTTAAACTATTAACAATATTCTGATCTTCAAGTAAATAACTTATAGAACAAAAGTAGTTATTTTAGGGTTTTCAATTTTAAACTATTAACAAAATTCTGATCTTCAAGTAAATAACTTAAGGAACTAAAGTATTAGTTAGAAGATTTTGATTTTAAATTGCTAAAAATTCTGTTCTCCAAGTAAATAACTTATAGAACAGAAGTAGTTATTTTAGGGTTTTCAATTTTAAACTATTAACAAAATACTGATCTTCATGTAAATAACTTATAGAACAAAAGTAGTTATTTTAGGGTTTTCAATTTTAAACTATTAACAAAATACTGATCTTCATGTAAATAACTTATAGAACAAAAGTAGTTATTTTAGGGTTTTCAATTTTAAACTATTAACAAAATACTGATCTTCATGTACATAACTTATAGAACAGAAGTAGTTAATTTAGAATTTTTAATTTTAAACTATTAACAAAATGCAGATCTTCAAGTAAATAACTTATAGAACAAAAGTAGTTATTTTAGGGTTTTCAATTTCAAACTATTATAAAATTCTGATCTTCAAGTAAATAACTTAAAGAACTAAAGTATTAGTTAGAAGATTTTGACTTTACATTGCTACAAAATTCTGTTCTTCAAGTAAATAACTTATAGAACAAAAGTAGTTATTTAAGGGTTTTCAATTTTAAACTATTAACAAAATTCTGATCTTCAAGTAAATAACTTAAGGAACTAAAGTATTAGTTAGAAGATTTTGATTTTAAGTTGCTACAAAATTCTGTTCTTCAAGTAAATAACTTATAGAACAAAAGTAGTTATTTTAGAGTTTTCAATTTTAAACTATTAACAAAATTCTGATCTTCAAGTAAATAACTTATAGAACAGAAGTAGTTAATTTAGAGTTTTTAATTTTAAACTACTAACAAAATGCAGATCTTCAAGTAAATAACTTAAAGAACTAAAGTATTAGTTAGAAGATTTTGACTTTACATTGCTACAAAATTCTGTTCTTCAAGTAAATAACTTATAGAACAAAAGTAGTTATTTTAGGGTTTTCAATTTTAAACTATTAACAAAATTCTGATCTTCAAGTAAATAACTTAAGGAACTAAAGTATTAGTTAGAAGATTTTGATTTTAAATTGCTACAAAATTCTGTTCTACAAGTAAATAACTTATAGAACTAAAGTAGTTATTTTAGAGTTTTCAATTTTAAACTATTAACAATATTCTGATCTTCAAGTAAATAACTTATAGAACAAAAGTAGTTATTTTAGGGTTTTCAATTTTAAACTATTAACAAAATTCTGATCTTCAAGTAAATAACTTAAGGAACTAAAGTATTAGTTAGAAGATTTTGATTTTAAATTGCTAAAAATTCTGTTCTACAAGTAAATAACTTATAGAACAAAAGTAGTTATTTAAGGGTTTTCAATTTTAAACTATTAACAAATTACTGATCTTCATATACTTAGCTTATAGAACAGAAGTAGTTAATTTAGAGTTTTTAATTTTAAACTATTAACAAAATGCAGATCTTCAAGTAAATATTTTATAGAACAAAAGTAGTTATTTTAGGGTTTTCAATTTTAAACTATTAACAAAATACTGATCTTCATATACTTAACTTATAGAATAGAAGTAGTTAATTTAGAGTTTTTAATTTTAAACTATTAGCAAAATTCTGATCTTCAAGTAAATAACTTATAGAACAAAAGTAGTTATTTTAGGGTTTTCAATTTTAAACTATTAACAAAATCCTGATCTTCAAGTAAATAACTTAAAGAACTAAAGTATTAGTTAAAAGATTTTGATTTTAAATTGCTACAAAATTCTGTTCTACAAGTAAATAACTTATAGAACAAAAGTAGTTATTTTAGAGTTTTCAATTTTAAACTATTAACAATATTCTGATCTTCAAGTAAATAACTTATAGAACAGAAGTAGTTATTTTAGGGTTTTCAATTTTAAACTATTAACAAAATACTGATCTTCATGTAAATAACTTATAGAACAGAAGTAGTTAATTTAGAGTTTTTAATTTTAAACTATTAACAAAATGCAGATTTTCAAGTAAATAACTTATAGAACAAAAGTAGTTATTTTAGGGTTTTCAATTTTAAACTATTAACAAAATTCTGATCTTCAAGTAAATAACTTAAGGAACTAAAGTAGTTATTTTAGGGTTTTCAATTTTAAACTATTAACAAAATACTGATCTTCATGTAAATAACTTATAGAACAAAAGTAGTTATTTTAGGGTTTTCAATTTTAAACTATTAACAAAATACTGATCTTCATGTAAATAACTTATAGAACAGAAGTAGTTAATTTAGAATTTTTAATTTTAAACTATTAACAAAATGCAGATCTTCAAGTAAATAACTTATAGAACAAAAGTAGTTATTTTAGGGTTTTCAATTTCAAACTATTATAAAATTCTGATCTTCAAGTAAATAACTTAAAGAACTAAAGTATTAGTTAGAAGATTTTGACTTTACATTGCTACAAAATTCTGTTCTTCAAGTAAATAACTTATAGAACAAAAGTAGTTATTTAAGGGTTTTCAATTTTAAACTATTAACAAAATTCTGATCTTCAAGTAAATAACTTAAGGAACTAAAGTATTAGTTAGAAGATTTTGATTTTAAGTTGCTACAAAATTCTGTTCTTCAAGTAAATAACTTATAGAACAAAAGTAGTTATTTTAGAGTTTTCAATTTTAAACTATTAACAAAATTCTGATCTTCAAGTAAATAACTTATAGAACAGAAGTAGTTAATTTAGAGTTTTTAATTTTAAACTACTAACAAAATGCAGATCTTCAAGTAAATAACTTAAGGAACTAAAGTATTAGTTAGAAGATTTTGATTTTAAATTGCTACAAAATTCTGTTCTACAAGTAAATAACATATAGAACTAAAGTAGTTATTTTAGAGTTTTCAATTTTAAACTATTAACAATATTCTGATCTTCAAGTAAATAACTTATAGAACAAAAGTAGTTATTTTAGGGTTTTCAATTTTAAACTATTAACAAAATTCTGATCTTCAAGTAAATAACTTAAAGAACTAAAGTATTAGTTAAAAGATTTTGATTTTAAATTGCTACAAAATTCTGTTCTACAAGTAAATAACTTATAGAACAAAAGTAGTTATTTTAGAGTTTTCAATTTTAAACTATTAACAATATTCTGATCTTCAAGTAAATAACTTATAGAACAGAAGTAGTTATTTTAGGGTTTTCAATTTTAAACTATTAACAAAATACTGATCTTCATGTAAATAACTTAAAGAACAGAAGTAGTTAATTTAGAGTTTTTAATTTTAAACTATTAACAAAATGCAGATTTTCAAGTAAATAACTTATAGAACAAAAGTAGTTATTTTAGGGTTTTCAATTTTAAACTATTAACAAAATTCTGATCTTCAAGTAAATAACTTAAGGAACTAAAGTATTAGTTAGAAGATTTTGATTTTAAATTGCTAAAAATTCTGTTCTACAAGTAAATAACTTATAGAACAAAAGTAGTTATTTTAGGGTTTTCAATTTTAAACTATTAACAATATTCTGATCTTCAAGTAAATAACTTATAGAACAAAAGTAGTTATTTTAGGGTTTTCAATTTTAAACTATTAACAAAATTCTGATCTTCAAGTAAATAACTTAAGGAACTAAAGTATTAGTTAGAAGATTTTGATTTTAAATTGCTAAAAATTCTGTTCTCCAAGTAAATAACTTATAGAACAGAAGTAGTTATTTTAGGGTTTTCAATTTTAAACTATTAACAAAATACTGATCTTCATGTAAATAACTTATAGAACAAAAGTAGTTATTTTAGGGTTTTCAATTTTAAACTATTAACAAAATACTGATCTTCATGTAAATAACTAATAGAACAAAAGTAGTTATTTTAGGGTTTTCAATTTTAAACTATTAACAAAATACTGATCTTCATGTAAATAACTTATAGAACAAAAGTAGTTATTTTAGGGTTTTCAATTTTAAACTATTAACAAAATACTGATCTTCATGTAAATAACTTATAGAACAGAAGTAGTTAATTTAGAATTTTTAATTTTAAACTATTAACAAAATGCAGATCTTCAAGTAAATAACTTATAGAACAAAAGTAGTTATTTTAGGGTTTTCAATTTCAAACTATTATAAAATTCTGATCTTCAAGTAAATAACTTAAAGAACTAAAGTATTAGTTAGAAGATTTTGACTTTACATTGCTACAAAATTCTGTTCTTCAAGTAAATAACTTATAGAACAAAAGTAGTTATTTAAGGGTTTTCAATTTTAAACCATTAACAAAATTCTGATCTTCAAGTAAATAACTTAAGGAACTAAAGTATTAGTTAGAAGATTTTGATTTTAAGTTGCTACAAAATTCTGTTCTTCAAGTAAATAACTTATAGAACAAAAGTAGTTATTTTAGAGTTTTCAATTTTAAACTATTAACAAAATTCTGATCTTCAAGTAAATAACTTATAGAACAGAAGTAGTTAATTTAGAGTTTTTAATTTTAAACTACTAACAAAATGCAGATCTTCAAGTAAATAACTTAAGGAACTAAAGTATTAGTTAGAAGATTTTGATTTTAAATTGCTACAAAATTCTGTTCTACAAGTAAATAACATATAGAACTAAAGTAGTTATTTTAGAGTTTTCAATTTTAAACTATTAACAATATTCTGATCTTCAAGTAAATAACTTATAGAACAAAAGTAGTTATTTTAGGGTTTTCAATTTTAAACTATTAACAAAATCCTGATCTTCAAGTAAATAACTTAAAGAACTAAAGTATTAGTTAAAAGATTTTGATTTTAAATTGCTACAAAATTCTGTTCTACAAGTAAATAACTTATAGAACAAAAGTAGTTATTTTAGAGTTTTCAATTTTAAACTATTAACAATATTCTGATCTTCAAGTAAATAACTTATAGAACAGAAGTAGTTATTTTAGGGTTTTCAATTTTAAACTATTAACAAAATACTGATCTTCATGTAAATAACTTATAGAACAGAAGTAGTTAATTTAGAGTTTTTAATTTTAAACTATTAACAAAATGCAGATTTTCAAGTAAATAACTTATAGAACAAAAGTAGTTATTTTAGGGTTTTCAATTTTAAACTATTAACAAAATTCTGATCTTCAAGTAAATAACTTAAGGAACTAAAGTATTAGTTAGAAGATTTTGATTTTAAATTGCTAAAAATTCTGTTCTACAAGTAAATAACTTATAGAACAAAAGTAGTTATTTTAGGGTTTTCAATTTTAAACTATTAACAATATTCTGATCTTCAAGTAAATAACTTATAGAACAAAAGTAGTTATTTTAGGGTTTTCAATTTTAAACTATTAACAAAATTCTGATCTTCAAGTAAATAACTTAAGGAACTAAAGTATTAGTTAGAAGATTTTGATTTTAAATTGCTAAAAATTCTGTTCTCCAAGTAAATAACTTATAGAACAGAAGTAGTTATTTTAGGGTTTTCAATTTTAAACTATTAACAAAATACTGATCTTCATGTAAATAACTTATAGAACAAAAGTAGTTATTTTAGGGTTTTCAATTTTAAACTATTAACAAAATACTGATCTTCATGTAAATAACTTATAGAACAAAAGTAGTTATTTTAGGGTTTTCAATTTTAAACTATTAACAAAATACTGATCTTCATGTAAATAACTTATAGAACAGAAGTAGTTAATTTAGAATTTTTAATTTTAAACTATTAACAAAATGCAGATCTTCAAGTAAATAACTTATAGAACAAAAGTAGTTATTTTAGGGTTTTCAATTTCAAACTATTATAAAATTCTGATCTTCAAGTAAATAACTTAAAGAACTAAAGTATTAGTTAGAAGATTTTGACTTTACATTGCTACAAAATTCTGTTCTTCAAGTAAATAACTTATAGAACAAAAGTAGTTATTTAAGGGTTTTCAATTTTAAACTATTAACAAAATTCTGATCTTCAAGTAAATAACTTAAGGAACTAAAGTATTAGTTAGAAGATTTTGATTTTAAGTTGCTACAAAATTCTGTTCTTCAAGTAAATAACTTATAGAACAAAAGTAGTTATTTTAGAGTTTTCAATTTTAAACTATTAACAAAATTCTGATCTTCAAGTAAATAACTTATAGAACAGAAGTAGTTAATTTAGAGTTTTTAATTTTAAACTACTAACAAAATGCAGATCTTCAAGTAAATAACTTATAGAACAAAATTAGTTATTTTAGGGTTTTCAATTTTAAACTATTATAAAATTCTGATCTTCAAGTAAATAACTTAAAGAACTAAAGTATTAGTTAGAAGATTTTGACTTTACATTGCTACAAAATTCTGTTCTTCAAGTAAATAACTTATAGAACAAAAGTAGTTATTTTAGGGTTTTCAATTTTAAACTATTAACAAAATTCTGATCTTCAAGTATATAACTTAAGGAACTAAAGTATTAGTTAGAAGATTTTGATTTTAAATTGCTACAAAATTCTGTTCTACAAGTAAATAACTTATAGAACTAAAGTAGTTATTTTAGAGTTTTCAATTTTAAACTATTAACAATATTCTGATCTTCAAGTAAATAACTTATAGAACAAAAGTAGTTATTTTAGGGTTTTCAATTTTAAACTATTAACAAAATTCTGATCTTCAAGTAAATAACTTAAGGAACTAAAGTATTAGTTAGAAGATTTTGATTTTAAATTGCTAAAAATTCTGTTCTACAAGTAAATAACTTATAGAACAAAAGTAGTTATTTTAGGGTTTTCAATTTTAAACTATTAACAAAATACTGATCTTCAAGTAAATAACTTATAGAACAGAAGTAGTTAATTTAGAGTTTTTAATTTTAAACTATTAACAAAATGCAGATCTTCAAGTAAATAACTTATAGAACAAAAGTAGTTATTTTAGGGTTTTCAATTTTAAACTATTAACAAATTACTGATCTTCATATACTTAGCTTATAGAACAGAAGTAGTTAATTTAGAGTTTTTAATTTTAAACTATTAACAAAATGCAGATCTTCAAGTAAATATTTTATAGAACAAAAGTAGTTATTTTAGGGTTTTCAATTTTAAACTATTAACAAAATACTGATCTTCATATACTTAACTTATAGAATAGAAGTAGTTAATTTAGAGTTTTTAATTTTAAACTATTAGCAAAATTCTGATCTTCAAGTAAATAACTTAAAGAACTAAAGTATTAGTTAGAAGATTTTGATTTTACATTGCTACAAAATTCTTTTCTTCAAGTAAATAACTTATAGAACAAAAGTAGTTATTTTAGGGTTTTCAATTTTAAACTATTAAGAAAATACTTATCTTCATGTAAATAACTTATAGAACAGAAGTAGTTAATTTAGAGTTTTTAAATTTAAACTATTAACAAAATGCACATCTTCAAGTAAATAACTTATAGAACAAAAGTAGTTATTTTAGGGTTTTCAATTTTAAACTATTAACAAAATTCTGATCTTCAAGTAAATAACTTAAGGAACTAAAGTATTAGTTAGAAGATTTTGATTTTAAATTGCTACAAAATTCTGTTCTACAAGTAAATAACTTATAGAACAAAAGTAGTTATTTTAGAGTTTTCAATTTTAAACTATTAACAATATTCTGATCTTCAAGTAAATAACTTATAGAACAGAAGTAGTTATTTTAAGGTTTTCAATTTTAAACTATTAACAAAATACTGATCTTCATGTAAATAACTTATAGAACAGAAGTAGTTAATTTAGAGTTTTTAATTTTAAACTATTAACAAAATGCAGATCTTCAAGTAAATAACTTATAGAACAAAAGTAGTTGTTTTAGGGTTTTCAATTTTAAACTATTAGCAAAATTCTGATCTTCAAGTAAATAACTTAAAGAACTAAAGTATTAGTGAGAAGATTTTGATTGTACATTGCTACAAAATTCTGTTCTTCAAGTAAATAACTTATAGAACAAAAGTAGTTATTTTAGGGTTTTCAATTTTAAACTATTAACAAAATTCTGATCTTCAAGTAAATAACTTAAGGAACTAAAGTATTAGTTAGAAGATTTTGATTTTAAATTGCTACAAAATTCTGTTCTACAAGTAAATATCTTATAGAACTAAAGTAGTTATTTTAGAGTTTTAAATTTTAAACTATTAACAATATTCTGATCTTCAAGTAAATAACTTATAGAACAAAAGTAGTTATTTTAGGGTTTTCAATTTTAAACTATTAACAAAATTCTGATCTTCAAGTAAATAACTTAAGGAACTAAAGTATTAGTTAGAAGATTTTGATTTTAAATTGCTACAAAATTCTGTTCTACAAGTAAATAACTTATAGAACAAAAGTAGTTATTTTAGGGTTTTCAATTTTAAACTATTAACAAAATACTGATCTTCATGTAAATAACTAATAGAACAAAAGTAGTTATTTTAGGGTTTTCAATTTTAAACTATTAACAAAATACTGATCTTCAAGTAAATAACTTATAGAACAGAAGTAGTTAATTTAGAGTTTTTAATTTTAAACTATTAACAAAATGCAGATCTTCAAGTAAATAACTTATAGAACAAAAGTAGTTATTTTAGGGTTTTCAATTTTAAACTATTAACAAAATACTGATCTTCATATACTTAACTTATAGAACAGAAGTAGTTAATTTAGAGTTTTTAATTTTAAACTATTAACAAAATGCAGATCTTCAAGTAAATAACTTATAGAACAAAAGTAGTTATTTTAGGGTTTTCAATTTTAAACTATTAACAAAATACTGATCTTCAAGTAAATAACTTAAAGAACTAAAGTATTAGTTAGAAGATTTTGATTTTACATTGCTACAAAATTCTGTTCTACAAGTAAATAACTTATAGAACAAAAGTAGTTATTTTAGAGTTTTCAATTTTAAACTATTAACAATATTCTGATCTTCAAGTAAATAACTTATAGAACAGAAGTAGTTAATTTAGAGTTTTTAATTTTAAACTATTAACAAAATGCAGATCTTCAAGTAAATAACTTATAGAACAGAAGTAGTTAATTTAGAGTTTTTAATTTTAAACTATTAGCAAAATTCTGATCTTCAAGTAAATAACTTAAAGAACTAAAGTATTAGTTAGAAGATTTTGATTTTACATTGCTACAAAATTCTGTTCTTCAAGTAAATAACTTATAGAACAAAAGTAGTTATTTTAGGGTTTTCAATTTTAAACTATTAACAAAATACTGATCTTCATGTAAATAATTTATAGAACAGAAGTAGTTAATTTAGAGTTTTTAATTTTAAACTATTGTTACGACCTTTTGGTCGTGGGGGTTTTATTGTAGCTCAGATTAATCAATTAAAGTCACGACAGGAGTTTAAACAATTATAATGACGCATAATAAAACATACAATAATTACAATTAAGTCTTACCCTAAAAGGCTGAGGGAGGATTGGATCACCAACATGACGGACATAGGTTTCAGCGGTAATCCCTACTCGCACTTCACCCACGGCTGACTGCCGATTTTCCGACTTACCGCCCTTTTTGTTGTAATCCTCCCTCTTAATCTTAATTCTACTAATTATAATTCTTATTGGTTATTGTTGGATTCATATTATTGGTTTATCGATTAAGTTGATTCATCGGGGCAATGTTCCGTTTACAATTTTAATGATCAATCAATCACACAGGATATAGAATATATTTTGTTATAGTAATTATAAATTTAGTTCTATACCGTGTGATTGATTTTTACGTGACATTACCCCCTCGCCGGCAAAAGCGGCTGGCCCAAGGCGCTAAAATTGACTGATCAACAACCAGTTGAACCAATAACATTAAAAGAACAATGATAAAGCAAAACTACTACCAAATCAAACGAAAAAAAAAAACATAAAATAAAAAAAATTCGGCTTACAATTGTAATTGTAAAGATAATTTATAAATAAAATATAGATATAATATGTATATGAGAACAACAAAAACAATAGTTTTTCAAAAATAAATCAATAGAAAATTAAAATTAAATATATATAATAACTAATTAAAGTTTTATAAGACAACTTATAATTGCAACAGGAAAAAAAAAATAAAATAATTCCCGACAAAACAAAAAAAATTTTTTTTACATTGAAGATATAAATCGGAAAAAACAAAAAAATTTTATTTGAAGAATTAAAATTTTGTTCCAAAAATTTTTCAGTTAGTTCAAGGGTCGTATTATCCAGGGTATATTTTTAAGCGCATAGGCCGTACTCCAGTGGTAAAATACTTCCTCATTCAGAAAAAAAAGTGTTTGTTATCAGTGCAATCAAACAATCCAAGGTAAGTATACAATAAATTATACTCACAAGATGTTTATTTAAAATTCCTTACTACGTCTCTGCAAAATATAGTTAAATGTATTATTTACTATTTATAGCGAGCGATTTGCTTATTTTGCCGTTTGCAATCTTCAATGATGATATCTAGTTACATTCATTTACGTTATAGTGGAAGCAACGATGCAATTATAGTCTGTCTCAAGATTATGTAAAAAATATAAAAATTATAACTTAGTCCTTTACAAGTATTATTAAAATTAAACAAAATTATGGAACAATATTATCGCTTGGATAGTAGGACAGTTATTGTTATTTAAAAATAATAATAAAAAAAAAATGTTCTTATTGGCAAACATTCATTCTAGTAAGTTATGTGCTAGCCCGTGCTTTTAAAAATCGTTTATCTTTAATAAAAAAAAAAACTTTTCGCATTTGTGCTAATTTTTAAACTTTTGGTCGTATTACAATAGTTATTATTCATTCGTGCTCATTTTTAATCATGTCGTCTCTATTTCAGTGTTTATTAATTTATCATTTATGTTCATTTTTAATCATTTAGGCTCTATTACAAAATTTAACTTTTTAAGCCTTATTACAATATTTGCAAATCATTCATACTTATTTTTAACTTTTTTTTTTTTTTGGGCCTTATTACAATATTTAAAAATCATTCATACTTATTTTTAACTTTTTGGCCTTATTACAATATTTATTATTCATTTGTGATCATTTTTTATTTATTTCGTATCTTTTTATTGCTCATACTAAATTAATGTGTTTACGATAATCTATGTAAGAAGTGGTGCTGATGTTTTTTGCTAGCAGTGCACTGACTTTTTGCATAAATTTCTGTTTACATTATACGAGGCCTCGTTTGCAATTTGTATGACTATAACATTACATATATTTTACATTAAACAAAATCAGTACTTTCATAATATACGTCTAACCAAATTAACTTTAATTTCACAAATACTCTGTTTTTTCACTTTATTTACTTCACTTATAATTAATTATTTGGAGCACATTTTTATTAATTGTAGCACGTTACTCTTGTTTACACTCTTGAAACCGCTTAAGTTCATTCGTTCGGAGCACATTTAATTAACTTGTTGCACGGGCGTTAGGTTTTTTCACATTATTTCTAGCAGAACGTTCATAGAATCTCCTCTCTTTAAGGTCCTAATTTCACTGGGTATGTTGATGTTATAAGTAGGCGTCTCCTTGACTCTGCTTCTTCTTTTGAAACTTCCGATTGTTACCTTTGCGTTTGATTAGGCTTCCATGTAACGGCCAGTTTGAGTTTGCCGTTTTCTTCTTAGTGCTGATTACCATGCCAAACTGCTAATGCTGACCATACCAATCCATAATTTACGCCTTGGGTTGTCATTTACCAATACAAAACAATTTCATTTTATTCCATTTGATTCCATTCCATTTAATTCCATTAGATTTTACTCCATTCCATTCGCTTTCATTCCATTCGCTTTCATTCCATTCCATTTGATTCCATTCGATTTTACTCCATTCCATTCGCTTTCATTCCACTTCATTTGATTCGATTCCATTTCCTGGACCATTTCCACTTAAGTTATCATTTGCTTGGGTAATATTGGTACGGTACATAGTTGCTTGGAAACCCATACTTATTGGAAGCTCTTCTTGATATTTGCAACGCAGCGAAATTGTTTTCCCCTTCTTACCAAAATTCGACCCCGAATTTTGACTGGAAGGGTACGCGTAGGTGCCCTTGTTCTGTCTTATAAGAAAACAAAGATTCCTTCCCAAAACAAAAATCTTAGAACATAATAATTAAAAAATATTAAGATACACAAAGAAAAAAAAATGTCCTTTAAGTTTGATATTTTACACCATATAAAAATTAAAATATTATTGAAAAATAGATAGTTATCTGGTAATATACATAAAATTAGAACCCAATAAATTAAATTTAAATTAAAGATTTAGCAAATTAAAGATTTAGCATTAGCATTTAGAAAGAATTAGCATTCCATTTAAAAAATTTTATTTGGGCAACCATAATAATTAATTTCTTAAAGTGACGGAGGTAACAAAAATTTTTTTTTTTTTTTTTTTTTACGAATATGTACAAACATAAGTTAGTAGAGATATTTCGATTTAGTAATTCTAAGGTAAGCGTTTATATACAGGCATCTAATTTCTAGCTTTATTTACAGCAAAAATACAATACTTGAGCTGAAAATTTATACACGGGGTTTTGTATTTCGTAAAATTTGTGAAACGGTAATACTTCCTTTATTGGAAGTAAATAGTAAGTATTAGTATTAGTTAGTTCCCTTGGTTCGTCGGGGTAACGTTATTATTCGACATGTTTTCACTTTGGAAGCTATGGCAGATGGTGGTCCACTGGGGCCGACAATGGGTACACCCGTGCGAGGATTATATAGATCCAAGGGCCGACTGGCCCGAGACCTATAATGGTCTCTTAATAGAAGACTTGGAATTGGACGCAGGGGGGTATTTGGTGATACCCCCTTATCCGGACGTAGGGTCGGAATACGAGGTCTGGCACGTATAAGGTGAGTTTCAAATTTTAGCTTCGTAACATATATGTTTCATTAATTTTAAAAGAAGGTTAGAAAAAACGTGACTTAAGTGGGATTAATTACACACGGATAATGGGAGAATTTTAGTTATGCTAAGTTCGGGCTTCGGGGGTCCAGGGTTCGAAATAAGGTAAAATCCTACTAACATGAATAACGTCTTTTTTAGCATTAGCATTTTTACCTTTAATAACCTCATAATCGACCTCACCAATTTTTTTTGAAATATAATACGGTCCGAACCAACGTAGTAATAATTTCTCGCTACGTCCGACTTTTCTAATTGGGGTAAATACTTTTACTACGTCCCCTACATTGAATTCTAATTTACGGTGTTTTTTGTCATAGTAGCTTTTGTCTGTAGTTTGGCGATTTTTTATATTTTCTACAGCTAAACTTCTGGCATTTAAAAGACGGATTCGGGTTTCGTCAACGGATTCACTATTGACGGGGAGGGCCAGGCTAGCTTCTGTGGGAAGCAAAGGTTCCCTTCCATAAACTAACATAAATGGGGAAAATTTTGTGGTGTCTTGGATTGCGGTGTTAAAAGCGAATGTCACGTGGGGTAGGAATTTATCCCAATCGGTCTGATCTTTATTTGTGTAGATGGCTAACATGTCGGCTACAGTTTACAGTATCGCTCTGTAAGGCCGTTACACTGTGGGTGGTACGCGGTAGTAAATTTGTTGTTAGTACCCATAATTTTAAGTAACTCAGTTACCATTTCCGACATAAAAACTTTACCGCGATCGCTTAATAAGATTTTTGGTGAACCATGTTTGCAAATGATGTTTTCTAAGATGAATTGTGCCACGTTTTTAGCTCTACCGATTGTTAACGCTTTAGTTTCGACCCAGCGTGTAGCGTAATCCGTAGCTACTATTATCATTGTTTTGCCACCGGAGCTTTTTCGAAAAGGTCCCAACAAATCTATACCTACTTTTTCGAAAGGTAATCCCACAGAAATGGGTTGTAGTAGCCCGCCAGGTTTTACGTTGGCTCTGCCCTTTCTCGCTTGACATTCAGGGCAACCTCTTACAAATTTTTCAACGTCTCGTTGTAGTCCTTCCCAATAAAATCTACTTTTAATTTTTCCTAAAGTTTTAGCAATTCCTAAATGACCCGCTAAAGGTTCGCTATGAAAACCATGTAAAATTTCAAAAACTAAATTCGAAGGTATCACTAATAAATTTGGGGCGCCGCTGACATGGGCATTTTTTTTGAATAAAACTCCATCGATTAATAAGAAATTCTTTGCGCGTCTCCTAAGTCCAATTTTGATTTTTGAGTCGTCCGGATTTTGCACTGCCGCTATAAGTTCTGAAATCTTGCAATCTTGACGTTGTAAATTTTCTAAATCTTGTGATTCTAAAATAAAAGTAGGGATTTCTATTGAATTTTCTTCGTCCTTAGCGTTTCCGAGGGTAGCAGGGTTTCTTGATAAACAATCAGCATCCTGATGCGTTTTTCCACTTTTATATTTAATCTGGTAATCAAATTTGGATAGTTTGATAGCCCAGCGTGCAAGTTTACCGGTTGCTTCACGGATTGACGAAATGTAACAGAGCGCGTGATGGTCGGTAGTAATTTCGATTGGTTTTCCATAAATCATATGACGGAAATATTGTAAACTCCAAATTACCGCTAATGCTTCTAATTCCGAAATTGAGTAGTTTTTTTCTGCCTTTGTTAATGATCTACTCGCGTACGCGATGGGGTGCATCTGCTCATCAGAGCCCTTTTGTAATAAGATACTGCCTAAACCTTGGGAACTCGCATCAGTTCTTAATTCACAACCTAAATTTGAGTCAAAATGTTTTAATAATGGTGCGGAAACTAATTTATTTTTTAATTGGTTGAACGCAATTTGTTGAGGTTCTTCCCATTTGAAACCTTGTTTAGTTGTAACCTCATACAGAGGGCGGGCGATTTTTGCGAAATTTTCTATAAATTTTCTATAATAATTACATAAACCGAGAAAGCTTTGAGTTGTTTTTATGTTACAGGGTGTTGTGAAATTTTGGATTGCTTTTAATTTGCTATCGTCAGGACCAATGCCAGCTTCATTTATAAGGTGTCCTAGAACTTTAACTTCCCTCTCTACATAACAACATTTATTAGGTTTTAATATTAGTCCAGCATCCCTTAAACGTTGAAAAACTTTACGTAAACTTGTCAGGTGTTCCTCAAAAGTCTTAGAAAAAACTAAGATATCATCTAGATAGACCATGACCTCAGTCCATTTCATACCTTCAAAGATTCTGTCTGCCAAATCCTGAAAGGTTGCAGGGGCGTTACAAAGACCGAACGGTAAAACGTTAAATTCGTAAAGACCAAAATTAGGCGCTACAAATGCTGTATATTCTTTTGATTTTTCCTCTAAACCTATTTGCCAGTAACCGCTAAACAAATCAAGGGATGTGAAAAATTTAGCTCCATTTAAATAAATTAGTATGTCGTCAATATTTGGTAGGGGGTAACTCCATTTTTTTGTACATGAATTTAGTTTCCGATAGTCTACGCAAAAACGTTTTGTTTTATCTTTTTTATCTACCAAAATTATAGGACTACTCCAAGGCGAACGAGAGTGTCTTATTATACCCGCCTCTAACATCTCCTGAATTTGTTTATCGATTACCTCTCTTTCAACAGCCGAGACCCGATAAGGTTTTGATTTAATTGGGGTAGCACCCTGAACATCTATTTCATGGCTTACTAAGTTGGTGAAACCCATTTGATTTGTACTTTTTGAGAAAATGTCTTCGAATTCTAAAAGTAGGTTTTGCATTTGTAGTGTTTGTTCATCTGTAAGATTGTTATTTATAAGGTGGTCATCGAGTTCTATTTTGTCTTTTAATTTTATTCCGTACTGTAATTTTTCCTCAAAAGAAGGAATTATTAGAAAGCTATTTATTTCATGTGCTGTTTCGAGGAAACCCAAAGTGGTTCCCTCGAATAATTTTAAGGGTAGTTTTGAGTTCCGAATTAAGTTAATTGTAAATAAAAGGCCATTTTCAAATTTTAGACGTGACGTGAAAGCTAGTTTATTTTTTGTTAAGAAGATGTCATGAGGTTTAAAGAAGTTTGGCGACAAGTTTTCATCTTGGCACTCTAAAATTAGGGAAATTTTGGTGATTACGCCCGGATTAATTTGATAGTCTTTTAATAACTTTAACTTAAATTTCGTACAATTGGGAATGTTAACATCTTGACTTAGAACATTTAAATTTGCCAAGTTATCAGCTGTGTTTGATAAATTTGCCGTCGTTGGCAAAGTTGGTTGGTATGTTTCCACCGGTAAAGTGCAAAGATCGTATTGTACTGGAACGAGGTCAACGTTTTCAATTTCATCTTTAGTGTTGTTGAATTGCACCGGGGTATCTAGGGGGAAGGGCTGAGGGGTAATTTTTTCAATTGAATTAGGAATATTATTGACTTCAAAACTTGACGGGTTTTTCGGTATTAATTGGGTATTATCAATTTCCAAATAATCGTTCGGGATTAAATTGTTCATCAAACTTGAATTTAATTGATTATTTACCATAAGATTACTATGGGTTTGGGTTGATTTTTCTAACTTAGAATCGTCGTTCAAGTTAGTCGCACCGACGATATCCGGTTTATTTATAAAATGTGTATCAGGTGGTTTACGACGCGGCACTTTATTGTTTCGATTAATTTTTTCTTTATTTACAAAATCGTTATTAAAATTAAACAGGGGGAGGGGTTTGTTATACTTGTTAAATTTAAGGGAAATTAATTCGTTATTTTTCTTAAGGTCTATGGTACCGTTTTCGTAATTGATTATTGTTTTAAATTCGTTCATAAAATTCGTTCCTATAAGCAAAGGTTTAGGGGATTTTTCTACGACTAAAGCATTAATATAAAAAATATGGTTGTCTAATTCTAATCTAACTTTACTAACTCCATTTACCGGGACTAGGTGATTTCCGCTAGTTTTAATTATGTAATTTGTCGAATTATAATTTATATTATCTATAAACTCGCGGGCAATAATGTTATAACTAGAACCGGTATCGAATACTATTTCTACCTTACTACAAGAATAATTTATATTACCATTTATAATTAAAATATTAGTTTGTGTCTCGGACCCGTCGTTTAAAAATTGATAAGAGGCGATGCTGTGGGTCCATCTCATCGCCCTCCGGCGTTTGGGGCATTCGAGGTTCTATTGGAATTATTATTCCCGTAAAAGGGACTACCATTTCCGCGTCCTTGATTTTGAAAGTTTCGCCCATAGTTAGAATAATTAAAATTTCCAGTGGAATTATTAGTAGGGTGAAAACCTGCGTTGTTATTAAAATTAGGTCCTTTGTAATCGTAACCCCTAGCACCAAAATTTTGCGTGAATGTATTTCCTAAGCCTTGATTATTTCTAAAATTGTAAAAATTTGAATGAAATTCGCCACGGTTGTGCGTATTATTGTACCCTTGAAAATTTTGTCCCCCTGAATTTTGAAGGTTAGGACGCATAGGGGGTCGACTATTGGGATTGAATTGCGAATTGGTATTTGAAGTATTCTGGTTTCCCTGATTGAACCAGCACGTGGAAGTATAGTGTCCAAGTACGTTACACTGACTACAAAAAGGGCGATTTGTTCGTCTCTGGGGAAAATTATTGATATTTGGTCCGTTTGTTCGGGTCAATATCGATTGGAAATTTGAAGTATTTTTTGGAAGGTCCGGTTTGGTAGATTCCAAACTAAGTAAGGAAGGTAACTGATTTAAATTACCCACAGCAGATCTTTCTTCAAAATCACTAAGGCGTTGGACCAATTTTTCAACATCATCTACTGACATTCCTGCCGATCTCAACGTGCAATACATTTGTAAAAATTTTGGTTGTAATCCGTTTTCGAAATAATCTATAAAATCTTCATTACTCATATTGGGGTTATAATTTTCAGCCAAAGTAACTAAATCGTAAAAATAATTTTTTATATTTTCCGACGGTTGTTGCTTTCTATTGATTAGTTTAATTCTAGCTATTCTGACGCAAGCTTCTCCCCCAAATTTAGAAGTGAAATCCTTTTTTACATCGGCCCAAGTCTTACTAACATTTGCAGGGTCTTCCATATATTTATTATACCAAATGTTACTTGCCCCCTCTAAAAAACTGCCCAAAAATTTGATTTTATAATTGTTAGTCCAACCATTTGCTAAGCAAGTACGTTCAAAAGAATTCAAAAAGTTAACAACATTACTATTAGCTGGATCAAAAACAGTAGGAGACACAAATTTAGGTAATCTTGGTGACTGCAAAGTAACATTAGCCTCTTGGACCGTACAATTTAAGTCGCTCGCCATTTTGTCGATTAAGTTTGGGTTAAAAACAACGTCCGTTAATTTTTCACGAAGAACTAATTTATGTTTTTGAATAACTGTTAAGGGTTCATTATCCTCAGTAAAAGAATCTGAATGTAAAAGATTATGGGAGTCTGAAATTTCGGAACTCCTTGGCGGGCTTCTTACAATCTTAGAACTTTTATCAAAAGGGTTCGTGGTATTTCCAATATCTTGACAATCATCTTCTAAATTTTGAACACAATTATTAATCGTACTCTGAAAATCAGGATGAAACTGCTCGCTAGTAATAACCGTATTATTTAGTGTTGAATTATCAAGATTTTCTGTTGTCTCATCACTATCGGTTGTAATTATAAATTTTAATTTTGATTGGGCCCTTGTAAGGGGTTTATTAGGCATTAACTTTAAATATTTAGAATTACTACAAGAAAAAATAATACTAAGAGAGGTTGATAACTAACAATTAATTTTGTTTTAGCAAGTGTGGCGTAATTGAATTCCAAAACTAAGAGAAGAATACTTTCCAAATAAAGTCATAAATGGGAGAAGAAAAACTAATTGAATACAAATTTTGGGTGAAGTCAAATATCTAAATAAGAATGTACATAAGATTTTTTTTTTTTAAAAAATTTAAAAATTTTGAAAAATTTTAAAACTAATTTTTAGAAAAAATAAAATTTATTTGGAAAGCATAGAGTGATTTATTGAACTAACCATTTACTTTTAAAATTAACAAACAAATTATGACAATAGTTGGAAAAAAATTTGACCTAACATGAACTTCCTTTAACTTTACATGAACTAGCCTAGTAAGTACAAAGTTTATATTTTTGAAAGAAACTGCATAATGAGAGAAAAAAAATTATTATAAGTGCATTTGAGAAGTATTTAAATGAAATTTATTAATAACTTATTTAAACAACATTTTTAAACGCGTTGGCCATATTTCAAAAACGTAAATTTTAGCCAATTTCCTAAAACACAAATATTTATATGGGACATATAACACCACGTAAGTTACACTCTTGTAGGTACCTTGAACATAATTTTAGTGGATCCCCATGACAGTCTCATCACAGGAATTTAATGCGTGCATTTAGACTTGTTGCAACCACCAAAATAAGCTCGGCACGCTCCACCACATGTTACGACCTTTTGGTCGTGGGGGTTTTATTGTAGCTCAGATTAATCAATTAAAGTCACGATAGGAGTTTAAACAATTATAATGACGCATAATAAAACATACAATAATTACAATTAAGTCTTACCCTAAAAGGCTGAGGGAGGATTGGATCACCAACATGACGGACATAGGTTTCAGCGGTAATCCCTACTCGCACTTCACCCACGGCTGACTGCCGATTTTCCGACTTACCGCCCTTTTTGTTGTAATCCTCCCTCTTAATCTTAATTCTACTAATTATAATTCTTATTGGTTATTGTTGGATTCATATTATTGGTTTATCGATTAAGTTGATTCATCGGGGCAATGTTCCGTTTACAATTTTGATGATCAATCAATCACACAGGATATAGAATATATTTTGTTATAGTAATTATAAATTTAGTTCTATACCGTGTGATTGATTTTTACGTGACACTATTAACAAAATGCAGATCTTCAAGTAAATAACTTATAGAACAAAAGTAGTTATTTTAGGGTTTTCAATTTTAAACTATTAACAAAATTCTGATCTTCAAGTAAATAACTTAAGGAACTAAAGTATTAGTTAGGAGATTTTGATTTTAAATTGCTACAAAATTCTGTTCTACAAGTAAATAACTTATAGAACAAAAGTAGTTATTTTAGAGTTTTCAATTTTAAACTATTAACAATATTCTGATCTTCAAGTAAATAACTTATAGAACAGAAGTAGTTATTTTAGGGTTTTCAATTTTAAACTATTAACAAAATACTGATCTTCATGTAAATAACTTATAGAACAGAAGTAGTTAATTAAGAGTTTTTAATTTTAAACTATTAACAAAATGCAGATCTTCAAGTAAATAACTTATAGAACAAAAGTAGTTATTTTAGGGTTTTCAATTTTAAACTATTAGCAAAATTCTGATCTTCAAGTAAATAACTTATAGAACAGAAGTAGTTAATTTAGAGTTTTTAATTTTAAACTATTAACAAAATGCAGATCTTCAAGTAAATAACTTATAGAACAAAAGTAGTTATTTTAGGGTTTTCAATTTTAAACTATTAACAAAATTCTGATCTTCAAGTAAATAACTTACGGAACTAAAGTATTAGTTAGAAGATTTTGATTTTAAATTGCTACAAAATTCTGTTCTACAAGTAAATAACTTATAGAACAAAAGTAGTTATTTTAGGGTTTTCAATTTTAAACTATTAACAAAATACTGATCTTCATGTAAATAACTTATAGAACAGAAGTAGTTAATTAAGAGTTTTTAATTTTAAACTATTAACAAAATGCAGATCTTCAAGTAAATAACTTATAGAACAAAAGTAGTTATTTTAGGGTTTTCAATTTTAAACTATTAGCAAAATTCTGATCTTCAAGTAAATAACTTATAGAACAGAAGTAGTTAATTTAGAGTTTTTAATTTTAAACTATTAACAAAATGCAGATCTTCAAGTAAATAACTTATAGAACAAAAGTAGTTATTTTAGGGTTTTCAATTTTAAACTATTAACAAAATACTGATCTTCATATACTTAACTTATAGAACAGAAGTATTTAATTTAGAGTTTTTAATTTTAAAATATTAACAAAATGCAGATCTTCAAGTAAATAACTTATAGAACAAAAGTAGTTATTTTAGGGTTTTCAATTTTAAACTATTAGCAAAATTCTGATCTTCAAGTAAATAACTTAAAGAACTAAAGTATTAGTTAGAAGATTTTGATTTTACATTGCTACAAAATTCTGTTCTTCAAGTAAATAACTTATAGAACAAAAGTAGTTATTTTAGGGTTTTCAATTTTAAACTATTAACAAAATTCTGATCTTCAAGTAAATAACTTACGGAACTAAAGTATTAGTTAGAAGATTTTGATTTTAAATTGCTACAAAATTCTGTTCTACAAGTAAATAACTTATAGAACAAAAGTAGTTATTTTAGAGTTTTCAATTTTAAACTATTAACAATATTCTGATCTTCATCTATATAACTTATAGAACAGAAGTAGTTATTTTAGGGTTTTCAATTTTAAACTATTAACAAAATACTGATCTTCATGTAAATAACTTATAGAACAGAAGTAGTTATTTTAGGGTTTTCAATTTTAAACTATTAGCAAAATTCTGATCTTCAAGTAAATAACTTAAAGAACTAAAGTATTAGTTAGAAGATTTTGATTTTACATTGCTACAAAATTCTGTTCTTCAAGTAAATAACTTATAGAACAAAAGTAGTTATTTTAGGGTTTTCAATTTTAAACTATTAACAAAATACTGATCTTCATGTAAATAACTTATAGAACAGAAGTAGTTAATTTAGAATTTTTAATTTTAAACTCTTAACAAAATGCAGATCTTCAAGTAAATAACTTATAGAACAAAAGTAGTTATTTTAGGGTTTTCAATTTTAAACTATTATAAAATTCTGATCTTCAAGTAAATAACTTAAAGAACTAAAGTATTAGTTAGAAGATTTTGACTTTACATTGCTACAAAATTCTGTTCTTCAAGTAAATAACTTATAGAACAAAAGTAGTTATTTTAGGGTTTTCAATTTTAAACTATTAACAAAATTCTGATCTTCAAGTAAATAACTTAAGGAACTAAAGTATTAGTTAGAAGATTTTGATTTTAAGTTGTTACAAAATTCTGTTCTTCAAGTAAATAACTTATAGAACAAAAGTAGTTATTTTAGAGTTTTCAATTTTAAACTATTAACAAAATTCTGATCTTCAAGTAAATAACTTATAGAACAGAAGTAGTTAATTTAGAGTTTTTAATTTTAAACTACTAACAAAATGCAGATCTTCAAGTAAATAACTTATAGAACAAAAGTAGTTATTTTAGGGTTTTCAATTTTAAACTATTAGCAAAATTCTGATCTTCAAGTAAATAACTTAAAGAACTAAAGTATTAGTTAGAAGATTTTGATTTTACATTGCTACAAAATTCTGTTCTTCAAGTAAATAACTTATAGAACAAAAGTAGTTATTTTAGGGTTTTCAATTTTAAACTATTAACAAAATACTGATCTTCATGTAAATAACTTATAGAACAGAAGTAGTTAATTTAGAATTTTTAATTTTAAACTATTAACAAAATGCAGATCTTGAAGTAAATAACTGTTAGAACAAAAGTAGTTATTTTAGGGTTTTCAATTTTAAACTATTATAAAATTCTGATCATCAAGTAAATAACTTAAAGAACTAAAGTATTAGTTAGAAGATTTTGACTTTACATTGCTACAAAATTCTGTTCTTCAAGTAAATAACTTATAGAACAAAAGTAGTTATTTAAGGGTTTTCAATTTTAAACTATTAACAAAATTCTGATCTTCAAGTAAATAACTTAAGGAACTAAAGTATTAGTTAGAAGATTTTGATTTTAAGTTGCTACAAAATTCTGTTCTTCAAGTAAATAACTTATAGAACAAAAGTAGTTATTTTAGAGTTTTCAATTTTAAACTATTATCAAAATTCTGATCTTCAAGTAAATAACTTATAGAACAGAAGTAGTTAATTTAGAGTTTTTAATTTTAAACTACTAACAAAATGCAGATCTTCAAGTAAATAACTTATAGAACAAAATTAGTTATTTTAGGGTTTTCAATTTTAAACTATTATAAAATTCTGATCTTCAAGTAAATAACTTAAAGAACTAAAGTATTAGTTAGAAGATTTTGACTTTACATTGCTACAAAATTCTGTTCTTCAAGTAAATAACTTATAGAACAAAAGTAGTTATTTTAGGGTTTTCAATTTTAAACTATTAACAAAATTCTGATCTTCAAGTAAATAACTTAAGGAACTAAAGTATTAGTTAGAATATTTTGATTTTAAATTGCTACAAAATTCTGTTCTACAAGTAAATAACTTATAGAACTAAAGTAGTTATTTTAGAGTTTTCCATTTTAAACTATTAACAATATTCTGATCTTCAAGTAAATAACTTATAGAACAAAAGTAGTTATTTTAGGGTTTTCAATTTTAAACTATTAACAAAATTCTGATCTTCAAGTAAATAACTTGAGGAACTAAAGTATTAGTTAGAAGATTTTGATTTTAAATTGCTACAAAATTCTGTTCTACAAGTAAATAACTTATAGAACAAAAGTAGTTATTTTAGGGTTTTCAATTTTAAACTATTAACAAAATACTGATCTTTAAGTAAATAACTTATAGAACAGAAGTAGTTAATTTAGAGTTTTTAATTTTAAACTATTAACAAAATGCAGATCTTCAAGTAATAAACTTATAGAACAAAAGTAGTTATTTTAGGGTTTTCAATTTTAAACTATTAACAAAATCCTGATCTTCAAGTAAATAACTTAAGGAACTAAACTATTAGTTAGAAGATTTTGATTTTAAATTGCTACAAAATTCTGTTCTACAAGTAAATAACATATAGAACTAAAGTAGTTATTATAGAGTTTTCAATTTTAAACTATTAACAATATTCTGATCTTCAAGTAAATAACTTATAGAACAAAAGTAATTATTTTAGGGTTTTCAATTTTAAACTATTAACAAAATACTGATCTTCATGTAAATAACATATAGAACAGAAGTAGTTAATTTAGAGTTTTTAAATTTAAACTATTAACAAAATGCAGATCTTCAAGTAAATAACTTATAGAACAAAAGTAGTTATTTTAGGGTTTTCAATTTTAAACTATTAACAAAATCCTGATCTTCTAGTAAATAACTTAAAGAACTAAAGTATTAGTTAGAAGATTTTGATTTTAAATTGCTACAAAATTCTGTTCTACAAGTAAATAACTTATAGAACAAAAGTAGTTATTTTAGAGTTTTCAATTTTAAACTATTAACAATATTCTGATCTTCAAGTAAATAACTTATAGAACAGAAGTAGTTATTTTAGGGTTTTCAATTTTAAACTATTAACAAAATACTGATCTTCATGTAAATAACTTATAGAACAGAAGTAGTTAATTTAGAGTTTTTAATTTTAAACTATTAACAAAATGCAGATCTTCAAGTAAATAACTTATAGAACAAAAGTAGTTATTTTAGGGTTTTCAATTTTAAACTATTAGCAAAATTCTGATCTTCATGTAAATAACTTAAAGAACTAAAGTATTAGTTAGAAGATTTTTATTTTACATTGCTACAAAATTCTGTTCTTCAAGTAAATAACTTATAGAACAAAAGTAGTTATTTTAGGGTTTTCAATTTTAAACTATTAACAAAATACTGATCTTCATGTAAATAACTTATAGAACAGAAGTAGGTAGTTAATTTAGAATTTTTAATTTTAAACTATTAACAAAATGCAGATCTTCAAGTAAATAACTTATAGAACAAAAGTAGTTATTTTAGGGTTTTCAATTTTAAACTATTATAAAATTCTGATCTTCAAGTAAATAACTTAAAGAACTAAAGTATTAGTTAGAAGATTTTGACTTTACATTGCTACAAAATTCTGTTCTTCAAGTAAATAACTTATAGAACAAAAGTAGTTATTTTAGGGTTTTCAATTTTAAACTATTAACAAAATTCTGATCTTCAAGTAAATAACTTAAGGAACTAAAGTATTAGTTAGAAGATTTTGATTTTAAATTGCTACAAAATTCTGTTCTACAAGTAAATAACTTATAGAACAAAAGTAATTATTTTAGAGTTTTTAATTTTAAACTATTAACAAAATTCTGATCTTCAAGTAAATAACTTAAGGAACTAAAGTATTAGTTAGAAGATTTTGATTTTACATTGCTACAAAATTCTGTTCTTCAAGTAAATAACTTATAGAACAAAAGTAGTTATTTTAGGGTTTTCAATTTTAAACTATTAACAAAATTCTGATCTTCAAGTAAATAACTTAAGGAACTAAAGTATTAGTTAGAAGATTTTGATTTTAAATTGCTACAAAATTCTGTTCTACAAGTAAATAACTTATAGAACAAAAGTAGTTATTTTAGAGTTTTCAATTTTAAACTATTAACAATATTCTGATCTTCAAGTAAATAACTTATAGAACAGAAGTAGTTATTTTAGGGTTTTCAATTTTAAACTATTAACAAAATACTGATCTTCATGTAAATAACTTATAGAACAGAAGTAGTTAATTTAGAGTTTTTAATTTTAAACTATTAACAAAATGCAGATCTTCAAGTAAATAACTTATAGAACAAAAGTAGTTATTTTAGGGTTTTCAATTTTAAACTATTAGCAAAATTCTGATCTTCAAGTAAATAACTTAAAGAACTAAAGTATTAGTTAGAAGATTTTGATTTTACATTGCTACAAAATTCTGTTCTTCAAGTAAATAACTTATAGAACAAAAGTAGTTATTTTAGGGTTTTCCATTTTAAACTATTAACAAAATACTGATCTTCATGTAAATAACTTATAGAACAGAAGTAGTTAATTTAGAATTTTTAATTTTAAACTATTAACAAAATGCAGATCTTCAAGTAAATAACTTATAGAACAAAAGTAGTTATTTTAGGGTTTTCAATTTTAAACTATTATAAAATTCTGATCTTCAAGTAAATAACTTAAAGAACTAAAGTATTAGTTAGAAGATTTTGACTTTACATTGCTACAAAATTCTGTTCTTCAAGTAAATAACTTATAGAACAAAAGTAGTTATTTTAGGGTTTTCAATTTTAAACTATTAACAAAATTCTGATCTTCAAGTAAATAACTTAAGGAACTAAAGTATTAGTTAGAAGATTTTGATTTTAAATTGCTACAAAATTCTGTTCTACAAGTAAATAACTTATAGAACAAAAGTAGTTATTTTAGAGTTTTCAATTTTAAACTATTAACAATATTCTGATCTTCAAGTAAATAACTTATAGAACAGAAGTAGTTATTTTAGGGTTTACAATTTTAAACTATTAACAAAATACTGATCTTCATGTAAATAACTTATAGAACAGAAGTAGTTAATTTAGAGTTTTTAATTTTAAACTATTAACAAAATGCAGATCTTCAAGTAAATAACTTATAGAACAAAAGTAGTTATTTTAGGGTTTTCAATTTTAAACTATTAGCAAAATTCTGATCTTCAAGTAAATAACTTAAAGAACTAAAGTATTAGTTAGAAGATTTTGATTTTACATTGCTACAAAATTCTGTTCTTCAAGTAAATAACTTATAGAACAAAAGTAGTTATTTTAGGGTTTTCAATTTTAAACTATTAACAAAATCCTGATCTTCAAGTAAATAACTTATAGAACAAAAGTAGTTATTTTAGGGTTTTCAATTTTAAACTATTAACAAAATACTGATCTTCATGTAAATAACTTATAGAACAGAAGTAGTTAATTTAGAGTTTTTAAATTTAAACTATTAACAAAATGCAGATCTTCAAGTAAATAACTTATAGAACAAAAGTAGTTATTTTAGGGTTTTCAATTTTAAACTATTAACAAAATCCTGATCTTCAAGTAAATAACTAAGGAACTAAAGTATTAGTTAGAAGATTTTGATTTTAAATTGCTACAAAATTCTGTTCTACAAGTAAATAACTTATAGAACAAAAGTAGTTATTTTAGAGTTTTCAATTTTAAACTATTTACAATATTCTGATCTTCAAGTAAATAACTTATAGAACAGAAGTAGTTATTTTAGGGTTTTCAATTTTAAACTATTAACAAAATACTGATCTTCATGTAAATAACTTATAGAACAGAAGTAGTTAATTTAGAGTTTTTAATTTTAAACTATTAACAAAATGCAGATCTTCAAGTAAATAACTTATAGAACAAAAGTAGTTATTTTAGGGTTTTCAATTTTAAACTATTAGCAAAATTCTGATCTTCATGTAAATAACTTAAAGAACTAAAGTATTAGTTAGAAGATTTTTATTTTACATTGCTACAAAATTCTGTTCTTCAAGTAAATAACTTATAGAACAAAAGTAGTTATTTTAGGGTTTTCAATTTTAAACTATTAACAAAATACTGATCTTCATGTAAATAACTTATAGAACAGAAGTAGGTAGTTAATTTAGAATTTTTAATTTTAAACTATTAACAAAATGCAGATCTTCAAGTAAATAACTTATAGAACAAAAGTAGTTATTTTAGGGTTTTCAATTTTAAACTATTATAAAATTCTGATCTTCAAGTAAATAACTTAAAGAACTAAAGTATTAGTTAGAAGATTTTGACTTTACATTGCTACAAAATTCTGTTCTTCAAGTAAATAACTTATAGAACAAAAGTAGTTATTTTAGGGTTTTCAATTTTAAACTATTAACAAAATTCTGATCTTCAAGTAAATAACTTAAGGAACTAAAGTATTAGTTAGAAGATTTTGATTTTAAATTGCTACAAAATTCTGTTCTACAAGTAAATAACTTATAGAACAAAAGTAATTATTTTAGAGTTTTTAATTTTAAACTATTAACAAAATTCTGATCTTCAAGTAAATAACTTAAGGAACTAAAGTATTAGTTAGAAGATTTTGATTTTACATTGCTACAAAATTCTGTTCTTCAAGTAAATAACTTATAGAACAAAAGTAGTTATTTTAGGGTTTTCAATTTTAAACTATTAACAAAATTCTGATCTTCAAGTAAATAACTTAAGGAACTAAAGTATTAGTTAGAAGATTTTGATTTTAAATTGCTACAAAATTCTGTTCTACAAGTAAATAACTTATAGAACAAAAGTAGTTATTTTAGAGTTTTCAATTTTAAACTATTAACAATATTCTGATCTTCAAGTAAATAACTTATAGAACAGAAGTAGTTATTTTAGGGTTTTCAATTTTAAACTATTAACAAAATACTGATCTTCATGTAAATAACTTATAGAACAGAAGTAGTTAATTTAGAGTTTTTAATTTTAAACTATTAACAAAATGCAGATCTTCAAGTAAATAACTTATAGAACAAAAGTAGTTATTTTAGGGTTTTCAATTTTAAACTATTAGCAAAATTCTGATCTTCAAGTAAATAACTTAAAGAACTAAAGTATTAGTTAGAAGATTTTGATTTTACATTGCTACAAAATTCTGTTCTTCAAGTAAATAACTTATAGAACAAAAGTAGTTATTTTAGGGTTTTCCATTTTAAACTATTAACAAAATACTGATCTTCATGTAAATAACTTATAGAACAGAAGTAGTTAATTTAGAATTTTTAATTTTAAACTATTAACAAAATGCAGATCTTCAAGTAAATAACTTATAGAACAAAAGTAGTTATTTTAGGGTTTTCAATTTTAAACTATTATAAAATTCTGATCTTCAAGTAAATAACTTAAAGAACTAAAGTATTAGTTAGAAGATTTTGACTTTACATTGCTACAAAATTCTGTTCTTCAAGTAAATAACTTATAGAACAAAAGTAGTTATTTTAGGGTTTTCAATTTTAAACTATTAACAAAATTCTGATCTTCAAGTAAATAACTTAAGGAACTAAAGTATTAGTTAGAAGATTTTGATTTTAAATTGCTACAAAATTCTGTTCTACAAGTAAATAACTTATAGAACAAAAGTAGTTATTTTAGAGTTTTCAATTTTAAACTATTAACAATATTCTGATCTTCAAGTAAATAACTTATAGAACAGAAGTAGTTATTTTAGGGTTTACAATTTTAAACTATTAACAAAATACTGATCTTCATGTAAATAACTTATAGAACAGAAGTAGTTAATTTAGAGTTTTTAATTTTAAACTATTAACAAAATGCAGATCTTCAAGTAAATAACTTATAGAACAAAAGTAGTTATTTTAGGGTTTTCAATTTTAAACTATTAGCAAAATTCTGATCTTCAAGTAAATAACTTAAAGAACTAAAGTATTAGTTAGAAGATTTTGATTTTACATTGCTACAAAATTCTGTTCTTCAAGTAAATAACTTATAGAACAAAAGTAGTTATTTTAGGGTTTTCAATTTTAAACTATTAACAAAATCCTGATCTTCAAGTAAATAACTTATAGAACAAAAGTAGTTATTTTAGGGTTTTCAATTTTAAACTATTAACAAAATACTGATCTTCATGTAAATAACTTATAGAACAGAAGTAGTTAATTTAGAGTTTTTAAATTTAAACTATTAACAAAATGCAGATCTTCAAGTAAATAACTTATAGAACAAAAGTAGTTATTTTAGGGTTTTCAATTTTAAACTATTAACAAAATCCTGATCTTCAAGTAAATAACTAAGGAACTAAAGTATTAGTTAGAAGATTTTGATTTTAAATTGCTACAAAATTCTGTTCTACAAGTAAATAACTTATAGAACAAAAGTAGTTATTTTAGAGTTTTCAATTTTAAACTATTTACAATATTCTGATCTTCAAGTAAATAACTTATAGAACAGAAGTAGTTATTTTAGGGTTTTCAATTTTAAACTATTAACAAAATACTGATCTTCATGTAAATAACTTATAGAACAGAAGTAGTTAATTTAGAGTTTTTAATTTTAAACTATTAACAAAATGCAGATCTTCAAGTAAATAACTTATAGAACAAAAGTAGTTATTTTAGGGTTTTCAATTTTAAACTATTATAAAATTCTGATCTTCAAGTAAATAACTTAAAGAACTAAAGTATTAGTTAGAAGATTTTGACTTTACATTGCTACAAAATTCTGTTCTTCAAGTAAATAACTTATAGAACAAAAGTAGTTATTTTAGGGTTTTCAATTTTAAACTATTAGCAAAATTCTGATCTTCAAGTAAATAACTTAAAGAACTAAAGTATTAGTTAGAAGACTTTGATTTTACATTGCTACAAAATTCTGTTCTTCAAGTAAATAACTTATTGAACAAAAGTAGTTATTTTAGGGTTTTCAATTTTAAACTATTAACAAAATACTGATCTTCATGTAAATAACTTATAGAACAGAAGTAGTTAATTTAGAATTTTTAATTTTAAACTATTAACAAAATGCAGATCTTCAAGTAAATAACTTATAGAACAAAAGTAGTTATTTTAGGCTTTTCAATTTTAAACTATTATAAAATTCTGATCTTCAAGTAAATAACTTAAAGAACTAAAGTATTAGTTAGAAGATTTTGACTTAACATTGCTACAAAATTCTGTTCTTCAAGTAAATAACTTATAGAACAAAAGTAGTTATTTTAGGGTTTTCAATTTTAAACTATTAACAAAATTCTGATCTTCAAGTAAATAACTTAAGGAACTAAAGTATTTATTTTAGGGTTTTCAATTTTAAACTATTAACAAATTACTGATCTTCATATACTTAACTTATAGAACACAAGTAGTTAATTTAGAGTTTTTAATTTTAAACTATTAACAAAATGCATATATTCAAGTAAATAACTTATAGAACAAAAGTAGTTATTTTAGGGTTTTCAATTTTAAACTATTAACAAAATCCTGATCTTCAAGTAAATAACTTAAGGAACTAAAGTATTAGTTAGAAGATTTTGATTTTAAATTGCTACAAAATTCTGTTCTACAAGTAAATAACATATAGAACTAAAGTAGTTATTATAGAGTTTTCAATTTTAAACTATTAACAATATTCTGATCTTCAAGTAAATAACTTATAGAACAAAAGTAATTATTTTAGGGTTTTCAATTTTAAACTATTAACAAAATACTGATCTTCATGTAAATAACATATAGAACAGAAGTAGTTAATTTAGAGTTTTTAAATTTAAACTATTAACAAAATGCAGATCTTCAAGTAAATAACTTATAGAACAAAAGTAGTTATTTTAGGGTTTTCAATTTTAAACTATTAACAAAATCCTGATCTTCTAGTAAATAACTTAAAGAACTAAAGAATTAGTTAGAAGATTTAGATTTTAAATTGCTACAAAATTCTGTTCTACAAGTAAATAACTTATAGAACAAAAGTAGTTATTTTAGAGTTTTCAATTTTAAACTATTAACAATATTCTGATCTTCAAGTAAATAACTTATAGAACAGAAGTAGTTATTTTAGGGTTTTCAATTTTAAACTATTAACAAAATACTGATCTTCATGTAAATAACTTATAGAACAGAAGTAGTTAATTTAGAGTTTTTAATTTTAAACTATTAACAAAATGCAGATCTTCAAGTAAATAACTTATAGAACAAAAGTAGTTATTTTAGGGTTTTCAATTTTAAACTATTAGCAAAATTCTGATCTTCAAGTAAATAACTTAAAGAACTAAAGTATTAGTTAGAAGATTTTGATTTTACATTGCTACAAAATTCTGTTCTTCAAGTAAATAACTTATAGAACAAAAGTAGTTATTTTAGGGTTTTCAATTTTAAACTATTAACAAAATACTGATCTTCATGTAAATAACTTATAGAACAGAAGTAGTTAATTTAGAATTTTTAATTTTAAACTATTAACAAAATGCAGATCTTCAAGTAAATAACTTATAGAACAAAAGTTGTTATTTTAGGGTTTTCAATTTTAAACTATTATAAAATTCTGATCTTCAAGTAAATAACTTAAAGAACTAAAGTATTAGTTAGAAGATTTTGACTTTACATTGCTACAAAATTCTGTTCTTCAAGTAAATAACTTATAGAACAAAAGTAGTTATTTTAGGGTTTTCAATTTTAAACTATTAACAAAATTCTGATCTTCAAGTAAATAACTTAAGGAACTAAAGTATTAGTTAGAAGATTTTGATTTTAAATTGCTACAAAATTCTGTTCTACAAGTAAATAACTTATAGAACAAAAGTAATTATTTTAGAGTTTTTAATTTTAAACTATTAACAAAATGCAGATCTTCAAGTAAATAACTTATAGAAGAAAAGTAGTTATTTTAGGGTTTTCAATTTTAAACTATTAACAAAATACTGATCTTCATGTAAATAGCTTATAGAACATAAGTAGTTAATTTAGAGTTTTTAAATTTAAACTATTAACAAAATGCAGATCTTCAAGTAAATAACTTATAGAACAAAAGTAGTTATTTTAGGGTTTTCAATTTTAAACTATTAACAAAATCCTGATCTTCAAGTAAATAACTTAAGGAACTAAAGTATTAGTTAGAAGATTTTGATTTTAAATTGCTACAAAATTCTGTTCTACAAGTAAATAACATATAGAACTAAAGTAGTTATTTTAGAGTTTTCAATTTTAAACTATTAACAATATTCTGATCTTCAAGTAAATAACTTATAGAACAAAAGTAGTCATTTTAGGGTTTTCAATTTTAAACTATTAACAAAATACTGATCTTCATGTAAATAACTTATAGAACAGAAGTAGTTAATTTAGAGTTTTTAAATTTAAACTATTAACAAAATGCAGATCTTCAAGTAAATAACTTATAGAACAAAAGTAGTTATTTTAGGGTTTTCAATTTTAAACTATTAACAAAATGCAGATCTTCAAGTAAATAACTTATAGAACAAAAGTAGTTATTTTAGGGTCTTTAATTTTAAACTATTAGCAAAATTCTGATCTTTAAGTAAATAACTTAAAGAACTAAAGTATTAGTTAGAAGATTTTGATTTTACATTGCTACAAAATTCTGTTCTTCAAGTAAATAACTTATAGAACAAAAGTAGTTATTTTAGGGTTTTCAATTTTAAACTATTAACAAAATACTGATCTTCATGTAAATAACTTATAGAACAGAAGTAGTTAATTTAGAATTTTTAATTTTAAACTATTAACAAAATGCAGATCTTCAAGTAAATAACTTATAGAACAAAAGTAGTTATTTTAGGGTTTTCAATTTTAAACTATTATAAAATTCTGATCATCAAGTAAATAACTTAAAGAACTAAAGTATTAGTTAGAAGATTTTGACTTTACATTGCTACAAAATTCTGTTCTTCAAGTAAATAACTTATAGAACAAAAGTAGTTATTTTAGGGTTTTCAATTTTAAACTATTAACAAAATTCTGATCTTCAAGTAAATAACTTAAGGAACTAAAGTATTAGTTAGAAGATTTTGATTTTACATTGCTACAAAATTCTGTTCTTCAAGTAAATAACTTATAGAACAAAAGTAGTTATTTTAGGGTTTTCAATTTTAAACTATTAGCAAAATTCTGATCTTCAAGTAAATAACTTAAAGAACTAAAGTATTAGTTAGAAGATTTTGATTTTACATTGCTACAAAATTCTGTTCTTCAAGTAAATAACTTATAGAACAAAAGTAGTTATTTTAGGGTTTTCCATTTTAAACTATTAACAAAATACTGATCTTCATGTAAATAACTTATAGAACAGAAGTAGTTAATTTAGAATTTTTAATTTTAAACTATTAACAAAATGCAGATCTTCAAGTAAATAACTTATAGAACAAAAGTAGTTATTTTAGGGTTTTCAATTTTAAACTATTATAAAATTCTGATCTTCAAGTAAATAACTTAAAGAACTAAAGTATTAGTTAGAAGATTTTGACTTTACATTGCTACAAAATTCTGTTCTTCAAGTAAATAACTTATAGAACAAAAGTAGTTATTTTAGGGTTTTCAATTTTAAACTATTAACAAAATTCTGATCTTCAAGTAAATAACTTAAGGAACTAAAGTATTAGTTAGAAGATTTTGATTTTAAATTGCTACAAAATTCTGTTCTACAAGTAAATAACTTATAGAACAAAAGTAGTTATTTTAGAGTTTTCAATTTTAAACTATTAACAATATTCTGATCTTCAAGTAAATAACTTATAGAACAGAAGTAGTTATTTTAGGGTTTTCAATTTTAAACTATTAACAAAATACTGATCTTCATGTAAATAACTTATAGAACAGAAGTAGTTAATTTAGAGTTTTTAATTTTAAACTATTAACAAAATGCAGATCTTCAAGTAAATAACTTATAGAACAAAAGTAGTTATTTTAGGGTTTTCAATTTTAAACTATTAGCAAAATTCTGATCTTCAAGTAAATAACTTAAAGAACTAAAGTATTAGTTAGAAGATTTTGATTTTACATTGCTACAAAATTCTGTTCTTCAAGTAAATAACTTATAGAACAAAAGTAGTTATTTTAGGGTTATCAATTTTAAACTATTAACAAAATACTGATCTTCATGTAAATAACTTATAGAACAGAAGTAGTTAATTTAGAGTTTTTAAATTTAAACTATTAACAAAATGCAGATCTTCAAGTAAATAACTTATAGAACAAAAGTAGTTATTTTAGGGTTTTCAATTTTAAACTATTAACAAAATCCTGATCTTCAAGTAAATAACTAAGGAACTAAAGTATTAGTTAGAAGATTTTGATTTTAAATTGCTACAAAATTCTGTTCTACAAGTAAATAACTTATAGAACAAAAGTAGTTATTTTAGAGTTTTCAATTTTAAACTATTTACAATATTCTGATCTTCAAGTAAATAACTTATAGAACAGAAGTAGTTATTTTAGGGTTTTCAATTTTAAACTATTAACAAAATACTGATCTTCATGTAAATAACTTATAGAACAGAAGTAGTTAATTTAGAGTTTTTAATTTTAAACTATTAAAAAAATGCAGATCTTCAAGTAAATAACTTATAGAACAAAAGTAGTTATTTTAGGGTTTTCAATTTTAAACTATTAGCAAAATTCTGATCTTCAAGTAAATAACTTAAAGAACTAAAGTATTAGTTAGAAGACTTTGATTTTACATTGCTACAAAATTCTGTTCTTCAAGTAAATAACTTATAGAACAAAAGTAGTTATTTTAGGGTTTTCAATTTTAAACTATTAACAAAATACTGATCTTCATGTAAATAACTTATAGAACAGAAGTAGTTAATTTAGAATTTTTAATTTTAAACTATTAACAAAATGCAGATCTTCAAGTAAATAACTTATAGAACAAAAGTAGTTATTTTAGGGTTTTCAATTTTAAACTATTATAAAATTCTGATCTTCAAGTAAATAACTTAAAGAACTAAAGTATTAGTTAGAAGATTTTGACTTTACATTGCTACAAAATTCTGTTCTTCAAGTAAATAACTTATAGAACAAAAGTAGTTATTTTAGGGTTTTCAATTTTAAACTATTAACAAAATTCTGATCTTCAAGTAAATAACTTAAGGAACTAAAGTATTTATTTTAGGGTTTTCAATTTTAAACTATTAACAAATTACTGATCTTCATATACTTAACTTATAGAACAGAAGTAGTTAATTTAGAGTTTTTAATTTTAAACTATTAACAAAATGCATATATTCAAGTAAATAACTTATAGAACAAAAGTAGTTATTTTAGGGTTTTCAATTTTAAACTATTAACAAAATCCTGATCTTCAAGTAAATAACTTAAGGAACTAAAGTATTAGTTAGAAGATTTTGATTTTAAATTGCTACAAAATTCTGTTCTACAAGTAAATAACATATAGAACTAAAGTAGTTATTATAGAGTTTTCAATTTTAAACTATTAACAATATTCTGCTCTTCAAGTAAATAACTTATAGAACAAAAGTAATTATTTTAGGGTTTTCAATTTTAAACTATTAACAAAATACTGATCTTCATGTAAATAACATATAGAACAGAAGTAGTTAATTTAGAGTTTTTAAATTTAAACTATTAACAAAATGCAGATCTTCAAGTAAATAACTTATAGAACAAAAGTAGTTATTTTAGGGTTTTCAATTTTAAACTATTAACAAAATCCTGATCTTCTAGTAAATAACTTAAAGAACTAAAGTATTAGTTAGAAGATTTAGATTTTAAATTGCTACAAAATTCTGTTCTACAAGTAAATAACTTATAGAACAAAAGTAGTTATTTTAGAGTTTTCAATTTTAAACTATTAACAATATTCTGATCTTCAAGTAAATAACTTATAGAACAGAAGTAGTTATTTTAGGGTTTTCAATTTTAAACTATTAACAAAATACTGATCTTCATGTAAATAACTTATAGAACAGAAGTAGTTAATTTAGGGTTTTTAATTTTAAACTATTAACAAAATGCAGATCTACAAGTAAATAACTTATAGAACAAAAGTAGTTATTTTAGGGTTTTCAATTTTAAACTATTAGCAAAATTCTGATCTTCAAGTAAATAACTTAAAGAACTAAAGTATTAGTTAGAAGATTTTGATTTTACATTGCTACAAAATTCTGTTCTTCAAGTAAATAACTTATAGAACAAAAGTAGTTATTTTAGGGTTTTCAATTTTAAACTATTAACAAAATACTGATCTTCATGTAAATAACTTATAGAACAGAAGTAGTTAATTTAGAATTTTTAATTTTAAACTATTAACAAAATGCAGATCTTCAAGTAAATAACTTATAGAACAAAAGTTGTTATTTTAGGGTTTTCAATTTTAAACTATTATAAAATTCTGATCTTCAAGTAAATAACTTAAAGAACTTAAGTATTAGTTAGAAGATTTTGACTTTACATTGCTACAAAATTCTGTTCTTCAAGTAAATAACTTATAGAACAAAAGTAGTTATTTTAGGGTTTTCAATTTTAAACTATTAACAAAATTCTGATCTTCAAGTAAATAACTTATAGAACAAAAGTAATTATTTTAGAGTTTTTAATTTTAAACTATTAACAAAATGCAGATCTTCAAGTAAATAACTTATAGAAGAAAAGTAGTTATTTTAGGGTTTTCAATTTTAAACTATTAACAAAATACTGATCTTCATGTAAATAACTTATAGAACATAAGTAGTTAATTTAGAGTTTTTAAATTTAAACTATTAACAAAATGCAGATCTTCAAGTAAATAACTTATAGAACAAAAGTAGTTATTTTAGGGTTTTCAATTTTAAACTATTAACAAAATCCTGATCTTCAAGTAAATAACTTAAGGAACTAAAGTATTAGTTAGAAGATTTTGATTTTAAATTGCTACAAAATTCTGTTCTACAAGTAAATAACATATAGAACTAAAGTAGTTATTTTAGAGTTTTCAATTTTAAACTATTAACAATATTCTGATCTTCAAGTAAATAACTTATAGAACAAAAGTAGTCATTTTAGGGTTTTCGATTTTAAACTATTAACAAAATACTGATCTTCATGTAAATAACTTATAGAACAGAAGTAGTTAATTTAGAGTTTTTAAATTTAAACTATTAACAAAATGCAGATCTACAATTAAATAACTTATAGAACAAAAGTAGTTATTTTAGGGTTTTCAATTTTAAACTATTAACAAAATGCAGATCTTCAAGTAAATAACTTATAGAACAAAAGTAGTTATTTTAGGGTTTTTAATTTTAAACTATTAGCAAAATTCTGATCTTTAAGTAAATAACTTAAAGAACTAAAGTATTAGTTAGAAGATTTTGATTTTACATTGCTACAAAATTCTGTTCTTCAAGTAAATAACTTATAGAACAAAAGTAGTTATTTTAGGGTTTTCAATTTTAAACTATTAACAAAATACTGATCTTCATGTAAATAACTTATAGAACAGAAGTAGTTAATTTAGAATTTTTAATTTTAAACTATTAACAAAATGCAGATCTTCAAGTAAATAACTTATAGAACAAAAGTAGTTATTTTAGGGTTTTCAATTTTAAACTATTATAAAATTCTGATCATCAAGTAAATAACTTAAAGAACTAAAGTATTAGTTAGAAGATTTTGACTTTACATTGCTACAAAATTCTGTTCTTCAAGTAAATAACTTATAGAACAAAAGTAGTTATTTTAGGGTTTTCAATTTTAAACTATTAACAAAATTCTGATCTTCAAGTAAATAACTTAAGGAACTAAAGTATTAGTTAGAAGATTTTGATTTTACATTGCTACAAAATTCTGTTCTTCAAGTAAATAACTTATAGAACAAAAGTAGTTATTTTAGGGTTTTCAATTTTAAACTATTAACAAAATTCTGATCTTCAAGTAAATAACTTAAAGAACTAAAGTATTAGTTAGAAGATTTTGATTTTACATTGCTACAAAATTCTGTTCTTCAAGTAAATAACTTATAGAACAAAAGTAGTTATTTTAGGGTTTTCAATTTTAAACTATTAACAAAATACTGATCTTCATGTAAATAACTTATAGAACAGAAGTAGTTAATTTAGAATTTTTAATTTTAAACTATTAACAAAATGCAGATCTTCAAGTAAATAACTTATAGAACAAAAGTAGTTATTTTAGGGTTTTCAATTTTAAACTATTATAAAATTCTGATCTTCAAGTAAATAACTTAAAGAACTAAAGTATTAGTTAGAAGATTTTGACTTTACATTGCTACAAAATTCTGTTCTACAAGTAAATAACATATAGAACTAAAGTAGTTATTTTAGAGTTTTCAATTTTAAACTATTAACAATATTCTGATCTTCAAGTAAATAACTTATAGAACAAAAGTAGTCATTTTAGGGTTTTCAATTTTAAACTATTAACAAAATACTGATCTTCATGTAAATAACTTATAGAACAGAAGTAGTTAATTTAGAGTTTTTAAATTTAAACTATTAACAAAATGCAGATCTTCAAGTAAATAACTTATAGAACAAAAGTAGTTATTTTAGGGTTTTCAATTTTAAACTATTAGCAAAATTCTGATCTTCAAGTAAATAACTTAAAGAACTAAAGTATTAGTTAGAAGATTTTGATTTTACATTGCTACAAAATTCTGTTCTTCAAGTAAATAACTTATAGAACAAAAGTAGTTATTTTAGGGTTTTCAATTTTAAACTATTAACAAAATACTGATCTTCATGTAAATAACTTATAGAACAGAAGTAGTTAATTTAGAATTTTTAATTTTAAACTATTAACAAAATGCAGATCTTCAAGTAAATAACTTATAGAACAAAAGTAGTTATTTTAGGGTTTTCAATTTTAAACTATTATGAAATTCTGATCTTCAAGTAAATAACTTAAAGAACTAAAGTATTAGTTAGAAGATTTTGACTTTACATTGCTACAAAATTCTGTTCTACAAGTAAATAACATATAGAACTAAAGTAGTTATTTTAGAGTTTTCAATTTTAAACTATTAACAATATTCTGATCTTCAAGTAAATAACTTATAGAACAAAAGTAGTTATTTTAGGGTTTTCAATTTTAAACTATTAACAAAATACTGATCTTCATGTAAATAACTTATAGAACAGAAGTAGTTAATTTAGAGTTTTTAAATTTAAACTATTAACAAAATGCAGATCTTCAAGTAAATAACTTATATAACAAAAGTAGTTATTTTAGGGTTTTCAATTTTAAACTATTAACAAAATCCTGATCTTCAAGTAAATAACTAAGGAACTAAAGTATTAGTTAGAAGATTTTGATTTTAAATTGCTTCAAAAATCTGTTCTACAAGTAAATAACTTATAGAACAAAAGTAGTTATTTTAGAGTTTTCAATTTTAAACTATTTACAATATTCTGATCTTCAAGTAAATAACTTATAGAACACGAGTAGTTATTTTAGGGTTTTCAATTTTAAACTATTAACAAAATACTGATCTTCATGTAAATCACTTATAGAACAGAAGTAGTTAATTTAGAGTTTTTAATTTTAAACTATTAACAAAATGCAGATCTTCAAGTAAATAACTTATAGAACAAAAGTAGTTATTTTAGGGTTTTCAATTTTAAACTATTAGCAAAATTCTGATCTTCAAGTAAATAACTTAAAGAACTAAAGTATTAGTTAGAAGACTTTGATTTTACATTGCTACAAAATTCTGTTCTTCAAGTAAATAACTTATAGAACAAAAGTAGTTATTTTAGGGTTTTCAATTTTAAACTATTAACAAAATACTGATCTTCATGTAAATAACTTATAGAACAGAAGTAGTTAATTTAGAATTTTTAATTTTAAACTATTAACAAAATGCAGATCTTCAAGTAAATAACTTATAGAACAAAAGTAGTTATTTTAGGGTTTTCAATTTTAAACTATTATAAAATTCTGATCTTCAAGTAAATAACTTAAAGAACTAAAGTATTAGTTAGAAGATTTTGACTTTACATTGCTACAAAATTCTGTTCTTCAAGTAAATAACTTATAGAACAAAAGTAGTTATTTTAGGGTTTTCAATTTTAAACTATTAACAAAATTCTGATCTTCAAGTAAATAACTTAAAGAACTAAAGTATTAGTTAGAAGATTTTGACTTTACATTGCTACAAAATTCTGTTCTTCAAGTAAATAACTTATAGAACAAAAGTAGTTATTTTAGAGTTTTCAATTTTAAACTATTAACAATATTCTGATCTTCAAGTAAATAACTTAAGGAACTAAAGTATTAGTTAGAAGATTTTGATTTTACATTGCTACAAAATTCTGTTCTTCAAGTAAATAACTTATAGAACAAAAGTAGTTATTTTAGGGTTTTCAATTTTAAACTATTAGCAAAATTCTGATCTTCAAGTAAATAACTTAAAGAACTAAAGTATTAGTTAGAAGATTTTGATTTTACATTGCTACAAAATTCTGTTCTTCAAGTAAATAACTTATAGAACAAAAGTAGTTATTTTAGGGTTTTCCATTTTAAACTATTAACAAAATACTGATCTTCATGTAAATAACTTATAGAACAGAAGTAGTTAATTTAGAATTTTTAATTTTAAACTATTAACAAAATGCAGATCTTCAAGTAAATAACTTATAGAACAAAAGTAGTTATTTTAGGGTTTTCAATTTTAAACTATTATAAAATTCTGATCTTCAAGTAAATAACTTAAAGAACTAAAGTATTAGTTAGAAGATTTTGACTTTACATTGCTACAAAATTCTGTTCTTCAAGTAAATAACTTATAGAACAAAAGTAGTTATTTTAGGGTTTTCAATTTTAAACTATTAACAAAATTCTGATCTTCAAGTAAATAACTTAAGGAACTAAAGTATTAGTTAGAAGATTTTGATTTTAAATTGCTACAAAATTCTGTTCTACAAGTAAATAACTTATAGAACAAAAGTAGTTATTTTAGAGTTTTCAATTTTAAACTATTAACAATATTCTGATCTTCAAGTAAATAACTTATAGAACAGAAGTAGTTATTTTAGGGTTTTCAATTTTAAACTATTAACAAAATACTGATCTTCATGTAAATAACTTATAGAACAGAAGTAGTTAATTTAGAGTTTTTAATTTTAAACTATTAACAAAATGCAGATCTTCAAGTAAATAACTTATAGAACAAAAGTAGTTATTTTAGGGTTTTCAATTTTAAACTATTAGCAAAAATCTGATCTTCAAGTAAATAACTTAAAGAACTAAAGTATTAGTTAGAAGATTTTGATTTTACATTGCTACAAAATTCTGTTCTTCAAGTAAATAACTTATAGAACAAAAGTAGTTATTTTAGGGTTTTCAATTTTAAACTATTAACAAAATACTGATCTTCATGTAAATAACTTATAGAACAGAAGTAGTTAATTTAGAGTTTTTAAATTTAAACTATTAACAAAATGCAGATCTTCAAGTAAATAACTTATAGAACAAAAGTAGTTATTTTAGGGTTTTCAATTTTAAACTATTAACAAAATCCTGATCTTCAAGTAAATAACTAAGGAACTAAAGTATTAGTTAGAAGATTTTGATTTTAAATTGCTACAAAATTCTGTTCTACAAGTAAATAACTTATAGAACAAAAGTAGTTATTTTAGAGTTTTCAATTTTAAACTATTTACAATATTCTGATCTTCAAGTAAATAACTTACAGAACAGAAGTAGTTATTTTAGGGTTTTCAATTTTAAACTATTAACAAAATACTGATCTTCATGTAAATAACTTATAGAACAGAAGTAGTTAATTTAGAGTTTTTAATTTTAAACTATTAAAAAAATGCAGATCTTCAAGTAAATAACTTATAGAACAAAAGTAGTTATTTTAGGGTTTTCAATTTTAAACTATTAGCAAAATTCTGATCTTCAAGTAAATAACTTAAAGAACTAAAGTATTAGTTAGAAGACTTTGATTTTACATTGCTACAAAATTCTGTTCTTCAAGTAAATAACTTATAGAACAAAAGTAGTTATTTTAGGGTTTTCAATTTTAAACTATTAACAAAATACTGATCTTCATGTAAATAACTTATAGAACAGAAGTAGTTAATTTAGAATTTTTAATTTTAAACTATTAACAAAATGCAGATCTTCAAGTAAATAACTTATAGAACAAAAGTAGTTATTTTAGGGTTTTCAATTTTAAACTATTATAAAATTCTGATCTTCAAGTAAATAACTTAAAGAACTAAAGTATTAGTTAGAAGATTTTGACTTTACATTGCTACAAAATTCTGTTCTTCAAGTAAATAACTTATAGAACAAAAGTAGTTATTTTAGGGTTTTCAATTTTAAACTATTAACAAAATTCTGATCTTCAAGTAAATAACTTAAGGAACTAAAGTATTTATTTTAGGGTTTTCAATTTTAAACTATTAACAAATTACTGATCTTCATATACTTAACTTATAGAACAGAAGTAGTTAATTTAGAGTTTTTAATTTTAAACTATTAACAAAATGCATATATTCAAGTAAATAACTTATAGAACAAAAGTAGTTATTTTAGGGTTTTCAATTTTAAACTATTAACAAAATCCTGATCTTCAAGTAAATAACTTAAGGAACTAAAGTATTAGTTAGAAGATTTTGATTTTAAATTGCTACAAAATTCTGTTCTACAAGTAAATAACATATAGAACTAAAGTAGTTATTATAGAGTTTTCAATTTTAAACTATTAACAATATTCTGCTCTTCAAGTAAATAACTTATAGAACAAAAGTAATTATTTTAGGGTTTTCAATTTTAAACTATTAACAAAATACTGATCTTCATGTAAATAACATATAGAACAGAAGTAGTTAATTTAGAGTTTTTAAATTTAAACTATTAACAAAATGCAGATCTTCAAGTAAATAACTTATAGAACAAAAGTAGTTATTTTAGGGTTTTCAATTTTAAACTATTAACAAAATCCTGATCTTCTAGTAAATAACTTAAAGAACTAAAGTATTAGTTAGAAGATTTAGATTTTAAATTGCTACAAAATTCTGTTCTACAAGTAAATAACTTATAGAACAAAAGTAGTTATTTTAGAGTTTTCAGTTTTAAACTATTAACAATATTCTGATCTTCAAGTAAATAACTTATAGAACAGAAGTAGTTATTTTAGGGTTTTCAATTTTAAACTATTAACAAAATACTGATCTTCATGTAAATAACTTATAGAACAGAAGTAGTTAATTTAGAGTTTTTAATTTTAAACTATTAACAAAATGCAGATCTACAAGTAAATAACTTATAGAACAAAAGTAGTTATTTTAGGGTTTTCAATTTTAAACTATTAGCAAAATTCTGATCTTCAAGTAAATAACTTAAAGAACTAAAGTATTAGTTAGAAGATTTTGATTTTACATTGCTACAAAATTCTGTTCTTCAAGTAAATAACTTATAGAACAAAAGTAGTTATTTTAGGGTTTTCAATTTTAAACTATTAACAAAATACTGATCTTCATGTAAATAACTTATAGAACAGAAGTAGTTAATTTAGAATTTTTAATTTTAAACTATTAACAAAATGCAGATCTTCAAGTAAATAACTTATAGAACAAAAGTTGTTATTTTAGGGTTTTCAATTTTAAACTATTATAAAATTCTGATCTTCAAGTAAATAACTTAAAGAACTAAAGTATTAGTTAGAAGATTTTGACTTTACATTGCTACAAAATTCTGTTCTTCAAGTAAATAACTTATAGAACAAAAGTAGTTATTTTAGGGTTTTCAATTTTAAACTATTAACAAAATTCTGATCTTCAAGTAAATAACTTATAGAACAAAAGTAATTATTTTAGAGTTTTTAATTTTAAACTATTAACAAAATGCAGATCTTCAAGTAAATAACTTATAGAAGAAAAGTAGTTATTTTAGGGTTTTCAATTTTAAACTATTAACAAAATACTGATCTTCATGTAAATAACTTATAGAACATAAGTAGTTAATTTAGAGTTTTTAAATTTAAACTATTAACAAAATGCAGATCTTCAAGTAAATAACTTATAGAACAAAAGTAGTTATTTTAGGGTTTTCAATTTTAAACTATTAACAAAATCCTGATCTTCAAGTAAATAACTTAAGGAACTAAAGTATTAGTTAGAAGATTTTGATTTTAAATTGCTACAAAATTCTGTTCTACAAGTAAATAACATATAGAACTAAAGTAGTTATTTTAGAGTTTTCAATTTTAAACTATTAACAATATTCTGATCTTCAAGTAAATAACTTATAGAACAAAAGTAGTCATTTTAGGGTTTTCGATTTTAAACTATTAACAAAATACTGATCTTCATGTAAATAACTTATAGAACAGAAGTAGTTAATTTAGAGTTTTTAAATTTAAACTATTAACAAAATGCAGATCTACAAGTAAATAACTTATAGAACAAAAGTAGTTATTTTAGGGTTTTCAATTTTAAACTATTAACAAAATGCAGATCTTCAAGTAAATAACTTATAGAACAAAAGTAGTTATTTTAGGGTTTTTAATTTTAAACTATTAGCAAAATTCTGATCTTTAAGTAAATAACTTAAAGAACTAAAGTATTAGTTAGAAGATTTTGATTTTACATTGCTACAAAATTCTGTTCTTCAAGTAAATAACTTATAGAACAAAAGTAGTTATTTTAGGGTTTTCAATTTTAAACTATTAACAAAATGCAGATCTTCAAGTAAATAACTTATAGAACAAAAGTAGTTATTTTAGGGTTTTCAATTTTAAACTATTATAAAATTCTGATCATCAAGTAAATAACTTAAAGAACTAAAGTATTAGTTAGAAGATTTTGACTTTACATTGCTACAAAATTCTGTTCTTCAAGTAAATAACTTATAGAACAAAAGTAGTTATTTTAGGGTTTTCAATTTTAAACTATTAACAAAATTCTGATCTTCAAGTAAATAACTTAAGGAACTAAAGTATTAGTTAGAAGATTTTGATTTTACATTGCTACAAAATTCTGTTCTTCAAGTAAATAACTTATAGAACAAAAGTAGTTATTTTAGGGTTTTCAATTTTAAACTATTAACAAAATTCTGATCTTCAAGTAAATAACTTAAGGAACTAAAGTATTAGTTAGAAGATTTTGATTTTAAATTGCTACAAAATTCTGTTCTACAAGTAAATAACTTATAGAACAAAAGTAGTTATTTTAGAGTTTTCAATTTTAAACTATTAACAAAATACTGATCTTCATGTAAATAACTTATAGAACAGAAGTAGTTAATTTAGAGTTTTTAATTTTAAACTATTAACAAAATGCAGATCTTCAAATAAATAACTTATAGAACAAAAGTAGTTATTTTAGGGTTTTCAATTTTAAACTATTAGCAAAATTCTGATCTTCAAGTAAATAACTTAAAGAACTAAAGTATTAGTTAGAAGATTTTGATTTTACATTGCTACAAAATTCTGTTCTTCAAGTAAATAACTTATAGAACAAAAGTAGTTATTTTAGGGTTTTCAATTTTAAACTATTAACAAAATACTGATCTTCATGTAAATAACTTATAGAACAAAAGTAGTTATTTTAGGGTTTTCAATTTTAAACTATTAACAAAATACTGATCTTCATGTAAATAACTTATAGAACAGAAGTAGTTAATTTAGAGTTTTTAAATTTAAACTATTAACAAAATGCAGATCTTCAAGTAAATAACTTATAGAACAAAAGTAGTTATTTTAGGGTTTTCAATTTTAAACTATTAGCAAAATTCTGATCTTCAAGTAAATAACTTAAAGAACTAAAGTATTAGTTAGAAGATTTTGATTTTACATTGCTACAAAATTCTGTTCTTCAAGTAAATAACTTATAGAACAAAAGTAGTTATTTTAGGGTTTTCAATTTTAAACTATTAACAAAATACTGATCTTCATGTAAATAACTTATAGAACAGAAGTAGTTAATTTAGAATTTTTAATTTTAAACTATTAACAAAATGCAGATCTTCAAGTAAATAACTTATAGAACAAAAGTAGTTATTTTAGGGTTTTCAATTTTAAACTATTATGAAATTCTGATCTTCAAGTAAATAACTTAAAGAACTAAAGTATTAGTTAGAAGATTTTGACTTTACATTGCTACAAAATTCTGTTCTACAAGTAAATAACATATAGAACTAAAGTAGTTATTTTAGAGTTTTCAATTTTAAACTATTAACAATATTCTGATCTTCAAGTAAATAACTTATAGAACAAAAGTAGTTATTTTAGGGTTTTCAATTTTAAACTATTAACAAAATACTGATCTTCATGTAAATAACTTATAGAACAGAAGTAGTTAATTTAGAGTTTTTAAATTTAAACTATTAACAAAATGCAGATCTTCAAGTAAATAACTTATATAACAAAAGTAGTTATTTTAGGGTTTTCAATTTTAAACTATTAACAAAATCCTGATCTTCAAGTAAATAACTAAGGAACTAAAGTATTAGTTAGAAGATTTTGATTTTAAATTGCTTCAAAAATCTGTTCTACAAGTAAATAACTTATAGAACAAAAGTAGTTATTTTAGAGTTTTCAATTTTAAACTATTTACAATATTCTGATCTTCAAGTAAATAACTTATAGAACAGAAGTAGTTATTTTAGGGTTTTCAATTTTAAACTATTAACAAAATACTGATCTTCATGTAAATCACTTATAGAACAGAAGTAGTTAATTTAGAGTTTTTAATTTTAAACTATTAACAAAATGCAGATCTTCAAGTAAATAACTTATAGAACAAAAGTAGTTATTTTAGGGTTTTCAATTTTAAACTATTAGCAAAATTCTGATCTTCAAGTAAATAACTTAAAGAACTAAAGTATTAGTTAGAAGACTTTGATTTTACATTGCTACAAAATTCTGTTCTTCAAGTAAATAACTTATAGAACAAAAGTAGTTATTTTAGGGTTTTCAATTTTAAACTATTAACAAAATACTGATCTTCATGTAAATAACTTATAGAACAGAAGTAGTTAATTTAGAATTTTTAATTTTAAACTATTAACAAAATGCAGATCTTCAAGTAAATAACTTATAGAACAAAAGTAGTTATTTTAGGGTTTTCAATTTTAAACTATTATAAAATTCTGATCTTCAAGTAAATAACTTAAAGAACTAAAGTATTAGTTAGAAGATTTTGACTTTACATTGCTACAAAATTCTGTTCTTCAAGTAAATAACTTATAGAACAAAAGTAGTTATTTTAGGGTTTTCAATTTTAAACTATTAACAAAATTCTGATCTTCAAGTAAATAACTTAAGGAACTAAAGTATTAGTTAGAAGATTTTGATTTTACATTGCTACAAAATTCTGTTCTTCAAGTAAATAACTTATAGAACAAAAGTAGTTATTTTAGGGTTTTCAATTTTAAACTATTAACAAATTTCTGATCTTCATGTAAACAACTTAAGGAACTAAAGTATTAGTTAGAAGATTTTGATTTTAAATTGCTACAAAATTCTGTTCTACAAGTAAATAACTTATAGAACAAAAGTAGTTATTTTAGAGTTTTCAATTTTAAACTATTAACAATATTCTGATCTTCAAGTAAATAACTTATAGAACAGAAGTAGTTATTTTAGGGTTTTCAATTTTAAACTATTAACAAAATACTGATCTTCATGTAAATAACTTATAGAACAGAAGTAGTTAATTTAGAGTTTTTAATTTTAAACTATTAACAAAATGCAGATCTTCAAGTAAATAACTTATAGAACAAAAGTAGTTATTTTAGGGTTTTCAATTTTAAACTATTAGCAAAATTCTGATCTTCAAGTAAATAACTTAAAGAACTAAAGTATTAGTTAGAAGATTTTGATTTTACATTGCTACAAAATTCTGTTCTTCAAGTAAATAACTTATAGAACAAAAGTAGTTATTTTAGGGTTTTCAATTTTAAACTATTAACAAAATACTGATCTTCATGTAAATAACTTATAGAACAGAAGTAGTTAATTTAGAATTTTTAATTTTAAACTATTAACAAAATGCAGATCTTCAAGTAAATAACTTATAGAACAAAAGTAGTTATTTTAGGGTTTTCAATTTTAAACTATTATAAAATTCTGATCTTCAAGTAAATAACTTAAAGAACTAAAGTATTAGTTAGAAGATTTTGACTTTACATTGCTACAAAATTCTGTTCTTCAAGTAAATAACTTATAGAACAAAAGTAGTTATTTTAGAGTTTTCAATTTTAAACTATTAACAATATTCTGATCTTCAAGTAAATAACTTATAGAACAAAAGTAGTTATTTAAGGGTTTTCAATTTTAAACTATTAACAAAATTCTGATCTTCAAATAAATAACTTAAGGAACTAAAGTATTAGTTAGAAGATTTTGATTTTAAGTTGCTACAAAATTCTGTTCTTCAAGTAAATAACTTATAGAACAAAAGTAGTTATTTTAGAGTTTTCAATTTTAAACTATTAACAAAATTCTGATCTTCAAGTAAATAACTTATAGAACAGAAGTAGTTAATTTAGAGTTTTTAATTTTAAACTACTAACAAAATGCAGATCTTCAAGTAAATAACTTATAGAACAAAATTAGTTATTTTAGGGTTTTCAATTTTAAACTATTATAAAATTCTGATCTTCAAGTAAATAACTTAAAGAACTAAAGTATTAGTTAGAAGATTATGACTTTACATTGCTACAAAATTCTGTTCTTCAAGTAAATAACTTATAGAACAAAAGTAGTTATTTTAGGGTTTTCAATTTTAAACTATTAAAAAATTCTGATCTTCAAGTAAATAACTTATAGAACTAAAGTAGTTATTTTAGAGTTTTCAATTTTAAACTATTAACAATATTCTGATCTTCAAGTAAATAACTTATAGAACAAAAGTAGTTATTTTAGGGTTTTCAATTTTAAACTATTAACAAAATTCTGATCTTCAAGTAAATAACTTAAGGAACTAAAGTATTAGTTAGAAGATTTTGATTTTAAATTGCTACAAAATTCTGTTCTACAAGTAAATAACTTATAGAACAAAAGTAGTTATTTTAGGGTTTTCAATTTTAAACTATTAACAAAATACTGATCTTCATGTAAATAACTTATAGAACAAAAGTAGTTATTTTAGGGTTTTCAATTTTAAACTATTAACAAAATACTGATCTTCAAGTAAATAACTTATAGAACAGAAGTAGTTAATTTAGAGTTTTTAATTTTAAACTATTAACAAAATGCAGATCTTCAAGTAAATAACTTATAGAACAAAAGTAGTTATTTTAGGGTTTTCAATTTTAAACTATTAACAAATTACTGATCTTCAAATACTTAACTTATAGAACAGAAGTAGTTAATTTAGAGTTTTTAATTTTAAACTATTAACAAAATGCAGATCTTCAAGTAAATAACTTATAGAACAAAAGTTGTTATTTTAGGGTTTTCAATTTTAAACTATTAACAAAATACTGATCTTCATATACTTAACTTATAGAACAGAAGTAGTTAATTTAGAGTTTTTAATTTTAAACTATTAGCAAAATTCTGATCTTCAAGTAAATAACTTAAAGAACTAAAGTATTAGTTAGAGGATTTTGATTTTACATTGCTACAAAATTCTGTTCTTCAAGTAAATAACTTATAGAACAAAAGTAGTTATTTTAGGGTTTTCAATTTTAAACTATTAACAAAATACTGATCTTCATGTAAATAACTTATAGAACAGAAGTAGTTAATTTAGAGTTTTTAAATTTAAACTATTAACAAAATGCAGATCTTCAAGTAAATAACTTATAGAACAAAAGTAGTTATTTTAGGGTTTTCAATTTTAAACTATTAACAAAATTCTGATCTTCAAGTAAATAACTTAAGGAACTAAAGTATTAGATAGAAGATTTTGATTTTAAATTGCTACAAAATTCTGTTCTACAAGTAAATAACTTATAGAACAAAAGTAGTTATTTTAGAGTTTTCAATTTTAAACTATTAACAATATTCTGATCTTCAAGTAAATAACTTATAGAACAGAAGTAGTTATTTTAGGGTTTTCAATTTTAAACTATTAACAAAATAGTGATCTTCATGTAAATAACTTATAGAACAGAAGTAGTTAATTTAGAGTTTTTAATTTTAAACTATTAACAAAATGCAGATCTTCAAGTAAATAACTTATAGAACAAAAGTAGTTATTTTAGGGTTTTCAATTTTAAACTATTAGCAAAATTCTGATCTTCAAGTAAATAACTTAAAGAACTAAAGTATTAGTTAGAAGATTTTGATTTTACATTGCTACAAAATTCTGTTCTTCAAGTAAATAACTTATAGAACAAAAGTAGTTATTTTAGGGTTTTCAATTTTAAACTATTAACAAAATGCAGATCTTCAAGTAAATAACTTATAGAACAAAAGTAGTTATTTTAGGGTTTTCAATTTTAAACTATTATAAAATTCTGATCATCAAGTAAATAACTTAAAGAACTAAAGTATTAGTTAGAAGATTTTGACTTTACATTGCTACAAAATTCTGTTCTTCAAGTAAATAACTTATAGAACAAAAGTAGTTATTTTAGGGTTTTCAATTTTAAACTATTAACAAAATTCTGATCTTCAAGTAAATAACTTAAGGAACTAAAGTATTAGTTAGAAGATTTTGATTTTACATTGCTACAAAATTCTGTTCTTCAAGTAAATAACTTATAGAACAAAAGTAGTTATTTTAGGGTTTTCAATTTTAAACTATTAACAAAATTCTGATCTTCAAGTAAATAACTTAAGGAACTAAAGTATTAGTTAGAAGATTTTGATTTTAAATTGCTACAAAATTCTGTTCTACAAGTAAATAACTTATAGAACAAAAGTAGTTATTTTAGAGTTTTCAATTTTAAACTATTAACAAAATACTGATCTTCATGTAAATAACTTATAGAACAGAAGTAGTTAATTTAGAGTTTTTAATTTTAAACTATTAACAAAATGCAGATCTTCAAATAAATAACTTATAGAACAAAAGTAGTTATTTTAGGGTTTTCAATTTTAAACTATTAGCAAAATTCTGATCTTCAAGTAAATAACTTAAAGAACTAAAGTATTAGTTAGAAGATTTTGATTTTACATTGCTACAAAATTCTGTTCTTCAAGTAAATAACTTATAGAACAAAAGTAGTTATTTTAGGGTTTTCAATTTTAAACTATTAACAAAATACTGATCTTCATGTAAATAACTTATAGAACAAAAGTAGTTATTTTAGGGTTTTCAATTTTAAACTATTAACAAAATACTGATCTTCATGTAAATAACTTATAGAACAGAAGTAGTTAATTTAGAGTTTTTAAATTTAAACTATTAACAAAATGCAGATCTTCAAGTAAATAACTTATAGAACAAAAGTAGTTATTTTAGGGTTTTCAATTTTAAACTATTAGCAAAATTCTGATCTTCAAGTAAATAACTTAAAGAACTAAAGTATTAGTTAGAAGATTTTGATTTTACATTGCTACAAAATTCTGTTCTTCAAGTAAATAACTTATAGAACAAAAGTAGTTATTTTAGGGTTTTCAATTTTAAACTATTAACAAAATACTGATCTTCATGTAAATAACTTATAGAACAGAAGTAGTTAATTTAGAATTTTTAATTTTAAACTATTAACAAAATGCAGATCTTCAAGTAAATAACTTATAGAACAAAAGTAGTTATTTTAGGGTTTTCAATTTTAAACTATTATGAAATTCTGATCTTCAAGTAAATAACTTAAAGAACTAAAGTATTAGTTAGAAGATTTTGACTTTACATTGCTACAAAATTCTGTTCTACAAGTAAATAACATATAGAACTAAAGTAGTTATTTTAGAGTTTTCAATTTTAAACTATTAACAATATTCTGATCTTCAAGTAAATAACTTATAGAACAAAAGTAGTTATTTTAGGGTTTTCAATTTTAAACTATTAACAAAATACTGATCTTCATGTAAATAACTTATAGAACAGAAGTAGTTAATTTAGAGTTTTTAAATTTAAACTATTAACAAAATGCAGATCTTCAAGTAAATAACTTATATAACAAAAGTAGTTATTTTAGGGTTTTCAATTTTAAACTATTAACAAAATCCTGATCTTCAAGTAAATAACTAAGGAACTAAAGTATTAGTTAGAAGATTTTGATTTTAAATTGCTTCAAAAATCTGTTCTACAAGTAAATAACTTATAGAACAAAAGTAGTTATTTTAGAGTTTTCAATTTTAAACTATTTACAATATTCTGATCTTCAAGTAAATAACTTATAGAACACGAGTAGTTATTTTAGGGTTTTCAATTTTAAACTATTAACAAAATACTGATCTTCATGTAAATCACTTATAGAACAGAAGTAGTTAATTTAGAGTTTTTAATTTTAAACTATTAACAAAATGCAGATCTTCAAGTAAATAACTTATAGAACAAAAGTAGTTATTTTAGGGTTTTCAATTTTAAACTATTAGCAAAATTCTGATCTTCAAGTAAATAACTTAAAGAACTAAAGTATTAGTTAGAAGACTTTGATTTTACATTGCTACAAAATTCTGTTCTTCAAGTAAATAACTTATAGAACAAAAGTAGTTATTTTAGGGTTTTCAATTTTAAACTATTAACAAAATACTGATCTTCATGTAAATAACTTATAGAACAGAAGTAGTTAATTTAGAATTTTTAATTTTAAACTATTAACAAAATGCAGATCTTCAAGTAAATAACTTATAGAACAAAAGTAGTTATTTTAGGGTTTTCAATTTTAAACTATTATAAAATTCTGATCTTCAAGTAAATAACTTAAAGAACTAAAGTATTAGTTAGAAGATTTTGACTTTACATTGCTACAAAATTCTGTTCTTCAAGTAAATAACTTATAGAACAAAAGTAGTTATTTTAGGGTTTTCAATTTTAAACTATTAACAAAATTCTGATCTTCAAGTAAATAACTTAAGGAACTAAAGTATTAGTTAGAAGATTTTGATTTTACATTGCTACAAAATTCTGTTCTTCAAGTAAATAACTTATAGAACAAAAGTAGTTATTTTAGGGTTTTCAATTTTAAACTATTAACAAATTTCTGATCTTCATGTAAACAACTTAAGGAACTAAAGTATTAGTTAGAAGATTTTGATTTTAAATTGCTACAAAATTCTGTTCTACAAGTAAATAACTTATAGAACAAAAGTAGTTATTTTAGAGTTTTCAATTTTAAACTATTAACAATATTCTGATCTTCAAGTAAATAACTTATAGAACAGAAGTAGTTATTTTAGGGTTTTCAATTTTAAACTATTAACAAAATACTGATCTTCATGTAAATAACTTATAGAACAGAAGTAGTTAATTTAGAGTTTTTAATTTTAAACTATTAACAAAATGCAGATCTTCAAGTAAATAACTTATAGAACAAAAGTAGTTATTTTAGGGTTTTCAATTTTAAACTATTAGCAAAATTCTGATCTTCAAGTAAATAACTTAAAGAACTAAAGTATTAGTTAGAAGATTTTGATTTTACATTGCTACAAAATTCTGTTCTTCAAGTAAATAACTTATAGAACAAAAGTAGTTATTTTAGGGTTTTCAATTTTAAACTATTAACAAAATACTGATCTTCATGTAAATAACTTATAGAACAGAAGTAGTTAATTTAGAATTTTTAATTTTAAACTATTAACAAAATGCAGATCTTCAAGTAAATAACTTATAGAACAAAAGTAGTTATTTTAGGGTTTTCAATTTTAAACTATTATAAAATTCTGATCTTCAAGTAAATAACTTAAAGAACTAAAGTATTAGTTAGAAGATTTTGACTTTACATTGCTACAAAATTCTGTTCTTCAAGTAAATAACTTATAGAACAAAAGTAGTTATTTTAGAGTTTTCAATTTTAAACTATTAACAATATTCTGATCTTCAAGTAAATAACTTATAGAACAAAAGTAGTTATTTAAGGGTTTTCAATTTTAAACTATTAACAAAATTCTGATCTTCAAATAAATAACTTAAGGAACTAAAGTATTAGTTAGAAGATTTTGATTTTAAGTTGCTACAAAATTCTGTTCTTCAAGTAAATAACTTATAGAACAAAAGTAGTTATTTTAGAGTTTTCAATTTTAAACTATTAACAAAATTCTGATCTTCAAGTAAATAACTTATAGAACAGAAGTAGTTAATTTAGAGTTTTTAATTTTAAACTACTAACAAAATGCAGATCTTCAAGTAAATAACTTATAGAACAAAATTAGTTATTTTAGGGTTTTCAATTTTAAACTATTATAAAATTCTGATCTTCAAGTAAATAACTTAAAGAACTAAAGTATTAGTTAGAAGATTATGACTTTACATTGCTACAAAATTCTGTTCTTCAAGTAAATAACTTATAGAACAAAAGTAGTTATTTTAGGGTTTTCAATTTTAAACTATTAAAAAATTCTGATCTTCAAGTAAATAACTTATAGAACTAAAGTAGTTATTTTAGAGTTTTCAATTTTAAACTATTAACAATATTCTGATCTTCAAGTAAATAACTTATAGAACAAAAGTAGTTATTTTAGGGTTTTCAATTTTAAACTATTAACAAAATTCTGATCTTCAAGTAAATAACTTAAGGAACTAAAGTATTAGTTAGAAGATTTTGATTTTAAATTGCTACAAAATTCTGTTCTACAAGTAAATAACTTATAGAACAAAAGTAGTTATTTTAGGGTTTTCAATTTTAAACTATTAACAAATTACTGATCTTCATGTAAATAACTTATAGAACAAAAGTAGTTATTTTAGGGTTTTCAATTTTAAACTATTAACAAAATACTGATCTTCAAGTAAATAACTTATAGAACAGAAGTAGTTAATTTAGAGTTTTTAATTTTAAACTATTAACAAAATGCAGATCTTCAAGTAAATAACTTATAGAACAAAAGTAGTTATTTTAGGGTTTTCAATTTTAAACTATTAACAAATTACTGATCTTCAAATACTTAACTTATAGAACAGAAGTAGTTAATTTAGAGTTTTTAATTTTAAACTATTAACAAAATGCAGATCTTCAAGTAAATAACTTATAGAACAAAAGTTGTTATTTTAGGGTTTTCAATTTTAAACTATTAACAAAATACTGATCTTCATATACTTAACTTATAGAACAGAAGTAGTTAATTTAGAGTTTTTAATTTTAAACTATTAGCAAAATTCTGATCTTCAAGTAAATAACTTAAAGAACTAAAGTATTAGTTAGAGGATTTTGATTTTACATTGCTACAAAATTCTGTTCTTCAAGTAAATAACTTATAGAACAAAAGTAGTTATTTTAGGGTTTTCAATTTTAAACTATTAACAAAATACTGATCTTCATGTAAATAACTTATAGAACAGAAGTAGTTAATTTAGAGTTTTTAAATTTAAACTATTAACAAAATGCAGATCTTCAAGTAAATAACTTATAGAACAAAAGTAGTTATTTTAGGGTTTTCAATTTTAAACTATTAACAAAATTCTGATCTTCAAGTAAATAACTTAAGGAACTAAAGTATTAGATAGAAGATTTTGATTTTAAATTGCTACAAAATTCTGTTCTACAAGTAAATAACTTATAGAACAAAAGTAGTTATTTTAGATTTTTCAATTTTAAACTATTAACAATATTCTGATCTTCAAGTAAATAACTTATAGAACAGAAGTAGTTATTTTAGGGTTTTCAATTTTAAACTATTAACAAAATAGTGATCTTCATGTAAATAACTTATAGAACAGAAGTAGTTAATTTAGAGTTTTTAATTTTAAACTATTAACAAAATGCAGATCTTCAAGTAAATAACTTATAGAACAAAAGTAGTTATTTTAGGGTTTTCAATTTTAAACTATTAGCAAAATTCTGATCTTCAAGTAAATAACTTAAAGAACTAAAGTATTAGTTAGAAGATTTTGATTTTACATTGCTACAAAATTCTGTTCTTCAAGTAAATAACTTATAGAACAAAAGTAGTTATTTTAGGGTTTTCAATTTTAAACTATTAACAAAATACTGATCTTCATGTAAATAACTTATAGAACAGAAGTAGGTAATTTAGAATTTTTAATTTTAAACTATTAACAAAATGCAGATCTTCAAGTAAATAACTTATAGAACAAAAGTAGTTATTTTAGGGTTTTCAATTTTAAACTATTATAAAATTCTGATCTTCAAGTAAATAACTTAAAGAACTAAAGTATTAGTTAGAAGATTTTGACTTTACATTGCTACAAAATTCTGTTCTTCAAGTAAATAACTTATAGAAAAAAAGTAGTTATTTTAGAGTTTTCAATTTTAAACTATTAACAATATTCTGATCTTCAAGTAAATAACTTATAGAACAAAAGTAGTTATTTAAGGGTTTTCAATTTTAAACTATTAACAAAATTCTGATCATCAAATAAATAACTTAAGGAACTAAAGTATTAGTTAGAAGATTTTGATTTTAAGTTGCTACAAAATTCTGTTCTTCAAGTAAATAACTTATAGAACAAAAGTAGTTATTTTAGAGTTTTCAATTTTAAACTATTAACAAAATTCTGATCTTCAAGTAAATAACTTATAGAACAGAAGTAGTTAATTTAGAGTTTTTAATTTTAAACTACTAACAAAATGCAGATCTTCAAGTAAATGACTTATAGAACAAAATTAGTTATTTTAGGGTTTTCAATTTTAAACTATTATAAAATTCTGATCTTCAAGTAAATAACTTAAAGAACTAAAGTATTAGTTAGAAGATTATGACTTTACATTGCTACAAAATTCTGTTCTTCAAGTAAATTACTTATAGAACAAAAGTAGTTATTTTAGGGTTTTCAATTTTAAACTATTAACAAAATTCTGATCTTCAAGTAAATAACTTAAGGAACTAAAGTATTAGTTAGAAGATTTTGATTTTAAATTGCTACAAAATTCTGTTCTACAAGTAAATAACTTATAGAACTAAAGTAGTTATTTTAGAGTTTTCAATTTTAAACTATTAACAATATTCTGATCTTCAAGTAAATAACTTATAGAACAAAAGTAGTTATTTTAGGGTTTTCAATTTTAAACTATTAACAAAATTCTGATCTTCAAGTAAATAACTTAAGGAACTAAAGTATTAGTTAGAAGATTTTGATTTTAAATTGCTACAAAATTCTGTTCTACAAGTAAATAACTTATAGAACAAAAGTAGTTATTTTAGGGTTTTCAATTTTAAACTATTAACAAAATACTGATCTTCATGTAAATAACTTATAGAACAAAAGTAGTTATTTTAGGGTTTTCAATTTTAAACTATTAACAAAATACTGATCTTCAAGTAAATAACTTATAGAACAGAAGTAGTTAATTTAGAGTTTTTAATTTTAAACTATTAACAAAATGCAGATCTTCAAGTAAATAACTTATAGAACAAAAGTAGTTATTTTAGGGTTTTCAATTTTAAACTATTAACAAATTACTGATCTTCAAATACTTAACTTATAGAACAGAAGTAGTTAATTTAGAGTTTTTAATTTTAAACTATTAACAAAATGCAGATCTTCAAGTAAATAACTTATAGAACAAAAGTAGTTATTTTAGGGTTTTCAATTTTAAACTATTAACAAAATACTGATCTTCATATACTTAACTTATAGAACAGAAGTAGTTAATTTAGAGTTTTTAATTTTAAACTATTAGCAAAATTCTGATCTTCAAGTAAATAACTTAAAGAACTAAAGTATTAGTTAGAAGATTTTGATTTTACATTGCTACAAAATTCTGTTCTTCAAGTAAATAACTTATAGAACAAAAGTAGTTATTTTAGGGTTTTCAATTTTAAACTATTAACAAAATACTGATCTTCATGTAAATAACTTATAGAACAGAAGTAGTTAATTTAGAGTTTTTAAATTTAAACTATTAACAAAATGCAGATCTTCAAGTAAATAACTTATAGAACAAAAGTAGTTATTTTAGGGTTTTCAATTTTAAACTATTAACAAAATTCTGATCTACAAGTAAATAACTTAAGGAACTAAAGTATTAGATAGAAGATTTTGATTTTAAATTGCTACAAAATTCTGTTCTACAAGTAAATAACTTATAGAACAAAAGTAGTTATTTTAGAGTTTTCAATTTTAAACTATTAACAATATTCTGATCTTCAAGTAAATAACTTATAGAACAGAAGTAGTTATTTTAGGGTTTTCAATTTTAAACTATTAACAAAATACTGATCTTCATGTAAATAACTTATAGAACAGAAGTAGTTAATTTAGAGTTTTTAATTTTAAACTATTAACAAAATGCAGATCTTCAAGTAAATAACTTATAGAACAAAAGTAGTTATTTTAGGGTTTTCAATTTTAAACTATTAGCAAAATTCTGATCTTCAAGTAAATAACTTAAAGAACTAAAGTATTAGTTTGAAGATTTTGATTGTACATTGCTACAAAATTCTGTTCTTCAAGTAAATAACTTATAGAACAAAAGTAGTTATTTTAGGGTTTTCAATTTTAAACTATTAACAAAATTCTGATCTTCAAGTAAATAACTTAAGGAACTAAAGTATTAGTTAGAAGATTTTGATTTTAAATTGCTACAAAATTCTGTTCTACAAGTAAATAACTTATAGAACAAAAGTAGTTATTTTAGGGTTTTCAATTTTAAACTATTAACAAAATACTGATCTTCATGTAAATAACTTATAGAACAAAAGTAGTTATTTTAGGGTTTTCAATTTTAAACTATTAACAAAATACTGATCTTCAAGTAAATAACTTATAGAACAGAAGTAGTTAATTTAGAGTTTTTAATTTTAAACTATTAACAAAATGCAGATCTTCAAGTAAATAACTTATAGAACAAAAGTAGTTATTTTAGGGTTTTCAATTTTAAACTATTAACAAATTACTGATCTTCATATACTTAACTTATAGAACAGAAGTAGTTAATTTAGAGTTTTTAATTTTAAACTATTAACAAAATGCAGATCTTCAAGTAAATAACTTATAGAACAAAAGTAGTTATTTTAGGGTTTTCAATTTTAAACTATTAACAAAATACTGATCTTCATATACTTAACTTATAGAACAGAAGTAGTTAATTTAGAGTTTTTAATTTTAAACTATTAGCAAAATTCTGATCTTCAAGTAAATAACTTAAAGAACTAAAGTATTAGTTAGAAGATTTTGATTTTACATTGCTACAAAATTCTGTTCTTCAAGTAAATAACTTATAGAACAGAAGTAGTTAATTTAGAGTTTTTAAATTTAAACTATTAACAAAATGCAGATCTTCAAGTAAATAACTTATAGAACAAAAGTAGTTATTTTAGGGTTTTCAATTTTAAACTATTAACAAAATTCTGATCTTCAAGTAAATAACTTAAGGAACTAATGTATTAGATAGAAGATTTTGATTTTAAATTGCTACAAAATTCTGTTCTACAAGTAAATAACTTATAGAACAAAAGTAGTTATTTTAGAGTTTTCAATTTTAAACTATTAACAATATTCTGATCTTCAAGTAAATAACTTATAGAACAGAGGTAGTTATTTTAGGGTTTTCAATTTTAAACTATTAACAAAATACTGATCTTCAAGTAAATAACTTATAGAACAAAAGTAGTTATTTTAGGGTTTTCAATTTTAAACTATTAGCAAAATTCTGATCTTCAAGTAAATAACTTAAAGAACTAAAGTATTAGTTAGAAGATTTTGATTGTACATTGCTACAAAATTCTGTTCTTCAAGTAAATAACTTATAGAACAAAAGTAGTTATTTTAGAGTTTTCAATTTTAAACTATTAACAATATTCTGATCTTCAAGTAATTAACTTATAGAACAGAAGTAGTTAATTTAGAGTTTTTAATTTTAAACTATTAACAAAATGCAGATCTTCAAGTAAATAACTTATAGAACAAAAGTATTTAATTTAGAGTTTTTAATTTTAAACTATTAACAAAATTTTGTTCTTCAAGTAAATAACTTATAGAACAAAAGTAGTTATTTTAGAGTTTTCAATTTTAAACTATTAACAAAATTCTGATCTTCAAGTAAATAACTTATAGAACAGAAGTAGTTAATTTAGAGTTTTTAATTTTAAACTACTAACAAAATGCAGATCTTCAAGCAAATAACTTATAGAACAAAATTAGTTATTTTAGGGTTTTCAATTTTTAACTATTATAAAATTCTGATCTTCAAGTAAATAACTTAAAGAACTAAAGTATTAGTTAGAAGATTTTGACTTTACATTGCTACAAAATTCTGTTCTTCAAGTAAATAACCTATAGAACAAAAGTAGTTATTTTAGGGTTTTCAATTTTAAACTATTAACAAAATTCTGATCTTCAAGTAAATAACTTAAGGAACTAAAGTATTAGTTAGAAGATTTTGATTTTAAATTGCTACAAAATTCTGTTCTACAAGTAAATAACTTATAGAACAAAAGTAGTTATTTTAGGGTTTTCAATTTTAAACTATTAACAAAATACTGATCTTCATGTAAATAACTTATAGAACAAAAGTAGTTATTTTAGGGTTTTCAATTTTAAACTATTAACAAAATTCTGATCTTCAAGTAAATAACTTGAGGAACTAAAGTATTAGTTGGAAGATTTTGATTTTAAATTGCTACAAAATTCTGTTCTACAAGTAAATAACTTATAGAACAAAAGTAGTTATTTTAGAGTTTTCAATTTTAAACTATTAACAATATTCTGATCTTCAAGTAAATAACTTATAGAACAAAAGTAGTTATTTTAGAGTTTTCAATTTTAAACTATTAACAAAATTCTGATCTTCAAGTAAATAACTTTTTAGAACAAAAGTAGTTATTTTAGGGTTTTCAATTTTAAACTATTAACAAAATTCTGATCTTCAAGTAAATAACTTAAGGAACTAAAGTATTAGTTAGAAGATTTTGATTTTAAATTGCTACAAAATTCTGTTCTACAAGTAAATAACTTATAGAACAAAAGTAGTTATTTTAGAGTTTTCAATTTTAAACTATTAACAATATTCTGATCTTCAAGTAAATAACTTATAGAACAAAAGTAGTTATTTTAGGGTTTTCAATTTTAAACTATTAACAAAATTCTGATCTTCAAGTAAATAACTTAAGGAACTAAAGTATTAGTTAGAAGATTTTGATTTTACATTGCTACAAAATTCTGTTCTTCAAGTAAATAACTTATAGAACAAAAGTAGTTATTTTAGGGTTTTCAATTTTAAACTATTAACAAAATTCTGATCTTCAAGTAAATAACTTAAGGAACTAAAGTATTAGTTAGAAGATTTTGATTTTAAATTGCTACAAAATTCTGTTCTACAAGTAAATAACTTATAGAACAAAAGTAGTTATTTTAGAGTTTTCAATTTTAAACTATTAACAATATTCTGATCTTCAAGTAAATAACTTATAGAACAGAAGTAGTTATTTTAGGGTTTTCAATTTTAAACTATTAACAAAATACTGATCTTCATGTAAATAACTTATAGAACAGAAGTAGTTAATTTAGAGTTTTTAATTTTAAACTATTAACAAAATGCAGATCTTCAAGTAAATAACTTATAGAACAAAAGTAGTTATTTTAGGGTTTTCAATTTTAAACTATTAGCAAAATTCTGATCTTCAAGTAAATAACTTAAAGAACTAAAGTATTAGTTAGAAGATTTTGATTTTACATTGCTACAAAATTCTGTTCTTCAAGTAAATAACTTATAGAACAAAAGTAGTTATTTTAGAGTTTTCAATTTTAAACTATTAACAATATTCTGATCTTCAAGTAAATAACTTATAGAACAGAAGTAGTTAATTTAGAGTTTTTAATTTTAAACTATTAACAAAATGCAGATCTTCAAGTAAATAACTTATAGAACAAAAGTAGTTAACTTAGAGTTTTTAATTTTAAACTATTAACAAAATTCTGTTCTTCAAGTAAATAACTTATAGAACAAAAGTAGTTATTTTAGGGTTTTCAATTTTAAACTATTAACAAAATACTGATCTTCATGTAAATAACTTATAGAACAAAAGTAGTTATTTTAGGGTTTTCAATTTTAAACTATTAACAAAATTCTGATCTTCAAGTAAATAACTTGAGGAACTAAAGTATTAGTTGGAAGATTTTGATTTTAAATTGCTACAAAATTCTGTTCTACAAGTAAATAACTTATAGAACAAAAGTAGTTATTTTAGAGTTTTCAATTTTAAACTATTAACAATATTCTGATCTTCAAGTAAATAACTTATAGAACAAAAGTAGTTATTTTAGAGTTTTCAATTTTAAACTATTAACAAAATTCTGATCTTCAAGTAAATAACTTTTTAGAACAAAAGTAGTTATTTTAGGGTTTTCAATTTTAAACTATTAACAAAATTCTGATCTTCAAGTAAATAACTTAAGGAACTAAAGTATTAGTTAGAAGATTTTGATTTTAAATTGCTACAAAATTCTGTTCTACAAGTAAATAACTTATAGAACAAAAGTAGTTATTTTAGAGTTTTCAATTTTAAACTATTAACAATATTCTGATCTTCAAGTAAATAACTTATAGAACAAAAGTAGTTATTTTAGGGTTTTCAATTTTAAACTATTAACAAAATTCTGATCTTCAAGTAAATAACTTAAGGAACTAAAGTATTAGTTAGAAGATTTTGATTTTACATTGCTACAAAATTCTGTTCTTCAAGTAAATAACTTATAGAACAAAAGTAGTTATTTTAGGGTTTTCAATTTTAAACTATTAACAAAATTCTGATCTTCAAGTAAATAACTTAAGGAACTAAAGTATTAGTTAGAAGATTTTGATTTTAAATTGCTACAAAATTCTGTTCTACAAGTAAATAACTTATAGAACAAAAGTAGTTATTTTAGAGTTTTCAATTTTAAACTATTAACAATATTCTGATCTTCAAGTAAATAACTTATAGAACAGAAGTAGTTATTTTAGGGTTTTCAATTTTAAACTATTAACAAAATACTGATCTTCATGTAAATAACTTATAGAACAGAAGTAGTTAATTTAGAGTTTTTAATTTTAAACTATTAACAAAATGCAGATCTTCAAGTAAATAACTTATAGAACAAAAGTAGTTATTTTAGGGTTTTCAATTTTAAACTATTAGCAAAATTCTGATCTTCAAGTAAATAACTTAAAGAACTAAAGTATTAGTTAGAAGATTTTGATTTTACATTGCTACAAAATTCTGTTCTTCAAGTAAATAACTTATAGAACAAAAGTAGTTATTTTAGAGTTTTCAATTTTAAACTATTAACAATATTCTGATCTTCAAGTAAATAACTTATAGAACAGAAGTAGTTAATTTAGAGTTTTTAATTTTAAACTATTAACAAAATGCAGATCTTCAAGTAAATAACTTATAGAACAAAAGTAGTTAACTTAGAGTTTTTAATTTTAAACTATTAACAAAATTCTGTTCTTCAAGTAAATAACTTATAGAACAAAAGTAGTTATTTTAGAGTTTTCAATTTTAAACTATTAACAAAATTCTGATCTTCAAGTAAATAACTTATAGAACAGAAGTAGTTAATTTAGAGTTTTTAATTTTAAACTACTAACAAAATGCAGATCTTCAAGCAAATAACTTATAGAACAAAATTAGTTATTTTAGGGTTTTCAATTTTTAACTATTAACAAAATTCTGATCTTCAAGTAAATAACTTAAGGAACTAAAGTATTAGTTAGAAGATTTTGATTTTAAATTGCTACAAAATTCTGTTCTACAAGTAAATAACATATAGAACTAAAGTAGTTATTTTAGAGTTTTCAATTTTAAACTATTAACAATATTCTGATCTTCAAGTAAATAACTTATAGAACAAAAGTAGTTATTTTAGGGTTTTCAATTTTAAACTATTAACAAAATTCTGATCTTCAAGTAAATAACTTAAGGAACTAAAGTATTAGTTAGAAGATTTTGATTTTAAATTGCTACAAAATTCTGTTCTACAAGTAAATAACTTATAGAGCAAAAGTAGTTATTTTAGGGTTTTCAATTTTAAACTATTAACAAAATACTGATCTTCATGTAAATAACTTATAGAACAAAAGTAGTTATTTTAGGGTTTTCAATTTTAAACTATTAACAAAATTCTGATCTTCAAGTAAATAACTTAAGGAACTAAAGTATTAGTTAGAAGATTTTGATTTTAAATTGCTACAAAATTCTGTTCTACAAGTAAATAACTTATAGAACAAAAGTAGTTATTTTAGGGTTTTCAATTTTAAACTATTAGCAAAATTCTGATCTTCAAGTAATTAACTTAAAGAACTAAAGTATTAGTTAGAAGATTTTGATTTTACATTGCTACAAAATTCTGTTCTTCAAGTAAATAACTTATAGAACAAAAGTAGTTATTTTAGAGTTTTCAATTTTAAACTATTAACAATATTCTGATCTTCAAGTAAATAACTTATAGAACAGAAGTAGTTAATTTAGAGTTTTTAATTTTAAACTATTAACAAAATGCAGATCTTCAAGTAAATAACTTATAGAACAAAAGTAGTTAACTTAGAGTTTTTAATTTTAAACTATTAACAAAATTCTGTTCTTCAAGTAAATAACTTATAGAACAAAAGTAGTTATTTTAGAGTTTTCAATTTTAAACTATTAACAAAATTCTGATCTTCAAGTAAATAACTTATAGAACAGAAGTAGTTAATTTAGAGTTTTTAATTTTAAACTACTAACAAAATGCAGATCTTCAAGCAAATAACTTATAGAACAAAATTAGTTATTTTAGGGTTTTCAATTTTTAACTATTAACAAAATTCTGATCTTCAAGTAAATAACTTAAGGAACTAAAGTATTAGTTAGAAGATTTTGATTTTAAATTGCTACAAAATTCTGTTCTACAAGTAAATAACATATAGAACTAAAGTAGTTATTTTAGAGTGTTCAATTTTAAACTATTAACAATATTCTGATCTTCAAGTAAATAACTTATAGAACAAAAGTAGTTATTTTAGGGTTTTCAATTTTAAACTATTAACAAAATTCTGATCTTCAAGTAAATAACTTAAGGAACTAAAGTATTAGTTAGAAGATTTTGATTTTAAATTGCTACAAAATTTTGTTCTACAAGTAAATAACTTATAGAACAAAAGTAGTTATTTTAGGGTTTTCAATTTTAAACTATTAACAAAATACTGATCTTCATGTAAATAACTTATAGAACAAAAGTAGTTATTTTAGGGTTTTCAATTTTAAACTATTAACAAAATTCTGATCTTCAAGTAAATAACTTAAGGAACTAAAGTATTAGTTAGAAGATTTTGATTTTAAATTGCTACAAAATTCTGTTCTACAAGTAAATAACATATAGAACTAAAGTAGTTATTTTAGAGTTTTCAATTTTAAACTATTAACAATATTCTGATCTTCTAGTACATAACTTATAGAACAAAAGTAGTTATTTTAGGGTTTTCAATTTTAAACTATTAATAAAATTCTGATCTTCAAGTAAATGACTTAAGGAACTAAGGTATTAGTTAGAAGATTTTGATTTTAAATTGCTACAAAATTCTGTTCTACAAGTAAATAACATATAGAACTAAAGTAGTTATTTTAGAGTTTTTAATTTTAAACTATTAACAAAATGCAGATCTTCAAGTAAATAACTTATAGAACAAAAGTAGTTATTTTATGGTTTTCAATTTTAAACTATTAACAAAATACTGATCTTCATATACTTAACTTATAGAACAGAAGTAGTTAATTTAGAGTTTTTAATTTTAAACTATTAGCAAAATTCTGATCTTCAAGTAAATAACTTAAAGAACTAAAGTATTAGTTAGAAGATTTTGATTTTAAATTGCTACAAAATTCTGTTCTACAAGTAAATAACTTATAGAACTAAAGTAGTTATTTTAGAGTTTTCAATTTTAAACTATTAACAATATTCTGATCTTCAAGTAAATAACTTATAGAACAAAAGTAGTTATTTTAGGGTTTTCAATTTTAAACTATTAACAAAATTCTGATCTTTAAGTAAATAACTTAAGGAACTAAAGTATTAGTTAGAAGATTTTGATTTTAAATTGCTACAAAATTCTGTTCTACAAGTAAATAACTTATAGAACAAAAGTAGTTATTTTAGGGTTTTCAATTTTAAACTATTAACAAAATACTGATCTTCAAGTAAATAACTTATAGAACAGAAGTAGTTAATTTAGAGTTTTTAATTTTAAACTATTAACAAAATGCAGATCTTCAAGTAAATAACTTATAGAACAAAAGTAGTTATTTTAGAGTTTTCAATTTTAAACTATTAACAATATTCTGATCTTCAAGTAAATAACTTATAGAACAGAAGTAGTTAATTTAGAGTTTTTAATTTTAAACTATTAACAAAATGCAGATCTTCAAGTAAATAACTTATAGAACAAAAGTAGTTAATTTAGAGTTTTTAATTTTAAACTATTAACAAAATTCTGTTCTTCAAGTAAATAACTTATAGAACAAAAGTAGTTATTTTAGAGTTTTCAATTTTAAACTATTAACAAAATTCTGATCTTCAAGTAAATAACTTATAGAACAGAAGTAGTTAATTTAGAGTTTTTAATTTTAAACTACTAACAAAATGCAGATCTTCAAGCAAATAACTTATAGAACAAAATTAGTTATTTTAGGGTTTTCAATTTTAAACTATTATAAAATTCTGATCTTCAAGAAAATAACTTAAAGAACTAAAGTATTAGTTAGAAGATTTTGACTTTACATTGCTACAAAATTCTGTTCTTCAAGTAAATAACCTATAGAACAAAAGTAGTTATTTTAGGGTTTTCAATTTTAAACTATTAACAAAATTCTGATCTTCAAGTAAATAACTTAAGGAACTAAAGTATTAGTTAGAAGATTTTGATTTTAAATTGCTACAAAATTCTGTTCTACAAGTAAATAACTTATAGAACTAAAGTAGTTATTTTAGAGTTTTCAATTTTAAACTATTAACAATATTCTGATCTCAAGTAAATAACTTATAGAACAAAAGTAGTTATTTTAGGGTTTTCAATTTTAAACTATTAACAAAATTCTGATCTTCAAGTAAATAACTTAAGGAACTAAAGTATTATTTAGAAGATTTTGATTTTAAATTGCTACAAAATTCTGTTCTACAAGTAAATAACTTATAGAACAAAAGTAGTTATTTTAGGGTTTTCAATTTTAAAATATTAACAAAATACTGATCTTCATGTAAATAACTTATAGAACAAAAGTAGTTATTTTAGGGTTTTCAATTTTAAACTATTAACAAAATTCTGATCTGCAAGTAAATAACTTAAGGAACGAAAGTATTAGTTAGAAGATTTTGATTTTAAATTGCTACAAAATTCTGATCTCAAGTAAATAACTTATAGAACAAAAGTAGTTATTTTAGGGTTTTCAATTTTAAACTATTAACAAAATTCTGATCTTCAAGTAAATAACTTAAGGAACTAAAGTATTATTTAGAAGATTTTGATTTTAAATTGCTACAAAATTCTGTTCTACAAGTAAATAACTTATAGAACAAAAGTAGTTATTTTAGGGTTTTCAATTTTAAAATATTAACAAAATACTGATCTTCATGTAAATAACTTATAGAACAAAAGTAGTTATTTTAGAGTTTTCAATTTTAAACTATTAACAATATTCTGATCTTCAAGTAAATAACTTATAGAACAGAAGTAGTTAATTTAGAGTTTTTAATTTAAAACTATTAACAAAATGCAGATCTTCAAGTAAATAACTTATAGAACAAAAGTAGTTATTTTAGGGTTTTCAATTTTAAACTATTAACAAAATACTGATCTTCATGTAAATAACTTATAGAACAGAAGTAGTTAATTTAGAGTTTTTAATTTTAAACTATTAACAAAATGCAGATCTGCAAGTAAATAACTTATAGAACAAAAGTAGTTATTTTAGGGTTTTCAATTTAAAACGATTAGCAAAATTCTGATCTTCAAGTAAATAACTTAAAGAACTAAAGTATTAGTTAGAAGATTTTGATTTTACAATGCTACAAAATTCTGTTCTTCAAGTAAATAACTTATAGAACAAAAGTAGTTATTTTCGAGTTATCAATTTTAAGCTATTAACAATATTCTGATCTTCATGTAAATAACTTATTGAACAGAAGTAGTTAATTTAGAGTTTTTAATTTTAAACTATTAACAAAATTCTGATCTTCAAGTAAATAACTTAAGGAACTAAAGTATTATTTAGAAGATTTTGATTTTAAATTGCTACAAAATTCTGTTCTACAAGTAAATAACTTATAGAACAAAAGTAGTTATTTTAGGGTTTTCAATTTTAAAATATTAACAAAATACTGATCTTCATGTAAATAACTTATAGAACAAAAGTAGTTATTTTAGGGTTTTCAATTTTAAACTATTAACAAAATTCTGATCCTCAAGTAAATAACTTAAGGAACTAAAGTATTAGTTAGAAGATTTTGATTTTAAATTGCTACAAAATTCTGTTCTACAAGTAAATAACTTATAGAACAAAAGTAGTTATTTTAGAGTTTTCAATTTTAAACTATTAACAATGTTCTGATCTTCAAGTAAATAACTTATAGAACAGAAGTAGTTAATTTAGAGTTTTTAATTTAAAACTATTAACAAAATGCAGATCTTCAAGTAAATAACTTATAGAACAAAAGTAGTTATTTTAGGGTTTTCAATTTTAAACTATTAACAAAATACTGATTTTCATGTAAATAACTTATAGAACAGAAGTAGTTAATTTAGAGTTTTTAATTTTAAACTATTAACAAAATGCAGATCTGCAAGTAAATAACTTATAGAACAAAAGTAGTTATTTTAGGGTTTTCAATTTAAAACGATTAGCAAAATTCTGATCTTCAAGTAAATAACTTAAAGAACTAAAGTATTAGTTAGAAGATTTTGATTTTACAATGCTACAAAATTCTGTTCTTCAAGTAAATAACTTATAGAACAAAAGTAGTTATTTTCTAGTTATCAATTTTAAACTATTAACAATATTATGATCTTCATGTAAATAACTTATTGAACAGAAGTAGTTAATTTAGAGTTTTTAATTTTAAACTATTAACAAAATGCAGATCTTCAAGTAAATAACTTATAGAACAAAAGTAGTTATTTTAGGGTTTTCAATTTTAAACTATTAACAAAATTCTGATCTTCAAGTAAATAACTTAAGGAACTAAAGTATTAGTTAGAAGATTTTGATTTTAAATTGCTACAAAATTCTGTTCTTCAAGTAAATAACTTATAGAACAAAAGTAGTTATTTTAGAGTTTTCAATTTTAAACTATTAACAAAATTCTGATCTTCATGTAAATAACTTATAGAACAAAACTAGTTATTTTAGGGTTTTCATTTTTAAACTATTAACAAAATTCTGATCTTCATGTAAATAACTTATAGAACAGAAGTAGTTAATTTAGAGTTTTTAATTTTAAACTATTAACAAAATTATGATCTTCAAGTAAATAACTTAAGGAACTAAAGTATTAGTTAGAAGATTTTGATTTTAAATTGCTACAAAATTCTGTTCTTCAAGTAAATAACTTATAGAACAAAAGTAGTTATTTTAGAGTTTTCAATTTTAAACTATTAACAAAATTCTGATCTTCATGTAAATAACTTATAGAACAGAAGTAGTTAATTTAGAATTTTTAATTTTAAACTATTAACAAAATCCAGATTTTCAAGTAAATAACTTATAGAACAAAAATAGTTATTTTAGAGTTTTCAATTTTAAACTATTAACAAAATTCTGATCTTCAAGTAAATAACTTAAAGAACTAAAGTATTAGTTTGAAGACTTCGATTTAAAATTGTCTACAAATTTCTGTTCTTTAAGTAAATAACTAAAAGAACAAAAGTAGTTAGATTATAGCTTTAATTATAAACTATTAACAAAATGCAGATCTTCAAGTAAATAACTTATAGAACAAAAGTAGTTATTTTAGGGTTTTCAATTTTAAACTATTAGCAAAATTCTAATCTTCTAGTAAATAACTTAAAGAACTAAAGTATTAGTTAGAAGATTTTGATTTTACATTGCTACAAAATTCTGTTCTTCAAGTAAATAACTTATAAAACAAAAGTAGTTATTTTAGAGTTTTCAATTTTAAACTATTAACAGTATTCTGATCTTCAAGTAAATAACTTATAGAACAGAAGTAGTTAATTTAGAGTTTTTAATGTTAAACTATTAACAAAATGCAAATCTTCAAGTAAATAACTTATAGAACAAAAGTACATAGTTATTTTAGGGTTTTCAATTTTAAACTATTAACAAAATTCTGATCTTCAAGTAAATAACTTAAGGAACTAAAGTATTAGTTAGAAGATTTTGATTTTAAATTGCTACAAAATTCTGTTCTTCAAGTAAATAACTTATAGAACAAAAGTAGTTATTTTAGAGTTTTCAATTTTAAACTATTAACAAAATTCTGATCTTCATGTAAATAACTTATAGAACAGAGTAGTTAATTTAGAGTTTTTAATTTTAAACTATTAACAAAATTCTGATCTTCAAGTAAATAACTTAAGGAACTAAAGTATTAGTTAGAAGATTTTGATTTTAAATTGCTGCAAATTTCTGTTCTTCAAGTAAATAACTTATAGAACAAAAGTAGTTATTTTAGAGTTTTTAATTTTAAACTATTAACAAAATTCTGATCTTCATGTAAATAACTTATAGAACAGAAGTAGTTAATTTAGAGTTTTTAATTTTAAACTATATAAAAATGCAGTTCTTCAAGTAAATAACTTATAGAACAAAAGTAGTTATTTTAGGGTTTTCATTTTTAAACTATTAACAAAATTCTGATCTTCATGTAAATAACTTATAGAACAGAAGTAGTTAATTTAGAGTTTTTAATTTTAAACTATTAACAAAATTCTGATCTTCAAGTAAATAACTTAAGGAACTAAAGTATTAGTTAGAAGATTTTGATTTTAAATTGCTACAAAATTCTGTTCTTCAAGTAAATAACTTATAGAACAAAAGTAGTTATTTTAGAGTTTTCAATTTTAAACTATTAACAAAATTCTGATCTTCATGTAAATAACTTATAGAACAGAAGTAGTTAATTTAGAATTTTTAATTTTAAACTATTAACAAAATGCAGATCTTCAAGTAAATAACTTATAGAACAAAAGTAGTTATTTTAGGGTTTTCAATTTTAAACTATTAGCAAAATTCTAATCTTCTATTAAATAACTTAAAGAACTAAAGTATTAGTTAGAAGATTTTGATTTTACCTTGCTACAAAATTCTGTTCTTCAAGTAAATAACTTATAAAACAAAAGTAGTTATTTTAGAGTTTTCAATTTTAAACTATTAACAGTATTCTGATCTTCAAGTAAATAACTTATAGAACAGAAGTAGTTAATTTAGAGTTTTTAATTTTAAACTATTAACAAAATGCAGATCTTCAAGTAAATAACTTATAGAACAAAAGTAGTTATTTTAGGGTTTTCAATTTTAAACTATTAGCAAAATTCTAATCTTCAAGTAAATAACTTAAAGAACTAAAGTATTAGTTAGAAGATTTTGATTTTACATTGCTACAAAATTCTGTTCTTCAAGTAAATAACTTATAAAACAAAAGTAGTTATTTTAGAGTTTTCAATTTTAAACTATTAACAGTATTCTGATCTTCAAGTAAATAACTTATAGAACAGAAGTAGTTAATTTAGAGTTTTTAATTTTAAACTATTAACAAAATGCAGATCTTCAAGTAAATAACTTATAGAAAAAAAGTTGTTATTTTAGAGTTTTCAATTTTAAACTATTAACAGTATTCTGATCTTCAAGTAAATAACTTATAGAACAAAAGTAGTTATTTTAGGGTTTTCAATTTTAAAATATTAACAAAATACTGATCTTCATGTAAATAACTTATAGAACAAAAGTAGTTATTTTAGGGTTTTCAATTTTAAACTATTAACAAAATTCTGATCTTCAAGTAAATAACTTAAGGAACTAAAGTATTAGTTAGAAGATTTTGATTTTAAATTGCTACAAAATTCTGTTCTACAAGTAAATAACTTATAGAACAAAAGTAGTTATTTTAGAGTTTTCAATTTTAAACTATTAACAATATTCTGATCTTCAAGTAAATAACTTATAGAACAGAAGTAATTAATTTAGAGTTTTTAATTTAAAACTATTAACAAAATGCAGATCTTCAAGTAAATAACTTATAGAACAAAAGTAGTTATTTTAGGGTTTTCAATTTTAAACTATTAACAAAATTCTGATCTTCAAGTAAATAACTTAAGGAACTAATGTATTAGATAGAAGATTTTGATTTTAAATTGCTACAAAATTCTGTTCTACAAGTAAATAACTTATAGAACAAAAGTAGTTATTTTAGAGTTTTCAATTTTAAACTATTAACAATATTCTGATCTTCAAGTAAATAACTTATAGAACAGAGGTAGTTATTTTAGGGTTTTCAATTTTAAACTATTAACAAAATACTGATCTTCAAGTAAATAACTTATAGAACAAAAGTAGTTATTTTAGGGTTTTCAATTTTAAACTATTAGCAAAATTCTGATCTTCAAGTAAATAACTTAAAGAACTAAAGTATTAGTTAGAAGATTTTGATTGTACATTGCTACAAAATTCTGTTCTTCAAGTAAATAACTTATAGAACAAAAGTAGTTATTTTAGAGTTTTCAATTTTAAACTATTAACAATATTCTGATCTTCAAGTAATTAACTTATAGAACAGAAGTAGTTAATTTAGAGTTTTTAATTTTAAACTATTAACAAAATGCAGATCTTCAAGTAAATAACTTATAGAACAAAAGTATTTAATTTAGAGTTTTTAATTTTAAACTATTAACAAAATTTTGTTCTTCAAGTAAATAACTTATAGAACAAAAGTAGTTATTTTAGAGTTTTCAATTTTAAACTATTAACAAAATTCTGATCTTCAAGTAAATAACTTATAGAACAGAAGTAGTTAATTTAGAGTTTTTAATTTTAAACTACTAACAAAATGCAGATCTTCAAGCAAATAACTTATAGAACAAAATTAGTTATTTTAGGGTTTTCAATTTTTAACTATTATAAAATTCTGATCTTCAAGTAAATAACTTAAAGAACTAAAGTATTAGTTAGAAGATTTTGACTTTACATTGCTACAAAATTCTGTTCTTCAAGTAAATAACCTATAGAACAAAAGTAGTTATTTTAGGGTTTTCAATTTTAAACTATTAACAAAATTCTGATCTTCAAGTAAATAACTTAAGGAACTAAAGTATTAGTTAGAAGATTTTGATTTTAAATTGCTACAAAATTCTGTTCTACAAGTAAATAACTTATAGAACAAAAGTAGTTATTTTAGGGTTTTCAATTTTAAACTATTAACAAAATACTGATCTTCATGTAAATAACTTATAGAACAAAAGTAGTTATTTTAGGGTTTTCAATTTTAAACTATTAACAAAATTCTGATCTTCAAGTAAATAACTTGAGGAACTAAAGTATTAGTTGGAAGATTTTGATTTTAAATTGCTACAAAATTCTGTTCTACAAGTAAATAACTTATAGAACAAAAGTAGTTATTTTAGAGTTTTCAATTTTAAACTATTAACAATATTCTGATCTTCAAGTAAATAACTTATAGAACAAAAGTAGTTATTTTAGAGTTTTCAATTTTAAACTATTAACAAAATTCTGATCTTCAAGTAAATAACTTTTTAGAACAAAAGTAGTTATTTTAGGGTTTTCAATTTTAAACTATTAACAAAATTCTGATCTTCAAGTAAATAACTTAAGGAACTAAAGTATTAGTTAGAAGATTTTGATTTTAAATTGCTACAAAATTCTGTTCTACAAGTAAATAACTTATAGAACAAAAGTAGTTATTTTAGAGTTTTCAATTTTAAACTATTAACAATATTCTGATCTTCAAGTAAATAACTTATAGAACAAAAGTAGTTATTTTAGGGTTTTCAATTTTAAACTATTAACAAAATTCTGATCTTCAAGTAAATAACTTAAGGAACTAAAGTATTAGTTAGAAGATTTTGATTTTACATTGCTACAAAATTCTGTTCTTCAAGTAAATAACTTATAGAACAAAAGTAGTTATTTTAGGGTTTTCAATTTTAAACTATTAACAAAATTCTGATCTTCAAGTAAATAACTTAAGGAACTAAAGTATTAGTTAGAAGATTTTGATTTTAAATTGCTACAAAATTCTGTTCTACAAGTAAATAACTTATAGAACAAAAGTAGTTATTTTAGAGTTTTCAATTTTAAACTATTAACAATATTCTGATCTTCAAGTAAATAACTTATAGAACAGAAGTAGTTATTTTAGGGTTTTCAATTTTAAACTATTAACAAAATACTGATCTTCATGTAAATAACTTATAGAACAGAAGTAGTTAATTTAGAGTTTTTAATTTTAAACTATTAACAAAATGCAGATCTTCAAGTAAATAACTTATAGAACAAAAGTAGTTATTTTAGGGTTTTCAATTTTAAACTATTAGCAAAATTCTGATCTTCAAGTAAATAACTTAAAGAACTAAAGTATTAGTTAGAAGATTTTGATTTTACATTGCTACAAAATTCTGTTCTTCAAGTAAATAACTTATAGAACAAAAGTAGTTATTTTAGAGTTTTCAATTTTAAACTATTAACAATATTCTGATCTTCAAGTAAATAACTTATAGAACAGAAGTAGTTAATTTAGAGTTTTTAATTTTAAACTATTAACAAAATGCAGATCTTCAAGTAAATAACTTATAGAACAAAAGTAGTTAACTTAGAGTTTTTAATTTTAAACTATTAACAAAATTCTGTTCTTCAAGTAAATAACTTATAGAACAAAAGTAGTTATTTTAGGGTTTTCAATTTTAAACTATTAACAAAATACTGATCTTCATGTAAATAACTTATAGAACAAAAGTAGTTATTTTAGGGTTTTCAATTTTAAACTATTAACAAAATTCTGATCTTCAAGTAAATAACTTGAGGAACTAAAGTATTAGTTGGAAGATTTTGATTTTAAATTGCTACAAAATTCTGTTCTACAAGTAAATAACTTATAGAACAAAAGTAGTTATTTTAGAGTTTTCAATTTTAAACTATTAACAATATTCTGATCTTCAAGTAAATAACTTATAGAACAAAAGTAGTTATTTTAGAGTTTTCAATTTTAAACTATTAACAAAATTCTGATCTTCAAGTAAATAACTTTTTAGAACAAAAGTAGTTATTTTAGGGTTTTCAATTTTAAACTATTAACAAAATTCTGATCTTCAAGTAAATAACTTAAGGAACTAAAGTATTAGTTAGAAGATTTTGATTTTAAATTGCTACAAAATTCTGTTCTACAAGTAAATAACTTATAGAACAAAAGTAGTTATTTTAGAGTTTTCAATTTTAAACTATTAACAATATTCTGATCTTCAAGTAAATAACTTATAGAACAAAAGTAGTTATTTTAGGGTTTTCAATTTTAAACTATTAACAAAATTCTGATCTTCAAGTAAATAACTTAAGGAACTAAAGTATTAGTTAGAAGATTTTGATTTTACATTGCTACAAAATTCTGTTCTTCAAGTAAATAACTTATAGAACAAAAGTAGTTATTTTAGGGTTTTCAATTTTAAACTATTAACAAAATTCTGATCTTCAAGTAAATAACTTAAGGAACTAAAGTATTAGTTAGAAGATTTTGATTTTAAATTGCTACAAAATTCTGTTCTACAAGTAAATAACTTATAGAACAAAAGTAGTTATTTTAGAGTTTTCAATTTTAAACTATTAACAATATTCTGATCTTCAAGTAAATAACTTATAGAACAGAAGTAGTTATTTTAGGGTTTTCAATTTTAAACTATTAACAACATACTGATCTTCATGTAAATAACTTATAGAACAGAAGTAGTTAATTTAGAGTTTTTAATTTTAAACTATTAACAAAATGCAGATCTTCAAGTAAATAACTTATAGAACAAAAGTAGTTATTTTAGGGTTTTCAATTTTAAACTATTAGCAAAATTCTGATCTTCAAGTAAATAACTTAAAGAACTAAAGTATTAGTTAGAAGATTTTGATTTTACATTGCTACAAAATTCTGTTCTTCAAGTAAATAACTTATAGAACAAAAGTAGTTATTTTAGAGTTTTCAATTTTAAACTATTAACAATATTCTGATCTTCAAGTAAATAACTTATAGAACAGAAGTAGTTAATTTAGAGTTTTTAATTTTAAACTATTAACAAAATGCAGATCTTCAAGTAAATAACTTATAGAACAAAAGTAGTTAACTTAGAGTTTTTAATTTTAAACTATTAACAAAATTCTGTTCTTCAAGTAAATAACTTATAGAACAAAAGTAGTTATTTTAGAGTTTTCAATTTTAAACTATTAACAAAATTCTGATCTTCAAGTAAATAACTTATAGAACAGAAGTAGTTAATTTAGAGTTTTTAATTTTAAACTACTAACAAAATGCAGATCTTCAAGCAAATAACTTATAGAACAAAATTAGTTATTTTAGGGTTTTCAATTTTTAACTATTAACAAAATTCTGATCTTCAAGTAAATAACTTAAGGAACTAAAGTATTAGTTAGAAGATTTTGATTTTAAATTGCTACAAAATTCTGTTCTACAAGTAAATAACATATAGAACTAAAGTAGTTATTTTAGAGTTTTCAATTTTAAACTATTAACAATATTCTGATCTTCAAGTAAATAACTTATAGAACAAAAGTAGTTATTTTAGGGTTTTCAATTTTAAACTATTAACAAAATTCTGATCTTCAAGTAAATAACTTAAGGAACTAAAGTATTAGTTAGAAGATTTTGATTTTAAATTGCTACAAAATTCTGTTCTACAAGTAAATAACTTATAGAGCAAAAGTAGTTATTTTAGGGTTTTCAATTTTAAACTATTAACAAAATACTGATCTTCATGTAAATAACTTATAGAACAAAAGTAGTTATTTTAGGGTTTTCAATTTTAAACTATTAACAAAATTCTGATCTTCAAGTAAATAACTTAAGGAACTAAAGTATTAGTTAGAAGATTTTGATTTTAAATTGCTACAAAATTCTGTTCTACAAGTAAATAACTTATAGAACAAAAGTAGTTATTTTAGGGTTTTCAATTTTAAACTATTAGCAAAATTCTGATCTTCAAGTAATTAACTTAAAGAACTAAAGTATTAGTTAGAAGATTTTGATTTTACATTGCTACAAAATTCTGTTCTTCAAGTAAATAACTTATAGAACAAAAGTAGTTATTTTAGAGTTTTCAATTTTAAACTATTAACAATATTCTGATCTTCAAGTAAATAACTTATAGAACAGAAGTAGTTAATTTAGAGTTTTTAATTTTAAACTATTAACAAAATGCAGATCTTCAAGTAAATAACTTATAGAACAAAAGTAGTTAACTTAGAGTTTTTAATTTTAAACTATTAACAAAATTCTGTTCTTCAAGTAAATAACTTATAGAACAAAAGTAGTTATTTTAGAGTTTTCAATTTTAAACTATTAACAAAATTCTGATCTTCAAGTAAATAACTTATAGAACAGAAGTAGTTAATTTAGAGTTTTTAATTTTAAACTACTAACAAAATGCAGATCTTCAAGCAAATAACTTATAGAACAAAATTAGTTATTTTAGGGTTTTCAATTTTTAACTATTAACAAAATTCTGATCTTCAAGTAAATAACTTAAGGAACTAAAGTATTAGTTAGAAGATTTTGATTTTAAATTGCTACAAAATTCTGTTCTACAAGTAAATAACATATAGAACTAAAGTAGTTATTTTAGAGTGTTCAATTTTAAACTATTAACAATATTCTGATCTTCAAGTAAATAACTTATAGAACAAAAGTAGTTATTTTAGGGTTTTCAATTTTAAACTATTAACAAAATTCTGATCTTCAAGTAAATAACTTAAGGAACTAAAGTATTAGTTAGAAGATTTTGATTTTAAATTGCTACAAAATTTTGTTCTACAAGTAAATAACTTATAGAACAAAAGTAGTTATTTTAGGGTTTTCAATTTTAAACTATTAACAAAATACTGATCTTCATGTAAATAACTTATAGAACAAAAGTAGTTATTTTAGGGTTTTCAATTTTAAACTATTAACAAAATTCTGATCTTCAAGTAAATAACTTAAGGAACTAAAGTATTAGTTAGAAGATTTTGATTTTAAATTGCTACAAAATTCTGTTCTACAAGTAAATAACATATAGAACTAAAGTAGTTATTTTAGAGTTTTCAATTTTAAACTATTAACAATATTCTGATCTTCTAGTACATAACTTATAGAACAAAAGTAGTTATTTTAGGGTTTTCAATTTTAAACTATTAATAAAATTCTGATCTTCAAGTAAATGACTTAAGGAACTAAGGTATTAGTTAGAAGATTTTGATTTTAAATTGCTACAAAATTCTGTTCTACAAGTAAATAACATATAGAACTAAAGTAGTTATTTTAGAGTTTTTAATTTTAAACTATTAACAAAATGCAGATCTTCAAGTAAATAACTTATAGAACAAAAGTAGTTATTTTATGGTTTTCAATTTTAAACTATTAACAAAATACTGATCTTCATATACTTAACTTATAGAACAGAAGTAGTTAATTTAGAGTTTTTAATTTTAAACTATTAGCAAAATTCTGATCTTCAAGTAAATAACTTAAAGAACTAAAGTATTAGTTAGAAGATTTTGATTTTAAATTGCTACAAAATTCTGTTCTACAAGTAAATAACTTATAGAACTAAAGTAGTTATTTTAGAGTTTTCAATTTTAAACTATTAACAATATTCTGATCTTCAAGTAAATAACTTATAGAACAAAAGTAGTTATTTTAGGGTTTTCAATTTTAAACTATTAACAAAATTCTGATCTTTAAGTAAATAACTTAAGGAACTAAAGTATTAGTTAGAAGATTTTGATTTTAAATTGCTACAAAATTCTGTTCTACAAGTAAATAACTTATAGAACAAAAGTAGTTATTTTAGGGTTTTCAATTTTAAACTATTAACAAAATACTGATCTTCAAGTAAATAACTTATAGAACAGAAGTAGTTAATTTAGAGTTTTTAATTTTAAACTATTAACAAAATGCAGATCTTCAAGTAAATAACTTATAGAACAAAAGTAGTTATTTTAGAGTTTTCAATTTTAAACTATTAACAATATTCTGATCTTCAAGTAAATAACTTATAGAACAGAAGTAGTTAATTTAGAGTTTTTAATTTTAAACTATTAACAAAATGCAGATCTTCAAGTAAATAACTTATAGAACAAAAGTAGTTAATTTAGAGTTTTTAATTTTAAACTATTAACAAAATTCTGTTCTTCAAGTAAATAACTTATAGAACAAAAGTAGTTATTTTAGAGTTTTCAATTTTAAACTATTAACAAAATTCTGATCTTCAAGTAAATAACTTATAGAACAGAAGTAGTTAATTTAGAGTTTTTAATTTTAAACTACTAACAAAATGCAGATCTTCAAGCAAATAACTTATAGAACAAAATTAGTTATTTTAGGGTTTTCAATTTTAAACTATTATAAAATTCTGATCTTCAAGAAAATAACTCAAAGAACTAAAGTATTAGTTAGAAGATTTTGACTTTACATTGCTACAAAATTCTGTTCTTCAAGTAAATAACCTATAGAACAAAAGTAGTTATTTTAGGGTTTTCAATTTTAAACTATTAACAAAATTCTGATCTTCAAGTAAATAACTTAAGGAACTAAAGTATTAGTTAGAAGATTTTGATTTTAAATTGCTACAAAATTCTGTTCTACAAGTAAATAACTTATAGAACTAAAGTAGTTATTTTAGAGTTTTCAATTTTAAACTATTAACAATATTCTGATCTCAAGTAAATAACTTATAGAACAAAAGTAGTTATTTTAGGGTTTTCAATTTTAAACTATTAACAAAATTCTGATCTTCAAGTAAATAACTTAAGGAACTAAAGTATTATTTAGAAGATTTTGATTTTAAATTGCTACAAAATTCTGTTCTACAAGTAAATAACTTATAGAACAAAAGTAGTTATTTTAGGGTTTTCAATTTTAAAATATTAACAAAATACTGATCTTCATGTAAATAACTTATAGAACAAAAGTAGTTATTTTAGGGTTTTCAATTTTAAACTATTAACAAAATTCTGATCTGCAAGTAAATAACTTAAGGAACGAAAGTATTAGTTAGAAGATTTTGATTTTAAATTGCTACAAAATTCTGATCTCAAGTAAATAACTTATAGAACAAAAGTAGTTATTTTAGGGTTTTCAATTTTAAACTATTAACAAAATTCTGATCTTCAAGTAAATAACTTAAGGAACTAAAGTATTATTTAGAAGATTTTGATTTTAAATTGCTACAAAATTCTGTTCTACAAGTAAATAACTTATAGAACAAAAGTAGTTATTTTAGGGTTTTCAATTTTAAAATATTAACAAAATACTGATCTTCATGTAAATAACTTATAGAACAAAAGTAGTTATTTTAGAGTTTTCAATTTTAAACTATTAACAATATTCTGATCTTCAAGTAAATAACTTATAGAACAGAAGTAGTTAATTTAGAGTTTTTAATTTAAAACTATTAACAAAATGCAGATCTTCAAGTAAATAACTTATAGAACAAAAGTAGTTATTTTAGGGTTTTCAATTTTAAACTATTAACAAAATACTGATCTTCATGTAAATAACTTATAGAACAGAAGTAGTTAATTTAGAGTTTTTAATTTTAAACTATTAACAAAATGCAGATCTGCAAGTAAATAACTTATAGAACAAAAGTAGTTATTTTAGGGTTTTCAATTTAAAACGATTAGCAAAATTCTGATCTTCAAGTAAATAACTTAAAGAACTAAAGTATTAGTTAGAAGATTTTGATTTTACAATGCTACAAAATTCTGTTCTTCAAGTAAATAACTTATAGAACAAAAGTAGTTATTTTCGAGTTATCAATTTTAAGCTATTAACAATATTCTGATCTTCATGTAAATAACTTATTGAACAGAAGTAGTTAATTTAGAGTTTTTAATTTTAAACTATTAACAAAATTCTGATCTTCAAGTAAATAACTTAAGGAACTAAAGTATTATTTAGAAGATTTTGATTTTAAATTGCTACAAAATTCTGTTCTACAAGTAAATAACTTATAGAACAAAAGTAGTTATTTTAGGGTTTTCAATTTTAAAATATTAACAAAATACTGATCTTCATGTAAATAACTTATAGAACAAAAGTAGTTATTTTAGGGTTTTCAATTTTAAACTATTAACAAAATTCTGATCCTCAAGTAAATAACTTAAGGAACTAAAGTATTAGTTAGAAGATTTTGATTTTAAATTGCTACAAAATTCTGTTCTACAAGTAAATAACTTATAGAACAAAAGTAGTTATTTTAGAGTTTTCAATTTTAAACTATTAACAATGTTCTGATCTTCAAGTAAATAACTTATAGAACAGAAGTAGTTAATTTAGAGTTTTTAATTTAAAACTATTAACAAAATGCAGATCTTCAAGTAAATAACTTATAGAACAAAAGTAGTTATTTTAGGGTTTTCAATTTTAAACTATTAACAAAATACTGATTTTCATGTAAATAACTTATAGAACAGAAGTAGTTAATTTAGAGTTTTTAATTTTAAACTATTAACAAAATGCAGATCTGCAAGTAAATAACTTATAGAACAAAAGTAGTTATTTTAGGGTTTTCAATTTAAAACGATTAGCAAAATTCTGATCTTCAAGTAAATAACTTAAAGAACTAAAGTATTAGTTAGAAGATTTTGATTTTACAATGCTACAAAATTCTGTTCTTCAAGTAAATAACTTATAGAACAAAAGTAGTTATTTTCTAGTTATCAATTTTAAACTATTAACAATATTATGATCTTCATGTAAATAACTTATTGAACAGAAGTAGTTAATTTAGAGTTTTTAATTTTAAACTATTAACAAAATGCAGATCTTCTAGTAAATAACTTATAGAACAAAAGTAGTTATTTTAGGGTTTTCAATTTTAAACTATTAACAAAATTCTGATCTTCAAGTAAATAACTTAAGGAACTAAAGTATTAGTTAGAAGATTTTGATTTTAAATTGCTACAAAATTCTGTTCTTCAAGTAAATAACTTATAGAACAAAAGTAGTTATTTTAGAGTTTTCAATTTTAAACTATTAACAAAATTCTGATCTTCATGTAAATAACTTATAGAACAAAACTAGTTATTTTAGGGTTTTCATTTTTAAACTATTAACAAAATTCTGATCTTCATGTAAATAACTTATAGAACAGAAGTAGTTAATTTAGAGTTTTTAATTTTAAACTATTAACAAAATTATGATCTTCAAGTAAATAACTTAAGGAACTAAAGTATTAGTTAGAAGATTTTGATTTTAAATTGCTACAAAATTCTGTTCTTCAAGTAAATAACTTATAGAACAAAAGTAGTTATTTTAGAGTTTTCAATTTTAAACTATTAACAAAATTCTGATCTTCATGTAAATAACTTATAGAACAGAAGTAGTTAATTTAGAATTTTTAATTTTAAACTATTAACAAAATCCAGATTTTCAAGTAAATAACTTATAGAACAAAAATAGTTATTTTAGAGTTTTCAATTTTAAACTATTAACAAAATTCTGATCTTCAAGTAAATAACTTAAAGAACTAAAGTATTAGTTTGAAGACTTCGATTTAAAATTGTCTACAAATTTCTGTTCTTTAAGTAAATAACTAAAAGAACAAAAGTAGTTAGATTATAGCTTTAATTATAAACTATTAACAAAATGCAGATCTTCAAGTAAATAACTTATAGAACAAAAGTAGTTATTTTAGGGTTTTCAATTTTAAACTATTAGCAAAATTCTAATCTTCTAGTAAATAACTTAAAGAACTAAAGTATTAGTTAGAAGATTTTGATTTTACATTGCTACAAAATTCTGTTCTTCAAGTAAATAACTTATAAAACAAAAGTAGTTATTTTAGAGTTTTCAATTTTAAACTATTAACAGTATTCTGATCTTCAAGTAAATAACTTATAGAACAGAAGTAGTTAATTTAGAGTTTTTAATGTTAAACTATTAACAAAATGCAAATCTTCAAGTAAATAACTTATAGAACAAAAGTACATAGTTATTTTAGGGTTTTCAATTTTAAACTATTAACAAAATTCTGATCTTCAAGTAAATAACTTAAGGAACTAAAGTATTAGTTAGAAGATTTTGATTTTAAATTGCTACAAAATTCTGTTCTTCAAGTAAATAACTTATAGAACAAAAGTAGTTATTTTAGAGTTTTCAATTTTAAACTATTAACAAAATTCTGATCTTCATGTAAATAACTTATAGAACAGAGTAGTTAATTTAGAGTTTTTAATTTTAAACTATTAACAAAATTCTGATCTTCAAGTAAATAACTTAAGGAACTAAAGTATTAGTTAGAAGATTTTGATTTTAAATTGCTGCAAATTTCTGTTCTTCAAGTAAATAACTTATAGAACAAAAGTAGTTATTTTAGAGTTTTTAATTTTAAACTATTAACAAAATTCTGATCTTCATGTAAATAACTTATAGAACAGAAGTAGTTAATTTAGAGTTTTTAATTTTAAACTATATAAAAATGCAGTTCTTCAAGTAAATAACTTATAGAACAAAAGTAGTTATTTTAGGGTTTTCATTTTTAAACTATTAACAAAATTCTGATCTTCATGTAAATAACTTATAGAACAGAAGTAGTTAATTTAGAGTTTTTAATTTTAAACTATTAACAAAATTCTGATCTTCAAGTAAATAACTTAAGGAACTAAAGTATTAGTTAGAAGATTTTGATTTTAAATTGCTACAAAATTCTGTTCTTCAAGTAAATAACTTATAGAACAAAAGTAGTTATTTTAGAGTTTTCAATTTTAAACTATTAACAAAATTCTGATCTTCATGTAAATAACTTATAGAACAGAAGTAGTTAATTTAGAATTTTTAATTTTAAACTATTAACAAAATGCAGATCTTCAAGTAAATAACTTATAGAACAAAAGTAGTTATTTTAGGGTTTTCAATTTTAAACTATTAGCAAAATTCTAATCTTCTATTAAATAACTTAAAGAACTAAAGTATTAGTTAGAAGATTTTGATTTTACCTTGCTACAAAATTCTGTTCTTCAAGTAAATAACTTATAAAACAAAAGTAGTTATTTTAGAGTTTTCAATTTTAAACTATTAACAGTATTCTGATCTTCAAGTAAATAACTTATAGAACAGAAGTAGTTAATTTAGAGTTTTTAATTTTAAACTATTAACAAAATGCAGATCTTCAAGTAAATAACTTATAGAACAAAAGTAGTTATTTTAGGGTTTTCAATTTTAAACTATTAGCAAAATTCTAATCTTCAAGTAAATAACTTAAAGAACTAAAGTATTAGTTAGAAGATTTTGATTTTACATTGCTACAAAATTCTGTTCTTCAAGTAAATAACTTATAAAACAAAAGTAGTTATTTTAGAGTTTTCAATTTTAAACTATTAACAGTATTCTGATCTTCAAGTAAATAACTTATAGAACAGAAGTAGTTAATTTAGAGTTTTTAATTTTAAACTATTAACAAAATGCAGATCTTCAAGTAAATAACTTATAGAAAAAAAGTTGTTATTTTAGAGTTTTCAATTTTAAACTATTAACAGTATTCTGATCTTCAAGTAAATAACTTATAGAACAAAAGTAGTTATTTTAGGGTTTTCAATTTTAAAATATTAACAAAATACTGATCTTCATGTAAATAACTTATAGAACAAAAGTAGTTATTTTAGGGTTTTCAATTTTAAACTATTAACAAAATTCTGATCTTCAAGTAAATAACTTAAGGAACTAAAGTATTAGTTAGAAGATTTTGATTTTAAATTGCTACAAAATTCTGTTCTACAAGTAAATAACTTATAGAACAAAAGTAGTTATTTTAGAGTTTTCAATTTTAAACTATTAACAATATTCTGATCTTCAAGTAAATAACTTATAGAACAGAAGTAATTAATTTAGAGTTTTTAATTTAAAACTATTAACAAAATGCAGATCTTCAAGTAAATAACTTATAGAACAAAAGTAGTTATTTTAGGGTTTTCAATTTTAAACTATTAACAAAATACTGATCTTCATGTAAATAACTTATAGAACAGAAGTAGTTAATTTAGAGTTTTTAATTTTAAACTATTAACAAAATGCAGATCTGCAAGTAAATAACTTATAGAACAAAAGTAGTTATTTTAGGGTTTTCAATTTAAAACGATTAGCAAAATTCTGATCTTCAAGTAAATAACTTAAAGAACTAAAGTATTAGTTAGAAGATTTTGATTTTACAATGCTACAAAATTCTGTTCTTCAAGTAAATAACTTATAGAACAAAAGTAGTTATTTTCGAGTTATCAATTTTAAGCTATTAACAAAATTCTGATCTTCAAGTAAATAACTTAAGGAACTAAAGTATTATTTAGAAGATTTTGATTTTAAATTGCTACAAAATTCTGTTCTACAAGTAAATAACTTATAGAACAAAAGTAGTTATTTTAGGGTTTTCAATTTTAAAATATTAACAAAATACTGATCTTCATGTAAATAACTTATAGAACAAAAGTAGTTATTTTAGGGTTTTCAATTTTAAACTATTAACAAAATTCTGATCTTCAAGTAAATAACTTAAGGAACTAAAGTATTAGTTAGAAGATTTTGATTTTAAATTGCTACAAAATTCTGTTCTACAAGTAAATAACTTATAGAACAAAAGTAGTTATTTTAGAGTTTTCAATTTTAAACTATTAACAATGTTCTGATCTTCAAGTAAATAACTTATAGAACAGAAGTAGTTAATTTAGAGTTTTTAATTTAAAACTATTAACAAAATGCAGATCTTCAAGTAAATAACTTATAGAACAAAAGTAGTTATTTTAGGGTTTTCAATTTTAAACTATTAACAAAATACTGATTTTCATGTAAATAACTTATAGAACAGAAGTAGTTAATTTAGAGTTTTTAATTTTAAACTATTAACAAAATGCAGATCTGCAAGTAAATAACTTATAGAACAAAAGTAGTTATTTTAGGGTTTTCAATTTAAAACGATTAGCAAAATTCTGATCTTCAAGTAAATAACTTAAAGAACTAAAGTATTAGTTAGAAGATTTTGATTTTACAATGCTACAAAATTCTGTTCTTCAAGTAAATAACTTATAGAACAAAAGTAGTTATTTTCGAGTTATCAATTTTAAACTATTAACAATATTCTGATCTTCAAGTATATAACTTATAGAACAGAAGTAGTTAATTTAGAGTTTTTAATTTAAAACTATTAACAAAATGCAGATCTTCAAGTAAATAACTTATAGAACAAAAGTAGTTATTTTAGGGTTTTCAATTTTAAACTATTAACAAAATACTGATCTTCATGTAAATAACTTATAGAACGGAAGTAGTTAATTTAGAGTTTTTAATGTTAAACTATTAATAAAATGCAAATCTTCAAGTAAATAACTTATAGAACAAAAGTAGTTATTTTAGGGTTTTCAATTTTAATCTATTAACAAAATTCTGATCTTCAAGTAAATAACTTAAGGAACTAAAGTATTAGTTAGAAGATTTTGATTTTAAATTGCTACAAAATTCTGTTCTTCAAGTAAATAACTTATAGAACAAAAGTAGTTATTTTAGAGTTTTCAATTTTAAACTATTAACAAAATTCTGATCTTCATGTAAATAACTTATAGAACAGAAGTAGTTAATTTAGAGTTTTTAATTTTAAACTATTAACAAAATTCTGATCTTCAAGTAAATCACTTAAGGAACTAAAGTATTAGTTAGAAGATTTTAATTTTAAATTGCTACAAAATTCTGTTCTTCAAGTAAATAACTTATAGAACAAAAGTAGTTATTTTAGAGTTTTCAATTTTAAACTATTAACAAAATTCTGATCTTCATGTAAATAACTTATAGAACAGAAGTAGTTAATTTAGAGTTTTTAATTTTAAACTATTAACAAAATGCAGATCTTCAAGTAAATAACTTATAGAACAAAAGTAGTTATTTTAGAGTTTTCAATTTTAAACTATTAACAATATTCTGATCTTCAAGTAAATAACTTATAGAACAGAAGTAGTTAATTTAGAGTTTTTAATTTTAAACTATTAACAAAATGCAGATCTTCAAGTAAATAACTTATAGAACAAAAGTAGTTAATTTAGAGTTTTTAATTTTAAACTATTAACAAAATTCTGTTCTTCAAGTAAATAACTTATAGAACAAAAGTAGTTATTTTAGAGTTTTCAATTTTAAACTATTAACAAAATTCTGATCTTCAAGTAAATAACTTATAGAACAGAAGTAGTTAATTTAGAGTTTTTAATTTTAAACTACTAACAAAATGCAGATCTTCAAGCAAATAACTTATAGAACAAAATTAGTTATTTTAGGGTTTTCAATTTTAAACTATTATAAAATTCTGATCTTCAAGAAAATAACTTAAAGAACTAAAGTATTAGTTAGAAGATTTTGACTTTACATTGCTACAAAATTCTGTTCTTCAAGTAAATAACCTATAGAACAAAAGTAGTTATTTTAGGGTTTTCAATTTTAAACTATTAACAAAATTCTGATCTTCAAGTAAATAACTTAAGGAACTAAAGTATTAGTTAGAAGATTTTGATTTTAAATTGCTACAAATTTCTGTTCTACAAGTAAATAACTTATAGAACTAAAGTAGTTATTTTAGAGTTTTCAATTTTAAACTATTAACAATATTCTGATCTCAAGTAAATAACTTATAGAACAAAAGTAGTTATTTTAGGGTTTTCAATTTTAAACTATTAACAAAATTCTGATCTTCAAGTAAATAACTTAAGGAACTAAAGTATTATTTAGAAGATTTTGATTTTAAATTGCTACAAAATTCTGTTCTACAAGTAAATAACTTATAGAACAAAAGTAGTTATTTTAGGGTTTTCAATTTTAAAATATTAACAAAATACTGATCTTCATGTAAATAACTTATAGAACAAAAGTAGTTATTTTAGGGTTTTCAATTTTAAACTATTAACAAAATTCTGATCTTCAAGTAAATAACTTAAGGAACTAAAGTATTAGTTAGAAGATTTTGATTTTAAATTGCTACAAAATTCTGATCTCAAGTAAATAACTTATAGAACAAAAGTAGTTATTTTAGGGTTTTCAATTTTAAACTATTAACAAAATTCTGATCTTCAAGTAAATAACTTAAGGAACTAAAGTATTATTTAGAAGATTTTGATTTTAAATTGCTACAAAATTCTGTTCTACAAGTAAATAACTTATAGAACAAAAGTAGTTATTTTAGGGTTTTCAATTTTAAAATATTAACAAAATACTGATCTTCATGTAAATAACTTATAGAACAAAAGTAGTTATTTTAGAGTTTTCAATTTTAAACTATTAACAATATTCTGATCTTCAAGTAAATAACTTATAGAACAGAAGTAGTTAATTTAGAGTTTTTAATTTAAAACTATTAACAAAATGCAGATCTTCAAGTAAATAACTTATAGAACAAAAGTAGTTATTTTAGGGTTTTCAATTTTAAACTATTAACAAAATACTGATCTTCATGTAAATAACTTATAGAACAGAAGTAGTTAATTTAGAGTTTTTAATTTTAAACTATTAACAAAATGCAGATCTGCAAGTAAATAACTTATAGAACAAAAGTAGTTATTTTAGGGTTTTCAATTTAAAACGATTAGCAAAATTCTGATCTTCAAGTAAATAACTTAAAGAACTAAAGTATTAGTTAGAAGATTTTGATTTTACAATGCTACAAAATTCTGTTCTTCAAGTAAATAACTTATAGAACAAAAGTAGTTATTTTCGAGTTATCAATTTTAAGCTATTAACAATATTCTGATCTTCATGTAAATAACTTATTGAACAGAAGTAGTTAATTTAGAGTTTTTAATTTTAAACTATTAACAAAATTCTGATCTTCAAGTAAATAACTTAAGGAACTAAAGTATTATTTAGAAGATTTTGATTTTAAATTGCTACAAAATTCTGTTCTACAAGTAAATAACTTATAGAACAAAAGTAGTTATTTTAGGGTTTTCAATTTTAAAATATTAACAAAATACTGATCTTCATGTAAATAACTTATAGAACAAAAGTAGTTATTTTAGGGTTTTCAATTTTAAACTATTAACAAAATTCTGATCCTCAAGTAAATAACTTAAGGAACTAAAGTATTAGTTAGAAGATTTTGATTTTAAATTGCTACAAAATTCTGTTCTAAAAGTAAATAACTTATAGAACAAAAGTAGTTATTTTAGAGTTTTCAATTTTAAACTATTAACAATGTTCTGATCTTCAAGTAAATAACTTATAGAACAGAAGTAGTTAATTTAGAGTTTTTAATTTAAAACTATTAACAAAATGCTGATCTTCAAGTAAATAACTTATAGAACAAAAGTAGTTATTTTAGGGTTTTCAATTTTAAACTATTAACAAAATACTGATTTTCATGTAAATAACTTATAGAACAGAAGTAGTTAATTTAGAGTTTTTAATTTTAAACTATTAACAAAATGCAGATCTGCAAGTAAATAACTTATAGAACAAAAATAGTTATTTTAGAGTTTTCAATTTAAAACGATTAGCAAAATTCTGATCTTCAAGTAAATAACTTAAAGAACTAAAGTATTAGTTAGAAGATTTTGATTTTACAATGCTACAAAATTCTGTTCTTCAAGTAAATAACTTATAGAACAAAAGTAGTTATTTTCTAGTTATCAATTTTAAACTATTAACAATATTCTGATCTTCATGTAAATAACTTATTGAACAGAAGTAGTTAATTTAGAGTTTTTAATTTTAAACTATTAACAAAATGCAGATCTTCAAGTAAATAACTTATAGAACAAAAGTAGTTATTTTAGGGTTTTCAATTTTAAACTATTAACAAAATTCTGATCTTCAAGTAAATAACTTAAGGAACTAAAGTATTAGTTAGAAGATTTTGATTTTAAATTGCTACAAAATTCTGTTCTTCAAGTAAATAACTTATAGAACAAAAGTAGTTATTTTAGAGTTTTCAATTTTAAACTATTAACAAAATTCTGATCTTCATGTAAATAACTTATAGAACAAAACTAGTTATTTTAGGGTTTTCATTTTTAAACTATTAACAAAATTCTGATCTTCATGTAAATAACTTATAGAACAGAAGTAGTTAATTTAGAGTTTTTAATTTTAAACTATTAACAAAATTATGATCTTCAAGTAAATAACTTAAGGAACTAAAGTATTAGTTAGAAGATTTTGATTTTAAATTGCTACAAAATTCTGTTCTTCAAGTAAATAACTTATAGAACAAAAGTAGTTATTTTAGAGTTTTCAATTTTAAACTATTAACAAAATTCTGATCTTCATGTAAATAACTTATAGAACAGAAGTAGTTAATTTAGAATTTTTAATTTTAAACTATTAACAAAATCCAGATCTTCAAGTAAATAACTTATAGAACAAAAATAGTTATTTTAGAGTTTTCAATTTTAAACTATTAACAAAATTCTGATCTTCAAGTAAATAACTTAAAGAACTAAAGTATTAGTTTGAAGACTTCGATTTAAAATTGTCTACAAATTTCTGTTCTTTAAGTAAATAACTAAAAGAACAAAAGTAGTTAGATTATAGCTTTAATTATAAACTATTAACAAAATGCAGATCTTCAAGTAAATAACTTATAGAACAAAAGTAGTTATATTAGGGTTTTCAATTTTAAACTATTAGCAAAATTCTAATCTTCTAGTAAATAACTTAAAGAACTAAAGTATTAGTTAGAAGATTTTGATTTTACATTGCTACAAAATTCTGTTCTTCAAGTAAATAACTTATAAAACAAAAGTAGTTATTTTAGAGTTTTCAATTTTAAACTATTAACAGTATTCTGATCTTCAAGTAAATAACTTATAGAACAGAAGTAGTTAATTTAGAGTTTTTAATGTTAAACTATTAACAAAATGCAAATCTTCAAGTAAATAACTTATAGAACAAAAGTACATAGTTATTTTAGGGTTTTCAATTTTAAACTATTAACAAAATTCTGATCTTCAAGTAAATAACTTAAGGAACTAAAGTATTAGTTAGAAGATTTTGATTTTAAATTGCTACAAAATTCTGTTCTTCAAGTAAATAACTTATAGAACAAAAGTAGTTATTTTAGAGTTTTCAATTTTAAACTATTAACAAAATTCTGATCTTCATGTAAATAACTTATAGAACAGAGTAGTTAATTTAGAGTTTTTAATTTTAAACTATTAACAAAATTCTGATCTTCAAGTAAATAACTTAAGGAACTAAAGTATTAGTTAGAAGATTTTGATTTTAAATTGCTGCAAATTTCTGTTCTTCAAGTAAATAACTTATAGAACAAAAGTAGTTATTTTAGAGTTTTTAATTTTAAACTATTAACAAAATTCTGATCTTCATGTAAATAACTTATAGAACAGAAGTAGTTAATTTAGAGTTTTTAATTTTAAACTATATAAAAATGCAGTTCTTCAAGTAAATAACTTATAGAACAAAAGTAGTTATTTTAGGGTTTTCATTTTTAAACTATTAACAAAATTCTGATCTTCATGTAAATAACTTATAGAACAGAAGTAGTTAATTTAGAGTTTTTAATTTTAAACTATTAACAAAATTCTGATCTTCAAGTAAATAACTTAAGGAACTAAAGTATTAGTTAGAAGATTTTGATTTTAAATTGCTACAAAATTCTGTTCTTCAAGTAAATAACTTATAGAACAAAAGTAGTTATTTTAGAGTTTTCAATTTTAAACTATTAACAAAATTCTGATCTTCATGTAAATAACTTATAGAACAGAAGTAGTTAATTTAGAATTTTTTATTTTAAACTATTAACAAAATGCAGATCTTCAAGTAAATAACTTATAGAACAAAAATAGTTATTTTAGAGTTTTCAATTTAAAACGATTAGCAAAATTCTGATCTTCAAGTAAATAACTTAAAGAACTAAAGTATTAGTTAGAAGATTTTGATTTTACAATGCTACAAAATTCTGTTCTTCAAGTAAATAACTTATAGAACAAAAGTAGTTATTTTCTAGTTATCAATTTTAAACTATTAACAATATTCTGATCTTCATGTAAATAACTTATTGAACAGAAGTAGTTAATTTAGAGTTTTTAATTTTAAACTATTAACAAAATGCAGATCTGCAAGTAAATAACTTATAGAACAAAAATAGTTATTTTAGAGTTTTCAATTTAAAACGATTAGCAAAATTCTGATCTTCAAGTAAATAACTTAAAGAACTAAAGTATTAGTTAGAAGATTTTGATTTTACAATGCTACAAAATTCTGTTCTTCAAGTAAATAACTTATAGAACAAAAGTAGTTATTTTCTAGTTATCAATTTTAAACTATTAACAATATTCTGATCTTCATGTAAATAACTTATTGAACAGAAGTAGTTAATTTAGAGTTTTTAATTTTAAACTATTAACAAAATGCAGATCTTCAAGTAAATAACTTATAGAACAAAAGTAGTTATTTTAGGGTTTTCAATTTTAAACTATTAACAAAATTCTGATCTTCAAGTAAATAACTTAAGGAACTAAAGTATTAGTTAGAAGATTTTGATTTTAAATTGCTACAAAATTCTGTTCTTCAAGTAAATAACTTATAGAACAAAAGTAGTTATTTTAGAGTTTTCAATTTTAAACTATTAACAAAATTCTGATCTTCATGTAAATAACTTATAGAACAAAACTAGTTATTTTAGGGTTTTCATTTTTAAACTATTAACAAAATTCTGATCTTCATGTAAATAACTTATAGAACAGAAGTAGTTAATTTAGAGTTTTTAATTTTAAACTATTAACAAAATTATGATCTTCAAGTAAATAACTTAAGGAACTAAAGTATTAGTTAGAAGATTTTGATTTTAAATTGCTACAAAATTCTGTTCTTCAAGTAAATAACTTATAGAACAAAAGTAGTTATTTTAGAGTTTTCAATTTTAAACTATTAACAAAATTCTGATCTTCATGTAAATAACTTATAGAACAGAAGTAGTTAATTTAGAATTTTTAATTTTAAACTATTAACAAAATCCAGATCTTCAAGTAAATAACTTATAGAACAAAAATAGTTATTTTAGAGTTTTCAATTTTAAACTATTAACAAAATTCTGATCTTCAAGTAAATAACTTAAAGAACTAAAGTATTAGTTTGAAGACTTCGATTTAAAATTGTCTACAAATTTCTGTTCTTTAAGTAAATAACTAAAAGAACAAAAGTAGTTAGATTATAGCTTTAATTATAAACTATTAACAAAATGCAGATCTTCAAGTAAATAACTTATAGAACAAAAGTAGTTATATTAGGGTTTTCAATTTTAAACTATTAGCAAAATTCTAATCTTCTAGTAAATAACTTAAAGAACTAAAGTATTAGTTAGAAGATTTTGATTTTACATTGCTACAAAATTCTGTTCTTCAAGTAAATAACTTATAAAACAAAAGTAGTTATTTTAGAGTTTTCAATTTTAAACTATTAACAGTATTCTGATCTTCAAGTAAATAACTTATAGAACAGAAGTAGTTAATTTAGAGTTTTTAATGTTAAACTATTAACAAAATGCAAATCTTCAAGTAAATAACTTATAGAACAAAAGTACATAGTTATTTTAGGGTTTTCAATTTTAAACTATTAACAAAATTCTGATCTTCAAGTAAATAACTTAAGGAACTAAAGTATTAGTTAGAAGATTTTGATTTTAAATTGCTACAAAATTCTGTTCTTCAAGTAAATAACTTATAGAACAAAAGTAGTTATTTTAGAGTTTTCAATTTTAAACTATTAACAAAATTCTGATCTTCATGTAAATAACTTATAGAACAGAGTAGTTAATTTAGAGTTTTTAATTTTAAACTATTAACAAAATTCTGATCTTCAAGTAAATAACTTAAGGAACTAAAGTATTAGTTAGAAGATTTTGATTTTAAATTGCTGCAAATTTCTGTTCTTCAAGTAAATAACTTATAGAACAAAAGTAGTTATTTTAGAGTTTTTAATTTTAAACTATTAACAAAATTCTGATCTTCATGTAAATAACTTATAGAACAGAAGTAGTTAATTTAGAGTTTTTAATTTTAAACTATATAAAAATGCAGTTCTTCAAGTAAATAACTTATAGAACAAAAGTAGTTATTTTAGGGTTTTCATTTTTAAACTATTAACAAAATTCTGATCTTCATGTAAATAACTTATAGAACAGAAGTAGTTAATTTAGAGTTTTTAATTTTAAACTATTAACAAAATTCTGATCTTCAAGTAAATAACTTAAGGAACTAAAGTATTAGTTAGAAGATTTTGATTTTAAATTGCTACAAAATTCTGTTCTTCAAGTAAATAACTTATAGAACAAAAGTAGTTATTTTAGAGTTTTCAATTTTAAACTATTAACAAAATTCTGATCTTCATGTAAATAACTTATAGAACAGAAGTAGTTAATTTAGAATTTTTTATTTTAAACTATTAACAAAATGCAGATCTTCAAGTAAATAACTTATAGAACAAAAGTAGTTATTTTAGGGTTTTCAATTTTAAACTATTAGCAAAATTCTAATCTTCTATTAAATAACTTAAAGAACTAAAGTATTAGTTAGAAGATTTTGATTTTACATTGCTACAAAATTCTGTTCTTCAAGTAAATAACTTATAAAACAAAAGTAGTTATTTTAGAGTTTTCAATTTTAAACTATTAACAGTATTCTGATCTTCAAGTAAATAACTTATAGAACAGAAGTAGTTAATTTAGAGTTTTTAATTTTAAACTATTAACAAAATGCAGATCTTCAAGTAAATAACTTATAGAACAAAAGTAGTTATTTTAGGGTTTTCAATTTTAAACTATTAGCAAAATTCTAATCTTCAAGTAAATAACTTAAAGAACTAAAGTATTAGTTAGAAGATTTTGATTTTACATTGCTACAAAATTCTGTTCTTCAAGTAAATAACTTATAAAACAAAAGTAGTTATTTTAGAGTTTTCAATTTTAAACTATTAACAGTATTCTGATCTTCAAGTAAATAACTTATAGAACAGAAGTAGTTAATTTAGAGTTTTTAATTTTAAACTATTAACAAAATGCAGATCTTCAAGTAAATAACTTATAGAAAAAAAGTTGTTATTTTAGAGTTTTCAATTTTAAACTATTAACAGTATTCTGATCTTCAAGTAAATAACTTATAGAACAGAAGTAGTTAATTTATAGTTTTTAATGTTAAACTATTAACAAAATGCAAATCTTCAAGTAAATAACTTATAGAACAAAAGTACATAGTTATTTTAGGGTTTTCAATTTTAAACTATTAACAAAATTCTGATCTTCAAGTAAATAACTTAAGGAACTAAAGTATTAGTTAGAAGATTTTGATTTTAAATTGCTACAAAATTCTGTTCTTCAAGTAAATAACTTATAGAACAAAAGTAGTTATTTTAGAGTTTTCAATTTTAAACTATTAACAAAATTCTGATCTTCATGTAAATAACTTATAGAACAGAGTAGTTAATTTAGAGTTTTTAATTTTAAACTATTAACAAAATTCTGATCTTCAAGTAAATAACTTAAGGAACTAAAGTATTAGTTAGAAGATTTTGATTTTAAATTGCTACAAATTTCTGTTCTTCAAGTAAATAACTTATAGAACAAAAGTAGTTATTTTAGAGTTTTCAATTTTAAACTATTAACAAAATTCTGATCTTCATGTAAATAACTTATAGAACAGAAGTAGTTAATTTAGAGTTTTTAATTTTAAACTATATAAAAATGCAGTTCTTCAAGTAAATAACTTATAGAACAAAAGTAGTTATTTTAGGGTTTTCATTTTTAAACTATTAACAAAATTCTGATCTTCATGTAAATAACTTATAGAACAGAAGTAGTTAATTTAGAGTTTTTAATTTTAAACTATTAACAAAATTCTGATCTTCAAGTAAATAACTTAAGGAACTAAAGTATTAGTTAGAAGATTTTGATTTTAAATTTCTACAAAATTCTGTTCTTCAAGTAAATAACTTATAGAACAAAAGTAGTTATTTTAGAGTTTTCAATTTTAAACTATTAACAAAATTCTGATCTTCATGTAAATAACTTATAGAACAGAAGTAGTTAATTTAGAATTTTTAATTTTAAACTATTAACAAAATCCAGATCTTCAAGTAAATAACTTATAGAACAAAAATAGTTATTTTAGGGTTTTCAATTTTAAACTATTAACAAAATTCTGATCTTCAAGTAAATAACTTAAAGAACTAAAGTATTAGTTTGAAGACTTCGATTTTAAATTGTCTACAAATTTCTGTTCTTTAAGTAAATAACTAAAAGAACAAAAGTAGTTAGATTATAGCTTTAATTTTAAACTATTAAGAAAATGCAGATCTTCAAGTAAATAACTTATAGAACAAAAGTAGTTATTGTAGGGTTTTCAATTTTAAACTATTAGCAAAATTCTAATCTTCTATTAAATAACTTAAAGAACTAAAGTATTAGTTAGAAGATTTTGATTTTACATTGCTACAAAATTCTGTTCTTCAAGTAAATAACTTATAAAACAAAAGTAGTTATTTTAGAGTTTTCAATTTTAAACTATTAACAGTATTCTGATCTTCAAGTAAATAACTTATAGAACAGAAGTAGTTAATTTAGAGTTTTTAATTTTAAACTATTAACAAAATGCAGATCTTCAAGTAAATAACTTATAGAACAAAAGTAGTTATTTTAGGGTTTTCAATTTTAAACTATTAGCAAAATTCTGATCTTCAAGTAAATAACTTAAAGAACTAAAGTATTAGTTAGAAGATTTTGATTTTACATTGCTACAAAATTCTGTTCTTCAAGTAAATAACTTATAGAACAAAAGTAGTTATTTTAGGGTTTTCAATTTTAAACTATTAACAAAATTCTGATCTTCATGTAAATAACTTATAGAACAGAAGTAGTTAATTTATTAATTAGTTAATTAAGTAAATAACTTAAGGTACTAAAGTATTAGTTAGAAGATTTTGATTTTAAATTGCTACAAAATTCTGTTCTTCAAGTCAATAACTTATATAAATATAATATCAGTAATGAGCTAAGTTAACAATAAATCAAACAATAAATAAATAAATATTAGTTTGATTTATTGTTAACTTAGCTCATTACTGATATTATATTTATATAAATTTTCAAGAGCTAATAATTCTAATTATTTATTAAATAACTTATAGAACAAAAGTAGTTAACTTAGAGTTTTTAATTTTAAACTATTAACAAAATGCTGATTTTCAAGTAAATAACTTATAGAACAGAAGTAGTTAACTTAGAGTTTTTAATTTTAAACTATTAACAAAATGCTGATTTTCAAGTAAATAACTTATAGAACAGAAGTAGTTAATTTAGAGTTTTTAATTTTTAACTAATAACAAAATGCAGATCTTCAAGTAAATAACTTATAGAACAAAAGTAATTATTTTAGGGTTTTCAATTTTAAACTATTAACAATATTCTGATCTTCAAGTAAATAACTTATAGAACAGAAGTGGTTAATTTAGAGTTTTTAATTTTAAACTATTAACAAAATGCAGATCTTCAAGTAAATAACTTATAGAACAAAAATAGTTATTTTAGGGTTTTCAATTTTAAACTATTAACAAAATTCTGATCTTCAAGTAAATAACTTAAAGAACTAAAGTATTAGTTTGAAGATCTCGATTTTAAATTGTCTACAAATTTCTGTTCTTTAATTAAAAAACTTAAAGAACAAAAGTAGTTAGTTTATAGCATAAATTTGAAACTATTAACAAAATAGTGATTTTCAAATAAATAACTTATAGACCAGAAGTAGTTAACTTAGAGTTTTTAATTTTAAACTATTAACAAAATGCTGATTTTCAAGTAAATAACTTGTAGAACAGAAGTAGTTAATTTAGAGTTTTTAATTTTAAACTAATAACAAAATGCAGATCTTCAAGTAAATAACATATAGAACAAAAGTAATTATTTTAGGGTTTTCAATTTTAAACTATTAACAATATTCTGATCTTCAAGTAAATAACTTATAGAACGGAAGTGGTTAATTTAGAGTTTTTAATTTTAAACTATTAACAAAATGCAGATCTTCAAGTAAATAACTTATAGAACAAAAATAGTTATTTTAGGGTTTTCTATTTTAAACTATTAACAAAATTCTGATCTTCAAGTAAATAACTTAAAGAACTAAAGTATTAGTTTGAAGATCTCGATTTTAAATTGTCGACAAATTTCTGTTCTTTAAGTAAAAAACTAAAAGAACAAAAGTAGTTAGTTTATAGCTTTAATTTGAAACTATTAACAAAATAGTGATTTTCAAATAAATAACTTATAGAACAGAAGTAGTTAATTTAGAGTTTTTAATGTTAAACTATTAACAAAATGCAAATCTTCAAGTAAATAACTTATAGAACAAAAGTAATTATTTTAGGGTTTTCAATTTTAAACTATTAACAATATTCTGATCTTCAAGTAAATAACTTATAGAACAGAAGTGGTTAATTTAGAGTTTTTAATTTTAAACTATTAACAACATTCTGATCTTCAAGTAAATAACTTATAGAACAGAAGTAGTTAATTTAGAGTTTTTCATTTTAAACTATTAACAAAATACAGATCTTCAAGTAAATAACTTATAGAACAAAAGTAGTTATTTTAGAGTCTTCAATTTTAAACTATTAACAACATTCTGATCTTCAAATAAATAACTTATAGAACAGAAGTAGTTAATTTAGAGCTTTTAATTTTAAGCTATTAACAAAATTCTGATCTTCAAGTAAATAACTTAAGGAACTAAAGTATTAGTTAGAAGATTTTGATTTCAAATTGCTACAAAATTCTGTTCTTCAAGTAAATAACTTATAGAACAAAAGTAGTTATTTTAGAGTTTTCAATTTTAAACTATTAACAACATTCTGATCTTCAAGTAAATAACTTATAGAACAGAAGTAGTTAATTTAGAGTTTTTCATTTTAAACTATTAACAAAATGCAGATCTTCAAGTAAATAACTTATAGAACAAAAATAGTTATTTTAGGGTTTTCAATTTTAAACTATTAACAAAATTCTGATCTTCAAGTAAATAACTTAAAGAACTAAAGTATTAGTTTGAAGATCTCGATTTTAAATTGTCTACAAATTTCTGTTCTTTAAGTAAATAACTAAAAGAACAAAAGTAGTTTGATTATAGCTTTAATTTTAAACTATTAACAAAATGCAGATCTTCAAGTAAATAACTTATAGAACAAAAGTAGTTATTTTAGGGTTTTCAATTTTAAACTATTAGCAAAATTCTAATCTTCAAGTAAATAACTTAAAGAACTAAAGTATTAGTTAGAAGATTTTGATTTTACATTGCTACAAAATTCTGTTCTTCAAGTAAATAACTTGTAGAACAAAATTAGTTATTTTAGAGTTTTCAATTTTAAACTATTAACAATATTTTGATCTTCATGTAAATAACTTATAGAACAGAAGTAGTTAATTTAGAGTTTTTAATTTTAAACTATTAACAAAATGCAGATCTTCAAGTAAATAACTTATAGAACAAAAGTAGTTATTTTAGGGTTTTCAATTTTAAACTATTAACATCATTCTCATCTTCAAGGAAATAACTTATAGAACAGAAGTAGTTAATTTAGAGTTTTTAATGTTAAACTATTAACAAAATGCAAATCTTCAAGTAAATAACTTATAGAACAAAAGTAGGTATTTTAGGGTTTTCAATTTTAAACAATTAACAATATTCTGATCTTCAAGTAAATAACTTATAGAACAGAAGTAGTTATTTTAGGGTTTTCAATTTTAAACTATTAACGAAATACTGATCTTCATGTAAATAACTTATAGAAAAAAAGTTGTTATTTTAGAGTTTTCAATTTTAAACTATTAACAAAATGCAGATCTTCCAGTAAATAACTTATAGAACAAAAGTAGTTATTTTAGGGTTTTCAATTTTAAACTATTAGCAAAATTCTGATCTTCAAGTAAATAACTTAAAGAACTAAAGTATTAGTTAGAAGATTTTGATTTTAAATTGCTACACAATTCTGTTCTTCAAGTAAATAACTTATAGAACAAAAGTAGTTATTTTAGAGTTTTCAATTTTAAACTATTAACAATATTCTGATCTTCATGTAAATAACTTATAGAACAGAAGTAGTTAATTTAGAGTTTTTAATTTTAAACTATTAACAAAATGCAGATCTTCAAGTAAATAACTTATAGAACAAAAGTAGTTATTTTGGGGTTTTCAATTTTAAACTATTAACAAAATTCTGATCTTCAAGTAAATAACTTAAGGAATCAAAGTATTAGTTTGAAGATTATGATTTTAAATTGTCTACATATTTCTGTTCTTTAAGTAATTAATTAAAAGAACAAAAGTAGTTAGATTATAGCTTTAATTTTAAACTATTAACAAAATGCAGATCTTCAAGTAAATAACTTATAGAACAAAAGAAGTTATTTTAAGGTTTTCAATTTTAAACTATTAACAAAATTCTGATCTTCATGTAAATAACTTATAGAACAGAAGTAGTTAATTTAGAGTTTTTAATTTTAAACTATTAACAAAATGCAGATCTTCAAGTAAATAACTTAAAGAACAAAAGTATTAGTGTGAAGATTTCGATTTTAAATTGTCTACAAATTTCTGTTCTTTAAGTAAATAACATATAGAACAGAAGTAGTTAATTTAGAGTTTTTAATTTTAAACTATTAACAAAATGCAGATCTTCAAGTAAATAACTTATAGAACAAAAGTAGTTATTTTAGGGTTTTCAATTTTAAACTATTAGCAAAATTCTGATCTTCAAGTAAATAACTTAAAGAACTAAAGTATTAGTTAGAAGATTTTGATTTTACATTGCTACAAAATTCTGTTCTTCAAGTAAATAACTTATAGAACAAAAGTAGTTATTTTAGAGTTTTCAATTTTAAACTATTAACAGTATTCTGATCTTCAAGTAAATAACTTATAGAACAGAAGTAGTTAATTTAGAGTTTTTAATTTTAAACTATTAACAAAATGCAGATCTTCAAGTAAATAACTTATAGAACAAAAGTAGTTATTTTAGAGTTTTCAATTTTAAACTATTAACATCATTCTCATCTTCAAGTAAATAACTTATAGAACAGAAGTAGTTAATTTAGAGTTTTTAATGTTAAACTATTAACAAAATGCAAATCTTCAAGTAAATAACTTATAGAACAAAAGTAGGTATTTTAGGGTTTTCAATTTTAAACTATTAACAATATTCTGATCTTCAAGTAAATAACTTAAAGAACTAAAGTATTAGTTAGAAGATTTTGATTTTACATTGCTACACAATTCTGTTCTTCAAGTAAATAACTTATAGAACTAAGGTAGTTATTTTAGAGTTTTCAATTTTAAACTATTAACAATATTCTGATCTTCATGTAAATAACTTATAGAACAGAAGTAGTTAATTTAGAGTTTTTAATTTTAAACTATTAACAAAATGCAGATCTTCAAGTAAATAACTTATAGAACAAAAGTAGTTATTTTAAGGGTTTCAATTTTAAACTATTAACAAAATTCTGATCTTCAAGTAAATAACTTAAGGAATCAAAGTATTAGTTTGAAGATTATGATTTTAAATTGTCTACATAATTCTGTTCTTTAAGTAATTAACTAAAAGAACAAAAGTGGTTAGATTATAGCTTTAATTTTAAACTATTAACAAAATGCAGATCTTCAAGTAAATAACTTATAGAACAAAAGAAGTTATTTTAAGGTTTTCAATATTAAACTATTAACAAAATTCTGATCTTCATGTAAATAACTTATAGAACAGAAGTAGTTAATTTAGAGTTTTTAATTTTAAACTATTAACAAAATGCAGATCTTCAAGTAAATAACTTAAAGAACTAAAGTATTAGTGTGAAGATTTCGATTTTGAATTGTCTACAAATTTCTGTTCTTTAAGTAAATAACATATAGAACAGAAGTAGTTAATTTAGAGTTTTTAATTTTAAACTATTAACAAAATGCAGATCTTCAAGTAAATAACTTATAGAACAAAAGTAGTTATTTTAGGGTTTTCAATTTTAAACTATTAGCAAAATTCTGATCTTCAAGTAAATAACTTAAAGAACTAAAGTATTAGTTAGAAGATTTTGATTTTACATTGCTACACAATTCTGTTCTTCAAGTAAATAACTTATAGAACAAAGGTAGTTATTTTAGAGTTTTCAATTTTAAACTATTAACAAAATTCTGATCTTCATGTAAATAACTTATAGAACAGAAGTAGTTAATTTAGAGTTTTTAATTTTAAGCTATTAACAACATTCTGATTTTCAAGTAAATAACTTATAGAACTAAAGTATTAGTTTGAAGATCTCGATTTTAATTTGTCTACAAATTTCTGTTCTTTAAGTAAAAAACTAAAAGAACAAAAGTAGTTAGTTTATAGCTTTAATTTTAAACTATTATCAAAATGCTGAATTTCAAGTAAATAACTTATAGAACAGAAGTAGTTAATTTAGAGTTTTTAATTTTAACTAATAACAAAATGCAGATCTTCAATTAAATAACTTATAGAACAAAAGTAATTATTTTAGGGTTTTCAATTTTAAACTATTAACAATATTCTGATCTTCAAGTAAATCACTTATAGAACAGAAGTGGTTAATTTAGAGTTTTTAATTTTAAACTAATAACAAAATGCAGATCTTCAAGTAAATAACTTATAGAACAAAAGTAATTATTTTAGGGTTTTCAATTTTAAACTATTAGCAAAATTCTAATCTTCAAGTAAATAACTTAAAGAACTAAAGTATTAGTTAGAAGATTTTGATTTTACATTGCTACAAAATTCTGTTCTTCAAGTAAATAACTTATAAAACAAAAGTAGTTATTTTAGAGTTTTTAATTTTAAACTATTAACAAAATGCAGATCTTCTAGTAAATAACTTATAGAACAAAAATAGTTATTTTAGGGTTTTCAATTTTAAACTATTAACAAAATACTGATCTTCATGAAATTAACTTATAGAACAGAAGTAGTTAATTTAGAGTTTTTAATTTTATACTATTAACAAAATGCAGATCTTCAAGTAAATAACTTATAGACAAAAGTAGTTATTTTAGGGTTTTCAATTTTAAACTGTTAACAAAATTCTGATCTTCAAGTAAATAACTTAAGGAACTAAAGTATTAGTTAGAAGATTTTGATTTTAAATTGCTACAAAATTCTGTTCTAGAAGTAAATAACTTATAGAATAAAAGTAGTTATTTTAGAGTTTTCAATTATAAACTATTAACAATATTCTGATCTTCAAGTAAATAACTTATAGAACAGAAGTAGTTAATTTAGAGTTTTTAATTTTAAACTATTAACAAAATGCAGATCTTCAAGTAAATAACTTATAGAACAAAAATAGTTATTTTAGGGTTTTCAATTTTAAACTATTAACAAAATTCTGATCTTCAAGTAAATAACTTAAAGAACTAAAGTATTAGTTTGAAGATCTCAATTTTAAATTGTCTACAAATTTCTGTTCTTTAAGTAAAAAACTAAAAGAACAAAAGTAGTTAGTTTATAGCTTTAATTTGAAACTATTAACATAATACTCATTTTCAAATAAATAACTTATAGACCAGAAGTAGTTAATTTAGAGTTTTTAATTTTAAACTAATAACAAAATGCAGATCTGCAAGTAAATAACTTATAGAACACAAGTAATTATTTTAGGGTTTTCAATTTTAAACTATTAACAAAATTCTGATCTTCAAGTAAATAACTTATAGAACAGAAGTAGTTAATTTAGAGTTTTTAATTTTAAACTATTAACAAAATCTAGATCTTCAAGTAAATAACTTATAGAACAAACGTAGTTATTTTAGTATTTTCAATTTTGAACTATTAACAAAATTCTGATCTTCAAGTAAATAACTTAAAGAACTATAGTATTAGTTTGAAGATTTTGATTTTAAATTGTCTACATATTTCTGTTCTTTAAGTAATTAACTAAAAGAACAAAAGTATTTAGATTATAGCTTTAATTTTAAACTATTAACAAAATGCAGATCTTCAAGTAAATAACTTATAGAACAAAAGAAGTTATTTTAGGGTTGTCAATTTTAAACTATTAACAAAATGCACATCTTCAAGTAAATAACTTAAAGAACTAAAGTATTAGTGTGAAGATTTCGATTTTAAATTGTCTACAAATTTCTGTTCTTTAAGTAAATAACATATAGAACAGAAGTAGTTAATTTAGAGTTTTTAATTTTAAACTATTAACAAAATGCAGATCTTCAAGTAAATAACTTATAGAACAAAAGTAGTTATTTTAGGGTTTTCAATTTTAAACTATTAGCAAAATTCTGATCTTCAAGTAAATAACTTAAAGAACTAAAGTATTAGTTAGAAGATTTTGATTTTACATTGCTACAAAATTCTGTTCTTCAAGTAAATAACTTATAGAACAAAAGTAGTTATTTTAGAGTTTTCAATTTTAAACTATTAACAGTATTCTGATCTTCAAGTAAATAACTTATAGAACAGAAGTAGTTAATTTAGAGTTTATAATTTTAAACTTTAACAAAATGCAGATCTTCAAGTAAATAACTTATAGAACAAAAGTAGTTATTTTAGGGTTTTCAATTTTAAACTATTAACAAAATTCTGATCTTCATGTAAATAACTTATAGAACAGAAGTAGTTAATTTAGAGTTTTTAATTTTAAACTATTAACAAAATGCAGATCTTCAAGTAAATAACTTATAGAACAAAAGTAATTATTTTAGGGTTTTCAATTTTAAACTATTAACAATATTCTGATCTTCAAGTATTTAACTTATAGAACAGAAGTGGTTAATTTAGAGTTTTTAATTTTAAACTATTAACAAAATGCAGATCTTCAAGTAAATAACTTATAGAACAAAAATAGTTATTTTAGGGTTTTCAATTTTAAACTATTAGCAAAATTCTAATCTTCAAGTAAATAACTTAAAGAACTAAAGTATTAGTTAGAAGATTTTGATTTTACATTGCTACAAAATTCTGTTCTTCAAGTAAATAACTTATAGAACAGAAGTAGTTAATTTAGAGTTTTTAATTTTAAACTATTAACAAAATGCAGATCTTCAAGTAAATAACTTATAGAACAAAAATAGTTATTTTAGGGTTTTCAATTTTAAACTATTAACAAAATTCTGATCTTCATGTAAATAACTTATAGAACAGAAGTAGTTAATTTAGAGTTTTTAATTTTAAGCTATTAACAAAATTCTGATCTTCAAGTAAATAACTTAAGGAACTAAAGTATTAGTTAGTAGTTTTTGATTTTAAATTGCTACAAAATTCTGTTCTTCAAGTAAATAACTTATAGAACAAAAGTAGTTATTTTAGAGTTTTCAATTTTAAACTATTAACAACATTCTGATCTTCAAGTAAATAACTTATAGAACAGAAGTAGTTAATTTAGAGTTTTTAATTTTAAACTATTAACAAAATGCAGATCTTCAAGTAAATAACTTAAAGAACTAAAGTATTAGTTTGAAGATCTCGATTTTAATTTGTCTACAAATTTCTGTTCTTTAAGTAAAAAACTAAAAGAACAAAAGTAGTTAGTTTATAGCTTTAATTTGAAACTATTAACAAAATAGTGATTTTCAAATAAATAACTTATAGACCAGAAGTAGTTAACTTAGAGTTTTTAATTTTAAACTATTATCAAAATGCTGAATTTCAAGTAAATAACTTATAGAACAGAAGTAGTTAATTTAGAGTTTTTAATTTTAAACTAATAACAAAATGCAGATCTTCAAGTAAATAACTTATAGAACAAAAATAGTTATTTTAGGGTTTTCAATTTTAAACTATTAGCAAAATTCTAATCTTCAAGTAAATAACTTAAAGAACTAAAGTATTAGTTAGAAGATTTTGATTTTACATTGCTACAAAATTCTGTTCTACAAGTAAATAACTTATAGAACAAAAGTAGTTATTTTAGAGTTTTCAATTTTAAACTATTAACAATATTCTGATCTTCAAGTAAATAACTTATAGAACAGAAGTAGTTAATTTAGAGTTTTTAATTTTAAACTATTAACAAAATGCAGATCTTCAAGTAAATAACTTGTAGAACAAAAATAGTTATTTTAGGGTTTTCAATTTTAAACTATTAACAAAATTCTGATCTTCAAGTAAATAACTTATAGAACAGAAGTAGTTAATTTAGAGTTTTTAATTTTAAACTATTAACAAAATGCAGATCTTCAAGTAAATAACTTATAGAACAAAAGAAGTTATTTTAGGGTTGTCAATTTTAAACTATTAACAAAATGCACATCTTCAAGTAAATAACTTAAAGAACTAAAGTATTAGTGTGAAGATTTCGATTTTAAATTGTCTACAAATTTCTGTTCTTTAAGTAAATAACATATAGAACAGAAGTAGTTAATTTAGAGTTTTTAATTTTAAACTATTAACAAAATGCAGATCTTCAAGTAAATAACTTATAGAACAAAAGTAGTTATTTTAGGGTTTTCAATTTTAAACTATTAGCAAAATTCTGATCTTCAAGTAAATAACTTAAAGAACTAAAGTATTAGTTAGAAGATTTTGATTTTACATTGCTACAAAATTCTGTTCTTCAAGTAAATAACTTATAGAACAAAAGTAGTTATTTTAGAGTTTTCAATTTTAAACTATTAACAGTATTCTGATCTTCAAGTAAATAACTTATAGAACAGAAGTAGTTAATTTAGAGTTTATAATTTTAAACTTTAACAAAATGCAGATCTTCAAGTAAATAACTTATAGAACAAAAGTAGTTATTTTAGGGTTTTCAATTTTAAACTATTAACAAAATTCTGATCTTCATGTAAATAACTTATAGAACAGAAGTAGTTAATTTAGAGTTTTTAATTTTAAACTATTAACAAAATGCAGATCTTCAAGTAAATAACTTATAGAACAAAAGTAATTATTTTAGGGTTTTCAATTTTAAACTATTAACAATATTCTGATCTTCAAGTATTTAACTTATAGAACAGAAGTGGTTAATTTAGAGTTTTTAATTTTAAACTATTAACAAAATGCAGATCTTCAAGTAAATAACTTATAGAACAAAAATAGTTATTTTAGGGTTTTCAATTTTAAACTATTAGCAAAATTCTAATCTTCAAGTAAATAACTTAAAGAACTAAAGTATTAGTTAGAAGATTTTGATTTTACATTGCTACAAAATTCTGTTCTTCAAGTAAATAACTTATAAAACAAAAGTAGTTATTTTAGGGTTTTCAATTTTAAACTATTAACAAAATTCTGATCTTCATGTAAATAACTTATAGAACAGAAGTAGTTAATTTAGAGTTTTTAATTTTAAACTATTAACAAAATGCAGATCTTCAAGTAAATAACTTATAGAACAAAAATAGTTATTTTAGGGTTTTCAATTTTAAACTATTAACAAAATTCTGATCTTCATGTAAATAACTTATAGAACAGAAGTAGTTAATTTAGAGTTTTTAATTTTAAGCTATTAACAAAATTCTGATCTTCAAGTAAATAACTTAAGGAACTAAAGTATTAGTTAGAAGATTTTGATTTTAAATTGCTACAAAATTCTGTTCTTCAAGTAAATAACTTATAGAACAAAAGTAGTTATTTTAGAGTTTTCAATTTTAAACTATTAACAACATTCTGATCTTCAAGTAAATAACTTATAGAACAGAAGTAGTTAATTTAGAGTTTTTAATTTTAAACTATTAACAAAATGCAGATCTTCAAGTAAATAACTTAAAGAACTAAAGTATTAGTTTGAAGATCTCGATTTTAATTTGTCTACAAATTTCTGTTCTTTAAGTAAAAAACTAAAAGAACAAAAGTAGTTAGTTTATAGCTTTAATTTGAAACTATTAACAAAATAGTGATTTTCAAATAAATAACTTATAGACCAGAAGTAGTTAACTTAGAGTTTTTAATTTTAAACTATTATCAAAATGCTGAATTTCAAGTAAATAACTTATAGAACAGAAGTAGTTAATTTAGAGTTTTTAATTTTAAACTAATAACAAAATGCAGATCTTCAAGTAAATAACTTATAGAACAAAAATAGTTATTTTAGGGTTTTCAATTTTAAACTATTAGCAAAATTCTAATCTTCAAGTAAATAACTTAAAGAACTAAAGTATTAGTTAGAAGATTTTGATTTTACATTGCTACAAAATTCTGTTCTACAAGTAAATAACTTATAGAACAAAAGTAGTTATTTTAGAGTTTTCAATTTTAAACTATTAACAATATTCTGATCTTCAAGTAAATAACTTATAGAACAGAAGTAGTTAATTTAGAGTTTTTAATTTTAAACTATTAACAAAATGCAGATCTTCAAGTAAATAACTTATAGAACAAAAATAGTTATTTTAGGGTTTTCAATTTTAAACTATTAACAAAATTCTGATCTTCAAGTAAATAACTTATAGAACAGAAGTAGTTAATTTAGAGTTTTTAATTTTAAACAATTAACAAAATGCAGATCTTCAAGTAAATAACTTATAGAACAAAAGAAGTTATTTTAGGGTTGTCAATTTTAAACTATTAACAAAATGCACATCTTCAAGTAAATAACTTAAAGAACTAAAGTATTAGTGTGAAGATTTCGATTTTAAATTGTCTACAAATTTCTGTTCTTTAAGTAAATAACATATAGAACAGAAGTAGTTAATTTAGAGTTTTTAATTTTAAACTATTAACAAAATGCAGATCTTCAAGTAAATAACTTATAGAACAAAAGTAGTTATTTTAGGGTTTTCAATTTTAAACTATTAGCAAAATTCTGATCTTCAAGTAAATAACTTTAAGAACTAAAGTATTAGTTAGAAGATTTTGATTTTACATTGCTACAAAATTCTGTTCTTCAAGTAAATAACTTATAGAACAAAAGTAGTTATTTTAGAGTTTTCAATTTTAAACTATTAACAGTATTCTGATCTTCAAGTAAATAACTTATAGAACAGAAGTAGTTAATTTAGAGTTTTTAATTTTAAACTTTAACAAAATGCAGATCTTCAAGTAAATAACTTATAGAACAAAAGTAGTTATTTTAGGGTTTTCAATTTTAAACTATTAACAATATTCTGATCTTCAAGTAAATCACTTATAGAACAGAAGTGGTTAATTTAGAGTTTTTAATTTTAACTAATAACAAAATGCAGATCTTCAATTAAATAACTTATAGAACAAAAGTAATTATTTTAGGGTTTTCAATTTTAAACTATTAACAATATTCTGATCTTCAAGTAAATCACTTATAGAACAGAAGTGGTTAATTTAGAGTTTTTAATTTTAAACTAATAACAAAATGCAGATCTTCAAGTAAATAACTTATAGAACAAAAGTAATTATTTTAGGGTTTTCAATTTTAAACTATTAGCAAAATTCTAATCTTCAAGTAAATAACTTAAAGAACTAAAGTATTAGTTAGAAGATTTTGATTTTACATTGCTACAAAATTCTGTTCTTCAAGTAAATAACTTATAAAACAAAAGTAGTTATTTTAGAGTTTTTAATTTTAAACTATTAACAAAATGCAGATCTTCTAGTAAATAACTTATAGAACAAAAATAGTTATTTTAGGGTTTTCAATTTTAAACTATTAACAAAATACTGATCTTCATGAAATTAACTTATAGAACAGAAGTAGTTAATTTAGAGTTTTTAATTTTATACTATTAACAAAATGCAGATCTTCAAGTAAATAACTTATAGACAAAAGTAGTTATTTTAGGGTTTTCAATTTTAAACTGTTAACAAAATTCTGATCTTCAAGTAAATAACTTAAGGAACTAAAGTATTAGTTAGAAGATTTTGATTTTAAATTGCTACAAAATTCTGTTCTAGAAGTAAATAACTTATAGAATAAAAGTAGTTATTTTAGAGTTTTCAATTATAAACTATTAACAATATTCTGATCTTCAAGTAAATAACTTATAGAACAGAAGTAGTTAATTTAGAGTTTTTAATTTTAAACTATTAACAAAATGCAGATCTTCAAGTAAATAACTTATAGAACAAAAATAGTTATTTTAGGGTTTTCAATTTTAAACTATTAACAAAATTCTGATCTTCAAGTAAATAACTTAAAGAACTAAAGTATTAGTTTGAAGATCTCAATTTTAAATTGTCTACAAATTTCTGTTCTTTAAGTAAAAAACTAAAAGAACAAAAGTAGTTAGTTTATAGCTTTAATTTGAAACTATTAACATAATACTCATTTTCAAATAAATAACTTATAGACCAGAAGTAGTTAATTTAGAGTTTTTAATTTTAAACTAATAACAAAATGCAGATCTGCAAGTAAATAACTTATAGAACACAAGTAATTATTTTAGGGTTTTCAATTTTAAACTATTAACAAAATTCTGATCTTCAAGTAAATAACTTATAGAACAGAAGTAGTTAATTTAGAGTTTTTAATTTTAAACTATTAACAAAATCTAGATCTTCAAGTAAATAACTTATAGAACAAACGTAGTTATTTTAGTATTTTCAATTTTGAACTATTAACAAAATTCTGATCTTCAAGTAAATAACTTAAAGAACTATAGTATTAGTTTGAAGATTTTGATTTTAAATTGTCTACATATTTCTGTTCTTTAAGTAATTAACTAAAAGAACAAAAGTATTTAGATTATAGCTTTAATTTTAAACTATTAACAAAATGCAGATCTTCAAGTAAATAACTTATAGAACAAAAGAAGTTATTTTAGGGTTGTCAATTTTAAACTATTAACAAAATGCACATCTTCAAGTAAATAACTTAAAGAACTAAAGTATTAGTGTGAAGATTTCGATTTTAAATTGTCTACAAATTTCTGTTCTTTAAGTAAATAACATATAGAACAGAAGTAGTTAATTTAGAGTTTTTAATTTTAAACTATTAACAAAATGCAGATCTTCAAGTAAATAACTTATAGAACAAAAGTAGTTATTTTAGGGTTTTCAATTTTAAACTATTAGCAAAATTCTGATCTTCAAGTAAATAACTTAAAGAACTAAAGTATTAGTTAGAAGATTTTGATTTTACATTGCTACAAAATTCTGTTCTTCAAGTAAATAACTTATAGAACAAAAGTAGTTATTTTAGAGTTTTCAATTTTAAACTATTAACAGTATTCTGATCTTCAAGTAAATAACTTATAGAACAGAAGTAGTTAATTTAGAGTTTATAATTTTAAACTTTAACAAAATGCAGATCTTCAAGTAAATAACTTATAGAACAAAAGTAGTTATTTTAGGGTTTTCAATTTTAAACTATTAACAAAATTCTGATCTTCATGTAAATAACTTATAGAACAGAAGTAGTTAATTTAGAGTTTTTAATTTTAAACTATTAACAAAATGCAGATCTTCAAGTAAATAACTTATAGAACAAAAGTAATTATTTTAGGGTTTTCAATTTTAAACTATTAACAATATTCTGATCTTCAAGTATTTAACTTATAGAACAGAAGTGGTTAATTTAGAGTTTTTAATTTTAAACTATTAACAAAATGCAGATCTTCAAGTAAATAACTTATAGAACAAAAATAGTTATTTTAGGGTTTTCAATTTTAAACTATTAGCAAAATTCTAATCTTCAAGTAAATAACTTAAAGAACTAAAGTATTAGTTAGAAGATTTTGATTTTACATTGCTACAAAATTCTGTTCTTCAAGTAAATAACTTATAGAACAGAAGTAGTTAATTTAGAGTTTTTAATTTTAAACTATTAACAAAATGCAGATCTTCAAGTAAATAACTTATAGAACAAAAATAGTTATTTTAGGGTTTTCAATTTTAAACTATTAACAAAATTCTGATCTTCATGTAAATAACTTATAGAACAGAAGTAGTTAATTTAGAGTTTTTAATTTTAAGCTATTAACAAAATTCTGATCTTCAAGTAAATAACTTAAGGAACTAAAGTATTAGTTAGAAGTTTTTGATTTTAAATTGCTACAAAATTCTGTTCTTCAAGTAAATAACTTATAGAACAAAAGTAGTTATTTTAGAGTTTTCAATTTTAAACTATTAACAACATTCTGATCTTCAAGTAAATAACTTATAGAACAGAAGTAGTTAATTTAGAGTTTTTAATTTTAAACTATTAACAAAATGCAGATCTTCAAGTAAATAACTTAAAGAACTAAAGTATTAGTTTGAAGATCTCGATTTTAATTTGTCTACAAATTTCTGTTCTTTAAGTAAAAAACTAAAAGAACAAAAGTAGTTAGTTTATAGCTTTAATTTGAAACTATTAACAAAATAGTGATTTTCAAATAAATAACTTATAGACCAGAAGTAGTTAACTTAGAGTTTTTAATTTTAAACTATTATCAAAATGCTGAATTTCAAGTAAATAACTTATAGAACAGAAGTAGTTAATTTAGAGTTTTTAATTTTAAACTAATAACAAAATGCAGATCTTCAAGTAAATAACTTATAGAACAAAAATAGTTATTTTAGGGTTTTCAATTTTAAACTATTAGCAAAATTCTAATCTTCAAGTAAATAACTTAAAGAACTAAAGTATTAGTTAGAAGATTTTGATTTTACATTGCTACAAAATTCTGTTCTACAAGTAAATAACTTATAGAACAAAAGTAGTTATTTTAGAGTTTTCAATTTTAAACTATTAACAATATTCTGATCTTCAAGTAAATAACTTATAGAACAGAAGTAGTTAATTTAGAGTTTTTAATTTTAAACTATTAACAAAATGCAGATCTTCAAGTAAATAACTTGTAGAACAAAAATAGTTATTTTAGGGTTTTCAATTTTAAACTATTAACAAAATTCTGATCTTCAAGTAAATAACTTATAGAACAGAAGTAGTTAATTTAGAGTTTTTAATTTTAAACTATTAACAAAATGCAGATCTTCAAGTAAATAACTTATAGAACAAAAGAAGTTATTTTAGGGTTGTCAATTTTAAACTATTAACAAAATGCACATCTTCAAGTAAATAACTTAAAGAACTAAAGTATTAGTGTGAAGATTTCGATTTTAAATTGTCTACAAATTTCTGTTCTTTAAGTAAATAACATATAGAACAGAAGTAGTTAATTTAGAGTTTTTAATTTTAAACTATTAACAAAATGCAGATCTTCAAGTAAATAACTTATAGAACAAAAGTAGTTATTTTAGGGTTTTCAATTTTAAACTATTAGCAAAATTCTGATCTTCAAGTAAATAACTTAAAGAACTAAAGTATTAGTTAGAAGATTTTGATTTTACATTGCTACAAAATTCTGTTCTTCAAGTAAATAACTTATAGAACAAAAGTAGTTATTTTAGAGTTTTCAATTTTAAACTATTAACAGTATTCTGATCTTCAAGTAAATAACTTATAGAACAGAAGTAGTTAATTTAGAGTTTATAATTTTAAACTTTAACAAAATGCAGATCTTCAAGTAAATAACTTATAGAACAAAAGTAGTTATTTTAGGGTTTTCAATTTTAAACTATTAACAAAATTCTGATCTTCATGTAAATAACTTATAGAACAGAAGTAGTTAATTTAGAGTTTTTAATTTTAAACTATTAACAAAATGCAGATCTTCAAGTAAATAACTTATAGAACAAAAGTAATTATTTTAGGGTTTTCAATTTTAAACTATTAACAATATTCTGATCTTCAAGTATTTAACTTATAGAACAGAAGTGGTTAATTTAGAGTTTTTAATTTTAAACTATTAACAAAATGCAGATCTTCAAGTAAATAACTTATAGAACAAAAATAGTTATTTTAGGGTTTTCAATTTTAAACTATTAGCAAAATTCTAATCTTCAAGTAAATAACTTAAAGAACTAAAGTATTAGTTAGAAGATTTTGATTTTACATTGCTACAAAATTCTGTTCTTCAAGTAAATAACTTATAAAACAAAAGTAGTTATTTTAGGGTTTTCAATTTTAAACTATTAACAAAATTCTGATCTTCATGTAAATAACTTATAGAACAGAAGTAGTTAATTTAGAGTTTTTAATTTTAAACTATTAACAAAATGCAGATCTTCAAGTAAATAACTTATAGAACAAAAATAGTTATTTTAGGGTTTTCAATTTTAAACTATTAACAAAATTCTGATCTTCATGTAAATAACTTATAGAACAGAAGTAGTTAATTTAGAGTTTTTAATTTTAAGCTATTAACAAAATTCTGATCTTCAAGTAAATAACTTAAGGAACTAAAGTATTAGTTAGAAGATTTTGATTTTAAATTGCTACAAAATTCTGTTCTTCAAGTAAATAACTTATAGAACAAAAGTAGTTATTTTAGAGTTTTCAATTTTAAACTATTAACAACATTCTGATCTTCAAGTAAATAACTTATAGAACAGAAGTAGTTAATTTAGAGTTTTTAATTTTAAACTATTAACAAAATGCAGATCTTCAAGTAAATAACTTAAAGAACTAAAGTATTAGTTTGAAGATCTCGATTTTAATTTGTCTACAAATTTCTGTTCTTTAAGTAAAAAACTAAAAGAACAAAAGTAGTTAGTTTATAGCTTTAATTTGAAACTATTAACAAAATAGTGATTTTCAAATAAATAACTTATAGACCAGAAGTAGTTAACTTAGAGTTTTTAATTTTAAACTATTATCAAAATGCTGAATTTCAAGTAAATAACTTATAGAACAGAAGTAGTTAATTTAGAGTTTTTAATTTTAAACTAATAACAAAATGCAGATCTTCAAGTAAATAACTTATAGAACAAAAATAGTTATTTTAGGGTTTTCAATTTTAAACTATTAGCAAAATTCTAATCTTCAAGTAAATAACTTAAAGAACTAAAGTATTAGTTAGAAGATTTTGATTTTACATTGCTACAAAATTCTGTTCTACAAGTAAATAACTTATAGAACAAAAGTAGTTATTTTAGAGTTTTCAATTTTAAACTATTAACAATATTCTGATCTTCAAGTAAATAACTTATAGAACAGAAGTAGTTAATTTAGAGTTTTTAATTTTAAACTATTAACAAAATGCAGATCTTCAAGTAAATAACTTATAGAACAAAAATAGTTATTTTAGGGTTTTCAATTTTAAACTATTAACAAAATTCTGATCTTCAAGTAAATAACTTATAGAACAGAAGTAGTTAATTTAGAGTTTTTAATTTTAAACAATTAACAAAATGCAGATCTTCAAGTAAATAACTTATAGAACAAAAGAAGTTATTTTAGGGTTGTCAATTTTAAACTATTAACAAAATGCACATCTTCAAGTAAATAACTTAAAGAACTAAAGTATTAGTGTGAAGATTTCGATTTTAAATTGTCTACAAATTTCTGTTCTTTAAGTAAATAACATATAGAACAGAAGTAGTTAATTTAGAGTTTTTAATTTTAAACTATTAACAAAATGCAGATCTTCAAGTAAATAACTTATAGAACAAAAGTAGTTATTTTAGGGTTTTCAATTTTAAACTATTAGCAAAATTCTGATCTTCAAGTAAATAACTTTAAGAACTAAAGTATTAGTTAGAAGATTTTGATTTTACATTGCTACAAAATTCTGTTCTTCAAGTAAATAACTTATAGAACAAAAGTAGTTATTTTAGAGTTTTCAATTTTAAACTATTAACAGTATTCTGATCTTCAAGTAAATAACTTATAGAACAGAAGTAGTTAATTTAGAGTTTTTAATTTTAAACTTTAACAAAATGCAGATCTTCAAGTAAATAACTTATAGAACAAAAGTAGTTATTTTAGGGTTTTCAATTTTAAACTATTAACAAAATTCTGATCTTCATGTAAATAACTTATAGAACAGAAGTAGTTAATTTAGAGTTTTTAATTTTAAACTATTAACAAAATGCAGATCTTCAAGTAAATAACTTATAGAACAAAAGTAGTTATTTTAGGGTTTTCAATTTTAAACTATTAACAAAATTCTTATCTTCATGTAAATAACTTATAGAACAGAAGTAGTTAATTTAGAGTTTTTAATTTTAAGCTATTAACAAAATTCTGATCTTCAAGTAAATAACTTAAGGAACTAAAGTATTAGTTAGAAGATTTTGATTTTAAATTGCTACAAAATTCTGTTCTTCAAGTAAATAACTTATAGAACAAAAGTAGTTATTTTAGAGTTTTCAATTTTAAACTATTAACAACATTCTGATCTTCAAGTAAATAACTTATAGAACAGAAGTAGGTAATTTAGAGTTTTTAATTTTAAACTATTAACAAAATGCTGATCTTCAAGTAAATAACTTATAGAACAGAAGTAGTTAATTTAGAGTTTTTAATTTTAAACTAATAACAAAATGCAGATCTGCAAGTAAATAACTTATAGAACACAAGTAATTATTTTAGGGTTTTCAATTTTAAACTATTAACAAAATTCTGATCTTCAAGTAAATAACTTATAGAACAGAAGTAGTTAATTTAGAGTTTTTAATTTTAAACTATTAACAAAATCTAGATCTTCAAGTAAATAACTTATAGAACAAACGTAGTTATTTTAGTATTTTCAATTTTGAACTATTAACAAAATTCTGATCTTCAAGTAAATAACTTAAAGAACTAAAGTATTAGTTTGAAGATTTTGATTTTAAATTGTCTACATATTTCTGTTCTTTAAGTAATTAACTAAAAGAACAAAAGTATTTAGATTATAGCTTTAATTTTAAACTATTAACAAAATGCAGATCTTCAAGTAAATAACTTATAGAACAAAAGAAGTTATTTTAGGGTTGTCAATTTTAAACTATTAACAAAATGCACATCTTCAAGTAAATAACTTAAAGAACTAAAGTATTAGTGTGAAGATTTCGATTTTAAATTGTCTACAAATTTCTGTTCTTTAAGTAAATAACATATAGAACAGAAGTAGTTAATTTAGAGTTTTTAATTTTAAACTATTAACAAAATGCAGATCTTCAAGTAAATAACTTATAGAACAAAAGTAGTTATTTTAGGGTTTTCAATTTTAAACTATTAGCAAAATTCTGATCTTCAAGTAAATAACTTAAAGAACTAAAGTATTAGTTAGAAGATTTTGATTTTACATTGCTACAAAATTCTGTTCTTCAAGTAAATATCTTATAGAACAAAAGTAGTTATTTTAGAGTTTTCAATTTTAAACTATTAACAGTATTCTGATCTTCAAGTAAATAACTTATAGAACAGAAGTAGTTAATTTAGAGTTTATAATTTTAAACTTTAACAAATTGCAGATCTTCAAGTAAATAACTTATAGAACAAAAGTAGTTATTTTAGGGTTTTCAATTTTAAACTATTAACAAAATTCTGATCTTCATGTAAATAACTTATAGAACAGAAGTAGTTAATTTAGAGTTTTTAATTTTAAACTATTAACAAAATGCAGATCTTCAAGTAAATAACTTATAGAACAAAAGTAATTATTTTAGGGTTTTCAATTTTAAACTATTAACAATATTCTGATCTTCAAGTATTTAACTTATAGAACAGAAGTGGTTAATTTAGAGTTTTTAATTTTAAACTATTAACAAAATGCAGATCTTCAAGTAAATAACTTATAGAACAAAAATAGTTATTTTAGGGTTTTTAATTTTAAACTATTAGCAAAATTCTAATCTTCAAGTAAATAACTTAAAGAACTAAAGTATTAGTTAGAAGATTTTGATTTTACATTGCTACAAAATTCTGTTCTTCAAGTAAATAACTTATAAAACAAAAGTAGTTATTTTAGGGTTTTCAATTTTAAACTATTAACAAAATTCTGATCTTCATGTAAATAACTTATAGAACAGAAGTAGTTAATTTAGAGTTTTTAATTGTAAACTATTAACAAAATGCAGATCTTCAAGTAAATAACTTATAGAACAAAAATAGTTATTTTAGGGTTTTCAATTTTAAACTATTAACAAAATTCTGATCTTCATGTAAATAACTTATAGAACAGAAGTAGTTAATTTAGAGTTTTTAATTTTAAGCTATTAACAAAATTCTGATCTTCAAGTAAATAACTTAAGGAACTAAAGTATTAGTTAGAAGATTTTGATTTTAAATTGCTACAAAATTCTGTTCTTCAAGTAAATAACTTATAGAACAAAAGTAGTTATTTTAGAGTTTTCAATTTTAAACTATTAACAACATTCTGATCTTCAAGTAAATAACTTATAGAACAGAAGTAGTTAATTTAGAGTTTTTAATTTTAAACTATTAACAAAATGCAGATCTTCAAGTAAATAACTTAAAGAACTAAAGTATTAGTTTGAAGATCTCGATTTTAATTTGTCTACAAATTTCTGTTCTTTAAGTAAAAAACTAAAAGAACAAAAGTAGTTAGTTTATAGCTTTAATTTGAAACTATTAACAAAATAGTGATTTTCAAATAAATAACTTATAGACCAGAAGTAGTTAACTTAGAGTTTTTAATTTTAAACTATTATCAAAATGCTGAATTTCAAGTAAATAACTTATAGAACAGAAGTAGTTAATTTAGAGTTTTTAATTTTAAACTAATAACAAAATGCAGATCTTCAAGTAAATAACTTATAGAACAAAAATAGTTATTTTAGGGTTTTCAATTTTAAACTATTAGCAAAATTCTAATCTTCAAGTAAATAACTTAAAGAACTAAAGTATTAGTTAGAAGATTTTGATTTTACTTTGCTACAAAATTCTGTTCTACAAGTAAATAACTTATAGAACAAAAGTAGTTATTTTAGAGTTTTCAATTTTAAACTATTAACAATATTCTGATCTTCAAGTAAATAACTTATAGAACAGAAGTAGTTAATTTAGAGTTTTTAATTTTAAACTATTAACAAAATGCAGATCTTCAAGTAAATAACTTATAGAACAAAAATAGTTATTTTAGGGTTTTCAATTTTAAACTATTAACAAAATTCTGATCTTCAAGTAAATAACTTATAGAACAGAAGTAGTTAATTTAGAGTTTTTAATTTTAAACTATTAACAAAATGCAGATCTTCAAGTAAATAACTTATAGAACAAAAGAAGTTATTTTAGGGTTGTCAATTTTAAACTATTAACAAAATGCACATCTTCAAGTAAACAACTTAAAGAACTAAAGTATTAGTGTGAAGATTTCGATTTTAAATTGTCTACAAATTTCTGTTCTTTAAGTAAATAACATATAGAACAGAAGTAGTTAATTTAGAGTTTTTAATTTTAAACTATTAACAAAATGCAGATCTTCAAGTAAATAACTTATAGAACAAAAGTAGTTATTTTAGGGTTTTCAATTTAAAAATTATTAGCAAAATTCTGATCTTCAAGTAAATAACTTTAAGAACTAAAGTATTAGTTAGAAGATTTTGATTTTACATTGCTACAAAATTCTGTTCTTCAAGTAAATAACTTATAGAACAAAAGTAGTTATTTTAGAGTTTTCAATTTTAAACTATTAACAGTATTCTGATCTTCAAGTAAATAACTTATAGAACAGAAGTAGTTAATTTAGAGTTTTTAATTTTAAACTTTAACAAAATGCAGATCTTCAAGTAAATAACTTATAGAACAAAAGTAGTTATTTCAGGGTTTTCAATTTTAAACTATTAACAAAATTCTGATCTTCATGTAAATAACTTATAGAACAGAAGTAGTTAATTTAGAGTTTTTAATTTTAAACTATTAACAAAATGCAGATCTTCAAGTAAATAACTTATAGAACAAAAGTAGTTATTTTAGGGTTTTCAATTTTAAACTATTAACAAAATTCTTATCTTCATGTAAATAACTTATAGAACAGAAGTAGTTAATTTAGAGTTTTTAATTTTAAGCTATTAACAAAATTCTGATCTTCAAGTAAATAACTTAAGGAACTAAAGTATTAGTTAGAAGATTTTGATTTTAAATTGCTACAAAATTCTGTTCTTCAAGTAAATAACTTATAGAACAAAAGTAGTTATTTTAGAGTTTTCAATTTTAAACTATTAACAACATTCTGATCTTCAAGTAAATAACTTATAGAACAGAAGTAGGTAATTTAGAGTTTTTAATTTTAAACTATTAACAAAATGCAGATCTTCAAGTAAATAACTTAAAGAACTAAAGTATTAGTTTGAAGATCTCGATTTTAATTTGTCTACAAATTTCTGTTCTTTAAGTAAAAAACTAAAAGAACAAAAGTAGTTAGTTTATAGTTTTAATTTGAAACTATTATCAAAATAGTGATTTTCAAATAAATAACTTATAGACCAGAAGTAGTTAACTTAGAGTTTTTAATTTTAAACTATTATCAAAATGCTGAATTTCAAGTAAATAACTTATAGAACAGAAGTAGTTAATTTAGAGTTTTTAATTTTAAACTAATAACAAAATGCAGATCTTCAAGTAAATAACTTATAGAACAAAAGTAATTATTTTAGGGTTTTCAATTTTAAACTATTAACAATATTCTGATCTTCAAGTAAATAACTTATAGAACAGAAGTGGTTAATTTAGAGTTTTTAATTTTAAACTATTAACAAAATGCAGATCTTCAAGTAAATAACTTATAGAACAAAAATAGTTATTTTAGGGTTTTCAATTTTAAACTATTAGCAAAATTCTAACCTTCAAGTAAATAACTTAAAGAACTAAAGTATTAGTTAGAAGATTTTGATTTTACATTGCTACAAAATTCTGTTCTTCAAGTAAATAACTTATAAAATAAAAGTAGTTATTTTAGGGTTTTCAATTTTAAACTATTAACAAAATTCTGATCTTCATGTAAATAACTTATAGAACAGAAGTAGTTAATTTAGAGTTTTTAATTTTAAACTATTAACAAAATGCAGATCTTCAAGTAAATAACTTATAGAACAAAAATAGTTATTTTAGGGTTTTCAATTTTAAACTATTAACAAAATTCTGATCTTCATGTAAATAACTTATAGAACAGAAGTAGTTAATTTAGAGTTTTTAATTTTAAGCTATTAACAAAATTCTGATCTTCAAGTAAATAACTTAAGGAACTAAAGTATTAGTTAGAAGATTTTGATTTTAAATTGCTACAAAATTCTGTTCTTCAAGTAAATAACTTATAGAACAAAAGTAGTTATTTTAGAGTTTTCAATTTTAAACTATTAACAACATTCTGATCTTCAAGTAAATAACTTATAGAACAGAAGTAGTTAATTTAGAGTTTTTAATTTTAAACTATTAACAAAATGCAGATCTACAAGTAAATAACTTAAAGAACTAAAGTATTAGTTTGAAGATCTCGATTTTAATTTGTCTACAAATTTCTGTTCTTTAAGTAAAAAACTAAAAGAACAAAAGTAGTTAGTTTATAGCTTTAATTTGAAACTATTAACAAAATAGTGATTTTCAAATAAATAACTTATAGACCAGAAGTAGTTAACTTAGAGTTTTTAATTTTAAACTATTATCAAACTGCTGAATTTCAAGTAAATAACTTATAGAACAGAAGTAGTTAATTTAGAGTTTTTAATTTTAAACTAATAACAAAATGCAGATCTTCAAGTAAATAACTTATAGAACAAAAGTAATTATTTTAGGGTTTTCAATTTTAAACTATTAACAATATTCTGATCTTCAAGTAAATAACTTATAGAACAGAAGTGGTTAATTTAGAGTTTTTAATTTTAAACTATTAACAAAATGCAGATCTTCAAGTAAATAACTTATAGAACAAAAATAGTTATTTTAGGGTTTTCAATTTTAAACTATTAGCAAAATTCTAATCTTCAAGTAAATAACTTAAAGAACTAAAGTATTAGTTAGAAGATTTTGATTTTACATTGCTACAAAATTCTGTTCTTCAAGTAAATAACTTATAAAACAAAAGTAGTTATTTTAGAGTTTTCAATTTTAAACTATTAACAGTATTCTGATCTTCAAGTAAATAACTTATAGAACAGAAGTAGTTAATTTAGAGTTTTTTATTTTAAACTATTAACAAAATGCAGATCTTCAAGTAAATAACTTATAGAACAAAAGTAGTTATTTTAGGGTTTTCAATTTTAAACTATTAACAAAATTCTGATCTTCATGTAAATAACTTATAGAACAGAAGTAGTTAATTTAGAGTTTTTAATTTTAAGCTATTAAGAAAATTCTGATCTTCAAGTAAATAACTTAAGGAACTAAAGTATTAGTTAGAAGATTTTAATTTTTAATTGCTACAAAATTCTGTTCTTCAAGTAAATAACTTATAGAACAAAAGTAGTTATTTTAGAGCTTTCAATTTTAAATTATTAACAATATTCTGATCTTCAAGTAAATAACTTATAGAACAGAAGTAGTTAATTTAGAGTTTTTAATTTTAAGCTATTAACAAAATGCAGATCTTCAAGTAAATAACTTATAGAACAAAAATAGTTATTTTAGGGTTTTCAATTTGAAACTATTAACAAAATTCTGATCTTCAAGTAAATAACTTAAAGAACTAAAGTATTAGTTTGAAGATCTCGATTTTAAATTGTCTACAAATTTCTGTTCTTTAAGTAAAAAACTAAAAGAACAAAAGTAGTTTGTTTATAGCTTTAATTTGAAACTATTAACAAAATAGTGATTTTCAAATAAATAACTTATAGACCAGAAGTAGTTAACTTAGAGTTTTTAATTTTAAACTATTATCAAAATGCTGAATTTCAAGTAAATAACTAATAGAACAGAAGTAGTTAATTTAGAGTTTTTAATTTTAAACTAATAACAAAATGCAGATCTTCAAGTAAATAACTTATAGAACAAAAGTAATTATTTTAGGGTTTTCAATTTTAAACTATTAACAATATTCTGATCTTCAAGTAAATAACTTATAGAACAGAAGTGGTTAATTTAGAGTTTTTAATTTTAAACTATTAACAAAATGCAGATCTTCAAGTAAATAACTTATAGAACAAAAGTAATTATTTTAGGGTTTTCAATTTTAAACTATTAACAATATTCTGATCTTCAAGTAAATAACTTATAGAACAGAAGTGGTTAATTTAGAGTTTTTAATTTTAAGCTATTAACAAAATGCAGATCTTCAAGTAAATAACTTATAGAAACTAAATAGTTATTTTAGGGTTTTCAATTTTAAACTATTAACAAAATACTGATCTTCATGAAATTAACTTATAGAACAGAAGTAGTTAATTTAGAGTTTTTAATTTTATACTATTAACAAAATGCAGATCTTCAAGTAAATAACTTATAGAACAAAAGTAGTTATTTTAGGGTTTTCAATTTTAAACTATTAACAAAATTCTGATCTACAAGTAAATAACTTAAGGAACTAAAGTATTAGTTTGAAGATCTCAATTTTAAATTGTCTACAAATTTCTGTTCTTTAAGTAAAAAACTAAAAGAACAAAAGTAGTTAGTTTATAGCTTTAATTTGAAACTATTAACAAAATACTGATTTTCAAATAAATAACTTATAGACCAGAAGTAGTTAACTTAGAGTTTTTAATTTTAAACTATTAACAAAATGCTGATCTTCAAGTAAATAACTTATAGAACAGAAGTAGTTAATTTAGAGTTTTTAATTTTAAACTAATAACAAAATGCAGATCTTCAAGTAAATAACCTATAGAACAAAAGTAATTATTTTAGGGTTTTAAATTTTAAACTATTAACAAAATTCTGATCTTCAAGTAAATAACTTATAGAACAGAAGTAGTTAATTTAGAGTTTTTAATTTTAAACTATTAACAAAATCTAGATCTTCAAGTAAATAACTTATAGAACAAACGTAGTTATTTTAGTATTTTCAATTTTGAACTATTAACAAAATTCTGATCTTCAAGTAAATAACTTAAAGAACTAAAGTATTAGTTTGAAGATTTTGATTTTAAATTGTCTACATATTTCTGCTCTTTAAGTAATTAACTAAAAGAACAAAAGTAGTTAGATTATAGCTTTAATTTTAAACTATTAACAAAATGCAGATCTTCAAGTAAATAACTTATAGAACAAAAGAAGTTATTTTAGGGTTGTCAATTTTAAACTATTAACAAAATTCTGATCTTCATGTAAATAACTTATAGAACAGAAGTAGGTAATTTAGAGTTTTTAATTTTAAACTATTAACAAAATGCAGATCTTCAAGTAAATAACTTATAGAACAAAAGTAGATATTTTAGGGTTTTCAATTTTAAACTATTAACAAAATTCTGATCTTCAAGTAAATAACTTAAAGAACTAAAGTATTAGTGTGAAGATTTCGATTTTAAATTGTCTACAAATTTCTGTTCTTTAAGTAAATAACTAAAAGAACAAAAGTAGTTAGTTTATTGGTTTAATTTTAAACTGTTAACAAAATACTGATTTTCAAGTAAATAACTTATAGACCAGAAGTAGTTAATTTAGAGTTTTTAATTTTAAACTATTAACAAAATGCAGATCTTCAAGTAAATAACTTATAGAACAAAAGTAGTTATTTTAGGGTTTTCAATTTTAAACTATTAACAAAATTCTGATCTTCATGTAAATAACTTATAGAACAGAAGTAGTTAATTTGGAGTTTTTAATTTTAAACTATTAACAAAATGCAGATCTTCAAGTAAATAACTTAAAGAACTAAAGTATTAGTGTGAAGATTTCGATTTTAAATTGTCTACAAATTTCTGTTCTTTAAGTAAATAACATATAGAACAGAAGTAGTTAATTTAGAGTTTTTAATTTTAAACTATTAACAAAATGCAGATCTTCAAGTAAATAACTTATAGAACAAAAGTAGTTATTTTAGGGTTTTCAATTTTAAACTATTAGCAAAATTCTGATCTTCAAGTAAATAACTTAAAGAACTAAAGTATTAGTTAGAAGATTTTGATTTTACATTGCTACACAATTCTGTTCTTCAAGTAAATAACTTATAGAACAAAGGTAGTTATTTTAGAGTTTTCAATTTTAAACTATTAACAAAATTCTGATCTTCATGTAAATAACTTATAGAACAGAAGTAGTTAATTTAGAGTTTTTAATTTTAAGCTATTAACAAAATTCTGATCTTCAAGTAAATAACTTAAGGAACTAAAGTATTAGTTAGAAGATTTTGATTTTAAATTGCTACAAAATTCTGTTCTTCAAGTAAATAACTTATAGAACAAAAGTAGTTATTTTAGAGTTTTCAATTTTAAACTATTAACAACATTCTGATCTTCAAGTAAATAACTTATAGAACAGAAGTAGTTAATTTAGAGTTTTTAATTTTAAACTATTAACAAAATGCAGATCTTCAAGTAAATAACTTAAAGAACTAAAGTATTAGTTTGAAGATCTCGATTTTAATTTGTCTACAAATTTCTGTTCTTTAAGTAAAAAACTAAAAGAACAAAAGTAGTTAGTTTATAGCTTTAATTTGAAACTATTAACAAAATAGTGATTTTCAAATAAATAACTTATAGACCAGAAGTAGTTAACTTAGAGTTTTTAATTTTAAACTATTATCAAAATGCTGAATTTCAAGTAAATAACTTATAGAACAGAAGTAGTTAATTTAGAGTTTTTAATTTTAAAATAATAACAAAATGCAGATCTTCAAGTAAATAACTTATAGAACAAAAGTAATTATTTTAGGGTTTTCAATTTTAAACTATTAACAATATTCTGATCTTCAAGTAAATCACTTATAGAACAGAAGTGGTTAATTTAGAGTTTTTAATTTTAAACTAATAACAAAATGCAGATCTTCAAGTAAATAACTTATAGAAACAAAATAGTTATTTTAGGGTTTTCAATTTTAAACTATTAACAAAATACTGATCTTCATGAAATTAACTTATAGAACAGAAGTAGTTAATTTAGAGTTTTTAATTTTATACTATTAACAAAATGCAGATCTTCAAGTAAATAACTTATAGAACAAAAGTAGTTATTTTAGGGTTTCAATTTTAAACTATTAACAAAATTCTGATCTACAAGTAAATAACTTAAGGAACTAAAGTATTAGTTAGAAGATTTTGATTTTAAATTGCTACAAAATTCTGTTCTACAAGTAAATAACTTATAGAACAAAAGTAGTTATTTTAGAGTTTTCAATTTTAAACTATTAACAATATTCTGATCTTCAAGTAAATAACTTATAGAACAGAAGTAGTTAAATTAGAGTTTTTAATTTTAAACAACTTCAAGCGAACGACCAAAAAGTACCTCACAAAATCGGCCTTCTGTAGCGTGGAAGAGTTCATGCAAAGTACCCATACAGATCTCCTACAAGAATGAGTCGGAAAGTCTTTATATTTTTTCTTTACATTACTTATACATGACTTTGATCAATTATGTTCTCCGAAATGACGTGTGTAAACACTTTTGTGTACTAAACACCAATACAGCCTATTATTATTATTATTATTATTATTAACAAAATGCAGATCTTCAAGTAAATAACTTATAGAACAAAAATAGTTATTTTAGGGTTTTCAATTTTAAACTATTAACAAAATTCTGATCTTCAAGTAAATAACTTAAAGAACTAAAGTATTAGTTTGAAGATCTCAATTTTAAATTGTCTACAAATTTCTGTTCTTTAAGTAAAAAACTAAAAGAACAAAAGTAGTTAGTTTATAGCTTTAATTTGAAACTATTAACAAAATACTGATTTTCAAATAAATAACTTATAGACCAGAAGTAGTTAACTTAGAGTTTTTAATTTTAAACTATTAACAAAATGCTGATCTTCAAGTAAATAACTTATAGAACAGAAGTAGTTAATTTAGAGTTTTTAATTTTAAACTAATAACAAAATGCAGATCTTCAAGTAAATAACCTATAGAACAAAAGTAATTATTTTAGGGTTTTAAATTTTAAACTATTAACAAAATTCTGATCTTCAAGTAAATAACTTATAGAACAGAAGTAGTTAATTTAGAGTTTTTAATTTTAAACTATTAACAAAATCTAGATCTTCAAGTAAATAACTTATAGAACAAACGTAGTTATTTTAGTATTTTCAATTTTGAACTATTAACAAAATTCTGATCTTCAAGTAAATAACTTAAAGAACTAAAGTATTAGTTTGAAGATTTTGATTTTAAATTGTCTACATATTTCTGTTCTTTAAGTAATTAACTAAAAGAACAAAAGTAGTTAGATTATAGCTTTAATTTTAAACTATTAACAAAATGCGGATCTTCAAGTAAATAACTTAAAGAACAAAAGAAGTTATTTTAGGGTTGTCAATTTTAAACTATTAACAAAATTCTGATCTTCATGTAAATAACTTATAGAACAGAAGTAGTTAATTTAGAGCTTTTAATTTTAAACTATTAACAAAATGCAGATCTTCAAGTAAATAACTTATAGAACAAAAGTAGATATTTTAGGGTTTTCAATTTTAAACTATTAACAAAATTCTGATCTTCAAGTAAATAACTTAAAGAACTAAAGTATTAGTGTGAAGATTTCGATTTTAAATTGTCTACAAATTTCTGTTCTTTAAGTAAATAACTAAAAGAACAAAAGTAGTTAGTTTATTGGTTTAATTTTAAACTGTTAACAAAATACTGATTTTCAAGTAAATAACTTATAGACCAGAAGTAGATAATTTAGAGTTTTTAATTTTAAACTATTAACAAAATGCAGATCTTCAAGTAAATAACTTATAGAACAAAAGTAGTTATTTTAGGGTTTTCAATTTTAAACTATTAACAAAATTCTGATCTTCATGTAAATAACTTATAGAACAGAAGTAGTTAATTTAGAGTTTTTAATTTTAAAATATTACCAAATGCAGATCTTCAAGTAAATAACTTATAGAACAGAAGTAGTTAAATTAGAGTTTTTAATTTTAAACTATTAACAAAATGCAGATCTTCAAGTAAATAACTTATAGAACAAAAGTAGCTATTTTAGGGTTTTCAATTTTAAACTATTAACAAAATTCTGATCTTCAAGTAAATAACTTAAAGAACTAAAGTATTAGTGTGAAGATTTCGATTTTAAATTGTCTACATAATTCTGTTCTTTAAGTAATTAACTAAAAGAACAAAAGTAGTTAGATTGTAGCTTTAATTTTAAACTATTAACAAAATGCAGATCTTCAAGTAAATAACTTATAGAACAAGAGAAGTTATTTTAAGGTTTTCAATATTAAACTATTAACAAAATTCTGATCTTCATGTAAATAACTTATAGAACAGAAGTAGTTAATTTAGAGTTTTTAATTTTAAACTATTAACAAAATGCAGATCTTCAAGTAAATAACTTAAAGAACTAAAGTATTAGTGTGAAGATTTCGATTTTAAATTGTCTACAAATTTCTGTTCTTTAAGTAAATAACATATAGAACAGAAGTAGTTAATTTAGAGTTTTTAATTTTAAACTATTAACAAAATGCAGATCTTCAAGTAAATAACTTATAGAACAAAAGTAGTTATTTTAGGGTTTTCAATTTTAAACTATTAGCAAAATTCTGATCTTCTAGTAAATAACTTAAAGAACTAAAGTATTAGTTAGAAGATTTTGATTTTACATTGCTACACAATTCTGTTCTTCAAGTAAATAACTTATAGAACAAAGGTAGTTATTTTAGAGTTTTCAATTTTAAACTATTAACAAAATTCTGATCTTCATGTAAATAACTTATAGAACAGAAGTAGTTAATTTAGAGTTTTTCATTTTAAGCTATTAACAAAATTCTGATCTTTAAGTAAATAACTTAAGGAACTAAAGTATTAGTTAGAAGATTTTGATTTTAAATTGCTACAAAATTCTGTTCTTCAAGTAAATAACTTATAGAACAAAAGTAGTTATTTTAGAGTTTTCAATTTTAAACTATTAACAACATTCTGATCTTCAAGTAATTAACTTATAGAACAGAAGTAGTTAATTTAGAGTTTTTAATTTTAAACTATTAACAAAATGCAGATCTTCTAGTAAATAACTTAAAGAACTAAAGTATTAGTTAGAAGATCTCGATTTTAATTTGTCTACAAATTTCTGTTCTTTAAGTAAAAAACTAAAAGAACAAAAGTAGTTAGTTTATAGCTTTAATTTGAAACTATTAACAAAATAGTGATTTTCAAATAAATAACTTATAGACCAGAAGTAGTTAACTTAGAGTTTTTAATTTTAAACTATTATCAAAATGCTGAATTTCAAGTAAATAACTTATAGAACAGAAGTAGTTAATTTAGAGTTTTTAATTTTAAAATAATAACAAAATGCAGATCTTCAAGTAAATAACTTATAGAACAAAAGTAATTATTTTAGGGTTTTCAATTTTAAACTATTAACAATATTCTGATCTTCAAGTAAATCACTTATAGAACAGAAGTGGTTAATTTAGAGTTTTTAATTTTAAACTAATAACAAAATGCAGATCTTCAAGTAAATAACTTATAGAACAAAAGTAATTATTTTAGGGTTTTCAATTTTAAACTATTAGCAAAATTCTAATCTTCAAGTAAATAACTTAAAGAACTAAAGTATTAGTTAGAAGATTTTGATTTTACATTGCTACAAAATTCTGTTCTTCAAGTAAATAACTTATAAAACAAAAGTAGTTATTTTAGAGTTTTCAATTTTAAACTATTAACAGTATTCTGATCTTCAAGTAAATAACTTATAGAACAGAAGTAGTTAATTTAGAGTTTTTAATTTTAAACTATTAACAAAATGCAGATCTTCTAGTAAATAACTTATAGAACAAAAATAGTTATTTTAGGGTTTTCAATTTTAAACTATTAACAAAATACTGATCTTCATGAAATTAACTTATAGAACAGAAGTAGTTAATTTAGAGTTTTTAATTTTATACTATTAACAAAATGCAGATCTTCAAGTAAATAACTTATAGACAAAAGTAGTTATTTTAGGGTTTTCAATTTTAAACTGTTAACAAAATTCTGATCTTCAAGTAAATAACTTAAGGAACTAAAGTATTAGTTAGAAGATTTTGATTTTAAATTGCTACAAAATTCTGTTCTACAAGTAAATAACTTATAGAACAAAAGTAGTTATTTTAGAGTTTTCAATTATAAACTATTAACAATATTCTGATCTTCAAGTAAATAACTTATAGAACAGAAGTAGTTAATTTACAGTTTTTAATTTTAAACTATTAACAAAATACAGATCTTCAAGTAAATAACTTATAGAACAAAAATAGTTATTTTAGGGTTTTCAATTTTAAACTATTAACAAAATTCTGATCTTCAAGTAAATAACTTAAAGAACTAAAGTATTAGTTTGAAGATCTCAATTTTAAATTGTCTACAAATTTCTGTTCTTTAAGTAAAAAACTAAAAGAACAAAAGTAGTTAGTTTATAGCTTTAATTTGGAACTATTAACAAAATACTGATTTTCAAATAAATAACTTATAGACCAGAAGTAGTTAACTTAGAGTTTTCAATTTTAAACTATTAACAAAATGCTGATCTTCAAGTAAATAACTTATAGAACAGAAGTAGTTAATTTAGAGTTTTTAATTTTAAACTAATAACAAAATGCAGATCTGCAAGTAAATAACTTATAGAACAAAAGTAATTATTTTAGGGTTTTCAATTTTAAACTATTAACAAAATTCTGATCTTCAAGTAAATAACTTATAGAACAGAAGTAGTTAATTTAGAGTTTTTAATTTTAAACTATTAACAAAATCTATATCTTCAAGTAAATAACTTATAGCACAAACGTAGTTATTTCAGTATTTTCAATTTTGAACTATTAACAAAATTCTGATCTTCAAATAAATAACTTAAAGAACTAAAGTATTAGTTTGAAGATTTTGATTTTAAATTGTCTACATATTTCTGTTCTTTAAGTAATTAACTAAAAGAACAAAAGTAGTTAGATTATAGCTTTAATTTTAAACTATTAACAAAATGCAGATCTTCAAGTAAATAACTTATAGAACAAAAGAAGTTATTTTAGGGTTGTCAATTTTAAACTATTAACAAAATGCAGATCTTCAAGTAAATAACTTAAAGAACTAAAGTATTAGTGTGAAGATTTCGATTTTAAATTGTCTACAAATTTCTGTTCTTTAAGTAAATAACATATAGAACAGAAGTAGTTAATTTAGAGTTTTTAATTTTAAACTATTAACAAAATGCAGATCTTCAAGTAAATAACTTATAGAACAAAAGTAGTTATTTTAGGGTTTTCAATTTTAAACTATTAGCAAAATTCTGATCTTCAAGTAAATAACTTAAAGAACTAAAGTATTAGTTAGAAGATTTTGATTTTACATTGCTACAAAATTCTGTTCTTCAAGTAAATAACTTATAGAACAAAAGTAGTTATTTTAGAGTTTTCAATTTTAAACTATTAACAGTATTCTGATCTTCAAATAAATAACTTATAGAACAGAAGTAGTTCATTTAGAGTTTTTAATTTTAAACTATTAACAAAATGCAGATCTTCAAGTAAATAACTTATAGAACAAAAGTAGTTATTTTAGGGTTTTCAATTTTAAACTATTAACAAAATTCTGATCTTCATGTAAATAACTTATAGAACAGAAGTAGTTAATTTAGAGTTTTTAATTTTAAACTATTAATAAAATGCAGATCTTCAAGTAAATAACTTATAGAACAAAAGTAGTTATTTTAGGGTTTTCAATTTTAAACTATTAACAAAATTCTGATCTTCATGTAAATAACTTATAGAACAGAAGTAGTTAATTTAGAGTTTTTAATTTTAAGCTATTAACAAAATTCTGATCTTCAAGTAAATAACTTAAGGAACTAAAGTATTAGTTAGAAGATTTTGATTTTAAATTGCTACAAAATTCTGTTCTTCAAGTAAATAACTTATAGAACAAAAGTAGTTATTTTAGAGTTTTCAATTTTAAACTATTAACAACATTCTGATCTTCAAGTAAATAACTTATAGAACAGAAGTAGTTAATTTAGAGTTTTTAATTTTAAACTATTAACAAAATGCAGATCTTCAAGTAAATAACTTAAAGAACTAAAGTATTAGTTTGAAGATCTCGATTTTAATTTGTCTACAAATTTCTGTTCTTTAAGTAAAAAACTAAAAGAACAAAAGTAGTTAGTTTATAGCTTTAATTTGAAACTATTAACAAAATAGTGATTTTCAAATAAATAACTTATAGACCAGAAGTAGTTAACTTAGAGTTTTTAATTTTAAACTATTATCAAAATGCTGAATTTCAAGTAAATAACTTATAGAACAGAAGTAGTTAATTTAGAGTTTTTAATTTTAAACTAATTACAAAATGCAGATCTTCAAGTAAATAACTTATAGAACAAAAGTAATTATTTTAGGGTTTTCAATTTTAAACTATTAACAATATTCTGATCTTCAAGTAAATAACTTATAGAACAGAAGTGGGTAATTTAGAGTTTTTAATTTTAAACTATTAACAAAATGCAGATCTTTGAGTAAATAACTTATAGAACAAAAATAGTTATTTTAGGGTTTTCAATTTTAAACTATTAGCAAAATTCAAATCTTCAAGTAAATAACTTAAAGAACTAAAGTATTAGTTAGAAGATTTTGATTTTACATTGCTACAAAATTCTGTTCTTCAAGTAAATAACTTATAAAACAAAAGTAGTTATTTTAGGGTTTTCAATTTTAAACTTATAACAAAATTCTGATCTTCATGTAAATAACTTATAGAACAGAAGTAGTTAATCAAGAGTTTTTAATTTTAAACTATTAACAAAATGCAGATCTTCAAGTAAATAACTTATAGAACAAAAATAGTTATTTTAGGGTTTTCAATTTTAAGCTATTAACAAAATTCTGATCTTCAAGTAAATAACTTAAGGAACTAAAGTATTAGTTAGAAGATTTTGATTTTAAATTGCTACAAAATTCTGTTCTTCAAGTAAATAACTTATAGAACAAAAGTTGTTATTTTAGAGTTTTCAATTTTAAACTATTAACAACATTCTGATCTTCAAGTAAATAACTTATAGAACAGAAGTAGTTAATTTAGAGTTTTTAATTTTAAACTATTAACAAAATGCAGATCTTCAAGTAAATAACTTAAAGAACTAAAGTATTAGTTTGAAGATCTCGATTTTAATTTGTCTACAAATTTCTGTTCTTTAAGTAAAAAACTAAAAGAACAAAAGTAGTTAGTTTATAGCTTTAATTTGAAACTATTAACAAAATAGTGATTTTCAAATAAATAACTTATAGACCAGAAGTAGTTAACTTAGAGTTTTTAATTTTAAACTATTATCAAAATGCTGAATTTCAAGTAAATAACTTATAGAACAGAAGTAGTTAATTTAGAGTTTTTAATTTTAAACTAATAACAAAATGCAGATCTTCAAGTAAATAACTTATAGAACAAAAGTAATTATTTTAGGGTTTTCAATTTTAAACTATTAACAATATTCTGATCTTCAAGTAAATAACTTATAGAACAGAAGTGGTTAATTTAGAGTTTTTAATTTTAAACTATTAACAAAATGCAGATCTTCAAGTAAATAACTTATAGAACAAAAATAGTTATTTTAGGGTTTTCAATTTTAAACTATTAGCAAAATTCTAATCTTCAAGTAAATAACTTAAAGAACTAAAGTATTAGTTAGAAGATTTTGATTTTACATTGCTACAAAATTCTGTTCTTCAAGTAAATAACTTATAAAACAAAAGTAGTTATTTTAGAGTTTTTAATTTTAAACTATTAACAGTATTCTGATCTTCAAGTAAATAACTTATAGAACAGAAGTAGTTAATTTAGAGTTTTTAATTTTAAACTATTAACAAAATTCTGATCTTCAAGTAAATAACTTATAGAACAAAAATAGTTATTTTAGGGTTTTCAATTTTAAACTATTAACAAAATACGGATCTTCATGAAATTAACTTATAGAACAGAAGTAGTTAATTTAGAGTTTTTAATGTTATACTATTAACAAAATGCAGATCTTCAAGTAAATAACTTATAGAACAAAAGTAGTTATTTTAGGGTTTTCAATTTTAAACTATTAACAAAATTCTGATCTTCAAGTAAATAACTTAAGGAACTAAAGTATTAGTTAGAAGATTTTGATTTTAAATTGCTACAAAATTCTGTTCTACAAATAAATAACTTATAGAACAAAAGTAATTATTTTAGGGTTTTCAATTTTAAACTATTAACAATATTCTGATCTTCAAGTAAATAACTTAAAGAACAGAAGTGGGTAATTTAGAGTTTTTAATTTTAAACTATTAACAAAATGCAGATCTTTAAGTAAATAACTTATAGAACAAAAATAGTTATTTTAGGGTTTTCAATTTTAAACTATTAGCAAAATTCAAATCTTCAAGTAAATAACTTAAAGAACTAAAGTATTAGTTAGAAGATTTTGATTTTACATTGCTACAAAATTCTGTTCTTCAAGTAAATAACTTATAAAACAAAAGTAGTTATTTTAGGGTTTTCAATTTTAAACTTATAACAAAATTCTGATCTTCATGTAAATAACTTATAGAACAGAAGTAGTTAATCAAGAGTTTTTAATTTTAAACTATTAACAAAATGCAGATCTTCAAGTAAATAACTTATAGAACAAAAATAGTTATTTTAGGGTTTTCAATTTTAAACTATTAGCAAAATTCTAATCTTCAAGTAAATAACTTAAAGAACTAAAGTATTAGTTAGAAGATTTTGATTTTACATTGCTACAAAATTCTGTTCTTCAAGTAAATAACTTATAAAACAAAAGTAGTTATTTTAGCGTTTTTAATTTTAAACTATTAACAGTATTCTGATCTTCAAGTAAATAACTTATAGAACAGAAGTAGTTAATTTAGAGTTTTTAATTTTAAACTATTAACAAAATTCTGATCTTCAAGTAAATAACTTATAGAACAAAAATAGTTATTTTAGGGTTTTCAATTTTAAACTATTAACAAAATACGGATCTTCATGAAATTAACTTATAGAACAGAAGTAGTTAATTTAGAGTTTTTAATGTTATACTATTAACAAAATGCAGATCTTCAAGTAAATAACTTATAGAACAAAAGTAGTTATTTTAGGGTTTTCAATTTTAAACTATTAACAAAATTCTGATCTTCAAGTAAATAACTTAAGGAACTAAAGTATTAGTTAGAAGATTTTGATTTTAAATTGCTACAAAATTCTGTTCTACAAATAAATAACTTATAGAACAAAAGTAATTATTTTAGGGTTTTCAATTTTAAACTATTAACAATATTCTGATCTTCAAGTAAATAACTTATAGAACAGAAGTGGGTAATTTAGAGTTTTTAATTTTAAACTATTAACAAAATGCAGATCTTTAAGTAAATAACTTATAGAACAAAAATAGTTATTTTAGGGTTTTCAATTTTAAACTATTAGCAAAATTCAAATCTTCAAGTAAATAACTTACAGAACTAAAGTATTAGTTAGAAGATTTTGATTTTACATTGCTACAAAATTCTGTTCTTCAAGTAAATAACTTATAAAACAAAAGTAGTTATTTTAGGGTTTTCAATTTTAAACTTATAACAAAATTCTGATCTTCATGTAAATAACTTATAGAACAGAAGTAGTTAATCAAGAGTTTTTAATTTTAAACTATTAACAAAATGCAGATCTTCAAGTAAATAACTTATAGAACAAAAATAGTTATTTTAGGGTTTTCAATTTTAAACTATTAACAAAATTCTGATCTTCATGTAAATAACTTATAGAACAGAAGTAGTTAATTTAGAGTTTTTAATTTTAAGCTATTAACAAAATTCTGATCTTCAAGTAAATAACTTAAGGAACTAAAGTATAAGTTAGAAGATTTTGATTTTAAATTGCTACAAAATTCTGTTCTTCAAGTAAATAACTTATAGAACAAAAGTAGTTATTTTAGAGTTTTCAATTTTAAACTATTAACAACATTCTGATCTTCAAGTAAATAACTTATAGAACAGAAGTAGTTAATTTAGAGTTTTTAATTTTAAACTATTAACAAAATGCAGATCTTCAAGTAAATAACTTAAAGAACTAAAGTATTAGTTTGAAGATCTCGATTTTAATTTGTCTACAAATTTCTGTTCTTTAAGTAAAAAACTAAAAGAACAAAAGTAGTTAGTTTATAGCTTTAATTTGAAACTATTAACAAAATAGTGATTTTCAAATAAATAACTTATAGACCAGAAGTAGTTAACTTAGAGTTTTTAATTTTAAACTATTATCAAAATGCTGAATTTCAAGTAAATAACTTATAGAACAGAAGTAGTTAATTTAGAGTTTTTAATTTTAAACTAATAACAAAATGCAGATCTTCAAGTAAATAACTTATAGAACAAAAGTAATTATTTTAGGGTTTTCAATTTTAAACTATTAACAATATTCTGATCTTCAAGTAAATAACTTATAGAACAGAAGTGGTTAATTTAGAGTTTTTAATTTTAAACTATTAACAAAATGCAGATCTTCAAGTAAATAACTTATAGAACAAAAATAGTTATTTTAGGGTTTTCAATTTTAAACTATTAGCAAAATTCTAATCTTCAAGTAAATAACTTAAAGAACTAAAGTATTAGTTAGAAGATTTTGATTTTACATTGCTACAAAATTCTGTTCTTCAAGTAAATAACTTATAAAACAAAAGTAGTTATTTTAGAGTTTTTAATTTTAAACTATTAACAGTATTCTGATCTTCAAGTAAATAACTTATAGAACAGAAGTAGTTAATTTAGAGTTTTTAATTTTAAACTATTAACAAAATTCTGATCTTCAAGTAAATAACTTATAGAACAAAAATAGTTATTTTAGGGTTTTCAATTTTAAACTATTAACAAAATACGGATCTTCATGAAATTAACTTATAGAACAGAAGTAGTTAATTTAGAGTTTTTAATGTTATACTATTAACAAAATGCAGATCTTCAAGTAAATAACTTATAGAACAAAAGTAGTTATTTTAGGGTTTTCAATTTTAAACTATTAACAAAATTCTGATCTTCAAGTAAATAACTTAAGGAACTAAAGTATTAGTTAGAAGATTTTGATTTTAAATTGCTACAAAATTCTGTTCTACAAATAAATAACTTATAGAACAAAAGTAATTATTTTAGGGTTTTCAATTTTAAACTATTAACAAAATTCTGATCTTCAAGTAAATAACTTATAGAACAGAAGTAGTTAATTTAGAGTTTTTAATTTTAAACTATTAACAAAATCTAGATCTTCAAGTAAATAACTTATAGAACAAACGTAGTTATTTTAGTATTTTCAATTTTGAACTATTAACAAAATTCTGATCTTCAAATAAATAACTTAAAGAACTAAAGTATTAGTTTGAAGATTTTGATTTTAAATTGTCTACATATTTCTGTTCTTTAAGTAATTAACTAAAAGAACAAAAGTAGTTAGATTATAGCTTTAATTTTAAACTATTAACAAAATGCAGATCTTCAAGTAAATAACTTGTAGAACAAAAGAAGTTATTTTAGGGTTGTCAATTTTAAACTATTAACAAAATGCAGATCTTCAAGTAAATAACTTAAAGAACTAAAGTATTAGTGTGAAGATTTCGATTTTAAATTGTCTACAAATTTCTGTTCTTTAAGTAAATAACATATAGAACAGAAGTAGTTAATTTAGAGTTTTTAATTTTAAACTATTAACAAAATGCAGATCTTCAAGTAAATAACTTATAGAACAAAACTAGTTATTTTAGGGTTTTCAATTTTAAACTATTAGCAAAATTCTGATCTTCAAGTAAATAACTTAAAGAACTAAAGTATTAGTTAGAAGATTTTGATTTTACATTGCTACAAAATTCTGTTCTTCAAGTAAATAACTTATAGAACAAAAGTAGTTATTTTAGAGTTTTCAATTTTAAACTATTAACAGTATTCTGATCTTCAAATAAATAACTTATAGAACAGAAGTAGTTCATTTAGAGTTTTTAATTTTAAACTATTAACAAAATGCAGATCTTCAAGTAAATAACTTATAGAACAAAAGTAGTTATTTTAGGGTTTTCAATTTTAAACTATTAACAAAATTCTGATCTTCATGTAAATAACTTATAGAACAGAAGTAGTTAATTTAGAGTTTTTAATTTTAAACTTTTAACAAAATGCAGATCTTCAAGTAAATAACTTATAGATCAAAAGTAGTTATTTTAGGGTTTTCAATTTTAAACTATTAACAAAATTCTGATCTTCATGTAAATAACTTATAGAACAGAAGTAGTTAATTTAGAGTTTTTAATTTTAAGCTATTAACAAAATTCTGATCTTCAAGTAAATAACTTAAGGAACTAAAGTATTAGTTAGAAGATTTTGATTTTAAATTGCTACAAAATTCTGTTCTTCAAGTAAATAACTTATAGAACAAAAGTAGTTATTTTAGAGTTTTCAATTTTAAACTATTAACAACATTCTGATCTTCAAGTAAATAACTTATAGAACAGAAGTAGTTAATTTAGAGTTTTTAATTTTAAGCTATTAACAAAATGCAGATCTTCAAGTAAATAACTTAAAGAACTAAAGTATTAGTTTGAAGATCTCGATTTTAATTTGTCTACAAATTTCTGTTCTTTAAGTAAAAAACTAAAAGAACAAAAGTAGTTAGTTTATAGCTTTAATTTGAAACTATTAACAAAATAGTGATTTTCAAATAAATAACTTATAGACCAGAAGTAGTTAACTTAGAGTTTTTAATTTTAAACTATTATCAAAATGCTGAATTTCAAGTAAATAACTTATAGAACAGAAGTAGTTAATTTAGAGTTTTTAATTTTAAACTAATAACAAAATGCAGATCTTCAAGTAAATAACTTATAGAACAAAAGTAATTATTTTAGGGTTTTCAATTTTAAACTATTAACAATATTCTGATCTTCAAGTAAATAACTTATAGAACAGAAGTGGGTAATTTAGAGTTTTTAATTTTAAACTATTAACAAAATGCAGATCTTTAAGTAAATAACTTATAGAACAAAAATAGTTATTTTAGGGTTTTCAATTTTAAACTATTAGCAAAATTCAAATCTTCAAGTAAATAACTTAAAGAACTAAAGTATTAGTTAGAAGATTTTGATTTTACATTGCTACAAAATTCTGTTCTTCAAGTAAATAACTTATAAAACAAAAGTAGTTATTTTAGGGTTTTCAATTTTAAACTATTAACAAAATTCTGATCTTCATGTAAATAACTTATAGAACAGAAGTAGTTAATCAAGAGTTTTTAATTTTAAACTATTAACAAAATGCAGATCTTCAAGTAAATAACTTATAGAACAAAAATAGTTATTTTAGGGTTTTCAATTTTAAACTATTAACAAAATTCTGATCTTCATGTAAATAACTTATAGAACAGAAGTAGTTAATTTAGAGTTTTTAATTTTAAGCTATTAACAAAATTCTGATCTTCAAGTAAATAACTTAAGGAACTAAAGTATTAGTTAGAAGATTTTGATTTTAAATTGCTACAAAATTCTGTTCTTCAAGTAAATAACTTATAGAACAAAAGTAGTTATTTTAGAGTTTTCAATTTTAAACTATTAACAACATTCTGATCTTCAAGTAAATAACTTATAGAACAGAAGTAGTTAATTTAGAGTTTTTAATTTTAAGCTATTAACAAAATGCAGATCTTCAAGTAAATAACTTAAAGAACTAAAGTATTAGTTTGAAGATCTCGATTTTAATTTGTCTACAAATTTCTGTTCTTTAAGTAAAAAACTAAAAGAACAAAAGTAGTTAGTTTATAGCTTTAATTTGAAACTATTAACAAAATAGTGATTTTCAAATAAATAACTTATAGACCAGAAGTAGTTAACTTAGAGTTTTTAATTTTAAACTATTATCAAAATGCTGAATTTCAAGTAAATAACTTATAGAACAGAAGTAGTTAATTTAGAGTTTTTAATTTTAAACTAATAACAAAATGCAGATCTTCAAGTAAATAACTTATAGAACAAAAGTAATTATTTTAGGGTTTTCAATTTTAAACTATTAACAATATTCTGATCTTCAAGTAAATAACTTATAGAACAGAAGTGGGTAATTTAGAGTTTTTAATTTTAAACTATTAACAAAATGCAGATCTTTAAGTAAATAACTTATAGAACAAAAATAGTTATTTTAGGGTTTTCAATTTTAAACTATTAGCAAAATTCAAATCTTCAAGTAAATACCTTAAAGAACTAAAGTATTAGTTAGAAGATTTTGATTTTACATTGCTACAAAATTCTGTTCTTCAAGTAAATAACTTATAAAACAAAAGTAGTTATTTTAGGGTTTTCAATTTTAAACTTATAACAAAATTCTGATCTTCATGTAAATAACTTATAGAACAGAAGTAGTTAATCAAGAGTTTTTAATTTTAAACTATTAACAAAATGCAGATCTTCAAGTAAATAACTTATAGAACAAAAATAGTTATTTTAGGGTTTTCAATTTTAAACTATTAACAAAATTCTGATCTTCATGTAAATAACTTATAGAACAGAAGTAGTTAATTTAGAGTTTTTAATTTTAAGCTATTAACAAAATTCTGATCTTCAAGTAAATAACTTAAGGAACTAAAGTATTAGTTAGAAGATTTTGATTTTAAATTGCTACAAAATTCTGTTCTTCAAGTAAATAACTTATAGAACAAAAGTAGTTATTTTAGAGTTTTCAATTTTAAACTATTAACAACATTCTGATCTTCAAGTAAATAACTTATAGAACAGAAGTAGTTAATTTAGAGTTTTTAATTTTAAACTATTAACAAAATGCAGATCTTCAAGTAAATAACTTAAAGAACTAAAGTATTAGTTTGAAGATCTCGATTTTAATTTGTCTACAAATTTCTGTTCTTTAAGTAAAAAACTAAAAGAACAAAAGTAGTTAGTTTATAGCTTTAATTTGAAACTATTAACAAAATAGTGATTTTCAAATAAATAACTTATAGACCAGAAGTAGTTAACTTAGAGTTTTTAATTTTAAACTATTATCAAAATGCTGAATTTCAAGTAAATAACTTATAGAACAGAAGTAGTTAATTTAGAGTTTTTAATTTTAAACTAATAACAAAATGCAGATCTTCAAGTAAATAACTTATAGAACAAAAGTAATTATTTTAGGGTTTTCAATTTTAAACTATTAACAATATTCTGATCTTCAAGTAAATAACTTATAGAACAGAAGTGGGTAATTTAGAGTTTTTAATTTTAAACTATTAACAAAATGCAGATCTTTAAGTAAATAACTTATAGAACAAAAATAGTTATTTTAGGGTTTTCAATTTTAAACTATTAACAAAATTCTGATCTTCATGTAAATAACTTATAGAACAGAAGTAGTTAATCAAGAGTTTTTAATTTTAAACTATTAACAAAATGCAGATCTTCAAGTAAATAACTTATAGAACAAAAATAGTTATTTTAGGGTTTTCAATTTTAAACTATTAACAAAATTCTGATCTTCATGTAAATAACTTATAGAACAGAAGTAGTTAATTTAGAGTTTTTAATTTTAAGCTATTAACAAAATTCTGATCTTCAAGTAAATAACTTAAGGAACTAAAGTATTAGTTAGAAGATTTTGATTTTAAATTGCTACAAAATTCTGTTCTTCAAGTAAATAACTTATAGAACAAAAGTAGTTATTTTAGAGTTTTCAATTTTAAACTATTAACAACATTCTGATCTTCAAGTAAATAACTTATAGAACAGAAGTAGTTAATTTAGAGTTTTTAATTTTAAGCTATTAACAAAATGCAGATCTTCAAGTAAATAACTTAAAGAACTAAAGTATTAGTTTGAAGATCTCGATTTTAATTTGTCTACAAATTTCTGTTCTTTAAGTAAAAAACTAAAAGAACAAAAGTAGTTAGTTTATAGCTTTAATTTGAAACTATTAACAAAATAGTGATTTTCAAATAAATAACTTATAGACCAGAAGTAGTTAACTTAGAGTTTTTAATTTTAAACTATTATCAAAATGCTGAATTTCAAGTAAATAACTTATAGAACAGAAGTAGTTAATTTAGAGTTTTTAATTTTAAACTAATAACAAAATGCAGATCTTCAAGTAAATAACTTATAGAACAAAAGTAATTATTTTAGGGTTTTCAATTTTAAACTATTAACAATATTCTGATCTTCAAGTAAATAACTTATAGAACAGAAGTGGGTAATTTAGAGTTTTTAATTTTAAACTATTAACAAAATGCAGATCTTTAAGTAAATAACTTATAGAACAAAAATAGTTATTTTAGGGTTTTCAATTTTAAACTATTAGCAAAATTCAAATCTTCAAGTAAATACCTTAAAGAACTAAAGTATTAGTTAGAAGATTTTGATTTTACATTGCTACAAAATTCTGTTCTTCAAGTAAATAACTTATAAAACAAAAGTAGTTATTTTAGGGTTTTCAATTTTAAACTTATAACAAAATTCTGATCTTCATGTAAATAACTTATAGAACAGAAGTAGTTAATCAAGAGTTTTTAATTTTAAACTATTAACAAAATGCAGATCTTCAAGTAAATAACTTATAGAACAAAAATAGTTATTTTAGGGTTTTCAATTTTAAACTATTAACAAAATTCTGATCTTCATGTAAATAACTTATAGAACAGAAGTAGTTAATTTAGAGTTTTTAATTTTAAGCTATTAACAAAATTCTGATCTTCAAGTAAATAACTTAAGGAACTAAAGTATTAGTTAGAAGATTTTGATTTTAAATTGCTACAAAATTCTGTTCTTCAAGTAAATAACTTATAGAACAAAAGTAGTTATTTTAGAGTTTTCAATTTTAAACTATTAACAACATTCTGATCTTCAAGTAAATAACTTATAGAACAGAAGTAGTTAATTTAGAGTTTTTAATTTTAAACTATTAACAAAATGCAGATCTTCAAGTAAATAACTTAAAGAACTAAAGTATTAGTTTGAAGATCTCGATTTTAATTTGTCTACAAATTTCTGTTCTTTAAGTAAAAAACTAAAAGAACAAAAGTAGTTAGTTTATAGCTTTAATTTGAAACTATTAACAAAATAGTGATTTTCAAATAAATAACTTATAGACCAGAAGTAGTTAACTTAGAGTTTTTAATTTTAAACTATTATCAAAATGCTGAATTTCAAGTAAATAACTTATAGAACAGAAGTAGTTAATTTAGAGTTTTTAATTTTAAACTAATAACAAAATGCAGATCTTCAAGTAAATAACTTATAGAACAAAAGTAATTATTTTAGGGTTTTCAATTTTAAACTATTAACAATATTCTGATCTTCAAGTAAATAACTTATAGAACAGAAGTGGGTAATTTAGAGTTTTTAATTTTAAACTATTAACAAAATGCAGATCTTTAAGTAAATAACTTATAGAACAAAAATAGTTATTTTAGGGTTTTCAATTTTAAACTATTAGCAAAATTCAAATCTTCAAGTAAATAACTTAAAGAACTAAAGTATTAGTTAGAAGATTTTGATTTTACATTGCTACAAAATTCTGTTCTTCAAGTAAATAACTTATAAAACAAAAGTAGTTATTTTAGGGTTTTCAATTTTAAACTTATAACAAAATTCTGATCTTCATGTAAATAACTTATAGAACAGAAGTAGTTAATCAAGAGTTTTTAATTTTAAACTATTAACAAAATGCAGATCTTCAAGTAAATAACTTATAGAACAAAAATAGTTATTTTAGGGTTTTCAATTTTAAACTATTAACAAAATTCTGATCTTCATGTAAATAACTTATAGAACAGAAGTAGTTAATTTAGAGTTTTTAATTTTAAGCTATTAACAAAATTCTGATCTTCAAGTAAATAACTTAAGGAACTAAAGTATTAGTTAGAAGATTTTGATTTTAAATTGCTACAAAATTCTGTTCTTCAAGTAAATAACTTATAGAACAAAAGTAGTTATTTTAGAGTTTTCAATTTTAAACTATTAACAACATTCTGATCTTCAAGTAAATAACTTATAGAACAGAAGTAGTTAATTTAGAGTTTTTAATTTTAAGCTATTAACAAAATGCAGATCTTCAAGTAAATAACTTAAAGAACTAAAGTATTAGTTTGAAGATCTCGATTTTAATTTGTCTACAAATTTCTGTTCTTTAAGTAAAAAACTAAAAGAACAAAAGTAGTTAGTTTATAGCTTTAATTTGAAACTATTAACAAAATAGTGATTTTCAAATAAATAACTTATAGACCAGAAGTAGTTAACTTAGAGTTTTTAATTTTAAACTATTATCAAAATGCTGAATTTCAAGTAAATAACTTATAGAACAGAAGTAGTTAATTTAGAGTTTTTAATTTTAAACTAATAACAAAATGCAGATCTTCAAGTAAATAACTTATAGAACAAAAGTAATTATTTTAGGGTTTTCAATTTTAAACTATTAACAATATTCTGATCTTCAAGTAAATAACTTATAGAACAGAAGTGGGTAATTTAGAGTTTTTAATTTTAAACTATTAACAAAATGCAGATCTTTAAGTAAATAACTTATAGAACAAAAATAGTTATTTTAGGGTTTTCAATTTTAAACTATTAGCAAAATTCAAATCTTCAAGTAAATACCTTAAAGAACTAAAGTATTAGTTAGAAGATTTTGATTTTACATTGCTACAAAATTCTGTTCTTCAAGTAAATAACTTATAAAACAAAAGTAGTTATTTTAGGGTTTTCAATTTTAAACTTATAACAAAATTCTGATCTTCATGTAAATAACTTATAGAACAGAAGTAGTTAATCAAGAGTTTTTAATTTTAAACTATTAACAAAATGCAGATCTTCAAGTAAATAACTTATAGAACAAAAATAGTTATTTTAGGGTTTTCAATTTTAAACTATTAACAAAATTCTGATCTTCATGTAAATAACTTATAGAACAGAAGTAGTTAATTTAGAGTTTTTAATTTTAAGCTATTAACAAAATTCTGATCTTCAAGTAAATAACTTAAGGAACTAAAGTATTAGTTAGAAGATTTTGATTTTAAATTGCTACAAAATTCTGTTCTTCAAGTAAATAACTTATAGAACAAAAGTAGTTATTTTAGAGTTTTCAATTTTAAACTATTAACAACATTCTGATCTTCAAGTAAATAACTTATAGAACAGAAGTAGTTAATTTAGAGTTTTTAATTTTAAACTATTAACAAAATGCAGATCTTCAAGTAAATAACTTAAAGAACTAAAGTATTAGTTTGAAGATCTCGATTTTAATTTGTCTACAAATTTCTGTTCTTTAAGTAAAAAACTAAAAGAACAAAAGTAGTTAGTTTATAGCTTTAATTTGAAACTATTAACAAAATAGTGATTTTCAAATAAATAACTTATAGACCAGAAGTAGTTAACTTAGAGTTTTTAATTTTAAACTATTATCAAAATGCTGAATTTCAAGTAAATAACTTATAGAACAGAAGTAGTTAATTTAGAGTTTTTAATTTTAAACTAATAACAAAATGCAGATCTCCAAGTAAATAACTTATAGAACAAAAGTAATTATTTTAGGGTTTTCAATTTTAAACTATTAACAATATTCTGATCTTCAAGTAAATAACTTATAGAACAGAAGTGGGTAATTTAGAGTTTTTAATTTTAAACTATTAACAAAATGCAGATCTTTAAGTAAATAACTTATAGAACAAAAATAGTTATTTTAGGGTTTTCAATTTTAAACTATTAGCAAAATTCAAATCTTCAAGTAAATACCTTAAAGAACTAAAGTATTAGTTAGAAGATTTTGATTTTACATTGCTACAAAATTCTGTTCTTCAAGTAAATAACTTATAAAACAAAAGTAGTTATTTTAGGGTTTTCAATTTTAAACTTATAACAAAATTCTGATCTTCATGTAAATAACTTATAGAACAGAAGTAGTTAATCAAGAGTTTTTAATTTTAAACTATTAACAAAATGCAGATCTTCAAGTAAATAACTTATAGAACAAAAATAGTTATTTTAGGGTTTTCAATTTTAAACTATTAACAAAATTCTGATCTTCATGTAAATAACTTATAGAACAGAAGTAGTTAATTTAGAGTTTTTAATTTTAAGCTATTAACAAAATTCTGATCTTCAAGTAAATAACTTAAGGAACTAAAGTATTAGTTAGAAGATTTTGATTTTAAATTGCTACAAAATTCTGTTCTTCAAGTAAATAACTTATAGAACAAAAGTAGTTATTTTAGAGTTTTCAATTTTAAACTATTAACAACATTCTGATCTTCAAGTAAATAACTTATAGAACAGAAGTAGTTAATTTAGAGTTTTTAATTTTAAACTATTAACAAAATGCAGATCTTCAAGTAAATAACTTAAAGAACTAAAGTATTAGTTTGAAGATCTCGATTTTAATTTGTCTACAAATTTCTGTTCTTTAAGTAAAAAACTAAAAGAACAAAAGTAGTTAGTTTATAGCTTTAATTTGAAACTATTAACAAAATAGTGATTTTCAAATAAATAACTTATAGACCAGAAGTAGTTAACTTAGAGTTATTAATTTTAAACTATTATCAAAATGCTGAATTTCAAGTAAATAACTTATAGAACAGAAGTAGTTAATTTAGAGTTTTTAATTTTAAACTAATAACAAAATGCAGATCTTCAAGTAAATAACTTATAGAACAAAAGTAATTATTTTAGGGTTTTCAATTTTAAACTATTAACAATATTCTGATCTTCAAGTAAATAACTTATAGAACAGAAGTGGTTAATTTAGAGTTTTTAATTTTAAACTATTAACAAAATGCAGATCTTCAAGTAAATAACTTATAGAACAAAAATAGTTATTTTAGGGTTTTCAATTTTAAACTATTAGCAAAATTCTAATCTTCAAGTAAATAACTTAAAGAACTAAAGTATTAGTTAGAAGATTTTGATTTTACATTGCTACAAAATTCTGTTCTTCAAGTAAATAACTTATAAAACAAAAGTAGTTATTTTAGAGTTTTTAATTTTAAACTATTAACAGTATTCTGATCTTCAAGTAAATAACTTATAGAACAGAAGTAGTTAATTTAGAGTTTTTAATTTTAAACTATTAACAAAATTCTGATCTTCAAGTAAATAACTTATAGAACAAAAATAGTTATTTTAGGGTTTTCAATTTTAAACTATTAACAACATACGGATCTTCATGAAATTAACTTATAGAACAGAAGTAGTTATTATAGGGTTTTCAATTTTAAACTATTAGCAAAATTCTGATCTTCAAGTAAATAACTTATAGAACAGAAGTAGTTAATTTAGAGTTTTTAATTTTAAACTATTAACAAAATGCAGATCTTCAAGTAAATAACTTATAGAACAAAAGTAGTTATTTTAGGGTTTTTAATTTTAAACTATTAACAAAATTCTGTTCTTCAAGTAAATAACTTATAGAACAAAAGTAGTTATTTTAGAGTTTTCAATTTTAAACTATTAACAAAATTCTGATCTTCAAGTAAATAACTTATAGAACAGAAGTAGTTAATTTAGAGTTTTTAATTTTAAACTACTAACAAAATGCAGATCTTCAAGTAAATAACTTATAGAACAAAAGTAGTTATTTTAGAGTTTTCAATTTTAAACTATTAACAAAATTCTGATCTTCAAGTAAATAATTTATAGAACAGAAGTAGTTAATTTAGAGTTTTTAATTTTAAACTATTAACAAAATCTAGATCTTCAAGTAAATAATTTATAGAACAAACGTAGTTATTTTAGTATTTTCAATTTTGAACTATTAACAAAATTCTGATCTTCAAATAAATAACTTAAAGAACTAAAGTATTAGTTTGAAGATTTTGATTTTAAATTGTCTACATATTTCTGTTCTTTAAGTAATTAACTAAAAGAACAAAAGTAGTTAGATTATAGCTTTAATTTTAAACTATTAACAAAATGCAGATCTTCAAGTAAATAACTTATAGAACAAAAGAAGTTATTTTAGGGTTGTCAATTTTAAACTATTAACAAAATGCAGATCTTCAAGTAAATAACTTAAAGAACTAAAGTATTAGTGTGAAGATTTCGATTTTAAATTGTCTACAAATTTCTGTTCTTTAAGTAAATAACATATAGAACAGAAGTAGTTAATTTAGAGTTTTTAATTTTAAACTATTAACAAAATGCAGATCTTCAAGTAAATAACTTATAGAACAAAACTAGTTATTTTAGGGTTTTCAATTTTAAACTATTAGCAAAATTCTGATCTTCAAGTAAATAACTTAAAGAACTAAAGTATTAGTTAGAAGATTTTGATTTTACATTGCTACAAAATTCTGTTCTTCAAGTAAATAACTTATAGAACAAAAGTAGTTATTTTAGAGTTTTCAATTTTAAACTATTAACAGTATTCTGATCTTCAAATAAATAACTTATAGAACAGAAGTAGTTCATTTAGAGTTTTTAATTTTAAACTATTAACAAAATGCAGATCTTCAAGTAAATAACTTATAGAACAAAAGTAGTTATTTTATGGTTTTCAATTTTAAACTATTAACAAAATTCTGATCTTCATGTAAATAACTTATAGAACAGAAGTAGTTAATTTAGAGTTTTTAATTTTAAACTATTAACAAAATGCAGATCTTCAAGTAAATAACTTATAGATCAAAAGTAGTTATTTTAGGGTTTTCAATTTTAAACTATTAACAAAATTCTGATCTTCATGTAAATAACTTATAGAACAGAAGTAGTTAATTTAGAGTTTTTAATTTTAAGCTATTAACAAAATTCTGATCTTCAAGTAAATAACTTAAGGAACTAAAGTATTAGTTAGAAGATTTTGATTTTAAATTGCTACAAAATTCTGTTCTTCAAGTAAATAACTTATAGAACAAAAGTAGTTATTTTAGAGTTTTCAATTTTAAACTATTAACAACATTCTGATCTTCAAGTAAATAACTTATAGAACAGAAGTAGTTAATTTAGAGTTTTTAATTTTAAGCTATTAACAAAATGCAGATCTTCAAGTAAATAACTTAAAGAACTAAAGTATTAGTTTGAAGATCTCGATTTTAATTTGTCTACAAATTTCTGTTCTTTAAGTAAAAAACTAAAAGAACAAAAGTAGTTAGTTTATAGCTTTAATTTGAAACTATTAACAAAATAGTGATTTTCAAATAAATAACTTATAGACCAGAAGTAGTTAACTTAGAGTTTTTAATTTTAAACTATTATCAAAATGCTGAATTTCAAGTAAATAACTTATAGAACAGAAGTAGTTAATTTAGAGTTTTTAATTTTAAACTAATAACAAAATGCAGATCTTCAAGTAAATAACTTATAGAACAAAAGTAATTATTTTAGGGTTTTCAATTTTAAACTATTAACAATATTCTGATCTTCAAGTAAATAACTTATAGAACAGAAGTGGGTAATTTAGAGTTTTTAATTTTAAACTATTAACAAAATGCAGATCTTTAAGTAAATAACTTATAGAACAAAAATAGTTATTTTAGGGTTTTCAATTTTAAACTATTAGCAAAATTCAAATCTTCAAGTAAATAACTTAAAGAACTAAAGTATTAGTTAGAAGATTTTGATTTTACATTGCTACAAAATTCTGTTCTTCAAGTAAATAACTTATAAAACAAAAGTAGTTATTTTAGGGTTTTCAATTTTAAACTTATAACAAAATTCTGATCTTCATGTAAATAACTTATAGAACAGAAGTAGTTAATCAAGAGTTTTTAATTTTAAACTATTAACAAAATGCAGATCTTCAAGTAAATAACTTATAGAACAAAAATAGTTATTTTAGGGTTTTCAATTTTAAACTATTAACAAAATTCTGATCTTCATGTAAATAACTTATAGAACAGAAGTAGTTAATTTAGAGTTTTTAATTTTAAGCTATTAACAAAATTCTGATCTTCAAGTAAATAACTTAAGGAACTAAAGTATTAGTTAGAAGATTTTGATTTTAAATTGCTACAAAATTCTGTTCTTCAAGTAAATAACTTATAGAACAAAAGTAGTTATTTTAGAGTTTTCAATTTTAAACTATTAACAACATTCTGATCTTCAAGTAAATAACTTATAGAACAGAAGTAGTTAATTTAGAGTTTTTAATTTTAAGCTATTAACAAAATGCAGATCTTCAAGTAAATAACTTAAAGAACTAAAGTATTAGTTTGAAGATCTCGATTTTAATTTGTCTACAAATTTCTGTTCTTTAAGTAAAAAACTAAAAGAACAAAAGTAGTTAGTTTATAGCTTTAATTTGAAACTATTAACAAAATAGTGATTTTCAAATAAATAACTTATAGACCAGAAGTAGTTAACTTAGAGTTTTTAATTTTAAACTATTATCAAAATGCTGAATTTCAAGTAAATAACTTATAGAACAGAAGTAGTTAATTTAGAGTTTTTAATTTTAAACTAATAACAAAATGCAGATCTTCAAGTAAATAACTTATAGAACAAAAGTAATTATTTTAGGGTTTTCAATTTTAAACTATTAACAATATTCTGATCTTCAAGTAAATAACTTATAGAACAGAAGTGGGTAATTTAGAGTTTTTAATTTTAAACTATTAACAAAATGCAGATCTTTAAGTAAATAACTTATAGAACAAAAATAGTTATTTTAGGGTTTTCAATTTTAAACTATTAGCAAAATTCAAATCTTCAAGTAAATACCTTAAAGAACTAAAGTATTAGTTAGAAGATTTTGATTTTACATTGCTACAAAATTCTGTTCTTCAAGTAAATAACTTATAAAACAAAAGTAGTTATTTTAGGGTTTTCAATTTTAAACTTATAACAAAATTCTGATCTTCATGTAAATAACTTATAGAACAGAAGTAGTTAATCAAGAGTTTTTAATTTTAAACTATTAACAAAATGCAGATCTTCAAGTAAATAACTTATAGAACAAAAATAGTTATTTTAGGGTTTTCAATTTTAAACTATTAACAAAATTCTGATCTTCATGTAAATAACTTATAGAACAGAAGTAGTTAATTTAGAGTTTTTAATTTTAAGCTATTAACAAAATTCTGATCTTCAAGTAAATAACTTAAGGAACTAAAGTATTAGTTAGAAGATTTTGATTTTAAATTGCTACAAAATTCTGTTCTTCAAGTAAATAACTTATAGAACAAAAGTAGTTATTTTAGAGTTTTCAATTTTAAACTATTAACAACATTCTGATCTTCAAGTAAATAACTTATAGAACAGAAGTAGTTAATTTAGAGTTTTTAATTTTAAACTATTAACAAAATGCAGATCTTCAAGTAAATAACTTAAAGAACTAAAGTATTAGTTTGAAGATCTCGATTTTAATTTGTCTACAAATTTCTGTTCTTTAAGTAAAAAACTAAAAGAACAAAAGTAGTTAGTTTATAGCTTTAATTTGAAACTATTAACAAAATAGTGATTTTCAAATAAATAACTTATAGACCAGAAGTAGTTAACTTAGAGTTTTTAATTTTAAACTATTATCAAAATGCTGAATTTCAAGTAAATAACTTATAGAACAGAAGTAGTTAATTTAGAGTTTTTAATTTTAAACTAATAACAAAATGCAGATCTTCAAGTAAATAACTTATAGAACAAAAGTAATTATTTTAGGGTTTTCAATTTTAAACTATTAACAATATTCTGATCTTCAAGTAAATAACTTATAGAACAGAAGTGGGTAATTTAGAGTTTTTAATTTTAAACTATTAACAAAATGCAGATCTTTAAGTAAATAACTTATAGAACAAAAATAGTTATTTTAGGGTTTTCAATTTTAAACTATTAGCAAAATTCAAATCTTCAAGTAAATACCTTAAAGAACTAAAGTATTAGTTAGAAGATTTTGATTTTACATTGCTACAAAATTCTGTTCTTCAAGTAAATAACTTATAAAACAAAAGTAGTTATTTTAGGGTTTTCAATTTTAAACTTATAACAAAATTCTGATCTTCATGTAAATAACTTATAGAACAGAAGTAGTTAATCAAGAGTTTTTAATTTTAAACTATTAACAAAATGCAGATCTTCAAGTAAATAACTTATAGAACAAAAATAGTTATTTTAGGGTTTTCAATTTTAAACTATTAACAAAATTCTGATCTTCATGTAAATAACTTATAGAACAGAAGTAGTTAATTTAGAGTTTTTAATTTTAAGCTATTAACAAAATTCTGATCTTCAAGTAAATAACTTAAGGAACTAAAGTATTAGTTAGAAGATTTTGATTTTAAATTGCTACAAAATTCTGTTCTTCAAGTAAATAACTTATAGAACAAAAGTAGTTATTTTAGAGTTTTCAATTTTAAACTATTAACAACATTCTGATCTTCAAGTAAATAACTTATAGAACAGAAGTAGTTAATTTAGAGTTTTTAATTTTAAACTATTAACAAAATGCAGATCTTCAAGTAAATAACTTAAAGAACTAAAGTATTAGTTTGAAGATCTCGATTTTAATTTGTCTACAAATTTCTGTTCTTTAAGTAAAAAACTAAAAGAACAAAAGTAGTTAGTTTATAGCTTTAATTTGAAACTATTAACAAAATAGTGATTTTCAAATAAATAACTTATAGACCAGAAGTAGTTAACTTAGAGTTATTAATTTTAAACTATTATCAAAATGCTGAATTTCAAGTAAATAACTTATAGAACAGAAGTAGTTAATTTAGAGTTTTTAATTTTAAACTAATAACAAAATGCAGATCTTCAAGTAAATAACTTATAGAACAAAAGTAATTATTTTAGGGTTTTCAATTTTAAACTATTAACAATATTCTGATCTTCAAGTAAATAACTTATAGAACAGAAGTGGTTAATTTAGAGTTTTTAATTTTAAACTATTAACAAAATGCAGATCTTCAAGTAAATAACTTATAGAACAAAAATAGTTATTTTAGGGTTTTCAATTTTAAACTATTAGCGAAATTCTAATCTTCAAGTAAATAACTTAAAGAACTAAAGTATTAGTTAGAAGATTTTGATTTTACATTGCTACAAAATTCTGTTCTTCAAGTAAATAACTTATAAAACAAAAGTAGTTATTTTAGAGTTTTTAATTTTAAACTATTAACAGTATTCTGATCTTCAAGTAAATAACTTATAGAACAGAAGTAGTTAATTTAGAGTTTTTAATTTTAAACTATTAACAAAATTCTGATTTTCAAGTAAATAACTTATAGAACAAAAATAGTTATTTTAGGGTTTTCAATTTTAAACTATTAACAACATACGGATCTTCATGAAATTAACTTATAGAACAGAAGTAGTTATTATAGGGTTTTCAATTTTAAACTATTAGCAAAATTCTGATCTTCAAGTAAATAACTTATAGAACAGAAGTAGTTAATTTAGAGTTTTTAATTTTAAACTATTAACAAAATGCAGATCTTCAAGTAAATAACTTATAGAACAAAAGTAGTTATTTTAGGGTTTTTAATTTTAAACTATTAACAAAATTCTGTTCTTCAAGTAAATAACTTATAGAACAAAAGTAGTTATTTTAGAGTTTTCAATTTTAAACTATTAACAAAATTCTGATCTTCAAGTAAATAACTTATAGAACAGAAGTAGTTAATTTAGAGTTTTTAATTTTAAACTACTAACAAAATGCAGATCTTCAAGCAAATAACTTATAGAACAAAATTAGTTATTTTAGGGTTTTCAATTTTAAACTATTATAAAATTCTGATCTTCAAGTAAATAACTTAAAGAACTAAAGTGTAAGTTAGAAGATTTTGACTTTACATTGCTACAAAATTCTGTTCTTCAAGTAAATAACCTATAGAACAAAAGTAGTTATTTTAGGGTTTTCAATTTTAAACTATTAACAAAATACTGATCTTCATGTAAATAACTTATTGAACAGAAGTAGTTAATTTAGAGTTTTTAATTTTAAACTAATAACAAAATGCAGATCTTCAAGTAAATAACTTATAGAACAAAAGTAATTATTTTAGGGTTTTCAATTTTAAACTATTAACAAAATTCTGATCTTCAAGTAAATAACTTATAGAACAGAAGTAGTTAATTTAGAGTTTTTAATTTTAAACTATTAACAAAATCTAGATCTTCAAGTAAATAACTTATAGAACAAACGTAGTTATTTTAGTATTTTCAATTTTGAACTATTAACAAAATTCTGATCTTCAAGTAAATAACTTAAAGAACTAAAGTATTAGTTTGAAGATTTTGATTTTAAATTGTCTACATATTTCTGTTCTTTAAGTAATTAACTAAAAGAACAAAAGTAGTTAGATTATAGCTTTAATTTTAAACTATTAACAAAATGCAGATCTTCAAGTAAATAACTTATAGAACAAAAGAAGTTATTTTAGGGTTGTCAATTTTAAACTATTAACAAAATTCTGATCTTCATGTAAATAACTTATAGAACAGAAGTAGTTAATTTAGAGTTTTTAATTTTAAATTATTAACAAAATGCAGATCTTCAAGTAAATAACTTATAGAACAAAAGTAGATATTTTAGGGTTTTCAATTTTAAACTATTAACAAAATACTGATTTTCAAGTAAATAACTTATAGACCAGAAGTAATTAATTTAGAGTTTTTAATTTTAAACTATTAACAAAATGCTGATCTTCAATTAAATAACTTATAGAACAGAAGTAGTTAATTTAGAGTTTTTAATTATAAACTATTAACTAAATGCAGATCTTCAAGTAAATAACTTATAGAACAAAAGTAGTTATTTTAGGGTTTTCAATTTTAAACTATTAACAAAATTCTGATCTTCAAGTAAATAACTTATAGAACAGATGTTGTTAATTTAGAGTTTTTAATTTTAAACTATTAACAAAATCCAGATCTTCAATTAAATAACTTATAGAACAAACGTAGTCATTTTAGTATTTTCAATTTTGAACTATTAACAAAATGCTGATCTTCAAGTAAATAACTTATAGAACAGAAGTAGTTAATTTAGAGTTTTTAATTTTAAACTAATAACAAAATGCAGATCTTCAAGTAAATAACTTATAGAACAAAAGTAATTATTTTAGGGTTTTCAAATTTAAACTATTAAAAAAATTCTGATCTTCAAGTAAATAACTTATAGAACAGAAGTAGTTAATTTAGAGTTTTTAATTTTAAACTATTAACAAAATCTAGATCTTCAAGTAAATAACTTATAGAACAGAAGTAGTTATTTTAGTATTTTCAATTTTGAACTATTAACAAAATTCTGATCTTCAAGTAAATAACTTAAAGAACTAAAGAAGTTATTTTAGGGTTGTCAATTTTAAACTATTAACAAAATTCTGATCTTCAAGTAAATAACTTAAAGAACTAAAGTATTAGTGTGAAGATTTCGCTTTTAAATTGTTTACAAATTTCTGTTCTTTAAGTAAATAACTAAAAGAACAAAAGTAGTTAGTTTATTGGTTTACTTTTAAACTATTAACAAAATACTGATTTTCAAGTAAATAACTTATAGACCAGAAGTAGTTAATTTAGAGTTTTTAATTTTAAACTATTAACAAAATGCTGATCTTCAATTAAATAACTTATAGAACAGAAGTAGTTAATTTAGAGTTTTTAATTTTAAACTATTAACTAAATGCAGATCTTCAAGTAAATAACTTATAGAACAAAAGTAGTTATTTTAGGGTTTTCAATTTTAAACTATTAACAAAATTCTGATCTTCAAGTAAATAACTTAAGGAACTAAAGTATTAGTTAGATGATTTTGATTTTAATTTGCTACAAAATTCTGTTCTACAAGTAAATAACTTATAGAACAAAAGTAGTTATTTTAGAGTTTTCAATTTTAAACTATTAACAATATTCTGATCTTCATGTATATAACTTATAGAACAGAAGTAGTTATTTTAGGGTTTTCAATTTTAAACTATTAACAAAATACTGATCTTCATGTAAATAACTTATAGAACAGAAGTAGTTAATTTAGAGTTTTTAATTTTAAACTATTAACAAAATGCAGATCTTCAAGTAAATAACTTATAGAACAAAAGTAGTTATTTTAGGGTTTTCAATTTTAAACTATTAGCAAAATTCTGATCTTCAAGTAAATAACTTAAAGAACTAAAGTATTAGTTAGAAGATTTTGATTTTACATTGCTACAAAATTCTGTTCTTCAAGTAAATAACTTATAGAACAAAAGTAGTTATTTTAGAGTTTTCAATTTTAAACTATTAACAATATTCTGATCTTCAAGTAAATAACTTATAGAACAGAAGTCGTTAATTTAGCGTTTTTAATTTTAAACTATTAACAAAATGCAGATCTTCAAGTAAATAACTTATAGAACAAATGTAGTTAACTTAGAGTTTTTAATTTTAAACTATTAACAAAATTCTGTTCTTCAAGTAAATAACCTATAGAACAAAAGTAGTTATTTTAAAGTTTTCAATTTTAAACTATTAACAAAATTCTGATCTTCAAGTAAATAACTTATAGAACAGAAGTAGTTAATTTAGAGTTTTTAATTTTAAACTACTAACAAAATGCAGATCTTCAAGCAAATAACTTATAGAACAAAATTAGTTATTTTAGGGTTTTCAATTTTTAACTATTAACAAAATTCTGATCTTCAAGTAAATAACTTAAGGAACTAAAGTATTAGTTAGAAGATTTTGATTTTAAATTGCTACAAAATTCTGTTCTACAAGTAAATAACATATAGAACTAAAGTAGTTATTTTAGAGTTTTCAATTTTAAACTATTAACAATATTCTGATCTTCAAGTAAATAACTTATAGAACAAAAGTAGTTATTTTAGGGTTTTCAATTTTAAACTATTAACAATATTCTGATCTTCTAGTAAATAACTTATAGAACAAAAGTAGTTATTTTAGGGTTTTCAATTTTAAACTATTAACAAAATTCTGATCTTCAAGTAAATAACTTAAGGAACTAAAGTATTAGTTAGAAGATTTTGATTTTTAATTGCTACAAAATTCTGTTCTACAAGTAAATAACATATAGAACTAAAGTAGTTATTTTAGAGTTTTTAATTTTAAACTATTAACAAAATGCAGATCTTCAAGTAAATAACTTATAGAACAAAAGTAGTTATTTTAGGGTTGTCAATTTTAAACTATTAACAAAATACTGATCTTCATATACTTAACTTATAGAACAGAAGTAGTTAATTTAGAGTTTTTAATTTTAAACTATTAGCAAAATTCTGATCTTCAAATAAATAACTTAAAGAACTAAAGTATTAGTTAGAAGATTTTGATTTTACATTGCTACAAAATTCTGTTCTTCAAGTAAATAACTTATAGAACAAAAGTAGTTATTTTAGGGTTTTCAATTTTAAACTATTAACAAAATACTGATCTTCATGTAAATAACTTATAGAACAGAAGTAGTTAATTTAGAGTTTTTAATTTTAAACTATTAACAAAATGCAGATCTTCAAGTAAATAACTTATAGAACAAAAGTAGTTATTTTAGGGTTTTCAATTTTAAACTATTAACAAAATTCTGATCTTCAAGTAAATAACTTAAGGAACTAAAGTATTAGTTAGGAGATTTTGATTTTAAATTGCTACAAAATTCTGTTCTACAAGTAAATAACTTATAGAACAAAAGTAGTTATTTTAGAGTTTTCAATTTTAAACTATTAACAATATTCTGATCTTCAAGTAAATAACTTATAGAACAGAAGTAGTTATTTTAGGGTTTTCAATTTTAAACTATTAACAAAATACTGATCTTCATGTAAATAACTTATAGAACAGAAGTAGTTAATTAAGAGTTTTTAATTTTAAACTATTAACAAAATGCAGATCTTCAAGTAAATAACTTATAGAACAAAAGTAGTTATTTTAGGGTTTTCAATTTTAAATTATTTGCAAAATTCTGATCTTCAAGTAAATAACTTAAAGAACTAAAGTATTAGTTACAAGATTTTGATTTTAAATTGCTACAAAATTCTGTTCTTCAAGTAAATAACTTATAGAACAGAAGTAGTTAATTTAGAGTTTTTAATTTTAAACTATTAACAAAATGCAGATCTTCAAGTAAATAGCTTATAGAACAAAAGTAGTTATTTTAGGGTTTTCAATTTTAAACTATTAACAAAATACTGATCTTCATATACTTAACTTATAGAACAGAAGTAGTTAATTTAGAGTTTTTAATTTTAAACTATTAACAAAATGCAGATCTTCAAGTAAATAACTTATAGAACAAAAGTAGTTATTTTAGGGTTTTCAATTTTAAACTATTAGCAAAATTCTGATCTTCAAGTAAATAACTTAAAGAACTAAAGTATTAGTTAGAAGATTTTGATTTTACATTGCTACAAAATTCTGTTCTTCAAGTAAATAACTTATAGAACAAAAGTAGTTATTTTAGGGTTTTCAATTTTAAACTATTAACAAAATTCTGATCTTCATGTAAATAACTTAAGGAACTAAAGTATTAGTTAGAAGATTTTGATTTTAAATTGCTACAAAATTCTGTTCTACAAGTAAATAACTTATAGAACAAAAGTAGTTATTTTAGAGTTTTCAATTTTAAACTATTAACAATATTCTGATCTTCATGTATATAACTTATAGAACAGAAGTAGTTATTTTAGGGTTTTCAATTTTAAACTATTAACAAAATACTGATCTTCATATACTTAACTTATAGAACAGAAGTAGTTAATTTAGAGTTTTTAATTTTAAACTATTAACAAAATGCAGATCTTCAAGTAAATAACTTATAGAACAAAAGTAGTTATTTTAGGGTTTTCAATTTTAAACTATTAGCAAAATTCTGATCTTCAAGTAAATAACTTAAAGAACTAAAGTATTAGTTAGAAGATTTTGATTTTACATTGCTACAAAATTCTGTTCTACAAGTAAATAACTTATAGAACAAAAGTAGTTATTTTAGAGTTTTCAATTTTAAACTATTAACAATATTCTGATCTTCAAGTAAATAACTTATAGAACAGAAGTAGTTAATTTAGAGTTTTTAATTTTAAACTATTAACAAAATGCAGATCTTCAAGTAAATAACTTATAGAACAAAAGTAGTTAACTTAGAGTTTTTAATTTTAAACTATTAACATAATTCTGTTCTTCAAGTAAATAACTTATAGAACAAAAGTAGTTATTTTAGAGTTTTCAATTTTAAACTATTAACACAATTCTGATCTTCAAGTAAATAACTTATAGAACAGAAGTAGTTAATTTAGAGTTTTTAATTTTAAACTACTAACAAAATGCAGATCTTCAAGCAAATAACTTATAGAACAAAATTAGTTATTTTAGAGTTTTCAATTTTAAACTATTAACAATATTCTGATCTTCATGTATATAACTTATAGAACAGAAGTAGTTATTTTAGGGTTTTCAATTTTAAACTATTAACAAAATACTTATCTTCATGTAAATAACTTATAGAACAGAAGTAGTTAATTTAGAGTTTTTAATTTTAAACTATTAACAAAATTCTGATCTTCAAGTAAATAACTTAATGAACTAAAGTATTAGTTAGAAGATTTTGATTTTAAATTGCTACAAAATTCTGTTCTACAAGTAAATAACTTATAGAACAAAAGTAGTTATTTTAGGGTTTTCAATTTTAAACTATTAACAAAATACTGATCTTCATGTAAATAACTTATAGAACAAAAGTAGTTATTTTAGGGTTTTCAATTTTAAACTATTATCAAAATTCTGATCTTCAAGTAAATAACTTAAGGAACTAAAGTATTAGTTAGAAGATTTTGATTTTAAATTGCTACAAAATTTTGTTCTACAAGTAAATAACATATAGAACTAAAGTAGTTATTTTAGAGTTTTCAATTTAAAACTATTAACAATATTCTGATCTTCTAGTAAATAACTTATAGAACAAAAGTAGTTATTTTAGGGTTTTCAATTTTAAACTATTAACAAAATTCTGATCTTCAAGTAAATAACTTAAGGAACTAAAGTATTAGTTAGAAGATTTTGATTTTTAATTGCTACAAAATTCTGTTCTACAAGTAAATAACATATAGAACTAAAGTAGTTATTTTAGAGTTTTTAATTTTAAACTATTAACAAAATGCAGATCTTCAAGTAAATAACTTATAGAACAAAAGTAGTTATTTTAGGGTTTTCAATTTTAAACTATTAACAAAATACTGATCTTCATATACTTAACTTATAGAACAGAAGTAGTTAATTTAGAGTTTTTAATTTTAAACTATTAGCAAAATTCTGATCTTCAAGTAAATAACTTAAAGAACTAAAGTATTAGTTAGAAGATTTTGATTTTACATTGCTACAAAATTCTGTTCTTCAAGTAAATAACTTATAGAACAAAAGTAGTTATTTTAGGGTTTTCAATTTTAAACTATTAACAAAATACTGATCTTCATGTAAATAACTTATAGAACAGAAGTAGTTAATTTAGAGTTTTTAATTTTAAACTATTAACAAAATGCAGATCTTCAAGTAAATAACTTATAGAACAAAAGTAGTTATTTTAGGGTTTTCAATTTTAAACTATTAACAAAATTCTGATCTTCAAGTAAATAACTTAAGGAACTAAAGTATTAGTTAGGAGATTTTGATTTTAAATTGCTACAAAATTCTGTTCTACAAGTAAATAACTTATAGAACAAAAGTAGTTATTTTAGAGTTTTCAATTTTAAACTATTAACAATATTCTGATCTTCAAGTAAATAACTTATAGAACAGAAGTAGTTATTTTAGGGTTTTCAATTTTAAACTATTAACAAAATACTGATCTTCATGTAAATAACTTATAGAACAGAAGTAGTTAATTAAGAGTTTTTAATTTTAAACTATTAACAAAATGCAGATCTTCAAGTAAATAACTTATAGAACAAAAGTAGTTATTTTAGGGTTTTCAATTTTAAATTATTAGCAAAATTCTGATCTTCAAGTAAATAACTTAAAGAACTAAAGTATTAGTTAAAAGATTTTGATTTTAAATTGCTACAAAATTCTGTTCTTCAAGTAAATAACTTATAGAACAAAAGTAGTTATTTTAGGGTTTTCAATTTTAAACTATTAACAAAATTCTGATCTTCAAGTAAATAACTTAATGAACTAAAGTATTAGTTAGAAGATTTTGATTTTAAATTGCTACAAAATTCTGTTCTACAAGTAAATAACTTATAGAACAAAAGTAGTTATTTTAGGGTTTTCAATTTTAAACTATTAACAATATTCTGATCTTCTAGTAAATAACTTATAGAACAAAAGTAGTTATTTTAGGGTTTTCAATTTTAAACTATTAACAAAATTCTGATCTTCAAGTAAATAACTTAAGGAACTAAAGTATTAGTTAGAAGATTTTGATTTTTAATTGCTACAAAATTCTGTTCTACAAGTAAATAACATATAGAACTAAAGTAGTTATTTTAGAGTTTTTAATTTTAAACTATTAACAAAATGCAGATCTTCAAGTAAATAACTTATAGAACAAAAGTAGTTATTTTAGGGTTTTCAATTTTAAACTATTAACAAAATACTGATCTTCATATACTTAACTTATAGAACAGAAGTAGTTAATTTAGAGTTTTTAATTTTAAACTATTAGCAAAATTCTGATCTTCAAGTAAATAACTTAAAGAACTAAAGTATTAGTTAGAAGATTTTGATTTTACATTGCTACAAAATTCTGTTCTTCAAGTAAATAACTTATAGAACAAAAGTAGTTATTTTAGGGTTTTCAATTTTAAACTATTAACAAAATACTGATCTTCATGTAAATAACTTATAGAACAAAAGTAGTTATTTTAGGGTTTTCAATTTTAAACTATTAACAAAATTCTGATCTTCAAGTAAATAACTTAAGGAACTAAAGTATTAGTTAGGAGATTTTGATTTTAAATTGCTACAAAATTCTGTTCTACAAGTAAATAACTTATAGAACAAAAGTAGTTATTTTAGAGTTTTCAATTTTAAACTATTAACAATATTCTGATCTTCAAGTAAATAACTTATAGAACAGAAGTAGTTATTTTAGGGTTTTCAATTTTAAACTATTAACAAAATACTGATCTTCATGTAAATAACTTATAGAACAGAAGTAGTTAATTAAGAGTTTTTAATTTTAAACTATTAACAAAATGCAGATCTTCAAGTAAATAACTTATAGAACAAAAGTAGTTATTTTAGGGTTTTCAATTTTAAATTATTAGCAAAATTCTGATCTTCAAGTAAATAACTTAAAGAACTAAAGTATTAGTTAAAAGATTTTGATTTTAAATTGCTACAAAATTCTGTTCTTCAAGTAAATAACTTATAGAACAGAAGTAGTTAATTTAGAGTTTTTAATTTTAAACTATTAACAAAATGCAGATCTTCAAGTAAATAGCTTATAGAACAAAAGTAGTTATTTTAGGGTTTTCAATTTTAAACTATTAACACAATACTGATCTTCATATACTTAACTTATAGAACAGAAGTAGTTAATTTAGAGTTTTTAATTTTAAACTATTAACAAAATGCAGATCTTCAAGTAAATAACTTATAGAACAAAAGTAGTTATTTTAGGGTTTTCAATTTTAAACTATTAGCAAAATTCTGATCTTCAAGTAAATAACTTAAAGAACTAAAGTATTAGTTAGAAGATTTTGATTTTACATTGCTACAAAATTCTGTTCTTCAAGTAAATAACTTATAGAACAAAAGTAGTTATTTTAGGGTTTTCAATTTTAAACTATTAACAAAATTCTGATCTTCAAGTAAATAACTTAAGGAACTAAAGTATTAGTTAGAAGATTTTGATTTTAAATTGCTACAAAATTCTGTTCTACAAGTAAATAACTTATAGAACAAAAGTAGTTATTTTAGAGTTTTCAATTTTAAACTATTAACAATATTCTGATCTTCATGTATATAACTTATAGAACAGAAGTAGTTATTTTAGGGTTTTCAATTTTAAACTATTAACAAAATACTGATCTTCATGTAAATAACTTATAGAACAGAAGTAGTTAATTTAGAGTTTTTAATTTTAAACTATTAACAAAATGCAGATCTTCAAGTAAATAACTTATAGAACAAAAGTAGTTATTTTAGGGTTTTCAATTTTAAACTATTAGCAAAATTCTGATCTTCAAGTAAATAACTAAAAGAACTAAAGTATTAGTTAGAAGATTTTGATTTTACATTGCTACAAAATTCTGTTCTTCAAGTAAATAACTTATAGAACAAAAGTAGTTATTTTAGAGTTTTTAATTTTAAACTATTAACAATATTCTGATCTTCAAGTAAATAACTTATAGAACAGAAGTAGTTAATTTAGAGTTTTTAATTTTAAACTATTAACAAAATGCAGATCTTCAAGTAAATAACTTATAGAACAAAAGTAGTTAACTTAGAGTTTTTAATTTTAAACTATTAACATAATTCTGTTCTTCAAGTAAATAACTTATAGAACAAAAGTAGTTATTTTAGAGTTTTCAATTTTAAACTATTAACACAATTCTGATCTTCAAGTAAATAACTTATAGAACAGAAGTAGTTAATTTAGAGTTTTTAATTTTAAACTACTAACAAAATGCAGATCTTCAAGCAAATAACTTATAGAACAAAATTAGTTATTTTAGAGTTTTCAATTTTAAACTATTAACAATATTCTGATCTTCATGTATATAACTTATAGAACAGAAGTAGTTATTTTAGGGTTTTCAATTTTAAACTATTAACAAAATACTGATCTTCATGTAAATAACTTATAGAACAGAAGTAGTTAATTTAGAGTTTTTAATTTTAAACTATTAACAAAATTCTGATCTTCAAGTAAATAACTTAATGAACTAAAGTATTAGTTAGAAGATTTTGATTTTAAATTGCTACAAAATTCTGTTCTACAAGTAAATAACTTATAGAACAAAAGTAGTTATTTTAGGGTTTTCAATTTTAAACTATTAACAAAATACTGATCTTCATGTAAATAACTTATAGATCAAAAGTAGTTATTTTAGGGTTTTCAATTTTAAACTATTATCAAAATTCTGATCTTCAAGTAAATAACTTAAGGAACTAAAGTATTAGTTAGAAGATTTTGATTTTAAATTGCTACAAAATTCTGTTCTACAAGTAAATAACATATAGAACTAAAGTAGTTATTTTAGAGTTTTCAATTTTAAACTATTAACAATATTCTGATCTTCTAGTAAATAACTTATAGAACAAAAGTAGTTATTTTAGGGTTTTCAATTTTAAACTATTAACAAAATTCTGATCTTCAAGTAAATAACTTAAGGAACTAAAGTATTAGTTAGAAGATTTTGATCTTTAATTGCTACAAAATTCTGTTCTACAAGTAAATAACATATAGAACTAAAGTAGTTATTTTAGAGTTTTTAATTTTAAACTATTAACAAAATGCAGATCTTCAAGTAAATAACTTATAGAACAAAAGTAGTTATTTTAGGGTTTTCAATTTTAAACTATTAACAAAATACTGATCTTCATATACTTAACTTATAGAACAGAAGTAGTTAATTTAGAGTTTTTAATTTTAAACTATTAGCAAAATTCTGATCTTCAAGTAAATAACTTAAAGAACTAAAGTATTAGTTAGAAGATTTTGATTTTATATTGCTACAAAATTCTGTTCTTCAAGTAAATAACTTATAGAACAAAAGTAGTTATTTTAGGGTTTTCAATTTTAAACTATTAACAAAATACTGATCTTCATGTAAATTACTTATAGAACAGAAGTAGTTAATTTAGAGTTTTTAATTTTAAACTATTAACAAAATGCAGATCTTCAAGTAAATAACTTATAGAACAAAAGTAGTTATTTTAGGGTTTTCAATTTTAAACTATTAACAAAATTCTGATCTTCAAGTAAATAACTTAAGGAACTAAAGTATTAGTTAGGAGATTTTGATTTTAAATTGCTACAAAATTCTGTTCTACAAGTAAATAACTTATAGAACAAAAGTAGTTATTTTAGAGTTTTCAATTTTAAACTATTAACAATATTCTGATCTTCAAGTAAATAACTTATAGAACAGAAGTAGTTATTTTAGGGTTTTCAATTTTAAACTATTAACAAAATACTGATCTTCATGTAAATAACTTATAGAACAGAAGTAGTTAATTAAGAGTTTTTAATTTTAAACTATTAACAAAATGCAGATCTTCAAGTAAATAACTTATAGAACAAAAGTAGTTATTTTAGGGTTTTCAATTTTAAACTATTAACAAAATACTGATCTTCATGTAAATAACTTATAGAACAGAAGTAGTTATTTTAGAGTTTTTAATTTTAAACTATTAACAAAATGCAGATCTTCAAGTAAATAACTTATAGAACAAAAGTAGTTATTTTAGGGTTTTCAATTTTAAACTATTAACAAAATTCTGATCTTCAAGTAAGTAACTTAAGGAACTAAAGTATTAGTTAGGAGATTTTGATTTTAAATTGCTACAAAATTCTGTTCTACAAGTAAATAACTTATAGAACAAAAGTAGTTATTTTAGAGTTTTCAATTTTAAACTATTAACAATATTCTGATCTTCAAGTAAATAACTTATAGAACAGAAGTAGTTATTTTAGGGTTTTCAATTTTAAACTATTAACAAAATACTGATCTTCATGTAAATAACTTATAGAACAGAAGTAGTTAATTAAGAGTTTTTAATTTTAAACTATTAACAAAATGCAGATCTTCAAGTAAATAACTTATAGAACAAAAGAAGTTATTTTAGGGTTTTCAATTTTAAATTATTAGCAAAATTCTGATCTTCAAGTAAATAACTTAAAGAACTAAAGTATTAGTTAAAAGATTTTGATTTTAAATTGCTACAAAATTCTGTTCTTCAAGTAAATAACTTATAGAACAGAAGTAGTTAATTTAGAGTTTTTAATTTTAAACTATTAACAAAATGCAGATCTTCAAGTAAATAGCTTATAGAACAAAAGTAGTTATTTTAGGGTTTTCAATTTTAAACTATTAACAAAATACTGATCTTCATATACTTAACTTATAGAACAGAAGTAGTTAATTTAGAGTTTTTAATTTTAAACTATTAACAAAATGCAGATCTTCAAGTAAATAACTTATAGAACAAAAGTAGTTATTTTAGGGTTTTCAATTTTAAACTATTAGCAAAATTCTGATCTTCAAGTAAATAACTTAAAGAACTAAAGTATTAGTTAGAAGATTTTGATTTTACATTGCTACAAAATTCTGATCTTCAAGTAAATAACTTATAGAACAAAAGTAGTTATTTTAGGGTTTTCAATTTTAAACTATTAACAAAATTCTGATCTTCAAGTAAATAACTTAAGGAACTAAAGTATTAGTTAGAAGATTTTGATTTTAAATTGCTACAAAATTCTGTTCTACAAGTAAATAACTTATAGAACAAAAGTAGTTATTTTAGAGTTTTCAATTTTAAACTATTAACAATATTCTGATCTTCATGTATATAACTTATAGAACAGAAGTAGTTATTTTAGGGTTTTCAATTTTAAACTATTAACAAAATGCAGATCTTCAAGTAAATAACTTATAGAACAAAAGTAGTTATTTTAGGGTTTTCAATTTTAAACTATTAGCAAAATTCTGATCTTCAAGTAAATAACTAAAAGAACTAAAGTATTAGTTAGAAGATTTTGATTTTAAATTGCTACAAAATTCTGTTCTACAAGTAAATAACTTATAGAACAAAAGTAGTTATTTTAGAGTTTTCAATTTTAAACTATTAACAATATTCTGATCTTCATGTATATAACTTATAGAACAGAAGTAGTTATTTTAGGGTTTTCAATTTTAAACTATTAACAAAATGCAGATCTTCAAGTAAATAACTTATAGAACAGAAGTAGTTAATTTAGAGTTTTTAATTTTAAACTATTAACAAAATGCAGATCTTCAAGTAAATAACTTATAGAACAAAAGTAGTTATTTTAGGGTTTTCAATTTTAAACTATTAGCAAAATTCTGATCTTCAAGTAAATAACTAAAAGAACTAAAGTATTAGTTAGAAGATTTTGATTTTACATTGCTACAAAATTCTGTTCTTCAAGTAAATAACTTATAGAACAAAAGTAGTTATTTTAGAGTTTTTAATTTTAAACTATTAACAATATTCTGATCTTCAAGTAAATAACTTATAGAACAGAAGTAGTTAATTTAGAGTTTTTAATTTTAAACTATTAACAAAATGCAGATCTTCAAGTAAATAACTTATAGAACAAAAGTAGTTAACTTAGAGTTTTTAATTTTAAACTATTAACATAATTCTGTTCTTCAAGTAAATAACTTATAGAACAAAAGTAGTTATTTTAGAGTTTTCAATTTTAAACTATTAACACAATTCTGATCTTCAAGTAAATAACTTATAGAACAGAAGTAGTTAATTTAGAGTTTTTAATTTTAAACTACTAACAAAATGCAGATCTTCAAGCAAATAACTTATAGAACAAAATTAGTTATTTTAGAGTTTTCAATTTTAAACTATTAACAATATTCTGATCTTCATGTATATAACTTATAGAACAGAAGTAGTTATTTTAGGGTTTTCAATTTTAAACTATTAACAAAATACTGATCTTCATGTAAATAACTTATAGAACAGAAGTAGTTAATTTAGAGTTTTTAATTTTAAACTATTAACAAAATTCTGATCTTCAAGTAAATAACTTAATGAACTAAAGTATTAGTTAGAAGATTTTGATTTTAAATTGCTACAAAATTCTGTTCTACAAGTAAATAACTTATAGAACAAAAGTAGTTATTTTAGGGTTTTCAATTTTAAACTATTAACAAAATACTGATCTTCATGTAAATAACTTATAGAACAAAAGTAGTTATTTTAGGGTTTTCAATTTTAAACTATTATCAAAATTCTGATCTTCAAGTAAATAACTTAAGGAACTAAAGTATTAGTTAAAAGATTTTGATTTTAAATTGCTACAAAATTCTGTTCTACAAGTAAATAACATATAGAACTAAAGTAGTTATTTTAGAGTTTTCAATTTTAAACTATTAACAATATTCTGATCTTCTAGTAAATAACTTATAGAACAAAAGTAGTTATTTTAGGGTTTTCAATTTTAAACTATTAACAAAATTCTGATCTTCAAGTAAATAACTTAAGGAACTAAAGTATTAGTTAGAAGATTTTGATTTTTAATTGCTACAAAATTCTGTTCTACAAGTAAATAACATATAGAACTAAAGTAGTTATTTTAGAGTTTTTAATTTTAAACTATTAGCAAAATTCTGATCTTCAAGTAAATAACTTAAAGAACTAAAGTATTAGTTAGAAGATTTTGATTTTACATTGCTACAAAATTCTGTTCTTCAAGTAAATAACTTATAGAACAAAAGTAGTTATTTTAGGGTTTTCAATTTTAAACTATTAACAAAATACTGATCTTCATGTAAATAACTTATAGAACAGAAGTAGTTAATTTAGAGTTTTTAATTTTAAACTATTAACAAAATGCAGATCTTCAAGTAAATAACTTATAGAACAAAAGTAGTTATTTTAGGGTTTTCAATTTTAAACTATTAACAAAATTCTGATCTTCAAGTAAATAACTTAAGGAACTAAAGTATTAGTTAGGAGATTTTGATTTTAAATTGCTACAAAATTCTGTTCTACAAGTAAATAACTTATAGAACAAAAGTAGTTATTTTAGAGTTTTCAATTTTAAACTATTAACAATATTCTGATCTTCAAGTAAATAACTTATAGAACAGAAGTAGTTATTTTAGGGTTTTCAATTTTAAACTATTAACAAAATACTGATCTTCATGTAAATAACTTATAGAACAGAAGTAGTTAATTAAGAGTTTTTAATTTTAAACTATTAACAAAATGCAGATCTTCAAGTAAATAACTTATAGAACAAAAGTAGTTATTTTAGGGTTTTCAATTTTAAATTATTAGCAAAATTCTGATCTTCAAGTAAATAACTTAAAGAACTAAAGTATTAGTTAAAAGATTTTGATTTTAAATTGCTACAAAATTCTGTTCTTCAAGTAAATAACTTATAGAACAGAAGTAGTTAATTTAGAGTTTTTAATTTTAAACTATTAACAAAATGCAGATCTTCAAGTAAATAGCTTATAGAACAAAAGTAGTTATTTTAGGGTTTTCAATTTTAAACTATTAACAAAATACTGATCTTCATATACTTAACTTATAGAACAGAAGTAGTTAATTTAGAGTTTTTAATTTTAAACTATTAACAAAATGCAGATCTTCAAGTAAATAACTTATAGAACAAAAGTAGTTATTTTAGGGTTTTCAATTTTAAACTATTAGCAAAATTCTGATCTTCAAGTAAATAACTTAAAGAACTAAAGTATTAGTTAGAAGATTTTGATTTTACATTGCTACAAAATTCTGATCTTCAAGTAAATAACTTAAGGAACTAAAGTATTAGTTAGAAGATTTTGATTTTAAATTGCTACAAAATTCTGTTCTACAAGTAAATAACTTATAGAACAAAAGTAGTTATTTTAGAGTTTTCAATTTTAAACTATTAACAATATTCTGATCTTCATGTATATAACTTATAGAACAGAAGTAGTTATTTTAGGGTTTTCAATTTTAAACTATTAACAAAATACTGATCTTCATGTAAATAACTTATAGAACAGAAGTAGTTAATTTAGAGTTTTTAATTTTAAACTATTAACAAAATGCAGATCTTCAAGTAAATAACTTATAGAACAAAAGTAGTTATTTTAGGGTTTTCAATTTTAAACTATTAGCAAAATTCTGATCTTCAAGTAAATAACTTAAAGAACTAAAGTATTAGTTAGAAGATTTTGATTTTACATTGCTACAAAATTCTGTTCTTCAAGTAAATAACTTATAGAACAAAAGTAGTTATTTTAGAGTTTTCAATTTTAAACTATTAACAATATTCTGATCTTCATGTATATAACTTATAGAACAGAAGTAGTTTATTTAGGGTTTTCAATTTTAAACTATTAACAAAATACTGATCTTCATGTAAATAACTTATAGAACAGAAGTAGTTAATTTAGAGTTTTTAATTTTAAACTATTAACAAAATTCTGATCTTCAAGTAAATAACTTAATGAACTAAAGTATTAGTTAGAAGATTTTGATTTTAAATTGCTACAAAATTCTGTTCTACAAGTAAATAACTTATAGAACAAAAGTAGTTATTTTAGGGTTTTCAATTTTAAACTATTAACAAAATACTGATCTTCATGTAAATAACTTATAGAACAAAAGTAGTTATTTTAGGGTTTTCAATTTTAAACTATTATCAAAATTCTGATCTTCAAGTAAATAACTTAAGGAACTAAAGTATTAGTTAGAAGATTTTGATTTTAAATTGCTACAAAATTCTGTTCTACAAGTAAATAACATATAGAACTAAAGTAGTTATTTTAGAGTTTTCAATTTTAAACTATTAACAATATTCTGATCTTCTAGTAAATAACTTATAGAACAAAAGTAGTTATTTTAGGGTTTTCAATTTTAAACTATTAACAAAATTCTGATCTTCAAGTAAATAACTTAAGGAACTAAAGTATTAGTTAGAAGATTTTGATTTTTAATTGCTACAAAATTCTGTTCTACAAGTAAATAACATATAGAACTAAAGTAGTTATTTTAGAGTTTTTAATTTTAAACTATTAACAAAATGCAGATCTTCAAGTAAATAACTTATAGAACAAAAGTAGTTATTTTAGGGTTTTCAATTTTAAACTATTAACAAAATACTGATCTTCATATACTTAACTTATAGAACAGAAGTAGTTAATTTAGAGTTTTTAATTTTAAACTATTAGCAAAATTCTGATCTTCAAGTAAATAACTTAAAGAACTAAAGTATTAGTTAGAAGATTTTGATTTTACATTGCTACAAAATTCTGTTCTTCAAGTAAATAACTTATAGAACAAAAGTAGTTATTTTAGGGTTTTCAATTTTAAACTATTAACAAAATACTGATCTTTATGTAAATAACTTATAGAACAGAAGTAGTTAATTTAGAGTTTTTAATTTTAAACTATTAACAAAATGCAGATCTTCAAGTAAATAACTTATAGAACAAAAGTAGTTATTTTAGGGTTTTCAATTTTAAACTATTAACAAAATTCTGATCTTCAAGTAAATAACTTAAGGAACTAAAGTATTAGTTAGGAGATTTTGATTTTAAATTGCTACAAAATTCTGTTCTACAAGTAAATAACTTATAGAACAAAAGTAGTTATTTTAGAGTTTTCAATTTTAAACTATTAACAATATTCTGATCTTCAAGTAAATAACTTATAGAACAGAAGTAGTTATTTTAGGGTTTTCAATTTTAAACTATTAACAAAATACTGATCTTCATGTAAATAACTTATAGAACAGAAGTAGTTAATTAAGAGTTTTTAATTTTAAACTATTAACAAAATGCAGATCTTCAAGTAAATAACTTATAGAACAAAAGTAGTTATTTTAGGGTTTTCAATTTTAAATTATTAGCAAAATTCTGATCTTCAAGTAAATAACTTAAAGAACTAAAGTATTAGTTAAAAGATTTTGATTTTAAATTGCTACAAAATTCTGTTCTTCAAGTAAATAACTTATAGAACAGAAGTAGTTAATTTAGAGTTTTTAATTTTAAACTATTAACAAAATGCAGATCTTCAAGTAAATAACTTATAGAACAAAAGTAGTTATTTTAGGGTTTTCAATTTTAAACTATTAACAAAATACTGATCTTCATATACTTAACTTATAGAACAGAAGTAGTTAATTTAGAGTTTTTAATTTTAAACTATTAACAAAATGCAGATCTTCAAGTAAATAACTTATAGAACAAAAGTAGTTATTTTAGGGTTTTCAATTTTAAACTATTAGCAAAATTCTGATCTTCAAGTAAATAACTTAAAGAACTAAAGTATTAGTTAGAAGATTTTGATTTTACATTGCTACAAAATTCTGTTCTTCAAGTAAATAACTTATAGAACAAAAGTAGTTAAATTAGAGCTTTTAATTTTAAACCATTAACAAAATGCAGATCTTCAAGTAAATAACTTATAGAACAAAAGTAGTTAACTTAGAGTTTTTAATTTTAAACTATTAACAAAATTCTGTTCTTCAAGTAAATAACTTATAGAACAAAAGTAGTTATTTTAGAGTTTTCAATTTTAAACTATTAACAAAATTCTGATCTTCAAGTAAATAACTTATAGAACAGAAGTAGTTAATTTAGAGTTTTTAATTTTAAACTACTAACAAAATGCAGATCTTCAAGCAAATAACTTATAGAACAAAATTAGTTATTTTAGGGTTTTCAATTTTTAACTATTAACAAAATTCTGATCTTCAAGTAAATAACTTAAGGAACTAAAGTATTAGTTAGAAGATTTTGATTTTAAATTGCTACAAAATTCTGTTCTACAAGTAAATAACATATAGAACTAAAGTAGTTATTTTAGAGTTTTCAATTTTAAACTATTAACAATATTCTGATCTTCAAGTAAATAACTTTTAGAACAAAAGTAGTTATTTTAGGGTTTTCAATTTTAAACTATTAACAAAATTCTGATCTTCAAGTAAATAACTTAAGGAACTAAAGTATTAGTTAGAAGATTTTGATTTTAAATTGCTACAAAATTCTGTTCTACAAGTAAATAACTTATAGAACAAAAGTAGTTATTTTAGGGTTTTCAATTTTAAACTATTAACAAAATACTGATCTTCATGTAAATAACTTATAGAACAAAAGTAGTTATTTTAGGGTTTTCAATTTTAAACTATTAACAAAATTCTGATCTTCAAGTAAATAACTTAAGGAACTAAAGTATTAGTTAGAAGATTTTGATTTTAAATTGCTACAAAATTCTGTTCTACAAGTAAATAACATATAGAACTAAAGTAGTTATTTTAGAGTTTTCAATTTTAAACTATTAACAATATTCTGATCTTCTAGTAAATAACTTATAGAACAAAAGTAGTTATTTTAGGGTTTTCAATTTTAAACTATTAACAAAATTCTGATCTTCAAGTAAATAACTTAAGGAACTAAAGTATTAGTTAGAAGATTTTGATTTTAAATTGCTACAAAATTCTGTTCTACAAGTAAATAACTTATAGAACAAAAGTAGTTATTTTAGGGTTTTCAATTTTAAACTATTAACAAAATACTGATCTTCATGTAAATAACTTATAGAACAAAAGTAGTTATTTTAGGGTTTTCAATTTTAAACTATTAACAAAATTCTGATCTTCAAGTAAATAACTTAAGGAACTAAAGTATTAGTTAGAAGATTTTGATTTTAAATTGCTACAAAATTCTGTTCTACAAGTAAATAACATATAGAACTAAAGTAGTTATTTTAGAGTTTTCAATTTTAAACTATTAACAATATTCTGATCTTCTAGTAAATAACTTATAGAACAAAAGTAGTTATTTTAGGGTTTTCAATTTTAAACTATTAACAAAATTCTGATCTTCAAGTAAATAACTTAAGGAACTAAAGTATTAGTTAGAAGATTTTGATTTTAAATTGCTACAAAATTCTGTTCTACAAGTAAATAACATATAGAACTACAGTAGTTATTTTAGAGTTTTCAATTTTAAACTATTAACAATATTCTGATCTTCAAGTAAATAACTTATAGAACAAAAGTAGTTATTTTAGGGTTTTCAATTTTAAACTATTAACAAAATTCTGATCTTCAAGTAAATAACTTAAGGAACTAAAGTATTAGTTAGAAGATTTTGATTTTAAATTGCTACAAAATTCTGTTCTACAAGTAAATAACATATAGAACTAAAGTAGTTATTTTAGAATTTTCAATTTTAAACTATTAACAATATTCTGATCTTCAAGTAAATAACTTATAGAACAAAAGTAGTTATTTTAGAGTTTTCAATTTTAAACTATTAACAAAATACTGATCTTCATGTAAATAACTTATAGAACAAAAGTAGTTATTTTAGGGTTTTCAATTTTAAACTATTAACAAAATTCTGATCTTCATGTAAATAACTTATAGAACAAAAGTAGTTATTTTAGGGTTTTCAATTTTAAACTATTAACAAAATTCTGATCTTCAAGTAAATAACTTAAGGAACTAAAGTATTAGTTAGAAGATTTTGATTTTAAATTGCTACAAAATTCTGTTCTACAAGTAAATAACTTATAGAACAAAAGTAGTTATTTTAGAGTTTTCAATTTTAAACTATTAACAATATTCTGATCTTCAAGTAAATAACTTATAGAACAGAAGTAGTTAATTTAGAGTTTTTAATTTAAAACTATTAACAAAATGCAGATCTTCAAGTAAATAACTTATAAAACAAAAGTAGTTATTTTAGGGTTTTCAATTTTAAACTATTAACAAAATACTGATCTTCATGTAAATAACTTATAGAACAGAAGTAGTTAATTTAGAGTTTTTAATTTTAAACTATTAACAAAATGCAGATCTTCAAGTAAATAACTTATAGAACAAAAGTAGTTATTTTAGGGTTTTCAATTTTAAACTATTAACAAAATTCTGATCTTCAAGTAAATAACTTAAGGAACTAAAGTATTAGTTAGAAGATTTTGATTTTAAATTGCTACAAAATTCTGCTCTACAAGTAAATAACTTATAGAACTAAAGTAGTTATTTTAGAGTTTTCAATTTTAAACTATTAACAATATTCTGATCTTCAAGTAAATAACTTATAGAACAAAAGTAGTTATTTTAGGGTTTTCAATTTTAAACTATTAACAAAATTCTGATCTTCAAGTAAATAACTTAAGGAACTAAAGTATTAGTTAGAAGATTTTGATTTTAAATTGCTACAAAATTCTGTTCTACAAGTAAATAACTTATAGAACAAAAGTAGTTATTTTAGGGTTTTCAATTTTAAACTATTAACAAAATACTGATCTTCATGTAAATAACTTATAGAACAAAAGTAGTTATTTTAGGGTTTTCAATTTTAAACTATTAACAAAATACTGATCTTCATATACTTAACTTATAGAACAGAAGTAGTTAATTTACAGTTTTTAATTTTAAACTATTAACAAAATGCAGATCTTCAAGTAAATAACTTATAGAACTAAAGTAGTTATTTTAGGGTTTTCAATTTTAAACTATTAGCAAAATTCTGATCTTCAAGTAAATAACTTATAGAACTAAAGTATTAGTTAGAAGATTTTGATTTTACATTGCTACAAAATTCTGTTCTTCAAGTAAATAACTTATAGAACAAAAGTAGTTATTTTAGAGTTTTCAATTTTAAACTACTAACAATATTCTGATCTTCAAGTAAATAACTTATAGAACAGAAGTAGTTAATTTAGAGTTTTTAATTTTAAACTATTAACAAAATGCAGATCTTCAAGTAAATAACTTATAGAACAAAAGTAGTTAATTTAGAGTTTTTAATTTTAAACTATTAACAAAATTCTGTTCTTCAAGTAAATAACTTATAGAACAAAAGTAGTTATTTTAGAGTTTTCAATTTTAAACTATTAACAAAATTCTGATCTTCAAGTAAATAACTTATAGAACAGAAGTAGTTAAGTTAGAGTTTTTAATTTTAAACTACTAACAAAATGCAGATCTTCAAGCAAATAACTTATAGAACAAAATTAGTTATTTTAGGGTTTTCAATTTTTAACTATTATAAAATTCTGATCTTCAAGTAAATAACTTAAAGAACTAAAGTATTAGTTAGAAGATTTTGACTTTACATTGCTACAAAATTCTGTTCTTCAAGTAAATAACCTATAGAACAAAAGTAGTTATTTTAGGGTTTTCAATTTTAAACTATTAACAAAATTCTGATCTTCAAGTAAATAACTTAAGGAACTAAAGTATTAGTTAGAAGATTTTGATTTTAAATTGCTACAAAATTCTGTTCTACAAGTAAATAACTTATAGAACAAAAGTAGTTATTTTAGGGTTTTCAATTTTAAACTATTAACAAAATACTGATCTTCATGTAAATAACTTATAGAACAAAAGTAGTTATTTTAGGGTTTTCAATTTTAAACTATTAACAAAATTCTGATCTTCAAGTAAATAACTTAAGGAACTAAAGTATTAGTTAGAAGATTTTGATTTTAAATTGCTACAAAATTCTGTTCTACAAGTAAATAACTTATAGAACAAAAGTAGTTATTTTAGGGTTTTCAATTTTAAACTATTAACAAAATACTGATCTTCATGTAAATAACTTATAGAACAAAAGTAGTTATTTTAGGGTTTTCAATTTTAAACTATTAACAAAATTCTGATCTTCAAGTAAATAACTTAAGGAACTAAAGTATTAGTTAGAAGATTTTGATTTTAAATTGCTACAAAATTCTGTTCTACAAGTAAATAACTTATAGAACAAAAGTAGTTATTTTAGAGTTTTCAATTTTAAACTATTAACAATATTCTGATCTTCAATTAAATAACTTATAGAACAGAAGTAGTTAATTTAGAGTTTTTAATTTAAAACTATTAACAAAATGCAGATCTTCAAGTAAATAACTTATAGAACAAAAGTAGTTATTTTAGGGTTTTCAATTTTAAACTATTAACAAAATACTGATCTTCATGTAAATAACTTATAGAACAGAAGTAGTTAATTTAGAGTTTTTAATTTTAAACTATTAACAAAATGCAGATCTTCAAGTAAATAACTTATTGAACAAAAGTAGTTATTTTAGGGTTTTCAATTTAAAACGATTAGCAAAATTCTGATCTTCAAGTAAATAACTTAAAGAACTAAAGTATTAGTTAGAAGATTTTGATTTCACAATGCTACAAAATTCTGTTCTTCAAGTAAATAACTTATAGAACAAAAGTAGTTATTTTCGAGTTTTCAATTTTAAACTATTTACAATATTCTGATCTTCATGTAAATAACTTATAGAACAGAAGTAGTTAATTTAGAGTTTTTAATTTTAAACTATTAACAAAATGCAGATCTTCAAGTAAATAACTTATAGAACAAAAGTAGTTATTTTAGGGTTTTCAATTTTAAACTATTAACAAAATTCTGATCTTCAAGTAAATAACTTAAGGAACTAAAGTATTAGTTAGAAGATTTTGATTTTAAATTGCTACAAAATTCTGTTCTTCAAGTAAATAACTTATAGAACAAAAGTAGTTATTTTAGAGTTTTTAATTTTAAACTATTAACATCATTCTGATCTTCAAGTAAATAACTTATAGAACAGAAGTAGTTAATTTAGAGTTTTTAATGTTAAACTATTAACAAAATGCAAATCTTCAAGTAAATAACTTATAGAACAAAAGTAGTTATTTTAGGGTTTTCAATTTTAAACTATTAACAAAATTCTGATCTTCAAGTAAATAACTTAAGGAACTAAAGTATTAGTTAGAAGATTTTGATTTTAAATTGCTACAAAATTCTGTTCTACAAGTAAATAACTTATAGAACTAAAGTAGTTATTTTGGAGTTTTCAATTTTAAACTATTACCAATATTCTGATCTTCAAGTTAATAACTTATAGAACAAAAGTAGTTATTTTAGGGTTTTCAATTTTAAACTATTAACAAAATTCTGATCTTCAAGTAAATAACTTAAGGAACTAAAGTATTAGTTAGAAGATTTTGATTTTAAATTGCTACAAAATTCTGTTCTACAAGTAAATAACATATAGAACTACAGTAGTTATTTTAGAGTTTTCAATTTTAAACTATTAACAATATTCTGATCTTCAAGTAAATAACTTATAGAACAAAAGTAGTTATTTTAGGGTTTTCAATTTTAAACTATTAACAAAATTCTGATCTTCAAGTAAATAACTTAAGGAACTAAAGTATTAGTTAGAAGATTTTGATTTTAAATTGCTACAAAATTCTGTTCTACAAGTAAATAACATATAGAACAAAAGTAGTTATTTTAGAGTTTTCAATTTTAAACTATTAACAAAATACTGATCTTCATGTAAATAACTTATAGAACAAAAGTAGTTATTTTAGGGTTTTCAATTTTAAACTATTAACAAAATACTGATCTTCATGTAAATAACTTATAGAACAAAAGTAGTTATTTTAGGGTTTTCAATTTTAAACTATTAACAAAATTCTGATCTTCAAGTAAATAACTTAAGGAACTAAAGTATTAGTTAGAAGATTTTGATTTTAAATTGCTACAAAATTCTGTTCTACAAGTAAATAACTTATAGAACAAAAGTAGTTATTTTAGAGTTTTCAATTTTAAACTATTAACAATATTCTGATCTTCAAGTAAATAACTTATAGAACAGAAGTAGTTAATTTAGAGTTTTTAATTTAAAACTATTAACAAAATGCAGATCTTCAAGTAAATAACTTATAAAACAAAAGTAGTTATTTTAGGGTTTTCAATTTTAAACTATTAACAAAATACTGATCTTCATGTAAATAACTTATAGAACAGAAGTAGTTAATTTAGAGTTTTTAATTTTAAACTATTAACAAAATGCAGATCTTCAAGTAAATAACTTATAGAACAAAAGTAGTTATTTTAGGGTTTTCAATTTTAAACTATTAACAAAATTCTGATCTTCAAGTAAATAACTTAAGGAACTAAAGTATTAGTTAGAAGATTTTGATTTTAAATTGCTACAAAATTCTGCTCTACAAGTAAATAACTTATAGAACTAAAGTAGTTATTTTAGAGTTTTCAATTTTAAACTATTAACAATATTCTGATCTTCAAGTAAATAACTTATAGAACAAAAGTAGTTATTTTAGGGTTTTCAATTTTAAACTATTAACAAAATTCTGATCTTCAAGTAAATAACTTAAGGAACTAAAGTATTAGTTAGAAGATTTTGATTTTAAATTGCTACAAAATTCTGTTCTACAAGTAAATAACTTATAGAACAAAAGTAGTTATTTTAGGGTTTTCAATTTTAAACTATTAACAAAATACTGATCTTCATGTAAATAACTTATAGAACAAAAGTAGTTATTTTAGGGTTTTCAATTTTAAACTATTAACAAAATACTGATCTTCATATACTTAACTTATAGAACAGAAGTAGTTAATTTACAGTTTTTAATTTTAAACTATTAACAAAATGCAGATCTTCAAGTAAATAACTTATAGAACTAAAGTAGTTATTTTAGGGTTTTCAATTTTAAACTATTAGCAAAATTCTGATCTTCAAGTAAATAACTTAAAGAACTAAAGTATTAGTTAGAAGATTTTGATTTTACATTGCTACAAAATTCTGTTCTTCAAGTAAATAACTTATAGAACAAAAGTAGTTATTTTAGAGTTTTCAATTTTAAACTATTAACAATATTCTGATCTTCAAGTAAATAACTTATAGAACAGAAGTAGTTAATTTAGAGTTTTTAATTTTAAACTATTAACAAAATGCAGATCTTCAAGTAAATAACTTATAGAACAAAAGTAGGTAATTTAGAGTTTTTAATTTTAAACTATTAACAAAATTCTGTTCTTCAAGTAAATAACTTATAGAACAAAAGTAGTTATTTTAGAGTTTTCAATTTTAAACTATTAACAAAATTCTGATCTTCAAGTAAATAACTTATAGAACAGAAGTAGTTAAGTTAGAGTTTTTAATTTTAAACTACTAACAAAATGCAGATCTTCAAGCAAATAACTTATAGAACAAAATTAGTTATTTTAGGGTTTTCAATTTTTAACTATTATAAAATTCTGATCTTCAAGTAAATAACTTAAAGAACTAAAGTATTAGTTAGAAGATTTTGACTTTACATTGCTACAAAATTCTGTTCTTCAAGTAAATAACCTATAGAACAAAAGTAGTTATTTTAGGGTTTTCAATTTTAAACTATTAACAAAATTCTGATCTTCAAGTAAATAACTTAAGGAACTAAAGTATTAGTTAGAAGATTTTGATTTTAAATTGCTACAAAATTCTGTTCTACAAGTAAATAACTTATAGAACAAAAGTAGTTATTTTAGGGTTTTCAATTTTAAACTATTAACAAAATACTGATCTTCATGTAAATAACTTATAGAACAAAAGTAGTTATTTTAGGGTTTTCAATTTTAAACTATTAACAAAATTCTGATCTTCAAGTAAATAACTTAAGGAACTAAAGTATTAGTTAGAAGATTTTGATTTTAAATTGCTACAAAATTCTGTTCTACAAGTAAATAACTTATAGAACAAAAGTAGTTATTTTAGAGTTTTCAATTTTAAACTATTAACAATATTCTGATCTTCAATTAAATAACTTATAGAACAGAAGTAGTTAATTTAGAGTTTTTAATTTAAAACTATTAACAAAATGCAGATCTTCAAGTAAATAACTTATAGAACAAAAGTAGTTATTTTAGGGTTTTCAATTTTAAACTATTCACAAAATACTGATCTTCATGTAAATAACTTATAGAACAGAAGTAGTTAATTTAGAGTTTTTAATTTTAAACTATTAACAAAATGCAGATCTTCAAGTAAATAACTTATTGAACAAAAGTAGTTATTTTAGGGTTTTCAATTTAAAACGATTAGCAAAATTCTGATCTTCAAGTAAATAACTTAAAGAACTAAAGTATTAGTTAGAAGATTTTGATTTCACAATGCTACAAAATTCTGTTCTTCAAGTAAATAACTTATAGAACAAAAGTAGTTATTTTCGAGTTTTCAATTTTAAACTATTTACAATATTCTGATCTTCATGTAAATAACTTATAGAACAGAAGTAGTTAATTTAGAGTTTTTAATTTTAAACTATTAACAAAATGCAGATCTTCAAGTAAATAACTTATAGAACAAAAGTAGTTATTTTAGGGTTTTCAATTTTAAACTATTAACAAAATTCTGATCTTCAAGTAAATAACTTAAGGAACTAAAGTATTAGTTAGAAGATTTTGATTTTAAATTGCTACAAAATTCTGTTCTTCAAATAATAACTTATAGAACAAAAGTAGTTATTTTAGAGTTTTTAATTTTAAACTATTAACATCATTCTGATCTTCAAGTAAATAACTTATAGAACAGAAGTAGTTAATTTAGAGTTTTTAATGTTAAACTATTAACAAAATGCAAATCTTCAAGTAAATAACTTATAGAACAAAAGTAGTTATTTTAGGGTTTTCAATTTTAAACTATTAACAAAATTCTGATCTTCAAGTAAATAACTTAAGGAACTAAAGTATTAGTTAGAAGATTTTGATTTTAAATTGCTACAAAATTCTGTTCTACAAGTAAATAACTTATAGAACTAAAGTAGTTATTTTGGAGTTTTCAATTTTAAACTATTACCAATATTCTGATCTTCAAGTTAATAACTTATAGAACAAAAGTAGTTATTTTAGGGTTTTCAATTTTAAACTATTAACAAAATTCTGATCTTCAAGTAAATAACTTAAGGAACTAAAGTATAAGTTAGAAGATTTTGATTTTAAATTGCTACAAAATTCTGTTCTACAAGTAAATAACTTATAGAACAAAAGTAGTTATTTTAGGGTTTTCAATTTTAAACTATTAACAAAATCCTGATCTTCATGTAAATAACTTATAGAACAAAAGTAGTTATTTTAGGGTTTTCAATTTTAAACTATTAACAAAATACTGATCTTCAAGTAAATAACTTATAGAACAGAAGTAGTTAATTTAGAGTTTTTAATTTTAAACTATTAACAAAATGCAGATCTTCAAGTAAATAACTTATAGAACAAAAGTAGTTATTTTAGGGTTTTTAATTTTAAACTATTAACAAAATACTGATCTTCATATACTTAACTTATAGAACAGAAGTAGTTAATTTAGAGTTTTTAATTTTAAACTATTAACAAAATGCAGATCTTCAAGTAAATAACTTATAGAACAAAAGTATTTATTTTAGGGTTTTCAATTTTAAACTATTAGCAAAATTCTGATCTTCAAGTAAATAACTTAAAGTGCTAAAGTATTAGTTAGAAGATTTTGATTTTACATTGCTACAAAATTCTGTTCTTCAAGTAAATAACTTATAGAACAAAAGTAGTTATTTTAGGGTTTTCAATTTTAAACTATTAACAAAATACTGATCTTCATGTAAATAACTTATAGAACAGAAGTAGTTAATTTAGAGTTTTTAATTTTAAACTATTAACAAAATGCAGATCTTCAAGTAAATAACTTATAGAACAAAAGTAGTTATTTTAGGGTTTTCAATTTTAAACTATTAACAAAATTCTGATCTTCAAGTAAATAACTTAAGGAACTAAAGTATTAGTTAGAAGATTTTCATTTTAAATTGCTACAAAATTCTGTTCGACAAGTAAATAACTTATAGAACAAAAGTAGTTATTTTAGAGTTTTCAATTTTAAACTATTAACAATATTCTGATCTTCAGGTAAATAACTTATAGAACAGAAGTAGTTATTTTAGGGTTTTCAATTTTAAACTATTAACAAAATACTGATCTTCATGTAAATAACTTATAGAACAGAAGTAGTTAATTTAGAGTTTTTAATTTTAAACTATTAACAAAATGGAGATCTTCAAGTAAATAACTTATAGAACAAAAGTAGTTATTTTAGGGTTTTCAATTTTAAACTATTAGCAAAATTCTGATCTTCAAGTAAATAACTTAAAGAACTAAAGTATTAGTTAGAAGATTTTGATTTTACATTGCTACAAAATTCTGTACTTCAAGTAAATAACTTATAGAACAAAAGTAGTTATTTTAGAGTTTTCAATTTTAAACTATTAACAATATTCTGATCTACAAGTAAATAACTTATAGAACAGAAGTAGTTAATTTAGAGTTTTTAATTTTAAACTATTAACAAAATGCAGATCTTCAAGTAAATAACTTATAGAACAAAAGTAGTTAATTTAGAGTTTTTAATTTTAAACTATTAACAAAATGCAGATCTTCAAGTAAATAACTTATAGAACAAAAGTATTTATTTTAGGGTTTTCAATTTTAAACTATTAGCAAAATTCTGATCTTCAAGTAAATAACTTAAAGTGCTAAAGTATTAGTTAGAAGATTTTGATTTTACATTGCTACAAAATTCTGTTCTTCAAGTAAATAACTTATAGAACAAAAGTAGTTATTTTAGGGTTTTCAATTTTAAACTATTAACAAAATACTGATCTTCATGTAAATAACTTATAGAACAGAAGTAGTTAATTTAGAGTTTTTAATTTTAAACTATTAACAAAATGCAGATCTTCAAGTAAATAACTTATAGAACAAAAGTAGTTATTTTAGGGTTTTCAATTTTAAACTATTAACAAAATTCTGATCTTCAAGTAAATAACTTAAGGAACTAAAGTATTAGTTAGAAGATTTTGATTTTAAATTGCTACAAAATTCTGTTCTACAAGTAAATAACTTATAGAACAAAAGTAGTTATTTTAGAGTTTTCAATTTTAAACTATTAACAATATTCTGATCTTCAGGTAAATAACTTATAGAACAGAAGTAGTTATTTTAGGGTTTTCAATTTTAAACTATTAACAAAATACTGATCTTCATGTAAATAACTTATAGAACAGAAGTAGTTAATTTAGAGTTTTTAATTTTAAACTATTAACAAAATGGAGATCTTCAAGTAAATAACTTATAGAACAAAAGTAGTTATTTTAGGGTTTTCAATTTTAAACTATTAGCAAAATTCTGATCTTCAAGTAAATAACTTAAAGAACTAAAGTATTAGTTAGAAGATTTTGATTTTACATTGCTACAAAATTCTGTACTTCAAGTAAATAACTTATAGAACAAAAGTAGTTATTTTAGAGTTTTCAATTTTAAACTATTAACAATATTCTGATCTACAAGTAAATAACTTATAGAACAGAAGTAGTTAATTTAGAGTTTTTAATTTTAAACTATTAACAAAATGCAGATCTTCAAGTAAATAACTTATAGAACAAAAGTAGTTAATTTAGAGTTTTTAATTTTAAACTATTAACAAAATGCAGATCTCCAAGTAAATAACTTATAGAACAAAAGTAGTTATTTTAGGGTTTTCATTTTTAAACTATTAACAAAATTCTGATCTTCATGTAAATAACTTATAGAACAGAAGTAGTTAATTTAGAGTTTTTAATTTTAAACTATTAACAAAATTCTGATATTCAAGTAAATAACTTAAGGAACTAAAGTATTAGTTAGAAGATTTTGATTTTACATTGCTACAAAATTCTGTTCTTCAAGTAAATAACTTGTAGAACAGAAGTAGTTAATTTAGAGTTTTTAATTTTAAACTATTAACAAAATGCAGATCTCCAAGTAAATAACTTATAGAACAAAAGTAGTTATTTTAGGGTTTTCAATTTTAATCTATTAACAAAATTCTGATCTTCAAGTAAATAACTTAAGGAACTAAAGTATTAGTTATATAAAGTATATAAAGTATATAAAGTAACTATATAAAGTATTAGTTAGAAGATATTGATTTTAAATTGCTACAAAATTCTGTTCTTCAAGTAAATAACTTATAGAACAAAAGTAGTTATTTTAGAGTTTTCAATTTTAAACTATTAACAAAATTCTGATCTTCATGTAAATAACTTATAGAACAGAAGTAGTTAATTTAGAGTTTTTAATTTTAAACTATTAACAAAATTCTGATCTTCAAGTAAATAACTTATAGAACAGAAGTAGTTAATTTAGAGTTTTTAATTTTAAACTATTAACAAAATGCAGATCTCCAAGTAAATAACTTATAGAACAAAAGTAGTTATTTTAGGGTTTTCATTTTTAAACTATTAACAAAATTCTGATCTTCATGTAAATAACTTATAGAACAGAAGTAGTTAATTTAGAGTTTTTAATTTTAAACTATTAACAAAATTCTGATATTCAAGTAAATAACTTAAGGAACTAAAGTATTAGTTAGAAGATTTTGATTTTACATTGCTACAAAATTCTGTTCTTCAAGTAAATAACTTGTAGAACAGAAGTAGTTAATTTAGAGTTTTTAATTTTAAACTATTAACAAAATGCAGATCTCCAAGTAAATAACTTATAGAACAAAAGTAGTTATTTTAGGGTTTTCATTTTTAAACTATTAACAAAATTCTGATCTTCATGTAAATAACTTATAGAACAGAAGTAGCTAATTTAGAGTTTTTAATTTTAAACTATTAACAAAATGCAAATCTTCAAGTAAATAACTTATAGAACAAAAGTAGTTATTTTAGGGTTTTCAATTTTAAACTATTAGCAAAATTCTGATCTTCAAGTAAATAACTTATAGAACAAAAGTAGTTATTTTAGGGTTTTCAATTTTAAACTATTAACAAAATACTGATCTTCATGTAAATAACTTATAGAACAAAAGTAGTTATTTTAGGGTATTCAATTTTAAACTATTAACAAAATTCTGATCTTCAAGTAAATAACTTAAGGAACTAAAGTATTAGTTAGAATATTTTGATTTTAAATTGCTACAAAATTTTGTTCTACAAGTAAATAACTTATAGAACAAAAGTAGTTATTTTAGAGTTTTCAATTTTAAACTATTAACAATATTCTGATCTTCAAGTAAATAACTTATAGAACAAAAGTAGTTATTTTAGGGTTTTCAATTTTAAACTATTAACAAAATTCTGATCTTCAAGTAAATAACTTAAGGAACTAAAGTATTAGTTAGAAGATTTTGATTTTAAATTGCTACAAAATTCTGTTCAACAAGTAAATAACTTATAGAACAAAAGTAGTTATTTTAGAGTTTTCAATTTTAAACTATTAACAATATTCTGATCTTCAGGTAAATAACTTATAGAACAGAAGTAGTTATTTTAGGGTTTTCAATTTTAAACTATTAACAAAATACTGATCTTCATGTAAATAACTTATAGAACAGAAGTAGTTAATTTAGAGTTTTTAATTTTAAACTATTAACAAAATGGAGATCTTCAAGTAAATAACTTATAGAACAAAAGTAGTTATTTTAGGGTTTTCAATTTTAAACTATTAGCAAAATTCTGATCTTCAAGTAAATAACTTAAAGAACTAAAGTATTAGTTAGAAGATTTTGATTTTACATTGCTACAAAATTCTGTACTTCAAGTAAATAACTTATAGAACAAAAGTAGTTATTTTAGAGTTTTCAATTTTAAACTATTAACAATATTCTGATCTACAAGTAAATAACTTATAGAACAGAAGTAGTTAATTTAGAGTTTTTAATTTTAAACTATTAACCAAATGCAGATCTTCAAGTAAATAACTTATAGAACAAAAGTAGTTAATTTAGAGTTTTTAATTTTAAACTATTAACAAAATGCAGATCTTCAAGTAAATAACTTATAGAACAAAAGTATTTATTTTAGGGTTTTCAATTTTAAACTATTAGCAAAATTCTGATCTTCAAGTAAATAACTTAAAGTGCTAAAGTATTAGTTAGAAGATTTTGATTTTACATTGCTACAAAATTCTGTTCTTCAAGTAAATAACTTATAGAACAAAAGTAGTTATTTTAGGGTTTTCAATTTTAAACTATTAACAAAATACTGATCTTCATGTAAATAACTTATAGAACAGAAGTAGTTAATTTAGAGTTTTTAATTTTAAACTATTAACAAAATGCAGATCTTCAAGTAAATAACTTATAGAACAAAAGTAGTTATTTTAGGGTTTTCAATTTTAAACTATTAACAAAATTCTGATCTTCAAGTAAATAACTTAAGGAACTAAAGTATTAGTTAGAAGATTTTGATTTTAAATTGCTACAAAATTCTGTTCTACAAGTAAATAACTTATAGAACAAAAGTAGTTATTTTAGAGTTTTCAATTTTAAACTATTAACAATATTCTGATCTTCAGGTAAATAACTTATAGAACAGAAGTAGTTATTTTAGGGTTTTCAATTTTAAACTATTAACAAAATACTGATCTTCATGTAAATAACTTATAGAACAGAAGTAGTTAATTTAGAGTTTTTAATTTTAAACTATTAACAAAATGGAGATCTTCAAGTAAATAACTTATAGAACAAAAGTAGTTATTTTAGGGTTTTCAATTTTAAACTATTAGCAAAATTCTGATCTTCAAGTAAATAACTTAAAGAACTAAAGTATTAGTTAGAAGATTTTGATTTTACATTGCTACAAAATTCTGTACTTCAAGTAAATAACTTATAGAACAAAAGTAGTTATTTTAGAGTTTTCAATTTTAAACTATTAACAATATTCTGATCTACAAGTAAATAACTTATAGAACAGAAGTAGTTAATTTAGAGTTTTTAATTTTAAACTATTAACAAAATGCAGATCTTCAAGTAAATAACTTATAGAACAAAAGTAGTTAATTTAGAGTTTTTAATTTTAAACTATTAACAAAATGCAGATCTCCAAGTAAATAACTTATAGAACAAAAGTAGTTATTTTAGGGTTTTCATTTTTAAACTATTAACAAAATTCTGATCTTCATGTAAATAACTTATAGAACAGAAGTAGTTAATTTAGAGTTTTTAATTTTAAACTATTAACAAAATTCTGATATTCAAGTAAATAACTTAAGGAACTAAAGTATTAGTTAGAAGATTTTGATTTTACATTGCTACAAAATTCTGTTCTTCAAGTAAATAACTTGTAGAACAGAAGTAGTTAATTTAGAGTTTTTAATTTTAAACTATTAACAAAATGCAGATCTCCAAGTAAATAACTTATAGAACAAAAGTAGTTATTTTAGGGTTTTCAATTTTAATCTATTAACAAAATTCTGATCTTCAAGTAAATAACTTAAGGAACTAAAGTATTAGTTATATAAAGTATATAAAGTATATAAAGTAACTATATAAAGTATTAGTTAGAAGATATTGATTTTAAATTGCTACAAAATTCTGTACTTCAAGTAAATAACTTATAGAACAAAAGTAGTTATTTTAGAGTTTTCAATTTTAAACTATTAACAATATTCTGATCTACAAGTAAATAACTTATAGAACAGAAGTAGTTAATTTAGAGTTTTTAATTTTAAACTATTAACAAAATGCAGATCTTCAAGTAAATAACTTATAGAACAAAAGTAGTTAATTTAGAGTTTTTAATTTTAAACTATTAACAAAATGCAGATCTCCAAGTAAATAACTTATAGAACAAAAGTAGTTATTTTAGGGTTTTCATTTTTAAACTATTAACAAAATTCTGATCTTCATGTAAATAACTTATAGAACAGAAGTAGTTAATTTAGAGTTTTTAATTTTAAACTATTAACAAAATTCTGATATTCAAGTAAATAACTTAAGGAACTAAAGTATTAGTTAGAAGATTTTGATTTTACATTGCTACAAAATTCTGTTCTTCAAGTAAATAACTTGTAGAACAGAAGTAGTTAATTTAGAGTTTTTAATTTTAAACTATTAACAAAATACTGATCTTCATGTAAATAACTTATAGAACAAAAGTAGTTATTTTAGGGTTTTCAATTTTAATCTATTAACAAAATTCTGATCTTCAAGTAAATAACTTAAGGAACTAAAGTATTAGTTATATAAAGTATATAAAGTATATAAAGTAACTATATAAAGTATTAGTTAGAAGATATTGATTTTAAATTGCTACAAAATTCTGTTCTTCAAGTAAATAACTTATAGAACAAAAGTAGTTATTTTAGAGTTTTCAATTTTAAACTATTAACAAAATTCTGATCTTCATGTAAATAACTTATAGAACAGAAGTAGTTAATTTAGAGTTTTTAATTTTAAACTATTAACAAAATTCTGATCTTCAAGTAAATAACTTATAGAACAGAAGTAGTTAATTTAGAGTTTTTAATTTTAAACTATTAACAAAATGCAGATCTCCAAGTAAATAACTTATAGAACAAAAGTAGTTATTTTAGGGTTTTCATTTTTAAACTATTAACAAAATTCTGATCTTCATGTAAATAACTTATAGAACAGAAGTAGTTAATTTAGAGTTTTTAATTTTAAACTATTAACAAAATTCTGATATTCAAGTAAATAACTTAAGGAACTAAAGTATTAGTTAGAAGATTTTGATTTTACATTGCTACAAAATTCTGTTCTTCAAGTAAATAACTTGTAGAACAGAAGTAGTTAATTTAGAGTTTTTAATTTTAAACTATTAACAAAATGCAGATCTCCAAGTAAATAACTTATAGAACAAAAGTAGTTATTTTAGGGTTTTCATTTTTAAACTATTAACAAAATTCTGATCTTCATGTAAATAACTTATAGAACAGAAGTAGCTAATTTAGAGTTTTTAATTTTAAACTATTAACAAAATGCAAATCTTCAAGTAAATAACTTATAGAACAAAAGTAGTTATTTTAGGGTTTTCAATTTTAAACTATTAGCAAAATTCTGATCTTCAAGTAAATAACTTATAGAACAAAAGTAGTTATTTTAGGGTTTTCAATTTTAAACTATTAACAAAATACTGATCTTCATGTAAATAACTTATAGAACAAAAGTAGTTATTTTAGGGTATTCAATTTTAAACTATTAACAAAATTCTGATCTTCAAGTAAATAACTTAAGGAACTAAAGTATTAGTTAGAATATTTTGATTTTAAATTGCTACAAAATTTTGTTCTACAAGTAAATAACTTATAGAACAAAAGTAGTTATTTTAGAGTTTTCAATTTTAAACTATTAACAATATTCTGATCTTCAAGTAAATAACTTATAGAACAAAAGTAGTTATTTTAGGGTTTTCAATTTTAAACTATTAACAAAATTCTGATCTTCAAGTAAATAACTTAAGGAACTAAAGTATTAGTTAGAAGATTTTGATTTTAAATTGCTACAAAATTCTGTTCGACAAGTAAATAACTTATAGAACAAAAGTAGTTATTTTAGAGTTTTCAATTTTAAACTATTAACAATATTCTGATCTTCAGGTAAATAACTTATAGAACAGAAGTAGTTATTTTAGGGTTTTCAATTTTAAACTATTAACAAAATACTGATCTTCATGTAAATAACTTATAGAACAGAAGTAGTTAATTTAGAGTTTTTAATTTTAAACTATTAACAAAATGGAGATCTTCAAGTAAATAACTTATAGAACAAAAGTAGTTATTTTAGGGTTTTCAATTTTAAACTATTAGCAAAATTCTGATCTTCAAGTAAATAACTTAAAGAACTAAAGTATTAGTTAGAAGATTTTGATTTTACATTGCTACAAAATTCTGTACTTCAAGTAAATAACTTATAGAACAAAAGTAGTTATTTTAGAGTTTTCAATTTTAAACTATTAACAATATTCTGATCTACAAGTAAATAACTTATAGAACAGAAGTAGTTAATTTAGAGTTTTTAATTTTAAACTATTAACAAAATGCAGATCTTCAAGTAAATAACTTATAGAACAAAAGTAGTTAATTTAGAGTTTTTAATTTTAAACTATTAACAAAATGCAGATCTTCAAGTAAATAACTTATAGAACAAAAGTATTTATTTTAGGGTTTTCAATTTTAAACTATTAGCAAAATTCTGATCTTCAAGTAAATAACTTAAAGTGCTAAAGTATTAGTTAGAAGATTTTGATTTTACATTGCTACAAAATTCTGTTCTTCAAGTAAATAACTTATAGAACAAAAGTAGTTATTTTAGGGTTTTCAATTTTAAACTATTAACAAAATACTGATCTTCATGTAAATAACTTATAGAACAGAAGTAGTTAATTTAGAGTTTTTAATTTTAAACTATTAACAAAATGCAGATCTTCAAGTAAATAACTTATAGAACAAAAGTAGTTATTTTAGGGTTTTCAATTTTAAACTATTAACAAAATTCTGATCTTCAAGTAAATAACTTAAGGAACTAAAGTATTAGTTAGAAGATTTTGATTTTAAATTGCTACAAAATTCTGTTCTACAAGTAAATAACTTATAGAACAAAAGTAGTTATTTTAGAGTTTTCAATTTTAAACTATTAACAATATTCTGATCTTCAGGTAAATAACTTATAGAACAGAAGTAGTTATTTTAGGGTTTTCAATTTTAAACTATTAACAAAATACTGATCTTCATGTAAATAACTTATAGAACAGAAGTAGTTAATTTAGAGTTTTTAATTTTAAACTATTAACAAAATGGAGATCTTCAAGTAAATAACTTATAGAACAAAAGTAGTTATTTTAGGGTTTTCAATTTTAAACTATTAGCAAAATTCTGATCTTCAAGTAAATAACTTAAAGAACTAAAGTATTAGTTAGAAGATTTTGATTTTACATTGCTACAAAATTCTGTACTTCAAGTAAATAACTTATAGAACAAAAGTAGTTATTTTAGAGTTTTCAATTTTAAACTATTAACAATATTCTGATCTACAAGTAAATAACTTATAGAACAGAAGTAGTTAATTTAGAGTTTTTAATTTTAAACTATTAACAAAATGCAGATCTTCAAGTAAATAACTTATAGAACAAAAGTAGTTAATTTAGAGTTTTTAATTTTAAACTATTAACAAAATGCAGATCTCCAAGTAAATAACTTATAGAACAAAAGTAGTTATTTTAGGGTTTTCATTTTTAAACTATTAACAAAATTCTGATCTTCATGTAAATAACTTATAGAACAGAAGTAGTTAATTTAGAGTTTTTAATTTTAAACTATTAACAAAATTCTGATATTCAAGTAAATAACTTAAGGAACTAAAGTATTAGTTAGAAGATTTTGATTTTACATTGCTACAAAATTCTGTTCTTCAAGTAAATAACTTGTAGAACAGAAGTAGTTAATTTAGAGTTTTTAATTTTAAACTATTAACAAAATGCAGATCTCCAAGTAAATAACTTATAGAACAAAAGTAGTTATTTTAGGGTTTTCAATTTTAATCTATTAACAAAATTCTGATCTTCAAGTAAATAACTTAAGGAACTAAAGTATTAGTTATATAAAGTATATAAAGTATATAAAGTAACTATATAAAGTATTAGTTAGAAGATATTGATTTTAAATTGCTACAAAATTCTGTTCTTCAAGTAAATAACTTATAGAACAAAAGTAGTTATTTTAGAGTTTTCAATTTTAAACTATTAACAAAATTCTGATCTTCATGTAAATAACTTATAGAACAGAAGTAGTTAATTTAGAGTTTTTAATTTTAAACTATTAACAAAATTCTGATCTTCAAGTAAATAACTTATAGAACAGAAGTAGTTAATTTAGAGTTTTTAATTTTAAACTATTAACAAAATGCAGATCTCCAAGTAAATAACTTATAGAACAAAAGTAGTTATTTTAGGGTTTTCATTTTTAAACTATTAACAAAATTCTGATCTTCATGTAAATAACTTATAGAACAGAAGTAGTTAATTTAGAGTTTTTAATTTTAAACTATTAACAAAATTCTGATATTCAAGTAAATAACTTAAGGAACTAAAGTATTAGTTAGAAGATTTTGATTTTACATTGCTACAAAATTCTGTTCTTCAAGTAAATAACTTGTAGAACAGAAGTAGTTAATTTAGAGTTTTTAATTTTAAACTATTAACAAAATGCAGATCTCCAAGTAAATAACTTATAGAACAAAAGTAGTTATTTTAGGGTTTTCATTTTTAAACTATTAACAAAATTCTGATCTTCATGTAAATAACTTATAGAACAGAAGTAGCTAATTTAGAGTTTTTAATTTTAAACTATTAACAAAATGCAAATCTTCAAGTAAATAACTTATAGAACAAAAGTAGTTATTTTAGGGTTTTCAATTTTAAACTATTAGCAAAATTCTGATCTTCAAGTAAATAACTTATAGAACAAAAGTAGTTATTTTAGGGTTTTCAATTTTAAACTATTAACAAAATACTGATCTTCATGTAAATAACTTATAGAACAAAAGTAGTTATTTTAGGGTATTCAATTTTAAACTATTAACAAAATTCTGATCTTCAAGTAAATAACTTAAGGAACTAAAGTATTAGTTAGAATATTTTGATTTTAAATTGCTACAAAATTTTGTTCTACAAGTAAATAACTTATAGAACAAAAGTAGTTATTTTAGAGTTTTCAATTTTAAACTATTAACAATATTCTGATCTTCAAGTAAATAACTTATAGAACAGAAGTAGTTAATTTAGAGTTTTTAATTTTAAACTGTTAACAAAATGCAGATCTTCAAGTAAATAACTTATAGAACAAAAGTAGTTATTTTAGAGTTTTCAATTTTAAACTATTAACAAAATACTGATCTTCATGTAAATAACTTAAAGAACTAAAGTATTAGTTTGAAGACTTCGATTTTAAATTGTCTACAAATTTCTGTTCTTTAAGTAAATAAATAAAAGAACAAAAGTAGTTAGATTATAGCTTTAATTTTAAACTATTAACAAAATGCAGATCTTCAAGTAAATAACTTATAGAAAAAAGTAGTTATTTTAGGGTTTTCAATTTTAAACTATTAGCAAAATTCTGATCTTCAAGTAAATAACTTATAGAACAGAAGTAGTTAATTTAGAGTTTTTAATTTTAAACTATTAAAAAAATGCAGATCTTCAAGTAAATAACTTATAGAACAAAAGTAGTTATTTTAGGGTTTTCAATTTTAAACTATTAACAAAATACTGATCTTCATATACTTAACTTATAGAACAGAAGTAGTTAATTTAGAGTTTTTAATTTTAAACTATTAACAAAATGCAGATCTTCAAGTAAATAACTTATAGAACAAAAGTATTTATTTTAGGGTTTTCAATTTTAAACTATTAGCAAAATTCTGATCTTCAAGTAAATAACTTATAGAACAGAAGTAGTTAATTTAGAGTTTTTAATTTTAAACTATTAACAAAATGCAGATCTTCAAGTAAATAACTTATAGAACAAAAGTATTTATTTTAGGGTTTTCAATTTTAAACTATTAGCAAAATTCTGATCTTCAAGTAAATAACTTAAAGTGCTAAAGTATTAGTTAGAAGATTTTGATTTTACATTGCTACAAAATTCTGTTCTTCAAGTAAATAACTTATAGAACAAAAGTAGTTATTTTAGGGTTTTCAATTTTAAACTATTAACAAAATACTGATCTTCATGTAAATAACTTATAGAACAGAAGTAGTTAATTTAGAGTTTTTAATTTTAAACTATTAACAAAATGCAGATCTTCAAGTAAATAACTTATAGAACAAAAGTAGTTATTTTAGGGTTTTCAATTTTAAACTATTAACAAAATTCTGATCTTCAAGTAAATAACTTAAGGAACTAAAGTATTAGTTAGAAGATTTTGATTTTAAATTGCTACAAAATTCTGTTCTACAAGTAAATAACTTATAGAACAAAAGTAGTTATTTTAGAGTTTTCAATTTTAAACTATTAACAATATTCTGATCTTCAGGTAAATAACTTATAGAACAGAAGTAGTTATTTTAGGGTTTTCAATTTTAAACTATTAACAAAATACTGATCTTCATGTAAATAACTTATAGAACAGAAGTAGTTAATTTAGAGTTTTTAATTTTAAACTATTAACAAAATGGAGATCTTCAAGTAAATAACTTATAGAACAAAAGTAGTTATTTTAGGGTTTTCAATTTTAAACTATTAGCAAAATTCTGATCTTCAAGTAAATAACTTAAAGAACTAAAGTATTAGTTAGAAGATTTTGATTTTACATTGCTACAAAATTCTGTACTTCAAGTAAATAACTTATAGAACAAAAGTAGTTATTTTAGAGTTTTCAATTTTAAACTATTAACAATATTCTGATCTACAAGTAAATAACTTATAGAACAGAAGTAGTTAATTTAGAGTTTTTAATTTTAAACTATTAACAAAATGCAGATCTTCAAGTAAATAACTTATAGAACAAAAGTAGTTAATTTAGAGTTTTTAATTTTAAACTATTAACAAAATGCAGATCTCCAAGTAAATAACTTATAGAACAAAAGTAGTTATTTTAGGGTTTTCATTTTTAAACTATTAACAAAATTCTGATCTTCATGTAAATAACTTATAGAACAGAAGTAGTTAATTTAGAGTTTTTAATTTTAAACTATTAACAAAATTCTGATATTCAAGTAAATAACTTAAGGAACTAAAGTATTAGTTAGAAGATTTTGATTTTACATTGCTACAAAATTCTGTTCTTCAAGTAAATAACTTGTAGAACAGAAGTAGTTAATTTAGAGTTTTTAATTTTAAACTATTAACAAAATGCAGATCTCCAAGTAAATAACTTATAGAACAAAAGTAGTTATTTTAGGGTTTTCAATTTTAATCTATTAACAAAATTCTGATCTTCAAGTAAATAACTTAAGGAACTAAAGTATTAGTTATATAAAGTATATAAAGTATATAAAGTAACTATATAAAGTATTAGTTAGAAGATATTGATTTTAAATTGCTACAAAATTCTGTTTTTCAAGTAAATAACTTATAGAACAAAAGTAGTTATTTTAGAGTTTTCAATTTTAAACTATTAACAAAATTCTGATCTTCATGTAAATAACTTATAGAACAGAAGTAGTTAATTTAGAGTTTTTAATTTTAAACTATTAACAAAATTCTGATCTTCAAGTAAATAACTTATAGAACAGAAGTAGTTAATTTAGAGTTTTTAATTTTAAACTATTAACAAAATGCAGATCTCCAAGTAAATAACTTATAGAACAAAAGTAGTTATTTTAGGGTTTTCATTTTTAAACTATTAACAAAATTCTGATCTTCATGTAAATAACTTATAGAACAGAAGTAGTTAATTTAGAGTTTTTAATTTTAAACTATTAACAAAATTCTGATATTCAAGTAAATAACTTAAGGAACTAAAGTATTAGTTAGAAGATTTTGATTTTACATTGCTACAAAATTCTGTTCTTCAAGTAAATAACTTGTAGAACAGAAGTAGTTAATTTAGAGTTTTTAATTTTAAACTATTAACAAAATGCAGATCTCCAAGTAAATAACTTATAGAACAAAAGTAGTTATTTTAGGGTTTTCATTTTTAAACTATTAACAAAATTCTGATCTTCATGTAAATAACTTATAGAACAGAAGTAGCTAATTTAGAGTTTTTAATTTTAAACTATTAACAAAATGCAAATCTTCAAGTAAATAACTTATAGAACAAAAGTAGTTATTTTAGGGTTTTCAATTTTAAACTATTAGCAAAATTCTGATCTTCAAGTAAATAACTTATAGAACAAAAGTAGTTATTTTAGGGTTTTCAATTTTAAACTATTAACAAAATACTGATCTTCATGTAAATAACTTATAGAACAAAAGTAGTTATTTTAGGGTATTCAATTTTAAACTATTAACAAAATTCTGATCTTCAAGTAAATAACTTAAGGAACTAAAGTATTAGTTAGAATATTTTGATTTTAAATTGCTACAAAATTTTGTTCTACAAGTAAATAACTTATAGAACAAAAGTAGTTATTTTAGAGTTTTCAATTTTAAACTATTAACAATATTCTGATCTTCAAGTAAATAACTTATAGAACAGAAGTAGTTAATTTAGAGTTTTTAATTTTAAACTGTTAACAAAATGCAGATCTTCAAGTAAATAACTTATAGAACAAAAGTAGTTATTTTAGAGTTTTCAATTTTAAACTATTAACAAAATACTGATCTTCATGTAAATAACTTAAAGAACTAAAGTATTAGTTTGAAGACTTCGATTTTAAATTGTCTACAAATTTCTGTTCTTTAAGTAAATAAATAAAAGAACAAAAGTAGTTAGATTATAGCTTTAATTTTAAACTATTAACAAAATGCAGATCTTCAAGTAAATAACTTATAGAAAAAAGTAGTTATTTTAGGGTTTTCAATTTTAAACTATTAGCAAAATTCTGATCTTCAAGTAAATAACTTATAGAACAGAAGTAGTTAATTTAGAGTTTTTAATTTTAAACTATTAAAAAAATGCAGATCTTCAAGTAAATAACTTATAGAACAAAAGTAGTTATTTTAGGGTTTTCAATTTTAAACTATTAACAAAATACTGATCTTCATATACTTAACTTATAGAACAGAAGTAGTTAATTTAGAGTTTTTAATTTTAAACTATTAACAAAATGCAGATCTTCAAGTAAATAACTTATAGAACAAAAGTATTTATTTTAGGGTTTTCAATTTTAAACTATTAGCAAAATTCTGATCTTCAAGTAAATAACTTAAAGAACTAAAGTATTAGTTAGAAGATTTTGATTTTACATTGCTACAAAATTCTGTTCTTCAAGTAAATAACTTATAGAACAAAAGTAGTTATTTTAGGGTTTTCAATTTTAAACTATTAACAAAATACTGATCTTCATGTAAATAACTTATAGAACAGAAGTAGTTAATTTAGAGTTTTTAATTTTAAACTATTAACAAAATGCAGATCTTCAAGTAAATAACTTATAGAACAAAAGTAGTTATTTTAGGGTTTTCAATTTTAAACTATTAACAAAATTCTGATCTTCAAGTAAATAACTTAAGGAACTAAAGTATTAGTTAGAAGACTTTGATTTTAAATTGCTACAATATTCTGATCTTCAAGTAAATAACTTATAGAACAGAAGTAGTTATTTTAGGGTTTTCAATTTTAAACTATTAACAAAATACTGATCTTCATGTAAATAACTTATAGAACAGAAGTAGTTAATTTAGAGTTTTTAATTTTAAACTATTAACAAAATGCAGATCTTCAAGTAAATGACTTATAGAACAAAAGTAGTTATTTTAGGGTTTTCAATTTTAAACTATTAGCAAAATTCTGATCTTCAAGTAAATAACTTAAAGATCTAAAGTATTAGTTAGAAGATTTTGATTTTACATTGCTACAAAATTCTGTTCTTCAAGTAAATAACTTATAGAACAAAAGTAGTTATTTTAGAGTTTTCAATTTTAAACTATTAACAATATTCTGATCTTCAAGTAAATAACTTATAGAACAGAAGTAGTTAATTTAGAGTTTTTCATTTTAAACTATTAACAAAATGCAGATCCTCAAGTAAATAACTTATAGAACAAAAGTAGTTAATTTAGAGTTTTTAATTTTAAACTATTAACAAAATTCTGTTCTTCAAGTAAATAACTTATAGAACAAAAGTAGTTATTTTAGAGTTTTCAATTTTAAACTATTAACAAAATTCTGATCTTCAAGTAAATAACTTAAGGAACTAAAGTATTAGTTAGAATATTTTGATTTTAAATTGCTACAAAATTTTGTTCTACAAGTAAATAACTTATAGAACAAAAGTAGTTATTCTAGAGTTTTCAATTTTAAACTATTAACAAAATGCAGATCCTCAAGTAAATAACTTATAGAACAAAAGTAGTTAATTTAGAGTTTTTAATTATAAACTGTTAACAAAATGCAGATCTTCAAGTAAATAACTTATAGAACAAAAGTAGTTATTTTAGAGTTTTCAATTTTAAACTATTAACAAAATACTGATCTTCATGTAAATAACTTAAAGAACTAAAGTATTAGTTTGAAGACTTCGATTTTAAATTGTCTACAAATTTCTGTTCTTTAAGTAAATAAATAAAAGAACAAAAGTTGTTAGATTATAGCTTTAATTTTAAACTATTAACAAAATGCAGATCTTCAAGTAAATAACTTATAGAAAAAAGTAGTTATTTTAGGGTTTTCAATTTTAAACTATTAGCAAAATTCTGATCTTCAAGTAAATAACTTATAGAACAGAAGTAGTTAATTTAGAGTTTTTAATTTTAAACTATTAACAAAATGCAGATCTTCAAGTAAATAACTTATAGAACAAAAGTAGTTATTTTAGGGTTTTCAATTTTAAACTATTAACAAAATTCTGATCTTCAAGTAAATAACTTAAGGAACTAAAGTATTAGTTAGAAGACTTTGATTTTAAATTGCTACAATATTCTGATCTTCAAGTAAATAACTTATAGAACAGAAGTAGTTATTTTAGGGTTTTCAATTTTAAACTATTAACAAAATACTGATCTTCATGTAAATAACTTATAGAACAGAAGTAGTTAATTTAGAGTTTTTAATTTTAAACTATTAACAAAATGCAGATCTTCAAGTAAATAACTTATAGAACAAAAGTAGTTATTTTAGGGTTTTCAATTTTAAACTATTAGCAAAATTCTGATCTTCAAGTAAATAACTTAAAGAACTAAAGTATTAGTTAGAAGATTTTGATTTTACATTGCTACAAAATTCTGTTCTTCAAGTAAATAACTTATAGAACAAAAGTAGTTATTTTAGAGTTTTCAATTTTAAACTATTAACAATATTCTGATCTTCAAGTAAATAACTTATAGAACAGAAGTAGTTAATTTAGAGTTTTTAATTTTAAACTATTAACAAAATGCAGATCCTCAAGTAAATAACTTATAGAACAAAAGTAGTTAATTTAGAGTTTTTAATTTTAAACTATTAACAAAATTCTGTTCTTCAAGTAAATAACTTATAGAACAAAAGTAGTTATTTTAGAGTTTTCAATTTTAAACTATTAACAAAATTCTGATCTTCAAGTAAATAACTTAAGGAACTAAAGTATTAGTTAGAAGATTTTGATTTTAAATTGCTACAAAATTCTGTTCTTCAAGTAAATAACTTATAGAACAAAAGTAGTTATTTTAGAGTTTTCAATTTTAAACTATTAACATCATTCTGATCTTCAAGTAAATAGCTTATAGAACAGAAGTAGTTAATTTAGAGTTTTTAATGTTAAACTATTAACAAAATGCAAATCTTCAAGTAAATAACTTATAGAACAAAAGTAGTTATTTTAGGGTTTTCAATTTTAATCTATTAACAAAATTCTGATCTTCAAGTAAATAACTTAAGGAACTAAAGTATTAGTTAGAAGATATTGATTTTAAATTGCTACAAAATTCTGTTCTTCAAGTAAATAACTTATAGAACAAAAGTAGTTATTTTAGAGTTTTCAATTTTAAACTATTAACAAAATTCTGATCTTCATGTAAATAACTTATAGAACAGAAGTAGTTAATTTAGAGTTTTTAATTTTAACCTATTAACAAAATTCTGATCTTCAAGTAAATAACTTATAGAACAGAAGTAGTTAATTTAGAGTTTTCAATTTTAAACTATTAACAATATTCTGATCTTCATGTAAATAACTTATAGAACAGAAGTAGTTAATTTAGAGTTTTTAATTTTAAACTATTAACAAAATGCAGATCTTCAAGTAAATAACTTATAGAACAAAAGTAGTTATTTTAGGGTTTTCAATTTTAAACTATTAGCAAAATTCTGATCTTCAAGTAAATAACTTAAAGAACTAAAGTATTAGTTAGAAGATTTTGATTTTACATTGCTACACAATTCTGTTCTTCAAGTAAATAACTTATAGAACAAAAGTAATTATTTTAGAGTTTTCAATTTTAAACTATTAACAATATTCTGATCTTCATGTAAATAACTTATAGAACAGAAGTAGTTAATTTAGAGTTTTTAATTTTAAACTATTAACAAAATGCAGATCTTCAAATAAATAACTTATAGAACAAAAGTAGTTATTTTAGGGTTTTCAATTTTAAACTATTAACAAAATTCTGATCTTCAAGTAAATAACTTAAGGAATCAAAGTATTAGTTTGAAGATTATGATTTTAAATTGTCTACATATTTCTGTTCTTTAAGTAATTAACTAAAAGAACAAAAGTAGTTAGATTATAGCTTTAATTTTAAACTATTAACAAAATGCAGATCTTCAACTAAATAACTTATAGAACAAAAGAAGTTATTTTAAGGTTTTCAATTTTAAACTATTAACAAAATTCTGATCTTCATGTAAATAACTTATAGAACAGAAGTAGTTAATTTAGAGTTTTTAATTTTAAATTATTAACAAAATGCAGATCTTCAAGTAAATAACTTAAAGAACTAAAGTATTAGTGTGAAGATTTCGATTTTAAATTGTCTACAAATTTCTGTTCTTTAAGTAAATAACATATAGAACAGAAGTAGTTAATTTAGAGTTTTTAATTTAAACTATTAACAAAACGCAGATCTTCAAGTAAATAACTTATAGACAAAAGTAGTTATTTTAGGGTTTTCAATTTTAAACTATTAGCAAAATTCTGATCTTCAAGTAAATAACTTATAGAACAAAAGTAGTTATTTTAGAGTTTTCAATTTTAAACTATTAACAGTATTCTGATCTTCAAGTAAATAACTTATAGAACAGAAGTAGTTAATTTAGAGTTTTTAATTTTAAACTATTAACAAAATGCAGATCTTCAAGTAAATAACTTATAGAACAAAAGTAGTTATTTTAGGGTTTTCAATTTTAAACTATTAACAAAATTCTGATTTTCATGTAAATAACTTATAGAACAGAAGTAGTTAATTTAGAGTTTTTAATTTTAAACTATTAACAAAATGCAGATCTTCAAGTAAATAACTTATAGAACAAAAGTAGTTATTTTAGGGTTTTCAATTTTAAACTATTAACAAAATTCTGATCTTCATGTAAATAACTTATAGAACAGAAGTAGTTAATTTAGAGTTTTTAATTTTAAGCTATTAACAAAATTCTGATCTTCAAGTAAATAACTTAAGGAACTAAAGTATTAGTTAGAAGATTTTGATTTTAAATTGCTACAAAATTCTGTTCTTCAAGTAAATAACTTATAGAACAAAAGTAGTTATTTTAGAGTTTTCAATTTTAAACTATTAACAACATTCTGATCTTCAAGTAAATAACTTATAGAACAGAAGTAGTTAATTTAGAGTTTTTAATTATAAGTATTAACAAATTGCAGATCTTCAAGTAAATAACTTAAAGAACTAAAGTATTAGTTTGAAGATCTCGATTTTAATTTGTCTACAAATTTCTGTTCTTTAAGTAAAAAACTAAAAGAACAAAAGTAGTTAGTATATAGCTTTAATTTGAAACTATTAACAAAATAGTGATTTTCAAATAAATAACTTATAGACCAGAAGTAGTTAACTTAGAGTTTTTAATTTTAAACTATTATCAAAATGCAGATCTTCAAGTAAATAACTTATAGAACAAAAGTAGTTATTTTAGGGTTTTCAATTTTAAACTATTAACAAAATTCTGATCTTCATGTAAATAACTTGTAGAACAGAAGTAGTTAATTTAGAGTTTTTAATTTTAAGCTATTAACAAAATTCTGATCTTCAAGTAAATAACTTAAGGAACTAAAGTATTAGTTAGAAGATTTTGATTTTAAATTGCTACAAAATTCTGTTTTTCAAGTAAATAACTTATAGAACAAAAGTAGTTATTTTAGCGTTTTCAATTTTAAACTATTAACAAAATTCTGATCTTCATGTAAATAACTTAAAGAACTAAAGTATTAGTTTGAAGATCTCGATTTTAATTTGTCTACAAATTTCTGTTCTTTAAGTAAAAAACTAAAAGAACAAAAGTAGTTAGTTTATAGCTTTAATTTGAAACTATTAACAAAATAGTGATTTTCAAATAAATAACTTATAGACCAGAAGTAGTTAACTTAGAGTTTTTAATTTTAAACTATTATCAAAATGCAGATCTTCAAGTAAATAACTTATAGAACAAAAGTAGTTATTTTAGCGTTTTCAATTTTAAACTATTAACAAAATTCTGATCTTCATGTAAATAACTTATAAAACAGAAGTAGTTAATTTAGAGTTTTTAATTTTAAACTATTAACAAAATGCAGATCTTCAAGTAAATAACTTATAGAACAAAAGTAGTTATTTTAGGGTTTTCAATTTTAAACTATTAACAAAATTCTGATCTTCATGTAAATAACTTATAGAACAGAAGTAGTTAATTTAGAGTTTTTAATTTTAAACTATTAACAAAATGCAGATCTTCAAGTAAATAACTTATAGAACAAAAGTAGTTATTTTAGAGTTTTCAATTTTAAACTATTAACAACATTCTGATCTTCAAGTAAATAACTTATAGAACAGAAGTAGTTAATTTAGAGTTTTTAATTTTAAACTATTAACAAAATGCAGATCTTCAAGTAAATAACTTAAAGAACTAAAGTATTAGTTTGAAGATCTCGATTTTACTTTGTCAACAAATTTCTGTTCTATAAGTAAAAAACTAAAAGAACAAAAGTAGTTAGTTTATAGCTTTAATTTGAAACTATTAACAAAATAGTGATTTTCAAATAAATAACTTATAGACCAGAAGTAGTTAACTTAGAGTTTTTAATTTTAAACTATTATCAAAATGCTGAATTTCAAGTAAATAACTTATAGAACAGAAGTAGTTAATTTAGAGTTTTTAATTTTAAACTAATAACAAAATGCAGATCTTCAAGTAAATAACTTATAGAACAAAAGTAATTATTTTAGGGTTTTCAATTTTAAACTATTAACAATATTCTGATCTTCAAGTAAATAACTTATAGAACAGAAGTGGTAAATTTAGAGTTTTTAATTTTAAACTATTAACAAAATGCAGAACTTCAAGTAAATAACTTATAGAACAAAAATAGTTATTTTAGGGTTTTCAATTTTAAACTATTAGCAAAATTCTAATCTTCAAGTAAATAATTTAAAGAACTAAAGTATTAGTTAGAAGATTTTGATTTTACATTGCAACAAAATTCTGTTCTTCAAGTAAATAACTTATAAAACAAAAGTAGTTATTTTAGAGTTTTCAATTTTAAACTATTAACAGTATTCTGATCTTCAAGTAAATAACTTATAGAACAGAAGTAGTTAATTTAGAGTTTTTAATTTTAAACTATTAACAAAATGCAGATCTTCAAGTAAATAACTTATAGAACAAAAGTAGTTATTTTAGGGTTTTCAATTTTAAACTATTAACAAAATTCTGATCTTCATGTAAATAATTTATAGAACAGAAGTAGTTAATTTAGAGTTTTTAATTTTAAGCTATTAACAAAATTCTGATCTTCAAGTAAATAACTTAAGGAACTAAAGTATTAGTTAGAAGATTTTGATTTCAAATTGCTACAAAATTCTGTTCTTCAAGTAAATAACTTATAGAACAAAAGCAGTTATTTTAGAGTTTTCAATTTTAAACTATTAACTATATTCTGATCTTCAAGTAAATAACTTATAGAACAGAAGTAGTTAATTTAGAGTTTTTAATTTTAAACTATTAACAAAATGCAGATCTTCAAGTAAATAACTTATAGAACAAAAATAGTTATTTTAGGGTTTTCAATTTTAAACTATTAACAAAATTCTGATCTTTAAGTAAATAACTTAAAGAACTAAAGTATTAGTTTGAAGATCTCGATTTTAAATTGCTACAAATTTCTGTTCTTTAAGTAAAAAACTAAAAGAACAAAAGTAGTTAGTTTATAGCTTTATAATTTGAAACTATTAAAAAAATAGTGATTTTCAAATAAATAACTTATAGACCAGAAGTAGTTAACTTAGAGTTTTTAATTTTAAACTATTAACAAAATGCTGATCTTCAAGTAAATAACTTATAGAACAGAAGTAGTTAATTTAGAGTTTTTAATTTTAAACTAATAACAAAATGCAGATCTTCAAGTAAATAACTTATAGAACAAAAGTAATTATTTTAGGGTTTTCAATTTTAAACTATTAACAATATTCTGATCTTCAAGTAAATAACTTATAGAACAGAAGTGGTTAATTTAGAGTTTTTAATTTTATGCTATTAACAAAATGCAGATCTTCAAGTAAATAACTTATAGAACAAAAATAGTTATTTTAGGGTTTTCAATTTTAAACTATTAACAAAATACTGATCTTCATGAAATTAACTTATAGAACAGAAGTAGTTAATTTAGAGTTTTTAATTTTATACTATTAACAAAATGCAGATCTTCAAGTAAATAACTTAAGGAATCAAAGTATTAGTTTGAAGATTGTGATTTTAAATTGTCTACATAATTCTGTTCTTTAAGTAATTAACTAAAAGAACAAAAGTAGTTAGATTATAGCTTTAATTTTAAACTATTAACAAAATGCAGATCTTCAAGTAAATAACTTATAGAACAAAAGAAGTTATTTTAAGGTTTTCAATATTAAACTATTAACAAAATTCTGATCTTCATGTAAATAACTTATAGAACAGAAGTAGTTAATTTAGAGTTTTTAATTTTAAACTATTAACAAAATGCAGATCTTCAAGTAAATAACTTAAAGAACTAAAGTATTAGTGTGAAGATTTCGATTTTAAATTGTCTACAAATTTCTGTTCTTTATGTAAATAACATATAGAACAGAAGTAGTTAATTTAGAGTTTTGAATTTTAAACTATTAACAAAATGCAGATCTTCAAGTAAATAACTTATAGAACAAGAGTAGTTATTTTAATGTTTTCAATTTTAAACTATTAGCAAAATTCTGATCTTCAAGTAAATAATTTAAAGAACTAAAGTATTAGTTAGAAGATTTTGATTTTACATTGCTACAAAATTCTGTTCTTCAAGTAAATAACTTATAGAACAAAAGTAGTTATTTTAGAGTTTTCAATTTTAAACTATTAACAGTATTCTGATCTTCAAGTAAATAACTTATAGAACAGAAGTAGTTAATTTATAGTTTTTAATTTTAAACTATTAACAAAATGCAGATCTTCAAGTAAATAACTTATAGAACAAAAGTAGTTATTTTAGGGTTTTCAATTTTAAACTATTAACAAAATTCTGATCTTCATGTAAATAACTTATAGAACAGAAGTAGTTAATTTAGAGTTTTTAATTTTAAGCTATTACCAAAATTCTGATCTTCAAGTAAATAACTTAAGGAACTAAAGTATTAGTTAGAAGATTTTGATTTTAAATTGCTACAAAATTCTGTTCTTCAAGTAAATAACTTATAGAACAGAAGTAGTTAATTTAGAGTTTTTAATTTTAAACTATTAACAAAATGCAGATCTTCAAGTAAATAACTTAAAGAACTAAAGTATTAGTTTGAAGATCTCGATTTTAATTTGTCTACAAATTTCTGTTCTTTAAGTAAAAAACAAAAAGAACAAGTAATTTGAAACTATTAACAAAATAGTGATTTTCAAATAAATAACTTATAGACCAGAAGTAGTTAACTTAGAGTTTTTAATTTTAAACTATTATCAAAATGCAGATCTTCAAGTAAATAAATTATAGAACAAAAGTAGTTATTTTAGGGTTTTCAATTTTAAACTATTAACAAAATTCTGATCTTCATGTAAATAACTTATAGAACAGAAGTAGTTAATTTAGAGTTTTTAATTTTAAACTATTAACAAAATGCAGATCTTCAAGTAAATAACTTATAGAACAAAAGTAGTTATTTTAGGGTTTTCAATTTTAAACTATTAACAAAATTCTGATCTTCATGTAAATAACTTATAGAACAGAAGTAGTTAATTTAGAGTTTTTAATTTTAAACTATTAACAAAATGCAGATCTTCAAGTAAATAACTTATAGAACAAAAGTAGTTATTTTAGAGTTTTCAATTTTAAACTATTAACAACATTCTGATCTTCAAGTAAATAACTTATAGAACAGAAGTAGTTAATTTAGAGTTTTTAATTTTAAACTATTAACAAAATGCAGATCTTCAAGTAAGAAACTTAAAGAACTAAAGTATTAGTTTGAAGATCTCGATTTTAATTTGTCTACAAATTTCTGTTCTTTAAGTAAAAAACTAAAAGAACAAAAGTAGTTAGTTTATTTATTTTTTTTTTTTATAGTTAAATGATTTAAATATACAATATAATTTAACTAATGAAAGTTAGTTATAAATACAAATTTAACAAAATATTAAACACTTTATAACATTAAAGATTAATTGTAGCCGAGAGGCAAAGCTGCTCCATCGTCAAAACCTAGTAATTCTTCACTAGGTCTCCATTTCATTCTAGCGCCTCGTATGCACATACTAGATGCACGTATAATGGCAAACGCTAATCGCGCCCTTAGTTAAGTAGTTAGTTTATAGCTTTAATTTGAAACTATTAACAAAATAGTGATTTTCAAATAAATAACTTATAGACCAGAAGTAGTTAACTTAGAGTTTTTAATTTTAAACTATTATCAAAATGCTGAATTTCAAGTAAATAACTTATAGAACAGAAGTAGTTAATTTAGAGTTTTTAATTTTAAACTAATAACAAAATGCAGATCTTCAAGTAAATAACTTATAGAACAAAAGTAATTATTTTAGTGTTTTCAATTATAAACTATTAACAATATTCTGATCTTCAAGTAAATAACTTATAGAACAGAAGTGGTTAATTTAGAGTTTTTAATTTTAAACTATTAACAAAATGCAGAACTTCAAGTAAATAACTTATAGAACAAAAATAGTTATTTTAGGGTTTTCAATTTTAAACTATTAGCAAAATTCTAATCTTCAAGTAAATAACTTAAAGAACTAAAGTATTAGTTAGAAGATTTTGATTTTACATTGCTACAAAATTCTGTTCTTCAAGTAAATAACTTATAAAACAAAAGTAGTTATTTTAGAGTTTTCAATTTTAAACTATTAACAGTATTCTGATCTTCAAGTAAATAACTTATAGAACAGAAGTAGTTAATTTAGAGTTTTTAATTTAAAACTATTAACAAAATGCAGATCTTCAAGTAAATAACTTATAGAACAAAAGTAGTTATTTTAGGGTTTTCAATTTTAAACTATTAACAAAATTCTGATCTTCATGTAAATAACTTATTGAACAGAAGTAGTTAATTTAGAGTTTTTAATTTTAAACTATTAACAAAATCCAGATCTTCAAGTAAATAACTTATAGAACAAAAATAGTAATTTTAGGGTTTTCAATTTTAAACTATTAACAAAATTCTGATCTTCAAGTAAATAACTTAAAGAACTAAAGTATTAGTTTGAAGACTTCGATTTTAAATTGTCTACAAATTTCTGTTCTTTAAGTAAATAACTAAAAGAACAAAAGTAGTTAGATTATAGCTTTAATTTTAAACTATTAACAAAATGCAGATCTTCAAGTAAATAACTTATAGAACAAAAGTAGTTATTTTAGGGTTTTTAATTTTAAACTATTAGCAAAATTCTGATCTTCATGTAAATAACTTAAAGAACTAAAGTATTAGTTAGAAGATTTTGATTTTACATTGCTACAAAATTCTGTTCTTCAAGTAAATAACTTATAGAACAAAAGTAGTTATTTTAGAGTTTTCAATTTTGAACTATTAACAGTATTCTGATCTTCAAGTAATTAACTTATAGAACAGAAGTAGTTAATTTAGAGTTTTTAATTTTAAACTATTAACAAAATGCAGATCTTTAAGTAAATAACTTATAGAACAAAAGCAGTTATTTTAGGGTTTTCAATTTTAAACTATTAACAAAATTCTGATCTTCATGTAAATAACTTATAGAACAGAAGTAGTTAATTTATTAATTAGTTAATTAAGTAAATAACTTAAGGAACTAAAGTATTAGTTAGAAGATTTTGATTTTAAATTGCTACAAAATTCTGTTCTTCAAGTAAATAACTTATATAAATATAATATCAGTAATGAGCTAAGTTAACAATAAATCAAACAATAAATAAATAAATATTAGTTTGATTTATTGTTAACTTAGCTCATTACTGATATTATATTTATATAAATTTTCAAGAGCTAATAATTCTAATTATTTATTAAATAACTTATAGAACAAAAGTAGTTATTTTAGAGTTTTCAATTTTAAACTATTAACAAAATTCTGATCTTCAAGTAAATAACTTAAAGAACTAAAGTATTAGTTTGAAGATCTCGATTTTAAATTGTCTACAAATTTCTGTTCTTTAATTAAAAAACTAAAAGAACAAAAGTAGTTAGTTTATAGCTTTAATTTGAAACTATTAACAAAATAGTGATTTTCAAATAAATAACTTATAGACCAGAAGTAGTTAACTTAGAGTTTTTAATTTTAAACTATTAACAAAATGCTGATTTTCAAGTAAATAACTTATAGAACAGAAGTAGTTAATTTAGAGTTTTTAATTTTAAACTAATAACAAAATGCAGATCTTCAAGTAAATAACTTATAGAACAAAAGTAATTATTTTAGGGTTTTCAATTTTAAACTATTAACAATATTCTGATCTTCAAGTAAATAACTTATAGAACAGAAGTGGTTAATTTAGAGTTTTTAATTTTAAACTATTAACAAAATGCAGATCTTCAAGTAAATAACTTATAGAACAAAAATAGTTATTTTAGGGTTTTCAATTTTAAACTATTAACAAAATTCTGATCTTCAAGTAAATAACTTAAAGAACTAAAGTATTAGTTTGAAGATCTCAATTTTAAATTGTCTACAAATTTCTGTTCTTTAAGTAAAAAACTAAAAGAACAAAAGTAGTTAGTTTATAGCTTTAATTTGAAACTATTAACAAAATAGTGATTTTCAAATAAATAACTTATAGAACAGAAGTAGTTAATTTAGAGTTTTTAATGTTAAACTATTAACAAAATGCAAATCTTCAAGTAAATATAGAACAGATTCTGATATAGAACAGATTCTGGTCTTCAAGTAAATAACTTAAAGAACTAAAGTATTAGTTAGAAGATTTTGATTTTACATTGCTACAAAATTCTGTTCTTCAAGTAAATAACTTATAGAACAAAAGTAGTTATTTTAGAGTTTTCAATTTTGAACTATTAACAGTATTCTGATCTTCAAGTAATCAACTTATAGAACAGAAGTAGTTAATTTAGAGTTTTTAATTTTAAACTATTAACAAAATGCAGATCTTCAAGTAAATAACTTAAAGAACTAAAGTATTAGTTTGAAGATCTCGATTTTAATTTGTCTACAAATTTCTGTTCTTTAAGTAAAAAACTAAAAGAACAAAAGTAGTTAGTTTATAGCTTTAATTTGAAACTATTAACAAAATAGTGATTTTCAAATAAATAACTTATAGACCAGAAGTAGTTAACTTAGAGTTTTTAATTTTAAACTATTATCAAAATGCAGATCTTCAAGTAAATAAATTATAGAACAAAAGTAGTTATTTTAGGGTTTTCAATTTTAAACTATTAACAAAATTCTGATCTTCATGTAAATAACTTATAGAACAGAAGTAGTTAATTTAGAGTTTTTAATTTTAAACTATTAACAAAATGCAGATCTTCAAGTAAATAACTTATAGAACAAAAGTAGTTATTTTAGGGTTTTCAATTTTAAACTATTAACAAAATTCTGATCTTCATGTAAATAACTTATAGAACAGAAGTAGTTAATTTAGAGTTTTTAATTTTAAACTATTAACAAAATGCAGATCTTCAAGTAAATAACTTATAGAACAAAAGTAGTTATTTTAGAGTTTTCAATTTTAAACTATTAACAACATTCTGATCTTCAAGTAAATAACTTATAGAACAGAAGTAGTTAATTTAGAGTTTTTAATTTTAAACTATTAACAAAATGCAGATCTTCAAGTAAATAACTTAAAGAACTAAAGTATTAGTTTGAAGATCTCGATTTTAATTTGTCTACAAATTTCTGTTCTTTAAGTAAAAAACTAAAAGAACAAAAGTAGTTAGTTTATTTATTTTTTTTTTATAGTTAAATGATTTAAATATACAATATAATTTAACTAATGAAAGTTAGTTATAAATACAAATTTAACAAAATATTAAACACTTTATAACATTAAAGATTAATTGTAGCCGAGAGGCAAAGCTGCTCCATCGTCAAAACCTAGTAATTCTTCACTAGGTCTCCATTTCATTCTAGCGCCTCGTATGCACATACTAGATGCACGTATAATGGCAAACGCTAATCGCGCCCTTAGTTAAGTAGTTAGTTTATAGCTTTAATTTGAAACTATTAACAAAATAGTGATTTTCAAATAAATAACTTATAGACCAGAAGTAGTTAACTTAGAGTTTTTAATTTTAAACTATTATCAAAATGCTGAATTTCAAGTAAATAACTTATAGAACAGAAGTAGTTAATTTAGAGTTTTTAATTTTAAACTAATAACAAAATGCAGATCTTCAAGTAAATAACTTATAGAACAAAAGTAATTATTTTAGGGTTTTCAATTTTAAACTATTAACAATATTCTGATCTTCAAGTAAATAACTTATAGAACAGAAGTGGTTAATTTAGAGTTTTTAATTTTAAACTATTAACAAAATGCAGAACTTCAAGTAAATAACTTATAGAACAAAAATAGTTATTTTAGGGTTTTCAATTTTAAACTATTAGCAAAATTCTAATCTTCAAGTAAATAACTTAAAGAACTAAAGTATTAGTTAGAAGATTTTGATTTTACATTGCTACAAAATTCTGTTCTTCAAGTAAATAACTTATAAAACAAAAGTAGTTATTTTAGAGTTTTCAATTTTAAACTATTAACAGTATTCTGATCTTCAAGTAAATAACTTATAGAACAGAAGTAGTTAATTTAGAGTTTTTAATTTTAAACTATTAACAAAATGCAGATCTTCAAGTAAATAACTTATAGAACAAAAGTAGTTATTTTAGGGTTTTCAATTTTAAACTATTAACAAAATTCTGATCTTCATGTAAATAACTTATTGAACAGAAGTAGTTAATTTAGAGTTTTTAATTTTAAACTATTAACAAAATCCAGATCTTCAAGTAAATAACTTATAGAACAAAAATAGTAATTTTAGGGTTTTCAATTTTAAACTATTAACAAAATTCTGATCTTCAAGTAAATAACTTAAAGAACTAAAGTATTAGTTTGAAGACTTCGATTTTAAATTGTCTACAAATTTCTGTTCTTTAAGTAAATAACTAAAAGAACAAAAGTAGTTAGATTATAGCTTTAATTTTAAACTATTAACAAAATGCAGATCTTCAAGTAAATAACTTATAGAACAAAAGTAGTTATTTTAGGGTTTTCAATTTTAACTATTAGCAAAATTCTGATCTTCATGTAAATAACTTAAAGAACTAAAGTATTAGTTAGAAGATTTTGATTTTACATTGCTACAAAATTCTGTTCTTCAAGTAAATAACTTATAGAACAAAAGTAGTTATTTTAGAGTTTTCAATTTTGAACTATTAACAGTATTCTGATCTTCAAGTAATTAACTTATAGAACAGAAGTAGTTAATTTAGAGTTTTTAATTTTAAACTATTAACAAAATGCAGATCTTTAAGTAAATAACTTATAGAACAAAAGTAGTTATTTTAGGGTTTTCAATTTTAAACTATTAACAAAATTCTGATCTTCATGTAAATAACTTATAGAACAGAAGTAGTTAATTTAGAGTTTTTAATTTTAAACTATTAACAAAATGCAGATCTTCAAGTAAATAACTTATAGAACAAAAGTAGTTATTTTAGGGTTTTCAATTTTAAACTATTAACAAAATTCTGATCTTCATGTAAATAACTTATAGAACAGAAGTAGTTAATTTAGTAATTAGTTAATTAAGTAAATAACTTAAGGAACTAAAGTATTAGTTAGAAGATTTTGATTTTAAATTGCTACAAAATTCTGTTCTTCAAGTAAATAACTTATATAAATATAATATCAGTAATGAGCTAAGTTAACAATAAATCAAACAATAAATAAATAAATATTAGTTTGATTTATTGTTAACTTAGCTCATTACTGATATTATATTTATATAAATTTTCAAGAGCTAATAATTCTAATTATTTATTAAATAACTTATAGAACAAAAGTAGTTATTTTAGAGTTTTCAATTTTAAACTATTAACAAAATTCTGATCTTCAAGTAAATAACTTAAAGAACTAAAGTATTAGTTTGAAGATCTCGATTTTAAATTGTCTACAAATTTCTGTTCTTTAATTAAAAAACTAAAAGAACAAAAGTAGTTAGTTTATAGCTTTAATTTGAAACTATTAACAAAATAGTGATTTTCAAATAAATAACTTATAGACCAGAAGTAGTTAACTTAGAGTTTTTAATTTTAAACTATTAACAAAATGCTGATTTTCAAGTAAATAACTTATAGAACAGAAGTAATTATTTTAGGGTTTTCAATTTTAAACTATTAACAATATTCTGATCTTCAAGTAAATAAATTATAGAACAGGAGTGGTTAATTTAGAGTTTTTAATTTTAAACTATTAACAAAATGCAGATCTTCAAGTAAATAACTTATAGAACAAAAATAGTTATTTTAGGGTTTTTAATGTTAAACTATTAACAAAATTCTGATCTTCAAGTAAATAACTTAAAGAACTAAAGTATTAGTTTGAAGATTTCGATTTTAAATTGTCTACAAATTTCTGTTCTTTAAGTAAAAAACTAAAAGAACAAAAGTAGTTAGTTTATAGCTTTAATTTGAAACTATTAACAAAATAGTGATTTTCAAATAAATAACTTATAGAACAGAAGTAGTTAATTTAGAGTTTTTAATGTTAAACTATTAACAAAATGCAAATCTTCAAGTAAATAACTTATAGAACAAATGTAGGTATTTTAGGGTTTTCAATTTTAAACTATTAACAAAATTCTGATCTTCAAGTAAATAACTTATAGAACAGAAGTAGTTAATTTAGAGTTTTTAATTTTAAACTATTAACAAAATGCAGATCTTCAAGTAAATAACTTATAGAACAAAAGTAGTTATTTTAGAGTTTTCTATTTTAAACTATTAACAACATTCTGATCTTCAAGTAAATAACTTATAGAACAGAAGTAGTTAATTTAGAGTTTTTAATTTTAAACTATTAACAAAATCCAGATCTTCAAGTAAATAACTTATAGAACAAAAATAGTAATTTTAGGGTTTTCAATTTTAAACTATTAACAAAATTCTGATCTTCAAGTAAATAACTTAATGAACTAAAGTATTAGTTTGAAGACTTCGATTTTAAATTGTCTACAAATTTCTGTTCTTTAAGTAAATAACTAAAAGAACAAAAGTAGTTAGATTATAGCTTTAATTTTAAACTATTAACAAAATGCAGATCTTCAAGTAAATAACTTATAGAACAAAAGTAGTTATTTTAGGGTTTTCAATTTTAAACTATTAGCAAAATTCTAATCCTCAAGTAAATAACTTAAAGAACTAAAGTATTAGTTAGAAGATTTTGATTTTACATTGCTACAAAATTCTGTTCTTCAAGTAAATAACTTATAAAACAAAAGTAGTTATTTTAGAGTTTTCAATTTTAAACTATTAACAGTATTCTGATCTTCAAGTAAATAACTTATAGAACAGAAGTAGTTAATTTAGAGTTTTTAATTTTAAACTATTAACAAAATGCAGATCTTCAAGTAATTAACTTATAGAACAAAAGTAGTTATTTTAGAGTTTTCTATTTTAAACTATTAACACCATTCTGATCTTCAAGTAAATAACTTATAGAACAGAAGTAGTTAATTTAGAGTTTTTAATTTTAAACTATTAACAAAATCCAGATCTTCAAGTAAATAACTTATAGAACAAAAATAGTTATTTTAGGGTTTTCAATTTTAAACTATCAACAAAATTCTGATCTTCAAGTAAATAACTTAAAGAACTAAAGTATTAGTTTGAAGATCTCGATTTTAAATTGTCTACAAATTTCTGTTCTTTAAGTAAAAAACTAAAAGAACAAAAGTAGTTAGTTTATAGCTTTAATTTGAAACTATTAACAAAATAGTGATTTTCAAATAAATAACTTATAGACCAGAAGTAGTTAACTTAGAGTTTTTAATTTTAAACTATTAACAAAATGCTGATTCTCAAGTAAATAACTTATAGAACAGAAGTAGTTAATTTAGAGTTTTTAATTTTAAACTAATAACAAAATGCAGATCTTCAAGTAAATAACTTATAGAACAAAAGTAATTATTTTAGGGTTTTCAATTTTAAACTATTAACAATATTCTGATCTTCAAGTAAATAACTTATAGAACAGAAGTGGTTAATTTAGAGTTTTTAATTTTAAACTAATAACAAAATGCAGATCTTCAAGTAAATAACTTATAGAACAAAAATAGTTATTTTAGGGTTTTCAATTTTAAACTATTAACAAAATTCTGATCTTCAAGTAAATAACTTAAAGAACTAAAGTATTAGTTTGAAGATCTCGATTTTAAATTGTCTACAAATTTCTGTTCTTTAAGTAAAAAACTAAAAGAACAAAAGTAGTTAGTTTATAGCTTTAATTTGAAACTATTAACAAAATAGTGATTTTCAAATAAATAACTTATAGAACAGAAGTAGTTAATTTAGAGTTTTTAATGTTAAACTATTAGCAAAATTCTGATCTTCATGTAAATAACTTAAAGAACTAAAGTATTAGTTAGAAGATTTTGATTTTACATTGCTACAAAATTCTGTTCTTCAAGTAAATAACTTATAGAACAAAAGTAGTTATTTTAGAGTTTTCAATTTTGAACTATTAACAGTATTCTGATCTTCAAGTAATTAACTTATAGAACAGAAGTAGTTAATTTAGAGTTTTTAATTTTAAACTATTAACAAAATGCAGATCTTTAAGTAAATAACTTATAGAACAAAAGCAGTTATTTTAGGGTTTTCAATTTTAAACTATTAACAAAATTCTGATCTTCATGTAAATAACTTATAGAACAGAAGTAGTTAATTTATTAATTAGTTAATTAAGTAAATAACTTAAGGAACTAAAGTATTAGTTAGAAGATTTTGATTTTAAATTGCTACAAAATTCTGTTCTTCAAGTAAATAACTTATATAAATATAATATCAGTAATGAGCTAAGTTAACAATAAATCAAACAATAAATAAATAAATATTAGTTTGATTTATTGTTAACTTAGCTCATTACTGATATTATATTTATATAAATTTTCAAGAGCTAATAATTCTAATTATTTATTAAATAACTTATAGAACAAAAGTAGTTATTTTAGAGTTTTCAATTTTAAACTATTAACAAAATTCTGATCTTCAAGTAAATAACTTAAAGAACTAAAGTATTAGTTTGAAGATCTCGATTTTAAATTGTCTACAAATTTCTGTTCTTTAATTAAAAAACTAAAAGAACAAAAGTAGTTAGTTTATAGCTTTAATTTGAAACTATTAACAAAATAGTGATTTTCAAATAAATAACTTATAGACCAGAAGTAGTTAACTTAGAGTTTTTAATTTTAAACTATTAACAAAATGCTGATTTTCAAGTAAATAACTTATAGAACAGAAGTAGTTAATTTAGAGTTTTTAATTTTAAACTAATAACAAAATGCAGATCTTCAAGTAAACAACTTATAGAACAAAAGTAATTATTATAGGGTTTTCAATTTTAAACTATTAACAATATTCTGATCTTCAAGTAAATAACTTATAGAACAGAAGTGGTTAATTTAGAGTTTTTAATTTTAAACTATTAACAAAATGCAGATCTTCAAGTAAATAACTTATAGAACAAAAATAGTTATTTTAGGGTTTTCAATTTTAAACTATTAACAAAATTCTGATCTTCAAGTAAATAACTTAAAGAACTAAAGTATTAGTTTGAAGATCTCGATTTTAAATTGTCTACAAATTTCTGTTCTTTAAGTAAAAAACTAAAAGAACAAAAGTAGTTAGTTTTTAGCTTTAATTTGAAACTATTAACAAAATAGTGATTTTCAAATAAATAACTTATAGAACAGAAGTAGTTAATTTAGAGTTTTTAATGTTAAACTATTAACAAAATGCAAATCTTCAAGTAAATATAGAACAGATTCTGATATAGAACAGATTCTGGTCTTCAAGTAAATAACTTAAAGAACTAAAGTATTAGTTTGAAGACTTCGATTTTAAATTGTCTACAATTTTCTGTTCATTAAGTAAATAACTAAAAGAACAAAAGTAGTTAGATTATAGCTTTAATTTTAAACTATTAACAAAATGCAGATCTTCAAGTAAATAACTTATAGAACAAAAGTAGTTATTTTAGGGTTTTCAATTTTAAACTATTAGCAAAATTCTGATCTTCAAGTAAATAACTTAAAGAACTAAAGTATTAGTTAGAAGATTTTGATTTTACATTGCTACAAAATTCTGTTCTTCAAGTAAATAACTTATAGAACAAAAGTAGTTATTTTAGAGTTTTCAATTTTAAACTATTAACAGTATTCTGATCTTCAAGTAAATAACTTATAGAACAGAAGTAGTTAATTTAGAGTTTTTAATTTTAAACTATTAACAAAATGCAGATCTTTAAGTAAATAACTTATAGAACAAAAGTAGTTATTTTAGGGTTTTCAATTTTAAACTATTAACAAAATTCTGATATTCATGTAAATAACTTATAGAACAGAAGTAGTTAATTTAGAGTTTTTAATTTTAAACTATTAACAAAATGCAGATCTTCAAGTAAATAACTTATAGAACAAAAGTAGTTATTTTAGGGTTTTCAATTTTAAACTATTAACAAAATTCTGATCTTCATGTAAATAACTTATAGAACAGAAGTAGTTAATTTAGAGTTTTTAATTTTAAGCTATTAACTAAATTCTGATCTTCAAGTAAATAACTTAAGGAACTAAAGTTAGAAGATTTTGATTTTAAATTGCTACAAAATTCTGTTCTTCAAGTAAATAACTTATAGAACAAAAGTAGTTATTTTAGAGTTTTCAATTTTAAACTATTAACAAAATTCTGATCTTCAATTAAATAACTTAAAGAACTAAAGTATTAGTTTAAAGATCTGGATTTTAAATTGTCTACACATTTCTGTTCTTTAAGTAAAAAACTAAAAGAACAAAAGTAGTTAGTTTATAGCTTTAATTTGAAACTATTAACAAAATAGTGATTTTCAAATAAATACCTTATAGACCAGAAGTAGTTAACTTAGAGTTTTTAATTTTAAACTATTAACAAAATGCTGATTTTCAAGTAAATAACTTATAGAACAGAAGTAGTTAATTTAGAGTTTTTAATTTTAAACTAATAACAAAATGCAGATCTTCAAGTAAATAACTTATAGAACAAAAGTAATTATTTTAGGGTTTTCAATTTTAAACTATTAACAATATTCTGATCTTCAAGTAAATAAATTATAGAACAGGAGTGGTTAATTTAGAGTTTTTAATTTTAAACTATTAACAAAATGCAGATCTTCAAGTAAATAACTTATAGAACAAAAATAGTTATTTTAGGGTTTTTAATGTTAAACTATTAACAAAATTCTGATCTTCAAGTAAATAACTTAAAGAACTAAAGTATTAGTTTGAAGATCTCAATTTTAAATTGTCTACAAATTTCTGTTCTTTAAGTAAAAAACTAAAAGAACAAAAGTAGTTAGTTTATAGCTTTAATTTGAAACTATTAACAAAATAGTGATTTTCAAATAAATAACTTATAGAACAGAAGTAGTTAATTTAGAGTTTTTAATGTTAAACTATTAACAAAATGCAAATCTTCAAGTAAATAACTTATAGAACAAATGTAGGTATTTTAGGGTTTTCAATTTTAAACTATTAACAAAATTCTGATCTTCAAGTAAATAACTTATAGAACAGAAGTAGTTAATTTAGAGTTTTTAATTTTAAACTATTAACAAAATGCAGATCTTCAAGTAAATAACTTATAGAACAAAAGTAGTTATTTTAGAGTTTTCTATTTTAAACTATTAACAACATTCTGATCTTCAAGTAAATAACTTATAGAACAAAAATAGTAATTTTAGGGTTTTCAATTTTAAACTATTAACAAAATTCTGATCTTCAAGTAAATAACTTAAAGAACTAAAGTATTAGTTTGAAGACTTCGATTTTAAATTGTCTACAAATTTCTGTTCTTTAAGTAAATAACTAAAAGAACAAAAGTAGTTAGATTATAGCTTTAATTTTAAACTATTAACAAAATGCAGATCTTCAAGTAAATAACTTATAGAACAAAAGTAGTTATTTTAGGGTTTTCAATTTTAAACTATTAGCAAAATTCTAATCCTCAAGTAAATAACTTAAAGAACTAAAGTATTAGTTAGAAGATTTTGATTTTACATTGCTACAAAATTCTGTTCTTCAAGTAAATAACTTATAAAACAAAAGTAGTTATTTTAGAGTTTTCAATTTTAAACTATTAACAGTATTCTGATCTTCAAGTAAATAACTTATAGAACAGAAGTAGTTAATTTAGAGTTTTTAATTTTAAACTATTAACAAAATGCAGATCTTCAAGTAATTAACTTATAGAACAAAAGTAGTTATTTTAGAGTTTTCTATTTTAAACTATTAACACCATTCTGATCTTCAAGTAAATAACTTATAGAACAGAAGTAGTTAATTTAGAGTTTTTAATTTTAAACTATTAACAAAATCCAGATCTTCAAGTAAATAACTTATAGAACAAAAATAGTTATTTTAGGGTTTTCAATTTTAAACTATCAACAAAATTCTGATCTTCAAGTAAATAACTTAAAGAACTAAAGTATTAGTTTGAAGACTTCAATTTTAAATTGTCTACAAATTTCTGTTCTTTAAGTAAATAACTAAAAGAACAAAAGTAGTTAGATTATAGCTTTAATTTTAAACTATTAACAAAAAGCAGATCTTCAAGTAAATAACTTATAGAACAAAAGTAGTTATTTTAGGGTTTTTAATTTTAAACTATTAGCAAAATTCTGATCTTCAAGTAAATAACTTAAAGAACTAAAGTATTAGTTAGAAGATTTTGATTTTACATTGCTACAAAATTCTGTTCTTCAAGTAAATAACTTATAGAACAAAAGTAGATATTTTAGAGTTTTCAATTTTAAACTATTAACAGTATTCTGATCTTCAAGTAAATAACTTATAGAACAGAAGTAGTTAATTTAGAGTTTTTAATTTTAAACTATTAACAAAATGCAGATCTTTAAGTAAATAACTTATAGAACGAAAGTAGTTATTTTAGGGTTTTCAATTTTAAACTATTTACAAAATTCTGATCTTCATGTAAATAACTTATAGAACAAAAGTAGTTAATTTAGAGTTTTTAATTTTAAACTATTAACAAAATGCAGATCTTCAAGTAAATAACTTATAGAACAAAAGTAGTTATTTTAGGGTTTTCAATTTTAAACTATTAACAAAATTCTGATCTTCATGTAAATAACTTATAGAACAGAAGTAGTTAATTTAGAGTTTTTAATTTTAAGCTATTAACAAAATTCTGATCTTCAAGTAAATAACCTAAGGAACTAAAGTATTAGTTAGAAGATTTTGATTTTAAATTGCTACAAATTTCTGTTCTTTAAGTAAAAAACTAAAAGAACAAAAGTAGTTAGTTTATAGCTTTAATTTGAAACTATTAACAAAATAGTGATTTTCAAATAAATAACTTATAGACCAGAAGTAGTTAACTTAGAGTTTTTAATTTTAAACTATTAACAAAATGCTGATTTTCAAGTAAATAACTTATAGAACAGAAGTAGTTAATTTAGAGTTTTTAATTTTAAACTAATAACAAAATGCAGATCTTCAAGTAAATAACTTATAGAACAAAAGTAATTATTTTAGGGTTTTCAATTTTAAACTATTAACAATATTCTGATCTTCAAGTAAATAACTTATAGAACAGAAGTGGTTAATTTAGAGTTTTTAATTTTAAACTAATAACAAAATGCAGATCTTCAAGTAAATAACTTATAGAACAAAAATAGTTATTTTAGGGTTTTCAATTTTAAACTATTAACAAAATTCTGATCTTCAAGTAAATAACTTAAAGAACTAAAGTATTAGTTTGAAGATCTCGATTTTAAATTGTCTACAAATTTCTGTTCTTTAAGTAAAAAACTAAAAGAACAAAAGTAGTTAGTTTATAGCTTTAATTTGAAACTATTAACAAAATAGTGATTTTCAAATAAATAACTTATAGAACAGAAGTAGTTAATTTAGAGTTTTTAATGTTAAACTATTAACAAAAAGCAGATCTTCAAGTAAATAACTTATAGTACAAAAGTAGTTATTTTAGAGTTTTCTATTTTAAACTATTAACAAAATTCTGATTTTCAAGTAAATAACTTAAAGAACTAAAGTATTAGTTTGAAGACTTCGATTTTAAATTGTCTACAAATTTCTGTTCTTTAAGTAAATAACTAAAAGAACAAAAGTAGTTAGATTATAGCTTTAATTTTAAACTATTAACAAAATGCAGATCTTCAAGTAAATAACTTATAGAACAAAAATAGTTATTTTAGGGTTTTCAATTTTAAACTATTAGCAAAATTCTAATCTTCAAGTAAATAACTTAAAGAACTAAAGTATTAGTTAGAAGATTTTGATTTTACCTTGCTACAAAATTCTGTTCTTCAAGTAAATAACTTGTAGAACAAAAGTAGTTATTTTAGGGTTTTCAATTTTAAACTATTAACAAAATGCAGATCTTCAAGTAATTAACTTATAGAACAAAAGTAGTTATTTTAGAGTTTTCTATTTTAAACTATTAACACCATTCTGATCTTCAAAAAAATAACTTATAGAACAGAAGTAGTTAATTTAGAGTTTTTAATTTTAAACTATTAACAAAATCCAGATCTTCAAGTAAATAACTTATAGAACAAAAATAGTTATTTTAGGGTTTTCAATTTTAAACTATTAACAAAATTCTGATCTTCAAGTAAATAACTTAAAGAACTAAAGTATTAGTTTGAAGACTTCAATTTTAAATTGTCTACAAATTTCTGTTCTTTAAGTAAATAACTAAAAGAACAAAAGTAGTTAGATTATAGCTTTAATTTTAAACTATTAACAAAAAGCAGATCTTCAAGTAAATAACTTATAGAACAAAAGTAGTTATTTTAGGGTTTTTAATTTTAAACTATTAGCAAAATTCTGATCTTCAAGTAAATAACTTAAAGAACTAAAGTATTAGTTAGAAGATTTTGATTTTACATTGCTACAAAATTCTGTTCTTCAAGTAAATAACTTATAGAACAAAAGTAGTTATTTTAGAGTTTTCAATTTTAAACTATTAACAGTATTCTGATCTTCAAGTAAATAACTTATAGAACAGAAGTAGTTAATTTAGAGTTTTTAATTTTAAACTATTAACAAAATGCAGATCTTTAAGTAAATAACTTATAGAACGAAAGTAGTTATTTTAGGGTTTTCAATTTTAAACTATTAACAAAATTCTGATCTTCATGTAAATAACTTATAGAACAGAAGTAGTTAATTTAGAGTTTTTAATTTTAAACTATTAACAAAATGCAGATCTTCAAGTAAATAACTTATAGAACAAAAGTAGTTATTATAGGGTTTTCAATTTTAAACTATTAACAAAATTCTGATCTTCATGTAAATAACTTATAGAACAGAAGTAGTTAATTTAGAGTTTTTAATTTTAAGCTATTAACAAAATTCTGATCTTCAAGTAAATAACTTAAGGAACTAAAGTATTAGTTAGAAGATTTTGATTTTAAATTGCTACAAAATTCTGTTCTTCAAGTAAATAACTTATAGAACAAAAGTAGTTGTTTTAGAGTTTTCAATTTTAAACTATTAACAAAATTCTGATCTTCAAGTAAATAACTTAAAGAACTAAAGTATTAGTTTGAAGATCTCGATTTTAAATTGTCTACAAATTTCTGTTCTTTAAGTAAAAAACTAAAAGAACAAAAGTAGTTAGTTTATAGCTTTAATTTGAAACTATTAACAAAATAGTGATTTTCAAATAAATAACTTATAGACCAGAAGTAGTTAACTTAGAGTTTTTAATTTTAAACTATTAACAAAATGCTGATTTTCAAGTAAATAACTTATAGAACAGAAGTAGTTAATTTAGAGTTTTTAATTTTAAACTAATAACAAAATGCAGATCTTCAAGTAAATAACTTATAGAGCAGAAGTGGTTAATTTAGAGTTTTTAATTTTAAACTAATAACAAAATGCAGATCTTCAAGTAAATAACTTATAGAACAAAAATAGTTATTTTAGGGTTTTCAATTTTAAACTATTAACAAAATTCTGATCTTCAAGTAAATAACTTAAAGAACTAAAGTATTAGTTTGAAGATCTCGATTTTAAATTGTCTACAAATTTCTGTTCTTTAAGTAAAAAACTAAAAGAACAAAAGTAGTTAGTTTATAGTTTTAATTTGAAACTATTAACAAAATAGTGATTTTCAAATAAATAACTTATAGAACAGAAGTAGTTAATTTAGAGTTTTTAATGTTAAACTATTAACAAAAAGCAGATCTTCAAGTAAATAACTTATAGAAGAAAAGTAGGTATTTTAGGGTTTTCAATTTTAAACTATTAACAAAATTCTGATCTTCAAGTAAATAACTTATAGAACAGAAGTAGTTAATTTAGAGTTTTTAATTTTAAACTATTAACAAAATGCAGATCTTCAAGTAAATAACTTATAGAAGAAAAGTAGTTATTTTAGAGTTTTCTATTTTAAACTATTAACAAAATTCTGATCTTCAAGTAAATAACTTAAAGAACTAAAGCATTAGTTTGAAGACTTCGATTTTAAATTGTCTACAAATTTCTGTTCTTTAAGTAAATAACTAAAAGAACAAAAGTGGTTAGATTATAGCTTTAATTTTAAACTATTAACAAAATGCAGATCTTCAAGTAAATAACTTATAGAACAAAAATAGTTATTTTAGGGTTTTCAATTTTAAACTATTAGCAAAATTCTAATCTTCAAGTAAATAACTTAAAGAACTAAAGTATTAGTTAGAAGATTTTGATTTTACATTGCTACAAAATTCTGTTCTTCAAGTAAATAACTTGTAGAACAAAAGTAGTTATTTTAGGGTTTTCAATTTTAAACTATTAACAAAATTCTGATCTTCATGTAAATAACTTATAGAACAGAAGTAGTTAATTTAGAGTTTTTAATTTTAAGCTATTAACAAAATTCTGATCTTCAAGTAAATAACTTAAGGAACTAAAGTATTAGTTAGAAGATTTTGATTTCAAATTGCTACAAAATTCTGTTCTTCAAGTAAATAACTTATAGAACAAAAGTAGTTATTTTAGAGTTTTCAATTTTAAACTATTAACAACATTCTGATCTTCAAGTAAATAACTTATAGAACAGAAGTAGTTAATTTAGAGTTTTTAATTTTAAACTATTAACAAAATGCAGATCTTCAAGTAAATAACTTATAGAACAAAAGTAGTTATTTTAGAGTTTTCTATTTTAAACTATTAACAACATTCTGATCTTCAAGTAAATAACTTATAGAACAGAAGTAGTTAATTTAGAGTTTTTAATTTTAAACTATTAACAAAATGCAGATCTTCAAGTAAATAACTTATAGAACAAAAATAGTTATTTTAGGGTTTTCAATTTTAAACTATTAACAAAATCTGATCTTCAAGTAATTAACTTAAAGAACTAAAGTATTAGTTTGAAGATCTCGATTTTAAATTGTCTACAAATTACTGTTCTTTAAGTAAAAAACTAAAAGAACAAAAGTAGTTAGTTTATAGCTTTAATTTGAAACTATTAACAAAATAGTGATTTTCAAATAAATAACTTATAGAACAGAAGTAGTTAATTTAGAGTTTTTAATGTTAAACTATTAACAAAATGCAAATCTTCAAGTAAATAACTTATAGAACAAAAGTAGGTATTTTAGGGTTTTCAATTTTAAACTATTAACAAAATTCTGATCTTCATGTAAATAACTTATAGAACAGAAGTAGTTAATTTAGAGTTTTTAATTTTAAACTATTAACAAAATGCAGATCTTCAAGTAAATAACTTATAGAACAAAAGTAGTTATTTTAGGGTTTTCAATTTTAAGCTATTAACAAAATTCTGATCTTCAAGTAAATAACTTAAGGAACTAAAGTATTAGTTAGAAGATTTTTATTTTAAAGTGCTACAAAATTCTGTTCTTCAAGTAAATAACTTATAGAACAAAAGTAGGTATTTTAGAGTTTTCAATTTTAAACTATTAACAAAATGCAGATCTTTAAGTAAATAACTTATAGAACAAAAATAGTTATTTTAGGGTTTTCAATTTTAAACTATTAACAAAATTCTGATCTTCATGTAAATAACTTATAGAACAGAAGTAGTTAATTTAGAGTTTTTAATTTTAAACTATTAACAAAATTCAGATCTTTAAGTAAATAACTTATAGAACAAAAATAGTTATTTTAGGGTTTTCAATTTTAAACTATTAACAAAATTCTGATCCTCATGTAAATAACTTATAGAACAGAAGTAGTTAATTTAGTGTTTTTAATTTTAAACTATTAACAAAATGCAGATCTTCAAGTAAATAACTTATAGAAAAAAAGTAGTTATTTTAGGGTTTTCAATTTTAAACTATTAACAAAATTCTGATCTTCAAGTAAATAACTTAAAGAACTAAAGTATTAGTTTGAAGATTTTGATTTTAAATTGTCTACATATTTCTGTTCTTTAAGTAAATAACTAAAAGAACAATAGTAGTTAGATTATAGCTTTAATTTTAAACTATTAACAAAATGCAAATCTTCTAGTAAATAACTTATAGAACAAAAGTAGTTATTTTAGGGTTTTCAATTTTAAACTATTAACAAAATTCTGATCTTCAAGTAAATAACTTATAGAACAAAAGTAGTTATTTTAGGGTTTTCAATTTTAAACTATTAACAAAATGCAGATCTTCAAGTAAATAACTTATAGAACAAAAGTAGTTATTTTAGGGTTTTCAATTTTAAACTATTAACAAAATTCTGATCTTCAAGTAAATAACTTAAGGAACTAAAGTATTAGTTAGAAGATTTTGATTTTAAACTGCTTCAAAATTCTGTTCTTCAAGTAAATAACTTATAGAACAAAAGTAGTTATTTTAGGGTTTTCAATTTTAAACTATTAACAAAATTCTGATCTTCAAGTAAATAACTTAAAGAACTAAAGTATTAGTTTGAAGATTTCGATTTTAAATTGTCTACAAATTTCTGTTCTTTAAGTAAATAACTAATAGAACAAAAGTAGTTAGATTATAGCTTTAATTTTAAACTATTAACAAAATGCAGATCTTCAAGTAAATAACTTAAAGAACTAAAGTATTAGTTTGAAGACTTCGATTTTAAATTGTCCACAAATTTCTGTTCTTTAAGTAAATAACTAAAAGAACAAAAGTAGTTAGATTATAGCTTTAATTTTAAACTATTAACAAAATGCAGATCTTCAAGTAAATAACTTATAGAACAAAAATAGTTATTTTAGGGTTTTCAATTTTAAACTATTAGCAAAATTCTAATCTTCAAGTAAATAACTTAAAGAACTAAAGTATTAGTTAGAAGATTTTGATTTTACATTGCTACAAAATTCTGTTCTTCAAGTAAATAACTTGTAGAACAAAAGTAGTTATTTTAGGGTTTTCAATTTTAAACTATTAACAAAATTCTGATTTTCATGTAAATAACTTATAGAACAGAAGTAGTTAATTTAGAGTTTTTAATTTTAAGCTATTAACAAAATTCTGATCTTCAAGTAAATAACTTAAGGAACTAAAGTATTAGTTAGAAGATTTTGATTTCAAATTGCTACAAAATTCTGTTCTTCAAGTAAATAACTTATAGAACAAAAGTAGTTATTTTAGAGTTTTCAATTTTAAACTATTAACAACATTCTGATCTTCAAGTAAATAACTTATAGAACAGAAGTAGTTAATTTAGAGTTTTTAATTTTAAACTATTAACAAAATGGAGATCTTCAAGTAAATAACTTATAGAACAAAAGTAGTTATTTTAGAGTTTTCTATTTTAAACTATTAACAACATTCTGATCTTCAAGTAAATAACTTATAGAACAGAAGTAGTTAATTTAGAGTTTTTAATTTTAAACTATTAACAAAATGCAGATCTTCAAGTAAATAACTTATAGAACAAAAATAGTTATTTTAGGGTTTTCAATTTTAAACTATTAACAAAATCTGATCTTCAAGTAATTAACTTAAAGAACTAAAGTATTAGTTTGAAGATCTCGATTTTAAATTGTCTACAAATTACTGTTCTTTAAGTAAAAAACTAAAAGAACAAAAGTAGTTAGTTTATAGCTTTAATTTGAAACTATTAACAAAATAGTGATTTTCAAATAAATAACTTATAGAACAGAAGTAGGTAGTTAATTTAGAGTTTTTAATGTTAAACTATTAACAAAATGCAAATCTTCAAGTAAATAACTTATAGAACAAAAGTAGGTATTTTAGGGTTTTCAATTTTAAACTATTAACAAAATTCTGATCTTCATGTAAATAACTTATAGAACAGAAGTAGTTAATTTAGAGTTTTTAATTTTAAACTATTAACAAAATGCAGATCTTCAAGTAAATAACTTATAGAACAAAAGTAGTTATTTTAGGGTTTTTAATTTTAAGCTATTAACAAAATTCTGATCTTCATGTAAATAACTTAAGGAACTAAAGTATTAGTTAGAAGATTTTTATTTTAAAGTGCTACAAAATTCTGTTCTTCAAGTAAATAACTTATAGAACAAAAGTAGGTATTTTAGAGTTTTCAATTTTAAACTATTAACAAAATGCAGATCTTTAAGTAAATAACTTATAGAACAAAAATAGTTATTTTAGGGTTTTCAATTTTAAACTATTAACAAAATTCTGATCTTCATGTAAATAACTTATAGAACAGAAGTAGTTAATTTAGAGTTTTTAATTTTAAACTATTAACAAAATTCAGATCTTTAAGTAAATAACTTATAGAACAAAAATAGTTATTTTAGGGTTTTCAATTTTAAACTATTAACAAAATTCTGATCTTCATGTAAATAACTTATAGAACAGAAGTAGTTAATTTAGGGTTTTTAATTTTAAACTATTAACAAAATGCAGATCTTCAAGTAAATAACTTATAGAAAAAAAATAGTTATTTTAGGGTTTTCAATTTTAAACTATTAACAAAATTCTGATCTTCAAGTAAATAACTTAAAGAACTAAAGTATTAGTTTGAAGATTTTGATTTTAAATTGTCTACATATTTCTGTTCTTTAAGTAAATAACTAAAAGAACAATAGTAGTTAGATTATAGCTTTAATTTTAAACTATTAACAAAATGCAAATCTTCTAGTAAATAACTTATAGAACAAAAGTAGTTATTTTAGGGTTTTCAATTTTAAACTATTAACAAAATTCTGATCTTCAAGTAAATAACTTATAGAACAAAAGTAGTTATTTTAGGGTTTTCAATTTTAAACTATTAACAAAATGCAGATCTTCAAGTAAATAACTTATAGAACAAAAGTAGTTATTTTAGGGTTTTCAATTTTAAACTATTAACAAAATTCTGATCTTCAAGTAAATAACTTAAGGAACTAAAGTATTAGTTAGAAGATTTTGATTTTAAACTGCTTCAAAATTCTGTTCTTCAAGTAAATAACTTATAGAACAAAAGTAGTTATTTTAGGGTCTTCAATTTTAAACTATTAACAAAATTCTGATCTTCAAGTAAATAACTTAAAGAACTAAAGTATTAGTTTGAAGATTTCGATTTTAAATTGTCTACAAATTTCTGTTCTTTAAGTAAATAACTAATAGAACAAAAGTAGTTAGTTTATAGCTTTAATTTTAAACTATTAACAAAATAGTGATTTTCAAGTAAATAACTTATAGACCAGAAGTAGTTAATTTAGAGTTTTTAATTTTAAACTATTAACAAAATGCTGATCTTCAAGTAAATAACTTATAGAACAGAAGTAGTTAATTTAGAGTTTTTAATTTTAAACTATTAACAAAATGCAGATCTTCAAGTAAATAACTTATAGAGCAAAATTAGGTATTTTAGGGTTTTTAATTTTAAACTATTAACAAAATTCTTATCTTCAAGTAAATAACTTATAGAATAGAAGTAGTTAATTTAGAGTTTTTAATTTTAAACTATTAACAAAATGCAGATCTTCAAGTAAACAACTTATAGAACAAAAATAGTTATTTTAGGGTTTTGAATTTTAAACTATTAACAAAATTCTGATCTTCATGTAAATAACTTATAGAACAGAAGTAGTTAATTTAGAGTTTTTAATTTTAAACTATTAACAAAATTCAGATCTTCAAGTAAATAACTTATAGAACAAAAGTAGTTATTTTAGGATTTTCAATTTTAAACTATTAACAAAATTATGATCTTCAAGTAAATAACTTAAGGAACTAAAGTATTAGTTAGAAGATTTTTATTTTAAATTGCTACAAAATTCTGTTCTTCAAGTAAATAACTTACAGAACAAAAGTAGTTATTTTAGAGTTTTCAATTTTAAACTATTAAGAAAATTCTGATCTTCAAGTAAATAACTTATAGAACAGAAGTAGTTAATTTAGAGTTTTTAAATTTAAACTATTAACAAAATTCTGATCTTCAAGTAAATAACTTAAAGAACTAAAGTATTAGTTTGAAGATTTCGATTTTAAATTGTCTACAAATTTCTGTTCTATAAGTAAATAACAAAAAGGACAATAGTAGTTAGTTTATAGCTTTAATTTTAAACTATTATCAAAATGCTGATTTTCAAGTAAATAACTTATAGACCAGAAGTAGTTAATTTAGAGTTTTTAATTTTAAAATATTAACAAAATGCAGATCTTCAAGTTAATAACTTACAGAACAAAAGTAGTTATTTTAGAGTTTTCAATTTTAAACTATTAAGAAAATTCTGATCTTCAAGTAAATAACTTATAGAACAGAAGTAGTTAATTTAGAGTTTTTAAATATAAACTATTAACAAAATTCTGATCTTCAAGTAAATAACTTAAAGAACTAAAGTATTAGTTTGAAGATTTCGATTTTAAATTGTCTACAAATTTCTGTTCTATAAGTAAATAACAAAAAGGACAATAGTAGTTAGTTTATAGCTTTAATTTTAAACTATTATCAAAATGCTGATCTTCATGTAAATAACTTATAGAACAGAAGTAGTTAATTTAGAGTTTTTAATTTTAAACTATTAACAAAATTCAGATCTTCAAGTAAATAACTTATAGAACAAAAGTAGTTATTTTAGGATTTTCAATTTTAAACTATTAACAAAATTATGATCTTCAAGTAAATAACTTAAGGAACTAAAGTATTAGTTAGAAGATTTTGATTTTAAATTGCTACAAAATGCTGTTCTTCAAGTAAATAACTTATAGCACAAAAGTAGTTATTTTAGAGTTTTCAATTTTAAACTATTAACAACATTCTGAACTTCAAGTAAATAACTTATAGAACAGAAGTAGTTGATTTAGAGTTTTTAATTTTAAACTATTAACAAAATTCTGTTCTTCAAGTAAATAACTTAAGGAACTAAAGTATTAGTTAGAAGATTTTTATTTTAAATTGCTACAAAATTCTGTTCTTCAAGTAAATAACTTATAGAACAAAAGTAGTTATTTTAGAGTTTTCAATTTTAAACTATTAAGAAAATTCTGATCTTCAAGTAAATAACTTATAGAACAGAAGTAGTTAATTTAGAGTTTTTAAATTTAAACTATTAACAAAATTCTGATCTTCATGTAAATAACTTATAGAACAGAAGTAGTTAATTTAGAGTTTTTAATTTTAAACTATTAACAAAATTCAGATCTTTAAGTAAATAACTTATAGAACAAAAATAGTTATTTTAGGGTTTTCAATTTTAAACTATTAACAAAATTCTGATCTTCATGTAAATAACTTATAGAACAGAAGTAGTTAATTTAGAGTTTTTAATTTTAAACTATTAACAAAATGCAGATCTTCAAGTAAATAACTTATAGAGCAAAATTAGTTATTTTAGGGTTTTTAATTTTAAACTATTAACAAAATTCTGATCTTCAAGTAAATAACTTATAGAACAGAAGTAGTTAATTTAGAGTTTTTAATTTTAAACTATTAACAAAATGCAGATCTTCAAGTAAACAACTTATAGAACAAAAATAGTTGTTTTAGGGTTTACAATTTTAAACTATTAACAAAATTCTGATCTTCATGTAAATAACTTATAGAACAGAAGTAGTTAATTTAGAGTTTTTAATTTTAAACTATTAACAAAATTCAGATCTTCAAGTAAATAACTTATAGAACAAAAGTAGTTATTTTAGGGTTTTCAATTTTAAACTATTAACAAAATTCTGATCTTCAAGTAAATAACTTAAGGAACTAAAGTATTAGTTAGAAGATTTTGATTTTAAATTGCTACAAAATGCTGTTCTTCAAGTAAATAACTTATAGCACAAAAGTAGTTATTTTAGAGTTTTCAATTTTAAACTATTAACAACATTCTGAACTTCAAGTATATAACTTATAGAACAGAAGTAGTTAATTTAGAGTTTTTAATTTTAAACTATTAACAAAATGCAGATCTTCAAGTAAATAACTTATAGAACAAACGTAGTTTTTTTTGTATTTTCAATTTTGAACTATTAACAAATTTCTGATCTTCAAGTAAATAACTTAAAGAACTAAAGTATTAGTTTGAAGATTTTGATTTTAAATTGTCTACATATTTCTGTTCTTTAAGTAAATAACTAAAGGAACAAAAGTAGTTAGAGTATAGCTTTAATTTTAAACTATTAACAAAATGCAGATCTTCAAGTAAATAACTTATAGAACAAAAGTAGTTATTTTAGGGTTTTCAATTTTAAACTATTAACAAAATTCTGATCTTCATGTAAATAACTTATAGAACAGAAGTAGTTAATTTAGGGTTTTTAATTTTAAACTATTAACAAAATGCAGATCTTCAAGTAAATAACTTATAGAAAAAAAGTAGTTATTTTAGGGTTTTCAATTTTAAACTATTAACAAAATTCTGATCTTCAAGTAAATAACTTAAAGAACTAAAGTATTAGTTTGAAGATTTTGATTTTAAATTGTCTACATATTTCTGTTCTTTAAGTAAATAACTAAAAGAACAATAGTAGTTAGATTATAGCTTTAATTTTAAACTATTAACAAAATGCAAATCTTCTAGTAAATAACTTATAGAACAAAAGTAGTTATTTTAGGGTTTTCAATTTTAAACTATTAACAAAATTCTGATCTTCAAGTAAATAACTTAAAGAACAAAAGTAGTTATTTTAGGGTTTTCAATTTTAAACTATTAACAAAATGCAGATCTTCAAGTAAATAACTTATAGAACAAAAGTAGTTATTTTGGGTTTTCAATTTTAAACTATTAACAAAATTCTGATCTTCAAGTAAATAACTTAAGGAACTAAAGTATTAGTTAGAAGATTTTGATTTTAAACTGCTTCAAAATTCTGTTCTTCAAGTAAATAACTTATAGAACAAAAGTAGTTATTTTAGGGTTTTCAATTTTAAACTATTAACAAAATTCTGATCTTCAAGTAAATAACTTAAAGAACTAAAGTATTAGTTTGAAGATTTCGATTTTAAATTGTCTACAAATTTCTGTTCTTTAAGTAAATAACTAATAGAACAAAAGTAGTTAGTTTATAGCTTTAATTTTAAACTATTAACAAAATAGTGATTTTCAAGTAAATAACTTATAGACCAGAAGTAGTTAATTTAGAGTTTTTAATTTTAAACTATTAACAAAATGCTGATCTTCAAGTAAATAACTTATAGAACAGAAGTAGTTAATTTAGAGTTTTTAATTTTAAACTATTAACAAAATGCAGATCTTCAAGTAAATAACTTATAGAGCAAAATTAGCTATTTTAGGGTTTTTAATTTTAAACTATTAACAAAATTCTGATCTTCAAGTAAATAACTTATAGAACAGAAGTAGTTAATTTAGAGTTTTTAATTTTAAACTATTAACAAAATGCAGATCTTCAAGTAAACAACTTATAGAACAAAAATAGTTATTTTAGGGTTTTGAATTTTAAACTATTAACAAAATTCTGATCTTCATGTAAATAACTTATAGAACAGAAGTAGTTAATTTAGAGTTTTTAATTTTAAACTATTAACAAAATTATGATCTTCAATTAAATAACTTAAGGAACTAAAGTATTAGTTAGAAGATTTTGATTTTAAATTGCTACAAAATGCTGTTCTTCAAGTAAATAACTTATAGCACAAAAGTAGTTATTTTAGAGTTTTCAATTTTAAACTATTAACAACATTCTGAACTTCAAGTAAATAACTTATAGAACAGAAGTAGTTGATTTAGAGTTTTTAATTTTAAACTATTAACAAAATGCAGATCTTCAAGTAAATAACTTATAGAACAAAAGTAGTTATTTTAGGGTTTTCAATTTTAAACTATTAACAAAATTCTGATCTTCATGTAAATAACTTATAGAACAGAAGTAGTTAATTGAGAGTTTTTAATTTTAAACTATTAACTAAATACAGATCTTCAAGTAAATAACTTAGAGAACAAAAGTCGTTATTTTAGGGTTTTCAATTTTAAACTATTAACAAAATTCTGATCTTTAAGTAAATAACTTAAGGAACTAAAGTATTAGTTAGAAGATTTTAATTTAAAATTGCTACAAAATTCTTTTCTTCAAGTAAATAACTTATAGAACAAAAGTAGTTAATTTAGAGTTTTTAATTTTAAACTATTAACAAAATGCAGATCTTCAAGTAAATAACTTATAGAACAAACGTAGTTATTTTAGTATTTTCAATTTTGAACTATTAACAAAATTCTGATCTTCAAGTAAATAACTTAAAGAACTAAAGTATTAGTTTGAAGATTTTGATTTTAAATTGTCTACATATTTCTGTTCTATAAGTAAATAACTAAAGGAACAAAAGTAGTTAGAGTATAGCTTTAATTTTAAACTATTAACAAAATGCAGATCTTCAAGTAAATAACTTATAGAACAAAAGTAGTTATTTTAGGGTTTTCAATTTTAAACTATTAGCAAAATTCTGATCTTCAAGTAAATAACTTAAAGAACTAAATTATTAGTTAGAAGATTTTTATTTTAAATTGCTACAAAATTCTGTTCTTCAAGTAAATAACTCATAGAACAGAAGTAGTTAATTTAGAGTTTTTAAATTTAAACTATTAACAAAATGCAAATCTTCAAGTAAATAACTTATAGAATAAAAGTAGTTATTTTAGGGTTTTCAATTTTAAACTATTAACAAAATTCTGATCTTCATGTAAATAACTTATAGAACAGAAGTAGCTAATTTAGAGTTTTTAATTTTAAACTATTAACAAAATGCAGATCTTCAAGTAAATAACTTATAGAACAAAAGTAGTTATTTTAGGGTTTTCAATTTTAAGCTATTAACAAAATTCTGATCTTCAAGTAAATAACTTAAGGAACTATAGTATTAGTTAGAAGATTTTTATTTTAAAGTGCTACAAAATTCTGTTCTTCAAATAAATAACTTATAGAACAAAAGTAGGTATTTTAGAGTTTTCAATTTTAAACTATTAACAAAATGCAGATCTTTAAGTAAATAACTTATAGAACAAAAATAGTTATTTTAGGGTTTTCAATTTTAAACTATTAACAAAATTCTGATCTTCATGTAAATAACTTATAGAACAGAAGTAGTTAATTTAGAGTTTTTAATTATAAACTATTAACAAAATTCAGATCTTTAAGTAAATAACTTATAGAACAAAAATAGTTATTTTAGGGTTTTCAATTTTAAACTATTAACAAAATTCTGATCTTCATGTAAATAACTTAAAGAACTAAAGTATTAGTTTGAAGATTTTGATTTTAAATTGTCTACATATTTCTGTTCTTTAAGTAAATAACTAAAAGAACAATAGTAGTTAGATTATAGCTTTAATTTTAAACTATTAACAAAATGCAAATCTTCTAGTAAATAACTTATAGAACAAAAGTAGTTATTTTAGGGTTTTCAATTTTAAACTATTAACAAAATTCTGATCTTCAAGTAAATAACTTATAGAACAAAAGTAGTTATTTTAGGGTTTTCAATTTTAAACTATTAACAAAATGCAGATCTTCAAGTAAATAACTTATAGAACAAAAGTAGTTATTTTGGGTTTTCAATTTTAAACTATTAACGAAATTCTGATCTTCAAGTAAATAACTTAAGGAACTAAAGTATTAGTTAGAAGATTTTGATTTTAAACTGCTTCAAAATTCTGTTCTTCAAGTAAATAACTTATAGAACAAAAGTAGTTATTTTAGGGTTTTCAATTTTAAACTATTAACAAAATTCTGATCTTCAAGTAAATAACTTAAAGAACTAAAGTATTAGTTTGAAGATTTCGATTTTAAATTGTCTACAAATTTCTGTTCTTTAAGTAAATAACTAATAGAACAAAAGTAGTTAGTTTATAGCTTTAATTTTAAACTATTAACAAAATAGTGATTTTCAAGTAAATAACTTATAGACCAGAAGTAGTTAATTTAGAGTTTTTAATTTTAAACTATTAACAAAATGCTGATCTTCAAGTAAATAACTTATAGAACAGAAGTAGTTAATTTAGAGTTTTTAATTTTAAACTATTAACAAAATGCAGATCTTCAAGTAAATAACTTCTAGAGCAAAATTAGCTATTTTAGGGTTTTTAATTTTAAACTATTAACAAAATTCTGATCTTCAAGTAAATAACTTATAGAACAGAAGTAGTTAATTTAGAGTTTTTAATTTTAAACTATTAACAAAATGCAGATCTTCAAGTAAACAACTTATAGAACAAAAATAGTTATTTTAGGGTTTTGAATTTTAAACTATTAACAAAATTCTGATCTTCATGTAAATAACTTATAGAACAGAAGTAGTTAATTTAGAGTTTTTAATTTTAAACTATTAACAAAATTATGATCTTCAAGTAAATAACTTAAGGAACTAAAGTATTAGTTAGAAGATTTTGATTTTAAATTGCTACAAAATGCTGTTCTTCAAGTAAATAACTTATAGCACAAAAGTAGTTATTTTAGAGTTTTCAATTTTAAACTATTAACAACATTCTGAACTTCAAGTAAATAACTTATAGAACAGAAGTAGTTGATTTAGAGTTTTTAATTTTAAACTATTAACAAAATGCAGATCTTCAAGTAAATAACTTATAGAACAAAAGTAGTTATTTTAGGGTTTTCAATTTTAAACTATTAACAAAATTCTGATCTTCATGTAAATAACTTATAGAACAGAAGTAGTTAATTTAGAGTTTTTAATTTTAAACTATTAACTAAATACAGATCTTCAAGTAAATAACTTAGAGAACAAAAGTCGTTATTTTAGGGTTTTCAATTTTAAACTATTAACAAAATTCTGATCTTTAAGTAAATAACTTAAGGAACTAAAGTATTAGTTAGAAGATTTTAATTTAAAATTGCTACAAAATTCTTTTCTTCAAGTAAATAACTTATAGAACAAAAGTAGTTAATTTAGAGTTTTTAATTTTAAACTATTAACAAAATGCAGATCTTCAAGTAAATAACTTATAGAACAAACGTAGTTATTTTAGTATTTTCAATTTTGAACTATTAACAAAATTCTGATCTTCAAGTAAATAACTTAAAGAACTAAAGTATTAGTTTGAAGATTTTGATTTTAAATTGTCTACATATTTCTGTTCTATAAGTAAATAACTAAAGGAACAAAAGTAGTTAGAGTATAGCTTTAATTTTAAACTATTAACAGAATGCAGATCTTCAAGTAAATAACTTATAGAACAAAAGTAGTTATTTTAGGGTTTTCAATTTTAAACTATTAGCAAAATTCTGATCTTCAAGTAAATAACTTAAAGAACTAAATTATTAGTTAGAAGATTTTTATTTTAAATTGCTACAAAATTCTGTTCTTCAAGTAAATAACTTATAGAACAGAAGTAGTTAATTTAGAGTTTTTAAATTTAAACTATTAACAAAATGCAAATCTTCAAGTAAATAACTTATAGAATAAAAGTAGTTATTTTAGGGTTTTCAATTTTAAACTATTAACAAAATTCTGATGTTCATGTAAATAACTTATAGAACAGAAGTAGTTAATTTAGAGTTTTTAATTTTAAACTATTAACAAAATGCAGATCTTCAAGTAAATAACTTATAGAACAAAAGTAGTTATTTTAGGGTTTTCAATTTTAAGCTATTAACAAAATTCTGATCTTCAAGTAAATAATTTAAGGAACTATAGTATTAGTTAGAAGATTTTTATTTTAAAGTGCTACAAAATTCTGTTCTTCAAGTAAATAACTTATAGAACAAAAGTAGGTATTTTAGAGTTTTCAATTTTAAACTATTAACAAAATGCAGATCTTTAAGTAAATAACTTATAGAACAAAAATAGTTATTTTAGGGTTTTCAATTTTAAACTATTAACAAAATTCTGATCTTCATGTAAATAACTTATAGAACAGAAGTAGTTAATTTAGAGTTTTTAATTTTAAACTATTAACAAAATGCAGATCTTCAAGTAAATAACTTATAGAACAAAAGTAGTTATTTTAGGGTTTTCAATTTTAAACTATTAGCAAAATTCTGATCTTCAAGTAAATAACTTAAAGAACTAAAGTATTAGTTAGAAGATTTTGATTTTACATTGCTACAAAATTCTGTTCTTCAAGTAAATAACTTATAGAACAAAAGTAGTTATTTTAGAGTTTTCAATTTTAAACTATTAACAATATTCTGTTCTTCAAGTAAATAACTCATAGAACAGAAGTAGTTAATTTAGAGTTTTTAAATTTAAACTATTAACAAAATGCAAATCTTCAAGTAAATAACTTATAGAATAAAAGTAGTTATTTTAGGGTTTTCAATTTTAAACTATTAACAAAATTCTGATCTTCATGTAAATAACTTATAGAACAGAAGTAGCTAATTTAGAGTTTTTAATTTTAAACTATTAACAAAATGCAGATCTTCAAGTAAATAACTTATAGAACAAAAGTAGTTATTTTAGGGTTTTCAATTTTAAGCTATTAACAAAATTCTGATCTTCAAGTAAATAACTTAAGGAACTATAGTATTAGTTAGAAGATTTTTATTTTAAAGTGCTACAAAATTCTGTTCTTCAAATAAATAACTTATAGAACAAAAGTAGGTATTTTAGAGTTTTCAATTTTAAACTATTAACAAAATGCAGATCTTTAAGTAAATAACTTATAGAACAAAAATAGTTATTTTAGGGTTTTCAATTTTAAACTATTAACAAAATTCTGATCTTCATGTAAATAACTTATAGAACAGAAGTAGTTAATTTAGAGTTTTTAATTATAAACTATTAACAAAATTCAGATCTTTAAGTAAATAACTTATAGAACAAAAATAGTTATTTTAGGGTTTTCAATTTTAAACTATTAACAAAATTCTGATCTTCATGTAAATAACTTAAAGAACTAAAGTATTAGTTTGAAGATTTTGATTTTAAATTGTCTACATATTTCTGTTCTTTAAGTAAATAACTAAAAGAACAATAGTAGTTAGATTATAGCTTTAATTTTAAACTATTAACAAAATGCAAATCTTCTAGTAAATAACTTATAGAACAAAAGTAGTTATTTTAGGGTTTTCAATTTTAAACTATTAACAAAATTCTGATCTTCAAGTAAATAACTTATAGAACAAAAGTAGTTATTTTAGGGTTTTCAATTTTAAACTATTAACAAAATGCAGATCTTCAAGTAAATAACTTATAGAACAAAAGTAGTTATTTTGGGTTTTCAATTTTAAACTATTAACGAAATTCTGATCTTCAAGTAAATAACTTAAGGAACTAAAGTATTAGTTAGAAGATTTTGATTTTAAACTGCTTCAAAATTCTGTTCTTCAAGTAAATAACTTATAGAACAAAAGTAGTTATTTTAGGGTTTTCAATTTTAAACTATTAACAAAATTCTGATCTTCAAGTAAATAACTTAAAGAACTAAAGTAGTAGTTTGAAGATTTCGATTTTAAATTGTCTACAAATTTCTGTTCTTTAAGTAAATAACTAATAGAACAAAAGTAGTTAGTTTATAGCTTTAATTTTAAACTATTAACAAAATAGTGATTTTCAAGTAAATAACTTATAGACCAGAAGTAGTTAATTTAGAGTTTTTAATTTTAAACTATTAACAAAATGCTGATCTTCAAGTAAATAACTTATAGAACAGAAGTAGTTAATTTAGAGTTTTTAATTTTAAACTATTAACAAAATGCAGATCTTCAAGTAAATAACTTATAGAGCAAAATTAGCTATTTTAGGGTTTTTAATTTTAAACTATTAACAAAATTCTGATCTTCAAGTAAATAACTTATAGAACAGAAGTAGTTAATTTAGAGTTTTTAATTTTAAACTATTAACAAAATGCAGATCTTCAAGTAAACAACTTATAGAACAAAAATAGTTATTTTAGGGTTTTGAATTTTAAACTATTAACAAAATTCTGATCTTCATGTAAATAACTTATAGAACAGAAGTAGTTAATTTAGAGTTTTTAATTTTAAACTATTAACAAAATTATGATCTTCAAGTAAATAACTTAAGGAACTAAAGTATTAGTTAGAAGATTTTGATTTTAAATTGCTACAAAATGCTGTTCTTCAAGTAAATAACTTATAGCACAAAAGTAGTTATTTTAGAGTTTTCAATTTTAAACTATTAACAACATTCTGAACTTCAAGTAAATAACTTATAGAACAGAAGTAGTTGATTTAGAGTTTTTAATTTTAAACTATTAACAAAATGCAGATCTTCAAGTAAATAACTTATAGAACAAAAGTAGTTATTTTAGGGTTTTCAATTTTAAACTATTAACAAAATTCTGATCTTCATGTAAATAACTTATAGAACAGAAGTAGTTAATTTAGAGTTTTTAATTTTAAACTATTAACTAAATACAGATCTTCAAGTAAATAACTTAGAGAACAAAAGTCGTTATTTTAGGGTTTTCAATTTTAAACTATTAACAAAATTCTGATCTTTAAGTAAATAACTTAAGGAACTAAAGTATTAGTTAGAAGATTTTAATTTAAAATTGCTACAAAATTCTTTTCTTCAAGTAAATAACTTATAGAACAAAAGTAGTTAATTTAGAGTTTTTAATTTTAAACTATTAACAAAATGCAGATCTTCAAGTAAATAACTTATAGAACAAACGTAGTTATTTTAGTATTTTCAATTTTGAACTATTAACAAAATTCTGATCTTCAAGTAAATAACTTAAAGAACTAAAGTATTAGTTTGAAGATTTTGATTTTAAATTGTCTACATATTTCTGTTCTATAAGTAAATAACTAAAGGAACAAAAGTAGTTAGAGTATAGCTTTAATTTTAAACTATTAACAGAATGCAGATCTTCAAGTAAATAACTTATAGAACAAAAGTAGTTATTTTAGGGTTTTCAATTTTAAACTATTAGCAAAATTCTGATCTTCAAGTAAATAACTTAAAGAACTAAATTATTAGTTAGAAGATTTTTATTTTAAATTGCTACAAAATTCTGTTCTTCAAGTAAATAACTTATAGAACAGAAGTAGTTAATTTAGAGTTTTTAAATTTAAACTATTAACAAAATGCAAATCTTCAAGTAAATAACTTATAGAATAAAAGTAGTTATTTTAGGGTTTTCAATTTTAAACTATTAACAAAATTCTGATGTTCATGTAAATAACTTATAGAACAGAAGTAGTTAATTTAGAGTTTTTAATTTTAAACTATTAACAAAATGCAGATCTTCAAGTAAATAACTTATAGAACAAAAGTAGTTATTTTAGGGTTTTCAATTTTAAGCTATTAACAAAATTCTGATCTTCAAGTAAATAATTTAAGGAACTATAGTATTAGTTAGAAGATTTTTATTTTAAAGTGCTACAAAATTCTGTTCTTCAAGTAAATAACTTATAGAACAAAAGTAGGTATTTTAGAGTTTTCAATTTTAAACTATTAACAAAATGCAGATCTTTAAGTAAATAACTTATAGAACAAAAATAGTTATTTTAGGGTTTTCAATTTTAAACTATTAACAAAATTCTGATCTTCATGTAAATAACTTATAGAACAGAAGTAGTTAATTTAGAGTTTTTAATTTTAAACTATTAACAAAATGCAGATCTTCAAGTAAATAACTTATAGAACAAAAGTAGTTATTTTAGGGTTTTCAATTTTAAACTATTAGCAAAATTCTGATCTTCAAGTAAATAACTTAAAGAACTAAAGTATTAGTTAGAAGATTTTGATTTTACATTGCTACAAAATTCTGTTCTTCAAGTAAATAACTTATAGAACAAAAGTAGTTATTTTAGAGTTTTCAATTTTAAACTATTAACAATATTCTGATCTTCAAGTAAATAACTTATAGAACAGAAGTAGTTAATTTAGAGTTTTTAATTTTAAACTATTAACAAAATGCAGATCCTCAAGTAAATAACTTATAGAACAAAAGTAGTTAATTTAGAGTTTTTAATTTTAAACTATTAACAAAATTCTGTTCTTCAAGTAAATAACTTATAGAACAAAAGTAGTTATTTTAGAGTTTTCAATTTTAAACTATTAACAAAATTCTGATCTTCAAGTAAATAACTTAAGGAACTAAAGTATTAGTTAGAAGATTTTGATTTTAAATTGCTACAAAATTCTGTTCTTCAAGTAAATAACTTATAGAACAAAAGTAGTTATTTTAGAGTTTTCAATTTTAAACTATTAACAAAATTCTGATGTTCATGTAAATAACTTATAGAACAGAAGTAGTTAATTTAGAGTTTTTAATTTTAAACTATTAACAAAATGCAGATCTTCAAGTAAATAACTTATAGAACAAAAGTAGTTATTTTAGGGTTTTCAATTTTAAGCTATTAACAAAATTCTGATCTTCAAGTAAATAATTTAAGGAACTATAGTATTAGTTAGAAGATTTTTATTTTAAAGTGCTACAAAATTCTGTTCTTCAAGTAAATAACTTATAGAACAAAAGTAGGTATTTTAGAGTTTTCAATTTTAAACTATTAACAAAATGCAGATCTTTAAGTAAATAACTTATAGAACAAAAATAGTTATTTTAGGGTTTTCAATTTTAAACTATTAACAAAATTCTGATCTTCATGTAAATAACTTATAGAACAGAAGTAGTTAATTTAGAGTTTTTAATTTTAAACTATTAACAAAATGCAGATCTTCAAGTAAATAACTTATAGAACAAAAGTAGTTATTTTAGGGTTTTCAATTTTAAACTATTAGCAAAATTCTGATCTTCAAGTAAATAACTTAAAGAACTAAAGTATTAGTTAGAAGATTTTGATTTTACATTGCTACAAAATTCTGTTCTTCAAGTAAATAACTTATAGAACAAAAGTAGTTATTTTAGAGTTTTCAATTTTAAACTATTAACAATATTCTGATCTTCAAGTAAATAACTTATAGAACAGAAGTAGTTAATTTAGAGTTTTTAATTTTAAACTATTAACAAAATGCAGATCCTCAAGTAAATAACTTATAGAACAAAAGTAGTTAATTTAGAGTTTTTAATTTTAAACTATTAACAAAATTCTGTTCTTCAAGTAAATAACTTATAGAACAAAAGTAGTTATTTTAGAGTTTTCAATTTTAAACTATTAACAAAATTCTGATCTTCAAGTAAATAACTTAAGGAACTAAAGTATTAGTTAGAAGATTTTGATTTTAAATTGCTACAAAATTCTGTTCTTCAAGTAAATAACTTATAGAACAAAAGTAGTTATTTTAGAGTTTTCAATTTTAAACTATTAACATCATTCTGATCTTCAAGTAAATAGCTTATAGAACAGAAGTAGTTAATTTAGAGTTTTTAATGTTAAACTATTAACAAAATGCAAATCTTCAAGTAAATAACTTATAGAACAAAAGTAGTTATTTTAGGGTTTTCAATTTTAATCTATTAACAAAATTCTGATCTTCAAGTAAATAACTTAAGGAACTAAAGTATTAGTTAGAAGATATTGATTTTAAATTGCTACAAAATTCTGTTCTTCAAGTAAATAACTTATAGAACAAAAGTAGTTATTTTAGAGTTTTCAATTTTAAACTATTAACAAAATTCTGATCTTCATGTAAATAACTTATAGAACAGAAGTAGTTAATTTAGAGTTTTTAATTTTAACCTATTAACAAAATTCTGATCTTCAAGTAAATAACTTATAGAACAGAAGTAGTTAATTTAGAGTTTTCAATTTTAAACTATTAACAATATTCTGATCTTCATGTAAATAACTTATAGAACAGAAGTAGTTAATTTAGAGTTTTTAATTTTAAACTATTAACAAAATGCAGATCTTCAAGTAAATAACTTATAGAACAAAAGTAGTTATTTTAGGGTTTTCAATTTTAAACTATTAGCAAAATTCTGATCTTCAAGTAAATAACTTAAAGAACTAAAGTATTAGTTAGAAGATTTTGATTTTACATTGCTACACAATTCTGTTCTTCAAGTAAATAACTTATAGAACAAAAGTAGTTATTTTAGAGTTTTCAATTTTAAACTATTAACAATATTCTGATCTTCATGTAAATAACTTATAGAACAGAAGTAGTTAATTTAGAGTTTTTAATTTTAAACTATTAACAAAATGCAGATCTTCAAATAAATAACTTATAGAACAAAAGTAGTTATTTTAGGGTTTTCAATTTTAAACTATTAACAAAATTCTGATCTTCAAGTAAATAACTTAAGGAATCAAAGTATTAGTTTGAAGATTATGATTTTAAATTGTCTACATATTTCTGTTCTTTAAGTAATTAACTAAAAGAACAAAAGTAGTTAGATTATAGCTTTAATTTTAAACTATTAACAAAATGCAGATCTTCAAGTAAATAACTTATAGAACAAAAGAAGTTATTTTAAGGTTTTCAATTTTAAACTATTAACAAAATTCTGATCTTCATGTAAATAACTTATAGAACAGAAGTAGTTAATTTAGAGTTTTTAATTTTAAATTATTAACAAAATGCAGATCTTCAAGTAAATAACTTAAAGAACTAAAGTATTAGTGTGAAGATTTCGATTTTAAATTGTCTACAAATTTCTGTTCTTTAAGTAAATAACATATAGAACAGAAGTAGTTAATTTAGAGTTTTTAATTTAAACTATTAACAAAACGCAGATCTTCAAGTAAATAACTTATAGACAAAAGTAGTTATTTTAGGGTTTTCAATTTTAAACTATTAGCAAAATTCTGATCTTCAAGTAAATAACTTATAGAACAAAAGTAGTTATTTTAGAGTTTTCAATTTTAAACTATTAACAGTATTCTGATCTTCAAGTAAATAACTTATAGAACAGAAGTAGTTAATTTAGAGTTTTTAATTTTAAACTATTAACAAAATGCAGATCTTCAAGTAAATAACTTATAGAACAAAAGTAGTTATTTTAGGGTTTTCAATTTTAAACTATTAACAAAATTCTGATTTTCATGTAAATAACTTATAGAACAGAAGTAGTTAATTTAGAGTTTTTAATTTTAAACTATTAACAAAATGCAGATCTTCAAGTAAATAACTTATAGAACAAAAGTAGTTATTTTAGGGTTTTCAATTTTAAACTATTAACAAAATTCTGATCTTCATGTAAATAACTTATAGAACAGAAGTAGTTAATTTAGAGTTTTTAATTTTAAGCTATTAACAAAATTCTGATCTTCAAGTAAATAACTTAAGGAACTAAAGTATTAGTTAGAAGATTTTGATTTTAAATTGCTACAAAATTCTGTTCTTCAAGTAAATAACTTATAGAACAAAAGTAGTTATTTTAGAGTTTTCAATTTTAAACTATTAACAACATTCTGATCTTCAAGTAAATAACTTATAGAACAGAAGTAGTTAATTTAGAGTTTTTAATTATAAGTATTAACAAATTGCAGATCTTCAAGTAAATAACTTAAAGAACTAAAGTATTAGTTTGAAGATCTCGATTTTAATTTGTCTACAAATTTCTGTTCTTTAAGTAAAAAACTAAAAGAACAAAAGTAGTTAGTATATAGCTTTAATTTGAAACTATTAACAAAATAGTGATTTTCAAATAAATAACTTATAGACCAGAAGTAGTTAACTTAGAGTTTTTAATTTTAAACTATTATCAAAATGCAGATCTTCAAGTAAATAACTTATAGAACAAAAGTAGTTATTTTAGGGTTTTCAATTTTAAACTATTAACAAAATTCTGATCTTCATGTAAATAACTTGTAGAACAGAAGTAGTTAATTTAGAGTTTTTAATTTTAGCTATTAACAAAATTCTGATCTTCAAGTAAATAACTTAAGGAACTAAAGTATTAGTTAGAAGATTTTGATTTTAAATTGCTACAAAATTCTGTTTTTCAAGTAAATAACTTATAGAACAGAAGTAGTTAATTTAGAGTTTTTAATTTTAAACTATTAACAAAATTCTGATCTTCAAGTAAATAACTTAAAGAACTGAAGTATTAGTTTGAAGATCTCGATTTTAATTTGTCTACATATTTCTGTTCTTTAAGTAAAAAACTAAAAGAACAAAAGTAGTTAGTTTATAGCTTTAATTTGAAACTATTAACAAAATAGTGATTTTCAAATAAATAACTTATAGACCAGAAGTAGTTAACTTAGAGTTTTTAATTTTAAACTATTATCAAAATGCAGATCTTCAAGTAAATAACTTATAGAACAAAAGTAGTTATTTTAGCGTTTTCAATTTTAAACTATTAACAAAATTCTGATCTTCATGTAAATAACTTAAAGAACTAAAGTATTAGTTTGAAGATCTCGATTTTAATTTGTCTACAAATTTCTGTTCTTTAAGTAAAAAACTAAAAGAACAAAAGTAGTTAGTTTATAGCTTTAATTTGAAACTATTAACAAAATAGTGATTTTCAAATAAATAACTTATAGACCAGAAGTAGTTAACTTAGAGTTTTTAATTTTAAACTATTATCAAAATGCAGATCTTCAAGTAAATAACTTATAGAACAAAAGTAGTTATTTTAGCGTTTTCAATTTTAAACTATTAACAAAATTCTGATCTTCATGTAAATAACTTATAAAACAGAAGTAGTTAATTTAGAGTTTTTAATTTTAAACTATTAACAAAATGCAGATCTTCAAGTAAATAACTTATAGAACAAAAGTAGTTATTTTAGGGTTTTCAATTTTAAACTATTAACAAAATTCTGATCTTCATGTAAATAACTTATAGAACAGAAGTAGTTAATTTAGAGTTTTTAATTTTAAACTATTAACAAAATGCAGATCTTCAAGTAAATAACTTATAGAACAAAAGTAGTTATTTTAGAGTTTTCAATTTTAAACTATTAACAACATTCTGATCTTCAAGTAAATAACTTATAGAACAGAAGTAGTTAATTTAGAGTTTTTAATTTTAAACTATTAACAAAATGCAGATCTTCAAGTAAATAACTTAAAGAACTAAAGTATTAGTTTGAAGATCTCGATTTTACTTTGTCAACAAATTTCTGTTCTATAAGTAAAAAACTAAAAGAACAAAAGTAGTTAGTTTATAGCTTTAATTTGAAACTATTAACAAAATAGTGATTTTCAAATAAATAACTTATAGACCAGAAGTAGTTAACTTAGAGTTTTTAATTTTAAACTATTATCAAAAAGCTGAATTTCAAGTAAATAACTTATAGAACAGAAGTAGTTAATTTAGAGTTTTTAATTTTAAACTAATAACAAAATGCAGATCTTCAAGTAAATAACTTATAGAACAAAAGTAATTATTTTAGGGTTTTCAATTTTAAACTATTAACAATATTCTGATCTTCAAGTAAATAACTTATAGAACAGAAGTGGTAAATTTAGAGTTTTTAATTTTAAACTATTAACAAAATGCAGAACTTCAAGTAAATAACTTATAGAACAAAAATAGTTATTTTAGGGTTTTCAATTTTAAACTATTAGCAAAATTCTAATCTTCAAGTAAATAATTTAAAGAACTAAAGTATTAGTTAGAAGATTTTGATTTTACATTGCTACAAAATTCTGTTCTTCAAGTAAATAACTTATAAAACAAAAGTAGTTATTTTAGAGTTTTCAATTTTAAACTATTAACAGTATTCTGATCTTCAAGTAAATAACTTATAGAACAGAAGTAGTTAATTTAGAGTTTTTAATTTTAAACTATTAACAAAATGCAGATCTTCAAGTAAATAACTTATAGAACAAAAGTAGTTATTTTAGGGTTTTCAATTTTAAACTATTAACAAAATTCTGATCTTCATGTAAATAATTTATAGAACAGAAGTAGTTAATTTAGAGTTTTTAATTTTAAGCTATTAACAAAATTCTGATCTTCAAGTAAATAACTTAAGGAACTAAAGTATTAGTTAGAAGATTTTGATTTCAAATTGCTACAAAATTCTGTTCTTCAAGTAAATAACTTATAGAACAAAAGCAGTTATTTTAGAGTTTTCAATTTTAAACTATTAACTATATTCTGATCTTCAAGTAAATAACTTATAGAACAGAAGTAGTTAATTTAGAGTTTTTAATTTTAAACTATTAACAAAATGCAGATCTTCAAGTAAATAACTTATAGAACAAAAATAGTTATTTTAGGGTTTTCAATTTTAAACTATTAACAAAATTCTGATCTTTAAGTAAATAACTTAAAGAACTAAAGTATTAGTTTGAAGATCTCGATTTTAAATTGCTACAAATTTCTGTTCTTTAAGTAAAAAACTAAAAGAACAAAAGTAGTTAGTTTATAGCTTTATAATTTGAAACTATTAAAAAAATAGTGATTTTCAAATAAATAACTTATAGACCAGAAGTAGTTAACTTAGAGTTTTTAATTTTAAACTATTAACAAAATGCTGATCTTCAAGTAAATAACTTATAGAACAGAAGTAGTTAATTTAGAGTTTTTAATTTTAAACTAATAACAAAATGCAGATCTTCAAGTAAATAACTTATAGAACAAAAGTAATTATTTTAGGGTTTTCAATTTTAAACTATTAACAATATTCTGATCTTCAAGTAAATAACTTATAGAACAGAAGTGGTTAATTTAGAGTTTTTAATTTTATGCTATTAACAAAATGCAGATCTTCAAGTAAATAACTTATAGAACAAAAATAGTTATTTTAGGGTTTTCAATTTTAAACTATTAACAAAATACTGATCTTCATGAAATTAACTTATAGAACAGAAGTAGTTAATTTAGAGTTTTTAATTTTATACTATTAACAAAATGCAGATCTTCAAGTAAATAACTTAAGGAATCAAAGTATTAGTTTGAAGATTGTGATTTTAAATTGTCTACATAATTCTGTTCTTTAAGTAATTAACTAAAAGAACAAAAGTAGTTAGATTATAGCTTTAATTTTAAACTATTAACAAAATGCAGATCTTCAAGTAAATAACTTATAGAACAAAAGAAGTTATTTTAAGGTTTTCAATATTAAACTATTAACAAAATTCTGATCTTCATGTAAATAACTTATAGAACAGAAGTAGTTAATTTAGAGTTTTTAATTTTAAACTATTAACAAAATGCAGATCTTCAAGTAAATAACTTAAAGAACTAAAGTATTAGTGTGAAGATTTCGATTTTAAATTGTCTACAAATTTCTGTTCTTTATGTAAATAACATATAGAACAGAAGTAGTTAATTTAGAGTTTTGAATTTTAAACTATTAACAAAATGCAGATCTTCAAGTAAATAACTTATAGAACAAAAGTAGTTATTTTAATGTTTTCAATTTTAAACTATTAGCAAAATTCTGATCTTCAAGTAAATAATTTAAAGAACTAAAGTATTAGTTAGAAGATTTTGATTTTACATTGCTACAAAATTCTGTTCTTCAAGTAAATAACTTATAGAACAAAAGTAGTTATTTTAGAGTTTTCAATTTTAAACTATTAACAGTATTCTGATCTTCAAGTAAATAACTTATAGAACAGAAGTAGTTAATTTATAGTTTTTAATTTTAAACTATTAACAAAATGCAGATCTTCAAGTAAATAACTTATAGAACAAAAGTAGTTATTTTAGGGTTTTCAATTTTAAACTATTAACAAAATTCTGATCTTCATGTAAATAACTTATAGAACAGAAGTAGTTAATTTAGAGTTTTTAATTTTAAGCTATTACCAAAATTCTGATCTTCAAGTAAATAACTTAAGGAACTAAAGTATTAGTTAGAAGATTTTGATTTTAAATTGCTACAAAATTCTGTTCTTCAAGTAAATAACTTATAGAACAGAAGTAGTTAATTTAGAGTTTTTAATTTTAAACTATTAACAAAATGCAGATCTTCAAGTAAATAACTTAAAGAACTAAAGTATTAGTTTGAAGATCTCGATTTTAATTTGTCTACAAATTTCTGTTCTTTAAGTAAAAAACAAAAAGAACAAGTAATTTGAAACTATTAACAAAATAGTGATTTTCAAATAAATAACTTATAGACCAGAAGTAGTTAACTTAGAGTTTTTAATTTTAAACTATTATCAAAATGCAGATCTTCAAGTAAATAAATTATAGAACAAAAGTAGTTATTTTAGGGTTTTCAATTTTAAACTATTAACAAAATTCTGATCTTCATGTAAATAACTTATAGAACAGAAGTAGTTAATTTAGAGTTTTTAATTTTAAACTATTAACAAAATGCAGATCTTCAAGTAAATAACTTATAGAACAAAAGTAGTTATTTTAGGGTTTTCAATTTTAAACTATTAACAAAATTCTGATCTTCATGTAAATAACTTATAGAACAGAAGTAGTTAATTTAGAGTTTTTAATTTTAAACTATTAACAAAATGCAGATCTTCAAGTAAATAACTTATAGAACAAAAGTAGTTATTTTAGAGTTTTCAATTTTAAACTATTAACAACATTCTGATCTTCAAGTAAATAACTTATAGAACAGAAGTAGTTAATTTAGAGTTTTTAATTTTAAACTATTAACAAAATGCAGATCTTCAAGTAAGAAACTTAAAGAACTAAAGTATTAGTTTGAAGATCTCGATTTTAATTTGTCTACAAATTTCTGTTCTTTAAGTAAAAAACTAAAAGAACAAAAGTAGTTAGTTTATTTATTTTTTTTTTTTATAGTTAAATGATTTAAATATACAATATAATTTAACTAATGAAAGTTAGTTATAAATACAAATTTAACAAAATATTAAACACTTTATAACATTAAAGATTAATTGTAGCCGAGAGGCAAAGCTGCTCCATCGTCAAAACCTAGTAATTCTTCACTAGGTCTCCATTTCATTCTAGCGCCTCGTATGCACATACTAGATGCACGTATAATGGCAAACGCTAATCGCGCCCTTAGTTAAGTAGTTAGTTTATAGCTTTAATTTGAAACTATTAACAAAATAGTGATTTTCAAATAAATAACTTATAGACCAGAAGTAGTTAACTTAGAGTTTTTAATTTTAAACTATTATCAAAATGCTGAATTTCAAGTAAATAACTTATAGAACAGAAGTAGTTAATTTAGAGTTTTTAATTTTAAACTAATAACAAAATGCAGATCTTCAAGTAAATAACTTATAGAACAAAAGTAATTATTTTAGGGTTTTCAATTTTAAACTATTAACAATATTCTGATCTTCAAGTAAATAACTTATAGAACAGAAGTGGTTAATTTAGAGTTTTTAATTTTAAACTATTAACAAAATGCAGAACTTCAAGTAAATAACTTATAGAACAAAAATAGTTATTTTAGGGTTTTCAATTTTAAACTATTAGCAAAATTCTAATCTTCAAGTAAATAACTTAAAGAACTAAAGTATTAGTTAGAAGATTTTGATTTTACATTGCTACAAAATTCTGTTCTTCAAGTAAATAACTTATAAAACAAAAGTAGTTATTTTAGAGTTTTCAATTTTAAACTATTAACAGTATTCTGATCTTCAAGTAAATAACTTATAGAACAGAAGTAGTTAATTTAGAGTTTTTAATTTAAAACTATTAACAAAATGCAGATCTTCAAGTAAATAACTTATAGAACAAAAGTAGTTATTTTAGGGTTTTCAATTTTAAACTATTAACAAAATTCTGATCTTCATGTAAATAACTTATTGAACAGAAGTAGTTAATTTAGAGTTTTTAATTTTAAACTATTAACAAAATCCAGATCTTCAAGTAAATAACTTATAGAACAAAAATAGTAATTTTAGGGTTTTCAATTTTAAACTATTAACAAAATTCTGATCTTCAAGTAAATAACTTAAAGAACTAAAGTATTAGTTTGAAGACTTCGATTTTAAATTGTCTACAAATTTCTGTTCTTTAAGTAAATAACTAAAAGAACAAAAGTAGTTAGATTATAGCTTTAATTTTAAACTATTAACAAAATGCAGATCTTCAAGTAAATAACTTATAGAACAAAAGTAGTTATTTTAGGGTTTTTAATTTTAAACTATTAGCAAAATTCTGATCTTCATGTAAATAACTTAAAGAACTAAAGTATTAGTTAGAAGATTTTGATTTTACATTGCTACAAAATTCTGTTCTTCAAGTAAATAACTTATAGAACAAAAGTAGTTATTTTAGAGTTTTCAATTTTGAACTATTAACAGTATTCTGATCTTCAAGTAATTAACTTATAGAACAGAAGTAGTTAATTTAGAGTTTTTAATTTTAAACTATTAACAAAATGCAGATCTTTAAGTAAATAACTTATAGAACAAAAGCAGTTATTTTAGGGTTTTCAATTTTAAACTATTAACAAAATTCTGATCTTCATGTAAATAACTTATAGAACAGAAGTAGTTAATTTATTAATTAGTTAATTAAGTAAATAACTTAAGGAACTAAAGTATTAGTTAGAAGATTTTGATTTTAAATTGCTACAAAATTCTGTTCTTCAAGTAAATAACTTATATAAATATAATATCAGTAATGAGCTAAGTTAACAATAAATCAAACAATAAATAAATAAATATTAGTTTGATTTATTGTTAACTTAGCTCATTACTGATATTATATTTATATAAATTTTCAAGAGCTAATAATTCTAATTATTTATTAAATAACTTATAGAACAAAAGTAGTTATTTTAGAGTTTTCAATTTTAAACTATTAACAAAATTCTGATCTTCAAGTAAATAACTTAAAGAACTAAAGTATTAGTTTGAAGATCTCGATTTTAAATTGTCTACAAATTTCTGTTCTTTAATTAAAAAACTAAAAGAACAAAAGTAGTTAGTTTATAGCTTTAATTTGAAACTATTAACAAAATAGTGATTTTCAAATAAATAACTTATAGACCAGAAGTAGTTAACTTAGAGTTTTTAATTTTAAACTATTAACAAAATGCTGATTTTCAAGTAAATAACTTATAGAACAGAAGTAGTTAATTTAGAGTTTTTAATTTTAAACTAATAACAAAATGCAGATCTTCAAGTAAATAACTTATAGAACAAAAGTAATTATTTTAGGGTTTTCAATTTTAAACTATTAACAATATTCTGATCTTCAAGTAAATAACTTATAGAACAGAAGTGGTTAATTTAGAGTTTTTAATTTTAAACTATTAACAAAATGCAGATCTTCAAGTAAATAACTTATAGAACAAAAATAGTTATTTTAGGGTTTTCAATTTTAAACTATTAACAAAATTCTGATCTTCAAGTAAATAACTTAAAGAACTAAAGTATTAGTTTGAAGATCTCAATTTTAAATTGTCTACAAATTTCTGTTCTTTAAGTAAAAAACTAAAAGAACAAAAGTAGTTAGTTTATAGCTTTAATTTGAAACTATTAACAAAATAGTGATTTTCAAATAAATAACTTATAGAACAGAAGTAGTTAATTTAGAGTTTTTAATGTTAAACTATTAACAAAATGCAAATCTTCAAGTAAATATAGAACAGATTCTGATATAGAACAGATTCTGGTCTTCAAGTAAATAACTTAAAGAACTAAAGTATTAGTTAGAAGATTTTGATTTTACATTGCTACAAAATTCTGTTCTTCAAGTAAATAACTTATAGAACAAAAGTAGTTATTTTAGAGTTTTCAATTTTGAACTATTAACAGTATTCTGATCTTCAAGTAATCAACTTATAGAACAGAAGTAGTTAATTTAGAGTTTTTAATTTTAAACTATTAACAAAATGCAGATCTTCAAGTAAATAACTTAAAGAACTAAAGTATTAGTTTGAAGATCTCGATTTTAATTTGTCTACAAATTTCTGTTCTTTAAGTAAAAAACTAAAAGAACAAAAGTAGTTAGTTTATAGCTTTAATTTGAAACTATTAACAAAATAGTGATTTTCAAATAAATAACTTATAGACCAGAAGTAGTTAACTTAGAGTTTTTAATTTTAAACTATTATCAAAATGCAGATCTTCAAGTAAATAAATTATAGAACAAAAGTAGTTATTTTAGGGTTTTCAATTTTAAACTATTAACAAAATTCTGATCTTCATGTAAATAACTTATAGAACAGAAGTAGTTAATTTAGAGTTTTTAATTTTAAACTATTAACAAAATGCAGATCTTCAAGTAAATAACTTATAGAACAAAAGTAGTTATTTTAGGGTTTTCAATTTTAAACTATTAACAAAATTCTGATCTTCATGTAAATAACTTATAGAACAGAAGTAGTTAATTTAGAGTTTTTAATTTTAAACTATTAACAAAATGCAGATCTTCAAGTAAATAACTTATAGAACAAAAGTAGTTATTTTAGAGTTTTCAATTTTAAACTATTAACAACATTCTGATCTTCAAGTAAATAACTTATAGAACAGAAGTAGTTAATTTAGAGTTTTTAATTTTAAACTATTAACAAAATGCAGATCTTCAAGTAAATAACTTAAAGAACTAAAGTATTAGTTTGAAGATCTCGATTTTAATTTGTCTACAAATTTCTGTTCTTTAAGTAAAAAACTAAAAGAACAAAAGTAGTTAGTTTATTTATTTTTTTTTTTATAGTTAAATGATTTAAATATACAATATAATTTAACTAATGAAAGTTAGTTATAAATACAAATTTAACAAAATATTAAACACTTTATAACATTAAAGATTAATTGTAGCCGAGAGGCAAAGCTGCTCCATCGTCAAAACCTAGTAATTCTTCACTAGGTCTCCATTTCATTCTAGCGCCTCGTATGCACATACTAGATGCACGTATAATGGCAAACGCTAATCGCGCCCTTAGTTAAGTAGTTAGTTTATAGCTTTAATTTGAAACTATTAACAAAATAGTGATTTTCAAATAAATAACTTATAGACCAGAAGTAGTTAACTTAGAGTTTTTAATTTTAAACTATTATCAAAATGCTGAATTTCAAGTAAATAACTTATAGAACAGAAGTAGTTAATTTAGAGTTTTTAATTTTAAACTAATAACAAAATGCAGATCTTCAAGTAAATAACTTATAGAACAAAAGTAATTATTTTAGGGTTTTCAATTTTAAACTATTAACAATATTCTGATCTTCAAGTAAATAACTTATAGAACAGAAGTGGTTAATTTAGAGTTTTTAATTTTAAACTATTAACAAAATGCAGAACTTCAAGTAAATAACTTATAGAACAAAAATAGTTATTTTAGGGTTTTCAATTTTAAACTATTAGCAAAATTCTAATCTTCAAGTAAATAACTTAAAGAACTAAAGTATTAGTTAGAAGATTTTGATTTTACATTGCTACAAAATTCTGTTCTTCAAGTAAATAACTTATAAAACAAAAGTAGTTATTTTAGAGTTTTCAATTTTAAACTATTAACAGTATTCTGATCTTCAAGTAAATAACTTATAGAACAGAAGTAGTTAATTTAGAGTTTTTAATTTTAAACTATTAACAAAATGCAGATCTTCAAGTAAATAACTTATAGAACAAAAGTAGTTATTTTAGGGTTTTCAATTTTAAACTATTAACAAAATTCTGATCTTCATGTAAATAACTTATTGAACAGAAGTAGTTAATTTAGAGTTTTTAATTTTAAACTATTAACAAAATCCAGATCTTCAAGTAAATAACTTATAGAACAAAAATAGTAATTTTAGGGTTTTCAATTTTAAACTATTAACAAAATTCTGATCTTCAAGTAAATAACTTAAAGAACTAAAGTATTAGTTTGAAGACTTCGATTTTAAATTGTCTACAAATTTCTGTTCTTTAAGTAAATAACTAAAAGAACAAAAGTAGTTAGATTATAGCTTTAATTTTAAACTATTAACAAAATGCAGATCTTCAAGTAAATAACTTATAGAACAAAAGTAGTTATTTTAGGGTTTTCAATTTTAACTATTAGCAAAATTCTGATCTTCATGTAAATAACTTAAAGAACTAAAGTATTAGTTAGAAGATTTTGATTTTACATTGCTACAAAATTCTGTTCTTCAAGTAAATAACTTATAGAACAAAAGTAGTTATTTTAGAGTTTTCAATTTTGAACTATTAACAGTATTCTGATCTTCAAGTAATTAACTTATAGAACAGAAGTAGTTAATTTAGAGTTTTTAATTTTAAACTATTAACAAAATGCAGATCTTTAAGTAAATAACTTATAGAACAAAAGTAGTTATTTTAGGGTTTTCAATTTTAAACTATTAACAAAATTCTGATCTTCATGTAAATAACTTATAGAACAGAAGTAGTTAATTTAGAGTTTTTAATTTTAAACTATTAACAAAATGCAGATCTTCAAGTAAATAACTTATAGAACAAAAGTAGTTATTTTAGGGTTTTCAATTTTAAACTATTAACAAAATTCTGATCTTCATGTAAATAACTTATAGAACAGAAGTAGTTAATTTAGTAATTAGTTAATTAAGTAAATAACTTAAGGAACTAAAGTATTAGTTAGAAGATTTTGATTTTAAATTGCTACAAAATTCTGTTCTTCAAGTAAATAACTTATATAAATATAATATCAGTAATGAGCTAAGTTAACAATAAATCAAACAATAAATAAATAAATATTAGTTTGATTTATTGTTAACTTAGCTCATTACTGATATTATATTTATATAAATTTTCAAGAGCTAATAATTCTAATTATTTATTAAATAACTTATAGAACAAAAGTAGTTATTTTAGAGTTTTCAATTTTAAACTATTAACAAAATTCTGATCTTCAAGTAAATAACTTAAAGAACTAAAGTATTAGTTTGAAGATCTCGATTTTAAATTGTCTACAAATTTCTGTTCTTTAATTAAAAAACTAAAAGAACAAAAGTAGTTAGTTTATAGCTTTAATTTGAAACTATTAACAAAATAGTGATTTTCAAATAAATAACTTATAGACCAGAAGTAGTTAACTTAGAGTTTTTAATTTTAAACTATTAACAAAATGCTGATTTTCAAGTAAATAACTTATAGAACAGAAGTAGTTAATTTAGAGTTTTTAATTTTAAACTAATAACAAAATGCAGATCTTCAAGTAAATAACTTATAGAACAAAAGTAATTATTTTAGGGTTTTCAATTTTAAACTATTAACAATATTCTGATCTTCAAGTAAATAAATTATAGAACAGGAGTGGTTAATTTAGAGTTTTTAATTTTAAACTATTAACAAAATGCAGATCTTCAAGTAAATAACTTATAGAACAAAAATAGTTATTTTAGGGTTTTTAATGTTAAACTATTAACAAAATTCTGATCTTCAAGTAAATAACTTAAAGAACTAAAGTATTAGTTTGAAGATTTCGATTTTAAATTGTCTACAAATTTCTGTTCTTTAAGTAAAAAACTAAAAGAACAAAAGTAGTTAGTTTATAGCTTTAATTTGAAACTATTAACAAAATAGTGATTTTCAAATAAATAACTTATAGAACAGAAGTAGTTAATTTAGAGTTTTTAATGTTAAACTATTAACAAAATGCAAATCTTCAAGTAAATAACTTATAGAACAAATGTAGGTATTTTAGGGTTTTCAATTTTAAACTATTAACAAAATTCTGATCTTCAAGTAAATAACTTATAGAACAGAAGTAGTTAATTTAGAGTTTTTAATTTTAAACTATTAACAAAATGCAGATCTTCAAGTAAATAACTTATAGAACAAAAGTAGTTATTTTAGAGTTTTCTATTTTAAACTATTAACAACATTCTGATCTTCAAGTAAATAACTTATAGAACAGAAGTAGTTAATTTAGAGTTTTTAATTTTAAACTATTAACAAAATCCAGATCTTCAAGTAAATAACTTATAGAACAAAAATAGTAATTTTAGGGTTTTCAATTTTAAACTATTAACAAAATTCTGATCTTCAAGTAAATAACTTAATGAACTAAAGTATTAGTTTGAAGACTTCGATTTTAAATTGTCTACAAATTTCTGTTCTTTAAGTAAATAACTAAAAGAACAAAAGTAGTTAGATTATAGCTTTAATTTTAAACTATTAACAAAATGCAGATCTTCAAGTAAATAACTTATAGAACAAAAGTAGTTATTTTAGGGTTTTCAATTTTAAACTATTAGCAAAATTCTAATCCTCAAGTAAATAACTTAAAGAACTAAAGTATTAGTTAGAAGATTTTGATTTTACATTGCTACAAAATTCTGTTCTTCAAGTAAATAACTTATAAAACAAAAGTAGTTATTTTAGAGTTTTCAATTTTAAACTATTAACAGTATTCTGATCTTCAAGTGAATAACTTATAGAACAGAAGTAGTTAATTTAGAGTTTTTAATTTTAAACTATTAACAAAATGCAGATCTTCAAGTAATTAACTTATAGAACAAAAGTAGTTATTTTAGAGTTTTCTATTTTAAACTATTAACACCATTCTGATCTTCAAGTAAATAACTTATAGAACAGAAGTAGTTAATTTAGAGTTTTTAATTTTAAACTATTAACAAAATCCAGATCTTCAAGTAAATAACTTATAGAACAAAAATAGTTATTTTAGGGTTTTCAATTTTAAACTATCAACAAAATTCTGATCTTCAAGTAAATAACTTAAAGAACTAAAGTATTAGTTTGAAGATCTCGATTTTAAATTGTCTACAAATTTCTGTTCTTTAAGTAAAAAACTAAAAGAACAAAAGTAGTTAGTTTATAGCTTTAATTTGAAACTATTAACAAAATAGTGATTTTCAAATAAATAACTTATAGACCAGAAGTAGTTAACTTAGAGTTTTTAATTTTAAACTATTAACAAAATGCTGATTCTCAAGTAAATAACTTATAGAACAGAAGTAGTTAATTTAGAGTTTTTAATTTTAAACTAATAACAAAATGCAGATCTTCAAGTAAATAACTTATAGAACAAAAGTAATTATTTTAGGGTTTTCAATTTTAAACTATTAACAATATTCTGATCTTCAAGTAAATAACTTATAGAACAGAAGTGGTTAATTTAGAGTTTTTAATTTTAAACTAATAACAAAATGCAGATCTTCAAGTAAATAACTTATAGAACAAAAATAGTTATTTTAGGGTTTTCAATTTTAAACTATTAACAAAATTCTGATCTTCAAGTAAATAACTTAAAGAACTAAAGTATTAGTTTGAAGATCTCGATTTTAAATTGTCTACAAATTTCTGTTCTTTAAGTAAAAAACTAAAAGAACAAAAGTAGTTAGTTTATAGCTTTAATTTGAAACTATTAACAAAATAGTGATTTTCAAATAAATAACTTATAGAACAGAAGTAGTTAATTTAGAGTTTTTAATGTTAAACTATTAGCAAAATTCTGATCTTCATGTAAATAACTTAAAGAACTAAAGTATTAGTTAGAAGATTTTGATTTTACATTGCTACAAAATTCTGTTCTTCAAGTAAATAACTTATAGAACAAAAGTAGTTATTTTAGAGTTTTCAATTTTGAACTATTAACAGTATTCTGATCTTCAAGTAATTAACTTATAGAACAGAAGTAGTTAATTTAGAGTTTTTAATTTTAAACTATTAACAAAATGCAGATCTTTAAGTAAATAACTTATAGAACAAAAGCAGTTATTTTAGGGTTTTCAATTTTAAACTATTAACAAAATTCTGATCTTCATGTAAATAACTTATAGAACAGAAGTAGTTAATTTATTAATTAGTTAATTAAGTAAATAACTTAAGGAACTAAAGTATTAGTTAGAAGATTTTGATTTTAAATTGCTACAAAATTCTGTTCTTCAAGTAAATAACTTATATAAATATAATATCAGTAATGAGCTAAGTTAACAATAAATCAAACAATAAATAAATAAATATTAGTTTGATTTATTGTTAACTTAGCTCATTACTGATATTATATTTATATAAATTTTCAAGAGCTAATAATTCTAATTATTTATTAAATAACTTATAGAACAAAAGTAGTTATTTTAGAGTTTTCAATTTTAAACTATTAACAAAATTCTGATCTTCAAGTAAATAACTTAAAGAACTAAAGTATTAGTTTGAAGATCTCGATTTTAAATTGTCTACAAATTTCTGTTCTTTAATTAAAAAACTAAAAGAACAAAAGTAGTTAGTTTATAGCTTTAATTTGAAACTATTAACAAAATAGTGATTTTCAAATAAATAACTTATAGACCAGAAGTAGAGTTAACTTAGAGTTTTTAATTTTAAACTATTAACAAAATGCTGATTTTCAAGTAAATAACTTATAGAACAGAAGTAGTTAATTTAGAGTTTTTAATTTTAAACTAATAACAAAATGCAGATCTTCAAGTAAATAACTTATAGAACAAAAGTAATTATTTTAGGGTTTTCAATTTTAAACTATTAACAATATTCTGATCTTCAAGTAAATAACTTATAGAACAGAAGTGGTTAATTTAAAGTTTTTAATTTTAAACAATTAACAAAATGCAGATCTTCAAGTAAATAACTTATAGAACAAAAATAGTTATTTTAGGGTTTTCAATTTTAAACTATTAACAAAATTCTGATCTTCAAGTAAATAACTTAAAGAACTAAAGTATTAGTTTGAAGATCTCGATTTTAAATTGTCTACAAATTTCTGTTCTTTAAGTAAAAAACTAAAAGAACAAAAGTAGTTAGTTTATAGCTTTAATTTGAAACTATTAACAAAATAGTGATTTTCAAATAAATAACTTATAGAACAGAAGTAGTTAATTTAGAGTTTTTAATGTTAAACTATTAACAAAATGCAAATCTTCAAGTAAATATAGAACAGATTCTGATATAGAACAGATTCTGGTCTTCAAGTAAATAACTTAAAGAACTAAAGTATTAGTTAGAAGATTTTGATTTTACATTGCTACAAAATTCTGTTCTTCAAGTAAATAACTTATAGAACAAAAGTAGTTATTTTAGAGTTTTCAATTTTGAACTATTAACAGTATTCTGATCTTCAAGTAATTAACTTATAGAACAGAAGTAGTTAATTTAGAGTTTTTAATTTTAAACTATTATCAAAATGCAGATCTTTAAGTAAATAACTTATAGAACAAAAGTAGTTATTTTAGGGTTTTCAATTTTAAACTATTAACAAAATTCTGATCTTCATGTAAATAACTTATAGAACAGAAGTAGTTAATTTAGTAATTAGTTAATTAAGTAAATAACTTAAGGAACTAAAGTATTAGTTAGAAGATTTTGATTTTAAATTGCTACAAAATTCTGTTCTTCAAGTAAATAACTTATATAAATATAATATCAGTAATGAGCTAAGTTAACAATAAATCAAACAATAAATAAATAAATATTAGTTTGATTTATTGTTAACTTAGCTCATTACTGATATTATATTTATATAAATTTTCAAGAGCTAATAATTCTAATTATTTATTAAATAACTTATAGAACAAAAGTAGTTATTTTAGAGTTTTCAATTTTAAACTATTAACAAAATTCTGATCTTCAAGTAAATAACTTAAAGAACTAAAGTATTAGTTTGAAGATCTCGATTTTAAATTGTCTACAAATTTCTGTTCTTTAATTAAAAAACTAAAAGAACAAAAGTAGTTAGTTTATAGCTTTAATTTGAAACTATTAACAAAATAGTGATTTTCAAATAAATAACTTATAGACCAGAAGTAGTTAACTTAGAGTTTTTAATTTTAAACTATTAACAAAATGCTGATTTTCAAGTAAATAACTTATAGAACAGAAGTAGTTAATTTAGAGTTTTTAATTTTAAACTAATAACAAAATGCAGATCTTCAAGTAAATAACTTATAGAACAAAAGTAATTATTATAGGGTTTTCAATTTTAAACTATTAACAATATTCTGATCTTCAAGTAAATAACTTATAGAACAGAAGTGGTTAATTTAGAGTTTTTAATTTTAAACTATTAACAAAATGCAGATCTTCAAGTAAATAACTTATAGAACAAAAATAGTTATTTTAGGGTTTTCAATTTTAAACTATTAACAAAATTCTGATCTTCAAGTAAATAACTTAAAGAACTAAAGTATTAGTTTGAAGATCTCGATTTTAAAATGTCTACAAATTTCTGTTCTTTAAGTAAAAAACTAAAAGAACAAAAGTAGTTAGTTTTTAGCTTTAATTTGAAACTATTAACAAAATAGTGATTTTCAAATAAATAACTTATAGAACAGAAGTAGTTAATTTAGAGTTTTTAATGTTAAACTATTAACAAAATGCAAATCTTCAAGTAAATATAGAACAGATTCTGATATAGAACAGATTCTGGTCTTCAAGTAAATAACTTAAAGAACTAAAGTATTAGTTTGAAGACTTCGATTTTAAATTGTCTACAATTTTCTGTTCATTAAGTAAATAACTAAAAGAACAAAAGTAGTTAGATTATAGCTTTAATTTTAAACTATTAACAAAATGCAGATCTTCAAGTAAATAACTTATAGAACAAAAGTAGTTATTTTAGGGTTTTCAATTTTAAACTATTAGCAAAATTCTGATCTTCAAGTAAATAACTTAAAGAACTAAAGTATTAGTTAGAAGATTTTGATTTTACATTGCTACAAAATTCTGTTCTTCAAGTAAATAGCTTATAGAACAAAAGTAGTTATTTTAGAGTTTTCAATTTTAAACTATTAACAGTATTCTGATCTTCAAGTAAATAACTTATAGAACAGAAGTAGTTAATTTAGAGTTTTTAATTTTAAACTATTAACAAAATGCAGATCTTTAAGTAAATAACTTATAGAACAAAAGTAGTTATTTTAGGGTTTTCAATTTTAAACTATTAACAAAATTCTGATATTCATGTAAATAACTTATAGAACAGAAGTAGTTAATTTAGAGTTTTTAATTTTAAACTATTAACAAAATGCAGATCTTCAAGTAAATAACTTATAGAACAAAAGTAGTTATTTTAGGGTTTTCAATTTTAAACTATTAACAAAATTCTGATCTTCATGTAAATAACTTATAGAACAGAAGTAGTTAATTTAGAGTTTTTAATTTTAAGCTATTAACTAAATTCTGATCTTCAAGTAAATAACTTAAGGAACTAAAGTATTAGTTAGAAGATTTTGATTTTAAATTGCTACAAAATTCTGTTCTTCAAGTAAATAACTTATAGAACAAAAGTAGTTATTTTAGAGTTTTCAATTTTAAACTATTAACAAAATTCTGATCTTCAATTAAATAACTTAAAGAACTAAAGTATTAGTTTAAAGATCTGGATTTTAAATTGTCTACACATTTCTGTTCTTTAAGTAAAAAACTAAAAGAACAAAAGTAGTTAGTTTATAGCTTTAATTTGAAACTATTAACAAAATAGTGATTTTCAAATAAATACCTTATAGACCAGAAGTAGTTAACTTAGAGTTTTTAATTTTAAACTATTAACAAAATGCTGATTTTCAAGTAAATAACTTATAGAACAGAAGTAGTTAATTTAGAGTTTTTAATTTTAAACTAATAACAAAATGCAGATCTTCAAGTAAATAACTTATAGAACAAAAGTAATTATTTTAGGGTTTTCAATTTTAAACTATTAACAATATTCTGATCTTCAAGTAAATAAATTATAGAACAGGAGTGGTTAATTTAGAGTTTTTAATTTTAAACTATTAACAAAATGCAGATCTTCAAGTAAATAAGTTATAGAACAAAAATAGTTATTTTAGGGTTTTTAATGTTAAACTATTAACAAAATTCTGATCTTCAAGTAAATAACTTAAAGAACTAAAGTATTAGTTTGAAGATCTCAATTTTAAATTGTCTACAAATTTCTGTTCTTTAAGTAAAAAACTAAAAGAACAAAAGTAGTTAGTTTATAGCTTTAATTTGAAACTATTAACAAAATAGTGATTTTCAAATAAATAACTTATAGAACAGAAGTAGTTAATTTAGAGTTTTTAATGTTAAACTATTAACAAAATGCAAATCTTCAAGTAAATAACTTATAGAACAAATGTAGGTATTTTAGGGTTTTCAATTTTAAACTATTAACAAAATTCTGATCTTCAAGTAAATAACTTATAGAACAGAAGTAGTTAATTTAGAGTTTTTAATTTTAAACTATTAACAAAATGCAGATCTTCAAGTAAATAACTTATAGAACAAAAGTAGTTATTTTAGAGTTTTCTATTTTAAACTATTAACAACATTCTGATCTTCAAGTAAATAACTTATAGAACAAAAATAGTAATTTTAGGGTTTTCAATTTTAAACTATTAACAAAATTCTGATCTTCAAGTAAATAACTTAAAGAACTAAAGTATTAGTTTGAAGACTTCGATTTTAAATTGTCTACAAATTTCTGTTCTTTAAGTAAATAACTAAAAGAACAAAAGTAGTTAGATTATAGCTTTAATTTTAAACTATTAACAAAATGCAGATCTTCAAGTAAATAACTTATAGAACAAAAGTAGTTATTTTAGGGTTTTCAATTTTAAACTATTAGCAAAATTCTAATCCTCAAGTAAATAACTTAAAGAACTAAAGTATTAGTTAGAAGATTTTGATTTTACATTGCTACAAAATTCTGTTCTTCAAGTAAATAACTTATAAAACAAAAGTAGTTATTTTAGAGTTTTCAATTTTAAACTATTAACAGTATTCTGATCTTCAAGTAAATAACTTATAGAACAGAAGTAGTTAATTTAGAGTTTATAATTTTAAACTATTAACAAAATGCAGATCTTCAAGTAATTAACTTATAGAACAAAAGTAGTTATTTTAGAGTTTTCTATTTTAAACTATTAACACCATTCTGATCTTCAAGTAAATAACTTATAGAACAGAAGTAGTTAATTTAGAGTTTTTAATTTTAAACTATTAACAAAATCCAGATCTTCAAGTAAATAACTTATAGAACAAAAATAGTTATTTTAGGGTTTTCAATTTTAAACTATCAACAAAATTCTGATCTTCAAGTAAATAACTTAAAGAACTAAAGTATTAGTTTGAAGACTTCAATTTTAAATTGTCTACAAATTTCTGTTCTTTAAGTAAATAACTAAAAGAACAAAAGTAGTTAGATTATAGCTTTAATTTTAAACTATTAACAAAAAGCAGATCTTCAAGTAAATAACTTATAGAACAAAAGTAGTTATTTTAGGGTTTTTAATTTTAAACTATTAGCAAAATTCTGATCTTCAAGTAAATAACTTAAAGAACTAAAGTATTAGTTAGAAGATTTTGATTTTACATTGCTACAAAATTCTGTTCTTCAAGTAAATAACTTATAGAACAAAAGTAGATATTTTAGAGTTTTCAATTTTAAACTATTAACAGTATTCTGATCTTCAAGTAAATAACTTATAGAACAGAAGTAGTTAATTTAGAGTTTTTAATTTTAAACTATTAACAAAATGCAGATCTTTAAGTAAATAACTTATAGAACGAAAGTAGTTATTTTAGGGTTTTCAATTTTAAACTATTTACAAAATTCTGATCTTCATGTAAATAACTTATAGAACAGAAGTAGTTAATTTAGAGTTTTTAATTTTAAACTATTAACAAAATGCAGATCTTCAAGTAAATAACTTATAGAACAAAAGTAGTTATTTTAGGGTTTTCAATTTTAAACTATTAACAAAATTCTGATCTTCATGTAAATAACTTATAGAACAGAAGTAGTTAATTTAGAGTTTTTAATTTTAAGCTATTAACAAAATTCTGATCTTCAAGTAAATAACCTAAGGAACTAAAGTATTAGTTAGAAGATTTTGATTTTAAATTGCTACAAAATTCTGTTCTTCAAGTAAATAACTTATAGAACAAAAGTAGTTATTTTAGAGTTTTCAATTTTAAACTATTAACAAAATTCTGATCTTCAAGTAAATAACTTAAAGAACTAAAGTATTAGTTTGAAGATCTCGATTTTAAATTGTCTACAAATTTCTGTTCTTTAAGTAAAAAACTAAAAGAACAAAAGTAGTTAGTTTATAGCTTTAATTTGAAACTATTAACAAAATAGTGATTTTCAAATAAATAACTTATAGACCAGAAGTAGTTAACTTAGAGTTTTTAATTTTAAACTATTAACAAAATGCTGATTTTCAAGTAAATAACTTATAGAACAGAAGTAGTTAATTTAGAGTTTTTAATTTTAAACTAATAACAAAATGCAGATCTTCAAGTAAATAACTTATAGAACAAAAGTAATTATTTTAGGGTTTTCAATTTTAAACTATTAACAATATTCTGATCTTCAAGTAAATAACTTATAGAACAGAAGTGGTTAATTTAGAGTTTTTAATTTTAAACTAATAACAAAATGCAGATCTTCAAGTAAATAACTTATAGAACAAAAATAGTTATTTTAGGGTTTTCAATTTTAAACTATTAACAAAATTCTGATCTTCAAGTAAATAACTTAAAGAACTAAAGTATTAGTTTGAAGATCTCGATTTTAAATTGTCTACAAATTTCTGTTCTTTAAGTAAAAAACTAAAAGAACAAAAGTAGTTAGTTTATAGCTTTAATTTGAAACTATTAACAAAATAGTGATTTTCAAATAAATAACTTATAGAACAGAAGTAGTTAATTTAGAGTTTTTAATGTTAAACTATTAACAAAAAGCAGATCTTCAAGTAAATAACTTATAGTACAAAAGTAGTTATTTTAGAGTTTTCTATTTTAAACTATTAACAAAATTCTGATTTTCAAGTAAATAACTTAAAGAACTAAAGTATTAGTTTGAAGACTTCGATTTTAAATTGTCTACAAATTTCTGTTCTTTAAGTAAATAACTAAAAGAACAAAAGTAGTTAGATTATAGCTTTAATTTTAAACTATTAACAAAATGCAGATCTTCAAGTAAATAACTTATAGAACAAAAATAGTTATTTTAGGGTTTTCAATTTTAAACTATTAGCAAAATTCTAATCTTCAAGTAAATAACTTAAAGAACTAAAGTATTAGTTAGAAGATTTTGATTTTACCTTGCTACAAAATTCTGTTCTTCAAGTAAATAACTTGTAGAACAAAAGTAGTTATTTTAGGGTTTTCAATTTTAAACTATTAACAAAATGCAGATCTTCAAGTAATTAACTTATAGAACAAAAGTAGTTATTTTAGAGTTTTCTATTTTAAACTATTAACACCATTCTGATCTTCAAAAAAATAACTTATAGAACAGAAGTAGTTAATTTAGAGTTTTTAATTTTAAACTATTAACAAAATCCAGATCTTCAAGTAAATAACTTATAGAACAAAAATAGTTATTTTAGGGTTTTCAATTTTAAACTATTAACAAAATTCTGATCTTCAAGTAAATAACTTAAAGAACTAAAGTATTAGTTTGAAGACTTCAATTTTAAATTGTCTACAAATTTCTGTTCTTTAAGTAAATAACTAAAAGAACAAAAGTAGTTAGATTATAGCTTTAATTTTAAACTATTAACAAAAAGCAGATCTTCAAGTAAATAACTTATAGAACAAAAGTAGTTATTTTAGGGTTTTTAATTTTAAACTATTAGCAAAATTCTGATCTTCAAGTAAATAACTTAAAGAACTAAAGTATTAGTTAGAAGATTTTGATTTTACATTGCTACAAAATTCTGTTCTTCAAGTAAATAACTTATAGAACAAAAGTAGTTATTTTAGAGTTTTCAATTTTAAACTATTAACAGTATTCTGATCTTCAAGTAAATAACTTATAGAACAGAAGTAGTTAATTTAGAGTTTTTAATTTTAAACTATTAACAAAATGCAGATCTTTAAGTAAATAACTTATAGAACGAAAGTAGTTATTTTAGGGTTTTCAATTTTAAACTATTAACAAAATTCTGATCTTCATGTAAATAACTTATAGAACAGAAGTAGTTAATTTAGAGTTTTTAATTTTAAACTATTAACAAAATGCAGATCTTCAAGTAAATAACTTATAGAACAAAAGTAGTTATTATAGGGTTTTCAATTTTAAACTATTAACAAAATTCTGATCTTCATGTAAATAACTTATAGAACAGAAGTAGTTAATTTAGAGTTTTTAATTTTAAGCTATTAACAAAATTCTGATCTTCAAGTAAATAACTTAAGGAACTAAAGTATTAGTTAGAAGATTTTGATTTTAAATTGCTACAAAATTCTGTTCTTCAAGTAAATAACTTATAGAACAAAAGTAGTTGTTTTAGAGTTTTCAATTTTAAACTATTAACAAAATTCTGATCTTCAAGTAAATAACTTAAAGAACTAAAGTATTAGTTTGAAGATCTCGATTTTAAATTGTCTACAAATTTCTGTTCTTTAAGTAAAAAACTAAAAGAACAAAAGTAGTTAGTTTATAGCTTTAATTTGAAACTATTAACAAAATAGTGATTTTCAAATAAATAACTTATAGACCAGAAGTAGTTAACTTAGAGTTTTTAATTTTAAACTATTAACAAAATGCTGATTTTCAAGTAAATAACTTATAGAACAGAAGTAGTTAATTTAGAGTTTTTAATTTTAAACTAATAACAAAATGCAGATCTTCAAGTAAATAACTTATAGAACAGAAGTGGTTAATTTAGAGTTTTTAATTTTAAACTAATAACAAAATGCAGATCTTCAAGTAAATAACTTATAGAACAAAAATAGTTATTTTAGGGTTTTCAATTTTAAACTATTAACAAAATTCTGATCTTCAAGTAAATAACTTAAAGAACTAAAGTATTAGTTTGAAGATCTCGATTTTAAATTGTCTACAAATTTCTGTTCTTTAAGTAAAAAACTAAAAGAACAAAAGTAGTTAGTTTATAGTTTTAATTTGAAACTATTAACAAAATAGTGATTTTCAAATAAATAACTTATAGAACAGAAGTAGTTAATTTAGAGTTTTTAATGTTAAACTATTAACAAAAAGCAGATCTTCAAGTAAATAACTTATAGAAGAAAAGTAGGTATTTTAGGGTTTTCAATTTTAAACTATTAACAAAATTCTGATCTTCAAGTAAATAACTTATAGAACAGAAGTAGTTAATTTAGAGTTTTTAATTTTAAACTATTAACAAAATGCAGATCTTCAAGTAAATAACTTATAGAAGAAAAGTAGTTATTTTAGAGTTTTCTATTTTAAACTATTAACAAAATTCTGATCTTCAAGTAAATAACTTAAAGAACTAAAGCATTAGTTTGAAGACTTCGATTTTAAATTGTCTACAAATTTCTGTTCTTTAAGTAAATAACTAAAAGAACAAAAGTAGTTAGATTATAGCTTTAATTTTAAACTATTAACAAAATGCAGATCTTCAAGTAAATAACTTATAGAACAAAAATAGTTATTTTAGGGTTTTCAATTTTAAACTATTAGCAAAATTCTAATCTTCAAGTAAATAACTTAAAGAACTAAAGTATTAGTTAGAAGATTTTGATTTTACATTGCTACAAAATTCTGTTCTTCAAGTAAATAACTTGTAGAACAAAAGTAGTTATTTTAGGGTTTTCAATTTTAAACTATTAACAAAATTCTGATCTTCATGTAAATAACTTATAGAACAGAAGTAGTTAATTTAGAGTTTTTAATTTTAAGCTATTAACAAAATTCTGATCTTCAAGTAAATAACTTAAGGAACTAAAGTATTAGTTAGAAGATTTTGATTTCAAATTGCTACAAAATTCTGTTCTTCAAGTAAATAACTTATAGAACAAAAGTAGTTATTTTAGAGTTTTCAATTTTAAACTATTAACAACATTCTGATCTTCAAGTAAATAACTTATAGAACAGAAGTAGTTAATTTAGAGTTTTTAATTTTAAACTATTAACAAAATGCAGATCTTCAAGTAAATAACTTATAGAACAAAAGTAGTTATTTTAGAGTTTTCTATTTTAAACTATTAACAACATTCTGATCTTCAAGTAAATAACTTATAGAACAGAAGTAGTTAATTTAGAGTTTTTAATTTTAAACTATTAACAAAATGCAGATCTTCAAGTAAATAACTTATAGAACAAAAATAGTTATTTTAGGGTTTTCAATTTTAAACTATTAACAAAATCTGATCTTCAAGTAATTAACTTAAAGAACTAAAGTATTAGTTTGAAGATCTCGATTTTAAATTGTCTACAAATTACTGTTCTTTAAGTAAAAAACTAAAAGAACAAGAGTAGTTAGTTTATAGCTTTAATTTGAAACTATTAACAAAATAGTGATTTTCAAATAAATAACTTATAGAACAGAAGTAGTTAATTTAGAGTTTTTAATGTTAAACTATTAACAAAATGCAAATCTTCAAGTAAATAACTTATAGAACAAAAGTAGGTATTTTAGGGTTTTCAATTTTAAACTATTAACAAAATTCTGATCTTCATGTAAATAACTTATAGAACAGAAGTAGTTAATTTAGAGTTTTTAATTTTAAACTATTAACAAAATGCAGATCTTCAAGTAAATAACTTATAGAACAAAAGTAGTTATTTTAGGGTTTTCAATTTTAAGCTATTAACAAAATTCTGATCTTCAAGTAAATAACTTAAGGAACTAAAGTATTAGTTAGAAGATTTTTATTTTAAAGTGCTACAAAATTCTGTTCTTCAAGTAAATAACTTATAGAACAAAAGTAGGTATTTTAGAGTTTTCAATTTTAAACTATTAACAAAATGCAGATCTTTAAGTAAATAACTTATAGAACAAAAATAGTTATTTTAGGGTTTTCAATTTTAAACTATTAACAAAATTCTGATCTTCATGTAAATAACTTATAGAACAGAAGTAGTTAATTTAGAGTTTTTAATTTTAAACTATTAACAAAATTCAGATCTTTAAGTAAATAACTTATAGAACAAAAATAGTTATTTTAGGGTTTTCAATTTTAAACTATTAACAAAATTCTGATCTTCATGTAAATAACTTATAGAACAGAAGTAGTTAATTTAGTGTTTTTAATTTTAAACTATTAACAAAATGCAGATCTTCAAGTAAATAACTTATAGAAAAAAAGTAGTTATTTTAGGGTTTTCAATTTTAAACTATTAACAAAATTCTGATCTTCAAGTAAATAACTTAAAGAACTAAAGTATTAGTTTGAAGATTTTGATTTTAAATTGTCTACATATTTCTGTTCTTTAAGTAAATAACTAAAAGAACAATAGTAGTTAGATTATAGCTTTAATTTTAAACTATTAACAAAATGCAAATCTTCTAGTAAATAACTTATAGAACAAAAGTAGTTATTTTAGGGTTTTCAATTTTAAACTATTAACAAAATTCTGATCTTCAAGTAAATAACTTATAGAACAAAAGTAGTTATTTTAGGGTTTTCAATTTTAAACTATTAACAAAATGCAGATCTTCAAGTAAATAACTTATAGAACAAAAGTAGTTATTTTAGGGTTTTCAATTTTAAACTATTAACAAAATTCTGATCTTCAAGTAAATAACTTAAGGAACTAAAGTATTAGTTAGAAGATTTTGATTTTAAACCGCTTCAAAATTCTGTTCTTCAAGTAAATAACTTATAGAACAAAAGTAGTTATTTTAGGGTTTTCAATTTTAAACTATTAACAAAATTCTGATCTTCAAGTAAATAACTTAAAGAACTAAAGTATTAGTTTGAAGATTTCGATTTTAAATTGTCTACAAATTTCTGTTCTTTAAGTAAATAACTAATAGAACAAAAGTAGTTAGATTATAGCTTTAATTTTAAACTATTAACAAAATGCAGATCTTCAAGTAAATAACTTAAAGAACTAAAGTATTAGTTTGAAGACTTCGATTTTAAATTGTCCACAAATTTCTGTTCTTTAAGTAAATAACTAAAAGAACAAAAGTAGTTAGATTATAGCTTTAATTTTAAACTATTAACAAAATGCAGATCTTCAAGTAAATAACTTATAGAACAAAAATAGTTATTTTAGGGTTTTCAATTTTAAACTATTAGCAAAATTCTAATCTTCAAGTAAATAACTTAAAGAACTAAAGTATTAGTTAGAAGATTTTGATTTTACATTGCTACAAAATTCTGTTCTTCAAGTAAATAACTTGTAGAACAAAAGTAGTTATTTTAGGGTTTTCAATTTTAAACTATTAACAAAATTCTGATTTTCATGTAAATAACTTATAGAACAGAAGTAGTTAATTTAGAGTTTTTAATTTTAAGCTATTAACAAAATTCTGATCTTCAAGTAAATAACTTAAGGAACTAAAGTATTAGTTAGAAGATTTTGATTTCAAATTGCTACAAAATTCTGTTCTTCAAGTAAATAACTTATAGAACAAAAGTAGTTATTTTAGAGTTTTCAATTTTAAACTATTAACAACATTCTGATCTTCAAGTAAATAACTTATAGAACAGAAGTAGTTAATTTAGAGTTTTTAATTTTAAACTATTAACAAAATGCAGATCTTCAAGTAAATAACTTATAGAACAAAAGTAGTTATTTTAGAGTTTTCTATTTTAAACTATTAACAACATTCTGATCTTCAAGTAAATAACTTATAGAACAGAAGTAGTTAATTTAGAGTTTTTAATTTTAAACTATTAACAAAATGCAGATCTTCAAGTAAATAACTTATAGAACAAAAATAGTTATTTTAGGGTTTTCAATTTTAAACTATTAACAAAATCTGATCTTCAAGTAATTAACTTAAAGAACTAAAGTATTAGTTTGAAGATCTCGATTTTAAATTGTCTACAAATTACTGTTCTTTAAGTAAAAAACTAAAAGAACAAAAGTAGTTAGTTTATAGCTTTAATTTGAAACTATTAACAAAATAGTGATTTTCAAATAAATAACTTATAGAACAGAAGTAGTTAATTTAGAGTTTTTAATGTTAAACTATTAACAAAATGCAAATCTTCAAGTAAATAACTTATAGAACAAAAGTAGGTATTTTAGGGTTTTCAATTTTAAACTATTAACAAAATTCTGATCTTCATGTAAATAACTTATAGAACAGAAGTAGTTAATTTAGAGTTTTTAATTTTAAACTATTAACAAAATGCAGATCTTCAAGTAAATAACTTATAGAACAAAAGTAGTTATTTTAGGGTTTTTAATTTTAAGCTATTAACAAAATTCTGATCTTCATGTAAATAACTTAAGGAACTAAAGTATTAGTTAGAAGATTTTTATTTTAAAGTGCTACAAAATTCTGTTCTTCAAGTAAATAACTTATAGAACAAAAGTAGGTATTTTAGAGTTTTCAATTTTAAACTATTAACAAAATGCAGATCTTTAAGTAAATAACTTATAGAACAAAAATAGTTATTTTAGGGTTTTCAATTTTAAACTATTAACAAAATTCTGATCTTCATGTAAATAACTTATAGAACAGAAGTAGTTAATTTAGAGTTTTTAATTTTAAACTATTAACAAAATTCAGATCTTTAAGTAAATAACTTATAGAACAAAAATAGTTATTTTAGGGTTTTCAATTTTAAACTATTAACAAAATTCTGATCTTCATGTAAATAACTTATAGAACAGAAGTAGTTAATTTAGGGTTTTTAATTTTAAACTATTAACAAAATGCAGATCTTCAAGTAAATAACTTATAGAAAAAAAATAGTTATTTTAGGGTTTTCAATTTTAAACTATTAACAAAATTCTGATCTTCAAGTAAATAACTTAAAGAACTAAAGTATTAGTTTGAAGATTTTGATTTTAAATTGTCTACATATTTCTGTTCTTTAAGTAAATAACTAAAAGAACAATAGTAGTTAGATTATAGCTTTAATTTTAAACTATTAACAAAATGCAAATCTTCTAGTAAATAACTTATAGAACAAAAGTAGTTATTTTAGGGTTTTCAATTTTAAACTATTAACAAAATTCTGATCTTCAAGTAAATAACTTATAGAACAAAAGTAGTTATTTTAGGGTTTTCAATTTTAAACTATTAACAAAATGCAGATCTTCAAGTAAATAACTTATAGAACAAAAGTAGTTATTTTAGGGTTTTCAATTTTAAACTATTAACAAAATTCTGATCTTCAAGTAAATAACTTAAGGAACTAAAGTATTAGTTAGAAGATTTTGATTTTAAACTGCTTCAAAATTCTGTTCTTCAAGTAAATAACTTATAGAACAAAAGTAGTTATTTTAGGGTCTTCAATTTTAAACTATTAACAAAATTCTGATCTTCAAGTAAATAACTTAAAGAACTAAAGTATTAGTTTGAAGATTTCGATTTTAAATTGTCTACAAATTTCTGTTCTTTAAGTAAATAACTAATAGAACAAAAGTAGTTAGTTTATAGCTTTAATTTTAAACTATTAACAAAATAGTGATTTTCAAGTAAATAACTTATAGACCAGAAGTAGTTAATTTAGAGTTTTTAATTTTAAACTATTAACAAAATGCTGATCTTCAAGTAAATAACTTATAGAACAGAAGTAGTTAATTTAGAGTTTTTAATTTTAAACTATTAACAAAATGCAGATCTTCAAGTAAATAACTTATAGAGCAAAATTAGGTATTTTAGGGTTTTTAATTTTAAACTATTAACAAAATTCTTATCTTCAAGTAAATAACTTATAGAATAGAAGTAGTTAATTTAGAGTTTTTAATTTTAAACTATTAACAAAATGCAGATCTTCAAGTAAACAACTTATAGAACAAAAATAGTTATTTTAGGGTTTTGAATTTTAAACTATTAACAAAATTCTGATCTTCATGTAAATAACTTATAGAACAGAAGTAGTTAATTTAGAGTTTTTAATTTTAAACTATTAACAAAATTCAGATCTTCAAGTAAATAACTTATAGAACAAAAGTAGTTATTTTAGGATTTTCAATTTTAAACTATTAACAAAATTATGATCTTCAAGTAAATAACTTAAGGAACTAAAGTATTAGTTAGAAGATTTTTATTTTAAATTGCTACAAAATTCTGTTCTTCAAGTAAATAACTTACAGAACAAAAGTAGTTATTTTAGAGTTTTCAATTTTAAACTATTAAGAAAATTCTGATCTTCAAGTAAATAACTTATAGAACAGAAGTAGTTAATTTAGAGTTTTTAAATTTAAACTATTAACAAAATTCTGATCTTCAAGTAAATAACTTAAAGAACTAAAGTATTAGTTTGAAGATTTCGATTTTAAATTGTCTACAAATTTCTGTTCTATAAGTAAATAACAAAAAGGACAATAGTAGTTAGTTTATAGCTTTAATTTTAAACTATTATCAAAATGCTGATTTTCAAGTAAATAACTTATAGACCAGAAGTAGTTAATTTAGAGTTTTTAATTTTAAAATATTAACAAAATGCAGATCTTCAAGTTAATAACTTACAGAACAAAAGTAGTTATTTTAGAGTTTTCAATTTTAAACTATTAAGAAAATTCTGATCTTCAAGTAAATAACTTATAGAACAGAAGTAGTTAATTTAGAGTTTTTAAATTTAAACTATTAACAAAATTCTGATCTTCAAGTAAATAACTTAAAGAACTAAAGTATTAGTTTGAAGATTTCGATTTTAAATTGTCTACAAATTTCTGTTCTATAAGTAAATAACAAAAAGGACAATAGTAGTTAGTTTATAGCTTTAATTTTAAACTATTATCAAAATGCTGATCTTCATGTAAATAACTTATAGAACAGAAGTAGTTAATTTAGAGTTTTTAATTTTAAACTATTAACAAAATTCAGATCTTCAAGTAAATAACTTATAGAACAAAAGTAGTTATTTTAGGATTTTCAATTTTAAACTATTAACAAAATTATGATCTTCAAGTAAATAACTTAAGGAACTAAAGTATTAGTTAGAAGATTTTGATTTTAAATTGCTACAAAATGCTGTTCTTCAAGTAAATAACTTATAGCACAAAAGTAGTTATTTTAGAGTTTTCAATTTTAAACTATTAACAACATTCTGAACTTCAAGTAAATAACTTATAGAACAGAAGTAGTTGATTTAGAGTTTTTAATTTTAAACTATTAACAAAATTCTGTTCTTCAAGTAAATAACTTAAGGAACTAAAGTATTAGTTAGAAGATTTTTATTTTAAATTGCTACAAAATTCTGTTCTTCAAGTAAATAACTTATAGAACAAAAGTAGTTATTTTAGAGTTTTCAATTTTAAACTATTAAGAAAATTCTGATCTTCAAGTAAATAACTTATAGAACAGAAGTAGTTAATTTAGAGTTTTTAAATTTAAACTATTAACAAAATTCTGATCTTCATGTAAATAACTTATAGAACAGAAGTAGTTAATTTAGAGTTTTTAATTTTAAACTATTAACAAAATTCAGATCTTTAAGTAAATAACTTATAGAACAAAAATAGTTATTTTAGGGTTTTCAATTTTAAACTATTAACAAAATTCTGATCTTCATGTAAATAACTTATAGAACAGAAGTAGTTAATTTAGAGTTTTTAATTTTAAACTATTAACAAAATGCAGATCTTCAAGTAAATAACTTATAGAGCAAAATTAGTTATTTTAGGGTTTTTAATTTTAAACTATTAACAAAATTCTGATCTTCAAGTAAATAACTTATAGAACAGAAGTAGTTAATTTAGAGTTTTTAATTTTAAACTATTAACAAAATGCAGATCTTCAAGTAAACAACTTATAGAACAAAAATAGTTGTTTTAGGGTTTACAATTTTAAACTATTAACAAAATTCTGATCTTCATGTAAATAACTTATAGAACAGAAGTAGTTAATTTAGAGTTTTTAATTTTAAACTATTAACAAAATTCAGATCTTCAAGTAAATAACTTATAGAACAAAAGTAGTTATTTTAGGGTTTTCAATTTTAAACTATTAACAAAATTCTGATCTTCAAGTAAATAACTTAAGGAACTAAAGTATTAGTTAGAAGATTTTGATTTTAAATTGCTACAAAATGCTGTTCTTCAAGTAAATAACTTATAGCACAAAAGTAGTTATTTTAGAGTTTTCAATTTTAAACTATTAACAACATTCTGAACTTCAAGTATATAACTTATAGAACAGAAGTAGTTAATTTAGAGTTTTTAATTTTAAACTATTAACAAAATGCAGATCTTCAAGTAAATAACTTATAGAACAAACGTAGTTTTTTTTGTATTTTCAATTTTGAACTATTAACAAATTTCTGATCTTCAAGTAAATAACTTAAAGAACTAAAGTATTAGTTTGAAGATTTTGATTTTAAATTGTCTACATATTTCTGTTCTTTAAGTAAATAACTAAAAGAACAATAGTAGTTAGATTATAGCTTTAATTTTAAACTATTAACAAAATGCAAATCTTCTAGTAAATAACTTATAGAACAAAAGTAGTTATTTTAGGGTTTTCAATTTTAAACTATTAACAAAATTCTGATCTTCAAGTAAATAACTTATAGAACAAAAGTAGTTATTTTAGGGTTTTCAATTTTAAACTATTAACAAAATGCAGATCTTCAAGTAAATAACTTATAGAACAAAAGTAGTTATTTTGGGTTTTCAATTTTAAACTATTAACAAAATTCTGATCTTCAAGTAAATAACTTAAGGAACTAAAGTATTAGTTAGAAGATTTTGATTTTAAACTGCTTCAAAATTCTGTTCTTCAAGTAAATAACTTATAGAACAAAAGTAGTTATTTTAGGGTTTTCAATTTTAAACTATTAACAAAATTCTGATCTTCAAGTAAATAACTTAAAGAACTAAAGTATTAGTTTGAAGATTTCGATTTTAAATTGTCTACAAATTTCTGTTCTTTAAGTAAATAACTAATAGAACAAAAGTAGTTAGTTTATAGCTTTAATTTTAAACTATTAACAAAATAGTGATTTTCAAGTAAATAACTTATAGACCAGAAGTAGTTAATTTAGAGTTTTTAATTTTAAACTATTAACAAAATGCTGATCTTCAAGTAAATAACTTATAGAACAGAAGTAGTTAATTTAGAGTTTTTAATTTTAAACTATTAACAAAATGCAGATCTTCAAGTAAATAACTTATAGAGCAAAATTAGCTATTTTAGGGTTTTTAATTTTAAACTATTAACAAAATTCTGATCTTCAAGTAAATAACTTATAGAACAGAAGTAGTTAATTTAGAGTTTTTAATTTTAAACTATTAACAAAATGCAGATCTTCAAGTAAACAACTTATAGAACAAAAATAGTTATTTTAGGGTTTTGAATTTTAAACTATTAACAAAATTCTGATCTTCATGTAAATAACTTATAGAACAGAAGTAGTTAATTTAGAGTTTTTAATTTTAAACTATTAACAAAATTATGATCTTCAAGTAAATAACTTAAGGAACTAAAGTATTAGTTAGAAGATTTTGATTTTAAATTGCTACAAAATGCTGTTCTTCAAGTAAATAACTTATAGCACAAAAGTAGTTATTTTAGAGTTTTCAATTTTAAACTATTAACAACATTCTGAACTTCAAATAAATAACTTATAGAACAGAAGTAGTTGATTTAGAGTTTTTAATTTTAAACTATTAACAAAATGCAGATCTTCAAGTAAATAACTTATAGAACAAAAGTAGTTATTTTAGGGTTTTCAATTTTAAACTATTAACAAAATTCTGATCTTCATGTAAATAACTTATAGAACAGAAGTAGTTAATTTAGAGTTTTTAATTTTAAACTATTAACTAAATACAGATCTTCAAGTAAATAACTTAGAGAACAAAAGTCGTTATTTTAGGGTTTTCAATTTTAAACTATTAACAAAATTCTGATCTTTAAGTAAATAACTTAAGGAACTAAAGTATTAGTTAGAAGATTTTAATTTAAAATTGCTACAAAATTCTTTTCTTCAAGTAAATAACTTATAGAACAAAAGTAGTTAATTTAGAGTTTTTAATTTTAAACTATTAACAAAATGCAGATCTTCAAGTAAATAACTTATAGAACAAACGTAGTTATTTTAGTATTTTCAATTTTGAACTATTAACAAAATTCTGATCTTCAAGTAAATAACTTAAAGAACTAAAGTATTAGTTTGAAGATTTTGATTTTAAATTGTCTACATATTTCTGTTCTATAAGTAAATAACTAAAGGAACAAAAGTAGTTAGAGTATAGCTTTAATTTTAAACTATTAACAAAATGCAGATCTTCAAGTAAATAACTTATAGAACAAAAGTAGTTATTTTAGGGTTTTCAATTTTAAACTATTAGCAAAATTCTGATCTTCAAGTAAATAACTTAAAGAACTAAATTATTAGTTAGAAGATTTTTATTTTAAATTGCTACAAAATTCTGTTCTTCAAGTAAATAACTCATAGAACAGAAGTAGTTAATTTAGAGTTTTTAAATTTAAACTATTAACAAAATGCAAATCTTCAAGTAAATAACTTATAGAATAAAAGTAGTTATTTTAGGGTTTTCAATTTTAAACTATTAACAAAATTCTGATCTTCATGTAAATAACTTATAGAACAGAAGTAGTTAATTTAGAGTTTTTAATTTTAAACTATTAACAAAATGCAGATCTTCAAGTAAATAACTTATAGAACAAAAGTAGTTATTTTAGGGTTTTCAATTTTAAGCTATTAACAAAATTCTGATCTTCAAGTAAATAACTTAAGGAACTATAGTATTAGTTAGAAGATTTTTATTTTAAAGTGCTACAAAATTCTGTTCTTCAAGTAAATAACTTATAGAACAAAAGTAGGTATTTTAGAGTTTTCAATTTTAAACTATTAACAAAATGCAGATCTTTAAGTAAATAACTTATAGAACAAAAATAGTTATTTTAGGGTTTTCAATTTTAAACTATTAACAAAATTCTGATCTTCATGTAAATAACTTATAGAACAGAAGTAGTTAATTTAGAGTTTTTAATTATAAACTATTAACAAAATTCAGATCTTTAAGTAAATAACTTATAGAACAAAAATAGTTATTTTAGGGTTTTCAATTTTAAACTATTAACAAAATTCTGATCTTCATGTAAATAACTTAAAGAACTAAAGTATTAGTTTGAAGATTTTGATTTTAAATTGTCTACATATTTCTGTTCTTTAAGTAAATAACTAAAAGAACAATAGTAGTTAGATTATAGCTTTAATTTTAAACTATTAACAAAATGCAAATCTTCTAGTAAATAACTTATAGAACAAAAGTAGTTATTTTAGGGTTTTCAATTTTAAACTATTAACAAAATTCTGATCTTCAAGTAAATAACTTATAGAACAAAAGTAGTTATTTTAGGGTTTTCAATTTTAAACTATTAACAAAATGCAGATCTTCAAGTAAATAACTTATAGAACAAAAGTAGTTATTTTGGGTTTTCAATTTTAAACTATTAACAAAATTCTGATCTTCAAGTAAATAACTTAAGGAACTAAAGTATTAGTTAGAAGATTTTGATTTTAAACTGCTTCAAAATTCTGTTCTTCAAGTAAATAACTTATAGAACAAAAGTAGTTATTTTAGGGTTTTCAATTTTAAACTATTAACAAAATTCTGATCTTCAAGTAAATAACTTAAAGAACTAAAGTATTAGTTTGAAGATTTCGATTTTAAATTGTCTACAAATTTCTGTTCTTTAAGTAAATAACTAATAGAACAAAAGTAGTTAGTTTATAGCTTTAATTTTAAACTATTAACAAAATAGTGATTTTCAAGTAAATAACTTATAGACCAGAAGTAGTTAATTTAGAGTTTTTAATTTTAAACTATTAACAAAATGCTGATCTTCAAGTAAATAACTTATAGAACAGAAGTAGTTAATTTAGAGTTTTTAATTTTAAACTATTAACAAAATGCAGATCTTCAAGTAAATAACTTATAGAGCAAAATTAGCTATTTTAGGGTTTTTAATTTTAAACTATTAACAAAATTCTGATCTTCAAGTAAATAACTTATAGAACAGAAGTAGTTAATTTAGAGTTTTTAATTTTAAACTATTAACAAAATGCAGATCTTCAAGTAAACAACTTATAGAACAAAAATAGTTATTTTAGGGTTTTGAATTTTAAACTATTAACAAAATTCTGATCTTCATGTAAATAACTTATAGAACAGAAGTAGTTAATTTAGAGTTTTTAATTTTAAACTATTAACAAAATTATGATCTTCAAGTAAATAACTTAAGGAACTAAAGTATTAGTTAGAAGATTTTGATTTTAAATTGCTACAAAATGCTGTTCTTCAAGTAAATAACTTATAGCACAAAAGTAGTTATTTTAGAGTTTTCAATTTTAAACTATTAACAACATTCTGAACTTCAAGTAAATAACTTATAGAACAGAAGTAGTTGATTTAGAGTTTTTAATTTTAAACTATTAACAAAATGCAGATCTTCAAGTAAATAACTTATAGAACAAAAGTAGTTATTTTAGGGTTTTCAATTTTAAACTATTAACAAAATTCTGATCTTCATGTAAATAACTTATAGAACAGAAGTAGTTAATTTAGAGTTTTTAATTTTAAACTATTAACTAAATACAGATCTTCAAGTAAATAACTTAGAGAACAAAAGTCGTTATTTTAGGGATTTCAATTTTAAACTATTAACAAAATTCTGATCTTTAAGTAAATAACTTAAGGAACTAAAGTATTAGTTAGAAGATTTTAATTTAAAATTGCTACAAAATTCTTTTCTTCAAGTAAATAACTTATAGAACAAAAGTAGTTAATTTAGAGTTTTTAATTTTAAACTATTAACAAAATGCAGATCTTCAAGTAAATAACTTATAGAACAAACGTAGTTATTTTAGTATTTTCAATTTTGAACTATTAACAAAATTCTGATCTTCAAGTAAATAACTTAAAGAACTAAAGTATTAGTTTGAAGATTTTGATTTTAAATTGTCTACATATTTCTGTTCTATAAGTAAATAACTAAAGGAACAAAAGTAGTTAGAGTATAGCTTTAATTTTAAACTATTAACAAAATGCAGATCTTCAAGTAAATAACTTATAGAACAAAAGTAGTTATTTTAGGGTTTTCAATTTTAAACTATTAGCAAAATTCTGATCTTCAAGTAAATAACTTAAAGAACTAAATTATTAGTTAGAAGATTTTTATTTTAAATTGCTACAAAATTCTGTTCTTCAAGTAAATAACTCATAGAACAGAAGTAGTTAATTTAGAGTTTTTAAATTTAAACTATTAACAAAATGCAAATCTTCAAGTAAATAACTTATAGAATAAAAGTAGTTATTTTAGGGTTTTCAATTTTAAACTATTAACAAAATTCTGATCTTCATGTAAATAACTTATAGAACAGAAGTAGTTAATTTAGAGTTTTTAATTTTAAACTATTAACAAAATGCAGATCTTCAAGTAAATAACTTATAGAACAAAAGTAGTTATTTTAGGGTTTTCAATTTTAAGCTATTAACAAAATTCTGATCTTCAAGTAAATAACTTAAGGAACTATAGTATTAGTTAGAAGATTTTTATTTTAAAGTGCTACAAAATTCTGTTCTTCAAGTAAATAACTTATAGAACAAAAGTAGGTATTTTAGAGTTTTCAATTTTAAACTATTAACAAAATGCAGATCTTTAAGTAAATAACTTATAGAACAAAAATAGTTATTTTAGGGTTTTCAATTTTAAACTATTAACAAAATTCTGATCTTCATGTAAATAACTTATAGAACAGAAGTAGTTAATTTAGAGTTTTTAATTATAAACTATTAACAAAATTCAGATCTTTAAGTAAATAACTTATAGAACAAAAATAGTTATTTTAGGGTTTTCAATTTTAAACTATTAACAAAATTCTGATCTTCATGTAAATAACTTAAAGAACTAAAGTATTAGTTTGAAGATTTTGATTTTAAATTGTCTACATATTTCTGTTCTTTAAGTAAATAACTAAAAGAACAATAGTAGTTAGATTATAGCTTTAATTTTAAACTATTAACAAAATGCAAATCTTCTAGTAAATAACTTATAGAACAAAAGTAGTTATTTTAGGGTTTTCAATTTTAAACTATTAACAAAATTCTGATCTTCAAGTAAATAACTTATAGAACAAAAGTAGTTATTTTAGGGTTTTCAATTTTAAACTATTAACAAAATGCAGATCTTCAAGTAAATAACTTATAGAACAAAAGTAGTTATTTTGGGTTTTCAATTTTAAACTATTAACAAAATTCTGATCTTCAAGTAAATAACTTAAGGAACTAAAGTATTAGTTAGAAGATTTTGATTTTAAACTGCTTCAAAATTCTGTTCTTCAAGTAAATAACTTATAGAACAAAAGTAGTTATTTTAGGGTTTTCAATTTTAAACTATTAACAAAATTCTGATCTTCAAGTAAATAACTTAAAGAACTAAAGTATTAGTTTGAAGATTTCGATTTTAAATTGTCTACAAATTTCTGTTCTTTAAGTAAATAACTAATAGAACAAAAGTAGTTAGTTTATAGCTTTAATTTTAAACTATTAACAAAATAGTGATTTTCAAGTAAATAACTTATAGACCAGAAGTAGTTAATTTAGAGTTTTTAATTTTAAACTATTAACAAAATGCTGATCTTCAAGTAAATAACTTATAGAACAGAAGTAGTTAATTTAGAGTTTTTAATTTTAAACTATTAACAAAATGCAGATCTTCAAGTAAATAACTTATAGAGCAAAATTAGCTATTTTAGGGTTTTTAATTTTAAACTATTAACAAAATTCTGATCTTCAAGTAAATAACTTATAGAACAGAAGTAGTTAATTTAGAGTTTTTAATTTTAAACTATTAACAAAATGCAGATCTTCAAGTAAACAACTTATAGAACAAAAATAGTTATTTTAGGGTTTTGAATTTTAAACTATTAACAAAATTCTGATCTTCATGTAAATAACTTATAGAACAGAAGTAGTTAATTTAGAGTTTTTAATTTTAAACTATTAACAAAATTATGATCTTCAAGTAAATAACTTAAGGAACTAAAGTATTAGTTAGAAGATTTTGATTTTAAATTGCTACAAAATGCTGTTCTTCAAGTAAATAACTTATAGCACAAAAGTAGTTATTTTAGAGTTTTCAATTTTAAACTATTAACAACATTCTGAACTTCAAGTAAATAACTTATAGAACAGAAGTAGTTGATTTAGAGTTTTTAATTTTAAACTATTAACAAAATGCAGATCTTCAAGTAAATAACTTATAGAACAAAAGTAGTTATTTTAGGGTTTTCAATTTTAAACTATTAACAAAATTCTGATCTTCATGTAAATAACTTATAGAACAGAAGTAGTTAATTTAGAGTTTTTAATTTTAAACTATTAACTAAATACAGATCTTCAAGTAAATAACTTAGAGAACAAAAGTCGTTATTTTAGGGTTTTCAATTTTAAACTATTAACAAAATTCTGATCTTTAAGTAAATAACTTAAGGAACTAAAGTATTAGTTAGAAGATTTTAATTTAAAATTGCTACAAAATTCTTTTCTTCAAGTAAATAACTTATAGAACAAAAGTAGTTAATTTAGAGTTTTTAATTTTAAACTATTAACAAAATGCAGATCTTCAAGTAAATAACTTATAGAACAAACGTAGTTATTTTAGTATTTTCAATTTTGAACTATTAACAAAATTCTGATCTTCAAGTAAATAACTTAAAGAACTAAAGTATTAGTTTGAAGATTTTGATTTTAAATTGTCTACATATTTCTGTTCTATAAGTAAATAACTAAAGGAACAAAAGTAGTTAGAGTATAGCTTTAATTTTAAACTATTAACAGAATGCAGATCTTCAAGTAAATAACTTATAGAACAAAAGTAGTTATTTTAGGGTTTTCAATTTTAAACTATTAGCAAAATTCTGATCTTCAAGTAAATAACTTAAAGAACTAAATTATTAGTTAGAAGATTTTTATTTTAAATTGCTACAAAATTCTGTTCTTCAAGTAAATAACTTATAGAACAGAAGTAGTTAATTTAGAGTTTTTAAATTTAAACTATTAACAAAATGCAAATCTTCAAGTAAATAACTTATAGAATAAAAGTAGTTATTTTAGGGTTTTCAATTTTAAACTATTAACAAAATTCTGATGTTCATGTAAATACCTTATAGAACAGAAGTAGTTAATTTAGAGTTTTTAATTTTAAACTATTAACAAAATGCAGATCTTCAAGTAAATAACTTATAGAACAAAAGTAGTTATTTTAGGGTTTTCAATTTTAAGCTATTAACAAAATTCTGATCTTCAAGTAAATAATTTAAGGAACTATAGTATTAGTTAGAAGATTTTTATTTTAAAGTGCTACAAAATTCTGTTCTTCAAGTAAATAACTTATAGAACAAAAGTAGGTATTTTAGAGTTTTCAATTTTAAACTATTAACAAAATGCAGATCTTTAAGTAAATAACTTATAGAACAAAAATAGTTATTTTAGGGTTTTCAATTTTAAACTATTAACAAAATTCTGATCTTCATGTAAATAACTTATAGAACAGAAGTAGTTAATTTAGAGTTTTTAATTTTAAACTATTAACAAAATTCAGATCTTTAAGTAAATAACTTATAGAACAAAAATAGTTATTTTAGGGTTTTCAATTTTAAACTATTAACAAAATTCTGATCTTCATGTAAATAACTTATAGAACAGAAGTAGTTAATTAAGGGTTTTTAATTTTAAACTATTAACAAAATGCAGATCTTCAAGTAAATATCTTATAGAAAAAAAGTAGTTATTTTAGGGTTTTCAATTTTAAACTATTAACAAAATTCTGATCTTCAAGTAAATAACTTAAAGAACTAAAGTATTAGTTTGAAGATTTTGATTTTAAATTGTCTACATATTTCTGTTCTTTAAGTAAATAACTAAAAGAACAATAGTAGTTAGATTATAGCTTTAATTTTAAACTATTAACAAAATGCAAATCTTCTTGTAAATAACTTATAGAACAAAAGTAGTTATTTTAGGGTTTTCAATTTTAAACTATTAACAAAATTCTGATCTTCAAGTAAATAACTTATAGAACAAAAGTAGTTATTTTAGGGTTTTCAATTTTAAACTATTAACAAAATGCAGATCTTCAAGTAAATAACTTATAGAACAAAAGTAGTTATTTTAGGGTTTTCAATTTTAAACTATTAACAAAATTCTGATCTTCAAGTAAATAACTTAAGGAACTAAAGTATTAGTTAGAAGATTTTGATTTTAAACTGCTTCAAAATTCTGTTCTTCAAGTAAATAACTTATAGAACAAAAGTAGTTATTTTAGGGTTTTCAATTTTAAACTATTAACAAAATTCTGATCTTCAAGTAAATAACTTAAAGAACTAAAGTATTAGTTTGAAGATTTCGATTTTAAATTGTCTACAAATTTCTGTTCTTTAAGTAAATAACTAATAGAACAAAAGTAGTTAGTTTATAGCTTTAATTTTAAACTATTAACAAAATAGTGATTTTCAAGTAAATAACTTATAGACCAGAAGTAGTTAATTTAGAGTTTTTAATTTTAAACTATTAACAAAATGCTGATCTTCAAGTAAATAACTTATAGAACAGAAGTAGTTAATTTAGAGTTTTTAATTTTAAACTATTAACAAAATGCAGATCTTCAAGTAAATAACTTATAGAGCAAAATTAGCTATTTTAGGGTTTTTAATTTTAAACAATTAACAAAATTCTGATCTTCAAGTAAATAACTTATAGAACAGAAGTAGTTAATTTAGAGTTTTTAATTTTAAACAATTAACAAAATGCAGATCTTCAAGTAAACAACTTATAGAACAAAAATAGTTATTTTAGGGTTTTGAATTTTAAACTATTAACAAAATTCTGATCTTCATGTAAATAACTTATAGAACAGAAGTAGTTAATTTAGAGTTTTTAATTTTAAACTATTAACAAAATTCAGATCTTTAAGTAAATAACTTATAGAACAAAAATAGTTATTTTAGGGTTTTCAATTTTAAACTATTAACAAAATTCTGATCTTCATGTAAATAACTTATAGAACAGAAGTAGTTAATTAAGGGTTTTTAATTTTAAACTATTAACAAAATGCAGATCTTCAAGTAAATAACTTATAGAAAAAAAGTAGTTATTTTAGGGTTTTCAATTTTAAACTATTAACAAAATTCTGATCTTCAAGTAAATAACTTAAAGAACTAAAGTATTAGTTTGAAGATTTTGATTTTAAATTGTCTACATATTTCTGTTCTTTAAGTAAATAACTAAAAGAACAATAGTAGTTAGATTATAGCTTTAATTTTAAACTATTAACAAAATGCAAATCTTCTAGTAAATAACTTATAGAACAAAAGTAGTTATTTTAGGGTTTTCAATTTTAAACTATTAACAAAATTCTGATCTTCAAGTAAATAACTTATAGAACAAAAGTAGTTATTTTAGGGTTTTCAATTTTAAACTATTAACAAAATGCAGATCTTCAAGTAAATAACTTATAGAACAAAAGTAGTTATTTTAGGGTTTTCAATTTTAAACTATTAACAAAATTCTGATCTTCAAGTAAATAACTTAAGGAACTAAAGTATTAGTTAGAAGATTTTGATTTTAAACTGCTTCAAAATTCTGTTCTTCAAGTAAATAACTTATAGAACAAAAGTAGTTATTTTAGGGTTTTCAATTTTAAACTATTAACAAAATTCTGATCTTCAAGTAAATAACTTAAAGAACTAAAGTATTAGTTTGAAGATTTTGATTTTAAATTGCTACAAAATGCTGTTCTTCAAGTAAATAACTTATAGCACAAAAGTAGTTATTTTAGAGTTTTCAATTTTAAACTATTAACAACATTCTGAACTTCAAGTAAATAACTTATAGAACAGAAGTAGTTGATTTAGAGTTTTTAATTTTAAACTATTAACAAAATTCTGATCTTCAAGTAAATAACTTAAGGAACTAAAGTATTAGTTAGAAGATTTTTATTTTAAATTGCTACAAAATTCTGTTCTTCAAGTAAATAACTTATAGAACAAAAGTAGTTATTTTAGAGTTTTCAATTTTAAACTATTAAGAAAATTCTGATCTTCAAGTAAATAACTTATAGAACAGAAGTAGTTAATTTAGAGTTTTTAAATTTAAACTATTAACAAAATTCTGATCTTCATGTAAATAACTTATAGAACAGAAGTAGTTAATTTAGAGTTTTTAATTTTAAACTATTAACAAACTTCAGATCTTTAAGTAAATAACTTATAGAACAAAAATAGTTATTTTAGGGTTTTCAATTTTAAACTATTAACAAAATTCTGATCTTCATGTAAATAACTTATAGAACAGAAGTAGTTAATTTAGAGTTTTTAATTTTAAACTATTAACAAAATGCAGATCTTCAAGTAAATAACTTATAGAGCAAAATTAGTTATTTTAGGGTTTTTAATTTTAAACTATTAACAAAATTCTGATCTTCAAGTAAATAACTTAGAGAACAGAAGTAGTTAATTTAGAGTTTTTAATTTTAAACTATTAACAAAATGCAGATCTTCAAGTAAACAACTTATAGAACAAAAATAGTTATTTTAGGGTTTACAATTTTAAACTATTAACAAAATTCTGATCTTCATGTAAATAACTTATAGAACAGAAGTAGTTAATTTAGAGTTTTTAATTTTAAACTATTAACAAAATTCAGATCTTCAAGTAAATAACTTATAGAACAAAAGTATTTATTTTAGGGTTTTCAATTTTAAACTATTAACAAAATTCTGATCATCAAGTAAATAACTTAAGGAACTAAAGTATTAGTTAGAAGATTTTGATTTTAAATTGCTACAAAATGCTGTTCTTCAAGTAAATAACTTATAGCACAAAAGTAGTTATTTTAGAGTTTTCAATTTTAAACTATTAACAACATTCTGAACTTCAAGTATATAACTTATAGAACAGAAGTAGTTAATTTAGAGTTTTTAATTTTAAACTATTAACAAAATGCAGATCTTCAAGTAAATAACTTATAGAACAAACGTAGTTATTTTAGTATTTTCAATTTTGAACTATTAACAAAATTCTGATCTTCAAGTAAATAACTTAAAGAACTAAAGTATTAGTTTGAAGATTTTGATTTTAAATTGTCTACATATTTCTGTTCTTTAACTAAATAACTAAAGGAACAAAAGTAGTTAGAGCATAGCTTTAATTTTAAACTATTAACAAAATGCAGATCTTCAAGTAAATAACTTATAGAACAAAAGTAGTTATTTTAGGGTTTTCAATTTTAAACTATTAGCAAAATTCTGATCTTCAAGTAAATAACTTAAAGAACTAAATTATTAGTTAGAAGATTTTTATTTTAAATTGCTACAAAATTCTGTTCTTCAAGTAAATAACTTATAGAACAGAAGTAGTTAATTTAGAGTTTTTAAATTTAAACTATTAACAAAATGCAAATCTTCAAGTAAATAACTTATAGAATAAAAGTAGTTATTTTAGGGTTTTCAATTTTAAACTATTAACAACATTCTGAACTTCAAGTAAATAACTTATAGAACAGAAGTAGTTGATTTAGAGTTTTTAATTTTAAACTATTAACAAAATTCTGATCTTCAAGTAAATAACTTAAGGAACTAAAGTATTAGTTAGAAGATTTTTATTTTAAATTGCTACAAAATTCTGTTCTTCAAGTAAATAACTTATAGAACAAAAGTAGTTATTTTAGAGTTTTCAATTTTAAACTATTAAGAAAATTCTGATCTTCAAGTAAATAACTTATAGAACAGAAGTAGTTAATTTAGAGTTTTTAAATTTAAACTATTAACAAAATTCTGATCTTCATGTAAATAACTTATAGAACAGAAGTAGTTAATTTAGAGTTTTTAATTTTAAACTATTAACAAAATTCAGATCTTTAAGTAAATAACTTATAGAACAAAAATAGTTATTTTAGGGTTTTCAATTTTAAACTATTAACAAAATTCTGATCTTCATGTAAATAACTTATAGAACAGAAGTAGTTAATTTAGAGTTTTTAATTTTAAACTATTAACAAAATGCAGATCTTCAAGTAAATAACTTATAGAGCAAAATTAGTTATTTTAGGGTTTTTAATTTTAAACTATTAACAAAATTCTGATCTTCAAGTAAATAACTTATAGAACAGAAGTAGTTAATTTAGAGTTTTTAATTTTAAACTATTAACAAAATGCAGATCTTCAAGTAAACAACTTATAGAACAAAAATAGTTATTTTAGGGTTTACAATTTTAAACTATTAACAAAATTCTGATCTTCATGTAAATAACTTATAGAACAGAAGTAGTTAATTTAGAGTTTTTAATTTTAAACTATTAACAAAATTCAGATCTTCAAGTAAATAACTTATAGAACAAAAGTAGTTATTTTAGGGTTTTCAATTTTAAACTATTAACAAAATTCTGATCTTAAAGTAAATAACTTAAGGAACTAAAGTATTAGTTAGAAGATTTTGATTTTAAATTGCTACAAAATGCTGTTCTTCAAGTAAATAACTTATAGCACAAAAGTAGTTATTTTAGAGTTTTCAATTTTAAACTATTAACAACATTCTGAACTTCAAGTATATAACTTATAGAACAGAAGTAGTTAATTTAGAGTTTTTAATTTTAAACTATTAACAAAATGCAGATCTTCAAGTAAATAACTTATAGAACAAACGTAGTTATTTTAGTATTTTCAATTTTGAACTATTAACAAAATTCTGATCTTCAAGTAAATAACTTAAAGAACTAAAGTATTAGTTTGAAGATTTTGATTTTAAATTGTCTACATATTTCTGTTCTTTAAGTAAATAACTAAAGGAACAAAAGTAGTTAGAGTATAGCTTTAATTTTAAACTATTAACACAATGCAGATCTTCAAGTAAATAACTTATAGAACAAAAGTAGTTATTTTAGGGTTTTCAATTTTAAACTATTAGCAGAATTCTGATCTTCAAGTAAATAACTTAAAGAACTAAATTATTAGTTAGAAGATTTTTATTTTAAATTGCTACAAAATTCTGTTCTTCAAGTAAATAACTTATAGAACAGAAGTAGTTAATTTAGAGTTTTTAAATTTAAACTATTAACAAAATGCAAATCTTCAAGTAAATAACTTATAGAATAAAAGTAGTTATTTTAGGGTTTTCAATTTTAAACTATTAACAAAATTCTGATCTTCATGTAAATAACTTATAGAACAGAAGTAGTTAATTTAGAGTTTTTAATTTTAAACTATTAACAAAATGCAGATCTTCAAGTAAATAACTTATAGAACAAAAGTAGTTATTTTAGGGTTTTCAATTTTAAGCTATTAACAAAATTCTGATCTTCAAGTAAATAACTTAAGGAACTAAAGTATTAGTTAGAAGATTTTTATTTTAAAGTGCTACAAAATTCTGTTCTTCAAGTAAATAACTTATAGAACAAAAGTAGGTATTGTAGAGTTTTCAATTTTAAACTATTAACAAAATGCAGATCTTCATGTAAATAACTTATAAAACAGAAGTAGTTAATTTAGAGATTTTAATTTTAAACTATTAACAAAATTCAGATCTTTAAGTAAATAACTTATAGAACAAAAATAGTTATTTTAGGGTTTTCAATTTTAAACTATTAACAAAATTCTGATCTTCATGTAAATAACTTATAAAACAGAAGTAGTTAATTTAGAGATTTTAATTTTAAACTATTAACAAAATTCAGATCTTTAAGTAAATAACTTATAGAACAAAAATAGTTATTTTAGGGTTTTCAACTTTAAACTATTAACAAAATTCTGATCTTCATGTAAATAACTTATAGAACAGAAGTAGTTAATTTAGGGTTTTTAATTTTAAACTATTAACAAAATGCAGATCTTCAAGTAAATAACTTATAGAAAAAAAGTAGTTATTTTAGGGTTTTCAATTTTAAACTATTAACAAAATTCTGATCTTCAAGTAAATAACTTAAAGAACTAAAGTATTAGTTAGAAGATTTTGATTTTAAATTGTCTACATATTTCTGTTCTTTAAGTAAATAACTAAAAGAACAATAGTAGTTAGATTATAGCTTTAATTTTAAACTATTAACAAAATGCAAATCTTCTAGTAAATAACTTATAGAACAAAAGTAGTTATTTTAGGGTTTTCAATTTTAAACTATTAACAAAATTCTGATCTTCAAGTAAATAACTTATAGAACAAAAGTAGTTATTTTAGGGTTTTCAATTTTAAACTATTAACAAAATGCAGATCTTCAAGTAAATAACTTATAGAACAAAAGTAGTTATTTTGGGTTTTCAATTTTAAACTATTAACAAAATTCTGATCTTCAAGTAAATAACTTAAGGAACTAAAGTATTAGTTAGAAGATTTTGATTTTAAACTGCTTCAAAATTCTGTTCTTCAAGTAAATAACTTATAGAACAAAAGTAGTTATTTTAGGGTTTTCAATTTTAAACTATTAACAAAATTCTGATCTTCAAGTAAATAACTTAAAGAACTAAAGTATTAGTTTGAAGATTTCGATTTTAAATTGTCTACAAATTTCTGTTCTTTAAGTAAATAACTAATAGAACAAAAGTAGTTAGTTTATAGCTTTAATTTTAAACTATTAACAAAATAGTGATTTTCAAGTAAATAACTTATAGACCAGAAGTAGTTAATTTAGAGTTTTTAATTTTAAACTATTAACAAAATGCTGATCTTCAAGTAAATAACTTCTAGAACAGAAGTAGTTAATTTAGAGTTTTTAATTTTAAACTATTAACAAAATGCAGATCTTCAAGTAAATAACTTATAGAGCAAAATTAGCTATTTTAGGGTTTTTAATTTTAAACTATTAACAAAATTCTGATCTTCAAGTAAATGACTTATAGAACAGAAGTAGTTAATTTAGAGTTTTTAATTTTAAACTATTAACAAAATGCAGATCTTCAAGTAAACAACTTATAGAACAAAAATAGTTATTTTAGGGTTTTGAATTTTAAACTATTAACAAAATTCTGATCTTCATGTAAATAACTTATAGAACAGAAGTAGTTAATTTAGAGTTTTTAATTTTAAACTATTAACAAAATTCAGATCTTCAAGTAAATAACTTATAGAACAAAAGTAGTTATTTTAGGATTTTCAATTTTAAACTATTAACAAAATTATGATCTTCAAGTAAATAACTTAAGGAACTAAAGTATTAGTTAGAAGATTTTGATTTTAAATTGCTACAAAATGCTGTTCTTCAAGTAAATAACTTATAGCACAAAAGTAGTTATTTTAGAGTTTTCAATTTTAAACTATTAACAACATTCTGAACTTCAAGTAAATAACTTATAGAACAGAAGTAGTTGATTTAGAGTTTTTAATTTTAAACTATTAACAAAATTCTGATCTTCAAGTAAATAACTTAAGGAACTAAAGTATTAGTTAGAAGATTTTTATTTTAAATTGCTACAAAACTCTGTTCTTCAAGTAAATAACTTATAGAACAAAAGTAGTTATTTTAGAGTTTTCAATTTTAAACTATTAAGAAAATTCTGATCTTCAAGTAAATAACTTATAGAACAGAAGTAGTTAATTTAGAGTTTTTAAATTTAAACTATTAACAAAATTCTGATCTTCATGTAAATAACTTATAGAACAGAAGTAGTTAATTTAGAGTTTTTAATTTTAAACTATTAACAAAATTCAGATCTTTAAGTAAATAACTTATAGAACAAAAATAGTTATTTTAGGGTTTTCAATTTTAAACTATTAACAAAATTCTGATCTTCATGTACATAACTTATAGAACAGAAGTAGTTAATTTAGAGTTTTTAATTTTAAACTATTAACAAAATGCAGATCTTCAAGTAAATAACTTATAGAGCAAAATTAGTTATTTTAGGGTTTTTAATTTTAAACTATTAACAAAATTCTGATCTTCAAGTAAATAACTTATAGAACAGAAGTAGTTAATTTAGAGTTTTTAATTTTAAACTATTAACAAAATGCAGATCTTCAAGTAAATAACTTATAGAACAAAAGTAGTTATTTTAGGGTTTTCAATTTTAAACTATTAACAAAATTCTGATCTTCAAGTAAATAACTTAAGGAACTAAAGTATTAGTTAGAAGATTTTTATTTTAAAGTGCTACAAAATTCTGTTCTTCAAGTAAATAACTTATAGAACAAAATTAGTTATTTTAGGGTTTTTAATTTTAAACTATTAACAAAATTCTGATCTTCAAGTAAATAACTTATAGAACAGAAGTAGTTAATTTAGAGTTTTTAATTTTAAACTATTAACAAAATGCAGATCTTCAAGTAAATAACTTGTTACTTTGGTACCTACCTATAACTTTTTTGTTGCCGACGGCTGGCTCAGTGGTTCTAATATTAGGGCGTGGTCTACTCAGGGATGGTAACACAATTAAAACACACATAAATAATAGATCATTTAATTCCTCCCTTTTGACGTGAAATCCACAAACTCATAATTAAACAACAATATGCTTACTTTCCTAAATATAAGTCAACACAAACGGTAAATGATTGGCAACAGTGCCCGTAAATACAAATAAATTTTAATGATGACTACATCACTACAACACCGACTTTAAGATTAGTACACATGACATAAGAATTCATATAAAAACCTCTGCAATAATAATTTATCGTAAACAACACTACGACAATAATTTTTGAGCTGACCTGAAAGGTCCATAGGACGTGCATACCGCACCAGAAGATACTAACTAAGTTTTATAAATATAACGATACCTTTTATTATAATAATTTCCAGCCAACAATACAAATGTCCTGGATAGGATCGCAATAAACAGGTCGGCATCAGGCACTTCGAAGTTCCAATTACCAGAAGCTATCCTGCATTCCATTGATCGTACCAAAGCAATCAGTCCGAAGGGCTCAGCAAAATTATTACCATCAAAATGGAACGTTGTCAACTCGAAAGTTCAAAACTAACCGCAATAACCGCAAATGACAACAATTTGGCATAGCGACAACCAACTATGAAACTTCATGAATTTAATAAGTTCGTAACGCGCAGTATTAATAAACCATAAGAGTTCAATATTTTTGCACTTTAAAATAACGTCAATACTAAATTTGAATATCTCGACAACAAATCGCACTGTCATATTCCTTGAACAAATTTCTTAGAAATACCGGCAACATGGTTTCCAGTTCAAGCACATTCCATGCGCGAATTGCAACACCGTAACCATTACCCGCGTTTAATAGGGTCGAGAATCGCCTGGCGCGCGTCACTACATTATTATCTCAATTTTTCTTCAAAAACTTCACTCTTTCGCGAAAACAGAATTTCCACCAGGAAAACGTAAACCTTCTAGATAATTCCACCAGGAAACATAACTTTCCACCATAATTTCACCCAACTAATTTTTACATTCAATATTAGCTATTCATCATAGCGATCGACTTACTTCCTTCGACGTCAGAAGTCAAGTAAAAATCGAACGTGGCTTACCCCGAACATTGCGCGGTGCGCAGACGATTTGCGCGGTCACTAGGGTTTAGAAAACCATCGGCGTAACACACGGGGGGTCGTCAAAAAAAAACTTTAAAAAAAAATGGGTTAAACCACTCTAAAGACAAAAACTCAAAACTAACATAGCCTACAGCTACTACACGGAAAATCTAATTCTTCGCCAGAAAATCCAATACGTTGGTGCGTACCGGGCGAGTAGGCGGCGAAACGCGTCTCTGGGGAACCCAGGATCCAGACCGATCAAATTACCCACTCTAATACCAAGCGTCCGCACTGGACTGACCTAGTAGCGTAATGGAAGCCTAAATTCTTTGGAAAGCTTCAAAGAACAGCGGGACCAACCTAACCATTACTAAAAAGTGTACTCCTTAAAAAGAGCCACCGGGACTAAAGCACACCTAGCAACCACCAAATTGCAGAGGAGGCTGAATTCGATCAAAGCTTGCGCTATGTGGAACAAAATGACAGAAGAAGGACAGCAATAACAATAAAAAATGTGGCAGCGAAGGAATTCGCTGAACACTACTACTCTAAAGGGAGAAACCAATACTAATATAAGCTAAGCTAACCTAAGCATGAGGCTGGACAAAATTTCCACTGATGGACTTACCAAACTCTACCCAACCTACTATGCGTACTAAAACTAAAAACAGGCTAAAAGCCAAAATTTTGTTGGACGCCACTTATTTTTATCAAGAACATTCCGACAGAAAACAAGAAAGATTCAGAATGGAAGGCCAATCATATTTACAAGCCGGGGAGGGCCAGTAACGAAAACAAAACGGCAGAAAGCGTAAAAGGAGAGAAGAAGGAGGGCAGATGCATTGTCAAGGGAACAATCAATTGCGAAAACAACCGAAACAGAACGGTCTTCGGACAATGCAGGGACGAGAGGGCTAAGAGATGCACGGAGGGTTCGTTACTGTGAACAGGAAGGGTTTCCGATATGCAAAAATACCAGGAGAACAGAGAGCCGGGTCTATTGAAATCCGAGATCAATCAACAGCCAGTTCGACACAATGCCTCTAAGCATGTCGCAAAACGGATAATGGATCAAATATACACCTAAGCTAAAGATTATAAAAGATAATTAAATAAGAATAAATTTTCACTATCACTTAACCAATTAAAATGTGACGTGATGAAAGGTAACTCGAAAACTGCCCGGCGAACGATACGCCACTGGAGTTACAACAAATTTAGAAAGAGTGTTGCACGTGCGGAGTTTTCGAACAACAATCTCGAAAGTGCAAAGCTAAATGGAACTGAATTCCAAAACAACACGTTAGACCTCCTAACAATGTTTGCAAAATCGCAAAACTAAATTGAACTAAATTCAAAATCGGAACGTTAGACTTCCTAACAATTTTTGCAAAAACGCAAAACTAAATTGAACTAAATTCAAAATCTAAATGCTAAGCATTTAACAAAAATCTCAATATACGCAAACTAAATTCTGCATTAATCTAAACAATAAAATTCCATTAAAGATCGACCTAGGTCAACAAATTACTACCACGATAAACAAGGTTGACGACCTACATAACACGTCGCGCTTATCTTGGAATGCAAGATAAGACGAGCAATAAAATGCACAATGTCTACGATACAGAGCCGGCTTTAATAATTTCTCATAATAACTACTAATTTTCACAATCTCAAACTACCTGAAATAATTTCGACAAAATTCAAATTTAAACACTGATTCCTAACGTCCTAACTGAGAAATAAAGTCGTTTCAACAAAAGATTCATGATTTCTAAAATTGAAACTACAAAATTGACCCATCAATTCCGGAAGGTTTCACTAATGACCAAACGACAATAACAAATTCAGTAGCAATAACGATGGCTCAACTAGCCGGCTTCAATTGTGCTTACAAAAAATTCGAACTTCTGTAGCTCGATGACTTATCATCTGATAACGTAACCTAACGCACAAAGCAATACTTAAACTTAAAGAAACTCAATCACGATAACTAACTATAATACTAGCGCTTGCTAAAATAATATCTACAACAAAATTAATTATCCGCAGAAGGGACAGTGCCACGGAACGGCTTCAAATCCTTCACGTGCCACATTCCTACATTTTTTCCTTTTTCTGAAACTAACTCATAAGATAAATTTCCGACCTTTTTCAAAACAGTACATAACACGTACTTGGGTGCTAATTTAGCGGCAAAATTTTTTGAAGCGTCCGACAAAACATAATTTTTTTTCCACACCTGATCGCCTACTTGAAACATCAAGGGTCGCTTCCGCAAGTCGTAACGTTTTTTAGTAAGATCATACGAGTGTTTGAGATTTTCCCGAACTTTGCGATACAAATCGGAAATTTCTACATGATCGGCATCCCAACGGATTCTTTTTTCAAGTTCAACTACGTTCTTATCATCCGGAAAGGGACCAAAAAAACTACCATCAATCGGCACATAACGCCCAAACATAAGATAAGCTGGCGAAAACTCGGTAACATCATGTTTCGCGGTCCTAATTGCTTGCGCAATTTTATAAATATTTTCATCACAAGTTTTATGCTCCTTATTAACATAGGAAGAAATTGCAGCCACTAAGGTTTTATTTACCCTTTCTGTAAAATTATTTTGAGCATGAAATTTATCGTTTTTCCAAACCCCTTGAACATGATAGTCGTCAGTCAGTTTTTTAAATTCTTTAGAAATAAACTGAACTCCATTATCGCAAATTATAATCTGTGGAACTCCGAACAAAAGAAAAACTTGGTTCTCCATAAATTTCACCACCGCCGCAGCTGTAGCTTTAGCTAAGGGCTGCACCAAAACAAATTTAGTGAACCAATCGGTCACTACCAGTAAGTGTTGATTACCCTTTTTTGATCGAGGTAACGGTCCTAACAGATCAACAGAAATTAATTGAAACGGGAACGATACTTTTTTATACTGACCCATGAGTCCGGGACGAGCTTGAGTCGAATTTTTGTGTGCCGCGCACGTACGACAATTACTCACATAATTAATAATATCTTTTTTCAACTTCGGCCAATAATATAATTCAACCACACGAGCAGTGGTTTTTGCAACCCCAAAATGACCGGCAGTAGCTTCATCATGACACATCTTTAATACTTCCGGCCTATTAGCGGTCGGAACCACCAATTTCCAATCCGGAATATTAGAAACTGTCGGCAATGAAGAAGGCAAAAACTTGTACAGACGGTCCTCGACCGACTTAAAATGAGGGAACCCGTCAGGATCTCGACGAATTTTATCTAACATGTCACGATACCATTCATCAGGAATTAATTTATCGATATTAAGCGAAGCGATATCGCGAGACAGGACATCCGGCACAATATTTAATTTTCCCGGCCTATGCCGTACTTCAAACTCATATTGACCCAGTTGCATGGCCCACCTGGCCAACCGCCCAGAAGGATTTTGAATCCGCGTCAAAAATTGCAAAGCCGAACAATCCGAAATAACTACAAATTCGGTCCCTTCAATATACCCTCTAAATTTTTCAATGGCAAACATCATCGCAATTAATTCACGCTCAGTAGCGGCATATTTTTGTTCCGCGCTGGACAAGGCTCTGCTCGCATAAGCGATAGGATGCTCAAGCCCACCTTGTTCTTGGAATAGAACAGCACCTACTCCAACTAAGGAGGCATCAGTTTGAATAAAAAACTTTTTATCAAAATTTGGACTGATTAAGATCGGAGCAACAGTGATTAATTTTTTAATTTCTGAAAACGCCGCTTCAGCTTCAGAATTCCAACTTATAGTCTGGCCCTTTTTTTTATTTTTTATTAACGCGGTAATCGGAGACGATATTGTCGATAAATTTGGTAAGAAAATTCGATAGTAACTGATCAACCCAATTAATCTTTTCACCTCCGTCGTATTAGTCGGGGTCCTAAACCGAGTTATAGCTTCCACCTTCTCCGGATCGGTACGAAGCCCTTGATCATCAACCACGAAGCCTAGAAACTTAAGCGAGCTACGACAAAATTCGCATTTTTCAATATTTATTCTAAACCCTACAGCATTTAATTTTTCAAAAATAAGATTGAGCGTCCTAATGTGGTCTTCAAACGTGGACGAAGCCACAATCATGTCATCAAGATAAACATGCGCGTCACCTTGGTGTAAAATGGAACCAAGTACCTTCTCCATGGTACGTTGCAACGTCTTGGGAGCGTTTGTAACACCAAACGGCATAACCAAAAATTCAAAAAGGCCAAGCCCTGGGGCCACAAAAGCGGTTTTCTCTCTAGAGGCTTCATCTAACGGAATTTGCCAGAATGCTTTCCGCAGATCGATTGACGTCAAAAATTTGGCCTGTCTAACACGATTCAAGATGCAATCGGGCCGTTTAAGGGGGTAAGCATCCTTACGAGTGACCTTATTAAGAGAACGGCCATCAAAACACACACGAAGCTCCCCATTCCGCTTCTTAATTATTAACAAGGGACTACACCAAGGAGAATTGCTCGGTTGGATCACTTGATCTTTTAACATTTGGGAGATCTCCGTCCTCAATTTGGCTTGCATCGCCGGACTCAACGGATACTGGCGAGTCCTGACAGGAGGAGCATTTCCGGTATCGATGGTGTGACTCACACCTTTAACTCGACCCAATTCTTTAGTAGATAACGTAGCAAATTTCTTAATAACATCATCTAATTGTTTTTGTTGACTTAAGGTCAAAGATGCTTGATTGACAATACCTTCCGAGGCTGCAACCCGCGGAGCAGTGGTATGCCACGAAAACTGATCAAAATGTAGCGACAACTGAAATATTTTACAAAAATCCGCACCCAACAAAAATTCATAAGCTAAATCTGGCACAATAAGAAATTTCACTGTCTTCACAGTACACCCCAACTGAATCTCTAAGGCGATAATACCAGTCACTGGACTACTAGCCCCATTTGCGACTTGAATTTCCCCAACCTCAGACGGCAATATTTTTCCCACGCCAGCATTTCGCAACACTTCAAACCCTTTTCCCCCTAATATAGAACTCATTGCCCCGGGCAATTTCACTTTCCACCGATGGTCAAGGGTTCCTATAATCCCATATGCATATTCCACCGCTGCCGTGGGCAGGTAGACTGGTCATAAATTTAATCTTTTAATTGTTAAGTCTATAAGTCTATAAGCCGTTCTAAATATCGCAGATGCAATTGAGGTGGATCAAAATTATTTTTAGTACCAATTACAATATATTTACGATATAAACAAAATAACAAACATAGAAATACAATATAAATTTTAAGAATACGAATAAACAACACCTACAGAAATTATGGCAGCGCTTCGAGAAATCTACGGTAAGCGCGGAAATATATTATTAGTGCGTAACGACTTCAAATTTTACAAGCAGGCAGAATTGCAAGATGGGTGGGTTAAGTGGCGATGTTCCAACAAAACATGTTCAGCTAATATCTATACCATAGGAAGCGGAGAACAGAGGAAAATTGAGAGTGAAAATCCGCAACATAGCCACGAAGAAGATGTGCAAAAAATTAAACGGCAATCGGTTGCCGGTGTTGCCAAAAGAAAAGCTGTTGAAGATTTTTCGAAAAGACCATTGGACATTCTTGAAAACGCCATCGCTACCACTAAAGTTGATCGAGTGGACATTACTTACCAGGATGCTAAATCAATTGCTACAAGTATTTATAATGCGAGGCGAAAAGAACTACCACCTTTACCGACTTCAATGTTGGACGTTCATTCCGCATTAGATTCCATTGTCGTTGAAACAGAGAATAATGAAAATTTTTTAATGGTTAATGATAGCCAAAATAATTTAATTATTTTTTCGTGTATTACTAACTTACGGTGTTTACGCTCTGCAGACAATATATACATGGATGGTACTTTTGAGTATTGCACCAAGTTCTTTAAGCAGCTGTTTACAATTCATGGTTACGCGAATGGACATTATATAGCACTGGCGTTTTGTCTTTTAAAAGACAAATCTCAGGAACTGTTGACTTTGAATTGGCTGTTCATGCTAGCCTTAAACATATCTGGCAAGATGTGGAACTAATTGGATGTCGGTTTCATTTAAGCCAAGCCTGGTATAGAAAAATTCAGAAACTAGGTTTGGTTACAGAATACAAATACCAGACTTCCCAAATTGGCCAATGGTTGCGCTACATGTTTGGGTTGCAGTATTTAAATCCAAATGAAATTGATGCCGCTTATAGCGAAGATTTAATATCGATACTGCCTAACGATACAAGGCTAGATCAGTTTTCCGATTATATATTTCGAATCTATATCGATGCCAATTCGATATTTCCGCCTCAGCTCTGGGCAGCACAATCAGCAAGTATGTGCCGTACAACGAATGCTTGCGAATCTTTTCATAATCTATTTAATTCGAAATTTTATAGCACCCATCCATCGCTATATTTACTTTTAGACAAATTGAAAGGGATGCAAATTTACACTTATATCAAGATTAATAGTATCGAGCTACCTAACGCGGGCAATAGCGATACCATCAGAAAACAACAACGTTTGCAACACTATATTACCTCGTACTCGACTAACGCAATGAGTAGATTAGAGTTTTTGAAAAACATTTCCCATCATTTTACTCATATTAATGATCATTAATAATAATATTTGCCCCCCCCCCCTCAAAAACCCTATTTTTTGTTACATTTTTGCTTTTTTTTAAATAAAAATTTTAATTATTACCTATTGCATAATTTTGTAGAATGTATATAGATCGGCGTTAAAAAAGTACATTTTTTTAATGCCAACGATCCGTCCGCAGGTTACTGTTAGAAAATTTATATTTTTAATTAGTTTAATCTTTGGCAAAACTGAATTTGACAAAGACAACCATGGCAATACACGGATCCACCATAAAAAATAATTCTGCAGTTTTTAAAATTAAATGCCAAACAGTAAGCTTTTAACTTATTAAATCGCCCCATTGTATTCTCTATAAGCTGACCCCGACCTTCATCGGTGGAATATGCTAGTGCTCTACGTTGACCATTTTGGGGTAGGGGATTAACTTTCAACCATCGGTGGAAAGTGGTGCCGTCCATTGCCCCTGTATCCAACAATGCGGTAAATTTATGCTTTTGTATACAAATTTCCAAATGAGGTCGATTATCAAAAGGTTTCTTAGTCATAACAGGCGCAACAGATTTAGACGCATAAAAATTTTTAACTGCTATCAACCAATCTTCCCATTCGGTTTTACTAAAATAATTCTTTAATTTTTTCTTTGAGTCGGAGACGAAACGTACGCGCCTCGGCCTCTTCCACGGAGAAAGTTTCGACCTCTCAGACTCATTGTTCCGAACGCAGCTTCGAAGGGGCGAATCGACACATCGAGGTTGCTCATGCCCCGGGGTGACACAACCTCGTTCGAGTTTTCCGAACTTAAATTATTAACAGACGTAACCGCTGAAGAACAACGTGAACATTGATTTTTATATACATTTTTTGTCCCACAGCCATAACAAAAAATATTTCTAGCCATTCCACAATTTATGAAACGGTGACCCTTTTCGTTGCAATTCCAACACAGTAACCCGCCACTGTCAACAGGAATGTCACGATTAACCGACGCAGCGCGAACACCGGAAACGCTATCTACAAAAAATTCTGGTTCGCTATGCAAACCATCTGACAATGTGCCACTATCTATTGACCTCGAGTCACTATTAATAGCGAACGCACGTTTAACCGGCCGAACCACTGGGGTATATTTATCATTTTTTAATTTTAACTCTTGGACGCGCCTACAACGATCTTTTAATTTTTCTAGATCTGCGTAGTCGTCCAAAGCAATGTGCATTGAAAAAAAAGGATTCAAATTTCGAACAATTTGATCGACAATAATTTTTTCCGAAGTTTTCTTATTAATTTTCAAATATAGGGATTCGATAACCATTATAAAAGACATGACGTTTTCATTTAAACCTTGCATACGGTCCTGGACTTCTTTATGCAATTGATATTCGAAATCTTGCGGCAAAAATTCTTTTTTAAGCGCTTTAACTAATTCCGCCCAATTTTTTACTTTATTTTTCTGATTACGCAACCAAGTAATAGCACTGCCTGACATAAGTTCTGTTGCACCGACAAATAATTCATCATCTGAAACACCCCTCGATTCTTTACATTCTTCAACTTGTTCCAGGAATTCTAAAATTCCGACTTTGTCTGCATGACCGTTGAATTTCAAATTCCACTTAAAAACAGGAATTTTACTTCGGTTTCCTTTATTAACATTTAAACTTGCTACCGGGCTAATTGATCTACTACTACCTTGATTTGAGTCAAACGCCGTGAGCGCCGCTCCTTCTAAAATTTTTAATTCCGCTTCAAGCATTGAGACAATGTGCGATTTATCATCTTTTTTCGCGATAATTTTAAGTAACGAGATACGATTATCTAAGTGCAAAAACCTTGATCTCAACTGATCTTGTATTTCAAATTCGATATTTTGCCCTTTGATGTCTAAAATTTCAGCAATACTAATTAACGATAAATTTATTTCTTTTTCTTCGATATCCCAATCAACATTACGTAAACTCATTTTGACGCTCGGATTCTTTAAAGCTATATCTAATTGAACTCGCCTCGACACTTCCGTTATTCGCGGTATAATTTCGCGACAATTTAACTCAAACAACAATTCCGTACTACTTAAATGCTTTGGTTCCATTTTGATGAGATTCAAACTTTGCTGCTGTCGCCGTACATAAAATACACAGTAAGAAAATAATTGGAACTACGACGCACTTACAAAATTTGCCGAACCTGAAAATTTTTAATTGTGTCACCTTCCTTAAGTAGTAAATTGCCCCACGTTCAAGGCACCATGTGTTACTTTGGTACCTACCTATAACTTTTTTGTTGCCGACGGCTGGCTCAGTGGTTCTAATATTAGGGCGTGGTCTACTCAGGGATGGTAACACAATTAAAACACACATAAATAATAGATCATTTAATTCCTCCCTTTTGACGTGAAATCCACAAACTCATAATTAAACAACAATATGCTTACTTTCCTAAATATAAGTCAACACAAACGGTAAATGATTGGCAACAGTGCCCGTAAATACAAATAAATTTTAATGATGACTACATCACTACAACACCGACTTTAAGATTAGTACACATGACATAAGAATTCATATAAAAACCTCTGCAATAATAATTTATCGTAAACAACACTACGACAATAATTTTTGAGCTGACCTGAAAGGTCCATAGGACGTGCATACCGCACCAGAAGATACTAACTAAGTTTTATAAATATAACGATACCTTTTATTATAATAATTTCCAGCCAACAATACAAATGTCCTGGATAGGATCGCAATAAACAGGTCGGCATCAGGCACTTCGAAGTTCCAATTACCAGAAGCTATCCTGCATTCCATTGATCGTACCAAAGCAATCAGTCCGAAGGGCTCAGCAAAATTATTACCATCAAAATGGAACGTTGTCAACTCGAAAGTTCAAAACTAACCGCAATAACCGCAAATGACAACAATTTGGCATAGCGACAACCAACTATGAAACTTCATGAATTTAATAAGTTCGTAACGCGCAGTATTAATAAACCATAAGAGTTCAATATTTTTGCACTTTAAAATAACGTCAATACTAAATTTGAATATCTCGACAACAAATCGCACTGTCATATTCCTTGAACAAATTTCTTAGAAATACCGGCAACATGGTTTCCAGTTCAAGCACATTCCATGCGCGAATTGCAACACCGTAACCATTACCCGCGTTTAATAGGGTCGAGAATCGCCTGGCGCGCGTCACTACATTATTATCTCAATTTTTCTTCAAAAACTTCACTCTTTCGCGAAAACAGAATTTCCACCAGGAAAACGTAAACCTTCTAGATAATTCCACCAGGAAACATAACTTTCCACCATAATTTCACCCAACTAATTTTTACATTCAATATTAGCTATTCATCATAGCGATCGACTTACTTCCTTCGACGTCAGAAGTCAAGTAAAAATCGAACGTGGCTTACCCCGAACATTGCGCGGTGCGCAGACGATTTGCGCGGTCACTAGGGTTTAGAAAACCATCGGCGTAACAAACTTATAGAACAAAAGTAGTTATTTTAGGGTTTTCAATTTTAAACTATTAGCAAAATTCTGATCTTCAAGTAAATAACTTAAAGAACTAAAGTATTAGTTAGAAGATTTTGATTTTAAATTGCTACAAAATTCTGTTCTTCAAGTAAATAACTTATAGAACAAAAGTAGTTATTTTATAGCTTTAATTTTAAACTATTAACAAAATAGTGATTTTCAAGTAAATAACTAATAGAACAAAAGTAGTTAGTTTATAGCTTTAATTTTAAACTATTAACAAAATAGTGATTTTCAAGTAAATAACTTATAGAACAAAAATACTTATTTTAGGGTTTTCAATTTTAAACTATTAGCAAAATTCTTATCTTCAAGTAAATAACTTAAAGAACTAAAGTATTAGTTAGAAGATTTTGATTTTAAATTGCTACAAAATTCTGTTCTTCAAGTAAATAACTTATAGAACAAAAGTAGCTATTTTAGAGTTTTCAATTTTAAACTATTAACAAAATTCTGATCTTCAAGTAAATAACTTATAGAACAGAAGTAGTTAATTTAGAGTTTTTAATTTTAAACTATTAACAAAATGCAGATCTTCAAGTAAATAACTTATAGAACAAAAGTAGTTATTTTAGGGTTTTCAATTTTAAACTATTAACAAAATTCTGATCTTCATGTAAATAACTTATAGAACAGAAGTAGTTAATTTAGAGTTTTTAATTTTAAACTATTAACTAAATACAGATCTTCAACTTAAAGAACTAAATTATTAGTTAGAAGATTTTGATTTTAAATTGCTTCAAAATTCTTTTCTTCAAGTAAATAACTTATAGAACAAAAGTAGTTATTTTAGGGTTTTCAATTTTAAACTATTAACAAAATTCTGATCTTCAAGTAAATAACATAAGGAACTAAAGTATTAGTTAGAAGTTTTTTATTTTAAATTGCTACAAAATTCTGTTCTTCATGTAAATAACTTATAGAACAAAAGTAGTTATTTTAGAGTTTTCAATTTTAAACTATTAAGAAAATTCTGATCTTCAAGTAAATAACTTATAGAACAGAAGTAGTTAATTTAGAGTTTTTAAATTTAAACTATTAACAAAATGCAAATCTTCAAGTAAATAACTTATAGAACAAAAGTAGTTATTTTAGGGTTTTCAATTTTAAACTATTAACAAAATTCTGATCTTCATGTAAATAACTTATAGAACAGAAGTAGTTAATTTAGAGTTTTTAATTTTAAACTATTAACAAAATGCAGATCTTCAAGTAAATAGCTTATAGAACAAACGTAGTTATTTTAGTATTTTCAATTTTGAACTATTAACAAAATTCTGATCTTCTAGTAAATAACTTAAAGAACTAAAGTATTAGTTTGAAGATTTTGATTTTAAATTGTCTACATATTTCTCTTCTTTAAGTAAATAACTAAAAGAACAAAAGTAGTTAGAGTATAGCTTTAATTTTAAACTATTAACAAAATGCAGATCTTCAAGTAAATAACTTATAGAACAAAAGTAGTTATTTTAGGGTTTTCAATTTTAAACTATTAACAAAATGCTGATCTTCATGTAAATAACTTAAAGAACAGAAGTAGTTAATTTAGAGTTTTTAATTTTAACCTATTAACAAAATCCAGATCTTCAAGTAAATAACTTATAGAACAAACGTAGTTATTTTAGTATTTTCAATTTTGAACTATTAACAAAATTCTGATCTTTATGTAAATAACTTATAGAACAGAAGTAGTTAATTTAGAGTTTTTAATTTTAAACTATTAACTAAATGCAGATCTTCAAGTAAATAACTTAGAGAACAAAAGTCGTTATTTTAGGGTTTTCAATTTTAAACTATTAACAAAATTCTGATCTTCATGTAAATAACTTATAGAACAGAAGTAGTTAATTTAGAGTTTTTAATTTTAAACTATTAACAAAATGCAGATCTTCAAGTAAATAACTTATAGAACAAAAGTAGTTATTTTAGGGTTTTCAATTTTAAACTATTAACAAAATTCTGATCTTTATGTAAATAACTTATAGAACAGAAGTAGTTAATTTAGAGTTTTTAATTTTAAACTATTAACTAAATGCAGATCTTCAAGTAAATAACTTAGAGAACAAAAGTCGTTATTTTAGGGTTTTCAATTTTAAACTATTAACAAAATTCTGATCTTTAAGTAAATAACTTACAGACCAGAAGTAGTTAATTTATAGTTTTTAATTTTAAACTATTAACAAAATTCTGATCTTCATGTAAATAACTTATAGAACAGAAGTAGTTAATTTAGAGTTTTTAATTTTAAACTATTAACAAAATGCAGATCTTCAAGTAAATAGCTTATAGAACAAACGTAGTTATTTTAGTATTTTCAATTTTGAACTATTAACAAAATTCTGATCTTCTAGTAAATAACTTAAAGAACTAAAGTATTAGTTTGAAGATTTTGATTTTAAATTGTCTACATATTTCTCTTCTTTAAGTAAATAACTAAAAGAACAAAAGTAGTTAGAGTATAGCTTTAATTTTAAACTATTAACAAAATGCAGATCTTCAAGTAAATAGTGTAATAAAAAAATTGCTACCTACCCTTTCGGGCAAACAGAATTTTTCTCTACACGCTGGAAGAAGAACCAGCTTTAAAATATTGTGTAGAAGCCCAAGATGTTACGACTAGCTGATTTGTGCCGGTAGCGAGGGGGTGGTTTTAAAGGTATTAATCAACCACTGCAGGAAAAATTCACCAACAAAAGAAGTCCAGCACGTAGATGGAAAAAAAATAAATTGTAGATACTTGTCTCTATATTATCCGTAATGGAGTAACATACAGATAACAAATAGTCTACGCCCAAAGTATAATTAAAATAAAAAGTAAAAATAATTTACTTTATTAAATTAATTTAAAAAATCACGTTGGAAATGTTTGCCAGCAAGATAAAAATGCTATCGTTGAAGCGCTTGATAATACGGCCAGTCGATGGAAAATAAAATATAATATGCGAATTGAATTATTTCAAATAATTCTTTTTAACTGCTGCTAGTATTTACAAAGCGAAAATAAATAAGAAAAGATGTCTCCTAAAAATCAGTCCACTGGACCAAAACTTACCCAAAAATTTTTCTTGAGCACAGAAAACACTCACTCCCGTCTTTTTAAGCTCGAGTCCCTAACTCGACTGCCAATTTTCCATACCACCGCGCGCAACGCAGTCTTATCCGCCCAGATAACAGGAGCGCCTCGTTGTGAAAATCAAAAAGAATACATAGGCGTACCTTTAAAAACAAATTCAATAAAATTTGTTACACGATATAGAACAAACGTAGTTATTTTAGGGTTTTCAATTTTAAACTATTAACAAAATTCTGATCTTTAAGTAAATAACTTAAAGAACTAAAGTATTAGTTTGAAGATTTTGATTTTAAATTGTCTACATATTTCTGTTCCTTAAGTAAATAACTAAAGGAACAAAAGTAGTTAGAGTATAGCTTTAATTTTAAACTATCAACAAAATGCAGATCTTCAAGTAAATAACTTATAGAACAAAAGTAGTTATTTTAGGGTTTTCAATTTTAAACTATTAGCAAAATTCTGATCTTCAAGTAAATAACTTAAAGAACTAAATTATTAGTTAGAAGATTTTGATTTTAAATTGCTTCAAAATTCTTTTCTTCAAGTAAATAACTTATAGAACAAAAGTAGTTATTTTAGGGTTTTCAATTTTAAACTATTAACAAAATTCTGATCTTCAAGTAAATAACATAAGGAACTAAAGTATTTGTTAGAAGTTTTTTATTTTAAATTGCTACAAAATTCTGTTCTTCATGTAAATAACTTATAGAACAAAAGTAGTTATTTTAGAGTTTTCAATTTTAAACTATTAAGAAAATTCTGATCTTCAAGTAAATAACTTATAGAACAGAAGTAGTTAATTTAGAGTTTTTAAATTTAAACTATTAACAAAATGCAAATCTTCAAGTAAATAACTTATAGAACAAAAGTAGTTATTTTAGGGTTTTCAATTTTAAACTATTAACAAAATTCTGATCTTCATGTAAATAACTTATAGAACTAAAGTATTAGTTTGAAGATTTTGATTTTAAATTGTCTACATATTTCTCTTCTTTAAGTAAATAACTAAAAGAACAAAAGTAGTTAGAGTATAGCTTTAATTTTAAACTATTAACAAAATGCAGATCTTCAAGTAAATAACTTAAAGAACTAAATTATTAGTTAGAAGATTTTGATTTTAAATTGCTTCAAAATTCTTTTCTTCAAGTAAGTAACTTATAGAACAAAAGTAGTTATTTTAGGGTTTTCAATTTTAAACTATTAATAAAATTCTGATCTTTAAGTAAATGACTTAAGGAACTAAAGTATTAGTTAGAAGATTTTAATTTTAAATTGCTACAAAATTCTGTTCTTCAAGTAAATAACTTATAGAACAAAAGTAGCTATTTTAGAGTTTTCAATTATCAACTATTAACAAAATTCTGATCTTCAAGTAAATAACTTATAGAACAGAAGTAGTTAATTTAGAGTTTTTAATTTTAAACCATTAACAAAATGCAGATCTTCAAGTAAATAACTTATAGAACAAAAATAGGTATTTTATGGTTTTCAATTTTAAACTATTAACAAAATTCTGATCTTCAAGTAAATAACTTAAAGAACTAAAGTATTAGTTTGAAGATTTCGATTTTAAATTGTCTACAAATTTCTGTTCTTTAAGTAAATAATTAAAAGAACAATTGTAGTTAGTTTATAGCTTTAATTTTAAACTATTAACAATATACTGATTTACAAGTAAAAACTTATAGACCAGAAGTAGTTAATTTAGAGTTTTTAATTTGTAACTATTAACAAAATGCTGATCTTCAAGTAAATAACTTATACAACAGAAGTAGTTAATTTAGAGTTTTTAATTTTAAACTATTAACAAAATGCAGATCTTCAAGTAAATAACTTATAGAACAAAAGTAGTTAATTTAGGGTTTTCAATTTTAAACTATTAACAAAATGCTGATCTTCATGTAAATAACTTAAAGAACAGAAGTAGTTAATTTAGAGTTTTTAATTTTAAACTATTAACAAAATCCAGATCTTCAAGTAAATAACTTATAGAACAAACGTAGTTATTTTAGTATTTTCAATTTTGAACTATTAACAAAATTCTGATCTTTATGTAAATAACTTATAGAACAGAAGTAGTTAATTTAGAGTTTTTAGTTTTAAACTATTAACTAAATGCAGATCTTCAAGTAAATAACTTAGAGAACAAAAGTCGTTATTTTAGGGTTTTCAATTTTAAACTATTAACAAAATTCTGATCTTCATGTAAATAACTTATAGAACAGAAGTAGTTAATTTAGAGTTTTTAATTTTAAACTATTAACAAAATGCAGATCTTCAAGTAAATAACTTATAGAACAAAAGTAGTTATTTTAGGGTTTTCAATTTTAAACTATTAACAAAATTCTGATCTTTATGTAAATAACTTATAGAACAGAAGTAGTTAATTTAGAGTTTTTAATTTTAAACTATTAACTAAATGCAGATCTTCAAGTAAATAACTTAGAGAACAAAAATCGTTATTTTAGGGTTTTCAATTTTAAACTATTAACAAAATTCTGATCTTTAAGTAAATAACTTAAGGAATTAAAGTATTAGTGAAAAGATTTTAATTTAAAATTGCTACAAAATTCTTTTCTTCAAGTAAATAACTTATAGAACAGAAGTAGTAAATTTAGAGTTTTTAATTTTAAACTATTAACAAAATGCAGATCTTCAAGTAAATAATTTATAGAACAAACGTAGTTATTTTAGTATTTTCAATTTTGAACTATTAACAAAATTCTGATTTTCAAGTAAATAACTTAAAGAACTAAAGTATTAGTTTGAAGATTTTGATTTTAAATTGTCTACATATTTCTGTTCCTTAAGTAAATAACTATAGGAACAAAAGTAGTTAGAGTATAGCTTTAATTTTAAACTATCAACAAAATGCAGATCTTCAAGTAAATAACTTATAGAACAAAAGTAGTTATTTTAGGGTTTTCAATTTTAAACTATTAACAAAATTCTGATCTTCAAGTAAATAACTTAAGGAACTAACGTATTAGTTAGAAGTTTTTTATTTTAAATTGCTACAAAATTCTGTTCTTCATGTAAATAACTTATAGAACAAAAGTAGTTATTTTAGAGTTTTCAATTTTAAACTATTAAGAAAATTCTGATCTTCAAGTAAATAACTTATAGAACAGAAGTAGTTAATTTAGAGTTTTTAAATTTAAACTATTAACAAAATGCAAATCTTCAAGTAAATAACTTATAGAACAAAAGTAGTTATTTTAGGGTTTTCAATTTTAAACTATTAACAAAATTCTGATCTTCATGTAAATAACTTATAGAACAGAAGTAGTTAATTTAGAGTTTTTAATTTTAAACTATTAACAAAATGCAGATCTTCAAGTAAATAACTTATAGAACAAAAGTAGTTATTTTTGGGTTTTCAATTTTAAACTATTAACAAAATTCTGATCTTCAAGTAAATAACTTAAGGAACTAAAGTATTAGTTAGTAGATTTTTATTTTAAAGTGCTACAAAATTCTGTTCTTCAAGTAAATAACTTATAGAACAAAAGTAGGTATTTCAGAGTTTTCAATTTTAAACTATTAACAAAATTCTGATCTTTATGTAAATAACTTATAGAACAGAAGTAGTTAATTTAGAGTTTTTAATTTTAAACTATTAACTAAATGCAGATCTTCAAGTAAATAACTTAGAGAACAAAAGTCGTTATTTTAGGGTTTTCAATTTTAAACTATTAACAAAATTCTGATCTTCATGTAAATAACTTATAGAACAGAAGTAGTTAATTTAGAGTTTTTAATTTTAAACTATTAACAAAATGCAGATCTTCAAGTAAATAACTTATAGAACAAAAGTAGTTATTTTAGGGTTTTCAATTTTAAACTATTAACAAAATTCTGATCTTTATGTAAATAACTTATAGACCAGAAGTAGTTAATTTAAAGTTTTTAATTTTAAACTATTAACAAAATGCTGATCTTCAAGTAAATAACTTATAGAGCAAAATTAGTTATTTTACGGTTTTTAATTTTAAACTATTAACAAAATTCTGATCTTCAAGTAAATAACTTATAGAACAGAAGTAGTTAATTTAGAGTTTTTAATTTTTAACTATTAACAAAATTCAGATCTTCAAGTAAATAACTTATAGAACAAAAGTAGTTATTTTAGGGTTTTCAATTTTAAACTATTAACAAAATTCTGATCTTCAAGTAAATAACTTAAGGAACTAAAGTATTAGTTAGAAGATTTTGATTTTAAATTGCTACAAAATGCTGTTCTTCAAGTAAATAACTTATAGCACAAAAGTAGTTATTTTAGAGTTTTCAATTTTAAACTATTAACAACATTCTGAACTTCAAGTAAATAACTTATAGAACAGAAGTATTTGATTTAGAGTTTTTAATTTTAAACTATTAACAAAATGCAGATCTTCAAGTAAATAACTTATAGAATAAAAGTAGTTATTTTAGGGTTTTCAATTTTAAACTATTAACAAAATTCTGATCTTCAAGTAAATAACTTATAGAACAGAAGTAGTTAATTTAGAGTTTTCAATTTTAAACTATTAACAAAATTCTGATCTTCAAGTAAATAACTTATAGAACAGAAGTAGTTAATTTAGAGTTTTTAATTTTAAACTATTAACAAAATCCAGATCTTCAAGTAAATAACTTATAGAACAAACGTAGTTATTTTAATATTTTCAATTTTGAACTATTAACAAAATTCTGATCTTCAAGTAAATAACTTAAAGAACTAAAGTATTAGTTTGAAGATTTCGATTTTAAAATGTCTACAAATTTTTGTTCTATAAGTAAATAACTAAAAGGACAATAGTAGTTAGTTTATAGCTTTAATTTTAAACTATTAACAAAATGCTGATTTTCAAGTAAATAACTTATAGACCAGAAGTAGTTAATTTAGAGTTTTTAATTTTAAAATATTAACAAAATGCAGATCTTCAAGTTAATAACTTATAGAACAAAAGTTGTTATATTAGGGTTTTCAATTTTAAACTATTAGCAAAATTCTGACCTTCAAGTAAATAACTTAAAGAACTAAAGTATTAGTTTGAAGATTTCGATTTTAAAATGTCTACAAATTTTTGTTCTATAAGTAAATAACTAAAAGGACAATAGTAGTTAGTTTATAGCTTTAATTTTAAACTATTAACAAAATGCTGATTTTCAAGTAAATAACTTATAGACCAGAAGTAGTTAATTTAGAGTTTTTAATTTGAAAATATTAACAAAATGCAGATCTTCAAGTTAATAACTTATAGAACAAAAGAAGTTATATTAGGGTTTTCAATTTTAAACTATTAACAAAATTCTGATCTTCAAGTAAATAACTTATAGACCAGAAGTAGTTAATTTATAGTTTTTAATTTTAAACTATTAACAAAATTCTGATCTTCATGTAAATAACTTATAGAACAGAAGTAGTTAATTTAGAGTTTTTAATTTTAACTATTAACAAAATGCAGATCTTCAAGTAAATAACTTATAGAACAAACGTAGTTATTTTAGTATTTTCAATTTTAAACTGTTAACAAAATTCTAATCTTTAAGTAAATAACTTATAGAACAAAATTAGTTATTTTAGAGTTTTTAATTTTAAACTATTGTCAACATTCTGATCTTCAAGTGAATAACTTATAGATCAGAAGTAGTTAATTTAGAGTTTTTAATTTTAAACTATTAACAAAATGGAGATCTTCAAGTAAAAAACTTATAGAACAAAAATACTTATTTTAGGGTTTTCAATTTTAAACTATTAGCAAAATTCTGATCTTCAAGTAAATAACTTAAAGAACTAAAGTATTAGTTAGAAGATTTTGATTTTAAATTGCTACAAAATTCTGTTCTTCAAGTAAATAACTTATAGAACAAAAGTAGCTATTTTAGAGTTTTCAATTTTAAACTATTAACAAAATTCTGATCTACAAGTAAATAACTTATAGAACAGAAGTAGTTAATTTAGAGTTTTTAATTTTAAACTATTAACAAAATGCAGATCTTCGTAAATAACTTATAGAACAAAAGTAGTTATTTTAGGGTTTTCAATTTTAAACTATTAACAAAATTCTGATCTTCATGTAAATAACTTATAGAACAGAAGTAGTTAATTTAGAGTTTTTAATTTTAAACTATTAACTAAATGCAGATCTTCTTGTAAATAACTTAGAGAACAAAAGTCGTTATTTTAGGGTTTTCAATTTTAAACTATTAACAAAATTCTGATCTTTAAGTAAATAACTTAAGGAACTTAAGTATTAGTTAGAAGATTTTAATTTAAAATTGCTACAAAATTCTTTTCTTCAAGTAAATAACTTATAGAACAGAAGTAGTTAATTTAGAGTTTTTAATTTTAAACTATTAACAAAATGCAGATCTTCAAGTAAATAACTTATAGAACAATCGTAGTTATTTTAGTATTTTCAATTTTGAACTATTAACAAAATTCTGATCTTCAAGTAAATAACTTAAAGAACTAAAGTAATAGTTTGAAGATTTTGATTTTAAATTGTCTACATATTTCTGTTCTTTAAGTAAATAACTAAAGGAACAAAAGTAGTTAGAGTATAGCTTTAATTTTAAACTATTAACAAAATGCAGATCTTCAAGTAAATAACTTATAGAACAAAAGTAGTTATTTTAGCGTTTTCAATTTTAAACTATTAGCAAAATTCTGATCTTCAAGTAAATAACTTAAAGAACTAAATTATTAGTTAGAAGATTTTGATTTTAAATTGCTTCAAAATTCTTTTCTTCAAGTAAATAACTTATAGAACAAAAGTAGTTATTTTAGGGTTTTCAATTTTAAACTATTAACAAAATTCTGATCTTCAAGTAAATAACTTAAGGAACTAAAGTGTTAGTTAGAAGATTTTTATTTTAAATTGCTACAAAATTCTGTTCTTCAAGTAAATAACTTATAGAACAAAAGTAGTTATTTTAGAGTTTTCAATTTTAAACTATTAAGAAAATTCTGATCTTCAAGTAAATAACTTATAGAACAGAAGTAGTTAATTTAGAGTTTTTAAATTTAAACTATTAACAAAATGCAAATCTTCAAGTAAATAACTTATAGAATAAAAGTAGTTATTTTAGGGTTTTCAATTTTAAACTATTAACAAAATTCTGATCTTCATGTAAATAACTTATAGAACAGAAGTAGTTAATTTAGAGTTTTTAATTTTAAACTATTAACAAAATGCAGATCTTCAAGTAAATAACTTATAGAACAAAAGTAGTTATTTTAGGGTTTTTAATTTTAAACTATTAACAAAATTCTGATCTTCAAGTAAATAACTTAAGGAACTAAAGTATTAGTTAGAAGATTTTTATTTTAAAGTGCTACAAAATTCTGTTCTTCAAGTAAATAACTTATAAAACAAAAGTAGGTATTTTAGAATTTTCAATTTTAAACTATTAACAAAATGCAGATCTTTAAGTAAATAACTTATAGAACAAAATTGTTATTTTAGGGTTTTCAATTTTAAACTATTAACAAAATTCTGATCTTCATGTAAATAACTTATAGAACAGAAGTAGTTAATTTAGGGTTTTTAATTTTAAACTATTAACAAAATGCAGATCTTCAAGTAAATAACTTATAGAACAAAAGTAGTTATTTTAGGGTTTTCAATTTTAAACTATTAACAAAATTCTGATCTTCAAGTAAATAACTTAAAGAACTAAAGTATTAGTTTGAAGATTTTGATTTTAAATTGTCTACATATTTCTGTTCTTTAAGTAAATAACTAAAAGAACAATAGTAGTTAGATTATAGCTTTAATTTTAAACTATTAACAAAATGCAAATCTTCAAGTAAATAACTTATAGAACAAAAGTAGTTATTTTAGGGTTTTCAATTTTAAACTATTAACAAAATTCTGATCTTCAAGTAAATAACTTAAAGAACTAAAGTATTAGTTTGAAGATTTCGATTTTAAATTGTCTACAAATTTCTGTTCTTTAAGTAAATAACTAATAGAACAAAAGTAGTTAGTTTATAGCTTTAATTTTAAACTATTAACAAAATAGTGATTTTCAAGTAAATAACTTATAGACCAGAAGTAGTTAATTTAGAGTTTTTAGTTTTAAACTATTAACAAAATGCTGATCTTCAAGTAAATAACTTATAGAACAGAAGTAGTTAATTTAGAGTTTTTAATTTTAAACTATTAACAAAATGCAGATCTTCAAGTAAACAACTTATAGAACAAAAATAGTTATTTTAGGGTTTTCAATTTTAAACTATTAACAAAATTCTGATCTTCATGTAAATAACTTATAGAACAGAAGTAGTTAATTTAAAGTTTTTCATTTTAAACTATTAACAAAATTCAGATCTTCAAGTAAATAACTTATAGAACAAAAGTAGTTATTTTAGGGTTTTCAATTTTAAACTATTAACAAAATTCTGATCTTCAAGTAAATAACTTAAGGAACTAAAGTATTAGTTAGAAGATTTTGATTTTAAATTGCTACAAAATTCTGTTCTTCAAGTAAATAACTTATAGAAGAAAAGTAGTTATTTTAGGGTTTTCAATTTTAAACTATTAACATAATTCCGATCTTTAACTAAATAACTTAAGGAACTTAAGTATTAGTTAGAAGATTTTAATTTAAAATTGCTACAAAATTCTTTTCTTCAAGTAAATAACTTATAGAACAGAAGTAGTTAATTTAGAGTTTTTAATTTTAAACTATTAACAAAATGCAGATCTTCAAGTAAATAACTTATAGAACAAACGTAGTTATTTTAGTATTTTCAATTTTGAACTATTAACAAAATTCTGATCTTCAAGTAAATAACTTAAAGAACTAAAGTATTAGTTTGAAGATTTTGATTTTAAATTGTCTACATATTTCTGTTCTTTAAGTAAATAACTAAAGGAACAAAAGTAGTTAGAGTATAGCTTTAATTTTAAACTATTAACAAAATGCAGATCTTGAAGTAAATAACTTATAGAACAAAAGTAGTTATTTTAGGGTTTTCAATTTTAAACTATTAGCAAAATTCTGATCTTCAAGTAAATAACTTAAAGAACTAAATTATTAGTTAGAAGATTTTGATTTTAAATTGCTTCAAAATTCTTTTCTTCAAGTAAATAACTTATAGAACAAAAGTAGTTATTTTAGGGTTTTCAATTTTAAACTATTAACAAAATTCTGATCTTCAAGTAAATAACTTAAGGAACAAAAGTATTAGATAGAAGATTTTTATTTTAAATTGCTACAAAATTCTGTTCTTCAAGTAAATAACTTATAGAACAAAAGTAGTTATTTTAGAGTTTTCAATTTTAAACTATTAAGAAAATTCTGATCTTCAAGTAAATAACTTATAGAACAGAAGTAGTTAATTTAGAGTTTTTAAATTTAAACTATTAACAAAATGCAAATCTTCAAGTAAATAACTTATAGAATAAAAGTAGTTATTTTAGGGTTGTCAATTTTAAACTATTAACAAAATTCTGATCTTCATGTAAATAACTTATAGAACAGAAGTAGTTAATTTAGAGTTTTTAATTTTAAACTATTAACAAAATGCAGATCTTCAAGTAAATAACTTATAGAACAAAAGTAGTTATTTTAGGGTTTTTAATTTTAAACTATTAACAAAATTCTGATCTTCAAGTAAATAACTTAAGGAACTAAAGTATTAGTTAGAAGATTTTTATTTTAAAGTGCTACAAAATTCTGTTCTTCAAGTAAATAACTTATAAAACAAAAGTAGGTATTTTAGAGTTTTCAATTTTAAACTATTAACAAAATGCAGATCTTTAAGTAAATAACTTATAGAACAAAATAGTTATTTTAGGGTTTTCAATTTTAAACTATTAACAAAATTCTGATCTTCATGTAAATAACTTATAGAACAGAAGTAGTTAATTTGGAGTTTTTAATATTAAACTATTAACAAAATTCAGATCTTTAAGTAAATAACTTATAGAACAAAAATAGTTATTTTAGGGTTTTCAATTTTAAACTATTAACAAAATTCTGATCTTCATGTAAATAACTTATAGAACAGAAGTAGTTAATTTAGGGTTTTTAATTTTAAACAATTAACAAAATGCAGATCTTCAAGTGAATAACTTATAGAACAAAAGTAGTTATTTTAGGGTTTTCAATTTTAAACTATTAACAAAATTCTGATCTTCAAGTAAATAACTTAAAGAACTAAAGTATTAGTTTGAAGATTTTGATTTTAAATTGTCTACATATTTCTGTTCTTTAAGTAAATAACTAAAAGAACAATAGTAGTTAGATTATAGCTTTAATTTTAAACTATTAACAAAATGCAAATCTTCAAGTAAATAACTTATAGAACAAAAGTAGTTATTTTAGGGTTTTCAATTTTAAACTATTAACAAAATTCTTATCATCAAGTAAATAACTTATAGAACAAAAGTAGTTATTTTAGGGTTTTCAATTTTAAACTATTAACAAAATGCAGATCTACAAGTAAATAACTTATAGAACAAAAGTAGTTATTTTAGGGTTTTCAATTTTAAACTATAAACAAAATTCTGATCTTCAAGTAAATAACTTAAGGAACTAAAGTATTAGTTAGAAGATTTTGATTTTAAACTGCTTCAAAATTCTGTTCTTCAAGTAAATAACTTATAGAACAAAAGTAGTTATTTTAGGGTTTTCAATTTTAAACTATTAACAAAATTCTGATCTTCAAGTAAATAACTTAAAGAACTAAAGTATTAGTTTGAAGATTTCGATTTTAAATTGTCTACAAATTTCTGTTCTTTAAGTAAATAACTAATAGAACAAAAGTAGTTAGTTTATAGCTTTAATTTTAAACTATTAACAAAATAGTGATTTTCAAGTAAATAACTTATAGACCAGAAGTAGTTAATTTAGAGTTTTTAGTTTTAAACTATTAACAAAATGCTGATCTTCAAGTAAATAACTTATAGAACAGAAGTAGTTAATTTAGAGTTTTTAATTTTAAACTATTAACAAAATGCAGATCTTCAAGTAAACAACTTATAGAACAAAAATAGTTATTTTAGGGTTTTCAATTTTAAACTATTAACAAAATTCTGATCTTCATGTAAATAACTTATAGAACAGAAGTAGTTAATTTAAAGTTTTTCATTTTAAACTATTAACAAAATTCAGATCTTCAAGTAAATAACTTATAGAACAAAAGTAGTTATTTTAGGGTTTTCAATTTTAAACTATTAACAAAATTCTGATCTTCAAGTAAATAACTTAAGGAACTAAAGTATTAGTTAGAAGATTTTGATTTTAAATTGCTACAAAATTCTGTTCTTCAAGTAAATAACTTATAGAAGAAAAGTAGTTATTTTAGGGTTTTCAATTTTAAACTATTAACATAATTCCGATCTTTAACTAAATAACTTAAGGAACTTAAGTATTAGTTAGAAGATTTTAATTTAAAATTGCTACAAAATTCTTTTCTTCAAGTAAATAACTTATAGAACAGAAGTAGTTAATTTAGAGTTTTTAATTTTAAACTATTAACAAAATGCAGATCTTCAAGTAAATAACTTATAGAACAAACGTAGTTATTTTAGTATTTTCAATTTTGAACTATTAACAAAATTCTGATCTTCAAGTAAATAACTTAAAGAACTAAAGTATTAGTTTGAAGATTTTGATTTTAAATTGTCTACATATTTCTGTTCTTTAAGTAAATAACTAAAGGAACAAAAGTAGTTAGAGTATAGCTTTAATTTTAAACTATTAACAAAATGCAGATCTTGAAGTAAATAACTTATAGAACAAAAGTAGTTATTTTAGGGTTTTCAATTTTAAACTATTAGCAAAATTCTGATCTTCAAGTAAATAACTTAAAGAACTAAATTATTAGTTAGAAGATTTTGATTTTAAATTGCTTCAAAATTCTTTTCTTCAAGTAAATAACTTATAGAACAAAAGTAGTTATTTTAGGGTTTTCAATTTTAAACTATTAACAAAATTCTGATCTTCAAGTAAATAACTTAAGGAACAAAAGTATTAGATAGAAGATTTTTATTTTAAATTGCTACAAAATTCTGTTCTTCAAGTAAATAACTTATAGAACAAAAGTAGTTATTTTAGAGTTTTCAATTTTAAACTATTAAGAAAATTCTGATCTTCAAGTAAATAACTTATAGAACAGAAGTAGTTAATTTAGAGTTTTTAAATTTAAACTATTAACAAAATGCAAATCTTCAAGTAAATAACTTATAGAATAAAAGTAGTTATTTTAGGGTTTTCAATTTTAAACTATTAACAAAATTCTGATCTTCATGTAAATAACTTATAGAACAGAAGTAGTTAATTTAGAGTTTTTAATTTTAAACTATTAACAAAATGCAGATCTTCAAGTAAATAACTTATAGAACAAAAGTAGTTATTTTAGGGTTTTTAATTTTAAACTATTAACAAAATTCTGATCTTCAAGTAAATAACTTAAGGAACTAAAGTATTAGTTAGAAGATTTTTATTTTAAAGTGCTACAAAATTCTGTTCTTCAAGTAAATAACTTATAAAACAAAAGTAGGTATTTTAGAGTTTTCAATTTTAAACTATTAACAAAATGCAGATCTTTAAGTAAATAACTTATAGAACAAAATAGTTATTTTAGGGTTTTCAATTTTAAACTATTAACAAAATTCTGATCTTCATGTAAATAACTTATAGAACAGAAGTAGTTAATTTGGAGTTTTTAATATTAAACTATTAACAAAATTCAGATCTTTAAGTAAATAACTTATAGAACAAAAATAGTTATTTTAGGGTTTTCAATTTTAAACTATTAACAAAATTCTGATCTTCATGTAAATAACTTATAGAACAGAAGTAGTTAATTTAGGGTTTTTAATTTTAAACAATTAACAAAATGCAGATCTTCAAGTGAATAACTTATAGAACAAAAGTAGTTATTTTAGGGTTTTCAATTTTAAACTATTAACAAAATTCTGATCTTCAAGTAAATAACTTAAAGAACTAAAGTATTAGTTTGAAGATTTTGATTTTAAATTGTCTACATATTTCTGTTCTTTAAGTAAATAACTAAAAGAACAATAGTAGTTAGATTATAGCTTTAATTTTAAACTATTAACAAAATGCAAATCTTCAAGTAAATAACTTATAGAACAAAAGTAGTTATTTTAGGGTTTTCAATTTTAAACTATTAACAAAATTCTTATCATCAAGTAAATAACTTATAGAACAAAAGTAGTTATTTTAGGGTTTTCAATTTTAAACTATTAACAAAATGCAGATCTACAAGTAAATAACTTATAGAACAAAAGTAGTTATTTTAGGGTTTTCAATTTTAAACTATAAACAAAATTCTGATCTTCAAGTAAATAACTTAAGGAACTAAAGTATTAGTTAGAAGATTTTGATTTTAAACTGCTTCAAAATTCTGTTCTTCAAGTAAATAACTTATAGAACAAAAGTAGTTATTTTAGGGTTTTCAATTTTAAACTATTAACAAAATTCTGATCTTCAAGTAAATAACTTAAAGAACTAAAGTATTAGTTTGAAGATTTCGATTTTAAAATGTCTACAAATTTCTGTTCTTTAAGTAAATAACTAATAGAACAAAAGTAGTTAGTTTATAGCTTTAATTTTAAACTATTAACAAAATAGTGATTTTCAAGTAAATAACTTATAGACCAGAAGTAGTTAATTTAGAGTTTTTAATTTTAAACTATTAACAAAATGCTGATCTTCAAGTAAATAACTTATAGAACAGAAGTAGTTAATTTAGAGTTTTTAATTTTAAACTATTAACAAAATGCAGATCTTCAAGTAAATAACTTATAGAACAAAAATAGTTATTTTAGGGTTTTCAATTTTAAACCATTAACAAAATCTGATCTTCAAGTAATTAACTTAAAGAACTAAAGTATTAGTTTGAAGATCTCGATTTTAAATTGTCTACATATTTCTGTCCTTTAAGTAAAAAACTAAAAGAACAAAAGTAGTTAGTTTATAGCTTTAATTTGAAACTATTAACAAAATAGTGATTTTCAAATAAATAACTTATAGAACAGAAGTAGTTAATTTAGAGTTTTTAATTTTAAACTATTAACAAAATGCAGATCTTCAAGTAAATAACTTATAGAACAAACGTAGTTATTTTAGTATTTTCAATTTTAAACTGTTAACAAAATTCTAATCTTTAAGTAAATAACTTAAGGAACTAAAGTATTAGTTAGAAGATTTTAATTTTAAATTGCTACAAAATTCTGTTCTTCAAGTAAATAACTTATAGAACAAAAGTAGTTATTTTAGAGTTTTTAATTTTAAACTATTGACAACATTCTGATCTTCAAGTGAATAACTTATAGATCAGAAGTAGTTAATTTAGAGTTTTTAATTTTAAACTATTAACAAAATGGAGATCTTCAAGTAAAAAACTTATAGAACAAAAATACTTATTTTAGGGTTTTCAATTTTAAACTATTAGCAAAATTCTGATCTTCAAGTAAATAACTTAAAGAACTAAAGTATTAGTTAGAAGATTTTGATTTTAAATTGCTACAAAATTCTGTTCATCAAGTAAATACCTTATAGAACAAAAGTAGCTATTTTAGAGTTTTCAATTTTAAACTATTAACAAAATTCTGATCTACAAGTAAATAACTTATAGAACAGAAGTAGTTAATTTAGAGTTTTTAATTTTAAACTATTAACAAAATGCAGATCTTCAGGTAAATAACTTATAGAACAAAAGTAGTTATTTTAGGGTTTTCAATTTTAAACCATTAACAAAATTCTGATCTTCATGTAAATAACTTATAGAACAGAAGTAGTTAATTTAGAGTTTTTAATTTTAAACTATTAACTAAATGCAGATCTTCAAGTAAATAACTTAGAGAACAAAAGTCGTTATTTTAGGGTTTTCAATTTTAAACTATTAACAAAATTCTGATCTTTAAGTAAATAACTTAAGGAACTTAAGTATTAGTTAGAAGATTTTAATTTAAAATTGCTACAAAATTCTTTTCTTCAAGTAAATAACTTATAGAACAGAAGTAGTTAATTTAGAGTTTTTAATTTTAAACTATTAACAAAATGCAGATCTTCAAGTAAATAACTTATAGAACAAACGTAGTTATTTTAGTATTTTCAATTTTGAACTATTAACAAAATTCTGATCTTCAAATAAATAACTTAAAGAACTAAAGTATTAGTTTGAAGATTTTGATTTTAAATTGTCTACATATTTCTGTTCTTTAAGTAAATAACTAAAGGAACAAAAGTAGTTAGAGTATAGCTTTAATTTTAAACTATTAACAAAATGCAGATCTTCAAGTAAATAACTTATAGAACAAAAGTAGTTATTTTAGGGTTTTCAATTTTAAACTATTAGCAAAATTCTGATCTTCAAGTAAATAACTTAAAGAACTAAATTATTAGTTAGAAGATTTTGATTTTAAATTGCTTCAAAATTCTTTTCTTCAAGTAAATAACTTATAGAACAAAAGTAGTTATTTTAGGGTTTTCAATTTTAAACTATTAACAAAATTCTGATCTTCAAGTAAATAACTTAAGGAACTAAAGTATTAGTTAGAAGATTTTTATTTTAAATTGCTACAAAATTCTGTTCTTCAAGTAAATAACTTATAGAACAAAAGTAGTTATTTTAGAGTTTTCAATTTTAAACTATTAAGAAAATTCTGATCTTCAAGTAAATAACTTATAGAACAGAAGTAGTTAATTTAGAGTTTTTAAATTTAAACTATTAACAAAATGCAAATCTTCAAGTAAATAACTTATAGAATAAAAGTAGTTATTTTAGGGTTTTCAATTTTAAACTATTAACAAAATTCTGATCTTCATGTAAATAACTTATAGAACAGAAGTAGTTAATTTAGAGTTTTTAATTTTAAACTATTAACAAAATGCAGATCTTCAAGTAAATAACTTGTAGAACAAAAGTAGTTATTTTAGGGTTTTTAATTTTAAACTATTAACAAAATTCTGATCTTCAAGTAAATAACTTAAGGAACTAAAGTATTAGTTAGAAGATTTTTATTTTAAAGTGCTACAAAATTCTGTTCTTCAAGTAAATAACTTATAAAACAAAAGTAGGTATTTTAGAATTTTCAATTTTAAACTATTAACAAAATGCAGATCTTTAAGTAAATAACTTATAGAACTAAATAATTATTTTAGGGTTTTCAATTTTAAACTATTAACAAAATTCTGATCTTCATGTAAATAACTTATAGAACAGAAGTAGTTAATTTAGGGTTTTTAATTTTAAACTATTAACAAAATGCAGATCTTCAAGTAAATAACTTATAGAACAAAAGTAGTTATTTTAGGGTTTTCAATTTTAAACTATTAACAAAATTCTGATCTTCAAGTAAATAACTTAAAGAACTAAAGTATTAGTTTGAAGATTTTGATTTTAAATTGTCTACATATTTCTGTTCTTTAAGTAAATAACTAAAAGAACAATAGTAGTTAGATTATAGCTTTAATTTTAAACTATTAACAAAATGCAAATCTTCAAGTAAATAACTTATAGAACAAAAGTAGTTATTTTAGGGTTTTCAATTTTAAACTATTAACAAAATTCTGATCTTCAAGTAAATAACTTATAGAACAAAAGTAGTTATTTTAGGGTTTTCAATTTTAAACTATTAACAAAATGCAGATCTTCAAGTAAATAACTTATAGAACAAAAGTAGTTATTTTAGGGTTTTCAATTTTAAACTATAAACAAAATTCTGATCTTCAAGTAAATAACTTAAAGAACTAAAGTATTAGTTTGAAGATTTCGATTTTAAATTGTCTACAAATTTCTGTTCTTTAAGTAAATAACTAATAGAACAAAAGTAGTTAGTTTATAGCTTTAATTTTAAACTATTAACAAAATAGTGATTTTCAAGTAAATAACTTATAGACCAGAAGTAGTTAATTTAGAGTTTTTAATTTTAAACTATTAACAAAATTCTGATCTTCATGTAAATAACTTATAGAACAGAAGTAGTTAATTTAGAGTTTTTAATTTTAAACTATTAACAAAATTCAGATCTTCAAGTAAATAACTTATAGAACAAAAGTAGTTATTTTAGGGTTTTCAATTTTAAACTATTAACAAAATTCTGATCTTCAAGTAAACAACTTAAGGAACTAAAGTATTAGTTAGAAGATTTTGATTTTAAATTGCTACAAAATTCTGTTCTTCAAGTAAATAACTTATAGAAGAAAAGTAGTTATTTTAGGGTTTTCAATTTTAAACTATTAACATAATTCCGATCTTTAACTAAATAACTTAAGGAACTTAAGTATTAGTTAGAAGATTTTAATTTAAAATTGCTACAAAATTCTTTTCTTCAAGTAAATAACTTATAGAACAGAAGTAGTTAATTTAGAGTTTTTAATTTTAAACTATTAACAAAATGCAGATCTTCAAGTAAATAACTTATAGAACAAACGTAGTTATTTTAGTATTTTCAATTTTGAACTATTAACAAAATTCTGATCTTCAAGTAAATAACTTAAAGAACTAAAGTATTAGTTTGAAGATTTTGATTTTAAATTGTCTACATATTTCTGTTCTTTAAGTAAATAACTAAAGGAACAAAAGTAGTTAGAGTATTGCTTTAATTTTAAACTATTAACAAAATGCAGATCTTGAAGTAAATAACTTATAGAACAAAAGTAGTTATTTTAGGGTTTTCAATTTTAAACTATTAGCAAAATTCTGATCTTCAAGTAAATAACTTAAAGAACTAAATTATTAGTTAGAAGATTTTGATTTTAAATTGCTTCAAAATTCTTTTCTTCAAGTAAATAACTTATAGAACAAAAGTAGTTATTTTAGGGTTTTCAATTTTAAACTATTAACAAAATTCTGATCTTCAAGTAAATAACTTAAGGAACAAAAGTATTAGTTAGAAGATTTTTATTTTAAATTGCTACAAAATTCTGTTCTTCAAGTAAATAACTTATAGAACAAAAGTAGTTATTTTAGAGTTTTCAATTTTAAACTATTAAGAAAATTCTGATCTTCAAGTAAATAACTTATAGAACAGAAGTAGTTAATTTAGAGTTTTTAAATTTAAACTATTAACAAAATGCAAATCTTCAAGTAAATAACTTATAGAATAAAAGTAGTTATTTTAGGGTTTTCAATTTTAAACTATTAACAAAATTCTGATCTTCATGTAAATAACTTATAGAACAGAAGTAGTTAATTTAGAGTTTTTAATTTTAAACTATTAACAAAATGCAGATCTTCAAGTAAATAACTTATAGAACAAAAGTAGTTATTTTAGGGTTTTTAATTTTAAACTATTAACAAAATTCTGATCTTCAAGTAAATAACTTAAGGAACTAAAGTATTAGTTAGAAGATTTTTATTTTAAAGTGCTACAAAATTCTGTTCTTCAAGTAAATAACTTATAAAACAAAAGTAGGTATTTTAGAGTTTTCAATTTTAAACTATTAACAAAATGCAGATCTTTAAGTAAATAACTTATAGAACAAAATAGTTATTTTAGGGTTTTCAATTTTAAACTATTAACAAAATTCTGATCTTCATGTAAATAACTTAAAGAACTAAAGTATTAGTTTGAAGATTTCGATTTTAAATTGTCTACAAATTTCTGTTCTTTAAGTAAATAACTAATAGAACAAAAGTAGTTAGTTTATAGCTTTAATTTTAAACTATTAACAAAATAGTGATTTTCAAGTAAATAACTTATAGACCAGAAGTAGTTAATTTAGAGTTTTTAATTTTAAACTATTAACAAAATGCTGATCTTCAAGTAAATAACTTATAGAACAGAAGTAGTTAATTTAGAGTTTTTAATGTTAAACTATTAACAAAATGCAGATCTTCAAGTAAATAACTTATAGAACAAAAATAGTTATTTTAGGGTTTTCAATTTTAAACCATTAACAAAATCTGATCTTCAAGTAATTAACTTAAAGAACTAAAGTATTAGTTTGAAGATCTCGATTTTAAATTGTCTACATATTTCTGTCCTTTAAGTAAAAAACTAAAAGAACAAAAGTAGTTAGTTTATAGCTTTAATTTGAAACTATTAACAAAATAGTGATTTTCAAATAAATAACTTATAGAACAGAAGTAGTTAATTTAGAGTTTTTAATTTTAAACTATTAACAAAATGCAGATCTTCAAGTAAATAACTTATAGAACAAACGTAGTTATTTTAGTATTTTCAATTTTAAACTGTTAACAAAATTCTAATCTTTAAGTAAATAACTTAAGGAACTAAAGTATTAGTTAGAAGATTTTAATTTTAAATTGCTACAAAATTCTGTTCTTCAAGTAAATAACTTATAGAACAAAAGTAGTTATTTTAGAGTTTTTAATTTTAAACTATTGACAACATTCTGATCTTCAAGTGAATAACTTATAGATCAGAAGTAGTTAATTTAGAGTTTTTAATTTTAAACTATTAACAAAATGGAGATCTTCAAGTAAAAAACTTATAGAACAAAAATACTTATTTTAGGGTTTTCAATTTTAAACTATTAGCAAAATTCTGATCTTCAAGTAAATAACTTAAAGAACTAAAGTATTAGTTAGAAGATTTTGATTTTAAATTGCTACAAAATTCTGTTCATCAAGTAAATACCTTATAGAACAAAAGTAGCTATTTTAGAGTTTTCAATTTTAAACTATTAACAAAATTCTGATCTACAAGTAAATAACTTATAGAACAGAAGTAGTTAATTTAGAGTTTTTAATTTTAAACTATTAACAAAATGCAGATCTTCAGGTAAATAACTTATAGAACAAAAGTAGTTCTTTTAGGGTTTTCAATTTTAAACCATTAACAAAAATCTGATCTTCATGTAAATAACTTATAGAACAGAAGTAGTTAATTTAGAGTTTTTAATTTTAAACTATTAACTAAATGCAGATCTTCAAGTAAATAACTTAGAGAACAAAAGTCGTTATTTTAGGGTTTTCAATTTTAAACTATTAACAAAATTCTGATCTTTAAGTAAATAACTTAAGGAACTTAAGTATTAGTTAGAAGATTTTAATTTAAAATTGCTACAAAATTCTTTTCTGCAAGTAAATAACTTATAGAACACAAGTAGTTAATTTAGAGTTTTTAATTTTAAACTATTAACAAAATGCAGATCTTCAAGTAAATAACTTATAGAACAAACGTAGTTATTTTAGTATTTTCAATTTTGAACTATTAACAAAATTCTGATCTTCAAGTAAATAACTTAAAGAACTAAAGTATTAGTTTGAAGATTTTGATTTTAAATTGTCTACATATTTCTGTTCTTTAAGTAAATAACTAAATGAACAAAAGTAGTTAGAGTATAGCTTTAATTTTAAACTATTAACAAAATGCAGATCTTCAAGTAAATAACTTATAGAACAAAAGTAGTTATTTTAGGGTTTTCAATTTTAAACTATTAGCAAAATTCTGATCTTCAAGTAAATAACTTAAAGAACTAAATTATTAGTTAGAAGATTTTGATTTTAAATTGCTTCAAAATTCTTTTCTTCAAGTAAATAACTTATAGAACAAAAGTAGTTATTTTAGGGTTTTCAATTTTAAACTATTAACAAAATTCTGATCTTCAAGTAAATAACTTAAGGAACTAAAGTATTAGTTAGAAGATTTTTATTTTAAATTGCTACAAAATTCTGTTCTTCAAGTAAATAACTTATAGAACAAAAGTAGTTATTTTAGAGTTTTCAATTTTAAACTATTAAGAAAATTCTGATCTTCAAGTAAATAACTTATAGAACAGAAGTAGTTAATTTAGAGTTTTTAAATTTAAACTATTAACAAAATGCAAATCTTCAAGTAAATAACTTATAGAATAAAAGTAGTTATTTTAGGGTTTTCAATTTTAAACTATTAACAAAATTCTGATCTTCATGTAAATAACTTATAGAACAGAAGTAGTTAATTTAGAGTTTTTAATTTTAAACTATTAACAAAATGCAGATCTTCAAGTAAATAACTTGTAGAACAAAAGTAGCTATTTTAGGGTTTTTAATTTTAAACTATTAACAAAATTCTGATCTTCAAGTAAATAACTTAAGGAACTAAAGTATTAGTTAGAAGATTTTTATTTTAAAGTGCTACAAAATTCTGTTCTTCAAGTAAATAACTTATAAAACAAAAGTAGGTATTTTAGAATTTTCAATTTTAAACTATTAACAAAATGCAGATCTATAAGTAAATAACTTATAGAACAAAATAGTTATTTTAGGGTTTTCAATTTTAAACTATTAACAAAATTCTGATCTTCATGTAAATAACTTATAGAACAGAAGTAGTTAATTTAGGGTTTTTAATTTTAAACTATTAACAAAATGCAGATCTTCAAGTAAATAACTTATAGAACAAAAGTAGTTATTTTAGGGTTTTCAATTTTAAACTATTAACAAAATTCTGATCTTCAAGTAAATAACTTAAAGAACTAAAGTATTAGTTTGAAGATTTTGATTTTAAATTGTCTACATATTTCTGTTCTTTAAGTAAATAACTAAAAGAACAATAGTAGTTAGATTATAGCTTTAATTTTAAACTATTAACAAAATGCAAATCTTCAAGTAAATAACTTATAGAACAAAAGTAGTTATTTTAGGGTTTTCAATTTTAAACTATTAACAAAATTCTGATCTTCAAGTAAATAACTTATAGAACAAAAGTAGTTATTTTAGGGTTTTCAATTTTAAACTATTAACAAAATGCAGATCTTCAAGTAAATAACTTATAGAACAAAAGTAGTTATTTTAGGGTTTTCAATTTTAAACTATAAACAAAATTCTGATCTTCAAGTAAATAACTTAAAGAACTAAAGTATTAGTTTGAAGATTTCGATTTTAAATTGTCTACAAATTTCTGTTCTTTAAGTAAATAACTAATAGAACAAAAGTAGTTAGTTTATAGCTTTAATTTTAAACTATTAACAAAATAGTGATTTTCAAGTAAATAACTTATAGACCAGAAGTAGTTAATTTAGAGTTTTTAATTTTAAACTATTAACAAAATGCTGATCTTCAAGTAAATAACTTATAGAACAGAAGTAGTTAATTTAGAGTTTTTAATTTTAAACTATTAACAAAATGCAGATCTTCAAGTAAATAACTTATAGAGCAAAATTAGTTATTTTAGGGTTTTTAATTTTAAACTATTAACAAAATTCTGATCTTCAAGTAAATAACTTATAGAACAGAAGTAGTTAATTTAGAGTTTTTAATTTTAAACTATTAACAAAATGCAGATCTTCAAGTAAACAACTTATAGAACAAAAATAGTTATTTTAGGGTTTTCAATTTTAAACTATTAACAAAATTCTGATCTTCATGTAAATAACTTATAGAACAGAAGTAGTTAATTTAGAGTTTTTAATTTTAAACTATTAACAAAATTCAGATCTTCAAGTAAATAACTTATAGAACAAAAGTAGTTATTTTAGGGTTTTCAATTTTAAACTATTAACAAAATTCTGATCTTCAAGTAAATAACTTAAGGAACTAAAGTATTAGTAAGAAGATTTTGATTTTAAATTGCTACAAAATTCTGTTCTTCAAGTAAATAACTTATAGAAGAAAAGTAGTTATTTTAGGGTTTTCAATTTTAAACTATTAACAAAATTCCGATCTTTAACTAAATAACTTAAGGAACTTAAGTATTAGTTAGAAGATTTTAATTTAAAATTGCTACAAAATTCTTTTCTTCAAGTAAATAACTTATAGAACAGAAGTAGTTAATTTAGAGTTTTTAATTTTAAACTATTAACAAAATGCAGATCTTCAAGTAAATAACTTATAGAACAAACGTAGTTATTTTAGTATTTTCAATTTTGAACTATTAACAAAATTCTGATCTTCAAGTAAATAACTTAAAGAACTAAAGTATTAGTTTGAAGATTTTGATTTTAAATTGTCTACATATTTCTGTTCTTTAAGTAAATAACTAAAGGAACAAAAGTAGTTAGAGTATAGCTTTAATTTTAAACTATTAACAAAATGCAGATCTTCAAGTAAATAACTTATAGAACAAAAGTAGTTATTTTAGGGTTTTCAATTTTAAACTATTAGCAAAATTCTGATCTTCAAGTAAATAACTTAAAGAACTAAATTATTAGTTAGAAGATTTTGATTTTAAATTGCTTCAAAATTCTTTTCTTCAAGTAAATAACTTATAGAACAAAAGTAGTTATTTTAGGGTTTTCAATTTTAAACTATTAACAAAATTCTGATCTTCAAGTAAATAACTTAAGGAACTAAAGTATTAGTTAGAAGATTTTTATTTTAAATTGCTACAAAATTCTGTTCTTCAAGTAAATAACTTATAGAACAAAAGTAGTTATTTTAGAGTTTTCAATTTTAAACTATTAAGAAAATTCTGATCTTCAAGTAAATAACTTATAGAACAGAAGTAGTTAATTTAGAGTTTTTAAATTTAAACTATTAACAAAATGCAAATCTTCAAGTAAATAACTTATAGAATAAAAGTAGTTATTTTAGGGTTTTCAATTTTAAACTATTAACAAAATTCTGATCTTCATGTAAATAACTTATAGAACAGAAGTAGTTAATTTAGAGTTTTTAATTTTAAACTATTAACAAAATGCAGATCTTCAAGTAAATAACTTATAGAACAAAAGTAGTTATTTTAGGGTTTTTAATTTTAAACTATTAACAAAATTCTGATCTTCAAGTAAATAACTTAAGGAACTAAAGTATTAGTTAGAAGATTTTTATTTTAAAGTGCTACAAAATTCTGTTCTTCAAGTAAATAACTTATAAAACAAAAGTAGGTATTTTAGAGTTTTCAATTTTAAACTATTAACAAAATGCAGATCTTTAAGTAAATAACTTATAGAACAAAATAGTTATTTTAGGGTTTTCAATTTTAAACTATTAACAAAATTCTGATCTTCATGTAAATAACTTATAGAACAGAAGTAGTTAATTTGGAGTTTTTAATATTAAACTATTAACAAAATTCAGATCTTTAAGTAAATAACTTATAGAACAAAAATAGTTATTTTAGGGTTTTCAATTTTAAACTATTAACAAAATTCTGATCTTCATGTAAATAACTTATAGAACAGAAGTAGTTAATTTAGGGTTTTTAATTTTAAACAATTAACAAAATGCAGATCTTCAAGTAAATAACTTATAGAACAAAAGTAGTTATTTTAGGGTTTTCAATTTTAAACTATTAACAAAATTCTGATCTTCAAGTAAATAACTTAAAGAACTAAAGTATTAGTTTGAAGATTTTGATTTTAAATTGTCTACATATTTCTGTTCTTTAAGTAAATAACTAAAAGAACAATAGTAGTTAGATTATAGCTTTAATTTTAAACTATTAACAAAATGCAAATCTTCAAGTAAATAACTTATAGAACAAAAGTAGTTATTTTATGGTTTTCAATTTTAAAATATTAACAAAATTCTGATCATCAAGTAAATAACTTATAGAACAAAAGTAGTTATTTTAGGGTTTTCAATTTTAAACTATTAACAAAATGCAGATCTTCAAGTAAATAACTTATAGAACAAAAGTAGTTATTTTAGGGTTTTCAATTTTAAACTATAAACAAAATTCTGATCTTCAAGTAAATAACTTAAGGAACTAAAGTTTTAGTTAGAAGATTTTGATTTTAAACTGCTTCAAAATTCTGTTCTTCAAGTAAATAACTTATAGAACAAAAGTAGTTATTTTAGGGTTTTCAATTTTAAACTATTAACAAAATTCTGATCTTCAAGTAAATAACTTAAAGAACTAAAGTATTAGTTTGAAGATTTCGATTTTAAATTGTCTACAAATTTCTGTTCTTTAAGTAAATAACTAATAGAACAAAAGTAGTTAGTTTATAGCTTTAATTTTAAACTATTAACAAAATAGTGATTTTCAAGTAAATAACTTATAGACCAGAAGTAGTTAATTTAGAGTTTTTAATTTTAAACTATTAACAAAATGCTGATCTTCAAGTAAATAACTTATAGAACAGAAGTAGTTAATTTAGAGTTTTTAATTTTAAACTATTAACAAAATGCAGATCTTCAAGTAAATAACTTATAGAGCAAAATTAGTTATTTTAGGGTTTTTAATTTTAAACTATTAACAAAATTCTGATCTTCAAGTAAATAACTTATAGAACAGAAGTAGTTAATTTAGAGTTTTTAATTTTAAACTATTAACAAAATGCAGATCTTCAAGTAAACAACTTATAGAACAAAAATAGTTATTTTAGGGTTTTCAATTTTAAACTATTAACAAAATTCTGATCTTCATGTAAATAACTTATAGAACAGAAGTAGTTAATTTAGAGTTTTTAATTTTAAACTATTAACAAAATTCAGATCTTCAAGTAAATAACTTATAGAACAAAAGTAGTTATTTTAGGGTTTTCAATTTTAAACTATTAACAAAATTCTGATCTTCAAGTAAATAACTTAAGGAACTAAAGTATTAGTTAGAAGATTTTGATTTTAAATTGCTACAAAATGTGTTCTTCAAGTAAATAACTTATAGCACAAAAGTAGTTATTTTAGAGTTTTTAATTTTAAACTATTAACAACATTCTGAACTTCAAGTAAATAACTTATAGAACAGAAGTAGTTGATTTAGAGTTTTTAATTTTAAACTATTAACAAAATTCTGATCTTCAAGTAAATAACTTAAGGAACTAAAGTATTAGTTAGAAGATTTTTATTTTAAATTGCTACAAAATTCTGTTCTTCAAGTAAATAACTTATAAAACAAAAGTAGTTATTTTAGAGTTTTCAATTTTAAACTATTAAGAAAATTCTGATCTTCAAGTAAATAACTTATAGAACAGAAGTAGTTAATTTAGAGTTTTTAAATTTAAACTATTAACAAAATGCAAATCTTCAAGTAAATAACTTATAGAACAAAAGTAGTTATTTTAGGGTTTTCAATTTTAAACTATTAACAAAATTTTGATCTTCAAGTAAATAACTTATGGAACTAAGGTATTAGTTAGAAGATTTTTATTTTAAAGTGCTACAAAATTCTGTTCTTCAAGTAAATAACTTATAAAACAAAAGTAGGTATTTTAGAGTTTTCAATTATTAACTATTAACAAAATGCAGATCTTTAAGTAAATAACTTATAGAACAAAAATAGTTATTTTAGGGTTTTCAATTTTAAACTATTAACAAAATTCTGATCTTCATGTAAATAACTTATAGAACAGAAGTAGTTAATTTAGAGTTTTTAATTTTAAACTATTAACAAAATTCAGATCTTTAAGTAAATAACTTATAGAACAAAAATAGTTATTTTAGGGTTTTCAATTTTAAACTATTAACAAAATTCTGATCTTCATGTAAATAACTTATAGAACAGAAGTAGTTAATTTAGGGTTTTTAATTTTAAACTATTAACAAAATGCAGATCATTAAGTAAATAACTTATAGAACAAAAGTAGTTATTTTAGGGTTTTCAATTTTAAACTATTAACAAAATTCTGATCTTCAAGTAAATAACTTAAAGAACTAAAGTATTAGTTTGAAGATTTTGATTTTAAATTGTCTACATATTTCTGTTCTTTAAGTAAATAACTAAAAGAACAATAGTAGTTAGATTATAGCTTTAATTTTAAACTATTAACAAAATGCAAATCTTCAAGTAAATAACTTATAGAACAAAAGTAGTTATTTTAGGGTTTTCAATTTTAAACTATTAACAAAATTCTGTTCTTCAAGTAAATAACTTATAGAACAAAAGTAGTTATTTTAGGGTTTTCAATTTTAAACTATTAACAAAATGCAGATCTTCAAGTAAATAACTTATAGAACAAAAGTAGTTATTTTAGGGTTTTCAATTTTAAACTATTAACAAAATTCTGATCTTCAAGTAAATAACTTAAGGAACTAAAGTATTAGTTGGACGATTTTGATTTTAAACTGCTTCAAAATTCTGTTCTTCAAGTAAATAACTTATAGAACAAAAGTAGTTATTTTAGGGTTTTCAATTTTAAACTATTAACAAAATTCTGATCTTCAAGTAAATAACTTAAAGAACTAAAGTATTAGTTTGAAGATTTCGATTTTAAAATGTCTACAAATTTCTGTTCTTTAAGTAAATAACTAATAGAACAAAAGTAGTTAGTTTATAGCTTTAATTTTAAACTATTAACAAAATAGTGATTTTCAAGTAAATAACTTATAGACCAGAAGTAGTTAATTTAGAGTTTTTAATTTTAAACTATTAACAAAATGCTGATCTTCAAGTAAATAACTTATAAAACAGAAGTAGTTAATTTAGAGTTTTTAATTTTAAACTATTAACAAAATGCAGATCTTCAAGTAAATAACTTATAGAGCAAAATTAGTTATTTTAGGGTTTTTAATTTTAAACTATTAACAAAATTCTGATCTTCAAGTAAATAACTTATAGAACAGAAGTAGTTAATTTAGAGTTTTTAATTTTAAACTATTAACAAAATGCAGATCTTTAAGTAAACAACTTATAGAACAAAAATAGTTATTTTAGGGTTTTCAATTTTAAACTATTAACAAAATTCTGATCTTCATGTAAATAACTTATAGAACAGAAGTAGTTAATTTAGAGTTTTTAATTTTAAACTATTAACAAAATTCAGATCTTCAAGTAAATAACTTATAGAACAAACGTAGTTATTTTAGTATTTTCAATTTTGAACTATTAACAAAATTCTGATCTTCTAGTAAATAACTTAAAGAACTAAAGTATTAGTTTGAAGATTTTGATTTTAAATTGTCTATATATTTCTCTTCTTTAAGTAAATAACTAAAAGAACAAAAGTAGTTAGAGTATAGCTTTAATTTTAAACTATTAACAAAATGCAGATCTTCAAGTAAATAACTTAAAGAACTAAAGTATTAATTTTAAGATTTCGATTTAAAATTGTCTACAAATTTCTGTTCTTTAAGTAAATAACTAAAAGAACAAAAGTAGTTAGTTTATAGCTTTAATTTTAAACTATTAACAAAATACTGATTTTCAAGTAAATAACTTATAGACCAGAAGTAGTTAATTTAGAGTTTTTAATTTTAAACTATTAACAAAATGCTGATCTTCAAGTAAATAACTTATAGAACAGAAGTAGTTAATTCAGAGTTTTTAATTTTAAACTATTAACAAAATGCAGATCTTCAAGTAAACAACTTATAGAACAAAAGTAGTTATTTTAGGGTTTTCAATTTTAAACTATTAACAAAATTCTGATCTTCAAGTAAATAACTTATAGAACAGAAGTAGTTAATTTAGAGTTTTTAATTTTAAACTATTAACAAAATGCAGATCTTCAAGTAAATAACTTATAGAACAAAAGTAGTTATTTTAGGGTTTTCAATTTTAAACTATTAACAACATTCTGATCTTCAAGTAAATAACTTATAGAACTGAAGTAGTTAATTTAGAGTTTTTCATTTTAAACTATTAACAAAATGCAGATCTTCAAGTAAATAACTTATAGAACAAAAATAGTTATTTTAGGGTTTTCAATTTTAAACTATTAACAAAATTCTGATCTTCAAGTAAATAACTTATAGAACAGAAGTAGTTAATTTAGAGTTTTTAATTTTAAACTATTAACAAAATGCTGATCTTCAAGTAAATAACTTATAGAACAGAAGTAGTTAATTTAGAGTTTTTAATTTTAAACTATTAACAAAAAGCAGATCTTCAAGTAAATAACTTATAGAGCAAAATTAGTTATTTTAGGGTTTTTAATTTTAAACTATTAACAAAATTATGATCTTCAAGTAAATAACTTATAGAAGAGAAGTAGTTAATTTAGAGTTTTTAATTTTAAACTATTAACAAAATGCAGATCTTCAAGTAAACAACTTATAGAACAAAAATAGTTATTTTAGGGTTTTCAATTTTAAACTATTAACAAAATTCTGATCTTCATGTAAATAACTTATAGAACAGAAGTAGTTAATTTAGAGTTTTTAATTTTAAACTATTAACAAAATGCAGATCTTCAAGTAAATAACTTATAGAACAAAAGTAGTTATTTTAGGGTTTTCAATTTTAAACTATTAACAAAATTCTGATCTTCAAGTAAATAACTTAAGGAACTAAAGTATTAGTTAGAAGATTTTGATTTTAAATTGCTACAAAATTCTGTTCTTCGTAATTAACTTATAGAACAAAAGTAGTTATTTTAGGATTTTCAATTTTAAACTATTAACAAAATTCAGATCTTCAAGTAAATAACTTAAGGAACTAAAGTATTAGTTAGATGATTTTTATTTTAAATTGCTACAAAATTCTGTTCTTCAAGTAAATAACTTATAGAATAAAAGTAGTTATTTTAGGGTTTTCAGTTTTAAACTATTAACAAAATTCTGATCTTCAAGTAAATAACTTAAGGAACTAAAGTATTAGTTAGAAGATTTTTATTTTAAATTGCTACAAAATTCTGTTATTCAAGTAAATAACTTATAGAACAAAAGTAGGTATTTTAGAGTTTTCAATTTAAAACTATTAACAAAATGCAGATGTTTAAGTAAATAACTTATAGAACAAAAATAGTTATTTTAGGGTTTTCAATTTTAAACTATTAACACAATTCTGATCTTCATGTAAATAACTTATAGAACAGAAGTAGTTAATTTAGAGTTTTTAATTTTAAACTATTAACAAAATGCAGATCTTCAAGTAAATAACTTATAGAACAAAAGTAGTTATTTTAGGGTTTTCAATTTTAAACTATTAGCAAAATTCTGATCTTCAAGTAAATAACTTAAAGAACTAAAGTATTAGTTTGAAGATTTCGATTTTAAATTGTCTACAAATTTCTGTTCTATAAGTAAATAACTAAAAGGACAATAGTAGTTAGTTTATAGCTTTAATTTTAAACCATTAACAAAATGCTGATTTTCAAGTAAATAACTTATAGACCAGAAGTAGTTAATTTAGAGTTTTTAATTTTAAAATATTAACAAAATGCAGATCTTCAAGTTAATAACTTATAGAACAAAAGTAGTTATTTTAGGGTTTTCAATTTTAAACTATTAACAAAATTCTGATCTTCAAGTAAATAACTTACAGACCAGAAGTAGTTAATTAATAGTTTTTAATTTTAAACTATTAACAAAATTCTGATCTTCATGTAAATAACTTATAGAACAGAAGTAGTTAATTTAGAGTTTTTAATTTTAAACTATTAACAAAATGCAGATCTTCAAGTAAATAACTTATAGAACAAACGTAGTTATTTTAGTATTTTCAATTTTGAACTATTAACAAAATTCTGATCTTCTAGTAAATAACTTAAAGAACTAAAGTATTAGTTTGAAGATTTTGATTTTAAATTGTCTACATATTTCTCTTCTTTAAGTAAATAACTAAAAGAACAAAAGTAGTTAGAGTATAGCTTTAATTTTAAACTATTAACAAAATGCAGATCTTCAAGTAAATAACTTAAAGAACTAAAGTATTAATTTGAAGATTTCGATTTAAAATTGTCTACAAATTTCTGTTCTTTAAGTAAATAACTAAAAGAACAAAAGTAGTTAGTTTATAGCTTTAATTTTAAACTATTAACAAAATACTGATTTTCAAGTAAATAACTTATAGACCAGAAGAGTTTTTAATTTTAAGCTATTAACAAAATGCTGATCTTCAAGTAAATAACTTATAGAACAGAAGTAGTTAATTCAGAGTTTTTAATTTTAAACTATTAACAAAATGCAGATCTTCAAGTAAACAACTTATAGAACAAAAGTAGTTATTTTAGGGTTTTCAATTTTAAACTATTAACAACATTCTGATCTTCAAGTAAATAACTTATAGAACTGAAGTAGTTAATTTAGAGTTTTTAATTTTAAACTATTAACAAAATGCAGATCTTCAAGTAAATAACTTATAGAACAAAAATAGTTATTTTAGGGTTTTCAATTGTAAACTATTAACAAAATTCTGATCTTCAAGTAAATAACTTATAGAACAGAAGTAGTTAATTTAGAGTTTTTAATTTTAAACTATTAACAAAATGCTGATCTTCAAGTAAATAACTTATAGAACAGAAGTAGTTAATTTAGAGTTTTTAATTTTAAACTATTAACAAAAATCAGATCTTCAAGTAAATAACTTATAGAGCAAAATTAGTTATTTTAGGGTTTTCAATTTTAAACTATTAACAAAATTCTGATCTTCATGTAAATAACTTATAGAACAGAAGTAGTTAATTTAGAGTTTTTAATTTTAAACTATTAACAAAATGCAGATCTTCAAGTAAATAACTTATAGAACAAAAGTAGTTATTTTAGGGTTTTCAATTTTAAACTATTAACAAAATTCTGATCTTCAAGTAAATAACTTAAGGAACTAAAGTATTAGTTAGAAGATTTTGATTTTAAATTGCTACAAAATTCTGTTCTTCGTAATTAACTTATAGAACAAAAGTAGTTATTTTAGGATTTTCAATTTTAAACTATTAACAAAATTCTGATCTTCAAGTAAATAACTTAAGGAACTAAAGTATTAGTTAGATGATTTTTATTTTAAATTGCTACAAAATTCTGTTCTTCAAGTAAATAACTTATAGAACAAAAGTAGTTATTTTAGGGTTTTCAGTTTTAAACTATTAACAAAATTCTGATCTTCAAGTAAATAACATAAGGAACTAAAGTATTAGTTAGAAGATTTTTATTTTAAATTGCTACAAAATTCTGTTCTTCAAGTAAATAACTTATAGAACAAAAGTATGTATTTTAGTATTTTCAATTTTGAACTATTAACAAAATTCTGATCTTCTAGTAAATAACTTAAAGAACTAAAGTATTAGTTTGAAGATTTTGATTTTAAATTGTCTACATATTTCTCTTCTTTAAGTAAATAACTAAAAGAACAAAAGTAGTTAGAGTATAGCTTTAATTTTAAACTATTAACAAAATACTGATTTTCAAGTAAATAACTTATAGACCAGAAGTAGTTAATTTAGAGTTTTTAATTTTAAACTATTAACAAAATGCTGATCTTCAAGTAAATAACTTATAGAACAGAAGTAGTTAATTCAGAGTTTTTAATTTTAAACTATTAACAAAATGCAGATCTTCAAGTAAACAACTTATAGAACAAAAGTAGTTATTTTAGGGTTTTCAATTTTAAACTATTAACAAAATTCTGATCTTCAAGTATATAACTTATAGACCAGAAGTAGTTAATTTAGAGTTTTTAATTTTAAACTATTAACAAAATGCTGATCTTCAAGTAAATAACTTATAGAACAGAAGTAGTTAATTCAGAGTTTTTAATTTTAAACTATTAACAAAATGCAGATCTTCAAGTAAACAATATATAGAACAAAAGTAGTTATTTTAGGGTTTTCAATTTTAAACTATTAACAAAATTCTGATCTTCAAGTAAATAACTTATAGAACAGAAGTAGTTAATTTAGAGTTTTTAATTTTAAACTATTAACAAAATGCAGATCTTCAAGTAAATAACTTATAGAACAAAAGTAGTTATTTTAGGGTTTTCAATTTTAAACTATTAACAACATTCTGATCTTCAAGTAAATAACTTATAGAACTGAAGTAGTTAATTTAGAGTTTTTAATTTTAAACTATTAACAAAATGCAGATCTTCAAGTAAATAACTTATAGAACAAAAATAGTTATTTTAGGGTTTTCAATTGTAAACTATTAACAAAATTCTGATCTTCAAGTAAATAACTTATAGAACAGAAGTAGGTAATTTAGAGTTATAAATTTTAAACTATTAACAAAATGCAGATCTTCAAGTAAATAACTTATAGAACAGAAGTAGTTAATTTAGAGTTTTTAATTTTAAACTATTAACAAAATGCAGATCTTCAAGTAAATAACTTATAGAACAGAAGTAGTTAATTAAGAGTTTTTAATTTTAAACTATTAACAAAATGCTGATCTTCAAGTAAATAACTTATAGAACAGAAGTAGTTAATTTAGAGTTTTTAATTTTAAACTATTAACAAAAATCAGATCTTCAAGTAAATAACTTATAGAGCAAAATTAGTTATTTTAGGGTTTTTAATTTTAAACTATTAACAAAATTCTGATCTTCAAGTAAATAACTTATAGAACAGAAGTAGTTAATTTAGAGTTTTTAATTTTAAACTATTAACAAAATGCAGATCTTCAAGTAAACAACTTATAGAACAAAAATAGTTATTTTAGGGTTTTCAATTTTAAACTATTAACAAAATTCTGATCTTCATGTAAATAACTTATAGAACAGAAGTAGTTAATTTAGAGTTTTTAATTTTAAACTATTAACAAAATGCAGATCTTCAAGTAAATAACTTATAGAACAAAAGTAGTTATTTTAGGGTTTTCAATTTTAAACTATTAACAAAATTCTGATCTTCAAGTAAATAACTTAAGGAACTAAAGTATTAGTTAGAAGATTTTGATTTTAAATTGCTACAAAATTCTGTTCTTCGTAATTAACTTATAGAACAAAAGTAGTTATTTTAGGATTTTCAATTTTAAACTATTAACAAAATTCTGATCTTCAAGTAAATAACTTAAGGAACTAAAGTATTAGTTAGATGATTTTTATTTTAAATTGCTACAAAATTCTGTTCTTAAAGTAAATAACTTATAGAACAAAAGTAGTTATTTTAGGGTTTTCAGTTTTAAACTATTAACAAAATTCTGATCTTCAAGTAAATAACTTAAGGAACTAAAGTATTAGTTAGAAGATTTTTATTTTAAATTGCTACAAAATTCTGTTCTTCAAGTAAATAACTTATAGAACAAAAGTAGGTATTTTAGAGTTTTCAATTTTAAACTATTAACAAAATGCAGATGTTTAAGTAAATAACTTATAGAACAAAAATAGTTATTTTAGGGTTTTCAATTTTAAACTATTAACAATATTCTGATCTTCATGTAAATAACTTATAGAACAGAAGTAGTTAATTTAGAGTTTTTAATTTTAAACTATTAACAAAATTCAGATCTTTAAGTAAATAACTTATAGAACAAAAATAGTTATTTTAGGGTTTTCAGTTTTAAACTATTAACAAAATTCTGATCTTCAAGTAAATAACTTAAGGAACTAAAGTATTAGTTAGAAGATTTTTATTTTAAATTGCTACAAAATTCTGTTCTTCAAGTAAATAACTTATAGAACAAAAGTAGGTATTTTAGTATTTTCAATTTTGAACTATTAACAAAATTCTGATCTTCTAGTAAATAACTTAAAGAACTAAAGTATTAGTTTGAAGATTTTGATTTTAAATTGTCTACATATTTCTCTTCTTTAAGTAAATAACTAAAAGAACAAAAGTAGTTAGAGTATAGCTTTAATTTTAAACTATTAACAAAATGCAGATCTTCAAGTAAATAACTTAAAGAACTAAAGTATTAATTTGAAGATTTCGATTTAAAATTGTCTACAAATTTCTGTTCTTTAAGTAAATAACTAAAAGAACAAAAGTAGTTAGTTTATAGCTTTAATTTTAAACTATTAACAAAATACTGATTTTCAAGTAAATAACTTATAGACCAGAAGTAGTTAATTTAGAGTTTTTAATTTTAAACTATTAACAAAATGCTGATCTTCAAGTAAATAACTTATAGAACAGAAGTAGTTAATTCAGAGTTTTTAATTTTAAACTATTAACAAAATGCAGATCTTCAAGTAAACAACTTATAGAACAAAAGTAGTTATTTTAGGGTTTTCAATTTTAAACTATTAACAAAATTCTGATCTTCAAGTAAATAACTTATAGACCAGAAGTAGTTAATTTAGAGTTTTTAATTTTAAACTATTAACAAAATGCTGATCTTCAAGTAAATAACTTATAGAACAGAAGTAGTTAATTCAGAGTTTTTAATTTTAAACTATTAACAAAATGCAGATCTTCAAGTAAACAACTTATAGAACAAAAGTAGTTATTTTAGGGTTTTCAATTTTAAACTATTAACAAAATTCTGATCTTCAAGTAAATAACTTATAGAACAGAAGTAGTTAATTTAGAGTTTTTAATTTTAAACTATTAACAAAATGCAGATCTTCAAGTAAATAACTTATAGAACAAAAGTAGTTATTTTAGGGTTTTCAATTTTAAACTATTAACAACATTCTGATCTTCAAGTAAATAACTTATAGAACTGAAGTAGTTAATTTAGAGTTTTTAATTTTAAACTATTAACAAAATGCAGATCTTCAAGTAAATAACTTATAGAACAAAAATAGTTATTTTAGGGTTTTCAATTGTAAACTATTAACAAAATTCTGATCTTCAAGTAAATAACTTATAGAACAGAAGTAGGTAATTTAGAGTTATAAATTTTAAACTATTAACAAAATGCAGATCTTCAAGTAAATAACTTATAGAACAGAAGTAGTTAATTTAGAGTTTTTAATTTTAAACTATTAACAAAATGCAGATCTTCAAGTAAATAACTTATAGAACAGAAGTAGTTAATTAAGAGTTTTTAATTTTAAACTATTAACAAAATGCTGATCTTCAAGTAAATAACTTATAGAACAGAAGTAGTTAATTTAGAGTTTTTAATTTTAAACTATTAACAAAAATCAGATCTTCAAGTAAATAACTTATAGAGCAAAATTAGTTATTTTAGGGTTTTTAATTTTAAACTATTAACAAAATTCTGATCTTCAAGTAAATAACTTATAGAACAGAAGTAGTTAATTTAGAGTTTTTAATTTTAAACTATTAACAAAATGCAGATCTTCAAGTAAACAACTTATAGAACAAAAATAGTTATTTTAGGGTTTTCAATTTTAAACTATTAACAAAATTCTGATCTTCATGTAAATAACTTATAGAACAGAAGTAGTTAATTTAGAGTTTTTAATTTTAAACTATTAACAAAATGCAGATCTTCAAGTAAACAACTTATAGAACAAAAATAGTTATTTTAGGGTTTTCAATTTTAAACTATTAACAAAATTCTGATCTTCATGTAAATAACTTATAGAACAGAAGTAGTTAATTTAGAGTTTTTAATTTTAAACTATTAACAAAATGCAGATCTTCAAGTAAATAACTTATAGAACAAAAGTAGTTATTTTAGGGTTTTCAATTTTAAACTATTAACAAAATTCTGATCTTCAAGTAAATAACTTAAGGAACTAAAGTATTAGTTAGAAGATTTTGATTTTAAATTGCTACAAAATTCTGTTCTTCGTAATTAACTTATAGAACAAAAGTAGTTATTTTAGGATTTTCAATTTTAAACTATTAACAAAATTCTGATCTTCAAGTAAATAACTTAAGGAACTAAAGTATTAGTTAGATGATTTTTATTTTAAATTGCTACAAAATTCTGTTCTTAAAGTAAATAACTTATAGAACAAAAGTAGTTATTTTAGGGTTTTCAGTTTTAAACTATTAACAAAATTCTGATCTTCAAGTAAATAACTTAAGGAACTAAAGTATTAGTTAGAAGATTTTTATTTTAAATTGCTACAAAATTCTGTTCTTCAAGTAAATAACTCATAGAACAAAAGTAGGTATTTTAGAGTTTTCAATTTTAAACTATTAACAAAATGCAGATGTTTAAGTAAATAACTTATAGAACAAAAATAGTTATTTTAGGGTATTCAATTTTAAACTATTAACAAAATTCTGATCTTCAAGTAAATAACTTATAGAACAGAAGTAGTTAATTTAGAGTTTTTAATTTTAAACTATTAACAAAATGCAGATCTTCAAGTAAATAACTTATAGAACAGAAGTAGTTAATTAAGAGTTTTTAATTTTAAACTATTAACAAAATGCTGATCTTCAAGTAAATAACTTATAGAACAGAAGTAGTTAATTTAGAGTTTTTAATTTTAAACTATTAACAAAAATCAGATCTTCAAGTAAATAACTTATAGAGCAAAATTAGTTATTTTAGGGTTTTTAATTTTAAACTATTAACAAAATTCTGATCTTCAAGTAAATAACTTATAGAACAGAAGTAGTTAATTTAGAGTTTTTAATTTTAAACTATTAACAAAATGCAGATCTTCAAGTAAACAACTTATAGAACAAAAATAGTTATTTTAGGGTTTTCAATTTTAAACTATTAACAAAATTCTGATCTTCATGTAAATAACTTATAGAACAGAAGTAGTTAATTTAGAGTTTTTAATTTTAAACTATTAACAAAATGCAGATCTTCAAGTAAATAACTTATAGAACAAAAGTAGTTATTTTAGGGTTTTCAATTTTAAACTATTAACAAAATTCTGATCTTCAAGTAAATAACTTAAGGAACTAAAGTATTAGTTAGAAGATTTTGATTTTAAATTGCTACAAAATTCTGTTCTTCGTAATTAACTTATAGAACAAAAGTAGTTATTTTAGGATTTTCAATTTTAAACTATTAACAAAATTCTGATCTTCAAGTAAATAACTTAAGGAACTAAAGTATTAGTTAGATGATTTTTATTTTAAATTGCTACAAAATTCTGTTCTTAAAGTAAATAACTTATAGAACAAAAGTAGTTATTTTAGGGTTTTCAGTTTTAAACTATTAACAAAATTCTGATCTTCAAGTAAATAACTTAAGGAACTAAAGTATTAGTTAGAAGATTTTTATTTTAAATTGCTACAAAATTCTGTTCTTCAAGTAAATAACTTATAGAACAAAAGTAGGTATTTTAGAGTTTTCAATTTTAAACTATTAACAAAATGCAGATGTTTAAGTAAATAACTTATAGAACAAAAATAGTTATTTTAGGGTTTTCAATTTTAAACTATTAACAAAATTCTGATCTTCATGTAAATAACTTATAGAACAGAAGTAGTTAATTTAGAGTTTTTAATTTTAAACTATTAACAAAATTCAGATCTTTAAGTAAATAACTTATAGAACAAAAATAGTTATTTTAGGGTTTTCAGTTTTAAACTATTAACAAAATTCTGATCTTCAAGTAAATAACTTAAGGAACTAAAGTATTAGTTAGAAGATTTTTATTTTAAATTGCTACAAAATTCTGTTCTTCAAGTAAATAACTTATAGAACAAAAGTAGGTATTTTAGTATTTTCAATTTTGAACTATTAACAAAATTCTGATCTTCTAGTAAATAACTTAAAGAACTAAAGTATTAGTTTGAAGATTTTGATTTTAAATTGTCTACATATTTCTCTTCTTTAAGTAAATAACTAAAAGAACAAAAGTAGTTAGAGTATAGCTTTAATTTTAAACTATTAACAAAATGCAGATCTTCAAGTAAATAACTTAAAGAACTAAAGTATTAATTTGAAGATTTCGATTTAAAATTGTCTACAAATTTCTGTTCTTTAAGTAAATAACTAAAAGAACAAAAGTAGTTAGTTTATAGCTTTAATTTTAAACTATTAACAAAATACTGATTTTCAAGTAAATAACTTATAGACCAGAAGTAGTTAATTTAGAGTTTTTAATTTTAAACTATTAACAAAATGCTGATCTTCAAGTAAATAACTTATAGAACAGAAGTAGTTAATTCAGAGTTTTTAATTTTAAACTATTAACAAAATGCAGATCTTCAAGTAAACAACTTATAGAACAAAAGTAGTTATTTTAGGGTTTTCAATTTTAAACTATTAACAAAATTCTGATCTTCAAGTAAATAACTTATAGACCAGAAGTAGTTAATTTAGAGTTTTTAATTTTAAACTATTAACAAAATGCTGATCTTCAAGTAAATAACTTATAGAACAGAAGTAGTTAATTCAGAGTTTTTAATTTTAAACTATTAACAAAATGCAGATCTTCAAGTAAACAACTTATAGAACAAAAGTAGTTATTTTAGGGTTTTCAATTTTAAACTATTAACAAAATTCTGATCTTCAAGTAAATAACTTATAGAACAGAAGTAGTTAATTTAGAGTTTTTAATTTTAAACTATTAACAAAATGCAGATCTTCAAGTAAATAACTTATAGAACAAAAGTAGTTATTTTAGGGTTTTCAATTTTAAACTATTAACAACATTCTGATCTTCAAGTAAATAACTTATAGAACTGAAGTAGTTAATTTAGAGTTTTTAATTTTAAACTATTAACAAAATGCAGATCTTCAAGTAAATAACTTATAGAACAAAAATAGTTATTTTAGGGTTTTCAATTGTAAACTATTAACAAAATTCTGATCTTCAAGTAAATAACTTATAGAACAGAAGTAGGTAATTTAGAGTTATAAATTTTAAACTATTAACAAAATGCAGATCTTCAAGTAAATAACTTATAGAACAGAAGTAGTTAATTTAGAGTTTTTAATTTTAAACTATTAACAAAATGCAGATCTTCAAGTAAATAACTTATAGAACAGAAGTAGTTAATTAAGAGTTTTTAATTTTAAACTATTAACAAAATGCTGATCTTCAAGTAAATAACTTATAGAACAGAAGTAGTTAATTTAGAGTTTTTAATTTTAAACTATTAACAAAAATCAGATCTTCAAGTAAATAACTTATAGAGCAAAATTAGTTATTTTAGGGTTTTTAATTTTAAACTATTAACAAAATTCTGATCTTCAAGTAAATAACTTATAGAACAGAAGTAGTTAATTTAGAGTTTTTAATTTTAAACTATTAACAAAATGCAGATCTTCAAGTAAACAACTTATAGAACAAAAATAGTTATTTTAGGGTTTTCAATTTTAAACTATTAACAAAATTCTGATCTTCATGTAAATAACTTATAGAACAGAAGTAGTTAATTTAGAGTTTTTAATTTTAAACTATTAACAAAATGCAGATCTTCAAGTAAACAACTTATAGAACAAAAATAGTTATTTTAGGGTTTTCAATTTTAAACTATTAACAAAATTCTGATCTTCATGTAAATAACTTATAGAACAGAAGTAGTTAATTTAGAGTTTTTAATTTTAAACTATTAACAAAATGCAGATCTTCAAGTAAATAACTTATAGAACAAAAGTAGTTATTTTAGGGTTTTCAATTTTAAACTATTAACAAAATTCTGATCTTCAAGTAAATAACTTAAGGAACTAAAGTATTAGTTTGAAGATTTTGATTTTAAATTGCTACAAAATTCTGTTCTTCGTAATTAACTTATAGAACAAAAGTAGTTATTTTAGGATTTTCAATTTTAAACTATTAACAAAATTCTGATCTTCAAGTAAATAACTTAAGGAACTAAAGTATTAGTTAGATGATTTTTATTTTAAATTGCTACAAAATTCTGTTCTTAAAGTAAATAACTTATAGAACAAAAGTAGTTATTTTAGGGTTTTCAGTTTTAAACTATTAACAAAATTCTGATCTTCAAGTATATAACTTAAGGAACTAAAGTATTAGTTAGAAGATTTTTATTTTAAATTGCTACAAAATTCTGTTCTTCAAGTAAATAACTCATAGAACAAAAGTAGGTATTTTAGAGTTTTCAATTTTAAACTATTAACAAAATGCAGATGTTTAAGTAAATAACTTATAGAACAAAAATAGTTATTTTAGGGTTTTCAATTTTAAACTATTAACAAAATTCTGATCTTCATGTAAATAACTTATAGAACAGAAGTAGTTAATTTAGAGTTTTTAATTTTAAACTATTAACAAAATTCAGATCTTTAAGTAAATAACTTATAGAACAAAAATAGTTATTTTAGGGTTTTCAGTTTTAAACTATTAACAAAATTCTGATCTTCAAGTAAATAACTTAAGGAACTAAAGTATTAGTTAGAAGATTTTTATTTTAAATTGCTACAAAATTCTGTTCTTCAAGTAAATAACTTATAGAACAAAAGTAGGTATTTTAGTATTTTCAATTTTGAACTATTAACAAAATTCTGATCTTCTAGTAAATAACTTAAAGAACTAAAGTATTAGTTTGAAGATTTTGATTTTAAATTGTCTACATATTTCTCTTCTTTAAGTAAATAACTAAAAGAACAAAAGTAGTTAGAGTATAGCTTTAATTTTAAACTATTAACAAAATGCAGATCTTCAAGTAAATAACTTAAAGAACTAAAGTATTAATTTGAAGATTTCGATTTAAAATTGTCTACAAATTTCTGTTCTTTAAGTAAATAACTAAAAGAACAAAAGTAGTTAGTTTATAGCTTTAATTTTAAACTATTAACAAAATACTGATTTTCAAGTAAATAACTTATAGACCAGAAGTAGTTAATTTAGAGTTTTTAATTTTAAACTATTAACAAAATGCTGATCTTCAAGTAAATAACTTATAGAACAGAAGTAGTTAATTCAGAGTTTTTAATTTTAAACTATTAACAAAATGCAGATCTTCAAGTAAACAACTTATAGAACAAAAGTAGTTATTTTAGGGTTTTCAATTTTAAACTATTAACAAAATTCTGATCTTCAAGTAAATAACTTATAGACCAGAAGTAGTTAATTTAGAGTTTTTAATTTTAAACTATTAACAAAATGCTGATCTTCAAGTAAATAACTTATAGAACAGAAGTAGTTAATTCAGAGTTTTTAATTTTAAACTATTAACAAAATGCAGATCTTCAAGTAAACAACTTATAGAACAAAAGTAGTTATTTTAGGGTTTTCAATTTTAAACTATTAACAAAATTCTGATCTTCAAGTAAATAACTTATAGAACAGAAGTAGTTAATTTAGAGTTTTTAATTTTAAACTATTAACAAAATGCAGATCTTCAAGTAAATAACTTATAGAACAAAAGTAGTTATTTTAGGGTTTTCAATTTTAAACTATTAACAACATTCTGATCTTCAAGTAAATAACTTATAGAACTGAAGTAGTTAATTTAGAGTTTTTAATTTTAAACTATTAACAAAATGCAGATCTTCAAGTAAATAACTTATAGAACAAAAATAGTTATTTTAGGGTTTTCAATTGTAAACTATTAACAAAATTCTGATCTTCAAGTAAATAACTTATAGAACAGAAGTAGGTAATTTAGAGTTATAAATTTTAAACTATTAACAAAATGCAGATCTTCAAGTAAATAACTTATAGAACAGAAGTAGTTAATTTAGAGTTTTTAATTTTAAACTATTAACAAAATGCAGATCTTCAAGTAAATAACTTATAGAACAGAAGTAGTTAATTAAGAGTTTTTAATTTTAAACTATTAACAAAATGCTGATCTTCAAGTAAATAACTTATAGAACAGAAGTAGTTAATTTAGAGTTTTTAATTTTAAACTATTAACAAAAATCAGATCTTCAAGTAAATAACTTATAGAGCAAAATTAGTTATTTTAGGGTTTTTAATTTTAAACTATTAACAAAATTCTGATCTTCAAGTAAATAACTTATAGAACAGAAGTAGTTAATTTAGAGTTTTTAATTTTAAACTATTAACAAAATGCAGATCTTCAAGTAAACAACTTATAGAACAAAAATAGTTATTTTAGGGTTTTCAATTTTAAACTATTAACAAAATTCTGATCTTCATGTAAATAACTTATAGAACAGAAGTAGTTAATTTAGAGTTTTTAATTTTAAACTATTAACAAAATGCAGATCTTCAAGTAAATAACTTATAGAACAAAAGTAGTTATTTTAGGGTTTTCAATTTTAAACTATTAACAAAATTCTGATCTTCAAGTAAATAACTTAAGGAACTAAAGTATTAGTTAGAAGATTTTGATTTTAAATTGCTACAAAATTCTGTTCTTCGTAATTAACTTATAGAACAAAAGTAGTTATTTTAGGATTTTCAATTTTAAACTATTAACAAAATTCTGATCTTCAAGTAAATAACTTAAGGAACTAAAGTATTAGTTAGATGATTTTTATTTTAAATTGCTACAAAATTCTGTTCTTCAAGTAAATAACTTATAGAACAAAAGTAGTTATTTTAGGGTTTTCAGTTTTAAACTATTAACAAAATTCTGATCTTCAAGTAAATAACTTAAGGAACTAAAGTATTAGTTAGAAGATTTTTATTTTAAATTGCTACAAAATTCTGTTCTTCAAGTAAATAACTTATAGAACAAAAGTAGGTATTTTAGAGTTTTCAATTTTAAACTATTAACAAAATGCAGATGTTTAAGTAAATAACTTATAGAACAAAAATAGTTATTTTAGGGTTTTCAATTTTAAACTATTAACAAAATTCTGATCTTCATGTAAATAACTTATAGAACAGAAGTAGTTAATTTAGAGTTTTTAATTTTAAACTATTAACAAAATTCAGATCTTTAAGTAAATAACTTATAGAACAAAAATAGTTATTTTAGGGTTTTCAATTTTAAACTATTAACAAAATTCTGATCTTAATGTATATAACTTATAGAACAGTAGTAGTTAATTTAGGGTTTTTAATTATAAACTATTAACAAAATGCAGATCTTCAAGTAAATAACTTATAGAACAAAAGTAGTTATTTTAGGGTTTTCAATTTTAAACTATTAACAAAATTCTGATCTTCAAGTAAATAACTTAAAGAACTAAAGTATTAGTTTGAAGATTTTGATTTTAAATTGTCTACATATTTCTGTTCTTTAAGTAAATAACTAAAAGAACAATAGTAGTTAGATTATAGCTTTAATTTTAAACTATTAACAAAATGCAAATCTTCAAGTAAATAACTTTTAGAACAAAAGTAGTTATTTTAGGGTTTTCAATTTTAAACTATTAACAAAATTCTGATCTTCATGTAAATAACTTATAGAACAGAAGTAGTTAATTTAGAGTTTTTAATTTTAAACTATTAACAAAATTCAGATCTTTAAGTAAATAACTTATAGAACAAAAATAGTTATTTTAGGGTATTCAATTTTAAACTATTAACAAAATTCTGATCTTCATGTAAATAACTTATAGAACAAACGTAGTTATTTTAGTATTTTCAATTTTGAACTATTAACAAAATTCTGATCTTCAAGTAAATAACTTAAAGAACTAAAGTATTAGTTTGAAGATTTTGATTTTAAATTGTCTACATATTTATGTTCTTTAAGTAAATAACTAAAGGAACAAAAGTAGTTAGAGTATAGCTTTAATTTTAAACTATTAACAAAATGCAGATCTTCAAGTAAATAACTTATAGAACAAAAGTAGTTATTTTAGGGTTTTAAATTTTAAACTATTAGCAAAATTCTGATCTTCAAGTAAATAACTTAAAGAACTAAATTATTAGTTAGAAGATTTTGATTTTAAATTGCTTCAAAATTCTTTTCTTCAAGTAAATAACTTATAGAACAAAAGTAGTTATTTTAGGGTTTTCAATTTTAATCTATTGACAAAATTCTGATCTTCAAGTAAATAACTTAAGGAACTAAAGTAGTTATTTTAGAGTTTTCAATTTTAAACTATTAAGAAAATTCTGATCTTCAAGTAAATAACTTATAGAACAGAAGTAGTTAATTTAGAGTTTTTAAATTTAAACTATTAACAAAATGCAAATCTTCAAGTAAATAACTTATAGAACAAAAGTAGTTATTTTAGGGTTTTCAATTTTAAACTATTAACAAAATTCTGATCTTCAAGTAAATAACTTAAGGAACTAAAGTATTAGTTAGAAGATTTTTATTTTAAAGTGCTACAAAATTCTGTTCTTCAAGTAAATAACTTATAGAACAAAAGTAGGTATTTTAGAGTTTTCAATTTTAAACTATTAACAAAATTCTGATCTTCATGTAAATAACTTATAGAACAGAAGTAGTTAATTTAGAGTTTTTAATTTTAAACTATTAACAAAATTCAGATCTTTAAGTAAATAACTTATAAAACAAAAATAGTTATTTTAGGGTTTTCAATTTTAAACTATTAACAAAATTCAGATCTTTAAGTAAATAACTTATAGAACAAAAATAGTTATTTTAGGGTTTTCAATTTTAAACTATTAACAAAATTCTGATCTTCATGTGTATAACTTATAGAACAGAAGTAGTTAATTTAGGGTTTTTAATTATAAACTATTAACAAAATGCAGATCTTCAAGTAAATAACTTATAGAACAAAAGTAGTTATTTTAGGGTTTTCAATTTTAAACTATTAACAAAATTCTGATCTTCAAGTAAATAACTTAAGGAACTAAAGTATTAGTTAGAAGATTTTTATTTTAAATTGCTACAAAATTTTGTTCTTCAAGTAAATAACTTATAGAACAAAAGTAGTTATTTTAGGGTTTTCAATTTTAAACTATTAACAAAATTCTGATCTTCAAGTAAATAACTTAAAGAACTAAAGTATTAGTTTGAAGATTTTGATTTTAAATTGTCTACATATTTCTGTTCTTTAAGTAAATAACTAAAAGAACAATAGTAGTTAGATTGTAGCTTTAATTTTAAACTATTAACAAAATGCAAATCTTCAAGTAAATAACTTATAGAACAAAAGTAGTTATTTTAGGGTTTGCAATTTTAAACTATTAACAAAATTCTGATCTTCATGTAAATAACTTATAGAACAGAAGTAGTTAATTTAGAGTTTTTAATATTAAACTATTAACAAAATGCAGATCTTCAAGTAAATAACTTATAGAACAAAATTAGTTATTTTAGGGTTTTCAATTTTAAACTATTAACAAAATTCTGATCTTCAAGTAAATAACTTAAGGAACTAAAGTATTAGTTAGAAGATTTTGATTTTAAATTGCTACAAAATTTTGTTCTTCGTAAATAACTTATAGAACAAAAGTAGTTATTTTAGGATTTTCAATTTTAAACTATTAACAAAATTCTGATCTTCAAGTAAATAACTTAAGGAACTAAAGTATTAGTTAGAAGATTTTTATTTTAAATTGCTACAAAATTCTGTTCTTCAAGTAAATAACTTATAGAACAAAAGTAGTTATTTTAGGGTTTTCAATTTTAAACTATTAACAAAATTCTGATCTTCAAGTAAATAACTTAAGGAACTAAAGTATTAGTTAGAAGATTTTTATTTTAAATTGCTACAAAATTCTGTTCTTCAAGTAAATAACTTATAGAACAAAAGTAGGTATTTTAGAGTTTTCAATTTTAAACTATTAACAAAATGCAGATGTTTAAGTAAATAACTTATAGAACAAAAATAGTTATTTTAGGGTTTTCAATTTTAAACTATTAACAAAATTCTGATCTTCATGTAAATAACTTATAGAACAGAAGTAGTTAATTTAGAGTTTTTAATTTTAAACTATTAACAAAATTCAGATCTTTAAGTAAATAACTTATAGAACAAAAATAGTTATTTTAGGGTTTTCAATTTTAAACTATTAACAAAATTCTGATCTTCATGTAAATAACTTATAGAACAAACGTAGTTATTTTAGTATTTTCAATTTTGAACTATTAACAAAATGCAGATCTTCAAGTAAATAACTTATAGAACAAAAGTAGTTATTTTAGGGTTTTCAATTTTAAACTATTAACAAAATTCTGATCTTCAAGTAAATAACTTAAGGAACTAAAGTATTAGTTAGAAGATTTTGATTTTAAATTGCTACAAAATTCTGTTCTTCAAGTAAATAACTTATAGAACAAAAGTAGGTATTTTAGAGTTTTCAATTTTAAACTATTAACAAAATGCAGATGTTTAAGTAAATATCTTATAGAACAAAAATAGTTATTTTAGGGTTTTCAATTTTAAACTATTAACAAAATTCTGATCTTCATGTAAATAACTTATAGAACAGAAGTAGTTAATTTAGAGTTTTTAATTTTAAACTATTAACAAAATTCAGATCTTTAAGTAAATAACTTATAGAACAAAAATAGTTATTTTAGGGTTTTCAATTTTAAACTATTAACAAAATTCTGATCTTCATGTAAATAACTTATAGAACAAACGTAGTTATTTTAGTATTTTCAATTTTGAACTATTAACAAAATTCTGATCTTCAAGTAAATAACTTAAAGAACTAAAGTATTAGTTTGAAGATTTTGATTTTAAATTGTCTACATATTTCTGTTCTTTAAGTAAATAACTAAAGGAACAAAAGTAGTTAGAGTATAGCTTTAATTTTAAACTATTAACAAAATGCAGATCTTCAAGTAAATAACTTATAGAACAAAAGTAGTTATTTTAGGGTTTTCAATTTTAAACTATTAGGAAAATTCTGATCTTCAAGTAAATAACTTAAAGAACTAAATTATTAGTTAGAAGATTTTGATTTTAAATTGCTTCAAATTTCTTTTCTTCAAGTAAATAACTTATAGAACAAAAGTAGTTATTTTAGGATTTTCAATTTTAAACTATTAACAAAATTCTGATCTTCAAGTAAATAACTTAAGGAACTAAAGTATTAGTTAGATGATTTTTATTTTAAATTGCTACAAAATTCTGTTCTTCGTAATTAACTTATAGAACAAAAGTAGTTATTTTAGGATTTTCAATTTTAAACTATTAACAAAATTCTGATCTTCAAGTAAATAACTTAAGGAACTAAAGTATTAGTTAGATGATTTTTATTTTAAATTGCTACAAAATTCTGTTCTTCAAGTAAATAACTTATAGAACAAAAGTAGTTATTTTAGGGTTTTCAGTTTTAAACTATTAACAAAATTCTGATCTTCAAGTAAATAACTTAAGGAACTAAAGTATTAGTTAGAAGATTTTTATTTTAAATTGCTACAAAATTCTGTTCTTCAAGTAAATAACTTATAGAACAAAAGTAGGTATTTTAGAGTTTTCAATTTTAAACTATTAACAAAATGCAGATGTTTAAGTAAATAACTAATAGAACAAAAATAGTTATTTTAGGGTTTTCAATTTTAAACTATTAACAAAATTCTGATCTTCATGTAAATAACTTATAGAACAGAAGTAGTTAATTTAGAGTTTTTAATTTTAAACTATTAACAAAATTCAGATCTTTAAGTAAATAACTTATAGAACAAAAATAGTTATTTTAGGGTTTTCAATTTTAAACTATTAACAAAATTCTGATCTTCATGTATATAACTTATAGAACAGTAGTAGGTAATTTAGGGTTTTTAATTATAAACTATTAACAAAATGCAGATCTTCAAGTAAATAACTTATAGAACAAAAGTAGTTATTTTAGGGTTTTCAATTTTAAACTATTAACAAAATTCTGATCTTCAAGTAAATAACTTAAAGAACTAAAGTATTAGTTTGAAGATTTTGATTTTAAATTGTCTACATATTTCTGTTCTTTAAGTAAATAACTAAAAGAACAATAGTAGTTAGATTATAGCTTTAATTTTAAACTATTAACAAAATGCAAATCTTCAAGTAAATAACTTTTAGAACAAAAGTAGTTATTTTAGGGTTTTCAATTTTAAACTATTAACAAAATTCTGATCTTCATGTAAATAACTTATAGAACAGAAGTAGTTAATTTAGAGTTTTTAATTTTAAACTATTAACAAAATTCAGATCTTTAAGTAAATAACTTATAGAACAAAAATAGTTATTTTAGGGTTTTCAATTTTAAACTATTAACAAAATTCTGATCTTCATGTAAATAACTTATAGAACAAACGTAGTTATTTTAGTATTTTCAATTTTGAACTATTAACAAAATGCTGATCTTCAAGTAAATAACTTAAAGAACTAAAGTATTATTTTGAAGATTTTGATTTTAAATTGTCTACATATTTATGTTCTTTAAGTAAATAACTAAAGGAACAAAAGTAGTTAGAGTATAGCTTTAATTTTAAACTATTAACAAAATGCAGATCTTCAAGTAAATAACTTATAGAACAAAAGTAGTTATTTTAGGGTTTTCAATTTTAAACTATTAGCAAAATTCTGATCTTCAAGTAAATAACTTAAAGAACTAAATTATTAGTTAGAAGATTTTGATTTTAAATTGCTTCAAAATTCTTTTCTTCAAGTAAATAACTTATAGAACAAAAGTAGTTATTTTAGGGTTTTCAATTTTAAACTATTAAGAAAATTCTGATCTTGAAGTAAATAACTTATAGAACAGAAGTAGTTATTTTAGGGTTTTCAATTTTAAACTATTAACAAAATTCTGATCTTCATGTAAATAACTTATAGAACAGAAGTAGTTAATTTAGAGTTTTTAATTTTAAACTATTAACAAAATGCAAATCTTCAAGTAAATAACTTATAGAACAAAAGTAGTTATTTTAGGGTTTTCAATTTTAAACTATTAACAAAATTCTGATCTTCATGTAAATAACTTATAGAACAGAAGTAGTTAATTTAGAGTTTTTAATTTTAAACTATTAACAAACAGCAGATCTTTAAGTAAATAACTGATAGAACAAAAGTAGTTATTTTATGGTTTTCAATTTTAAACTATTAACAAAATTCTGATCTTCAAGTAAATAACTTAAAGAACTAAAGTTTAGTTAGAATATTTTGATTTTAAGTTGCTACAAAATTCTGTTCTTCAAGTAAATAACTTATAGAACAAAAGTAGTTATTTTAAAGTTTTCAATTTTAAACTATTAACAAAAATCTGATCTTCAAGTAAATAACTTATAGAACAGAAGTACTTAATTTAGAGTTTTTAATTTTAAACTATTAACAAAATGCAGATCTTCAAGTAAATAACTTATAGAGCAAAAGTAGTTATTTTAGGGTTTTCAATTTTAAACTATTAACAAAATTCTGATGTTCAAGTAAATATCTTAAGGAACTAAAGTACTAGTTAGAAGATTTTGATTTTAAATTGCTACAAAATTCTGTTCTTCAAGTAAATAACTTATAGAACAAAAGTAGTTATTTTAGAGTTTTCAGTTTTAAACTATTAACAACATTCTGATCTTCAAGTAAATAACTAATAGAACAGAAGTAGTTAATTTAGAGTTTTTAATTTCAAACTATTAACAAAATGCAGATCTTCAAGTAAATAACTTATAGAACAAAAGTAGTTATTTTAGGGTTTTCAATTTTAAACTATTATAAAATTCTGATCTTCAATAAATAACTTAAAGAACTAAAGTATTAGTTAGAAGATTTTGATTTTACATTGCTACAAAATTCTGTTCTTCAAGTAAATAACTTATAGAACAAAAGTAGTTATTTTAGAGTTTTTAATTTTAAACTATTAACAAAATCCAGATCTTCAAGTAAATAACTTAAAGAACTAAAGTATTAGTTAGAAGATTTTGATTTTACATTGCTACAAAATTCTGTTCTTCAAGTAAATAACTTATAGAACAAAAGTAGTTATTTTAGACTTTTCAATTTTAAACTATTAACAATATTCTGATCTTCAAGTAAATAACTTAGAGAACAGAAGTAGTTAATTTAGAGTTTTTAATTTTAAGCTATTAACAAAATACAGATCTTCTAGTAAATAACTTATAGAACAAAAGTAGTTATTTTAGGGTTTTCAATTTTATACTATTAACAAAATTCTGATCTTCATGTAAATAACTTATAGAACAGAAGTAGTTAATTTAGAGTTTTTAATTTTAAACTATTAACAAAATGCAGATCTTCAAGTAAATAACTTATAGAACAAAAGTAGTTATTTTAGGGTTTTCAATTTTAAACTATTAACAAAATTCTGATCTTCATGTAAATCACTTATAGAACAGTAGTAGTTAATTTAGAGTTTTTAATTTTAAACTATTATCAAAATGCAGATCTTCAAGTAAATAACTTATAGAACAGAAGTAGTTAATTTAGAGTTTTTAATTTTAAACTATTAACAAAATTCTGATCTTCAAGTTAATAACTTATAGAACTAAAGTTTAGTTAGAAGATTTTGATTTGAAGTTGCTACAAAATTATGTTCTTCAAGTAAATAACTTATAGAACAGAAGTAGTTAATTTAGAGTTTTTAATTTGAAACTACTAACAAAATGCAGATCTTCAAGTAAATAACTTATAGAACAAAAGTAGTTATTTTAGGGTTTTCAATTTTAAACTATTAGCAAAATTCTGATCTTCAATAAATAACTTAAAGAACTAAAGTATTAGTTAGAAGATTTTGATTTTACATTGCTACAAAATTCTGTTCTTCAAGTAAATAACTTATAGAACAAAAGTAGTTATTTTAGAGTTTTCAATTTTAAACTATTAACAAAATGCAGATCTTCAAGTAAATAACTTATAGAAAAAAAGTAGTTATTTTGTGGTTTTCAATTTTAAACTATTAACAAAATTCTGATCTTCAAGTAAATAACTTAAAGAACTAAAGTTTAGTTAGAATATTTTGATTTTAAGTTGCTACAAAATTCTGTTCTCAAGTAAATAACTTATAGAACAAAAGTAGTTATTTTAGAGTTTTCAGTTTTAAACTATTAACAAAAATCTGATCTTGAAGTAAATAACTTATAGAACAGAAGTAGTTAATTTAGAGTTTTTAATTTTAAACTATTAACAAAATGCAGATCTTCAAGTAAATAACTTATAGAACAAAAGTAGTTATTTTAGGGTTTACAATTTTAAACTATTAATAAAATACTGATCTTCATGTAAATAACTTATAGAACAGAAGTAGTTAATTTAGAGTTTTTAATTTTAAACTATTAACAAAATGCAAATCTTCAAGTAAATAACTTATAGAACAAAAGTAGTTATTTTAGGGTTTTCAATTTTAAACTATTAACAAAATTCTGATCTTCATGTAAATAACTTATAGAACAGAAGTAGTTAATTTAGAGTTTTTAATTTTAAACTATTAACAAAATGCAGATCTTTAAGTAAATAACTGATAGAACAAAAGTAGTTATTTTATGGTTTTCAATTTTAAACTATTAACAAAATTCTGATCTTCAAGTAAATAACTTAAAGAACTAAAGTTTAGTTAGAATATTTTGATTTTAAGTTGCTACAAAATTCTGTTCTTCAAGTAAATAACTTATAGAACAAAAGTAGTTATTTTAGAGTTTTCAATTTTAAACTATTAACAAAAATCTGATCTTCAAGTAAATAACTTATAGAACAGAAGTACTTAATTTAGAGTTTTTAATTTTAAACTATTAACAAAATGCAGATCTTCAAGTAAATAACTTATAGAGCAAAAGTAGTTATTTTAGGGTTTTCAATTTTAAACTATTAACAAAATTCTGATCTTCAAGTAAATATCTTAAGGAACTAAAGTACTAGTTAGAAGATTTTGATTTTAAATTGCTACAAAATTCTGTTCTTCAAGTAAATAACTTATAGAACAAAAGTAGTTATTTTAGAGTTTTCAGTTTTAAACTATTAACAACATTCTGATCTTCAAGTAAATAACTAATAGAACAGAAGTAGTTAATTTAGAGTTTTTAATTTCAAACTATTAACAAAATGCAGATCTTCAAGTAAATAACTTATAGAACAAAAGTAGTTATTTTAGGGTTTTCAATTTTAAACTATTATAAAATTCTGATCTTCAATAAATAACTTAAAGAACTAAAGTATTAGTTAGAAGATTTTGATTTTACATTGCTACAAAATTCTGTTCTTCAAGTAAATAACTTATAGAACAAAAGTAGTTATTTTAGAGTTTTTAATTTTAAACTATTAACAAAATCCAGATCTTCAAGTAAATAACTTAAAGAACTAAAGTATTAGTTAGAAGATTTTGATTTTACATTGCTACAAAATTCTGTTCTTCAAGTAAATAACTTATAGAACAAAAGTAGTTATTTTAGAGTTTTCAATTTTAAACTATTAACAATATTCTGATCTTCAAGTAAATAACTTATAGAACAGAAGTAGTTAATTTAGAGTTTTTAATTTTAAGCTATTAACAAAATACAGATCTTCTAGTAAATAACTTATAGAACAAAAGTTGTTATTTTAGTGTTTTCAATTTTATACTATTAACAAAATTCTGATCTTCATGTAAATAACTTATAGAACAGAAGTAGTTAATTTAGAGTTTTTAATTTTAAACTATTAACAAAATGCAGATCTTCAAGTAAATAACTTATAGAACAAAAGTAGTTATTTTAGGGTTTTCAATTTTAAACTATTAACAAAATTCTGATCTTCATGTAAATCACTTATAGAACAGTAGTAGTTAATTTAGAGTTTTTAATTTTAAACTATTATCAAAATGCAGATCTTCAAGTAAATAACTTATAGAACAGAAGTAGTTAATTTAGAGTTTTTAATTTTAAACTATTAACAAAATTCTGATCTTCAAGTTAATAACTTATAGAACTAAAGTTTAGTTAGAAGATTTTGATTTGAAGTTGCTACAAAATTATGTTCTTCAAGTAAATAACTTATAGAACAGAAGTAGTTAATTTAGAGTTTTTAATTTGAAACTACTAACAAAATGCAGATCTTCAAGTAAATAACTTATAGAACAAAAGTAGTTATTTTAGGGTTTTCAATTTTAAACTATTAGCAAAATTCTGATCTTCAATAAATAACTTAAAGAACTAAAGTATTAGTTAGAAGATTTTGATTTTACATTGCTACAAAATTCTGTTCTTCAAGGAAATAACTTATAGAACAAAAGTAGTTATTTTAGAGTTTTCAATTTTAAACTATTAACAAAATGCAGATCTTCAAGTAAATAACTTATAGAACAAAAGTAGTTATTTTATGGTTTTCAATTTTAAACTATTAACAAAATTCTGATCTTCAAGTAAATATCTTAAGGAACTAAAGTATTAGTTAGAATATTTTGATTTTAAGTTGCTACAAAATTCTGTTCTCAAGTAAATAACTTATAGAACAAAAGTAGTTATTTTAGAGTTTTCAATTTTAAACTATTAACAAAAATCTGATCTTCAAGTAAATAACTTATAGAACAGAAGTAGTTAATTTAGAGTTTTTAATTTTAAACTATTAACGAAATGCAGATCTTCAAGTAAATAACTTATAGAACAAAAGTAGTTATTTTAGGGTTTACAATTTTAAACTATTAATAAAATACTGATCTTCATGTAAATAACTTATAGAACAGAAGTAGTTAATTTAGAGTTTTTAATTTTAAACTATCAACAAAATGCAGATCTTCAAGTAAATATCTTATAGAGCAAAAGTAGTTATTTTAGGGTTTTCAATTTTAAACTATTAACAAAATTCTGATCTTCAAGTAAATATCTTAAGGAACTAAAGTATTAGTTAGAAGATTTTGATTTTAAATTGCTACAAAATTCTGTTCTTCAAGTAAATAACTTATAGAACAAAAGTAGTTATTTTAGAGTTTTCAGTTTTAAACTATTAACAACATTCTGATCTTCAAGTAAATAACTTATAGAACAGAAGTAGTTAATTTAGAGTTTTTAATTTCAAACTATTAACAAAATGCAGATCTTCAAGTAAATAACTTATAGAACAAAAGTAGTTATTTTAGGGTTTTCAATATTAAACTATTAACAAAGTTCTGATCTTCATGTAAATAACTTATAGAACAGAAGTAGTTAATTTAGAGTTTTTAATTTTAAACTATTAACAAAATGCAGATCTTCAAGTAAATAACTTATAGAACAAAAGTAGTTATTTTATGGTTTTCAATTTTAAACTATTAACAAAATTCTGATCTTCAAGTAAATAACTTAAAAATAACTTAGTTAAAGAACTAAAGTTTAGTTAGAAGATTTTGATTTGAAGTTGCTACAAAATTCTGTTCTTCAAGTAAATAACTTATAGAACAAAAGTAGTTATTTTAGAGTTTTCAATTTTAAACTATTAACAAAATTCTGATCTTCAAGTAAATAACTTATAGAACAGAAGTAGTTAATTTAGAGTTTTTAATTTTAAACTACTAACAAAATGCAGATCTTCAAGTAAATAACTTATAGAACAAAAGTAGTTATTTTAGGGTTTTCAATTTTAAACTATTAGCAAAATTCTGATCTTCAAGTAACTAACTTAAAGAACTAAAGTATTAGTTAGAAGATTTTGTTTTTAAATTGCTACAAAATTCTGTTCTTCAAGTAAATAACTTATAGAACAAAAGTAGTTATTTTAGAGTTTTCAATTTTAAACTATTAACAAAATTCTGTTCTTCAAGTAAATAACTTATAGAACAAAAGTAGTTATTTTAGAGTTTTCAATTTTAAACTATTAACAAAATTCTGATCTTCAAGTAAATAACTTATAGAACAGAAGTAGTTAATTTAGAGTTTTTAATTTTAAACTACTAACAAAATGCAGATCTTCAAGTAAATAACTTATAGAACAAAAGTAGTTATTTTAGGGTTTTCAATTTTAAACTATTAGCAAAATTTTGATTTTCAAGTAACTAACTTAAAGAAATAAAGTATTAGTTAGAAGATTTTGTTTTTAAATTGCTACAAAATTCTGTTCTTCAAGTAAATAACTTATAGAACAAAAGTAGTTATTTTAGGGTTTACAATTTTAAACTATTAATAAAATACTGATCTTCATGTAAATAACTTATAGAACAGAAGTAGTTAATTTAGCGTTTTTAATTTTAAACTAATAACAAAATGCAGATCTTCAAGTAAATAACTTATAGAACAAAAGTAGTTATTTTAGGGTTTACAATTTTAAACTATTAACAAAATACTGATCTTCATGTAAATAACTTATAGAACAGAAGTAGTTAATTTAGAGTTTTTAATTTTAAACTATTAACAAAATGCAGATCTTCAAGTAAATAACTTATAGAACAAAAGTAGTTATTTTATGGTTTCAATTTTAAACTATTAACAAAATTCTGATCTTCAAGTAAATAACTTAAAGAACTAAAGTTTAGTTAGAAGATTTTGATTTGAAGTTGCTACAAAATTCTGTTCTTCAAGTAAATAACTTATAGAACAAAAGTAGTTATTTTAGAGTTTTCAATTTTAAACTATTAACAAAATTCTGATCTTCAAGTAAATAACTTATAGAACAGAAGTAGTTAATTTATAGTTTTTAATTTTAAACTACTAACAAAATGCAGATCTTCAAGTAAATAACTTATAGAACAAAAGTAGTTATTTTAGGGTTTTCAATTTTAAACTATTAGCAAAATTCTGATCTTCAAGTAACTAACTTAAAGAACTAAAGTATTAGTTAGAAGATTTTGTTTTTAAATTGCTACAAAATTCTGTTCTTCAAGTAAATAACTTATAGAACAAAAGTAGTTATTTTAGAGTTTTCAATTTTAAACTATCAACAAAATTCTGATCTTCAAGTAAATAACTTATAGAGCAGAAGTAGTTAATTTAGAGTTTTTAATTTTAAACTATTAACAAAATGCAGATCTTCAAGTAAATAACTTATAGAACAAAAGTAGTTATTTTAGGGTTTACAATTTTAAACTATTAATAAAATACTGATCTTCATGTAAATAACTTATAGAACAGAAGTAGTTAATTTAGAGTTTTTAATTTTAAACTATCAACAAAATGCAGATCTTCAAGTAAATATCTTATAGAACAAAAGTAGTTATTTTAGGGTTTTCAATTTTAAACTATTAACAAAATTCTGATCTTCAAGTAAATATCTTAAGGAACTAAAGTATTAGTTAGAAGATTTTGCTTTTAAATTGCTACAAAATTCTGTTCTTCAAGTAAATAACTTATAGAACAAAAGTAGTTATTTTAGAGTTTTCAGTTTTAAACTATTAACAACATTCTGATCTTCAAGTAAATAACTTATAGAACAGAAGTAGTTAATTTAGAGTTTTTAATTTCACACTATTAACAAAATGCATATCTTCAGTAAATAACTTATAGAACAGAAGTAGTTAATTTAGGGTTTTCAATTTTAAACTATTAGCAAAATTCTGATCTTCAAGTAAATAACTTAAAGAACTAAATTATTAGTTAGAAGATTTTGATTTTAAATTGCTTCAAAATTCTTTTCTTCAAGTAAATAACTTATAGAACAAAAGTAGTTATTTTAGGGTTTTCAATTTTAAACTATTAAGAAAATTCTGATCTTCAAGTAAATAACTTATAGAACAGAAGTAGTTATTTTAGGGTTTTCAATTTTAAACTATTAACAAAATTCTGATCTTCATGAAAATAACTTATAGAACAGAAGTAGTTAATTTAGAGTTTTTAATTTTAAACTATTAACAAAATGCAAATCTTCAAGTAAATAACTTATAGAACAAAAGTAGTTATTTTAGGGTTTTCAATTTTAAACTATTAACAAAATTCTGATCTTCATGTAAATAACTTATAGAACAGAAGTAGTTAATTTAGAGTTTTTAATTTTAAACTATTAACAAACAGCAGATCTTTAAGTAAATAACTGAAAGAACAAAAGTAGTTATTTTATGGTTTTCAATTTTAAACTATTAACAAAATTCTGATCTTCAAGTAAATAACTTAAAGAACTAAAGTTTAGTTAGAATATTTTGATTTTAAGTTGCTACAAAATTCTGTTCTTCAAGTAAATAACTTATAGAACAAAAGTAGTTATTTTAAAGTTTTCAATTTTAAACTATTAACAAAAATCTGATCTTCAAGTAAATAACTTATAGAACAGAAGTACTTAATTTAGAGTTTTTAATTTTAAACTATTAACAAAATGCAGATCTTCAAGTAAATAACTTATAGAGCAAAAGTAGTTATTTTAGGGTTTTCAATTTTAAACTATTAACAAAATTCTGATCTTCAAGTAAATATCTTAAGGAACTAAAGTACTAGTTAGAAGATTTTGATTTTAAATTGCTACAAAATTCTGTTCTTCAAGTAAATAACTTATAGAACAAAAGTAGTTATTTTAGAGTTTTCAATTTTAAACTATTAACATCATTCTGATCTTCAAGTAAATAACTTATAGAACAGAAGTAGTTAATTTAGAGTTTTTAATGTTAAACTATTAACAAAATGCAAATCTTCAAGTAAATAACTTATAGAACAAAAGTAGTTATTTTAGGGTTTTCAATTTTAAACTATTAACAAAATTCTGATCTTCAAGTAAATAACTTAAAGAACTAAAGTATTAGTGAGAAGATTTTGATTTTAAATTGCTACAAAATTCTGTTCTTCACGTAAATAACTTATAGAACAAAAGTAGTTATTTTAGAGTTTTCAATTTTAAACTATTAACAAAATTCTGTTCTTCAAGTAAATAACTTATAGAACAAAAGTAGTTATTTTAGAGTTTTCAATTTTAAACTATTAACAAAATTCTGATCTTCAAGTAAATAACTTATAGAACAGAAGTAGTTAATTTAGAGTTTTTAATTTTAAACTACTAACAAAATGCAGATCTTCAAGTAAATAACTTATAGAACAAAAGTAGTTATTTTAGGGTTTTCAATTTTAAACTATTAGCAAAATTCTGATCTTCAAGTAACTAACTTAAAGAACTAAAGTATTAGTTAGAAGATTTTGTTTTTAAATTGCTACAAAATTCTGTTCTTCAAGTAAATAACTTATAGAACAAAAGTAGTTATTTTAGAGTTTTCAATTTTAAACTATTAACAAAATTCTGTTCTTCAAGTAAATAACTTATAGAACAAAAGTAGTTATTTTAGAGTTTTCAATTTTAAACTATTAACAAAATTCTGATCTTCAAGTAAATATCCATTTGAAAAAAAAATTTATATTCACACATTCACACAATTTTAATTCAAGTAAATAACTTATAGAACAGAAGTAGTTAATTTAGAGTTTTTAATTTTAAACTACTAACAAAATGCAGATCTTCAAGTAAATAACTTATAGAACAAAAGTGGTTATTTTAGGGTTTTCAATTTTAAACTATTAGCAAAATTCTGATCTTCAAGTAACTAACTTAAAGAACTAAAGTATTAGTTAGAAGATTTTGTTTTTAAATTGCTACAAAATTCTGTTCTTCAAGTAAATAACTTATAGAACAAAAGTAGTTATTTTAGGGTTTACAATTTTAAACTATTAATAAAATACTGATCTTCATGTAAATAACTTATAGAACAGAAGTAGTTAATTTAGCGTTTATAATTTTAAACTAATAACAAAATGCAGATCTTCAAGTAATCAACTTATAGAACAAAAGTAGTTATTTTAGGGTTTACAATTTTAAACTATTAACAAAATACTGATCTTCATGTAAATAACTTATAGAACAGAAGTAGTTAATTTAGAGTTTTTAATTTTAAACTATTAACAAAATGCAGATCTTCAAGTAAATAACTTAAAGAACTAAAGTTTAGGTAGAAGATTTTGATTTGAAGTTGCTACAAAATTCTGTTCTTCAAGTAAATAACTTATAGAACAAAAGTAGTTATTTTAGAGTTTTCAATTTTAAACCATTAACAAAATTCTGATCTTCAAGTAAATAACTTATAGAACAGAAGTAGTTAATTTATAGTTTTTAATTTTAAACTACTAACAAAATGCAGATCTTCAAGTAAATAACTTATAGAACAAAAGTAGTTATTTTAGGGTTTTCAATTTTAAACTATTAGCAAAATTCTGATCTTCAAGTAACTAACTTAAAGAACTAAAGTATTAGTTAGAAGATTTTGTTTTTAAATTGCTACAAAATTCTGTTCTTCAAGTAAATAACTTATAGAACAAAAGTAGTTATTTTAGAGTTTTCAATTTTAAACTATTAACAAAATTCTGATCTTCAAGTAAATAACTTATAGAGCAGAAGTAGTTAATTTAGAGTTTTTAATTTTAAACTATTAACAAAATGCAGATCTTCAAGTAAATAACTTATAGAACAAAAGTAGTTATTTTAGGGTTTACAATTTTAAACTATTAATTAAATACTGATCTTCATGTAAATAACTTATAGAACAGAAGTAGTTAATTTAGAGTTTTTAATTTTAAACTATCAACAAAATGCAGATCTTCAAGTAAATATCTTATAGAACAAAAGTAGTTATTTTAGGGTTTTCAATTTTAAACTATTAACAAAATTCTGATCTTCAAGTAAATATCTTAAGGAACTAAAGTATTAGTTAGAAGATTTTGAATTTAAATTGCTACAAAATTCTGTTCTTCAAGTAAATAACTTATAGAACAAAAGTAGTTATTTTAGAGTTTTCAGTTTTAAACTATTAACAACATTCTGATCTTCAAGTAAATAACTTATAGAACAGAAGTAGTTAATTTAGAGTTTTTAATTTCAAACTATTAACAAAATGCATATCTTCAGTAAATAACTTATAGAACAGAAGTAGTTAATTTAGAGTTTTTAATTTTAAACTATTAACAAAATTCTGATCTTCAAGTAAATAACTTAAAGAACTAAAGTTTAGTTAGACGATTTTGATTTACGTTGCTACAAAATTCTGTTCTTCAAGTAAATAACTTATAGAACAAAAGTAGTTAATTTAGAGTTTTCAATTTTAAACTATTAGCAAAATTCTGATCTTCAAGTAAATCACTTATAGAACAGAAATAGTTAATTTAGAGTTTTTAATTTTAAACTACTAACAAAATGCAGATCTTCAAGTAAATAACTTATAGAACAAAATTAGTTATTTTAGGGTTTTCAATTTTAAACTATTAACAAAATACTTATCTTCATGTATATAACTTATAGAACAGAAGTAGTTAATTTAGAGTTTTTAATTTTAAACTATTAACAAAATGCAGATCTTCAAGTAAATAACTTATAGAACAAAAGTAGTTATTTTAGGGTTTTCAATTTTAAACTATTAGCAAAATTCTGATCTTCAAGTAAATAACTTAAGGAACTAAAGTATTAGTTAGAAGATTTTGATTTTAAATTGCTACAAAATTCTGTTCTTCAAGTAAATAACTTATAGAACAAAAGTAGTTATTTTAGAGTTTTCAATTTTAAACTATTAACATCATTCTGATCTTCAAGTAAATAACTTATAGAACAGAAGTAGTTAATTTAGAGTTTTTAATGTTAAACTATTAACAAAATGCAAATCTTCAAGTAAATAACTTATAGAACAAAAGTAGTTATATTAGGGTTTTCAATTTTAAACTATTAACAAAATTCTGATCTTCAAGTAAATAACTTAAAGAACTAAAGTATTAGTTAGAAGATTTTGATTTTAAATTGCTACAAAATTCTGTTCTTCACGTAAATAACTTATAGAACAAAAGTAGTTATTTTAGAGTTTTCAATTTTAAACTATTAACAAAATTCTGATCTTCAAGTAAATAACTTATAGAATAGAAGTAGTTAATTTAGAGCTTTTAATTTTAAACTATTAACAAAATGCAGATCTTCAAGTACATAACTTATAGAACAAAAGTAGTTATTTTAGAGTTTTCTATTTTAAACTATTAACAACATTCTGATCTTCAAGTAAATAACTTATAGAACAGAAGTAGTTAATTTAGAGTTTTTAATTTTAAACTATTAACAAAATGCAGATCTTCAAGTAAATAACTTATAGAACAAAAGTAGTTATTTTATGGTTTCAATTTTAAACTATTAACAAAATTCTGATCTTCAAGTAAATAACTTAAAGAACTAAAGTTTAGTTAGAAGATTTTGATTTGAAGTTGCTACAAAATTCTGTTCTTCAAGTAAATAACTTATAGAACAAAAGTAGTTATTTTAGAGTTTTCAATTTTAAACTATTAACAAAATTCTGATCTTCAAGTAAATAACTTATAGAACAGAAGTAGTTAATTTATAGTTTTTAATTTTAAACTACTAACAAAATGCAGATCTTCAAGTAAATAACTTATAGAACAAAAGTAGTTATTTTAGGGTTTTCAATTTTAAACTATTAGCAAAATTCTGATCTTCAAGTAACTAACTTAAAGAACTAAAGTATTAGTTAGAAGATTTTGTTTTTAAATTGCTACAAAATTCTGTTCTTCAAGTAAATAACTTATAGAACAAAAGTAGTTATTTTAGAGTTTTCAATTTTAAACTATTAACAAAATTCTGATCTTCAAGTAAATAACTTATAGAGCAGAAGTAGTTAATTTAGAGTTTTTAATTTTAAACTATTAACAAAATGCAGATCTTCAAGTAAATAACTTATAGAACAAAAGTAGTTATTTTAGGGTTTACAATTTTAAACTATTAATAAAATACTGATCTTCATGTAAATAACTTATAGAACAGAAGTAGTTAATTTAGAGTTTTTAATTTTAAACTATCAACAAAATGCAGATCTTCAAGTAAATATCTTATAGAACAAAAGTAGTTATTTTAGGGTTTTCAATTTTAAACTATTAACAAAATTCTGATCTTCAAGTAAATATCTTAAGGAACTAAAGTATTAGTTAGAAGATTTTGAATTTAAATTGCTACAAAATTCTGTTCTTCAAGTAAATAACTTATAGAACAAAAGTAGTTATTTTAGAGTTTTCAGTTTTAAACTATTAACAACATTCTGATCTTCAAGTAAATAACTTATAGAACAGAAGTAGTTAATTTAGAGTTTTTAATTTCAAACTATTAACAAAATGCATATCTTCAGTAAATAACTTATAGAACAGAAGTAGATAATTTAGAGTTTTTAATTTTAAACTATTAACAAAATTCTGATCTTCAAGTAAATAACTTAAAGAACTAAAGTTTAGTTAGACGATTTTGATTTTAAGTTGCTACAAAATTCTGTTCTTCAAGTAAATAACTTATAGAACAAAAGTAGTTAATTTAGAGTTTTCAATTATAAACTATTAGCAAAATTCTGATCTTCAAGTAAATCACTTATAGAACAGAAATAGTTAATTTAGAGTTTTTAATTTTAAACTACTAACAAAATGCAGATCTTCAAGTAAATAACTTATAGAACAAAATTAGTTATTTTAGGGTTTTCAATTTTAAACTATTAACAAAATACTTATCTTCATGTATATAACTTATAGAACAGAAGTAGTTAATTTAGAGTTTTTAATTTTAAACTATTAACAAAATGCAGATCTTCAAGTAAATAACTTATAGAACAAAAGTAGTTATTTTAGGGTTTTCAATTTTAAACTATTAGCAAAATTCTGATCTTCAAGTAAATAACTTAAGGAACTAAAGTATTAGTTAGAAGATTTTGATTTTAAATTGCTACAAAATTCTGTTCTTCAAGTAAATAACTTATAGAACAAAAGTAGTTATTTTAGAGTTTTCAATTTTAAACTATTAACATCATTCTGATCTTCAAGTAAATAACTTATAGAACAGAAGTAGTTAATTTAGAGTTTTTAATGTTAAACTATTAACAAAATGCAAATCTTCAAGTAAATAACTTATAGAACAAAAGTAGTTATATTAGGGTTTTCAATTTTAAACTATTAACAAAATTCTGATCTTCAAGTAAATAACTTAAAGAACTAAAGTATTAGTTAGAAGATTTTGATTTTAAATTGCTACAAAATTCTGTTCTTCACGTAAATAACTTATAGAACAAAAGTAGTTATTTTAGAGTTTTCAATTTTAAACTATTAACAAAATTCTGATCTTCAAGTAAATAACTTATAGAATAGAAGTAGTTAATTTAGAGCTTTTAATTTTAAACTATTAACAAAATGCAGATCTTCAAGTAAATAACTTATAGAACAAAAGTAGTTATTTTAGAGTTTTCTATTTTAAACTATTAACAACATTCTGATCTTCAAGTAAATAACTTATAGAACAGAAGTAGTTAATTTAGAGTTTTTAATTTTAAACTATTAACAAAATGCAGATCTTCAAGTAAATAACTTATAGAACAAAAATAGTTATTTTAGGGTTTTCAATTTTAAACTATTAACAAAATTCTGATCTTTAAGTAAACAACTTAAAGTATTAGTTTTAGTTTAGTTTAGTTTAGTATTAGTTTAAAGATCTCGATTTTAAATTGTCTACAAATTTCTGTTCTTTAAGTAAAAAACTAAAAGAACAAAAGTAGTTAGTTTATAGCTTTAATTAGAAACTATTAACAAAATACTGATTTTCAAATAAATAACTTATAGACCAGAAGTAGTTAACTTAGAGTTTTTAATTTTAAACTATTAACAAAATGCTGATCTTCAAGTAAATAACTTATAGAACAGAAGTAGTTAATTTAGAGTTTTTAATTTTAAACTAATAACAAAATGCAGATCTTCAAGTAAATAACTTATAGAACAAAAGTAATTATTTTAGGGTTTTCAATTTTAAAATATTAACAAAATTCTGATCTTCAAGTAAATAACTTATAGAACAGAAGTAGTTAATTTAGAGTTTTTAATATTAAACTATTAACAAAATCTAGATCTTCAAGTAAATAACTTATAGCACAAACGTAGTTATTTTAGTATTTTCAATTTTGAACTATTAACAAAATTCTGATCTTCAAGTAAATAACTTAAAGAACTAAAGTATTAGTTTGAAGATTTTGATTTTAAATTGTCTACATATTTCTGTTCTTTAAGTAAATAACTAAAGGAACAAAAGTAGTTAGATTATAGCTTTAATTTTAAACTATTAACAAAATGCAGATCTTCAAGTAAATAACTTATAGAACAAAAGTAGATATTTTAGGGTTTTCAATTTTAAACTATTAAAAAAATTCTGATCTTCCAGTAAATAACTTAAAAAACTAAAGTATTAGTGTGAAGATTTCGATTTTAAATTGTCTACAAATTTCTGTTCTTTAAGTAAATAACTAAAAGAACAAAAGTAGTTAGTTTATAGCTTTAATTTTAAACTATTAACAAAATATTTTTTATTAACTTATAGAACAGAAGTAGTTAATTTAGAGTTTTTAATTTTAAACTATTAACAAAATCTAGATCTTCAAGTAAATAACTTATAGCACAAACGTAGTTATTTTAGTATTTTCAATTTTGAACTATTAACAAAATTCTGATCTTCAAGTAAATAACTTAAAGAACTAAAGTATTAGTTTGAAGATTTTGATTTTAAATTGTCTACATATTTCTGTTCTTTAAGTAAATAACTAAAAGAACAAAAGTAGTTAGATTATAGCTTTAATTTTAAACTATTAACAAAATGCAGATCTTCAAGTAAATAACTTATAGAACAAAAGTAGATATTTTAGGGTTTTCAATTTTAAACTATTAAAAAAATTCTGATCTTCCAGTAAATAACTTAAAGAACTAAAGTATTAGTGTGAAGATTTCGATTTTAAATTGTCTACAAATTTCTGTTCTTTAAGTAAATAACTAAAAGAACAAAAGTAGTTAGTTTATAGCTTTAATTTTAAACTATTAACAAAATATTGATTTTCAAGTAAATAACTTATAGAACAGAAATAGTTAATTTAGAGTTTTTAATTTTAAACTATTAACAAAATGCAGATCTTCAAGTAATTAACTTATAGAACAAAAGTAGTTATTTTAGGGTTTTCAATTTTAAACTATTAACAAAATTCTTATCTTCAAGTAATTAACTTATAGAACAGAAGTTGTTAATTTAGAGTTTTTAATTTTAAACTATTAACAAAATCCAGATCTTCAATTAATTAACTTATAGAACAAACGTAGTCATTTTAGTATTTTCAATTTTGAACTATTAACAAAATTCTGATCTTCAAGTAAATAACTTAAAGAACTAAAGTATTAGTTTGAAGATTTTGATTTTAAATTGTCTACATATTTCTGTTCTTTAAGTAAATAACTAAAGGAACAAAAGTAGTTAGATTATAGCTTTAATTTTAAACTATTAACAAAATGCAGATCTTCAAGTAAATAACTTATAGAACAAAAGTAGATATTTTAGGGTTTTCAATTTTAAACTATTAAAAAAATTCTGATCTTCCAGTAAATAACTTAAAAAACTAAAGTATTAGTGTGAAGATTTCGATTTTAAATTGTCTACAAATTTCTGTTCTTTAAGTAAATAACTAAAAGAACAAAAGTAGTTAGTTTATAGCTTTAATTTTAAACTATTAACAAAATATTTTTTATTAACTTATAGAACAGAAGTAGTTAATTTAGAGTTTTTAATTTTAAACTATTAACAAAATCTAGATCTTCAAGTAAATAACTTATAGCACAAACGTAGTTATTTTAGTATTTTCAATTTTGAACTATTAACAAAATTCTGATCTTCAAGTAAATAACTTAAAGAACTAAAGTATTAGTTTGAAGATTTTGATTTTAAATTGTCTACATATTTCTGTTCTTTAAGTAAATAACTAAAAGAACAAAAGTAGTTAGATTATAGCTTTAATTTTAAACTATTAACAAAATGCAGATCTTCAAGTAAATAACTTATAGAACAAAAGTAGATATTTTAGGGTTTTCAATTTTAAACTATTAAAAAAATTCTGATCTTCCAGTAAATAACTTAAAGAACTAAAGTATTAGTGTGAAGATTTCGATTTTAAATTGTCTACAAATTTCTGTTCTTTAAGTAAATAACTAAAAGAACAAAAGTAGTTAGTTTATAGCTTTAATTTTAAACTATTAACAAAATATTGATTTTCAAGTAAATAACTTATAGAACAGAAATAGTTAATTTAGAGTTTTTAATTTTAAACTATTAACAAAATGCAGATCTTCAAGTAATTAACTTATAGAACAAAAGTAGTTATTTTAGGGTTTTCAATTTTAAACTATTAACAAAATTCTTATCTTCAAGTAATTAACTTATAGAACAGAAGTTGTTAATTTAGAGTTTTTAATTTTAAACTATTAACAAAATCCAGATCTTCAATTAAATAACTTATAGAACAAACGTAGTCATTTTAGTATTTTCAATTTTGAACTATTAACAAAATTCTGATCTTCAAGTAAATAACTTAAAGAACTAAAGTATTAGTTTGAAGATTTTGATTTTAAATTGTCTACATATTTCTGTTCTTTAAGTAAATAACTAAAAGAACAAAAGTAGTTAGATTATAGCTTTAATTTTAAACTATTAACAAAATGCAGATCTTCAAGTAAATAATTTATAGAACAAAAGTAGTTATTTTAGGGTTTTCAATTTGAAACTATTAGCAAAATTCTGATCTTCAAGTAAATAACTTAAAGAACTAAAGTATTAGTTAGAAGATTTTGATTTTACATTGCTACAAAATTCTGTTCTTCAAGTAAATAACTTATAGAACAAAAGTAGTTATTTTAGAGTCTTCAATTTTAAACTATTACCAATATTCTGATCTTCAAGTAAATAACTTATAGAACAGAAGTAGTTAATTTAGAGTTTTTAATTTTAAACTATTAACAAAATGCAGATCTTCAAGTAAATAACTTATAGAACAAAAGTAGTTATTTTAGGGTTTTCAATTTTAAACTATTAACAAAATACTGATCTTCATGTAAATAACTTATAGAACAGAAGTAGTTAATTTAGAGTTTTTAATTTTAAACTATTAACAAAATGCAGATCTTCAAGTAAATAACTTATAGAACAAAAGTAGTTATTTTAGGGTTTTCAAATTTAACTATTAACAAAATTCTGATCTTCAAGTAAATAACTTAAGGAACTAAAGTATTAGTTAGAAGATTTTGATTTTAAATTGCTACAAAATTCTGTTCTACAAGTAAATAACTTATAGAACAAAAGTAGTTATTTTAGAGTTTTCAATTTTAAACTATTAACAATATTCTGATCTTCAAGTAAATAACTTATAGAACAGAAGTAGTTATTTTAGGGTTTTCAATTTTAAACTATTAACAAAATACTGATCTTCATGTAAATAACTTATAGAACAGAAGTAGTTAATTTAGAGTTTTTAATTTTAAACTATTAACAAAATGCAGATCTTCAAGTAAATAACTTATAGAACAAAAGTAGTTATTTTAGGGTTTTCAATTTTAAACTATCAGCAAAATTCTGATCTTCAAGTAAATAACTTAAAGAACTAAAGTATTAGTTAGAAGATTTTGATTTTACATTGCTACAAAATTCTGTTCTTCAAGTAAATAACTTATAGAACAAAAGTAGTTATTTTATAGTTTTCAATTTTAAACTATTAACAATATTCTGATCTTCAAGTAAATAACTTATAGAACAGAAGTAGTTAATTTATAGTTTTTAATTTTAAACTATTAACAAAATGCAGATCTTCAAGTAAATAACTTATAGAACAAAAGTAGTTAATTTAGAGTTTTTAATTTTAAACTATTAACAAAATTCTGATCTTCAAGTAAATAACTTAAAGAACTAAAGTTTAGTTAGAAGATTTTGATTTTAAGTTGCTACAAAATTCTGTTCTTCAAGTAAATAACTTATAGAACAAAAGTAGTTATTTTAGGGTTTTCAAATTTATCTATTAACAAAATTCTGATCTTCAAGTAAATAACTTAAGGAACTAAAGTATTAGTTAGAAGATTTTGATTTTAAATTGCTACAAAATTCTGTTCTACAAGTAAATAACTTATAGAACAAAAGTAGTTATTTTAGAGTTTTCAATTTTAAACTATTAACAATATTCTGATCTTCAAGTAAATAACTTATAGAACAGAAGTAGTTATTTTAGGGTTTTCAATTTTAAACTATTAACAAAATACTGATCTTCATGTAAATAACTTATAGAACAGAAGTAGTTAATTTAGAGTTTTTAATTTTAAATTATTAACAAAATGCAGATCTTCAAGTAAATAACTTATAGAACAAAAGTAGTTATTTTAGGGTTTTCAATTTTAAACTATTAGCAAAATTCTGATCTTCAAGTAAATAACTTAAAGAACTAAAGTATTAGTTAGAAGATTTTGATTTTACATTGCTACAAAATTCTGTTCTTCAAGTAAATAACTTATAGAACAAAAGTAGTTATTTTATAGTTTTCAATTTTAAACTATTAACAATATTCTGATCTTCAAGTAAATAACTTATAGAACGGAAGTAGTTAATTTATAGTTTTTAATTTTAAACTATTACCAAATTCTGATCTTCAAGTAAATAACTTATAGAACAAAAATAGTTATTTTAGGGTTTTCAATTTTAAACTATTAACAAAATACTGATCTTCATGTAAATAACTTATAACACAGAAGTAGTTAATTTAGAGTTTTTAATTTTAAACTATTAACAAAATGCAGATCTTCAAGTAAATAACTTATAGAACAAAAGTAGTTATTTTAGGGTTTTCAAATTTATCTATTAACAAAATTCTGATCTTCAAGTAAATAACTTAAGGAACTAAAGTATTAGTTAGAAGATTTTGATTTTAAATTGCTACAAAATTCTGTTCTACAAGTAAATAACTTATAGAACAAAAGTAGTTATTTTAGAGTTTTCAATTTTAAACTATTAACAATATTCTGATCTTCAAGTAAATAACTTATAGAACAGAAGTAGTTATTTTAGGGTTTTCAATTTTAAACTATTAACAAAATACTGATCTTCATGTAAATAACTTATAGAACAGAAGTAGTTAATTTAGAGTTTTTAATTTTAAACTATTAACAAAATGCAGATCTTCAAGTAAATAACTTATAGAACAAAAGTAGTTATTTTAGGGTTTTCAATTTTAAACTATTAGCAAAATTCTGATCTTCAAGTAAATAACTTAAAGAACTAAAGTATTAGTTAGAAGATTTTGATTTTACATTGCTACAAAATTCTGTTCTTCAAGTAAATAACTTATAGAACAAAAGTAGTTATTTTATAGTTTTCAATTTTAAACTATTAACAATATTCTGATCTTCAAGTAAATAACTTATAGAACGGAAGTAGTTAATTTATAGTTTTTAATTTTAAACTATTAACAAAATGCAGATCTTCAAGTAAATAACTTATAGAACAAAAGTAGTTAATTTAGAGTTTTTAATTTTAAACTATTAACAAAATTCTGATCTTCAAGTAAATAACTTAAAGAACTAAAGTTTAGTTAGAAGATTTTGATTAAAAGTTGCTACAAAATTCTGTTCTTCAAGTAAATAACTTATAGAACAAAAGTAGTTATTTTAGAGTCTTCAATTTTAAACTATTAACAATATTCTGATCTTCAAGTAAATAACTTATAGAACAGAAGTAGTTAATTTAGAGTTTTTAATTTTAAACTATTAACAAAATGCAGATCTTCAAGTAAATAACTTATAGAACAAAAGTAGTTATTTTAGAGTTTTCAATTTTAAACTATTAACAAAATACTGATCTTCATGTAAATAACTTATAGAACAGAAGTAGTTAATTTAGAGTTTTTAATTTTAAACTATTAACAAAATGCAGATCTTCAAGTAAATAACTTATAGAACAAAAGTAGCTATTTTAGGGTTTTCAATTTTAAACTATTAACAAAATACTGATCTTCATGTAAATAACTTATAGAACAGAAGTAGTTAATTTAGAGTTTTTAATTTTAAACTATTAGCAAAATTCTGATCTTCAAGTAAATAACTTAAAGAACTAAAGTATTAGTTAGAAGATTTTGATTTTACATTGCTACAAAATTCTGTTCATCAAGTAAATAACTTATAGAACAAAAGTAGTTATTTTAGAGTCTTCAATTTTAAACTATTAACAATATTCTGATCTTCAAGTAAATAACTTATAGAACAGAAGTAGTTAATTTAGAGTTTTTAATTTTAAACTATTAACAAAATGCAGATCTTCAAGTAAATAACTTATAGAACAAAAGTAGTTATATTAGGGTTTTCAATTTTAAACTATTAACAAAATACTGATCTTCATGTAAATAACTTATAGAACAGAAGTAGTTATTTTAGGGTTTTCAATTTTAAACTATTAGCAAAATTCTGATCTTCAAGTAAATAACTTAAAGAACTAAAGTATTAGTTAGAAGATTTTGATTTTACATTGCTACAAAATTCTGTTCTTCAAGTAAATAACTTATAGAACAAAAGTAGTTATTTTAGAGTTTTCAATTTTAAACTATTAACAAAATTCTGATCCTCAAGTAAATAACTTAAAGAACTAAAGTTTAGTTAGAAGATTTTGATTTTAAGTTGCTACAAAATTCTGTTCTTCAAGTAAATAACTTATAGAACAAAAGTAGTTATTTTAGAGTTTTCAATTTTAAACTATTAACAAAATTCTGATCTTCAAGTAAATAACTTATAGAACAGAAGTAGTTAATTTAGAGTTTTTAATTTTAAACTACTAACAAAATGCAGATCTTCAAGTAAATAACTTATAGAACAAAATTAGTTATTTTAGGGTTTTCAATTTTAAACTATTATAAAATTCTGATCTTCAAGTAAATAACTTAAAGAACTAAAGTATTAGTTAAAAGATTTCGACTTTACATTGCTACAAAATTCTGTTCTTTAACTTGATAACTTATAGAACAAAAGTAGTTATTTTAGGGTTTTAAATTTTAAACTATTAACAAAATTCTGATCTTCAAGTAAATAACTTAAGGAACTAAAGTATTAGTTAGAAGATTTTGATTTTAAATTGCTACAAAATTCTGTTCTACAAGTAATTAACTTATAGAACTAAAGTAGTTATTTTAGAGTTTTCAATTTTAAACTATTAACAATATTCTGATCTTCAATTAAATAACTTATAGAACAAAAGTAGTTATTTTAGGGTTTTCAATTTTAAACTATTAACAAAATTCTTATCTTCAAGTAAATAACTTATAGAACAGAAGTTGTTAATTTAGAGTTTTTAATTTTAAACTATTAACAAAATCCAGATCTTCAATTAAATAACTTATAGAACAAACGTAGTCATTTTAGTATTTTCAATTTTGAACTATTAACAAAATTCTGATCTTCAAGTAAATAACTTATAGAACAAAAGTAGTTATTTTAGAGTTTTTAATTTTAAACTATTAACAAAATCCAGATCTTCAATTAAATAACTAATAGAACAAAAGTAGTTAGATTATAGCTTTAATTTTAAACTATTAACAAAATGCAGATCTTCAAGTAAATAACTTATAGAACAAAAGTAGTTATTTTAGGGTTTTCAATTTTAAACTATTAGCAAAATTCTGATCTTCAAGTAAATAACTTAAAGAACTAAAGTATTAGTTAGAAGATTTTGATTTTACATTGCTACAAAATTCTGTTCTTCAAGTAAATAACTTATAGAACAAAAGTAGTTATTTTATAGTTTTCAATTTTAAACTATTAACAATATTCTGATCTTCAAGTAAATAACTTATAGAACAGAAGTAGTTAATTTATAGTTTTTAATTTTAAACTATTAACAAAATGCAGATCTTCAAGTAAATAACTTATAGAACAAAAGTAGTTAATTTAGAGTTTTTAATTTTAAACTATTAACAAAATTCTGATCTTCAAGTAAATAACTTAAAGAACTAAAGTTTAGTTAGAAGATTTTGATTTTAAGTTGCTACAAAATTCTGTTCTTCAAGTAAATAACTTATAGAACAAAAGTAGTTATTTTAGAGTCTTCAATTTTAAACTATTAACAATATTCTGATCTTCAAGTAAATAACTTATAGAACAAAAGTAGTTAATTTAGAGTTTTTAATTTTAAACTATTAACAAAATGCAGATCTTCAAGTAAATAACTTATAGAACAAAAGTAGTTATTTTAGAGTTTTCAATTTTAAACTATTAACAAAATACTGATCTTCATGTAAATAACTTATAGAACAGAAGTAGTTAATTTAGAGTTTTTAATTTTAAACTATTAACAAAATGCAGATCTTCAAGTAAATAACTTATAGAACAAAAGTAGCTATTTTAGGGTTTTCAATTTTAACTATTAACAAAATTCTGATCTTCAAGTAAATAACTTAAGGAACTAAAGTATTAGTTAGAAGATTTTGATTTTAAATTGCTACAAAATTCTGTTCTACAAGTAAATAACTTATAGAACAAAAGTAGTTATGTTAGGGTTTTCAATTTTAAACTATTAACAATATTATGATCTTCAAGTAAATAACTTATAGAACAGAAGTAGTTATTTTAGGGTTTTCAATTTTAAACTATTAACAAAATACTGATCTTCATGTAAATAACTTATAGAACAGAAGTAGTTAATTTAGAGTTTTTAATTTTAAACTATTAACAAAATGCAGATCTTCAAGTAAATAACTTATAGAACAAAAGTAGTTATTTTAGGGTTATCAATTTTAAACTATTAGCAAAATTCTGATCTTCAAGTAAATAACTTAAAGAACTAAAGTATTAGTTAGAAGATTTTGATTTTACATTGCTACAAAATTCTGTTCATCAAGTAAATAACTTATAGAACAAAAGTAGTTATTTTAGAGTCTTCAATTTTAAACTATTAACAATATTCTGATCTTCAAGTAAATAACTTATAGAACAGAAGTAGTTAATTTAGAGTTTTTAATTTTAAACTATTAACAAAATGCAGATCTTCAAGTAAATAACTTATAGAACAAAAGTAGTTATATTAGGGTTTTCAATTTTAAACTATTAAAAAAATACTGATCTTCATGTAAATAACTTATAGAACAGAAGTAGTTAATTTAGAGTTTTTAATTTTAAACTATTAACAAAATGCAGATCTTCACGTAAATAACTTATAGAACAGAAGTAGTTATTTTAGGGTTTTCAATTTTAAACTATTAGCAAAATTCTGATCTTCAAGTAAATAACTTAAAGAACTAAAGTATTAGTTAGAAGATTTTGATTTTACATTGCTACAAAATTCTGTTCTTCAAGTAAATAACTTATAGAACAAAAGTAGTTATTTTAGAGTTTTCAATTTTAAACTATTAACAATATTCTGATCTTCAAGTAAATAACTTATAGAACAAAAGTAGTTAATTTAGAGTTTTTAATTTTAAACTATTAACAAAATTCTGATCTTCAAGTAAATAACTTAAAGAACTAAAGTTTAGTTAGAAGATTTTGATTTTAAGTTGCTACAAAATTCTGTTCTTCAAGTAAATAACTTATAGAACAAAAGTAGTTATTTTAGAGTTTTCAATTTTAAACTATTAACAAAATTCTGATCTTCAAGTAAATAACTTATAGAACAGAAGTAGTTAATTTAGAGTTTTTAATTTTAAACTACTAACAAAATGCAGATCTTCAAGTAAATAACTTATAGAACAAAATTAGTTATTTTAGGGTTTTCAATTTTAAACTATTATAAAATTATGATCTTCAAGTAAATAACTTAAAGAACTAAAGTATTAGTTAAAAGATTTCGACTTTACATTGCTACAAAATTCCGTTCTTTAACTAGATAACTTATAGAACAAAAGTAGTTATTTTAGGGTTTTAAATTTTAAACTATTAACAAAATTCTGATCTTCAAGTAAATAACTTAAGGAACTAAAGTATTAGTTAGAAGATTTTGATTTTAAATTGCTACAAAATTCTGTTCTACAAGTAAATAACTTATAGAACTAAAGTAGTTATTTTAGAGTTTTCAATTTTAAACTATTAACAATATTCTGATCTTCAATTAACTAACTTATAGAACAAAAGTAGTTATTTTAGGGTTTTCAATTTTAAACTATTAACAAAATTCTTATCTTCAAGTAAATAACTTATAGAACAGAAGTTGTTAATTTAGAGTTTTTAATTTTAAACTATTAACAAAATCCAGATCTTCAATTAAATAACTTATAGAACAAACGTAGTCATTTTAGTATTTTCAATTTTGAACTATTAACAAAATTCTGATCTTCAAGTAAATAACTTATAGAACAGAAGTAGTTAATTTAGAGTTTTTAATTTTAAACTATTAACAAAATGCAGATCTTCAAGTAAATAACTTATAGAACAAAAGTAGTTATTTTAGGGTTTTCAATTTTAAACTATTAACAAAATACTGATCTTCATGTAAATAACTTATAGAACAGAAGTAGTTAATTTAGAGTTTTTAATTTTAAACTATTAACAAAATGCAGATCTTCAAGTAAATAACTTATAGAACAAAAGTAGTTATTTTAGGGTTTTCAATTTTAAACTATTAACAAAATTCTGATCTTCAAGTAAATAACTTAAGGAACTAAAGTATTAGTTAGAAGATTTTGATTTTAAATTGCTACAAAATTATGTTCTACAAGTAAATAACTTATAGAACAAAAGTAGTTATTTTAGAGTCTTCAATTTTAAACTATTAACAATATTCTGATCTTCAAGTAAATAACTTATAGAACAGAAGTAGTTAATTTAGAGTTTTTAATTTTAAACTATTAACAAAATGCAGATCTTCAAGTAAATAACTTATAGAACAAAAGTAGTTATATTAGGGTTTTCAATTTTAAACTATTAACAAAATACTGATCTTCATGTAAATAACTTATAGAACAGAAGTAGTTAATTTAGAGTTTTTAATTTTAAACTATTAACAAAATGCAGATCTTCACGTAAATAACTTATAGAACAGAAGTAGTTATTTTAGGGTTTTCAATTTTAAACTATTAGCAAAATTCTGATCTTCAAGTAAATAACTTAAAGAACTAAAGTATTAGTTAGAAGATTTTGATTTTACATTGCTACAAAATTCTGTTCTTCAAGTAAATAACTTATAGAACAAAAGTAGTTATTTTAGAGTTTTCAATTTTAAACTATTAACAATATTCTGATCTTCAAGTAAATAACTTATAGAACAAAAGTAGTTAATTTAGAGTTTTTAATTTTAAACTATTAACAAAATTCTGATCTTCAAGTAAATAACTTAAAGAACTAAAGTTTAGTTAGAAGATTTTGATTTTAAGTTGCTACAAAATTCTGTTCTTCAAGTAAATAACTTATAGAACAAAAGTAGTTATTTTAGAGTTTTCAATTTTAAACTATTAACAAAATTCTGATCTTCAAGTAAATAACTTATAGAACAGAAGTAGTTAATTTAGAGTTTTTAATTTTAAACTACTAACAAAATGCAGATCTTCAAGTAAATAACTTATAGAACAAAATTAGTTATTTTAGGGTTTTCAATTTTAAACTATTATAAAATTATGATCTTCAAGTAAATAACTTAAAGAACTAAAGTATTAGTTAAAAGATTTCGACTTTACATTGCTACAAAATTCCGTTCTTTAACTAGATAACTTATAGAACAAAAGTAGTTATTTTAGGGTTTTAAATTTTAAACTATTAACAAAATTCTGATCTTCAAGTAAATAACTTAAGGAACTAAAGTATTAGTTAGAAGATTTTGATTTTAAATTGCTACAAAATTCTGTTCTACAAGTAAATAACTTATAGAACTAAAGTAGTTATTTTAGAGTTTTCAATTTTAAACTATTAACAATATTCTGATCTTCAATTAACTAACTTATAGAACAAAAGTAGTTATTTTAGGGTTTTCAATTTTAAACTATTAACAAAATTCTTATCTTCAAGTAAATAACTTATAGAACAGAAGTTGTTAATTTAGAGTTTTTAATTTTAAACTATTAACAAAATCCAGATCTTCAATTAAATAACTTATAGAACAAACGTAGTCATTTTAGTATTTTCAATTTTGAACTATTAACAAAATTCTGATCTTCAAGTAAATAACTTATAGAACAGAAGTAGTTAATTTAGAGTTTTTAATTTTAAACTATTAACAAAATGCAGATCTTCAAGTAAATAACTTATAGAACAAAAGTAGTTATTTTAGGGTTTTCAATTTGAAACTATTAGCAAAATTCTGATCTTCAAGTAAATAACTTATAGAACAGAAGTAGTTAATTTAGAGTTTTTAATTTTAAACTATTAACAAAATGCAGATCGTCAAGTAAATAACTTATAGAACAAAAGTAATTATTTTAGGGTTTTCAATTTTAAACTATTAACAATATTCTGATCTTCAAGTAAATAACTTATAGAACAGAAGTGGTTAATTTAGAGTTTTTAATTTTAAACTATTAACAAAATGCAGATCTTCAAGTAAATAACTTATAGAACAAAAGTAATTATTTTAGGGTTTTCAATTTTAAACTATTAACAATATTCTGATCTTCAAGTAAATAACTTATAGAACAGAAGTGGTTAATTTAGAGTTTTTAATTTTAAGCTATTAACAAAATGCAGATCTTCAAGTAAATAACTTATAGAAACTAAATAGTTATTTTAGGGTTTTCAATTTTAAACTATTAACAAAATACTGATCTTCATGAAATTAACTTATAGAACAGAAGTAGTTAATTTAGAGTTTTTAATTTTATACTATTAACAAAATGCAGATCTTCAAGTAAATAACTTATAGAACAAAAATAGTTATTTTAGGGTTTTCAATTTTAAACTATTAACAAAATTCTGATCTTCAAGTAAATAACTTAAAGAACTAAAGTATTAGTTTGAAGATCTCAATTTTAAATTGTCTACAAATTTCTGTTCTTTAAGTAAAAAACTAAAAGAACAAAAGTAGTTAGTTTATAGCTTTAATTTGAAACTATTAACAAAATACTGATTTTCAAATAAATAACTTATAGACCAGAAGTAGTTAACTTAGAGTTTTTAATTTTAAACTATTAACAAAATGCTGATCTTCAAGTAAATAACTTATAGAACAGAAGTAGTTAATTTAGAGTTTTTAATTTTAAACTAATAACAAAATGCAGATCTTCAAGTAAATAACCTATAGAACAAAAGTAATTATTTTAGGGTTTTAAATTTTAAACTATTAACAAAATTCTGATCTTCAAGTAAATAACTTATAGAACAGAAGTAGTTAATTTAGAGTTTTTAATTTTAAACTATTAACAAAATCTAGATCTTCAAGTAAATAACTTATAGAACAAACGTAGTTATTTTAGTATTTTCAATTTTGAACTATTAACAAAATTCTGATCTTCAAGTAAATAACTTAAAGAACTAAAGTATTAGTTTGAAGATTTTGATTTTAAATTGTCTACATATTTCTGTTCTTTAAGTAATTAACTAAAAGAACAAAAGTAGTTAGATTATAGCTTTAATTTTAAACTATTAACAAAATGCAGATCTTCAAGTAAATAACTTATAGAACAAAAGAAGTTATTTTAGGGTTGTCAATTTTAAACTATTAACAAAATTCTGATCTTCATGTAAATAACTTATAGAACAGAAGTAGTTAATTTAGAGTTTTTAATTTTAAACTATTAACAAAATGCAGATCTTCAAGTAAATAACTTATAGAACAAAAGTAGATATTTTAGGGTTTTCAATTTTAAACTATTAACAAAATTCTGATCTTCAAGTAAATAACTTAAAGAACTAAAGTATTAGTGTGAACATTTCGATTTTAAATTGTCTACAAATTTCTGTTCTTTAAGTAAATAACTAAAAGAACAAAAGTAGATAGTTTATTGGTTTAATTTTAAACTGTTAACAAAATACTGATTTTCAAGTAAATAACTTATAGACCAGAAGTAGTTAATTTAGAGTTTTTAATTTTAAACTATTAACAAAATGCAGATCTTCAAGTAAATAACTTATAGAACAAAAGTAGTTATTTTAGGGTTTTCAATTTTAAACTATTAACAAAATTCTGATCTTCATGTAAATAACTTATAGAAGAGAAGTAGTTAATTTATAGTTTTTAATTTTAAAATATTACCAAATGCAGATCTTCAAGTAAATAACTTATAGAACAAAAGTAGTTATTTTAGGGTTTTCAATTTTAAACTATTAACAAAATGCAGATCTTCAAGTAAATAACTTATAGAACAAAAGTAGTTATTTTAGGGTTTTCAATTTTAAACTATTAACAAAATTCTGATCTTCAAGTAAATAACTTAAGGAATCAAAGTATTAATTTGAAGATTATGATTTTAAATTGTCTACATAATTCTGTTCTTTAAGTAATTAACTAAAAGAACAAAAGTAGTTAGATTATAGCTTTAATTTTAAACTATTAACAAAATGCAGATCTTCAAGTAAATAACTTATAGAACAAGAGAAGTTATTTTAAGGTTTTCAATATTAAACTATTAACAAAATTCTGATCTTCATGTAAATAACTTATAGAACAGAAGTAGTTAATTTAGAGTTTTTAATTTTAAACTATTAACAAAATGCAGATCTTCAAGTAAATAACTTAAAGAACTAAAGTATTAGTGTGAAGATTTCGATTTTAAATTGTCTACAAATTTCTGTTCTTTAAGTAAATAACATATAGAACAGAAGTAGTTAATTTAGAGTTTTTAATTTTAAACTATTAACAAAATGCAGATCTTCAAGTAAATAACTTATAGAACAAAAGTAGTTATTTTAGGGTTTTCAATTTTAAACTATTAGCAAAATTCTGATCTTCAAGTAAATAACTTAAAGAACTAAAGTATTAGTTAGAAGATTTTGATTTTACATTGCTACACAATTCTGTTCTTCAAGTAAATAACTTATAGAACAAAGGTAGTTATTTTAGAGTTTTCAATTTTAAACTATTAACAAAATTCTGATCTTCATGTAAATAACTTATAGAATAGAAGTAGTTAATTTAGAGTTTTTAATTTTAAGCTATTAACAAAATTCTGATCTTCAAGTAAATAACTTAAGGAACTAAAGTATTAGTTAGAAGATTTTGATTTTAAATTGCTACAAAATTCTGTTCTTCAAGTAAATAACTTATAGAACAAAAGTAGTTATTTTAGAGTTTTCAATTTTAAACTATTAACAACATTCTGATCTTCAAGTAAATAACTTATAGAACAGAAGTAGTTAATTTAGAGTTTTTAATTTTAAACTATTAACAAAATGCAGATCTTCAAGTAAATAACTTAAAGAACTAAAGTATTAGTTTGAAGATCTCGATTTTAATTTGTCTACAAATTTCTGTTCTTTAAGTAAAAAACTAAAAGAACAAAAGTAGTTAGTTTATAGCTTTAATTTGAAACTATTAACAAAATAGTGATTTTCAAATAAATAACTTATAGACCAGAAGTAGTTAACTTAGAGTTTTTAATTTTAAACTATTATCAAAATGCTGAATTTCAAGTAAATAACTTATAGAACAGAAGTAGTTAATTTAGAGTTTTTAATTTTAAAATAATAACAAAATGCAGATCTTCAAGTAAATAACTTATAGAACAAAAGTAATTATTTTAGGGTTTTCAATTTTAAACTATTAACAATATTCTGATCTTCAAGTAAATCACTTATAGAACAGAAGTGGTTAATTTAGAGTTTTTAATTTTAAACTAATAACAAAATGCAGATCTTCAAGAAAAATAACTTATAGAAACAAAATAGTTATTTTAGGGTTTTCAATTTTAAACTATTAACAAAATACTGATCTTCATGAAATTAACTTATAGAACAGAAGTAGTTAATTTAGAGTTTTTAATTTTATACTATTAACAAAATGCAGATCTTCAAGTAAATAACTTATAGAACAAAAGTAGTTATTTTAGGGTTTTCAATTTTAAACTATTAACAAAATTCTGATCTACAAGTAAATAACTTAAGGAACTAAAGTATTAGTTAGAAGATTTTGATTTTAAATTGCTACAAAATTCTGTTCTACAAGTAAATAACTTATAGAACAAAAGTAGTTATTTTAGAGTTTTCAATTTTAAACTATTAACAATATTCTGATCTTCAAGTAAATAACTTATAGAACAGAAGTAGTTAATTTAGAGTTTTTAATTTTAAACAACTTCAAGCGAACGACCAAAAAGTACCTCACAAAATCGGCCTTCTAGAGCGTGGAAGAGTTCATGCAAAGTACCCATACAGATCTCCTACAAGAATGAGTCGGAAAGTCTTAATATTTTTTCTTTACATTACTTATATGTACATGACTTTGATCAATTATGTTCTCCGAAATGACGTGTGTAAACACTTTTGTGTACTAAACACCAATAAAGCCTATTATTATTATTATTATTATTATTAACAAAATGCAGATCTTCAAGTAAATAACTTATAGAACAAAAATAGTTATTTTAGGGTTTTCAATTTTAAACTATTAACAAAATTCTGATCTTCAAGTAAATAACTTAAAGAACTAAAGTATTAGTTTGAAGATCTCAATTTTAAATTGTCTACAAATTTCTGTTCTTTAAGTAAAAAACTAAAAGAACAAAAGTAGTTAGTTTATAGCTTTAATTTGAAACTATTAACAAAATACTGATTTTCAAATAAATAACTTATAGACCAGAAGTAGTTAACTTAGAGTTTTTAATTTTAAACTATTAACAAAATGCTGATCTTCAAGTAAATAACTTATAGAACAGAAGTAGTTAATTTAGAGTTTTTAATTTTAAACTAATAACAAAATGCAGATCTTCAAGTAAATAACCTATAGAACAAAAGTAATTATTTTAGGGTTTTAAATTTTAAACTATTAACAAAATTCTGATCTTCAAGTAAATAACTTATAGAACAGAAGTAGTTAATTTAGAGTTTTTAATTTTAAACTATTAACAAAATCTAGATCTTCAAGTAAATAACTTATAGAACAAACGTAGTTATTTTAGTATTTTCAATTTTGAACTATTAACAAAATTCTGATCTTCAAGTAAATAACTTAAAGAACTAAAGTATTAGTTTGAAGATTTTGATTTTAAATTGTTTACATATTTCTGTTCTTTAAGTAATTAACTAAAAGAACAAAAGTAGTTAGATTATAGCTTTAATTTTAAACTATTAACAAAATGCAGATCTTCAAGTAAATAACTTAAAGAACAAAAGAAGTTATTTTAGGGTTGTCAATTTTAAACTATTAACAAAATTCTGATCTTCATGTAAATAACTTATTAAACAGAAGTAGTTAATTTAGAGTTTTTAATTTTAAACTATTAACAAAATGCAGATCTTCAAGAAAATAACTTATAGAACAAAAGTAGAACAAAAGTAGTTAGTTTATTGCTTTAATTTTAAACTGTTAACAAAATACTGATTTTCAAGTAAATAACTTATAGACCAGAAGTAGTTAATTTAGAGTTTTTAATTTTAAACTATTAACAAAATGCAGATCTTCAAGTAAATAACTTATAGAACAAAAGTAGTTATTTTAGGGTTTTCAATTTTAAACTATTAACAAAATTCTGATCTTCATGTAAATAACTTATAGAACAGAAGTAGTTAATTTAGAGTTTTTAATTTTAAAATATTACCAAATGCAGATCTTCAAGTAAATAACTTATAGAACAGAAGTAGTTAATTTAGAGTTTTTAATTTTAAACTATTAACAAAATGCAGATCTTCAAGTAAATAACTTATAGAACAAAAGTAGTTATTTTAGGGTTTTCAATTTTAAACTATTAACAAAATTCTGATCTTCAAGTAAATAACTTAAGGAATCAAAGTATTAGTTTGAAGATTATGATTTTAAATTGTCTACATAATTCTGTTCTTTAAGTAATTAACTAAAAGAACAAAAGTAGTTAGATTGTAGCTTTAATTTTAAACTATTAACAAAATGCAGATCTTCAAGTAAATAACTTATAGAACAAGAGAAGTTATTTTAAGGTTTTCAATATTAAACTATTAACAAAATTCTGATCTTCATGTAAATAACTTATAGAACAGAAGTAGTTAATTTAGAGTTTTTAATTTTAAACTATTAACAAAATGCAGATCTTCAAGTAAATAACTTAAAGAACTAAAGTATTAGTGTGAAGATTTCGATTTTAAATTGTCTACAAATTTCTGTTCTTTAAGTAAATAACATATAGAACAGAAGTAGTTAATTTAGAGTTTTTAATTTTAATCTATTAACAAAATGCAGATCTTCAAGTAAATAACTTATAGAACAAAAGTAGTTATTTTAGGGTTTTCAATTTTAAACTATTAGCAAAATTCTGATCTTCAAGTAAATAACTTAAAGAACTAAAGTATTAGTTAGAAGATTTTGATTTTACATTGCTACACAATTCTGTTCTTCAAGTAAATAACTTATAGAACAAAGGTAGTTATTTTAGAGTTTTCAATTTTAAACTATTAACAAAATTCTGATCTTCATGTAAATAACTTATAGAACAGAAGTAGTTAATTTAGAGTTTTTAATTTTAAGCTATTAACAAAATTCTGATATTCAAGTAAATAACTTAAGGAACTAAAGTATTAGTTAGAAGATTTTGATTTTAAATTGCTATAAAATTCTGTTCTTCAAGTAAATAACTTATAGAACATAAGTAGTTATTTTAGAGTTTTCAATTTTAAACTATTAACAACATTCTGATCTTCAAGTAAATAACTTATAGAACAGAAGTAGTTAATTTAGAGTTTTTAATTTTAAACTATTAACAAAATGCAGATCTTCAAGTAAATAACTTAAAGAACTAAAGTATTAGTTAGAAGATCTCTATTTTAATTTGTCTACAAATTTCTGTTCTTTAAGTAAAAAACTAAAAGAACAAAAGTAGTTAGTTTATAGGTTTAATTTGAAACTATTAACAAAATAGTGATTTTCAAATAAATAACTTATAGACCAGAAGTAGTTAACTTAGAGTTTTTAATTTTAAACTATTATCAAAATGCTGAATTTCAAGTAAATAACTTATAGAACAGAAGTAGTTAATTTAGAGTTTTTAATTTTAAAATAATAACAAAATGCAGATCTTCAAGTAAATAACTTATAGAACAAAAGTAAATATTTTAGGGTTTTCAATTTTAAACTATTAACAATATTCTGATCTTCAAGTAAATCACTTATAGAACAGAAGTGGTTAATTTAGAGTTTTTAATTTTAAACTAATAACAAAATGCAGATCTTCAAGTAAATAACTTATAGAACAAAAGCAATTATTTTAGGGTTTTCAATTTTAAACTATTAGCAAAATTCTAATCTTCAAGTAAATAACTTAAAGAACTAAAGTATTAGTTAGAAGATTTTGATTTTACATTGCTACAAAATTCTGTTCTTCAAGTAAATAACTTATAAAACAAAAGTAGTTATTTTAGAGTTTTCAATTTTAAACTATTAACAGTATTCTGATCTTCAAGTAAATAACTTATAGAACAGAAGTAGTTAATTTAGAGTTTTTAATTTTAAACTATTAACAAAATGCAGATGTTCTAGTAAATAACTTATAGAACAAAAATAGTTATTTTAGGGTTTTCAATTTTAAACTATTAACAAAATACTGATCTTCATAAAATTAACTTATAGAACAGAAGTAGTTAATTTAGAGTTTTTAATTTTATACTAATAACAAAATGCAGATCTTCAAGTAAATAACTTATAGACAAAAGTAGTTATTTTAGGGTTTTCAATTTTAAACTGTTAACAAAATTCTGATCTTCAAGTAAATTACTTAAAGAACTAAAGTATTAGTTAGAAGATTTTGATTTTACATTGCTACACAATTCTGTTCTTCAAGTAAATAACTTATAGAACAAAGGTAGTTATTTTAGAGTTTTCAATTTTAAACTATTAACAATATTCTGATCTTCATGTAAATAACTTATAGAACAGAAGTAGTTAATTTAGAGTTTTTAATTTTAAACTATTAACAAAATGCAGATCTTCAAGTAAATAACTTATAGAACAAAAGTAGTTATTTTAGGGTTTTCAATTTTAAACTATTAACAAAATTCTGATCTTCAAGTAAATAACTTAAGGAATCAAAGTATTAGTTTGAAGATTATGATTTTAAATTGTCTACATAATTCTGTTCTTTAAGTAATTAACTAAAAGAACAAAAGTAGTTAGATTGTAGCTTTAATTTTAAACTATTAACAAAATGCAGATCTTCAAGTAAATAACTTATAGAACAAGAGAAGTTATTTTAAGGTTTTCAATATTAAACTATTAACAAAATTCTGATCTTCATGTAAATAACTTATAGAACTGAAGTAGTTAATTTAGAGTTTTTAATTTTAAACTATTAACAAAATGCAGATCTTCAAGTAAATAACTTAAAGAACTAAAGTATTAGTGTGAAGATTTCGATTTTAAATTGTCTACAAATTTCTGTTCTTTAAGTAAATAACATATAGAACAGAAGTAGTTAATTTAGAGTTTTTAATTTTAAACTATTAACAAAATGCAGATCTTCAAGTAAATAACTTATAGAACAAAAGTAGTTATTTTAGGGTTTTCAATTTTAAACTATTAGCAAAATTCTGATCTTCAAGTAAATAACTTAAAGAACTAAAGTATTAGTTAGAAGATTTTGATTTTACATTGCTACACAATTCTGTTCTTCAAGTAAATAACTTATAGAACAAAGGTAGTTATTTTAGAGTTTTCAATTTTAAACTATTAACAAAATTCTGATCTTCATGTAAATAACTTATAGAACAGAAGTAGTTAATTTAGAGTTTTTAATTTTAAGCTATTAACAAAATTCTGATCTTCAAGTAAATAACTTAAGGAACTAAAGTATTAGTTAGAAGATTTTGATTTTAAATTGCTACAAAATTCTGTTCTTCAAGTAAATAACTTATAGAACAAAAGTAGTTATTTTAGAGTTTTCAATTTTAAACTATTAACAACATTCTGATCTTCAAGTAAATAACTTATAGAACAGAAGTAGTTAATTTAGAGTTTTTAATTTTAAACTATTAACAAAATGCAGATCTTCAAGTAAATAACTTAAAGAACTAAAGTATTAGTTTGAAGATCTCGATTTTAATTTGTCTACAAATTTCTGTTCTTTAAGTAAAAAACTAAAAGAACAAAAGTAGTTAGTTTATAGCTTTAATTTGAAACTATTAACAAAATAGTGATTTTCAAATAAATAACTTATAGACCAGAAGTAGTTAACTTAGAGTTTTTAATTTTAAACTAATATCAAAATGCTGAATTTCAAGTAAATAACTTATAGAACAGAAGTAGTTAATTTAGAGTTTTTAATTTTAAACTAATAACAAAATGCAGATCTTCAAGTAAATAACTTATAGAACAAAAGTAATTATTTTAGGGTTTTCAATTTTAAACTATTAACAATATTCTGATCTTCAAGTAAATAACTTATAGAACAGAAGTGGTTAATTTAGAGTTTTTAATTTTAAACTATTAACAAAATGCAGATCTTCAAGTAAATAACTTATAGAACAAAAATAGTTATTTTAGGGTTTTCAATTTTAAACTATTAGCAAAATTCTAATCTTCAAGTAAATAACTTAAAGAACTAAAGTATTAGTTAGAAGATTTTGATTTTACATTGCTACAAAATTCTGTTCTTCAAGTAAATAACTTATAAAACAAAAGTAGTTATTTTAGAGTTTTTAATTTTAAACTATTAACAGTATTCTGATCTTCAAGTAAATAACTTATAGAACAGAAGTAGTTAATTTAGAGTTTTTAATTTTAAACTATTAACAAAATTCTGATCTTCAAGTAAATAACTTATAGAACAAAAATAGTTATTTTAGGGTTTTCAATTTTAAACTATTAACAAAATACGGATCTTCATGAAATTAACTTATAGAACAGAAGTAGTTAATTTAGAGTTTTTAATGTTATACTATTAACAAAATGCAGATCTTCAAGTAAATAACTTATAGAACAAAAGTAGTTATTTTAGGGTTTTCAATTTTAAACTATTAACAAAATTCTGATCTTCAAGTAAATAACTTAAGGAACTAAAGTATTAGTTAGAGAATTTTGATTTTAAATTGCTACAAAATTCTGTTCTACAAATAAATAACTTATAGAACAAAAGTAATTATTTTAGGGTTTTCAATTTTAAACTATTAACAATATTCTGATCTTCAAGTAAATAACTTATAGAACAGAAGTGGGTAATTTAGAGTTTTTAATTTTAAACTATTAACAAAATGCAGATCTTTAAGTAAATAACTTATAGAACAAAAGTAGTTATTTTAGGGTTTTCAATTTTAAACTATTAGCAAAATTCAAATCTTCAAGTAAATAACTTAAAGAACTAAAGTATTAGTTAGAAGATTTTGATTTTACATTGCTACAAAATTCTGTTCTTCAAGTAAATAACTTATAAAACAAAAGTAGTTATTTTAGGGTTTTCAATTTTAAACTTATAACAAAATTCTGATCTTCATGTAAATAACTTATAGAACAGAAGTAGTTAATCAAGAGTTTTTAATTTTAAACTATTAACAAAATGCAGATCTTCAAGTAAATAACTTATAGAACAAAAATAGTTATTTTAGGGTTTTCAATTTTAAACTATTAACAAAATTCTGATCTTCATGTAAATAACTTATAGAACAGAAGTAGTTAATTTAGAGTTTTTAATTTTAAGCTATTAACAAAATTCTGATCTTCAAGTAAATAACTTAAGGAACTAAAGTATTAGTTAGAAGATTTTGATTTTAAATTGCTACAAAATTCTGTTCTTCAAGTAAATAACTTATAGAACAAAAGTAGTTATTTTAGAGTTTTCAATTTTAAACTATTAACAACATTCTGATCTTCAAGTAAATAACTTATAGAACAGAAGTAGTTAATTTAGAGTTTTTAATTTTAAACTATTAACAAAATGCAGATCTTCAAGTAAATAACTTAAAGAACTAAACTATTAGTTTGAAGATCTCGATTTTAATTTGTCTACAAATTTCTGTTCTTTAAGTAAAAAACTAAAAGAACAAAAGTAGTTAGTTTATAGCTTTAATTTGAAACTATTAACAAAATAGTGATTTTCAAATAAATAACTTATAGACCAGAAGTAGTTAACTTAGAGTTTTTAATTTTAAACTATTATCAAAATGCTGAATTTCAAGTAAATAACTTATAGAACAGAAGTAGTTAATTTAGAGTTTTTAATTTTAAACTAATAACAAAATGCAGATCTTCAAGTAAATAACTTATAGAACAAAAGTAATTATTTTAGGGTTTTCAATTTTAAACTATTAACAATATTCTGATCTTCAAGTAAATAACTTATAGAACAGAAGTGGTTAATTTAGAGTTTTTAATTTTAAACTATTAACAAAATGCAGATCTTCAAGTAAATAACTTATAGAACAAAAATAGTTATTTTAGGGTTTTCAATTTTAAACTATTAGCAAAATTCTAATCTTCAAGTAAATAACTTAAAGAACTAAAGTATTAGTTAGAAGATTTTGATTTTACATTGCTACAAAATTCTGTTCTTCAAGTAAATAACTTATAAAACAAAAGTAGTTATTTTAGAGTTTTTAATTTTAAACTATTAACAGTATTCTGATCTTCAAGTAAATAACTTATAGAACAGAAGTAGTTAATTTAGAGTTTTTAATTTTAAACTATTAACAAAATCCTGATCTTCAAGTAAATAACTTATAGAACAAAAATAGTTATTTTAGGGTTTTCAATTTTAAACTATTAACAAAATACGGATCTTCATGAAATTAACTTATAGAACAGAAGTAGTTAATTTAGAGTTTTTAATGTTATACTATTAACAAAATGCAGATCTTCAAGTAAATAACTTATAGAACAAAAGTAGTTATTTTAGGGTTTTCAATTTTAAACTATTAACAAAATTCTGATCTTCAAGTAAATAACTTAAGGAACTAAAGTATTAGTTAGAAGATTTTGATTTTAAATTGCTACAAAATTCTGTTCTACAAATAAATAACTTATAGAACAAAAGTAATTATTTTAGGGTTTTCAATTTTAAACTATTAACAAAATTCTGATCTTCAAGTAAATAACTTATAGAACAGAAGTAGTTAATTTAGAGTTTTTAATTTTAAACTATTAACAAAATCTAGATCTTCAAGTAAATAACTTATAGAACAAACGTAGTTATTTTAGTATTTTCAATTTTGAACTATTAACAAAATTCTGATCTTCAAATAAATAACTTAAAGAACTAAAGTATTAGTTTGAAGATTTTGATTTTAAATTGTCTACATATTTCTGTTCTTTAAGTAATTAACTAAAAGAACAAAAGTAGTTAGATTATAGCTTTAATTTTAAACTATTAACAAAATGCAGATCTTCAAGTAAATAACTTATAGAACAAAAGAAGTTATTTTAGGGTTGTCAATTTTAAACTATTAACAAAATGCAGATCTTCAAGTAAATAACTTAAAGAACTAAAGTATTAGTGTGAAGATTTCGATTTTAAATTGTCTACAAATTTCTGTTCTTTAAGTAAATAACATATAGAACAGAAGTAGTTAATTTAGAGTTTTTAATTTTAAACTATTAACAAAATGCAGATCTTCAAGTAAATAACTTATAGAACAAAAGTAGTTATTTTAGGGTTTTCAATTTTAAACTATTAGCAAAATTCTGATCTTCAAGTAAATAACTTAAAGAACTAAAGTATTAGTTAGAAGATTTTGATTTTACATTGCTACAAAATTCTGTTCTTCAAGTAAATAACTTATAGAACAAAAGTAGTTATTTTAGAGTTTTCAATTTTAAACTATTAACAGTATTCTGATCTTCAAATAAATAACTTATAGAACAGAAGTAGTTCATTTAGAGTTTTTAATTTTAAACTATTAACAAAATGCAGATCTTCAAGTAAATAACTTATAGAACAAAAGTAGTTATTTTAGGGTTTTCAATTTTAAACAATTAACAAAATTCTGATCTTCATGTAAATAACTTATAGAACAGAAGTAGTTAATTTAGAGTTTTTAATTTTAAACTATTAACAAAATGCAGATCTTCAAGTAAATAACTTATAGAACAAAAGTAGTTATTTTAGGGTTTTCAATTTTAAACTATTAACAAAATTCTGATCTTCATGTAAATAACTTATAGAACAGAAGTAGTTAATTTAGAGTTTTTAATTTTAAGCTATTAACAAAATTCTGATCTTCAAGTAAATAACTTAAGGAACTAAAGTATTAGTTAGAAGATTTTGATTTTAAATTGCTACAAAATTCTGTTCTTCAAGTAAATAACTTATAGAACAAAAGTAGTTATTTTAGAGTTTTCAATTTTAAACTATTAACAACATTCTGATCTTCAAGTAAATAACTTATAGAACAGAAGTAGTTAATTTAGAGTTTTTAATTTTAAGCTATTAACAAAATGCAGATCTTCAAGTAAATAACTTAAAGAACTAAAGTATTAGTTTGAAGATCTCGATTTTAATTTGTCTACAAATTTCTGTTCTTTAAGTAAAAAACTAAAAGAACAAAAGTAGTTAGTTTATAGCTTTAATTTGAAACTATTAACAAAATAGTGATTTTCAAATAAATAACTTATAGACCAGAAGTAGTTAACTTAGAGTTTTTAATTTTAAACTATTATCAAAATGCTGAATTTCAAGTAAATAACTTATAGAACAGAAGTAGTTAATTTAGAGTTTTTAATTTTAAACTAATAACAAAATGCAGATCTTCAAGTAAATAACTTATAGAACAAAAGTAATTATTTTAGGGTTTTCAATTTTAAACTATTAACAATATTCTGATCTTCAAGTAAATAACTTATAGAACAGAAGTGGGTAATTTGGAGTTTTTAATTTTAAACTATTAACAAAATGCAGATCTTTAAGTAAATAACTTATAGAACAAAAATAGTTATTTCAGGGTTTTCAATTTTAAACTATTAGCAAAATTCAAATCTTCAAGTAAATAACTTAAAGAACTAAAGTATTAGTTAGAAGATTTTGATTTTACATTGCTACAAAATTCTGTTCTTCAAGTAAATAACTTATAAAACAAAAGTAGTTATTTTAGGGTTTTCAATTTTAAACTTATAACAAAATTCTGATCTTCATGTAAATAACTTATAGAACAGAAGTAGTTAATCAAGAGTTTTTAATTTTAAACTATTAACAAAATGCAGATCTTCAAGTAAATAACTTATAGAACAAAAATAGTTATTTTAGGGTTTTCAATTTTAAACTATTAACAAAATTCTGATCTTCATGTAAATAACTTATAGAAGAGAAGTAGTTAATTTAGAGTTTTTAATTTTAAGCTATTAACAAAATTCTGATCTTCAAGTAAATAACTTAAGGAACTAAAGTATTAGTTAGAAGATTTTGATTTTAAATTGCTACAAAATGCTGTTCTTCAAGTAAATAACTTATAGAACAAAAGTAGTTATTTTAGAGTTTTCAATTTTAAACTATTAACAACATTCTGATCTTCAAGTAAATAACTTATAGAACAAAAATAGTTATTTCAGGGTTTTCAATTTTAAACTATTAGCAAAATTCAAATCTTCAAGTAAATAACTTAAAGAACTAAAGTATTAGTTAGAAGATTTTGATTTTACATTGCTACAAAATTCTGTTCTTCAAGTAAATAACTTATAAAACAAAAGTAGTTATTTTAGGGTTTTCAATTTTAAACTTATAACAAAATTCTGATCTTCATGTAAATAACTTAGAGAACAGAAGTAGTTAATCAAGAGTTTTTAATTTTAAACTATTAACAAAATGCAGATCTTCAAGTAAATAACTTATAGAACAAAAATAGTTATTTTAGGGTTTTCAATTTTAAACTATTAACAAAATTCTGATCTTCAAGTAAATAACTTATAGAACAGAAGTAGTTATTTTAGAGTTTTCAATTTTAAACTATTAACAACATTCTGATCTTCAAGTAAATAACTTATAGAACAGAAGTAGTTAATCAAGAGTTTTTAATTTTAAACTATTAACAAAATGCAGATCTTCAAGTAAATAACTTATAGAACAAAAATAGTTATTTTAGGGTTTTCAATTTTAGACTATTAACAAAATTCTGATCTTCATGTAAATAACTTATAGAACAGAAGTAGTTAATTTAGAGTTTTTAATTTTAAGCTATTAACAAAATTCTGTTCTTCAAGTAAATAACTTATAGAACAAAAGTAGTTATTTTAGAGTTTTCAATTTTAAACTATTAACAACATTCTGATCTTCAAGTAAATAACTTATAGAACAGAAGTAGTTAATTTAGAGTTTTTAATTTTAAGCTATTAACAAAATGCACATCTTCAAGTAAATAACTTAAAGAACTAAAGTATTAGTTTGAAGATCTCGATTTTAATTTGTCTACAAATTTCTGTTCTTTAAGTAAAAAACTAAAAGAACAAAAGTAGTTAGTTTATAGCTTTAATTTGAAACTATTAACAAAATAGTGATTTTCAAATAAATAACTTATAGACCAGAAGTAGTTAACTTAGAGTTTTTAATTTTAAACTATTATCAAAATGCTGAATTTCAAGTAAATAACTTATAGAACAGAAGTAGTTAATTTAGAGTTTTTAATTTTAAACTAATAACAAAATGCAGATCTTCAAGTAAATAACTTATAGAACAAAAGTAATTATTTTAGGGTTTTCAATTTTAAACTATTAACAATATTCTGATCTTCAAGTAAATAACTTATAGAACAGAAGTGGGTAATTTAGAGTTTTTAATTTTAAACTATTAACAAAATGCAGATCTTTAAGTAAATAACTTATAGAACAAAAATAGTTATTTTAGGGTTTTCAATTTTAAACTATTAGCAAAATTCAAATCTTCAAGTAAATAACTTAAAGAACTAAAGTATTAGTTAGAAGATTTTGATTTTACATTGCTACAAAATTCTGTTCTTCAAGTAAATAACTTATAAAACAAAAGTAGTTATTTTAGGGTTTTCAATTTTAAACTTATAACAAAATTCTGATCTTCATGTAAATAACTTATAGAACAGAAGTAGTTAATCAAGAGTTTTTAATTTTAAACTATTAACAAAATGCAGATCTTCAAGTAAATAACTTATAGAACAAAAATAGTTATTTTAGGGTTTTCAATTTTAAACTATTAACAAAATTCTGATCTACATGTAAATAACTTATAGAACAGAAGTAGTTAATTTAGAGTTTTTAATTTTAAGCTATTAACAAAATTCTGATCTTCAAGTAAATAACTTAAGGAACTAAAGTATTAGTTAGAAGATTTTGATTTTAAATTGCTACAAAATTCTGTTCTTCAAGTAAATAACTTATAGAACAAAAGTAGTTATTTTAGAGTTTTCAATTTTAAACTATTAACAACATTCTGATCTTCAAGTAAATAACTTATAGAACAGAAGTAGTTAATTTAGAGTTTTTAATTTTAAACTATTAACAAAATGCAGATCTTCAAGTAAATAACTTAAAGAACTAAAGTATTAGTTTGAAGATCTCGATTTTAATTTGTCTACAAATTTCTGTTCTTTAAGTAAAAAACTAAAAGAACAAAAGTAGTTAGTTTATAGCTTTAATTTGAAACTATTAACAAAATAGTGATTTTCAAATAAATAACTTATAGACCAGAAGTAGTTAACTTAGAGTTTTTAATTTTAAACTATTATCAAAATGCTGAATTTCAAGTAAATAACTTATAGAACAGAAGTAGTTAATTTAGAGTTTTTAATTTTAAACTAATAACAAAATGCAGATCTTCAAGTAAATAACTTATAGAACAAAAGTAATTATTTTAGGGTTTTCAATTTTAAACTATTAACAATATTCTGATCTTCAAGTAAATAACTTATAGAACAGAAGTGGTTAATTTAGAGTTTTTAATTTTAAACTATTAACAAAATGCAGATCTTCAAGTAAATAACTTATAGAACAAAAATAGTTATTTTAGGGTTTTCAATTTTAAACTATTAGCAAAATTCTAATCTTCAAGTAAATAACTTAAAGAACTAAAGTATTAGTTAGAAGATTGTGATTTTACATTGCTACAAAATTCTGTTCTTCAAGTAAATAACTTATAAAACAAAAGTAGGTATTTTAGAGTTTTTAATTTTAAACTATTAACAGTATTCTGATCTTCAAGTAAATAACTTATAGAACAGAAGTAGTTAATTTAGAGTTTTTAATTTTAAACTATTACCAAATTCTGATCTTCAAGTAAATAACTTATAGAACAAAAATAGTTATTTTAGGGTTTTCAATTTTAAACTATTAACAAAATACGGATCTTCATGAAATTAACTTATAGAACAGAAGTAGTTAATTTAGAGTTTTTAATGTTATACTATTAACAAAATGCAGATCTTCAAGTAAATAACTTATAGAACAAAAGTAGTTATTTTAGGGTTTTCAATTTTAAACTATTAACAAAATTCTGATCTTCAAGTAAATAACTTAAGGAACTAAAGTATTAGTTAGAAGATTTTGATTTTAAATTGCTACAAAATTCTGTTCTACAAGTAAATAACTTATAGAACAAAAATAGTTATTTTAGGGTTTTCAATTTTAAACTATTAACAAAATAGTGATTTTCAAATAAATAACTTATAGACCAGAAGTAGTTAACTTAGAGTTTTTAATTTTAAACTATTATCAAAATGCTGAATTTCAAGTAAATAACTTATAGAACAGAAGTAGTTAATTTAGAGTTTTTAATTTTAAACTAATAACAAAATGCAGATCTTCAAGTAAATAACTTATAGAACAAAAGTAATTATTTTAGGGTTTTCATTTTTAAACTATTAACAATATTCTGATCTTCAAGTAAATAACTTATAGAACAGAAGTGGGTAATTTAGAGTTTTTAATTTTAAACTATTAACAAAATGCAGATCTTTAAGTAAATAACTTATAGAACAAAAATAGTTATTTTAGGGTTTTCAATTTTAAACTATTAGCAAAATTCAAATCTTCAAGTAAATAACTTAAAGAACTAAAGTATTAGTTAGAAGATTTTGATTTTACATTGCTACAAAATTCTGTTCTTCAAGTAAATAACTTATAAAACAAAAGTAGTTATTTTAGGGTTTTCAATTTTAAACTTATAACAAAATTCTGATCTTCATGTAAATAACTTATAGAACAGAAGTAGTTAATCAAGAGTTTTTAATTTTAAACTATTAACAAAATGCAGATCTTCAAGTAAATAACTTATAGAACAAAAATAGTTATTTTAGGGTTTTCAATTTTAAACTATTAACAAAATTCTGATCTTCATGTAAATAACTTATAGAACAGAAGTAGTTAATTTAGAGTTTTTAATTTTAAGCTATTAACAAAATTCTGATCTTCAAGTAAATAACTTAAGGAACTAAAGTATTAGTTAGAAGATTTTGATTTTAAATTGCTACAAAATTCTGTTCTTCAAGTAAATAACTTATAGAACAAAAGTAGTTATTTTAGAGTTTTCAATTTTAAACTATTAACAACAATCTGATCTTCAAGTAAATAACTTATAGAACAGAAGTAGTTAATTTAGAGTTTTTAATTTTAAACTATTAACAAAATGCAGATCTTCAAGTAAATAACTTAAAGAACTAAAGTATTAGTTTGAAGATCTCGATTTTAATTTGTCTACAAATTTCTGTTCTTTAAGTAAAAAACTAAAAGAACAAAAGTAGTTAGTTTATAGCTTTAATTTGAAACTATTAACAAAATAGTGATTTTCAAATAAATAACTTATAGACCAGAAGTAGTTAACTTAGAGTTTTTAATTTTAAACTATTAACAAAATGCAGATCTTTAAGTAAATAACTTATAGAACAAAAATAGTTATTTCAGGGTTTTCAATTTTAAACTATTAGCAAAATTCAAATCTTCAAGTAAATAACTTAAAGAACTAAAGTATTAGTTAGAAGATTTTGATTTTACATTGCTACAAAATTCTGTTCTTCAAGTAAATAACTTATAAAACAAAAGTAGTTATTTTAGGGTTTTCAATTTTAAACTTATAACAAAATTCTGATCTTCATGTAAATAACTTATAGAACAGAAGTAGTTAATCAAGAGTTTTTAATTTTCAACTATTAACAAAATGCAGATCTTCAAGTAAATAACTTATAGAACAAAAATAGTTATTTTAGGGTTTTCAATTTTAAACTATTAACAAAATTCTGATCTTCAAGTAAATAACTTATAGAACAGAAGTAGTTATTTTAGAGTTTTCAATTTTAAACTATTAACAACATTCTGATCTTCAAGTAAATAACTTATAGAACAGAAGTAGTTAATCAAGAGTTTTTAATTTTAAACTATTAACAAAATGCAGATCTTCAAGTAAATAACTTATAGAACAAAAATAGTTATTTTAGGGTTTTCAATTTTAAACTATTAACAAAATTCTGATCTTCATGTAAATAACTTATAGAACAGAAGTAGTTAATTTAGAGTTTTTAATTTTAAGCTATTAACAAAATTCTGTTCTTCAAGTAAATAACTTATAGAACAAAAGTAGTTATTTTAGAGTTTTCAATTTTAAACTATTAACAACATTCTGATCTTCAAGTAAATAACTTATAGAACAGAAGTAGTTAATTTAGAGTTTTTAATTTTAAGCTATTAACAAAATGCACATCTTCAAGTAAATAACTTAAAGAACTAAAGTATTAGTTTGAAGATCTCGATTTTAATTTGTCTACAAATTTCTGTTCTTTAAGTAAAAAACTAAAAGAACAAAAGTAGTTAGTTTATAGCTTTAATTTGAAACTATTAACAAAATAGTGATTTTCAAATAAATAACTTATAGACCAGAAGTAGTTAACTTAGAGTTTTTAATTTTAAACTATTATCAAAATGCTGAATTTCAAGTAAATAACTTATAGAACAGAAGTAGTTAATTTAGAGTTTTTAATTTTAAACTAATAACAAAATGCAGATCTTCAAGTAAATAACTTATAGAACAAAAGTAATTATTTTAGGGTTTTCAATTTTAAACTATTAACAATATTCTGATCTTCAAGTAAATAACTTATAGAACAGAAGTGGGTAATTTAGAGTTTTTAATTTTAAACTATTAACAAAATGCAGATCTTTAAGTAAATAACTTATAGAACAAAAATAGTTATTTTAGGGTTTTCAATTTTAAACTATTAGCAAAATTCAAATCTTCAAGTAAATAACTTAAAGAACTAAAGTATTAGTTAGAAGATTTTGATTTTACATTGCTACAAAATTCTGTTCTTCAAGTAAATAACTTATAAAACAAAAGTAGTTATTTTAGGGTTTTCAATTTTAAACTTATAACAAAATTCTGATCTTCATGTAAATAACTTATAGAACAGAAGTAGTTAATCAAGAGTTTTTAATTTTAAACTATTAACAAAATGCAGATCTTCAAGTAAATAACTTATAGAACAAAAATAGTTATTTTAGGGTTTTCAATTTTAAACTATTAACAAAATTCTGATCTTCATGTAAATAACTTATAGAACAGAAGTAGTTAATTTAGAGTTTTTAATTTTAAGCTATTAACAAAATTCTGATCTTCAAGTAAATAACTTAAGGAACTAAAGTATTAGTTAGAAGATTTTGATTTTAAATTGCTACAAAATTCTGTTCTTCAAGTAAATAACTTATAGAACAAAAGTAGTTATTTTAGAGTTTTCAATTTTAAACTATTAACAACATTCTGATCTTCAAGTAAATAACTTATAGAACAGAAGTAGTTAATTTAGAGTTTTTAATTTTAAACTATTAACAAAATGCAGATCTTCAAGTAAATAACTTAAAGAACTAAAGTATTAGTTTGAAGATCTCGATTTTAATTTGTCTACAAATTTCTGTTCTTTAAGTAAAAAACTAAAAGAAAAAAAGTAGTTAGTTTATAGCTTTAATTTGAAACTATTAACAAAATAGTGATTTTCAAATAAATAACTTATAGACCAGAAGTAGTTAACTTAGAGTTTTTAATTTTAAACTATTATCAAAATGCTGAATTTCAAGTAAATAACTTATAGAACAGAAGTAGTTAATTTAGAGTTTTTAATTTTAAACTAATAACAAAATGCAGATCTTCAAGTAAATAACTTATAGAACAAAAGTAATTATTTTAGGGTTTTCAATTTTAAACTATTAACAATATTCTGATCTTCAAGTAAATAACTTATAGAACAGAAGTGGTTAATTTAGAGTTTTTAATTTTAAACTATTAACAAAATGCAGATCTTCAAGTAAATAACTTATAGAACAAAAATAGTTATTTTAGGGTTTTCAATTTTAAACTATTAGCAAAATTCTAATCTTCAAGTAAATAACTTAAAGAACTAAAGTATTAGTTAGAAGATTTTGATTTTACATTGCTACAAAATTCTGTTCTTCAAGTAAATAACTTATAAAACAAAAGTAGGTATTTTAGAGTTTTTAATTTTAAACTATTAACAGTATTCTGATCTTCAAGTAAATAACTTATAGAACAGAAGTAGTTAATTTAGAGTTTTTAATTTTAAACTATTAACAAAATTCTGATCTTCAAGTAAATAACTTATAGAACAAAAATAGTTATTTTAGGGTTTTCAATTTTAAACTATTAACATAATACGGATCTTCATGAAATTAACTTATAGAACAGAAGTAGTTAATTTAGAGTTTTTAATGTTATACTATTAACAAAATGCAGATCTTCAAGTAAATAACTTATAGAACAAAAGTAGTTATTTTAGGGTTTTCAATTTTAAACTATTAACAAAATTCTGATCTTCAAGTAAATAACTTAAGGAACTAAAGTATTAGTTAGAAGATTTTGATTTTAAATTGCTACAAAATTCTGTTCTACAAGTAAATAACTTATAGAACAAAAATAGTTATTTTAGGGTTTTCAATTTTAAACTATTAACAAAATAGTGATTTTCAAATAAATAACTTATAGACCAGAAGTAGTTAACTTAGAGTTTTTAATTTTAAACTATTATCAAAATGCTGAATTTCAAGTAAATAACTTATAGAACAGAAGTAGTTAATTTAGAGTTTTTAATTTTAAACTAATAACAAAATGCAGATCTTCAAGTAAATAACTTATAGAACAAAAGTAATTATTTTAGGGTTTTCATTTTTAAACTATTAACAATATTCTGATCTTCAAGTAAATAACTTATAGAACAGAAGTGGGTAATTTAGAGTTTTTAATTTTAAACTATTAACAAAATGCAGATCTTTAAGTAAATAACTTATAGAACAAAAATAGTTATTTTAGGGTTTTCAATTTTAAACTATTAGCAAAATTCAAATCTTCAAGTAAATAACTTAAAGAACTAAAGTATTAGTTAGAAGATTTTGATTTTACATTGCTACAAAATTCTGTTCTTCAAGTAAATAACTTATAAAACAAAAGTAGTTATTTTAGGGTTTTCAATTTTAAACTTATAACAAAATTCTGATCTTCATGTAAATAACTTATAGAACAGAAGTAGTTAATCAAGAGTTTTTAATTTTAAACTATTAACAAAATGCAGATCTTCAAGTAAATAACTTATAGAACAAAAATAGTTATTTTAGGGTTTTCAATTTTAAACTATTAACAAAATTCTGATCTTCATGTAAATAACTTATAGAACAGAAGTAGTTAATTTAGAGTTTTTAATTTTAAGCTATTAACAAAATTCTGATCTTCAAGTAAATAACTTAAGGAACTAAAGTATTAGTTAGAAGATTTTGATTTTAAATTGCTACAAAATTCTGTTCTTCAAGTAAATAACTTATAGAACAAAAGTAGTTATTTTAGAGTTTTCAATTTTAAACTATTAACAACAATCTGATCTTCAAGTAAATAACTTATAGAACAGAAGTAGTTAATTTAGAGTTTTTAATTTTAAACTATTAACAAAATGCAGATCTTCAAGTAAATAACTTAAAGAACTAAAGTATTAGTTTGAAGATCTCGATTTTAATTTGTCTACAAATTTCTGTTCTTTAAGTAAAAAACTAAAAGAACAAAAGTAGTTAGTTTATAGCTTTAATTTGAAACTATTAACAAAATAGTGATTTTCAAATAAATAACTTATAGACCAGAAGTAGTTAACTTAGAGTTTTTAATTTTAAACTATTATCAAAATGCTGAATTTCAAGTAAATAACTTATAGAACAGAAGTAGTTAATTTAGAGTTTTTAATTTTAAACTAATAACAAAATGCAGATCTTCAAGTAAATAACTTATAGAGCAAAAGTAATTATTTTAGGGTTTTCAATTTTAAACTATTAACAATATTCTGATCTTCAAGTAAATAACTTATAGAACAAAAATAGTTATTTTAGGGTTTTCAATTTTAAACTATTAGCAAAATTCTAATCTTCAAGTAAATAACTTAAAGAACTAAAGTATTAGTTAGAAGATTTTGATTTTACATTGCTACAAAATTCTGTTCTTCAAGTAAATAACTTATAAAACAAAAGTAGTTATTTTAGAGTTTTTAATTTTAAACTATTAACAGTATTCTGATCTTCAAGTAAATAACTTATAGAACAGAAGTAGTTAATTTAGAGTTTTTAATTTTAAACTATTAACAAAATTCTGATCTTCAAGTAAATAACTTATAGAACAAAAATAGTTATTTTAGGGTTTTCAATTTTAAACTATTAACAAAATACGGATCTTCATGAAATTAACTTATAGAACAGAAGTAGTTAATTTAGAGTTTTTAATGTTATACTATTAACAAAATGCAGATCTTCAAGTAAATAACTTATAGAACAAAAGTAGTTATTTTAGGGTTTTCAATTTTAAACTATTAACAAAATTCTGATCTTCAAGTAAATAACTTAAGGAACTAAAGTATTAGTTAGAAGATTTTGATTTTAAATTGCTACAAAATTCTGTTCTACAAGTAAATAACTTATAGAACAAAAATAGTTATTTTAGGGTTTTCAATTTTAAACTATTAACAAAATTCTGATCTTCAAGTAAATAACTTATAGAACAGATGTTGTTAATTTAGAGTTTTTAATTTTAAACTATTAACAAAATCCAGATCTTCAATTAAATAACTTATAGAACAAACGTAGTCATTTTAGTATTTTCAATTTTGAACTATTAACAAAATGCTGATCTTCAAGTAAATAACTTATAGAACAGAAGTAGTTAATTTAGAGTTTTTAATTTTAAACTAATAACAAAATGCAGATCTTCAAGTAAATAACTTATAGAACAAAAGTAATTATTTTAGGGTTTTCAAATTTAAACTATTAACAAAATTCTGATCTTCAAGTAAATAACTTATAGAACAGAAGTAGTTAATTTAGAGTTTTTAATTTTAAACTATTAACAAAATCTAGATCTTCAAGTAAATAACTTATAGAACAGAAGTAGTTATTTTAGTATTTTCAATTTTGAACTATTAACAAAATTCTGATCTTCAAGTAAATAACTTAAAGAACTAAAGAAGTTATTTTAGGGTTGTCAATTTTAAACTATTAACAAAATTCTGATCTTCAAGTAAATAACTTAAAGAACTAAAGTATTAGTGTGAAGATTTCGATTTTAAATTGTATACAAATTTCTGTTCTTTAAGTAAATAACTAAAAGAACAAAAGTAGTTAGTTTATTGGTTTACTTTTAAACTATTAACAAAATACTGATTTTCAAGTAAATAACTTATAGACCAGAAGTAGTTAATTTAGAGTTTTTAATTTTAAACTATTAACAAAATGCTGATCTTCAATTAAATAACTTATAGAACAGAAGTAGTTAATTTAGAGTTTTTAATTTTAAACTATTAACTAAATGCAGATCTTCAAGTAAATAACTTATAGAACAAAAGTAGTTATTTTAGGGTTTTCAATTTTAAACTATTAACAAAATTCTGATCTTCAAGTAAATAACTTATAGAACAGAAGTTGTTAATTTAGAGTTTTTAATTTTAAACTATTAACAAAATCCAGATCTTCAATTAAATAACTTATAGAACTTACGTTGTCATTTTAGTATTTTCAATTTTGAACTATTAACAAAATTCTGATCTTTAAGTAAATAACTTAAAGAACTAAAGTATTAGTTTGAAGATTTTGATTTTAAATTGTCTACATATTTCTGTTCTTTAAGTAAATAACTAAAAGAACAAAAGTAGTTAGATTATAGCTTTAATTTTAAACTATTAACAAAATGCAGAACTTCAAGTAAATAACTTATAGAACAAAAGTAGTTATTTTAGGGTTTTCAATTTTAAACTATTAGCAAAATTCTGATCTTCAAGTAAATAACTTAAACAACTAAAGTATTAGTTAGAAGATTTTGATTTACATTGCTACAAAATTCTGTTCTTCAAGTAAATAACTTATAGAACAAAAGTAGTTATTTTAGAGTTTTCAATTTTAAACTATTAACAATATTCTGATCTTCAAGTAAATAACTTATAGAACAGAAGTGGTTAATTTAGAGTTTTTAATTTTAAACTATTAACAAAATGCAGATCTTCAAGTAAATAACTTATAGAACAAAAGTAGTTATTTTAGGGTTTTCAATTTTAAACTATTAGCAAAATTCTGATCTTCAAGTAAATAACTTAAGGAACTAAAGTATTAGTTAGAAGATTTTGATTTTAAATTGTCTACATATTTCTGTTCTTTAAGTAAATAACTAAAAGAACAAAAGTAGTTAGATTATAGCTTTAATTTTAAACTATTAACAAAATGCAGATCTTCAAGTAAATAACTTAAGCAACTAAAGTATTAGTTAGAAGATTTTGATTTTACATTGCTACAAAATTCTGTTCTTCAAGTAAATAACTTATAGAACAAAAGTAGTTATTTTAGGGTTTTCAATTTTAAACTATTAACAAAATTCTGATCTTCAAGTAAATAACTTAAGGAACTAAAGTATTAGTTAGAAGATTTTGATTTTAAATTGCTACAAAATTCTGTTCTACAAGTAAATAACTTATAGAACAAAAGTAGTTATTTTAGAGTTTTCAATTTTAAACTATTAACAAAATTCTGATCTTCAAGTAAATAACTTATAGAACAGAAGTTGTTAATTTAGAGTTTTTAATTTTAAACTATTAACAAAATCCAGATCTTCAATTAAATAACTTATAGAACAAACGTAGTCATTTTAGTATTTTCAATTTTGAACTATTAACAAAATTCTGATCTTCAAGTAAATAACTTAAAGAACTAAAGTATTAGTTTGAAGATTTTGATTTTAAATTGTCTACATATTTCTGTTCTTTAAGTAATTAACTAAAAGAACAAAAGTAATTAGATTATAGCTTTAATTTTAAACTATTAACAAAATGCAGATCTTCAAGTAAATAACTTATAGAACAAAAGAAGTTATTTTAGGGTTGTCAATTTTAAACTATTAACAAAATTCTGATCTTCATGTAAATAACTTATAGAACAGAAGTAGTTAATTTAGAGTTTTTAATTTTAAATTATTAACAAAATGCAGATCTTCAAGTAAATAACTTATAGAACAAAAGTAGATATTTTAGGGTTTTCAATTTTAAACTATTAACAAAATACTGATTTTCAAGTAAATAACTTATAGACCAGAAGTAGTTAATTTAGAGTTTTTAATTTTAAACTATTAACAAAATGCTGATCTTCAATTAAATAACTTATAGAACAGAAGTAGTTAATTTAGAGTTTTTAATTTTAAACTATTAACAAAATTCTGATCTTCAAGTAAATAACTTAAAGAACTAAAGAAGTTGTTAATTTAGAGTTTTTAATTTTAAACTATTAACAAAATCCAGATCTTCAATTAAATAACTTATAGAACAAACGTAGTCATTTTAGTATTTTCAATTTTGAACTATTAACAAAATGCTGATCTTCAAGTAAATAACTTATAGAACAGAAGTAGTTAATTTAGAGTTTTTAATTTTAAACTAATAACAAAATGCAGATCTTCAAGTAAATAACTTATAGAACAAAAGTAATTATTTTTGGGTTTTTAAATTTAAACTATTAACAAAATTCTGATCTTCAAGTAAATAACTTATAGAACAGAAGTAGTTAATTTAGAGTTTTTAATTTTAAACTATTAACAAAATCTAGATCTTCAAGTAAATAACTTATAGAACAAACGTAGTTATTTTAGTATTTTCAATTTTGAACTATTAACAAAATTCTGATCTTCAAGTAAATAACTTAAAGAACTAAAGAAGTTATTTTAGGGTTGTCAATTTTAAACTATTAACAAAATTCTGATCTTCAAGTAAATAACTTAAAGAACTAAAGTATTAGTGTGAAGATTTCGATTTTAAATTTTATACAAATTTCTGTTCTTTAAGTAAATAACTAAAAGAACAAAAGTAGTTAGTTTATTGGTTTACTTTTAAACTATTAACAAAATACTGATTTTCAAGTAAATAACTTATAGACCAGAAGTAGTTAATTTAGAGTTTTTAATTTTAAACTATTAACAAAACGCTGATCTTCAATTAAATAACTTATAGAACAGAAGTAGTTAATTTAGAGTTTTTAATTTTAAACTATTAACTAAATGCAGATCATCAAGTAAATAACTTATAGAACAAAAGTAGTTATTTTAGGGTTTTCAATTTTAAACTATTAACAAAATTCTGATCTTCAAGTAAATAACTTATAGAACAGAAGTTGTTAATTTAGAGTTTTTAATTTTAAACTATTAATAAAATCCAGATCTTCAATTAAATAACTTATAGAACAAACGTAGTCATTTTAGTATTTTCAATTTTGAACTATTAACAAAATTCTGATCTTTAAGTAAATAACTTAAAGAACTAAAGTAGTTAGATTATAGCTTTAATTTTAAACTATTAACAAAATGCAGATCTTCAAGTAAATAACTTATAGAACAAAAGTAGTTATTTTAGGGTTTTCAATTTTAAACTATTAGCAAAATTCTGATCTTCAAGTAAATAACTTAAACAACTAAAGTATTAGTTAGAAGAATTTGATTTTACATTGCTACAAAATTCTGTTCTTCAAGTAAATAACTTATAGAACAAAAGTAGTTATTTTAGAGTTTTCAATTTTAAACTATTAACAATATTCTGATCTTCAAGTAAATAACTTATAGAACAAAAGTAGTTATTTTAGGGTTTTCAATTTTAAACTATTAGCAAAATTCTGATCTTCAAGTAAATAACTTAAGGAACTAAAGTATTAGTTAAAAGATTTTGATTTTACAATAGTCTACATATTTCTGTTCTTTAAGTAAATAACTAAAAGAACAAAAGTAGTTAGATTATAGCTTTAATTTTAAACTATTAACAAAATGCAGATCTTCAAGTAAATAACTTAAACAACTAAAGTATTAGTTAGAAGATTTTGATTTTACATTGCTACAAAATTCTGTTCTTCAAGTAAATAACTTATAGAACAAAAGTATTTATTTTAGTATTTTCAATTTTGAACTATTAACAAAATGCTGATCTTCAAGTAAATAACTTAAGGAACTAAAGTATTAGTTAGAAGATTTTGATTTTAAATTGCTACAAAATTCTGTTCTACAAGTAAATAACTTATAGAACAAAAGTAGTTATTTTAGAGTTTTCAATTTTAAACTATTAACAATATTCTGATCTTCAAGTAAATAACTTATAGAACAGAAGTAGTTAATTTCGAGTTTTTAATTTTAAACTATTAACAAAATGCAGATCTTCAAGTAAATAACTTATAGAACAAAAGTAGTTATTTTAGAGTTTTCTATTTTAAACTATTAACAACATTCTGATCTTCAAGTAAATAACTTATAGAACAGAATTAGGTAATTTAGAGTTTTTAATTTTAAACTATTAACAAAATCCAGATCTTCAAGTAAATAACTTAAAGAACTAAAGTATTAGTGTGAAGATTTCGATTTTAAATTGTCTACAAATTTCTGTTCTTTAAGTAAATAACTAAAAGAACAAAAGTAGTTAGTTTATAGCTTTAATTTTAAACTATTAACAAAATTCTGATCTTCAAGTAAATAACTTATAGAACAGAAGTAGTTAATTTAGAGTTTTTAATTTTAAACAATTAACAAAATGCAGATCTTCAAGTAAATAACTTATAGAACAAAAGTAGTTATTTTAGGGTTTTCAATTTTGAACTATCAACAAAATTCTGATCTTCATGTAAATAACTTATAGAACAGAAGTAGTTAATTTAGAGTTTTTAATTTTAAACTATTAACAAAATGCAGATCTTCAAGTAAATAACTTATAGAACAAAAGTAGTTATTTTAGGGTTTTCAATTTTAAACTATTAAAAACAATTTGATCTTCAAGTAAATAATTTATAGAACAGAAGTAGTTAATTTAGAGTTTTTATTTTTAAACTATTAACAAAATGCAGATCTTCAAGTAAATAACTTATAGAACAAAAGTAGTTATTTTAGGGTTTTCAATTTTAAACTATTAACAAAATTCTGATCTTCAAGTAAATAACTTATAGAACAGAAGTAGTTAATTTAGAGTTTTTAATTTTAAACTATTAACAAAATGCAGATCTTCAAGTAAATAACTTATAGAACAAAAGTAGTTATGTTAGAGTTTTCAATTTTAAACTATTAACAATATTCTGATCTTCAAGTAAATAACTTATAGAACAGAAGTAGTTAATTCAGAGTTTTTAATTTTAAACTATTAACAAAATGCAGATCTTCAAGTAAATAACTTAAAGAACTAAAGTATTAGTTAGAAGATTTTGATTTTAAATTGCTAAAAAATTCTGTTCTTCACGTAAATAACTTATAGAACAAAAGTAGTTATTTTCGAGTTTTCAATTTTAAACTATTAACAAAATTCTGATCCTCAAGTAAATAACTTATAGAACAGAAGTAGTGAATTTAGAGTTTTTAATTTTAAACTATTAACAAAACGCAGATCTTCAAGTAAATAACATATAGAACAAAAGTAGTTATTTTAAAGTTTTCTATTTTAAACTATTAACAACATTCTTATCTTCAAGTAAATAACTTATAGAACAGAAGTAGTGAATTTAGAGTTTTTAATTTTAAACTATTAACAAAATTCTGATTTTCAAGTAAATAACTTAAAGAACTAAAGTATTAGTTTGAAGATCTCGATTTTAAATTATCTACAAATTTCTGTTCTTTAAGTAAAAAACTAAAAGAACAAAAGTAGTTGGTTTATAGCTTTAATTTGAAACTATTAACAAAATACTGATTTTCAAATAAATAACTTATAGACCAGAAGTAGTTAACTTAGAGTTTTTAATTTTAAACTATTAACAAAATGCTAATCTTCAAGTAAATAACTTATAGAACAGAAGTAGTTAATTTAGAGTTTTTAATTTTAAACTATTAACAAAATTCTGATCTTCAAGTAAATAACTTATAGAACAGAAGTAGCTAATTTAGAGTTTTTAATTTTAAACTATTAACAAAATCTAGATCTTCAAGTAAATAACTTATAGAACAAACGTAGTTATTTTAGTATTTTCAATTTTGAACTATTAACAAAATTCTGATCTTCAAGTAAATAACTTAAAGAACTAAAGTATTAGTTAGAAGATTTTGGTTTTAAATTGCTACAAAATTCTGTTCTTCAAGTAAATAACTTATAGAACAAAAGTAGTTATGTTAGAGTTTTCAATTTTAAACTATTAACAATATTCTGATCTTCAAGTAAATAACTTATAGAACAGAAGTAGTTAATTTAGAGTCTTTAATGTTACATATTTCTGTTCTTTAAGTAAATAACTAAAAGAACAAAAGTAGTTAGATTATAGCTTTAATTTTAAACTATTAACAAAATGCAGATCTTCAAGTAAATAACTTAAACAACTAAAGTATTAGTTAGAAGATTTTGATTTTACATTGCTACAAAATTCTGTTCTTCAAGTAAATAACTTATAGAACAAAAGTATTTATTTTAGTATTTTCAATTTTGAACTATTAACAAAATGCTGATCTTCAAGTAAATAACTTAAGGAACTAAAGTATTAGTTAGAAGATTTTGATTTTAAATTGCTACAAAATTCTGTTCTACAAGTAAATAACTTATAGAACAAAAGTAGTTATTTTAGAGTTTTCAATTTTAAACTATTAACAATATTCTGATCTTCAAGTAAATAACTTATAGAACAGAAGTAGTTAATTTCGAGTTTTTAATTTTAAACTATTAACAAAATGCAGATCTTCAAGTAAATAACTTATAGAACAAAAGTAGTTATTTTAGAGTTTTCTATTTTAAACTATTAACAACATTCTGATCTTCAAGTAAATAACTTATAGAACAGAATTAGGTAATTTAGAGTTTTTAATTTTAAACTATTAACAAAATCCAGATCTTCAAGTAAATAACTTAAAGAACTAAAGTATTAGTGTGAAGATTTCGATTTTAAATTGTCTACAAATTTCTGTTCTTCAAGTAAATAACTTATAGAACAAAAGTATTTATTTTAGTATTTTCAATTTTGAACTATTAACAAAATGCTGATCTTCAAGTAAATAACTTAAGGAACTAAAGTATTAGTTAGAAGATTTTGATTTTAAATTGCTACAAAATTCTGTTCTACAAGTAAATAACTTATAGAACAAAAGTAGTTATTTTAGAGTTTTTAATTTTAAACTATTAACAAAATTCTGATCTTCAAGTAAATAACTTATAGAACAGAAGTAGTTAATTTAGAGTTTTTAATTTTAAACAATTAACAAAATGCAGATCTTCAAGTAAATAACTTATAGAACAAAAGTAGTTATTTTAGGGTTTTCAATTTTAAACTATCAACAAAATTCTGATCTTCATGTAAATAACTTATAGAACATAAGTAGTTAATTTAGAGTTTTTAATTTTAAACTATTAACAAAATGCAGATCTTCAAGTAAATAACTTATAGAACAAAAGTAGTTATTTTAGGGTTTTCAATTTTAAACTATTAAAAACAATTTGATCTTCAAGTAAATAATTTATAGAACAGAAGTAGTTAATTTAGAGTTTTTATTTTTAAACTATTAACAAAATGCAGATCTTCAAGTAAATAACTTATAGAACAAAAGTAGTTATTTTAGGGTTTTCAATTTTAAACAGTTAGCAAAATTCTGATCTTCAAGTAAATAACTTAAAGAACTAAAGTATTAGTTAGAAGATTTTGGTTTTAAATTGCTACAAAATTCTATTCTTCAAGTAAATAACTTATAGAACAAAAGTAGTTATGTTAGAGTTTTCAATTTTAAACTATTAACAATATTCTGATCTTCAAGTAAATAACTTATAGAACAGAAGTAGTTAATTCAGAGTTTTTAATTTTAAACTATTAACAAAATCTAGATCTTCAAGTAAATAACTTATAGAACAAACGTAGTTATTTTAGTATTTTCAATTTTGAACTATTAACAAAATTCTGATCTTCAAGTAAATAACTTAAAGAACTAAAGTATTAGTTAGAAGATTTTGGTTTTAAATTGCTACAAAATTCTGTTCTTCAAGTAAATAACTTATAGAACAAAAGTAGTTATGTTAGAGTTTTCAATTTTAAACTATTAACAATATTCTGATCTTCAAGTAAATAACTTATAGAACAGAAGTAGTTAATTTAGAGTCTTTAATGTTAAACTATTAACAAAATGCAAATCTTCAAGTAAATAACTTAAAGATCTAAAGTATTAGTTAGAAGATTTTGATTTTAATTTGCTAAAAAATTCTGTTTTTCACTTAAATAACTTATAGAACAAAAGTAGTTATTTTCGAGTTTTCAATTTTAAACTATTAACAAAATTCTGATCCTCAAGTAAATAACTTATAGAACAGAAGTAGTGAATTTAGAGTTTTTAATTTTAAACTATTAACAAAATGCAGATCTTCAAGTAAATAACATATAGAACAAAAGTAGTTATTTTAGAGTTTTCTATTTTAAACTATTAACAACATTCTTATTTTCAAGTAAATAACTTATAGAACAGAAGTAGTGAATTTAGAGTTTTTAATTTTAAACTATTAACAAAATTCTGATCTTCAAGTAAATAACTTAAAGAACTAAAGTATCAGTTTGAAGATCTCGATTTTAAATTGTCTACAAATTTCTGTTCTTTAAGTAAAAAACTAAAAGAACAAAAGTAGTTAGTTTATAGCTTTAATTTGAAACTATTAACAAAAGACTGATTTTCAAATAAATAACTTATAGACCAGAAGTAGTTAACTTAGAGTTTTTAATTTTAAACTATTAACAAAATTCTGATCTTCAAGTAAATAACTTATAGAACAGAAGTAGTTAATTTAGAGTTTTTAATTTTAAACTATTAACAAAATTCTGATCTTCAAGTAAATAACTTAAAGAACTAAAGTATTAGTGTGAAGATTTCGATTTTAAATTGTCTACAAATTTCTGTTCTTTAAGTAAATAACTAAAAGAACAAAAGTAGTTAGTTTATTGGTTTAATTTTAAACTATTAACAAAATACTGATTTTCAAGTAAATAACTTATAGACCAGAAGTAGTTAATTTAGAGTTTTTAATTTTAAACTATTAACAAAGTGCTGATCTTCAATTAAATAACTTATAGAACAGAAGTAGTTAATTTAGAGTTTTTAATTTTAAACTATTAACTAAATGCAGATCTTCAAGTAAATAACTTATAGAACAAAAGTAGTTATTTTAGGGTTTTTAATTTTAAACTATTAACAAAATTCTGATCTTCAAGTAAATAACTTATAGAACAGAAGTTGTTAATTTAGAGTTTTTAATTTTAAACTATTAACAAAATCCAGATCTTCAATTAAATAACTTATAGAACAAACGTAGTCATTTTAGTATTTTCAATTTTGAACTATTAACAAAATGCTGATCTTCAAGTAAATAACTTATAGAGCAGAAGTAGTAAATTTAGAGTTTTTAATTTTAAACTAATAACAAAATGCAGATCTTCAAGTAAATAACTTATAGAACAAAAGTAATTATTTTAGGGTTTTCAAATTTAAACTATTAACAAAATTCTGATCTTCAAGTAAATAACTTATAGAACAGAAGTTGTTAATTTAGAGTTTTTAATTTTAAACTATTAACAAAATCCAGATCTTCAATTAAATAACTTATAGAACAAACGTAGTCATTTTAGTATTTTCAATTTTGAACTATTAACAAAATTCTGATCTTTAAGTATATAACTTAAAGAACTAAAGTATTAGTTTGAAAATTTTGATTTTAAATTGTCTACATATTTCTGTTCTTTAAGTAAATAACTAAAAGAACAAAAGTAGTTAGATTATAGCTTTAATTTTAAACTATTAACAAAATGCAGATCTTCAAGTAAATAACTTATAGAACAAAAGTAGTTATTTTAGGGTTTTCAATTTTAAACTATTAGCAAAATTCTGATCTTCAAGTAAATATCTTAAACAACTAAAGTATTAGTTAGAAGATTTTGATTTTACATTGCTACAAAATTGTGTTCTTCAAGTAAATAACTTATAGAACAAAAGTAGTTATTTTAGGGTTTTCAATTTTAAACTATTAACAAAATTCTGATCTTCAAGTAAATAACTTAAGGAACTAAAGTATTAGTTAGAAGATTTTGATTTTAAATTGCTACAAAATTCTGTTCTACAAGTAAATAACTTATAGAACAAAAGTAGTTATGTTAGAGTTTTCAATTTTAAACTATTAACAATATTCTGATCTTCAAGTAAATAACTTTTAGAACAGAAGTAGTTAATTTAGAGTTTTTAATTTTAAACTATTAACAAAATGCAGATCTTCAAGTAAATAACTTATAGAACAAAAGTAGTTATTTTAGAGTTTTCTATTTTAAACTATTAACAACATTCTGATCTTCAAGTAAATAACGTTTAAAACAGAATTAGTTAATTTAGAGTTTTTAATTTTAAACTATTAACAAAATCCAGATCTTCAAGTAAATAACTTAAAGAACTAAAGTATTAGTGTGAAGATTTCGATTTTAAATTGTCTACAAATTTCTGTTCTGTAAGTAAATAACTAAAAGAACAAAAGTAGTTAGTTTATAGCTTTAATTTTAAACTATTAACAAAATTCTGATCTTCAAGTAAATAACTTATAGAACAGAAGTAGTTAATTTAGAGTTTTTAATTTTAAACAATTAACAAAATGCAGATCTTCAAGTAAATAACTTATAGAACAAAACTAGTTGTTTTAGGGTTTTCAATTTTAAACTATCAACAAAATTCTGATCTTCATGTAAATAACTTATAGAACAGAAGTAGTTAATTTAGAGTTTTTAATTTTAAACTATTAACAAAATGCAGATCTTCAAGTAAATAACTTATAGAACAAAAGTAGTTATTTTAGGGTTTTCAATTTTAAACTATTAAAAACAATTTGATCTTCAAGTAAATAACTTATAGAACAGAAGTAGTTAATTTAGAGTTTTTATTTTTAAACTATTAACAAAATGCAGATCTTCAAGTAAATAACTTATAGAACAAAAGTAGTTATTTTAGGGTTTTCAATTTTAAACAGTTAGCAAAATTCTGATCTTCAAGTAAATAACTTAAAGAACTAAAGTATTAGTTAGAAGATTTTGGTTTTAAATTGCTACAAAATTCTATTCTTCAAGTAAATTACTTATAGAACAAAAGTAGTTATGTTAGAGTTTTCAATTTTAAACTATTAACAATATTCTGATCTTCAAGTAAATAACTTATAGAACAGAAGTAGTTAATTTAGAGTCTTTAATGTTAAACTATTAACAAAATGCAAATCTTCAAGTAAATAACTTATAGAACAGAAGTAGTTAATTCAGAGTTTTTAATTTTAAACTATTAACGAAATGCAGATCTTCAAGTAAATAACTTAAAGAACTAAAGTATTAGTTAGAAGATTTTGATTTTAAATTGCTAAAAAATTCTGTTCTTCACGTAAATAACTTATAGAACAAAAGTAGTTAATTCAGAGTTTTTAATTTTAAACTATTAACAAAATGCAGATCTTCAAGTAAATAACTTATAGAACAAAAGTAGTTATTTTAGAGTTTTCAATTTTAAACTATTAGCAAAATTCTGATCTTCAAGTAAATATCTTAAACAACTAAAGTATTAGTTAGAAGATTTTGATTTTACATTGCTACAAAATTGTGTTCTTCAAGTAAATAACTTATAGAACAAAAGTAGTTATTTTAGGGTTTTCAATTTTAAACTATTAACAAAATTCTGATCTTCAAGTAAATAACTTAAGGAACTAAAGTATTAGTTAGAAGATTTTGATTTTAAATTGCTACAAAATTCTGTTCTACAAGTAAATATTTTGATATTTGATATTTATTAATTTGTGCTTTTACATACAATAGTATATTTACACTAGTCAAACAAATTTTGATGTTTTTTACATCAATCAATTATTACAAGGTTTGAAAATTAAAATTCATATATTCATCTGCAGAATAAAATGCAGCCTTTTCCAAAAATTTTAACAATTTCTTGCGAAACTGAACTGGTGGCAATGATTTTATATGCACTGGAAGTGCATTGTAAAATTTAATGCCGTAGAAACCCGTAGCCTTCCTTGATCGGGTCAGCCTGTGAAAATCCGGTAAAAGGTGATCTCTCTGACGCGTTGCATAGGTATGTGAATAGGTCCGGTACGATGGTTCGTTCTCTTTAACATATAGTAATGCTTGAAGTATGTATACGCATGGCACCGTTAAGATACTCATCTCAACAAACTTTTCTCTACAATTATCTCTATAGCCAATACTAGAAATGATTCTTATGACCCTCCTCTGAAGCGCAAAAACCTTCTCTACATGTGCTGAATGGCCCCATGCTAAGATCGCGTAAGATATACTACTGTGTATAAGCCCATAATACGCTGTTTTAAGAACTTTAGGCGATACCAGGTTTTTTAGTTGTCTCAGAAGATATATATTCCTAGACAGCTTACTGGCTAGTTTATTTATGTGGGGCTCCCATGTTAGTTTGGTGTCCAGGCGGACTCCAAGAAAATCAACAGTTTCATTTTTGCAGGCAATTTGTTTGAGGGTAAACACTAAGCTTTGACTCTTGTTTTCGTTTAAACATAATCTGTTCGCATTAAACCACTTTCGCAGTTCCTCAAGGTTTCGCGTTGCCATTTCCTTCAATTTATTTAGGCATCTTCCCACGTTAAAATTCGTAGTATCATCAACAAATAGGAGAAAGTTAGTGTTTGAACAATTCGGTAAATCGTTTATGAATATCAGAAATAAGATTGGGCCCAGAACCGAACCTTGGGGCACTCCCATTGTAATTCTTTCAAAAGAGGAAAGTATATTCTCAAACGAAATACACTGTTTTCTGTTTTCTAGGTATGATTTCAGCAGTAAGAAGTTATTAGTGGTAATGGCGGACGATGATAAGAATCGTAATTTATGCGTCGTAACTGAAGTTGGTGATGAAGTGGTTTGTAAATACTGTAATCGACCTATAGTGCGTGATAAGGTTGTGTGCCTTAAATGCAACAAGACGTTCCACCCGGGATGTATGAGGCCGGCTTCATTAAGAAGTTCAAGCTGTGTTCACGAAAGTGAGGTTAGAGAGGACCTAAAATTAACCCCAAACCATCAAAAAAGCAACATGGAGTTGGAAATTACTTATTTAAAGGAAATTGTTGAAGAAGTGAGAAGCAAAAACAAAATTCTAGAAGAAAACAACGCTCTTCTGAGGAGTAGTAATCAGCTGCTGCAAGAGAAGTTAAAGTTTTTCATGGATACAACGAGGTGCAACACGGCGCATATGGAATCGGCAATGATATGTGGGCTAGAAGTGTGTAACGGTGAAGTTGAAAATAATGCAGGAAATCCCTTAGAAACACAAAATGAAAATAAAATTAAACCTAAGTTAAAATTGAATATTGCTGATGCGGGTGGTATAAACGTGCAGAAGCAAGCTGATAGAAACTCAAATACTAAAATTGGCTATAATGAAGTAGCGGCTCGTAATCTTCAAAACATAGCAAAAAACGCTGTAAAAAACTCAACAACACAGAATAATGTAACTGATGCAGCTGCGCGTTGTTCCCCTGTGGAAACTGCAAATAAAGTATTGATTCATCAATCTTTGAAACAAAGCAGTGATGTAAACCTGCAATACAATAAAAAAACACATCAGAGTGCTGGTATCCGACGTTATAGACAACGGGAAGAAACTGAAGATAAAACGGATGTTGACGAGGACGGTTTCTCTCTGCCAAAGAGTAGGAAAAGGAGGCCCAAACCAATTGAAGTTGGAGATGCTGAATCAGACGGTGGTGATTTCACTGGCGAACCAAAGAGGATTTGGATTTTTTTTATCAAGAGTATCCCCAAACGTAACAGAGGATGGCATAAAGAACTACCTACAAAACAAACCAAACATGAGCGGGAGGAAATTCCAGGTTGAAGAGTTGCCTCTACAAAGAAAGAATAAATGCTTTCGGGTGGGGGCAGACTTTGCTCTGAAAGCACAAATGTCTAAAATAGATTTCTGGCCAAGAAATGTAAGATTCACAAGATATTTCTGGAACAGAAGAAACTTACAAGAGGAGTCTCAAAAACAAAATTTTTCAAGTCGAACAAGACAAGATGACAGTCAAGTAACAATCTTTTTCACTAATATACAGTGCCTAAAAAATAAAGTGCTAGAACTTGAATCTCAAATTATTGATAAAAACTTTAAATTTTTATTTTTAGCTGAGCATTGGATGTCAGAAGCTGAACTGGAGGCAACACATATTGAGGTTTTCCGCTTAGTAACACAATATTGTAGAACTCAGAGGCTACATGGGGGAGTTTGTGCCTATTCCGAGGCGGGCCATTCTGTGAAGATGTTAAATTTAAAATCCTTATGTGAGGATCTACACTGTGAGGTATGTGGATTTGTCTGGGGCGATGTGTGCTTTGTCGTTGTATACAGATCACCCTTGGGTGACTTTTGCACTTTCTTAAATAAAATTGAGCAGGTTTTGCTTAGGTGTGTTGGGCATGGCATCGTTGTTGTTGGAGACTTTAATGTTCACTTTAATACCTACGATAATAAAACTTTAGAAGTAGTAAATCTTTTCAATTCGTTTGGCTTAATACAAAAGAATTTTCAAAATACTAGAAATGACGCATGTTTAGACAATGTGTTTTCAAATTTGTGTGACATTGAAGTAGAAGTAGTAAACTACGGACTATCGGATCACTTGGGTTTGGGGATGAATGTAAGAACATCAAACAGGTCAACAGATTTGACAAGAGTTGTCAAATTTGTTCCAGTAACGCAGTACGGTTTATTGCTCCTTTATGAACGCTTGAATGTGGCTGATTGGTCCTTTATTGCTAGCGATGACGCCAATGCAGATGCCAAGTTTTCCACGTTCAATGATATAATCACAACTAATGTCAAAACATGTTTTAAAGAGAAAACACAATCTCCATTTTCTAATAGAAAAAACAAAATAGTTTGGTTCAATGACGAACTTAAGGTACTAAGAGAGAGATTACACTTTCTTTCTGATTTAAATAACAGAGGTTTAATTTATAGAACTTATAGAATTTTTTATATAATAATTATAATTTATATAATTTTTATAATTTTTATAACTTATAGAACAAAAGTAGTTATGTTAGAGTTTTCAATTTTAAACTATTAACAATATTCTGATCTTCAAGTAAATAACTTATAGAACAGAAGTAGTTAATTTAGAGTTTTTAATTTTAAACTATTAACAAAATGCAGATCTTCAAGTAAATAACTTATAGAACAAAAGTAGTTATTTTAGAGTTTTCTATTTTAAACTATTAACAACATTCTGATCTTCAAGTAAATAACGTATAAAACAGAATTAGTTAATTTAGAGTTTTTAATTTTAAACTATTAACAAAATCCAGATCTTCAAGTAAATAACTTAAAGAACTAAAGTATTAGTGTGAAGATTTCGATTTTAAATTGTCTACAAATTTCTGTTCTTTAAGTAAATAACTAAAAGAACAAAAGTAGTTAGTTTATAGCTTTAATTTTAAACTATTAACAAAATTCTGATCTTCAAGTAAATAACTTATAGAACAGAAGTAGTTAATTTAGAGTTTTTAATTTTAAACAATTAACAAAATGCAGATCTTCAAGTAAATAACTTATAGAACAAAACTAGTTGTTTTAGGGTTTTCAATTTTAAACTATCAACAAAATTCTGATCTTCATGTAAATAACTTATAGAACAGAAGTAGTTAATTTAGAGTTTTTAATTTTAAACTATTAACAAAATGCAGATCTTCAAGTAAATAACTTATAGAACAAAAGTAGTTATTTTAGGGTTTTCAATTTTAAACTATTAAAAACAATTTGATCTTTAAGTAAATAACTTATAGAACAGAAGTAGTTAATTTAGAGTTTTTATTTTTAAACTATTAACAAAATGCAGATCTTCAAGTAAATAACTTATAGAACAAAAGTAGTTATTTTAGGGTTTTCAATTTTAAACAGTTAGCAAAATTCTGATCTTCAAGTAAATAACTTAAAGAACTAAAGTATTAGTTAGAAGATTTTGGTTTTAAATTGCTACAAAATTCTATTCTTCAAGTAAATTACTTATAGAACAAAAGTAGTTATGTTAGAGTTTTCAATTTTAAACTATTAACAATATTCTGATCTTCAAGTAAATAACTTATAGAACAGAAGTAGTTAATTTAGAGTCTTTAATGTTAAACTATTAACAAAATGCAAATCTTCAAGTAAATAACTTATAGAACAGAAGTAGTTAATTCAGAGTTTTTAATTTTAAACTATTAACAAAATGCAGATCTTCAAGTAAATAACTTAAAGAACTAAAGTATTAGTTAGAAGATTTTGATTTTAAATTGCTAAAAAATTCTGTTCTTCACGTAAATAACTTATAGAACAAAAGTAGTTAATTCAGAGTTTTTAATTTTAAACTATTAACAAAATGCAGATCTTCAAGTAAATAACTTAAAGAACTAAAGTATTAGTTAGAAGATTTTGATTTTAAATTGCTAAAAAATTCTGTTCTTCACGTAAATAACTTATAGAACAAAAGTAGTTATTTTCGAGTTTTCAATTTTAAACTATTAACAAAATTCGGATCCTCAAGTAAATAACTTATAGAACAGAAGTAGTGAATTTAGAGTTTTTAATTTTAAACTATTAACAAAATGCAGATCGTCAAGTAAATAACATATAGAACAAAAGTAGTTATTTTAGAGTTTTCTATTTTAAACTATTAACAACATTGTTATCTTCAAGTAAATAATTTATAGAACAGAAGTAGTGAATTTAGAGTTTTTAATTTTAAACTATTAACAAAATTCTGATTTTCAAGTAAATAACTTAAGGAACTAAAGTATTAGTTAGAAGATTTTGATTTTAAATTGCTACAAAATTCTGTTCTACAAGTAAATAACTTATAGAACAAAAGTAGTTATTTTAGGGTTTTCAATTTTAAACTATTAACAAAATACTGATCTTCATGTAAATAACTTATAGAACAAAAGTAGTTACTTTAGGGTTTTCAATTTTAAACTATTAACAAAATTCTGATCTTCAAGTAAATAACTTAAGGAACTAAAGTATTAGTTAGAAGATTTTGATTTTAAATTGCTACAAAATTCTGTTCTACAAGTAAATAACTTATAGAACAAAAGTAGTTATTTTAGGGTTTTCAATTTTAAACTATTAGCAAAATACTGATCTTCAAGTAAATAACTTAAAGAACTAAAGTATTAGTTAGAAGATTTTGATTTTACATTGCTACAAAATTCTGTTCTTCAAGTAAATAACTTATAGAACAAAAGTAGTTATTTTAGAGTTTTCAATTTTAAACTATTAACAATATTCTGATCTTCAAGTAAATAACTTATAGAACAAAAGTAGTTAACTTAGAGTTTTTAATTTTAAACTATTAACAAAATTCTGTTCTTCTAGTAAATAACTTATAGAACAAAAGTAGTTATTTTAGAGTTTTCAATTTTAAACTATTAACAAAATTCTGATCTTCAAGTAAATAACTTATAGAACAGAAGTAGTTAATTTAGAGTTTTTAATTTTAAACTATTAACAAAATGCAGATCTTCAAGTAAATAACTTATAGAACAAAAGTAGCTGTTTAGGGTTTTCAATTTTAAACTATTAACAAAATACTGATCTTCATATACTTAACTTATAGAACAGAAGTAGTTAATTTAGAGTTTTTAATTTTAAACTATTAACAAAATGCAGATCTTCAAGTAAATAACTTATAGAACAGAAGTAGTTAATTTAGAGTTTTTAATTTTACACTACTAACAAAATGCAGATCTTCAAGTAAATAACTTATAGAACAAAATTAGTTATTTTAGGGTTTTCAATTTTAAACTATTATAAAATTCTGATCTTCAAGTAAATAACTTAAAGAACTTAAGTATTAGTTAGAAGATTTTGACTTTACATTGCTACAAAATTCTGTTCTTCAAGTAAATAACTTATAGAACAAAAGTAGTTATTTTAGGGTTTTCAATTTTAAACTATTAACAAAATTCTGATCTTCAAGTAAATAACTTAAGGAACTAAAGTATTAGTTAGAAGATTTTGATTTTAAATTGCTACAAAATTCTGTTCTACAAGTGAATAACTTATAGAACTAAAGTAGTTATTTTAGAGTTTTCAATTTTAAACTATTAACAATATTCTGATCTTCAAGTAAATAACTTATAGAACAAAAGTAGTTATTTTAGGGTTTTCAATTTTAAACTATTAACAAAATTCTGATCTTCAAGTAAATAACTTAAGGAACTAAAGTATTTGTTAGAAGATTTTGATTTTAAATTGCTACAAAATTCTGTTCTACAAGTAAATAACTTATAGAACAAAAGTAGTTATTTTAGGGTTTTCAATTTTAAACTATTAACAAAATACTGATCTTCATGTAAATAACTTATAGAACAAAAGTAGTTACTTTAGGGTTTTCAATTTTAAACTATTAACAAAATTCTGATCTTCAAGTAAATAACTTAAGGAACTAAAGTATTAGTTAGAAGATTTTGATTTTAAATTGCTACAAAATTCTGTTCTACAAGTAAATAACTTATAGAACAAAAGTAGTTATTTTAGGGTTTTCAATTTTAAACTATTAGCAAAATTCTGATCTTCAAGTAAATAACTTAAAGAACTAAAGTATTAGTTAGAAGATTTTGATTTTACATTGCTACAAAATTCTGTTCTTCAAGTAAATAACTTATAGAACAAAAGTAGTTATTTTAGAGTTTTCAATTTTAAACTATTAACAATATTCTGATCTTCAAGTAAATAACTTATAGAACAAAAGTAGTTAACTTAGAGTTTTTAATTTTAAACTATTAACAAAATTCTGTTCTTCTAGTAAATAACTTATAGAACAAAAGTAGTTATTTTAGAGTTTTCAATTTTAAACTATTAACAAAATTCTGATCTTCAAGTAAATAACTTATAGAACAGAAGTAGTTAATTTAGAGTTTTTAATTTTAAACTATTAACAAAATGCAGATCTTCAAGTAAATAACTTATAGAACAAAAGTAGCTGTTTAGGGTTTTCAATTTTAAACTATTAACAAAATACTGATCTTCATATACTTAACTTATAGAACAGAAGTAGTTAATTTAGAGTTTTTAATTTTAAACTATTAACAAAATGCAGATCTTCAAGTAAATAACTTATAGAACAGAAGTAGTTAATTTAGAGTTTTTAATTTTACACTACTAACAAAATGCAGATCTTCAAGTAAATAACTTATAGAACAAAATTAGTTATTTTAGGGTTTTCAATTTTAAACTATTATAAAATTCTGATCTTCAAGTAAATAACTTAAAGAACTTAAGTATTAGTTAGAAGATTTTGACTTTACATTGCTACAAAATTCTGTTCTTCAAGTAAATAACTTATAGAACAAAAGTAGTTATTTTAGGGTTTTCAATTTTAAACTATTAACAAAATTCTGATCTTCAAGTAAATAACTTAAGGAACTAAAGTATTAGTTAGAAGATTTTGATTTTAAATTGCTACAAAATTCTGTTCTACAAGTGAATAACTTATAGAACTAAAGTAGTTATTTTAGAGTTTTCAATTTTAAACTATTAACAATATTCTGATCTTCAAGTAAATAACTTATAGAACAAAAGTAGTTATTTTAGGGTTTTCAATTTTAAACTATTAACAAAATTCTGATCTTCAAGTAAATAACTTAAGGAACTAAAGTATTTGTTAGAAGATTTTGATTTTAAATTGCTACAAAATTCTGTTCTACAAGTAAATAACTTATAGAACAAAAGTAGTTATTTTAGGGTTTTCAATTTTAAACTATTAACAAAATACTGATCTTCATGTAAATAACTAATAGAACAAAAGTAGTTATTTTAGGGTTTTCAATTTTAAACTATTAACAAAATACTGATCTTCAATAAATAACTTATAGAACAGAAGTAGTTAATTTAGAGTTTTTAATTTTAAACTATTAACAAAATGCAGATCTTCAAGTAAATAACTTATAGAACAAAAGTAGTTATTTTAGGGTTTTCAATTTTAAACTATTAACAAAATACTGATCTTCATATACTTAACTTATAGAACAGAAGTAGTTAATTTAGAGTTTTTAATTTTAAACTATTAACAAAATGCAGATCTTCAAGTAAATAACTTATAGAACAAAAGTGGTTATTTTAGGGTTTTCAATTTTAAACTATTAACAAAATACTGATCTTCATATACTTAACTTATAGAACAGAAGTAGTTAATTTAGAGTTTTTAATTTTAAACTATTAGCAAAATTCTGATCTTCAAGTAAATAACTTAAAGAACTAAAGTATTAGTTAGAAGATTTTGATTTTACATTGCTACAAAATTCTGTTCTTCAAGTAAATAACTTATAGAACAAAAGTAGTTATTTTAGGGTTTTCAATTTTAAACTATTAACAAAATACTGATCTTCATGTAAATAACTTATAGAACAGAAGTAGTTAATTTAGAGTTTTTAATTTTAAACTATTAACAAAATGCAGATCTTCAAGTAAATAACTTATAGAACAAAAGTAGTTATTTTAGGATTATCAATTTTAAACTATTAACAAAATTCTGATCTTCAAGTAAATAACTTAAGGAACTAAAGTATTAGTTAGGAGATTTTGATTTTAAATTGCTACAAGATTCTGTTCTACAAGTAAATAACTTATAGAACAAAAGTAGTTATTTTAGAATTTTCAATTTTAAACTATTAACAATATTCTGATCTTCAAGTAAATAACTTATAGAACAGAAGTAGTTATTTTAGGGTTTTCAATTTTAAACTATTAACAAAATACTGATCTTCATGTAAATAACTTATAGAACAGAAGTAGTTAATTTAGAGTTTTTAATTTTAAACTATTAACAAAATGCAGATCTTCAAGTAAATAACTTATAGTACAAAAGTAGTTATTTTAGGGTTTTCAATTTTAAACTATTAACAATATTCTGATCTTCAAGTAAATAACTTATAGAACAGAAGTAGTTATTTTAGGGTTTTCAATTTTAAACTATTAACAAAATACTGATCTTCATGTAAATAACTTATAGAACAGAAGTAGTTAATTAAGAGTTTTTAATTTTAAACAATTAACAAAATGCAGATCTTCAAGTAAATAACTTATAGTACAAAAGTAGTTATTTTAGGGTTTTCATTTTTAAACTATTAACAATATTCTGATCTTCAAGTAAATAACTTATAGAACAGAAGTAGTTATTTTAGGGTTTTCAATTTTAAACTATTAACAAAATACTGATCTTCATGTAAATAACTTATAGAACAGAAGTAGTTAATTAAGAGTTTTTAATTTTAAACTATTAACAAAATGCAGATCTTCAAGTAAATAACTTATAGAACAAAAGTAGTTATTTTAGGGTTTTCAATTTTAAACTATTAGCAAAATTCTGACCTTCAAGTAAATAACTTAAAGAACTAAAGTATTAGTTAAAAGATTTTGATTTTAAATTGCTACAAAATTCTGTTCTTCAAGTAAATAACTTATAGAACAAAAGTAGTTATTTTAGGGTTTTCAATTTTAAACTATTAACAAAATACTGATCTTCATGTAAATAACTAATAGAACAAAAGTAGTTATTTTAGGGTTTTCAATTTTAAACTATTAACAAAATACTGATCTTCAATAAATAACTTATAGAACAGAAGTAGTTAATTTAGAGTTTTTAATTTTAAACTATTAACAAAATGCAGATCTTCAAGTAAATAACTTATAGAACAAAAGTAGTTATTTTAGGGTTTTCAATTTTAAACTATTAACAAAATACTGATCTTCATATACTTAACTTATAGAACAGAAGTAGTTAATTTAGAGTTTTTAATTTTAAACTATTAACAAAATGCAGATCTTCAAGTAAATAACTTATAGAACAAAAGTGGTTATTTTAGGGTTTTCAATTTTAAACTATTAACAAAATACTGATCTTCATATACTTAACTTATAGAACAGAAGTAGTTAATTTAGAGTTTTTAATTTTAAACTATTAGCAAAATTCTGATCTTCAAGTAAATAACTTAAAGAACTAAAGTATTAGTTAGAAGATTTTGATTTTACATTGCTACAAAATTCTGTTCTTCAAGTAAATAACTTATAGAACAAAAGTAGTTATTTTAGGGTTTTCAATTTTAAACTATTAACAAAATACTGATCTTCATGTAAATAACTAATAGAACAAAAGTAGTTATTTTAGGGTTTTCAATTTTAAACTATTAACAAAATACTGATCTTCAATAAATAACTTATAGAACAGAAGTAGTTAATTTAGAGTTTTTAATTTTAAACTATTAACAAAATGCAGATCTTCAAGTAAATAACTTATAGAACAAAAGTAGTTATTTTAGGGTTTTCAATTTTAAACTATTAACAAAATACTGATCTTCATATACTTAACTTATAGAACAGAAGTAGTTAATTTAGAGTTTTTAATTTTAAACTATTAACAAAATGCAGATCTTCAAGTAAATAACTTATAGAACAAAAGTGGTTATTTTAGGGTTTTCAATTTTAAACTATTAACAAAATACTGATCTTCATATACTTAACTTATAGAACAGAAGTAGTTAATTTAGAGTTTTTAATTTTAAACTATTAGCAAAATTCTGATCTTCAAGTAAATAACTTAAAGAACTAAAGTATTAGTTAGAAGATTTTGATTTTACATTGCTACAAAATTCTGTTCTTCAAGTAAATAACTTATAGAACAAAAGTAGTTATTTTAGGGTTTTCAATTTTAAACTATTAACAAAATACTGATCTTCATGTAAATAACTTATAGAACAGAAGTAGTTAATTTAGAGTTTTTAATTTTAAACTATTAACAAAATGCAGATCTTCAAGTAAATAACTTATAGAACAAAAGTAGTTATTTTAGGATTATCAATTTTAAACTATTAACAAAATTCTGATCTTCAAGTAAATAACTTAAGGAACTAAAGTATTAGTTAGGAAATTTTGATTTTAAATTGCTACAAGATTCTGTTCTACAAGTAAATAACTTATAGAACAAAAGTAGTTATTTTAGAATTTTCAATTTTAAACTATTAACAATATTCTGATCTTCAAGTAAATAACTTATAGAACAGAAGTAGTTATTTTAGGGTTTTCAATTTTAAACTATTAACAAAATACTGATCTTCATGTAAATAACTTATAGAACAGAAGTAGTTAATTTAGAGTTTTTAATTTTAAACTATTAACAAAATGCAGATCTTCAAGTAAATAACTTATAGTACAAAAGTAGTTATTTTAGGGTTTTCAATTTTAAACTATTAACAATATTTTGATCTTCAAGTAAATAACTTATAGAACAGAAGTAGTTATTTTAGGGTTTTCAATTTTAAACTATTAACAAAATACTGATCTTCATGTAAATAACTTATAGAACAGAAGTAGTTAATTAAGAGTTTTTAATTTTAAACTATTAGCAAAATGCAGATCTTCAAGTAAATAACTTATAGCACAAAAGTAGTTATTTTAGGGTTTTCAATTTTAAACTATTAACAATATTCTGATCTTCAAGTAAATAACTTATAGAACAGAAGTAGTTATTTTAGGGTTTTCAATTTTAAACTATTAACAAAATACTGATCTTCATGTAAATAACTTATAGAACAGAAGTAGTTAATTAAGAGTTTTTAATTTTAAACTATTAACAAAATGCAGATCTTCAAGTAAATAACTTATAGAACAAAAGTAGTTATTTTAGGGTTTTCAATTTTAAACTATTAGCAAAATTCTGACCTTCAAGTAAATAACTTAAAGAACTAAAGTATTAGTTAAAAGATTTTGATTTTAAATTGCTACAAAATTCTGTTCTTCAAGTAAATAACTTATAGAACAGAAGTAGTTAATTTAGAGTTTTTAATTTTAAACTATTAACAAAATGCAGATCTTCAAGTAAATAACTTATAGAACAAAAGTAGTTATTTTAGGGTTTTCAATTTTAAACTATTAACAAAATACTGATCTTCATATACTTAACTTATAGAACAGAAGTAGTTAATTTAGAGTTTTTAATTTTAAACTATTAACAAAATGCAGATCTTCAAGTAAATAACTTATAGAACAAAAGTAGTTATTTTAGGGTTTTCAATTTTAAACTATTAGCAAAATTCTGATCTTCAAGTAAATAACTTAAAGAACTAAAGTATTAGTTAGAAGATTTTGATTTTACATTGCTACAAAATTCTGTTCTTCAAGTAAATAACTTATAGAACAAAAGTAGTTATTTTAGGGTTTTCAATTTTAAACTATTAACAAAATTCTGATCTTCAAGTAAATAACTTAAGGAACTAAAGTATTAGTTAGAAGATTTTGATTTTAAATTGCTACAAAATTCTGTTCTACAAGTAAATAACTTATAGAACAAAAGTAGTTATTTTAGAGTTTTCAATTTTAAACTATTAACAATATTCTGATCTTCATGTATATAACTTATAGAACAGAAGTAGTTATTTTAGGGTTTTCAATTTTAAACTATTAACAAAATACTGATCTTCATGTAAATAACTTATAGAACAGAAGTAGTTAATTTAGAGCTTTTAATTTTAAACTATTAACAAAATGCAGATCTTCATGTAAATAACTTATAGAACAAAAGTAGTTATTTTAGGGTTTTCAATTTTAAACTATTAACAAAATACTGATCTTCATATACTTAACTTATAGAACAGAAGTAGTTAATTTAGAGTTTTTAATTTTAAACTATTAACAAAATGCAGATCTTCAAGTAAATAACTTATAGAACACAAGTAGTTATTTTAGGGTTTTCAATTTTAAACTATTAGCAAAATTCTGATCTTCAAGTAATTAACTTAAAGAACTAAAGTATTAGTTAGAAGATTTTGATTTTACATTGCTACAAAATTCTGTTCTTCAAGTAAATAACTTATAGAACAAAAGTAGTTATTTTAGGGTTTTCAATTTTAAACTATTAACAAAATTCTGATCTTCAAGTAAATAACTTAAGGAACTAAAGTATTAGTTAGAAGATTTTGATTTTAAATTGCTACAAAATTCTGTTCTACAAGTAAATAACTTATAGAACAAAAGTAGTTATTTTAGAGTTTTCAATTTTAAACTATTAACAATATTCTGATCTTCATGTATATAACTTATAGAACAGAAGTAGTTGTTTTAGGGTTTTCAATTTTAAACTATTAACAAAATACTGATCTTCATGTAAATAACTTATAGAACAGAAGTAGTTAATTTAGAGCTTTTAATTTTAAACTATTAACAAAATGCAGATCTTCAAGTAAATAACTTATAGAACAAAAGTAGTTATTTTAGGGTTTTCAATTTTAAACTATTAGCAAAATTCTGATCTTCAAGTAAATAACTTAAAGAACTAAAGTATTAGTTAGAAGATTTTGATTTTACATTGCTACAAAATTCTGTTCTTCAAGTAAATAACTTATAGAACAAAAGTAGTTATTTTAGAGTTTTCAATTTTAAACTATTAACAATATTCTGATCTTCAAGTAAATAACTTATAGAACAGAAGTAGTTAATTTAGAGTTTTTAATTTTAAACTATTAACAAAATGCAGATCTTCAAGTAAATAACTTATAGAACAAAAGTAGTTAACTTAGAGTTTTTAATTTTAAACTATTAACAAAATTCTGTTCTTCAAGTAAATAACTTATAGAACAAAAGTAGTTATTTTAGAGTTTTCAATTTTAAACTATTAACAAAATTCTGATCTTCAAGTAAATAACTTATAGAACAGAAGTAGTTAATTTAGAGTTTTTAATTTTAAACTACTAACAAAATGCAGATCTTCAAGCAAATAACTTATAGAACAAAATTAGTTATTTTAGGGTTTTCAATTTTTAACTATTAACAAAATTCTGATCTTCAAGTAAATAACTTAAGGAACTAAAGTATTAGTTAGAAGATTTTGATTTTAAATTGCTACAAAATTCTGTTCTACAAGTAAATAACATATAGAACTAAAGTAGTTATTTTAGAGTTTTCAATTTTAAACTATTAACAATATTCTGATCTTCAAGTAAATAACTTATAGAACAAAAGTAGTTATTTTAGGGTTTTCAATTTTAAACTATTAACAAAATTCTGATCTTTAAGTAAATAACTTAAGGAACTAAAGTATTAGTTAGAAGATTTTGATTTTAAATTGCTACAAAATTCTGTTCTACAAGTAAATAACTTATAGAGCAAAAGTAGTTATTTTAGGGTTTTCAATTTTAAACTATTAACAAAATACTGATCTTCATGTAAATAACTTATAGAACAAAAGTAGTTATTTTAGGGTTTTCAATTTTAAACTATTAACAAAATTCTGATCTTCAAGTAAATAACTTAAGGAACTAAAGTATTAGTTAGAAGATTTTGATTTTAAATTGCTACAAAATTCTGTTCTACAAGTAAATAACTTATAGAACAAAAGTAGTTATTTTAGGGTTTTCAATTTTAAACTATTAGCAAAATTCTGATCTTCAAGTAATTAACTTAAAGAACTAAAGTATTAGTTAGAAGATTTTGATTTTACATTGCTACAAAATTCTGTTCTTCAAGTAAATAACTTATAGAACAAAAGTAGTTATTTTAGAGTTTTCAATTTTAAACTATTAACAATATTCTGATCTTCAAGTAAATAACTTATAGAACAGAAGTAGTTAATTTAGAGTTTTTAATTTTAAACTATTAACAAAATGCAGATCTTCAAGTAAATAACTTATAGAACAAAAGTAGTTAACTTAGAGTTTTTAATTTTAAACTATTAACAAAATTCTGTTCTTCAAGTAAATAACTTATAGAACAAAAGTAGTTATTTTAGAGTTTTCAATTTTAAACTATTAACAAAATTCTGATCTTCAAGTAAATAACTTATAGAACAGAAGTAGTTAATTTAGAGTTTTTAATTTTAAACTACTAACAAAATGCAGATCTTCAAGCAAATAACTTTTAGAACAAAATTAGTTATTTTAGGGTTTTCAATTTTTAACTATTAACAAAATTCTGATCTTCAAGTAAATAACTTAAGGAACTAAAGTATTAGTTAGAAGATTTTGATTTTAAATTGCTACAAAATTCTGTTCTACAAGTAAATAACATATAGAACTAAAGTAGTTATTTTAGAGTTTTCAATTTTAAACTATTAACAATATTCTGATCTTCAAGTAAATAACTTAAGGAACTAAAGTATTAGTTAGAAGATTTTGATTTTAAATTGCTACAAAATTCTGTTCTACAAGTAAATAACTTATAGAACAAAAGTAGTTATTTTAGAGTTTTCAATTTTAAACTATTAACAATATTCTGATCTTCATGTATATAACTTATAGAACAGAAGTAGTTATTTTAGGGTTTTCAATTTTAAACTATTAACAAAATACTGATCTTCATGTAAATAACTTATAGAACAGAAGTAGTTAATTTAGGGTTTTCAATTTTAAAATATTAACAATATTCTGATCTTCAAGTAAATAACTTAAGGAACTAAAGTATTAGTTAGAAGATTTTGATTTTAAATTGCTACAAAATTCTGTTCTACAAGTAAATAACTTATAGAACAAAAGTAGTTATTTTAGAGTTTTCAATTTTAAACTATTAACAATATTCTGATCTTCATGTATATAACTTATAGAACAGAAGTAGTTATTTTAGGGTTTTCAATTTTAAACTATTAACAAAATACTGATCTTCATGTAAATAACTTATAGAACAGAAGTAGTTATTTTAGGGTTTTCAATTTTAAACTATTAACAATATTCTGATTTTCAAGTAAATAACTTAAGGAACTAAAGTATTAGTTAGAAGATTTTGATTTTAAATTGCTACAAAATTCTGTTCTACAAGTAAATAACTTATAGAACAAAAGTAGTTATTTTAGAGTTTTCAATTTTAAACTATTAACAATATTCTGATCTTCATGTATATAACTTATAGAACAGAAGTAGTTATTTTAGGGTTTTCAATTTTAAACTATTAACAAAATACTGATCTTCATGTAAATAACTTATAGAACAGAAGTAGTTAATTTAGAGCTTTTAATTTTAAACTATTAACAAAATGCAGATCTTCAAGTAAATAACTTATAGAACAAAAGTAGTTATTTTAGGGTTTTCAATTTTAAACTATTAGCAAAATTCTGATCTTCAAGTAAATAACTTAAAGAACTAAAGTATTAGTTAGAAGATTTTGATTTTACATTGCTACAAAATTCTGTTCTTCAAGTAAATAACTTATAGAACAAAAGTAGTTATTTTAGAGTTTTCAATTTTAAACTATTAACAATATTCTGATCTTCAAGTAAATAACATATAGAACTAAAGTAGTTATTTTAGAGTTTTCAATTTTAAACTATTAACAATATTCTGATCTTCAAGTAAATAACTTATAGAACAAAAGTAGTTATTTTAGGGTTTTCAATTTTAAACTATTAACAAAATTCTGATCTTTAAGTAAATAACTTAAGGAACTAAAGTATTAGTTAGAAGATTTTGATTTTAAATTGCTACAAAATTCTGTTCTACAAGGAAATAACTTATAGAGCAAAAGTAGTTATTTTAGGGTTTTCAATTTTAAACTATTAACAAAATACTGATCTTCATGTAAATAACTTATAGAACAAAAGTAGTTATTTTAGGGTTTTCAATTTTAAACTATTAACAAAATTCTGATCTTCAAGTAAATAACTTAAGGAACTAAAGTATTAGTTAGAAGATTTTGATTTTAAATTGCTACAAAATTCTGTTCTACAAGTAAATAACTTATAGAACAAAAGTAGTTATTTTAGGGTTTTCAATTTTAAACTATTAGCAAAATTCTGATCTTCAAGTAATTAACTTAAAGAACTAAAGTATTAGTTAGAAGATTTTGATTTTACATTGCTACAAAATTCTGTTCTTCAAGTAAATAACTTATAGAACAAAAGTAGTTATTTTAGAGTTTTCAATTTTAAACTATTAACAATATTCTGATCTTCAAGTAAATAACTTATAGAACAGAAGTAGTTAATTTAGAGTTTTTAATTTTAAACTATTAACAAAATGCAGATCTTCAAGTAAATAACTTATAGAACAAAAGTAGTTAACTTAGAGTTTTTAATTTTAAACTATTAACAAAATTCTGTTCTTCAAGTAAATAACTTATAGAACAAAAGTAGTTATTTTAGAGTTTTCAATTTTAAACTATTAACAAAATTCTGATCTTCAAGTAAATAACTTATAGAACAGAAGTAGTTAATTTAGAGTTTTTAATTTTAAACTACTAACAAAATGCAGATCTTCAAGCAAATAACTTATAGAACAAAATTAGTTATTTTAGGGTTTTCAATTTTTAACTATTAACAAAATTCTGATCTTCAAGTAAATAACTTAAGGAACTAAAGTATTAGTTAGAAGATTTTGATTTTAAATTGCTACAAAATTCTGTTCTACAAGTAAATAACATATACTACTAAAGTAGTTATTTTAGAGTTTTCAATTTTAAACTATTAACAATATTCTGATCTTCAAGTAAATAACTTATAGAACAAAAGTAGTTATTTTAGGGTTTTCAATTTTAAACTATTAACAAAATTCTGATCTTCAAGTAAATAACTTAAGGAACTAAAGTATTAGTTAGAAGATTTTGATTTTAAATTGCTACAAAATTCTGTTCTACAAGTAAATAACATATAGAACTAAAGTAGTTATTTTAGAGTTTTCAATTTTAAACTATTAACAATATTCTGATCTTCTAGTACATAACTTATAGAACAAAAGTAGTTATTTTAGGGTTTTCAATTTTAAACTATTAATAAAATTCTGATCTTCAAGTAAATGACTTAAGGAACTAAGGTATTAGTTAGAAGATTTTGATTTTAAATTGCTACAAAATTCTGTTCTACAAGTAAATAACATATAGAACTAAAGTAGTTATTTTAGAGTTTTTAATTTTAAACTATTAACAAAATGCAGATCTTCAAGTAAATAACTTATAGAACAAAAGTAGTTATTTTATGGTTTTCAATTTTAAACTATTAACAAAATACTGATCTTCATATACTTAACTTATAGAACAGAAGTAGTTAATTTAGAGTTTTTAATTTTAAACTATTAGCAAAATTCTGATCTTCAAGTAAATAACTTAAAGAACTAAAGTATTAGTTAGAAGATTTTGATTTTAAATTGCTACAAAATTCTGTTCTACAAGTAAATAACTTATAGAACTAAAGTAGTTATTTTAGAGTTTTCAATTTTAAACTATTAACAATATTCTGATCTTCAAGTAAATAACTTATAGAACAAAAGTAGTTATTTTAGGGTTTTCAATTTTAAACTATTAACAAAATTCTGATCTTTAAGTAAATAACTTAAGGAACTAAAGTATTAGTTAGAAGATTTTGATTTTAAATTGCTACAAAATTCTGTTCTACAAGTAAATAACTTATAGAACAAAAGTAGTTATTTTAGGGTTTTCAATTTTAAACTATTAACAAAATACTGATCTTCAAGTAAATAACTTATAGAACAGAAGTAGTTAATTTAGAGTTTTTAATTTTAAACTATTAACAAAATGCAGATTTTCAAGTAAATAACTTATAGAACAAAAGTAGTTATTTTAGGGTTTTCAATTTTAAACTATTAACAAAATACTGATCTTCATATACTTAACTTATAGAACAGAAGTAGTTAATTTAGAGTTTTTAATTTTAAACTATTAACAAAATGCAGATCTTCAAGTAAATAACTTATAGAACAAAAGTAGTTATTTTAGGGTTTTCAATTTTAAACTATTAACAAAATACTGATCTTCATATACTTAACTTATAGAACAGAAGTAGTTAATTTAGAGTTTTTAAATTTAAACTATTAGCAAATATCTGATCTTCAAGTAAATAACTTATAGAACAAAAGTAGTTATTTTAGGGTTTTCAATTTTAAACTATTAACAAAATACTGATCTTCATGTAAATAACTTATAGAACAGAAGTAGTTAATTTAGAGTTTTTAATTTTAAACTATTAACAAAATGCAGATCTTCAAGTAAATAACTTATAGAACAAAAGTAGTTATTTTAGGGTTTTCAATTTTAAACTATTAACAAAATTCTGATCTTCAAGTAAATAACTTAAGGAACTAAAGTATTAGTTAGAAGATTTTGATTTTAAATTGCTACAAAATTCTGTTCTACAAGTAAATAACATATAGAACTAAAGTAGTTATTTTAGAGTTTTCAATTTTAAACTATTAACAATATTCTGATCTTCTAGTACAGAACTTATAGAACAAAAGTAGTTATTTTAGGGTTTTCAATTTTAAACTATTAATAAAATTCTGATCTTCAAGTAAATGACTTAAGGAACTAAGGTATTAGTTAGAAGATTTTGATTTTAAATTGCTACAAAATTCTGTTCTACAAGTAAATAACATATAGAACTAAAGTAGTTATTTTAGAGTTTTTAATTTTAAACTATTAACAAAATGCAGATCTTCAAGTAAATAACTTATAGAACAAAAGTAGTTATTTTATGGTTTTCAATTTTAAACTATTAACAAAATACTGATCTTCATATACTTAACTTATAGAACAGAAGTAGTTAATTTAGAGTTTTTAATTTTAAACTATTAGCAAAATTCTGATCTTCAAGTAAATAACTTAAAGAACTAAAGTATTAGTTAGAAGATTTTGATTTTAAATTGCTACAAAATTCTGTTCTACAAGTAAATAACTTATAGAACTAAAGTAGTTATTTTAGAGTTTTCAATTTTAAACTATTAACAATATTCTGATCTTCAAGTAAATAACTTATAGAACAAAAGTAGTTATTTTAGGGTTTTCAATTGTAACTATTAACAAAATTCTGATCTTTAAGTAAATAACTTAAGGAACTAAAGTATTAGTTAGAAGATTTTGATTTTAAATTGCTACAAAATTCTGTTCTACAAGTAAATAACTTATAGAACAAAAGTAGTTATTTTAGGGTTTTCAATTTTAAACTATTAACAAAATACTGATCTTCATGTAAATAACTAATAGAACAAAAGTAGTTATTTTAGGGTTTTCAATTTTAAACTATTAACAAAATACTGATCTTCAAGTAAATAACTTATAGAACAGAAGTAGTTAATTTAGAGTTTTTAATTTTAAACTATTAACAAAATGCAGATTTTCAAGTAAATAACTTATAGAACAAAAGTAGTTATTTTAGGGTTTTCAATTTTAAACTATTAACAAAATACTGATCTTCATATACTTAACTTATAGAACAGAAGTAGTTAATTTAGAGTTTTTAATTTTAAACTATTAACAAAATGCAGATCTTCAAGTAAATAACTTATAGAACAAAAGTAGTTATTTTAGGGTTTTCAATTTTAAACTATTAACAAAATAGTGATCTTCAAGTAAATAACTTATAGAACAGAAGTAGTTAATTTAGAGTTTTTAATTTTAAACTATTAACAAAATGCAGATTTTCAAGTAAATAACTTATAGAACAAAAGTAGTTATTTTAGGGTTTTCAATTTTAAACTATTAACAAAATACTGATCTTCATATACTTAACTTATAGAACAGAAGTAGTTAATTTAGAGTTTTTAATTTTAAACTATTAACAAAATTCTGATCTTCAAGTAAATAACTTAAAGAACTAAAGTATTAGTTAGAAGATTTTGATTTTAAATTGCTACAAAATTCTGTTCTACAAGTAAATAACTTATAGAACTAAAGTAGTTATTTTAGAGTTTTCAATTTTAAACTATTAACAATATTCTGATCTTCAAGTAAATAACTTATAGAACAAAAGTAGTTATTTTAGGGTTTTCAATTTTAAACTATTAACAAAATTCTGATCTTCAAGTAAATAACTTAAAGAACTAAAGTATTAGTTAGAAGATTTTGATTTTACATTGCTACAAAATTCTGTTCTTCAAGTAAATAACTTATAGAACAAAAGTAGTTATTTTAGGGTTTTCAATTTTAAACTATTAACAAAATACTGATCTTCATGTAAATAACTTATAGAACAGAAGTAGTTAATTTAGAGTTTTTAATTTTAAACTATTAACAAAATGCAGATCTTCAAGTAAATAACTTATAGAACAAAAGTAGTTATTTTAGGGTTTTCAATTTTAAACTATTAACAAAATTCTGATCTTCAAGTAAATAACTTAAGGAACTAAAGTATTAGTTAGGAGATTTTGATTTTAAATTGCTACAAAATTCTGTTCTACAAGTAAATAACTTATAGAACAAAAGTAGTTATTTTAGAGTTTTCAATTTTAAACTATTAACAATATTCTGATCTTCAAGTAAATAACTTATAGCACAGAAGTAGTTATTTTAGGGTTTTCAATTTTAAACTATTAACAAAATACTGATCTTCATGTAAATAACTTATAGAACAGAAGTAGTTAATTAAGAGTTTTTAATTTTAAACTATTAACAAAATGCAGATCTTCAAGTAAATAACTTATAGAACAAAAGTAGTTATTTTAGGGTTTTCAATTTTAAACTATTAGCAAAATACTGATCTTCATATACTTAACTTATAGAACAGAAGTAGTTAATTTAGAGTTTTTAATTTTAAACTATTAGCAAAATTCTGATCTTCAAGTAAATAACTTAAAGAACTAAAGTATTAGTTAGAAGATTTTGATTTTACATCGCTACAAAATTCTGTTCTTCAAGTAAATAACTTATAGAACAAAAGTAGTTATTTTAGGGTTTTCAATTTTAAACTATTAACAAAATACTGATCTTCATGTAAATAACTTATAGAACAGAAGTAGTTAATTTAGAGTTTTTAATTTTAAACTATTAACAAAATGCAGATCTTCAAGTAAATGACTTATAGAACAAAAGTAGTTATTTTAGGGTTTTCAATTTTAAACTATTAACAATATTCTGATCTTCAAGTAAATAACTTATAGAACAGAAGTAGTTATTTTAGGGTTTTCAATTTTAAACTATTAACAAAATACTGATCTTCATGTAAATAACTTATAGAACAGAAGTAGTTAATTAAGAGTTTTTAATTTTAAACTATTAACAAAATGCAGATCTTCAAGTAAATAACTTATAGAACAAAAGTAGTTATTTTAGGGTTTTCAATTTTTAACTATTAGCAAAATTCTGATCTTCAAGTAAATAACTTAAAGAACTAAAGTATTAGTTAAAAGATTTTGATTTTAATTTGCTACAAAATTCTGTTCTTCAAGTAAATAACTTATAGAACAGAAGTAGTTAATTTAGAGTTTTTAATTTTAAACTATTAACAAAATGCAGATCTTCAAGTAAATAACTTATAGAACAAAAGTGGTTATTTTAGGGTTTTCAATTTTAAACTATTAACAAAATACTGATCTTCATATACTTAACTTATAGAACAGAAGTAGTTAATTTAGAGTTTTTAATTTTAAACTATTAACAAAATGCAGATCTTCAAGTAAATAACTTATAGAACAAAAGTAGTTATTTTAGGGTTTTCAATTTTAAACTATTAGCAAAATTCTGATCTTCAAGTAAATAACTTAAAGAACTAAAGTATTAGTTAGAAGATTTTGATTTTACATTGCTACTAAATTTTGTTCTTCAAGTAAATAACTTATAGAACAAAAGTAGTTATTTTAGAGTTTTCAATTTTAAACTATTAACAATATTCTGATCTTCATGTATATAACTTATAGAACAGAAGTAGTTATTTTAGGGTTTTCAATTTTAAACTATTAACAAAATACTGATCTTCATGTAAATAACTTATAGAACAGAAGTAGTTAATTTAGAGTTTTTAATTTTAAACTATTAACAAAATGCAGATCTTCAAGTAAATAACTTATAGAACAAAAGTAGTTATTTTAGGGTTTTCAATTTTAAACTATTAACAAAATTCTGATCTTCAAGTAAATAACTTAAGGAACTAAAGTATTAGTTAGAAGATTTTGATTTTAAATTGCTACAAAATTCTGTTCTACAAGTAAATAACTTATAGAACAAAAGTAGTTATTTTAGAGTTTTCAATTTTAAACTATTAACAATATTCTGATCTTCATGTATATAACTTATAGAACAGAAGTAGTTATTTTAGGGTTTTCAATTTTAAACTATTAACAAAATACTGATCTTCATGTAAATAACTTATAGAACAGAAGTAGTTAATTTAGAGTTTTTAATTTTAAACTATTAACAAAATGCAGATCTTCAAGTAAATAACTTATAGAACAAAAGTAGTTATTTTAGGGTTTTCAATTTTAAACTATTAGCAAAATTCTGATCTTCAAGTAAATAACTTAAAGAACTAAAGTATTAGTTAGAAGATTTTGATTTTACATTGCTACAAAATTCTGTTCTTCAAGTAAATAACTTATAGAACAAAAGTAGTTATTTTAGAGTTTTCAATTTTAAACTATTAACAATATTCTGATCATCAAGTAAATAACTTATAGAACAGAAGTCGTTAATTTAGCGTTTTTAATTTTAAACTATTAACAAAATGCAGATCTTCAAGTAAATAACTTATAGAACAAAAGTAGTTATTTTAGGGTTTTCAATTTTAAACTATTAGCAAAATTCTGATCTTCAAGTAAATACCTTAAAGAACTAAAGTATTAGTTAGAAGATTTTGATTTTACATTGCTACAAAATTCTGTTCTTCAAGTAAATAACTTATAGAACAAAAGTAGTTATTTTAGAGTTTTCAATTTTAAACTATTAACAATATTCTGATCTTCAAGTAAATAACTTATAGAACAGAAGTCGTTAATTTAGCGTTTTTAATTTTAAACTATTAACAAAATGCAGATCTTCAAGTAAATAACTTATAGAACAAAAGTAGTTAACTTAGAGTTTTTAATTTTAAACTATTAACAAAATTCTGTTCTTCAAGTAAATAACCTATAGAACAAAAGTAGTTATTTTAAAGTTTTCAATTTTAAACTATTAACAAAATTCTGATCTTCAAGTAAATAACTTATAGAACAGAAGTAGTTAATTTAGAGTTTTTAATTTTAAACTACTAACAAAATGCAGATCTTCAAGCAAATAACTTATAGAACAAAATTAGTTATTTTAGGGTTTTCAATTTTTAACTATTAACAAAATTCTGATCTTCAAGTAAATAACTTAAGGAACTAAAGTATTAGTTAGAAGATTTTGATTTTAAATTGCTACAAAATTCTGTTCTACAAGTAAATAACATATAGAACTAAAGTAGTTATTTTAGAGTTTTCAATTTTAAACTATTAACAATATTCTGATCTTCAAGTAAATAACTTATAGAACAAAAGTAGTTATTTTAGGGTTTTCTATTTTAAACTATTAACAAAATTCTGATCTTCAAGTAAATAACTTTTTTTTTTTTTTTTATTAACTCCAAGAATACAGCAATTTGCCTGATAGGCATTAGGCGTCTCAAGTAAATAACTTAATGAACTAAAGTATTAGTTAGAAGATTTTGATTTTAAATTGCTACAAAATTCTGTTCTACAAGTAAATAACTTATAGAACAAAAGTAGTTATTTTAGGGTTTTCAATTTTAAACTATTAACAATATTCTGATCTTCTAGTAAATAACTTATAGAACAAAAGTAGTTATTTTGGGGTTTTCAATTTTAAACTATTAACAAAATTCTGATCTTCAAGTAAATAACTTAAGGAACTAAAGTATTAGTTAGAAGATTTTGATTTTTAATTGCTACAAAATTCTGTTCTACAAGTAAATAACATATAGAACTAAAGTAGTTATTTTAGAGTTTTTAATTTTAAACTATTAACAAAATGCAGATCTTCAAGTAAATAACTTATAGAACAAAAGTAGTTATTTTAGGGTTTTCAATTTTATACTATTAACAAAATACTGATCTTCATATACTTAACTTATAGAACAGAAGTAGTTAATTTAGAGTTTTTAATTTTAAACTATTAGCAAAATTCTGATCTTCAAGTAAATAACTTAAAGAACTAAAGTATTAGTTAGAAGATTTTGATTTTACATTGCTACAAAATTCTGTTCTTCAAGTAAATAACTTATAGAACAAAAGTAGTTATTTTAGGGTTTTCAATTTTAAACTATTAACAAAATACTGATCTTCATGTAAATAACTTATAGAACAGAAGTAGTTAATTTAGAGTTTTTAATTTTAAACTATTAACAAAATGCAGATCTTCAAGTAAATAACTTATAGAACAAAAGTAGTTATTTTAGGGTTTTCAATTTTAAACTATTAACAAAATTCTGATCTTCAAGTAAATAACTTAAGGAACTAAAGTATTAGTTAGGAGATTTTGATTTTAAATTGCTACAAAATTCTGTTCTACAAGTAAATAACTTATAGAACAAAAGTAGTTATTTTAGAGTTTTCAATTTTAAACTATTAACAATATTCTGATCTTCAAGTAAATAACTTATAGAACAGAAGTAGTTATTTTAGGGTTTTCAATTTTAAACTATTAACAAAATACTGATCTTCATGTAAATAACTTATAGAACAGAAGTAGTTAATTAAGAGTTTTTAATTTTAAACTATTAACAAAATGCAGACCTTCAAGTAAATAACTTATAGAACAAAAGTAGTTATTTTAGGGTTTTCAATTTTAAATTATTAGCAAAATTCTGATCTTCAAGTAAATAACTTAAAGAACTAAAGTATTAGTTAAAAGATTTTGATTTTAAATTGCTACAAAATTCTGTTCTTCAAGTAAATAACTTATAGAACAGAAGTAGTTAATTTAGAGTTTTTAATTTTAAACTATTAACAAAATGCAGATCTTCAAGTAAATAGCTTATAGAACAAAAGTAGTTATTTTAGGGTTTTCAATTTTAAACTATTAACAAAATACTGATCTTCATATACTTAACTTATAGAGCAGAAGTAGTTAATTTAGAGTTTTTAATTTTAAACTATTAACAAAATGCAGATCTTCAAGTAAATAACTTATAGAACAAAAGTAGTTATTTTAGGGTTTTCAATTTTAAACTATTAGCAAAATTCTGATCTTCAAGTAAATAACTTAAAGAACTAAAGTATTAGTTAGAAGATTTTGATTTTACATTGCTACAAAATTCTGTTCTTCAAGTAAATAACTTATAGAACAAAAGTAGTTATTTTAGGGTTTTCAATTTTAAACTATTAACAAAATTCTGATCTTCAAGTAAATAACTTAAGGAACTAAAGTATTAGTTAGAAGATTTTGATTTTAAATTGCTACAAAATTCTGTTCTACAAGTAAATAACTTATAGAACAAAAGTAGTTATTTTAGAGTTTTCAATTTTAAACTATTAACAATATTCTGATCTTCATGTATATAACTTATAGAACAGAAGTAGTTATTTTAGGGTTTTCAATTTTAAACTATTAACAAAATATTGATCTTCATGTAAATAACTTATAGAACAGAAGTAGTTAATTTAGAGTTTTTAATTTTAAACTATTAACAAAATGCAGATCTTCAAGTAAATAACTTATAGAACAAAAGTAGTTATTTTAGGGTTTTCAATTTTAAACTATTAGCAAAATTCTGATCTTCAAGTAAATAACTTAAAGAACTAAAGTATTAGTTAGAAGATTTTGATTTTACATTGCTACAAAATTCTGTTCTTCAAGTAAATAACTTATAGAACAAAAGTAGTTATTTTAGAGTTTTCAATTTTAAACTATTAACAATATTCTGATCTTCAAGTAAATAACTTATAGAACAGAAGTAGTTAATTTAGAGTTTTTAATTTTAAACTATTAACAAAATGCAGATCTTCAAGTAAATAACTTATAGAACAAAAGTAGTTAACTTAGAGTTTTTAATTTTAAACTATTAACATAATTCTGTTCTTCAAGTAAATAACTTATAGAACAAAAGTAGTTATTTTAGAGTTTTCAATTTTAAACTATTAACACAATTCTGATCTTCAAGTAAATAACTTAAAGAACTAAAGTATTAGTTAGAAGATTTTGATTTTACATCGCTACAAAATTCTGTTCTTCAAGTAAATAACTTATAGAACAAAAGTAGTTATTTTAGGGTTTTCAATTTTAAACTATTAACAAAATACTGATCTTCATGTAAATAACTTATAGAACAGAAGTAGTTAATTTAGAGTTTTTAATTTTAAACTATTAACAAAATGCAGATCTTCAAGTAAATAACTTATAGAACAAAAGTAGTTATTTTAGGGTTTTCAATTTTAAACTATTAACAATATTCTGATCTTCAAGTAAATAACTTATAGAACAGAAGTAGTTATTTTAGGGTTTTCAATTTTAAACTATTAACAAAATACTGATCTTCATGTAAATAACTTATAGAACAGAAGTAGTTAATTAAGAGTTTTTAATTTTAAACTATTAACAAAATGCAGATCTTCAAGTAAATAACTTATAGAACAAAAGTAGTTATTTTAGGGTTTTCAATTTTTAACTATTAGCAAAATTCTGATCTTCAAGTAAATAACTTAAAGAACTAAAGTATTAGTTAAAAGATTTTGATTTTAAATTGCTACAAAATTCTGTTCTTCAAGTAAATAACTTATAGAACAGAAGTAGTTAATTTAGAGTTTTTAATTTTAAACTATTAACAAAATGCAGATCTTCAAGTAAATAACTTATAGAACAAAAGTGGTTATTTTAGGGTTTTCAATTTTAAACTATTAACAAAATACTGATCTTCATATACTTAACTTATAGAACAGAAGTAGTTAATTTAGAGTTTTTAATTTTAAACTATTAACAAAATGCAGATCTTCAAGTAAATAACTTATAGAACAAAAGTAGTTATTTTAGGGTTTTCAATTTTAAACTATTAGCAAAATTCTGATCTTCAAGTAAATAACTTAAAGAACTAAAGTATTAGTTAGAAGATTTTGATTTTACATTGCTACAAAATTTTGTTCTTCAAGTAAATAACTTATAGAACAAAAGTAGTTATTTTAGAGTTTTCAATTTTAAACTATTAACAATATTCTGATCTTCATGTATATAACTTATAGAACAGAAGTAGTTATTTTAGGGTTTTCAATTTTAAACTATTAACAAAATACTGATCTTCATGTAAATAACTTATAGAACAGAAGTAGTTAATTTAGAGTTTTTAATTTTAAACTATTAACAAAATGCAGATCTTCAAGTAAATAACTTATAGAACAAAAGTAGTTATTTTAGGGTTTTCAATTTTAAACTATTAACAAAATTCTGATCTTCAAGTAAATAACTTAAGGAACTAAAGTATTAGTTAGAAGATTTTGATTTTAAATTGCTACAAAATTCTGTTCTACAAGTAAATAACTTATAGAACAAAAGTAGTTATTTTAGAGTTTTCAATTTTAAACTATTAACAATATTCTGATCTTCATGTATATAACTTATAGAACAGAAGTAGTTATTTTAGGGTTTTCAATTTTAAACTATTAACAAAATACTGATCTTCATGTAAATAACTTATAGAACAGAAGTAGTTAATTTAGAGTTTTTAATTTTAAACTATTAACAAAATGCAGATCTTCAAGTAAATAACTTATAGAACAAAAGTAGTTATTTTAGGGTTTTCAATTTTAAACTATTAGCAAAATTCTGATCTTCAAGTAAATAACTTAAAGAACTAAAGTATTAGTTAGAAGATTTTGATTTTACATTGCTACAAAATTCTGTTCTTCAAGTAAATAACTTATAGAACAAAAGTAGTTATTTTAGAGTTTTCAATTTTAAACTATTAACAATATTCTGATCTTCAAGTAAATAACTTATAGAACAGAAGTCGTTAATTTAGCGTTTTTAATTTTAAACTATTAACAAAATGCAGATCTTCAAGTAAATAACTTATAGAACAAAAGTAGTTATTTTAGGGTTTTCAATTTTAAACTATTAGCAAAATTCTGATCTTCAAGTAAATAACTTAAAGAACTAAAGTATTAGTTAAAAGATTTTGATTTTAAATTGCTACAAAATTCTGTTCTTCAAGTAAATAACTTATAGAACAGAAGTAGTTAATTTAGAGTTTTTAATTTTAAACTATTAACAAAATGCAGATCTTCAAGTAAATAGCTTATAGAACAAAAGTAGTTATTTTAGGGTTTTCAATTTTAAACTATTAACAAAATACTGATCTTCATATACTTAACTTATAGAGCAGAAGTAGTTAATTTAGAGTTTTTAATTTTAAACTATTAACAAAATACAGATCTTCAAGTAAATAACTTATAGAACAAAAGTAGTTATTTTAGGGTTTTCAATTTTAAACTATTAGCAAAATTCTGATCTTCAAGTAAATAACTTAAAGAACTAAAGTATTAGTAAGAAGATTTTGATTTTACATTGCTACAAAATTCTGTTCTTCAAGTAAATAACTTATAGAACAAAAGTAGTTATTTTAGGGTTTTCAATTTTAAACTATTAACAAAATTCTGATCTTCAAGTAAATAACTTAAGGAACTAAAGTATTAGTTAGAAGATTTTGATTTTAAATTGCTACAAAATTCTGTTCTACAAGTAAATAACTTATAGAACAAAAGTAGTTATTTTAGAGTTTTCAATTTTAAACTATTAACAATATTCTGATCTTCATGTATATAACTTATAGAACAGAAGTAGTTATTTTAGGGTTTTCAATTTTAAACTATTAACAAAATACTGATCTTCATGTAAATAACTTATAGAACAGAAGTAGTTAATTTAGAGTTTTTAATTTTAAACTATTAACAAAATGCAGATCTTCAAGTAAATAACTTATAGAACAAAAGTAGTTATTTTAGGGTTTTCAATTTTAAACTATTAGCAAAATTCTGATCTTCAAGTAAATAACTTAAAGAACTAAAGTATTAGTTAGAAGATTTTGATTTTACATTGCTACAAAATTCTGTTCTTCAAGTAAATAACTTATAGAACAAAAGTAGTTATTTTAGAGTTTTCAATTTTAAACTATTAACAATATTCTGATCTTCAAGTAAATAACTTATAGAACAGAAGTAGTTAATTTAGAGTTTTTAATTTTAAACTATTAACAAAATGCAGATCTTCAAGTAAATAACTTATAGAACAAAAGTAGTTAACTTAGAGTTTTTAATTTTAAACTATTAACATAATTCTGATCTTCAAGTAAATAACTTATAGAACAAAAGTAGTTATTTTAGAGTTTTCAATTTTAAACTATTAACACAATTCTGATCTTCAAGTAAATAACTTAAAGAACTAAAGTATTAGTTAGAAGATTTTGATTTTACATAGCTACAAAATTCTGTTCTTCAAGTAAATAACTTATAGAACAAAAGTAGTTATTTTAGGGTTTTCAATTTTAAACTATTAACAAAATACTGATCTTCATGTAAATAACTTATAGAACAGAAGTAGTTAATTTAGAGTTTTTAATTTTAAACTATTAACAAAATGCAGATCTTCAAGTAAATAACTTATAGAACAAAAGTAGTTATTTTAGGGTTTTCAATTTTAAACTATTAACAATATTCTGATCTTCAAGTAAATAACTTATAGAACAGAAGTAGTTATTTTAGGGTTTTCAATTTTAAACTATTAACAAAATACTGATCTTCATGTAAATAACTTATAGAACAGAAGTAGTTAATTAAGAGTTTTTAATTTTAAACTATTAACAAAATGCAGATCTTCAAGTAAATAACTTATAGAACAAAAGTAGTTATTTTAGGGTTTTCAATTTTTAACTATTAGCAAAATTCTGATCTTCAAGTAAATAACTTAAAGAACTAAAGTATTAGTTAAAAGATTTTGATTTTAAATTGCTACAAAATTCTGTTCTTCAAGTAAATAACTTATAGAACAGAAGTAGTTAATTTAGAGTTTTTAATTTTAAACTATTAACAAAATGCAGATCTTCAAGTAAATAACTTATAGAACAAAAGTGGTTATTTTAGGGTTTTCAATTTTAAACTATTAACAAAATACTGATCTTCATATACTTAACTTATAGAACAGAAGTAGTTAATTTAGAGTTTTTAATTTTAAACTATTAACAAAATGCAGATCTGCAAGTAAATAACTTATAGAACAAAAGTAGTTATTTTAGGGTTTTCAATTTTAAACTATTAGCAAAATTCTGATCTTCAAGTAAATAACTTAAAGAACTAAAGTATTAGTTAGAAGATTTTGATTTTACATTGCTACAAAATTTTGTTCTTCAAGTAAATAACTTATAGAACAAAAGTAGTTATTTTAGAGTTTTCAATTTTAAACTATTAACAATATTCTGATCTTCATGTATATAACTTATAGAACAGAAGTAGTTATTTTAGGGTTTTCAATTTTAAACTATTAACAAAATACTGATCTTCATGTAAATAACTTATAGAACAGAAGTAGTTAATTTAGAGTTTTTAATTTTAAACTATTAACAAAATGCAGATCTTCAAGTAAATAACTTATAGAACAAAAGTAGTTATTTTAGGGTTTTCAATTTTAAACTATTAACAAAATTCTGATCTTCAAGTAAATAACTTAAGGAACTAAAGTATTAGTTAGAAGATTTTGATTTTAAATTGCTACAAAATTCTGTTCTACAAGTAAATAACTTATAGAACAAAAGTAGTTATTTTAGAGTTTTCAATTTTAAACTATTAACAATATTCTGATCTTCATGTATATAACTTATAGAACAGAAGTAGTTATTTTAGGGTTTTCAATTTTAAACTATTAACAAAATACTGATCTTCATGTAAATAACTTATAGAACAGAAGTAGTTAATTTAGAGTTTTTAATTTTAAACTATTAACAAAATGCAGATCTTCAAGTAAATAACTTATAGAACAAAAGTAGTTATTTTAGGGTTTTCAATTTTAAACTATTAGCAAAATTCTGATCTTCAAGTAAATAACTTAAAGAACTAAAGTATTAGTTAGAAGATTTTGATTTTACATTGCTACAAAATTCTGTTCTTCAAGTAAATAACTTATAGAACAAAAGTAGTTATTTTAGAGTTTTCAATTTTAAACTATTAACAATATTCTGATCTTCAAGTAAATAACTTATAGAACAGAAGTCGTTAATTTAGCGTTTTTAATTTTAAACTATTAACAAAATGCAGATCTTCAAGTAAATAACTTATAGAACAAAAGTAGTTATTTTAGGGTTTTCAATTTTAAACTATTAGCAAAATTCTGATCTTCAAGTAAATAACTTAAAGAACTAAAGTATTAGTTAGAAGATTTTGATTTTACATTGCTACAAAATTCTGTTCTTCAAGTAAATAACTTATAGAACAAAAGTAGTTATTTTAGAGTTTTCAATTTTAAACTATTAACAATATTCTGATCTTCAAGTAAATAACTTATAGATCAGAAGTCGTTAATTTAGCGTTTTTAATTTTAAACTATTAACAAAATGCAGATCTTCAAGTAAATAACTTATAGAACAAAAGTAGTTAACTTAGAGTTTTTAATTTTAAACTATTAACAAAATTCTGTTCTTCAAGTAAATAACCTATAGAACAAAAGTAGTTATTTTAAAGTTTTCAATTTTAAACTATTAACAAAATTCTGATCTTCAAGTAAATAACTTATAGAACAGAAGTAGTTAATTTAGAGTTTTTAATTTTAAACTACTAACAAAATGCAGATCTTCAAGCAAATAACTTATAGAACAAAATTAGTTATTTTAGGGTTTTCAATTTTTAACTATTAACAAAATTCTGATCTTCAAGTAAATAACTTAAGGAACTAAAGTATTAGTTAGAAGATTTTGATTTTAAATTGCTACAAAATTCTGTTCTACAAGTAAATAACATATAGAACTAAAGTAGTTATTTTAGAGTTTTCAATTTTAAACTATTAACAATATTCTGATCTTCAAGTAAATAACTTATAGAACAAAAGTAGTTATTTTAGGGTTTTCAATTTTAAACTATTAACAAAATTCTGATCTTCAAGTAAATAACTTTTTTTTTTTTTTTTATTAACTCCAAGAATACAGCAATTTGCCTGATAGGCATTAGGCGTCTCAAGTAAATAACTTAATGAACTAAAGTATTAGTTAGAAGATTTTGATTTTAAATTGCTACAAAATTCTGTTCTACAAGTAAATAACTTATAGAACAAAAGTAGTTATTTTAGGGTTTTCAATTTTAAACTATTAACAATATTCTGATCTTCTAGTAAATAACTTATAGAACAAAAGTAGTTATTTTGGGGTTTTCAATTTTAAACTATTAACAAAATTCTGATCTTCAAGTAAATAACTTATAGAACAGAAGTCGTTAATTTAGCGTTTTTAATTTTAAACTATTAACAAAATGCAGATCTTCAAGTAAATAACTTATAGAACAAAAGTAGTTATTTTAGGGTTTTCAATTTTAAACTATTAGCAAAATTCTGATCTTCAAGTAAATAACTTAAAGAACTAAAGTATTAGTTAGAAGATTTTGATTTTACATTGCTACAAAATTCTGTTCTTCAAGTAAATAACTTATAGAACAAAAGTAGTTATTTTAGAGTTTTCAATTTTAAACTATTAACAATATTCTGATCTTCAAGTAAATAACTTATAGAACAGAAGTCGTTAATTTAGCGTTTTTAATTTTAAACTATTAACAAAATGCAGATCTTCAAGTAAATAACTTATAGAACAAAAGTAGTTAACTTAGAGTTTTTAATTTTAAACTATTAACAAAATTCTGTTCTTCAAGTAAATAACCTATAGAACAAAAGTAGTTATTTTAAAGTTTTCAATTTTAAACTATTAACAAAATTCTGATCTTCAAGTAAATAACTTATAGAACAGAAGTAGTTAATTTAGAGTTTTTAATTTTAAACTACTAACAAAATGCAGATCTTCAAGCAAATAACTTATAGAACAAAATTAGTTATTTTAGGGTTTTCAATTTTTAACTATTAACAAAATTCTGATCTTCAAGTAAATAACTTAAGGAACTAAAGTATTAGTTAGAAGATTTTGATTTTAAATTGCTACAAAATTCTGTTCTACAAGTAAATAACATATAGAACTAAAGTAGTTATTTTAGAGTTTTCAATTTTAAACTATTAACAATATTCTGATCTTCAAGTAAATAACTTATAGAACAAAAGTAGTTATTTTAGGGTTTTCAATTTTAAACTATTAACAAAATTCTGATCTTCAAGTAAATAACTTTTTTTTTTTTTTTTTATTAACTCCAAGAATACAGCAATTTGCCTGATAGGCATTAGGCGTCTCAAGTAAATAACTTAATGAACTAAAGTATTAGTTAGAAGATTTTGATTTTAAATTGCTACAAAATTCTGTTCTACAAGTAAATAACTTATAGAACAAAAGTAGTTATTTTAGGGTTTTCAATTTTAAACTATTAACAATATTCTGATCTTCTAGTAAATAACTTATAGAACAAAAGTAGTTATTTTGGGGTTTTCAATTTTAAACTATTAACAAAATTCTGATCTTCAAGTAAATAACTTAAGGAACTAAAGTATTAGTTAGAAGATTTTGATTTTTAATTGCTACAAAATTCTGTTCTACAAGTAAATAACATATAGAACTAAAGTAGTTATTTTAGAGTTTTTAATTTTAAACTATTAACAAAATGCAGATCTTCAAGTAAATAACTTATAGAACAAAAGTAGTTATTTTAGGGTTTTCAATTTTAAACTATTAACAAAATACTGATCTTCATATACTTAACTTATAGAACAGAAGTAGTTAATTTAGAGTTTTTAATTTTAAACTATTAGCAAAATTCTGATCTTCAAGTAAATAACTTAAAGAACTAAAGTATTAGTTAGAAGATTTTGATTTTACATTGCTACAAAATTCTGTTCTTCAAGTAAATAACTTATAGAACAAAAGTAGTTATTTTAGGGTTTTCAATTTTAAACTATTAACAAAATACTGATCTTCATGTAAATAACTTATAGAACAGAAGTAGTTAATTTAGAGTTTTTAATTTTAAACTATTAACAAAATGCAGATCTTCAAGTAAATAACTTATAGAACAAAAGTAGTTATTTTAGGGTTTTCAATTTTAAACTATTAACAAAATTCTGATCTTCAAGTAAATAACTTAAGGAACTAAAGTATTAGTTAGGAGATTTTGATTTTAAATTGCTACAAAATTCTGTTCTACAAGTAAATAACTTATAGAACAAAAGTAGTTATTTTAGAGTTTTCAATTTTAAACTATTAACAATATTCTGATCTTCAAGTAAATAACTTATAGAACAGAAGTAGTTATTTTAGGGTTTTCAATTTTAAACTATTAACAAAATACTGATCTTCATGTAAATAACTTATAGAACAGAAGTAGTTAATTAAGAGTTTTTAATTTTAAACTATTAACAAAATGCAGACCTTCAAGTAAATAACTTATAGAACAAAAGTAGTTATTTTAGGGTTTTCAATTTTAAATTATTAGCAAAATTCTGATCTTCAAGTAAATAACTTAAAGAACTAAAGTATTAGTTAAAAGATTTTGATTTTAAATTGCTACAAAATTCTGTTCTTCAAGTAAATAACTTATAGAACAGAAGTAGTTAATTTAGAGTTTTTAATTTTAAACTATTAACAAAATGCAGATCTTCAAGTAAATAGCTTATAGAACAAAAGTAGTTATTTTAGGGTTTTCAATTTTAAACTATTAACAAAATACTGATCTTCATATACTTAACTTATAGAGCAGAAGTAGTTAATTTAGAGTTTTTAATTTTAAACTATTAACAAAATGCAGATCTTCAAGTAAATAACTTATAGAACAAAAGTAGTTATTTTAGGGTTTTCAATTTTAAACTATTAGCAAAATTCTGATCTTCAAGTAAATAACTTAAAGAACTAAAGTATTAGTTAGAAGATTTTGATTTTACATTGCTACAAAATTCTGTTCTTCAAGTAAATAACTTATAGAACAAAAGTAGTTATTTTAGGGTTTTCAATTTTAAACTATTAACAAAATTCTGATCTTCAAGTAAATAACTTAAGGAACTAAAGTATTAGTTAGAAGATTTTGATTTTAAATTGCTACAAAATTCTGTTCTACAAGTAAATAACTTATAGAACAAAAGTAGTTATTTTAGAGTTTTCAATTTTAAACTATTAACAATATTCTGATCTTCATGTATATAACTTATAGAACAGAAGTAGTTATTTTAGGGTTTTCAATTTTAAACTATTAACAAAATACTGATCTTCATGTAAATAACTTATAGAACAGAAGTAGTTAATTTAGAGTTTTTAATTTTAAACTATTAACAAAATGCAGATCTTCAAGTAAATAACTTATAGAACAAAAGTAGTTATTTTAGGGTTTTCAATTTTAAACTATTAGCAAAATTCTGATCTTCAAGTAAATAACTTAAAGAACTAAAGTATTAGTTAGAAGATTTTGATTTTACATTGCTACAAAATTCTGTTCTTCAAGTAAATAACTTATAGAACAAAAGTAGTTATTTTAGAGTTTTCAATTTTAAACTATTAACAATATTCTGATCTTCAAGTAAATAACTTATAGAACAGAAGTAGTTAATTTAGAGTTTTTAATTTTAAACTATTAACAAAATGCAGATCTTCAAGTAAATAACTTATAGAACAAAAGTAGTTAACTTAGAGTTTTTAATTTTAAACTATTAACATAATTCTGTTCTTCAAGTAAATAACTTATAGAACAAAAGTAGTTATTTTAGAGTTTTCAATTTTAAACTATTAACACAATTCTGATCTTCAAGTAAATAACTTATAGAACAGAAGTAGTTAATTTAGAGTTTTTATTTTAAACTACTAACAAAATGCAGATCTTCAAGCAAATAACTTATAGAACAAAATTAGTTATTTTAGAGTTTTCAATTTTAAACTATTAACAATATTCTGATCTTTATGTATATAACTTATAGAACAGAAGTAGTTATTTTAGGGTTTTCAATTTTAAACTATTAACAAAATACTGATCTTCATGTAAATAACTTATAGAACAGAAGTAGTTAATTTAGAGTTTTTAATTTTAAACTATTAACAAAATTCTGATCTTCAAGTAAATAACTTAATGAACTAAAGTATTAGTTAGAAGATTTTGATTTTAAATTGCTACAAAATTCTGTTCTACAAGTAAATAACTTATAGAACAAAAGTAGTTATTTTAGGGTTTTCAATTTTAAACTATTAACAAAATACTGATCTTCATGTAAATAACTTATAGAACAAAAGTAGTTATTTTAGGGTTTTCAATTTTAAACTATTAGCAAAATTCTGATCTTCAAGTAAATAACTTAAAGAACTAAAGTATTAGTTAGAAGATTTTGATTTTACATTGCTACAAAATTCTGTTCTTCAAGTAAATAACTTATAGAACAAAAGTAGTTATTTTAGGGTTTTCAATTTTAAACTATTAACAAAATTCTGATCTTCAAGTAAATAACTTAAGGAACTAAAGTATTAGTTAGAAGATTTTGATTTTAAATTGCTACAAAATTCTGTTCTACAAGTAAATAACTTATAGAACAAAAGTAGTTATTTTAGAGTTTTCAATTTTAAACTATTAACAATATTCTGATCTTCATGTATATAACTTATAGAACAGAAGTAGTTATTTTAGGGTTTTCAATTTTAAACTATTAACAAAATACTGATCTTCATGTAAATAACTTATAGAACAGAAGTAGTTAATTTAGAGTTTTTAATTTTAAACTATTAACAAAATGCAGATCTTCAAGTAAATAACTTATAGAACAAAAGTAGTTATTTTAGGGTTTTCAATTTTAAACTATTAGCAAAATTCTGATCTTCAAGTAAATAACTTAAAGAACTAAAGTATTAGTTAGAAGATTTTGATTTTACATTGCTACAAAATTCTGTTCTTCAAGTAAATAACTTATAGAACAAAAGTAGTTATTTTAGAGTTTTCAATTTTAAACTATTAACAATATTCTGATCTTCAAGTAAATAACTTATAGAACAGAAGTAGTTAATTTAGAGTTTTTAATTTTAAACTATTAACAAAATGCAGATCTTCAAGTAAATAACTTATAGAACAAAAGTAGTTAACTTAGAGTTTTTAATTTTAAACTATTAACATAATTCTGTTCTTCAAGTAAATAACTTATAGAACAAAAGTAGTTATTTTAGAGTTTTCAATTTTAAACTATTAACACAATTCTGATCTTCAAGTAAATAACTTATAGAACAGAAGTAGTTAATTTAGAGTTTTTAATTTTAAACTACTAACAAAATGCAGATCTTCAAGCAAATAACTTATAGAACAAAATTAGTTATTTTAGAGTTTTCAATTTTAAACTATTAACAATATTCTGATCTTTATGTATATAACTTATAGAACAGAAGTAGTTATTTTAGGGTTTTCAATTTTAAACTATTAACAAAATACTGATCTTCATGTAAATAACTTATAGAACAGAAGTAGTTAATTTAGAGTTTTTAATTTTAAACTATTAACAAAATTCTGATCTTCAAGTAAATAACTTAATGAACTAAAGTATTAGTTAGAAGATTTTGATTTTAAATTGCTACAAAATTCTGTTCTACAAGTAAATAACTTATAGAACAAAAGTAGTTATTTTAGGGTTTTCAATTTTAAACTATTAACAAAATACTGATCTTCATGTAAATAACTTATAGAACAAAAGTAGTTATTTTAGGGTTTTCAATTTTAAACTATTAACAAAATTCTGATCTTCAAGTAACTAACTTAAGGAACTAAAGTATTAGTTAGAAGATTTTGATTTTAAATTGCTACAAAATTCTGTTCTACAAGTAAATAACATATAGAACTAATGTAGTTATTTTAGAGTTTTCAATTTTAAACTATTAACAATATTCTGATCTTCTAGTAAATAACTTATAGAACAAAAGTAGTTATTTTAGGGTTTTCAATTTTAAACTATTAACAAAATTCTGATCTTCAAGTAAATAACTTAAGGAACTAAAGTATTAGTTAGAAGATTTTGATTTTTAATTGCTACAAAATTCTGTTCTACAAGTAAATAACATATAGAACTAAAGTAGTTATTTTAGAGTTTTTAATTTTAAACTATTAACAAAATGCAGATCTTCAAGTAAATAACTTATAGAACAAAAGTAGTTATTTTAGGGTTTTCAATTTTAAACTATTAACAAAATACTGATCTTCATATACTTAACTTATAGAACAGAAGTAGTTAATTTAGAGTTTTTAATTTTAAACTATTAGCAAAATTCTGATCTTCAAGTAAATAACTTAAAAAACTAAAGTATTAGTTAGAAGATTTTGATTTTACATTGCTACAAAATTCTGTTCTTCAAGTAAATAACTTATAGAACAAAAGTAGTTATTTTAGGGTTTTCAATTTTAAACTATTAACAAAATACTGATCTTCATGTAAATAACTTATAGAACAGAAGTAGTTAATTTAGAGTTTTTAATTTTAAACTATTAACAAAATGCAGATCTTCAAGTAAATAACTTATAGAACAAAAGTAGTTATTTTAGGGTTTTCAATTTTAAACTATTAACAAAATTCTGATCTTCAAGTAAATAACTTAAGGAACTAAAGTATTAGTTAGAAGATTTTGATTTTAAATTGCTACAAAATTCTGTTCTACAAGTAAATAACTTATAGAACAAAAGTAGTTATTTTAGAGTTTTCAATTTTAAACTATTAACAATATTCTGATCTTCATGTATATAACTTATAGAACAGAAGTAGTTATTTTAGGGTTTTCAATTTTAAACTATTAACAAAATACTGATCTTCATGTAAATAACTTATAGAACAGAAGTAGTTAATTTAGAGTTTTTAATTTTAAACTATTAACAAAATGCAGATCTTCAAGTAAATAACTTATAGAACAAAAGTAGTTATTTTAGGGTTTTCAATTTTAAACTATTAGCAAAATTCTGATCTTCAAGTAAATAACTTAAAGAACTAAAGTACTAGTTACAAGATTTTGATTTTACATTGCTACAAAATTCTGTTCTTCAAGTAAATAACTTATAGAACAAAAGTAGTTAATTTAGAGTTTTTAATTTTAAACTATTAACAAAATGCAGATCTTCAAGTAAATAACTTATAGAACAAAAGTAGTTAACTTAGAGTTTTTAATTTTAAACTATTAACAAAATTCTGTTCTTCAAGTAAATAACTTATAGAACAAAAGTAGTTATTTTAGAGTTTTCAATTTTAAACTATTAACAAAATTCTGATCTTCAAGTAAATAACTTATAGAACAGAAGTAGTTAATTTAGAGTTTTTAATTTTAAACTACTAACAAAATGCAGATCTTCAAGCAAATAACTTATAGAACAAAATTAGTTATTTTAGGGTTTTCAATTTTTAACTATTAACAAAATTCTGATCTTCAAGTAAATAACTTAAGGAACTAAAGTATTAGTTAGAAGATTTTGATTTTAAATTGCTACATAATTCTGTTCTACAAGTAAATAACATATAGAACTAAAGTAGTTATTTTAGAGTTTTCAATTTTAAACTATTAACAATATTCTGATCTTCAAGTAAATAACTTATAGAACAAAAGTAGTTATTTTAGGGTTTTCAATTTTAAACTATTAACAAAATTCTGATCTTCAAGTAAATAACTTAAGGAACTAAAGTATTAGTTAGAAGATTTTGATTTTAAATTGCTACAAAATTCTGTTCTACAAGTAAATAACTTATAGAACAAAAGTAGTTATTTTAGGGTTTTCAATTTTAAACTATTAACAAAATACTGATCTTCATGTAAATAACTTATAGAACAAAAGTAGTTATTTTAGGGTTTCAATTTTAAACTATTAACAAAATTCTGATCTTCAAGTAAATAACTTAAGGAACTAAAGTATTAGTTAGAAGATTTTGATTTTAAATTGCTACAAAATTCTGTTCTACAAGTAAATAACATATAGAACTAAAGTAGTTATTTTAGAGTTTTCAATTTTAAACTATTAACAATATTCTGATCTTCTAGTAAATAACTTATAGAACAAAAGTAGTTATTTTAGGGTTTTCAATTTTAAACTATTAACAAAATTCTGATCTTCAAGTAAATAACTTAAGGAACTAAAGTATTAGTTAGAAGATTTTGATTTTAAATTGCTACAAAATTCTGTTCTACAAGTAAATAACTTATAGAACAAAAGTAGTTATTTTAGGGTTTTCAATTTTAAACTATTAACAAAATACTGATCTTCATGTAAATAACTTATAGAACAAAAGTAGTTATTTTAGGGTTTTCAATTTTAAACTATTAACAAAATTCTGATCTTCAAGTAAATAACTTAAGGAACTAAAGTATTAGTTAGAAGATTTTGATTTTAAATTGCTACAAAATTCTGTTCTACAAGTAAATAACATATAGAACTAAAGTAGTTATTTTAGAGTTTTCAATTTTAAACTATTAACAATATTCTGATCTTCTAGTAAATAACTTATAGAACAAAAGTAGTTATTTTAGGGTTTTCAATTTTAAACTATTAACAAAATTCTGATCTTCAAGTAAATAACTTAAGGAACTAAAGTATTAGTTAGAAGATTTTGATTTTAAATTGCTACAAAATTCTGTTCTACAAGTAAATAACATATAGAACTAAAGTAGTTATTTTAGAGTTTTCAATTTTAAACTATTAACAATATTCTGATCTTCAAGTAAATAACTTATAGAACAAAAGTAGTTATTTTAGGGTTTTCAATTTTAAACTATTAACAAAATTCTGATCTTCAAGTAAATAACTTAAGGAACTAAAGTATTAGTTAGAAGATTTTGATTTTAAATTGCTACAAAATTCTGTTCTACAAGTAAATAACATATAGAACTAAAGTAGTTATTTTAGAGTTTTCAATTTTAAACTATTAACAATATTCTGATCTTCAAGTTAATAACTTATAGAACAAAAGTAGTTATTTTAGGGTTTTCAATTTTAAACTATTAACAAAATTCTGATCTTCAAGTAAATAACTTAAGGAACTAAAGTATTAGTTAGAAGATTTTGATTTTAAATTGCTACAAAATTCTGTTCTACAAGTAAATAACTTATAGAACAAAAGTAGTTATTTTAGGGTTTTCTATTTTAAACTATTAACAAAATACTGATCTTCATGTAAATAACTTATAGAACAAAAGTAGTTATTTTAGGGTTTTCAATTTTAAACTATTAACAAAATTCTGATCTTCAAGTAAATAACTTAAGGAACTAAAGTATTAGTTAGAAGATTTTGATTTTAAATTGCTACAAAATTCTGTTCTACAAGTAAATAACATATAGAACTAAAGTAGTTATTTTAGAGTTTTCAATTTTAAACTATTAACAATATTCTGATCTTCAAGTAAATAACTTATAGAACAAAAGTAGTTATTTTAGGGTTTTCAATTTTAAACTATTAACAAAATACTGATCTTCATGTAAATAACTTATAGAACAAAAGTAGTTATTTTAGGGTTTTCAATTTTAAACTATTAACAAAATACTGATCTTCATGTAAATAACTTATAGAACAAAAGTAGTTATTTTAGGGTTTTCAATTTTAAACTATTAACAAAATTCTGATCTTCAAGTAAATAACTTAAGGAACTAAAGTATTAGTTAGAAGATTTTGATTTTAAATTGCTACAAAATTCTGTTCTACAAGTAAATAACTTATAGAACAAAAGTAGTTTTTTTAGAGTTTTCAATTTTAAACTATTAACAATATTCTGATCTTCAAGTAAATAACTTATAGAACAGAAGTAGTTAATTTAGAGTTTTTAATTTAAAACTATTAACAAAATGCAGATCTTCAAGTAAATAACTTATAAAACAAAAGTAGTTATTTTAGGGTTTTCAATTTTAAACTATTAACAAAATACTGATCTTCATGTAAATAACTTATAGAACAGAAGTAGTTAATTTAGAGTTTTTAATTTTAAACTATTAACAAAATGCAGATCTTCAAGTAAATAACTTATAGAACAAAAGTAGTTATTTTAGGGTTTTCAATTTTAAACTATTAACAAAATTCTGATCTTCAAGTAAATAACTTAAGGAACTAAAGTATTAGTTAGAAGATTTTGATTTTAAATTGCTACAAAATTCTGTTCTACAAGTAAATAACTTATAGAACTAAAGTAGTTATTTTAGAGTTTTCAATTTTAAACTATTAACAATATTCTGATCTTCAAGTAAATAACTTATAGAACAAAAGTAGTTATTTTAGGGTTTTCAATTTTAAACTATTAACAAAATTCTGATCTTCAAGTAAATAACTTAAGGAACTAAAGTATTAGTTAGAAGATTTTGATTTTAAATTGCTACAAAATTCTGTTCTACAAGTAAATAACTTATAGAACAAAAGTAGTTATTTTAGGGTTTTCAATTTTAAACTATTAACAAAATACTGATCTTCATGTAAATAACTTATAGAACAAAAGTAGTTATTTTAGGGTTTTCAATTTTAAACTATTAACAAAATACTGATCTTCATATACTTAACTTATAGAACAGAAGTAGTTAATTTACAGTTTTTAATTTTAAACTATTAACAAAATGCAGATCTTCAAGTAAATAACTTATAGAACTAAAGTAGTTATTTTAGGGTTTTCAATTTTAAACTATTAGCAAAATTCTGATCTTCAAGTAAATAACTTAAAGAACTAAAGTATTAGTTAGAAGATTTTGATTTTACATTGCTACAAAATTCTGTTCTTCAAGTAAATAACTTATAGAACAAAAGTAGTTATTTTAGAGTTTTCAATTTTAAACTATTAACAATATTCTGATCTTCAAGTAAATAACTTATAGAACAGAAGTAGTTAATTTAGAGTTTTTAATTTTAAACTATTAACAAAATGCAGATCTTCAAGTAAATAACTTATAGAACAAAAGTAGTTAATTTAGAGTTTTTAATTTTAAACTATTAACAAATTTCTGTTCTTCAAGTAAATAACTTATAGAACAAAAGTAGTTATTTTAGAGTTTTCAATTTTAAACTATTAACAAAATTCTGATCTTCAAGTAAATAACTTATAGAACAGAAGTAGTTAAGTTAGAGTTTTTAATTTTAAACTACTAACAAAATGCAGATCTTCAAGCAAATAACTTATAGAACAAAATTAGTTATTTTAGGGTTTTCAATTTTTAACTATTATAAAATTCTGATCTTCAAGTAAATAACTTAAAGAACAAAAGTATTAGTTAGAAGATTTTGACTTTACATTGCTACAAAATTCTGTTCTTCAAGTAAATAACCTATAGAACAAAAGTAGTTATTTTAGGGTTTTCAATTTTAAACTATTAACAAAATTCTGATCTTCATGTAAATAACTTATAGAACAAAAGTAGTTATTTTAGGGTTTTCAATTTTAAACTATTAACAAAATTCTGATCTTCAAGTAAATAACTTAAGGAACTAAAGTATTAGTTAGAAGATTTTGATTTTAAATTGCTACAAAATTCTGTTCTACAAGTAAATAACTTATAGAACAAAAGTAGTTATTTTAGGGTTTTCAATTTTAAACTATTAACAAAATACTGATCTTCATGTAAATAACTTATAGAACAAAAGTAGTTATTTTAGGGTTTTCAATTTTAAACTATTAACAAAATTCTGATCTTCAAGTAAATAACTTAAGGAACTAAAGTATTAGTTAGAAGATTTTGATTTTAAATTACTACAAAATTCTGTTCTACAAGTAAATAACTTATAGAACAAAAGTAGTTATTTTAGAGTTTTCAATTTTAAACTATTAACAATATTCTGATCTTCAAGTAAATAACTTATAGAACAGAAGTAGTTAATTTAGAGTTTTTAATTTAAAACTATTAACAAAATGTAGATCTTCAAGTAAATAACTTATAAAACAAAAGTAGTTATTTTAGGGTTTTCAATTTTAAACTATTAACAAAATACTGATCTTCATGTAAATAACTTATAGAACAGAAGTAGTTAATTTAGAGTTTTTAATTTTAAACTATTAACAAAATGCAGATCTTCAAGTAAATAACTTATAGAACAAAAGTAGTTATTTTAGGGTTTTCAATTTTAAACTATTAACAAAATTCTGATCTTCAAGTAAATAACTTAAGGAACTAAAGTATTAGTTAGAAGATTTTGATTTTAAATTGCTACAAAATTCTGTTCTACAAGTAAATAACTTATAGAACTAAAGTAGTTATTTTAGAGTTTTCAATTTTAAACTATTAACAATATTCTGATCTTCAAGTAAATAACTTATAGAACAAAAGTAGTTATTTTAGGGTTTTCAATTTTAAACTATTAACAAAATTCTGATCTTCAAGTAAATAACTTAAGGAACTAAAGTATTAGTTAGAAGATTTTGATTTTAAATTGCTACAAAATTCTGTTCTACAAGTAAATAACTTATAGAACAAAAGTAGTTATTTTAGGGTTTTCAATTTTAAACTATTAACAAAATACTGATCTTCATGTAAATAACTTATAGAACAAAAGTAGTTATTTTAGGGTTTTCAATTTTAAACTATTAACAAAATACTGATCTTCATATACTTAACTTATAGAACAGAAGTAGTTAATTTACAGTTTTTAATTTTAAACTATTAACAAAATGCAGATCTTCAAGTAAATAACTTATAGAACTAAAGTAGTTATTTTAGGGTTTTCAATTTTAAACTATTAGCAAAATTCTGATCTTCAAGTAAATAACTTAAAGAACTAAAGTATTAGTTAGAAGATTTTGATTTTACATTGCTACAAAATTCTGTTCTTCAAGTAAATAACTTATAGAACAAAAGTAGTTATTTTAGAGTTTTCAATTTTAAACTATTAACAATATTCTGATCTTCAAGTAAATAACTTATAGAACAGAAGTAGTTAATTTAGAGTTTTTAATTTTAAACTATTAACAAAATGCAGATCTTCAAGTAAATAACTTATAGAACAAAAGTAGTTAATTTAGAGTTTTTAATTTTAAACTATTAACAAAATTCTGTTCTTCAAGTAAATAACTTATAGAACAAAAGTAGTTATTTTAGAGTTTTCAATTTTAAACTATTAACAAAATTCTGATCTTCAAGTAAATAACTTATAGAACAGAAGTAGTTAAGTTAGAGTTTTTAATTTTAAACTACTAACAAAATGCAGATCTTCAAGCAAATAACTTATAGAACAAAATTAGTTATTTTAGGGTTTTCAATTTTTAACTATTATAAAATTCTGATCTTCAAGTAAATAACTTAAAGAACTAAAGTATTAGTTAGAAGATTTTGACTTTACATTGCTACAAAATTCTGTTCTTCAAGTAAATAACCTATAGAACAAAAGTAGTTATTTTAGGGTTTTCAATTTTAAACTATTAACAAAATTCTGATCTTCAAGTAAATAACTTAAGGAACTAAAGTATTAGTTAGAAGATTTTGATTTTAAATTGCTACAAAATTCTGTTCTACAAGAAAATAACTTATAGAACAAAAGTAGTTATTTTAGGGTTTTCAATTTTAAACTATTAACAAAATACTGATCTTCATGTAAATAACTTATAGAACAAAAGTAGTTATTTTAGGGTTTTCAATTTTAAACTATTAACAAAATTCTGATCTTCAAGTAAATAACTTAAGGAACTAAAGTATTAGTTAGAAGATTTTGATTTTAAATTGCTACAAGATTCTGTTCTACAAGTAAATAACTTATAGAACAAAAGTAGTTATTTTAGGGTTTTCAATTTTAAACTATTAACAAAATACTGATCTTCATGTAAATAACTTATAGAACAAAAGTAATTATTTTAGGGTTTTCAATTTTAAACTATTAACAAAATTCTGATCTTCAAGTAAATAACTTAAGGAACTACAGTATTAGTTAGAAGATTTTGATTTTAAATTGCTACAAAATTCTGTTCTACAAGTAAATAACTTATAGAACAAAAGTAGTTATTTTAGAGTTTTCAATTTTAAACTATTAACAATATTCTGATCTTCAAGTAAATAACTTATAGAACAGAAGTAGTTAATTTAGAGTTTTTAATTTAAAACTATTAACAAAATGTAGATCTTCAAGTAAATAACTTATAAAACAAAAGTAGTTATTTTAGGGTTTTCAATTTTAAACTATTAACAAAATACTGATCTTCATGTAAATAACTTATAGAACAGAAGTAGTTAATTTAGAGTTTTTAATTTTAAACTATTAACAAAATGCAGATCTTCAAGTAAATAACTTATAGAACAAAAGTAGTTATTTTAGGGTTTTCAATTTTAAACTATTAACAAAATTCTGATCTTCAAGTAAATAACTTAAGGAACTAAAGTATTAGTTAGAAGATTTTTATTTTAAATTGCTACAAAATTCTGTTCTACAAGTAAATAACTTATAGAACTAAAGTAGTTATTTTAGAGTTTTCAATTTTAAACTATTAATAATATTCTGATCTTCAAGTAAATAACTTATAGAACAAAAGTAGTTATTTTAGGGTTTTCAATTTTAAACTATTAACAAAATTCTGATCTTCAAGTAAATAACTTAAGGAACTAAAGTATTAGTTAGAAGATTTTGATTTTAAATTGCTACAAAATTCTGTTCTACAAGTAAATAACTTATAGAACAAAAGTAGTTATTTTAGGGTTTTCAATTTTAAACTATTAACAAAATACTGATCTTCATATACTTAACTTATAGAACAGAAGTAGTTAATTTACAGTTTTTAATTTTAAACTATTAACAAAATGCAGATCTTCAAGTAAATAACTTATAGAACTAAAGTAGTTATTTTAGGGTTTTCAATTTTAAACTATTAGCAAAATTCTGATCTTCAAGTAAATAACTTAAAGAACTAAAGTATTAGTTAGAAGATTTTGATTTTACATTGCTACAAAATTCTGCTCTTCAAGTAAATAACTTATAGAACAAAAGTAGTTATTTTAGAGTTTTCAATTTTAAACTATTAACAATATTCTGATCTTCAAGTAAATAACTTATAGAACAGAAGTAGTTAATTTAGAGTTTTTAATTTTAAACTATTAACAAAATGCAGATCTTCAAGTAAATAACTTATAGAACAAAAGTAGTTAATTTAGAGTTTTTAATTTTAAACTATTAACAAAATTCTGTTCTTCAAGTAAATAACTTATAGAACAAAAGTAGTTATTTTAGAGTTTTCAATTTTAAACTATTAACAAAATTCTGATCTTCAAGTAAATAACTTATAGAACAGAAGTAGTTAAGTTAGAGTTTTTAATTTTAAACTACTAACAAAATGCAGATCTTCAAGCAAATAACTTATAGAACAAAATTAGTTATTTTAGGGTTTTCAATTTTTAACTATTATAAAATTCTGATCTTCAAGTAAATAACTTAAAGAACTAAAGTATTAGTTAGAAGATTTTGACTTTACATTGCTACAAAATTCTGTTCTTCAAGTAAATAACCTATAGAACAAAAGTAGTTATTTTAGGGTTTTCAATTTTAAACTATTAACAAAATTCTGATCTTCAAGTAAATAACTTAAGGAACTAAAGTATTAGTTAGAAGATTTTGATTTTAAATTGCTACAAAATTCTGTTCTACAAGTAAATAACTTATAGAACAAAAGTAGTTATTTTAGGGTTTTCAATTTTAAACTATTAACAAAATACTGATCTTCATGTAAATAACTTATAGAACAAAAGTAGTTATTTTAGGGTTTTCAATTTTAAACTATTAACAAAATTCTGATCTTCAAGTAAATAACTTAAGGAACTAAAGTATTAGTTAGAAGATTTTGATTTTAAATTGCTACAAAATTCTGTTCTACAAGTAAATAACTTATAGAACAAAAGTAGTTATTTTAGGGTTTTCAATTTTAAACTATTAACAAAATACTGATCTTCATGTAAATAACTTATAGAACAAAAGTAGTTATTTTAGGGTTTTCAATTTTAAACTATTAACAAAATTCTAATCTTCAAATAAATAACTTAAGGAACTAAAGTATTAGTTAGAAGATTTTGATTTTAAATTGCTACAAAATTCTGTTCTACAAGTAAATAACTTATAGAACAAAAGTAGTTATTTTAGAGTTTTCAATTTTAAACTATTAACAATATTCTGATCTTCAATTAAATAACTTATAGAACAGAAGTAGTTAATTTAGAGTTTTTAATTTAAAACTATTAACAAAATGCAGATCTTCAAGTAAATAACTTATAGAACAAAAGTAGTTATTTTAGGGTTTTCAATTTTAAACTATTAACAAAATACTGATCTTCATGTAAATAACTTATAGAACAGAAGTAGTTAATTTAGAGTTTTTAATTTTAAACTATTAACAAAATGCAGATCTTCAAGTAAATAACTTATTGAACAAAAGTAGTTATTTTAGGGTTTTCAATTTAAAACGATTAGCAAAATTCTGATCTTCAAGTAAATAACTTAAAGAACTAAAGTATTAGTTAGAAGATTTTGATTTCACAATGCTACAAAATTCTGTTCTTCAAGTAAATAACTTATAGAACAAAAGTAGTTATTTTCGAGTTTTCAATTTTAAACTATTTACAATATTCTGATCTTCATGTAAATAACTTATAGAACAGAAGTAGTTAATTTAGAGTTTTTAATTTTAAACTATTAACAAAATGCAGATCTTCAAGTAAATAAGTTATAGAACAAAAGTAGTTATTTTAGGGTTTTCAATTTTAAACTATTAACAAAATTCTGATCTTCAAGTAAATAACTTAAGGAACTAAAGTATTAGTTAGAAGATTTTGATTTTAAATTGCTACAAAATTCTGTTCTTCAAGTAAATACCTTATAGAACAAAAGTAGTTATTTTAGAGTTTTCAATTTTAAACTATTAACATCATTCTGATCTTCAAGTAAATAACTTATAGAACAGAAGTAGTTAATTTAGAGTTTTTAATGTTAAACTATTAACAAAATGCAAATCTTCAAGTAAATAACTTATAGAACAAAAGTAGTTATTTTAGGGTTTTCAATTTTAAACTATTAACAAAATTCTGATCTTCAAGTAAATAACTTAAGGAACTAAAGTATTAGTTAGAAGATTTTGATTTTAAATTGCTACAAAATTCTGTTCTACAAGTAAATAACTTATAGAACTAAAGTAGTTATTTTGGAGTTTTCAATTTTAATCTATTACCAATATTCTGATCTTCAAGTTAATAACTTATAGAACAAAAGTAGTTATTTTAGGGTTTTCAATTTTAAACTATTAACAAAATTCTGATCTTCAAGTAAATAACTTAAGGAACTAAAGTATAAGTTAGAAGATTTTGATTTTAAATTGCTACAAAATTCTGTTCTACAAGTAAATAACTTATAGAACAAAAGTAGTTATTTTAGGGTTTTCAATTTTAAACTATTAACAAAATCCTGATCTTCATGTAAATAACTTATAGAACAAAAGTAGTTATTTTAGGGTTTTCAATTTTAAACTATTAACAAAATACTGATCTTCAAGTAAATAACTTATAGAACAGAAGTAGTTAATTTAGAGTTTTTAATTTTAAACTATTAACAAAATGCAGATCTTCAAGTAAATAACTTATAGAACAAAAGTAGTTATTTTAGGGTTTTCAATTTTAAACTATTAACAAAATACTGATCTTCATGTACTTAACTTATAGAACAGAAGTAGTTAATTTAGAGTTTTTAATTTTAAACTATTAACAAAATGCAGATCTTCAAGTAAATAACTTATAGAACAAAAGTATTTATTTTAGGGTTTTCAATTTTAAACTATTAGCAAAATTCTGATCTTCAAGTAAATAACTTAAAGAGCTAAAGTATTAGTTAGAAGATTTTGATTTTACATTGCTACAAAATTCTGTTCTTCAAGTAAATAACTTATAGAACAAAAGTAGTTATTTTAGGGTTTTCAATTTTAAACTATTAACAAAATACTGATCTTCATGTAAATAACTTATAGAACAGAAGTAGTTAATTTAGAGTTTTTAATTTTAAACTATTAACAAAATGCAGATCTTCAAGTAAATAACTTATAGAACAAAAGTAGTTATTTTAGGGTTTTCAATTTTAAACTATTAACAAAATTCTGATCTTCAAGTAAATAACTTAAGGAACTAAAGTATTAGTTAGAAGATTTTGATTTTAAATTGCTACAAAATTCTGTTCTACAAGTAAATAACTTATAGAACAAAAGTAGTTATTTTAGAGTTTTCAATTTTAAACTATTAACAATATTCTGATCTTCAGGTAAATAACTTATAGAACAGAAGTAGTTATTTTAGGGTTTTCAATTTTAAACTATTAACAAAATACTGATCTTCATGTAAATAACTTATAGAACAGAAGTAGTTAATTTAGAGTTTTTAATTTTAAACTATTAACAAAATGCAGATCTTCAAGTAAATAACTTATAGAACAAAAGTAGTTATTTTAGAGTTTTCAATTTTAAACTATTAACAATATTCTGATCTTCAAGTAAATAACTTATAGAACAGAAGTAGTTAATTTAGAGTTTTTAATTTTAAACTATTAACAAAACGCAGATCTTCAAGTAAATAACTTATAGAACAAAAGTAGTTAATTTAGAGTTTTTAATTTTAAACTATTAACAAAATTCTGTTCTTCAAGTAAATAACTTATAGAATAAAAGTAGTTATTTTAGAGTTTTCAATTTTAAACTATTAACAAAATTCTGATCTTCAAGTAAATAACTTATAGAACAGAAGTAGTTAATTTAGAGTTTTTAATTTTAAACTACTAACAAAATGCAGATCTTCAAGCAAATAACTTATAGAACAAAATTAGTTATTTTAGGGTTTTCAATTTTAAACTATTATAAAATTCTGATCTTCAAGTAAATAACTTAAAGAACTAAAGTATTAGTTAGAAGATTTTGACTTTACATTGCTACAAAATTCTGTTCTTCAAGTAAATAACCTATAGAACAAAAGTAGTTATTTTAGGGTTTTCAATTTTAAACTATTAACAAAATTCTGATCTTCAAGTAAATAACTTAAGGAACTAAAGTATTAGTTAGAAGATTTTGATTTTAAATTGCTACAAAATTCTGTTCTACAAGTAAATACCATATAGAACTAAAGTAGTTATTTTAGAGTTTTCAATTTTAATCTATTAACAATATTCTGATCTTCAAGTAAATAACTTATAGAACAAAAGTAGTTATTTTAGGGTTTTCAATTTTAAACTATTAACAAAATTCTGATCTTCATGTAAATAACTTATAGAACAGAAGTAGTTAATTTAGAGTTTTTAATTTTAAACTATTAACAAAATGCAGATCTTCAAGTAAATAACTTATAGAACAAAAGTAGTTATTTTAGGGTTTTCAATTTTAAACTATTAGCAAAATTCTGATCTTCAAGTAAATGACTTAAAGAACTAAAGTATTAGTTAGAAGATTTTGATTTTACATTGCTACAAAATTCTGTTCTTCAAGTAAATAACTTATAGAACAAAAGTAGTTATTTTAGAGTTTTCAATTTTAAACTATTAACAATATTCTGATCTTCAAGTAAATAACTTATAGAACAGAAGTAGTTAATTTAGAGTTTTTAATTTTAAACTATTAACAAAACGCAGATCTTCAAGTAAATAACTTATAGAACAAAAGTAGTTAATTTAGAGTTTTTAATTTTAAACTATTAACAAAATTCTGTTCTTCAAGTAAATAACTTATAGAACAAAAGTAGTTATTTTAGAGTTTTTAATTTTAAACTATTAACAAAATTCTGATCTTCAAGTAAATAACTTTTAGAACAGAAGTAGTTAATTTAGAGTTTTTAATTTTAAACTACTAACAAAATGCAGATCTTCAAGCAAATAACTTATAGAACAAAATTAGTTATTTAAGGGTTTTCAATTTTAAACTATTATAAAATTCTGATCTTCAAGTAAATAACTTAAAGAACTAAAGTATTAGTTAGAAGATTTTGACTTTACATTGCTACAAAATTCTGTTCTTCAAGTAAATAACCTATAGAAGAAAAGTAGTTATTTTAGGGTTTTCAATTTTAAACTATTAACAAAATTCTGATCTTCAAGTAAATAACTTAAGGAACTAAAGTATTAGTTAGAAGATTTTGATTTTAAATTGCTACAAAATTCTGTTCTACAAGTAAATAACATATAGAACTAAAGTAGTTATTTTAGAGTTTTCAATTTTAATCTATTAACAATATTCTGATCTTCAAGTAAATAACTTATAGAACAAAAGTAGTTATTTTAGGGTTTTCAATTTTAAACTATTAACAAAATTCTGATCTTCAAGTAAATAACTTAAGGAACTAAAGTATTAGTTAGAAGATTTTGATTTTAAATTGCTACAAAATTCTGTTCTACAAGTAAATAACTTATAGAACAAAAGTAGTTATTTTAGGGTTTTCAATTTTAAACTATTAACAAAATTCTGATCTTCAAGTAAATAACTTAAGGAACTAAAGTATTAGTTAGAAGATTTTGATTTTAAATTGCTACAAAATTCTGTTCTACAAGTAAATAACTTATAGAACAAAAGTAGTTATTTTAGAGTTTTCAATTTTAAACTATTAACAATATTCTGATCTTCAAGTAAATAACTTATAGAACAGAAGTAGTTAATTTAGAGTTTTTAATTTAAAACTATTAACAAAATGCAGATCTTCAAGTAAATAACTTATAGAACAAAAGTAGTTATTTTAGGGTTTTCAATTTTAAACTATTAACAAAATACTGATCTTCATGTAAATAACTTATAGAACAGAAGTAGTTAATTTAGAGATTTTAATTTTAAACTATTAACAAAATGCAGATCTTCAAGTAAATAACTTATAGAACAAAAGTAGTTATTTTAGGGTTTTCAATTTAAAACGATTAGCAAAATTCTGATCTTCAAGTAAATAACTTATAGAACAGAAGTAGTTAATTAAAGTTTTTAATTTTAAACTATTAACAAAATGCAGATCTTCAAGTAAATAACTTATAGAACAAAAGTAGTTATTTTAGGGTTTTCAATTTTAAACTATTAACAAAATACTGATCTTCATGTAAATAACTTATTGAACAGAAGTAGTTAATTTAGAGTTTTTAATTTTAAACTATTAACAAAATGCAGATCTTCAAGTAAATAACTTATAGAACAAAAGTAGTTATTTTAGGGCTTTCAATTTTAAACTATTAGCAAAATTCTGATCTTCAAGTAAATAACTTAAAGAACTAAAGTATTAGTTAGAAGATTTTGATTTTACATTGCTACAAAATTCTGTTCTTCAAGTAAATAACTTATAGAACAAAAGTAGTTATTTTAGGGTTTTCAATTTTAAACTATTAACAAAATACTGATCTTCATGTAAATAACTTATAGAACAGAAGTAGTTAATTTAGAGTTTTTAATTTTAAACAATTAACAAAATGCAGATCTTCAAGTAAATAACTTATAGAACAAAAGTAGTTATTTTAGGGTTTTCAATTTTAAACTATTAACAAAATTCTGATCTTCAAGTAAATAACTTAAGGAACTAAAGTATTAGTTAGAAGATTTTGATTTTAAATTGCTACAAAATTCTGTTCTACAAGTAAATAACTTATAGAACAAAAGTAGTTATTTTAGAGTTTTCAATTTTAAACTATTAACAATATTCTGATCTTCAAGTAAATAACTTATAGAACAGAAGTAGTTATTTTAGGGTTTTCAATTTTAAACTATTAAGAAAATACTGATCTTCATGTAAATAACTTATAGAACAGAAGTAGTTAATTTAGAGTTTTTAATTTTAAACTATTAACAAAATGCAGATCTTCAAGTAAATAACTTATAGAACAAAAGTTGTTATTTTAGGATTTTCAATTTTAAACTATTAGCAAAATTATGATCTTCAAGTAAATAACTTAAAGAACTAAAGTATTAGTTAGAAGATTTTGATTTTACATTGCTACAAAATTCTGTTCTTCAAGTAAATAACTTATAGAACAAAAGTAGTTATTTTAGAGTTTTCAATTTTAAACTATTAACAATATTCTGATCTTCAAGTAAATAACTTATAGAACAGAAGTAGTAAATTTAGAGTTTTTAATTTTAAACTATTAACAAAATGCAGATCTTCAAGTAAATAACTTATAGAACAAAAGTAGTTAATTTAGAGTTTTAATTTTAAACTATTAACAAAATTCTGTTCTTCAAGTAAATAACTTATAGAACAAAAGTAGTTATTTTAGAGTTTTCAATTTTAAACTATTAACAAAATTCTGATCTTCAAGTAAATAACTTATAGAACAGAAGTAGTTAATTTAGAGTTTTTAATTTTAAACTACTAACAAAATGCAGATCTTCAAGCAAATAACTTATAGAACAAAATTAGTTATTTTAGGGTTTTCAATTTTAAACTATTATAAAATTCTGATCTTCAAGTAAATAACTTAAAGAACTAAAGTATTAGTTAGAAGATTTTGACTTTACATTGCTACAAAATTCTGTTCTTCAAGTAAATAACCTATAGAACAAAAGTAGTTATTTTAGGGTTTTCAATTTTAAACTATTAACAAAATTCTGATCTTCAAGTAAATAACTTAAGGAACTAAAGTATTAGTTAGAAGATTTTGATTTTAAATTGCTACAAAATTCTGTTCTACAAGTAAATAACTTATAGAACAAAAGTAGTTATTTTAGGGTTTTCAATTTTAAACTATTAACAAAATACTGATCTTCATGTAAATAACTTATAGAACAAAAGTAGTTATTTTAGGGTTTTCAATTTTAAACTATTAACAAAATTCTGATCTTCAAGTAAATAACTTAAGGAACTAAAGTATTAGTTAGAAGATTTTGATTTTAAATTGCTACAAAATTCTGTTCTACAAGTAAATAACTTATAGAACAAAAGTTGTTATTTTAGGGTTTTCAATTTTAAACTATTACCAAAATACTGATCTTCATGTAAATAACTTATAGAACAAAAGTAGTTATTTTAGGGTTTTCAATTTTAAACTATTAACAAAATTCTGATCTTCAAGTAAATAACTTAAGGAACTAAAGTATTAGTTAGAAGATTTTGATTTTAAATTGCTACAAAATTCTGTTCTACAAGTAAATAACTTATAGAACAAAAGTAGTTATTTTAGAGTTTTCAATTTTAAACTATTAACAATATTCTGATCTTCAGGTAAATAACTTATAGAACAGAAGTAGTTATTTTAGGGTTTTCAATTTTAAACTATTAACAAAATACTGATCTTCATGTAAATAACTTATAGAACAGAAGTAGTTAATTTAGAGTTTTTAATTTTAAACTATTAACAAAATGCAGATCTTCAAGTAAATAACTTATAGAACAAAAGTAGTTATTTTAGAGTTTTCAATTTTAAACTATTAACAATATTCTGATCTTCAAGTAAATAACTTATAGAACAGAAGTAGTTAATTTAGAGTTTTTAATTTTAAACTATTAACAAAACGCAGATCTTCAAGTAAATAACTTATAGAACAAAAGTAGTTAATTTAGAGTTTTTAATTTTAAACTATTAACAAAATTCTGTTCTTCAAGTAAATAACTTATAGAATAAAAGTAGTTATTTTAGAGTTTTCAATTTTAAACTATTAACAAAATTCTGATCTTCAAGTAAATAACTTATAGAACAGAAGTAGTTAATTTAGAGTTTTTAATTTTAAACTACTAACAAAATGCAGATCTTCAAGCAAATAACTTATAGAACAAAATTAGTTATTTTAGGGTTTTCAATTTTAAACTATTATAAAATTCTGATCTTCAAGTAAATAACTTAAAGAACTAAAGTATTAGTTAGAAGATTTTGACTTTACATTGCTACAAAATTCTGTTCTTCAAGTAAATAACCTATAGAACAAAAGTAGTTATTTTAGGGTTTTCAATTTTAAACTATTAACAAAATTCTGATCTTCAAGTAAATAACTTAAGGAACTAAAGTATTAGTTAGAAGATTTTGATTTTAAATTGCTACAAAATTCTGTTCTACAAGTAAATACCATATAGAACTAAAGTAGTTATTTTAGAGTTTTCAATTTTAATCTATTAACAATATTCTGATCTTCAAGTAAATAACTTATAGAACAAAAGTAGTTATTTTAGGGTTTTCAATTTTAAACTATTAACAAAATTCTGATCTTCATGTAAATAACTTATAGAACAGAAGTAGTTAATTTAGAGTTTTTAATTTTAAACTATTAACAAAATGCAGATCTTCAAGTAAATAACTTATAGAACAAAAGTAGTTATTTTAGGGTTTTCAATTTTAAACTATTAGCAAAATTCTGATCTTCAAGTAAATGACTTAAAGAACTAAAGTATTAGTTAGAAGATTTTGATTTTACATTGCTACAAAATTCTGTTCTTCAAGTAAATAACTTATAGAACAAAAGTAGTTATTTTAGAGTTTTCAATTTTAAACTATTAACAATATTCTGATCTTCAAGTAAATAACTTATAGAACAGAAGTAGTTAATTTAGAGTTTTTAATTTTAAACTATTAACAAAACGCAGATCTTCAAGTAAATAACTTATAGAACAAAAGTAGTTAATTTAGAGTTTTTAATTTTAAACTATTAACAAAATTCTGTTCTTCAAGTAAATAACTTATAGAACAAAAGTAGTTATTTTAGAGTTTTTAATTTTAAACTATTAACAAAATTCTGATCTTCAAGTAAATAACTTTTAGAACAGAAGTAGTTAATTTAGAGTTTTTAATTTTAAACTACTAACAAAATGCAGATCTTCAAGCAAATAACTTATAGAACAAAATTAGTTATTTAAGGGTTTTCAATTTTAAACTATTATAAAATTCTGATCTTCAAGTAAATAACTTAAAGAACTAAAGTATTAGTTAGAAGATTTTGACTTTACATTGCTACAAAATTCTGTTCTTCAAGTAAATAACCTATAGAAGAAAAGTAGTTATTTTAGGGTTTTCAATTTTAAACTATTAACAAAATTCTGATCTTCAAGTAAATAACTTAAGGAACTAAAGTATTAGTTAGAAGATTTTGATTTTAAATTGCTACAAAATTCTGTTCTACAAGTAAATAACATATAGAACTAAAGTAGTTATTTTAGAGTTTTCAATTTTAATCTATTAACAATATTCTGATCTTCAAGTAAATAACTTATAGAACAAAAGTAGTTATTTTAGGGTTTTCAATTTTAAACTATTAACAAAATTCTGATCTTCAAGTAAATAACTTAAGGAACTAAAGTATTAGTTAGAAGATTTTGATTTTAAATTGCTACAAAATTCTGTTCTACAAGTAAATAACTTATAGAACAAAAGTAGTTATTTTAGGGTTTTCAATTTTAAACTATTAACAAAATTCTGATCTTCAAGTAAATAACTTAAGGAACTAAAGTATTAGTTAGAAGATTTTGATTTTAAATTGCTACAAAATTCTGTTCTACAAGTAAATAACTTATAGAACAAAAGTAGTTATTTTAGAGTTTTCAATTTTAAACTATTAACAATATTCTGATCTTCAAGTAAATAACTTATAGAACAGAAGTAGTTAATTTAGAGTTTTTAATTTAAAACTATTAACAAAATGCAGATCTTCAAGTAAATAACTTATAGAACAAAAGTAGTTATTTTAGGGTTTTCAATTTTAAACTATTAACAAAATACTGATCTTCATGTAAATAACTTATAGAACAGAAGTAGTTAATTTAGAGATTTTAATTTTAAACTATTAACAAAATGCAGATCTTCAAGTAAATAACTTATAGAACAAAAGTAGTTATTTTAGGGTTTTCAATTTAAAACGATTAGCAAAATTCTGATCTTCAAGTAAATAACTTATAGAACAGAAGTAGTTAATTAAAGTTTTTAATTTTAAACTATTAACAAAATGCAGATCTTCAAGTAAATAACTTATAGAACAAAAGTAGTTATTTTAGGGTTTTCAATTTTAAACTATTAACAAAATACTGATCTTCATGTAAATAACTTATTGAACAGAAGTAGTTAATTTAGAGTTTTTAATTTTAAACTATTAACAAAATGCAGATCTTCAAGTAAATAACTTATAGAACAAAAGTAGTTATTTTAGGGCTTTCAATTTTAAACTATTAGCAAAATTCTGATCTTCAAGTAAATAACTTAAAGAACTAAAGTATTAGTTAGAAGATTTTGATTTTACATTGCTACAAAATTCTGTTCTTCAAGTAAATAACTTATAGAACAAAAGTAGTTATTTTAGGGTTTTCAATTTTAAACTATTAACAAAATACTGATCTTCATGTAAATAACTTATAGAACAGAAGTAGTTAATTTAGAGTTTTTAATTTTAAACAATTAACAAAATGCAGATCTTCAAGTAAATAACTTATAGAACAAAAGTAGTTATTTTAGGGTTTTCAATTTTAAACTATTAACAAAATTCTGATCTTCAAGTAAATAACTTAAGGAACTAAAGTATTAGTTAGAAGATTTTGATTTTAAATTGCTACAAAATTCTGTTCTACAAGTAAATAACTTATAGAACAAAAGTAGTTATTTTAGAGTTTTCAATTTTAAACTATTAACAATATTCTGATCTTCAAGTAAATAACTTATAGAACAGAAGTAGTTATTTTAGGGTTTTCAATTTTAAACTATTAAGAAAATACTGATCTTCATGTAAATAACTTATAGAACAGAAGTAGTTAATTTAGAGTTTTTAATTTTAAACTATTAACAAAATGCAGATCTTCAAGTAAATAACTTATAGAACAAAAGTTGTTATTTTAGGATTTTCAATTTTAAACTATTAGCAAAATTATGATCTTCAAGTAAATAACTTAAAGAACTAAAGTATTAGTTAGAAGATTTTGATTTTACATTGCTACAAAATTCTGTTCTTCAAGTAAATAACTTATAGAACAAAAGTAGTTATTTTAGAGTTTTCAATTTTAAACTATTAACAATATTCTGATCTTCAAGTAAATAACTTATAGAACAGAAGTAGTAAATTTAGAGTTTTTAATTTTAAACTATTAACAAAATGCAGATCTTCAAGTAAATAACTTATAGAACAAAAGTAGTTAATTTAGAGTTTTAATTTTAAACTATTAACAAAATTCTGTTCTTCAAGTAAATAACTTATAGAACAAAAGTAGTTATTTTAGAGTTTTCAATTTTAAACTATTAACAAAATTCTGATCTTCAAGTAAATAACTTATAGAACAGAAGTAGTTAATTTAGAGTTTTTAATTTTAAACTACTAACAAAATGCAGATCTTCAAGCAAATAACTTATAGAACAAAATTAGTTATTTTAGGGTTTTCAATTTTAAACTATTATAAAATTCTGATCTTCAAGTAAATAACTTAAAGAACTAAAGTATTAGTTAGAAGATTTTGACTTTACATTGCTACAAAATTCTGTTCTTCAAGTAAATAACCTATAGAACAAAAGTAGTTATTTTAGGGTTTTCAATTTTAAACTATTAACAAAATTCTGATCTTCAAGTAAATAACTTAAGGAACTAAAGTATTAGTTAGAAGATTTTGATTTTAAATTGCTACAAAATTCTGTTCTACAAGTAAATAACTTATAGAACAAAAGTAGTTATTTTAGGGTTTTCAATTTTAAACTATTAACAAAATACTGATCTTCATGTAAATAACTTATAGAACAAAAGTAGTTATTTTAGGGTTTTCAATTTTAAACTATTAACAAAATTCTGATCTTCAAGTAAATAACTTAAGGAACTAAAGTATTAGTTAGAAGATTTTGATTTTAAATTGCTACAAAATTCTGTTCTACAAGTAAATAACTTATAGAACAAAAGTTGTTATTTTAGGGTTTTCAATTTTAAACTATTACCAAAATACTGATCTTCATGTAAATAACTTATAGAACAAAAGTAGTTATTTTAGGGTTTTCAATTTTAAACTATTAACAAAATTCTGATCTTCAAGTAAATAACTTAAGGAACTAAAGTATTAGTTAGAAGATTTTGATTTTAAATTGCTACAAAATTCTGTTCTACAAGTAAATAACTTATAGAACAAAAGTAGTTATTTTAGAGTTTTCAATTTTAAACTATTAACAATATTCTGATCTTCAAGTAAATAACTTATAGAACAGAAGTAGTTATTTTAGGGTTTTCAATTTTAAACTATTAACAAAATACTGATCTTCATGTAAATAACTTATAGAACAGAAGTAGTTAATTTAGAGTTTTTAATTTTAAACTATTAACAAAATGCAGATCTTCAAGTAAATAACTTATAGAACAATAGTAGTTAATTTAGAGTTTTTAATTTTAAACTATTAACAAAATTCTGTTCTTCAAGTAAATAACTTATAGAACAAAAGTAGTTATTTTAGAGTTTTCAATTTTAAACTATTAACAAAATTCTGATATTCAAGTAAATAACTTATAGAACAGAAGTAGTTAATTTAGAGTTTTTAATTTTAAACTACTAACAAAATGCAGATCTTCAAGCAAATAACTTATAGAACAAAATTAGTTATTTTAGGGTTTTCAATTTTAAACTATTATAAAATTCTGATCTTCAAGTAAATAACTTAAAGAACTAAAGTATTAGTTAGAAGATTTTGACTTTACATTGCTACAAAATTCTGTTCTTCAAGTAAATAACCTATAGAACAAAAGTAGTTATTTTAGGGTTTTCAATTTTAAACTATTAACAAAATTCTGATCTTCAAGTAAATAACTTAAGGAACTAAAGTATTAGTTAGAAGATTTTGATTTTAAATTGCTACAAAATTCTGTTCTACAAGTAAATTACATATAGAACTAAAGTAGTTATTTTAGAGTTTTCAATTTTAAACTATTAACAATATTCTGATCTTCAAGTAAATAACTTATAGAACAAAAGTAGTTATTTTAGGGTTTTAAATTTTAAACTATTAACAAAATTCTGATCTTCAAGTAAATAACTTAAGGAACTAAAGTATTAGTTAGAAGATTTTGATTTTAAATTGCTACAAAATTCTGTTCTACAAGTAAAAAACTTATAGAACTAAAGTAGTTATTTTAGGGTTTTCAATTTTAAACTATTAACAAAATACTGATCTTCATGTAAATAACTTATAGAACAAAAGTAGTTATTTTAGGGTTTTCAATTTTAAACTATTAACAAAATTCTGATCTTCAAGTAAATAACTTAAGGAACTAAAGTATTAGTTAGAAGATTTTGATTTTAAATTGCTACAAAATTCTGTTCTACAAGTAAATAACTTATAGAACAAAAGTAGTTATTTTAGAGTTTTCAATTTTAAACTATTAACAATATTCTGATCTTCATGTAAATAACTCATAGAACAGAAGTAGTTAATTTAGAGTTTTTAATTTTAAACTATTAACAATATTCTGATCTTCAAGTAAATAACTTATAGAACAGAAGTAGTTAATTTAGAGTTTTTAATTTTAAACTATTAACAAAATGCAGATCTTCAAGTAAATAACTTATAGAACAAAAGTAGTAATTTTAGGGTTTTCAATTTTAAACTATTAGCAAAATTCTGATCTTCAAGTAAATAACTTAAAGAACTAAAGTATTAGTTATAAGATTTTGATTTTACATTGCTACAAAATTCTGTTCTTCAAGTAAATAACTTATAGAACAAAAGTAGTTATTTTAGAGTTTTCAATTTTAAACTATTAACAATATTCTGATCTTCAAGTAAATAACTTATAGAACAGAAGTAGTTAATTTAGAGTTTTTAATTTTAAACTATTAACAAAACGCAGATCTTCAAGTAAATAACTTATAGAACAAAAGTAGTTAATTTAAAGTTTTTAATTTTAAACTATTAACAAAATTCTGTTCTTCAAGTAAATAGCTTATAGAACAAAAGTAGTTATTTTAGAGTTTTCAATTTTAAACTATTAACAAAATTCTGATCTTCAAGTAAATAACTTATAGAACAGAAGTAGTTAATTTAGAGTTTTTAATTTTAAACTACTAACAAAATGCAGATCTTCAAGCAAATAACTTATAGAACAAAATTAGTTATTTTAGGGTTTTCAATTTTAAACTATTATAAAATTCTGATCTTCAAGTAAATAACTTAAAGAACTAAAGTATTAGTTAGAACATTTTGAATTTACATTGCTACAAAATTCTGTTCTTCAAGTAAATAACCTATAGAACAAAAGTAGTTATTTTAGGGTTTTCAATTTAAAACGATTAGCAAAATGCAGATCTTCAAGTAAATAACTTATAGAACAAAAGTAGTTATTTTAGGGTTTTCAATTTTAAACTATTAACAAAATACTGATCTTTATGTAAATAACTTATAGAACAGAAGTAGTTAATTTAGAGTTTTTAATTTTAAACTATTAACAAAATGCAGATCTTCAAGTAAATAACTTATAGAACAAAAGTAGTTATTTTATGGTTTTCAATTTAAAACGATTAGCAAAATTCTGATCTTCAAGTAAATAACTTATAGAACAGAAGTAGTTAATTAAAGTTTTTAATTTTAAACTATTAACAAAATGCAGATCTTCAAGTAAATAACTTATAGAACAAAAGTAGTTATTTTAGGGTTTTCAATTTTAAACTATTAACAAAATACTGATCTTCATGTAAATAACTTATTGAACAGAAGTAGTTAATTTAGAGTTTTTAATTTTAAACTATTAACAAAATGCAGATCTTCAAGTAAATAACTTATAGAACAAAAGTAGTTATTTTAGGGCTTTCAATTTTAAACTATTAGCAAAATTCTGATCTTCAAGTAAATAACTTAAAGAACTAAAGTATTAGTTAGAAGATTTTGATTTTACATTGCTACAAAATTCTGTTCTTCAAGTAAATAACTTATAGAACAAAAGTAGTTATTTTAGGGTTTTCAATTTTAAACTATTAACAAAATACTGATCTTCATGTAAATAACTTATAGAACAGAAGTAGTTAATTTAGAGTTTTTAATTTTAAACAATTAACAAAATGCAGATCTTCAAGTAAATAACTTATAGAACAAAAGTAGTTATTTTAGGGTTTTCAATTTTAAACTATTAACAAAATTCTGATCTTCAAGTAAATAACTTAAGGAACTAAAGTATTAGTTAGAAGATTTTGATTTTAAATTGCTACAAAATTCTGTTCTACAAGTAAATAACTTATAGAACAAAAGTAGTTATTTTAGAGTTTTCAATTTTAAACTATTAACAATATTCTGATCTTCAAGTAAATAACTTATAGAACAGAAGTAGTTATTTTAGGGTTTTCAATTTTAAACTATTAAGAAAATACTGATCTTCATGTAAATAACTTATAGAACAGAAGTAGTTAATTTAGAGTTTTTAATTTTAAACTATTAACAAAATGCAGATCTTCAAGTAAATAACTTATAGAACAAAAGTTGTTATTTTAGGATTTTCAATTTTAAACTATTAGCAAAATTATGATCTTCAAGTAAATAACTTAAAGAACTAAAGTATTAGTTAGAAGATTTTGATTTTACATTGCTACAAAATTCTGTTCTTCAAGTAAATAACTTATAGAACAAAAGTAGTTATTTTAGAGTTTTCAATTTTAAACTATTAACAATATTCTGATCTTCAAGTAAATAACTTATAGAACAGAAGTAGTAAATTTAGAGTTTTTAATTTTAAACTATTAACAAAATGCAGATCTTCAAGTAAATAACTTATAGAACAAAAGTAGTTAATTTAGAGTTTTAATTTTAAACTATTAACAAAATTCTGTTCTTCAAGTAAATAACTTATAGAACAAAAGTAGTTATTTTAGAGTTTTCAATTTTAAACTATTAACAAAATTCTGATCTTCAAGTAAATAACTTATAGAACAGAAGTAGTTAATTTAGAGTTTTTAATTTTAAACTACTAACAAAATGCAGATCTTCAAGCAAATAACTTATAGAACAAAATTAGTTATTTTAGGGTTTTCAATTTTAAACTATTATAAAATTCTGATCTTCAAGTAAATAACTTAAAGAACTAAAGTATTAGTTAGAAGATTTTGACTTTACATTGCTACAAAATTCTGTTCTTCAAGTAAATAACCTATAGAACAAAAGTAGTTATTTTAGGGTTTTCAATTTTAAACTATTAACAAAATTCTGATCTTCAAGTAAATAACTTAAGGAACTAAAGTATTAGTTAGAAGATTTTGATTTTAAATTGCTACAAAATTCTGTTCTACAAGTAAATAACTTATAGAACAAAAGTAGTTATTTTAGGGTTTTCAATTTTAAACTATTAACAAAATACTGATCTTCATGTAAATAACTTATAGAACAAAAGTAGTTATTTTAGGGTTTTCAATTTTAAACTATTAACAAAATTCTGATCTTCAAGTAAATAACTTAAGGAACTAAAGTATTAGTTAGAAGATTTTGATTTTAAATTGCTACAAAATTCTGTTCTACAAGTAAATAACTTATAGAACAAAAGTTGTTATTTTAGGGTTTTCAATTTTAAACTATTACCAAAATACTGATCTTCATGTAAATAACTTATAGAACAAAAGTAGTTATTTTAGGGTTTTCAATTTTAAACTATTAACAAAATTCTGATCTTCAAGTAAATAACTTAAGGAACTAAAGTATTAGTTAGAAGATTTTGATTTTAAATTGCTACAAAATTCTGTTCTACAAGTAAATAACTTATAGAACAAAAGTAGTTATTTTAGAGTTTTCAATTTTAAACTATTAACAATATTCTGATCTTCAAGTAAATAACTTATAGAACAGAAGTAGTTATTTTAGGGTTTTCAATTTTAAACTATTAACAAAATACTGATCTTCATGTAAATAACTTATAGAACAGAAGTAGTTAATTTAGAGTTTTTAATTTTAAACTATTAACAAAATGCAGATCTTCAAGTAAATAACTTATAGAACAATAGTAGTTAATTTAGAGTTTTTAATTTTAAACTATTAACAAAATTCTGTTCTTCAAGTAAATAACTTATAGAACAAAAGTAGTTATTTTAGAGTTTTCAATTTTAAACTATTAACAAAATTCTGATATTCAAGTAAATAACTTATAGAACAGAAGTAGTTAATTTAGAGTTTTTAATTTTAAACTACTAACAAAATGCAGATCTTCAAGCAAATAACTTATAGAACAAAATTAGTTATTTTAGGGTTTTCAATTTTAAACTATTATAAAATTCTGATCTTCAAGTAAATAACTTAAAGAACTAAAGTATTAGTTAGAAGATTTTGACTTTACATTGCTACAAAATTCTGTTCTTCAAGTAAATAACCTATAGAACAAAAGTAGTTATTTTAGGGTTTTCAATTTTAAACTATTAACAAAATTCTGATCTTCAAGTAAATAACTTAAGGAACTAAAGTATTAGTTAGAAGATTTTGATTTTAAATTGCTACAAAATTCTGTTCTACAAGTAAATTACATATAGAACTAAAGTAGTTATTTTAGAGTTTTCAATTTTAAACTATTAACAATATTCTGATCTTCAAGTAAATAACTTATAGAACAAAAGTAGTTATTTTAGGGTTTTAAATTTTAAACTATTAACAAAATTCTGATCTTCAAGTAAATAACTTAAGGAACTAAAGTATTAGTTAGAAGATTTTGATTTTAAATTGCTACAAAATTCTGTTCTACAAGTAAAAAACTTATAGAACTAAAGTAGTTATTTTAGGGTTTTCAATTTTAAACTATTAACAAAATACTGATCTTCATGTAAATAACTTATAGAACAAAAGTAGTTATTTTAGGGTTTTCAATTTTAAACTATTAACAAAATTCTGATCTTCAAGTAAATAACTTAAGGAACTAAAGTATTAGTTAGAAGATTTTGATTTTAAATTGCTACAAAATTCTGTTCTACAAGTAAATAACTTATAGAACAAAAGTAGTTATTTTAGAGTTTTCAATTTTAAACTATTAACAATATTCTGATCTTCATGTAAATAACTCATAGAACAGAAGTAGTTAATTTAGAGTTTTTAATTTTAAACTATTAACAATATTCTGATCTTCAAGTAAATAACTTATAGAACAGAAGTAGTTAATTTAGAGTTTTTAATTTTAAACTATTAACAAAATGCAGATCTTCAAGTAAATAACTTATAGAACAAAAGTAGTAATTTTAGGGTTTTCAATTTTAAACTATTAGCAAAATTCTGATCTTCAAGTAAATAACTTAAAGAACTAAAGTATTAGTTATAAGATTTTGATTTTACATTGCTACAAAATTCTGTTCTTCAAGTAAATAACTTATAGAACAAAAGTAGTTATTTTAGAGTTTTCAATTTTAAACTATTAACAATATTCTGATCTTCAAGTAAATAACTTATAGAACAGAAGTAGTTAATTTAGAGTTTTTAATTTTAAACTATTAACAAAACGCAGATCTTCAAGTAAATAACTTATAGAACAAAAGTAGTTAATTTAAAGTTTTTAATTTTAAACTATTAACAAAATTCTGTTCTTCAAGTAAATAGCTTATAGAACAAAAGTAGTTATTTTAGAGTTTTCAATTTTAAACTATTAACAAAATTCTGATCTTCAAGTAAATAACTTATAGAACAGAAGTAGTTAATTTAGAGTTTTTAATTTTAAACTACTAACAAAATGCAGATCTTCAAGCAAATAACTTATAGAACAAAATTAGTTATTTTAGGGTTTTCAATTTTAAACTATTATAAAATTCTGATCTTCAAGTAAATAACTTAAAGAACTAAAGTATTAGTTAGAACATTTTGAATTTACATTGCTACAAAATTCTGTTCTTCAAGTAAATAACCTATAGAACAAAAGTAGTTATTTTAGGGTTTTCAATTTAAAACGATTAGCAAAATGCAGATCTTCAAGTAAATAACTTATAGAACAAAAGTAGTTATTTTAGGGTTTTCAATTTTAAACTATTAACAAAATACTGATCTTTATGTAAATAACTTATAGAACAGAAGTAGTTAATTTAGAGTTTTTAATTTTAAACTATTAACAAAATGCAGATCTTCAAGTAAATAACTTATAGAACAAAAGTAGTTATTTTATGGTTTTCAATTTAAAACGATTAGCAAAATTCTGATCTTCAAGTAAATAACTTAAAGAACTAAAGTATTAGTTAGAAGATTTTGATTTTACAATGCTACAAAATTCTGTTCTTCAAGTAAATAACTTATAGAACAAAAGTAGTTATTTTCGAGTTTTCAATTTTAAACTATTTACAATATTCTGATCTTCATGTAAATAACTTATAGAACAGAAGTAGTTAATTTAGAGTTTTTAATTTTAAACTATTAACAAAATGCAGATCTTCAAGTAAATAACTTATAGAACAAAAGTAGTTATTTTAGGGTTTTCAATTTTAAACTATTAACAAAATTCTGATCTTCAAGTAAATAACTTAAGGAACTAAAGTATTAGTTAGAAGATTTTGATTTTAAATTGCTACAAAATTCTGTTCTTCAAGTAAATAACTTATAGAACAAAAGTAGTTATTTTAGAGTTTTCAATTTTAAACTATTAACATCATTCTGATCTTCAAGTAAATAACTTAAGGAACTAAAGTATTAGTTAGAAGATTTTGATTTTAAATTGCTACAAAATTCTGTTCTACAAGTAAATAACTTATAGAACTAAAGTAGTTATTTTAGAGTTTTCAATTTTAAACTATTAACAATATTCTGATTTTCAAGTAAATAACTTATAGAACAAAAGTAGTTATTTTAGGGTTTTCAATTTTAAACTATTAACAAAATTCTGATCTTCAAGTAAATAACTTAAGGAACTAAAGTATTAGTTAGAAGATTTTGATTTTAAATTGCTACAAAATTCTGTTCTATAAGTAAATAACTTATAGAACAAAAGTAGTTATTTTAGGGTTTTCAATTTTAAACTATTAACAAAATACTGATCTTCATGTAAATAACTTATAGAACAAAAGTAGTTATTTTAGGGTTTTCAATTTTAAACTATTAACAAAATACTGATCTTCAAGTAAATAACTTATAGAACAGAAGTAGTTAATTTAGAGTTTTTAATTTTAAACTATTAACAAAATGCAGATCTTCAAGTAAATAACTTATAGAACAAAAGTAGTTATTTTAGGGTTTTCAATTTTAAACTATTAACAAAATACTGATCTTCATATACTTAACTTATAGAACAGAAGTAGTTAATTTAGAGTTTTTAATTTTAAACTATTAACAAAATGCAGATCTTCAAGTAAATAACTTATAGAACAAAAGTAGTTATTTTAGGGTTTTCAATTTTAAACTATTAGCAAAATTCTGATCTTCAAGTAAATAACTTAAAGAACTAAAGTATTAGTTAGAAGATTTTGATTTTACATTGCTACAAAATTCTGTTCTTCAAGTAAATAACTTATAGAACAGAAGTAGTTAATTTAGAGTTTTTAATTTTAAACTATTAACAAAATGCAGATCTTCAAGTAAATAACTTATAGAACAAAAGTAGTTATTTTAGGGTTTTCAATATTAAACTATTAACAAAATACTGATCTTCATATACTTAACTTATAGAACAGAAGTAGTTAATTTAGAGTTTTTAATTTTAAACTATTATCAAAATGCAGATCTTCAAGTAAATAACTTTTAGAACAAAAGTAGTTATTTTAGGGTTTTCAATTTTAAACTATTAGCAAAATTCTGATCTTCCAGTAAATAACTTAAAGAACTAAAGTATTAGTTAGAAGATTTTGATTTTAAATTGCTACAAAATTCTGTTCTATAAGTAAATAACTTATAGAACAAAAGTAGTTATTTTAGGGTTTTCAATTTTAAACTATTAACAAAATACTGATCTTCATGTAAATAACTTATAGAACAAAAGTAGTTATTTTAGGGTTTTCAATTTTAAACTATTAACAAAATACTGATCTTCAAGTAAATAACTTATAGAACAGAAGTAGTTAATTTAGAGTTTTTAATTTTAAACTATTAACAAAATGCAGATCTTCAAGTAAATAACTTATAGAACAAAAGTAGTTATTTTAGGGTTTTCAATTTTAAACTATTAACAAAATACTGATCTTCATATACTTAACTTATAGAACAGAAGTAGTTAATTTAGAGTTTTTAATTTTAAACTATTAACAAAATGCAGATCTTCAAGTAAATAACTTATAGAACAAAAGTAGTTATTTTAGGGTTTTCAATTTTAAACTATTAGCAAAATTCTGATCTTCAAGTAAATAACTTAAAGAACTAAAGTATTAGTTAGAAGATTTTGATTTTACATTGCTACAAAATTCTGTTCTTCAAGTAAATAACTTATAGAACAGAAGTAGTTAATTTAGAGTTTTTAATTTTAAACTATTAACAAAATGCAGATCTTCAAGTAAATAACTTATAGAACAAAAGTAGTTATTTTAGGGTTTTCAATATTAAACTATTAACAAAATACTGATCTTCATATACTTAACTTATAGAACAGAAGTAGTTAATTTAGAGTTTTTAATTTTAAACTATTATCAAAATGCAGATCTTCAAGTAAATAACTTTTAGAACAAAAGTAGTTATTTTAGGGTTTTCAATTTTAAACTATTAGCAAAATTCTGATCTTCCAGTAAATAACTTAAAGAACTAAAGTATTAGTTAGAAGATTTTGATTTTACATTGCTACAAAATTCTGTTCTTCAAGTAAATAACTTATAGAACAAAAGTAGTTATTTTAGGGTTTTCAATTTTAAGCTATTAACAAAATACTGATCTTCATGTAAATAACTTATAGAACAGAAGTAGTTAATTTAGAGTTTTTAATTTTAAACTATTAACAAAATGCAGATCTTCAAGTAAATAACTTATAGAACAAAAGTAGTTATTTTAGGGTTTTCAATTTTAAACTATTAACAAAATTCTGATCTTCAAGTAAATAACTTAAGGAACTAAAGTATTTGTTAGAAGATTTTGATTTTAAATTGCTACAAAATTCTGTTCTACAAGTAAATAACTTATAGAACAAAAGTAGTTATTTTAGAGTTTTCAATTTTAAACTATTAACAATATTCTGATCTTCAAGTAAATAACTTATGGAACAGAAGTAGTTATTTTAGGGTTTTCAATTTTAAACTATTAACAAAATACTGATCTTCATGTAAATAACTTATAGAACAGAAGTAGTTAATTTAGAGTTTTTAATTTTAAACTATTAACAAAATTCTGATCTTCAAGTAAATAACTTAAAGAACTAAAGTATTAGTTAGAAGATTTTGATTTTACATTGCTACAAAATTCTGTTCTTCAAGTAAATAACTTATAGAACAAAAGTAGTTATTTTATAGTTTTCAATTTTAAACTATTAACAATATTCTGATCTTCAAGTAAATAACTTATAGAACAGAAGTAGTTAATTTAGAGTTTTTAATTTTAAACTATTAACAAAATGCAGATCTTCAAGTAAATAACTTATAGAACAAAAGTAGTTGATTTAGAGTTTTTAATTTTAAACTATTAACAAAACTCTGTTCTTCAAGTAAATAACTTATAGAACAAAAGTAGTTATTTTAGAGTTTTCAATTTTAAACTATTAACAAAATTCTGATCTTCAAGTAAATAACTTATAGAACTGAAGTAGTTAATTTAGAGTTTTTAATTTTAAACTACTAACAAAATGCAGATCTTCAAGCAAATAACTTATAGAACAAAATTAGTTATTTTAGGGTTTTCAATTTTAAACTATTAACAAAATACTGATCTTCATGTAAATAACTTATAGAACAGAAGTAGTTAATTTAGAGTTTTTAATTTTAAACTATTTACAAAATGCAGATCTGCAAGTAAATAACTTATAGAACAAAAGTAGTTATTTTAGGGTTTTCAATTTTAAACTATTAACAAAATACTGATCTTCATGTAAATAACTTATAGAACAGAAGTAGTTAATTTAGAGTTTTTAATTTTAAACTATTTACAAAATGCAGATCTGCAAGTAAATAACTTATAGAACAAAAGTAGTTATTTTAGGGTTTTCAATTCAAAACGATTAGCTAAATTCTGATCTTCAAGTAAATAACTTAAAGAACTAAAGTATTAGTTAGAAGATTTTGATTTTACATTGCTACAAAATTCTGTTCTTCAAGTAAATAACTTATAGAACAAAAGTAGTTATTTTAGGGTTTTCAATTTTAAGCTATTAACAAAATACTGATCTTCATGTAAATAACTTATAGAACAGAAGTAGTTAATTTAGAGTTTTTAATTTTAAACTATTAACAAAATGCAGATCTTCAAGTAAATAACTTATAGAACAAAAGTAGTTATTTTAGGGTTTTCAATTTTAAACTATTAACAAAATTCTGATCTTCAAGTAAATAACTTAAGGAACTAAAGTATTTGTTAGAAGATTTTGATTTTAAATTGCTACAAAATTCTGTTCTACAAGTAAATAACTTATAGAACAAAAGTAGTTATTTTAGAGTTTTCAATTTTAAACTATTAACAATATTCTGATCTTCAAGTAAATAACTTATAGAACAGAAGTAGTTATTTTAGGGTTTTCAATTTTAAACTATTAACAAAATACTGATCTTCATGTAAATAACTTATAGAACAGAAGTAGTTAATTTAGAGTTTTTAATTTTAAACTATTAACAAAATTCTGATCTTCAAGTAAATAACTTAAAGAACTAAAGTATTAGTTAGAAGATTTTGATTTTACATTGCTACAAAATTCTGTTCTTCAAGTAAATAACTTATAGAACAAAAGTAGTTATTTTATAGTTTTCAATTTTAAACTATTAACAATATTCTGATCTTCAAGTAAATAACTTATAGAACAGAAGTAGTTAATTTAGAGTTTTTAATTTTAAACTATTAACAAAATGCAGATCTTCAAGTAAATAACTTATAGAACAAAAGTAGTTGATTTAGAGTTTTTAATTTTAAACTATTAACAAAACTCTGTTCTTCAAGTAAATAACTTATAGAACAAAAGTAGTTATTTTAGAGTTTTCAATTTTAAACTATTAACAAAATTCTGATCTTCAAGTAAATAACTTATAGAACAGAAGTAGTTAATTTAGAGTTTTTAATTTTAAACTACTAACAAAATGCAGATCTTCAAGCAAATAACTTATAGAACAAAATTAGTTATTTTAGGGTTTTCAATTTTAAACTATTATAAAATTCTGATCTTCAAGAAAATAACTTAAAGAACTAAAGTATTAGTTAGAAGATTTTGACTTTACATTGCTACAAAATTCTGTTCTTCAAGTAAATAACTTATAGAACAAAAGTAGTTATTTTAGGGTTTTCAATTTTAAACTATTAACAAAATTCTGATCTTCAAGTAAATAACTTAAGGAACTAAAGTATTAGTTAGAAGATTTTGATTTTAAATTGCTACAAAATTCTGTTCTACAAGTAAATAACTTATAGAACTAAAGTAGTTATTTTAGAGTTTTCAATTTTAAACTATTAACAATATTCTGATCTTCAAGTAAATAACTTATAGAACAAAAGTAGTTATTTTAGGGTTTTCAATTTTAAACTATTAACAAAATTCTGATCTTCAAGTAAATAACTTAAGGAACTAAAGTATTAGTTAGAAGATTTTGATTTTAAATTGCTACAAAATTCTGTTCTACAAGTAAATAACTTATAGAACAAAAGTAGTTATTTTAGGGTTTTCAATTTTAAAATATTAACAAAATACTGATCTTCATGTAAATAACTTATAGAACAAAAGTAGTTATTTTAGGGTTTTCAATTTTAAACTATTAACAAAATTCTGATCTTCAAGTAAATAACTTAAGGAACTAAAGTATTAGTTAAAAGATTTTGATTTTAAATTGCTACAAAATTCTGTTCTACAAGTAAATAACTTATAGAACAAAAGTAGTTATTTTAGAGTTTTCAATTTTAAACTATTAACAATATTCTGATCTTCAAGTAAATAACTTATAGAACAGAAGTAGTTAATTTAGAGTTTTCAATTTAAAACTATTAACAAAATGCAGATCTTCAAGTAAATAACTTATAGAACAAAAGTAGTTATTTTAGGGTTTTCAATTTTAAACTATTAACAAAATACTGATCTTCATGTAAATAACTTATAGAACAGAAGTAGTTAATTTAGAGTTTTTAATTTTAAACTATTTACAAAATGCAGATCTGCAAGTAAATAACTTATAGAACAAAAGTAGTTATTTTAGGGTTTTCAATTTAAAACGATTAGCTAAATTCTGATCTTCAAGTAAATAACTTAAAGAACTAAAGTATTAGTTAGAAGATTTTGATTTTACAATGCTACAAAATTCTGTTCTTCAAGTAAATAACTTATAGAACAAAAGTAGTTATTTTCGAGTTTTCAATTTTAAACTATTAACAATATTCTGATCTTCATGTAAATAACTTATAGAACAGAAGCAGTTAATTTAGAGTTTTTAATTTTAAACTATTAACAAAATGCAGATCTTCAAGTAAATAACTTATAGAACAAAAGTAGTTATTTTAGGGTTTTCAATTTTAAACTATTAACAAAATTCTGATCTTCAAGTAAATAACTTAAGGAACTAAAGTATTAGTTAGAAGATTTTGATTTTAAATTGCTACAAAATTCTGTTCTTCAAGTAAATAACTTATAGAACAAAAGTAGTTATTTTAGAGTTTTCAATTTTAAACTATTAACATCATTCTGATCTTCAAGTAAATAACTTATAAAACAGAAGTAGTTAATTTAGAGTTTTTAATGTTAAACTATTAACAAAATTCAAATCTTCAAGTAAATAACTTATAGAACAAAAGTAGTTATTTTAGGGTTTTCAATTTTAATCTATTAACAAAATTCTGATCTTCAAGTAAATAACTTAAGGAACTAAAGTATTAGTTAGAAGATTTTGATTTTAAATTGCTACAAAATTCTGTTCTTCAAGTAAATAACTTATAGAACAAAAGTAGTTATTTTAGAGTTTTCAATTTTAAACTATTAACAAAATTCTGATCTTCATGTAAATAACTTATAGAACAGAAGTAGTTAATTTAGAGTTTTTAATTTTAAACTATTGACAATATTCTGATCTTCAAGTAAATAACTTAAGGAACTAAAGTATTAGTTAGAAGATTTTAATTTTAAATTGCTACAAAATTCTGTTCTTCAAGTAAATAACTTATAGAACAAAAGTAGTTATTTTAGAGTTTTCAATTTTAAACTATTAACAAAATTCTGATCTTCATGTAAATAACTTATAGAACAGAAGTAGTTAATTTAGAGTTTTTAATTTTAAACTATTAACAAAATGCAGATCTTCAAGTAAATAACTTATAGAACAAAAGTAGTTATTTTAGAGTTTTCAATTTTAAACTATTAACAATATTCTGATCTTCAAGTAAATAACTTATAGAACAGAAGTAGTTAATTTAGAGTTTTTAATTTTAAACTATTAACAAAATGCAGATCTTCAAGTAAATAACTTATAGAACAAAAGTAGTTAATTTAGAGTTTTTAATTTTAAACTATTAACAAAATTCTGTTCTTCAAGTAAATAACTTATAGAACAAAAGTAGTTATTTTAGAGTTTTCAATTTTAAACTATTAACAAAATTCTAATCTTCAAGTAAATAACTTATAGAACAGAAGTAGTTAATTTAGAGCTTTTAATTTTAAACTACTAACAAAATGTAGATCTTCAAGCAAATAACTTATAGAACAAAATTAGTTATTTTAGAGTTTTCAATTTTAAACTATTAACAATATTCTGATCTTCAAGTAAATAACTTAAAGAACTAAAGTATTAGTTAGAAGATTTTGATTTTAAATTGCTACAAAATTCTGTTCTTCAAGTAAATAACTTATAGAACAAAAGTAGTTATTTTCGAGTTTTCAATTTTAAACTATTAACAATATTCTGATCTTCATGTAAATAACTTATAGAACAGAAGTAGTTAATTTAGAGTTTTTAATTTTAAACTATTAACAAAATGCAGATCTTCAAGTAAATAACATATAGAACAAAAGTAGTTATTTTAGGGTTTTCAATTTTAAACTATTAACAATATTCTGATCTTCAAGTAAATAACTTAAGGAACTAAAGTATTAGTTAGAAGATTTTGATTTTAAATTGCTACAAAATTCTGTTCTTCAAGTAAATAACTTATAGAACAAAAGTAGTTATTTTAGAGTTTTCAATTTTAAACCATTAACATCATTCTGATCTTCAAGTAAATATCTTATAGAACAGATGTAGTTAATTTAGAGTTTTTAATGTTAAACTATTAACAAAATGCAAATCTTCAAGTAAATAACTTATAGAACAAAAGTAGTTATTTTAGGGTTTTCAATTTTTATCTATTAACAAAATTCTGATCTTCAAGTAAATAACTTAAGGAACTAAAGTATTAGTTAGAAGATTTTGATTTTAAATTTCTACAAAATTCTGTTCTTCAAGTAAATAACTTATAGAACAAAAGTAGTTATTTCAGAGTTTTCAATTTTAAACTATTAACGAAATTCTGATCTTCATGTAAATAACTTATAGAACAGAAGTAGTTAATATAGAGTTTTAAATTTTAAACTATTGACAAAATTCTGATCTTCAAGTAAATAACTTAAGGAACTAAAGTATTAGTTAGAAGATTTTAATTTTAAATTGCTCCAAAATTCTGTTCTTCGAGTAAATAACTTATAGAACAAAAGTAGTTATTTTAGAGTTTTCAATTTTAAACTATTAACAAAATTCTGATCTTCATGTAAATAACTTATAGTACAGAAGTAGTTAATTTAGAGTTTTTAATTTTAAACTATTAACAAAATGCAGATCTTCAAGTAAATAACTTATAGAACAAAAGTAGTTATTTTAGAGTTTTCAACTTTAAACTATTAACAATATTCTGATCTTCAAGTAAATAACTTATAGAACAGAAGTAGTTAATTTAGAGTTTTTAATTTTAAACTATTAACAAAATGCAGATCTTCAAGTAAATAACTTATAGAACAAAAGTAGTTAATTTAGAGTTTTTAATTTTAAACTATTAACAAAATGCAGATCTTCAAGCAAATAACTTATAGAACAAAATTAGTTATTTTAGGGTTTTTAATTTTAAACTACTAACAAAATGCAGATCTTCAAGCAAATAACTTATAGAACAAAATTAGTTATTTTAGGGTTTTCAATTTTAAACTATTATAAAATTCTGATCTTCAAGAAAATAACTTAAAGAACTAAAGTATTAGTTAGAAGATTTTGACTTTACATTGCTACAAAATTCTGTTCTTCAAGTAAATAACCTATAGAACAAAAGTAGTTAATTTAGAGTTTTTAATTTTAAACTATTAACAATATTCTGATCTTCAAGTAAATAACTTATAGAACAGAAGTAGTTAATTTAGAGTTTTTAATTTAAAACTATTAACAAAATGCAGATCTTCAAGTAAATAACTTATAGAACAAAAGTATATATTTTAGGGTTTTCAATTTTAAACTATTAACAAAATACTGATCTTCATGTAAATAACTTATAGAACAGAAGTAGTTAATTTAGAGTTTTTAATTTTAAACTATTAACAAAATGCAGATCTGCAAGTAAATAACTTATAGAACAAAAGTAGTTATTTTAGGGTTTTCAATTTAAAACGATTAGCAAAATTCTGATCTTCAAGTAAATAACTTAAAGAACTAAAGTATTAGTTAGAAGATTTTGATTTTACAATGCTACAAAATTCTGTTCTTCAAGTAAATAACTTATAGAACAAAAGTAGTTATTTTCGAGTTTTCAATTTTAAACTATTAACAATATTCTGATCTTCATGTAAATAACTTATAGAACAGAAGTAGTTAATTTAGAGTTTTTAATTTTAAACTATTAACAAAATGCAGATCTTCAAGTAAATAACATATAGAACAAAAGTAGTTATTTTAGGGTTTTCAATTTTAAACTATTAACAAAATTCTGATCTTCAAGTAAATAACTTAAGGAACTAAAGTATTAGTTAGAAGATTTTGATTTTAAATTGCTACAAAATTCTGTTCTTCAAGTAAATAACTTATAGAACAAAAGTAGTTATTTTAGAGTTTTCAATTTTAAACCATTAACATCATTCTGATCTTCAAGTAAATAACTTATAGAACAGAAGTAGTTAATTTAGAGTTTTTAATGTTAAACTATTAACAAAATGCAAATCTTCAAGTAAATAACTTATAGAACAAAAGTAGTTATTTTAGGGTTTTCAATTTTTATCTATTAACAAAATTCTGATCTTCAAGTAAATAACTTAAGGAACTAAAGTATTAGTTAGAAGATTTTGATTTTAAATTGCTACAAAATTCTGTTCTTCAAGTAAATAACTTATAGAACAAAAGTAGTTATTTCAGAGTTTTCAATTATAAACTATTAACAAAATTCTGATCTTCATGTAAATAACTTATAGAACAGAAGTAGTTAATATAGAGTTTTTAATTTTAAACTATTAACAAAATTCTGATCTTCAAGTAAATAACTTAAGGAACTAAAGTATTAGTTAGAAGATTTTGATTTTAAATTGCTACAAAATTCTGTTCTACAAGTAAATAACTTATAGAACTAAAGTAGTTATTTTAGAGTTTTCAATTTTAAACTATTAACAATATTCTGATCTTCAAGTAAATAACTTATAGAACAAAAGTAGTTATTTTAGGGTTTTCAATTTTAAACTATTAACAAAATTCTGATCTTCAAGTAAATAACTTAAGGAACTAAAGTATTAGTTAGAAGATTTTGATTTTAAATTGCTACAAAATTCTGTTCTACAAGTAAATAACTTATAGAACAAAAGTAGTTATTTTAGGGTTTTCAATTTTAAAATATTAACAAAATACTGATCTTCATGTAAATAACTTATAGAACAAAAGTAGTTATTTTAGGGTTTTCAATTTTAAACTATTAACAAAATTCTGATCTTCAAGTAAATAACTTAAGGAACTAAAGTATTAGTTAAAAGATTTTGATTTTAAATTGCTACAAAATTCTGTTCTACAAGTAAATAACTTATAGAACAAAAGTAGTTATTTTAGAGTTTTCAATTTTAAACTATTAACAATATTCTGATCTTCAAGTAAATAACTTATAGAACAGAAGTAGTTAATTTAGAGTTTTCAATTTAAAACTATTAACAAAATGCAGATCTTCAAGTAAATAACTTATAGAACAAAAGTAGTTATTTTAGGGTTTTCAATTTTAAACTATTAACAAAATACTGATCTTCATGTAAATAACTTATAGAACAGAAGTAGTTAATTTAGAGTTTTTAATTTTAAACTATTTACAAAATGCAGATCTGCAAGTAAATAACTTATAGAACAAAAGTAGTTATTTTAGGGTTTTCAATTCAAAACGATTAGCTAAATTCTGATCTTCAAGTAAATAACTTAAAGAACTAAAGTAATAGTTAGAAGATTTTGATTTTACATTGCTACAAAATTCTGTTCTTCAAGTAAATAACTTATAGAACAAAAGTAGTTATTTTAGGGTTTTCAATTTTAAGCTATTAACAAAATACTGATCTTCATGTAAATAACTTATAGAACAGAAGTAGTTAATTTAGAGTTTTTAATTTTAAACTATTAACAAAATGCAGATCTTCAAGTAAATAACTTATAGAACAAAAGTAGTTATTTTAGGGTTTTCAATTTTAAACTATTAACAAAATTCTGATCTTCAAGTAAATAACTTAAGGAACTAAAGTATTTGTTAGAAGATTTTGATTTTAAATTGCTACAAAATTCTGTTCTACAAGTAAATAACTTATAGAACAAAAGTAGTTATTTTAGAGTTTTCAATTTTAAACTATTAACAATATTCTGATCTTCAAGTAAATAACTTATAGAACAGAAGTAGTTATTTTAGGGTTTTCAATTTTAAACTATTAACAAAATACTGATCTTCATGTAAATAACTTATAGAACAGAAGTAGTTAATTTAGAGTTTTTAATTTTAAACTATTAACAAAATTCTGATCTTCAAGTAAATAACTTAAAGAACTAAAGTATTAGTTAGAAGATTTTGATTTTACATTGCTACAAAATTCTGTTCTTCAAGTAAATAACTTATAGAACAAAAGTAGTTATTTTATAGTTTTCAATTTTAAACTATTAACAATATTCTGATCTTCAAGTAAATAACTTATAGAACAGAAGTAGTTAATTTAGAGTTTTTAATTTTAAACTATTAACAAAATGCAGATCTTCAAGTAAATAACTTATAGAACAAAAGTAGTTGATTTAGAGTTTTTAATTTTAAACTATTAACAAAACTCTGTTCTTCAAGTAAATAACTTATAGAACAAAAGTAGTTATTTTAGAGTTTTCAATTTTAAACTATTAACAAAATTCTGATCTTCAAGTAAATAACTTATAGAACAGAAGTAGTTAATTTAGAGTTTTTAATTTTAAACTACTAACAAAATGCAGATCTTCAAGCAAATAACTTATAGAACAAAATTAGTTATTTTAGGGTTTTCAATTTTAAACTATTATAAAATTCTGATCTTCAAGAAAATAACTTAAAGAACTAAAGTATTAGTTAGAAGATTTTGACTTTACATTGCTACAAAATTCTGTTCTTCAAGTAAATAACCTATAGAACAAAAGTAGTTATTTTAGGGTTTTCAATTTTAAACTATTAACAAAATTCTGATCTTCAAGTAAATAACTTAAGGAACTAAAGTATTAGTTAGAAGATTTTGATTTTAAATTGCTACAAAATTCTGTTCTACAAGTAAATAACTTATAGAACTAAAGTAGTTATTTTAGAGTTTTCAATTTTAAACTATTAACAATATTCTGATCTTCAAGTAAATAACTTATAGAACAAAAGTAGTTATTTTAGGGTTTTCAATTTTAAACTATTAACAAAATTCTGATCTTCAAGTAAATAACTTAAGGAACTAAAGTATTAGTTAGAAGATTTTGATTTTAAATTGCTACAAAATTCTGTTCTACAAGTAAATAACTTATAGAACAAAAGTAGTTATTTTAGGGTTTTCAATTTTAAAATATTAACAAAATACTGATCTTCATGTAAATAACTTATAGAACAAAAGTAGTTATTTTAGGGTTTTCAATTTTAAACTATTAACAAAATTCTGATCTTCAAGTAAATAACTTAAGGAACTAAAGTATTAGTTAAAAGATTTTGATTTTAAATTGCTACAAAATTCTGTTCTACAAGTAAATAACTTATAGAACAAAAGTAGTTATTTTAGAGTTTTCAATTTTAAACTATTAACAATATTCTGATCTTCAAGTAAATAACTTATAGAACAGAAGTAGTTAATTTAGAGTTTTCAATTTAAAACTATTAACAAAATGCAGATCTTCAAGTAAATAACTTATAGAACAAAAGTAGTTATTTTAGGGTTTTCAATTTTAAACTATTAACAAAATACTGATCTTCATGTAAATAACTTAAGGAACTAAAGTATTAGTTAGAAGATTTTGATTTTAAATTGCTACAAAATTCTGTTCTTCAAGTAAATAACTTATAGAACAAAAGTAGTTATTTTAGAGTTTTCAATTTTAAACTATTAACATCATTCTGATCCTCAAGTAAATAACTTATAAAACAGAAGTAGTTAATTTAGAGTTTTTAATTTTAAACTATTTACAAAATGCAGATCTGCAAGTAAATAACTTATAGAACAAAAGTAGTTATTTTAGGGTTTTCAATTTAAAACGATTAGCTAAATTCTGATCTTCAAGTAAATAACTTAAAGAACTAAAGTATTAGTTAGAAGATTTTGATTTTACAATGCTACAAAATTCTGTTCTTCAAGTAAATAACTTATAGAACAAAAGTAGTTATTTTCGAGTTTTCAATTTTAAACTATTAACAATATTCTGATCTTCATGTAAATAACTTATAGAACAGAAGTAGTTAATTTAGAGTTTTTAATTTTAAACTATTAACAAAATGCAGATCTTCAAGTAAATAACTTATAGAACAAAAGTAGTTATTTTAGGGTTTTCAATTTTAAACTATTAACAAAATTCTGATCTTCAAGTAAATAACTTAAGGAACTAAAGTATTAGTTAGAAGATTTTGATTTTAAATTGCTACAAAATTCTGTTCTTCAAGTAAATAACTTATAGAACAAAAGTAGTTATTTTAGAGTTTTCAATTTTAAACTATTAACATCATTCTGATCTTCAAGTAAATAACTTATAAAACAGAAGTAGTTAATTTAGAGTTTTTAATGTTAAACTATTAACAAAATTCAAATCTTCAAGTAAATAACTTATAGAACAAAAGTAGTTATTTTAGGGTTTTCAATTTTAATCTATTAACAAAATTCTGATCTTCAAGTAAATAACTTAAGGAACTAAAGTATTAGTTAGAAGATTTTGATTTTAAATTGCTACAAAATTCTGTTCTTCAAGTAAATAACTTATAGAACAAAAGTAGTTATTTTAGAGTTTTCAATTTTAAACTATTAACAAAATTCTGATCTTCATGTAAATAACTTATAGAACAGAAGTAGTTAATTTAGAGTTTTTAATTTTAAACTATTGACAATATTCTGATCTTCAAGTAAATAACTTAAGGAACTAAAGTATTAGTTAGAAGATTTTAATTTTAAATTGCTACAAAATTCTGTTCTTCAAGTAAATAACTTATAGAACAAAAGTAGTTATTTTAGAGTTTTCAATTTTAAACTATTAACAAAATTCTGATCTTCATGTAAATAACTTATAGAACAGAAGTAGTTAATTTAGAGTTTTTAATTTTAAACTATTAACAAAATGCAGATCTTCAAGTAAATAACTTATAGAACAAAAGTAGTTATTTTAGAGTTTTCAATTTTAAACTATTAACAATATTCTGATCTTCAAGTAAATAACTTATAGAACAGAAGTAGTTAATTTAGAGTTTTTAATTTTAAACTATTAACAAAATGCAGATCTTCAAGTAAATAACTTATAGAACAAAAGTAGTTAATTTAGAGTTTTTAATTTTAAACTATTAACAAAATTCTGTTCTTCAAGTAAATAACTTATAGAACAAAAGTAGTTATTTTAGAGTTTTCAATTTTAAACTATTAACAAAATTCTAATCTTCAAGTAAATAACTTATAGAACAGAAGTAGTTAATTTAGAGCTTTTAATTTTAAACTACTAACAAAATGTAGATCTTCAAGCAAATAACTTATAGAACAAAATTAGTTATTTTAGAGTTTTCAATTTTAAACTATTAACAATATTCTGATCTTCAAGTAAATAACTTAAAGAACTAAAGTATTAGTTAGAAGATTTTGATTTTAAATTGCTACAAAATTCTGTTCTTCAAGTAAATAACTTATAGAACAAAAGTAGTTATTTTCGAGTTTTCAATTTTAAACTATTAACAATATTCTGATCTTCATGTAAATAACTTATAGAACAGAAGTAGTTAATTTAGAGTTTTTAATTTTAAACTATTAACAAAATGCAGATCTTCAAGTAAATAACATATAGAACAAAAGTAGTTATTTTAGGGTTTTCAATTTTAAACTATTAACAATATTCTGATCTTCAAGTAAATAACTTAAGGAACTAAAGTATTAGTTAGAAGATTTTGATTTTAAATTGCTACAAAATTCTGTTCTTCAAGTAAATAACTTATAGAACAAAAGTAGTTATTTTAGAGTTTTCAATTTTAAACCATTAACATCATTCTGATCTTCAAGTAAATATCTTATAGAACAGATGTAGTTAATTTAGAGTTTTTAATGTTAAACTATTAACAAAATGCAAATCTTCAAGTAAATAACTTATAGAACAAAAGTAGTTATTTTAGGGTTTTCAATTTTTATCTATTAACAAAATTCTGATCTTCAAGTAAATAACTTAAGGAACTAAAGTATTAGTTAGAAGATTTTGATTTTAAATTTCTACAAAATTCTGTTCTTCAAGTAAATAACTTATAGAACAAAAGTAGTTATTTCAGAGTTTTCAATTTTAAACTATTAACGAAATTCTGATCTTCATGTAAATAACTTATAGAACAGAAGTAGTTAATATAGAGTTTTAAATTTTAAACTATTGACAAAATTCTGATCTTCAAGTAAATAACTTAAGGAACTAAAGTATTAGTTAGAAGATTTTAATTTTAAATTGCTCCAAAATTCTGTTCTTCGAGTAAATAACTTATAGAACAAAAGTAGTTATTTTAGAGTTTTCAATTTTAAACTATTAACAAAATTCTGATCTTCATGTAAATAACTTATAGTACAGAAGTAGTTAATTTAGAGTTTTTAATTTTAAACTATTAACAAAATGCAGATCTTCAAGTAAATAACTTATAGAACAAAAGTAGTTATTTTAGAGTTTTCAACTTTAAACTATTAACAATATTCTGATCTTCAAGTAAATAACTTATAGAACAGAAGTAGTTAATTTAGAGTTTTTAATTTTAAACTATTAACAAAATGCAGATCTTCAAGTAAATAACTTATAGAACAAAAGTAGTTAATTTAGAGTTTTTAATTTTAAACTATTAACAAAATTCTGTTCTTCAAGTAAATAACTTATAGAACAAAAGTAGTTATTTTAGAGTTTTCAATTTTAAACTATTAACAAAATTCTGATCTTCAAGTAAATAACTTATAGAACAGAAGTAGTTAATTTAGAGTTTTTAATTTTAAACTACTAACAAAATGCAGATCTTCAAGCAAATAACTTATAGAACAAAATTAGTTATTTTAGGGTTTTCAATTTTAAACTATTATAAAATTCTGATCTTCAAGAAAATAACTTAAAGAACTAAAGTATTAGTTAGAAGATTTTGACTTTACATTGCTACAAAATTCTGTTCTTCAAGTAAATAACCTATAGAACAAAAGTAGTTAATTTAGAGTTTTTAATTTTAAACTATTAACAATATTCTGATCTTCAAGTAAATAACTTATAGAACAGAATTAGTTAATTTAGAGTTTTTAATTTAAAACTATTAACAAAATGCAGATCTTCAAGTAAATAACTTATAGAACAAAAGTATATATTTTAGGGTTTTCAATTTTAAACTATTAACAAAATACTGATCTTCATGTAAATAACTTATAGAACAGAAGTAGTTAATTTAGAGTTTTTAATTTTAAACTATTAACAAAATGCAGATCTGCAAGTAAATAACTTATAGAACAAAAGTAGTTATTTTAGGGTTTTCAATTTAAAACGATTAGCAAAATTCTGATCTTCAAGTAAATAACTTAAAGAACTAAAGTATTAGTTAGAAGATTTTGATTTTACAATGCTACAAAATTCTGTTCTTCAAGTAAATAACTTATAGAACAAAAGTAGTTATTTTCGAGTTTTCAATTTTAAACTATTAACAATATTCTGATCTTCATGTAAATAACTTATAGAACAGAAGTAGTTAATTTAGAGTTTTTAATTTTAAACTATTAACAAAATGCAGATCTTCAAGTAAATAACATATAGAACAAAAGTAGTTATTTTAGGGTTTTCAATTTTAAACTATTAACAAAATTCTGATCTTCAAGTAAATAACTTAAGGAACTAAAGTATTAGTTAGAAGATTTTGATTTTAAATTGCTACAAAATTCTGTTCTTCAAGTAAATAACTTATAGAACAAAAGTAGTTATTTTAGAGTTTTCAATTTTAAACCATTAACATCATTCTGATCTTCAAGTAAATAACTTATAGAACAGAAGTAGTTAATTTAGAGTTTTTAATGTTAAACTATTAACAAAATGCAAATCTTCAAGTAAATAACTTATAGAACAAAAGTAGTTATTTTAGGGTTTTCAATTTTTATCTATTAACAAAATTCTGATCTTCAAGTAAATAACTTAAGGAACTAAAGTATTAGTTAGAAGATTTTGATTTTAAATTGCTACAAAATTCTGTTCTTCAAGTAAATAACTTATAGAACAAAAGTAGTTATTTCAGAGTTTTCAATTATAAACTATTAACAAAATTCTGATCTTCATGTAAATAACTTATAGAACAGAAGTAGTTAATATAGAGTTTTTAATTTTAAACTATTGACAAAATTCTGATCTTCAAGTAAATAACTTAAGGAACTAAAGTATTAGTTAGAGGATTTTAATTTTAGATTGCTACAAAATTCTGTTCTTCAAGTAAATAACTTATAGAACAAAAGTAGTTATTTTAGAGTTTTCAATTTTAATTGAATTTTAATGCAGATCTTCAAGCAAATAACTTATAGAACAAAATTAGTTATTTTAGGGTTTTCAATTTTAAACTATTAACAAAATTCTGATCTTCATGTAAATAACTTATAGAACAGAAGTAGTTAATTTAGAGTTTTTAATTTTAAACTATTAACAAAATGCAGATCTTCAAGTAAATAACTTATAGAACAAAAGTAGTTATTTTAGAGTTTTCAATTTTAAACTATTAACAATATTCTGATCTTCAAGTAAATAACTTATAGAACAGAAGTAGTTAATTTAGAGTTTTTAATTTTAAACTACTAACAAAATGCAGATCTTCAAGCACATAACTTATAGAACAAAATTAGTTATTTTAGGGTTTTCAATTTTAAACTATTATAAAATTCTGATCTTCAAGAAAATAACTTAAAGAACTAAAGTATTAGTTAGAAGAGTTTGACTTTACATTGCTACAAAATTCTGTTCTTCAAGTAAATAACCTATAGAACAAAAGTAGTTATTTTAGGGTTTTCAATTTTAAACTATTAACAAAATTCTGATCTTCAAGTAAATAACTTAAGGAACTAAAGTATTAGTTAGAAGATTTTGATTTTAAATTGCTACAAAATTCTGTTCTACAAGTAAATAACTTATAGAACTAAAGTAGTTATTTTAGAGTTTTCAATTTTAAACTATTAACAATATTCTGATCTTCAAGTAAATAACTTATAGAACAAAAGTAGTTATTTTAGGGTTTTCAATTTTAAATTATTAACAAAATTCTGATCTTCAAGTAAATAACTTAAGGAACTAAAGTATTAGTTAGAAGATTTTGATTTTAAATTGCTACAAAATTCTGTTCTACAAGTAAATAACTTATAGAACAAAAGTAGTTATTTTAGGGTTTTCAATTTTAAAATATTAACAAAATACTGATCTTCATGTAAATAACTTATAGAACAAAAGTAGTTATTTTAGGGTTTTCAATTTTAAACTATTAACAAAATTCTGATCTTCAAGTAAATAACTTAAGGAACTAAAGTATTAGTTAGAAGATTTCGATTTTAAATTGCTACAAAATTCTGTTCTACAAGTAAATAACTTATAGAACAAAAGTAGTTATTTTAGAGTTTTCAATTTTAAACTATTAACAATCTTCTGATCTTCAAGTAAATAACTTATAGAACAGAAGTAGTTAATTTAGAGTTTTTAATTTAAAACTATTAACAAAATGCAGATCTTCAAGTAAATAACTTATAGAACAAAAGTAGTTATTTTAGGGTTTTCAATTTTAAACTATTAACAAAATACTGATCTTCATGTAAATAACTTATAGAACAGAAGTAGTTAATTTAGAGTTTTTAATTTTAAACTATTAACAAAATGCAGATCTGCAAGTAAATAACTTATAGAACAAAAGTAGATATTTTAGGGTTTTCAAATTAAAACGATTAGCAAAATTCTGATCTTCAAGTAAATAACTTAAAGAACTAAAGTATTAGTTATATAGAGATAGACTTTCGCCTTGCTTGCAAATGAGATTCGGTAGATGTAATTCACTTTAATAAGTATATCAAATCATTATAAGTGATTATTTTCTTTGTTATAACATAAGTCATATACCATAAAAAAATTATTGGTAATATTATGAATTTTATTGTTCCTTCATTGAATTCTTGATAAAATGGTTTTGAATGATCAAGAACTAAAGGCTTAAAACAAATTGAAGTGAAGTGATTTCAATCAGAATACGTAGAAGTGAAAAAACCGAAACTTATTATAGCATAAATTTGAAAATCGTATAAGAATTGTCTTTGTCACAGGAAAATCAACTTTTTACTTTTAGCTTATAAAAATATATAAAACCTTAACAGTTAAGTTTTTAGGTCAGAAGTTAAGGCTTAACTTCTGAAATATAATAATATCAAAACTTTAATTTGAAGATTAATAATCATCACAATTAAATTTTTGATTTCATGAACTTGTGCAGACAGACAGTCGAAAAACTGTAGAATTTGGTAAAAAAGCATTAAAGGCTACAAAAGTTTATCACCCTATGGTAATTACGGGGGTAATTATATTGATTGCAAAAATTCATCTATTATAATTGTCTTTGTGACTTTATAGAAGATAAACATAGTAATTAATCTAATATTATTAAAAATTGCAAATTCAATAAAGGTTATCTATTTTCGATAACTTGAACAAGTACTTTATGGCCTATACCTTACGACTATACCGGCCGACTGGGAAGTGGGTAATCCTGGTTCAAATCTTGGTCTTGAATACATTGCTGTGATCTAAAGCCTAATAGTTTTGTGGACTATCGGGAAGGTGACGGGAAACCACACAACCATACATTAATTAAATTTCCTAGTATGTGATTTTGGCTTCGACAAAATAAAATGACTACGCTCTGCATAGTGTATGGCAAAGCTTCCGATGATTCGCTGAACTTCTTCATACCACATTACACTGCTATGGTAATAAGAATCATCATTTTATTTATGTTTGTCCAAATTTTAGAAAATAGACGATTTTTATTAAATTTAAAATATCCGTTTGAATTCTTAAAGCGACTATTTTCTGTATCAAGAAAATCAGCTTTTAACTAAAATTGAGAAAGAAAGCAAGCAGCAGATTCAACTTTTTGATTCAATGCGAGTAACGGCATAGAGCGTGGAATTGTCTTCGATTAACTGGTATTAAAAAATTTGTTATCGACTTTAAAAATATGATGTTTGTAATTTGGTCAGTAGGCAAGTAAGTACAATTTTTACCGTTATTTTTAGTCTACAGACCAAAAATTAACAATGAAGATTCAACTACAATTAGTTTTTCTCAAGCTACGTTTTGTAGATGTTGTTTCCATTGCTTTTCAAATTTTAATTTTACATAATGAAAATGCAGTGTTGCCCGAAATGAACGTTGTGGTTTGAATTCCTTATAACTTTTTAATTTATTATTTTTGTAAAATTTCATTTCAGTATTTTGTGAAAAAGACTTAGGCCCAGTTTTTCAATCGTAAGTTAACCTTAGGTTAACCCTAAAATTTAGATTAACTTACGATTAAAAATCTGGGCCTTAGGGTATTTTAAATGCAACAATACACAATCGAACAACCGCTCCTGGCTATTTTCTTTAGGTATATTTGAAAGAAAAAGTGCGTTAATAAGCCAAGGACCATCCTGCCATTAAAAAACTATATTCGCGGTGAATTCGAGGATATAACATCTGAAATTTTGGGGCAGGTTATTATGGAAAGAGCACGAATATGCGAAGCAAAAATGGCCACCACTTGCGAGATATAATTTTTCATAATTAAACCAAAAAAATTCCCCATTAAAATACTGTAATTAAAAAAAAACAATTGTCGCTTAAATTAAATCATTATAAATAATTCAAACTACAATGTTCATTTTGCGCCACCCTGTGTATTTAAAAAGTAATTAATATTTTTATTTTTAACTTCCTCAGTTCTAGTGTTGCCTGCGGGAGACATCAAATAGGACTTGAAAAGAATATTGCGTGAATTTTTGTTCTATTTGTAAATAAGAGCACAAACATAATTATCACAAAATTAAAAAACCCTAATTTTCAAAGTTGGCCTTGGGAAAGAGGATGTTAATACGAGCCTTTTCTAAAAACAAAAAAATAATCACTTACAATGATTTTTAGTAAGTAGTACCTACTTATTAAAGTGAATTACATCTACCGAATCTCATTTGCAAGCAAGGCGAAAGTCTATCTCTGTTTGTTATGCTATTCCGCGTATTACTCTCGCTCGCTCGATATTTTCAAACGCGTCTGCCGTCATGAAGGCTGCACTTAAAACCGTCTGTCATAGTATATTTGAAAAATACACAAAAAAAGCAATCTTTTGATATAAAAATTGTCTATGTACCCTATGGTTTAGTTCAACCTCAAAAATGCCTCTTTTCTCGCGCCGCTCCCAAGTTAACGCTGCCACTCTCGAGTGGCAGACGGGCAGTTTTATTACTAATTTTTAATGTCCATTCAGCCTGTATGGTCAAAAATTTTGTACCTTATGGTTTAGTTCCCGTGCACGCGGGCTCCCGGACTATTAGAAGATTTTGATTTTACAATGCTACAAAATTCTGTTCTTCAAGTAAATAACTTATAAAACAAAAGTAGTTATTTTCGAGTTATCAATTTTAAACTATTAACAATATTCTGATCTTCATGTAAATAACTTATAGAACAGAAGTAGTTAATTTAGAGTTTTAAATTTTAAACTATTAACAAAATGCAGATCTTCAAGTAAATAACTTATAGAACAAAAGTAGTTATTTTAGGGTTTTCAATTTTAAACTATTAACAAAATTCTGATCTTCAAGTAAATAACTTAAGGAACTAAAGTATTAGTTAGAAGATTTTGATTTTAAATTGCTACAAAATTCTGTTCTTCAAGTAAATAACTTATAGAACAAAAGTAGTTATTTTAGAGTTTTCAATTTTAAACTATTAACATCATTCTGATCTTCAAGTAAATAACTTATAGAACAGAAGTAGTTAATTTAGAGTTTTTAATGTTAAACTATTAACAAAATGCAAATCTTCAAGTAAATAACTTATAGAACAAAAGTAGTTATTTTAGGGTTTTCAATTTTAATCTATTAACAAAATTCTGATCTTCATGTAAATAACTTATAGAACAGAAGTAGTTAATTTAGAGTTTTTAATTTTAAACTATTAACAAAATTCTGATCTTCAAGTAAATAACTTAAGGAACTAAAGTATTAGTTAGAAGATTTTAATTTTAAATTGCTACAAAATTCTGTTCTTCAAGTAAATAACTTATAGAACAAAAGTAGTTATTTTAGAGTTTTCAATTTTAAACTATTAACAAAATTCTGATCTTCATGTAAATAACTTATAGAACAGAAGTAGTTAATTTAGAGTTTTTAATTTTAAACTATTAACAAAATGCAGATCTTCAAGTAAATAACTTATAGAACAAAAGTAGTTATTTTAGGGTTTTCATTTTTAAACTATTAACAAAATTCTGATCTACATGTAAATAACTTATAGAACAGAAGTAGTTAATTTAGAGTTTTTAATTTTAAACTATTAACAAAATTCTGATCTTCAAGTAAATAACTTAAGGAACTAAAGTATTAGTTAGAAGATTTTGATTTTAAATTTCTACAAAATTCTGTTCTTCAAGTAAATAACTTATAGAACAAAAGTAGTTATTTTAGAGTTTTCAATTTTAAACTATTAACAAAATTCTGATCTTCAAGTAAATAACTTAAGAAACTAAAGTATTAGTTAGAAGATTTTGATTTTAAATTTCTACAAAATTCTGTTCTTCAAGTAAATAACTTAATATAGAACAAAAGTAGTTATTTTAGAGTTTTCAATTTTAAACTATTAACAAAATTCTGATCTTCATGTAAATAACTTATAGAACAGAAGTAGTTAATTTAGAGTTTTTAATTTTAAACTATTAACAAAATGCAGATCTTCAAGTAAATAACTTATAGAACAAAAGTAGTAATTTTAGGGTTTTCAATTTTAAACTATTAGCAAAATTCTGATCTTCAAGTAAATAACTTGTAGAACAAAAGTAGTTATTTTAGAGTTTTCAATTTTAAACTATTAACAATATTTTGATCTTCATATAAATAACTTATAGAACAGAAGTAGTTAATTTAGAGTTTTTAATTTTAAACTATTAACAAAATGCAAATCTTCAAGTAAATAACTTATAGAACAAAAGTAGTTATTTTAGGGTTTTCAATTTTAAACTATTAGCAAAATTCTGATCTTCAAGTAAATAACTTATAGAACAAAAGTAGTTATTTTAGAGTTTTCAATTTTAAACTATTAACAATATTTTGATCTTCATATAAATAACTTATAGAACAGAAGTAGTTAATTTAGAGTTTTTAATTTTAAACTATTAACAAAATGCAAATCTTCAAGTAAATAACTTATAGCACAAAAGTAGTTATTTTAGGGTTTTCAATTTTAAACTATTAGCAAAATTCTGATCTTCAAGTAAATAACTTATAGAACAAAAGTAGTTATTTTAGGGTTTTCAATTTTAAACTATTAGCAAAATTCTGATCTTCAAGTAAATAACTTATAGAACAAAAGTAGTTATTTTAGGGTTTTCAATTTTAAATTATTAACAAAATTCTGATCTTCAAGTAAATAACTTAAGGAACTAAAGTATTAGTTAGAAGATTTTGATTTTAAATTGCTACAAAATTCTGTTCTACAAGTAAATAACTTATAGAACAAAAGTAGTTATTTTAGGGTTTTCAATTTTAAAATATTAACAAAATACTGATCTTCATGTAAATAACTTATAGAAGAAAAGTAGTTATTTTAGGGTTTTCAATTTTAAACTATTAACAAAATTCTGATCTTCAAGTAAATAACTTAAGGAACTAAAGTATTAGTTAGAAGATTTTGATTTTAAATTGCTACAAAATTCTGTTCTACAAGTAAATAACTTATAGAACAAAAGTAGTTATTTTAGAGTTTTCAATTTTAAACTATTAACAATCTTCTGATCTTCAAGTAAATAACTTATAGAACAGAAGTAGTTAATTTAGAGTTTTTAATTTAAAACTATTAACAAAATGCAGATCTTCAAGTAAATAACTTATAGAACAAAAGTAGTTATTTTAGGGTTTTCAATTTTAAACTATTAACAAAATACTGATCTTCATGTAAATAACTTATAGAACAGAAGTAGTTAATTTAGAGTTTTTAATTTTAAACTATTAACAAAATGCAGATCTGCAAGTAAATAACTTATAGAACAAAAGTAGTTATTTTAGGGTTTTCAATTTAAAACGATTAGCAAAATTCTGATCTTCAAGTAAATAACTTAAAGAACTAAAGTATTAGTTAGAAGATTTTGATTTTACAATGCTACAAAATTCTGTTCTTCAAGTAAATAACTTATAGAACAAAAGTAGTTATTTTCGAGTTATCAATTTTAAACTATTAACAATATTCTGATCTTCATGTAAATAACTTATAGAACAGAAGTAGTTAATTTAGAGTTTTTAATTTTAAACTATTAACAAAATGCAGATCTTCAAGTAAATAACTTATAGAACAAAAGTAGTTATTTTAGGGTTTTCAATTTTAAACTATTAACAAAATTCTGATCTTCAAGTAAATAACTTAAGGAACTAAAGTATTAGTTAGAAGATTTTGATTTTAAATTGCTACAAAATTCTGTTCTTCAAGTAAATAACTTATAGAACAAAAGTAGTTATTTTAGAGTTTTCAATTTTAAACTATTAACATCATTCTGATCTTCAAGTAAATAACTTATAGAACAGAAGTAGTTAATTTAGAGTTTTTAATGTTAAACTATTAACAAAATGCAAATCTTCAAGTAAATAACTTATAGAACAAAAGTAGTTATTTTAGGGTTTTCAATTTTAATCTATTAACAAAATTCTGATCTTCATGTAAATAACTTATAGAACAGAAGTAGTTAATTTAGAGTTTTTAATTTTAAACTATTAACAAAATTCTGATCTTCAAGTAAATAACTTAAGGAACTAATGTATTAGTTAGAAGATTTTAATTTTAAATTGCTACAAAATTCTGTTCTTCAAGTAAATAACTTATAGAACAAAAGTAGTTATTTTAGAGTTTTCAATTTTAAACTATTAACAAAATTCTGATCTTCATGTAAATAACTTATAGAACAGAAGTAGTTAATTTAGAGTTTTTAATTTTAAACTATTAACAAAATGCAGATCTTCAAGTAAATAACTTATAGAACAAAAGTAGTTATTTTAGGGTTTTCATTTTTAAACTATTAACAAAATTCTGATCTACATGTAAATAACTTATAGAACAGAAGTAGTTAATTTAGAGTTTTTAATTTTAAACTATTAACAAAATTCTGATCTTCAAGTAAATAACTTAAGGAACTAAAGTATTAGTTAGAAGATTTTGATTTTAAATTTCTACAAAATTCTGTTCTTCAAGTAAATAACTTATAGAACAAAAGTAGTTATTTTAGAGTTTTCAATTTTAAACTATTAACAAAATTCTGATCTTCATGTAAATAACTTATAGAACAGAAGTAGTTAATTTAGAGTTTTTAATTTTAAACTATTAACAAAATGCAGATCTTCAAGTAAATAACTTATAGAACAAAAGTAGTTATTTTAGGGTTTTCAATTTTAAACTATTAACAAAATTCTGATCTTCATGTAAATAACTTATAGAACAGAAGTAGTTAATTTAGAGTTTTTAATTTTAAACTATTAACAAAATGCAGATCTTCAAGTAAATAACTTATAGAACAAAAGTAGTTATTTTAGGGTTTTCATTTTTAAACTATTAACAAAATTCTGATCTACATGTAAATAACTAATAGAACAGAAGTAGTTAATTTAGATTTTTTAATTTTAAACTATTAACAAAATTCTGATCTTCAAGTAAATAACTTAAGGAACTAAAGTATTAGTTAGAAGATTTTGATTTTAAATTTCTACAAAATTCTGTTCTTCAAGTAAATAACTTATAGAACAAAAGTAGTTATTTTAGGGTTTTCAATTTTAAATTATTAACAAAATTCTGATCTTCAAGTAAATAACTTAAGGAACTAAAGTATTAGTTAGAAAATTTTGATTTTAAATTGCTACAAAATTCTGTTCTACAAGTAAATAACTTATAGAACAAAAGTAGTTATTTTAGGGTTTTCAATTTTAAAATATTAACAAAATACTGATCTTCATGTAAATAACTTATAGAAGAAAAGTAGTTATTTTAGGGTTTTCAATTTTAAACTATTAACAAAATTCTGATCTTCAAGTAAATAACTTAAGGAACTAAAGTATTAGTTAGAAGATTTTGATTTTAAATTGCTACAAAATTCTGTTCTACAAGTAAATAACTTATAGAACAAAAGTAGTTATTTTAGAGTTTTCAATTTTAAACTATTAACAATCTTCTGATCTTCAAGTAAATAACTTATAGAACAGAAGTAGTTAATTTAGAGTTTTTAATTTAAAACTATTAACAAAATGCAGATCTTCAAGTAAATAACTTATAGAACAAAAGTAGTTATTTTAGGGTTTTCAATTTTAAACTATTAACAAAATACTGATCTTCATGTAAATAACTTATAGAACAGAAGTAGTTAATTTAGAGTTTTTAATTTTAAACTATTAACAAAATGCAGATCTGCAAGTAAATAACTTATAGAACAAAAGTAGTTATTTTAGGGTTTTCAATTTAAAACGATTAGCAAAATTCTGATCTTCAAGTAAATAACTTAAAGAACTAAAGTATTAGTTAGAAGATTTTGATTTTACAATGCTACAAAATTCTGTTCTTCAAGTAAATAACTTATAGAACAAAAGTAGTTATTTTCGAGTTATCAATTTTAAACTATTAACAATATTCTGATCTTCATGTAAATAACTTATAGAACAGAAGTAGTTAATTTAGAGTTTTTAATTTTAAACTATTAACAAAATGCAGATCTTCAAGTAAATAACTTATAGAACAAAAGTAGTTATTTTAGGGTTTTCAATTTTAAACTATTAACAAAATTCTGATCTTCAAGTAAATAACTTAAGGAACTAAAGTATTAGTTAGAAGATTTTGATTTTAAATTGCTACAAAATTCTGTTCTTCAAGTAAATAACTTATAGAACAAAAGTAGTTATTTTAGAGTTTTCAATTTTAAACTATTAACATCATTCTGATCTTCAAGTAAATAACTTATAGAACAGAAGTAGTTAATTTAGAGTTTTTAATGTTAAACTATTAACAAAATGCAAATCTTCAAGTAAATAACTTATAGAACAAAAGTAGTTATTTTAGGGTTTTCAATTTTAATCTATTAACAAAATTCTGATCTTCATGTAAATAACTTATAGAACAGAAGTAGTTAATTTAGAGTTTTTAATTTTAAACTATTAACAAAATTCTGATCTTCAAGTAAATAACTTAAGGAACTAAAGTATTAGTTAGAAGATTTTAATTTTAAATTGCTACAAAATTCTGTTCTTCAAGTAAATAACTTATAGAACAAAAGTAGTTATTTTAGAGTTTTCAATTTAAAACTATTAACAAAATTCTGATCTTCATGTAAATAACTTATAGAACAGAAGTAGTTAATTTAGAGTTTTTAATTTTAAACTATTAACAAAATGCAGATCTTCAAGTAAATAACTTATAGAACAAAAGTAGTTATTTTAGGGTTTTCATTTTTAAACTATTAACAAAATTCTGATCTACATGTAAATAACTTATAGAACAGAAGTAGTTAATTTAGAGTTTTTAATTTTAAACTATTAACAAAATTCTGATCTTCAAGTAAATAACTTAAGGAACTAAAGTATTAGTTAGAAGATTTTGATTTTAAATTTCTACAAAATTCTGTTCTTCAAGTAAATAACTTATAGAACAAAAGTAGTTATTTTAGAGTTTTCAATTTTAAACTATTAACAAAATTCTGATCTTCATGTAAATAACTTATAGAACAGAAGTAGTTAATTTAGAGTTTTTAATTTTAAACTATTAACAAAATGCAGATCTTCAAGTAAATAACTTATAGAACAAAAGTAGTTATTTTAGGGTTTTCAATTTTAAACTATTAACAAAATTCTGATCTTCAAGTAAATAACTTAAGGAACTAAAGTATTAGTTAGAAGATTTTGATTTTAAATTGCTACAAAATTCTGTTCTTCAAGTAAATAACTTATAGAACAAAAGTAGTTATTTTAGAGTTTTCAATTTTAAACTATTAACATCATTCTGATCTTCAAGTAAATAACTTATAGAACAAAAGTAGTTATTTTAGGGTTTTCAATTTTAATCTATTAACAAAATTCTGATCTTCATGTAAATAACTTATAGAACAGAAGTAGTTAATTTAGAGTTTTTAATTTTAAACTATTAACAAAATTCTGATCTTCAAGTAAATAACTTAAGGAACTAAAGTATTAGTTAGAAGATTTTAATTTTAAATTGCTACAAAATTCTGTTCTTCAAGTAAATAACTTATAGAACAAAACTAGTTATTTTAGAGTTTTCAATTTTAAACTATTAACAAAATTCTGATCTTCATGTAAATAACTTATAGAACAGAAGTAGTTAATTTAGAGTTTTTAATTTTAAACTATTAACAAAATGCAGATCTTCAAGTAAATAACTTATAGAACAAAAGTAGTTATTTTAGGGTTTTCATTTTTAAACTATTAACAAAATTCTGATCTACATGTAAATAACTTATAGAACAGAAGTAGTTAATTTAGAGTTTTTAATTTTAAACTATTAACAAAATTCTGATCTTCAAGTAAATAACTTAAGGAACTAAAGTATTAGTTAGAAGATTTTGATTTTAAACTATTAACAAAATTCTGATCTTCATGTAAATAACTTATAGAACAGAAGTAGTTAATTTAGAGTTTTTAATTTTAAACTATTAACAAAATGCAGATCTTCAAGTAAATAACTTATAGAACAAAAGTAGTAATTTTAGGGTTTTCAATTTTAAACTATTAGCAAAATTCTGATCTTCAAGTAAATAACTTGTAGAACAAAAGTAGTTATTTTAGAGTTTTCAATTTTAAACTATTAACAATATTTTGATCTTCATATAAATAACTTATAGAACAGAAGTAGTTAATTTAGAGTTTTTAATTTTAAACTATTAACAAAATGCAAATCTTCAAGTAAATAACTTATAGAACAAAAGTAGTTATTTTAGGGTTTTCAATTTTAAACTATTAGCAAAATTCTGATCTTCAAGTAAATAACTTATAGAACAAAAGTAGTTATTTTAGAGTTTTCAATTTTAAACTATTAACAATATTTTGATCTTCATATAAATAACTTATAGAACAGAAGTAGTTAATTTAGAGTTTTTAATTTTAAACTATTAACAAAATGCAAATCTTCAAGTAAATAACTTATAGAACAAAAGTAGTTATTTTAGGGTTTTCAATTTTAAACTATTAGCAAAATTCTGATCTTCAAGTAAATAACTTATAGAACAAAAGTAGTTATTTCAGGGTTTTCAATTTTAAACTATTAGCAAAATTCTGATCTTCAAGTAAATAACTTATAGAACAAAAGTAGTTATTTTAGGGTTTTCAATTTTAAATTATTAACAAAATTCTGATCTTCAAGTAAATAACTTAAGGAACTAAAGTATTAGTTAGAAGATTTTGATTTTAAATTGCTACAAAATTCTGTTCTACAAGTTAATAACTTATAGAACAAAAGTAGTTATTTTAGGGTTTTCAATTTTAAAATATTAACAAAATACTGATCTTCAAGTAAATAACTTATAGAACAAAAGTAGTTATTTTAGGGTTTTCAATTTTAAATTATTAACAAAATTCTGATCTTCAAGTAAATAACTTAAGGAACTAAAGTATTAGTTAGAAGATTTTGATTTTAAATTGCTACAAAATTCTGTTCTACAAGTTAATAACTTATAGAACAAAAGTAGTTATTTTAGGGTTTTCAATTTTAAACTATTAACAAAATACTGATCTTCATGTAAATAACTTATAGAACAGAAGTAGTTAATTTAGAGTTTTTAATTTTAAACTATTAACAAAATGCAGATCTGCAAGTAAATAACTTATAGAACAAAAGTAGTTATTTTAGGGTTTTCAATTTAAAACGATTAGCAAAATTCTGATCTTCAAGTAAATAACTTAAAGAACTAAAGTATTAGTTAGAAGATTTTGATTTTACAATGCTACAAAATTCTGTTCTTCAAGTAAATAACTTATAGAACAAAAGTAGTTATTTTCGAGTTATCAATTTTAAACTATTAACAATATTCTGATCTTCATGTAAATAACTTATAGAACAGAAGTAGTTAATTTAGAGTTTTTAATTTTAAACTATTAACAAAATGCAGATCTTCAAGTAAATAACTTATAGAACAAAAGTAGTTATTTTAGGGTTTTCAATTTTAAACTATTAACAAAATTCTGATCTTCAAGTAAATAACTTAAGGAACTAAAGTATTAGTTAGAAGATTTTGATTTTAAATTGCTACAAAATTCTGTTCTTCAAGTAAATAACTTATAGAACAAAAGTAGTTATTTTAGAGTTTTCAATTTTAAACTATTAACATCATTCTGATCTTCAAGTAAATAACTTATAGAACAGAAGTAGTTAATTTAGAGTTTTTAATGTTAAACTATTAACAAAATGCAAATCTTCAAGTAAATAACTTATAGAACAAAAGTAGTTATTTTAGGATTTTCAATTTTAATCTATTAACAAAATTCTGATCTTCATGTAAATAACTTATAGAACAGAAGTAGTTAATTTAGAGTTTTTAATTTTAAACTATTAACAAAATTCTGATCTTCAAGTAAATAACTTAAGGAACTAAAGTATTAGTTAGAAATTTTAATTTTAAATTGCTACAAAATTCTGTTCTTCAAGTAAATAACTTATAGAACAAAAGTAGTTATTTTAGAGTTTTCAATTTTAAACTATTAACAAAATTCTGATCTTCATGTAAATAACTTATAGAACAGAAGTAGTTAATTTAGAGTTTTTAATTTTAAACTATTAACAAAATGCAGATCTTCAAGTAAATAACTTATAGAACAAAAGTAGTTATTTTAGGGTTTTCATTTTTAAACTATTAACAAAATTCTGATCTACATGTAAATAACTTATAGAACAGAAGTAGTTAATTTAGAGTTTTTAATTTTAAACTATTAACAAAATTCTGATCTTCAAGTAAATAACTTAAGGAACTAAAGTATTAGTTAGAAGATTTTGATTTTAAATTTCTACAAAATTCTGTTCTTCAAGTAAATAACTTATAGAACAAAAGTAGTTATTTTAGAGTTTTCAATTTTAAACTATTAACAAAATTCTGATCTTCATGTAAATAACTTATAGAACAGAAGTAGTTAATTTAGAGTTTTTAATTTTAAACTATTAACAAAATGCAGATCTTCAAGTAAATAACTTATAGAACAAAAGTAGTAATTTTAGGGTTTTCAATTTTAAACTATTAGCAAAATTCTGATCTTCAAGTAAATAACTTATAGAACAGAAGTAGTTAATTTAGAGTTTTTAATTTAAAACTATTAACAAAATGCAGATCTTCAAGTAAATAACTTATAGAACAAAAGTAGTTATTTTAGGGTTTTCAATTTTAAACTATTAACAAAATACTGATCTTCATGTAAATAACTTATAGAACAGAAGTAGTTAATTTAGAGTTTTTAATTTTAAACTATTAACAAAATGCAGATCTGCAAGTAAATAACTTATAGAACAAAAGTAGTTATTTTAGGGTTTTCAATTTAAAACGATTAGCAAAATTCTGATCTTCAAGTAAATAACTTAAAGAACTAAAGTATTAGTTAGAAGATTTTGATTTTACAATGCTACAAAATTCTGTTCTTCAAGTAAATAACTTATAGAACAAAAGTAGTTATTTTCGAGTTATCAATTTTAAACTATTAACAATATTCTGATCTTCATGTAAATAACTTATAGAACAGAAGTAGTTAATTTAGAGTTTTTAATTTTAAACTATTAACAAAATGCAGATCTTCAAGTAAATAACTTATAGAACAAAAGTAGTTATTTTAGGGTTTTCAATTTTAAACTATTAACAAAATTCTGATCTTCAAGTAAATAACTTAAGGAACTAAAGTATTAGTTAGAAGATTTTGATTTTAAATTGCTACAAAATTCTGTTCTTCAAGTAAATAACTTATAGAACAAAAGTAGTTATTTTAGAGTTTTCAATTTTAAACTATTAACATCATTCTGATCTTCAAGTAAATAACTTATAGAACAGAAGTAGTTAATTTAGAGTTTTTAATGTTAAACTATTAACAAAATGCAAATCTTCAAGTAAATAACTTATAGAACAAAAGTAGTTATTTTAGGATTTTCAATTTTAATCTATTAACAAAATTCTGATCTTCATGTAAATAACTTATAGAACAGAAGTAGTTAATTTAGAGTTTTTAATTTTAAACTATTAACAAAATTCTGATCTTCAAGTAAATAACTTAAGGAACTAAAGTATTAGTTAGAAATTTTAATTTTAAATTGCTACAAAATTCTGTTCTTCAAGTAAATAACTTATAGAACAAAAGTAGTTATTTTAGAGTTTTCAATTTTAAACTATTAACAAAATTCTGATCTTCATGTAAATAACTTATAGAACAGAAGTAGTTAATTTAGAGTTTTTAATTTTAAACTATTAACAAAATGCAGATCTTCAAGTAAATAACTTATAGAACAAAAGTAGTTATTTTAGGGTTTTCATTTTTAAACTATTAACAAAATTCTGATCTACATGTAAATAACTTATAGAACAGAAGTAGTTAATTTAGAGTTTTTAATTTTAAACTATTAACAAAATTCTGATCTTCAAGTAAATAACTTAAGGAACTAAAGTATTAGTTAGAAGATTTTGATTTTAAATTTCTACAAAATTCTGTTCTTCAAGTAAATAACTTATAGAACAAAAGTAGTTATTTTAGAGTTTTCAATTTTAAACTATTAACAAAATTCTGATCTTCATGTAAATAACTTATAGAACAGAAGTAGTTAATTTAGAGTTTTTAATTTTAAACTATTAACAAAATGCAGATCTTCAAGTAAATAACTTATAGAACAAAAGTAGTAATTTTAGGGTTTTCAATTTTAAACTATTAGCAAAATTCTGATCTTCAAGTAAATAACTTGTAGAACAAAAGTAGTTATTTTAGAGTTTTCAATTTTAAACTATTAACAATATTTTGATCTTCATATAAATAACTTATAGAACAGAAGTAGTTAATTTAGAGTTTTTAATTTTAAACTATTAACAAAATGCAAATCTTCAAGTAAATAACTTATAGAACAAAAGTAGTTATTTTAGGGTTTTCAATTTTAAACTATTAGCAAAATTCTGATCTTCAAGTAAATAACTTATAGAACAAAAGTAGTTATTTTAGTGTTTTCAATTTTAAACTATTAGCAAAATTCTGATCTTCAAGTAAATAACTTAAGAAACCAAAGTATTAGTTTGAAGATTTTGATTTTAAATTGCTACAAAATTCTGTTCTACAAGTAAATAACTTATAGAACAAAAGTAGTTATTTTAGGGTTTTCAATTTTAAACTATTAACAAAATACTGATCTTCATGTAAATAACTTATAGAACAAAAGTAGTTATTTTAGGGTTTTCAATTTTAAACTATTAACAAAATTCTGATCTTCAAGAAAATAACTTAAGGAACTAAAGTATTAGTTAGAAGATTTTGATTTTAAATTGCTACAAAATTCTGTTCTACAAGTAAATAACTTATAGAACAAAAGTAGTTATTTTAGAGTTTTCAATTTTAAACTATTAACAATATTCTGATCTTCAAGTAAATAACTTATAGAACGAAGTAGTTAATTTAGAGTTTTTAATTTTAAACTATTAACAAAATGCAGATCTTCAAGTAAATAACTTATAGAAAAAAGTAGTTATTTTAGGGTTTTCAATTTTAAACTATTAGCAAAATTCTGATCTTCAAGTAAATAACTTATAGAACAGAAGTAGTTAATTTAGAGTTTTTAATTTTAAACTATTAACAATATTCTGATCTTCAAGTAAATAACTTATAGAACAGAAGTAGTTAATTTAGAGTTTTTAATTTTAAACTTTTAACAAAATGCAGATCTTCAAGTAAATAACTTATAGAACAAAAGTAGTTAATTTAGAGTTTTTAATTTTAAACTATTAACAAAATTCTGTTCTTCAAGTAAATAACTTATAGAACAAAAGTAGTTATTTTAGAGTTTTCAATTTTAAACTATTAACAAAATTCTGATCTTCAAGTAAATAACTTATAGAACAGAAGTAGTTAATTTAGAGTTTTTAATTTTAAACTACTAACAAAATGCAGATCTTCAAGCAAATAACTTATAGAACAAAATTAGTTATTTTAGGGTTTTCAATTTTAAACTATTATAAAATTCTGATCTTCAAGAAAATAACTTAAAGAACTAAAGTATTAGTTAGAAGATTTTGACTTTACATTGCTACAAAATTCTGTTCTTCAAGTAAATAACCTATAGAACAAAAGTAGTTATTTTAGGGTTTTCAATTTTAAACTATTAACAATATTCTGATCTTCAAGTAAATAACTTATAGAGCAGAAGTAGTTAATTTAGAGTTTTTAATTTAAAACTATTAACAAAATGCAGATCTTCAAGTAAATAACTTATAGAACAAAAGTAGTTATTTTAGGGTTTTCAATTTTAAACTATTAACAAAATACTGATCTTCATGTAAATAACTTATAGAACAGAAGTAGTTAATTTAGAGTTTTTAATTTTAAACTATTAACAAAATGCAGATCTGCAAGTAAATAACTTATAGAACAAAAGTAGTTATTTTAGGGTTTTCAATTTAAAACGATTAGCAAAATTCTGATCTTCAAGTAAATAACTTAAAGAACTAAAGTATTAGTTAGAAGATTTTGATTTTACAATGCTACAAAATTCTGTTCTTCAAGTAAATAACTTATAGAACAAAAGTAGTTATTTTCGAGTTTTCAATTTTAAACTATTAACAATATTCTGATCTTCATGTAAATAACTTATAGAACAGAAGTAGTTAATTTAGAGTTTTTAATTTTAAACTATTAACAAAATGCAGATCTTCAAGTAAATAACATATAGAACAAAAGTAGTTATTTTAGGGTTTTCAATTTTAAACTATTAACAAAATTCTGATCTTCAAGTAAATAACTTAAGGAACTAAAGTATTAGTTAGAAGATTTTGATTTTAAATTGCTACAAAATTCTGTTCTTCAAGTAAATAACTTATAGAACAAAAGTAGTTATTTTAGAGTTTTCAATTTTAAACCATTAACATCATTCTGATCTTCAAGTAAATAACTTATAGAACAGAAGTAGTTAATTTAGAGTTTTTAATTTTAAACTATTAACAATATTCTGATCTTCAAGTAAATAACTTATAGAACAGAAGTAGTTAATTTAGAGTTTTTAATTTTAAACTTTTAACAAAATGCAGATCTTCAAGTAAATAACTTATAGAACAAAAGTAGTTAATTTAGAGTTTTTAATTTTAAACTATTAACAAAATTCTGTTCTTCAAGTAAATAACTTATAGAACAAAAGTAGTTATTTTAGAGTTTTCAATTTTAAACTATTAACAAAATTCTGATCTTCAAGTAAATAACTTATAGAACAGAAGTAGTTAATTTAGAGTTTTTAATTTTAAACTACTAACAAAATGCAGATCTTCAAGCAAATAACTTATAGAACAAAATTAGTTATTTTAGGGTTTTCAATTTTAAACTATTATAAAATTCTGATCTTCAAGAAAATAACTTAAAGAACTAAAGTATTAGTTAGAAGATTTTGACTTTACATTGCTACAAAATTCTGTTCTTCAAGTAAATAACCTATAGAACAAAAGTAGTTATTTTAGGGTTTTCAATTTTAAACTATTAACAATATTCTGATCTTCAAGTAAATAACTTATAGAGCAGAAGTAGTTAATTTAGAGTTTTTAATTTAAAACTATTAACAAAATGCAGATCTTCAAGTAAATAACTTATAGAACAAAAGTAGTTATTTTAGGGTTTTCAATTTTAAACTATTAACAAAATACTGATCTTCATGTAAATAACTTATAGAACAGAAGTAGTTAATTTAGAGTTTTTAATTTTAAACTATTAACAAAATGCAGATCTGCAAGTAAATAACTTATAGAACAAAAGTAGTTATTTTAGGGTTTTCAATTTAAAACGATTAGCAAAATTCTGATCTTCAAGTAAATAACTTAAAGAACTAAAGTATTAGTTAGAAGATTTTGATTTTACAATGCTACAAAATTCTGTTCTTCAAGTAAATAACTTATAGAACAAAAGTAGTTATTTTCGAGTTTTCAATTTTAAACTATTAACAATATTCTGATCTTCATGTAAATAACTTATAGAACAGAAGTAGTTAATTTAGAGTTTTTAATTTTAAACTATTAACAAAATGCAGATCTTCAAGTAAATAACATATAGAACAAAAGTAGTTATTTTAGGGTTTTCAATTTTAAACTATTAACAAAATTCTGATCTTCAAGTAAATAACTTAAGGAACTAAAGTATTAGTTAGAAGATTTTGATTTTAAATTGCTACAAAATTCTGTTCTTCAAGTAAATAACTTATAGAACAAAAGTAGTTATTTTAGAGTTTTCAATTTTAAACCATTAACATCATTCTGATCTTCAAGTAAATAACTTATAGAACAGAAGTAGTTAATTTAGAGTTTTTAATGTTAAACTATTAACAAAATGCAAATCTTCAAGTAAATAACTTATAGAACAAAAGTAGTTATTTTAGGGTTTTCAATTTTTATCTATTAACAAAATTCTGATCTTCAAGTAAATAACTTAAAGAACTAAAGTATTAGTTAGAAGATTTTGATTTTACAATGCTACAAAATTCTGTTCTTCAAGTAAATAACTTATAGAACAAAAGTAGTTATTTTCGAGTTTTCAATTTTAAACTATTAACAATATTCTGATCTTCATGTAAATAACTTATAGAACAGAAGTAGTTAATTTAGAGTTTTTAATTTTAAACTATTAACAAAATGCAGATCTTCAAGTAAATAACATATAGAACAAAAGTAGTTATTTTAGGGTTTTCAATTTTAAACTATTAACAAAATTCTGATCTTCAAGTAAATAACTTAAGGAACTAAAGTATTAGTTAGAAGATTTTGATTTTAAATTGCTACAAAATTCTGTTCTTCAAGTAAATAACTTATAGAACAAAAGTAGTTATTTTAGAGTTTTCAATTTTAAACCATTAACATCATTCTGATCTTCAAGTAAATAACTTATAGAACAGAAGTAGTTAATTTAGAGTTTTTAATTTTAAACTATTAACAATATTCTGATCTTCAAGTAAATAACTTATAGAACAGAAGTAGTTAATTTAGAGTTTTTAATTTTAAACTTTTAACAAAATGCAGATCTTCAAGTAAATAACTTATAGAACAAAAGTAGTTAATTTAGAGTTTTTAATTTTAAACTATTAACAAAATTCTGTTCTTCAAGTAAATAACTTATAGAACAAAAGTAGTTATTTTAGAGTTTTCAATTTTAAACTATTAACAAAATTCTGATCTTCAAGTAAATAACTTATAGAACAGAAGTAGTTAATTTAGAGTTTTTAATTTTAAACTACTAACAAAATGCAGATCTTCAAGCAAATAACTTATAGAACAAAATTAGTTATTTTAGGGTTTTCAATTTTAAACTATTATAAAATTCTGATCTTCAAGAAAATAACTTAAAGAACTAAAGTATTAGTTAGAAGATTTTGACTTTACATTGCTACAAAATTCTGTTCTTCAAGTAAATAACCTATAGAACAAAAGTAGTTATTTTAGGGTTTTCAATTTTAAACTATTAACAATATTCTGATCTTCAAGTAAATAACTTATAGAGCAGAAGTAGTTAATTTAGAGTTTTTAATTTAAAACTATTAACAAAATGCAGATCTTCAAGTAAATAACTTATAGAACAAAAGTAGTTATTTTAGGGTTTTCAATTTTAAACTATTAACAAAATACTGATCTTCATGTAAATAACTTATAGAACAGAAGTAGTTAATTTAGAGTTTTTAATTTTAAACTATTAACAAAATGCAGATCTGCAAGTAAATAACTTATAGAACAAAAGTAGTTATTTTAGGGTTTTCAATTTAAAACGATTAGCAAAATTCTGATCTTCAAGTAAATAACTTAAAGAACTAAAGTATTAGTTAGAAGATTTTGATTTTACAATGCTACAAAATTCTGTTCTTCAAGTAAATAACTTATAGAACAAAAGTAGTTATTTTCGAGTTTTCAATTTTAAACTATTAACAATATTCTGATCTTCATGTAAATAACTTATAGAACAGAAGTAGTTAATTTAGAGTTTTTAATTTTAAACTATTAACAAAATGCAGATCTTCAAGTAAATAACATATAGAACAAAAGTAGTTATTTTAGGGTTTTCAATTTTAAACTATTAACAAAATTCTGATCTTCAAGTAAATAACTTAAGGAACTAAAGTATTAGTTAGAAGATTTTGATTTTAAATTGCTACAAAATTCTGTTCTTCAAGTAAATAACTTATAGAACAAAAGTAGTTATTTTAGAGTTTTCAATTTTAAACCATTAACATCATTCTGATCTTCAAGTAAATAACTTATAGAACAGAAGTAGTTAATTTAGAGTTTTTAATGTTAAACTATTAACAAAATGCAAATCTTCAAGTAAATAACTTATAGAACAAAAGTAGTTATTTTAGGGTTTTCAATTTTTATCTATTAACAAAATTCTGATCTTCAAGTAAATAACTTATAGAACAGAAGTAGTTAATATAGAGTTTTTAATTTTAAACTATTGACAAAATTCTGATCTTCAAGTAAATAACTTAAGAAACTAAAGTATTAGTTAGAAGATTTTAATTTTAAATTGCTACAAAATTCTGTTCTTCAAGTAAATAACTTATAGAACAAAAGTAGTTATTTTAGAGTTTTCAATTTTAAACTATTAACAAAATTCTGATCTTCATGTAAATAACTTATAGAACAGAAGTAGTTAATTTAGAGTTTTTAATTTTAAACTATTAACAAAATGCAGATCTTCAAGTAAATAACTTATAGAACAAAAGTAGTTATTTTAGAGTTTTCAATTTTAAACTATTAACAATATTCTGATTTTCAAGTAAATAACTTATAGAACAGAAGTAGTTAATTTAGAGTTTTTAATTTTAAACTACTAACAAAATGCAGATCTTCAAGCAAATAACTTATGGAACAAAATTAGTTATTTTAGGGTTTTCAATTTTAAACTATTATAAAATTCTGATCTTCAAGAAAATAACTTAAAGAACTAAAGTATTAGTTAGAAGATTTTGACTTTACATTGCTACAAAATTCTGTTCTTCAAGTAAATAACCTATAGAACAAAAGTAGTTATTTTAGGGTTTTCAATTTTAAACTATTAACAAAATTCTGATCTTCAAGTAAATAACTTAAGGAACTAAAGTATTAGTTAGAAGATTTTGATTTTAAATTGCTACAAAATTCTGTTCTACAAGTAAATAACTTATAGAACTAAAGTAGTTATTTTAGAGTTTTCAATTTTAAACTATTAACAATATTCTGATCTTCAAGTAAATAACTTATAGAACAAAAGTAGTTATGTTAGGGTTTTCAATTTTAAATTATTAACAAAATTCTGATCTTCAAGTAAATAACTTAAGGAACTAAAGTATTAGTTAGAAGATTTTGATTTTAAATTGCTACAAAATTCTGTTCTACAAGTAAATAACTTATAGAACAAAAGTAGTTATTTTAGGGTTTTCAATTTTAAAATATTAACAAAATACTGATCTTCATGTAAATAACTTATAGAACAAAAGTAGTTATTTTAGGGTTTTCAATTTTAAACTATTAACAAAATTCTGATCTTCAAGTAAATAACTTAAGGAACTAAAGTATTAGTTAGAAGATTTTGATTTTAAATTGCTACAAAATTCTGTTCTACAAGTAAATAACTTATAGAACAAAAGTAGTTATTTTAGGGTTTTCAATTTTAAACTATTAACAATCTTCTGATCTTCAAGTAAATAACTTATAGAACAGAAGTAGTTAATTTAGAGTTTTTAATTTAAAACTATTAACAAAATGCAGATCTTCAAGTAAATAACTTATAGAACAAAAGTAGTTATTTTAGGGTTTTCAATTTTAAACTATTAACAAAATACTGATCTTCATGTAAATAACTTATAGAACAGAAGTAGTTAATTTAGAGTTTTTAATTTTAAACTATTAACAAAATGCAGATCTGCAAGTAAATAACTTATAGAACAAAAGTAGTTATTTTAGGGTTTTCAATTTTAATCTATTAACAAAATTCTGATCTTCATGTAAATAACTTATAGAACAGAAGTAGTTAATTTAGAGTTTTTAATTTTAAACTATTAACAAAATTCTGATCTTCAAGTAAATAACTTAAGGAACTAAAGTATTAGTTAGAAGATTTTAATTTTAAATTGCTACAAAATTCTGTTCTTCAAGTAAATAACTTATAGAACAAAAGTAGTTATTTTAGAGTTTTCAATTTTAAACTATTAACAAAATTCTGATCTTCATGTAAATAACTTATAGAACAGAAGTAGTTAATTTAGAGTTTTTAATTTTAAACTATTAACAAAATGCAGATCTTCAAGTAAATAACTTATAGAACAAAAGTAGTTATTTTAGGGTTTTCATTTTTAAACTATTAACAAAATTCTGATCTACATGTAAATAACTTATAGAACAGAAGTAGTTAATTTAGAGTTTTTAATTTTAAACTATTAACAAAATTCTGATCTTCAAGTAAATAACTTAAGGAACTAAAGTATTAATTAGAAGATTTTGATTTTAAATTTCTACAAAATTCTGTTCTTCAAGTAAATAACTTATAGAACAAAAGTAGTTATTTTAGAGTTTTCAATTTTAAACCATTAACATCATTCTGATCTTCAAGTAAATAACTTATAGAACAGAAGTAGTTAATTTAGAGTTTTTAATTTTAAACTATTAACAATATTCTGATCTTCAAGTAAATAACTTATAGAACAGAAGTAGTTAATTTAGAGTTTTTAATTTTAAACTTTTAACAAAATGCAGATCTTCAAGTAAATAACTTATAGAACAAAAGTAGTTAATTTAGAGTTTTTAATTTTAAACTATTAACAAAATTCTGTTCTTCAAGTAAATAACTTATAGAACAAAAGTAGTTATTTTAGAGTTTTCAATTTTAAACTATTAACAAAATTCTGATCTTCAAGTAAATAACTTATAGAACAGAAGTAGTTAATTTAGAGTTTTTAATTTTAAACTACTAACAAAATGCAGATCTTCAAGCAAATAACTTATAGAACAAAATTAGTTATTTTAGGGTTTTCAATTTTAAACTATTATAAAATTCTGATCTTCAAGAAAATAACTTAAAGAACTAAAGTATTAGTTAGAAGATTTTGACTTTACATTGCTACAAAATTCTGTTCTTCAAGTAAATAACCTATAGAACAAAAGTAGTTATTTTAGGGTTTTCAATTTTAAACTATTAACAATATTCTGATCTTCAAGTAAATAACTTATAGAGCAGAAGTAGTTAATTTAGAGTTTTTAATTTAAAACTATTAACAAAATGCAGATCTTCAAGTAAATAACTTATAGAACAAAAGTAGTTATTTTAGGGTTTTCAATTTTAAACTATTAACAAAATACTGATCTTCATGTAAATAACTTATAGAACAGAAGTAGTTAATTTAGAGTTTTTAATTTTAAACTATTAACAAAATGCAGATCTGCAAGTAAATAACTTATAGAACAAAAGTAGTTATTTTAGGGTTTTCAATTTAAAACGATTAGCAAAATTCTGATCTTCAAGTAAATAACTTAAAGAACTAAAGTATTAGTTAGAAGATTTTGATTTTACAATGCTACAAAATTCTGTTCTTCAAGTAAATAACTTATAGAACAAAAGTAGTTATTTTCGAGTTTTCAATTTTAAACTATTAACAATATTCTGATCTTCATGTAAATAACTTATAGAACAGAAGTAGTTAATTTAGAGTTTTTAATTTTAAACTATTAACAAAATGCAGATCTTCAAGTAAATAACATATAGAACAAAAGTAGTTATTTTAGGGTTTTCAATTTTAAACTATTAACAAAATTCTGATCTTCAAGTAAATAACTTAAGGAACTAAAGTATTAGTTAGAAGATTTTGATTTTAAATTGCTACAAAATTCTGTTCTTCAAGTAAATAACTTATAGAACAAAAGTAGTTATTTTAGAGTTTTCAATTTTAAACCATTAACATCATTCTGATCTTCAAGTAAATAACTTATAGAACAGAAGTAGTTAATTTAGAGTTTTTAATGTTAAACTATTAACAAAATGCAAATCTTCAAGTAAATAACTTATAGAACAAAAGTAGTTATTTTAGGGTTTTCAATTTTTATCTATTAACAAAATTCTGATCTTCAAGTAAATAACTTATAGAACAGAAGTAGTTAATATAGAGTTTTTAATTTTAAACTATTGACAAAATTCTGATCTTCAAGTAAATAACTTAAGAAACTAAAGTATTAGTTAGAAGATTTTAATTTTAAATTGCTACAAAATTCTGTTCTTCAAGTAAATAACTTATAGAACAAAAGTAGTTATTTTAGAGTTTTCAATTTTAAACTATTAACAAAATTCTGATCTTCATGTAAATAACTTATAGAACAGAAGTAGTTAATTTAGAGTTTTTAATTTTAAACTATTAACAAAATGCAGATCTTCAAGTAAATAACTTATAGAACAAAAGTAGTTATTTTAGAGTTTTCAATTTTAAACTATTAACAATATTCTGATTTTCAAGTAAATAACTTATAGAACAGAAGTAGTTAATTTAGAGTTTTTAATTTTAAACTACTAACAAAATGCAGATCTTCAAGCAAATAACTTATGGAACAAAATTAGTTATTTTAGGGTTTTCAATTTTAAACTATTATAAAATTCTGATCTTCAAGAAAATAACTTAAAGAACTAAAGTATTAGTTAGAAGATTTTGACTTTACATTGCTACAAAATTCTGTTCTTCAAGTAAATAACCTATAGAACAAAAGTAGTTATTTTAGGGTTTTCAATTTTAAACTATTAACAAAATTCTGATCTTCAAGTAAATAACTTAAGGAACTAAAGTATTAGTTAGAAGATTTTGATTTTAAATTGCTACAAAATTCTGTTCTACAAGTAAATAACTTATAGAACTAAAGTAGTTATTTTAGAGTTTTCAATTTTAAACTATTAACAATATTCTGATCTTCAAGTAAATAACTTATAGAACAAAAGTAGTTATGTTAGGGTTTTCAATTTTAAATTATTAACAAAATTCTGATCTTCAAGTAAATAACTTAAGGAACTAAAGTATTAGTTAGAAGATTTTGATTTTAAATTGCTACAAAATTCTGTTCTACAAGTAAATAACTTATAGAACAAAAGTAGTTATTTTAGGGTTTTCAATTTTAAAATATTAACAAAATACTGATCTTCATGTAAATAACTTATAGAACAAAAGTAGTTATTTTAGGGTTTTCAATTTTAAACTATTAACAAAATTCTGATCTTCAAGTAAATAACTTAAGGAACTAAAGTATTAGTTAGAAGATTTTGATTTTAAATTGCTACAAAATTCTGTTCTACAAGTAAATAACTTATAGAACAAAAGTAGTTATTTTAGGGTTTTCAATTTTAAACTATTAACAATCTTCTGATCTTCAAGTAAATAACTTATAGAACAGAAGTAGTTAATTTAGAGTTTTTAATTTAAAACTATTAACAAAATGCAGATCTTCAAGTAAATAACTTATAGAACAAAAGTAGTTATTTTAGGGTTTTCAATTTTAAACTATTAACAAAATACTGATCTTCATGTAAATAACTTATAGAACAGAAGTAGTTAATTTAGAGTTTTTAATTTTAAACTATTAACAAAATGCAGATCTGCAAGTAAATAACTTATAGAACAAAAGTAGTTATTTTAGGGTTTTCAATTTTAATCTATTAACAAAATTCTGATCTTCATGTAAATAACTTATAGAACAGAAGTAGTTAATTTAGAGTTTTTAATTTTAAACTATTAACAAAATTCTGATCTTCAAGTAAATAACTTAAGGAACTAAAGTATTAGTTAGAAGATTTTAATTTTAAATTGCTACAAAATTCTGTTCTTCAAGTAAATAACTTATAGAACAAAAGTAGTTATTTTAGAGTTTTCAATTTTAAACTATTAACAAAATTCTGATCTTCATGTAAATAACTTATAGAACAGAAGTAGTTAATTTAGAGTTTTTAATTTTAAACTATTAACAAAATGCAGATCTTCAAGTAAATAACTTATAGAACAAAAGTAGTTATTTTAGGGTTTTCATTTTTAAACTATTAACAAAATTCTGATCTACATGTAAATAACTTATAGAACAGAAGTAGTTAATTTAGAGTTTTTAATTTTAAACTATTAACAAAATTCTGATCTTCAAGTAAATAACTTAAGGAACTAAAGTATTAATTAGAAGATTTTGATTTTAAATTTCTACAAAATTCTGTTCTTCAAGTAAATAACTTATAGAACAAAAGTAGTTATTTTAGAGTTTTCAATTTTAAACTATTAACAAAATTCTGATCTTCATGTAAATAACTTATAGAACAGAAGTAGTTAATTTAGAGTTTTTAATTTTAAACTATTAACAAAATGCAGATGTTCAAGTAAATAACTTATAGAACAAAAGTAGTAATTTTAGGGTTTTCAATTTTAAACTATTAGCAAAATTCTGATCTTCAAGTAAATAACTTAAAGAACTAAAGTATTAGTTAGAAGATTTTGATTTTACATTGCTACAAAATTCTGTTCTTCAAGTAAATAACTTGTAGAACAAAAGTAGTTATTTTAGAGTTTTCAATTTTAAACTATTAACAATATTTTGATCTTCATATAAATAACTTATAGAACAGAAGTAGTTAATTTAGAGTTTTTAATTTTAAACTATTAACAAAATGCAAATCTTCAAGTAAATAACTTATAGAACAAAAGTAGTTATTTTGGGGTTTTCAATTTTAAACTATTTGCAAAATTCTGATCTTTAAGTAAATAACTTATAGAACAAAAGTAGTTATTTTAGGGTTTTCAATTTTAAACTATTAGCAAAATTCTGATCTTCAAGTAAATAACTTAAGAAACCAAAGTATTAGTTAGAAGATTTTGATTTTAAATTGCTACAAAATTCTGTTCTACAAGTAAATAACTTATAGAACAAAAGTAGTTATTTTAGGGTTTTCAATTTTAAACTATTAACAAAATACTGATCTTCATGTAAATAACTTATAGAACAAAAGTAGTTATTTTAGGGTTTTCAATTTTAAACTATTAACAAAATTCTGATCTTCAAGTAAATAACTTAAGGAACTAAAGTATTAGTTAGAAGATTTTGATTTTAAATTGCTACAAAATTCTGTTCTACAAGTAAATAACTTATAGAACAAAAGTAGTTATTTTAGAGTTTTCAATTTTAAACTATTAACAATATTCTGATCTTCAAGTAAATAATTTATAGAACAGAAGTAGTTAATTTAGAGTTTTTAATTTTAAACTATTAACAAAATGCAGATCTTCAAGTAAATAACTTATAGAAAAAAGTAGTTATTTTAGGGTTTTCAATTTTAAATTATTAGCAAAATTCTGATCTTCAAGTAAATAACTTATAGAACAGAAGTAGTTAATTTAGAGTTTTTAATTTTAAACTATTAACAAAATGCAGATCTTCAAGTAAATAACTTATAGAACAAAAGTAGTTATTTTAGGGTTTTCAATTTTAAACTATTAACAAAATACTGATCTTCATGTAAATAACTTATTGAACAGAAGTAGTTAATTTAGAGTTTTTAATTTTAAACTATTAACAAAATGCAGATCTTCAAGTAAATAACTTATAGAACAAAAGTAGTTATTTTAGGGTTTTCAATTTTAAACTATTAGCAAAATTCTGATCTTCAAGTAAATAACTTAAACAACTAAAGTATTAGTTAGAAGATTTTGATTTTACATTGCTACAAAATTCTGTTCTTCAAGTAAATAACTTGTAGAACAAAAGTAGTTATTTTAGAGTTTTCAATTTTAAACTATTAACAATATTTTGATCTTCATGTAAATAACTTATAGAACAGAAGTAGTTAATTTAGAGTTTTTAATTTTAAACTATTAACAAAATGCAAATCTTCAAGTAAATAACTTATAGAACAAAAGTAGTTATTTTGGGGTTTTCAATTTTAAACTATTAACAAAATTCTGATCTTCATGTAAATAACTTATAGAACAGAAGTAGTTAATTTAGAGTTTTTAATTTTAAACTATTAACAAAATGCAGATCTTCAAGTAAATAACTTATAGAACAAAAGTAGTAATTTTAGGGTTTTCAATTTTAAACTATTAGCAAAATTCTGATCTTCAAGTAAATAACTTAAAGAACTAAAGTAGTTATTTTAGGGTTTTCAATTTTAAACTATTAACAAAATACTGATCTTCATGTAAATAACTTATAGAACAAAAGTAGTTATTTTAGGGTTTTCAATTTTAAACTATTAACAAAATTCTGATCTTCAAGTAAATAACTTAAAGAACTAAAGTATTAGTTAGAAGATTTTGATTTTACAATGCTACAAAATTCTGTTCTTCAAGTAAATAACTTGTAGAACAAAAGTAGTTATTTTCGAGTTTTCAATTTAAAACGATTAGCAAAATTCTGATCTTCAAGTAAATAACTTATAGAACAGAAGTAGTTAATTTAGAGTTTTTAATTTAAAACTATTAACAAAATGCAGATCTTCAAGTAAATAACTTATAGAACAAAAGTAGTTATTTTAGGGTTTTCAATTTTAAACTATTAACAAAATAGTGATCTTCATGTAAATAACTTATAGAACAGAAGTAGTTAATTTAGAGTTTTTAATTTTAAACTATTAACAAAATGCAGATCTGCAAGTAAATAACTTATAGAACAAAAGTAGTTATTTTAGGGTTTTCAATTTAAAACGATTAGCAAAATTCTGATCTTCAAGTAAATAACTTAAAGAACTAAAGTATTAGTTAGAAGATTTTGATTTTACAATGCTACAAAATTCTGTTCTTCAAGTAAATAACTTATAGAACAAAAGTAGTTATTTTCGAGTTTTCAATTTTAAACTATTAACAATATTCTGATCTTCATGTAAATAACTTATAGAACAGAAGTAGTTAATTTAGAGTTTTTAATTTTAAACTATTAACAAAATGCAGATCTTCAAGTAAATAACTTATAGAACAAAAGTAGTTATTTTAGGGTTTTCAATTTTAAACTATTAACAAAATTCTGATCTTCAAGTAAATAACTTAAGGAACTAAAGTATTAGTTAGAAGATTTTGATTTTAAATTGCTACAAAATTCTATTCTTCAAGTAAATAACTTATAGAACAAAAGTAGTTATTTTAGAGTTTTCAATTTTAAACTAACATCATTCTGATCTTCAAGTAAATAACTTATAGAACAGAAGTAGTTAATTTAGAGTTTTTAATGTTAAACTATTAACAAAATGCAAATCTTCAAGTAAATAACTTATAGAACAAAAGTAGTTATTTTAGGGTTTTCAATTTTAATCTATTAACAAAATTCTGATCTTCAAGTAAATAACTTAAGGAACTAAAGTATTAGTTAGAAGATTTTGATTTTAAATTGCTACAAAATTCTGTTCTTCGAGTAAATAACTTATAGAACAAAAGTAGTTATTTTAGAGTTTTCAATTTTAAACTATTAACAAAATTCTGATCTTCATGTAAATAACTTATAGAACAGAAGTAGTTAATTTAGAGTTTTTAATTTTAAACTATTAACAAAATTCTGATCTTCAAGTAAATAACTTAAGGAACTAAAGTATTAGTTAGAAGATTTTAATTATAATTGTTACAAAATTCTGTTCTTCAAGTAAATAACTTATAGAACAAAAGTAGTTATTTTAGAGTTTTCAATTTTAAACTATTAACAAAATTCTGATCTTCATGTAAATAACTTATAGAACAGAAGTAGTTAATTTAGAATTTTTAATTTTAAACTATTAACAAAATGCAGATCTTCAAGTAAATAACTTATAGAACAAAAGTAGTTATTTTAGGGTTTTCATTTTTAAACTATTAACAAAATTCTGATCTTCATGTAAATAACTTATAGAACAGAAGTAGTTAATTTAGAGTTTTTAATTTTAAACTATTAACAAAATTCTGATCTTCAAGTAAATAACTTAAGGAACTAAAGTATTAGTTAGAAGATTTTGATTTTAAATTTCTACAAAATTCTGTTCTTCAAGTAAATAACTTATAGAACAAAAGTAGTTATTTTAGAGTTTTCAATTTTAAACTATTAACAAAATTCTGATCTTCATGTAAATAACTTATAGAACAGAAGTAGTTAATTTGGAGTTTTTAATTTTAAACTATTAACAAAATGCAGATCTTCAAGTAAATAACTTATAGAACAAAAGTAGTTATTTTAGGGTTTTCAATTTTAAACTATTAGCAAAATTCTGATCTTCAAGTAAATAACTTAAAGAACTAAAGTATTAGTTAGAAGATTTTGATTTTACATTGCTACAAAATTCTGTTCTTCAAGTAAATAACTTGTAGAACAAAAGTAGTTATTTTAGAGTTTTCAATTTTAAACTATTAACAATATTTTGATCTTCATGTAAATAACTTATAGAACAGAAGTAGTTAATTTAGAGTTTTTAATTTTAAACTATTAACAAAATGTAAATCTTCAAGTAAATAACTTATAGAACAAAAGTAGTTATTTTAGGGTTTTCAATTTTAAACTATTAGCAAAATTCTGATCTTCAAGTAAATAACTTAAGGAACTAAAGTATTAGTTAGAAGATTTTGATTTTAAATTGCTACAAAATTCTGTTCTACAAGTAAATAACTAATAGAACAAAAGTAGTTATTTTAGGGTTTTCAATTTTAAACTATTAACAAAATACTGATCTTCATGTAAATAACTTATAGAACAAAAGTAGTTATTTTAGGGTTTTCAATTTTAAACTATTAACAATATTCTGATCTTCAAGTAAATAACTTATAGAACAGAAGTAGTTAATTTAGAGTTTTTAATTTTAAACTATTAACAAAATGCAGATCTGCAAGTAAATAACTTATAGAACAAAAGTAGTTATTTTAGGGTTTTCAATTTAAAACGATTAGCAAAATTCTGATCTTCAAGTAAATAACTTAAAGAACTAAAGTATTAGTTAGAAGATTTTGATTTTACAATGCTACAAAATTCTGTTCTTCAAGTAAATAACTTATAGAACAAAAGTAGTTATTTTCGAGTTTTCAATTTTAAACTATTAACAATATTCTGATCTTCATGTAAATAACTTATAGAACAGAAGTAGTTAATTTAGAGTTTTTAATTTTAAACTATTAACAAAATGCAGATCTTCAAGTAAATAACTTATAGAACAAAAGTAGTTATTTTAGGGTTTTCAATTTTAAACTATTAACAAAATTCTGATCTTCAAGTAAATAACTTAAGGAACTAAAGTATTAGTTAGAAGATTTTGATTTTAAATTGCTACAAAATTCTATTCTTCAAGTAAATAACTTATAGAACAAAAGTAGTTATTTTAGAGTTTTCAATTTTAAACTAACATCATTCTGATCTTCAAGTAAATAACTTATAGAACAGAAGTAGTTAATTTAGAGTTTTTAATGTTAAACTATTAACAAAATGCAAATCTTCAAGTAAATAACTTATAGAACAAAAGTAGTTAATTTAGAGTTTTTAATTTTAAACTATTAACAAAATTCTGATCTTCAAGTAAATAACTTAAGGAACTAAAGTATTAGTTAGAAGATTTTAATTATAATTGTTACAAAATTCTGTTCTTCAAGTAAATAACTTATAGAACAAAAGTAGTTATTTTATAGTTTTTAATTTTAAACTATTAACAAAATTCTGATCTTCATGTAAATAACTTATAGAACAGAAGTAGTTAATTTAGAATTTTTAATTTTAAACTATTAACAAAATGCAGATCTTCAAGTAAATAACTTATAGAACAAAAGTAGTTATTTTAGGGTTTTCATTTTTAAACTATTAACAAAATTCTGATCTTCATGTAAATAACTTATAGAACAGAAGTAGTTAATTTAGAGTTTTTAATTTTAAACTATTAACAAAATTCTGATCTTCAAGTAAATAACTTAAGGAACTAAAGTATTAGTTAGAAGATTTTGATTTTAAATTTCTACAAAATTCTGTTCTTCAAGTAAATAACTTATAGAACAAAAGTAGTTATTTTAGAGTTTTCAATTTTAAACTATTAACAAAATTCTGATCTTCATGTAAATAACTTATAGAACAGAAGTAGTTAATTTGGAGTTTTTAATTTTAAACTATTAACAAAATGCAGATCTTCAAGTAAATAACTTATAGAACAAAAGTAGTTATTTTAGGGTTTTCAATTTTAAACTATTAGCGAAATTCTGATCTTCAAGTAAATAACTTAAAGAACTAAAGTATTAGTTAGAAGATTTTGATTTTACATTGCTACAAAATTCTGTTCTTCAAGTAAATAACTTGTAGAACAAAAGTAGTTATTTTAGAGTTTTCAATTTTAAACTATTAACAATATTTTGATCTTCATGTAAATAACTTATAGAACAGAAGTAGTTAATTTAGAGTTTTTAATTTTAAACTATTAACAAAATGTAAATCTTCAAGTAAATAACTTATAGAACAAAAGTAGTTATTTTAGGGTTTTCAATTTTAAACTATTAGCAAAATTCTGATCTTCAAATAAATAACTTAAGGAACTAAAGTATTAGTTAGAAGATTTTGATTTTAAATTGCTACAAAATTCTGTTCTACAAGTAAATAACTAATAGAACAAAAGTAGTTATTTTAGGGTTTTCAATTTTAAACTATTAACAAAATACTGATCTTCATGTAAATAACTTATAGAACAAAAGTAGTTATTTTAGGGTTTTCAATTTTAAACTATTAACAAAATTCTGATCTTCAAGTAAATAACTTATAGAACAGAAGTAGTTAATTTAGAGTTTTTAATTTTAAACTATTAACAAAATTCTGATCTTCAAGTAAATAACTTAAGGAACTAAAGTATTAGTTAGAAGATTTTAATTTTAAATTGCTACAAAATTCTGTTCTTCAAGTAAATAACTTATAGAACAAAAGTAGTTATTTTAGAGTTTTCAATTTTAAACTATTAACAAAATTCTGATCTTCATGTAAATAACTTATAGAACAGAAGTAGTTAATTTAGAGTTTTTAATTTTAAACTATTAACAAAATGCAGATCTTCAAGTAAATAACTTATAGAACAAAAGTAGTTATTTTAGGGTTTTCATTTTTAAACTATTAACAAAATTCTGATCTACATGTAAATAACTTATAGAACAGAAGTAGTTAATTTAGAGTTTTTAATTTTAAACTATTAACAAAATTCTGATCTTCAAGTAAATAACTTAAGGAACTAAAGTATTAATTAGAAGATTTTGATTTTAAATTTCTACAAAATTCTGTTCTTCAAGTAAATAACTTATAGAACAAAAGTAGTTATTTTAGAGTTTTCAATTTTAAACTATTAACAAAATTCTGATCTTCATGTAAATAACTTATAGAACAGAAGTAGTTAATTTAGAGTTTTTAATTTTAAACTATTAACAAAATGCAGATGTTCAAGTAAATAACTTATAGAACAAAAGTAGTAATTTTAGGGTTTTCAATTTTAAACTATTAGCAAAATTCTGATCTTCAAGTAAATAACTTAAAGAACTAAAGTATTAGTTAGAAGATTTTGATTTTACATTGCTACAAAATTCTGTTCTTCAAGTAAATAACTTGTAGAACAAAAGTAGTTATTTTAGAGTTTTCAATTTTAAACTATTAACAATATTTTGATCTTCATATAAATAACTTATAGAACAGAAGTAGTTAATTTAGAGTTTTTAATTTTAAACTATTAACAAAATGCAAATCTTCAAGTAAATAACTTATAGAACAAAAGTAGTTATTTTGGGGTTTTCAATTTTAAACTATTTGCAAAATTCTGATCTTTAAGTAAATAACTTATAGAACAAAAGTAGTTATTTTAGGGTTTTCAATTTTAAACTATTAGCAAAATTCTGATCTTCAAGTAAATAACTTAAGAAACCAAAGTATTAGTTAGAAGATTTTGATTTTAAATTGCTACAAAATTCTGTTCTACAAGTAAATAACTTATAGAACAAAAGTAGTTATTTTAGGGTTTTCAATTTTAAACTATTAACAAAATACTGATCTTCATGTAAATAACTTATAGAACAAAAGTAGTTATTTTAGGGTTTTCAATTTTAAACTATTAACAAAATTCTGATCTTCAAGTAAATAACTTAAGGAACTAAAGTATTAGTTAGAAGATTTTGATTTTAAATTGCTACAAAATTCTGTTCTACAAGTAAATAACTTATAGAACAAAAGTAGTTATTTTAGAGTTTTCAATTTTAAACTATTAACAATATTCTGATCTTCAAGTAAATAATTTATAGAACAGAAGTAGTTAATTTAGAGTTTTTAATTTTAAACTATTAACAAAATGCAGATCTTCAAGTAAATAACTTATAGAAAAAAGTAGTTATTTTAGGGTTTTCAATTTTAAATTATTAGCAAAATTCTGATCTTCAAGTAAATAACTTATAGAACAGAAGTAGTTAATTTAGAGTTTTTAATTTTAAACTATTAACAAAATGCAGATCTTCAAGTAAATAACTTATAGAACAAAAGTAGTTATTTTAGGGTTTTCAATTTTAAACTATTAACAAAATACTGATCTTCATGTAAATAACTTATTGAACAGAAGTAGTTAATTTAGAGTTTTTAACTTTAAACTATTAACAAAATGCAGATCTTCAAGTAAATAACTTATAGAACAAAAGTAGTTATTTTAGGGTTTTCAATTTTAAACTATTAGCAAAATTCTGATCTTCAAGTAAATAACTTAAACAACTAAAGTATTAGTTAGAAGATTTTGATTTTACATTGCTACAAAATTCTGTTCTTCAAGTAAATAACTTGTAGAACAAAAGTAGTAATTTTAGAGTTTTCAATTTTAAACTATTAACAATATTTTGATCTTCATGTAAATAACTTATAGAACAGAAGTAGTTAATTTAGAGTTTTTAATTTTAAACTATTAACAAAATGCAAATCTTCAAGTAAATAACTTATAGAACAAAAGTAGTTATTTTGGGGTTTTCAATTTTAAACTATTAACAAAATTCTGATCTTCATGTAAATAACTTATAGAACAGAAGTAGTTAATTTAGAGTTTTTAATTTTAAACTATTAACAAAATGCAGATCTTCAAGTAAATAACTTATAGAACAAAAGTAGTAATTTTAGGGTTTTCAATTTTAAACTATTAGCAAAATTCTGATCTTCAAGTAAATAACTTAAAGAACTAAAGTAGTTATTTTAGGGTTTTCAATTTTAAACTATTAACAAAATACTGATCTTCATGTAAATAACTTATAGAACAAAAGTAGTTATTTTAGGGTTTTCAATTTTAAACTATTAACAAAATTCTGATCTTCAAGTAAATAACTTAAAGAACTAAAGTATTAGTTAGAAGATTTTGATTTTACAATGCTACAAAATTCTGTTCTTCAAGTAAATAACTTATAGAACAAAAGTAGTTATTTTCGAGTTTTCAATTTAAAACGATTAGCAAAATTCTGATCTTCAAGTAAATAACTTATAGAACAGAAGTAGTTAATTTAGAGTTTTTAATTTAAAACTATTAACAAAATGCAGATCTTCAAGTAAATAACTTATAGAACAAAAGTAGTTATTTTAGGGTTTTCAATTTTAAACTATTAACAAAATAGTGATCTTCATGTAAATAACTTATAGAACAGAAGTAGTTAATTTAGAGTTTTTAATTTTAAACTATTAACAAAATGCAGATCTGCAAGTAAATAACTTATAGAACAAAAGTAGTTATTTTAGGGTTTTCAATTTAAAACGATTAGCAAAATTCTGATCTTCAAGTAAATAACTTAAAGAACTAAAGTATTAGTTAGAAGATTTTGATTTTACAATGCTACAAAATTCTGTTCTTCAAGTAAATAACTTATAGAACAAAAGTAGTTATTTTCGAGTTTTCAATTTTAAACTATTAACAATATTCTGATCTTCATGTAAATAACTTATAGAACAGAAGTAGTTAATTTAGAGTTTTTAATTTTAAACTATTAACAAAATGCAGATCTTCAAGTAAATAACTTATAGAACAAAAGTAGTTATTTTAGGGTTTTCAATTTTAAACTATTAACAAAATTCTGATCTTCAAGTAAATAACTTAAGGAACTAAAGTATTAGTTAGAAGATTTTGATTTTAAATTGCTACAAAATTCTATTCTTCAAGTAAATAACTTATAGAACAAAAGTAGTTATTTTAGAGTTTTCAATTTTAAACTAACATCATTCTGATCTTCAAGTAAATAACTTATAGAACAGAAGTAGTTAATTTAGAGTTTTTAATGTTAAACTATTAACAAAATGCAAATCTTCAAGTAAATAACTTATAGAACAAAAGTAGTTATTTTAGGGTTTTCAATTTTAATCTATTAACAAAATTCTGATCTTCAAGTAAATAACTTAAGGAACTAAAGTATTAGTTAGAAGATTTTGATTTTAAATTGCTACAAAATTCTGTTCTTCGAGTAAATAACTTATAGAACAAAAGTAGTTATTTTAGAGTTTTCAATTTTAAACTATTAACAAAATTCTGATCTTCATGTAAATAACTTATAGAACAGAAGTAGTTAATTTAGAGTTTTTAATTTTAAACTATTAACAAAATTCTGATCTTCAAGTAAATAACTTAAGGAACTAAAGTATTAGTTAGAAGATTTTAATTATAATTGTTACAAAATTCTGTTCTTCACGTAAATAACTTATAGAACAAAAGTAGTTATTTTAGAGTTTTCAATTTTAAACTATTAACAAAATTCTGATCTTCATGTAAATAACTTATAGAACAGAAGTAGTTAATTTAGAATTTTTAATTTTAAACTATTAACAAAATGCAGATCTTCAAGTAAATAACTTATAGAACAAAAGTAGTTATTTTAGGGTTTTCATTTTTAAACTATTAACAAAATTCTGATCTTCATGTAAATAACTTATAGAACAGAAGTAGTTAATTTAGAGTTTTTAATTTTAAACTATTAACAAAATTCTGATCTTCAAGTAAATAACTTAAGGAACTAAAGTATTAGTTAGAAGATTTTGATTTTAAATTTCTACAAAATTCTGTTCTTCAAGTAAATAACTTATAGAACAAAAGTAGTTATTTTAGAGTTTTCAATTTTAAACTATTAACAAAATTCTGATCTTCATGTAAATAACTTATAGAACAGAAGTAGTTAATTTGGAGTTTTTAATTTTAAACTATTAACAAAATGCAGATCTTCAAGTAAATAACTTATAGAACAAAAGTAGTTATTTTAGGGTTTTCAATTTTAAACTATTAGCAAAATTCTGATCTTCAAGTAAATAACTTAAAGAACTAAAGTATTAGTTAGAAGATTTTGATTTTACATTGCTACAAAATTCTGTTCTTCAAGTAAATAACTTGTAGAACAAAAGTAGTTATTTTAGAGTTTTCAATTTTAAACTATTAACAATATTTTGATCTTCATGTAAATAACTTATAGAACAGAAGTAGTTAATTTAGAGTTTTTAATTTTAAACTATTAACAAAATGTAAATCTTCAAGTAAATAACTTATAGAACAAAAGTAGTTATTTTAGGGTTTTCAATTTTAAACTATTAGCAAAATTCTGATCTTCAAGTAAATAACTTAAGGAACTAAAGTATTAGTTAGAAGATTTTGATTTTAAATTGCTACAAAATTCTGTTCTACAAGTAAATAACTAATAGAACAAAAGTAGTTATTTTAGGGTTTTCAATTTTAAACTATTAACAAAATACTGATCTTCATGTAAATAACTTATAGAACAAAAGTAGTTATTTTAGGGTTTTCAATTTTAAACTATTAACAATATTCTGATCTTCAAGTAAATAACTTATAGAACAGAAGTAGTTAATTTAGAGTTTTTAATTTTAAACTATTAACAAAATGCAGATCTGCAAGTAAATAACTTATAGAACAAAAGTAGTTATTTTAGGGTTTTCAATTTAAAACGATTAGCAAAATTCTGATCTTCAAGTAAATAACTTAAAGAACTAAAGTATTAGTTAGAAGATTTTGATTTTACAATGCTACAAAATTCTGTTCTTCAAGTAAATAACTTATAGAACAAAAGTAGTTATTTTCGAGTTTTCAATTTTAAACTATTAACAATATTCTGATCTTCATGTAAATAACTTATAGAACAGAAGTAGTTAATTTAGAGTTTTTAATTTTAAACTATTAACAAAATGCAGATCTTCAAGTAAATAACTTATAGAACAAAAGTAGTTATTTTAGGGTTTTCAATTTTAAACTATGCACAAAATTCTGATCTTCAAGTAAATAACTTAAGGAACTAAAGTATTAGTTAGAAGATTTTGATTTTAAATTGCTACAAAATTCTATTCTTCAAGTAAATAACTTATAGAACAAAAGTAGTTATTTTAGAGTTTTCAATTTTAAACTAACATCATTCTGATCTTCAAGTAAATAACTTATAGAACAGAAGTAGTTAATTTAGAGTTTTTAATGTTAAACTATTAACAAAATGCAAATCTTCAAGTAAATAACTTATAGAACAAAAGTAGTTATTTTAGGGTTTTCAATTTTAATCTATTAACAAAATTGTGATCTTCAAGTAAATAACTTAAGGAACTAAAGTATTAGTTAGAAGATTTTGATTTTAAATTGCTACAAAATTCTGTTCTTCAAGTAAATAACTTATAGAACAAAAGTAGTTATTTTAGAGTTTTCAATTTTAAACTATTAACAAAATTCTGATCTTCATGTAAATAACTTATAGAACAGAAGTAGTTAATTTAGAGTTTTTAATTTTAAACTATTAACAAAATTCTGATCTTCAAGTAAATAACTTAAGGAACTAAAGTATTAGTTAGAAGATTTTAATTATAATTGTTACAAAATTCTGTTCTTCAAGTAAATAACTTATAGAACAAAAGTAGTTATTTTATAGTTTTCAATTTTAAACTATTAACAAAATTCTGATCTTCATGTAAATAACTTATAGAACAGAAGTAGTTAATTTAGAATTTTTAATTTTAAACTATTAACAAAATGCAGATCTTCAAGTTAATAACTTATAGAACAAAAGTAGTTATTTTAGGGTTTTCATTTTTAAACTATTAACAAAATTCTGATCTTCATGTAAATAACTTATAGAACAGAAGTAGTTAATTTAGAGTTTTTAATTTTAAACTATTAACAAAATTCTGATCTTCAAGTAAATAACTTAAGGAACTAAAGTATTAGTTAGAAGATTTTGATTTTAAATTTCTACAAAATTCTGTTCTTCAAGTAAATAACTTATAGAACAAAAGTAGTTATTTTAGAGTTTTCAATTTTAAACTATTAACAAAATTCTGATCTTCATGTAAATAACTTATAGAACAGAAGTAGTTAATTTGGAGTTTTTAATTTTAAACTATTAACAAAATGCAGATCTTCAAGTAAATAACTTATAGAACAAAAGTAGTTATTTTAGGGTTTTCAATTTTAAACTATTAGCGAAATTCTGATCTTCAAGTAAATAACTTAAAGAACTAAAGTATTAGTTAGAAGATTTTGATTTTACATTGCTACAAAATTCTGTTCTTCAAGTAAATAACTTGTAGAACAAAAGTAGTTATTTTAGAGTTTTCAATTTTAAACTATTAACAATATTTTGATCTTCATGTAAATAACTTATAGAACAGAAGTAGTTAATTTAGAGTTTTTAATTTTAAACTATTAACAAAATGTAAATCTTCAAGTAAATAACTTATAGAACAAAAGTAGTTATTTTAGGGTTTTCAATTTTAAACTATTAGCAAAATTCTGATCTTCAAGTAAATAACTTAAGGAACTAAAGTATTAGTTAGAAGATTTTGATTTTAAATTGCTACAAAATTCTGTTCTACAAGTAAATAACTAATAGAACAAAAGTAGTTATTTTAGGGTTTTCAATTTTAAACTATTAACAAAATACTGATCTTCATGTAAATAACTTATAGAACAAAAGTAGTTATTTTAGGGTTTTCAATTTTAAACTATTAACAAAATTCTGATCTTCAAGTAAATAACTTAAGGAACTAAAGTATTAGTTAGAAGATTTTGATTTTAAATTGCTACAAAATTCTGTTCTACAAGTAAATAACTTATAGAACAAAAGTAGTTATTTTAGAATTTTCAATTTTAAACTATTAACAATATTCTGATCTTCAAGTAAATAACTTATAGAACAGAAGTAGTTAATTTAGAGTTTTTAATTTTAAACTGTTAACAAAATGCAGATCTTCAAGTAAATAACTTATAGAACAAAAGTAGTTATTTTAGAGTTTTCAATTTTAAACTATTAACAATATTCTGATCTTCAAGTGAATAACTTATAGAACAGAAGTAGTTAATTTAGAGTTTTTAATTTTAAACTATTAACAAAATGCAGATCTTCAAGTAAATAACTTATAGAACAAAAGTATAGTTAATTTAAAGTTTTTAATTTTAAACTATTAACAAAATTCTGTTCTTCAAGTAAATATCTTATAGAACAAAAGTAGTTATTTTAGAGTTTTCAATTTCAAACTATTAACAAAATTCTGATCTTCAAGTAAATAACTTATAGAACAGAAGTAGTTAATTTAGAGTTTTTAATTTTAAACTACTAACAAAATGCAGATCTTCAAGCAAATAACTTATAGAACAAAATTAGTTATTTTAGGGTTTTCAATTTTAAACTATTATAAAATTCTGATCTTCAAGAAAATAACTTAAAGAACTAAAGTATTAGTTAGAAGATTTTGACTTTACATTGCTACAAAATTCTGTTCTTCAAGTAAATAACCTATAGAACAAAAGTAGTTATTTTAGGGTTTTCAATTTTAAACTATTAACAAAATTCTGATCTTCAAGTAAATAACTTAAGGAACTAAAGTATTAGTAAGAAGATTTTGATTTTAAATTGCTACAAAATTCTGTTCTACAAGTAAATAACTTATAGAACTAAAGTAGTTATTTTAGAGTTTTCAATTTTAAACTATTAACAATATTCTGATCTTCAAGTAAATAACTTATAGAACAAAAGTAGTTATTTTAGGGTTTTCAATTTTAAACTATTAACAAAATTCTGATCTTCAAGTAAATAACTTAAGGAACTAAAGTATTAGTTAGAAGATTTTGATTTTAAATTGCTACAAAATTCTGTTCTACAAGTAAATAACTTATAGAACAAAAGTAGTTATTTTAGAGTTTTCAATTTTAAACTATTAACAATATTCTGATCTTCAAGTAAATAACTTATAGAACAGAAGTAGTTAATTTAGAGTTTTTAATTTAAAACTATTAACAAAAAGCAGATCTTCAAGTAAATAACTTATAGAACAAAAGTAGTTATTTTAGGGTTTTCAATTTTAAACTATTAACAAAATACTGATCTTCATGTAAATAACTTATAGAACAGAAGTAGTTAATTTAGAGTTTTTAATTTTAAACTATTAACAAAATGCAGATCTGCAAGTAAATAACTTATAGAACAAAAGTAGTTATTTTCGAGTTATCAATTTTAAACTATTAACAATATTCTGATCTTCATGTAAATAACTTATAGAACAGAAGTAGTTAATTTAGAGTTTTTAATTTTAAACTATTAACAAAATGTAAATCTTCAAGTAAATAACTTATAGAACAAAAGTAGTTATTTTAGGGTTTTCAATTTTAAACTATTAGCAAAATTCTGATCTTCAAGTAAATAACTTAAGGAACTCAAGTATTAGTTAGAAGATTTTGATTTTAAATTGCTACAAAATTCTGTTCTACAAGTAAATAACTAATAGAACAAAAGTAGTTATTTTAGGGTTTTCAATTTTAAACTATTAACAAAATACTGATCTTCATGTAAATAACTTATAGAACAAAAGTAGTTATTTTAGGGTTTGCAATTTTAAACTATTAACAAAATTCTGATCTTCAAGTAAATAACTTAAGGAACTAAAGTATTAGTTAGAAGATTTTGATTTTAAATTGCTACAATATTCTGTTCTACAAGTAAATAACTTATAGAACAAAAGTAGTTATTTTAGAATTTTCAATTTTAAACTATTAACAATATTCTGATCTTCAAGTAAATAACTTATAGAACAGAAGTAGTTAATTTAGAGTTTTTAATTTTAAACTGTTAACAAAATGCAGATCTTCAAGTAAATAACTTATAGAACAAAAGTAGTTATTTTAGAGTTTTCAATTTTAAACTATTAACAAAATACTGATCTTCATGTAAATAACTTAAAGAACTAAAGTATTAGTTTGAAGACTTCGATTTTAAATTGTCTACAAATTTCTTTTCTTTAAGTAAATAACTAAAAGAACAAAAGTAGTTAGATTATAGCTTTAATTTTAAACTATTAACAAAATGCAGATCTTCAAGTAAATAACTTATAGAAAAAAGTAGTTATTTTAGGGCTTTCAATTTTAAACTATTAGCAAAATTCTGATCTTCATGTAAATAACTTATAGAACAGAAGTAGTTAATTTAGAGTTTTTAATTTTAAACTATTAACAAAATGCAGATCTTCAAGTAAATAACTTATAGAACAAAAGTAGTTAATTTAGAGTTTTCAATTTTAAACTATTAACAATATTCTGATCTTCAAGTGAATAACTTATAGAACAGAAGTAGTTAATTTAGAGTTTTTAATTTTAAACTATTAACAAAATGCAGATCTTCAAGTAAATAACTTATAGAACAAAAGTATAGTTAATTTAAAGTTTTTAATTTTAAACTATTAACAAAATTCTGTTCTTCAAGTAAATATCTTATAGAACAAAAGTAGTTATTTTAGAGTTTTCAATTTTAAACTATTAACAAAATTCTGATCTTCAAGTAAATAACTTATAGAACAGAAGTAGTTAATTTAGAGTTTTTAATTTTAAACTACTAACAAAATGCAGATCTTCAAGCAAATAACTTATAGAACAAAATTAGTTATTTTAGGGATTTCAATTTTAAACTATTATAAAATTCTGATCTTCAAGTAAATAACTTAAGGAACTAAAGTATTAGTTAGAAGATTTTGATTTTAAATTGCTACAAAATTCTGTTCTACAAGTAAATAACTTATAGAACTAAAGTAGTTATTTTAGAGTTTTCAATTTTAAACTATTAACAATATTCTGATCTTCAAGTAAATAACTTATAGAACAAAAGTAGTTATTTTAGGGTTTTCAATTTTAAACTATTAACAAAATTCTGATCTTCAAGTAAATAACTTAAGGAACTAAAGTATTAGTTAGAAGATTTTGATTTTAAATTGCTACAAAATTCTGTTCTACAAGTAAATAACTTATAGAACAAAAGTAGTTATTTTAGGGTTTTCAATTTTAAAATATTAACAAAATACTGATCTTCATGTAAATAACTTATAGAACAAAAGTAGTTATTTTAGGGTTTTCAATTTTAATCTATTAACAAAATTCTGATCTTCAAGTAAATAACTTAAGGAACTAAAGTATTAGTTAGAAGATTTTGATTTTAAATTGCTACAAAATTCTGTTCTACAAGTAAATAACTTATAGAACAAAAGTAGTTATTTTAGAGTTTTCAATTTTAAACTATTAACAATATTCTGATCTTCAAGTAAATAACTTATAGAACAGAAGTAGTTAATTTAGAGTTTTTAATTTAAAACTATTAACAAAATGCAGATCTTCAAGTAAATAACTTATAGAACAAAAGTAGTTATTTTAGGGTTTTCAATTTTAAACTATTAACAAAATACTGATCTTCATGTAAATAACTTATAGAACAGAAGTAGTTAATTTAGAGTTTTTAATTTTAAACTATTAACAAAATGCAGATCTGCAAGTAAATAACTTATAGAACAAAAGTAGTTATTTTCGAGTTATCAATTTTAAACTATTAACAATATTCTGATCTTCATGTAAATAACTTATAGAACAGAAGTAGTTAATTTAGAGTTTTTAATTTTAAACTATTAACAAAATGCAGATCTTCAAGTAAATAACTTATAGAACAAAAGTAGTTATTTTAGGGTTTTCAATTTTAAACTATTAACAAAATTCTGATCTTCAAGTAAATAACTTAAGGAACTAAAGTATTAGTTAGAAGATTTTGATTTTAAATTGCTACAAAATTCTGTTCTTCAAGTAAATAACTTATAGAACAAAAGTAGTTATTTTAGAGTTTTCAATTTTAAACTATTAACATCATTCTGATCTTCAAGTAAATAACTTATAGAACAGAAGTAGTTAATTTATAGTTTTTAATGTTAAACTATTAACAAAATGCAAATCTTCAAGTAAATAACTTATAGAACAAAAGTAGTTATTTTAGGGTTTTCAATTTTAATCTATTAACAAAATTCTGATCTTCAAGTAAATAACTTAAGGAACTAAAGTATTAGCCAGAAGATTTTGATTTTAAATTGCTACAAAATTCTGTTCTTCAAGTAAATAAATTATAGAACAAAAGTAGTTATTTTAGAGTTTTCAATTTTAAACTATTAACAAAATTCTGATCTTCATGTAAATAACTTATAGAACAGAAGTAGTTAATTTAGAGTTTTTAATTTTAAACTATTAACAAAATGCAGATCTTCAAGTAAATAACTTAAGGAACTAAAGTATTAGTTAGAAGATTTTGATTTTAAATTGCTACAAAATTCTGTTCTACAAGTAAATAACTTATAGAACAAAAGTAGTTATTTTAGGGTTTTCAATTTTAAAATAATAACAAAATACTGATCTTCATGTAAATAACTTATAGAACAAAAGTAGTTATTTTAGGGTTTTCAATTTTAAACTATTAACAAAATTCTGATCTTCAAGAAAATAACTTAAAGAACTAAAGTATTAGTTAAGATTTTGACTTTACATTGCTACAAAATTCTGTTCTTCAAGTAAATAACCTATAGAACAAAAGTAGTTATTTTAGGGTTTTCAATTTTAAACTATTAACAAAATTCTGATCTTCAAGTAAATAACTTAAGGAACTAAAGTATTAGTTAGAAGATTTTGATTTTAAATTGCTACAAAATTCTGTTCTACAAGTAAATAACTTATAGAACTAAAGTAGTTATTTTAGAGTTTTCAATTTTAAACTATTAACAATATTCTGATCTTCAAGTAAATAACTTATAGAACAAAAGTAGTTATTTTAGGGTTTTCAATTTTAAACTATTAACAAAATTCTGATCTTCAAGTAAATAACTTAAGGAACTAAAGTATTAGTTAGAAGATTTTGATTTTAAATTGCTACAAAATTCTGTTCTACAAGTAAATAACTTATAGAACAAAAGTAGTTATTTTAGGGTTTTCAATTTTAAAATATTAACAAAATACTGATCTTCATGTAAATAACTTATAGAACAAAAGTAGTTATTTTAGGGTTTTCAATTTTAAACTATTAACAAAATTCTGATCTTCAAGTAAATAACTTAAGGAACTAAAGTATTAGTTAGAAGATTTTGATTTTAAATTGCTACAAAATTCTGTTCTACAAGTAAATAACTTATAGAACAAAAGTAGTTATTAAAATTATTAGATTTTTGTTGAGGTTTAGGTCTTTATTTTAACAAGCTATGTTGTCAACAATAATTTATAATTTAAAAGTAGTTATTTTAGAGTTTTCAATTTTAAACTATTAACAATATTCTGATCTTCAAGTAAATAACTTATAGAACAGAAGTAGTTAATTTAGAGTTTTTAATTTAAAACTATTAACAAAATGCAGATCTTCAAGTAAATAACTTATAGAACAAAAGTAGTTATTTTAGGGTTTTCAATTTTAAACTATTAACAAAATACTGATCTTCATGTAAATAACTTATAGAACAGAAGTAGTTAATTTAGGGTTTTTAATTTTAAACTATTAACAAAATGCAGATCTGCAAGTAAATAACTTATAGAACAAAAGTAGTTATTTTCGAGTTATCAATTTTAAACTATTAACAATATTCTGATCTTCATGTAAATAACTTATAGAACAGAAGTAGTTAATTTAGAGTTTTTAATTTTAAACTATTAACAAAATGCAGATCTTCAAGTAAATAACTTATAGAACAAAAGTAGTTATTTTAGGGTTTTCAATTTTAAACTATTAACAAAATTCTGATCTTCAAGTAAATAACTTAAGGAACTAAAGTATTAGTTAGAAGATTTTGATTTTAAATTGCTACAAAATTCTGTTCTTCAAGTAAATAACTTATAGAACAAAAGTAGTTATTTTAGAGTTTTCAATTTTAAACTATTAACATCATTCTGATCTTCAAGTAAATAACTTATAGAACAGAAGTAGTTAATTTAGAGTTTTTAATGTTAAACTATTAACAAAATGCAAATCTTCAAGTAAATAACTTATAGAACAAAAGTAGTTATTTTAGGGTTTTCAATTTTAATCTATTAACAAAATTCTGATCTTCAAGTAAATAACTTAAGGAACTAAAGTATTAGTTAGAAGTTTTTAATTTTAAATTGCTACAAAATTCTGTTCTTCAAGTAAATAACTTATAGAACAAAAGTAGTTATTTTAGAGTTTTCAATTTTAAACTATTAACAAAATTCTGATCTTCATGTAAATAACTTATAGAACAGAAGTAGTTAATTTAGAGTTTTTAATTTTAAACTATTAACAAAATGCAGATCTTCAAGTAAATAACTTATAGAACAAAAGTAGTTATTTTATGGTTTTCATTTTTAAACTATTAACAAAATTCTGATCTTCATGTAAATAACTTATAGAACAGAAGTAGTTAATTTAGAGTTTTTAATTTTTTAACTATTAACAAAATTCTGATCTTCAAGTAAATAACTTATAGAACAAAAGTAGTTATTTTAGGGTTTTCATTTTTAAACTATTAACAAAATGCAGATCTTCAAGTAAATAACTTATAGAACAAAAGTAGTTATTTTAGGGTTTTCAATTTTAAACTATTAGCAAAATTCTAATCTTCTAGTAAATAACTTAAAGAACTAAAGTATTAGTTAGAAGATTTTGATTTTACATTGCTACAAAATTCTGTTCTTCAAGTAAATAACTTATAAAACAAAAGTAGTTATTTTAGAGTTTTCAATTTTAAACTATTAACAGTATTCTGATCTTCAAGTAAATAACTTATAGAACAGAAGTAGTTAATTTAGAGTTTTTAATTTTAAACTATTAACAAAATGCAGATCTTCAAGTAAATAACTTATAGAACAAAAGTAGTTATTTTAGGGTTTTCAATTTTAAACTATTAACAAAATTCTGATCTTCAAGTAAATAACTTAAGGAACTAAAGTATTAGTTAGAAGATTTTGATTTTAAATTGCTACAAAATTCTGTTCTTCAAGTAAATAACTTATAGAACAAAAGTAGTTATTTTAGAGTTTTCAATTTTAAACTATTAACATCATTCTGATCTTCAAGTAAATAACTTATAGAACAGAAGTAGTTAATTTATAGTTTTTAATGTTAAACTATTAACAAAATGCAAATCTTCAAGTAAATAACTTATAGAACAAAAATAGTTATTTTAGGGTTTTCAATTTTAATCTATTAACAAAATTCTGATCTTCAAGTAAATAACTTAAGGAACTAAAGTATTAGTCAGAAGATTTTGATTTTAAATTGCTACAAAATTCTGTTCTTCAAGTAAATAAATTATAGAACAAAAGTAGTTATTTTAGAGTTTTCAATTTTAAACTATTAACAAAATTCTGATCTTCATGTAAATAACTAATAGAACAGAAGTAGTTAATTTAGAGTTTTTAATTTTAAACTATTAACAAAATGCAGATCTTCAAGTAAATAACTTAAGGAACTAAAGTATTAGTTAGAAGATTTTGATTTTAAATTGCTACAAAATTATGTTCTACAAGTAAATAACTTATAGAACAAAAGTAGTTATTTTAGGGTTTTCAATTTTAAAATAATAACAAAATACTGATCTTCATGTAAATAACTTATAGAACAAAAGTAGTTATTTTAGGGTTTTCAATTTTAAACTATTAACAAAATTCTGATCTTCAAGAAAATAACTTAAAGAACTAAAGTATTAGTTAGAAGATTTTGACTTTACATTGCTACAAAATTCTGTTCTTCAAGTAAATAACCTATAGAACAAAAGTAGTTATTTTAGGGTTTTCAATTTTAAACTATTAACAAAATTCTGATCTTCAAGTAAATAACTTAAGGAACTAAAGTATTAGTTAGAAGATTTTGATTTTAAATTGCTACAAAATTCTGTTCTACAAGTAAATAACTTATAGAACTAAAGTAGTTATTTTAGAGTTTTCAATTTTAAACTATTAACAATATTCTGATCTTCAAGTAAATAACTTATAGAACAAAAGTAGTTATTTTAGGGTTTTCAATTTTAAACTATTAACAAAATTCTGATCTTCAAGTAAATAACTTAAGGAACTAAAGTATTAGTTAGAAGATTTTGATTTTAAATTGCTACAAAATTCTGTTCTACAAGTAAATAACTTATAGAACAAAAGTAGTTATTTTAGGGTTTTCAATTTTAAAATATTAACAAAATACTGATCTTCATGTAAATAACTTATAGAACAAAAGTAGTTATTTTAGGGTTTTCAATTTTAAACTATTAACAAAATTCTGATCTTCAAGTAAATAACTTAAGGAACTAAAGTATTAGTTAGAAGATTTTGATTTTAAATTGCTACAAAATTCTGTTCTACAAGTAAATAACTTATAGAACAAAAGTAGTTATTTTAGAGTTTTCAATTTTAAACTATTAATAATATTCTGATCTTCAAGTAAATAACTTATAGAACAGAAGTAGTTAATTTAGAGTTTTTAATTTAAAACTATTAACAAAATGCAGATCTTCAAGTAAATAACTTATAGAACAAAAGTAGTTATTTTAGGGTTTTCAATTTTAAACTATTAACAAAATACTGATCTTCATGTAAATAACTTATAGAACAGAAGTAGTTAATTTAGAGTTTTTAATTTTAAACTATTAACAAAATGCAGATCTGCAAGTAAATAACTTATAGAACAAAAGTAGTTATTTTAGGGTTTTCATTTTTAAACTATTAACAAAATTCTGATCTTCATGTAAATAACTTATAGAACAGAAGTAGTTAATTTAGAGTTTTTAATTTTTTAACTATTAACAAAATTCTGATCTTCAAGTAAATAACTTATAGAACAAAAGTAGTTATTTTAGGGTTTTCATTTTTAAACTATTAACAAAATGCAGATCTTCAAGTAAATAACTTATAGAACAAAAGTAGTTATTTTAGGGTTTTCAATTTTAAACTATTAGCAAAATTCTAATCTTCTAGTAAATAACTTAAAGAACTAAAGTATTAGTTAGAAGATTTTGATTTTACATTGCTACAAAATTCTGTTCTTCAAGTAAATAACTTATAAAACAAAAGTAGATATTTTATTGTTTTCAATTTTAAACTATTAACAGTATTCTGATCTTCAAGTAAATAACTTATAGAACAGAAGTAGTTAATTTAGAGTTTTTAATTTTAAACTATTAACAAAATGCAGATCTTCAAGTAAATAACTTATAGAAAAAAAGTAGTTATTTTAGAGTTTTCAATTTTAAACTATTAACAAAATTCTGATCTTCAAGTAAATAACTTATAGAACAGAAGTAGTTAATTTAGAGTTTTTAATTTTAAACTATTAACAACATTCTGATCTTCAAGTAAATAACTTATAGAACAGAAGTAGTTAATTTAGAGTTTTTAATTTTAAACTATTAACAAAATCCAGATCTTCAAGTAAATAACTTATAGAACAAAAATAGTTATTTTAGGGTTTTCAATTTTAAACTATTAACAAAATTCTGATCTTCAAGTAAATAACTTAAAGAACTAAAGTATTCGTTTGAAGACTTCGATTTTAAATTGTCTACAAATTTCTGATCTTTAAGTAAATAACTAAAAGAACAAAAGTAGTTAGATTATAGCTTTAATTTTAAACTATTAACAAAATGCAGATCTTCAAGTAAATAACTTATAGAACAAAAGTAGTTATTTTAGGGTTTTCAATTTTAAACTATTAGCAAAATTCTGATCTTCATGTAAATAACTTAAAGAACTAAAGTATTAGTTAGAAGATTTTGATTTTACATTGCTACAAAATTCTGTTCTTCAAGTAAATAACTTATAGAACAAAAGTAGTTATTTTAGAGTTTTCAATTTTGAACTATTAACAGTATTCTGATCTTCAAGTAATTAACTTATAGAACAGAAGTAGTTAATTTAGAGTTTTTAATTTTAAACTATTAACAAAATGCAGATCTTTAAGTAAATAACTTATAGAACAAAAGCAGTTATTTTAGGGTTTTCAATTTTAAACTATTAACAAAATTCTGATCTTCATGTAAATAACTTATAGAACAGAAGTAGTTAATTTAGAGTTTTTAATTTTAAACTATTAACAAAATGCAGATCTTCAAGTAAATAACTTATAGAACAAAAGTAGTTATTTTAGGGTTTTCAATTTTAAACTATTAACAAAATTCTGATCTTCATGTAAATAACTTATAGAACAGAAGTAGTTAATTTATTAATTAGTTAATTAAGTAAATAACTTAAGGAACTAAAGTATTAGTTAGAAGATTTTGATTTTAAATTGTTACAAAATTCTGTTCTTCAAGTAAATAACTTATATAAATATAATATCAGTAATGAGCTAAGTTAACAATAAATCAAACAATAAATAAATAAATATTAGTTTGATTTATTGTTAACTTAGCTCATTACTGATATTATATTTATATAAATTTTCAAGAGCTAATAATTCTAATTATTTATTAAATAACTTATAGAACAAAAGTAGTTATTTTAGAGTTTTCAATTTTAAACTATTAACAAAATTCTGATCTTCAAGTAAATAACTTAAAGAACTAAAGTATTAGTTTGAAGATCTCGATTTTAAATTGTCTACTTTCTGTTCTTTAATTAAAAAACTAAAAGAACAAAAGTAGTTAGTTTATAGCTTTAATTTGAAACTATTAACAAAATAGTGATTTTCAAATAAATAACTTATAGACCAGAAGTAGTTAACTTAGAGTTTTTAATTTTAAACTATTAACAAAATGCTGATTTTCAAGTAAATAACTTATAGAACAGAAGTAGTTAATTTAGAGTTTTTAATTTTAAACTAATAACAAAATGCAGTTCTTCAAGTAAATAACTTATAGAACAAAAGTAATTATTTTAGGGTTTTCAATTTTAAACTATTAACAATATTCTGATCTTCAAGTAAATAACTTATAGAACAAAAGTGGTTAATTTAGAGTTTTTAATTTTAAACTATTAACAAAATGCAGATCTTCAAGTAAATAACTTATAGAACAAAAATAGTTATTTTAGGTTTTTCAATTTTAAACTATTAACAAAATTCTGATCTTCAAGTAAATAACTTAAAGAACTAAAGTATTAGTTTGAAGATCTCGATTTTAAATTGTCTACAAATTTCTGTTCTTTAAGTAAAAAACTAAAAGAACAAAAGTAGTTAGTTTATAGCTTTAATTTGAAACTATTAACAAAATAGTGATTTTCAAATAAATAACTTATAGAACAGAAGTAGTTAATTTAGAGCTTTTAATGTTAAACTATTAACAAAATGCAAATCTTCAAGTAAATATAGAACAGATTCTGATATAGAACAGATTCTGGTCTTCAAGTAAATAACTTAAAGAACTAAAGTATTAGTTAGAAGATTTTGATTTTACATTGCTACAAAATTCTGTTCTTCAAGTAAATAACTGATAGAACAAAAGTAGTTATTTTAGAGTTTTCAATTTTGAACTATTAACAGTATTCTGATCTTCAAGTAATTAACTTATAGAACAGAAGTAGTTAATTTAGAGTTTTTAATTTTAAACTATTAACAAAATGCAGATCTTTAAGTAAATAACTTATAGAACAAAAGTAGTTATTTTAGGGTTTTCAATTTTAAACTATTAACAAAATTCTGATCTTCATGTAAATAACTTATAGAACAGAAGTAGTTAATTTAGAGTTTTTAATTTTAAACTATTAACAGTATTCTGATCTTCAAGTAAATAACTTATAGAACAAAAGTAGTTATTTTAGGGTTTTCAATTTTAAACTATTAACAAAATTCTGATCTTCATGTAAATAACTTATAGAACAGAAGTAGTTAATTTATTAATTAGTTAATTAAGTAAATAACTTAAGGAACTAAAGTATTAGTTAGAAGATTTTGATTTTAAATTGCTACAAAATTCTGTTCTTCAAGTAAATAACTTATATAAATATAATATCAGTAATGAGCTAAGTTAACAATAAATCAAACAATAAATTAATAAATATTAGTTTGATTTATTGTTAACTTAGCTCATTACTGATATTATATTTATATAAATTTTCAAGAGCTAATAATTCTAATTATTTATTAAATAACTTATAGAACAAAAGTAGTTATTTTAGAGTTTTCAATTTTAAACTATTAACAAAATTCTGATCTTCAAGTAAATAACTTAAAGAACTAAAGTATTAGTTTGAAGATCTCGATTTTAAATTGTCTACAAATTTCTGTTCTTTAAGTAAAAAACTAAAAGAACAAAAGTAGTTAGTTTATAGCTTTAATTTGAAACTATTAACAAAATAGTGATTTTCAAATAAATAACTTATAGAACAGAAGTAGTTAATTTAGAGTTTTTAATGTTAAACTATTAACAAAATGCAAATCTTCAAGTAAATATAGAACAGATTCTGATATAGAACAGATTCTGGTCTTCAAGTAAATAACTTAAAGAACTAAAGTATTAGTTTGAAGACTTCGATTTTAAATTGTCTACAATTTTCTGTTCTTTAAGTAAATAACTAAAAGAACAAAAGTAGTTAGTTTATAGCTTTAATTTTAAACTATTAACAAAATGCAGATCTTCAAGTAAATAACTTATAGAACAAAAGTAGTTATATTCGAGTTATCAATTTTAAACTATTAACAATATTCTGATCTTCATGTAAATAACTTATAGAACAGAAGTAGTTAATTTAGAGTTTTTAATTTTACACTATTAACAAAATGCAGATCTTCAAGTAAATAACTTATAGAACAAAAGTAGTTATTTTAGGGTTTTCAATTTTAAACTATTAACAAAATTCTGATCTTCAAGTAAATAACTTAAGGAACTAAAGTATTAGTTAGAAGATTTTGATTTTAAATTGCTACAAAATTCTGTTCTTCAAGTAAATAACTTATAGAACAAAAGTAGTTATTTTAGAGTTTTCAATTTTAAACTATTAACATCATTCTGATCTTCAAGTAAATAACTTATAGAACAGAAGTAGTTAATTTAGAGTTTTTAATGTTAAACTATTAACAAAATGCAAATCTTCAAGTAAATAACTTATAGAACAAAAGTAGTTATTTTAGGGTTTTCAATTTTAATCTATTAACAAAATTCTGATCTTCAAGTAAATAACTTAAGGAACTAAAGTATTAGTTAGAAGATTTTAATTTTAAATTGCTACAAAATTCTGTTCTTCAAGTAAATAACTTATAGAACAAAAGTAGTTATTTTAGAGTTTTCAATTTTAAACTATTAACAAAATTCTGATCTTCATGTAAATAACTTATAGAACAGAAGTAGTTAATTTAGAGTTTTTAATTTTAAACTATTAACAAAATGCAGATCTTCAAGTAAATAACTTATAGAACAAAAGTAGTTATTTTATGGTTTTCATTTTTAAACTATTAACAAAATTCTGATCTTCATGTAAATAACTTATAGAACAGAAGTAGTTAATTTAGAGTTTTTAATTTTTTAACTATTAACAAAATTCTGATCTTCAAGTAAATAACTTATAGAACAAAAGTAGTTATTTTAGGGTTTTCATTTTTAAACTATTAACAAAATGCAGATCTTCAAGTAAATAACTTATAGAACAAAAGTAGTTATTTTAGGGTTTTCTATTTTAAACTATTAGCAAAAATCTAATCTTCTAGTAAATAACTTAAAGAACTAAAGTATTAGTTAGAAGATTTTGATTTTACATTGCTACAAAATTCTGTTCTTCAAGTAAATAACTTATAAAACAAAAGTAGTTATTTTAGAGTTTTCAATTTTAAACTATTAACAGTATTCTGATCTTCAAGTAAATAACTTATAGAACAGAAGTAGTTAATTTAGAGTTTTTAATTTTAAACTATTAACAAAATGCAGATCTTCAAGTAAATAACTTATAGAACAAAAGTAGTTATTTTAGGGTTTTCAATTTTAAACTATTAACAAAATTCTGATCTTCAAGTAAATAACTTAAGGAACTAAAGTATTAGTTAGAAGATTTTGATTTTAAATTGCTACAAAATTCTGTTCTTCAAGTAAATAACTTATAGAACAAAAGTAGTTATTTTAGAGTTTTCAATTTTAAACTATTAACATCATTCTGATCTTCAAGTAAATAACTTATAGAACAGAAGTAGTTAATTTATAGTTTTTAATGTTAAACTATTAACAAAATGCAAATCTTCAAGTAAATAACTTATAGAACAAAAGTAGTTATTTTAGGGTTTTCAATTTTAATCTATTAACAAAATTCTGATCTTCAAGTAAATAACTTAAGGAACTAAAGTATTAGTCAGAAGATTTTGATTTTAAATTGCTACAAAATTCTGTTCTTCAAGTAAATAAATTATAGAACAAAAGTAGTTATTTTAGAGTTTTCAATTTTAAACTATTAACAAAATTCTGATCTTCATGTAAATAACTTATAGAACAGAAGTAGTTAATTTAGAGTTTTTAATTTTAAACTATTAACAAAATGCAGATCTTCAAGTAAATAACTTAAGGAACTAAAGTATTAGTTAGAAGATTTTGATTTTAAATTGCTACAAAATTCTGTTCTACAAGTAAATAACTTATAGAACAAAAGTAGTTATTTTAGGGTTTTCAATTTTAAAATAATAACAAAATACTGATCTTCATGTAAATAACTTATAGAACAAAAGTAGTTATTTTAGGGTTTTCAATTTTAAACTATTAACAAAATTCTGATCTTCAAGAAAATAACTTAAAGAACTAAAGTATTAGTTAGAAGATTTTGACTTTACATTGCTACAAAATTCTGTTCTTCAAGTAAATAACCTATAGAACAAAAGTAGTTATTTTAGGGTTTTCAATTTTAAACTATTAACAAAATTCTGATCTTCAAGTAAATAACTTAAGGAACTAAAGTATTAGTTAGAAGATTTTGATTTTAAATTGCTACAAAATTCTGTTCTACAAGTAAATAACTTATAGAACTAAAGTAGTTATTTTAGAGTTTTCAATTTTAAACTATTAACAATATTCTGATCTTCAAGTAAATAACTTATAGAACAAAAGTAGTTATTTTAGGGTTTTCAATTTTAAACTATTAACAAAATTCTGATCTTCAAGTAAATAACTTAAGGAACTAAAGTATTAGTTAGAAGATTTTGATTTTAAATTGCTACAAAATTCTGTTCTACAAGTAAATAACTTATAGAACAAAAGTAGTTATTTTAGGGTTTTCAATTTTAAAATATTAACAAAATACTGATCTTCATGTAAATAACTTATAGAACAAAAGTAGTTATTTTAGGGTTTTCAATTTTAAACTATTAACAAAATTCTGATCTTCAAGTAAATAACTTAAGGAACTAAAGTATTAGTTAGAAGATTTTGATTTTAAATTGCTACAAAATTCTGTTCTACAAGTAAATAACTTATAGAACAAAAGTAGTTAATTTAGAGTTTTTAATTTAAAACTATTAACAAAATGCAGATCTTCAAGTAAATAACTTATAGAACAAAAGTAGTTATTTTAGGGTTTTCAATTTTAAACTATTAACAAAATACTGATCTTCATGTAAATAACTTATAGAACAGAAGTAGTTAATTTAGAGTTTTTAATTTTAAACTATTAACAAAATGCAGATCTGCAAGTAAATAACTTATAGAACAAAAGTAGTTATTTTAGAGTTATCAATTTTAAACTATTAACAAAATTCTGATCTTCAAGTAAATAACTTAAGGAACTAAAGTATTAGTTAGAAGATTTTGATTTTAAATTGCTACAAAATTCTGTTCTTCAAGTAAATAACTTATAGAACAAAAGTAGTTATTTTAGAGTTTTCAATTTTAAACTATTAACATCATTCTGATCTTCAAGTAAATAACTTATAGAACAGAAGTAGTTAATTTAGAGTTTTTAATGTTAAACTATTAACAAAATGCAAATCTTCAAGTAAATAACTTATAGAACAAAAGTAGTTATTTTAGGGTTTTCAATTTTAATCTATTAACAAAATTCTGATCTTCAAGTAAATAACTTATAGAACAAAAGTAGTTATTTTAGGGGTTTCAATTTTAAACTATTAGCAAAATTCTAATCTTCTAGTAAATAACTTAAAGAACTAAAGTATTAGTTAGAAGATTTTGATTTTACATTGCTACAAAATTCTGTTCTTCAAGTAAATAACTTATAAAACAAAAGTAGATATTTTAGAGTTTTCAATTTTAAACTATTAACAGTATTCTGATCTTCAAGTAAATAACTTATAGAACAGAAGTAGTTAATTTAGAGTTTTTAATTTTAAACTATTAACAAAATGCAGATCTTCAAGTAAATAACTTATAGAAAAAAAGTAGTTATTTTAGAGTTTTTAATTTTAAACTATTAACAAAATTCTGATCTTCAAGTAAATAACTTATAGAACAGAAGTAGTTAATTTAGAGTTTATAATTTTAAACTATTAACAACATTCTGATCTTCAAGTAAATAACTTATAGAACAGAAGTAGTTAATTTAGAGTTTTTAATTTTAAACTATTAACAAAATCCAGATCTTCAAGTAAATAACTTATAGAACAAAAATAGTTATTTTAGGGTTTTCAATTTTAAACTATTAACAAAATTCTGATCTTCAAGTAAATAACTTAAAGAACTAAAGTATTCGTTTGAAGACTTCGATTTTAAATTGTCTACAAATTTCTGTTCTTTAAGTAAATAACTAAAAGAACAAAAGTAGTTAGATTATAGCTTTAATTTTAAACTATTAACAAAATGCAGATCTTCAAGTAAATAACTTATAGAACAAAAGTAGTTATTTTAGGGTTTTCAATTTTAAACTATTAGCAAAATTCTGATCTTCATGTAAATAACTTAAAGAACTAAAGTATTAGTTAGAAGATTTTGATTTTACATTGCTACAAAATTCTGTTCTTCAAGTAAATAACTTATAGAACAAAAGTAGTTATTTTAGAGTTTTCAATTTTGAACTATTAACAGTATTCTGATCTTCAAGTAATTAACCTATAGAACAGAAGTAGTTAATTTAGAGTTTTTAATTTTAAACTATTAGCAAAATGCAGATCTTTAAGTAAATAACTTATAGAACAAAAGCAGTTATTTTAGGGTTTTCAATTTTAAACTATTAACAAAATTCTGATCTTCATGTAAATAACTTATAGAACAGAAGTAGTTAATTTAGAGTTTTTAATTTTAAACTATTAACAAAATGCAGATCTTCAAGTAAATAACTTATAGAACAAAAGTAGTTATTTTAGGGTTTTCAATTTTAAACTATTAACAAAATTCTGATCTTCATGTAAATAACTTATAGAACAGAAGTAGTTAATTTATTAATTAGTTAATTAAGTAAATAACTTAAGGAACTAAAGTATTAGTTAGAAGATTTTGATTTTAAATTGTTACAAAATTCTGTTCTTCAAGTAAATAACTTATATAAATATAATATCAGTAATGAGCTAAGTTAACAATAAATCAAACAATAAATAAATAAATATTAGTTTGATTTATTGTTAACTTAGCTCATTACTGATATTATATTTATATAAATTTTCAAGAGCTAATAATTCTAATTATTTATTAAATAACTTATAGAACAAAAGTAGTTATTTTAGAGTTTTCAATTTTAAACTATTAACAAAATTCTGATCTTCAAGTAAATAACTTAAAGAACTAAAGTATAAGTTTGAAGATCTCGATTTTAAATTGTCTACAAATTTCTGTTCTTTAATTAAAAAACTAAAAGAACAAAAGTAGTTAGTTTATAGCTTTAATTTGAAACTATTAACAAAATAGTGATTTTCAAATAAATAACTTATAGACCAGAAGTAGTTAACTTAGAGTTTTTAATTTTAAACTATTAACAAAATGCTGATTTTCAAGTAAATAACTTATAGAACAGAAGTAGTTAATTTAGAGTTTTTAATTTTAAACTAATAACAAAATGCAGTTCTTCAAGTAAATAACTTATAGAACAAAAGTAATTATTTTAGGGTTTTCAATTTTAAACTATTAACAATATTCTGATCTTCAAGTAAATAACTTATAGAACAAAAGTGGTTAATTTAGAGTTTTTAATTTTAAACTATTAACAAAATGCAGATCTTCAAGTAAATAACTTATAGAACAAAAATAGTTATTTTAGGTTTTTCAATTTTAAACTATTAACAAAATTCTGATCTTCAAGTAAATAACTTAAAGAACTAAAGTATTAGTTTGAAGATCTCGATTTTAAATTGTCTACAAATTTCTGTTCTTTAAGTAAAAAACTAAAAGAACAAAAGTAGTTAGTTTATAGCTTTAATTTGAAACTATTAACAAAATAGTGATTTTCAAATAAATAACTTATAGAACAGAAGTAGTTAATTTAGAGCTTTTAATGTTAAACTATTAACAAAATGCAAATCTTCAAGTAAATATAGAACAGATTCTGATATAGAACAGATTCTGGTCTTCAAGTAAATAACTTAAAGAACTAAAGTATTAGTTAGAAGATTTTGATTTTACATTGCTACAAAATTCTGTTCTTCAAGTAAATAACTGATAGAACAAAAGTAGTTATTTTAGAGTTTTCAATTTTGAACTACTAACAGTATTCTGATCTTCAAGTAATTAACTTATAGAACAGAAGTAGTTAATTTAGAGTTTTTAATTTTAAACTATTAACAAAATGCAGATCTTTAAGTAAATAACTTATAGAACAAAAGTAGTTATTTTAGGGTTTTCAATTTTAAACTATTAACAAAATTCTGATCTTCATGTAAATAACTTATAGAACAGAAGTAGTTAATTTAGAGTTTTTAATTTTAAACTATTAACAGTATTCTGATCTTCAAGTAAATAACTTATAGAACAGAAGTAGTTAATTTAGAGTTTTTAATTTTAAACTATTAACAAAATGCAGATCTTCAAGTAAATAACTTATAGAAAAAAAGTAGTTATTTTAGAGTTTTTAATTTTAAACTATTAACAAAATTCTGATCTTCAAGTAAATAACTTATAGAACAGAAGTAGTTAATTTAGAGTTTATAATTTTAAACTATTAACAACATTCTGATCTTCAAGTAAATAACTTATAGAACAGAAGTAGTTAATTTAGAGTTTTTAATTTTAAACTATTAACAAAATCCAGATCTTCAAGTAAATAACTTATAGAACAAAAATAGTTATTTTAGGGTTTTCAATTTTAAACTATTAACAAAATTCTGATCTTCAAGTAAATAACTTAAAGAACTAAAGTATTCGTTTGAAGACTTCGATTTTAAATTGTCTACAAATTTCTGTTCTTTAAGTAAATAACTAAAAGAACAAAAGTAGTTAGATTATAGCTTTAATTTTAAACTATTAACAAAATGCAGATCTTCAAGTAAATAACTTATAGAACAAAAGTAGTTATTTTAGGGTTTTCAATTTTAAACTATTAGCAAAATTCTGATCTTCATGTAAATAACTTAAAGAACTAAAGTATTAGTTAGAAGATTTTGATTTTACATTGCTACAAAATTCTGTTCTTCAAGTAAATAACTTATAGAACAAAAGTAGTTATTTTAGAGTTTTCAATTTTGAACTATTAACAGTATTCTGATCTTCAAGTAATTAACTTATAGAACAGAAGTAGTTAATTTAGAGTTTTTAATTTTAAACTATTAACAAAATGCAGATCTTTAAGTAAATAACTTATAGAACAAAAGCAGTTATTTTAGGGTTTTCAATTTTAAACTATTAACAAAATTCTGATCTTCATGTAAATAACTTATAGAACAGAAGTAGTTAATTTAGAGTTTTTAATTTTAAACTATTAACAAAATGCAGATCTTCAAGTAAATAACTTATAGAACAAAAGTAGTTATTTTAGGGTTTTCAATTTTAAACTATTAACAAAATTCTGATCTTCATGTAAATAACTTATAGAACAGAAGTAGTTAATTTATTAATTAGTTAATTAAGTAAATAACTTAAGGAACTAAAGTATTAGTTAGAAGATTTTGATTTTAAATTGTTACAAAATTCTGTTCTTCAAGTAAATAACTTATATAAATATAATATCAGTAATGAGCTAAGTTAACAATAAATCAAACAATAAATAAATAAATATTAGTTTGATTTATTGTTAACTTAGCTCATTACTGATATTATATTTATATAAATTTTCAAGAGCTAATAATTCTAATTATTTATTAAATAACTTATAGAACAAAAGTAGTTATTTTAGAGTTTTCAATTTTAAACTATTAACAAAATTCTGATCTTCTAGTAAATAACTTAAAGAACTAAAGTATAAGTTTGAAGATCTCGATTTTAAATTGTCTACAAATTTCTGTTCTTTAATTAAAAAACTAAAAGAACAAAAGTAGTTAGTTTATAGCTTTAATTTGAAACTATTAACAAAATAGTGATTTTCAAATAAATAACTTATAGACCAGAAGTAGTTAACTTAGAGTTTTTAATTTTAAACTATTAACAAAATGCTGATTTTCAAGTAAATAACTTATAGAACAGAAGTAGTTAATTTAGAGTTTTTAATTTTAAACTAATAACAAAATGCAGTTCTTCAAGTAAATAACTTATAGAACAAAAGTAATTATTTTAGGGTTTTCAATTTTAAACTATTAACAATATTCTGATCTTCAAGTAAATAACTTATAGAACAAAAGTGGTTAATTTAGAGTTTTTAATTTTAAACTATTAACAAAATGCAGATCTTCAAGTAAATAACTTATAGAACAAAAATAGTTATTTTAGGTTTTTCAATTTTAAACTATTAACAAAATTCTGATCTTCAAGTAAATAACTTAAAGAACTAAAGTATTAGTTTGAAGATCTCGATTTTAAATTGTCTACAAATTTCTGTTCTTTAAGTAAAAAACTAAAAGAACAAAAGTAGTTAGTTTATAGCTTTAATTTGAAACTATTAACAAAATAGTGATTTTCAAATAAATAACTTATAGAACAGAAGTAGTTAATTTAGAGCTTTTAATGTTAAACTATTAACAAAATGCAAATCTTCAAGTAAATATAGAACAGATTCTGATATAGAACAGATTCTGGTCTTCAAGTAAATAACTTAAAGAACTAAAGTATTAGTTAGAAGATTTTGATTTTACATTGCTACAAAATTCTGTTCTTCAAGTAAATAACTGATAGAACAAAAGTAGTTATTTTAGAGTTTTCAATTTTGAACTACTAACAGTATTCTGATCTTCAAGTAATTAACTTATAGAACAGAAGTAGTTAATTTAGAGTTTTTAATTTTAAACTATTAACAAAATGCAGATCTTTAAGTAAATAACTTATAGAACAAAAGTAGTTATTTTAGGGTTTTCAATTTTAAACTATTAACAAAATTCTGATCTTCATGTAAATAACTTATAGAACAGAAGTAGTTAATTTAGAGTTTTTAATTTTAAACTATTAACAGTATTCTGATCTTCAAGTAAATAACTTATTGAACAAAAGTAGTTATTTTAGGGTTTTCAATTTTAAACTATTAACAAAATTCTGATCTTCATGTAAATAACTTATAGAACAGAAGTAGTTAATTTATTAATTAGTTAATTAAGTAAATAACTTAAGGAACTAAAGTATTAGTTAGAAGATTTTGATTTTAAATTGCTACAAAATTCTGTTCTTCAAGTAAATAACTTATATAAATATAATATCAGTAATGAGCTAAGTTAACAATAAATCAAACAATAAATTAATAAATATTAGTTTGATTTATTGTTAACTTAGCTCATTACTGATATTATATTTATATAAATTTTCAAGAGCTAATAATTCTAATTATTTATTAAATAACTTATAGAACAAAAGTAGTTATTTTAGAGTTTTCAATTTTAAACTATTAACAAAATTCTGATCTTCAAGTAAATAACTTAAAGAACTAAAGTATTAGTTTGAAGATCTCGATTTTAAATTGTCTACAAATTTCTGTTCTTTAAGTAAAAAACTAAAAGAACAAAAGTAGTTAGTTTATAGCTTTAATTTGAAACTATTAACAAAATAGTGATTTTCAAATAAATAACTTATAGAACAGAAGTAGTTAATTTAGAGTTTTTAATGTTAAACTATTAACAAAATGCAAATCTTCAAGTAAATATAGAACAGATTCTGATATAGAACAGATTCTGGTCTTCAAGTAAATAACTTAAAGAACTAAAGTATTAGTTTGAAGACTTCGATTTTAAATTGTCTACAATTTTCTGTTCTTTAAGTAAATAACTAAAAGAACAAAAGTAGTTAGATTATAGCTTTAATTTTAAACTATTAACAAAATGCAGATCTTCAAGTAAATAACTTATAGAACAAAAGTAGTTATTTTAGGGTTTTCAATTTTAAACTATTAGCAAAATTCTGATCTTCAAGTAAATAACTTAAAGAACTAAAGTATTAGTTAGAAGATTTTGATTTTACATTGCTACAAAATTCTGTTCTTCAAGTAAATAACTTATAGAACAAAAGTAGTTATTTTAGAGTTTTCAATTTTAAACTATTAACAGTATTCTGATCTTCAAGTAAATAACTTATAGAACAGAAGTAGTTAATTTAGAGTTTTTAATTTTAAACTATTAACAAAATGCAGATCTTTAAGTAAATAACTTATAGAACGAAAGTAGTTATTTTAGGGTTTTCAATTTTAAACTATTAACAAAATTCTGATCTTCATGTAAATAACTTATAGAACAGAAGTAGTTAATTTAGAGTTTTTAATTTTAAACTATTAGCAAAATTCTGATCTTCAAGTAAATAACTTAAAGAACTAAAGTATTAGTTAGAAGATTTTGATTTTACATTGCTACAAAATTCTGATCTTCATGTAAATAACTTATAGAACAAAAATAGTTATTTTAGGGTTTTCAATTTTAAACTATTAACAAAATTCTGATCTTCAAGTAAATAACTTAAAGAACTAAAGTATTAGTTTGAAGACTTCGATTTTAAATTGTCTACAAATTTCTGTTCTTTAAGTAAATAACTAAAAGAACAAAAGTAGTTAGATTATAGCTTTAATTTTTAACTATTAACAAAATGCAGATCTTCAAGTAAATAACTTATAGAACAAAAGTAGTTATTTTAGGGTTTTCAATTTTAAACTATTAGCAAAATTCTGATCTTCAAGTAAATAACTTAAAGAACTAAAGTATTAGTTAGAAGATTTTGATTTTACATTGCTACAAAATTCTGTTCTTCAAGTAAATAACTTATAGAACAAAAGTAGTTATTTTAGAGTTTTCAATTTTGAACTATTAACAGTATTCTGATCTTCAAGTAATTAACTTATAGAACAGAAGTAGTTAATTTAGAGTTTTTAATTTTAAACTTTTAACAAAATGCAGATCTTTAAGTAAATAACTTATAGAACAAAAGCAGTTATTTTAGGGTTTTCAATTTTAAACTATTAACAAAATTCTGATCTTCATGTAAATAACTTATAGAACAGAAGTAGTTAATTTAGAGTTTTTAATTTTAAACTATTAACAAAATGCAGATCTTGAAGTAAATAACTTATAGAACAAAAGTAGTTATTTTAGGGTTTTCAATTTTAAACTATTAACAAAATTCTGATCTTCATGTAAATAACTTATAGAACAGAAGTAGTTAATTTATTAATTAGTTAATTAAGTAAATAACTTAAGGAACTAAAGTATTAGTTAGAAGATTTTGATTTTAAATTGCTACAAAATTCTGTTCTTCAAGTAAATAACTTATATAAATATAATATCAGTAATGAGCTAAGTTAACAATAAATCAAACAATAAATAAATAAATATTAGTTTGATTTATTGTTAACTTAGCTCATTACTGATATTATATTTATATAAATTTTCAAGAGCTAATAATTCTAATTATTTATTAAATAACTTATAGAACAAAAGTAGTTATTTTAGAGTTTTCAATTTTAAACTATTAACAAAATTCTTATCTTCAAGTAAATAACTTATAGAACTAAAGTATTAGTTTGAAGATCTCGATTTTAAATTGTCTACAAATTTCTGTTCTTTAAGTAAAAAACTAAATGAACAAAAGTAGTTAGTTTATAGCTTTAATTTAAATATAAATTATTAACTTGTGAGAATAATAATAAGATAAAACTTTAAAATATAACAAGAGTTTTTAATTTTAAACTATTAACAAAATCCAGATCTTCAAGTAAATAACTTATAGAACAAAAGAAGTTATTTTAGGGTTGTCAATTTTAAACTATTAACAAAATTCTGATCATCATGTAAATAACTTATAGAACAGAAGTAGTTAATTTAGAGTTTTTAATTTTAAACTATTAACAAAATGCAGATCTTCAAGTAAATAACTTATAGAACAAAAGTAGATATTTTAGGGTTTTCAATTTTAAACTATTAACAAAATTCTGATCTTCAAGTAAATAACTTAAAGAACTAAAGTATTAGTGTGAAGATTTCGATTTTAAATTGTCTACAAATTTCTGTTCTTTAAGTAAATAACAAAAAGAACAAAAGTAGTTAGTTTATTGGTTTAATTTTAAACTATTAACAAAATACTGATTTTCAAGTAAATAACTTATAGACCAGAAGTAGTTAATTTAGAGTTTTTAATTTTAAACTATTAACAAAATGCAGATCTTCAAGTAAATAACTTATAGAACAAAAGTTGTTATTTTAGGGTTTTCAATTTTAAACTATTAACAAAATTCTGATCTTCAAGTAAATAACTTATAGAACAGAAGTTGTTAATTTAGAGTTTTTAATTTTAAACTATTAACAAAATCCAGATCTTCAATTAAATAACTTATAGAACTAACGTAGTCATTTTAGTATTTTCAATTTTGAACTATTAACAAAATGCTGATCTTCAAGTAAATAACTTATAGAACAGAAGTAGTTAATTTAGAGTTTTTAATTTTAAACTATTAACAAAATGCAGATCTTCAAGTAAATAACTTATAGAACAAAAGTAGTTATTTTAGGGTTTTCAATTTTAAACTATTAACAAAATACTGATCTTCATGAAAATAACTTATAGAACAGAAGTAGTTAATTTAGAGTTTTTAATTTTAAACTATTAACAAAATGCAGATCTTCAAGTAAATAACTTATAGAACAAAAGTAGTTATTTTAGGGTTTTCAATTTTAAACTATTAACAAAATTCTGATCTTCAAGTAAATAACTTAAGGAACTAAAGTATTAGTTAGAAGATTTTGATTTTAAATTGCTACAAAATTCTGTTCTACAAGTAAATAACTTATAGAACAAAAGTAGTTATTTTAGAGTTTTCAATTTTAAACTATTAACAATATTCTGATCTTCAAGTAAATAACTTATAGAACAGAAGTAGTTAATTTAGAGTTTTTAATTTTAAACTATTAACAAAATGTAGATCTTCAAGTAAATAACTTATAGAACAAAAGTAGTTATTTTAGAGTTTTCTATTTTAAACTATTAACAACATTCTGATCTTCAAGTAAATAACTTATAGAACAGAATTAGTTAATTTAGAGTTTTTAATTTTAAACTATTAACAAAATCCAGATCTTCAAGTAAATAACTTATAGAACAAAAGAAGTTATTTTAGGGTTGTCAATTTTAAACTATTAACAAAATTCTGATCATCATGTAAATAACTTATAGAACAGAAGTAGTTAATTTAGAGTTTTTAATTTTAAACTATTAACAAAATGCAGATCTTCAAGTAAATAACTTATAGAACAAAAGTAGATATTTTAGGGTTTTCAATTTTAAACTATTAACAAAATTCTGATCTTCAAGTAAATAACTTAAAGAACTAAAGTATTAGTGTGAAGATTTCGATTTTAAATTGTCTACAAATTTCTGTTCTTTAAGTAAATAACAAAAAGAACAAAAGTAGTTAGTTTATTGGTTTAATTTTAAACTATTAACAAAATACTGATTTTCAAGTAAATAACTTATAGACCAGAAGTAGTTAATTTAGAGTTTTTAATTTTAAACTATTAACAAAATGCAGATCTTCAAGTAAATAACTTATAGAACAAAAGTTGTTATTTTAGGGTTTTCAATTTTAAACTATTAACAAAATTCTGATCTTCAAGTAAATAACTTATAGAACAGAAGTTGTTAATTTAGAGTTTTTAATTTTAAACTATTAACAAAATCCAGATCTTCAATTAAATAACTTATAGAACTAACGTAGTCATTTTAGTATTTTCAATTTTGAACTATTAACAAAATGCTGATCTTCAAGTAAATAACTTATAGAACAGAAGTAGTTAATTTAGAGTTTTTAATTTTAAACTAATAACAAAATGCAGATCTTCAAGTAAATAACTTATAGAACAAAAGTAATTATTTTAGGGTTTTCAAATTTAAACTATTAACAAAATTATGATCTTCAAGTAAATAACTTATAGAACAGAAGTAGTTAATTTAGAGTTTTTAATTTTAAACTATTAACAAAATCTAGATCTTCAAGTAAATAACTTATAGAACAAAAGAAGTTATTTTAGGGTTGTCAATTTGAAACTATTAACAAAATTCTGATCTTCAAGTAAATAACTTAAAGAACTAAAGTATTAGTGTGAAGATTTCGATTTTAAATTGTCTACAAATTTCTGTTCTTTAAGTAAATAACTAAAAGAACAAAAGTAGTTAGTTTATTGGTTTACTTTTAAACTATTAACAAAATACTGATTTTCAAGTAAATAACTTATAGACCAGAAGTAGTTAATTTAGAGTTTTTAATTTTAAACTATTAACAAAATGCTGATCTTCAATTAAATAACTTATAGAACAGAAGTAGTTAATTTAGAGTTTTTAATTTTAAACTATTAACTAAATGCAGATCTTCAAGTAAATAACTTATAGAACAAAAGTAGTTATTTTAGGGTTTTCAATTTTAAACTATTAACAAAATTCTGATCTTCAAGTAAATAACTTATAGAACAGAAGTTGTTAATTTAGAGTTTTTAATTTTAAACTATTAACAAAATCCAGATCTTCAATTAAATAACTTATAGAACAAACGTAGTCATTTTAGTATTTTCAATTTTGAACTATTAACAAAATTCTGATCTTCATGTAAATAACTTATAGAACAGAAGTAGTTAATTTATTAATTAGTTAATTAAGTAAATAACTTAAGGAACTAAAGTATTAGTTAGAAGATTTTGATTTTAAGTTGCTACAAAATTCTGTTCTTCATGTAAATAACTTATATAAATATAATATCAGTAATGAGCTAAGTTAACAATAAATCAAACAATAAATAAATAAATATTAGTTTGATTTATTGTTAACTTAGCTCATTACTGATATTATATTTATATAAATTTTCAAGAGCTAATAATTCTAATTATTTATTAAATAACTTATAGAACAAAAGTAGTTATTTTAGAGTTTTCAATTTTAAACTATTAACAAAATTCTTATCTTCAAGTAAATAACTTATAGAACTAAAGTATTAGTTTGAAGATCTCGATTTTAAATTGTCTACAAATTTCTGTTCTTTAAGTAAAAAACTAAAAGAACAAAAGTAGTTAGTTTATAGCTTTAATTTGAAACTATTAACAAAATACTGATTTTCAAATAAATAACTTATAGACCAGAAGTAGTTAACTTAGAGTTTTTAATTTTAAACTATTAACAAAATGCTGATCTTCAATTAAATAACTTATAGAACAGAAGTAGTTAATTTAGAGTTTTTAATTTTAAACTATTAACTAAATGCAGATCTTCAAGTAAATAACTTATAGAACAAAAGTAGTTATTTTAGGGTTTTCAATTTTAAACTATTAAAAAAATTCTGATCTTCAAGTAAATAACTTATAGAACAGAAGTTGTTAATTTAGAGTTTTTAATTTTAAACTATTAACAAAATCCAGATCTTCAATTAAATAACTTATAGAACAAACGTAGTCATTTTAGTATTTTCAATTTTGAACTATTAACAAAATGCTGATCTTCAAGTAAATAACTTATAGAACAGAAGTAGTTAATTTAGAGTTTTTAATTTTAAACTAATAACAAAATGCAGATCTTCAAGTAAATAACTTATAGAACAAAAGTAATTATTTTAGGGTTTTCAAATTTAAACTATTAACAAAATTCTGATCTTCAAGTAAATAACTTAAAGAACTAAAGTATTAGTTTGAAGATTTTGATTTTAAATTGTCTACATATTTCTGTTCTTTAAGTAATTAACTAAAAGAACAAAAGTAGTTAGATTATAGCTTTAATTTTAAACTATTAACAAAATGCAGATCTTCAAGTAAATAACTTATAGAACAAAAGAAGTTATTTTAGGGTTGTCAATTTGAAACTATTAACAAAATTCTGATCTTCAAGTAAATAACTTAAAGAACTAAAGTATTAGTGTGAAGATTTCGATTTTAAATTGTCTACAAATTTCTGTTCTTTAAGTAAATAACTAAAAGAACAAAAGTAGTTAGTTTATTGGTTTACTTTTAAACTATTAACAAAATACTGATTTTCAAGTAAATAACTTATAGACCAGAAGTAGTTAATTTAGAGTTTTTAATTTTAAACTATTAACAAAATGCTGATCTTCAATTAAATAACTTATAGAACAGAAGTAGTTAATTTAGAGTTTTAAATTTTAAACTATTAACTAAATGCAGATCTTCAAGTAAATAACTTATAGAACAAAAGTAGTTATTTTAGGGTTTTCAATTTTAAACTATTAACAAAATTCTGATCTTCAAGTAAATAACTTATAGAACAGAAGATGTTAATTTAGAGTTTTTAATTTTAAACTATTAATAAAATCCAGATCTTCAATTAAATAACTTATAGAACAAACGTAGTCATTTTAGTATTTTCAATTTTGAACTATTAACAAAATTCTGATCTTTAAGTAAATAACTTAAAGAACTAAAGTATTAGTTTGAAGATTTTGATTTTAAATTGTCTACATATTTCTGTTCTTTAAGTAAATAACTAAAAGAACAAAAGTAGTTAGATAGTTAGATTATAGCTTTAATTTTAAACTATTAACAAAATGCAGATCTTCAAGTAAATAACTTAAAGAACAAAAGTAGTTATTTTAGGGTTTTCAATTTTAAACTATTAGCAAAATTCTGGTATCTTCAAGTAAATAACTTAAACAACTAAAGTATTAGTTAGAAGATTTTGATTTTACATTGCTACAAAATTCTGTTCAAGTAAATAACTTATAGAACAAAAGTAGTTATTTTAGAGTTTTCAATTTTAAACTATTAACAATATTCTGATCTTCAAGTAAATAACTTATAGAACAGAAGTGGTTAATTTAGGGTTTATAATTTTAAACTATTAACAAAATGCAGATCTTCAAGTAAATAACTTATAGAACAAAAGTAGTTATTTTAGGGTTTTCAATTTTAAACTATTAACAAAATACTGATCTTCATGAAAATAACTTATAGAACAGAAGTAGTTAATTTAGAGTTTTTAATTTTAAACTATTAACAAAATGCAGATCTTCAAGTAAATAACTTATAGAACAAAAGTAGTTATTTTAGGGTTTTCAATTTTAAACTATTAACAAAATTCTGATCTTCAAGTAAATAACTTAAGGAACTAAAGTATTAGTTAGAAGATTTTGATTTTAAATTGCTACAAAATTCTGTTCTACAAGTAAATAACTTATAGAACAAAAGTAGTTATTTTAGAGTTTTCAATTTTAAACTATTAACAATATTCTGATCTTCAAGTAAAGAACTTATAGAACAGAAGTAGTTAATTTAGAGTTTTTAATTTTAAACTATTAACAAAATGTAGATCTTCAAGTAAATAACTTATAGAACAAAAGTAGTTATTTTAGAGTTTTCTATTTTAAACTATTAACAACATTCTGATCTTCAAGTAAATAACTTATAGAACAGAATTAGTTAATTTAGAGTTTTTAATTTTAAACTATTAACAAAATCCAGATCTTCAAGTAAATAACTTATAGAACAAAAGAAGTTATTTTAGGGTTGTCAATTTTAAACTATTAACAAAATTCTGATCATCATGTAAATAACTTATAGAACAGAAGTAGTTAATTTAGAGTTTTTAATTTTAAACTATTAACAAAATGCAGATCTTCAAGTAAATAACTTATAGAACAAAAGTAGATATTTTAGGGTTTTCAATTTTAAACTATTAACAAAATTCTGATCTTCAAGTAAATAACTTAAAGAACTAAAGTATTAGTGTGAAGATTTCGATTTTAAATTGTCTACAAATTTCTGTTCTTTAAGTAAATAACAAAAAGAACAAAAGTAGTTAGTTTATTGGTTTAATTTTAAACTATTAACAAAATACTGATTTTCAAGTAAATAACTTATAGACCAGAAGTAGTTAATTTAGAGTTTTTAATTTTAAACTATTAACAAAATGCAGATCTTCAAGTAAATAACTTATAGAACAAAAGTTGTTATTTTAGGGTTTTCAATTTTAAACTATTAACAAAATTCTGATCTTCAAGTAAATAACTTATAGAACAGAAGTTGTTAATTTAGAGTTTTTAATTTTAAACTATTAACAAAATCTAGATCTTCAAGTAAATAACTTATAGAACAAACGTAGTTATTTTAGTATTTTCAATTTTGAACTATTAACAAAATTCTGATCTTCAAGTAAATAACTTAAAGAACTAAAGTATTAGTTTGAAGATTTTGATTTTAAATTGTCTACATATTTCTGTTCTTTAAGTAATTAACTAAAAGAACAAAAGTAGTTAGATTATAGCTTTAATTTTAAACTATTAACAAAATGCAGATCTTCAAGTAAATAACTTATAGAACAAAAGAAGTTATTTTAGGGTTGTCAATTTGAAACTATTAACAAAATTCTGATCTTCAAGTAAATAACTTAAAGAACTAAAGTATTAGTGTGAAGATTTCGATTTTAAATTGTCTACAAATTTCTGTTCTTTAAGTAAATAACTAAAAGAACAAAAGTAGTTAGTTTATTGGTTTACTTTTAAACTATTAACAAAATACTGATTTTCAAGTAAATAACTTATAGACCAGAAGTAGTTAATTTAGAGTTTTTAATTTTAAACTATTAACAAAATGCTGATCTTCAATTAAATAACTTATAGAACAGAAGTAGTTAATTTAGAGTTTTTAATTTTAAACTATTAACTAAAAAATGCAGATCTTCAAGTAAATAACTTATAGAACAAAAGTAGTTATTTTAGGGTTTTCAATTTTAAACTATTAACAAAATTCTGATCTTCAAGTAAATAACTTATAGAACAGAAGTTGTTAATTTAGAGTTTTTAATTTTAAACTATTAACAAAATCCAGATCTTCAATTAAATAACTTATAGAACAAACGTAGTCATTTTAGTATTTTCAATTTTGAACTATTAACAAAATTCTGATCTTTAAGTAAATAACTTAAAGAACTAAAGTATTAGTTTGAAGATTTTGACTTTAAATTGTCTACATATTTCTGTTCTTTAAGTAAATAACTAAAAGAACAAAAGTAGTTAGATTATAGCTTTAATTTTAAACTATTAACAAAATGCAGATCTTCAAGTAAATAACTTATAGAACAAAAGTAGTTATTTTAGGGTTTTCAATTTTAAACTATTAGCAAAATTCTGATCTTCAAGTAAATAACTTAAACAACTAAAGTATTAGTTAGAAGATTTTGATTTTACATTGCTACAAAATTCTGTTCTTCAAGTAAATAACTTATACAACAAAAGTAGTTATTTTAGAGTTTTCAATTTTAAACTATTAACAATATTCTGATCTTCAAGTAAATAACTTATAGAACAGAAGTGGTTAATTTAGAGTTTATAATTTTAAACTATTAACAAAATGCAGATCTTCAAGTAAATAACTTTTAGAACAAAAGTAGTTATTTTAGGGTTTTCAATTTTAAACTATTAACAAAATACTGATCTTCATGAAAATAACTTATAGAACAGAAGTAGTTAATTTAGAGTTTTTAATTTTAAACTATTAACAAAATGCAGATCTTCAAGTAAATAACTTATAGAACAAAAGTAGTTATTTTAGGGTTTTCAATTTTAAACTATTAACAAAATTCTGATCTTCAAGTAAATAACTTAAGGAACTAAAGTATTAGTTAGAAGATTTTGATTTTAAATTGCTACAAAATTCTGTTCAACAAGTAAATAACTTATAGAACAAAAGTAGTTATTTTAGAGTTTTCAATTTTAAACTATTAACAATATTCTGATCTTCAAGTAAATAACTTATAGAACAGAAGTAGTTAATTTAGAGTTTTTAATTTTAAACTATTAACAAAATGTAGATCTTCAAGTAAATAACTTATAGAACAAAAGTAGTTATTTTAGAGTTTTCTATTTTAAACTATTAACAACATTCTGATCTTCAAGTAAATAACTTATAGAACAGAATTAGTTAATTTAGAGTTTTTAATTTTAAACTATTAACAAAATCCAGATCTTCTAGTAAATAACTTATAGAACAAAAGAAGTTATTTTAGGGTTGTCAATTTTAAACTATTAACAAAATTCTGATCATCATGTAAATAACTTATAGAACATAAGTAGTTAATTTAGAGTTTTTAATTTTAAACTATTAACAAAATGCAGATCTTCAAGTAAATAACTTATAGAACAAAAGTAGATATTTTAGGGTTTTCAATTTTAAACTATTAACAAAATTCTGATCTTCAAGTAAATAACTTAAAGAACTAAAGTATTAGTGTGAAGATTTCGATTTTAAATTGTCTACAAATTTCTGTTCTTTAAGTAAATAACAAAAAGAACAAAAGTAGTTAGTTTATTGGTTTAATTTTAAACTATTAACAAAATACTGATTTTCAAGTAAATAACTTATAGACCAGAAGTAGTTAATTTAGAGTTTTTAATTTTAAACTATTAACAAAATGCAGATCTTCAAGTAAATAACTTATAGAACCAAAGTTGTTATTTTAGGGTTTTCAATTTTAAACTATTAACAAAATTCTGATCTTCAAGTAAATAACTTATAGAACAGAAGTTGTTAATTTAGAGTTTTTAATTTTAAACTATTAACAAAATCTAGATCTTCAAGTAAATAACTTATAGAACAAACGTAGTTATTTTAGTATTTTCAATTTTGAACTATTAACAAAATTCTGATCTTCAAGTAAATAACTTAAAGAACTAAAGTATTAGTTTGAAGATTTTGATTTTAAATTGTCTACATATTTCTGTTCTTTAAGTAATTAACTAAAAGAACAAAAGTAGTTAGATTATAGCTTTAATTTTAAACTATTAACAAAATGCAGATCTTCAAGTAAATAACTTATAGAACAAAAGAAGTTATTTTAGGGTTGTCAATTTGAAACTATTAACAAAATTCTGATCTTCAAGTAAATAACTTAAAGAACTAAAGTATTAGTGTGAAGATTTCGATTTTAAATTGTCTACAAATTTCTGTTCTTTAAGTAAATAACTAAAAGAACAAAAGTAGTTAGTTTATTGGTTTACTTTTAAACTATTAACAAAATACTGATTTTCAAGTAAATAACTTATAGACCAGAAGTAGTTAATTTAGAGTTTTTAATTTTAAACTATTAACAAAATGCTGATCTTCAATTAAATAACTTATAGAACAGAAGTAGTTAATTTAGAGTTTTTAATTTTAAACTATTAACTAAAAAATGCAGATCTTCAAGTAAATAACTTATAGAACAAAAGTAGTTATTTTAGGGTTTTCAATTTTAAACTATTAACAAAATTCTGATCTTCAAGTAAATAACTTATAGAACAGAAGTTGTTAATTTAGAGTTTTTAATTTTAAACTATTAACAAAATCCAGATCTTCAATTAAATAACTTATAGAACAAACGTAGTCATTTTAGTATTTTCAATTTTGAACTATTAACAAAATTCTGATCTTTAAGTAGATAACTTAAAGAACTAAAGTATTAGTTTGAAGATTTTGACTTTAAATTGTCTACATATTTCTGTTCTTTAAGTAAATAACTAAAAGAACAAAAGTAGTTAGATTATAGCTTTAATTTTAAACTATTAACAAAATGCAGATCTTCAAGTAAATAACTTATAGAACAAAAGTAGTTATTTTAGGGTTTTCAATTTTAAACTATTAGCAAAATTCTGATCTTCAAGTAGATAACTTAAACAACTAAAGTATTAGTTAGAAGATTTTGATTTTACATTGCTACAAAATTCTGTTCTTCAAGTAAATAACTTATACAACAAAAGTAGTTATTTTAGAGTTTTCAATTTTAAACTATTAACAATATTCTGATCTTCAAGTAAATAACTTATAGAACAGAAGTGGTTAATTTAGAGTTTATAATTTTAAACTATTAACAAAATGCAGATCTTCAAGTAAATAACTTTTAGAACAAAAGTAGTTATTTTAGGGTTTTCAATTTTAAACTATTAACAAAATACTGATCTTCATGAAAATAACTTATAGAACAGAAGTAGTTAATTTAGAGTTTTTAATTTTAAACTATTAACAAAATGCAGATCTTCAAGTAAATAACTTATAGAACAAAAGTAGTTATTTTAGGGTTTTCAATTTTAAACTATTAACAAAATTCTGATCTTCAAGTAAATAACTTAAGGAACTAAAGTATTAGTTAGAAGATTTTGATTTTAAATTGCTACAAAATTCTGTTCAACAAGTAAATAACTTATAGAACAAAAGTAGTTATTTTAGAGTTTTCAATTTTAAACTATTAACAATATTCTGATCTTCAAGTAAATAACTTATAGAACAGAAGTAGTTAATTTAGAGTTTTTAATTTTAAACTATTAACAAAATGTAGATCTTCAAGTAAATAACTTATAGAACAAAAGTAGTTATTTTAGAGTTTTCTATTTTAAACTATTAACAACATTCTGATCTTCAAGTAAATAACTTATAGAACAGAATTAGTTAATTTAGAGTTTTTAATTTTAAACTATTAACAAAATCCAGATCTTCTAGTAAATAACTTATAGAACAAAAGAAGTTATTTTAGGGTTGTCAATTTTAAACTATTAACAAAATTCTGATCATCATGTAAATAACTTATAGAACAGAAGTAGTTAATTTAGAGTTTTTAATTTTAAACTATTAACAAAATGCAGATCTTCAAGTAAATAACTTATAGAACAAAAGTAGATATTTTAGGGTTTTCAATTTTAAACTATTAACAAAATTCTGATCTTCAAGTAAATAACTTAAAGAACTAAAGTATTAGTGTGAAGATTTCGATTTTAAATTGTCTACAAATTTCTGTTCTTTAAGTAAATAACAAAAAGAACAAAAGTAGTTAGTTTATTGGTTTAATTTTAAACTATTAACAAAATACTGATTTTCAAGTAAATAACTTATAGACCAGAAGTAGTTAATTTAGAGTTTTTAATTTTAAACTATTAACAAAATGCTGATCTTCAAGTAAATAACTTATAGAACAGAAGTAGTTAATTTAGGGTTTTTAATTTTAAACTATTAACTAAATGCAGATCTTCAAGTAAATAACTTATAGAACAAAAGTAGTTATTTTAGGGTTTTCAATTTTAAACTATTAAGAAAATTCTGATCTTCAAGTAAATAACTTATAGAACAGAAGTTGTTAATTTAGAGTTTTTAATTTTAAACTATTAACAAAATCCAGATCTTCAATTAAATAACTTATAGAACAAACGTAGTCATTTTAGTATTTTCAATTTTGAACTATTAACAAAATTCTGATCTTTAAGTAAATAACTTAAAGAACTAAAGTATTAGTTTAAAGATTTTGATTTTAAATTGTCTACATATTTCTGTTCTTTAAGTAAATAACTAAAAGAACAAAAGTAGTTAGATTATAGCTTTAATTTTAAACTATTAACAAAATGCAGATCTTCAAGTAAATAACTTATAGAACAAAAGTAGTTATTTTAGGGTTTTCAATTTAAAACTATTAGCAAAATTCTGATCTTCAAGTAAATAACTTAAGGAACTAAAGTATTAGTTAGAAGATTTTGATTTTAAATTGCTACAAAATTCTGTTCTACAAGTAAATAACTTATAGAATGTAATAAAAAATTTCTACCTACCCTTTCGGGCAAACAGAATTTTTCTCTACACGCTGGAAGAAGAACCAGCTTTAAAATATTGTGTAGAAGCCCAAGATGTTACGACTAGCTGATTTGTGCCGGTAGCGAGGGGGTGGTTTTAAAGGTATTAATCAACCACTGCAGGAAAAATTCACCATCATAAGAAGTCCAGCACGTAGATGAAAAAAAAATAAATGGTAGATACTTGTCTCTATATTATCCGTAATGGAGTAACATACAGATAACAAATAGTCTACGCCCAATGTATAATTAAAATAAAAAGTAAAAATAATTTACTTTATTAAATTAATTTAAAGAATCACGTTGGAAATGTTTGCCAGCAAGATAAAAATGCTATCGTTGAAGCGCTTGATAATACGGCCAGTCGATGGAAAATAAAATATAATATGCGAATTGAATTATTGCAAATAATTCTTTTTAACTGCTGCGAGTATTTAAAAAGCGAAAATAAATAAGAAAATATGTCTCCTAAAAATCAGTCCACTGGACCAAAACTCACCCAAAAATTTTCCTTGAGCACAGAAAACACTCACTCCCGTCTTTTTAAGCTCGAGTCCCTAACTCGACTGCCCATTTTCCATACCACCGCGCGCAACCACTCTTATCCGCCCAGATAACAGGAGCGCCTCGTTGTGAAAATCAAAAAGAATACATAGGCGTACCTTTAAAAACAAATTCAATAAAATTTGTTACAAGAACAAAAGTAGTTATTTTAGAGTTTTCAATTTTAAACTATTAACAATATTCTGATCTTCAAGTAAATAACTTATAGAACAGAAGTAGTTAATTTAGAGTTTTTAATTTTAAACTATTAACAAAATGCAGATCTTCAAGTAAATAACTTATAGAACAAAAGTAGTTATTTTAGAGTTTTCTATTTTAAACTATTAACAACATTCTGATCTTCAAGTAAATAACTTATAAAACAGAATTAGTTAATTTAGAGTTTTTAATTTTAAACTATTAACAAAATCCAGATCATCAAGTAAATAACTTAAAGAACTAAAGTATTAGTGTGAAGATTTCGATTTTAAATTGTCTACAAATTTCTGTTCTTTAAGCAAATAACTAAAAGAACAAAAGTAGTTAGTTTATAGCTTTAATTTTAAACTATTAACAAAATTATGATCTTCAAGTAAATAACTTATAGAACAGAAGTAGTTAATTTAGAGTTTTTAATTTTAAACAATTAACAAAATGCATATCTTCAAGTAAATAACTTATAGAACAAAAGTAGTTATTTTAGGGTTTTCAATTTTAAACTATCAACAAAATTCTGATCTTCATGTAACTAACTTATAGAACAGAAGTAGTTAATTTAGAGTTTTTAATTTTAAACTATTAACAAAATGCAGATCTTCAAGTAAATAACTTATAGAACAAAAGTAGTTATTTTAGGGTTTTCAATTTTAAACTATTAAAAACAATTTGATCTTCAAGTAAATAACTTATAGAACAGAAGTAGTTAATTTAGAGTTTTTATTTTTAAACTATTAACAAAATGCAGATCTTCAAGTAAATAACTTATAGAACAAAAGTAGTTATTTTAGGGTTTTCAATTTTAAACAGTTAGCAAAATTCTGATCTTCAAGTAAATAACTTAAAGAACTAAAGTATTAGTTAGAAGATTTTGGTTTTAAATTGCTACAAAATTCTATTCTTCAAGTAAATAACTTATAGAACAAAAGTAGTTATGTTAGAGTTTTCAATTTTAAACTATTAACAATATTCTGATCTTCAAGTAAATAACTTATAGAACAGAAGTAGTTAATTTAGAGTCTTTAATGTTAAACTATTAACAAAATGCAAATCTTCAAGTAAATAACTTATAGAACAGAAATAGTTAATTCAGAGTTTTTAATTTTAAACTATTAACAAAATGCAGATCTTCAAGTAAATAACTTAAAGAACTAAAGTATTAGTTAGAAGATTTTGATTTTAAATTGCTAAAAAATTCTGTTCTTCATGTAAATAACTTATAGAACAAAAGTAGTTATTTTCGAGTTTTCAATTTTAAACTATTAACAAAATTCTGATCCTCAAGTAAATAACTTATAGAACAGAAGTAGTGAATTTAGAGTTTTTAATTTTAAACTATTAACAAAATGCAGATCTTCAAGTAAATAACATATAGAACAAAAGTAGTTATTTTAGAGTTTTCTATTTTAAACTATTAACAACATTCTTATCTTCAAGTAAATAATTTATAGAACAGAAGTAGTGAATTTAGAGTTTTTAATTTTAAACTATTAACAAAATTCTGATTTTCAAGTAAATAACTTAAAGAACCAAAGTATTAGTTTGAAGATCTCGATTTTAAATTGTCTACAAATTTCTGTTCTTTAAGTAAAAAAGTAAAAGAACAAAAGTAGTTAGTTTATAGCTTTAATTTGAAACTATTAACAAAATACTGATTTTCAAATAAATAACTTATAGACCAGAAGTAGTTAACTTAGAGTTTTTAATTTTAAACTATTAACAAAATGCTAATCTTCAAGTAAATAACTTATAGAACAGAAGTAGTTAATTTAGAGTTTTTAATTTTAAACTATTAACAAAATCCAGATCTTCAATTAAATAACTTATAGAACAGAAGTAGTTAATTTAGAGTTTTTAATTTTAAACTATTAACAAAATGTAGATCTTCAAGTAAATAACTTATAGAACAAAAGTAGTTATTTTAGAGTTTTCAATTTTAAACTATTAACAAAATGCAGATCTTCAAGTAAATAACTTATAGAACAAAAGTAGTTATTTTAGGGTTTTCAATTTTAAACAGTTAGCAAAATTCTGATCTTCAAGTAAATAACTTAAAGAACTAAAGTATTAGTTAGAAGATTTTGGTTTTAAATTGCTACAAAATTCTATTCTTCAAGTAAATAACTTATAGAACAAAAGTAGTTATGTTAGAGTTTTCAATTTTAAACTATTAACAATATTCTGATCTTCAAGTAAATAACTTATAGAACAGAAGTAGTTAATTTAGAGTCTTTAATGTTAAACTATTAACAAAATGCAAATCTTCAAGTAAATAACTTATAGAACAGAAATAGTTAATTCAGAGTTTTTAATTTTAAACTATTAACAAAATGCAGATCTTCAAGTAAATAACTTAAAGAACTAAAGTATTAGTTAGAAGATTTTGATTTTAAATTGCTAAAAAATTCTGTTCTTCACGTAAATAACTTATAGAACAAAAGTAGTTATTTTCGAGTTTTCAATTTTAAACTATTAACAAAATTCTGATCCTCAAGTAAATAACTTATAGAACAGAAGTAGTGAATTTAGAGTTTTTAATTTTAAACTATTAACAAAATGCAGATCTTCAAGTAAATAACATATAGAACAAAAGTAGTTATTTTAGAGTTTTCTATTTTAAACTATTAACAACATTCTTATCTTCAAGTAAATAATTTATAGAACAGAAGTAGTGAATTTAGAGTTTTTAATTTTAAACTATTAACAAAATTCTGATTTTCAAGTAAATAACTTAAAGAACCAAAGTATTAGTTTGAAGATCTCGATTTTAAATTGTCTACAAATTTCTGTTCTTTAAGTAAAAAAGTAAAAGAACAAAAGTAGTTAGTTTATAGCTTTAATTTGAAACTATTAACAAAATACTGATTTTCAAATAAATAACTTATAGACCAGAAGTAGTTAACTTAGAGTTTTTAATTTTAAACTATTAACAAAATGCTAATCTTCAAGTAAATAACTTATAGAACAGAAGTAGTTAATTTAGAGTTTTTAATTTTAAACTATTAACAAAATCCAGATCTTCAATTAAATAACTTATAGAACAGAAGTAGTTAATTTAGAGTTTTTAATTTTAAACTATTAACAAAATGTAGATCTTCAAGTAAATAACTTATAGAACAAAAGTAGTTATTTTAGAGTTTTCAATTTTAAACTATTAACAATATTCTGATCTTCAAGTAAATAACTTATAGAACAGAAGTAGTTAATTTAGAGTTTTTAATTTTAAACTATTAACAAAATGTAGATCTTCAAGTAAATAACTTATAGAACAAAAGTAGTTATTTTAGAGTTATCTATTTTAAACTATTAACAACATTCTGATCTTCAAGTAAATAACTTATAGAACAGAATTAGTTAATTTAGAGTTTTTAATTTTAAACTATTAACAAAATCCAGATCTTCAAGTAAATAACTTATAGAACAAAAGAAGTTATTTTAGGGTTGTCAATTTTAAACTATTAACAAAATTCTGATCATCATGTAAATAACTTATAGAACAGAAGTAGTTAGTTTAGAGTTTTTAATTTTAAACTATTAACAAAATGCAGATCTTCAAGTAAATAACTTATAGAACAAAAGTAGATATTTTAGGGTTTTCAATTTTAAACTATTAACAAAATTCTGATCTTCAAGTAAATAACTTAAAGAACTAAAGTATTAGTGTGAAGATTTCGATTTTAAATTGTCTACAAATTTCTGTTCTTTAAGTAAATAACAAAAAGAACAAAAGTAGTTAGTTTATTGGTTTAATTTTAAACTATTAACAAAATACTGATTTTCAAGTAAATAACTTATAGACCAGAAGTAGTTAATTTAGAGTTTTTAATTTTAAACTATTAACAAAATGCTGATCTTCAAGTAAATAACTTATAGAACAGAAGTAGTTAATTTAGAGTTTTTAATTTTAAACTATTAACTAAATGCAGATCTTCAAGTAAATTACTTATAGAACAAAAGTAGTTATTTTAGGGTTTTCAATTTTAAACTATTAAGAAAATTCTGATCTTCAAGTAAATAACTTATAGAACAGAAGTTGTTAATTTAGAGTTTTTAATTTTAAACTATTAACAAAATCCAGATCTTCAATTAAATAACTTATAGAACAAACGTAGTCGTTTTAGTATTTTCAATTTTGAACTATTAACAAAATTCTGATCTTTAAGTAAATAACTTAAAGAACTAAAGTATTAGTTTGAAGAGTTTGATTTTAAATTGTCTACATATTTCTGTTCTTTAAGTAAATAACTAAAAGAACAAAAGTAGTTAGATTATAGCTTTAATTTTAAACTATTAACAAAATGCAGATCTTCAAGTAAATAAGTTATAGAACAAAAGTAGTTATTTTAGGGTTTTCAATTTAAAACTATTAGCAAAATTCTGATCTTCAAGTAAATAACTTATAGAACAAAAGTAGTTATTTTAGGGTTTTCAATTTTAAACTATTAACAAAATTCTGATCTTCAAGTAAATAACTTAAGGAACTAAAGTATTTGTTAGAAGATTTTGATTTTAAATTGCTACAAAATTCTGTTCTACAAGTAAATAACTTATAGAATGTAATAAAAAATTTCTACCTACCCTTTCGGGCAAACAGAATTTTTCTCTACACGCTGGAAGAAGAACCAACTTTAAAATATTGTGTAGAAGCCCAAGATGTTACGACTAGCTGATTTGGGCCGGTAGCGAGGGGGTGGTTTTAAAGGTATTAATCAACCACTGCAGGAAAAATTCACCATCATAAGAAGTCCAGCACGTAGATGAAAAAAAAATAAATGGTAGATACTTGTCTCTATATTATCCGTAATGGAGTAACATACAGATAACAAATAGTCTACGCCCAATGTATAATTAAAATAAAAAGTAAAAATAATTTACTTTATTAAATTAATTTAAAGAATCACGTTGGAAATGTTTGCCAGCAAGATAAAAATGCTATCGTTGAAGCGCTTGATAATACGGCCAGTCGATGGAAAATAAAATATAATATGCGAATTGAATTATTGCAAATAATTCTTTTTAACTGCTGCGAGTATTTAAAAAGCGAAAATAAATAAGAAAATATGTCTCCTAAAAATCAGTCCACTGGACCAAAACTCACCCAAAAATTTTCCTTGAGCACAGAAAACACTCACTCCCGTCTTTTTAAGCTCGAGTCCCTAACTCGACTGCCCATTTTCCATACCACCGCGCGCAACCAGTCTTATCCGCCCCGATAACAGGAGCGCCTCGTTGTGAAAATCAAAAAGAATACATAGGCGTACCTTTAAAAACAAATTCAATAAAATTTGTTACAAGAACAAAAGTAGTTATTTTAGAGTTTTCAATTTTAAACTATTAACAATATTCTGATCTTCAAGTAAATAACTTATAGAACAGAAGTAGTTAATTTAGAGTTTTTAATTTTAAACTATTAACAAAATGCAGATCTTCAAGTAAATAACTTATAGAACAAAAGTAGTTATTTTAGAGTTTTCTATTTTAAACTATTAACAACATTCTGATCTTCAAGTAAATAACTTATAAAACAGAATTAGTTAATTTAGAGTTTTTAATTTTAAACTATTAACAAAATCCAGATCTTCAAGTAAATAACTTAAAGAACTAAAGTATTAGTGTGAAGATTTCGATTTTAAATTGTCTACAAATTTCTGTTCTTTAAGTAAATAACTAAAAGAACAAAAGTAGTTAGTTTATAGCTTTAATTTTAAACTATTAACAAAATTCTGATCTTCAAGTAAATAACTTATAGAACAGAAGTAGTTAATTTAGAGTTTTTAATTTTAAACTATTAACAAAATCCAGATCTTCAAGTAAATAACTTATAGAACAAAAGAAGTTATTTTAGGGTTGTCAATTTTAAACTATTGACAAAATTCTGATCATCAAGTAAATAACTTATAGAACAGAAGTAGTTAGTTTAGAGTTTTTAATTTTAAACTATTAACAAAATGCAGATCTTCAAGTAAATAACTTATAGAACAAAAGTAGATATTTTAGGGTTTTCAATTTTAAACTATTAACAAAATTCTGATCTTCAAGTAAATAACTTAAAGAACTAAAGTATTAGTGTGAAGATTTCGATTTTAAATTGTCTACAAATTTCTGTTCTTTAAGTAAATAACAAAAAGAACAAAAGTAGTTAGTTTATTGGTTTAATTTTAAACTATTAACAAAATACTGATTTTCAAGTAAATAACTTATAGACCAGAAGTAGTTAATTTAGAGTTTTTAATTTTAAACTATTAACAAAATGCTGATCTTCAAGTAAATAACTTATAGAACAGAAGTAGTAAATTTAGAGTTTTTAATTTTAAACTATTAACTAAATGCAGATCTTCAAGTAAATTACTTATAGAACAAAAGTAGTTATTTTAGGGTTTTCAATTTTAAACTATTAAGAAAATTCTGATCTTCAAGTAAATAACTTATAGAACAGAAGTTGTTAATTTAGAGTTTTTAATTTTAAACTATTAACAAAATCCAGATCTTCAATTAAATAACTTATAGAACAAACGTAGTCGTTTTAGTATTTTCAATTTTGAACTATTAACAAAATTCTGATCTTTAAGTAAATAACTTAAAGAACTAAAGTATTAGTTTGAAGAGTTTGATTTTAAATTGTCTACATATTTCTGTTCTTTAAGTAAATAACTAAAAGAACAAAAGTAGTTAGATTATAGCTTTAATTTTAAACTATTAACAAAATGCAGATCTTCAAGTAAATAAGTTATAGAACAAAAGTAGTTATTTTAGGGTTTTCAATTTAAAACTATTAGCAAAATTCTGATCTTCAAGTAAATAACTTATAGAACAAAAGTAGTTATTTTAGGGTTTTCAATTTTAAACTATTAACAAAATTCTGATCTTCAAGTAAATAACTTAAGGAACTAAAGTATTTGTTAGAAGATTTTGATTTTAAATTGCTACAAAATTCTGTTCTACAAGTAAATAACTTATAGAATGTAATAAAAAATTTCTACCTACCCTTTCGGGCAAACAGAATTTTTCTCTACACGCTGGAAGAAGAACCAACTTTAAAATATTGTGTAGAAGCCCAAGATGTTACGACTAGCTGATTTGGGCCGGTAGCGAGGGGGTGGTTTTAAAGGTATTAATCAACCACTGCAGGAAAAATTCACCATCATAAGAAGTCCAGCACGTAGATGAAAAAAAAATAAATGGTAGATACTTGTCTCTATATTATCCGTAATGGAGTAACATACAGATAACAAATAGTCTACGCCCAATGTATAATTAAAATAAAAAGTAAAAATAATTTACTTTATTAAATTAATTTAAAGAATCACGTTGGAAATGTTTGCCAGCAAGATAAAAATGCTATCGTTGAAGCGCTTGATAATACGGCCAGTCGATGGAAAATAAAATATAATATGCGAATTGAATTATTGCAAATAATTCTTTTTAACTGCTGCGAGTATTTAAAAAGCGAAAATAAATAAGAAAATATGTCTCCTAAAAATCAGTCCACTGGACCAAAACTCACCCAAAAATTTTCCTTGAGCACAGAAAACACTCACTCCCGTCTTTTTAAGCTCGAGTCCCTAACTCGACTGCCCATTTTCCATACCACCGCGCGCAACCAGTCATCCGCCCCGATAACAGGAGCGCCTCGTTGTGAAAATCAAAAAGAATACATAGGCGTACCTTTAAAAACAAATTCAATAAAATTTGTTACAAGAACAAAAGTAGTTATTTTAGAGTTTTCAATTTTAAACTATTAACAATATTCTGATCTTCAAGTAAATAACTTATAGAACAGAAGTAGTTAATTTAGAGTTTTTAATTTTAAACTATTAACAAAATGCAGATCTTCAAGTAAATAACTTATAGAACAAAAGTAGTTATTTTAGAGTTTTCTATTTTAAACTATTAACAACATTCTGATCTTCAAGTAAATAACTTATAAAACAGAATTAGTTAATTTAGAGTTTTTAATTTTAAACTATTAACAAAATCCAGATCTTCAAGTAAATAACTTAAAGAACTAAAGTATTAGTGTGAAGATTTCGATTTTAAATTGTCTACAAATTTCTGTTCTTTAAGTAAATAACTAAAAGAACAAAAGTAGTTAGTTTATAGCTTTAATTTTAAACTATTAACAAAATTCTGATCTTCAAGTAAATAACTTATAGAACAGAAGTAGTTAATTTAGAGTTTTTAATTTTAAACAATTAACAAAATGCATATCTTCAAGTAAATAACTTATAGAACAAAAGTAGTTAGTTTAGGGTTTTCAATTTTAAACTATCAACAAAATTCTGATCTTCATGTAAATAACTTATAGAACAGAAGTAGTTAATTTAGAGTTTTTAATTTTAAACTATTAACAAAATGCAGATCTTCAAGTAAATAACTTATAGAACAAAAGTAGTTATTTTAGGGTTTTCAATTTTAAACCATTAAAAACAATTTGATCTTCAAGTAAATAACTTATAGAACAGAAGTAGTTAATTTAGAGTTTTTATTTTTAAACTATTAACAAAATGCAGATCTTCAAGTAAATAACTTATAGAACAAAAGTAGTTATTTTAGGGTTTTCAATTTTAAACAGTTAGCAAAATTCTGATCTTCAAGTAAATAACTTAAAGAACTAAAGTATTAGTGTGAAGATTTCGATTTTAAATTGTCTACAAATTTCTGTTCTTTAAGTAAATAACAAAAAGAACAAAAGTAGTTAGTTTATTGGTTTAATTTTAAACTATTAACAAAATACTGATTTTCAAGTAAATAACTTATAGACCAGAAGTAGTTAATTTAGAGTTTTTAATTTTAAACTATTAACAAAATGCTGATCTTCAAGTAAATAACTTATAGAACAGAAGTAGTTAATTTAGAGTTTTTAATTTTAAACTATTAACTAAATGCAGATCTTCAAGTAAATTACTTATAGAACAAAAGTAGTTATTTTAGGGTTTTCAATTTTAAACTATTAAGAAAATTCTGATCTTCAAGTAAATAACTTATAGAACAGAAGTTGTTAATTTAGAGTTTTTAATTTTAAACTATTAACAAAATCCAGATCTTCAATTAAATAACTTATAGAACAAACGTAGTCGTTTTAGTATTTTCAATTTTGAACTATTAACAAAATTCTGATCTTTAAGTAAATAACTTAAAGAACTAAAGTATTAGTTTGAAGAGTTTGATTTTAAATTGTCTACATATTTCTGTTCTTTAAGTAAATAACTAAAAGAACAAAAGTAGTTAGATTATAGCTTTAATTTTAAACTATTAACAAAATGCAGATCTTCAAGTAAATAAGTTATAGAACAAAAGTAGTTATTTTAGGGTTTTCAATTTAAAACTATTAGCAAAATTCTGATCTTCAAGTAATTAACTTATAGAACAAAAGTAGTTATTTTAGGGTTTTCAATTTTAAACTATTAACAAAATTCTGATCTTCAAGTAAATAACTTATAGAACAAAAGTAGTTATTTTAGAGTTATCTATTTTAAACTATTAACAAAATGCAGATCTTCAAGTAAATAACTTATAGAACAAAAGTAGTTATTTTAGGGTTTTCAATTTTAAACAGTTAGCAAAATTCTGATCTTCAAGTAAATAACTTAAAGAACTAAAGTATTAGTTAGAAGATTTTGGTTTTAAATTGCTACAAAATTCTATTCTTCAAGTAAATAACTTATAGAACAAAAGTAGTTATGTTAGGGTTTTCAATTTTAAACTATTAACAATATTCTGATCTTCAAGTAAATAACTTATAGAACAGAAGTAGTTAATTTAGAGTCTTTAATGTTAAACTATTAACAAAATGCAAATCTTCAAGTAAATAACTTATAGAACAGAAATAGTTAATTCAGAGTTTTTAATTTTAAACTATTAACAAAATGCAGATCTTCAAGTAAATAACTTAAAGAACTAAAGTATTAGTTAGAAGATTTTGATTTTAAATTGCTAAAAAATTCTGTTCTTCACGTAAATAACTTATAGAACAAAAGTAGTTATTTTCGAGTTTTCAATTTTAAACTATTAACAAAATTCTGATCCTCAAGTAAATAACTTATAGAACAGAAGTAGTGAATTTAGAGTTTTTAATTTTAAACTATTAACAAAATGCAGATCTTCAAGTAAATAACATATAGAACAAAAGTAGTTATTTTAGAGTTTTCTATTTTAAACTATTAACAACATTCTTATCTTCGAGTAAATAATTTATAGAACAGAAGTAGTGAATTTAGAGTTTTTAATTTTAAACTATTAACAAAATTCTGATTTTCAAGTAAATAACTTAAAGAACCAAAGTATTAGTTTGAAGATCTCGATTTTAAATTGTCTACAAATTTCTGTTCTATAAGTAAAAAAGTAAAAGAACAAAAGTAGTTAGTTTATAGCTTTAATTTGAAACTATTAACAAAATACTGATTTTCAAATAAATAACTTATAGACCACAAGTAGTTAACTTAGAGTTTTTAATTTTAAACTATTAACAAAATGCTAATCTTCAAGTAAATAACTTATAGAACAGAAGTAGTTAATTTAGAGTTTTTAATTTTAAACTATTAACAAAATCCAGATCTTCAATTAAATAACTTATAGAACAGAAGTAGTTAATTTAGAGTTTTTAATTTTAAACTATTAACAAAATGTAGATCTTCAAGTAAATAACTTATAGAACAAAAGTAGTTATTTTAGAGTTTTCAATTTTAAACTATTAACAATATTCTGATCTTCAAGTAAATAACTTATAGAACAGAAGTAGTTAATTTAGAGTTTTTAATTTTAAACTATTAACAAAATGTAGATCTTCAAGTAAATAACTTATAGAACAAAAGTAGTTATTTTAGAGTTATCTATTTTAAACTATTAACAACATTCTAATCTTCAAGTAAATAACTTATAGAACAGAATTAGTTAATTTAGAGTTTTTAATTTTAAACTATTAACAAAATCCAGATCTTCAAGTAAATAACTTATAGAACAAAAGAAGTTATTTTAGGGTTGTCAATTTTAAACTATTAACAAAATTCTGATCATCATGTAAATAACTTATAGAACAGAAGTAGTTAGTTTAGAGTTTTTAATTTTAAACTATTAACAAAATGCAGATCTAAATACCTTATAGAACAAAAGTAGATATTTTAGGGTTTTCAATTTTAAACTATTAACAAAATTCTGATCTTCAAGTAAATAACTTAAAGAACTAAAGTATTAGTGTGAAGATTTCGATTTTAAATTGTCTACAAATTTCTGTTCTTTAAGTAAATAACAAAAAGAACAAAAGTAGTTAGTTTATTGGTTTAATTTTAAACTATTAACAAAATACTGATTTTCAAGTAAATAACTTATAGACCAGAAGTAGTTAATTTAGAGTTTTTAATTTTAAACTATTAACAAAATCCAGATCTTTAATTAAATAACTTATAGAACAAACGTAGTCGTTTTAGTATTTTCAATTTTGAACTATTAACAAAATTCTGATCTTTAAGTAAATAACTTAAAGAACTAAAGTATTAGTTTGAAGAGTTTGATTTTAAATTGTCTACATATTTCTGTTCTTTAAGTAAATAACTAAAAGAACAAAAGTAGTTAGATTATAGCTTTAATTTTAAACTATTAACAAAATGCAGATCTTCAAGTAAATAAGTTATAGAACAAAAGTAGTTATTTTAGGGTTTTCAATTTAAAACTATTAGCAAAATTCTGATCTTCAAGTAAATAACTTATAGAACAAAAGTAGTTATTTTAGGGTTTTCAATTTTAAACTATTAACAAAATTCTGATCTTCAAGTAAATAACTTAAGGAACTAAAGTATTTGTTAGAAGATTTTGATTTTAAATTGCTACAAAATTCTGTTCTACAAGTAAATAACTTAAAGAACTAAAGTATTAGTGTGAAGATTTCGATTTTAAATTGTCTACAAATTTCTGTTCTTTAAGTAAATAACAAAAAGAACAAAAGTAGTTAGTTTATTGGTTTAATTTTAAACTATTAACAAAATACTGATTTTCAAGTAAATAACTTATAGACCAGAAGTAGTTAATTTAGAGTTTTTAATTTTAAACTATTAACAAAATGCTGATCTTCAAGTAAATAACTTATAGAACAGAAGTAGTAAATTTAGAGTTTTTAATTTTAAACTATTAACTAAATGCAGATCTTCAAGTAAATTACTTATAGAACAAAAGTAGTTATTTTAGGGTTTTCAATTTTAAACTATTAAGAAAATTCTGATCTTCAAGTAAATAACTTATAGAACAGAAGTTGTTAATTTAGAGTTTTTAATTTTAAACTATTAACAAAATCCAGATCTTCAATTAAATAACTTATAGAACAAACGTAGTCGTTTTAGTATTTTCAATTTTGAACTATTAACAAAATTCTGATCTTTAAGTAAATAACTTAAAGAACTAAAGTATTAGTTTGAAGAGTTTGATTTTAAATTGTCTACATATTTCTGTTCTTTAAGTAAATAACTAAAAGAACAAAAGTAGTTAGATTATAGCTTTAATTTTAAACTATTAACAAAATGCAGATCTTCAAGTAAATAAGTTATAGAACAAAAGTAGTTATTTTAGGGTTTTCAATTTAAAACTATTAGCAAAATTCTGATCTTCAAGTAAATAACTTATAGAACAAAAGTAGTTATTTTAGGGTTTTCAATTTTAAACTATTAACAAAATTCTGATCTTCAAGTAAATAACTTAAGGAACTAAAGTATTTGTTAGAAGATTTTGATTTTAAATTGCTACAAAATTCTGTTCTACAAGTAAATAACTTATAGAATGGAATAAAAAATTTCTACCTACCCTTTCGGGCAAACAGAATTTTTCTCTACACGCTGGAAGAAGAACCAACTTTAAAATATTGTGTAGAAGCCCAAGATGTTACGACTAGCTGATTTGGGCCGGTAGCGAGGGGGTGGTTTTAAAGGTATTAATCAACCACTGCAGGAAAAATTCACCATCATAAGAAGTCCAGCACGTAGATGAAAAAAAAATAAATGGTAGATACTTGTCTCTATATTATCCGTAATGGAGTAACATACAGATAACAAATAGTCTACGCCCAATGTATAATTAAAATAAAAAGTAAAAATAATTTACTTTATTAAATTAATTTAAAGAATCACGTTGGAAATGTTTGCCAGCAAGATAAAAATGCTATCGTTGAAGCGCTTGATAATACGGCCAGTCGATGGAAAATAAAATATAATATGCGAATTGAATTATTGCAAATAATTCTTTTTAACTGCTGCGAGTATTTAAAAAGCGAAAATAAATAAGAAAATATGTCTCCTAAAAATCAGTCCACTGGACCAAAACTCACCCAAAAATTTTCCTTGAGCACAGAAAACACTCACTCCCGTCTTTTTAAGCTCGAGTCCCTAACTCGACTGCCCATTTTCCATACCACCGCGCGCAACCAGTCTTATCCGCCCCGATAACAGGAGCGCCTCGTTGTGAAAATCAAAAAGAATACATAGGCGTACCTTTAAAAACAAATTCAATAAAATTTGTTACAAGAACAAAAGTAGTTATTTTAGAGTTTTCAATTTTAAACTATTAACAATATTCTGATCTTCAAGTAAATAACTTATAGAACAGAAGTAGTTAATTTAGAGTTTTTAATTTTAAACTATTAACAAAATGCAGATCTTCAAGTAAATAACTTATAGAACAAAAGTAGTTATTTTAGAGTTTTCTATTTTAAACTATTAACAACATTCTGATCTTCAAGTAAATAACTTATAAAACAGAATTAGTTAATTTAGAGTTTTTAATTTTAAACTATTAACAAAATCCAGATCTTCAAGTAAATAACTTATAGAACAAAAGAAGTTATTTTAGGGTTGTCAATTTTAAACTATTAACAAAATTCTGATCATCATGTAAATAACTTATAGAACAGAAGTAGTTAGTTTAGAGTTTTTAATTTTAAACTATTAACAAAATGCAGATCTTCAAGTAAATAACTTATAGAACAAAAGTAGATATTTTAGGGTTTTCAATTTTAAACTATTAACAAAATTCTGATCTTCAAGTAAATAACTTAAAGAACTAAAGTATTAGTGTGAAGATTTCGATTTTAAATTGTCTACAAATTTCTGTTCTTTAAGTAAATACCAAAAAGAACAAAAGTAGTTAGTTTATTGGTTTAATTTTAAACTATTAACAAAATACTGATTTTCAAGTAAATAACTTATAGACCAGAAGTAGTTAATTTAGAGTTTTTAATTTTAAACTATTAACAAAATGCTGATCTTCAAGTAAATAACTTATAGAACAGAAGTAGTTAATTTAGAGTTTTTAATTTTAAACTATTAACTAAATGCAGATCTTCAAGTAAATTACTTATAGAACAAAAGTAGTTATTTTAGGGTTTTCAATTTTAAACTATTAAGAAAATTCTGATCTTCAAGTAAATAACTTATAGAACAGAAGTTGTTAATTTAGAGTTTTTAATTTTAAACTATTAACAAAATCCAGATCTTCAATTAAATAACTTATAGAACAAACGTAGTCGTTTTAGTATTTTCAATTTTGAACTATTAACAAAATTCTGATCTTTAAGTAAATAACTTAAAGAACTAAAGTATTAGTTTGAAGAGTTTGATTTTAAATTGTCTACATATTTCTGTTCTTTAAGTAAATAACTAAAAGAACAAAAGTAGTTAGATTATAGCTTTAATTTTAAACTATTAACAAAATGCAGATCTTCAAGTAAATAAGTTATAGAACAAAAGTAGTTATTTTAGGGTTTTCAATTTAAAACTATTAGCAAAATTCTGATCTTCAAGTAAATAACTTATAGAACAAAAGTAGTTAATTTAGGGTTTTCAATTTTAAACTATTAACAAAATTCTGATCTTCAAGTAAATAACTTAAGGAACTAAAGTATTTGTTAGAAGATTTTGATTTTAAATTGCTACAAAATTCTGTTCTACAAGTAAATAACTTATAGAATGTAATAAAAAATTTCTACCTACCCTTTCGGGCAAACAGAATTTTTCTCTACACGCTGGAAGAAGAACCAACTTTAAAATATTGTGTAGAAGCCCAAGATGTTACGACTAGCTGATTTGGGCCGGTAGCGAGGGGGTGGTTTTAAAGGTATTAATCAACCACTGCAGGAAAAATTCACCATCATAAGAAGTCCAGCACGTAGATGAAAAAAAAAATAAATGGTAGATACTTGTCTCTATATTATCCGTAATGGAGTAACATACAGATAACAAATAGTCTACGCCCAATGTATAATTAAAATAAAAAGTAAAAATAATTTACTTTATTAAATTAATTTAAAGAATCACGTTGGAAATGTTTGCCAGCAAGATAAAAATGCTATCGTTGAAGCGCTTGATAATACGGCCAGTCGATGGAAAATAAAATATAATATGCGAATTGAATTATTGCAAATAATTCTTTTTAACTGCTGCGAGTATTTAAAAAGCGAAAATAAATAAGAAAATATGTCTCCTAAAAATCAGTCCACTGGACCAAAACTCACCCAAAAATTTTCCTTGAGCACAGAAAACACTCACTCCCGTCTTTTTAAGCTCGAGTCCCTAACTCGACTGCCCATTTTCCATACCACCGCGCGCAACCAGTCTTATCCGCCCCGATAACAGGAGCGCCTCGTTGTGAAAATCAAAAAGAATACATAGGCGTACCTTTAAAAACAAATTCAATAAAATTTGTTACAAGAACAAAAGTAGTTATTTTAGAGTTTTCAATTTTAAACTATTAACAATATTCTGATCTTCAAGTAAATAACTTATAAAACAGAATTAGTTAATTTAGAGTTTTTAATTTTAAACTATTAACAAAATCCAGATCTTCAAGTAAATAACTTAAAGAACTAAAGTATTAGTGTGAGATTTCGATTTTAAATTGTCTACAAATTTCTGTTCTTTAAGTAAATAACTAAAAGAACAAAAGTAGTTAGTTTATAGCTTTAATTTTAAACTATTAACAAAATTCTGATCTTCAAGTAAATAACTTATAGAACAGAAGTAGTTAATTTAGAGTTTTTAATTTTAAACAATTAACAAAATGCATATCTTCAAGTAAATAACTTATAGAACAAAAGTAGTTATTTTAGGGTTTTCAATTTTAAACTATCAACAAAATTCTGATCTTCATGTAAATAACTTATAGAACAGAAGTAGTTAATTTAGAGTTTTTAATTTTAAACTATTAACAAAATGCAGATCTTCAAGTAAATAACTTATAGAACAAAAGTAGTTATTTTAGGGTTTTCAATTTTAAACTATTAAAAACAATTTGATCTTCAAGTAAATAACTTATAGAACAGAAGTAGTTAATTTAGAGTTTTTATTTTTAAACTATTAACAAAATGCAGATCTTCAAGTAAATAACTTATAGAACAAAAGTAGTTATTTTAGGGTTTTCAATTTTAAACAGTTAGCAAAATTCTGATCTTCAAGTAATTAACTTAAAGAACTAAAGTATTAGTTAGAAGATTTTGGTTTAAAATTGCTACAAAATTCTATTCTTCAAGTAAATAACTTATAGAACAAAAGTAGTTATGTTAGAGTTTTCAATTTTAAACTATTAACAATATTCTGATCTTCAAGTAAATAACTTATAGAACAGAAGTAGTTAATTTAGAGTCTTTAATGTTAAACTATTAACAAAATGCAAATCTTCAAGTAAATAACTTATAGAACAGAAGTAGTTAATTCAGAGTTTTTAATTTTAAACTATTAACAAAATGCAAATCTTCAAGTAAATAACTTAAAGAACTAAAGTATTAGTTAGAAGATTTTGATTTTAAATTGCTAAAAAATTCTATTCTTCAAGTAAATAACTTATAGAACAAAAGTAGTTATGTTAGAGTTTTCTATTTTAAACTATTAACAACATTCTTATCTTCAAGTAAATAACTTATAGAACAGAAGTAGTGAATTTAGAGTTTTTAATTTTAAACTATTAACAAAATTCTGATCTTCAAGTAAATAACTTAAAGAACTAAAGTATTAGTTTGAAGATCTCGATTTTAAATTGTCTACAAATTTCTGTTCTTTAAGTAAAAAACTAAAAGAACAAAAGTAGTTAGTTTATAGCTTTAATTTGAAACTATTAACAAAATGCAGATCTTCAAGTAAATAACTTATAGAACAAAAGAAGTTATTTTAGGGTTGTCAATTTTAAACTATTAACAAAATTCTGATCTTCATGTAAATAACTTATAGAACAGAAGTAGTTAATTTAGAGTTTTTAATTTTAAACTATTAACAAAATGCAGATCTTCAAGTAAATAACTTATAGAACAAAAGTAGATATTTTAGGGTTTTCAATATTAAACTATTAACAAAATTCTGATCTTCAAGTAAATAACTTATAGAACTAAAGTATTAGTGTGAAGATTTCGATTTTAAATTGTCTACAAATTTCTGTTCTTTAAGTAAATAACTAAAAGAACAAAAGTAGTTAGTTTATAGCTTTAATTTTAAACTATTAACAAAATACTGATTTTCAAGTAAATAACTTATAGACCAGAAGTAGTTAATTTAGAGTTTTTAATTTTAAACTATTAACAAAATGCTGATCTTCAAGTAAATAACTTATAGAACAGAAGTAGTTAATTTAGAGTTTTTAATTTTAAACTATTAACAAAATGCAGATCTTCAAGTAAATAACTTATAGAACAAAAGTAGTTATTTTAGGGTTTTCAATTTTAAACTATTAACAAAATTCTGATCTTCAAGTAAATAACTTAAAGAACTAAAGTTTTAGTTTGAAGATTTTGATTTTAAATTGTCTACATATTTCTGTTCTTTAAGTAAATAACTAAAAGAACAATAGTAGTTAGATTATAGCTTTAATTTTAAACTATTAACAAAATGTAGATCTTCAAGTAAATAACTTAAAGACCTAAAGTATTAGTTAGAAGATTTTGATTTTACATTGCTACAAAATTCTGTTCTTCAAGTAAAAACTTATAGAACAAAAGTAGTTATTTTAGAATTTTCAATTTTAAACTATTAACAATATTCTGATATTCAAGTAAATAACTTATAGAACAGAAGTAGTTAATTTAGAGTTTTTAATTTTAAACTATTAACAAAATGCAGAACTTCAAGTAAATAACTTATAGAACAAAAGTAGTTATTTTAGGGTTTTCAATTTTAAACTATTAACAAAATACTGATCTTCATGTAAATAAGTTATAGAACAGAAGTAGTTAATTTAGAGTTTTTAATTTTAAACTATTAACAAAATGCAGATCTTCAAGTGAATAACTTATAGAACAAAAGTAGTTATTTTAGGGTTTTCAATTTTAAACTATTAACAAAATTCTGATCTTCAAGTAAATAACTTAAGGAACTAAAGTATTAGTTAGAAGATTTTGATTTTAAATTGCTACAAAATTCTGTTCTACAAGTAAATAACTTATAGAACGAAAGTAGTTATTTTAGAGTTTTCAATTTTAAACTATTAACAATATTCTGATCTTCAAGTAAATAACTTATAGAACAGAAGTAGTTAATTTAGAGTTTTTAATTTTAAACTATTAACAAAATGCAGATCTTCAAGTAAATAACTTATAGAACAAAAGTAGTTATTTTAGGGTTTTCAATTTTAAACTATTAACAAAATACTGATCTTCATGTAAATAACTTATAGAACAGAAGTAGTTAATTTAGAGTTTTTAATTTTAAACTATTAATAAAATGCAGATCTTCAAGTAAATAACTTATAGAACAAAAATAGTTAATTTAGGGTTTTTAATATTAAACTATTAACAAAATTCTGATCTTCAAGTAAATAACTTAAAGAACTAAAGTATTAGTTTGAAGATCTCGATTTTAAATTGTCTACAAATTTCTGTTCTTCAAGTAAAAAACTAAAAGAACAAAAGTAGTTAGTTTATAGCTTTAATTTGAAACTATTAACAAAATACTGATTTTCAAATAAATAACTTATGGACCAGAAGTAGTTAACTTAGAGTTTTTAATTTTAAACTATTAACAAAATGCTGATCTTCAAATAAATATCTTATAGAACAGAAGTAGTTAATTTAGAGTTTTTAATTTTAAACTAATAACAAAATGCAGATCTTCAAGTAAATAACTTATAGAACAAAAGTAATTATTTTAGGGTTTTCAATTTTAAACTATTAACAAAATTCTGATCTTCAATAAATAACTTATAGAACAGAAGTAGTTAATTTAGAGTTTTTAATTTTAAACTATTAACAAAATCTAGATCTTCAAGTAAATAACTTATAGAACAAACGTAGTTATTTTAGTATTTTCAATTTTGAACTATTAACAAAATTCTGATCTTCAAGTAAATAACTTAAAGAACTAAAGTATTAGTTTGAAGATTTTGATTTGAAATTGTCTACATATTTCTGTTCTTTAAGTAAATAACTAAAAGAACAAAAGTAGTTAGAATATAGCTTTAATTTTAAACTATTAACAAAATGCAGATCTTCAAGTAAATAACTTATAGAACAAAAGAAGTTATTTTAGGGTTGTCAATTTTAAACTATTAACAAAATTCTGATTTTCATGTAAATAACTTATAGAACAGATGTAGTTAATTTAGAGTTTTTAATTTTAAACTATTAACAAAATGCAGATCTTCAAGTAAATAACTTATAGAACAAAAGTAGATATTTTAGGGTTTTCAATTTTAAACTATTAACAAAATTCTGATCTTCAAGTAAATAACTTAAAGAACTAAAGTATTAGTGTGAAGATTTCGATTTTAAATTGTCTACAAATTTCTGTTCTTTAAGTAAATAACTAAAAGAACAAAAGTAGTTAGTTTATAGCTTTAATTTTAAACTGTTAACAAAATACTGATTTTCAAGTAAATAACTTATAGACAAGAAGTAGTTAATTTAGAGTTTTTAATTTTAAACTATTAACAAAATCCAGATCTTCAATTAAATAACTTATAGAACAAACGTAGTCATTTTAGTATTTTCAATTTTGAACTATTAACAAAATTCTGATCTTCAAGTAAATAACTTAAAGAACTAAAGTATTAGTTTGAAGATTTTGATTTTAAATTGCTACAAAATTCTGTTCTACAAGTAAATAACTTATAGACCAAAGTAGTTATTTTAGAGTTTTCAATTTTAAACTATTAACAATATTCTGATCTTCAAATAAATAACTTATAGAACAGAAGTAGTTAATTTAGAATTTTTAATTTTAAACTATTAACAAAATGCAGATCTTCAAGTAAATAACTTATAGAACAAAAGTAGTTATTTTAGGGTTTTCAATTTTAAACTATTAACAAAATACTGATCTTCATGTAAATAACTTATAGAACAGAAGTAGTTAATTTAGAGTTTTTAATTTTAAACTATTAACAAAATGCAGATCTTCAAGTAAATAACTTATAGAACAAAAATAGTTAATTTAGGGTTTTCAATTTTAAACTATTAACAAAATTCTGATCTTCAAGTAAATAACTTAAAGAACTAAAGTAATAGTTTGAAGATCTCGATTTTAAATTGTCTACAAATTTCTGTTCTTCAAGTAAAAAACTAAAAGAACAAAAGTAGTTAGTTTATAGCTTTAATTTGAAACTATTAACAAAATACTGATTTTCAAATAAATAACTTATAGACCAGAAGTAGTTAACTTAGAGTTTTTAATTTTAAACTATTAACAAAATGCTGATCTTCAAGTAAATATCTTATAGAACAGAAGTAGTTAATTTAGAGTTTTTAATTTTAAACTAATAACAAAATGCAGATCTTCAAGTAAATAACTTATAGAACAAAAGTAATTATTTTAGGGTTTTCAATTTTAAACTATTAACAAAATTCTGATCTTCAAGTAAATAACTTATAGAACAAAAGAAGTTATTTTAGGGTTGTCAATTTTAAACTATTAACAAAATTCGGATCTTCATGTAAATAACTTATAGAACAGAAGTAGTTAATTTAGAGTTTTTAATTTTAAACTATTAACAAAATGCAGATCTTCAAGTAAATAACTTATAGAACAAAAGTAGATATTTCAGGGTTTTCAATTTTAAACTATTAACAAAATTCTGATCTTCAAGTAAATAACTTAAAGAACTAAAGTATTAGTGTGAAGATTTCGATTTTAAATTGTCTACAAATTTCTGTTCTTTAAGTAAATAACTAAAAGAACAAAAGTAGTTAGTTTATAGCTTTAATTTTAAACTATTAACAAAATACTGATTTTCAAGTAAATAACTTATAGATCAGAAGTAGTTAATTTAGAGTTTTTAATTTTAAACTATTAACAAAATCCAGATCTTCAATTAAATAACTTATAGAACAAACGTAGTCATTTTAGTATTTTCAATTTTGAACTATTAACAAAATTCTGATCTTCAAGTAAATAACTTAAAGAACTAAAGTATTAGTTTGAAGATTTTGATTTTAAATTGTCTACATATTTCTGTTCTTTAAGTAAATAACTAAAAGAACAAAAGTAGTTAGAATATAGCTTTAATTTTAAGCTATTAACAAAATGCAGATCTTCAAGTAAATAACTTATAGAACAAAAGTAGTTATTTTAGGGTTTTCAATTTTAAACTATTAGCAAAATTCTGATCTTCAAGTAAATAACTTAAAGAACTAAAGTATTAGTTAGAAGATTTTGATTTTACATTGCTACTAAATTCTGTTCTTCAAGTAAATAACTTATAGAACAAAAGTAGTTATTTTAGGGTTTTCAATTTTAAACTATTAACAAAATACTGATCTTCATGTAAATAACTTATAAAACAGAAGTAGTTAATTTAGAGTATTTAATTTTAAACTATTAACAAAATGCAGATCTTCAAGTAAATAACTTATAGAACAAAAGCAGTTATTTTAGGGTTTTCAATTTTAAACTATTAACAATATTCTGATCTTCAAGTAAATAACTTATAGAACAGAAGTAGTTAATTTAGAGTTTTTAATTTTAAACTATTAACAAAATGCAGATCTTCAAGTAAATAACTTATAGAACAAAAGTAGTTATTTTAGGGTTTTCAATTTTAAACTATTAACAAAATACTGATCTTCATGTAAATAACTTATAGAACAGAAGTAGTTAATTTAGAGTTTTTAATTTTAAACTATTAACAAAATGCAGATCTTCAAGTAAATAACTTATAGAACAAAAGTAGTTATTTTAGGGTTTTCAATTTTAAACTATTAACAAAATACTGATCTTCATGTAAATAACTTATAGAACAGAAGTAGTTAATTTAGAGTTTTTAATTTTAAACTATTAACAATATTCTGATCTTCAAGTAAATAACTTATAGAACAAAAGTAGTTATTTTAGAGTTTTCAATTTTAAACTATTAACAATATTCTGATCTTGAAGTAAATAACTTATAGAACAAAAGTAGTTATTTTAGGGTTTTCAATTTTAAACTATTAACAAAATACTGATCTTCATGTAAATAACTTATAGAACAGAAGTAGTTAATTTAGAGTTTTCAATTTTAAACTATTAACAATATTCTGATCTTCAAGTAAGTAACTTATAGAACAGAAGTAGTTAATTTAGAGTTTTTAATTTTAAACTATTAACAAAATGCAGATCTTCAAGTAAATAACTTATAGATCAAAAGTAGTTAATTTAGGGTTTTCAATGTTAAACTGTTAGCAAAATTCTGATCTTCAAGTAAATAACTTAAAGAACTACAGTATTAGTTAGAAGATTTTGGTTTTAATTTGCTACAAAATTCTGTTCTTCAAGTAAATAACTTATAGAACAGAAGTAGTTAATTTAGAGTTTTTAATGTTAAACTATTAACAAAATGCAAATCTTCAAGTAAATAACTTATAGAACAAAAGTAGTTATTTTAGGGTTTTCAATTTTAAACTATTAACAAAATTCTGATCTTCAAGTAAATAACTTAAAGAACTAAAGTATTAGTTAGAAGATTTTGATTTTAAAATGCTACAAAATTCTGTTCTTCACGTAAATAACTTATAGAACAAAAGTAGTTATTTTAGAGTTTTCAATTTTAAACTATTAACAAAATTCTGATCTTCAAGTAAATAACTTATAGATCAGAAGTAGTGAATTTAGAGTTTTTAATTTTAAACTATTAACAAAATGCAGATCTTCAAGTAAATAACTTATTGAACAAAAGTAGTTATTTTAGAGTTTTCTATTTTACACTATTAACAAAATTCTGATCTTCAAGTAAATAACTTATAGAACAGAAGTAGTTAATTTAGAGTTTTTAATTTTAAACTATTAACAAAATCCAGATCTTCAAGTAAATAACTTAAAGAACTAAAGTATTAGTTAGAAGATTTTGATTTTACATTGCTACAAAATTCTGTTCTTCAAGTAAATAACTTTTAGAACAAAAGTAGTTATTTTAGAGTTTTCAATTTTAAACTATTAACAATATTCTGATCTACATGTAAATAACTTATAGAACAGAAGTAGTTAATTTAGAGTTTTTAATTTTAAACTATTAACAAAATGCAGATCTTCAAGTAAATAACTTATAGAACAAAAGTAGTTATTTTAGGGTTTTCAATTTTAAACTATTAACAAAATTCTGATCTTCAAGTAAATAACTTAAGGAACTAAAGTATTAGTTAGAAGATTTTGATTTTATATTGCTACAAAATTCTGTTCTTCAAGTAAATAACTTATAGAACAAAAGTAGTTATTTTAGAGTTTTCAATTTTAAACTATTAACATCATTCTGATCTTCAAGTAAATAACTTATAGAACAGAATTAGTTAATTTAGAGTTTTTAATTTTAAACTATTAACAAAATCCAGATCTTCAAGTAAATAACTTAAAGAACTAAAGTATTAGTTAGAAGATTTTGATTTTACATTGCTACAAAATTCTGTTCTTCAAGTAAATAACTTATAGAACAAAAGTAGTTATTTTAGAGTTTTCAATTTTAAACTATTAACAAAATTCTGATCTTCAAGTAAATAACTTATAGAACAGAAGTAGTTATTTTAGAGTTTTCTATTTTAAACTATTAACAACATTCTGATCTTCAAGTAAATAACTTATAGAACAGAAGTAGTTAATTTAGAGTTTTCAATTTTAAACTATTAACAAAATTCTGATCTTCAAGTAAATAACTTAGAGAACAAAAGTAGTTATTTTAGAGTTTTCTATTTTAAACTATTAACAACATTCTGATCTTCAAGTAAATAACTTATAGAACAAAAGTAGTTATTTTAGAGTTTTCAATTTTAAACTATTAACAATATTCTGATCTTCTAGTAAATAACTTATAGAACAGAAGTAGTTAATTTAGAGTTTTTAATTTTAAACTATTAACAAAATGCAGATCTTCAAGTAAATAACTTATAGAACAAAAGTAGTTATTTTAGGGTTTTCAATTTTAAACTATTAACAAAATACTGATCTTCATGTAAATAACTTATAGAACAGAAGTAGTTAATTTAGAGTTTTTAATTTTAAACTATTAACAAAATGCAGATCTTCAAGTAAATAACTTATAGAACAAAAGTAGTTATTTTAGGGTTTTCATATTTAAACTATTAACAAAATTCTGATCTTCAAGTAAATAACTTAAAGAACTAAAGTATTAGTAAGAAGATTTTGATTTTAAATTGCTACAAAATTCTGTTCTTCACGTAAATAACTTATAGAACAGAAGTAGTTAATTTAGAGTTTTTAATTTTAAACTATTAACAAAATTCTGATCTTCAAGTAAATAACTTAAGGAACTAAAGTATTAGTTAGAAGATTTTTATTTTATATTGCTACAAAATTCTGTTCTTCAAGTACATAACTTATAGAACAAAAGTAGTTATTTTAGAGTTTTCAATTTTAAACTATTAATATCATTCTGATCTTCAAGTAAATAACTTATAGAACAGAAGTAGGTAATTTAGAGTTTTTAATGCTAAACTATTAACAAAATGCAAATCTTCAAGTAAATAACTTATAGAACAAAAGTAATTATTTTAGGGTTTTCAATTTTAAACTATTAACAAAATTCTGATCTTCAAGTAAATAACTTATAGAACAGAAGTAGTTATTTTAGAGTTTTCTATTTTAAGCTATTAACAACATTCTGATCTTCAAGTAAATAACTTATAGAACAGAAGTAGTTAATTTAGAGTTTTCAATTTTAAACTATTAACAAAATTCTGATCTTCAAGTAAATAACTTATAGAACAAAAGTAGTTATTTTAGAGTTTCCTATTTTAAACTATTAACAACATTCTGATCTTCAAGTAAATAACTTATAGAACAAAAGTAGTTATTTTAGGGTTTTCAATTTTAAACTATTAGCAAAATTCTGATCTTCAAGAAAATAACTTAAAGAACTAAAGTATTAGTTAGAAGATTTTAATTTTAAATTGCTACAAAATTCTGTTCTTCAAGTAAATAACTTATAGAACAAAAGTAGTTATTTTAGAGTTTTCAATTTTAAACTATTAACAATATTCTGATCTTCAAGTAAATAACTTATAGAACAGAAGTAGTTAATTTAGAGTTTTTAATTTTAAACTATTAACAAAATGCAGATCTTCAAGTAAATAACTTATAGAACAAAAGTAGTTATTTTAGGGTTTACAATTTTAAACTATTAACAAAATACTGATTTTCATGTAAATAACTTATAGAACAGATGTAGTTAATTTATAGTTTTTAATTTTAAACTATTAACAAAATTCTGATCTTCAAGTAAATATCTTAAGGAACTAAAGTATTAGTTAGAAGATTTTGATTTTAAATTGCTACAAAATTCTGTTCTTCAAGTAAATAACTTATAGAACAAAAGTAGTTATTTTAGAGTTTTCAATTTTAAACTAATAACAAAATGCAGATCTTCAAGTAAATAACTTATAGAACAAACGCAGTTATTTTAGTATTTTCAATTTTGAACTTTTACCAAAATTCTGATCTTCAAGTAAATAACTTAAAGAACTAAAGTATTAGTTTAAAGATTTTGATTTTTAATTGTCTACATATTTCTGTTCTTTAAGTAAATAACTAAAAGAACAAAACTAGTTAGATTATAGCTATAATTTTAAACTATTAACAAAATGCAGATCTTCAAGTAAATAACTTATAGAACAAAAGTAGTTATCTTAAGGTTTTCAATTTTAAACCATCAACAAAATTCTGATCCTCATGTAAATAACTTATAGAACATAAGTAGTTAATTTAGAGTTTTTAATTTTAAACTATTAACAAAATGCAAATCTTCAAGTAAATAACTTATAGAACAAAAGTAGTTATTTTAGGGTTTTCAATTTTAAACTATTAGCAAAATTCTGATCTTCAAGAGAATAACTTAAAGAACTAAAGTATTAGTTAGAAGATTTTGATTTTAAATTGCTACAAAATTCTGTTCTTCAAGTAAATAACTTATAGAACAAAAGTAGTTATTTTAGAGTTTTCAATTTTAAACTATTAACAATATTCTGATCTTCTAGTAAATAACTTATAGAACAGAAGTAGTTAATTTAGAGTTTTTAATTTTAAACTATTAACAAAATGCAGATCTTCAAGTAAATAACTTATAGAACAAAAGTAGTTATTTTAGGGTTTTCAATTTTAAACTATTAACAAAATACTGATCTTCATGTAAATAACTTATAGAACAGAAGTAGTTAATTTAGAGTTTTTAATTTTAAACTATTAACAAAATGCAGATCTTCAAGTAAATAACTTATAGAACAAAAGTAGTTATTTTAGGGTTTTCATATTTAAACTATTAACAAAATTCTGATCTTCAAGTAAATAACTTAAAGAACTAAAGTATTAGTAAGAAGATTTTGATTTTAAATTGCTACAAAATTCTGTTCTTCACGTAAATAACTTATAGAACAGAAGTAGTTAATTTAGAGTTTTTAATTTTAAACTATTAACAAAATTCTGATCTTCAAGTAAATAACTTAAGGAACTAAAGTATTAGTTAGAAGATTTTTATTTTATATTGCTACAAAATTCTGTTCTTCAAGTACTAAACTTATAGAACAAAAGTAGTTATTTTAGAGTTTTCAATTTTAAACTATTAATATCATTCTGATCTTCAAGTAAATAACTTATAGAACAGAAGTAGGTAATTTAGAGTTTTTAATGCTAAACTATTAACAAAATGCAAATCTTCAAGTAAATAACTTATAGAACAAAAGTAGTTATTTTAGGGTTTTCAATTTTAAACTATTAGCAAAATTCTGATCTTCAAGAAAATAACTTAAAGAACTAAAGTATTAGTTAGAAGATTTTAATTTTAAATTGCTACAAAATTCTGTTCTTCAAGTAAATAACTTATAGAACAAAAGTAGTTATTTTAGAGTTTTCAATTTTAAACTATTAACAATATTCTGATCTTCAAGTAAATAACTTATAGAACAGAAGTAGTTAATTTAGAGTTTTTAATTTTAAACTATTAACAAAATGCAGATCTTCAAGTAAATAACTTATAGAACAAAAGTAGTTATTTTAGGGTTTACAATTTTAAACTATTAACAAAATACTGATTTTCATGTAAATAACTTATAGAACAGATGTAGTTAATTTATAGTTTTTAATTTTAAACTATTAACAAAATTCTGATCTTCAAGTAAATATCTTAAGGAACTAAAGTATTAGTTAGAAGATTTTGATTTTAAATTGCTACAAAATTCTGTTCTTCAAGTAAATAACTTATAGAACAAAAGTAGTTATTTTAGAGTTTTCAATTTTAAACTAATAACAAAATGCAGATCTTCAAGTAAATAACTTATAGAACAAACGCAGTTATTTTAGTATTTTCAATTTTGAACTTTTACCAAAATTCTGATCTTCAAGTAAATAACTTAAAGAACTAAAGTATTAGTTTAAAGATTTTGATTTTTAATTGTCTACATATTTCTGTTCTTTAAGTAAATAACTAAAAGAACAAAACTAGTTAGATTATAGCTATAATTTTAAACTATTAACAAAATGCAGATCTTCAAGTAAATAACTTATAGAACAAAAGTAGTTATCTTAAGGTTTTCAATTTTAAACCATCAACAAAATTCTGATCCTCATGTAAATAACTTATAGAACATAAGTAGTTAATTTAGAGTTTTTAATTTTAAACTATTAACAAAATGCAAATCTTCAAGTAAATAACTTATAGAACAAAAGTAGTTATTTTAGGGTTTTCAATTTTAAACTATTAGCAAAATTCTGATCTTCAAGAGAATAACTTAAAGAACTAAAGTATTAGTTAGAAGATTTTGATTTTAAATTGCTACAAAATTCTGTTCTTCAAGTAAATAACTTATAGAACAAAAGTAGTTATTTTAGAGTTTTCAATTTTAAACTATTAACAATATTCTGATCTTCTAGTAAATAACTTATAGAACAGAAGTAGTTAATTTAGAGTTTTTAATTTTAAACTATTAACAAAATGCAGATCTTCAAGTAAATAACTTATAGAACAAAAGTAGTTATTTTAGGGTTTTCAATTTTAAACTATTAACAAAATACTGATCTTCATGTAAATAACTTATAGAACAGAAGTAGTTAATTTAGAGTTTTTAATTTTAAACTATTAACAAAATGCAGATCTTCAAGTAAATAACTTATAGAACAAAAGTAGTTATTTTAGGGTTTTCATATTTAAACTATTAACAAAATTCTGATCTTCAAGTAAATAACTTAAAGAACTAAAGTATTAGTAAGAAGATTTTGATTTTAAATTGCTACAAAATTCTGTTCTTCACGTAAATAACTTATAGAACAGAAGTAGTTAATTTAGAGTTTTTAATTTTAAACTATTAACAAAATTCTGATCTTCAAGTAAATAACTTAAGGAACTAAAGTATTAGTTAGAAGATTTTTATTTTATATTGCTACAAAATTCTGTTCTTCAAGTACTAAACTTATAGAACAAAAGTAGTTATTTTAGAGTTTTCAATTTTAAACTATTAATATCATTCTGATCTTCAAGTAAATAACTTATAGAACAGAAGTAGGTAATTTAGAGTTTTTAATGCTAAACTATTAACAAAATGCAAATCTTCAAGTAAATAACTTATAGAACAAAAGTAATTATTTTAGGGTTTTCAATTTTAAACTATTAACAAAATTCTGATCTTCAAGTAAATAACTTATAGAACAGAAGTAGTTATTTTAGAGTTTTCTATTTTAAGCTATTAACAACATTCTGATCTTCAAGTAAATAACTTATAGAACAGAAGTAGTTAATTTAGAGTTTTCAATTTTAAACTATTAACAAAATTCTGATCTTCAAGTAAATAACTTATAGAACAAAAGTAGTTATTTTAGAGTTTTCTATTTTAAACTATTAACAACATTCTGATCTTCAAGTAAATAACTTATAGAACAAAAGTAGTTGTTTTAGGGTTTTCAATTTTAAACTATTAGCAAAATTCTGATCTTCAAGAAAATAACTTAAAGAACTAAAGTATTAGTTAGAAGATTTTAATTTTAAATTGCTACAAAATTCTGTTCTTCAAGTAAATAACTTATAGAACAAAAGTAGTTATTTTAGAGTTTTCAATTTTAAACTATTAACAATATTCTGATCTTCAAGTAAATAACTTATAGAACAGAAGTAGTTAATTTAGAGTTTTTAATTTTAAACTATTAACAAAATGCAGATCTTCAAGTAAATAACTTATAGAACAAAAGTAGTTATTTTAGGGTTTACAATTTTAAACTATTAACAAAATACTGATTTTCATGTAAATAACTTATAGAACAGATGTAGTTAATTTATAGTTTTTAATTTTAAACTATTAACAAAATTCTGATCTTCAAGTAAATATCTTAAGGAACTAAAGTATTAGTTAGAAGATTTTGATTTTAAATTGCTACAAAATTCTGTTCTTCAAGTAAATAACTTATAGAACAAAAGTAGTTATTTTAGAGTTTTCAATTTTAAACTAATAACAAAATGCAGATCTTCAAGTAAATAACTTATAGAACAAACGCAGTTATTTTAGTATTTTCAATTTTGAACTTTTACCAAAATTCTGATCTTCAAGTAAATAACTTAAAGAACTAAAGTATTAGTTTAAAGATTTTGATTTTTAATTGTCTACATATTTCTGTTCTTTAAGTAAATAACTAAAAGAACAAAACTAGTTAGATTATAGCTATAATTTTAAACTATTAACAAAATGCAGATCTTCAAGTAAATAACTTATAGAACAAAAGTAGTTATCTTAAGGTTTTCAATTTTAAACCATCAACAAAATTCTGATCTTCATGTAAATAACTTATAGAACAGAAGTAGTTAATTTAGAGTTTTTAATTTTAAACTATTAACAAAATGCAAATCTTCAAGTAAATAACTTATAGAACAAAAGTAGTTATTTTAGGGTTTTCAATTTTAAACTATTAGCAAAATTCTGATCTTCAAGAGAATAACTTAAAGAACTAAAGTATTAGTTAGAAGATTTTGATTTTAAATTGCTACAAAATTCTGTTCTTCAAGTAAATAACTTATAGAACAAAAGTAGTTATTTTAGAGTTTTCAATTTTAAACTATTAACAATATTCTGATCTTCTAGTAAATAACTTATAGAACAGAAGTAGTTAATTTAGAGTTTTTAATTTTAAACTATTAACAAAATGCAGATCTTCAAGTAAATAACTTATAGAACAAAAGTAGTTATTTTAGGGTTTTCAATTTTAAACTATTAACAAAATACTGATCTTCATGTAAATAACTTATAGAACAGAAGTAGTTAATTTAGAGTTTTTAATTTTAAACTATTAACAAAATGCAGATCTTCAAGTAAATAACTTATAGAACAAAAGTAGTTATTTTAGGGTTTTCATATTTAAACTATTAACAAAATTCTGATCTTCAAGTAAATAACTTAAAGAACTAAAGTATTAGTAAGAAGATTTTGATTTTAAATTGCTACAAAATTCTGTTCTTCACGTAAATAACTTATAGAACAGAAGTAGTTAATTTAGAGTTTTTAATTTTAAACTATTAACAAAATTCTGATCTTCAAGTAAATAACTTAAGGAACTAAAGTATTAGTTAGAAGATTTTTATTTTATATTGCTACAAAATTCTGTTCTTCAAGTACATAACTTATAGAACAAAAGTAGTTATTTTAGAGTTTTCAATTTTAAACTATTAATATCATTCTGATCTTCAAGTAAATAACTTATAGAACAGAAGTAGGTAATTTAGAGTTTTTAATGCTAAACTATTAACAAAATGCAAATCTTCAAGTAAATAACTTATAGAACAAAAGTAATTATTTTAGGGTTTTCAATTTTAAACTATTAACAAAATTCTGATCTTCAAGTAAATAACTTATAGAACAGAAGTAGTTATTTTAGAGTTTTCTATTTTAAGCTATTAACAACATTCTGATCTTCAAGTAAATAACTTATAGAACAGAAGTAGTTAATTTAGAGTTTTCAATTTTAAACTATTAACAAAATTCTGATCTTCAAGTAAATAACTTATAGAACAAAAGTAGTTATTTTAGAGTTTTCTATTTTAAACTATTAACAACATTCTGATCTTCAAGTAAATAACTTATAGAACAAAAGTAGTTATTTTAGGGTTTTCAATTTTAAACTATTAGCAAAATTCTGATCTTCAAGAAAATAACTTAAAGAACTAAAGTATTAGTTAGAAGATTTTAATTTTAAATTGCTACAAAATTCTGTTCTTCAAGTAAATAACTTATAGAACAAAAGTAGTTATTTTAGAGTTTTCAATTTTAAACTATTAACAATATTCTGATCTTCAAGTAAATAACTTATAGAACAGAAGTAGTTAATTTAGAGTTTTTAATTTTAAACTATTAACAAAATGCAGATCTTCAAGTAAATAACTTATAGAACAAAAGTAGTTATTTTAGGGTTTACAATTTTAAACTATTAACAAAATACTGATTTTCATGTAAATAACTTATAGAACAGATGTAGTTAATTTATAGTTTTTAATTTTAAACTATTAACAAAATTCTGATCTTCAAGTAAATATCTTAAGGAACTAAAGTATTAGTTAGAAGATTTTGATTTTAAATTGCTACAAAATTCTGTTCTTCAAGTAAATAACTTATAGAACAAAAGTAGTTATTTTAGAGTTTTCAATTTTAAACTAATAACAAAATGCAGATCTTCAAGTAAATAACTTATAGAACAAACGCAGTTATTTTAGTATTTTCAATTTTGAACTTTTACCAAAATTCTGATCTTCAAGTAAATAACTTAAAGAACTAAAGTATTAGTTTAAAGATTTTGATTTTTAATTGTCTACATATTTCTGTTCCTTAAGTAAATAACTAAAAGAACAAAACTAGTTAGATTATAGCTATAATTTTAAACTATTAACAAAATGCAGATCTTCAAGTAAATAACTTATAGAACAAAAGTAGTTATCTTAAGGTTTTCAATTTTAAACCATCAACAAAATTCTGATCTTCATGTAAATAACTTATAGAACAGAAGTAGTTAATTTAGAGTTTTTAATTTTAAACTATTAACAAAATGCAAATCTTCAAGTAAATAACTTATAGAACAAAAGTAGTTATTTTAGGGTTTTCAATTTTAAACTATTAGCAAAATTCTGATCTTCAAGAGAATAACTTAAAGAACTAAAGTATTAGTTAGAAGATTTTGATTTTAAATTGCTACAAAATTCTGTTCTTCAAGTAAATAACTTATAGAACAAAAGTAGTTATTTTAGAGTTTTCAATTTTAAACTATTAACAATATTCTGATCTTCTAGTAAATAACTTATAGAACAGAAGTAGTTAATTTAGAGTTTTTAATTTTAAACTATTAACAAAATGCAGATCTTCAAGTAAATAACTTATAGAACAAAAGTAGTTATTTTAGGGTTTTCAATTTTAAACTATTAACAAAATACTGATCTTCATGTAAATAACTTATAGAACAGAAGTAGTTAATTTAGAGTTTTTAATTTTAAACTATTAACAAAATGCAGATCTTCAAGTAAATAACTTATAGAACAAAAGTAGTTATTTTAGGGTTTTCATATTTAAACTATTAACAAAATTCTGATCTTCAAGTAAATAACTTAAAGAACTAAAGTATTAGTAAGAAGATTTTGATTTTAAATTGCTACAAAATTCTGTTCTTCACGTAAATAACTTATAGAACAGAAGTAGTTAATTTAGAGTTTTTAATTTTAAACTATTAACAAAATTCTGATCTTCAAGTAAATAACTTAAGGAACTAAAGTATTAGTTAGAAGATTTTTATTTTATATTGCTACAAAATTCTGTTCTTCAAGTACATAACTTATAGAACAAAAGTAGTTATTTTAGAGTTTTCAATTTTAAACTATTAATATCATTCTGATCTTCAAGTAAATAACTTATAGAACAGAAGTAGGTAATTTAGAGTTTTTAATGCTAAACTATTAACAAAATGCAAATCTTCAAGTAAATAACTTATAGAACAAAAGTAGTTATTTTAGGGTTTTCAATTTTAAACTATTAACAAAATTCTGATCTTCAAGTAAATAACTTATAGAACAGAAGTAGTTATTTTAGAGTTTTCTATTTTAAGCTATTAACAACATTCTGATCTTCAAGTAAATAACTTATAGAACAGAAGTAGTTAATTTAGAGTTTTCAATTTTAAACTATTAACAAAATTCTGATCTTCAAGTAAATAACTTATAGAACAAAAGTAGTTATTTTAGAGTTTTCTATTTTAAACTATTAACAACATTCTGATCTTCAAGTAAATAACTTATAGAACAAAAGTAGTTATTTTAGGGTTTTCAATTTTAAACTATTAGCAAAATTCTGATCTTCAAGAAAATAACTTAAAGAACTAAAGTATTAGTTAGAAGATTTTAATTTTAAATTGCTACAAAATTCTGTTCTTCAAGTAAATAACTTATAGAACAAAAGTAGTTATTTTAGAGTTTTCAATTTTAAACTATTAACAATATTCTGATCTTCAAGTAAATAACTTATAGAACAGAAGTAGTTAATTTAGAGTTTTTAATTTTAAACTATTAACAAAATGCAGATCTTCAAGTAAATAACTTATAGAACAAAAGTAGTTATTTTAGGGTTTACAATTTTAAACTATTAACAAAATACTGATTTTCATGTAAATAACTTATAGAACAGATGTAGTTAATTTATAGTTTTTAATTTTAAACTATTAACAAAATTCTGATCTTCAAGTAAATATCTTAAGGAACTAAAGTATTAGTTAGAAGATTTTGATTTTAAATTGCTACAAAATTCTGTTCTTCAAGTAAATAACTTATAGAACAAAAGTAGTTATTTTAGAGTTTTAAATTTTAAACTAATAACAAAATGCAGATCTTCAAGTAAATAACTTATAGAACAAACGCAGTTATTTTAGTATTTTCAATTTTGAACTTTTACCAAAATTCTGATCTTCAAGTAAATAACTTAAAGAACTAAAGTATTAGTTTAAAGATTTTGATTTTTAATTGTCTACATATTTCTGTTCTTTAAGTAAATAACTAAAAGAACAAAACTAGTTAGATAATAGCTATAATTTTAAACTATTAACAAAATGCAGATCTTCAAGTAAATAACTTATAGAACAAAAGTAGTTATCTTAAGGTTTTCAATTTTAAACCATCAACAAAATTCTGATCTTCATGTAAATAACTTATAGAACAGAAGTAGTTAATTTAGAGTTTTTAATTTTAAACTATTAACAAAATGCAGATCTTCAAGTAAATAACTTATAGAACAAAAGTAGTTATTTTAGGGTTTTCAATTTTAAACTGTTAGCCAAATTCTGATCTTCAAGTAAATAACTTAAAGAACTAAAGTATTAGTTAGAAGATTTTGGTTTTAAATTGCTACAAAATTCTGTTCTTCAAGTAAATAACTTATAGAACAAAAGTAGTTATTTTAGAGTTTTCAATTTTAAACTATTAACAATATTCTGATCTTCAAGTAAATAACTTATAGAACAAAAGTAGTTATTTTAGGGTTTACAATTTTAAACTATTAACAAAATACTGATCTTCATGTAAATAACTTATAGAACAGAAGTAGTTAATTTAGAGTTTTTAATTTTAAACTATTAACAAAATGCAAATCTTCAAGTAAATAACTTATAGAACAAAAGTAGTTATTTTAGGGTTTTCAATTTTAAACTATTAACAAAATTCTGATCTACAGGTAAATAACTTAAGGAACTAAAGTATTAGTTAGAAGATTTTGATTTTAAATTGCTACAAAATTCTGTTCTTCAAGTAAATAACTTATAGAACAAAGGAGTTATTTTAGAGTTTTCAATTTTAAACTATTAATAACATTCTGATCTTCAAGTAAATAACTTATAGACCAGAAGTAGTTAATTTAGAGTTTTTAATTTTAAACTATTAACAAAATGCTGATCTTCAAGTAAATAACTTATAGAACAGAAGTAGTTAATTTAGAGTTTTTAATTTTAAACTAATAACAAAATGCAGATCTTCAAGTTAATAACTTATAGAATAAAAGTAGTAATTTTAGGGTTTTCAATTTAAAACTATTAACAAAATTCTGATCTTCAAGTAAATAACTTATAGAACAGAAGTAGTTAATTTAGAGTTTTTAATTTTAAACTATTAACAAAATCCAGATCTTCAAGTAAATAACTTATAGAACAAAACTAGTTATATTAGTATTTTCAATTTTGAATTATTAACAAAATTCTGATCTTCAAGTAAATAACTTATAGAACAAAAGTAGTTATTTTAGGGTTTTCAATTTTAAACTATTAGCAAAATTCGGATCTTCAAGTAAATAACTTATAGAACAAAAGTAGTTATTTTAGGGTTTTCAATTTTAAACTATCAACAAAATTCTGATCTTCATGTAAAAAACTTATAGAACAGAAGTAGTTAATTTAGAGTTTTTAATTTTAAACTATTAACAAAATGCAGATCCTCAAGTAAATAACTTATAGAACAAAAGTAGTTATTTTAGGGTTTTCAATTTTAAACTATTAAAAACATTCTGATCTTCAAGTAAATAACTTATAGAACAGAAGTAGTTAATTTAGAGTTTTTAATTTTAAACTATTAACAAAATGCAGATCTTCAAGTAAATAACTTATAGAACAAAAGTAGTTATTTTAGGGTTTCCAATTTTAACCTGTTAGCAAAATTCAGATCTTCAAGTAAATAACTTAAAGACCTAAAGTATTAGTTAGAAGATTTTGGTTTTAAATTGCTACAAAATTCTGTTCTTCAAGTAAATAACTTATAGAACAAAAGTAGATATTTTAGAGTTTTCAATTTTAAACTATCAACAAAATTCTGATCTTCATGTACATAACTTATAGAACAGAAGTAGTTAATTTAGAGTTTTTAATTTTAAACTATTAACAAAATCCAGATCTTCAAGTAAATAACTTATAGAACAAACGTAGTTATTTTAGTATTTTCAATTTTGAACTATTAACAAAATTCTGATCTTCAAGTAAATAACTTATAGAACAAAAGTAGTTATTTTAGGGTTTTCAATTTTAAACAATTAGCAAAATTCTGATCTTCAAGTAAATAACTTATAGAACAAATGTAGTTATTTTAGGGTTTTCAATTTTAAACTATCAACAAAATTATGATCTTCTTGTAAATAACTTATAGAACAGAAGTAGTTAATTTAGAGTTTTTCAATTTAAACTATTAACAAAATGCAGATCCTCAAGTAAATAACTTATAGAACAAAAGTAGTTATTTTAGGGTTTTCAATTTTAAATTATTAAAAACATTCTGATCTTCAAGTAAATAACTTATAGAACAGAAGTAGTTAATTTAGAGTTTTTAATTTTAAACTATTAACAAAATGCAGATCTTCAAGTAAATAACTTATAGAACAAAAGTAGTTATTTTAGGGTTTTCAATTTTAAACTGTTAGCAAAATTCAGATCTTCAAGTAAATAACTTAAAGACCTAAAGTATTAGTTAGAAGATTTTGGTTTTAAATTGCTACAAAATTCTGTTCTTCAAGTAAATAACTTATAGAACAAAAGTAGTTATTTTAGAGTTTTCAATTTTAAACTATTAACAATATTCTGATCTTCAAGTAAATAACTTATAGAACAAAAGTAGTTATTTTAGGGTTTACAATTTTAAACTATTAACAAAATACTGATCTTCATGTAAATAACTTATAGCACAGAAGTAGTTAATTTAGAGTTTTTAATTTTAAACTATTAACAAAATGCAGATCTTCAAGTAAATAACTTATAGAACAAAAGTAGTTATTTTAGGGTTTTCAATTTTAAACTAATAACAAAATGCAGATCTTCAAGTAAATAACTTATAGAACAAACGCAGTTATTTTAGTATTTTCAATTTTGAACTTTTACCAAAATTCTGATCTTCAAGTAAATAACTTAAAGAACTAAAGTATTAGTTTAAAGATTTTGATTTTTAATTGTCTACATATTTCTGTTCTTTAAGTAAATAACTAAAAGAACAAAACTAGTTAGATTATAGCTATAATTTTAAACTATTAACAAAATGCAGATCTTCAAGTAAATAACTTATAGAACAAAAGTAGTTATCTTAAGGTTTTCAATTTTAAAGCATCAACAAAATTCTGATCTTCATGTAAATAACTTATAGAACAGAAGTAGTTAATTTAGAGTTTTTAATTTTAAACTATTAACAAAATGCAGATCTTCAAGTAAATAACTTATAGAACAAAAGTAGTTATTTTAGGGTTTTCAATTTTAAACTGTTAGCCAAATTCTGATCTTCAAGTAAATAACTTAAAGAACTAAAGTATTAGTTAGAAGATTTTGGTTTTAAATTGCTACAAAATTCTGTTCTTCAAGTAAATAACTTATAGAACAAAAGTAGTTATTTTAGAGTTTTCAATTTTAAACTATTAACAATATTCTGATCTTCAAGTAAATAACTTATAGAACAAAAGTAGTTATTTTAGGGTTTACAATTTTAAACTATTAACAAAATACTGATCTTCATGTAAATAACTTATAGAACAGAAGTAGTTAATTTAGAGTTTTTAATTTTAAACTATTAACAAAATGCAGATCTTCAAGTAAATAACTTATAGAACAAAAGTAGTTATTTTAGGGTTTTCAATTTTAAACTATTAACAAAATTCTGATCTACAGGTAAATAACTTAAGGAACTAAAGTATTAGTTAGAAGATTTTGATTTTAAATTGCTACAAAATTCTGTTCTTCAAGTAAATAACTTATAGAACAAAGGAGTTATTTTAGAGTTTTCAATTTTAAACTATTAATAACATTCTGATCTTCAAGTAAATAACTTATAGACCAGAAGTAGTTAATTTAGAGTTTTTAATTTTAAACTATTAACAAAATGCTGATCTTCAAGTAAATAACTTATAGAACAAAAGTAGTTATTTTAGAGTTTTCAATTTTAAACTATTAACAATATTCTGATCTTCAAGTAAATAACTTATAGAACAAAAGTAGTTATTTTAGGGTTTACAATTTTAAACTATTAACAAAATACTGATCTTCATGTAAATAACTTATAGCACAGAAGTAGTTAATTTAGAGTTTTTAATTTTAAACTATTAACAAAATGCAGATCTTCAAGTAAATAACTTATAGAACAAAAGTAGTTATTTTAGGGTTTTCAATTTTAAACTAATAACAAAATGCAGATCTTCAAGTAAATAACTTATAGAACAAACGCAGTTATTTTAGTATTTTCAATTTTGAACTTTTACCAAAATTCTGATCTTCAAGTAAATAACTTAAAGAACTAAAGTATTAGTTTAAAGATTTTGATTTTTAATTGTCTACATATTTCTGTTCTTTAAGTAAATAACTAAAAGAACAAAACTAGTTAGATTATAGCTATAATTTTAAACTATTAACAAAATGCAGATCTTCAAGTAAATAACTTATAGAACAAAAGTAGTTATCTTAAGGTTTTCAATTTTAAACCATCAACAAAATTCTGATCTTCATGTAAATAACTTATAGAACAGAAGTAGTTAATTTAGAGTTTTTAATTTTAAACTATTAACAAAATGCAGATCTTCAAGTAAATAACTTATAGAACAAAAGTAGTTATTTTAGGGTTTTCAATTTTAAACTGTTAGCCAAATTCTGATCTTCAAGTAAATAACTTAAAGAACTAAAGTATTAGTTAGAAGATTTTGGTTTTAAATTGCTACAAAATTCTGTTCTTCAAGTAAATAACTTATAGAACAAAAGTAGTTATTTTAGAGTTTTCAATTTTAAACTATTAACAATATTCTGATCTTCAAGTAAATAACTTATAGAACAAAAGTAGTTATTTTAGGGTTTACAATTTTAAACTATTAACAAAATACTGATCTTCATGTAAATAACTTATAGAACAGAAGTAGTTAATTTAGAGTTTTTAATTTTAAACTATTAACAAAATGCAGATCTTCAAGTAAATAACTTATAGAACAAAAGTAGTTATTTTAGGGTTTTCAATTTTAAACTATTAACAAAATTCTGATCTACAGGTAAATAACTTAAGGAACTAAAGTATTAGTTAGAAGATTTTGATTTTAAATTGCTACAAAATTCTGTTCTTCAAGTAAATAACTTATAGAACAAAGGAGTTATTTTAGAGTTTTCAATTTTAAACTATTAATAACATTCTGATCTTCAAGTAAATAACTTATAGACCAGAAGTAGTTAATTTAGAGTTTTTAATCTTAAACTATTAACAAAATGCTGATCTTCAAGTAAATAACTTATAGAACAGAAGTAGTTAATTTAGAGTTTTTAATTTTAAACTAATAACAAAATGCAGATCTTCAAGTTAATAACTTATAGAATAAAAGTAGTAATTTTAGGGTTTTCAATTTAAAACTATTAACAAAATTCTGATCTTCAAGTAAATAACTTATAGAACAGAAGTAGTTAATTTAGAGTTTTTAATTTTAAACTATTAACAAAATCCAGATCTTCAAGTAAATAACTTATAGAACAAAACTAGTTATATTAGTATTTTCAATTTTGAATTATTAACAAAATTCTGATCTTCAAGTAAATAACTTATAGAACAAAAGTAGTTATTTTAGGGTTTTCAATTTTAAACTATTAGCAAAATTCGGATCTTCAAGTAAATAACTTATAGAACAAAAGTAGTTATTTTAGGGTTTTCAATTTTAAACTATCAACAAAATTCTGATCTTCATGTAAAAAACTTATAGAACAGAAGTAGTTAATTTAGAGTTTTTAATTTTAAACTATTAACAAAATGCAGATCCTCAAGTAAATAACTTATAGAACAAAAGTAGTTATTTTAGGGTTTTCAATTTTAAACTATTAAAAACATTCTGATCTTCAAGTAAATAACTTATAGAACAGAAGTAGTTAATTTAGAGTTTTTAATTTTAAACTATTAACAAAATGCAGATCTTCAAGTAAATAACTTATAGAACAAAAGTAGTTATTTTAGGGTTTCCAATTTTAACCTGTTAGCAAAATTCAGATCTTCAAGTAAATAACTTAAAGACCTAAAGTATTAGTTAGAAGATTTTGGTTTTAAATTGCTACAAAATTCTGTTCTTCAAGTAAATAACTTATAGAACAAAAGTAGATATTTTAGAGTTTTCAATTTTAAACTATCAACAAAATTCTGATCTTCATGTACATAACTTATAGAACAGAAGTAGTTAATTTAGAGTTTTTAATTTTAAACTATTAACAAAATCCAGATCTTCAAGTAAATAACTTATAGAACAAACGTAGTTATTTTAGTATTTTCAATTTTGAACTATTAACAAAATTCTGATCTTCAAGTAAATAACTTATAGAACAAAAGTAGTTATTTTAGGGTTTTCAATTTTAAACAATTAGCAAAATTCTGATCTTCAAGTAAATAACTTATAGAACAAATGTAGTTATTTTAGGGTTTTCAATTTTAAACTATCAACAAAATTATGATCTTCTTGTAAATAACTTATAGAACAGAAGTAGTTAATTTAGAGTTTTTCAATTTAAACTATTAACAAAATGCAGATCCTCAAGTAAATAACTTATAGAACAAAAGTAGTTATTTTAGGGTTTTCAATTTTAAACTATTAAAAACATTCTGATCTTCAAGTAAGTAACTTATAGAACAGAAGTAGTTAATTTAGAGTTTTTAATTTTAAACTATTAACAAAATGCAGATCTTCAAGTAAATAACTTATAGAACAAAAGTAGTTATTTTAGGGTTTTCAATTTTAAACTGTTAGCAAAATTCAGATCTTCAAGTAAATAACTTAAAGACCTAAAGTATTAGTTAGAAGATTTTGGTTTTAAATTGCTACAAAATTCTGTTCTTCAAGTAAATAACTTATAGAACAAAAGTAGTTATTTTAGAGTTTTCAATTTTAAACTATTAACAATATTCTGATCTTCAAGTAAATAACTTATAGAACAAAAGTAGTTATTTTAGGGTTTACAATTCTAAACTATTAACAAAATACTGATCTTCATGTAAATAACTTATAGCACAGAAGTAGTTAATTTAGAGTTTTTAATTTTAAACTATTAACAAAATGCAGATCTTCAAGTAAATAACTTATAGAACAAAAGTAGTTATTTTAGGGTTTTCAATTTTCAACTATTAACAAAATTCTAATCTACAGGTAAATAACTTAAGGAACTAAAGTATTAGTTAGAAGATTTTGATTTTAAATTGCTACAAAATTCTGTTCTTCAAGTAAATAACTTATAGAACAAAAGTAGTTATTTTAGAATTTTCAATTTTAAACTATTAACAAAATTCTGATCTACAGGTAAATAACTTAAGGAACTAAAGTATTAGTTAGAAGATTTTGATTTTAAATTGCTACAAAATTCTGTTCTTCAAGTAAATAACTTATAGAACAAAAGTAGTTATTTTAGAATTTTCAATTTTAAACTATTAACAAAATTCTGATCTTCAAGTAAATTACTTATAGACCAGAAGTAGTTAATTTAGAGTTTTTAATTTTAAACTATTAACAAAATGCTGATCTTCGAGTAAATAACTTATAGAACAGAAGTAGTTAATTTAGAGTTTTTAATTTTAAACTAATAACAAAATGCAGATCTTCAAGTAAATAACTTATAAAATAAAAGTAGTTATTTTAGGGTTTTCAATTTAAAACTATTAACAAAATTCTGATCTTCAAGTAAATAACTTATAGAACAGAAGTAGTTAATTTAGAGTTTTTAATTTTAAACTATTAACAAAATCCAGATCTTCAAGTAAATAACTTATAGAACAAACGTAGTTATATTAGTATTTTCAATTTTGAACTATTAACAAAATTCTGATCTTCAAGTAAATAACTTATAGAACAAAAGTAGTTATTTTAGGATTTTCAATTTTAAACTATTAGCAAAATTCTGATCCTTAAGTAAATAACTTATAGAACAAAAGTAGTTATTTTAGGGTTTTCAATTTTAAACTATCAACAAAATTCTGATCTTCATGTAAATAACTTATAGAACAGAAGTAGTTAATTTAGAGTTTTTAATTTTAAACTATTAACAAAATGCAGATCCTCAAGTAAATAACTTATAGAACAAATGTAGTTATTTTAGGGTTTTCAATTTTAAACTATTAAAAACATTCTGATCTTCAAGTAAATAACTTATAGAACAGAAGTAGTTAATTTAAAGTTTTTAATTTTAAACTATTAACAAAATGCAGATCTTCAAGTAAATAACTTATAGAACAAAAGTAGTTATTTTAGGGTTTTTAATTTTAAATTGTTAGCAAAATTCAGATCTTCAAGTAAATAACTTAAAGACCTAAAGTATTAGTTAGAAGATTTTGGTTTTAAATTGCTACAAAATTCTGTTCTTCAAGTAAATAACTTATAGAACAAAAGTAGATATTTTAGAATTTTCAATTTTAAACTATTAACAAAATCCAGATCTTCAAGTAAATAACTTATAGAACAAAAGTAGTTATTTTAGGGTTTCCAATTTTAACCTGTTAGCAAAATTCAGATCTTCAAGTAAATAACTTAAAGACCTAAAGTATTAGTTAGAAGATTTTGGTTTTAAATTGCTACAAAATTCTGTTCTTCAAGTAAATAACTTATAGAACAAAAGTAGTTATTTTAGGGTTTTCAATTTTAAACAATTAGCAAAATTCTGATCTTCAAGTAAATAACTTATAGAACAAATGTAGTTATTTTAGGGTTTTCAATTTTAAACTATCAACAAAATTATGATCTTCTTGTAAATAACTTATAGAACAGAAGTAGTTAATTTAGAGTTTTTCAATTTAAACTATTAACAAAATGCAGATCCTCAAGTAAATAACTTATAGAACAAAAGTAGTTATTTTAGGGTTTTCAATTTTAAATTATTAAAAACATTCTGATCTTCAAGTAAATAACTTATAGAACAGAAGTAGTTAATTTAGAGTTTTTAATTTTAAACTATTAACAAAATGCAGATCTTCAAGTAAATAACTTATAGAACAAAAGTAGTTATTTTAGGGTTTTCAATTTTAAACTGTTAGCAAAATTCAGATCTTCAAGTAAATAACTTAAAGACCTAAAGTATTAGTTAGAAGATTTTGGTTTTAAATTGCTACAAAATTCTGTTCTTCAAGTAAATAACTTATAGAACAAAAGTAGTTATTTTAGAGTTTTCAATTTTAAACTATTAACAATATTCTGATCTTCAAGTAAATAACTTATAGAACAAAAGTAGTTATTTTAGGGTTTACAATTTTAAACTAATAACAAAATGCAGATCTTCAAGTAAATAACTTATAGAACAAACGCAGTTATTTTAGTATTTTCAATTTTGAACTTTTACCAAAATTCTGATCTTCAAGTAAATAACTTAAAGAACTAAAGTATTAGTTTAAAGATTTTGATTTTTAATTGTCTACATATTTCTGTTCTTTAAGTAAATAACTAAAAGAACAAAACTAGTTAGATTATAGCTATAATTTTAAACTATTAACAAAATGCAGATCTTCAAGTAAATAACTTATAGAACAAAAGTAGTTATCTTAAGGTTTTCAATTTTAAAGCATCAACAAAATTCTGATCTTCATGTAAATAACTTATAGAACAGAAGTAGTTAATTTAGAGTTTTTAATTTTAAACTATTAACAAAATGCAGATCTTCAAGTAAATAACTTATAGAACAAAAGTAGTTATTTTAGGGTTTTCAATTTTAAACTGTTAGCCAAATTCTGATCTTCAAGTAAATAACTTAAAGAACTAAAGTATTAGTTAGAAGATTTTGGTTTTAAATTGCTACAAAATTCTGTTCTTCAAGTAAATAACTTATAGAACAAAAGTAGTTATTTTAGAGTTTTCAATTTTAAACTATTAACAATATTCTGATCTTCAAGTAAATAACTTATAGAACAAAAGTAGTTATTTTAGGGTTTACAATTTTAAACTATTAACAAAATACTGATCTTCATGTAAATAACTTATAGAACAGAAGTAGTTAATTTAGAGTTTTTAATTTTAAACTATTAACAAAATGCAGATCTTCAAGTAAATAACTTATAGAACAAAAGTAGTTATTTTAGGGTTTTCAATTTTAAACTATTAACAAAATTCTGATCTACAGGTAAATAACTTAAGGAACTAAAGTATTAGTTAGAAGATTTTGATTTTAAATTGCTACAAAATTCTGTTCTTCAAGTAAATAACTTATAGAACAAAGGAGTTATTTTAGAGTTTTCAATTTTAAACTATTAATAACATTCTGATCTTCAAGTAAATAACTTATAGACCAGAAGTAGTTAATTTAGAGTTTTTAATTTTAAACTATTAACAAAATGCTGATCTTCAAGTAAATAACTTATAGAACAAAAGTAGTTATTTTAGAGTTTTCAATTTTAAACTATTAACAATATTCTGATCTTCAAGTAAATAACTTATAGAACAAAAGTAGTTATTTTAGGGTTTACAATTTTAAACTATTAACAAAATACTGATCTTCATGTAAATAACTTATAGCACAGAAGTAGTTAATTTAGAGTTTTTAATTTTAAACTATTAACAAAATGCAGATCTTCAAGTAAATAACTTATAGAACAAAAGTAGTTATTTTAGGGTTTTCAATTTTAAACTAATAACAAAATGCAGATCTTCAAGTAAATAACTTATAGAACAAACGCAGTTATTTTAGTATTTTCAATTTTGAACTTTTACCAAAATTCTGATCTTCAAGTAAATAACTTAAAGAACTAAAGTATTAGTTTAAAGATTTTGATTTTTAATTGTCTACATATTTCTGTTCTTTAAGTAAATAACTAAAAGAACAAAACTAGTTAGATTATAGCTATAATTTTAAACTATTAACAAAATGCAGATCTTCAAGTAAATAACTTATAGAACAAAAGTAGTTATCTTAAGGTTTTCAATTTTAAACCATCAACAAAATTCTGATCTTCATGTAAATAACTTATAGAACAGAAGTAGTTAATTTAGAGTTTTTAATTTTAAACTATTAACAAAATGCAGATCTTCAAGTAAATAACTTATAGAACAAAAGTAGTTATTTTAGGGTTTTCAATTTTAAACTGTTAGCCAAATTCTGATCTTCAAGTAAATAACTTAAAGAACTAAAGTATTAGTTAGAAGATTTTGGTTTTAAATTGCTACAAAATTCTGTTCTTCAAGTAAATAACTTATAGAACAAAAGTAGTTATTTTAGAGTTTTCAATTTTAAACTATTAACAATATTCTGATCTTCAAGTAAATAACTTATAGAACAAAAGTAGTTATTTTAGGGTTTACAATTTTAAACTATTAACAAAATACTGATCTTCATGTAAATAACTTATAGAACAGAAGTAGTTAATTTAGAGTTTTTAATTTTAAACTATTAACAAAATGCAGATCTTCAAGTAAATAACTTATAGAACAAAAGTAGTTATTTTAGGGTTTTCAATTTTAAACTATTAACAAAATTCTGATCTACAGGTAAATAACTTAAGGAACTAAAGTATTAGTTAGAAGATTTTGATTTTAAATTGCTACAAAATTCTGTTCTTCAAGTAAATAACTTATAGAACAAAGGAGTTATTTTAGAGTTTTCAATTTTAAACTATTAATAACATTCTGATCTCAAGTAAATAACTTATAGACCAGAAGTAGTTAATTTAGAGTTTTTAATTTTAAACTATTAACAAAATGCTGATCTTCAAGTAAATAACTTATAAAACAGAAGTAGTTAATTTAGAGTTTTTAATTTTAAACTAATAACAAAATGCAGATCTTCAAGTTAATAACTTATAGAATATATGTAGTAATTTTAGGGTTTTCAATTTAAAACTATTAACAAAATTCTGATCTTCAAGTAAATAACTTATAGAACAGAAGTAGTTAATTTAGAGTTTTTAATTTTAAACTATTAACAAAATCCAGATCTTCAAGTAAATAACTTATAGAACAAAACTAGTTATATTAGTATTTTCAATTTTGAATTATTAACAAAATTCTGATCTTCAAGTAAATAACTTATAGAACAAAAGTAGTTATTTTAGGGTTTTCAATTTTAAACTATTAGCAAAATTCGGATCTTCAAGTAAATAACTTATAGAACAAAAGTAGTTATTTTAGGGTTTTCAATTTTAAACTATCAACAAAATTCTGATCTTCATGTAAAAAACTTATAGAACAGAAGTAGTTAATTTAGAGTTTTTAATTTTAAACTATTAACAAAATGCAGATCCTCAAGTAAATAACTTATAGAACAAAAGTAGTTATTTTAGGGTTTTCAATTTTAAACTATTAAAAACATTCTGATCTTCAAGTAAATAACTTATAGAACAGAAGTAGTTAATTTAGAGTTTTTAATTTTAAACTATTAACAAAATGCAGATCTTCAAGTAAATAACTTATAGAACAAAAGTAGTTATTTTAGGGTTTCCAATTTTAACCTGTTAGCAAAATTCAGATCTTCAAGTAAATAACTTAAAGACCTAAAGTATTAGTTAGAAGATTTTGGTTTTAAATTGCTACAAAATTCTGTTCTTCAAGTAAATAACTTATAGAACAAAAGTAGATATTTTAGAGTTTTCAATTTTAAACTATCAACAAAATTCTGATCTTCATGTACATAACTTATAGAACAGAAGTAGTTAATTTAGAGTTTTTAATTTTAAACTATTAACAAAATCCAGATCTTCAAGTAAATAACTTATAGAACAAACGTAGTTATTTTAGTATTTTCAATTTTGAACTATTAACAAAATTCTGATCTTCAAGTAAATAACTTATAGAACAAAAGTAGTTATTTTAGGGTTTTCAATTTTAAACAATTAGCAAAATTCTGATCTTCAAGTAAATAACTTATAGAACAAATGTAGTTATTTTAGGGTTTTCAATTTTAAACTATCAACAAAATTATGATCTTCTTGTAAATAACTTATAGAACAGAAGTAGTTAATTTAGAGTTTTTCAATTTAAACTATTAACAAAATGCAGATCCTCAAGTAAATAACTTATAGAACAAAAGTAGTTATTTTAGGGTTTTCAATTTTAAACTATTAAAAACATTCTGATCTTCAAGTAAGTAACTTATAGAACAGAAGTAGTTAATTTAGAGTTTTTAATTTTAAACTATTAACAAAATGCAGATCTTCAAGTAAATAACTTATAGAACAAAAGTAGTTATTTTAGGGTTTTCAATTTTAAACTGTTAGCAAAATTCAGATCTTCAAGTAAATAACTTAAAGACCTAAAGTATTAGTTAGAAGATTTTGGTTTTAAATTGCTACAAAATTCTGTTCTTCAAGTAAATAACTTATAGAACAAAAGTAGTTATTTTAGAGTTTTCAATTTTAAACTATTAACAATATTCTGATCTTCAAGTAAATAACTTATAGAACAAAAGTAGTTATTTTAGGGTTTACAATTCTAAACTATTAACAAAATACTGATCTTCATGTAAATAACTTATAGCACAGAAGTAGTTAATTTAGAGTTTTTAATTTTAAACTATTAACAAAATGCAGATCTTCAAGTAAATAACTTATAGAACAAAAGTAGTTATTTTAGGGTTTTCAATTTTCAACTATTAACAAAATTCTAATCTACAGGTAAATAACTTAAGGAACTAAAGTATTAGTTAGAAGATTTTGATTTTAAATTGCTACAAAATTCTGTTCTTCAAGTAAATAACTTATAGAACAAAAGTAGTTATTTTAGAATTTTCAATTTTAAACTATTAACAAAATTCTGATCTACAGGTAAATAACTTAAGGAACTAAAGTATTAGTTAGAAGATTTTGATTTTAAATTGCTACAAAATACTGTTCTTCAAGTAAATAACTTATAGAACAAAAGTAGTTATTTTAGAATTTTCAATTTTAAACTATTAACAAAATTCTGATCTTCAAGTAAATTACTTATAGACCAGAAGTAGTTAATTTAGAGTTTTTAATTTTAAACTATTAACAAAATGCTGATCTTCGAGTAAATAACTTATAGAACAGAAGTAGTTAATTTAGAGTTTTTAATTTTAAACTAATAACAAAATTCTGATCTTCAAGTAAATAACTTATAGAACAAAAGTAGTTATTTTAGGATTTTCAATTTTAAACTATTAGCAAAATTCTGATCCTTAAGTAAATAACTTATAGAACAAAAGTAGTTATTTTAGGGTTTTCAATTTTAAACTATCAACAAAATTCTGATCTTCATGTAAATAACTTATAGAACAGAAGTAGTTAATTTAGAGTTTTTAATTTTAAACTATTAACAAAATGCAGATCCTCAAGTAAATAACTTATAGAACAAATGTAGTTATTTTAGGGTTTTCAATTTTAAACTATTAAAAACATTCTGATCTTCAAGTAAATAACTTATAGAACAGAAGTAGTTAATTTAAAGTTTTTAATTTTAAACTATTAACAAAATGCAGATCTTCAAGTAAATAACTTATAGAACAAAAGTAGTTATTTTAGGGTTTTTAATTTTAAATTGTTAGCAAAATTCAGATCTTCAAGTAAATAACTTAAAGACCTAAAGTATTAGTTAGAAGATTTTGGTTTTAAATTGCTACAAAATTCTGTTCTTCAAGTAAATAACTTATAGAACAAAAGTAGATATTTTAGAATTTTCAATTTTAAACTATTAACAAAATCCAGATCTTCAAGTAAATAACTTATAGAACAAACGTAGTTATTTTAGTATTTTCAATTTTGAACTATTAACAAAATTCTGATCTTCAAGTAAATAACTTATAGAACAAAAGTAGTTATTTTAGAGTTTTCAATTTTAATCTATTAACAATATTCTGATCTTCAAGTAAATAACTTATAGAACAAAAGTAGTTATTTTAGGGTTCACAATTTTAAACTATTAACAAAATACTGATCTTCATGTAAATAACTTATAGAACAGAAGTAGTTAATTTAGAGTTTTTAATTTTAAACTATTAACAATATGCAGATCTTCGAGTAAATAACTTATAGAACAAAAGTAGTTATTTTAGGGTTTTCAATTTTCAACTATTAACAAAATTCTGATCTACAGGTAAATAACTTAAGGAACTAAAGTATTAGTTAGAAGATTTTGATTTTAAATTGCTACAAAATTCTGTTCTTCAAGTAAATAACTTATAGAACAAAAGTAGTTATTTTAGAATTTTCAATTTTAAACTATTAACAAAATTCTGATCTTCAAGTAAATAACTTATAGACCAGAAGTAGTTAATTTAGAGTTTTTAATTTTAAACTATTGACAAAATGCTGATCTTCAAGTAAATAACTTATAGAACAGAAGTAGTTAATTTAGAGTTTTTAATTTTAAACTAATAACAAAATGCAGATCTTCAAGTAAATAACTTATAGAATAAAAGTAGTTATTTTAGGGTTTTCAATTTAAAACTATTAACAAAATTCTGATCTTCAAGTAAATAACTTATAGAACATAAGTAGTTAATTTAGAGTTTTTAATTTTAAACTATTAACAAAATCCAGATCTTCAAGTAAATAACTTATAGAACAAACGTAGTTATATTAGTATTTTCAATTTTGAACTATTAACAAAATTCTGATCTTCAAGTAAATAACTTATAGAACAAAAGTAGTTATTTTAGGATTTTCAATTTTAAACTATTAGCAAAATTCTGATCCTTAAGTAAATAACTTATAGAACAAAAGTAGTTATTTTAGGGTTTTCAATTTTAAACTATCAACAAAATTCTGATCTTCATGTAAATAACTTATAGAACAGAAGTAGTTAATTTAGAGTTTTTAATTTTAAACTAACAACAAAATGCAGATCCTGAAGTAAATAACTTATAGAACAAAAGTAGTTATTTTAGGGTTTTCAATTTTAAACTATTAAAAACATTCTGATCTTCAAGAAAATAACTTATAGAACAGAAGTAGTTAATTTAAAGTTTTTAGTTTTAAACTATTAACAAAATGCAGATCTTCAAGTAAATAACTTATAGAACAAAAGTAGTTATTTTAGGGTTTTCAATTTTAAACTATCAACAAAATTCTGATCTTTATGTAAATAACTTATAGAACAGAAGTAGTTAATTTAGAGTTTTTAATTTTAAACTATTAACAAAATCCAGATCTTCAAGTAAATAACTTAAGGAACTAAAGTATTAGTTAGAAGATTTTGATTTTAAATTGCTACAAAATTCTGTTCTTCAAGTAAATAACTTATAGAACAAAAGTAGTTATTTTAGGATTTTCAATTTTAAACTATTAGCAAAATTCTGATCCTTAAGTAAATAACTTATAGAACAAAAGTAGTTATTTTAGGGTTTTCAATTTTAAACTATCAACAAAATTCTGATCTTCATGTAAATAACTTATAGAACAGAAGTAGTTAATTTAGAGTTTTTAATTTTAAACTAACAACAAAATGCAGATCCTCAAGTAAATAACTTATAGAACAAAAGTAGTTATTTTAGGGTTTTCAATTTTAAACTATTAAAAACATTCTGATCTTCAAGAAAATAACTTATAGAACAGAAGTAGTTAATTTAAAGTTTTTAGTTTTAAACTATTAACAAAATGCAGATCTTCAAGTAAATAACTTATAGAACAAAAGTAGTTATTTTAGGGTTTTCAATTTTAAACTGTTAGCAAAATTCAGATCTTCAAGTAAATAACTTAAAGACCTAAAGTATTAGTTAGAAGATTTTGGTTTTAAATTGCTACAAAATTCTGTTCTTCAAGTAAATAACTTATAGAACAAAAGTAGATATTTTAGAGTTTTCAATTTTAAACTATCAACAAAATTCTGATCTTTATGTAAATAACTTATAGAACAGAAGTAGTTAATTTAGAGTATTTAATTTTAAACTATTAACAAAATCCAGATCTTCAAGTAAATAACTTATAGAACAAACGTAGTTATTTTAGTATTTTCAATTTTGAACTATTAACAAAATTCTGATCTTCAAGTAAATAACTTATAGAACAAAAGTAGTTATTTTAGAGTTTTCAATTTTAATCTATTAACAATATTCTGATCTTCAAGTAAATAACTTATAGAACAAAAGTAGTTATTTTAGGGTTTACAATTTTAAACTATTAACAAAATACTGATCTTCATGTAAATAACTTATAGAACAGAAGTAGTTAATTTAGAGTTTTTAATTTTAAACTATTAACAAAATGCAGATCTTCAAGTAAATAACTTATAGAACAAAAGTAGTTATTTTAGGGTTTTCAATTTTCAACTATTAACATAATTCTGATCTACAGGTAAATAACTTAAGGAACTAAAGTATTAGTTAGAAGATTTTGATTTTAAATTGCTACAAAATTCTGTTCTTCAAGTAAATAACTTATAGAACAAAAGTAGATATTTTAGAGTTTTCAATTTTAAACTATCAACAAAATTCTGATCTTCATGTAAATAACTTATAGATCAGAAGTAGTTAATTTAGAGTTTTTAATTTTAAACTATTAACAAAATCCAGATCTTCAAGTAAATAACTTATAGAACAAACGTAGTTATATTAGTATTTTCAATTTTGAACTATTAACAAAATTCTGATCTTCAAGTAAATAACTTATAGAACAAAAGTAGTTATTTTAGGATTTTCAATTTTAAACTATTAGCAAAATTCTGATCCTTAAGTAAATAACTTATAGAACAAAAGTAGTTATTTTAGGGTTTTCAATTTTAAACTATCAACAAAATTCTGATCTTCATGTAAATAACTTATAGAACAGAAGTAGTTAATTTAGAGTTTTTAATTTTAAACTAACAACAAAATGCAGATCCTCAAGTAAATAACTTATAGAACAAAAGTAGTTATTTTAGGGTTTTCAATTTTAAACTATTAAAAACATTCTGATCTTCAAGAAAATAACTTATAGAACAGAAGTAGTTAATTTAAAGTTTTTAGTTTTAAACTATTAACAAAATGCAGATCTTCAAGTAAATAACTTATAGAACAAAAGTAGTTATTTTAGGGTTTTCAATTTTAAACTGTTAGCAAAATTCAGATCTTCAAGTAAATAACTTAAAGACCTAAAGTATTAGTTAGAAGATTTTGGTTTTAAATTGCTACAAAATTCTGTTCTTCAAGTAAATAACTTATAGAACTAAAGTAGATATTTTAGAGTTTTCAATTTTAAACTATCAACAAAATTCTGATCTTTATGTAAATAACTTATAGAACAGAAGTAGTTAATTTAGAGTTTTTAATTTTAAACTATTAACAAAATCCAGATCTTCAAGTAAATAACTTATAGAACACACGTAGTTATTTTAGTATTTTCAATTTTGAACTATTAACAAAATTCTGATCTTCAAGTAAATAACTTATAGAACAAAAGTAGTTATTTTAGAGTTTTCAATTTTAAACTATTAACAAAATCCAGATCTTCAAGTAAATAACTTATAGAACAAACGTAGTTATTTTAGTATTTTCAATTTTGAACTATTAACAAAATTCTGATCTTCAAGTAAATAACTTATAGAACAAAAGTAGTTATTTTAGAGTTTTCAATTTTAATCTATTAACAATATTCTGATCTTCAAGTAAATAACTTATAGAACAAAAGTAGTTATTTTAGGGTTTACAATTTTAAACTATTAACAAAATACTGATCTTCATGTAAATAACTTATAGAACAGAAGTAGTTAATTTAGAGTTTTTAATTTTAAACTATTAACAAAATGCAGATCTTCAAGTAAATAACTTATAGAACAAAAGTAGTTATTTTAGGGTTTTCAATTTTCAACTATTAACATAATTTTGATCTACAGGTAAATAACTTAAGGAACTAAAGTATTAGTTAGAAGATTTTGATTTTAAATTGCTACAAAATTCTGTTCTTCAAGTAAATAACTTATAGAACAAAAGTAGATATTTTAGAGTTTTCAATTTTAAACTATCAACAAAATTCTGATCTTCAAGTAAATAACTTATAGAACAGAAGTAGTTAATTTAGAGTTTTTAATTTTAAACTATTAACAAAATCCAGATCTTCAAGTAAATAACTTATAGAACAAACGTAGTTATTTTAGTATTTTCAATTTTGAACTATTAACAAAATTCTGATCTTCAAGTAAATAACTTATAGAACAAAAGTAGTTATTTTAGAGTTTTCAATTTTAAACTATTAACAAAATCCAGATCTTCAAGTAAATAACTTATAGAACAAACGTAGTTATTTTAGTATTTTCAATTTTGAACTATTAACAAAATTCTGATCTTCAAGTAAATAACTTATAGAACAAAAGTAGTTATTTTAGGGTTTTCAATTTTAATCTATTAACAATATTCTGATCTTCAAGTAAATAACTTATAGAACAAAAGTAGTTATTTTAGGGTTTACAATTTTAAACTATTAACAAAATACTGATCTTCATGTAAATAACTTATAGAACAGAAGTAGTTAATTTAGAGTTTTTAATTTTAAACTGTTAACAAAATGCAGATCTTCAAGTAAATAACTTATAGAACAAAAGTAGTTATTTTAGGGTTTTCAATTTTCAACTATTAACAAAATTCTGATCTACAGGTAAATAACTTAAGGAACTAAAGTATTAGTTAGAAGATTTTGATTTTAAATTGCTACAAAATTCTGTTCTTCAAGTAAATAACTTATAGAACAAAAGTAGTTATTTTAGAATTTTCAATTTTAAACTATTAACAAAATTCTGATCTTCAAGTAAATAACTTATAGAAAAGAAGTAGTTAATTTAGAGTTTTTAATTTTAAACAATTAACAAAATGCAGATCTTCAAGTAAATAACTTATAGAACAAAAGCAGTTATTTTAGGGTTTTCAATTTTAAACTAATAAAAACATTCTGATCTTCAAGTAAATAACTTATAGAACAGAAGTAGTTAATTTAGAGTTTTTAATTTTAAACTATTAACAAAATGCAGATCTTTAAGTAAATAACTTATAGAACAAAAGTAGTTATTTTAGGGTTTTCAATTTTAAACTGTTAACAAAATCCTGATCTACAGGTAAATAACTTAAGGAACTAAAGTATTAGTTAGAAGATTTTGATTTTAAATTGCTACAAAATTCTGTTCTTCAAGTAAATAACTTATAGAACAAAAGTAGTTATTTTAGAGTTTTCAATTTTAAACTATTAATAACATTCTGATCTTCAAGTAAATAACTTATAGACCAGAAGTAGTTAATTTAGAGTTTTTAATTTTAAACTATTAACAAAATGGTGATCTTCAAGTAAATAACTTATAGAACAGAAGTAGTTAATTTAGAGTTTTTAATTTTAAACTAATAACAAAATGCAGATCTTCAAGTAAATAACTTATAGAATAAAAGTAGTTATTTTAGGGTTTTCAATTTAAAACTATTAACAAAATTCTGATCTTCAAGTAAATAACTTATAGAACAGAAGTAGTTAATTTAGAGTTTTTAATTTTAAACTATTAACAAAATCCAGATCTTCAAGTAAATAACTTATAGAACAAACGTAGTTATATTAGTATTTTCAATTTTGAACTATTAACAAAATTCTAATCTTCAAGTAAATAACTTATAGTACAAAAGTAGTTATTTTAGGGTTTTCAATTTTAAACTATTAGCAAAATTCTGATCTTCAAGTAAATAACTTATAGAACAAAAGTAGTTATTTTAGAATTTTCAATTTTAAACTATTAACAAAATTCTGATCTACAGGTAAATAACTTAAGGAACTAAAGTATTAGTTAGAAGATTTTGATTTTAAATTGCTACAAAATTCTGTTCTTCAAGTAAATAACTTTTAGAACAAAAGTAGTTATTTTAGAGTTTTCAATTTTTAACTATTAAAAACATTCTGATCTTCAAGTAAATAAGGTATAGAACAAAAGTAGTTATTTTAGGGTTTTCAATTTTAAACTGTTAGCAAAATTCAGATCTTCAAGTAAATAACTTAAAGACCTAAAGTATTAGTTAGCATATTTTGGTTTTAAATTGCTACAAAATTCTGTTCTTCAAGTAAATAACTTATAGAACAAAAGTAGATATTTTAGAGTTTTCAATTTTAAACTATCACCAAAATTCTGATCTTCATGTAAATAACTTATAGAACAAAAGTAGTTATTTTAGGGTTTTCAATTTTAAACTATTAGCAAAATTCTGATCTTCAAGTAAATAACTTATAGAACAAAAGTAGTTATTTTAGGGTTTTCAATTTTAAACTATCAACAAAATTCTGATCTTCATGTAAATAACTTATAGAACAAACGTAGTTATTTTAGGGTTTTCAATTTTAAACTATTAAAAACATTCTGATCTTCAAGTAAATAACTTGTAGAACAGAAGTAGTTAATTTAGAGTTTTTAATTTTAAACTATTAATAAAATGCAGATCTTCAAGTAAATAACTAATAGAACAAAAGTAGTTATTTTAGGGTTTTCAATTTTAAACTATTAAAAACATTCTGATCTTCAAGTAAATAACTTATAGAACAGAGGTAGTTAATTTAGAGTTTTTAATTTTAAACTATTAACAAAATGCAGATCTTTAAGTAAATAACTTATAGAACAAAAGTAGTTATTTTAGGGTTTTCAATTTTAAACTGTTAGCCAAATTCTGATCTTCAAGTAAATAACTTAAAGAACTAAAGTATTAGTTAGAAGATTTTGGTTTTAAATTGCTACAAAATTCTGTTCTTCAAGTAAATAACTTATAGAACAAAAGTAGTTATTTTAGAGTTTTCAATTTTAAACTATTAACAATATTCTGATCTTCAAGTAAATAACTTATAGAACAAAAGTAGTTATTTTAGGGTTTACAATTTTAAACTATTAACAAAATACTGATCTTCATGTAAATAACTTATAGAACAGAAGTAGTTAATTTAGAGTTTTTAATTTTAAACTATTAACAAAATGCAGATCTTCAAGTAAATAACTTATAGAACAAAAGTAGTTATTTTAGGGTTTTCAATTTTAAACTATTAACAAAATTCTGATCTACAGGTAAATAACTTAAGGAACTAAAGTATTAGTTAGAAGATTTTGATTTTAAATTGCTACAAAATTCTGTTCTTCAAGTAAATAACTTATAGAACAAAAGTAGTTATTTTAGAGTTTTCAATTTTAAACTATTAATAACATTCTGATCTTCAAGTAAATAACTTATAGTACAAAAGTAGTTATTTTAGGGTTTTCAATTTTAAACTATTAGCAAAATTCTGATCTTCAAGTAAATAACTTATAGAACAAAAGTAGTTATTTTAGAATTTTCAATTTTAAACTATTAACAAAATTCTGATCTACAGGTAAATAACTTAAGGAACTAAAGTATTAGTTAGAAGATTTTGATTTTAAATTGCTACAAAATTCTGTTCTTCAAGTAAATAACTTTTAGAACAAAAGTAGTTATTTTAGAGTTTTCAATTTTTAACTATTAAAAACATTCTGATCTTCAAGTAAATAAGGTATAGAACAAAAGTAGTTATTTTAGTGTTTTCAATTTTAAACTGTTAGCAAAATTCAGATCTTCAAGTAAATAACTTAAAGACCTAAAGTATTAGTTAGCATATTTTGGTTTTAAATTGCTACAAAATTCTGTTCTTCAAGTAAATAACTTATAGAACAAAAGTAGATATTTTAGAGTTTTCAATTTTAAACTATCACCAAAATTCTGATCTTCATGTAAATAACTTATAGAACAAAAGTAGTTATTTTAGGGTTTTCAATTTTAAACTATTAGCAAAATTCTGATCTTCAAGTAAATAACTTATAGAACAAAAGTAGTTATTTTAGGGTTTTCAATTTTAAACTATCAACAAAATTCTGATCTTCATGTAAATAACTTATAGAACAAACGTAGTTATTTTAGGGTTTTCAATTTTAAACTATTAAAAACATTCTGATCTTCAAGTAAATAACTTGTAGAACAGAAGTAGTTAATTTAGAGTTTTTAATTTTAAACTATTAATAAAATGCAGATCTTCAAGTAAATAACTAATAGAACAAAAGTAGTTATTTTAGGGTTTTCAATTTTAAACTATTAAAAACATTCTGATCTTCAAGTAAATAACTTATAGAACAGAGGTAGTTAATTTAGAGTTTTTAATTTTAAACTATTAACAAAATGCAGATCTTTAAGTAAATAACTTATAGAACAAAAGTAGTTATTTTAGGGTTTTCAATTTTAAACTGTTAGCAAAATTCAGATCTTCAAGTAAATAACTTAAAGACCTAAAGTATTAGTTAGCATATTTTGGTTTTAAATTGCTACAAAATTCTGTTCTTCAAGTAAATAACTTATAGAACAAAAGTAGATATTTTAGAGTTTTCAATTTTAAACTATCACCAAAATTCTGATCTTCATGTAAATAACTTATAGAACAAAAGTAGTTATTTTAGGGTTTTCAATTTTAAACTATTAGCAAAATTCTGATCTTCAAGTAAATAACTTATAGAACAAAAGTAGTTATTTTAGGGTTTTCAATTTTAAACTATCAACAAAATTCTGATCTTCATGTAAATAACTTATAGAACAAACGTAGTTATTTTAGGGTTTTCAATTTTAAACTATTAAAAACATTCTGATCTTCAAGTAAATAACTTGTAGAACAGAAGTAGTTAATTTAGAGTTTTTAATTTTAAACTATTAATAAAATGCAGATCTTCAAGTAAATAACTAATAGAACAAAAGTAGTTATTTTAGGGTTTTCAATTTTAAACTATTAAAAACATTCTGATCTTCAAGTAAATAACTTATAGAACAGAGGTAGTTAATTTAGAGTTTTTAATTTTAAACTATTAACAAAATGCAGATCTTTAAGTAAATAACTTATAGAACAAAAGTAGTTATTTTAGGGTTTTCAATTTTAAACTGTTAGCCAAATTCTGATCTTCAAGTAAATAACTTAAAGAACTAAAGTATTAGTTAGAAGATTTTGGTTTTAAATTGCTACAAAATTCTGTTCTTCAAGTAAATAACTTATAGAACAAAAGTAGTTATTTTAGAGTTTTCAATTTTAAACTATTAACAATATTCTGATCTTCAAGTAAATAACTTATAGAACAAAAGTAGTTATTTTAGGGTTTACAATTTTAAACTATTAACAAAATACTGATCTTCATGTAAATAACTTATAGAACAGAAGTAGTTAATTTAGAGTTTTTAATTTTAAACTATTAACAAAATGCAGATCTTCAAGTAAATAACTTATAGAACAAAAGTAGTTATTTTAGGGTTTTCAATTTTAAACTATTAACAAAATTCTGATCTACAGGTACATAACTTAAGGAACTAAAGTATTAGTTAGAAGATTTTGATTTTAAATTGCTACAAAATTCTGTTCTTCAAGTAAATAACTTATAGAACAAAAGTAGTTATTTTAGAGTTTTCAATTTTAAACTATTAATAACATTCTGATCTTCAAGTAAATAACTTATAGAACAAAAGTAGTTAATTTAGAGTTTTTAATTTTAAACTATTAACAAAATGCTGATCTTCAAGTAAATAACTTATAGAACAGAAGTAGTTAATTTAGAGTTTTTAATTTTAAACTAATAACAAAATGCAGATCTTCAAGTAAATAACTTATAGAATAAAAGTAGTTATTTTAGGGTTTTCAATTTAAAACTATTAACAAAATTCTGATCTTCAAGTAAATAACTTATAGAACAGAAGTAGTTAATTTAGAGTTTTTAATTTTAAACTATTAACAAAATCCAGATCTTCAAGTAAATAACTTATAGAACAAACGTAGTTATATTAGTATTTTCAATTTTGAACTATTAACAAAATTCTGATCTTCAAGTAAATAACTTATAGAACAAAAGTAGTTATTTTAGGGTTTTCAATTTTAAACTGTTAGCAAAATTCAGATCTTCAAGTAAATAACTTAAAGACCTAAAGTATTAGTTAGCATATTTTGGTTTTAAATTGCTACAAAATTCTGTTCTTCAAGTAAATAACTTATAGAACAAAAGTAGATATTTTAGAGTTTTCAATTTTAAACTATCACCAAAATTCTGATCTTCATGTAAATAACTTATAGAACAAAAGTAGTTATTTTAGGGTTTTCAATTTTAAACTATTAGCAAAATTCTGATCTTCAAGTAAATAACTTATAGAACAAAAGTAGTTATTTTAGGGTTTTCAATTTTAAACTATCAACAAAATTCTGATCTTCATGTAAATAACTTATAGAACAAACGTAGTTATTTTAGGGTTTTCAATTTTAAACTATTAAAAACATTCTGATCTTCAAGTAAATAACTTGTAGAACAGAAGTAGTTAATTTAGAGTTTTTAATTTTAAACTATTAATAAAATGCAGATCTTCAAGTAAATAACTAATAGAACAAAAGTAGTTATTTTAGGGTTTTCAATTTTAAACTATTAAAAACATTCTGATCTTCAAGTAAATAACTTATAGAACAGAGGTAGTTAATTTAGAGTTTTTAATTTTAAACTATTAACAAAATGCAGATCTTTAAGTAAATAACTTATAGAACAAAAGTAGTTATTTTAGGGTTTTCAATTTTAAACTGTTAGCCAAATTCTGATCTTCAAGTAAATAACTTAAAGAACTAAAGTATTAGTTAGAAGATTTTGGTTTTAAATTGCTACAAAATTCTGTTCTTCAAGTAAATAACTTATAGAACAAAAGTAGTTATTTTAGAGTTTTCAATTTTAAACTATTAACAATATTCTGATCTTCAAGTAAATAACTTATAGAACAAAAGTAGTTATTTTAGGGTTTACAATTTTAAACTATTAACAAAATACTGATCTTCATGTAAATAACTTATAGAACAGAAGTAGTTAATTTAGAGTTTTTAATTTTAAACTATTAACAAAATGCAGATCTTCAAGTAAATAACTTATAGAACAAAAGTAGTTATTTTAGGGTTTTCAATTTTAAACTATTAACAAAATTCTGATCTACAGGTAAATAACTTAAGGAACTAAAGTATTAGTTAGAAGATTTTGATTTTAAATTGCTACAAAATTCTGTTCTTCAAGTAAATAACTTATAGAACAAAAGTAGTTATTTTAGAGTTTTCAATTTTAAACTATTAATAACATTCTGATCTTCAAGTAAATAACTTATAGTACAAAAGTAGTTATTTTAGGGTTTTCAATTTTAAACTATTAGCAAAATTCTGATCTTCAAGTAAATAACTTATAGAACAAAAGTAGTTATTTTAGAATTTTCAATTTTAAACTATTAACAAAATTCTGATCTACAGGTAAATAACTTAAGGAACTAAAGTATTAGTTAGAAGATTTTGATTTTAAATTGCTACAAAATTCTGTTCTTCAAGTAAATAACTTTTAGAACAAAAGTAGTTATTTTAGAGTTTTCAATTTTTAACTATTAAAAACATTCTGATCTTCAAGTAAATAAGGTATAGAACAAAAGTAGTTATTTTAGGGTTTTCAATTTTAAACTGTTAGCAAAATTCAGATCTTCAAGTAAATAACTTAAAGACCTAAAGTATTAGTTAGCATATTTTGGTTTTAAATTGCTACAAAATTCTGTTCTTCAAGTAAATAACTTATAGAACAAAAGTAGATATTTTAGAGTTTTCAATTTTAAACTATCACCAAAATTCTGATCTTCATGTAAATAACTTATAGAACAAAAGTAGTTATTTTAGGGTTTTCAATTTTAAACTATTAGCAAAATTCTGATCTTCAAGTAAATAACTTATAGAACAAAAGTAGTTATTTTAGGGTTTTCAATTTTAAACTATCAACAAAATTCTGATCTTCATGTAAATAACTTATAGAACAAACGTAGTTATTTTAGGGTTTTCAATTTTAAACTATTAAAAACATTCTGATCTTCAAGTAAATAACTTGTAGAACAGAAGTAGTTAATTTAGAGTTTTTAATTTTAAACTATTAATAAAATGCAGATCTTCAAGTAAATAACTAATAGAACAAAAGTAGTTATTTTAGGGTTTTCAATTTTAAACTATTAAAAACATTCTGATCTTCAAGTAAATAACTTATAGAACAGAGGTAGTTAATTTAGAGTTTTTAATTTTAAACTATTAACAAAATGCAGATCTTTAAGTAAATAACTTATAGAACAAAAGTAGTTATTTTAGGGTTTTCAATTTTAAACTGTTAGCCAAATTCTGATCTTCAAGTAAATAACTTAAAGAACTAAAGTATTAGTTAGAAGATTTTGGTTTTAAATTGCTACAAAATTCTGTTCTTCAAGTAAATAACTTATAGAACAAAAGTAGTTATTTTAGAGTTTTCAATTTTAAACTATTAACAATATTCTGATCTTCAAGTAAATAACTTATAGAACAAAAGTAGTTATTTTAGGGTTTACAATTTTAAACTATTAACAAAATACTGATCTTCATGTAAATAACTTATAGAACAGAAGTAGTTAATTTAGAGTTTTTAATTTTAAACTATTAACAAAATGCAGATCTTCAAGTAAATAACTTATAGAACAAAAGTAGTTATTTTAGGGTTTTCAATTTTAAACTATTAACAAAATTCTGATCTACAGGTAAATAACTTAAGGAACTAAAGTATTAGTTAGAAGATTTTGATTTTAAATTGCTACAAAATTCTGTTCTTCAAGTAAATAACTTATAGAACAAAAGTAGTTATTTTAGAGTTTTCAATTTTAAACTATTAATAACATTCTGATCTTCAAGTAAATAACTTATAGTACAAAAGTAGTTATTTTAGGGTTTTCAATTTTAAACTATTAGCAAAATTCTGATCTTCAAGTAAATAACTTATAGAACAAAAGTAGTTATTTTAGAATTTTCAATTTTAAACTATTAACAAAATTCTGATCTACAGGTAAATAACTTAAGGAACTAAAGTATTAGTTAGAAGATTTTGATTTTAAATTGCTACAAAATTCTGTTCTTCAAGTAAATAACTTTTAGAACAAAAGTAGTTATTTTAGAGTTTTCAATTTTTAACTATTAAAAACATTCTGATCTTCAAGTAAATAAGGTATAGAACAAAAGTAGTTATTTTAGTGTTTTCAATTTTAAACTGTTAGCAAAATTCAGATCTTCAAGTAAATAACTTAAAGACCTAAAGTATTAGTTAGCATATTTTGGTTTTAAATTGCTACAAAATTCTGTTCTTCAAGTAAATAACTTATAGAACAAAAGTAGATATTTTAGAGTTTTCAATTTTAAACTATCACCAAAATTCTGATCTTCATGTAAATAACTTATAGAACAAAAGTAGTTATTTTAGGGTTTTCAATTTTAAACTATTAGCAAAATTCTGATCTTCAAGTAAATAACTTATAGAACAAAAGTAGTTATTTTAGGGTTTTCAATTTTAAACTATCAACAAAATTCTGATCTTCATGTAAATAACTTATAGAACAAACGTAGTTATTTTAGGGTTTTCAATTTTAAACTATTAAAAACATTCTGATCTTCAAGTAAATAACTTGTAGAACAGAAGTAGTTAATTTAGAGTTTTTAATTTTAAACTATTAATAAAATGCAGATCTTCAAGTAAATAACTAATAGAACAAAAGTAGTTATTTTAGGGTTTTCAATTTTAAACTATTAAAAACATTCTGATCTTCAAGTAAATAACTTATAGAACAGAGGTAGTTAATTTAGAGTTTTTAATTTTAAACTATTAACAAAATGCAGATCTTTAAGTAAATAACTTATAGAACAAAAGTAGTTATTTTAGGGTTTTCAATTTTAAACTGTTAGCAAAATTCAGATCTTCAAGTAAATAACTTAAAGACCTAAAGTATTAGTTAGCATATTTTGGTTTTAAATTGCTACAAAATTCTGTTCTTCAAGTAAATAACTTATAGAACAAAAGTAGATATTTTAGAGTTTTCAATTTTAAACTATCACCAAAATTCTGATCTTCATGTAAATAACTTATAGAACAAAAGTAGTTATTTTAGGGTTTTCAATTTTAAACTATTAGCAAAATTCTGATCTTCAAGTAAATAACTTATAGAACAAAAGTAGTTATTTTAGGGTTTTCAATTTTAAACTATCAACAAAATTCTGATCTTCATGTAAATAACTTATAGAACAAACGTAGTTATTTTAGGGTTTTCAATTTTAAACTATTAAAAACATTCTGATCTTCAAGTAAATAACTTGTAGAACAGAAGTAGTTAATTTAGAGTTTTTAATTTTAAACTATTAATAAAATGCAGATCTTCAAGTAAATAACTAATAGAACAAAAGTAGTTATTTTAGGGTTTTCAATTTTAAACTATTAAAAACATTCTGATCTTCAAGTAAATAACTTATAGAACAGAGGTAGTTAATTTAGAGTTTTTAATTTTAAACTATTAACAAAATGCAGATCTTTAAGTAAATAACTTATAGAACAAAAGTAGTTATTTTAGGGTTTTCAATTTTAAACTGTTAGCCAAATTCTGATCTTCAAGTAAATAACTTAAAGAACTAAAGTATTAGTTAGAAGATTTTGGTTTTAAATTGCTACAAAATTCTGTTCTTCAAGTAAATAACTTATAGAACAAAAGTAGTTATTTTAGAGTTTTCAATTTTAAACTATTAACAATATTCTGATCTTCAAGTAAATAACTTATAGAACAAAAGTAGTTATTTTAGGGTTTACAATTTTAAACTATTAACAAAATACTGATCTTCATGTAAATAACTTATAGAACAGAAGTAGTTAATTTAGAGTTTTTAATTTTAAACTATTAACAAAATGCAGATCTTCAAGTAAATAACTTATAGAACAAAAGTAGTTATTTTAGGGTTTTCAATTTTAAACTATTAACAAAATTCTGATCTACAGGTAAATAACTTAAGGAACTAAAGTATTAGTTAGAAGATTTTGATTTTAAATTGCTACAAAATTCTGTTCTTCAAGTAAATAACTTATAGAACAAAAGTAGTTATTTTAGAGTTTTCAATTTTAAACTATTAATAACATTCTGATCTTCAAGTAAATAACTTATAGAACAAAAGTAGTTAATTTAGAGTTTTTAATTTTAAACTATTAACAAAATGCTGATCTTCAAGTAAATAACTTATAGAACAGAAGTAGTTAATTTAGAGTTTTTAATTTTAAACTAATAACAAAATGCAGATCTTCAAGTAAATAACTTATAGAATAAAAGTAGTTATTTTAGGGTTTTCAATTTAAAACTATTAACAAAATTCTGATCTTCAAGTAAATAACTTATAGAACAGAAGTAGTTAATTTAGAGTTTTTAATTTTAAACTATTAACAAAATCCAGATCTTCAAGTAAATAACTTATAGAACAAACGTAGTTATATTAGTATTTTCAATTTTGAACTATTAACAAAATTCTGATCTTCAAGTAAATAACTTATAGAACAAAAGTAGTTATTTTAGGGTTTTCAATTTTAAACTATTAGCAAAATTCTGATCTTCAAGTAAATAACTTATAGAACAAAAGTAGTTATTTTAGGGTTTTCAATTTTAAACTATCAACAAAATTCTGATCTTCATGTAAATAACTTATAGAACAGAAGTAGTTAATTTAGAGTTTTTAATTTTAAACTATTAACAAAATGCAGATCCTCAAGTAAATAACTTATAGAACAAAAGTAGTTATTTTAGGGTTTTCAATTTTAAACTATTAAAAACATTCTAATCTTCAAGTAAATAACTTATAGAACAGAAGTAGTTAATTTAGAGTTTTTAATTTTAAACTATTAACAAAATGCAGATCTTCAAGTAAATAACTTATAGAACAAAAGTTTTTAATTTTAAACTATTAATAAAATGCAGATCTTCAAGTAAATAACCAATAGAACAAAAGTAGTTATTTTAGGGTTTTCAATTTTAAACTATTAAAAATATTCTGATCTTCAAGTAAATAACTTATAGAACAGAGGTAGTTAATTTAGAGTTTTTAATTTTAAACTATTAACAAAATGCAAATCTTTAAGTAAATAACTTATAGAACAAAAGTAGTTATTTTAGGGTTTTCAATTTTAAACTGTTAGCCAAATTCTGATCTTCAAGTAAATAACTTAAAGAACTAAAGTATTAGTTAGAAGATTTTGGTTTTAAATTGCTACAAAATTCTGTTCTTCAAGTAAATAACTTATAGAACAAAAGTAGTTATTTTAGAGTTTTCAATTTTAAACTATTAACAATATTCTGATCTTCAAGTAAATAACTTATAGAACAAAAGTAGTTATTTTAGGGTTTACAATTTTAAACTATTAACAAAATACTGATCTTCATGTAAATAACTTATAGAACAGAAGTAGTTAATTTAGAGTTTTTAATTTTAAACTATTAACAAAATGCAGATCTTCAAGTAAATAACTTATAGAACAAAAGTAGTTATTTTAGGGTTTTCAATTTTCAACTATTAACAAAATTCTGATCTACAGGTAAATAACTTAAGGAACTAAAGTATTAGTTAGAAGATTTTGATTTTAAATTGCTACAAAATTCTGTTCTTCAAGTAAATAACTTATAGAACAAAAGTAGTTATTTTAGAATTTTCAATTTTAAACTATTAACAAAATTCTGATCTTCAAGTAAATAACTTATAGAATAGCAGTAGTTAATATAGAGTTTTTAATTTTAAACAATTAACAAAATGCAGATCTTCAAGTAAATAACTTATAGAACAAAAGTAGTTATTTTATGGTTTTCAATTTTAAACTATCAACAAAATTCTGATCTTCATGTAAATAACTTATAGAACAGAAGTAGTTAATTTAGAGTTTTTAATTTTAAACTATTAATGAAATGCAGATCTTCAAGTAAATAACTAATAGAACAAAAGTAGTTATTTTAGGGTTTTCATTTTTAAACTATTAAAAACATTCTGATCTTCAAGTAGATAACTTATAGAACAGAGGTAGTTAATTTAGAGTTTTGAATTTTAAACTATTAACAAAATGCAGATCTTTAAGTAAATAACTTATAGAACAAAAGTAGTTATTTTAGGGTTTTCAATTTTAAACTGTTAGCCAAATTCTAATCTTCAAGTAAATAACTTAAAGAACTAAAGTATTAGTTAGAAGATTTTGGTTTTAAATTGCTACAAAATTCTGTTCTTCAAGTAAATAACTTATAGAACAAAAGTAGTTATTTTAGAGTTTTCAATTTTAAACTATTAACAATATTCTGATCTTCAAGTAAATAACTTATAGAACAAAAGTAGTTATTTTAGGGTTTACAATTTTAAACTATTAACAAAATACTGATCTTCATGTAAATAACTTATAGAACAGATATAGTTAATTTAGAGTTTTTAATTTTAAACTATTAACAAAATGCAGATCTTCAAGTAAATAACTTATAGAACAAAAGTAGTTATTTTAGGGTTTTCAATTTTAAACTATTAACAAAATTCTGATCTACAGGTAAATAACTTAAGGAACTAAAGTATTAGTTAGAAGATTTTGATTTTAAATTGCTACAAAATTCTGTTCTTCAAGTAAATAACTTATAGAACAAAAGTAGTTATTTTAGAGTTTTCAATTTTAAACTATTAATAACATTCTGATCTTCAAGTAAATAACTTATAGAAAAAAAGTAGTTAATTTAGAGTTTTTAATTTTAAACTATTAACAAAATGCTGATCTTCAAGTAAATAACTTATAGAACAGAAGTAGTTAATTTAGAGTTTTTAATTTTAAACTAATAACAAAATGCAGATCTTCAAGTAAATAACTTATAGAATAAAAGTAGTTATTTTAGGGTTTTCAATTTTAAACTATCAACAAAATTCTGATCTTCATGTAAATAACTTATAGAACAGAAGTAGTTAATTTAGAGTTTTCAATTTAAAACTATTAACAAAATTCTGATCTTCAAGTAAATAACTTATAGAACAGAAGTAGTTAATTTAGAGTTTTTAATTTTAAACTATTAACAAAATCCAGATCTTCAAGTAAATAACTTATAGAACAAACGTAGTTATATTAGTATTTTCAATTTTGAACTATTAACAAAATTCTGATCTTCAAGTAAATAACTTATAGAACAAAAGTAGTTATTTTAGGGTTTTCAATTTTAAACTATTAGCAAAATTCTGATCTTCAAGTAAATAACTTATAGAACAAAAGTAGTTATTTTAGGGTTTTCAATTTTAAACTATCAACAAAATTCTGATCTTCATGTAAATAACTTATAGAACAGAAGTATTTAGTTAATTTAGAGTTTTTAATTTTAAACTATTAACAAAATGCAGATCCTCAAGTAAATAACTTATAGAACAAAAGTAGTTATTTTAGGGTTTTCAATTTTAAACTATTAAAAACATTCTGATCTTCAAGTAAATAACTTATAGAACAGAAGTAGTTAATTTAGAGTTTTTAATTTTAAACTATTAACAAAATGCAGATCTTCAAGTAAATAACTTATAGAACAAAAGTTTTTAATTTTAAACTATTAATAAAATGCAGATCTTCAAGTAAATAACTAATAGAACAAAAGTAGTTATTTTAGGGTTTTCAATTTTAAACTATTAAAAATATTCTGATCTTCAAGTAAATAACTTATAGAACAGAGGTAGTTAATTTAGAGTTTTTAATTTTAAACTATTAACAAAATGCAGATCTTTAAGTAAATAACTTATAGAACAAAAGTAGTTATTTTAGGGTTTTCAATTTTAAACTGTTAGCCAAATTCTGATCTTCAAGTAAATAACTTAAAGAACTAAAGTATTAGTTAGAAGATTTTGGTTTTAAATTGCTACAAAATTCTGTTCTTCAAGTAAATAACTTATAGAACAAAAGTAGTTATTTTAGAGTTTTCAATTTTAAACTATTAACAATATTATGATCTTCAAGTAAATAACTTATAGAACAAAAGTAGTTATTTTAGGGTTTACAATTTTAAACTATTAACAAAATACTGATCTTCATGTAAATAACTTATAGAACAGAAGTAGTTAATTTAGAGTTTTTAATTTTAAACTATTAACAAAATGCAGATCTTCAAGTAAATAACTTATAGAACAAAAGTAGTTATTTTAGGGTTTTCAATTTTAAACTATTAACAAAACTCTGATCTACAGGTAAATAACTTAAGGAACTAAAGTATTAGTTAGAAGATTTTGATTTTAAATTGCTACAAAATTCTGTTCTTCAAGTAAATAACTTATAGAACAAAAGTAGTTATTTTAGAGTTTTCAATTTTAAACTATTAATAACATTCTGATCTTCAAGTAAATAACTTATAGAACAAAAGTAGTTAATTTAGAGTTTTTAATTTTAAACTATTAACAAAATGCTGATCTTCAAGTAAATAACTTATAGAACAGAAGTAGTTAATTTAGAGTTTTTAATTTTAAACTAATAACAAAATGCAGATCTTCAAGTAAATAACTTATAGAATAAAAGTAGTTATTTTAGGGTTTTCAATTTAAAACTATTAACAAAATTCTGATCTTCATGTAAATAACTTATAGAACAGAAGTAGTTAATTTAGAGTTTTCAATTTAAAACTATTAACAAAATTCTGATCTTCAAGTAAATAACTTATAGAACAGAAGTAGTTAATTTAGAGTTTTTAATTTTAAACTATTAACAAAATCCAGATCTTCAAGTAAATAACTTATAGAACAAACGTAGTTATTTTATTTTATTATATTTTAAATTGCTACAAAATTCTGTTCTCAAGTAAATAACTTATAGAACAAAAGTAGTTATTTTAGAGTTTTCAATTTTAAACTATTAATAACATTCTGATCTTCAAGTAAATAACTTATAGAACAAAAGTAGTTAATTTAGAGTTTTTAATTTTAAACTATTAACAAAATGCTGATCTTCAAGTAAATAACTTAAAGAACAGAAGTAGTTAATTTAGAGTTTTTAATTTTAAACTAATAACAAAATGCAGATCTTCAAGTAAATAACTTATAGAATAAAAGTAGTTATTTTAGGGTTTTCAATTTTAAACTATCAACAAAATTCTGATCTTCATGTAAATAACTTATAGAACAGAAGTAGTTAATTTAGAGTTTTCAATTTAAAACTATTAACAAAATTCTGATCTTCAAGTAAATAACTTATAGAACAGAAGTAGTTAATTTAGAGTTTTTAATTTTAAACTATTAACAAAATCCAGATCTTCAAGTAAATAACTTATAGAACAAACGTAGTTATATTAGTATTTTCAATTTTGAACTATTAACAAAATTCTGATCTTCAAGTAAATTTAAACTTATAGAACAAAAGTAGTTATTTTAGGGTTTTCAATTTTAAACTATTAGCAAAATTCTGATCTTCAAGTAAATAACTTATAGAACAAAAGTAGTTATTTTAGGGTTTTCAATTTTAAACTATCAACAAAATTCTGATCTTCATGTAAATAACTTATAGAACAGAAGTAGTTAATTTAGAGTTTTTAATTTTAAACTATTAACAAAATGCAGATCCTCAAGTAAATAACTTATAGAACAAAAGTAGTTATTTTAGGGTTTTCAATTTTAAACTATTAAAAACATTCTGATCTTCAAGTAAATAACTTATAGAACAGAAGTAGTTAATTTAGAGTTTTTAATTTTAAACTATTAACAAAATGCAGATCTTTAAGTAAATAACTTATAGAACAAAAGTAGTTATTTTAGGGTTTTCAATTTTAAACTATTAACAAAATGCTGATCTTCAAGTAAATAACTTATAGAACAGAAGTAGTTAATTTAGAGTTTTTAATTTTAAACTAATAACAAAATGCAGATCTTCAAGTAAATAACTTATAGAATAAAAGTAGTTATTTTAGGGTTTTCAATTTAAAACTATTAACAAAATTCTGATCTTCAAGTAAATAACTTATAGAACAGAAGTAGTTAATTTAGAGTTTTTAATTTTAAACTATTAACAAAATCCAGATCTTCAAGTAAATAACTTATAGAACAAAAGTAGTTATTTTAGGGTTTTCAATTTTAAACTATTAACAAAATTCTGATCTACAGGTAAATAACTTAAGGAACTAAAGTATTAGTTAGAAGATTTTGATTTTAAATTGCTACAAAATTCTGTTCCTCAAGTAAATAACTTATAGAACAAAAGTAGTTATTTTAGAGTTTTCACTTTTAAACTATTAATAACATTCTGATCTTCAAGTAAATAACTTATAGAACAAAAGTAGTTAATTTAGAGTTTTTAATTTTAAACTATTAACAAAATGCTGATCTTCAAGTAAATAACTTAAAGAACAGAAGTAGTTAATTTAGAGTTTTTAATTTTAAAATAATAACAAAATGCAGATCTTCAAGTAAATAACTTATAGAATAAAAGTAGTTATTTTAGGGTTTTCAATTTTAAACTATCAACAAAATTCTGATCTTCATGTAAATAACTTATAGAACAGAAGTAGTTAATTTAGAGTTTTCAATTTAAAACTATTAACAAAATTCTGATCTTCAAGTAAATAACTTATAGAACAGAAGTAGTTAATTTAGAGTTTTTAATTTTAAACTATTAACAAAATCCAGATCTTCAAGTAAATAACTTATAGAACAAACGTAGTTATATTAGTATTTTCAATTTTGAACTATTAACAAAATTCTGATCTTCAAGTAAATAACTAATAGAACAAAAGTAGTTATTTTAGGGTTTTCAATTTTAAACTATTAGCAAAATTCTGATCTTCAAGTAAATAACTTATAGAACAAAAGTAGTTATTTTAGGGTTTTCAATTTTAAACTATCAACAAAATTCTGATCTTCATGTAAATAACTTATAGAACAGAAGTAGTTAATTTAGAGTTTTTAATTTTAAACTATTAACAAAATGCAGATCCTCAAGTAAATAACTTATAGAACAAAAGTAGTTATTTTAGGGTTTTCAATTTTAAACTATTAAAAACATTCTGATCTTCAAGTAAATAACTTATAGAACAGAAGTAGTTAATTTAGAGTTTTTAATTTTAAACTATTAACAAAATGCAGATCTTTAAGTAAATAACTTATAGAACAAAAGTAGTTATTTTAGGGTTTTCAATTTTAAACTGTTAGCCAAATTCTGATCTTCAAGTAAATAACTTAAAGAACTAAAGTATTAGTTAGAAGATTTTGGTTTTAAATTGCTACAAAATTCTGTTCTGCAAGTAAATAACTTATAGAACAAAAGTAGTTATTTTAGAGTTTTCAATTTTAAACTATTAACAATATTCTGATCTTCAAGTAAATAACTTATAGAACAAAAGTAGTTATTTTAGGGTTTACAATTTTAAACTATTAACAAAATACTGATCTTCATGTAAATAACTTATAGAACAGAAGTAGTTAATTTAGAGTTTTTAATTTTAAACTATTAACAAAATGCAGATCTTCAAGTAAATAACTTATAGAACAAAAGTAATTATTTTAGGGTTTTCAATTTTAAACTATTAACAAAATTCTAATCTACAGGTAAATAACTTAAGGAACTAAAGTATTAGTTAGAAGATTTTGATTTTAAATTGCTACAAAATTCTGTTCTTCAAGTAAATAACTTATAGAACAAAAGTAGTTATTTTAGAGTTTTCAATTTTAAACTATTAATAACATTCTGATCTTCAAGTAAATAACTTATAGAACAAAAGTAGTTAATTTAGAGTTTTTAATTTTAAACTATTAACAAAATGCTGATCTTCAAGTAAATAACTTATAGAACAGAAGTAGTTAATTTAGAGTTTTTAATTTTAAACTAATAACAAAATGCAGATCTTCAAGTAAATAACTTATAGAATAAAAGTAGTTATTTTAGGGTTTTCAATTTAAAACTATTAACAAAATTCTGATCTTCAAGTAAATAACTTATAGAACAGAAGTAGTTAATTTATAGTTTTTAATTTTAAACTATTAACAAAATCCAGATCTTCAAGTAAATAACTTATAGAACAAACGTAGTTATATTAGTATTTTCAATTTTGAACTATTAACAAAATTCTGATCTTCAAGTAAATAACCTATAGAACAAAAGTAGTTATTTTAGAGTTTTCAATTTTAAACTATTAGCAAAATTCTGATCTTCAAGTAAATAACTTATAGAACAAAAGTAGTTATTTTAAGGTTTTCAATTTTAAACTATTAACAATATTCTGATCTTCAAGTAATTAACTTATAGAACAGAAGTAGTTAATTTAGAGTTTTTAATTTTAAACTATTAACAAAATGCAGATCTTCAAGTAAATAACTTAAAGAACTAAAGTATTAGTTAGAAGATTTTGATTTTACATTGCTACAAAATTCTGTTCTTCAAGTAAATAACTTATAGAACAAAAGTAGTTATTTTAGGGTTTTCAATTTTAAACTATCAACAAAATTCTGATCTTCATGTAAATAACTTATAGAACAGAAGTAGTTAATTTAGAGTTTTTAATTTTAAACTAATAACAAAATGCAGATCTTCAAGTAAATAACTTATAGAATAAAAGTAGTTATTTTAGGGTTTTCAATTTTAAACTATTAAAAACATTCTGATCTTCAAGTAAATAACTTATAGAACAGAAGTAGTTAATTTAGAGTTTTTAATTTTAAACTATTAACAAAATGCAGATCTTCAAGTAAATAACTTATAGAACAAAAGTTTTTAATTTTAAACTATTAATAAAATGCAGATCTTCAAGTAAATAACTAATAGAACAAAAGTAGTTATTTTAGGGTTTTCAATTTTAAACTATTAAAAATATTCTGATCTTCAAGTAAATAACTTATAGAACAGAGGTAGTTAATTTAGAGTTTTTAATTTTAAACTATTAACAAAATGCAGATCTTTAAGTAAATAACTTATAGAACAAAAGTAGTTATTTTAGGGTTTTCAATTTTAAACTGTTAGCCAAATTCTGATCTTCAAGTAAATAACTTAAAGAACTAAAGTATTAGTTAGAAGATTTTGGTTTTAAATTGCTACAAAATTCTGTTCTTCAAGTAAATAACTTATAGAACAAAAGTAGTTATTTTAGAGTTTTCAATTTTAAACTATTAACAATATTCTGATCTTCAAGTAAATAACTTATAGAACAAAAGTAGTTATTTTAGGGTTTACAATTTTAAACTATTAACAAAATACTGATCTTCATGTAAATAACTTATAGAACAGAAGTAGTTAATTTAGAGTTTTTAATTTTAAACTATTAACAAAATGCAGATCTTCAAGTAAATAACTTATAGAACAAAAGTAATTATTTTAGGGTTTTCAATCTTAAACTATTACCAAATTCTAATCTACAGGTAAATAACTTAAGGAACTAAAGTATTAGTTAGAAGATTTTGATTTTAAATTGCTACAAAATTCTGTTCTTCAAGTAAATAACTTATAGAACAAAAGTAGTTATTTTAGAGTTTTCAATTTTAAACTATTAATAACATTCTGATCTTCAAGTAAATAACTTATAGAACAAAAGTAGTTAATTTAGAGTTTTTAATTTTAAACTATTAACAAAATGCTGATCTTCAAGTAAATAACTTATAGAACAGAAGTAGTTAATTTAGAGTTTTTAATTTTAAACTAATAACTAAATGCAGATCTTCAAGTAAATAACTTATAGAATAAAAGTAGTTATTTTAGGGTTTTCAATTTAAAACTATTAACAAAATTCTGATCTTCAAGTAAATAACTTATAGAACAGAAGTAGTTAATTTAGAGTTTTTAATTTTAAACTATTAACAAAATCCAGATCTTCAAGTAAATAACTTATAGAACAAACGTAGTTATATTAGTATTTTCAATTTTGAACTATTAACAAAATTCTGATCTTCAAGTAAATAACCTATAGAACAAAAGTAGTTATTTTAGAGTTTTCAATTTTAAACTATTAGCAAAATTCTGATCTTCAAGTAAATAACTTATAGAACAAAAGTAGTTATTTTAGGGTTTTCAATTTTAAACTATCAACAAAATTCTGATCTTCATGTAAATAACTTATAGAACAGAAGTAGTTAATTTAGAGTTTTTGAAATGACTAAAGAGGAAATTGTGAAAGCAATTAAATCGCAAAATGAAGTTAATTTCATAGAATTGAGTTGTGTAAAGGTTTACAGATCATATAAGAATAACCAGAAATTTAATGCTATATTGGAAATGGATGGTAAATCATTTGAAAATGTTATAAAGAATGGGAAAATTAATATTATGTGGGACAGATGTCCAGTGTATGAGAGTATGAATGTATTGAGATGCTTGAAATGCAGTGGTTTTAATCATAAGGCTCAGAATTGTACGTTGGGGTCATTATGCTACAAATGCGGAGCTAGTGATCATATTTCCAAAGTCTGTGTGGAGAAGGATAAAAAATGTGTAAATTGTTGCAGGGCTAAAAAGGATCTTAATCTGCATGATCTTGATGTGAACCATGGCACATGGAGCTCAGAATGCCCAATATATAAAAGAAAATTAAACATTGAAAAAAATAAAACTGTGTATTATTAGCAATCACAATCTATTGAATGTGTATATTTAAACATACAAGGAGTTATTAATAATTTTAGTGAGCTGGAACTGTTGATGGATGAATATGGTCCAGAATTTGTGTGTTTGAGTGAAACTCATTTGTCGGAGCTGGATGATGACAGCTTGATCCATTGTAACAACTACGATGTAAAAAGAATTGATTCTACATCTCGTCATACAGGAGGAGTGATGATTTACTTTAAGAACAATTGGAATTGTCAGGTGATTAACAGCAAGGTTATTGGTCTAGATCTGTGGTGGTTAGTGGTAAAAGTAAACAAGGGAGATGATGTAGTGTGCTTGGCGGTGATATTTAGAGCTCCAAAGTACTTAAGTATTGGGGATGAATTTTACAGACATTTTGAAAATTATCTAGATGAATTGGGAGAAATGAGTAGTAAAGTAATAATAATGGGAGATTTTAATGTAGACTGGTATGGGGATACTACTGCAAGAGATAGATTAAGGGATATTATAAGAGATGGTGGATTCAGACAAATAGTGAATCAGTATACTAGGAATACATGTGAAACGTCGACATTAATTGATTATGTGTTGGTAAATGATGTATACACTTTCAGTGCTGAAGTAATAAATGAAAGGAAGATTAGTGATCATGAAACAATTAGAATATTAGTAAAACATAATAAGATTGGTGCGAAGGAAGAAAATATTATACGCATTCTAAAATACGACAAAGTGAAATTTAGAGACAAGGTTAATAGTAGTGACATATTGACCACTTATTATGCGGAATGTAATTGTAAGGCTAACAAGTTTGATGAAAGTTTGCAGTTGCTTATAAATGACTTTATCACGAGTAAGAGGAGTTCGAGCTTTAGTTGCCCGTGGTTTTCAAGTGATTTAAAAAACTTAAAAAATAGTAAAGTGAGTCAGTATCGTCGGGCAGTTTTGACAGGCAGTGCTTTGGAGTGGTCAAAATACAAGTGTATGAGAAACAATTTCAAGAATAAAATTAACAAAGCGAAATCTGACTACATTAGTAAAAAAATTGACAGTTCCATAAATCAAAAATTAATGTGGAAATGTTTGAAGACTTTCGTTATTAAGAATTTAAAAAGTAATATTAAAGAGATTATCTTTGATAACCAAAAGTGCACGGATAGCCTGAGGATCGCGGACAAATTCAATAAATATTTTGTAGATAGCGTTATTGAAATTAATAATAGTATACCGATCAAGCAATATGTAAGTGGAATTACTGCAGTGGATTGTTCTTTTAAGTTCGAAACGGTGAACATTGATGATTTGAAGATAGTGTTGAAGTCAATGAACAAGAAGAAAGATGTGAATTTTGCGAGCGCTGATATGTTTGAGGATATCGTTGATCTCATAGGTGAGAATTTTTTATCTATTATTAATATGTCGCTGGAGTCTGGAGTTTTTCCTTATAAATGGAGGGAATCTATAGTGATTCCTGTCGCAAAAGTAAAAAACTCAATTAAATGTGAAGATTTTAGACCTGTCAATATGATATCAACGCAGTCAAAAATTTTAGAAAAGATCGTCAATAAACAGTTGGTGGAATACTTGGAAAAACATGCAATAATATCTGAATATCAGTCAGGTTTCAGGAAGAAACACAGTTGTGAGTCTTTGATTACACATATCGTAGGTGAATGGAAGATGGCTTTACACAATAAGAAAGTGATAGTGGCGGTTTTCTTGGATCTTCGTAGAGCTTTCGAGACGGTGGACAGAGAAATTTTAATAAAAAAACTTGAGAAGTATGGAATTCGGGGTAATGAATTGAGGTGGTTCAAGTCTTACCTGAGGAATCGAAGGCAAAGGACTAAATTAAATGGTTTTGTCTCTGAATCTGTGAACATCGAATTAGGAGTTCCACAGGGAACGGTACTTGGTGTTTTGCTTTTTTTGCTGTATGTAAATGACATGATTAAGTTGGTAGGTGGTGGCACAAAATTTGTCTTATTTGCGGATGATGGTCACATATATGTTATTGGTGATGATGTAAATTCTTGTATTAATGTAATAAATCAGGAGTTAAAAGTCCTCGGTGACTGGTTTCAGATGAATAAGCTCAAGTTAAATGTAAATAAGACTAAATGTATTATTTTGAATGATAGTGGGAATAGAAATCTGAACGTTATGATGGATGATGCGGTGATAGAAGTTGTAAATCAGTTCAAATATTTGGGTGTGTTTATTGATAATAAATTGACCTTTAAGTGCCACTTTGATTATGTTTGTAAAAAGATTGCAAAAAAATTATATTTTTTGTTAAAAATTAGGAAAGATGTTTCGGTTATTACTGCTATAAAGATTTTTAATACCATGATAAGACCGCATTTTGAATATTGTTCATCTGTTTTGTTTATGGGTAATATGGGCATGTTAGACAGATTGCAGAAACTGCAGAATAGGGGTATGAGAGTAATATTGAGAGTGAACAGATTTACACCGAGGTTTGCTTTGCTTGAGGCCTTGCAATGGCACAGTGTGTATCAAAAAATTGTTATCAATGTGTTAATTTTTGTATTCAAGATGAAACATGGTTTGCTTCCTGGGTATATTTGCAAGAATATTGTTTATGTGGAAGATATTCACAACTACCCAGTGCGTAATAAAGGTGACTTTAGGTTAACATTGTTTAAAAATAGTAGGGCTCAGAATATGATTTTGTATAATGGATTGAGATTGTTTAACGGTATGCCACTGTCGCTTAAATTGGAGAAAAATTTAATGATTTTTAAAAGGCAGGTTAAGGATTATGTTGCCTTAGAGTTTATTTAAGTTTTAGTTATATTTTTTTGTAAAATGATTTGTGCAAAAATAGTTTGTAATGATAATGGTACACAGTACTAAATAAAGTTATTATTATTATTATTATTATTAGTTTTTAATTTTAAACTATTAACAAAATGCAGATCCTCAAGTAAATAACTTATAGAACAAAAGTAGTTATTTTAGGGTTTTCAATTTAAAATATTAAAAACATTCTGATCTTCAAGTAAATAACTTATAGAACAGAAGTAGTTAATTTAGAGTTTTTAATTTTAAACTATTAACAAAATGCAGATCTTCAAGTTAATAACTTATAGAACAAAAGTAGTTATTTTAGGGTTTTCAATTTTAAACTGTTAGCAAAATTCAGATCTTCAAGTAAATAACTTAAAGAACTAAAGTATTAGAAGATTTTGGTTTTAAATTGCTACAAAATTCTGTTCTTCAAGTAAAGAACTTATAGAACAAAAGTAGTTATTTTAGAGTTTTCAATTTTAAACTATTAACAATATTCTGATCTTCAAGTAAATAACTTATAGAACAGAAGTAGTTAATTTAGAGTTTTTAATGTTAAACTATTAACAAAATGCAAATCTTCAAGTAAATAACTTATAGAACAAAAGTAGTTATTTTAGGGTTTTCAATTTTAAACTATTAACAAAATTCTGATCTTCAAGTAAATAACTTAAAGAACTAAAGTATTAGTTAGAAGATTTTGATTTTAAATTGCTACAAAATTCTGTTCTTCACGTAAATAACTTATAGAACAAAAGTAGTTATTTTAGAGTTTTCAATTTTAAACTATTAACAAAATGCAGATCTTTAAGTAAATAACTTATAGAACAAAAGTAGTTATTTTAGGGTTTTCAATTTTAAACTGTTAGCCAAATTCTGATCTTCAGGTAAATAACTTAAAGAACTAAAGTATTAGTTAGAAGATTTTGGTTTTAAATTGCTACAAAATTCTGTTCTGCAAGTAAATAACTTATAGAACAAAAGTAGTTATTTTAGAGTTTTCAATTTTAAACTATTAACAATATTCTGATCTTCCAGTAAATAACTTATAGAACAGAAGTAGTTAATTTAGAGTTTTTAATTTTAAACTATTAACAAAATGCAGATCTTCAAGTAAATAACTTATAGAGCAAAAGTAGTTATTTTAGGGTTTTCAATTTTAAACTATTAACAAACTTCTGATCTACAGGTAAATAACTTAAGGAACTAAAATATTAGTTAGAAGATTTTGATTTTAAATTGCTACAAAATTCTGTTCTTCAAGTAAATAACTTATAGAACAAAAGTAGTTATTTTAGAGTTTTCAATTTTAAACTATTAATAATATTCTGATCTTCAAGTAAATAACTTATAGACCAGAAGTAGTTAATTTAGAGTTTTTAATTTTAAACTATTAACAAAATGCTGATCTTCAAGTAAATAACTTATAGAACCAACGTAGTTATTTTAGTATTTTCAATTTTGAACTATTAAAAAAATTCTGATCTTCAAGTAAATAACTTATAGAACAAAAGTAGTTATTTTAGGGTTTTCAATTTTAAACTATTAGCAAAATTCTGATCTTCAAGTAAATAACTTATAGAACAAAAGTAGTTATTTTAGGGTTTTCAATTTTAAACTATTAAAAACATTCTGATCTTCAAGTAAATAACTTATAGAACAGAAGTAGTTAATTTAGAGTTTTTAATTTTAAACTATTAACAAAATGCAGATCTTCAAGTTAATAACTTATAGAACAAAAGTAGTTGTTTTAGGGTTTTCAATTTTAAACTGTTAGCAAAATTCAGATCTTCAAGTAAATAACTTAAAGAACTAAAGTATTAGTTAGAAGATTTTGGTTTTAAATTGCTACATTATTCTGTTCTTCAAGTAAATAACTTATAGAAGAAAAGTAGTTATTTAAGAGTTTTCAATTTTAAACTATTAACAATATTCTGATCTTCAAGTAAATAACTTATAGAACAGAAGTAGTTAATTTAGAGTTTTTAATGTTAAACTATTAACAAAATGCAAATCTTCAAGTAAATAACTTATAGAACAAAAGTAGTTATTTTAGGGTTTTCAATTTTAAACTATTAACAAAATTCTGATCTTCAAGTAAATAACTTAAAGAACTAAAGTATTAGTTAGAAGATTTTGATTGTACATTGCTACAAAATTCTGTTCTTCAAGTAAATAACTTATAGAACAAAAGTAGTTATTTTAGAGTTTTCAATTTTAAACTATTAACAATATTCTGATCTTCAAGTAATTAACTTATAGAACAGAAGTAGTTAATTTAGAGTTTTTAATTTTAAACTATTAACAAAATGCAGATCTTCAAGTAAATAACTTAAAGAACTAAAGTATTAGTTAGAAGATTTTGATTTTACATTGCTACAAAATTCTGTTCTTCAAGTAAATAACTTATAGAACAAAAGTAGTTATTTTAGGGTTTTCAATTTTAAACTATTAACAAAATACTGATCTTCATGTAAATAACTTATAGAACAGAAGTAGTTAATTTAGAGTTTTTAAATTTAAACTATTAACAAAATGCAGATCTTCAAGTAAATAACTTATAGAACAAAAGTAGTTATTTTAGGGTTTTCAATTTTAAACTATTAACAAAATTCTGATCTTCAAGTAAATAACTTAAGGAACTAAAGTATTAGATAGAAGATTTTGATTTTAAATTGCTACAAAATTCTGTTCTACAAGTAAATAACTTATAGAACAAAAGTAGTTATTTTAGAGTTTTCAATTTTAAACTATTAACAATATTCTGATCTTCAAGTAAATAACTTATAGAACAGAAGTAGTTATTTTAAGGTTTTCAATTTTAAACTATTAACAAAATACTGATCTTCATGTAAATAACTTATAGAACAGAAGTAGTTAATTTAGAGTTTTTAATTTTAAACTATTAACAAAATGCAGATCTTCAAGTAAATAACTTATAGAACAAAAGTAGTTATTTTAGGGTTTTCAATTTTAAACTATTAGCAAAATTCTGATCTTCAAGTAAATAACTTAAAGAACTAAAGTATTAGTTAGAAGATTTTGATTGTACATTGCTACAAAATTCTGTTCTTCAAGTAAATAACTTATAGAACAAAAGTAGTTATTTTAGGGTTTTCAATTTTAAACTATTAACAAAATTCTGATCTTCAAGTAAATTACTTAAGGAACTAAAGTATTAGTTAGAAGATTTTGATTTTAAATTGCTACAAAATTCTGTTCTACAAGTAAATAACTTATAGAACAAAAGTAGTTATTTTAGAGTTTTCAATTTTAAACTATTAACAATATTCTGATTTTCAAGTAAATAACTTATAGAACAGAAGTAGTTATTTTAGGGTTTTCAATTTTAAACTATTAACAAAATACTGATCTTCATGTAAATAACTTATAGAACAGAAGTAGTTAATTTAGAGCTTTTAATTTTAAACTATTAACAAAATGCAGATCTTCAAGTAAATAACTTATAGAACAAAAGTAGTTATTTTAGGGTTTTCAATTTTAAACTATTAGCAAAATTCTGATCTTCAAGTAAATAACTTAAAGAACTAAAGTATTAGTTAGAAGATTTTGATTGTACATTGCTACAAAATTCTGTTCTTCAAGTAAATAACTTATAGAACAAAAGTAGTTATTTTAGAGTTTTCAATTTTAAACTATTAACAATATTCTGATCTTCAAGTAATTAACTTATAGAACAGAAGTAGTTAATTTAGAGTTTTTAATTTTAAACTATTAACAAAATGCAGATCTTCAAGTAAATAACTTATAGAACAAAAGTATTTAATTTAGAGTTTTTAATTTTAAACTATTAACAAAATTTTGTTCTTCAAGTAAATAACTTATAGAACAAAAGTAGTTATTTTAAGGTTTTCAATTTTTAACTATTATAAAATTCTGATCTTCAAGTAAATAACTTAAAGAACTAAAGTATACACAGTCTCAAAGACTGCATAGCCTCTCCAACCCAATTCCAACTCTCACCTCCAAGACTGGTGAACCCTGGTAACCTGAGTCATCCCAGCAGAGATCGGATAACCAATCCCGGTGGATGCTGGGACCTTAGGGCTAACGAGAGTGGAAGAAGTTGTTGCAACTCCTTCGGGTTGGGCAATGGGCCAGCACCTCATTCCCGTAAAAAGCAATATCAATTGCTAAAAGACCTTCAACCAAGCCTCGGATAATGGATGGATCAAATGACGAACGACTGCGCAAACTAAAAAGGACAATGCTGTTTGGTACCTGGAATGTACAAGGAATCAATACTAAATACGAAGAAGTACTCCAGGAAGTGAAGAGATTTAACACAGACGTAGTAGTGTTAAGCGAAACAAAAAAGAAAGGAAAAGGGGTGGAAGAAAAACAGGGATACATACATTTGTATAGTGGCGTACCAAAAGATGTTAGAGCTAAATCGGGTGTCTCCATACTGATAAAGAGATCTCTAAAACGATATTTAAAAAGCTGGAACCAAGTGAATGATCGAATCATTCAGGTGCACATGAACATAAATGGAGTCGATATAGTGGTAATTGGCGTGTATGCCCCGAATGACGATGCCGTTAAGAATGAAAAAGAAAAATTTTATTCTGAGCTGACGGATTTACTAGACGTAATTGGTAAACGAAAAGAAGTTATTTTATTAGGAGACTTTAACGGCAGAATTGGCAAGCGTAAAAATGACCAAGCAGTAGGACAATACGGCGAAGAAACAGTTAATGACAATGGCGAAAGGCTCATTGAATTCGCTCACCAGCATTCCCTAAAAATTACAAACGGATGGTTCCCACATCGAGATATACATCGTTATACATGGTTCCAGACAACACGAAAACTGAAATCAATAATGGACTACATGGTAGTAAAACAAAATTGCCATATTAAAGTTAACGATGTAAGAGTAAAACGAGGAGCCGACTGCGGATCAGACCATCATTTTCTACAAGCAAAAGTATATATTCCTTACAAGAGTTATAGGACCTCGGATAAAACCGCCGAGAATTCCGATAATATACCCCTGGATAATTCGCAATACAATATACTAAGCCTAAAGGACAGTTCGATTGAATTCTTATATAAGCTACGACTAGCTAAAAAATTGCAGGATATGGAATCCTGCAACACAGTTCCACCTACTACCGAAGAATTCTATAATGCGATCAAACAGTGTATACATCAAGCAGCCAAGGAAGCACTGGGGGAAAAAGAAAAAACAACAAAAAGACGGAAAACGCAACTCTGGTGGACAGGGCAGATGGAAGAACTCGTTAGAAATAAAAAGCTCCTGTATGAAAAATGGTTATCTACGCAATCACTTGAAGACAGAAGACAATACTGCAGATCACGAAATGAACTTAAGAAGATAATCATCGAAGCTAAAAATGAGATGTGGGACCAGCAATGCAGTGAAATTAATAGATGTATTGGAAATACTCGCGCAAGCAAAGCGTGGAAACTATTGCGGGAAATGCGAAGAGATAACAAAGACAACGGCAAAATAAATTTAATAACGCTTCAGGATTGGAGAGAGTACTTCAGAGTGTTACTAACTGAGGATCGAATAGAGTTTAAAACTGCAGCAGAACTAGACGAAATTTCACAGAATGAAATGAACGATGCATATACGTGCTTAAATGCCGCAGAAATAAGAAAAGCCGCTAGAGAGATGAAAAGCGGAAAAGCCCCGGGCCCAGGAAATATTCCTATAGAATTAATAAAATCAGCACCATCGATTATATATGATATGTTAGCATCATTATTTAATAAATGTATAAAAGGAGAAGATGTACCTCAAGAATGGAAAAAAGCCTACATTACTTCTATTTACAAAAAAGGCGACAAAAGAGACTGTCGTAATTATCGTGGCATAAGCGTATTGAGTTCAATTGGAAAATTGTACGGAAAAACAATTAAAAATAGGATTGAGAATGAGATGTTAGAGACCGAAGAACAGAGTGGTTTTCGTGCAGGTCGCTCATGTATTGACAACGTCTTTGTGTTAAGACAACTAATTGACAAGAAATTAGCGAGAAATAGAACTGTACATCTAACATTTATAGATCTCCGCAAAGCCTACGATAGTATCCCATTAAGTAAGCTGTGGGGAAGCCTAGACAGAGGAGGTATTAGTAGAGTATATATAAATGCCATTCGTAATCTATACATAGGAGGTTCTGGTGCTATAAAATTAGGCAATAGGTTATCTCGAGAATTCGAAATTTCAAAAGGCTTGCGTCAAGGATGCTGCCTGGCTCCCACTTTATTTAAAATCTATATTAATGAGGCAATGAAGAATTGGAAGAGAAAATGCCATAGAATGGGAACCCCGATAGGGAACTCGACCCTCTATACTCTGTTGTTTGCCGATGATCAGGTAATCGTAGCCGAAGATGATCAGGACGCAAATTACATGGTAAGAAAATTAAAAGAAGAATACGAAAAGTGGGGCCTTGAAATAAATTTTACTAAAACAGAACACCTAACAATTGGAGAACCTGGGCAAGATCTGATACTGGAATCAGAAGTGATCGGGAGTTGCGAATATTTCAAGTACTTGGGGGTAACTCTCTCCAACAGGGGAAGCAGCGAACCAGACATTAATAACAAAATTATTCAAGGAAAGCGAGCCATACGCCAGCTAAATTCAGTCCTTTGGAATAAACACGTCACGAAGAAAACCAAAAGCATGATCTATTCGGCAATAGTGGAGAGCATATGCACGTATGGAGCAGAAGTATGGGAATTAACAAAAAGAAATACAGGACGTTTAAAAGCTCTGGAAATGGACTACTGGAGACGCTCTTGTGGTGTATCTAGGCTAGAACATGTAAGAAACGTAGAAATACGTAAAAGAATGGGTGTTGATAGAACAATAATAGACACCATAGATAAGAAGCGACTGATGTGGTACGGCCACCTGCAAAGAATGGAATACTACCGATGGCCAAAAAGAATTTGGGAATGGGAACCCCCCGCAAGAAGAAGAAGAGGAAGACCAAAACTAACCTGGCAGAAGGATGTCCAAAACGCGATGAACTCCCGAGGACTCGCAGAATGTGGCTGGGAGAACCGAAAAGCTTGGCGCGAAGGGTGCGAAATACGATTAAATATATTGTAAAAATTCGCTAAATATATATAACTAAAGTATTAGTTAGAAGATTTTGACTTTACATTGCTACAAAATTCTGTTCTTCAAGTAAATAACCTATAGAACAAAAGTAGTTATTTTAGGGTTTTCAATTTTAAACTATTAACAAAATTCTGATCTTCAAGTAAATAACTTAAGGAACTAAAGTATTAGTTAGAAGATTTTAATTTTAAACTACTAACAAAATGCAGATCTTCAAGCAAATAACTTATAGAACAAAATTAGTTATTTTAAGGTTTTCAATTTTTAACTATTATAAAATTCTGATCTTCAAGTAAATAACTTAAAGAACTAAAGTATTAGTTAGAAGATTTTGACTTTACATTGCTACAAAATTCTGTTCTTCAAGTAAATAACCTATAGAACAAAAGTAGTTATTTTAGGGTTTTCAATTTTAAACTATTAACAAAATTCTGATCTTCAAGTAAATAACTTAAGGAACTAAAGTATTAGTTAGAAGATTTTGATTTTAAATTGCTACAAAATTCTGTTCTACAAGTAAATAACTTATAGAACAAAAGTAGTTATTTTAGGGTTTTCAATTTTAAACTATTAACAAAATACTGATCTTCATGTAAATAACTTATAGAACAAAAGTAGTTATTTTAGGGTTTTCAATTTTAAACTATTAACAAAATTCTGATCTTCAAGTAAATAACTTGAGGAACTAAAGTATTAGTTAGAAGATTTTGATTTTAAATTGCTACAAAATTCTGTTCTACAAGTAAATAACTTATAGAACAAAAGTAGTTATTTTAGAGTTTTCAATCTTAAACTATTAACAATATTCTGATCTTCAAGTAAATAACTTATAGAACAGAAGTAGTTATTTTAGAGTTTTCAATTTTAAACTATTAACAAAATTCTGATCTTCAAGTAAATAACTTTTTAGAACAAAAGTAGTTATTTTAGGGTTTTCAATTTTAAACTATTAACAAAATTCTGATCTTCAAGTAAATAACTTAAGGAACTAAAGTATTAGTTAGAAGATTTTGATTTTAAATTGCTACAAAATTCTGTTCTACAAGTAAATAACTTATAGAACAAAAGTAGTTATTTTAGAGTTTTCAATTTTAAACTATTAACAATATTCTGATCTTCAAGTAAATAACTTATAGAACAAAAGTAGTTATTTTAGAGTTTTCAATTTTAAACTATTAACAAAATTCTGATCTTCAAGTAAATAACTTATAGAACAGAAGTAGTTAATTTAGAGTTTTTAATTTTAAACTACTAACAAAATGCAGATCTTCAAGTAAATAACTTATAGAACAAAATTAGTTATTTTAGGGTTTTCGATTTTAAATTATTATAAAATTCTGATCTTCAAGTAAATAACTTAAAGAACTAAAGTATTAGTTAGAAGATTTTGACTTTACATTGCTACAAAATTCTGTTCTTCAAGTAAATAACTTATAGAAGAAAAGTAGTTATTTTAGGGTTTTCAATTTTAAACTATTACCAAAATTCTGATCTTCAAGTAAATAACTTAAGGAACTAAAGTATTAGTTAGAAGATTTTGATTTTAAATTGCTACAAAATTCTGTTCTACAAGTAAATAACTTATAGAACTAAAGTAGTTATTTTAGAGTTTTCAATTTTAAACTATTAACAAAATTCTGATCTTCAAGTAAATAACTTAAGGAACTAAAGTATTAGTTAGAAGATTTTGATTTTAAATTGCTACAAAATTCTGTTCTACAAGTAAATAACTTATAGAACAAAAGTAGTTATTTTAGAGTTTTCAATTTTAAACTATTAACAAAATGCAGATCTTCAAGTAAATAACTTATAGAACAAAAGTATTTAATTTAGAGTTTTTAATTTTAAACTATTAACAAAATTTTGTTCTTCAAGTAAATAACTTATAGAACAAAAGTAGTTATTTTAGAGTTTTCAATTTTAAACTATTAACAAAATTCTGATCTTCAAGTAAATAACTTATAGAACAGAAGTAGTTAATTTAGAGTTTTTAATTTTAAACTACTAACAAAATGCAGATCTTCAAGCAAATAACTTATAGAACAAAATTAGTTATTTTAAGGTTTTCAATTTTTAACTATTATAAAATTCTGATCTTCAAGTAAATAACTTAAAGAACTAAAGTATTAGTTAGAAGATTTTGACTTTACATTGCTACAAAATTCTGTTCTTCAAGTAAATAACCTATAGAACAAAAGTAGTTATTTTAGGGTTTTCAATTTTAAACTATTAACAAAATTCTGATCTTCAAGTAAATAACTTAAGGAACTAAAGTATTAGTTAGAAGATTTTGATTTTAAATTGCTACAAAATTCTGTTCTACAAGTAACTAACATATAGAACTAAAGTAGTTATTTTAGAGTTTTCAATTTTAAACTATTAACAATATTCTGATCTTCAAGTAAATAACTTATAGAAAAAAAGTAGTTATTTTAGGGTTTTCAATTTTAAACTATTAACAAAATTCTGATCTTCAAGTAAATAACTTAAGGAACTAAAGTATTAGTTAGAAGATTTTGATTTTAAATTGCTACAAAATTCTGTTCTACAAGTAAATAACTTATAGAACAAAAGTAGTTATTTTAGGGTTTTCAATTTTAAACTATTAACAAAATACTGATCTTCATGTAAATAACTTATAGAACAAAAGTAGTTATTTTAGGGTTTTCAATTTTAAACTATTAACAAAATTCTGATCTTCAAGTAAATAACTTGAGGAACTAAAGTATTAGTTAGAAGATTTTGATTTTAAATTGCTACAAAATTCTGTTCTACAAGTAAATTACTTATAGAACAAAAGTAGTTATTTTAGAGTTTTCAATCTTAAACTATTAACAATATTCTGATCTTCAAGTAAATAACTTATAGAACAGAAGTAGTTATTTTAGAGTTTTCAATTTTAAACTATTAACAAAATTCTGATCTTCAAGTAAATAACTTTTTAGAACAAAAGTAGTTATTTTAGGGTTTTCAATTTTAAACTATTAACAAAATTCTGATCTTCAAGTAAATAACTTAAGGAACTAAAGTATTAGTTAGAAGATTTTGATTTTAAATTGCTACAAAATTCTGTTCTACAAGTAAATAACTTATAGAACAAAAGTAGTTATTTTAGAGTTTTCAATTTTAAACTATTAACAATATTCTGATCTTCAAGTAAATAACTTATAGAACAAAAGTAGTTATTTTAGAGTTTTCAATTTTAAACTATTAACAAAATACTGATCTTCAAGTAAATAACTTATAGAACAGAAGTAGTTAATTAAAGTTTTTAATTTTAAACTATTAACAAAATGCAGATCTTCAAGTAAATAACTTATAGAACAAAAGTAGTTATTTTAGGGTTTTCAATTTTAAACTATTAACAAAATACTGATCTCCATATACTTAACTTTTAGAACAGAAGTAGTTAATTTAGAGTTTTTAATTTTAAACTATTAACAAAATGCAGATCTTCAAGTAAATAACTTAAAGAACTAAAGTATTAGTTAGAAGATTTTGACTTTACATTGCTACAAAATTCTGTTCTTCAAGTAAATAACCTATAGAACAAAAGTAGTTATTTTAGGGTTTTCAATTTTAAACTATTAACAAAATTCTGATCTTCAAGTAAATAACTTAAGGAACTAAAGTATTAGTTAGAAGATTTTGATTTTAAATTGCTACAAAATTCTGTTCTACAAGTAACTAACATATAGAACTAAAGTAGTTATTTTAGAGTTTTCAATTTTAAACTATTAACAATATTCTGATCTTCAAGTAAATAACTTATAGAAAAAAAGTAGTTATTTTAGGGTTTTCAATTTTAAACTATTAACAAAATTCTGATCTTCAAGTAAATAACTTAAGGAACTAAAGTATTAGTTAGAAGATTTTGATTTTAAATTGCTACAAAATTCTGTTCTACAAGTAAATAACTTATAGAACAAAAGTAGTTATTTTAGGGTTTTCAATTTTAAACTATTAACAAAATACTGATCTTCATGTAAATAACTTATAGAACAAAAGTAGTTATTTTAGGGTTTTCAATTTTAAACTATTAACAAAATTCTGATCTTCAAGTAAATAACTTGAGGAACTAAAGTATTAGTTAGAAGATTTTGATTTTAAATTGCTACAAAATTCTGTTCTACAAGTAAATAACTTATAGAACAAAAGTAGTTATTTTAGAGTTTTCAATCTTAAACTATTAACAATATTCTGATCTTCAAGTAAATAACTTATAGAACAGAAGTAGTTATTTTAGAGTTTTCAATTTTAAACTATTAACAAAATTCTGATCTTCAAGTAAATAACTTTTTAGAACAAAAGTAGTTATTTTAGGGTTTTCAATTTTAAACTATTAACAAAATTCTGATCTTCAAGTAAATAACTTAAGGAACTAAAGTATTAGTTAGAAGATTTTGATTTTAAATTGCTACAAAATTCTGTTCTACAAGTAAATAACTTATAGAACAAAAGTAGTTATTTTAGAGTTTTCAATTTTAAACTATTAACAATATTCTGATCTTCAAGTAAATAACTTATAGAACAAAAGTAGTTATTTTAGAGTTTTCAATTTTAAACTATTAACAAAATTCTGATCTTCAAGTAAATAACTTATAGAACAGAAGTAGTTAATTTAGAGTTTTTAATTTTAAACTACTAACAAAATGCAGATCTTCAAGTAAATAACTTAAAGAACTAAAGTATTAGTTAGAAGATTTTGACTTTACATTGCTACAAAATTCTGATCTTCAAGTAAATAACTTAAGGAACTAAAGTATTAGTTAGAAGATTTTGATTTTAAATTGCTACAAAATTCTGTTCTACAAGTAAATAACTTATAGAACTAAAGTAGTTATTTTAGAGTTTTCAATTTTAAACTATTAACAATATTCTGATCATCAAGTAAATAACTTATAGAACAAAAGTAGTTATTTTAGGGTTTTCAATTTTAAACTATTAACAAAATTCTGATCTTCAAGTAAATAACTTAAGGAACTAAAGTATTAGTTAGAAGATTTTGATTTTAAATTGCTACAAAATTCTGTTCTACAAGTAAATAACTTATAGAACAAAAGTAGTTATTTTAGGGTTTTCAATTTTAAACTATTAACAAAATACTGATTTTCATGTAAATAACTAATAGAACAGAAGTAGTTATTTTAGAGTTTTCAATTTTAAACTATTAACAAAATACTGATCTTCAAGTAAATAACTTATAGAACAGAAGTAGTTAATTAAAGTTTTTAATTTTAAACTATTAACAAAATGCAGATCTTCAAGTAAATAACTTATAGAACAAAAGTAGTTATTTTAGGGTTTTCAATTTTAAACTATTAACAAAATACTGATCTCCATATACTTAACTTTTAGAACAGAAGTAGTTAATTTAGAGTTTTTAATTTTAAACTATTAACAAAATGCAGATCTTCAAGTAAATAACTTATAGAACAAAAGTGGTTATTTTAGGGTTTTCAATTTTAAACTATTAACAAAATACTGATCTTCATATACTTAACTTATAGAACAGAAGTAGTTAATTTAGAGTTTTTAATTTTAAACTATTAGCAAAATTCTGATCTTCAAGTAAATAACTTAAAGAACTAAAGTATTAGTTAGAAGATTTTGATTTTACATTGCTACAAAATTCTGTTCTTCAAGTAAATAACTTATAGAACAAAAGTAGTTATTTTAGGGTTTTCAATTTTAAACTATTAACAAAATACTGATCTTCATGTAAATAACTTATAGAACAGAAGTAGTTAATTTAGAGTTTTTAATTTTAAACTAATTACAAAATGCAGATCTTCAAGTAAATAACTTATAGAACAAAATTAGTTATTTTAGGGTTTTCAATTTTAAACTATTATAAAATTCTGATCTTCAAGTAAATAACTTAAAGATCTAAAGTATTAGTTAGAAGATTTTGACTTTACATTGCTACAAAATTCTGTTCTTCAAGTAAATAACTTATAGAACAAAAGTAGTTATTTTAGAGTTTTCAATTTTAAACTATGAACAATATTCTGATCTTCAAGTAAATAACTTATAGAACAAAAGTAGTTATTTTAGGGTTTTCAATTTTAAACTATTAACAAAATTCTGATCTTCAAGTAAATAACTTAAGGAACTAAAGTATTAGTTAGACGATTTTGATTTTAAATTGCTACAAAATTCTGTTCTACAAGTAAATAACTTATAGAACAAAAGTAGTTATTTTAGGGTTTTCAATTTTAAACTATTAACAAAATACTGATCTTCATGTAAATAACTAATAGAACAAAAGTAGTTATTTTAGGGTTTTCAATTTTAAACTATTAACAAAATACTGATCTTCAAGTAAATAATTTATAGAACAGAAGTAGTTAATTTAGAGTTTTTAATTTTAAACTATTAACAAAATGCAGATCTTCAAGTAAATAACTTATAGAACAAAAGTAGTTATTTTAGGGTTTTCAATTTTAAACTATTAACAAAATACTGATCTTCATATACTTAACTTATAGAACAGAAGTAGTTAATTTAGAGTTTTTAATTTTAAACTATTAACAAAATGCAGATCTTCAAGTAAATAACTTATAGAACAAAAGTGGTTATTTTAGGGTTTTCAATTTTAAACTATTAACAAAATACTGATCTTCATATACTTAACTTATAGAACAGAAGTAGTTAATTTAGAGTTTTTAATTTTAAACTATTAGCAAAATTCTGATCTTCAAGTAAATAACTTAAAGAACTAAAGTATTGGTTAGAAGATTTTGATTTTACATTGCTACAAAATTCTGTTCTTCAAGTAAATAACTTATAGAACAAAAGTAGTTATTTTAGGGTTTTCAATTTTAAACTATTAACAAAATACTGATCTTCATGTAAATAACTTATAGAACAGAAGTAGTTAATTTAGAGTTTTTAATTTTAAACTATTAACAAAATTCTGTTCTACAAGTAAATAACTTATAGAACAAAAGTAGTTATTTTAGAGTTTTCAATTTTAAACTATTAACAATATTCTGATCTTCAAGTAAATAACTTATAGAACAGAAGTAGTTATTTTAGGGTTTTCAATTTTAAACTATTAACAAAATACTGATCTTCATGTAAATAACTTATAGAACAGAAGTAGTTAATTAAGAGTTTTTAATTTTAAACTATTAACAAAATGCAGATCTTCAAGTAAATAACTTATAGAACAAAAGTAGTTATTTTAGGGTTTTCAATTTTAAACTATTAGCAAAATTCTGATCTTCAAGTAAATAACTTAAAGAACTAAAGTATTAGTTAAAAGATTTTGATTTTAAATTGCTACAAAATTCTGTTCTTCAAGTAAATAACTTATAGAACAGAAGTAGTTAATTTAGAGTTTTTAATTTTAAACTATTAACAAAATGCAGATCTTCAAGTAAATAACTTATAGAACAAAAGTAGTTATTTTAGGGTTTTCAATTTTAAACTATTAACAAAATACTGATCTTCATATACTTAACTTATAGAACAGAAGTAGTTAATTTAGAGTTTTTAATTTTAAACTATTAACAAAATGCAGATCTTCAAGTAAATAACTTATAGAACAAAAGTAGTTATTTTAGGGTTTTCAATTTTAAACTATTAGCAAAATACTGATCTTCATATACTTAACTTATAGGACAGAAGTAGTTAATTTAGAGTTTTTAATTTTAAACTGTTAGCAAAATTCTGATCTTCAAGTAAATAACTTAAAGAACTAAAGTATTAGTTAGAAGATTTTGATTTTACATTGCTACAAAATTCTGTTCTTCAAGTAAATAACTTATAGAACAAAAGTAGTTATTTTAGGGTTTTCAATTTTAAACTATTAACAAAATACTGATCTTCATGTAAATAACTTATAGAACAGAAGTAGTTAATTTAGAGTTTTTAATTTTAAACTATTAACAAAATGCAGATCTTCAAGTAAATAACTTATAGAACAAAAGTAGTTATTTTAGGGTTTTCAATTTTAAACTATTAACAATATTCTGATCTTCAAGTAAATAACTTATAGAACAGAAGTAGTTATTTTAGGGTTTTCAATTTTAAACTATTAACAAAATACTGATCTTCATGTAAATAACTTATAGAACAGAAGTAGTTAATTAAGAGTTTTTAATTTTAAACTATTAACAAAATGCAGATCTTCAAGTAAATAACTTATAGAACAAAAGTAGTTATTTTAGGGTTTTCAATTTTAAACTATTAGCAAAATTCTGATCTTCAAGTAAATAACTTAAAGAACTAAAGTATTAGTTAAAAGATTTTGATTTTAAATTGCTACAAAATTCTGTTCTTCAAGTAAATAACTTATAGAACAGAAGTAGTTAATTTAGAGTTTTTAATTTTAAACTATTAACAAAATGCAGATCCTCAAGTAAATAACTTATAGAACAAAAGTAGTTGTTTAGGGTTTTCAATTTTAAACTATTAACAAAATACTGATCTTCATATACTTAACTTATAGAACAGAAGTAGTTAATTTAGAGTTTTTAATTTTAAACTATTAACAAAATGCAGATCTTCAAGTAAATAACTTATAGAACAGAAGTAGTTAATTTAGAGTTTTTAATTTTAAACTACTAACAAAATGCAGATCTTCAAGTAAATAACTTATAGAACAAAATTAGTTATTTTAGGGTTTTCAATTTTAAACTATTATAAAATTCTGATCTTCAAGTAAATAACTTAAAGAACTAAAGTATTAGTTAGAAGATTTTGACTTTACATTGCTACAAAATTCTGTTCTTCAAGTAAATAACTTATAGAACAAAAGTAGTTATTTTAGGGTTTTCAATTTTAAACTATTAACAAAATTCTGATCTTCAAGTAAATAACTTAAGGAACTAAAGTATTAGTTAGAAGATTTTGATTTTAAATTGCTACAAAATTCTGTTCTACAAGTAAATAACTTATAGAACTAAAGTAGTTATTTTAGAGTTTTCAATTTTAAACTATTAACAATATTCTGATCTTCAAGTAAATAACTTATAGAACAAAAGTAGTTATTTTAGGGTTTTCAATTTTAAACTATTAACAAAATTCTGATCTTCAAGTTAATAACTTAAGGAACTAAAGTATTAGTTAGAAGATTTTGAATTTAAATTGCTACAAAATTCTGTTCTACAATATAATAACTTATAGAACAAAAGTAGTTATTTTAGGGTTTTCAATTTTAAACTATTAACAAAATACTGATCTTCATGTAAATAACTAATAGAACAAAAGTAGTTATTTTAGGGTTTTCAATTTTAAGCTATTAACAAAATACTGATCTTCAAGTAAATAACTTATAGAACAGAAGTAGTTAATTTAGAGTTTTTAATTTTAAACTATTAACAAAATGCAGATCTTCAAGTAAATAACTTATAGAACAAAAGTGGTTATTTTAGGGTTTTCAATTTTAAACTATTAACAAAATTCTGATCTTCAAGTAAATAACTTAAGGAACTAAAGTATTAGTTAGAAGATTTTGATTTTAAATTGCTACAAAATTCTGTTGTACAAGTAAATAACTTATAGAACAAAAGTAGTTATTTTAGAGTTTTCAATTTTAAACTATTAACAATATTCTGATCTTCAAGTAAATAACTTATAGAACAGAAGTAGTTATTTTAGGGTTTTCAATTTTAAACTATTAACAAAATACTGATCTTCATGTAAATAACTTATAGAACAGAAGTAGTTAATTTAGAGTTTTTAATTTTAAACTATTAACAAAATGCAGATCTTCAAGTAAATAACTTATAGAACAAAAGTAGTTATTTTAGGGTTTTCAATTTTAAACTATTAGCAAAATTCTGATCTTCAAGTAAATAACTTAAAGAACTAAAGTATTAGTTAGAAGATTTTGATTTTAAATTGGTACAAAATTCTGTTCTTCAAGTAAATAACTTATAGAACAGAAGTAGTTAATTTAGAGTTTTTAATTTTAAACTATTAACAAAATGCAGATCTTCAAGTAAATAACTTATAGAACAAAAGTAGTTATTTTAGGGTTTTCAATTTTAAACTATTAACAAAATACTGATCTTCATATACTTAACTTATAGAACAGAAGTAGTTAATTTAGAGTTTTTAATTTTAAACTATTAACAAAATGCAGATCTTCAAGTAAATAACTTATAGAACAGAAGTAGTTATTTTAGGGTTTTCAATTTTAAACTATTAACAAAATACTGATCTTCATATACTTAACTTATAGAACAGAAGTAGTTAATTAAGAGTTTTTAATTTTAAACTATTAACAAAATGCAGATCTTCAAGTAAATAACTTATAGAACAAAAGTAGTTATTTTAGGGTTTTCAATTTTAAACTATTAGCAAAATTCTGATCTTCAAGTAAATAACTTAAAGAACTAAAGTATTAGTTAAAAGATTTTGATTTTAAATTGCTACAAAATTCTGTTCTTCAAGTAAATAACTTATAGAACAGAAGTAGTTAATTTAGAGTTTTTAATTTTAAACTATTAACAAAATGCAGATCTTCAAGTAAATAACTTATAGAACAAAAGTAGTTGTTTAGGGTTTTCAATTTTAAACTATTAACAAAATACTGATCTTCATATACTTAACTTATAGAACAGAAGTAGTTAATTTAGAGTTTTTAATTTTAAACTATTAACAAAATGCAGATCTTCAAGTAAATAACTTATAGAACAGAAGTAGTTAATTTAGAGTTTTTAATTTTAAACTACTAACAAAATGCAGATCTTCAAGTAAATAACTTATAGAACAAAATTAGTTATTTTAGGGTTTTCAATTTTAAACTATTAACAATATTCTGATCTTCAAGTAAATAACTTATAGAACAGAAGTAGTTATTTTAGAGTTTTCAATTTTAAACTATTAACAAAATTCTGATCTTCAAGTAAATAACTTTTTAGAACAAAAGTAGTTATTTTAGGGTTTTCAATTTTAAACTATTAACAAAATTCTGATCTTCAAGTAAATAACTTAAGGAACTAAAGTATTAGTTAGAAGATTTTGATTTTAAATTGCTCCAAAATTCTGTTCTACAAGTAAATAACTTATAGAACAAAAGTAGTTATTTTAGAGTTTTCAATTTTAAACTATTAACAATATTCTGATCTTCAAGTAAATAACTTATAGAACAAAAGTAGTTATTTTAGAGTTTTCAATTTTAAACTATTAACAAAATTCTGATATTCAAGTAAATAACTTATAGAACAGAAGTAGTTAATTAAGAGTTTTTAATTTTAAACTACTAACAAAATGCAGATCTTCAAGTAAATAACTTATAGAACAAAATTAGTTATTTTAGGGTTTTCAATTTTAAACTATTAACAAAATTCTGATCTTCAAGTAAATAACTTAAGGAACTAAAGTATTAGTTAGAAGATTTTGATTTTAAATTGCTACAAAATTCTGTTCTACAAGTAAATAACTTATAGAACAAAAGTAGTTATTTTAGGGTTTTCAATTTTAAACTATTAACAAAATACTGATCTTCATGTAAATAACTAATAGAACAAAAGTAGTTATTTTAGGGTTTTCAATTTTAAACTATTAACAAAATACTGATCTTCAAGTAAATAACTTATAGAACAGAAGTAGTTAATTTAGAGTTTTTAATTTTAAACTATTAACAAAATGCAGATCTTCAAGTAAATAACTTATAGAACAAAAGTAGTTATTTTAGGGTTTTCAATTTTAAACTATTAACAAAATACTGATCTTCATATACTTAACTTATAGAACAGAAGTAGTTAATTTAGAGTTTTTAATTTTAAACTATTAACAAAATGCAGATCTTCAAGTAAATAACTTATAGAACAAAAGTAGTTATTTTAGGGTTTTCAATTTTAAACTATTAGCAAAATACTGATCTTCATATACTTAACTTATAGAACAGAAGTAGTTAATTTAGAGTTTTTAATTTTAAACTATTAGCAAAATTCTGATCTTCAAGTAAATAACTTAAAGAACTAAAGTATTAGTTAGAAGATTTTGATTTTACATTGCTACAAAATTCTGTTCTTCAAGTAAATAACTTATAGAACAAAAGTAGTTATTTTAGGGTTTTCAATTTTAAACTATTAACAAAATACTGATCTTCATGTAAATAACTTATAGAACAGAAGTAGTTAATTTAGAGTTTTTAATTTTAAACTATTAACAAAATGCAGATCTTCAAGTAAATAACTTATAGAACATAAGTAGTTATTTTAGGGTTTTCAATTTTAAACTATTAGCAAAATTCTGATCTTCAAGTAAATAACTTAAAGAACTAAAGTATTAGTTAAAAGATTTTGATTTTAAATTGCTACAAAATTCTGTTCTTCAAGTAAATAACTTATAGAACAGAAGTAGTTAATTTAGAGTTTTTAATTTTAAACTATTAACAAAATGCAGATCTTCAAGTAAATAACTTATAGAACAAAAGTAGTTGTTTAGGGTTTTCAATTTTAAACTATTAACAAAATACTGATCTTCATATACTTAACTTATAGAACAGAAGTAGTTAATTTAGAGTTTTTAATTTTAAACTATTAACAAAATGCAGATCTTCAAGTAAATAACTTATAGAACAGAAGTAGTTAATTTAGAGTTTTTAATTTTAAACTACTAACAAAATGCAGATCTTCAAGTAAATAACTTATAGAACAAAATTAGTTATTTTAGGGTTTTCAATTTTAAACTATTATAAAATTCTGATCTTCAAGTAAATAACTTAAAGAACTAAAGTATTAGTTAGAAGATTTTGACTTTACATTGCTACAAAATTCTGTTCTTCAAGTAAATAACTTATAGAACAAAAGTAGTTATTTTAGGGTTTTCAATTTTAAACTATTAACAAAATTCTGATCTTCAAGTAAATAACTTAAGGAACTAAAGTATTAGTTAGAAGATTTTGATTTTAAATTGCTACAAAATTCTGTTCTACAAGTAAATAACTTATAGAACTAAAGTAGTTATTTTAGAGTTTTCAATTTTAAACTATTAACAATATTCTGATCTTCAAGTAAATAACTTATAGAACAAAAGTAGTTATTTTAGGGTTTTCAATTTTAAACTATTAACAAAATTCTGATCTTCAAGTAAATAACTTATAGAACAGAAGTAGTTATTTTAGGGTTTTCAATTTTAAACTATTAACAAAATACTGATCTTCATGTAAATAACTTATAGAACAGAAGTAGTTAATTTAGAGTTTTTAATTTTAAACTATTAACAAAATGCAGATCTTCAAGTAAATAACTTATAGAACAAAAGTAGTTAGTTTAGGGTTTTCAATTTTAAACTATTAACAAAATTCTGATCTTCAAGTAAATAACTTAAGGAACTAAAGTAGTTATTTTAGGGTTTTCAATTTTAAACTATTAACAAAATTCTGATCTTCAAGTAAATAACTTAAGGAACTAAAGTATTAGATAGAAGATTTTGATTTTAAATTGCTACAAAATTCTGTTCTACAAGTAAATAACTTATAGAACAAAAGTAGTTATTTTAGAGTTTTCAATTTTAAACTATTAACAATATTCTGATCTTCAAGTAAATAACTTATAGAACAGAAGTAGTTATTTTAGGGTTTTCAATTTTAAACTATTAACAAAATACTGATCTTCATGTAAATAACTTATAGAACAGAAGTAGTTAATTTAGAGTTTTTAATTTTAAACTATTAACAAAATGCAGATCTTCAAGTAAATAACTTATAGAACAAAAGTAGTTAGTTTAGGGTTTTCAATTTTAAACTATTAGCAAAATTCTGATCTTCAAGTAAATAACTTAAAGAACTAAAGTATTAGTTAGAAGATTTTGATTGTACATTGCTACAAAATTCTGTTCTTCAAGTAAATAACTTATAGAACAAAAGTAGTTATTTTAGAGTTTTCAATTTTAAACTATTAACAATATTCTGATCTTCAAGTAATTAACTTATAGAACAGAAGTAGTTAATTTAGAGTTTTTAATTTTAAACTACTAACAAAATGCAGATCTTCAAGTAAATAACTTATAGAACAAAATTAGTTATTTTAGGGTTTTCAATTTTAAACTATTAACAAAATACTGATCTTCATGTAAATAACTAATAGAACAAAAGTAGTTATTTTAGGGTTTTCAATTTTAAACTATTAACAAAATACTGATCTTCAAGTAAATAACTTATAGAACAGAAGTAGTTAATTTAGAGTTTTTAATTTTAAACTATTAACAAAATGCAGATCTTCAAGTAAATAACTTATAGAACAAAAGTAGTTATTTTAGGGTTTTCAATTTTAAACTATTAACAAAATACTGATCTTCATATACTTAACTTATAGAACAGAAGTAGTTAATTAAGAGTTTTTAATTTTAAACTATTAACAAAATGCAGATCTTCAAGTAAATAACTTATAGAACAAAAGTAGTTATTTTAGGGTTTTCAATTTTAAACTATTAGCAAAATTCTGATCTTCAAGTAAATAACTTAAAGAACTAAAGTATTAGTTAAAAGATTTTGATTTTAAATTGCTACAAAATTCTGTTCTTCAAGTAAATAACTTATAGAACAGAAGTAGTTAATTTAGAGTTTTTAATTTTAAACTATTAACAAAATGCAGATCTTCAAGTAAATAACTTATAGAACAAAAGTAGTTGTTTAGGGTTTTCAATTTTAAACTATTAACAAAATACTGATCTTCATATACTTAACTTATAGAACAGAAGTAGTTAATTTAGAGTTTTTAATTTTAAACTATTAACAAAATGCAGATCTTCAAGTAAATAACTTATAGAACAGAAGTAGTTAATTTAGAGTTTTTAATTTTAAACTACTAACAAAATGCAGATCTTCAAGTAAATAACTTATAGAACAAAATTAGTTATTTTAGGGTTTTCAATTTTAAACTATTAACAATATTCTGATCTTCAAGTAAATAACTTATAGAACAGAAGTAGTTATTTTAGAGTTTTCAATTTTAAACTATTAACAAAATTCTGATCTTCAAGTAAATAACTTTTTAGAACAAAAGTAGTTATTTTAGGGTTTTCAATTTTAAACTATTAACAAAATTCTGATCTTCAAGTAAATAACTTAAGGAACTAAAGTATTAGTTAGAAGATTTTGATTTTAAATTGCTACAAAATTCTGTTCTACAAGTAAATAACTTAAGGAACTAAAGTATTAGTTAGAAGATTTTGATTTTAAATTGCTACAAAATTCTGTTCTACAAGTAAATAACTTATAGAACAAAAGTAGTTATTTTAGGGTTTTCAATTTTAAACTATTAACAAAATACTGATCTTCATGTAAATAACTTATAGAACAGAAGTAGTTAATTTAGAGTTTTTAATTTTAAACTATTAACAAAATGCAGATCTTCAAGTAAATAACTTATAGAACAAAAGTAGTTAGTTTAGGGTTTTCAATTTTAAACTATTAGCAAAATTCTGATCTTCAAGTAAATAACTTAAAGAACTAAAGTATTAGTTAGAAGATTTTGATTGTACATTGCTACAAAATTCTGTTCTTCAAGTAAATAACTTATAGAACAAAAGTAGTTATTTTAGAGTTTTCAATTTTAAACTATTAACAATATTCTGATCTTCAAGTAATTAACTTATAGAACAGAAGTAGTTAATTTAGAGTTTTTAATTTTAAACTACTAACAAAATGCAGATCTTCAAGTAAATAACTTATAGAACAAAATTAGTTATTTTAGGGTTTTCAATTTTAAACTATTAACAAAATTCTGATCTTCAAGTAAATAACTTAAGGAACTAAAGTATTAGTTAGAAGATTTTGATTTTAAATTGCTACAAAATTCTGTTCTACAAGTAAATAACTTATAGAACTAAAGTAGTTATTTTAGAGTTTTCAATTTTAAACTATTAACAATATTCTGATCTTCAAGTAAATAACTTATAGAACAAAAGTAGTTATTTTAGGGTTTTCAATTTTAAACTATTAACAAAATTCTGATCTTCAAGTAAATAACTTAAGGAACTAAAGTATTAGTTAGAAGATTTTGATTTTAAATTGCTACAAAATTCTGTTCTACTAGTAAATAACTTATAGAACAAAAGTAGTTATTTTAGGGTTTTCAATTTTAAACTATTAACAAAATACTGATCTTCATGTAAATAACTAATAGAACAAAAGTAGTTATTTTAGGGTTTTCAATTTTAAACTATTAACAAAATACTGATCTTCAAGTAAATAACTTATAGAACAGAAGTAGTTAATTTAGAGTTTTTAATTTTAAACTATTAACAAAATGCAGATCTTCAAGTAAATAACTTATAGAACAGAAGTAGTTATTTTAGGGTTTTCAATTTTAAACTATTAACAAAATACTGATCTTCATATACTTAACTTATAGAACAGAAGTAGTTAATTTAGAGTTTTTAATTTTAAACTATTAACAAAATGCAGATCTTCAAGTAAATAACTTATAGAACAGAAGTAGTTATTTTAGGGTTTTCAATTTTAAACTGTTAACAAAATACTGATCTTCATATACTTAACTTATAGAACAGAAGTAGTTAATTAAGAGTTTTTAATTTTAAACTATTAACAAAATGCAGATCTTCAAGTAAATAACTTATAGAACAAAAGTAGTTATTTTAGGGTTTTCAATTTTAAACTATTAGCAAAATTCTGATCTTCAAGTAAATAACTTAAAGAACTAAAGTATTAGTTAAAAGATTTTGATTTTAAATTGCTACAAAATTCTGTTCTTCAAGTAAATAACTTATAGAACAGAAGTAGTTAATTTAGAGTTTTTAATTTTAAACTATTAACAAAATGCAGATCTTCAAGTAAATAACTTATAGAACAAAAGTAGTTGTTTAGGGTTTTCAATTTTAAACTATTAACAAAATACTGATCTTCATATACTTAACTTATAGAACAGAAGTAGTTAATTTAGAGTTTTTAATTTTAAACTATTAACAAAATGCAGATCTTCAAGTAAATAACTTATAGAACAAAATTAGTTATTTTAGGGTTTTCAATTTTAAACTATTAACAATATTCTGATCTTCAAGTAAATAACTTATAGAACAGAAGTAGTTATTTTAGAGTTTTCAATTTTAAACTATTAACAAAATTCTGATCTTCAAGTAAATAACTTTTTAGAACAAAAGTAGTTATTTTAGGGTTTTCAATTTTAAACTATTAACAAAATTCTGATCTTCAAGTAAATAACTTAAGGAACTAAAGTATTAGTTAGAAGATTTTGATTTTAAATTGCTACAAAATTCTGTTCTACAAGTAAATAACTTAAGGAACTAAAGTATTAGTTAGAAGATTTTGATTTTAAATTGCTACAAAATTCTGTTCTACAAGTAAATAACTTATAGAACTAAAGTAGTTATTTTAGAGTTTTCAATTTTAAACTATTAACAATATTCTGATCTTCAAGTAAATAACTTATAGAACAAAAGTAGTTATTTTAGGGTTTTCAATTTTAAACTATTAACAAAATTCTGATCTTCAAGTAAATAACTTAAGGAACTAAAGTATTAGTTAGAAGATTTTGATTTTAAATTGCTACAAAATTCTGTTCTACTAGTAAATAACTTATAGAACAAAAGTAGTTATTTTAGGGTTTTCAATTTTAAACTATTAACAAAATACTGATCTTCATGTAAATAACTTATAGAACAGAAGTAGTTAATTTAGAGTTTTTAATTTTAAACTATTAACAAAATGCAGATCTTCAAGTAAATAACTTATAGAACAAAAGTAGTTAGTTTAGGGTTTTCAATTTTAAACTATTAGCAAAATTCTGATCTTCAAGTAAATAACTTAAAGAACTAAAGTATTAGTTAGAAGATTTTGATTGTACATTGCTACAAAATTCTGTTCTTCAAGTAAATAACTTATAGAACAAAAGTAGTTATTTTAGAGTTTTCAATTTTAAACTATTAACAATATTCTGATCTTCAAGTAATTAACTTATAGAACAGAAGTAGTTAATTTAGAGTTTTTAATTTTAAACTACTAACAAAATGCAGATCTTCAAGTAAATAACTTATAGAACCAAATTAGTTATTTTAGGGTTTTCAATTTTAAACTATTAACAAAATTCTGATCTTCAAGTAAATAACTTAAGGAACTAAAGTATTAGTTAGCAGATTTTGATTTTAAATTGCTACAAAATTCTGTTCTACAAGTAAATAACTTATAGAACTAAAGTAGTTATTTTAGAGTTTTCAATTTTAAACTATTAACAATATTCTGATCTTCAAGTAAATAACTTATAGAACAAAAGTAGTTATTTTAGGGTTTTCAATTTTAAACTATTAACAAAATTCTGATCTTCAAGTAAATAACTTAAGGAACTAAAGTATTAGTTAGAAGATTTTGATTTTAAATTGCTACAAAATTCTGTTCTACTAGTAAATAACTTATAGAACAAAAGTAGTTATTTTAGGGTTTTCAATTTTAAACTATTAACAAAATACTGATCTTCATGTAAATAACTAATAGAACAAAAGTAGTTATTTTAGGGTTTTCAATTTTAAACTATTAACAAAATACTGATCTTCAAGTAAATAACTTATAGAACAGAAGTAGTTAATTTAGAGTTTTTAATTTTAAACTATTAACAAAATGCAGATCTTCAAGTAAATAACTTATAGAACAGAAGTAGTTATTTTAGGGTTTTCAATTTTAAACTATTAACAAAATACTGATCTTCATATACTTAACTTATAGAACAGAAGTAGTTAATTTAGAGTTTTTAATTTTAAACTATTAACAAAATGCAGATCTTCAAGTAAATAACTTATAGAACAGAAGTAGTTATTTTAGGGTTTTCAATTTTAAACTATTAACAAAATACTGATCTTCATATACTTAACTTATAGAACAGAAGTAGTTAATTAAGAGTTTTTAATTTTAAACTATTAACAAAATGCAGATCTTCAAGTAAATAACTTATAGAACAAAAGTAGTTATTTTAGGGTTTTCAATTTTAAACTATTAGCAAAATTCTGATCTTCAAGTAAATAACTTAAAGAACTAAAGTATTAGTTAAAAGATTTTGATTTTAAATTGCTACAAAATTCTGTTCTTCAAGTAAATAACTTATAGAACAGAAGTAGTTAATTTAGAGTTTTTAATTTTAAACTATTAACAAAATGCAGATCTTCAAGTAAATAACTTATAGAACAAAAGTAGTTGTTTAGGGTTTTCAATTTTAAACTATTAACAAAATACTGATCTTCATATACTTAACTTATAGAACAGAAGTAGTTAATTTAGAGTTTTTAATTTTAAACTATTAACAAAATGCAGATCTTCAAGTAAATAACTTAAGGAACTAAAGTATTAGTTAGAAGATTTTGATTTTAAATTGCTACAAAATTCTGTTCTACAAGTAAATAACTTATAGAACTAGTGTAGTTATTTTAGAGTTTTCAATTTTAAACTATTAACAATATTCTGATCTTCAAGTAAATAACTTATAGAACAAAAGTAGTTATTTTAGGGTTTTCAATTTTAAACTATTAACAAAATTCTGATCTTCAAGTAAATAACTTAAGGAACTAAAGTATTAGTTAGAAGATTTTGATTTTAAATTGCTACAAAATTCTGTTCTACAAGTAAATAACTTATAGAACAAAAGTAGTTATTTTAGGGTTTTCAATTTTAAACTATTAACAAAATACTGATCTTCATGTAAATAACTAATAGAACAAAAGTAGTTATTTTAGGGTTTTCAATTTTAAACTATTAACAAAATACTGATCTTCAAGTAAATAACTTATACAACAGAAGTAGTTAATTTAGAGTTTTTAATTTTAAACTATTAACAAAATGCAGATCTTCAAGTAAATAACTTATAGAACAAAAGTAGTTATTTTAGGGTTTTCAATTTTAAACTATTAACAAAATACTGATCTTCATATACTTAACTTATAGAACAGAAGTAGTTAATTTAGAATTTTTAATTTTAAACTATTAGCAAAATTCTGATCTTCAAGTAAATAACTTAAAGAACTAAAGTATTAGTTAGAAGATTTTGATTTTACATTGCTACAAAATTCTGTTCTTCAAGTAAATAACTTATAGAACAAAAGTAGTTATTTTAGGGTTTTCAATTTTAAACTATTAACAAAATACTGATCTTCATATACTTAACTTATAGAACAGAAGTAGTTAATTTAGAATTTTTAATTTTAAACTATTAGCAAAATTCTGATCTTCAAGTAAATAACTTAAAGAACTAAAGTATTAGTTAGAAGATTTTGATTTTACATTGCTACAAAATTCTGTTCTTCAAGTAAATAACTTATAGAACAAAAGTAGTTATTTTAGGGTTTTCAATTTTAAACTATTAACAAAATACTGATCTTCATGTAAATAACTTATAGAACAGAAGTAGTTAATTTAGAGTTTTTAATTTTAAACTATTAACAAAATGCAGATCTTCAAGTAAATAACTTATAGAACAAAAGTAGTTATTTTAGGGTTTTCAATTTTAAACTATTAGCAAAATTCTGATCTTCAAGTAAATAACTTAAAGAACTAAAGTATTAGTTAAAAGATTTTGATTTTAAATTGCTACAAAATTCTGTTCTTCAAGTAAATAACTTATAGAACAGAAGTAGTTAATTTAGAGTTTTTAATTTTAAACTATTAACAAAATGCAGATCTTCAAGTAAATAACTTATAGAACAAAAGTAGTTGTTTAGGGTTTTCAATTTTAAACTATTAACAAAATACTGATCTTCATATACTTAACTTATAGAACAGAAGTAGTTAATTTAGAGTTTTTAATTTTAAACTATTAACAAAATGCAGATCTTCAAGTAAATAACTTATAGAACAGAAGTAGTTAATTTAGAGTTTTTAATTTTAAACTACTAACAAAATGCAGATCTTCAAAGTAAATAACTTATAGAACAAAATTAGTTATTTTAGGGTTTTCAATTTTAAACTATTATAAAATTCTGATCTTCAAGTAAAAAACTTAAAGAACTAAAGTATTAGTTAGAAGATTTTGACTTTACATTGCTACAAAATTCTGTTCTTCAAGTAAATAACTTATAGAACAAAAGTAGTTATTTTAGGGTTTTCAATTTTAAACTATTAACAAAATTCTGATCTTCAAGTAAATAACTTAAGGAACTAAAGTATTAGTTAGAAGATTTTGATTTTAAATTGCTACAAAATTCTGTTCTACAAGTAAATAACTTATAGAACTAAAGTAGTTATTTTAGAGTTTTCAATTTTAAACTATTAACAATATTCTGATCTTCAAGTAAATAACTTATAGAACAAAAGTAGTTATTTTAGGGTTTTCAATTTTAAACTATTAACAAAATTCTGATCTTCAAGTAAATAACTTAAGGAACTAAAGTATTAGTTAGAAGATTTTGATTTTAAATTGCTACAAAATTCTGTTCTACAAGTAAATAACTTATAGAACAAAAGTAGTTATTTTAGGGTTTTCAATTTTAAACTATTAACAAAATACTGATCTTTATGTAAATAACTAATAGAACAAAAGTAGTTATTTTAGGGTTTTCAATTTTAAACTATTAACAAAATACTGATCTTCAAGTAAATAACTTATAGAACAGAAGTAGTTAATTTAGAGTTTTTAATTTTAAACTATTAACAAAATGCAGATCTTCAAGTAAATAACTTATAGAACAAAAGTGGTTATTTTAGGGTTTTCAATTTTAAACTATTAACAAAATACTGATCTTCATATACTTAACTTATAGAACAGAAGTAGTTAATTTAGAGTTTTTAATTTTAAACTATTAGCAAAATTCTGATCTTCAAGTAAATAACTTAAAGAACTAAAGTATTAGTTAGAAGATTTTGATTTTACATTGCTACAAAATTCTGTTCTTCAAGTAAATAACTTATAGAACAAAAGTAGTTATTTTAGGGTTTTCAATTTTAAACTATTAACAAAATACTGATCTTCATGTAAATAACTTATAGAACAGAAGTAGTTAATTTAGAGTTTTTAATTTTAAACTATTAACAAAATGCAGATCTTCAAGTAAATAACTTATAGAACAAAAGTAGTTATTTTAGGGTTATCAATTTTAAACTATTAACAAAATTCTGATCTTCAAGTAAATAACTTAAGGAACTAAAGTATTAGTTAGAAGATTTTGATTTTAAATTGCTACAAAATTCTGTTCTACAAGTAAATAACTTATAGAACAAAAGTAGTTATTTTAGGGTTTTCAATTTTAAACTATTAACAAAATACTGATCTTCATGTAAATAACTAATAGAACAAAAGTAGTTATTTTAGGGTTTTCAATTTTAAACTATTAACAAAATACTGATCTTCAAGTAAATAACTTATAGAACAGAAGTAGTTAATTTAGAGTTTTTAATTTTAAACTATTAACAAAATGCAGATCTTCAAGTAAATAACTTATAGAACAAAAGTGGTTATTTTAGGGTTTTCAATTTTAAACTATTAACAAAATACTGATCTTCATATACTTAACTTATAGAACAGAAGTAGTTAATTTAGAGTTTTTAATTTTAAACTATTAGCAAAATTCTGATCTTCAAGTAAATAACTTAAAGAACTAAAGTATTAGTTAGAAGATTTTGATTTTACATTGCTACAAAATTCTGTTCTTCAAGTAAATAACTTATAGAACAAAAGTAGTTATTTTAGGGTTTTCAATTTTAAACTATTAACAAAATACTGATCTTCATGTAAATAACTTATAGAACAGAAGTAGTTAATTTAGAGTTTTTAATTTTAAACTATTAACAAAATGCAGATCTTCAAGTAAATAACTTATAGAACAAAAGTAGTTATTTTAGGGTTATCAATTTTAAACTATTAACAAAATTCTGATCTTCAAGTAAATAACTTAAGGAACTAAAGTATTAGTTAGGAGATTTTGATTTTAAATTGCTACAAAATTCTGTTCTACAAGTAAATAACTTATAGAACAAAAGTAGTTATTTTAGAGTTTTCAATTTTAAACTATTAACAATATTCTGATCTTCAAGTAAATAACTTATAGAACAGAAGTAGTTATTTTAGGGTTTTCAATTTTAAACTATTAACAAAATACTGATCTTCATGTAAATAACTTATAGAACAGAAGTAGTTAATTTAGAGTTTTTAATTTTAAACTATTAACAAAATGCAGATCTTCAAGTAAATAACTTATAGAACAAAAGTAGTTATTTTAGGGTTTTCAATTTTAAACTATTAACAATATTCTGATCTTCAAGTAAATAACTTATAGAACAGAAGTAGTTATTTTAGGGTTTTCAATTTTAAACTATTAACAAAATACTGATCTTCATGTAAATAACTTATAGAACAAAAGTAGTTAATTAAGAGTTTTTAATTTTAAACTATTAACAAAATGCAGATCTTCAAGTAAATAACTTATAGAACAAAAGTAGTTATTTTAGGGTTTTCAATTTTAAACTATTAGCAAAATTCTGACCTTCAAGTAAATAACTTAAAGAACTAAAGTATTAGTTAAAAGATTTTGATTTTAAATTGCTACAAAATTCTGTTCTTCAAGTAAATAACTTATAGAACAGAAGTAGTTAATTTAGAGTTTTTAATTTTAAACTATTAACAAAATGCAGATCTTCAAGTAAATAACTTATAGAACAAAAGTAGTTATTTTAGGGTTTTCAATTTTAAACTATTAACAAAATTCTGATCTTCAAGTAAATAACTTAAGGAACTAAAGTATTAGTTAGAAGATTTTGATTTTAAATTGCTACAAAATTCTGTTCTACAAGTAAATAACTTATAGAACAAAAGTAGTTATTTTAGAGTTTTCAATTTTAAACTATTAACAATATTCTGATCTTCATGTATATAACTTATAGAACAGAAGTAGTTATTTTAGGGTTTTCAATTTTAAACTATTAACAAAATACTGATCTTCATGTAAATAACTTATAGAACAGAAGTAGTTAATTTAGAGTTTTTAATTTTAAACTATTAACAAAATGCAGATCTTCAAGTAAATAACTTATAGAACAAAAGTAGTTATTTTAGGGTTTTCAATTTTAAACTTCTGCAAAATTCTGATCAAATTCAAGTAAATAACTTATAGAACAAAAGTAGTTATTTTAGAGTTTTCAATTTTAAACTATTAACAATATTCTGATCTTCAAGTAAATAACTTATAGAACAGAAGTAGTTAATTTAGAGTTTTTAATTTTAAACTATTAACAAAATGCAGATCTTCAAGTAAATAACTTATAGAACAAAAGTAGTTAACTTAGAGTTTTTAATTTTAAACTATTAACAAAATTCTGTTCTTCAAGTAAATAACTTATAGAACAATAGTAGTTATTTTAGAGTTTTCAATTTTAAACTATTAACAAAATTCTGATCTTCAAGTAAATAACTTATAGAACAGAAGTAGTTAATTTAGAGTTTTTAATTTTAAACTACTAACAAAATGCAGATCTTCAAGCAAATAACTTATAGAACAAAATTAGTTATTTTAGGGTTTTCAATTTTTAACTATTAACAAAATTCTGATCTTCAAGTAAATAACTTAAGGAACTAAAGTATTAGTTAGAAGATTTTGATTTTAAATTGCTACAAAATTCTGTTCTACAAGTAAATAACATATAGAACTAAAGTAGTTATTTTAGAGTTTTCAATTTTAAACTATTAACAATATTCTGATCTTCAAGTAAATAACTTATAGAACAAAAGTAGTTATTTTAGGGTTTTCAATTTTAAACTATTAACAAAATTCTGATCTTCAAGTAAATAACTTAAGGAACTAAAGTATTAGTTAGAAGATTTTGATTTTAAATTGCTACAAAATTCTGTTCTTCAAGTAAATAACTTATAGAACAGAAGTAGTTAATTTAGAGTTTTTAATTTTAAACTATTAACAAAATGCAGATCTTCAAGTAAATAACTTATAGAACAAAAGTAGTTATTTTAGGGTTTTCAATTTTAAACTATTAGCAAAATTCTGATCTTCAAGTAAATAACTTAAAGAACTAAAGTATTAGTTAAAAGATTTTGATTTTAAATTGCTACAAAATTCTGTTCTTCAAGTAAATAACTTATAGAACAGAAGTAGTTAATTTAGAGTTTTTAATTTTAAACTATTAACAAAATGCAGATCTTCAAGTAAATAACTTATAGAACAAAAGTAGTTGTTTAGGGTTTTCAATTTTAAACTATTAACAAAATACTGATCTTCATATACTTAACTTATAGAACAGAAGTAGTTAATTTAGAGTTTTTAATTTTAAACTATTAACAAAATGCAGATCTTCAAGTAAATAACTTAAGGAACTAAAGTATTAGTTAGAAGATTTTGATTTTAAATTGCTACAAAATTCTGTTCTACAAGTAAATAACTTATAGAACTAAAGTAGTTATTTTAGAGTTTTCAATTTTAAACTATTAACAATATTCTGATCTTCAAGTAAATAACTTATAGAACAAAAGTAGTTATTTTAGGGTTTTCAATTTTAAACTATTAACAAAATTCTGATCTTCAAGTAAATAACTTAAGGAACTAAAGTATTAGTTAGAAGATTTTGATTTTAAATTGCTACAAAATTCTGTTCTACAAGTAAATAACTTATAGAACAAAAGTAGTTATTTTAGGGTTTTCAATTTTAAACTATTAACAAAATACTGATCTTCATGTAAATAACTAATAGAACAAAAGTAGTTATTTTAGGGTTTTCAATTTTAAACTATTAACAAAATACTGATCTTCAAGTAAATAACTTATACAACAGAAGTAGTTAATTTAGAGTTTTTAATTTTAAACTATTAACAAAATGCAGATCTTCAAGTAAATAACTTATAGAACAAAAGTAGTTATTTTAGGGTTTTCAATTTTAAACTATTAACAAAATACTGATCTTCATATACTTAACTTATAGAACAGAAGTAGTTAATTTAGAATTTTTAATTTTAAACTATTAGCAAAATTCTGATCTTCAAGTAAATAACTTAAAGAACTAAAGTATTAGTTAGAAGATTTTGATTTTACATTGCTACAAAATTCTGTTCTTCAAGTAAATAACTTATAGAACAAAAGTAGTTATTTTAGGGTTTTCAATTTTAAACTATTAACAAAATACTGATCTTCATATACTTAACTTATAGAACAGAAGTAGTTAATTTAGAATTTTTAATTTTAAACTATTAGCAAAATTCTGATCTTCAAGTAAATAACTTAAAGAACTAAAGTATTAGTTAGAAGATTTTGATTTTACATTGCTACAAAATTCTGTTCTTCAAGTAAATAACTTATAGAACAAAAGTAGTTATTTTAGGGTTTTCAATTTTAAACTATTAACAAAATACTGATCTTCATGTAAATAACTTATAGAACAGAAGTAGTTAATTTAGAGTTTTTAATTTTAAACTATTAACAAAATGCAGATCTTCAAGTAAATAACTTATAGAACAAAAGTAGTTATTTTAGGGTTTTCAATTTTAAACTATTAGCAAAATTCTGATCTTCAAGTAAATAACTTAAAGAACTAAAGTATTAGTTAAAAGATTTTGATTTTAAATTGCTACAAAATTCTGTTCTTCAAGTAAATAACTTATAGAACAGAAGTAGTTAATTTAGAGTTTTTAATTTTAAACTATTAACAAAATGCAGATCTTCAAGTAAATAACTTATAGAACAAAAGTAGTTGTTTAGGGTTTTCAATTTTAAACTATTAACAAAATACTGATCTTCATATACTTAACTTATAGAACAGAAGTAGTTAATTTAGAGTTTTTAATTTTAAACTATTAACAAAATGCAGATCTTCAAGTAAATAACTTATAGAACAGAAGTAGTTAATTTAGAGTTTTTAATTTTAAACTACTAACAAAATGCAGATCTTCAAAGTAAATAACTTATAGAACAAAATTAGTTATTTTAGGGTTTTCAATTTTAAACTATTATAAAATTCTGATCTTCAAGTAAAAAACTTAAAGAACTAAAGTATTAGTTAGAAGATTTTGACTTTACATTGCTACAAAATTCTGTTCTTCAAGTAAATAACTTATAGAACAAAAGTAGTTATTTTAGGGTTTTCAATTTTAAACTATTAACAAAATTCTGATCTTCAAGTAAATAACTTAAGGAACTAAAGTATTAGTTAGAAGATTTTGATTTTAAATTGCTACAAAATTCTGTTCTACAAGTAAATAACGTATAGAACTAAAGTAGTTATTTTAGAGTTTTCAATTTTAAACTATTAACAATATTCTGATCTTCAAGTAAATAACTTATAGAACAAAAGTAGTTATTTTAGGGTTTTCAATTTTAAACTATTAACAAAATTCTGATCTTCAAGTAAATAACTTAAGGAACTAAAGTATTAGTTAGAAGATTTTGATTTTAAATTGCTACAAAATTCTGTTCTACAAGTAAATAACTTATAGAACAAAAGTAGTTATTTTAGGGTTTTCAATTTTAAACTATTAACAAAATACTGATCTTTATGTAAATAACTAATAGAACAAAAGTAGTTATTTTAGGGTTTTCAATTTTAAACTATTAACAAAATACTGATCTTCAAGTAAATAACTTATAGAACAGAAGTAGTTAATTTAGAGTTTTTAATTTTAAACTATTAACAAAATGCAGATCTTCAAGTAAATAACTTATAGAACAAAAGTGGTTATTTTAGGGTTTTCAATTTTAAACTATTAACAAAATACTGATCTTCATATACTTAACTTATAGAACAGAAGTAGTTAATTTAGAGTTTTTAATTTTAAACTATTAGCAAAATTCTGATCTTCAAGTAAATAACTTAAAGAACTAAAGTATTAGTTAGAAGATTTTGATTTTACATTGCTACAAAATTCTGTTCTTCAAGTAAATAACTTATAGAACAAAAGTAGTTATTTTAGGGTTTTCAATTTTAAACTATTAACAAAATACTGATCTTCATGTAAATAACTTATAGAACAGAAGTAGTTAATTTAGAGTTTTTAATTTTAAACTATTAACAAAATGCAGATCTTCAAGTAAATAACTTATAGAACAAAAGTAGTTATTTTAGGGTTATCAATTTTAAACTATTAACAAAATTCTGATCTTCAAGTAAATAACTTAAGGAACTAAAGTATTAGTTAGAAGATTTTGATTTTAAATTGCTACAAAATTCTGTTCTACAAGTAAATAACTTATAGAACAAAAGTAGTTATTTTAGGGTTTTCAATTTTAAACTATTAACAAAATACTGATCTTCATGTAAATAACTAATAGAACAAAAGTAGTTATTTTAGGGTTTTCAATTTTAAACTATTAACAAAATACTGATCTTCAAGTAAATAACTTATAGAACAGAAGTAGTTAATTTAGAGTTTTTAATTTTAAACTATTAACAAAATGCAGATCTTCAAGTAAATAACTTATAGAACAAAAGTGGTTATTTTAGGGTTTTCAATTTTAAACTATTAACAAAATACTGATCTTCATATACTTAACTTATAGAACAGAAGTAGTTAATTTAGAGTTTTTAATTTTAAACTATTAGCAAAATTCTGATCTTCAAGTAAATAACTTAAAGAACTAAAGTATTAGTTAGAAGATTTTGATTTTACATTGCTACAAAATTCTGTTCTTCAAGTAAATAACTTATAGAACAAAAGTAGTTATTTTAGGGTTTTCAATTTTAAACTATTAACAAAATACTGATCTTCATGTAAATAACTTATAGAACAGAAGTAGTTAATTTAGAGTTTTTAATTTTAAACTATTAACAAAATGCAGATCTTCAAGTAAATAACTTATAGAACAAAAGTAGTTATTTTAGGGTTATCAATTTTAAACTATTAACAAAATTCTGATCTTCAAGTAAATAACTTAAGGAACTAAAGTATTAGTTAGGAGATTTTGATTTTAAATTGCTACAAAATTCTGTTCTACAAGTAAATAACTTATAGAACAAAAGTAGTTATTTTAGAGTTTTCAATTTTAAACTATTAACAATATTCTGATCTTCAAGTAAATAACTTATAGAACAGAAGTAGTTATTTTAGGGTTTTCAATTTTAAACTATTAACAAAATACTGATCTTCATGTAAATAACTTATAGAACAGAAGTAGTTAATTTAGAGTTTTTAATTTTAAACTATTAACAAAATGCAGATCTTCAAGTAAATAACTTATAGAACAAAAGTAGTTATTTTAGGGTTTTCAATTTTAAACTATTAACAATATTCTGATCTTCAAGTAAATAACTTATAGAACAGAAGTAGTTATTTTAGGGTTTTCAATTTTAAACTATTAACAAAATACTGATCTTCATGTAAATAACTTATAGAACAAAAGTAGTTAATTAAGAGTTTTTAATTTTAAACTATTAACAAAATGCAGATCTTCAAGTAAATAACTTATAGAACAAAAGTAGTTATTTTAGGGTTTTCAATTTTAAACTATTAGCAAAATTCTGACCTTCAAGTAAATAACTTAAAGAACTAAAGTATTAGTTAAAAGATTTTGATTTTAAATTGCTACAAAATTCTGTTCTTCAAGTAAATAACTTATAGAACAGAAGTAGTTAATTTAGAGTTTTTAATTTTAAACTATTAACAAAATGCAGATCTTCAAGTAAATAACTTATAGAACAAAAGTAGTTATTTTAGGGTTTTCAATTTTAAACTATTAACAAAATTCTGATCTTCAAGTAAATAACTTAAGGAACTAAAGTATTAGTTAGAAGATTTTGATTTTAAATTGCTACAAAATTCTGTTCTACAAGTAAATAACTTATAGAACAAAAGTAGTTATTTTAGAGTTTTCAATTTTAAACTATTAACAATATTCTGATCTTCATGTATATAACTTATAGAACAGAAGTAGTTATTTTAGGGTTTTCAATTTTAAACTATTAACAAAATACTGATCTTCATGTAAATAACTTATAGAACAGAAGTAGTTAATTTAGAGTTTTTAATTTTAAACTATTAACAAAATGCAGATCTTCAAGTAAATAACTTATAGAACAAAAGTAGTTATTTTAGGGTTTTCAATTTTAAACTTCTGCAAAATTCTGATCAAATTCAAGTAAATAACTTATAGAACAAAAGTAGTTATTTTAGAGTTTTCAATTTTAAACTATTAACAATATTCTGATCTTCAAGTAAATAACTTATAGAACAGAAGTAGTTAATTTAGAGTTTTTAATTTTAAACTATTAACAAAATGCAGATCTTCAAGTAAATAACTTATAGAACAAAAGTAGTTAACTTAGAGTTTTTAATTTTAAACTATTAACAAAATTCTGTTCTTCAAGTAAATAACTTATAGAACAATAGTAGTTATTTTAGAGTTTTCAATTTTAAACTATTAACAAAATTCTGATCTTCAAGTAAATAACTTATAGAACAGAAGTAGTTAATTTAGAGTTTTTAATTTTAAACTACTAACAAAATGCAGATCTTCAAGCAAATAACTTATAGAACAAAATTAGTTATTTTAGGGTTTTCAATTTTTAACTATTAACAAAATTCTGATCTTCAAGTAAATAACTTAAGGAACTAAAGTATTAGTTAGAAGATTTTGATTTTAAATTGCTACAAAATTCTGTTCTACAAGTAAATAACATATAGAACAAAAGTAGTTATTTTAGGGTTTTCAATTTTAAACTATTAACAAAATACTGATCTTTATGTAAATAACTAATAGAACAAAAGTAGTTATTTTAGGGTTTTCAATTTTAAACTATTAACAAAATACTGATCTTCAAGTAAATAACTTATAGAACAGAAGTAGTTAATTTAGAGTTTTTAATTTTAAACTATTAACAAAATGCAGATCTTCAAGTAAATAACTTATAGAACAAGAGTGGTTATTTTAGGGTTTTCAATTTTAAACTATTAACAAAATACTGATCTTCATATACTTAACTTATAGAACAGAAGTAGTTAATTTAGAGTTTTTAATTTTAAACTATTAGCAAAATTCTGATCTTCAAGTAAATAACTTAAAGAACTAAAGTATTAGTTAGAAGATTTTGATTTTACATTGCTACAAAATTCTGTTCTTCAAGTAAATAACTTATAGAACAAAAGTAGTTATTTTAGGGTTTTCAATTTTAAACTATTAACAAAATACTGATCTTCATGTAAATAACTTATAGAACAGAAGTAGTTAATTTAGAGTTTTTAATTTTAAACTATTAACAAAATGCAGATCTTCAAGTAAATAACTTATAGAACAAAAGTAGTTATTTTAGGGTTATCAATTTTAAACTATTAACAAAATTCTGATCTTCAAGTAAATAACTTAAGGAACTAAAGTATTAGTTAGAAGATTTTGATTTTAAATTGCTACAAAATTCTGTTCTACAAGTAAATAACTTATAGAACAAAAGTAGTTATTTTAGGGTTTTCAATTTTAAACTATTAACAAAATACTGATCTTCATGTAAATAACTAATAGAACAAAAGTAGTTATTTTAGGGTTTTCAATTTTAAACTATTAACAAAATACTGATCTTCAAGTAAATAACTTATAGAACAGAAGTAGTTAATTTAGAGTTTTTAATTTTAAACTATTAACAAAATGCAGATCTTCAAGTAAATAACTTATAGAACAAAAGTGGTTATTTTAGGGTTTTCAATTTTAAACTATTAACAAAATACTGATCTTCATATACTTAACTTATAGAACAGAAGTAGTTAATTTAGAGTTTTTAATTTTAAACTATTAGCAAAATTCTGATCTTCAAGTAAATAACTTAAAGAACTAAAGTATTAGTTAGAAGATTTTGATTTTACATTGCTACAAAATTCTGTTCTTCAAGTAAATAACTTATAGAACAAAAGTAGTTATTTTAGGGTTTTGAATTTTAAACTATTAACAAAATACTGATCTTCATGTAAATAACTTATAGAACAGAAGTAGTTAATTTAGAGTTTTTAATTTTAAACTATTAACAAAATGCAGATCTTCAAGTAAATAACTTATAGAACAAAAGTAGTTATTTTAGGGTTATCAATTTTAAACTATTAACAAAATTCTGATCTTCAAGTAAATAACTTAAGGAACTAAAGTATTAGTTAGGAGATTTTGATTTTAAATTGCTACAAAATTCTGTTCTACAAGTAAATAACTTATAGAACAAAAGTAGTTATTTTAGAGTTTTCAATTTTAAACTATTAACAATATTCTGATCTTCAAGTAAATAACTTATAGAACAGAAGTAGTTATTTTAGGGTTTTCAATTTTAAACTATTAACAAAATACTGATCTTCATGTAAATAACTTATAGAACAGAAGTAGTTAATTTAGAGTTTTTAATTTTAAACTATTAACAAAATGCAGATCTTCAAATAAATAACTTATAGAACAAAAGTAGTTATTTTAGGGTTTTCAATTTTAAACTATTAACAATATTCTGATCTTCAAGTAAATAACTTATAGAACAGAAGTAGTTATTTTAGGGTTTTCAATTTTAAACTATTAACAAAATACTGATCTTCATGTAAATAACTTATAGAACAAAAGTAGTTAATTAAGAGTTTTTAATTTTAAACTATTAACAAAATGCAGATCTTCAAGTAAATAACTTATAGAACAAAAGTAGTTATTTTAGGGTTTTCAATTTTAAACTATTAGCAAAATTCTGACCTTCAAGTAAATAACTTAAAGAACTAAAGTATTAGTTAAAAGATTTTGATTTTAAATTGCTACAAAATTCTGTTCTTCAAGTAAATAACTTATAGAACAGAAGTAGTTAATTTAGAGTTTTTAATTTTAAACTATTAACAAAATGCAGATCTTCAAGTAAATAACTTATAGAACAAAAGTAGTTATTTTAGGGTTTTCAATTTTAAACTATTAACAAAATTCTGATCTTCAAGTAAATAACTTAAGGAACTAAAGTATTAGTTAGAAGATTTTGATTTTAAATTGCTACAAAATTCTGTTCTACAAGTAAATAACTTATAGAACAAAAGTAGTTATTTTAGAGTTTTCAATTTTAAACTATTAACAATATTCTGATCTTCATGTATATAACTTATAGAACAGAAGTAGTTATTTTAGGGTTTTCAATTTTAAACTATTAACAAAATACTGATCTTCATGTAAATAACTTATAGAACAGAAGTAGTTAATTTAGAGTTTTTAATTTTAAACTATTAACAAAATGCAGATCTTCATGTATATAACTTATAGAACAAAAGTAGTTATTTTAGAGTTTTCAATTTTAAACTATTAACAATATTCTGATCTTCAAGTAAATAACTTATAGAACAGAAGTAGTTAATTTAGAGTTTTTAATTTTAAACTATTAACAAAATGCAGATCTTCAAGTAAATAACTTATAGAACAAAAGTAGTTAACTTAGAGTTTTTAATTTTAAACTATTAACAAAATTCTGTTCTTCAAGTAAATAACTTATAGAACAATAGTAGTTATTTTAGAGTTTTCAATTTTAAACTATTAACAAAATTCTGATCTTCAAGTAAATAACTTATAGAACAGAAGTAGTTAATTTAGAGTTTTTAATTTTAAACTACTAACAAAATGCAGATCTTCAAGCAAATAACTTATAGAACAAAATTAGTTATTTTAGGGTTTTCAATTTTTAACTATTAACAAAATTCTGATCTTCAAGTAAATAACTTAAGGAACTAAAGTATTAGTTAGAAGATTTTGATTTTAAATTGCTACAAAATTCTGTTCTACAAGTAAATAACATATAGAACTAAAGTAGTTATTTTAGAGTTTTCAATTTTAAACTATTAACAATATTCTGATCTTCAAGTAAATAACTTATAGAACAAAAGTAGTTATTTTAGGGTTTTCAATTTTAAACTATTAACAAAATTCTGATCTTCAAGTAAATAACTTAAGGAACTAAAGTATTAGTTAGAAGATTTTGATTTTAAATTGCTACAAAATTCTGTTCTACAAGTAAATAACTTATAGAACAAAAGTAGTTATTTTAGGGTTTTCAATTTTAAACTATTAACAAAATACTGATCTTCATGTAAATAACTTATAGAACAAAAGTAGTTATTTTAGGGTTTTCAATTTTAAACTATTAACAAAATTCTGATCTTCAAGTAAATAACTTAAGGAACTAAAGTATTAGTTAGAAGATTTTGATTTTAAATTGCTACAAAATTCTGTTCTACAAGTAAATAACTTATAGAACAAAAGTAGTTATTTTAGGGTTTTCAATTTTAAACTATTAGCAAAATTCTGATCTTCAAGTAAATAACTTAAAGAACCAAAGTATTAGTTAGAAGATTTTGATTTTACATTGCTACAAAATTCTGTTCTTCAAGTAAATAACTTATAGAACAAAAGTAGTTATTTTAGAGTTTTCAATTTTAAACTATTAACAATATTCTGATCTTCAAGTAAATAACTTATAGAACAGAAGTAGTTAATTTAGAGTTTTTAACTTTAAACTATTAACAAAATGCAGATCCTCAAGTAAATAACTTATAGAACAAAAGTAATTATTTTAGGGTTTTCAATTTTAAACTATTAACAAAATTCTGATCTTCATGTAAATAACTTATAGAACAGAAGTAGTTAATTTAGAGTTTTTAATTTTAAACTATTAACTAAATGCAGATCTTCAAGTAAATAACTTATAGAACAAAAGTAGTTATTTTAGGGTTTTCAATTTTAAACTATTAACAAAATTCTGATCTTTAAGTAAATAACTTAAGGAACTAAAGTATTAGTTAGAAGATTTTAATTTTAAATTGCTACAAAATTCTGTTCTTCAAGTAAATAACTTTTGGAACAGAAGTAGTTAATTTATAGTTTTTAATTTTAAACTATTAACAAAATGCAGATCTTCAAGTAAATAACTTATAGAACAAACGTAGTTATTTTAGTATTTTCAATTTTGAACTATTTACAAAATTCTGATCTTCAAGTAAATAACTTAAAGAACTAAAGTATTAGTTTGAAGATTTTGATTTTAAATTGTCTACATATTTCTGTTCTTTAAGTAAATAACTAAAGGAACAAAAGTAGTTAGAGTATAGCTTTAATTTTAAACTATTAACAAAATGCAGATCTTCAAGTAAATAACTTATAGAACAAAAGTAGTTATTTTAGGGTTTTCAATTTTAAACTATTAGCAAAATTCTGATCTTCAAGTAAACAACTTAAAGAACTAAATTATTAGTTAGAAGATTTTGATTTTAAATTGCTTCAAAATTCTTTTCTTCAAGTAAATAACTTATAGAACAAAAGTAGTTATTTTAGGGTTTTCAATTTTAAACTATTAACAAAATTCTGATCTTCAAGTAAATAACTTAAGGAACTAAAGTATTAGTTAGAAGATTTTTATTTTAAATTGCTACAAAATTCTGTTCTTCAAGTAAATAACTTATAGAACAAAAGTAGTTATTTTAGAGTTTTCAATTTTAAACTATTAAGAAAATTCTGATCTTCAAGTAAATAACTTATAGAACAGAAGTAGTTAATTTAGAGTTTTTAATTTTAAACTATTAACAAAATGCAAATCTTCAAGTAAATAACTTATAGAACAAAAGTAGTTATTTTAGAGTTTTCAATTTTAAACTATTAACAAAATTCTGATCTTCAAGTAAATAACTTATAGAACAGAAGTAGTTAATTTAGCGTTTTTAATTTTAAACTATTAACAAAATGCAGATCTTCAAGTAAATAACTTATAGAACAAAAGTAGTTATTTTAGGGTTTTCAATTTTAATCTATTAGCAAAATTCTGATCTTCAAGTAAATAACTTAAAGAACTAAAGTATTAGTTAGAAGATTTTGATTTTAAATTGCTACAAAATTTTGTTCTTCAAGTAAATAACTTATAGAACAAAAGTAGTTATTTTAGAGTTTTCAATTTTAAACTATTAACAAAATTCTGATCTTCAAGTAAATAACTTATAGAACAGAAGTAGTTAATTTAGAGTTTTTAATTTTGAACTATTAACAAAATGCAGATCTTCAAGTAAATAACTTATAGAACAAAAGTAGTTATTTTAGGGTTTTCAATTTTAAACTATTAACAAAATTCTGATCTTCATGTAAATAACTTATAGAACAGAAGTAGTAAATTTAGAGTTTTTAATTTTAAACTATTAACTAAACGCAGATCTTCAAGTAAATAATTTATAGAACAAAAGTAGTTATTTTAGGGTTTTCAATTTTAAACTATTAATAAAATTCTGATCTTTAAGTAAATGACTTAAGGAACTAAAGTATTAGTTAGAAGATTTTAATTTTAAATTGCTACAAAATTCTGTTCTTCAAGTAAATAACTTATAGAACAAAAGTAGTTATTTTAGAGTTTTCAATTTTAAACTATTAACAAAATTCTGATCTTCAAGTAAATAACTTATAGAACAGAAGTAGTTATTTTAGAGTTTTCAATTTTAAACTATTAAGAAAATTCTGATCTTCAAGTAAATAACGTATAGAACAGAAGTAGTTAATTTAGAGTTTTTAATTTTAAACTATTAACAAAATGCAGATCTTCAAGTAAATAACTTATAGAACAAAAGTAGTTATTTTAGGGTTTTCAATTTTAATCTATTAGCAAAATTCTGATCTTCAAGTAAATAACTTAAAGAACTAAAGTATTAGAAGATTTTGATTTTAAATTGCTACAAAATTTTGTTCTTCAAGTAAATAACTTATAGAACAAAAGTAGTTATTTTAGAGTTTTCAATTTTAAACTATTAACAAAATTCTGATCTTCAAGTAAATAACTTATAGAACAGAAGTAGTTAATTTAGAGTTTTTAATTTTGAACTATTAACAAAATGCAGATCTTCAAGTAAATAACTTATAGAACAAAAGTAGTTATTTTAGGGTTTTCAATTTTAAACTATTAACAAAATTCTGATCTTCATGTAAATAACTTATAGAACAGAAGTAGTTAATTTAGAGTTTTTAATTTTAAACTATTAACTAAACGCAGATCTTCAAGTAAATAATTTATAGAACAAAAGTAGTTATTTTAGGGTTTTCAATTTTAAACTATTAATAAAATTCTGATCTTTAAGTAAATGACTTAAGGAACTAAAGTATTAGTTAGAAGATTTTAATTTTAAATTGCTACAAAATTCTGTTCTTCAAGTAAATAACTTATAGAACAAAAGTAGTTATTTTAGAGTTTTCAATTTTAAACTATTAACAAAATTCTGATCTTCAAGTAAATAACTTATAGAACAGAAGTAGTTAATTTAGAGTTTTTAATTTTAAACTATTAACAAAATGCATATCTTCAAGTAAAAAATTTATAGACCAAAAATAGTTATTTTAGGGTTTTCAATTTTAAACTATTAGCAAAATTCTGATCTTCAAGTAAATAACTTAAAGAACTAAAGTATTAGTTAGAAGATTTTAATTTTAAATTGCTACAAAATTCTGTTCTTCAAGTAAATAACTTATAGAACAAAAGTAGTTATTTTAGAGTTTCCAATTTTAAACTATTGACAACATTCTGATCTTCAAGTGAATAACTTAAAGAACTAAAGTATTAGTTAGAAGATTTTGATTTTAAATTGCTACAAAATTCTGTTCTTCAAGTAAATAACTTATAGAACAAAAGTAGCTATTTTAGAGTTTTCAATTTTAAACTATTAACAAAATTCTGATCTTCAAGTTAATCACTTATAGAACAAAAGTAGTTAATTTAGAGTTTTTAATTTTAAACTATTAACAAAATTCTGATCTTTAAGTAAATAACTTAATGAACTCAAGTATTAGTTAGAAGATTTTAATTTTATTTTGCTACAAAATTCTGATCTTCAAGTAAATAACTTATAGAACAAAAGTGGCTATTTTAGAGTTTTCAATTTTAAACTATTGACAACATTCTGATCTTCAAGTGCATAACTTAAAGAACTAAAGTAATAGTTAGAAGATTTTGATTTTAAATTGCTACAAAATTCTGTTCTTCAAGTAAATAACTTATAGAACAAAAGTAGCTATTTATTTTAGAGATTTCAATTTTAAACTATTAACAAAATTCTGATCTTCAAGTAGATAACTTATAGAACAGAAGTAGTTAATTTAGAGTTTTTAATTTTAAACTATTAACAAAATGGAGATCTTCAAGTAAAAAACTTATAGAACAAAAATAGTTATTTTAGGGTTTTCAATTTTAAACTATTAGCAAAATTCTGATCTTCAAGAAAATAACTTAAAGAACTAAAGTATTAGTTAGAAGATTTTGATTTTAAATTGCTACAAAATTCTGTTCTTCAAGTAAATAACTTATAGAACAAAGGTAGCTATTTTAGAGTTTTCAATTTTAAACTATTAACAATATTCTGATCTTCAAGTAAATAACTTATAGAACAGAAGTAGTTAATTTAGAGTTTTTAATTTTAAACTATTAACAAAATGCAGATCTTCAAGTAAATAACTTATAGAACAAAAGTAGTTATTTTAGGGTTTTCAATTTTAAACTATTAACAAAATTCTGATCTTCATGTAAATAACTTATAGAACAGAAGTAGTTAATTTAGAGTTTTTAATTTTAAACTATTAACAAAATGCAGATCTTCAAGTAAATAACTTATAGAACAAAAGTAGTTATTTTAGGGTTTTCAATTTTAATCTATTAGCAAAATTCTGATCTTCAAGTAAATAACTTAAAGAACTAAAGTATTAGTTAGAAGATTTTGATTTTAATATTGCTACAAAATTTTGTTCTTCAAGTAAATAACTTATAGAACAAAAGTAGTTATTTTAGAGTTTTCAATTTTAAACTATTAACAAAATTCTGATCTTCAAGTAAATAACTTATAGAACAGAAGTAGTTAATTTAGAGTTTTTAATTTTGAACTATTAACAAAATGCAGATCTTCAAGTAAATAACTTATAGAACAAAAGTAGTTATTTTAGGGTTTTCAATTTTAAACTATTAACAAAATTCTGATCTTCATGTAAATAACTTATAGAACAGAAGTAGTTAATTAAAGTTTTTAATTTTAAACTATTAACTTAACGCAGATCTTCAAGTAAATAATTTATAGAACAAAAGTAGTTATTTTAGGGTTTTCAATTTTAAACTATTAATAAAATTCTGATCTTTAAGTAAATGACTTAAGGAACTAAAGTATTAGTTAGAAGATTTTAATTTTAAATTGCTACAAAATTCTGTTCTTCAAGTAAATAACTTATAGAACAAAAGTAGTTATTTTAGAGTTTTCTATTTTAAACTATTAACAAAATTCTGATCTTCAAGTAAATAACTTATAGAACAGAAGTAGTTAATTTAGAGTTTTTAATTTTAAACTATTAACAAAATGCATATCTTCAAGTAAAAAATTTATAGACCAAAAATAGTTATTTTAGGGTTTTCAATTTTAAACTATTAGCAAAATTCTGATCTTCAAGTAAATAACTTAAAGAACTAAAGTTGTTTACGCCATTTTTTCAAATTATTCCCGTCGAGGCGATCTGAGTATGCGCCAAGAGTCAAGAACACGCGCCATATTGGAAGAACCAACATTTTTGTTCTAATATCAGTTTTGTGGTATTTTCCCGGTTTTTTCAAGTGTTTTGTGACCAACAACCAACCTTGACCAGCTGATTAATAAAGGAACATTTCGCTACATTATAATAGTGCTTATCGGTGATCATCCTATTGTTATCCTTTCCCTTCACCCTATATGTTATTTCCTATCCGAAGAGAGAGGAGAAGCAAGAAGAATTCTCTGGTAAGTCACTATTATTCATAACATCGATTACGCAATCATAAACCAAATATACAGTCCACTTTTTCATTCTCACTATATCTTTAGAAGTGAGATTTGGCCCAAACATTTGGTCCTTCGAGCCGGATTGGGTTATTGTTTGTTTTTTTCCAACTCAATTCAGTGATTTCGGCCCAGTTGATTGTGTTAACTTTTCTGATCATTTTCTTGATTATTCAGCGATTTGTTAAAGTTTTAATTCCACCATTTGTTCGATTCTAATTTTGAAGATTAGATTAATCCAATTTTTTGATTTTATTACATAATTATTTCTTTGAAAATTTCCGATTTTGTTAAATTGAGTATCGTAATCGAAACGATATTTCTTTCCGCAGCTGCATTGATAGTTTTATCACGTTCGTTAAATATTTGCCAGTTAAAACCGAATTTGTTTTTTAAATTCAAACTAAGAAGATTACCAAAATGACAAAAACCCAAATGGAAAAACGGCTAGAAATTTTGTCTGCGAAGCGAGAAAACATATTTAGACGAATACAATTATGTCATGATGCTGCAGTAACCTTCAGAAATGATATTTCTAACCGCACCTACAAGGAAAACTTTAAAATAAGATACCACACCATCGAAAAAGTAGTTATGGACTATAAGGAAACTACGCAAGAAATAATAAATTTAAAGTTTGACCTAAATCCAGAGGAAAAACCTGATTATGCTTTGTTCCATGGTTTTGATGATATGCACGATACCATCCAATACCTAGCTTCCGAATTGTTAAAACCTGGTGCAAATAATTTATCCACAACATCATTAGCTAATAATGAACACAGACCAAAAGTGAAGCTTCCCAAGATTGAATTGGTTAAGTTTGATGGCACTGATATGTCGCTTTGGCCAATTTTTTATGGTAATTTTAAGAACCTGATCCATGCTAAACCTGAATTTTCCAAGAGTGAAAAACTCCAATATTTATTAGGAAGTTTACACGGTAAAGCATTAAAAACATGCAGCGGTATAGAACCCGTACCTGATAATTATGATATCATATGGAAACTCCTAAAAGATACCTACCATGACAAGAAATTCTTATCTAACTTGTATTTAGATAGAATAACCAAGTTTCGCCCATTATCAATGCATCATCCTACAAAATTACAGTTCTTTTTGGAAAACTTTGATACCAGTGTCAGCAGCTTGAAGAGATTGAAAATTGATAACCTCGCTGATTACATTATCACCTACCTGGCTATGTCAAAATTATCTCAAGAAACCATTAATGCTTTCGAATTGATTAATTCCCAGACTACAGATATGCCAACTTATGACCAATTGATAAGTTTTGTTCGTCAGCAAAGCAAAATCGTTATAAAACACGACAAGCATCCTGTTAGTGATCCACATTTCAAAAATCCTAAGACTTTCTTCACTAATAGTACCGACTCTCGTTCGAAAACCAATTTTCGAAATTGCATTTCGTGTAATAAACAACCACATTTGCTGAAAGATTGTATTCACTTCAGGAACAGCACACACGAACATAAGTTTGGCCTGTTAAAAGATAATAATCTTTGCTTTAATTGTTTTTCATCTAAACATTCCGTATCTTCATGTCCATCGAGATTTAGCTGCACCATCTGCAATAAAAGACATCACACCTTATTGCATAAAACCAATCCAATTAGTTTGGCAACCCCTACTTCATCTACCGAAATTTCCAATGCCGCAATGAATTCTAACAACGAAGCGGTTCACAGTTTATGCACTAACGTTCTGTCAGTTAAGAATCCGAGTCCCAATTACGTTTTGTTGAGCACAGCCCTAGTTAAAGTAAGGGATAAATGGAATAAAGAGCGTACACTTCGATTCATTATCGATAGCGGGTCTATGTCCAATTTCTTGACCTTCAATTGTTGTAACCGATTAGGATTATCTTTCACCAAATTATCCACATGTGCCATTGCAATTGGTTCAGCTACCAAACCCATTAGTGGACGAACAAGTTTAACTATTTCTTCAAATTCGAATTCCAATTTGAAATACCCAATTGAAGCGTTACTCATAGATAAAATTAGTGACGAATTGCCAAGCTTTCCAGTAGATATTCAATTCTACAATCACCTAAAATTTCTACCATTAGCTGATCCAACATTTAATATTCCTGGTCCAATTGATGGTCTTCTTGGAGCAGCCATGTTTTCTGAGATATTAGGTACTCACAAAATACCGGGACCCCTTAACACCCCTACAGCCATTCAAACCACCTTAGGATATGTGATTCTGGGCAATATTTCTCAAATGAAAACCAACATAAGTCCTCTGAGCCGATCGACGTTCTTAACCTTAGATAATTTAGTAGAAAAAATGTTTGAACTTGAAGATTTCAATCCTCCTGCGTCAACTAAAGAAGATACTGTGGCCGAAGAAATATTTGTAAACCATGTGAAGCGTGATGAGAATGGGCGCTATACAGTGGCCTTACCGTTTAAGGATGATCCAGAGAAGTTAGGTGATTCATATTTTCTTGCTAAAAGAAGATTAATTTCTTTGGAAAACCGATTGCTAAAATCCCCAAATCTTCGAATGCTTTATAATTCCGTCATCGAAGACTACTTAAGCCAAAAACATATGTTGTTAGCACCAGAAAGTAGTTTAAACTCTCCTGGTTATTATATTCCTCATCACTGTGTATTTAAACCGGAAAGCGTTTCAACCCCATATCGCATAGTTTTTGATGCAAGTATGAAATCTGATAATGGACTTTCATTGAATGATATTTTATATACCGGCGCTAAATTGCAAAATCATTCGATACCGATCTTGCTAAATTTTCGCTTATTTCCAATTGCCTTTTCATCAGACGTCAAACAGATGTATCGTCAAATTAATGTGATCGAGTCACACAGACCATATCAACGCATCTTATGGAGATTCAATCCGGAAGATCCCATCCAGATTTATGAATTAAATACAGTAACCTTTGGTGTCAAATCATCTCCCTTCCTAAGTTTACGAACAGTAAAACAATTAGCAAGTGACGAATCTCTGTCCTATCCTCGAGCTGTAGCATATGTTAACAGAGATATGTATATGGATGATTTGATTTCTAGTGTACCCACTATTGAAGAAGCAATTGAATTATACCCTGACCTAATTAATATGTTCAAGTCCGGTGGATTTCAATTAGCAAAATGGACTTCAAATTCGTCCAACTTCTTAGAACGTATTCCAGATGAATTTAAATTAATCCAGCCTTTCGATTTTAATCAAGATAACGTAAAAATCCTTGGTTTACGTTGGAATCCCGTGACAGACCAGTTTTATTTTAAGATAACTGTAAATATTCTACCCTGCACTAAGAGGAATATGTTATCTTTAGTAGCACGTACGTTTGATCCATTAGGTTTTTTGGCCCCTATCACGTTATTGATTAAATTGTTAATTAAGAAGTTGTGGGAGATGGGCATCGACTGGGATACCCCAGCACCTCCGGAAATTGGAAAAATATGGACAAAATGCCAAAATGAATTTGTTCTTCTAAACAAGTTAGAAATTCCACGTCATGTTTTGGTATTTGAGAAGACTCCTGTGACATTAATTGGTTTTACAGACGCAAGTCAATCCGGATATGCTGCAGTAGTTTATCTACAAACTATTGACTCGTCCAATAAAATTAATGTGAGATTCCTATGTGCTCAATCCAAGGTTGCCCCCATGTGTAAAATTACCCTTCCACGTTTGGAACTTTGCGCCGCTACGTTATTATCTAAACTTTTAGCACATGTTCGAGATATATATTCCAATCGAGTAAAAATAAATAATATTTTTGCATTTACCGACTCCAGTATAACCTTATGTTGGATCAATTCGACTACTAAGAAATTAAAACCATTTGTTGGAAATAGAGTAGCAAAGATACAAACTTGTTTACCTCCGTTACATTGGTATTACGTTCCAGGGAAATTGAATGTGTCTGATTGTGCATCTCGAGGACTCACTCCTTCAACTTTACTTCACCATCCTACATGGTTTGCTGGCCCTCTTTGGTTGACATCATCTCGTTCCAAATGGCCAATTAAACCCTTTTGTGAGATTATAGTTCCTTCCGATGATGATGATGATAAGAAAGAATTAGTGCTTCTTACCGTTCCAGATGTGATTTCTCCATTGTATTCATTGATAAATTATTTCTCGTCTTGGACCAAACTTCTAAACGCCACCGTTTATGTTCTTCGATTTATAAAAGTTTTATCAAACCAAACATCGATTACCACTTTGCATTTAAAAACTGCCGAAATGTTTCTCATAAAAGCCGTTCAACAACGTTATTTTCAAAGCGAGTTTCATAGTTTAAGGAATAATAAAGTCGTTCCATCGAACCTACGTCGTTTATGTCCCTTTATAAAAGACGGTCTTATCCGAGTTGGAGGGCGGTTAGCCAACGCTGCTGTTAGTTATGACCACAAACATCCTATTTTATTGCCCAAATCAGACCCGTTGGTAATCATGTTAATTACCTATTATCACAAACTACATCATCATGCGGGAGCATATTTATTGCAATCTTTGTTAATGCAAAATTACTGGATTTTATCAGCAAGAAGTATAATCCGCCGATGCATTTGGAAATGCAATCATTGTTTTAGTTTATCTCCAAAGCCTACAATTCCTTTGATGGCTAATTTACCATTTGAAAGAGTTAACCAAGCTAAAGCCTTTATATCAACAGGAGTTGATTTCACAGGAGCCTTTCAAATTACGTTAAGTCGTCGTCGAGGTGTCCGAACCCAGAAAGCCTACGTCTGCCTCTTTGTGTGTCTAGCAACAAAGGCTGTTCATCTCGAGTTGGCTTCCGACTTATCTACCGAGTGTTTTATAGCGGCCTTTAAACGATTCTTATCGCGTCGTGGAAATTGCGCAACTCTGTTTTCCGATTGTGGCACAAATTTTGTAGGTGCAAAAAGATATATGGATGAAGTTCATCAATTAATTTGTTCCCGTACCTATAAAGATGAACTGTTGCGTGAATTGAATTTAAGAAAAATAGAATGGAAATTTAATCCGCCAGCCGCTCCCCATTTTGGAGGAATTTGGAAATCCAATATAAAAAGCGTCAAAACTTATCTTACCAGAACAATCGGCGCTCAAATATTAACCTATGAAGAATTCTACACCGTACTAACTCAAATTGAAGCTTTACTTAACTCCAGACCATTATGTAAACTTGGGAATGACCCCAATGACCCACAAGCTTTAACTCCGGCCCATTTTTTATATGGTACACCTTTATCTTCATTACCCGCCGAACATTTATCGGACATCCTTCCTGACCGATTGAATAGATATAAGTTGTTGGATTCCATAGTCCAGCATTTTTGGCAACGCTGGCATATCGAATATTTAAACACATTGCAAGTGAGATTAAAATGGAATACTAAATCTAATCCAGTAAAGGAAGGTATGTTAACCATCGTAAAGCAAAACAATATTCCTCCGTTACAATGGCCATTGGCTATTGTCGAAAAATTGCACCTGGGAAAAGATGGAATTGCTCGGGTGGCTACCGTTCGCACAAGGTTTGGAAGATATAGTCGACCATTAGTAAAACTTTGACCACTTCCAAGCCAGTAACCAATGGTTTTAGTTTTGTTCATTTTTTGTTTTTTGGATCCGTATTTAATTTGCCTATATTGAATTTATGTTAATTTTGATTTGGAATTTCCCTTATTTGTTTTCTTCTTTGATGATAATTCCTTTTGTTTTATAAAAATATTCCTTCTTGAATTGACAATTCAAGCCCGGGCCGGCAGGATGTTTACGCCATTTTTTCAAATTATTCCCGTCGAGGCGATCTGAGTATGCGCCAAGAGTCAAGAACACGCGCCATATTGGAAGAACCAACATTTTTGTTCTAATATCAGTTTTGTGGTATTTTCCCGGTTTTTTCAAGTGTTTTGTGACCAACAACCAACCTTGACCAGCTGATTAATAAAGGAACATTTCGCTACATTATAATAGTGCTTATCGGTGATCATCCTATTGTTATCCTTTCCCTTCACCCTATATGTTATTTCCTATCCGAAGAGAGAGCAGAAGCAAGAAGAATTCTCTGGTAAGTCACTATTATTCATAACATCGATTACGCAATCATAAACCAAATATACAGTCCACTTTTTCATTCTCACTATATCTTTAGAAGTGAGATTTGGCCCAAACAAAAGTATTCGTTAGAAGATTTTGATTTTGATTGCTACAAAATTCTGTTCTTTAAGTAAATAACTTAAGGAACTCAAGTATTAGTTAGAAGATTTTAATTTTAAATTGCTACAAAATTCTGTTCTTCTAGTAAATAACTTATAGAACAGAAGTAGTTAATTTAGAGTTTTTAATTTTAAACCATTAACAAAATGCAGATCTTCAAGTAAATAACTTATAGAACAAAAATAGGTATTTTATGGTTTTCAATTTTAAACTATTAACAAAATTCTGATCTTCAAGTAAATAACTTAAAGAACTAAAGTATTAGTTTGAAGATTTCGATTTTAAATTGTCTACAAATTTCTGTTCTTTAAGTAAATAATTAAAAGAACAAATGTAGTTAGTTTATAGCTTTAATTTTAAACTATTAACAATATACTGATTTACAAGTAAGTAACTTATAGACCAGAAGTAGTTAATTTAGAGTTTTTAATTTGTAACTATTAACAAAATGCTGATCTTCAAGTAAATAACTTATAGAACAGAAGTAGTTAATTTAGAGTTTTTAATTTTAAACTATTAACAAAATGCAGATCTTCAAGTAAATAACTTATAGAACAAAAGTAGTTATTTTAGGGTTTTCAAATTTAAACTATTAACAAAATGCTGATCTTCATGTAAATAACTTAAAGAACAGAAGTAGTTAATTTAGAGTTTTTAATTTTAAACTATTAACAAAATCCAGATCTTCAAGTAAATAACTTATAGAACAAACGTAGTTATTTTAGTATTTTCAATTTTGAACTATTAACAAAATTCTGATCTTCAAGTAAATAACTTAAAGAACTAAAGTATTAGTTTGAAGATTTTGATTTTAAATTGTCTACATATTTATGTTCTTTAAGTAAATACCTAAAAGAACAAAAGTAGTTAGAGTATAGCTTTAATTTTAAACTATTAACAAAATGCAGATCTTCAAGTAAATAACTTATAGAACAAAAGTAGTTATTTTAGGGTTTTCAATTTTAATCTATTAGCAAAATTCTGATCTTCAAGTAAATAACTTAAAGAACTAAAGTATTAGTTAGAAGATTTTAATTTTAAATTGCTACAAAATTCTGTTCTTCAAGTAAATAACTTATAGAACAAAAGTAGTTATTTTAGAGTTTTCAATTTTAAACTATTGACAACATTCTGATCTTCAAGTGAATAACTTAAAGAACTAAAGTATTAGTTAGAAGATTTTGATTTTAAATTGCTACAAAATTCTGTTCTTCAAGTAAATAACTTATAGAACAAAAGTAGCTATTTTAGAGTTTTCAATTTTAAACTATTAACAAAATTCTGATCTTCAAGTAAATAACTTATAGAACAGAAGTAGTTAATTTAGAGTTTTTAATTTTAAACTATTAACTAAATGCAGATCTTCAAGTAAATAACTTACAGAACAAAAGTAGTTATTTTAGGGTTTTCAATTTTAAACTATTAACAAAATTCTGATCTTTAAGTAAATAACGTAAGGAACTCAAGTATTAGTTAGAAGATTTTAATTTTATTTTGCTACAAAATTCTGATCTTCAAGTAAATAACTTATAGAACAAAAGTAGCTATTTTAGAGTTTTCAATTTAAACTATTAACAAAATTCTGATCTTCAAGTAAATAACTTATAGAACAAAAGTAGCTATTTTAGAGTTTTCAATTTTAAACTATTGACAACATTCTTATCTTCAAGTGCATAACTTAAAGAACTAAAGTAATAGTAAGAAGATTTTGATTTTAAATTGCTACAAAATTCTGTTCTTCAAGTAAATAACTTATAGAACAAAAGTAGCTATTTTAGAGTTTTCAATTTTAAACTATTAACAAAATTCTGATCTTCAAGTAAATAACTTATAGAACAGAAGTAGTTAATTTAGAGTTTTTAATTTTAAACTATTAACAAAATGGAGATCTTCAAGTAAAAAACTTATAGAACAAAAATAGTTATTTTAGGGTTTTCAATTTTAAACTATTAGCAAAATTCTGATCTTCAAGTAAATAACTTAAAGAACTAAAGTATTAGTTAGAAGATTTTGATTTTAAATTGCTACAAAATTCTGTTCTTCAAGTAAATAACTTATAGAACAAAAGTAGCTATTTTAGAGTTTTCAATTTTAAACTATTAACAAAATTCTGATCTTCAAGTAGATAACTTATAGAACCGAAGTAGTTAATTTAGAGTTTTTAATTTTAAACTATTAACAAAATGCAGATCTTCAAGTAAATAACTTATAGAACAAAAGTAGTTATTTTAGGGTTTTCAATTTTAAACTATTAACAAAATTCTGATCTTTAAGTAAATAACGTAAGGAACTCAAGTATTAGTTAGAAGATTTCGATTTTAAATTGTCTACAAATTTCTGTTCTTTAAGTAAATAATTAAAAGAACAAATGTAGTTAGTTTATAGCTTTAATTTTAAACTATTAACAATATACTGATTTACAAGTAAGTAACTTATAGACCAGAAGTAGTTAATTTAGAGTTTTTAATTTGTAACTATTAACAAAATGCTGATCTTCAAGTAAATAACTTATAGAACAGAAGTAGTTAATTTAGAGTTTTTAATTTTAAACTATTAACAAAATGCAGATCTTCAAGTAAATAACTTATAGAACAAAAGTAGTTATTTTAGGGTTTTCAAATTTAAACTATTAACAAAATGCTGATCTTCATGTAAATAACTTAAAGAACAGAAGTAGTTAATTTAGAGTTTTTAATTTTAAACTATTAACAAAATCCAGATCTTCAAGTAAATAACTTATAGAACAAACGTAGTTATTTTAGTATTTTCAATTTTGAACTATTAACAAAATTCTGATCTTCAAGTAAATAACTTAAAGAACTAAAGTATTAGTTTGAAGATTTTGATTTTAAATTGTCTACATATTTATGTTCTTTAAGTAAATACCTAAAAGAACAAAAGTAGTTAGAGTATAGCTTTAATTTTAAACTATTAACAAAATGCAGATCTTCAAGTAAATAACTTATAGAACAAAAGTAGTTATTTTAGGGTTTTCAATTTTAATCTATTAGCAAAATTCTGATCTTCAAGTAAATAACTTAAAGAACTAAAGTATTAGTTAGAAGATTTTAATTTTAAATTGCTACAAAATTCTGTTCTTCAAGTAAATAACTTATAGAACAAAAGTAGTTATTTTAGAGTTTTCAATTTTAAACTATTGACAACATTCTGATCTTCAAGTGAATAACTTAAAGAACTAAAGTATTAGTTAGAAGATTTTGATTTTAAATTGCTACAAAATTCTGTTCTTCAAGTAAATAACTTATAGAACAAAAGTAGCTATTTTAGAGTTTTCAATTTTAAACTATTAACAAAATTCTGATCTTCAAGTAAATAACTTATAGAACAGAAGTAGTTAATTTAGAGTTTTTAATTTTAAACTATTAACTAAATGCAGATCTTCAAGTAAATAACTTACAGAACAAAAGTAGTTATTTTAGGGTTTTCAATTTTAAACTATTAACAAAATTCTGATCTTTAAGTAAATAACGTAAGGAACTCAAGTATTAGTTAGAAGATTTTAATTTTATTTTGCTACAAAATTCTGATCTTCAAGTAAATAACTTATAGAACAAAAGTAGCTATTTTAGAGTTTTCAATTTAAACTATTAACAAAATTCTGATCTTCAAGTAAATAACTTATAGAACAAAAGTAGCTATTTTAGAGTTTTCAATTTTAAACTATTGACAACATTCTTATCTTCAAGTGCATAACTTAAAGAACTAAAGTAATAGTAAGAAGATTTTGATTTTAAATTGCTACAAAATTCTGTTCTTCAAGTAAATAACTTATAGAACAAAAGTAGCTATTTTAGAGTTTTCAATTTTAAACTATTAACAAAATTCTGATCTTCAAGTAAATAACTTATAGAACAGAAGTAGTTAATTTAGAGTTTTTAATTTTAAACTATTAACAAAATGGAGATCTTCAAGTAAAAAACTTATAGAACAAAAATAGTTATTTTAGGGTTTTCAATTTTAAACTATTAGCAAAATTCTGATCTTCAAGTAAATAACTTAAAGAACTAAAGTATTAGTTAGAAGATTTTGATTTTAAATTGCTACAAAATTCTGTTCTTCAAGTAAATAACTTATAGAACAAAAGTAGCTATTTTAGAGTTTTCAATTTTAAACTATTAACAAAATTCTGATCTTCAAGTAGATAACTTATAGAACCGAAGTAGTTAATTTAGAGTTTTTAATTTTAAACTATTAACAAAATGCAGATCTTCAAGTAAATAACTTATAGAACAAAAGTAGTTATTTTAGGGTTTTCAATTTTAAACTATTAACAAAATTCTGATCTTCATGTAAATAACTTATAGAACAGAAGTAGTTAATTTAGAGTTTTTAATTTTAAACTATTAACTAAATGCAGATCTTCAAGTAAATAACTTATAGAACAAAAGTAGTTATTTTAGGGTTTTCAATTTTAAACTATTAACAAAATTCTGATCTTTAAGTAAATAACTTAAGGAACTAAAGTATTAGTTAAAAGATTTTAATTTTAAATTGCTACAAAACTCTGTTCTTCAAGTAAATAACTTATAGAACAGAAGTAGTTAATTTATAGTTTTTAATTTTAAACTATTAACAAAATTCTGATCTTCAAGTAAATAACTTATAGAACAGAAGTAGTTAATTTAGAGTTTTTAATTTTAAACTATTGACAAAATGCAGATCTTCAAGTAAATAACTTATAGAACTAAAGTAGTTATTTTAGGGTTTTCAATTTTAATCTATTAGCAAAATTCTGATCTTTAAGTAAATAACTTAAAGAACTAAAGTATTAGTTAGAAGATTTTGATTTTAAATTGCTACAAAATTTTGTTCTTCAAGTAAATAACTTATAGAACAAAAGTAGTTATTTTAGAGTTTTCAATTTTAAACTATTAACAAAATTCTGATCTTCAAGTAAATAACTTATAGAACAGAAGTATATAATTTAGAGTTTTTAATTTTGAACTATTAACAAATTGCAGATCTTCAAGTAAATAACTTATAGAACAAAAGTAGTTATTTTAGGGTTTTCAATTTTAAACTATTAACAAAATTCTGATCTTCATGTAAATAACTTATAGAACAGAAGTAGTTAATTTAGAGTTTTTAATTTTAAACTATTAACTAAACGCAGATCTTCAAGTAAATAATTTATAGAACAAAAGTAGTTATTTTAGGGTTTTTAATTTTAAACTATTAATAAAATTCTGATCTTTAAGTAAATGACTTAAGGAACTAAAGTATTAGTTAGAAGATTTTAATTTTTAATTGCTACAAAATTCTGTTCTTCAAGTAAATAACTTATAGAACAAAAGTAGCTATTTTAGAGTTTTCAATTATAAACTATTAACAAAATTCTGATCTTCAAGTAAATAACTTATAGAACCGAAGTAGTTAATTTAGAGTTTTTAATTTCAAACCATTAACAAAATGCAGATCTTCAAGTAAATAACTTATTATATATTATTATAAATAAATTATTATAAATAACAAAAATAGGTATTTTATGGTTTTCAATTTTAAACTATTAACAAAATTCTGAACTATTAACAAAATTCTGATCTTCAAGTAAATAACTTATAGAACCGAATAAGTAGTTAATTTAGAGTTTTTAATTTCAAACCATTAACAAAATGCAGATCTTCAAGTAAATAACTTATTATATATTATTATAAATAAATTATTATAAATAACAAAAATAGGTATTTTATGGTTTTCAATTTTAAACTATTAACAAAATTCTGATCTTCAAGTAAATAACTTATAGAACAAAAGTAGCTATTTTAGAGTTTTCAATTTTAAACTATTAACAAAATGCAGATCTTCAAGTAAATAACTTATAGAACAAAAGTAGTTATTTTAGGGTTTTCAATTTTAAACTATTAACAAAATGCTGATCTTCATGTAAATAACTTAAAGAACAGAAGTAGTTAATTTAGAGTTTTTAATTTTAAACTATTAACAAAATCCAGATCTTCAAGTAAATAACTTATAGAACAAACGTAGTTATTTTAGTATTTTCAATTTTGAACTATTAACAAAATTCTGATCTTCAAGTAAATAACTTAAAGAACTAAGGTTATAGTTTGAAGATTTTGATTTTAAATTGTCTACATATTTATGTTCTTTAAGTAAATACCTAAAAGAACAAAAGTAGTTAGAGTATAGCTTTAATTTTAAACTATTAACAAAATGGAGATCTTCAAGTAAAAAACTTATAGAACAAAAATACTTATTTTAGGGTTTTCAATTTTAAACTATTAGCAAAATTCTGATCTTCAAGTAAATAACTTAAAGAACTAAAGTATTAGTTAGAAGATTTTGATTTTAAATTGCTACAAAATTCTGTTCTTCAAGTAAATAACTTATAGAACAAAAGTAGCTATTTTAGAGTTTTCAATTTTAAACTATTAACAAAATTCTGATCTTCAAGTAAATAACTTATAGAACAGAAGTAGTTAATTTAGAGTTTTTAATTTTAAACTATTAACATAATGCAGATCTTCAAGTAAATAACTTATAGAACAAAAGTAGTTATTTTAGGGTTTTCAATTTTAAACTATTAACAAAATTCTGATCTTTATGTAAATAACTTATAGAACAGAAGTAGTTAATTTAGAGTTTTTAATTTTAAACTATTAACTAAATGCAGATCTTCAAGTAAATAACTTAGAGAACAAAAGTCGTTATTTTAGGGTTTTCAATTTTAAACTATTAACAAAATTCTGATCTTTAAGTAAATAACTTAAGGAACTAAAGTATTAGTGAGAAGATTTTAATTTAAAATTGCTACAAAATTCTTTTCTTCAAGTAAATAACTTATAGAACAGAAGTAGTTAATTTAGAGTTTTTAATTTTAAACTATTAACAAAATGCAGATCTTCAAGTAAATAACTTATAGAACAAACGTAGTTATTTTAGTATTTTCAATTTTGAACTATTAACAAAATTCTGATCTTCAAGTAAATAACTTAAAGAACTAAAGTATTAGTTTGAAGATTTTGATTTCAAATTGTCTACATATTTCTGTTCCTTAAGTAAATAACTAAAGGAACAAAAGTAGTTAGAGTATAGCTTTAATTTTAAACTATTAACAAAATGCAGATCTTCAAGTAAATAACTTATAGAACAAAAGTAGTTATTTTAGGGTTTTCAATTTTAAACTATTAGCAAAATTCTGATCTTCAAGTAAATAACTTAAAGAACTAAATTATTAGTTAGAAGATTTTGATTTTAAATTGCTTCAAAATTCTTTTCATCAAGTAAATAACTTATAGAACAAAAGTAGTTATTTTAGAGTTTTCAATTTTAAACTATTAACAAAATTCTGATCTTCAAGTAAATAACTTAAGGAACTAAAGTATTAGTTAGAAGATTTTTATTTTAAATTGCTACAAAATTCTGTTCTTCAAGTAAATAACTTATAGAACAGAAGTAGTTATTTTAGAGTTTTCAATTTTAAACTATTAAGAAAATTCTGATCTTCAAGTAAATAACTTATAGAACAGAAGTAGTTAATTTAGAGTTTTTAAATTTAAACTATTAACAAAATGCAAATCTTCAAGTAAATAACTTATAGAACAAAAGTAGTTATTTTAGGGTTTTCAATTTTAAACTATTAACAAAATTCTGATCTTCATGTAAATAACTTATAGAACAGAAGTAGTTAATTTAGAGTTTTTAATTTTAAACTATTAACAAAATGCAAATCTTCAAGTAAATAACTTATAGAACAAAAGTAGTTATTTTAGGGTTTTCAATTTTAAACTATTAACAAAATTCTGATCTTCAAGTAAATAACTTAAGGAACTAAAGTATTAGTTAGTAGATTTTTATTTTAAAGTGCTACAAAATTCTGTTCTTCAAGTAAATAACTTATAGAACAAACGTAGTTATTTTAGTATTTTCAATTTTGAACTATTAACAAAATTCTGATCTTCAAGTAAATAACTTAAAGAACTAAAGTATTAGTTTGAAGATTTTGATTTCAAATTGTCTACATATTTCTGTTCCTTAAGTAAATAACTAAAGGAACAAAAGTAGTTAGAGTATAGCTTTAATTTTAAACTATTAACAAAATGCAGATCTTCAAGTAAATAACTTATAGAACAAAAGTCGTTATTTTAGGGTTTTCAATTTTAAACTATTAACAAAATTCTGATCTTTAAGTAAATAACTTAAGGAACTAAAGTATTAGTTAGAAGATTTTAATTTAAAATTGCTACAAAATTCTTTTCTTCAAGTAAATAACTTATAGAACAGAAGTAGTTAATTTAGAGTTTTTAATTTTAAACTATTAACAAAATGCAGATCTTCAAGTAAATAACTTATAGAACAAACGTAGTTATTTTAGTATTTTCAATTTTGAACTATTAACAAAATTCTGATCTTCAAGTAAATAACTTAAAGAACTAAAGTATTAGTTTGAAGATTTTGATTTTAATTGTCTACATATTTCTGTCCTTTAAGTAAATAACTAAATGAACAAAAGTAGTTAGAGTATAGCTTTAATTTTAAACTATTAACAAAATGCAGATCATCAAGTAAATAACTTATAGAACAAAAGTAGTTATTTTAGGGTTTTCAATTTTAAACTATTAGCAAAATTCTGATCTTCAAGTAAATAACTTAAAGAACTAAATTATTAGTTAGAAGATTTTGATTTTAAATTGCTTCAAAATTCTTTTCTTGAAGTAAATAACTTATAGAACAAAAGTAGTTATTTTAGGGTTTTCAATTTTAAACTATTAACAAAATTCTGATCTTCAAGTAAATAACTTAAGGAACTAAAGTATTAGTTAGAAGATTTTTATTTTAAATTGCTACAAAATTCTGTTCTTCCAGTAAATAACTTATAGAACAAAAGTAGTTATTTTAGAGTTTTCAATTTTAAACTATTAAGAAAATTCTGATCTTCACGTAAATAACTTATAGAACAGAAGTAGTTGATTTAGAGTTTTTAATTTTAAACTATTAACAAAATTCTGATCTTCAAGTAAATAACTTAAGGAACTAAAGTATTAGTTAGAAGATTTTGATTTTAAATTGCTACAAAATGCTGTTCTTCAAGTAAATAACTTATAGCACAAAAGTAGTTATTTTAGAGTTTTCAATTTTAAACTATTAACAACATTCTGAACTTCAAGTAAATAACTTATAGAACAGAAGTAGTTGATTTAGAGTTTTTAATTTTAAACTATTAACAAAATTCTGATCTTCAAGTAAATAACTTAAGGAACTAAAGTATTAGTTAGAAGATTTTTATTTTAAATTGCTACAAAATTCTGTTCTTCTAGTAAATAACTTATAGAACAAAAGTAGTTATTTTAGAGTTTTCAATTTTAAACTATTAAGAAAATTCTGTTCTTCAAGTAAATAACTTATAGAACAAAAGTAGGTATTTTAGAGTTTTCAATTTTAAACTATTAACAAAATGCAGATCTTTAAGTAAATAACTTATAGAACAAAAATAGTTATTTTAGGGTTTTCAAATTTTAACTATTAACAAAATTCTGATCTTCATGTAAATAACTTATAGAACAGAAGTAGTTAATTTAGAGTTTTTAATTTTAAACTATTAAACAAATTCAGATCTTTAAGTAAATAACTTATAGAACAAAAATAGTTATTTAAGGGTTTTCAATTTTAAACTATTAACAAAATTCTGATCTTCATGTAAATAACTTATAGAACAGAAGTAGTTAATTTAGGGTTTTTAATTTTAAACTATTAACAAAATGCAGATCTTCAAGTAAATAACTTATAGAACAAAAGTTGTTATTTTAGGGTTTTCAATTTTAAACTATTAACAAAATTCTGATCTTCAAGTAAATAACTTAAAGAACTAAAGTATTAGTTTGAAGATTTTGATTTTAAATTGTCTACATATTTCTGTTCTTTAAGTAAATAACTAAAAGAACAATAGTAGTTAGATTATAGCTTTAATTTTAAACTATTAACAAAATGCAAATCTTCAAGTAAATAACTTATAGAACAAAAGTAGTTATTTTAGGGTTTTCAATTTTAAACTATTAACAAAATTCTGATCTTCAAGTAAATAACTTATAGAACAAAAGTAGTTATTTTAGGGTTTTCAATTTTAAACTATTAACAAAATGCAGATCTTCAAGTAAATAACTTATAGAACAAAAGTAGTTATTTTAGAGTTTTCAATTTTAAACTATTAACAAAATTCTGATCTTCAAGTAAATAACTTAAGGAACTAAAGTATTAGTTAGAAGATTTTGATTTTAAACTGCTTCAAAATTCTGTTCTTCAAGTAAATAACTTATAGAACAAAAGTAGTTATTTTAGTGTTTTCAATTTTAAACTATTAACAAAATGCAGATCTTCAAGTAAATAACTTATAGAACAAAAGTAGTTATTTTAGGGTTTTCAATTTTAAACTATTAGCAAAATTCTGATCTTCAAGTAAATAACTTAAAGAACTAAATTATTAGTTAGAAGATTTTGATTTTAAATTGCTTCAAAATTCTTTTCTTCAAGTAAATAACTTATAGAACAAAAGTAGTTATTTTAGGGTTTTCAATTTTAAACTATTAACAAAATTCTGATCTTCAAGTAAATAACTTAAGGAACTAAAGTATTAGTTAGAAGAATTTTATTTTAAATTGCTACAAAATTCTGTTCTTCAAGTAAATAACTTATAGAACAAAAGTAGTTATTTTAGAGTTTTCAATTTTAAACTATTAAGAAAATTCTGATCTTCAAGTAAATAACTTATAGAACAGAAGTAGTTGATTTAGAGTTTTTAATTTTAAACTATTAACAAAATTCTGATCTTCAAGTAAATAACTTAAGGAACTAAAGTATTAGTTAGAAGATTTTGATTTTAAATTGCTACAAAATGCTGTTCTTCAAGTATATAACTTATAGCACAAAAGTAGTTATTTTAGAGTTTTCAATTTTAAACTATTAACAACATTCTGAACTTCAAGTAAATAACTTATAGAACAGAAGTAGTTGATTTAGAGTTTTTAATTTTAAACTATTAACATAATTCTGATCTTCAAGTAAATAACTTAAGGAACTAAAGTATTAGTTAGAAGATTTTTATTTTAAATTGCTACAAAATTCTGTTCTTCAAGTAAATAACTTATAGAACAAAAGTAGTTATTTTAGAGTTTTCAATTTTAAACTATTAAGAAAATTCTGATCTTCAAGTAAATAACTTATAGTACAGAAGTAGTTAATTTGGAGTTTTTAAATTTAAACTATTAACAAAATGCAAATCTTCAAGTAAATAACTTATAGAATAAAAGTAGTTATTTTAGGGTTTTCAATTTTAAACTATTAACAAAATTCTGATCTTCATGTAAATAACTTATAGAACAGAAGTAGTTAATTTAGAGTTTTTAATTTTAAACTATTAACAAAATGCAGATCTTCAAGTAAATAACTTATAGAACAAAAGTAGTTATCTTAGGGTTTTCAATTTTAAACTATTAACAAAATTCTGATCTTCAAGTAAATAACTTAAGGAACTAAAGTATTAGTTAGAAGATTTTTAATTTAAAGTGCTACAAAATTCTGTTCTTCAAGTAAATAACTTATAGAACAAAAGTAGGTATTTTATTTTTTTGCAATTTTAAACTATTAACAAAATGCAGATCTTTAAGTAAATAACTTATAGAACAAAAATAGTTATTTTAGGGTTTTCAATTTTTAACTATTAACAAAATTCTGATCTTCATGTAAATAACTTATAGAACAGAAGTAGTTAATTTAGAGTTTTTAATTTTAAACTATTAAACAAATTCAGATCTTTAAGTAAATAACTTATAGAACAAAAATAGTTATTTTAGGGTTTTCAATTTTAAACTATTAACAAAATTCTGATCTTCATGTAAATAACTTATAGAACAGAAGTAGTTAATTTAGGGTTTTTAATTTTAAACTATTAACAAAATGCAGATCTTCAAGTAAATAACTTATAGAACAAAAGTTGTTATTTTAGGGTTTTCAATTTTAAACTATTAACAAAATTCTGATCTTCAAGTAAATAACTTAAAGAACTAAAGTATTAGTTTGAAGATATTGATTTTAAATTGTCTACATATTTCTGTTCTTTAAGTAAATAACTAAAAGAACAATAGTAGTTAGATTATAGCTTTAATTTAAAACTATTAACAAAATGCAAATCTTCAAGTAAATAACTTATAGAACAAAAGTAGTTTTTTTAGGGTTTTCAATTTTAAACTATTAACAAAATTCTGATCTTCAAGTAAATAACTTATAGAACAAAAGTAGTTATTTTAGGGTTTTCAATTTTAAACTATTAACAAAATGCAGATCTTCAAGTAAATAACTTATAGAACAAAAGTAGTTATTTTAGAGTTTTCAATTTTAAACTATTAACAAAATTCTGATCTTCAAGTAAATAACTTAAGGAACTAAAGTATTAGTTAGAAGATTTTGATTTTAAACTGCTTCAAAATTCTGTTCTTCAAGTAAATAACTTATAGAACAAAAGTAGTTATTTTAGTGTTTTCAATTTTAAACTATTAACAAAATTCTGATCTTCAAGTAAATAACTTAAAGAACTAAAGTATTAGTTTGAAGATTTTGATTTTAATTGTCTACATATTTCTGTCCTTTAAGTAAATAACTAAATGAACAAAAGTAGTTAGAGTATAGCTTTAATTTTAAACTATTAACAAAATGCAGATCTTCAAGTAAATAACTTATAGAACAAAAGTAGTTATTTTAGGGTTTTCAATTTTAAACTATTAGCAAAATTCTGATCTTCAAGTAAATAACTTAAAGAACTAAATTATTAGTTAGAAGATTTTGATTTTAAATTGCTTCAAAATTCTTTTCTTCAAGTAAATAACTTATAGAACAAAAGTAGCTATTTTAGGGTTTTCAATTTTAAACTATTAACAAAATTCTGATCTTCAAGTAAATAACTTAAGGAACTAAAGTATTAGTTAGAAGATTTTTATTTTAAATTGCTACAAAATTCTGTTCTTCAAGTAAATAACTTATAGAACAAAAGTAGTTATTTTAGAGTTTTCAATTTTAAACTATTAAGAAAATTCTGATCTTCAAGTAAATAACTTATAGAACAGAAGTAGTTGATTTAGAGTTTTTAATTTTAAACTATTAACAAAATTCTGATCTTCAAGTAAATAACTTAAGGAACTAAAGTATTAGTTAGAAGATTTTGATTTTAAATTGCTACAAAATGCTGTTCTTCAAGTATATAACTTATAGCACAAAAGTAGTTATTTTAGAGTTTTCAATTTTAAACTATTAACAACATTCTGAACTTCAAGTAAATAACTTATAGAACAGAAGTAGTTGATTTAGAGTTTTTAATTTTAAACTATTAACAAAATTCTGATCTTCAAGTAAATAACTTAAGGAACTAAAGTATTAGTTAGAAGATTTTTATTTTTAATTGCTACAAAATTCTGTTCTTCAAGTAAATAACTTATAGAACAAAAGTAGTTATTTTAGAGTTTTCAATTTTAAACTATTAAGAAAATTCTGATCTTCAAGTAAATAACTTATAGTACAGAAGTAGTTAATTTGGAGTTTTTAAATTTAAACTATTAACAAAATGCAAATCTTCAAGTAAATAACTTATAGAATAAAAGTAGTTATTTTAGGGTTTTCAATTTTAAACTATTAACAAAATTCTGATCTTCATGTAAATAACTTATAGAACAGAAGTAGTTAATTTAGAGTTTTTAATTTTAAACTATTAACAAAATGCAGATCTTCAAGTAAATAACTTATAGAACAAAAGTAGTTATTTTAGGGTTATCAATTTTAAACTATTAACAAAATTCTGATCTTCAAGTAAATAACTTAAGGAACTAAAGTATTAGTTAGAAGATTTTTATTTTAAAGTGCTACAAAATTCTGTTCTTCAAGTAAATAACTTATAGAACAAAAGTAGGTATTTTAGAGTTTTCAATTTTAAACTATTAACAAAATGCAGATCTTTAAGTAAATAACTTATAGAACAAAAATAGTTATTTTAGGGTTTTCAATTTTTAACTATTAACAAAATTCTGATCTTCATGTAAATAACTTATAGAACAGAAGTAGTTAATTTAGAGTTTTTAATTTTAAACTATTAAACAAATTCAGATCTTTAAGTAAATAACTTATAGAACAAAAATAGTTATTTTAGGGTTTTCAATTTTAATCTATTAACAAAATTCTGATCTTCATGTAAATAACTTATAGAACAGAAGTAGTTAATTTAGGGTTTTTAATTTTAAACTATTAACAAAATGCAGATCTTCAAGTAAATAACTTATAGAACAAAAGTTGTTATTTTAGGGTTTTCAATTTTAAACTATTAACAAAATTCTGATCTTCAAGTAAATAACTTAAAGAACTAAAGTATTAGTTTGAAGATTTTGATTTTAAATTGTCTACATATTTCTGTTCTTTAAGTAAATAACTAAAAGAACAATAGTAGTTAGATTATAGCTTTAATTTTAAACTATTAACAAAATGCAAATCTTCAAGTAAATAACTTATAGAACAAAAGTAGTTATTTTAGGGTTTTCAATTTTAAACTATTAACAAAATTCTGATCTTCAAGTAAATAACTTATAGAACAAAAGTAGTTATTTTAGGGTTTTCAATTTTAAACTATTAACAAAATGCAGATCTTCAAGTAAATAACTTATAGAACAAAAGTAGTTATTTTAGGGTTCTCAATTTTAAACTATTAACAAAATTCTGATCTTCAAGTAAATAACTTAAGGAACTAAAGTATTAGTTAGAAGATTTTGATTTTATACTGCTTCAAAATTCTGTTCTTCAAGTAAATAACTTATAGAACAAAAGTAGTTATTTTAGGGTTTTCAATTTTAAACTATTAACAAAATTCTGATCTTCAAGTAAATAACTTAAAGAACTAAAGTATTAGTTTGAAGATTTCGATTTTAAATTGTCTACAAATTTCTGTTCTTTAAGTAAATAACTAATAGAACAAAAGTAGTTAGTTTATAGCTTTAATTTTAAACTATTAACAAAATAGTGATTTTCAAGTAAATAACTTATAGAACAAAAGTAGTTATTTTATAGCTTTAATTTTAAACTATTAACAAAATAGTGATTTTCAAGTAAATAACTAATAGAACAAAAGTAGTTTGTTTATAGCTTTAATTTTAAACTATTAACAAAATAGTGATTTTCAAGTAAATAACTTATAGAACAAAAATACTTATTTTAGGGTTTTCAATTTTAAACTATTAGCAAAATTCTGATCTTCAAGTAAATAACTTAAAGAACTAAAGTATTAGTTAGAAGATTTCGATTTTAAATTGCTACAAAATTCTGTTCTTCAAGTAAATAACTTATAGAACAAAAGTAGCTATTTTAGAGTTTTCAATTTTAAACTATTAACAAAATTCTGATCTTCAAGTAAATAACTTATAGAACAGAAGTAGTTAATTTAGAGTTTTTAATTTTAAACTATTAACAAAATGCAGATCTTCAAGTAAATAACTTATAGAACAAAAGTAGTTATTTTAGGGTTTTCAATTTTAAACTATTAACAAAATTCTGATCTTCATGTAAATAACTTATAGAACAGAAGTAGTTAATTTAGAGTTTTTAATTTTAAACTATTAAGAAAATTCTGATCTTCAAGTAAATAACTTATAGTACAGAAGTAGTTAATTTGGAGTTTTTAAATTTAAACTATTAACAAAATGCAAATCTTCAAGTAAATAACTTATAGAATAAAAGTAGTTATTTTAGGGTTTTCAATTTTAAACTATTAACAAAATTCTGATCTTCATGTAAATAACTTATAGAACAGAAGTAGTTAATTTAGAGTTTTTAACTTTAAACTATTAACAAAATGCAGATCTTCAAGTAAATAACTTATAGAACAAAAGTAGTTATTTTAGGGTTTTCAATTTTAAACTATTAACAAAATTCTGATCTTCAAGTAAATAACTTAAGGAACTAAAGTATTAGTTAGAAGATTTTTATTTTAAAGTGCTACAAAATTCTGTTCTTCAAGTAAATAACTTATAGAACAAAAGTAGGTATTTTAGAGTTTTCAATTTTAAACTATTAACAAAATGCAGATCTTTAAGTAAATAACTTATAGAACAAAAATAGTTATTTTAGGGTTTTCAATTTTTAACTATTAACAAAATTCTGATCTTCATGTAAATAACTTATAGAACAGAAGTAGTTAGTTTAGAGTTTTTAATTTTAAACTATTAAACAAATTCAGATCTTTAAGTAAATAACTTATAGAACAAAAATAGTTATTTTAGGGTTTTCAATTTTAAACTATTAACAAAATTCTGATCTTCATGTAAATAACTTATAGAACAGAAGTAGTTAATTTAGGGTTTTTAATTTTAAACTATTAACAAAATGCAGATCTTCAAGTAAATAACTTATAGAACAAAAGTTGTTATTTTAGGGTTTTCAATTTTAAACTATTAACAAAATTCTGATCTTCAAGTAAATAACTTAAAGAACTAAAGTATTAGTTTGAAGATTTTGATTTTAAATTGTCTACATATTTCTGTTCTTTAAGTAAATAACTAAAAGAACAATAGTAGTTAGATTATAGCTTTAATTTTAAACTATTAACAAAATGCAAATCTTCAAGTAAATAACTTATAGAACAAAAGTAGTTATTTTAGGGTTTTCAATTTTAAACTATTAACAAAATTCTGATCTTCAAGTAAATAACTTATAGAACAAAAGTAGTTATTTTAGGGTTTTCAATTTTAAACTATTAACAAAATGCAGATCTTCAAGTAAATAACTTATAGAACAAAAGTAGTTATTTTAGGGTTTTCAATTTTAAACTATTAACAAAATGCAGATCTTCAAGTAAATAACTTATAGAACAAAAGTAGTTATTTTAGGGTTTTCAATTTTAATCTATTAGCAAAATTCTGATCTTCAAGTAAATAACTTAAAGAACTAAAGTATTAGTTAGAAGATTTTAATTTTAAATTGCTACAAAATTCTGTTCTTCAAGTAAATAACTTATAGAACAAAAGTAGTTATTTTAGAGTTTTCAATTTTAAACTATTGACAACATTCTGATCTTCAAGTGAATAACTTAAAGAACTAAAGTATTAGTTAGAAGATTTTGATTTTAAATTGCTACAAAATTCTGTTCTTCAAGTAAATAACTTATAGAACAAAAGTAGCTATTTTAGAGTTTTCAATTTTAAACTATTAACAAAATTCTGATCTTCAAGTAAATAACTTATAGAACAGAAGTAGTTAATTTAGAGTTTTTAATTTTAAACTATTAACTAAATGCAGATCTTCAAGTAAATAACTTACAGAACAAAAGTAGTTATTTTAGGGTTTTCAATTTTAAACTATTAACAAAATTCTGATCTTTAAGTAAATAACGTAAGGAACTCAAGTATTAGTTAGAAGATTTTAATTTTATTTTGCTACAAAATTCTGATCTTCAAGTAAATAACTTATAGAACAAAAGTAGCTATTTTAGAGTTTTCAATTTAAACTATTAACAAAATTCTGATCTTCAAGTAAATAACTTATAGAACAAAAGTAGCTATTTTAGAGTTTTCAATTTTAAACTATTGACAACATTCTTATCTTCAAGTGCATAACTTAAAGAACTAAAGTAATAGTAAGAAGATTTTGATTTTAAATTGCTACAAAATTCTGTTCTTCAAGTAAATAACTTATAGAACAAAAGTAGCTATTTTAGAGTTTTCAATTTTAAACTATTAACAAAATTCTGATCTTCAAGTAAATAACTTATAGAACAGAAGTAGTTAATTTAGAGTTTTTAATTTTAAACTATTAACAAAATGGAGATCTTCAAGTAAAAAACTTATAGAACAAAAATAGTTATTTTAGGGTTTTCAATTTTAAACTATTAGCAAAATTCTGATCTTCAAGTAAATAACTTAAAGAACTAAAGTATTAGTTAGAAGATTTTGATTTTAAATTGCTACAAAATTCTGTTCTTCAAGTAAATAACTTATAGAACAAAAGTAGCTATTTTAGAGTTTTCAATTTTAAACTATTAACAAAATTCTGATCTTCAAGTAGATAACTTATAGAACCGAAGTAGTTAATTTAGAGTTTTTAATTTTAAACTATTAACAAAATGCAGATCTTCAAGTAAATAACTTATAGAACAAAAGTAGTTATTTTAGGGTTTTCAATTTTAAACTATTAACAAAATTCTGATCTTTAAGTAAATAACGTAAGGAACTCAAGTATTAGTTAGAAGATTTCGATTTTAAATTGTCTACAAATTTCTGTTCTTTAAGTAAATAATTAAAAGAACAAATGTAGTTAGTTTATAGCTTTAATTTTAAACTATTAACAATATACTGATTTACAAGTAAGTAACTTATAGACCAGAAGTAGTTAATTTAGAGTTTTTAATTTGTAACTATTAACAAAATGCTGATCTTCAAGTAAATAACTTATAGAACAGAAGTAGTTAATTTAGAGTTTTTAATTTTAAACTATTAACAAAATGCAGATCTTCAAGTAAATAACTTATAGAACAAAAGTAGTTATTTTAGGGTTTTCAAATTTAAACTATTAACAAAATGCTGATCTTCATGTAAATAACTTAAAGAACAGAAGTAGTTAATTTAGAGTTTTTAATTTTAAACTATTAACAAAATCCAGATCTTCAAGTAAATAACTTATAGAACAAACGTAGTTATTTTAGTATTTTCAATTTTGAACTATTAACAAAATTCTGATCTTCAAGTAAATAACTTAAAGAACTAAAGTATTAGTTTGAAGATTTTGATTTTAAATTGTCTACATATTTATGTTCTTTAAGTAAATACCTAAAAGAACAAAAGTAGTTAGAGTATAGCTTTAATTTTAAACTATTAACAAAATGCAGATCTTCAAGTAAATAACTTATAGAACAAAAGTAGTTATTTTAGGGTTTTCAATTTTAATCTATTAGCAAAATTCTGATCTTCAAGTAAATAACTTAAAGAACTAAAGTATTAGTTAGAAGATTTTAATTTTAAATTGCTACAAAATTCTGTTCTTCAAGTAAATAACTTATAGAACAAAAGTAGTTATTTTAGAGTTTTCAATTTTAAACTATTGACAACATTCTGATCTTCAAGTGAATAACTTAAAGAACTAAAGTATTAGTTAGAAGATTTTGATTTTAAATTGCTACAAAATTCTGTTCTTCAAGTAAATAACTTATAGAACAAAAGTAGCTATTTTAGAGTTTTCAATTTTAAACTATTAACAAAATTCTGATCTTCAAGTAAATAACTTATAGAACAGAAGTAGTTAATTTAGAGTTTTTAATTTTAAACTATTAACTAAATGCAGATCTTCAAGTAAATAACTTACAGAACAAAAGTAGTTATTTTAGGGTTTTCAATTTTAAACTATTAACAAAATTCTGATCTTTAAGTAAATAACGTAAGGAACTCAAGTATTAGTTAGAAGATTTTAATTTTATTTTGCTACAAAATTCTGATCTTCAAGTAAATAACTTATAGAACAAAAGTAGCTATTTTAGAGTTTTCAATTTAAACTATTAACAAAATTCTGATCTTCAAGTAAATAACTTATAGAACAAAAGTAGCTATTTTAGAGTTTTCAATTTTAAACTATTGACAACATTCTTATCTTCAAGTGCATAACTTAAAGAACTAAAGTAATAGTAAGAAGATTTTGATTTTAAATTGCTACAAAATTCTGTTCTTCAAGTAAATAACTTATAGAACAAAAGTAGCTATTTTAGAGTTTTCAATTTTAAACTATTAACAAAATTCTGATCTTCAAGTAAATAACTTATAGAACAGAAGTAGTTAATTTAGAGTTTTTAATTTTAAACTATTAACAAAATGGAGATCTTCAAGTAAAAAACTTATAGAACAAAAATAGTTATTTTAGGGTTTTCAATTTTAAACTATTAGCAAAATTCTGATCTTCAAGTAAATAACTTAAAGAACTAAAGTATTAGTTAGAAGATTTTGATTTTAAATTGCTACAAAATTCTGTTCTTCAAGTAAATAACTTATAGAACAAAAGTAGCTATTTTAGGGTTTTCAATTTTAAACTATTAACAAAATTCTGATCTTCATGTAAATAACTTATAGAACAGAAGTAGTTAATTTAGAGTTTTTAATTTTAAACTATTAACTAAATGCAGATCTTCAAGTAAATAACTTATAGAACAAAAGTAGTTATTTTAGGGTTTTCAATTTTAAACTATTAACAAAATTCTGATCTTTAAGTAAATAACTTAAGGAACTAAAGTATTAGTTAAAAGATTTTAATTTTAAATTGCTACAAAACTCTGTTCTTCAAGTAAATAACTTATAGAACAGAAGTAGTTAATTTATAGTTTTTAATTTTAAACTATTAACAAAATTCTGATCTTCAAGTAAATAACTTATAGAACAGAAGTAGTTAATTTAGAGTTTTTAATTTTAAACTATTGACAAAATGCAGATCTTCAAGTAAATAACTTATAGAACTAAAGTAGTTATTTTAGGGTTTTCAATTTTAATCTATTAGCAAAATTCTGATCTTTAAGTAAATAACTTAAAGAACTAAAGTATTAGTTAGAAGATTTTGATTTTAAATTGCTACAAAATTTTGTTCTTCAAGTAAATAACTTATAGAACAAAAGTAGTTATTTTAGAGTTTTCAATTTTAAACTATTAACAAAATTCTGATCTTCAAGTAAATAACTTATAGAACAGAAGTATATAATTTAGAGTTTTTAATTTTGAACTATTAACAAATTGCAGATCTTCAAGTAAATAACTTATAGAACAAAAGTAGTTATTTTAGGGTTTTCAATTTTAAACTATTAACAAAATTCTGATCTTCATGTAAATAACTTATAGAACAGAAGTAGTTAATTTAGAGTTTTTAATTTTAAACTATTAACTAAACGCAGATCTTCAAGTAAATAATTTATAGAACAAAAGTAGTTATTTTAGGGTTTTTAATTTTAAACTATTAATAAAATTCTGATCTTTAAGTAAATGACTTAAGGAACTAAAGTATTAGTTAGAAGATTTTAATTTTTAATTGCTACAAAATTCTGTTCTTCAAGTAAATAACTTATAGAACAAAAGTAGCTATTTTAGAGTTTTCAATTATAAACTATTAACAAAATTCTGATCTTCAAGTAAATAACTTATAGAACCGAAGTAGTTAATTTAGAGTTTTTAATTTCAAACCATTAACAAAATGCAGATCTTCAAGTAAATAACTTATTATATATTATTATAAATAAATTATTATAAATAACAAAAATAGGTATTTTATGGTTTTCAATTTTAAACTATTAACAAAATTCTGAACTATTAACAAAATTCTGATCTTCAAGTAAATAACTTATAGAACCGAATAAGTAGTTAATTTAGAGTTTTTAATTTCAAACCATTAACAAAATGCAGATCTTCAAGTAAATAACTTATTATATATTATTATAAATAAATTATTATAAATAACAAAAATAGGTATTTTATGGTTTTCAATTTTAAACTATTAACAAAATTCTGATCTTCAAGTTAATAACTTATAGAACAAAAGTAGCTATTTTAGAGTTTTCAATTTTAAACTATTAACAAAATGCAGATCTTCAAGTAAATAACTTATAGAACAAAAGTAGTTATTTTAGGGTTTTCAATTTTAAACTATTAACAAAATGCTGATCTTCATGTAAATAACTTAAAGAACAGAAGTAGTTAATTTAGAGTTTTTAATTTTAAACTATTAACAAAATCCAGATCTTCAAGTAAATAACTTATAGAACAAACGTAGTTATTTTAGTATTTTCAATTTTGAACTATTAACAAAATTCTGATCTTCAAGTAAATAACTTAAAGAACTAAGGTTATAGTTTGAAGATTTTGATTTTAAATTGTCTACATATTTATGTTCTTTAAGTAAATACCTAAAAGAACAAAAGTAGTTAGAGTATAGCTTTAATTTTAAACTATTAACAAAATGGAGATCTTCAAGTAAAAAACTTATAGAACAAAAATACTTATTTTAGGGTTTTCAATTTTAAACTATTAGCAAAATTCTGATCTTCAAGTAAATAACTTAAAGAACTAAAGTATTAGTTAGAAGATTTTGATTTTAAATTGCTACAAAATTCTGTTCTTCAAGTAAATAACTTATAGAACAAAAGTAGCTATTTTAGAGTTTTCAATTTTAAACTATTAACAAAATTCTGATCTTCAAGTAAATAACTTATAGAACAGAAGTAGTTAATTTAGAGTTTTTAATTTTAAACTATTAACATAATGCAGATCTTCAAGTAAATAACTTATAGAACAAAAGTAGTTATTTTAGGGTTTTCAATTTTAAACTATTAACAAAATTCTGATCTTTATGTAAATAACTTATAGAACAGAAGTAGTTAATTTAGAGTTTTTAATTTTAAACTATTAACTAAATGCAGATCTTCAAGTAAATAACTTAGAGAACAAAAGTCGTTATTTTAGGGTTTTCAATTTTAAACTATTAACAAAATTCTGATCTTTAAGTAAATAACTTAAGGAACTAAAGTATTAGTGAGAAGATTTTAATTTAAAATTGCTACAAAATTCTTTTCTTCAAGTAAATAACTTATAGAACAGAAGTAGTTAATTTAGAGTTTTTAATTTTAAACTATTAACAAAATGCAGATCTTCAAGTAAATAACTTATAGAACAAACGTAGTTATTTTAGTATTTTCAATTTTGAACTATTAACAAAATTCTGATCTTCAAGTAAATAACTTAAAGAACTAAAGTATTAGTTTGAAGATTTTGATTTCAAATTGTCTACATATTTCTGTTCCTTAAGTAAATAACTAAAGGAACAAAAGTAGTTAGAGTATAGCTTTAATTTTAAACTATTAACAAAATGCAGATCTTCAAGTAAATAACTTATAGAACAAAAGTAGTTATTTTAGGGTTTTCAATTTTAAACTATTAGCAAAATTCTGATCTTCAAGTAAATAACTTAAAGAACTAAATTATTAGTTAGAAGATTTTGATTTTAAATTGCTTCAAAATTCTTTTCATCAAGTAAATAACTTATAGAACAAAAGTAGTTATTTTAGAGTTTTCAATTTTAAACTATTAACAAAATTCTGATCTTCAAGTAAATAACTTAAGGAACTAAAGTATTAGTTAGAAGATTTTTATTTTAAATTGCTACAAAATTCTGTTCTTCAAGTAAATAACTTATAGAACAGAAGTAGTTATTTTAGAGTTTTCAATTTTAAACTATTAAGAAAATTCTGATCTTCAAGTAAATAACTTATAGAACAGAAGTAGTTAATTTAGAGTTTTTAAATTTAAACTATTAACAAAATGCAAATCTTCAAGTAAATAACTTATAGAACAAAAGTAGTTATTTTAGGGTTTTCAATTTTAAACTATTAACAAAATTCTGATCTTCATGTAAATAACTTATAGAACAGAAGTAGTTAATTTAGAGTTTTTAATTTTAAACTATTAACAAAATGCAAATCTTCAAGTAAATAACTTATAGAACAAAAGTAGTTATTTTAGGGTTTTCAATTTTAAACTATTAACAAAATTCTGATCTTCAAGTAAATAACTTAAGGAACTAAAGTATTAGTTAGTAGATTTTTATTTTAAAGTGCTACAAAATTCTGTTCTTCAAGTAAATAACTTATAGAACAAACGTAGTTATTTTAGTATTTTCAATTTTGAACTATTAACAAAATTCTGATCTTCAAGTAAATAACTTAAAGAACTAAAGTATTAGTTTGAAGATTTTGATTTCAAATTGTCTACATATTTCTGTTCCTTAAGTAAATAACTAAAGGAACAAAAGTAGTTAGAGTATAGCTTTAATTTTAAACTATTAACAAAATGCAGATCTTCAAGTAAATAACTTATAGAACAAAAGTCGTTATTTTAGGGTTTTCAATTTTAAACTATTAACAAAATTCTGATCTTTAAGTAAATAACTTAAGGAACTAAAGTATTAGTTAGAAGATTTTAATTTAAAATTGCTACAAAATTCTTTTCTTCAAGTAAATAACTTATAGAACAGAAGTAGTTAATTTAGAGTTTTTAATTTTAAACTATTAACAAAATGCAGATCTTCAAGTAAATAACTTATAGAACAAACGTAGTTATTTTAGTATTTTCAATTTTGAACTATTAACAAAATTCTGATCTTCAAGTAAATAACTTAAAGAACTAAAGTATTAGTTTGAAGATTTTGATTTTAATTGTCTACATATTTCTGTCCTTTAAGTAAATAACTAAATGAACAAAAGTAGTTAGAGTATAGCTTTAATTTTAAACTATTAACAAAATGCAGATCATCAAGTAAATAACTTATAGAACAAAAGTAGTTATTTTAGGGTTTTCAATTTTAAACTATTAGCAAAATTCTGATCTTCAAGTAAATAACTTAAAGAACTAAATTATTAGTTAGAAGATTTTGATTTTAAATTGCTTCAAAATTCTTTTCTTGAAGTAAATAACTTATAGAACAAAAGTAGTTATTTTAGGGTTTTCAATTTTAAACTATTAACAAAATTCTGATCTTCAAGTAAATAACTTAAGGAACTAAAGTATTAGTTAGAAGATTTTTATTTTAAATTGCTACAAAATTCTGTTCTTCAAGTAAATAACTTATAGAACAAAAGTAGTTATTTTAGAGTTTTCAATTTTAAACTATTAAGAAAATTCTGATCTTCACGTAAATAACTTATAGAACAGAAGTAGTTGATTTAGAGTTTTTAATTTTAAACTATTAACAAAATTCTGATCTTCAAGTAAATAACTTAAGGAACTAAAGTATTAGTTAGAAGATTTTGATTTTAAATTGCTACAAAATGCTGTTCTTCAAGTAAATAACTTATAGCACAAAAGTAGTTATTTTAGAGTTTTCAATTTTAAACTATTAACAACATTCTGAACTTCAAGTAAATAACTTATAGAACAGAAGTAGTTGATTTAGAGTTTTTAATTTTAAACTATTAACAAAATTCTGATCTTCAAGTAAATAACTTAAGGAACTAAAGTATTAGTTAGAAGATTTTTATTTTAAATTGCTACAAAATTCTGTTCTTCTAGTAAATAACTTATAGAACAAAAGTAGTTATTTTAGAGTTTTCAATTTTAAACTATTAAGAAAATTCTGTTCTTCAAGTAAATAACTTATAGAACAAAAGTAGGTATTTTAGAGTTTTCAATTTTAAACTATTAACAAAATGCAGATCTTTAAGTAAATAACTTATAGAACAAAAATAGTTATTTTAGGGTTTTCAAATTTTAACTATTAACAAAATTCTTATCTTCATGTAAATAACTTATAGAACAGAAGTAGTTAATTTAGAGTTTTTAATTTTAAACTATTAAACAAATTCAGATCTTTAAGTAAATAACTTATAGAACAAAAATAGTTATTTAAGGGTTTTCAATTTTAAACTATTAACAAAATTCTGATCTTCATGTAAATAACTTATAGAACAGAAGTAGTTAATTTAGGGTTTTTAATTTTAAACTATTAACAAAATGCAGATCTTCAAGTAAATAACTTATAGAACAAAAGTTGTTATTTTAGGGTTTTCAATTTTAAACTATTAACAAAATTCTGATCTTCAAGTAAATAACTTAAAGAACTAAAGTATTAGTTTGAAGATTTTGATTTTAAATTGTCTACATATTTCTGTTCTTTAAGTAAATAACTAAAAGAACAATAGTAGTTAGATTATAGCTTTAATTTTAAACTATTAACAAAATGCAAATCTTCAAGTAAATAACTTATAGAACAAAAGTAGTTATTTTAGGGTTTTCAATTTTAAACTATTAACAAAATTCTGATCTTCAAGTAAATAACTTATAGAACAAAAGTAGTTATTTTAGGGTTTTCAATTTTAAACTATTAACAAAATGCAGATCTTCAAGTAAATAACTTATAGAACAAAAGTAGTTATTTTAGAGTTTTCAATTTTAAACTATTAACAAAATTCTGATCTTCAAGTAAATAACTTAAGGAACTAAAGTATTAGTTAGAAGATTTTGATTTTAAACTGCTTCAAAATTCTGTTCTTCAAGTAAATAACTTATAGAACAAAAGTAGTTATTTTAGTGTTTTCAATTTTAAACTATTAACAAAATGCAGATCTTCAAGTAAATAACTTATAGAACAAAAGTAGTTATTTTAGGGTTTTCAATTTTAAACTATTAGCAAAATTCTGATCTTCAAGTAAATAACTTAAAGAACTAAATTATTAGTTAGAAGATTTTGATTTTAAATTGCTTCAAAATTCTTTTCTTCAAGTAAATAACTTATAGAACAAAAGTAGTTATTTTAGGGTTTTCAATTTTAAACTATTAACAAAATTCTGATCTTCAAGTAAATAACTTAAGGAACTAAAGTATTAGTTAGAAGAATTTTATTTTAAATTGCTACAAAATTCTGTTCTTCAAGTAAATAACTTATAGAACAAAAGTAGTTATTTTAGAGTTTTCAATTTTAAACTATTAAGAAAATTCTGATCTTCAAGTAAATAACTTATAGAACAGAAGTAGTTGATTTAGAGTTTTTAATTTTAAACTATTAACAAAATTCTGATCTTCAAGTAAATAACTTAAGGAACTAAAGTATTAGTTAGAAGATTTTGATTTTAAATTGCTACAAAATGCTGTTCTTCAAGTATATAACTTATAGCACAAAAGTAGTTATTTTAGAGTTTTCAATTTTAAACTATTAACAACATTCTGAACTTCAAGTAAATAACTTATAGAACAGAAGTAGTTGATTTAGAGTTTTTAATTTTAAACTATTAACAAAATTCTGATCTTCAAGTAAATAACTTAAGGAACTAAAGTATTAGTTAGAAGATTTTTATTTTAAATTGCTACAAAATTCTGTTCTTCAAGTAAATAACTTATAGAACAAAAGTAGTTATTTTAGAGTTTTCAATTTTAAACTATTAAGAAAATTCTGATCTTCAAGTAAATAACTTATAGTACAGAAGTAGTTAATTTGGAGTTTTTAAATTTAAACTATTAACAAAATGCAAATCTTCAAGTAAATAACTTATAGAATAAAAGTAGTTATTTTAGGGTTTTCAATTTTAAACTATTAACAAAATTCTGATCTTCATGTAAATAACTTATAGAACAGAAGTAGTTAATTTAGAGTTTTTAATTTTAAACTATTAACAAAATGCAGATCTTCAAGTAAATAACTTATAGAACAAAAGTAGTTATCTTAGGGTTTTCAATTTTAAACTATTAACAAAATTCTGATCTTCAAGTAAATAACTTAAGGAACTAAAGTATTAGTTAGAAGATTTTTAATTTAAAGTGCTACAAAATTCTGTTCTTCAAGTAAATAACTTATAGAACAAAAGTAGGTATTTTATTTTTTTGCAATTTTAAACTATTAACAAAATGCAGATCTTTAAGTAAATAACTTATAGAACAAAAATAGTTATTTTAGGGTTTTCAATTTTTAACTATTAACAAAATTCTGATCTTCATGTAAATAACTTATAGAACAGAAGTAGTTAATTTAGAGTTTTTAATTTTAAACTATTAAACAAATTCAGATCTTTAAGTAAATAACTTATAGAACAAAAATAGTTATTTTAGGGTTTTCAATTTTAAACTATTAACAAAATTCTGATCCTCATGTAAATAACTTATAGAACAGAAGTAGTTAATTTAGGGTTTTTAATTTTAAACTATTAACAAAATGCAGATCTTCAAGTAAATAACTTATAGAACAAAAGTTGTTATTTTAGGGTTTTCAATTTTAAACTATTAACAAAATTCTGATCTTCAAGTAAATAACTTAAAGAACTAAAGTATTAGTTTGAAGATATTGATTTTAAATTGTCTACATATTTCTGTTCTTTAAGTAAATAACTAAAAGAACAATAGTAGTTAGATTATAGCTTTAATTTTAAACTATTAACAAAATGCAAATCTTCAAGTAAATAACTTATAGAACAAAAGTAGTTTTTTTAGGGTTTTCAATTTTAAACTATTAACAAAATTCTGATCTTCAAGTAAATAACTTATAGAACAAAAGTAGTTATTTTAGGGTTTTCAATTTTAAACTATTAACAAAATGCAGATCTTCAAGTAAATAACTTATAGAACAAAAGTAGTTATTTTAGAGTTTTCAATTTTAAACTATTAACAAAATTCTGATCTTCAAGTAAATAACTTAAGGAACTAAAGTATTAGTTAGAAGATTTTGATTTTAAACTGCTTCAAAATTCTGTTCTTCAAGTAAATAACTTATAGAACAAAAGTAGTTATTTTAGTGTTTTCAATTTTAAACTATTAACAAAATTCTGATCTTCAAGTAAATAACTTAAAGAACTAAAGTATTAGTTTGAAGATTTTGATTTTAATTGTCTACATATTTCTGTCCTTTAAGTAAATAACTAAATGAACAAAAGTAGTTAGAGTATAGCTTTAATTTTAAACTATTAACAAAATGCAGATCTTCAAGTAAATAACTTATAGAACAAAAGTAGTTATTTTAGGGTTTTCAATTTTAAACTATTAGCAAAATTCTGATCTTCAAGTAAATAACTTAAAGAACTAAATTATTAGTTAGAAGATTTTGATTTTAAATTGCTTCAAAATTCTTTTCTTCAAGTAAATAACTTATAGAACAAAAGTAGCTATTTTAGGGTTTTCAATTTTAAACTATTAACAAAATTCTGATCTTCAAGTAAATAACTTAAGGAACTAAAGTATTAGTTAGAAGATTTTTATTTTAAATTGCTACAAAATTCTGTTCTTCAAGTAAATAACTTATAGAACAAAAGTAGTTATTTTAGAGTTTTCAATTTTAAACTATTAAGAAAATTCTGATCTTCAAGTAAATAACTTATAGAACAGAAGTAGTTGATTTAGAGTTTTTAATTTTAAACTATTAACAAAATTCTGATCTTCAAGTAAATAACTTAAGGAACTAAAGTATTAGTTAGAAGATTTTGATTTTAAATTGCTACAAAATGCTGTTCTTCAAGTATATAACTTATAGCACAAAAGTAGTTATTTTAGAGTTTTCAATTTTAAACTATTAACAACATTCTGAACTTCAAGTAAATAACTTATAGAACAGAAGTAGTTGATTTAGAGTTTTTAATTTTAAACTATTAACAAAATTCTGATCTTCAAGTAAATAACTTAAGGAACTAAAGTATTAGTTAGAAGATTTTTATTTTTAATTGCTACAAAATTCTGTTCTTCAAGTAAATAACTTATAGAACAAAAGTAGTTATTTTAGAGTTTTCAATTTTAAACTATTAAGAAAATTCTGATCTTCAAGTAAATAACTTATAGTACAGAAGTAGTTAATTTGGAGTTTTTAAATTTAAACTATTAACAAAATGCAAATCTTCAAGTAAATAACTTATAGAATAAAAGTAGTTATTTTAGGGTTTTCAATTTTAAACTATTAACAAAATTCTGATCTTCATGTAAATAACTTATAGAACAGAAGTAGTTAATTTAGAGTTTTTAATTTTAAACTATTAACAAAATGCAGATCTTCAAGTAAATAACTTATAGAACAAAAGTAGTTATTTTAGGGTTATCAATTTTAAACTATTAACAAAATTCTGATCTTCAAGTAAATAACTTAAGGAACTAAAGTATTAGTTAGAAGATTTTTATTTTAAAGTGCTACAAAATTCTGTTCTTCAAGTAAATAACTTATAGAACAAAAGTAGGTATTTTAGAGTTTTCAATTTTAAACTATTAACAAAATGCAGATCTTTAAGTAAATAACTTATAGAACAAAAATAGTTATTTTAGGGTTTTCAATTTTTAACTATTAACAAAATTCTGATCTTCATGTAAATAACTTATAGAACAGAAGTAGTTAATTTAGAGTTTTTAATTTTAAACTATTAAACAAATTCAGATCTTTAAGTAAATAACTTATAGAACAAAAATAGTTATTTTAGGGTTTTCAATTTTAATCTATTAACAAAATTCTGATCTTCATGTAAATAACTTATAGAACAGAAGTAGTTAATTTAGGGTTTTTAATTTTAAACTATTAACAAAATGCAGATCTTCAAGTAAATAACTTATAGAACAAAAGTTGTTATTTTAGGGTTTTCAATTTTAAACTATTAACAAAATTCTGATCTTCAAGTAAATAACTTAAAGAACTAAAGTATTAGTTTGAAGATTTTGATTTTAAATTGTCTACATATTTCTGTTCTTTAAGTAAATAACTAAAAGAACAATAGTAGTTAGATTATAGCTTTAATTTTAAACTATTAACAAAATGCAAATCTTCAAGTAAATAACTTATAGAACAAAAGTAGTTATTTTAGGGTTTTCAATTTTAAACTATTAACAAAATTCTGATCTTCAAGTAAATAACTTATAGAACAAAAGTAGTTATTTTAGGGTTTTCAATTTTAAACTATTAACAAAATGCAGATCTTCAAGTAAATAACTTATAGAACAAAAGTAGTTATTTTAGGGTTCTCAATTTTAAACTATTAACAAAATTCTGATCTTCAAGTAAATAACTTAAGGAACTAAAGTATTAGTTAGAAGATTTTGATTTTATACTGCTTCAAAATTCTGTTCTTCAAGTAAATAACTTATAGAACAAAAGTAGTTATTTTAGGGTTTTCAATTTTAAACTATTAACAAAATTCTGATCTTCAAGTAAATAACTTAAAGAACTAAAGTATTAGTTTGAAGATTTCGATTTTAAATTGTCTACAAATTTCTGTTCTTTAAGTAAATAACTAATAGAACAAAAGTAGTTAGTTTATAGCTTTAATTTTAAACTATTAACAAAATAGTGATTTTCAAGTAAATAACTTATAGAACAAAAGTAGTTATTTTATAGCTTTAATTTTAAACTATTAACAAAATAGTGATTTTCAAGTAAATAACTAATAGAACAAAAGTAGTTAGTTTATAGCTTTAATTTTAAACTATTAACAAAATAGTGATTTTCAAGTAAATAACTTATAGAACAAAAATACTTATTTTAGGGTTTTCAATTTTAAACTATTAGCAAAATTCTGATCTTCAAGTAAATAACTTAAAGAACTAAAGTATTAGTTAGAAGATTTCGATTTTAAATTGCTACAAAATTCTGTTCTTCAAGTAAATAACTTATAGAACAAAAGTAGCTATTTTAGAGTTTTCAATTTTAAACTATTAACAAAATTCTGATCTTCAAGTAAATAACTTATAGAACAGAAGTAGTTAATTTAGAGTTTTTAATTTTAAACTATTAACAAAATGCAGATCTTCAAGTAAATAACTTATAGAACAAAAGTAGTTATTTTAGGGTTTTCAATTTTAAACTATTAACAAAATTCTGATCTTCATGTAAATAACTTATAGAACAGAAGTAGTTAATTTAGAGTTTTTAATTTTAAACTATTAAGAAAATTCTGATCTTCAAGTAAATAACTTATAGTACAGAAGTAGTTAATTTGGAGTTTTTAAATTTAAACTATTAACAAAATGCAAATCTTCAAGTAAATAACTTATAGAATAAAAGTAGTTATTTTAGGGTTTTCAATTTTAAACTATTAACAAAATTCTGATCTTCATGTAAATAACTTATAGAACAGAAGTAGTTAATTTAGAGTTTTTAACTTTAAACTATTAACAAAATGCAGATCTTCAAGTAAATAACTTATAGAACAAAAGTAGTTATTTTAGGGTTTTCAATTTTAAACTATTAACAAAATTCTGATCTTCAAGTAAATAACTTAAGGAACTAAAGTATTAGTTAGAAGATTTTTATTTTAAAGTGCTACAAAATTCTGTTCTTCAAGTAAATAACTTATAGAACAAAAGTAGGTATTTTAGAGTTTTCAATTTTAAACTATTAACAAAATGCAGATCTTTAAGTAAATAACTTATAGAACAAAAATAGTTATTTTAGGGTTTTCAATTTTTAACTATTAACAAAATTCTGATCTTCATGTAAATAACTTATAGAACAGAAGTAGTTAGTTTAGAGTTTTTAATTTTAAACTATTAAACAAATTCAGATCTTTAAGTAAATAACTTATAGAACAAAAATAGTTATTTTAGGGTTTTCAATTTTAAACTATTAACAAAATTCTGATCTTCATGTAAATAACTTATAGAACAGAAGTAGTTAATTTAGGGTTTTTAATTTTAAACTATTAACAAAATGCAGATCTTCAAGTAAATAACTTATAGAACAAAAGTTGTTATTTTAGGGTTTTCAATTTTAAACTATTAACAAAATTCTGATCTTCAAGTAAATAACTTAAAGAACTAAAGTATTAGTTTGAAGATTTTGATTTTAAATTGTCTACATATTTCTGTTCTTTAAGTAAATAACTAAAAGAACAATAGTAGTTAGATTATAGCTTTAATTTTAAACTATTAACAAAATGCAAATCTTCAAGTAAATAACTTATAGAACAAAAGTAGTTATTTTAGGGTTTTCAATTTTAAACTATTAACAAAATTCTGATCTTCAAGTAAATAACTTATAGAACAAAAGTAGTTATTTTAGGGTTTTCAATTTTAAACTATTAACAAAATGCAGATCTTCAAGTAAATAACTTATAGAACAAAAGTAGTTATTTTAGGGTTTTCAATTTTAAACTATTAACAAAATTCTGATCTTCAAGTAAATAACTTAAGGAACTAAAGTATTAGTTAGAAGATTTTGATTTTAAACTGCTTCAAAATTCTGTTCTTCAAGTAAATAACTTATAGAACAAAAGTAGTTATTTTAGGGTTTTCAATTTTAAACTATTAACAAAATTCTGATCTTCAAGTAAATAACTTAAAGAACTAAAGTATTAGTTTGAAGATTTCGATTTTAAATTGTCTACAAATTTCTGTACTTTAAGTAAATAACTAATAGAACAAAAGTAGTTAGTTTATAGCTTTAATTTTAAACTATTAACAAAATAGTGATTTTCAAGTAAATAACTTGTAGAACAAAAGTAGTTATTTTATAGCTTTAATTTTAAACTATTAACAAAATAGTGATTTTCAAGTAAATAACTAATAGAACAAAAGTAGTTAGTTTATAGCTTTAATTATAAACTATTAACAAAATAGTGATTTTCAAGTAAATAACTTATAGAACAAAAATACTTATTTTAGGGTTTTCAATTTTAAACTATTAGCAAAATTCTGATCTTCAAGTAAATAACTTAAAGAACTAAAGTATTAGTTAGAAGATTTTGATTTTAAATTGCTACAAAATTCTGCTCTTCAAGTAAATAACTTATAGAACAAAAGTAGCTATTTTAGAGTTTTCAATTTTAAACTATTAACAAAATTCTGATCTTCAAGTAAATAACTTATAGAACAGAAGTAGTTAATTTAGAGTTTTTAATTTTAAACTATTAACAAAATGCAGATCTTCAAGTAAATAACTTATAGAACAAAAGTAGTTATTTTAGGGTTTTCAATTTTAAACTATTAATAAAATTCTGGTCTTCATGTAAATAACTTATAGAACAGAAGTAGTTAATTTAGAGTTTTTAATTTTAAACTATTAACTAAATACAGATCTTCAAGTAAATAACTTAAGGAACTAAAGTATTAGTTAGAAGATTTTAATTTAAAATTGCTACAAAATTCTTTTCTTCAAGTAAATAACTTATAGAAAAGAAGTAGTTAATTTAGAGTTTTTAATTTTAAACTATTAACAAAATGCAGATCTTCAAGTAAATAACTTATAGAACAAACGTAGTTATTTTAGTATTTTCAATTTTGAACTATTAACAAAATTCTGATCTTCAAGTAAATAACTTAAAGAACTAAAGTATTAGTTTGAAGATTTTGATTTTAAATTGTCTACATATTTCTGTTCTTTAAGTAAATAACTAAAGGAACAAAAGTAGTTAGAGTATAGCTTTAATTTTAAACTATTAACAAAATGCAGATCTTCAAGTAAATAACTTATAGAACAAAAGTAGTTATTTTAGGGTTTTCAATTTTAAACTATTAGCAAAATTCTGATCTTCAAGTAAATAACTTAAAGAACTAAATTATTAGTTAGAAGATTTTTATTTTAAATTGCTACAAAATTCTGTTCTTCAAGTACATAACTTATAGAACAAAAGTAGTTATTTTAGAGTTTTCAATTTTAAACTATAAAGAAAATTCTGATCTTCAAGTAAATAACTTATAGAACAGAAGTAGTTAATTTAGAGTTTTTAAATTTAAACTATTAACAAAATGCAAATCTTCAAGTAAATAACTTATAGAATAAAAGTAGTTATTTAAGGTTTTCAATTTTAAACTATTAACAAAATTCTGATCTTCATGTAAATAACTTATAGAACAGAAGTAGTTAATTTAGAGTTTTTAATTTTAAACTATTAACAAAATGCAGATCTTCAAGTAAATAACTTATAGAACAAAAGTAGTTATTTTAGGGTTTTCAATTTTAAGCTATTAACAAAATTCTGATCTTCAAGTAAATAACTTAAGGAACTAAAGTATTAGTTAGAAGATTTTTATTTTAAAGTGCTACAAAATTCTGTTCTTCAAGTAAATAACTTATAGAACAAAAGTAGGTATTTTAGAGTTTTCAATTTTAAACTATTAACAAAATGCAGATCTTTAAGTAAATAACTTATAGAACAAAAATAGTTATTTTAGGGTTTTCAATTTTAAACTATTAACAAAATTCTGATCTTCATGTAAATAAGTTATAGATCAGAAGTAGTTAATTTAGAGTTTTTAATTTTAAACTATTAACAAAATTCAGATCTTTAAGTAAATAACTTATAGAACAATAATAGTTATTTTAGGGTTTTCAATTTTAAACTATTAACAAAATTCTGATCTTCATGTAAATAACTTATAGAACAGAAGTAGTTAATTTAGGGTTTTTAATTTTAAACTATTAACAAAATGCAGATCTTCAAGTAAATAACTTATAGAAAAAAAGTAGTTATTTTAGGGTTTTCAATTTTAAACTATTAACAAAATTCTGATCTTCAAGTAAATAACTTAAAGAACTAAAGTATTAGTTTGAAGATTTGGATTTTAAATTGTCTACATATTTCTGTTCTTTAAGTAAATAACTAAAAGAACAATAGTAGTTAGATTATAGCTTTAATTTTAAACTATTAACAATATGCAAATCTTCTAGTAAATAACTTATAGAACAAAAGTAGTTATTTTAGGGTTTTCAATTTTAAACTATTAACAAAATTCTGATCTTCAAGTAAATAACTAATAGAACAAAAGTAGTTATTTTAGGGTTTTCAATTTTAAACTATTAACAAAATGCAGATCTTCAAGTAAATAACTTATAGAACAAAAGTAGTTATTTTAGGGTTTTCAATTTTAAACTATTAACAAAATTCTGATCTTCAAGTAAATAACTTAAGGAACTAAAGTATTAGTTAGAAGATTTTGATTTAAAACTGCTTCAAAATTCTGTTCTTCAAGTAAATAACTTATAGAACAAAAGTAGTTATTTTAGGGTTTTCAATTTTAAACTATTAACAAAATTCTGATCTTCAAGTTAATAACTTAAAGAACTAAAGTATTAGATTGAAGATTTCGATTTTAAATTGTCTACAAATTTCTGTTCTTTAAGTAAATAACTAATAGAACAAAAGTAGTTAGTTTATAGCTTTAATTTTAAACTATTAACAAAATAGTGATTTTCAAGTAAATAACTTATAGACCAGAAGTAGTTAATTTAGAGTTTTTAATTTTAAACTATTAAAAAAATGCTGATCTTCAAGTAAGTAACTTATAGAACAGAAGTAGTTAATTTAGAGTTTTTAATTTTAAACTATTAACAAAATGCAGATCTTCAAGTAAATAACTTATAGAACAAAAGTAGTTATTTTAGGGTTTTCAATTTTAAACTATTAATAAAATTCTGGTCTTCATGTAAATAACTTATAGAACTAAAGTAGCTATTTTAGAGTTTTCAATTTTAAACGATTAACAAAATTCTGATCTTCAAGTAAATAACTTATAGAACAGAAGTAGTTAATTTAGAGTTTTTAATTTTAAACTATTAACAAAATGCAGATCTTCAAGTAAATAACTTATAGAACAAAAGTAGTTATTTTAGGGTTTTCAATTTTAAACTATTAATAAAATTCTGGTCTTCATGTAAATAACTTATAGAACAGAAGTAGTTAATTTAGAGTTTTTAATTTTAAACTATTAACTAAATACAGATCTTCAAGTAAATAACTTAGAGAACAAAAGTCGTTATTTTAGGGTTTTCAATTTTAAACTATTAACAAAATTCTGATCTTTAAGTAAATAACTTAAGGAACTAAAGTATTAGTTAGAAGATTTTAATTTAAAATTGCTACAAAATTCTTTTCTTCAAGTAAATAACTTATAGAAAAGAAGTAGTTAATTTAGAGTTTTTAATTTTAAACTATTAACAAAATGCAGATCTTCAAGTAAATAACTTATAGAACAAACGTAGTTATTTTAGTATTTTCAATTTTGAACTATTAACAAAATTCTGATCTTCAAGTAAATAACTTAAAGAACTAAAGTATTAGTTTGAAGATTTTGATTTTAAATTGTCTACATATTTCTGTTCTTTAAGTAAATAACTAAAGGAACAAAAGTAGTTAGAGTATAGCTTTAATTTTAAACTATTAACAAAATGCAGATCTTCAAGTAAATAACTTATAGAACAAAAGTAGTTATTTTAGGGTTTTCAATTTTAAACTATTAGCAAAATTCTGATCTTCAAGTAAATAACTTAAAGAACTAAATTATTAGTTAGAAGATTTTTATTTTAAATTGCTACAAAATTCTGTTCTTCAAGTACATAACTTATAGAACAAAAGTAGTTATTTTAGAGTTTTCAATTTTAAACTATAAAGAAAATTCTGATCTTCAAGTAAATAACTTATAGAACAGAAGTAGTTAATTTAGAGTTTTTAAATTTAAACTATTAACAAAATGCAAATCTTCAAGTAAATAACTTATAGAATAAAAGTAGTTATTTTAGGTTTTCAATTTTAAACTATTAACAAAATTCTGATCTTCATGTAAATAACTTATAGAACAGAAGTAGTTAATTTAGAGTTTTTAATTTTAAACTATTAACAAAATGCAGATCTTCAAGTAAATAACTTATAGAACAAAAGTAGTTATTTTAGGGTTTTCAATTTTAAACTATTAACAAAATTCTGATCTTCAAGTAAATAACTTAAGGAACTAAAGTATTAGTTAGAAGATTTTGATTTAAAACTGCTTCAAAATTCTGTTCTTCAAGTAAATAACTTATAGAACAAAAGTAGTTATTTTAGGGTTTTCAATTTTAAACTATTAACAAAATTCTGATCTTCAAGTTAATAACTTAAAGAACTAAAGTATTAGATTGAAGATTTCGATTTTAAATTGTCTACAAATTTCTGTTCTTTAAGTAAATAACTAATAGAACAAAAGTAGTTAGTTTATAGCTTTAATTTTAAACTATTAACAAAATAGTGATTTTCAAGTAAATAACTTATAGACCAGAAGTAGTTAATTTAGAGTTTTTAATTTTAAACTATTAAAAAAATGCTGATCTTCAAGTAAGTAACTTATAGAACAGAAGTAGTTAATTTAGAGTTTTTAATTTTAAACTATTAACAAAATGCAGATCTTCAAGTAAATAACTTATAGAACAAAAGTAGTTATTTTAGGGTTTTCAATTTTAAACTATTAATAAAATTCTGGTCTTCATGTAAATAACTTATAGAACTAAAGTAGCTATTTTAGAGTTTTCAATTTTAAACGATTAACAAAATTCTGATCTTCAAGTAAATAACTTATAGAACAGAAGTAGTTAATTTAGAGTTTTTAATTTTAAACTATTAACAAAATGCAGATCTTCAAGTAAATAACTTATAGAACAAAAGTAGTTATTTTAGGGTTTTCAATTTTAAACTATTAATAAAATTCTGGTCTTCATGTAAATAACTTATAGAACAGAAGTAGTTAATTTAGAGTTTTTAATTTTAAACTATTAACTAAATACAGATCTTCAAGTAAATAACTTAGAGAACAAAAGTCGTTATTTTAGGGTTTTCAATTTTAAACTATTAACAAAATTCTGATCTTTAAGTAAATAACTTAAGGAACTAAAGTATTAGTTAGAAGATTTTAATTTAAAATTGCTACAAAATTCTTTTCTTCAAGTAAATAACTTATAGAAAAGAAGTAGTTAATTTAGAGTTTTTAATTTTAAACTATTAACAAAATGCAGATCTTCAAGTAAATAACTTATAGAACAAACGTAGTTATTTTAGTATTTTCAATTTTGAACTATTAACAAAATTCTGATCTTCAAGTAAATAACTTAAAGAACTAAAGTATTAGTTTGAAGATTTTGATTTTAAATTGTCTACATATTTCTGTTCTTTAAGTAAATAACTAAAGGAACAAAAGTAGTTAGAGTATAGCTTTAATTTTAAACTATTAACAAAATGCAGATCTTCAAGTAAATAACTTATAGAACAAAAGTAGTTATTTTAGAGTTTTTAATTTTAAACTATTAACAAAATGCAGATCTTCAAGTAAACAACTTATAGAACAAAAATAGTTATTTTAGGGTTTTCAATTTTAAACTATTAACAAAATTCTGATCTTCATGTAAATATCTTATAGAACAGAAGTAGTTAATTTAGAGTTTTTAATTTTAAACTATTAACAAAATTCAGATCTTCAAGTAAATAACTTATAGAACAAAAGTAGTTATTTTAGGGTTTTCAATTTTAAACTATTAACAAAATTCTGCACTTCAAGTAAATAACTTAAGGAACTAAAGTATTAGTTAGAAGATTTTGATTTTAAATTGCTACAAAATGCTGTTCTTCAAGTAAATAACTTATAGCACAAAAGTAGTTATTTTAGAGTTTTCAATTTTAAACTATTAACAACATTCTGAACTTCAAGTATATAACTTATAGAACAGAAGTAGTTGATTTAGAGTTTTTAATTTTAAACTATTAACAAAATGCAGATCTTCAAGTAAATAACTTATAGAATAAAAGTAGTTATTTTAGGGTTTTCAATTTTAAACTATTAACAAAATTCTGATCTTCAAGTAAATAACTAATAGAACAGAAGTAGTTAATTTAGAGTTTTCAATTTTAAACTATTAACAAAATTCTGATCTTTAAGTAAATAACTTATAGAACAGAAGTAGTTAATTTAGAGTTTTTAATTTTAAACTATTAACAAAATCCAGATCTTCAAGTAAATAACTTATAGAACAAACGTAGTTATTTTAATATTTTCAATTTTGAACTATTAACAAAATTCTGATCTTCAAGTAAATAACTAAAAGAACAAAAGTAGTTAGATTATAGCTTTAATTTTAAACTATTAACAAAATGCAGATCTTCAAGTAAATAACTTATAGAACAAAAGTAGTTATTTTAGGGTTTTCAATTTTAAACTATTAGCAAAATTCTGATCTTCAAGTAAATAACTTAAAGAACTAAAGTATTAGTTTGAAGATTTCGATTTTAAATTGTCTACAAATTTCTGTTCTATAAGTAAATAACTAAAAGGACAATAGTAGTTAGTTTATAGCTTTAATTTTAAACTATTATCAAAATGCTGATTTTCAAGTAAATAACTTATAGACCAGAAGTAGTTAATTTAGAGTTTTTAATTTTAAAATATTAACAAAATGCAGATCTTCAAGTTAATAACTTATAGAACAAAAGTAGTTATTTTAGGGTTTTCAATTTTAAACTATTAACAAAATTCTGATCTTCAAGTAAATAACTTACAGACCAGAAGTAGTTAATTTATAGTTTTTAACTTTAAACTATTAACAAAATTCTGATCTTCATGTAAATAACTTATAGAACAGAAGTAGTTAATTTAGAGTTTTTAATTTTAACTATTAACAAAATGCAGATCTACAAGTAAATAACTTATAGAACAAACGTAGTTATTTTAGTATTTTCAATTTTGAACTATTAACAAAATTCTGATCTTCTAGTAAATAACTTAAAGAACTAAAGTATTAATTTGAAGATTTCGATTTAAAATTGTCTACAAATTTCTGTTCTTTAAGTAAATAACTAAAAGAACAAAAGTAGTTAGTTTATAGCTTTAATTTTAATGCTGATCTTCAAGTAAATAACTTATAGAACAGAAGTAGTTAATTCAGAGTTTTTAATTTTAAACTATTAACAAAATGCAGATCTTCAAGTAAACAACTTATAGAACAAAAGTAGTTATTTTAGGGTTTTCAATTTTAAACTATTAACAAAATTCTGATCTTCAAGTAAATAACTTATAGAACAGAAGTAGTTAATTTAGAGCTTTTAATTTTAAACTATTAACAAAATGCAGATCTTCAAGTAAATAACATATAGAACAAAAGTAGTTATTTTAGGGTTTTCAATTTTAAACTATTAACAACATTTTGATCTTCAAGTAAATAACTTATAGAACTGAAGTAGTTAATTTAGAGTTTTTAATTTTAAACTATTAACAAAATGCAGATCTTCAAGTAAATAACTTATAGAACAAAAATAGTTATTTTAGGGTTTTCAATTTAAAACTATTAACAAATTTCTGATCTTCAAGTAAATATCTTATAAAACAGAAGTAGATAATTTAGAGTTTTAAATTTTAAACTATTAACAAAATGCAGATCTTCAAGTAATTAACTTATAGAACAGAAGTAGTTAATTTAGAGTTTTTAATTTTAAACTATTAACAAAATGCAGATCTTCAAGTAAATAACTTATAGAACAGAAGTAGTTAATTTAGAGTTTTCAATTTTAAACTATTAACAAAAAGCAGATCTTCAAGTAAATAACTTATAGAACAAAATTAGTTATTTTAGGGTTTTTAATTTTAAACTATTAACAAAATTCTGATCTTCAAGTAAATAACTTATAGAACTGAAGTAGTTAATTTAGAGTTTTTAATTTTAAACTATTAACAAAATGCAGATCTTCAAGTAAACAACTTACAGAACAAAAATAGTTATTTTAGGGTTTTCAATTTTAAACTATTAACAAAATTCTGATCTTCATGTAAATAACTTATAGAACAGAAGTAGTTAATTTAGAGTTTTTAATTTTAAACTATTAACAAAATGCAGATCTTCAAGTAAATAACTTATAGAACAAAAGTAATTATTTTAGGGTTTTCAATTTTAAACTATTAACAAAATTCTGATCTTCAAGTAAATAACTTAAGAAACTAAAGTATTAGTTAGAAGATTTTGATTTTAAATTGCTACAAAATTCTGTTCTTCGTAAATAACTTATAGAACAAAAGTAGTTATTTTAGGATTTTCAATTTTAAACTATTAACAAAATTCTGATCTTCAAGTAAATAACTTAAGGAACTAAAGTATTAGTTAGAAGATTTTTATTTTAAATTGCTACAAAATTCTGTTCTTCAAGTAAATAACTTATAGAACAAAAATAGTTATTTTAGGGTTTTCAATTTTAAACTATTAACAAAATTCTGATCTTCATGTAAATAACTTATAGAACAGAAGTAGTTAATTTAGAGTTTTTAATTTTAAACTATTAACAAAATTCAGATCTTTAAGTAAATAACTTATAGAACAAAAATAGTTATTTTAGGGTTTTCAATTTTAAACTATTAACAAAATTCTGATCTTCATGTAAATAACTTATAGAACAAACGTAGTTATTTTAGTATTTTCAATTTTGAACTATTAACAAAATTCTGATCTTCAAGTAAATAACTTAAAGAACTAATGTATTAGTTTGAAGATTTTGATTTTAAATTGTCTACATATTTCTGTTCTTTAAGTAAATAACTAAAAGAACAAAAGTAGTTAGATTATAGCTTTAATTTTAAACTATTAACAAAATGCAGATCTTCAAGTAAATAACTTATAGAACAAAAGTAGTTATTTTAGGGTTTTCAATTTTAAACTATTAGCAAAATTCTGATCTTCAAGTAAATAACTTAAAGAACTAAAGTATTAGTTTGAAGATTTCGATTTTAAATTGTCTACAAATTTCTGTTCTATAAGTAAATAACTAAAAGGACAATAGTAGTTAGTTTATAGCTTTAATTTTAAACTATTAACAAAATGCTTATTTTCAAGTAAATAACTTATAGACCAGAAGTAGTTAATTTAGAGTTTTTAATTTTAAAATATTAACAAAATGCAGATCTTCAAGTTAATAACTTATAGAACAAAAGTAGTTATTTTAGGGTTTTCAATTTTAAACTATTAACAAAATTCTGATCTTTAAGTAAATAACTTACAGACCAGAAGTAGTTAATTTATAGTTTTTAATTTTAAACTATTAACAAAATTCTGATCTTCATGTAAATAACTTATAGAACAGAAGTAGTTAATTTAGAGTTTTTAATTTTAAACTATTAACAAAATGCAGATCTTCAAGTAAATAGCTTATAGAACAAACGTAGTTATTTTAGTATTTTCAATTTTGAACTATTACCAAAATTCTGATCTTCTAGTAAATAACTTAAAGAACTAAAGTATTAGTTTGAAGATTTTGATTTTAAATTGTCTACATATTTCTCTTCTTTAAGTAAATAACTAAAAGAACAAAAGTAGTTAGAGTATAGCTTTAATTTTAAACTATTAACAAAATGCAGATCTTCAAGTAAATAACTTAAAGAACTAAATTATTAGTTAGAAGATTTTGATTTTAAATTGCTTCAAAATTCTTTTCTTCAAGTAAATAACTTATAGAACAAAAGTAGTTATTTTAGGGTTTTCAATTTTAAACTATTAATAAAATTCTGATCTTTAAGTAAATGACTTAAGGAACTAAGGTATTAGTTAGAAGATTTTAATTTTAAATTGCTACAAAATTCTGTTCTTCAAGTAAATAACTTATAGAACAAAAGTAGCTATTTTAGAGTTTTCAAATATAAACTATTAACAAAATTCTGATCTTCAAGTAAATAACTTATAGAACAGAAGTAGTTAATTTAGAGTTTTTAATTTTAAACCATAAACAAAATGCAGATCTTCAAGTAAATAACTTATAGAACAAAAATAGGTATTTAAGGTTTTCAATTTTAAACTATTAACAAAATTCTGATCTTCAAGTAAATAACTTAAAGAACTAAAGTATTTGTTTGAAGATTTCGATTTTAAATTGTCTACAAATTTCTGTTCTTTAAGTAAATAATTAAAAGAACAAATGTAGTTAGTTTATAGCTTTAATTTTAAACTATTAACAATATACTGATTTACAAGTAAAAACTTATAGACCAGAAGTAGTTAATTTAGAGTTTTTAATTTGTAACTATTAACAAAATGCTGATCTTCAAGTAAATAACTTATAGAACAGAAGTAGTTAATTTAGAGTTTTTAATTTTAAACTATTAACAAAATGCAGATCTTCAAGTAAATAACTTATAGAACAAAAGTAGTTATTTTAGGGTTTTCAATTTTAAACTATTAACAAAATGCTGATCTTCATGTAAATAACTTAAAGAACAGAAGTAGTTAATTTAGAGTTTTTAATTTTAACCTATTAACAAAATCCAGATCTTCAAGTAAATAACTTATAGAACAAACGTAGTTATTTTAGTATTTTCAATTTTGAACTATTAACAAAATTCTGATCTTTATGTAAATAACTTATAGAACAGAAGTAGTTAATTTAGAGTTTTTAATTTTAAACTATTAACTAAATGCAGATCTTCAAGTAAATAACTTAGAGAACAAAAGTCGTTATTTTAGGGTTTTCAATTTTAAACTATTAACAAAATTCTGATCTTCATGTAAATAACTTATAGAACAGAAGTAGTTAATTTAGAGTTTTTAATTTTAAACTATTAACAAAATGCAGATCTTCAAGTAAATAACTTATAGAACAAAAGTAGTTATTTTAGGGTTTTCAATTTTAAACTATTAACAAAATTCTGATCTTTATGTAAATAACTTATAGAACAGAAGTAGTTAATTTAGAGTTTTTAATTTTAAACTATTAACTAAATGCAGATCTTCAAGTAAATAACTTAGAGAACAAAAGTCGTTATTTTAGGGTTTTCAATTTTAAACTATTAACAAAATTCTGATCTTTAAGTAAATAACTTACAGACCAGAAGTAGTTAATTTATAGTTTTTAATTTTAAACTATTAACAAAATTCTGATCTTCATGTAAATAACTTATAGAACAGAAGTAGTTAATTTAGAGTTTTTAATTTTAAACTATTAACAAAATGCAGATCTTCAAGTAAATAGCTTATAGAACAAACGTAGTTATTTTAGTATTTTCAATTTTGAACTATTAACAAAAACTGATCTTCTAGTAAATAACTTAAAGAACTAAAGTATTAGTTTGAAGATTTTGATTTTAAATTGTCTACATATTTCTCTTCTTTAAGTAAATAACTAAAAGAACAAAAGTAGTTAGAGTATAGCTTTAATTTTAAACTATTAACAAAATGCAGATCTTCAAGTAAATAGCTTATAGAACAAACGTAGTTATTTTAGGGTTTTCAATTTTAAACTATTAACAAAATTCTGATCTTTAAGTAAATAACTTAAAGAACTAAAGTATTAGTTTGAAGATTTTGATTTTAAATTGTCTACATATTTCTGTTCCTTAAGTAAATAACTAAAGGAACAAAAGTAGTTAGAGTATAGCTTTAATTTTAAACTATCAACAAAATGCAGATCTTCAAGTAAATAACTTATAGAACAAAAGTAGTTATTTTAGGGTTTTCAATTTTAAAGTATTAGCAAAATTCTGATCTTCAAGTAAATAACTTAGGGCCGGTTGTTCAGTTGCAGGTTAACCCAAATATTTTTGGGTTAACCTTAAAAATATGGGTTAACCTATATTTTTTAGTTTAACCACGAACTAGTTTTTCAGTGCAATGTTAGTGGGCGTGGTTTATTTCTATGTGTTTTATGACAAGTGAATTAAAAAGTTTAGGTTAACTTAAATTTGAATGTCAATTTAATTATTGTTAAACGAAAAATTAACCGTGCTTCTATTGTTGGGTTAAACTAAATAGTTTATTTTATTATTATTTAATTAGATATGTGTTGTAGTTATAATAACATGGAGAAGAGCACAAGATGCAAAAATTTTACAACCGGCGAAATTAATTTGCTGACAACATTAGTTTCAAAATATAAAAGCATTGTAGAATGCAAGAAATCTGGTGTTGTCAGCAACAAGCAGAAAAATTTGGCTTGGGAGAAACTGGCCAAAGAATTCAATGCAACAAATGCCATCCCCGAGTCACAGCGATCTGCCAAGGTATTAAAAGAGAAATGGTGCAATATAAAGAAGATTGCTGTGAAAAATTATGCGCGCGACAAAAAATACCAAAGTGGTACCGGAGGGGGGCCACATGTAGCCCCAAGCACAACACCCGCTGACATTTCAGTACAAAACATTCTGGCTGAAAGAATGACAGGTTTAGTTTCGGAGTGTGACAGTGACTTGGGTGTCGTAATTGAAAATAATGAGCTTGGTATGTAGAATAAAAAAAAGTGCCAAACTTGATTTATTATTTACAGAAACTATGATGGAAGGTGCCAGTGAAGACGAACATGAAGATAACATGTTGTCTTCTAATGTGTTTATAGCGGAAGGTATTTAAAGCAAACTCAAAATAATAATTATATGATTTGTTTTCACGAAGTTAATAATAAAATTGTTCAATAAATGTAGAAAAACGAAGTACATTTATTGAACAATTTCAAAATAAAAATTTATTTCTGATTATTATCAATTTTGTTTAGAAAGCATAGATGGTCCTTCAACGCACAACATTGAAGTAATTACGGGTATGATTATTGTACAAAATAATTATAATAACTACTGAAAATAATGCATTACCTAATTGATTTTAGATTGGTCAGATTACACACCAAGTATGCTGAAATCTCCAGTATCTGAAAAAATCAGAAGAAGTGAAACGACTGGTGTTCGCAGTAAAGGTTTCTTTTATTTTTCTGTTCTTTTAGGAATACATTATAGTAAATACAAAACAATTATATAAAATAAAACACGACTCAAGGAAGTTGACAAATACCGACAACATTCACGATGAAGCTTCAACATACAGACAACTTACATATTTTATTAGCTAGGAACTCGAAATGATATTTTAGATTTTATTTTTTAATTTTTACCCCAATTTAATATCTTAGCTATAAGAAATAAAACTAGTGGGCTTGTTACAAACCAAAAGTGGAGTGAGCTGGCCGATCAGAAAAAACAATTTCTGGAACTTCAAGAACGGTTTGCTCGTGAAGAGCATAAAGAAAAAATGGCATATTTTAAATTTAAAAAGGAATTATTACTAGAAAAACACCAACTAAAAAAAAAATTATTGTTATATAAAATAATGCGTGCAGAACGTAATGTTCAAAAATAAGAAAATTTTGTTATAAAAACTATAAAATAAATTTTTATTAAATGTTATATTCGTTTAGCTATAAAACATATACCTTGACAGTATTATCGTAGTATATTAATTAAAATTTAGAATAATAAATCCAAACAAAGTGATTGCATTTTACACAAGCCTGTTGTGTAATTTAGCATTAAATCTTATTTTTGTAAATATTACAAATTTTCAAAATATCGTACATATTTATCCCTAATTGTGTTATTGCTCTCGTTATTAACATTGTCACTTGTTATGCTATTTGTCAAATGAAAAGCATGCTCTGCTTCAGGATCTAGTGGAGGTGGGTCATCTTCGTTATTCATAATTGCAATGTTGTGCAAAACGGCAGTTGCCACAATAATCCATTGCACTTTTGAAATATCCAAAGCAATGCCATTGGAAAGTATAGGAAATCTTCTTTTCCAAACGCCATACATCCTTTCTATTGGATTGCGAGTCCGTATTTGTGCTTCATTAAATAAATTTTCCCCAGCGGTGCTAACGTTATTAAATGGTGTAATCAAATATTCCTTCAATGGATAACCGGAATCACCGAGTAACAATGCATTGGTAATTTCCTCTTCTTCAAATTTTTGTTTAATAACAGAATTATTAAAAATTGTCGAGTCATGTGCTGAGCCAGGCCACCTCGCCACTATGTCCAAAATTTTTAAATTTGCATCGCAGATTGTCTGCACGTTAAACGAAAAAAATCCCTTTCTGTTACGGAAAATTTCAGCATTGTCACCTCCTACAGATAAAAATACAGATTAAAATCAGACAATATTTAAAATACTGTCAACTGTCTCTAAAACAAAATGCTTGCAGATTCATTATAATAATCCGAAGAGTTTTTTATAAGGAAATTTAAACAACGGAAAATTCATAAAAATAATTATTTTAGAATCATATTCAATAATTTTCATTTATGTTTACATTATTGATTATTATCGTACTAAAATCAGAATTATTGAAAAAATATTGTAAGTAAAAATAATATTATTAAATTAATTTTTGAATTATTTTGATTTAACACGATTGGCTTTATGCTTTATTGTATAACTTCTGATTGCTTTATTAAAAAAATTCAATAAAACAATCTTTTTGATTATAAAGAACGTTTTGTCTGGCTTTCATTATAGAAGTACTTTGTGTTAGAGACAGTATAACCATAATTTATTTACCGGGTGATCTTATTTTTACATGCGTACAATCAAGGGCTCCAACAACACCTGGAAATTTTGCAATATCATAAAATCCTCTTTGTATTACGCTTTTTTCACTTTGGGTTGTAGGAAATTTTATATACTGTGGTCTCATCCTTGCAATTGCCTGAGTAACCTATATAAATAATATTATATTACTGACGGTAACGATTCAAATATAATTCCAAATTACCTTAAATATTATTCGGCTTGCTGTACTTTTATGGATACCCATGAAGTCTCCTACAACAACTAACATACTTCCACAAGCGAAAAAACGTAATGTTATTAATAACATATCCATCGGTGATAATGCTTGATTCCTACGAGTTCCAACTTATGAAGTAACAACGGTCAATACTAAAATTATCAATTTACATACCAAGTTGTAGCTGATTGTATTTCACTTTCAATATGAACTAAAATATCAGTCACGCACGCTTTCGATAAACGAAATCTTTGAAAAAATTCAAAATCACTCCAAAATGTGAAATGATTTTTACGCGCCTGTACCCGTCTCTCCTTCCGTGGTCTTCCAAGATGTTCCACAAAATTTATAACATCCTCGTCATCACTTGACCAATCCATTATACTTTTATACTTATTTATTTAAAAATATTAATCTAAAATTATGCTAAGTACAAGACTGAATACAAGCCAAAGGAACATAACCTCTTCAAATGCATCGTTGACGTTTATAATAAAATTTAAACAAAGGGGCGTGGTTAAAGCAAAAATGGTTTAAGTTAACCGAAATTTTAACCTGCAACTGAACAACTGGGCCTTAAAGAACTAAATTATTAGTTAGAAGATTTTGATTTTAAATTGCTTCAAAATTCTTTTCTTCAAGTAAATAACTTATAGAACAAAAGTAGTTATTTTAGGGTTTTCAATTTTAAACTATTAACAAAATTCTGATCTTCAAGTAAATAACATAAGGAACTAAAGTATTAGTTAGAAGTTTTTTATTTTAAATTGCTACAAAATTCTGTTCTTCATGTAAATAACTTATAGAACAAAAGTAGTTATTTTAGAGTTTTCAATTTTAAACTATTAAGAAAATTCTGATCTTCAAGTAAATAACTTATAGAACAGAAGTACCTAGTTAATTTAGAGTTTTTAAATTTAAACTATTAACAAAATGCAAATCTTCAAGTAAAGAACTTATAGAACAAAAGTAGTTATTTTAGGGTTTTCAATTTTAAACTATTAACAAAATTCTGATCTTCATGTAAATAACTTATAGAACAGAAGTAGTTAATTTAGAGTTTTTAATTTTAAACTATTAACAAAATGCAGATCTTCAAGTAAATAGCTTATAGAACAAACGTAGTTATTTTAGTATTTTCAATTTTGAACTATTAACAAAATTCTGATCTTCTAGTAAATAACTTAAAGAACTAAAGTATTAGTTTGAAGATTTTGATTTTAAATTGTCTACATATTTCTCTTCTTTAAGTAAATAACTAAAAGAACAAAAGTAGTTAGAGTATAGCTTTAATTTTAAACTATTAACAAAATGCAGATCTTCAAGTAAATAACTTATAGAACAAAAGTAGTTATTTTAGGGTTTTCAATTTTAAACTATTAACAAAATGCTGATCTTCATGTAAATAACTTAAAGAACAGTAGTAGTTAATTTAGAGTTTTTAATTTTAACCTATTAACAAAATCCAGATCTTCAAGTAAATAACTTATAGAACAAACGTAGTTATTTTAGTATTTTCAATTTTAAACTATTAACAAAATTCTGATCTTTATGTAAATAACTTATAGAACAGAAGTAGTTAATTTAGAGTTTTTAATTTTAAACTATTAACTAAATGCAGATCTTCAAGTAAATAACTTAGAGAACAAAAGTCGTTATTTTAGGGTTTTCAATTTTAAACTATTAACAAAATTCTGATCTTTAAGTAAATAACTTACAGACCAGAAGTAGTTAATTTATAGTTTTCAATTTTGAACTATTAACAAAATTCTGATCTTTATGTAAATAACTTATAGAACAGAAGTAGTTAATTTAGAGTTTTTAATTTTAAACTATTAACTAAATGCAGATCTTCAAGTAAATAACTTAGAGAACAAAAGTCGTTATTTTAGGGTTTTCAATTTTAAACTATTAACAAAATTCTGATCTTCATGTAAATAACTTATAGAACAGAAGTAGTTAATTTAGAGTTTTTAATTTTAAACTATTAACAAAATGCAGATCTTCAAGTAAATAACTTATAGAACAAAAGTAGTTATTTTAGGGTTTTCAATTTTAAACTATTAACAAAATTCTGATCTTTATGTAAATAACTTATAGAACAGAAGTAGTTAATTTAGAGTTTTTAATTTTAAGCTATTAACTAAATGCAGATCTTCAAGTAAATAACTTAGAGAACAAAAGTCGTTATTTTAGGGTTTTCAATTTTAAACTATTAACAAAATTCTGATCTTTAAGTAAATAACTTACAGACCAGAAGTAGTTAATTTATAGTTTTTAATTTTAAACTATTAACAAAATTCTGATCTTCATGTAAATAACTTATAGAACAGAAGTAGTTAATTTAGAGTTTTTAATTTTAAACTATTAACAAAATGCAGATCTTCAAGTAAATAGCTTATAGAACAAACGTAGTTATTTTAGTATTTTCAATTTTGAACTATTAACAAAATTCTGATCTTCTAGTAAACAACTTAAAGAACTAAAGTATTAGTTTGAAGATTTTGATTTTAAATTGTCTACATATTTCTCTTCTTTAAGTAAATAACTAAAAGAACAAAAGTAGTTAGAGTATAGCTTTAATTTTAAACTATTAACAAAATGCAGATCTTCAAGTAAATAGCTTATAGAACAAACGTAGTTATTTTAGGGTTTTCAATTTTAAACTATTAACAAAATTCTGATCTTTAAGTAAATAACTTAAAGAACTAAAGTATTAGTTTGAAGATTTTGATTTTAAATTGTCTACATATTTCTGTTCCTTAAGTAAATAACTAAAGGAACAAAAGTAGTTAGAGTATAGCTTTAATTTTAAACTATCAACAAAATGCAGATCTTCAAGTAAATAACTTATAGAACAAAAGTAGTTATTTTAGGGTTTTCAATTTTAAACTATTAGCAAAATTCTGATCTTCAAGTAAATAACTTAAAGAACTAAATTATTAGTTAGAAGATTTTGATTTTAAATTGCTTCAAAATTCTTTTCTTCAAGTAAATAACTTATAGAACAAAAGTAGTTATTTTAGGGTTTTCAATTTTAAACTATTAACAAAATTCTGATCTTCAAGTAAATAACATAAGGAACTAAAGTATTAGTTAGAAGTTTTTTATTTTAAATTGCTACAAAATTCTGTTCTTCATGTAAATAACTTATAGAACAAAAGTAGTTATTTTAGAGTTTTCAATTTTAAACTATTAAGAAAATTCTGATCTTCAAGTAAATAACTTATAGAACAGAAGTAGTTAATTTAGAGTTTTTAAATTTAAACTATTAACAAAATGCAAATCTTCAAGTAAATAACTTATAGAACAAAAGTAGTTATTTTAGGGTTTTCAATTTTAAACTATTAACAAAATTCTGATCTTCATGTAAATAACTTATAGAACAGAAGTAGTTAATTTAGAGTTTTTAATTTTAAACTATTAACAAAATGCAGATCTTCAAGTAAATAGCTTATAGAACAAACGTAGTTATTTTAGTATTTTCAATTTTGAACTATTAACAAAATTCTGATCTTCTAGTAAATAACTTAAAGAACTAAAGTATTAGTTTGAATATTTTGATTTTAAATTGTCTACATATTTCTCTTCTTTAAGTAAATAACTAAAAGAACAAAAGTAGTTAGAGTATAGCTTTAATTTTAAACTATTAACAAAATGCAGATCTTCAAGTAAATAACTTATAGAACAAAAGTAGTTATTTTAGGGTTTTCAATTTTAAACTATTAACAAAATGCTGATCTTCATGTAAATAACTTAAAGAACAGAAGTAGTTAATTTAAAGTTTTTAATTTTAACCTATTAACAAAATCCAGATCTTCAAGTAAATAACTTATAGAACAAACGTAGTTATTTTAGTATTTTCAATTTTAAACTATTAACAAAATTCTGATCTTTATGTAAATAACTTATAGAACAGAAGTAGTTAATTTAGAGTTTTTAATTTTAAACTATTAACTAAATGCAGATCTTCAAGTAAATAACTTAGAGAACAAAAGTCGTTATTTTAGGGTTTTCAATTTTAAACTATTAACAAAATTCTGATCTTCATGTAAATAACTTATAGAACAGAAGTAGTTAATTTAGAGTTTTTAATTTTAAACTATTAACAAAATGCAGATCTTCAAGTAAATAACTTATAGAACAAAAGTAGTTATTTTAGGGTTTTCAATTTTAAACTATTAACAAAATTCTGATCTTTATGTAAATAACTTATAGAACAGAAGTAGTTAATTTAGAGTTTTTAATTTTAAACTATTAACTAAATGCAGATCTTCAAGTAAATAACTTAGAGAACAAAAGTCGTTATTTTAGGGTTTTCAATTTTAAACTATTAACAAAATTCTGATCTTTAAGTAAATAACTTACAGACCAGAAGTAGTTAATTTATAGTTTTTAATTTTAAACTATTAACAAAATTCTGATCTTCATGTAAATAACTTATAGAACAGAAGTAGTTAATTTAGAGTTTTTAATTTTAAACTATTAACAAAATGCAGATCTTCAAGTAAATAGCTTATAGAACAAACGTAGTTATTTTAGTATTTTCAATTTTGAACTATTAACAAAATTCTGATCTTCTAGTAAATAACTTAAAGAACTAAAGTATTAGTTTGAAGATTTTGATTTTAAATTGTCTACATATTTCTCTTCTTTAAGTAAATAACTAAAAGAACAAAAGTAGTTAGAGTATAGCTTTAATTTTAAACTATTAACAAAATGCAGATCTTCAAGTAAATAGCTTATAGAACAAACGTAGTTATTTTAGGGTTTTCAATTTTAAACTATTAACAAAATTCTGATCTTTAAGTAAATAACTTAAAGAACTAAAGTATTAGTTTGAAGATTTTGATTTTAAATTGTCTACATATTTCTGTTCCTTAAGTAAATAACTAAAGGAACAAAAGTAGTTAGAGTATAGCTTTAATTTTAAACTATCAACAAAATGCAGATCTTCAAGTAAATAACTTATAGAACAAAAGTAGTTATTTTAGGGTTTTCAATTTTAAACTATTAGCAAAATTCTGATCTTCAAGTAAATAACTTAAAGAACTAAATTATTAGTTAGAAGATTTTGATTTTAAATTGCTACAAAATTCTGTTCTTCATGTAAATAACTTATAGAACAAAAGTAGTTATTTTAGAGTTTTCAATTTTAAACTATTAAGAAAATTCTGATCTTCAAGTAAATAACTTATAGAACAGAAGTAGTTAATTTAGAGTTTTTAAATTTAAACTATTAACAAAATGCAAATCTTCAAGTAAATAACTTATAGAACAAAAGTAGTTATTTTAGGGTTTTCAATTTTAAACTATTAACAAAATTCTGATCTTCATGTAAATAACTTATAGAACAGAAGTAGTTAATTTAGAGTTTTTAATTTTAAACTATTAACAAAATGCAGATCTTCAAGTAAATAGCTTATAGAACAAACGTAGTTATTTTAGTATTTTCAATTTTGAACTATTAACAAAATTCTGATCTTCTAGTAAATAACTTAAAGAACTAAAGTATTAGTTTGAAGATTTTGATTTTAAATTGTCTACATATTTCTCTTCTTTAAGTAAATAACTAAAAGAACAAAAGTAGTTAGAGTATAGCTTTAATTTTAAACTATTAACAAAATGCAGATCTTCAAGTAAATAACTTAAAGAACTAAATTATTAGTTAGAAGATTTTGATTTTAAATTGCTTCAAAATTCTTTTCTTCAAGTAAGTAACTTATAGAACAAAAGTAGTTATTTTAGGGTTTTCAATTTTAAACTATTAATAAAATTCTGATCTTTAAGTAAATGACTTAAGGAACTAAAGTATTAGTTAGAAGATTTTAATTTTAAATTGCTACAAAATTCTGTTCTTCAAGTAAATAACTTATAGAACAAAAGTAGCTATTTTAGAGTTTTCAATTATCAACTATTAACAAAATTCTGATCTTCAAGTAAATAACTTATAGAACAGAAGTAGTTAATTTAGAGTTTTTAATTTTAAACCATTAACAAAATGCAGATCTTCAAGTAAATAACTTATAGAACAAAAATAGGTATTTTATGGTTTTCAATTTTAAACTATTAACAAAATTCTGATCTTCAAGTAAATAACTTAAAGAACTAAAGTATTAGTTTGAAGATTTCGATTTTAAATTGTCTACAAATTTCTGTTCTTTAAGTAAATAATTAAAAGAACAATTGTAGTTAGTTTATAGCTTTAATTTTAAACTATTAACAATATACTGATTTACAAGTAAAAACTTATAGACCAGAAGTAGTTAATTTAGAGTTTTTAATTTGTAACTATTAACAAAATGCTGATCTTCAAGTAAATAACTTATAGAACAGAAGTAGTTAATTTAGAGTTTTTAATTTTAAACTATTAACAAAATGCAGATCTTCAAGTAAATAACTTATAGAACAAAAGTAGTTAATTTAGGGTTTTCAATTTTAAACTATTAACAAAATGCTGATCTTCATGTAAATAACTTACAGAACAGAAGTAGTTAATTTAGAGTTTTTAATTTTAAACTATTAACAAAATCCAGATCTTCAAGTAAATAACTTATAGAACAAACGTAGTTATTTTAGTATTTTCAATTTTGAACTATTAACAAAATTCTGATCTTTATGTAAATAACTTATAGAACAGAAGTAGTTAATTTAGAGTTTTTAGTTTTAAACTATTAACTAAATGCAGATCTTCAAGTAAATAACTTAGAGAACAAAAGTCGTTATTTTAGGGTTTTCAATTTTAAACTATTAACAAAATTCTGATCTTCATGTAAATAACTTATAGAACAGAAGTAGTTAATTTAGAGTTTTTAATTTTAAACTATTAACAAAATGCAGATCTTCAAGTAAATAACTTATAGAACAAAAGTAGTTATTTTAGGGTTTTCAATTTTAAACTATTAACAAAATTCTGATCTTTATGTAAATAACTTATAGAACAGAAGTAGTTAATTTAGAGTTTTTAATTTTAAACTATTAACTAAATGCAGATCTTCAAGTAAATAACTTAGAGAACAAAAATCGTTATTTTAGGGTTTTCAATTTTAAACTATTAACAAAATTCTGATCTTTAAGTAAATAACTTAAGGAATTAAAGTATTAGTGAAAAGATTTTAATTTAAAATTGCTACAAAATTCTTTTCTTCAAGTAAATAACTTATAGAACAGAAGTAGTAAATTTAGAGTTTTTAATTTTAAACTATTAACAAAATGCAGATCTTCAAGTAAATAACTTATAGAACAAACGTAGTTATTTTAGTATTTTCAATTTTGAACTATTAACAAAATTCTGATTTTCAAGTAAATAACTTAAAGAACTAAAGTATTAGTTTGAAGATTTTGATTTTAAATTGTCTACATATTTCTGTTCCTTAAGTAAATAACTATAGGAACAAAAGTAGTTAGAGTATAGCTTTAATTTTAAACTATCAACAAAATGCAGATCTTCAAGTAAATAACTTATAGAACAAAAGTAGTTATTTTAGGGTTTTCAATTTTAAACTATTAACAAAATTCTGATCTTCAAGTAAATAACTTAAGGAACTAACGTATTAGTTAGAAGTTTTTTATTTTAAATTGCTACAAAATTCTGTTCTTCATGTAAATAACTTATAGAACAAAAGTAGTTATTTTAGAGTTTTCAATTTTAAACTATTAAGAAAATTCTGATCTTCAAGTAAATAACTTATAGAACAGAAGTAGTTAATTTAGAGTTTTTAAATTTAAACTATTAACAAAATGCAAATCTTCAAGTAAATAACTTATAGAACAAAAGTAGTTATTTTAGGGTTTTCAATTTTAAACTATTAACAAAATTCTGATCTTCATGTAAATAACTTATAGAACAGAAGTAGTTAATTTAGAGTTTTTAATTTTAAACTATTAACAAAATGCAGATCTTCAAGTAAATAACTTATAGAACAAAAGTAGTTATTTTTGGGTTTTCAATTTTAAACTATTAACAAAATTCTGATCTTCAAGTAAATAACTTAAGGAACTAAAGTATTAGTTAGTAGATTTTTATTTTAAAGTGCTACAAAATTCTGTTCTTCAAGTAAATAACTTATAGAACAAAAGTAGGTATTTCAGAGTTTTCAATTTTAAACTATTAACAAAATGCAGATCTTTAAGTAAATAACTTATAGAACAAAAATAGTTATTTTAGGGTTTTCAATTTTAAACTATTAACAAAATTCTGATCTTCATGTAAATAACTTATAGAACAGAAGTAGTTAATTTAGAGTTTTTAATTTTAAACTATTAACAAAATTCAGATCTTTAAGTAAATAACTTATAGAACAAAAATAGTTATTTTAGGGTTTTCAATTTTAAACTATTAACAAAATTCTGATCTTCATGTATATAACTTATAGAACAGAAGTAGTTAATTTAGGGTTTTTAATTTTAAACTATTTACAAAATGCAGATCTTCAAGTAAATAACTTATAGAACAAAAGTAGTTATTTTAGGGTTTTCAATTTTAAACTATTAACAAAATTCTGATCTTCAAGTAAATAACTTAAAGAACTAAAGTATTAGTTTGAAGATTTTGATTTTAAATTGTCTACATATTTCTGTTCTTTAAGTAAATAACTAAAAGAACAATAGTAATTAGATTATAGCTTTAATTTTAAACTATTAACAAAATGCAAATCTTCAAGTAAATAACTTATAGAACAAAAGTAGTTATTTTAGGGTTTTCAATTTTAAACTACAAAATTCTGATCTTCATGTAAATAACTTATAGAACAGAAGTAGCTAATTTAGAGTTTTTAATTTTACACTATTAACAAAATGCAGATCTTCAAGTAAATAACTTATAGAACAAAAGTAGTTATTTTAGGGTTTTCAATTTTAAACTATTAACAAAATTCTGATCTTCAAGTAAATAACTTAAGGAACTAAAGTATTAGTTAGAAGATTTTTATTTTAAATTGCTACAAAATTCTGTTCTTCAAGTAACTTATAGAATATAATATAACAATAACTTATAGAACAAAAGTAGTTATTTTAGAGTTTTCAATTTTAAACTATTAAGAAAATTCTGATCTTCAAGTAAATAACTTATAGAACAGAAGTAGTTAATTTAGAGTTTTTAAATTTAAACTATTAACAAAATGCAAATCTTCAAGTAAATAACTTATAGAACAAAAGTAGTTATTTTAGGGTTTTCAATTTTAAACTATTAACAAAATTCTGATCTTCATGTAAATAACTTATAGAACAGAAGTAGTTAATTTAGAGTTTTTAATTTTAAACTATTAACAAAAGGCAGATCTTCAAGTAAATAACTTATAGAACAAAAGTAGTTATTTTAGGGTTTTCAATTTTAAACTATTAACAAAATTCTGATCTTCAAGTAAATAACGTAAGGAACTAAAGAATTAGTTAGTAGATTTTTATTTTAAAGTGCTACAAAATTCTGTTCTTCAAGTAAATAACTTATAGAACAAAAGTAGGTATTTCAGAGTTTTCAATTTTAAACTATTAACAAAATGCAGATCTTTAAGTAAATAACTTATAGAACAAAAATAGTTATTTTAGGGTTTTCAATTTTAAACTATTAACAAAATTCTGATCTTCATGTATATAACTTATAGAACAGAAGTAGTTAATTTAGGGTTTTTAATTTTACACTATTAACAAAATGCAGATCTTCAAGTAAATAACTTATAGAACAAAAGTAGTTATTTTAGGGTTTTCAATTTTAAACTATTAACAAAATTTTGATCTTCAAGTAAATAACTTAAAGAACTAAAGTATTAGTTTGAAGATTTTGATTTTAAATTGTCTACATATTTATGTTCTTTAAGTAAATAACTAAAAGAACAATAGTAGTTAGATTATAGCTTTAATTTTAAACTATTAACAAAATGCAAATCTTCAAGTAAATAACTTAAAGAACTAAATTATTAGTTAGAAGATTTTGATTTTAAATTGCTTCAAAATTCTTTTCTTCAAGTAAATAACTTATAGAACAAAAGTAGTTATTTTAGGGTTTTCAATTTTAAACTATTAACAAAATTCTGATCTTCAAGTAAATAACTTAAGGAACTAAAGTATTAGTTAGAAGTTTTTTATTTTAAATTGCTACAAAATTCTGTTCTTCATGTAAATAACTTATAGAACAAAAGTAGTTATTTTAGAGTTTTCAATTTTAAACTATTAAGAAAATTCTGATCTTCAAGTAAATAACTTATAGAACAGAAGTAGTTAATTTAGAGTTTTTAAATTTAAACTATTAACAAAATGCAAATCTTCAAGTAAATAACTTATAGAACAAAAGTAGTTATTTTAGGGTTTTCAATTTTAAACTATTAACAAAATTCTGATCTTCATGTAAATAACTTATAGAACAGAAGTAGTTAATTTAGAGTTTTTAATTTTAAACTATTAACAAAATGCAGATCTTCAAGTAAATAGCTTATAGAACAAACGTAGTTATTTTAGTATTTTCAATTTTGAACTATTAACAAAATTCCGATCTTCTAGTAAATAACTTAAAGAACTAAAGTATTAGTTTGAAGATTTTGATTTTAAATTGTCTACATATTTCTCTTCTTTAAGTAAATAACTAAAAGAACAAAAGTAGTTAGAGTATAGCTTTAATTTTAAACTATTAACAAAATGCAGATCTTCAAGTAAATAACTTAAAGAACTAAATTATTAGTTAGAAGATTTTGATTTTAAATTGCTGCAAAATTCTTTTCTTCAAGTAAATAACTTATAGAACAAAAGTAGTTATTTTAGGGTTTTCAATTTTAAACTATTAATAAAATTCTGATCTTTAAGTAAATGACTTAAGGAACTAAAGTATTAGTTAGAAGATTTTAATTTTAAATTGCTACAAAATTCTGTTCTTCAAGTAAATAACTTATAGAACAAAAGTAGCTATTTTAGAGTTTTCAATTATAAACTATTAACAAAATTCTGATCTTCAAGTAAATAACTAATAGAACAGAAGTAGTTAATTTAGAGTTTTTAATTTTAAACCATTAACAAAATGCAGATCTTCAAGTAAATAACTTATAGAACAAAAATAGGTATTTTATGGTTTTCAATTTTAAACTATTAACAAAATTCTGATCTTCAAGTAAATAACTTAAAGAACTAAAGTATTAGTTTGAAGATTTCGATTTTAAATTGTCTACAAATTTCTGTTCTTTAAGTAAATAATTAAAAGAACAAATGTTGTTAGTTTATAGCTTTAATTTTAAACTATTTACAATATACTGATTTACAAGTAAAAACTTATAGACCAGAAGTAGTTAATTTAGAGTTTTTAATTTGTAACTATTAACAAAATGCTGATCTTCAAGTAAATAACTTATAGAACAGAAGTAGTTAATTTAGAGTTTTTAATTTTAAACTATTAACAAAATGCAGATCTTCAAGTAAATAACTTATAGAACAAAAGTAGTTATTTTAGGGTTTTCAATTTTAAACTATTAACAAAATGCTGATCTTCATGTAAATAACTTAAAGAACAGAAGTAGTTAATTTAGAGTTTTTAATTTTAAACTATTAACAAAATCCAGATCTTCAAGTAAATAACTTATAGAACAAACGTAGTTATTTTAGTATTTTCAATTTTGAACTATTAACAAAATTCTGATCTTTATGTAAATAACTTATAGAACAGAAGTTGTTAATTTAGAGTTTTTAATTTTAAACTATTAACTAAATGCAGATCTTCAAGTAAATAACTTAGAGAACAAAAGTCGTTATTTTAGGGTTTTCAATTTTAAACTATTAACAAAATTCTGATCTTCATGTAAATAACTTATAGAACAGAAGTAGTTAATTTAGAGTTTTTAATTTTAAACTATTACCAAAATGCAGATCTTCAAGTAAATAACTTATAGAACAAAAGTAGTTATTTTAGGGTTTTCAATTTTAAACTATTAACAAAATTCTGATCTTCAAGTAAATAACTTAAGGAACTAACGTATTAGTTAGAAGTTTTTTATTTTAAATTGCTACAAAATTCTGTTCTTTATGTAAATAACTTATAGAACAAAAGTAGTTATTTTAGAGTTTTCAATTTTAAACTATTAAGAAAATTCTGATCTTCAAGTAAATAACTTATAGAACAGAAGTAGTTAATTTAGAGTTTTTAATTTTAAACTATTAACAAAATGCAGATCTTCAAGTAAATAACTTATAGAACAAAAGTAGTTATTTTTGGGTTTTCAATTTTAAACTATTAACAAAATTCTGATCTTCAAGTAAATAACTTAAGGAACTAAAGTATTAGTTAGTAGATTTTTATTTTAAAGTGCTACAAAATTCTGTTCTTCAAGTAAATAACTTATAGAACAAAAGTAGGTATTTCAGAGTTTTCAATTTTAAACTATTAACAAAATGCAGATCTTTAAGTAAATAACTTATAGAACAAAAATAGTTATTTTAGGGTTTTCAATTTTAAACTATTAACAAAATTCTGATCTTCATGTAAATAACTTATAGAACAGAAGTAGTTAATTTAGAGTTTTTAATTTTAAACTATTAACAAAATTCAGATCTTTAAGTAAATAACTTATAGAACAAAAATAGTTATTTTAGGGTTTTCAATTTTAAACTATTAACAAAATTCTGATCTTCAAGTAAATAACTTAAGGAACTAACGTATTAGTTAGAAGTTTTTTATTTTAAATTGCTACAAAATTCTGTTCTTTATGTAAATAACTTATAGAACAAAAGTAGTTATTTTAGAGTTTTCAATTTTAAACTATTAAGAAAATTCTGATCTTCAAGTAAATAACTTATAGAACAGAAGTAGTTAATTTAGAGTTTTTAATTTTAAACTATTAACAAAATGCAGATCTTCAAGTAAATAACTTATAGAACAAAAGTAGTTATTTTTGGGTTTTCAATTTTAAACTATTAACAAAATTCTGATCTTCATGTAAATAACTTATAGAACAGAAGTAGTTAATTTAGAGTTTTTAATTTTAAACTATTAACAAAATTCAGATCTTTAAGTAAATAACTTATAGAACAAAAATAGTTATTTTAGGGTTTTCAATTTTAAACTATTAACAAAATTCTGATCTTCATGTATATAACTTATAGAACAGAAGTAGTTAATTTAGGGTTTTTAATTTTAAACTATTAACAAAATGCAGATCTTCAAGTAAATAACTTATAGAACAAAAGTAGTTATTTTAGGGTTTTCAATTTTAAACTATTAACAAAATTCTGATCTTCAAGTAAATAACTTAAAGAACTAAAGTATTAGTTTGAAGATTTTGATTTTAAATTGTCTACATATTTCTGTTCTTTAAGTAAATAACTAAAAGAACAATAGTAGTTAGATTATAGCTTTAATTTTAAACTATTAACAAAATGCAAATCTTCAAGTAAATAACTTATAGAACAAAAAGAGTTATTTTAGGGTTTTCAATTTTAAACTACAAAATTCTGATCTTCATGTAAATAACTTATAGAACAGAAGTAGTTAATTTAGAGTTTTTAATTTTAAACTATTAACAAAATGCAGATCTTCAAGTAAATAACTTATAGAACAAACGTAGTTATTTTAGTATTTTCAATTTTAAACTATTAAAAAAATTCTGATCTTTAAGTAAATAACTTAAGGAACTAAAGTATTAGTTAGAAGATTTTAATTTTAAATTGCTACAAAATTCTGTTCTTCAAGTAAATAACTTATAGAACAAAAGTAGTTATTTTAGAGTTTTCAATTTTAAACTATTGACAACATTCTGATCTTCAAGTGAATAACTTATAGATCAGAAGTAGTTAATTTAGAGTTTTTAATTTTAAACTATTAACAAAATGGAGATCTTCAAGTAAAAAACTTATAGAACAAAAATACTTATTTTAGGGTTTTCAATTTTAAACTATTAGCAAAATTCTGATCTTCAAGTAAATAACTTAAAGAACTAAAGTATTAGTTAGAAGATTTTGATTTTAAATTGCTACAAAATTCTGTTCTTCAAGTAAATAACTTATAGAACAAAAGTAGCTATTTTAGAGTTTTCAATTTTAAACTATTAACAAAATTCTGATCTTCAAGTAAATAACTTATAGAACAGAAGTACCTAGTTAATTTAGAGTTTTTAATTTTAAACTATTAACAAAATGCAGATCTTCAAGTAAATAACTTATAGAACAAAAGTAGTTATTTTAGGGTTTTCAATTTTAAACTATTAACAAAATTCTGATCTTCATGTAAATAACTTATAGAACAGAAGTAGTTAATTTAGAGTTTTTAATTTTACACAATTAACAAAATTCAGATCTTTAAGTAAATAACTTATAGAACAAAAATAGTTATTTTAGGGTTTTCAATTTTAAACTATTAACAAAATTCTGATTTTCATGTATTGTTGTGTTCATATCATACGACAAAGATGGGTTGCTAATTAAAGATCTAAAGAACTGACTTGCAACCTGAGGAACAATAATGGCAGGGCTTTACAATCCATTTTAATTTACTTTGCCATTTTAATTCATTTTTGTTCCATATTTTATTTGTTCGTTATGTGTTATATTGTTGATTTGATTAGTTTAAGTTGTTTGTATTTTTAATGTTATATTTGGGACTTACATAAATGATGTCGGTCAAAACAAGCAGACCTGCAGCAAGTTTGATTTAAAAAAGAAAATAAAAAGGAGCAGAAACCAAGGCGATAAAATAATAACAAGGAGTTATGAAATTTTCCGAAAAGCAAAAAATTAATTAAAGAGAAGAAATCAATCATTTAATTATTATTGAAGAAGGTGTCGAAATACAAAGTTAAATTTTGGAGAGCTAACGAGAGAAGTCGAAGAGAGAGAAGAAATCAATCATTTAATTATTATTGAAGAAGGTGTCGAAATAGAAAGTGTTTTAACAATAACTTGTTTGGCAGACGAATTTATGTAAGTCCTGCCATTTGTTTATTTGATTTATTGTTAGACTGGTTGCAAATAAATTATTGTTCTATTTGTCAGTCTTTTATTGTTTTGAATGCGACAATTTTATTCGAGAACCAACGACCCAGATTCAGAAATAAGATTCACATTTTAAGGTAGGCAAAGAGCACTACATAAATAATTGGCGCCCAACGTTGCAGGCTCGAAAAAATAGTTGCATGCGAAGCAGTAAAATAATTTTAACATCAGATTAAATTAAATTAAATTATACAATATGAATACAAGGAGTAAAAATCAAGACTTGATAATTAATAGCCAGGATGAAATCATAGTAGATACGGGAGAAACAGAGACGGAAAAGATTGGGAGCTTAGTCCCGGACAAAGAGAATACGGAAAGTCGATTAATAAAAATGTTAATGAATATGGATGCTAGTATGAAAGATATGAATGCAAAAATGGATGATAATAAAAAAGATATGGATGCTAGATGGGAAGAAAATAATGCGAAAATGGATTATAATAAAAAAGAAATAAATGAAAAGATTGATGGGGTCAAGGAAATAATCAAAGAGGAATTGAATGAAAGATTTGATGCAGTGGATAAAAGAATAGATAAAATAGACGAACAGGTAAAATCAAGCGTTGATATAATAAATGTGAATAAAAATAGTATCAAATTGCATATTGAATCAACGACAAAAGACAGGGAGAATTTTGAATCGAGGCTAGGTAAATCGCATGAAAAGATAAACAAAATACAAATGGAAGTATCAGAAATTAAACGGAATACAAACGAAAAGGCAATGGGAGATATCGCGGAAGTGTTGAAAACACATTTGAATCGCGAATGGGACATCGATAAATATACGAAATTTTATGGAGACAACCGTATCAATCCAAAAATATTTATAAAAAATATGAGTAATTGTATAGGAAAAATTAAGGATGAGCAAAGATTAAAAAACATCATACGAGTCACCATGAAAGGAGAATCGGAGATATGGTACAGCATGGTTGAAGAAAAGTTCACGACGTTTGAAAGTTTCAAAGTAATGTTTCTACGCAAGTATTGGGGAGATGTCGAGCAAAATAAGGTAAAAGAACAGGTTAATGGAGGACGATATAAAGGATATGAAAAATCAAGAGAAAATTACGCTATCAAGATGATTAATCAGGCTCAACAGGTAGAACCACCGTATGAGGAGATATTATTGGTTAAGGCAATGGCGGGACATTTTGAGAAGGAGTTGAAGGCAAGAATAGGAGTACGTTGGAAATGGAAACCGATAATCTAAACACTTTTAGGCCCAAGTTAGAAATCAATAATCATTTCCATTTTAGGCAAAACGTAGAAAACACTAAAAGTCAAACAGAAACGTCAAATATAAAAAATAATTTAGCAGGCAGACCAAAACAATCAAAAGTAAAATTAAATTATATAACAAACGTCAATAAAATTATAAATGAAAATGTTTACGAATTGAGACATGAAGGAGGAACTATACGTGGAAGATTCCACATAAACCTCATGTACCCATTCAAAAGACCACCGCAAGAAGAAGAAGAAGAAGACAACGAAGAGGAATAAATATTTTTAACCGGCAGTTTTTTTTTTTTTTAGGTTTGATACATAAGGAAGAAATGGTAAATATCACCAAAAGGTTATTAGAATCGATTGAACGACAATAGTGGGGATAAAGGGGTGCAACTTGGTAAAGCCAGTATGCAAGAAGAATAGTCTGAGGGAAATGCCCGATGGAGGTAGAAATGGGGATATAAGGGTGCTATCTGGAAAAACCAGCCAGCAATTATTAAAAGTCAGAAGCAAATGCTCGATGGAAGATTCGAAAAAACAATCGAAAGTTTTACAGAAGAGAAGAGGTGATGGTTTACAAAAGAAGTGTCAAACAAGGAGCTGCTTAAAACAAGGTTAAATAAATAATTAGGTGGAAGGGGTGCATGAACGAAGAGAGAGAATGAGTATGAAAGTGTGTGTAAGATGTTCAGAACGAATGAAAATCCAATTTAAAAAAAAATTAGAATTCAATAAAAACTAAAAGGAAAAAAATGTTTATGTTGTACAAATTTACTTTTATTTACTAAAGATGATTTAGTGCTTTGCAGACAACTACGAATTCAAATTCAAATATTTTAAACAATTGTTAACCATCTAATTGAATAACGTTTTGTTGTTAAGAAAAGTCCGCGGAAATATTTATTTCATTCGACTTGACTTTTAGTTCAACACAACGTGGGGAAAATGTTGTGTTCATATCATACGACAAAGATGGGTTGCTAATTAAAGATCTAAAGAACTGACTTGCAACCTGAGGAACAATAATGGCAGGGCTTTACAATCCATTTTAATTTACTTTGCCATTTTAATTCATTTTTGTTCCATATTTTATTTGTTCGTTATGTGTTATATTGTTGATTTGATTAGTTTAAGTTGTTTGTATTTTTAATGTTATATTTGGGACTTACATAAATGATGTCGGTCAAAACAAGCAGACCTGCAGCAAGTTTGATTTAAAAAAGAAAATAAAAAGGAGCAGAAACCAAGGCGATAAAATAATAACAAGGAGTTATGAAATTTTCCGAAAAGCAAAAAATTAATTAAAGAGAAGAAATCAATCATTTAATTATTATTGAAGAAGGTGTCGAAATACAAAGTTAAATTTTGGAGAGCTAACGAGAGAAGTCGAAGAGAGAGAAGAAATCAATCATTTAATTATTATTGAAGAAGGTGTCGAAATAGAAAGTGTTTTAACAATAACTTGTTTGGCAGACGAATTTATGTAAGTCCTGCCATTTGTTTATTTGATTTATTGTTAGACTGGTTGCAAATAAATTATTGTTCTATTTGTCAGTCTTTTATTGTTTTGAATGCGACAATTTTATTCGAGAACCAACGACCCAGATTCAGAAATAAGATTCAGAGATAAGGTAGGCAAAAGAGCACTACAGTATATAACTTATAGAACAGAAGTAGTTAATTTAGGGTTTTTAATTTTAAACTATTAACAAAATGCAGATCTTCAAGTAAATAACTTATAGAACAAAAGTAGTTATTTTAGGGTTTTCAATTTTAAACTATTAACAAAATTCTGATCTTCAAGTAAATAACTTAAAGAACTAAAGTATTAGTTTGAAGATTTTGATTTTAAATTGTCTACATATTTCTGTTCTTTAAGTAAATAACTAAAAGAACAATAGTAGTTAGATTATAGCTTTAATTTTAAACTATTAACAAAATGCAAATCTTCAAGTAAATAACTTATAGAACAAAAGTAGTTATTTTAGGGTTTTCAATTTTAAACTACAAAATTCTGATCTTCATGTAAATAACTTATAGAACAGAAGTAGTTAATTTAGAGTTTTTAATTTTAAACTATTAACAAAATGCAGATCTTCAAGCAAATAACTTATAGAACAAAAGTAGTTATTTTAGGGTTTTCAATTTTAAACTATTAACAACATTCTGATCTTCAAGTAAATAACTTATAGAACAGAAGTAGTTAATTTAGAGTTTTTAATTTTAAACTATTAACAAAATGCAGATCTTCAAGTAAATAACTTATAGAACAAAAATAGTTATTTTAGGGTTTTCAATTTTAAACTATTAACAAAATTCTGATCTTCAAGTAAATAACTTAAAGAACTAAAGTATTAGTTTGAAGATTTCGATTTTAAATTGTCTACAAACTTCTGTTCTTTAAGTAAATAACCAATAGAACAAAAGTAGTTAGTTTATAGCTTTAATTTTAAACTATTAACAAAATAGTGATTTTCAAGTAAATAACTTATAGACCAGAAGTAGTTAATTTAAAGTTTTTAATTTTAAACTATTAACAAAATGCTGATCTTCAAGTAAATAACTTATAGAGCAAAATTAGTTATTTTACGGTTTTTAATTTTAAACTATTAACAAAATTCTGATCTTCAAGTAAATAACTTATAGAACAGAAGTAGTTAATTTAGAGTTTTTAATTTTAAACTATTAACAAAATTCAGATCTTCAAGTAAATAACTTATAGAACAAAAGTAGTTATTTTAGGGTTTTCAATTTTAAACTATTAACAAAATTCTGATCTTCAAGTAAATAACTTAAGGAACTAAAGTATTAGTTAGAAGATTTTGATTTTAAATTGCTACAAAATGCTGTTCTTCAAGTAAATAACTTATAGCACAAAAGTAGTTATTTTAGAGTTTTCAATTTTAAACTATTAACAACATTCTGAACTTCAAGTAAATAACTTATAGAACAGAAGTATTTGATTTAGAGTTTTTAATTTTAAACTATTAACAAAATGCAGATCTTCAAGTAAATAACTTATAGAATAAAAGTAGTTATTTTAGGGTTTTCAATTTTAAACTATTAACAAAATTCTGATCTTCAAGTAAATAACTTATAGAACAGAAGTAGTTAATTTAGAGTTTTCAATTTTAAACTATTAACAAAATTGTGATCTTCAAGTAAATAACTTATAGAACAGAAGTAGTTAATTTAGAGTTTTTAATTTTAAACTATTAACAAAATCCAGATCTTCAAGTAAATAACTTATAGAACAAACGTAGTTATTTTAATATTTTCAATTTTGAACTATTAACAAAATTCTGATCTTCAAGTAAATAACTTAAAGAACTAAAGTATTAGTTTGAAGATTTCGATTTTAAAATGTCTACAAATTTTTGTTCTATAAGTAAATAACTAAAAGGACAATAGTAGTTAGTTTATAGCTTTAATTTTAAACTATTAACAAAATGCTGATTTTCAAGTAAATAACTTATAGACCAGAAGTAGTTAATTTAGAGTTTTTAATTTTAAAATATTAACAAAATGCAGATCTTCAAGTTAATAACTTATAGAACAAAAGTAGTTATATTAGGGTTTTCAATTTTAAACTATTAGCAAAATTCTGATCTTCAAGTAAATAACTTAAAGAACTAAAGTATTAGTTTGAAGATTTCGATTTTAAAATGTCTACAAATTTTTGTTCTATAAGTAAATAACTAAAAGGACAATAGTAGTTAGTTTATAGCTTTAATTTTAAACTATTAACAAAATGCTGATTTTCAAGTAAATAACTTATAGACCAGAAGTAGTTAATTTAGAGTTTTTAATTTGAAAATATTAACAAAATGCAGATCTTCAAGTTAATAACTTATAGAACAAAAGTAGTTATATTAGGGTTTTCAATTTTAAACTATTAACAAAATTCTGATCTTCAAGTAAATAACTTATAGACCAGAAGTAGTTAATTTATAGTTTTTAATTTTAAAATATTAACAAAATTCTGATCTTCATGTAAATAACTTATAGAACAGAAGTAGTTAATTTAGAGTTTTTAATTTTAACTATTAACAAAATGCAGATCTTCAAGTAAATAACTTATAGAACAAAAGTAGTTATTTTAGAGTTTTTAATTTTAAACTATTGTCAACATTCTGATCTTCAAGTGAATAACTTATAGATCAGAAGTAGTTAATTTAGAGTTTTTAATTTTAAACTATTAACAAAATGGAGATCTTCAAGTAAAAAACTTATAGAACAAAAATACTTATTTTAGGGTTTTCAATTTTAAACTATTAGCAAAATTCTGATCTTCAAGTAAATAACTTAAAGAACTAAAGTATTAGTTAGAAGATTTTGATTTTAAATTGCTACAAAATTCTGTTCTTCAAGTAAATAACTTATAGAACAAAAGTAGCTATTTTAGAGTTTTCAATTTTAAACTATTAACAAAATTCTGATCTACAAGTAAATAACTTATAGAACAGAAGTAGTTAATTTAGAGTTTTTAATTTTAAACTATTAACAAAATGCAGATCTTCGTAAATAACTTATAGAACAAAAGTAGTTATTTTAGGGTTTTCAATTTTAAACTATTAACAAAATTCTGATCTTCATGTAAATAACTTATAGAACAGAAGTAGTTAATTTAGAGTTTTTAATTTTAAACTATTAACTAAATGCAGATCTTCTTGTAAATAACTTAGAGAACAAAAGTCGTTATTTTAGGGTTTTCAATTTTAAACTATTAACAAAATTCTGATCTTTAATTAAATAACTTAAGGAACTTAAGTATTAGTTAGAAGATTTTAATTTAAAATTGCTACAAAATTCTTTTCTTCAAGTAAATAACTTATAGAACAGAAGTAGTTAATTTAGAGTTTTTAATTTTAAACTATTAACAAAATGCAGATCTTCAAGTAAATAACTTATAGAACAATCGTAGTTATTTTAGTATTTTCAATTTTGAACTATTAACAAAATTCTGATCTTCAAGTAAATAACTTAAAGAACTAAAGTATTAGTTTGAAGATTTTGATTTTAAATTGTCTACATATTTCTGTTCTTTAAGTAAATAACTAAAGGAACAAAAGTAGTTAGAGTATAGCTTTAATTTTAAACTATTAACAAAATGCAGATCTTCAAGTAAATAACTTATAGAACAAAAGTAGTTATTTTAGCGTTTTCAATTTTAAACTATTAGCAAAATTCTGATCTTCAAGTAAATAACTTAAAGAACTAAATTATTAGTTAGAAGATTTTGATTTTAAATTGCTTCAAAATTCTTTTCTTCAAGTAAATAACTTATAGAACAAAAGTAGTTATTTTAGGGTTTTCAATTTTAAACTATTAACAAAATTCTGATCTTCAAGTAAATAACTTAAGGAACTAAAGTGTTAGTTAGAAGATTTTTATTTTAAATTGCTACAAAATTCTGTTCTTCAAGTAAATAACTTATAGAACAAAAGTAGTTATTTTAGAGTTTTCAATTTTAAACTATTAAGAAAATTCTGATCTTCAAGTAAATAACTTATAGAACAGAAGTAGTTAATTTAGAGTTTTTAAATTTAAACTATTAACAAAATGCAAATCTTCAAGTAAATAACTTATAGAATAAAAGTAGTTATTTTAGGGTTTTCAATTTTAAACTATTAACAAAATTCTGATCTTCATGTAAATAACTTATAGAACAGAAGTAGTTAATTTAGAGTTTTTAATTTTAAACTATTAACAAAATGCAGATCTTCAAGTAAATAACTTATAGAACAAAAGTAGTTATTTTAGGGTTTTTAATTTTAAACTATTAACAAAATTCTGATCTTCAAGTAAATAACTTAAGGAACTAAAGTATTAGTTAGAAGATTTTTATTTTAAAGTGCTACAAAATTCTGTTCTTCAAGTAAATAACTTATAAAACAAAAGTAGGTATTTAAGAATTTTCAATTTTAAACTATTAACAAAATGCAGATCTTTAAGTAAATAACTTATAGAACAAAATTGTTATTTTAGGGTTTTCAATTTTAAACTATTAACAAAATTCTGATCTTCATGTAAATAACTTATAGAACAGAAGTAGTTAATTTAGGGTTTTTAATTTTAAACTATTAACAAAATGCAGATCTTCAAGTAAATAACTTATAGAACAAAAGTAGTTATTTTAGGGTTTTCAATTTTAAACTATTAACAAAATTCTGATCTTCAAATAAATAACTTAAAGAACTAAAGTATTAGTTTGAAGATTTTGATTTTAAATTGTCTACATATTTCTGTTCTTTAAGTAAATAACTAAAAGAACAATAGTAGTTAGATTATAGCTTTAATTTTAAACTATTAACAAAATGCAAATCTTCAAGTAAATAACTTATAGAACAAAAGTAGTTATTTTAGGGTTTTCAATTTTAAACTATTAACAAAATTCTGATCTTCAAGTAAATAACTTATAGAACAAAAGTAGTTATTTTAGGGTTTTCAATTTTAAACTATTAACAAAATGCAGATCTTCAAGTAAATAACTTATAGAACAAAAGTAGTTATTTTAGGGTTTTCAATTTTAAACTATAAACAAAATTCTGATCTTCAAGTAAATAACTTAAAGAACTAAAGTATTAGTTTGAAGATTTCGATTTTAAATTGTCTACAAATTTCTGTTCTTTAAGTAAATAACTAATAGAACAAAAGTAGTTAGTTTATAGCTTTAATTTTAAACTATTAACAAAATAGTGATTTTCAAGTAAATAACTTATAGACCAGAAGTAGTTAATTTAGAGTTTTTAGTTTTAAACTATTAACAAAATGCTGATCTTCAAGTAAATAACTTATAGAACAGAAGTAGTTAATTTAGAGTTTTTAATTTTAAACTATTTACAAAATGCAGATCTTCAAGTAAACAACTTATAGAACAAAAATAGTTATTTTAGGGTTTTCAATTTTAAACTATTAACAAAATTCTGATCTTCATGTAAATAACTTATAGAACAGAAGTAGTTAATTTAGAGTTTTTAATTTTAAACTATTAACAAAATTCAGATCTTCAAGTAAATAACTTATAGAACAAAAGTAGTTATTTTAGGGTTTTCAATTTTAAACTATTAACAAAATTCTGATCTTCAAGTAAATAACTTAAGGAACTAAAGTATTAGTTAGAAGATTTTGATTTTAAATTGCTACAAAATTCTGTTCTTCAAGTAAATAACTTATAGAAGAAAAGTAGTTATTTTAGGGTTTTCAATTTTAAACTATTAACATAATTCCGATCTTTAACTAAATAACTTAAGGAACTTAAGTATTAGTTAGAAGATTTTAATTTAAAATTGCTACAAAATTCTTTTCTTCAAGTTAATAACTTATAGAAGAGAAGTAGTTAATTTAGAGTTTTTAATTTTAAACTATTAACAAAATGCAGATCTTCAAGTAAATAACTTATAGAACAAACGTAGTTATTTTAGTATTTTCAATTTTGAACTATTAACAAAATTCTGATCTTCAAGTAAATAACTTAAAGAACTAAAGTATTAGTTTGAAGATTTTGATTTTAAATTGTCTACATATTTCTGTTCTTTAAGTAAATAACTAAAGGAACAAAAGTAGTTAGAGTATAGCTTTAATTTTAAACTATTAACAAAATGCAGATCTTGAAGTAAATAACTTATAGAACAAAAGTAGTTATTTTAGGGTTTTCAATTTTAAACTATTAGCAAAATTCTGATCTTCAAGTAAATAACTTAAAGAACTAAATTATTAGTTAGAAGATTTTGATTTTAAATTGCTTCAAAATTCTTTTCTTCAAGTAAATAACTTATAGAACAAAAGTAGTTATTTTAGGGTTTTCAATTTTAAACTATTAACAAAATTCTGATCTTTAAGTAAATAACTTAAGGAACAAAAGTATTAGTTAGAAGATTTTTATTTTAAATTGCTACAAAATTCTGTTCTTCAAGTAAATAACTTATAGAACAAAAGTAGTTATTTTAGAGTTTTCAATTTTAAACTATTAAGAAAATTCTGATCTTCAAGTAAATAACTTATAGAACAGAAGTAGTTAATTTAGAGTTTTTAAATTTAAACTATTAACAAAATGCAAATCTTCAAGTAAATAACTTATAGAATAAAAGTAGTTATTTTAGGGTTTTCAATTTTAAACTATTAACAAAATTCTGATCTTCATGTAAATAACTTATAGAACAGAAGTAGTTAATTTAGAGTTTTTAATTTTAAACTATTAACAAAATGCAGATCTTCAAGTAAATAACTTATAGAACAAAAGTAGTTATTTTAGGGTTTTTAATTTTAAACTATTAACAAAATTCTGATCTTCAAGTAAATAACTTAAGGAACTAAAGTATTAGTTAGAAGATTTTTATTTTAAATTGCTACAAAATTCTGTTCTTCAAGTAAATAACTTATAGAACAAAAGTAGTTATTTTAGAGTTTTCAATTTTAAACTATTAACAAAATTCTGATCTTCAAGTAAATAACTTAAAGAACTAAAGTATTAGTTTGAAGATTTTGATTTTAAATTGTCTACATATTTCTGTTCTTTAAGTAAATAACTAAAAGAACAATAGTAGTTAGATTATAGCTTTAATTTTAAACTATTAACAAAATGCAAATCTTCAAGTAAATAACTTATAGAACAAAAGTAGTTATTTTAGGGTTTTCAATTTTAAACTATTAACAAAATTCTTATCATCAAGTAAATAACTTATAGAACAAAAGTAGTTATTTTAGGGTTTTCAATTTTAAACTATTAACAAAATGCAGATCTTCAAGTAAATAACTTATAGAACAAAAGTAGTTATTTTAGGGTTTTCAATTTTAAACTATTAACAAAATTCTGATCTTCAAGTAAATAACTTAAAGAACTAAAGTATTAGTTTGAAGATTTCGATTTTAAATTGTCTACAAATTTCTGTTCTTTAAGTAAATAACTAATAGAACAAAAGTAGTTAGTTTATAGCTTTAATTTTAAACTATTAACAAAATAGTGATTTTCAAGTAAATAACTTATAGACCAGAAGTAGTTAATTTAGAGTTTTTAATTTTAAACTATTAACAAAATGCTGATCTTCAAGTAAATAACTTATAGAACAGAAGTAGTTAATTTAGAGTTTTTAATTTTAAACTATTAACAAAATGCAGATCTTCAAGTAAATAACTTATAGAACAAAAATAGTTATTTTAGGGTTTTCAATTTTAAACCATTAACAAAATCTGATCTTCAAGTAATTAACTTAAAGAACTAAAGTATTAGTTTGAAGATCTCGATTTTAAATTGTCTACATATTTCTGTCCTTTAAGTAAAAAACTAAAAGAACAAAAGTAGTTAGTTTATAGCTTTAATTTGAAACTATTAACAAAATAGTGATTTTCAAATAAATAACTTATAGAACAGAAGTAGTTAATTTAGAGTTTTTAATTTTAAACTATTAACAAAATGCAGATCTTCAAGTAAATAACTTATAGAACAAACGTAGTTATTTTAGTATTTTCAATTTTAAACTGTTAACAAAATTCTAATCTTTAAGTAAATAACTTAAGGAACTAAAGTATTAGTTAGAAGATTTTAATTTTAAATTGCTACAAAATTCTGTTCTTCAAGTAAATAACTTATAGAACAAAAGTAGTTATTTTAGAGTTTTTAATTTTAAACTATTAACAAAATGCAGATCTTCAAGTAAATAACTTATAGAACAAACGTAGTTATTTTAGTATTTTCAATTTTGAACTATTAACAAAATTCTGATCTTCAAGTAAATAACTTAAAGAACTAAAGTATTAGTTTGAAGATTTTGATTTTAAATTGTCTACATATTTCTGTTCTTTAAGTAAATAACTAAAGGAACAAAAGTAGTTAGAGTATAGCTTTAATTTTAAACTATTAACAAAATGCAGATCTTCAAGTAAATAACTTATAGAACAAAAGTAGTTATTTTAGGGTTTTCAATTTTAAACTATTAGCAAAATTCTGATCTTCAAGTAAATAACTTAAAGAACTAAATTATTAGTTAGAAGATTTTGATTTTAAATTGCTTCAAAATTCTTTTCTTCAAGTAAATAACTTATAGAACAAAAGTAGTTATTTTAGGGTTTTCAATTTTAAACTATTAACAAAATTCTGATCTTCAAGTAAATAACTTAAGGAACTAAAGTATTAGTTAGAAGATTTTTATTTTAAATTGCTACAAAATTCTGTTCTTCAAGTAAATAACTTATAGAACAAAAGTAGTTATTTTAGAGTTTTCAATTTTAAACTATTAAGAAAATTCTGATCTTCAAGTAAATAACTTATAGAACAGAAGTAGTTAATTTAGAGTTTTTAAATTTAAACTATTAACAAAATGCAAATCTTCAAGTAAATAACTTATAGAATAAAAGTAGTTATTTTAGGGTTTTCAATTTTAAACTATTAACAAAATTCTGATCTTCATGTAAATAACTTATAGAACAGAAGTAGTTAATTTAGAGTTTTTAATTTTAAACTATTAACAAAATGCAGATCTTCAAGTAAATAACTTATAGAACAAAAGTAGTTATTTTAGGGTTTTTAATTTTAAACTATTAACAAAATTCTGATCTTCAAGTAAATAACTTAAGGAACTAAAGTATTAGTTAGAAGATTTTTATTTTAAAGTGCTACAAAATTCTGTTCTTCAAGTAAATAACTTATAAAACAAAAGTAGGTATTTTAGAGTTTTCAATTTTAAACTATTAACAAAATGCAGATCTTTAAGTAAATAACTTATAGAACAAAATAGTTATTTTAGGGTTTTCAATTTTAAACTATTAACAAAATTCTGATCTTCATGTAAATAACTTATAGAACAGAAGTAGTTAATTTGGAGTTTTTAATATTAAACTATTAACAAAATTCAGATCTTTAAGTAAATAACTTATAGAACAAAAATAGTTATTTTAGGGTTTTCAATTTTAAACTATTAACAAAATTCTGATCTTCATGTAAATAACTTATAGAACAGAAGTAGTTAATTTAGGGTTTTTAATTTTAAACAATTAACAAAATGCAGATCTTCAAGTGAATAACTTATAGAACAAAAGTAGTTATTTTAGGGTTTTCAATTTTAAACTATTAACAAAATTCTGATCTTCAAGTAAATAACTTAAAGAACTAAAGTATTAGTTTGAAGATTTTGATTTTAAATTGTCTACATATTTCTGTTCTTTAAGTAAATAACTAAAAGAACAATAGTAGTTAGATTATAGCTTTAATTTTAAACTATTAACAAAATGCAAATCTTCAAGTAAATAACTTATAGAACAAAAGTAGTTATTTTAGGGTTTTCAATTTTAAACTATTAACAAAATTCTTATCATCAAGTAAATAACTTATAGAACAAAAGTTGTTATTTTAGGGTTTTCAATTTTAAACTATTAACAAAATGCAGATCTTCAAGTAAATAACTTATAGAACAAAAGTAGTTATTTTAGGGTTTTCAATTTTAAACTATTAACAAAATTCTGATCTTCAAGTAAATAACTTAAAGAACTAAAGTATTAGTTTGAAGATTTCGATTTTAAATTGTCTACAAATTTCTGTTCTTTAAGTAAATAACTAATAGAACAAAAGTAGTTAGTTTATAGCTTTAATTTTAAACTATTAACAAAATAGTGATTTTCAAGTAAATAACTTATAGACCAGAAGTAGTTAATTTAGAGTTTTTAATTTTAAACTATTAACAAAATGCTGATCTTCAAGTAAATAACTTATAGAACAGAAGTAGTTAATTTAGAGTTTTTAATTTTAAACTATTAACAAAATGCAGATCTTCAAGTAAATAACTTATAGAACAAAAATAGTTATTTTAGGGTTTTCAATTTTAAACCATTAACAAAATCTGATCTTCAAGTAATTAACTTAAAGAACTAAAGTATTAGTTTGAAGATCTCGATTTTAAATTGTCTACATATTTCTGTCCTTTAAGTAAAAAACTAAAAGAACAAAAGTAGTTAGTTTATAGCTTTAATTTGAAACTATTAACAAAATAGTGATTTTCAAATAAATAACTTATAGAACAGAAGTAGTTAATTTAGAGTTTTTAATTTTAAACTATTAACAAAATGCAGATCTTCAAGTAAATAACTTATAGAACAAACGTAGTTATTTTAGTATTTTCAATTTTAAACTGTTAACAAAATTCTAATCTTTAAGTAAATAACTTAAGGAACTAAAGTATTAGTTAGAAGATTTTAATTTTAAATTGCTACAAAATTCTGTTCTTCAAGTAAATAACTTATAGAACAAAAGTAGTTATTTTAGAGTTTTTAATTTTAAACTATTAACAAAATGCAGATCTTCAAGTAAATAACTTATAGAACAAACGTAGTTATTTTAGTATTTTCAATTTTGAACTATTAACAAAATTCTGATCTTCAAGTAAATAACTTAAAGAACTAAAGTATTAGTTTGAAGATTTTGATTTTAAATTGTCTACATATTTCTGTTCTTTAAGTAAATAACTAAAGGAACAAAAGTAGTTAGAGTATAGCTTTAATTTTAAACTATTAACAAAATGCAGATCTTCAAGTAAATAACTTATAGAACAAAAGTAGTTATTTTAGGGTTTTCAATTTTAAACTATTAGCAAAATTCTGATCTTCAAGTAAATAACTTAAAGAACTAAATTATTAGTTAGAAGATTTTGATTTTAAATTGCTTCAAAATTCTTTTCTTCAAGTAAATAACTTATAGAACAAAAGTAGTTATTTTAGGGTTTTCAATTTTAAACTATTAACAAAATTCTGATCTTCAAGTAAATAACTTAAGGAACTAAAGTATTAGTTAGAAGATTTTTATTTTAAATTGCTACAAAATTCTGTTCTTCAAGTAAATAACTTATAGAACAAAAGTAGTTATTTTAGAGTTTTCAATTTTAAACTATTAAGAAAATTCTGATCTTCAAGTAAATAACTTATAGAACAGAAGTAGTTAATTTAGAGTTTTTAAATTTAAACTATTAACAAAATGCAAATCTTCAAGTAAATAACTTATAGAATAAAAGTAGTTATTTTAGGGTTTTCAATTTTAAACTATTAACAAAATTCTGATCTTCATGTAAATAACTTATAGAACAGAAGTAGTTAATTTAGAGTTTTTAATTTTAAACTATTAACAAAATGCAGATCTTCAAGTAAATAACTTATAGAACAAAAGTAGTTATTTTAGGGTTTTTAATTTTAAACTATTAACAAAATTCTGATCTTCAAGTAAATAACTTAAGGAACTAAAGTATTAGTTAGAAGATTTTTATTTTAAAGTGCTACAAAATTCTGTTCTTCAAGTAAATAACTTATAAAACAAAAGTAGGTATTTTAGAGTTTTCAATTTTAAACTATTAACAAAATGCAGATCTTTAAGTAAATAACTTATAGAACAAAATAGTTATTTTAGGGTTTTCAATTTTAAACTATTAACAAAATTCTGATCTTCATGTAAATAACTTATAGAACAGAAGTAGTTAATTTGGAGTTTTTTATATTAAACTATTAACAAAATTCAGATCTTTAAGTAAATAACTTATAGAACAAAAATAGTTATTTTAGGGTTTTCAATTTTAAACTATTAACAAAATTCTGATCTTCATGTAAATAACTTATAGAACAGAAGTAGTTAATTTAGGGTTTTTAATTTTAAACAATTAACAAAATGCAGATCTTCAAGTAAATAACTTATAGAACAAAAGTAGTTATTTTAGGGTTTTCAATTTTAAACTATTAACAAAATTCTGATCTTCAAGTAAATAACTTAAAGAACTAAAGTATTAGTTTGAAGATTTTGATTTTAAATTGTCTACATATTTCTGTTCTTTAAGTAAATAACTAAAAGAACAATAGTAGTTAGATTATAGCTTTAATTTTAAACTATTAACAAAATGCAAATCTTCAAGTAAATAACTTATAGAACAAAAGTAGTTATTTTATGGTTTTCAATTTTAAAATATTAACAAAATTCTGATCATCAAGTAAATAACTTATAGAACAAAAGTAGTTATTTTAGGGTTTTCAATTTTAAACTATTAACAAAATGCAGATCTTCAAGTAAATAACTTATAGAACAAAAGTAGTTATTTTAGGGTTTTCAATTTTAAACTATAAACAAAATTCTGATCTTCAAGTAAATAACTTAAGGAACTAAAGTTTTAGTTAGAAGATTTTGATTTTAAACTGCTTCAAAATTCTGTTCTTCAAGTAAATAACTTGTAGAACAAAAGTAGTTATTTTAGGGTTTTCAATTTTAAACTATTAACAAAATTCTGATCTTCAAGTAAATAACTTAAAGAACTAAAGTATTAGTTTGAAGATTTCGATTTTAAATTGTCTACAAATTTCTGTTCTTTAAGTAAATAACTAATAGAACAAAAGTAGTTAGTTTATAGCTGTAATTTTAAACTATTAACAAAATAGTGATCTTCAAGTAAACAACTTATAGAACAAAAATAGTTATTTTAGGGTTTTCAATTTTAAACTATTAACAAAATTCTGATCTTCATGTAAATAACTTATAGAACAGAAGTAGTTAATTTAGAGTTTTTAATTTTAAACTCTTAACAAAATTCAGATCTTCAAGTAAATAACTTATAGAACAAAAGTAGTTATTTTAGGGTTTTCAATTTTAAACTATTAACAAAATTCTGATCTTCAAGTAAATAACTTAAGGAACTAAAGTATTAGTTAGAAGATTTTGATTTTAAATTGCTACAAAATGCTGTTCTTCAAGTAAATAACTTATAGCACAAAAGTAGTTATTTTAGAGTTTTTAATTTTAAACTATTAACAACATTCTGAACTTCAAGTAAATAACTTATAGAACAGAAGTAGTTGATTTAGAGTTTTTAATTTTAAACTATTAACAAAATTCTGATCTTCAAGTAAATAACTTAAGGAACTAAAGTATTAGTTAGAAGATTTTTATTTTAAATTGCTACAAAATTCTGTTCTTCAAGTAAATAACTTATAAAACAAAAGTAGTTATTTTAGAGTTTTCAATTTTAAACTATTAAGAAAATTCTGATCTTCAAGTAAATAACTTATAGACCAGAAGTAGTTAATTTAGAGTTTTTAATTTTAAACTATTAACAAAATGCTGATCTTCAAGTAAATAACTTATAGAACAGAAGTAGTTAATTTAGAGTTTTTAATTTTAAACTATTAACAAAATGCAGATCTTCAAGTAAATAACTTATAGAGCAAAATTAGTTATTTTAGGGTTTTTAATTTTAAACTATTAACAAAATTCTGATCTTCAAGTAAATAACTTATAGAACAGAAGTAGTTAATTTAGAGTTTTTAATTTTAAACTATTAACAAAATGCAGATCTTCAAGTAAACAACTTATAGAACAAAAATAGTTATTTTAGGGTTTTCAATTTTAAACTATTAACAAAATTCTGATCTTCATGTAAATAACTTATAGAACAGAAGTAGTTAATTTAGAGTTTTTAATTTTAAACTATTAACAAAATTCAGATCTTCAAGTAAATAACTTATAGAACAAAAGTAGTTATTTTAGGGTTTTCAATTTTAAACTATTAACAAAATTCTGATCTTCAAGTAAATAACTTAAAGAACTAAAGTATTAGTTAGAAGATTTTGATTTTAAATTGCTACAAAATTCTGTTCTTCAAGTAAATAACTTATAGAAGAAAAGTAGTTATTTTAGGGTTTTCAATTTTAAACTATTAACAAAATTTCGATCTTTAACTAAATAACTTAAGGAACTTAAGTATTAGTTAGAAGATTTAATTTAAAATTGCTACAAAATTCTTTTCTTCTAGTAAATAACTTATAGAACAGAAGTAGTTAATTTAGAGTTTTTAATTTTAAACTATTAACTAAATGCAGATCTTCAAGTAAATAACTTAGAGAACAAAAGTCGTTATTTTAGGGTTTTCAATTTTAAACTATTAACAAAATTCTGATCTTTAAGTAAATAACTTAAGGAACTTAAGTATTAGTTAGAAGATTTTAATTTAAAATTGCTACAAAATTCTTTTCTTCAAGTAAATAACTTATAGAACAGAAGTAGTTAATTTAGAGTTTTTAATTTTAAACTATTAACAAAATGCAGATCTTCAAGTAAATAACTTATAGAACAAACGTAGTTATTTTAGTATTTTCAATTTTGAACTATTAACAAAATTCTGATCTTCAAGTAAATAACTTAAAGAACTAAAGTATTAGTTTGAAGATTTTGATTTTAAATTGTCTACATATTTCTGTTCTTTAAGTAAATAACTAAAGGAACAAAAGTAGTTAGAGTATAGCTTTAATTTTAAACTATTAACAAAATGCAGATCTTCAAGTAAATAACTTATAGAACAAAAGTAGTTATTTTAGGGTTTTCAATTTTAAACTATTAGCAAAATTCTGATCTTCAAGTAAATAACTTAAAGAACTAAATTATTAGTTAGAAGATTTTGATTTTAAATTGCTTCAAAATTCTTTTCTTCAAGTAAATAACTTATAGAACAAAAGTAATTATTTTAGGGTTTTCAATTTTAAACTATTAACAAAATTCTGATCTTCAAGTAAATAACTTAAGGAACTAAAGTATTAGTTAAAAGATTTTTATTTTAAATTGCTACAAAATTCTGTTCTTCAAGTAAATAACTTATAGAACAAAAGTAGTTATTTTAGAGTTTTCAATTTTAAACTATTAAGAAAATTCTGATCTTCAAGTAAATAACTTATAGAACAGAAGTAGTTAATTTAGAGTTTTTAAATTTAAACTATTAACAAAATGCAAATCTTCAAGTAAATAACTTATAGAATAAAAGTAGATATTTTAGGGTTTTCAATTTTAAACTATTAACAAAATTCTGATCTTCATGTAAATAACTTATAGAACAGAAGTAGTTAATTTAGAGTTTTTAATTTTAAACTATTAACAAAATGCAGATCTTCAAGTAAATAACTTATAGAACAAAAGTAGTTATTTTAGGGTTTTTAATTTTAAACTATTAACAAAATTCTGATCTTCAAGTAAATAACTTAAGGAACTAAAGTATTAGTTAGAAGATTTTTATTTTAAAGTGCTACAAAATTCTGTTCTTCAAGTAAATAACTTATAAAACAAAAGTAGGTATTTTAGAGTTTTCAATTTTAAACTATTAACAAAATGCAGATCTTTAAGTAAATAACTTATAGAACAAAATAGTTATTTTAGGGTTTTCAATTTTAAACTATTAACAAAATTCTGATCTTCATGTAAATAACTTATAGAACAGAAGTAGTTAATTTGGAGTTTTTAATATTAAACTATTAACAAAATTCAGATCTTTAAGTAAATAACTTATAGAACAAAAATAGTTATTTTAGGGTTTTCAATTTTAAACTATTAACAAAATTCTGATCTTCATGTAAATAACTTATAGAACAGAAGTAGTTAATTTAGGGTTTTTAATTTTAAACAATTAACAAAATGCAGATCTTCAAGTAAATAACTTATAGAACAAAAGTAGTTATTTTAGGGTTTTCAATTTTAAACTATTAACAAAATTCTGATCTTCAAGTAAATAACTTAAAGAACTAAAGTATTAGTTTGAAGATTTTGATTTTAAATTGTCTACATATTTCTGTTCTTTAAGTAAATAACTAAAAGAACAATAGTAGTTAGATTATAGCTTTAATTTTAAACTATTAACAAAATGCAAATCTTCAAGTAAATAACTTATAGAACAAAAGTAGTTATTTTATGGTTTTCAATTTTAAAATATTAACAAAATTCTGATCATCAAGTAAATAACTTATAGAACAAAAGTAGTTATTTTAGGGTTTTCAATTTTAAACTATTAACAAAATGCAGATCTTCAAGTAAATAACTTATAGAACAAAAGTAGTTATTTTAGGGTTTTCAATTTTAAACTATAAACAAAATTCTGATCTTCAAGTAAATAACTTAAGGAACTAAAGTTTTAGTTAGAAGATTTTGATTTTAAACTGCTTCAAAATTCTGTTCTTCAAGTAAATAACTTATAGAACAAAAGTAGTTATTTTAGGGTTTTCAATTTTAAACTATTAACAAAATTCTGATCTTCAAGTAAATAACTTAAAGAACTAAAGTATTAGTTTGAAGATTTCGATTTTAAATTGTCTACAATCTTCTGTTCTTTAAGTAAATAACTAATAGAACAAAAGTAGTTAGTTTATAGCTTTAATTTTAAACTATTAACAAAATAGTGATCTTCAAGTAAACAACTTATAGAACAAAAATAGTTATTTTAGGGTTTTCAATTTTAAACTATTAACAAAATTCTGATCTTCATGTAAATAACTTATAGAACAGAAGTAGTTAATTTAGAGTTTTTAATTTTAAACTCTTAACAAAATTCAGATCTTCAAGTAAATAACTTATAGAACAAAAGTAGTTATTTTAGGGTTTTCAATTTTAAACTATTAACAAAATTCTGATCTTCAAGTAAATAACTTAAGGAACTAAAGTATTAGTTAGAAGATTTTGATTTTAAATTGCTACAAAATGCTGTTCTTCAAGTAAATAACTTATAGCACAAAAGTAGTTATTTTAGAGTTTTTAATTTTAAACTATTAACAACATTCTGATCTTCATGTAAATAACTTATAGAACAGAAGTAGTTAATTTAGGGTTTTTAATTTTAAACAATTAACAAAATGCAGATCTTCAAGTAAATAACTTATAGAACAAAAGTAGTTATTTTAGGGTTTTCAATTTTAAACTATTAACAAAATTCTGATCTTCAAGTAAATAACTTAAAGAACTAAAGTATTAGTTTGAAGATTTTGATTTTAAATTGTCTACATATTTCTGTTCTTTAAGTAAATAACTAAAAGAACAATAGTAGTTAGATTATAGCTTTAATTTTAAACTATTAACAAAATGCAAATCTTCAAGTAAATAACTTATAGAACAAAAGTAGTTATTTTATGGTTTTCAATTTTAAAATATTAACAAAATTCTGATCATCAAGTAAATAACTTATAGAACAAAAGTAGTTATTTTAGGGTTTTCAATTTTAAACTATTAACAAAATGCAGATCTTCAAGTAAATAACTTATAGAACAAAAGTAGTTATTTTAGGGTTTTCAATTTTAAACTATAAACAAAATTCTGATCTTCAAGTAAATAACTTAAGGAACTAAAGTTTTAGTTAGAAGATTTTGATTTTAAACTGCTTCAAAATTCTGTTCTTCAAGTAAATAACTTATAGAACAAAAGTAGTTATTTTAGGGTTTTCAATTTTAAACTATTAACAAAATTCTGATCTTCAAGTAAATAACTTAAAGAACTAAAGTATTAGTTTGAAGATTTCGATTTTAAATTGTCTACAATCTTCTGTTCTTTAAGTAAATAACTAATAGAACAAAAGTAGTTAGTTTATAGCTTTAATTTTAAACTATTAACAAAATAGTGATCTTCAAGTAAACAACTTATAGAACAAAAATAGTTATTTTAGGGTTTTCAATTTTAAACTATTAACAAAATTCTGATCTTCATGTAAATAACTTATAGAACAGAAGTAGTTAATTTAGAGTTTTTAATTTTAAACTCTTAACAAAATTCAGATCTTCAAGTAAATAACTTATAGAACAAAAGTAGTTATTTTAGGGTTTTCAATTTTAAACTATTAACAAAATTCTGATCTTCAAGTAAATAACTTAAGGAACTAAAGTATTAGTTAGAAGATTTTGATTTTAAATTGCTACAAAATGCTGTTCTTCAAGTAAATAACTTATAGCACAAAAGTAGTTATTTTAGAGTTTTTAATTTTAAACTATTAACAACATTCTGAACTTCAAGTAAATAACTTATAGAACAGAAGTAGTTGATTTAGAGTTTTTAATTTTAAACTATTAACAAAATTCTGATCTTCAAGTAAATAACTTAAGGAACTAAAGTATTAGTTAGAAGATCTTTATTTTAAATTGCTACAAAATTCTGTTCTTCAAGTAAATAACTTATAAAACAAAAGTAGTTATTTTAGAGTTTTCAATTTTAAACTATTAAGAAAATTCTGATCTTCAAGTAAATAACTTATAGAACAGAAGTAGTTAATTTAGAGTTTTTAAATTTAAACTATTAACAAAATGCAAATCTTCAAGTAAATAACTTATAGAATAAAAGTAGTTATTTTAGGGTTTTCAATTTTAAACTATTAATAAAATTCTGATCTTCATGTAAATAACTTATAGAACAGAAGTAGTTAATTTAGAGTTTTTAATTTTAAACTATTAACAAAATGCAGATCTTCAAGTAAATAACTTATAGAACAAAAGTAGTTATTTTAGGGTTTTCAATTTTAAACTATTAACAAAATTCTGATCTTCAAGTAAATAACTTAAGGAACTAAGGTATTAGTTAGAAGATTTTTATTTTAAAGTGCTACAAAATTCTGTTCTTCAAGTAAATAACTTATAGAACAAAAGTAGGTATTTTAGAGTTTTCAATTTTTAACTATTAACAAAATGCAGATCTTTAAGTAAATAACTTATAGAACAAAAATAGTTATTTTAGGGTTTTCAATTTTAAACTATTAACAAAATTCTGATCTTCATGTAAATAACTTATAGAACAGAAGTAGTTAATTTAGAGTTTTTAATTTTAAACTATTAACAAAATTCAGATCTTTAAGTAAATAACTTATAGAACAAAAATAGTTATTTTAGGGTTTTCAATTTTAAACTATTAACAAAATTCTGATCTTCATGTAAATAACTTATAGAACAGAAGTAGTTAATTTAGGGTTTTTAATTTTAAACTATTAACAAAATGCAGATCATCAAGTAAATAACTTATAGAACAAAAGTAGTTATTTTAGGGTTTTCAATTTTAAACTATTAACAAAATTCTGATCTTCAAGTAAATAACTTAAAGAACTAAAGTATTAGTTTGAAGATTTTGATTTTAAATTGTCTACATATTTCTGTTCTTTAAGTAAATAACTTAAAGAACAATAGTAGTTAGATTATAGCTTTAATTTTAAACTATTAACAAAATGCAAATCTTCAAGTAAATAACTTATAGAACAAAAGTAGTTATTTTAGGGTTTTCAATTTTAAACTATTAACAAAATTCTGATCTTCAAGTAAATAACTTATAGAACAAAAGTAGTTATTTTAGGGTTTTCAATTTTAAACTATTAACAAAATGCAGATCTTCAAGTAAATAACTTATAGAACAAAAGTAGTTATTTTAGGGTTTTCAATTTTAAACTATTAACAAAATTCTGATCTTCAAGTAAATAACTTAAGGAACTAAAGTATTAGTTGGACGATTTTGATTTTAAACTGCTTCAAAATTCTGTTCTTCAAGTAAATAACTTATAGAACAAAAGTAGTTATTTTAGGGTTTTCAATTTTAAACTATTAACAAAATTCTGATCTTCAAGTAAATAACTTAAAGAACTAAAGTATTAGTTTGAAGATTTCGATTTTAAAATGTCTACAAATTTCTGTTCTTTAAGTAAATAACTAATAGAACAAAAGTAGTTAGTTTGTAGCTTTAATTTTAAACTATTAACAAAATAGTGATTTTCAAGTAAATAACTTATAGACCAGAAGTAGTTAATTTAGAGTTTTTAATTTTAAACTATTAACAAAATGCTGATCTTCAAGTAAATAACTTATAAAACAGAAGTAGTTAATTTAGAGTTTTTAATTTTAAACTATTAACAAAATGCAGATCTTCAAGTAAATAACTTATAGAGCAAAATTAGTTATTTTAGGGTTTTTAATTTTAAACTATTAACAAAATTCTGATCTTCAAGTAAATAACTTATAGAACAGAAGTAGTTAATTTAGAGTTTTTAATTTTAAACTATTAACAAAATGCAGATCTTTAAGTAAACAACTTATAGAACAAAAATAGTTATTTTAGGGTTTTCAATTTTAAACTATTAACAAAATTCTGATCTTCATGTAAATAACTTATAGAACAGAAGTAGTTAATTTAGAGTTTTTAATTTTAAACTATTAACAAAATTCAGATCTTCAAGTAAATAACTTATAGAACAAACGTAGTTATTTTAGTATTTTCAATTTTGAACTATTAACAAAATTCTGATCTTCTAGTAAATAACTTAAAGAACTAAAGTATTAGTTTGAAGATTTTGATTTTAAATTGTCTACATATTTCTCTTCTTTAAGTAAATAACTAAAAGAACAAAAGTAGTTAGAGTATAGCTTTAATTTTAAACTATTAACAAAATGCAGATCTTCAAGTAAATAACTTAAAGAACTAAAGTATTAATTTGAAGATTTCGATTTAAAATTGTCTACAAATTTCTGTTCTTTAAGTAAATAACTAAAAGAACAAAAGTAGTTAGTTTATAGCTTTAATTTTAAACTATTAACAAAATACTGATTTTCAAGTAAATAACTTATAGACCAGAAGTAGTTAATTTAGAGTTTTTAATTTTAAACTATTAACAAAATGCTGATCTTCAAGTAAATAACTTATAGAGCAGAAGTAGTTAATTCAGAGTTTTTAATTTTAAACTATTAACAAAATGCAGATCTTCAAGTAAACAACTTATAGAACAAAAGTAGTTATTTTAGGGTTTTCAATTTTAAACTATTAACAAAATTCTGATCTTCAAGTAAATAACTTATAGAACAGAAGTAGTTAATTTAGAGTTTTTAATTTTAAACTATTAACAAAATGCAGATCTTCAAGTAAATAACTTATAGAACAAAAGTAGTTATTTTAGGGTTTTCAATTTTAAACTATTAACAACATTCTGATCTTCAAGTAAATAACCTATAGAACTGAAGTAGTTAATTTGGAGTTTTTCATTTTAAACTATTAACAAAAGCAGATCTTCAAGTAAATAACTTATAGAACAAAAATAGTTATTTTAGGGTTTTCAATTTTAAACTATTAACAAAATTCTGATCTTCAAGTAAATAACTTATAGAACAGAAGTAGTTAATTTAGAGTTTTTAATTTTAAACTATTAACAAAATGCTGATCTTCAAGTAAATAACTTATAGAACAGAAGTAGTTAATTTAGAGTTTTTAATTTTAAACTATTAACGAAATTCTGATCTTCAAGTAAATAACTTAAGGAACTAAAGTATTAGTTAGAAGATTTTTATTTTAAAGTGCTACAAAATTCTGTTCTTCAAGTAAATAACTTATAGAACAGAAGTAGTTAATTTGGAGTTTTTAATATTAAACTATTAACAAAATTCAGATCTTTAAGTAAATAACTTATAGAACAAAAATAGTTATTTTAGGGTTTTCAATTTTAAACTATTAACAAAATTCTGATCTTCATGTAAATAACTTATAGAACAGAAGTAGTTAATTTAGGGTTTTTAATTTTAAACAATTAACAAAATGCAGATCTTCAAGTAAATAACTTATAGAACAAAAGTAGTTATTTTAGGGTTTTCAATTTTAAACTATTAACAAAATTCTGATCTTCAAGTAAATAACTTAAAGAACTAAAGTATTAGTTTGAAGATTTTGATTTTAAATTGTCTACATATTTCTGTTCTTTAAGTAAATAACTAAAAGAACAATAGTAGTTAGATTATAGCTTTAATTTTAAACTATTAACAAAATGCAAATCTTCAAGTAAATAACTTATAGAACAAAAGTAGTTATTTTATGGTTTTCAATTTTAAAATATTAACAAAATTCTGATCATCAAGTAAATAACTTATAGAACAAAAGTAGTTATTTTAGGGTTTTCAATTTTAAACTAGTAACAAAATGCAGATCTTCAAGTAAATAACTTATAGAACAAAAGTAGTTATTTTAGGGTTTTCAATTTTAAACTATAAACAAAATTCTGATCTTCAAGTAAATAACTTAAGGAACTAAAGTTTTAGTTAGAAGATTTTGATTTTAAACTGCTTCAAAATTCTGTTCTTCAAGTAAATAACTTATAGAACAAAAGTAGTTATTTTAGGGTTTTCAATTTTAAACTATTAACAAAATTCTGATCTTCAAGTAAATAACTTAAAGAACTAAAGTATTAGTTTGAAGATTTCGATTTTAAATTGTCTACAAATTTCTGTTCTTTAAGTAAATAACTAATAGAACAAAAGTAGTTAGTTTATAGCTTTAATTTTAAACTATTAACAAAATAGTGATTTTCAAGTAAATAACTTATAGACCAGAAGTAGTTAATTTAGAGTTTTTAATTTTAAACTATTAACAACATGCTGATCTTCAAGTAAATAACTTATAGAACAGAAGTAGTTAATTTAGAGTTTTTAATTTTAAACTATTAACAAAATGCAGATCTTCAAGTAAATAACTTATAGAGCAAAATTAGTTATTTTAGGGTTTTTAATTTTAAACTATTAACAAAATTCTGATCTTCAAGTAAATAACTTATAGAACAGAAGTAGTTAATTTAGAGTTTTTAATTTTAAACTATTAACAAAATGCAGATCTTCAAGTAAACAACTTATAGAACAAAAATAGTTATTTTAGGGTTTTCAATTTTAAACTATTAACAAAATTCTGATCTTCATGTAAATAACTTATAGAACAGAAGTAGTTAATTTAGAGTTTTTAATTTTAAACTATTTACAAAATTCAGATCTTCAAGTAAATAACTTATAGAACAAAAGTAGTTATTTTAGGGTTTTCAATTTTAAACTATTAACAAAATTCTGATCTTCAAGTAAATAACTTAAGGAACTAAAGTATTAGTTAGAAGATTTTGATTTTAAATTGCTACAAAATGCTGTTCTTCAAGTAAATAACTTATAGCACAAAAGTAGTTATTTTAGAGTTTTTAATTTTAAACTATTAACAACATTCTGAACTTCAAGTAAATAACTTATAGAACAGAAGTAGTTGATTTAGAGTTTTTAATTTTAAACTATTAACAAAATTCTGATCTTCAAGTAAATAACTTAAGGAACTAAAGTATTAGTTAGAAGATTTTTATTTTAAATTGCTACAAAATTCTGTTCTTCAAGTAAATAACTTATAAAACAAAAGTAGTTATTTTAGAGTTTTCAATTTTAAACTATTAAGAAAATTCTGATCTTCAAGTAAATAACTTATAGAACAGAAGTAGTTAATTTAGAGTTTTTAAATTTAAACTATTAACAAAATGCAAATCTTCAAGTAAATAACTTATAGAACAAAAGTAGTTATTTTAGGGTTTTCAATTTTAAACTATTAACAAAATTCTGATCTTCAAGTAAATAACTTAAGGAACTAAGGTATTAGTTAGAAGATTTTTATTTTAAAGTGCTACAAAATTCTGTTCTTCAAGTAAATAACTTATAAAACAAAAGTAGGTATTTTAGAGTTTTCAATTATTAACTATTAACAAAATGCAGATCTTTAAGTAAATTACTTATAGAACAAAAATAGTTATTTTAGGGTTTTCAATTTTAAACTATTAACAAAATTCTGATCTTCATGTAAATAACTTATAGAACAGAAGTAGTTAATTTAGAGTTTTTAATTTTAAACTATTAACAAAATTCAGATCTTTAAGTAAATAACTTATAGAACAAAAATAGTTATTTTAGGGTTTTCAATTTTAAACTATTAACAAAATTCTGATCTTCATGTAAATAAATTATAGAACAGAAGTAGTTAATTTAGGGTTTTTAATTTTAAACTATTAACAAAATGCAGATCATCAAGTAAATAACTTATAGAACAAAAGTAGTTATTTTAGGGTTTTCAATTTTAAACTATTAACAAAATTCTGATCTTCAAGTAAATAACTTAAAGAACTAAAGTATTAGTTTGAAGATTTTGATTTTAAATTGTCTACATATTTCTGTTCTTTAAGTAAATAACTATAAGAACAATAGTAGTTAGATTATAGCTTTAATTTTAAACTATTAACAAAATGCAAATCTTCAAGTAAATAACTTATAGAACAAAAGTAGTTATTTTAGGGTTTTCAATTTTAAACTATTAACAAAATTCTGATCTTCAAGTAAATAACTTATAGAACAAAAGTAGTTATTTTAGGGTTTTCAATTTTAAACTATTAACAAAATGCAGATCTTCAAGTAAATAACTTATAGAACAAAAGTAGTTATTTTAGGGTTTTCAATTTTAAACTATTAACAAAATACTGATTTTCAAGTAAATAACTTAAGGAACTAAAGTATTAGTTGGACGATTTTGATTTTAAACTGCTTCAAAATTCTGTTCTTCAAGTAAATAACTTATAGAACAAAAGTAGTTATTTTAGGGTTTTCAATTTTAAACTATTAACAAAATTCTGATCTTCAAGTAAATAACTTAAAGAACTAAAGTATTAGTTTGAAGATTTCGATTTTAAAATGTCTACAAATTTCTGTTCTTTAAGTAAATAACTAATAGAACAAAAGTAGTTAGTTTATAGCTTTAATTTTAAACTATTAACAAAATAGTGATTTTCAAGTAAATAACTTATAGACCAGAAGTAGTTAATTTAGAGTTTTTAATTTTAAACTATTAACAAAATGCTGATCTTCAAGTAAATAACTTATAAAACAGAAGTAGTTAATTTAGAGTTTTTAATTTTAAACTATTAACAAAATGCAGATCTTCAAGTAAATAACTTATAGAGCAAAATTAGTTATTTTAGGGTTTTTAATTTTAAACTATTAACAAAATTCTGATCTTCAAGTAAATAACTTATAGAACAGAAGTAGTTAATTTAGAGTTTTTAATTTTAAACTATTAACAAAATGCAGATCTTTAAGTAAACAACTTATAGAACAAAAATAGTTATTTTAGGGTTTTCAATTTTAAACTATTAACAAAATTCTGATCTTCATGTAAATAACTTATAGAACAGAAGTAGTTAATTTAGAGTTTTTAATTTTAAACTATTAACAAAATTCAGATCTTCAAGTAAATAACTTATAGAACAAACGTAGTTATTTTAGTATTTTCAATTTTGAACTATTAACAAAATTCTGATCTTCTAGTAAATAACTTAAAGAACTAAAGTATTAGTTTGAAGATTTTGATTTTAAATTGTCTACATATTTCTCTTCTTTAAGTAAATAACTAAAAGAACAAAAGTAGTTAGAGTATAGCTTTAATTTTAAACTATTAACAAAATGCAGATCTTCAAGTAAATAACTTAAAGAACTAAAGTATTAATTTGAAGATTTCGATTTAAAATTGTCTACAAATTTCTGTTCTTTAAGTAAATAACTAAAAGAACAAAAGTAGTTAGTTTATAGCTTTAATTTTAAACTATTAACAAAATACTGATTTTCAAGTAAATAACTTATAGACCAGAAGTAGTTAATTTAGAGTTTTTAATTTTAAACTATTAACAAAATGCTGATCTTCAAGTAAATAACTTATAGAACAGAAGTAGTTAATTCAGAGTTTTTAATTTTAAACTATTAACAAAATGCAGATCTTCAAGTAAACAACTTATAGAACAAAAATAGTTATTTTAGGGTTTTCAATTTTAAACTATTAACAAAATTCTGATCTTCATGTAAATAACTTATAGAACAGAAGTAGTTAATTTAGAGTTTTTAATTTTAAACTATTTACAAAATTCAGATCTTCAAGTAAATAACTTATAGAACAAAAGTAGTTATTTTAGGGTTTTCAATTTTAAACTATTAACAAAATTCTGATCTTCAAGTAAATAACTTAAGGAACTAAAGTATTAGTTAGAAGATTTTGATTTTAAATTGCTACAAAATGCTGTTCTTCAAGTAAATAACTTATAGCACAAAAGTAGTTATTTTAGAGTTTTTAATTTTAAACTATTAACAACATTCTGAACTTCAAGTAAATAACTTATAGAACAGAAGTAGTTGATTTAGAGTTTTTAATTTTAAACTATTAACAAAATTCTGATCTTCAAGTAAATAACTTAAGGAACTAAAGTATTAGTTAGAAGATTTTTATTTTAAATTGCTACAAAATTCTGTTCTTCAAGTAAATAACTTATAAAACAAAAGTAGTTATTTTAGAGTTTTCAATTTTAAACTATTAAGAAAATTCTGATCTTCAAGTAAATAACTTATAGAACAGAAGTAGTTAATTTAGAGTTTTTAAATTTAAACTATTAACAAAATGCAAATCTTCAAGTAAATAACTTATAGAACAAAAGTAGTTATTTTAGGGTTTTCAATTTTAAACTATTAACAAAATTCTGATCTTCATGTAAATAACTTATAGAACAGAAGTAGTTAATTTAGAGTTTTTAATTTTAAACTATTTACAAAATTCAGATCTTCAAGTAAATAACTTATAGAACAAAAGTAGTTATTTTAGGGTTTTCAATTTTAAACTATTAACAAAATTCTGATCTTCAAGTAAATAACTTAAGGAACTAAAGTATTAGTTAGAAGATTTTGATTTTAAATTGCTACAAAATGCTGTTCTTCAAGTAAATAACTTATAGCACAAAAGTAGTTATTTTAGAGTTTTTAATTTTAAACTATTAACAACATTCTGAACTTCAAGTAAATAACTTATAGAACAGAAGTAGTTGATTTAGAGTTTTTAATTTTAAACTATTAACAAAATTCTGATCTTCAAGTAAATAACTTAAGGAACTAAAGTATTAGTTAGAAGATTTTTATTTTAAATTGCTACAAAATTCTGTTCTTCAAGTAAATAACTTATAAAACAAAAGTAGTTATTTTAGAGTTTTCAATTTTAAACTATTAAGAAAATTCTGATCTTCAAGTAAATAACTTATAGAACAGAAGTAGTTAATTTAGAGTTTTTAAATTTAAACTATTAACAAAATGCAAATCTTCAAGTAAATAACTTATAGAACAAAAGTAGTTATTTTAGGGTTTTCAATTTTAAACTATTAACAAAATTCTGATCTTCAAGTAAATAACTTAAGGAACTAAGGTATTAGTTAGAAGATTTTTATTTTAAAGTGCTACAAAATTCTGTTCTTCAAGTAAATAACTTATAAAACAAAAGTAGGTATTTTAGAGTTTTCAATTATTAACTATTAACAAAATGCAGATCTTTAAGTAAATTACTTATAGAACAAAAATAGTTATTTTAGGGTTTTCAATTTTAAACTATTAACAAAATTCTGATCTTCATGTAAATAACTTATAGAACAGAAGTAGTTAATTTAGAGTTTTTAATTTTAAACTATTAACAAAATTCAGATCTTTAAGTAAATAACTTATAGAACAAAAATAGTTATTTTAGGGTTTTCAATTTTAAACTATTAACAAAATTCTGATCTTCATGTAAATAAATTATAGAACAGAAGTAGTTAATTTAGGGTTTTTAATTTTAAACTATTAACAAAATGCAGATCATCAAGTAAATAACTTATAGAACAAAAGTAGTTATTTTAGGGTTTTCAATTTTAAACTATTAACAAAATTCTGATCTTCAAGTAAATAACTTAAAGAACTAAAGTATTAGTTTGAAGATTTTGATTTTAAATTGTCTACATATTTCTGTTCTTTAAGTAAATAACTATAAGAACAATAGTAGTTAGATTATAGCTTTAATTTTAAACTATTAACAAAATGCAAATCTTCAAGTAAATAACTTATAGAACAAAAGTAGTTATTTTAGGGTTTTCAATTTTAAACTATTAACAAAATTCTGATCTTCAAGTAAATAACTTATAGAACAAAAGTAGTTATTTTAGGGTTTTCAATTTTAAACTATTAACAAAATGCAGATCTTCAAGTAAATAACTTATAGAACAAAAGTAGTTATTTTAGGGTTTTCAATTTTAAACTATTAACAAAATACTGATTTTCAAGTAAATAACTTAAGGAACTAAAGTATTAGTTGGACGATTTTGATTTTAAACTGCTTCAAAATTCTGTTCTTCAAGTAAATAACTTATAGAACAAAAGTAGTTATTTTAGGGTTTTCAATTTTAAACTATTAACAAAATTCTGATCTTCAAGTAAATAACTTAAAGAACTAAAGTATTAGTTTGAAGATTTCGATTTTAAAATGTCTACAAATTTCTGTTCTTTAAGTAAATAACTAATAGAACAAAAGTAGTTAGTTTATAGCTTTAATTTTAAACTATTAACAAAATAGTGATTTTCAAGTAAATAACTTATAGACCAGAAGTAGTTAATTTAGAGTTTTTAATTTTAAACTATTAACAAAATGCTGATCTTCAAGTAAATAACTTATAAAACAGAAGTAGTTAATTTAGAGTTTTTAATTTTAAACTATTAACAAAATGCAGATCTTCAAGTAAATAACTTATAGAGCAAAATTAGTTATTTTAGGGTTTTTAATTTTAAACTATTAACAAAATTCTGATCTTCAAGTAAATAACTTATAGAACAGAAGTAGTTAATTTAGAGTTTTTAATTTTAAACTATTAACAAAATGCAGATCTTTAAGTAAACAACTTATAGAACAAAAATAGTTATTTTAGGGTTTTCAATTTTAAACTATTAACAAAATTCTGATCTTCATGTAAATAACTTATAGAACAGAAGTAGTTAATTTAGAGTTTTTAATTTTAAACTATTAACAAAATTCAGATCTTCAAGTAAATAACTTATAGAACAAACGTAGTTATTTTAGTATTTTCAATTTTGAACTATTAACAAAATTCTGATCTTCTAGTAAATAACTTAAAGAACTAAAGTATTAGTTTGAAGATTTTGATTTTAAATTGTCTACATATTTCTCTTCTTTAAGTAAATAACTAAAAGAACAAAAGTAGTTAGAGTATAGCTTTAATTTTAAACTATTAACAAAATGCAGATCTTCAAGTAAATAACTTAAAGAACTAAAGTATTAATTTGAAGATTTCGATTTAAAATTGTCTACAAATTTCTGTTCTTTAAGTAAATAACTAAAAGAACAAAAGTAGTTAGTTTATAGCTTTAATTTTAAACTATTAACAAAATACTGATTTTCAAGTAAATAACTTATAGACCAGAAGTAGTTAATTTAGAGTTTTTAATTTTAAACTATTAACAAAATGCTGATCTTCAAGTAAATAACTTATAGAACAGAAGTAGTTAATTCAGAGTTTTTAATTTTAAACTATTAACAAAATGCAGATCTTCAAGTAAACAACTTATAGAACAAAAGTAGTTATTTTAGGGTTTTCAATTTTAAACTATTAACAAAATTCTGATCTTCAAGTAAATAACTTATAGAACAGAAGTAGTTAATTTAGAGTTTTTAATTTTAAACTATTAACAAAATGCAGATCTTCAAGTAAATAACTTATAGAACAAAAGTAGTTATTTTAGGGTTTTCAATTTTAAACTATTAACAACATTCTGATCTTCAAGTAAATAACTTATAGAACTGAAGTAGTTAATTTACAGTTTTTCATTTTAAACTATTAACAAAATGCAGATCTTCAAGTAAATAACTTAAGGAACAAAAATAGTTATTTTAGGGTTTTCAATTTTAAACTATTAACAAAATTCTGATCTTCAAGTAAATAACTTATAGAACAGAAGTAGTTAATTTAGAGTTTTTAATTTTAAACTATTAACAAAATGCTGATCTTCAAGTAAATAACTTATAGAACAGAAGTAGTTAATTTAGAGTTTTTAATTTTAAACTATTAACAAAAAGCAGATCTTCAAGTAAATAACTTATAGAGCAAAATTAGTTATTTTAGGGTTTTTAATTTTAAACTATTAACAAAATTATGATCTTCAAGTAAATAACTTATAGAACAGAAGTAGTTAATTTAGAGTTTTTAATTTTAAACTATTAACAAAATGCAGATCTTCAAGTAAACAACTTATAGAACAAAAATAGTTATTTTAGGGTTTTCAATTTTAAACTATTAACAAAATTCTGATCTTCATGTAAATAACTTATAGAACAGAAGTAGTTAATTTAGAGTTTTTAATTTTAAACTATTAACAAAATGCAGATCTTCAAGTAAATAACTTATAGAACAAAAGTAGTTATTTTAGGGTTTTCAATTTTAAACTATTAACAAAATTCTGATCTTCAAGTAAATAACTTAAGGAACTAAAGTATTAGTTAGAAGATTTTGATTTTAAATTGCTACAAAATTCTGTTCTTCGTAATTAACTTATAGAACAAAAGTAGTTATTTTAGGATTTTCAATTTTAAACTATTAACAAAATTCAGATCTTCAAGTAAATAACTTAAGGAACTAAAGTATTAGTTAGATGATTTTTATTTTAAATTGCTACAAAATTCTGTTCTTCAATTAAATAACTTATAGAACAAAAGTAGTTATTTTAGGGTTTTCAGTTTTAAACTATTAACAAAATTCTGATCTTCAAGTAAATAACTTAAGGAACTAAAGTATTAGTTAGAAGATTTTTATTTTAAATTGCTACAAAATTCTGTTATTCAAGTAAATAACTTATAGAACAAAAGTAGGTATTTTAGAGTTTTCAATTTAAAACCATTAACAAAATGCAGATGTTTAAGTAAATAACTTATAGAACAAAAATAGTTATTTTAGGGTTTTCAATTTTAAACTATTAACACAATTCTGATCTTCATGTAAATAACGTATAGAACAGAAGTAGTTAATTTAGAGTTTTTAATTTTAAACTATTAACAAAATGCAGATCTTCAAGTAAATAACTTATAGAACAAAAGTAGTTATTTTAGGGTTTTCAATTTTAAACTATTAGCAAAATTCTGATCTTCAAGTAAATAACTTAAAGAACTAAAGTATTAGTTTGAAGATTTCGATTTTAAATTGTCTACAAATTTCTGTTCTATAAGTAATTAACTAAAAGGACAATAGTAGTTAGTTTATAGCTTTAATTTTAAACCATTAACAAAATGCTGATTTTCAAGTAAATAACTTATAGACCAGAAGTAGTTAATTTAGAGTTTTTAATTTTAAAATATTAACAAAATGCAGATCTTCAAGTTAATAACTTATAGAACAAAAGTAGTTATTTTAGGGTTTTCAATTTTAAACTATTAACAAAATTCTGATCTTCAAGTAAATAACTTACAGACCAGAAGTAGTTAATTAATAGTTTTTAATTTTAAACTATTAACAAAATTCTGATCTTCATGTAAATAACTTATAGAACAGAAGTAGTTAATTTAGAGTTTTTAATTTTAAACTATTAACAAAATGCAGATTATCAAGTAAATAACTTATAGAACAAACGTAGTTATTTTAGTATTTTCAATTTTGAACTATTAACAAAATTCTGATCTTCTAGTAAATAACTTAAAGAACTAAAGTATTAGTTTGAAGATTTTGATTTTAAATTGTCTACATATTTCTCTTCTTTAAGTAAATAACTAAAAGAACAAAAGTAGTTAGAGTATAGCTTTAATTTTAAACTATTAACAAAATGCTGATCTTCAAGTAAATAACTTATAGAACAGAAGTAGTTAATTCAGAGTTTTTAATTTTAAACTATTAACAAAATGCAGATCTTCAAGTAAACAACTTATAGAACAAAAGTAGTTATTTTAGGGTTTTCAATTTTAAACTATTAACAACATTCTGATCTTCAAGTAAATAACTTATAGAACTGAAGTAGTTAATTTAGAGTTTTTAATTTTAAACTATAAACAAAATGCAGATCTTCAAGTAAATAACTTATAGAACAAAAATAGTTATTTTAGGGTTTTCAATTGTAAACTATTAACAAAATTCTGATCTTCAAGTAAATAACTTATAGAACAGAAGTAGGTAATTTAGAGTTATAAATTTTAAACTATTAACAAAATGCAGATCTTCAAGTAAATAACTTATAGAACAGAAGTAGTTAATTTAGAGTTTTTAATTTTAAACTATTAACAAAATGCAGATCTTCAAGTAAATAACTTATAGAACAGAAGTAGTTAATTAAGAGTTTTTAATTTTAAACTATTAACAAAATGCTGATCTTCAAGTAAATAACTTATAGAACAGAAGTAGTTAATTTAGAGTTTTTAATTTTAAACTATTAACAAAAATCAGATCTTCAAGTAAATAACTTATAGAGCAAAATTAGTTATTTTAGGGTTTTTAATTTTAAACTATTAACAAAATTCTGATCTTCAAGTAAATAACTTATAGAACAGAAGTAGTTAATTTAGAGTTTTTAATTTTAAACTATTAACAAAATGCAGATCTTCAAGTAAACAACTTATAGAACAAAAATAGTTATTTTAGGGTTTTCAATTTTAAACTATTAACAAAATTCTGATCTTCATGTAAATAACTTATAGAACAGAAGTAGTTAATTTAGAGTTTTTAATTTTAAACTATTAACAAAATGCAGATCTTCAAGTAAATAACTTATAGAACAAAAGTAGTTATTTTAGGGTTTTCAATTTTAAACTATTAACAAAATTCTGATCTTCAAGTAAATAACTTAAGGAACTAAAGTATTAGTTAGAAGATTTTGATTTTAAATTGCTACAAAATTCTGTTCTTCGTAATTAACTTATAGAACAAAAGTAGTTATTTTAGGATTTTCAATTTTAAACTATTAACAAAATTCTGATCTTCAAGTAAATAACTTAAGGAACTAAAGTATTAGTTAGATGATTTTTATTTTAAATTGCTACAAAATTCTGTTCTTCAAGTAAATAACTTATAGAACAAAAGTAGTTATTTTAGGGTTTTCAGTTTTAAACTATTAACAAAATTCTGATCTTCAAGTAAATAACTTAAGGAACTAAAGTATTAGTTAGAAGATTTTTATTTTAAATTGCTACAAAATTCTGTTCTTCAAGTAAATAACTTATAGAACAAAAGTAGGTATTTTAGTATTTTCAATTTTGAACTATTAACAAAATTCTGATCTTCTAGTAAATAACTTAAAGAACTAAAGTATTAGTTTGAAGATTTTGATTTTAAATTGTCTACATATTTCTCTTCTTTAAGTAAATAACTAAAAGAACAAAAGTAGTTAGAGTATAGCTTTAATTTTAAACTATTAACAAAATACTGATTTTCAAGTAAATAACTTATAGACCAGAAGTAGTTAATTTAGAGTTTTTAATTTTAAACTATTAACAAAATGCTGATCTTCAAGTAAATAACTTATAGAACAGAAGTAGTTAATTCAGAGTTTTTAATTTTAAACTATTAACAAAATGCAGATCTTCAAGTAAACAACTTATAGAACAAAAGTAGTTATTTTAGGGTTTTCAATTTTAAACTATTAACAAAATTCTGATCTTCAAGTAAATAACTTATAGACCAGAAGTAGTTAATTTAGAGTTTTTAATTTTAAACTATTAACAAAATGCTGATCTTCAAGTAAATAACTTATAGAACAGAAGTAGTTAATTCAGAGTTTTTAATTTTAAACTATTAACAAAATGCAGATCTTCAAGTAAACAACTTATAGAACAAAAGTAGTTATTTTAGGGTTTTCAATTTTAAACTATTAACAAAATTCTGATCTTCAAGTAAATAACTTATAGAACAGAAGTAGTTAATTTAGAGTTTTTAATTTTAAACTATTAACAAAATGCAGATCTTCAAGTAAATAACTTATAGAACAAAAGTAGTTATTTTAGGGTTTTCAATTTTAAACTATTAACAACATTCTGATCTTCAAGTAAATAACTTATAGAACTGAAGTAGTTAATTTAGAGTTTTTAATTTTAAACTATTAACAAAATGCAGATCTTCAAGTAAATAACTTATAGAACAAAAATAGTTATTTTAGGGTTTTCAATTGTAAACTATTAACAAAATTCTGATCTTCAAGTAAATAACTTATAGAACAGAAGTAGGTAATTTAGAGTTATAAATTTTAAACTATTAACAAAATGCAGATCTTCAAGTAAATAACTTATAGAACAGAAGTAGTTAATTTAGAGTTTTTAATTTTAAACTATTAACAAAATGCAGATCTTCAAGTAAATAACTTATAGAACAGAAGTAGTTAATTAAGAGTTTTTAATTTTAAACTATTAACAAAATGCTGATCTTCAAGTAAATAACTTATAGAACAGAAGTAGTTAATTTAGAGTTTTTAATTTTAAACTATTAACAAAAATCAGATCTTCAAGTAAATAACTTATAGAGCAAAATTAGTTATTTTAGGGTTTTTAATTTTAAACTATTAACAAAATTCTGATCTTCAAGTAAATAACTTATAGAACAGAAGTAGTTAATTTAGAGTTTTTAATTTTAAACTATTAACAAAATGCAGATCTTCAAGTAAACAACTTATAGAACAAAAATAGTTATTTTAGGGTTTTCAATTTTAAACTATTAACAAAATTCTGATCTTCATGTAAATAACTTATAGAACAGAAGTAGTTAATTTAGAGTTTTTAATTTTAAACTATTAACAAAATGCAGATCTTCAAGTAAATAACTTATAGAACAAAAGTAGTTATTTTAGGGTTTTCAATTTTAAACTATTAACAAAATTCTGATCTTCAAGTAAATAACTTAAGGAACTAAAGTATTAGTTAGAAGATTTTGATTTTAAATTGCTACAAAATTCTGTTCTTCGTAATTAACTTATAGAACAAAAGTAGTTATTTTAGGATTTTCAATTTTAAACTATTTACAAAATTCTGATCTTCAAGTAAATAACTTAAGGAACTAAAGTATTAGTTAGATGATTTTTATTTTAAATTGCTACAAAATTCTGTTCTTCAAGTAAATAACTTATAGAACAAAAGTAGTTATTTTAGGGTTTTCAGTTTTAAACTATTAACAAAATTCTGATCTTCAAGTAAGTAACTTAAGGAACTAAAGTATTAGTTAGAAGATTTTTATTTTAAATTGCTACAAAATTCTGTTCTTCAAGTAAATAACTTATAGAACAAAAGTAGGTATTTTAGAGTTTTCAATTTTAAACTATTAACAAAATGCAGATGTTTAAGTAAATAACTTATAGAACAAAAATAGTTATTTTAGGGTTTTCAATTTTAAACTATTAACAAAATTCTGATCTTCATGTAAATAACTTATAGAACAGAAGTAGTTAATTTAGAGTTTTTAATTTTAAACTATTAACAAAATTCAGATCTTTAAGTAAATAACTTATAGAACAAAAATAGTTATTTTAGGGTTTTCAGTTTTAAACTATTAACAAAATTCTGATCTTCAAGTAAATAACTTAAGGAACTAAAGTATTAGTTAGAAGATTTTTATTTTAAATTGCTACAAAATTCTGTTCTTCAAGTAAATAACTTATAGAACAAAAGTAGGTATTTTAGTATTTTCAATTTTGAACTATTAACAAAATTCTGATCTTCTAGTAAATAACTTAAAGAACTAAAGTATTAGTTTGAAGATTTTGATTTTAAATTGTCTACATATTTCTCTTCTTTAAGTAAATAACTAAAAGAACAAAAGTAGTTAGAGTATAGCTTTAATTTTAAACTATTAACAAAATGCAGATCTTCAAGTAAATAACTTAAAGAACTAAAGTATTAATTTGAAGATTTCGATTTAAAATTGTCTACAAATTTCTGTTCTTTAAGTAAATAACTAAAAGAACAAAAGTAGTTAGTTTATAGCTTTAATTTTAAACTATTAACAAAATACTGATTTTCAAGTAAATAACTTATAGACCAGAAGTAGTTAATTTAGAGTTTTTAATTTTAAACTATTAACAAAATGCTGATCTTCAAGTAAATAACTTATAGAACAGAAGTAGTTAATTCAGAGTTTTTAATTTTAAACTATTAACAAAATGCAGATCTTCAAGTAAACAACTTATAGAACAAAAGTAGTTATTTTAGGGTTTTCAATTTTAAACTATTAACAAAATTCTGATCTTCAAGTAAATAACTTATAGACCAGAAGTAGTTAATTTAGAGTTTTTAATTTTAAACTATTAACAAAATGCTGATCTTCAAGTAAATAACTTATAGAACAGTAGTAGTTAATTTAGGGTTTTTAATTTTAAACTATTAACAAAATGCAGATCTTCAAGTAAATAACTTATAGATCAAAAGTAGTTATTTTAGGGTTTTCAATTTTAAACTATTAACAAAATTCTGATCTTCAAGTAAATAACTTAAAGAACTAAAGTATTAGTTTGAAGATTTTGATTTTAAATTGTCTACATATTTCTGTTCTTTAAGTAAATAACTAAAAGAACAATAGTAGTTAGATTATAGCTTTAATTTTAAACTATTAACAAAATGCAAATCTTCAAGTAAATAACTTTTAGAACAAAAGTAGTTATTTTAGGGTTTTCAATTTTAAACTATTAACAAAATTCTGATCTTCATGTAAATAACTTATAGAACAGAAGTAGTTAATTTAGAGTTTTTAATTTTAAACTATTAACAAAATGCTGATCTTCAAGTAAATAACTTATAGAACAGAAGTAGTTAATTCAGAGTTTTTAATTTTAAACTATTAACAAAATGCAGATCTTCAAGTAAACAACTTATAGAACAAAAGTAGTTATTTTAGGGTTTTCAATTTTAAACTATTAACAAAATTCTGATCTTCAAGTAAATAACTTATAGAACAGAAGTAGTTAATTTAGAGTTTTTTATTTTAAACTATTAACAAAATGCAGATCTTCAAGTAAACAACTTATAGAACAAAAATAGTTATTTTAGGGTTTTCAATTTTAAACTATTAACAAAATTCTGATCTTCATGTAAATAACTTATAGAACAGAAGTAGTTAATTTAGAGTTTTTAATTTTAAACTATTAACAAAATGCAGATCTTCAAGTAAATAACTTATAGAACAAAAGTAGTTATTTTAGGGTTTTCAATTTTAAACTATTAACAAAATTCTGATCTTCAAGTAAATAACTTAAGGAACTAAAGTATTAGTTAGAAGATTTTGATTTTAAATTGCTACAAAATTCTGTTCTTCGTAATTAACTTATAGAACAAAAGTAGTTATTTTAGGATTTTCAATTTTAAACTATTAACAAAATTCTGATCTTCAAGTAAATAACTTAAGGAACTAAAGTATTAGTTAGATGATTTTTATTTTAAATTGCTACAAAATTCTGTTCTTCAAGTAAATAACTTATAGAACAAAAGTAGTTATTTTAGGGTTTTCAGTTTTAAACTATTAACAAAATTCTGATCTTCAAGTAAATAACTTAAGGAACTAAAGTATTAGTTAGAAGATTTTTATTTTAAATTGCTACAAAATTCTGTTCTTCAAGTAAATAACTTATAGAACAAAAGTAGGTATTTTAGAGTTTTCAATTTTAAACTATTAACAAAATGCAGATGTTTAAGTAAATAACTTATAGAACAAAAATAGTTATTTTAGGGTTTTCAATTTTAAACTATTAACAAAATTCTGATCTTCATGTAAATAACTTATAGAACAGAAGTAGTTAATTTAGAGTTTTTAATTTTAAACTATTAACAAAATTCAGATCTTTAAGTAAATAACTTATAGAACAAAAATAGTTATTTTAGGGTTTTCAATTTTAAACTATTAACAAAATTCTGATCTTAATGTATATAACTTATAGAACAGTAGTAGTTAATTTAGGGTTTTTAATTATAAACTATTAACAAAATGCAGATCTTCAAGTAAATAACTTATAGAACAAAAGTAGTTATTTTAGGGTTTTCAATTTTAAACTATTAACAAAATTCTGATCTTCAAGTAAATAACTTAAAGAACTAAAGTATTAGTTTGAAGATTTTGATTTTAAATTGTCTACATATTTCTGTTCTTTAAGTAAATAACTAAAAGAACAATAGTAGTTAGATTATAGCTTTAATTTTAAACTATTAACAAAATGCAAATCTTCAAGTAAATAACTTTTAGAACAAAAGTAGTTATTTTAGGGTTTTCAATTTTAAACTATTAACAAAATTCTGATCTTCATGTAAATAACTTATAGAACAGAAGTAGTTAATTTAGAGTTTTTAATTTTAAACTATTAACAAAATTCAGATCTTTAAGTAAATAACTTATAGAACAAAAATAGTTATTTTAGGGTTTTCAATTTTAAACTATTAACAAAATTCTGATCTTCATGTAAATAACTTATAGAACAAACGTAGTTATTTTAGTATTTTCAATTTTGAACTATTAACAAAATTCTGATCTTCAAGTAAATAACTTAAAGAACTAAAGTATTAGTTTGAAGATTTTGATTTTAAATTGTCTACATATTTATGTTCTTTAAGTAAATAACTAAAGGAACAAAAGTAGTTAGAGTATAGCTTTAATTTTAAACTATTAACAAAATGCAGATCTTCAAGTAAACAACTTATAGAACAAAAGTAGTTATTTTAGGGTTTTCAATTTTAAACTATTAACAAAATTCTGATCTTCAAGTAAATAACTTATAGAACAGAAGTAGTTAATTTAGAGTTTTTAATTTTAAACTATTAACAAAATGCAGATCTTCAAGTAAACAACTTATAGAACAAAAATAGTTATTTTAGGGTTTTCAATTTTAAACTATTAACAAAATTCTGATCTTCATGTAAATAACTTATAGAACAGAAGTAGTTAATTTAGAGTTTTTAATTTTAAACTATTAACAAAATGCAGATCTTCAAGTAAATAACTTATAGAACAAAAGTAGTTATTTTAGGGTTTTCAATTTTAAACTATTAACAAAATTCTGATCTTCAAGTAAATAACTTAAGGAACTAAAGTATTAGTTAGAAGATTTTGATTTTAAATTGCTACAAAATTCTGTTCTTCGTAATTAACTTATAGAACAAAAGTAGTTATTTTAGGATTTTCAATTTTAAACTATTAACAAAATTCTGATCTTCAAGTAAATAACTTAAGGAACTAAAGTATTAGTTAGATGATTTTTATTTTAAATTGCTACAAAATTCTGTTCTTCAAGTAAATAACTTATAGAACAAAAGTAGTTATTTTAGGGTTTTCAGTTTTAAACTATTAACAAAATTCTGATCTTCAAGTAAATAATTTAAGGAACTAAAGTATTAGTTAGAAGATTTTTATTTTAAATTGCTACAAAATTCTGTTCTTCAAGTAAATAACTTATAGAACAAAAGTAGGTATTTTTGAGTTTTCAATTTTAAACTATTAACAAAATGCAGATGTTTAAGTAAATAACTTATAGAACAAAAATAGTTATTTTAGGGTTTTCAATTTTAAACTATTAACAAAATTCTGATCTTCATGTAAATAACTTATAGAACAGAAGTAGTTAATTTAGAGTTTTTAATTTTAAACTATTAACAAAATTCAGATCTTTAAGTAAATAACTTATAGAACAAAAATAGTTATTTTAGGGTTTTCAATTTTAAACTATTAACAAAATTCTGATCTTAATGTATATAACTTATAGAACAGTAGTAGTTAATTTAGGGTTTTTAATTATAAACTATTAACAAAATGCAGATCTTCAAGTAAATAACTTATAGAACAAAAGTAGTTATTTTAGGGTTTTCAATTTTAAACTATTAACAAAATTCTGATCTTCAAGTAAATAACTTAAAGAACTAAAGTATTAGTTTGAAGATTTTGATTTTAAATTGTCTACATATTTCTGTTCTTTAAGTAAATAACTAAAAGAACAATAGTAGTTAGATTATAGCTTTAATTTTAAACTATTAACAAAATGCAAATCTTCAAGTAAATAACTTTTAGAACAAAAGTAGTTATTTTAGGGTTTTCAATTTTAAACTATTAACAAAATTCTGATCTTCATGTAAATAACTTATAGAACAGAAGTAGTTAATTTAGAGTTTTTAATTTTAAACTATTAACAAAATGCTGATCTTCAAGTAAATAACTTATAGAACAGAAGTAGTTAATTCAGAGTTTTTAATTTTAAACTATTAACAAAATGCAGATCTTCAAGTAAACAACTTATAGAACAAAAGTAGTTATTTTAGGGTTTTCAATTTTAAACTATTAACAAAATTCTGATCTTCAAGTAAATAACTTATAGAACAGAAGTAGTTAATTTAGAGTTTTTAATTTTAAACTATTAACAAAATGCAGATCTTCAAGTAAACAACTTATAGAACAAAAATAGTTATTTTAGGGTTTTCAATTTTAAACTATTAACAAAATTCTGATCTTCATGTAAATAACTTATAGAACAGAAGTAGTTAATTTAGAGTTTTTAATTTTAAACTATTAACAAAATGCAGATCTTCAAGTAAATAACTTATAGAACAAAAGTAGTTATTTTAGGGTTTTCAATTTTAAACTATTAACAAAATTCTGATCTTCAAGTAAATAACTTAAGGAACTAAAGTATTAGTTAGAAGATTTTGATTTTAAATTGCTACAAAATTCTGTTCTTCGTAATTAACTTATAGAACAAAAGTAGTTATTTTAGGATTTTCAATTTTAAACTATTAACAAAATTCTGATCTTCAAGTAAATAACTTAAGGAACTAAAGTATTAGTTAGATGATTTTTATTTTAAATTGCTACAAAATTCTGTTCTTCAAGTAAATAACTTATAGAACAAAAGTAGTTATTTTAGGGTTTTCAGTTTTAAACTATTAACAAAATTCTGATCTTCAAGTAAATAACTTAAGGAACTAAAGTATTAGTTAGAAGATTTTTATTTTAAATTGCTACAAAATTCTGTTCTTCAAGTAAATAACTTATAGAACAAAAGTAGGTATTTTAGTATTTTCAATTTTGAACTATTAACAAAATTCTGATCTTCTAGTAAATAACTTAAAGAACTAAAGTATTAGTTTGAAGATTTTGATTTTAAATTGTCTACATATTTCTCTTCTTTAAGTAAATAACTAAAAGAACAAAAGTAGTTAGAGTATAGCTTTAATTTTAAACTATTAACAAAATACTGATTTTCAAGTAAATAACTTATAGACCAGAAGTAGTTAATTTAGAGTTTTTAATTTTAAACTATTAACAAAATGCTGATCTTCAAGTAAATAACTTATAGAACAGAAGTAGTTAATTCAGAGTTTTTAATTTTAAACTATTAACAAAATGCAGATCTTCAAGTAAACAACTTATAGAACAAAAGTAGTTATTTTAGGGTTTTCAATTTTAAACTATTAACAAAATTCTGATCTTCAAGTAAATAACTTATAGACCAGAAGTAGTTAATTTAGAGTTTTTAATTTTAAACTATTAACAAAATGCTGATCTTCAAGTAAATAACTTATAGAACAGAAGTAGTTAATTCAGAGTTTTTAATTTTAAACTATTAACAAAATGCAGATCTTCAAGTAAACAACTTATAGAACAAAAGTAGTTATTTTAGGGTTTTCAATTTTAAACTATTAACAAAATTCTGATCTTCAAGTAAATAACTTATAGAACAGAAGTAGTTAATTTAGAGTTTTTAATTTTAAACTATTAACAAAATGCAGATCTTCAAGTAAATAACTTATAGAACAAAAGTAGTTATTTTAGGGTTTTCAATTTTAAACTATTAACAACATTCTGATCTTCAAGTAAATAACTTATAGAACTGAAGTAGTTAATTTAGAGTTTTTAATTTTAAACTATTAACAAAATGCAGATCTTCAAGTAAATAACTTATAGAACAAAAATAGTTATTTTAGGGTTTTCAATTGTAAACTATTAACAAAATTCTGATCTTCAAGTAAATAACTTATAGAACAGAAGTAGGTAATTTAGAGTTATAAATTTTAAACTATTAACAAAATGCAGATCTTCAAGTAAATAACTTATAGAACAGAAGTAGTTAATTTAGAGTTTTTAATTTTAAACTATTAACAAAATGCAGATCTTCAAGTAAATAACTTATAGAACAGAAGTAGTTAATTAAGAGTTTTTAATTTTAAACTATTAACAAAATGCTGATCTTCAAGTAAATAACTTATAGAACAGAAGTAGTTAATTTAGAGTTTTTAATTTTAAACTATTAACAAAAATCAGATCTTCAAGTAAATAACTTATAGAGCAAAATTAGTTATTTTAGGGTTTTTAATTTTAAACTATTAACAAAATTCTGATCTTCAAGTAAATAACTTATAGAACAGAAGTAGTTAATTTAGAGTTTTTAATTTTAAACTATTAACAAAATGCAGATCTTCAAGTAAACAACTTATAGAACAAAAATAGTTATTTTAGGGTTTTCAATTTTAAACTATTAACAAAATTCTGATCTTCATGTAAATAACTTATAGAACAGAAGTAGTTAATTTAGAGTTTTTAATTTTAAACTATTAACAAAATGCAGATCTTCAAGTAAATAACTTATAGAACAAAAGTAGTTATTTTAGGGTTTTCAATTTTAAACTATTAACAAAATTCTGATCTTCAAGTAAATAACTTAAGGAACTAAAGTATTAGTTAGAAGATTTTGATTTTAAATTGCTACAAAATTCTGTTCTTCGTAATTAACTTATAGAACAAAAGTAGTTATTTTAGGATTTTCAATTTTAAACTATTTACAAAATTCTGATCTTCAAGTAAATAACTTAAGGAACTAAAGTATTAGTTAGATGATTTTTATTTTAAATTGCTACAAAATTCTGTTCTTCAAGTAAATAACTTATAGAACAAAAGTAGTTATTTTAGGGTTTTCAGTTTTAAACTATTAACAAAATTCTGATCTTCAAGTAAGTAACTTAAGGAACTAAAGTATTAGTTAGAAGATTTTTATTTTAAATTGCTACAAAATTCTGTTCTTCAAGTAAATAACTTATAGAACAAAAGTAGGTATTTTAGAGTTTTCAATTTTAAACTATTAACAAAATGCAGATGTTTAAGTAAATAACTTATAGAACAAAAATAGTTATTTTAGGGTTTTCAATTTTAAACTATTAACAAAATTCTGATCTTCATGTAAATAACTTATAGAACAGAAGTAGTTAATTTAGAGTTTTTAATTTTAAACTATTAACAAAATTCAGATCTTTAAGTAAATAACTTATAGAACAAAAATAGTTATTTTAGGGTTTTCAGTTTTAAACTATTAACAAAATTCTGATCTTCAAGTAAATAACTTAAGGAACTAAAGTATTAGTTAGAAGATTTTTATTTTAAATTGCTACAAAATTCTGTTCTTCAAGTAAATAACTTATAGAACAAAAGTAGGTATTTTAGTATTTTCAATTTTGAACTATTAACAAAATTCTGATCTTCTAGTAAATAACTTAAAGAACTAAAGTATTAGTTTGAAGATTTTGATTTTAAATTGTCTACATATTTCTCTTCTTTAAGTAAATAACTAAAAGAACAAAAGTAGTTAGAGTATAGCTTTAATTTTAAACTATTAACAAAATGCAGATCTTCAAGTAAATAACTTAAAGAACTAAAGTATTAATTTGAAGATTTCGATTTAAAATTGTCTACAAATTTCTGTTCTTTAAGTAAATAACTAAAAGAACAAAAGTAGTTAGTTTATAGCTTTAATTTTAAACTATTAACAAAATACTGATTTTCAAGTAAATAACTTATAGACCAGAAGTAGTTAATTTAGAGTTTTTAATTTTAAACTATTAACAAAATGCTGATCTTCAAGTAAATAACTTATAGAACAGAAGTAGTTAATTCAGAGTTTTTAATTTTAAACTATTAACAAAATGCAGATCTTCAAGTAAACAACTTATAGAACAAAAGTAGTTATTTTAGGGTTTTCAATTTTAAACTATTAACAAAATTCTGATCTTCAAGTAAATAACTTATAGACCAGAAGTAGTTAATTTAGAGTTTTTAATTTTAAACTATTAACAAAATGCTGATCTTCAAGTAAATAACTTATAGAACAGTAGTAGTTAATTTAGGGTTTTTAATTTTAAACTATTAACAAAATGCAGATCTTCAAGTAAATAACTTATAGATCAAAAGTAGTTATTTTAGGGTTTTCAATTTTAAACTATTAACAAAATTCTGATCTTCAAGTAAATAACTTAAAGAACTAAAGTATTAGTTTGAAGATTTTGATTTTAAATTGTCTACATATTTCTGTTCTTTAAGTAAATAACTAAAAGAACAATAGTAGTTAGATTATAGCTTTAATTTTAAACTATTAACAAAATGCAAATCTTCAAGTAAATAACTTTTAGAACAAAAGTAGTTATTTTAGGGTTTTCAATTTTAAACTATTAACAAAATTCTGATCTTCATGTAAATAACTTATAGAACAGAAGTAGTTAATTTAGAGTTTTTAATTTTAAACTATTAACAAAATGCTGATCTTCAAGTAAATAACTTATAGAACAGAAGTAGTTAATTCAGAGTTTTTAATTTTAAACTATTAACAAAATGCAGATCTTCAAGTAAACAACATAGAACAAAAGTAGTTATTTTAGGGTTTTCAATTTTAAACTATTAACAAAATTCTGATCTTCAAGTAAATAACTTATAGAACAGAAGTAGTTAATTTAGAGTTTTTTATTTTAAACTATTAACAAAATGCAGATCTTCAAGTAAACAACTTATAGAACAAAAATAGTTATTTTAGGGTTTTCAATTTTAAACTATTAACAAAATTCTGATCTTCATGTAAATAACTTATAGAACAGAAGTAGTTAATTTAGAGTTTTTAATTTTAAACTATTAACAAAATGCAGATCTTCAAGTAAATAACTTATAGAACAAAAGTAGTTATTTTAGGGTTTTCAATTTTAAACTATTAACAAAATTCTGATCTTCAAGTAAATAACTTAAGGAACTAAAGTATTAGTTAGAAGATTTTGATTTTAAATTGCTACAAAATTCTGTTCTTCGTAATTAACTTATAGAACAAAAGTAGTTATTTTAGGATTTTCAATTTTAAACTATTAACAAAATTCTGATCTTCAAGTAAATAACTTAAGGAACTAAAGTATTAGTTAGATGATTTTTATTTTAAATTGCTACAAAATTCTGTTCTTCAAGTAAATAACTTATAGAACAAAAGTAGTTATTTTAGGGTTTTCAGTTTTAAACTATTAACAAAATTCTGATCTTCAAGTAAATAACTTAAGGAACTAAAGTATTAGTTAGAAGATTTTTATTTTAAATTGCTACAAAATTCTGTTCTTCAAGTAAATAACTTATAGAACAAAAGTAGGTATTTTAGAGTTTTCAATTTTAAACTATTAACAAAATGCAGATGTTTAAGTAAATAACTTATAGAACAAAAATAGTTATTTTAGGGTTTTCAATTTTAAACTATTAACAAAATTCTGATCTTCATGTAAATAACTTATAGAACAGAAGTAGTTAATTTAGAGTTTTTAATTTTAAACTATTAACAAAATTCAGATCTTTAAGTAAATAACTTATAGAACAAAAATAGTTATTTTAGGGTTTTCAATTTTAAACTATTAACAAAATTCTGATCTTAATGTATATAACTTATAGAACAGTAGTAGTTAATTTAGGGTTTTTAATTATAAACTATTAACAAAATGCAGATCTTCAAGTAAATAACTTATAGAACAAAAGTAGTTATTTTAGGGTTTTCAATTTTAAACTATTAACAAAATTCTGATCTTCAAGTAAATAACTTAAAGAACTAAAGTATTAGTTTGAAGATTTTGATTTTAAATTGTCTACATATTTCTGTTCTTTAAGTAAATAACTAAAAGAACAATAGTAGTTAGATTATAGCTTTAATTTTAAACTATTAACAAAATGCAAATCTTCAAGTAAATAACTTTTAGAACAAAAGTAGTTATTTTAGGGTTTTCAATTTTAAACTATTAACAAAATTCTGATCTTCATGTAAATAACTTATAGAACAGAAGTAGTTAATTTAGAGTTTTTAATTTTAAACTATTAACAAAATTCAGATCTTTAAGTAAATAACTTATAGAACAAAAATAGTTATTTTAGGGTTTTCAATTTTAAACTATTAACAAAATTCTGATCTTCATGTAAATAACTTATAGAACAAACGTAGTTATTTTAGTATTTTCAATTTTGAACTATTAACAAAATTCTGATCTTCAAGTAAATAACTTAAAGAACTAAAGTATTAGTTTGAAGATTTTGATTTTAAATTGTCTACATATTTATGTTCTTTAAGTAAATAACTAAAGGAACAAAAGTAGTTAGAGTATAGCTTTAATTTTAAACTATTAACAAAATGCAGATCTTCAAGTAAACAACTTATAGAACAAAAGTAGTTATTTTAGGGTTTTCAATTTTAAACTATTAACAAAATTCTGATCTTCAAGTAAATAACTTATAGAACAGAAGTAGTTAATTTAGAGTTTTTAATTTTAAACTATTAACAAAATGCAGATCTTCAAGTAAACAACTTATAGAACAAAAATAGTTATTTTAGGGTTTTCAATTTTAAACTATTAACAAAATTCTGATCTTCATGTAAATAACTTATAGAACAGAAGTAGTTAATTTAGAGTTTTTAATTTTAAACTATTAACAAAATGCAGATCTTCAAGTAAATAACTTATAGAACAAAAGTAGTTATTTTAGGGTTTTCAATTTTAAACTATTAACAAAATTCTGATCTTCAAGTAAATAACTTAAGGAACTAAAGTATTAGTTAGAAGATTTTGATTTTAAATTGCTACAAAATTCTGTTCTTCGTAATTAACTTATAGAACAAAAGTAGTTATTTTAGGATTTTCAATTTTAAACTATTAACAAAATTCTGATCTTCAAGTAAATAACTTAAGGAACTAAAGTATTAGTTAGATGATTTTTATTTTAAATTGCTACAAAATTCTGTTCTTCAAGTAAATAACTTATAGAACAAAAGTAGTTATTTTAGGGTTTTCAGTTTTAAACTATTAACAAAATTCTGATCTTCAAGTAAATAATTTAAGGAACTAAAGTATTAGTTAGAAGATTTTTATTTTAAATTGCTACAAAATTCTGTTCTTCAAGTAAATAACTTATAGAACAAAAGTAGGTATTTTAGAGTTTTCAATTTTAAACTATTAACAAAATGCAGATGTTTAAGTAAATAACTTATAGAACAAAAATAGTTATTTTAGGGTTTTCAATTTTAAACTATTAACAAAATTCTGATCTTCATGTAAATAACTTATAGAACAGAAGTAGTTAATTTAGAGTTTTTAATTTTAAACTATTAACAAAATTCAGATCTTTAAGTAAATAACTTATAGAACAAAAATAGTTATTTTAGGGTTTTCAATTTTAAACTATTAACAAAATTCTGATCTTAATGTATATAACTTATAGAACAGTAGTAGTTAATTTAGGGTTTTTAATTATAAACTATTAACAAAATGCAGATCTTCAAGTAAATAACTTATAGAACAAAAGTAGTTATTTTAGGGTTTTCAATTTTAAACTATTAACAAAATTCTGATCTTCAAGTAAATAACTTAAAGAACTAAAGTATTAGTTTGAAGATTTTGATTTTAAATTGTCTACATATTTCTGTTCTTTAAGTAAATAACTAAAAGAACAATAGTAGTTAGATTATAGCTTTAATTTTAAACTATTAACAAAATGCAAATCTTCAAGTAAATAACTTTTAGAACAAAAGTAGTTATTTTAGGGTTTTCAATTTTAAACTATTAACAAAATTCTGATCTTCATGTAAATAACTTATAGAACAGAAGTAGTTAATTTAGAGTTTTTAATTTTAAACTATTAACAAAATGCTGATCTTCAAGTAAATAACTTATAGAACAGAAGTAGTTAATTCAGAGTTTTTAATTTTAAACTATTAACAAAATGCAGATCTTCAAGTAAACAACTTATAGAACAAAAGTAGTTATTTTAGGGTTTTCAATTTTAAACTATTAACAAAATTCTGATCTTCAAGTAAATAACTTATAGAACAGAAGTAGTTAATTTAGAGTTTTTAATTTTAAACTATTAACAAAATGCAGATCTTCAAGTAAACAACTTATAGAACAAAAATAGTTATTTTAGGGTTTTCAATTTTAAACTATTAACAAAATTCTGATCTTCATGTAAATAACTTATAGAACAGAAGTAGTTAATTTAGAGTTTTTAATTTTAAACTATTAACAAAATGCAGATCTTCAAGTAAATAACTTATAGAACAAAAGTAGTTATTTTAGGGTTTTCAATTTTAAACTATTAACAAAATTCTGATCTTCAAGTAAATAACTTAAGGAACTAAAGTATTAGTTAGAAGATTTTGATTTTAAATTGCTACAAAATTCTGTTCTTCGTAATTAACTTATAGAACAAAAGTAGTTATTTTAGGATTTTCAATTTTAAACTATTAACAAAATTCTGATCTTCAAGTAAATAACTTAAGGAACTAAAGTATTAGTTAGATGATTTTTATTTTAAATTGCTACAAAATTCTGTTCTTCAAGTAAATAACTTATAGAACAAAAGTAGTTATTTTAGGGTTTTCAGTTTTAAACTATTAACAAAATTCTGATCTTCAAGTAAATAACTTAAGGAACTAAAGTATTAGTTAGAAGATTTTTATTTTAAATTGCTACAAAATTCTGTTCTTCAAGTAAATAACTTATAGAACAAAAGTAGGTATTTTAGAGTTTTCAATTTTAAACTATTAACAAAATGCAGATGTTTAAGTAAATAACTTATAGAACAAAAATAGTTATTTTAGGGTTTTCAATTTTAAACTATTAACAAAATTCTGATCTTCATGTAAATAACTTATAGAACAGAAGTAGTTAATTTAGAGTTTTTAATTTTAAACTATTAACAAAATTCAGATCTTTAAGTAAATAACTTATAGAACAAAAATAGTTATTTTAGGGTTTTCAATTTTAAACTATTAACAAAATTCTGATCTTAATGTATATAACTTATAGAACAGTAGTAGTTAATTTAGGGTTTTTAATTATAAACTATTAACAAAATGCAGATCTTCAAGTAAATAACTTATAGAACAAAAGTAGTTATTTTAGGGTTTTCAATTTTAAACTATTAACAAAATTCTGATCTTCAAGTAAATAACTTAAAGAACTAAAGTATTAGTTTGAAGATTTTGATTTTAAATTGTCTACATATTTCTGTTCTTTAAGTAAATAACTAAAAGAACAATAGTAGTTAGATTATAGCTTTAATTTTAAACTATTAACAAAATGCAAATCTTCAAGTAAATAACTTTTAGAACAAAAGTAGTTATTTTAGGGTTTTCAATTTTAAACTATTAACAAAATTCTGATCTTCATGTAAATAACTTATAGAACAGAAGTAGTTAATTTAGAGTTTTTAATTTTAAACTATTAACAAAATTCAGATCTTTAAGTAAATAACTTATAGAACAAAAATAGATATTTTAGGGTTTTCAATTTTAAACTATTAACAAAATTCTGATCTTCATGTAAATAACTTATAGAACAAACGTAGTTATTTTAGTATTTTCAATTTTGAACTATTAACAAAATTCTGATCTTCAAGTAAATAACTTAAAGAACTAAAGTATTAGTTTGAAGATTTTGATTTTAAATTGTCTACATATTTATGTTCTTTAAGTAAATAACTAAAGGAACAAAAGTAGTTAGAGTATAGCTTTAATTTTAAACTATTAACAAAATGCAGATCTTCAAGTAAATAACTTATAGAACAAAAGTAGTTATTTTAGGGTTTTAAATTTTAAACTATTAGCAAAATTCTGATCTTCAAGTAAATAACTTAAAGAACTAAATTATTAGTTAGAAGATTTTGATTTTAAATTGCTTCAAAATTCTTTTCTTCAAGTAAATAACTTATAGAACAAAAGTAGTTATTTTAGGGTTTTCAATTTTAATCTATTGACAAAATTCTGATCTTCAAGTAAATAACTTAAGGAACTAAAGTATTAGTTAGAAGATTTTTTTTAAAATTGGTCAAAATTCTGTTCTTCAAGTAAATAACTTATAGAACAAAAGTAGTTATTTTAGAGTTTTCAATTTTAAACTATTAAGAAAATTCTGATCTTCAAGTAAATAACTTATAGAACAGAAGTAGTTAATTTAGAGTTTTTAAATTTAAACTATTAACAAAATGCAAATCTTCAAGTAAATAACTTATAGAACAAAAGTAGTTATTTTAGGGTTTTCAATTTTAAACTATTAACAAAATTCTGATCTTCAAGTAAATAACTTAAGGAACTAAAGTATTAGTTAGAAGATTTTTATTTTAAAGTGCTACAAAATTCTGTTCTTCAAGTAAATAACTTATAGAACAAAAGTAGGTATTTTAGAGTTTTCAATTTTAAACTATTAACAAAATTCTGATCTTCATGTAAATAACTTATAGAACAGAAGTAGTTAATTTAGAGTTTTTAATTTTAAACTATTAACAAAATTCAGATCTTTAAGTAAATAACTTATAAAACAAAAATAGTTATTTTAGGGTTTTCAATTTTAAACTATTAACAAAATTCAGATCTTTAAGTAAATAACTTATAGAACAAAAATAGTTATTTTAGGGTTTTCAATTTTAAACTATTAACAAAATTCTGATCTTCATGTGTATAACTTATAGTACAGAAGTAGTTAATTTAGGGTTTTTAATTATAAACTATTAACAAAATGCAGATCTTCAAGTAAATAACTTATAGAACAAAAGTAGTTATTTTAGGGTTTTCAATTTTAAACTATTAACAAAATTCTGATCTTCAAGTAAATAACTTAAGGAACTAAAGTATTAGTTAGAAGATTTTTATTTTAAATTGCTACAAAATTTTGTTCTTCAAGTAAATAACTTATAGAACAAAAGTCGTTATTTTAGGGTTTTCAATTTTAAACTATTAACAAAATTCTGATCTTCAAGTAAATAACTTAAAGAACTAAAGTATTAGTTTGAAGATTTTGATTTTAAATTGTCTACATATTTCTGTTCTTTAAGTAAATAACTAAAAGAACAATAGTAGTTAGATTGTAGCTTTAATTTTAAACTATTAACAAAATGCAAATCTTCAAGTAAATAACTTATAGAACAAAAGTAGTTATTTTAGGGTTTTCAATTTTAAACTATTAACAAAATTCTGATCTTCATGTAAATAACTTATAGAACAGAAGTAGTTAATTTAGAGTTTTTAATATTAAACTATTAACAAAATGCAGATCTTCAAGTAAATAACTTATAGAACAAAATTAGTTATTTTAGGGTTTTCAATTTTAAACTATTAACAAAATTCTGATCTTCAAGTAAATAACTTAAGGAACTAAAGTATTAGTTAGAAGATTTTGATTTTAAATTGCTACAAAATTTTGTTCTTCGTAAATAACTTATAGAACAAGAGTAGTTATTTTAGGATTTTCAATTTTAAACTATTAACAAAATTCTGATCTTCAAGTAAATAACTTAAGGAACTAAAGTATTAGTTAGAAGATTTTTATTTTAAATTGCTACAAAATTCTGTTCTTCAAGTAAATAACTTATAGAACAAAAGTAGTTATTTTAGGGTTTTCAATTTTAAACTATTAACAAAATTCTGATCTTCAAGTAAATAACTTAAGGAACTAAAGTATTAGTTAGAAGATTTTTATTTTAAATTGCTACAAAATTCTGTTCTTCAAGTAAATAACTTATAGAACAAAAGTAGGTATTTTAGAGTTTTCAATTTTAAACTATTAACAAAATGCAGATGTTTAAGTAAATAACTTATAGAACAAAAATAGTTATTTTAGGGTTTTCAATTTTAAACTATTAACAAAATTCTGATCTTCATGTAAATAACTTATAGAACAGAAGTAGTTAATTTAGAGTTTTTAATTTTAAACTATTAACAAAATTCAGATCTTTAAGTAAATAACTTATAGAACAAAAATAGTTATTTTAGGGTTTTCAATTTTAAACTATTAACAAAATTCTGATCTTCATGTAAATAACTTATAGAACAAACGTAGTTATTTTAGTATTTTCAATTTTGAACTATTAACAAAATGCAGATCTTCAAGTAAATAACTTATAGAACAAAAGTAGTTATTTTAGGGTTTTCAATTTTAAACTATTAACAAAATTCTGATCTTCAAGTAAATAACTTAAGGAACTAAAGTATTAGTTAGAAGATTTTGATTTTAAATTGCTACAAAATTCTGTTCTTCAAGTAAATAACTTATAGAACAAAAGTAGGTATTTTAGAGTTTTCAATTTTAAACTATTAACAAAATGCAGATGTTTAAGTAAATATCTTATAGAACAAAAATAGTTATTTTAGGGTTTTCAATTTTAAACTATTAACAAAATTCTGATCTTCATGTAAATAACTTATAGAACAGAAGTAGTTAATTTAGAGTTTTTAATTTTAAACTATTAACAAAATTCAGATCTTTAAGTAAATAACTTATAGAACAAAAATAGTTATTTTAGGGTTTTCCATTTTAAACTATTAACAAAATTCTGATCTTCATGTCAATAACTTATAGAACAAACGTAGTTATTTTAGTATTTTCAATTTTGAACTATTAACAAAATTCTGATCTTCAAGTAAATAACTTAAAGAACTAAAGTATTAGTTTGAAGATTTTGATTTTAAATTGTCTACATATTTCTGTTCTTTAAGTAAATAACTAAAGGAACAAAAGTAGTTAGAGTATAGCTTTAATTTTAAACTATTAACAAAATGCAGATCTTCAAGTAAATAACTTATAGAACAAAAGTAGTTATTTTAGGGTTTTCAATTTTAAACTATTAGGAAAATTCTGATCTTCAAGTAAATAACTTAAAGAACTAAATTATTAGTTAGAAGATTTTGATTTTAAATTGCTTCAAATTTCTTTTCTTCAAGTAAATAACTTATAGAACAAAAGTAGTTATTTTAGGATTTTCAATTTTAAACTATTAACAAAATTCTGATCTTCAAGTAAATAACTTAAGGAACTAAAGTATTAGTTAGATGATTTTTATTTTAAATTGCTACAAAATTCTGTTCTTCGTAATTAACTTATAGAACAAAAGTAGTTATTTTAGGATTTTCAATTTTAAACTATTAACAAAATTCTGATCTTCAAGTAAATAACTTAAGGAACTAAAGTATTAGTTAGATGATTTTTATTTTAAATTGCTACAAAATTCTGTTCTTCAAGTAAATAACTTATAGAACAAAAGTAGTTATTTTAGGGTTTTCAGTTTTAAACTATTAACAAAATTCTGATCTTCAAGTAAATAACTTAAGGAACTAAAGTTTTAGTTAGAAGATTTTTATTTTAAATTGCTACAAAATTCTGTTCTTCAAGTAAATAACTTATAGAACAAAAGTAGGTATTTTAGAGTTTTCAATTTTAAACTATTAACAAAATGCAGATGTTTAAGTAAATAACTAATAGAACAAAAATAGTTATTTTAGGGTTTTCAATTTTAAACTATTAACAAAATTCTGATCTTCATGTAAATAACTTATAGAACAGAAGTAGTTAATTTAGAGTTTTTAATTTTAAACTATTAACAAAATTCAGATCTTTAAGTAAATAACTTATAGAACAAAAATAGTTATTTTAGGGTTTTCAATTTTAAACTATTAACAAAATTCTGATCTTCATGTATATAACTTATAGAACAGTAGTAGTTAATTTAGGGTTTTTAATTATAAACTATTAACAAAATGCAGATCTTCAAGTAAATAACTTATAGAACAAAAGTAGTTATTTTAGGGTTTTCAATTTTAAACTATTAACAAAATTCTGATCTTCAAGTAAATAACTTAAAGAACTAAAGTATTAGTTTGAAAATTTTGATTTTAAATTGTCTACATATTTCTGTTCTTTAAGTAAATAACTAAAAGAACAATAGTAGTTAGATTATAGCTTTAATTTTAAACTATTAACAAAATGCAAATCTTCAAGTAAATAACTTATAGAACAAAAGTAGTTATTTTAGGGTTTTCAATTTTAAACTATTAACAAAATTCTGATCTTCATGTAAATAACTTATAGAACAGAAGTAGTTAATTTAGAGTTTTTAATTTTAAACTATTAACAAAATTCAGATCTTTAAGTAAATAACTTATAGAACAAAAATAGTTATTTTAGGGTTTTCAATTTTAAACTCTTAACAAAATTCTGATCTTCATGTAAATAACTTATAGAACAAACGTAGTTATTTTAGTATTTTCAATTTTGAACTATTAACAAAATGCTGATCTTCAAGTAAATAACTTAAAGAACTAAAGTATTATTTTGAAGATTTTGATTTTAAATTGTCTACATATTTATGTTCTTTAAGTAAATAACTAAAGGAACAAAAGTAGTTAGAGTATAGCTTTAATTTTAAACTATTAACAAAATGCAGATCTTCAAGTAAATAACTTATAGAACAAAAGTAGTTATTTTAGGGTTTTCAATTTTAAACTATTAGCAAAATTCTGATCTTCAAGTAAATAACTTAAAGAACTAAATTATTAGTTAGAAGATTTTGATTTTAAATTGCTTCAAAATTCTTTTCTACAAGTAAATAACTTATAGAACAAAAGTAGTTATTTTAGGGTTTTCAATTTTAAACTATTAACAAAATTCTGATCTTCATGTAAATAACTTATAGAACAGAAGTAGTTAATTTAGAGTTTTTAATTTTAAACTATTAACAAAATGCAAATCTTCAAGTAAATAACTTATAGAACAAAAGTAGTTATTTTAGGGTTTTCAATTTTAAACTATTAACAAAATTCTGATCTTCATGTAAATAACTTATAGAACAGAAGTAGTTAATTTAGAGTTTTTAATTTTAAACTATTAACAAACAGCAGATCTTTAAGTAAATAACTGATAGAACAAAAGTAGTTATTTTATGGTTTTCAATTTTAAACTATTAACAAAATTCTGATCTTCAAGTAAATAACTTAAAGAACTAAAGTTTAGTTAGAATATTTTGATTTTAAGTTGCTACAAAATTCTGTTCTTCAAGTAAATAACTTATAGAACAAAAGTAGTTATTTTAAAGTTTTCAATTTTAAACTATTAACAAAAATCTGATCTTCAAGTAAATAACTTATAGAACAGAAGTACTTAATTTAGAGTTTTTAATTTTAAACTATTAACAAAATGCAGATCTTCAAGTAAATAACTTATAGAGCAAAAGTAGTTATTTTAGGGTTTTCAATTTTAAACTATTAACAAAATTCTGATCTTCAAGTAAATATCTTAAGGAACTAAAGTACTAGTTAGAAGATTTTGATTTTAAATTGCTACAAAATTCTGTTCTTCAAGTAAATAACTTATAGAACAAAAGTAGTTATTTTAGAGTTTTCAGTTTTAAACTATTAACAACATTCTGATCTTCAAGTAAATAACTAATAGAACAGAAGTAGTTAATTTAGAGTTTTTAATTTCAAACTATTAACAAAATGCAGATCTTCAAGTAAATAACTTATAGAACAAAAGTAGTTATTTTAGGGTTTTCAATTTTAAACTATTATAAAATTCTGATCTTCAATAAATAACTTAAAGAACTAAAGTATTAGTTAGAAGATTTTGATTTTACATTGCTACAAAATTCTGTTCTTCAAGTAAATAACTTATAGAACAAAAGTAGTTATTTTAGAGTTTTTAATTTTAAACTATTAACAAAATCCAGATCTTCAAGTAAATAACTTAAAGAACTAAAGTATTAGTTAGAAGATTTTGATTTTACATTGCTACAAAATTCTGTTCTTCAAGTAAATAACTTATAGAACAAAAGTAGTTATTTTAGAGTTTTCAATTTTAAACTATTAACAATATTCTGATCTTCAAGTAAATAACTTATAGAACAGAAGTAGTTAATTTAGAGTTTTTAATTTTAAGCTATTAACAAAATACAGATCTTCTAGTAAATAACTTATAGAACAAAAGTAGTTATTTTAGGGTTTTCAATTTTATACTATTAACAAAATTCTGATCTTCATGTAAATAACTTATAGAACAGAAGTAGTTAATTTAGAGTTTTTAATTTTAAACTATTAACAAAATGCAGATCTTCAAGTAAATAACTTATAGAACAAAAGTAGTTATTTTAGGGTTTTCAATTTTAAACTATTAACAAAATTCTGATCTTCATGTAAATCACTTATAGAACAGTAGTAGTTAATTTAGAGTTTTTAATTTTAAACTATTATCAAAATGCAGATCTTCAAGTAAATAACTTATAGAACAGAAGTAGTTAATTTAGAGTTTTTAATTTTAAACTATTAACAAAATTCTGATCTTCAAGTTAATAACTTATAGAACTAAAGTTTAGTTAGAAGATTTTGATTTGAAGTTGCTACAAAATTATGTTCTTCAAGTAAATAACTTATAGAACAGAAGTAGTAAATTTAGAGTTTTTAATTTGAAACTACTAACAAAATGCAGATCTTCAAGTAAATAACTTATAGAACAAAAGTAGTTATTTTAGGGTTTTCAATTTTAAACTATTAGCAAAATTCTGATCTTCAATAAATAACTTAAAGAACTAAAGTATTAGTTAGAAGATTTTGATTTTACATTGCTACAAAATTCTGTTCTTCAAGTAAATAACTTATAGAACAAAAGTAGTTATTTTAGAGTTTTCAATTTTAAACTATTAACAAAATGCAGATCTTCAAGTAAATAACTTATAGAAAAAAAGTAGTTATTTTGTGGTTTTCAATTTTAAACTATTAACAAAATTCTGATCTTCAAGTAAATAACTTAAAGAACTAAAGTTTAGTTAGAATATTTTGATTTTAAGTTGCTACAAAATTCTGTTCTCAAGTAAATAACTTATAGAACAAAAGTAGTTATTTTAGAGTTTTCAGTTTTAAACTATTAACAAAAATCTGATCTTCAAGTAAATAACTTATAGAACAGAAGTAGTTAATTTAGAGTTTTTAATTTTAAACTATTAACAAACAGCAGATCTTTAAGTAAATAACTGATAGAACAAAAGTAGTTATTTTATGGTTTTCAATTTTAAACTATTAACAAAATTCTGATCTTCAAGTAAATAACTTAAAGAACTAAAGTTTAGTTAGAATATTTTGATTTTAAGTTGCTACAAAATTCTGTTCTTCAAGTAAATAACTTATAGAACAAAAGTAGTTATTTTAAAGTTTTCAATTTTAAACTATTAACAAAAATCTGATCTTCAAGTAAATAACTTATAGAACAGAAGTACTTAATTTAGAGTTTTTAATTTTAAACTATTAACAAAATGCAGATCTTCAAGTAAATAACTTATAGAGCAAAAGTAGTTATTTTAGGGTTTTCAATTTTAAACTATTAACAAAATTCTGATCTTCAAGTAAATATCTTAAGGAACTAAAGTACTAGTTAGAAGATTTTGATTTTAAATTGCTACAAAATTCTGTTCTTCAAGTAAATAACTTATAGAACAAAAGTAGTTATTTTAGAGTTTTCAGTTTTAAACTATTAACAACATTCTGATCTTCAAGTAAATAACTAATAGAACAGAAGTAGTTAATTTAGAGTTTTTAATTTCAAACTATTAACAAAATGCAGATCTTCAAGTAAATAACTTATAGAACAAAAGTAGTTATTTTAGGGTTTTCAATTTTAAACTATTATAAAATTCTGATCTTCAATAAATAACTTAAAGAACTAAAGTATTAGTTAGAAGATTTTGATTTTACATTGCTACAAAATTCTGTTCTTCAAGTAAATAACTTATAGAACAAAAGTAGTTATTTTAGAGTTTTTAATTTTAAACTATTAACAAAATCCAGATCTTCAAGTAAATAACTTAAAGAACTAAAGTATTAGTTAGAAGATTTTGATTTTACATTGCTACAAAATTCTGTTCTTCAAGTAAATAACTTATAGAACAAAAGTAGTTATTTTAGAGTTTTCAATTTTAAACTATTAACAATATTCTGATCTTCAAGTAAATAACTTATAGAACAGAAGTAGTTAATTTAGAGTTTTTAATTTTAAGCTATTAACAAAATACAGATCTTCTAGTAAATAACTTATAGAACAAAAGTAGTTATTTTAGGGTTTTCAATTTTATACTATTAACAAAATTCTGATCTTCATGTAAATAACTTATAGAACAGAAGTAGTTAATTTAGAGTTTTTAATTTTAAACTATTAACAAAATGCAGATCTTCAAGTAAATAACTTATAGAACAAAAGTAGTTATTTTAGGGTTTTCAATTTTAAACTATTAACAAAATTCTGATCTTCATGTAAATCACTTATAGAACAGTAGTAGTTAATTTAGAGTTTTTAATTTTAAACTATTATCAAAATGCAGATCTTCAAGTAAATAACTTATAGAACAGAAGTAGTTAATTTAGAGTTTTTAATTTTAAACTATTAACAAAATTCTGATCTTCAAGTTAATAACTTATAGAACTAAAGTTTAGTTAGAAGATTTTGATTTGAAGTTGCTACAAAATTATGTTCTTCAAGTAAATAACTTATAGAACAGAAGTAGTAAATTTAGAGTTTTTAATTTGAAACTACTAACAAAATGCAGATCTTCAAGTAAATAACTTATAGAACAAAAGTAGTTATTTTAGGGTTTTCAATTTTAAACTATTAGCAAAATTCTGATCTTCAATAAATAACTTAAAGAACTAAAGTATTAGTTAGAAGATTTTGATTTTACATTGCTACAAAATTCTGTTCTTCAAGTAAATAACTTATAGAACAAAAGTAGTTATTTTAGAGTTTTCAATTTTAAACTATTAACAAAATGCAGATCTTCAAGTAAATAACTTATAGAAAAAAAGTAGTTATTTTGTGGTTTTCAATTTTAAACTATTAACAAAATTCTGATCTTCAAGTAAATAACTTAAAGAACTAAAGTTTAGTTAGAATATTTTGATTTTAAGTTGCTACAAAATTCTGTTCTCAAGTAAATAACTTATAGAACAAAAGTAGTTATTTTAGAGTTTTCAGTTTTAAACTATTAACAAAAATCTGATCTTCAAGTAAATAACTTATAGAACAGAAGTAGTTAATTTAGAGTTTTTAATTTTAAACTATTAACAAAATGCAGATCTTCAAGTAAATAACTTATAGAACAAAAGTAGTTATTTTAGGGTTTACAATTTTAAACTATTAATAAAATACTGATCTTCATGTAAATAACTTATAGAACAGAAGTAGTTAATTTAGAGTTTTTAATTTTAAACTATTAACAAAATGCAAATCTTCAAGTAAATAACTTATAGAACAAAAGTAGTTATTTTAGGGTTTTCAATTTTAAACTATTAACAAAATTCTGATCTTCATGTAAATAACTTATAGAACAGAAGTAGTTAATTTAGAGTTTTTAATTTTAAACTATTAACAAAATGCAGATCTTTAAGTAAATAACTGATAGAACAAAAGTAGTTATTTTATGGTTTTCAATTTTAAACTATTAACAAAATTCTGATCTTCAAGTAAATAACTTAAAGAACTAAAGTTTAGTTAGAATATTTTGATTTTAAGTTGCTACAAAATTCTGTTCTTCAAGTAAATAACTTATAGAACAAAAGTAGTTATTTTAGAGTTTTCAATTTTAAACTATTAACAAAAATCTGATCTTCAAGTAAATAACTTATAGAACAGAAGTACTTAATTTAGAGTTTTTAATTTTAAACTATTAACAAAATGCAGATCTTCAAGTAAATAACTTATAGAGCAAAAGTAGTTATTTTAGGGTTTTCAATTTTAAACTATTAACAAAATTCTGATCTTCAAGTAAATATCTTAAGGAACTAAAGTACTAGTTAGAAGATTTTGATTTTAAATTGCTACAAAATTCTGTTCTTCAAGTAAATAACTTATAGAACAAAAGTAGTTATTTTAGAGTTTTCAGTTTTAAACTATTAACAACATTCTGATCTTCAAGTAAATAACTAATAGAACAGAAGTAGTTAATTTAGAGTTTTTAATTTCAAACTATTAACAAAATGCAGATCTTCAAGTAAATAACTTATAGAACAAAAGTAGTTATTTTAGGGTTTTCAATTTTAAACTATTATAAAATTCTGATCTTCAATAAATAATTTAAAGAACTAAAGTATTAGTTAGAAGATTTTGATTTTACATTGCTACAAAATTCTGTTCTTCAAGTAAATAACTTATAGAACAAAAGTAGTTATTTTAGAGTTTTTAATTTTAAACTATTAACAAAATCCAGATCTTCAAGTAAATAACTTAAAGAACTAAAGTATTAGTTAGAAGATTTTGATTTTACATTGCTACAAAATTCTGTTCTTCAAGTAAATAACTTATAGAACAAAAGTAGTTATTTTAGGGTTTTCAATTTTAAACTATTAACAAAATTCTGATCTTCATGTAAATCACTTATAGAACAGTAGTAGTTAATTTAGAGTTTTTAATTTTAAACTATTATCAAAATGCAGATCTTCAAGTAAATAACTTATAGAACAGAAGTAGTTAATTTAGAGTTTTTAATTTTAAACTATTAACAAAATTCTGATCTTCAAGTTAATAACTTATAGAACTAAAGTTTAGTTTGAAGATTTTGATTTGAAGTTGCTACAAAATTATGTTCTTCAAGTAAATAACTTATAGAACAGAAGTAGTTAATTTAGAGTTTTTAATTTGAAACTACTAACAAAATGCAGATCTTCAAGTAAATAACTTATAGAACAAAAGTAGTTATTTTAGGGTTTTCAATTTTAAACTATTAGCAAAATTCTGATCTTCAATAAATAACTTAAAGAACTAAAGTATTAGTTAGAAGATTTTGATTTTACATTGCTACAAAATTCTGTTCTTCAAGGAAATAACTTATAGAACAAAAGTAGTTATTTTAGAGTTTTCAATTTTAAACTATTAACAAAATGCAGATCTTCAAGTAAATAACTTATAGAACAAAAGTAGTTATTTTATGGTTTTCAATTTTAAACTATTAACAAAATTCTGATCTTCAAGTAAATATCTTAAGGAACTAAAGTATTAGTTAGAATATTTTGATTTTAAGTTGCTACAAAATTCTGTTCTCAAGTAAATAACTTATAGAACAAAAGTAGTTATTTTAGAGTTTTCAATTTTAAACTATTAACAAAAATCTGATCTTCAAGTAAATAACTTATAGAACAGAAGTAGTTAATTTAGAGTTTTTAATTTTAAACTATTAACGAAATGCAGATCTTCAAGTAAATAACTTATAGAACAAAAGTAGTTATTTTAGGGTTTACAATTTTAAACTATTAATAAAATACTGATCTTCATGTAAATAACTTATAGAACAGAAGTAGTTAATTTAGAGTTTTTAATTTTAAACTATCAACAAAATGCAAATCTTCAAGTAAATATCTTATAGAGCAAAACTAGTTATTTTAGGGTTTTCAATTTTAAACTATTAACAAAATTCTGATCTTCAAGTAAATATCTTAAGGAACTAAAGTATTAGTTAGAAGATTTTGATTTTAAATTGCTACAAAATTCTGTTCTTCAAGTAAATAACTTATAGAACAAAAGTAGTTATTTTAGAGTTTTCAGTTTTAAACTATTAACAACATTCTGATCTTCAAGTAAATAACTTATAGAACAGAAGTAGTTAATTTAGAGTTTTTAATTTCAAACTATTAACAAAATGCAGATCTTCAAGTAAATAACTTATAGAACAAAAGTAGTTATTTTAGGGTTTTCAATATTAAACTATTAACAAAGTTCTGATCTTCATGTAAATAACTTATAGAACAGAAGTAGTTAATTTAGAGTTTTTAATTTTAAACTATTAACAAAATGCAGATCTTCAAGTAAATAACTTATAGAACAAAAGTAGTTATTTTATGGTTTTCAATTTTAAACTATTAACAAAATTCTGATCTTCAAGTAAATAACTTAAAAATAACTTAGTTAAAGAACTAAAGTTTAGTTAGAAGATTTTGATTTGAAGTTGCTACAAAATTCTGTTCTTCAAGTAAATAACTTATAGAACAAAAGTAGTTATTTTAGAGTTTTCAATTTTAAACTATTAACAAAATTCTGATCTTCAAGTAAATAACTTATAGAACAGAAGTAGTTAATTTAGAGTTTTTAATTTTAAACTACTAACAAAATGCAGATCTTCAAGTAAATAACTTATAGAACAAAAGTAGTTATTTTAGGGTTTTCAATTTTAAACTATTAGCAAAATTCTGATCTTCAAGTAACTAACTTAAAGAACTAAAGTATTAGTTAGAAGATTTTGTTTTTAAATTGCTACAAAATTCTGTTCTTCAAGTAAATAACTTATAGAACAAAAGTAGTTATTTTAGAGTTTTCAATTTTAAACTATTAACAAAATTCTGTTCTTCAAGTAAATAACTTATAGAACAAAAGTAGTTATTTTAGAGTTTTCAATTTTAAACTATTAACAAAATTCTGATCTTCAAGTAAATAACTTATAGAACAGAAGTAGTTAATTTAGAGTTTTTAATTTTAAACTACTAACAAAATGCAGATCTTCAAGTAAATAACTTATAGAACAAAAGTAGTTATTTTAGGGTTTTCAATTTTAAACTATTAGCAAAATTCTGATTTTCAAGTAACTAACTTAAAGAACTAAAGTATTAGTTAGAAGATTTTGTTTTTAAATTGCTACAAAATTCTGTTCTTCAAGTAAATAACTTATAGAACAAAAGTAGTTATTTTAGGGTTTACAATTTTAAACTATTAATAAAATACTGATCTTCATGTAAATAACTTATAGAACAGAAGTAGTTAATTTAGCGTTTTTAATTTTAAACTAATAACAAAATGCAGATCTTCAAGTAAATAACTTATAGAACAAAAGTAGTTATTTTAGGGTTTACAATTTTAAACTATTAACAAAATACTGATCTTCATGTAAATAACTTATAGAACAGAAGTAGTTAATTTAGAGTTTTTAATTTTAAACTATTAACAAAATGCAGATCTTCAAGTAAATAACTTATAGAACAAAAGTAGTTATTTTATGGTTTCAATTTTAAACTATTAACAAAATTCTGATCTTCAAGTAAATAACTTAAAGAACTAAAGTTTAGTTAGAAGATTTTGATTTGAAGTTGCTACAAAATTCTGTTCTTCAAGTAAATAACTTATAGAACAGAAGTAGTTAATTTATAGTTTTTAATTTTAAACTACTAACAAAATGCAGATCTTCAAGTAAATAACTTATAGAACAAAAGTAGTTATTTTAGGGTTTTCAATTTTAAACTATTAGCAAAATTCTGATCTTCAAGTAACTAACTTAAAGAACTAAAGTATTAGTTAGAAGATTTTGTTTTTAAATTGCTACAAAATTCTGTTCTTCAAGTAAATAACTTATAGAACAAAAGTAGTTATTTTAGAGTTTTCAATTTTAAACTATCAACAAAATTCTGATCTTCAAGTAAATAACTTATAGAGCAGAAGTAGTTAATTTAGAGTTTTTAATTTTAAACTATTAACAAAATGCAGATCTTCAAGTAAATAACTTATAGAACAAAAGTAGTTATTTTAGGGTTTACAATTTTAAACTATTAATACAATACTGATCTTCATGTAAATAACTTATAGAACAGAAGTAGTTAATTTAGAGTTTTTAATTTTAAACTATCAACAAAATGCAGATCTTCAAGTAAATATCTTATAGAACAAAAGTAGTTATTTTAGGGTTTTCAATTTTAAACTATTAACAAAATTCTGATCTTCAAGTAAATATCTTAAGGAACTAAAGTATTAGTTAGAAGATTTTGCTTTTAAATTGCTACAAAATTCTGTTCTTCAAGTAAATAACTTATAGAACAAAAGTAGTTATTTTAGAGTTTTCAGTTTTAAACTATTAACAACATTCTGATCTTCAAGTAAATAACTTATAGAACAGAAGTAGTTATTTTAGGGTTTTCAATTTTAAACTATTAACAAAATTCTGATCTTCATGTAAATAACTTATAGAACAGAAGTAGTTAATTTAGAGTTTTTAATTTTAAACTATTAACAAAATGCAAATCTTCAAGTAAATAACTTATAGAACAAAAGTAGTTATTTTAGGGTTTTCAATTTTAAACTATTAACAAAATTCTGATCTTCATGTAAATAACTTATAGAACAGAAGTAGTTAATTTAGAGTTTTTAATTTTAAACTATTAACAAACAGCAGATCTTTAAGTAAATAACTGATAGAACAAAAGTAGTTATTTTATGGTTTTCAATTTTAAACTATTAACAAAATTCTGATCTTCAAGTAAATAACTTAAAGAACTAAAGTTTAGTTAGAATATTTTGATTTTAAGTTGCTACAAAATTCTGTTCTTCAAGTAAATAACTTATAGAACAAAAGTAGTTATTTTAAAGTTTTCAATTTTAAACTATTAACAAAAATCTGATCTTCAAGTAAATAACTTATAGAACAGAAGTACTTAATTTAGAGTTTTTAATTTTAAACTATTAACAAAATGCAGATCTTCAAGTAAATAACTTATAGAGCAAAAGTAGTTATTTTAGGGTTTTCAATTTTAAACTATTAACAAAATTCTGATCTTCAAGTAAATATCTTAAGGAACTAAAGTACTAGTTAGAAGATTTTGATTTTAAATTGCTACAAAATTCTGTTCTTCAAGTAAATAACTTATAGAACAAAAGTAGTTATTTTAGAGTTTTCAATTTTAAACTATTAACATCATTCTGATCTTCAAGTAAATAACTTATAGAACAGAAGTAGTTAATTTAGAGTTTTTAATGTTAAACTATTAACAAAATGCAAATCTTCAAGTAAATAACTTATAGAACAAAAGTAGTTATTTTAGGGTTTTCAATTTTAAACTATTAACAAAATTCTGATCTTCAAGTAAATAACTTAAAGAACTAAAGTATTAGTGAGAAGATTTTGATTTTAAATTGCTACAAAATTCTGTTCTTCACGTAAATAACTTATAGAACAAAAGTAGTTATTTTAGAGTTTTCAATTTTAAACTATTAACAAAATTCTGTTCTTCAAGTAAATAACTTATAGAACAAAAGTAGTTATTTTAGAGTTTTCAATTTTAAACTATCAACAAAATTCTGATCTTCAAGTAAATAACTTATAGAACAGAAGTAGTTAATTTAGAGTTTTTAATTTTAAACTACTAACAAAATGCAGATCTTCAAGTAAATAACTTATAGAACAAAAGTAGTTATTTTAGGGTTTTCAATTTTAAACTATTAGCAAAATTCTGATCTTCAAGTAACTAACTTAAAGATCTAAAGTATTAGTTAGAAGATTTTGTTTTTAAATTGCTACAAAATTCTGTTCTTCAAGTAAATAACTTATAGAACAAAAGTAGTTATTTTAGAGTTTTCAATTTTAAACTATTAACAAAATTCTGTTCTTCAAGTAAATAACTTATAGAACAAAAGTAGTTATTTTAGAGTTTTCAATTTTAAACTATTAACAAAATTCTGATCTTCAAGTAAATATCCATTTGAAAAAAAAATTTATATTCACACATTCACACAATTTTAATTCAAGTAAATAACTTATAGAACAGAAGTAGTTAATTTAGAGTTTTTAATTTTAAACTACTAACAAAATGCAGATCTTCAAGTAAATAACTTATAGAACAAAAGTAGTTATTTTAGGGTTTTCAATTTTAAACTATTAGCAAAATTCTGATCTTCAAGTAACTAACTTAAAGAACTAAAGTATTAGTTAGAAGATTTTGTTTTTAAATTGCTACAAAATTCTGTTCTTCAAGTAAATAACTTATAGAACAAAAGTAGTTATTTTAGGGTTTACAATTTTAAACTATTAATAAAATACTGATCTTCATGTAAATAACTTATAGAACAGAAGTAGTTAATTTAGCGTTTTTAATTTTAAACTAATAACAAAATGCAGATCTTCAAGTAATCAACTTATAGAACAAAAGTAGTTATTTTAGGGTTTACAATTTTAAACTATTAACAAAATACTGATCTTCATGTAAATAACTTATAGAACAGAAGTAGTTAATTTAGAGTTTTTAATTTTAAACTATTAACAAAATGCAGATCTTCAAGTAAATAACTTATAGAACAAAAGTAGTTATTTTATGGTATCAATTTTAAACTATTAACAAAATTCTGATCTTCAAGTAAATAACTTAAAGAACTAAAGTTTAGTTAGAAGATTTTGATTTGAAGTTGCTACAAAATTCTGTTCTTCAAGTAAATAACTTATAGAACAAAAGTAGTTATTTTAGAGTTTTCAATTTTAAACTATTAACAAAATTCTGATCTTCAAGTAAATAACTTATAGAACAGAAGTAGTTAATTTATAGTTTTTAATTTTAAACTACTAACAAAATGCAGATCTTCAAGTAAATAACTTATAGAACAAAAGTAGTTATTTTAGGGTTTTCAATTTTAAACTATTAGCAAAATTCTGATCTTCAAGTAACTAACTTAAAGAACTAAAGTATTAGTTAGAAGATTTTGTTTTTAAATTGCTACAAAATTCTGTTCTTCAAGTAAATAACTTATAGAACAAAAGTAGTTATTTTAGAGTTTTCAATTTTAAACTATTAACAAAATTCTGATCTTCAAGTAAATAACTTATAGAGCAGAAGTAGTTAATTTAGAGTTTTTAATTTTAAACTATTAACAAAATGCAGATCTTCAAGTAAATAACTTATAGAACAAAAGTAGTTATTTTAGGGTTTACAATTTTAAACTATTAATAAAATACTGATCTTCATGTAAATAACTTATAGAACAGAAGTAGTTAATTTAGAGTTTTTAATTTTAAACTATCAACAAAATGCAGATCTTCAAGTAAATATCTTATAGAACAAAAGTAGTTATTTTAGGGTTTTCAATTTTAAACTATTAACAAAATTCTGATCTTCAAGTAAATATCTTAAGGAACTAAAGTATTAGTTAGAAGATTTTGAATTTAAATTGCTACAAAATTCTGTTCTTCAAGTAAATAACTTATAGAACAAAAGTAGTTATTTTAGAGTTTTCAGTTTTAAACTATTAACAACATTCTGATCTTCAAGTAAATAACTTATAGAACAGAAGTAGTTAATTTAGAGTTTTTAATTTCAAACTATTAACCAAATGCATATCTTCAGTAAATAACTTATAGAACAGAAGTAGTTAATTTAGAGTTTTTAATTTTAAACTATTAACAAAATTCTGATCTTCAAGTAAATAACTTAAAGAACTAAAGTTTAGTTAGACGATTTTGATTTTAAGTTGCTACAAAATTCTGTTCTTCAAGTAAATAACTTATAGAACAAAAGTAGTTAATTTAGAGTTTTCAATTTTAAACTATTAGCAAAATTCTGATCTTCAAGTAAATCACTTATAGAACAGAAATAGTTAATTTAGAGTTTTTAATTTTAAACTACTAACAAAATGCAGATCTTCAAGTAAATAACTTATAGAACAAAATTAGTTATTTTAGGGTTTTCAATTTTAAACTATTAACAAAATACTTATCTTCATGTATATAACTTATAGAACAGAAGTAGTTAATTTAGAGTTTTTAATTTTAAACTATTAACAAAATGCAGATCTTCAAGTAAATAACTTATAGAACAAAAGTAGTTATTTTAGGGTTTTCAATTTTAAACTATTAGCAAAATTCTGATCTTCAAGTAAATAACTTAAGGAACTAAAGTATTAGTTAGAAGATTTTGATTTTAAATTGCTACAAAATTCTGTTCTTCAAGTAAATAACTTATAGAACAAAAGTAGTTATTTTAGAGTTTTCAATTTTAAACTATTAACATCATTCTGATCTTCAAGTAAATAACTTATAGAACAGAAGTAGTTAATTTAGAGTTTTTAATGTTAAACTATTAACAAAATGCAAATCTTCAAGTAAATAACTTATAGAACAAAAGTAGTTATATTAGGGTTTTCAATTTTAAACTATTAACAAAATTCTGATCTTCAAGTAAATAACTTAAAGAACTAAAGTATTAGTTAGAAGATTTTGATTTTAAATTGCTACAAAATTCTGTTCTTCACGTAAATAACTTATAGAACAAAAGTAGTTATTTTAGAGTTTTCAATTTTAAACTATTAACAAAATTCTGATCTTCAAGTAAATAACTTATAGAATAGAAGTAGTTAATTTAGAGCTTTTAATTTTAAACTACTAACAAAATGCAGATCTTCAAGTAAATAACTTATAGAACAAAATTAGTTATTTTAGGGTTTTCAATTTTAAACTATTAACAAAATACTTATCTTCATGTATATAACTTATAGAACAGAAGTAGTTAATTTAGAGTTTTTAATTTTAAACTATTAACAAAATGCAGATCTTCAAGTAAATAACTTATAGAACAAAAGTAGTTATTTTAGGGTTTTCAATTTTAAACTATTAGCAAAATTCTGATCTTCAAGTAAATAACTTAAGGAACTAAAGTATTAGTTAGAAGATTTTGATTTTAAATTGCTACAAAATTCTGTTCTTCAAGTAAATAACTTATAGAACAAAAGTAGTTATTTTAGAGTTTTCAATTTTAAACTATTAACATCATTCTGATCTTCAAGTAAATAACTTATAGAACAGAAGTAGTTAATTTAGAGTTTTTAATGTTAAACTATTAACAAAATGCAAATCTTCAAGTAAATAACTTATAGAACAAAAGTAGTTATATTAGGGTTTTCAATTTTAAACTATTAACAAAATTCTGATCTTCAAGTAAATAACTTAAAGAACTAAAGTATTAGTTAGAAGATTTTGATTTTAAATTGCTACAAAATTCTGTTCTTCACGTAAATAACTTATAGAACAAAAGTAGTTATTTTAGAGTTTTCAATTTTAAACTATTAACAAAATTCTGATCTTCAAGTAAATAACTTATAGAATAGAAGTAGTTAATTTAGAGCTTTTAATTTTAAACTATTAACAAAATGCAGATCTTCAAGTAAATAACTTATAGAACAAAAGTAGTTATTTTAGAGTTTTCTATTTTAAACTATTAACAACATTCTGATCTTCAAGTAAATAACTTATAGAACAGATGTAGTTAATTTAGAGTTTTTAATTTTAAACTATTAACAAAATGCAGATCTTCAAGTAAATAACTTATAGAACAAAAGTAGTTATTTTATGGTTTCAATTTTAAACTATTAACAAAATTCTGATCTTCAAGTAAATAACTTAAAGAACTAAAGTTTAGTTAGAAGATTTTGATTTGAAGTTGCTACAAAATTCTGTTCTTCAAGTAAATAACTTATAGAACAAAAGTAGTTATTTTAGAGTTTTCAATTTTAAACTATTAACAAAATTCTGATCTTCAAGTAAATAACTTATAGAACAGAAGTAGTTAATTTATAGTTTTTAATTTTAAACTACTAACAAAATGCAGATCTTCAAGTAAATAACTTATAGAACAAAAGTAGTTATTTTAGGGTTTTCAATTTTAAACTATTAGCAAAATTCTGATCTTCAAGTAACTAACTTAAAGAACTAAAGTATTAGTTAGAAGATTTTGTTTTTAAATTGCTACAAAATTCTGTTCTTCAAGTAAATAACTTATAGAACAAAAGTAGTTATTTTAGAGTTTTCAATTTTAAACTATTAACAAAATTCTGATCTTCAAGTAAATAACTTATAGAGCAGAAGTAGTTAATTTAGAGTTCTTAATTTTAAACTATTAACAAAATGCAGATCTTCAAGTAAATAACTTATAGAACAAAAGTAGTTATTTTAGGGTTTACAATTTTAAACTATTAATAAAATACTGATCTTCATGTAAATAACTTATAGAACAGAAGTAGTTAATTTAGAGTTTTTAATTTTAAACTATCAACAAAATGCAGATCTTCAAGTAAATATCTTATAGAACAAAAGTAGTTATTTTAGGGTTTTCAATTTTAAACTATTAACAAAATTCTGATCTTCAAGTAAATATCTTAAGGAACTAAAGTATTAGTTAGAAGATTTTGAATTTAAATTGCTACAAAATTCTGTTCTTCAAGTAAATAACTTATAGAACAAAAGTAGTTATTTTAGAGTTTTCAGTTTTAAACTATTAACAACATTCTGATCTTCAAGTAAATAACTTATAGAACAGAAGTAGTTAATTTAGAGTTTTTAATTTCAAACTATTAACAAAATGCATATCTTCAGTAAATAACTTATAGAACAGAAGTAGATAATTTAGAGTTTTTAATTTTAAACTATTAACAAAATTCTGATCTTCAAGTAAATAACTTAAAGAACTAAAGTTTAGTTAGACGATTTTGATTTTAAGTTGCTACAAAATTCTGTTCTTCAAGTAAATAACTTATAGAACAAAAGTAGTTAATTTAGAGTTTTCAATTTTAAACTATTAGCAAAATTCTGATCTTCAAGTAAATCACTTATAGAACAGAAATAGTTAATTTAGAGTTTTTAATTTTAAACTACTAACAAAATGCAGATCTTCAAGTAAATAACTTATAGAACAAAATTAGTTATTTTAGGGTTTTCAATTTTAAACTATTAACAAAATACTTATCTTCATGTATATAACTTATAGAACAGAAGTAGTTAATTTAGAGTTTTTAATTTTAAACTATTAACAAAATGCAGATCTTCAAGTAAATAACTTATAGAACAAAAGTAGTTATTTTAGGGTTTTCAATTTTAAACTATTAGCAAAATTCTGATCTTCAAGTAAATAACTTAAGGAACTAAAGTATTAGTTAGAAGATTTTGATTTTAAATTGCTACAAAATTCTGTTCTTCAAGTAAATAACTTATAGAACAAAAGTAGTTATTTTAGAGTTTTCAATTTTAAACTATTAACATCATTCTGATCTTCAAGTAAATAACTTATAGAACAGAAGTAGTTAATTTAGTTAAATTTTAAACTATTAACAAAATGCAGATCTTCAAGTAAATAACTTATAGAACAAAAGTAGTTATTTTAGGGTTTACAATTTTAAACTATTAATAAAATACTGATCTTCATGTAAATAACTTATAGAACAGAAGTAGTTAATTTAGAGTTTTTAATTTTAAACTATCAACAAAATGCAGATCTTCAAGTAAATATCTTATAGAACAAAAGTAGTTATTTTAGGGTTTTCAATTTTAAACTATTAACAAAATTCTGATCTTCAAGTAAATATCTTAAGGAACTAAAGTATTAGTTAGAAGATTTTGCTTTTAAATTGCTACAAAATTCTGTTCTTCAAGTAAATAACTTATAGAACAAAAGTAGTTATTTTAGAGTTTTCAGTTTTAAACTATTAACAACATTCTGATCTTCAAGTAAATAACTTATAGAACAGAAGTAGTTAATTTAGAGTTTTTAATTTCACACTATTAACAAAATGCATATCTACAGTAAATAACTTATAGAACAGAAGTAGTTAATTTAGGGTTTTCAATTTTAAACTATTAGCAAAATTCTGATCTTCAAGTAAATAACTTAAAGAACTAAATTATTAGTTAGAAGATTTTGATTTTAAATTGCTTCAAAATTCTTTTCTTCAAGTAAATAACTTATAGAACAAAAGTAGTTATTTTAGGGTTTTCAATTTTAGACTATTAAGAAAATTCTGATCTTCAAGTAAATAACTTATAGAACAGAAGTAGTTATTTTAGGGTTTTCAATTTTAAACTATTAACAAAATTCTGATCTTCATGTAAATAACTTATAGAACAGAAGTAGTTAATTTAGAGTTTTTAATTTTAAACTATTAACAAAATGCAAATCTTCAAGTAAATAACTTATAGAACAAAAGTAGTTATTTTAGGGTTTTCAATTTTAAACTATTAACAAAATTCTGATCTTCATGTAAATAACTTATAGAACAGAAGTAGTTAATTTAGAGTTTTTAATTTTAAACTATTAACAAACAGCAGATCTTTAAGTAAATAACTGATAGAACAAAAGTAGTTATTTTATGGTTTTCAATTTTAAACTATTAACAAAATTCTGATCTTCAAGTAAATAACTTAAAGAACTAAAGTTTAGTTAGAATATTTTGATTTTAAGTTGCTACAAAATTCTGTTCTTCAAGTAAATAACTTATAGAACAAAAGTAGTTATTTTAAAGTTTTCAATTTTAAACTATTAACAAAAATCTGATCTTCAAGTAAATAACTTATAGAACAAAAGTAGTTATTTTAGGGTTTTCAATTTTAAACTATTAACAAAATTCTGATCTTCAAGTAAATAACTTAAAGAACTAAAGTATTAGTGAGAAGATTTTGATTTTAAATTGCTACAAAATTCTGTTCTTCACGTAAATAACTTATAGAACAAAAGTAGTTATTTTAGAGTTTTCAATTTTAAACTATTAACAAAATTCTGTTCTTCAAGTAAATAACTTATAGAACAAAAGTAGTTATTTTAGAGTTTTCAATTTTAAACTATCAACAAAATTCTGATCTTCAAGTAAATAACTTATAGAACAGAAGTAGTTAATTTAGAGTTTTTAATTTTAAACTACTAACAAAATGCAGATCTTCAAGTAAATAACTTATAGAACAAAAGTAGTTATTTTAGGGTTTTCAATTTTAAACTATTAGCAAAATTCTGATCTTCAAGTAACTAACTTAAAGAACTAAAGTATTAGTTAGAAGATTTTGTTTTTAAATTGCTACAAAATTCTGTTCTTCAAGTAAATAACTTATAGAACAAAAGTAGTTATTTTAGAGTTTTCAATTTTAAACTATTAACAAAATTCTGTTCTTCAAGTAAATAACTTATAGAACAAAAGTAGTTATTTTAGAGTTTTCAATTTTAAACTATTAACAAAATTCTGATCTTCAAATAAATATCCATTTGAAAAAAAAATTTATATTCACACATTCACACAATTTTAATTCAAGTAAATAACTTATAGAACAGAAGTAGTTAATTTAGAGTTTTTAATTTTAAACTACTAACAAAATGCAGATCTTCAAGTAAATAACTTATAGAACAAAAGTAGTTATTTTAGGGTTTTCAATTTTAAACTATTAGCAAAATTCTGATCTTCAAGTAACTAACTTAAAGAACTAAAGTATTAGTTAGAAGATTTTGTTTTTAAATTGCTACAAAATTCTGTTCTTCAAGTAAATAACTTATAGAACAAAAGTAGTTATTTTAGGGTTTACAATTTTAAACTATTAATAAAATACTGATCTTCATGTAAATAACTTATAGAACAGAAGTAGTTAATTTAGCGTTTTTAATTTTAAACTAATAACAAAATGCAGATCTTCAAGTAATCAACTTATAGAACAAAAGTAGTTATTTTAGGGTTTACAATTTTAAACTATTAACAAAATACTGATCTTCATGTAAATAACTTATAGAACAGAAGTAGTTAATTTAGAGTTTTTAATTTTAAACTATTAACAAAATGCAGATCTTCAAGTAAATAACTTATAGAACAAAAGTAGTTATTTTATGGTTTCAATTTTAAACTATTAACAAAATTCTGATCTTTAAGTAAATAACTTAAAGAACTAAAGTTTAGTTAGAAGATTTTGATTTGAAGTTGCTACAAAATTCTGTTCTTCAAGTAAATAACTTATAGAACAAAAGTAGTTATTTTAGAGTTTTCAATTTTAAACTATTAACAAAATTCTGATCTTCAAGTAAATAACTTATAGAACAGAAGTAGTTAATTTATAGTTTTTAATTTTAAACTACTAACAAAATGCAGATCTTCAAGTAAATAACTTATAGAACAAAAGTAGTTATTTTAGGGTTTTCAATTTTAAACTATTAGCAAAATTCTGATCTTCAAGTAACTAACTTAAAGAACTAAAGTATTAGTTAGAAGATTTTGTTTTTAAATTGCTACAAAATTCTGTTCTTCAAGTAAATAACTTATAGAACAAAAGTAGTTATTTTAGAGTTTTCAATTTTAAACTATTAACAAAATTCTGATCTTCAAGTAAATAACTTATAGAGCAGAAGTAGTTAATTTAGAGTTTTTAATTTTAAACTATTAACAAAATGCAGATCTTCAAGTAAATAACTTATAGAACAAAAGTAGTTATTTTAGGGTTTACAATTTTAAACTATTAATAAAATACTGATCTTCATGTAAATAACTTATAGAACAGAAGTAGTTAATTTAGAGTTTTTAATTTTAAACTATCAACAAAATGCAGATCTTCAAGTAAATATCTTATAGAACAAAAGTAGTTATTTTAGGGTTTTCAATTTTAAACTATTAACAAAATTCTGATCTTCAAGTAAATATCTTAAGGAACTAAAGTATTAGTTAGAAGATTTTGAATTTAAATTGCTACAAAATTCTGTTCTTCAAGTAAATAACTTATAGAACAAAAGTAGTTATTTTAGAGTTTTCAGTTTTAAACTATTAACAACATTCTGATCTTCAAGTAAATAACTTATAGAACAGAAGTAGTTAATTTAGAGTTTTTAATTTCAAACTATTAACAAAATGCATATCTTCAGTAAATAACTTATAGAACAGAAGTAGTTAATTTAGAGTTTTTAATTTTAAACTATTAACAAAATTCTGATCTTCAAGTAAATAACTTAAAGAACTAAAGTTTAGTTAGACGATTTTGATTTTAAGTTGCTACAAAATTCTGTTCTTCAAGTAAATAACTTATAGAACAAAAGTAGTTAATTTAGAGTTTTCAATTTTAAACTATTAGCAAAATTCTGATCTTCAAGTAAATCACTTATAGAACAGAAATAGTTAATTTAGAGTTTTTAATTTTAAACTACTAACAAAATGCAGATCTTCAAGTAAATAACTTATAGAACAAAATTAGTTATTTTAGGGTTTTCAATTTTAAACTATTAACAAAATACTTATCTTCATGTATATAACTTATAGAACAGAAGTAGTTAATTTAGAGTTTTTAATTTTAAACTATTAACAAAATGCAGATCTTCAAGTAAATAACTTATAGAACAAAAGTAGTTATTTTAGGGTTTTCAATTTTAAACTATTAGCAAAATTCTGATCTTCAAGTAAATAACTTAAGGAACTAAAGTATTAGTTAGAAGATTTTGATTTTAAATTGCTACAAAATTCTGTTCTTCAAGTAAATAACTTATAGAACAAAAGTAGTTATTTTAGAGTTTTCAATTTTAAACTATTAACATCATTCTGATCTTCAAGTAAATAACTTATAGAACAGAAGTAGTTAATTTAGAGTTTTTAATGTTAAACTATTAACAAAATGCAAATCTTCAAGTAAATAACTTATAGAACAAAAGTAGTTATATTAGGGTTTTCAATTTTAAACTATTAACAAAATTCTGATCTTCAAGTAAATAACTTAAAGAACTAAAGTATTAGTTAGAAGATTTTGATTTTAAATTGCTACAAAATTCTGTTCTTCACGTAAATAACTTATAGAACAAAAGTAGTTATTTTAGAGTTTTCAATTTTAAACTATTAACAAAATTCTGATCTTCAAGTAAATAACTTATAGAATAGAAGTAGTTAATTTAGAGCTTTTAATTTTAAACTATTAACAAAATGCAGATCTTCAAGTAAATAACTTATAGAACAAAAGTAGTTATTTTAGAGTTTTCTATTTTAAACTATTAACAACATTCTGATCTTCAAGTAAATAACTTATAGAACAGAAGTAGTTAATTTAGAGTTTTTAATTTTAAACTATTAACAAAATGCAGATCTTCAAGTAAATAACTTATAGAACAAAAGTAGTTATTTTATGGTTTCAATTTTAAACTATTAACAAAATTCTGATCTTCAAGTAAATAACTTAAAGAACTAAAGTTTAGTTAGAAGATTTTGATTTGAAGTTGCTACAAAATTCTGTTCTTCAAGTAAATAACTTATAGAACAAAAGTAGTTATTTTAGAGTTTTCAATTTTAAACTATTAACAAAATTCTGATCTTCAAGTAAATAACTTATAGAACAGAAGTAGTTAATTTATAGTTTTTAATTTTAAACTACTAACAAAATGCAGATCTTCAAGTAAATAACTTATAGAACAAAAGTAGTTATTTTAGGGTTTTCAATTTTAAACTATTAGCAAAATTCTGATCTTCAAGTAACTAACTTAAAGAACTAAAGTATTAGTTAGAAGATTTTGTTTTTAAATTGCTACAAAATTCTGTTCTTCAAGTAAATAACTTATAGAACAAAAGTAGTTATTTTAGAGTTTTCAATTTTAAACTATTAACAAAATTCTGATCTTCAAGTAAATAACTTATAGAGCAGAAGTAGTTAATTTAGAGTTTTTAATTTTAAACTATTAACAAAATGCAGATCTTCAAGTAAATAACTTATAGAACAAAAGTAGTTATTTTAGGGTTTACAATTTTAAACTATTAATAAAATACTGATCTTCATGTAAATAACTTATAGAACAGAAGTAGTTAATTTAGAGTTTTTAATTTTAAACTATCAACAAAATGCAGATCTTCAAGTAAATATCTTATAGAACAAAAGTAGTTATTTTAGGGTTTTCAATTTTAAACTATTAACAAAATTCTGATCTTCAAGTAAATATCTTAAGGAACTAAAGTATTAGTTAGAAGATTTTGAATTTAAATTGCTACAAAATTCTGTTCTTCAAGTAAATAACTTATAGAACAAAAGTAGTTATTTTAGAGTTTTCAGTTTTAAACTATTAACAACATTCTGATCTTCAAGTAAATAACTTATAGAACAGAAGTAGTTAATTTAGAGTTTTTAATTTCAAACTATTAACAAAATGCATATCTTCAGTAAATAACTTATAGAACAGAAGTAGATAATTTAGAGTTTTTAATTTTAAACTATTAACAAAATTCTGATCTTCAAGTAAATAACTTAAAGAACTAAAGTTTAGTTAGACGATTTTGATTTTAAGTTGCTACAAAATTCTGTTCTTCAAGTAAATAACTTATAGAACAAAAGTAGTTAATTTAGAGTTTTCAATTTTAAACTATTAGCAAAATTCTGATCTTCAAGTAAATCACTTATAGAACAGAAATAGTTAATTTAGAGTTTTTAATTTTAAACTACTAACAAAATGCAGATCTTCAAGTAAATAACTTATAGAACAAAATTAGTTATTTTAGGGTTTTCAATTTTAAACTATTAACAAAATACTTATCTTCATGTATATAACTTATAGAACAGAAGTAGTTAATTTAGAGTTTTTAATTTTAAACTATTAACAAAATGCAGATCTTCAAGTAAATAACTTATAGAACAAAAGTAGTTATTTTAGGGTTTTCAATTTTAAACTATTAGCAAAATTCTGATCTTCAAGTAAATAACTTAAGGAACTAAAGTATTAGTTAGAAGATTTTGATTTTAAATTGCTACAAAATTCTGTTCTTCAAGTAAATAACTTATAGAACAAAAGTAGTTATTTTAGAGTTTTCAATTTTAAACTATTAACATCATTCTGATCTTCAAGTAAATAACTTATAGAACAGAAGTAGTTAATTTAGAGTTTTTAATGTTAAACTATTAACAAAATGCAAATCTTCAAGTAAATAACTTATAGAACAAAAGTAGTTATATTAGGGTTTTCAATTTTAAACTATTAACAAAATTCTGATCTTCAAGTAAATAACTTAAAGAACTAAAGTATTAGTTAGAAGATTTTGATTTTAAATTGCTACAAAATTCTGTTCTTCACGTAAATAACTTATAGAACAAAAGTAGTTATTTTAGAGTTTTCAATTTTAAACTATTAACAAAATTCTGATCTTCAAGTAAATAACTTATAGAATAGAAGTAGTTAATTTAGAGCTTTTAATTTTAAACTATTAACAAAATGCAGATCTTCAAGTAAATAACTTATAGAACAAAAGTAGTTATTTTAGAGTTTTCTATTTTAAACTATTAACAACATTCTGATCTTCAAGTAAATAACTTATAGAACAGAAGTAGTTAATTTAGAGTTTTTAATTTTAAACTATTAACAAAATGCAGATCTTCAAGTAAATAACTTATAGAACAAAAATAGTTATTTTAGGGTTTTCAATTTTAAACTATTAACAAAATTCTGATCTTTAAGTAAACAACTTAAAGAACTAAAGTATTAGTTTAAAGATCTCGATTTTAAATTGTCTACAAATTTCTGTTCTTTAAGTAAAAAACTAAAAGAACAAAAGTAGTTAGTTTATAGCTTTAATTAGAAACTATTAACAAAATACTGATTTTCAAATAAATAACTTATAGACCAGAAGTAGTTAACTTAGAGTTTTTAATTTTAAACTATTAACAAAATGCTGATCTTCAAGTAAATAACTTATAGAACAGAAGTAGTTAATTTAGAGTTTTTAATTTTAAACTAATAACAAAATGCAGATCTTCAAGTAAATAACTTATAGAACAAAAGTAATTATTTTAGGGTTTTCAATTTTAAAATATTAACAAAATTCTGATCTTCAAGTAAATAACTTATAGAACAGAAGTAGTTAATTTAGAGTTTTTAATTTTAAACTATTAACAAAATCTAGATCTTCAAGTAAATAACTTATAGCACAAACGTAGTTATTTTAGTATTTTCAATTTTGAACTATTAACAAAATTCTGATCTTCAAGTAAATAACTTAAAGAACTAAAGTATTAGTTTGAAGATTTTGATTTTAAATTGTCTACATATTTCTGTTCTTTAAGTAAATAACTAAAGGAACAAAAGTAGTTAGATTATAGCTTTAATTTTAAACTATTAACAAAATGCAGATCTTCAAGTAAATAACTTATAGAACAAAAGTAGATATTTTAGGGTTTTCAATTTTAAACTATTAAAAAAATTCTGATCTTCCAGTAAATAACTTAAAAAACTAAAGTATTAGTGTGAAGATTTCGATTTTAAATTGTCTACAAATTTCTGTTCTTTAAGTAAATAACTAAAAGAACAAAAGTAGTTAGTTTATAGCTTTAATTTTAAACTATTAACAAAATATTTTTTATTAACTTATAGAACAGAAGTAGTTAATTTAGAGTTTTTAATTTTAAACTATTAACAAAATCTAGATCTTCAAGTAAATAACTTATAGCACAAACGTAGTTATTTTAGTATTTTCAATTTTGAACTATTAACAAAATTCTGATCTTCAAGTAAATAACTTAAAGAACTAAAGTATTAGTTTGAAGATTTTGATTTTAAATTGTCTACATATTTCTGTTCTTTAAGTAAATAACTAAAAGAACAAAAGTAGTTAGATTATAGCTTTAATTTTAAACTATTAACAAAATGCAGATCTTCAAGTAAATAACTTATAGAACAAAAGTAGATATTTTAGGGTTTTCAATTTTAAACTATTAAAAAAATTCTGATCTTCCAGTAAATAACTTAAAGAACTAAAGTATTAGTGTGAAGATTTCGATTTTAAATTGTCTACAAATTTCTGTTCTTTAAGTAAATAACTAAAAGAACAAAAGTAGTTAGTTTATAGCTTTAATTTTAAACTATTAACAAAATATTGATTTTCAAGTAAATAACTTATAGAACAGAAATAGTTAATTTAGAGTTTTTAATTTTAAACTATTAACAAAATGCAGATCTTCAAGTAATTAACTTATAGAACAAAAGTAGTTATTTTAGGGTTTTCAATTTTAAACTATTAACAAAATTCTTATCTTCAAGTAATTAACTTATAGAACAGAAGTTGTTAATTTAGAGTTTTTAATTTTAAACTATTAACAAAATCCAGATCTTCAATTAATTAACTTATAGAACAAACGTAGTCATTTTAGTATTTTCAATTTTGAACTATTAACAAAATTCTGATCTTCAAGTATATAACTTAAAGAACTAAAGTATTAGTTTGAAGATTTTGATTTTAAATTGTCTACATATTTCTGTTCTTTAAGTAAATAACTAAAGGAACAAAAGTAGTTAGATTATAGCTTTAATTTTAAACTATTAACAAAATGCAGATCTTCAAGTAAATAACTTATAGAACAAAAGTAGATATTTTAGGGTTTTCAATTTTAAACTATTAACAAAATTCTGATCTTCCAGTAAATAACTTAAAAAACTAGAGTATTAGTGTGAAGATTTCGATTTTAAATTGTCTACAAATTTCTGTTCTTTAAGTAAATAACTAAAAGAACAAAAGTAGTTAGTTTATAGCTTTAATTTTAAACTATTAACAAAATATTTTTTATTAACTTATAGAACAGAAGTAGTTAATTTAGAGTTTTTAATTTTAAACTATTAACAAAATCTAGATCTTCAAGTAAATAACTTATAGCACAAACGTAGTTATTTTAGTATTTTCAATTTTGAACTATTAACAAAATTCTGATCTTCAAGTAAATAACTTAAAGAACTAAAGTATTAGTTTGAAGATTTTGATTTTAAATTGTCTACATATTTCTGTTCTTTAAGTAAATAACTAAAAGAACAAAAGTAGTTAGATTATAGCTTTAATTTTAAACTATTAACAAAATGCAGATCTTCAAGTAAATAACTTATAGAACAAAAGTAGATATTTTAGGGTTTTCAATTTTAAACTATTAAAAAAATTCTGATCTTCCAGTAAATAACTTAAAGAACTAAAGTATTAGTGTGAAGATTTCGATTTTAAATTGTCTACAAATTTCTGTTCTTTAAGTAAATAACTAAAAGAACAAAAGTAGTTAGTTTATAGCTTTAATTTTAAACTATTAACAAAATATTGATTTTCAAGTAAATAACTTATAGAACAGAAATAGTTAATTTAGAGTTTTTAATTTTAAACTATTAACAAAATGCAGATCTTCAAGTAATTAACTTATAGAACAAAAGTAGTTATTTTAGGGTTTTCAATTTTAAACTATTAACAAAATTCTTATCTTCAAGTAATTAACTTATAGAACAGAAGTTGTTAATTTAGAGTTTTTAATTTTAAACTATTAACAAAATCCAGATCTTCAATTAAATAACTTATAGAACAAACGTAGTCATTTTAGTATTTTCAATTTTGAACTATTAACAAAATTCTGATCTTCAAGTATATAACTTAAAGAACTAAAGTATTAGTTTGAAGATTTTGATTTTAAATTGTCTACATATTTCTGTTCTTTAAGTAAATAACTAAAAGAACAAAAGTAGTTAGATTATAGCTTTAATTTTAAACTATTAACAAAATGCAGATCTTCAAGTAAATAATTTATAGAACAAAAGTAGTTATTTTAGGGTTTTCAATTTGAAACTATTAGCAAAATTCTGATCTTCAAGTAAATAACTTAAAGAACTAAAGTATTAGTTAGAAGATTTTGATTTTACATTGCTACAAAATTCTGTTCTTCAAGTAAATAACTTATAGAACAAAAGTAGTTATTTTAGAGTCTTCAATTTTAAACTATTACCAATATTCTGATCTTCAAGTAAATAACTTATAGAACAGAAGTAGTTAATTTAGAGTTTTTAATTTTAAACTATTAACAAAATGCAGATCTTCAAGTAAATAACTTATAGAACAAAAGTAGTTATTTTAGGGTTTTCAATTTTAAACTATTAACAAAATACTGATCTTCATGTAAATAACTTATAGAACAGAAGTAGTTAATTTAGAGTTTTTAATTTTAAACTATTAACAAAATGCAGATCTTCAAGTAAATAACATATAGAACAAAAGTAGTTATTTTAGGGTTTTCAAATTTATCTATTAACAAAATTCTGATCTTCAAGTAAATAACTTAAGGAACTAAAGTATTAGTTAGAAGATTTTGATTTTAAATTGCTACAAAATTCTGTTCTACAAGTAAATAACTTATAGAACAAAAGTAGTTATTTTAGAGTTTTCAATTTTAAACTATTAACAATATTCTGATCTTCAAGTAAATAACTTATAGAACAGAAGTAGTTATTTTAGGGTTTTCAATTTTAAACTATTAACAAAATACTGATCTTCATGTAAATAACTTATAGAACAGAAGTAGTTAATTTAGAGTTTTTAATTTTAAACTATTAACAAAATGCAGATCTTCAAGTAAATAACTTATAGAACAAAAGTAGTTATTTTAGGGTTTTCAATTTTAAACTATCAGCAAAATTCTGATCTTCAAGTAAATAACTTAAAGAACTAAAGTATTAGTTAGAAGATTTTGATTTTACATTGCTACAAAATTCTGTTCTTCAAGTAAATAACTTATAGAACAAAAGTAGTTATTTTATAGTTTTCAATTTTAAACTATTAACAATATTCTGATCTTCAAGTAAATAACTTATAGAACAGAAGTAATTAATATATAGTTTTTAATTTTAAACTATTTACAAAATGCAGATCTTCAAGTAAATAACTTATAGAACAAAAGTAGTTAATTTAGAGTTTTTAATTTTAAACTATTAACAAAATTCTGATCTTCAAGTAAATAACTTAAAGAACTAAAGTTTAGTTAGAAGATTTTGATTTTAAGTTGCTACAAAATTCTGTTCTTCAAGTAAATAACTTATAGAACAAAAGTAGTTATTTTAGAGTCTTCAATTTTAAACTATTAACAATATTCTGATCTTCAAGTAAATAACTTATAGAACAGAAGTAGTTAATTTAGAGTTTTTAATTTTAAACTATTAACAAAATGCAGATCTTCAAGTAAATAACTTATAGAACAAAAGTAGTTATTTTAGGGTTTTCAATTTTAAACTATTAACAAAATACTGATCTTCATGTAAATAACTTATAACACAGAAGTAGTTAATTTAGAGTTTTTAATTTTAAACTATTAACAAAATGCAGATCTTCAAGTAAATAACTTATAGAACAAAAGTAGTTATTTTAGGGTTTTCAAATTTATCTATTAACAAAATTCTGATCTTCAAGTAAATAACTTATGGAACTAAAGTATTAGTTAGAAGATTTTGATTTTAAATTGCTACAAAATTCTGTTCTACAAGTAAATAACTTATAGAACAAAAGTAGTTATTTTAGAGTTTTCAATTTTAAACTATTAACAATATTCTGATCTTCAAGTAAATAACTTATAGAACAGAAGTAGTTATTTTAGGGTTTTCAATTTTAAACTATTAACAAAATACTGATCTTCATGTAAATAACTTATAGAACAGAAGTAGTTAATTTAGAGTTTTTAATTTTAAACTATTAACAAAATGCAGATCTTCAAGTAAATAACTTATAGAACAAAAGTAGTTATTTTAGGGTTTTCAATTTTAAACTATTAGCAAAATTCTGATCTTCAAGTAAATAACTTAAAGAACTAAAGTATTAGTTAGAAGATTTTGATTTTACATTGCTACAAAATTCTGTTCTTCAAGTAAATAACTTATAGAACAAAAGTAGTTATTTTATAGTTTTCAATTTTAAACTATTAACAATATTCTGATCTTCAAGTAAATAACTTATAGAACGGAAGTAGTTAATTTATAGTTTTTAATTTTAAACTATTAACAAAATGCAGATCTTCAAGTAAATAACTTATAGAACAAAAGTAGTTAATTTAGAGTTTTTAATTTTAAACTATTAACAAAATTCTGATCTTCAAGTAAATAACTTAAAGAACTAAAGTTTAGTTAGAAGATTTTGATTAAAAGTTGCTACAAAATTCTGTTCTTCAAGTAAATAACTTATAGAACAGAAGTAGTTAATTTAGAGTTTTTAATTTTAAACTATTAACAAAATGCAGATCTTCAAGTAAATAACTTATAGAACAAAAGTAGTTATTTTAGAGTTTTCAATTTTAAACTATTAACAAAATACTGATCTTCATGTAAATAACTTATAGAACAGAAGTAGTTAATTTAGAGTTTTTAATTTTAAACTATTAACAAAATGCAGATCTTCAAGTAAATAACTTATAGAACAAAAGTAGCTATTTTAGGGTTTTCAATTTTAAACTATTAACAAAATACTGATCTTCATGTAAATAACTTATAGAACAGAAGTAGTTAATTTAGAGTTTTTAATTTTAAACTATTAGCAAAATTCTGATCTTCAAGTAAATAACTTAAAGAACTAAAGTATTAGTTAGAAGATTTTGATTTTACATTGCTACAAAATTCTGTTCATCAAGTAAATAACTTATAGAACAAAAGTAGTTATTTTGGAGTCTTCAATTTTAAACTATTAACAATATTCTGATCTTCAAGTAAATAACTTATAGAACAGAAGTAGTTAATTTAGAGTTTTTAATTTTAAACTATTAACAAAATGCAGATCTTCAAGTAAATAACTTATAGAACAAAAGTAGTTATATTAGGGTTTTCAATTTTAAACTATTAACAAAATACTGATCTTCATGTAAATAACTTATAGAACAGAAGTAGTTAATTTAGAGTTTTTAATTTTAAACTATTAACAAAATGCAGATCTTCACGTAAATAACTTATAGAACAGAAGTAGTTATTTTAGGGTTTTCAATTTTAAACTATTAGCAAAATTCTGATCTTCAAGTAAATAACTTAAAGAACTAAAGTATTAGTTAGAAGATTTTGATTTTACATTGCTACAAAATTCTGTTCTTCAAGTAAATAACTTATAGAACAAAAGTAGTTATTTTAGAGTTTTCAATTTTAAACTATTAACAATATTCTGATCTTCAAGTAAATAACTTATAGAACAGAAGTAGTTAATTTAGAGTTTTTAATTTTAAACTATTAACAAAATGCAGATCTTCAAGTAAATAACTTATAGAACAAAAGTAGTTAATTTAGAGTTTTTAATTTTAAACTATTAACAAAATTCTGATCTTCAAGTAAATAACTTAAAGAACTAAAGTTTAGTTAGAAGATTTTGATTTTAAGTTGCTACAAAATTCTGTTCTTCAAGTAAATAACTTATAGAACAAAAGTAGTTATTTTAGAGTTTTCAATTTTAAACTATTAACAAAATTCTGATCTTCAAGTAAATAACTTATAGAACAGAAGTAGTTAATTTAGAGTTTTTAATTTTAAACTACTAACAAAATGCAGATCTTCAAGTAAATAACTTATAGAACAAAATTAGTTATTTTAGGGTTTTCAATTTTGAACTATTAACAAAATTCTGATCTTCAAGTAAATAACTTATAGAACAAAAGTAGTTAATTTAGAGTTTTTAATTTTAAACTATTAACAAAATTGCGATCTTCTAGTAAATAACTTATAGAACAAAAGTAGTTATTTTAGAGTTTTCAATTTTAAACTATTAACAAAATACTGATCTTCATGTAAATAACTTATAGAACAGAAGTAGTTAATTTAGAGTTTTTAATTTTAAACTATTAACAAAATGCAGATCTTCAAGTAAATAACTTATAGAACAAAAGTAGCTATTTTAGGGTTTTCAATTTTAACTATTAACAAAATTCTGATCTTCAAGTAAATAACTTAAGGAACTAAAGTATTAGTTAGAAGATTTTGATTTTAAATTGCTACAAAATTCTGTTCTACAAGTAAATAACTTATAGAACAAAAGTAGTTATGTTAGGGTTTTCAATTTTAAACTATTAACAATATTATGATCTTCAAGTAAATAACTTATAGAACAGAAGTAGTTATTTTAGGGTTTTCAATTTTAAACTATTAACAAAATACTGATCTTCATGTAAATAACTTATAGAACAGAAGTAGTTAATTTAGAGTTTTTAATTTTAAACTATTAACAAAATGCAGATCTTCAAGTAAATAACTTATAGAACAAAAGTAGTTATTTTAGGGTTATCAATTTTAAACTATTAGCAAAATTCTGATCTTCAAGTAAATAACTTAAAGAACTAAAGTATTAGTTAGAAGATTTTGATTTTACATTGCTACAAAATTCTGTTCATCAAGTAAATAACTTATAGAACAAAAGTAGTTATTTTAGAGTCTTCAATTTTAAACTATTAACAATATTCTGATCTTCAAGTAAATAACTTATAGAACAGAAGTAGTTAATTTAGAGTTTTTAATTTTAAACTATTAACAAAATGCAGATCTTCAAATAAATAACTTATAGAACAAAAGTAGTTATATTAGGGTTTTCAATTTTAAACTATTAACAAAATACTGATCTTCATGTAAATAACTTATAGAACAGAAGTAGTTAATTTAGAGTTTTTAATTTTAAACTATTAACAAAATGCAGATCTTCACGTAAATAACTTATAGAACAGAAGTAGTTATTTTAGGGTTTTCAATTTTAAACTATTAGCAAAATTCTGATCTTCAAGTAAATAACTTAAAGAACTAAAGTATTAGTTAGAAGATTTTGATTTTACATTGCTACAAAATTCTGTTCTTCAAGTAAATAACTTATAGAACAAAAGTAGTTATTTTAGAGTTTTCAATTTTAAACTATTAACAAAATTCTGATCTTCAAGTAAATAACTTATAGAACAAAAGTAGTTAATTTAGAGTTTTTAATTTTAAACTATTAACAAAATTCTGATCTTCAAGTAAATAACTTAAAGAACTAAAGTTTAGTTAGAAGATTTTGATTTTAAGTTGCTACAAAATTCTGTTCTTCAAGTAAATAACTTATAGAACAAAAGTAGTTATTTTAGAGTTTTCAATTTTAAACTATTAACAAAATTCTGATCTTCAAGTAAATAACTTATAGAACAGAAGTAGTTAATTTAGAGTTTTTAATTTTAAACTACTAACAAAATGCAGATCTTCAAGTAAATAACTTATAGAACAAAATTAGTTATTTTAGGGTTTTCAATTTTAAACTATTATAAAATTATGATCTTCAAGTAAATAACTTAAAGAACTAAAGTATTAGTTAAAAGATTTCGACTTTACATTGCTACAAAATTCCGTTCTTTAACTAGATAACTTATAGAACAAAAGTAGTTATTTTAGGGTTTTAAATTTTAAACTATTAACAAAATTCTGATCTTCAAGTAAATAACTTAAGGAACTAAAGTATTAGTTAGAAGATTTTGATTTTAAATTGCTACAAAATTCTGTTCTACAAGTAAATAACTTATAGAACTAAAGTAGTTATTTTAGAGTTTTCAATTTTAAACTATTAACAATATTCTGATCTTCAATGAACTAACTTATAGAACAAAAGTAGTTATTTTAGGGTTTTCAATTTTAAACTATTAACAAAATTCTTATCTTCAAGTAAATAACTTATAGAACAGAAGTTGTTAATTTAGAGTTTTTAATTTTAAACTATTAACAAAATCCAGATCTTCAATTAAATAACTTATAGAACAAACGTAGTCATTTTAGTATTTTCAATTTTGAACTATTAACAAAATTCTGATCTTCAAGTAAATAACTTATAGAACAGAAGTAGTTAATTTAGAGTTTTTAATTTTAAACTATTAACAAAATGCAGATCTTCAAGTAAATAACTTATAGAACAAAAGTAGTTATTTTAGGGTTTTCAATTTTAAACTATTAACAAAATACTGATCTTCATGTAAATAACTTATAGAACAGAAGTAGTTAATTTAGAGTTTTTAATTTTAAACTATTAACAAAATGCAGATCTTCAAGTAAATAACTTATAGAACAAAAGTAGTTATTTTAGGGTTTTCAATTTTAAACTATTAACAAAATTCTGATCTTCAAGTAAATAACTTAAGGAACTAAAGTATTAGTTAGAAGATTTTGATTTTAAATGGCTACAAAATTATGTTCTACAAGTAAATAACTTATAGAACAAAAGTAGTTATTTTAAAGTTTTCAATTTTAAACTATTAACAATATTCTGATCTTCAAGTAAATAACTTATAGAACAGAAGTAGTTATTTTAGGGTTTTCAATTTTAAACTATTAACAAAATACTGATCTTCATGTAAATAACTTATAGAACAGAAGTAGTTAATTTATAGTTTTTAATTTTAAACTATTAACAAAATGCAGATCTTCAAGTAAATAACTTATAGAACAAAAGTTGTTATTTTAGGGTTTTCAATTTTAAACTATTAGCAAAATTCTGATCTTCAAGTAAATAACTTAAAGAACTAAAGTATTAGTTAGAAGATTTTGATTTTACATTGCTTCAAAATTCTGTTCTTCAAGTAAATAACTTATAGAACAAAAGTAGTTATTTTAGAGTTTTCAATTTTAAACTATTAACAATATTCTGATCTTCAAGTAAATAACTTATAGAACAGAAGTAGTTAATTTAGAGTTTTTAATTTTAAACTATTAACAAAATGCAGATCTTCAAGTAAATAACTTATAGAACAAAATTAGTTATTTTAGGGTTTTCAATTTTAAACTATTATAAAATTCTGATCTTCAAGTAAATAACTTAAAGAACTAAAGTATTAGTTAGAAGATTTTGACTTTACATTGCTACAAAATTCTGTTCTTCAAGTAAATAACTTATAGAGCAAAAGTAGTTATTTTAGGGTTTTCAATTTTAAACTATTAACAAAATTCTGATCTTCAAGTAAATAACTTAAGGAACTAAAGTATTAGTTAGAAGATTTTGATTTTAAATTGCTACAAAATTCTGTTCTACAAGTAAATAACTTATAGAACTAAAGTAGTTATTTTAGAGTTTTCAATTTTAAACTATTAACAATATTCTGATCTTCAAGTAAATAACTTATAGAACAAAAGTAGTTATTTTAGGGTTTTCAATTTTAAACTATTAACAAAATTCTGATCTTCAAGTAAATAACTTAAGGAACTAAAGTATTAGTTAGAAGATTTTGATTTTAAATTGCTACAAAATTCTGTTCTACAAGTAAATAACTTATAGAACAAAAGTAGTTATTTTAGGGTTTTCAATTGTAAACTATTAACAAAATACTGATCTTCATGTAAATAACTTATAGAACAAAAGTAGTTATTTTAGGGTTTTCAATTTTAAACTATTAACAAAATACTGATCTTCAAGTAAATAACTTATAGAACAGAAGTAGTTAATTTAGAGTTTTTAACTTTAAACTATTAACAAAATGCAGATCTTCAAGTAAATAACTTATAGAACAAAAGTAGTTATTTTAGGGTTTTCAATTTTAAACTATTAACAAAATACTGATCTTCATATACTTAACTTATAGAACAGAAATAGTTAATTTAGAGTTTTTAATTTTAAACTATTAACAAAATGCAGATCTTCAAGTAAATAACTTATAGAACAAAAGTAGTTATTTTAGGGTTTTCAATTTTAAACTATTAGCAAAATTCTGATCTTCAAGTAAATAACTTAAAGAACTAAAGTATTAGTTAGAAGATTTTGATTTTACATTGCTACAAAGTTCTGTTCTTCAAGTAAATAACTTATAGAACAAAAGTAGTTATTTTAGAGTTTTCAATTTTAAACTATTAACAATATTCTGATCTTCAGTAAATAACTTATAGAGCAGAAGTAGTTAATTTAGAGTTTTTAATTTTAAACTATTAACAAAATGCAGATTTTCAAGTAAATAACTTATAGAACAAAAGTAGTTAATTTAGAGTTTTTAATTTTAAACCATTAACAAAATTCTGATCTTCAAGTAAATAACTTAAAGAACTAAAGTTTAGTTAGAAGATTTTGATTTTAAGTTGCTACAAAATTCTGTTCTTCAAGTATATAACTTATAGAACAAAAGTAGTTATTTTATAGTTTTCAATTTTAAACTATTAACAAAATTCTGATCTTCAAGTAAATAACTTATAGAACAGAAGTAGTTAATTTAGAGTTTTTAATTTTAAACTACTAACAAAATGCAGATCTTCAAGTAAATAACTTATAGAACAAAATTAGTTATTTTAGGGTTTTCAATTTTAAATTATTATAAAATTCTGATCTTCAAGTAAATAACTTAAAGAACTAAAGTATTAGTTAGAAGATTTTGACTTTACATTGCTACAAAATTCTGTTCTTCAAGTAAATAACTTATAGAACAAAAGTAGTTATTTTAGGGTTTTCAATTTTAGACTATTAACAAAATTCTGATCTTCAAGTAAATAACTTAAGGAACTAAAGTATTTATTAGAAGATTTTGATTTTAAATTGCTACAAAATTCTGTTCTACAAGTAAATAACTTATAGAACTAAAGTAGTTATTTTAGGGTTTTCAATTTTAAACTATTAACAAAATTCTTATCTTCAAGTAAATAACTTATAGAACAGAAGTTGTTAATTTAGAGTTTTTAATTTTAAACTATTAACAAAATCCAGATCTTCAATTAAATAACTAATAGAACAAAAGTAGTTAGATTATAGCTTTAATTTTAAACTATTAACAAAATACAGATCTTCAAGTAAATAACTTATAGAACAAAAGTAGTTATTTTAGGGTTTTCAATTTGAAACTATTAGCAAAATTCTGATCTTCAAGTAAATAACTTAAAGAACTAAAGTATTAGTTAGAAGATTTTGATTTTACATTGCTACAAAATTCTGTTCTTCAAGTAAATAACTTATAGAACAAAAGTAGTTATTTTAGAGTCTTCAATTTTAAACTATTAACAATATTCTGATCTTCAAGTAAATAACTTATAGAACAGAAGTAGTTAATTTAGAGTTTTTAATTTTAAACTATTAACAAAATGCAGATCTTCAAGTAAATAACTTATAGAACAAAAGTAGTTATTTTAGGGTTTTCAATTTTAAACTATTAACAAAATACTGATCTTCATGTAAATAACTTAAAGAACTAAAGTTTAGTTAGAAGATTTTGATTTTAAGTTGCTACAAAATTCTGTTCTTCAAGTAAATAACTTATAGAACAAAAGTAGTTATTTTAGAGTTTTCAATTTTAAACTATTAACAAAAATCTTATCTTCAAGTAAATAACTTATAGAACAGAAGTAGTTAATTTAGAGTTTTTAATTTTAAACTACTAACAAAATGCAGATCTTCAAGTAAATAACTTATAGAACAAAATTAGTTATTTTAGGGTTTTCAATTTTAAACTATTATAAAATTCTGATCTTCAAGTAAATAACTTAAAGAACTAAAGTATTAGTTAAAAGATTTCGACTTTACATTGCTACAAAATTCTGTTCTTTAACTAGATAACTTATAGAACAAAAGTAGTTATTTTAGGGTTTTAAATTTTAAACTATTAACAAAATTCTGATCTTCAAGTAAATAACTTATAGAACAAACGTAGTCATTTTAGTATTTTCAATTTTGAACTATTAACAAAATTCTGATCTTCAAGTAAATAACTTATAGAACAAAAGTAGTTATTTTAGAGTTTTTAATTTTAAACAATTAACAAAATCCAGATCTTCAATTAAATAACTAATAGAACAAAAGTAGTTAGATTATAGCTTTAATTTTAAACTATTAACAAAATGCAGATCTTCAAGTAAATAACTTATAGAACAAAAGTAGTTATTTTAGGGTTTTCAATTTTAAACTATTAACAAAATACTGATCTTCATGTAAATAACTTATAGAACAGAAGTAGTTAATTTAGAGTTTTTAATTTTAAACTATTAACAAAATGCAGATATTCAAGTAAATAACTTATAGAACAAAAGTAGTTATTTTAGGGTTTTCAATTTTAAACTATTAGCAAAATTCTGATCTTCAAGTAAATAACTTAAAGAACTAAAGTATTAGTTAGAAGATTTTGATTTTACATTGCTGCAAAATTCTGTTCTTCAAGTAAATAACTTATAGAACAAAAGTAGTTATTTTAGAGTTTTCAATTTTAAACTATTAACAATATTCTGATCTTCAAGTAAATAATTTATAGAACAGAAGTAGTTAATTTAGAGTTTTTAATTTTAAACTATTAACAAAATGCAGATCTTCAAGTAAATAACTTATAGAACAAAATTAGTTATTTTAGGGTTTTCAATTTTAAACTATTATAAAATTCTGATCTTCAAGTAAATAACTTAAAAAACTAAAGTATTAGTTAGAAGATTTTGACTTTACATTGCTACAAAATTCTGTTCTTCAAGTAAATAACTTAGAGAACAAAAGTAGTTAATTTAGAGTTTTTAACTTTAAACTATTAACAAAATGCAGATCTTCAAGTAAATAACTTATAGAACAAAAGTAGTTATTTTAGGGTTTTCAATTTTAAACTATTAACAAAATACTGATCTTCATATACTTAACTTATAGAACAGAAATAGTTAATTTAGAGTTTTTAATTTTAAACTATTAACAAAATGCAGATCTTCAAGTAAATAACTTATAGAACAAAAGTAGTTATTTTAGGGTTTTCAATTTTAAACTATTAGCAAAATTCTGATCTTCAAGTAAATAACTTAAAGAACTAAAGTATTAGTTAGAAGATTTTGATTTTACATTGCTACAAAGTTCTGTTCTTCAAGTAAATAACTTATAGAACAAAAGTAGTTATTTTAGAGTTTTCAATTTTAAACTATTAACAATATTCTGATCTTCAGTAAATAACTTATAGAGCAGAAGTAGTTAATTTAGAGTTTTTAATTTTAAACTATTAACAAAATGCAGATTTTCAAGTAAATAACTTATAGAACAAAAGTAGTTAATTTAGAGTTTTTAATTTTAAACCATTAACAAAATTCTGATCTTCAAGTAAATAACTTAAAGAACTAAAGTTTAGTTAGAAGATTTTGATTTTAAGTTGCTACAAAATTCTGTTCTTCAAGTATATAACTTATAGAACAAAAGTAGTTATTTTATAGTTTTCAATTTTAAACTATTAACAAAATTCTGATCTTCAAGTAAATAACTTATAGAACAGAAGTAGTTAATTTAGAGTTTTTAATTTTAAACTACTAACAAAATGCAGATCTTCAAGTAAATAACTTATAGAACAAAATTAGTTATTTTAGGGTTTTCAATTTTAAATTATTATAAAATTCTGATCTTCAAGTAAATAACTTAAAGAACTAAAGTATTAGTTAGAAGATTTTGACTTTACATTGCTACAAAATTCTGTTCTTCAAGTAAATAACTTATAGAACAAAAGTAGTTATTTTAGGGTTTTCAATTTTAGACTATTAACAAAATTCTGATCTTCAAGTAAATAACTTAAGGAACTAAAGTATTTATTAGAAGATTTTGATTTTAAATTGCTACAAAATTCTGTTCTACAAGTAAATAACTTATAGAACTAAAGTAGTTATTTTAGGGTTTTCAATTTTAAACTATTAACAAAATTCTTATCTTCAAGTAAATAACTTATAGAACAGAAGTTGTTAATTTAGAGTTTTTAATTTTAAACTATTAACAAAATCCAGATCTTCAATTAAATAACTAATAGAACAAAAGTAGTTAGATTATAGCTTTAATTTTAAACTATTAACAAAATACAGATCTTCAAGTAAGTAACTTATAGAACAAAAGTAGTTATTTTAGGGTTTTCAATTTGAAACTATTAGCAAAATTCTGATCTTCAAGTAAATAACTTAAAGAACTAAAGTATTAGTTAGAAGATTTTGATTTTACATTGCTACAAAATTCTGTTCTTCAAGTAAATAACTTATAGAACAAAAGTAGTTATTTTAGAGTCTTCAATTTTAAACTATTAACAATATTCTGATCTTCAAGTAAATAACTTATAGAACAGAAGTAGTTAATTTAGAGTTTTTAATTTTAAACTATTAACAAAATGCAGATCTTCAAGTAAATAACTTATAGAACAAAAGTAGTTATTTTAGGGTTTTCAATTTTAAACTATTAACAAAATACTGATCTTCATGTAAATAACTTAAAGAACTAAAGTTTAGTTAGAAGATTTTGATTTTAAGTTGCTACAAAATTCTGTTCTTCAAGTAAATAACTTATAGAACAAAAGTAGTTATTTTAGAGTTTTCAATTTTAAACTATTAACAAAAATCTTATCTTCAAGTAAATAACTTATAGAACAGAAGTAGTTAATTTAGAGTTTTTAATTTTAAACTACTAACAAAATGCAGATCTTCAAGTAAATAACTTATAGAACAAAATTAGTTATTTTAGGGTTTTCAATTTTAAACTATTATAAAATTCTGATCTTCAAGTAAATAACTTAAAGAACTAAAGTATTAGTTAAAAGATTTCGACTTTACATTGCTACAAAATTCTGTTCTTTAACTAGATAACTTATAGAACAAAAGTAGTTATTTTAGGGTTTTAAATTTTAAACTATTAACAAAATTCTGATCTTCAAGTAAATAACTTATAGAACAAACGTAGTCATTTTAGTATTTTCAATTTTGAACTATTAACAAAATTCTGATCTTCAAGTAAATAACTTATAGAACAAAAGTAGTTATTTTAGAGTTTTTAATTTTAAACAATTAACAAAATCCAGATCTTCAATTAAATAACTAATAGAACAAAAGTAGTTAGATTATAGCTTTAATTTTAAACTATTAACAAAATGCAGATCTTCAAGTAAATAACTTATAGAACAAAAGTAGTTATTTTAGGGTTTTCAATTTTAAACTATTAACAAAATACTGATCTTCATGTAAATAACTTATAGAACAGAAGTAGTTAATTTAGAGTTTTTAATTTTAAACTATTAACAAAATGCAGATATTCAAGTAAATAACTTATAGAACAAAAGTAGTTATTTTAGGGTTTTCAATTTTAAACTATTAGCAAAATTCTGATCTTCAAGTAAATAACTTAAAGAACTAAAGTATTAGTTAGAAGATTTTGATTTTACATTGCTGCAAAATTCTGTTCTTCAAGTAAATAACTTATAGAACAAAAGTAGTTATTTTAGAGTTTTCAATTTTAAACTATTAACAATATTCTGATCTTCAAGTAAATAATTTATAGAACAGAAGTAGTTAATTTAGAGTTTTTAATTTTAAACTATTAACAAAATGCAGATCTTCAAGTAAATAACTTATAGAACAAAATTAGTTATTTTAGGGTTTTCAATTTTAAACTATTATAAAATTCTGATCTTCAAGTAAATAACTTAAAAAACTAAAGTATTAGTTAGAAGATTTTGACTTTACATTGCTACAAAATTCTGTTCTTCAAGTAAATAACTTAGAGAACAAAAGTAGTTATTTTAGGGTTTTCAATTTTAAACTATTAACAAAATTCTGATCTTCAAGTAAATAACTTAAGGAACTAAAGTATTAGTTAGAAGATTTTGATTTTAAATTGCTACAAAATTCTGTTCTACAAGTAAATAACTTATAGAACTAAAGTAGTTATTTTAGAGTTTTTAATTTTAAACTATTAACAAAATGCAGATCTTCAAGTAAATAACTTATAGAACAAAAGTAGTTAATTTAGAGTTTTTAATTTTAAACTATTAACAAAATTCTGATCTTCAAGTAAATCACTTAAAGAACTAAAGTTTAGTTAGAAGATTTTGATTTTAAGTTGCTACAAAATTGTGTTCTTCAAGTAAATAACTTATAGAACAAAAGTAGTTATTTTAGAGTTTTCAATTTTAAACTATTAACAAAATTCTGATCTTCAAGTAAATAACTTATAGAACAGAAGTAGTTAATTTAGAGTTTTTAATTTTAAACTATTAACAAAATTCTGATCTTCAAGTAAATAACTTATAGAACAAAAGTAGTTATTTTAGAGTTTTCAATTTTAAACTATTAACAAAATTCTGATCTTCAAGTAAATAACTTATAGAACAGAAGTAGTTAATTTAGAGTTTTTAATTTTAAACTACTAACAAAATGCAGATCTTCAAGTAAATAACTTAAAGAACTAAAGTATTAGTTAGAAGATTTTGACTTTACATTGCTACAAAATTCTGATCTTCAAGTAAATAACTTAAAGAACTAAAGTATTTGTTAGAAGATTTTGATTTTACATTGCTACAAAGTTCTGTTCTTCAAGTAAATAACTTATAGAACAAAAGTAGTTATTTTAGAGTTTTCAATTTTAAACTATTAACAATATTCTGATCTTCAGTAAATAACTTATAGAGCAGAAGTAGTTAATTTAGAGTTTTTAATTTTAAACTATTAACAAAATGCAGATTTTCAAGTAAATAACTTATAGAACAAAAGTAGTTAATTTAGAGTTTTTAATTTTAAACTATTAACAAAATTCTGATCTTCAAGTAAATAACTTAAAGAACTAAAGTTTAGTTAGAAGATTTTGATTTTAAGTTGCTACAAAATTCTGTTCTTCAAGTAAATAACTTATAGAACAAAAGTAGTTATTTTATAGTTTTCAATTTTAAACTATTAACAAAATTCTGATCTTCAAGTAAATAACTTATAGAACAGAAGTAGTTAATTTAGAGTTTTTAATTTTAAACTACTAACAAAATGCAGATCTTCAAGTAAATAACTTATAGAACAAAATTAGTTATTTTAGGGTTTTCAATTTTAAATTATTATAAAATTCTGATCTTCAAGTAAATAACTTAAAGAACTAAAGTATTAGTTAGAAGATTTTGACTTTACATTGCTACAAAATTCTGTTCTTCAAGTAAATAACTTATAGAACAAAAGTAGTTATTTTAGGGTTTTCAATTTTAGACTATTAACAAAATTCTGATCTTCAAGTAAATAACTTAAGGAACTAAAGTATTTATTAGAAGATTTTGATTTTAAATTGCTACAAAATTCTGTTCTACAAGTAAATAACTTATAGAACTAAAGTAGTTATTTTAGGGTTTTCAATTTTAAACTATTAACAAAATTCTTATCTTCAAGTAAATAACTTATAGAACAGAAGTTGTTAATTTAGAGTTTTTAATTTTAAACTATTAACAAAATCCAGATCTTCAATTAAATAACTAATAGAACAAAAGTAGTTAGATTATAGCTTTAATTTTAAACTATTAACAAAATGCAGATCTTCAAGTAAATAACTTATAGAACAAAAGTAGTTATTTTAGGGTTTTCAATTTGAAACTATTAGCAAAATTCTGATCTTCAAGTAAATAACTTAAAGAACTAAAGTATTAGTTAGAAGATTTTGATTTTACATTGCTACAAAATTCTGTTCTTCAAGTAAATAACTTATAGAACAAAAGTAGTTATTTTAGAGTCTTCAATTTTAAACTATTAACAATATTCTGATCTTCAAGTAAATAACTTATAGAACAGAAGTAGTTAATTTAGAGTTTTTAATTTTAAACTATTAACAAAATGCAGATCTTCAAGTAAATAACTTATAGAACAAAAGTAGTTATTTTAGGGTTTTCAATTTTAAACTATTAACAAAATACTGATCTTCATGTAAATAACTTAAAGAACTAAAGTTTAGTTAGAAGATTTTGATTTTAAGTTGCTACAAAATTCTGTTCTTCAAGTAAATAACTTATAGAACAAAAGTAGTTATTTTAGAGTTTTCAATTTTAAACTATTAACAAAAATCTTATCTTCAAGTAAATAACTTATAGAACAGAAGTAGTTAATTTAGAGTTTTTAATTTTAAACTACTAACAAAATGCAGATCTTCAAGTAAATAACTTATAGAACAAAATTAGTTATTTTAGGGTTTTCAATTTTAAACTATTATAAAATTCTGATCTTCAAGTAAATAACTTAAAGAACTAAAGTATTAGTTAAAAGATTTCGACTTTACATTGCTACAAAATTCTGTTCTTTAACTAGATAACTTATAGAACAAAAGTAGTTATTTTAGGGTTTTAAATTTTAAACTATTAACAAAATTCTGATCTTCAAGTAAATAACTTATAGAACAAACGTAGTCATTTTAGTATTTTCAATTTTGAACTATTAACAAAATTCTGATCTTCAAGTAAATAACTTATAGAACAAAAGTAGTTATTTTAGAGTTTTTAATTTTAAACTATTAACAAAATCCAGATCTTCAATTAAATAACTAATAGAACAAAAGTAGTTAGATTATAGCTTTAATTTTAAACTATTAACAAAATGCAGATCTTCAAGTAAATAACTTATAGAACAAAAGTAGTTATTTTAGGGTTTTCAATTTGAAACTATTAGTAAAATTCTGATCTTCAAGTAAATAACTTAAAGAACTAAAGTATTAGTTAGAAGATTTTGATTTTACATTGCTACAAAATTCTGTTCTTCAAGTAAATAACTTATAGAACAAAAGTAGTTATTTTAGAGTCTTCAATTTTAAACTATTAACAATATTTTGATCTTCAAGTAAATAACTTATAGAACAGAAGTAGTTAATTTAGAGTTTTTAATTTTAAACTATTAACAAAATGCAGATCTTCAAGTAAATAACTTATAGAACAAAAGTAGTTATTTTAGGGTTTTCAATTTTAAACTATTAACAAAATACTGATCTTCATGTAAATAACTTATAGAACAGAAGTAGTTAATTTAGAGTTTTTAATTTTAAACTATTAACAAAATGCAGATCTTCAAGTAAATAACTTATAGAACAAAAGTAGTTATTTTAGGGTTTTCAATTTTAAACTATTAGCAAAATTCTGATCTTCAAGTAAATAACTTAAAGAACTAAAGTATTAGTTAGAAGATTTTGATTTTACATTGCTGCAAAATTCTGTTCTTCAAGTAAATAACTTATAGAACAAAAGTAGTTATTTTAGAGTTTTCAATTTTAAACTATTAACAATATTCTGATCTTCAAGTAAATAATTTATAGAACAGAAGTAGTTAATTTAGAGTTTTTAATTTTAAACTATTAACAAAATGCAGATCTTCAAGTAAATAACTTATAGAACAAAATTAGTTATTTTAGGGTTTTCAATTTTAAACTATTATAAAATTCTGATCTTCAAGTAAATAACTTAAAAAACTAAAGTATTAGTTAGAAGATTTTGACTTTACATTGCTACAAAATTCTGTTCTTCAAGTAAATAACTTAGAGAACAAAAGTAGTTATTTTAGGGTTTTCAATTTTAAACTATTAACAAAATTCTAATCTTCAAGTAAATAACTTAAGGAACTAAAGTATTAGTTAGAAGATTTTGATTTTAAATTGCTACAAAATTCTGTTCTACAAGTAAATAACTTATAGAACTAAAGTAGTTATTTTAGAGTTTTTAATTTTAAACTATTAACAAAATGCAGATCTTCAAGTAAATAACTTATAGAACAAAAGTAGTTAATTTAGAGTTTTTAATTTTAAACTATTAACAAAATTCTGATCTTCAAGTAAATCACTTAAAGAACTAAAGTTTAGTTAGAAGATTTTGATTTTAAGTTGCTACAAAATTGTGTTCTTCAAGTAAATAACTTATAGAACAAAAGTAGTTATTTTAGAGTTTTCAATTTTAAACTATTAACAAAATTCTGATCTTCAAGTAAATAACTTATAGAACAGAAGTAGTTAATTTAGAGTTTTTAATTTTAAACTATTAACAAAATTCTGATCTTCAAGTAAATAACTTATAGAACAAAAGTAGTTATTTTAGAGTTTTCAATTTTAAACTATTAACAAAATTCTGATCTTCAAGTAAATAACTTATAGAACAGAAGTAGTTAATTTAGAGTTTTTAATTTTAAACTACTAACAAAATGCAGATCTTCAAGTAAATAACTTAAAGAACTAAAGTATTAGTTAGAAGATTTTGACTTTACATTGCTACAAAATTCTGTTCTTCAAGTAAATAACTTATAGAACAAAAGTAGTTATTTTAGGGTTTTCAATTTTAAACTATTAACAAAATTCTGATCTTCAAGTAAATAACTTAAGGAACTAAAGTATTAATTAGAAGATTTTGATTTTAAATTGCTACAAAATTCTGTTCTACAAGTAAATAACTTATAGAACTAAAGCAGTTATTTTAGAGTTTTTAATTTTAAACTATTAACAATATTCTGATCTTCAAGTAAATAACTTATAGAACAAAAGTAGTTATTTTAAGGTTTTCAATTTTAAACTATTAACAAAATTCTGATCTTCAAGTAAATAACTTAAGGAACTAAAGTATTAGTTAGAAGATTTTGACTTTACATTGCTACAAAATTCTGTTCTTCAAGTAAATAACTTATAGAACAAAAGTAGTTATTTTAGGGTTTTCAATTTTAAACTATTAACAAAATTCTGATCTTCAAGTAAATAACTTAAGGAACTAAAGTATTAGTTAGAAGATTTTGATTTTAATTTGCTACAAAATTCTGTTCTTCAAGTAAATAACTTATAGAACAAAAGTAGTTATTTTAGAGTTTTCAATTTTAAACTAATAACAATATTCTGATCTTCAAGTAAATAACTTATAGAACAGAAGTAGTTAATTTAGAGTTTTTAATTTTAAACTATTAACAAAATGCAGATCTTCAAGTAAATAACTTATAGAACAAAATTAGTTATTTTAGGGTTTTCAATTTTAAACTATTATAAAATTCTGATCTTCAAGTAAATAACTTAAAGAACTAAAGTATTAGTTAGAAGATTTTGACTTTACATTGCTACAAAATTCTGTTCTTCAAGTAAATAACTTATAGAACAAAAGTAGTTATTTTAGGGTTTTCAATTTTAAACTATTAACAAAATTCTGATCTTCAAGTAAATAACTTAAGTAACTAAAGTATTAGTTAGAAGATTTTGATTTTAAATTGCTACAAAATTCTGTTCTACAAGTAAATAACTTATAGAACTAAAGTAGTTATTTTAGAGTTTTCAATTTTAAACTATTAACAATATTCTGATCTTCAAGTAAATAACTTATAGAACAAAAGTAGTTATTTTAGGGTTTTCAATTTTACACTATTAACAAAATTCTGATCTTCAAGTAAATAACTTAAGGAACTAAAGTATTAGTTAGAAGATTTTGATTTTAAATTGCTACAAAATTCTGTTCTACAAGTAAATAACTTATAGAACTAAAGTAGTTATTTTAGAGTTTTCAATTTTAAACTATTAACAATATTCTGATCTTCATGTAAATAACTTATAGAACAAAAGTAGTTATTTTAGGGTTTTCAATTTTAAACTATTAACAAAATACTGATCTTCAAGTAAATAACTTATAGAACAGAAGTAGTGAATTTAGAGTTTTTAATTTTAAACTAATAACAAAATGCAGATCTTCAAGTAAATAACTTATAGAACAAAAGTAGTTATTTTAGGGTTTTCAATTTTAAACTATTAACAAAATACTGATCTTCATATACTTAACTTATAGAACAGAAATAGTTAATTTAGAGTTTTTAATTTTAAACTATTAACAAAATGCAGATCTTCAAGTAAATAACTTATAGAACAAAAGTAGTTATTTTAGAGTTTTCAATTTTAAACTATTAACAATATTCTGATCTTCAAGTAAATAACTTATAGAACAGAAGTAGTTAATTTAGAGTTTTTAATTTTAAACTATTAACAAAATGCAGATCTTCAAGTAAATAACTTATAGAACAGAAGTAGTTAATTTAGAGTTTTTAATTTTAAACTATTAACAAAATTCTGATCTTCAAGTAAATAACTTAAAGAACTAAAGTTTAGTTAGAAGATTTTGATTTTAAGTTGCTATAAAATTCTGTTCTTCAAGTAAATAACTTATAGAACAAAAGTAGTTATTTTAGAGTTTTCAATTTTAAACTATTAACAAAATTCTGATCTTCAAGTAAATAACTTATAGAACAGAAGTAGTTAATTTAGAGTTTTTAATTTAAACTACTAACAAAATGCAGATCTTCAAGTAAATAACTTATAGAACAAAATTAGTTATTTTTGGGTTTTCAATTTTAAATTATTATAAAATTCTGATCTTCAAGTAAATAACTTAAAGAACTAAAGTATTAGTTAGAAGATTTTGACTTTACATTGCTACAAAATTCTGTTCTTCAAGTAAATAACTTATAGAACAAAAGTAGTTATTTTAGGGTTTTCAATTTTAAACTATTAACAAAATTCTGATCTTCAAGTAAATAACTTAAGGAACTAAAGTATTAATTAGAAGATTTTGATTTTAAATTGCTACAAAATTCTGTTCTACAAGTAAATAACTTATAGAACTAAAGTAGTTATTTTAGAGTTTTCAATTTTAAACTATTAACAATATTCTGATCTTCAAGTAAATAACTTATAGAACAAAAGTAGTTATTTTAGGGTTTTCAATTTTACACTATTAACAAAATTCTGATCTTCAAGTAAATAACTTAAGGAACTAAAGTATTAGTTAGAAGATTTTGATTTTAAATTGCTACAAAATTCTGTTCTACAAGTAAATAACTTATAGAACTAAAGTAGTTATTTAAGAGTTTTCAATTTTAAACTATTAACAATATTCTGATCTTCATGTAAATAACTTATAGAACAAAAGTAGTTATTTTAGGGTTTTCAATTTTAAACTATTAACAAAATACTGATCTTCAAGTAAATAACTTATAGAACAGAAGTAGTGAATTTAGAGTTTTTAATTTTAAACTATTAACAAAATGCAGATCTTCAAGTAAATAACTTATAGAACAAAAGTAGTTATTTTAGGGTTTTCAATTTTAAACTATTAACAAAATACTGATCTTCATATACTTAACTTATAGAACAGAAATAGTTAATTTAGAGTTTTTAATTTTAAACTATTAACAAAATGCAGATCTTCAAGTAAATAACTTATAGAACAAAAGTAGTTATTTTAGAGTTTTCAATTTTAAACTATTAACAATATTCTGATCTTCAAGTAAATAACTTATAGAACAGAAGTAGTTAATTTAGAGTTTTTAATTTTAAACTATTAACAAAATGCAGATCTTCAAGTAAATAACTTATAGAACAGAAGTAGTTAATTTAGAGTTTTTAATTTTAAACTATTAACAAAATTCTGATCTTCAAGTAAATAACTTAAAGAACTAAAGTTTAGTTAGAAGATTTTGATTTTAAGTTGCTATAAAATTCTGTTCTTCAAGTAAATAACTTATAGAACAAAAGTAGTTATTTTAGAGTTTTCAATTTTAAACTATTAACAAAATTCTGATCTTCAAGTAAATAACTTATAGAACAGAAGTAGTTAATTTAGAGTTTTTAATTTAAACTACTAACAAAATGCAGATCTTCAAGTAAATAACTTATAGAACAAAATTAGTTATTTTTGGGTTTTCAATTTTAAATTATTATAAAATTCTGATCTTCAAGTAAATAACTTAAAGAACTAAAGTATTAGTTAGAAGATTTTGACTTTACATTGCTACAAAATTCTGTTCTTCAAGTAAATAACTTATAGAACAAAAGTAGTTATTTTAGGGTTTTCAATTTTAAACTATTAACAAAATTCTGATCTTCAAGTAAATAACTTAAGGAACTAAAGTATTAATTAGAAGATTTTGATTTTAAATTGCTACAAAATTCTGTTCTACAAGTAAATAACTTATAGAACTAAAGTAGTTATTTTAGAGTTTTCAATTTTAAACTATTAACAATATTCTGATCTTCAAGTAAATAACTTATAGAACAAAAGTAGTTATTTTAGGGTTTTCAATTTTAAACTATTAACAAAATTCTGATCTTCAAGTAAATAACTTAAGGAACTAAAGTATTAGTTAGAAGATTTTGATTTTAAATTGCTACAAAATTCTGTTCTACAAGTAAATAACTTATAGAACAAAAGTAGTTATTTTAGAGTTTTCAATTTTAAACTATTAACAATATTCTGATCTTCAAGTAAACAACTTAAGGAACTAAAGTATTAGTTAGAAGATTTGGATTTTAAATTGCTACAAAATTCTGTTCTACAAGTAAATAACTTATAGAACAAAAGTAGTTATTTGAGAGTTTTCAATTTTAAACTATTAACAATATTCTGATCTTCAAGTAAATAACTAATAGAACAGAAGTAGTTAATTTAGAGTTTTTAATTTTAAACTATTAACAAAATGCAGATCTTCAAGTAAATAACTTATAGAACAAAAGTAGTTATTTTAGGGTTTTCAATTTTAAACTATTAACAAAATACTGATTTTCATGTACTTAACTTATAGAACAGAAGTAGTTAATTTGGAGTTTTTAATTTTAAACTATTAACAAAATGCAGATCTTCAAGTAAATAACTTATAGAACAAAAGTAGTTATTTTAGGGTTTTCAATTTTAAACTATTAGCAAAATTCTGATATTCAAGTAAATAACTTAAAGAAATTCTGATCTACAAGTAAATAACTTAAAGAACTAAAGTATTAGTTAGAAGATTTTGACTTTACATTGCTACAAAATTCTGTTCTTCAAGTAAATAACTTATAGAACAAAAGTAGTTATTTTAGGGTTTTCAATTTTAAACTATTAACAAAATTCTGATCTTCAAGTAAATAACTTAAGGAACTAAAGTATTAGTTAGAAGATTTTGATTTTAAGTTGCTACAAAATTCTGTTCTTCAAGTAAATAACTTATAGAACAAAAGTAGTTATTTTAGAGTTTTCAATTTTAAACTATTAACAAAAATCTGATCTACAAGTAAATAACTTATAGAACAGAAGTAGTTATTTATAGTTTTTAATTTTAAACTACTAACAAAATGCAGATCTTCAAGTAAATAACTTATAGAACAAAATTAGTTATTTTAGGGTTTTCAATTTTAAACTATTATAAAGTTCTGATCTTCAAGTAAATAACTTACGGAACTAAAGTATTAATTAGAAGATTTTGATTTTAATTTGCTACAAAATTCTGTTCTACAAGTAAATAACTTATAGAACAAAAGTAGTTATTTTAGAGTTTTCAATTTTAAACTATTAACAATATTCTGATCTTCAAGTAAATAACTTATAGAACAGAAGTAGTTATTTTAGGGTTTTCAATTTTAAACTATTAACAAAATACTGATCTTCATGTAAATAACTTATAGAACAGAAGTAGTTAATTTAGAGTTTTTAATTTTAAACTATTAACAAAATGCAGATCTTCAAGTAAATAACTTAAGGAACTAAAGTATTAGTTAGAAGATTTTGATTTTAAATTGCTACAAAATTCTGTTCTACAAGTAAATAACTTATAGAACAAAAGTAGTTATTTTAGGGTTTTCAATTTTAAACTATTAACAAAATACTGATCTTCATGTAAATAACTTATAGAACAAAAGTAGTTATTTTAGGGTTTTCAATTTTAAACTATTAACAAAATTCTGATCTTCAAGTAAATAACTTAAGGAACTAAAGTATTAGTTAGAAGATTTTGATTTTAAATTGCTACAAAATTCTGTTCTACAAGTAAATAACATATAGAACTAAAGTAGTTATTTTAGAGTTTTCAATTTTAAACTATTAACAATATTCTGATCTTCAAGTAAATAACTTATAGAACAAAAGTAGTTATTTTAGGGTTTTCAATTTTAAACTATTAACAAAATACTGATCTTCATGTAAATAACTTATAGAACAAAAGTAGTTATTTTAGGGTTTTCAATTTTAAACTATTAACAAAATACTGATCTTCATGTAAATAACTTATAGAACAAAAGTAGTTATTTTAGGGTTTTCAATTTTAAACTATTAACAAAATTCTGATCTTCAAGTAAATAACTTAAGGAACTAAAGTATTAGTTAGAAGATTTTGATTTTAAATTGCTACAAAATTCTGTTCTACAAGTAAATAACTTATAGAACAAAAGTAGTTATTTTAGAGTTTTCAATTTTAAACTATTAACAATATTCTGATCTTCAAGTAAATAACTTATAGAACAGAAGTAGTTAATTTAGAGTTTTTAATTTTAAACTATTAACAAAATGCAGATCTTCAAGTAAATAACTTATAGAACAGAAGTAGTTAATTTAGAGTTTTTAATTTTAAACTATTAACAAAATTCTGATCTTCAAGTAAATAACTTAAAGAACTAAAGTTTAGTTAGAAGATTTTGATTTTAAGTTGCTATAAAATTCTGTTCTTCAAGTAAATAACTTATAGAACAAAAGTAGTTATTTTAGAGTTTTCAATTTTAAACTATTAACAAAATTCTGATCTTCAAGTAAATAACTTATAGAACAGAAGTAGTTAATTTAGAGTTTTTAATTTAAACTACTAACAAAATGCAGATCTTCAAGTAAATAACTTATAGAACAAAATTAGTTATTTTTGGGTTTTCAATTTTAAATTATTATAAAATTCTGATCTTCAAGTAAATAACTTAAAGAACTAAAGTATTAGTTAGAAGATTTTGACTTTACATTGCTACAAAATTCTGTTCTTCAAGTAAATAACTTATAGAACAAAAGTAGTTATTTTAGGGTTTTCAATTTTAAACTATTAACAAAATTCTGATCTTCAAGTAAATAACTTAAGGAACTAAAGTATTAATTAGAAGATTTTGATTTTAAATTGCTACAAAATTCTGTTCTACAAGTAAATAACTTATAGAACTAAAGTAGTTATTTTAGAGTTTTCAATTTTAAACTATTAACAATATTCTGATCTTCAAGTAAATAACTTATAGAACAAAAGTAGTTATTTTAGGGTTTTCAATTTTACACTATTAACAAAATTCTGATCTTCAAGTAAATAACTTAAGGAACTAAAGTATTAGTTAGAAGATTTTGATTTTAAATTGCTACAAAATTCTGTTCTACAAGTAAATAACTTATAGAACTAAAGTAGTTATTTAAGAGTTTTCAATTTTAAACTATTAACAATATTCTGATCTTCATGTAAATAACTTATAGAACAAAAGTAGTTATTTTAGGGTTTTCAATTTTAAACTATTAACAAAATACTGATCTTCAAGTAAATAACTTATAGAACAGAAGTAGTGAATTTAGAGTTTTTAATTTTAAACTATTAACAAAATGCAGATCTTCAAGTAAATAACTTATAGAACAAAAGTAGTTATTTTAGGGTTTTCAATTTTAAACTATTAACAAAATACTGATCTTCATATACTTAACTTATAGAACAGAAATAGTTAATTTAGAGTTTTTAATTTTAAACTATTAACAAAATGCAGATCTTCAAGTAAATAACTTATAGAACAAAAGTAGTTATTTTAGAGTTTTCAATTTTAAACTATTAACAATATTCTGATCTTCAAGTAAATAACTTATAGAACAGAAGTAGTTAATTTAGAGTTTTTAATTTTAAACTATTAACAAAATGCAGATCTTCAAGTAAATAACTTATAGAACAGAAGTAGTTAATTTAGAGTTTTTAATTTTAAACTATTAACAAAATTCTGATCTTCAAGTAAATAACTTAAAGAACTAAAGTTTAGTTAGAAGATTTTGATTTTAAGTTGCTATAAAATTCTGTTCTTCAAGTAAATAACTTATAGAACAAAAGTAGTTATTTTAGAGTTTTCAATTTTAAACTATTAACAAAATTCTGATCTTCAAGTAAATAACTTATAGAACAGAAGTAGTTAATTTAGAGTTTTTAATTTAAACTACTAACAAAATGCAGATCTTCAAGTAAATAACTTATAGAACAAAATTAGTTATTTTTGGGTTTTCAATTTTAAATTATTATAAAATTCTGATCTTCAAGTAAATAACTTAAAGAACTAAAGTATTAGTTAGAAGATTTTGACTTTACATTGCTACAAAATTCTGTTCTTCAAGTAAATAACTTATAGAACAAAAGTAGTTATTTTAGGGTTTTCAATTTTAAACTATTAACAAAATTCTGATCTTCAAGTAAATAACTTAAGGAACTAAAGTATTAATTAGAAGATTTTGATTTTAAATTGCTACAAAATTCTGTTCTACAAGTAAATAACTTATAGAACTAAAGTAGTTATTTTAGAGTTTTCAATTTTAAACTATTAACAATATTCTGATCTTCAAGTAAATAACTTATAGAACAAAAGTAGTTATTTTAGGGTTTTCAATTTTAAACTATTAACAAAATTCTGATCTTCAAGTAAATAACTTAAGGAACTAAAGTATTAGTTAGAAGATTTTGATTTTAAATTGCTACAAAATTCTGTTCTACAAGTAAATAACTTATAGAACAAAAGTAGTTATTTTAGAGTTTTCAATTTTAAACTATTAACAATATTCTGATCTTCAAGTAAATAACTTATAGAACAGAAGTAGTTAATTTAGAGTTTTTAATTTTAAACTATTAACAAAATGCAGATCTTCAAGTAAATAACTTATAGAACAGAAGTAGTTAATTTAGAGTTTTTAATTTTAAACTATTAACAAAATTCTGATCTTCAAGTAAATAACTTAAAGAACTAAAGTTTAGTTAGAAGATTTTGATTTTAAGTTGCTATAAAATTCTGTTCTTCAAGTAAATAACTTATAGAACAGAAGTAGTTAATTTAGAGTTTTTAATTTTAAACTATTAACAAAATTCTGATCTTCAAGTAAATAACTTAAAGAACTAAAGTTTAGTTAGAAGATTTTGATTTTAAGTTGCTATAAAATTCTGTTCTTCAAGTAAATAACTTATAGAACAAAAGTAGTTATTTTAGAGTTTTCAATTTTAAACTATTAACAAAATTCTGATCTTCAAGTAAATAACTTATAGAACAGAAGTAGTTAATTTAGAGTTTTTAATTTAAACTACTAACAAAATGCAGATCTTCAAGTAAATAACTTATAGAACAAAATTAGTTATTTTTGGGTTTTCAATTTTAAATTATTATAAAATTCTGATCTTCAAGTAAATAACTTAAAGAACTAAAGTATTAGTTAGAAGATTTTGACTTTACATTGCTACAAAATTCTGTTCTTCAAGTAAATAACTTATAGAACAAAAGTAGTTATTTTAGGGTTTTCAATTTTAAACTATTAACAAAATTCTGATCTTCAAGTAAATAACTTAAGGAACTAAAGTATTAATTAGAAGATTTTGATTTTAAATTGCTACAAAATTCTGTTCTACAAGTAAATAACTTATAGAACTAAAGTAGTTATTTTAGAGTTTTCAATTTTAAACTATTAACAATATTCTGATCTTCAAGTAAATAACTTATAGAACAAAAGTAGTTATTTTAGGGTTTTCAATTTTAAACTATTAACAAAATTCTGATCTTCAAGTAAATAACTTAAGGAACTAAAGTATTAGTTAGAAGATTTTGATTTTAAATTGCTACAAAATTCTGTTCTACAAGTAAATAACTTATAGAACAAAAGTAGTTATTTTAGAGTTTTCAATTTTAAACTATTAACAATATTCTGATCTTCAAGTAAACAACTTAAGGAACTAAAGTATTAGTTAGAAGATTTGGATTTTAAATTGCTACAAAATTCTGTTCTACAAGTAAATAACTTATAGAACAAAAGTAGTTATTTGAGAGTTTTCAATTTTAAACTATTAACAATATTCTGATCTTCAAGTAAATAACTAATAGAACAGAAGTAGTTAATTTAGAGTTTTTAATTTTAAACTATTAACAAAATGCAGATCTTCAAGTAAATAACTTATAGAACAAAAGTAGTTATTTTAGGGTTTTCAATTTTAAACTATTAACAAAATACTGATTTTCATGTACTTAACTTATAGAACAGAAGTAGTTAATTTGGAGTTTTTAATTTTAAACTATTAACAAAATGCAGATCTTCAAGTAAATAACTTATAGAACAAAAGTAGTTATTTTAGGGTTTTCAATTTTAAACTATTAGCAAAATTCTGATATTCAAGTAAATAACTTAAAGAAATTCTGATCTACAAGTAAATAACTTAAAGAACTAAAGTATTAGTTAGAAGATTTTGACTTTACATTGCTACAAAATTCTGTTCTTCAAGTAAATAACTTATAGAACAAAAGTAGTTATTTAAGGGTTTTCAATTTTAAACTATTAACAAAATTCTGATCTTCAAGTAAATAACTTAAGGAACTAAAGTATTAGTTAGAAGATTTTGATTTTAAGTTGCTACAAAATTCTGTTCTTCAAGTAAATAACTTATAGAACAAAAGTAGTTATTTTAGAGTTTTCAATTTTAAACTATTAACAAAAATCTTATCTACAAGTAAATAACTTATAGAACAGAAGTAGTTATTTATAGTTTTTAATTTTAAACTACTAACAAAATGCAGATCTTCAAGTAAATAACTTATAGAACAAAATTAGTTATTTTAGGGTTTTCAATTTTAAACTATTATAAAGTTCTGTTCTTCAAGTAAATAACTTACGGAACTAAAGTATTAATTAGAAGATTTTGATTTTAATTTGCTACAAAATTCTGTTCTACAAGTAAATAACTTATAGAACAAAAGTAGTTATTTTAGAGTTTTCAATTTTAAACTATTAACAATATTCTGATCTTCAAGTAAATAACTTATAGAACAGAAGTAGTTATTTTAGGGTTTTCAATTTTAAACTATTAACAAAATACTGATCTTCATGTAAATAACTTATAGAACAGAAGTAGTTAATTTAGAGTTTTTAATTTTAAACTATTAACAAAATGCAGATCTTCAAGTAAATAACTTATAGAACAAAAGTAGTTATTTTAGGGTTTTCAATTTTAAACTATTAGCAAAATTCTGATCTTCAAGTAAATAACTTAAAGAACTAAAGTATTAGTTAGAAGATTTTGATTTTAAATTGCTACAAAATTCTGTTCTTCAAGTAAATAACTTATAGAACAGAAGTAGTTAATTTAGAGCTTTCAATTTTAAACTATTAACAAAATACTGATCTTCATATACTTAACTTATAGAACAGAAGTAGTTAATTTAGAGTTTTTAATTTTAAACTATTAACAAAATGCAGATCTTCAAGTAAATAACTTAAAGAACTAAAGCATTAGTTAGAAGATTTTGATTTTACATTGCTACAAAATTCTGTTCTTCAAGTAAATAACTTATAGAACAAAAGTAGTTATTTTAGGGTTTTCAATTTTAAACTATTAACAAAATACTGATCTTCATGTAAATAACTTATAGAACTAAAGTAGTTATTTTAGAGTTTTCAATTTTAAACTATTAACAATATTCTGATCTTCATGTAAATAACTTATAGAACAAAAGTAGTTATTTTAGGGTTTTCAATTTTAAACTATTAACAAAATACTGATCTTCAAGTAAATAACTTATAGAACAGAAGTAGTGAATTTAGAGTTTTTAATTTTAAACTATTAACAAAATGCAGATCTTCAAGTAAATAACTTATAGAACAAAAGTAGTTATTTTAGGGTTTTCAATTTTAAACTATTAACAAAATACTGATCTTCATATACTTAACTGATAGAACAGAAATAGTTAATTTAGAGTTTTTAATTTTAAACTATTAACAAAATGCAGATCTTCAAGTAAATAACTTATAGAACAAAAGTAGTTATTTTAGAGTTTTCAATTTTAAACTATTAACAATATTCTGATCTTCAAGTAAATAACTTATAGAACAGAAGTAGTTAATTTAGAGTTTTTAATTTTAAACTATTAACAAAATGCAGATCTTCAAGTAAATAACTTATAGAACAGAAGTAGTTAATTTAGAGTTTGTAATTTTAAACTATTAACAAAATTCTGATCTTCAAGTAAATAACTTAAAGAACTAAAGTTTAGTTAGAAGATTTTGATTTTAAGTTGCTATAAAATTCTGTTCTTCAAGTAAATAACTTATAGAACAAAAGTAGTTATTTTAGAGTTTTCAATTTTAAACTATTAACAAAATTATGATCTTCAAGTAAATAACTTATAGAACAGAAGTAGTTAATTTAGAGTTTTTAATTTAAACTACTAACAAAATGCAGATCTTCAAGTAAATAACTTATAGAACAAAATTAGTTATTTTTGGGTTTTCAATTTTAAATTATTATAAAATTCTGATCTTCAAGTAAATAACTTAAAGAACTAAAGTATTAGTTAGAAGATTTTGACTTTACATTGCTACAAAATTCTGTTCTTCAAGTAAATAACTTATAGAACAAAAGTAGTTATTTTAGGGTTTTCAATTTTAAACTATTAACAAAATTCTGATCTTCAAGTAAATAACTTAAGGAACTAAAGTATTAATTAGAAGATTTTGATTTTAAATTGCTACAAAATTCTGTTCTACAAGTAAATAACTTATAGAACTAAAGTAGTTATTTTAGAGTTTTCAATTTTAAACTATTAGCAATATTCTGATCTTCAAGTAAATAACTTATAGAACAAAAGTAGTTATTTTAGGGTTTTCAATTTTAAACTATTAACAAAATTCTGATCTTCAAGTAAATAACTTAAGGAACTAAAGTATTAGTTAGAAGATTTTGATTTTAAATTGCTACAAAATTCTGTTCTACAAGTAAATAACTTATAGAACAAAAGTAGTTATTTTAGAGTTTTCAATTTTAAACTATTAACAATATTCTGATCTTCAAGTAAATAACTTAAGGAACTAAAGTATTAGTTAGAAGATTTGGATTTTAAATTGCTACAAAATTCTGTTCTACAAGTAAATAACTTATAGAACAAAAGCAGTTATTTGAGAGTTTTCAATTTTAAACTATTAACAATATTCTGATCTTCAAGTAAATAACTAATAGAACAGAAGTAGTTAATTTAGAGTTTTTAATTTTAAACTATTAACAAAATGCAGATCTTCAAGTAAATAACTTATAGAACAAAAGTAGTTATTTTAGGGTTTTCAATTTTAAACTATTAGCAAAATTCTGATCTTCAAGTAAATAACTTAAAGAACTAAAGTATTAGTTAGAAGATTTTGATTTTAAATTGCTACAAAATTCTGTTCTTCAAGTAAATAACTTATAGAACAGAAGTAGTTAATTTAGAGTTTTCAATTTTTAACTATTAACAAAATACTGATCTTCATATACTTAACTTATAGAACAGAAGTAGTTAATTTAGAGTTTTTAATTTTAAACTATTAACAAAATGCAGATCTTCAAGTAAATAACTTAAAGAACTAAAGTATTAGTTAGAAGATTTTGATTTTACATTGCTACAAAATTCTGTTCTTCAAGTAAATAACTTATAGAACAAAAGTAGTTATTTTAGGGTTTTCAATTTTAAACTATTAACAAAATACTGATCTTCATGTAAATAACTTATAGAACAGAAGTAGTTAATTTAGAGTTTTTAATTTTAAACTATTAACAAAATGCAGATCTTCAAGTAAATAACTTATAGAACAAAAGTAGTTATTTTAGGGTTTTCAATTTTAAACTATTAACAAAATTCTGATCTTCAAGTAAATAACTTAAGGAACTAAAGTATTAGTTAGAAGATTTTGATTTTAAATTGCTACAAAATTCTGTTCTACAAGTAAATAACTTATAGAACAAAAGTAGTTATTTTAGAGTTTTCAATTTTAAACTATTAACAATATTCTGATCTTCAAGTAAATAACTTATAGAACAGAAGTAGTTATTTTAGGGTTTTCAATTTTAAACTATTAACAAAATACTGATCTTCATGTAAATAACTTATAGAACAGAAGTAGTTAATTTAGAGTTTTTAATTATAAACTATTAACAAAATGCAGATCTTCAAGTAAATAACTTATAGAACAAAAGTAGTTATTTTAGGGTTTTCAATTTTAAACTATTAACAATATTCTGATCTTCAAGTAAATAACTTATAGAACAAAAGTAGTTATTTTAGGGTTTTCAATTTTAAACTATTAACAAAATTCTGATCTTCAAGTAAATAACTTATAGAACAGAAGTAGTTAATTTAGAGTTTTTAATTTTAAACTATTAACAAAATTCTGATCTTCAAGTAAATAACTTAAAGAACTAAAGTTTAGTTAGAAGATTTTGATTTTAAGTTGCTATAAAATTCTGTTCTTCAAGTAAATAACTTATAGAACAAAAGTAGTTATTTTAGGGTTTTCAATTTTAAACTATTAGCAAAATTCTGATATTCAAGTAAATAACTTATAGAACAAAAGTAGTTATTTTAGGGTTTTCAATTTTAAACTATTAACAAAATACTGATCTTCATGTAAATAACTTATAGAACAGAAGTAGTTAATTTAGAGTTTTTAATTATAAACTATTAACAAAATGCAGATCTTCAAGTAAATAACTTATAGAACAAAAGTAGTTATTTTAGGGTTTTCAATTTTAAACTATTAACAATATTCTGATCTTCAAGTAAATAACTTATAGAACAAAAGTAGTTATTTTAGGGTTTTCAATTTTAAACTATTAACAAAATTCTGATCTTCAAGTAAATAACTTATAGAACAGAAGTAGTTAATTTAGAGTTTTTAATTTTAAACTATTAACAAAATTCTGATCTTCAAGTAAATAACTTAAAGAACTAAAGTTTAGTTAGAAGATTTTGATTTTAAGTTGCTATAAAATTCTGTTCTTCAAGTAAATAACTTATAGAACAAAAGTAGTTATTTTAGGGTTTTCAATTTTAAACTATTAGCAAAATTCTGATATTCAAGTAAATAACTTAAAGAAATTCTGATCTACAAGTAAATAACTTAAAGAACTAAAGTATTAGTTAGAAGATTTTGACTTTACATTGCTACAAAATTCTGTTCTTCAAGTAAATAACTTATAGAACAAAAGTAGTTATTTTAGGGTTTTCAATTTTAAACTATTAACAAAATTCTGATCTTCAAGTAAATAACTTAAGGAACTAAAGTATTAGTTAGAAGATTTTGATTTTAAGTTGCTACAAAATTCTGTTCTTCAAGTAAATAACTTATAGAACAAAAGTAGTTATTTTAGAGTTTTCAATTTTAAACTATTAACAAAAATCTGATCTACAAGTAAATAACTTATAGAACAGAAGTAGTTAATTATAGTTTTTAATTTTAAACTACTAACAAAATGCAGATCTTCAAGTAAATAACTTATAGAACAAAATTAGTTATTTTAGGGTTTTCAATTTTAAACTATTATAAAGTTCTGATCTTCAAGTAAATAACTTACGGAACTAAAGTATTAATTAGAAGATTTTGATTTTAAATTGCTACAAAATTCTGTTCTACAAGTAAATAACTTATAGAACAAAAGTAGTTATTTTAGAGTTTTCAATTTTAAACTATTAACAATATTCTGATCTTCAAGTAAATAACTTATAGAACAGAAGTAGTTATTTTAGGGTTTTCAATTTTAAACTATTAACAAAATACTGATCTTCATGTAAATAACTTATAGAACAGAAGTAGTTAATTTAGAGTTTTTAATTTTAAACTATTAACAAAATGCAGATCTTCAAGTAAATAACTTATAGAACAAAAGTAGTTATTTTAGGGTTTTCAATTTTAAACTATTAGCAAAATTCTGATCTTCAAGTAAATAACTTAAAGAACTAAAGTATTAGTTAGAAGATTTTGATTTTAAATTGCTACAAAATTCTGTTCTTCAAGTAAATAACTTATAGAACAGAAGTAGTTAATTTAGAGTTTTCAATTTTAAACTATTAACAAAATACTGATCTTCATATACTTAACTTATAGAACAGAAGTAGTTAATTTAGAGTTTTTAATTTTAAACTATTAACAAAATGCAGATCTTCAAGTAAATAACTTAAAGAACTAAAGTATTAGTTAGAAGATTTTGATTTTACATTGCTACAAAATTCTGTTCTTCAAGTAAATAACTTATAGAACAAAAGTAGTTATTTTAGGGTTTTCAATTTTAAACTATTAACAAAATACTGATCTTCATGTAAATAACTTATAGAACAGAAGTAGTTAATTTAGAGTTTTTAATTTTAAACTATTAACAAAATGCAGATCTTCAAGTAAATAACTTATAGAACAAAAGTAGTTATTTTAGGGTTTTCAATTTTAAACTATTAACAAAATTCTGATCTTCAAGTAAATAACTTAAGGAACTAAAGTATTAGTTAGAAGATTTTGATTTTAAATTGCTACAAAATTCTGTTCTACAAGTAAATAACTTATAGAACAAAAGTAGTTATTTTAGAGTTTTCAATTTTAAACTATTAACAATATTCTGATCTTCAAGTAAATAACTTATAGAACAGAAGTAGTTATTTTAGGGTTTTCAATTTTAAACTATTAACAAAATACTGATCTTCATGTAAATAACTTATAGAACAGAAGTAGTTAATTTAGAGTTTTTAATTTTAAACTATTAACAAAATGCAGATCTTCAAGTAAATAACTTATAGAACAAAAGTAGTTATTTTAGGGTTTTCAATTTTAAACTATTAACAATATTCTGATCTTCAAGTAAATAACTTATAGAACAAAAGTAGTTATTTTAGGGTTTTCAATTTTAAACTATTAAGAAAATTCTGATCTTCAAGTAAATAACTTATAGAACAGAAGTAGTTAATTTAGAGTTTTTAATTTTAAACTATTAACAAAATTCTGATCTTCATGTAAATAACTTAAAGAACTAAAGTTTAGTTAGAAGATTTTGATTTTAAGTTGCTATAAAATTCTGTTCTTCAAGTAAATAACTTATAGAACAAAAGTAGTTATTTTAGAGGTTTCAATTTTAAACTATTAACAAAATTCTGGTCTTCAAGTAAATAACTTATAGAACAGAAGTAGTTAATTTAGAGTTTTTAATTTTAAACTACTAACAAAATGCAGATCTTCAAGTAAATAACTTATAGAACAAAATTAGTTATTTTAGGGTTTTCAATTTTAAATTATTATAAAATTCTGATCTTCAAGTAAATAACTTAAAGAACTAAAGTATTAGTTAGAAGATTTTGACTTTACATTGCTACAAAATTCTGTTCTTCAAGTATATAACTTATAGAACAAAAGTAGTTATTTTAGGGTTTTCAATTTTAAACTATTAACAAAATTCTGATCTTCAAGTAAATAACTTAAGGAACTAAAGTATTAATTAGAAGATTTTGATTTTAAATTGCTACAAAATTCTGTTCTACAAGTAAATAACTTATAGAACTAAAGTAGCTATTTTAGAGTTTTCAATTTTAAACTATTAACAATATTCTGATCTTCAAGTAAATAACTTATAGAACAAAAGCAGTTATTTTAGGGTTTTCAATTTTAAACTATTAACAAAATTCTGATCTTCAAGTAAATAACTTAAGGAACTAAAGTATTAGTTAGAAGATTTTGATTTTAAATTGCTACAAAATTCTGTTCTACAAGTAAATAACTTATAGAACAAAAGTAGTTATTTTAGGGTTTTCAATTTTAAACTATTAACAAAATACTGATCTTCATGTAAATAACTTATAGAACAAAAGTAGTTATTTTCGGGTTTTCAATTTTAAACTATTAACAAAATTCTGATCTTCAAATAAATAACTTAAGGAACTAAAGTATTAGTTAGAAGATTTGGATTTTAAATTGCTACAAAATTCTGTTCTACAAGTAAATAACTTATAGAACAAAAGTAGTTATTTTAGAGTTTTCAATTTTAAACTATTAACAATATTCTGATCTTCAAGTAAATATCTAATAGAACAGAAGTAGTTAATTTAGAGTTTTTAATTTTAAACTATTAACAAAATGCAGATCTTCAAGTAAAAAACTTATAGAACAAAAGTAGTTATTTTAGGGTTTTCAATTTTAAACTATTTACAAAATACTGATTTTCATGTACTTAACTTATAGAACAGAAGTAGTTAATTTAGAGTTTTTAATTTTAAACTATTAACAAAATGCAGATCTTCAAGTAAATAACTTATAGAACAAAAGTAGTTTTTTTAGGGTTTTCAATTTTAAACTATTAGCAAAATTCTGATCTTCAAGTAAATAACTTAAAGAACTAAAGTATTAGTTAGAAGATTTTGATTTTACATTGCTACAAAATTCTGTTCTTCAAGTAAATAACTTATAGAACATAAGTAGTTATTTTAGGGTTTTCAATTTTAAACTATTAACAAAATTCTGATCTTCAAGTAAATAACTTATAGAACAGAAGTAGTTAATTTAGAGTTTTTATTTTAAACTACTAACAAAATGCAGATCTTCAAGTAAATAACTTATAGAACAAAATTAGTTATTTTAGGGTTTTCAATTTTAAACTATTATAAAATTCTGATCTTCAAGTAAATAACTTAAAGAACTAAAGTATTATTTAGAAGATTTTGACTTTACATTGCTACAAAATTCTGTTCTTCAAGTAAATAACTTATAGAACAAAAGTAGTTATTTTAGGGTTTTCAATTTTAAACTATTAACAAAATTCTGATCTTCAAGTAAATAACTTATAGAACAGAAGTAGTTAATTTAGAGTTTTTATTTTAAACTACTAACAAAATGCAGATCTTCAAGTAAATAACTTATAGAACAAAATTAGTTATTTTAGGGTTTTCAATTTTAAACTATTATAAAATTCTGATCTTCAAGTAAATAACTTAAAGAACTAAAGTATTATTTAGAAGATTTTGACTTTACATTGCTACAAAATTCTGTTCTTCAAGTAAATAACTTATAGAACAAAAGTAGTTATTTTAGGGTTTTCAATTTTAAACTATTAACAAAATACTGATCTTCATGTAAATAACTTATAGAACAAAAGTAGTTATTTTAGGGTTTTCAATTTTAAACTATTAACAAAATACTGATCTTCACGTAAATAACTTATAGAACAGAAGTAGTTAATTTAGAGTTTTTAATTTTAAACTATTAACAAAATGCAGATCTTCAAGTAAATAACTTATAGAACAAAAGTAGTTATTTTAGGGTTTTCAATTTTAAACTATTAACAAAATACTGATCTTCATATACTTAACTTATAGAACAGAAGTAGTTAATTTAGAGTTTTTAATTTTAAACTATTAACAAAATGCAGATCTTCAAGTAAATAACTTAAAGAACAAAAGTAGTTATTTTAGGGTTTTCAATTTTAAACTATTAGCAAAATTCTGATCTTCAAGTAAATAACTTAAAGAACTAAAGTATTAGTTAGAAGATTTTGATTTTACATTGCTACAAAATTCTGTTCTTCAAGTAAATAACTTATAGAACAAAAGTAGTTATTGTAGGGTTTTCAATTTTAAACTATTAACAAAATACTGATCTTCATGTAAATAACTTATAGAACAGAAGTAGTTAATTTAGAGTTTTTAATTTTAAACTATTAACAAAATGCAGATCTTCAAGTAAATAACTTATAGAAAAAAGTAGTTATTTTAGGGTTTTCAATTTTAAACTATTAACAAAATTCTGATCTTCAAGTAAATAACTTAAGGAACTAAAGTATTAGTTAGAAGATTTTGATTTTACATTGCTACAAAATTCTGTTCTTCAAGTAAATAACTTATAGAACAAAAGTAGTTATTTTAGGGTTTTCAATTTTAAACTATTAACAAAATACTGATCTTCATGTAAATAACTTATAGAACAGAAGTAGTTAATTTAGAGATTTTAATTTTAAACTATTAACAAAATGCAGATCTTCAAGTAAATAACTTATAGAACAAAAGTAGTTATTTTAGGGTTTTCAATTTTAAACTATTAACAAAATTCTGATCTTCAAGTAAATAACTTAAGGAACTAAAGTATTAGTTAGAAGATTTTGATTTTAAATTGCTACAAAATTCTGTTCTACAAGTAAATAACTTATAGAACAAAAGTAGTTATTTTAGAGTTTTCAATTTTAAACTATTAACAATATTCTGATCTTCAAGTAAATAACTTATAGAACAGAAGTAGTTATTTTAGGGTTTTCAATTTTAAACTATTAACAAAATACTGATCTTCATGTAAATAACTTATAGAACAGAAGTAGTTAATTTAGAGTTTTTAATTTTAAACTATTAACAAAATGCAGATCTTCAAGTAAATAACTTATAGAACAAAAGTAGTTATTTTAGGGATTTCAATTTTAAACTATTAACAAAATTCTGATCTTCAAGTAAATAACTTAAGGAACTAAAGTATTAATTAGAAGATTTTGATTTTAAATTGCTACAAAATTCTGTTCTACAAGTAAATAACTTATAGAACTAAGGTAGTTATTTTAGAGTTTTCAATTTTAAACTATTAACAATATTCTGATCTTCAAGTAAATAACTTATAGAACAAAAGTAGTTATTTTAGGGTTTTCAATTTTAAACTATTAACAAAATTCTGATCTTCAAGTAAATAACTTAAGGAACTAAAGTATTAGTTAGAAGATTTTGATTTTAAATTGCTACAAAATTCTGTTCTACAAGTAAATAACTTATAGAACAAAAGTAGTTATTTTAGGGTTTTCAATTTTAAACTATTAACAAAATTCTGATCTTCAAGTAAATAACTTAAGGAACTAAAGTATTAGTTAGAAGATTTGGATTTTAAATTGCTACAAAATTCTGTTCTACAAGTAAATAACTTATAGAACGAAAGTAGTTATTTTAGAGTTTTCAATTTTAAACTATTAACAATATTCTGATCTTCAAGTAAATAACTAATAGAACAGAAGTAGTTAATTTAGAGTTTTTAATTTTAAACTATTAACAAAATGCAGATCTTCAAGTAAATAACTTATAGAACAAAAGTAGTTATTTTAGGGTTTTCAATTTTAAACTATTAACAAAATACTGATTTTCATGTACTTAACTTATAGAACAGAAGTAGTTAATTTAGAGTTTTTAATTTTAAACTATTAACAAAATGCAGATCTTCAAGTAAATAACTTATAGAACAAAAGTAGTTATTTTAGGGTTTTCAATTTTAAACTATTAGCAAAATTCTGATCTTCAAGTAAATAACTTAAAGAACTAAAGTATTAGTTAGAACATTTTGATTTTACATTGCTACAAAATTCTGTTCTTCAAGTAAATAACTTATAGAACAAAAGTAGTTATTTTAGGGTTTTCAATTTTAAACTATTAACAAAATACTGATCTTCATGTAAATAACTTATAGAACAGAAGTAGTTAATTTAGAATTTTTAATTTTAAACTATTAACAAAATGCAGATCTTCAAGTAAATAACTTATAGAACAAAAGTAGTTATTTTAGGGTTTTCAATTTTAAACTATTATAAAATTCTGATCTTCAAGTAAATAACTTAAAGAACTAAAGTATTAGTTAGAAGATTTTGACTTTACATTGCTACAAAATTCTGTTCTTCAAGTAAATAACTTATAGAACAAAAGTAGTTATTTTAGGGTTTTGAATTCTAAACTATTAACAAAATTCTGATCTTCAAGTAAATAACTTAAGGAACTAAAGTATTAGTTAGAAGATTTTGATTTTAAGTTGCTACAAAATTCTGTTCTTCAAGTAAATAACTTATAGAACAGAAGTAGTTATTTTAGAGTTTTCAATTTTAAACTATTAACAAAATTCTTATCTTCAAGTAAATAACTTATAGAACAGAAGTAGTTAATTTAGAGTTTTTAATTTTAAACTACTAACAAAATGCAGATCTTCAAGTAAATAACTTATAGAACAAAAGTAGTTATTTTAGGGTTTTCAATTTTAAACTATTAGCAAAATTCTAATCTTCAAGTAAATAACTTAAAGAACTAAAGTATTAGTTAGAAGATTTTGATTTTACATTGCTACAAAATTCTGTTCTTCAAGTAAATAACTTATAGAACAAAAGTAGTTATTTTAGGGTTTTCAATTTTAAACTATTATAAAATTCTGATCTTCAAGTAAATAACTTAAAGAACTAAAGTATTAGTTAGAAGATTTTGACTTTACATTGCTACAAAATTCTGTTCTTCAAGTAAATAACTTATAGAACAAAAGTAGTTATTTAAGGGTTTTCAATTTTAAACTATTAACAAAATTCTGATCTTCAAGTAAATAACTTAAGGAACTAAAGTATTAGTTAGAAGATTTTGATTTTAAGTTGCTACAAAATTCTGTTCTTCAAGTAAATAACTTATTGAACAGAAGTAGTTAATTTAGAGTTTTTAATTTTAAACTACTAACAAAATGCAGATCTTCAAGTAAATAACTTATAGAACAAAATTAGTTATTTTAGGGTTTTCAATTTTAAACTATTATAAAATTCTGATCTTCAAGTAAATAACTTAAAGAACTAAAGTATTAGTTAGAAGATTTTGACTTTACATTGCTACAAAATTCTGTTCTTCAAGTAAATAACTTATAGAACAAAAGTAGTTATTTTAGGGTTTTCAATTTTAAACTATTAACAAAATTCTGATCTTCAAGTAAATAACTTAAGGAACTAAAGTATTAGTTAGAAGATTTTGATTTTAAATTGCTACAAAATTCTGTTCTACAAGTAAATAACTTATAGAACTAAAGTAGTTATTTTAGAGTTTTCAATTTTAAACTATTAACAATATTCTGATCTTCAAGTAAATAACTTATAGAACAAAAGTAGTTATTTTAGGGTTTTCAATTTTAAACTATTAACAAAATACTGATCTTCATGTAAATAACTTATAGAACAGAAGTAGTTAATTTAGAGTTTTTAATTTTAAACTATTAACAAAATGCAGATCTTCAAGTAAATAACTTATAGAAAAAAGTAGTTATTTTAGGGTTTTCAATTTTAAACTATTAACAAAATTCTGATCTTCAAGTAAATAACTTAAGGAACTAAAGTATTAGTTAGAAGATTTTGATTTTACATTGCTACAAAATTCTGTTCTTCAAGTAAATAACTTATAGAACAAAAGTAGTTATTTTAGGGTTTTCAATTTTAAACTATTAACAAAATACTGATCTTCATGTAAGTAACTTATAGAACAGAAGTAGTTAATTTAGAGTTTTTAATTTTAAACTATTAACAAAATGCAGATCTTCAAGTAAATAACTTATAGAACAAAAGTAGTTATTTTAGGGTTTTCAATTTTAAACTATTAACAAAATTCTGATCTTCAAGTAAATAACTTAAGGAACTAAAGTATTAGTTAGAAGATTTTGATTTTAAATTGCTACAAAATTCTGTTCTACAAGTAAATAACTTATAGAACAAAAGTAGTTATTTTAGAGTTTTCAATTTTAAACTATTAACAATATTCTGATCTTCAAGTAAATAACTTATAGAACAGAAGTAGTTATTTTAGGGTTTTCAATTTTAAACTATTAACAAAATACTGATCTTCATGTAAATAACTTATAGAACAGAAGTAGTTAATTTAGAGTTTTTAATTTTAAACTATTAACAAAATGCAGATCTTCAAGTAAATAACTTATAGAACAAAAGTAGTTATTTTAGGGATTTCAATTTTAAACTATTAACAAAATTCTGATCTTCAAGTAAATAACTTAAGGAACTAAAGTATTAATTAGAAGATTTTGATTTTAAATTGCTACAAAATTCTGTTCTACAAGTAAATAACTTATAGAACTAAGGTAGTTATTTTAGAGTTTTCAATTTTAAACTATTAACAATATTCTGATCTTCAAGTAAATAACTTATAGAACAAAAGTAGTTATTTTAGGGTTTTCAATTTTAAACTATTAACAAAATTCTGATCTTCAAGTAAATAACTTAAGGAACTAAAGTATTAGTTAGAAGATTTTGATTTTAAATTGCTACAAAATTCTGTTCTACAAGTAAATAACTTATAGAACAAAAGTAGTTATTTTAGGGTTTTCAATTTTAAACTATTAACAAAATTCTGATCTTCAAGTAAATAACTTAAGGAACTAAAGTATTAGTTAGAAGATTTGGATTTTAAATTGCTACAAAATTCTGTTCTACAAGTAAATAACTTATAGAACGAAAGTAGTTATTTTAGAGTTTTCAATTTTAAACTATTAACAATATTCTGATCTTCAAGTAAATAACTAATAGAACAGAAGTAGTTAATTTAGAGTTTTTAATTTTAAACTATTAACAAAATGCAGATCTTCAAGTAAATAACTTATAGAACAAAAGTAGTTATTTTAGGGTTTTCAATTTTAAACTATTAACAAAATACTGATTTTCATGTACTTAACTTATAGAACAGAAGTAGTTACTTTAGAGTTTTTAATTTTAAACTATTAACAAAATGCAGATCTTCAAGTAAATAACTTATAGAACAAAAGTAGTTATTTTAGGGTTTTCAATTTTAAACTATTAGCAAAATTCTGATCTTCAAGTAAATAACTTAAAGAACTAAAGTATTAGTTAGAACATTTTGATTTTACATTGCTACAAAATTCTGTTCTTCAAGTAAATAACTTATAGAACAAAAGTAGTTATTTTAGGGTTTTCAATTTTAAACTATTAACAAAATACTGATCTTCATGTAAATAACTTATAGAACAGAAGTAGTTAATTTAGAATTTTTAATTTTAAACTATTAACAAAATGCAGATCTTCAAGTAAATAACTTATAGAACAAAAGTAGTTATTTTAGGGTTTTCAATTTTAAACTATTATAAAATTCTGATCTTCAAGTAAATAACTTAAAGAACTAAAGTATTAGTTAGAAGATTTTGACTTTACATTGCTACAAAATTCTGTTCTTCAAGTAAAAAACTTATAGAACAAAAGTAGTTATTTTAGGGTTTTGAATTCTAAACTATTAACAAAATTCTGATCTTCAAGTAAATAACTTAAGGAACTAAAGTATTAGTTAGAAGATTTTGATTTTAAGTTGCTACAAAATTCTGTTCTTCAAGTAAATAACTTATAGAACAGAAGTAGTTATTTTAGAGTTTTCAATTTTAAACTATTAACAAAATTCTTATCTTCAAGTAAATAACTTATAGAACAGAAGTAGTTAATTTAGAGTTTTTAATTTTAAACTACTAACAAAATGCAGATCTTCAAGTAAATAACTTATAGAACAAAAGTAGTTATTTTAGGGTTTTCAATTTTAAACTATTAGCAAAATTCTAATCTTCAAGTAAATAACTTAAAGAACTAAAGTATTAGTTAGAAGATTTTGATTTTACATTGCTACAAAATTCTGTTCTTCAAGTAAATAACTTATAGAACAAAAGTAGTTATTTTAGGGTTTTCAATTTTAAACTATTATAAAATTCTGATCTTCAAGTAAATAACTTAAAGAACTAAAGTATTAGTTAGAAGATTTTGACTTTACATTGCTACAAAATTCTGTTCTTCAAGTAAATAACTTATAGAACAAAAGTAGTTATTTAAGGGTTTTCAATTTTAAACTATTAACAAAATTCTGATCTTCAAGTAAATAACTTAAGGAACTAAAGTATTAGTTAGAAGATTTTGATTTTAAGTTGCTACAAAATTCTGTTCTTCAAGTAAATAACTTATAGAACAGAAGTAGTTAATTTAGAGTTTTTAATTTTAAACTACTAACAAAATGCAGATCTTCAAGTAAATAACTTATAGAACAAAATTAGTTATTTTAGGGTTTTCAATTTTAAACTATTATAAAATTCTGATCTTCAAGTAAATAACTTAAAGAACTAAAGTATTAGTTAGAAGATTTTGACTTTACATTGCTACAAAATTCTGTTCTTCAAGTAAATAACTTATAGAACAAAAGTAGTTATTTTAGGGTTTTCAATTTTAAACTATTAACAAAATTCTGATCTTCAAGTAAATAACTTAAGGAACTAAAGTATTAGTTAGAAGATTTTGATTTTAAATTGCTACAAAATTCTGTTCTACAAGTAAATAACTTATAGAACTAAAGTAGTTATTTTAGAGTTTTCAATTTTAAACTATTAACAATATTCTGATCTTCACGTAAATAACTTATAGAACAAAAGTAGTTATTTTAGGGTTTTCAATTTTAAACTATTAACAAAATTCTGATCTTCAAGTAAAGAACTTAAGGAACTAAAGTATTAGTTAGAAGATTTTGATTTTAAATTGCTAAAAATTCTGTTCTACAAGTAAATAACTTATAGAACAAAAGTAGTTATTTTAGGGTTTTCAATTTTAAACTATTAACAAAATACTGATCTTCATGTAAATAACTTATAGAACAAAAGTAGTTATTTTAGGGTTTTCAATTTTAAACTATTAACAAAATACTGATCTTCATGTAAATAACTTATAGAACAAAAGTAGTTATTTTAGGGTTTTCAATTTTAAACTATTAACAAAATACTGATCTTCATGTAAATAACTTATAGAACAGAAGTAGTTAATTTAGAATTTTTAATTTTAAACTATTAACAAAATGCAGATCTTCAAGTAAATAACTTATAGAACAAAAGTAGTTATTTTAGGGTTTTCAATTTCAAACTATTATAAAATTCTGATCTTCAAGTAAATAACTTAAAGAACTAAAGTATTAGTTAGAAGATTTTGACTTTACATTGCTACAAAATTCTGTTCTTCAAGTAAATAACTTATAGAACAAAAGTAGTTATTTAAGGGTTTTCAATTTTAAACTATTAACAAAATTCTGATCTTCAAGTAAATAACTTAAGGAACTAAAGTATTAGTTAGAAGATTTTGATTTTAAGTTGCTACAAAATTCTGTTCTTCAAGTAAATAACTTATAGAACAAAAGTAGTTATTTTAGAGTTTTCAATTTTAAACTATTAACAAAATTCTGATCTTCAAGTAAATAACTTATAGAACAGAAGTAGTTAATTTAGAGTTTTTAATTTTAAACTACTAACAAAATGCAGATCTTCAAGTAAATAACTTATAGAACAAAATTAGTTATTTTAGGGTTTTCAATTTTAAACTACTATAAAATTCTGATCTTCAAGTAAATAACTTAAAGAACTAAAGTATTAGTTAGAAGATTTTGACTTTACATTGCTACAAAATTCTGTTCTTCAAGTAAATAACTTATAGAACAAAAGTAGTTATTTTAGGGTTTTCAATTTTAAACTATTAACAAAATTCTGATCTTCAAGTAAATAACTTAAGGAACTAAAGTATTAGTTAGAAGATTTTGATTTTAAATTGCTACAAAATTCTGTTCTACAAGTAAATAACTTATAGAACTAAAGTAGTTATTTTAGGGTTTTCAATTTTAAACTATTAACAATATTCTGATGTTCAAGTAAATAACTTATAGAACAAAAGTAGTTATTTTAGGGTTTTCAATTTTAAACTATTAACAAAATTCTGATCTTCAAGTAAATAACTTAAGGAACTAAAGTATTAGTTAGAAGATTTTGATTTTAAATTGCTAAAAATTCTGTTCTACAAGTAAATAACTTATAGAACAAAAGTAGTTATTTTAGGGTTTTCAATTTTAAACTATTAACAAAATACTGATCTTCATGTAAATAACTTATAGAACAAAAGTAGTTATTTTAGGGTTTTCAATTTTAAACTATTAACAAAATACTGATCTTCAAGTAAATAACTTATAGAACAGAAGTAGTTAATTTAGAGTTTTTAATTTTAAACTATTAACAAAATGCAGATCTTCAAGTAAATAACTTATAGAACAAAAGTAGTTATTTTAGGGTTTTCAATTTTAAACTATTAACAAATTACTGATCTTCATATACTTAACTTATAGAACAGAAGTAGTTAATTTAGAGTTTTTAAATTTAAACTATTAACAAAATGCACATCTTCAAGTAAATAACTTATAGAACAAAAGTAGTTATTTTAGGGTTTTCAATTTTAAACTATTAACAAAATTCTGATCTTCAAGTAAATAACTTAAGGAACTAAAGTATTAGTTAGAAGATTTTGATTTTAAATTGCTACAAAATTCTGTTCTACAAGTAAATAACTTATAGAACAAAAGTAGTTATTTTAGAGTTTTCAATTTTAAACTATTAACAATATTCTGATCTTCAAGTAAATAACTTATAGAACAGAAGTAGTTATTTTAGGGTTTTCAATTTTAAACTATTAACAAAATACTGATCTTCATGTAAATAACTTATAGAACAGAAGTAGTTAATTTAGAGTTTTTAATTTTAATCTATTAACAAAATGCAGATCTTCAAGTAAACAACTTATAGAACAAAAGTAGTTATTTTAGGGTTTTCAATTATAAACTATTAGCAAAATTCTGATCTTCAAGTAAATAACTTAAAGAACTAAAGTATTAGTGAGAAGAATTTTTGTGGAATATTGCTACAAAATTCTGTTCTTCAAGTAAATAACTTATAGAACAAAAGTAGTTATTTTAGGGTTTTCAATTTTAAACTATTAACAAAATTCTGATCTTCAAGTAAATAACTTAAGGAACTAAAGTATTAGTTAGAAGATTTTGATTTTAAATTGCTACAAAGTTCTGTTCTACAAGTAAATAACTTATAGAACTAAAGTAGTTATTTTAGAGTTTTCAATTTTAAACTATTAACAATATTCTGATCTTCAAGTAAATAACTTATAGAACAAAAGTAGTTATTTTAGGGTTTTCAATTTTAAACTATTAACAAAATTCTGATCTTCAAGTAAATAACTTAAGGAACTAAAGTATTAGTTAGAAGATTTTGATTTTAAATTGCTACAATATTCTGTTCTACAAGTAAATAACTTATAGAACAAAAGTAGTTATTTTAGGGTTTTCAATTTTAAACTATTAACAAAATACTGATCTTCATGTAAATAACTAATAGAACAAAAGTAGTTATTTTAGGGTTTTCAATTTTAAACTATTAACAAAATACTGATCTTCAAGTAAATAACTTATAGAACAGAAGTAGTTAATTTAGAGTTTTTAATTTTAAACTATTAACAAAATGCAGATCTTCAAGTAAATAACTTATAGAACAAAAGTAGTTATTTTAGGGTTTTCAATTTTAAACTATTAACAAAATACTGATCTTCATATACTTAACTTATAGAACAGAAGTAGTTAATTTAGAGTTTTTAATTTTAAACTATTAACAAAATGCAGATCTTCAAGTAAATAACTTATAGAACAAAAGTAGTTATTTTAGGGTTTTCAATTTTAAACTATTAACAAAATACTGATCTTCAAGTAAATAACTTAAAGAACTAAAGTATTAGTTAGAAGATTTTGATTTTACATTGCTACAAAATTCTGTTCTACAAGTAAATAACTTATAGAACAAAAGTAGTTATTTTAGAGTTTTCAATTTTAAACTATTAACAATATTCTGATCTTCAAGTAAATAACTTATAGAACAGAAGTAGTTATTTTAGGGTTTTCAATTTTAAACTATTAACAAAATACTGATCTTCATGTAAATAACTTATAGAACAGAAGTAGTTAATTAAGAGTTTTTAATTTTAAACTATTAACAAAATGCAGATCTTCAAGTAAATAACTTATAGAACAAAAGTAGTTATTTTAGGGTTTTCAATTTTAAACTATTAGCAAAATTCTGATCTTCAAGTAAATAACTTATAGAACAGAAGTAGTTATTTTAGGGTTTTCAATTTTAAACTATTAACAAAATACTGATCTTCATGTAAATAACTTATAGAACAGAAGTAGTTAATTAAGAGTTTTTAATTTTAAACTATTAACAAAATGCAGATCTTCAAGTAAATAACTTATAGAACAAAAGTAGTTATTTTAGGGTTTTCAATTTTAAACTATTAACAAAATACTGATCTTCATATACTTAACTTATAGAACAGAAGTAGTTAATTTAGAGTTTTTAATTTTAAACTATTAACAAAATGCAGATCTTCAAGTAAATAACTTACGGAACTAAAGTATTAGTTAGAAGATTTTGATTTTAAATTGCTACAAAATTCTGTTCTACAAGTAAAGAACTTATAGAACAAAAGTAGTTATTTTAGAGTTTTCAATTTTAAACTATTAACAATATTCTGATCTTCATCTATATAACTTATAGAACAGAAGTAGTTATTTTAGGGTTTTCAATTTTAAACTATTAACAAAATACTGATCTTCATGTAAATAACTTATAGAACAGAAGTAGTTAATTTAGAGTTTTTAATTTTAAACTATTAACAAAATGCAGATCTTCAAGTAAATAACTTATAGAACAAAAGTAGTTATTTTAGGGTTTTCAATTTTAAACTATTAGCAAAATTCTGATCTTCAAGTAAATAACTTAAAGAACTAAAGTATTATTAGTTAGAAGATTTTGATTTTACATTGCTACAAAATTCTGTTCTTCAAGTAAATAACTTATAGAACAAAAGTAGTTATTTTAGGGTTTTCAATTTAAAACTATTAACAAAATACTGATCTTCATGTAAATAACTTATAGAACAGAAGTAGTTAATTTAGAATTTTTAATTTTAAACTCTTAACAAAATGCAGATCTTCAAGTAAATAACTTATAGAACAAAAGTAGTTTTTTTAGGGTTTTCAATTTTAAACTATTATAAAATTCTGATCTTCAAGTAAATAACTTAAAGAACTAAAGTATTAGTTAGAAGATTTTGACTTTACATTGCTACAAAATTCTGTTCTTCATGTAAATAACTTATAGAACAGAAGTAGTTAATTTAGAATTTTTAATTTTAAACTCTTAACAAAATGCAGATCTTCAAGTAAATAACTTATAGAACAAAAGTAGTTTTTTTAGGGTTTTCAATTTTAAACTATTATAAAATTCTGATCTTCAAGTAAATAACTTAAGGAACTAAAGTATTAGTTAGAAGATTTTGATTTTAAGTTGTTACAAAATTCTGTTCTTCAAGTAAATAACTTATAGAACAAAAGTAGTTATTTTAGAATTTTCAATTTTAAACTATTAACAAAATTCTGATCTTCAAGTAAATAACTTATAGAACAGAAGTAGTTAATTTAGAGTTTTTAATTTTAAACTACTAACAAAATGCAGATCTTCAAGTAAATAACTTATAGAACAAAAGTAGTTATTTTAGGGTTTTCAATTTTAAACTATTAGCAAAATTCTGATCTTCAAGTAAATAACTTAAAGAACTAAAGTATTAGTTAGAAGATTTTGATTTTACATTGCTACAAAATTCTGTTCTTCAAGTAAATAACTTATAGAACAAAAGTAGTTATTTTAGGGTTTTCAATTTTAAACTATTAACAAAATACTGATCTTCATGTAAATAACTTATAGAACAGAAGTAGTTAATTTAGAATTTTTAATTTTAAACTATTAACAAAATGCAGATCTTGAAGTAAATAACTTATAGAACAAAAGTAGTTATTTTAGGGTTTTCAATTTTAAACTATTATAAAATTCTGATCATCAAGTAAATAACTTAAAGAACTAAAGTATTAATTAGAAGATTTTGACTTTACATTGCTACAAAATTCTGTTCTTCAAGTAAATAACTTATAGAACAAAAGTAGTTATTTAAGGGTTTTCAATTTTAAACTATTAACAACATTCTGATCTTCAAGTAAATAACTTAAGGAACTAAAGTATTAGTTAGAAGATTTTGATTTTAAGTTGCTACAAAATTCTGTTCTTCAAGTAAATAACTTATAGAACAAAAGTAGTTATTTTAGAGTTTTCAATTTTAAACTATTAACAATATTCTGATCTTCATCTATATAACTTATAGAACAGAAGTAGTTATTTTAGGGTTTTCAATTTTAAACTATTAACAAAATACTGATCTTCATGTAAATAACTTATAGAACAGAAGTAGTTAATTTAGAGTTTTTAATTTTAAACTATTAACAAAATGCAGATCTTCAAGTAAATAACTTATAGAACAAAAGTAGTTATTTTAGGGTTTTCAATTTTAAACTATTAGCAAAATTCTGATCTTCAAGTAAATAACTTAAAGAACTAAAGTATTAGTTAGAAGATTTTGATTTTACATTGCTACAAAATTCTGTTCTTCAAGTAAATAACTTATAGAACAAAAGTAGTTATTTTAGGGTTTTCAATTTTAAACTATTAACAAAATACTGATCTTCATGTAAATAACTTATAGAACAGAAGTAGTTAATTTAGAATTTTTAATTTTAAATTCTTAACAAAATGCAGATCTTCAAGTAAATAACTTATAGAACAAAAGTAGTTATTTTAGGGTTTTCAATTTTAAACTATTATAAAATTCTGATCTTCATGTAAATAACTTATAGAACAGAAGTAGTTAATTTAGAGTTTTTAATTTTAAACTATTAACAAAATGCAGATCTTCAAGTAAATAACTTATAGAACAAAAGTAGTTATTTTAGGGTTTTCAATTTTAAACTATTAACAAAATACTGATCTTCATATACTTAACTTATAGAACAGAAGTAGTTAATTTAGAGTTTTTAATTTTAAACTATTAGCAAAATTCTGATCTTCAAGTAAATAACTTAAAGAACTAAAGTATTAGTTAGAAGATTTTGATTTTACATTGCTACAAAATTCTGCTCTTCAAGTAAATAACTTATAGAACAAAAGTAGTTATTTTAGGGTTTTCAATTTTAAACTATTAAGAAAATACTTATCTTCATGTAAATAACTTATAGAACAGAAGTAGTTAATTTAGAGTTTTTAAATTTAAACTATTAACAAAATGCACATCTTCAAGTAAATAACTTATAGAACAAAAGTAGTTATTTTAGGGTTTTCAATTTTAAACTATTAACAAAATTCTGATCTTCAAGTAAATAACTTAAGGAACTAAAGTATTAGTTAGAAGATTTTGATTTTAAATTGCTACAAAATTCTGTTCTACAAGTAAATAACTTATAGAACAAAAGTAGTTATTTTAGAGTTTTCAATTTTAAACTATTAACAATATTCTGATCTTCAAGTAAATAACTTATAGAACAGAAGTAGTTATTTTAGAGTTTTCAATTTTAAACTATTAACAAAATACTGATCTTCATGTAAATAACTTATAGAACAGAAGTAGTTAATTTAGAGTTTTTAATTTTAATCTATTAACAAAATGCAGATCTTCAAGTAAACAACTTATAGAACAAAAGTAGTTATTTTAGGGTTTTCAATTATAAACTATTAGCAAAATTCTGATCTTCAAGTAAATAACTTAAAGAACTAAAGTATTAGTGAGAAGAATTTTTGTGGAATATTGCTACAAAATTCTGTTCTTCAAGTAAATAACTTATAGAACAAAAGTAGTTATTTTAGGGTTTTCAATTTTAAACTATTAACAAAATTCTGATCTTCAAGTAAATAACTTAAGGAACTAAAGTATTAGTTAGAAGATTTTGATTTTAAATTGCTACAAAGTTCTGTTCTACAAGTAAATAACTTATAGAACTAAAGTAGTTATTTTAGAGTTTTCAATTTTAAACTATTAACAATATTCTGATCTTCAAGTAAATAACTTATAGAACAAAAGTAGTTATTTTAGGGTTTTCAATTTTAAACTATTAACAAAATTCTGATCTTCAAGTAAATAACTTAAGGAACTAAAGTATTAGTTAGAAGATTTTGATTTTAAATTGCTACAATATTCTGTTCTACAAGTAAATAACTTATAGAACAAAAGTAGTTATTTTAGGGTTTTCAATTTTAAACTATTAACAAAATACTGATCTTCATGTAAATAACTAATAGAACAAAAGTAGTTATTTTAGGGTTTTCAATTTTAAACTATTAACAATATACTGATCTTCAAGTAAATAACTTATAGAACAGAAGTAGTTAATTTAGAGTTTTTAATTTTAAACTATTAACAAAATGCAGATCTTCAAGTAAATAACTTATAGAACAAAAGTAGTTATTTTAGGGTTTTCAATTTTAAACTATTAACAAAATACTGATCTTCATATACTTAAGTTATAGAACAGAAGTAGTTAATTTAGAGTTTTTAATTTTAAACTATTAACAAAATGCAGATCTTCAAGTAAATAACTTATAGAACAAAAGTAGTTATTTTAGGGTTTTCAATTTTAAACTATTAACAAAATACTGATCTTCAAGTAAATAACTTAAAGAACTAAAGTATTAGTTAGAAGATTTTGATTTTACATTGCTACAAAATTCTGTTCTACAAGTAAATAACTTATAGAACAAAAGTAGTTATTTTAGAGTTTTCAATTTTAAACTATTAACAATATTCTGATCTTCAAGTAAATAACTTATAGAACAGAAGTAGTTATTTTAGGGTTTTCAATTTTAAACTATTAACAAAATACTGATCTTCATGTAAATAACTTATAGAACAGAAGTAGTTAATTAAGAGTTTTTAATTTTAAACTATTAACAAAATGCAGATCTTCAAGTAAATAACTTATAGAACAAAAGTAGTTATTTTAGGGTTTTCAATTTTAAACTATTAGCAAAATTCTGATCTTCAAGTAAATAACTTATAGAACAGAAGTAGTTATTTTAGGGTTTTCAATTTTAAACTATTAACAAAATACTGATCTTCATGTAAATAACTTATAGAACAGAAGTAGTTAATTAAGAGTTTTTAATTTTAAACTATTAACAAAATGCAGATCTTCAAGTAAATAACTTATAGAACAAAAGTAGTTATTTTAGGGTTTTCAATTTTAAACTATTAACAAAATACTGATCTTCATATACTTAACTTATAGAACAGAAGTAGTTAATTTAGAGTTTTTAATTTTAAACTATTAACAAAATGCAGATCTTCAAGTAAATAACTTACGGAACTAAAGTATTAGTTAGAAGATTTTGATTTTAAATTGCTACAAAATTCTGTTCTACAAGTAAAGAACTTATAGAACAAAAGTAGTTATTTTAGAGTTTTCAATTTTAAACTATTAACAATATTCTGATCTTCATCTATATAACTTATAGAACAGAAGTAGTTATTTTAGGGTTTTCAATTTTAAACTATTAACAAAATACTGATCTTCATGTAAATAACTTATAGAACAGAAGTAGTTAATTTAGAGTTTTTAATTTTAAACTATTAACAAAATGCAGATCTTCAAGTAAATAACTTATAGAACAAAAGTAGTTATTTTAGGGTTTTCAATTTTAAACTATTAGCAAAATTCTGATCTTCAAGTAAATAACTTAAAGAACTAAAGTATTATTAGTTAGAAGATTTTGATTTTACATTGCTACAAAATTCTGTTCTTCAAGTAAATAACTTATAGAACAAAAGTAGTTATTTTAGGGTTTTCAATTTAAAACTATTAACAAAATACTGATCTTCATGTAAATAACTTATAGAACAGAAGTAGTTAATTTAGAATTTTTAATTTTAAACTCTTAACAAAATGCAGATCTTCAAGTAAATAACTTATAGAACAAAAGTAGTTTTTTTAGGGTTTTCAATTTTAAACTATTATAAAATTCTGATCTTCAAGTAAATAACTTAAGGAACTAAAGTATTAGTTAGAAGATTTTGATTTTAAGTTGTTACAAAATTCTGTTCTTCAAGTAAATAACTTATAGAACAAAAGTAGTTATTTTAGAATTTTCAATTTTAAACTATTAACAAAATTCTGATCTTCAAGTAAATAACTTATAGAACAGAAGTAGTTAATTTAGAGTTTTTAATTTTAAACTACTAACAAAATGCAGATCTTCAAGTAAATAACTTATAGAACAAAAGTAGTTATTTTAGGGTTTTCAATTTTAAACTATTAGCAAAATTCTGATCTTCAAGTAAATAACTTAAAGAACTAAAGTATTAGTTAGAAGATTTTGATTTTACATTGCTACAAAATTCTGTTCTTCAAGTAAATAACTTATAGAACAAAAGTAGTTATTTTAGGGTTTTCAATTTTAAACTATTAACAAAATACTGATCTTCATGTAAATAACTTATAGAACAGAAGTAGTTAATTTAGAATTTTTAATTTTAAACTATTAACAAAATGCAGATCTTGAAGTAAATAACTTATAGAACAAAAGTAGTTATTTTAGGGTTTTCAATTTTAAACTATTATAAAATTCTGATCATCAAGTAAATAACTTAAAGAACTAAAGTATTAATTAGAAGATTTTGACTTTACATTGCTACAAAATTCTGTTCTTCAAGTAAATAACTTATAGAACAAAAGTAGTTATTTAAGGGTTTTCAATTTTAAACTATTAACAACATTCTGATCTTCAAGTAAATAACTTAAGGAACTAAAGTATTAGTTAGAAGATTTTGATTTTAAGTTGCTACAAAATTCTGTTCTTCAAGTAAATAACTTATAGAACAAAAGTAGTTATTTTAGAGTTTTCAATTTTAAACTATTAACAATATTCTGATCTTCATCTATATAACTTATAGAACAGAAGTAGTTATTTTAGGGTTTTCAATTTTAAACTATTAACAAAATACTGATCTTCATGTAAATAACTTATAGAACAGAAGTAGTTAATTTAGAGTTTTTAATTTTAAACTATTAACAAAATGCAGATCTTCAAGTAAATAACTTATAGAACAAAAGTAGTTATTTTAGGGTTTTCAATTTTAAACTATTAGCAAAATTCTGATCTTCAAGTAAATAACTTAAAGAACTAAAGTATTAGTTAGAAGATTTTGATTTTACATTGCTACAAAATTCTGTTCTTCAAGTAAATAACTTATAGAACAAAAGTAGTTATTTTAGGGTTTTCAATTTTAAACTATTAACAAAATACTGATCTTCATGTAAATAACTTATAGAACAGAAGTAGTTAATTTAGAATTTTTAATTTTAAATTCTTAACAAAATGCAGATCTTCAAGTAAATAACTTATAGAACAAAAGTAGTTATTTTAGGGTTTTCAATTTTAAACTATTATAAAATTCTGATCTTCAAGTAAATAACTTAAAGAACTAAAGTATTAGTTAGAAGATTTTGACTTTACATTGCTACAAAATTCTGTTCTTCAAGTAAATAACTTATAGAACAAAAGTAGTTATTTTAGGGTTTTCAATTTTAAACTATTAACAAAATACTGATCTTCATGTAAATAACTTATAGAACAGAAGTAGTTAATTTAGAATTTTTAATTTTAAACTATTAACAAAATGCAGATCTTGAAGTAAATAACTTATAGAACAAAAGTAGTTATTTTAGGGTTTTCAATTTTAAACTATTATAAAATTCTGATCATCAAGTAAATAACTTAAAGAACTAAAGTATTAATTAGAAGATTTTGACTTTACATTGCTACAAAATTCTGTTCTTCAAGTAAATAACTTATAGAACAAAAGTAGTTATTTAAGGGTTTTCAATTTTAAACTATTAACAACATTCTGATCTTCAAGTAAATAACTTAAGGAACTAAAGTATTAGTTAGAAGATTTTGATTTTAAGTTGCTACAAAATTCTGTTCTTCAAGTAAATAACTTATAGAACAAAAGTAGTTATTTTAGAGTTTTCAATTTTAAACTATTAACAATATTCTGATCTTCATCTATATAACTTATAGAACAGAAGTAGTTATTTTAGGGTTTTCAATTTTAAACTATTAACAAAATACTGATCTTCATGTAAATAACTTATAGAACAGAAGTAGTTAATTTAGAGTTTTTAATTTTAAACTATTAACAAAATGCAGATCTTCAAGTAAATAACTTATAGAACAAAAGTAGTTATTTTAGGGTTTTCAATTTTAAACTATTAGCAAAATTCTGATCTTCAAGTAAATAACTTAAAGAACTAAAGTATTAGTTAGAAGATTTTGATTTTACATTGCTACAAAATTCTGTTCTTCAAGTAAATAACTTATAGAACAAAAGTAGTTATTTTAGGGTTTTCAATTTTAAACTATTAACAAAATACTGATCTTCATGTAAATAACTTATAGAACAGAAGTAGTTAATTTAGAATTTTTAATTTTAAATTCTTAACAAAATGCAGATCTTCAAGTAAATAACTTATAGAACAAAAGTAGTTATTTTAGGGTTTTCAATTTTAAACTATTATAAAATTCTGATCTTCAAGTAAATAACTTAAAGAACTAAAGTATTAGTTAGAAGATTTTGACTTTACATTGCTACAAAATTCTGTTCTTCAAGTAAATAACTTATAGAACAAAAGTAGTTATTTTAGGGTTTTCAATTTTAAACTATTAACAAAATTCTGATCTTCAAGTAAATAACTTAAGGAACTAAAGTATTAGTTAGAAGATTTTGATTTTAAGTTGTTACAAAATTCTGTTCTTCAAGTAAATAACTTATAGAACAAAAGTAGTTATTTTAGAGTTTTCAATTTTAAACTATTAACAAAATTCTGATCTTCAAGTAAATAACTTATAGAACAGAAGTAGTTAATTTAGAGTTTTTAATTTTAAACTACTAACAAAATGCAGATCTTCAAGTAAATAACTTATAGAACAAAAGTAGTTATTTTAGGGTTTTCAATTTTAAACTATTAGCAAAATTCTGATCTTCAAGTAAATAACTTAAAGAACTAAAGTATTAGTTAGAAGATTTTGATTTTACATTGCTACAAAATTCTGTTCTTCAAGTAAATAACTTATAGAACAAAAGTAGTTATTTTAGGGTTTTCAATTTTAAACTATTAACAAAATACTGATCTTCAAGTAAATAACTTATAGAACAAAAGTAGTTAATTTAGAATTTTTAATTTTAAACTATTAACAAAATGCAGATCTTGAAGTAAATAACTTATAGAACAAAAATAGTTATTTTAGGGTTTTCAATTTTAAACTATTATAAAATTCTGATCATCAAGTAAATAACTTAAAGAACTAAAGTATTAGTTAGAAGATTTTGACTTTACATTGCTACAAAATTCTGTTCTTCAAGTAAATAACTTATAGAACAAAAGTAGTTATTTAAGGGTTTTCAATTTTAAACTATTAACAACATTCTGATCTTCAAGTAAATAACTTAAGGAACTAAAGTATTAGTTAGAAGATTTTGATTTTAAGTTGCTACAAAATTCTGTTCTTCAAGTAAATAACTTATAGAACAAAAGTAGTTATTTTAGAGTTTTCAATTTTAAACTATTATCAAAATTCTGATCTTCAAGTAAATAACTTATAGAACAGAAGTAGTTAATTTAGAGTTTTTAATTTTAAACTACTAACAAAATGCAGATCTTCAAGTAAATAACTTATAGAACAAAATTAGTTATTTTAGGGTTTTCAATTTTAAACTATTATAAAATTCTGATCTTCAAGTAAATAACTTAAAGAACTAAAGTATTAGTTAGAAGATTTTGACTTTACATTGCTACAAAATTCTGTTCTTCAAGTAAATAACTTATAGAACAAAAGTAGTTATTTTAGGGTTTTCAATTTTAAACTATTAACAAAATTCTGATCTTCAAGTAAATAACTTAAGGAACTAAAGTATTAGTTAGAAGATTTTGATTTTAAATTGCTACAAAATTCTATTCTACAAGTAAATAACTTATAGAACTAAAGTAGTTATTTTAGAGTTTTCAATTTTAAACTATTAACAATATTCTGATCTTCAAGTAAATAACTTATAGAACAAAAGTAGTTATTTTAGGGTTTTCAATTTTAAACTATTAGCAAAATTCTGATCTTCAAGTAAATAACTTAAAGAACTAAAGTATTATTAGTTAGAAGATTTTGATTTTACATTGCTACAAAATTCTGTTCTTCAAGTAAATAACTTATAGAACAAAAGTAGTTATTTTAGGGTTTTCAATTTAAAACTATTAACAAAATACTGATCTTCATGTAAATAACTTATAGAACAGAAGTAGTTAATTTAGAATTTTTAATTTTAAACTCTTAACAAAATGCAGATCTTCAAGTAAATAACTTATAGAACAAAAGTAGTTTTTTTAGGGTTTTCAATTTTAAACTATTATAAAATTCTGATCTTCAAGTAAATAACTTAAAGAACTAAAGTATTAGTTAGAAGATTTTGACTTTACATTGCTACAAAATTCTGTTCTTCATGTAAATAACTTATAGAACAGAAGTAGTTAATTTAGAATTTTTAATTTTAAACTCTTAACAAAATGCAGATCTTCAAGTAAATAACTTATAGAACAAAAGTAGTTTTTTTAGGGTTTTCAATTTTAAACTATTATAAAATTCTGATCTTCAAGTAAATAACTTAAGGAACTAAAGTATTAGTTAGAAGATTTTGATTTTAAGTTGTTACAAAATTCTGTTCTTCAAGTAAATAACTTATAGAACAAAAGTAGTTATTTTAGAATTTTCAATTTTAAACTATTAACAAAATTCTGATCTTCAAGTAAATAACTTATAGAACAGAAGTAGTTAATTTAGAGTTTTTAATTTTAAACTACTAACAAAATGCAGATCTTCAAGTAAATAACTTATAGAACAAAAGTAGTTATTTTAGGGTTTTCAATTTTAAACTATTAGCAAAATTCTGATCTTCAAGTAAATAACTTAAAGAACTAAAGTATTAGTTAGAAGATTTTGATTTTACATTGCTACAAAATTCTGTTCTTCAAGTAAATAACTTATAGAACAAAAGTAGTTATTTTAGGGTTTTCAATTTTAAACTATTAACAAAATACTGATCTTCATGTAAATAACTTATAGAACAGAAGTAGTTAATTTAGAATTTTTAATTTTAAACTATTAACAAAATGCAGATCTTGAAGTAAATAACTTATAGAACAAAAGTAGTTATTTTAGGGTTTTCAATTTTAAACTATTATAAAATTCTGATCATCAAGTAAATAACTTAAAGAACTAAAGTATTAATTAGAAGATTTTGACTTTACATTGCTACAAAATTCTGTTCTTCAAGTAAATAACTTATAGAACAAAAGTAGTTATTTAAGGGTTTTCAATTTTAAACTATTAACAACATTCTGATCTTCAAGTAAATAACTTAAGGAACTAAAGTATTAGTTAGAAGATTTTGATTTTAAGTTGCTACAAAATTCTGTTCTTCAAGTAAATAACTTATAGAACAAAAGTAGTTATTTTAGAGTTTTCAATTTTAAACTATTAACAATATTCTGATCTTCATCTATATAACTTATAGAACAGAAGTAGTTATTTTAGGGTTTTCAATTTTAAACTATTAACAAAATACTGATCTTCATGTAAATAACTTATAGAACAGAAGTAGTTAATTTAGAGTTTTTAATTTTAAACTATTAACAAAATGCAGATCTTCAAGTAAATAACTTATAGAACAAAAGTAGTTATTTTAGGGTTTTCAATTTTAAACTATTAGCAAAATTCTGATCTTCAAGTAAATAACTTAAAGAACTAAAGTATTAGTTAGAAGATTTTGATTTTACATTGCTACAAAATTCTGTTCTTCAAGTAAATAACTTATAGAACAAAAGTAGTTATTTTAGGGTTTTCAATTTTAAACTATTAACAAAATACTGATCTTCATGTAAATAACTTATAGAACAGAAGTAGTTAATTTAGAATTTTTAATTTTAAATTCTTAACAAAATGCAGATCTTCAAGTAAATAACTTATAGAACAAAAGTAGTTATTTTAGGGTTTTCAATTTTAAACTATTATAAAATTCTGATCTTCAAGTAAATAACTTAAAGAACTAAAGTATTAGTTAGAAGATTTTGACTTTACATTGCTACAAAATTCTGTTCTTCAAGTAAATAACTTATAGAACAAAAGTAGTTATTTTAGGGTTTTCAATTTTAAACTATTAACAAAATTCTGATCTTCAAGTAAATAACTTAAGGAACTAAAGTATTAGTTAGAAGATTTTGATTTTAAGTTGTTACAAAATTCTGTTCTTCAAGTAAATAACTTATAGAACAAAAGTAGTTATTTTAGAGTTTTCAATTTTAAACTATTAACAAAATTCTGATCTTCAAGTAAATAACTTATAGAACAGAAGTAGTTAATTTAGAGTTTTTAATTTTAAACTACTAACAAAATGCAGATCTTCAAGTAAATAACTTATAGAACAAAAGTAGTTATTTTAGGGTTTTCAATTTTAAACTATTAGCAAAATTCTGATCTTCAAGTAAATAACTTAAAGAACTAAAGTATTAGTTAGAAGATTTTGATTTTACATTGCTACAAAATTCTGTTCTTCAAGTAAATAACTTATAGAACAAAAGTAGTTATTTTAGGGTTTTCAATTTTAAACTATTAACAAAATACTGATCTTCAAGTAAATAACTTATAGAACAAAAGTAGTTAATTTAGAATTTTTAATTTTAAACTATTAACAAAATGCAGATCTTGAAGTAAATAACTTATAGAACAAAAATAGTTATTTTAGGGTTTTCAATTTTAAACTATTATAAAATTCTGATCATCAAGTAAATAACTTAAAGAACTAAAGTATTAGTTAGAAGATTTTGACTTTACATTGCTACAAAATTCTGTTCTTCAAGTAAATAACTTATAGAACAAAAGTAGTTATTTAAGGGTTTTCAATTTTAAACTATTAACAACATTCTGATCTTCAAGTAAATAACTTAAGGAACTAAAGTATTAGTTAGAAGATTTTGATTTTAAGTTGCTACAAAATTCTGTTCTTCAAGTAAATAACTTATAGAACAAAAGTAGTTATTTTAGAGTTTTCAATTTTAAACTATTATCAAAATTCTGATCTTCAAGTAAATAACTTATAGAACAGAAGTAGTTAATTTAGAGTTTTTAATTTTAAACTACTAACAAAATGCAGATCTTCAAGTAAATAACTTATAGAACAAAATTAGTTATTTTAGGGTTTTCAATTTTAAACTATTATAAAATTCTGATCTTCAAGTAAATAACTTAAAGAACTAAAGTATTAGTTAGAAGATTTTGACTTTACATTGCTACAAAATTCTGTTCTTCAAGTAAATAACTTATAGAACAAAAGTAGTTATTTTAGGGTTTTCAATTTTAAACTATTAACAAAATTCTGATCTTCAAGTAAATAACTTAAGGAACTAAAGTATTAGTTAGAAGATTTTGATTTTAAATTGCTACAAAATTCTATTCTACAAGTAAATAACTTATAGAACTAAAGTAGTTATTTTAGAGTTTTCAATTTTAAACTATTAACAATATTCTGATCTTCAAGTAAATAACTTATAGAACAAAAGTAGTTATTTTAGGGTTTTCAATTTTAAACTATTAACAAAATTCTGATCTTCAAGTAAATAACTTAAGGAACTAAAGTATTAGTTAGAAGATTTTGATTTTAAGTTGTTACAAAATTCTGTTCTTCAAGTAAATAACTTATAGAACAAAAGTAGTTATTTTAGAATTTTCAATTTTAAACTATTAACAAAATTCTGATCTTCAAGTAAATAACTTATAGAACAGAAGTAGTTAATTTAGAGTTTTTAATTTTAAACTACTAACAAAATGCAGATCTTCAAGTAAATAACTTATAGAACAAAAGTAGTTATTTTAGGGTTTTCAATTTTAAACTATTAGCAAAATTCTGATCTTCAAGTAAATAACTTAAAGAACTAAAGTATTAGTTAGAAGATTTTGATTTTACATTGCTACAAAATTCTGTTCTTCAAGTAAATAACTTATAGAACAAAAGTAGTTATTTTAGGGTTTTCAATTTTAAACTATTAACAAAATACTGATCTTCATGTAAATAACTTATAGAACAGAAGTAGTTAATTTAGAATTTTTAATTTTAAACTATTAACAAAATGCAGATCTTGAAGTAAATAACTTATAGAACAAAAGTAGTTATTTTAGGGTTTTCAATTTTAAACTATTATAAAATTCTGATCATCAAGTAAATAACTTAAAGAACTAAAGTATTAATTAGAAGATTTTGACTTTACATTGCTACAAAATTCTGTTCTTCAAGTAAATAACTTATAGAACAAAAGTAGTTATTTAAGGGTTTTCAATTTTAAACTATTAACAACATTCTGATCTTCAAGTAAATAACTTAAGGAACTAAAGTATTAGTTAGAAGATTTTGATTTTAAGTTGCTACAAAATTCTGTTCTTCAAGTAAATAACTTATAGAACAAAAGTAGTTATTTTAGAGTTTTCAATTTTAAACTATTAACAATATTCTGATCTTCATCTATATAACTTATAGAACAGAAGTAGTTATTTTAGGGTTTTCAATTTTAAACTATTAACAAAATACTGATCTTCATGTAAATAACTTATAGAACAGAAGTAGTTAATTTAGAGTTTTCAATTTTAAACTATTAACAAAATGCAGATCTTCAAGTAAATAACTTATAGAACAAAAGTAGTTATTTTAGGGTTTTCAATTTTAAACTATTAGCAAAATTCTGATTTTCAAGTAAATAACTTAAAGAACTAAAGTATTAGTTAGAAGATTTTGATTTTACATTGCTACAAAATTCTGTTCTTCAAGTAAATAACTTATAGAACAAAAGTAGTTATTTTAGGGTTTTCAATTTTAAACTATTAACAAAATACTGATCTTCATGTAAATAACTTATAGAACAGAAGTAGTTAATTTAGAATTTTTAATTTTAAATTCTTAACAAAATGCAGATCTTCAAGTAAATAACTTATAGAACAAAAGTAGTTATTTTAGGGTTTTCAATTTTAAACTATTATAAAATTCTGATCTTCAAGTAAATAACTTAAAGAACTAAAGTATTAGTTAGAAGATTTTGACTTTACATTGCTACAAAATTCTGTTCTTCAAGTAAATAACTTATAGAACAAAAGTAGTTATTTTAGGGTTTTCAATTTTAAACTATTAACAAAATTCTGATCTTCAAGTAAATAACTTAAGGAACTAAAGTATTAGTTAGAAGATTTTGATTTTAAGTTGTTACAAAATTCTGTTCTTCAAGTAAATAACTTATAGAACAAAAGTAGTTATTTTAGAGTTTTCAATTTTAAACTATTAACAAAATTCTGATCTTCAAGTAAATAACTTATAGAACAGAAGTAGTTAATTTAGAGTTTTTAATTTTAAACTACTAACAAAATGCAGATCTTCAAGTAAATAACTTATAGAACAAAAGTAGTTATTTTAGGGTTTTCAATTTTAAACTATTAGCAAAATTCTGATCTTCAAGTAAATAACTTAAAGAACTAAAGTATTAGTTAGAACATTTTGATTTTACATTGCTACAAAATTCTGTTCTTCAAGTAAATAACTTATAGAACAAAAGTAGTTATTTTAGGGTTTTCAATTTTAAACTATTAACAAAATACTGATCTTCAAGTAAATAACTTATAGAACAAAAGTAGTTAATTTAGAATTTTTAATTTTAAACTATTAACAAAATGCAGATCTTGAAGTAAATAACTTATAGAACAAAAGTAGTTATTTTAGGGTTTTCAATTTTAAACTATTATAAAATTCTGATCATCAAGTAAATAACTTAAAGAACTAAAGTATTAGTTAGAAGATTTTGACTTTACATTGCTACAAAATTCTGTTCTTCAAGTAAATAACTTATAGAACAAAAGTAGTTATTTAAGGGTTTTCAATTTTAAACTATTAACAACATTCTGATCTTCAAGTAAATAACTTAAGGAACTAAAGTATTAGTTAGAAGATTTTGATTTTAAGTTGCTACAAAATTCTGTTCTTCAAGTAAATAACTTATAGAACAAAAGTAGTTATTTTAGAGTTTTCAATTTTAAACTATTATCAAAATTCTGATCTTCAAGTAAATAACTTATAGAACAGAAGTAGTTAATTTAGAGTTTTTAATTTTAAACTACTAACAAAATGCAGATCTTCAAGTAAATAACTTATAGAACAAAATTAGTTATTTTAGGGTTTTCAATTTTAAACTATTATAAAATTCTGATCTTCAAGTAAATAACTTAAAGAACTAAAGTATTAGTTAGAAGATTTTGACTTTACATTGCTACAAAATTCTGTTCTTCAAGTAAATAACTTATAGAACAAAAGTAGTTATTTTAGGGTTTTCAATTTTAAACTATTAACAAAATTCTGATCTTCAAGTAAATAACTTAAGGAACTAAAGTATTAGTTAGAAGATTTTGATTTTAAATTGCTACAAAATTCTGTTCTACAAGTAAATAACTTATAGAACTAAAGTAGTTATTTTAGAGTTTTCAATTTTAAACTATTAACAATATTCTGATCTTCAAGTAAATAACTTATAGAACAAAAGTAGTTATTTTAGGGTTTTCAATTTTAAACTATTAACAAATTACTGATCTTCATATACTTAACTTATAGAACAGAAGTAGTTAATTTAGAGTTTTTAATTTTAAACTATTAACAAAATCCTGATCTTCAAGTAAATAACTTAAGGAACTAAAGTATTAGTTAGAAGATTTTGATTTTAAATTGCTACAAAATTCTGTTCTACAAGTAAATAACATATAGAACTAAAGTAGTTATTTTAGAGTTTTCAATTTTAAACTATTAACAATATTCTGATCTTCAAGTAAATAACTTATAGAACAAAAGTAGTTATTTTAGGGTTTTCAATTTTAAACTATTAACAAAATCCTGATCTTCAAGTAAATAACTTAAAGAACTAAAGTATTAGTTAAAAGATTTTGATTTTAAATTGCTACAAAATTCTGTTCTACAAGTAAATAACTTATAGAACAAAAGTAGTTATTTTAGAGTTTTCAATTTTAAACTATTAACAATATTCTGATCTTCAAGTAAATAACTTATAGAACAGAAGTAGTTATTTTAGGGTTTTCAATTTTAAACTATTAACAAAATACTGATCTTCATGTAAATAACTTATAGAACAGAAGTAGTTAATTTAGAGTTTTTAATTTTAAACTATTAACAAAATGCAGATTTTCAAGTAAATAACTTATAGAACAAAAGTAGTTATTTTAGGGTTTTCAATTTTAAACTATTAACAAAATTCTGATCTTCAAGTAAATAACTTAAGGAACTAAAGTATTAGTTAGAAGATTTTGATTTTAAATTGCTAAAAATTCTGTTCTACAAGTAAATAACTTATAGAACAAAAGTAGTTATTTTAGGGTTTTCAATTTTAAACTATTAACAAAATACTGATCTTCATGTAAATAACTTATAGAACAAAAGTAGTTATTTTAGGGTTTTCAATTTTAAACTATTAACAAAATACTGATCTTCATGTAAATAACTTATAGAACAAAAGTAGTTATTTTAGGGTTTTCAATTTTAAACTATTAACAAAATACTGATCTTCATGTAAATAACTTATAGAACAGAAGTAGTTAATTTAGAATTTTTAATTTTAAACTATTAACAAAATGCAGATCTTCAAGTAAATAACTTATAGAACAAAAGTAGTTATTTTAGGGTTTTCAATTTCAAACTATTATAAAATTCTGATCTTCAAGTAAATAACTTAAAGAACTAAAGTATTAGTTAGAAGATTTTGACTTTACATTGCTACAAAATTCTGTTCTTCAAGTAAATAACTTATAGAACAAAAGTAGTTATTTAAGGGTTTTCAATTTTAAACTATTAACAAAATTCTGATCTTCAAGTAAATAACTTAAGGAACTAAAGTATTAGTTAGAAGATTTTGATTTTAAGTTGCTACAAAATTCTGTTCTTCAAGTAAATAACTTATAGAACAAAAGTAGTTATTTTAGAGTTTTCAATTTTAAACTATTAACAAAATTCTGATCTTCAAGTAAATAACTTATAGAACAGAAGTAGTTAATTTAGAGTTTTTAATTTTAAACTACTAACAAAATGCAGATCTTCAAGTAAATAACTTAAGGAACTAAAGTATTAGTTAGAAGATTTTGATTTTAAATTGCTACAAAATTCTGTTCTACAAGTAAATAACATATAGAACTAAAGTAGTTATTTTAGAGTTTTCAATTTTAAACTATTAACAATATTCTGATCTTCAAGTAAATAACTTATAGAACAAAAGTAGTTATTTTAGGGTTTTCAATTTTAAACTATTAACAAAATCCTGATCTTCAAGTAAATAACTTAAAGAACTAAAGTATTAGTTAAAAGATTTTTATTTTAAATTGCTACAAAATTCTGTTCTACAAGTAAATAACTTATAGAACAAAAGTAGTTATTTTAGAGTTTTCAATTTTAAACTATTAACAATATTCTGATCTTCAAGTAAATAACTTATAGAACAGAAGTAGTTATTTTAGGGTTTTTAATTTTAAACTATTAACAAAATACTGATCTTCATGTAAATAACTTATAGAACAGAAGTAGTTAATTTAGAGTTTTTAATTTTAAACTATTAACAAAATGCAGATTTTCAAGTAAATAACTTATAGAACAAAAGTAGTTATTTTAGGGTTTTCAATTTTAAACTATTAACAAAATTCTGATCTTCAAGTAAATAACTTAAGGAACTAAAGTATTAGTTAGAAGATTTTGATTTTAAATTGCTAAAAATTCTGTTCTACAAGTAAATAACTTATAGAACAAAAGTAGTTATTTTAGGGTTTTCAATTTTAAACTATTAACAATATTCTGATCTTCAAGTAAATAACTTATAGAACAAAAGTAGTTATTTTAGGGTTTTCAATTTTAAACTATTAACAAAATTCTGATCTTCAAGTAAATAACTTAAGGAACTAAAGTATTAGTTAGAAGATTTTGATTTTAAATTGCTAAAAATTCTGTTCTCCAAGTAAATAACTTATAGAACAGAAGTAGTTATTTTAGGGTTTTCAATTTTAAACTATTAACAAAATACTGATCTTCATGTAAATAACTTATAGAACAAAAGTAGTTATTTTAGGGTTTTCAATTTTAAACTATTAACAAAATACTGATCTTCATGTAAATAACTTATAGAACAAAAGTAGTTATTTTAGGGTTTTCAATTTTAAACTATTAACAAAATACTGATCTTCATGTAAATAACTTATAGAACAGAAGTAGTTAATTTAGAATTTTTAATTTTAAACTATTAACAAAATGCAGATCTTCAAGTAAATAACTTATAGAACAAAAGTAGTTCTTTTAGGGTTTTCAATTTCAAACTATTATAAAATTCTGATCTTCAAGTAAATAACTTAAAGAACTAAAGTATTAGTTAGAAGATTTTGACTTTACATTGCTACAAAATTCTGTTCTTCAAGTAAATAACTTATAGAACAAAAGTAGTTATTTAAGGGTTTTCAATTTTAAACTATTAACAAAATTCTGATCTTCAAGTAAATAACTTAAGGAACTAAAGTATTAGTTAGAAGATTTTGATTTTAAGTTGCTACAAAATTCTGTTCTTCAAGTAAATAACTTATAGAACAAAAGTAGTTATTTTAGAGTTTTCAATTTTAAACTATTAACAAAATTCTGATCTTCAAGTAAATAACTTATAGAACAGAAGTAGTTAATTTAGAGTTTTTAATTTTAAACTACTAACAAAATGCAGATCTTCAAGTAAATAACTTATAGAACAAAATTAGTTATTTTAGGGTTTTCAATTTTAAACTATTATAAAATTCTGATCTTCAAGTAAATAACTTAAAGAACTAAAGTATTAGTTAGAAGATTTTGACTTTACATTGCTACAAAATTCTGTTCTTCAAGTAAATAACTTATAGAACAAAAGTAGTTATTTTAGGGTTTTCAATTTTAAACTATTAACAAAATTCTGATCTTCAAGTAAATAACTTAAGGAACTAAAGTATTAGTTAGAAGATTTTGATTTTAAATTGCTACAAAATTCTGTTCTACAAGTAAATAACTTATAGAACTAAAGTAGTTATTTTAGAGTTTTCAATTTTAAACTATTAACAATATTCTGATCTTCAAGTAAATAACTTATAGAACAAAAGTAGTTATTTTAGGGTTTTCAATTTTAAACTATTAACAAAATTCTGATCTTCAAGTAAATAACTTAAGGAACTAAAGTATTAGTTAGAAGATTTTGATTTTAAATTGCTAAAAATTCTGTTCTACAAGTAAATAACTTATAGAACAAAAGTAGTTATTTTAGGGTTTTCAATTTAAACTATTAACAAAATACTGATCTTCAAGTAAATAACTTATAGAACAGAAGTAGTTAATTTAGAGTTTTTAATTTTAAACTATTAACAAAATGCAGATCTTCAAGTAAATAACTTATAGAACAAAAGTAGTTATTTTAGGGTTTTCAATTTTAAACTATTAACAAATTACTGATCTTCATATACTTAGCTTATAGAACAGAAGTAGTTAATTTAGAGTTTTTAATTTTAAACTATTAACAAAATGCAGATCTTCAAGTAAATATTTTATAGAACAAAAGTAGTTATTTTAGGGTTTTCAATTTTAAACTATTAACAAAATACTGATCTTCATATACTTAACTTATAGAACAGAAGTAGTTAATTTAGAGTTTTTAATTTTAAACTATTAGCAAAATTCTGATCTTCAAGTAAATAACTTAAAGAACTAAAGTATTAGTTAGAAGATTTTGATTTTACATTGCTACAAAATTCTTTTCTTCAAGTAAATAACTTATAGAACAAAAGTAGTTATTTTAGGGTTTTCAATTTTAAACTATTAAGAAAATACTTATCTTTGTAAATAACTTATAGAACAGAAGTAGTTAATTTAGAGTTTTTAAATTTAAACTATTAACAAAATGCACATCTTCAAGTAAATAACTTATAGAACAAAAGTAGTTATTTTAGGGTTTTCAATTTTAAACTATTAACAAAATTCTGATCTTCAAGTAAATAACTTAAGGAACTAAAGTATTAGTTAGAAGATTTTGATTTTAAATTGCTACAAACTTCTGTTCTACAAGTAAATAACTTATAGAACAAAAGTAGTTATTTTAGAGTTTTCAATTTTAAACTATTAACAAAATACTGATCTTCATGTAAATAACTTATAGAACAGAAGTAGTTAATTTAGAGTTTTTAATTTTAAACTATTAACAAAATGCAGATCTTCAAGTAAATAACTTATAGAACAAAAGTAGTTGTTTTAGGGTTTTCAATTTTAAACTATTAGCAAAATTCTGATCTTCAAGTAAATAACTTAAAGAACTAAAGTATTAGTGAGAAGATTTTGATTGTACATTGCTACAAAATTCTGTTCTTCAAGTAAATAACTTATAGAACAAAAGTAGTTATTTTAGGGTTTTCAATTTTAAACTATTAACAAAATTCTGATCTTCAAGTAAATAACTTAAGGAACTAAAGTATTAGTTAGAAGATTTTGATTTTAAATTGCTACAAAATTCTGTTCTACAAGTAAATATCTTATAGAACTAAAGTAGTTATTTTAGAGTTTTAAATTTTAAACTATTAACAATATTCTGATCTTCAAGTAAATAACTTATAGAACAAAAGTAGTTATTTTAGGGTTTTCAATTTTAAACTATTAACAAAATTCTGATCTTCAAGTAAATAACTTAAGGAACTAAAGTATTAGTTAGAAGATTTTGATTTTAAATTGCTACAAAATTCTGTTCTACAAGTAAATAACTTATAGAACAAAAGTAGTTATTTTAGGGTTTTCAATTTTAAACTATTAACAAAATACTGATCTTCATGTAAATAACTAATAGAACAAAAGTAGTTATTTTAGGGTTTTCAATTTTAAACTATTAACAAAATACTGATCTTCAAGTAAATAACTTATAGAACAGAAGTAGTTAATTTAGAGTTTTTAATTTTAAACTATTAACAAAATGCAGATCTTCAAGTAAATAACTTATAGAACAAAAGTAGTTATTTTAGGGTTTTCAATTTTAAACTATTAACAAAATACTGATCTTCATATACTTAACTTATAGAACAGAAGTAGTTAATTTGGAATTTTTAATTTTAAACTATTAACAAAATGCAGATCTTCAAGTAAATAACTTATAGAACAAAAGTAGTTATTTTAGGGTTTTCAATTTTAAACTATTAACAAAATACTGATCTTCAAGTAAATAACTTAAAGAACTAAAGTATTAGTTAGAAGATTTTGATTTTACATTGCTACAAAATTCTGTTCTACAAGTAAATAACTTATAGAACAAAAGTAGTTATTTTAGAGTTTTCAATTTTAAACTATTAACAATATTCTGATCTTCAAGTAAATAACTTATAGAACAGAAGTAGTTAATTTAGAGTTTTTAATTTTAAACTATTAACAAAATGCAGATCTTCAAGTAAATAACTTATAGAACAGAAGTAGTTAATTTAGAGTTTTTAATTTTAAACTATTAGCAAAATTCTGATCTTCAAGTAAATAACTTAAAGAACTAAAGTATTAGTTAGAAGATTTTGATTTTACATTGCTACAAAATTCTGTTCTTCAAGTAAATAACTTATAGAACAAAAGTAGTTATTTTAGGGTTTTCAATTTTAAACTATTAACAAAATACTGATCTTCATGTAAATAATTTATAGAACAGAAGTAGTTAATTTAGAGTTTTTAATTTTAAACTATTGTTACGACCTTTTGGTCGTGGGGGTTTTATTGTAGCTCAGATTAATCAATTAAAGTCACGACAGGAGTTTAAACAATTATAATGACGCATAATAAAACATACAATAATTACAATTAAGTCTTACCCTAAAAGGCTGAGGGAGGATTGGATCACCAACATGACGGACATAGGTTTCAGCGGTAATCCCTACTCGCACTTCACCCACGGCTGACTGCCGATTTTCCGACTTACCGCCCTTTTTGTTGTAATCCTCCCTCTTAATCTTAATTCTACTAATTATAATTCTTATTGGTTATTGTTGGATTCATATTATTGGTTTATCGATTAAGTTGATTCATCGGGGCAATGTTCCGTTTACAATTTTGATGATCAATCAATCACACAGGATATAGAATATATTTTGTTATAGTAATTATAAATTTAGTTCTATACCGTGTGATTGATTTTTACGTGACATTACCCCCTCGCCGGCAAAAGCGGCTGGCCCAAGGCGCTAAAATTGACTGATCAACAACCAGTTGAACCAATAACATTAAAAGAACAATGATAAAGCAAAACTACTACCAAATCAAACGAAAAAAAAAACATAAAATAAAAAAAATTCGGCTTACAATTGTAATTGTAAAGATAATTTATAAATAAAATATAGATATAATATGTATATGAGAACAACAAAAACAATAGTTTTTCAAAAATAAATCAATAGAAAATTAAAATTAAATATATATAATAACTAATCAAAGTTTTATAAGACAACTTATAATTGCAACAGGAAAAAAAAAATAAAATAATTCCCGACAAAACAAAAAAAATTTTTTTTACATTGAAGATATAAATCGGAAAAAACAAAAAAATTTTATTTGAAGAATTAAAATTTTGTTCCAAAAATTTTTCAGTTAGTTCAAGGGTCGTATTATCCAGGGTATATTTTTAAGCGCATAGGCCGTACTCCAGTGGTAAAATACTTCCTCATTCAGAAAAAAAAGTGTTTGTTATCAGTGCAATCAAACAATCCAAGGTAAGTATACAATAAATTATACTCACAAGATGTTTATTTAAAATTCCTTACTACGTCTCTGCAAAATATAGTTAAATGTATTATTTACTATTTATAGCGAGCGATTTGCTTATTTTGCCGTTTGCAATCTTCAATGATGATATCTAGTTACATTCATTTACGTTATAGTGGAAGCAACGATGCAATTATAGTCTGTCTCAAGATTATGTAAAAAATATAAAAATTATAACTTAGTCCTTTACAAGTATTATTAAAATTAAACAAAATTATGGAACAATATTATCGCTTGGATAGTAGGACAGTTATTGTTATTTAAAAATAATAATAAAAAAAAAATGTTCTTATTGGCAAACATTCATTCTAGTAAGTTATGTGCTAGCCCGTGCTTTTAAAAATCGTTTATCTTTAATAAAAAAAAAAACTTTTCGCATTTGTGCTAATTTTTAAACTTTTGGTCGTATTACAATAGTTATTATTCATTCGTGCTCATTTTTAATCATGTCGTCTCTATTTCAGTGTTTATTAATTTATCATTTATGTTCATTTTTAATCATTTAGGCTCTATTACAAAATTTAACTTTTTAAGCCTTATTACAATATTTGCAAATCATTCATACTTATTTTTAACTTTTTTTTTTTTTTGGGCCTTATTACAATATTTAAAAATCATTCATACTTATTTTTAACTTTTTGGCCTTATTACAATATTTATTATTCATTTGTGATCATTTTTTATTTATTTCGTATCTTTTTATTGCTCATACTAAATTAATGTGTTTACGATAATCTATGTAAGAAGTGGTGCTGATGTTTTTTGCTAGCAGTGCACTGACTTTTTGCATAAATTTCTGTTTACATTATACGAGGCCTCGTTTGCAATTTGTATGACTATAACATTACATATATTTTACATTAAACAAAATCAGTACTTTCATAATATACGTCTAACCAAATTAACTTTAATTTCACAAATACTCTGTTTTTTCACTTTATTTACTTCACTTATAATTAATTATTTGGAGCACATTTTTATTAATTGTAGCACGTTACTCTTGTTTACACTCTTGAAACCGCTTAAGTTCATTCGTTCGGAGCACATTTAATTAACTTGTTGCACGGGCGTTAGGTTTTTTCACATTATTTCTAGCAGAACGTTCATAGAATCTCCTCTCTTTAAGGTCCTAATTTCACTGGGTATGTTGATGTTATAAGTAGGCGTCTCCTTGACTCTGCTTCTTCTTTTGAAACTTCCGATTGTTACCTTTGCGTTTGATTAGGCTTCCATGTAACGGCCAGTTTGAGTTTGCCGTTTTCTTCTTAGTGCTGATTACCATGCCAAACTGCTAATGCTGACCATACCAATCCATAATTTACGCCTTGGGTTGTCATTTACCAATACAAAACAATTTCATTTTATTCCATTTGATTCCATTCCATTTAATTCCATTAGATTTTACTCCATTCCATTCGCTTTCATTCCATTCGCTTTCATTCCATTCCATTTGATTCCATTCGATTTTACTCCATTCCATTCGCTTTCATTCCACTTCATTTGATTCGATTCCATTTCCTGGACCATTTCCACTTAAGTTATCATTTGCTTGGGTAATATTGGTACGGTACATAGTTGCTTGGAAACCCATACTTATTGGAAGCTCTTCTTGATATTTGCAACGCAGCGAAATTGTTTTCCCCTTCTTACCAAAATTCGACCCCGAATTTTGACTGGAAGGGTACGCGTAGGTGCCCTTGTTCTGTCTTATAAGAAAACAAAGATTCCTTCCCAAAACAAAAATCTTAGAACATAATAATTAAAAAATATTAAGATACACAAAGAAAAAAAAATGTCCTTTAAGTTTGATATTTTACACCATATAAAAATTAAAATATTATTGAAAAATAGATAGTTATCTGGTAATATACATAAAATTAGAACCCAATAAATTAAATTTAAATTAAAGATTTAGCAAATTAAAGATTTAGCATTAGCATTTAGAAAGAATTAGCATTCCATTTAAAAAATTTTATTTGGGCAACCATAATAATTAATTTCTTAAAGTGACGGAGGTAACAAAAATTTTTTTTTTTTTTTTTTTACGAATATGTACAAACATAAGTTAGTAGAGATATTTCGATTTAGTAATTCTAAGGTAAGCGTTTATATACAGGCATCTAATTTCTAGCTTTATTTACAGCAAAAATACAATACTTGAGCTGAAAATTTATACACGGGGTTTTGTATTTCGTAAAATTTGTGAAACGGTAATACTTCCTTTATTGGAAGTAAATAGTAAGTATTAGTATTAGTTAGTTCCCTTGGTTCGTCGGGGTAACGTTATTATTCGACATGTTTTCACTTTGGAAGCTATGGCAGATGGTGGTCCACTGGGGCCGACAATGGGTACACCCGTGCGAGGATTATATAGATCCAAGGGCCGACTGGCCCGAGACCTATAATGGTCTCTTAATAGAAGACTTGGAATTGGACGCAGGGGGGTATTTGGTGATACCCCCTTATCCGGACGTAGGGTCGGAATACGAGGTCTGGCACGTATAAGGTGAGTTTCAAATTTTAGCTTCGTAACATATATGTTTCATTAATTTTAAAAGAAGGTTAGAAAAAACGTGACTTAAGTGGGATTAATTACACACGGATAATGGGAGAATTTTAGTTATGCTAAGTTCGGGCTTCGGGGGTCCAGGGTTCGAAATAAGGTAAAATCCTACTAACATGAATAACGTCTTTTTTAGCATTAGCATTTTTACCTTTAATAACCTCATAATCGACCTCACCAATTTTTTTTGAAATATAATACGGTCCGAACCAACGTAGTAATAATTTCTCGCTACGTCCGACTTTTCTAATTGGGGTAAATACTTTTACTACGTCCCCTACATTGAATTCTAATTTACGGTGTTTTTTGTCATAGTAGCTTTTGTCTGTAGTTTGGCGATTTTTTATATTTTCTACAGCTAAACTTCTGGCATTTAAAAGACGGTCTCGGGTTTCGTCAACGGATTCACTATTGACGGGGAGGGCCAGGCTAGCTTCTGTGGGAAGCAAAGGTTCCCTTCCATAAACTAACATAAATGGGGAAAATTTTGTGGTGTCTTGGATTGCGGTGTTAAAAGCGAATGTCACGTGGGGTAGGAATTTATCCCAATCGGTCTGATCTTTATTTGTGTAGATGGCTAACATGTCGGCTACAGTTTTATTGAATCGCTCTGTAAGGCCGTTACACTGTGGGTGGTACGCGGTAGTAAATTTGTTGTTAGTACCCATAATTTTAAGTAACTCAGTTACCATTTCCGACATAAAAACTTTACCGCGATCGCTTAATAAGATTTTTGGTGAACCATGTTTGCAAATGATGTTTTCTAAGATGAATTGTGCCACGTTTTTAGCTCTACCGTTTGTTAACGCTTTAGTTTCGACCCAGCGTGTAGCGTAATCCGTAGCTACTATTATCATTGTTTTGCCACCGGAGCTTTTTCGAAAAGGTCCCAACAAATCTATACCTACTTTTTCGAAAGGTAATCCCACAGAAATGGGTTGTAGTAGCCCGCCAGGTTTTACGTTGGCTCTGCCCTTTCTCGCTTGACATTCAGGGCAACCTCTTACAAATTTTTCAACGTCTCGTTGTAGTCCTTCCCAATAAAATCTACTTTTAATTTTTCCTAAAGTTTTAGCAATTCCTAAATGACCCGCTAAAGGTTCGCTATGAAAACCATGTAAAATTTCAAAAACTAAATTCGAAGGTATCACTAATAAATTTGGGGCGCCGCTGACATGGGCATTTTTTTTGAATAAAACTCCATCGATTAATAAGAAATTCTTTGCGCGTCTCCTAAGTCCAATTTTGATTTTTGAGTCGTCCGGATTTTGCACTGCCGCTATAAGTTCTGAAATCTTGCAATCTTGACGTTGTAAATTTTCTAAATCTTGTGATTCTAAAATAAAAGTAGGGATTTCTATTGAATTTTCTTCGTCCTTAGCGTTTCCGAGGGTAGCAGGGTTTCTTGATAAACATTCAGCATCCTGATGCGTTTTTCCACTTTTATATTTAATCTGGTAATCAAATTCGGATAGTTTGATAGCCCAGCGTGCAAGTTTACCGGTTGCTTCACGGATTGACGAAATGTAACAGAGCGCGTGATGGTCGGTAGTAATTTCGATTGGTTTTCCATAAATCATATGACGGAAATATTGTAAACTCCAAATTACCGCTAATGCTTCTAATTCCGAAATTGAGTAGTTTTTTTCTGCCTTTGTTAATGATCTACTCGCGTACGCGATGGGGTGCATCTGCTCATCAGAGCCCTTTTGTAATAAGATACTGCCTAAACCTTGGGAACTCGCATCAGTTCTTAATTCACAACCTAAATTTGAGTCAAAATGTTTTAATAATGGTGCGGAAACTAATTTATTTTTTAATTGGTTGAACGCAATTTGTTGAGGTTCTTCCCATTTGAAACCTTGTTTAGTTGTAACCTCATACAGAGGGCGGGCGATTTTTGCGAAATTTTCTATAAATTTTCTATAATAATTACATAAACCGAGAAAGCTTTGAGTTGTTTTTATGTTACAGGGTGTTGTGAAATTTTGGATTGCTTTTAATTTGCTATCGTCAGGACCAATGCCAGCTTCATTTATAAGGTGTCCTAGAACTTTAACTTCCCTCTCTACATAACAACATTTATTAGGTTTTAATGTTAGTCCAGCATCCCTTAAACGTTGAAAAACTTTACGTAAACTTGTCAGGTGTTCCTCAAAAGTCTTAGAAAAAACTAAGATATCATCTAGATAGACCATGACCTCAGTCCATTTCATACCTTCAAAGATTCTGTCTGCCAAATCCTGAAAGGTTGCAGGGGCGTTACAAAGACCGAACGGTAAAACGTTAAATTCGTAAAGACCAAAATTAGGCGCTACAAATGCTGTATATTCTTTTGATTTTTCCTCTAAACCTATTTGCCAGTAACCGCTAAACAAATCAAGGGATGTGAAAAATTTAGCTCCATTTAAATAAATTAGTATGTCGTCAATATTTGGTAGGGGGTAACTCCATTTTTTTGTACATGAATTTAGTTTCCGATAGTCTACGCAAAAACGTTTTGTTTTATCTTTTTTATCTACCAAAATTATAGGACTACTCCAAGGCGAACGAGAGTGTCTTATTATACCCGCCTCTAACATCTCCTGAATTTGTTTATCGATTACCTCTCTTTCAACAGCCGAGACCCGATAAGGTTTTGATTTAATTGGGGTAGCACCCTGAACATCTATTTCATGGCTTACTAAGTTGGTGAAACCCATTTGATTTGTACTTTTTGAGAAAATGTCTTCGAATTCTAAAAGTAGGTTTTGCATTTGTAGTGTTTGTTCATCTGTAAGATTGTTATTTATAAGGTGGTCATCGAGTTCTATTTTGTCTTTTAATTTTATTCCGTACTGTAATTTTTCCTCAAAAGAAGGAATTATTAGAAAGCTATTTATTTCATGTGCTGTTTCGAGGAAACCCAAAGTGGTTCCCTCGAATAATTTTAAGGGTAGTTTTGAGTTCCGAATTAAGTTAATTGTAAATAAAAGGCCATTTTCAAATTTTAGACGTGACGTGAAAGCTAGTTTATTTTTTGTTAAGAAGATGTCATGAGGTTTAAAGAAGTTTGGCGACAAGTTTTCATCTTGGCACTCTAAAATTAGGGAAATTTTGGTGATTACGCCCGGATTAATTTGATAGTCTTTTAATAACTTTAACTTAAATTTCGTACAATTGGGAATGTTAACATCTTGACTTAGAACATTTAAATTTGCCAAGTTATCAGCTGTGTTTGATAAATTTGCCGTCGTTGGCAAAGTTGGTTGGTATGTTTCCACCGGTAAAGTGCAAAGATCGTATTGTACTGGAACGAGGTCAACGTTTTCAATTTCATCTTTAGTGTTGTTGAATTGCACCGGGGTATCTAGGGGGAAGGGCTGAGGGGTAATTTTTTCAATTGAATTAGGAATATTATTGACTTCAAAACTTGACGGGTTTTTCGGTATTAATTGGGTATTATCAATTTCCAAATAATCGTTCGGGATTAAATTGTTCATCAAACTTGAATTTAATTGATTATTTACCATAAGATTACTATGGGTTTGGGTTGATTTTTCTAACTTAGAATCGTCGTTCAAGTTAGTCGCACCGACGATATCCGGTTTATTTATAAAATGTGTATCAGGTGGTTTACGACGCGGCACTTTATTGTTTCGATTAATTTTTTCTTTATTTACAAAATCGTTATTAAAATTAAACAGGGGGAGGGGTTTGTTATACTTGTTAAATTTAAGGGAAATTAATTCGTTATTTTTCTTAAGGTCTATGGTACCGTTTTCGTAATTGATTATTGTTTTAAATTCGTTCATAAAATTCGTTCCTATAAGCAAAGGTTTAGGGGATTTTTCTACGACTAAAGCATTAATATAAAAAATATGGTTGTCTAATTCTAATCTAACTTTACTAACTCCATTTACCGGGACTAGGTGATTTCCGCTAGTTTTAATTATGTAATTTGTCGAATTATAATTTATATTATCTATAAACTCGCGGGCAATAATGTTATAACTAGAACCGGTATCGAATACTATTTCTACCTTACTACAAGAATAATTTATATTACCATTTATAATTAAAATATTAGTTTGTGTCTCGGACCCGTCGTTTAAAAATTGATAAGAGGCGATGCTGTGGGTCCATCTCATCGCCCTCCGGCGTTTGGGGCATTCGAGGTTCTATTGGAATTATTATTCCCGTAAAAGGGACTACCATTTCCGCGTCCTTGATTTTGAAAGTTTCGCCCATAGTTAGAATAATTAAAATTTCCAGTGGAATTATTAGTAGGGTGAAAACCTGCGTTGTTATTAAAATTAGGTCCTTTGTAATCGTAACCCCTAGCACCAAAATTTTGCGTGAATGTATTTCCTAAGCCTTGATTATTTCTAAAATTGTAAAAATTTGAATGAAATTCGCCACGGTTGTGCGTATTATTGTACCCTTGAAAATTTTGTCCCCCTGAATTTTGAAGGTTAGGACGCATAGGGGGTCGACTATTGGGATTGAATTGCGAATTGGTATTTGAAGTATTCTGGTTTCCCTGATTGAACCAGCACGTGGAAGTATAGTGTCCAAGTACGTTACACTGACTACAAAAAGGGCGATTTGTTCGTCTCTGGGGAAAATTATTGATATTTGGTCCGTTTGTTCGGGTCAATATCGATTGGAAATTTGAAGTATTTTTTGGAAGGTCCGGTTTGGTAGATTCCAAACTAAGTAAGGAAGGTAACTGATTTAAATTACCCACAGCAGATCTTTCTTCAAAATCACTAAGGCGTTGGACCAATTTTTCAACATCATCTACTGACATTCCTGCCGATCTCAACGTGCAATACATTTGTAAAAATTTTGGTTGTAATCCGTTTTCGAAATAATCTATAAAATCTTCATTACTCATATTGGGGTTATAATTTTCAGCCAAAGTAACTAAATCGTAAAAATAATTTTTTATATTTTCCGACGGTTGTTGCTTTCTATTGATTAGTTTAATTCTAGCTATTCTGACGCAAGCTTCTCCCCCAAATTTAGAAGTGAAATCCTTTTTTACATCGGCCCAAGTCTTACTAACATTTGCAGGGTCTTCCATATATTTATTATACCAAATGTTACTTGCCCCCTCTAAAAAACTGCCCAAAAATTTGATTTTATAATTGTTAGTCCAACCATTTGCTAAGCAAGTACGTTCAAAAGAATTCAAAAAGTTAACAACATTACTATTAGCTGGATCAAAAACAGTAGGAGACACAAATTTAGGTAATCTTGGTGACTGCAAAGTAACATTAGCCTCTTGGACCGTACAATTTAAGTCGCTCGCCATTTTGTCGATTAAGTTTGGGTTAAAAACAACGTCCGTTAATTTTTCACGAAGAACTAATTTATGTTTTTGAATAACTGTTAAGGGTTCATTATCCTCAGTAAAAGAATCTGAATGTAAAAGATTATGGGAGTCTGAAATTTCGGAACTCCTTGGCGGGCTTCTTACAATCTTAGAACTTTTATCAAAAGGGTTCGTGGTATTTCCAATATCTTGACAATCATCTTCTAAATTTTGAACACAATTATTAATCGTACTCTGAAAATCAGGATGAAACTGCTCGCTAGTAATAACCGTATTATTTAGTGTTGAATTATCAAGATTTTCTGTTGTCTCATCACTATCGGTTGTAATTATAAATTTTAATTTTGATTGGGCCCTTGTAAGGGGTTTATTAGGCATTAACTTTAAATATTTAGAATTACTACAAGAAAAAATAATACTAAGAGAGGTTGATAACTAACAATTAATTTTGTTTTAGCAAGTGTGGCGTAATTGAATTCCAAAACTAAGAGAAGAATACTTTCCAAATAAAGTCATAAATGGGAGAAGAAAAACTAATTGAATACAAATTTTGGGTGAAGTCAAATATCTAAATAAGAATGTACATAAGATTTTTTTTTTTTTAAAAATTTAAAAATTTTGAAAAATTTTAAAACTAATTTTTAGAAAAAATAAAATTTATTTGGAAAGCATAGAGTGATTTATTGAACTAACCATTTACTTTTAAAATTAACAAACAAATTATGACAATAGTTGGAAAAAAATTTGACCTAACATGAACTTCCTTTAACTTTACATGAACTAGCCTAGTAAGTACAAAGTTTATATTTTTGAAAGAAACTGCATAATGAGAGAAAAAAAATTATTATAAGTGCATTTGAGAAGTATTTAAATGAAATTTATTAATAACTTATTTAAACAACATTTTTAAACGCGTTGGCCATATTTCAAAAACGTAAATTTTAGCCAATTTCCTAAAACACAAATATTTATATGGGACATATAACACCACGTAAGTTACACTCTTGTAGGTACCTTGAACATAATTTTAGTGGATCCCCATGACAGTCTCATCACAGGAATTTAATGCGTGCATTTAGACTTGTTGCAACCACCAAAATAAGCTCGGCACGCTCCACCACATGTTACGACCTTTTGGTCGTGGGGGTTTTATTGTAGCTCAGATTAATCAATTAAAGTCACGACAGGAGTTTAAACAATTATAATGACGCATAATAAAACATACAATAATTACAATTAAGTCTTACCCTAAAAGGCTGAGGGAGGATTGGATCACCAACATGACGGACATAGGTTTCAGCGGTAATCCCTACTCGCACTTCACCCACGGCTGACTGCCGATTTTCCGACTTACCGCCCTTTTTGTTGTAATCCTCCCTCTTAATCTTAATTCTACTAATTATAATTCTTATTGGTTATTGTTGGATTCATATTATTGGTTTATCGATTAAGTTGATTCATCGGGGCAATGTTCCGTTTACAATTTTGATGATCAATCAATCACACAGGATATAGAATATATTTTGTTATAGTAATTATAAATTTAGTTCTATACCGTGTGATTGATTTTTACGTGACACTATTAACAAAATGCAGATCTTCAAGTAAATAACTTATAGAACAAAAGTAGTTATTTTAGGGTTTTCAATTTTAAACTATTAACAAAATTCTGATCTTCAAGTAAATAACTTAAGGAACTAAAGTATTAGTTAGGAGATTTTGATTTTAAATTGCTACAAAATTCTGTTCTACAAGTAAATAACTTATAGAACAAAAGTAGTTATTTTAGAGTTTTCAATTTTAAACTATTAACAATATTCTGATCTTCAAGTAAATAACTTATAGAACAGAAGTAGTTATTTTAGGGTTTTCAATTTTAAACTATTAACAAAATACTGATCTTCATGTAAATAACTTATAGAACAGAAGTAGTTAATTAAGAGTTTTTAATTTTAAACTATTAACAAAATGCAGATCTTCAAGTAAATAACTTATAGAACAAAAGTAGTTATTTTAGGGTTTTCAATTTTAAACTATTAGCAAAATTCTGATCTTCAAGTAAATAACTTATAGAACAGAAGTAGTTAATTTAGAGTTTTTAATTTTAAACTATTAACAAAATGCAGATCTTCAAGTAAATAACTTATAGAACAAAAGTAGTTATTTTAGGGTTTTCAATTTTAAACTATTAACAAAATACTGATCTTCATATACTTAACTTATAGAACAGAAGTATTTAATTTAGAGTTTTTAATTTTAAACTATTAACAAAATGCAGATCTTCAAGTAAATAACTTATAGAACAAAAGTAGTTATTTTAGGGTTTTCAATTTTAAACTATTAGCAAAATTCTGATCTTCAAGTAAATAACTTAAAGAACTAAAGTATTAGTTAGAAGATTTTGATTTTACATTGCTACAAAATTCTGTTCTTCAAGTAAATAACTTATAGAACAAAAGTAGTTATTTTAGGGTTTTCAATTTTAAACTATTAACAAAATTCTGATCTTTAAGTAAATAACTTACGGAACTAAAGTATTAGTTAGAAGATTTTGATTTTAAATTGCTACAAAATTCTGTTCTACAAGTAAATAACTTATAGAACAAAAGTAGTTATTTTAGAGTTTTCAATTTTAAACTATTAACAATATTCTGATCTTCATCTATATAACTTATAGAACAGAAGTAGTTATTTTAGGGTTTTCAATTTTAAACTATTAACAAAATACTGATCTTCATGTAAATAACTTATAGAACAGAAGTAGTTATTTTAGGGTTTTCAATTTTAAACTATTAGCAAAATTCTGATCTTCAAGTAAATAACTTAAAGAACTAAAGTATTAGTTAGAAGATTTTGATTTTACATTGCTACAAAATTCTGTTCTTCAAGTAAATAACTTATAGAACAAAAGTAGTTATTTTAGGGTTTTCAATTTTAAACTATTAACAAAATACTGATCTTCATGTAAATAACTTATAGAACAGAAGTAGTTAATTTAGAATTTTTAATTTTAAACTCTTAACAAAATGCAGATCTTCAAGTAAATAACTTATAGAACAAAAGTAGTTATTTTAGGGTTTTCAATTTTAAACTATTATAAAATTCTGATCTTCAAGTAAATAACTTAAAGAACTAAAGTATTAGTTAGAAGATTTTGACTTTACATTGCTACAAAATTCTGTTCTTCAAGTAAATAACTTATAGAACAAAAGTAGTTATTTTAGGGTTTTCAATTTTAAACTATTAACAAAATTCTGATCTTCAAGTAAATAACTTAAGGAACTAAAGTATTAGTTAGAAGATTTTGATTTTAAGTTGTTACAAAATTCTGTTCTTCAAGTAAATAACTTATAGAACAAAAGTAGTTATTTTAGAGTTTTCAATTTTAAACTATTAACAAAATTCTGATCTTCAAGTAAATAACTTATAGAACAGAAGTAGTTAATTTAGAGTTTTTAATTTTAAACTACTAACAAAATGCAGATCTTCAAGTAAATAACTTATAGAACAAAAGTAGTTATTTTAGGGTTTTCAATTTTAAACTATTAGCAAAATTCTGATCTTCAAGTAAATAACTTAAAGAACTAAAGTATTAGTTAGAAGATTTTGATTTTACATTGCTACAAAATTCTGTTCTTCAAGTAAATAACTTATAGAACAAAAGTAGTTATTTTAGGGTTTTCAATTTTAAACTATTAACAAAATACTGATCTTCATGTAAATAACTTATAGAACAGAAGTAGTTAATTTAGAATTTTTAATTTTAAACTATTAACAAAATGCAGATCTTGAAGTAAATAACTTTTAGAACAAAAGTAGTTATTTTAGGGTTTTCAATTTTAAACTATTATAAAATTCTGATCATCAAGTAAATAACTTAAAGAACTAAAGTATTAGTTAGAAGATTTTGACTTTACATTGCTACAAAATTCTGTTCTTCAAGTAAATAACTTATAGAACAAAAGTAGTTATTTAAGGGTTTTCAATTTTAAACTATTAACAAAATTCTGATCTTCAAGTAAATAACTTAAGGAACTAAAGTATTAGTTAGAAGATTTTGATTTTAAGTTGCTACAAAATTCTGTTCTTCAAGTAAATAACTTATAGAACAAAAGTAGTTATTTTAGGGTTTTCAATTTTAAACTATTAACAAAATTCTGATCTTCAAGTAAATAACTTAAGGAACTAAAGTATTAGTTAGAATATTTTGATTTTAAATTGCTACAAAATTCTGTTCTACAAGTAAATAACTTATAGAACTAAAGTAGTTATTTTAGAGTTTTCCATTTTAAACTATTAACAATATTCTGATCTTCAAGTAAATAACTTATAGAACAAAAGTAGTTATTTTAGGGTTTTCAATTTTAAACTATTAACAAAATTCTGATCTTCAAGTAAATAACTTAAGGAACTAAAGTATTAGTTAGAAGATTTTGATTTTAAATTGCTACAAAATTCTGTTCTACAAGTAAATAACTTATAGAACAAAAGTAGTTATTTTAGGGTTTTCAATTTTAAACTATTAACAAAATACTGATCTTTAAGTAAATAACTTATAGAACAGAAGTAGTTAATTTAGAGTTTTTAATTTTAAACTATTAACAAAATGCAGATCTTCAAGTAATAAACTTATAGAACAAAAGTAGTTATTTTAGGGTTTTCAATTTTAAACTATTAACAAAATCCTGATCTTCAAGTAAATAACTTAAGGAACTAAAGTATTAGTTAGAAGATTTTGATTTTAAATTGCTACAAAATTCTGTTCTACAAGTAAATAACATATAGAACTAAAGTAGTTATTATAGAGTTTTCAATTTTAAACTATTAACAATATTCTGATCTTCAAGTAAATAACTTATAGAACAAAAGTAATTATTTTAGGGTTTTCAATTTTAAACTATTAACAAAATACTGATCTTCATGTAAATAACATATAGAACAGAAGTAGTTAATTTAGAGTTTTTAAATATAAACTATTAACAAAATGCAGATCTTCAAGTAAATAACTTATAGAACAAAAGTAGTTATTTTAGGGTTTTCAATTTTAAACTATTAACAAAATCCTGATCTTCTAGTAAATAACTTAAAGAACTAAAGTATTAGTTAGAAGATTTTGATTTTAAATTGCTACAAAATTCTGTTCTACAAGTAAATAACTTATAGAACAAAAGTAGTTATTTTAGAGTTTTCAATTTTAAACTATTAACAATATTCTGATCTTCAAGTAAATAACTTATAGAACAGAAGTAGTTATTTTAGGGTTTTCAATTTTAAACTATTAACAAAATACTGATCTTCATGTAAATAACTTATAGAACAGAAGTAGTTAATGTAGAGGTTTTTAATTTTAAACTATTAACAAAATGCAGATCTTCAAGTAAATAACTTATAGAACAAAAGTAGTTATTTTAGGGTTTTCAATTTTAAACTATTAGCAAAATTCTGATCTTCATGTAAATAACTTAAAGAACTAAAGTATTAGTTAGAAGATTTTGATTTTACATTGCTACAAAATTCTGTTCTTCAAGTAAATAACTTATAGAACAAAAGTAGTTATTTTAGGGTTTTCAATTTTAAACTATTAACAAAATACTGATCTTCATGTAAATAACTTATAGAACAGAAGTAGTTAATTTAGAATTTTTAATTTTAAACTATTAACAAAATGCAGATCTTCAAGTAAATAACTTATAGAACAAAAGTAGTTATTTTAGGGTTTTCAATTTTAAACTATTATAAAATTCTGATCTTCAAGTAAATAACTTAAAGAACTAAAGTATTAGTTAGAAGATTTTGACTTTACATTGCTACAAAATTCTGTTCTTCAAGTAAATAACTTATAGAGCAAAAGTAGTTATTTTAGGGTTTTCAATTTTAAACTATTAACAAAATTCTGATCTTCAAGTAAATAACTTAAGGAACTAAAGTATTAGTTAGAAGATTTTGATTTTAAATTGCTACAAAATTCTGTTCTACAAGTAAATAACTTATAGAACAAAAGTAGTTATTTTAGAGTTTTTAATTTTAAACTATTAACAAAATGCAGATCTTCAAGTAAATAACTTATAGAAGAAAAGTAGTTATTTTAGGGTTTTCAATTTTAAACTATTAACAAAATACTGATCTTCATGTAAATAACTTATAGAACATAAGTAGTTAATTTAGAGTTTTTAAATTTAAACTATTAACAAAATGCAGATCTTCAAGTAAATAACTTATAGAACAAAAGTAGTTATTTTAGGGTTTTCAATTATAAACTATTAACAAAATCCTGATCTTCAAGTAAATAACTTAAGGAACTAAAGTATTAGTTAGAAGATTTTGATTTTAAATTGCTACAAAATTCTGTTCTACAAGTAAATAACATATAGAACTAAAGTAGTTATTTTAGAGTTTTCAATTTTAAACTATTAACAATATTCTGATCTTCAAGTAAATAACTTATAGAACAAAAGTAGTCATTTTAGGGTTTTCAATTTTAAACTATTAACAAAATACTGATCTTCATGTAAATAACTTATAGAACAGAAGTAGTTAATTTAGAGTTTTTAAATTTAAACTATTAACAAAATGCAGATCTTCAAGTAAATAACTTATAGAACAAAAGTAGTTATTTTAGGGTTTTCAATTTTAAACTATTAACAAAATGCAGATCTTCAAGTAAATAACTTGGAGAACAAAAGTAGTTATTTTAGGGTTTTTAATTTCAAACTATTAGCAAAATTCTGATCTTTAAGTAAATAACTTAAAGAACTAAAGTATTAGTTAGAAGATTTTGATTTTACATTGCTACAAAATTCTGTTCTTCAAGTAAATAACTTATAGAACAAAAGTAGTTATTTTAGGGTTTTCAATTTTAAACTATTAACAAAATACTGATCTTCATGTAAATAACTTATAGAACAGAAGTAGTTAATTTAGAATTTTTAATTTTAAACTATTAACAAAATGCAGATCTTCAAGTAAATAACTTATAGAACAAAAGTAGTTATTTTAGGGTTTTCAATTTTAAACTATTATAAAATTCTGATCATCAAGTAAATAACTTAAAGAACTAAAGTATTAGTTAGAAGATTTTGACTTTACATTGCTACAAAATTCTGTTCTTCAAGTAAATAACTTATAGAACAAAAGTAGTTATTTTAGGGTTTTCAATTTTAAACTATTAACAAAATTCTGATCTTCAAGTAAATAACTTAAGGAACTAAAGTATTAGTTAGAAGATTTTGATTTTACATTGCTACAAAATTCTGTTCTTCAAGTAAATAACTTATAGAACAAAAGTAGATATTTTAGGGTTTTCAATTTTAAACTATTAACAAAATTCTGATCTTCAAGTAAATAACTTAAGGAACTAAAGTATTAGTTAGAAGATTTTGATTTTAAATTGCTACAAAATTCTGTTCTACAAGTAAATAACTTATAGAACAAAAGTAGTTATTTTAGAGTTTTCAATTTTAAACTATTAACAATATTCTGATCTTCAAGTAAATAACTTATAGAACAGAAGTAGTTATTTTAGGGTTTTCAATTTTAAACTATTAACAAAATACTGATCTTCATGTAAATAACTTATAGAACAGAAGTAGTTAATTTAGAGTTTTTAATTTTAAACTATTAACAAAATGCAGATCTTCAAATAAATAACTTATAGAATAAAAGTAGTTATTTTAGGGTTTTCAATTTTAAACTATTAACAAAATTCTGATCTTCAAGTAAATAACTTAAGGAACTAAAGTATTAGTTAGAAGATTTTGATTTTAAGTTGCTACAAAATTCTGTTCTTCAAGTAAATAACTTATAGAACAAAAGTAGTTATTTTAGAGTTTTCAATTTTAAACTATTATCAAAATTCTGATCTTCAAGTAAATAACTTATAGAACAGAAGTAGTTAATTTAGAGTTTTTAATTTTAAACTACTAACAAAATGCAGATCTTCAAGTAAATAACTTATAGAACAAAATTAGTTATTTTAGGGTTTTCAATTTTAAACTATTATAAAATTCTGATCTTCAAGTAAATAACTTAAAGAACTAAAGTATTAGTTAGAAGATTTTGACTTTACATTGCCACAAAATTCTGTTCTTCAAGTAAATAACTTATAGAACAAAAGTAGTTATTTTAGGGTTTTCAATTTTAAACTATTAACAAAATTCTGATCTTCAAGTAAATAACTTAAGGAACTAAAGTATTAGTTAGAATATTTTGATTTTAAATTGCTACAAAATTCTGTTCTACAAGTAAATAACTTATAGAACTAAAGTAGTTATTTTAGAGTTTTCAATTTTAAACTATTAACAATATTCTGATCTTCAAGTAAATAACTTATAGAACAAAAGTAGTTATTTTAGGGTTTTCAATTTTAAACTATTAACAAAATTCTGATCTTCAAGTAAATAACTTAAGGAACTAAAGTATTAGTTAGAAGATTTTGATTTTAAATTGCTACAAAATTCTGTTCTACAAGTAAATAACTTATAGAACAAAAGTAGTTATTTTAGGGTTTTCAATTTTAAACTATTAACAAAATACTGATCTTCATGTAAATAACTTATAGAACAAAAGTAGTTATTTTAGGGTTTTCAATTTTAAACTATTAACAAAATACTGATCTTTAAGTAAATAACTTATAGAACAGAAGTAGTTAATTTAGAGTTTTTAATTTTAAACTATTAACAAAATGCAGATCTTCAAGTAATAAACTTATAGAACAAAAGTAGTTATTTTAGGGTTTTCAATTTTAAACTATTAACAAATTACTGATCTTCATATACTTAACTTATAGAACAGAAGTAGTTAATTTAGAGTTTTTAATTTTAAACTATTAACAAAATGCATATATTCAAGTAAATAACTTATAGAACAAAAGTAGTTATTTTAGGGTTTTCAATTTTAAACTATTAACAAAATCCTGATCTTCAAGTAAATAACTTAAGGAACTAAAGTATTAGTTAGAAGATTTTGATTTTAAATTGCTACAAAATTCTGTTCTACAAGTAAATAACATATAGAACTAAAGTAGTTATTATAGAGTTTTCAATTTTAAACTATTAACAATATTCTGATCATCAAGTAAATAACTTATAGAACAAAAGTAATTATTTTAGGGTTTTCAATTTTAAACTATTAACAAAATACTGATCTTCATGTAAATAACATATAGAACAGAAGTAGTTAATTTAGAATTTTTAAATTTAAACTATTAACAAAATGCAGATCTTCAAGTAAATAACTTATAGAACAAAAGTAGCTATTTTAGGGTTTTCAATTTTAAACTATTAACAAAATCCTGATCTTCTAGTAAATAACTTAAAGAACTAAAGTATTAGTTAGAAGATTTTGATTTTAAATTGCTACAAAATTCTGTTCTACAAGTAAATAACTTATAGAACAAAAGTAGTTATTTTAGAGTTTTCAATTTTAAACTATTAACAATATTCTGATCTTCAAGTAAATAACTTATAGAACAGAAGTAGTTATTTTAGGGTTTTCAATTTTAAACTATTAACAAAATACTGATCTTCATGTAAATAACTTATAGAACAGAAGTAGTTAATTTAGAGTTTTTAATTTTAAACTATTAACAAAATGCAGATCTTCAAGTAAATAACTTATAGAACAAAAGTAGTTATTTTAGGGTTTTCAATTTTAAACTATTAGCAAAATTCTGATCTTCAAGTAAATAACTTAAAGAACTAAAGTATTAGTTAGAAGATTTTGATTTTACATTGCTACAAAATTCTGTTCTTCAAGTAAATAACTTATAGAACAAAAGTAGTTATTTTAGGGTTTTCCATTTTAAACTATTAACAAAATACTGATCTTCATGTAAATAACTTATAGAACAGAAGTAGTTAATTTAGAATTTTTAATTTTAAACTATTAACAAAATGCAGATCTTCAAGTAAATAACTTATAGAACAAAAGTAGTTATTTTAGGGTTTTCAATTTTAAACTATTATAAAATTCTGATCTTCAAGTAAATAACTTAAAGAACTAAAGTATTAGTTAGAAGATTTTGACTTTACATTGCTACAAAATTCTGTTCTTCAAGTAAATAACTTATAGAACAAAAGTAGTTATTTTAGGGTTTTCAATTTTAAACTATTAACAAAATTCTGATCTTCAAGTAAATAACTTAAGGAACTAAAGTATTAGTTAGAAGATTTTGATTTTAAATTGCTACAAAATTCTGTTCTACAAGTAAATAACTTATAGAACAAAAGTAATTATTTTAGAGTTTTTAATTTTAAACTATTAACAAAATGCAGATCTTCAAGTAAATAACTTATAGAAGAAAAGTAGTTATTTTAGGGTTTTCAATTTTAAACTATTAACAAAATACTGATCTTCATGTAAATAACTTATAGAACATAAGTAGTTAATTTAGAGTTTTTAAATTTAAACTATTAACAAAATGCAGATCTTCAAGTAAATAACTTATAGAACAAAAGTAGTTATTTTAGGGTTTTCAATTTTAAACTATTAACAAAATCCTGATCTTCAAGTAAATAACTTAAGGAACTAAAGTATTAGTTAGAAGATTTTGATTTTAAATTGCTACAAAATTCTGTTCTACAAGTAAATAACATATAGAACTAAAGTAGTTATTTTAGAGTTTTCAATTTTAAACTATTAACAATATTCTGATCTTCAAGTAAATAACTTATAGAACAAAAGTAGTCATTTTAGGGTTTTCAATTTTAAACTATTAACAAAATACTGATCTTCATGTAAATAACTTATAGAACAGAAGTAGTTAATTTAGAGTTTTTAAATTTAAACTATTAACAAAATGCAGATCTTCAAGTAAATAACTTATAGAACAAAAGTAGTTATTTTAGGGTTTTCAATTTTAAACTATTAACAAAATGCAGATCTTCAAGTAAATAACTTATAGAACAAAAGTAGTTATTTTAGGGTTTTTAATTTTAAACTATTAGCAAAATTCTGATCTTTAAGTAAATAACTTAAAGAACTAAAGTATTAGTTAGAAGATTTTGATTTTACATTGCTACAAAATTCTGTTCTTCAAGTAAATAACTTATAGAACAAAAGTAGTTATTTTAGGGTTTTCAATTTTAAACTATTAACAAAATACTGATCTTCATGTAAATAACTTATAGAACAGAAGTAGTTAATTTAGAATTTTTAATTTTAAACTATTAACAAAATGCAGATCTTCAAGTAAATAACTTATAGAACAAAAGTAGTTATTTTAGGGTTTTCAATTTTAAACTATTATAAAATTCTGATCATCAAGTAAATAACTTAAAGAACTAAAGTATTAGTTAGAAGATTTTGACTTTACATTGCTACAAAATTCTGTTCTTCAAGTAAATAACTTATAGAACAAAAGTAGTTATTTTAGGGTTTTCAATTTTAAACTATTAACAAAATTCTGATCTTCAAGTAAATAACTTAAGGAACTAAAGTATTAGTTAGAAGATTTAGATTTTACATTGCTACAAAATTCTGTTCTTCAAGTAAATAACTTATAGAACAAAAGTAGTTATTTTAGGGTTTTCAATTTTAAACTATTAACAAAATTCTGATCTTCAAGTAAATAACTTAAGGAACTAAAGTATTAGTTAGAAGATTTTGATTTTAAATTGCTACAAAATTCTGTTCTACAAGTAAATAACTTATAGAACAAAAGTAGTTATTTTAGAGTTTTCAATTTTAAACTATTAACAATATTCTGATCTTCAAGTAAATAACTTATAGAACAGAAGTAGTTATTTTAGGGTTTTCAATTTTAAACTATTAACAAAATACTGATCTTCATGTAAATAACTTATAGAACAGAAGTAGTTAATTTAGAGTTTTTAATTTTAAACTATTAACAAAATGCAGATCTTCAAGTAAATAACTTATAGAACAAAAGTAGTTATTTTAGGGTTTTCAATTTTAAACTATTAGCAAAATTCTGATCTTCAAGTAAATAACTTAAAGAACTAAAGTATTAGTTAGAAGATTTTGATTTTACATTGCTACAAAATTCTGTTCTTCAAGTAAATAACTTATAGAACAAAAGTAGTTATTTTAGGGTTTTCAATTTTAAACTATTAACAAAATACTGATCTTCATGTAAATAACTTATAGAACAGAAGTAGTTAATTTAGAATTTTTAATTTTAAACTATTAACAAAATGCAGATCTTCAAGTAAATAACTTATAGAACAAAAGTAGTTATTTTAGGGTTTTCAATTTTAAACTATTATAAAATTCTGATCTTCAAGTAAATAACTTAAAGAACTAAAGTATTAGTTAGAAGATTTTGACTTTACATTGCTACAAAATTCTGTTCTTCAAGTAAATAACTTATAGAACAAAAGTAGTTATTTTAGGGTTTTCAATTTTAAACTATTAACAAAATTCTGATCTTCAAGTAAATAACTTAAGGAACTAAAGTATTAGTTAGAAGATTTTGATTTTAAATTGCTACAAAATTCTGTTCTACAAGTAAATAACTTATAGAACAAAAGTAATTATTTTAGAGTTTTTAATTTTAAACTATTAACAAAATTCTGATCTTCAAGTAAATAACTTAAGGAACTAAAGTATTAGTTAGAAGATTTTGATTTTACATTGCTACAAAATTCTGTTCTTCAAGTAAATAACTTATAGAACAAAAGTAGTTATTTTAGGGTTTTCAATTTTAAACTATTAACAAAATTCTGATCTTCAAGTAAATAACTTAAGGAACTAAAGTATTAGTTAGAAGATTTTGATTTTAAATTGCTACAAAATTCTGTTCTACAAGTAAATAACTTATAGAACAAAAGTAGTTATTTTAGAGTTTTCAATTTTAAACTATTAACAATATTCTGATCTTCAAGTAAATAACTTATAGAACAGAAGTAGTTATTTTAGGGTTTTCAATTTTAAACTATTAACAAAATACTGATCTTCATGTAAATAACTTATAGAACAGAAGTAGTTAATTTAGAGTTTTTAATTTTAAACTATTAACAAAATGCAGATCTTCAAGTAAATAACTTATAGAACAAAAGTAGTTATTTTAGAGTTTTCAATTTTAAACTATTAGCAAAATTCTGATCTTCAAGTAAATAACTTAAGGAACTAAAGTATTAGTTAGAAGATTTTGATTTTAAATTGCTACAAAATTCTGTTCTACAAGTAAATAACTTATAGAACAAAAGTAGTTATTTTAGGGTTTTCAATTTTAAACTATTAACAAAATTCTGATCTTCAAGTAAATAACTTAAGGAACTAAAGTATTAGTTAGAAGATTTTGATTTTAAATTGCTACAAAATTCTGTTCTACAAGTAAATAACTTATAGAACTAAAGTAGTTATTTTAGAGTTTTCAATTTTAAACTATTAACAATATTCTGATCTTCAAGTAAATAACTTATAGAACAAAAGTAGTTATTTTAGGGTTTTCAATTTTAAACTATTAACAAAATTCTGATCTTCAAGTAAATAACTTAAGGAACTAAAGTATTAGTTAGAAGATTTTGATTTTAAATTGCTACAAAATTCTGTTCTACAAGTAAATAACTTATAGAACAAAAGTAGTTATTTTAGGGTTTTCAATTTTAAACTATTAACAAAATACTGATCTTCATGTAAATAACTTATAGAACAAAAGTAGTTATTTTAGGGTTTTCAATTTTAAACTATTAACAAAATACTGATCTTTAAGTAAATAACTTATAGAACAGAAGTAGTTAATTTATAGTTTTTAATTTTAAACTATTAACAAAATGCAGATCTTCAAGTAATAAACTTATAGAACAAAAGTAGTTATTTTAGGGTTTTCAATTTTAAACTATTAACAAATTACTGATCTTCATATACTTAACTTATAGAACAGAAGTAGTTAATTTAGAGTTTTTAATTTTAAACTATTAACAAAATGCATATATTCAAGTAAATAACTTATAGAACAAAAGTAGTTATTTTAGGGTGTTCAATTTTAAACTATTAACAAAATCCTGATCTTCAAGTAAATAACTTAAGGAACTAAAGTATTAGTTAGAAGATTTTGATTTTAAATTGCTACAAAATTCTGTTCTACAAGTAAATAACATATAGAACTAAAGTAGTTATTATAGAGTTTTCAATTTTAAACTATTAACAATATTCTGATCATCAAGTAAATAACTTATAGAACAAAAGTAATTATTTTAGGCTTTTCAATTTTAAACTATTAACAAAATACTGATCTTCATGTAAATAACATATAGAACAGAAGTAGTTAATTTAGAATTTTTAAATTTAAACTATTAACAAAATGCAGATCTTCAAGTAAATAACTTATAGAACAAAAGTAGCTATTTTAGGGTTTTCAATTTTAAACTATTAACAAAATCCTGATCTTCTAGTAAATAACTTAAAGAACTAAAGTATTAGTTAGAAGATTTTGATTTTAAATTGCTACAAAATTCTGTTCTACAAGTAAATAACTTATAGAACAAAAGTAGTTATTTTAGAGTTTTCAATTTTAAACTATTAACAATATTCTGATCTTCAAGTAAATAACTTATAGAACAGAAGTAGTTATTTTAGGGTTTTCAATTTTAAACTATTAACAAAATACTGATCTTCATGTAAATAACTTATAGAACAGAAGTAGTTAATTTAGAGTTTTTAATTTTAAACTATTAACAAAATGCAGATCTTCAAGTAAATAACTTATAGAACAAAAGTAGTTATTTTAGGGTTTTCAATTTTAAACTATTAGCAAAATTCTGATCTTCAAGTAAATAACTTAAAGAACTAAAGTATTAGTTAGAAGATTTTGATTTTACATTGCTACAAAATTCTGTTCTTCAAGTAAATAACTTATAGAACAAAAGTAGTTATTTTAGGGTTTTCCATTTTAAACTATTAACAAAATACTGATCTTCATGTAAATAACTTATAGAACAGAAGTAGTTAATTTAGAATTTTTAATTTTAAACTATTAACAAAATGCAGATCTTCAAGTAAATAACTTATAGAACAAAAGTAGTTATTTTAGGGTTTTCAATTTTAAACTATTATAAAATTCTGATCTTCAAGTAAATAACTTAAAGAACTAAAGTATTAGTTAGAAGATTTTGACTTTACATTGCTACAAAATTCTGTTCTTCAAGTAAATAACTTATAGAACAAAAGTAGTTATTTTAGGGTTTTCAATTTTAAACTATTAACAAAATTCTGATCTTCAAGTAAATAACTTAAGGAACTAAAGTATTAGTTAGAAGTTTTTGATTTTAAATTGCTACAAAATTCTGTTCTACAAGTAAATAACTTATAGAACAAAAGTAATTATTTTAGAGTTTTTAATTTTAAACTATTAACAAAATGCAGATCTTCAAGTAAATAACTTATAGAAGAAAAGTAGTTATTTTAGGGTTTTCAATTTTAAACTATTAACAAAATACTGATCTTCATGTAAATAACTTATAGAACATAAGTAGTTAATTTAGAGTTTTTAAATTTAAACTATTAACAAAATGCAGATCTTCAAGTAAATAACTTATAGAACAAAAGTAGTTATTTTAGGGTTTTCAATTTTAAACTATTAACAAAATCCTGATCTTCAAGTAAATAACTTAAGGAACTAAAGTATTAGTTAGAAGATTTTGATTTTAAATTGCTACAAAATTCTGTTCTACAAGTAAATAACATATAGAACTAAAGTAGTTATTTTAGAGTTTTCAATTTTAAACTATTAACAATATTCTGATCTTCAAGTAAATAACTTATAGAACAAAAGTAGTCATTTTAGGGTTTTCAATTTTAAACTATTAACAAAATACTGATCTTCATGTAAATAACTTATAGAACAGAAGTAGTTAATTTAGAGTTTTTAAATTTAAACTATTAACAAAATGCAGATCTTCAAGTAAATAACTTATAGAACAAAAGTAGTTATTTTAGGGTTTTCAATTTTAAACTATTAACAAAATGCAGATCTTCAAGTAAATAACTTATAGAACAAAAGTAGTTATTTTAGGGTTTTTAATTTTAAACTATTAGCAAAATTCTGATCTTTAAGTAAATAACTTAAAGAACTAAAGTATTAGTTAGAAGATTTTGATTTTACATTGCTACAAAATTCTGTTCTTCAAGTAAATAACTTATAGAACAAAAGTAGTTATTTTAGGGTTTTCAATTTTAAACTATTAACAAAATACTGATCTTCATGTAAATAACTTATAGAACAGAAGTAGTTAATTTAGAATTTTTAATTTTAAACTATTAACAAAATGCAGATCTTCAAGTAAATAACTTATAGAACAAAAGTAGTTATTTTAGGGTTTTCAATTTTAAACTATTATAAAATTCTGATCATCAAGTAAATAACTTAAAGAACTAAAGTATTAGTTAGAAGATTTTGACTTTACATTGCTACAAAATTCTGTTCTTCAAGTAAATAACTTATAGAACAAAAGTAGTTATTTTAGGGTTTTCAATTTTAAACTATTAACAAAATTCTGATCTTCAAGTAAATAACTTAAGGAACTAAAGTATTAGTTAGAAGATTTTGATTTTACATTGCTACAAAATTCTGTTCTTCAAGTAAATAACTTATAGAACAAAAGTAGTTATTTTAGGGTTTTCAATTTTAAACTATTAACAAAATTCTGATCTTCAAGTAAATAACTTAAGGAACTAAAGTATTAGTTAGAAGATTTTGATTTTAAATTGCTACAAAATTCTGTTCTACAAGTAAATAACTTATAGAACAAAAGTAGTTATTTTAGAGTTTTCAATTTTAAACTATTAACAATATTCTGATCTTCAAGTAAATAACTTATAGAACAGAAGTAGTTATTTTAGGGTTTTCAATTTTAAACTATTAACAAAATACTGATCTTCATGTAAATAACTTATAGAACAGAAGTAGTTAATTTAGAGTTTTTAATTTTAAACTATTAACAAAATGCAGATCTTCAAGTAAATAACTTATAGAACAAAAGTAGTTATTTTAGGGTTTTCAATTTTAAACTATTAGCAAAATTCTGATCTTCAAGTAAATAACTTAAAGAACTAAAGTATTAGTTAGAAGATTTTGATTTTACATTGCTACAAAATTCTGTTCTTCAAGTAAATAACTTATAGAACAAAAGTAGTTATTTTAGGGTTTTCAATTTTAAACTATTAACAAAATACTGATCTTCATGTAAATAACTTATAGAACAGAAGTAGTTAATTTAGAATTTTTAATTTTAAACTATTAACAAAATGCAGATCTTCAAGTAAATAACTTATAGAACAAAAGTAGTTATTTTAGGGTTTTCAATTTTAAACTATTATAAAATTCTGATCTTCAAGTAAATAACTTAAAGAACTAAAGTATTAGTTAGAAGATTTTGACTTTACATTGCTACAAAATTCTGTTCTTCAAGTAAATAACTTATAGAACAAAAGTAGTTATTTTAGGGTTTTCAATTTTAAACTATTAACAAAATTCTGATCTTCAAGTAAATAACTTAAGGAACTAAAGTATTAGTTAGAAGATTTTGATTTTAAATTGCTACAAAATTCTGTTCTACAAGTAAATAACTTATAGAACAAAAGTAATTATTTTAGAGTTTTTAATTTTAAACTATTAACAAAATTCTGATCTTCAAGTAAATAACTTAAGGAACTAAAGTATTAGTTAGAAGATTTTGATTTTACATTGCTACAAAATTCTGTTCTTCAAGTAAATAACTTATAGAACAAAAGTAGTTATTTTAGGGTTTTCAATTTTAAACTATTAACAAAATTCTGATCTTCAAGTAAATAACTTAAGGAACTAAAGTATTAGTTAGAAGCTTTTGATTTTAAATTGCTACAAAATTCTGTTCTACAAGTAAATAACTTAGAGAACAAAAGTAGTTATTTTAGAGTTTTCAATTTTAAACTATTAACAATATTCTGATCTTCAAGTAAATAACTTATAGAACAGAAGTAGTTATTTTAGGGTTTTCAATTTTAAACTATTAACAAAATACTGATCTTCATGTAAATAACTTATAGAACAGAAGTAGTTAATTTAGAGTTTTTAATTTTAAACTATTAACAAAATGCAGATCTTCAAGTAAATAACTTATAGAACAAAAGTAGTTATTTTAGAGTTTTCAATTTTAAACTATTAGCAAAATTCTGATCTTCAAGTAAATAACTTAAAGAACTAAAGTATTAGTTAGAAGATTTTGATTTTACATTGCTACAAAATTCTGTTCTTCAAGTAAATAACTTATAGAACAAAAGTAGTTATTTTAGGGTTTTCCATTTTAAACTATTAACAAAATACTGATCTTCATGTAAATAACTTATAGAACAGAAGTAGTTAATTTAGAATTTTTAATTTTAAACTATTAACAAAATGCAGATCTTCAAGTAAATAACTTATAGAACAAAAGTAGTTATTTTAGGGTTTTCAATTTTAAACTATTAGCAAAATTCTGATCTTCAAGTAAATAACTTAAAGAACTAAAGTATTAGTTAGAAGATTTTGATTTTACATTGCTACAAAATTCTGTTCTTCAAGTAAATAACTTATAGAACAAAAGTAGTTATTTTAGGGTTTTCCATTTTAAACTATTAACAAAATACTGATCTTCATGTAAATAACTTATAGAACAGAAGTAGTTAATTTAGAGTTTTTAATTTTAAACTATTAACAAAATGCAGATCTTCAAGTAAATAACTTATAGAACAAAAGTAGTTATTTTAGAGTTTTCAATTTTAAACTATTAGCAAAATTCTGATCTTCAAGTAAATAACTTAAAGAACTAAAGTATTAGTTAGAAGATTTTGATTTTACATTGCTACAAAATTCTGTTCTTCAAGTAAATAACTTATAGAACAAAAGTAGTTATTTTAGGGTTTTCCATTTTAAACTATTAACAAAATACTGATCTTCATGTAAATAACTTATAGAACAGAAGTAGTTAATTTAGAATTTTTAATTTTAAACTATTAACAAAATGCAGATCTTCAAGTAAATAACTTATAGAACAAAAGTAGTTATTTTAGGGTTTTCAATTTTAAACTATTATAAAATTCTGATCTTCAAGTAAATAACTTAAAGAACTAAAGTATTAGTTAGAAGATTTTGACTTTACATTGCTACAAAATTCTGTTCTTCAAGTAAATAACTTATAGAACAAAAGTAGTTATTTTAGGGTTTTCAATTTTAAACTATTAACAAAATTCTGATCTTCAAGTAAATAACTTATAGAACAGAAGTAGTTATTTTAGGGTTTTCAATTTTAAACTATTAGCAAAATTCTGATCTTCAAGTAAATAACTTAAAGAACTAAAGTATTAGTTAGAAGATTTTGATTTTACATTGCTACAAAATTCTGTTCTTCAAGTAAATAACTTATAGAACAAAAGTAGTTATTTTAGGGTTTTCAATTTTAAACTATTAACAAAATCCTGATCTTCAAGTAAATAACTTAAGGAACTAAAGTATTAGTTAGAAGATTTTGATTTTAAATTGCTACAAAATTCTGTTCTTCAAGTAAATAACTTATAGAACAAAAGTAGTTATTTTAGGGTTTTCAATTTTAAACTATTAACAAAATACTGATCTTCATGTAAATAACTTATAGAACAGAAGTAGTTAATTTAGAGTTTTTAAATTTAAACTATTAACAAAATGCAGATCTTCAAGTAAATAACTTATAGAACAAAAGTAGTTATTTTAGGGTTTTCAATTTTAAACTATTAACAAAATCCTGATCTTCAAGTAAATAACTAAGGAACTAAAGTATTAGTTAGAAGATTTTGATTTTAAATTGCTACAAAATTCTGTTCTACAAGTAAATAACTTATAGAACAAAAGTAGTTATTTTAGAGTTTTCAATTTTAAACTATTTACAATATTCTGATCTTCAAGTAAATAACTTATAGAACAGAAGTAGTTATTTTAGGGTTTTCAATTTTAAACTATTAACAAAATACTGATCTTCATGTAAATAACTTATAGAACAGAAGTAGTTAATTTAGAGTTTTTAATTTTAAACTATTAACAAAATGCAGATCTTCAAGTAAATAACTTATAGAACAAAAGTAGTTATTTTAGGGTTTTCAATTTTAAACTATTATAAAATTCTGCTCTTCAAGTAAATAACTTAAAGAACTAAAGTATTAGTTAGAAGATTTTGACTTTACATTGCTACAAAATTCTGTTCTTCAAGTAAATAACTTATAGAACAAAAGTAGTTATTTTAGGGTTTTCAATTTTAAACTATTAGCAAAATTCTGATCTTCAAGTAAATAACTTAAAGAACTAAAGTATTAGTTAGAAGACTTTGATTTTACATTGCTACAAAATTCTGTTCTTCAAGTAAATAACTTATAGAACAAAAGTAGTTATTTTAGGGTTTTCAATTTTAAACTATTAACAAAATACTGATCTTCATGTAAATAACTTATAGAACAGAAGTAGTTAATTTAGAATTTTTAATTTTAAACTATTAACAAAATGCAGATCTTCAAGTAAATAACTTATAGAACAAAAGTAGTTATTTTAGGGTTTTCAATTTTAAACTATTATAAAATTCTGATCTTCAAGTAAATAACTTAAAGAACTAAAGTATTAGTTAGAAGATTTTGACTTTACATTGCTACAAAATTCTGTTCTTCAAGTAAATAACTTATAGAACAAAAGTAGTTATTTTAGGGTTTTCAATTTTAAACTATTAACAAAATTCTGATCTTCAAGTAAATAACTTAAGGAACTAAAGTATTTATTTTAGGGTTTTCAATTTTAAACTATTAACAAATTACTGATCTTCATATACTTAACTTATAGAACAGAAGTAGTTAATTTAGAGTTTTTAATTTTAAACTATTAACAAAATGCATATATTCAAGTAAATAACTTATAGAACAAAAGTAGTTATTTTAGGGTTTTCAATTTTAAACTATTAACAAAATCCTGATCTTCAAGTAAATAACTTAAGGAACTAAAGTATTAGTTAGAAGATTTTGATTTTAAATTGCTACAAAATTCTGTTCTACAAGTAAATAACATATAGAACTAAAGTAGTTATTATAGAGTTTTCAATTTTAAACTATTAACAATATTCTGATCTTCAAGTAAATAACTTATAGAACAAAAGTAATTATTTTAGGGTTTTGAATTTTAAACTATTAACAAAATACTGATCTTCATGTAAATAACATATAGAACAGAAGTAGTTAATTTAGAGTTTTTAAATTTAAACTATTAACAAAATGCAGATCTTCAAGTAAATAACTTATAGAACAAAAGTAGTTATTTTAGGGTTTTCAATTTTAAACTATTAACAAAATCCTGATCTTCTAGTAAATAACTTAAAGAACTAAAGAATTAGTTAGAAGATTTAGATTTTAAATTGCTACAAAATTCTGTTCTACAAGTAAATAACTTATAGAACAAAAGTAGTTATTTTAGAGTTTTCAATTTTAAACTATTAACAATATTCTGATCTTCAAGTAAATAACTTATAGAACAGAAGTAGTTATTTTAGGGTTTTCAATTTTAAACTATTAACAAAATTCTGATCTTCAAGTAAATAACTTAAGGAACTAAAGTATTAGTTAGAAGATTTTGATTTTAAATTGCTACAAAATTCTGTTCTACAAGTAAATAACTTATAGAACAAAAGTAGTTTTTTTAGGGTTTTCAATTTTAAACTATTAACAAAATACTGATCTTCATGTAAATAACTTATAGAACACAAGTAGTTATTTTAGGGTTTTTAATTTTAAACTATTAACAAAATACTGATCTTTAAGTAAATAACTTATAGAACAGAAGTAGTTAATTTAGAGTTTTTAATTTTAAACTATTAACAAAATGCAGATCTTCAAGTAATAAACTTATAGAACAAAAGTAGTTATTTTAGGGTTTTCAATTTTAAACTATTAACAAATTACTGATCTTCATATACTTAACTTATAGAACAGAAGTAGTTAATTTAGAGTTTTTTATTTTAAACTATTAACAAAATGCATATATTCAAGTAAATAACTTATAGAACAAAAGTAGTTATTTTAGGGTTTTCAATTTTAAACTATTAACAAAATCCTGATCTTCAAGTAAATAACTTAAGGAACTAAAGTATTAGTTAGAAGATTTTGATTTTAAATTGCTACAAAATTCTGTTCTACAAGTAAATAACATATAGAACTAAAGTAGTTATTATAGAGTTTTCAATTTTAAACTATTAACAATATTCTGATCTTCAAGTAAATAACTTATAGAACAAAAGTAATTATTTTAGGGTTTTCAATTTTAAACTATTAACAAAATACTGATCTTCATGTAAATAACATATAGAACAGAAGTAGTTAATTTAGAGTTTTTAAATTTAAACTATTAACAAAATGCAGATCTTCAAGTAAATAACTTATAGAACAAAAGTAGTTATTTTAGGGTTTTCAATTTTAAACTATTAACAAAATCCTGATCTTCTAGTAAATAACTTAAAGAACTAAAGTATTAGTTAGAAGATTTTGATTTTAAATTGCTACAAAATTCTGTTCTACAAGTAAATAACTTATAGAACAAAAGTAGTTATTTTAGAGTTTTCAATTTTAAACTATTAACAATATTCTGATCTTCAAGTAAATAACTTATAGAACAGAAGTAGTTATTTTAGGGTTTTCAATTTTAAACTATTAACAAAATACTGATCTTCATGTAAATAACTTATAGAACAGAAGTAGTTAATTTAAAGTTTTTAATTTTAAACTATTAACAAAATGCAGATCTTCAAGTAAATAACTTATAGAACAAAAGTAGTTATTTTAGGGTTTTCAATTTTAAACTATTAGCAAAATTCTGATCTTCAAGTAAATAACTTAAAGAACTAAAGTATTAGTTAGAAGATTTTGATTTTACATTGCTACAAAATTCTGTTCTTCAAGTAAATAACTTATAGAACAAAAGTAGTTATTTTAGGGTTTTCCATTTTAAACTATTAACAAAATACTGATCTTCATGTAAATAACTTATAGAACAGAAGTAGTTAATTTAGAATTTTTAATTTTAAACTATTAACAAAATGCAGATCTTCAAGTAAATAACTTATAGAACAAAAGTAGTTATTTTAGGGTTTTCAATTTTAAAATATTATAAAATTCTGATCTTCAAGTAAATAACTTAAAGAACTAAAGTATTAGTTAGAAGATTTTGACTTTACATTGCTACAAAATTCTGTTCTTCAAGTAAATAACTTATAGAACAAAAGTAGTTATTTTAGGGTTTTCAATTTTAAACTATTAACAAAATTCTGATCTTCAAGTAAATAACTTAAGGAACTAAAGTATTAGTTAGAAGATTTTGATTTTAAATTGCTACAAAATTCTGTTCTACAAGTAAATAACTTATAGAACAAAGTAATTATTTTAGAGTTTTTAATTTTAAACTATTAACAAAATGCAGATCTTCAAGTAAATAACTTATAGAAGAAAAGTAGTTATTTTAGGGTTTTCAATTTTAAACTATTAACAAAATACTGATCTTCATGCAAATAACTTATAGAACATAAGTAGTTAATTTAGAGTTTTTAAATTTAAACTATTAACAAAATGCAGATCTTCAAGTAAATAACTTATAGAACAAAAGTAGTTATTTTAGGGTTTTCAATTTTAAACTATTAACAAAATCCTGATCTTCTAGTAAATAACTTAAAGAACTAAAGTATTAGTTAGAAGATTTTGATTTTAAATTGCTACAAAATTCTGTTCTACAAGTAAATAACTTATAGAACAAAAGTAGTTATTTTAGAGTTTTCAATTTTAAACTATTAACAATATTCTGATCTTCAAGTAAATAACTTATAGAACAGAAGTAGTTATTTTAGGGTTTTCAATTTTAAACTATTAACAAAATACTGATCTTCATGTAAATAACTTATAGAACAGAAGTAGTTAATTTAGAGTTTTTAATTTTAAACTATTAACAAAATGCAGATCTTCAAGTAAATAACTTATAGAACAAAAGTAGTTATTTTAGGGTTTTCAATTTTAAACTATTAGCAAAATTCTGATCTTCAAGTAAATAACTTAAAGAACTAAAGTATTAGTTAGAAGATTTTGATTTTACATTTCTACAAAATTCTGTTCTTCAAGTAAATAACTTATAGAACAAAAGTAGTTATTTTAGGGTTTTCCATTTTAAACTATTAACAAAATACTGATCTTCATGTAAATAACTTATAGAACAGAAGTAGTTAATTTAGAATTTTTAATTTTAAACTATTAACAAAATGCAGATCTTCAAGTAAATAACTTATAGAACAAAAGTAGTTATTTTAGGGTTTTCAATTTTAAACTATTATAAAATTCTGATCTTCAAGTAAATAACTTAAAGAACTAAAGTATTAGTTAGAAGATTTTGACTTTACATTGCTACAAAATTCTGTTCTTCAAGTAAATAACTTATAGAACAAAAGTAGTTATTTTAGGGTTTTCAATTTTAAACTATTAACAAAATTCTGATCTTCAAGTAAATAACTTAAGGAACTAAAGTATTAGTTAGAAGATTTTGATTTTAAATTGCTACAAAATTCTGTTCTACAAGTAAATAACTTATAGAACAAAAGTAATTATTTTAGAGTTTTTAATTTTAAACTATTAACAAAATGCAGATCTTCAAGTAAATAACTTATAGAAGAAAAGTAGTTATTTTAGGGTTTTCAATTTTAAACTATTAACAAAATACTGATCTTCATGTAAATAACTTATAGAACATAAGTAGTTAATTTAGAGTTTTCAAATTTAAACTATTAACAAAATGCAGATCTTCAAGTAAATAACTTATAGAACAAAAGTAGTTATTTTAGGGTTTTCAATTTTAAACTATTAACAAAATCCTGATCTTCAAGTAAATAACTTAAGGAACTAAAGTATTAGTTAGAAGATTTTGATTTTAAATTGCTACAAAATTCTGTTCTACAAGTAAATAACATATAGAACTAAAGTAGTTATTTTAGAGTTTTCAATTTTAAACTATTAACAATATTCTGATCTTCAAGTAAATAACTTATAGAACAAAAGTAGTCATTTTAGGGTTTTCAATTTTAAACTATTAACAAAATACTGATCTTCATGTAAATAACTTATAGAACAGAAGTAGTTAATTTAGAGTTTTTAAATTTAAACTATTAACAAAATGCAGATCTTCAAGTAAATAACTTATAGAACAAAAGTAGTTATTTTAGGGTTTTCAATTTTAAACTATTAACAAAATGCAGATCTTCAAGTAAATAACTTATAGAACAAAAGTAGTTATTTTAGGGTTTTTAATTTTAAACTATTAACAAAATACTGATCTTCATGTAAATAACATATAGAACAGAAGTAGTTAATTTAGAGTTTTTAAATTTAAACTATTAACAAAATGCAGATCTTCAAGTAAATAACTTATAGAACAAAAGTAGTTATTTTAGGGTTTTCAATTTTAAACTATTAACAAAATCCTGATCTTCTAGTAAATAACTTAAAGAACTAAAGTATTAGTTAGAAGATTTTGATTTTAAATTGCTACAAAATTCTGTTCTACAAGTAAATAACTTATAGAACAAAAGTAGTTATTTTAGAGTTTTCAATTTTAAACTATTAACAATATTCTGATCTTCAAGTAAATAACTTATAGAACAGAAGTAGTTATTTTAGGGTTTTCAATTTTAAACTATTAACAAAATACTGATCTTCATGTAAATAACTTATAGAACAGAAGTAGTTAATTTAGAGTTTTTAATTTTAAACTATTAACAAAATGCAGATCTTCAAGTAAATAACTTATAGAACAAAAGTAGTTATTTTAGAGTTTTCAATTTTAAACTATTAGCAAAATTCTGATCTTCAAGTAAATAACTTAAAGAACTAAAGTATTAGTTAGAAGATTTTGATTTTACATTGCTACAAAATTCTGTTCTTCAAGTAAATAACTTATAGAACAAAAGTAGTTATTTTAGGGTTTTCCATTTTAAACTATTAACAAAATACTGATCTTCATGTAAATAACTTATAGAACAGAAGTAGTTAATTTAGAATTTTTAATTTTAAACTATTAACAAAATGCAGATCTTCAAGTAAATAACTTATAGAACAAAAGTAGTTATTTTAGGGTTTTCAATTTTAAACTATTATAAAATTCTGATCTTCAAGTAAATAACTTAAAGAACTAAAGTATTAGTTAGAAGATTTTGACTTTACATTGCTACAAAATTCTGTTCTTCAAGTAAATAACTTATAGAACAAAAGTAGTTATTTTAGGGTTTTCAATTTTAAACTATTAACAAAATTCTGATCTTCAAGTAAATAACTTAAGGAACTAAAGTATTAGTTAGAAGATTTTGATTTTAAATTGCTACAAAATTCTGTTCTACAAGTAAATAACTTATAGAACAAAAGTAGTTATTTTAGAGTTTTCAATTTTAAACTATTAACAATATTCTGATCTTCAAGTAAATAACTTATAGAACAGAAGTAGTTATTTTAGGGTTTTCAATTTTAAACTATTAACAAAATACTGATCTTCATGTAAATAACTTATAGAACAGAAGTAGTTAAATTAGAGTTTTTAATTTTAAACTATTAACAAAATGCAGATCTTCAAGTAAATAACTTATAGAACAAAAGTAGTTATTTTAGGGTTTTCAATTTTAAACTATTAGCAAAATTCTGATCTTCAAGTAAATAACTTAAAGAACTAAAGTATTAGTTAGAAGATTTTGATTTTACATTGCTACAAAATTCTGTTCTTCAAGTAAATAACTTATAGAACAAAAGTAGTTATTTTAGGGTTTTCAATTTTAAACTATTAACAAAATCCTGATCTTCAAGTAAATAACTTAAGGAACTAAAGTATTAGTTAGAAGATTTTGATTTTAAATTGCTACAAAATTCTGTTCTTCAAGTAAATAACTTATAGAACAAAAGTAGTTATTTTAGGGTTTTCAATTTTAAACTATTAACAAAATACTGATCTTCATGTAAATAACTTATAGAACAGAAGTAGTTAATTTAGAGTTTTTAAATTTAAACTATTAACAAAATGCAGATCTTCAAGTAAATAACTTATAGAACAAAAGTAGTTATTTTAGGGTTTTCAATTTTAAACTATTAACAAAATCCTGATCTTCAAGTAAATAACTAAGGAACTAAAGTATTAGTTAGAAGATTTTGATTTTAAATTGCTACAAAATTCTGTTCTACAAGTAAATAACTTATAGAACAAAAGTAGTTATTTTAGAGTTTTCAATTTTAAACTATTTACAATATTCTGATCTTCAAGTAAATAACTTATAGAACAGAAGTAGTTATTTTAGGGTTTTCAATTTTAAACTATTAACAAAATACTGATCTTCATGTAAATAACTTATAGAACAGAAGTAGTTAATTTAGAGTTTTTAATTTTAAACTATTAACAAAATGCAGATCTTCAAGTAAATAACTTATAGAACAAAAGTAGTTATTTTAGGGTTTTCAATTTTAAACTATTATAAAATTCTGCTCTTCAAGTAAATAACTTAAAGAACTAAAGTATTAGTTAGAAGATTTTGACTTTACATTGCTACAAAATTCTGTTCTTCAAGTAAATAACTTATAGAACAAAAGTAGTTATTTTAGGGTTTTCAATTTTAAACTATTAACAAAATTCTGATCTTCAAGTAAATAACTTAAGGAACTAAAGTATTTATTTTAGGGTTTTCAATTTTAAACTATTAACAAATTACTGATCTTCATATACTTAACTTATAGAACAGAAGTAGTTAATTTAGAGTTTTTAATTTTAAACTATTAACAAAATGCATATATTCAAGTAAATAACTTATAGAACAAAAGTAGTTATTTTAGGGTTTTCAATTTTAAACTATTAACAAAATCCTGATCTTCAAGTAAATAACTTAAGGAACTAAAGTATTAGTTAGAAGATTTTGATTTTAAATTGCTACAAAATTCTGTTCTACAAGTAAATAACATATAGAACTAAAGTAGTTATTATAGAGTTTTCAATTTTAAACTATTAACAATATTCTGATCTTCAAGTAAATAACTTATAGAACAAAAGTAATTATTTTAGGGTTTTCAATTTTAAACTATTAACAAAATACTGATCTTCATGTAAATAACATATAGAACAGAAGTAGTTAATTTAGAGTTTTTAAATTTAAACTATTAACAAAATGCAGATCTTCAAGTAAATAACTTATAGAACAAAAGTAGTTATTTTAGGGTTTTCAATTTTAAACTATTAACAAAATCCTGATCTTCTAGTAAATAACTTAAAGAACTAAAGAATTAGTTAGAAGATTTAGATTTTAAATTGCTACAAAATTCTGTTCTACAAGTAAATAACTTATAGAACAAAAGTAGTTATTTTAGAGTTTTCAATTTTAAACTATTAACAATATTCTGATCTTCAAGTAAATAACTTAAGGAACTAAAGTATTAGTTAGAAGATTTTGATTTTAAATTGCTACAAAATTCTGTTCTACAAGTAAATAACTTATAGAACAAAAGTAGTTATTTTAGGGTTTTCAATTTTAAACTATTAACAAAATACTGATCTTCATGTAAATAACTTATAGAACAAAAGTAGTTATTTTAGGGTTTTTAATTTTAAACTATTAACAAAATACTGATCTTTAAGTAAATAACTTATAGAACAGAAGTAGTTAATTTAGAGTTTTTAATTTTAAACTATTAACAAAATGCAGATCTTCAAGTAATAAACTTATAGAACAAAAGTAGTTATTTTAGGGTTTTCAATTTTAAACTATTAACAAATTACTGATCTTCATATACTTAACTTATAGAACAGAAGTAGTTAATTTAGAGTTTTTTATTTTAAACTATTAACAAAATGCATATATTCAAGTAAATAACTTATAGAACAAAAGTAGTTATTTTAGGGTTTTCAATTTTAAACTATTAACAAAATCCTGATCTTCAAGTAAATAACTTAAGGAACTAAAGTATTAGTTAGAAGATTTTGATTTTAAATTGCTACAAAATTCTGTTCTACAAGTAAATAACATATAGAACTAAAGTAGTTATTATAGAGTTTTCAATTTTAAACTATTAACAATATTCTGATCTTCAAGTAAATAACTTATAGAACAAAAGTAATTATTTTAGGGTTTTCAATTTTAAACTATTAACAAAATACTGATCTTCATGTAAATAACATATAGAACAGAAGTAGTTAATTTAGAGTTTTTAAATTTAAACTATTAACAAAATGCAGATCTTCAAGTAAATAACTTATAGAACAAAAGTAGTTATTTTAGGGTTTTCAATTTTAAACTATTAACAAAATCCTGATCTTCTAGTAAATAACTTAAAGAACTAAAGTATTAGTTAGAAGATTTTGATTTTAAATTGCTACAAAATTCTGTTCTACAAGTAAATAACTTATAGAACAAAAGTAGTTATTTTAGAGTTTTCAATTTTAAACTATTAACAATATTCTGATCTTCAAGTAAATAACTTATAGAACAGAAGTAGTTATTTTAGGGTTTTCAATTTTAAACTATTAACAAAATACTGATCTTCATGTAAATAACTTATAGAACAGAAGTAGTTAATTTAGAGTTTTTAATTTTAAACTATTAACAAAATGCAGATCTTCAAGTAAATAACTTATAGAACAAAAGTAGTTATTTTAGAGTTTTCAATTTTAAACTATTAGCAAAATTCTGATCTTCAAGTAAATAACTTAAAGAACTAAAGTATTAGTTAGAAGATTTTGATTTTACATTGCTACAAAATTCTGTTCTTCAAGTAAATAACTTATAGAACAAAAGTAGTTATTTTAGGGTTTTCCATTTTAAACTATTAACAAAATACTGATCTTCATGTAAATAACTTATAGAACAGAAGTAGTTAATTTAGAATTTTTAATTTTAAACTATTAACAAAATGCAGATCTTCAAGTAAATAACTTATAGAACAAAAGTAGTTATTTAAGGTTTTTCAATTTTAAACTATTATAAAATTCTGATCTTCAAGTAAATAACTTAAAGAACTAAAGTATTAGTTAGAAGATTTTGACTTTACATTGCTACAAAATTCTGTTCTTCAAGTAAATAACTTATAGAACAAAAGTAGTTATTTTAGGGTTTTCAATTTTAAACTATTAACAAAATTCTGATCTTCAAGTAAATAACTTAAGGAACTAAAGTATTAGTTAGAAGATTTTGATTTTAAATTGCTACAAAATTCTGTTCTACAAGTAAATAACTTATAGAACAAAAGTAGTTATTTTAGAGTTTTCAATTTTAAACTATTAACAATATTCTGATCTTCAAGTAAATAACTTATAGAACAGAAGTAGTTATTTTAGGGTTTTCAATTTTAAACTATTAACAAAATACTGATCTTCATGTAAATAACTTATAGAACAGAAGTAGTTAATTTAGAGTTTTTAATTTTAAACTATTAACAAAATGCAGATCTTCAAGTAAATAACTTATAGAACAAAAGTAGTTATTTTAGGGTTTTCAATTTTAAACTATTAGCAAAATTCTGATCTTCAAGTAAATAACTTAAAGAACTAAAGTATTAGTTAGAAGATTTTGATTTTACATTGCTACAAAATTCTGTTCTTCAAGTAAATAACTTATAGAACAAAAGTAGTTATTTTAGGGTTTTCAATTTTAAACTATTAACAAAATCCTGATCTTCAAGTAAATAACTTAAGGAACTAAAGTATTAGTTAGAAGATTTTGATTTTAAATTGCTACAAAATTCTGTTCTTCAAGTAAATAACTTATAGAACAAAAGTAGTTATTTTAGGGTTTTCAATTTTAAACTATTAACAAAATACTGATCTTCATGTAAATAACTTATAGAACAGAAGTAGTTAATTTAGAGTTTTTAAATTTAAACTATTAACAAAATGCAGATCTTCAAGTAAATAACTTATAGAACAAAAGTAGTTATTTTAGGGTTTTCAATTTTAAACTATTAACAAAATCCTGATCTTCAAGTAAATAACTAAGGAACTAAAGTATTAGTTAGAAGATTTTGATTTTAAATTGCTACAAAATTCTGTTCTACAAGTAAATAACTTATAGAACAAAAGTAGTTATTTTAGAGTTTTCAATTTTAAACTATTTACAATATTCTGATCTTCAAGTAAATAACTTATAGAACAGAAGTAGTTATTTTAGGGTTTTCAATTTTAAACTATTAACAAAATACTGATCTTCATGTAAATAACTTATAGAACAGAAGTAGTTAATTTAGAGTTTTTAATTTTAAACTATTAACAAAATGCAGATCTTCAAGTAAATAACTTATAGAACAAAAGTAGTTATTTTAGGGTTTTCAATTTTAAACTATTATAAAATTCTGCTCTTCAAGTAAATAACTTAAAGAACTAAAGTATTAGTTAGAAGATTTTGACTTTACATTGCTACAAAATTCTGTTCTTCAAGTAAATAACTTATAGAACAAAAGTAGTTATTTTAGGGTTTTCAATTTTAAACTATTAGCAAAATTCTGATCTTCAAGTAAATAACTTAAAGAACTAAAGTATTAGTTAGAAGACTTTGATTTTACATTGCTACAAAATTCTGTTCTTCAAGTAAATAACTTATAGAACAAAAGTAGTTATTTTAGGGTTTTCAATTTTAAACTATTAACAAAATACTGATCTTCATGTAAATAACTTATAGAACAGAAGTAGTTAATTTAGAATTTTTAATTTTAAACTATTAACAAAATGCAGATCTTCAAGTAAATAACTTATAGAACAAAAGTAGTTATTTTAGGGTTTTCAATTTTAAACTATTATAAAATTCTGATCTTCAAGTAAATAACTTAAAGAACTAAAGTATTAGTTAGAAGATTTTGACTTTACATTGCTACAAAATTCTGTTCTTCAAGTAAATAACTTATAGAACAAAAGTAGTTATTTTAGGGTTTTCAATTTTAAACTATTAACAAAATTCTGATCTTCAAGTAAATAACTTAAAGAACTAAAGTATTAGTTAGAAGATTTTGATTTTACATTGCTACAAAATTCTGTTCTTCAAGTAAATAACTTATAGAACAAAAGTAGTTATTTTAGGGTTTTCCATTTTAAACTATTAACAAAATACCTGAACGAAAAAATGCAAGTAAATGTTGAAGTAGTGGATGCCTTCAAGGTAGGAAGAAGGGTAGAAAAACAAGTAATCGTGGCAAAATTGGGAAACCAGGCACAAAAGAAGATAATAATGGAAAACAAGAATAAACTGAGGGGTACTAGCACATTTATTGAAAGCGACTTGACAAGCAATGAAAAAGAGATACAAAACCAGATATGGACCCTAGCAAAAAGTGAAATGAGTAGAGGAGAGAGAGTTAGAGTCGGCTACCAGAAAATGATTAAAAATAATATAATGTATACGTGGGATAAGAAGGATAATGCACTGAAGCCGCATAACGACAGAAACCGAGCTGCAAAAAACTGAAGAAAATAGAGGTTGGAGTATCCGGCCCGCCTCAGACGGATGCTCCAAAAAGGATGGCTGGGGAATATACATGGACAAGGCACAGAACACAAATTATGGTGACAGAGCAGGCAGATAAACAAAAACACAGACCGAAAAAGAAAAGACACAATAGAGGAAGCAATACAATTAGAGTTGCAACATGGAATGTGAGGACTTTGTTGAGACCAGGAAAAATGAAAGAAGTTAAAAACGAATTGTCGAAGGATAGAATTGAATTGGCAGCAATCCAGGAAACAAGATGGATGGGCGAAGGTGAAATAAAAGGAGATGACTTTGTGTTTTTGTATGCTGGAGAGGAAAGACAAGGAAGTAAAGGCACAGGCTTCTTTGTAACGAAAAAATATGAGAAAGAAATACTGCACTTTAAATCGATGGGAGGAAGAATATCGTATTTGAGACTCAGAATGAAACCAAACAACCTATCAGTAATAAATGCCTATGCACCGACCGAAGACGGCACAGATGAAGAGAAGGAACAATTCTATAATGACTTGGAATCGATGTACGATGGGTTACAAAAACATGACACAATAATTATTATGGGAGACTTCAACGCTCAAATAGGCAAGGAAAAATACATAGAAGATGTAGCAGGAAAACACACAATTCATGAGAACACGAACGATAATGGAAACAAATTATGTGGTCTGGTAGCATCACTAGAAATGATTATTAGTAGCACAAAATTCCAACATAAAAGATCACATAAAGTTACATGGATGTGGCCTGGATGCAATAATAACGAAGGGAACCAAATTGATCATGTGCTGGTGACGAAAAGAAGAGCCACTTCCATAAAAGACGTGAGATCATATAGAGGAGCCAACGCGGACTCCGACCACTTCCTGGTAGTCACAGAAATTAAAATGAAAACAACGATAGAAAATACAAAACACGAAACAAGAAAATGGCTAGCAACGGAAAAATTTAAAAATGAGGAACACAGGAAGCAGTATGAGGAAATGGTTAAAACGAAAATTGAAGCTACTGAGAAAAGCAACGATATAGACGCCACATGGAACAATATAGCCCAGAGCCTAAGAACGAGTGCTGCACAAACAATAGGATATAGGAAAAAAAGGAAATGGAAAACTTGGTTCGACGAAGAATGTGAGCAGGCAAACAAAGAAAAAAGAGAAACAAGAATTGCATGGCTAGCAACTAATGAACAGCATGAGTTGGACCAATATAGGAAGAAACGAAGAGAAATGAATAAACTGTGTAGACAAAAGAAGAACGAATGGATGGAAGCAAGAATGAGAGAAATAGAATCGAGCAGCAAAAACAACAACATAAGAAAATTCTATAAACTAGTCAAAAATAGCAAGAGAAAACACGAGATAACAAATAGAGGAATAAGGAATGAGGAAGGAAAGATAGAAAATGACACAGAAAAAATTAAAATAATATGGGAGAAATACTTTCGCAAACTGCTGTATACACACCAAGAGGAAGAGATAGAACAGGTCCCAGACATACTCAACGAGGAAGAACTGACGGAGCCGACGGATGCAGAAATTGTAAAAGCAATTAATCAGCTGAAAAACAGAAAAGCTCCAGGTAACGATGAAATAATAGCCGAAATGATAAAGAACGCAGGAGAAAAAATACACGAGGAGATATGTGAGTTGATAAAAGAGATCTGGCGACGAGAAGATATGCCACAAGGATGGAAAGAAGGCGTGATCGTTACAATTAAAAAGAAAGGAAACGCTGAAGAATGTCACAACTACAGAGGAATAACCCTTCTGAATACATCATACAAAATACTGTCCACAATTATACATAATCGTCTAAAATCTTACACAGAAGAAATAATTGGAAAATATCAGTTTGGCTTTAGACAAGGCAAGTCGACGGTGGATGCATTGCACATATTAAAACAAATTTTGGAGAAGAGCTACGAACATGATATAGAGATGCATATGCTATTTGTCGATTTCAAGCAAGCATTCGACCAAGTAATAAGAAAGCAGCTGATGAAAACAATGAAAGAATTTGCAATACCAGAGAAGCTGATAAGGTTGATCAAGATGACCTTAAAAGATACGACAACTACAATAAAGATTCCTCAAGGAGAAACCAATAGCTTTGAGATTAACAATGGAGTGAGACAGGGTGATGCCTTGTCAGCAACGTTATTCAACATCGTCTTGGAAAAGATCATTCGAGCTAGTAACTGTAAAGGATCAATAGTGACTAGAGAAACCCAAATACTGGCATACGCAGATGATGTTGTCATAATTTCCAGAACAAGAAGATGTATGACAGAGACACTGAGAACCATAAAAAGAGAAGCAAACAATATGGGCCTGAAGGTGAATGAAGGCAAAACGAAATACATGAGATGCTCGAGAAGAGAAGACAATAATAATGAAATAACCATCGATAACTGCGTATTTGAACAAGTAAAAAATTTTAACTACCTAGGAGTCATGATTAATAACAGAAATGATAGACGATCAGAAATAAGACAAAAGATTCAAGCAGGTAACAGAGCATACCATGCAAATAGAAATATACTGAGAGATAAACAAATAAAGAAAGAAACTAAGATAAAACTGTACAAATCGCTAATAAGACCAGTACTCACATATGCAGCTGAGGTGATCTGCATCACAAAAAGAGAAGAAGAGGAATTAAGAATTTTCGAAAGAAAGGTACTTAGAATGATAGTAGGACCTACACGACTAGATAACGGAGAATACAGAATAAAAACAAACAAAACAAACACAGAACTGCGAGAAGTGATGGATGGAGAAGACGTAGTGAAGTTCATTAAAGCCCAGAGATTGAGATGGCTGGGACATGTCATGAGAGCAAAAAGAGAGGATACGATAAATGCGATAGTAATGTGGAAACCGAATGAAGATCGTGCTAGAGGAAGGCCGAGAGCAAGATGGTGGGACGGAGTGACGGGCGATTTGGAGAGAATGGGAGTGAGAGGATGGAAACAACTGGTGATGGACCGTACAGCATGGAGAACAATGGTTAACAACGCAAGAATACACGATGACCTGTAATGAAATGTACGTAATAAACATGTAAAATAAGAGGATTAATCCACCTCAACTAAAGGATTTTGAAAGTCTACGGACAGCCGTATTCTAATGAATGTAGAGCTATTTAATAAATAAAATTTAAACTATTAACAAAATGCAGATCTTCAAGTAAATAACTTATAGAACAAAAGTAGTTATTTTAGGGTTTTCAATTTTAAACTATTAACAAAATCCTGATCTTCTAGTAAATAACTTAAAGAACTAAAGAATTAGTTAGAAGATTTAGATTTTAAATTGCTACAAAATTCTGTTCTACAAGTAAATAACTTATAGAACAAAAGTAGTTATTTTAGAGTTTTCAATTTTAAACTATTAACAATATTCTGATCTTCAAGTAAATAACTTATAGAACAGAAGTAGTTATTTTAGGGTTTTCAATTTTAAACTATTAACAAAATTCTGATCTTCAAGTAAATAACTTAAGGAACTAAAGTATTAGTTAGAAGATTTTGATTTTAAATTGCTACAAAATTCTGTTCTACAAGTAAATAACTTATAGAACAAAAGTAGTTATTTTAGGGTTTTCAATTTTAAACTATTAACAAAATACTGATCTTCATGTAAATAACTTATAGAACAAAAGTAGTTATTTTAGGGTTTTTAATTTTAAACTATTAACAAAATACTGATCTTTAAGTAAATAACTTATAGAACAGAAGTAGTTAATTTAGAGTTTTTAATTTTAAACTATTAACAAAATGCAGATCTTCAAGTAATAAACTTATAGAACAAAAGTAGTTATTTTAGGGTTTTCAATTTTAAACTATTAACAAATTACTGATCTTCATATACTTAACTTATAGAACAGAAGTAGTTAATTTAGAGTTTTTTATTTTAAACTATTAACAAAATGCATATATTCAAGTAAATAACTTATAGAACAAAAGTAGTTATTTTAGGGTTTTCAATTTTAAACTATTAACAAAATCCTGATCTTCAAGTAAATAACTTAAGGAACTAAAGTATTAGTTAGAAGATTTTGATTTTAAATTGCTACAAAATTCTGTTCTACAAGTAAATAACATATAGAACTAAAGTAGTTATTATAGAGTTTTCAATTTTAAACTATTAACAATATTCTGATCTTCAAGTAAATAACTTATAGAACAAAAGTAATTATTTTAGGGTTTTCAATTTTAAACTATTAACAAAATACTGATCTTCATGTAAATAACATATAGAACAGAAGTAGTTAATTTAGAGTTTTTAAATTTAAACTATTAACAAAATGCAGATCTTCAAGTAAATAACTTATAGAACAAAAGTAGTTATTTTAGGGTTTTCAATTTTAAACTATTAACAAAATCCTGATCTTCTAGTAAATAACTTAAAGAACTAAAGTATTAGTTAGAAGATTTTGATTTTAAATTGCTACAAAATTCTGTTCTACAAGTAAATAACTTATAGAACAAAAGTAGTTATTTTAGAGTTTTCAATTTTAAACTATTAACAATATTCTGATCTTCAAGTAAATAACTTATAGAACAGAAGTAGTTATTTTAGGGTTTTCAATTTTAAACTATTAACAAAATACTGATCTTCATGTAAATAACTTATAGAACAGAAGTAGTTAATTTAGAGTTTTTAATTTTAAACTATTAACAAAATGCAGATCTTCAAGTAAATAACTTATAGAACAAAAGTAGTTATTTTAGGGTTTTCAATTTTAAACTATTAGCAAAATTCTGATCTTCAAGTAAATAACTTAAAGAACTAAAGTATTAGTTAGAAGATTTTGATTTTACATTGCTACAAAATTCTGTTCTTCAAGTAAATAACTTATAGAACAAAAGTAGTTATTTTAGGGTTTTCCATTTTAAACTATTAACAAAATACTGATCTTCATGTAAATAACTTATAGAACAGAAGTAGTTAATTTAGAATTTTTAATTTTAAACTATTAACAAAATGCAGATCTTCAAGTAAATAACTTATAGAACAAAAGTAGTTATTTTAGGGTTTTCAATTTTAAACTATTATAAAATTCTGATCTTCAAGTAAATAACTTAAAGAACTAAAGTATTAGTTAGAAGATTTTGACTTTACATTGCTACAAAATTCTGTTCTTCAAGTAAATAACTTATAGAACAAAAGTAGTTATTTTAGGGTTTTCAATTTTAAACTATTAACAAAATTCTGATCTTCAAGTAAATAACTTAAGGAACTAAAGTATTAGTTAGAAGATTTTGATTTTAAATTGCTACAAAATTCTGTTCTACAAGTAAATAACTTATAGAACAAAAGTAATTATTTTAGAGTTTTTAATTTTAAACTATTAACAAAATGCAGATCTTCAAGTAAATAACTTATAGAAGAAAAGTAGTTATTTTAGGGTTTTCAATTTTAAACTATTAACAAAATACTGATCTTCATGTAAATAACTTATAGAACATAAGTAGTTAATTTAGAGTTTTTAAATTTAAACTATTAACAAAATGCAGATCTTCAAGTAAATAACTTATAGAACAAAAGTAGTTATTTTAGGGTTTTCAATTTTAAACTATTAACAAAATCCTGATCTTCAAGTAAATAACTTAAGGAACTAAAGTATTAGTTAGAAGATTTTGATTTTAAATTGCTACAAAATTCTGTTCTACAAGTAAATAACATATAGAACTAAAGTAGTTATTTTAGAGTTTTCAATTTTAAACTATTAACAATATTCTGATCTTCAAGTAAATAACTTATAGAACAAAAGTAGTCATTTTAGGGTTTTCAATTTTAAACTATTAACAAAATACTGATCTTCATGTAAATAACTTATAGAACAGAAGTAGTTAATTTAGAGTTTTTAAATTTAAACTATTAACAAAATGCAGATCTTCAAGTAAATAACTTATAGAACAAAAGTAGTTATTTTAGGGTTTTCAATTTTAAACTATTAACAAAATGCAGATCTTCAAGTAAATAACTTATAGAACAAAAGTAGTTATTTTAGGGTTTTTAATTTTAAACTATTAGCAAAATTCTGATCTTTAAGTAAATAACTTAAAGAACTAAAGTATTAGTTAGAAGATTTTGATTTTACATTGCTACAAAATTCTGTTCTTCAAGTAAATAACTTATAGAACAAAAGTAGTTATTTTAGGGTTTTCAATTTTAAACTATTAACAAAATACTGATCTTCATGTAAATAACTTATAGAACAGAAGTAGTTAATTTAGAATTTTTAATTTTAAACTATTAACAAAATGCAGATCTTCAAGTAAATAACTTATAGAACAAAAGTAGTTATTTTAGGGTTTTCAATTTTAAACTATTATAAAATTCTGATCATCAAGTAAATAACTTAAAGAACTAAAGTATTAGTTAGAAGATTTTGACTTTACATTGCTACAAAATTCTGTTCTTCAAGTAAATAACTTATAGAACAAAAGTAGTTATTTTAGGGTTTTCAATTTTAAACTATTAACAAAATTCTGATCTTCAAGTAAATAACTTAAGGAACTAAAGTATTAGTTAGAAGATTTTGATTTTACATTGCTACAAAATTCTGTTCTTCAAGTAAATAACTTATAGAACAAAAGTAGTTATTTTAGGGTTTTCAATTTTAAACTATTAACAAAATTCTGATCTTCAAGTAAATAACTTAAGGAACTAAAGTATTAGTTAGAAGATTTTGATTTTAAATTGCTACAAAATTCTGTTCTACAAGTAAATAACTTATAGAACAAAAGTAGTTATTTTAGAGTTTTCAATTTTAAACTATTAACAATATTCTGATCTTCAAGTAAATAACTTATAGAACAGAAGTAGTTATTTTAGGGTTTTCAATTTTAAACTATTAACAAAATACTGATCTTCATGTAAATAACTTATAGAACAGAAGTAGTTAATTTAGAGTTTTTAATTTTAAACTATTAACAAAATGCAGATCTTCAAGTAAATAACTTATAGAACAAAAGTAGTTATTTTAGGGTTTTCAATTTTAAACTATTAGCAAAATTCTGATCTTCAAGTAAATAACTTAAAGAACTAAAGTATTAGTTAGAAGATTTTGATTTTACATTGCTACAAAATTCTGTTCTTCAAGTAAATAACTTATAGAACAAAAGTAGTTATTTTAGGGTTTTCAATTTTAAACTATTAACAAAATACTGATCTTCATGTAAATAACTTATAGAACAGAAGTAGTTAATTTAGAATTTTTAATTTTAAACTATTAACAAAATGCAGATCTTCAAGTAAATAACTTATAGAACAAAAATAGTTATTTTAGGGTTTTCAATTTTAAACTATTATAAAATTCTGATCTTCAAGTAAATAACTTAAAGAACTAAAGTATTAGTTAGAAGATTTTGACTTTACATTGCTACAAAATTCTGTTCTTCAAGTAAATAACTTATAGAACAAAAGTAGTTATTTTAGGGTTTTCAATTTTAAACTATTACCAAAATTCTGATCTTCAAGTAAATAACTTAAGGAACTAAAGTATTAGTTAGAAGATTTTGATTTTACATTGCTACAAAATTCTGTTCTTCAAGTAAATAACTTATAGAACAAAAGTAGTTATTTTAGGGTTTTCAATTTTAAACTATTAACAAAATTCTGATCTTCAAGTAAATAACTTAAGGAACTAAAGTATTAGTTAGAAGATTTTGATTTTAAATTGCTACAAAATTCTGTTCTACAAGTAAATAACTTATAGAACAAAAGTAGTTATTTTAGAGTTTTCAATTTTAAACTATTAACAATATTCTGATCTTCAAGTAAATAACTTATAGAACAGAAGTAGTTATTTTAGGGTTTTCAATTTTAAACTATTAACAAAATACTGATCTTCATGTAAATAACTTATAGAACAGAAGTAGTTAATTTAGAGTTTTTAATTTTAAACTATTAACAAAATGCAGATCTTCAAGTAAATAACTTATAGAACAAAAGTAGTTATTTTAGGGTTTTCAATTTTAAACTATTAGCAAAATTCTGATCTTCAAGTAAATAACTTAAAGAACTAAAGTATTAGTTAGAAGATTTTGATTTTACATTGCTACAAAATTCTGTTCTTCAAGTAAATAACTTATAGAACAAAAGTAGTTATTTTAGGGTTTTCCATTTTAAACTATTAACAAAATACTGATCTTCATGTAAATAACTTATAGAACAGAAGTAGTTAATTTAGAATTTTTAATTTTAAACTATTAACAAAATGCAGATCTTCAAGTAAATAACTTATAGAACAAAAGTAGTTATTTTAGGGTTTTCAATTTTAAACTATTATAAAATTCTGATCTTCAAGTAAATAACTTAAAGAACTAAAGTATTAGTTAGAAGATTTTGACTTTACATTGCTACAAAATTCTGTTCTTCAAGTAAATAACTTATAGAACAAAAGTAGTTATTTTAGGGTTTTCAATTTTAAACTATTAACAAAATTCTGATCTTCAAGTAAATAACTTAAGGAACTAAAGTATTAGTTAGAAGATTTTGATTTTAAATTGCTACAAAATTCTGTTCTACAAGTAAATAACTTATAGAACAAAAGTAGTTATTTTAGAGTTTTCAATTTTAAACTATTAACAATATTCTGATCTTCAAGTAAATAACTTATAGAACAGAAGTAGTTATTTTAGGGTTTTCAATTTTAAACTATTAACAAAATACTGATCTTCATGTAAATAACTTATAGAACAGAAGTAGTTAATTTAGAGTTTTTAATTTTAAACTATTAACAAAATGCAGATCTTCAAGTAAATAACTTATAGAACAAAAGTAGTTATTTTAGGGTTTTCAATTTTAAACTATTAGCAAAATTCTGATCTTCAAGTAAATAACTTAAAGAACTAAAGTATTAGTTAGAAGATTTTGATTTTACATTGCTACAAAATTCTGTTCTTCAAGTAAATAACTTATAGAACAAAAGTAGTTATTTTAGGGTTTTCAATTTTAAACTATTAACAAAATCCTGATCTTCAAGTAAATAACTTAAGGAACTAAAGTATTAGTTAGAAGATTTTGATTTTAAATTGCTACAAAATTCTGTTCTTCAAGTAAATAACTTATAGAACAAAAGTAGTTATTTTAGGGTTTTCAATTTTAAACTATTAACAAAATACTGATCTTCATGTAAATAACTTATAGAACAGAAGTAGTTAATTTAGAGTTTTTAAATTTAAACTATTAACAAAATGCAGATCTTCAAGTAAATAACTTATAGAACAAAAGTAGTTATTTTAGGGTTTTCAATTTTAAACTATTAACAAAATCCTGATCTTCAAGTAAATAACTAAGGAACTAAAGTATTAGTTAGAAGATTTTGATTTTAAATTGCTACAAAATTCTGTTCTACAAGTAAATAACTTATAGAACAAAAGTAGTTATTTTAGAGTTTTCAATTTTAAACTATTTACAATATTCTGATCTTCAAGTAAATAACTTATAGAACAGAAGTAGTTATTTTAGGGTTTTCAATTTTAAACTATTAACAAAATACTGATCTTCATGTAAATAACTTATAGAACAGAAGTAGTTAATTTAGAGTTTTTAATTTTAAACTATTAACAAAATGCAGATCTTCAAGTAAATAACTTATAGAACAAAAGTAGTTATTTTAGGGTTTTCAATTTTAAACTATTATAAAATTCTGATCTTCAAGTAAATAACTTAAAGAACTAAAGTATTAGTTAGAAGATTTTGACTTTACATTGCTACAAAATTCTGTTCTTCAAGTAAATAACTTATAGAACAAAAGTAGTTATTTTAGGGTTTTCAATTTTAAACTATTAGCAAAATTCTGATCTTCAAGTAAATAACTTAAAGAACTAAAGTATTAGTTAGAAGACTTTGATTTTACATTGCTACAAAATTCTGTTCTTCAAGTAAATAACTTATAGAACAAAAGTAGTTATTTTAGGGTTTTCAATTTTAAACTATTAACAAAATACTGATCTTCATGTAAATAACTTATAGAACAGAAGTAGTTAATTTAGAATTTTTAATTTTAAACTATTAACAAAATGCAGATCTTCAAGTAAATAACTTATAGAACAAAAGTAGTTATTTTAGGGTTTTCAATTTTAAACTATTATAAAATTCTGATCTTCAAGTAAATAACTTAAAGAACTAAAGTATTAGTTAGAAGATTTTGACTTTACATTGCTACAAAATTCTGTTCTTCAAGTAAATAACTTATAGAACAAAAGTAGTTATTTTAGGGTTTTCAATTTTAAACTATTAACAAAATTCTGATCTTCAAGTAAATAACTTAAGGAACTAAAGTATTTATTTTAGGGTTTTCAATTTTAAACTATTAACAAATTACTGATCTTCATATACTTAACTTATAGAACAGAAGTAGTTAATTTAGAGTTTTTAATTTTAAACTATTAACAAAATGCATATATTCAAGTAAATAACTTATAGAACAAAAGTAGTTATTTTAGGGTTTTCAATTTTAAACTATTAACAAAATCCTGATCTTCAAGTAAATAACTTAAGGAACTAAAGTATTAGTTAGAAGATTTTGATTTTAAATTGCTACAAAATTCTGTTCTACAAGTAAATAACATATAGAACTAAAGTAGTTATTATAGAGTTTTCAATTTTAAACTATTAACAATATTCTGATCTTCAAGTAAATAACTTATAGAACAAAAGTAATTATTTTAGGGTTTTCAATTTTAAACTATTAACAAAATACTGATCTTCATGTAAATAACATATAGAACAGAAGTAGTTAATTTAGAGTTTTTAAATTTAAACTATTAACAAAATGCAGATCTTCAAGTAAATAACTTATAGAACAAAAGTAGTTATTTTAGGGTTTTCAATTTTAAACTATTAACAAAATCCTGATCTTCTAGTAAATAACTTAAAGAACTAAAGAATTAGTTAGAAGATTTAGATTTTAAATTGCTACAAAATTCTGTTCTACAAGTAAATAACTTATAGAACAAAAGTAGTTATTTTAGAGTTTTCAATTTTAAACTATTAACAATATTCTGATCTTCAAGTAAATAACTTATTGAACAGAAGTAGTTATTTTAGGGTTTTCAATTTTAAACTATTAACAAAATACTGATCTTCATGTAAATAACTTATAGAACAGAAGTAGTTAATTTAGAGTTTTTAATTTTAAACTATTAACAAAATGCAGATCTTCAAGTAAATAACTTATAGAACAAAAGTAGTTATTTTAGGGTTTTCAATTTTAAACTATTAGCAAAATTCTGATCTTCAAGTAAATAACTTAAAGAACTAAAGTATTAGTTAGAAGATTTTGATTTTACATTGCTACAAAATTCTGTTCTTCAAGTAAATAACTTATAGAACAAAAGTAGTTATTTTAGGGTTTTCAATTTTAAACTATTAACAAAATACTGATCTTCATGTAAATAACTTATAGAACAGAAGTAGTTAATTTAGAATTTTTAATTTTAAACTATTAACAAAATGCAGATCTTCAAGTAAATAACTTATAGAACAAAAGTTGTTATTATAGGGTTTTCAATTTTAAACTATTATAAAATTCTGATCTTCAAGTAAATAACTTAAAGAACTAAAGTATTAGTTAGAAGATTTTGACTTTACATTGCTACAAAATTCTGTTCTTCAAGTAAATAACTTATAGAACAAAAGTAGTTATTTTAGGGTTTTCAATTTTAAACTATTAACAAAATTCTGATCTTCAAGTAAATAACTTAAGGAACTAAAGTATTAGTTAGAAGATTTTGATTTTAAATTGCTACAAAATTCTGTTCTACAAGTAAATAACTTATAGAACAAAAGTAATTATTTTAGAGTTTTTAATTTTAAACTATTAACAAAATGCAGATCTTCAAGTAAATAACTTATAGAAGAAAAGTAGTTATTTTAGGGTTTTCAATTTTAAACTATTAACAAAATACTGATCTTCATGTAAATAACTTATAGAACATAAGTAGTTAATTTAGAGTTTTTAAATTTAAACTATTAACAAAATGCAGATCTTCAAGTAAATAACTTATAGAACAAAAGTAGTTATTTTAGGGTTTTCAATTTTAAACTATTAACAAAATCCTGATCTTCAAGTAAATAACTTAAGGAACTAAAGTATTAGTTAGAAGATTTTGATTTTAAATTGCTACAAAATTCTGTTCTACAAGTAAATAACATATAGAACTAAAGTAGTTATTTTAGAGTTTTCAATTTTAAACTATTAACAATATTCTGATCTTCAAGTAAATAACTTATAGAACAAAAGTAGTCATTTTAGGGTTTTCAATTTTAAACTATTAACAAAATACTGATCTTCATGTAAATAACTTATAGAACAGAAGTAGTTAATTTAGAGTTTTTAAATTTAAACTATTAACAAAATGCAGATCTTCAAGTAAATAACTTATAGAACAAAAGTAGTTATTTTAGGGTTTTCAATTTTAAACTATTAACAAAATGCAGATCTTCAAGTAAATAACTTATAGAACAAAAGTAGTTATTTTAGGGTTTTTAATTTTAAACTATTAGCAAAATTCTGATCTTTAAGTAAATAACTTAAAGAACTAAAGTATTAGTTAGAAGATTTTGATTTTACATTGCTACAAAATTCTGTTCTTCAAGTAAATAACTTATAGAACAAAAGTAGTTATTTTAGGGTTTTCAATTTTAAACTATTAACAAAATACAGATCTTCATGTAAATAACTTATAGAACAGAAGTAGTTAATTTAGAATTTTTAATTTTAAACTATTAACAAAATGCAGATCTTCAAGTAAATAACTTATAGAACAAAAGTAGTTATTTTAGGGTTTTCAATTTTAAACTATTATAAAATTCTGATCATCAAGTAAATAACTTAAAGAACTAAAGTATTAGTTAGAAGATTTTGACTTTACATTGCTACAAAATTCTGTTCTTCAAGTAAATAACTTATAGAACAAAAGTAGTTATTTTAGGGTTTTAAATTTTAAACTATTAACAAAATTCTGATCTTCAAGTAAATAACTTAAGGAACTAAAGTATTAGTTAGAAGATTTTGATTTTACATTGCTACAAAATTCTGTTCTTCAAGTAAATAACTTATAGAACAAAAGTAGTTATTTTAGGGTTTTCAATTTTAAACTATTAGCAAAATTCTGATCTTCAAGTAAATAACTTAAAGAACTAAAGTATTAGTTAGAAGATTTTGATTTTACATTGCTACAAAATTCTGTTCTTCAAGTAAATAACTTATAGAACAAAAGTAGTTATTTTAGGGTTTTCCATTTTAAACTATTAACAAAATACTGATCTTCATGTAAATAACTTATAGAACAGAAGTAGTTAATTTAGAATTTTTAATTTTAAACTATTAACAAAATGCAGATCTTCAAGTAAATAACTTATAGAACAAAAGTAGTTATTTTAGGGTTTTCAATTTTAAACTATTATAAAATTCTGATCTTCAAGTAAATAACTTAAAGAACTAAAGTATTAGTTAGAAGATTTTGACTTTACATTGCTACAAAATTCTGTTCTTCAAGTAAATAACTTATAGAACAAAAGTAGTTATTTTAGGGTTTTCAATTTTAAACTATTAACAAAATTCTGATCTTCAAGTAAATAACTTAAGGAACTAAAGTATTAGTTAGAAGATTTTGATTTTAAATTGCTACAAAATTCTGTTCTACAAGTAAATAACTTATAGAACAAAAGTAGTTATTTTAGAGTTTTCAATTTTAAACTATTAACAATATTCTGATCTTCAAGTAAATAACTTATAGAACAGAAGTAGTTATTTTAGGGTTTTCAATTTTAAACTATTAACAAAATACTGATCTTCATGTAAATAACTTATAGAACAGAAGTAGTTAATTTAGAGTTTTTAATTTTAAACTATTAACAAAATGCAGATCTTCAAGTAAATAACTTATAGAACAAAAGTAGTTATTTTAGGGTTTTCAATTTTAAACTATTAGCAAAATTCTGATCATCAAGTAAATAACTTAAAGAACTAAAGTATTAGTTAGAAGATTTTGATTTTACATTGCTACAAAATTCTGTTCTTCAAGTAAATAACTTATAGAACAAAAGTAGTTATTTTAGGGTTTTCAATTTTAAACTATTAACAAAATACTGATCTTCATGTAAATAACTTATAGAACAGAAGTAGTTAATTTAGAGTTTTTAAATTTAAACTATTAACAAAATGCAGATCTTCAAGTAAATAACTTATAGAACAAAAGTAGTTATTTTAGGGTTTTCAATTTTAAACTATTAACAAAATCCTGATCTTCAAGTAAATAACTAAGGAACTAAAGTATTAGTTAGAAGATTTTGATTTTAAATTGCTACAAAATTCTGTTCTACAAGTAAATAACTTATAGAACAAAAGTAGTTATTTTAGAGTTTTCAATTTTAAACTATTTACAATATTCTGATCTTCAAGTAAATAACTTATAGAACAGAAGTAGTTATTTTAGGGTTTTCAATTTTAAACTATTAACAAAATACTGATCTTCATGTAAATAACTTATAGAACAGAAGTAGTTAATTTAGAGTTTTTAATTTTAAACTATTAAAAAAATGCAGTTCTTCAAGTAAATAACTTATAGAACAAAAGTAGTTATTTTAGGGTTCTCAATTTTAAACTATTAGCAAAATTCTGATCTTCAAGTAAATAACTTAAAGAACTAAAGTATTAGTTAGAAGACTTTGATTTTACATTGCTACAAAATTCTGTTCTTCAAGTAAATAACTTATAGAACAAAAGTAGTTATTTTAGGGTTTTCAATTTTAAACTATTAACAAAATACTGATCTTCATGTAAATAACTTATAGAACAGAAGTAGTTAATTTAGAATTTTTAATTTTAAACTATTAACAAAATGCAGATCTTCAAGTAAATAACTTATAGAACAAAAGTAGTTATTTTAGGGTTTTCAATTTTAAACTATTATAAAATTCTGATCTTCAAGTAAATAACTTAAAGAACTAAAGTATTAGTTAGAAGATTTTGACTTTACATTGCTACAAAATTCTGTTCTTCAAGTAAATAACTTATAGAACAAAAGTAGTTATTTTAGGGTTTTCAATTTTAAACTATTAACAAAATTCTGATCTTCAAGTAAATAACTTAAGGAACTAAAGTATTTATTTTAGAGTTTTCAATTTTAAACTATTAACAAATTACTGATCTTCATATACTTAACTTATAGAACAGAAGTAGTTAATTTAGAGTTTTTAATTTTAAACTATTAACAAAATGCATATATTCAAGTAAATAACTTATAGAACAAAAGTAGTTATTTTAGGGTTTTCAATTTTAAACTATTAACAAAATCCTGATCTTCAAGTAAATAACTTAAGGAACTAAAGTATTAGTTAGAAGATTTTGATTTTAAATTGCTACAAAATTCTGTTCTACAAGTAAATAACATATAGAACTAAAGTAGTTATTATAGAGTTTTCAATTTTAAACTATTAACAATATTCTGCTCTTCAAGTAAATAACTTATAGAACAAAAGTAATTATTTTAGGGTTTTCAATTTTAAACTATTAACAAAATACTGATCTTCATGTAAATAACATATAGAACAGAAGTAGTTAATTTAGAGTTTTTAAATTTAAACTATTAACAAAATGCAGATCTTCAAGTAAATAACTTATAGAACAAAAGTAGTTATTTTAGGGTTTTCAATTTTAAACTATTAACAAAATCCTGATCTTCTAGTAAATAACTTAAAGAACTAAAGTATTAGTTAGAAGATTTAGATTTTAAATTGCTACAAAATTCTGTTCTACAAGTAAATAACTTATAGAACAAAAGTAATTATTTTAGAGTTTTTAATTTTAAACTATTAACAAAATGCAGATCTTCAAGTAAATAACTTATAGAAGAAAAGTAGTTATTTTAGGGTTTTCAATTTTAAACTATTAACAAAATACTGATCTTCATGTAAATAACTTATAGAACATAAGTAGTTAATTTAGAGTTTTTAAATTTAAACTATTAACAAAATGCAGATCTTCAAGTAAATAACTTATAGAACAAAAGTAGTTATTTTAGGGTTTTCAATTTTAAACTATTAACAAAATCCTGATCTTCAAGTAAATAACTTAAGGAACTAAAGTATTAGTTAGAAGATTTTGATTTTAAATTGCTACAAAATTCTGTTCTACAAGTAAATAACATATAGAACTAAAGTAGTTATTTTAGAGTTTTCAATTTTAAACTATTAACAATATTCTGATCTTCAAGTAAATAACTTATAGAACAAAAGTAGTCATTTTAGGGTTTTCGATTTTAAACTATTAACAAAATACTGATCTTCATGTAAATAACTTATAGAACAGAAGTAGTTAATTTAGCGTTTTTAAATTTAAACTATTAACAAAATGCAGATCTTCAAGTAAATAACTTATAGAACAAAAGTAGTTATTTTAGGGTTTTCAATTTTAAACTATTAACAAAATGCAGATCTTCAAGTAAATAACTTATAGAACAAAAGTTGTTATTTTAGGGTTTTCAATTTTAAACTATTATAAAATTCTGATCTTCAAGTAAATAACTTAAAGAACTAAAGTATTAGTTAGAAGATTTTGACTTTACATTGCTACAAAATTCTGTTCTTCAAGTAAATAACTTATAGAACAAAAGTAGTTATTTTAGGGTTTTCAATTTTAAACTATTAACAAAATTCTGATCTTCAAGTAAATAACTTAAGGAACTAAAGTATTAGTTAGAAGATTTTGATTTTAAATTTCTACAAAATTCTGTTCTACAAGTAAATAACTTATAGAACAAAAGTAATTATTTTAGAGTTTTTAATTTTAAACTATTAACAAAATGCAGATCTTCAAGTAAATAACTTATAGAAGAAAAGTAGTTATTTTAGGGTTTTCAATTTTAAACTCTTAACAAAATACTGATCTTCATGTAAATAACTTATAGAACATAAGTAGTTAATTTAGAGTTTTTAAATTTAAACTATTAACAAAATGCAGATCTTCAAGTAAATAACTTATAGAACAAAAGTAGTTATTTTAGGGTTTTCAATTTTAAACTATTAACAAAATCCTGATCTTCAAGTAAATAACTTAAGGAACTAAAGTATTAGTTAGAAGATTTTGATTTTAAATTGCTACAAAATTCTGTTCTACAAGTAAATAACATATAGAACTAAAGTAGTTATTTTAGAGTTTTCAATTTTAAACTATTAACAATATTCTGATCTTCAAGTAAATAACTTATAGAACAAAAGTAGTCATTTTAGGGTTTTCGATTTTAAACTATTAACAAAATACTGATCTTCATGTAAATAACTTATAGAACAGAAGTAGTTAATTTAGAGTTTTTAAATTTAAACTATTAACAAAATGCAGATCTTCAAGTAAATAACTTATAGAACAAAAGTAGTTATTTTAGGGTTTTCAATTTTAAACTATTAACAAAATGCAGATCTTCAAGTAAATAACTTATAGAACAAAAGTAGTTATTTTAGGGTTTTTAATTTTAAACTATTAGCAAAATTCTGATCTTTAAGTAAATAACTTAAAGAACTAAAGTATTAGTTAGAAGATTTTGATTTTACATTGCTACAAAATTCTGATCTTCAAGTAAATAACTTATAGAACAAAAGTAGTTATTTTAGGGTTTTCAATTTTAAACTATTAACAAAATACTGATCTTCATGTAAATAACTTATAGAACAGAAGTAGTTAATTTAGAATTTTTAATTTTAAACTATTAACAAAATGCAGATCTTCAAGTAAATAACTTATAGAACAAAAGTAGTTATTTTAGGGTTTTCAATTTTAAACTATTATAAAATTCTGATCATCAAGTAAATAACTTAAAGAACTAAAGTATTAGTTAGAAGATTTTGACTTTACATTGCTACAAAATTCTGTTCTTCAAGTAAATAACTTATAGAACAAAAGTAGTTATTTTAGGGTTTTCAATTTTAAACTATTAACAAAATTCTGATCTTCAAGTAAATAACTTAAGGAACTAAAGTATTAGTTAGAAGATTTTGATTTTACATTGCTACAAAATTCTGTTCTTCAAGTAAATAACTTATAGAACAAAAGTAGTTATTTTAGGGTTTTCAATTTTAAACTATTAACAAAATTCTGATCTTCAAGTAAATAACTTAAGGAACTAAAGTATTAGTTAGAAGATTTTGATTTTAAATTGCTACAAAATTCTGTTCTACAAGTAAATAACTTATAGAACAAAAGTAGTTATTTTAGAGTTTTCAATTTTAAACTATTAACAAAATACTGATCTTCATGTAAATAACTTATAGAACAGAAGTAGTTAATTTAGAGTTTTTAATTTTAAACTATTAACAAAATGCAGATCTTCAAATAAATAACTTATAGAACAAAAGTAGTTATTTTAGGGTTTTCAATTTTAAACTATTAGCAAAATTCTGATCTTCAAGTAAATAACTTAAAGAACTAAAGTATTAGTTAGAAGATTTTGATTTTACATTGCTACAAAATTCTGTTCTTCAAGTAAATAACTTATAGAACAAAAGTAGTTATTTTAGGGTTTTCAATTTTAAACTATTAACAAAATACTGATCTTCATGTAAATAACTTATAGAACAGAAGTAGTTAATTTAGAATTTTTAATTTTAAACTATTAACAAAATGCAGATCTTCAAGTAAATAACTTATAGAACAAAAGTAGTTATTTTAGGGTTTTCAATTTTAAACTATTATAAAATTCTGATCTTCAAGTAAATAACTTAAAGAACTAAAGTATTAGTTAGAAGATTTTGACTTTACATTGCTACAAAATTCTGTTCTACAAGTAAATAACATATAGAACTAAAGTAGTTATTTTAGAGTTTTCAATTTTAAACTATTAACAATATTCTGATCTTCAAGTAAATAACTTATAGAACAAAAGTAGTTATTTTAGGGTTTTCAATTTTAAACTATTAACAAAATACTGATCTTCATGTAAATAACTTATAGAACAGAAGTAGTTAATTTAGAGTTTTTAAATTTAAACTATTAACAAAATGCAGATCTTCAAGTAAATAACTTATAGAACAAAAGTAGTTATTTTAGGGTTTTCAATTTTAAACTATTAGCAAAATTCTGATCTTCAAGTAAATAACTTAAAGAACTAAAGTATTAGTTAGAAGATTTTGATTTTACATTGCTACAAAATTCTGTTCTTCAAGTAAATAACTTATAGAACAAAAGTAGTTATTTTAGGGTTTTCAATTTTAAACTATTAACAAAATACTGATCTTCATGTAAATAACTTATAGAACAGAAGTAGTTAATTTAGAATTTTTAATTTTAAACTATTAACAAAATGCAGATCTTCAAGTAAATAACTTATAGAACAAAAGTAGTTATTTTAGGGTTTTCAATTTTAAACTATTATGAAATTCTGATCTTCAAGTAAATAACTTAAAGAACTAAAGTATTAGTTAGAAGATTTTGACTTTACATTGCTACAAAATTCTGTTCTACAAGTAAATAACATATAGAACTAAAGTAGTTATTTTAGAGTTTTCAATTTTAAACTATTAACAATATTCTGATCTTCAAGTAAATAACTTATAGAACAAAAGTAGTTATTTTAGGGTTTTCAATTTTAAACTATTAACAAAATACTGATCTTCATGTAAATAACTTATAGAACAGAAGTAGTTAATTTAGAGTTTTTAAATTTAAACTATTAACAAAATGCAGATCTTCAAGTAAATAACTTATATAACAAAAGTAGTTATTTTAGGGTTTTCAATTTTAAACTATTAACAAAATCCTGATCTTCAAGTAAATAACTAAGGAACTAAAGTATTAGTTAGAAGATTTTGATTTTAAATTTCTTCAAAAATCTGTTCTACAAGTAAATAACTTATAGAACAAAAGTAGTTATTTTAGAGTTTTCAATTTTAAACTATTTACAATATTCTGATCTTCAAGTAAATAACTTATAGAACAGAAGTAGTTATTTTAGGGTTTTCAATTTTAAACTATTAACAAAATACTGATCTTCATGTAAATCACTTATAGAACAGAAGTAGTTAATTTAGAGTTTTTAATTTTAAACTATTAACAAAATGCAGATCTTCAAGTAAATAACTTATAGAACAAAAGTAGTTATTTTAGGGTTTTCAATTTTAAACTATTAGCAAAATTCTGATCTTCAAGTAAATAACTTAAAGAACTAAAGTATTAGTTAGAAGACTTTGATTTTACATTGCTACAAAATTCTGTTCTTCAAGTAAATAACTTATAGAACAAAAGTAGTTATTTTAGGGTTTTCAATTTTAAACTATTAACAAAATACTGATCTTCATGTAAATAACTTATAGAACAGAAGTAGTTAATTTAGAATTTTTAATTTTAAACTATTAACAAAATGCAGATCTTCAAGTAAATAACTTATAGAACAAAAGTAGTTATTTTAGGGTTTTCAATTTTAAACTATTAACAAAATTCTGATCTTCAAGTAAATAACTTAAGGAACTAAAGTATTAGTTAGAAGATTTTGATTTTACATTGCTACAAAATTCTGTTCTTCAAGTAAATAACTTATAGAACAAAAGTAGTTATTTTAGGGTTTTCAATTTTAAACTATTATAAAATTCTGATCTTCAAGTAAATAACTTAAAGAACTAAAGTATTAGTTAGAAGATTTTGACTTTACATTGCTACAAAATTCTGTTCTTCAAGTAAATAACTTATAGAACAAAAGTAGTTATTTTAGAGTTTTCAATTTTAAACTATTAACAATATTCTGATCTTCAAGTAAATAACTTATAGAACAAAAGTAGTTATTTAAGGGTTTTCAATTTTAAACTATTAACAAAATTCTGATCTTCAAATAAATAACTTAAGGAACTAAAGTATTAGTTAGAAGATTTTGACTTTAAGTTGCTACAAAATTCTGTTCTTCAAGTAAATAACTTATAGAACAAAAGTAGTTATTTTAGGGTTTTCAATTTTAAACTATTAACAAAATACTGATCTTCATGTAAATAACTTATAGAACAGAAGTAGTTAATTTAGAATTTTTAATTTTAAACTATTAACAAAATGCAGATCTTCAAGTAAATAACTTATAGAACAAAAGTAGTTATTTTAGGGTTTTCAATTTTAAACTATTATAAAATTCTGATCATCAAGTAAATAACTTAAAGAACTAAAGTATTAGTTAGAAGATTTTGACTTTACATTGCTACAAAATTCTGTTCTTCAAGTAAATAACTTATAGAACAAAAGTAGTTATTTTAGGGTTTTCAATTTTAAACTATTAACAAAATTCTGATCTTCAAGTAAATAACTTAAGGAACTAAAGTATTAGTTAGAAGATTTTGATTTTACATTGCTACAAAATTCTGTTCTTCAAGTAAATAACTTATAGAACAAAAGTAGTTATTTTAGGGTTTTCAATTTTAAACTATTAACAAAATTCTGATCTTCAAGTAAATAACTTAAGGAACTAAAGTATTAGTTAGAAGATTTTGATTTTAAATTGCTACAAAATTCTGTTCTACAAGTAAATAACTTATAGAACAAAAGTAGTTATTTTAGAGTTTTCAATTTTAAACTATTAACAAAATACTGATCTTCATGTAAATAACTTATAGAACAGAAGTAGTTAATTTAGAGTTTTTAATTTTAAACTATTAACAAAATGCAGATCTTCAAATAAATAACTTATAGAACAAAAGTAGTTATTTTAGGGTTTTCAATTTTAAACTATTAGCAAAATTCTGATCTTCAAGTAAATAACTTAAAGAACTAAAGTATTAGTTAGAAGATTTTGATTTTACATTGCTACAAAATTCTGTTCTTCAAGTAAATAACTTATAGAACAAAAGTAGTTATTTTAGGGTTTTCAATTTTAAACTATTAACAAAATACTGATCTTCATGTAAATAACTTATAGAACAGAAGTAGTTAATTTAGAATTTTTAATTTTAAACTATTAACAAAATGCAGATCTTCAAGTAAATAACTTATAGAACAAAAGTAGTTATTTTAGGGTTTTCAATTTTAAACTATTATAAAATTCTGATCTTCAAGTAAATAACTTAAAGAACTAAAGTATTAGTTAGAAGATTTTGACTTTACATTGCTACAAAATTCTGTTCTACAAGTAAATAACATATAGAACTAAAGTAGTTATTTTAGAGTTTTCAATTTTAAACTATTAACAATATTCTGATCTTCAAGTAAATAACTTATAGAACAAAAGTAGTTATTTTAGGGTTTTCAATTTTAAACTATTAACAAAATACTGATCTTCATGTAAATAACTTATAGAACAGAAGTAGTTAATTTAGAGTTTTTAAATTTAAACTATTAACAAAATGCAGATCTTCAAGTAAATAACTTATAGAACAAAAGTAGTTATTTTAGGGTTTTCAATTTTAAACTATTAGCAAAATTCTGATCTTCAAGTAAATAACTTAAAGAACTAAAGTATTAGTTAGAAGATTTTGATTTTACATTGCTACAAAATTCTGTTCTTCAAGTAAATAACTTATAGAACAAAAGTAGTTATTTTAGGGTTTTCAATTTTAAACTATTAACAAAATACTGATCTTCATGTAAATAACTTATAGAACAGAAGTAGTTAATTTAGAATTTTTAATTTTAAACTATTAACAAAATGCAGATCTTCAAGTAAATAACTTATAGAACAAAAGTAGTTATTTTAGGGTTTTCAATTTTAAACTATTATGAAATTCTGATCTTCAAGTAAATAACTTAAAGAACTAAAGTATTAGTTAGAAGATTTTGACTTTACATTGCTACAAAATTCTGTTCTACAAGTAAATAACATATAGAACTAAAGTAGTTATTTTAGAGTTTTCAATTTTAAACTATTAACAATATTCTGATCTTCAAGTAAATAACTTATAGAACAAAAGTAGTTATTTTAGGGTTTTCAATTTTAAACTATTAACAAAATACTGATCTTCATGTAAATAACTTATAGAACAGAAGTAGTTAATTTAGAGTTTTTAAATTTAAACTATTAACAAAATGCAGATCTTCAAGTAAATAACTTATATAACAAAAGTAGTTATTTTAGGGTTTTCAATTTTAAACTATTAACAAAATCCTGATCTTCAAGTAAATAACTAAGGAACTAAAGTATTAGTTAGAAGATTTTGATTTTAAATTTCTTCAAAAATCTGTTCTACAAGTAAATAACTTATAGAACAAAAGTAGTTATTTTAGAGTTTTCAATTTTAAACTATTTACAATATTCTGATCTTCAAGTAAATAACTTATAGAACAGAAGTAGTTATTTTAGGGTTTTCAATTTTAAACTATTAACAAAATACTGATCTTCATGTAAATCACTTATAGAACAGAAGTAGTTAATTTAGAGTTTTTAATTTTAAACTATTAACAAAATGCAGATCTTCAAGTAAATAACTTATAGAACAAAAGTAGTTATTTTAGGGTTTTCAATTTTAAACTATTAGCAAAATTCTGATCTTCAAGTAAATAACTTAAAGAACTAAAGTATTAGTTAGAAGACTTTGATTTTACATTGCTACAAAATTCTGTTCTTCAAGTAAATAACTTATAGAACAAAAGTAGTTATTTTAGGGTTTTCAATTTTAAACTATTAACAAAATACTGATCTTCATGTAAATAACTTATAGAACAGAAGTAGTTAATTTAGAATTTTTAATTTTAAACTATTAACAAAATGCAGATCTTCAAGTAAATAACTTATAGAACAAAAGTAGTTATTTTAGGGTTTTCAATTTTAAACTATTAACAAAATTCTGATCTTCAAGTAAATAACTTAAGGAACTAAAGTATTAGTTAGAAGATTTTGATTTTACATTGCTACAAAATTCTGTTCTTCAAGTAAATAACTTATAGAACAAAAGTAGTTATTTTAGGGTTTTCAATTTTAAACTATTATAAAATTCTGATCTTCAAGTAAATAACTTAAAGAACTAAAGTATTAGTTAGAAGATTTTGACTTTACATTGCTACAAAATTCTGTTCTTCAAGTAAATAACTTATAGAACAAAAGTAGTTATTTTAGAGTTTTCAATTTTAAACTATTAACAATATTCTGATCTTCAAGTAAATAACTTATAGAACAAAAGTAGTTATTTAAGGGTTTTCAATTTTAAACTATTAACAAAATTCTGATCTTCAAATAAATAACTTAAGGAACTAAAGTATTAGTTAGAAGATTTTGACTTTAAGTTGCTACAAAATTCTGTTCTTCAAGTAAATAACTTATAGAACAAAAGTAGTTATTTTAGAGTTTTCAATTTTAAACTATTAACAAAATTCTGATCTTCAAGTAAATAACTTATAGAACAGAAGTAGTTAATTTAGAGTTTTTAATTTTAAACTACTAACAAAATGCAGATCTTCAAGTAAATAACTTATAGAACAAAATTAGTTATTTTAGGGTTTTCAATTTTAAACTACTATAAAATTCTGATCTTCAAGTAAATAACTTAAAGAACTAAAGTATTAGTTAGAAGATTATGACTTTACATTGCTACAAAATTCTGTTCTTCAAGTAAATAACTTATAGAACAAAAGTAGTTATTTTAGGGTTTTCAATTTTAAACTATTAACAAAATTCTGATCTTCAAGTAAATAACTTAAGGAACTAAAGTATTAGTTAGAAGATTTTGATTTTAAATTGCTACAAAATTCTGTTCTACAAGTAAATAACTTATAGAACAAAAGTAGTTATTTTAGGGTTTTCAATTTTAAACTATTAACAAAATACTGATCTTCATGTAAATAACTTATAGAACAAAAGTAGTTATTTTAGGGTTTTCAATTTTAAACTATTAACAAATTACTGATCTTCATATACTTAACTTATAGAACAGAAGTAGTTAATTTAGAGTTTTTAATTTTAAACTATTAACAAAATGCAGATCTTCAAGTAAATAACTTATAGAACAAAAGTAGTTATTTTAGGGTTTTCAATTTTAAACTATTAACAAAATACTGATCTTCATATACTTAACTTATAGAACAGAAGTAGTTAATTTAGAGTTTTTAATTTTAAACTATTAGCAAAACTCTCATCTTCAAGTAAATAACTTAAAGAACTAAAGTATTAGTTAGAAGATTTTGATTTTACATTGCTACAAAATTCTGTTCTTCAAGTAAATAACTTATAGAACAAAAGCAGTTATTTTAGGGTTTTCAATTTTAAACTATTAACAAAATACTGATCTTCATGTAAATAACTTATAGAACAGAAGTAGTTAATTTAGAGTTTTTAAATTTAAACTATTAACAAAATGCAGATCTTCAAGTAAATAACTTATAGAACAAAAGTAGTTATTTTAGGGTTTTCAATTTTAAACTATTAACAAAATTCTGATCTTCAAGTAAATAACTTAAGGAACTAAAGTATTAGATAGAAGATTTTGATTTTAAATTGCTACAAAATTCTGTTCTACAAGTAAATAACTTATAGAACAAAAGTAGTTATTTTATAGTTTTCAATTTTAAACTATTAACAATATTCTGATCTTCAAGTAAATAACTTATAGAACAGAAGTAGTTATTTTAGGGTTTTCAATTTTAAACTATTAACAAAATACTGATCTTCATGTAAATAACTTATAGAACAGAAGTAGTTAATTTAGAGTTTTTAATTTTAAACTATTAACAAAATGCAGATCTTCAAGTAAATAACTTATAGAACAAAAGTAGTTATTTTAGGGTTTTCAATTTTAAACTATTAGCAAAATTCTGATCTTCAAGTAAATAACTTAAAGAACTAAAGTATTAGTTAGAAGATTTTGATTGTACATTGCTACAAAATTCTGTTCTTCAAGTAAATAACTTATAGAACAAAAGTAGTTATTTTAGAGTTTTCAATTTTAAACTATTAACAATATTCTGATCTTCATGTAATTAACTTATAGAACAGAAGTAGTTAATTTAGAGTTTTTAATTTTAAACTATTAACAAAATGCAGATCTTCAAGTAAATAACTTATAGAACAAAAGTATTTAATTTAGAGTTTTTAATTTTAAACTATTAACAAAATTTTGTTCTTCAAGTAAATAACTTATAGAACAAAAGTAGTTATTTTAGAGTTTTCAATTTTAAACTATTAACAAAATTCTGATCTTCAAGTAAATAACCTATAGAACAGAAGTAGTTAATTTAGAGTTTTTAATTTTAAACTACTAACAAAATGCAGATCTTCAAGCAAATAACTTATAGAACAAAATTAGTTATTTTAGGGTTTTCAATTTTTAACTATTATAAAATTCTGATCTTCAAGTAAATAACTTAAAGAACTAAAGTATTAGTTAGAAGATTTTGACTTTACATTGCTACAAAATTCTGTTCTTCAAGTAAATAACCTATAGAACAAAAGTAGTTATTTTAGGGTTTTCAATTTTAAACTATTAACAAAATTCTGATCTTCAAGTAAATAACTTAAGGAACTAAAGTATTAGTTAGAAGATTTTGATTTTAAATTGCTACAAAATTCTGTTCTACAAGTAACTAACATATAGAACTAAAGTAGTTATTTTAGAGTTTTCAATTTTAAACTATTAACAATATTCTGATCTTCAAGTAAATAACTTATAGAAAAAAAGTAGTTATTTTAGGGTTTTCAATTTTAAACTATTAAAAAAATTCTGATCTTCAAGTAAATAACTTAAGGAACTAAAGTATTAGTTAGAAGATTTTGATTTTAAATTGCTACAAAATTCTGTTCTACAAGTAAATAACTTATAGAACAAAAGTAGTTATTTTAGGGTTTTCAATTTTAAACTATTAACAAAATACTGATCTTCATGTAAATAACTTATAGAACAAAAGTAGTTATTTTAGGGTTTTCAATTTTAAACTATTAACAAAATTCTGATCTTCAAGTAAATAACTTGAGGAACTAAAGTATTAGTTAGAAGATTTTGATTTTAAATTGCTACAAAATTCTGTTCTACAAGTAAATAACTTATAGAACAAAAGTAGTTAATTTAGAGTTTTCAATTTTAAACTATTAACAATATTCTGATCTTCAAGTAAATAACTTATAGAACAGATGTAGTTATTTTAGAGTTTTCAATTTTAAACTATTAACAAAATTCTGATCTTCAAGTAAATAACTTTTTAGAACAAAAGTAGTTATTTTAGAGTTTTCAATTTTAAACTATTAACAATATTCTGATCTTCAAGTAAATAACTTATAGAACAAAAGTAGTTATTTTAGAGTTTTCAATTTTAAACTATTAACAAAATTCTGATCTTCAAGTAAATAACTTAAGGAACTAAAGTATTAGTTAGAAGATTTTGATTTTAAATTGCTACAAAATTCTGTTCTACAAGTAAATAACTTATAGAACTAAAGTAGTTATTTTAGAGTTTTCAATTTTAAACTATTAACAATATTCTGATCTTCAAGTAAATAACTTATAGAACAAAAGTAGTTATTTTAGGGTTTTCAATTTTAAACTATTAACAAAATTCTGATCTTCAAGTAAATAACTTAAGGAACTAAAGTATTAGTTAGAAGATTTTGATTTTAAATTACTACAAAATTCTGTTCTACAAGTAAATAACTTATAGAACAAAAGTAGTTATTTTAGGGTTTTCAATTTTAAACTATTAACAAAGTACTGATCTTCATGTAAATAACTTATAGAACAAAAGTAGTTATTTTAGGGTTTTCAATTTTAAACTATTAACAAAATACTGATCTTCATATACTTAACTTATAGAACAGAAGTAGTTAATTTACAGTTTTTAATTTTAAACTATCAACAAAATGCAGATCTTCAAGTAAATAACTTATAGAACTAAAGTAGTTATTTTAGGGTTTTCAATTTTAAACTATTAGCAAAATTCTGATCTTCAAGTAAATAACTTAAAGAACTAAAGTATTAGTTAGAAGATTTTGATTTTACATTGCTACAAAATTCTGTTCTTCAAGTAAATAACTTATAGAACAAAAGTAGTTATTTTAGAGTTTTCAATTTTAAACTATTAACAATATTCTGATCTTCAAGTAAATAACTTATAGAACAGAAGTAGTTAATTTAGAGTTTTTAATTTTAAACTATTAACAAAATGCAGATCTTCAAGTAAATAACTTATAGAACAAAAGTAGTTAATTTAGAGTTTTTAATTTTAAACTATTAACAAAATTCTGTTCTTCAAGTAAATAACTTTTAGAACAAAAGTAGTTATTTTAGAGTTTTCAATTTTAAACTATTAACAAAATTCTGATCTTCAAGTAAATAACTTATAGAACAGAAGTAGTTAATTTAGAGTTTTTAATTTTAAACTACTAACAAAATGCAGATCTTCAAGCAAATAATTTATAGAACAAAATTAGTTATTTTAGGGTTTTCAATTTTTAACTATTACAAAATTCTGATCTTCAAGTAAATAACTTAAAGAACTAAAGTATTAGTTAGAAGATTTTGACTTTACATTGCTACAAAATTCTGTTCTTCAAGTAAATAACCTATAGAACAAAAGTAGTTATTTTAGGGTTTTCAATTTTAAACTATTAACAAAATTCTGATCTTCAAGTAAATAACTTAAGGAACTAAAGTATTAGTTAGAAGATTTTGATTTTAAATTGCTACAAAATTCTGTTCTACAAGTAAATAACTTATAGAACAAAAGTAGTTATTTTAGGGTTTTCAATTTTAAACTATTAACAAAATACTGATCTTCATGTAAATAACTTATAGAACAAAAGTAGTTATTTTAGGGTTTTCAATTTTAAACTATTAACAAAATTCTGATCTTCAAGTAAATAACTTAAGGAACTAAAGTATTAGTTAGAAGATTTTGATTTTAAATTGCTACAAAATTCTGTTCTACAAGTCAATAACTTATAGAACAAAAGTAGTTATTTTAGGGTTTTCAATTTTAAACTATTAACAAAATACTGATCTTCATGTGAATAACTTATAGAACAAAAGTAGTTATTTTAGGGTTTTCAATTTTAAACTATTAACAAAATTCTGATCTTCAAGTAAATAACTTAAGGAACTAAAGTATTAGTTAGAAGATTTTGATATTAAATTGCTACAAAATTCTGTTCTACAAGTAAATAACTTATAGAACAAAAGTAGTTATTTTAGAGTTTTCAATTTTAAACTATTAACAATATTCTGATCTTCAAGTAAATAACTTATAGAACAGAAGTAGTTAATTTAGAGTTTTTAATTTAAAACTATTAACAAAATGCAGATCTTCAAGTAAATAACTTATAGAACAAAAGTAGTTATTTTAGGGTTTTCAATTTTAAACTATTAACAAAATACTGATCTTCATGTAAATAACTTATAGAACAGAAGTAGTTAATTTAGAGTTTTTAATTTTAAACTATTAACAAAATGCAGATCTTCAAGTAAATAACTTATTGAACAACAGTAGTTAATTTAGGGTTTTCAATTTAAAACGATTAGCAAAATTCTGATCTTCATGTAAATAACTTAAGGAACTAAAGTATTAGTTAGAAGATTTTGATTTTAAATTGCTACAAAATTCTGTTCTACAAGTAAATAACATATAGAACTAAAGTAGTTATTTTAGAGTTTTCAATTTTAAACTATTAACAATATTCTGATCTTCAAGTAAATAACTTATAGAACAAAAGTAGTTATTTTAGGGTTTTCAATTTTAAACTATTAACAAAATTCTGATCTTCAAGTAAATAACTTAAGGAACTAAAGTATTAGTTAGAAGATTTTGATTTTAAATTGCTACAAAATTCTGTTCTACAAGTAAATAACTTATAGAACAAAAGTAGTTATTTTAGGGTTTTCAATTTTAAACTATTAACAAAATACTGATCTTCATGTAAATAACTTATAGAACAAAAGTAGTTATTTTAGGGTTTTCAATTTTAAACTATTAACAAAATTCTGATCTTCAAGTAAATAACTTAAGGAACTAAAGTATTAGTTAGAAGATTTTGATTTTAAATTGCTACAAAATTCTGATCTACAAGTAAATAACATATAGAACTAAAGTAGTTATTTTAGAGTTTTCAATTTTAAACTATTAACAATATTCTGATCTTCAAGTAAATAACTTATAGAACAAAAGTAGTTATTTTAGGGTTTTCAATTTTAAACTATTAACAAATTTCTGATCTTCAAGTAAATAACTTAAGGAACTAAAGTATTAGTTAGAAGATTTTGATTTTAAATTGCTACAAAATTCTGTTCTACAAGTAAATAACATATAGAACTAAAGTAGTTATTTTAGAGTTTTCAATTTTAAACTATTAACAATATTCTGATCTTCAAGTAAATAACTTATAGAACAAAAGTAGTTATTTTAGGGTTTTCAATTTTAAACTATTAACAAAATTCTGATCTTCAAGTAAATAACTTAAGGAACTAAAGTATTAGTTAGAAGATTTTGATTTTAAATTGCTACAAAATTCTGTTCTACAAGTAAATAACTTATAGAACAAAAGTAGTTATTTTAGGGTTTTCAATTTTAAACTATTAACAAAATACTGATCTTCATGTAAATAACTTATAGAACAAAAGTAGTTATTTTAGGGTTTTCAATTTTAAACTATTAACAAAATTCTGATCTTCAAGTAAATAACTTAAGGAACTAAAGTATTAGTTAGAAGATTTTGATTTTAAATTGCTACAAAATTCTGTTCTACAAGTAAATAACATATAGAACTAAAGTAGTTATTTTAGAGTTTTCAATTTTAAACTATTAACAATATTCTGATCTTCAAGTAAATAACTTATAGAACAAAAGTAGTTATTTTAGGGTTTTCAATTTTAAACTATTAACAAAATACTGATCTTCATGTAAATAACTTATAGAACAAAAGTAGTTATTTTAGGGTTTTCAATTTTAAACTATTAACAAAATACTGATCTTCATGTAAATAACTTATAGAACAAAAGTAGTTATTTTAGGGTTTTCAATTTTAAACTATTAACAAAATTCTGATCTTCAAGTAAATAACTTAAGGAACTAAAGTATTAGTTAGAAGATTTTGATTTTAAATTGCTACAAAATTCTGTTCTACAAGTAAATAACTTATAGAACAAAAGTAGTTATTTTAGAGTTTTCAATTTTAAACTATTAACAATATTCTGATCTTCAAGTAAATAACTTATAGAACAGAAGTAGTTAATTTAGAGTTTTTAATTTAAAACTATTAACGAAATGCAGATCTTCAAGTAAATAACTTATAAAACAAAAGTAGTTATTTTAGGGTTTTCAATTTTAAACTATTAACAAAATACTGATCTTCATGTAAATAACTTATAGAACAGAAGTAGTTAATTTAGAGTTTTTAATTTTAAACTATTAACAAAATGCAGATCTTCAAGTAAATAACTTATAGAACAAAAGTAGTTATTTTAGGGTTTTCAATTTTAAACTATTAACAAAATGCTGATCTTCAAGTAAATAACTTAAGGAACTAAAGTATTAGTTAGAAGATTTTGATTTTAAATTGCTACAAAATTCTGTTCTTCAAGTAAATAACTTATAGAACAAAAGTAGTTATTTTAGAGTTTTCAATTTTAAACTATTAACATCATTCTGATCTTCAAGTAAATAACTTATAGAACAGAAGTAGTTAATTTAGAGTTTTTAATGTTAAACTATTAACAAAATGCAAATCTTCAAGTAAATAACTTATAGAACAAAAGTAGTTATTTTAGGGTTTTCAATTTTAAACTATTAACAAAATTCTGATCTTCAAGTAAATAACTTAAGGAACTAAAGTATTAGTTAGAAGATTTTGATTTTAAATTGCTACAAAATTCTGTTCTACAAGTAAATAACTTATAGAACAAAAGTAGTTATTTTAGAGTTTTCAATTTTAAACTATTAACAATATTCTGATCTTCAAGTAAATAACTTATAGAACAGAAGTAGTTAATTTAGAGTTTTTAATTTAAAACTATTAACGAAATGCAGATCTTCAAGTAAATAACTTATAAAACAAAAGTAGTTATTTTAGGGTTTTCAATTTTAAACTATTAACAAAATACTGATCTTCATGTAAATAACTTATAGAACAGAAGTAGTTAATTTAGAGTTTTTAATTTTAAACTATTAACAAAATGCAGATCTTCAAGTAAATAACTTATAGAACAAAAGTAGTTATTTTAGGGTTTTCAATTTTAAACTATTAACAAAATGCTGATCTTCAAGTAAATAACTTAAGGAACTAAAGTATTAGTTAGAAGATTTTGATTTTAAATTGCTACAAAATTCTGTTCTTCAAGTAAATAACTTATAGAACAAAAGTAGTTATTTTAGAGTTTTCAATTTTAAACTATTAACATCATTCTGATCTTCAAGTAAATAACTTATAGAACAGAAGTAGTTAATTTAGAGTTTTTAATGTTAAACTATTAACAAAATGCAAATCTTCAAGTAAATAACTTATAGAACAAAAGTAGTTATTTTAGGGTTTTCAATTTTAAACTATTAACAAAATTCTGATCTTCAAGTAAATAACTTAAGGAACTAAAGTATTAGTTAGAAGATTTTGATTTTAAATTGCTACAAAATTCTGTTCTACAAGTAAATAACTTATAGAACTAAAGTAGTTATTTTAGAGTTTTCAATTTTAAACTATTAACAATATTCTGATCTTCAAGTAAATAACTTATAGAACAAAAGTAGTTATTTTAGGGTTTTCAATTTTAAACTATTAACAAAATTCTGATCTTCAAGTAAATAACTTAAGGAACTAAAGTATTAGTTAGAAGATTTTGATTTTAAATTACTACAAAATTCTGTTCTACAAGTAAATAACTTATAGAACAAAAGTAGTTATTTTAGGGTTTTCAATTTTAAACTATTAACAAAATACTGATCTTCATGTAAATAACTTATAGAACAAAAGTAGTTATTTTAGGGTTTTCAATTTTAAACTATTAACAAAATACTGATCTTCATATACTTAACTTATAGAACAGAAGTAGTTAATTTACAGTTTTGAATTTTAAACTATCAACAAAATGCAGATCTTCAAGTAAATAACTTATAGAACTAAAGTAGTTATTTTAGGGTTTTCAATTTTAAACTATTAGCAAAATTCTGATCTTCAAGTAAATAACTTAAAGAACTAAAGTATTAGTTAGAAGATTTTGATTTTACATTGCTACAAAATTCTGTTCTTCAAGTAAATAACTTATAGAACAAAAGTAGTTATTTTAGAGTTTTCAATTTTAAACTATTAACAATATTCTGATCTTCAAGTAAATAACTTATAGAACAGAAGTAGTTAATTTAGAGTTTTTAATTTTAAACTATTAACAAAATGCAGATCTTCAAGTAAATAACTTATAGAACAAAAGTAGTTAATTTAGAGTTTTTAATTTTAAACTATTAACAAAATTCTGTTCTTCAAGTAAATAACTTATAGAACAAAAGTAGTTATTTTAGAGTTTTCAATTTTAAACTATTAACAAAATTCTGATCTTCAAGTAAATAACTTATAGAACAGAAGTAGTTAATTTAGAGTTTTTAATTTTAAACTACTAACAAAATGCAGATCTTCAAGCAAATAACTTATAGAACAAAATTAGTTATTTTAGGGTTTGCAATTTTTAACTATTATAAAATTCTGATCTTCAAGTAAATAACTTAAAGAACTAAAGTATTAGTTAGAAGATTTTGACTTTACATTGCTACAAAATTCTGTTCTTCAAGTAAATAACCTATAGAACAAAAGTAGTTATTTTAGGGTTTTCAATTTTAAACTATTAACAAAATTCTGATCTTCAAGTAATTAACTTAAGGAACTAAAGTATTAGTTAGAAGATTTTGATTTTAAATTGCTACAAAATTCTGTTCTACAAGTAAATAACTTATAGAACAAAAGTAGTTATTTTAGGGTTTTCAATTTTAAACTATTAACAAAATACTGATCTTCATGTAAATAACTTATAGAACAAAAGTAGTTATTTTAGGGTTTTCAATTTTAAACTATTAACAAAATTCTGATCTTCAAGTAAATAACTTAAGGAACTAAAGTATTAGTTAGAAGATTTTGATTTTAAATTGCTACAAAATTCTGTTCTACAAGTAAATAACTTATAGAACAAAAGTAGTTATTTTAGGGTTTTCAATTTTAAACTATTAACAAAATACTGATCTTCATGTAAATAACTTATAGAACAAAAGTAGTTATTTTAGGGTTTTCAATTTTAAACTATTAACAAAATTCTGATCTTCAAGTAAATAACTTAAGGAACTAAAGTATTAGTTAGAAGATTTTGATTTTAAATTGCTACAAAATTCTGTTCTACAAGTAAATAACTTATAGAACAAAAATAGTTATTTTAGAGTTTTCAATTTTAAACTATTAACAATATTCTGATCTTCAAGTAAATAACTTATAGAACAGAAGTAGTTAATTTAGAGTTTTTAATTTAAAACTATTAACAAAATGCAGATCTTCAAGTAAATAACTTATAGAACAAAAGTAGTTATTTTAGGGTTTTCAATTTTAAACTATTAACAAAATACTGATCTTCATGTAAATAACTTATAGAACAGAAGTAGTTAATTTAGAGTTTTTAATTTTAAACTATTAACAAAATGCAGATCTTCAAGTAAATAACTTATAGAACAAAAGTAGTTATTTTAGGGTTTTCAATTTTAAACTATTAACAAAATACTGATCTTCATATACTTAACTTATAGAACAGAAGTAGTTAATTTAGAGTTTTTAATTTTAAACTATTAACAAAATGCAAATCTTCAAGTAAATAACTTATAGAACAAAAGTATTTATTTTAGGGTTTTCAATTTTAAACTATTAGCAAAATTCTGATCTTCAAGTAAATAACTTAAAGAACTAAATTATTAGTTAGAAGATTTTGATTTTACATTGCTACAAAATTCTGTTCTTCAAGTAAATAACTTATAGAACAAAAGTAGTTACTTTAGGGTTTTCAATTTTAAACTATTAACAAAATACTGATCTTCATGTAAATAACTTATAGAACAGAAGTAGTTAATTTAGAGTTTTTAATTTTAAACTATTAACAAAATGCAGATCTTCAAGTAAATAACTTATAGAACAAAAGTAGTTATTTTAGGGTTTTCAATTTTAAACTATTAGCAAAATTCTGATCTTCAAGTAAATAACTTAAAGAACTAAAGTATTAGTTAGAAGATTTTGATTTTACATTGCTACAAAATTCTGTTCTTCAAGTAAATAACTTATAGAACAAAAGTAGTTATTTTAGAGTTTTCAATTTTAAACTATTAACAAAATTCTGATCTTCAAGTAAATAACTTAAGGAACTAAAGTATAAGTTAGAAGATTTTGATTTTAAATTGCTACAAAATTCTGTTCTACAAGTAAATAACTTATAGAACAAAAGTAGTTATTTTAGGGTTTTCAATTTTAAACTATTAACAAAATACTGATCTTCATGTAAATAACTTATAGAACAAAAGTAGTTATTTTAGGGTTTTCAATTTTAAACTATTAACAAAATACTGATCTTCAAGTAAATAACTTATAGAACAGAAGTAGTTAATTTAGAGTTTTTAATTTTAAACTATTAACAAAATGCAGATCTTCAAGTAAATAACTTATAGAACAAAAGTAGTTATTTTAGGGTTTTCAATTTTAAACTATTAACAAAATACTGATCTTCATATACTTAACTTATAGAACAGAAGTAGTTAATTTAGAGTTTTTAATTTTAAACTATTAACAAAATGCAGATCTTCAAGTAATTAACTTATAGAACAAAAGTATTTATTTTAGGGTTTTCAATTTTAAACTATTAGCAAAATTCTGATCTTCAAGTAAATAACTTAAAGAACTAAAGTATTAGTTAGAAGATTTTGATTTGACATTGCTACAAAATTCTGTTCTTCAAGTAAATAACTTATAGAACAAAAGTAGTTATTTTAGGGTTTTCAATTTTAAACTATTAACAAAATACTGATCTTCATGTAAATAACTTATAGAACAGAAGTAGTTAATTTAGAGTTTTTAATTTTAAACTATTAACAAAATGCAGATCTTCAAGTAAATAACTTATAGAACAAAAGTAGTTATTTTAGGGTTTTCAATTTTAAACTATTAACAAAATTCTGATCTTCAAGTAAATAACTTTAGGAACTAAAGTATTAGTTAGAAGATTTTGATTTTAAATTGCTACAAAATTCTGTTCTACAAGTAAATAACTTATAGAACAAAAGTAGTTATTTTAGAGTTTTCAATTTTAAACTATTAACAATATTCTGATCTTCAAGTAAATAACTTATAGAACAGAAGTAGTTATTTTAGGGTTTTCAATTTTAAACTATTAACAAAATACTGATTTTCATGTAAATAACTTATAGAACAGAAGTAGTTAATTTAGAGTTTTTAATTTTAAACTATTAACAAAATGCAGATCTTCAAGTAAATAACTTATAGAACAAAAGTAGTTATTTTAGGGTTTTCAATTTTAAACTATTAGCAAAATTCTGATCTTCAAGTAAATAACTTAAAGAACTAAAGTATTAGTTAGAAGATTTTGATTTTACATTGCTACAAAATTCTGTTCTTCAAGTAAATAACTTATAGAACAAAAGTAGTTATTTTAGAGTTTTCAATTTTAAACTATTAACAATATTCTGATCTTCAAGTAAATAACTTATGGAACAGAAGTAGTTAATTTAGAGTTTTTAATTTTAAACTATTAACAAAATTCTGTTCTTCAAGTAAATAACTTATAGAACAAAAGTAGTTATTTTAGAGTTTTCAATTTTAAACTATTAACAAAATTCTGATCTTCAAGTAAATAACTTAAGGAACTAAAGTATTAGTTAGAAGATTTTGATTTTAAATTGCTACAAAATTCTGTTCTTCAAGTAAATAACTTATAGAACAAAAGTAGTTATTTTAGAGTTTTCAATTTTAAACTATTAACATCATTCTGATCTTCAAGTAAATAGCTTATAGAACAGAAGTAGTTAATTTAGAGTTTTTAATGTTAAACTATTAACAAAATGCAAATCTTCAAGTAAATAACTTATAGAACAAAAGTAGTTAATTTAGAGTTTTTAATTTTAAACTATTAACAAAATTCTGATCTTCAAGTAAATAACTTATAGAACAGAAGTAGTTAATTTAGAGTTTTTAATTTTAAACTATTAACAAAATGCAGATCTCCAAGTAAATAACTTATAGAACAAAAGTAGTTATTTTAGGGTTTTCATTTTTAAACTATTAACAAAATTCTGATCTTCATGTAAATAACTTATAGAACAGAAGTAGTTAATTTAGAGTTTTTAATTTTAAACTATTAACAAAATTCTGATATTCAAGTAAATAACTTAAGGAACTAAAGTATTAGTTAGAAGATTTTGATTTTACATTGCTACAAAATTCTGTTCTTCAAGTAAATAACTTATAGAACAAAAGTAGTTATTTTAGAGTTTTCAATTTTAAACTATTAACAATATTCTGATCTTCAAGTAAATAACTTATGGAACAGAAGTAGTTAATTTAGAGTTTTTAATTTTAAACTATTAACAAAATGCAGATCTTCAAGTAAATAACTTATAGAACAAAAGTAGTTAATTTAGGGTTTTTAATTTTAAACTATTAACAAAATTCTGTTCTTCAAGTAAATAACTTATAGAACAAAAGTAGTTATTTTAGAGTTTTCAATTTAAAACTATTAACAAAATTCTGATCTTCAAGTAAATAACTTAAGGAACTAAAGTATTAGTTAGAAGATTTTGATTTTAAATTGCTACAAATATCTGTTCTTCAAGTAAATAACTTATAGAACAAAAGTAGTTATTTTAGAGTTTTCAATTTTAAACTATTAACATCATTCTGATCTTCAAGTAAATAGCTTATAGAACAGAAGTAGTTAATTTAGAGTTTTTAATGTTAAACTATTAACAAAATGCAAATCTTCAAGTAAATAACTTATAGAACAAAAGTAGTTAATTTAGAGTTTTTAATTTTAAACTATTAACAAAATTCTGATCTTCAAGTAAATAACTTATAGAACAGAAGTAGTTAATTTAGAGTTTTTAATTTAAAACTATTAACAAAATGCAGATCTCCAAGTAAATAACTTATAGAACAAAAGTAGTTATTTTAGGGTTTTCATTTTTAAACTATTAACAAAATTCTGATCTTCATGTAAATAACTTATAGAACAGAAGTAGTTAATTTAGAGTTTTTAATTTTAAACTATTAACAAAATTCTGATATTCAAGTAAATAACTTAAGGAACTAAAGTATTAGTTAGAAGATTTTGATTTTACATTGCTACAAAATTCTGTTCTTCAAGTAAATAACTTGTAGAACAGAAGTAGTTAATTTAGAGTTTTTAATTTTAAACTATTAACAAAATGCAGATCTCCAAGTAAATAACTTATAGAACAAAAGTAGTTATTTTAGGGTTTTCATTTTTAAACTATTAACAAAATTCTGATCTTCATGTAAATAACTTATAGAACAGAAGTAGCTAATTTAGAGTTTTTAATTTTAAACTATTAACAAAATGCAAATCTTCAAGTAAATAACTTATAGAACAAAAGTAGTTATTTTAGGGTTTTCAATTTTAAACTATTAGCAAAATTCTGATCTTCTAGTAAATAACTTATAGAACAAAAGTAGTTATTTTAGGGTTTTCAATTTTAAACTATTAGCAAAATTCTGATCTTCAAGTAAATAACTTAAGGAACTAAAGTATTAGTTAGAAGATTTTGATTTTAAATTGCTACAAAATTCTGTTCTACAAGTAAATAAGTTATAGAACAAAAGTAGTTATTTTAGGGTTTTCAATTTGAAACTATTAACAAAATACTGATCTTCATGTAAATAACTTATAGAACAAAAGTAGTTATTTTAGGGTATTCAATTTTAAACTATTAACAAAATTCTGATCTTCAAGTAAATAACTTAAGGAACTAAAGTATTAGTTAGAAGCTTTTGATTTTAAATTGCTACAAAATTCTGTTCTACAGGTAAATAACTTATAGAACAAAAGTAGTTATTTTAGAGTTTTCAATTTTAAACTATTAACAATATTCTGATCTTCAAGTAAATAACTTATAGAACAGAAGTAGTTAGTTTAGAGTTTTTAATTTTAAACTGTTAACAAAATGCAGATCTTCAAGTAAATAACTTATAGAACAAAAGTAGTTATTTTAGAGTTTTCAATTTTAAACTATTAACAAAATACTGATCTTCATGTAAATAACTTAAAGAACTAAAGTATTAGTTTGAAGACTTCGATTTTAAATTGCCTACAAATTTCTGTTCTTTAAGTAAATAAATAAAAGAACAAAAGTAGTTAGATTATAGCTTTAATTTTAAACTATTAACAAAATGCAGATCTTCAAGTAAATAACTTATAGAAAAAAGTAGTTATTTTAGGGTTTTCAATTTTAAACTATTAGCAAAATTCTGATCTTCAAGTAAATAACTTATAGAACAGAAGTAGTTAATTTAGAGTTTTTAATTTTAAACTATTAACAAAATGCAGATCTTCAAGTAAATAACTTATAGAACAAAAGTAGTTATTTTAGGGTTTTCAATATTAAACTATTAACAAAATACTGATCTTCATGTAAATAACTTATTGAACAGAAGTAGTTAATTTAGAGTTATTAATTTTAAACTATTAACAAAATGCAGATCTTCAAGTAAATAACTTATAGAACAAAAGTAGTTATTTTAGGGTTTTCAATTTTAAACTATTAACAAAATACTGATCTTCATATACTTAACTTATAGAACAGAAGTAGTTAATTTAGAGTTTTTAATTTTAAACTATTATCAAAATGCAGATCTTCAAGTAAATAACTTATAGAACAAAAGTATTTATTTTAGGGTTTTCAATTTTAAACTATTAGCAAAATTCTGATCTTCAAGTAAATAACTTAAAGAACTAAAGTATTAGTTAGAAGATTTTGATTTTACATTGCTACAAAATTCTGTTCTTCATGTAAATAACTTATAGAACAAAAGTAGTTATTTTAGGGTTTTCAATTTTAAACTATTAACAAAATTCTGATCTTCATGTAAATAACTTATAGAACAGAAGTAGTTAATTTAGAGTTTTTAATTTTAAACTATTAACAAAATGCAGATCTTCAAGTAAATAACTTATAGAACAAAAGTAGTTATTTTAGGGTTTTCAATTTTAAACTATTAACAAAATTCTGATCTTCAAGTAAATAACTTAAGGAACTAAAGTATTAGTTAGAAGATTTTGATTTTAAATTGCTACAAAATTCTGTTCTACGTGTAAATAACTTATAGAACAAAAGTAGTTATTTTAGAGTTTTCAATTTTAAACTATTAACAATATTCTGATCTTCAAGTAAATAACTTATAGAACACAAGTAGTTATTTTAGGGTTTTCAATTTTAAACTATTAACAAAATACTGATCTTCATGTAAATAACTTATAGAACAGAAGTAGTTAATTTAGAGTTTTTAATTTTAAACTATTAACAAAATGCAGATCTTCAAGTAAATAACTTATAGAACAAAAGTAGTTATTTTAGGGTTTTCAATTTTAAACTATTAGCAAAATTCTGATCTTCAAGTAAATAACTTAAAGAACTAAAGTATTAGTTAGAAGATTTTGATTTTACATTGCTACAAAATTCTGTTCTTCAAGTAAATAACTTATAGAACAAAAGTAGTTATTTTAGAGTTTTCAATTTTAAACTATTAACAATATTCTGATCTTCAAGTAAATAACTTATAGAACAGAAGTAGTTAATTTAGAGTTTTTAATTTTAAACTATTAACAAAATGCAGATCTTCAAGTAAATAACTTATAGAACAAAAGTAGTTAATTTAGAGTTTTTAATTGTAACTATTAACAAAATTCTGTTCTTCAAGTAAATAACTTATAGAACAAAAGTAGTTATTTTAGAGTTTTCAATTTTAAACTATTAACAAAATTCTGATCTTCAAGTAAATAACTTAAGGAACTAAAGTATTAGTTAGAAGATTTTGATTTTAAATTGCTACAAAATTCTGTTCTTCAAGTAAATAACTTATAGAACAAAAGTAGTTATTTTAGAGTTTTCAATTTTAAACTATTAACATCATTCTGATCTTCAAGTAAATAGCTTATAGAACAGAAGTAGTTAATTTAGAGTTTTTAATGTTAAACTATTAACAAAATGCAAATCTTCAAGTAAATAACTTATAGAACAAAAGTAGTTATTTTAGGGTTTTCAATTTTAATCTATTAACAGAATTCTGATCTTCAAGTAAATAACTTAAGGAACTAAAGTATTAGTTAGAAGATATTGATTTTAAATTGCTACAAAATTCTGTTCTTCAAGTAAATAACTTATAGAACAAAAGTAGTTATTTTAGAGTTTTCAATTTTAAACTATTAACAAAATTCTGATCTTCATGTAAATAACTTATAGAACAGAAGTAGTTAATTTAGAGTTTTTAATTTTAAACTATTAACAAAATTCTGATCTTCAAGTAAATAACTTATAGAACAGAAGTAGTTAATTTAGAGTTTTTAATTTTAAACTATTAACAAAATGCAGATCTCCAAGTAAATAACTTATAGAACAAAAGTAGTTATTTTAGGGTTTTCATTTTTAAACTATTAACAAAATTCTGATCTTCATGTAAATAACTTATAGAACAGAAGTAGTTAATTTAGAGTTTTTAATTTTAAACTATTAACAAAATTCTGATATTCAAGTAAATAACTTAAGGAACTAAAGTATTAGTTAGAAGATTTTGATTTTACATTGCTACAAAATTCTGTTCTTCAAGTAAATAACTTGTAGAACAGAAGTAGTTAATTTAGAGTTTTTAATTTTAAACTATTAACAAAATGCAGATCTCCAAGTAAATAACTTATAGAACAAAAGTAGTTATTTTAGGGTTTTCATTTTTAAACTATTAACAAAATTCTGATCTTCATGTAAATAACTTATAGAACAGAAGTAGCTAATTTAGAGTTTTTAATTTTAAACTATTAACAAAATGCAAATCTTCAAGTAAATAACTTATAGAACAAAAGTAGTTATTTTAGGGTTTTCAATTTTAAACTATTAGCAAAATTGTGATCTTCTAGTAAATATCTTATAGAACAAAAGTAGTTATTTTAAGGTTTTCAATTTTAAACTATTAGCAAAATTCTGATCTTCAAGTAAATAACTTAAGGAACTAAAGTATTAGTTAGAAGATTTTGATTTTAAATTGCTACAAAATTCTGTTCTACAAGTAAATAACTTATAGAACAAAAGTAGTTATTTTAGGGTTTTCAATTTTAAACTATTAACAAAATACTGATCTTCATGTAAATAACTTATAGAACAAAAGTAGTTATTTTAGGTTATTCAATTTTAAACTATTAACAAAATTCTGATCTTCAAGTAAATAACTTAAGGAACTAAAGTATTAGTTAGAAGATTTTGATTTTAAATTGCTACAAAATTCTGTTCTACAAGTAAATAACTTATAGAACAAAAGTAGTTATTTTAGAGTTTTCAATTTTAAACTATTAACAATATTCCGATCTTCAAGTAAATAACTTATAGAACAAAAGTAGTTATTTTAGAGTTTTCAATTTTAAACTATTAACAAAATACTGATCTTCATGTAAATAACTTAAAGAACTAAAGTATTAGTTTGAAGACTTCGATTTTAAATTGCCTACAAATTTCTGTTCTTTAAGTAAATAAATAAAAGAACAAAAGTAGTTAGATTATAGCTTTAATTTTAAACTATTAACAAAATGCAGATCTTCAAGTAAATAACTTATAGAAAAAAGTAGTTATTTTACGGTTTTCAATTTTAAACTATTAGCAAAATTCTGATCTTCAAGTAAATAACTTATAGAACAGAAGTAGTTAATTTAGAGTTTTTAATTTTAAACTATTAACAAAATGCAGATCTTCAAGTAAATAACTTATAGAACAAAAGTAGTTATTTTAGGGTTTTCAATATTAAACTATTAACAAAATACTGATCTTCATGTAAATAACTTATTGAACAGAAGTAGTTAATTTAGAGTTATTAATTTTAAACTATTAACAAAATGCAGATCTTCAAGTAAATAACTTATAGAACAAAAGTAGTTATTTTAGGGTTTTCAATTTTAAACTATTAACAAAATACTGATCTTCATATACTTAACTTATAGAACAGAAGTAGTTAATTTAGAGTTTTTAATTTTAAACTATTATCAAAATGCAGATCTTCAAGTAAATAACTTATAGAACAAAAGTATTTATTTTAGGGTTTTCAATTTTAAACTATTAGCAAAATTCTGATCTTCAAGTAAATAACTTAAAGAACTAAAGTATTAGTTAGAAGATTTTGATTTTACATTGCTACAAAATTCTGTTCTTCATGTAAATAACTTATAGAACAAAAGTAGTTATTTTAGGGTTTTCAATTTTAAACTATTAACAAAATACTGATCTTCATGTAAATAACTTATAGAACAGAAGTAGTTAATTTAGAGTTTTTAATTTTAAACTATTAACAAAATGCAGATCTTCAAGTAAATAACTTATAGAACAAAAGTAGTTATTTTAGGGTTTTCAATTTTAAACTATTAACAAAATTCTGATCTTCAAGTAAATAACTTAAGGAACTAAAGTATTAGTTAGAAGATTTTGATTTTAAATTGCTACAAAATTCTGTTCTACGTGTAAATAACTTATAGAACAAAAGTAGTTATTTTAGAGTATTCAATTTTAAACTATTAACAATATTCTGATCTTCAAGTAAATAACTTATAGAACAGAAGTAGTTATTTTAGGGTTTTCAATTTTAAACTATTAACAAAATACTGATCTTCATGTAAATAACTTATAGAACAGAAGTAGTTAATTTAGAGTTTTTAATTTTAAACTATTAACAAAATGCAGATCTTCAAGTAAATAACTTATAGAACAAAAGTAGTTATTTTAGGGTTTTCAATTTTAAACTATTAGCAAAATTCTGATCTTCAAGTAAATAACTTAAAGAACTAAAGTATTAGTTAGAAGATTTTGATTTTACATTGCTACAAAATTCTGTTCTTCAAGTAAATAACTTATAGAACAAAAGTAGTTATTTTAGAGTTTTCAATTTTAAACTATTAACAATATTCTGATCTTCAAGTAAATAACTTATAGAACAGAAGTAGTTAATTTAGAGTTTTTAATTTTATACTATTAACAAAATGCAGATCTTCAAGTAAATAACTTATAGAACAAAAGTAGTTAATTTAGAGTTTTTAATTTTAAACTATTAACAAAATTCTGTTCTTCAAGTAAATAACTTATAGAACAAAAGTAGTAATTTTAGAGTTTTCAATTTTAAACTATTAACAAAATTCTGATCTTCAAGTAAATAACTTAAGGAACTAAAGTATTAGTTAGAAGATTTTGATTTTAAATTGCTACAAAATTCTGTTCTTCAAGTAAATAACTTATAGAACAAAAGTAGTTATTTTAGAGTTTTCAATTTTAAACTATTAACATCATTCTGATCTTCAAGTAAATAGCTTATAGAACAGAAGTAGTTAATTTAGAGTTTTTAATGTTAAACTATTAACAAAATGCAAATCTTCAAGTAAATAACTTATAGAACAAAAGTAGTTATTTTAGGGTTTTCAATTTTAATCTATTAACAAAATTCTGATCTTCAAGTAAATAACTTAAGGAACTAAAGTATTAGTTAGAAGATATTGATTTTAAATTGCTACAAAATTCTGTTCTTCAAGTAAATAAGTTATAGAACAAAAGTAGTTATTTTAGAGTTTTCAATTTTAAACTATTAACAAAATTCTGATCTTCATGTAAATAACTTATAGAACAGAAGTAGTTAATTTAGAGTTTTTAATTTTAAACTATTAACAAAATTCTGATCTTCAAGTAAATAACTTATAGAACAGAAGTAGTTAATTTAGAGTTTTTAATTTTAAACTATTAACAAAATGCAGATCTCCAAGTAAATAACTTATAGAACAAAAGTAGTTATTTTAGGGTTTTCATTTTTAAACTATTAACAAAATTCTGATCTTCATGTAAATAACTTATAGAACAGAAGTAGTTAATTTCGAGTTTTTAATTTTAAACTATTAACAAAATTCTGATATTCAAGTAAATAACTTAAGGAACTAAAGTATTAGTTAGAAGATTTTGATTTTACATTGCTACAAAATTCTGTTCTTCAAGTAAATAACTTGTAGAACAGAAGTAGTTAATTTAGAGTTTTTAATTTTAAACTATTAACAAAATGCAGATCTCCAAGTAAATAACTTATAGAACAAAAGTAGTTATTTTAGGGTTTTCATTTTTAAACTATTAACAAAATTCTGATCTTCATGTAAATAACTTATAGAACAGAAGTAGCTAATTTAGAGTTTTTAATTTTAAACTATTAACAAAATGCAAATCTTCAAGTAAATAACTTATAGAACAAAAGTAGTTATTTTAGGGTTTTCAATTTTAAACTATTAGCAAAATTGTGATCTTCTAGTAAATATCTTATAGAACAAAAGTAGTTATTTTAAGGTTTTCAATTTTAAACTATTAGCAAAATTCTGATCTTCAAGTAAATAACTTAAGGAACTAAAGTATTAGTTAGAAGATTTTGATTTTAAATTGCTACAAAATTCTGTTCTACAAGTAAATAACTTATAGAACAAAAGTAGTTATTTTAGGGTTTTCAATTTTAAACTATTAACAAAATACTGATCTTCATGTAAATAACTTATAGAACAAAAGTAGTTATTTTAGGTTATTCAATTTTAAACTATTAACAAAATTCTGATCTTCAAGTAAATAACTTAAGGAACTAAAGTATTAGTTAGAAGATTTTGATTTTAAATTGCTACAAAATTCTGTTCTACAAGTAAATAACTTATAGAACAAAAGTAGTTATTTTAGAGTTTTCAATTTTAAACTATTAACAATATTCTGATCTTCAAGTAAATAACTTATAGAACAGAAGTAGTTAATTTAGAGTTTTTAATTTTAAACTGTTAACAAAATGCAGATCTTCAAGTAAATAACTTATAGAACAAAAGTAGTTATTTTAGAGTTTTCAATTTTAAACTATTAACAAAATACTGATCTTCATGTAAATAACTTAAAGAACTAAAGTATTAGTTTGAAGACTTCGATTTTAAATTGTCTACAAATTTCTGTTCTTTAAGTAAATAAATAAAAGAACAAAAGTAGTTAGATTATAGCTTTAATTTTAAACTATTAACAAAATGCAGATCTTCAAGTAAATAACTTATAGAAAAAAGTAGTTATTTTAGGGTTTTCAATTTTAAACTATTAGCAAAATTCTGATCTTCAAGTAAATAACTTATAGAACAGAAGTAGTTAATTTAGAGTTTTTAATTTTAAACTATTAACAAAATGCAGATCTTCAAGTAAATAACTTATAGAACAAAAGTAGTTATTTTAGTGTTTTCAATATTAAACTATTAACAAAATACTGATCTTCATGTAAATAACTTATTAAACAGAAGTAGTTAATTTAGAGTTATTAATTTTAAACTATTAACAAAATGCAGATCTTCAAGTAAATAACTTATAGAACAAAAGTAGTTATTTTAGGGTATTCAATTTTAAACTATTAGCAAAATTCTGATCTTCAAGTAAATAACTTAAAGAACTAAAGTATTAGTTAGAAGATTTTGATTTTACATTGCTACAAAATTCTGTTCTTCAAGTAAATAACTTATAGAACAAAAGTAGTTATTTTAGGGTTTTCAATTTTAAACTATTAACAAAATACTGATCTTCATGTAAATAACTTATAGAACAGAAGTAGTTAATTTAGAGTTTTTAATTTTAAACTATTAACAAAATGCAGATCTTCAAGTAAATAACTTATAGAACAAAAGTAGTTATTTTAGGGTTTTCAATTTTAAACTATTAACAAAATTCTGATCTTCAAGTAAATAACTTAAGGAACTAAAGTATTAGTTAGAAGATTTTGATTTTAAATTGCTACAAAATTCTGTTCTACAAGTAAATAACTTATAGAACAAAAGTAGTTATTTTAGAGTTTTCAATTTTAAACTATTAACAATATTCTGATCTTCAAGTAAATAACTTATAGAACAGAAGTAGTTATTTTAGGGTTTTCAATTTTAAACTATTAACAAAATACTGATCTTCATGTAAATAACTTATAGAAACTTAAACTATTAACAAAACGCAGATCTTCAAGTAAATAACTTATAGAACAAAAGTAGTTAATTTAGAGTTTTTAATTTTAAACTATTAACAAAATTCTGTTCTTCAAGTAAATAACTTATAGAACAAAAGTAGTTATTTTAGAGTTTTCAATTTTAAACTATTAACAAAATTCTGATCTTCAAGTAAATAACTTATAGAACAGAAGTAGTTAATTTAGAGTTTTTAATTTTAAACTACTAACAAAATGCAGATCTTCAAGCAAATAACTTATAGAACAAAATTAGTTATTTGAGGGTTTTCAATTTTAAACTATTATAAAATTCTGATCTTCAAGTAAATAACTTAAAAAACTAAAGTATTATTTAGAAGATTTTGACTTTACATTGCTACAAAATTCTGTTCTTCAAGGAAATAACCTATAGAACAAAAGTAGTTATTTTAGGGTTTTCAATTTTAAACTATTAACAAAATTCTGATCTTCAAGTAAATAACTTAAGGAACTAAAGTATTAGTTAGAAGATTTTGATTTTAAATTGCTACAAAATTCTGGTCTACAAGTAAATAACATATAGAACTAAAGTAGTTATTTTAGAGTTTTCAATTTTAATCTATTAACAATATTCTGATCTTCAAGTAAATAACTTATAGAACACAAGTAGTTATTTTAGGGTTTTCAATTTTAAACTATTAACAAAATTCTGATCTTCAAGTAAATAACTTAAGGAACTAAAGTATTAGTTAGAAGATTTCGATTTTAAATTGCTACAAAATTCTGTTCTACAAGTAAATAACTTATAGAACAAAAGTAGTTATTTTAGGGTTTTCAATTTTAAACTATTAACAAAATACTGATCTTCATGTAAATAACTTATAGAACAAAAGTAGTTATTTTAGGGTTTTCTATTTTAAACTATTAACAAAATTCTGATCTTCAAGTAAATAACTTAAGGAACTAAAGTATTAGTTAGAAGATTTTGATTTTAAATTGCTACAAAATTCTGTTCTACAAGTAAATAACTTATAGAACAAAAGTAGTTATTTTAGAGTTTTCAATTTTAAACTATTAACAATATTCTGATCTTCAAGTAAATAACTTATAGAACAGAAGTAGTTATTTTAGGGTTTTCAATTTTAAACTATTAACAAAATTCTGATCTTCAAGTAAATGACTTAAGGAAGTAAAGTATTAGTTAGAAGATTTTGATTTTAAATTGCTACAAAATTCTGTTCTACAAGTAAATAACTTATAGAACAAAAGTAGTTATTTTAGGGTTTTCAATTTTAAACTATTAACAAAATACTGATCTTCATGTAAATAACTTATAGAACAAAAGTAGTTATTTTAGGGTTTTCAATTTTAAACTATTAACAAAATTCTGATCTTCAAGTAAATAACTTAAGGAACTAAAGTATTAGTTAGAAGATTTTGATTTTAAATTGCTACAAAATTCTGTTCTACAAGTAAATAACTTATAGAACAAAAGTAGTTATTTTAGAGTTTTCAATTTTAAACTATTAACAATATTATGATCTTCAAGTAAATAACTTATAGAACAGAAGTAGTTAATTTAGAGTTTTTAATTTAAAACTATTAACAAAATGCAGATCTTCAAGTAAATAACTTATAGAACAAAAGTAGTTATTTTAGGGTTTTCAATTTTAAACTATTAACAAAATACTGATCTTCATGTAAATAACTTATAGAACAGAAGTAGTTAATTAAGAGTTTTTAATTTTAAACTATTAACAAAATGCAGATCTTCAAGTAAATAACTTATAGAACAAAAGTAGTTATTTTAGGGTTTTCAATTTAAAACGATTAGCAAAATTCTGATCTTCTAGTAAATAACTTATAGAACAAAAGTAGTTATTTTATGGTTTTCAATTTTAAACTATTAACAAAATACTGATCTTCATGTAAATAACTTATAGAACAGAAGTAGTTAATTTAGAGTTTTTAATTTTAAACTATTAACAAAATGCAGATCTTCAAGTAAATAACTTATAGAACAAAAGTAGTTATTTTAGGGTTTTCAATTTTAAACTATTAACAAAATTCTGATCTTCAAGTAAATAACTTAAGGAACTAAAGTATTAGTTAGAAGATTTTGATTTTAAATTGCTACAAAATTCTGTTCTACAAGTAAATAACTTATAGAACAAAAGTAGTTATTTTAGAGTTTTCAATTTTAAACTATTAACAATATTCTGATCTTCAAGTAAATAACTTATAGAACAGAAGTAGTTATTTTAGGGTTTTCAATTTTAAACTATTAACAAAATACTGATCTTCATGTAAATAACTTATAGAAACTTAAACTATTAACAAAACGCAGATCTTCAAGTAAATAACTTATAGAACAAAAGTAGTTAATTTAGAGTTTTTAATTTTAAACTATTAACAAAATTCTGTTCTTCAAGTAAATAACTTATAGAACAAAAGTAGTTATTTTAGAGTTTTCAATTTTAAACTATTAACAAAATTCTGATCTTCAAGTAAATAACTTATAGAACAAAAGTAGTAATTTTAGAGTTTTCAATTTTAAACTATTAACAAAATTCTGATCTTCAAGTAAATAACTTAAGGAACTAAAGTATTAGTTAGAAGATTTTGATTTTAAATTGCTACAAAATTCTGTTCTTCAAGTAAATAACTTATAGAACAAAAGTAGTTATTTTAGAGTTTTCAATTTTAAACTATTAACATCATTCTGATCTTCAAGTAAATAGCTTATAGAACAGAAGTAGTTAATTTAGAGTTTTTAATGTTAAACTATTAACAAAATGCAAATCTTCAAGTAAATAACTTATAGAACAAAAGTAGTTATTTTAGGGTTTTCAATTTTAATCTATTAACAAAATTCTGATCTTCAAGTAAATAACTTAAGGAACTAAAGTATTAGTTAGAAGATATTGATTTTAAATTGCTACAAAATTCTGTTCTTCAAGTAAATAAGTTATAGAACAAAAGTAGTTATTTTAGAGTTTTCAATTTTAAACTATTAACAAAATTCTGATCTTCATGTAAATAACTTATAGAACAGAAGTAGTTAATTTAGAGTTTTTAATTTTAAACTATTAACAAAATTCTGATCTTCAAGTAAATAACTTATAGAACAGAAGTAGTTAATTTAGAGTTTTTAATTTTAAACTATTAACAAAATGCAGATCTCCAAGTAAATAACTTATAGAACAAAAGTAGTTATTTTAGGGTTTTCATTTTTAAACTATTAACAAAATTCTGATCTTCATGTAAATAACTTATAGAACAGAAGTAGTTAATTTCGAGTTTTTAATTTTAAACTATTAACAAAATTCTGATATTCAAGTAAATAACTTAAGGAACTAAAGTATTAGTTAGAAGATTTTGATTTTACATTGCTACAAAATTCTGTTCTTCAAGTAAATAACTTGTAGAACAGAAGTAGTTAATTTAGAGTTTTTAATTTTAAACTATTAACAAAATGCAGATCTCCAAGTAAATAACTTATAGAACAAAAGTAGTTATTTTAGGGTTTTCATTTTTAAACTATTAACAAAATTCTGATCTTCATGTAAATAACTTATAGAACAGAAGTAGCTAATTTAGAGTTTTTAATTTTAAACTATTAACAAAATGCAAATCTTCAAGTAAATAACTTATAGAACAAAAGTAGTTATTTTAGGGTTTTCAATTTTAAACTATTAGCAAAATTGTGATCTTCTAGTAAATATCTTATAGAACAAAAGTAGTTATTTTAAGGTTTTCAATTTTAAACTATTAGCAAAATTCTGATCTTCAAGTAAATAACTTAAGGAACTAAAGTATTAGTTAGAAGATTTTGATTTTAAATTGCTACAAAATTCTGTTCTACAAGTAAATAACTTATAGAACAAAAGTAGTTATTTTAGGGTTTTCAATTTTAAACTATTAACAAAATACTGATCTTCATGTAAATAACTTATAGAACAAAAGTAGTTATTTTAGGTTATTCAATTTTAAACTATTAACAAAATTCTGATCTTCAAGTAAATAACTTAAGGAACTAAAGTATTAGTTAGAAGATTTTGATTTTAAATTGCTACAAAATTCTGTTCTACAAGTAAATAACTTATAGAACAAAAGTAGTTATTTTAGAGTTTTCAATTTTAAACTATTAACAATATTCTGATCTTCAAGTAAATAACTTATAGAACAGAAGTAGTTAATTTAGAGTTTTTAATTTTAAACTGTTAACAAAATGCAGATCTTCAAGTAAATAACTTATAGAACAAAAGTAGTTATTTTAGAGTTTTCAATTTTAAACTATTAACAAAATACTGATCTTCATGTAAATAACTTAAAGAACTAAAGTATTAGTTTGAAGACTTCGATTTTAAATTGTCTACAAATTTCTGTTCTTTAAGTAAATAAATAAAAGAACAAAAGTAGTTAGATTATAGCTTTAATTTTAAACTATTAACAAAATGCAGATCTTCAAGTAAATAACTTATAGAAAAAAGTAGTTATTTTAGGGTTTTCAATTTTAAACTATTAGCAAAATTCTGATCTTCAAGTAAATAACTTATAGAACAGAAGTAGTTAATTTAGAGTTTTTAATTTTAAACTATTAACAAAATGCAGATCTTCAAGTAAATAACTTATAGAACAAAAGTAGTTATTTTAGTGTTTTCAATATTAAACTATTAACAAAATACTGATCTTCATGTAAATAACTTATTAAACAGAAGTAGTTAATTTAGAGTTATTAATTTTAAACTATTAACAAAATGCAGATCTTCAAGTAAATAACTTATAGAACAAAAGTAGTTATTTTAGGGTATTCAATTTTAAACTATTAGCAAAATTCTGATCTTCAAGTAAATAACTTAAAGAACTAAAGTATTAGTTAGAAGATTTTGATTTTACATTGCTACAAAATTCTGTTCTTCAAGTAAATAACTTATAGAACAAAAGTAGTTATTTTAGGGTTTTCAATTTTAAACTATTAACAAAATACTGATCTTCATGTAAATAACTTATAGAACAGAAGTAGTTAATTTAGAGTTTTTAATTTTAAACTATTAACAAAATGCAGATCTTCAAGTAAATAACTTATAGAACAAAAGTAGTTATTTTAGGGTTTTCAATTTTAAACTATTAACAAAATTCTGATCTTCAAGTAAATAACTTAAGGAACTAAAGTATTAGTTAGAAGATTTTGATTTTAAATTGCTACAAAATTCTGTTCTACAAGTAAATAACTTATAGAACAAAAGTAGTTATTTTAGAGTTTTCAATTTTAAACTATTAACAATATTCTGATCTTCAAGTAAATAACTTATAGAACAGAAGTAGTTATTTTAGGGTTTTCAATTTTAAACTATTAACAAAATACTGATCTTCATGTAAATAACTTATAGAAACTTAAACTATTAACAAAACGCAGATCTTCAAGTAAATAACTTATAGAACAAAAGTAGTTAATTTAGAGTTTTTAATTTTAAACTATTAACAAAATTCTGTTCTTCAAGTAAATAACTTATAGAACAAAAGTAGTTAATTTAGAGTTTTTAATTTTAAACTACTAACAAAATGCAGATCTTCAAGCAAATAACTTATAGAACAAAATTAGTTATTTGAGGGTTTTCAATTTTAAACTATTATAAAATTCTGATCTTCAAGTAAATAACTTAAAAAACTAAAGTATTATTTAGAAGATTTTGACTTTACATTGCTACAAAATTCTGTTCTTCAAGGAAATAACCTATAGAACAAAAGTAGTTATTTTAGGGTTTTCAATTTTAAACTATTAACAAAATTCTGATCTTCAAGTAAATAACTTAAGGAACTAAAGTATTAGTTAGAAGATTTTGATTTTAAATTGCTACAAAATTCTGGTCTACAAGTAAATAACATATAGAACTAAAGTAGTTATTTTAGAGTTTTCAATTTTAATCTATTAACAATATTCTGATCTTCAAGTAAATAACTTATAGAACAAAAGTAGTTATTTTAGGGTTTTCAATTTTAAACTATTAACAAAATTCTGATCTTCAAGTAAATAACTTAAGGAACTAAAGTATTAGTTAGAAGATTTCGATTTTAAATTGCTACAAAATTCTGTTCTACAAGTAAATAACTTATAGAACAAAAGTAGTTATTTTAGGGTTTTCAATTTTAAACTATTAACAAAATACTGATCTTCATGTAAATAACTTATAGAACAAAAGTAGTTATTTTAGGGTTTTCTATTTTAAACTATTAACAAAATTCTGATCTTCAAGTAAATAACTTAAGGAACTAAAGTATTAGTTAGAAGATTTTGATTTTAAATTGCTACAAAATTCTGTTCTACAAGTAAATAACTTATAGAACAAAAGTAGTTATTTTAGAGTTTTCAATTTTAAACTATTAACAATATTCTGATCTTCAAGTAAATAACTTATAGAACAGAAGTAGTTATTTTAGGGTTTTCAATTTTAAACTATTAACAAAATTCTGATCTTCAAGTAAATGACTTAAGGAAGTAAAGTATTAGTTAGAAGATTTTGATTTTAAATTGCTACAAAATTCTGTTCTACAAGTAAATAACTTATAGAACAAAAGTAGTTATTTTAGGGTTTTCAATTTTAAACTATTAACAAAATACTGATCTTCATGTAAATAACTTATAGAACAAAAGTAGTTATTTTAGGGTTTTCAATTTTAAACTATTAACAAAATTCTGATCTTCAAGTAAATAACTTAAGGAACTAAAGTATTAGTTAGAAGATTTTGATTTTAAATTGCTACAAAATTCTGTTCTACAAGTAAATAACTTATAGAACAAAAGTAGTTATTTTAGAGTTTTCAATTTTAAACTATTAACAATATTATGATCTTCAAGTAAATAACTTATAGAACAGAAGTAGTTAATTTAGAGTTTTTAATTTAAAACTATTAACAAAATGCAGATCTTCAAGTAAATAACTTATAGAACAAAAGTAGTTATTTTAGGGTTTTCAATTTTAAACTATTAACAAAATACTGATCTTCATGTAAATAACTTATAGAACAGAAGTAGTTAATTAAGAGTTTTTAATTTTAAACTATTAACAAAATGCAGATCTTCAAGTAAATAACTTATAGAACAAAAGTAGTTATTTTAGGGTTTTCAATTTAAAACGATTAGCAAAATTCTGATCTTCTAGTAAATAACTTATAGAACAAAAGTAGTTATTTTAGGGTTTTCAATTTTAAACTATTAACAAAATACTGATCTTCATGTAAATAACTTATAGAACAGAAGTAGTTAATTTAGAGTTTTTAATTTTAAACTATTAACAAAATGCAGATCTTCAAGTAAATAACTTATAGAACAAAAGTAGTTATTTTAGGGTTTTCAATTTTAAACTATTAACAAAATTCTGATCTTCAAGTAAATAACTTAAGGAACTAAAGTATTAGTTAGAAGATTTTGATTTTAAATTGCTACAAAATTCTGTTCTACAAGTAAATAACTTATAGAACAAAAGTAGTTATTTTAGAGTTTTCAATTTTAAACTATTAACAATATTCTGATCTTCAAGTAAATAACTTATAGAACAGAAGTAGTTATTTTAGGGTTTTCAATTTTAAACTATTAACAAAATACTGATCTTCATGTAAATAACTTATAGAAACTTAAACTATTAACAAAACGCAGATCTTCAAGTAAATAACTTATAGAACAAAAGTAGTTAATTTAGAGTTTTTAATTTTAAACTATTAACAAAATTCTGTTCTTCAAGTAAATAACTTATAGAACAAAAGTAGTTATTTTAGAGTTTTCAATTTTAAACTATTAACAAAATTCTGATCTTCAAGTAAATAACTTATAGAACAGAAGTAGTTAATTTAGAGTTTTTAATTTTAAACTACTAACAAAATGCAGATCTTCAAGCAAATAACTTATAGAACAAAATTAGTTATTTGAGGGTTTTCAATTTTAAACTATTATAAAATTCTGATCTTCAAGTAAATAACTTAAAAAACTAAAGTATTATTTAGAAGATTTTGACTTTACATTGCTACAAAATTCTGTTCTTCAAGGAAATAACCTATAGAACAAAAGTAGTTATTTTAGGGTTTTCAATTTTAAACTATTAACAAAATTCTGATCTTCAAGTAAATAACTTAAGGAACTAAAGTATTAGTTAGAAGATTTTGATTTTAAATTGCTACAAAATTCTGGTCTACAAGTAAATAACATATAGAACTAAAGTAGTTATTTTAGAGTTTTCAATTTTAATCTATTAACAATATTCTGATCTTCAAGTAAATAACTTATAGAACAAAAGTAGTTATTTTAGGGTTTTCAATTTTAAACTATTAACAAAATTCTGATCTTCAAGTAAATAACTTAAGGAACTAAAGTATTAGTTAGAAGATTTCGATTTTAAATTGCTACAAAATTCTGTTCTACAAGTAAATAACTTATAGAACAAAAGTAGTTATTTTAGGGTTTTCAATTTTAAACTATTAACAAAATACTGATCTTCATGTAAATAACTTATAGAACAAAAGTAGTTATTTTAGGGTTTTCTATTTTAAACTATTAACAAAATTCTGATCTTCAAGTAAATAACTTAAGGAACTAAAGTATTAGTTAGAAGATTTTGATTTTAAATTGCTACAAAATTCTGTTCTACAAGTAAATAACTTATAGAACAAAAGTAGTTATTTTAGAGTTTTCAATTTTAAACTATTAACAATATTCTGATCTTCAAGTAAATAACTTATAGAACAGAAGTAGTTATTTTAGGGTTTTCAATTTTAAACTATTAACAAAATTCTGATCTTCAAGTAAATGACTTAAGGAACTAAAGTATTAGTTAGAAGATTTTGATTTTAAATTGCTACAAAATTCTGTTCTACAAGTAAATAACTTATAGAACAAAAGTAGTTATTTTAGGGTTTTCAATTTTAAACTATTAACAAAATACTGATCTTCATGTAAATAACTTATAGAACAAAAGTAGTTATTTTAGGGTTTTCAATTTTAAACTATTAACAAAATTCTGATCTTCAAGTAAATAACTTAAGGAACTAAAGTATTAGTTAGAAGATTTTGATTTTAAATTGCTACAAAATTCTGTTCTACAAGTAAATAACTTATAGAACAAAAGTAGTTATTTTAGAGTTTTCAATTTTAAACTATTAACAATATTATGATCTTCAAGTAAATAACTTATAGAACAGAAGTAGTTAATTTAGAGTTTTTAATTTAAAACTATTAACAAAATGCAGATCTTCAAGTAAATAACTTATAGAACAAAAGTAGTTATTTTAGGGTTTTCAATTTTAAACTATTAACAAAATACTGATCTTCATGTAAATAACTTATAGAACAGAAGTAGTTAATTAAGAGTTTTTAATTTTAAACTATTAACAAAATGCAGATCTTCAAGTAAATAACTTATAGAACAAAAGTAGTTATTTTAGGGTTTTCAATTTAAAACGATTAGCAAAATTCTGATCTTCTAGTAAATAACTTATAGAACAGAAGTAGTTAATTAAAGTTTTTAATTTTAAACTATTAACAAAATGCAGATCTTCAAGTAAATAACTTATAGAACAAAAGTAGTTATTTTAGGGTTTTCAATTTTAAACTATTAACAAAATACTGATCTTCATGTAAATAACTTATTGAACAGAAGTAGTTAATTTAGAGTTTTTAATTTTAAACTATTAACAAAATGCAGATCTTCAAGTAAATAACTTATAGAACAAAAGTAGTTATTTTAGGGTTTTCAATTTTAAACTATTAACAAAATACTGATCTTCATGTAAATAACTTATAGAACAGAAGTAGTTAATTTAGAGTTTTTAATTTTAAACAATTAACAAAATGCAGATCTTCAAGTAAATAACTTATAGAACAAAAGTAGTTATTTTAGGGTTTTCAATTTTAAACTATTAACAAAATTCTGATCTTCAAGTCAATAACTTAAGGAACTAAAGTATTAGTTAGAAGATTTTGATTTTAAATTGCTTCAAAATTCTGTTCTACAAGTAAATAACTTATAGAACAAAAGTAGTTATTTTAGAGTTTTCAATTTTAAACTATTAACAATATTCTGATCTTCAAGTAAATAACTTATAGAACAGAAGTAGTTATTTTAGGGTTTTCAATTTTAAACTATTAACAAAATACTGATCTTCATGTAAATAACTTATAGAACAGAAGTAGTTAATTTAGAGTTTTTAATTTTAAACTATTAACAAAATGCAGATCTTCAAGTAAATAACTTATAGAACAAAAGTAGTTATTTTAGGATTTTCAATTTTAAACTATTAGCAAAATTATGATCTTCAAGTAAATAACTTAAAGAACTAAAGTATTAGTTAGAAGATTTTGACTTTACATTGCTACAAAATTCTGTTCTTCAAGTAAATAACCTATAGAACAAAAGTAGTTATTTTAGGGTTTTCAATTTTAAACTATTAACAAAATTCTGATCTTCAAGTAAATAACTTAAGGAACTAAAGTATTAGTTAGAAGATTTTGATTTTAAATTGCTACAAAATTCTGTTCTACAATTAAATAACATATAGAACTAAAGTAGTTATTTTAGAGTTTTCAATTTTAAACTATTAACAATATTCTGATCTTCAAGTAAATAACTTATAGAACAAAAGTAGTTATTTTAGGGTTTTCAATTTTAAACTATTAACATAATTCTGATCTTCAAGTAAATAACTTAAGGAACTAAAGTATTAGTTAGAAGATTTTGATTTTAAATTGCTACAAAATTCTGTTCTACAAGTAAATAACTTATAGAACAAAAGTAGTTATTTTAGGGTTTTCAATTTTAAACTATTAACAAAATACTGATCTTCATGTAAATAACTTATAGAACAAAAGTAGTTATTTTAGGGTTTTCAATTTTAAACTATTAACAAAATTCTGATCTTCAAGTAAATAACTTAAGGAACTAAAGTATTAGTTAGAAGATTTTGATTTTAAATTGCTACAAAATTCTGTTCTGCAAGTAAATAACTTATAGAACAAAAGTTGTTATTTTAGGGTTTTCAATTTTAAACTATTAACAAAATACTGATCTTCATGTAAATAACTTATAGAACAAAAGTAGTTATTTTAGGGTTTTCAATTTTAAACTATTAACAAAATTCTGATCTTCAAGTAAATAACTTAAGGAACTAAAGTATTAGTTAGAAGATTTTGATTTTAAATTGCTACAAAATTCTGTTCTACAAGTAAATAACTTATAGAACAAAAGTAGTTATTTTAGAGTTTTCAATTTTAAACTATTAACAATATTCTGATCTTCAAGTAAATAACTTATAGAACAAAAGTAGTTATTTTAGGGTTTTCAATTTTAAACTATTAACAAAATTCTGATCTTCAAGTAAATAACTTAAGGAACTAAAGTATTAGTTAGAAGATTTTGATTTTAAATTGCTACAAAATTCTGTTCTACAAGTAAAAAACTTATAGAACTAAAGTAGTTATTTTAGGGTTTTCAATTTTAAACTATTAACAAAATACTGATCTTCATGTAAATAACTTATAGAACAAAAGTAGTTATTTTAGGGTTTTCAATTTTAAACTATTAACAAAATTCTGATCTTCAAGTAAATAACTTAAGGAACTAAAGTATTAGTTAGAAGATTTTGATTTTAAATTGCTACAAAATTCTGTTCTACAAGTAAATAACTTATAGAGCAAAAGTAGTTATTTTAGAGTTTTCAATTTTAAACTATTAACAATATTCTGATCTTCATGTAAATAACTCATAGAACAGAAGTAGTTAATTTAGAGTTTTTAATTTTAAACTGTTAACAAAATGCAGATCTTCAAGTAAATAACTTATAGAACAAAAGTAGTAATTTTAGGGTTTTCAATTTTAAACTATTAGCAAAATTCTGATCTTCAAGTAAATAACTTAAAGAATTAAAGTATTAGTTAGAAGATTTTGACTTTACATTGCTACAAAATTCTGTTCTTCAAGTAAATAACCTATAGAACAAAAGTAGTTATTTTAGGGTTTTCAATTTTAAACTATTAACAAAATTCTGATCTTCAAGTAAATAACTTAAGGAACTAAAGTATTAGTTAGAAGATTTTGATTTTAAATTGCTACAAAATTCTGTTCTACAAGTAAATAACATATAGAACTAAAGTAGTTATTTTAGAGTTTTCAATTTTAAACTATTAACAATATTCTGATCTTCAAGTAAATAACTTATAGAACAAAAGTAGTTATTTTAGGGTTTTCAATTTTAAACTATTAACAAAATTCTGATCTTCAAGTAAATAACTTAAGGAACTAAAGTATTTGTTAGAAGATTTTGATTTTAAATTGCTACAAAATTCTGTTCTACAAGTAAATAACTTATAGAACAAAAGTAGTTATTTTAGGGTTTTCAATTTTAAACTATTAACAAAATACTGATCTTCATGTAAATAACTTATAGAACAAAAGTAGTTATTTTAGGGTTTTCAATTTTAAACTATTAACAAAATTCTGATCTTCAAGTAAATAACTTAAGGAACTAAAGTATTAGTTAGAAGATTTTGATTTTAAATTGCTACAAAATTCTGTTCTACAAGTAAATAACTTATAGAACAAAAGTAGTTATTTTAGAGTTTTCAATTTTAAACTATTAACAATATTCTGATCTTCAAGTAAATAACTTATAGAACAGAAGTAGTTAATTTAGAGTTTTTAATTTAAAACTATTAACAAAATGCAGATCTTCAAGTAAATAACTTATAGAACAAAAGTAGTTATTTTAGGGTTTTCAATTTTAAACTATTAACAAAATACTGATCTTTATGTAAATAACTTATAGAACAGAAGTAGTTAATTTAGAGTTTTTAATTTTAAACTATTAACAAAATGCAGATCTTCAAGTAAATAACTTATAGAACAAAAGTAGTTATTTTAGGGTTTTCAATTTAAAACGATTAGCAAAATTCTGATCTTCAAGTAAATAACTTAAAGAACTAAAGTATTAGTTAGAAGATTTTGATTTTACAATGCTACAAAATTCTGTTCTTCAAGTAAATAACTTATAGAACAAAAGTAGTTATTTTCGAGTTTTCAATTTTAAACTATTTACAATATTCTGATCTTCATGTAAATAACTTATAGAACAGAAGTAGTTAATTTAGAGTTTTTAATTTTAAACTATTAACAAAATGCAGATCTTCAAGTAAATAACTTATAGAACAAAAGTAGTTATTTTAGGGTTTTCAATTTTAAACTATTAACAAAATTCTGATCTTCAAGTAAATAACTTAAGGAACTAATGTATTAGTTAGAAGATTTTGATTTTAAATTGCTACAAAATTCTGTTCTTCAAGTAAATAACTTATAGAACAAAAGTAGATATTTTAGAGTTTTCAATTTTAAACTATTAACATCATTCTGATCTTCAAGTAAATAACTTATAGAACAGAAGTAGTTAATTTAGAGTTTTTAATGTTAAACTATTAACAAAATGCAAATCTTCAAGTAAATAACTTAAGGAACTAAAGTATTAGTTAGAAGATTTTGATTTTAAATTGCTACAAAATTCTGTTCTACAAGTAAATAACTTATAGAACTAAAGTAGTTATTTTAGAGTTTTCAATTTTAAACTATTAACAATATTCTGATTTTCATGTAAATAACTTATAGAACAAAAGTAGTTATTTTAGGGATTTCAATTTTAAACTATTAACAAAATTCTGATCTTCAAGTAAATAACTTAAGGAACTAAAGTATTAGTTAGAAGATTTTGATTTTAAATTGCTACAAAATTCTGTTCTACAAGTAGATAACTTATAGAACAAAAGTAGTTATTTTAGGGTTTTCAATTTTAAACTATTAACAAAATACTGATCTTCATGTAAATAACTTATAGAACAAAAGTAGTTATTTTAGGGTTTTCAATTTTAAACTATTAACAAAATACTGATCTTCAAGTAAATAACTTATAGAACAGAAGTAGTTAATTTAGAGTTTTTAATTTTAAACTATTAACAAAATGCAGATCTTCAAGTAAATAACTTATAGAACAAAAGTAGTTATTTTAGGGTTTTCAATTTTAAACTATTAACAAAATACTGATCTTCATATACTTAACTTATAGAACAGAAGTAGTTAATTTAGAGTTTTTAATTTTAAACTATTAACAAAATGCAGATCTTCAAGTAAATAACTTATAGAACAAAAGTAGTTATTTTTGGGTTTTCAATTTTAAACTATTAGCAAAATTCTGATCTTCAAGTAAATAACTTAAAGAACTAAAGTATTAGTTAGAAGATTTTGATTTTACATTGCTACAAAATTCTGTTCTTCAAGTAAATAACTTATAGAACAGAAGTAGTTAATTTAGAGTTTTTAATTTTAAACTATTAACAAAATGCAGATCTTCAACTAAATAACTTATAGAACAAAAGTAGTTATTTTAGGGTTTTCAATATTAAACTATTAACAAAATACTGATCTTCATATACTTAACTTATAGAACAGAAGTAGTTAATTTAGAGTTTTTAATTTTAAACTATAAACAAAATGCAGATCTTCAAGTAAATAACTTTTAGAACAAAAGTAGTTATTTTAGGGTTTTCAATTTTAAACTATTAGCAAAATTCTGATCTTCCAGTAAATAACTTAAAGAACTAAAGTATTAGTTAGAAGATTTTGATTTTACATTGCTACAAAATTCTGTTCTTCAAGTAAATAACTTATAGAACAAAAGTAGTTATTTTAGGGTTTTCAATTTTAAGCTATTAACAAAATACTGATCTTCATGTAAATAACTTATAGAACAGAAGTAGTTAATTTAGAGTTTTTAATTTTAAACTATTAACAAAATGCAGATCTTCAAGTAAATAACTTATAGAACAAAAGTAGTTATTTTAGGGTTTTCAATTTTAAACTATTAACAAAATTCTGATCTTCAAGTAAATAACTTAAGGAACTAAAGTATTTGTTAGAAGATTTTGATTTTAAATTGCTACAAAATTCTGTTCTACAAGTAAATAACTTATAGAACAAAAGTAGTTATTTTAGAGTTTTCAATTTTAAACTATTAACAATATTCTGATCTTCAAGTAAATAACTTAAAGAACTAAAGTATTAGTTAGAAGATTTTGATTTTACATTGCTACAAAATTCTGTTCTTCAAGTAAATAACTTATAGAACAAAAGTAGTTATTTTAGAGTTTTCAATTTTAAACTATTAACAATATTCTGATCTTCAAGTAAATAACTTATAGAACAGAAGTAGTTAATTTAGAGTTTTTAATTTTAAACTATTAACAAAATGCAGATCTTCAAGTAAATAACTTATAGAACAAAAGTTGTTGATTTAGAGTTTTTAATTTTAAACTATTAACAAAACTCTGTTCTTCAAGTAAATAACTTATAGAACAAAAGTAGTTATTTTAGAGTTTTCAATTTTAAACTATTAACAAAATTCTGATCTTCAAGTAAATAACTTATAGAACAGAAGTAGTTAATTTAGAGTTTTTAATTTTAACCTACTAACAAAATGCAGATCTTCAAGCAAATAACTTATAGAACAAAATTAGTTATTTTAGGGTTTTCAATTTTAAACTATTATAAAATTCTGATCTTCAAGAAAATAACTTAAAGAACTAAAGTATTAGTTAGAAGATTTTGACTTTACATTGCTACAAAATTCTGTTCATCAAGTAAATAACCTATAGAACAAAAGTAGTTATTTTAGGGTTTTCAATTTTAAACTATTAACAAAATTCTGATCTTCAAGTAAATAACTTAAGGAACTAAAGTATTAGTTAGAAGATTTTGAATTTAAATTGCTACAAAATTCTGTTCTACAAGTAAATAACTTATAGAACAAAAGTAGTTATTTTAGGGTTTTCAATTTTAAAATATTAACAAAATACTGATCTTCATGTAAATAACTTATAGAACAAAAGTAGTTATTTTAGGGTTTTCAATTTTAAACTATTAACAAAATTCTGATCTTCAAGTAAATAACTTAAGGAACTAAAGTATTAGTTAAAAGATTTTGATTTTAAATTGCTACAAAATTCCGTTCTACAAGTAAATAACTTATAGAGCAAACGTAGTTATTTTAGAGTTTTCAATTTTAAACTATTAACAATATTCTGATCTTCAAGTAAATAACTTATAGAACAGAAGTAGTTAATTTAGAGTTTTTAATTTAAAACTATTAACAAAATGCAGATCTTCAAGTAAATAACTTATAGAACAAAAGTAGTTATTTTAGGGTTTTCAATTTTAAACTATTAACAAAATACTGATCTTCATGTAAATAACTTATAGAACAGAAGTAGTTAATTTAGAGTTTTTAATTTTAAACTATTAACAAAATGCAGATCTGCAAGTAAATAACTTATAGAACAAAAGTAGTTATTTTAGGGTTTTCAATTTAAAACGATTAGCAAAATTCTGATCTTCAAGTAAATAACTTAAAGAACTAAAGTATTAGTTAGAAGATTTTGATTTTACAATGCTACAAAATTCTGTTCTTCAAGTACATAACTTATAGAACAAAAGTAGTTATTTTCGAGTTTTCAATTTTAAACTATTAACAATATTCTGATCTTCATGTAAATAACTTATAGAACAGAAGTAGTTAATTTAGAGTTTTTAATTTTAAACTATTAACAAAATGCAGATCTTCAAGTAAATAACTTATAGAACAAAAGTAGTTATTTTAGGGTTTTCAATTTTAAACTATTAACAAAATTCTGATCTTCAAGTAAATAACTTAAGGAACTAAAGTATTAGTTAGAAGATTTTGATTTTAAATTGCTACAAAATTCTGTTCTTCAAGTAAATAACTTATAGAACAAAAGTAGTTATTTTAGAGTTTTCAATTTTAAACTATTAACATCATTCTGATCTTCAAGTAAATAACTTATAGAACAGAAGTAGTTAATTTAGAGTTTTTAATGTTAAACTATTAACAAAATGCAAATCTTCAAGTAAATAACTTATAGAACAAAAGTAGTTATTTTAGGGTTTTCAATTTTAATCTATTAACAAAATTCTGATCTTCAAGTAAATAACTTAAGGAACTAAAGTATTAGTTAGAAGATTTTGATTTTAAATTGCTACAAAATTCTGTTCTTCAAGTAAATAACTTATAGAACAAAAGTAGTTATTTTAGAGTTTTCAATTTTAAACTATTAACAAAATTCTGATCTTCATGTAAATAACTTATAGAACAGAAGTAGCTAATTTAGAGTTTTTAATTTTAAACTATTGACAAAATTCTGATCTTCAAGTAAATAACTTATGGAACTAAAGTATTAGTTAGAAGATTTTAATTTTAAATTGCTACAAAATTCTGTTCTTCAAGTAAATAACTTATAGAACAAAAGTAGTTATTTTAGAGTTTTCAATTTTAAACTATTAACAAAATTCTGATCTTCATGTAAATAACTTATAGAACAGAAGTAGTTAATTTAGAGTTTTCAATTTTAAACTATTAACAAAATGCAGATCTTCAAGTAAATAACTTATAGAACAAAAGTAGTTATTTTAGAGTTTTCAATTTTAAACTATTAACAATATTCTGATCTTCAAGTAAATAACTTATAGAACAGAAGTAGTTAATTTAGAGTTTTTAATTTTAAACTATTAACAAAATGCAGATCTTCAAGTAAATAACTTATAGAACAAAAGTAGTTAATTTAGAGTTTTTAATTTTAAACTATTAACAAAATTCTGTTCTTCAAGTAAATAACTTATAGAACAAAAGTAGTTATTTTAGAGTTTTCAATTTTAAACTATTAACAAAATTCTGATCTTCAAGTAAATAACTTATAGAACAGAAGTAGTTAATTTAGAGTTTTTAATTTTAAACTACTAACAAAATGCAGATCTTCAAGCAAATAACTTATAGAACAAAATTAGTTATTTTAGAGTTTTCAATTTTAAACTATTAACAATATTCTGATCTTCAAGTAAATAACTTATAGAACAGAAGTAGTTAATTTAGAGTTTTTAATTTAAAACTATTAACAAAATGCAGATCTTCAAGTAAATAACTTATAGAACAAAAGTAGTTATTTTAGGGTTTTCAATTTTAAACTATTAACAAAATACTGATCTTCATGTAAATAACTTATAGAACAGAAGTAGTTAATTTAGAGTTTTTAATTTTAAACTATTAACAAAATGCAGATTTGCAAGTAAATAACTTATAGAACAAAAGTAGTTATTTTAGGGTTTTCAATTTAAAACGATTAGCAAAATTCTGATCTTCAAGTAAATAACTTAAAGAACTAAAGTATTAGTTAGAAGATTTTGATTTTACAATGCTACAAAATTCTGTTCTTCAAGTAAATAACTTATAGAACAAAAGTAGTTATTTTCGAGTTTTCAATTTTAAACTATTAACAATATTCTGATCTTCATGTAAATAACTTATAGAACAGAAGTAGTTAATTTAGAGTTTTTAATTTTAAACTATTAACAAAATGCAGATCTTCAAGTAAATAACATATAGAACAAAAGTAGTTATTTTAGGGTTTTCAATTTTAAACTATTAACAAAATTCTGATCTTCAAGTAAATAACTTAAGGAACTAAAGTATTAGTTAGAAGATTTTGATTTTAAATTGCTACAAAATTCTGTTCTTCAAGTAAATAACTTATAGAACAAAAGTAGTTATTTTAGAGTTTTCAATTTTAAACCATTAACATCATTCTGATCTTCAAGTAAATAACTTATAGAACAGAAGTAGTTAATTTAGAGTTTTTAATGTTAAACTATTAACAAAATGCAAATCTTCAAGTAAATAACTTATAGAACAAAAGTAGTTATTTTAGGGTTTTCAATTTTTATCTATTAACAAAATTCTGATCTTCAAGTAAATAACTTAAGGAACTAAAGTATTAGTTAGAAGATTTTGATTTTAAATTTCTACAAAATTCTGTTCTTCAAGTAAATAACTTATAGAACAAAAGTAGTTATTTCAGAGTTTTCAATTTTAAACTATTAACAAAATTCTGATCTTCATGTAAATAACTTATAGAACAGAAGTAGTTAATATAGAGTTTTTAATTTTAAACTATTGACAAAATTCTGATCTTCAAGTAAATAACTTAAGGAACTAAAGTATTAGTTAGAAGATTTTAATTTTAAATTGCTACAAAATTCTGTTCTTCAAGTAAATAACTTATAGAACAAAAGTAGTTATTTTAGAGTTTTCAATTTTAAACTATTAACAAAATTCTGATCTTCATGTAAATAACTTATAGAACAGAAGTAGTTAATTTAGAGTTTTTAATTTTAAACTATTAACAAAATGCAGATCTTCAAGTAAATAACTTATAGCACAAAAGTAGTTATTTTAGAGTTTTCAATTTTAAACTATTAACAATATTCTGATCTTCAAGTAAATAACTTATAGAACAGAAGTAGTTAATTTAGAGTTTTTAATTTTAAACTATTAACAAAATGCAGATCTTCAAGTAAATAACTTATAGAACAAAAGTAGTTAATTTAGAGTTTTTAATTTTAAACTATTAACAAAATTCTGTTCTTCAAGTAAATAACTTATAGAACAAAAGTAGTTATTTTAGAGTTTTCAATTTTAAACTATTAACAAAATTCTGATCTTCAAGTAAATAACTTATAGAACAGAAGTAGTTAATTTAGAGTTTTTAATTTTAAACTACTAACAAAATGCAGATCTTCAAGCAAATAACTTATAGAACAAAATAAGTTATTTTAGGGTTTTCAATTTTAAACTATTATAAAATTCTGATCTTCAAGAAAATAACTTAAAGAACTAAAGTATTAGTTAGAAGATTTTGACTTTACATTGCTACAAAATTCTGTTCTTCAAGTAAATAACCTATAGAACAAAAGTAGTTATTTTAGGGTTTTCAATTTTAAACTATTAACAAAATACTGATCTTCATGTAAATAACTTATAGAACAGAAGTAGTTAATTTAGAGTTTTTAATTTTAAACTATTAACAAAATGCAGATCTGCAAGTAAATAACTTATAGAACAAAAGTAGTTATTTTAGGGTTTTCAATTTAAAACGATTAGCAAAATTCTGATCTTCAAGTAAATAACTTAAAGAACTAAAGTATTAGTTAGAAGATTTTGATTTTACAATGCTACAAAATTCTGTTCTTCAAGTAAATAACTTATAGAACAAAAGTAGATATTTTCGAGTTTTCAATTTTAAACTATTAACAATATTCTGATCTTCATGTAAATAACTTATAGAACAGAAGTAGTTAATTTAGAGTTTTTAATTTTAAACTATTAACAAAATGCAGATCTTCAAGTAAATAACATATAGAACAAAAGTAGTTATTTTAGGGTTTTCAATTTTAAACTATTAACAAAATTCTGATCTTCAAGTAAATAACTTAAGGAACTAAAGTATTAGTTAGAAGATTTTGATTTTAAATTGCTACAAAATTCTGTTCTTCAAGTAAATAACTTATAGAACAAAAGTAGTTATTTCAGAGTTTTCAATTATAAACTATTAACAAAATTCTGATCTTCATGTAAATAACTTATAGAACAGAAGTAGTTAATTTAGAGTTTTTAATTTTAAACTATTAACAAAATGCAGATCTTCAAGTAAATAACTTATAGAACAAAAGTAGTTAATTTAGAGTTTTTAATTTTAAACTATTAACAAAATTCTGTTCTTCAAGTAAATAACTTATAGAACAAAAGTAGTTATTTTAGAGTTTTCAATTTTAAACTATTAACAATATTCTGATCTTCAAGTAAATAACTTATAGAACAGAAGTAGTTAATTTAGAGTTTTTAATTTTAAACTATTAACAAAATGCAGATCTTCAAGTAAATAACTTATAGAACAAAAGTAGTTAATTTAGAGTTTTTAATTTTAAACTATTAACAAAATTCTGTTCTTCAAGTAAATAACTTATAGAACAAAAGTAGTTATTTTAGAGTTTTCAATTTTAAACTATTAACAAAATTCTGATCTTCAAGTAAATAACTTATAGAACAGAAGTAGTTAATTTAGAGTTTTTAATTTTAAACTACTAACAAAATGCAGATCTTCATGCAAATAACTTATAGAACAAAATTAGTTATTTTAGGGTTTTCAATTTTAAACTATTATAAAATTCTGATCTTCAAGAAAATAACTTAAAGAACTAAAGTATTAGTTAGAAGATTTTGACTTTACATTGCTACAAAATTCTGTTCTTCAAGTAAATAACCTATAGAACAAAAGTAGTTATTTTAGGGTTTTCAATTTTAAACTATTAACAAAATTCTGATCTTCAAGTAAATAACTTAAGGAACTAAAGTATTAGTTAGAAGATTTTGATTTTAAATTGCTACAAAATTCTGTTCTACAAGTAAATAACTTATAGAACAAAAGTAGTTATTTTAGGGTTTTCAATTTTAAAATATTAACAAAATACTGATCTTCATGTAAATAACTTATAGAACAAAAGTAGTTATTTTAGGGTTTTCAATTTTAAACTATTAACAAAATTCTGATCTTCAAGTAAATAACTTAAGGAACTAAAGTATTAGTTAGAAGATTTTGATTTTAAATTGCTACAAAATTCTGTTCTACAAGTAAATAACTTATAGAACAAAAGTAGTTATTTTAGAGTTTTCAATTTTAAACTATTAATAATCTTCTGATCTTCAAGTAAATAACTTATAGAACAGAAGTAGTTAATTTAGAGTTTTTAATTTAAAACTATTAACAAAATGCAGATCTTCAAGTAAATAACTTATAGAACAAAAGTAGTTATTTTAGGGTTTTCAATTTTAAACTATTAACAAAATACTGATCTTCATGTAAATAACTTATAGAACAGAAGTAGTTAATTTAGAGTTTTTAATTTTAAACTATTAACAAAATGCAGATCTGCAAGTAAATAACTTATAGAACAAAAGTAGTTATATTAGGGTTTTCAATTTAAAACGATTAGCAAAATTCTGATCTTCAAGTAAATAACTTAAAGAACTAAAGTATTAGTTAGAAGATTTTGATTTTACAATGCTACAAAATTCTGTTCTTCAAGTAAATAACATATAGAACAAAAGTAGTTATTTTCGAGTTATCAATTTTAAACTATTAACAATATTCTGATCTTCATGTAAATAACTTATAGAACAGAAGTAGTTAATTTAGAGTTTTTAATTTTAAACTATTAACAAAATGCAGATCTTCAAGTAAATAACTTATAGAACAAAAGTAGTTATTTTAGGGTTTTCAATTTTAAACTATTAACAAAATTCTGATCTTCAAGTAAATAACTTAAGGAACTAAAGTATTAGTTAGAAGATTTTGATTTTAAATTGCTACAAAATTCTGTTCTTCAAGTAAATAACTTATAGAACAAAAGTAGTTATTTTAGAGTTTTCAATTTTAAACTATTAACAAAATTCTAATCTTCATGTAAATAACTTATAGAACAAAAGTAGTTGATTTAGAGTTTTTAATTTTAAACTATTAACAAAACTCTGTTCTTCAAGTAAATAACTTATAGAACTAAAGTAGTTATTTTAGAGTTTTCAATTTTAAACTATTAACAATATTCTGATCTTCAAGTAAATAACTTATAGAACAAAAGTAGTTATTTTAGAGTTTTCAATTTTAAACTATTAACAAAATTCTGATCTTCATGTAAATAACTTATAGAACAAAAGTAGTTGATTTAGAGTTTTTAATTTTAAACTATTAACAAAATTCTGATCTTCAAGTAAATAACTTATAGAAGAGAAGTAGTTAATTTAGAGTTTTTAATTTTAAACTACTAACAAAATGCAGATCTTCAAGCAAATAACTTATAGAACAAAATTAGTTATTTTGAGGTTTTCAATTTTAAACTATTATAAAATTCTGATCTTCAAGAAAATAACTTAAAGAACTAAAGTATTAGTTAGAAGATTTTGACTTTACATTGCTACAAAATTCTGTTCTTCAAGTAAATAACCTATAGAACAAAAGTAGTTATTTTAGGGTTTTCAATTTTAAACTATTAACAAAATTCTGATCTTCAAGTAAATAACTTAAGGAACTAAAGTATTAGTTAGAAGATTTTGATTTTAAATTGCTACAAAATTCTGTTCTACAAGTAAATAACTTATAGAACTAAAGTAGTCATTTTAGAGTTTTCAATTTTAAACTATTAACAATATTCTGATCTTCAAGTAAATAACTTATGGAACAAAAGTAGTTATTTTAGGGTTTTCAATTTTAAACTATTAACAAAATTCTGATCTTCAAGTAAATAACTTAAGGAACTAAAGTATTAGTTAGAAGATTTTGATTTTAAATTGCTACAAAATTCTGTTCTACAAGTAAATAACTTATAGAACAAAAGTAGTTATTTTAGGGTTTTCAATTTTAAAATATTAACAAAATACTGATCTTCATGTAAATAACTTATAGAACTAAAGTAGTTATTTTAGGGTTTTCAATTTTAAACTATTAACAAAATTCTGATCTTCAAGTAAATAACTTAAGGAACTAAAGTATTAGTTAGAAGATTTTGATTTTAAATTGCTACAAAATTCTGTTCTTCAAGTAAATAACTTATAGAACAAAAGTAGTTATTTTAGAGTTTTCAATTTTAAACTATTAACAAAATTCTGATCTTCATGTAAATAACTTATAGAACAAAAGTAGTTGATTTAGAGTTTTTAATTTTAAACTATTAACAAAACTCTGTTCTTCAAGTAAATAACTTATAGAACTAAAGTAGTTATTTTAGAGTTTTCAATTTTAAGCTATTAACAATATTCTGATCTTCAAGTAAATAACTTATAGAACAAAAGTAGTTATTTTAGAGTTTTCAATTTTATACTATTAACAAAATTCTGATCTTCATGTAAATAACTTATAGAACAAAAGTAGTTGATTTAGAGTTTTTAATTTTAAACTATTAACAAAATTCTGATCTTCAAGTAAATAACTTATAGAACAGAAGTAGTTAATTTAGAGTTTTTAATTTTAAACTACTAACAAAATGCAGATCTTCAAGCAAATAACTTATAGAACAAAATTAGTTATTTTAGGGTTTTCAATTTTAAACTATTATAAAATTCTGATCTTCAAGAAAATAACTTAAAGAACTAAAGTATTAGTTAGAAGATTTTGACTTTACATTGCTACAAAATTCTGTTCTTCAAGTAAATAACCTATAGAACAAAAGTAGTTATTTTAGGGTTTTCAATTTTAAACTATTAACAATATTCTGATCTTCAAGTAAATAACTTATAGAACAGAAGTAGTTAATTTAGAGTTTTTAATTTTAAACTATTAACAAAATGCAGATCTTCAAGTAAATAACTTATAGAACAAAAGTAGTTAATTTAGAGTTTTTAATTTTAAACTATTAACAAAATTCTGTTCTTCAAGTAAATAACTTATAGAACAAAAGTAGTTATTTTAGAGTTTTCAATTTTAAACTATTAACAAAATTCTGATCTTCAAGTAAATAACTTATAGAACAGAAGTAGTTAATTTAGAGTTTTTAATTTTAAACTACTAACAAAATGCAGATCTTCATGCAAATAACTTATAGAACAAAATTAGTTATTTTAGGGTTTTCAATTTTAAACTATTATAAAATTCTGATCTTCAAGAAAATAACTTAAAGAACTAAAGTATTAGTTAGAAGATTTTGACTTTACATTGCTACAAAATTCTGTTCTTCAAGTAAATAACCTATAGAACAAAAGTAGTTATTTTAGGGTTTTCAATTTTAAACTATTAACAAAATTCTGATCTTCAAGTAAATAACTTAAGGAACTAAAGTATTAGTTAGAAGATTTTGATTTTAAATTGCTACAAAATTCTGTTCTACAAGTAAATAACTTATAGAACAAAAGTAGTTATTTTAGGGTTTTCAATTTTAAAATATTAACAAAATACTGATCTTCATGTAAATAACTTATAGAACATAAGTAGTTATTTTAGGGTTTTCAATTTTAAACTATTAACAAAATTCTGATCTTCAAGTAAATAACTTAAGGAACTAAAGTATTAGTTAGAAGATTTTGATTTTAAATTGCTACAAAATTCTGTTCTACAAGTAAATAACTTATAGAACAAAAGTAGTTATTTTAGAGTTTTCAATTTTAAACTATTAATAATCTTCTGATCTTCAAGTAAATAACTTATAGAACAGAAGTAGTTAATTTAGAGTTTTTAATTTAAAACTATTAACAAAATGCAGATCTTCAAGTAAATAACTTATAGAACAAAAGTAGTTATTTTAGGGTTTTCAATTTTAAACTATTAACAAAATACTGATCTTCATGTAAATAACTTATAGAACAGAAGTAGTTAATTTAGAGTTTTTAATTTTAAACTATTAACAAAATGCAGATCTGCAAGTAAATAACTTATAGAACAAAAGTAGTTATATTAGGGTTTTCAATTTAAAACGATTAGCAAAATTCTGATCTTCAAGTAAATAACTTAAAGAACTAAAGTAGTTATTTTAGAGTTTTCAATTTTAAACTATTAACAATATTCTGATCTTCAAGTAAATAACTTATAGAACAAAAGTAGTTATTTTAGAGTTTTCAATTTTAAACTATTAACAAAATTCTGATCTTCATGTAAATAACTTATAGAACAAAAGTAGTTGATTTAGAGTTTTTAATTTTAAACTATTAACAAAATTCTGATCTTCAAGTAAATAACTTATAGAAGAGAAGTAGTTAATTTAGAGTTTTTAATTTTAAACTACTAACAAAATGCAGATCTTCAAGCAAATAACTTATAGAACAAAATTAGTTATTTTGGGGTTTTCAATTTTAAACTATTATAAAATTCTGATCTTCAAGAAAATAACTTAAAGAACTAAAGTATTAGTTAGAAGATTTTGACTTTACATTGCTACAAAATTCTGTTCTTCAAGTAAATAACCTATAGAACAAAAGTAGTTATTTTAGGGTTTTCAATTTTAAACTATTAACAAAATTCTGATCTTCAAGTAAATAACTTAAGGAACTAAAGTATTAGTTAGAAGATTTTGATTTTAAATTGCTACAAAATTCTGTTCTACAAGTAAATAACTTATAGAACTAAAGTAGTTATTTTAGAGTTTTCAATTTTAAACTATTAACAATATTCTGATCTTCAAGTAAATAACTTATGGAACAAAAGTAGTTATTTTAGGGTTTTCAATTTTAAACTATTAACAAAATTCTGATCTTCAAGTAAATAACTTAAGGAACTAAAGTATTAGTTAGAAGATTTTGATTTTAAATTGCTACAAAATTCTGTTCTACAAGTAAATAACTTATAGAACAAAAGTAGTTATTTTAGGGTTTTCAATTTTAAAATATTAACAAAATACTGATCTTCATGTAAATAACTTATAGAACAAAAGTAGTTATTTTAGGGTTTTCAATTTTAAACTATTAACAAAATTCTGATCTTCAAGTAAATAACTTAAGGAACTAAAGTATTAGTTAGAAGATTTTGATTTTAAATTGCTACAAAATTCTGTTCTTCAAGTAAATAACTTATAGAACAAAAGTAGTTATTTTAGAGTTTTCAATTTTAAACTATTAACAAAATTCTGATCTTCATGTAAATAACTTATAGAACAAAAGTAGTTGATTTAGAGTTTTTAATTTTAAACTATTAACAAAACTCTGTTCTTCAAGTAAATAACTTATAGAACTAAAGTAGTTATTTTAGAGTTTTCAATTTTAAGCTATTAACAATATTCTGATCTTCAAGTAAATAACTTATAGAACAAAAGTAGTTATTTTAGAGTTTTCAATTTTATACTATTAACAAAATTCTGATCTTCATGTAAATAACTTATAGAACAAAAGTAGTTGATTTAGAGTTTTTAATTTTAAACTATTAACAAAATTCTGATCTTCAAGTAAATAACTTATAGAACAGAAGTAGTTAATTTAGAGTTTTTAATTTTAAACTACTAACAAAATGCAGATCTTCAAGCAAATAACTTATAGAACAAAATTAGTTATTTTAGGGTTTTCAATTTTAAACTATTATAAAATTCTGATCTTCAAGAAAATAACTTAAAGAACTAAAGTATTAGTTAGAAGATTTTGACTTTACATTGCTACAAAATTCTGTTCTTCAAGTAAATAACCTATAGAACAAAAGTAGTTATTTTAGGGTTTTCAATTTTAAACTATTAACAATATTCTGATCTTCAAGTAAATAACTTATAGAACAGAAGTAGTTAATTTAGAGTTTTTAATTTTAAACTATTAACAAAATGCAGATCTTCAAGTAAATAACTTATAGGACAAAAGTAGTTAATTTAGAGTTTTTAATTTTAAACTATTAACAAAATTCTGTTCTTCAAGTAAATAACTTATAGAACAAAAGTAGTTATTTTAGAGTTTTCAATTTTAAACTATTAACAAAATTCTGATCTTCAAGTAAATAACTTATAGAACAGAAGTAGTTAATTTAGAGTTTTTAATTTTAAACTACTAACAAAATGCAGATCTTCATGCAAATAACTTATAGAACAAAATTAGTTATTTTAGGGTTTTCAATTTTAAACTATTATAAAATTCTGATCTTCAAGAAAATAACTTAAAGAACTAAAGTATTAGTTAGAAGATTTTGACTTTACATTGCTACAAAATTCTGTTCTTCAAGTAAATAACCTATAGAACAAAAGTAGTTATTTTAGGGTTTTCAATTTTAAACTATTAACAAAATTCTGATCTTCAAGTAAATAACTTAAGGAACTAAAGTATTAGTTAGAAGATTTTGATTTTAAATTGCTACAAAATTCTGTTCTACAAGTAAATAACTTATAGAACAAAAGTAGTTATTTTAGGGTTTTCAATTTTAAAATATTAACAAAATACTGATCTTCATGTAAATAACTTATAGAACATAAGTAGTTATTTTAGGGTTTTCAATTTTAAACTATTAACAAAATTCTGATCTTCAAGTAAATAACTTAAGGAACTAAAGTATTAGTTAGAAGATTTTGATTTTAAATTGCTACAAAATTCTGTTCTACAAGTAAATAACTTATAGAACAAAAGTAGTTATTTTAGAGTTTTCAATTTTAAACTATTAATAATCTTCTGATCTTCAAGTAAATAACTTATAGAACAGAAGTAGTTAATTTAGAGTTTTTAATTTAAAACTATTAACAAAATGCAGATCTTCAAGTAAATAACTTATAGAACAAAAGTAGTTATTTTAGGGTTTTCAATTTTAAACTATTAACAAAATACTGATCTTCATGTAAATAACTTATAGAACAGAAGTAGTTAATTTAGAGTTTTTAATTTTAAACTATTAACAAAATGCAGATCTGCAAGTAAATAACTTATAGAACAAAAGTAGTTATATTAGGGTTTTCAATTTAAAACGATTAGCAAAATTCTGATCTTCAAGTAAATAACTTAAAGAACTAAAGTATTAGTTAGAAGATTTTGATTTTACAATGCTACAAAATTCTGTTCTTCAAGTAAATAACATATAGAACAAAAGTAGTTATTTTCGAGTTATCAATTTTAAACTATTAACAATATTCTGATCTTCATGTAAATAACTTATAGATCAGAAGTAGTTAATTTAGAGTTTTTAATTTTAAACTATTAACAAAATGCAGATCTTCAAGTAAATAACTTATAGAACAAAAGTAGTTATTTTAGGGTTTTCAATTTTAAACTATTAACAAAATTCTGATCTTCAAGTAAATAACTTAAGGAACTAAAGTATTAGTTAGAAGATTTTGATTTTAAATTGCTACAAAATTCTGTTCTTCAAGTAAATAACTTATAGAACAAAAGTAGTTATTTTAGAGTTTTCAATTTTAAACTATTAACAAAATTCTGATCTTCATGTAAATAACTTATAGAACAAAAGTAGTTGATTTAGAGTTTTTAATTTTAAACTATTAACAAAACTCTGTTCTTCAAGTAAATAACTTATAGAACTAAAGTAGTTATTTTAGAGTTTTCAATTTTAAACTATTAACAATATTCTGATCTTCAAGTAAATAACTTATAGAACAAAAGTAGTTATTTTAGAGTTTTCAATTTTAAACTATTAACAAAATTCTGATCTTCATGTAAATAACTTATAGAACAAAAGTAGTTGATTTAGAGTTTTTAATTTTAAACTATTAACAAAATTCTGATCTTCAAGTAAATAACTTATAGAACAGAAGTAGTTAATTTAGAGTTTTTAATTTTAAACTACTAACAAAATGCAGATCTTCAAGCAAATAACTTATAGAACAAAATTAGTTATTTTAGGGTTTTCAATTTTAAACTATTATAAAATTCTGATCTTCAAGAAAATAACTTAAAGAACTAAAGTATTAGTTAGAAGATTTTGACTTTACATTGCTACAAAATTCTGTTCTTCAAGTAAATAACCTATAGAACAAAAGTAGTTATTTTAGGGTTTTCAATTTTAAACTATTAACAAAATTCTGATCTTCAAGTAAATAACTTAAGGAACTAAAGTATTAGTTAGAAGATTTTGATTTTAAATTGCTACAAAATTCTGTTCTACAAGTAAATAACTTATAGAACTAAAGTAGTTATTTTAGAGTTTTCAATTTTAAACTATTAACAATATTCTGATCTTCAAGTAAATAACTTATAGAACAAAAGTAGTTATTTTAGGGTTTTCAATTTTAAACTATTAACAAAATTCTGATCTTCAAGTAAATAACTTAAGGAACTAAAGTATTAGTTAGAAGATTTTGATTTTAAATTGCTACAAAATTCTGTTCTACAAGTAAATAACTTATAGAACAAAAGTAGTTATTTTAGGGTTTTCAATTTTAAAATATTAACAAAATACTGATCTTCATGTAAATAACTTATAGAACAAAAGTAGTTATTTTAGGGTTTTCAATTTTAAACTATTAACAAAATTCTGATCTTCAAGTAAATAACTTAAGGAACTAAAGTATTAGTTAGAAGATTTTGATTTTAAATTGCTACAAAATTCTGTTCTTCAAGTAAATAACTTATAGAACAAAAGTAGTTATTTTAGAGTTTTCAATTTTAAGCTATTAACAAAATTCTGATCTTCATGTAAATAACTTATAGAACAAAAGTAGTTGATTTAGAGTTTTTAATTTTAAACTATTAACAAAACTCTGTTCTTCAAGTAAATAACTTATAGAACTAAAGTAGTTATTTTAGAGTTTTCAATTTTAAACTATTAACAATATTCTGATCTTCAAGTAAATAACTTATAGAACAAAAGTAGTTATTTTAGAGTTTTCAATTTTATACTATTAACAAAATTCTGATCTTCATGTAAATAACTTATAGAACAAAAGTAGTTGATTTAGAGTTTTTAATTTTAAACTATTAACAAAATTCTGATCTTCAAGTAAATAACTTATAGAACAGAAGTAGTTAATTTAGAGTTTTTAATTTTAAACTACTAACAAAATGCAGATCTTCAAGCAAATAACTTATAGAACAAAATTAGTTATTTTAGGGTTTTCAATTTTAAACTATTATAAAATTCTGATCTTCAAGAAAATAACTTAAAGAACTAAAGTATTAGTTAGAAGATTTTGACTTTACATTGCTACAAAATTCTGTTCTTCAAGTAAATAACCTATAGAACAAAAGTAGTTATTTTAGGGTTTTCAATTTTAAACTATTAACAAAATTCTGATCTTCAAGTAAATAACTTAAGGAACTAAAGTATTAGTTAGAAGATTTTGATTTTAAATTGCTACAAAATTCTGTTCTACAAGTAAATAACTTATAGAACAAAAGTAGTTATTTTAGGGTTTTCAATTTTAAAATATTAACAAAATACTGATCTTCATGTAAATAACTTATAGAACAAAAGTAGTTATTTTAGGGTTTTCAATTTTAAACTATTAACAAAATTCTGATCTTCAAGTAAATAACTTAAGGAACTAAAGTATTAGTTAAAAGATTTTGATTTTAAATTGCTACAAAATTCTGTTCTACAAGTAAATAACTTATAGAACAAAAGTAGTTATTTTAGAGTTTTCAATTTTAAACTATTAACAATATTCTGATCTTCAAGTAAATAACTTATAGAACAGAAGTAGTTAATTTAGAGTTTTTAATTTAAAACTATTAACAAAATGCAGATCTTCAAGTAAATAACTTATAGAACAAAAGTAGTTATTTTAGGGTTTTCAATTTTAAACTATTAACAAAATACTGATCTTCATGTAAATAACTTATAGAACACAAGTAGTTAATTTAGAGTTTTTAATTTTAAACTATTAACAAAATGCAGATCTGCAAGTAAATAACTTATAGAACAAAAGTAGTTATTTTAGGGTTTTCAATTTAAAACGATTAGCAAAATTCTGATCTTCAAGTAAATAACTTAAAGAACTAAAGTATTAGTTAGAAGATTTTGATTTTACAATGCTACAAAATTCTGTTCTTCAAGTAAATAACTTATAGAACAAAAGTAGTTATTTTCGAGTTTTCAATTTTAAACTATTAACAATATTCTGATCTTCATGTAAATAACTTATAGAACAGAAGTAGTTAATTTAGAGTTTTTAATTTTAAACTATTAACAAAATGCAGATCTTCAAGTAAATAACTTATAGAACAAAAGTAGTTATTTAAGGGTTTTCAATTTTAAACTATTAACAAAATTCTGATCTTCAAGTAAATAACTTAAGGAACTAAAGTATTAGTTAGAAGATTTTGATTTTAAATTGCTACAAAATTCTGTTCTTCAAGTAAATAACTTATAGAACAAAAGTAGTTATTTTAGAGTTTTCAATTTTAAACTATTAACATCATTTTGATCTTCAAGTAAATAACTTATAGAACAGAAGTAGTTAATTTAGAGTTTTTAATGTTAAACTATTAACAAAATGCAAATCTTCAAGTAAATAACTTATAGAACAAAAGTAGTTATTTTAGGGTTTTCAATTTTAATCTATTAACAAAATTCTGATCTTCAAGTAAATAACTTAAGGAACTAAAGTACTAGTTAGAAGATTTTGATTTTAAATTGCTACAAAATTCTGTTCTTCAAGTAAATAACTTATAGAACAAAAGTAGTTATTTTAGAGTTTTCAATTTTAAACTATTAACAAAATTCTGATCTTCATGTAAATAACTTATAGAACAGAAGTAGTTAATTTAGAGTTTTTAATTTTAAACTATTGACAAAATTCTGATCTTCAAGTAAATAACTTAAGGAACTAAAGTATTAGTTAGAAGATTTTAATTTTAAATTGCTACAAAATTCTGTTCTTCAAGTAAATAACTTATAGAACAAAACTAGTTATTTTAGAGTTTTCAATTTTAAACTATTAACAAAATTCTGATCTTCATGTAAATAACTTATAGAACAGAAGTAGTTAATTTAGAGTTTTTAATTTTAAACTATTAACAAAATGCAGATCTTCAAGTAAATAACTTATAGAACAAAAGTAGTTATTTTAGAGTTTTCAATTTTAAACTATTAACAAAATTCTGATCTTCAAGTAAATAACTTATAGAACAGAAGTAGTTAATTTAGAGTTTTTAATTTTAAACTATTAACAAAATTCTGTTCTTCAAGTAAATAACTTATAGAACAAAAGTAGTTATTTTAGGGTTTTCAATTTTAAACTATTAACAAAATACTGATCTTCATGTAAATAACTTATAGAACAGAAGTAGTTAATTTAGAGTTTTTAATTTTAAACTATTAACAAAATGCAGATCTGCAAGTAAATAACTTATAGAACAAAAGTAGTTATTTTCGAGTTTTCAATTTTAAACTATTAACAATATTCTGATCTTCATGTAAATAACTTATAGAACAGAAGTAGTTAATTTAGAGTTTTTAATTTTAAACTATTAACAAAATGCAGATCTTCAAGTAAATAACATATAGAACAAAAGTAGTTATTTTAGGGTTTTCAATTTTAAACTGTTAACAAAATTCTGATCTTCAAGTAAATAACTTAAGGAACTAAAGTATTAGTTAGAAGATTTTGATTTTAAATTGCTACAAAATTCTGTTCTTCAAGTAAATAACTTATAGAACAAAAGTAGTTATTTTAGAATTTTACAATTTTAAACCATTAACATCATTCTGATCTTCAAGTAAATAACTTATAGAACAGAAGTAGTTAATTTAGAGTTTTTAATGTTAAACTATTAACAAAATGCAAATCTTCAAGTAAATAACTTATAAAACAAAAGTAGTTATTTTAGGGTTTTCAATTTTTATCTATTAACAAAATTCTGATCTTCAAGTAAATAACTTAAGGAACTAAAGTATTAGTTAGAAGATTTTGATTTTAAATTTCTACAAAATTCTGTTCTTCAAGTAAATAACTTATAGAACAATAGTAGTTATTTCAGAGTTTTCAATTGTAAACTATTAACAAAATTCTGATCTTCATGTAAATAACTTATAGAACAGAAGTAGTTAATATAGAGTTTTTAATTTTAAACTATTGACAAAATTCTGATCTTCAAGTAAATAACTTAAGGAACTAAAGTATTAGTTAGAAGATTTTAATTTTAAATTGCTACAAAATTCTGTTCTTCAAGTAAATAACTTATAGAACAAAAGTAGTTATTTTAGAGTTTTCAATTTTAAACTATTAACAAAATTCTGATCTTCATGTAAATAACTTATAGAACAGAAGTAGTTAATTTAGAGTTTTTAATTTTAAACTATTAACAAAATGCAGATCTTCAAGTAAATAACTTATAGAACAAAAGTAGTTATTTTAGAGTTTTCAATTTTAAACTATTAAGAAAATTCTGATCTTCAAATAAATAACTTATAGAACAGAAGTAGTTAATTTAGAGTTTTTAATTTTAAACTACTAACAAAATGCAGATCTTCATGCAAATAACTTATAGAACAAAATTAGTTATTTTAGGGTTTTCAATTTTAAACTATTATAAAATTCTGATCTTCAAGAAAATAACTTAAAGAACTAAAGTATTAGTTAGAAGATTTTGACTTTACATTGCTACAAAATTCTGTTCTTCAAGTAAATAACCTATAGAACAAAAGTAGTTATTTTAGGGTTTTCAATTTTAAACTATTAACAAAATTCTGATCTTCAAGTAAATAACTTATAGAACAGAAGTAGTTAATTTAGAGTTTTTAATTTAAAACTATTAACAAAATGCAGATCTTCAAGTAAATAACTTATAGAACAAAAGTAGTTATTTTAGGGTTTTCAATTTTAAACTATTAACAAAATACTGATCTTCATGTAAATAACTTATAGAACAGAAGTAGTTAATTTAGAGTTTTTAATTTTAAACTATTAACAAAATGCAGATCTGCAAGTAAATAACTTATAGAACAAAAGTAGTTATATTAGGGTTTTCAATTTAAAACGATTAGCAAAATTCTGATCTTCAAGTAAATAACTTAAAGAACTAAAGTAGTTATTTTAGAGTTTTCAATTTTAAACTATTAACAATATTCTGATCTTCAAGTAAATAACTTATAGAACAAAAGTAGTTATTTTAGAGTTTTCAATTTTAAACTATTAACAAAATTCTGATCTTCATGTAAATAACTTATAGAACAAAAGTAGTTGATTTAGAGTTTTTAATTTTAAACTATTAACAAAATTCTGATCTTCAAGTAAATAACTTATAGAAGAGAAGTAGTTAATTTAGAGTTTTTAATTTTAAACTACTAACAAAATGCAGATCTTCAAGCAAATAACTTATAGAACAAAATTAGTTATTTTGGGGTTTTCAATTTTAAACTATTATAAAATTCTGATCTTCAAGAAAATAACTTAAAGAACTAAAGTATTAGTTAGAAGATTTTGACTTTACATTGCTACAAAATTCTGTTCTTCAAGTAAATAACCTATAGAACAAAAGTAGTTATTTTAGGGTTTTCAATTTTAAACTATTAACAAAATTCTGATCTTCAAGTAAATAACTTAAGGAACTAAAGTATTAGTTAGAAGATTTTGATTTTAAATTGCTACAAAATTCTGTTCTACAAGTAAATAACTTATAGAACTAAAGTAGTTATTTTAGAGTTTTCAATTTTAAACTATTAACAATATTCTGATCTTCAAGTAAATAACTTATGGAACAAAAGTAGTTATTTTAGGGTTTTCAATTTTAAACTATTAACAAAATTCTGATCTTCAAGTAAATAACTTAAGGAACTAAAGTATTAGTTAGAAGATTTTGATTTTAAATTGCTACAAAATTCTGTTCTACAAGTAAATAACTTATAGAACAAAAGTAGTTATTTTAGGGTTTTCAATTTTAAAATATTAACAAAATACTGATCTTCATGTAAATAACTTATAGAACAAAAGTAGTTATTTTAGGGTTTTCAATTTTAAACTATTAACAAAATTCTGATCTTCAAGTAAATAACTTAAGGAACTAAAGTATTAGTTAGAAGATTTTGATTTTAAATTGCTACAAAATTCTGTTCTTCAAGTAAATAACTTATAGAACAAAAGTAGTTATTTTAGAGTTTTCAATTTTAAACTATTAACAAAATTCTGATCTTCATGTAAATAACTTATAGAACAAAAGTAGTTGATTTAGAGTTTTTAATTTTAAACTATTAACAAAACTCTGTTCTTCAAGTAAATAACTTATAGAACTAAAGTAGTTATTTTAGAGTTTTCAATTTTAAGCTATTAACAATATTCTGATCTTCAAGTAAATAACTTATAGAACAAAAGTAGTTATTTTAGAGTTTTCAATTTTATACTATTAACAAAATTCTGATCTTCATGTAAATAACTTATAGAACAAAAGTAGTTGATTTAGAGTTTTTAATTTTAAACTATTAACAAAATTCTGATCTTCAAGTAAATAACTTATAGAACAGAAGTAGTTAATTTAGAGTTTTTAATTTTAAACTACTAACAAAATGCAGATCTTCAAGCAAATAACTTATAGAACAAAATTAGTTATTTTAGGGTTTTCAATTTTAAACTATTATAAAATTCTGATCTTCAAGAAAATAACTTAAAGAACTAAAGTATTAGTTAGAAGATTTTGACTTTACATTGCTACAAAATTCTGTTCTTCAAGTAAATAACCTATAGAACAAAAGTAGTTATTTTAGGGTTTTCAATTTTAAACTATTAACAATATTCTGATCTTCAAGTAAATAACTTATAGAACAGAAGTAGTTAATTTAGAGTTTTTAATTTTAAACTATTAACAAAATGCAGATCTTCAAGTAAATAACTTATAGGACAAAAGTAGTTAATTTAGAGTTTTTAATTTTAAACTATTAACAAAATTCTGTTCTTCAAGTAAATAACTTATAGAACAAAAGTAGTTATTTTAGAGTTTTCAATTTTAAACTATTAACAAAATTCTGATCTTCAAGTAAATAACTTATAGAACAGAAGTAGTTAATTTAGAGTTTTTAATTTTAAACTACTAACAAAATGCAGATCTTCATGCAAATAACTTATAGAACAAAATTAGTTATTTTAGGGTTTTCAATTTTAAACTATTATAAAATTCTGATCTTCAAGAAAATAACTTAAAGAACTAAAGTATTAGTTAGAAGATTTTGACTTTACATTGCTACAAAATTCTGTTCTTCAAGTAAATAACCTATAGAACAAAAGTAGTTATTTTAGGGTTTTCAATTTTAAACTATTAACAAAATTCTGATCTTCAAGTAAATAACTTAAGGAACTAAAGTATTAGTTAGAAGATTTTGATTTTAAATTGCTACAAAATTCTGTTCTACAAGTAAATAACTTATAGAACAAAAGTAGTTATTTTAGGGTTTTCAATTTTAAAATATTAACAAAATACTGATCTTCATGTAAATAACTTATAGAACATAAGTAGTTATTTTAGGGTTTTCAATTTTAAACTATTAACAAAATTCTGATCTTCAAGTAAATAACTTAAGGAACTAAAGTATTAGTTAGAAGATTTTGATTTTAAATTGCTACAAAATTCTGTTCTACAAGTAAATAACTTATAGAACAAAAGTAGTTATTTTAGAGTTTTCAATTTTAAACTATTAATAATCTTCTGATCTTCAAGTAAATAACTTATAGAACAGAAGTAGTTAATTTAGAGTTTTTAATTTAAAACTATTAACAAAATGCAGATCTTCAAGTAAATAACTTATAGAACAAAAGTAGTTATTTTAGGGTTTTCAATTTTAAACTATTAACAAAATACTGATCTTCATGTAAATAACTTATAGAACAGAAGTAGTTAATTTAGAGTTTTTAATTTTAAACTATTAACAAAATGCAGATCTGCAAGTAAATAACTTATAGAACAAAAGTAGTTATATTAGGGTTTTCAATTTAAAACGATTAGCAAAATTCTGATCTTCAAGTAAATAACTTAAAGAACTAAAGTATTAGTTAGAAGATTTTGATTTTACAATGCTACAAAATTCTGTTCTTCAAGTAAATAACATATAGAACAAAAGTAGTTATTTTCGAGTTATCAATTTTAAACTATTAACAATATTCTGATCTTCATGTAAATAACTTATAGATCAGAAGTAGTTAATTTAGAGTTTTTAATTTTAAACTATTAACAAAATGCAGATCTTCAAGTAAATAACTTATAGAACAAAAGTAGTTATTTTAGGGTTTTCAATTTTAAACTATTAACAAAATTCTGATCTTCAAGTAAATAACTTAAGGAACTAAAGTATTAGTTAGAAGATTTTGATTTTAAATTGCTACAAAATTCTGTTCTTCAAGTAAATAACTTATAGAACAAAAGTAGTTATTTTAGAGTTTTCAATTTTAAACTATTAACAAAATTCTGATCTTCATGTAAATAACTTATAGAACAAAAGTAGTTGATTTAGAGTTTTTAATTTTAAACTATTAACAAAACTCTGTTCTTCAAGTAAATAACTTATAGAACTAAAGTAGTTATTTTAGAGTTTTCAATTTTAAACTATTAACAATATTCTGATCTTCAAGTAAATAACTTATAGAACAAAAGTCGTTATTTTAGAGTTTTCAATTTTAAACTATTAACAAAATTCTGATCTTCATGTAAATAACTTATAGAACAAAAGTAGTTGATTTAGAGTTTTTAATTTTAAACTATTAACAAAATTCTGATCTTCAAGTAAATAACTTATAGAACAGAAGTAGTTAATTTAGAGTTTTTAATTTTAAACTACTAACAAAATGCAGATCTTCAAGCAAATAACTTATAGAACAAAATTAGTTATTTTAGGGTTTTCAATTTTAAACTATTATAAAATTCTGATCTTCAAGAAAATAACTTAAAGAACTAAAGTATTAGTTAGAAGATTTTGACTTTACATTGCTACAAAATTCTGTTCTTCAAGTAAATAACCTATAGAACAAAAGTAGTTATTTTAGGGTTTTCAATTTTAAACTATTAACAAAATTCTGATCTTCAAGTAAATAACTTAAGGAACTAAAGTATTAGTTAGAAGATTTTGATTTTAAATTGCTACAAAATTCTGTTCTACAAGTAAATAACTTATAGAACTAAAGTAGTTATTTTAGAGTTTTCAATTTTAAACTATTAACAATATTCTGATCTTCAAGTAAATAACTTATAGAACAAAAGTAGTTATTTTAGGGTTTTCAATTTTAAACTATTAACAAAATTCTGATCTTCAAGTAAATAACTTAAGGAACTAAAGTATTAGTTAGAAGATTTTGATTTTAAATTGCTACAAAATTCTGTTCTACAAGTAAATAACTTATAGAACAAAAGTAGTTATTTTAGGGTTTTCAATTTTAAAATATTAACAAAATACTGATCTTCATGTAAATAACTTATAGAACAAAAGTAGTTATTTTAGGGTTTTCAATTTTAAACTATTAACAAAATTCTGATCTTCAAGTAAATAACTTAAGGAACTAAAGTATTAGTTAGAAGATTTTGATTTTAAATTGCTACAAAATTCTGTTCTTCAAGTAAATAACTTATAGAACAAAAGTAGTTATTTTAGAGTTTTCAATTTTAAACTATTAACAAAATTCTGATCTTCATGTAAATAACTTATAGAACAAAAGTAGTTGATTTAGAGTTTTTAATTTTAAACTATTAACAAAACTCTGTTCTTCAAGTAAATAACTTATAGAACTAAAGTAGTTATTTTAGAGTTTTCAATTTTAAACTATTAACAATATTCTGATCTTCAAGTAAATAACTTATAGAACAAAAGTAGTTATTTTAGAGTTTTCAATTTTATACTATTAACAAAATTCTGATCTTCATGTAAATAACTTATAGAACAAAAGTAGTTGATTTAGAGTTTTTAATTTTAAACTATTAACAAAATTCTGATCTTCAAGTAAATAACTTATAGAACAGAAGTAGTTAATTTAGAGTTTTTAATTTTAAACTACTAACAAAATGCAGATCTTCAAGCAAATAACTTATAGAACAAAATTAGTTATTTTAGGGTTTTCAATTTTAAACTATTATAAAATTCTGATCTTCAAGAAAATAACTTAAAGAACTAAAGTATTAGTTGAAAGATTTTGACTTTACATTGCTACAAAATTCTGTTCTTCAAGTAAATAACCTATAGAACAAAAGTAGTTATTTTAGGGTTTTCAATTTTAAACTATTAACAAAATTCTGATCTTCAAGTAAATAACTTAAGGAACTAAAGTATTAGTTAGAAGATTTTGATTTTAAATTGCTACAAAATTCTGTTCTACAAGTAAATAACTTATAGAACAAAAGTAGTTATTTTAGGGTTTTCAATTTTAAAATATTAACAAAATACTGATCTTCATGTAAATAACTTATAGAACAAAAGTAGTTATTTTAGGGTTTTCAATTTTAAACTATTAACAAAATTCTGATCTTCAAGTAAATAACTTAAGGAACTAAAGTATTAGTTAAAAGATTTTGATTTTAAATTGCTACAAAATTCTGTTCTACAAGTAAATAACTTATAGAACAAAAGTAGTTATTTTAGAGTTTTCAATTTTAAACTATTAACAATATTCTGATCTTCAAGTAAATAACTTATAGAACAGAAGTAGTTAATTTAGAGTTTTTAATTTAAAACTATTAACAAAATGCAGATCTTCAAGTAAATAACTTATAGAACAAAAGTAGTTATTTTAGGGTTTTCAATTTTAAACTATTAACAAAATACTGATCTTCATGTAAATAACTTATAGAACACAAGTAGTTAATTTAGAGTTTTTAATTTTAAACTATTAACAAAATGCAGATCTGCAAGTAAATAACTTATAGAACAAAAGTAGTTATTTTAGGGTTTTCAATTTAAAACGATTAGCAAAATTCTGATCTTCAAGTAAATAACTTAAAGAACTAAAGTATTAGTTAGAAGATTTTGATTTTACAATGCTACAAAATTCTGTTCTTCAAGTAAATAACTTATAGAACAAAAGTAGTTATTTTCGAGTTTTCAATTTTAAACTATTAACAATATTCTGATCTTCATGTAAATAACTTATAGAACAGAAGTAGTTAATTTAGAGTTTTTAATTTTAAACTATTAACAAAATGCAGATCTTCAAGTAAATAACTTATAGAACAAAAGTAGTTATTTAAGGGTTTTCAATTTTAAACTATTAACAAAATTCTGATCTTCAAGTAAATAACTTAAGGAACTAAAGTATTAGTTAGAAGATTTTGATTTTAAATTGCTACAAAATTCTGTTCTTCAAGTAAATAACTTATAGAACAAAAGTAGTTATTTTAGAGTTTTCAATTTTAAACTATTAACATCATTTTGATCTTCAAGTAAATAACTTATAGAACAGAAGTAGTTAATTTAGAGTTTTTAATGTTAAACTATTAACAAAATGCAAATCTTCAAGTAAATAACTTATAGAACAAAAGTAGTTATTTTAGGGTTTTCAATTTTAATCTATTAACAAAATTCTGATCTTCAAGTAAATAACTTAAGGAACTAAAGTACTAGTTAGAAGATTTTGATTTTAAATTGCTACAAAATTCTGTTCTTCAAGTAAATAACTTATAGAACAAAAGTAGTTATTTTAGAGTTTTCAATTTTAAACTATTAACAAAATTCTGATCTTCATGTAAATAACTTATAGAACAGAAGTAGTTAATTTAGAGTTTTTAATTTTAAACTATTGACAAAATTCTGATCTTCAAGTAAATAACTTAAGGAACTAAAGTATTAGTTAGAAGATTTTAATTTTAAATTGCTACAAAATTCTGTTCTTCAAGTAAATAACTTATAGAACAAAACTAGTTATTTTAGAGTTTTCAATTTTAAACTATTAACAAAATTCTGATCTTCATGTAAATAACTTATAGAACAGAAGTAGTTAATTTAGAGTTTTTAATTTTAAACTATTAACAAAATGCAGATCTTCAAGTAAATAACTTATAGAACAAAAGTAGTTATTTTAGAGTTTTCAATTTTAAACTATTAACAAAATTCTGATCTTCAAGTAAATAACTTATAGAACAGAAGTAGTTAATTTAGAGTTTTTAATTTTAAACTATTAACAAAATTCTGTTCTTCAAGTAAATAACTTATAGAACAAAAGTAGTTATTTTAGGGTTTTCAATTTTAAACTATTAACAAAATACTGATCTTCATGTAAATAACTTATAGAACAGAAGTAGTTAATTTAGAGTTTTTAATTTTAAACTATTAACAAAATGCAGATCTGCAAGTAAATAACTTATAGAACAAAAGTAGTTATTTTCGAGTTTTCAATTTTAAACTATTAACAATATTCTGATCTTCATGTAAATAACTTATAGAACAGAAGTAGTTAATTTAGAGTTTTTAATTTTAAACTATTAACAAAATGCAGATCTTCAAGTAAATAACATATAGAACAAAAGTAGTTATTTTAGGGTTTTCAATTTTAAACTGTTAACAAAATTCTGATCTTCAAGTAAATAACTTAAGGAACTAAAGTATTAGTTAGAAGATTTTGATTTTAAATTGCTACAAAATTCTGTTCTTCAAGTAAATAACTTATAGAACAAAAGTAGTTATTTTAGAATTTTACAATTTTAAACCATTAACATCATTCTGATCTTCAAGTAAATAACTTATAGAACAGAAGTAGTTAATTTAGAGTTTTTAATGTTAAACTATTAACAAAATGCAAATCTTCAAGTAAATAACTTATAAAACAAAAGTAGTTATTTTAGGGTTTTCAATTTTTAACTATTAACAAAATTCTGATCTTCAAGTAAATAACTTAAGGAACTAAAGTATTAGTTAGAAGATTTTGATTTTAAATTTCTACAAAATTCTGTTCTTCAAGTAAATAACTTATAGAACAATAGTAGTTATTTCAGAGTTTTCAATTGTAAACTATTAACAAAATTCTGATCTTCATGTAAATAACTTATAGAACAGAAGTAGTTAATATAGAGTTTTTAATTTTAAACTATTGACAAAATTCTGATCTTCAAGTAAATAACTTAAGGAACTAAAGTATTAGTTAGAAGATTTTAATTTTAAATTGCTACAAAATTCTGTTCTTCAAGTAAATAACTTATAGAACAAAAGTAGTTATTTTAGAGTTTTCAATTTTAAACTATTAACAAAATTCTGATTTTCATGTAAATAACTTATAGAACAGAAGTAGTTAATTTAGAGTTTTTAATTTTAAACTATTAACAAAATGCAGATCTTCAAGTAAATAACTTATAGAACAAAAGTAGTTATTTTAGAGTTTTCAATTTTAAACTATTAAGAAAATTCTGATCTTCAAGTAAATAACTTATAGAACAGAAGTAGTTAATTTAGAGTTTTTAATTTTAAACTACTAACAAAATGCAGATCTTCATGCAAATAACTTATAGAACAAAATTAGTTATTTTAGGGTTTTCAATTTTAAACTATTATAAAATTCTGATCTTCAAGAAAATAACTTAAAGAACTAAAGTATTAGTTAGAAGATTTTGACTTTACATTGCTACAAAATTCTGTTCTTCAAGTAAATAACCTATAGAACAAAAGTAGTTATTTTAGGGTTTTCAATTTTAAACTATTAACAAAATTCTGATCTTCAAGTAAATAACTTAAGGAACTAAAGTATTAGTTAGAAGATTTTGATTTTAAATTGCTACAAAATTCTGTTCTACAAGTAAATAACTTATAGAACAAAAGTAGTTATTTTAGAGTTTTCAATTTTAAACTATTAATAATCTTCTGATCTTCAAGTAAATAACTTATAGAACAGAAGTAGTTAATTTAGAGTTTTTAATTTAAAACTATTAACAAAATGCAGATCTTCAAGTAAATAACTTATAGAACAAAAGTAGTTATTTTAGGGTTTTCAATTTTAAACTATTAACAAAATACTGATCTTCATGTAAATAACTTATAGAACAGAAGTAGTTAATTTAGAGTTTTTAATTTTAAACTATTAACAAAATGCAGATCTGCAAGTAAATAACTTATAGAACAAAAGTAGTTATATTAGGGTTTTCAATTTAAAACGATTAGCAAAATTCTGATCTTCAAGTAAATAACTTAAAGAACTAAAGTATTAGTTAGAAGATTTTGATTTTACAATGCTACAAAATTCTGTTCTTCAAGTAAATAACATATAGAACAAAAGTAGTTATTTTCGAGTTATCAATTTTAAACTATTAACAATATTCTGATCTTCATGTAAATAACTTATAGAACAGAAGTAGTTAATTTAGAGTTTTTAATTTTAAACTATTAACAAAATGCAGATCTTCAAGTAAATAACTTATAGAACAAAAGTAGTTATTTTAGGGTTTTCAATTTTAAACTATTAACAAAATTCTGATCTTCAAGTAAATAACTTAAGGAACTAAAGTATTAGTTAGAAGATTTTGATTTTAAATTGCTACAAAATTCTGTTCTTCAAGTAAATAACTTATAGAACAAAAGTAGTTATTTTAGAGTTTTCAATTTTAAACTATTAACAAAATTCTGATCTTCATGTAAATAACTTATAGAACAAAAGTAGTTGATTTAGAGTTTTTAATTTTAAACTATTGACAAAATTCTGATCTTCAAGTAAATAACTTAAGGAACTAAAGTATTAGTTAGAAGATTTTAATTTTAAATTGCTACAAAATTCTGTTCTTCAAGTAAATAACTTATAGAACAAAAGTAGTTATTTTAGAGTTTTCAATTTTAAACTATTAACAAAATTCTGATCTTCATGTAAATAACTTATAGAACAGAAGTAGTTAATTTAGAGTTTTTAATTTTAAACTATTAACAAAATGCAGATCTTCAAGTAAATAACTTATAGAACAAAAGTAGTTATTTTAGAGTTTTCAATTTTAAACTATTAAGAAAATTCTGATCTTCAAGTAAATAACTTATAGAACAGAAGTAGTTAATTTAGAGTTTTTAATTTTAAACTACTAACAAAATGCAGATCTTCATGGAAATAACTTATAGAACAAAATTAGTTATTTTAGGGTTTTCAATTTTAAACTATTATAAAATTCTGATCTTCAAGAAAATAACTTAAAGAACTAAAGTATTAGTTAGAAGATTTTGACTTTACATTGCTACAAAATTCTGTTCTTCAAGTAAATAACCTATAGAACAAAAGTAGTTATTTTAGGGTTTTCAATTTTAAACTATTAACAAAATTCTGATCTTCAAGTAAATAACTTAAGGAACTAAAGTATTAGTTAGAAGATTTTGATTTTAAATTGCTACAAAATTCTGTTCTACAAGTAAATAACTTATAGAACAAAAGTAGTTATTTTAGAGTTTTCAATTTTAAACTATTAATAATCTTCTGATCTTCAAGTAAATAACTTATAGAACAGAAGTAGTTAATTTAGAGTTTTTAATTTAAAACTATTAACAAAATGCAGATCTTCAAGTAAATAACTTATAGAACAAAAGTAGTTATTTTAGGGTTTTCAATTTTAAACTATTAACAAAATACTGATCTTCATGTAAATAACTTATAGAACAGAAGTAGTTAATTTAGAGTTTTTAATTTTAAACTATTAACAAAATGCAGATCTGCAAGTAAATAACTTATAGAACAAAAGTAGTTATATTAGGGTTTTCAATTTAAAACGATTAGCAAAATTCTGATCTTCAAGTAAATAACTTAAAGAACTAAAGTATTAGTTAGAAGATTTTGATTTTACAATGCTACAAAATTCTGTTCTTCAAGTAAATAACATATAGAACAAAAGTAGTTATTTTCGAGTTATCAATTTTAAACTATTAACAATATTCTGATCTTCATGTAAATAACTTATAGAACAGAAGTAGTTAATTTAGAGTTTTTAATTTTAAACTATTAACAAAATGCAGATCTTCAAGTAAATAACTTATAGAACAAAAGTAGTTATTTTAGGGTTTTCAATTTTAAACTATTAACAAAATTCTGATCTTCAAGTAAATAACTTAAGGAACTAAAGTATTAGTTAGAAGATTTTGATTTTAAATTGCTACAAAATTCTGTTCTTCAAGTAAATAACTTATAGAACAAAAGTAGTTATTTTAGAGTTTTCAATTTTAAACTATTAACAAAATTCTGATCTTCATGTAAATAACTTATAGAACAAAAGTAGTTGATTTAGAGTTTTTAATTTTAAACTATTGACAAAATTCTGATCTTCAAGTAAATAACTTAAGGAACTAAAGTATTAGTTAGAAGATTTTAATTTTAAATTGCTACAAAATTCTGTTCTTCAAGTAAATAACTTATAGAACAAAAGTAGTTATTTTAGAGTTTTCAATTTTAAACTATTAACAAAATTCTGATCTTCATGTAAATAACTTATAGAACAGAAGTAGTTAATTTAGAGTTTTTAATTTTAAACTATTAACAAAATGCAGATCTTCAAGTAAATAACTTATAGAACAAAAGTAGTTATTTTAGAGTTTTCAATTTTAAACTATTAAGAAAATTCTGATCTTCAAGTAAATAACTTATAGAACAGAAGTAGTTAATTTAGAGTTTTTAATTTTAAACTACTAACAAAATGCAGATCTTCATGCAAATAACTTATAGAACAAAATTAGTTATTTTAGGGTTTTCAATTTTAAACTATTATAAAATTCTGATCTTCAAGAAAATAACTTAAAGAACTAAAGTATTAGTTAGAAGATTTTGACTTTACATTGCTACAAAATTCTGTTCTTCAAGTAAATAACCTATAGAACAAAAGTAGTTATTTTAGGGTTTTCAATTTTAAACTATTAACAAAATTCTGATCTTCAAGTAAATAACTTAAGGAACTAAAGTATTAGTTAGAAGATTTTGATTTTAAATTGCTACAAAATTCTGTTCTACAAGTAAATAACTTATAGAACAAAAGTAGTTATTTTAGAGTTTTCAATTTTAAACTATTAATAATCTTCTGATCTTCAAGTAAATAACTTATAGAACAGAAGTAGTTAATTTAGAGTTTTTAATTTAAAACTATTAACAAAATGCAGATCTTCAAGTAAATAACTTATAGAACAAAAGTAGTTATTTTAGGGTTTTCAATTTTAAACTATTAACAAAATACTGATCTTCATGTAAATAACTTATAGAACAGAAGTAGTTAATTTAGAGTTTTTAATTTTAAACTATTAACAAAATGCAGATCTGCAAGTAAATAACTTATAGAACAAAAGTAGTTATATTAGGGTTTTCAATTTAAAACGATTAGCAAAATTCTGATCTTCAAGTAAATAACTTAAAGAACTAAAGTATTAGTTAGAAGATTTTGATTTTACAATGCTACAAAATTCTGTTCTTCAAGTAAATAACATATAGAACAAAAGTAGTTATTTTCGAGTTATCAATTTTAAACTATTAACAATATTCTGATCTTCATGTAAATAACTTATAGAACAGAAGTAGTTAATTTAGAGTTTTTAATTTTAAACTATTAACAAAATGCAGATCTTCAAGTAAATAACTTATAGAACAAAAGTAGTTATTTTAGGGTTTTCAATTTTAAACTATTAACAAAATTCTGATCTTCAAGTAAATAACTTAAGGAACTAAAGTATTAGTTAGAAGATTTTGATTTTAAATTGCTACAAAATTCTGTTCTTCAAGTAAATAACTTATAGAACAAAAGTAGTTATTTTAGAGTTTTCAATTTTAAACTATTAACAAAATTCTGATCTTCATGTAAATAACTTATAGAACAAAAGTAGTTGATTTAGAGTTTTTAATTTTAAACTATTAACAAAACTCTGTTCTTCAAGTAAATAACTTATAGAACTAAAGTAGTTATTTTAGAGTTTTCAATTTTAAACTATTAACAATATTCTGATCTTCAAGTAAATAACTTATAGAACAAAAGTAGTTATTTTAGAGTTTTCAATTTTAAACTATTAACAAAATTCTGATCTTCATGTAAATAACTTATAGAACAAAAGTAGTTGATTTAGAGTTTTTAATTTTAAACTATTAACAAAATTCTGATCTTCAAGTAAATAACTTATAGAACAGAAGTAGTTAATTTAGAGTTTTTAATTTTAAACTACTAACAAAATGCAGATCTTCAAGCAAATAACTTATAGAACAAAATTAGTTATTTTAGGGTTTTCAATTTTAAACTATTATAAAATTCTGATCTTCAAGAAAATAACTTAAAGAACTAAAGTATTAGTTAGAAGATTTTGACTTTACATTGCTACAAAATTCTGTTCTTCAAGTAAATAACCTATAGAACAAAAGTAGTTATTTTAGGGTTTTCAATTTTAAACTATTAACAAAATTCTGATCTTCAAGTAAATAACTTAAGGAACTAAAGTATTAGTTAGAAGATTTTGATTTTAAATTGCTACAAAATTCTGTTCTACAAGTAAATAACTTATAGAACTAAAGTAGTTATTTTAGAGTTTTCAATTTTAAACTATTAACAATATTCTGATCTTCAAGTAAATAACTTATAGAACAAAAGTAGTTATTTTAGGGTTTTCAATTTTAAACTATTAACAAAATTCTGATCTTCAAGTAAATAACTTAAGGAACTAAAGTATTAGTTAGAAGATTTTGATTTTAAATTGCTACAAAATTCTGTTCTACAAGTAAATAACTTATAGAACAAAAGTAGTTATTTTAGGGTTTTCAATTTTAAAATATTAACAAAATACTGATCTTCATGTAAATAACTTATAGAACAAAAGTAGTTATTTTAGGGTTTTCAATTTTAAACTATTAACAAAATTCTGATCTTCAAGTAAATAACTTAAGGAACTAAAGTATTAGTTAGAAGATTTTGATTTTAAATTGCTACAAAATTCTGTTCTTCAAGTAAATAACTTATAGAACAAAAGTAGTTATTTTAGAGTTTTCAATTTTAAACTATTAACAAAATTCTGATCTTCATGTAAATAACTTATAGAACAAAAGTAGAGTATTTAGAGTTTTTAATTTTAAACTATTAACAAAACTCTGTTCTTCAAGTAAATAACTTATAGAACTAAAGTAGTTATTTTAGAGTTTTCAATTTTAAACTATTAACAATATTCTGATCTTCAAGTAAATAACTTATAGAACAAAAGTAGTTATTTTAGAGTTTTCAATTTTATACTATTAACAAAATTCTGATCTTCATGTAAATAACTTATAGAACAAAAGTAGTTGATTTAGAGTTTTTAATTTTAAACTATTAACAAAATTCTGATCTTCAAGTAAATAACTTATAGAACAGAAGTAGTTAATTTAGAGTTTTTAATTTTAAACTACTAACAAAATGCAGATCTTCAAGCAAATAACTTATAGAACAAAATTAGTTATTTTAGGGTTTTCAATTTTAAACTATTATAAAATTCTGATCTTCAAGAAAATAACTTAAAGAACTAAAGTATTAGTTAGAAGATTTTGACTTTACATTGCTACAAAATTCTGTTCTTCAAGTAAATAACCTATAGAACAAAAGTAGTTATTTTGGGGTTTTCAATTTTAAACTATTAACAAAATTCTGATCTTCAAGTAAATAACTTAAGGAACTAAAGTATTAGTTAGAAGATTTTGATTTTAAATTGCTACAAAATTCTGTTCTACAAGTAAATAACTTATAGAACAAAAGTAGTTATTTTAGGGTTTTCAATTTTAAAATATTAACAAAATACTGATCTTCATGTAAATAACTTATAGAACAAAAGTAGTTATTTTAGGGTTTTCAATTTTAAACTATTAACAAAATTCTGATCTTCAAGTAAATAACTTAAGGAACTAAAGTATTAGTTAGAAGATTTTGATTTTAAATTGCTACAAAATTCTGTTCTTCAAGTAAATAACTTATAGAACAAAAGTAGTTATTTTAGAGTTTTCAATTTTAAACTATTAACAAAATTCTGATCTTCATGTAAATAACTTATAGAACAAAAGTAGTTGATTTAGAGTTTTTAATTTTAAACTATTAACAAAACTCTGTTCTTCAAGTAAATAACTTATAGAACTAAAGTAGTTATTTTAGAGTTTTCAATTTTAAACTATTAACAATATTCTGATCTTCAAGTAAATAACTTATAGAACAAAAGTAGTTATTTTAGAGTTTTCAATTTTATACTATTAACAAAATTCTGATCTTCATGTAAATAACTTATAGAACAAAAGTAGTTGATTTAGAGTTTTTAATTTTAAACTATTAACAAAATTCTGATCTTCAAGTAAATAACTTATAGAACAGAAGTAGTTAATTTAGAGTTTTTAATTTTAAACTACTAACAAAATGCAGATCTTCAAGCAAATAACTTATAGAACAAAATTAGTTATTTTAGGGTTTTCAATTTTAAACTATTATAAAATTCTGATCTTCAAGAAAATAACTTAAAGAACTAAAGTATTAGTTAGAAGATTTTGACTTTACATTGCTACAAAATTCTGTTCTTCAAGTAAATAACCTATAGAACAAAAGTAGTTATTTTAGGGTTTTCAATTTTAAACTATTAACAAAATTCTGATCTTCAAGTAAATAACTTAAGGAACTAAAGTATTAGTTAGAAGATTTTGATTTTAAATTGCTACAAAATTCTGTTCTACAAGTAAATAACTTATAGAACAAAAGTAGTTATTTTAGGGTTTTCAATTTTAAAATATTAACAAAATACTGATCTTCATGTAAATAACTTATAGAACAAAAGTAGTTATTTTAGGGTTTTCAATTTTAAACTATTAACAAAATTCTGATCTTCAAGTAAATAACTTAAGGAACTAAAGTATTAGTTAAAAGATTTTGATTTTAAATTGCTACAAAATTCTGTTCTACAAGTAAATAACTTATAGAACAAAAGTAGTTATTTTAGAGTTTTCAATTTTAAACTATTAACAATATTCTGATCTTCAAGTAAATAACTTATAGAACAGAAGTAGTTAATTTAGAGTTTTTAATTTAAAACTATTAACAAAATGCAGATCTTCAAGTAAATAACTTATAGAACAAAAGTAGTTATTTTAGGGTTTTCAATTTTAAACTATTAACAAAATACTGATCTTCATGTAAATAACTTATAGAACACAAGTAGTTAATTTAGAGTTTTTAATTTTAAACTATTAACAAAATGCAGATCTGCAAGTAAATAACTTATAGAACAAAAGTAGTTATTTTAGGGTTTTCAATTTAAAACGATTAGCAAAATTCTGATCTTCAAGTAAATAACTTAAAGAACTAAAGTATTAGTTAGAAGATTTTGATTTTACAATGCTACAAAATTCTGTTCTTCAAGTAAATAACTTATAGAACAAAAGTAGTTATTTTCGAGTTTTCAATTTTAAACTATTAACAATATTCTGATCTTCATGTAAATAACTTATAGAACAGAAGTAGTTAATTTAGAGTTTTTAATTTTAAACTATTAACAAAATGCAGATCTTCAAGTAAATAACTTATAGAACAAAAGTAGTTATTTAAGGGTTTTCAATTTTAAACTATTAACAAAATTCTGATCTTCAAGTAAATAACTTAAGGAACTAAAGTATTAGTTAGAAGATTTTGATTTTAAATTGCTACAAAATTCTGTTCTTCAAGTAAATAACTTATAGAACAAAAGTAGTTATTTTAGAGTTTTCAATTTTAAACTATTAACATCATTTTGATCTTCAAGTAAATAACTTATAGAACAGAAGTAGTTAATTTAGAGTTTTTAATGTTAAACTATTAACAAAATGCAAATCTTCAAGTAAATAACTTATAGAACAAAAGTAGTTATTTTAGGGTTTTCAATTTTAATCTATTAACAAAATTCTGATCTTCAAGTAAATAACTTAAGGAACTAAAGTACTAGTTAGAAGATTTTGATTTTAAATTGCTACAAAATTCTGTTCTTCAAGTAAATAACTTATAGAACAAAAGTAGTTATTTTAGAGTTTTCAATTTTAAACTATTAACAAAATTCTGATCTTCATGTAAATAACTTATAGAACAGAAGTAGTTAATTTAGAGTTTTTAATTTTAAACTATTGACAAAATTCTGATCTTCAAGTAAATAACTTAAGGAACTAAAGTATTAGTTAGAAGATTTTAATTTTAAATTGCTACAAAATTCTGTTCTTCAAGTAAATAACTTATAGAACAAAACTAGTTATTTTAGAGTTTTCAATTTTAAACTATTAACAAAATTCTGATCTTCATGTAAATAACTTATAGAACAGAAGTAGTTAATTTAGAGTTTTTAATTTTAAACTATTAACAAAATGCAGATCTTCAAGTAAATAACTTATAGAACAAAAGTAGTTATTTTAGAGTTTTCAATTTTAAACTATTAACAATATTCTGATCTTCAAGTAAATAACTTATAGAACAGAAGTAGTTAATTAAGAGTTTTTAATTTTAAACTATTAACAAAATGCAGATCTTCAAGTAAATAACTTATAGAACAAAAGTAGTTTATTTAGAGTTTTTAATTTTAAACTATTAACAAAATTCTGTTCTTCAAGTAAATAACTTATAGAACAAAAGTAGTTATTTTAGAGTTTTCAATTTTAAACTATTAACAAAATTCTGATCTTCAAGTAAATAACTTATAGAACAGAAGTAGTTAATTTAGAGTTTTTAATTTTAAACTATTAACAAAATTCTGTTCTTCAAGTAAATAACTTATAGAACAAAAGTAGTTATTTTAGGGTTTTCAATTTTAAACTATTAACAAAATACTGATCTTCATGTAAATAACTTATAGAACAGAAGTAGTTAATTTAGAGTTTTTAATTTTAAACTATTAACAAAATGCAGATCTGCAAGTAAATAACTTATAGAACAAAAGTAGTTATTTTCGAGTTTTCAATTTTAAACTATTAACAATATTCTGATCTTCATGTAAATAACTTATAGAACAGAAGTAGTTAATTTAGAGTTTTTAATTTTAAACTATTAACAAAATGCAGATCTTCAAGTAAATAACATATAGAACAAAAGTAGTTATTTTAGGGTTTTCAATTTTAAACTGTTAACAAAATTCTGATCTTCAAGTAAATAACTTAAGGAACTAAAGTATTAGTTAGAAGATTTTGATTTTAAATTGCTACAAAATTCTGTTCTTCAAGTAAATAACTTATAGAACAAAAGTAGTTATTTTAGAATTTTACAATTTTAAACCATTAACATCATTCTGATCTTCAAGTAAATAACTTATAGAACAGAAGTAGTTAATTTAGAGTTTTTAATGTTAAACTATTAACAAAATGCAAATCTTCAAGTAAATAACTTATAAAACAAAAGTAGTTATTTTAGGGTTTTCAATTTTTATCTATTAACAAAATTCTGATCTTCAAGTAAATAACTTAAGGAACTAAAGTATTAGTTAGAAGATTTTGATTTTAAATTTCTACAAAATTCTGTTCTTCAAGTAAATAACTTATAGAACAATAGTAGTTATTTCAGAGTTTTCAATTGTAAACTATTAACAAAATTCTGATCTTCATGTAAATAACTTATAGAACAGAAGTAGTTAATATAGAGTTTTTAATTTTAAACTATTGACAAAATTCTGATCTTCAAGTAAATAACTTAAGGAACTAAAGTATTAGTTAGAAGATTTTAATTTTAAATTGCTACAAAATTCTGTTCTTCAAGTAAATAACTTATAGAACAAAAGTAGTTATTTTAGAGTTTTCAATTTTAAACTATTAACAAAATTCTGATCTTCATGTAAATAACTTATAGAACAGAAGTAGTTAATTTAGAGTTTTTAATTTTAAACTATTAACAAAATGCAGATCTTCAAGTAAATAACTTATAGAACAAAAGTAGTTATTTTAGAGTTTTCAATTTTAAACTATTAAGAAAATTCTGATCTTCAAGTAAATAACTTATAGAACAGAAGTAGTTAATTTAGAGTTTTTAATTTTAAACTACTAACAAAATGCAGATCTTCATGCAAATAACTTATAGAACAAAATTAGTTATTTTAGGGTTTTCAATTTTAAACTATTATAAAATTCTGATCTTCAAGAAAATAACTTAAAGAACTAAAGTATTAGTTAGAAGATTTTGACTTTACATTGCTACAAAATTCTGTTCTTCAAGTAAATAACCTATAGAACAAAAGTAGTTATTTTAGGGTTTTCAATTTTAAACTATTAACAAAATTCTGATCTTCAAGTAAATAACTTAAGGAACTAAAGTATTAGTTAGAAGATTTTGATTTTAAATTGCTACAAAATTCTGTTCTACAAGTAAATAACTTATAGAACAAAAGTAGTTATTTTAGAGTTTTCAATTTTAAACTATTAATAATCTTCTGATCTTCAAGTAAATAACTTATAGAACAGAAGTAGTTAATTTAGAGTTTTTAATTTAAAACTATTAACAAAATGCAGATCTTCAAGTAAATAACTTATAGAACAAAAGTAGTTATTTTAGGGTTTTCAATTTTAAACTATTAACAAAATACTGATCTTCATGTAAATAACTTATAGAACAGAAGTAGTTAATTTAGAGTTTTTAATTTTAAACTATTAACAAAATGCAGATCTGCAAGTAAATAACTTATAGAACAAAAGTAGTTATATTAGGGTTTTCAATTTAAAACGATTAGCAAAATTCTGATCTTCAAGTAAATAACTTAAAGAACTAAAGTATTAGTTAGAAGATTTTGATTTTACAATGCTACAAAATTCTGTTCTTCAAGTAAATAACATATAGAACAAAAGTAGTTATTTTCGAGTTATCAATTTTAAACTATTAACAATATTCTGATGTTCATGTAAATAACTTATAGAACAGAAGTAGTTAATTTAGAGTTTTTAATTTTAAACTATTAACAAAATGCAGATCTTCAAGTAAATAACTTATAGAACAAAAGTAGTTATTTTAGGGTTTTCAATTTTAAACTATTAACAAAATTCTGATCTTCAAGTAAATAACTTAAGGAACTAAAGTATTAGTTAGAAGATTTTGATTTTAAATTGCTACAAAATTCTGTTCTTCAAGTAAATAACTTATAGAACAAAAGTAGTTATTTTAGAGTTTTCAATTTTAAACTATTAACAAAATTCTGATCTTCATGTAAATAACTTATAGAACAAAAGTAGTTGATTTAGAGTTTTTAATTTTAAACTATTAACAAAACTCTGTTCTTCAAGTAAATAACTTATAGAACTAAAGTAGTTATTTTAGAGTTTTCAATTTTAAACTATTAACAATATTCTGATCTTCAAGTAAATAACTTATAGAACAAAAGTAGTTATTTTAGAGTTTTCAATTTTAAACTATTAACAAAATTCTGATCTTCATGTAAATAACTTATAGAACAAAAGTAGTTGATTTAGAGTTTTTAATTTTAAACTATTAACAAATTTCTGATCTTCAAGTAAATAACTTATAGAACAGAAGTAGTTAATTTAGAGTTTTTAATTTTAAACTACTAACAAAATGCAGATCTTCAAGCAAATAACTTATAGAACAAAATTAGTTATTTTAGGGTTTTCAATTTTAAACTATTATAAAATTCTGATCTTCAAGAAAATAACTTAAAGAACTAAAGTATTAGTTAGAAGATTTTGACTTTACATTGCTACAAAATTCTGTTCTTCAAGTAAATAACTTATAGAACAAAAGTAGTTATTTTAGAGTTTTCAATTTTAAACTATTAACATCATTTTGATCTTCAAGTAAATAACTTATAGAACAGAAGTAGTTAATTTAGAGTTTTTAATGTTAAACTATTAACAAAATGCAAATCTTCAAGTAAATAACTTATAGAACAAAAGTAGTTATTTTAGGGTTTTCAATTTTAATCTATTAACAAAATTCTGATCTTCAAGTAAATAACTTAAGGAACTAAAGTACTAGTTAGAAGATTTTGATTTTAAATTGCTACAAAATTCTGTTCTTCAAGTAAATAACTTATAGAACAAAAGTAGTTATTTTAGAGTTTTCAATTTTAAACTATTAACAAAATTCTGATCTTCATGTAAATAACTTATAGAACAGAAGTAGTTAATTTAGAGTTTTTAATTTTAAACTATTGACAAAATTCTGATCTTCAAGTAAATAACTTAAGGAACTAAAGTATTAGTTAGAAGATTTTAATTTTAAATTGCTACAAAATTCTGTTCTTCAAGTAAATAACTTATAGAACAAAACTAGTTATTTTAGAGTTTTCAATTTTAAACTATTAACAAAATTCTGATCTTCATGTAAATAACTTATAGAACAGAAGTAGTTAATTTAGAGTTTTTAATTTTAAACTATTAACAAAATGCAGATCTTCAAGTAAATAACTTATAGAACAAAAGTAGTTATTTTAGAGTTTTCAATTTTAAACTATTAACAATATTCTGATCTTCAAGTAAATAACTTATAGAACAGAAGTAGTTAATTAAGAGTTTTTAATTTTAAACTATTAACAAAATGCAGATCTTCAAGTAAATAACTTATAGAACAAAAGTAGTTAATTTAGAGTTTTTAATTTTAAACTATTAACAAAATTCTGTTCTTCAAGTAAATAACTTATAGAACAAAAGTAGTTATTTTAGAGTTTTCAATTTTAAACTATTAAAAAATTCTGATCTTCAAGTAAATAACTTATAGAACAGAAGTAGTTAATTTAGAGTTTTTAATTTTAAACTACTAACAAAATGCAGATCTTCAAGCAATAAACTTATAGAACAAAATTAGTTATTTTAGAGTTTTCAATTTTAAACTATTAACAATATTCTGATCTTCAAGTAAATAACTTATAGAACAGAAGTAGTTAATTTAGAGTTTTTAATTTAAAACTATTAACAAAATGCAGATCTTCAAGTAAATAACTTATAGAACAAAAGTAGTTATTTTAGGGTTTTCAATTTTAAACTATTAACAAAATACTGATCTTCATGTAAATAACTTATAGAACAGAAGTAGTTAATTTAGAGTTTTTAATTTTAAACTATTAACAAAATGCAGATCTGCAAGTAAATAACTTATAGAACAAAAGTAGTTATTTTCGAGTTTTCAATTTTAAACTATTAACAATATTCTGATCTTCATGTAAATAACTTATAGAACAGAAGTAGTTAATTTAGAGTTTTTAATTTTAAACTATTAACAAAATGCAGATCTTCAAGTAAATAACATATAGAACAAAAGTAGTTATTTTAGGGTTTTCAATTTTAAACTATTAACAAAATTCTGATCTTCAAGTAAATAACTTAAGGAACTAAAGTATTAGTTAGAAGATTTTGATTTTAAATTGCTACAAAATTCTGTTCTTCAAGTAAATAACTTATAGAACAAAAGTAGTTATTTTAGAATTTTACAATTTTAAACCATTAACATCATTCTGATCTTCAAGTAAATAACTTATAGAACAGAAGTAGTTAATTTAGAGTTTTTAATGTTAAACTATTAACAAAATGCAAATCTTCAAGTAAATAACTTATAAAACAAAAGTAGTTATTTTAGGGTTTTCAATTTTTATCTATTAACAAAATTCTGATCTTCAAGTAAATAACTTAAGGAACTAAAGTATTAGTTAGAAGATTTTGATTTTAAATTTCTACAAAATTCTGTTCTTCAAGTAAATAACTTATAGAACAATAGTAGTTATTTCAGAGTTTTCAATTTTAAACTATTAACAAAATTCTGATCTTCATGTAAATAACTTATAGAACAGAAGTAGTTAATATAGAGTTTTTAATTTTAAACTATTGACAAAATTCTGATCTTCAAGTAAATAACTTAAGGAACTAAAGTATTAGTTAGAAGATTTTAATTTTAAATTGCTACAAAATTCTGTTCTTCAAGTAAATAACTTATAGAACAAAAGTAGTTATTTTAGAGTTTTCAATTTTAAACTATTAACAAAATTCTGATCTTCATGTAAATAACTTATAGAACAGAAGTAGTTAATTTAGAGTTTTTAATTTTAAACTATTAACAAAATGCAGATCTTCAAGTAAATGACTTATAGAACAAAAGTAGTTATTTTAGAGTTTTCAATTTTAAACTATTAACAATATTCTGATCTTCAAGTAAATAACTTATAGAACAGAAGTAGTTAATTTAGAGTTTTTAATTTTAAACTATTAACAAAATGCAGATCTTCAAGTAAATAACTTATAGAACAAAAGTAGTTAATTTAGAGTTTTTAATTTTAAACTATTAACAAAATTCTGTTCTTCAAGTAAATAACTTATAGAACAAAAGTAGTTATTTTAGAGTTTTCAATTTTAAACTATTAACAAAATTCTGATCTTCAAGTAAATAACTTATAGAACAGAAGTAGTTAATTTAGAGTTTTTAATTTTAAACTACTAACAAAATGCAGATCTTCAAGCAAATAACTTATAGAACAAAATTAGTTATTTTAGGGTTTTCAATTTTAAACTATTAGAAAATTCTGATCTTCAAGAAAATAACTTAAAGAACTCAAGTATTAGTTAGAAGATTTTGACTTTACATTGCTACAAAATTCTGTTCTTCAAGTAAATAACCTATAGAACAAAAGTAGTTATTTTAGGGTTTTCAATTTTAAACTATTAACAATATTCTGATCTTCAAGTAAATAACTTATGAACAGAAGTAGTTAATTTAGAGTTTTTAATTTAAAACTATTAACAAAATGCAGATCTTCAAGTAAATAACTTATAGAACAAAAGTAGTTATTTTAGGGTTTTCAATTTTAAACTATTAACAAAATACTGATCTTCATGTAAATAACTTATAGAACAGAAGTAGTTAATTTAGAGTTTTTAATTTTAAACTATTAACAAAATGCAGATCTGCAAGTAAATAACTTATAGAACAAAAGTAGTTATTTTAGGGTTTTCAATTTAAAACGATTAGCAAAATTCTGATCTTCAAGTAAATAACTTAAAGAACTAAAGTATTAGTTAGAAGATTTTGATTTTACAATGCTACAAAATTCTGTTCTTCAAGTAAATAACTTATAGAACAAAAGTAGTTATTTTCGAGTTTTCAATTTTAAACTATTAACAATATTCTGATCTTCATGTAAATAACTTATAGAACAGAAGTAGTTAATTTAGAGTTTTTAATTTTAAACTATTAACAAAATGCAGATCTTCAAGTAAATAACATATAGAACAAAAGTAGTTATTTTAGGGTTTTCAATTTTAAACTATTAACAAAATTCTGATCTTCAAGTAAATAACTTAAGGAACTAAAGTATTAGTTAGAAGATTTTGATTTTAAATTGCTACAAAATTCTGTTCTTCAAGTAAATAACTTATAGAACAAAAGTAGTTATTTCGGAGTTTTCAATTATAAACTATTAACAAAATTCTGATCTTCATGTAAATAACTTATAGAACAGAAGTAGTTAATATAGAGTTTTTAATTTTAAACTATTGACAAAATTCTGATCTTCAAGTAAATAACTTAAGGAACTAAAGTATTAGTTAGAAGATTTTAATTTTAAATTGCTACAAAATTCTGTTCTTCAAGTAAATAACTTATAGAACAAAAGTAGTTATTTTAGAGTTTTCAATTTTAAACTATTAACAAAATTCTGATCTTCATGTAAATAACTTATAGAACAGAAGTAGTTAATTTAGAGTTTTTAATTTTAAACTATTAACAAAATGCAGATCTTCAAGTAAATAACTTATAGAACAAAAGTAGTTATTTTAGAGTTTTCAATTTTAAACTATTAACAATATTCTGATCTTCAAGTAAATAACTAATAGAACAGAAGTAGTTAATTTAGAGTTTTTAATTTTAAACTATTAACAAAATGCAGATCTTCAAGTAAATAACTTATAGAACAAAAATAGTTATTTTAGGGTTTTCATTTTTAAACTATTAACAAAATACTGATTTTCATGTACTTAACTTATAGAACAGAAGTAGTTAATTTAGAGTTTTTAATTTTAAACTATTAACAAAATGCAGATCTTCAAGTAAATAACTTATAGAACAAAAGTAGTTATTTTAGGGTTTTCAATTTTAAACTATTAGCAAAATTCTGATCTTCAAGTAAATAACTTAAAGAACTAAAGTATTAGTTAGAAGATTTTGATTTTACATTGCTACAAAATTCTGTTCTTCAAGTAAATAACTTATAGAACAAAAGTAGTTATTTTAGGGTTTTCAATTTTAAACTATTAACAAAATACTGATCTTCATGTAAATAACTTAAAGAACTAAAGTATTAGTTAGAAGATTTTGATTTTACATTGCTACAAAATTCTGTTCTTCAAGTAAATAACTTATAGAACAAAAGTAGTTATTTTAGAGTTTTCAATTTTAAACTATTAACAATATTCTGATCTTCAAGTAAATAACTTATAGAACAGAAGTAGTTAATTTAGAGTTTTTAATTTAAAACTATTAACAAAATGCAGATCTTCAAGTAAATAACTTATAGAACAAAAGTAGTTATTTTAGGGTTTTCAATTTTAAACTATTAACAAAATACTGATCTTCATGTAAATAACTTATAGAACAGAAGTAGTTAATTTAGAGTTTTTAATTTTAAACTATTAACAAAATGCAGATCTGCAAGTAAATAACTTATAGAACAAAAGTAGTTATTTTAGGGTTTTCAATTTAAAACGATTAGCAAAATTCTGATCTTCAAGTAAATAACTTAAAGAACTAAAGTATTAGTTAGAAGATTTTGATTTTACAATGCTACAAAATTCTGTTCTTCAAGTAAATAACTTATAGAACAAAAGTAGTTATTTTCGAGTTTTCAATTTTAAACTATTAACAATATTCTGATCTTCATGTAAATAACTTATAGAACAGAAGTAGTTAATTTAGAGTTTTTAATTTTAAACTATTAACAAAATGCAGATCTTCAAGTAAATAACATATAGAACAAAAGTAGTTATTTTAGGGTTTTCAATTTTAAACTATTAACAAAATTCTGATCTTCAAGTAAATAACTTAAGGAACTAAAGTATTAGTTAGAAGATTTTGATTTTAAATTGCTACAAAATTCTGTTCTTCAAGTAAATAACTTATAGAACAAAAGTAGTTATTTCGGAGTTTTCAATTATAAACTATTAACAAAATTCTGATCTTCATGTAAATAACTTATAGAACAGAAGTAGTTAATATAGAGTTTTTAATTTTAAACTATTGACAAAATTCTGATCTTCAAGTAAATAACTTAAGGAACTAAAGTATTAGTTAGAAGATTTTAATTTTAAATTGCTACAAAATTCTGTTCTTCAAGTAAATAACTTATAGAACAAAAGTAGTTATTTTAGAGTTTTCAATTTTAAACTATTAACAAAATTCTGATCTTCATGTAAATAACTTATAGAACAGAAGTAGTTAATTTAGAGTTTTTAATTTTAAACTATTAACAAAATGCAGATCTTCAAGTAAATAACTTATAGAACAAAAGTAGTTATTTTAGAGTTTTCAATTTTAAACTATTAACAATATTCTGATCTTCAAGTAAATAACTAATAGAACAGAAGTAGTTAATTTAGAGTTTTTAATTTTAAACTATTAACAAACTGCAGATCTTCAAGTAAATAACTTATAGAACAAAAATAGTTATTTTAGGGTTTTCAATTTTAAACTATTAACAAAATACTGATTTTCATGTACTTAACTTATAGAACAGAAGTAGTTAATTTAGAGTTTTTAATTTTAAACTATTAACAAAATGCAGATCTTCAAGTAAATAACTTATAGAACAAAAGTAGTTATTTTAGGGTTTTCAATTTTAAACTATTAGCAAAATTCTGATCTTCAAGTAAATAACTTAAAGAACTAAAGTATTAGTTAGAAGATTTTGATTTTACATTGCTACAAAATTCTGTTCTTCAAGTAAATAACTTATAGAACAAAAGTAGTTATTTTAGGGTTTTCAATTTTAAACTATTAACAAAATACTGATCTTCATGTAAATAACTTAAAGAACTAAAGTATTAGTTAGAAGATTTTGATTTTACACTGCTACAAAATTCTGTTCTTCAAGTAAATAACTTATAGAACAAAAGTAGTTATTTTAGAGTTTTCAATTTTAAACTATTAACAATATTCTGATCTTCAAGTAAATAACTTATAGAACAGAAGTAGTTAATTTAGAGTTTTTAATTTAAAACTATTAACAAAATGCAGATCTTCAAGTAAATAACTTATAGAACAAAAGTAGTTATTTTAGGGTTTTCAATTTTAAACTATTAACAAAATACTGATCTTCATGTAAATAACTTATAGAACAGAAGTAGTTAATTTAGAGTTTTTAATTTTAAACTATTAACAAAATGCAGATCTGCAAGTAAATAACTTATAGAACAAAAGTAGTTATTTTAGGGTTTTCAATTTAAAACGATTAGCAAAATTCTGATCTTCAAGTAAATAACTTAAAGAACTAAAGTATTAGTTAGAAGATTTTGATTTTACAATGCTACAAAATTCTGTTCTTCAAGTAAATAACTTATAGAACAAAAGTAGTTATTTTCGAGTTTTCAATTTTAAACTATTAACAATATTCTGATCTTCATGTAAATAACTTATAGAACAGAAGTAGTTAATTTAGAGTTTTTAATTTTAAACTATTAACAAAATGCAGATCTTCAAGTAAATAACATATAGAACAAAAGTAGTTATTTTAGGGTTTTCAATTTTAAACTATTAACAAAATTCTGATCTTCAAGTAAATAACTTAAGGAACTAAAGTATTAGTTAGAAGATTTTGATTTTAAATTGCTACAAAATTCTGTTCTTCAAGTAAATAACTTATAGAACAAAAGTAGTTATTTCGGAGTTTTCAATTATAAACTATTAACAAAATTCTGATCTTCATGTAAATAACTTATAGAACAGAAGTAGTTAATATAGAGTTTTTAATTTTAAACTATTGACAAAATTCTGATCTTCAAGTAAATAACTTAAGGAACTAAAGTATTAGTTAGAAGATTTTAATTTTAAATTGCTACAAAATTCTGTTCTTCAAGTAAATAACTTATAGAACAAAAGTAGTTATTTTAGAGTTTTCAATTTTAAACTATTAACAAAATTCTGATCTTCATGTAAATAACTTATAGAACAGAAGTAGTTAATTTAGAGTTTTTAATTTTAAACTATTAACAAAATGCAGATCTTCAAGTAAATAACTTATAGAACAAAAGTAGTTATTTTAGAGTTTTCAATTTTAAACTATTAACAATATTCTGATCTTCAAGTAAATAACTAATAGAACAGAAGTAGTTAATTTAGAGTTTTTAATTTTAAACTATTAACAAAATGCAGATCTTCAAGTAAATAACTTATAGAACAAAAATAGTTATTTTAGGGTTTTCAATTTTAAACTATTAACAAAATACTGATTTTCATGTACTTAACTTATAGAACAGAAGTAGTTAATTTAGAGTTTTTAATTTTAAACTATTAACAAAATGCAGATCTTCAAGTAAATAACTTATAGAACAAAAGTAGTTATTTTAGGGTTTTCAATTTTAAACTATTAGCAAAATTCTGATCTTCAAGTAAATAACTTAAAGAACTAAAGTATTAGTTAGAAGATTTTGATTTTACATTGCTACAAAATTCTGTTCTTCAAGTAAATAACTTATAGAACAAAAGTAGTTATTTTAGGGTTTTCAATTTTAAACTATTAACAAAATACTGATCTTCATGTAAATAACTTAAAGAACTAAAGTATTAGTTAGAAGATTTTGATTTTACATTGCTACAAAATTCTGTTCTTCAAGTAAATAACTTATAGAACAAAAGTAGTTATTTTAGAGTTTTCAATTTTAAACTATTAACAATATTCTGATCTTCAAGTAAATAACTTATAGAACAGAAGTAGTTAATTTAGAGTTTTTAATTTAAAACTATTAACAAAATGCAGATCTTCAAGTAAATAACTTATAGAACAAAAGTAGTTATTTTAGGGTTTTCAATTTTAAACTATTAACAAAATACTGATCTTCATGTAAATAACTTATAGAACAGAAGTAGTTAATTTAGAGTTTTTAATTTTAAACTATTAACAAAATGCAGATCTGCAAGTAAATAACTTATAGAACAAAAGTAGTTATTTTAGGGTTTTCAATTTAAAACGATTAGCAAAATTCTGATCTTCAAGTAAATAACTTAAAGAACTAAAGTATTAGTTAGAAGATTTTGATTTTACAATGCTACAAAATTCTGTTCTTCAAGTAAATAACTTATAGAACAAAAGTAGTTATTTTCGAGTTTTCAATTTTAAACTATTAACAATATTCTGATCTTCATGTAAATAACTTATAGAACAGAAGTAGTTAATTTAGAGTTTTTAATTTTAAACTATTAACAAAATGCAGATCTTCAAGTAAATAACATATAGAACAAAAGTAGTTATTTTAGGGTTTTCAATTTTAAACTATTAACAAAATTCTGATCTTCAAGTAAATAACTTAAGGAACTAAAGTATTAGTTAGAAGATTTTGATTTTAAATTGCTACAAAATTCTGTTCTTCAAGTAAATAACTTATAGAACAAAAGTAGTTATTTCGGAGTTTTCAATTATAAACTATTAACAAAATTCTGATCTTCATGTAAATAACTTATAGAACAGAAGTAGTTAATATAGAGTTTTTAATTTTAAACTATTGACAAAATTCTGATCTTCAAGTAAATAACTTAAGGAACTAAAGTATTAGTTAGAAGATTTTAATTTTAAATTGCTACAAAATTCTGTTCTTCAAGTAAATAACTTATAGAACAAAAGTAGTTATTTTAGAGTTTTCAATTTTAAACTATTAACAAAATTCTGATCTTCATGTAAATAACTTATAGAACAGAAGTAGTTAATTTAGAGTTTTTAATTTTAAACTATTAACAAAATGCAGATCTTCAAGTAAATAACTTATAGAACAAAAGTAGTTATTTTAGAGTTTTCAATTTTAAACTATTAACAATATTCTGATCTTCAAGTAAATAACTAATAGAACAGAAGTAGTTAATTTAGAGTTTTTAATTTTAAACTATTAACAAAATGCAGATCTTCAAGTAAATAACTTATAGAACAAAAATAGTTATTTTAGGGTTTTCAATTTTAAACTATTAACAAAATACTGATTTTCATGTACTTAACTTATAGAACAGAAGTAGTTAATTTAGAGTTTTTAATTTTAAACTATTAACAAAATGCAGATCTTCAAGTAAATAACTTATAGAACAAAAGTAGTTATTTTAGGGTTCTCAATTTTAAACTATTAGCAAAATTCTGATCTTCAAGTAAATAACTTAAAGAACTAAAGTATTAGTTAGAAGATTTTGATTTTACATTGCTACAAAATTCTGTTCTTCAAGTAAATAACTTATAGAACAAAAGTAGTTATTTTAGGGTTTTCAATTTTAAACTATTAACAAAATACTGATCTTCATGTAAATAACTTAAAGAACTAAAGTATTAGTTAGAAGATTTTGATTTTACATTGCTACAAAATTCTGTTCTTCAAGTAAATAACTTATAGAACAAAAGTAGTTATTTTAGAGTTTTCAATTTTAAACTATTAACAATATTCTGATCTTCAAGTAAATAACTTATAGAACAGAAGTAGTTAATTTAGAGTTTTTAATTTAAAACTATTAACAAAATGCAGATCTTCAAGTAAATAACTTATAGAACAAAAGTAGTTATTTTAGGGTTTTCAATTTTAAACTATTAACAAAATACTGATCTTCATGTAAATAACTTATAGAACAGAAGTAGTTAATTTAGAGTTTTTAATTTTAAACTATTAACAAAATGCAGATCTGCAAGTAAATAACTTATAGAACAAAAGTAGTTATTTTAGGGTTTTCAATTTAAAACGATTAGCAAAATTCTGATCTTCAAGTAAATAACTTAAAGAACTAAAGTATTAGTTAGAAGATTTTGATTTTACAATGCTACAAAATTCTGTTCTTCAAGTAAATAACTTATAGAACAAAAGTAGTTATTTTCGAGTTTTCAATTTTAAACTATTAACAATATTCTGATCTTCATGTAAATAACTTATAGAACAAAAGTAGTTATTTTAGGGTTTTCAATTTTAAACTATTAACAAAATTCTGATCTTCAAGTAAATAACTTAAGGAACTAAAGTATTAGTTAGAAGATTTTGATTTTAAATTGCTACAAAATTCTGTTCTTCAAGTAAATAACTTATTGAACAAAAGTAGTTATTTTAGAGTTTTCAATTTTAAACTATTAACATCATTCTGATCTTCAAGTAAATAACTTATAGAACAGAAGTAGTTAATTTAGAGTTTTTAATGTTAAACTATTAACAAAATGCAAATCTTCAAGTAAATAACTTATAGAACAAAAGTAGTTATTTAAGGGTTTTCAATTTTAATCTATTAACAAAATTCTGATTTTCAAGTAAATAACTTAAGGAACTAAAGTATTAGTTAGAAGATTTTGATTTTAAATTGCTACAAAATTCTGTTCTTCAAGTAAATAACTTATAGAACAAAAGTAGTTATTTTAGAGTTTTCAATTTTAAACTATTAACAAAATTCTGATCTTCATGTAAATAACTTATAGAACAGAAGTAGTTAATTTAGAGTTTTTAATTTTAAACTATTGACAAAATTCTGATCTTCAAGTAAATAACTTAAGGAACTAAAGTATTAGTTAGAAGATTTTAATTTTAAATTGCTACAAAATTCTGTTCTTCTAGTAAAAAACTTATAGAACAAAAGTAGTTATTTTAGAGTTTTCAATTTTAAACTATTAACAAAATTCTGATCTTCATGTAAATAACTTATAGAACAGAAGTAGTTAATTTAGAGTTTTTAATTTTAAACTATTAACAAAATGCAGATCTTCAAGTAAATAACTTATAGAACAAAAGTAGTTATTTTAGAGTTTTCAATTTTAAACTATTAACAATATTCTGATCTTCAAGTAAATAACTTATAGAACAGAAGTAGTTAATTTAGAGTTTTTAATTTTAAACTATTAACAAATTTCTGATCTTCAAGTAAATAACATATAGAACAGAAGTAGTTAATTTAGAGTTTTTAATTTTAAACTATTAACAAAATTCTGTTCTTCAAGTAAATAACTTATAGAACAAAAGTAGTTATTTTAGAGTTTTCAATTTTAAACTATTAACAAAATTCTGATCTTCAAGTAAATAACTTATAGAACAGAAGTAGTTAATTTAGAGTTTTTAATTTTAAACTACTAACAAAATGCAGATCTTCAAGCAAATAACTTATAGAACAAAATTAAATATTTTAGAGTTTTCAATTTTAAACTATTAACAATATTCTGATCTTCAAGTAAATAACTTATAGAACAGAAGTAGTTAATATAGAGTTTTTAATTTAAAACTATTAACAAAATGCAGATCTTCAAGTAAATAACTTATAGAACAAAAGTAGTTATTTTAGGGTTTTCAATTTTAAACTATTAACAAAATACTGATCTTCATGTAAATAACTTATAGAACAGAAGTAGTTAATTTAGAGTTTTTAATTTTAAACTATTAACAAAATGCAGATCTGCAAGTAAATAACTTATAGAACAAAAGTAGTTATTTTAGGGTTTTCAATTTAAAACGATTAGCAAAATTCTGATCTTCAAGTAAATAACTTAAAGAACTAAAGTATTAGTTAGAAGATTTTGATTTTACAATGCTACAAAATTCTGTTCTTCAAGTAAATAACTTATAGAACAAAAGTAGTTATTTTCGAGTTATCAATTTTAAACTATTAACAATATTCTGATCTTCATGTAAATAACTTATAGAACAGAAGTAGTTAATTTAGAGTTTTTAATTTTAAACTATTAACAAAATGCAGATCTTCAAGTAAATAACATATAGAACAAAAGTAGTTATTTTAGGGTTTTCAATTTTAAACTATTAACAAAATTCTGATCTTCAAGTAAATAACTTAAGGAACTAAAGTATTAGTTAGAAGATTTTGATTTTAAATTGCTACAAAATTCTGTTCTTCAAGTAAATAACTTATAGAACAAAAGTAGTTATTTTAGAGTTTTCAATTTTAAACCATTAACATCATTCTGATCTTCAAGTAAATAACTTATAGAACAGAAGTAGTTAATTTAGAGTTTTTAATGTTAAACTATTAACAAAATGCAAATCTTCAAGTAAATAACTTATAGAACAAAAGTAGTTATTTTAGGGTTTTCAATTTTTATCTATTAACAAAATTCTGATCTTCAAGTAAATAACTTAAGGAACTAAAGTATTAGTTAGAAGATTTTAGTTTTAAATTGCTACAAAATTCTGTTCTTCAAGTAAATAACTTATAGAACAAAAGTAGTTATTTTAGAGTTTTCAATTTTAAACTATTAACAAAATTCTGATCTTCATGTAAATAACTTATAGAACAGAAGTAGTTAATATAGAGTTTTTAATTTTAAACTATTGACAAAATTCTGATCTTCAAGTAAATAACTTAAGGAACTAAAGTATTAGTTAGAAGATTTTAGTTTTAAATTGCTACAAAATTCTGTTCTTCAAGTAAATAACTTATAGAACAAAAGTAGTTATTTTAGAGTTTTCAATTTTAAACTATTAACAAAATTCTGATCTTCATGTAAATAACTTATAGAACAGAAGTAGTTAATTTAGAGTTTTTAATTTTAAACTATTAACAAAATGCAGATCTTCAAGTAAATAACTTATAGAACAAAAGTAGTTATTTTAGAGTTTTCAATTTTAAACTATTAACAATATTCTGATCTTCAAGTAAATAACTTATAGAACAGAAGTAGTTAATTTAGAGTTTTTAATTTTAAACTATTAACATCATTCTGATCTTCAAGTAAATAACTTATAGAACAGAAGTAGTTAATTTAGAGTTTTTAATTTTAAACTATTAACAAAATTCTGTTCTTCAAGTAAATAACTTATAGAACAAAAGTAGTTATTTTAGAGTTTTCAATTTTAAACTATTAACAAAATTCTGATCTTCAAGTAAATAACTTATAGAACAGAAGTAGTTAATTTAGAGTTTTTAATTTTAAACTACTAACAAAATGCAGATCTTCAAGCAAATAACTTATAGAACAAAATTAGTTATTTTAGGGTTTTCAATTTTAAACTATTATAAAATTCTGATCTTCAAGAAAATAACTTAAAGAACTAAAGTATTAGTTAGAAGATTTTGACTTTACATTGCTACAAAATTCTGTTCTTCAAGTAAATAACCTATAGAACAAAAGTAGTTATTTTAGGGTTTTCAATTTTAAACTATTAACAAAATTCTGATCTTCAAGTAAATAACTTAAGGAACTAAAGTATTAGTTAGAAGATTTTGATTTTAAATTGCTACAAAATTCAGTTCTACAAGTAAATAACTTATAGAACTAAAGTAGTTATTTTAGAGTTTTCAATTTTAAACTATTAACAATATTCTGATCTTCAAGTAAATAACTTATAGAACAAAAGTAGTTATTTTAGGGTTTTCAATTTTAAATTATTAACAAAATTCTGATCTTCAAGTAAATAACTTAAGGAACTAAAGTATTAGTTAGAAGATTTTGATTTTAAATTGCTACAAAATTCTGTTCTACAAGTAAATAACTTATAGAACAAAAGTAGTTATTTTAGAGTTTTCAATTTTAAACTATTAACAATATTCTGATCTTCAAGTAAATAACTTATAGAACAAAAGTAGTTATTTTAGGGTTTTCAATTTTAAACTATTAGCAAAATTCTGATCTTCAAGTAAATAACTTAAGAAACCATAGTATTAGTTAGAAGATTTTGATTTTAAATTGCTACAAAATTCTGTTCTACAAGTAAATAACTTATAGAACAAAAGTAGTTATTTTAGAGTTTTCAATTTTAAACTATTAACAATATTCTGATCTTCAAGTAAATAACTTATAGAACAGAAGTAGTTAATTTAGAGTTTTTAATTTTAAACTATTAACAAAATGCAGATCTTCAAGTAAATAACTTATAGAAAAAAGTAGTTATTTTAGGGTTTTCAATTTTAAACTATTAGCAAAATTCTGATCTTCAAGTAAATAACTTATAGAACAGAAGTAGTTAATTTAGAGTTTTTAATTTTAAACTATTAACAAAATGCAGATCTTCAAGTAAATAAATTATAGAACAAAAGTAGTTATTTTAGGGTTTTCAATTTTAAACTATTAACAAAATACTGATCTTCATGTAAATAACTTATTGAACAGAAGTAGTTAATTTAGAGTTTTTAATTTTAAACTATTAACAAAATGCAGATCTTCAAGTAAATAACTTATAGAACAGAAGTAGTTAATTTAGAGTTTTTAATTTTAAACTATTAACAAAATGCAGATCTTCAAGTAAATAACTTATAGAACAAAAGTAGTTATTTTCGAGTTTTCAATTTTAAACTATTAACAAAATTCTGATCTTCAAGTAAATAACTTATAGAACAGAAGTAGTTAATTTAGAGTTTTTAATTTTAAACTACTAACAAAATGCAGATCTTCAAGCAAATAACTTATAGAACAAAATTAGTTATTTTAGGGTTTTCAATTTTAAACTATTATAAAATTCTGATCTTCAAGAAAATAACTTAAAGAACTAAAGTATTAGTTAGAAGATTTTGACTTTACATTGCTACAAAATTCTGTTCTTCAAGTAAATAACCTATAGAACAAAAGTAGTTATTTTAGGGTTTTCAATTTTAAACTATTAACAAAATTCTGATCTTCAAGTAAATAACTTAAGGAACTAAAGTATTAGTTAGAAGATTTTGATTTTAAATTGCTACAAAATTCTGTTCTACAAGTAAATAACTTATAGAACTAAAGTAGTTATTTTTGAGTTTTCAATTTTAAACTATTAACAATATTCTGATCTTCAAGTAAATAACTTATAGAACAAAAGTAGTTATTTTAGGGTTTTCAATTTTAAATTATTAACAAAATTCTGATCTTCAAGTAAATAACTTAAGGAACTAAAGTATTAGTTAGAAGATTTTGATTTTAAATTGCTACAAAATTCTGTTCTACAAGTAAATAACTTATAGAACAAAAGTAGTTATTTTAGGGTTTTCAATTTTAAAATATTAACAAAATACTGATCTTCGTGTAAATAACTTATAGAACAAAAGTAGTTAATTTAGAGTTTTTAATTTTAAACTATTAACAAAATGCAGATCTGCAAGTAAATAACTTATAGAACAAAAGTAGTTATTTTAGGGTTTTCAATTTAAAACGATTAGCAAAATTCTGATCTTCAAGTAAATAACTTAAAGAACTAAAGTATTAGTTAGAAGATTTTGATTTTACAATGCTACAAAATTCTGTTCTTCAAGTAAATAACTTATAGAACAAAAGTAGTTATTTTCGAGTTATCAATTTTAAACTATTAACAATATTCTGATCTTCATGTAAATAACTTATAGAACAGAAGTAGTTAATTTAGAGTTTTTAATTTTAAACTATTAACAAAATGCAGATCTTCAAGTAAATAACTTATAGAACAAAAGTAGTTATTTTAGGGTTTTCAATTTTAAACTATTAACAAAATTCTGATCTTCAAGTAAATAACTTAAGGAACTAAAGTATTAGTTAGAAGATTTTGATTTTAAATTGCTACAAAATTCTGTTCTTCAAGTAAATAACTTATAGAACAAAAGTAGTTATTTTAGAGTATTCAATTTTAAACTATTAACATCATTCTGATCTTCAAGTAAATAACTTATAGAACAGAAGTAGTTAATTTAGAGTTTTTAATGTTAAACTATTAACAAAATGCAAATCTTCAAGTAAATAACTTATAGAACAAAAGTAGTTATTTTAGGGTTTTCAATTTTAATCTATTAACAAAATTCTGATCTTCATGTAAATAACTTATAGAACAGAAGTAGTTAATTTAGAGTTTTTAATTTTAAACCATTAACAAAATTCTGATCTTCAAGTAAATAACTTAAGGAACTAAAGTATTAGTTAGAAGATTTTAATTTTAAATTGCTACAAAATTCTGTTCTTCAAGTAAATAACTTATAGAACAAAAGTAGTTATTTTCAAGTTTTCAATTTTAAACTATTAACAAAATTCTGATCTTCATGTAAATAACTTATAGAACAGAAGTAGTTAATTTAGAGTTTTTAATTATAAACTATTAACAAAATGCAGATCTTCAAGTAAATAACTTATAGAACAAAAGTAGTTATTTTAGGGTTTTCATTTTTAAACTATTAACAAAATTCTGATCTACATGTAAATAACTTATAGAACAGAAGTAGTTAATTTAGAGTTTTTAATTTTAAACTATTAACAAAATTCTGATCTTCAAGTAAATAACTTAAGGAACTAAAGTATTAGTTAGAAGATTTTGATTTTAAATTTCTATAAAATTCTGTTCTTCAAGTAAATAACTTATAGAACAAAAGTAGTTATTTTAGAGTTTTCAATTTTAAACTATTAACAAAATTCTGATCTTCATGTAAATAACATATAGAACAGAAGTAGTTAATTTAGAGTTTTTAATTTTAAACTATTAACAAAATGCATATCTTCAAGTAAATAACTTATAGAACAAAAGTAGTAACTTTAGGGTTTTCAATTTTAAACTATTAGCAAAATTCTGATCTTCAAGTAAATAACTTAAAGAACTAAAGTATTAGTTAGAAGATTTTGATTTTACATTGCTACAAAATTCTGTTCTTCAAGTAAATAACTTGTAGAACAAAAGTAGTTATTTTAGAGTTTTCAATTTTAAACTATTAACAATATTTTGATCTTCATATAAATAACTTATAGAACAGAAGTAGTTATTTTAGGGTTTTCAATTTTAAACTATTAACAAAATTCTGATCTTCAAGTAAATAACTTAAGGAACTAAAGTATTAGTTAGAAGATTTTGATTTTAAATTGCTACAAAATTCTGTTCTACAAGTAAATAACTTATAGAACAAAAGTAGTTATTTTAGAGTTTTCAATTTTAAACTATTAACAATATTCTGATCTTCAAGTAAATAACTTATAGAACAAAAGTAGTTATTTTAGGGTTTTCAATTTTAAACTATTAGCAAAATTCTGATCTTCAAGTAAATAACTTAAGAAACCAAAGTATTAGTTAGAAGATTTTGATTTTAAATTGCTACAAAATTCTGTTCTACAAGTAAATAACTTATAGAACAAAAGTAGTTATTTTAGGGTTTTCAATTTTAAACTATTAACAAAATACTGATCTTCATGTAAATAACTTATAGAACAAAAGTAGTTATTTTAGGGTTTTCAATTTTAAACTATTAACAAAATTCTGATCTTCAAGTAAATAACTTAAGGAACTAAAGTATTAGTTAGAAGATTTTGATTTTAAATTGCTACAAAATTCTGTTCTACAAGTAAATAACTTATAGAACAAAAGTAGTTATTTTAGAGTTTTCAATTTTAAACTATTAACAATATTCTGATCTTCAAGTAAATAACTTATAGAACAGAAGTAGTTAATTTAGAGTTTTTAATTTTAAACTATTAACAAAATGCAGATCTTCAAGTAAATAACTTATAGAAAAAAGTAGTTATTTTAGGGTTTTCAATTTTAAACTATTAGCAAAATTCTGATCTTCAAGTAAATAACTTATAGAACAGAAGTAGTTAATTTAGAGTTTTTAATTTTAAACTATTAACAAAATGCAGATCTTCAAGTAAATAAATTATAGAACAAAAGTAGTTATTTTAGGGTTTTCAATTTTAAACTATTAACAAAATACTGATCTTCATGTAAATAACTTATTGAACAGAAGTAGTTAATTTAGAGTTTTTAATTTTAAACTATTAACAAAATGCAGATCTTCAAGTAAATAACTTATAGAACAAAAGTAGTTATTTTAGGGTTTTCAATTTTAAACTATTAGCAAAATTCTGATCTTCAAGTAAATAACTTAAAGAACTAAAGTATTAGTTAGAAGATTTTGATTTTACATTGCTACAAAATTCTGTTCTTCAAGTAAATAACTTGTAGAACAAAAGTAGTTATTTTAGAGTTTTCAATTTTAAACTATTAACAATATTTTGATCTTCATGTAAATAACTTATAGAACAGAAGTAGTTAATTTAGAGTTTTTAATTTTAAACTATTAACAAAATGCAAATCTTCAAGTAAATAACTTATAGAACAAAAGTAGTTATTTTAGGGTTTTCAATTTTAAACTATTAGCAAAATTCTGATCTTCAAGTAAATAACTTATGGAACAAAAGTAGTTATTTTAGGGTTTTCAATTTTAAACCATTAGCAAAATTCTGATCTTCAAGTAAATAACTTAAGGAACCAAAGTATTAGTTAGAAGATTTTGATTTTAAATTGCTACAAAATTCTGTTCTACAAGTAAATAACTTATAGAACAAAAGTAGTTATTTTAGGGTTTTCAATTTTAAACTATTAACAAAATACTGATCTTCATGTAAATAACTTATAGAACAAAAGTAGTTATTTTAGGGTTTTCAATTTTAAACTATTAACAAAATTCTGATCTTCAAGTAAATAACTTAAGGAACTAAAGTATTAGTTAGAAGATTTTGATTTTAAATTGCTACAAAATTCTGTTCTACAAGTAAATAACTTATAGAACAAAAGTAGTTATTTTAGAGTTTTTAATTTTAAACTATTAACAATATTCTGATCTTCAAGTAAATAACTTATAGAACAGAAGTAGTTAATTTAGAGCTTTTAATTTAAAACTATTAACAAAATGCAGATCTTCAAGTAAATAACTTATAGAACAAAAGTAGTTATTTTAGGGTTTTCAATTTTAAACTATTAACAAAATACTGATCTTCATGTAAATAACTTATAGAACAGAAGTAGTTAATTTAGAGTTTTTAATTTTAAACTATTAACAAAATGCAGATCTGCAAGTAAATAACTTATAGAACAAAAGTAGTTATTTTAGGGTTTTCAATTTAAAACGATTAGCAAAATTCTGATCTTCAAGTAAATAACTTAAAGAACTAAAGTATTAGTTAGAAGATTTTGATTTTACAATGCTACAAAATTCTGTTCTTCAAGTAAATAACTTATAGAACAAAAGTAGTTATTTTCGAGTTTTCAATTTTAAACTATTAACATCATTCTGATCTTCAAGTAAATAACTTATAGAACAGAAGTAGTTAATTTAGAGTTTTTAATTTTAAACTATTAACAAAATTCAGATCTTCAAGTAAATAACTTATAGAACAAAAGTAGTTATTTTAGGGTTTTCAATTTTAAACTATTAACAAAATTCTGATCTTCAAGTAAATAACTTAAGGAACTAAAGTGTTAGTTAGAAGATTTTGATTTTAAATTGCTACAAAATTCTGTTCTTCAAGTAAATAACTTATAGAACAAAAGTAGTTATTTTAGAGTTTTCAATTTTAAACTATTAACATCATTCTGATCTTCAAGTAAATAACTTATAGAACAGAAGTAGTTAATTTAGAGTTTTTAATGTTAAACTATTAACAAAATGCAAATCTTCAAGTAAATAACTTATAGAACAAAAGTAGTTATTTTAGGGTTTTCAATTTTAATCTATTAACAAAATTCTGATCTTCAAGTAAATAACTTAAGGAACTAAAGTATTAGTCAGAAGATTTTGATTTTAAATTGCTACAAAATTCTGTTCTTCAAGTAAATACATTATAGAACAAAAGTAGTTATTTTAGAGTTTTCAATTTTAAACTATTAACAAAATTCTGATCTTCATGTAATTAACTTATAGAACAGAAGTAGTTAATTTAGAGTTTTTAATTTTAAACTATTAACAAAATGCAGATCTTCAAGTAAATAACTTAAGGAACTAAAGTATTAGTTAGAAGATTTTGATTTTAAATTGCTACAAAATTCTGTTCTACAAGTAAATAACTTATAGAACAAAAGTAGTTATTTTAGGGTTTTCAATTTTAAAATATTAACAAAATACTGATCTTCATGTAAATAACTTATAGAACAAAAGTAGTTATTTTAGGGTTTTCAATTTTAAACTATTAACAAAATTCTGATCTTCAAGAAAATAACTTAAAGAACTAAAGTATTAGTTAGAACATTTTGACTTTACATTGCTACAAAATTCTGTTCTTCAAGTAAATAACCTATAGAACAAAAGTAGTTATTTTAGGGTTTTCAATTTTAAACTATTAACAAAATTCTGATCTTCAAGTAAATAACTTAAGGAACTAAAGTATTAGTTAGAAGATTTTGATTTTAAATTGCTACAAAATTCTGTTCTACAAGTAAATAACTTATAGAACAAAAGTAGTTATTTTAGAGTTTTCAATTTTAAACTATTAACAATATTCTGATCTTCAAGTAAATAACTTATAGAACAAAAGTAGTTATTTTAGGGTTTTCAATTTTAAACTATTAACAAAATTCTGATCTTCAAGTAAATAACTTAAGGAACTAAAGTATTAGTTAGAAGATTTTGATTTTAAATTGCTACAAAATTCTGTTCTACAAGTAAATAACTTATAGAACAAAAGTAGTTATTTTAGAGTTTTCAATTTTAAAATATTAACAAAATACTGATCTTCATGTAAATAACTTATAGAACAAAAGTAGTTATTTTAGGGTTTTCAATTTTAAACTATTAACAAAATTCTGATCTTCAAGTAAATAACTTAAGGAACTAAAGTATTAGTTAGAAGATTTTGATTTTAAATTGCTACAAAATTCTGTTCTACAAGTAAATAACTTATAGAACAAAAGTAGTTATTTTAGAGTTTTCAATTTTAAACTATTAACAATATTCTGATCTTCAAGTAAATAACTTATAGAACAGAAGTAGTTAATTTAGAGTTTTTAATTTTAAACTATTAACAAAATGCAGATCTTCAAGTAAATAACTTATAGAACAAAAGTAGTTATTTTAGGGTTTTCAATTTTAAACTATTAACAAAATTCTGATCTTCAAGTAAATAACTTAAGGAACTAAAGTGTTAGTTAGAAGATTTTGATTTTAAATTGCTACAAAATTCTGTTCTTCAAGTAAATAACTTATAGAACAAAAGTAGTTATTTTAGAGTTTTCAATTTTAAACTATTAACATCATTCTGATCTTCAAGTAAATAACTTATAGAACAGAAGTAGTTAATTTAGAGTTTTTAATGTTAAACTATTAACAAAATGCAAATCTTCAAGTAAATAACTTATAGAACAAAAGTAGTTATTTTAGGGTTTTCAATTTTAATCTATTAACAAAATTCTGATCTTCAAGTAAATAACTTAAGGAACTAAAGTATTAGTCAGAAGATTTTGATTTTAAATTGCTACAAAATTCTGTTCTACAAGTAAATAACTTATAGAACAAAAGTAGTTATTTTAGGGTTTTCAATTTTAAAATATTAACAAAATACTGATCTTCATGTAAATAACTTATAGAACAAAAGTAGTTATTTTAGGGTTTTCAATTTTAAACTATTAACAAAATTCTGATCTTCAAGAAAATAACTTAAAGAACTAAAGTATTAGTTAGAACATTTTGACTTTACATTGCTACAAAATTCTGTTCTTCAAGTAAATAACCTATAGAACAAAAGTAGTTATTTTAGGGTTTTCAATTTTAAACTATTAACAAAATTCTGATCTTCAAGTAAATAACTTAAGGAACTAAAGTAAGAGTTAGAAGATTTTGATTTTAAATTGCTACAAAATTCTGTTCTACAAGTAAATAACTTATAGAACAAAAGTAGTTATTTTAGAGTTTTCAATTTTAAACTATTAACAATATTCTGATCTTCAAGTAAATAACTTATAGAACAAAAGTAGTTATTTTAGGGTTTTCAATTTTAAACTATTAACAAAATTCTGATCTTCAAGTAAATAACTTAAGGAACTAAAGTATTAGTTAGAAGATTTTGATTTTAAATTGCTACAAAATTCTGTTCTACAAGTAAATAACTTATAGAACAAAAGTAGTTATTTTAGAGTTTTCAATTTTAAAATATTAACAAAATACTGATCTTCATGTAAATAACTTATAGAACAAAAGTAGTTATTTTAGGGTTTTCAATTTTAAACTATTAACAAAATTCTGATCTTCAAGTAAATAACTTAAGGAACTAAAGTATTAGTTAGAAGATTTTGATTTTAAATTGCTACAAAATTCTGTTCTACAAGTAAATAACTTATAGAACAAAAGTAGTTATTTTAGAGTTTTCAATTTTAAACTATTAACAATATTCTGATCTTCAAGTAAATAACTTATAGAACAGAAGTAGTTAATTTAGAGTTTTTAATTTAAAACTATTAACAAAATGCAGATCTTCAAGTAAATAACTTATAGAACAAAAGTAGTTATTTTAGGGTTTTCAATTTTAAACTATTAACAAAATACTGATCTTCATGTAAATAACTTATAGAACAGAAGTAGTTAATTTAGAGTTTTTAATTTTAAACTATTAACAAAATGCAGATCTGCAAGTAAATAACTTATAGAACAAAAGTAGTTATTTTCGAGTTATCAATTTTAAACTATTAACAATATTCTGATCTTCATGTAAATAACTTATAGAACAGAAGTAGTTAATTTAGAGTTTTTAATTTTAAACTATTAACAAAATGCAGATCTTCAAGTAAATAACTTATAGAACAAAAGTAGTTATTTTAGGGTTTTCAATTTTAAACTATTAACAAAATTCTGATCTTCAAGTAAATAACTTAAGGAACTAAAGTGTTAGTTAGAAGATTTTGATTTTAAATTGCTACAAAATTCTGTTCTTCAAGTAAATAACTTATAGAACAAAAGTAGTTATTTTAGAGTTTTCAATTTTAAACTATTAACATCATTCTGATCTTCAAGTAAATAACTTATAGAGCAGAAGTAGTTAATTTAGAGTTTTTAATGTTAAACTATTAACAAAATGCAAATCTTCAAGTAAATAACTCTTTGGTGTTTAGTAGAAGGAACTTAAGTCAGAATTTTACGATTTTTAGTTTTTTATAGTTTTGGATTTCTAATTTTTTGTTCTATCGATTCGTATAAAGAACATAAGTCAATTGTTTCGTATAAACATTAGGTGATGTAAATCTTAAGAACTTAGTTGCAAATTTAATTTTTTCGAATTGCATAAGAACTTAAGTCATCTTATGTTCTTAATATCATACAAGCAGAAACTAAATTTGAAATCTTATAGACTTAAGTCGACTTATGTTATTTGTACTTTCAATAATGTAAAAAATATAATAAACTTAAGTCAAGTACTTCATAGGTAGCTGATTTCCAAGATAGAGAACAATTAGGAAATAAATTGTAACATCATCACGAAAGAGCTGATTTGGCGTACGAATCGCAGAGAATGGACAAGATTGAAGCTATTGGAGATGATGAGAAAAGGTGTTACTTGCAGCAATGTCTGGCAACTTATAGACATTTAATTTGACCATACACGACAACAGCAATGGAAACTCCACAAATTGTATGTGGCATGAAGCGATAGCTAGACGGGGGCAAACGAAATCGCTTCTTACTTGTATCAACATTTGCTACAATTACCAAGTAACGTTAAACAAGTTACATTTTACTCAGATACCTGCCAAGGCCAAAATAAAAATAGTCACGTGTGTGCAATGTTCCTTAAAGCGATTGTGGATTGTCCAAATTTAGAAATAATTAACCATAAGTTCTTAGAGCCCGGACATACACACATGGAATGTGACGTTGATCATTCTATCATCGAGAAGAAAAAGAAAAAAATGAAAACACCAATTTTTCATCCGCACGATTGGTACCAGCTGGTAAGAAATGTAAGAAAAAAAAACAATTTCAAGTGAAGGAAATGACCCAAGAAGAAATCTTCAATTTTGCTAATTTCGTAACTAACGTACTGGTGAACAGAAAGAAAAATAAAGATGGTGACCAATTTAAAATTCACAACGTTTGTTGGATCCAATAAAGCAAAGCAGTGAAAGGGCAAGTCTTTTACAAAACTAGTTTAGCTGCAGATGAAAAAGTTAAACAAGTAAGTTTCTTAAGAAAGAAAAACGGAAATTTGAAAATCTCTTTGAAAAAGAGCTATTTTGTACCGATAAGCATTTCAAAAAAAAAAAAGCAAATTTATTAGATCTTTTATCACTAATACCTCCGGTATTTCATGATTTTTATAACAATTTAACAACCGACGATGAGCCTGCCGAAGATCCAGATTTGAGAGATATTATTGATTTATAAAATTTAATTTGTCTATTTATGTTATGCACTGGAATTAATGATAAAATAAAGATTTTCTTTCATGCTGTTTGTACTTTTTGAAAATTTTTATTGACTTAAGTTTATATGATTGCAACATTGAAATAATAATAAAGTACTAAAAGCTTAAGCCACAAAAAAAACTGATAAGCAGTCATAATTCCAACTTCATCTGATGTCACTTGTTAGATGTAACATTTAATTAATTAATGCATGAAAAAAAGTTCCAACATTCTTTAACGTTTTGATAATATTAAATTGTAAACTTAGATTATCATTCCTGAAAAATTACGTTTTTTGACTTAAGTTCCTTCTACTAAACACCAAAGAGTTATTTACTTGAAGATCTGCATTTTGTTAATAGTTTAAAATTAAAAACTCTAAATTAACCACTTCTGTTCTATAAGTTATTTACTTGAAGATCAGAATATTGTTAATAGTTTAAAATTGAAAACCCTAAAATAATTACTTTTGTTCTATAAGTTATTTACTTGAAGATCTGCATTTTGTTATTAGTTTAAAATTAAAAACTCTAAATTAACTACTTCTGTTCTATAAGTTATTTACTTGAAAATCAGCATTTTGTTAATAGTTTAAAATTAAAAACTCTAAGTTAACTACTTCTGGTCTATAAGTTATTTATTTGAAAATCACTATTTTGTTAATAGTTTCAAATTAAAGCTATAAACTAACTACTTTTGTTCTTTTAGTTTTTTAATTAAAGAACAGAAATTTGTAGACAATTTAAAATCGAGATCTTCAAACTAATACTTTAGTTCTTTAAGTTATTTACTTGAAGATCAGAATTTTGTTAATAGTTTAAAATTGAAAACTCTAAAATAACTACTTTTGTTCTATAAGATATTTAATAAATAATTAGAGATATTAGCTCTTGAAAATTTATATAAATATAATATCAGTAATGAGCTAAGTTAACAATAAATCAAACTAATATTTATTTATTTATTGTTTGATTTATTGTTAACTTAGCTCATTACTGATATTATATTTATATAAGTTATTTACTTGAAGAACAGAATTTTGTAGCAATTTAAAATCAAAATCTTCTAACTAATACTTTAGTTCCTTAAGTTATTTACTTAATTAACTAATTAATAAATTAACTACTTCTGTTCTATAAGTTATTTACATGAAGATCAGAATTTTGTTAATAGTTTAAAATTGAAAACCCTAAAATAACTACTTTTGTTCTATAAGTTATTTACTTGAAGATCTGCATTTTGTTAATAGTTTAAAATTAAAAACTCTAAATTTACTACTTCTGTTCTATAAGTTATTTTCATGAAGATCAGAATTTTGTTAATAGTTTAAAATTGAAAACCCTAAAATAACTACTTTTGTTCTATAAGTTATTTACTTAAAGATCCGCATTTTGTTAATAGTTTAAAATTAAAAACTCTAAATTAACTACTTCTGTTCTATAAGTTAATTACTTGAAGATCAGAATACTGTTAATAGTTCAAAATTGAAAACTCTAAAATAACTACTTTTGTTCTATAAGTTATTTACTTGAAGAACAGAATTTTGTAGCAATGTAAAATCAAAATCTTCTAACTAATACTTTAGTTCTTTAAGTTATTTACTTGAAGACCAGAATCTGTTCTATATCAGAATCTGTTCTATATTTACTTGAAGATTTGCATTTTGTTAATAGTTTAACATTAAAAACTCTAAATTAACTACTTCTGTTCTATAAGTTATTTATTTGAAAATCACTATTTTGTTAATAGTTTCAAATTAAAGCTATAAACTAACTACTTTTGTTCTTTTAGTTTTTTACTTAAAGAACAGAAATTTGTAGACAATTTAAAATCGAGATCTTCAAACTAATACTTTAGTTCTTTAAGTTGTTTACTTGAAGATCAGAATTTTGTTAATAGTTTAAAATTGAAAACCCCAAAATAACTATTTTTGTTCTATAAGTTATTTACTTGAAGATCTGCATTTTGTTAATAGTTTAAAATTAAAAACTCTAAATTAACCACTTCTGTTCTATAAGTTATTTACTTGAAGATCAGAATATTGTTAATAGTTTAAAATTGAAAACCCTAAAATAATTACTTTTGTTCTATAAGTTATTTACTTGAAGATCTGCATTTTGTTATTAGTTTAAAATTAAAAACTCTAAATTAACTACTTCTGTTCTATAAGTTATTTACTTGAAAATCAGCATTTTGTTAATAGTTTAAAATTAAAAACTCTAAGTTAACTACTTCTGGTCTATAAGTTATTAATTTGAAAATCACTATTTTGTTAATAGTTTCAAATTAAAGCTATAAACTAACTACTTTTGTTCTTTTAGTTTTTTAATTAAAGAACAGAAATTTGTAGACAATTTAAAATCGAGATCTTCAAACTAATACTTTAGTTCTTTAAGTTATTTACTTGAAGATCAGAATTTTGTTAATAGTTTAAAATTGAAAACTCTAAAATAACTACTTTTGTTCTATAAGTTATTTAATAAATAATTAGAATTATTAGCTCTTGAAAATTTATATAAATATAATATCAGTAATGAGCTAAGTTAACAATAAGTCAAACTAATATTTATTTATTTATTGTTTGATTTATTGTTAACTTAGCTCATTACTGATATTATATTTATATAAGTTATTTACTTGTAGAACAGAATTTTGTAGCAATTTAAAATCAAAATCTTCTAACTAATACTTTAGTTCCTTAAGTTATGTACTTAATTAACTAATTAATAAATTAACTACTTCTGTTCTATAAGTTATTTACATGAAGATCAGAATTTTGTTAATAGTTTAAAATTGAAAACCCTAAAATAACTACTTTTGTTCTATAAGTTATTTACTTGAAGATCTGCATTTTGTTAATAGTTTAAAATTAAAAACTCTAAATTTACTACTTCTGTTCTATAAGTTATTTTCATGAAGATCAGAATTTTGTTAATAGTTTAAAATTGAAAACCCTAAAATAACTACTTTTGTTCTATAAGTTATTTACTTAAAGATCCGCATTTTGTTAATAGTTTAAAATTAAAAACTCTAAATTAACTACTTCTGTTCTATAAGTTAATTACTTGAAGATCAGAATACTGTTAATAGTTCAAAATTGAAAACTCTAAAATAACTACTTTTGTTCTATAAGTTATTTACTAGAAGAACAGAATTTTGTAGCAATGTAAAATCAAAATCTTCTAACTAATACTTTAGTTCTTTAAGTTATTTACTTGAAGACCAGAATCTGTTCTATATCAGAATCTGTTCTATATTTACTTGAAGATTTGCATTTTGTTAATAGTTTAACATTAAAAACTCTAAATTAACTACTTCTGTTCTATAAGTTATTTATTTGAAAATCACTATTTTGTTAATAGTTTCAAATTAAAGCTATAAACTAACTACTTTTGATCTTTTAGTTTTTTACTTAAAGAACAGAAATTTGTAGACAATTTAAAATCGAGATCTTCAAACTAATACTTTAGTTCTTTAAGTTATTTACTTGAAGATCAGAATTTTGTTAATAGTTTAAAATTGAAAACCCCAAAATAACTATTTTTGTTCTATAAGTTATTTACTTGAAGATCTGCATTTTGTTAATAGTTTAAAATTAAAAACTCTAAATTAACCACTTCTGTTCTATAAGTTATTTACTTGAAGATCAGAATATTGTTAATAGTTTAAAATTGAAAACCCTAAAATAATTACTTTTGTTCTATAAGTTATTTACTTGAAGATCTGCATTTTGTTATTAGTTTAAAATTAAAAACTCTAAATTAACTACTTCTGTTCTATAAGTTATTTACTTGAAAATCAGCATTTTGTTAATAGTTTAAAATTAAAAACTCTAAGTTAACTACTTCTGGTCTATAAGTTATTAATTTGAAAATCACTATTTTGTTAATAGTTTCAAATTAAAGCTATAAACTAACTACTTTTGTTCTTTTAGTTTTTTAATTAAAGAACAGAAATTTGTAGACAATTTAAAATCGAGATCTTCAAACTAATACTTTAGTTCTTTAAGTTATTTACTTGAAGATCAGAATTTTGTTAATAGTTTAAAATTGAAAACTCTAAAATAACTACTTTTGTTCTATAAGTTATTTAATAAATAATTAGAATTATTAGCTCTTGAAAATTTATATAAATATAATATCAGTAATGAGCTAAGTTAACAATAAGTCAAACTAATATTTATTTATTTATTGTTTGATTTATTGTTAACTTAGCTCATTACTGATATTATATTTATATAAGTTATTTACTTGTAGAACAGAATTTTGTAGCAATTTAAAATCAAAATCTTCTAACTAATACTTTAGTTCCTTAAGTTATGTACTTAATTAACTAATTAATAAATTAACTACTTCTGTTCTATAAGTTATTTACATGAAGATCAGAATTTTGTTAATAGTTTAAAATTGAAAACCCTAAAATAACTACTTTTGTTCTATAAGTTATTTACTTGAAGATCTGCATTTTGTTAATAGTTTAAAATTAAAAACTCTAAATTAACTACTTCTGTTCTATAAGTTATTTACATGAAGATCAGAATTTTGTTAATAGCTTAAAATTGAAAACCCTAAAATAACTGCTTTTGTTCTATAAGTTATTTACTTAAAGATCTGCATTTTGTTAAAAGTTTAAAATTACAAACTCTAAATTAACTACTTCTGTTCTATAAGTTAATTACTTGAAGATCAGAATACTGTTAATAGTTCAAAATTGAAAACTCTAAAATAACTACTTTTGTTCTTTTAGTTATTTACTTAAAGAACAGAAATTTGTAGACAATTTAAAATCGAAGTCTTCAAACTAATACTTTAGTTCTTTAAGTTATTTACTTGAAGATCAGAATTTTGTTAATAGTTTAAAATTGAAAACCCTAAAATAACTATTTTTGTTCTATAAGTTATTTACATGAAGATCAGAATCTTGTAGCAATGTAAAATCAAAATCTTCTTACTAATACTTTAGTTCTTTAAGTTATTTACTTGAAGATCAGAATTTTGCTAATAGTTTAAAATTAAAAACTCTAAATTAACTACTTCTGTTCTATAAGTTATTTACATGAAGATCAGAATTTTGTTAATAGTTTAAAATTGAAAACCCTAAAATAACTACTTTCGTTCTATAAGTTATTTACTTAAAGATCTGCATTTTGTTAATAGTTTAAAATTAAAAACTCTAAATTAACTTCTTCTGTTCTATAAGTTATTTACTTGAAGATCAGAATACTGTTAATAGTTTAAAATTGAAAACTCTAAAATAACTACTTTTGTTCTATAAGTTATTTACTTGGAACAGAATTTTGTAGCAATGTAAAATCAAAATCTTCTAACTAATACTTTAGTTCTTTAAGTTATTTAGTTGAAGATCAGAATTTTGCTAATAGTTTAAAATTAAAAACCCTAAAATAACTACTTTTGTTCTATAAGTTATTTACTTGAAGATCTGCATTTTGTTAATAGTTTAAAATTAAAAACTCTAAATTAACCACTTCTGTTCTATAAGTTATTTACTTGAAGATCAGAATATTGTTAATAGTTTAAAATTGAAAACCCTAAAATAATTACTTTTGTTCTATAAGTTATTTACTTGAAGATCTGCATTTTGTTAATAGTTTAAAATTAAAAACTCTAAGTTAACTACTTCTGGTCTATAAGTTATTAATTTCAAAATCACTATTTTGTTAATAGTTTCAAATTAAAGCTATAAACTAACTACTTTTGTTCTTTTAGTTTTTTAATTAAAGAACAGAAATTTGTAGACAATTTAAAATCGAGATCTTCAAACTAATACTTTAGTTCTTTAAGTTATTTACTTGAAGATCAGAATTTTGTTAATAGTTTAAAATTGAAAACTCTAAAATAACTACTTTTGTTCTATAAGTTATTTAATAAATAATTAGAATTATTAGCTCTTGAAAATTTATATAAATATAATATCAGTAATGAGCTAAGTTAACAATAAATCAAACTAATATTTATTTATTTATTGTTTGATTTATTGTTAACTTAGCTCATTACTGATATTATATTTATATAAGTTATTTACTTGAAGAACAGAATTTTGTAGCAATTTAAAATCAAAATCTTCTAACTAATACTTTAGTTCCTTAAGTTATTTACTTAATTAACTAATTAATAAATTAACTACTTCTGTTCTATAAGTTATTTACATGAAGATCAGAATTTTTTTAATAGTTTAAAATTGAAAACCCTAAAATAACTACTTTTGTTTTATAAGTTATTTACTTGAAGATCTGCATTTTGTTAATAGTTTAAAATTAAAAACTCTAAATTAACTACTTCTGTTCTATAAGTTATTTACATGAAGATCAGAATTTTGTTAATAGCTTAAAATTGAAAACCCTAAAATAACTGCTTTTGTTCTATAAGTTATTTACTTAAAGATCTGCATTTTGTTAAAAGTTTAAAATTAAAAACTCTAAATTAACTACTTCTGTTCTATAAGTTAATTACTTGAAGATCAGAATAGTGTTAATAGTTCAAAATTGAAAACTCTAAAATAACTACTTTTGTTCTTTTAGTTATTTACTTGAAGATCAGAATTTTGTTAATAGTTTAAAATTGAAAACCCTAAAATAACTATTTTTGTTCTATAAGTTATTTACATGAAGATCAGAATTTTGTAGCAATGTAAAATCAAAATCTTCTAACTAATACTTTAGTTCTTTAAGTTATTTACTTGAAGATCAGAATTTTGCTAATAGTTTAAAATTAAAAACTCTAAATTAACTACTTCTGTTCTATAAGTTATTTACATGAAGATCAGAATTTTGTTAATAGTTTAAAATTGAAAACCCTAAAATAACTACTTTCGTTCTATAAGTTATTTACTTAAAGATCTGCATTTTGTTAATAGTTTAAAATTAAAAACTCTAAATTAACTACTTCTGTTCTATAAGTTATTTACTTGAAGATCAGAATACTGTTAATAGTTTAAAATTGAAAACTCTAAAATAACTACTTTTGTTCTATAAGTTATTTACTTGGAACAGAATTTTGTAGCAATGTAAAATCAAAATCTTCTAACTAATACTTTAGTTCTTTAAGTTATTTAGTTGAAGATCAGAATTTTGCTAATAGTTTAAAATTAAAAACCCTAAAATAACTACTTTTGTTCTATAAGTTATTTACTTGAAGATCTGCTTTTTGTTAATAGTTTAAAATTAAAGCTATAATCTAACTACTTTTGTTCTTTTAGTTATTTACTTAAAGAACAGAAATTTGTAGACAATTTAAAATTGAAGTCTTCAAACTAATACTTTAGTTCTTTAAGTTATTTACTTGAAGATCAGAATTTTGTTAATAGTTTAAAATTGAAAACCCTAAAATAACTATTTTTGTTCTATAAGTTATTTACAAGAAGATCAGAATTTTGTAGCAATGTAAAATCAAAATCTTCTAACTAATACTTTAGTTCTTTAAGTTATTTACTTGAAGATCAGAATTTTGCTAATAGTTTAAAATTAAAAACTCTAAATTAACTACTTCTGTTCTATAAGTTATTTACATGAAGATCAGAATTTTGTTAATAGTTTAAAATTGAAAACCCTAAAATAACTACTTTCGTTCTATAAGTTATTTACTTAAAGATCTGCATTTTGTTAATAGTTTAAAATTAAAAACTCTAAATTAACTACTTCTGTTCTATAAGTTATTTACTTGAAGATCAGAATACTGTTAATAGTTTAAAATTGAAAACTCTAAAATAACTACTTTTGTTCTATAAGTTATTTACTTGGAACAGAATTTTGTAGCAATGTAAAATCAAAATCTTTTAACTAATACTTTAGTTCTTTAAGTTATTTAGTTGAAGATCAGAATTTTGCTAATAGTTTAAAATTAAAAACCCTAAAATAACTACTTTTGTTCTATAAGTTATTTACTTGAAGATATGCATTTTGTTAATAGTTTAAAATTAAAAACTCTAAATTAACCACTTCTGTTCTATAAGTTATTTACTTGAAGATCAGAATATTGTTAATAGTTTAAAATTGAAAACCCTAAAATAATTACTTTTGTTCTATAAGTTATTTACTTGAAGATCTGCATTTTGTTAATAGTTTAAAATTAAAAACTCTAAGTTAACTACTTCTGGTCTATAAGTTATTAATTTCAAAATCACTATTTTGTTAATAGTTTCAAATTAAAGCTATAAACTAACTACTTTTGTTCTTTTAGTTTTTTAATTAAAGAACAGAAATTTGTAGACAATTTAAAATCGAGATCTTCAAACTAATACTTTAGTTCTTTAAGTTATTTACTTGAAGATCAGAATTTTGTTAATAGTTTAAAATTGAAAACTCTAAAATAACTACTTTTGTTCTATAAGTTATTTAATAAATAATTAGAATTATTAGCTCTTGAAAATTTATATAAATATAATATCAGTAATGAGCTAAGTTAACAATAAATCAAACTAATATTTATTTATTTATTGTTTGATTTATTTTTAACTTAGCTCATTACTGATATTATATTTATATAAGTTATTTACTTGAAGAACAGAATTTTGTAGCAATTTAAAATCAAAATCTTCTAACTAATACTTTAGTTCCTTAAGTTATTTACTTAATTAACTAATTAATAAATTAACTACTTCTGTTCTATAAGTTATTTACATGAAGATCAGAATTTTGTTAATAGTTTAAAATTGAAAACCCTAAAATAACTACTTTTGTTTTATAAGTTATTTACTTGAAGATCTGCATTTTGTTAATAGTTTAAAATTAAAAACTCTAAATTAACTACTTCTGTTCTATAAGTTATTTACATGAAGATCAGAATTTTGTTAATAGCTTAAAATTGAAAACCCTAAAATAACTGCTTTTGTTCTATAAGTTATTTACTTAAAGATCTGCATTTTGTTAAAAGTTTAAAATTAAAAACTCTAAATTAACTACTTCTGTTCTATAAGTTAATTACTTGAAGATCAGAATACTGTTAATAGTTCAAAATTGAAAACTCTAAAATAACTACTTTTGTTCTTTTAGTTATTTACTTGAAGATCAGAATTTTGTTAATAGTTTAAAATTGAAAACCCTAAAATAACTATTTTTGTTCTATAAGTTATTTACATGAAGATCAGAATTTTGTAGCAATGTAAAATCAAAATCTTCTAAATAATACTTTAGTTCTTTAAGTTATTTACTTGAAGATCAGAATTTTGCTAATAGTTTAAAATTAAAAACTCTAAATTAACTACTTCTGTTCTATAAGTTATTTACATGAAGATCAGAATTTTGTTAATAGTTTAAAATTGAAAACCCTAAAATAACTACTTTCGTTCTATAAGTTATTTACTTAAAGATCTGCATTTTGTTAATAGTTTAAAATTAAAAACTCTAAATTAACTACTTCTGTTCTATAAGTTATTTACTTGAAGATCAGAATACTGTTAATAGTTTAAAATTGAAAACTCTAAAATAACTACTTTTGTTCTATAAGTTATTTACTTGGAACAGAATTTTGTAGCAATGTAAAATCAAAATCTTCTAACTAATACTTTAGTTCTTTAAGTTATTTAGTTGAAGATCAGAATTTTGCTAATAGTTTAAAATTAAAAACCCTAAAATAACTACTTTTGTTCTATAAGTTATTTACTTGAAGATCTGCTTTTTGTTAATAGTTTAAAATTAAAGCTATAATCTAACTACTTTTGTTCTTTTAGTTATTTACTTAAAGAACAGAAATTTGTAGACAATTTAAAATTGAAGTCTTCAAACTAATACTTTAGTTCTTTAAGTTATTTACTTGAAGATCAGAATTTTGTTAATAGTTTAAAATTGAAAACCCTAAAATAACTATTTTTGTTCTATAAGTTATTTACTTGAAGATCTGGATTTTGTTAATAGTTTAAAATTAAAAACTCTAAATTAACTACTTCAGTTCTATAAGTTATTTACTTGAAGATCAGAATGGTGTTAATAGTTTAAAATAGAAAACTCTAAAATAACTACTTTTGTTCTATAAGTTAATTACTTGAAGATCTGCATTTTGTTAATAGTTTAAAATTAAAAACTCTAAATTAACTACTTCTGTTCTATAAGTTATTAACTTGAAGATCAGAATACTGTTAATAGTTTAAAATTGAAAACTCTAAAATAACTACTTTTGTTTTATAAGTTATTTACTTGAAGAACAGAATTTTGTAGCAATGTAAAATCAAAATCTTCTAACTAATACTTTAGTTCTTTAAGTTATTTACTTGAGGATTAGAATTTTGCTAATAGTTTAAAATTGAAAACCCTAAAATAACTACTTTTGTTCTATAAGTTATTTACTTGATGATCTGCATTTTGTTAATAGTTTAAAATTAAAGCTATAATTTAACTACTTTTGTTCTTTTAGTTATTTACTTAAAGAACAGAAATTTGTAGACAATTTAAAATCGAAGTCTTCAAACTAATACTTTAGTTCTTTAAGTTATTTACTTGAAGATCAGAATTTTGTTAATAGTTTAAAATTGAAAACCCTAAAATTACTATTTTTGTTCTATAAGTTATTTACTTGAAGATCTGGATTTTGTTAATAGTTTAAAATTAAAAACTCTAAATTAACTACTTCTGTTCTATAAGTTATTTACTTGAAGATCAGAATGTTGTTAATAGTTTAAAACAGAAAACTCTAAAATAACTACTTTTGTTCTATAAGTTATTTACTTGAAGATCTGCATTTTGTTAATAGTTTAAAATTAAAAACTCTAATTTAACTACTTCTGTTCTATAAGTTATTTACATGAAGATCAGAATTTTGTTAATAGCTTAAAATTGAAAACCCTAAAATAACTGCTTTTGTTCTATAAGTTATTTACTTAAAGATCTGCATTTTGTTAAAAGTTTAAAATTAAAAACTCTAAATTAACTACTTCTGTTCTATAAGTTAATTACTTGAAGATCAGAATACTGTTAATAGTTCAAAATTAAAAACTCTAAAATAACTACTTTTGTTCTTTTAGTTATTTACTTGAAGATCAGAATTTTGTTAATAGTTTAAAATTGAAAACCCTAAAATAACTATTTTTGTTCTATAAGTTATTTACATGAAGATCAGAATTTTGTAGCAATGTAAAATCAAAATCTTCTAACTAATACTTTAGTTCTTTAAGTTATTTACTTGAAGATCAGAATTTTGCTAATAGTTTAAAATTAAAAACTCTAAATTAACTACTTCTGTTCTATAAGTTATTTACATGAAGATCAGAATTTTGTTAATAGTTTAAAATTGAAAACCCTAAAATAACTACTTTCGTTCTATAAGTTATTTACTTAAAGATCTGCATTTTGTTAATAGTTTAAAATTAAAAACTCTAAATTAACTACTTCTGTTCTATAAGTTATTTAGTTGAAGATCAGAATACTGTTAATAGTTTAAAATTGAAAACTCTAAAATAACTACTTTTGTTCTATAAGTTATTTACTTGGAACAGAATTTTGTAGCAATGTAAAATCAAAATCTTCTAACTAATACTTTAGTTCTTTAAGTTATTTAGTTGAAGATCAGAATTTTGCTAATAGTTTAAAATTAAAAACCCTAAAATAACTACTTTTGTTCTATAAGTTATTTACTTGAAGATCTGCTTTTTGTTAATAGTTTAAAATTAAAGCTATAATCTAACTACTTTTGTTCTTTTAGTTATTTACTTAAAGAACAGAAATTTGTAGACAATTTAAAATTGAAGTCTTCAAACTAATACTTTAGTTCTTTAAGTTATTTACTTGAAGATCAGAATTTTGTTAATAGTTTAAAATTGAAAACCCTAAAATAACTATTTTTGTTCTATAAGTTATTTACTTGAAGATCTGGATTTTGTTAATAGTTTAAAATTAAAAACTCTAAATTAACTACTTCAGTTCTATAAGTTATTTACTTGAAGATCAGAATGGTGTTAATAGTTTAAAATAGAAAACTCTAAAATAACTACTTTTGTTCTATAAGTTAATTACTTGAAGATCTGCATTTTGTTAATAGTTTAAAATTAAAAACTCTAAATTAACTACTTCTGTTCTATAAGTTATTAACTTGAAGATCAGAATACTGTTAATAGTTTAAAATTGAAAACTCTAAAATAACTACTTTTGTTTTATAAGTTATTTACTTGAAGAACAGAATTTTGTAGCAATGTAAAATCAAAATCTTCTAACTAATACTTTAGTTCTTTAAGTTATTTACTTGAGGATTAGAATTTTGCTAATAGTTTAAAATTGAAAACCCTAAAATAACTACTTTTGTTCTATAAGTTATTTACTTGAAGATCTGCATTTTGTTAATAGTTTAAAATTAAAAACTCTAAATTAACTACTTCTGTTCTATAAGTTATTTACATGAAGATCAGAATTTTGTTAATAGCTTAAAATTGAAAACCCTAAAATAACTGCTTTTGTTCTATAAGTTATTTACTTAAAGATCTGCATTTTGTTAAAAGTTTAAAATTAAAAACTCTAAATTAACTACTTCTGTTCTATAAGTTAATTACTTGAAGATCAGAATACTGTTAATAGTTCAAAATTGAAAACTCTAAAATAACTACTTTTGTTCTTTTAGTTATTTACTTGAAGATCAGAATTTTGTTAATAGTTTAAAATTGAAAACCCTAAAATAACTATGTTTGTTCTATAAGTTATTTACATGAAGATCAGAATTTTGTAGCAATGTAAAATCAAAATCTTCTAACTAATACTTTAGTTCTTCAAGTTATTTACTTGAAGATCAGAATTTTGCTAATAGTTTAAAATTAAAAACTCTAAATTAACTACTTCTGTTCTATAAGTTATTTACATGAAGATCAGAATTTTGTTAATAGTTTAAAATTGAAAACCCTAAAATAACTACTTTCGTTCTATAAGTTATTTACTTAAAGATCTGCATTTTGTTAATAGTTTAAAATTAAAAACTCTAAATTAACTACTTCTGTTCTATAAGTTATTTGCTTGAAGATCAGAATACTGTTAATAGTTTAAAATTGAAAACTCTAAAATAACTACTTTTGTTCTATAAGTTATTTACTTGGAACAGAATTTTGTAGCTATGTAAAATCAAAATCTTCTAACTAATACTTTAGTTCTTTAAGTTATTTAGTTGAAGATCAGAATTTTGCTAATAGTTTAAAATTAAAAACCCTAAAATAACTACTTTTGTTCTATAAGTTATTTACTTGAAGATCTGCTTTTTGTTAATAGTTTAAAATTAAAGCTATAATCTAACTACTTTTGTTCTTTTAGTTATTTACTTAAAGAACAGAAATTTGTAGACAATTTAAAATTGAAGTCTTCAAACTAATACTTTAGTTCTTTAAGTTATTTACTTGAAGATCAGAATTTTGTTAATAGTTTAAAATTGAAAACCCTAAAATAACTATTTTTGTTCTATAAGTTATTTACTTGAAGATCTGGATTTTGTTAATAGTTTAAAATTAAAAACTCTAAATTAACTACTTCTGTTCTATAAGTTATTTACTTGAAGATCAGAATGGTGTTAATAGTTTAAAATAGAAAACTCTAAAATAACTACTTTTGTTCTATAAGTTAATTACTTGAAGATCTGCATTTTGTTAATAGTTTAAAATTAAAAACTCTAAATTAACTACTTCTGTTCTATAAGTTATTTACATGAAGATCAGAATATTGTTAATAGTTTAAAATTGATAACTCGAAAATAACTACTTTTGTTCTATAAGTTATTTACTTGCAGATCTGCATTTTGTTAATAGTTTAAAATTAAAAACTCTAAATTAACTACTTCTGTTCTATAAGTTATTTACATGAAGATCAGTATTTTGTTAATAGTTTAAAATTGAAAACCCTAAAATAACTACTTTTGTTCTATAAGTTATTTACTTGAAGATCTGCATTTTGTTAATAGTTTTAAATTAAAAACTCTAAATTAACTACTTCTGTTCTATAAGTTATTTACTTGAAGATCAGAATATTGTTAATAGTTTAAAATTGAAAACTCTAAAATAACTACTTTTGTTCTATAAGTTATTTACTTGTAGAACAGAATTTTGTAGCAATTTAAAATCAAAATCTTCTAACTAATACTTTAGTTCCTTAAGTTATTTACTTGAAGATCAGAATTTTGTTAATAGTTTAAAATTGAAAACCCTAAAATAACTACTTTTGTTCTATAAGTTATTTACATGAAGATCAGTATTTTGTTAATATTTTAAAATTGAAAACTCTAAAATAACTACTTTTGTTCTATAAGTTATTTACTTGTAGAACAGAATTTTGTAGCAATTTAAAATCAAAATCTTCTAACTAATACTTTAGTTCCTTAAGTTATTTACTTGAAGATCAGAATTTTGTTAATAGTTTAAAATTGAAAACCCTAAAATAACTACTTTTGTTCTATAAGTTATTTACTTGAAGATCAGAATATTGTTAATAGTTTAAAATTGAAAACTCTAAAATAACTACTTTTGTTCTATAAGTTATTTACTTGTAGAACAGAATTTTGTAGCAATTTAAAATCAAAATCTTCTAACTAATACTTTAGTTCCTTAAGTTATTTACTTGAAGATCAGAATTTTGTTAATAGTTTAAAATTGAAAACCCTAAAATAACTACTTTTGTTCTATAGGTTATTTACTTGAAGAACAGAATTTTGTAGCAATGTAAAGTCAAAATGTTCTAACTAATACTTTAGTTCTTTAAGTTATTTTCTTGAAGATCAGAATTTTGTTAATAGTTTAAAATTGAAAACCCTAAAATAACTACTTTTGTTCTATAAGTTATTTACATGAAGATCAGTATTTTGTTAATATTTTAAAATTGAAAACCCTAAAATAACTACTTTTGTTCTATAAGTTATTTACTTGTAGAACAGAATTTTGTAGCAATTTAAAATCAAAATCTTCTAACTAATACTTTAGTTCCTTAAGTTATTTACTTGAAGATCTGCATTTTGTTAATAGTTTAAAATTAAAAACTCTAAATTAACTACTTCTGTTCTATAAGTTAATTACATGAAGATCAGAATTTTGTTAATAGTTTAAAATTGAAAACTCTAAAATAACTACTTTTGTTCTATAATTTATTTACTTGAAGAACAGAATTTTGTAGCAATTTAAAATCAAAATCTTTTGACTAATACTTTAGTTCCTTAAGTTATTTACTTGAAGATCAGAATTTTGTTAATAGATTAAAATTGAAAACCCTAAAATAACTACTTTTGTTCTATAAGTTATTTACTTGAAGATTTGCATTTTGTTAATAGTTTAACATTAAAAACTCTAAATTAACTACTTCTGTTCTATAAGTTATTTACTTGAAGATCAGAATGATGTTAATAGTTTAAAATTGAAAACTCTAAAATAACTACTTTTGTTCTATAAGTTATTTACTTGAAGAACAGAATTTTGTAGCAATTTAAAATCAAAATCTTCTAACTAACACTTTAGTTCCTTAAGTTATTTACTTGAAGATCAGAATTTTGTTAATAGTTTAAAATTGAAAACCCTAAAATAACTACTTTTGTTCTATAAGTTATTTACTTGAAGATCTGCATTTTGTTAATAGTTTAAAATTAAAAACTCTAAATTAACTACTTCTGTTCTATAAGTTATTTACATGAAGATCAGAATATTGTTAATAGTTTAAAATTGATAACTCGAAAATAACTACTTTTGTTCTATAAGTTATTTACTTGCAGATCTGCATTTTGTTAATAGTTTAAAATTAAAAACTCTAAATTAACTACTTCTGTTCTATAAGTTATTTACATGAAGATCAGTATTTTGTTAATAGTTTAAAATTGAAAACCCTAAAATAACTACTTTTGTTCTATAAGTTATTTACTTGAAGATCTGCATTTTGTTAATAGTTTTAAATTAAAAACTCTAAATTAACTACTTCTGTTCTATAAGTTATTTACTTGAAGATCAGAATATTGTTAATAGTTTAAAATTGAAAACTCTAAAATAACTACTTTTGTTCTATAAGTTATTTACTTGTAGAACAGAATTTTGTAGCAATTTAAAATCAAAATCTTCTAACTAATACTTTAGTTCCTTAAGTTATTTACTTGAAGATCAGAATTTTGTTAATAGTTTAAAATTGAAAACCCTAAAATAACTACTTTTGTTCTATAAGTTATTTACATGAAGATCAGTATTTTGTTAATATTTTAAAATTGAAAACTCTAAAATAACTACTTTTGTTCTATAAGTTATTTACTTGTAGAACAGAATTTTGTAGCAATTTAAAATCAAAATCTTCTAACTAATACTTTAGTTCCTTAAGTTATTTACTTGAAGATCAGAATTTTGTTAATAGTTTAAAATTGAAAACCCTAAAATAACTACTTTTGTTCTATAAGTTATTTACATGAAGATCAGTATTTTGTTAATATTTTAAAATTGAAAACCCTAAAATAACGACTTTTGTTCTATAAGTTATTTACTTGAAGATTTGCATTTTGTTAATAGTTTAACATTAAAAACTCAAAATTAACTACTTCTGCTCTATAAGTTATTTACTTGAAGATCAGAATGATGTTAATAGTTTAAAATTGAAAACTCTAAAATAACTACTTTTGTTCTATAAGTTATTTACTTGAAGAACATAATTTTGTAGCAATTTAAAATCAAAATCTTCTAACTAACACTTTAGTTCCTTAAGTTATTTACTTGAAGATCAGAATTTTGTTAATAGTTTAAAATTGAAAACCCTAAAATAACTACTTTTGTTCTATAAGTTATTTACATGAAGATCAGTATTTTGTTAATTTTTTAAAATTGAAAACCCTAAAATAACTACTTTTGTTCTATAAGTTATTTACTTGTAGAACAGAATTTTGTAGCAATTTAAAATCAAAATCTTCTAACTAATACTTTAGTTCCTTAAGTTATTTACTTGAAGATCTGCATTTTGTTAATAGTTTAAAATTAAAAACTCTAAATTAACTACTTCTGTTCTATAAGTTAATTACATGAAGATCAGAATTTTGTTAATAGTTTAAAATTGAAAACTCTAAAATAACTACTTTTGTTCTATAATTTATTTACTTGAAGAACAGAATTTTGTAGCAATTTAAAATCAAAATCTTCTGACTAATACTTTAGTTCCTTAAGTTATTTACTTGAAGATCAGAATTTTATTAATAGATTAAAATTGAAAACCCTAAAATAACTACTTTTGTTCTATAAGTTATTTACTTGAAGATTTGCATTTTGTTAATAGTTTAACATTAAAAACTCTAAATTAACTACTTCTGTTCTATAAGTTATTTACTTGAAGATCAGAATGATGTTAATAGTTTAAAATTGAAAACTCTAAAATAACTACTTTTGTTCCATAAGTTATTTACTTGAAGAACAGAATTTTGTAGCAATTTAAAATCAAAATCTTCTAACTAACACTTTAGTTCCTTAAGTTATTTACTTGAAGATCTGCATTTTGTTAATAGTTTAAAATTAAAAACTCTAAATTAACTACTTCTGTTCTATAAGTTAATTACATGAAGATCAGAATATTGTTAATAGTTTAAAATTGATAACTCGAAAATAACTACAAGTTCTATAAGTTCTATAAGTTATTTACTTGAAGATCTGCATTTTGTTAATAGTTTAAAATTAAAAACTCTAAATTAACTACTTCTGTTCTATAAGTTATTTACATGAAGATCAGAATATTGTTAATAGTTTAAAATTGATAACTCGAAAATAACTACTTTTGTTCTATAAGTTATTTACTTGCAGATCTGCATTTTGTTAATAGTTTAAAATTAAAAACTCTAAATTAACTACTTCTGTTCTATAAGTTATTTACATGAAGATCAGTATTTTGTTAATAGTTTAAAATTGAAAACCCTAAAATAACTACTTTTGTTCTATAAGTTATTTACTTGAAGATCTGCATTTTGTTAATAGTTTTAAATTAAAAACTCTAAATTAACTACTTCTGTTCTATAAGTTATTTACTTGAAGATCAGAATATTGTTAATAGTTTAAAATTGAAAACTCTAAAATAACTACTTTTGTTCTATAAGTTATTTACTTGTAGAACAGAATTTTGTAGCAATTTAAAATCAAAATCTTCTAACTAATACTTTAGTTCCTTAAGTTATTTACTTGAAGATCAGAATTTTGTTAATAGTTTAAAATTGAAAACCCTAAAATAACTACTTTTGTTCTATAAGTTATTTACATGAAGATCAGTATTTTGTTAATATTTTAAAATTGAAAACTCTAAAATAACTACTTTTGTTCTATAAGTTATTTACTTGTAGAACAGAATTTTGTAGCAATTTAAAATCAAAATCTTCTAACTAATACTTTAGTTCCTTAAGTTATTTACTTGAAGATCAGAATTTTGTTAATAGTTTAAAATTGAAAACCCTAAAATAACTACTTTTGTTCTATAAGTTATTTACATGAAGATCAGTATTTTGTTAATATTTTAAAATTGAAAACCCTAAAATAACGACTTTTGTTCTATAAGTTCTTTGGTGTTTAGTAGAAGGAACTTAAGTCAAAAAACGTAATTTTTCAGGAATGATAATCTAAGTTTACAATTTAATATTATCAAAACGTTAAAGAATGTTGGAACTTTTTTTCATGCATTAATTAATTAAATGTTACATCTAACAAGTGACATCAGATGAAGTTGGAATTATCACTGCTTATCAGTTTTTTTTGTGGCTTAAGCTTTTAGTACTTTATTATTATTTCAATGTTGCAATCATATAAACTTAAGTCAATAAAAATTTTCAAAAAGTACAAACAGCATGAAAGAAAATCTTTATTTTATCATTAATTCCAGTGCATAACATAAATAGACAAATTAAATTTTATAAATCAATAATATCTCTCAAATCTGGATCTTCGGCAGGCTCATCGTCGGTTGTTAAATTGTTATAAAAATCATGAAATACCGGAGGTATTAGTGATAAAAGATCTAATAAATTTGCTTTTTTTTTTTTGAAATGCTTATCGGTACAAAATAGCTCTTTTTCAAAGAGATTTTCAAATTTCCGTTTTTCTTTCTTAAGAAACTTACTTGTTTAACTTTTTCATCTGCAGCTAAACTAGTTTTGTAAAAGACTTGCCCTTTCACTGCTTTGCTTTATTGGATCCAACAAACGTTGTGAATTTTAAATTGGTCACCATCTTTATTTTTCTTTCTGTTCACCAGTACGTTAGTTACGAAATTAGCAAAATTGAAGATTTCTTCTTGGGTCATTTCCTTCACTTGAAATTGTTTTTTTTTCTTACATTTCTTACCAGCTGGTACCAATCGTGCGGATGAAAAATTGGTGTTTTCATTTTTTTCTTTTTCTTCTCGATGATAGAATGATCAACGTCACATTCCATGTGTGTATGTCCGGGCTCTAAGAACTTATGGTTAATTATTTCTAAATTTGGACAATCCACAATCGCTTTAAGGAACATTGCACACACGTGACTATTTTTATTTTGGCCTTGGCAGGTATCTGAGTAAAATGTAACTTGTTTAACGTTACTTGGTAATTGTAGCAAATGTTGATACAAGTAAGAAGCGATTTCGTTTGCCCCCGTCTAGCTATCGCTTCATGCCACATACAATTTGTGGAGTTTCCATTGCTGTTGTCGTGTATGGTCAAATTAAATGTCTATAAGTTGCCAGACATTGCTGCAAGTAACACCTTTTCTCATCATCTCCAATAGCTTCAATCTTGTCCATTCTCTGCGATTCGTACGCCAAATCAGCTCTTTCGTGATGATGTTACAATTTATTTCCTAATTGTTCTCTATCTTGGAAATCAGCTACCTATGAAGTACTTGACTTAAGTTTATTATATTTTTTACATTATTGAAAGTACAAATAACATAAGTCGACTTAAGTCTATAAGATTTCAAATTTAGTTTCTGCTTGTATGATATTAAGAACATAAGATGACTTAAGTTCTTATGCAATTCGAAAAAATTAAATTTGCAACTAAGTTCTTAAGATTTACATCACCTAATGTTTATACGAAACAATTGACTTATGTTCTTTATACGAATCGATAGAACAAAAAATTAGAAATCCAAAACTATAAAAAACTAAAAATCGTAAAATTCTGACTTAAGTTCCTTCTACTAAACACCAAAGAACTTATAGAACAAAAATAGTTATTTTAGGGTTTTCAATTTTAAACTATTAACAAAATTCTGATCTTCAAGTAAATAACTTAAAGAACTAAAGTATTAGTTTGAAGATCTCGATTTTAAATTGTCTACAAATTTCTGTTCTTTAAGTAAAAAACTAAAAGAACAAAAGTAGTTAGTTTATAGCTTTAATTTGAAACTATTAACAAAATAGTGATTTTCAAATAAATAACTTATAGAACAGAAGTAGTTAATTTAGAGTTTTTAATGTTAAACTATTAACAAAATGCAAATCTTCAAGTAAATATAGAACAGATTCTGATATAGAACAGATTCTGGTCTTCAAGTAAAGAACTTAAAGAACTAAAGTATTAGTTTGAAGACTTCGATTTTAAATTGTCTACAATTTTCTGTTCTTTAAGTAAATAACTAAAAGAACAAAAGTAGTTAGATTATAGCTTTAATTTTAAACTATTAACAAAATGCAGATCTTCAAGTAAATAACTTATAGAACAAAAGTAGTTATTTTAGGGTTTTCAATTTTAAACTATTAGCAAAATTCTGATCTTCAAGTAAATAACTTAAAGAACTAAAGTATTAGTAAGAAGATTTTGATTTTACATTGCTACAAAATTCTGTTCTTCAAGTAAATAACTTATAGAACAAAAGTAGTTATTTTAGAGTTTTCAATTTTAAACTATTAACAGTATTCTGATCTTCAAGTATATAACTTATAGAACAGAAGTAGTTAAATTAGAGTTTTTAATTTTAAACTATTAACAAAATGCAGATCTTTAAGTAAATAACTTATAGAACAAAAGTAGTTATTTTAGGGTTTTCAATTTTAAACTATTAACAAAATTCTGATATTCATGTAAATAACTTATAGAACAGAAGTAGTTAATTTAGAATTTTTAATTTTAAACTATTAACAAAATGCAGATCTTCAAGTAAATAACTTATAGAACAAAAGTAGTTATTTTAGGGTTTTCAATTTTAAACTATTAACAAAATTCTGATCTTCATGTAAATAACTTATAGAACAGAAGTAGTTAATTTAGAGTTTTTAATTTTAAGCTATTAACTAAATTCTGATCTTCAAGTAAATAACTTAAGGAACTAAAGTATTAGTTAGAAGATTTTGATTTTAAATTGCTACAAAATTCTGTTCTTCAAGTAAATAACTTATAGAACAAAAGTAGTTATTTTAGAGTTTTCAATTTTAAACTATTAACAAAATTCTGATCTTCAATTAAATAACTTAAAGAACTAAAGTATTAGTTTAAAGATCTGGATTTTAAATTGTCTACACATTTCTGTTCTTTAAGTAAAACACTAAAAGAACAAAAGTAGTTAGTTTATAGCTTTAATTTGAAACTATTAACAAAATAGTGATTTTCAAATAAATAACTTATAGACCAGAAGTAGTTAACTTAGAGTTTTTAATTTTAAACTATTAACAAAATGCTGATTTTCAAGTAAATAACTTATAGAACAGAAGTAGTTAATTTAGAGTTTTTAATTTTAAACTAATAACAAAATGCAGATCTTCAAGTAAATAACTTATAGAACAAAAGTAATTATTTTAGGGTTTTCAATTTTAAACTATTAACAATATTCTGATCTTCAAGTAAATAACTTATAGAACAGAAGTGGTTAATTTAGAGTTTTTAATTTTAAACTATTAACAAAATGCAGATCTTCAAGTAAATAACTTATAGAACAAAAATAGTTATTTTAGGGTTTTCAATTTTAAACTATTAACAAAATTCTGATCTTCAAGTAAATAACTTAAAGAACTAAAGTATTAGTTTGAAGATCTCGATTTTAAATTGTCTACAAATTTCTGTTCTTTAAGTAAAAAACTAAAAGAACAAAAGTAGTTAGTTTATAGCTTTAATTTGAAACTATTAACAAAATAGTGATTTTCAAATAAATAACTTATAGAACAGAAGTAGTTAATTTAGAGTTTTTAATGTTAAACTATTAACAAAATGCAAATCTTCAAGTAAATATAGAACAGATTCTGATATAGAACAGATTCTGGTCTTCAAGTAAATAACTTAAAGAACTAAAGTATTAGTTTGAAGACTTCGATTTTAAATTGTCTACAATTTTCTGTTCTTTAAGTAAATAACTAAAAGAACAAAAGTAGTTAGATTATAGCTTTAATTTTAAACTATTAACAAAATGCAGATCTTCAAGTAAATAACTTATAGAACAAAAGTAGTTATTTTAGGGTTTTCAATTTTAAACTATTAGCAAAATTCTGATCTTCAAGTAAATAACTAAAAGAACTAAAGTATTAGTAAGAAGATTTTGATTTTACATTGCTACAAAATTCTGTTCTTCAAGTAAATAACTTATAGAACAAAAGTAGTTATTTTAGAGTTTTCAATTTTAAACTATTAACAGTATTCTCATCTTCAAGTATATAACTTATAGAACAGAAGTAGTTAAATTAGAGTTTTTAATTTTAAACTATTAACAAAATGCAGATCTTTAAGTAAATAACTTATAGAACAAAAGTAGTTATTTTAGGGTTTTCAATTTTAAACTATTAACAAAATTCTGATATTCATGTAAATAACTTATAGAACAGAAGTAGTTAATTTAGAATTTTTAATTTTAAACTATTAACAAAATGCAGATCTTCAAGTAAATAACTTATAGAACAAAAGTAGTTATTTTAGGGTTTTCAATTTTAAACTATTAACAAAATTCTGATCTTCATGTAAATAACTTATAGAACAGAAGTAGTTAATTTAGAGTTTTTAATTTTAAGCTATTAACTAAATTCTGATCTTCAAGTAAATAACTTAAGGAACTAAAGTATTAGTTAGAAGATTTTGATTTTAAATTGCTACAAAATTCTGTTCTTCAAGTAAATAACTTATAGAACAAAAGTAGTTATTTTAGAGTTTTCAATTTTAAACTATTAACAAAATTCTGATCTTCAATTAAATAACTTAAAGAACTAAAGTATTAGTTTAAAGATCTGGATTTTAAATTGTCTACACATTTCTGTTCTTTAAGTAAAACACTAAAAGAACAAAAGTAGTTAGTTTATAGCTTTAATTTGAAACTATTAACAAAATAGTGATTTTCAAACAAATAACTTATAGACCAGAAGTAGTTAACTTAGAGTTTTTCATTTTAAACTATTAACAAAATGCTGATTTTCAAGTAAATAACTTATAGAACAGAAGTAGTTAATTTAGAGTTTTTAATTTTAAACTAATAACAAAATGCAGATCTTCAAGTAAATAACTTATAGAACAAAAGTAATTATTTTAGGGTTTTCAATTTTAAACTATTAACAATATTCTGATCTTCAAGTAAATAAATTATAGAACAGGAGTGGTTAATTTAGAGTTTTTAATTTTAAACTATTAACAAAATGCAGATCTTCAAGTAAATAAATTATAGAACAAAAATAGTTATTTTAGGGTTTTTAATGTTAAACTATTAACAAAATTCTGATCTTCAAGTAAATAACTTAAAGAACTAAAGTATTAGTTTGAAGATCTCGATTTTAAATTGTCTACAAATTTCTGTTCTTTAAATAAAAAACTAAAAGAACAAAAGTAGTTAGTTTATAGCTTTAATTTGAAACTATTAACAAAATAGTGATTTTCAAATAAATAACTTATAGAACAGAAGTAGTTTATTTAGAGTTTTTAATGTTAAACTATTAACAAAATGCAAATCTTCAAGTAAATAACTTATAGAACAAATGTAGGTATTTTAGGGTTTTCAATTTTAAACTATTAAAAAAATTCTGATCTTCAAGTAAATAACTTATAGAACAGAAGTAGTTAATTTAGAGTTTTTAATTTTAAACTATTAACAAAATGCAGATCTTCAAGTAAATAACTTATAGAACAAAAGTAGTTATTTTAGAGTTTTCTATTTTAAACTATTAACAACATTCTGATCTTCAAGTAAATAACTTATAGAACAGAAGTAGTTAATTTAGAGTTTTTAATTTTAAACTATTAACAAAATCCAGATCTTCAAGTAAATAACTTATAGAACAAAAATAGTAATTTTAGGGTTTTCAATTTTAAACTATTAACAAAATTCTGATCTTCAAGTAAATAACTTAAAGAACTAAAGTATTAGTTTGAAGACTTCGATTTTAATTTGTCTACAAATTTCTGTTCTTTAAGTAAATAACTAAAAGAACAAAAGTAGTTAGATTATAGCTTTAATTTTAAACTATTAACAAAATGCAGATCTTCAAGTAAATAACTTATAGAACAAAAGTAGTTATTTTAGGGTTTTCAATTTTAAACTATTAGCAAAATTCTAATCCTCAAGTAAATAACTTAAAGAACTAAAGTATTAGTTAGAAGATTTTGATTTTACATTGCTACAAAATTCTGTTCTTCAAGTAAATAACTTATAAAACAAAAGTAGTTATTTTAGAGTTTTCAATTTTAAACTATTAACAGTATTCTGATCTTCAAGTAAATAACTTATAGAACAGAAGTAGTTAATTTAGAGTTTTTAATTTTAAACTATTAACAAAATGCAGATCTTCAAGTAATTAACTTATAGAACAAAAGTAGTTATTTTAGAGTTTTCTATTTTAAACTATTAACACCATTCTGATCTTCAAGTAAATAACTTATAGAACAGAAGTAGTTAATTTAGAGTTTTTAATTTTAAACTATTAACAAAATCCAGATCTTCAAGTAAATAACTTATAGAACAAAAATAGTTATTTTAGGGTTTTCAATTTTAAACTATTAACAAAATTCTGATCTTCAAGTAAATAACTTAAAGAACTAAAGTATTAGTTTGAAGACTTCAATTTTAAATTGTCTACAAATCTCTATTCTTTAAGTAAATAACTAAAAGAACAAAAGTAGTTAGATTATAGCTTTAATTTTAAACTATTAACAAAAAGCAGATCTTCAAGTAAATAACTTATAGAACAAAAGTAGTTATTTTAGGGTTTTTAATTTTAAACTATTAGCAAAATTCTGATCTTCAAGTAAATAACTTAAAGAACTAAAGTATTAGTTAGAAGATTTTGATTTTACATTGCTACAAAATTCTGTTCTTCAAGTAAATAACTTATAGAACAAAAGTAGTTATTTTAGAGTTTTCAATTTTAAACTATTAACAGTATTCTGATCTTCAAGTAAATAACTTATAGAACAGAAGTAGTTAATTTAGAGTTTTTAATTTTAAACTATTAACAAAATGCAGATCTTTAAGTAAATAACTTATAGAACGAAAGTAGTTATTTTAGGGTTTTCAATTTTAAACTATTAACAAAATTCTGATCTTCATGTAAATAACTTATAGAACAGAAGTAGTTAATTTAGAGTTTTCAATTTTAAACTATTAACAAAATGCAGATCTTCAAGTAAATAACTTATAGAACAAAAGTAGTTATTTTAGGGTTTTCAATTTTAAACTATTGACAAAATTCTGATCTTCATGTAAATAACTTATAGAACAGAAGTAGTTAATTTAGAGTTTTTAATTTTAAGCTATTAACAAAATTCTGATCTTCAAGTAAATAACTTAAGGAACTAAAGTATTAGTTAGAAGATTTTGATTTTAAATTGCTACAAAATTCTGTTCTTCAAGTAAATAACTTATAGAACAAAAGTAGTTATTTTAGAGTTTTCAATTTTAAACTATTAACAAAATTCTGATCTTCAAGTAAATAACTTAAAGAACTAAAGTATTAGTTTGAAGATCTCGATTTTAAATTGTCTACAAATTTCTGTTCTTTAAGTAAAAAACTAAAAGAACAAAAGTAGTTAGTTTATAGCTTTAATTTGAAACTATTAACAAAATAGTGATTTTCAAATAAATAACTTATAGACCAGAAGTAGTTAACTTAGAGTTTTTAATTTTAAACTATTAACAAAATGCTGATTTTCAAGTAAATAACTTATAGAACAGAAGTATTTAATTTAAAGTTTTTAATTTTAAACTAATAACAAAATGCAGATCTTCAAGTAAATAACTTATAGAACAAAAGTAATTATTTTAGGGTTTTCAATTTTAAACTATTAACAATATTCTGATCTTCAAGTAAATAACTTATAGAACAGAAGTGGTTAATTTAGAGTTTTTAATTTTAAACTAATAACAAAATGCAGATCTTCAAGTAAATAACTTATAGAACATAAATAGTTATTTTAGGGTTTTCAATTTTAAACTATTAACAAAATTCTGATCTTCAAGTAAATAACTTAAAGAACTAAAGTATTAGTTTGAAGATCTCGATTTTAAATTGTCTACAAATTTCTGTTCTTTAAGTAAAAAACTAAAAGAACAAAAGTAGTTAGTTTATAGCTTTAATTTGAAACTATTAACAAAATATTGATTTTCAAATAAATAACTTATAGAACAGAAGTAGTTAATTTAGAGTTTTTAATGTTAAACTATTAACAAAAAGCAGATCTTCAAGTAAATAACTTATAGAAGAAAAGTAGGTATTTTAGGGTTTTCAATTTTAAACTAATAACAAAATTCTGATCTTCAAGTAAATAACTTATAGAACAGAAGTAGTTAATTTAGAGTTTTTAATTTTAAACTATTAACAAAATGCAGATCTTCAAGTAAATAACTTATAGTACAAAAGTAGTTATTTTAGAGTTTTCTATTTTAAACTATTAACAAAATTCTGATCTTCAAGTAAATAACTTAAAGAACTAAAGTATTAGTTAGAAGATTTTGATTTTACATTGCTACAAAATTCTGTTCTTCAAGTAAATAACTTATAGAACAGAAGTAGTTAATTTAGAGTTTTTAATTTTAAGCTATTAACAAAATTCTGATCTTCATGTAAATAACTTATAGAACAGAAGTAGTTAATTTAGAGTTTTTAATTTTAAGCTATTAACAAAATTCTGATCTTCAAGTAAATAACTTAAAGAACTAAAGTATTAGTTAGAAGATTTTGATTTTAAATTGTCTACAAATTTCTGTTCTTTAAGTAAATAACTAAAAGAACAAAAGTAGTTAGATTATAGCTTTAATTTTAAACTATTAACAAAATGCAGATCTTCAAGTAAATAACTTATAGAACAAAAATAGTTATTTTAGGGTTTTCAATTTTAAACTATTAGCAAAATTCTAATCTTCAAGTAAATAACTTAAAGAACTAAAGTATTAGTTAGAAGATTTTGATTTTACATTGCTACAAAATTCTGTTCTTCAAGTAAATAACTTGTAGAACAAAAGTAGTTATTTTAGGATTTTCAATTTTAAACTATTAACAAAATTCTGATCTTCATGTAAATAACTTATAGAACAGAAGTAGTTAATTTAGAGTTTTTAATTTTAAGCTATTAACAAAATTCTGATCTTCAAGTAAATAACTTAAGGAACTAAAGTATTAGTTAGAAGATTTTGATTTCAAATTGCTACAAAATTCTGTTCTTCAAGTAAATAACTTATAGAACAAAAGTAGTTATTTTAGAGTTTTCAATTTTAAACTATTAACAACATTCTGATCTTCAAGTAAATAACTTATAGAACAGAAGTAGTTAATTTAGAGTTTTTAATTTTAAACTATTAACAAAATGCAGATCTTCAAGTAAATAACTTAAAGAACAAAAGTAGTTAGTTTATAGCTTTAATTTGAAACTATTAACAAAATAGTGATTTTCAAATAAATAACTTATAGAACAGAAGTAGTTAATTTAGAGTTTTTAATGTTAAACTATTAACAAAATGCAAATCTTCAAGTAAATAACTTATAGAACAAAAGTAGGTATTTTAGGGTTTTCAATTTTAAACTATTAACAAAATTCTGATCTTCAAGTAAATAACTTATAGAACAGAAGTAGTTAATTTAGAGTTTTTAATTTTAAACTATTAACAAAATGCAGATCTTCAAGTAAATAACTTATAGAACAAAAGTAGTTATTTTAGAGTTTTCTATTTTAAACTATTAACAACATTCTGATCCTTAAGTAAATAACTTATAGAACAGAAGTAGTTAATTTAGAGTTTTTAATTTTAAACTATTAACAAAATGCAGATCTTCAAGTAAATAACTTATAGAACAAAAATAGTTATTTTAGGGTTTTCAATTTTAAACTATTAACAAAATCTGATCTTCAAGTAATTAACTTAAAGAACTAAAGTATTAGTTTGAAGATCTCGATTTTAAATTGTCTACAAATTACTGTTCTTTAAGTAAAAAACTAAAAGAACAAAAGTAGTTAGTTTATAGCTTTAATTTGAAACTATTAACAAAATAGTGATTTTCAAATAAATAACTTATAGAACAGAAGTAGTTAATTTAGAGTTTTTAATGTTAAACTATTAACAAAATGCAAATCTTCAAGTAAATAACTTTTAGAACAAAAGTAGTTATTTTAGGGTTTTCAAATTTAAACTATTAACAAAATGCTGATCTTCATGTAAATAACTTAAAGAACAGAAGTAGTTAATTTAGAGTTTTTAATTTTAAACTATTAACAAAATCCAGATCTTCAAGTAAATAACTTATAGAACAAACGTAGTTATTTTAGTATTTTCAATTTTGAACTATTAACAAAATTCTGATCTTCAAGTAAATAACTTAAAGAACTAAAGTATTAGTTTGAAGATTTTGATTTTAAATTGTCTACATATTTATGTTCTTTAAGTAAATACCTAAAAGAACAAAAGTAGTTAGAGTATAGCTTTAATTTTAAACTATTAACAAAATGCAGATCTTCAAGTAAATAACTTATAGAACAAAAGTAGTTATTTTAGGGTTTTCAATTTTAATCTATTAGCAAAATTCTGATCTTCAAGTAAATAACTTAAAGAACTAAAGTATTAGTTAGAAGATTTTAATTTTAAATTGCTACAAAATTCTGTTCTTCAAGTAAATAACTTATAGAACAAAAGTAGTTATTTTAGAGTTTTCAATTTTAAACTATTGACAACATTCTGATCTTCAAGTGAATAACTTAAAGAACTAAAGTATTAGTTAGAAGATTTTGATTTTAAATTGCTACAAAATTCTGTTCTTCAAGTAAATAACTTATAGAACAAAAGTAGCTATTTTAGAGTTTTCAATTTTAAACTATTAACAAAATTCTGATCTTCAAGTAAATAACTTATAGAACAGAAGTAGTTAATTTAGAGTTTTTAATTTTAAACTATTAACTAAATGCAGATCTTCAAGTAAGTAACTTACAGAACAAAAGTTGTTATTTTAGGGTTTTCAATTTTAAACTATTAACAAAATTCTGATCTTTAAGTAAATAACTTAAGGAACTCAAGTATTAGTTAGAAGATTTTAATTTTATTTTGCTACAAAATTCTGATCTTCAAGTAAATAACTTATAGAACAAAAGTAGCTATTTTAGAGTTTTCAATTTTAAACTATTGACAACATTCTGATCTTCAAGTGCATAACTTAAAGAACTAAAGTAATAGTAAGAAGATTTTGATTTTAAATTGCTACAAAATTCTGTTCTTCAAGTAAATAACTTATAGAACAAAAGTAGCTATTTTAGAGTTTTTAATTTTAAACTATTAACAAAATTCTGATCTTCAAGTAAATAACTTATAGAACAGAAGTAGTTAATTTAGAGTTTTTAATTTTAAACTATTAACAAAATGCAGATCTTCAAGTAAATAACTTATAGTACAAAAGTAGTTATTTTAGAGTTTTCTATTTTAAACTATTAACAAAATTCTGATCTTCAAGTAAATAACTTAAAGAACTAAAGTATTAGTTTGAAGACTTCGATTTTAAATTGTCTACAAATTTCTGTTCTTTAAGTAAATAACTAAAAGAACAAAAGTAGTTAGATTATAGCTTTAATTTTAAACTATTAACAAAATGCAGATCTTCAAGTAAATAACTTATAGAACAAAAATAGTTATTTTAGGGTTTTCAATTTTAAACTATTAGCAAAATTCTAATCTTCAAGTAAATAACTTAAAGAACTAAAGTATTAGTTAGAAGATTTTGATTTTACATTGCTACAAAATTCTGTTCTTCAAGTAAATAACTTGTAGAACAAAAGTAGTTATTTTAGGGTTTTCAATTTTAAACTATTAACAAAATTCTGATCTTCATGTAAATAACTTATAGAACAGAAGTAGATAATTTAGCGTTTTTAATTTTAAGCTATTAACAAAATTCTGATCTTCAAGTAAATAACTTAAGGAACTAAAGTATTAGTTAGAAGATTTTGATTTCAAATTGCTACAAAATTCTGTTCTTCAAGTAAATAACTTATAGAACAAAAGTAGTTATTTTAGAGTTTTCAATTTTAAACTATTAACAACATTCTGATCTTCAAGTAAATAACTTATAGAACAGAAGTAGTTAATTTAGAGTTTTTAATTTTAAACTATTAACAAAATGCAGATCTTCAAGTAAATAACTTATAGAACAAAAGTAGTTAGTTTATAGCTTTAATTTGAAACTATTAACAAAATAGTGATTTTCAAATAAATAACTTATAGAACAGAAGTAGTTAATTTAGAGTTTTTAATGTTAAACTATTAACAAAATGCAAATCTTCAAGTAAATAACTTATAGAACAAAAGTAGGTATTTTAGGGTTTTCAATTTTAAACTATTAACAAAATTCTGATCTTCAAGTAAATAACTTATAGAACAAAAATAGTTATTTTAGAGTTTTCAATTTTAAACTATTAACAAAATCTGATCTTCAAGTAATTAACTTAAAGAACTAAAGTATTAGTTTGAAGATCTCGATTTTAAATTGTCTACAAATTACTGTTCTTTAAGTAAAAAACTGAAAGAACAAAAGTAGTTAGTTTATAGCTTTAATTTGAAACTATTAACAAAATAGTGATTTTCAAATAAATAACTTATAGAACAGAAGTAGTTAATTTAGAGTTTTTAATGTTAAACTATTACCAAAATGCAAATCTTCAAGTAAATAACTTATAGAACAAAAGTAGGTATTTTAGGGTTTTCAATTTTAAACTATTAACAAAATTCAGATCTTCAAGTAAATAACTTATAGAACAAAAGTAGTTATTTTAGGGTTTTCAAATTTAAACTATTAACAAAATGCTGATCTTCATGTAAATAACTTAAAGAACAGAAGTAGTTAATTTAGAGTTTTTAATTTTAAACTATTAACAAAATCCAGATCTTCAAGTAAATAACTTATAGAACAAACGTAGTTATTATAGTATTTTCAATTTTGAACTATTAACAAAATTCTGATCTTCAAGTAAATAACTTAAAGAACTAAAGTATTAGTTTGAAGATTTTGATTTTAAATTGTCTACATATTTATGTTCTTTAAGTAAATACCTAAAAGAACAAAAGTAGTTAGAGTATAGCTTTAATTTTAAACTATTAACAAAATGCAGATCTTTAAGTAAATAACTTATAGAACAAAAGTAGTTATTTTAGGGTTTTCAATTTTAATCTATTAGCAAAATTCTGATCTTCAAATAAATAACTTAAAGAACTAAAGTATTAGTTAGAAGATTTTAATTTTAAATTGCTACAAAATTCTGTTCTTCAAGTAAATAACTTATAGAACAAAAGTAGTTATTTTAGAGTTTTCAATTTTAAACTATTGACAACATTCTGATCTTCAAGTGAATAACTTAAAGAACTAAAGTATTAGTTAGAAGATTTTGATTTTAAATTGCTACAAAATTCTGTTCTTCAAGTAAATAACTTATAGAACAAAAGTAGCTATTTTAGAGTTTTCAATTTTAAACTATTAACAAAATTCTGATCTTCAAGTAAATAACTTATAGAACAGAAGTAGTTAATTTAGAGTTTTTAATTTTAAACTATTAACTAAATGCAGATCTTCAAGTAAATAACTTACAGAACAAAAGTAGATATTTTAGGGTTTTCAATTTTAAACTATTAACAAAATTCTGATCTTTAAGTAAATAACTTAAGGAACTCAAGTATTAGTTAGAAGATTTTAATTTGTTTTGCTACAAAATTCTGATCTTCAAGTAAATAACTTATAGAACAAAAGTAGCTATTTTAGAGTTTTCAATTTTAAACTATTAACAAAATTCTGATCTTCAAGTAAATAACTTATAGAACAAAAGTAGCTATTTTAGAGTTTTCAATTTTAAACTATTAACAAAATGCAGATCTTCAAGTAAATAACTTATAGAACAAAAGTAGTTATTTTAGGGTTTTCATTTTTAAACTATTAACAAAATTCTGATCTTCATGTAAATAACTTATAGAACAGAAGTAGTTAATTTAGAGTTTTTAATTTTAAACTATTAACAAAATTCTGATCTTCAAGTAAATAACATAAGGAACTAAAGTATTAGTTAGAAGATTTTGATTTTAAATTTCTACAAAATTCTGTTCTTCAAGTAAATAACTTATAGAACAAAAGTAGTTATTTTAGAGTTTTCAATTTTAAACTATTAACAAAATTCTGATCTTCATGTAAATAACTTATAGAACAGAAGTAGTTAATTTAGAGTTTTTAATTTTAAACTATTAACAAAATGCAGATCTTCAAGTAAATAACTTATAGAACAAAAGTAGTTATTTTAGGGTTTTCAATTTTAAACTATTAGCAAAATTCTGATCTTCAAGTAAATAACTTAAAGAACTAAAGTATTAGTTAGAAGATTTTGATTTTAAATTGCTACAAAATTCTGTTCTTCAAGTAAATAACTTATAGAACAAAAGTAGCTATTTTAGAGTATTCAATTTTAAACTATTAACAAAATTCTGATCTTCAAGTAGATAACTTATAGAACAGAAGTAGTTAATTTAGAGTTTTTAATTTTAAACTATTAACAAAATGCAGATCTTCAAGTAAATAACTTATAGAACAAAAGTAGTTATTTTAGGGTTTTCAATTTTAAACTATTAACAAAATTCTGATCTTCATGTAAATAACTTATAGAACAGAAGTATTTAATTTAGAGTTTTTAATTTTAAACTATTAACTAAATGCAGATCTTCAAGTAAATAACTTATAGAACAAAAGTAGTTATTTTAGGGATTTCAATTTTAAACTATTAACAAAATTCTGATCTTTAAGTAAATAACTTAAGGAACTAAAGTATTAGTTAAAAGATTTTAATTTTAAATTGCTACAAAATTCTGTTCTTCAAGTAAATAACTTATAGAACAGAAGTAGTTAATTTATAGTTTTTAATTTTAAACTATTAACAAAATTCTGATCTTCAAGTAAATAACTTATAGAACAGAAGTAGTTAATTTAGAGTTTTTAATTTTAAACTATTAACAAAATGCAGATCTTCAAGTAAATAACTTATAGAACAAAAGTAGTTATTTTAGGGTTTTCATTTTTAAACTATTAACAAAATTCTGATCTTCATGTAAATAACTTATAGAACAGAAGTAGTTAATTTAGAGTTTTTAATTTTAAACTATTAACAAAATTCTGATCTTCAAGTAAATAACATAAGGAACTAAAGTATTAGTTAGAAGATTTTGATTTTAAATTTCTACAAAATTCTGTTCTTCAAGTAAATAACTTATAGAACAAAAGTAGTTATTTTAGAGTTTTCAATTTTAAACTATTAACAAAATTCTGATCTTCATGTAAATAACTTATAGAACAGAAGTAGTTAATTTAGAGTTTTTAATTTTAAACTATTAACAAAATGCAGATCTTCAAGTAAATAACTTATAGAACAAAAGTAGTTATTTTAGGGTTTTCAATTTTAAACTATTAGCAAAATTCTGATCTTCAAGTAAATAACTTAAAGAACTAAAGTATTAGTTAGAAGATTTTGATTTTACATTGCTACAAAATTCTGTTCTTCAAGTAAATAACTTGTAGAACAAAAGTAGTTATTTTAGAGTTTTCAATTTTAAACTATTAACAATATTTTGATCTTCATGTAAATAACTTATAGAACAGAAGTAGTTAATTTAGAGTTTTTAATTTTAAACTATTAACAAAATGCAAATCTTCAAGTAAATAACTTATAGAACAAAAGTAGTTATTTTAGGGTTTTCAATTTTAAACTATTAGCAAAATTCTGTTCTTCAAGTAAATAACTTAAGGAACTAAAGTATTAGTTAGAAGATTTTGATTTTAAATTGCTACAAAATTCTGTTCTACAAGTAAATAACTTATAGAACAAAAGTAGTTATTTTAGGGTTTTCAATTTTAAACTATTAAGAAAATACTGATCTTCATGTAAATAACTTATAGAACAAAAGTAGTTATTTTAGGGTTTTCAATTTTAAACTATTAACAAAATTCTGATCTTCAAGTAAATAACTTAAGGAACTAAAGTATTAGTTAGAAGATTTTGATTTTAAATTGCTACAAAATTCTGTTCTACAAGTAAATAACTTATAGAACAAAAGTAGTTATTTTAGAATTTTCAATTTTAAACTATTAACAATATTCTGATCTTCAAGTAAATAACTTATAGAACAGAAGTAGTTAATTTAGAGTTTTTAATTTTAAACTGTTAACAAAATGCAGATCTTCAAGTAAATAACTTATAGAACAAAAGTAGTTATTTTAGAGTTTTCAATTTTAAACTATTAACAAAATACTGATCTTCATGTAAATAACTTAAAGAACTAAAGTATTAGTTTGAAGACTTCGATTTTAAATTGTCTACAAATTTCTGTTCTTTAAGTAAATAACTAAAAGAACAATAGTAGTTAGATTATAGCTTTAATTTTAAACTATTAACAAAATGCAGATCTTCAAGTAAATAACTTATAGAAAAAAGTAGTTATTTTAGGGCTTTCAATTTTAAACTATTAGCAAAATTCTGATCTTCATGTAAATAACTTATAGAACAGAAGGAGTTAATTTAGAGTTTTTAATTTTAAACTATTAACAAAATGCAGATCTTCAAGTAAATAACTTATAGAACAAAAGTAGTTATTTTAGAGTTTTCAATTTTAAACTATTAACAATATTCTGATCTTCAAGTGAATAACTTATAGAACAGAAGTAGTTAATTTAGAGTTTTTAATTTTAAACTATTAACAAAATGCAGATCTTCAAGTAAATAACTTATAGAACAAAAGTAGTTAATTTAGAGTTTTTAATTTTAAACTATTAACAAAATTCTGTTCTTCAAGTAAATATCTTATAGAACAAAAGTAGTTATTTTAGAGTTTTCAATTTTAAACTATTAACAAAATTCTGATCTTCAAGTAAATAACTTATAGAACAGAAGTAGTTAATTAGAGTTTTTAATTTTAAACTACTAACAAAATGCAGATCTTCAAGCAAATAACTTATAGAACAAAATTAGTTATTTTAGGGTTTTCAATTTTAAACTATTATAAAATTCTGATCTTCAAGAAAATAACTTAAAGAACTAAAGTATTAGTTAGAAGATTTTGACTTTACATTGCTACAAAATTCTGTTCTTCAAGTAAATAACCTATAGAACAAAAGTAGTTATTTTAGAGTTTTCAATTTTAAACTATTAACAAAATTCTGATCTTCATGTAAATAACTTATAGAACAGAAGTAGTTAATTTAGAGTTTTTAATTTTAAACTATTAACAAAATGCAGATCTTCAAGTAAATAACTTATAGAACAAAAGTAGTTATTTTAGGGTTTTCAATTTTAAACTATTAGCAAAATTCTGATCTTCAAGTAAATAACTTAAAGAACTAAAGTATTAGTTAGAAGATTTTGATTTTAAATTGCTACAAAATTCTGTTCTTCAAGTAAATAACTTATAGAACAAAAGTAGCTATTTTAGAGTATTCAATTTTAAACTATTAACAAAATTCTGATCTTCAAGTAGATAACTTATAGAACAGAAGTAGTTAATTTAGAGTTTTTAATTTTAAACTATTAACAAAATGCAGATCTTCAAGTAAATAACTTATAGAACAAAAGTAGTTATTTTAGGGTTTTCAATTTTAAACTATTAACAAAATTCTGATCTTCAAGTAAATAACATAAGGAACTAAAGTATTAGTTAGAAGATTTTGATTTTAAATTTCTACAAAATTCTGTTCTTCAAGTAAATAACTTATAGAACAAAAGTAGTTATTTTAGAGTTTTCAATTTTAAACTATTAACAAAATTCTGATCTTCATGTAAATAACTTATAGAACAGAAGTAGTTAATTTAGAGTTTTTAATTTTAAACTATTAACAAAATGCAGATCTTCAAGTAAATAACTTATAGAACAAAAGTAGTTATTTTAGGGTTTTCAATTTTAAACTATTAGCAAAATTCTGATCTTCAAGTAAATAACTTAAAGAACTAAAGTATTAGTTAGAAGATTTTGATTTTAAATTGCTACAAAATTCTGTTCTTCAAGTAAATAACTTATAGAACAAAAGTAGCTATTTTAGAGTATTCAATTTTAAACTATTAACAAAATTCTGATCTTCAAGTAGATAACTTATAGAACAGAAGTAGTTAATTTAGAGTTTTTAATTTTAAACTATTAACAAAATGCAGATCTTCAAGTAAATAACTTATAGAACAAAAGTAGTTATTTTAGGGTTTTCAATTTTAAACTATTAACAAAATTCTGATCTTCATGTAAATAACTTATAGAACAGAAGTATTTAATTTAGAGTTTTTAATTTTAAACTATTAACTAAATGCAGATCTTCAAGTAAATAACTTATAGAACAAAAGTAGTTATTTTAGGGATTTCAATTTTAAACTATTAACAAAATTCTGATCTTTAAGTAAATAACTTAAGGAACTAAAGTATTAGTTAAAAGATTTTAATTTTAAATTGCTACAAAATTCTGTTCTTCAAGTAAATAACTTATAGAACAGAAGTAGTTAATTTATAGTTTTTAATTTTAAACTATTAACAAAATTCTGATCTTCAAGTAAATAACTTATAGAACAGAAGTAGTTAATTTAGAGTTTTTAATTTTAAACTATTAACAAAATGCAGATCTTCAAGTAAATAACTTATAGAACAAAAGTAGTTATTTTAGGGTTTTCATTTTTAAACTATTAACAAAATTCTGATCTTCATGTAAATAACTTATAGAACAGAAGTAGTTAATTTAGAGTTTTTAATTTTAAACTATTAACAAAATTCTGATCTTCAAGTAAATAACATAAGGAACTAAAGTATTAGTTAGAAGATTTTGATTTTAAATCTCTACAAAATTCTGTTCTTCAAGTAAATAACTTATAGAACAAAAGTAGTTATTTTAGAGTTTTCAATTTTAAACTATTAACAAAATTCTGATCTTCATGTAAATAACTTATAGAACAGAAGTAGTTAATTTAGAGTTTTTAATTTTAAACTATTAACAAAATGCAGATCTTCAAGTAAATAACTTATAGAACAAAAGTAGTTATTTTAGGGTTTTCAATTTTAAACTATTAGCAAAATTCTGATCTTCAAGTAAATAACTTAAAGAACTAAAGTATTAGTTAGAAGATTTTGATTTTACATTGCTACAAAATTCTGTTCTTCAAGTAAATAACTTGTAGAACAAAAGTAGTTATTTTAGAGTTTTCAATTTTAAACTATTAACAATATTTTGATCTTCATGTAAATAACTTATAGAACAGAAGTAGTTAATTTAGAGTTTTTAATTTTAAACTATTAACAAAATGCAAATCTTCAAGTAAATAACTTATAGAACAAAAGTAGTTATTTTAGGGTTTTCAATTTTAAACTATTAGCAAAATTCTGATCTTCAAGTAAATAACTTAAGGAACTAAAGTATTAGTTAGAAGATTTTGATTTTAAATTGCTACAAAATTCTGTTCTACAAGTAAATAACTTATAGAACAAAAGTAGTTATTTTAGGGTTTTCAATTTTAAACTATTAAGAAAATACTGATCTTCATGTAAATAACTTATAGAACAAAAGTAGTTATTTTAGGGTTTTCAATTTTAAACTATTAACAAAATTCTGATCTTCAAGTAAATAACTTAAGGAACTAAAGTATTAGTTAGAAGATTTTGATTTTAAATTGCTACAAAATTCTGTTCTACAAGTAAATAACTTATAGAACAAAAGTAGTTATTTTAGAATTTTCAATTTTAAACTATTAACAATATTCTGATCTTCAAGTAAATAACTTATAGAACAGAAGTAGTTAATTTAGAGTTTTTAATTTTAAACTGTTAACAAAATGCAGATCTTCAAGTAAATAACTTATAGAACAAAAGTAGTTATTTTAGAGTTTTCAATTTTAAACTATTAACAAAATACTGATCTTCATGTAAATAACTTAAAGAACTAAAGTATTAGTTTGAAGACTTCGATTTTAAATTGTCTACAAATTTCTGTTCTTTAAGTAAATAACTAAAAGAACAATAGTAGTTAGATTATAGCTTTAATTTTAAACTATTAACAAAATGCAGATCTTCAAGTAAATAACTTATAGAAAAAAGTAGTTATTTTAGGGCTTTCAATTTTAAACTATTAGCAAAATTCTGATCTTCATGTAAATAACTTATAGAACAGAAGGAGTTAATTTAGAGTTTTTAATTTTAAACTATTAACAAAATGCAGATCTTCAAGTAAATAACTTATAGAACAAAAGTAGTTATTTTAGAGTTTTCAATTTTAAACTATTAACAATATTCTGATCTTCAAGTGAATAACTTATAGAACAGAAGTAGTTAATTTAGAGTTTTTAATTTTAAACTATTAACAAAATGCAGATCTTCAAGTAAATAACTTATAGAACAAAAGTAGTTAATTTAGAGTTTTTAATTTTAAACTATTAACAAAATTCTGTTCTTCAAGTAAATATCTTATAGAACAAAAGTAGTTATTTTAGAGTTTTCAATTTTAAACTATTAACAAAATTCTGATCTTCAAGTAAATAACTTATAGAACAAAAGTAGTTATTTTAGGGTTTTCAATTTTAAACTATTAGCAAAATTCTGATCTTCAAGTAAATAACTTAAAGAACTAAAGTATTAGTTAGAAGATTTTGATTTTAAATTGCTACAAAATTCTGTTCTTCAAGTAAATAACTTATAGAACAAAAGTAGCTATTTTAGAGTATTCAATTTTAAACTATTAACAAAATTCTGATCTTCAAGTAGATAACTTATAGAACAGAAGTAGTTAATTTAGAGTTTTTAATTTTAAACTATTAACAAAATGCAGATCTTCAAGTAAATAACTTATAGAACAAAAGTAGTTATTTTAGGGTTTTCAATTTTAAACTATTAACAAAATTCTGATCTTCATGTAAATAACTTATAGAACAGAAGTATTTAATTTAGAGTTTTTAATTTTAAACTATTAACTAAATGCAGATCTTCAAGTAAATAACTTATAGAACAAAAGTAGTTATTTTAGGGATTTCAATTTTAAACTATTAACAAAATTCTGATCTTTAAGTAAATAACTTAAGGAACTAAAGTATTAGTTAAAAGATTTTAATTTTAAATTGCTACAAAATTCTGTTCTTCAAGTAAATAACTTATAGAACAGAAGTAGTTAATTTATAGTTTTTAATTTTAAACTATTAACAAAATTCTGATCTTCAAGTAAATAACTTATAGAACAGAAGTAGTTAATTTAGAGTTTTTAATTTTAAACTATTAACAAAATGCAGATCTTCAAGTAAATAACTTATAGAACAAAAGTAGTTATTTTAGGGTTTTCATTTTTAAACTATTAACAAAATTCTGATCTTCATGTAAATAACTTATAGAACAGAAGTAGTTAATTTAGAGTTTTTAATTTTAAACTATTAACAAAATTCTGATCTTCAAGTAAATAACATAAGGAACTAAAGTATTAGTTAGAAGATTTTGATTTTAAATTTCTACAAAATTCTGTTCTTCAAGTAAATAACTTATAGAACAAAAGTAGTTATTTTAGAGTTTTCAATTTTAAACTATTAACAAAATTCTGATCTTCATGTAAATAACTTATAGAACAGAAGTAGTTAATTTAGAGTTTTTAATTTTAAACTATTAACAAAATGCAGATCTTCAAGTAAATAACTTATAGAACAAAAGTAGTTATTTTAGGGTTTTCAATTTTAAACTATTAGCAAAATTCTGATCTTCAAGTAAATAACTTAAAGAACTAAAGTATTAGTTAGAAGATTTTGATTTTACATTGCTACAAAATTCTGTTCTTCAAGTAAATAACTTGTAGAACAAAAGTAGTTATTTTAGAGTTTTCAATTTTAAACTATTAACAATATTTTGATCTTCATGTAAATAACTTATAGAACAGAAGTAGTTAATTTAGAGTTTTTAATTTTAAACTATTAACAAAATGCAAATCTTCAAGTAAATAACTTATAGAACAAAAGTAGTTATTTTAGGGTTTTCAATTTTAAACTATTAGCAAAATTCTGATCTTCAAGTAAATAACTTAAGGAACTAAAGTATTAGTTAGAAGATTTTGATTTTAAATTGCTACAAAATTCTGTTCTACAAGTAAATAACTTATAGAACAAAAGTAGTTATTTTAGGGTTTTCAATTTTAAACTATTAAGAAAATACTGATCTTCATGTAAATAACTTATAGAACAAAAGTAGTTATTTTAGGGTTTTCAATTTTAAACTATTAACAAAATTCTGATCTTCAAGTAAATAACTTAAGGAACTAAAGTATTAGTTAGAAGATTTTGATTTTAAATTGCTACAAAATTCTGTTCTACAAGTAAATAACTTATAGAACAAAAGTAGTTATTTTAGAATTTTCAATTTTAAACTATTAACAATATTCTGATCTTCAAGTAAATAACTTATAGAACAGAAGTAGTTAATTTAGAGTTTTTAATTTTAAACTGTTAACAAAATGCAGATCTTCAAGTAAATAACTTATAGAACAAAAGTAGTTATTTTAGAGTTTTCAATTTTAAACTATTAACAAAATACTGATCTTCATGTAAATAACTTAAAGAACTAAAGTATTAGTTTGAAGACTTCGATTTTAAATTGTCTACAAATTTCTGTTCTTTAAGTAAATAACTAAAAGAACAATAGTAGTTAGATTATAGCTTTAATTTTAAACTATTAACAAAATGCAGATCTTCAAGTAAATAACTTATAGAAAAAAGTAGTTATTTTAGGGCTTTCAATTTTAAACTATTAGCAAAATTCTGATCTTCATGTAAATAACTTATAGAACAGAAGGAGTTAATTTAGAGTTTTTAATTTTAAACTATTAACAAAATGCAGATCTTCAAGTAAATAACTTATAGAACAAAAGTAGTTATTTTAGAGTTTTCAATTTTAAACTATTAACAATATTCTGATCTTCAAGTGAATAACTTATAGAACAGAAGTAGTTAATTTAGAGTTTTTAATTTTAAACTATTAACAAAATGCAGATCTTCAAGTAAATAACTTATAGAACAAAAGTAGTTAATTTAGAGTTTTTAATTTTAAACTATTAACAAAATTCTGTTCTTCAAGTAAATATCTTATAGAACAAAAGTAGTTATTTTAGAGTTTTCAATTTTAAACTATTAACAAAATTCTGATCTTCAAGTAAATAACTTATAGAACAGAAGTAGTTAATTAGAGTTTTTAATTTTAAACTACTAACAAAATGCAGATCTTCAAGCAAATAACTTATAGAACAAAATTAGTTATTTTAGGGTTTTCAATTTTAAACTATTATAAAATTCTGATCTTCAAGAAAATAACTTAAAGAACTAAAGTATTAGTTAGAAGATTTTGACTTTACATTGCTACAAAATTCTGTTCTTCAAGTAAATAACCTATAGAACAAAAGTAGTTATTTTAGGGTTTTCAATTTTAAACTATTAACAAAATTCTGATCTTCAAGTAAATAACTTAAGGAACTAAAGTATTAGTTAGAAGATTTTGATTTTAAATTGCTACAAAATTCTGTTCTACAAGTAAATAACTTATAGAACTAAAGTAGTTATTTTAGAGTTTTCAATTTTAAACTATTAACAATATTCTGATCTTCAAGTAAATAACTTATAGAACAAAAATAGTTATTTTAGGGTTTTCAATTTTAAACTATTAACAAAATCTGATCTTCAAGTAATTAACTTAAAGAACTAAAGTATTAGTTTGAAGATCTCGATTTTAAATTGTCTACAAATTACTGTTCTTTAAGTAAAAAACTAAAAGAACAAAAGTAGTTAGTTTATAGCTTTAATTTGAAACTATTAACAAAATAGTGATTTTCAAATAATAACTTAGAGAACAGAAGTAGTTAATTTAGAGTTTTTAATGTTAAACTATTAACAAAATGCAAATCTTCAAGTAAATAACTTATAGAACAAAAGTAGGTATTTTAGGGTTTTCAATTTTAAACTATTAACAAAATTCAGATCTTCAAGTAAATAACTTATAGAACAAAAGTAGTTATTTTAGGGTTTTCAAATTTAAACTATTAACAAAATGCTGATCTTCATGTAAATAACTTAAAGAACAGAAGTAGCTAATTTAGAGTTTTTAATTTTAAACTATTAACAAAATCCAGATCTTCAAGTAAATAACTTAAAGAACTAAAGTATTAGTTTGAAGATTTTGATTTTAAATTGTCTACATATTTATGTTCTTTAAGTAAATACCTAAAAGAACAAAAGTAGTTAGAGTATAGCTTTAATTTTAAACTATTAACAAAATGCAGATCTTCAAGTAAATAACTTATAGAACAAAAGTAGTTATTTTAGGGTTTTCAATTTTAATCTATTAGCAAAATTCTGATCTTCAAGTAAATAACTTAAAGAACTAAAGTATTAGTTAGAAGATTTTAATTTTAAATTGCTACAAAATTCTGTTCTTCAAGTAAATAACTTATAGAACAAAAGTAGTTATTTTAGAGTTTTCAATTTTAAACTATTGACAACATTCTGATCTTCAAGTGAATAACTTAAAGAACTAAAGTATTAGTTAGAAGATTTTGATTTTAAATTGCTACAAAATTCTGTTCTTCAAGTAAATAACTTATAGAACAAAAGTAGCTATTTTAGAGTTTTCAATTTCAAACTATTAACAAAATTCTGATCTTCAAGTAAATAACTTATAGAACAGAAGTAGTTAATTTAGAGTTTTTAATTTTAAACTATTAACTAAATGCAGATCTTCAAGTAAATAACTTACAGAACAAAAGTAGTTATTTTAGGGTTTTCAATTTTAAACTATTAACAAAATTCTGATCTTTAAGTAAATAACTTAAGGAACTCAAGTATTAGTTAGAAGATTTTAATTTTATTTTGCTACAAAATTCTGATCTTCAAGTAAATAACTTATAGAACAAAAGTAGCTATTTTAGAGTTTTCAATTTTATACTATTAACAAAATTCTGATCTTCAAGTAAATAACTTATAGAACAAAAGTAGCTATTTTAGAGTTTTCAATTTTAAACTATTGACAACATTCTGATCTTCAAGTGCATAACTTAAAGAACTAAAGTAATAGTAAGAAGATTTTGATTTTAAATTGCTACAAAATTCTGTTCTTCAAGTAAATAACTTATAGAACAAAAGTAGCTATTTTAGAGTTTTTAATTTTAAACTATTAACAAAATTCTGATCTTCAAGTAAATAACTTATAGAACAGAAGTAGTTAATTTAGAGTTTTTAATGTTAAACTATTAACAAAATGGAGATCTTCAAGTAAAAAACTTATAGAACAAAAATAGTTATTTTAGGGTTTTCAATTTTAAACTATTAGCAAAATTCTGATCTTCAAGTAAATAACTTAAAGAACTAAAGTATTAGTTAGAAGATTTTGATTTTAAATTGCTACAAAATTCTGTTCTTCAAGTAAATAACTTATAGAACAAAAGTAGCTATTTTAGAGTATTCAATTTTAAACTATTAAAAAAATTCTGATCTTCAAGTAGATAACTTATAGAACAGAAGTAGTTAATTTAGAGTTTTTAATTTTAAACTATTAACAAAATGCAGATCTTCAAGTAAATAACTTATAGAACAAAAGTAGTTATTTTAGGGTTTTCAATTTTAAACTATTAACAAAATTCTGATCTTCATGTAAATAACTTATAGAACAGAAGTATTTTATTTAGAGTTTTTAATTTTAAACTATTAACTAAATGCAGATCTTCAAGTAAATAACTTATAGAACAAACGTAGTTATTTTAGTATTTTCAATTTTGAACTATTAACAAAATTCTGATCTTTATGTAAATAACTTATAGAACAGAAGTAGTTAATTTGAAGTTTTTAATTTTAAACTATTAACTAAATGCAGATCTTCAAGTAAATAACTTAGAGAACAAAAGTCGTTATTTTAGGGTTTTCAATTTTAAACTATTAACAAAATTCTGATCTTCATGTAAATAACTTATAGAACAGAAGTAGTTAATTTAGAGTTTTTAATTTTAAACTATTAACAAAATGCAGATCTTCAAGTAAATAACTTATAGAACAAAAGTAGTTATTTTAGGGTTTTCAATTTTAAACTATTAACAAAATTCTGATCTTTATGTAAATAACTTATAGAACAGAAGTAGTTAATTTAGAGTTTTTAATTTTAAACTATTAACTAATTGCAGATCTTCAAGTAAATAACTTAGAGAACAAAAGTCGTTATTTTAGGGTTTTCAATTTTAAACTATTAACAAAATTCTGATCTTTAAGTAAATAACTTAAGGAATTAAAATTAGTGAGAAGATTTTAATTTAAAATTGCTACAAAATTCTTTTTTTCAAGTAAATAACTTATAGAACAGAAGTAGTTAATTTAGAGTTTTTAATTTTAAACTATTAACAAAATGCAGATCTTCAAGTAAATAACTTATAGAACAAACGTAGTTATTTTAGTATTTTCAATTTTGAACTATTAACAAAATTCTGATTTTCAAGTAAATAACTTAAAGAACTAAAGTATTAGTTTGAAGATTTTGATTTTAAATTGTCTACATATTTCTGTTCCTTAAGTAAATAACTTATAGAACAAAAGTAGTTATTTTAGGGTTTTCAATTTTAAACTATTAGCAAAATTCTGATCTTCAAGTAAATAACGTAAAGAACTAAATTATTAGTTAGAAGATTTTGATTTTAAATTGCTTCAAAATTCTTTTCTTCAAGTAAATAACTTATAGAACAAAAGTAGTTATTTTAGGGTTTTCAATTTTAAACTATTAACAAAATTCTGATCTTCAAGTAAATAACTTAAGGAACTAAAGTATTAGTTAGAAGTTTTTTATTTTAAATTGCTACAAAATTCTGTTCTTCATGTAAATAACTTATAGAACAAAAGTAGTTATTTTAGAGTTTTCAATTTTAAACTATTAAGAAAATTCTGATCTTCAAGTAAATAACTTATAGAACAGAAGTAGTTAATTTAGAGTTTTTAAATTTAAACTATTAACAAAATGCAAATCTTCAAGTAAATAACTTATAGAACAAAAGTAGTTATTTTAGGGTTTTCAATTTTAAACTATTAACAAAATTCTGATCTTCATGTAAATAACTTATAGAACAGAAGTAGTTAATTTAGAGTTTTTAATTTTAAACTATTAACAAAATGCAGATCTTCAAGTAAATAACTTATAGAACAAAAGTAGTTATTTTAGGGTTTTCAATTTTAAACTATTAACAAAATTCTGATCTTCAAGTAAATAACTTAAGGAACCAAAGTATTAGTTAGTAGATTTTTATTTTAAAGTGCTACAAAATTCTGTTCTTCAAGTAAATAACTTATAGAACAAAAGTAGGTATTTCAGAGTTTTCAATTTTAAACTATTAACAAAATGCAGATCTTTAAGTAAATAACTTATAGAACAAAAATAGTTATTTTAGGGTTTTCAATTTTAAACTATTAACAAAATTCTGATCTTCATGTAAATAACTTATAGAACAGAAGTAGTTAATTTAGAGTTTTTAATTTTAAACTATTAACAAAATTCAGATCTTTAAGTAAATAACTTATAGAACAAAAGTAGTTATTTTAGGGTTTTCAATTTTAAACTACAAAATTCTGATCTTCATGTAAATAACTTATAGAACAGAAGTAGTTAATTTAGAGTTTTTAATTTTAAACTATTAACAAAATGCAGATCTTCAAGTAAATAACTTATAGAACAAAAGTAGTTATTTTAGGGTTTTCAATTTTAAACTATTAACAAAATTCTGATCTTCAAGTAAATAACTTAAGGAACTAAAGTATTAGTTAGAAGATTTTTATTTTAAATTGCTACAAAATTCTGTTCTTCAAGTAACTTATAGAATATAATATAACAATAACTTATAGAACAAAAGTAGTTACTTTAGAGTTTTCAATTTTAAACTAATAAGAAAATTCTGATCTTCAAGTAAATAACTTATAGAACAGAAGTAGTTAATTTAGAGTTTTTAAATTTAAACTATTAACAATATGCAAATCTTCAAGTAAATAACTTATAGAACAAAAGTAGTTATTTTAGGGTTTTCAATTTTAAACTATTAACAAAATTCTGATCTTCATGTAAATAACTTATAGAACAGAAGTAGTTAATTTAGAGTTTTTAATTTTAAACTATTAACAAAATGCAGATCTTCAAGTAAATAACTTATAGAACAAAAGTAGTTATTTTAGGGTTTTCAATTTTAAACTATTAACAAAATTCTGATCTTCAAGTAAATAACGTAAGGAACTAAAGTATTAGTTAGTAGATTTTTATTTTAAAGTGCTACAAAATTCTGTTCTTCAAGTAAATAACTTATAGAACAAAAGTAGGTATTTCAGAGTTTTCAATTTTAAACTATTAACAAAATGCAGATCTTTATGTAAATAACTTATAGAACAAAAATAGTTATTTTAGGGTTTTCAATTTTAAACTATTAACAAAATTCTGATCTTCATGTAAATAACTTATAGAACAGAAGTAGTTAATTTAGAGTTTTTAATTTTAAACAATTAACAAAATTCAGATCTTTAAGTAAATAACTTATAGAACAAAAATAGTTATTTTAGGGTTTTCAATTTTAAACTATTAACAAAATTCTGATCTTCATGTATATAACTTATAGAACAGAAGTAGTTAATTTAGGGTTTTTAATTTTAAACTATTAACAAAATGCAGATCTTCAAGTAAATAACTTATAGAACAAAAGTAGTTATTTTAGGGTTTTCAATTTTAAACTATTAACAAAATTCTGATCTTCAAGTAAATAACTTAAAGAACTAAAGTATTAGTTTGAAGATTTTGATTTTAAATTGTCTACATATTTCTGTTCTTTAAGTAAATAACTAAAAGAACAATAGTAGTTAGATTATAGCTTTAATTTTAAACTATTAACAAAATGCAAATCTTCAAGTAAATAACTTATAGAACAAAAGTAGTTATTTTAGGGTTTTCAATTTTAAACTACAAAATTCTGATCTTCATGTAAATAACTTATAGAACAGAAGTAGTTAATTTAGAGTTTTTAATTTTAAACTATTAACAAAATGCAGATCTTCAAGTAAATAACTTATAGAACAAAAGTAGTTATTTTAGGGTTTTCAATTTTAAACTATTAACAACATTCTGATCTTCAAGTAAATAACTTATAGAACAGAAGTAGTTAATTTAGAGTTTTTAATTTTAAACTATTAACAAAATGCAGATCTTCAAGTAAATAACTTATAGAACAAAAATAGTTATTTTAGGGTTTTCAATTTTAAACTATTAACAAAATTCTGATCTTCAAGTAAATAACTTAAGGAACTAAAGTATTAGTTAGAAGATTTTGATTTTAAATTGCTACAAAATGCTGTTCTTCAAGTAAATAACTTATAGCACAAAAGTAGTTATTTTAGAGTTTTCAATTTTAAACTATTAACAACATTCTGAACTTCAAGTAAATAACTTATAGAACAGAAGTATTTGATTTAGAGTTTTTAATTTTAAACTATTAACAAAATGCAGATCTTCAAGTAAATAACTTATAGAATAAAAGTAGTTATTTTAGGGTTTTCAATTTTAAACTATTAACAAAATTCTGATCTTCAAGTAAATAACTTATAGAACAGAAGTAGTTAATTTAGAGTTTTCAATTTTAAACTATTAACAAAATTCTGATCTTCAAGTAAATAACTTATAGAACAGAAGTAGTTAATTTAGAGTTTTTAATTTTAAACTATTAACAAAATCCAGATCTTCAAGTAAATAACTTATAGAACAAACGTAGTTATTTTAATATTTTCAATTTTGAACTATTAACAAAATTCTGATCTTCAAGTAAATAACTTAAAGAACTAAAGTGTTAGTTTGAAGATTTTGATTTTAAATTGTCTACATATTTCTGTTCTTTAAGTAAATAACTAAAAGAACAAAAGTAGTTAGATTATAGCTTTAATTTTAAACTATTAACAAAATGCAGATCTTCAAGTAAATAACTTATAGAACAAAAGTAGTTATTTTAGGGTTTTCAATTTTAAACTATTAGCAAAATTCTGATCTTCAAGTAAATAACTTAAAGAACTAAAGTATTAGTTTGAAGATTTCGATTTTAAATTGTCTACAAATTTTTGTTCTATAAGTAAATAACTAAAAGGACAATAGTAGTTAGTTTATAGCTTTAATTTTAAACTATTAACAAAATGCTGATTTTCAAGTAAATAACTTATAGACCAGAAGTAGTTAATTTAGAGTTTTTAATTTTAAAATATTAACAAAATGCAGATCTTCAAGTTAATAACTTATAGAACAAAAGTAGTTATATTAGGGTTTTCAATTTTAAACTATTAACAAAATTCTGATCTTCAAGTAAATAACTTATAGACCAGAAGTAGTTAATTTATAGTTTTTAATTTTAAACTATTAACAAAATTCTGATCTTCATGTAAATAACTTATAGAACAGAAGTAGTTAATTTAGAGTTTTTAATTTTAAACTATTAACAAAATGCAGATCTTCAAGTAAATAACTTATAGAACAAAAGTAGTTATTTTAGGGTTTTCAATTTTAAACTATTAACAACATTCTGATCTTCAAGTAAATAACTTATAGAACAGAAGTAGTTAATTTAGAGTTTTTAATTTTAAACTATTAACAAAATGCAGATCTTCAAGTAAATAACTTATAGAACAAAAATAGTTATTTTAGGGTTTTCAATTTTAAACTATTAACAAAATTCTGATCTTCAAGTAAATAACTTATAGAACAGAAGTAGGTAATTTAGAGTTTTTAATTTTAAACTATTAACAAAATGCAGATCTTCAAGTAAATAACTTATAGAACAAAATTAGTTATTTTAGGGTTTTCAATTTTAAACTATTAACAAAATTCTGATCTTCAAGTAAATAACTTAAAGAACTAAAGTATTAGTTTGAAGATTTCGATTTTAAATTGTCTACAAATTTCTGTTCTTTAAGTAAATAACTAATAGAACAAAAGTAGTTAGTTTATAGCTTTAATTTTAAACTATTAACAAAATAGTGATTTTCAAGTAAATAACTTATAGACCAGAAGTAGTTAATTTAGAGTTTTTAATTTTAAACTATTAACAAAATTCAGATCTTCAAGTAAATAACTTATAGAACAAAAGTAGTTATTTTAGGGTTTTCAATTTTAAACTATCAACAAAATTCTGATCTTCAAGTAAATAACTTAAGGAACTAAAGTATTAGTTAGAAGATTTTGATTTTAAATTGCTACAAAATGCTGTTCTTCAAGTAAATAACTTATAATCAAAGTGAAATATTATCAAAATCTTGTTAAGTTAAAAATATTAAAAATCTTACTGTTAAAAAGCACTAAGTTGATAGTCTGCGACATCTAATATATATTATATGTTTCGAATTTATGAAATTTCATAAATTTCATAAATTTCATAAATTTCATAAATTTCATAAATTTCATAAATTTCATAAATTTCATAAATTTCATAAATTTCATAAATTCGAAACATATAATATATATTAGATGTCGCAGACTATCAACTTAGTGCTTTTTAACAGTAAGATTTTCAATATTTTTAACTTAACAAGATTTTGATAATATTTCACTTTGATTATAATTACATTTGTTAATAACTATACATTTTATAAATAACTTATAGCACAAAAGTAGTTATTTTAGAGTTTTCAATTTTAAACTATTAACAACATTCTGAACTTCAAGTAAATAACTTATAGAACAGAAGTATTTGATTTAGAGTTTTTAATTTTAAACTATTAACAAAATGCAGATCTTCAAGTAAATAACTTATAGAATAAAAGTAGTTATTTTAGGGTTTTCAATTTTAAACTATTAACAAAATTCTGATCTTCAAGTAAATAACTTATAGAACAGAAGTAGTTAAGTTAGAGTTTTCAATTTTAAACTATTAACAAAATTCTGATCTTCAAGTAAATAACTTATAGAACAGAAGTAGTTAATTTAGAGTTTTTAATTTTAAACTATTAACAAAATCCAGATCTTCAAGTAAATAACTTATAGAACAAACGTAGTTATTTTAATATTTTCAATTTTGAACTATTAACAAAATTCTGATCTTCAAGTAAATAACTTAAAGAACTAAAGTATTAGTTTGAAGATTTTGATTTTAAATTGTCTACATATTTCTGTTCTTTAAGTAAATAACTAAAAGAACAAAAGTAGTTAGATTATAGCTTTAATTTTAAACTATTAACAAAATGCAGATCTTCAAGTAAATAACTTATAGAACAAAAGTAGTTATTTTAGGGTTTTCAATTTTAAACTATTAGCAAAATTCTGATCTTCAAGTAAATAACTTAAAGAACTAAAGTATTAGTTTGAAGATTTCGATTTTAAATTGTCTACAAATTTTTGTTCTATAAGTAAATAACTAAAAGGACAATAGTAGTTAGTTTATAGCTTTAATTTTAAACTATTAACAAAATGCTGATTTTCAAGTAAATAACTTATAGACCAGAAGTAGTTAATTTAGAGTTTTTAATTTTAAAATATTAACAAAATGCAGATCTTCAAGTTAATAACTTATAGAACAAAAGTAGTTATATTAGGGTTTTCAATTTTAAACTATTAACAAAATTCTGATCTTCAAGTAAATAACTTATAGACCAGAAGTAGTTAATTTATAGTTTTTAATTTTAAACTATTAACAAAATTCTGATCTTCATGTAAATAACTTATAGAACAGAAGTAGTTAATTTAGAGTTTTTAATTTTAAACTATTAACAAAATGCAGATCTTCAAGTAAATAACTTATAGAACAAACGTAGTTATTTTAGTATTTTCAATTTTAAACTATTAACAAAATTCTAATCTTTAAGTAAATAACTTAAGGAACTAAAGTATTAGTTAGAAGATTTTAATTTTAAATTGCTACAAAATTCTGTTCTTCAAGTAAATAACTTATAGAACAAAAGTAGTTATTTTAGAGTTTTCAATTTTAAACTATTGACAACATTCTGATCATCAAGTGAATAACTTATAGATCAGAAGTAGTTAATTTAGAGTTTTTAATTTTAAACTATTAACAAAATGGAGATCTTCAAGTAAAAAACTTATAGAACAAAAATACTTATTTTAGGGTTTTCAATTTTAAACTATTAGCAAAATTCTGATCTTCAAGTAAATAACTTAAAGAACTAAAGTATTAGTTAGAAGATTTTGATTTTAAATTGCTACAAAATTCTGTTCTTCAAGTAAATAACTTATAGAACAAAAGTAGCTATTTTAGAGTTTTCAATTTTAAACTATTAACAAAATTCTGATCTTCAAGTAAATAACTTATAGAACAGAAGTAGTTAATTTAGAGTTTTTAATTTTAAACTATTAACAAAATGCAGATTTTCAAGTAAATAACTTATAGAACAAAAGTAGTTATTTGAGGGTTTTCAATTTTAAACTATTAACAAAATTCTGATCTTCATGTAAATAACTTATAGAACAGAAGTATTTAATTTAGAGTTTTTAATTTTAAACTATTAACTAAATGCAGATCTTCAAGTAAATAACTTAGAGAACAAAAGTCGTTATTTTAGGGTTTTCAATTTTAAACTATTAACAAAATTCTGATCTTTAAGTAAATAACTTAAGGAACTTAAGTATTAGTTAGAAGATTTTAATTTAAAATTGCTACAAAATTCTTTTCTTCAAGTAAATAACTTATAGAACAGAAGTAGTTAATTTAGAGTTTTTAATTTTAAACTATTAACAAAATGCAGATCTTCAAGTAAATAACTTATAGAACAAACGTAGTTATTTTAGTATTTTCAATTTTGAACTATTAACAAAATTCTGATCTTCAAGTAAATAACTTAAAGAACTAAAGTATTAGTTTGAAGATTTTGATTTTAAATTGTCTATATATTTCTGTTCTTTAAGTAAATAACTAAAGGAACAAAAGTAGTTAGAGTATAGCTTTAATTTTAAACTATTAACAAAATGCAGATCTTCAAGTAAATAACTTATAGAACAAAAGTAGTTATTTTAGGGTTTTCAATTTTAAACTATTAGCAAAATTCTGATCTTCAAGTAAATAACTTAAAGAACTAAATTATTAGTTAGAAGATTTTGATTTTAAATTGCTTCAAAATTCTTTTCTTCAAGTAAATAACTTATAGAACAAAAGTAGTTATTTTAGGGTTTTCAGTTTTAAACTATTAACAAAATTCTGATCTTCAAGTAAATAACTTAAGGAACTAAAGTATTAGTTAGAAGATTTTTATTTTAAATTGCTACAAAATTCTGTTCTTCAAGTAAATAACTTATAGAACAAAAGTAGTTATTTTAGAGTTTTCAATTTTAAACTATTAAGAAAATTCTGATCTTCAAGTAAATAACTTATAGAACAGAAGTAGTTAATTTAGAGTTTTTAAATTTAAACTATTAACAAAATGCAAATCTTCAAGTAAATAACTTATAGAATAAAAGTAGTTATTTTAGGGTTTTCAATTTTAAACTATTAACAAAATTCTGATCTTCATGTAAATAACTTATAGAACAGAAGTAGTTAATTTAGAGTTTTTAATTTTAAACTATTAACAAAATGCAGATCTTCAAGTAAATAACTTATAGAACAAAAGTAGCTATTTTAGGGTTTTTAATTTTAAACTATTAACAAAATTCTGATCTTCAAGTAAATAACTTATAAAACAAAAGTAGGTATTTTAGAGTTTTCAATTTTAAACTATTAACAAAATGCAGATCTTTAAGTAAATAACTTATAGAACAAAATAGTTATTTTAGGGTTTTCAATTTTAAACTATTACCAAAATTCTGATCTTCATGTAAATAACTTATAGAACAGAAGTAGTTAATTTGGAGTTTTTAATATTAAACTATTAACAAAATTCAGATCTTTAAGTAAATAACTTATAGAACAAAAATAGTTATTTTAGGGTTTTCAATTTTAAACTATTAACAAAATTCTGATCTTCATGTAAATAACTTATAGAACAGAAGTAGTTAATTTAGGGTTTTTAATTTTAAACTATTAACAAAATGCAGATCTTCAAGTAAATAACTTATAGAACAAAAGTAGTTATTTTAGGGTTTTCAATTTTAAACTATTAACATAATTCTGATCTTCAAGTAAATAACTTAAAGAACTAAAGTATTAGTTTGAAGATTTTGATTTTAAATTGTCTACATATTTCTGTTCTTTAAGTAAATAACTAAAAGAACAATAGTAGTTAGATTATAGCTTTAATTTTAAACTATTAACAAAATGCAAATCTTCAAGTAAATAACTTATAGAACAAAAGTAGTTATTTTAGGGTTTTCAATTTTAAACTATTAACAAAATTCTGATCTTCAAGTAAATAACTTATAGAACAAAAGTGGTTATTTTAGAGTTTTCAATTTTAAACTATTAAGAAAATTTTGATCTTCAAGTAAATAACTTATAGAACAGAAGTAGTTAATTTAGAGTTTTTAATTTTAAACTATTAACAAAATGCAAATCTTCAAGTAAATAATTTATAGAATAAAAGTAGTTATTTTAGGGTTTTCAATTTTAAACTATTAACAAAATTCTGATCTTCATGTAAATAACTTATAGAACAGAAGTAGTTAATTTAGAGTTTTTAATTTTAAACTATTAACAAAATGCAGATCTTCAAGTAAATAACTTATAGAACAAAAGTAGTTATTTTAGGGTTTTCAATTTTAAACTATTAACAAAATTCTGATCTTCAAGTAAATAACTTAATGAACTAAGGTATTAGTTAGAAGATTTTTACTTTAAAGTGCTACAAAATTCTGTTCTTCAAGTAAATAACTTATAGAACAAAAGTAGGTATTTTAGAGTTTTCAATTTTTAACTATTAACAAAATGCAGATCTTTAAGTAAATAACTTATAGAACAAAAATAGTTATTTTAGGGTTTTCAATTTTAAACTATTAACAAAATTCTGATCTTCATGTAAATAACTTATAAAACAAAAGTAGGTATTTTAGAGTTTTCAATTTTAAACTATTAACAAAATGCAGATCTTTAAGTAAATAACTTATAGAACAAAATAGTTATTTTAGGGTTTTCAATTTTAAACTATTAACAAAATTCTGATCTTCATGTAAATAACTTATAGAACAGAAGTAGTTAATTTGGAGTTTTTAATATTAAACTATTAACAAAATTCAGATCTTTAAGTAAATAACTTATAGAACAAAAATAGTTATTTTAGGGTTTTCAATTTTAAACTATTAACAAAATTCTGATCTTCATGTAAATAACTTATAGAACAGAAGTAGTTAATTTAGGGTTTTTAATTTTAAACTATTAACAAAATGCAGATCTTCAAGTAAATAACTTATAGAACAAAAGTAGTTATTTTAGGGTTTTCAATTTTAAACTATTAACATAATTCTGATCTTCAAGTAAATAACTTAAAGAACTAAAGTATTAGTTTGAAGATTTTGATTTTAAATTGTCTACATATTTCTGTTCTTTAAGTAAATAACTAAAAGAACAATAGTAGTTAGATTATAGCTTTAATTTTAAACTATTAACAAAATGCAAATCTTCAAGTAAATAACTTATAGAACAAAAGTAGTTATTTTAGGGTTTTCAATTTTAAACTATTAACAAAATTCTGATCTTCAAGTAAATAACTTATAGAACAAAAGTAGTTATTTTAGAGTTTTCAATTTTAAACTATTAACAAAATGCAGATCTTCAAGTAAATAACTTATAGAACAAAAGTAGTTATTTTAGGGTTTTCAATTTTAAACTATAAACAAAATTCTGATCTTCAAGTAAATAACTTAAGGAACTAAAGTATTAGTTAGAAGATTTTGATTTTAAACTGCTTCAAAATTCTGTTATTCAAGTAAATAACTTATAGAACAAAAGTAGTTATTTTAGGGTTTTCAATTTTAAACTATTAACAAAATTCTGATCTTCAAGTAAATAACTTAAAGAACTAAAGTATTAGTTTGAAGATTTCGATTTTAAATTGTCTACAAATTTCTGTTCTTTAAGTAAATAACTAATAGAACAAAAGTAGTTAGTTTATAGCTTTAATTTTAAACTATTAACAAAATAGTGATTTTCACGTAAATAACTTATAGACCAGAAGTAGTTAATTTAGAGTTTTTAATTTTAAACTATTAACAAAATGCTGATCTTCAAGTAAATAACTTATAGAACAGAAGTAGTTAATTTAGAGTTTTTAATTTTAAACTATTAACAAAATGCAGATCTTCAAGTAAATAACTTATAGAGCAAAATTAGTTATTTTAGGGTTTTTAATTTTAAACTATTAACAAAATTCTGATCTTCAAGTAAATAACTTATAGAACAGAAGTAGTTAATTTAGAGTTTTTAATTTTAAACTATTAACAAAATGCAGATCTTCAAGTAAACAACTTATAGAACAAAAATAGTTATTTTAGGGTTTTCAATTTTGAACTATTAACAAAATTCTGATCTTCATGTAAATAACTTATAGAACAGAAGTAGTTAATTTAGAGTTTTTAATTTTAAACTATTAACAAAATTCAGATCTTCAAGAAAATAACTTATAGAACAAAAGTAGTTATTTTAGGGTTTTCAATTTTAAACTATTAACAAAATTCTGATCTTCAAGTAAATAACTTAAGGAACTAAAGTATTAGTTAGAAGATTTTGATTTTAAATTGCTACAAAATGCTGTTCTTCAAGTAAATAACTTATAGCACAAAAGTAGTTATTTTAGAGTTTTTAATTTTAAACTATTAACAGCATTCTGAACTTCAAGTAAATAACTTATAGAACAGAAGTAGTTGATTTAGAGTTTTTAATTTTAAACTATTAACAAAATTCTGATCTTCAAGTAAATAACTTAAGGAACTAAAGTATTAGTTAGAAGATTTTTATTTTAAATTGCTACAAAATTCTGTTCTTCAAGTAAATAACTTATAGAACAAAAGTGGTTATTTTAGAGTTTTCAATTTTAAACTATTAAGAAAATTCTGATCTTCAAGTAAATAACTTATAGAACAGAAGTAGTTAATTTAGAGTTTTTAAATTTAAACTATTAACAAAATGCAAATCTTCAAGTAAATAATTTATAGAATAAAAGTAGTTATTTTAGGGTTTTCAATTTTAAACTATTAACAAAATTCTGATCTTCATGTAAATAACTTATAGAACAGAAGTAGTTAATTTAGAGTTTTTAATTTTAAACTATTAACAAAATGCAGATCTTCAAGTAAATAACTTATAGAACAAAAGTAGTTATTTTAGGGTTTTCAATTTTAAACTATTAACAAAATTCTGATCTTCAAGTAAATAACTTAATGAACTAAGGTATTAGTTAGAAGATTTTTACTTTAAAGTGCTACAAAATTCTGTTCTTCAAGTAAATAACTTATAGAACAAAAGTAGGTATTTTAGAGTTTTCAATTTTTAACTATTAACAAAATGCAGATCTTTAAGTAAATAACTTATAGAACAAAAATAGTTATTTTAGGGTTTTCAATTTTAAACTATTAACAAAATTCTGATCTTCATGTAAATAACTTATAGAACAGAAGTAGTTAATTTGGAGTTTTTAATATTAAACTATTAACAAAATTCAGATCTTTAAGTAAATAACTTATAGAACAAAAATAGTTATTTTAGGGTTTTCAATTTTAAACTATTAACAAAATTCTGATCTTCATGTAAATAACTTATAGAACAGAAGTAGTTAATTTAGGGTTTTTAATTTTATACTATTAACAAAATGCAGATCTTCAAGTAAATAACTTATAGAACAAAAGTAGTTATTTTAGGGTTTTCAATTTTAAACTATTAACAAAATTCTGATCTTCAAGTAAATAACTTAAAGAACAAAAGTAGTTATTTTAGGGTTTTCAATTTTAAACTATTAACAAAATGCAGATCTTCAAGTAAATAACTTATAGAACAAAAGTAGTTATTTTAGGGTTTTCAATTTTAAACTATTAACATAATTCTGATTTTCAAGTAAATAACTTAAAGAACTAAAGTATTAGTTTGAAGATTTTGATTTTAAATTGTCTACATATTTCTGTTCTTTAAGTAAATAACTAAAAGAACAATAGTAGTTAGATTATAGCTTTAATTTTAAACTATTAACAAAATGCAAATCTTCAAGTAAATAACTTATAGAACAAAAGTAGTTATTTTAGGGTTTTCAATTTTAAACTATTAACAAAATTCTGATCTTCAAGTAAATAACTTATAGAACAAAAGTAGTTATTTTAGAGTTTTCAATTTTAAACTATTAACAAAATGCAGATCTTCAAGTAAGTAACTTATAGAACAAAAGTAGTTATTTTAGGGTTTTCAATTTTAAACTATAAACAAAATTCTGATCTTCAAGTAAATAACTTAAGGAACTAAAGTATTAGTTAGAAGATTTTGATTTTAAACTGCTTCAAAATTCTGTTATTCAAGTAAATAACTTATAGAACAAAAGTAGTTATTTTAGGGTTTTCAATTTTAAACTATTAACAAAATTCTGATCTTCAAGTAAATAACTTAAAGAACTAAAGTATTAGTTTGAAGATTTCGATTTTAAATTGTCTACAAATTTCTGTTCTTTAAGTAAATAACTAATAGAACAAAAGTAGTTAGTTTATAGCTTTAATTTTAAACTATTAACAAAATAGTGATTTTCACGTAAATAACTTATAGACCAGAAGTAGTTAATTTAGAGTTTTTAATTTTAAACTATTAACAAAATGCTGATCTTCAAGTAAATAACTTATAGAACAGAAGTAGTTAATTTAGAGTTTTTAATTTTAAACTATTAACAAAATGCAGATCTTCAAGTAAATAACTTATAGAGCAAAATTAGTTATTTTAGGGTTTTTAATTTTAAACTATTAACAAAATTCTGATCTTCAAGTAAATAACTTATAGAACAGAAGTAGTTAATTTAGAGTTTTTAATTTTAAACTATTAACAAAATGCAGATCTTCAAGTAAACAACTTATAGAATAAAAAATAGTTATTTTAGGGTTTTCAATTTTGAACTATTAACAAAATTCTGATCTTCATGTAAATAACTTATAGAACAGAAGTAGTTAATTTAGAGTTTTTAATTTTAAACTATTAACAAAATTCAGATCTTCAAGTAAATAACTTATAGAACAAAAGTAGTTATTTTAGGGTTTTCAATTTTAAACTATTAACAAAATTCTGATCTTCAAGTAAATAACTTAAGGAACTAAAGTATTAGTTAGAAGATTTTGATTTTAAATTGCTACAAAATGCTGTTCTTCAAGTAAATAACTTATAGCACAAAAGTAGTTATTTTAGAGTTTTTAATTTTAAACTATTAACAGCATTCTGAACTTCAAGTAAATAACTTATAGAACAGAAGTAGTTGATTTAGAGTTTTTAATTTTAAACTATTAACAAAATTCTGATCTTCAAGTAAATAACTTAAGGAACTAAAGTATTAGTTAGAAGATTTTTATTTTAAATTGCTACAAAATTCTGTTCTTCAAGTAAATAACTTATAGAACAAAAGTGGTTATTTTAGAGTTTTCAATTTTAAACTATTAAGAAAATTCTGATCTTCAAGTAAATAACTTATAGAACAGAAGTAGTTAATTTAGAGTTTTTAAATTTAAACTATTAACAAAATGCAAATCTTCAAGTAAATAATTTATAGAATAAAAGTAGTTATTTTAGGGTTTTCAATTTTAAACTATTAACAAAATTCTGATCTTCATGTAAATAACTTATAGAACAGAAGTAGTTAATTTAGAGTTTTTAATTTTAAACTATTAACAAAATGCAGATCTTCAAGTAAATAACTTATAGAACAAAAGTAGTTATTTTAGGGTTTTCAATTTTAAACTATTAACAAAATTCTGATCTTCAAGTAAATAACTTAATGAACTAAGGTATTAGTTAGAAGATTTTTACTTTAAAGTGCTACAAAATTCTGTTCTTCAAGTAAATAACTTATAGAACAAAAGTAGGTATTTTAGAGTTTTCAATTTTAAACTATTAACAAAATGCAGATCTTTAAGTAAATAACTTATAGAACAAAAATAGTTATTTTAGGGTTTTCAATTTTAAACTATTAACAAAATTCTGATCTTCATGTAAATAACTTATAGAACAGAAGTAGTTAATTTGGAGTTTTTAATATTAAACTATTAACAAAATTCAGATCTTTAAGTAAATAACTTATAGAACAAAAATAGTTATTTTAGGGTTTTCAATTTTAAACTATTAACAAAATTCTGATCTTCATGTAAATAACTTATAGAACAGAAGTAGTTAATTTAGGGTTTTTAATTTTAAACTATTAACAAAATGCAGATCTTCAAGTAAATAACTTATAGAACAAAAGTAGTTATTTTAGGGTTTTCAATTTTAAACTATTAACAAAATTCTGATCTTCAAGTAAATAACTTAAAGAACTAAAGTATTAGTTTGAAGATTTTGATTTTAAATTGTCTACATATTTCTGTTCTTTAAGTAAATAACTAAAAGAACAATAGTAGTTAGATTATAGCTTTAATTTTAAACTATTAACAAAATGCAAATCTTCAAGTAAATAACTTATAGAACAAAAGTAGTTATTTTAGGGTTTTCAATTTTAAACTATTAACAAAATTCTGATCTTCAAGTAAATAACTTATAGAACAAAAGTAGTTATTTTAGAGTTTTCAATTTTAAACTATTAACAAAATGCAGATCTTCAAGTAAATAACTTATAGAACAAAAGTAGTTATTTTAGGGTTTTCAATTTTAAACTATAAACAAAATTCTGATCTTCAAGTAAATAACTTAAGGAACTAAAGTATTAGTTAGAAGATTTTGATTTTAAACTGCTTCAAAATTCTGTTATTCAAGTAAATAACTTATAGAACAAAAGTAGTTATTTTAGGGTTTTCAATTTTAAACTATTAACAAAATTCTGATCTTCAAGTAAATAACTTAAAGAAATAAAGTATTAGTTTGAAGATTTCGATTTTAAATTGTCTACAAATTTCTGTTCTTTAAGTAAATAACTAATAGAACAAAAGTAGTTAGTTTATAGCTTTAATTTTAAACTATTAACAAAATAGTGATTTTCAAGTAAATAACTTATAGACCAGAAGTAGTTAATTTAGAGTTTTTAATTTTAAACTATTAACAAAATGCTGATCTTCAAGTAAATAACTTATAGAACAGAAGTAGTTAATTTAGAGTTTTTAATTTTAAACTATTTACAAAATGCAGATCTTCAAGTAAATAACTTATAGAGCAAAATTAGTTATTTTAGGGTTTTTAATTTTAAACTATTAACAAAATTCTGATCTTCAAGTAAATAACTTATAGAACAGAAGTAGTTAATTTAGAGTTTTTAATTTTAAACTATTAACAAAATGCAGATCTTCAAGTAAACAACTTATAGAACAAAAATAGTTATTTTAGGGTTTTCAATTTTAAACTATTAACAAAATTCTGATCTTCATGTAAATAACTTATAGAACAGAAGTAGTTAATTTAGAGTTTTTAATTTTAAACTATTAACAAAATTCAGATCTTCAAGTAAATAACTTATAGAACAAAAGTAGTTATTTTAGGGTTTTCAATTTTAAACTATTAACAAAATTCTGATCTTCAAGTAAATAACTTAAGGAACTAAAGTATTAGTTAGAAGATTTTGATTTTAAATTGCTACAAAATGCTGTTCTTCAAGTAAATAACTTATAGCACAAAAGTAGTTATTTTAGAGTTTTTAATTTTAAACTATTAACAGCATTCTGAACTTCAAGTAAATAACTTATAGAACAGAAGTAGTTGATTTAGAGTTTTTAATTTTAAACTATTAACAAAATTCTGATCTTCAAGTAAATAACTTAAGGAACTAAAGTATTAGTTAGAAGATTTTTATTTTAAATTGCTACAAAATTCTGTTCTTCAAGTAAATAACTTAGAGAACAAAAGTGGTTATTTTAGAGTTTTCAATTTTAAACTATTAAGAAAATTCTGATCTTCAAGTAAATAACTTATAGAACAGAAGTAGTTAATTTAGAGTTTTTAAATTTAAACTATTAACAAAATGCAAATCTTCAAGTAAATAATTTATAGAATAAAAGTAGTTATTTTAGGGTTTTCAATTTTAAACTATTAACAAAATTCTGATCTTCATGTAAATAACTTATGGAACAGAAGTAGTTAATTTAGAGTTTTTAATTTTAAACTATTAACAAAATGCAGATCTTCAAGTAAATAACTTATAGAACAAAAGTAGTTATTTTAGGGTTTTCAATTTTAAACTATTAACAAAATTCTGATCTTCAAGTAAATAACTTAAAGAACTAAAGTATTAGTTTGAAGATTTTGATTTTAAATTGTCTACATATTTCTGTTCTTTAAGTAAATAACTAAAAGAACAATAGTAGTTAGATTATAGCTTTAATTTTAAACTATTAACAAAATGCAAATCTTCAAGTAAATAACTTATAGAACAAAAGTAGTTATTTTAGGGTTTTCAATTTTAAACTATTAACAAAATTCTGATCTTCAAGTAAATAACTTATAGAACAAAAGTAGTTATTTTAGAGTTTTCAATTTTAAACTATTAACAAAATGCAGATCTTCAAGTAAATAACTTATAGAACAAAAGTAGTTATTTTAGGGTTTTCAATTTTAAACTATAAACAAAATTCTGATCTTCAAGTAAATAACTTAAGGAACTAAAGTATTAGTTAGAAGATTTTGATTTTAAACTGCTTCAAAATTCTGTTATTCAAGTAAATAACTTATAGAACAAAAGTAGTTATTTTAGGGTTTTCAATTTTAAACTATTAACAAAATTCTGATCTTCAAGTAAATAACTTAAAGAAATAAAGTATTAGTTTGAAGATTTCGATTTTAAATTGTCTACAAATTTCTGTTCTTTAAGTAAATAACTAATAGAACAAAAGTAGTTAGTTTATAGCTTTAATTTTAAACTATTAACAAAATAGTGATTTTCAAGTAAATAACTTATAGACCAGAAGTAGTTAATTTAGAGTTTTTAATTTTAAACTATTAACAAAATGCTGATCTTCAAGTAAATAACTTATAGAACAGAAGTAGTTAATTTAGAGTTTTTAATTTTAAACTATTTACAAAATGCAGATCTTCAAGTAAATAACTTATAGAGCAAAATTAGTTATTTTAGGGTTTTTAATTTTAAACTATTAACAAAATTCTGATCTTCAAGTAAATAACTTATAGAACAGAAGTAGTTAATTTAGAGTTTTTAATTTTAAACTATTAACAAAATGCAGATCTTCAAGTAAACAACTTATAGAACAAAAATAGTTATTTTAGGGTTTTCAATTTTAAACTATTAACAAAATTCTGATCTTCATGTAAATAACTTATAGAACAGAAGTAGTTAATTTAGAGTTTTTAATTTTAAACTATTAACAAAATTCAGATCTTCAAGTAAATAACTTATAGAACAAAAGTAGTTATTTTAGGGTTTTCAATTTTAAACTATTAACAAAATTCTGATCTTCAAGTAAATAACTTAAGGAACTAAAGTATTAGTTAGAAGATTTTGATTTTAAATTGCTACAAAATGCTGTTCTTCAAGTAAATAACTTATAGCACAAAAGTAGTTATTTTAGAGTTTTTAATTTTAAACTATTAACAGCATTCTGAACTTCAAGTAAATAACTTATAGAACAGAAGTAGTTGATTTAGAGTTTTTAATTTTAAACTATTAACAAAATTCTGATCTTCAAGTAAATAACTTAAGGAACTAAAGTATTAGTTAGAAGATTTTTATTTTAAATTGCTACAAAATTCTGTTCTTCAAGTAAATAACTTAGAGAACAAAAGTGGTTATTTTAGAGTTTTCAATTTTAAACTATTAAGAAAATTCTGATCTTCAAGTAAATAACTTATAGAACAGAAGTAGTTAATTTAGAGTTTTTAAATTTAAACTATTAACAAAATGCAAATCTTCAAGTAAATAATTTATAGAATAAAAGTAGTTATTTTAGGGTTTTCAATTTTAAACTATTAACAAAATTCTGATCTTCATGTAAATAACTTATGGAACAGAAGTAGTTAATTTAGAGTTTTTAATTTTAAACTATTAACAAAATGCAGATCTTCAAGTAAATAACTTATAGAACAAAAGTAGTTATTTTAGGGTTTTCAATTTTAAACTATTAACAAAATTCTGATCTTCAAGTAAATAACTTAATGAACTAAGGTATTAGTTAGAAGATTTTTACTTTAAAGTGCTACAAATTTCTGTTCTTCAAGTAAATAACTTATAGAGCAAAAGTAGGTATTTTAGAGTTTTCAATTTTTAACTATTAACAAAATGCAGATCTTTAAGTAAATAACTTATAGAACAAAAATAGTTATTTTAGGGTTTTCAATTTTAAACTATTAACAAAATTCTGATCTTCATGTAAATAACTTATAGAACAGAAGTAGTTAATTTGGAGTTTTTAATATTAAACTATTAACAAAATTCAGATCTTTAAGTAAATAACTTATAGAACAAAAATAGTTATTTTAGGGTTTTCAATTTTAAACTATTAACAAAATTCTGATCTTCATGTAAATAACTTATAGAACAGAAGTAGTTAATTTAGGGTTTTTAATTTTAAACTATTAACAAAATGCAGATCTTCAAGTAAATAACTTATAGAACAAAAGTAGTTATTTTAGGGTTTTCAATTTTAAACTATTAACAAAATTCTGATCTTCAAGTAAATAACTTAAAGAACTAAAGTATTAGTTTGAAGATTTTGATTTTAAATTGTCTACATATTTCTGTTCTTTAAGTAAATAACTAAAAGAACAATAGTAGTTAGATTATAGCTTTAATTTTAAACTATTAACAAAATGCAAATCTTCAAGTAAATAACTTATAGAACAAAAGTAGTTATTTTAGGGTTTTCAATTTTAAACTATTAACAAAATTCTGATCTTCAAGTAAATAACTTATAGAACAAAAGTAGTTATTTTAGAGTTTTCAATTTTAAACTATTAACAAAATGCAGATCTTCAAGTAAATAACTTATAGAACAAAAGTAGTTATTTTAGGGTTTTCAATTTTAAACTATAAACAAAATTCTGATCTTCAAGTAAATAACTTAAGGAACTAAAGTATTAGTTAGAAGATTTTGATTTTAAACTGCTTCAAAATTCTGTTATTCAAGTAAATAACTTATAGAACAAAAGTAGTTATTTTAGGGTTTTCAATTTTAAACTATTAACAAAATTCTGATCTTCAAGTAAATAACTTAAAGAACTAAAGTATTAGTTTGAAGATTTCGATTTTAAATTGTCTACAAATTTCTGTTCTTTAAGTAAATAACTAATAGAACAAAAGTAGTTAGTTTATAGCTTTAATTTTAAACTATTAACAAAATAGTGATTTTCAAGTAAATAACTTATAGACCAGAAGTAGTTAATTTAGAGTTTTTAATTTTAAACTATTAACAAAATGCTGATCTTCAAGTAAATAACTTATAGAACAGAAGTAGTTAATTTAGAGTTTTTAATTTTAAACTATTTACAAAATGCAGATCTTCAAGTAAATAACTTATAGAGCAAAATTAGTTATTTTAGGGTTTTTAATTTTAAACTATTAACAAAATTCTGATCTTCAAGTAAATAACTTATAGAACAGAAGTAGTTAATTTAGAGTTTTTAATTTTAAACTATTAACAAAATGCAGATCTTCAAGTAAACAACTTATAGAACAAAAATAGTTATTTTAGGGTTTTCAATTTTAAACTATTAACAAAATTCTGATCTTCATGTAAATAACTTATAGAACAGAAGTAGTTAATTTAGAGTTTTTAATTTTAAACTATTAACAAAATTCAGATCTTCAAGTAAATAACTTATAGAACAAAAGTAGTTATTTTAGGGTTTTCAATTTTAAACTATTAACAAAATTCTGATCTTCAAGTAAATAACTTAAGGAACTAAAGTATTAGTTAGAAGATTTTGATTTTAAATTGCTACAAAATGCTGTTCTTCAAGTAAATAACTTATAGCACAAAAGTAGTTATTTTAGAGTTTTTAATTTTAAACTATTAACAGCATTCTGAACTTCAAGTAAATAACTTATAGAACAGAAGTAGTTGATTTAGAGTTTTTAATTTTAAACTATTAACAAAATTCTGATCTTCAAGTAAATAACTTAAGGAACTAAAGTATTAGTTAGAAGATTTTTATTTTAAATTGCTACAAAATTCTGTTCTTCAAGTAAATAACTTAGAGAACAAAAGTGGTTATTTTAGAGTTTTCAATTTTAAACTATTAAGAAAATTCTGATCTTCAAGTAAATAACTTATAGAACAGAAGTAGTTAATTTAGAGTTTTTAAATTTAAACTATTAACAAAATGCAAATCTTCAAGTAAATAATTTATAGAATAAAAGTAGTTATTTTAGGGTTTTCAATTTTAAACTATTAACAAAATTCTGATCTTCATGTAAATAACTTATGGAACAGAAGTAGTTAATTTAGAGTTTTTAATTTTAAACTATTAACAAAATGCAGATCTTCAAGTAAATAACTTATAGAACAAAAGTAGTTATTTTAGGGTTTTCAATTTTAAACTATTAACAAAATTCTGATCTTCAAGTAAATAACTTAATGAACTAAGGTATTAGTTAGAAGATTTTTACTTTAAAGTGCTACAAATTTCTGTTCTTCAAGTAAATAACTTATAGAGCAAAAGTAGGTATTTTAGAGTTTTCAATTTTTAACTATTAACAAAATGCAGATCTTTAAGTAAATAACTTATAGAACAAAAATAGTTATTTTAGGGTTTTCAATTTTAAACTATTAACAAAATTCTGATCTTCATGTAAATAACTTATAGAACAGAAGTAGTTAATTTGGAGTTTTTAATATTAAACTATTAACAAAATTCAGATCTTTAAGTAAATAACTTATAGAACAAAAATAGTTATTTTTTAGGGTTTTCAATTTTAAACTATTAACAAAATTCTGATCTTCATGTAAATAACTTATAGAACAGAAGTAGTTAATTTAGGGTTTTTAATTTAAACTATTAACAAAATGCAGATCTTCAAGTAAATAACTTATAGAACAAAAGTAGTTATTTTAGGGTTTTCAATTTTAAACTATTAACATAATTCTGATCTTCAAGTAAATAACTTAAAGAACTAAAGTATTAGTTTGAAAATTTTGATTTTAAATTGTCTACATATTTCTGTTCTTTAAGTAAATAACTAAAAGAACAATAGTAGTTAGATTATAGCTTTAATTTTAAACTATTAACAAAATGCAAATCTTCAAGTAAATAACTTATAGAACAACAGTAGTTATTTTAGGGTTTTCAATTTTAAACTATTAACAAAATTCTGATCTTCAAGTAAATAACTTATAGAACAAAAGTAGTTATTTTAGAGTTTTCAATTTTAAACTATTAACAAAATGCAGATCTTCAAGTAAATAACTTATAGAACAAAAGTAGTTATTTTAGGGTTTTCAATTTTAAACTATAAACAAAATTCTGATCTTCAAGTAAATAACTTAAGGAACTAAAGTATTAGTTAGAAGATTTTGATTTTAAACTGCTTCAAAATTCTGTTATTCAAGTAAATAACTTATAGAACAAAAGTAGTTATTTTAGGGTTTTCAATTTTGAACTATTAACAAAATTCTGATCTTCAAGTAAATAACTTAAAGAACTAAAGTATTAGTTTGAAGATTTCGATTTTAAATTGTCTACAAATTTCTGTTCTTTAAGTAAATAACTAATAGAACAAAGTAGTTAGTTTATAGCTTTAATTTTAAACTATTAACAAAATAGTGATTTTCAAGTAAATAACTTATAGACCAGAAGTAGTTAATTTAGAGTTTTTAATTTTAAACTATTAACAAAATGCTGATCTTCAAGTAAATAACTTATAGAACAGAAGTAGTTAATTTAGAGTTTTTAATTTTAAACTATTAACAAAATGCAGATCTTCAAGTAAATAACTTATAGAGCAAAATTAGTTATTTTAGGGTTTTTAATTTTAAACTATTAACAAAATTCTGATCTTCAAGTAAATAACTTATAGAACAGAAGTAGTTAATTTAGAGTTTTTAATTTTAAACTATTAACAAAATGCAGATCTTCAAGTAAACAACTTATAGAACAAAAATAGTTATTTTAGGGTTTTCAATTTTAAACTATTAACAAAATTCTGATCTTCATGTAAATAAGTTATAGAACAGAAGTAGTTAATTTAGAGTTTTTAATTTTAAACTATTAACAAAATTCAGATCTTCAAGTAAATAACTTATAGAACAAAAGTAGTTATTTTTGGGTTTTCAATTTTAAACTATTAACAAAATTCTGATCTTCAAGTAAATAACTTAAGGAACTAAAGTATTAGTTAGAAGATTTTGATTTTAAATTGCTACAAAATGCTGTTCTTCAAGTAAATAACTTATAGCACAAAAGTAGTTATTTTAGAGTTTTTAATTTTAAACTATTAACAGCATTCTGAACTTCAAGTAAATAACTTATAGAACAGAAGTAGTTGATTTAGAGTTTTTAATTTTAAACTATTAACAAAATTCTGATCTTCAAGTAAATAACTTAACGAACTAAAGTATTAGTTAGAAGATTTTTATTTTAAATTGCTACAAAATTCTGTTCTTCAAGTAAATAACTTATAGAACAAAAGTGGTTATTTTAGAGTTTTCAATTTTAAACTATTAAGAAAATTCTGATCTTCAAGTAAATAACTTATAGAATAAAAGTAGTTATTTTAGGGTTTTCAATTTTAAACTATTAACAAAATTCTGATCTTCATATAATAACTTATAGAACAGAAGTAGTTAATTTAGAGTTTTTAATTTTAAACTATTAACAAAATGCAGATCTTCAAGTAAATAACTTATAGAACAAAAGTAGTTATTTTAGGGTTTTCAATTTTAAACTATTAACAAAATTCTGATCTTCAAGTAAATAACTTATAGAATAAAAGTAGTTATTTTAGGGTTTTCAATTTTAAACTATTAACAAAATTCTGATCTTCATATAATAACTTATAGAACAGAAGTAGTTAATTTAGAGTTTTTAATTTTAAACTATTAACAAAATGCAGATCTTCAAGTAAATAACTTATAGAGCAAAATTAGTTATTTTAGGGTTTTTAATTTTAAACTATTAACAAAATTCTGATCTTCAAGTAAATAACTTATAGAACAGAAGTAGTTAATTTAGAGTTTTTAATTTTAAACTATTAACAAAATGCAGATCTTTAAGTAAACAACTTATAGAACAAAAATAGTTATTTTAGGGTTTTCAATTTTAAACTATTAACAAAATTCAGATCTTCAAGTAAATAACTTATAGAACAAAAGTAGTTATTTTAGGGTTTTCAATTTTAAACTATTAACAAAATTCTGATCTTCAAGTAAATAACTTAAGGAACTAAAGTATTAGTTAGAAGATTTTGATTTTAAATTGCTACAAATTGCTGTTCTTCAAGTAAATAACTTATAGCACAAAAGTAGTTATTTTAGAGTTTTCAATTTTAAACTATTAACAACATTCTGAACTTCAAGTAAATAGCTTATAGAACAGAAGTAGTTAATTTAGAGTTTTTAATTTTAAACTATTAACAAAATGCAGATCTTCAAGTAAATAACTTATAGAATAAAAGTAGTTATTTTAGGGTTTTCAATTTTTAACTATTAACAAAATTCTGATCTTCAAGTAAATAACTTATAGAACAGAAGTAGTTAATTTAGAGTTTTCAATTTTAAACTATTAACAAAATTCTGATCTTCAAGTAAATAACTTATAGAACAGAAGTAGTTAATTTAGAGTTTTCAATTTTAAACTATTAACAAAATTCTGATCTTCAAGTAAATAACTTATAGAACAGAAGTAGTTATTTTAGGGTTTTCAATTTTAAACTATTAGCAAAATTCTGATCTTCAAGTAAATAACTTAAAGAACTAAAGTATTAGTTTGAAGATTTTGATTTTAAATTGTCTACATATTTCTGTTATTTAAGTAAATAACTAAAAGGACAATAGTAGTTAGTTTATAGCTTTAATTTTAAACCATTAACAAAATGCTGATTTTCAAGTAAATAACTTATAGACCAGAAGTAGTTAATTTAGAGTTTTTAATTTTAAAATATTAACAAAATGCAGATCTTCAAGTTAATAACTTATAGAACAAAAGTAGTTATTTTAGGGTTTTCAATTTTAAACTATTAACAAAATTCTGATCTTCAAGTAAATAACTTACAGACCAGAAGTAGTTAATTAATAGTTTTTAATTTTAAACTATTAACAAAATTCTGATCTTCATGTAAATAACTTATAGAACAGAAGTAGTTAATTTAGAGTTTTTAATTTTAAACTATTAACAAAATGCAGATCTTCAAGTAAATAACTTATAGAACAAACGTAGTTATTTTAGTATTTTCAATTTTGAACTATTAACAAAATTCTGATCTTCTAGTAAATAACTTAAAGAACTAAAGTATTAGTTTGAAGATTTTGATTTTAAATTGTCTACATATTTCTCTTCTTTAAGTAAATAACTAAAAGAACAAAAGTAGTTAGAGTATAGCTTTAATTTTAAACTATTAACAAAATGCAGATCTTCAAGTAAATAACTTAAAGAACTAAAGTATTAATTTGAAGATTTCGATTTAAAATTGTCTACAAATTTCTGTTCTTTAAGTAAATAACTAAAAGAACAAAAGTAGTTAGTTTATAGCTTTAATTTTAAACTATTAACAAAATACTGATTTTCAAGTAAATAACTTATAGACCAGAAGAAGTTAATTTAGAGTTTTTAATTTTAAACTATTAACAAAATGCTGATCTTCAAGTAAATAACTTATAGAACAGAAGTAGTTAATTCAGAGTTTTTAATTTTAAACTATTAACAAAATGCAGATCTTCAAGTAAACAACTTATAGAACAAAAGTAGTTATTTTAGGGTTTTCAATTTTAAACTATTAACAAAATTCTGATCTTCAAGTAAATAACTTATAGAACAGAAGTAGTTAATTTAGAGTTTTTAATTTTAAACTATTAACAAAATCCAGATCTTCAAGTAAATAACTTATAGAACAAACGTAGTTATTTTAATATTTTCAATTTTGAACTATTAACAAAATTCTGATCTTCAAGTAAGTAACTTAAAGAACTAAAGTATTAGTTTGAAGATTTTGATTTTAAATTGTCTACATATTTCTGTTATTTAAGTAAATAACTAAAAGAACAAAAGTAGTTAGATTATAGCTTTAATTTTAAACTATTAACAAAATGCAGATCTTCAAGTAAATAACTTATCGAACAAAAGTAGTTATTTTAGGGTTTTCAATTTTAAACTATTAGCAAAATTCTGATCTTCAAGTAAATATCTTAAAGAACTAAAGTATTAGTTTGAAGATTTCGATTTTAAATTGTCTACAAATTTCTGTTCTATAAGTAAATAACTAAAAGGACAATAGTAGTTAGTTTATAGCTTTAATTTTAAACCATTAACAAAATGCTGATTTTCAAGTAAATAACTTATAGACCAGAAGTAGTTAATTTAGAGTTTTTAATTTTAAAATATTAACAAAATGCAGATCTTCAAGTTAATAACTTATAGAACAAAAGTAGTTATTTTAGGGTTTTCAATTTTAAACTATTAACAAAATTCTGATCTTCAAGTAAATAACTTACAGACCAGAAGTAGTTAATTAATAGTTTTTAATTTTAAACTATTAACAAAATTCTGATCTTCATGTAAATAACTTATAGAACAGAAGTAGTTAATTTAGAGTTTTTAATTTTAAACTATTAGCAAAATGCAGATCTTCAAGTAAATAACTTATAGAACAAACGTAGTTATTTTAGTATTTTCAATTTTGAACTATTAACAAAATTCTGATCTTCTAGTAAATAACTTAAAGAACTAAAGTATTAGTTTGAAGATTTTGATTTTAAATTGTCTACATATTTCTCTTCTTTAAGTAAATAACTAAAAGAACAAAAGTAGTTAGAGTATAGCTTTAATTTTAAACTATTAACAAAATGCAGATCTTTAAGTAAACAACTTATAGAACAAAAATAGTTATTTTAGAGTTTTCAATTTTAAACTATTAACAAAATTCAGATCTTCAAGTAAATAACTTATAGAACAAAAGTAGTTATTTTAGGGTTTTCAATTTTAAACTATTAACAAAATTCTGATCTTCAAGTAAATAACTTAAGGAACTAAAGTATTAGTTAGAAGATTTTGATTTTAAATTGCTACAAATTGCTGTTCTTCAAGTAAATAACTTATAGCACAAAAGTAGTTATTTTAGAGTTTTCAATTTTAAACTATTAACAACATTCTGAACTTCAAGTAAATAGCTTATAGAACAGAAGTAGTTAATTTAGAGTTTTTAATTTTAAACTATTAACAAAATGCAGATCTTCAAGTAAATAACTTATAGAATAAACGTAGTTATTTTAGGGTTTTCAATTTTTAACTATTAACAAAATTCTGATCTTCAAGTAAATAACTTATAGAACAGAAGTAGTTAATTTAGAGTTTTCAATTTTAAACTATTAACAAAATTCTGATCTTCAAGTAAATAACTTATAGAACAGAAGTAGTTAATTTAGAGTTTTCAATTTTAAACTATTAACAAAATTCTGATCTTCAAGTAAATAACTTATAGAACAGAAGTAGTTATTTTAGGGTTTTCAATTTTAAACTATTAGCAAAATTCTGATCTTCAAGTAAATAACTTAAAGAACTAAAGTATTAGTTTGAAGATTTTGATTTTAAATTGTCTACATATTTCTGTTATTTAAGTAAATAACTAAAAGGACAATAGTAGTTAGTTTATAGCTTTAATTTTAAACCATTAACAAAATGCTGATTTTCAAGTAAATAACTTATAGACCAGAAGTAGTTAATTTAGAGTTTTTAATTTTAAAATATTAACAAAATGCAGATCTTCAAGTTAATAACTTATAGAACAAAAGTAGTTATTTTAGGGTTTTCAATTTTAAACTATTAACAAAATTCTGATCTTCAAGTAAATAACTTACAGACCAGAAGTAGTTAATTAATAGTTTTTAATTTTAAACTATTAACAAAATTCTGATCTTCATGTAAATAACTTATAGAACAGAAGTAGTTAATTTAGAGTTTTTAATTTTAAACTATTAACAAAATGCAGATCTTCAAGTAAATAACTTATAGAACAAACGTAGTTATTTTAGTATTTTCAATTTTGAACTATTAACAAAATTCTGATCTTCTAGTAAATAACTTAAAGAACTAAAGTATTAGTTTGAAGATTTTGATTTTAAATTGTCTACATATTTCTCTTCTTTAAGTAAATAACTAAAAGAACAAAAGTAGTTAGAGTATAGCTTTAATTTTAAACTATTAACAAAATGCAGATCTTCAAGTAAATAACTTAAAGAACTAAAGTATTAATTTGAAGATTTCGATTTAAAATTGTCTACAAATTTCTGTTCTTTAAGTAAATAACTAAAAGAACAAAAGTAGTTAGTTTATAGCTTTAATTTTAAACTATTAACAAAATACTGATTTTCAAGTAAATAACTTATAGACCAGAAGAAGTTAATTTAGAGTTTTTAATTTTAAACTATTAACAAAATGCTGATCTTCAAGTAAATAACTTATAGAACAGAAGTAGTTAATTCAGAGTTTTTAATTTTAAACTATTAACAAAATGCAGATCTTCAAGTAAACAACTTATAGAACAAAAGTAGTTATTTTAGGGTTTTCAATTTTAAACTATTAACAAAATTCTGATCTTCAAGTAAATAACTTATAGAACAGAAGTAGTTAATTTAGAGTTTTTAATTTTAAACTATTAACAAAATCCAGATCTTCAAGTAAATAACTTATAGAACAAACGTAGTTATTTTAATATTTTCAATTTTGAACTATTAACAAAATTCTGATCTTCAAGTAAGTAACTTAAAGAACTAAAGTATTAGTTTGAAGATTTTGATTTTAAATTGTCTACATATTTCTGTTATTTAAGTAAATAACTAAAAGAACAAAAGTAGTTAGATTATAGCTTTAATTTTAAACTATTAACAAAATGCAGATCTTCAAGTAAATAACTTATAGAACAAAAGTAGTTATTTTAGGGTTTTCAATTTTAAACTATTAGCAAAATTCTGATCTTCAAGTAAATATCTTAAAGAACTAAAGTATTAGTTTGAAGATTTCGATTTTAAATTGTCTACAAATTTCTGTTCTATAAGTAAATAACTAAAAGGACAATAGTAGTTAGTTTATAGCTTTAATTTTAAACCATTAACAAAATGCTGATTTTCAAGTAAATAACTTATAGACCAGAAGTAGTTAATTTAGAGTTTTTAATTTTAAAATATTAACAAAATGCAGATCTTCAAGTTAATAACTTATAGAACAAAAGTAGTTATTTTAGGGTTTTCAATTTTAAACTATTAACAAAATTCTGATCTTCAAGTAAATAACTTACAGACCAGAAGTAGTTAATTAATAGTTTTTAATTTTAAACTATTAACAAAATTCTGATCTTCATGTAAATAACTTATAGAACAGAAGTAGTTAATTTAGAGTTTTTAATTTTAAACTATTAGCAAAATGCAGATCTTCAAGTAAATAACTTATAGAACAAACGTGGTTATTTTAGTATTTTCAATTTTGAACTATTAACAAAATTCTGATCTTCTAGTAAATAACTTAAAGAACTAAAGTATTAGTTTGAAGATTTTGATTTTAAATTGTCTACATATTTCTCTTCTTTAAGTAAATAACTAAAAGAACAAAAGTAGTTAGAGTATAGCTTTAATTTTAAACTATTAACAAAATGCAGATCTTCAAGTTAATAACTTATAGAACAAAAGTAGTTATTTTAGGGTTTTCAATTTTTAACAATTAACAAAATTCTGATCTTCAAGTAAATAACTTATAGAACAGAAGTAGTTATTTTAGTATTTTCAATTTTGAACTATTAACAAAATTCTGATCTTCTAGTAAATAACTTAAAGAACTAAAGTATTAGTTTGAAGATTTTGATTTTAAATTGTCTACATATTTCTCTTCTTTAAGTAAATAACTAAAAGAACAACAGTAGTTAGTTTATAGCTTTAATTTTAAACTATTAACAAAATACTGATTTTCAAGTAAATAACTTATAGACCAGAAGAAGTTAATTTAGAGTTTTTAATTTTAAACTATTAACAAAATGCTGATCTTCAAGTAAATAACTTATAGAACAGAAGTAGTTAATTTAGAGTTTTTAATTTTAAACTATTAACAAAATGCAGATCTTCAAGTAAATAACTTATAGAACAAAAGTAGTTATTTTAGGGTTTTCAATTTTAAACTATTAACAACATTCTGATCTTCAAGTAAATAACTTATAGAACTGAAGTAGTTAATTTAGAGTTTTTAATTTTAAACTATTAACAAAATGCAGATCTTCAAGTAAATAACTTATAGAACAAAAATAGTTATTTTAGGGTTTTCAATTTTAAACTATTAACAAAATTCTGATCTTCAAGTAAATAACTTATAGAACAGAAGTAGGTAATTTAGAGTTTTAAATTTTAAACTATTAACAAAATGCAGATCTTCAAGTAAATAACTTATAGAATAGAAGTATTTAATTTACAGTTTTTAATTTTAAACTATTAACAAAATGCAGATCTTCAAGTAAATAACTTATAGAACAGAAGTAGTTAATTTAGAGTTTTTAATTTTAAACTATTAACAAAATGCTGATCTTCAAGTAAATAACTTATAGAACAGAAGTAGTTAATTTAGAGTTTTTAATTTTAAACTATTAACAAAAAGCAGATCTTCAAGTAAATAACTTATAGAGCAAAATTAGTTATTTTAGGGTTTTTAATTTTAAACTATTAACAAAATTCTGATCTTCAAGTAAATAACTTATAGAACAGAAGTAGTTAATTTAGAGTTTTTAATTTTAAACTATTAACTAAATGCAGATCTTCAAGTAAACAACTTATAGAACAAAAATAGTTATTTTAGGGTTTTCAATTTAAAACTATTAACAAAATTCTGATCTTCATGTAAATAACTTATCGAACAGAAGTAGTTAATTTAGAGTCTTTAATTTTAAACTATTAACAAAATGCAGATCTTCAAGTAAATAACTTATAGAACAAAAGTAGTTATTTTAGGGTTTTCAATTTTAAACTATTAACAAAATTCTGATCTTCAAGTAAATAACTTAAGGAACTAAAGTATTAGTTAGAAGATTTTGATTTTAAATTGTTACAAAATTCTGTTCTTCGTAATTAACTTATAGAACAAAAGTAGTTATTTTAGGATTTTCAATTTTAAACTATTAACAAAATTCTGATCTTCAAGTAAATAACTTAAGGAACTAAAGTATTAGTTAGAAGATTTTTATTTTAAATTGCTACAAAATTCTGTTCTTCAAGTAAATAACTTATAGAACAAAAGTAGTTATTTTAGGGTTTTCAGTTTTAAACTATTAACAAAATTCTGATCTTCAAGTAAATAACTTAAGGAACTAAAGTATTAGTTAGAAGATTTTTATTTTAAATTGCTACAAAATTCTGTTCTTCAAGTAAATAACTTATAGAACAAAAGTAGGTATTTTAGAGTTTTCAATTTTAAACTATTAACAAAATGCAGATGTTTAAGTAAATAACTTATAGAACAAAAATAGTTATTTTAGGGTTTTCAATTTTAAACTATTAACAAAATTCTGATCTTCATGTAAACAACTTATAGAACAGAAGTAGTTAATTTAGGTTTTTAATTTTAAACTATTAACAAAATTCAGATCTTTAAGTAAATAACTTATAGAACAAAAATAGTTATTTTAGGGTTTTCAATTTTAAACTATTAACAAAATTCTGATCTTCATGTATATAACTTATAGAACAGTAGTAGTTAATTTAGGGTTTTTAATTATAAACTATTAACAAAATGCAGATCTTCAAGTAAATAACTTATAGAACAAAAGTAGTTATTTTAGGGTTTTCAATTTTAAACTATTAACAAAATTCTGATCTTCAAGTAAATAACTTAAAGAACTAAAGTATTAGTTTGAAGATTTTGATTTTAAATTGTCTACATATTTCTGTTCTTTAAGTAAATAACTAAAAGAACAATAGTAGTTAGATTATAGCTTTAATTTTAAACTATTAACAAAATGCAAATCTTCAAGTAAATAACTTATAGAACAAAAGTAGTTATTTTAGGGTTTTCAATTTTAAACTATTAACAAAATTCTGATCTTCATGTAAATAACTTATAGAACAGAAGTAGTTAATTTAGAGTTTTTAATTTTAAACTATTAACAAAATTCAGATCTTTAAGTAAATAACTTATAGAACAAAAATAGTTATTTTAGGGTTTTCAATTTTAAAGTATTAACAAAATTCTGATCTTCATGTAAATAACTTATAGAACAAACGTAGTTATTTTAGTATTTTCAATTTTGAACTATTAACAAAATTCTGATCTTCAAGTAAATAACTTAAAGAACTAAAGTATTAGTTTGAAGATTTTGATTTTAAATTGTCTACATATTTCTGTTCTTTAAGTAAATAACTAAAGGAACAAAAGTAGTTAGAGTATAGCTTTAATTTTAAACTATTAACAAAATGCAGATCTTCAAGTAAATAACTTATAGAACAAAAGTAGTTATTTTAGGGTTTTTAATTTTAAACTATTAGCAAAATTCTGATCTTCAAGTAAATAACTTAAAGAACTAAATTATTAGTTAGAAGATTTTGATTTTAAATTGCTTCAAAATTCTTTTCTTCAAGTAAATAACTTATAGAACAAAAGTAGTTATTTTAGGGTTTTCAATTTTAATCTATTGACAAAATTCTGATCTTCAAGTAAATAACTTAAGGAACTAAAGTATTAGTTAGAAGATTTTTTTTTAAATTGGTACAAAATTCTGTTCTTCAAGTAAATAACTTATAGAACAAAAGTAGTTATTTTAGAGTTTTCAATTTTAAACTATTAAGAAAATTCTGATCTTCAAGTAAATAACTTATAGAACAGAAGTAGTTAATTTAGAGTTTTTAAATTTAAACTATTAACAAAATGCAAATCTTCAAGTAAATAACTTATAGAACAAAAGTAGTTATTTTAGGGTTTTCAATTTTAAACTATTAACAAAATTCTGATCTTCATGTAAATAACTTATAGAACAGAAGTAGTAAATTTAGAGTTTTTAATTTTAAACTATTAACAAAATTCAGATCTTTAAGTAAAAAACTTATAAAACAAAAATAGTTATTTTAGGGTTTTCAATTTTAAACTATTAACAAAATTCAGATCTTTAAGTAAATAACTTATAGAACAAAAATAGTTATTTTAGGGTTTTCAATTTTAAACTATTAACAAAATTCTGATCTTCATGTATATAACTTATAGAACAGAAGTAGTTAATTTAGGGTTTTTAATTATAAACTATTAACAAAATGCAGATCTTCAAGTAAATAACTTATAGAACAAAAGTAGTTATTTTAGGGTTTTCAATTTTAAACTATTAACAAAATTCTGATCTTCAAGTAAATAACTTAAAGAACTAAAGTATTAGTTTGAAGATTTTGATTTTAAATTGTCTACATATTTCTGTTCTTTAAGTAAATAACTAAAAGAACAATAGTAGTTAGATTGTAGCTTTAATTTTAAACTATTAACAAAATGCAAATCTTCAAGTAAATAACTTATAGAACAAAAGTAGTTATTTTAGGGTTTTCAATTTTAAACTATTAACAAAATTCTGATCTTCATGTAAATAACTTATAGAACAGAAGTAGTTAATTTAGAGTTTTTAATTTTAAACTATTAACAAAATGCAGATCTTCAAGTAAATAACTTATAGAACAAAAGTAGTTATTTTAGGGTTTTCAATTTTAAACTATTAACAAAATTCTGATCTTCAAGTAAATAACTTAAGGAACTAAAGTATTAGTTAGAAGATTTTGATTTTAAATAGCTACAAAATTCTGTTCTTCGTAAATAACTTATAGAACAAAAGTAGTTATTTTAGGGTTTTCAATTTTAATCTATTAACAAAATTCTGATCTTCAAGTAAATAACTTAAGGAACTAAAGTATTAGTTAGAAGATTTTTATTTAAAATTGGTACAAAATTCTGTTCTTCAAGTAAATAACTTATAGAACAGAAGTAGTTAATTTAGAGTTTTTAAATTTAAACTATTAACAAAATGCAGATCTTCAAGTAAATAACTTATAGAACAAAAATAGTTATTTTAGGGATTTCAATTTTAAACTATTATAAAATTCTGATCTTCAATAAATAACTTAAAGAACTAAAGTATTAGTTAGAAGATTTTGATTTTACATTGCTACAAAATTCTGTTCTTCAAGTAAATAACTTATAGAACAAAAGTAGGTATTTTAGAGTTTTCAATTTTAAACTATTAACAAAATTCTGATCTTCATGTAAATAACTTATAGAACAGAAGTAGTTAATTTAGAGTTTTTAATTTTAAACTATTAACAAAATTCAGATCTTTAAGTAAATAACTTATAAAACAAAAATAGTTATTTTAGGGTTTTCAATTTTAAACTATTAACAAAATTCAGATCTTTAAGTAAATAACTTATAGAACAAAAATAGTTATTTTAGGGTTTTCAATTTTAAACTATTAACAAAATTCTGATCTTCATGTATATAACTTATAGAACAGAAGTAGTTAATTTAGGGTTTTTAATTATAAACTATTAACAAAATGCAGATCTTCAAGTAAATAACTTATAGAACAAAAGTAGTTATTTTAGGGTTTTCAATTTTAAACTATTAACAAAATTCTGATCTTCAAGTAAATAACTTAAGGAACTAAAGTATTAGTTAGAAGATTTTGATTTTAAATAGCTACAAAATTCTGTTCTTCGTAAATAACTTATAGAACAAAAGTAGTTATTTTAGGATTTTCAATTTTAAACTATTAACAAAATTCTGATCTTCAAGTAAATAACTTAAGGAACTAAAGTATTAGTTAGAAGATTTTTATTTTAAATTGCTACAAAATTCTGTTCTTCAAGTAAATAACTTATAGAACAAAAGTAGTTATTTTAGGGTTTTCAATTTTAAACTATTAACAAAATTCTGATCTTCAAGTAAATAACTTAAGGAACTAAAGTATTAGTTAGAAGTTTTTTATTTTAAATTGCTACAAAATTCTGTTCTTCAAGTAAATAACTTATAGAACAAAAGTAGGTATTTTAGAGTTTTCAATTTTAAACTATTAACAAAATGCAGATGTTTAAGTAAATAACTTATAGAACAAAAATAGTTATTTTAGGGTTTTCAATTTTAAACTATTAACAAAATTCTGATCTTCATGTAAATAACTTATAGAACAGAAGTAGTTAATTTAGAGTTTTTAATTTTAAACTATTAACAAAATTCAGATCTTTAAGTAAATAACTTATAGAACAAAAATAGTTATTTTAGGGTTTTCAATTTTAAACTATTAACAAAATTCTGATCTTCATGTAAATAACTTATAGAACAAACGTAGTTATTTTAGTATTTTCAATTTTGAACTATTAACAAAATTCTGATCTTCAAGTAAATAACTTATAGAACAAAAGTAGTTATTTTAGGGTTTTCAATTTTAAACTATTAGCAAAATTCTGATCTTCAAGTAAATAACTTAAAGAACTAAATTATTAGTTAGAAGATTTTGATTTTAAATTGCTTCAAAATTCTTTTCTTCAAGTAAATAACTTATAGAACAAAAGTAGTTATTTTAGGGTTTTCAATTTTAATCTATTAACAAAATTCTGATCTTCAAGTAAATAACTTATAGAACAAAAGTAGTTATTTTAGAGTTTTCAATTTTAAACTATTAAGAAAATTCTGATCTTCAAGTAAATAACTTATAGAACAGAAGTAGTTAATTTAGAGTTTTTAAATTTAAACTATTAACAAAATGCAAATCTTCAAGTAAATAACTTATAGAACAAAAGTAGTTATTTTAGGGTTTTCAATTTTAAACTATTAACAAAATTCTGATCTTCATGTAAATAACTTATAGAACAGAAGTAGTTAATTTAGAGTTTTTAATTTTAAACTATTAACAAAATGCAGATCTTTAAGTAAATAACTTATAGAACAAAAATAGTTATTTTAGGGTTTTCAATTTTAAAATATTAACAAAATTCTGATCTTCATGTAAATAACTTATAGAACAAAAATAGTTATTTTAGGGTTTTCAATTTTAAACTATTAACAAAATTCTGATCTTCAAGTAAATAACTTATAGAACAGAAGTAGTTAATTTAGAGTTTTTAAATTTAAACTATTAACAAAATGCAAATCTTCAAGTAAATAACTTATAGAACAAAAGTAGGTATTTTAGAGTTTTCAATTTTAAACTATTAACAAAATGCAGATCTTTAAGTAAATAACTTATAGAACAAAAATAGTTATTTTAGGGTTTTCAATTTTAAAATATTAACAAAATTCTGATCTTCATGTAAATAACTTATAGAACAAAAATAGTTATTTTAGGGTTTTCAATTTTAAACTATTAACAAAATTCTGATCTTCATGTAAATAACTTATAGAACAGAAGTAGTTAATTTAGAGTTTTTAATTTTAAACTATTAACAAAATGCAGATCTTTAAGTAAATAACTTATAGAACAAAAATAGTTATTTTAGGGTTTTCAATTTTAAAATATTAACAAAATTCTGATCTTCATGTAAATAACTTATAGAACAAAAATAGTTATTTTAGGGTTTTCAATTTTAAACTATTAACAAAATTCTGTTCTTCAAGTAAATAACTTATAGAACAGAAGTAGTTAATTTAGAGTTTTTAAATTTAAACTATTAACAAAATGCAAATCTTCAAGTAAATAACTTATAGAACAAAAGTAGGTATTTTAGGGTTTTCAATTTTAAAATATTAACAAAATTCTGATCTTCATGTAAATAACTTATAGAACAAAAATAGTTATTTTAGGGTTTTCAATTTTAAAATATTAACAAAATTCTGATCATCATGTAAATAACTTATAGAACAGAAGTAGTTAATTTAGAGTTTTTAATTTTAAACTATTAACAAAATTCAGATCTTTAAGTAAATAACTTATAAAACAAAAATAGTTATTTTAGGGTTTTCAATTTTAAACTATTAACAAAATTCTGATCTTCATGTATATAACTTATAGAACAGTAGTAGTTAATTTAGAGTTTTTAATTATAAACTATTAACAAAATGCAGATCTTCAAGTAAATAACTTATAGAACAAAAGTAGTTATTTTAGGGTTTTCAATTTTAAACTATTAACAAAATTCTGATCTTCAAGTAAATAACTTAAAGAACTAAAGTATTAGTTTGAAGATTTTGATTTTAAATTGTCTACATATTTCTGTTCTTTAAGTAAATAACTAAAAGAACAATAGTAGTTAGATTATAGCTTTAATTTTAAACTATTAACAAAATGCAAATCTTCAAGTAAATAACTTATAGAACAAAAGTAGTTATTTTAGGGTTTTCAATTTTAAACTATTAACAAAATTCTGATCTTCATGTAAATAACTTATAGAACAGAAGTAGTTAATTTAGAGTTTTTAATTTTAAACTATTACCAAAATGCAGATCTTTAAGTAAATAACTGATAGAACAAAAGTAGTTATTTTATGGTTTTCAATTTTAAACTATTAACAAAATTCTGATCTTCAAGTAAATAACTTAAAGAACTAAAGTTTAGTTAGAATATTTTGATTTTAAGTTGCTACAAAATTCTGTTCTTCAAGTAAATAACTTATAGAACAAAAGTAGTTATTTTAGAGTTTTCAATTTTAAACTATTAACAAAAATCTGATCTTCAAGTAAATAACTTATAGAACAGAAGTAGTTAATTTAGAGTTTTTAATTTTAAACTATTAACAAAATGCAGATCTTCAAGTAAATAACTTATAGAGCAAAAGTAGTTATTTTAGGGTTTTCAATTTTAAACTATTAACAAAAATCTGATCTTCAAGTAAATAACTAATAGAACAGAAGTAGTTAATTTAGAGTTTTTAATTTCAAACTATTAACAAAATGCAGATCTTCAAGTAAATAACTTATAGAACAAAAGTAGTTATTTTAGGGATTTCAATTTTAAACTATTATAAAATTCTGATCTTCAATAAATAACTTAAAGAACTAAAGTATTAGTTAGAAGATTTTGATTTTACATTGCTACAAAATTCTGTTCTTCAAGTAAATAACTTATAGAACAAAAGTAGTTATTTTAGAGTTTTTAATTTTAAACTATTAACAAAATCCAGATCTTCAAGTAAATAACTTAAAGAACTAAAGTATTAGTTAGAAGATTTTGATTTTACATTGCTACAAAATTCTGTTCTTCAAGTAAATAACTTATAGAACAAAAGTAGTTATTTTAGAGTTTTCAATTTTAAACTATTAACAATATTCTGATCTTCAAGTAAATAACTTATAGAACAGAAGTAGTTAATTTAGAGTTTTTAATTTTAAGCTATTAACAAAATACAGATCTTCTAGTAAATAACTTATAGAACAAAAGTAGTTATTTTAGGGTTTTCAATTTTATACTATTAACAAAATTCTGATCTTCATGTAAATAACTTATAGAACAGAAGTAGTTAATTTAGAGTTTTTAATTTTAAACTATTAACAAAATGCAGATCTTCAAGTAAATAACTTATAGAACAAAAGTAGTTATTTTAGGGTTTTCAATTTTAAACTATTAACAAAATTCTGATCCTCATGTAAATCACTTATAGAACAGTAGTAGTTAATTTAGAGTTTTTAATTTTAAACTATTAACAAAATGCAGATCTTCAAGTAAATAACTTATAGAACAGAAGTAGTTAATTTAGAGTTTTTAATTTTAAACTATTAACAAAATTCTGATCTTCAAGTAAATAACTTATAGAACTAAAGTTTAGTTAGAAGATTTTGATTTGAAGTTGCTACAAAATTATGTTCTTCAAGTAAATAACTTATAGAACAGAAGTAGTTAATTTAGAGTTTTTAATTTTAAACCACTAACAAAATGCAGATCTTCAAGTAAATAACTTATAGAACAAAAGTAGTTATTTTAGGGTTTTCAATTTTAAACTATTAGCAAAATTCTGATCTTCAATAAATAACTTAAAGAACTAAAGTATTAGTTAGAAGATTTTGATTTTACATTGCTACAAAATTCTGTTCTTCAAGTAAATAACTTATAGAACAAAAGTAGTTATTTTAGGGTTTTCAATTTTAAACCATTAACAAAGTTCTGATCTTCATGTAAATAACTTATAGAACAGAAGTAGTTAATTTAGAGTTTTTAATTTTAAACTATTAACAAAATGCAGATCTTCAAGTAAATAACTTATAGAACAAAGGTAGTTATTTTATGGTTTTCAATTTTAAACTATTAACAAAATTCTGATCTTCAAGTAAATAACTTAAAAATAACTTAGTTAAAGAACTAAAGTTTAGTTAGAAGATTTTGATTTGAAGTTGCTACAAAATTCTGTTCTTCAAGTAAATAACTTATAGAACAAAAGTAGTTATTTTAGAGTTTTCAATCTTAAACTATTAACAAAATTCTGATCTTCAAGTAAATAACTTATAGAACAGAAGTAGTTAATTTAGAGTTTTCAATTTTAAACTACTAACAAAATGCAGATCTTCAAGTAAATAACTTATAGAACAAAAGTAGTTATTTTAGGGTTTTCAATTTTAAACTATTAGCAAAATTCTGATCTTCAAGTAACTAACTTAAAGAACTAAAGTATTAGTTAAAAGATTTTGTTTTTAAATTGCTACAAAGTTCTGTTCTTCAAGTAAATAACTTATAGAACAAAAGTAGTTATTTTAGAGTTTTCAATTTTAAACTATTAACAAAATTCTGATCTTCAAGTAAATAACTTATAGAGCAGAAGTAGTTAATTTAGAGTTTTTAATTTTAAACTATTAACAAAATGCAGATCTTCAAGTAAATAACTTATAGAACAAAAGTAGTTATTTTATGGTTTTCAATTTTAAACTATTAACAAAATTCTGATCTTCAAGTAAATAACTTAAAGAACTAAAGTTTAGTTAGAATATTTTGATTTTAAGTTGCTACAAAATTCTGTTCTTCAAGTAAATAACTTATAGAACAAAAGTAGTTATTTTAGAGTTTTCAATTTTAAACTATTAACAAAAATCTGATCTTCAAGTAAATAACTTATAGAACAGAAGTAGTTAATTTAGAGTTTTTAATTTTAAACTATTAACAAAATGCAGATCTTCAAGTAAATAACTTATAGAACAAAAGTAGTTATTTTAGGGTTTACAATTTTAAACTATTAATAAACTACTGATCTTCATGTAAATAACTTATAGAACAGAAGTAGTTCATTTAGCGTTTTTAATTTTAAACTAATAACAAAATGCAGATCTTCAAGTAAATAACTTATAGAACAAAAGTAGTTATTTTAGGGTTTACAATTTTAAACTATTAACAAAATACTGATCTTCATGTAAATAACTTATAGAACAGAAGTAGTTAATTTAGAGTTTTAATTTCAAACTATTAACAAAATGCAGATCTTCAAGTAAATAACTTATAGAACAAAAGTAGTTATTTTAGGGTTTTCAATTTTATCTATTAACAAAGTACTGATCTTCATGTAAATAACTTATAGAACAGAAGTAGTTAATTTAGAGTTTTTAATTTTAAACTATTTACAAAATGCAGATCTTCAAGTAAATAACTTATAGAACAAAAGTAGTTATTTTATGGTTTCAATTTTAAACTATTAACAAAATTCTGATCTTCAAGTAAATAACTTAAAGAACTAAAGTTTAGTTAGAAGATTTTGATTTGAAGTTGCTACAAAATTCTGTTCTTCAAGTAAATAACTTATAGAACAAAAGTAGTTATTTTAGAGTTTTCAATTTTAAACTATTAACAAAATTCTGATCTTCAAGTAAATAACTTATAGAACAGAAGTAGTTAATTTATAGTTTTTAATTTTAAACTACTAACAAAATGCAGATCTTCAAGTAAATAACTTATAGAACAAAAGTAGTTATTTTAGGGTTTTCAATTTTAAACTATTAGCAAAATTCTGATCTTCAAGTAACTAACTTAAAGAACTAAAGTATTAGTTAGAAGATTTTGTTTTTCAATTGCTACAAAATTCTGTTCTTCAAGTAAATAACTTATAGAACAAAAGTAGTTATTTTAGAGTTTTCAATTTTAAACTATTAACAAAATTCTGATCTTCAAGTAAATAACTTATAGAGCAGAAGTAGTTAATTTAGAGTTTTTAATTTTAAACTATTAACAAAATGCAGATCTTCAAGTAAATAACTTATAGCACAAAAGTAGTTATTTTATGGTTTTCAATTTTAAACTATTAACAAAATTCTGATCTTCAAGTAAATAACTTAAAGAACTAAAGTTTAGTTAGAATATTTTGATTTTAAGTTGCTACAAAATTCTGTTCTTCAAGTAAATAACTTATAGAACAAAAGTAGTTATTTTAGAGTTTTCAATTTTAAACTATTAACAAAAATCTGATCTTCAAGTAAATAACTTATAGAACAGAAGTAGTTAATTTAGAGTTTTTAATTTTAAACTATTAACAAAATGCAGATCTTCAAGTAAATAACTTATAGAACAAAAGTAGTTATTTTAGGGTTTACAATTTTAAACTATTAATAAAATACTGATCTTCATGTAAATAACTTATAGAACAGAAGTAGTTAATTTAGAGTTTTTAATTTTAAACTATCAACAAAATGCAGATCTTCAAGTAAATATCTTATAGAACAAAAGTAGTTATTTTAGGGTTTTCAATTTTAAACTATTAACAAAATTCTGATCTTCAAGTAAATATCTTAAGGAACTAAAGTATTAGTTAGAAGATTTTGATTTTAAATTGCTACAAAATTCTGTTCTTCAAGTAAATAACTTATAGAACAAAAGTAGTTAATTTAGAGTTTTTAATTTTAAACTATTAACAAAATGCAGATCTTCAGTAAATAACTTATAGAACAGAAGTAGTTAATTTAAAGTTTTTAATTTTAAACTATTAACAAAATTCTGATCTTCAAGTAAATAACTTAAAGAACTAAAGTTTAGTTAGACGATTTTGATTTAAGTTGCTACAAAATTCTGTTCTTCAAGTAAATAACTTATAGAACAAAAGTAGGTAATTTAGAGTTTTCAATTTTAAACTATTAGCAAAATTCTGATCTTCAAGTAAATCACTTATAGAACAGAAATAGTTAATTTAGAGTTTTTAATTTTAAACTACTAACAAAATGCAGATCTTCAAGTAAATAACTTATACAACAGAAGTAGTTATTTTAGGGTTTTCAATTTTAAACTATTAGCAAAATTCTGATCTTCATGTATATAACTTATACAACAGAAGTAGTTAATTTAGAGTTTTTAATTTTAAACTATTAACAAAATGCAGATCTTCAGTAAATAACTTATAGAACAGAAGTAGTTAATTTAAAGTTTTTAATTTTAAACTATTAACAAAATTCTGATCTTCAAGTAAATAACTTAAAGAACTAAAGTTTAGTTAGACGATTTTGATTTAAGTTGCTACAAAATTCTGATCTTCAAGTAAATCACTTATAGAACAGAAATAGTTATTTTAGGGTTTTCAATTTTAAACTATTAACAAAATACTTATCTTCATGTATATAACTTATACAACAGAAGTAGTTAATTTAGAGTTTTTAATTTTAAACTATTAACAAAATGCAGATTTTCAAGTAAATAACTTATAGAACAAAAGTAGTTATTTTAGGGTTTTCAATTTTAAACTATTAGCAAAATTCTGATCTTCAAGTAAATAACTTAAGGAACTAAAGTATTAGTTAGAAGATTTTGATTTTAAATTGCTACAAAATTCTGTTCTTCAAGTAAATAACTTATAGAACAAAAGTAGTTATTTTAGAGTTTTCAATTTTAAACTATTAACATCATTCTGATCTTCAAGTAAATAACTTATAGAACAGAAGTAGTTAATTTAGAGTTTTTAATTTTAAACTATTAACAAAATGCAGATCTTCAAGTAAATAACTTATAGAACAAAAATAGTTACTTTAGGGTTTTCAATTTTAAACTATTAACAAAATTCTGATCTTTAAGTAAACAACTTAAAGAACTAAAGTATTAGTTTAAAGATCTCGATTTTAAATTGTCTACAAATTTCTGTTCTTTAAGTAAAAAACTAAAAGAACAAAAGTAGTTAGTTTATAGCTTTAATTTGAAACTATTAACAAAATACTGATTTTCAAATAAATAACTTATAGACCAGAAGTAGTTAACTTAGAGTTTTTAATTTTAAACTATTAACAAAATGCTGATCTTCAAGTAAATAACTTATAGAACAGAAGTAGTTAATTTAGAGTTTTTAATTTTAAACTAATAACAAAATGCAGATCTTCAAGTAAATAACTTATAGAACAAAAGTAATTATTTTAGGGTTTTCAATTTTAAAATATTAACAAAATTCTGATCTTCAAGTAAATAACTTATAGAACAGAAGTAGTTAATTTAGAGTTTTTAATTTTAAACTATTAACAAAATCTAGATCTTCAAGTAAATAGCTTATAGCACAAACGTAGTTATTTTAGTATTTTTAATTTTGAACTATTAACAAAATTCTGATCTTCCAGTAAATAACTTAAAGAACTAAAGTATTAGTGTGAAGATTTCGATTTTAAATTGTCTACAAATTTCTGTTCTTTAAGTAAATAACTAAAAGAACAAAAGTAGTTATTTTATAGCTTTAATTTTAAACTATTAACAAAATATTGATTTTCAAGTAAATAACTTATAGACCAGAAATAGTTAATTTAGAGTTTTTAATTTTAAACTATTAACAAAATGCAGATCTACAAGTAATTAACTTATAGAACAAAAGTAGTTATTTTAGGGTTTTCAATTTTAAACTATTAACAAAATTCTTATCTTCAAGTAATTAACTTATAGAACAGAAGTTGTTAATTTAGAGTTTTTAATTTTAAACTATTAACAAAATCCAGATCTTCAATTAAATAACTTATAGAACAAACGTAGTCATTTTAGTATTTTCAATTTTGAACTATTAACAAAATTCTGATCTTCAAGTAAATAATTTATAGAACAAAAGTAGTTATTTTAGGGTTTTCAATTTGAAACTATTAGCAAAATTCTGATCTTCAAGTAAATAACTTAAAGAACTAAAGTATTAGTTAGAAGATTTTGATTTTACATTGCTACAAAATTCTGTTCTTCAAGTAAATAACTTATAGAACAAAAGTAGTTATTTTAGAGTCTTCAATTTTAAACTATTACCAATATTCTGATCTTCAAGTAAATAACTTATAGAACAGAAGTAGTTAATTTAGAGTTTTTAATTTTAAACTATTAACAAAATGCAGATCTTCAAGTAAATAACTTATAGAACAAAAGTAGTTATTTTAGGGTTTTCAATTTTAAACTATTAACAAAATGCTGTTCTTCATGTAAATAACTTATAGAACAGAAGTAGTTAATTTAGAGTTTTTAATTTTAAACTATTAACAAAATGCAGATCTTCAAGTAAATAACTTATAGAACAAAAGTAGTTATTTTAGGGTTTTCAAATTTATCTATTAACAAAATTCTGATCTTCAAGTAAATAACTTAAGGAACTAAAGTATTAGTTAGAAGATTTTGATTTTAAATTGCTACAAAATTCTGTTCTACAAGTAAATAACTTATAGAACAAAAGTAGTTATTTTAGAATTTTCAATTTTAAACTATTAACAATATTCTGATCTTCAAGTAAATAACTTATAGAACAGAAGTAGTTATTTTAGGGTGTTCAATTTTAAACTATTAACAAAATACTGATCTTCATGTAAATAACTTATAGAACAGAAGTAGTTAATTTAGAGTTTTTAATTTTAAACTATTAACAAAATGCAGATCTTCAAGTAAATAACTTATAGAACAAAAGTAGTTATTTTAGGGTTTTCAATTTTAAACTATTAGCAAAATTCTGATCTTCAAGTAAATAACTTAAAGAACTAAAGTATTAGTTAGAAGATTTTTATTTTACATTGCTACAAAATTCTGTTCTTCAAGTAAATAACTTATAGAACAAAAGTAGTTATTTTATAGTTTTCAATTTTAAACTATTAACAATATTCTGATCTTCAAGTAAATAACTTATAGAACAGAAGTAGTTAATTTATAGTTTTTAATTTTAAACTATTAACAAAATGCAGATCTTCAAGTAAATAACTTATAGAACAAAAGTAGTTAATTTAGAGTTTTTAATTTTAAACTATTAACAAAATTCTGATCTTCAAGTAAATAACTTAAAGAACTAAAGTTTAGTTAGAAGATTTTGATTTTAAGTTGCTACAAAATTCTGTTCTTCAAGTAAATAACTTATAGAACAAAAGTAGTTATTTTAGAGTCTTCAATTTTAAACTATTAACAATATTCTGATCTTCAAGTAAATAACTTATAGAACAGAAGTAGTTAATTTAGAGTTTTTAATTTTAAACTATTAACAAAATGCAGATCTTCAAGTAAATAACTTATAGAACAAAAGTAGTTATTTTAGAGTTTTCAATTTTAAACTATTAACAAAATACTGATCTTCATGTAAATAACTTATAGAACAGAAGTAGTTAATTTAGAGTTTTTAATTTTAAACTATTAACAAAATGCAGATCTTCAAGTAAATAACTTATAGAACAAAAGTAGCTATTTTAGGGTTTTCAATTTTAACTATTAACAAAATTCTGATCTTCAAGTAAATAACTTAAGGAACTAAAGTATTAGTTAGAAGATTTTGATTTTAAATTGCTACAAAATTCTGTTCTACAAGTAAATAACTTATAGAACAAAAGTAGTTATTTTAGAGTTTTCAATTTTAAACTATTAACAATATTCTGATCTTCAAGTAAATAACTTATAGAACAGAAGTAGTTATTTTAGGGTTTTCAATTTTAAACTATTAACAAAATACTGATCTTCATGTAAATAACTTATAGAACAGAAGTAGTTAATTTAGAGTTTTTAATTTTAAACTATTAACAAAATGCAGATCTTCAAGTAAATAACTTATAGAACAAAAGTAGTTATATTAGGGTTTTCAATTTTAAACTATTAACAAAATACTGATCTTCATGTAAATAACTTATAGAACAGAAGTAGTTAATTTAGAATTTTTAATTTTAAACTATTAACAAATAGCAGATCTTCAAGTAAATAACTTATAGAACAAAAGTAGTTAATTTAGAGTTTTTAATTTTAAACTATTAACAAAATTCTGATCTTCAAGTAAATAACTTAAAGAACTAAAGTTTAGTTAGAAGATTTTGATTTTAAGTTGCTACAAAATTCTGTTCTTCAAGTAAATAACTTATAGAACAAAAGTAGTTATTTTAGAGTTTTCAATTTTAAACTATTAACAAAATTCTGATCTTCAAGTAAATAACTTATAGAACAGAAGTAGTTAATTTAGAGTTTTTAATTTTAAACTACTAACAAAATGCAGATCTTCAAGTAAATAACTTATAGAACAAAATTAGTTATTTTAGGGTTTTCATTTTTAAACTATTATAAAATTCTGATCTTCAAGTAAATAACTTAAAGAACTAAAGTATTAGTTAAAAGATTTCGACTTTACATTGCTACAAAATTCTGTTCTTTAACTAGATAACTTATAGAACAAAAGTAGTTATTTTAGGGTTTTAAATTTTAAACTATTAACAAAATTCTGATCTTCAAGGAAATAACTTAAGGAGCTAAAGTATTAGTTAGAAGATTTTGATTTTAAATTGCTACAAAATTCTGTTCTACAAGTAAATAACTTATAGAACTAAAGTAGTTATTTTAGAGTTTTCAATTTTAAACTATTAACAATATTCTGATCTTCAAGTAAATAACTTATAGAACAAAAGTAGTTATTTTAGGGTTTTCAATTTTAAACTATTAACAAAATTCTTATCTTCAAGTAAATAACTTATAGAACAGAAGTTGTTAATTTAGAGTTTTAATTTTTAACTATTAACAAAATCCAGATCTTCAATTAAATAACTTATAGAACAAACGTAGTCATTTTAGTATTTTCAATTTTGAACTATTAACAAAATTCTGATCTTCAAGTAAATAACTTATAGAACAAAAGTAGTTATTTTAGAGTTTTTAATTTTAAACTATTAACAAAATCCAGATCTTCAATTAAATAACTAATAGAACAAAAGTAGTTAGATTATAGCTTTAATTTTAAACTATTAACAAAATGCAGATCTTCAAGTAAATAACTTATAGAACAAAAGTAGTTATTTTAGGGTTTTCAATTTGAAACTATTAGCAAAATTCTGATCTTCAAGTAAATAACTTAAAGAACTAAAGTAGTTATTTTAGAGTCTTCAATTTTAAACTATTAACAATATTCTGATCTTCAAGTAAATAACTTATAGAACAGAAGTAGTTAATTTAGAGTTTTTAATTTTAAACTATTAACAAAATGCAGATCTTCAAGTAAATAACTTATAGAACAAAAGTAGTTATTTTAGGGTTTTCAATTTTTAACTATTAACAAAATACTGATCTTCATGTAAATAACTTATAGAACAGAAGTAGTTAATTTAGAGTTTTTAATTTTAAACTATTAACAAAATGCAGATCTTCAAGTAAATAACTTATAGAACAAAAGTAGTTATTTTAGGGTTTTCAATTTTTAACTATTAACAAAATACTGATCTTCATGTAAATAACTTATAGAACAAAAGTAGTTATTTTAGAGTCTTCAATTTTAAACTATTAACAATATTCTGATCTTCAAGTAAATAACTTATAGAACAGAAGTAGTTAATTTAGAGTTTTTAATTTTAAACTATTAACAAAATGCAGATCTTCAAGTAAATAACTTATAGAACAAAAGTAGTTATTTTAGGGTTTTCAATTTTTAACTATTAACAAAATACTGATCTTCATGTAAATAACTTATAGAACAGAAGTAGTTAATTTAGAGTTTTTAATTTTAAACTATTAACAAAATGCAGATCTTCAAGTAAATAACTTATAGAACAAAAGTAGTTATTTTAGGGTTTTCAATTTTAAACTATTAACAAAATTCTGATCTTCAAGTAAATAACTTAAGGAACTAAAGTATTAGTTAGAAGATTTTGATTTTAAATTGCTACAAAATTATGTTCTACAAGTAAATAACTTATAGAACAAAAGTAGTTATTTTAGAGTTTTCAATTTTAAACTCTTAACAATATTCTGATCTTCAAGTAAATAACTTATAGAACAGAAGTAGTTATTTTAGGGTTTTCAATTTTAAACTATTAACAAAATACTGATCTTCATGCAAATAACTTATAGAACAGAAGTAGTTAATTTAGAGTTTTTAATTTTAAACTATTAACAAAATGCAGATCTTCAAGTAAATAACTTATAGAACAAAAGTAGTTATTTTAGGGTTTTCAATTTTAAACTATTAGCAAAATTCTGATCTTCAAGTAAATAACTTAAAGAACTAAAGTATTAGTTAGAAGATTTTTATTTTACATTGCTACAAAATTCTGTTCTTCAAGTAAATAACTTATAGAACAAAAGTAGTTATTTTATAGTTTTCAATTTTAAACTATTAACAATATTCTGATCTTCAAGTAAATAACTTATAGAACAGAAGTAGTTAATTTATAGTTTTTAATTTTAAACTATTAACAAAATGCAGATCTTCAAGTAAATAACTTATAGAACAAAAGTAGTTAATTTAGAGTTTTTAATTTTAAACTATTAACAAAATTCTGATCTTCAAGTAAATAACTTAAAGAACTAAAGTTTAGTTAGAAGATTTTGATTTTAAGTTGCTACAAAATTCTGTTCTTCAAGTAAATAACTTATAGAACAAAAGTAGTTATTTTAGAGTCTTCAATTTTAAACTATTAACAATATTCTGATCTTCAAGTAAATAACTTATAGAACAGAAGTAGTTAATTTAGAGTTTTTAATTTTAAACTATTAACAAAATGCAGATCTTCAAGTAAATAACTTATAGAACAAAAGTAGTTATTTTAGAGTTTTCAATTTTAAACTATTAACAAAATACTGATCTTCATGTAAATAACTTATAGAACAGAAGTAGTTAATTTAGAGTTTTTAATTTTAAACTATTAACAAAATGCAGATCTTCAAGTAAATAACTTATAGAACAAAAGTAGCTATTTTAGGGTTTTCAATTTTAACTATTAACAAAATTCTGATCTTCAAGTAAATAACTTAAGGAACTAAAGTATTAGTTAGAAGATTTTGATTTTAAATTGCTACAAAATTCTGTTCTACAAGTAAATAACTTATAGAACAAAAGTAGTTATTTTAGAGTTTTCAATTTTAAACTATTAACAATATTCTGATCTTCAAGTAAATAACTTATAGAACAGAAGTAGTTATTTTAGGGTTTTCAATTTTAAACTATTAACAAAATACTGATCTTCATGTAAATAACTTATAGAACAGAAGTAGTTAATTTAGAGTTTTTAATTTTAAACTATTAACAAACTGCAGATCTTCAAGTAAATAACTTATAGAACAAAAGTAGTTATTTTAGGGTTATCAATTTTAAACTATTAGCAAATTTCTGATCTTCAAGTAAATAACTTAAAGAACTAAAGTATTAGTTAGAAGATTTTGATTTTACATTGCTACAAAATTCTGTTCATCAAGTAAATAACTTATAGAACAAAAGTAGTTATTTTAGAGTCTTCAATTTTAAACTATTAACAATATTCTGATCTTCAAGTAAATAACTTATAGAACAGAAGTAGTTAATTTAGAGTTTTTAATTTTAAACTATTAACAAAATGCAGATCTTCAAGTAAATAACTTATAGAACAAAAGTAGTTATATTAGGGTTTTCAATTTTAAACTATTAACAAAATACTGATCTTCATGTAAATAACTTATAGAACAGAAGTAGTTAATTTAGAATTTTTAATTTTAAACTATTAACAAATAGCAGATCTTCAAGTAAATAACTTATAGAACAAAAGTAGTTATTTTAGGGTTTTCAATTTTAACTATTAACAAAATTCTGATCTTCATGTAAATAACTTATAGAACAGAAGTAGTTAATTTAGAGTTTTTAATTTTAAACTATTAACAAAATGCAGATCTTCACGTAAATAACTTATAGAACAAAAGTAGTTATTTTAGGGTTTTCAATTTTAAACTATTAGCAAAATTCTGATCTTCAAGTAAATAACTTAAAGAACTAAAGTATTAGTTAGAAGATTTTGATTTTACATTGCTACAAAATTCTGTTCTTCAAGTAAATAACTTATAGAACAAAAGTAGTTATTTTAGAGTTTTCAATTTTAAACTATTAACAATATTCTGATCTTCAAGTAAATAACTTATAGAACAGAAGTAGTTAATTTAGAGTTTTTAATTTTAAACTATTAACAAAATGCAGATCTTCAAGTAAATAACTTATAGAACAAAAGTAGTTAATTTAGAGTTTTTAATTTTAAACTATTAACAAAATTCTGATCTTCAAGTAAATAACTTAAAGAACTAAAGTTTAGTTAGAAGATTTTGATTTTAAGTTGCTACAAAATTCTGTTCTTCAAGTAAATAACTTATAGAACAAAAGTAGTTATTTTAGAGTTTTCAATTTTAAACTATTAACAATATTCTGATCTTCAAGTAAATAACTTATAGAACAGAAGTAGTTAATTTAGAGTTTTTAATTTTAAACTACTAACAAAATGCAGATCTTCAAGTAAATAACTTATAGAACAAAATTAGTTATTTTAGGGTTTTCATTTTTAAACTATTATAAAATTCTGATCTTCAAGTAAATAACTTAAAGAACTAAAGTATTAGTTAAAAGATTTCGACTTTACATTGCTACAAAATTCTGTTCTTTAACTAGATAACTTATAGAACAAAAGTAGTTATTTTAGGGTTTTAAATTTTAAACTATTAACAAAATTCTGATCTTCAAGGAAATAACTTATAGAACAAAAGTAGTTATTTTAGGGTTTTCAATTTTAAACTATTAACAAAATTCTTATCTTCAAGTAAATAACTTATAGAACAGAAGTTGTTAATTTAGAGTTTTAATTTTTAACTATTAACAAAATCCAGATCTTCAATTAAATAACTTATAGAACAAACGTAGTCATTTTAGTATTTTCTATTTTGAACTATTAACAAAATTCTGATCTTCAAGTAAATAACTTATAGAACAAAAGTAGTTATTTTAGAGTTTTTAATTTTAAACTATTAACAAAATCCAGATCTTCAATTAAATAACTAATAGAACAAAAGTAGTTAGATTATAGCTTTAATTTTAAACTATTAACAAAATGCAGATCTTCAAGTAAATAACTTATAGAACAAAAGTAGTTATTTTAGGGTTTTCAATTTGAAACTATTAGCAAAATTCTGATCTTCAAGTAAATAACTTAAAGAACTAAAGTATTAGTTAGAAGATTTTGATTTTACATTGCTACAAAATTCTGTTCTTCAAGTAAATAACTTATAGAACAAAAGTAGTTATTTTAGAGTCTTCAATTTTAAACTATTAACAATATTCTGATCTTCAAGTAAATAACTTATAGAACAGAAGTAGTTAATTTAGAGTTTTTAATTTTAAACTATTAACAAAATGCAGATCTTCAAGTAAATAACTTATAGAACAAAAGTAGTTATTTTAGGGTTTTCAATTTTTAACTATTAACAAAATACTGATCTTCATGTAAATAACTTATAGAACAGAAGTAGTTAATTTAGAGTTTTTAATTTTAAACTATTAACAAAATGCAGATCTTCAAGTAAATAACTTATAGAACAAAAGTAGTTATTTTAGGGTTTTCAATTTTAAACTATTAACAAAATTCTGATCTTCAAGTAAATAACTTAAGGAACTAAAGTATTAGTTAGAAGATTTTGATTTTAAATTGCTACAAAATTATGTTCTACAAGTAAATAACTTATAGAACAAAAGTAGTTATTTTAGAGTTTTCAATTTTAAACCCTTAACAATATTCTGATCTTCAAGTAAATAACTTATAGAACAGAAGTAGTTATTTTAGGGTTTTCAATTTTAAACTATTAACAAAATACTGATCTTCATGTAAATAACTTATAGAACAGAAGTAGTTAATTTAGAGTTTTTAATTTTAAGCTATTAACAAAATGCAGATCTTCAAGTAAATAACTTATAGAACAAAAGTAGTTATTTTAGGGTTTTCAATTTTAAACTATTAGCAAAATTCTTATCTTCAAGTAAATAACTTAAAGAACTAAAGTATTAGTTAGAAGATTTTGATTTTACATTGCTACAAAATTCTGTTCTTCAAGTAAATAACTTATTGAACAAAAGTAGTTATTTTAGAGTTTTCAATTTTAAACTATTAACAATATTCTGATCTTCAAGTAAATAACTTATAGAACAGAAGTAGTTAATTTAGAGTTTTTAATTTTAAACTATTAACAAAATGCAGATCTTCAAGTAAATAACTTATAGAACAAAAGTAGTTAATTTAGAGTTTTTAATTTTAAACTATTAACAAAATTCTGATCTTCAAGTAAATAACTTAAAGAACTAAAGTTTAGTTAGAAGATTTTGATTTTAAGTTGCTACAAAATTCTGTTCTTCAAGTAAATAACTTATAGAACAAAAGTAGTTATTTTAGGGTTATCAATTTTAAACTATTAGCAAATTTCTGATCTTCAAGTAAATAACTTAAAGAACTAAAGTATTAGTTAGAAGATTTTGATTTTACATTGCTACAAAATTCTGTTCATCAAGTAAATAACTTATAGAACAAAAGTAGTTATTTTAGAGTCTTCAATTTTAAACTATTAACAATATTCTGATCTTCAAGTAAATAACTTATAGAACAGAAGTAGTTAATTTAGAGTTTTTAATTTTAAACTATTAACAAAATGCAGATCTTCAAGTAAATAACTTATAGAACAAAAGTAGTTATATTAGGGTTTTCAATTTTAAACTATTAACAAAATACTGATCTTCATGTAAATAACTTATAGAACAGAAGTAGTTAATTTAGAATTTTTAATTTTAAACTATTAACAAATAGCAGATCTTCAAGTAAATAACTTATAGAACAAAAGTAGTTATTTTAGGGTTTTCAATTTTAACTATTAACAAAATTCTGATCTTCATGTAAATAACTTATAGAACAGAAGTAGTTAATTTAGAGTTTTTAATTTTAAACTATTAACAAAATGCAGATCTTCACGTAAATAACTTATAGAACAAAAGTAGTTATTTTAGGGTTTTCAATTTTAAACTATTAGCAAAATTCTGATCTTCAAGTAAATAACTTAAAGAACTAAAGTATTAGTTAGAAGATTTTGATTTTACATTGCTACAAAATTCTGTTCTTCAAGTAAATAACTTATAGAACAAAAGTAGTTATTTTAGAGTTTTCAATTTTAAACTATTAACAATATTCTGATCTTCAAGTAAATAACTTATAGAACAGAAGTAGTTAATTTAGAGTTTTTAATTTTAAACTATTAACAAAATGCAGATCTTCAAGTAAATAACTTATAGAACAAAAGTAGTTAATTTAGAGTTTTTAATTTTAAACTATTAACAAAATTCTGATCTTCAAGTAAATAACTTAAAGAACTAAAGTTTAGTTAGAAGATTTTGATTTTAAGTTGCTACAAAATTCTGTTCTTCAAGTAAATAACTTATAGAACAAAAGTAGTTATTTTAGAGTTTTCAATTTTAAACTATTAACAATATTCTGATCTTCAAGTAAATAACTTATAGAACAGAAGTAGTTAATTTAGAGTTTTTAATTTTAAACTACTAACAAAATGCAGATCTTCAAGTAAATAACTTATAGAACAAAATTAGTTATTTTAGGGTTTTCATTTTTAAACTATTATAAAATTCTGATCTTCAAGTAAATAACTTAAAGAACTAAAGTATTAGTTAAAAGATTTCGACTTTACATTGCTACAAAATTCTGTTCTTTAACTAGATAACTTATAGAACAAAAGTAGTTATTTTAGGGTTTTAAATTTTAAACTATTAACAAAATTCTGATCTTCAAGGAAATAACTTATAGAACAAAAGTAGTTATTTTAGGGTTTTCAATTTTAAACTATTAACAAAATTCTTATCTTCAAGTAAATAACTTATAGAACAGAAGTTGTTAATTTAGAGTTTTAATTTTTAACTATTAACAAAATCCAGATCTTCAATTAAATAACTTATAGAACAAACGTAGTCATTTTAGTATTTTCTATTTTGAACTATTAACAAAATTCTGATCTTCAAGTAAATAACTTATAGAACAAAAGTAGTTATTTTAGAGTTTTTAATTTTAAACTATTAACAAAATCCAGATCTTCAATTAAATAACTAATAGAACAAAAGTAGTTAGATTATAGCTTTAATTTTAAACTATTAACAAAATGCAGATCTTCAAGTAAATAACTTATAGAACAAAAGTAGTTATTTTAGGGTTTTCAATTTGAAACTATTAGCAAAATTCTGATCTTCAAGTAAATAACTTAAAGAACTAAAGTATTAGTTAGAAGATTTTGATTTTACATTGCTACAAAATTCTGTTCTTCAAGTAAATAACTTATAGAACAAAAGTAGTTATTTTAGAGTCTTCAATTTTAAACTATTAACAATATTCTGATCTTCAAGTAAATAACTTATAGAACAGAAGTAGTTAATTTAGAGTTTTTAATTTTAAACTATTAACAAAATGCAGATCTTCAAGTAAATAACTTATAGAACAAAAGTAGTTATTTTAGGGTTTTCAATTTTTAACTATTAACAAAATACTGATCTTCATGTAAATAACTTATAGAACAGAAGTAGTTAATTTAGAGTTTTTAATTTTAAACTATTAACAAAATGCAGATCTTCAAGTAAATAACTTATAGAACAAAAGTAGTTATTTTAGGGTTTTCAATTTTAAACTATTAACAAAATTCTGATCTTCAAGTAAATAACTTAAGGAACTAAAGTATTAGTTAGAAGATTTTGATTTTAAATTGCTACAAAATTATGTTCTACAAGTAAATAACTTATAGAACAAAAGTAGTTATTTTAGAGTTTTCAATTTTAAACCCTTAACAATATTCTGATCTTCAAGTAAATAACTTATAGAACAGAAGTAGTTATTTTAGGGTTTTCAATTTTAAACTATTAACAAAATACTGATCTTCATGTAAATAACTTATAGAACAGAAGTAGTTAATTTAGAGTTTTTAATTTTAAGCTATTAACAAAATGCAGATCTTCAAGTAAATAACTTATAGAACAAAAGTAGTTATTTTAGGGTTTTCAATTTTAAACTATTAGCAATATTCTTATCTTCAAGTAAATAACTTAAAGAACTAAAGTATTAGTTAGAAGATTTTGATTTTACATTGCTACAAAATTCTGTTCTTCAAGTAAATAACTTATTGAACAAAAGTAGTTATTTTAGAGTTTTCAATTTTAAACTATTAACAATATTCTGATCTTCAAGTAAATAACTTATAGAACAGAAGTAGTTAATTTAGAGTTTTTAATTTTAAACTATTAACAAAATGCAGATCTTCAAGTAAATAACTTATAGAACAAAATTAGTTATTTTAGGGTTTTCAATTTTAAACTATTATAAAATTCTGATCTTCAAGTAAATAACTTAAAGAACTAAAGTATTAGTTAGAAGATTTTGACTTTACATTGCTACAAAATTCTGTTCTTCAAGTAAATAACTTATAGAACAAAAGTAGTTATTTTAGGGTTTTCAATTTTAAACTATTAACAAAATTCTGATCTTCAAGTAAATAACTTAAGGAACTAAAGTATTAGTTAGAAGATATTCTGTTCTACAAGTAAATAACTTATAGAACTAAAGTAGTTATTTTAGAGTTTTCAATTTTATACTATTAACAATATTCTGATCTTCAAGTAAATAACTTATAGAACAAAAGTAGTTATTTTAGGGTTTTCAATTTTAAACTATTAACAAAATTCTGATCTTCAAGTAAATAACTTAAGGAACTAAAGTATTAGTTAGAAGATTTTGATTTTAAATTGCTACAAAATTCTGTTCTACAAGTAAATAACTTATAGAACAAAAGTAGTTATTTTAGGGTTTTCAATTGTAAACTATTAACAAAATACTGATCTTCATGTAAATAACTTATAGAACAAAAGTAGTTATTTTAGGGTTTTCAATTTTAAACTATTAACAAAATACTGATCTTCAAGTAAATAACTTAGAGAACAGAAGTAGTTAATTTAGAGTTTTTAATTTTAAACTATTAACAAAATGCAGATCTTCAAGTAAATAACTTATAGAACAAAAGTAGTTATTTTAGGGTTTTCAATTTTAAACTATTAACAAAATACTGATCTTCATATACTTAACTTATAGAACAGAAATAGTTAATTTAGAGTTTATAATTTTAAACTATTAACAAAATGCAGATCTTCAAGTAAATAACTTATAGAACAAAAGTAGTTATTTTAGGGTTTTCAATTTTAAACTATTAGCAAAATTCTGATCTTCAAGTAAATAACTTAAAGAACTAAAGTATTAGTTAGAAGATTTTGATTTTACATTGCTACAAAGTTCTGTTCTTCAAGTAAATAACTTATAGAACAAAAGTAGTTATTTTAGAGTTTTCAATTTTAAACTATTAACAAAATTCTGATCTTCAAGTAAATAACTTAAAGAACTAAAGTTTAGTTAGAAGATTTTGATTTTAAGTTGCTACAAAATTCTGTTCTTCAAGTAAATAACTTATAGAACAAAAGTAGTTATTTTAGAGTTTTCAATTTTAAACTATTAACAAAATTCTGATCTTCAAGTAAATAACTTATAGAACAGAAGTAGTTAATTTAGAGTTTTTAATTTTAAACTATTAACAAAATTCTTATCTTCAAGTAAATAACTTAAAGAACTAAAGTTTAGTTAGAAGATTTTGATTTTAAGTTGCTATAAAATTCTGTTCTTCAAGTAAATAACTTATAGAACAAAAGTAGTTATTTTAGAGTTTTCAATTTTAAACTATTAACAAAATTCTGATCTTCAAGTAAATAACTTATAGAACAGAAGTAGTTAATTTAGAGTTTTTAATTTTAAACTACTAACAAAATGCAGATCTTCAAGTAAATAACTTATAGAACAAAATTAGTTATTTTAGGGTTTTCAATTTTAAATTATTATAAAATTCTGATTTTCAGTAAATAACTTATAGAACAGAAGTAGTTAATTTAGAGTTTTTAATTTTAAACTATTAACAAAATGCAGATCTTCAAGTAAATAACTTATAGAACAAAAGTAGTTATTTTAGGGTTTTCAATTTTAAACTATTAGCAAAATTCTGATCTTCAAGTAAATAACTTAAAGAACTAAAGTATTAGTTAAAAGATTTTGATTTTACATTGCTACAAAGTTCTGTTCTTCAAGTAAATAACTTATAGAACAAAAGTAGTTATTTTAGAGTTTTCAATTTTAAACTATTAACAAAATTCTGATCTTCAAGTAAATAACTTAAAGAACTAAAGTTTAGTTAGAAGATTTTGATTTTAAGTTGCTACAAAATTCTGTTCTTCAAGTAAATAACTTATAGAACAAAAGTAGTTATTTTAGAGTTTTCAATTTTAAACTATTAACAAAATTCTGATCTTCAAGTAAATAACTTATAGAACAGAAGTAGTTAATTTAGAGTTTTTAATTTTAAACTATTAACAAAATTCTTATCTTCAAGTAAATAACTTAAAGAACTAAAGTTTAGTTAGAAGATTTTGATTTTAAGTTGCTATAAAATTCTGTTCTTCAAGTAAATAACTTATAGAACAAAAGTAGTTATTTTAGAGTTTTCAATTTTAAACTATTAACAAAATTCTGATCTTCAAGTAAATAACTTATAGAACAGAAGTAGTTAATTTAGAGTTTTTAATTTTAAACTACTAACAAAATGCAGATCTTCAAGTAAATAACTTATAGAACAAAATTAGTTATTTTAGGGTTTTCAATTTTAAATTATTATAAAATTCTGATTTTCAGTAAATAACTTATAGAACAGAAGTAGTTAATTTAGAGTTTTTAATTTTAAACTATTAACAAAATGCAGATCTTCAAGTAAATAACTTATAGAACAAAAGTAGTTAATTTAGAGTTTTTAATTTTAAACTATTAACAAAATTCTGATCTTCAAGTAAATAACTTTAAGAACTAAAGTTTAGTTAGAAGATTTTGATTTTAAGTTGCTACAAAATTCTGTTCTTCAAGTAAATAACTTATAGAACAAAAGTAGTTATTTTAGAGTTTTCAATTTTAAACTATTAACAATATTCTGATCTTCAAGTAAATAACTTATAGAACAGAAGTAGTTAATTTAGAGTTTTTAATTTTAAACTATTAACAAAATTCTGATCTTCAAGTAAATAACTTAAAGAACTAAAGTTTAGTTAGAAGATTTTGATTTTAAGTTGCTATAAAATTCTGTTCTTCAAGTAAATAACTTATAGAACAAAAGTAGTTATTTTAGAGTTTTCAATTTTAAACTATTAACAAAATTCTGATCTTCAAGTAAATAACTTATAGAACAGAAGTAGTTAATATAGAGTTTTTAATTTTAAACTACTAACAAAATGCAGATCTTCAAGTAAATAACTTATAAATTAATTAAATTATTAGCTATTAAAATATATATAAATTAATTATTAAGGTATAGCTAAATAAACAATAACAAGATTTATTTTTTCCAAGCTTTCGAGGATTTTACCTTGATAAAGAGGACATAAATCCTCGAAAGCTTGGAAAAAATAAATCTTGTTATTGTTTATTTAGCTATACCTTAATAATTAATTTATAAATAACTTATAGAACAAAATTAGTTATTTTAGGGTTTTCAATTTTAAATTATTATAAAATTCTGATCTTCAAGTAAATAACTTAAAGAACTAAAGTAGTTATTTTAGGGTTTTCAATTTTAGACTATTAACAAAATTCTGATCTTCAAGTAAATAACTTAAGGAACTAAAATATTAATTAGAAGATTTTGATTTTAAATTGCTACAAAATTCTGTTCTACAAGTAAATAACTTATAGAACTAAAGTAGTTATTTTAGAGTTTTCAATTTTAAACTATTAACAATATTCTGTTCTACAAGTAAATAACTTATAGAACAAAAGTAGTTATTTTAGGGTTTTCAATTGTAAACTATTAACAAAATACTGATCTTCATGTAAATAACTTATAGAACAAAAGTAGTTAATTTAGAGTTTTCAATTTTAAACTATTAACAAAATACTGATCTTCAAGTAAATAACTTATAGAACAGAAGTAGTTAATTTAGAGTTTTTAATTTTAAACTATTAACAAAATGCAGATCTTCAAGTAAATAACTTAAAGAACTAAAGTATTAGTTAGAAGATTTTGATTTTACATTGCTACAAAATTCTGTTCTTCAAGTAAATAACTTATAGAACAAAAGTAGTTATTTTAGAGTCTTCAATTTTAAACTATTAACAATATTCTGATCTTCAAGTAAATAACTTATAGAACAGAAGTAGTTAATTTAGAGTTTTTAATTTTAAACTATTAACAAAATGCAGATCTTCAAGTAAATAACTTATAGAACAAAAGTAGTTATTTTAGGGTTTTCAATTTTAAACTATTAACAAAATACTGATCTTCATGTAAATAACTTATAGAACAGAAGTAGTTAATTTAGAGTTTTTAATTTTAAACTATTAACAAAATTCTGATCTTCAAGTAAATAACTGAAAGAACTAATGTTTAGTTAGAAGATTTTATTTTAAGTTGCTACAAAATTCTGTTCTTCAAGTAAATAACTTATAGAACAAAAGTAGTTATTTTAGAGTTTTCAATTTTAAACTATTAACAAAATTCTGATCTTCAAGTAAATAACTTATAGAACAGAAGTAGTTAATTTAGAGTTTTTAATTTTAAACTACTAACAAAATGCAGATCTTCAAGTAAATAACTTAAAGAACTAAAGTATTAGTTAAAAGATTTCGACTTTACATTGCTACAAAATTTTGTTCTTTAACTAGATAACTTATAGAACAAAAGTAGTTATTTTAGGGTTTTAAATTTTAAACTATTAACAAAATTCTGATCTTCAAGTAAATAACTTAAGGAACTAAAGTATTAGTTAGAAGATTTTGATTTTAAATTGCTACAAAATTCTGTTCTACAAGTAAATAACTTATAGAACTAAAGTAGTTATTTTAGAGTTTTCAATTTTAAACTATTAACAATATTCTGATCTTCAAGTAAATAACTTATAGAACAAAAGTAGTTATTTTAGGGTTTTCAATTTTAAACTATTAACAAAATTCTTATCTTCAAGTAAATAACTTATAGAACAGAAGTTGTTAATTTAGAGTTTTTAATTTTAAACTATTAACAAAATCCAGATCTTCAATTAAATGACTTATAGAACAAACGTAGTCATTTTAGTATTTTCAATTTTGAACTATTAACAAAATTCTGATCTTCGAGTAAATAACTTATAGAACAAAAGTAGTTATTTTAGAGTTTTTAATTTTAAACTATTAACAAAATCCAGATCTTCAATTAAATAACTAATAGAACAAAAGTAGTTAGATTATAGCTTTAATTTTAAACTATTAACAAAATGCAGATCTTCAAGTAAATAACTTATAGAACAAAAGTAGTTATTTTAGGGTTTTCAATTTGAAACTATTAGCAAAATTCTGATCTTCAAGTAAATAACTTAAAGAACTAAAGGATTAGTTAGAAGATTTTGATTTTACATTGCTACAAAATTCTGTTCTTCAAGTAAATAACTTATAGAACAAAAGTAGTTATTTTAGAGTCTTCAATTTTAAACTATTAACAATATTCTGATCTTCAAGTAAATAACTTATAGAACAGAAGTAGTTAATTTAGAGTTTTTAATTTTAAACTATTAACAAAATGCAGATCTTCAAGTAAATAACTTATAGAACAAAAGTAGTTATTTTAGGGTTTTCAATTTTAAACTATTAACAAAATACTGATCTTCATGTAAATAACTTATAGAATAGAAGTAGTTAATTTAGAGTTTTTAATTTTAAACTATTAACAAAATGCAGATCTTCAAGTAAATAACTTATAGAACAAAAGTAGTTATTTTAGGGTTTTCAATTTTAAACTATTAACAAAATTCTGATCTTCAAGTAAATAACTTAAGGAACTAAAGTATTAGTTAGAAGATTTTGATTTTAAATTGCTACAAAATTATGTTCTACAAGTAAATAACTTATAGAACAAAAGTAGTTATTTTAGGGTTTTCAATTTTAAACTATTAGCAAAATTCTGATCTTCAAGTAAATAACTTAAAGAACTAAAGTATTAGTTAGAAGATATTGATTTTACATTGCTGCAAAATTCTGTTCTTCAAGTAAATAACTTATAGAACAAAAGTAGTTATTTTAGAGTTTTCAATTTTAAACTATTAACAATATTCTGATCTTCAAGTAAATAACTTATAGAACAGAAGTAGTTAATTTAGAGTTTTTAATTTTAAACTATTAACAAAATGCAGATCTTCAAGTAAATAACTTATAGAACAAAATTAGTTATTTTAGGGTTTTCAATTTTAAACTATTATAAAATTCTGATCTTCAAGTAAATAACTTAAAGAACTAATGTATTAGTTAGAAGATTTTGACTTTACATTGCTACAAAATTCTGTTCTTCAAGTAAATAACTTATAGAACAAAAGTAGTTATTTTAGGGTTTTCAATTTTAAACTATTAACAAAATTCTGATCTTCAAGTAAATAACTTAAGGAACTAAAGTATTAGTTAGAAGATTTTGATTTTAAATTGCTACAAAATTCTGTTCTACAAGTAAATAACTTATAGAACTAAAGTAGTTATTTTAGAGTTTTCAATTTTAAACTATTAACATTATTCTGATCTTCAAGTAAATAACTTATAGAACAAAAGTAGTTATTTTAGGGTTTTCAATTTTAAACTATTAACAAAATTCTGATCTTCAAGTAAATAACTTAAGGAACTAAAGTATTAGTTAGAAGATTTTGATTTTAAATTGCTACAAAATTCTGTTCTACAAGTAAATAACTTATAGAACAAAAGTAGTTATTTTAGGGTTTTCAATTGTAAACTATTAACAAAATACTGATCTTCATGTAAATAACTTATAGAACAAAAGTAGTTATTTTAGGGTTTTCAATTTTAAACTATTAACAAAATACTGATCTTCAAGTAAATAACTTATAGAACAGAAGTAGTTAATTTAGAGTTTTTAATTTTAAACTATTAACAAAATGCAGATCTTCAAGTAAATAACTTATAGAACAAAAGTAGTTATTTTAGGGTTTTCAATTTTAAACTATTAACAAAATACTGATCTTCATATACTTAACTTATAGAACAGAAATAGTTAATTTAGAGTTTTTAATTTTAAACTATTAACAAAATGCAGATCTTCAAGTAAATAACTTATAGAACAAAAGTAGTTATTTTAGGGTTTTCAATTTTAAACTATTAGCAAAATTCTGATCTTCAAGTAAATAACTTAAAGAACTAAAGTATTAGTTAGAAGATTTTGATTTTACACTGCTACAAAGTTCTGTTCTTCAAGTAAATAACTTATAGAACAAAAGTAGTTATTTTAGAGTTTTCAATTTTAAACTATTAACAATATTCTGATCTTCAGTAAATAACTTATAGAACAGAAGTAGTTAATTTAGAGTTTTTAATTTTAAACTATTAACAAAATGCAGATCTTCAAGTAAATAACTTATAGAACAAAAGTAGTTAATTTAGAGTTTTTAATTTTAAACTATTAACAAAATTCTGATCTTCAAGTAAATAACTTAAAGAACTAAAGTTTAGTTAGAAGATTTTGATTTTAAGTTGCTACAAAATTCTGTTCTTCAAGTAAATAACTTATAGAACAAAAGTAGTTATTTTAGAGTTTTCAATTTTAAACTATTAACAAAATTCTGATCTTCAAGTAAATAACTTATAATACAGAAGTAGTTAATTTAGAGTTTTTAATTTTACACTATTAACAAAATTCTGATCTTCAAGTAAATAACTTATAGAACAAAAGTAGTTATTTTAGGGTTTTCAATTTTAAACTATTAACAAAATACTGATCTTCATGTAAATAACTTATAGAATAGAAGTAGTTAATTTAGAGTTTTTAATTTTAAACTATTAACAAAATGCAGATCTTCAAGTAAATAACTTATAGAACAAAAGTAGTTATTTTAGGGTTTTCAATTTTAAACTATTAACAAAATTCTGATCTTCAAGTAAATAACTTAAGGAACTAAAGTATTAGTTAGAAGATTTTGATTTTAAATTGCTACAAAATTATGTTCTACAAGTAAATAACTTATAGAACAAAAGTAGTTATTTTAGAGTTTTCAATTTTAAACTATTAACAATATTCTGATCTTCAAGTAAATAACTTATAGAACAGAAGTAGTTATTTTAGGGTTTTCAATTTTAAACTATTAACAAAATACTGATCTTCATGTAAATAACTTATAGAACAGAAGTAGTTAATTTAGAGTTTTTAATTTTAAACTATTAACAAAATGCAGATCTTCAAGTAAATAACTTATAGAACAAAAGTAGTTATTTTAGGGTTTTCAATTTTAAACTATTAGCAAAATTCTGATCTTCAAGTAAATAACTTAAGGAACTAAAGTATTAGTTAGAAGATTTTGATTTTAAATTGCTACAAAATTCTGTTCTACAAGTAAATAACTTATAGAACTAAAGTAGTTATTTTAGAGTTTTCAATTTTAAACTATTAACAATATTCTGATCTTCAAGTAAATAACTTATAGAACAAAAGTAGTTATTTTAGGGTTTTCAATTTTAAACTATTAACAAAATTCTGATCTTCAAGTAAATAACTTAAGGAACTAAAGTATTAGTTAGAAGATTTTGATTTTAAATTGCTACAAAATTCTGTTCTACAAGTAAATAACTTATAGAACAAAAGTAGTTATTTTAGGGTTTTCAATTGTAAACTATTAACAAAATACTGATCTTCATGTAAATAACTTATAGAACAAAAGTAGTTATTTTAGGGTTTTCAATTTTAAACTATTAACAAAATACTGATCTTCAAGTAAATAACTTATAGAACAGAAGTAGTTAATTTAGAGTTTTTAATTTTAAACTATTAACAAAATGCAGATCTTCAAGTAAATAACTTATAGAACAAAAGTAGTTATTTTAGGGTTTTCAATTTTAAACTATTAACAAAATACTGATCTTCATATACTTAACTTATAGAACAGAAATAGTTTATTTAGAGTTTTTAATTTTAAACTATTAACAAAATGCAGATCTTCAAGTAAATAACTTATAGAACAAAAGTAGTTATTTTAGGGTTTTCAATTTTAAACTATTAGCAAAATTCTGATCTTCAAGTAAATAACTTAAAGAACTAAAGTATTAGTTAGAAGATTTTGATTTTACACTGCTACAAAGTTCTGTTCTTCAAGTAAATAACTTATAGAACAAAAGTAGTTATTTTAGAGTTTTCAATTTTAAACTATTAACAATATTCTGATCTTCAGTAAATAACTTATAGAACAGAAGTAGTTAATTTAGAGTTTTTAATTTTAAACTATTAACAAAATGCAGATCTTCAAGTAAATAACTTATAGAACAAAAGTAGTTAATTTAGAGTTTTTAATTTTAAACTATTAACAAAATTCTGATCTTCAAGTAAATAACTTAAAGAACTAAAGTTTAGTTAGAAGATTTTGATTTTAAGTTGCTACAAAATTCTGTTCTTCAAGTAAATAACTTATAGAACAAAAGTAGTTATTTTAGAGTTTTCAATTTTAAACTATTAACAAAATTCTGATCTTCAAGTAAATAACTTATAGTACAGAAGTAGTTAATTTAGAGTTTTTAATTTTACACTATTAACAAAATTCTGATCTTCAAGTAAATAACTTAAAGAACTAAAGTTTAGTTAGAAGATTTTGATTTTAAGTTGCTATAAAATTCTGTTCTTCAAGTAAATAACTTATAGAACAAAAGTAGTTATTTTAGAGTTTTCAATTTTAAACTATTAACAAAATTCTGATCTTCAAGTAAATAACTTATAGAACAGAAGTAGTTAATTTAGAGTTTTTAATTTTAAACTACTAACAAAATGCAGATCTTCAAGTAAATAACTTATAGAACAAAATTAGTTATTTTAGGGTTTTCAATTTTAAATTATTATAAAATTCTGATCTTCAAGTAAATAACTTAAAGAACTAAAGTATTAGTTAGAAGATTTTGACTTTACATTGCTACAAAATTCTGTTCTTCAAGTAAATAACTTATAGAACAAAAGTAGTTATTTTAGGGTTTTCAATTTTAGACTATTAACAAAATTCTGATCTTCAAGTAAATAACTTAAGGAACTAAAGTATTTATTAGAAGATTTTGATTTTAAATTGCTACAAAATTCTGTTCTACAAGTAAATAACTTATAGAACTAAAGTAGTTATTTTAGAGTTTTCAATTTTAAACTATTAACAATATTCTGATCTTCAAGTAAATAACTTATAGAACAAAAGTAGTTATTTTAGGGTTTTCAATTTTAAACTAATAACAAAATTCTGATCTTCAAGTAAATAACTTAAGGAACTAAAGTATTAGTTAGAAGATTTTAATTTTAAATTGCTACAAAATTATGTCCTACAAGTAAATAACTTATAGAACAAAAGTAGTTATTTTAGAGTTTTCAATTTTAAACTATTAACAATATTCTGATCTTCAAGTAAATAACTAATAGAACAGAAGTAGTTAATTTAGAGTTTTTTATTTTAAACTATTAACAAAATGCAGATCTTCAAGTAAATAACTTATAGAACAAAAGTAGTTATTTTAGGGTTTTCAATTTTAAACTATTAACAAAATACTGATTTTCAAGTACTTAACTTATAGAACAGAAGTAGTTAATTTAGAGTTTTTAATTTTAAACTATTAACAAAATGCAAATCTTCAAGTAAATAACTTATAGAACAAAAGTAGTTATTTTAGGGTTTTCAATTTTAAACTATTAGCAAAATTCTGATCTTCAAGTAAATAACTTAGAGAACTAAAGTATTAGTTAGAAGATTTTGATTTTACATTGCTACAAAATTCTGTTCTTCAAGTAAATAACTTATAGAACAAAAGTAGTTATTTTAGGGTTTTCAATTTTAAACTATTAACAAAATACTGATCTTCATGTAAATAACTTATAGAACAAAAGTAGTTATTTTAGGGTTTTCTATTTTAAACTATTAACAAAATTCTGATCTTCAAGTAAATAACTTAAGGAACTAAAGTATTAGTTAGAAGATTTTGATTTTAAATTGCTACAAAATTCTGTTCTACAAGTAAATAACTTATAGAACTAAAGTAGTTATTTTAGAGTTTTCAATTTTAAACTATTAACATTATTCTGATCTTCAAGTAAATAACTTATAGAACAAAAGTAGTTATTTTAGGGTTTTCAATTTTAAACTATTAACAAAATTCTGATCTTCAAGTAAATAACTTAAGGAACTAAAGTATTAGTTAGAAGATTTTGATTTTAAATTGCTACAAAATTCTGTTCTACAAGTAAATAACTTATAGAACAAAAGTAGTTATTTTAGGGTTTTCAATTGTAAACTATTAACAAAATACTGATCTTCATGTAAATAACTTATAGAACAAAAGTAGTTATTTTAGGGTTTTCAATTTTAAACTATTAACAAAATACTGATCTTCAAGTAAATAACTTATAGAACAGAAGTAGTTAATTTAGAGTTTTTAATTTTAAACTATTAACAAAATGCAGATCTTCAAGTAAATAACTTATAGAACAAAAGTAGTTATTTTAGGGTTTTCAATTTTAAACTATTAACAAAATACTGATCTTCATATACTTAACTTATAGAACAGAAATAGTTAATTTAGAGTTTTTAATTTTAAACTATTAACAAAATGCAGATCTTCAAGTAAATAACTTATAGAACAAAAGTAGTTATTTTAGGGTTTTCAATTTTAAACTATTAGCAAAATTCTGATCTTCAAGTAAATAACTTAAAGAACTAAAGTATTAGTTAGAAGATTTTGATTTTACACTGCTACAAAGTTCTGTTCTTCAAGTAAATAACTTATAGAACAAAAGTAGTTATTTTAGAGTTTTCAATTTTAAACTATTAACAATATTCTGATCTTCAGTAAATAACTTATAGAACAGAAGTAGTTAATTTAGAGTTTTTAATTTTAAACTATTAACAAAATGCAGATCTTCAAGTAAATAACTTATAGAACAAAAGTAGTTAATTTAGAGTTTTTAATTTTAAACTATTAACAAAATTCTGATCTTCAAGTAAATAACTTAAAGAACTAAAGTTTAGTTAGAAGATTTTGATTTTAAGTTGCTACAAAATTCTGTTCTTCAAGTAAATAACTTATAGAACAAAAGTAGTTATTTTAGAGTTTTCAATTTTAAACTATTAACAAAATTCTGATCTTCAAGTAAATAACTTATAATACAGAAGTAGTTAATTTAGAGTTTTTAATTTTACACTATTAACAAAATTCTGATCTTCAAGTAAATAACTTATAGAACAAAAGTAGTTATTTTAGGGTTTTCAATTTTAAACTATTAACAAAATACTGATCTTCATGTAAATAACTTATAGAATAGAAGTAGTTAATTTAGAGTTTTTAATTTTAAACTATTAACAAAATGCAGATCTTCAAGTAAATAACTTATAGAACAAAAGTAGTTATTTTAGGGTTTTCAATTTTAAACTATTAACAAAATTCTGATCTTCAAGTAAATAACTTAAGGAACTAAAGTATTAGTTAGAAGATTTTGATTTTAAATTGCTACAAAATTATGTTCTACAAGTAAATAACTTATAGAACAAAAGTAGTTATTTTAGAGTTTTCAATTTTAAACTATTAACAATATTCTGATCTTCAAGTAAATAACTTATAGAACAGAAGTAGTTATTTTAGGGTTTTCAATTTTAAACTATTAACAAAATACTGATCTTCATGTAAATAACTTATAGAACAGAAGTAGTTAATTTAGAGTTTTTAATTTTAAACTATTAACAAAATGCAGATCTTCAAGTAAATAACTTATAGAACAAAAGTAGTTATTTTAGGGTTTTCAATTTTAAACTATTAGCAAAATTCTGATCTTCAAGTAAATAACTTAAGGAACTAAAGTATTAGTTAGAAGATTTTGATTTTAAATTGCTACAAAATTCTGTTCTACAAGTAAATAACTTATAGAACTAAAGTAGTTATTTTAGAGTTTTCAATTTTAAACTATTAACAATATTCTGATCTTCAAGTAAATAACTTATAGAACAAAAGTAGTTATTTTAGGGTTTTCAATTTTAAACTATTAACAAAATTCTGATCTTCAAGTAAATAACTTAAGGAACTAAAGTATTAGTTAGAAGATTTTGATTTTAAATTGCTACAAAATTCTGTTCTACAAGTAAATAACTTATAGAACAAAAGTAGTTATTTTAGGGTTTTCAATTGTAAACTATTAACAAAATACTGATCTTCATGTAAATAACTTATAGAACAAAAGTAGTTATTTTAGGGTTTTCAATTTTAAACTATTAACAAAATACTGATCTTCAAGTAAATAACTTATAGAACAGAAGTAGTTAATTTAGAGTTTTTAATTTTAAACTATTAACAAAATGCAGATCTTCAAGTAAATAACTTATAGAACAAAAGTAGTTATTTTAGGGTTTTCAATTTTAAACTATTAGCAAAATTCTGATCTTCAAGTAAATAACTTAAAGAACTAAAGTATTAGTTAGAAGATTTTGATTTTACACTGCTACAAAGTTCTGTTCTTCAAGTAAATAACTTATAGAACAAAAGTAGTTATTTTAGAGTTTTCAATTTTAAACTATTAACAATATTCTGATCTTCAGTAAATAACTTATAGAACAGAAGTAGTTAATTTAGAGTTTTTAATTTTAAACTATTAACAAAATGCAGATCTTCAAGTAAATAACTTATAGAACAAAAGTAGTTAATTTAGAGTTTTTAATTTTAAACTATTAACAAAATTCTGATCTTCAAGTAAATAACTTAAAGAACTAAAGTTTAGTTAGAAGATTTTGATTTTAAGTTGCTACAAAATTCTGTTCTTCAAGTAAATAACTTATAGAACAAAAGTAGTTATTTTAGAGTTTTCAATTTTAAACTATTAACAAAATTCTGATCTTCAAGTAAATAACTTATAGTACAGAAGTAGTTAATTTAGAGTTTTTAATTTTACACTATTAACAAAATTCTGATCTTCAAGTAAATAACTTAAAGAACTAAAGTTTAGTTAGAAGATTTTGATTTTAAGTTGCTATAAAATTCTGTTCTTCAAGTAAATAACTTATAGAACAAAAGTAGTTATTTTAGAGTTTTCAATTTTAAACTATTAACAAAATTCTGATCTTCAAGTAAATAACTTATAGAACAGAAGTAGTTAATTTAGAGTTTTTAATTTTAAACTACTAACAAAATGCAGATCTTCAAGTAAATAACTTATAGAACAAAATTAGTTATTTTAGGGTTTTCAATTTTAAATTATTATAAAATTCTGATCTTCAAGTAAATAACTTAAAGAACTAAAGTATTAGTTAGAAGATTTTGACTTTACATTGCTACAAAATTCTGTTCTTCAAGTAAATAACTTATAGAACAAAAGTAGTTATTTTAGGGTTTTCAATTTTAGACTATTAACAAAATTCTGATCTTCAAGTAAATAACTTAAGGAACTAAAGTATTTATTAGAAGATTTTGATTTTAAATTGCTACAAAATTCTGTTCTACAAGTAAATAACTTATAGAACTAAAGTAGTTATTTTAGAGTTTTCAATTTTAAACTATTAACAATATTCTGATCTTCAAGTAAATAACTTATAGAACAAAAGTAGTTATTTTAGGGTTTTCAATTTTAAACTAATAACAAAATTCTGATCTTCAAGTAAATAACTTAAGGAACTAAAGTATTAGTTAGAAGATTTTAATTTTAAATTGCTACAAAATTATGTCCTACAAGTAAATAACTTATAGAACAAAAGTAGTTATTTTAGAGTTTTCAATTTTAAACTATTAACAATATTCTGATCTTCAAGTAAATAACTAATAGAACAGAAGTAGTTAATTTAGAGTTTTTTATTTTAAACTATTAACAAAATGCAGATCTTCAAGTAAATAACTTATAGAACAAAAGTAGTTATTTTAGGGTTTTCAATTTTAAACTATTAACAAAATACTGATTTTCATGTACTTAACTTATAGAACAGAAGTAGTTAATTTAGAGTTTTTAATTTTAAACTATTAACAAAATGCAAATCTTCACGTAAATAACTTATAGAACAAAAGTAGTTATTTTAGGGTTTTCAATTTTAAACTATTAGCAAAATTCTGATCTTCAAGTAAATAACTTAGAGAACTAAAGTATTAGTTAGAAGATTTTGATTTTACATTGCTACAAAATTCTGTTCTTCAAGTAAATAACTTATAGAACAAAAGTAGTTATTTTAGGGTTTTCAATTTTAAACTATTAACAAAATACTGATCTTCATGTAAATAACTTATAGAACAAAAGTAGTTATTTTAGGGTTTTCTATTTTAAACTATTAACAAAATTCTGATCTTCAAGTAAATAACTTAAGGAACTAAAGTATTAGTTAGAAGATTTTGATTTTAAATTGCTACAAAATTCTGTTCTACAAGTAAATAACTTATAGAACTAAAGTAGTTATTTTAGAGTTTTCAATTTTAAACTATTAACAATATTCTGATCTTCAAGTAAATAACTTATAGAACAAAAGTAGTTATTTTAGGGTTTTTAATTTTAAACTATTAACAAAATTCTTATCTTCAAGTAAATAACTTATAGAACAGAAGTTGTTAATTTAGAGTTTTTAATTTTAAACTATTAACAAAATCCAGATCTTCAATTAAATAACTTATAGAACAAACGTAGTCATTTTAGTATTTTCAATTTTGAACTATTAACAAAATTCTGATCTTCAAGTAAATAACTTATAGAACAAAAGTAGTTATTTTAGAGTTTTTAATTTTAAACTATTAACAAAATCCAGATCTTCAATTAAATAACTTATAGAACAAAAGTAGTTATTTTAGGGTTTTCAATTTGAAACTATTAGCAAAATTCTGATCTTCAAGTAAATAACTTATAGAACAGAAGTAGTTAATTTAGAGTTTTTAATTTTAAACTATTAACAAAATGCAGATCTTCAAGTAAATAACTTATAGAACAAAAGTAGTTATTTTAGGGTTTTCAATTTTAAACTATTAACAAAATACTGATCTTCATGTAAATAACTTATAAAACAGAAGTAGTTAATTTAGAGTTTTTAATTTTAAACTATTAACAAAATGCAGATCTTCAAGTAAATAACTTATAGAACAAAAGTAGTTATTTTAGGGTTTTCAATTTTAACTATTAACAAAATTCTGATCTTCAAGTAAATAACTTAAGGAACTAAAGTATTAGTTAGAAGATTTTGATTTTAAATTGCTACAAAATTCTGTTCTACAAGTAAATAACTTATAGAACAAAAGTAGTTATTTTTGAGTTTTCAATTTTAAACTATTAACAATACATATTCTGATCTTCAAGTAAATAACTTATAGAACAGAAGTAGTTATTTTAGGGTTTTCAATTTTAAACTATTAACAAAATACTGATCTTCATGTAAATAACTTATAGAACAGAAGTAGTTAATTTAGAGTTTTTAATTTTAAACTATTAACAAAATGCAGATCTTCAAGTAAATAACTTATAGAACAAAAGTAGTTATTTTAGGGTTTTCAATTTTGAACTATTAACAAAATTCTGATCTTCAAGTAAATAACTTATAGAACAAAAGTAGTTATTTTAGAGTTTTTAATTTTAAACTATTAACAAAATCCAGATCTTCAATTAAATAACTTATAGAACAAAAGTAGTTATTTTAGGGTTTTCAATTTGAAACTATTAGCAAAATTCTGATCTTCAAGTAAATAACTTATAGAACAGAAGTAGTTAATTTAGAGTTTTTAATTTTAAACTATTAACAAAATGCAGATCTTCAAGTAAATAACTTATAGAACAAAAGTAGTTATTTTAGGGTTTTCAATTTTAAACTATTAACAAAATACTGATCTTCATGTAAATAACTTATAAAACAGAAGTAGTTAATTTAGAGTTTTTAATTTTAAACTATTAACAAAATGCAGATCTTCAAGTAAATAACTTATAGAACAAAAGTAGTTATTTTAGGGTTTTCAATTTTAACTATTAACAAATTTCTGATCTTCAAGTAAATAACTTAAGGAACTAAAGTATTAGTTAGAAGATTTTGATTTTAAATTGCTACAAAATTCTGTTCTACAAGTAAATAACTTATAGAACAAAAGTAGTTATTTTAGAGTTTTCAATTTTAAACTATTAACAATACATATTCTGATCTTCAAGTAAATAACTTATAGAACAGAAGTAGTTATTTTAGGGTTTTCAATTTTAAACTATTAACAAAATACTGATCTTCATGTAAATAACTTATAGAACAGAAGTAGTTAATTTAGAGTTTTTAATTTTAAACTATTAACAAAATGCAGATCTTCAAGTAAATAACTTATAGAACAAAAGTAGTTATTTTAGGGTTTTCAATTTTAAACTATTAGCAAAATTCTGATCTTCAAGTAAATAACTTATAGAACTAAAGTATTAGTTAGAAGATTTTGATTTTACATTGCTACAAAATTCTGTTCTTCAAGTAAATAACTTATAGAACAAAAGTAGTTATTTTAGAGTTTTCAATTTTAAACTATTAACAATATTCTGATCTTCAAGTAAATAACTTATAGAACAGAAGTAGTTAATTTAGAGTTTTTAATTTTAAACTATTAACAAAATGCAGATCTTCAAGTAAATAACTTATAGAACAAAAGTAGTTAATTTAGAGTTTTTAATTTTAAACTATTAACAAAATTCTGATCTTCAAGTAAATAACTTAAAGAACTAAAGTTTAGTTAGAAGATTTTGATTTTAAGTTGCTACAAAATACTGTTCTTCAAGTAAATAACTTATAGAACAAAAGTAGTTATTTTAGAGTTTTCAATTTTAAACTATTAACAAAATTCTGATCTTCAAGTAAATAACTTATAGAACAGAAGTAGTTAATTTAGAGTTTTTAATTTTAAACTACTAACAAAATGCAGATCTTCAAGTAAATAACTTATAGAACAAAATTAGTTATTTTAGAGTTTTCAATTTTAAACTATTAAAAAAATTCTGATCTTCAAGTAAATAACTTATAGAACAGAAGTAGTTAATTTAGAGTTTTTAATTTTAAACTACTAACAAAATGCAGATCTTCAAGTAAATAACTTATAGAACAAAATTAGTTATTTTAGGGTTTTCAATTGTAAATTATTATAAAATTCTGATCTTCAAGTAAATAACTTAAAGAACTAAAGTATTAGTTAGAAGATTTTGACTTTACATTGCTACAAAATTCTGTTCTTCAAGTAAATAACTTATAGAACAAAAGTAGTTATTTTAGGGTTTTCAATTTTAGACTATTAACAAAATTCTGATCTTCAAGTAAATAACTTAAGGAACTAAAGTATTAATTAGAAGATTTTGATTTTAAATTGCTACAAAATTCTGTTCTACAAGTAAATACCTTATAGAACAAAAGTAGTTATTTTAGGGTTTTCAATTTTAAACTATTAACAAAATTCTGATCTTCAAGTAAATAACTTAAGGAACTAAAGTATTAGTTAGAAGATTTTGATTTTAAATTGCTACAAAATTATGTCCTACAAGTAAATAACTTATAGAACAAAAGTAGTTATTTTAGAGTTTTCAATTTTAAACTATTAACAATATTCTGATCTTCAAGTAAATAACTAATAGAACAGAAGTAGTTAATTTAGAGTTTTTAATTTTAAACTATTAACAAAATGCAGATCTTCAAGTAAATAACTTATAGAACAAAAGTAGTTATTTTAGGGTTTTCAATTTTAAACTATTAGCAAAATTCTGATCTTCAAGTAAATAACTTAAAGAACTAAAGTATTAGTTAGAAGATTTTGATTTTACATTGCTACAAAATTCTGTTCTTCAAGTAAATAACTTATAGAACAAAAGTAGTTATTTTAGGGTTTTCAATTTTAAACTATTAACAATATTCTGATCTTCAAGTAAATAACTTATAGAACAGAAGTAGTTAATTTAGAGTTTTTAATTTTAAACTATTAACAAAATGCAGATCTTCAAGTAAATAACTTATAGAACAAAAGTAGTTAATTTAGAGTTTTTAATTTTAAACTATTAACAAAATTCCGATCTTCAAGTAAATAACTTAAAGAACTAAAGTTTAGTTAGAAGATTTTGATTTTAAGTTGCTACAAAATACTGTTCTTCAAGTAAATAACTTATAGAACAAAAGTAGTTATTTTAGAGTTTTCAATTTTAAACTATTAACAAAATTCTGATCTTCAAGTAAATAACTTATAGAACAGAAGTAGTTAATTTAGAGTTTTTAATTTTAAACTACTAACAAAATGCAGATCTTCAAGTAAATAACTTATAGAACAAAAGTAGTTATTTTAGGGTTTTTAATTTTAAACTATTAACAAAATTCTTATCTTCAAGTAAATAACTTATAGAACAGAAGTTGTTAATTTAGAGTTTTTAATTTTAAACTATTAACAAAATCCAGATCTTCAATTAAATAACTTATAGAACAAACGTAGTCATTTTAGTATTTTCAATTTTGAACTATTAACAAAATTCTGATCTTCAAGTAAATAACTTATAGAACAAAAGTAGTTATTTTAGAGTTTTTAATTTTAAACTATTAACAAAATCCAGATCTTCAATTAAATAACTTATAGAACAAAAGTAGTTATTTTAGGGTTTTCAATTTGAAACTATTAGCAAAATTCTGATCTTCAAGTAAATAACTTATAGAACAGAAGTAGTTAATTTAGAGTTTTTAATTTTAAACTATTAACAAAATGCAGATCTTCAAGTAAATAACTTATAGAACAAAAGTAGTTATTTTAGGGTTTTCAATTTTAAACTATTAACAAAATACTGATCTTCAAGTAAATAACTTATAGAACAGAAGTAGTTAATTTAGAGTTTTTAATTTTAAACTATTAACAAAATGCAGATCTTCAAGTAAATAACTTATAGAACAAAAGTAGTTATTTTAGGGTTTTCAATTTTAACTATTAACAAAATTCTGATCTTCAAGTAAATAACTTAAGGAACTAAAGTATTAGTTAGAAGATTTTGATTTTAAATTGCTACAAAATTCTGTTCTACAAGTAAATAACTTATAGAACAAAAGTAGTTATTTTAGAGTTTTCAATTTTAAACTATTAACAATACATTGCAGTGTTCATAAAGGTGGGCAATAAAGCTCACAGTAGTTTTAATTTCATTCTCAAAAAAATGTAAGAAAGTTCAGAGAAAGCTAATATTTGATACTCAACAATTTAAGTTCAAATTGAAATAATTTATTATTTAAGTAAACAATTGAAAATTGAACAACGTTGAGTGTAACGACCGATGTGCATCAGTGCGGGTATACGCAAATGAATAATATTTAAATCACATTATCAAAAATAAAATTTGAATGAAGAAAAAAATGAATTGTCTTGGAAACGGATTGATCAGGAAAAAAGGATAAATAAAGTCAGTTAACGAAAAACGGTGGACCAGTAAGGTCGAGCGGAGGTAATCCTCCGATGAAATAAAGTTGATGAAAAACGGTGGACCAGTAAGGTCGAGTGGAAATATTCTCTAAGAGAGGAGTGATCCACAAATAAAATTTAATCAACAAAAATCACTTTCGAAACAATAATAACAAATTCAATTTGGACAAATTTAAACAATTAATAGGAAGAATTATTTGGTAAAAGATTTTGGCTTGTGGGATAGAAAATTCTGGAACGAGAGAAAAAGCTGTTCCATTTAACGTGAAAAAGGAGAAGGATAATTCACAACCATTTAAGGACCGAGGATTGCGGGTCGAGTTTATTGAAGAAAGAGACAGGTTTGAACAACCCAGATTATTTTGTGATTACGGGATATTTGCGGAACACCAATTATTATAAAACTAATGCGGTGAAATTTGCGATTCAACAAAGGTTAATTAATTGTAATAAATGTAATTCAATTGTTTATTCAAAAAGAAAATAAATTTTCATATTCAACTAGAATTTTCTAGATTAATTTTAGAACCATTCAAAAGATCGTTTTAACTTTGCTTTGATATTTTTACATGGAACCGGAGGTTGGATAAGTTTGTATTCAATACATAAAACTCAAAGTAAGTATGCATTATTAAAAGATTCTTTCAATTAACAGTGCATATTTAATTGGCGCCCAACGTGCGGGGCTCGACCACGAAACATTGCTCGTGAGAACCCACGACACAAAAATAAAATTTATCAAACGAATCTCTGTAAAAAGAAATAAATTAATAACTTTAAAATTAAAATTAAAATTGTCACATTGAAGTTTTTAAATTATTATCACTATGGAAACGCGTAGCGGTAAAATCAGTATAGCGGAGAATCCAAGTGACAAGGAAAATATCGCGAGTGAAAATAAAACGTCAGAAAATTCTGACATTCAAAAGATGCTCATGCAATTAATGGAAAATGTAAAGGAAAGTAGGGCTGAATCAATAGAAAGTAGGGCTGAATTAATGGAAAGTGTTAAGGAAATTAGGGCTGAATCAATAGAAAGTAGGGCTGAATTAATACAGAATATGTCTAATTTGAATGAAAAGATGAATGAGAATTCTAGGGAAATGTCAAAGAAAATGTTCAAGATGGAAGAAAATATCAAGGAAAACATGTCCGAATTTAAACAACAAATGGAAGGAAAATTCGATGGAATTTATGGAATGATGGATGAGATGAACAAAAAATGTACCCAAGTGGAACAAGAAATTGTCAAAGTCAAGGAAGAAAACGGTAAAGTGGAAAAACAGGTACAGGTAAATAAGAAAAGAATTGAAAAAGTGAGTACGGAGATCAAAGAGACAAATCGACAATTTGAAGAAAAGGTAATTGGTGCAAAGATGGAGGTAGATTCAAGTGTGAATGAAAGAATGGAAGGTATAAACAAAAAGTTAGATAAACGAATTGAAGTTGAGGGCAATAAGTTAAAAGAGGAAATTCAAAGGTTGCAAAAAAAGGTAGATGAAAAGTCACTTGGGGAACTAGGCGAGGTACTTAAATTACACTTAACAAAGGAATTTGATGGGGATAAATGTGGAAGATTTTCAGGGGACGGAAAGGTAAACCCAAAGATATTTATGAAAAATCTTGAACAAAATATAGAAAAAATTAAAGATTTAAGAAGGTTAAAAACATTATCAGAAAGTTAATGAGAGGGGAAGCCGAAATATGGTTTGCAATGATAGAAAATCGGGTTAACAATTTAGAAGATTTCAAAACTTTGTTCTTTAAAAAATACTGGGGCGAGATAGAGCAAGGTAAGGTACGAGAGGAAATTAACTTTGGCAAGTACCGGGGATATGGAAACTCACGGGAAAATTATGCGATTAGATTAATCAATCAAGCTCAACAAGTCGAACCAAAATATTTGGAATCGGAATTAGTCAACGTATTAGGACGACATTTTGAAAGAGATATTAAAGAAAGAATAGGGATTGAGGGGGTAGATAATGTAGACAAATTTCTTGAGGTGCTCAAAAGATTTGATAGGTCGGTTGAATTTAAAAATGAAAATACCGGAAATTGGAATCGTGTTAGACACGAAAACTATAAAGCGACGGGGGGAAACGAGATACCAAGAGTGTCCCAAGATTGGAGACACACGAGAGCAAGTGAACATGTTGGGGTGTCCAACGATGGTGGAAACCAACCAACGGGTAATGTTAACTTGCGAAGTTAACATTACCGTACGAAGGGCCGTATTTGATAAATAAGGTGATCAATGAAAATGTCTATGAACTGAGGTATGTTGACAACCCAGGGATTAGAGGAAAATTTCACATCAACCTTATGTACCCCTTCGTAGAAGAAGAGGTGTAAAAGTTAAATTTATTTGGGTGGTGTGTGAATGTGTGTTAAATTAATTTAGATTGGGGAACAATAAATAAAAAACAGACGAGAAAAGAAATTTGATAAAAAAAAAGGCGTTTAATATTTGTTAATTGTTTGTTATGTTAAGTTAGGAAAGGAAGGGAAGAAAGATTTGATTGAGCTGACGAAGCGACAATACCCGCGAAAGAAACGGGAATTAGAATTTAAAGAAGATTTAATTGGCATGACGGTAATATCCGCAAAATGAAAGGAAAAGAATAAGAATCTGCAAAGGCAGAAAATAAATGGGAAAGGGGAATAATAATAATGAAGTGGTGGCACAGCCTAAAGAAGCTGACACGGCGGTAGTATCCGCGAAATGAAGGGAAATAAATAAGAAGCTGCAAAGGCAGAAAATAAATGGGAAGGGGAAATGAAACAATGAAGGTCCAATGAAAAAAAAATATAAGAATTAATTCCGGGAATAATAGAGACGCGGGTAAAACGGAGCAACAACAGCTCAACCAAGGAGAGATTGAAAGAAAGATTGGTAGATGAGGAAAGAACAGAAATTTATCTTTAATTATGTTTAGTTGATAAAATAAAATAAAAGTTATTAATTTATTCGCACAAATGCAGAGATTTATATGATACCGCGGATGTTCGACTTTAACATTAATTGGGAAAAATTCAAATTAAGTCAAAATCGAAAGGGGGTAAATGCAGTGTTCATAAAGGTGGGCAATAAAGCTCACAGTAGTTTTAATTTCATTCTCAAAAAAATGTAAGAAAGTTCAGAGAAAGTTAATATTTGATACTCAACAATTTAAGTTCAAATTGAAATAATTTATTATTTAAGTAAACAATTGAAAATTGAACAACGTTGAGTGTAACGACCGATGTGCATCAGTGCGGGTATACGCAAATGAATAATATTTAAATCACATTATCAAAAATAAAATTTGAATGAAGAAAAAAATGAATTGTCTTGGAAACGGATTGATCAGGAAAAAAGGATAAATAAAGTCAGTTAACGAAAAACGGTGGACCAGTAAGGTCGAGCGGAGGTAATCCTCCGATGAAATAAAGTTGATGAAAAACGGTGGACCAGTAAGGTCGAGTGGAAATATTCTCTAAGAGAGGAGTGATCCACAAATAAAATTTAATCAACAAAAATCACTTTCGAAACAATAATAACAAATTCAATTTGGACAAATTTAAACAATTAATAGGAAGAATTATTTGGTAAAAGATTTTGGCTTGTGGGATAGAAAATTCTGGAACGAGAGAAAAAGCTGTTCCATTTAACGTGAAAAAGGAGAAGGATAATTCACAACCATTTAAGGACCGAGGATTGCGGGTCGAGTTTATTGAAGAAAGAGACAGGTTTGAACAACCCAGATTATTTTGTGATTACGGGATATTTGCGGAACACCAATTATTATAAAACTAATGCGGTGAAATTTGCGATTCAACAAAGGTTAATTAATTGTAATAAATGTAATTCAATTGTTTATTCAAAAAGAAAATAAATTTTCATATTCAACTAGAATTTTCTAGATTAATTTTAGAACCATTCAAAAGATCGTTTTAACTTTGCTTTGATATTTTTACATGGAACCGGAGGTTGGATAAGTTTGTATTCAATACATAAAACTCAAAGTAAGTATGCATTATTAAAAGATTCTTTCAATTAACAGTGCAACATATTCTGATCTTCAAGTAAATAACTTATAGAACAGAAGTAGTTATTTTAGGGTTTTCAATTTTAAACTATTAACAAAATACTGATCTTCATGTAAATAACTTATAGAACAGAAGTAGTTAATTTAGAGTTTTTAATTTTAAACTATTAACAAAATGCAGATCTTCAAGTAAATAACTTATAGAACAAAAGTAGTTATTTTAGGGTTTTCAATTTTCAACTATTAGCAAAATTCTGATCTTCAAGTAAATAACTTATAGAACTAAAGTATTAGTTAGAAGATTTTGATTTTACATTGCTACAAAATTCTGTTCTTCAAGTAAATAACTTATAGAACAAAAGTAGTTATTTTAGAGTTTTCAATTTTAAACTATTAACAATATTCTGATCTTCAAGTAAATAACTTATAGAACAGAAGTAGTTAATTTAGAGTTTTTAATTTTAAACTATTAACAAAATGCAGATCTTCAAGTAAATAACTTATAGAACAAAAGTAGTTAATTTAGAGTTTTTAATTTTAAACTATTAACAAAATTCTGATCTTCAAGTAAATAACTTAAAGAACTAAAGTTTAGTTAGAAGATTTTGATTTTAAGTTGCTACAAAATTCTGTTCTTCAAGTAAATAACTTATAGAACAAAAGTAGTTATTTTAGAGTTTTCAATTTTAAACTATTAACAAAATTCTGATCTTTAAGTAAATAACTTATAGAACAGAAGTAGTTAATTTAGAGTTTTTAATTTTAAACTACTAACAAAATGCAGATCTTCAAGTAAATAACTTATAGAACAAAATTAGTTATTTTAGAGTTTTCAATTTTAAACTATTAACAAAATTCTGATCTTCAAGTAAATAACTTATAGAACAGAAGTAGTTAATTTAGAGTTTTCAATTTTAAACTATTATAAAATTCTGATCTTCAAGTAAATAACTTAAAGAACTAAAGTATTAGATAGAAGATTTCGACTTTACATTGCTACAAAATTCTGTTCTTTAACTAGATAACTTATAGAACAAAAGTAGTTATTTTAGGGTTTTCAATTTTAAACTATTAACAAAATTCTGATCTTCAAGTAAATAACTTATTGAACTAAAGTAGTTATTTTAGAGTTTTCAATTTTAAACTATTAACAATATTCTGATCTTCAAGTAAATAACTTATAGAACAAAAGTAGTTATTTTAGGGTTTTCAATTTTAAACTATTAACAAAATTCTTATCTTCAAGTAAATAACTTATAGAACAGAAGTTGTTAATTTAGAGTTTTTAATTTTAAACTATTAACAAAATCCAGATCTTCAATTAAATAACTTATAGAACGAACGTAGTCATTTTAGTATTTTCAATTTTGAACTATTAACAAAATTCTGATCTTCAAGTAAATAACTTATAGAACAAAAGTAGTTATTTTAGAGTTTTTAATTTTAAACTATTAACAAAATCCAGATCTTCAATTAAATAACTAAAAGAACAAAAGTAGTTAGATTATAGCTTTAATTTTAAACTATTAACAAAATGCAGATCTTCAAGTAAATAACTTATAGAACAAAAGTAGTTATTTTAGGGTTTCCAATTTGAAACTATTAGCAAAATTCTGATCTTCAAGTAAATAACTTAAAGAACTAAAGTATTAGTTAGAAGATTTTGATTTTACATTGCCACAAAATTCTGTTCTTCAAGTAAATAACTTATAGAACAAAAGTAGTTATTTTAGGGTTTTCAAATTTTAAACTATTAACAAAATTCTGATCTTCAAGTAAATAACTTAAGGAACTAAAGTATTCGTTAGAAGATTTTGATTTTAAATTGCTACAAAATTATGTCCTACAAGTAAATAACTTATAGAACAAAAGTAGTTATTTTAGAGTTTTCAATTTTAAACTATTTACAATATTCTGATCTTCAAGTAAATAACTTATAGAAGAGAAGTAGTTATTTTAGGGTTTTCAATTTTAAACTATTAACAAAATACTGATCTTCATGTAAATAACTTATAGAACAGAAGTAGTTAATTTAGAGTTTTTAATTTTAAACTATTAACAAAATGCAGATCTTCAAGTAAATAACTTATAGAACAAGAGTAGTTATTTTAGGGTTTTCAATTTTAAACTATTAGCAAAATTCTGATCTTCAAGTAAATAACTTAAAGAACTAAAGTATTAGTTAGAAGATTTTGATTTTACATTGCTACAAAATTCTGTTCTTCAAGTAAATAACTTATAGAACAAAAGTAGTTATTTTAGAGTTTTCAATTTTAAACTATTAACAATATTCTGATCTTCAAGTAAATAACTTATAGAACAGAAGTAGTTAATTTAGAGTTTTCAATTTTAAACTATTAACAAAATGCAGATCTTCAAGTAAATAACTTATAGAACAAAATTAGTTATTTTAGGGTTTTCAATTTTAAACTATTATAAAATTCTGATCTTCAAGTAAATAACTTAAAGAACTAAAGTATTAGTTAGAAGATTTTGCCTTTACATTGCTACAAAATTTTGTTCTTCAAGTAAATAACTTATAGAACAGAAGTAGTTATTTTAGGGTTTTCAATTTTAAACTATTAACAAAATTCTGATCTTCAAGTAAATAACTTAAGGAACGAAAGTATTAGTTAGAAGATTTTGATTTTAAATTGCTACAAAATTCTGTTCTACAAGTAAATAACTTATAGAACTAAAGTAGTTATTTTAGAGTTTTCAATTTTAAACTATTAACAATATTCTGATCTTCAAGTAAATAACTTATAGAACAAAAGTAGTTATTTTAGGGTTTTCAATTTTAAACTATTAACAAAATTCTGATCTTCAAGTAAATAACTTAAGGAACAAAAGTATTAGCTAGAAGAATTTGATTTTAAATTGCTACAAAATTCTGTTCTACAAGTAAATAACTTATAGAACAAAAGTAGTTATTTTAGGGTTTTCAATTGTAAACTATTAACAAAATACTGATCTTCATGTAAATAACTTATAGAACAAAAGTAGTTATTTTAGGGTTTTCAATTTTAAACTATTAACAAAATACTGATCTTCAAGTAAATAACTTATAGAACAGAAGTAGTTAATTTATAGTTTTTAATTTTAAACTATTAACAAAATGCAGATCTTCAAGTAAATAACTTATAGAACAAAAGTAGTTATTTTAGGGTTTTCAATTTTAAACTATTAACAAAATACTGATCTTCATATACTTAACTTATAGAACAGAAATACTTAATTTAGGGTTTTTAATTTTAAACTATTAACAAAATGCAGATCTTCAAGTAAATAACTTATAGAACAAAAGTAGTTATTTTAGGGTTTTCAATTTGAAACTATTAGCAAAATTCTGATCTTCAAGTAAATAACTTAAAGAACTAAAGTATTAGTTAGAAGATTTTGATTTTACATTGCTACAAAATTCTGTTCTTCAAGTAAATAACTTATAGAACAAAAGTAGTTATTTTAGAGTCTTCAATTTTAAACTATTAACAATATTCTGATCTTCAAGTAAATAACTTATAGAACAGAAGTAGTTAATTTAGAGTTTTTAATTTTAAACTATTAACAAAATGCAGATCTTCAAGTAAATAACTTATAGAACAAAAGTAGTTATTTTGGGGTTTTCAATTTTAAACTATTAACAAAATACTGATCTTCATGTAAATAACTTATAGAACAGAAGTAGTTAATTTAGAGTTTTTAATTTTAAACTATTAACAAAATGCAGATCTTCAAGTAAATAACTTATAGAACAAAAGTAGTTATTTTAGGGTTTTCAATTTTAAACTATTAACAAAATTCTGATCTTCAAGTAAATAACTTAAGGAACTAAAGTATTAGTTAGAAGATTTTGATTTTAAATTGCTACAAAATTATGTCCTACAAGTAAATAACTTATAGAACAAAAGTAGTTATTTTAGAGTTTTCAATTTTAAACTATTAACAATATTCTGATCTTCAAGTAAATAACTTATAGAACAGAAGTAGTTAATTTAGGGTTTTTAATTTTAAACTATTAACAAAATGCAGATCTTCAAGTAAATAACTTATAGAACAAGAGTAGTTATTTTAGGGTTTTGAATTTTAAACTATTAGCAAAATTCTGATCTTCAAGTAAATAACTTATAGAACAGAAGTAGTTAATTTAGAGTTTTTAATTTTAAACTATTAACAAAATGCAGATCTTCAAGTAAATAACTTATAGAACAAAAGTAGTTATTTTAGGGTTTTCAATTTTTAACTATTAACAAAATACTGATCTTCATATACTACTTAACTTATAGAACAGAAATACTTAATTTAGAGTTTTTAATTTTAAACTATTAACAAAATGCAGATCTTCAAGTAAATAACTTATAGAACAAAAGTAGTTATTTTATGGTTTTCAATTTTAAACTATTAGCAAAATTCTGATCTTCAAGTAAATAACTTAAAGAACTAAAGTATTAGTTAGAAGATTTTGATTTTACATTGCTACAAAATTCTGTTCTTCAAGTAAATAACTTATAGAACAGAAGTAGTTAATTTAGAGTTTTTAATTTTAAACTATTAACAAAATTCTGATCTTCAAGTAAATCACTTAAAGAACTAAAGTTTAGTTAGAAGATTTTGATTTTAAGTTGCTACAAAATTCTGTTCTTCAAGTAAATAACTTATAGAACAAAAGTAGTTATTTTAGAGTTTTCAATTTTAAACTATTAACAAAATTCTGATCTTCAAGTAAATAACTTATAGAACAAAAGTAGTTATTTTAGAGTTTTCAATTTTAAACTATTAACAAAATTCTGATCTTCAAGTAAATAACTTATAGAACAGAAGTAGTTAATTTAGAGTTTTTAATTTTAAACTACTAACAAAATGCAGATCTTCAAGTAAATAACTTAAAGAACTAAAGTATTAGTTAGAAGATTTTGACTTTACATTGCTACAAAATTCTGTTCTTCAAGTAAATAACTTATAGAACAAAAGTAGTTATTTTAGGGTTTTCAATTTTAAACTATTAACAAAATTCTGATCTTCAAGTAAATAACTTAAGGAACTAAAGTATTAATTAGAAGATTTTGATTTTAAATTGCTACAAAATTCTGTTCTACAAGTAAATAACTTATAGAACTAAAGTAGTTATTTTAGAGTTTTTAATTTTAAACTATTAACAATATTCTGATCTTCAAGTAAATAACTTATAGAACAAAAGTAGTTATTTTAGGGTTTTCAATTTTAAACTATTAACAAAATTCTGATCTTCAAGTAAATAACTTAAGGAACTAAAGTATTAGTTAGAAGATTTTGACTTTACATTGCTACAAAATTCTGTTCTTCAAGTAAATAACTTATAGAACAAAAGTAGTTATTTTAGGGTTTTCAATTTTAAACTATTAACAAAATTCTGATCTTCAAGTAAATAACTTAAGGAACTAAAGTATTAGTTAGAAGATTTTGACTTTACATTGCTAAAAAATTCTGTTCTTCAAGTAAATAACTTATAGAACAAAAGTAGTTATTTTAGGGTTTTCAATTTTAAACTATTAACAAAATTCTGATCTTCAAGTAAATAACTTAAGGAACTAAAGTATTAGCTAGAAGATTTTGATTTTAAATTGCTACAAAATTCTGTTCTACAAGTAAATAACTTATAGAACAAAAGTAGTTATTTTAGGGTTTTCAATTGTAAACTATTAACAAAATACTGATCTTCATGTAAATAACTTATAGAACAAAAGTAGTTATTTTAGGGTTTTCAATTTTAAACTATTAACAAAATACTGATCTTCAAGTAAATAACTTATAGAACAGAAGTAGTTAATTTAGAGTTTTTAATTTTAAACTATTAACAAAATGCAGATCTTCAAGTAAATAACTTATAGAACAAAAGTAGTTATTTTAGGGTTTTCAATTTTAAACTATTAGCAAAATTCTGATCTTCAAGTAAATAACTTAAAGAACTAAAGTATTAGTTAGAAGATTTTGATTTTACATTGCTACAAAATTCTGTTCTTCAAGTAAATAACTTATAGAACAAAAGTAGTTATTTTAGAGTTTTCAATTTTAAACTATTAACAATATTCTGATCTTCAAGTAAATAACTTAAGGAACTAAAGTATTAGTTAGAAGATTTTGATTTTAAATTGCTACAAAATTCTGTTCTACAAGTAAATAACTTATAGAACTAAAGCAGTTATTTTAGAGTTTTCAATTTTAAACTATTAACAATATTCTGATCTTCAAGTAAATAACTTATAGAACAAAAGTAGTTATTTTAGGGTTTTCAATTGTAAACTATTAACAAAATACTGATCTTCATGTAAATAACTTATAGAACAAAAGTAGTTATTTTAGGGTTTTCAATTTTAAACTATTAACAAAATACTGATCTTCAAGTAAATAACTTATAGAACAGAAGTAGTTAATTTAGAGTTTTTAATTTTAAACTATTAACAAAATGCAGATCTTCAAGTAAATAACTTATAGAACAAAAGTAGTTATTTTAGAGTTTTCAATTTTTAACTATTAACAAAATACTGATCTTCATATACTTAACTTATAGAACAGAAATACTTAATTTAGAGTTTTTAATTTTAAACTATTAACAAAATGCAGATCTTCAAGTAAATAACTTATAGAACAAAAGTAGTTATTTTAGGGTTTTCAATTGTAAACTATTAACAAAATACTGATCTTCATGTAAATAACTTATTGAACAAAAGTAGTTATTTTAGGGTTTTCAATTTTAAACTATTAACAAAATACTGATCTTCAAGTAAATAACTTATAGAACAGAAGTAGTTAGTTTAGAGTTTTTAATTTTAAACTATTAACAAAATGCAGATCTTCAAGTAAATAACTTATAGAACAAAAGTAGTTATTTTAGGGTTTTCAATGTTAAACTATTAACAAAATACTGATCTTCATATACTTAACTTATAGAACAGAAATACTTAATTTAGAGTTTTTAATTTTAAACTATTAACAAAATGCAGATCTTCAAGTAAATAACTTATAGAACAAAAGTAGTTATTTTAGGGTTTTCAATTTTAAACTATTAGCAAAATTCTGATCTTCAAGTAAATAACTTAAAGAACTAAAGTATTAGTTAGAAGATTTTGATTTTACATTGCTGCAAAATTCTGTTCTTCAAGTAAATAACTTATAGAACAAAAGTAGTTATTTTAGAGTTTTCAATTTTAAACTATTAACAATATTCTGATCTTCAAGTAAATAACTTATAGAACAGAAGTAGTTAATTTAGAGTTTTTAATTTTAAACTATTAACAAAATGCAGATCTTCAAGTAAATAACTTATAGAACAAAAGTAGTTAATTTAGAGTTTTTAATTTTAAACTATTAACAAAATTCTGATCTTCAAGTAAATCACTTAAAGAACTAAAGTTTAGTTAGAAGATTTTGATTTTAAGTTGCTACAAAATTCTGTTCTTCAAGTAAATAACTTATAGAACAAAAGTAGTTATTTTAGAGTTTTCAATTTTAAACTATTAACAAAATTCTGATCTTCAAGTAAATAACTTATAGAACAAAAGTAGTTATTTTAGAGTTTTCAATTTTAAACTATTAACAAAATTCTGATCTTCAAGTATGTAAATAACTTATAGAACAGAAGTAGTTAATTTAGAGTTTTTAATTTTAAACTACTAACAAAATGCAGATCTTCAAGTAAATAACTTAAAGAACTAAAGTATTAGTTAGAAGATTTTGACTTTACATTGCTACAAAATTCTGTTCTTCAAGTAAATAACTTATAGAACAAAAGTAGTTATTTTAGGGTTTTCAATTTTAAACTATTAACAAAATTCTGATCTTCAAGTAAATAACTTAAGGAACTAAAGTATTAATTAGAAGATTTTGATTTTAAATTGCTACAAAATTCTGTTCTACAAGTAAATAACTTATAGAACTAAAGTAGTTATTTTAGAGTTTTTAATTTTAAACTATTAACAATATTCTGATCTTCAAGTAAATAACTTATAGAACAAAAGTAGTTATTTTAGGGTTTTCAATTTTAAACTATTAACAAAATTCTGATCTTCAAGTAAATAACTTAAGGAACTAAAGTATTAGTTAGAAGATTTTGACTTTACATTGCTACAAAATTCTGTTCTTCAAGTAAATAACTTATAGAACAAAAGTAGTTATTTTAGGGTTTTCAATTTTAAACTATTAACAAAATTCTGATCTTCAAGTAAATAACTTAAGGAACTAAAGTATTAGTTAGAAGATTTTGACTTTACATTGCTAAAAAATTCTGTTCTTCAAGTAAATAACTTATAGAACAAAAGTAGTTATTTTAGGGTTTTCAATTTTAAACTATTAACAAAATTCTGATCTTCAAGTAAATAACTTAAGGAACTAAAGTATTAGCTAGAAGATTTTGATTTTAAATTGCTACAAAATTCTGTTCTACAAGTAAATAACTTATAGAACAAAAGTAGTTATTTTAGAGTTTTCAATTGTAAACTATTAACAAAATACTGATCTTCATGTAAATAACTTATAGAACAAAAGTAGTTATTTTAGGGTTTTCAATTTTAAACTATTAACAAAATACTGATCTTCAAGTAAATAACTTATAGAACAGAAGTAGTTAATTTAGAGTTTTTAATTTTAAACTATTAACAAAATGCAGATCTTCAAGTAAATAACTTATAGAACAAAAGTAGTTATTTTAGGGTTTTCAATTTTAAACTATTAGCAAAATTCTGATCTTCAAGTTAATAACTTAAAGAACTAAAGTATTAGTTAGAAGATTTTGATTTTACATTGCTACAAAATTCTGTTCTTCAAGTAAATAACTTATAGAACAAAAGTAGTTATTTTAGAGTTTTCAATTTTAAACTATTAACAATATTCTGATCTTCAAGTTAATAACTTAAGGAACTAAAGTATTAGTTAGAAGATTTTGATTTTAAATTGCTACAAAATTCTGTTCTACAAGTAAATAACTTATAGAACTAAAGTAGTTATTTTAGAGTTTTCAATTTTAAACTATTAACAATATTCTGATCTTCAAGTAAATAACTTATAGAACAAAAGTAGTTATTTTAGGGTTTTCAATTGTAAACTATTAACAAAATACTGATCTTCATGTAAATAACTTATAGAACAAAAGTAGTTATTTTAGGGTTTTCAATTTTAAACTATTAACAAAATACTGATCTTCAAGTAAATAACTTATAGAACAGAAGTAGTTAATTTAGAGTTTTTAATTTTAAACTATTAACAAAATGCAGATCTTCAAGTAAATAACTTATAGAACAAAAGTAGTTATTTTAGGGTTTTCAATTTTTAACTATTAACAAAATACTGATCTTCATATACTTAACTTATAGAACAGAAATACTTAATTTAGAGTTTTTAATTTTAAACTATTAACAAAATGCAGATCTTCAAGTAAATAACTTATAGAACAAAAGTAGTTATTTTAGGGTTTTCAATTGTAAACTATTAACAAAATACTGATCTTCATGTAAATAACTTATTGAACAAAAGTAGTTATTTTAGGGTTTTCAATTTTAAACTATTAACAAAATACTGATCTTCAAGTAAATAACTTATAGAACAGAAGTAGTTAATTTAGAGTTTTTAATTTTAAACTATTAACAAAATTCTGATCTTCAAGTAAATAACTTAAGGAACTAAAGTATTAGTTAGAAGATTTTGACTTTACATTGCTACAAAATTCTGTTCTTCAAGTAAATAACTTATAGAACAAAAGTAGTTATTTTAGGGTTTTCAATTTTAAACTATTAACAAAATTCTGATCTTCAAGTAAATAACTTAAGGAACTAAAGTATTAGTTAGAAGATTTTGACTTTACATTGCTACAAAATTCTGTTCTTCAAGTAAATAACTTATAGAACAAAAGTAGTTATTTTAGGGTTTTCAATTTTAAACTATTAACAAAATTCTGATCTTCAAGTAAATAACTTAAGGAACTAAAGTATTAGTTAGAAGATTTTGACTTTACATTGCTAAAAAATTCTGTTCTTCAAGTAAATAACTTATAGAACAAAAGTAGTTATTTTAGGGTTTTCAATTTTAAACTATTAACAAAATTCTGATCTTCAAGTAAATAACTTAAGGAACTAAAGTATTAGCTAGAAGATTTTGATTTTAAATTGCTACAAAATTCTGTTCTACAAGTAAATAACTTATAGAACAAAAGTAGTTATTTTAGAGTTTTCAATTGTAAACTATTAACAAAATACTGATCTTCATGTAAATAACTTATAGAACAAAAGTAGTTATTTTAGGGTTTTCAATTTTAAACTATTAACAAAATACTGATCTTCAAGTAAATAACTTATAGAACAGAAGTAGTTAATTTAGAGTTTTTAATTTTAAACTATTAACAAAATGCAGATCTTCAAGTAAATAACTTATAGAACAAAAGTAGTTATTTTAGGGTTTTCAATTTTAAACTATTAGCAAAATTCTGATCTTCAAGTTAATAACTTAAAGAACTAAAGTATTAGTTAGAAGATTTTGATTTTACATTGCTACAAAATTCTGTTCTTCAAGTAAATAACTTATAGAACAAAAGTAGTTATTTTAGAGTTTTCAATTTTAAACTATTAACAATATTCTGATCTTCAAGTTAATAACTTAAGGAACTAAAGTATTAGTTAGAAGATTTTGATTTTAAATTGCTACAAAATTCTGTTCTACAAGTAAATAACTTATAGAACTAAAGTAGTTATTTTAGAGTTTTCAATTTTAAACTATTAACAATATTCTGATCTTCAAGTAAATAACTTATAGAACAAAAGTAGTTATTTTAGGGTTTTCAATTGTAAACTATTAACAAAATACTGATCTTCATGTAAATAACTTATAGAACAAAAGTAGTTATTTTAGGGTTTTCAATTTTAAACTATTAACAAAATACTGATCTTCAAGTAAATAACTTATAGAACAGAAGTAGTTAATTTAGAGTTTTTAATTTTAAACTATTAACAAAATGCAGATCTTCAAGTAAATAACTTATAGAACAAAAGTAGTTATTTTAGGGTTTTCAATTTTTAACTATTAACAAAATACTGATCTTCATATACTTAACTTATAGAACAGAAATACTTAATTTAGAGTTTTTAATTTTAAACTATTAACAAAATGCAGATCTTCAAGTAAATAACTTATAGAACAAAAGTAGTTATTTTAGGGTTTTCAATTGTAAACTATTAACAAAATACTGATCTTCATGTAAATAACTTATTGAACAAAAGTAGTTATTTTAGGGTTTTCAATTTTAAACTATTAACAAAATACTGATCTTCAAGTAAATAACTTATAGAACAGAAGTAGTTAATTTAGAGTTTTTAATTTTAAACTATTAACAAAATGCAGATCTTCAAGTAAATAACTTATAGAACAAAAGTAGTTAATTTAGAGTTTTTAATTTTAAACTATTAACAAAATGCAGATCTTCAAGTAAATAACTTATAGAACAAAAGTAGTTATTTTAGGGTTTTCAATTTTAAACTATTAGCAAAATTCTGATCTTCAAGTAAATAACTTAAAGAACTAAAGTATTAGTTAGAAGATTTTGATTTTACATTGCTACAAAATTCTGTTCTTCAAGTAAATAACTTATAGAACAAAAGTAGTTATTTTAGAGTTTTCAATTTTAAACTATTAACAAAATTCTGATCTTCAAGTAAATAACTTATAGAACAAAAGTAGTTATTTTAGAGTTTTCAATTTTAAACTATTAACAAAATTCTGATCTTCAAGTAAATAACTTATAGAACAGAAGTAGTTAATTTAGAGTTTTTAATTTTAAACTACTAACAAAATGCAGATCTTCAAGTAAATAACTTAAAGAACTAAAGTATTAGTTAGAAGATTTTGACTTTACATTGCTACAAAATTCTGTTCTTCAAGTAAATAACTTATAGAACAAAAGTAGTTATTTTAGGGTTTTCAATTTTAAACTATTAACAAAATTCTGATCTTCAAGTAAATAACTTAAGGAACTAAAGTATTAATTAGAAGATTTTGATTTTAAATTGCTACAAAATTCTGTTCTACAAGTAAATAACTTATAGAACTAAAGTAGTTATTTTAGAGTTTTTAATTTTAAACTATTAACAATATTCTGATCTTCAAGTAAATAACTTATAGAACAAAAGTAGTTATTTTAGGGTTTTCAATTTTAAACTATTAACAAAATTCTGATCTTCAAGTAAATAACTTAAGGAACTAAAGTATTAGTTAGAAGATTTTGACTTTACATTGCTACAAAATTCTGTTCTTCAAGTAAATAACTTATAGAACAAAAGTAGTTATTTTAGGGTTTTCAATTTTAAACTATTAACAAAATTCTGATCTTCAAGTAAATAACTTAAGGAACTAAAGTATTAGTTAGAAGATTTTGACTTTACATTGCTAAAAAATTCTGTTCTTCAAGTAAATAACTTATAGAACAAAAGTAGTTATTTTAGGGTTTTCAATTTTAAACTATTAACAAAATTCTGATCTTCAAGTAAATAACTTAAGGAACTAAAGTATTAGCTAGAAGATTTTGATTTTAAATTGCTACAAAATTCTGTTCTACAAGTAAATAACTTATAGAACAAAAGTAGTTATTTTAGAGTTTTCAATTGTAAACTATTAACAAAATACTGATCTTCATGTAAATAACTTATAGAACAAAAGTAGTTATTTTAGGGTTTTCAATTTTAAACTATTAACAAAATACTGATCTTCAAGTAAATAACTTATAGAACAGAAGTAGTTAATTTAGAGTTTTTAATTTTAAACTATTAACAAAATGCAGATCTTCAAGTAAATAACTTATAGAACAAAAGTAGTTATTTTAGGGTTTTCAATTTTAAACTATTAGCAAAATTCTGATCTTCAAGTTAATAACTTAAAGAACTAAAGTATTAGTTAGAAGATTTTGATTTTACATTGCTACAAAATTCTGTTCTTCAAGTAAATAACTTATAGAACAAAAGTAGTTATTTTAGAGTTTTCAATTTTAAACTATTAACAATATTCTGATCTTCAAGTTAATAACTTAAGGAACTAAAGTATTAGTTAGAAGATTTTGATTTTAAATTGCTACAAAATTCTGTTCTACAAGTAAATAACTTATAGAACTAAAGTAGTTATTTTAGAGTTTTCAATTTTAAACTATTAACAATATTCTGATCTTCAAGTAAATAACTTATAGAACAAAAGTAGTTATTTTAGGGTTTTCAATTGTAAACTATTAACAAAATACTGATCTTCATGTAAATAACTTATAGAACAAAAGTAGTTATTTTAGGGTTTTCAATTTTAAACTATTAACAAAATACTGATCTTCAAGTAAATAACTTATAGAACAGAAGTAGTTAATTTAGAGTTTTTAATTTTAAACTATTAACAAAATGCAGATCTTCAAGTAAATAACTTATAGAACAAAAGTAGTTATTTTAGGGTTTTCAATTTTTAACTATTAACAAAATACTGATCTTCATATACTTAACTTATAGAACAGAAATACTTAATTTAGAGTTTTTAATTTTAAACTATTAACAAAATGCAGATCTTCAAGTAAATAACTTATAGAACAAAAGTAGTTATTTTAGGGTTTTCAATTGTAAACTATTAACAAAATACTGATCTTCATGTAAATAACTTATTGAACAAAAGTAGTTATTTTAGGGTTTTCAATTTTAAACTATTAACAAAATACTGATCTTCAAGTAAATAACTTATAGAACAGAAGTAGTTAATTTAGAGTTTTTAATTTTAAACTATTAACAAAATGCAGATCTTCAAGTAAATAACTTATAGAACAAAAGTAGTTAATTTAGAGTTTTTAATTTTAAACTATTAACAAAATGCAGATCTTCAAGTAAATAACTTATAGAACAAAAGTAGTTATTTTAGGGTTTTCAATTTTAAACTATTAACAAAATTCTGATCTTCAAGTAAATAACTTAAGGAACTAAAGTATTAATTAGAAGATTTTGATTTTAAATTGCTACAAAATTCTGTTCTACAAGTAAATAACTTATAGAACTAAAGTAGTTATTTTAGAGTTTTTAATTTTAAACTATTAACAATATTCTGATCTTCAAGTAAATAACTTATAGAACAAAAGTAGTTATTTTAGGGTTTTCAATTTTAAACTATTAACAAAATTCTGATCTTCAAGTAAATAACTTAAGGAACTAAAGTATTAGTTAGAAGATTTTGACTTTACATTGCTACAAAATTCTGTTCTTCAAGTAAATAACTTATAGAACAAAAGTAGTTATTTTAGGGTTTTCAATTTTAAACTATTAACAAAATTCTGATCTTCAAGTAAATAACTTAAGGAACTAAAGTATTAGTTAGAAGATTTTGACTTTACATTGCTAAAAAATTCTGTTCTTCAAGTAAATAACTTATAGAACAAAAGTAGTTATTTTAGGGTTTTCAATTTTAAACTATTAACAAAATTCTGATCTTCAAGTAAATAACTTAAGGAACTAAAGTATTAGCTAGAAGATTTTGATTTTAAATTGCTACAAAATTCTGTTCTACAAGTAAATAACTTATAGAACAAAAGTAGTTATTTTAGAGTTTTCAATTGTAAACTATTAACAAAATACTGATCTTCATGTAAATAACTTATAGAACAAAAGTAGTTATTTTAGGGTTTTCAATTTTAAACTATTAACAAAATACTGATCTTCAAGTAAATAACTTATAGAACAGAAGTAGTTAATTTAGAGTTTTTAATTTTAAACTATTAACAAAATGCAGATCTTCAAGTAAATAACTTATAGAACAAAAGTAGTTATTTTAGGGTTTTCAATTTTAAACTATTAGCAAAATTCTGATCTTCAAGTTAATAACTTAAAGAACTAAAGTATTAGTTAGAAGATTTTGATTTTACATTGCTACAAAATTCTGTTCTTCAAGTAAATAACTTATAGAACAAAAGTAGTTATTTTAGAGTTTTCAATTTTAAACTATTAACAATATTCTGATCTTCAAGTTAATAACTTAAGGAACTAAAGTATTAGTTAGAAGATTTTGATTTTAAATTGCTACAAAATTCTGTTCTACAAGTAAATAACTTATAGAACTAAAGTAGTTATTTTAGAGTTTTCAATTTTAAACTATTAACAATATTCTGATCTTCAAGTAAATAACTTATAGAACAAAAGTAGTTATTTTAGGGTTTTCAATTGTAAACTATTAACAAAATACTGATCTTCATGTAAATAACTTATAGAACAAAAGTAGTTATTTTAGGGTTTTCAATTTTAAACTATTAACAAAATACTGATCTTCAAGTAAATAACTTATAGAACAGAAGTAGTTAATTTAGAGTTTTTAATTTTAAACTATTAACAAAATGCAGATCTTCAAGTAAATAACTTATAGAACAAAAGTAGTTATTTTAGGGTTTTCAATTTTTAACTATTAACAAAATACTGATCTTCATATACTTAACTTATAGAACAGAAATACTTAATTTAGAGTTTTTAATTTTAAACTATTAACAAAATGCAGATCTTCAAGTAAATAACTTATAGAACAAAAGTAGTTATTTTAGGGTTTTCAATTGTAAACTATTAACAAAATACTGATCTTCATGTAAATAACTTATTGAACAAAAGTAGTTATTTTAGGGTTTTCAATTTTAAACTATTAACAAAATACTGATCTTCAAGTAAATAACTTATAGAACAGAAGTAGTTAATTTAGAGTTTTTAATTTTAAACTATTAACAAAATGCAGATCTTCAAGTAAATAACTTATAGAACAAAAGTAGTTAATTTAGAGTTTTTAATTTTAAACTATTAACAAAATGCAGATCTTCAAGTAAATAACTTATAGAACAAAAGTAGTTATTTTAGGGTTTTCAATTTTAAACTATTAGCAAAATTCTGATCTTCAAGTAAATAACTTAAAGAACTAAAGTATTAGTTAGAAGATTTTGATTTTACATTGCTACAAAATTCTGTTCTTCAAGTAAATAACTTATAGAACAAAAGTAGTTATTTTAGAGTTTTCAATTTTAAACTATTAACAAAATTCTGATCTTCAAGTAAATAACTTATAGAACAAAAGTAGTTATTTTAGAGTTTTCAATTTTAAACTATTAACAAAATTCTGATCTTCAAGTAAATAACTTATAGAACAGAAGTAGTTAATTTAGAGTTTTTAATTTTAAACTACTAACAAAATGCAGATCTTCAAGTAAATAACTTAAAGAACTAAAGTATTAGTTAGAAGATTTTGACTTTACATTGCTACAAAATTCTGTTCTTCAAGTAAATAACTTATAGAACAAAAGTAGTTATTTTAGGGTTTTCAATTTTAAACTATTAACAAAATTCTGATCTTCAAGTAAATAACTTAAGGAACTAAAGTATTAATTAGAAGATTTTGATTTTAAATTGCTACAAAATTCTGTTCTACAAGTAAATAACTTATAGAACTAAAGTAGTTATTTTAGAGTTTTTAATTTTAAACTATTAACAATATTCTGATCTTCAAGTAAATAACTTATAGAACAAAAGTAGTTATTTTAGGGTTTTCAATTTTAAACTATTAACAAAATTCTGATCTTCAAGTAAATAACTTAAGGAACTAAAGTATTAGTTAGAAGATTTTGACTTTACATTGCTACAAAATTCTGTTCTTCAAGTAAATAACTTATAGAACAAAAGTAGTTATTTTAGGGTTTTCAATTTTAAACTATTAACAAAATTCTGATCTTCAAGTAAATAACTTAAGGAACTAAAGTATTAGTTAGAAGATTTTGACTTTACATTGCTAAAAAATTCTGTTCTTCAAGTAAATAACTTATAGAACAAAAGTAGTTATTTTAGGGTTTTCAATTTTAAACTATTAACAAAATTCTGATCTTCAAGTAAATAACTTAAGGAACTAAAGTATTAGCTAGAAGATTTTGATTTTAAATTGCTACAAAATTCTGTTCTACAAGTAAATAACTTATAGAACAAAAGTAGTTATTTTAGAGTTTTCAATTGTAAACTATTAACAAAATACTGATCTTCATGTAAATAACTTATAGAACAAAAGTAGTTATTTTAGGGTTTTCAATTTTAAACTATTAACAAAATACTGATCTTCAAGTAAATAACTTATAGAACAGAAGTAGTTAATTTAGAGTTTTTAATTTTAAACTATTAACAAAATGCAGATCTTCAAGTAAATAACTTATAGAACAAAAGTAGTTATTTTAGGGTTTTCAATTTTAAACTATTAGCAAAATTCTGATCTTCAAGTTAATAACTTAAAGAACTAAAGTATTAGTTAGAAGATTTTGATTTTACATTGCTACAAAATTCTGTTCTTCAAGTAAATAACTTATAGAACAAAAGTAGTTATTTTAGAGTTTTCAATTTTAAACTATTAACAATATTCTGATCTTCAAGTTAATAACTTAAGGAACTAAAGTATTAGTTAGAAGATTTTGATTTTAAATTGCTACAAAATTCTGTTCTACAAGTAAATAACTTATAGAACTAAAGTAGTTATTTTAGAGTTTTCAATTTTAAACTATTAACAATATTCTGATCTTCAAGTAAATAACTTATAGAACAAAAGTAGTTATTTTAGGGTTTTCAATTGTAAACTATTAACAAAATACTGATCTTCATGTAAATAACTTATAGAACAAAAGTAGTTATTTTAGGGTTTTCAATTTTAAACTATTAACAAAATACTGATCTTCAAGTAAATAACTTATAGAACAGAAGTAGTTAATTTAGAGTTTTTAATTTTAAACTATTAACAAAATGCAGATCTTCAAGTAAATAACTTATAGAACAAAAGTAGTTATTTTAGGGTTTTCAATTTTTAACTATTAACAAAATACTGATCTTCATATACTTAACTTATAGAACAGAAATACTTAATTTAGAGTTTTTAATTTTAAACTATTAACAAAATGCAGATCTTCAAGTAAATAACTTATAGAACAAAAGTAGTTATTTTAGGGTTTTCAATTGTAAACTATTAACGAAATACTGATCTTCATGTAAATAACTTATTGAACAAAAGTAGTTATTTTAGGGTTTTCAATTTTAAACTATTAACAAAATACTGATCTTCAAGTAAATAACTTATAGAACAGAAGTAGTTAATTTAGAGTTTTTAATTTTAAACTATTAACAAAATGCAGATCTTCAAGTAAATAACTTATAGAACAAAAGTAGTTAATTTAGAGTTTTTAATTTTAAACTATTAACAAAATGCAGATCTTCAAGTAAATAACTTATAGAACAAAAGTAGTTATTTTAGGGTTTTCAATTTTAAACTATTAACAAAATTCTGATCTTCAAGTAAATAACTTAAGGAACTAAAGTATTAATTAGAAGATTTTGATTTTAAATTGCTACAAAATTCTGTTCTACAAGTAAATAACTTATAGAACTAAAGTAGTTATTTTAGAGTTTTTAATTTTAAACTATTAACAATATTCTGATCTTCAAGTAAATAACTTATAGAACAAAAGTAGTTATTTTAGGGTTTTCAATTTTAAACTATTAACAAAATTCTGATCTTCAAGTAAATAACTTAAGGAACTAAAGTATTAGTTAGAAGATTTTGACTTTACATTGCTACAAAATTCTGTTCTTCAAGTAAATAACTTATAGAACAAAAGTAGTTATTTTAGGGTTTTCAATTTTAAACTATTAACAAAATTCTGATCTTCAAGTAAATAACTTAAGGAACTAAAGTATTAGTTAGAAGATTTTGACTTTACATTGCTAAAAAATTCTGTTCTTCAAGTAAATAACTTATAGAACAAAAGTAGTTATTTTAGGGTTTTCAATTTTAAACTATTAACAAAATTCTGATCTTCAAGTAAATAACTTAAGGAACTAAAGTATTAGCTAGAAGATTTTGATTTTAAATTGCTACAAAATTCTGTTCTACAAGTAAATAACTTATAGAACAAAAGTAGTTATTTTAGAGTTTTCAATTGTAAACTATTAACAAAATACTGATCTTCATGTAAATAACTTATAGAACAAAAGTAGTTATTTTAGGGTTTTCAATTTTAAACTATTAACAAAATACTGATCTTCAAGTAAATAACTTATAGAACAGAAGTAGTTAATTTAGAGTTTTTAATTTTAAACTATTAACAAAATGCAGATCTTCAAGTAAATAACTTATAGAACAAAAGTAGTTATTTTAGGGTTTTCAATTTTAAACTATTAGCAAAATTCTGATCTTCAAGTTAATAACTTAAAGAACTAAAGTATTAGTTAGAAGATTTTGATTTTACATTGCTACAAAATTCTGTTCTTCAAGTAAATAACTTATAGAACAAAAGTAGTTATTTTAGAGTTTTCAATTTTAAACTATTAACAATATTCTGATCTTCAAGTTAATAACTTAAGGAACTAAAGTATTAGTTAGAAGATTTTGATTTTAAATTGCTACAAAATTCTGTTCTACAAGTAAATAACTTATAGAACTAAAGTAGTTATTTTAGAGTTTTCAATTTTAAACTATTAACAATATTCTGATCTTCAAGTAAATAACTTATAGAACAAAAGTAGTTATTTTAGGGTTTTCAATTGTAAACTATTAACAAAATACTGATCTTCATGTAAATAACTTATAGAACAAAAGTAGTTATTTTAGGGTTTTCAATTTTAAACTATTAACAAAATACTGATCTTCAAGTAAATAACTTATAGAACAGAAGTAGTTAATTTAGAGTTTTTAATTTTAAACTATTAACAAAATGCAGATCTTCAAGTAAATAACTTATAGAACAAAAGTAGTTATTTTAGGGTTTTCAATTTTTAACTATTAACAAAATACTGATCTTCATATACTTAACTTATAGAACAGAAATACTTAATTTAGAGTTTTTAATTTTAAACTATTAACAAAATGCAGATCTTCAAGTAAATAACTTATAGAACAAAAGTAGTTATTTTAGGGTTTTCAATTGTAAACTATTAACAAAATACTGATCTTCATGTAAATAACTTATTGAACAAAAGTAGTTATTTTAGGGTTTTCAATTTTAAACTATTAACAAAATACTGATCTTCAAGTAAATAACTTATAGAACAGAAGTAGTTAATTTAGAGTTTTTAATTTTAAACTATTAACAAAATGCAGATCTTCAAGTAAATAACTTATAGAACAAAAGTAGTTAATTTAGAGTTTTTAATTTTAAACTATTAACAAAATGCAGATCTTCAAGTAAATAACTTATAGAACAAAAGTAGTTATTTTAGGGTTTTCAATTTTAAACTATTAGCAAAATTCTGATCTTCAAGTAAATAACTTAAAGAACTAAAGTATTAGTTAGAAGATTTTGATTTTACATTGCTACAAAATTCTGTTCTTCAAGTAAATAACTTATAGAACAAAAGTAGTTATTTTAGAGTTTTCAATTTTAAACTATTAACAATATTCTGATCTTCAAGTAAATAACTTAAGGAACTAAAGTATTAGTTAGAAGATTTTGATTTTAAATTGCTACAAAATTCTGTTCTACAAGTAAATAACTTATAGAACTAAAGTAGTTATTTTAGAGTTTTCAATTTTAAACTATTAACAATATTCTGATCTTCAAGTAAATAACTTATAGAACAAAAGTAGTTATTTTAGGGTTTTCAATTGTAAACTATTAACAAAATACTGATCTTCATGTAAATAACTTATAGAACAAAAGTACAGGGTGCGCCATCTCGAGCTTCGGTATAGAAACATTGAATAACTTTGACATTTGTGAACCGATTGTCTTGTGTAGATACGTTTTGGAAACGTCAGTTCAGTACAATTTTAGTCATGAATAACATAACACCAAAAGAACGTGCTGAGGTGGTGACGCTGTTCGTTGAAAACAATCGTTCAATTGTGAAAACGCAGCGTGCGTATCGAAAGAAGTACAAAGGCAGAAAAGCGCCTTCCGACAATACTATTCGCCATTTGGCAGCGAATTTTTTTGAGCACGGCTCAGTGGCGAACCGTGGGCAACACAATCGACCATGTCCCAGGCGTTCCAATGCTGTCATAGCAGCTATACGGGACAGTGTTGTGGAGGACCCCACTGTGTCTTATCGGCGGCGTTCGCAGCATTTAAACGTCAGTGGAACCACAATGCGTCGCGTTTTGAAGGATTTGGGAATGTTCCCGTATAAAATACAGATAACCCAACGATTATTGGCCGAAGACAAGCCAAACACTGAAGTATTTGCAGCAGAAGTTCCCCGGACGCGTTGTGTCGAAAAATGGCGATTTCGACTGGCCGCCGCGATCGCCGGATTTGACCCCGCCAGACTTCTTTCTGTGGGGTTATTTGAAGAGTAAAGTGTACAACAGTAAGCCAAGGTGCATCGCCGAGCTCAAGAACAGTATTCGCACCGAAATGGCCAATATATCGACCGAGACGCTCGAAAAAGTTATGGAAAATGCCCGAAAAAGAGCCGTCTTCGCGATCAAGAACAAAGGCGGCCATTTGATCGACATTATATTGTAAAGTAGCTTACACAAATTGTAAAGGTCCAATCTAAATAAACATATAACATTTTCCATGATATTTTGTTTTTTTCCAAAGTTATTCAATGTTTCTATACCGAAGCTTGAGATGGCGCACCCTGTAGTTATTTTAGGGTTTTCAATTTTAAACTATTAACAAAATACTGATCTTCAAGTAAATAACTTATAGAACAGAAGTAGTTAATTTAGAGTTTTTAATTTTAAACTATTAACAAAATGCAGATCTTCAAGTAAATAACTTATAGAACAAAAGTAGTTATTTTAGGGTTTTCAATTTTTAACTATTAACAAAATACTGATCTTCATATACTTAACTTATAGAACAGAAATACTTAATTTAGAGTTTTTAATTTTAAACTATTAACAAAATGCAGATCTTCAAGTAAATAACTTATAGAACAAAAGTAGTTATTTTAGGGTTTTCAATTGTAAACTATTAACAAAATACTGATCTTCATGTAAATAACTTATTGAACAAAAGTAGTTATTTTAGGGTTTTCAATTTTAAACTATTAACAAAATACTGATCTTCAAGTAAATAACTTATAGAACAGAAGTAGTTAGTTTAGAGTTTTTAATTTTAAACTATTAACAAAATGCAGATCTTCAAGTAAATAACTTATAGAACAAAAGTAGTTATTTTAGGGTTTTCAATGTTAAACTATTAACAAAATACTGATCTTCATATACTTAACTTATAGAACAGAAATACTTAATTTAGAGTTTTTAATTTTAAACTATTAACAAAATGCAGATCTTCAAGTAAATAACTTATAGAACAAAAGTAGTTATTTTAGGGTTTTCAATTTTAAACTATTAGCAAAATTCTGATCTTCAAGTAAATAACTTAAAGAACTAAAGTATTAGTTAGAAGATTTTGATTTTACATTGCTACAAAATTCTGTTCTTCAAGTAAATAACTTATAGAACAAAAGTAGTTATTTTAGAGTTTTCAATTTTAAACTATTAACAATATTCTGATCTTCAAGTAAATAACTTATAGAACAGAAGTAGTTAATTTAGAGTTTTTAATTTTAAACTATTAACAAAATGCAGATCTTCAAGTAAATAACTTATAGAACAAAAGTAGTTAATTTAGAGTTTTTAATTTTAAACTATTAACAAAATTCTGATCTTCAAGTAAATCACTTAAAGAACTAAAGTTTAGTTAGAAGATTTTGATTTTAAGTTGCTACAAAATTGTGTTCTTCAAGTAAATAACTTATAGAACAAAAGTAGTTATTTTAGAGTTTTCAATTTTAAACTATTAACAAAATTCTGATCTTCAAGTAAATAACTTATAGAACAGAAGTAGTTAATTTAGAGTTTTTAATTTTAAACTATTAACAAAATTCTGATCTTCAAGTAAATAACTTAAAGAACTAAAGTTTAGTTAGAAGATTTTGATTTTAAGTTGCTATAAAATTCTGTTCTTCAAGTAAATAACTTATAGAACAAAAGTAGTTATTTTAGAGTTTTCAATTTTAAACTATTAACAAAATTCTGATCTTCAAGTAAATAACTTATAGAACAGAAGTAGTTAATTTAGAGTTTTTAATTTTAAACTACTAACAAAATGCAGATCTTCAAGTAAATAACTTAAAGAACTAAAGTATTAGTTAGAAGATTTTGACTTTACATTGCTACAAAATTCTGTTCTTCAAGTAAATAACTTATAGAACAAAAGTAGTTATTTTAGGGTTTTCAATTTTAAACTATTAACAAAATTCTGATCTTCAAGTAAATAACTTAAGGAACTAAAGTATTAATTAGAAGATTTTGATTTTAAATTGCTACAAAATTCTGTTCTACAAGTAAATAACTTATAGAACAAAAGTAGTTATTTTAGAGTTTTCAATTTTAAACTATTTACAATATTCTGATCTTCAAGTAAATAACTTATAGAAGAGAAGTAGTTATTTTACGGTTTTCAATTTTAAACTATTAACAAAATACTGATCTTCATGTAAATAACTTATAGAACAGAAGTAGTTAATTTAGAGTTTTTAATTTTAAACTATTAACAAAATGCAGATCTTCAAGTAAATAACTTATAGAACAAGAGTAGTTATTTTAGGGTTTTCAATTTTAAACTATTAGCAAAATTCTGATCTTCAAGTAAATAACTTAAAGAACTAAAGTATTAGTTAGAAAATTTTGATTTTACATTGCTACAAAATTCTGTTCTTCAAGTAAATAACTTATAGAACAAAAGTAGTTATTTTAGAGTTTTCAATTTTAAACTATTAACAATATTCTGATCTTCAAGTAAATAACTTATAGAACAGAAGTAGTTAATTTAGAGTTTTTAATTTTAAACTATTAACAAAATGCAGATCTTCAAGTAAATAACTTATAGAACAAAATTAGTTATTTTAGGGTTTTCAATTTTAAACTATTATAAAATTCTGATCTTCAAGTAAATAACTTAAAGAACTAAAGTATTAGTTAGAAGATTTTGCCTTTACATTGCTACAAAATTTTGTTCTTCAAGTAAATAACTTATAGAACAGAAGTAGTTATTTTAGGGTTTTCAATTTTAAACTATTAACAAAATTCTGATCTTCAAGTAAATAACTTAAGGAACTAAAGTATTAGTTAGAAGATTTTGATTTTAAAATGCTACAAAATTCTGTTCTACAAGTAAATAACTTATAGAACTAAAGTAGTTATTTTAGAGTTTTCAATTTTAAACTATTAACAATATTCTGATCTTCAAGTAAATAACTTATAGAACAAAAGTAGTTATTTTAGGGTTTTCAATTTTAAACTATTAACAAAATTCTGATCTTCAAGTAAATAACTTAAGGAACTAAAGTATTAGCTAGAAGATTTTGATTTTAAATTGCTACAAAATTCTGTTCTACAAGTAAATAACTTATAGAACAAAAGTAGTTATTTTAGGGTTTTCAATTGTAAACTATTAACAAAATACTGATCTTCATGTAAATAACTTATAGAACAAAAGTAGTTATTTTAGGGTTTTCAATTTTAAACTATTAACAAAATACTGATCTTCAAGTAAATAACTTATAGAACAGAAGTAGTTAATTTAGAGTTTTTAATTTTAAACTATTAACAAAATGCAGATCTTCAAGTAAATAACTTATAGAACACAAGTAGTTATTTTAGGGTTTTCAATTTTAAACTATTAACAAAATACTGATCTTCATATACTTAACTTATAGAACAGAAATACTTAAATTAGGGTTTTTAATTTTAAACTATTAACAAAATGCAGATCTTCAAGTAAATAACTTATAGAACAAAAGTAGTTATTTTAGGGTTTTCAATTTGAAACTATTAGCAAAATTCTGATCTTCAAGTAAATAACTTAAAGAACTAAAGTATTAGTTAGAAGATTTTGATTTTACATTGCTACAAAATTCTGTTCTTCAAGTAAATAACTTATAGAACAAAAGTAGTTATTTTAAAGTTTTCAATTTTAAAATATTAACAATATTCTGATCTTCAAGTAAATAACTTATAGAACAGAAGTAGTTAATTTAGAGTTTTTAATTTTAAACTATTAACAAAATGCAGATTTTCAAGTAAATAACTTATAGAACAAAATTAGTTATTTTAGGGTTTTCAATTTTAAACTATTATAAAATTCTGATCTTCAAGTAAATAACTTAAAGAACTAAAGTATTAGTTAGAAGATTTTGACTTTACATTGCTACAAAATTCTGTTCTTCAAGTAAATAACTTATAGAACAGAAGTAGTTATTTTAGGGTTTTCAATTTTAAACTATTAACAAAATTCTGATCTTCAAGTAAATAACTTAAGGAACTAAAGTATTAGTTAGAAGATTTTGATTTTAAATTGCTACAAAATTCTGTTCTACAAGTAAATAACTTATAGAACTAAAGTAGTTATTTTAGAGTTTTCAATTTTAAACTATTAACAATATTCTGATCTTCAAGTAAATAACTTATAGAACAAAAGTAGTTATTTTAGGGTTTTCAATTTTAAACTATTAACAAAATTCTGATCTTCAAGTAAATAACTTAAGGAACTAAAGTATTAGCTAGAAGATTTTGATTTTAAATTGCTACAAAATTCTGTTCTACAAGTAAATAACTTATAGAACAAAAGTAGTTATTTTAGGGTTTCAATTTTAAACTATTAACAAAATACTGATCTTCAAGTAAATAACTTATAGAACAGAAGTAGTTAATTTAGAGTTTTTAATTTTAAACTATTAACAAATTGCAGATCTTCAAGTAAATAACTTATAGAACAAAAGTAGTTATTTTAGGGTTTTCAATTTTTAACTATTAACAAAATACTGATCTTCATATACTTAACTTATAGAACAGAAATACTTAATTTAGAGTTTTTAATTTTAAACTATTAACAAAATGCAGATCTTCAAGTAAATAACTTATAGAACAAAAGTAGTTATTTTAGGGTTTTCAATTTTAAACTATTAGCAAAATTCTGATCTTCAAGTAAATAAGTTAAAGAACTAAAGTATTAGTTAGAAGATTTTGATTTTACATTGCTACAAAATTCTGTTCTTCAAGTAAATAACTTATAGAACAAAAGTAGTTATTTTAGAGTTTTCAATTTTAAACTATTAACAAAATTCTGATCTTCAAGTAAATAACTTATAGAACAGAAGTAGTTAATTTAAAGTTTTTAATTTTAAACTACTAACAAAATGCAGATCTTCAAGTAAATAACTTAAAGAACTAAAGTATTAGTTAGAAGATTTTGACTTTACATTGCTACAAAATTCTGTTCTTCAAGTAAATAACTTATAGAACAAAAGTAGTTATTTTAGGGTTTTCAATTTTAAACTATTAACAAAATTCTGATCTTCAAGTAAATAACTTAAGGAACTAAAGTATTAATTAGAAGATTTTGATTTTAAATTGCTACAAAATTCTGTTCTACAAGTAAATAACTTATAGAACTAAAGTAGTTATTTTAGAGTTTTTAATTTTAAACTATTAACAATATTCTGATCTTCAAGTAAATAACTTATAGAACAAAAGTAGTTATTTTATGGTTTTCAATTTTAAACTATTAACAAAATTCTGATCTTCAAGTAAATAACTTAAGGAACTAAAGTATTAGTTAGAAGATTTTGACTTTACATTGCTACAAAATTCTGTTCTTCAAGTAAATAACTTATAGAACAAAAGTAGTTATTTTAGGGTTTTCAATTTTAAACTATTAACAAAATTCTGATGTTCAAGTAAATAACTTATAGAACAAAAGTAGTTATTTTAGGGTTTTCAATTTTAAACTATTAACAAAATTCTGATCTTCAAGTAAATAACTTAAGGAACTAAAGTATTAGTTAGAAGATTTTGACTTTACATTGCTACAAAATTCTGTTCTTCAAGTAAATAACTTATAGAACAAAAGTAGTTATTTTAGGGTTTTCAATTTTAAACTATTAACAAAATGCAGATCTTCAAGTAAATAACTTATAGAACAAAATTAGTTATTTTAGGGTTTTCAATTTTAAACTATTATAAAATTCTGATCTTCAAGTAAATAACTTAAAGAACTAAAGTATTAGTTAGAAGATTTTGACTTTACATTGCTACAAAATTCTGTTCTTCAAGTAAATAACTTATAGAACAGAAGTAGTTATTTTAGGGTTTTCAATTTTAAACTATTAACAAAATTCTGATCTTCAAGTAAATAACTTAAGGAACTAAAGTATTAGTTAGAAGATTTTGATTTTAAATTGCTACAAAATTCTGTTCTACAAGTAAATAACTTATAGAACTAAAGTAGTTATTTTAGAGTTTTCAATTTTAAACTATTAACAATATTCTGATCTTCAAGTAAATAACTTATAGAACAAAAGTAGTTATTTTAGGGTTTTCAATTTTAAACTATTAACAAAATTCTGATCTTCAAGTAAATAACTTAAGGAACTAAAGTATTAGCTAGAAGATTTTGATTTTAAATTGCTACAAAATTCTGTTCTACAAGTAAATAACTTATAGAACAAAAGTAGTTATTTTAGGGTTTTCAATTGTAAACTATTAACAAAATACTGATCTTCATGTAAATAACTTATAGAACAAAAGTAGTTATTTTAGGGTTTCAATTTTAAACTATTAACAAAATACTGATCTTCAAGTAAATAACTTATAGAACAGAAGTAGTTAATTTAGAGTTTTTAATTTTAAACTATTAACAAAATGCAGATCTTCAAGTAAATAACTTATAGAACAAAAGTAGTTATTTTAGGGTTTTCAATTTTTAACTATTAACAAAATACTGATCTTCATATACTTAACTTATAGAACAGAAATACTTAATTTAGAGTTTTTAATTTTAAACTATTAACAAAATGCAGATCTTCAAGTAAATAACTTATAGAACAAAAGTAGTTATTTTAGGGTTTTCAATTTTAAACTATTAGCAAAATTCTGATCTTCAAGTAAATAAGTTAAAGAACTAAAGTATTAGTTAGAAGATTTTGATTTTACATTGCTACAAAATTCTGTTCTTCAAGTAAATAACTTATAGAACAAAAGTAGCTATTTTAGAGTTTTCAATTTTAAACTATTAGCAATATTCTGATCTTCAAGTAAATAACTTATAGAACAGAAGTAGTTAATTTAGAGTTTTTAATTTTAAACTATTAACAAAATGCTGATCTTCAAGTAAATCACTTAAAGAACTAAAGTTTAGTTAGAAGATTTTGATTTTAAGTTGCTACAAAATTCTGTTCTTCAAGTAAATAACTTATAGAACAAAAGTAGTTATTTTAGAGTTTTCAATTTTAAACTATTAACAAAATTCTGATTTTCAAGTAAATAACTTATAGAACAGAAGTAGTTAATTTAGAGTTTTTAATTTTAAACTATTAACAAAATTCTGATCTTCAAGTAAATAACTTATAGAACAGAAGTAGTTAATTTAGAGTTTTTAATTTTAAACTATTAACAAAATTCTGATCTTCAAGTAAATAACTTAAAGAACTAAAGTTTAGTTAGAAGATTTTGATTTTAAGTTGCTATAAAATTCTGTTCTTCAAGTAAATAACTTATAGAACAAAAGTAGTTATTTTAGAGTTTTCAATTTTAAACTAATAACAAAATTCTGATCTTCAAGTAAATAACTTATAGAACAGAAGTAGTTAATTTAGAGTTTTTAATTTTAAACTACTAACAAAATGCAGATCTTCAAGTAAATAACTTAAAGAACTAAAGTATTAGTTAGAAGATTTTGACTTTACATTGCTACAAAATTCTGTTCTTCAAGTAAATAACTTATAGAACAAAAGTAGTTATTTTAGGGTTTTCAATTTTAAACTATTAACAAAATTCTGATCTTCAAGTAAATAACTTAAGGAACTAAAGTATTAATTAGAAGATTTTGATTTTAAATTGCTACAAAATTCTGTTCTACAAGTAAATAACTTATAGAACTAAAGTAGTTATTTTAGAGTTTTTAATTTTAAACTATTAACAATATTCTGATCTTCAAGTAAATAACTTATAGAACAAAAGTAGTTATTTTAGAGTTTTTAATTTTAAACTATTAACAATATTCTGATCTTCAAGTAAATAACTTATAGAACAAAAGTAGTTACTTTATGGTTTTCAATTTTAAACTATTAACAAAATTCTGATCTTCAAGTAAATAACTTAAGGAACTAAAGTATTAGTTAGAAGATTTTGACTTTACATTGCTACAAAATTCTGTTCTTCAAGTAAATAACTTATAGAACAAAAGTAGTTATTTTAGGGTTTTCAATTTTAAACTATTAACAAAATTCTGATGTTCAAGTAAATAACTTATAGAACAAAAGTAGTTATTTTAGGGTTTTCAATTTTAAACTATTAACAAAATTCTGATCTTCAAGTAAATAACTTAAGGAACTAAAGTATTAGTTAGAAGATTTTGACTTTACATTGCTACAAAATTCTGTTCTTCAAGTAAATAACTTATAGAACAAAAGTAGTTATTTTAGGGTTTTCAATTTTAAACTATTAACAAAATGCAGATCTTCAAGTAAATAACTTATAGAACATAATTAGTTATTTTAGGGTTTTCAATTTTAAACTATTATAAAATTCTGATCTTCAAGTAAATAACTTAAAGAACTAAAGTATTAGTTAGAAGATTTTGACTTTACATTGCTACAAAATTCTGTTCTTCAAGTAAATAACTTATAGAACAGAAGTAGTTATTTTAGGGTTTTCAATTTTAAACTATTAACAAAATTCTGATCTTCAAGTAAATAACTTAAGGAACTAAAGTATTAGTTAGAAGATTTTGATTTTAAATTGCTACAAAATTCTGTTCTACTAGTAAATAACTTATAGAACTAAAGTAGTTATTTTAGAGTTTTCAATTTTAAACTATTAACAATATTCTGATCTTCAAGTAAATAACTTATAGAACAAAAGTAGTTATTTTAGGGTTTTCAATTTTAAACTATTAACAAAATTCTGATCTTCAAGTAAATAACTTAAGGAACTAAAGTATTAGCTAGAAGATTTTGATTTTAAATTGCTACAAAATTCTGTTCTACAAGTAAATAACTTATAGAACAAAAGTAGTTATTTTAGGGTTTTCAATTGTAAACTATTAACAAAATACTGATCTTCATGTAAATAACTTATAGAACAAAAGTAGTTATTTTAGGGTTTCAATTTTAAACTATTAACAAAATACTGATCTTCAAGTAAATAACTTATAGAACAGAAGTAGTTAATTTAGAGTTTTTAATTTTAAACTATTAACAAAATGCAGATCTTCAAGTAAATAACTTATAGAACAAAAGTAGTTATTTTAGGGTTTTCAATTTTTAACTATTAACAAAATACTGATCTTCATATACTTAACTTATAGAACAGAAATACTTAATTTAGAGTTTTTAATTTTAAACTATTAACAAAATGCAGATCTTCAAGTAAATAACTTATAGAACAAAAGTAGTTATTTTAGGGTTTTCAATTTTAAACTATTAGCAAAATTCTGATCTTCAAGTAAATAAGTTAAAGAACTAAAGTATTAGTTAGAAGATTTTGATTTTACATTGCTACAAAATTCTGTTCTTCAAGTAAATAACTTATAGAACAAAAGTAGTTATTTTAGAGTTTTCAATTTTAAACTATTAACAAAATTCTGATTTTCAAGTAAATAACTTATAGAACAGAAGTAGTTAATTTAGAGTTTTTAATTTTAAACTATTAACAAAATTCTGATCTTCAAGTAAATAACTTATAGAACAGAAGTAGTTAATTTAGAGTTTTTAATTTTAAACTATTAACAAAATTCAGATCTTCAAGTAAATAACTTAAAGAACTAAAGTTTAGTTAGAAGATTTTGATTTTAAGTTGCTATAAAATTCTGTTCTTCAAGTAAATAACTTATAGAACAAAAGTAGTTATTTTAGAGTTTTCAATTTTAAACTAATAACAAAATTCTGATCTTCAAGTAAATAACTTATAGAACAGAAGTAGTTAATTTAGAGTTTTTAATTTTAAACTACTAACAAAATGCAGATCTTCAAGTAAATAACTTAAAGAACTAAAGTATTAGTTAGAAGATTTTGACTTTACATTGCTACAAAATTCTGTTCTTCAAGTAAATAACTTATAGAACAAAAGTAGTTATTTTAGGGTTTTCAATTTTAAACTATTAGCAAAATTCTGATCTTCAAGTAAATAAGTTAAAGAACTAAAGTATTAGTTAGAAGATTTTGATTTTACATTGCTACAAAATTCTGTTCTTCAAGTAAATAACTTATAGAACAAAAGTAGTTATTTTAGAGTTTTCAATTTTAAACTATTAACAAAATTCTGATTTTCAAGTAAATAACTTATAGAACAGAAGTAGTTAATTTAGAGTTTTTAATTTTAAACTATTAACAAAATTCTGATCTTCAAGTAAATAACTTATAGAAGAGAAGTAGTTAATTTAGAGTTTTTAATTTTAAACTATTAACAAAATTCTGATCTTCAAGTAAATAACTTAAAGAACTAAAGTTTAGTTAGAAGATTTTGATTTTAAGTTGCTATAAAATTCTGTTCTTCAAGTAAATAACTTATAGAACAAAAGTAGTTATTTTAGAGTTTTCAATTTTAAACTAATAACAAAATTCTGATCTTCAAGTAAATAACTTATAGAACAGAAGTAGTTAATTTAGAGTTTTTAATTTTAAACTACTAACAAAATGCAGATCTTCAAGTAAATAACTTAAAGAACTAAAGTATTAGTTAGAAGATTTTGACTTTACATTGCTACAAAATTCTGTTCTTCAAGTAAATAACTTATAGAACAAAAGTAGTTATTTTAGGGTTTTTAATTTTAAACTATTAACAAAATTCTGATCTTCAAGTAAATAACTTAAGGAACTAAAGTATTAATTAGAAGATTTTGATTTTAAATTGCTACAAAATTCTGTTCTACAAGTAAATAACTTATAGAACTAAAGTAGTTATTTTAGAGTTTTTAATTTTAAACTATTAACAATATTCTGATCTTCAAGTAAATAACTTATAGAACAAAAGTAGTTATTTTATGGTTTTCAATTTTAAACTATTAACAAAATTCTGATCTTCAAGTAAATAACTTAAGGAACTAAAGTATTAGTTAGAAGATTTTGACTTTACATTGCTACAAAATTCTGTTCTTCAAGTAAATAACTTATAGAACAAAAGTAGTTATTTTAGGGTTTTCAATTTTAAACTATTAACAAAATTCTGATCTTCAAGTAAATAACTTATAGAACAAAAGTAGTTATTTAAGGGTTTTCAATTTTAATCTATTAACAAAATTCTGATCTTCAAGTAAATAACTTAAGGAACTAAAGTATTAGTTAGAAGATTTTGACTTTACATTGCTACAAAATTCTGTTCTTCAAGTAAATAACTTATAGAACAAAAGTAGTTATTTTAGGGTTTTCAATTTTAAACTATTAACAAAATTCTGATCTTCAAGTAAATAACTTAAGGAACTAAAGTATTAGCTAGAAGATTTTGATTTTAAATTGCTACAAAATTCTGTTCTACAAGTAAATAACTTATAGAACAAAAGTAGTTATTTTAGGGTTTTCAATTGTAAACTATTAACAAAATACTGATCTTCATGTAAATAACTTATAGAACAAAAGTAGTTATTTTAGGGTTTTCAATTTTAAACTATTAACAAAATACTGATCTTCAAGTAAATAACTTATAGAACAGAAGTAGTTAATTTAGAGTTTTTAATTTTAAACTATTAACAAAATGCAGATCTTCAAGTAAATAACTTATAGAACAAAAGTAGTTATTTTAGGGTTTTCAATTTTAAACTATTAGCAAAATTCTGATCTTCAAGTAAATAACTTAAAGAACTAAAGTATTAGTTAGAAGATTTTGATTTTACATTGCTACAAAATTCTGTTCTTCAAGTAAATAACTTATAGAACAAAAGTAGTTATTTTAGAGTTTTCAATTTTAAACTATTAACAATATTCTGATCTTCAAGTAAATAACTTAAGGAACTAAGGTATTAGTTAGAAGATTTCGATTTTAAATTGCTACAAAATTCTGTTCTACAAGTAAATAACTTATAGAACTAAAGTAGTTATTTTAGAGTTTTCAATTTTAAACTATTAACAATATTCTGATCTTCAAGTAAATAACTTATAGAACAAAAGTAGTTATTTTAGGGTTTTCAATTGTAAACTATTAACAAAATACTGATCTTCATGTAAATAACTTATAGAACAAAAGTAGTTATTTTAGGGTTTTCAATTTTAAACTATTAACAAAATACTGATCTTCAAGTAAATAACTTATAGAACAGAAGTAGTTAATTTAGAGTTTTTAATTTTAAACTATTAACAAAATGCAGATCTTCAAGTAAATAACTTATAGAACAAAAGTAGTTATTTTAGGGTTTTCAATTGTAAACTATTAACAAAATACTGATCTTCATGTAAATAACTTATTGAACAAAAGTAGTTATTTTAGGGTTTTCAATTTTAAACTATTAACAAAATACTGATCTTCAAGTAAATAACTTATAGAACAGAAGTAGTTAGTTTAGAGTTTTTAATTTTAAACTATTAACAAAATGCAGATCTTCAAGTAAATAACTTATAGAACAAAAGTAGTTATTTTAGGGTTTTCAATGTTAAACTATTAACGAAATACTGATCTTCATATACTTAACTTATAGAACAGAAATACTTAATTTAGAGTTTTTAATTTTAAACTATTAACAAAATGCAGATCTTCAAGTAAATAACTTATAGAACAAAAGTAGTTATTTTAGGGTTTTCAATTTTAAACTATTAGCAAAATTCTGATCTTCAAGTAAATAACTTAAAGAACTAAAGTATTAGTTAGAAGATTTTGATTTTACATTGCTACAAAATTCTGTTCTTCAAGTAAATAACTTATAGAACAAAAGTAGTTATTTTAGAGTTTTCAATTTTAAACTATTAACAATATTCTGATCTTCAAGTAAATAACTTATAGAACAGAAGTAGTTAATTTAGAGTTTTTAATTTTAAACTATTAACAAAATGCAGATCTTCAAGTAAATAACTTATAGAACAAAAGTAGTTAATTTAGAGTTTTTAATTTTAAACTATTAACAAAATTCTGATCTTCAAGTAAATCACTTAAAGAACTAAAGTTTAGTTAGAAGATTTTGATTTTAAGTTGCTACAAAATTGTGTTCTACAAGTAAATAACTTATAGAACAAAAGTAGTTATTTTAGAGTTTTCAATTTTAAACTATTAACAATATTCTGAACTTCAAGTAAATAACTTATAGAACAGAAGTAGTTAATTTAGAGTTTTTAATTTTAAACTATTAACAAAATTCTGATCTTCAAGTAAATAACTTAAAGAACTAAAGTTTAGTTAGAAGATTTTGATTTTAAGTTGCTATAAAATTCTGTTCTTCAAGTAAATAACTTATAGAACAAAAGTAGTTATTTTAGAGTGTTCAATTTTAAACTATTAACAAAATTCTGATCTTCAAGTAAATAACTTATAGAACAGAAGTAGTTAATTTAGAGTTTTTAATTTTAAACTACTAACAAAATGCAGATCTTCAAGTAAATAACTTAAAGAACTAAAGTATTAGTTAGAAGATTTTGACTTTACATTGCTACAAAATTCTGTTCTTCAAGTAAATAACTTATAGAACAAAAGTAGTTATTTTAGGGTTTTCAATTTTAAACTATTAACAAAATTCTGATCTTCAAGTAAATAACTTAAGGAACTAAAGTATTAATTAGAAGATTTTGATTTTAAATTGCTACAAAATTCTGTTCTACAAGTAAATAACTTATAGAACTAAAGTAGTTATTTTAGGGTTTTCAATTTTAAACTATTAACAAAATTCTGATCTTCAAGTAAATAACTTAAGGAACTAAAGTATTAGTTAGAAGATTTTGATTTTAAATTTATTATTACAAAATTACAAAATTCTGTTCTACAAGTAAATAACTTATAGAACAAAAGTAGTTATTTTAGAGTTTTCAATTTTAAACTATTAACAATATTCTGATCTTCAAGTAAATAACTTAAGGAACTAAAGTATTAGTTAGAAGATTTGGATTTTAAATTGCTACAAAATTCTGTTCTACAAGTAAATAACTTATAGAACAAAAGTAGTTATTTGAGAGTTTTCAATTTTAAACTATTAACAATATTCTGATCTTCACGTAAATAACTAATAGAACAGAAGTAGTTAATTTAGAGTTTTTAATTTTAAACTATTAACAATATGCAGATCTTCAAGTAAATAACTTATAGAACAAAAGTAGTTATTTTAGGGTTTTCAATTTTAAACTATTAACAAAATACTGATTTTCATGTACTTAACTTATAGAACAGAAGTAGTTAATTTAGAGTTTTTAATTTTAAACTATTAACAAAATGCAGATCTTCAAGTAAATAACTTATAGAACAAAAGTAGTTATTTTAGGGTTTTCAATTTTAAACTATTAGCAAAATTCTGATATTCAAGTAAATAACTTAAAGAACTAAAGTATTAGTTAGAAGATTTTGATTTTACATTGCTACAAAATTCTGTTCTTCAAGTAAATAACTTATAGAACAAAAGTAGTTATTTTAGGGTTTTCAATTTTAAACTATTAACAAAATTCTGATCTTCAAGTAAATAACTTATAGAACAGAAGTAGTTAATTTAGAATTTTTAATTTTAAACTACTAACAAAATGCAGATCTTCAAGTAAATAACTTATAGAACAAAATTAGTTATTTTAGGGTTTTCAACTTTAAATTATTATAAAATTCTGATCTTCAAGTAAATAACTTAAAGAACTAAAGTATTAGTTAGAAGATTTTGACTTTACATTGCTACAAAATTCTGTTCTTCAAGTAAATAACTTATAGAACAAAAGTAGTTATTTTAGGGTTTTCAATTTTAAACTATTAACAAAATTCTGATCTTCAAGTAAATAACTTAAGGAACTAAAGTATTAATTAGAAGATTTTGATTTTAAATTGCTACAAAATTCTGTTCTACAAGTAAATAACTTATAGAACTAAAGTAGTTATTTTAGAGTTTTCAATTTTAAACTATAAACAATATTCTGATCTTCAAGTAAATAACTTATAGAACAAAAGTAGTTATTTTAGGGTTTTCAATTTTAAACTATTAACAAAATTCTGATCTTCAAGTAAATAACTTAAGGAACTAAAGTATTAGTTAGAAGATTTGGATTTTAAATTGCTACAAAATTCTGTTCTACAAGTAAATAACTTTTAGAACAAAAGTAGTTATTTTAGGGTTTTCAATTTTAAACTATTAACAAAATACTGATTTTCATGTACTTAACTTATAGAACAGAAGTAGTTAATTTAGAGTTTTTAATTTTAAACTATTAACAAAATGCAGATCTTCAAGTAAATAGCTTATAGAACAAAAGTAGTTATTTTAGGGTTTTCAATTTTAAACTATTAGCAAAATTCTGATATTCAAGTAAATAACTTAAAGAACTAAAGTATTAGTTAGAAGATTTTGATTTTACATTGCTACAAAATTCTGTTCTTCAAGTAAAAAACTTATAGAACAAAAGTAGTTATTTTAGGGTTTTTAATTTTAAACTATTAACAAAATACTGATCTTCATGTAAATAACTTATAGAACAGAAGTAGTTAATTTAGAATTTTTAATTTTAAACTATTAACAAAATGCAGATCTTCAGGTAAATAACGTATAGAACAAAAGCAGTTATTTTAGGGTTTTCAATTTTAAACTATTATAAAATTCTGATCTACAAGTAAATAACTTAAAGAACTAAAGTATTAGTTAGAAGATTTTGACTCTACAGTGCTACAAAATTCTGTTCTTCAAGTAAATAACTTATAGAACAAAAGTAGTTATTTTAGGGTTTTCAATTTTAAACTATTAACAAAATTCTGATCTTCAAGTAAATAACTTAAGGAACTAAAGTATTAGTTAGAAGATTTTGATTTTAAGTTGCTACAAAATTCTGTTCTTCAAGTAAATAACTTATAGAACAAAAGTAGTTATTTTAGAGTTTTCAATTTTAAACTATTAACAAAAATCTGATCTTCAAGTAAATAACTTATAGAACAGAAGTAGTTAATTTAGAGTTTTTAATTTTAAACTACTAACAAAATGCAGATCTTCAAGTAAATAACTTATAGAACAAAATTAGTTATTTTAGGGTTTTCAATTTTAAACTATTATAAAGTTCTGATCTTCAAGTAAATAACTTAAAGAACTAAAGTATTAGTTAGAAGATTTTGACTTTACATTGCTACAAAATTCTGGTCTTCAAGTAAATAACTTATAGAACAAAAGTAGTTATTTTAGGGTTTTCAATTTTAAACTATTAACAAAATTCTGATCTTCAAGTAAATAACTTAAGGAACTAAAGTATTAGTTAGAAGATTTTGATTTTAAATTGCTACAAAATTCTGTTCTACAAGTAAATAACTTATAGAAGTAAAGTAGTTATTTTAGAGTTTTCAATTTTAAACTATTAACAATATTCTGATCTTCAAGTAAATAACTTATAGAACAAAAGTAGTTATTTTAGGGTTTTCAATTTTAAACTATTAACAAAATTCTGATCTTCAAGTAAATAACTTAAGGAACTAAAGTATTAGTTAGAAGATTTTGATTTTAAATTGCTACAAAATTCTGTTCTACAAGTAAATAACTTATAGAACAAAAGTAGTTATTGTAGGGTTTTCAATTTTAAACTATTAACAAAATACTGATCTTCATGTAAATAACTTATAGAACAAAAGTAGTTATTTTAGGGTTTTCAATTTTAAACTATTAACAAAATACTGATCTTCAAGTAAATAACTTATAGAACAGAAGTAGTTTATTTAGAGTTTTTAATTTTAAACTATTTACAAAATGCAGATCTTCAAGTAAATAACTTATAGAACAAAAGTAGTTATTTTAGGGTTTTCAATTTTAAACTATTAACAAAATACTGATCTTCATGTACTTAACTTATAGAACAGAAGTAGTTAATTTAGAGTTTTTAATTTTAAACCATTAACAAAATGCAGATCTTCAAGTAAATAACTTATAGAACAAAAGTAGTTATTTTAGGGTTTTCAATTTTAAACTACTAGCAAAATTCTGATCTTCAAGTAAATAACTTAAAGAACTAAAGTATTAGTTAGAAGATTTTGATTTTACATTGCTACAAAATTCTGTTCTTCAAGTAAATAACTTATAGAACAAAAGTAGTTATTTTAGGGTTTTCAATTTTAAACTATTAACAAAATACTGATCTTCATGTAAACAACTTATAGAACAGAAGTAGTTAATTTAGAGTATTTAATTTTAAACTATTAACAAAATGCAGATCTTCAAGTAAATAACTTATAGAACAAAAGTAGTTATTTTAGGGTTTTCAATTTTAAACTATTAACAAAATTCTGATCTTCAAGTAAATAACTTAAGGAACTAAAGTATTAGTTAGAAGATTTTGATTTTAAATTGCTACAAAATTCTGTTCTACAAGTAAATAACTTATAGAACAAAAGTAGTTATTTTAGAGTTTTCAATTTTAAACTATTAACAATATTCTGATCTTCAAGTAAATAACTTATAGAACAGAAGTAGTTATTTTAGGGTTTTCAATTTTAAACTATTAACAAAATACTGATCTTCATGTAAATAACTTATAGAACAGAAGTAGTTAATTTAGAGTTTTTAATTTTAAACTATTAACAAAATGCAGATCTTCAAGTAAATAACTTATAGAACAAAAGTAGTTATTTTAGGGTTTTCAATTTTAAACTATTAGCAAAATTCTGATCTTCAAGTAAATAACTTAAAGAACTGAAGTATTAGTTAGAAGATTTTGATTTTAAATTGCTACAAAATTCTGTTCTTCAAGTAAATAACTTATAGAACAGAAGTAGTTAATTTAGAGTTTTTAATTTTAAACTATTAACAAAATGCAGATCTTCAAGTAAATAACTTATAGAACAAAAGTAGTTATTTTAGGGTTTTCAATTTTAAACTATTAACAAAATACTGATCTTCATATACTTAACTTATAGAACAGAAGTAGTTAATTTAGAGTTTTTAATTTTAAACTATTAACAAAATGCAGATCTTCAAGTAAATAACTTATAGAACAAAAGTAGTTATTTTAGGGTTTTCAATTTTAAACTATTAACAAAATACTGATCTTCATGTAAATAACTTATAGAACAGAAGTAGTTAATTTAGAGTTTTTAATTTTAAACTATTAACAAAATGCAGATCTTCAAGTAAATAACTTATACAACAAAAGTAGTTATTTTAGGGTTTTCAATTTTAAACTATTAACAAAATTCTGATCTTCAAGTAAATAACTTAAGGAACTAAAGTATTAGTTAGAAGATTTTGATTTTAAATTGCTACAAAATTCTGTTCTACAAGTAAATAACTTATAGAACAAAAGTAGTTATTTTAGAGTTTTCAATTTTAAACTATTAACAATATTCTGATCTTCAAGTAAATAACTTATAGAACAGAAGTAGTTATTTTAGGGTTTTCAATTTTAAACTATTAACAAAATACTGATCTTCATGTAAATAACTTATAGAACAGAAGTAGTTAATTTAGAGTTTTTAATTTTAAACTATTAACAAAATGCAGATCTTCAAGTAAATAAGTTATAGAACAAAAGTAGTTATTTTAGGGTTTTCAATTTTATACTATTAACAAAATACTGATTTTCATGTACTTAACTTATAGAACAGAAGTAGTTAATTTAGAGTTTTTAATTTTAAACTATTAACAAAATGCAGATCTTCAAGTAAATAACTTATAGAACAAAAGTAGTTATTTTAGGGTTTTCAATTTTAAACTATTAGCAAAATTCTGATATTCAAGTAAATAACTTAAAGAACTAAAGTATTAGTTAGAAGATTTTGATTTTACATTGCTACAAAATTCTGTTCTTCAAGTAAATAACTTATAGAACAAAAGTAGTTATTTTAGGGTTTTCAATTTTAAACTATTAACAAAATTCTGATCTTCAAGTAAATAACTTATAGAACAGAAGTAGTTAATTTAGAGTTTTTAATTTTAAACTACTAACAAAATGCAGATCTTCAAGTATAGAACAAAATTAGTTATTTTAGGGTTTTCAATTTTAAATTATTATAAAATTCTGATCTTCAAGTAAATAACTTAAAGAACTAAAGTATTAGTTAGAAGATTTTGACTTTACATTGCTACAAAATTCTGTTCTTCAAGTAAATAACTTATAGAACAAAAGTAATTATTTTAGGGTTTTCAATTTTATACTATTAACAAAATACTGATTTTCATGTACTTAACTTATAGAACAGAAGTAGTTAATTTAGAGTTTTTAATTTTAAACTATTAACAAAATGCAGATCTTCAAGTAAATAACTTATAGAACAAAAGTAGTTATTTTAGGGTTTTCAATTTTCAACTATTAGCAAAATTCTGATATTCAAGTAAATAACTTAAAGAACTAAAGTATTAGTTAGAAGATTTTGATTTTACATTGCTACAAAATTCTGTTCTTCAAGTAAATAACTTATAGAACAAAAGTAGTTATTTTAGGGTTTTCAATTTTAAACTATTAACAAAATTCTGATCTTCAAGTAAATAACTTATAGAACAGAAGTAGTTAATTTAGAGTTTTTAATTTTAAACTACTAACAAAATGCAGATCTTCAAGTAAATAACTTATAGAACAAAATTAGTTATTTTAGGGTTTTCAATTTTAAATTATTATAAAATTCTGATCTTCAAGTAAATAACTTAAAGAACTAAAGTATTAGTTAGAAGATTTTGACTTTACATTGCTACAAAATTCTGTTCTTCAAGTAAATAACTTATAGAACAAAAGTAGTTATTTTAGGGTTTTCAATTTTAAACTATTAACAAAATTCTGATCTTCAAGTAAATAACTTATGGAACTAAAGTATTAATTAGAAGATTTTGATTTTAAATTGCTACAAAATTCTGTTCTACAAGTAAATAACTTATAGAACTAAAGTAGTTATTTTAGAGTTTTCAATTTTAAACTATAAACAATATTCTGATCTTCAAGTAAATAACTTATAGAACAAAAGTAGTTATTTTAGGGTTTTCAATTTTAAACTATTAACAAAATTCTGATCTTCAAGTAAATAACTTAAGGAACTAAAGTATTAGTTAGAAGATTTTGATTTTAAATAGCTACAAAATTCTGTTCTACAAGTAAATAACTTATAGAACAAAAGTAGTTATTTTAGAGTTTTCAATTTTAAACTATTAACAATATTCTGATCTTCAAGTAAATAACTTAAGGAACTAAAGTATTAGTTAGAAGATTTGGATTTTAAATTGCTACAAAATTCTGTTCTACAAGTAAATAACTTATAGAACAAAAGTAGTTATTTTAGGGTTTTCAATTTTAAACTATTAACAAAATACCGATTTTCATGTACTTAACTTATAGAACAGAAGTAGTTAATTTAGAGTTTTTAATTTTAAACTATTAACAAAATGCAGATCTTCAAGTAAATAACTTATAGAACAAAAGTAGTTATTTTAGGGTTTTCAATTTTAAACTATTAGCAAAATTCTGATATTCAAGTAAATAACTTAAAGAACTAAAGTATTAGTTAGAAGATTTTGATTTTACATTGCTACAAAATTCTGTTCTTTAAGTAAATAACTTATAGAACAAAAGTAGTTATTTTAGGGTTTTCAATTTTAAACTATTAACAAAATACTGATCTTCATGTAAATAACTTATAGAACAGAAGTAGTTAATTTAGAATTTTTAATTTTAAACTATTAACAAAATGCAGATCTTCAAGTAAATAACTTATAGAACAAAAGCAGTTATTTTAGGGTTTTCAATTTTAAACTATTATAAAATTCTGATCTACAAGTAAATAACTTAAAGAACTAAAGTATTAGTTAGAAGATTTTGACTTTACATTGCTACAAAATTCTGTTCTTCAAGTAAATAACTTATAGAACAAAAGTAGTTATTTTAGGGTTTTCAATTTTAAACTATTAACAAACTTCTGATCTTCAAGTAAATAACTTAAGGAACTAAAGTATTAGTTAGAAGATTTTGATTTTAAGTTGCTACAAAATTCTGTTCTTCAAGTAAATAACTTATAGAACAAAAGCAGTTATTTTAGAGTTTTCAATTTTAAACTATTAACAAAAATCTGATCTTCAAGTAAATAACTTATAGAACAGAAGTAGTTAATTTAGAGTTTTTAATTTTAAACTACTAACAAAATGCAGATCTTCAAGTAAATAACTTATAGAACAAAATTAGTTATTTTAGGGTTTTCAATTTTAAACTATTATAAAGTTCTGATCTTCAAGTAAATAACTTAAAGACCTAAAGTATTAGTTACAAGATTTTGACTTTACATTGCTACAAAATTCTGTTCTTCAAGTAAATAACTTATAGAACAAAAGTAGTTATTTTAGGGTTTTCAATTTTAAACTATTAACAAAATTCTGATCTTCAAGTAAATAACTTATAGAACAGAAGTAGTTAATTTAGAGTTTTTAATTTTAAACTACTAACAAAATGCAGATCTTCAAGTAAATAACTTATAGAACAAAATTAGTTATTTTAGGGTTTTCAATTTTAAATTATTATAAAATTCTGATCTTCAAGTAAATAACTTAAAGAACTAAAGTATTAGTTAGAAGATTTTGACTTTACATTGCTACAAAATTCTGTTCTTCAAGTAAATAACTTATAGAACAAAAGTAGTTATTTTAGGGTTTTCAATTTTAAACTATTAACAAAATTCTGATCTTCAAGTAAATAACTTAAGGAACTAAAGTATTAATTAGAAGATTTTGATTTTAAATTGCTACAAAATTCTGTTCTACAAGTAAATAACTTATAGAACTAAAGTAGTTATTTTAGAGTTTTCCATTTTAAACTATAAACAATATTCTGATCTTCAAGTAAATAACTTATAGAACAAAAGTAGTTATTTTAGGGTTTTCAATTTTAAACTATTAACAAAATTCTGATCTTCAAGTAAATAGCTTAAGGAACTAAAGTATTAGTTAGAAGATTTTGATTTTAAATTGCTACAAAATTCTGTTCTACAAGTAAATAACTTATAGAACAAAAGTAGTTATTTTAGAGTTTTCAATATTAAACTATTAACAATATTCTGATCTTCAAGTAAATAACTTAAGGAACTAAAGTATTAGTTAGAAGATTTGGATTTTAAATTGCTACAAAATTCTGTTCTACAAGTAAATAACTTATAGAACAAAAGTAGTTATTTTAGGGTTTTCAATTTTAAACTATTAACAAAATACCGATTTTCATGTACTTAACTTATAGAACAGAAGTAGTTAATTGAGAGTTTTTAATTTTAAACTATTAACAAAATGCAGATCTTCAAGTAAATAACTTATAGAACAAAAGTAGTTATTTTAGGGTTTTCAATTTTAAACTATTAGCAAAATTCTGATATTCAAGTAAATAACTTAAAGAACTAAAGTATTAGTTAGAAGATTTTGATTTTACATTGCTACAAAATTCTGTTCTTCAAGTAAATAACTTATAGAACAAAAGTAGTTATTTTAGGGTTTTCAATTTTAAACTATTAACAAAATACTGATCTTCATGTAAATAACTTATAGAACAGAAGTAGTTAATTTAGAATTTTTAATTTTAAACTATTAACAAAATGCAGATCTTCAAGTAAATAACTTATAGAACAAAAGCAGTTATTTTAGGGTTTTCAATTTTAAACTATTATAAAATTCTGATCTACAAGTAAATAACTTAAAGAACTAAAGTATTAGTTAGAAGATTTTGACTTTACATTGCTACAAAATTCTGTTCTTCAAGTAAATAACTTATAGAACAAAAGTAGTTATTTTAGGGTTTTCAATTTTTAACTATTAACAAACTTCTGATCTTCAAGTAAATAACTTAAGGAACTAAAGTATTAGTTAGAAGATTTTGATTTTAAGTTGCTACAAAATTCTGTTCTTCAAGTAAATAGCTTATAGAACAAAAGTAGTTATTTTAGAGTTTTCAATTTTAAACTATTAACAAAAATCTGATTTTCAAGTAAATAACTTATAGAACAGAAGTAGTTAATTTAGAGTTTTTAATTTTAAACTACTAACAAAATGCAGATCTTCAAGTAAATAACTTATAGAACAAAATTAGTTATTTTAGGGTTTTCAATTTTAAACTATTATAAAGTTCTGATCTTCAAGTAAATAACTTAAAGACCTAAAGTATTAGTTACAAGATTTTGACTTTACATTGCTACAAAATTCTGTTCTTCAAGTAAATAACTTATAGAACAAAAGTAGTTATTTTAGGGTTTTCAATTTTAAACTATTAACAAAATTCTGATCTTCAAGTAAATAACTTAAGGAACTAAAGTATTAGTTAGAAGATTTTGATTTTAAATTGCTACAAAATTCTGTTCTACAAGTAAATAACTTATTGAAGTAAAGTAGTTATTTTAGAGTTTTCAATTTTAAACTATTAATAATATTCTGATCTTCAAGTAAATAACTTATAGAACAAAAGTAGTTATTTTAGGGTTTTCAAATTTAAACTATTAACAAAATTCTGATCTTCAAGTAAATAACTTAAGGAACTAAAGTATTAGTTAGAAGATTTTGATTTTAAATTGCTACAAAATTCTGTTCTACAAGTAAATAACTTATAGAACAAAAGTAGTTATTGTAGGGTTTTCAATTTTAAACTATTAACAAAATACTGATCTTATTGTAAATAACTTATAGAACAAAAGTAGTTATTTTAGGGTTTTCAATTTTAAACTATTAACAAAATACTGATCTTCAAGTAAATAACTTATAGAACAGAAGTTGTTAATTTAGAGTTTTTAATTTTAAACTATTAACAAAATGCAGATCTTCAAGTAAATAACTTAAAGAACTAAAGTATTAGTTAGAAGATTTTGATTTTACATTGCTACAAAATTCTGTTCTTCAAGTAAATAACTTATAGAACAAAAGTAGTTATTTTAGGGTTTTCAATTTTAAACTAACAAAATACTGATCTTCATGTAAATAACTTATAGAACAGAAGTAGTTAATTTAGAGTTTTTAATTTTAAACTATTAACAAAATGCAGATCTTCAAGTAAATAACTTATAGAACAAAAGTAGTTATTTTAGGGTTTTCAATTTTAAACTATTAACAAAATTCTGATCTTCAAGTAAATAACTTAAGAAACTAAAGTATTAGTTAGAAGATTTTGATTTTAAATTGCTACAAAATTCTGTTCTACAAGTAAATAACTTATAGAACAAAAGTAGTTATTTTAGAGTTTTCAATTTTAAACTATTAACAATATTCTGATCTTCAAGTAAATAACTTATAGAACAGAAGTAGTTATTTTAGGGTTTTCAATTTTAAACTATTAACAAAATACTGATCTTCATGTAAATAACTTATAGAACAGAAGTAGTTAATTTAGAGTTTTTAATTTTAAACTATTAACAAAATGCAGATCTTCAAGTAAATAACTTATAGAACAAAAGTAGTTATTTTAGGGTTTTCAATTTTAAACTATTAGCAAAATTCTGATCTTCAAGTAAATAACTTAAAGAACTAAAGTATTAGTTAGAAGATTTTGATTTTAAATTGCTACAAAATTCTGTTCTTCAAGTAAATAACTTATAGAACAGAAGTAGTTAATTTAGAGTTTTTAATTTTAAACTATTAACAAAATGCAGATCTTCAAGTAAATAACTTATAGAACAAAAGTAGTTATTTTAGGGTTTTCAATTTTAAACTATTAACAAAATACTGATCTTCATATACTTAACTTATAGAACAGAAGTAGTTAATTTAGAGTTTTTAATTTTAAACTATTAACAAAATGCAGATCTTCAAGTAAATAACTTAAAGAACTAAAGTATTAGTTAGAAGATTTTGATTTTACATTGCTACAATATTCTGTTCTTCAAGTAAATAACTTATAGAACAAAAGTAGTTATTTTAGGGTTTTCAATTTTAAACTATTAACAAAATACTGATCTTCATGTAAATAACTTATAGAACAGAAGTAGTTATTTTAGAGTTTTTAATTTTAAACTATTAACAAAATGCAGATCTTCAAGTAAATAACTTATACAACAAAAGTAGTTATTTTAGGGTTTTCAATTTTAAACTATTAACAAAATTCTGATCTTCAAGTAAATAACTTAAGGAACTAAAGTATTAGTTAGAAGATTTTGATTTTAAATTGCTACAAAATTCTGTTCTACAAGTAAATAACTTATAGAACAAAAGTAGTTATTTTAGAGTTTTCAATTTTAAACTATTAACAATATTCTGATCTTCAAGTAAATAACTTATAGAACAGAAGTAGTTATTTTAGGGTTTTCAATTTTAAACTATTAACAAAATACTGATCTTCATGTAAATAACTTATAGAACAGAAGTAGTTAATTTAGAGTTTTTAATTTTAAACTATTAACAAAATGCAGATCTTCAAGTAAATAACTTAAAGAACTAAAGTATTAGTTAGAAGATTTTGATTTTACATTGCTACAAAATTCTGTTCTTCAAGTAAATAACTTATAGAACAAAAGTAGTTATTGTAGGGTTTTCAATTTTAAACTATTAACAAAATACTGATCTTCATGTAAATAACTTATAGAACAAAAGTAGTTATTTTAGGGTTTTCAATTTTAAACTATTAACAAAATACTGATCTTCAAGTAAATAACTTATAGAACAGAAGTTGTTAATTTAGAGTTTTTAATTTTAAACTATTAACAAAATGCAGATCTTCAAGTAAATAACTTAAAGAACTAAAGTATTAGTTAGAAGATTTTGATTTTACATTGCTACAAAATTCTGTTCTTCAAGTAAATAACTTATAGAACAAAAGTAGTTATTTTAGGGTTTTCAATTTTAAACTATTAACAAAATACTGATCTTCATGTAAATAACTTATAGAACAGAAGTAGTTAATTTAGAGTTTTTAATTTTAAACTATTAACAAAATGCAGATCTTCAAGTAAATAACTTATAGAACAAAAGTAGTTATTTTAGGGTTTTCAATTTTAAACTATTAACAAAATTCTGATCTTCAAGTAAATAACTTAAGAAACTAAAGTATTAGTTAGAAGATTTTGATTTTAAATTGCTACAAAATTCTGTTCTACAAGTAAATAACTTATAGAACAAAAGTAGTTATTTTAGAGTTTTCAATTTTAAACTATTAACAATATTCTGATCTTCAAGTAAATAACTTATAGAACAGAAGTAGTTATTTTAGGGTTTTCAATTTTAAACTATTAACAAAATACTGATCTTCATGTAAATAACTTATAGAACAGAAGTAGTTAATTTAGAGTTTTTAATTTTAAACTATTAACAAAATGCAGATCTTCAAGTAAATAACTTATAGAACAAAAGTAGTTATTTTAGGGTTTTCAATTTTAAACTATTAGCAAAATTCTGATCTTCAAGTAAATAACTTAAAGAACTAAAGTATTAGTTAGAAGATTTTGATTTTAAATTGCTACAAAATTCTGTTCTTCAAGTAAATAACTTATAGAACAGAAGTAGTTAATTTAGAGTTTTTAATTTTAAACTATTAACAAAATGCAGATCTTCAAGTAAATAACTTATAGAACAAAAGTAGTTATTTTAGGGTTTTCAATTTTAAACTATTAACAAAATACTGATCTTCATATACTTAACTTATAGAACAGAAGTAGTTAATTTAGAGTTTTTAATTTTAAACTATTAACAAAATGCAGATCTTCAAGTAAATAACTTAAAGAACTAAAGTATTAGTTAGAAGATTTTGATTTTACATTGCTACAAAATTCTGTTCTTCAAGTAAATAACTTATAGAACAAAAGTAGTTATTTTAGGGTTTTCAATTTTAAACTATTAACAAAATACTGATCTTCATGTAAATAACTTATAGAACAGAAGTAGTTATTTTAGAGTTTTTAATTTTAAACTATTAACAAAATGCAGATCTTCAAGTAAATAACTTATACAACAAAAGTAGTTATTTTAGGGTTTTCAATTTTAAACTATTAACAAAATTCTGATCTTCAAGTAAATAACTTAAGGAACTAAAGTATTAGTTAGAAGATTTTGATTTTAAATTGCTACAAAATTCTGTTCTACAAGTAAATAACTTATAGAACAAAAGTAGTTATTTTAGAGTTTTCAATTTTAAACTATTAACAATATTCTGATCTTCAAGTAAATAACTTATAGAACAGAAGTAGTTATTTTAGGGTTTTCAATTTTAAACTATTAACAAAATACTGATCTTCATGTAAATAACTTATAGAACAGAAGTAGTTAATTTAGAGTTTTTAATTTTAAACTATTAACAAAATGCAGATCTTCAAGAAAATAACTTATAGAACAAAAGTAGTTATTTTAGGGTTTTCAATTTTAAACTATTATAAAATTCTGATCTTCAAGTAAATAACTTAAAGAACTAAAGTATTAGTTAGAAGATTTTGACTTTAGATTGCTACAAAATTCTGTTCTTCAAGTAAATAACTTATAGAACAAAAGTAGTTATTTTAGGGTTTTCAATTTTAAACTATTAACAAAATTCTGATCTTCAAGTAAATAACTTAAGGAACTAAAGTATTAGTTAGAAGATTTTGATTTAACATTGCTACAAAATTCTGTTCTTCAAGTAAATAACTTATAGAACAAAAGTAGTTATTTTAGGGTTTTCAATTTTAAACTATTAACAAAATTCTGATCTTCAAGTAAATAACTTAAGGAACTAAAGTATTAGTTAGAAGATTTTGATTTTAAATTGCTACAAAATTCTGTTCTACAAGTAAATAACTTATAGAACAAAAGTAGTTATTTTAGAGTTTTCAATTTTAAACTATTAACAATATTCTGATCTTCAAGTAAATAACTTATAGAACAGAAGTAGTTATTTTAGGGTTTTCAATTTTAAACTATTAACAAAATACTGATCTTCATGTAAATAACTTATAGAACAGAAGTAGTTAATTTAGAGTTTTTAATTTTAAACTATTAACAAAATGCAGATCTTCAAGTAAATAACTTATAGAACAAAAGTAGTTATTTTAGGGTTTTCAATTTTAAACTATTATAAAATTCTGATCTTCAAGTAAATAACTTAAAGAACTAAAGTATTAGTTAGAAGATTTTGACTTTAGATTGCTACAAAATTCTGTTCTTCAAGTAAATAACTTATAGAACAAAAGTAGTTATTTTAGGGTTTTCAATTTTAAACTATTAACAAAATTCTGATCTTCAAGTAAATAACTTAAGGAACTAAAGTATTAGTTAGAAGATTTTGATTTAACATTGCTACAAAATTCTGTTCTTCAAGTAAATAACTTATAGAACAGAAGTAGTTAATTTAGAGTTTTTAATTTTAAACTATTAACAAAATGCAGATCTTCAAGTAAATAACTTATAGAACAAAAGTAGTTATTTTAGGGTTTTCAATTTTAAACTATTAACAAAATTCTGATCTTCAAGTAAATAACTTAAGAAACTAAAGTATTAGTTAGAAGATTTTGATTTTAAATTGCTACAAAATTCTGTTCTACAAGTAAATAACTTATAGAACAAAAGTAGTTATTTTAGAGTTTTCAATTTTAAACTATTAACAATATTCTGATCTTCAAGTAAATAACTTATAGAACAGAAGTAGTTATTTTAGGGTTTTCAATTTTAAACTATTAACAAAATACTGATCTTCATGTAAATAACTTATAGAACAGAAGTAGTTAATTTAGAGTTTTTAATTTTAAACTATTAACAAAATGCAGATCTTCAAGTAAATAACTTATAGAACAAAAGTAGTTATTTTAGGGTTTTCAATTTTAAACTATTAGCAAAATTCTGATCTTCAAGTAAATAACTTAAAGAACTAAAGTATTAGTTAGAAGATTTTGATTTTAAATTGCTACAAAATTCTGTTCTTCAAGTAAATAACTTATAGAACAGAAGTAGTTAATTTAGAGTTTTTAATTTTAAACTATTAACAAAATGCAGATCTTCAAGTAAATAACTTATAGAACAAAAGTAGTTATTTTAGGGTTTTCAATTTTAAACTATTAACAAAATACTGATCTTCATATACTTAACTTATAGAACAGAAGTAGTTAATTTAGAGTTTTTAATTTTAAACTATTAACAAAATGCAGATCTTCAAGTAAATAACTTAAAGAACTACAGTATTAGTTAGAAGATTTTGATTTTACATTGCTACAAAATTCTGTTCTTCAAGTAAATAACTTATAGAACAAAAGTAGTTATTTTAGGGTTTTCAATTTTAAACTATTAACAAAATACTGATCTTCATGTAAATAACTTATAGAACAGAAGTAGTTATTTTAGAGTTTTTAATTTTAAACTATTAACAAAATGCAGATCTTCAAGTAAATAACTTATACAACAAAAGTAGTTATTTTAGGGTTTTCAATTTTAAACTATTAACAAAATTCTGATCTTCAAGTAAATAACTTAAGGAACTAAAGTATTAGTTAGAAGATTTTGATTTTAAATTGCTACAAAATTCTGTTCTACAAGTAAATAACTTATAGAACAAAAGTAGTTATTTTAGAGTTTTCAATTTTAAACTATTAACAATATTCTGATCTTCAAGTAAATAACTTATAGAACAGAAGTAGTTATTTTAGGGTTTTCAATTTTAAACTATTAACAAAATACTGATCTTCATGTAAATAACTTATAGAACAGAAGTAGTTAATTTAGAGTTTTTAATTTTAAACTATTAACAAAATGCAGATCTTCAAGTAAATAACTTATAGAACAAAAGTAGTTATTTTAGGGTTTTCAATTTTAAACTATTATAAAATTCTGATCTTCAAGTAAATAACTTAAAGAACTAAAGTATTAGTTAGAAGATTTTGACTTTAGATTGCTACAAAATTCTGTTCTTCAAGTAAATAACTTATAGAACAAAAGTAGTTATTTTAGGGTTTTCAATTTTAAACTATTAACAAAATTCTGATCTTCAAGTAAATAACTTAAGGAACTAAAGTATTAGTTAGAAGATTTTGATTTAACATTGCTACAAAATTCTGTTCTTCAAGTAAATAACTTATAGAACAAAAGTAGTTATTTTAGGGTTTTCAATTTTAAACTATTAACAAAATTCTGATCTTCAAGTAAATAACTTAAGGAACTAAAGTATTAGTTAGAAGATTTTGATTTTAAATTGCTACAAAATTCTGTTCTACAAGTAAATAACTTATAGAACAAAAGTAGTTATTTTAGAGTTTTCAATTTTAAACTATTAACAATATTCTGATCTTCAAGTAAATAACTTATAGAACAGAAGTAGTTATTTTAGGGTTTTCAATTTTAAACTATTAACAAAATACTGATCTTCATGTAAATAACTTATAGAACAGAAGTAGTTAATTTAGAGTTTTTAATTTTAAACTATTAACAAAATGCAGATCTTCAAGTAAATAACTTATAGAACAAAAGTAGTTATTTTAGGGTTTTCAATTTTAAACTATTATAAAATTCTGATCTTCAAGTAAATAACTTAAAGAACTAAAGTATTAGTTAGAAGATTTTGACTTTAGATTGCTACAAAATTCTGTTCTTCAAGTAAATAACTTATAGAACAAAAGTAGTTATTTTAGGGTTTTCAATTTTAAACTATTAACAAAATTCTGATCTTCAAGTAAATAACTTAAGGAACTAAAGTATTAGTTAGAAGATTTTGATTTAACATTGCTACAAAATTCTGTTCTTCAAGTAAATAACTTATAGAACAAAAGTAGTTATTTTAGGGTTTTCAATTTTAAACTATTAACAAAATTCTGATCTTCAAGTAAATAACTTAAGGAACTAAAGTATTAGTTAGAAGATTTTGATTTTAAATTGCTACAAAATTCTGTTCTACAAGTAAATAACTTATAGAACTAAAGTAGTTATTTTAGAGTTTTCAATTTTAAACTATTAACAATATTCTGATCTTCAAGTAAATAACTTAAAGAACTAAAGTATTAGTTAGAAGATTTTGATTTTACATTGCTACAAAATTCTGTTCTTCAAGTAAATAACTTATAGAACAAAAGTAGTTATTTTAGGGTTTTCAATTTTAAACTATTAACAAAATACTGATTTTCATGTAAATAACTTATAGAACAGAAGTAGTTAATTTAGAATTTTTAATTTTAAACTATTAACAAAATGCAGATCTTCAAGTAAATAACTTATAGAACAAAAGTAGTTATTTTAGGGTTTTCAATTTTAAACTATTATAAAATTCTGATCTTCAAGTAAATAACTTAAAGAACTAAAGTATTAGTTAGAAGATTTTGACTTTACATTGCTACAAAATTCTGTTCTTCAAGTAAATAACTTATAGAACAAAAGTAGTTATTTTAGAGTTTTCAATTTTAAACTATTAACAATATTCTGATCTTCAAGTAAATAACTTATAGAACAAAAGTAGTTATTTAAGGGTTTTCAATTTTAAACTATTAACAAAATTCTGATCTTCAAGTAAATAACTTAAGGAACTAAAGTATTAGTTAGAAGATTTTGATTTTAAGTTGCTACAAAATTCTGTTCTTCAAGTAAATAACTTATAGAACAAAAGTAGTTATTTTAGAGTTTTCAATTTTAAACTATTAACAAAATGCAGATCTTCAAGTAAATAACTTATAGAACAAAAGTAGTTATTTTAGGGTTTTCAATTTTAAACTATTAACAAAATTCTGATCTTCAAGTAAATAACTTAAGGAACTAAAGTATTAGTTAGAAGATTTTGATTTTAAATTGCTACAAAATTCTGTTCTACAAGTAAATAACTTATAGAACTAAAGTAGTTATTTTAGAGTTTTCAATTTTAAACTATTAACAATATTCTGATCTTCAAGTAAATAACTTATAGAACAAAAGTAGTTATTTTAGGGTTTTCAATTTTAAACTATTAACAAAATTCTGATCTTCAAGTAAATAACTTAAGGAACTAAAGTATTAGTTAGAAGATTTTGATTTTAAATTGCTACAAAATTCTGTTCTACAAGTAAATAACTTATAGAACAAAAGTAGTTATTTTAGGGTTTTCAATTTTAAACTATTAACAAAATACTGATCTTCATGTAAATAACTTATAGAACAAAAGTAGTTATTTTAAGGTTTTCAATTTTAAACTATTAACAAAATACTGATCTTCAAGTAAATAACTTATAGAACAGAAGTAGTTAACTTAGAGTTTTTAATTTTAAACTATTAACAAAATGCAGATCTTCAAGTAAATAACTTATAGAACAAAAGTAGTTATTTTAGGGTTTTCAATTTTAAACTATTAACAAATTACTGATCTTCATATACTTAACTTATAGAACAGAAGTAGTTAATTTAGAGTTTTTAATTTTAAACTATTAACAAAATGCAGATCTTCAAGTAAATAACTTATAGAACAAAAGTAGTTATTTTAGGGTTTTCAATTTTAAACTATTAACAAAATACTGATCTTCATATACTTAACTTATAGAACAGAAGTAGTTAATTTAGAGTTTTTAATTTTAAACTATTAGCAAAATTCTGATCTTCAAGTAAATAACTTAAAGAACTAAAGTATTAGTTAGAAGATTTTGATTTTACATTGCTACAAAATTCTGTTCTTCAAGTAAATAACTTATAGAACAAAAGTAGGTATTTTAGGGTTTTCAATTTTAAACTATTAACAAAATACTGATCTTCATGTAAATAACTTATAGAACAGAAGTAGTTAATTTAGAGTTTTTAAATTTAAACTATTAACAAAATGCAGATCTTCAAGTAAATAACTTATAGAACAAAAGTAGTTATTTTAGGGTTTTCAATTTTAAACTATTAGCAAAATTCTGATCTTCAAGTAAATAACTTAAGGAACTAAAGTATTAGATACAAGATTTTGATTTTAAATTGCTACAAAATTCTGTTCTACAAGTAAATAACTTATAGAACAAAAGTAGTTATTTTAGAGTTTTCAATTTTAAACTATTAACAATATTCTGATCTTCAAGTAAATAACTTATAGAACAGAAGTAGTTATTTTAGGGTTTTCAATTTTAAACTATTAACAAAATACTGATCTTCATGTAAATAACTTATAGAACAGAAGTAGTTAATTTAGAGTTTTTAATTTTAAACTATTAACAAAATGCAGATCTTCAAGTAAATAACTTATAGAACAAAAGTAGTTATTTTAGGGTTTTCAATTTTAAACTATTAGCAAAATTCTGATCTTCAAGTAAATAACTTATAGAACAGAAGTAGTTAATTTAGAGTTTTTAATTTTAAACTATTAACAAAATGCAGATCTTCAAGTAAATAACTTATAGAACAAAAGTAGTTATTTTAGGGTTTTCAATTTTAAACTATTAACAAAATACTGATCTTCAAGTAAATAACTTATAGAACAGAAGTAGTTAATTTAGAGTTTTTAATTTTAAACTATTAACAAAATGCAGATCTTCAAGTAAATAACTTATAGAACAAAAGTAGTTATTTTAGGGTTTTCAATTTTAAACTATTGACAAATTACTGATCTTCATATACTTAACTTATAGAACAGAAGTAGTTAATTTAGAGTTTTTAATTTTAAACTATTAACAAAATGCAGATCTTCAAGTAAATAACTTATAGAACAAAAGTAGTTATTTTAGGGTTTTGAATTTTAAACTATTAACAAAATACTGATCTTCATATACTTAACTTATAGAACAGAAGTAGTTAATTTAGAGTTTTTAATTTTAAACTATTAGCAAAATTCTGATCTTCAAGTAAATAACTTAAAGAACTAAAGTATTAGTTAGAAGATTTTGATTTTACATTGCTACAAAATTCTGTTCTTCAAGTAAATAACTTATAGAACAAAAGTAGTTATTTTAGGGTTTTCAATTTTAAACTATTAACAAAATACTGATCTTCATGTAAATAACTTATAGAACAGAAGTAGTTAATTTAGAGTTTTTAAATTTAAACTATTAACAAAATGCAGATCTTCAAGTAAATAACTTATAGAACAAAAGTAGTTATTTTAGGGTTTTCAATTTTAAACTATTAACAAAATTCTGATCTTCAAGAAAATAACTTAAGGAACTAAAGTATTAGTTAGAAGATTTTGATTTAACATTGCTACAAAATTCTGTTCTTCAAGTAAATAACTTATAGAACAAAAGTAGTTATTTTAGGGTTTTCAATTTTAAACTATTAACAAAATTCTGATCTTCAAGTAAATAACTTAAGGAACTAAAGTATTAGTTAGAAGATTTTGATTTTAAATTGCTACAAAATTCTGTTCTGCAAGTAAATAACTTATAGAACAAAAGTAGTTATTTTAGAGTTTTCAATTTTAAACTATTAACAATATTCTGATCTTCAAGTAAATAACTTATAGAACAGAAGTAGTTATTTTAGGGTTTTCAATTTTAAACTACTAACAAAATACTGATCTTCATGTAAATAACTTATAGAACAGAAGTAGTTAATTTAGAGTTTTTAATTTTAAACTATTAACAAAATGCAGATCTTCAAGTAAATCACTTATAGAACAAAAGTAGTTATTTTAGGGTTTTCAATTTTAAACTATTATAAAATTCTGATCTTCAAGTAAATAACTTAAAGAACTAAAGTATTAGTTAGAAGATTTTGACTTTAGATTGCTACAAAATTCTGTTCTTCAAGTAAATAACTTATAGAACAAAAGTAGTTATTTTAGGGTTTTCAATTTTAAACTATTAACAAAATTCTGATCTTCAAGTAAATAACTTAAGGAACTAAAGTATTAGTTAGAAGATTTTGATTTAACATTGCTACAAAATTCTGTTCTTCAAGTAAATAACTTATAGAACAAAAGTAGTTATTTTAGGGTTTTCAATTTTAAACTATTAACAAAATTCTGATCTTCAAGTAAATAACTTAAGGAACTAAAGTATTAGTTAGAAGATTTTGATTTTAAATTGCTACAAAATTCTGTTCTACAAGTAAATAACTTATAGAACAAAAGTAGTTATTTTAGAGTTTTCAATTTTAAACTATTAACAATATTCTGATCTTCAAGTAAATAACTTAAAGAACTAAAGTATTAGTTAGAAGATTTTGATTTTACATTGCTACAAAATTCTGATCTTCAAGTAAATAACTTAAGGAACTAAAGTATTAGTTAGAAGATTTTGATTTAACATTGCTACAAAATTCTGTTCTTCAAGTAAATAACTTATAGAACAAAAGTAGTTATTTTAGGGTTTTCAATTTTAAACTATTAACAAAATTCTGATCTTCAAGTAAATAACTTAAGGAACTAAAGTATTAGTTAGAAGATTTTGATTTAACATTGCTACAAAATTCTGTTCTTCAAGTAAATAACTTATAGAACAAAAGTAGTTATTTTAGGGTTTTCAATTTTAAACTATTAACAAAATTCTGATCTTCAAGTAAATAACTTAAGGAACTAAAGTATTAGTTAGAAGATTTTGATTTTAAATTGCTACAAAATTCTGTTCTACAAGTAAATAACTTATAGAACAAAAGTAGTTATTTTAGAGTTTTCAATTTTAAACTATTAACAATATTCTGATCTTCAAGTAAATAACTTATAGAACAGAAGTAGTTATTTTAGGGTTTTCAATTTTAAACTATTAACAAAATACTGATCTTCATGTAAATAACTTATAGAACAGAAGTAGTTAATTTAGAGTTTTTAATTTTAAACTATTAACAAAATGCAGATCTTCAAGTAAATAACTTATAGAACAAAAGTAGTTATTTTAGGGTTTTCAATTTTAAACTATTATAAAATTCTGATCTTCAAGTAAATAACTTAAAGAACTAAAGTATTAGTTAGAAGATTTTGACTTTAGATTGCTACAAAATTCTGTTCTTCAAGTAAATAACTTATAGAACAAAAGTAGTTATTTTAGGGTTTTCAATTTTAAACTATTAACAAAATTCTGATCTTCAAGTAAATAACTTAAGGAACTAAAGTATTAGTTAGAAGATTTTGATTTAACATTGCTACAAAATTCTGTTCTTCAAGTAAATAACTTATAGAACAGAAGTAGTTAATTTAGAGTTTTTAATTTTAAACTATTAACAAAATGCAGATCTTCAAGTAAATAACTTATAGAACAAAAGTAGTTATTTTAGGGTTTTCAATTTTAAACTATTAACAAAATTCTGATCTTCAAGTAAATAACTTAAGAAACTAAAGTATTAGTTAGAAGATTTTGATTTTAAATTGCTACAAAATTCTGTTCTACAAGTAAATAACTTATAGAACAAAAGTAGTTATTTTAGAGTTTTCAATTTTAAACTATTAACAATATTCTGATCTTCAAGTAAATAACTTATAGAACAGAAGTAGTTATTTTAGGGTTTTCAATTTTAAACTATTAACAAAATACTGATCTTCATGTAAATAACTTATAGAACAGAAGTAGTTAATTTAGAGTTTTTAATTTTAAACTATTAACAAAATGCAGATCTTCAAGTAAATAACTTATAGAACAAAAGTAGTTATTTTAGGGTTTTCAATTTTAAACTATTAGCAAAATTCTGATCTTCAAGTAAATAACTTAAAGAACTAAAGTATTAGTTAGAAGATTTTGATTTTAAATTGCTACAAAATTCTGTTCTTCAAGTAAATAACTTATAGAACAGAAGTAGTTAATTTAGAGTTTTTAATTTTAAACTATTAACAAAATGCAGATCTTCAAGTAAATAACTTATAGAACAAAAGTAGTTATTTTAGGGTTTTCAATTTTAAACTATTAACAAAATACTGATCTTCATATACTTAACTTATAGAACAGAAGTAGTTAATTTAGAGTTTTTAATTTTAAACTATTAACAAAATGCAGATCTTCAAGTAAATAACTTAAAGAACTACAGTATTAGTTAGAAGATTTTGATTTTACATTGCTACAAAATTCTGTTCTTCAAGTAAATAACTTATAGAACAAAAGTAGTTATTTTAGGGTTTTCAATTTTAAACTATTAACAAAATACTGATCTTCATGTAAATAACTTATAGAACAGAAGTAGTTATTTTAGAGTTTTTAATTTTAAACTATTAACAAAATGCAGATCTTCAAGTAAATAACTTATACAACAAAAGTAGTTATTTTAGGGTTTTCAATTTTAAACTATTAACAAAATTCTGATCTTCAAGTAAATAACTTAAGGAACTAAAGTATTAGTTAGAAGATTTTGATTTTAAATTGCTACAAAATTCTGTTCTACAAGTAAATAACTTATAGAACAAAAGTAGTTATTTTAGAGTTTTCAATTTTAAACTATTAACAATATTCTGATCTTCAAGTAAATAACTTATAGAACAGAAGTAGTTATTTTAGGGTTTTCAATTTTAAACTATTAACAAAATACTGATCTTCATGTAAATAACTTATAGAACAGAAGTAGTTAATTTAGAGTTTTTAATTTTAAACTATTAACAAAATGCAGATCTTCAAGTAAATAACTTATAGAACAAAAGTAGTTATTTTAGGGTTTTCAATTTTAAACTATTATAAAATTCTGATCTTCAAGTAAATAACTTAAAGAACTAAAGTATTAGTTAGAAGATTTTGACTTTAGATTGCTACAAAATTCTGTTCTTCAAGTAAATAACTTATAGAACAAAAGTAGTTATTTTAGGGTTTTCAATTTTAAACTATTAACAAAATTCTGATCTTCAAGTAAATAACTTAAGGAACTAAAGTATTAGTTAGAAGATTTTGATTTAACATTGCTACAAAATTCTGTTCTTCAAGTAAATAACTTATAGAACAAAAGTAGTTATTTTAGGGTTTTCAATTTTAAACTATTAACAAAATTCTGATCTTCAAGTAAATAACTTAAGGAACTAAAGTATTAGTTAGAAGATTTTGATTTTAAATTGCTACAAAATTCTGTTCTACAAGTAAATAACTTATAGAACAAAAGTAGTTATTTTAGAGTTTTCAATTTTAAACTATTAACAATATTCTGATCTTCAAGTAAATAACTTATAGAACAGAAGTAGTTATTTTAGGGTTTTCAATTTTAAACTATTAACAAAATACTGATCTTCATGTAAATAACTTATAGAACAGAAGTAGTTAATTTAGAGTTTTTAATTTTAAACTATTAACAAAATGCAGATCTTCAAGTAAATAACTTATAGAACAAAAGTAGTTATTTTAGGGTTTTCAATTTTAAACTATTATAAAATTCTGATCTTCAAGTAAATAACTTAAAGAACTAAAGTATTAGTTAGAAGATTTTGACTTTAGATTGCTACAAAATTCTGTTCTTCAAGTAAATAACTTATAGAACAAAAGTAGTTATTTTAGGGTTTTCAATTTTAAACTATTAACAAAATTCTGATCTTCAAGTAAATAACTTAAGGAACTAAAGTATTAGTTAGAAGATTTTGATTTAACATTGCTACAAAATTCTGTTCTTCAAGTAAATAACTTATAGAACAAAAGTAGTTATTTTAGGGTTTTCAATTTTAAACTATTAACAAAATTCTGATCTTCAAGTAAATAACTTAAGGAACTAAAGTATTAGTTAGAAGATTTTGATTTTAAATTGCTACAAAATTCTGTTCTACAAGTAAATAACTTATAGAACTAAAGTAGTTATTTTAGAGTTTTCAATTTTAAACTATTAACAATATTCTGATCTTCAAGTAAATAACTTAAAGAACTAAAGTATTAGTTAGAAGATTTTGATTTTACATTGCTACAAAATTCTGTTCTTCAAGTAAATAACTTATAGAACAAAAGTAGTTATTTTAGGGTTTTCAATTTTAAACTATTAACAAAATACTGATTTTCATGTAAATAACTTATAGAACAGAAGTAGTTAATTTAGAATTTTTAATTTTAAACTATTAACAAAATGCAGATCTTCAAGTAAATAACTTATAGAACAAAAGTAGTTATTTTAGGGTTTTCAATTTTAAACTATTATAAAATTCTGATCTTCAAGTAAATAACTTAAAGAACTAAAGTATTAGTTAGAAGATTTTGACTTTACATTGCTACAAAATTCTGTTCTTCAAGTAAATAACTTATAGAACAAAAGTAGTTATTTTAGAGTTTTCAATTTTAAACTATTAACAATATTCTGATCTTCAAGTAAATAACTTATAGAACAAAAGTAGTTATTTAAGGGTTTTCAATTTTAAACTATTAACAAAATTCTGATCTTCAAGTAAATAACTTAAGGAACTAAAGTATTAGTTAGAAGATTTTGATTTTAAGTTGCTACAAAATTCTGTTCTTCAAGTAAATAACTTATAGAACAAAAGTAGTTATTTTAGAGTTTTCAATTTTAAACTATTAACAAAATGCAGATCTTCAAGTAAATAACTTATAGAACAAAAGTAGTTATTTTAGGGTTTTCAATTTTAAACTATTAACAAAATTCTGATCTTCAAGTAAATAACTTAAGGAACTAAAGTATTAGTTAGAAGATTTTGATTTTAAATTGCTACAAAATTCTGTTCTACAAGTAAATAACTTATAGAACTAAAGTAGTTATTTTAGAGTTTTCAATTTTAAACTATTAACAATATTCTGATCTTCAAGTAAATAACTTATAGAACAAAAGTAGTTATTTTAGGGTTTTCAATTTTAAACTATTAACAAAATTCTGATCTTCAAGTAAATAACTTAAGGAACTAAAGTATTAGTTAGAAGATTTTGATTTTAAATTGCTACAAAATTCTGTTCTACAAGTAAATAACTTATAGAACAAAAGTAGTTATTTTAGGGTTTTCAATTTTAAACTATTAACAAAATACTGATCTTCATGTAAATAACTTATAGAACAAAAGTAGTTATTTTAAGGTTTTCAATTTTAAACTATTAACAAAATACTGATCTTCAAGTAAATAACTTATAGAACAGAAGTAGTTAACTTAGAGTTTTTAATTTTAAACTATTAACAAAATGCAGATCTTCAAGTAAATAACTTATAGAACAAAAGTAGTTATTTTAGGGTTTTCAATTTTAAACTATTAACAAATTACTGATCTTCATATACTTAACTTATAGAACAGAAGTAGTTAATTTAGAGTTTTTAATTTTAAACTATTAACAAAATGCAGATCTTCAAGTAAATAACTTATAGAACAAAAGTAGTTATTTTAGGGTTTTCAATTTTAAACTATTAACAAAATACTGATCTTCATATACTTAACTTATAGAACAGAAGTAGTTAATTTAGAGTTTTTAATTTTAAACTATTAGCAAAATTCTGATCTTCAAGTAAATAACTTAAAGAACTAAAGTATTAGTTAGAAGATTTTGATTTTACATTGCTACAAAATTCTGTTCTTCAAGTAAATAACTTATAGAACAAAAGTAGGTATTTTAGGGTTTTCAATTTTAAACTATTAACAAAATACTGATCTTCATGTAAATAACTTATAGAACAGAAGTAGTTAATTTAGAGTTTTTAAATTTAAACTATTAACAAAATGCAGATCTTCAAGTAAATAACTTATAGAACAAAAGTAGTTATTTTAGGGTTTTCAATTTTAAACTATTAGCAAAATTCTGATCTTCAAGTAAATAACTTAAGGAACTAAAGTATTAGATACAAGATTTTGATTTTAAATTGCTACAAAATTCTGTTCTACAAGTAAATAACTTATAGAACAAAAGTAGTTATTTTAGAGTTTTCAATTTTAAACTATTAACAATATTCTGATCTTCAAGTAAATAACTTATAGAACAGAAGTAGTTATTTTAGGGTTTTCAATTTTAAACTATTAACAAAATACTGATCTTCATGTAAATAACTTATAGAACAGAAGTAGTTAATTTAGAGTTTTTAATTTTAAACTATTAACAAAATGCAGATCTTCAAGTAAATAACTTATAGAACAAAAGTAGTTATTTTAGGGTTTTCAATTTTAAACTATTAGCAAAATTCTGATCTTCAAGTAAATAACTTATAGAACAGAAGTAGTTAATTTAGAGTTTTTAATTTTAAACTATTAACAAAATGCAGATCTTCAAGTAAATAACTTATAGAACAAAAGTAGTTATTTTAGGGTTTTCAATTTTAAACTATTAACAAAATACTGATCTTCAAGTAAATAACTTATAGAACAGAAGTAGTTAATTTAGAGTTTTTAATTTTAAACTATTAACAAAATGCAGATCTTCAAGTAAATAACTTATAGAACAAAAGTAGTTATTTTAGGGTTTTCAATTTTAAACTATTGACAAATTACTGATCTTCATATACTTAACTTATAGAACAGAAGTAGTTAATTTAGAGTTTTTAATTTTAAACTATTAACAAAATGCAGATCTTCAAGTAAATAACTTATAGAACAAAAGTAGTTATTTTAGGGTTTTCAATTTTAAACTATTAACAAAATACTGATCTTCATATACTTAACTTATAGAACAGAAGTAGTTAATTTAGAGTTTTTAATTTTAAACTATTAGCAAAATTCTGATCTTCAAGTAAATAACTTAAAGAACTAAAGTATTAGTTAGAAGATTTTGATTTTACATTGCTACAAAATTCTGTTCTTCAAGTAAATAACTTATAGAACAAAAGTAGTTATTTTAGGGTTTTCAATTTTAAACTATTAACAAAATACTGATCTTCATGTAAATAACTTATAGAACAGAAGTAGTTAATTTAGAGTTTTTAAATTTAAACTATTAACAAAATGCAGATCTTCAAGTAAATAACTTATAGAACAAAAGTAGTTATTTTAGGGTTTTCAATTTTAAACTATTAACAAAATTCTGATCTTCAAGTAAATAACTTAAGGAACTAAAGTATTAGTTAGAAGATTTTGATTTAACATTGCTACAAAATTCTGTTCTTCAAGTAAATAACTTATAGAACAAAAGTAGTTATTTTAGGGTTTTCAATTTTAAACTATTAACAAAATTCTGATCTTCAAGTAAATAACTTAAGGAACTAAAGTATTAGTTAGAAGATTTTGATTTTAAATTGCTACAAAATTCTGTTCTGCAAGTAAATAACTTATAGAACAAAAGTAGTTATTTTAGAGTTTTCAATTTTAAACTATTAACAATATTCTGATCTTCAAGTAAATAACTTATAGAACAGAAGTAGTTATTTTAGGGTTTTCAATTTTAAACTACTAACAAAATACTGATCTTCATGTAAATAACTTATAGAACAGAAGTAGTTAATTTAGAGTTTTTAATTTTAAACTATTAACAAAATGCAGATCTTCAAGTAAATCACTTATAGAACAAAAGTAGTTATTTTAGGGTTTTCAATTTTAAACTATTATAAAATTCTGATCTTCAAGTAAATAACTTAAAGAACTAAAGTATTAGTTAGAAGATTTTGACTTTAGATTGCTACAAAATTCTGTTCTTCAAGTAAATAACTTATAGAACAAAAGTAGTTATTTTAGGGTTTTCAATTTTAAACTATTAACAAAATTCTGATCTTCAAGTAAATAACTTAAGGAACTAAAGTATTAGTTAGAAGATTTTGATTTAACATTGCTACAAAATTCTGTTCTTCAAGTAAATAACTTATAGAACAAAAGTAGTTATTTTAGGGTTTTCAATTTTAAACTATTAACAAAATTCTGATCTTCAAGTAAATAACTTAAGGAACTAAAGTATTAGTTAGAAGATTTTGATTTTAAATTGCTACAAAATTCTGTTCTACAAGTAAATAACTTATAGAACAAAAGTAGTTATTTTAGAGTTTTCAATTTTAAACTATTAACAATATTCTGATCTTCAAGTAAATAACTTAAAGAACTAAAGTATTAGTTAGAAGATTTTGATTTTACATTGCTACAAAATTCTGATCTTCAAGTAAATAACTTAAGGAACTAAAGTATTAGTTAGAAGATTTTGATTTAACATTGCTACAAAATTCTGTTCTTCAAGTAAATAACTTATAGAACAAAAGTAGTTATTTTAGGGTTTTCAATTTTAAACTATTAACAAAATTCTGATCTTCAAGTAAATAACTTAAGGAACTAAAGTATTAGTTAGAAGATTTTGATTTTAAATTGCTACAAAATTCTGTTCTACAAGTAAATAACTTATAGAACAAAAGTAGTTATTTTAGGGTTTTCAATTTTAAACTATTAACAAAATACTGATTTTCATGTAAATAACTTATAGAACAGAAGTAGTTAATTTAGAATTTTTAATTTTAAACTATTAACAAAATGCAGATCTTCAAGTAAATAACTTATAGAACAAAAGTAGTTATTTTAGGGTTTTCAATTTTAAACTATTATAATATTCTGATCTTCAAGTAAATAACTTAAAGAACTAAAGTATTAGTTAGAAGATTTTGACTTTACATTGCTACAAAATTCTGTTCTTCAAGTAAATAACTTATAGAACAAAAGTAGTTATTTTAGAGTTTTCAATTTTAAACTATTAACAATATTCTGATCTTCAAGTAAATAACTTATAGAACAAAAGTAGTTATTTAAGGGTTTTCAATTTTAAACTATTAACAAAATTCTGATCTTCAAGTAAATAACTTAAGGAACTAAAGTATTAGTTAGAAGATTTTGATTTTAAGTTGCTACAAAATTCTGTTCTTCAAGTAAATAACTTATAGAACAAAAGTAGTTATTTTAGAGTTTTCAATTTTAAACTATTAACAAAATGCAGATCTTCAAGTAAATAACTTATAGAACAAAAGTAGTTATTTTAGGGTTTTCAATTTTAAACTATTAACAAAATTCTGATCTTCAAGTAAATAACTTAAGGAACTAAAGTATTAGTTAGAAGATTTTGATTTTAAATTGCTACAAAATTCTGTTCTACAAGTAAATAACTTATAGAACTAAAGTAGTTATTTTAGAGTTTTCAATTTTAAACTATTAACAATATTCTGATCTTCAAGTAAATAACTTATAGAACAAAAGTAGTTATTTTAGGGTTTTCAATTTTAAACTATTAACAAAATTCTGATCTTCAAGTAAATAACTTAAGGAACTAAAGTATTAGTTAGAAGATTTTGATTTTAAATTGCTACAAAATTCTGTTCTACAAGTAAATAACTTATAGAACAAAAGTAGTTATTTTAGGGTTTTCAATTTTAAACTATTAACAAAATACTGATCTTCATGTAAATAACTTATAGAACAAAAGTAGTTATTTTAAGGTTTTCAATTTTAAACTATTAACAAAATACTGATCTTCAAGTAAATAACTTATAGAACAGAAGTAGTTAACTTAGAGTTTTTAATTTTAAACTATTAACAAAATGCAGATCTTCAAGTAAATAACTTATAGAACAAAAGTAGTTATTTTAGGGTTTTCAATTTTAAACTATTAACAAATTACTGATCTTCATATACTTAACTTATAGAACAGAAGTAGTTAATTTAGAGTTTTTAATTTTAAACTATTAACAAAATGCAGATCTTCAAGTAAATAACTTATAGAACAAAAGTAGTTATTTTAGGGTTTTCAATTTTAAACTATTAACAAAATACTGATCTTCATATACTTAACTTATAGAACAGAAGTAGTTAATTTAGAGTTTTTAATTTTAAACTATTAGCAAAATTCTGATCTTCAAGTAAATAACTTAAAGAACTAAAGTATTAGTTAGAAGATTTTGATTTTACATTGCTACAAAATTCTGTTCTTCAAGTAAATAACTTATAGAACAAAAGTAGGTATTTTAGGGTTTTCAATTTTAAACTATTAACAAAATACTGATCTTCATGTAAATAACTTATAGAACAGAAGTAGTTAATTTAGAGTTTTTAAATTTAAACTATTAACAAAATGCAGATCTTCAAGTAAATAACTTATAGAACAAAAGTAGTTATTTTAGGGTTTTCAATTTTAAACTATTAACAAAATTCTGATCTTCAAGTAAATAACTTAAGGAACTAAAGTATTAGATAGAAGATTTTGATTTTAAATTGCTACAAAATTCTGTTCTACAAGTAAATAACTTATAGAACAAAAGTAGTTATTTTAGAGTTTTCAATTTTAAACTATTAACAATATTCTGATCTTCAAGTAAATAACTTATAGAACAGAAGTAGTTATTTTAGGGTTTTCAATTTTAAACTATTAACAAAATACTGATCTTCATGTAAATAACTTATAGAACACAAGTAGTTAATTTAGAGTTTTTAATTTTAAACTATTAACAAAATGCAGATCTTCAAGTAAATAACTTATAGAACAAAAGTAGTTATTTTAGGGTTTTCAATTTTAAACTATTAGCAAAATTCTGATCTTCAAGTAAATAACTTATAGAACAGAAGTAGTTAATTTAGAGTTTTTAATTTTAAACTATTAACAAAATGCAGATCTTCAAGTAAATAACTTATAGAACAAAAGTAGTTATTTTAGGGTTTTCAATTTTAAACTATTAACAAAATACTGATCTTCAAGTAAATAACTTATAGAACAGAAGTAGTTAATTTAGAGTTTTTAATTTTAAACTATTAACAAAATGCAGATCTTCAAGTAAATAACTTATAGAACAAAAGTAGTTATTTTAGGGTTTTCAATTTTAAACTATTGACAAATTACTGATCTTCATATACTTAACTTATAGAACAGAAGTAGTTAATTTAGAGTTTTTAATTTTAAACTATTAACAAAATGCAGATCTTCAAGTAAATAACTTATAGAACAAAAGTAGTTATTTTAGGGTTTTCAATTTTAAACTATTAACAAAATACTGATCTTCATATACTTAACTTATAGAACAGAAGTAGTTAATTTAGAGTTTTTAATTTTAAACTATTAGCAAAATTCTGATCTTCAAGTAAATAACTTAAAGAACTAAAGTATTAGTTAGAAGATTTTGATTTTACATTGCTACAAAATTCTGTTCTTCAAGTAAATAACTTATAGAACAAAAGTAGTTATTTTAGGGTTTTCAATTTTAAACTATTAACAAAATACTGATCTTCATGTAAATAACTTATAGAACAGAAGTAGTTAATTTAGAGTTTTTAAATTTAAACTATTAACAAAATGCAGATCTTCAAGTAAGTAACTTATAGAACAAAAGTAGTTATTTTAGAGTTTTCAATTTTAAACTATTAACAATATTCTGATCTTCAAGTAAATAACTTATAGAACAGAAGTAGTTATTTTAGGGTTTTCAATTTTAAACTATTAACAAAATACTGATCTTCATGTAAATAACTTATAGAACAGAAGTAGTTAATTTAGAGTTTTTAATTTTAAACTATTAACAAAATGCAGATCTTCAAGTAAATAACTTATAGAACAAAAGTAGTTATTTTAGGGTTTTCAATTTTAAACTATTAACAAAATTCTGATCTTCAAGTAAATAACTTATAGAACAGAAGTAGTTAATTTAGAGTTTTTAATTTTAAACTACTAACAAATTGCAGATCTTCAAGCAAATAACTTATAGAACAAAATTAGTTATTTTAGGGTTTTCAATTTTTAACTATTATAAAATTCTGATCTTCAAGTAAATAACTTAAAGAACTAAAGTATTAGTTAGAAGATTTTGACTTTACATTGCTACAAAATTCTGTTCTTCAAGTAAATAACCTATAGAACAAAAGTAGTTATTTTAGGGTTTTCAATTTTAAACTATTAACAAAATTCTGATCTTCAAGTAAATAACTTAAGGAACTAAAGTATTAGTTAGAAGATTTTGATTTTAAATTGCTACAAAATTCTGTTCTACAAGTAACTAACATATAGAACTAAAGTAGTTATTTTTGAGTTTTCAATTTTAAACTATTAACAATATTCTGATCTTCAAGTAAATAACTTATAGAAAAAAAGTAGTTATTTTAGGGTTTTCAATTTTAAACTATTAACAAAATTCTGATCTTCAAGTAAATAACTTAAGGAACTAAAGTATTAGTTAGAAGATTTTGATTTTAAATTGCTACAAAATTCTGTTCTACAAGTAAATAACTTATAGAACAAAAGTAGTTATTTTAGGGTTTTCAATTTTAAACTATTAACAAAATACTGATCTTCATGTAAATAACTTATAGAACAAAAGTAGTTATTTTAGGGTTTTCAATTTTAAACTATTAACAAAATTCTGATCTTCAAGTAAATAACTTGAGGAACTAAAGTATTAGTTAGAAGATTTTGATTTTAAATTGCTACAAAATTCTGTTCTACAAGTAAATAACTTATAGAACAAAAGTAGTTATTTTTGAGTTTTCAATTTTAAACTATTAACAATATTCTGATCTTCAAGTAAATAACTTATAGAACAGAAGTAGTTATTTTAGAGTTTTCAATTTTAAACTATTAACAAAATTCTGATCTTCAAGTAAATAACTTTTTAGAACAAAAGTAGTTATTTTAGGGTTTTCAATTTTAAACTATTAACAAAATTCTGATCTTCAAGTAAATAACTTAAGGAACTAAAGTATTAGTTAGAAGATTTGGATTTTAAATTGCTACAAAATTCTGTTCTACAAGTAAATAACTTATAGAACAAAAGTAGTTATTTTAGAGTTTTCAATTTTAAACTATTAACAATATTCTGATCTTCAAGTAAATAACTTATAGAACAAAAGTAGTTATTTTAGAGTTTTCAATTTTAAACTATTAACAAAATTCTGATCTTCAAGTAAATAACTTATAGAACAGAAGTAGTTAATTTAGAGTTTTTAATTTTAAACTACTAACAAAATGCAGATCTTCAAGTAAATAACTTATAGAACAAAATTAGTTGTTTTAGGGTTTTCAATTTTAAACTATTATAAAATTCTGATCTTCAAGTAAATAACTTAAAGAACTAAAGTATTAGTTAGAAGATTTTGACTTTACATTGCTACAAAATTCTGTACTTCAAGTAAATAACTTATAGAACAAAAGTAGTTATTTTAGGGTTTTCAATTTTAAACTATTAACAAAATTCTGATCTTCAAGTAAATAACTTACGGAACTAAAGTATTAGTTAGAAGATTTTGATTTTAAATTGCTACAAAATTCTGTTCTACAAGTAATTAACTTATAGAACTAAAGTAGTTATTTTAGAGTTTTCAATTTTAAACTATTAACAATATTCTGATCTTCAAGTAAATAACTTATAGAACAAAAGTAGTTATTTTAGGGTTTTCAATTTTAAACTATTAACAAAATTCTGATCTTCAAGTAAATAACTTAAGGAACTAAAGTATTAGTTAGGAGATTTTGATTTTAAATTGCTACAAAATTCTGTTCTACAAGTAAATAACTTATAGAACAAAAGTAGCTATTTTAGAGTTTTCAATTTTAAACTATTAACAATATTCTTATCTTCAAGTAAATAACTTAGAGAACAGAAGTAGTTATTTTAGGGTTTTCAATTTTAAACTATTAACAAAATACTGATCTTCATGTAAATAACTTATAGAACAGAAGTAGTTAATTAAGAGTTTTTAATTTTAAACTATTAACAAAATGCAGATCTTCAAGTAAATAACTTATAGAACAAAATTAGTTATTTTAGGGTTTTCAATTTTAAACTATTATAAAATTCTGATCTTCAAGTAAATAACTTAAAGAACTAAAGTATTAGTTAGAAGATTTTGACTTTACATTGCTACAAAATTCTGTTCTTCAAGTAAATAACTTATAGAACAGAAGTAGTTAATTTAGAGTTTTTAATTTTAAACTATTAACAAAATGCAGATCTTCAAGTAAATAACTTATAGAACAAAAGTAGTTATTTTAGGGTTTTCAATTTTAAACTATTAACAAAATACTGATCTTCATATAATTAACTTATAGAACAGAAGTAGTTAATTTAGAGTTTTTAATTTTAAACTATTAACAAAATGCAGATCTTCAAGTAAATAACTTATAGAACAAAAGTAGTTATTTTAGGGTTTTCAATTTTAAACTATTAGCAAAATACTGATCTTCATATACTTAACTTATAGAACAGAAGTAGTTAATTTAGAGTTTTTAATTTTAAACTATTAGCAAAATTCTGATCTTCAAGTAAATAACTTAAAGAACTAAAGTATTAGTTAGAAGATTTTGATTTTACATTGCTACAAAATTCTGTTCTTCAAGTAAATAACTTATAGAACAAAAGTAGTTATTTTAGGGTTTTCAATTTTAAACTATTAACAAAATACTGATCTTCATGTAAATAACTTATAGAACAGAAGTAGTTAATTTAGAGTTTTTAATTTTAAACTATTAACAAAATGCAGATCTTCAAGTAAATAACTTATAGAACAAAAGTAGTTATTTTAGGGTTTTCAATTATAAACTATTAACAATATTCTGATCTTCAAGTAAATAACTTATAGAACAGAAGTAGTTATTTTAGGGTTTTCAATTTTAAACTATTAACAAAATACTGATCTTCATGTAAATAACTTATAGAACAGAAGTAGTTAATTAAGAGTTTTTAATTTTAAACTATTAACAAAATGCAGATCTTCAAGTAAATAACTTATAGAACAAAAGTAGTTATTTTAGGGTTTTCAATTTTAAACTATTAGCAAAATTCTGATCTTCAAGTAAATAACTTAAAGAACTAAAGTATTAGTTAAAAGATTTTGATTTTAAATTGCTACAAAATTCTGTTCTTCAAGTAAATAACTTATAGAACAGAAGTAGTTAATTTAGAGTTTTTAATTTTAAACTATTAACAAAATGCAGATCTTCAAGTAAATAACTTATAGAACAAAAGTAGTTGTTTAGGGTTTTCAATTTTAAACTATTAACAAAATACTGATCTTCATATACTTAACTTATAGAACAGAAGTAGTTAATTTAGAGTTTTTAATTTTAAACTATTAACAAAATGCAGATCTTCAAGTAAATAACTTATAGAACAGAAGTAGTTAGTTTAGAGTTTTTAATTTTAAACTACTAACAAAATGCAGATCTTCAAGTAAATAACTTATAGAACAAAATTAGTTATTTTAGGGTTTTCAATTTTAAACTATTATAAAATTCTGATCTTCAAGTAAATAACTTAAAGAACTAAAGTATTAGTTAGAAGATTTTGACTTTACATTGCTACAAAATTCTGTTCTTCAAGTAAATAACTTATAGAACAAAAGTAGTTATTTTAGGGTTTTCAATTTTAAACTATTAACAAAATTCTGATCTTCAAGTAAATAACTTAAAGAACTAAAGTATTAGTTAAAAGATTTTGATTTTAAATTGCTACAAAATTCTGTTCTACAAGTAAATAACTTATAGAACTAAAGTAGTTATTTTAGAGTTTTCAATTTTAAACTATTAACAATATTCTGATCTTCAAGTATATAACTTATAGAACAAAAGTAGTTATTTTAGGGTTTTCAATTTTAAACTATTAACAAAATTCTGATCTTCAAGTAAATAACTTAAGGAACTAAAGTATTAGTTAGAAGATTTTGATTTTAAATTGCTACAAAATTCTGTTCTACAAGTAAATAACTTATAGAACAAAAGTAGTTATTTTAGGGTATTCAATTTTAAACTATAAGAAAATACTGATCTTCATGTAAATAACTAATAGAACAAAAGTAGTTATTTTAGGGTTTTCAATTTTAAACTATTAACAAAATACTGATCTTAAAGTAAATAACTTATAGAACAGAAGTAGTTAATTTCGAGTTTTTAATTTTAAACTATCAAAAAAATGCAGATCTTCAAGTAAATAACTTATAGAACAAAAGTAGTTATTTTAGGGTTTTAAATTTTAAACTATTAACAAAATACTGATCTTCATATACTTAACTTATAGAACAGAAGTAGTTAATTTAGAGTTTTTAATTTTAAACTATTAACAAAATGCAGATCTTCAAGTAAATAACTTATAGAACAAAAGTGGTTATTTTAGGGTTTTCAATTTTAAACTATTAACAAAATACTGATCTTCATATACTTAACTTATAGAACAGAAGTAGTTAATTTAGAGTTTTTAATTTTAAACTATTAGCAAAATTCTGATCTTCAAGTAAATAACTTAAAGAACTAAAGTATTAGTTAGAAGATTTTGATTTTACATTGCTACAAAATTCTGTTCTTCAAGTAAATAACTTATAGAACAAAAGTAGTTATTTTAGGGTTTTCAATTTTAAACTATTAACAAAATACTGATCTTCATGTAAATAACTTATAGAACAGAAGTAGTTAATTTAGAGTTTTTAATTTTAAACTATTAACAAAATGCAGATCTTCAAGTAAATAACTTATAGAACAAAAGTAGTTATTTTAGGGTTTTCAATTTTAAACTATTAACAAAATTCTGATCTTCAAGTAAATAACTTAACGAACTAAAGTATTAGTTAGAAGATTTTGATTTTAAATTGCTACAAAATTCTGTTCTACAAGTAAATAACTTATAGAACAAAAGTAGTTATTTTAGAGTTTTCAATTTTAAACTATTAACAATATTCTGATCTTCAAGTAAATAACTTATAGAACAGAAGTAGTTATTTTAGGGTTTTCAATTTTAAACTATTAACAAAATACTGATCTTCATGTAAATAACTTATAGAACAGAAGTAGTTAATTTAGAGTTTTTAATTTTAAACTATTAACAAAATGCAGATCTTCAAGTAAATAACTTATAGAACAGAAGTAGTTAATTTAGAGTTTTTAATTTTAAACTATTAACAAAATGCAGATCTTCAAGTAAATAACTTATAGAACAAAAGTAGTTATTTTAGGGTTTTCAATTTTAAACTATTATAAAATTCTGATCTTCAAGTAAATAACTTAAAGAACTAAAGTATTAGTTAGAAGATTTTGACTTTACATTGCTACAAAATTCTGTTCTTCAAGTAAATAACTTATAGAACAAAAGTAGTTATTTTAGGGTTTTCAATTTTAAACTATTAACAAAATTCTGATCTTCAAGTAAATAACTTAAGGAACTAAAGTATTAGTTAGAAGATTTTGATTTTAAATTGCTACAAAATTCTGTTCTACAAGTAAATAACTTATAGAACTAAATAGTTATTTTAGAGTTTTCAATTTTAAACTATTAACAATATTCTGATCTTCAAGTAAATAACTTATAGAACAAAAGTAGTTATTTTAGGGTTTTCAATTTTAAACTATTAACAAAATACTGATCTTCATATACTTAACTTATAGAACAGAAGTAGTTAATTTAGAGTTTTTAATTTTAAACTATTAACAAAATGCAGATCTTCAAGTAAATAACTTATAGAACAAAAGTGGTTATTTTAGGGTTTTCAATTTTAAACTATTAACAAAATACTGATCTTCATATACTTAACTTATAGAACAGAAGTAGTTAATTTAGAGTTTTTAATTTTAAACTATTAGCAAAATTCTGATCTTCAAGTAAATAACTTAAAGAACTAAAGTATTAGTTAGAAGATTTTGATTTTACATTGCTACAAAATTCTGTTCTTCAAGTAAATAACTTATAGAACAAAAGTAGTTATTTTAGGGTTTTCAATTTTAAACTATTAACAAAATACTGATCTTCATGTAAATAACTTATAGAACAGAAGTAGTTAATTTAGAGTTTTTAATTTTAAACTATTAACAAAATACAGATCTTCAAGTAAATAACTTATAGAACAAAAGTAGTTATTTAAGGGTTTTCAATTTTAAACTATTAACAAAATTCTGATCTTCAAGTAAATAACTTAAGGAACTAAAGTATTAGTTAGGAGATTTTGATTTTAAATTGCTACAAAATTCTGTTCTACAAGTAAATAACTTATAGAACAAAAGTAGCTATTTTAGAGTTTTCAATTTTAAACTATTAACAATATTCTGATCTTCAAGTAAATAACTTATAGAACAGAAGTAGTTATTTTAGGGTTTTCAATTTTAAACTATTAACAAAATACTGATCTTCATGTAAATAACTTATAGAACAGAAGTAGTTAATTAAGGGTTTTTAATTTTAAACTATTAACAAAATGCAGATCTTCAAGTAAATAACTTATAGAACAAAATTAGTTATTTTAGGGTTTTCAATTTTAAACTATTATAAAATTCTGATCTTCAAGTAAATAACTTAAAGAACTAAAGTATTAGTTAGAAGATTTTGACTTTACATTGCTACAAAATTCTGTTCTTCAAGTAAATAACTTATAGAACAGAAGTAGTTAATTTAGAGTTTTTAATTTTAAACTATTAACAAAATGCAGATCTTCAAGTAAATAACTTATAGAACAAAAGTAGTTATTTTAGGGTTTTCAATTTTAAACTATTAACAAAATACTGATCTTCATATAATTAACTTATAGAACAGAAGTAGTTAATTTAGAGTTTTTAATTTTAAACTATTAACAAAATGCAGATCTTCAAGTAAATAACTTATAGAACAAAAGTAGTTATTTTAGGGTTTTCAATTTTAAACTATTAGCAAAATACTGATCTTCATATACTTAACTTATAGAACAGAAGTAGTTAATTTAGAGTTTTTAATTTTAAACTATTAGCAAAATTCTGATCTTCAAGTAAATAACTTAAAGAACTAAAGTATTAGTTAGAAGATTTTGATTTTACAATGCTACAAAATTCTGTTCTTCAAGTAAATAACTTATAGAACAAAAGTAGTTATTTTAGGGTTTTCAATTTTAAACTATTAACAAAATACTGATCTTCAAGTAAATAACTTATAGAACAAAAGTAGTTATTTTAGGGTTTTCAATTTTAAACTATTAACAATATTCTGATCTTCAAGTAAATAACTTATAGAACAGAAGTAGTTATTTTAGGGTTTTCAATTTTAAACTATTAACAAAATACTGATCTTCATGTAAATAACTTATAGAACAGAAGTAGTTAATTAAGAGTTTTTAATTTTAAACTATTAACAAAATGCAGATCTTCAAGTAAATAACTTATAGAACAAAAGTAGTTATTTTAGGGTTTTCAATTTTAAACTATTAGCAAAATTCTGATCTTCAAGTAAATAACTTAAAGAACTAAAGTATTAGTTAAAAGATTTTGATTTTAAATTGCTACAAAATTCTGTTCTTCAAGTAAATAACTTATAGAACAGAAGTAGTTAATTTAGAGTTTTTAATTTTAAACTATTAACAAAATGCAGATCTTCAAGTAAATAACTTATAGAACAAAAGTAGTTGTTTAGGGTTTTCAATTTTAAACTATTAACAAAATACTGATCTTCATATACTTAACTTATAGAGCAGAAGTAGTTAATTTAGAGTTTTTAATTTTAAACTATTAACAAAATGCAGATCTTCAAGTAAATAACTTATAGAACAGAAGTAGTTAGTTTAGAGTTTTTAATTTTAAACTACTAACAAAATGCAGATCTTCAAGTAAATAACTTATAGAACAAAATTAGTTATTTTAGGGTTTTCAATTTTAAACTATTATAAAATTCTGATCTTCAAGTAAATAACTTAAAGAACTAAAGTATTAGTTAGAAGATTTTGACTTTACATTGCTACAAAATTCTGTTCTTCAAGTAAATAACTTATAGAACAAAAGTAGTTATTTTAGGGTTTTCAATTTTAAACTATTAACAAAATTCTGATCTTCAAGTAAATAACTTAAAGAACTAAAGTATTAGTTAAAAGATTTTGATTTTAAATTGCTACAAAATTCTGTTCTACAAGTAAATAACTTATAGAACTAAAGTAGTTATTTTAGAGTTTTCAATTTTAAACTATTAACAATATTCTGATCTTCAAGTAAATAACTTATAGAACAAAAGTAGTTATTTTAGGGTTTTCAATTTTAAACTATTAACAAAATTCTGATCTTCAAGTAAATAACTTAAGGAACTAAAGTATTAGTTAGAAGATTTTGATTTTAAATTGCTACAAAATTCTGTTCTACAAGTAAATAACTTATAGAACAAAAGTAGTTATTTTAGGGTATTCAATTTTAAACTATAAGAAAATACTGATCTTCATGTAAATAACTAATAGAACAAAAGTAGTTATTTTAGGGTTTTCAATTTTAAACTATTAACAAAATACTGATCTTAAAGTAAATAACTTATAGAACAGAAGTAGTTAATTTCGAGTTTTTAATTTTAAACTATCAAAAAAATGCAGATCTTCAAGTAAATAACTTATAGAACAAAAGTGGTTATTTTAGGGTTTTCAATTTTAAACTATTAACAAAATACTGATCTTCATATACTTAACTTATAGAACAGAAGTAGTTAATTTAGAGTTTTTAATTTTAAACTATTAGCAAAATTCTGATCTTCAAGTAAATAACTTAAAGAACTAAAGTATTAGTTAGAAGATTTTGATTTTACATTGCTACAAAATTCTGTTCTTCAAGTAAATAACTTATAGAACAAAAGTAGTTATTTTAGGGTTTTCAATTTTAAACTATTAACAAAATACTGATCTTCATGTAAATAACTTATAGAACAGAAGTAGTTAATTTAGAGTTTTTAATTTTAAACTATTAACAAAATGCAGATCTTCAAGTAAATAACTTATAGAACAAAAGTAGTTATTTTAGGGTTTTCAATTTTAAACTATTAACAAAATACTGATCTTCATATACTTAACTTATAGAACAGAAGTAGTTAATTTAGAGTTTTTAATTTTAAACTATTAACAATATTCTGATCTTCAAGTAAATAACTTATAGAACAGAAGTAGTTATTTTAGGGTTTTCAATTTTAAACTATTAACAAAATTCTGATCTTCAAGTAAATAACTTAACGAACTAAAGTATTAGTTAGGAGATTTTGATTTTAAATTGCTACAAAATTCTGTTCTACAAGTAAATAACTTATAGAACAAAAGTAGTTATTTTAGAGTTTTCAATTTTAAACTATTAACAATATTCTGATCTTCAAGTAAATAACTTATAGAACAGAAGTAGTTATTTTAGGGTTTTCAATTTTAAACTATTAACAAAATACTGATCTTCATGTAAATAACTTATAGAACAGAAGTAGTTAATTTAGAGTTTTTAATTTTAAACTATTAACAAAATGCAGATCTTCAAGTAAATAACTTATAGAACAGAAGTAGTTAATTTAGAGTTTTTAATTTTAAACTATTAACAAAATGCAGATCTTCAAGTAAATAACTTATAGAACAAAAGTAGTTATTTTAGGGTTTTCAATTTTAAACTATTAACAAAATACTGATCTTCATATACTTAACTTATAGAACAGAAGTAGTTAATTTAGAGTTTTTAATTTTAAACTATTAACAAAATGCAGATCTTCAAGTAAATAACTTATAGAACAAAAGTGGTTATTTTAGGGTTTTCAATTTTAAACTATTAACAAAATACTGATCTTCATATACTTAACTTATAGAACAGAAGTAGTTAATTTAGAGTTTTTAATTTTAAACTATTAGCAAAATTCTGATCTTCAAGTAAATAACTTAAAGAACTAAAGTATTAGTTAGAAGATTTTGATTTTACATTGCTACAAAATTCTGTTCTTCAAGTAAATAACTTATAGAACAAAAGTAGTTATTTTAGGGTTTTCAATTTTAAACTATTAACAAAATACTGATCTTCATGTAAATAACTTATAGAACAGAAGTAGTTAATTTAGAGTTTTTAATTTTAAACTATTAACAAAATGCAGATCTTCAAGTAAATAACTTATAGAACAAAAGTAGTTATTTTAGGGTTTTCAATTTTAAACTATTAACAAAATTCTGATCTTCAAGTAAATAACTTAAGGATCTAAAGTATTAGTTAGGAGATTTTGATTTTAAATTGCTACAAAATTCTGTTCTACAAGTAAATAACTTATAGAACAAAAGTAGCTATTTTAGAGTTTTCAATTTTAAACTATTAACAATATTCTGATCTTCAAGTAAATAACTTATAGAACAGAAGTAGTTATTTTAGGGTTTTCAATTTTAAACTATTAACAAAATACTGATCTTCATGTAAATAACTTATAGAACAGAAGTAGTTAATTAAGAGTTTTTAATTTTAAACTATTAACAAAATGCAGATCTTCAAGTAAATAACTTATAGAACAAAATTAGTTATTTTAGGGTTTTCAATTTTAAACTATTATAAAATTCTGATCTTCAAGTAAATAACTTAAAGAACTAAAGTATTAGTTAGAAGATTTTGACTTTACATTGCTACAATATTCTGATCTTCAAGTAAATAACTTGTGGCGGTCATTACCACAAATTTTATATTTTAAGTTCATTCAATTGTTGCATTTTTATACATGTATGTTAGTAATAAGTTTTATTGTTTATAAATTTAATATTTTTAATCTAGTATTTTTTGGATAAAAAAATGACAACTAATAAAAATAAATAAAGCTACGTCAGTCATATTAAAAAGTCTATTTAATTAATTATAAAAGTAGTAATAAAGAGTCAGATACAAATAGTGGATACAACAAAAAAATAACATCCACAATTGGTGACCAACGACGAAGAAAATAACGCAATTTCTTTTAGTTAAAAAATTTGGAATAATGAATAACTTTATCCACAATATCGAAGCATCAACAATGAATGCAGAAAATGAAGAACCGCAGATTAATGCAGTACGAGTACGTGTACAACCTTTTTGGCGCGAAAACCCAGCACTATGGTTCAAACAGTTACAAGCGCAATTTGAGTTAAGTCGTATCACTGCCGATAGAACAAAATATAATATTCTTGTTTCTAATATGGAGAGTAGTGTTCTTAATCAGGTTAGTGACATAATTGCGAATCCACCTTTAATTGATATGTACGAAACATTAAAAACGCGTTTGCTGGAATGCTATTCTGACTCGGAGCAAAGTCGTTTAAAAAAACTATTAAACAATTTATCAATCGGGAATCGAAAACCATCACATCTGCTAAGAGAAATGCGAGAATTAGCGGGTAATGATTTTGGCAACTCGGCCATCAAATCACTGTGGTTGCAACGACTACCACCACAAATGCAAGCTATATTGTCAATCAGTGATGATAATCTCGACAAATTAGCCAGCATGGCAGACAAAATATCCGATGTTTCAACTACTGATATATTTTCGGTGACATCAACATCTAATAGTACTACAAATAATGACAGATTCGTAAAACAATCTCAGGATATAATCGATCAAATAGCAGCTCTAACTAAACGTGTGGACAACATGTGTCGCATGAGATCTCGTTCACGTTCGCAAAGCAATAGTAAGTACAGGTTTAGATCAAAATCAAATCAAAATCAAAATAATAAAGATATATGTTGGTATCATTCAAATTATGGCGACAAAGCAAAAAAATGTATTCCACCATGCACATTTAAAACCAATTCGGAAAACTAGTTGGCCATTTAGTTTCGGCGGCTACTGATGTGAGCCAACATACCCGCCGTCTTTTTGTTATTGACAAAAATACAAACGTTTCTTTTTTGGTTGATTCTGGAGCCGACGTTTCCGTCATACCAAAATCAATCAGTGGAATCAATTCAATTACCTCATCTTTTAAATTATATGCTGCAAACGGTACAAAAATTTCAACTTATGGAAAAAAACTTTTAAATTTAAATTTAGGCTTACGAAGAAAATTTAGCTACCCTTTTATAGTGGCAGATGTAAATCGAGCTATATTAGGAGCAGATTTTCTTCATGAATTTAACTTAGGTGTAGACCTACGTCGAAAATGTTTGATCGACAATAGCACTACTTTAAGCGTTTCTGGTAAAATAAGTCACGATTATTTTCCAAAGCTTTCAACAATTTGTTGTAATGATACAAATTTTGCATTCACAGAATTGTTGAAGGAATTTAAAAACTTAACGAAAACAACTGATGAACATACAATAGTCCCGCATAACGTTGAACATACTATTACTACAAATGGTCCACCAGTTTTTGCCAAAGCTAGACGATTAGCACCAGAAAAACTTAAAGTAGCTAAATCCGAATTTGAATATATGGTATCCAAAGGGATATGCCGGCCATCAAAAAGTTGTTACGCAAGTCCTTTACATCTTGTTCAAAAGAAAAACGGCGATTGGAGACCATGTGGGGATTACCGTCGCTTGAATTCGATTACCGTACCTGACAGGTACCCGATTCCTCATATACAGGATTTCACACAAAACATTCACGGATCAAAATTTTTTACAACATTAGATTTAGTCAGAGCTTACCATCACATTCCGGTATCGTCTTCAGATATAGAAAAAACAGCAATTATAACTCCATTTGGCCTCTTTGAATTTCCACGTATGGGATTCGGTTTAAGAAACGCCGCCCAAACATTCCAAAGATTCATGCATCGCATTTTGCAAGGGTTAGATTTTTGCTACGTTTATATAGATGATTTATTAATAACTTCAAAATCATTAAAAGAACATCTAAAACACCTCAGAATAATTTTCGAACGCTTGTCCGAATATGGCATTAACATAAATGTTGATAAATGCGTATTTGGTCAAAGCAGGGTTAACTTTTTGGGTCATAACTTATCCGAACACGGTATCGAACCTCTACAACATAAAATTGACGCAATAACAAATTATCCAAAACCGGACACGATTAAAAGTCTCCGAAGATTTTTAGGCATTATAAATTTTTACCGTCGTTTTTTACCCAAAGCAGCAAACGCACAAGCTAAATTAAATGCATTAATAGGTAAAGGCAAAAAGAACGACAAATCAAAAATTGTATGGACAGAAGAATTAGAAGAATCTTTTCAAAATTCAAAAAATCTTCTTACCAGCGCCTCTCTTTTAGCACACCCTGACTCAACAGCAGACTGGTCTATCATGACCGATGCATCTGACATCGCAGTCGGTGCAGTGTTGCAACAAATGTCTGAAAAAGGTTGGAAACCTCTCGCTTTCTTTTCAAAAAAATTTAACCCAGCACAACAAAAATACAGTGTATACGATCGAGAATTACTAGCGATTTATTCCGCGATTAAATATTTTAGACAAATGATAGAGGGACGAAACTTTGTCATATACACCGATCACAAACCACTTACCACAGCATTTCATCAGAATCCAGAAAAGGCATCACCTCGACAACTTCGACACCTCGACTTAATTGGTCAATTTTCTACCAACATCAAATACATTTCAGGTGTAGACAACACTGTTGCTGATGCATTATCGAGAGTCGAAGCTATTTCATTTCCAAACGTTTTTGATTTCAACAAAATGTCGGAAGAACAAGAATCCGATCAAGATTTTCAACGCTTTAAAGATTCAAAATCAATGCAAATTAAAAAGTGTCAGATTCTTGGCTCTACCAACACAATTTTTTGTGACACATCAACAGGTGTCGACAGACCATTTGTACCTTCTTCTTTTAGAAATCAAATTTTTAAACACTTTCACAACATTTCTCATCCAGGTGTCAAGGCCACAACAAAACTCATCCGCACACGTTTTATTTGGCCAGCAATAAACAAAGACTGTCGACATTGGGCACGAACTTGTTTAAGTTGTCAACGATCAAAAATTACAAAACACACACATAGTCCAATAGGATCATTTTTAATACCTAACGAGAGATTTTCAAATGTACACATTGATTTAATAGGTCCAATGCCAAATAGTAATGGTTATTCTTACTGTCTAACGTGTATTGACAGATACACCAGGTGGATGGAAGTGATACCATTAACAAATATTACGGCTGAAACGGTAGCATTTGAATTTTATGCAAATTGGATTGCTCGTTTTGGAGTTCCAACAGAAATTGTAACGGATCAAGGTAGACAATTTGAATCTTTTTTATTTCAAGATTTTACCAAAATTCTTGGAATAAAAAAGGTGAGAACTACACCTTATCATCCCGAATCAAACGGTATTATCGAACGTTTACACAGGACCTTAAAAGCAGCAATAAAAGCATACGAAAATACAAACTGGGTTAGCATTTTACCAACAATTTTGTTAGGAATGCGAACAACAGTAAAAGAAGACTTAGGCGCATCAGTAGCTGAATTAGTGTATGGATGCACACTAAAGCTACCAGGCGAATTTTTTCAAGAACACAATTCAAAATATTTAAACAATCAAAGCGAATTCATTCAAAATTTAAAAACCCAATTTCAAAACATTCAACCTGTACCTACAAAGTGTCACACTCCAAAAAAAGTATTTATTTTTAAAGAATTATCCGATTGTTCACATGTCTTAGTTAGAGTTGACTCCGTAAAAAAACCACTACAACAACCGTATGTTGGTCCATATCGCGTATTAAAACGTTCGGAAAAAACTTTCCTACTCGATGTTGGTGGAACCAAGAAAATCATTTCAATCGATAGGTTAAAACCATGTTTTATTGAGGCGGAAAAAGAAACAATTTCACCCAAAACGACTATTAAAAGTAACAATGATAATAACAGTGCGACTCAGGACAACACTTCCAACATTATTACTACACGTTCTGGAAGAAAAGTTACTTTTGCAAAAAATGTCGTGCAAGACATACATCGGTAACGTTATCACTGGTGATGGGGTACTGTGGCGGTCATTACCACAAATTTTATATTTTAAGTTCATTCAATTGTTGCATTTTTATACATGTATGTTAGTAATAAGTTTTATTGTTTATAAATTTAATATTTTTAATCTAGTATTTTTTGGATAAAAAAATGACAACTAATAAAAATAAATAAAGCTACGTCAGTCATATTAAAAAGTCTATTTAATTAATTATAAAAGTAGTAATAAAGAGTCAGATACAAATAGTGGATACAACAAAAAAATAACATCCACAAACTTATAGAACAAAAGTAGTTATTTTAGGGTTTTCAATTTTAAACTATTAACAAAATTCTGATCTTCAAGTAAATAACTTAAGGAACTAAAGTATTTGTTAGAAGATTTTGATTTTAAATTGCTACAAAATTCTGTTCTACAAGTAAATAACTTATAGAACAAAAGTAGTTATTTTAGGGTTTTCAATTTTAAACTATTAACAAAATACTGATCTTCATGTAAATAACTAATAGAACAAAAGTAGTTATTTTAGGGTTTTCAATTTTAAACTATTAACAAAATACTGATCTTCAAGTAAATAACTTATAGAACAGAAGTAGTTAATTTAGAGTTTTTAATTTTAAACTATTAACAAAATGCAGATCTTCAAGTAAATAACTTATAGAACAAAAGTAGTTATTTTAGGGTTTTCAATTTTAAACTATTAACAAAATACTGATCTTCATATACTTAACTTATAGAACAGAAGTAGTTAATTTAGAGTTTTTAATTTTAAACTATTAACAAAATGCAGATCTTCAAGTAAATAACTTATAGAACAAAAGTGGTTATTTTAGGGTTTTCAATTTTAAACTATTAACAAAATACTGATCTTCATATACTTAACTTATAGAACAGAAGTAGTTAATTTAGAGTTTTTAATTTTAAACTATTAGCAAAATTCTGATCTTCAAGTAAATAACTTAAAGAACTAAAGTATTAGTTAGAAGATTTTGATTTTACATTGCTACAAAATTCTGTTCTTCAAGTAAATAACTTATAGAACAAAAGTAGTTATTTTAGGGTTTTCAATTTTAAACTATTAACAAAATACTGATCTTCATGTAAATAACTTATAAAACAGAAGTAGTTAATTTAGAGTTTTTAATTTTAAACTATTAACAAAATGCAGATCTTCAAGTAAATAACTTATAGAACAAAAGTAGTTATTTTAGGGTTTTCAATTTTAAACTATTAACAATATTCTGATCTTCAAGAAAATAACTTATAGAACAGAAGTAGTTATTTAAGGGTTTTCAATTTTAAACTATTAACAAAATACTGATCTTCATGTAAATAACTTATAGAACAGAAGTAGTTAATTAAGAGTTTTTAATTTTAAACTATTAACAAAATGCAGATCTTCAAGTAAATAACTTATAGAACAAAAGTAGTTATTTTAGGGTTTTCAATTTTAAACTATTAGCAAAATTCTGATCTTCAAGTAAATAACTTAAAGAACTAAAGTATTAGTTAAAAGATTTTGATTTTAAATTGCTACAAAATTCTGTTCTTCAAGTAAATAACTTATAGAACAGAAGTAGTTAATTTAGAGTTTTTAATTTTAAACTATTAACAAAATGCAGATCTTCAAGTAAATAACTTATAGAACAAAAGTAGTTGTTTAGGTTTTTCAATTTTAAACTATTAACAAAATACTGATCTTCATATACTTAACTTATAGAACAGAAGTAGTTAATTTAGAGTTTTTAATTTTAAACTATTAACAAAATGCAGATCTTCAAGTAAATAACTTATAGAACAGAAGTAGTTAGTTTAGAGTTTTTAATTTTAAACTACTAACAAAATGCAGATCTTCAAGTAAATAACTTATAGAACAAAATTAGTTATTTTAGGGTTTTCAATTTTAAACTATTATAAAATTCTGATCTACAAGTAAATAACTTAAAGAACTAAAGTATTAGTTAGAAGATTTTGACTTTACATTGCTACAAAATTCTGTTCTTCAAGTAAATAACTTATAGAACAAAAGTAGTTATTTTAGGGTTTTCAATTTTAAACTATTAACAAAATTCTGATCTTCAAGTAAATAACTTAAAGAACTAAAGTATTAGTTAGAAGATTTTGATTTTAAATTGCTACAAAATTCTGTTCTACAAGTAAATAACTTATAGAACTAAAGTAGTTATTTTAGAGTTTTCAATTTTAAACTATTAACAATATTCTGATCTTCAAGTAAATAACTTATAGAACAAAAGTAGTTATTTTAGGGTTTTCAATTTTAAACTATTAACAAAATTCTGATCTTCAAGTAAATAACTTAAGGAACTAAAGTATTAGTTAGAAGATTTTGATTTTAAATTGCTACAAAATTCTGTTCTACAAGTAAATAACTTATAGAACAAAAGTAGTTATTTTAGGGTATTCAATTTTAAACTATTAACAAAATACTGATCTTCATGTAAATAACTAATAGAACAAAAGTAGTTATTTTAGGGTTTTCAATTTTAAACTATTAACAAAATACTGATCTTAAAGTAAATAACTTATAGAACAGAAGTAGTTAATTTCGAGTTTTTAATTTTAAACTATCAACAAAATGCAGATCTTCAAGTAAATAACTTATAGAACAAAAGTAGTTATTTTAGGGTTTTCAATTTTAAACTATTAACAAAATACTGATCTTCATATACTTAACTTATAGAACAGAAGTAGTTAATTTAGAGTTTTTAATTTTAAACTATTAACAAAATGCAGATCTTCAAGTAAATAACTTATAGAACAAAAGTGGTTATTTTAGGGTTTTCAATTTTAAACTATTAACAAAATACTGATCTTCATATACTTAACTTATAGAACAGAAGTAGTTAATTTAGAGTTTTTAATTTTAAACTATTAGCAAAATTCTGATCTTCAAGTAAATAACTTAAAGAACTAAAGTATTAGTTAGAAGATTTTGATTTTACATTGCTACAAAATTCTGTTCTTCAAGTAAATAACTTATAGAACAAAAGTAGTTATTTTAGGGTTTTCAATTTTAAACTATTAACAAAATTCTGATCTTCAAGTAAATAACTTAACGAACTAAAGTATTAGTTAGGAGATTTTGATTTTAAATTGCTACAAAATTCTGTTTTACAAGTAAATAACTTATAGAACAAAAGTAGTTATTTTAGAGTTTTCAATTTTAAACTATTAACAATATTCTGATCTTCAAGTAAATAACTTATAGAACAGAAGTAGTTATTTTAGGGTTTTCAATTTTAAACTATTAACAAAATACTGATCTTCATGTAAATAACTTATAGAACAGAAGTAGTTAATTTAGAGTTTTTAATTTTAAACTATTAACAAAATGCAGATCTTCAAGTAAATAACTTATAGAACAAAAGTAGTTATTTTAGGGTTTTTAATTTTAAACTATTAACAATATTCTGATCTTCAAGTAAATAACTTATAGAACAGAAGTAGTTATTTTAGGGTTTTCAATTTTAAACTATTAACAAAATACTGATCTTCATGTAAATAACTTATAGAACAGAAGTAGTTAATTAAGAGTTTTTAATTTTAAACTATTAACAAAATGCAGATCTTCAAGTAAATAACTTATAGAACAAAAGTAGTTATTTTAGGGTTTTCAATTTTAAACTATTAGCAAAATTCTGATCTTCAAGTAAATAACTTAAAGAACTAAAGTATTAGTTAAAAGATTTTGATTTTAAATTGCTACAAAATTCTGTTCTTCAAGTAAATAACTTATAGAACAGAAGTAGTTAATTTAGAGTTTTTAATTTTAAACTATTAACAAAATGCAGATCTTCAAGTAAATAACTTATAGAACAAAAGTAGTTATTTTAGGGTTTTCAATTTTAAACTATTAACAAAATACTGATCTTCAAGTAAATAACTTATTGAACAGAAGTAGTTAATTTAGAGTTTTTAATTTTAAACTATTAACAAAATGCAGATCTTCAAGTAAATAACTTATAGAACAAAAGTAGTTATTTTAGGGTTTTCAATTTTAAACTATTAGCAAAATTCTGCTCTTCAAGTAAATAACTTAAAGAACTAAAGTATTAGTTAGAAGATTTTGATTTTACATTGCTACAAAATTCTGTTCTTCAAGTAAATAACTTATAGAACAAAAGTAGTTATTTTAGGGTTTTCAATTTTAAACTATTATCAAAATTCTGATCTTCAAGTAAATAACTTAAGGAACTAAAGTATTAGTTAGAAGATTTTGATTTTAAATTGCTACAAAATTCTGTTCTACAAGTAAATAACTTATAGAACAAAAGTAGTTATTTTAGAGTTTTCTATTTTAAACTATTAACAATATTCTGATCTTCATGTATATAACTTATAGAACAGAAGTAGTTATTTTAGGGTTTTCAATTTTAAACTATTAACAAAATACTGATCTTCATGTAAATAACTTATAGAACAGAAGTAGTTAATTTAGAGTTTTTAATTTTAAACTATTAACAAAATGCAGATCTTCAAGTAAATAACTTATAGAACAAAAGTAGTTATTTTAGGGTTTTCAATTTTAAACTATTAGCAAAATTCTGATCTTCAAGTAAATAACTTAAAGAACTAAAGTATTAGTTAGAAGATTTTGATTTTACATTGCTACAAAATTCTGTTCTTCAAGTAAATAACTTATAGAACAAAAGTAGTTATTTTAAAGTTTTCAATTTTAAACTATTAACAATATTCTGATCTTCAAGTAAATAACTTATAGAACAGAAGTAGTTAATTTAGAGTTTTTAATTTTAAACTATTAACAAAATGCAGATCTTCAAGTAAATAACTTATAGAACAAAAGTAGTTAACTTAGAGTTTTTAATTTTAAACTATTAACAAAATTCTGTTCTTCAAGTAAATAACTTATAGAACAAAAGTAGTTATTTTAGAGTTTTCAATTTTAAACTATTAACAAAATTCTGATCTTCAAGTAAATAACTTATAGAACAGAAGTAGTTAATTTAGAGTTTTTAATTTTAAACTACTAACAAAATGCAGATCTTCAAGCAAATAACTTATAGAACAAAATTAGTTATTTTAGGGTTTTCAATTTTTAACTATTAACAAAATTCTGATCTTCAAGTAAATAACTTAAGGAACTAAAGTATTAGTTAGAAGATTTTGATTTTAAATTGCTACAAAATTCTGTTCTACAAGTAAATAACATATAGAACTAAAGTAGTTATTTTAGAGTTTTCAATTTTAAACTATTAACAATATTCTGATCTTCAAGTAAATAACTTATAGAACAAAAGTAGTTATTTTAGGGTTTTTAATTTTAAACTATTAACAAAATTCTGATCTTCGAGTAAATAACTTAAGGAACTAAAGTATTAGTTAGAAGATTTTGATTTTAAATTGCTACAAAATTCTGTTCTACAAGTAAATAACTTATAGAACAAAAGTAGTTATTTTAGGGTTTTCAATTTTAAACTATTAACTAAATACTGATCTTCATGTAAATAACTTATAGAACAAAAGTAGTTATTTTAGGGTTTTCAATTTTAAACTATTAACAAAATTCTGATCTTCAAGTAAATAACTTAAGGAACTAAAGTATTAGTTAGAAGATTTTGATTTTAAATTGCTACAAAATTCTGTTCTACAAGTAAATAACATATAGAACTAAAGTAGTTATTTTAGAGTTTTCAATTTTAAACTATTAACAATATTCTGATCTTCAAGTAAATAACTTATAGAACAAAATTAGTTATTTTAGGGTTTTCAATTTTAAACTATTATAAAATTCTGATCTTCAAGTAAATAACTTAAAGAACTAAAGTATTAGTTAGAAGATTTTGACTTTACATTGCTACAAAATTCTGTTCTTCAAGTAAATAACTTATAGAACAAAAGTAGTTATTTTAGGGTTTTCAATTTTAAACTATTAACAAAATTCTGATTTTCAAGTAAATAACTTAAGGAACTAAAGTATTAGTTAGAAGATTTTGATTTTAAATTGCTACAAAATTCTGTTCTACAAGTAAATAACTTATAGAACTAAATAGTTATTTTAGGGTTTTCAATTTTAAACTATTAACAAAATTCTGATCTTCAAGTAAATAACTTAAGGAACTTAAGTATTAGTTAGAAGATTTTGATTTTAAATTGCTACAAAATTCTGTTCTACAAGTAAATAACTTATAGAACAAAAGTAGTTATTTTAGGGTTTTCAATTTTAAACTATTAACAAAATACTGATCTTCATGTAAATAACTAATAGAACAAAAGTAGTTATTTTAGGGTTTTCAATTTTAAACTATTAACAAAATACTGATCTTCAAGTAAATAACTTATAGAACAGAAGTAGTTAATTTAGAGTTTTTAATTTTAAACTATTAACAAAATGCAGATCTTCAAGTAAATAACTTATAGAACAAAAGTAGTTATTTTAGGGTTTTCAATTTTAAACTATTAACAAAATACTGATCTTCATATACTTAACTTATAGAACAGAAGTAGTTAATTTAGAGTTTTTAATTTTTAACTATTAACAAAATGCAGATCTTCAAGTAAATAACTTATAGAACAAAAGTGGTTATTTTAGGGTTTTCAATTTTAAACTATTAACAAAATACTGATCTTCATATACTTAACTTATAGAACAGAAGTAGTTAATTTAGAGTTTTTAATTTTAAACTATTAGCAAAATTCTGATCTTCAAGTAAATAACTTAAAGAACTAAAGTATTAGTTAGAAGATTTTGATTTTACATTGCTACAAAATTCTGTTCTTCAAGTAAATAACTTATAGAACAAAAGTAGTTATTTTAGGGTTTTCAATTTTAAACTATTAACAAAATACTGATCTTCATGTAAATAACTTATAGAACAGAAGTAGTTAATTTAGAGTTTTTAATTTTAAACTATTAACAATATGCAGATCTTCAAGTAAATAACTTATAGAACAAAAGTAGTTATTTTAGGGTTTTCAATTTTAAACTATTAACAAAATTCTGATCTTCAAGTAAATAACTTAAGGATCTAAAGTATTAGTTAGGAGATTTTGATTTTAAATTGCTACAAAATTCTGTTCTACAAGTAAATAACTTATAGAACAAAAGTAGCTATTTTAGAGTTTTCAATTTTAAACTATTAACAATATTCTGATCTTCAAGTAAATAACTTATAGAACAGAAGTAGTTATTTTAGGGTTTTCAATTTTAAACTATTAACAAAATACTGATCTTCATGTAAATAACTTATAGAACAGAAGTAGTTAATTAAGAGTTTTTAATTTTAAACTATTAACAAAATGCAGATCTTCAAGTAAATAACTTATAGAACAAAATTAGTTATTTTAGGGTTTTCAATTTTAAACTATTATAAAATTCTGATCTTCAAGGAAATAACTTAAAGAACTAAAGTATTAGTTAGAAGATTTTGACTTTACATTGCTACAAAATTCTGTTCTTCAAGTAAATAACTTATAGAACAAAAGTAGTTATTTTAGGGTTTTCAATTTTAAACTATTAACAAAATTCTGATCTTCAAGTAAATAACTTAAGGAACTAAAGTATTAGTTAGAAGATTTTGATTTTAAATTGCTACAAAATTCTGTTCTACAAGTAAATAACTTATAGAACTGAATAGTTATTTTAGAGTTTTCAATTTTAAACTATTAACAATATTCTGATCTTCAAGTAAATAACTTATAGAACAAAAGTAGTTATTTTAGGGTTTTCAATTTTAAACTATTAACAAAATTCTGATCTTCAAGTAAATAACTTAAGGAACTAAAGTATTTGTTAGAAGATTTTGATTTTAAATTGCTACAAAATTCTGTTCTACAAGTAAATAACTTATAGAACAAAAGTAGTTATTTTAGGGTTTTCAATTTTAAACTATTAACAAAATACTGATCTTCATGTAAATAACTAATAGAACAAAAGTAGTTATTTTAGGGTTTTCAATTTTAAACTATTAACAAAATACTGATCTTCAAGTAAATAACTTATAGAACAGAAGTAGTTAATTTAGAGTTTTTAATTTTAAACTATTAACAAAATGCAGATCTTCAAGTAAATAACTTATAGAACAAAAGTAGTTATTTTAGGGTTTTCAATTTTAAACTATTAACAAAATACTGATCTTCATATACTTAACTTATAGAACAGAAGTAGTTAATTTAGAGTTTTTAATTTTAAACTATTAACAAAATGCAGATCTTCAAGTAAATAACTTATAGAACAAAAGTGGTTATTTTAGGGTTTTCAATTTTAAACTTTTAACAAAATACTGATCTTCATATACTTAACTTATAGAACAGAAGTAGTTAATTTAGAGTTTTTAATTTTAAACTATTAGCAAAATTCTGATCTTCAAGTAAATAACTTAAAGAACTAAAGTATTAGTTAGAAGATTTTGATTTTACATTGCTACAAAATTCTGTTCTTCAAGTAAATAACTTATAGAACAAAAGTAGTTATTTTAGGGTTTTCAATTTTAAACTATTAACAAAATACTGATCTTCATGTAAATAACTTATAGAACAGAAGTAGTTAATTTAGAGTTTTTAATTTTAAACTATTAACAAAATGCAGATCTTCAAGTAAATAACTTATAGAACAAAAGTAGTTATTTTAGGGTTTTCAATTTTAAACTATTAACAAAATTCTGATCTTCAAGTAAATAACTTAAGGAACTAAAGTATTAGTTAGGAGATTTTGATTTTAAATTGCTACAAAATTCTGTTCTACAAGTAAATAACTTATAGAACAAAAGTAGCTATTTTAGAGTTTTCAATTTTAAACTATTAACAATATTCTGATCTTCAAGTAAATAACTTATAGAACAGAAGTAGTTATTTTAGGGTTTTCAATTTTAAACTATTAACAAAATACTGATCTTCATGTAAATAACTTATAGAACAGAAGTAGTTAATTAAGAGTTTTTAATTTTATACTATTAACAAAATGCAGATCTTCAAGTAAATAACTTATAGAACAAAATTAGTTATTTTAGGGTTTTCAATTTTAAACTATTATAAAATTCTGATCTTCAAGTAAATAACTTAAAGAACTAAAGTATTAGTTAGAAGATTTTGACTTTACATTGCTACAAAATTCTGTTCTTCAAGTAAATAACTTATAGAACAGAAGTAGTTAATTTAGAGTTTTTAATTTTAAACTATTTACAAAATGCAGATCTTCAAGTAAATAACTTATAGAACAAAAGTAGTTATTTTAGGGTTTTCAATTTTAAACTATTAGCAAAATACTGATCTTCATATACCTAACTTATAGAACGGAAGTAGTTAATTTAGAGTTTTTAATTTTAAACTATTAGCAAAATTCTGATCTTCAAGTAAATAACTTAAAGAACTTAAGTATTAGTTAGAAGATTTTGATTTTACATTGCTACAAAATTCTGTTCTTCAAGTAAATAACTTATAGAACAAAAGTAGTTATTTTAGGGTTTTCAATTTTAAACTATTAACAAAATACTGATCTTCATGTAAATAACTTATAGAACAGAAGTAGTTAATTTAGAGTTTTTAATTTTAAACTATTAACAAAATGCAGATCTTCAAGTAAATAACTTATAGAACAAAAGTAGTTATTTTAGGGTTTTCAATTTTAAACTATTAACAAAATGCAGATCTTCAAGTAAATAACTTATAGAACAGAAGTAGTTAATTTAGAGTTTTTAATTTTAAACTACTAACAAAATGCAGATCTTCAAGTAAATAACTTATAGAACAAAATTAGTTATTTTAGGGTTTTCAATTTTAAACTTTTAACAAAATGCAGATCTTCAAGTAAATAACTTATAGAACAAAAGTAGTTATTTTAGGGTTTTCAATTTTAAACTATTAGCAAAATTCTGATCTTCAAGTAAATAACTTAAAGAACTAAAGTATTAGTTAAAAGATTTTGATTTTAAATTGCTACAAAATTCTGTTCTTTAAGTAAATAACTTATAGAACAGAAGTAGTTAATTTAGAGTTTTTAATTTTAAACTACTAACAAAATGCAGATCTTCAAGTAAATAACTTATAGAACAAAATTAGTTATTTTAGGGTTTTCAATTTTAAACTATTATAAAATTCTGATCTTCAAGTAAATAACTTATAGAACAAAAGTAGTTATTTTAGGGTTTTCAATTTTAAACTATTAACAAAATTCTGATCTTCAAGTAAATAACTTAAGGAACTAAAGTATTAGTTAGGAGATTTTGATTTTAAATTGCTACAAAATTCTGTTCTACAAGTAAATAACTTATAGAACAAAAGTAGCTATTTTAGAGTTTTCAATTTTAAACTATTAACAATATTCTGATCTTCAAGTAAATAACTTATAGAACAGAAGTAGTTATTTTAGGGTTTTCAATTTTAAACTATTAACAAAATACTGATCTTCATGTAAATAACTTATAGAACAGAAGTAGTTAATTAAGAGTTTTTAATTTTATACTATTAACAAAATGCAGATCTTCAAGTAAATAACTTATAGAACAAAATTAGTTATTTTAGGGTTTTCAATTTTAAACTATTATAAAATTCTGATCTTCAAGTAAATAACTTAAAGAACTAAAGTATTAGTTAGAAGATTTTGACTTTACATTGCTACAAAATTCTGTTCTTCAAGTAAATAACTTATAGAACAGAAGTAGTTAATTTAGAGTTTTTAATTTTAAACTATTTACAAAATGCAGATCTTCAAGTAAATAACTTATAGAACAAAAGTAGTTATTTTAGGGTTTTCAATTTTAAACTATTAGCAAAATACTGATCTTCATATACCTAACTTATAGAACGGAAGTAGTTAATTTAGAGTTTTTAATTTTAAACTATTAGCAAAATTCTGATCTTCAAGTAAATAACTTAAAGAACTTAAGTATTAGTTAGAAGATTTTGATTTTACATTGCTACAAAATTCTGTTCTTCAAGTAAATAACTTATAGAACAAAAGTAGTTATTTTAGGGTTTTCAATTTTAAACTATTAACAAAATACTGATCTTCATGTAAATAACTTATAGAACAGAAGTAGTTAATTTAGAGTTTTTAATTTTAAACTATTAACAAAATGCAGATCTTCAAGTAAATAACTTATAGAACAAAAGTAGTTATTTTAGGGTTTTCAATTTTAAACTATTAACAAAATGCAGATCTTCAAGTAAATAACTTATAGAACAGAAGTAGTTAATTTAGAGTTTTTAATTTTAAACTACTAACAAAATGCAGATCTTCAAGTAAATAACTTATAGAACAAAATTAGTTATTTTAGGGTTTTCAATTTTAAACTTTTAACAAAATGCAGATCTTCAAGTAAATAACTTATAGAACAAAAGTAGTTATTTTAGGGTTTTCAATTTTAAACTATTAGCAAAATTCTGATCTTCAAGTAAATAACTTAAAGAACTAAAGTATTAGTTAAAAGATTTTGATTTTAAATTGCTACAAAATTCTGTTCTTTAAGTAAATAACTTATAGAACAGAAGTAGTTAATTTAGAGTTTTTAATTTTAAACTACTAACAAAATGCAGATCTTCAAGTAAATAACTTATAGAACAAAATTAGTTATTTTAGGGTTTTCAATTTTAAACTATTATAAAATTCTGATCTTCAAGTAAATAACTTATAGAACAAAAGTAGTTATTTTAGGGTTTTCAATTTTAAACTATTAACAAAATTCTGATCTTCAAGTAAATAACTTAAAGAACTAAAGTATTAGTTAGAAGATTTTGATTTTAAATTGCTACAAAATTCTGTTCTACAAGTAAATAACTTATAGAACTAAAGTAGTTATTTTAGAGTTTTCAATTTTAAACTATTAACAATATTCTGATCTTCAAGTAAATAACTTATAGAACAAAAGTAGTTATTTTAGGGTTTTCAATTTTAAACTATTAACAAAATTCTGATCTTCAAGTAAATAACTTAAGGAACTAAAGTATTAGTTAGAAGATTTTGATTTTAAATTGCTACAAAATTCTGTTCTACAAGTAAATAACTTATAGAACAAAAGTAGTTATTTTAGGGTATTCAATTTTAAACTATTAACAAAATACTGATCTTCATGTAAATAACTAATAGAACAAAAGTAGTTATTTTAGGGTTTTCAATTTTAAACTATTAACAAAATACTGATCTTAAAGTAAATAACTTATAGAACAGAAGTAGTTAATTTAGAGTTTTTAATTTTAAACTATCAACAAAATGCAGATCTTCAAGTAAATAACTTATAGAACAAAAGTAGTTATTTTAGGGTTTTCAATTTTAAACTATTAACAAAATACTGATCTTCATATACTTAACTTATAGAACAGAAGTAGTTAATTTAGAGTTTTTAATTTTAAACTATTAACAAAATGCAGATCTTCAAGTAAATAACTTATAGAACAAAAGTGGTTATTTTAGGGTTTTCAATTTTAAACTATTAACAAAATACTGATCTTCATATACTTAACTTATAGAACAGAAGTAGTTAATTTAGAGTTTTTAATTTTAAACTATTAGCAAAATTCTGATCTTCAAGTAAATAACTTAAAGAACTAAAGTATTAGTTAGAAGATTTTGATTTTACATTGCTACAAAATTCTGTTCTTCAAGTAAATAACTTATAGAACAAAAGTAGTTATTTTAGGGTTTTCAATTTTAAACTATTAACAAAATACTGATCTTCATGTAAATAACTTATAGAACAGAAGTAGTTAATTTAGAGTTTTTAATTTTAAACTATTAACAAAATGCAGATCTTCAAGTAAATAACTTATAGAACAAAAGTAGTTATTTTAGGGTTTTCAATTTTAAACTATTAACAAAATTCTGATCTTCAAGTAAATAACTTAACGAACTAAAGTATTAGTTAGGAGATTTTGATTTTAAATTGCTACAAAATTCTGTTCTACAAGTAAATAACTTATAGAACAAAAGTAGTTATTTTAGAGTTTTCAATTTTAAACTATTAACAATATTCTGATCTTCAAGTAAATAACTTATAGAACAGAAGTAGTTATTTTAGGGTTTTCAATTTTAAACTATTAACAAAATACTGATCTTCATGTAAATAACTTATAGAACAGAAGTAGTTAATTAAGAGTTTTTAATTTTAAACTATTAACAAAATGCAGATCTTCAAGTAAATAACTTATAGAACAAAAGTAGTTATTTTAGGGTTTTCAATTTTAAACTATTAGCAAAATTCTGATCTTCAAGTAAATAACTTAAAGAACTAAAGTATTAGTTAAAAGATTTTGATTTTAAATTGCTACAAAATTCTGTTCTTCAAGTAAATAACTTATAAAACAGAAGTAGTTAATTTAGAGTTTTTAATTTTAAACTATTAACAAAATGCAGATCATCAAGTAAATAACTTATAGAACAAAAGTAGTTATTTTAGGGTTTTCAATTTTAAACTATTAACAAAATACTGATCTTCATATACTTAACTTATAGAACAGAAGTAGTTAATTTAGAGTTTTTAATTTTAAACTATTAACAAAATGCAGATCTACAAGTAAATAACTTATAGAACAAAAGTAGTTATTTTAGGGTTTTCAATTTTAAACTATTAACAAAATTCTGATCTTCAAGTAAATAACTTAACGAACTAAAGTATTAGTTAGGAGATTTTGATTTTAAATTGCTACAAAATTCTGTTCTACAAGTAAATAACTAATAGAACAAAAGTAGTTATTTTAGAGTTTTCAATTTTAAACTATTAACAATATTCTGATCTTCAAGTAAATAACTTATAGAACAGAAGTAGTTATTTTAGGGTTTTCAATTTTAAACTATTAACAAAATTCTGATCTTCAAGTAAATAACTTAAAGAACTAAAGTATTAGTTAGAAGATTATGATTTTAAATTGCTACAAAATTCTGTTCCACAAGTAAATAACTTATAGAACTAAAGTAGTTATTTTAGAGTTTTCAATTTTAAACTATTAACAATATTCTGATCTTCAAGTAAATAACTTATAGAACAAAAGTAGTTATTTTAGGGTTTTCAATTTTAAACTATTAACAAAATTCTGATCTTCAAGTAAATAACTTAAGGAACTAAAGTATTAGTTAGAAGATTTTGATTTTAAATTGCTACAAAATTCTGTTCTACAAGTAAATAACTTATAGAACAAAAGTAGTTATTTTAGGGTATTCAATTTTAAACTATTAACAAAATACTGATCTTCATGTAAATAACTAATAGAACAAAAGTAGTTATTTTAGGGTTTTCAATTTTAAACTATTAACAAAATACTGATCTTAAAGTAAATAACTTATAGAACAGAAGTAGTTAATTTAGAGTTTTTAATTTTAAACTATCAACAAAATGCAGATCTTCAAGTAAATAACTTATAGAACAAAAGTAGTTATTTTAGGGTTTTCAATTTTAAACTATTAACAAAATACTGATCTTCATATACTTAACTTATAGAACAGAAGTAGTTAATTTAGAGTTTTTAATTTTAAACTATTAACAAAATGCAGATCTTCAAGTAAATAACTTATAGAACAAAAGTGGTTATTTTAGGGTTTTCAATTTTAAACTATTAACAAAATACTGATCTTCATATACTTAACTTATAGAACAGAAGTAGTTAATTTAGAGTTTTTAATTTTAAACTATTAGCAAAATTCTGATCTTCAAGTAAATAACTTAAAGAACTAAAGTATTAGTTAGAAGATTTTGATTTTACATTGCTACAAAATTCTGTTCTTCAAGTAAATAACTTATAGAACAAAAGTAGTTATTTTAGGGTTTTCAATTTTAAACTATTAACAAAATACTGATCTTCATGTAAATAACTTATAGAACAGAAGTAGTTAATTTAGAGTTTTTAATTTTAAACTATTAACAAAATGCAGATCTTCAAGTAAATAACTTATAGAACAAAAGTAGTTATTTTAGGGTTTTCAATTTTAAACTATTAACAAAATTCTGATCTTCAAGTAAATAACTTAACGAACTAAAGTATTAGTTAGGAGATTTTGATTTTAAATTGCTACAAAATTCTGTTCTACAAGTAAATAACTTATAGAACAAAAGTAGTTATTTTAGAGTTTTCAATTTTAAACTATTAACAATATTCTGATCTTCAAGTAAATAACTTATAGAACAGAAGTAGTTATTTTAGGGTTTTCAATTTTAAACTATTAACAAAATACTGATCTTCATGTAAATAACTTATAGAACAGAAGTAGTTAATTAAGAGTTTTTAATTTTAAACTATTAACAAAATGCAGATCTTCAAGTAAATAACTTATAGAACAAAAGTAGTTATTTTAGGGTTTTCAATTTTAAACTATTAGCAAAATTCTGATCTTCAAGTAAATAACTTAAAGAACTAAAGTATTAGTTAAAAGATTTTGATTTTAAATTGCTACAAAATTCTGTTCTTCAAGTAAATAACTTATAAAACAGAAGTAGTTAATTTAGAGTTTTTAATTTTAAACTATTAACAAAATGCAGATCTTCAAGTAAATAACTTATAGAACAAAAGTAGTTATTTTAGGGTTTTCAATTTTAAACTATTAACAAAATACTGATCTTCATATACTTAACTTATAGAACAGAAGTAGTTAATTTAGAGTTTTTAATTTTAAACTATTAACAAAATGCAGATCTTCAAGTAAATAACTTATAGAACAAAAGTAGTTATTTTAGGGTTTTCAATTTTAAACTATTAGCAAAATTCTGCTCTTCAAGTAAATAACTTAAAGAACTAAAGTATTAGTTAGAAGATTTTGATTTTACATTGCTACAAAATTCTGTTCTTCAAGTAAATAACTTATAGAACAAAAGTAGTTATTTGAGGGTTTTCAATTTTAAACTATTAACAAAATTCTGATCTTCAAGTAAATAACTTAAGGAACTAAAGTATTAGTTAGAAGATTTTGATTTTAAATTGCTACAAAATTCTGTTCTACAAGTAAATAACTTATAGAACAAAAGTAGTTATTTTAGAGTTTTCTATTTTAAACTATTAACAATATTCTGATCTTCATGTATATAACTTATAGAACAGAAGTAGTTATTTTAGGGTTTTCAATTTTAAACTATTAACAAAATACTGATCTTCATGTAAATAACTTATAGAACAGAAGTAGTTAATTTAGAGTTTTTAATTTTAAACTATTAACAAAATGCAGATCTTCAAGTAAATAACTTATAGAACAAAAGTAGTTATTTTAGGGTTTTCAATTTTAAACTATTAGCAAAATTCTGATCTTCAAGTGAATAACTTAAAGAACTAAAGTATTAGTTAGAAGATTTTGATTTTACATTGCTACAAAATTCTGTTCTTCAAGTAAATAACTTATAGAACAAAAATAGTTATTTTAGAGTTTTCAATTTTAAACTATTAACAATATTCTGATCTTCAAGTAAATAACTTATAGAACAGAAGTAGTTAATTTAGAGTTTTTAATTTTAAACTATTAACAAAATGCAGATCTTCAAGTAAATAACTTATAGAACAAAAGTAGTTAACTTAGAGTTTTTAATTTTAAACTATTAACAAAATTCTGTTCTTCAAGTAAATAACTTATAGAACAAAAGTAGTTATTTTAGAGTTTTCAATTTTAAACTATTAACAAAATTCTGATCTTCAAGTAAATAACTTATAGAACAGAAGTAGTTAATTTAGAGTTTTTAATTTTAAACTACTAACAAAATGCAGATCTTCAAGCAAATAACTTATAGAACAAAATTAGTTATTTTAGGGTTTTCAATTTTTAACTATTAACAAAATTCTGATCTTCAAGTAAATAACTTAAGGAACTAAAGTATTAGTTAGAAGATTTTGATTTTAAATTGCTACAAAATTCTGTTCTTCAAGTAAATAACTTATAGAACAGAAGTAGTTAATTTAGAGTTTTTAATTTTAAACTATTAACAAAATGCAGATCTTCAAGTAAATAACTTATAGAACAAAAGTAGTTGTTTAGGGTTTTCAATTTTAAACTATTAACAAAATACTGATCTTGATATACTTAACTTATAGAACAGAAGTAGTTAATTTAGAGTTTTTAATTTTAAACTATTAACAAAATGCAGATCTTCAAGTAAATAACTTATAGAACAGAAGTAGTTAATTTAGAGTTTTTAATTTTAAACTACTAACAAAATGCAGATCTTCAAGTAAATAACTTATAGAACAAAATTAGTTATTTTAGGGTTTTCAATTTTAAACTATTATAAAATTCTGATCTTCAAGTAAATAACTTAAAGAACTAAAGTATTAGTTAGAAGATTTTGACTTTACATTGCTACAAAATTCTGTTCTTCAAGTAAATAACTTATAGAACAAAAGTAGTTATTTTAGGGTTTTCAATTTTAAACTATTAACAAAATTCTGATCTTCAAGTAAATAACTTAAAGAACTAAAGTATTAGTTAGAAGATTTTGATTTTAAATTGCTACAAAATTCTGTTCTACAAGTAAATAACTTATAGAACTAAAGTAGTTATTTTAGAGTTTTCAATTTTAAACTATTAACAATATTCTGATCTTCAAGTAAATAACTTATAGAACAAAAGTAGTTATTTTAGGGTTTTCAATTTTAAACTATTAACAAAATTCTGATCTTCAAGTAAATAACTTAAGGAACTAAAGTATTAGTTAGAAGATTTTGATTTTAAATTGCTACAAAATTCTGTTCTACAAGTAAATAACTTATAGAACAAAAGTAGTTATTTTAGGGTATTCAATTTTAAACTATTAACAAAATACTGATCTTCATGTAAATAACTAATAGAACAAAAGTAGTTATTTTAGGGTTTTCAATTTTAAACTATTAACAAAATACTGATCTTAAAGTAAATAACTTATAGAACAGAAGTAGTTAATTTAGAGTTTTTAATTTTAAACTATCAACAAAATGCAGATCTTCAAGTAAATAACTTGTAGAACAAAAGTAGTTATTTTAGGGTTTTCAATTTTAAACTATTAACAAAATACTGATCTTCATATACTTAACTTATAGAACAGAAGTAGTTAATTTAGAGTTTTTAATTTTAAACTATTAACAAAATGCAGATCTTCAAGTAAATAACTTATAGAACAAAAGTGGTTATTTTAGGGTTTTCAATTTTAAACTATTAACAAAATACTGATCTTCATATACTTAACATATAGAACAGAAGTAGTTAATTTAGAGTTTTTAATTTTAAACTATTAGCAAAATTCTGATCTTCAAGTAAATAACTTAAAGAACTAAAGTATTAGTTAGAAGATTTTGATTTTACATTGCTACAAAATTCTGTTCTTCAAGTAAATAACTTATAGAACAAAAGTAGTTATTTTAGGGTTTTCAATTTTAAACTATTAACAAAATACTGATCTTCATGTAAATATTTTATAGAACAGAAGTAGTTAATTTAGAGTTTTTAATTTTAAACTATTAACAAAATGCAGATCTTCAAGTAAATAACTTATAGAACAAAAGTAGTTATTTTAGGGTTTTCAATTTTAAACTATTAACAAAATTCTGATCTTCAAGTAAATAACTTAACGAACTAAAGTATTAGTTAGGAGATTTTGATTTTAAATTGCTACAAAATTCTGTTCTACAAGTAAATAACTTATAGAACAAAAGTAGTTATTTTAGAGTTTTCAATTTTAAACTATTAACAATATTCTGATCTTCAAGTAAATAACTTATAGAACAGAAGTAGTTATTTTAGGGTTTTCAATTTTAAACTATTAACAAAATACTGATCTTCATGTAAATAACTTATAGAACAGAAGTAGTTAATTTAGAGTTTTTAATTTTAAACTATTAACAAAATGCAGATCTTCAAGTAAATAACTTCAAGATCTTCAAGTAAATAACTTAAAGAACTAAAGTATTAGTTAAAATATTTTGATTTTAAATTGCTACAAAATTCTGTTCTTCAAGTAAATAACTTATAGAACAAAAGTAGTTATTTTAGGGTTTTCAATTTTAAACTATTAACAATATTCTGATCTTCAAGTAAATAACTTATAGAACAGAAGTAGTTATTTTAGAGTTTTCAATTTTAAACTATTAACAATATTCTGATCTTCAAGTAAATAACTTATAGAACAGAAGTAGTTATTTTAGGGTTTTCAATTTTAAACTATTAACAAAATACTGATCTTCATGTAAATAACTTATAGAACAGAAGTAGTTAAGAGTTTTTAATTTTAAACTATTAACAAAATGCAGATCTTCAAGTAAATAACTTATAGAACAGAAGTAGTTAATTTAGAGTTTTTAATTTTAAACTACTAACAAAATGCAGATCTTCAAGCAAATAACTTATAGAACAAAATTAGTTATTTTAGGGTTTTCAATTTTTAACTATTAACAAAATTCTGATCTTCAAGTAAATAACTTAAGGAACTAAAGTATTAGTTAGAAGATTTTGATTTTAAATTGCTACAAAATTCTGTTCTACAAGTAAATAACTTAGAGAACAAAAGTAGTTATTTTAGAGTTTTCTATTTTAAACTATTAACAATATTCTGATCTTCATGTATATAACTTATAGAACAAAAGTAGTTATTTTAGGGTTTTCAATTTTAAACTATTAACAAAATTCTGATCTTCAAGTAAATAACTTAAGGAACTAAAGTATTAGTTAGAAGATTTTGATTTTAAATTGCTACAAAATTCTGTTCTACAAGTAAATAACTTATAGAACAAAAGTAGTTATTTTAGGGTATTCAATTTTAAACTATTAACAAAATACTGATCTTCATGTAAATAACTAATAGAACAAAAGTAGTTATTTTAGGGTTTTCAATTTTAAACTATTAACAAAATACTGATCTTAAAGTAAATAACTTATAGAACAGAAGTAGTTAATTTAGAGTTTTTAATTTTAAACTATCAACAAAATGCAGATCTTCAAGTAAATAACTTATAGAACAAAAGTAGTTATTTTAGGGTTTTCAATTTTAAACTATTAACAAAATACTGATCTTCATATACTTAACTTATAGAACAGAAGTAGTTAATTTAGAGTTTTTAATTTTAAACTATTAACAAAATGCAGATCTTCAAGTAAATAACTTATAGAACAAAAGTGGTTATTTTAGGGTTTTCAATTTTAAACTATTAACAAAATACTGATCTTCATATACTTAACATATAGAACAGAAGTAGTTAATTTAGAGTTTTTAATTTTAAACTATTAGCAAAATTCTGATCTTCAAGTAAATAACTTAAAGAACTAAAGTATTAGTTAGAAGATTTTGATTTTACATTGCTACAAAATTCTGTTCTTCAAGTAAATAACTTATAGAACAAAAGTAGTTATTTTAGGGTTTTCAATTTTAAACTATTAACAAAATACTGATCTTCATGTAAATAACTTATAGAACAGAAGTAGTTAATTTAGAGTTTTTAATTTTAGACTATTAACAAAATGCAGATCTTCAAGTAAATAACTTATAGAACAAAAGTAGTTATTTTAGGGTTTTCAATTTTAAACTATTAACAAAATTCTGATCTTCAAGTAAATAACTTAACGAACTAAAGTATTAGTTAGGAGATTTTGATTTTAACTTGCTACAAAATTCTGTTCTACAAGTAAATAACTTATAGAACAAAAGTAGTTATTTTAGAGTTTTCAATTTTAAACTATTAACAATATTCTGATCTTCAAGTAAATAACTTATAGAACAGAAGTAGTTATTTTAGGGTTTTCAATTTTAAACTATTAACAAAATACTGATCTTCATGTAAATAACTTATAGAACAGAAGTAGTTAATTTAGAGTTTTTAATTTTAAACTATTAACAAAATGCAGATCTTCAAGTAAATAACTTCAAGATCTTCAAGTAAATAACTTAAAGAACTAAAGTATTAGTTAAAATATTTTGATTTTAAATTGCTACAAAATTCTGTTCTTCAAGTAAATAACTTATAGAACAAAAGTAGTTATTTTAGGGTTTTCAATTTTAAACTATTAATAATATTCTGATCTTCAAGTAAATAACTTATAGAACAGAAGTAGTTATTTTAGAGTTTTCAATTTTAAACTATTAACAATATTCTGATCTTCAAGTAAATAACTTATAGAACAGAAGTAGTTATTTTAGGGTTTTCAATTTTAAACTATTAACAAAATACTGATCTTCATGTAAATAACTTATAGAACAGAAGTAGTTAATTAAGAGTTTTTAATTTTAAACTATTAACAAAATGCAGATCTTCAAGTAAATAACTTATAGAACAGAAGTAGTTAATTTAGAGTTTTTAATTTTAAACTACTAACTAAATGCAGATCTTCAAGCAAATAACTTATAGAACAAAATTAGTTATTTTAGGGTTTTCAATTTTTAACTATTAACAAAATTCTGATCTTCAAGTAAATAACTTAAGGAACTAAAGTATTAGTTAGAAGATTTTGATTTTAAATTGCTACAAAATTCTGTTCTACAAGTAAATAACTTAGAGAACAAAAGTAGTTATTTTAGGGTATTCAATTTTAAACTATTAACAAAATACTGATCTTCATGTAAATAACTAATAGAACAAAAGTAGTTATTTTAGGGTTTTCAATTTTAAACTATTAACAAAATACTGATCTTAAAGTAAATAACTTATAGAACAGAAGTAGTTAATTTAGAGTTTTTAATTTTAAACTATCAACAAAATGCAGATCTTCAAGTAAATAACTTATAGAACAAAAGTAGTTATTTTAGGGTTTTCAATTTTAAACTATTAACAAAATACTGATCTTCATATACTTAACTTATAGAACAGAAGTAGTTAATTTAGAGTTTTTAATTTTAAACTATTAACAAAATGCAGATCTTCAAGTAAATAACTTATAGAACAAAAGTGGTTATTTTAGGGTTTTCAATTTTAAACTATTAACAAAATACTGATCTTCATATACTTAACATATAGAACAGAAGTAGTTAATTTAGAGTTTTTAATTTTAAACTATTAGCAAAATTCTTATCTTTAAGTAAATAACTTAAAGAACTAAAGTATTAGTTAGAAGATTTTGATTTTACATTGCTACAAAATTCTGTTCTTCAAGTAAATAACTTATAGAACAAAAGTAGTTATTTTAGGGTTTTCAATTTTAAACTATTAACAAAATACTGATCTTCATGTAAATAACTTATAGAACAGAAGTAGTTAATTTAGAGTTTTTAATTTTAAACTATTAACAAAATGCAGATCTTCAAGTAAATAACTTATAGAACAAAAGTAGTTATTTTAGGGTTTTCAATTTTAAACTATTAACAAAATTCTGATCTTCAAGTAAATAACTTAACGAACTAAAGTATTAGTTAGGAGATTTTGATTTTAAATTGCTACAAAATTCTGTTCTACAAGTAAATAACTTATAGAACAAAAGTAGTTATTTTAGAGTTTTCAATTTTAAACTATTAACAATATTCTGATCTTCAAGTAAATAACTTATAGAACAGAAGTTGTTATTTTAGGGTTTTCAATTTTAAACTATTAACAAAATACTGATCTTCATGTAAATAACTTATAGAACAGAAGTAGTTAATTTAGAGTTTTTAATTTTAAACTATTAACAAAATGCAGATCTTCAAGTAAATAACTTCAAGATCTTCAAGTAAATAACTTAAAGAACTAAAGTATTAGTTAAAATATTTTGATTTTAAATTGCTACAAAATTCTGTTCTTCAAGTAAATAACTTATAGAACAAAAGTAGTTATTTTAGGGTTTTCAATTTTAAACTATTAACAATATTCTGATCTTCAAGTAAATAACTTATAGAACAGAAGTAGTTATTTTAGAGTTTTCAATTTTAAACTATTAACAATATTCTGATCTTCAAGTAAATAACTTATAGAACAGAAGTAGTTATTTTAGGGTTTTCAATTTTAAACTATTAACAAAATACTGATCTTCATGTAAATAACTTATAGAACAGAAGTGGTTAATTAAGAGTTTTTAATTTTAAACTATTAACAAAATGCAGATCTTCAAGTAAATAACTTATAGAACAGAAGTAGTTAATTTAGAGTTTTTAATTTTAAACTACTAACAAAATGCAGATCTTCAAGCAAATAACTTATAGAACAAAATTAGTTATTTTAGGGTTTTCAATTTTTAACTATTAACAAAATTCTGATCTTCAAGTAAATAACTTAAGGAACTAAAGTGTTAGTTAGAAGATTTTGATTTTAAATTGCTACAAAATTCTGTTCTACAAGTAAATAACTTAGAGAACAAAAGTAGTTATTTTAGAGTTTTCTATTTTAAACTATTAACAATATTCTGATCTTCATGTATATAACTTATAGAACAAAAGTAGTTATTTTAGGGTTTTCAATTTTAAACTATTAACAAAATTCTGATCTTCAAGTAAATAACTTAAGGAACTAAAGTATTAGTTAGAAGATTTTGATTTTAAATTGCTACAAAATTCTGTTCTACAAGTAAATAACTTATAGAACAAAAGTAGTTATTTTAGGGTATTCAATTTTAAACTATTAACAAAATACTGATCTTCATGTAAATAACTAATAGAACAAAAGTAGTTATTTTAGGGTTTTCAATTTTAAACTATTAACAAAATACTGATCTTAAAGTAAATAACTTATAGAACAGAAGTAGTTAATTTAGAGTTTTTAATTTTAAACTATCAACAAAATGCAGATCTTCAAGTAAATAACTTATAGAACAAAAGTAGTTATTTTAGGGTTTTCAATTTTAAACTATTAACAAAATACTGATCTTCATATACTTAACTTATAGAACAGAAGTAGTTAATTTAGAGTTTTTAATTTTAAACTATTAACAAAATGCAGATCTTCAAGTAAATAACTTATAGAACAAAAGTGGTTATTTTAGGGTTTTCAATTTTAAACTATTAACAAAATACTGATCTTCATATACTTAACATATAGAACAGAAGTAGTTAATTTAGAGTTTTTAATTTTAAACTATTAGCAAAATTCTGATCTTCAAGTAAATAACTTAAAGTACTAAAGTATTAGTTAGAAGATTTTGATTTTACATTGCTACAAAATTCTGTTCTTCAAGTAAATAACTTATAGAACAAAAGTAGTTATTTTAGGGTTTTCAATTTTAAACTATTAACAAAATACTGATCTTCATGTAAATAACTTATAGAACAGAAGTAGTTAATTTAGAGTTTTTAATTTTAAACTATTAACAAAATGCAGATCTTCAAGTAAATAACTTATAGAACAAAAGTAGTTATTTTAGGGTTTTCAATTTTAAACTATTAACAAAATTCTGATCTTCAAGTAAATAACTTAACGAACTAAAGTATTAGTTAGGAGATTTTGATTTTAACTTGCTACAAAATTCTGTTCTACAAGTAAATAACTTATAGAACAAAAGTAGTTATTTTAGAGTTTTCAATTTTAAACTATTAACAATATTCTGATCTTCAAGTAAATAACTTATAGAACAGAAGTAGTTATTTTAGGGTTTTCAATTTTAAACTATTAACAAAATACTGATCTTCATGTAAATAACTTATAGAACAGAAGTAGTTAATTTAGAGTTTTTAATTTTAAACTATTAACAAAATGCAGATCTTCAAGTAAATAACTTCAAGATCTTCAAGTAAATAACTTAAAGAACTAAAGTATTAGTTAAAATATTTTGATTTTAAATTGCTACAAAATTCTGTTCTTCAAGTAAATAACTTATAGAACAAAAGTAGTTATTTTAGGGTTTTCAATTTTAAACTATTAACAATATTCTGATCTTCAAGTAAATAACTTATAGAACAGAAGTAGTTATTTTAGAGTTTTCAATTTTAAACTATTAACAATATTCTGATCTTCAAGTAAATAACTTATAGTACAGAAGTAGTTATTTTAGGGTTTTCAATTTTAAACTATTAACAAAATACTGATCCTTATGTAAATAACTTATAGAACAGAAGTAGTTAATTAAGAGTTTTTAATTTTAAACTATTAACAAAATGCAGATCTTCAAGTAAATAACTTATAGAACAGAAGTAGTTAATTTAGAGTTTTTAATTTTAAACTACTAACTAAATGCAGATCTTCAAGCAAATAACTTATAGAACAAAATTAGTTATTTTAGGGTTTTAAATTTTTAACTATTAACAAAATTCTGATCTTCAAGTAAATAACTTAAGGAACTAAAGTATTAGTTAGAAGATTTTGATTTTAAATTGCTACAAAATTCTGTTCTACAAGTAAATAACTTAGAGAACAAAAGTAGTTATTTTAGGGTATTCAATTTTAAACTATTAACAAAATACTGATCTTCATGTAAATAACTAATAGAACAAAAGTAGTTATTTTAGGGTTTTCAATTTTAAACTATTAACAAAATACTGATCTTAAAGTAAATAACTTATAGAACAGAAGTAGTTAATTTAGAGTTTTTAATTTTAAACTATCAACAAAATGCAGATCTTCAAGTAAATAACTTATAGAACAAAAGTAGTTATTTTAGGGTTTTCAATTTTAAACTATTAACAAAATACTGATCTTCATATACTTAACTTATAGAACAGAAGTAGTTAATTTAGAGTTTTTAATTTTAAACTATTAACAAAATGCAGATCTTCAAGTAAATAACTTATAGAACAAAAGTGGTTATTTTAGGGTTTTCAATTTTAAACTATTAACAAAATACTGATCTTCATATACTTAACATATAGAACAGAAGTAGTTAATTTAGAGTTTTTAATTTTAAACTATTAGCAAAATTCTGATCTTTAAGTAAATAACTTAAAGAACTAAAGTATTAGTTAGAAGATTTTGATTTTACATTGCTACAAAATTCTGTTCTTCAAGTAAATAACTTATAGAACAAAAGTAGTTATTTTAGGGTTTTCAATTTTAAACTATTAACAAAATACTGATCTTCATGTAAATAACTTATAGAACAGAAGTAGTTAATTTAGAGTTTTTAATTTTAAACTATTAACAAAATGCAGATCTTCAAGTAAATAACTTATAGAACAAAAGTAGTTATTTTAGGGTTTTCAATTTTAAACTATTAACAAAATTCTGATCTTCAAGTAAATAACTTAACGAACTAAAGTATTAGTTAGGAGATTTTGATTTTAAATTGCTACAAAATTCTGTTCTACAAGTAAATAACTTATAGAACAAAAGTAGTTATTTTAGAGTTTTCAATTTTAAACTATTAACAATATTCTGATCTTCAAGTAAATAACTTATAGAACAGAAGTAGTTATTTTAGGGTTTTCAATTTTAAACTATTAACAAAATACTGATCTTCATGTAAATAACTTATAGAACAGAAGTAGTAAATTTAGAGTTTTTAATTTTAAACTATTAACAAAATGCAGATCTTCAAGTAAATAACTTCAAGATCTTCAAGTAAATAACTTAAAGAACTAAAGTATTAGTTAAAATATTTTGATTTTAAATTGCTACAAAATTCTGTTCTTCAAGTAAATAACTTATAGAACAAAAGTAGTTATTTTAGGGTTTTCAATTTTAAACTATTAACAATATTCTGATCTTCAAGTAAATGACTTATAGAACAGAAGTAGTTATTTTAGAGTTTTCAATTTTAAACTATTAACAATATTCTGATCTTCAAGTAAATAACTTATAGAACAGAAGTAGTTATTTTAGGGTTTTCAATTTTAAACTATTAACAAAATACTGATCTTCATGTAAATAACTTATAGAACAGAAGTAGTTAATTAAGAGTTTTTAATTTTAAACTATTAACAAAATGCAGATCTTCAAGTAAATAACTTATAGAACAGAAGTAGTTAATTTAGAGTTTTTAATTTTAAACTACTAACAAAATGCAGATCTTCAAGCAAATAACTTATAGAACAAAATTAGTTATTTTAGGGTTTTCAATTTTTAACTATTAACAAAATTCTGATCTTCAAGTAAATAACTTAAGGAACTAAAGTATTAGTTAGAAGATTTTGATTTTAAATTGCTACAAAATTCTGTTCTACAAGTAAATAACTTAGAGAACAAAAGTAGTTATTTTAGAGTTTTCTATTTTAAACTATTAACAATATTCTGATCTTCATGTATATAACTTATAGAACAGAAGTAGTTATTTTAGGGTTTTCAATTTTAAACTATTAACAAAATACTGATCTTCATGTAAATAACTTATAGAACAGAAGTAGTTAATTTAGAGTTTTTAATTTTAAACTATTAACAAAATGCAGATCTTCAAGTAAATAACTTATAGAACAAAAGTAGTTATTTTAGGGTTTTCAATTTTAAACTATTAGCAAAATTCTGATCTTCAAGTAAATAACTTAAAGAACTAAAGTATTAGTTAGAAGATTTTGATTTTACATTGCTACAAAATTCTGTTCTTCAAGTAAATAACTTATAGAACAAAAGTAGTTATTTTAGAGTTTTCAATTTTAAACTATTAACAATATTCTGATCTTCAAGTAAATAACTTATAGAACAGAAGTAGTTAATTGAGAGTTTTTAATTTTAAACTATTAACAAAATGCAGATCTTCAAGTAAATAACTTATAGAACAAAAGTAGTTAACTTAGAGTTTTTAATTTTAAACTATTAACAAAATTCTGTTCTTCAAGTAAATAACTTATAGAACAAAAGTAGTTATTTTAGAGTTTTCAATTTTAAACTATTAACAAAATTCTGATCTTCAAGTAAATAACTTATAGAACAGAAGTAGTTAATTTAGAGTTTTTAATTTTAAACTACTAACAAAATGCAGATCTTCAAGCAAATAACTTATAGAACAAAATTAGTTATTTTAGGGTTTTCAATTTTTAACTATTAACAAAATTCTGATCTTCAAGTAATTAACTTAAGGAACTAAAGTATTAGTTAGAAGATTTTGATTTTAAATTGCTACAAAATTCTGTTCTACAAGTAAATAACATATAGAACTAAAGTAGTTATTTTAGAGTTTTCAATTTTAAACTATTAACAATATTCTGATCTTCAAGTAAATAACTTATAGAACAAAAGTAGTTATTTTAGGGTTTTCAATTTTAAACTATTAACAAAATTCTGATCTTCGAGTAAATAACTTAAGGAACTAAAGTATTAGTTAGAAGATTTTGATTTTAAATTGCTACAAAATTCTGTTCTACAAGTAAATAACTTATAGAACAAAAGTAGTTATTTTAGGGTTTTCAATTTTAAACTATTAACAACATACTGATCTTCATGTAAATAACTTATAGAACAAAAGTAGTTATTTTAGGGTTTTCAATTTTAAACTATTAACAAAATTCTGATCTTCAAGTAAATAACTTAAGGAACTAAAGTATTAGTTAGAAGATTTTGATTTTAAATTGCTACAAAATTCTGTTCTACAAGTAAATAACATATAGAACTAAAGTAGTTATTTTAGAGTTTTCAATTTTAAACTATTAACAATATTCTGATCTTCTAGTAAATAACTTATAGAACAAAAGTAGTTATTTTAGGGTTTTCAATTTTAAACTATTAACAAAATTCTGATCTTCAAGTAAATGACTTAAGGAACTAAAGTATTAGTTAGAAGATTTTGATTTTAAATTGCTACAAAATTCTGTTCTACAAGTAAATAACATATAGAACTAAAGTAGTTATTTTAGAGTTTTTAATTTTAAACTATTAACAAAATGCAGATCTTCAAGTAAATAACTTATAGAACAAAAGTAGTTATTTTATGGTTTTCAATTTTAAACTATTAACAAAATACTGATCTTCATATACTTAACTTATAGAACAGAAGTAGTTAATTTAGAGTTTTTAATTTTAAACTATTAGCAAAATTCTGATCTTCAAGTAAATAACTTAAAGAACTAAAGTATTAGTTAGAAGACTTTGATTTTAAATTGCTACAAAATTCTGTTCTACAAGTAAATAACTTATAGAACTAAAGTAGTTATTTTAGAGTTTTCAATTTTAAACTATTAACAATATTCTGATCTTCAAGTAAATAACTTATAGAACAAAAGTAGTTATTTTAGGGTTTTCAATTTTAAACTATTAACAAAATTCTGATCTTTAAGTAAATAACTTAAGGAACTAAAGTATTAGTTAGAAGATTTTGATTTTAAATTGCTACAAAATTCTGTTCTACAAGTAAATAACTTATAGAACAAAAGTAGTTATTTTAGGGTTTTCAATTTTAAACTATTAACAAAATACTGATCTTCATGTAAATAACTAATAGAACAAAAGTAGTTATTTTAGTGTTTTCAATTTTAAACTATTAACAAAATACTGATCTTCAAGTAAATAACTTATAGAACAGAAGTAGTTAATTTAGAGTTTTTAATTTTAAACTATTAACAAAATGCAGATCTTCAAGTAAATAACTTATAGAACAAAAGTAGTTATTTTAGGGTTTTCAATTTTAAACTATTAACAAAATACTGATCTTCATATACTTAACTTATAGAACAGAAGTAGTTAAATTAGAGTTTTTAATTTTAAACTATTAGCAAAATTCTGATCTTCAAGTAAATAACTTAAAGAACTAAAGTATTAGTTAGAAGATTTTGATTTTACATTGCTACAAAATTCTGTTCTTCAAGTAAATAACTTATAGAACAAAAGTAGTTATTTTAGGGTTTTCAATTTTAAACTATTAACAAAATACTGATCTTCATGTAAATAACTTATAGAACAGAAGTAGTTAATTTAGAGTTTTTAATTTTAAACTATTAACAAAATGCAGATCTTCAAGTAAATAACTTATAGAACAAAAGTAGTTAACTTAGAGTTTTTAATTTTAAACTATTAACAAAATTCTGTTCTTCAAGTAAATAACTTATAGAACAAAAGTAGTTATTTTAGAGTTTTCAATTTTAAACTATTAACAAAATTCTGATCTTCAAGTAAATAACTTATAGAACAGAAGTAGTTAATTTAGAGTTTTTAATTTTAAACTACTAACAAAATGCAGATCTTCAAGCAAATAACTTATAGAACAAAATTAGTTATTTTAGGGTTTTCAATTTTTAACTATTAACAAATTTCTGATCTTCAAGTAAATAACTTAAGGAACTAAAGTATTAGTTAGAAGATTTTGATTTTAAATTGCTACAAAATTCTGTTCTACAAGTAAATAACATATAGAACTAAAGTAGTTATTTTAGAGTTTTCAATTTTAAACTATTAACAATATTCTGATCTTCAAGTAAATAACTTATAGAACAAAAGTAGTTATTTTAGGGTTTTCAATTTTAAACTATTAACAAAATTCTGATCTTCGAGTAAATAACTTAAGGAACTAAAGTATTAGTTAGAAGATTTTGATTTTAAATTGCTACAAAATTCTGTTCTACAAGTAAATAACTTATAGAACAAAAGTAGTTATTTTAGGGTTTTCAATTTTAAACTATTAACAAAATACTGATCTTCATGTAAATAACTTATAGAACAAAAGTAGTTATTTTAGGGTTTTCAATTTTAAACTATTAACAAAATTCTGATCTTCAAGTAAATAACTTAAGGAACTAAAGTATTAGTTAGAAGATTTTGATTTTAAATTGCTACAAAATTCTGTTCTACAAGTAAATAACATATAGAACTTAAGTAGTTATTTTAGAGTTTTCAATTTTAAACTATTAACAATATTCTGATCTTCTAGTAAATAACTTATAGAACAAAAGTAGTTATTTTAGGGTTTTCAATTTTAAACTATTAACAAAATTCTGATCTTCAAGTAAATGACTTAAGGAACTAAAGTATTAGTTAGAAAATTTTGATTTTAAATTGCTACAAAATTCTGTTCTACAAGTAAATAACATATAGAACTAAAGTAGTTATTTTAGAGTTTTCAATTTTAAACTATTAACAATATTCTGATCTTCAAGTAAATAACTTATAGAACAGAAGTAGTTATTTTAGGGTTTTCAATTTTAAACTATTAACAAAATACTGATCTTCATGTAAATAACTTATAGAACAGAAGTAGTTAATTAAGAGTTTTTAATTTTAAACTATTAACAAAATGCAGATCTTCAAGTAAATAACTTATAGAACAAAAGTAGTTATTTTAGGGTTTTCAATTTTAAACTATTAGCAAAATACTGATCTTCATATACTTAACTTATAGAACAGAAGTAGTTAATTTAGAGTTTTTAATTTTAAACTATTAGCAAAATTCTGATCTTCAAGTAAATAACTTAAAGAACTAAAGTATTAGTTAGAAGATTTTGATTTTACATCGCTACAAAATTCTGTTCTTCAAGTAAATAACTTATAGAACAAAAGTAGTTATTTTAGGGTTTTCAATTTTAAACTATTAACAAAATACTGATCTTCATGTAAATAACTTATAGAACAGAAGTAGTTAATTTAGAGTTTTTAATTTTAAACTATTAACAAAATGCAGATCTTCAAGTAAATAACTTATAGAACAAAAGTAGTTATATTAGGGTTTTCAATTTTAAACTATTAACAATATTCTGATCTTCAAGTAAATAACTTATAGAACAGAAGTAGTTATTTTAGGGTTTTCAATTTTAAACTATTAACAAAATACTGATCTTCATGTAAATAACTTATAGAACAGAAGTAGTTAATTAAGAGTTTTTAATTTTAAACTATTAACAAAATGCAGATCTTCAAGTAAATAACTTATAGAACAAAAGTAGTTATTTTAGGGTTTTCAATTTTAAACTATTAGCAAAATTCTGATCTTCAAGTAAATAACTTAAAGAACTAAAGTATTAGTTAAAAGATTTTGATTTTAAATTGCTACAAAATTCTGTTCTTCAAGTAAATAACTTATAGAACAGAAGTAGTTAATTTAGAGTTTTTAATTTTAAACTATTAACAAAATGCAGATCTTCAAGTAAATAACTTATAGAACAAAAGTGGTTATTTTAGGGTTTTCAATTTTAAACTATTAACAAAATACTGATCTTCATATACTTAACTTATAGCACAGAAGTAGTTAATTTAGAGTTTTTAATTTTAAACTATTAACAAAATGCAGATCTTCAAGTAAATAACTTATAGAACAAAAGTAGTTATTTTAGGGTTTTCAATTTTAAACTATTAGCAAAATTCTGATCTTCAAGTAAATAACTTAAAGAACTAAAGTATTAGTTAGAAGATTTTGATTTTACATTGCTACAAAATTCTGTTCTTCAAGTAAATAACTTATGGAACAAAAGTAGTTATTTTAGGATTTTCAATTTTAAACTATTAACAAAATTCTGATCTTCAAGTAAATAACTTAAGGAACTAAAGTATTAGTTAGAAGATTTTGATTTTAAATTGCTACAAAATTCTGTTCTACAAGTAAATAACTTATAGAACAAAAGTAGTTATTTTAGAGGTTTCAATTTTAAACTATTAACAAAATACTGATCTTCATGTAAATAACTTATAGAACAGAAGTAGTTAATTTAGAGTTTTTAATTTTAAACTATTAACAAAATGCAGATCTTCAAGTAAATAACTTATAGAACAAAAGTAGTTATTTTAGGGTTTTCAATTTTAAACTATTAGCAAAATTCTGATCTTCAAGTAAATAACTTATAGAACAAAAGTAGTTATTTTAGAGTTTTCAATTTTAAACTATTAACAATATTCTGATCTCAAGTAAATAACTTATAGAACAGAAGTAGTTAATTTAGAGTTTTTAATTTTAAACTATTAACAAAATGCAGTTCTTCAAGTAAATAACTTATAGAACAAAAGTAGTTAACTTAGAGTTTTTAATTTTAAACTATTAACAAAATTCTGTTCTTCAAGTAAATAACTTATAGAACAAAAGTAGTTATTTTAGAGTTTTCAATTTTAAACTATTAACAAAATTCTGATCTTCAAGTAAATAACTTATAGAACAGAAGTAGTTAATTTAGAGTTTTTAATTTTAAACTACTAACAAAATGCAGATCTTCAAGCAAATAACTTATAGAACAAAATTAGTTATTTTAGGGTTTTCAATTTTTAACTATTAACAAAATTCTGATCTTCAAGTAAATAACTTAAGGAACTAAAGTATTAGTTAGAAGATTTTGATTTTAAATTGCTACAAAATTCTGTTCTACAAGTAAATAACATATAGAACTAAAGTAGTTATTTTAGAGTTTTCAATTTTAAACTATTAACAATATTCTGATCTTCAAGTAAATAACTTATAGAACAAAAGTAGTTATTTTAGGGTTTTCAATTTTAAACTATTAACAAAATTCTGATCTTCAAGTAAATAACTTAATGAACTAAAGTATTAGTTAGAAGATTTTGATTTTAAATTGCTACAAAATTCTGTTCTACAAGTAAATAACATATAGAACTAAAGTAGTTATTTTAGGGTTTTCAATTTTAAACTATTAACAAAATACTGATCTTCATGTAAATAACTTATAGAACAAAAGTAGTTATTTTAAGGTTTTCAATTTTAAACTATTAACAAAATTCTGATCTTCAAGTAAATAACTTAAGGAACTAAAGTATTAGTTAGAAGATTTTGATTTTAAATTGCTACAAAATTCTGTTCTACAAGTAAATAACATATAGAACTAAAGTAGTTATTTTAGAGTTTTCAATTTTAAACTATTAACAATATTCTGATCTTCAAGTAAATAACTTATAGAACAAAAGTAGTTATTTTAGGGTTTTCAATTTTAAACTATTAGCAAAATTCTGATCTTTAAGTAAATAACTTAAAGAACTAAAGTATTAGTTAGAAGATTTTGATTTTACATTGCTACAAAATTCTGTTCTTCAAGTAAATAACTTATAGAACAAAAGTAGTTATTTTAGGGTTTTCAATTTTAAACTATTAACAAAATACTGATCTTCATGTAAATAACTTATAGAACAGAAGTAGTTAATTTAGAGTTTTTAATTTTAAACTATTAACAAAATGCAGATCTTCAAGTAAATAACTTATAGAACAAAAGTAGTTATTTTAGGGTTTTCAATTTTAAACTATTAACAAAATTCTGATCTTCAAGTAAATAACTAAAGGAACTAAAGTATTAGTTAGGAGATTTTGATTTTAAATTGCTACAAAATTCTGTTCTACAAGTAAATAACTTATAGAACAAAAGTAGTTATTTTAGAGTTTTCAATTTTAAACTATTAACAATATTCTGATCTTCAAGTAAATAACTTATAGAACAGAAGTAGTTATTTTAGGGTTTTCAATTTTAAACTATTAACAAAATACTGATCTTCATGTAAATAACTTATAGAACAGAAGTAGTTAATTAAGAGTTTTTAATTTTAAACTATTAACAAAATGCAGATCTTCAAGTAAATAACTTATAGAACAAAAGTAGTTATTTTAGGGTTTTCAATTTTAAACTATTAGCAAAATACTGATCTTCATATACTTAACTTATAGAACAGAAGTAGTTAATTTAGAGTTTTTAATTTTAAACTATTAGCAAAATTCTGATCTTCAAGTAAATAACTTAAAGAACTAAAGTATTAGTTAGAAGATTTTGATTTTACATCGCTACAAAATTCTGTTCTTCAAGTAAATAACTTATAGAACAAAAGTAGTTATTTTAGGGTTTTCAATTTTAAACTATTAACAAAATACTGATCTTCATGTAAATAACTTATAGAACAGAAGTAGTTAATTTAGAGTTTTTAATTTTAAACTATTAACAAAATGCAGATCTTCAAGTAAATAACTTATAGAACAAAAGTAGTTATATTAGGGTTTTCAATTTTAAACTATTAACAATATTCTGATCTTCAAGTAAATAACTTATAGAACAGAAGTAGTTATTTTAGGGTTTTCAATTTTAAACTATTAACAAAATACTGATCTTCATGTAAATAACTTATAGAACAGAAGTAGTTAATTAAGAGTTTTTAATTTTAAACTATTAACAAAATGCAGATCTTCAAGTAAATAACTTATAGAACAAAAGTAGTTATTTTAGGGTTTTCAATTTTAAACTATTAGCAAAATTCTGATCTTCAAGTAAATAACTTAAAGAACTAAAGTATTAGTTAAAAGATTTTGATTTTAAATTGCTACAAAATTCTGTTCTTCAAGTAAATAACTTATAGAACAGAAGTAGTTAATTTAGAGTTTTTAATTTTAAACTATTAACAAAATGCAGATCTTCAAGTAAATAACTTATAGAACAAAAGTGGTTATTTTAGGGTTTTCAATTTTAAACTATTAACAAAATACTGATCTTCATATACTTAACTTATAGCACAGAAGTAGTTAATTTAGAGTTTTTAATTTTAAACTATTAACAAAATGCAGATCTTCAAGTAAATAACTTATAGAACAAAAGTAGTTATTTTAGGGTTTTCAATTTTAAACTATTAGCAAAATTCTGATCTTCAAGTAAATAACTTAAAGAACTAAAGTATTAGTTAGAAGATTTTGATTTTACATTGCTACAAAATTCTGTTCTTCAAGTAAATAACTTATGGAACAAAAGTAGTTATTTTAGGGTTTTCAATTTTAAACTATTAACAAAATTCTGATCTTCAAGTAAATAACTTAAGGAACTAAAGTATTAGTTAGAAGATTTTGATTTTAAATTGCTACAAAATTCTGTTCTACAAGTAAATAACTTATAGAACAAAAGTAGTTATTTTAGAGTTTTCAATTTTAAACTATTAACAAAATACTGATCTTCATGTAAATAACTTATAGAACAGAAGTAGTTAATTTAGAGTTTTTAATTTTAAACTATTAACAAAATGCAGATCTTCAAGTAAATAACTTATAGAACAAAAGTAGTTATTTTAGGGTTTTCAATTTTAAACTATTAGCAAAATTCTGATCTTCAAGTAAATAACTTATAGAACAAAAGTAGTTATTTTAGAGTTTTCAATTTTAAACTATTAACAATATTCTGATCTTCAAGTAAATAACTTATAGAACAGAAGTAGTTAATTTAGAGTTTTTAATTTTAAACTATTAACAAAATGCAGATCTTCAAGTAAATAACTTATAGAACAAAAGTAGTTAACTTAGAGTTTTTAATTTTAAACTATTAACAAAATTCTGTTCTTCAAGTAAATAACTTATAGAACAAAAGTAGTTATTTTAGAGTTTTCAATTTTAAACTATTAACAAAATTCTGATCTTCAAGTAAATAACTTATAGAACAGAAGTAGTTAATTTAGAGTTTTTAATTTTAAACTACTAACAAAATGCAGATCTTCAAGCAAATAACTTATAGAACAAAATTAGTTATTTTAGGGTTTTCAATTTTTAACTATTAACAAAATTCTGATCTTCAAGTAAATAACTTAAGGAACTAAAGTATTAGTTAGAAGATTTTGATTTTAAATTGCTACAAAATTCTGTTCTACAAGTAAATAACATATAGAACTAAAGTAGTTATTTTAGAGTTTTCAATTTTAAACTATTAACAATATTCTGATCTTCAAGTAAATAACTTATAGAACAAAAGTAGTTATTTTAGGGTTTTCAATTTTAAACTATTAACAAAATTCTGATCTTCAAGTAAATAACTTAATGAACTAAAGTATTAGTTAGAAGATTTTGATTTTAAATTGCTACAAAATTCTGTTCTACAAGTAAATAACATATAGAACTAAAGTAGTTATTTTAGGGTTTTCAATTTTAAACTATTAACAAAATACTGATCTTCATGTAAATAACTTATAGAACAAAAGTAGTTATTTTAAGGTTTTCAATTTTAAACTATTAACAAAATTCTGATCTTCAAGTAAATAACTTAAGGAACTAAAGTATTAGTTAGAAGATTTTGATTTTAAATTGCTACAAAATTCTGTTCTACAAGTAAATAACATATAGAACTAAAGTAGTTATTTTAGAGTTTTCAATTTTAAACTATTAACAATATTCTGATCTTCAAGTAAATAACTTATAGAACAAAAGTAGTTATTTTAGGGTTTTCAATTTTAAACTATTAACAAAATTCTGATCTTCAAGTAAATAACTTAAGGAACTAAAGTATTAGTTAGAAGATTTTGATTTTAAATTGCTACAAAATTCTGTTCTAAAAGTAAATAACATATAGAACTAAAGTAGTTATTTTAGAGTTTTTAATTTTAAACTATTAACAAAATGCAGATCTTCAAGTAAATAACTTATAGAACAAAAGTAGTTATTTTAGGGTTTTCAATTTTAAACTATTAACAAAATACTGATCTTCATATACTTAACTTATAGAACAGAAGTAGTTAATTTAGAGTTTTTAATTTTAAACTATTAGCAAAATTCTGATCTTCAAGTAAATAACTTAAAGAACTAAAGTATTAGTTAGAAGATTTTGATTTTACATTGCTACAAAATTCTGTTCTTCAAGTAAATAACTTATAGAACAAAAGTAGTTATTTTAGGGTTTTCAATTTTAAACTATTAACAAAATACTGATCTTCATGTAAATAACTTATAGAACAGAAGTAGTTAATTTAGAGTTTTTAATTTTAAACTATTAACAAAATGCAGATCTTCAAGTAAATAACTTATAGAACAAAAGTAGTTATTTTAGGGTTTTCAATTTTAAACTATTAACAAAATTCTGATCTTCAAGTAAATAACTTAAGGAACTAAAGTATTAGTTAGGAGATTTTGATTTTAAATTGCTACAAAATTCTGTTCTACAAGTAAATAACTTATAGAACAAAAGTAGTTATTTTAGAGTTTTCAATTTTAAACTATTAACAATATTCTGATCTTCAAGTAAATAACTTATAGAACAGAAGTAGTTATTTTAGGGTTTTCAATTTTAAACTATTAACAAAATACTGAGCTTCATGTAAATAACTTATAGAACAGAAGTAGTTAATTAAGAGTTTTTAATTTTAAACTATTAACAAAATGCAGATCTTCAAGTAAATAACTTATAGAACAAAAGTAGTTATTTTAGGGTTTTCAATTTTAAACTACTAACAAAATTCTGATCTTCAAGTAAATAACTTAAGGAACTAAAGTATTAGTTAGAAGATTTTGATTTTAAATTGCTACAAAATTCTGTTCTACAAGTAAATAACTTATAGAACAAAAGTAGTTATTTTAGAGTTTTCAATTTTAAACTATTAACAATATTCTGATCTTCATGTATATAACTTCTAGAACAGAAGTAGTTATTTTAGGGTTTTCAATTTTAAACTATTAACAAAATACTGATCTTCATGTAAATAACTTATAGAACAGAAGTAGTTAATTTAGAGTTTTTAATTTTAAACTATTAACAAAATGCAGATCTTCAAGTAAATAACTTATAGAACAAAAGTAGTTATTTTAGGGTTTTCAATTTTAAACTATTAGCAAAATTCTGATCTTCAAGTAAATAACTTAAAGAACTAAAGTATTAGTTAGAAGATTTTGATTTTACATTGCTACAAAATTCTGTTCTTCAAGTAAATAACTTATAGAACAAAAGAAGTTATTTTAGAGTTTTCAATTTTAAACTATTAACAATATTCTGATCTTCAAGTAAATAACTTATAGAACAGAAGTAGTTAATTTAGAGTTTTTAATTTTAAACTATTAACAAAATGCAGATCTTCAAGTAAATAACTTATAGAACAAAAGTAGTTAACTTAGAGTTTTTAATTTTAAACTATTAACAAAATTCTGTTCTTCAAGTAAATAACTTATAGAACAAAAGTAGTTATTTTAGAGTTTTCAATTTTAAACTATTAACAAAATTCTGATCTTCAAGTAAATAACTTATAGAACAGAAGTAGTTAATTTAGAGTTTTTAATTTTAAACTACTAACAAAATGCAGATCTTCAAGCAAATAACTTATAGAACAAAATTAGTTATTTTAGGGTTTTCAATTTTTAACTATTAACAAAATTCTGATCTTCAAGTAAATAACTTAAGGAACTAAAGTATTAGTTAGAAGATTTTGATTTTAAATTGCTACAAAATTCTGTTCTACAAGTAAATAACTTATAGAACAAAAGTAGTTATTTTAGGGTTTTCAATTTTAAACTATTAACAAAATACTGATCTTCATGTAAATAACTTATAGAACAAAAGTAGTTATTTTAGGGTTTTCAATTTTAAACTATTAACAAAATTCTGATCTTCAAGTAAATAACTTAAGGAACTAAAGTATTAGTTAGAAGATTTTGATTTTAAATTGCTACAAAATTCTGTTCTACAAGTAAATAACATATAGAACTAAAGTAGTTATTTTAGAGTTTTCAATTTTAAACTATTAACAATATTCTGATCTACTAGTAAATAACTTATAGAACAAAAGTAGTTATTTTAGGGTTTTCAATTTTAAACTATTAACAAAATTCTGATCTTCAAGTAAATAACTTAAGGAACTAAAGTATTAGTTAGAAGATTTTTATTTTAAATTGCTACAAAATTCTGTTCTACAAGTAAATAACATATAGAACTAAAGTAGTTATTTTAGAGTTTTTAATTTTAAACTATTAACAAAATGCAGATCTTCAAGTAAATAACTTATAGAACAAAAGTAGTTATTTTAGGGTTTTCAATTTTAAACTATTAACAAAATACTGATCTTCATATACTTAACTTATAGAACAGAAGTAGTTAATTTAGAGTTTTTAATTTTAAACTATTAGCAAAATTCTGATCTTCAAGTAAATAACTTAAAGAACTATAGTATTAGTTAGAAGATTTTACATTGCTACAAAATTCTGTTCTTCAAGTAAATAACTTATAGAACAAAAGTAGTTATTTTAGGGTTTTCAATTTTAAACTATTAACAAAATACTGATCTTCATGTAAATAACTTATAGAACAAAAGTAGTTAATTTAGAGTTTTTAATTTTAAACTACTAACAAAATGCAGATCTTCAAGCAAATAACTTATAGAACAAAATTAGTTATTTTAGGGTTTTCAATTTTTAACTATTAACAAAATTCTGATCTTCAAGTAAATAACTTAAGGAACTAAAGTATTAGTTAGAAGATTTTGATTTTAAATTGCTACAAAATTCTGTTCTACAAGTAAATAACATATAGAACTAAAGTAGTTATTTTAGAGTTTTCAATTTTAAACTATTAACAATATTCTGATATTCAAGTAAATAACTTATAGAACAAAAGTAGTTATTTTAGGGTTTTCAATTTTAAACTATTAACAAAATTCTGATCTTCAAGTAAATAACTTAATGAACTAAAGTATTAGTTAGAAGATTTTGATTTTAAATTGCTACAAAATTCTGTTCTACAAGTAAATAACTTATAGAACAAAAGTAGTTATTTTAGGGTTTTCAATTTTAAACTATTAACAAAATACTGATCTTCATGTAAATAACTTATAGAACAAAAGTAGTTATTTTAAGGTTTTCAATTTTAAACTATTAACAAAATTCTGATCTTCAAGTAGATAACTTAAGGAACTAAAGTATTAGTTAGAAGATTTTGATTTTAAATTGCTACAAAATTCTGTTCTACAAGTAAATAACATATAGAACTAAAGTAGTTATTTTAGAGTTTTCAATTTTAAACTATTAACAATATTCTGATCTTCTAGTAAATAACTTATAGAACAAAAGTAGTTATTTTAGGGTTTTCAATTTTAAACTATTAACAAAATTCTGATCTTCAAGTAAATAACTTAAGGAACTAAAGTATTAGTTAGAAGATTTTGATTTTAAATTGCTACAAAATTCTGTTCTACAAGTAAATAACATATAGAACTAAAGTAGCTATTTTAGAGTTTTTAATTTTAAACTATTAACAAAATGCAGATCTTCAAGTAAATAACTTATAGAACAAAAGTAGTTATTTTAGGGTTTTCAATTTTAAACTATTAACAAAATACTGATCTTCATATACTTAACTTATAGAACAGAAGTAGTTAATTTAGAGTTTTTAATTTTAAACTATTAGCAAAATTCTGATCTTCAAGTAAATAACTTAAAGAACTAAAGTATTAGTTAGAAGATTTTGATTTTACATTGCTACAAAATTCTGTTCTTCAAGTAAATAACTTATAGAACAAAAGTAGTTATTTTAGGGTTTTCAGTTTTAAACTATTAACAAAATACTGATCTTCATGTAAATAACTTATAGAACAGAAGTAGTTAATTTAGAGTTTTTAATTTTAAACTATTAACAAAATGCAGATCTTCAAGTAAATAACTTATAGAACAAAAGTAGTTATTTTAGGGTTTTCAATTTTAAACTATTAACAAAATTCTGATCTTCAAGTAAATAACTTAAGGAACTAAAGTATTAGTTAGGAGATTTTGATTTTAAATTGCTACAAAATTCTGTTCTACAAGTAAATAACTTATAGAACAAAAGTAGTTATTTTAGAGTTTTCAATTTTAAACTATTAACAATATTCTGATCTTCAAGTAAATAACTTATAGAACAGAAGTAGTTATTTTAGGGTTTTCAATTTTAAACTATTAACAAAATACTGAGCTTCATGTAAATAACTTATAGAACAGAAGTAGTTAATTAAGAGTTTTTAATTTTAAACTATTAACAAAATGCAGATCTTCAAGTAAATAACTTATAGAACAAAAGTAGTTATTTTAGGGTTTTCAATTTTAAACTATTAACAAAATTCTGATCTTCAAGTAAATAACTTAAGGAACTAAAGTATTAGTTAGAAGATTTTGATTTTAAATTGCTACAAAATTCTGTTCTACAAGTAAATAACTTATAGAACAAAAGTAGTTATTTTAGGGTTTTCAATTTTAAACTATTAACAAAATACTGATCTTCATGTAAATAACTTATAGAACAAAAGTAGTTATTTTAAGGTTTTCAATTTTAAACTATTAACAAAATTCTGATCTTCAAGTAAATAACTTAAGGAACTAAAGTATTAGTTAGAAGATTTTGATTTTAAATTGCTACAAAATTCTGTTCTACAAGTAAATAACATATAGAACTAAAGTAGTTATTTTAGAGTTTTCAATTTTAAACTATTAACAATATTCTGATCTTCTAGTAAATAACTTATAGAACAAAAGTAGTTATTTTAGGGTTTTCAATTTTAAACTATTAACAAAATTCTGATCTTCAAGTAAATAACTTAAGGAACTAAAGTATTAGTTAGAAGATTTTGATTTTAAATTGCTACAAAATTCTGTTCTACAAGTAAATAACATATAGAACTAAAGTAGCTATTTTAGAGTTTTTAATTTTAAACTATTAACAAAATGCAGATCTTCAAGTAAATAACTTAAGGAACTAAAGTATTAGTTAGAAGATTTTGATTTTAAATTGCTACAAAATTCTGTTCTACAAGTAAATAACTTATAGAACAAAAGTAGTTATTTTAGAGTTTTCAATTTTAAACTATTAACAATATTCTGATCTTCATGTATATAACTTCTAGAACAGAAGTAGTTATTTTAGGGTTTTCAATTTTAAACTATTAACAAAATACTGATCTTCATGTAAATAACTTATAGAACAGAAGTAGTTAATTTAGAGTTTTTAATTTTAAACTATTAACAAAATGCAGATCTTCAAGTAAATAACTTATAGAACAAAAGTAGTTATTTTAGGGTTTTCAATTTTAAACTATTAGCAAAATTCTGATCTTCAAGTAAATAACTTAAAGAACTAAAGTATTAGTTAGAAGATTTTGATTTTACATTGCTACAAAATTCTGTTCTTCAAGTAAATAACTTATAGAACAAAAGAAGTTATTTTAGAGTTTTCAATTTTAAACTATTAACAATATTCTGATCTTCAAGTAAATAACTTATAGAACAGAAGTAGTTAATTTAGAGTTTTTAATTTTAAACTATTAACAAAATGCAGATCTTCAAGTAAATAACTTATAGAACAAAAGTAGTTATTTTAGGGTTTTCAATTTTAAACTATTAACAAAATACTGATCTTCATGTAAATAACTTATAGAACAGAAGTAGTTAATTTAGAGTTTTTAATTTTAAACTATTAACAAAATGCAGATCTTCAAGTAAATAACTTATAGAACAAAAGTAGTTATTTTAGGGTTTTCAATTTTAAACTATTAACAAAATTCTGATCTTCAAGTAAATAACTTAAGGAACTAAAGTATTAGTTAGGAGATTTTGATTTTAAATTGCTACAAAATTCTGTTCTACAAGTAAATAACTTATAGAACAAAAGTAGTTATTTTAGAGTTTTCAATTTTAAACTATTAACAATATTCTGATCTTCAAGTAAATAACTTATAGAACAAAAGTAGTTATTTTAGGGTTTTCAATTTTAAACTATTAGCAAAATTCTGATCTTCAAGTAAATAACTTAAAGAACTAAAGTATTAGTTAGAAGATTTTGATTTTACATTGCTACAAAATTCTGTTCTTCAAGTAAATAACTTATAGAACAAAAGTAGTTATTTTAGGGTTTTCAATTTTAAACTATTAACAAAATTCTGATCTTCAAGTAAATAACTTAAGGAACTAAAGTATTAGTTAGAAGATTTTGATTTTAAATTGCTACAAAATTCTGTTCTACAAGTAAATAACTTATAGAACAGAAGTAGTTATTTTAAGGTTTTCAATTTTAAACTATTAACAAAATACTGATCTTCATGTAAATAACTGATAGAACATAAGTAGTTAATTTAGAGTTTTTAATTTTAAACTATTAACAAAATGCAGATCTTCAAGTAAATAACTTATAGAACAAAAGTAGTTATTTTAGGGTTTTCAATTTTAAACTATTAGCAAAATTCTGATCTTCAAGTAAATAACTTAAAGAACTAAAGTATTAGTTAGAAGATTTTGATTTTACATTGCTACAAAATTCTGTTCTTCAAGTAAATAACTTATAGAACAGAAGTAGTTATTTTAGAGTTTTCAATTTTAAACTATTAACAATATTCTGATCTTCAAGTAAATAACTTATAGAACAGAAGTAGTTAATTTAGAGTTTTTAACTTTAAACTATTAACAAAATGCAGATCTTCAAGTAAATAACTTATAGAACAAAAGTAGTTAACTTAGAGTTTTTAATTTTAAACTATTAACAAAATTCTGTTCTTCAAGTAAATAACTTATAGAACAAAAGTAGTTATTTTAGAGTTTTCAATTTTAAACTATTAACAAAATTCTGATCTTCATGTAAATAACTTATAGAACAGAAGTAGTTAATTAAGAGTTTTTAATTTTAAACTATTAACAAAATGCAGATCTTCAAGTAAATAATTTATAGAACAAAAGTAGTTATTTTAGGGTTTTCAATTTTAAATTATTAGCAAAATTCTGATCTTCAAGTAAATAACTTAAAGAACTAAAGTATTAGTTAAAAGATTTTGATTTTAAATTGCTACAAAATTCTGTTCTTCAAGTAAATAACTTATAGAACAGAAGTAGTTAATTTAGAGTTTTTAATTTTAAACTATTAACAAAATGCAGATCTTCAAGTAAATAACTTATAGAACAAAAGTAGTTATTTTAGGGTTTTCAATTTTAAACTATTAGCAAAATTCTGATCTTCAAGTAAATAACTTAAAGAACTAAAGTATTAGTTAGAAGATTTTGATTTTACATTGCTACAAAATTCTGTTCTTCAAGTAAATAACTTATAGAACAAAAGTAGTTATTTTAGGGTTTTCAATTTTAAACTATTAACAAAATTCTGATCTTCAAGTAAATAACTTAAGGAACTAAAGTATTAGTTAGAAGATTTTGATTTTAAATTGCTACAAAATTCTGTTCTACAAGTAAATAACTTATAGAACAGAAGTAGTTATTTTAAGGTTTTCAATTTTAAACTATTAACAAAATACTGATCTTCATGTAAATAACTGATAGAACATAAGTAGTTAATTTAGAGTTTTTAATTTTAAACTATTAACAAAATGCAGATCTTCAAGTAAATAACTTATAGAACAAAAGTAGTTATTTTAGGGTTTTCAATTTTAAACTATTAGCAAAATTCTGATCTTCAAGTAAATAACTTAAAGAACTAAAGTATTAGTTAGAAGATTTTGATTTTACATTGCTACAAAATTCTGTTCTTCAAGTAAATAGCTTATAGAACAGAAGTAGTTATTTTAGAGTTTTCAATTTTAAACTATTAACAATATTCTGATCTTCAAGTAAATAACTTATAGAACAGAAGTAGTTAATTTAGAGTTTTTAACTTTAAACTATTAACAAAATGCAGATCTTCAAGTAAATAACTTATAGAACAAAAGTAGTTAACTTAGAGTTTTTAATTTTAAACTATTAACAAAATTCTGTTCTTCAAGTAAATAACTTATAGAACAAAAGTAGTTATTTTAGAGTTTTCAATTTTAAACTATTAACAAAATTCTGATCTTCAAGTAAATAACTTATAGAACAGAAGTAGTTAATTTAGAGTTTTTAATTTTAAACTACTAACAAAATGCAGATCTTCAAGCAAATAACTTATAGAACAAAATTAGTTATTTTAGGGTTTTCAATTTTTAACTATTAACAAAATTCTGATCTTCAAGTAAATAACTTAAGGAACTAAAGTATTAGTTAGAAGATTTTGATTTTAAATTGCTACAAAATTCTGTTCTACAAGTAAATAACATATAGAACTAAAGTAGTAATTTTAGAGTTTTCAATTTTAAACTATTAACAATATTCTGATCTTCAAGTAAATAACTTATAGAACAAAAGTAGTTATTTTAGGGTTTTCAATTTTAAACTATTAACAAAATTCTGATCTTCAAGTAAATAACTTAAGGAACTAAAGTATTAGTTAGAAGATTTTGATTTTAAATTGCTACAAAATTCTGTTCTACAAGTAAATAACATATAGAACTAAAGTAGTTATTTTAGAGTTTTTAATTTTAAACTATTAACAAAATGCAGATCTTCATATACTTAACTTATAGAACAGAAGTAGTTAATTTAGAGTTTTTAATTTTAAACTATTAACAAAATTCTGATCTTCATGTAAATAACTTATACAACAAAAGTAGTTATTTTAGGGTTTTCAATTTTAAACTATTAACAAAATTCTGATCTTCAAGTAAATAACTTAAGGAACTAAAGTATTAGTTAGAAGATTTTGATTTTAAATTGCTACAAAATTCTGTTCTACAAGTAAATAACATATAGAACTAAAGTAGTTATTTTAGAGTTTTCAATTTTAAACTATTAACAATATTCTGATCTTCTAGTAAATAACTTATAGAACAAAAGTAGTTATTTTAGGGTTTTCAATTTTAAACTATTAACAAAATTCTGATCTTCAAGTAAATAACTTAAGGAACTAAAGTATTAGTTAGAAGATTTTGATTTTAAATTGCTACAAAATTCTGTTCTACAAGTAAATAACATATAGAACTAAAGTAGTTATTTTAGAGTTTTTAATTTTAAACTATTAACAAAATGCAGATCTTCATATACTTAACTTATAGAACAGAAGTAGTTAATTTAGAGTTTTTAATTTTAAACTATTAGCAAACTTCTGATCTTCAAGTAAATAACTTAAAGAACTAAAGTATTAGTTAGAAGATTTTAATTTTACATTGCTACAAAATTCTGTTCTTCAAGTAAATAACTTATAGAACAAAAGTAGTTATTTTAGGGTTTTCAATTTTAAACTATTAACAAAATTCTGATCTTCAAGTAAATAACTTAAGGAACTAAAGTATTAGTTAGAAGATTTTGATTTTAAATTGCTACAAAATTCTGTTCTACAAGTAAATAACATATAGAACGAAAGAAGTTATTTTAGGGTTTTCAATTTTAAACTATTAACAAAATACTGATCTTCATATACTTAACTTATAGAACAGAAGTAGTTAATTTAGAGTTTTTAATTTTAAACTATTAGCAAAATTCTGATCTTCAAGTAAATAACTTAAAGAACTAAAGTATTAGTTAGAAGATTTTGATTTTACATTGCTACAAAATTCTGTTCTTCAAGTAAATAACATATAGAACGAAAGTAGTTATTTTAGAGTTTTTAATTTTAAACTATTAGCAAAATTCTGATCTTCAAGTAAATAACTTAAAGAACTAAAGTATTAGTTAGAAGATTTTGATTTTACATTGCTACAAAATTCTGTTCTTCAAGTAAATAACTTATAGAACAAAAGTAGTTATTTTAGGGTTTTCAATTTTAAACTGTTAACAAAATTCTTATCTTCAAGTAAATAACTTAAGGAACTAAAGTATTAGTTAGGAGATTTTGATTTTAAATTGCTACAAAATTCTGTTCTACAAGTAAATAACTTATAGAACAAAAGTAGTTATTTTAGAGTTTTCAATTTTAAACTATTAACAATATTCTGATCTTCAAGTAAATAACTTATAGAACAGAAGTAGTTATTTTAGGGTTTTCAATTTTAAACTATTAACAAAATACTGATCTTCATGTAAATAACTTATAGAACAGAAGTAGTTAATTAAGAGTTTTTAATTTTAAACTATTAACAAAATGCAGATCTTCAAGTAAATAACTTATAGAACAAAAGTAGTTATTTTAGGGTTTTCAATTTTAAACTATTAACAAAATTCTGATCTTCAAGTAAATAACTTAAGGAACTAAAGTATTAGTTAGAAGATTTTGATTTTAAATTGCTACAAAATTCTGTTCTACAAGTAAATAACTTATAGAACAAAAGTAGTTATTTTAGAGTTTTCAATTTTAAACTATTAACAATATTCTGATCTTCATGTATATAACTTATAGAACAGAAGTAGTTATTTTAGGGTTTTCAATTTTAAACTATTAACAAAATACTGATCTTCATGTAAATAACTTATAGAACAGAAGTAGTTAATTTAGAGTTTTTAATTTTAAACTATTAACAAAATGCAGATCTTCAAGTAAATAACTTATAGAACAAAAGTAGTTATTTTAGGGTTTTCAATTTTAAACTATTAGCAAAATTCTGATCTTCAAGTAAATAACTTAAAGAACTAAAGTATTAGTTAGAAGATTTTGATTTTACATTGCTACAAAATTCTGTTCTTCAAGTAAATAACTTATAGAACAAAAGTAGTTATTTTAGAGTTTTCAATTTTAAACTATTAACAATATTCTGATCTTCAAGTAAATAACTTATAGAACAGAAGTAGTTAATTTAGAGTTTTTAATTTTAAACTATTAACAAAATGCAGATCTTCAAGTAAATAACTTATAGAACAAAAGTAGTTAACTTAGAGTTTTTAATTTTAAACTATTAACAAAATTCTGTTCTTCAAGTAAATAACTTATAGAACAAAAGTAGTTATTTTAGAGTTTTCAATTTTAAACTATTAACAAAATTCTGATCTTATAGAACAACTTATAGAACAGAAGTAGTTAATTTAGAGTTTTTAATTTTAAACTATTAACAAAATGCAGATCTTCAAGCAAATAACTTATAGAACAAAATTAGTTATTTTAGGGTTTTCAATTTTTAACTATTAACAAAATTCTGATCTTCAAGTAAATAACTTAAGGAACTAAAGTATTAGTTAGAAGATTTTGATTTTAAATTGCTACAAAATTCTGTTCTACAAGTAAATAACATATAGAACTAAAGTAGTTATTTTAGAGTTTTCAATTTTAAACTATTAACAATATTCTGATCTTCAAGTAAATAACTTAAGGAACTAAAGTATTAGTTAGAAGATTTTGATTTTAAATTGCTACAAAATTCTGTTCTACAAGTAAATAACTTATAGAACAAAAGTAGTTATTTTAGGGTTTTCAATTTTAAACTATTAACAAAATACTGATCTTCATGTAAATAACTTATAGAACAAAAGTAGTTAATTAAGAGTTTTTAATTTTAAACTATTAACAAAATGCAGATCTTCAAGTAAATAACTTATAGAACAAAAGTAGTTATTTTAGGGTTTTCAATTTTAAACTATTAACAAAATTCTGATCTTCAAGTAAATAACTTAAGGAACTAAAGTATTAGTTAGAAGATTTTGGTTTTAAATTGCTACAAAATTCTGTTCTACAAGTAAATAACATATAGAACTAAAGTAGTTATTTTAGAGTTTTCAATTTTAAACTATTAACAATATTCTGATCTTCTAGTAAATAACTTATAGAACAAAAGTAGTTATTTTAGGGTTTTCAATTTTAAACTATTAACAAAATTCTGATCTTCAAGTAAATAACTTAAGGTACTAAAGTATTAGTTAGAAGATTTTGATTTTAAATTGCTACAAAATTCTGTTCTACAAGTAAATAACATATAGAACTAAAGTAGTTATTTTAGAGTTTTTAATAATTTTAAACTATTAACAAAATGCAGATCTTCATATACTAAACTTATAGAACAGAAGTAGTTAATTTAGAGTTTTTAATTTTAAACTATTAGCAAAATTCTGATCTTCAAGTAAATAACTTAAAGAACTAAAGTATTAGTTAGAAGATTTTGATTTTACATTGCTACAAAATTCTGTTCTTCAAGTAAATAACTTATAGAACAAAAGTAGTTATTTTAGGGTTTTCAATTTTAAACTATTAACAAAATTCTGATCTTCAAGTAAATAACTTAAGGAACTAAAGTATTAGTTAGAAGATTTTGATTTTAAATTGCTACAAAATTCTGTTCTACAAGTAAATAACATATAGAGCGAAAGTAGTTATTTTAGGGTTTTCAATTTTAAACTATTAACAAAATACTGATCTTCATATACTTAACTTATAGAACAGAAGTAGTTAATTTAGAGTTTTTAATTTTAAACTATTAGCAAAATTCTGATCTTCAAGTAAATAACTTAAAGAACTAAAGTATTAGTTAGAAGATTTTGATTTTACATTGCTACAAAATTCTGTTCTTCAAGTAAATAACTTATAGAACAAAAGTAGTTATTTTAGAGTTTTCAATTTTAAACTATTAACAATATTCTGATCTTCAAGTAAATAACTTATAGAACAGAAGTAGTTATTTTAGGGTTTTCAATTTTAAACTATTAACAAAATACTGATCTTCATGTAAATAACTTATAGAACAGAAGTAGTTAATTAAGAGTTTTTAATTTTAAACTATTAACAAAATGCAGATCTTCAAGTAAATAACTTATAGAACAAAAGTAGTTATTTTAGGGTTTTCAATTTTAAACTATTAACAAAATTCTGATCTTCAAGTAAATAACTTAAGGAACTAAAGTATTAGTTAGAAGATTTTGATTTTAAATTGCTACAAAATTCTGTTCTACAAGTAAATAACTTATAGAACAAAAGTAGTTATTTTAGAGTTTTCAATTTTAAACTATTAACAATATTCTGATCTTCAAGTAAATAACTTATAGAACAGAAGTAGTTATTTTAGGGTTTTCAATTTTAAACTATTAACAAAATACTGATCTTCATGTAAATAACTTATAGAACAGAAGTAGTTAATTAAGAGTTTTTAATTTTAAACTATTAACAAAATGCAGATCTTCAAGTAAATAACTTATAGAACAAAAGTAGTTATTTTAGGGTTTTCAATTTTAAACTATTAACAAAATTCTGATCTTCAAGTAAATAACTTAAGGAACTAAAGTATTAGTTAGAAGATTTTGATTTTAAATTGCTACAAAATTCTGTTCTACAAGTAAATAACTTATAGAACAAAAGTAGTTATTTTAGAGTTTTCAATTTTAAACTATTAACAATATTCTGATCTTCATGTATATAACTTATAGAACAGAAGTAGTTATTTTAGGGTTTTCAATTTTAAACTATTAACAAAATACTGATCTTCATGTAAATAACTTATAGAACAGAAGTAGTTAATTTAGAGTTTTTAATTTTAAACTATTAACAAAATGCAGATCTTCAAGTAAATAACTTATAGAACAAAAGTAGTTATTTTAGGGTTTTCAATTTTAAACTATTAGCAAAATTCTGATCTTCAAGTAAATAACTTAAAGAACTAAAGTATTAGTTAGAAGATTTTGATTTTACATTGCTACAAAATTCTGTTCTTCAAGTAAATAACTTATAGAACAAAAGTAGTTATTTTAGAGTTTTCAATTTTAAACTTTTAACAATATTCTGATCTTCAAGTAAATAACTTATAGAACAGAAGTAGTTAATTTAGAGTTTTTAATTTTAAACTATTAACAAAATGCAGATCTTCAAGTAAATAACTTATAGAACAAAAGTACTTAACTTAGAGTTTTTAATTTTAAACTATTAACAAAATTCTGTTCTTCAAGTAAATAACTTATAGAACAAAAGTAGTTATTTTAGAGTTTTCAATTTTAAACTATTAACAAAATTCTGATCTTCAAGTAAGTAACTTATAGAACAGAAGTAGTTAATTTAGAGTTTTTAATTTTAAACTATTAACAAAATGCAGATCTTCATATACTTAACTTATAGAACAGAAGAAGTTAATTTAGAGTTTTTAATTTTAAACTATTAGCAAAATTCTGATCTTCAAGTAAATAACTTAAAGAACTAAAGTATTAGTTAGATGATTTTGATTTTACATTGCTACAAAATTCTGTTCTTCAAGTAAATAACTTATAGAACAAAAGTAGTTATTTTAGGGTTTTCAATTTTAAACTATTAACAAAATTCTGATCTTCAAGTAAATAACTTAAGGAACTAAAGTATTAGTTAGAAGATTTTGATTTTAAATTGCTACAAAATTCTGTTCTACAAGTAAATAACATATAGAACGAAAGTAGTTATTTTAGGGTTTTCAATTTTAAACTATTAACAAAATACTGATCTTCATATACTTAACTTATAGAACAGAAGTAGTTAATTTAGAGTTTTTAATTTTAAACTATTAGCAAAATTCTGATCTTCAAGTAAATAACTTATAGAACAAAAGTAGTTATTTTAGGGTTTTCAATTTTAAACTATTAACAAAATTCTGATCTTCAAGTAAATAACTTAAGGAACTAAAGTATTAGTTAGAAGATTTTGATTTTAAATTGCTACAAAATTCTGTTCTACAAGTAAATAACTTATAGAACAAAAGTAGTTATTTTAGAGTTTTTAATTTTAAACTATTAACAAAATGCAGATCTTCAAGTAAATAACTTATAGAACAAAAGTAGTTATTTTAGAGTTTTCAATTTTAAACTATTAACAATATTCTGATCTTCAAGTAAATAACTTATAGAACAGAAGTAGTTATTTTAGGGTTTTCAATTTTAAACTATTAACAAAATACTGATCTTCATGTAAATAACTTATAGAACAGAAGTAGTTAATTAAGAGTTTTTAATTTTAAACTATTAACAAAATGCAGATCTTCAAGTAAATAACTTATAGAACAAAAGTAGTTATTTTAGGGTTTTCAATTTTAAACTATTAACAAAATTCTGATCTTCAAGTAAATAACTTAAGGAACTAAAGTATTAGTTAGAAGATTTTAATTTTAAATTGCTACAAAATTCTGTTCTACAAGTAAATAACTTATAGAACAAAAGTAGTTATTTTAGAGTTTTCAATTTTAAACTATTAACAATATTCTGATCTTCATGTATATAACTTATAGAACAGAAGTAGTTATTTTAGGGTTTTCAATTTTAAACTATTAACAAAATACTGATCTTCATGTAAATAACTTATAGAACAGAAGTAGTTAATTTAGAGTTTTTAATTTTAAACTATTAACAAAATGCAGATCTTCAAGTAAATAACTTATAGAACAAAAGTAGTTATTTTAGAGTTTTCAATTTTAAACTATTAACAATATTCTGATCTTCATGTATATAACTTATAGAACAGAAGTAGTTATTTTAGGGTTTTCAATTTTAAACTATTAACAAAATACTGATCTTCATGTAAATAACTTATAGAACAGAAGTAGTTAATATAGAGTTTTTAATTTTAAACTATTAACAAAATGCAGATCTTCAAGTAAATAACTTATAGAACAAAAGTAGTTATTTTAGGGTTTTCAATTTTAAACTATTAGCAAAATTCTGATCTTCAAGTAAATAACTTAAAGAACTAAAGTATTAGTTAGAAGATTTTGATTTTACATTGCTACAAAATTCTGTTCTTCAAGTAAATAACTTATAGAACAAAAGTAGTTATTTTAGAGTTTTCAATTTTAAACTATTAACAATATTCTGATCTTCAAGTAAATAACTTATAGAACAAAAGTAGTTATTTTAGAGTTTTCAATTTTAAACTATTAACAATATTCTGATCTTCAAGTAAATAACTTATAGAACAGAAGTAGTTAATTTAGAGTTTTTAATTTTAAACTATTAACAAAATGCAGATCTTCAAGTAAATAACTTATAGAACAAAAGTAGTTAACTTAGAGTTTTTAATTTTAAACTATTAACAAAATTCTGTTCTCAAGTAAATAACTTATAGAACAAAAGTAGTTATTTTAGAGTTTTCAATTTTAAACTATTAACAAAATTCTGATCTTCAAGTAAATAACTTATAGAACAGAAGTAGTTAATTTAGAGTTTTTAATTTTAAACTATTAGCAAAATTCTAATCTTCAAGTAAATAACTTAAAGAACTAAAGTATTAGTTAGAAGATTTTGATTTTACATTGCTACAAAATTCTGTTCTTCAAGTAAATAACTTATAGAACAAAAGTAGTTATTTTAGGGTTTTCAATTTTAAACTATTAACAAAATTCTGATCTTCAAGTAAATAACTTAAGGAACTAAAGTATTAGTTAGAAGATTTTGATTTTAAATTGCTACAAAATTCTGTTCTACAAGTAAATAACATATAGAACGAAAGTAGTTATTTTAGGGTTTTCAATTTTAAACTATTAACAAAATACTGATCTTCATATACTTAACTTATAGAACAGAAGTAGTTAATTTAGAGTTTTTAATTTTAAACTATTAGCAAAATTCTGATCTTCAAGTAAATAACTTAAAGAACTAAAGTATTAGTTAGAAGATTTTGATTTTACATTGCTACAAAATTCTGTTCTTCAAGTAAATAACTTATAGAACAAAAGTAGTTATTTTAGGGTTTTCAATTTTAAACTATTAACAAAATACTGATCTTCATGTAAATAACTTATAGAACAGAAGTAGTTAATTTAGAGTTTTTAATTTTAAACTATTAACAAAATGCAGATCTTCAAGTAAATAACTTATAGAACAAAAGTAGTTATTTTAGGGTTTTCAATTTTAAACTATTAACAAAATTCTTATCTTCAAGTAAATAACTTAAGGAACTAAAGTATTAGTTAGGAGATTTTGATTTTAAATTGCTACAAAATTCTGTTCTACAAGTAAATAACTTATAGAACAAAAGTAGTTATTTTAGAGTTTTCAATTTTAAACTATTAACAATATTCTGATCTTCAAGTAAATAACTTATAGAACAGAAGTAGTTATTTTAGGGTTTTCAATTTTAAACTATTAACAAAATACTGATCTTCATGTAAACAACTTATAGAACAGAAGTAGTTAATTAAGAGTTTTTAATTTTAAACTATTAACAAAATGCAGATCTTCAAGTAAATAACTTATAGAACAAAAGTAGTTATTTTAGGGTTTTCAATTTTAAACTATTAACAAAATACTGATCTTCATATACTTAACTTATAGAACAGAAGTAGTTAATTTAGAGTTTTTAATTTTAAACTATTAGCAAAATTCTGATCTTCAAGTAAATAACTTATAGAACAAAAGTAGTTATTTTAGGGTTTTCAATTTTAAACTATTAACAAAATTCTGATCTTCAAGTAAATAACTTAAGGAACTAAAGTATTAGTTAGAAGATTTTGATTTTAAATTGCTACAAAATTCTGTTCTACAAGTAAATAACTTATAGAACAAAAGTAGTTATTTTAGAGTTTTTAATTTTAAACTATTAACAAAATGCAGATCTTCAAGTAAATAACTTATAGAACAAAAGTAGTTATTTTAGAGTTTTCAATTTTAAACTATTAACAATATTCTGATCTTCAAGTAAATAACTTATAGAACAGAAGTAGTTATTTTAGGGTTTTCAATTTTAAACTATTAACAAAATACTGATCTTCATGTAAATAACTTATAGAACAGAAGTAGTTAATTAAGAGTTTTTAATTTTAAACTATTAACAAAATGCAGATCTTCAAGTAAATAACTTATAGAACAAAAGTAGTTATTTTAGGGTTTTCAATTTTAAACTATTAACAAAATTCTGATCTTCAAGTAAATAACTTAAGGAACTAAAGTATTAGTTAGAAGATTTTAATTTTAAATTGCTACAAAATTCTGTTCTACAAGTAAATAACTTATAGAACAAAAGTAGTTATTTTAGAGTTTTCAATTTTAAACTATTAACAATATTCTGATCTTCATGTATATAACTTATAGAACAGAAGTAGTTATTTTAGGGTTTTCAATTTTAAACTATTAACAAAATACTGATCTTCATGTAAATAACTTATAGAACAGAAGTAGTTAATTTAGAGTTTTTAATTTTAAACTATTAACAAAATGCAGATCTTCAAGTAAATAACTTATAGAACAAAAGTAGTTATTTTAGAGTTTTCAATTTTAAACTATTAACAATATTCTGATCTTCATGTATATAACTTATAGAACAGAAGTAGTTATTTTAGGGTTTTCAATTTTAAACTATTAACAAAATACTGATCTTCATGTAAATAACTTATAGAACAGAAGTAGTTAATTTAGAGTTTTTAATTTTAAACTATTAACAAAATGCAGATCTTCAAGTAAATAACTTATAGAACAAAAGTAGTTATTTTAGGGTTTTCAATTTTAAACTATTAGCAAAATTCTGATCTTCAAGTAAATAACTTAAAGAACTAAAGTATTAGTTAGAAGATTTTGATTTTACATTGCTACAAAATTCTGTTCTTCAAGTAAATAACTTATAGAACAAAAGTAGTTATTTTAGAGTTTTCAATTTTAAACTATTAACAATATTCTGATCTTCAAGTAAATAACTTATAGAACAAAAGTAGTTATTTTAGAGTTTTCAATTTTAAACTATTAACAATATTCTGATCTTCAAGTAAATAACTTATAGAACAGAAGTAGTTAATTTAGAGTTTTTAATTTTAAACTATTAACAAAATGCAGATCTTCAAGTAAATAACTTATAGAACAAAAGTAGTTAACTTAGAGTTTTTAATTTTAAACTATTAACAAAATTCTGTTCTTCAAGTAAATAACTTATAGAACAAAAGTAGTTATTTTAGAGTTTTCAATTTTAAACTATTAACAAAATTCTGATCTTCAAGTAAATAACTTATAGAACAGAAGTAGTTAATTTAGAGTTTTTAATTTTAAACTATTAGCAAAATTCTAATCTTCAAGTAAATAACTTAAAGAACTAAAGTATTAGTTAGAAGATTTTGATTTTACATTGCTACAAAATTCTGTTCTTCAAGTAAATAACTTATAGAACAAAAGTAGTTATTTTAGGGTTTTCAATTTTAAACTATTAACAAAATTCTGATCTTCAAGTAAATAACTTAAGGAACTAAAGTATTAGTTAGAAGATTTTGATTTTAAATTGCTACAAAATTCTGTTCTACAAGTAAATAACATATAGAACGAAAGTAGTTATTTTAGGGTTTTCAATTTTAAACTATTAACAAAATACTGATCTTCATATACTTAACTTATAGAACAGAAGTAGTTAATTTAGAGTTTTTAATTTTAAACTATTAGCAAAATTCTGATCTTCAAGTAAATAACTTAAAGAACTAAAGTATTAGTTAGAAGATTTTGATTTTACATTGCTACAAAATTCTGTTCTTCAAGTAAATAACTTATAGAACAAAAGTAGTTATTTTAGGGTTTTCAATTTTAAACTATTAACAAAATACTGATCTTCATGTAAATAACTTATAGAACAGAAGTAGTTAATTTAGAGTTTTTAATTTTAAACTATTAACAAAATGCAGATCTTCAAGTAAATAACTTATAGAACAAAAGTAGTTATTTTAGGGTTTTCAATTTTAAACTATTAACAAAATTCTTATCTTCAAGTAAATAACTTAAGGAACTAAAGTATTAGTTAGGAGATTTTGATTTTAAATTGCTACAAAATTCTGTTCTACAAGTAAATAACTTATAGAACAAAAGTAGTTATTTTAGAGTTTTCAATTTTAAACTATTAACAATATTCTGATCTTCAAGTAAATAACTTATAGAACAGAAGTAGTTATTTTAGGGTTTTCAATTTTAAACTATTAACAAAATACTGATCTTCATGTAAACAACTTATAGAACAGAAGTAGTTAATTAAGAGTTTTTAATTTTAAACTATTAACAAAATGCAGATCTTCAAGTAAATAACTTATAGAACAAAAGTAGTTATTTTAGGGTTTTCAATTTTAAACTATTAACAAAATTCTGATCTTCAAGTAAATAACTTAAGGAACTAAAGTATTAGTTAGAAGATTTTGATTTTAAATTGCTACAAAATTCTGTTCTACAAGTAAATAACTTATAGAACAAAAGTAGTTATTTTATAGTTTTCAATTTTAAACTATTAACAATATTCTGATCTTCATGTATATAACTTATAGAACAGAAGTAGTTATTTTAGGGTTTTCAATTTTAAACTATTAACAAAATACTGATCTTCATGTAAATAACTTATAGAACAAAAGTAGTTAATTTAGAGTTTTTAATTTTAAACTATTAACAAAATGCAGATCTTCAAGTAAATAACTTATAGAACAAAAGTAGTTATTTTAGGGTTTTCAATTTTAAACTATTAGCAAAATTCTGATCTTCAAGTAAATAACTTAAAGAACTAAAGTATTAGTTAGAAGATTTTGATTTTACATTGCTACAAAATTCTGTTCTTCAAGTAAATAACTTATAGAACAAAAGTAGTTATTTTAGAGTTTTCAATTTTAAACTATTAACAATATTCTGATCTTCAAGTAAATAACTTATAGAACAGAAGTAGTTAATTTAGAGTTTTTAATTTTAAACTATTAACAAAATGCAGATCTTCAAGTAAATAACTTATAGAACAAAAGTAGTTAACTTAGAGTTTTTAATTTTAAACTATTAACAAAATTCTGTTCTTCAAGTAAATAACTTATAGAACAAAAGTAGTTATTTTAGAGTTTTCAATTTTAAACTATTAACAAAATTCTGATCTTCAAGTAAATAACTTATAGAACAGAAGTAGTTAATTTAGAGTTTTTAATTTTAAACTACTAACAAAATGCAGATCTTCAAGCAAATAACTTATAGAACAAAATTAGTTATTTTAGGGTTTTCAATTTTTAACTATTAACAAAATTCTGATCTTCAAGTAAATAACTTAAGGAACTAAAGTATTAGTTAGAAGATTTTGATTTTAAATTGCTACAAAATTCTGTTCTACAAGTAAATAACATATAGAACTAAAGTAGTTATTTTAGAGTTTTCAATTTTAAACTATTAACAATATTCTGATCTTCAAGTAAATAACTTATAGAACAAAAGTAGTTATTTTAGGGTTTTCAATTTTAAACTATTAACAAAATTCTGATCTTCGAGTAAATAACTTAAGGAACTAAAGTATTAGTTAGAAGATTTTGATTTTAAATTGCTACAAAATTCTGTTCTACAAGTAAATAACTTATAGAACAAAAGTAGTTATTTTAGGGTTTTCAATTTTAAACTATTAACAAAATACTGATCTTCATGTAAATAACTTATAGAACAAAAGTAGTTATTTTAGGGTTTTCAATTTTAAACTATTAACAAAATTCTGATCTTCAAGTAAATAACTTAAGGAACTAAAGTATTAGTTAGAAGATTTTGATTTTAAATTGCTACAAAATTCTGTTCTACAAGTAAATAACATATAGAACTAAAGTAGTTATTTTAGAGATTTCAATTTTAAACTATTAACAATATTCTGATCTTCTAGTAAATAACTTATAGAACAAAAGTAGTTATTTTAGGGTTTTCAATTTTAAACTATTAACAAAATTCTGATCTTCAAGTAAATGACTTAAGGAACTAAAGTATTAGTTAGAAGATTTTGATTTTAAATTGCTACAAAATTCTGTTCTACAAGTAAATAACATATAGAACTAAAGTAGTTATTTTAGAGTTTTTAATTTTAAACTATTAACAAAATGCAGATCTTCAAGTAAATAACTTATAGAACAAAAGTAGTTATTTTATGGTTTTCAATTTTAAACTATTAACAAAATACTGATCTTCATATACTTAACTTATAGAACAGAAGTAGTTAATTTAGAGTTTTTAATTTTAAACTATTAGCAAAATTCTGATCTTCAAGTAAATAACTTAAAGAACTAAAGTATTAGTTAGAAGATTTTGATTTTAAATTGCTACAAAATTCTGTTCTTCAAGTAAATAACTTATAGAACAAAAGTAGTTATTTTAGGGTTTTCAATTTTAAACTATTAACAAAATTCTGATCTTCAAGTAAATAACTTAAGGAACTAAAGTATTAGTTAGAAGATTTTGATTTTAAATTGCTACAAAATTCTGTTCTACAAGTAAATAACTTATAGAACAGAAGTAGTTAATTTAGAGTTTTTAATTTTAAACTATTAACAAAATGCAGATCTTCATATACTTAACTTATAGAACAGAAGTAGTTAATTTAGAGTTTTTAATTTTAAACTATTAGCAAAATTCTGATCTTCAAGTAAATAACTTAAAGAACTAAAGTATTAGTTAGAAGATTTTGATTTTAAATTGCTACAAAATTCTGTTCTACAAGTAAATAACTTATAGAACAGAAGTAGTTAATTTAGAGTTTTTAATTTTAAACTATTAACAAAATGCAGATCTTCATATACTTAACTTATAGAACAGAAGTAGTTAATTTAGAGTTTTTAATTTTAAACTATTAGCAAAATTCTGATCTTCAAGTAAATAACTTAAAGAACTAAAGTATTAGTTAGAAGATTTTGATTTTACATTGCTACAAAATTCTGTTCTTCAAGTAAATAACTTAAGGAACTAAAGTATTAGTTAGAAGATTTTGATTTTAAATTGCTACAAAATTCTGTTCTACAAGTAAATAACATATAGAACTAAAGTAGTTATTTTAGAGTTTTCAATTTTAAACTATTAACAATATTCTAATCTTCAAGTAAATAACTTATAGAACAAAAGTAGTTATTTTAGGGTTTTCAATTTTAAACTATTAACAAAATTCTGATCTTCGAGTAAATAACTTAAGGAACTAAAGTATTAGTTAGAAGATTTTGATTTTAAATTGCTACAAAATTCTGTTCTACAAGTAAATAACTTATAGAACAAATGTAGTTATTTTAGGGTTTTCAATTTTAAACTATTAACAAAATACTGATCTTCATGTAAATAACTTATAGAACAAAAGTAGTTATTTTAGGGTTTTCAATTTTAAACTATTAACAAAATTCTGATCTTCAAGTAAATAACTTAAGGAACTAAAGTATTAGTTAGAAGATTTTGATTTTAAATTGCTACAAAATTCTGTTCTACAAGTAAATAACATATAGAACTAAAGTAGTTATTTTAGAGATTTCAATTTTAAACTATTAACAATATTCTGATCTTCTAGTAAATAACTTATAGAACAAAAGTAGTTATTTTAGGGTTTTCAATTTTAAACTATTAACAAAATTCTGATCTTCAAGTAAATGACTTAAGGAACTAAAGTATTAGTTAGAAGATTTTGATTTTAAATTGCTACAAAATTCTGTTCTACAAGTAAATAACATATAGAACTAAAGTAGTTATTTTAGAGTTTTTAATTTTAAACTATTAACAAAATGCAGATCTTCAAGTAAATAACTTATAGAACAAAAGTAGTTATTTTATGGTTTTCAATTATAAACTATTAACAAAATACTGATCTTCATATACTTAACTTATAGAACAGAAGTAGTTAATTTAGAGTTTTTAATTTTAAACTATTAGCAAAATTCTGATCTTCAAGTAAATAACTTAAAGAACTAAAGTATTAGTTAGAAGATTTTGATTTTACATTGCTACAAAATTCTGTTCTTCAAGTAAATAACTTAAGGAACTAAAGTATTAGTTAGAAGATTTTGATTTTAAATTGCTACAAAATTCTGTTCTACAAGTAAATAACATATAGAACAAAAGTAGTTATTTTAGGGTTTTCAATTTTAAACTATTAACAAAATTCTGATCTTCAAGTAAATAACTTAAGGAACTAAAGTATTAGTTAGAAGATTTTGATTTTAAATTGCTACAAAATTCTGTTCTACAAGTAAATAACTTATAGAACAGAAGTAGTTAATTTAGAGTTTTTAATTTTAAACTATTAACAAAATGCAGATCTTCATATACTTAACTTATAGAACAGAAGTAGTTAATTTAGAGTTTTTAATTTTAAACTATTAGCAAAATTCTGATCTTCAAGTAAATAACTTAAAGAACTAAAGTATTAGTTAGAAGATTTTGATTTTACATTGCTACAAAATTCTGTTCTTCAAGTAAATAACTTAAGGAACTAAAGTATTAGTTAGAAGATTTTGATTTTAAATTGCTACAAAATTCTGTTCTACAAGTAAATAACATATAGAACTAAAGTAGTTATTTTAGAGTTTTCAATTTTAAACTATTAACAATATTCTAATCTTCAAGTAAATAACTTATAGAACAAAAGTAGTTATTTTAGGGTTTTCAATTTTAAACTATTAACAAAATTCTGATCTTCGAGTAAATAACTTAAGGAACTAAAGTATTAGTTAGAAGATTTTGATTTTAAATTGCTACAAAATTCTGTTCTACAAGTAAATAACTTATAGAACAAATGTAGTTATTTTAGGGTTTTCAATTTTAAACTATTAACAAAATACTGATCTTCATGTAAATAACTTATAGAACAAAAGTAGTTATTTTAGGGTTTTCAATTTTAAACTATTAACAAAATTCTGATCTTCAAGTAAATAACTTAAGGAACTAAAGTATTAGTTAGAAGATTTTGATTTTAAATTGCTACAAAATTCTGTTCTACAAGTAAATAACATATAGAACTAAAGTAGTTATTTTAGAGATTTCAATTTTAAACTATTAACAATATTCTGATCTTCTAGTAAATAACTTATAGAACAAAAGTAGTTATTTTAGGGTTTTCAATTTTAAACTATTAACAAAATTCTGATCTTCAAGTAAATGACTTAAGGAACTAAAGTATTAGTTAGAAGATTTTGATTTTAAATTGCTACAAAATTCTGTTCTACAAGTAAATAACATATAGAACTAAAGTAGTTATTTTAGAGTTTTTAATTTTAAACTATTAACAAAATGCAGATCTTCAAGTAAATAACTTATAGAACAAAAGTAGTTATTTTATGGTTTTCAATTATAAACTATTAACAAAATACTGATCTTCATATACTTAACTTATAGAACAGAAGTAGTTAATTTAGAGTTTTTAATTTTAAACTATTAGCAAAATTCTGATCTTCAAGTAAATAACTTAAAGAACTAAAGTATTAGTTAGAAGATTTTGATTTTAAATTGCTACAAAATTCTGTTCTACAAGTAAATAACTTATAGAACTAAAGTAGTTATTTTAGAGTTTTCAATTTTAAACTATTAACAAAATTCTGATCTTCAAGTAAATAACTTATAGAACAGAAGTAGTTAATTTAGAGTTTTTAATTTTAAACTATTAACAAAATGCAGATCTTCATATACTTAACTTATAGAACAGAAGTAGTTATTTTAGAGTTTTTAATTTTAAACTATTAGCAAAATTCTGATCTTCAAGTAAATAACTTATAGAACAAAAGTAGTTATTTTAGAGTTTTCAATTTTAAACTATTAACAAAATTCTGATCTTCAAGTAAATAACTTATAGAACAGAAGTAGTTAATTTAGAGTTTTTAATTTTAAACTATTAACAAAATGCAGATCTTCATATACTTAACTTATAGAACAGAAGTAGTTAATTTAGAGTTTTTAATTTTAAACTATTAGCAAAATTCTGATCTTCAAGTAAATAACTTAAAGAACTAAAGTATTAGTTAGAAGATTTTGATTTTACATTGCTACAAAATTCTGTTCTTCAAGTAAATAACTTAAGGAACTAAAGTATTAGTTAGAAGATTTTGATTTTAAATTGCTACAAAATTCTGTTCTACAAGTAAATAACATATTGAACGAAAGTAGTTATTTTAGGGTTTTCAATTTTAAACTATTAACAAAATACTGATCTTCATATACTTAACTTATAGAACAGAAGTAGTTAATTTAGAGTTTTTAATTTTAAACTATTAGCAAAATTCTGATCTTCAAGTAAATAACTTAAAGAACTAAAGTATTAGTTAGAAGATTTTGATTTTACATTGCTACAAAATTCTGTTCTTCAAGTAAATAACTTATAGAACAAAAGTAGTTATTTTAGGGTTTTCAATTTTAAACTATTAACAAAATACTGATCTTCATGTAAATAACTTATAGAACAGAAGTAGTTAATTTAGAGTTATTAATTTTAAACTATTAACAAAATGCAGATCTTCAAGTAAATAACTTATAGAACAAAAGTAGTTATTTTAGGGTTTTCAATTTTAAACTATTAACAATATTCTGATCTTCAAGTAAATAACTTATAGAACAGAAGTAGTTATTTTAGGGTTTTCAATTTTAAACTATTAACAAAATACTGATCTTCATGTAAATAACTTATAGAACAGAAGTAATTAATTAAGAGTTTTTAATTTTAAACTATTAACAAAATGCAGATCTTCAAGTAAATAACTTATAGAACAAAAGTAGTTATTTTAGGGTTTTCAATTTTAAACTATTAACAAAATTCTGATCTTCAAGTAAATAACTTAAGGAACTAAAGTATTAGTTAGAAGATTTTGATTTTAAATTGCTACAAAATTCTGTTCTACAAGTAAATAACTTATAGAACAAAAGTAGTTATTTTAGAGTTTTCAATTTTAAACTATTAACAATATTCTGATCTTCAAGTAAATAACTTATAGAACAGAAGTAGTTAATTTAGAGTTTTTAATTTTAAACTATTAACAAAATGCAGATCTTCAAGTAAATAACTTATAGAACAAAAGTAGTTAACTTAGAGTTTTTAATTTTAAACTATTAACAAAATTCTGTTCTTCAAGTAAATAACTTATAGAACAAAAGTAGTTATTTTAGAGTTTTCAATTTTAAACTATTAACAAAATTCTGATCTTCAAGTAAATAACTTATAGAACAGAAGTAGTTAATTTAGAGTTTTTAATTTTAAACTACTAACAAAGTGCAGATCTTCAAGCAAATAACTTATAGAACAAAATTAGTTATTTTAGGGTTTTCAATTTTTAACTATTAACAAAATTCTGATCTTCAAGTAAATAACTTAAGGAACTAAAGTATTAGTTAGAAGATTTTGATTTTAAATTGCTACAAAATTCTGTTCTACAAGTAAATAACATATAGAACTAAAGTAGTTATTTTAGAGTTTTCAATTTTAAACAATTAACAATATTCTGATCTTCAAGTAAATAACTTAAGGAACTAAAGTATTAGTTAGAAGATTTTGATTTTAAATTGCTACAAAATTCTGTTCTACAAGTAAATAACTTATAGAACAAAAGTAGTTATTTTAGGGTTTTCAATTTTAAACTATTAACAAAATACTGATCTTCATGTAAATAACTTATAGAACAAAAGTAGTTATTTTAGGGTTTTCAATTTTAAACTATTAACAAAATTCTGATCTTCAAGTAAATAACTTAAGGAACTAAAGTATTAGTTAGAAGATTTTGATTTTAAATTGCTACAAAATTCTGTTCTACAAGTAAATAACATATAGAACTAAAGTAGTTATTTTAGAGTTTTTAATTTTAAACTATTAACAAAATGCAGATCTTCAAGTAAATAACTTATAGAACAAAAGTAGTTATTTTAGGGTTTTCAATTTTAAACTATTAACAAAATACTGATCTTCATATACTTAACTTATAGAACAGAAGTAGTTAATTTAGAGTTTTTAATTTTAAACTATTAGCAAAATTCTGATCTTCAAGTAAATAACTTAAAGAACTAAAGTATTAGTTAGAAGATTTTGATTTTACATTGCTACAAAATTCTGTTCTTCAAGTAAATAACTTATAGAACAAAAGTAGTTATTTTAGGGTTTTCAATTTTAAACTATTAACAAAATACTGATCTTCATGTAAATAACTTATAGAACAGAAGTAGTTAATTTATAGTTTTTAATTTTAAACTATTAACAAAATGCAGATCTTCAAGTAAATAACTTATAGAACAAAAGTAGTTATTTTAGGGTTTTCAATTTTAAACTATTAACAAAATTCTGATCTTCAAGTAAATAACTTAAGGAACTAAAGTATTAGTTAGGAGATTTTGATTTTAAATTGCTACAAAATTCTGTTCTACAAGTAAATAACTTATAGAACAAAAGTAGTTATTTTAGAGTTTTCAATTTTAAACTATTAACAATATTCTGATCTTCAAGTAAATAACTTATAGAACAGAAGTAGTTATTTTAGGGTTTTCAATTTTAAACTATTAACAAAATACTGATCTTCATGTAAATAACTTATAGAACAGAAGTAGTTAATTAAGGGTTTTTAATTTTAAACTATTAACAAAATGCAGATCTTCAAGTAAATAACTTATAGAACAAAAGTAGTTATTTTAGGGTTTTCAATTTTAAATTATTAGCAAAATTCTGATCTTCAAGTAAATAACTTAAAGAACTAAAGTATTAGTTAAAAGATTTTGATTTTAAATTGCTACAAAATTCTGTTCTTCAAGTAAATAACTTATAGAACAGAAGTAGTTAATTTAGAGTTTTTAATTTTAAACTATTAACAAAATGCAGATCTTCAAGTAAATAACTTATAGAACAAAAGTAGTTATTTTAGGGTTTTCAATTTTAAACTATTAGCAAAATTCTGATCTTCAAGTAAATAACTTAAAGAACTAAAGTATTAGTTAGAAGATTTTGATTTTACATTGCTACAAAATTCTGTTCTTCAAGTAAATAACTTATAGAACAAAAGTAGTTATTTTAGGGTTTTCAATTTTAAACTATTAACAAAATTCTGATCTTCAAGTAAATAACTTAAGGAACTAAAGTACTAGTTAGAAGATTTTGATTTTAAATTGCTACAAAATTCTGTTCTACAAGTAAATAACTTATAGAACAAAAGTAGTTATTTTAGAGTTTTCAATTTTAAACTATTAACAAAATACTGATCTTCATGTAAATAACTTATAGAACAGAAGTAGTTAATTTACAGTTTTTAATTTTAAACTATTAACAAAATGCAGATCTTTAAGTAAATAACTTATAGAACAAAAGTAGTTATTTTAGGGTTTTCAATTTTAAACTATTAGCAAAATTCTGATCTTCAAGTAAATAACTTAAAGAACTAAAGTATTAGTTAGAAGATTTTGATTTTACATTGCTACAAAATTCTGTTCTTCAAGTAAATAACTTATAGAACAAAAGTAGTTATTTTAGAGTTTTCAATTTTAAACTATTAACAATATTCTGATCTTCAAGTAAATAACTTATAGAACAGAAGTAGTTAATTTAGAGTTTTTAATTTTAAACTATTAACAAAATGCAGATCTTCATATATATAACTTATAGAACAGAAGTAGTTAATTTAGAGTTTTTAATTTTAAACTATTAGCAAAATTCTGATCTTCAAGTAAATAACTTAAAGAACTAAAGTATTAGTTAGAAGATTTTGATTTTACATTGCTACAAAATTCTGTTCTTCAAGTAAATAAGTTAAGGAACTAAAGTATTAGTTAGAAGATTTTGATTTTAAATTGCTACAAAATTCTGTTCTACAAGTAAATAACATATTGAACGAAAGTAGTTATTTTAGGGTTTTCAATTTTAAACTATTAACAAAATACTGATCTTCATATACTTAACTTATAGAACAGAAGTAGTTAATTTAGAGTTTTTAATTTTAAACTATTAGCAAAATTCTGATCTTCAATTAAATAACTTAAAGAACTAAAGTATTAGTTAGAAGATTTCGATTTTACATTGCTACAAAATTCTGTTCTTCAAGTAAATAACTTATAGAACAAAAGTAGTTATTTTAGGGTTTTCAATTTTAAACTATTAACAAAATACTGATCTTCATGTAAATAACTTATAGAACAGAAGTAGTTAATTTAGAGTTTTTAATTTTAAACTATTAACAAAATGCAGATCTTCAAGTAAATAACTTATAGAACAAAAGTAGTTATTTTAGGGTTTTCAATTTTAAACTATTAACAAAATTCTTATCTTCTAGTAAATAACTTAAGGAACTAAAGTATTAGTTAGGAGATTTTGATTTTAAATTGCTACAAAATTCTGTTCTACAAGTAAATAACTTATAGAACAAAAGTAGTTATTTTAGAGTTTTCAATTTTAAACTATTAACAATATTCTGATCTTCAAGTAAATAACTTATAGAACAGAAGTAGTTATTTTAGGGTTTTCAATTTTAAACTATTAACAAAATACTGATCTTCATGTAAATAACTTATAGAACAGAAGTAGTTAATTAAGAGTTTTTAATTTTAAACTATTAACAAAATGCAGATCTTCAAGTAAATAACTTATAGAACAAAAGTAGTTATTTTAGGGTTTTCAATTTTAAACTATTAACAAAATTCTGATCTTCAAGTAAATAACTTAAGGAACTAAAGTATTAGTTAGAAGATTTTGATTTTAAATTGCTACAAAATTCTGTTCTACAAGTAAATAACTTATAGAACAAAAGTAGTTATTTTAGAGTTTTCAATTTTAAACTATTAACAATATTCTGATCTTCAAGTAAATAACTTATAGAACAGAAGTAGTTAATTTAGAGTTTTTAATTTTAAACTATTAACAAAATGCAGATCTTCAAGTAAATAACTTATAGAACAAAAGTAGTTAACTTAGAGTTTTTAATTTTAAACTATTAACAAAATTCTGTTCTTCAAGTAAATAACTTATAGAACAAAAGTAGTTATTTTAGAGTTTTCAATTTTAAACTATTAACAAAATTCTGATCTTCAAGTAAATAACTTATAGAACAGAAGTAGTTAATTTAGAGTTTTTAATTTTAAACTACTAACAAAGTGCAGATCTTCAAGCAAATAACTTATAGAACAAAATTAGTTATTTTAGGGTTTTCAATTTTTAACTATTAACAAAATTCTGATCTTCAAGTAAATAACTTAAGGAACTAAAGTATTAGTTAGAAGATTTTGATTTTAAATTGCTACAAAATTCTGTTCTACAAGTAAATAACATATAGAACTAAAGTAGTTATTTTAGAGTTTTCAATTTTAAACAATTAACAATATTCTGATCTTCAAGTAAATAACTTAAGGAACTAAAGTATTAGTTAGAAGATTTTGATTTTAAATTGCTACAAAATTCTGTTCTACAAGTAAATAACTTATAGAACAAAAGTAGTTATTTTAGGGTTTTCAATTTTAAACTATTAACAAAATACTGATCTTCATGTAAATAACTTATAGAACAAAAGTAGTTATTTTAGGGTTTTCAATTTTAAACTATTAACAAAATTCTGATCTTCAAGTAAATAACTTAAGGAACTAAAGTATTAGTTAGAAGATTTTGATTTTAAATTGCTACAAAATTCTGTTCTACAAGTAAATAACATATAGAACTAAAGTAGTTATTTTAGAGTTTTTAATTTTAAACTATTAACAAAATGCAGATCTTCAAGTAAATAACTTATAGAACAAAAGTAGTTATTTTAGGGTTTTCAATTTTAAACTATTAACAAAATACTGATCTTCATATACTTAACTTATAGAACAGAAGTAGTTAATTTAGAGTTTTTAATTTTAAACTATTAGCAAAATTCTGATCTTCAAGTAAATAACTTAAAGAACTAAAGTATTAGTTAGAAGATTTTGATTTTACATTGCTACAAAATTCTGTTCTTCAAGTAAATAACTTATAGAACAAAAGTAGTTATTTTAGGGTTTTCAATTTTAAACTATTAACAAAATACTGATCTTCATGTAAATAACTTATAGAACAGAAGTAGTTAATTTATAGTTTTTAATTTTAAACTATTAACAAAATGCAGATCTTCAAGTAAATAACTTATAGAACAAAAGTAGTTATTTTAGGGTTTTCAATTTTAAACTATTAACAAAATTCTGATCTTCAAGTAAATAACTTAAGGAACTAAAGTATTAGTTAGGAGATTTTGATTTTAAATTGCTACAAAATTCTGTTCTACAAGTAAATAACTTATAGAACAAAAGTAGTTATTTTAGAGTTTTCAATTTTAAACTATTAACAATATTCTGATCTTCAAGTAAATAACTTATAGAACAGAAGTAGTTATTTTAGGGTTTTCAATTTTAAACTATTAACAAAATACTGATCTTCATGTAAATAACTTATAGAACAGAAGTAGTTAATTAAGGGTTTTTAATTTTAAACTATTAACAAAATGCAGATCTTCAAGTAAATAACTTATAGAACAAAAGTAGTTATTTTAGGGTTTTCAATTTTAAATTATTAGCAAAATTCTGATCTTCAAGTAAATAACTTAAAGAACTAAAGTATTAGTTAAAAGATTTTGATTTTAAATTGCTACAAAATTCTGTTCTTCAAGTAAATAACTTATAGAACAGAAGTAGTTAATTTAGAGTTTTTAATTTTAAACTATTAACAAAATGCAGATCTTCAAGTAAATAACTTATAGAACAAAAGTAGTTATTTTAGGGTTTTCAATTTTAAACTATTAACAAAATACTGATCTTCTCATACTTAACTTATAGAACAGAAGTAGTTAATTTAGAGTTTTTAATTTTAAACTATTAACAAAATGCAGATCTTCAAGTAAATAACTTATAGAACAAAAGTAGTTATTTTAGGGTTTTCAATTTTAAACTATTAGCAAAATTCTGATCTTCAAGTAAATAACTTAAAGAACTAAAGTATTAGTTAGAAGATTTTGATTTTACATTGCTACAAAATTCTGTTCTTCAAGTAAATAACTTATAGAACAAAAGTAGTTATTTTAGGGTTTTCAATTTTAAACTATTAACAAAATTCTGATCTTCAAGTAAATAACTTAAGGAACTAAAGTACTAGTTAGAAGATTTTGATTTTAAATTGCTACAAAATTCTGTTCTACAAGTAAATAACTTATAGAACAAAAGTAGTTATTTTAGAGTTTTCAATTTTAAACTATTAACAAAATACTGATCTTCATGTAAATAACTTATAGAACAGAAGTAGTTAATTTACAGTTTTTAATTTTAAACTATTAACAAAATGCAGATCTTTAAGTAAATAACTTATAGAACAAAAGTAGTTATTTTAGGGTTTTCAATTTTAAACTATTAGCAAAATTCTGATCTTCAAGTAAATAACTTAAAGAACTAAAGTATTAGTTAGAAGATTTTGATTTTACATTGCTACAAAATTCTGTTCTTCAAGTAAATAACTTATAGAACAAAAGTAGTTATTTTAGAGTTTTCAATTTTAAACTATTAACAATATTCTGATCTTCAAGTAAATAACTTATAGAACAGAAGTAGTTAATTTAGAGTTTTTAATTTTAAACTATTAACAAAATGCAGATCTTCATATATATAACTTATAGAACAGAAGTAGTTAATTTAGAGTTTTTAATTTTAAACTATTAGCAAAATTCTGATCTTCAAGTAAATAACTTAAAGAACTAAAGTATTAGTTAGAAGATTTTGATTTTACATTGCTACAAAATTCTGTTCTTCAAGTAAATAAGTTAAGGAACTAAAGTATTAGTTAGAAGATTTTGATTTTAAATTGCTACAAAATTCTGTTCTACAAGTAAATAACATATTGAACGAAAGTAGTTATTTTAGGGTTTTCAATTTTAAACTATTAACAAAATACTGATCTTCATATACTTAACTTATAGAACAGAAGTAGTTAATTTAGAGTTTTTAATTTTAAACTATTAGCAAAATTCTGATCTTCAATTAAATAACTTAAAGAACTAAAGTATTAGTTAGAAGATTTCGATTTTACATTGCTACAAAATTCTGTTCTTCAAGTAAATAACTTATAGAACAAAAGTAGTTATTTTAGGGTTTTCAATTTTAAACTATTAACAAAATACTGATCTTCATGTAAATAACTTATAGAACAGAAGTAGTTAATTTAGAGTTTTTAATTTTAAACTATTAACAAAATGCAGATCTTCAAGTAAATAACTTATAGAACAAAAGTAGTTATTTTAGGGTTTTCAATTTTAAACTATTAACAAAATTCTTATCTTCTAGTAAATAACTTAAGGAACTAAAGTATTAGTTAGGAGATTTTGATTTTAAATTGCTACAAAATTCTGTTCTACAAGTAAATAACTTATAGAACAAAAGTAGTTATTTTAGAGTTTTCAATTTTAAACTATTAACAATATTCTGATCTTCAAGTAAATAACTTATAGAACAGAAGTAGTTATTTTAGGGTTTTCAATTTTAAACTATTAACAAAATACTGATCTTCATGTAAATAACTTATAGAACAGAAGTAGTTAATTAAGAGTTTTTAATTTTAAACTATTAACAAAATGCAGATCTTCAAGTAAATAACTTATAGAACAAAAGTAGTTATTTTAGGGTTTTCAATTTTAAACTATTAACAAAATTCTGATCTTCAAGTAAATAACTTAAGGAACTAAAGTATTAGTTAGAAGATTTTGATTTTAAATTGCTACAAAATTCTGTTCTACAAGTAAATAACTTATAGAACAAAAGTAGTTATTTTAGAGTTTTCAATTTTAAACTATTAACAATATTCTGATCTTCAAGTAAATAACTTATAGAACAGAAGTAGTTAATTTAGAGTTTTTAATTTTAAACTATTAACAAAATGCAGATCTTCAAGTAAATAACTTATAGAACAAAAGTAGTTAACTTAGAGTTTTTAATTTTAAACTATTAACAAAATTCTGTTCTTCAAGTAAATAACTTATAGAACAAAAGTAGTTATTTTAGAGTTTTCAATTTTAAACTATTAACAAAATTCTGATCTTCAAGTAAATAACTTATAGAACAGAAGTGGTTAATTTAGAGTTTTTAATTTTAAACTACTAACAAAGTGCAGATCTTCAAGCAAATAACTTATAGAACAAAATTAGTTATTTTAGGGTTTTCAATTTTTAACTATTAACAAAATTCTGATCTTCAAGTAAATAACTTAAGGAACTAAAGTATTAGTCAGAAGATTTTGATTTTAAATTGCTACAAAATTCTGTTCTACAAGTAAATAACATATAGAACTAAAGTAGTTATTTTAGAGTTTTCAATTTTAAACTATTAACAATATTCTGATCTTCAAGTAAATAACTTAAGGAACTAAAGTATTAGTTAGAAGATTTTGATTTTAAATTGCTACAAAATTCTGTTCTACAAGTAAATAACTTATAGAACAAAAGTAGTTATTTTAGGGTTTTCAATTTTAAACTATTAACAAAATACTGATCTTCATGTAAATAACTTATAGAACAAAAGTAGTTATTTTAGGGTTTTCAATTTTAAACTATTAACAAAATTCTGATCTTCAAGTAAATAACTTAAGGAACTAAAGTATTAGTTAGAAGATTTTGATTTTAAATTGCTACAAAATTCTGTTCTACATGTAAATAACATATAGAACTAAAGTAGTTATTTTAGAGTTTTTAATTTTAAACTATTAACAAAATGCAGATCTTCAAGTAAATAACTTATAGAACTAAAGTAGTTATTTTAGAGTTTTCAATTTTAAACTATTAACAATATTCTGATCTTCAAGTAAATAACTTAAGGAACTAAAGTATTAGTTAGAAGATTTTGATTTTAAATTGCTACAAAATTCTGTTCTACAAGTAAATAACTTATAGAACAAAAGTAGTTATTTTAGGGTTTTCAATTTTAAACTATTAACAAAATACTGATCTTCATGTAAATAACTTATAGAACAAAAGTAGTTATTTTAGGGTTTTCAATTTTAAACTATTAACAAAATTCTGATCTTCAAGTAAATAACTTAAGGAACTAAAGTATTAGTTAGAAGATTTTGATTTTAAATTGCTACAAAATTCTGTTCTACAAGTAAATAACATATAGAACTAAAGTAGTTATTTTAGAGTTTTTAATTTTAAACTATTAACAAAATGCAGATCTTCAAGTAAATAACTTATAGAACAAAAGTAGTTAACTTAGAGTTTTTAATTTTAAACTATTAACAAAATTCTGTTCTTCAAGTAAATAACTTATAGAACAAAAGTAGTTATTTTAGAGTTTTCAATTTTAAACTATTAACAAAATTCTGATCTTCAAGTAAATAACTTATAGAACAGAAGTAGTTAATTTAGAGTTTTTAATTTTAAACTACTAACAAAGTGCAGATCTTCAAGCAAATAACTTATAGAACAAAATTAGTTATTTTAGGGTTTTCAATTTTTAACTATTAACAAAATTCTGATCTTCAAGTAAATAACTTAAGGAACTAAAGTATTAGTTAGAAGATTTTGATTTTAAATTGCTACAAAATTCTGTTCTACAAGTAAATAACATATAGAACTAAAGTAGTTATTTTAGAGTTTTCAATTTTAAACTATTAACAATATTCTGATCTTCAAGTAAATAACTTAAGGAACTAAAGTATTAGTTAGAAGATTTTGATTTTAAATTGCTACAAAATTCTGTTCTACAAGTAAATAACTTATAGAACAAAAGTAGTTATTTTAGGGTTTTCAATTTTAAACTATTAACAAAATACTGATCTTCATGTAAATAACTTATAGAACAAAAGTAGTTATTTTAGGGTTTTCAATTTTAAACTATTAACAAAATTCTGATCTTCAAGTAAATAACTTAAGGAACTAAAGTATTAGTTAGAAGATTTTGATTTTAAATTGCTACAAAATTCTGTTCTACAAGTAAATAACATATAGAACTAAAGTAGTTATTTTAGAGTTTTTAATTTTAAACTATTAACAAAATGCAGATCTTCAAGTAAATAACTTATAGAACAAAAGTAGTTATTTTAGGGTTTTCAATTTTAAACTATTAACAAAATACTGATCTTCATATACTTAACTTATAGAACAGAAGTAGTTAATTTAGAGTTTTTAATTTTAAACTATTAGCAAAATTCTGATCTTCAAGTAAATAACTTAAAGAACTAAAGTATTAGTTAGAAGATTTTGATTTTACATTGCTACAAAATTCTGTTCTTCAAGTAAATAACTTATAGAACAAAAGTAGTTATTTTAGGGTTTTCAATTTTAAACTATTAACAAAATACTGATCTTCATGTAAATAACTTATAGAACAGAAGTAGTTAATTTAGAGTTTTTAATTTTAAACTATTAACAAAATGCAGATCTTCAAGTAAATAACTTATAGAACAAAAGTAGTTATTTTAGGGTTTTCAATTTTAAACTATTAACAAAATTCTGATCTTCAAGTAAATAACTTAAGGAACTAAAGTATTAGTTAGGAGATTTTGATTTTAAATTGCTACAAAATTCTGTTCTACAAGTAAATAACTTATAGAACAAAAGTAGTTATTTTAGAGTTTTCAATTTTAAACTATTAACAATATTCTGATCTTCAAGTAAATAACTTATAGAACAGAAGTAGTTATTTTAGGGTTTTCAATTTTAAACTATTAACAAAATACTGATCTTCATGTAAATAACTTATAGAACAGAAGTAGTTAATTAAGAGTTTTTAATTTTAAACTATTAACAAAATGCAGATCTTCAAGTAAATAACTTATAGAACAAAAGTAGTTATTTTAGGGTTTTCAATTTTAAATTATTAGCAAAATTCTGATCTTCAAGTAAATAACTTAAAGAACTAAAGTATTAGTTGAAAGATTTTGATTTTAAATTGCTACAAAATTCTGTTCTTCAAGTAAATAACTTATAGAACAGAAGTAGTTAATTTAGAGTTTTTAATTTTAAACTATTAACAAAATGCAGATCTTCAAGTAAATAACTTATAGAACAAAAGTAGTTATTTTAGGGTTTTCAATTTTAAACTATTAACAAAATACTGATCTTCTCATACTTAACTTATAAAACAGAAGTAGTTAATTTAGAGTTTTTAATTTTAAACTATTAACAAAATGCAGATCTTCAAGTAAATAACTTATAGAACAAAAGTAGTTATTTTAGGGTTTTCAATTTTAAACTATTAGCAAAATTCTGATCTTCAAGTAAATAACTTAAAGAACTAAAGTATTAGTTAGAAGATTTTGATTTTACATTGCTACAAAATTCTGTTCTTCAAGTAAATAACTTATAGAACAAAAGTAGTTATTTTAGGGTTTTCAATTTTAAACTATTAACAAAATTCTGATCTTCAAGTAAATAACTTAAGGAACTAAAGTACTAGTTAGAAGATTTTGATTTTAAATTGCTACAAAATTCTGTTCTACAAGTAAATAACTTATAGAACAAAAGTAGTTATTTTAGAGTTTTCAATTTTAAACTATTAACAAAATACTGATCTTCATGTAAATAACTTATAGAACAGAAGTAGTTAATTTAGAGTTTTTAATTTTAAACTATTAACAAAATGCAGATCTTCAAGTAAATAACTTATAGAACAAAAGTAGTTATTTTAGGGTTTTCAATTTTAAACTATTAGCAAAATTCTGATCTTCAAGTAAATAACTTAAAGAACTAAAGTATTAGTTAGAAGATTTTGATTTTACATTGCTACAAAATTCTGTTCTTCAAGTAAATAACTTATAGAACAAAAGTAGTTATTTTAGAGTTTTCAATTTTAAACTATTAACAATATTCTGATCTTCAAGTAAATAACTTATAGAACAGAAGTAGTTAATTTAGAGTTTTTAATTTTAAACTATTAACAAAATGCAGATCTTCATATACTTAACTTATAGAACAGAAGTAGTTAATTTAGAGTTTTTAATTTTAAACTATTAGCAAAATTCTGATCTTCAAGTAAATAACTTAAAGAACTAAAGTATTAGTTAGAAGATTTTGATTTTACATTGCTACAAAATTCTGTTCTTCAAGTAAATAAGTTAAGGAACTAAAGTATTAGTTAGAAGATTTTGATTTTAAATTGCTACAAAATTCTGTTCTACAAGTAAATAACATATTGAACGAAAGTAGTTATTTTAGGGTTTTCAATTTTAAACTATTAACAAAATACTGATCTTCATATACTTAACTTATAGAACAGAAGTAGTTAATTTAGAGTTTTTAATTTTAAACTATTAGCAAAATTCTGATCTTCAATTAAATAACTTAAAGAACTAAAGTATTAGTTAGAAGATTTCGATTTTACATTGCTACAAAATTCTGTTCTTCAAGTAAATAACTTATAGAACAAAAGTAGTTATTTTAGGGTTTTCAATTTTAAACTATTAACAAAATACTGATCTTCATGTAAATAACTTATAGAACAGAAGTAGTTAATTTAGAGTTTTTAATTTTAAACTATTAACAAAATGCAGATCTTCAAGTAAATAACTTATAGAACAAAAGTAGTTATTTTAGGGTTTTCAATTTTAAACTATTAACAAAATTCTTATCTTCAAGTAAATAACTTAAGGAACTAAAGTATTAGTTAGGAGATTTTGATTTTAAATTGCTACAAAATTCTGTTCTACAAGTAAATAACTTATAGAACAAAAGTAGTTATTTTAGAGTTTTCAATTTTAAACTATTAACAATATTCTGATCTTCAAGTAAATAACTTATAGAACAGAAGTAGTTATTTTAGGGTTTTCAATTTTAAACTATTAACAAAATACTGATCTTCATGTAAATAACTTATAGAACAGAAGTAGTTAATTAAGAGTTTTTAATTTTAAACTATTAACAAAATGCAGATCTTCAAGTAAATAACTTATAGAACAAAAGTAGTTATTTTAGGGTTTTCAATTTTAAACTATTAACAAAATTCTGATCTTCAAGTAAATAACTTAAGGAACTAAAGTATTAGTTAGAAGATTTTGATTTTAAATTGCTACAAAATTCTGTTCTACAAGTAAATAACTTATAGAACAAAAGTAGTTATTTTAGAGTTTTCAATTTTAAACTATTAACAATATTCTGATCTTCAAGTAAATAACTTATAGAACAGAAGTAGTTAATTTAGAGTTTTTAATTTTAAACTATTAACAAAATGCAGATCTTCAAGTAAATAACTTATAGAACAAAAGTAGTTAACTTAGAGTTTTTAATTTTAAACTATTAACAAAATTCTGTTCTTCAAGTAAATAACTTATAGAACAAAAGTAGTTATTTTAGAGTTTTCAATTTTAAACTATTAACAAAATTCTGATCTTCAAGTAAATAACTTATAGAACAGAAGTAGTTAATTTAGAGTTTTTAATTTTAAACTACTAACAAAGTGCAGATCTTCAAGCAAATAACTTATAGAACAAAATTAGTTATTTTAGGGTTTTCAATTTTTAACTATTAACAAAATTCTGATCTTCAAGTAAATAACTTAAGGAACTAAAGTATTAGTTAGAAGATTTTGATTTTAAATTGCTACAAAATTCTGTTCTACAAGTAAATAACATATAGAACTAAAGTAGTTATTTTAGAGTTTTCAATTTTAAACTATTAACAATATTCTGATCTTCAAGTAAATAACTTAAGGAACTAAAGTATTAGTTAGAAGATTTTGATTTTAAATTGCTACAAAATTCTGTTCTACAAGTAAATAACTTATAGAACAAAAGTAGTTATTTTAGGGTTTTCAATTTTAAACTATTAACAAAATACTGATCTTCATGTAAATAACTTATAGAACAAAAGTAGTTATTTTAGGGTTTTCAATTTTAAACTATTATCAAAATTCTGATCTTCAAGTAAATAACTTAAGGAACTAAAGTATTAGTTAGAAGATTTTGATTTTAAATTGCTACAAAATTCTGTTCTACAAGTAAATAACTTATAGAACAAAAGTAGTTATTTTAGAGTTTTCAATTTTAAACTATTAACAATATTCTGATCTTCAAGTAAATAACTTATAGAACAGAAGTAGTTAATTTAGAGTTTTTAATTTTAAACTATTAACAAAATGCAGATCTTCAAGTAAATAACTTATAGAACAAAAGTAGTTAACTTAGAGTTTTTAATTTTAAACTATTAACAAAATTCTGTTCTTCAAGTAAATAACTTATAGAACAAAAGTAGTTATTTTAGAGTTTTCAATTTTAAACTATTAACAAAATTCTGATCTTCAAGTAAATAACTTATAGAACAGAAGTAGTTAATTTAGAGTTTTTAATTTTAAACTACTAACAAAGTGCAGATCTTCAAGCAAATAACTTATAGAACAAAATTAGTTATTTTAGGGTTTTCAATTTTTAACTATTAACAAAATTCTGATCTTCAAGTAAATAACTTAAGGAACTAAAGTATTAGTTAGAAGATTTTGATTTTAAATTGCTACAAAATTCTGTTCTACAAGTAAATAACATATAGAACTAAAGTAGTTATTTTAGAGTTTTCAATTTTAAACTATTAACAATATTCTGATCTTCAAGTAAATAACTTAAGGAACTAAAGTATTAGTTAGAAGATTTTGATTTTAAATTGCTACAAAATTCTGTTCTACAAGTAAATAACTTATAGAACAAAAGTAGTTATTTTAGGGTTTTCAATTTTAAACTATTAACAAAATACTGATCTTCATGTAAATAACTTATAGAACAAAAGTAGTTATTTTAGGGTTTTCAATTTTAAACTATTAACAAAATTCTGATCTTCAAGTAAATAACTTAAGGAACTAAAGTATTAGTTAGAAGATTTTGATTTTAAATTGCTACAAAATTCTGTTCTACAAGTAAATAACATATAGAACTAAAGTAGTTATTTTAGAGTTTTTAATTTTAAACTATTAACAAAATGCAGATCTTCAAGTAAATAACTTATAGAACTAAAGTAGTTATTTTAGAGTTTTCAATTTTAAACTATTAACAATATTCTGATCTTCAAGTAAATAACTTAAGGAACTAAAGTATTAGTTAGAAGATTTTGATTTTAAATTGCTACAAAATTCTGTTCTACAAGTAAATAACTTATAGAACAAAAGTAGTTATTTTAGGGTTTTCAATTTTAAACTATTAACAAAATACTGATCTTCATGTAAATAACTTATAGAACAAAAGTAGTTATTTTAGGGTTTTCAATTTTAAACTATTAACAAAATTCTGATCTTCAAGTAAATAACTTAAGGAACTAAAGTATTAGTTAGAAGATTTTGATTTTAAATTGCTACAAAATTCTGTTCTACAAGTAAATAACATATAGAACTAAAGTAGTTATTTTAGAGTTTTTAATTTTAAACTATTAACAAAATGCAGATCTTCAAGTAAATAACTTATAGAACAAAAGTAGTTAACTTAGAATTTTTAATTTTAAACTATTAACAAAATTCTGTTCTTCAAGTAAATAACTTATAGAACAAAAGTAGTTATTTTAGAGTTTTCAATTTTAAACTATTAACAAAATTCTGATCTTCAAGTAAATAACTTATAGAACAGAAGTAGTTAATTTAGAGTTTTTAATTTTAAACTACTAACAAAGTGCAGATCTTCAAGCAAATAACTTATAGAACAAAATTAGTTATTTTAGGGTTTTCAATTTTTAACTATTAACAAAATTCTGATCTTCAAGTAAATAACTTAAGGAACTAAAGTATTAGTTAGAAGATTTTGATTTTAAATTGCTACAAAATTCTGTTCTACAAGTAAATAACATATAGAACTAAAGTAGTTATTTTAGAGTTTTCAATTTTAAACTATTAACAATATTCTGATCTTCAAGTAAATAACTTAAGGAACTAAAGTATTAGTTAGAAGATTTTGATTTTAAATTGCTACAAAATTCTGTTCTACAAGTAAATAACTTATAGAACAAAAGTAGTTATTTTAGGGTTTTCAATTTTAAACTATTAACAAAATACTGATCTTCATGTAAATAACTTGTAGAACAAAAGTAGTTATTTTAGGGTTTTCAATTTTAAACTATTAACAAAATTCTGATCTTCAAGTAAATAACTTAAGGAACTAAAGTATTAGTTAGAAGATTTTGATTTTAAATTGCTACAAAATTCTGTTCTACAAGTAAATAACATATAGAACTAAAGTAGTTATTTTAGAGTTTTTAATTTTAAACTATTAACAAAATGCAGATCTTCAAGTAAATAACTTATAGAACAAAAGTAGTTATTTTAGGGTTTTCAATTTTAAACTATTAACAAATTCAGATCTTCATATACTTAACTTATAGAACAGAAGTAGTTAATTTAGAGTTTTTAATTTTAAACTATTAGCAAAATTCTGATCTTCAAGTAAATAACTTAAAGAACTAAAGTATTAGTTAGAAGATTTTGATTTTACATTGCTACAAAATTCTGTTCTTCAAGTAAATAAGTTAAGGAACTAAAGTATTAGTTAGAAGATTTTGATTTTAAATTGCTACAAAATTCTGTTCTACAAGTAAATAACATATTGAACGAAAGTAGTTATTTTAGGGTTTTCAATTTTAAACTATTAACAAAATACTGATCTTCATATACTTAACTTATAGAACAGAAGTAGTTAATTTAGAGTTTTTAATTTTAAACTATTAGCAAAATTCTGATCTTCAATTAAATAACTTAAAGAACTAAAGTATTAGTTAGAAGATTTCGATTTTACATTGCTACAAAATTCTGTTCTTCAAGTAAATAACTTATAGAACAAAAGTAGTTATTTTAGGGTTTTCAATTTTAAACTATTAACAAAATACTGATCTTCATGTAAATAACTTATAGAACAGAAGTAGTTAATTTAGAGTTTTTAATTTTAAACTATTAACAAAATGCAGATCTTCAAGTAAATAACTTATAGAACAAAAGTAGTTATTTTAGGGTTTTCAATTTTAAACTATTAACAAAATTCTTATCTTCAAGTAAATAACTTAAGGAACTAAAGTATTAGTTAGGAGATTTTGATTTTAAATTGCTACAAAATTCTGTTCTACAAGTAAATAACTTATAGAACAAAAGTAGTTATTTTAGAGTTTTCAATTTTAAACTATTAACAATATTCTGATCTTCAAGTAAATAACTTATAGAACAGAAGTAGTTATTTTAGGGTTTTCAATTTTAAACTATTAACAAAATACTGATCTTCATGTAAATAACTTATAGAACAGAAGTAGTTAATTAAGAGTTTTTAATTTTAAACTATTAACAAAATGCAGATCTTCAAGTAAATAACTTATAGAACAAAAGTAGTTATTTTAGGGTTTTCAATTTTAAACTATTAACAAAATTCTGATCTTCAAGTAAATAACTTAAGGAACTAAAGTATTAGTTAGAAGATTTTGATTTTAAATTGCTACAAAATTCTGTTCTACAAGTAAATAACTTATAGAACAAAAGTAGTTATTTTAGAGTTTTCAATTTTAAACTATTAACAATATTCTGATCTTCAAGTAAATAACTTATAGAACAGAAGTAGTTAATTTAGAGTTTTTAATTTTAAACTATTAACAAAATGCAGATCTTCAAGTAAATAACTTATAGAACAAAAGTAGTTAACTTAGAGTTTTTAATTTTAAACTATTAACAAAATTCTGTTCTTCAAGTAAATAACTTATAGAACAAAAGTAGTTATTTTAGAGTTTTCAATTTTAAACTATTAACAAAATTCTGATCTTCAAGTAAATAACTTATAGAACAGAAGTAGTTAATTTAGAGTTTTTAATTTTAAACTACTAACAAAGTGCAGATCTTCAAGCAAATAACTTATAGAACAAAATTAGTTATTTTAGGGTTTTCAATTTTTAACTATTAACAAAATTCTGATCTTCAAGTAAATAACTTAAGGAACTAAAGTATTAGTTAGAAGATTTTGATTTTAAATTGCTACAAAATTCTGTTCTACAAGTAAATAACATATAGAACTAAAGTAGTTATTTTAGAGTTTTCAATTTTAAACTATTAACAATATTCTGATCTTCAAGTAAATAACTTAAGGAACTAAAGTATTAGTTAGAAGATTTTGATTTTAAATTGCTACAAAATTCTGTTCTACAAGTAAATAACTTATAGAACAAAAGTAGTTATTTTAGGGTTTTCAATTTTAAACTATTAACAAAATACTGATCTTCATGTAAATAACTTATAGAACAAAAGTAGTTATTTTAGGGTTTTCAATTTTAAACTATTATCAAAATTCTGATCTTCAAGTAAATAACTTAAGGAACTAAAGTATTAGTTAGAAGATTTTGATTTTAAATTGCTACAAAATTCTGTTCTACAAGTAAATAACTTATAGAACAAAAGTAGTTATTTTAGAGTTTTCAATTTTAAACTATTAACAATATTCTGATCTTCAAGTAAATAACTTATAGAACAGAAGTAGTTAATTTAGAGTTTTTAATTTTAAACTATTAACAAAATGCAGATCTTCAAGTAAATAACTTATAGAACAAAAGTAGTTAACTTAGAGTTTTTAATTTTAAACTATTAACAAAATTCTGTTCTTCAAGTAAATAACTTATAGAACAAAAGTAGTTATTTTAGAGTTTTCAATTTTAAACTATTAACAAAATTCTGATCTTCAAGTAAATAACTTATAGAACAGAAGTAGTTAATTTAGAGTTTTTAATTTTAAACTACTAACAAAGTGCAGATCTTCAAGCAAATAACTTATAGAACAAAATTAGTTATTTTAGGGTTTTCAATTTTTAACTATTAACAAAATTCTGATCTTCAAGTAAATAACTTAAGGAACTAAAGTATTAGTTAGAAGATTTTGATTTTAAATTGCTACAAAATTCTGTTCTACAAGTAAATAACATATAGAACTAAAGTAGTTATTTTAGAGTTTTCAATTTTAAACTATTAACAATATTCTGATCTTCAAGTAAATAACTTAAGGAACTAAAGTATTAGTTAGAAGATTTTGATTTTAAATTGCTACAAAATTCTGTTCTACAAGTAAATAACTTATAGAACAAAAGTAGTTATTTTAGGGTTTTCAATTTTAAACTATTAACAAAATACTGATCTTCATGTAAATAACTTATAGAACAAAAGTAGTTATTTTAGGGTTTTCAATTTTAAACTATTAACAAAATTCTGATCTTCAAGTAAATAACTTAAGGAACTAAAGTATTAGTTAGAAGATTTTGATTTTAAATTGCTACAAAATTCTGTTCTACAAGTAAATAACATATAGAACTAAAGTAGTTATTTTAGAGTTTTTAATTTTAAACTATTAACAAAATGCAGATCTTCAAGTAAATAACTTATAGAACTAAAGTAGTTATTTTAGAGTTTTCAATTTTAAACTATTAACAATATTCTGATCTTCAAGTAAATAACTTAAGGAACTAAAGTATTAGTTAGAAGATTTTGATTTTAAATTGCTACAAAATTCTGTTCTACAAGTAAATAACTTATAGAACAAAAGTAGTTATTTTAGGGTTTTCAATTTTAAACTATTAACAAAATACTGATCTTCATGTAAATAACTTATAGAACAAAAGTAGTTATTTTAGGGTTTTCAATTTTAAACTATTAACAAAATTCTGATCTTCAAGTAAATAACTTAAGGAACTAAAGTATTAGTTAGAAGATTTTGATTTTAAATTGCTACAAAATTCTGTTCTACAAGTAAATAACATATAGAACTAAAGTAGTTATTTTAGAGTTTTTAATTTTAAACTATTAACAAAATGCAGATCTTCAAGTAAATAACTTATAGAACAAAAGTAGTTAACTTAGAATTTTTAATTTTAAACTATTAACAAAATTCTGTTCTTCAAGTAAATAACTTATAGAACAAAAGTAGTTATTTTAGAGTTTTCAATTTTAAACTATTAACAAAATTCTGATCTTCAAGTAAATAACTTATAGAACAGAAGTAGTTAATTTAGAGTTTTTAATTTTAAACTACTAACAAAGTGCAGATCTTCAAGCAAATAACTTATAGAACAAAATTAGTTATTTTAGGGTTTTCAATTTTTAACTATTAACAAAATTCTGATCTTCAAGTAAATAACTTAAGGAACTAAAGTATTAGTTAGAAGATTTTGATTTTAAATTGCTACAAAATTCTGTTCTACAAGTAAATAACATATAGAACTAAAGTAGTTATTTTAGAGTTTTCAATTTTAAACTATTAACAATATTCTGATCTTCAAGTAAATAACTTAAGGAACTAAAGTATTAGTTAGAAGATTTTGATTTTAAATTGCTACAAAATTCTGTTCTACAAGTAAATAACTTATAGAACAAAAGTAGTTATTTTAGGGTTTTCAATTTTAAACTATTAACAAAATACTGATCTTCATGTAAATAACTTGTAGAACAAAAGTAGTTATTTTAGGGTTTTCAATTTTAAACTATTAACAAAATTCTGATCTTCAAGTAAATAACTTAAGGAACTAAAGTATTAGTTAGAAGATTTTGATTTTAAATTGCTACAAAATTCTGTTCTACAAGTAAATAACATATAGAACTAAAGTAGTTATTTTAGAGTTTTTAATTTTAAACTATTAACAAAATGCAGATCTTCAAGTAAATAACTTATAGAACAAAAGTAGTTATTTTAGGGTTTTCAATTTTAAACTATTAACAAAATACTGATCTTCATATACTTAACTTATAGAACAGAAGTAGTTAATTTAGAGTTTTTAATTTTAAACTATTAGCAAAATTCTGATCTTCAAGTAAATAACTTAAAGAACTAAAGTATTAGTTAGAAGATTTTGATTTTACATTGCTACAAAATTCTGTTCTTCAAGTAAATAACTTATAGAACAAAAGTAGTTATTTTAGGGTTTTCAATTTTAAACTATTAACAAAATACTGATCTTCATGTAAATAACTTATAGAACAGAAGTAGTTAATTTAGAGTTTTTAATTTTAAACTATTAACAAAATGCAGATCTTCAAGTAAATAACTTATAGAACAAAAGTAGTTATTTTAGGGTTTTCAATTTTAAACTATTAACAAAATTCTGATCTTCAAGTAAATAACTTAAGGAACTAAAGTATTAGTTAGGAGATTTTGATTTTAAATTGCTACAAAATTCTGTTCTACAAGTAAATAACTTATAGAACAAAAGTAGTTATTTTAGAGTTTTCAATTTTAAACTATTAACAATATTCTGATCTTCAAGTAAATAACTTATAGAACAGAAGTAGTTATTTTAGGGTTTTCAATTTTAAACTATTAACAAAATACTGATCTTCATGTAAATAACTTATAGAACAGAAGTAGTTAATTAAGAGTTTTTAATTTTAAACTATTAACAAAATGCAGATCTTCAAGTAAATAACTTATAGAACAAAAGTAGTTATTTTAGGGTTTTCAATTTTAAATTATTAGCAAAATTCTGATCTTCAAGTAAATAACTTAAAGAACTAAAGTATTAGTTAAAAGATTTTGATTTTAAATTGCTACAAAATTCTGTTCTTCAAGTAAATAACTTATAGAACAGAAGTAGTTAATTTAGAGTTTTTAATTTTAAACTATTAACAAAATGCAGATCTTCAAGTAAATAACTTATAGAACAAAAGTAGTTATTTTAGGGTTTTCAATTTTAAACTATTAAAAAATACTGATCTTCATATACTTAACTTATAGAACAGAAGTAGTTAATTTAGAGTTTTTAATTTTAAACTATTAGCAAAATTCTGATCTTCAAGTTGTAAGAAAATAAATATTTTAAACATGGGTGTTTGTTTGGTTGCATATACAGATTTCATTTTTTTTAGTTACGTATCTGTATTCAATAAGCATCTATGATTTTTTAAGAGGGGAGATTTGAACGTACAAAAAGATAACAGTACAAAGGCATTCGAATTCTAGATCTCGACCGCAACAGGTGTCAGAATCTTTGAATATTATTTTATTCAGTGTAGTGAACAGTCTATTAATTGAATTTAGGTAAGAGATCTTACATGTAGAAATAGTTTTGTTATTAGGTATATTTGAGTAATGTCAGATAATAATTAGGTAAATTTTGGTAACTTAAATTCGTGTTTTAAACAAAGGGTAACTTTCAAACTTGCTAGAGTATTAACGGTTGTTGGTATAAATTTAATAAATATGTATGGGTGTTTTTGAATTATTTAATATAATTAGATTTTGGTAGAATATTTGGTAAATGGTAATTAATTGCTTTAAAGTAACAGACATAAATATTTGTAATTTAACAAGTGGTTGGTTTTATAAATAGTTCGAGGAGTGCGATTTGATACGCAACAACCAAGGACAGCATTCTTGCTTGCCGAACCAGTTTTTAACTATTTTTAAACAGGGGTTCCTTTGTTCGATATTTTATTTTAACGTAATGGGTTTTGACGCTATGTAGTTGGATGGCAGTTTAGTTACAATGGTATTTCTTTATGATATTAATGATCACAAGTTATATTTTATTTAAAGTCCATTGTAATTGAAATACATACAAATATTGATGATATTAAATCCACTGTGATTGTAATTTCTAATTGAAATGTCAGAATGTGACATGAAAGTGACATGAATGAACCTAGAAGAAAAATCTAGAAAATGCCCCGTGCCCTCCCGTCAGGCACTCAGAAGGTGTTATGCCAAATTCAACTTTAATCCGTGATTAATTCCAATTTGAAATTACGATTATCAGCTTGGTTTGATTGCGTTACAAAACTCATAGAAAACTTTGCAGGTGCTTTTAACTTAAGGGTGGTTTATTACTTTGCCTACGAACTTTATGTAACCGTGACCCAAATCTGCTACAAAACATTCATCTATAAAATAAAAAAACAAACATGCCCTTGACCCAACTCCCCACACAACAGTCAATTTTATAATAAACCAAATCTTACCCTGAATTATTATATTTTAGAAATTTACAATATAAAGTTACACCAATCAGTTGCCTACTCTAATCAACTTCCGTGTTATTTATCTACAGGGTGTTAGAAAATATACTCTTCGTTTAATCTTTGCTTCAGGCTTTACCCTTTAAAACAGAAATAATCTGATAAATAAAGATTTGACATAACCCAAATATATGTGTTTTATTTGTTATGAGTTATGATCGTTTCCCTTTTTGGAGCGATTATCTGTTTGTTTCAGTAGTGTTTATCAAATTGTATTTACATCGAAAGAAAGAATTTGTTACTAGATGGCATGCGGTAGGTAATATTACAACGTGGTGGTCCATAGACGATTTTCCGTGTCATCGATGATGAGATGTTGGCGCTAAATTCAAAATTTAAAACCGACATCTTACAAAGTAAATAACTTAAAGAACTAAAGTATTAGTTAGAAGATTTCGATTTTACATTGCTACAAAATTCTGTTCTTCAAGTAAATAACTTATAGAACAAAAGTAGTTATTTTAGGGTTTTCAATTTTAAACTATTAACAAAATACTGATCTTCATGTAAATAACTTATAGAACAGAAGTAGTTAATTTAGAGTTTTTAATTTTAAACTATTAACAAAATGCAGATCTTCAAGTAAATAACTTATAGAACAAAAGTAGTTATTTTAGGGTTTTCAATTTTAAACTATTAACAAAATTCTTATCTTCAAGTAAATAACTTAAGGAACTAAAGTATTAGTTAGGAGATTTTGATTTTAAATTGCTACAAAATTCTGTTCTACAAGTAAATAACTTATAGAACAAAAGTAGTTATTTTAGAGTTTTCAATTTTAAACTATTAACAATATTCTGATCTTCAAGTAAATAACTTATAGAACAGAAGTAGTTATTTTAGGGTTTTCAATTTTAAACTATTAACAAAATACTGATCTTCATGTAAATAACTTATAGAACAGAAGTAGTTAATTAAGAGTTTTTAATTTTAAACTATTAACAAAATGCAGATCTTCAAGTAAATAACTTATAGAACAAAAGTAGTTATTTTAGGGTTTTCAATTTTAAACTATTAACAAAATTCTGATCTTCAAGTAAATAACTTAAGGAACTAAAGTATTAGTTAGAAGATTTTGATTTTAAATTGCTACAAAATTCTGTTCTACAAGTAAATAACTTATAGAACAAAAGTAGTTATTTTAGAGTTTTCAATTTTAAACTATTAACAATATTCTGATCTTCAAGTAAATAACTTATAGAACAGAAGTAGTTAATTTAGAGTTTTTAATTTTAAACTATTAACAAAATGCAGATCTTCAAGTAAATAACTTATAGAACAAAAGTAGTTAACTTAGAGTTTTTAATTTTAAACTATTAACAAAATTCTGTTCTTCAAGTAAATAACTTATAGAACAAAAGTAGTTATTTTAGAGTTTTCAATTTTAAACTATTAACAAAATTCTGATCTTCAAGTAAATAACTTATAGAACAGAAGTAGTTAATTTAGAGTTTTTAATTTTAAACTACTAACAAAGTGCAGATCTTCAAGCAAATAACTTATAGAACAAAATTAGTTATTTTAGGGTTTTCAATTTTTAACTATTAACAAAATTCTGATCTTCAAGTAAATAACTTAAGGAACTTAAAGTATTAGTTAGAAGATTTTGATTTTAAATTGCTACAAAATTCTGTTCTACAAGTAAATAACATATAGAACTAAAGTAGTTATTTTAGAGTTTTCAATTTTAAACTATTAACAATATTCTGATCTTCAAGTAAATAACTTAAGGAACTAAAGTATTAGTTAGAAGATTTTGATTTTAAATTGCTACAAAATTCTGTTCTACAAGTAAATAACTTATAGAACAAAAGTAGTTATTTTAGGGTTTTCAATTTTAAACTATTAACAAAATACTGATCTTCATGTAAATAACTTATAGAACAAAAGTAGTTATTTTAGGGTTTTCAATTTTAAACTATTAACAAAATTCTGATCTTCAAGTAAATAACTTAAGGAACTAAAGTATTAGTTAGAAGATTTTGATTTTAAATTGCTACAAAATTCTGTTCTACAAGTAAATAACATATAGAACTAAAGTAGTTATTTTAGGGTTTTCAATTTTAAACTATTAACAAAATACTGATCTTCTTATACTTAACTTATAGAACAGAAGTAGTTAATTTAGAGTTTTTAATTTTAAACTATTAGCAAAATTCTGATCTTCAAGTAAATAACTTAAAGAACTAAAGTATTAGTTAGAAGATTTTGATTTTACATTGCTACAAAATTCTGTTCTTCAAGTAAATAACTTATAGAACAAAAGTAGTTATTTTAGGGTTTTCAATTTTAAACTATTAACAAAATACTGATCTTCATGTAAATAACTTATAGAACAGAAGTAGTTAATTTAGAGTTTTTAATTTTAAACTATTAACAAAATGCAGATCTTCCAGTAAATAACTTATAGAACAAAAGTAGTTATTTTAGGGTTTTCAATTTTAAACTATTAACAAAATTCTGATCTTCAAGTAAATAACTTAAGGAACTAAAGTATTAGTTAGGAGATTTTGATTTTAAATTGCTACAAAATTCTGTTCTACAAGTAAATAACTTATAGAACAAAAGTAGTTATTTTAGAGTTTTCAATTTTAAACTATTAACAATATTCTGATCTTCAAGTAAATAACTTATAGAACAGAAGTAGTTATTTTAGGGTTTTCAATTTTAAACTATTAACAAAATACTGATCTTCATGTAAATAACTTATAGAACAGAAGTAGTTAATTAAGAGTTTTTAATTTTAAACTATTAACAAAATGCAGATCTTCAAGTAAATAACTTATAGAACAAAAGTAGTTATTTTAGGGTTTTCAATTTTAAATTATTAGCAAAATTCTGATCTTCAAGTAAATAACTTAAAGAACTAAAGTATTAGTTAAAAGATTTTGATTTTAAATTGCTACAAAATTCTGTTCTTCAAGTAAATAACTTATAGAACAGAAGTAGTTAATTTAGAGTTTTTAATTTTAAACTATTAACAAAATGCAGATCTTCAAGTAAATAACTTATAGAACAAAAGTAGTTATTTTAGGGTTTTCAATTTTAAACTATTAGCAAAATTCTGATCTTCAAGTAAATAACTTAAAGAACTAAAGTATTAGTTAGAAGATTTTGATTTTACATTGCTACAAAATTCTGTTCTTCAAGTAAATAACTTATAGAACAAAAGTAGTTATTTTAGGGTTTTCAATTTTAAACTATTAACAAAATTCTGATCTTCAAGTAAATAACTTAAGGAACTAAAGTACTAGTTAGAAGATTTTGATTTTAAATTGCTACAAAATTCTGTTCTACAAGTAAATAACTTATAGAACAAAAGTAGTTATTTTAGAGTTTTCAATTTTAAACTATTAACAATATTCTGATCTTCATGTATATAACTTATAGAACAGAAGTAGTTATTTTAGGGTTTTCAATTTTAAACTATTAACAAAATACTGATCTTCATGTAAATAACTTATAGAACAGAAGTAGTTAATTTAGAGTTTTTAATTTTAAACTATTAACAAAATGCAGATCTTCAAGTAAATAACTTATAGAACAAAAGTAGTTATTTTAGGGTTTTCAATTTTAAACTATTAGCAAAATTCTGATCTTCAAGTAAATACCTTAAGGAACTAAAGTATTAGTTAGAAGATTTTGATTTTACATTGCTACAAAATTCTGTTCTTCAAGTAAATAACTTATAGAACAAAAGTAGTTATTTTAGAGTTTTCAATTTTAAACTATTAACAATATTCTGATCTTCAAGTAAATAACTTATAGAACAGAAGTAGTTAATTTAGAGTTTTTAATTTTAAACTATTAACAAAATGCAGATCTTCAAGCAAATAACTTATAGAACAAAATTAGTTATTTTAGGGTTTTCAATTTTTAACTATTAACAAAATTCTGATCTTCAAGTAAATAACTTAAGGAACTAAAGTATTAGTTAGAAGATTTTGATTTTAAATTGCTACAAAATTCTGTTCTACAAGTAAATAACATATAGAACTAAAGTAGTTATTTTAGAGTTTTCAATTTTAAACTATTAACAATATTCTGATCTTCAAGTAAATAACTTATAGAACAAAAGTAGTTATTTTAGGGTTTTCAATTTTAAACTATTAACAAAATTCTGATCTTCAAGTAAATAACTTAGGGAACTAAAGTATTAGTTAGAAGATTTTGATTTTAAATTGCTACAAAATTCTGTTCTACAAGTAAATAACTTATAGAACAAAAGTAGTTATTTTAGGGTTTTCAATTTTAAACTATTAACAAAATACTGATCTTCATGTAAATAACTTATAGAACAAAAGTAGTTATTTTAGGGTATTCAATTTTAAACTATTAACAAAATTCTGATCTTCAAGTAAATAACTTAAGGAACTAAAGTATTAGTTAGAAGATTTTGATTTTAAATTGCTACAAAATTCTGTTCTACAAGTAAATAACATATAGAACTAAAGTAGTTATTTTAGAGTTTTAAATTTTAAACTATTAACAATATTCTGATCTTCTAGTAAATAACTTATAGAACAAAAGTAGTTATTTTAGGGTTTTCAATTTTAAACTATTAACAAAATTCTGATCTTCAAGTAAATAACTTAAGGAACTAAAGTATTAGTTAGAAGATTTTGATTTTAAATTGCTACAAAATTCTGTTCTACAAGTAAATAACTTATAGAACAAAAGTAGTTATTTTAGGGTTTTCAATTTTAAACTATTAACAAAATACTGATCTTCATGTAAATAACTTATAGAACAAAAGTAGTTATTTTAAGGTTTTCAATTTTAAACTATTAACAAAATTCTGATCTTCAAGTAAATAACTTAAGGAACTAAAGTATTAGTTAGAAGATTTTGATTTTAAATTGCTACAAAATTCTGTTCTACAAGTAAATAACATATAGAACTAAAGTAGTTATTTTAGAGTTTTCAATTTTAAACTATTAACAATATTCTGATCTTCAAGTAAATAACTTATAGAACAAAAGTAGTTATTTTAGGGTTTTCAATTTTAAACTATTAACAAAATTCTGATCTTCAAGTAAATAACTTAAGGAACTAAAGTATTAGTTAGAAGATTTTGATTTTAAATTGCTACAAAATTCTGTTCTACAAGTAAATAACATATAGAACTAAAGTAGTTATTTTAGAGTTTTCAATTTTAAACTATTAACAATATTCTGATCTTCAAGTAAATAACTTATAGAACAAAAGTAGTTATTTTAGGGTTTTCAATTTTAAACTATTAACAAAATTCTGATCTTCAAGTAAATAACTTAAGGAACTAAAGTATTAGTTAGAAGATTTTGATTTTAAATTGCTACAAAATTCTGTTCTACAAGTAAATAACTTATAGAACAAAAGTAGTTATTTTAGGGTTTTCAATTTTAAACTATTAACAAAATTCTGATCTTCAAGTAAATAACTTAAGGAACTAAAGTATTAGTTAGAAGATTTTGATTTTAAATTGCTACAAAATTCTGTTCTACAAGTAAATAACATATAGAACTAAAGTAGTTATTTTAGAGTTTTCAATTTTAAACTATTAACAATATTCTGATCTTCTAGTAAATAACTTATAGAACAAAAGTAGTTATTTTAGGGTTTTCAATTTTAAACTATTAACAAAATTCTGATCTTCAAGTAAATAACTTAAGGAACTAAAGTATTAGTTAGAAGATTTTGATTTTAAATTGCTACAAAATTCTGTTCTACAAGTAAATAACTTATAGAACAAAAGTAGTTATTTTAGGGTTTTCAATTTTAAACTATTAACAAAATACTGATCTTCATGTAAATAACTTATAGAACAAAAGTAGTTATTTTAGGGTTTTCAATTTTAAACTATTAACAAAATTCTGATCTTCAAGTAAATAACTTAAGGAACTAAAGTATTAGTTAGAAGATTTTGATTTTAAATTGCTACAAAATTCTGTTCTACAAGTAAATAACATATAGAACTAAAGTAGTTATTTTAGAGTTTTCAATTTTAAACTATTAACAATATTCTGATCTTCAAGTAAATAACTTATAGAACAAAAGTAGTTATTTTAGGGTATTCAATTTTAAACAATTAACAAAATACTGATCTTCATGTAAATAACTTATAGAACAAAAGTAGTTATTTTAGGGTTTTCAATTTTAAACTATTAACAAAATACTGATCTTCATGTAAATAACTTATAGAACAAAAGTAGTTATTTTAGGGTTTTCAATTTTAAACTATTAACAAAATTCTGATCTTCAAGTAAATAACTTAAGGAACTAAAGTATTAGTTAGAAGATTTTGATTTTAAATTGCTACAAAATTCTGTTCTACAAGTAAATAACTTATAGAACAAAAGTAGTTATTTTAGAGTTTTCAATTTTAAACTATTAACAATATTCTGATCTTCAAGTAAATAACTTATAGAACAGAAGTAGTTAATTTAGAGTTTTTAATTTGAAACTATTAACAAAATGCAGATCTTCAAGTAAATAACTTATAGAACAAAAGTAGTTATTTTAGGGTTTTCAATTTTAAACTATTAACAAAATACTGATCTTCATGTAAATAACTTATAGAACAGAAGTAGTTAATTTAGAGTTTTTAATTTTAAACTATTAACAAAATGCAGATCTTCAAGTAAATAACTTATAGAACAAAAGTAGTTATTTTAGGGTTTTCAATTTTAAACTATTAACAAAATGCTGATCTTCAAGTAAATAACTTAAGGAACTAAAGTTTAGTTAGAAGATTTTGATTTTAAATTGCTACAAAATTCTGTTCTTCAAGTAAATAACTTATAGAACAAAAGTAGTTATTTTAGAGTTTTCAATTTTAAACTATTAACATCATTCTGATCTTCAAGTAAATAACTTATAGAACAGAAGTAGTTAATTTAGAGTTTTTAATGTTAAACTATTAACAAAATGCAAATCTTCAAGTAAATAACTTATAGAACAAAAGTAGTTATTTTAGGGTTTTCAATTTTAAACTATTAACAAAATTCTGATCTTCAAGTAAATAACTTAAGGAACTAAAGTATTAGTTAGAAGATTTTGATTTTAAATTGCTACAAAATTCTGTTCTACAAGTAAATAACTTATAGAACTAAAGTAGTTATTTTAGAGTTTTCAATTTTAAACTATTAACAATATTCTGATCTTCAAGTAAATAACTTATAGAACAAAAGTAGTTATTTTAGGGTTTTCAATTTTAAACTATTAACAAAATTCTGATCTTCAAGTAAATAACTTAAGGAACTAAAGTATTAGTTAGAAGATTTTGATTTTAAATTGCTACAAAATTCTGTTCTACAAGTAAATAACTTATAGAACAAAAGTAGTTATTTTAGGGTTTTCAATTTTAAACTATTAACAAAATACTGATCTTCATGTAAATAACTTATAGAACAAAAGTAGTTATTTTAGGGTTTTCAATTTTAAACTATTAACAAAATACTGATCTTCAAGTAAATAACTTAAAGAACTAAAGTATTAGTTAGAAGATTTTGATTTTACATTGCTACAAAATTCTGTTCTTCAAGTAAATAACTTATAGAACAAAAGTAGTTATTTTAGAGTTTTCAATTTTAAACTATTAACAATATTCTGATCTTCAAGTAAATAACTTATAGAACAGAAGTAGTTAATTTAAAGTTTTTAATTTTAAACTATTAACAAAATGCAGATCTTCAAGTAAATAACTTATAGAACAAAAGTAGTTAATTTAGAGTTTTTAATTTTAAACTATTAACAAAATTCTGTTCTTCAAGTAAATAACTTATAGAACAAAAGTAGTTATTTTAGAGTTATCAATTTTAAACTATTAACAAAATTCTGATCTTCAAGTAAATAACTTATAGAACAGAAGTAGTTAATTTAGAGTTTTTAATTTTAAACTACTAACAAAATGCAGATCTTCAAGCAAATAACTTATAGAACAAAATTAGTTATTTTAGGGTTTTCAATTTTTAACTATTATAAAATTCTGATCTTCAAGTAAATAACTTAAAGAACTAAAGTATTAGTTAGAAGATTTTGACTTTACATTGCTACAAAATTCTGTTCTTCAAGTAAATAACCTATAGAACAAAAGTAGTTATTTTAGGGTTTTCAATTTTAAACTATTAACAAAATTCTGATCTTCAAGTAAATAACTTTAGGAACTAAAGTATTAGTTAGAAGATTTTGATTTTAAATTGCTACAAAATTCTGTTCTACAAGTAAATAACTTATAGAACAAAAGTAGTTATTTTAGGGTTTTCAATTTTAAACTATTAACAAAATACTGATCTTCATGTAAATAACTTATAGAACAAAAGTAGTTATTTTAGGGTTTTCAATTTTAATCTATTAACAAAATTCTGATCTTCAAGTAAATAACTTAAGGAACTAAAGTATTAGTTAGAAGATTTTGATTTTAAATTGCTACAAAATTCTGTTCTACAAGTAAAAAACTTATAGAACAAAAGTAGTTATTTTAGGGTTTTCAATTTTAAACTATTAACAAAATACTGATCTTCATGTAAATAACTTATAGAACAAAAGTAGTTATTTTAGGGTTTTCAATTTTAAACTATTAACAAAATTCTGATCTTCAAGTAAATAACTTAAGGAACTAAAGTATTAGTTAGAAGATTTTGATTTTAAATTGCTACAAAATTCTGTTCTACAAGTAAATAACTTATAGAACAAAAGTAGTTATTTTAGAGTTTTCAATTTTAAACTATTAACAATATTCTGATCTTCAAGTAAATAACTTATAGAACAGAAGTAGTTAATTTAGAGTTTTTAATTTAAAACTATTAACAAAATGCAGATCTTCAAGTAAATAACTTATAGAACAAAAGTAGTTATTTTAGGGTTTTCAATTTTAAACTATTAACAAAATTCTGATCTTCAAGTAAATAACTTAAGGAACTAAAGTATTAGTTAGAAGATTTTGATTTTAAATTGCTACAAAATTCTGTTCTACAAGTAAATAACATATAGAACTAAAGTAGTTATTTTAGAGTTTTCAATTTTAAACTATTAACAATATTCTGATCTTCAAGTAAATAACTTATAGAACAAAAGTAGTTATTTTAGGGTTTTCAATTTTAAACTATTAACAAAATTCTGATCTTCAAGTAAATAACTTAAGGAACTAAAGTATTAGTTAGAAGATTTTGATGTTAAATTGCTACAAAATTCTGTTCTACAAGTAAATAACTTATAGAACAAAAGTAGTTATTTTAGGGTTTTCAATTTTAAACTATTAACAAAATACTGATCTTCATGTAAATAACTTATAGAACAAAAGTAGTTATTTTAGGGTTCTCAATTTTTAACTATTATAAAATTCTGATCTTCAAGTAAATAACTTAAAGAACTAAAGTATTAGTTAGAAGATTTTGACTTTACATTGCTACAAAATTCTGTTCTTCAAGTAAATAACCTATAGAACAAAAGTAGTTATTTTAGGGTTTTCAATTTTAAACTATTAACAAAATTCTGATCTTCAAGTAAATAACTTAAGGAACTAAAGTATTAGTTAGAAGATTTTGATTTTAAATTGCTACAAAATTCTGTTCTACAAGTAAATAACTTATAGAACAAAAGTAGTTATTTTAGGGTTTTCAATTTTAAACTATTAACAAAATACTGATCTTCATGTAAATAACTTATAGAACAAAAGTAGTTATTTTAGGGTTTTCAATTTTAATCTATTAACAAAATTCTGATCTTCAAGTAAATAACTTAAGGAACTAAAGTATTAGTTAGAAGATTTTGATTTTAAATTGCTACAAAATTCTGTTCTACAAGTAAAAAACTTATAGAACAAAAGTAGTTATTTTAGGGTTTTCAATTTTAAACTATTAACAAAATACTGATCTTCATGTAAATAACTTATAGAACAAAAGTAGTTATTTTAGGGTTTTCAATTTTAAACTATTAACAAAATTCTGATCTTCAAGTAAATAACTTAAGGAACTAAAGTATTAGTTAGAAGATTTTGATTTTAAATTGCTACAAAATTCTGTTCTACAAGTAAATAACTTATAGAACAAAAGTAGTTATTTTAGGGTTTTCAATTTTAAACTATTAACAAAATACTGATCTTCATGTAAATAACTTATAGAACAAATGTAGTTATTTTAGGGTTTTCAATTTTAAACTATTAACAAAATACTGATCTTCATATACTTAACTTATAGAACAGAAGTAGGTAATTTACAGTTTTTAATTTTAAACTATTAACAAAATGCAGATCTTCAAGTAAATAACTTATAGAACAAAAGTAGTTATTTTAGGGTTTTCAATTTTAAACTATTAGCAAAATTCTGATCTTCAAGTAAATAACTTAAAGAACTAAAGTATTAGTTAGAAGATTTTGATTTTACATTGCTACAAAATTCTGTTCTTCAAGTAAATAACTTATAGAACAAAAGTAGTTATTTTAGAGTTTTCAATTTTAAACTATTAACAATATTCTGATCTTCAAGTAAATAACTTATAGAACAGAAGTAGTTAATTTAGAGTTTTTAATTTTAAACTATTAACAAAATGCAGATCTTCAAGTAAATAACTTATAGAACAAAAGTAGTTAATTTAGAGTTTTTAATTTAAAACTATTAACAAAATTCTGTTCTTCAAGTAAATAACTTATAGAACAAAAGTAGTTATTTTAGAGTTTTCAATTTTAAACTATTAACAAAATTCTGATCTTCAAGTAAATAACTTATAGAACAGAAGTAGTTAATTTAGAGTTTTTAATTTTAAACTACTAACAAAATGCAGATCTTCAAGCAAATAACTTATAGAACAAAATTAGTTATTTTAGGGTTTTCAATTTTTAACTATTATAAAATTCTGATCTTCAAGTAAATAACTTAAAGAACTAAAGTATTAGTTAGAAGATTTTGACTTTACATTGCTACAAAATTCTGTTCTTCAAGTAAATAACCTATAGAACAAAAGTAGTTATTTTAGGGTTTTCAATTTTAAACTATTAACAAAATTCTGATCTTCAAGTAAATAACTTAAGGAACTAAAGTATTAGTTAGAAGATTTTGATTTTAAATTGCTACAAAATTCTGTTCTACAAGTAAATAACTTATAGAACAAAAGTAGTTATTTTAAGGTTTTCAATTTTAAACTATTAACAAAATACTGATCTTCATGTAAATAACTTATAGAACAAAAGTAGTTATTTTAGGGTTTTCAATTTTAAACTATTAACAAAATTCTGATCTTCAAGTAAATAACTTAAGGAACTAAAGTATTAGTTAGAAGATTTTGATTTTAAATTGCTACAAAATTCTGTTCTACAAGTAAAAAACTTATAGAACAAAAGTAGTTATTTTATGGTTTTCAATTTTAAACTATTAACAAAATACTGATCTTCATGTAAATAACTTATAGAACAAAAGTAGTTATTTTAGGGTTTTCAATTTTAAACTATTAACAAAATTCTGATCTTCAAGGAAATAACTTAAGGAACTAAAGTATTAGTTAGAAGATTTTGATTTTAAATTGCTACAAAATTCTGTTCTACAAGTAAATAACTTATAGAACAAAAGTAGTTATTTTAGAGTTTTCAATTTTAAACTATTAACAATATTCTGATCTTCAAGTAAATAACTTATAGAACAGAAGTAGTTAATTTAGAGTTTCTAATTTAAAACTATTAACAAAATGCAGATCTTCAAGTAAATAACTTATAGAACACAAGTAGTTATTTTAGGGTTTTCAATTTTAAACTATTAACAAAATACTGATCTTCATGTAAATAACTTATAGAACAGAAGTAGTTAATTTAGAGTTTTTAATTTTAAACTATTAACAAAATGCAGATCTTCAAGTAAATAACTTATTGAACAAAAGTAGTTATTTTAGAGTTTTCAATTTAAAACGATTAGCAAAATTCTGATCTTCAAGTAAATAACTTAAAGAACTAAAGTATTAGTTAGAAGATTTTGATTTCACAATGCTACAAAATTCTGTTCTTCAAGTAAATAACTTATAGAACAAAAGTAGTTATTTTCGAGTTTTCAATTTTAAACTATTTACAATATTCTGATCTTCATGTAAATAACTTATAGAACAGAAGTAGTTAATTTAGAGTTTTTAATTTTAAACTATTAACAAAATGCAGATCTTCAAGTAAATAACTTATAGAACAAAAGTAGTTATTTTAGGGTTTTCAATTTTAAACTATTAACAAAATACTGATCTTCATATACTTAACTTATAGAACAGAAGTAGTTAATTTACAGTTTTTAATTTTAAACTATTAACAAAATGCAGATCTTCAAGTAAATAACTTATAGAACAAAAGTAGTTAATTTAGGGTTTTCAATTTTAAACTATTAGCAAAATTCTGATCTTCAAGTAAATAACTTAAAGAACTAAAGTATTAGTTAGAAGATTTTGATTTTACATTGCTACAAAATTCTGTTCTTCAAGTAAATAACTTATAGAACAAAAGTAGTTATTTTAGAGTTTTCAATTTTAAACTATTAACAAAGTTCTGATCTTCAAGTAAATAACTTATAGAACAGAAGTAGTTAATTTAGAGTTTTTAATTTTAAACTACTAACAAAATGCAGATCTTCAAGCAAATAACTTATAGAACAAAATTAGTTATTTTAGGGTTTTCAATTTTTAACTATTATAAAATTCTGATCTTCAAGTAAATAACTTAAAGAACTAAAGTATTAGTTAGAAGATTTTGACTTTACATTGCTACAAAATTCTGTTCTTCAAGTAAATAACCTATAGAACAAAAGTAGTTATTTTAGGGTTTTCAATTTTAAACTATTAACAAAATTCTGATCTTCAAGTAAATAACTTAAGGAACTAAAGTATTAATTAGAAGATTTTGATTTTAAATTGCTACAAAATTCTGTTCTACAAGTAAATAACTTATAGAACAAAAGTAGTTATTTTAGGGTTTTCAATTTTAAACTATTAACAAAATACTGATCTTCATGTAAATAACTTATAGAACAAAAGTAGTTATTTTAGGGTTTTCAATTTTAAACTATTAACAAAATTTTGATCTTCAAGTAAATAACTTAAGGAACTAAAGTATTAGTTAGAAGATTTTGATTTTAAATTGCTACAAAATTCTGTTCTACAAGTAAAAAACTTATAGAACAAAAGTAGTTATTTTAGGGTTTTCAATTTTAAACTATTAACAAAATACTGATCTTCATGTAAATAACTTATAGAACAAAAGTAGAAATTTTAGGGTTTTCAATTTTAAACTATTAACAAAATTCTGTTCTACAAGTTAATAACTTATAGAACAAAAGTAGTTATTTTAGAGTTTTCAATTTTAAACTATTAACAATATTCTGATCTTCAAGTAAATAACTTATAGAACAGAAGTAGTTAATTTAGAGTTTTTAATTTAAAACTATTAACAAAATGCAGATCTTCAAGTAAATAACTTATAGAACAAAAGTAGTTATTTTAGGGTTTTCAATTTTAAACTATTAACAAAATACTGATCTTCATGTAAATAACTTATAGAACAGAAGTAGTTAATTTAGAGTTTTTAATTTTAAACTATTAACAAAATGCAGATCTTCAAGTAAATAACTTATTGAACAAAAGTAGTTATTCTAGGGTTTTCAATTTAAAACGATTAGCAAAATTCTGATCTTCAAGTAAATAACTTAAAGAACTAAAGTATTAGTTAGAAGAATTTGATTTCACAATGCTACAAAATTCTGTTCTACAAGTAAATAACTTATAGAACAAAAGTAGTTATTTTCGAGTTTTCAATTTTAAACTATTTACAATATTCTGATCTTCATGTAAATAACTTATAGAACAGAAGTAGTTAATTTAGAGTTTTTAATTTTAAACTATTAACAAAATGCAGATCTTCAAGTAAATAACTTATAGAACAAAAGTAGTTATTTTAGGGTTTTCAATTTTAAACTATTAACAAAATTCTGATCTTCAAGTAAATAACTTAAGGAACTAAAGTATTAGTTAGAAGATTTTGATTTTAAATTGCTACAAAATTCTGTTCTTCAAGTAAATAACTTATAGAACAAAAGTAGTTATTTTAGAGTTTTCAATTTTAAACTATTAACATCATTCTGATCTTCAAGTAAATAACTTATAGAACAGAAGTAGTTAATTTAGAGTTTTTAATGTTAAACTATTAACAAAATGCAAATCTTCAAGTAAATAACTTATAGAACAAAAGTAGTTATTTTAGGGTTTTCAATTTTAAACTATTAACAAAATTCTGATCTTCAAGTAAATAACTTAAGGAACTAAAGTATTAGTTAGAAGATTTTGATTTTAAATTGCTACAAAATTCTGTTCTACAAGTAAATAACTTATAGAACTAAAGTAGTTATTTTGGAGTTTTCAATTTTAAACTATTACCAATATTCTGATCTTCAAGTAAATAACTTATAGAACAAAAGTAGTTATTTTAGGGTTTTCAATTTTAAACTATTAACAAAATTCTGATCTTCAAGTAAATAACTTAAGGAACTAAAGTATAAGTTAGAAGATTTTGATTTTAAATTGCTACAAAATTCTGTTCTACAAGTAAATAACTTATAGAACAAAAGTAGTTATTTTAGGGTTTTCAATTTTAAACTATTAACAAAATACTGATCTTCATGTAAATAACTTATAGAACAAAAGTAGTTATTTTAGGGTTTTCAATTTTAAACTCTTAACAAAATACTGATCTTCAAGTAAATAACTTATAGAACAGAAGTAGTTAATTTAGAGTTTTTAATTTTAAACTATTAACAAAATGCAGATCTTCAAGTAAATAACTTATTGAACAAAAGTAGTTATTTTAGGGTTTTCAATTTTAAACTATTAACAAAATACTGATCTTCATATACTTAACTTATAGAACAGAAGTAGTTAATTTAGAGTTTTTAATTTTAAACTATTAACAAAATGCAGATCTTCAAGTAAATAACTTATAGAACAAAAGTATTTATTTTAGGGTTTTCAATTTTAAACTATTAGCAAAATTCTGATCTTCAAGTAAATAACTTAAAGAACTAAAGTATTAGTTAGAAGATTTTGATTTTACATTGCTACAAAATTCTGTTCTTCAAGTAAATAACTTATAGAACAAAAGTAGTTATTTTAGGGTTTTCAATTTTAAACTATTAACAAAATACTGATCTTCATGTAAATAACTTATAGAACAGAAGTAGTTAATTTAGAGTTTTTAATTTTAAACTATTAACAAAATGCAGATCTTCAAGTAAATAACTTATAGAACAAAAGTAGTTATTTTAGGGTTTTCAATTTTAAACTATTAACAAAATACTGATCTTCATATACTTAACTTATAGAACAGAAGTAGTTAATTTAGAGTTTTTAATTTTAAACTATTAACAAAATGCAGATCTTCAAGTAAATAACTTATAGAACAAAAGTATTTATTTTAGGGTTTTCAATTTTAAACTATTAGCAAAATTCTGATCTTCAAGTAAATAACTTAAAGAACTAAAGTATTAGTTAGAAGATTTTGATTTTACATTGCTACAAAATTCTGTTCTTCAAGTAAATAACTTATAGAACAAAAGTAGTTATTTTAGGGTTTTCAATTTTAAACTATTAACAAAATACTGATCTTCATGTAAATAACTTATAGAACAGAAGTAGTTAATTTAGAGTTTTTAATTTTAAACTATTAACAAAATGCAGATCTTCAAGTAAATAACTTATAGAACAAAAGTAGTTATTTTAGGGTTTTCAATTTTAAACTATTAACAAAATACTGATCTTCATATACTTAACTTATAGAACAGAAGTAGTTAATTTAGAGTTTTTAATTTTAAACTATTAACAAAATGCAGATCTTCAAGTAAATAACTTATAGAACAAAAGTATTTATTTTAGGGTTTTCAATTTTAAACTATTAGCAAAATTCTGATCTTCAAGTAAATAACTTAAAGAACTAAAGTATTAGTTAGAAGATTTTGATTTTACATTGCTACAAAATTCTGTTCTTCAAGTAAATAACTTATAGAACAAAAGTAGTTATTTTAGGGTTTTCAATTTTAAACTATTAACAAAATACTGATCTTCATGTAAATAACTTATAGAACAGAAGTAGTTAATTTAGAGTTTTTAATTTTAAACTATTAACAAAATGCAGATCTTCAAGTAAATAACTTATAGAACAAAAGTAGTTATTTTAGGGTTTTCAATTTTAAACTATTAACAAAATTCTGATCTTCAAGTAAATAACTTAAGGAACTAAAGTATTAGTTAGAAGATTTTGATTTTACATTGCTACAAAATTCTGTTCTTCAAGTAAATAACTTATAGAACAAAAGTAGTTATTTTAGAGTTTTCAATTTTAAACTATTAACAATATTCTGATCTTCAAGTAAATAACTTATAGAACAGAAGTAGTTAATTTAGAGTTTTTAATTTTAAACTATTAACAAAATGCAGATCTTCAAGTAAATAACTTATAGAACAAAAGTAGTTAATTTAGAGTTTTTAATTTTAAACTATTAACAAAATTCTGTTCTTCAAGTAAATAACTTATAGAACAAAAGTAGTTAATTTAGAGTTTTTAATTTTAAACTATTAACAAAATTCTGATCTTCAAGTAAATAACTTATAGAACAGAAGTAGTTAGTTTAGAGTTTAAATTTTAAACTATTAACAAAATGCAGATCTCCAAGTAAATAACTTATAGAACAAAAGTAGTTATTTTAGGGTTTTCATTTTTAAACTATTAACAAAATTCTGATCTTCATGTAAATAACTTATAGAACAGAAGTAGTTAATTTAGAGTTTTTAATTTTAACCTATTAACAAAATTCTGATCTTCAAGTAAATAACTTAAGGAACTAAAGTATTAGTTAGAAGATTTTGATTTTACATTGCTACAAAATTCTGTTCTTCAAGTAAATAACTTGTAGAACAAAAGTAGTTATTTTAGAGTTTTCAATTTTAAACTATTAACAATATTTTGATCTTCATGTAAATAACTTATAGAACAGAAGTAGCTAATTTAGAGTTTTTAATTTTAAACTATTAACAAAATGCAAATCTTCAAGTAAATAACTTATAGAACAAAAGTAGTTATTTTAGGGTTTTCAATTTTAAACTATTAGCAAAATTCTGATCTTCTAGTAAATAACTTATAGAACAAAAGTAGTTATTTTAGGGTTTTCAATTTTAAACTATTAGCAAAATTCTGATCTTCAAGTAAATAACTTAAGGAACTAAAGTATAAGTTAGAAGATTTTGATTTTAAATTGCTACAAAATTCTGTTCTACAAGTAAATAACTTATAGAACAAAAGTAGTTATTTTAGGGTTTTCAATTTTAAACTATTAACAAAATACTGATCTTCATGTAAATAACTTATAGAACAAAAGTAGTTATTTTAGGGTTTTCAATTTTAAACTCTTAACAAAATACTGATCTTCAAGTAAATAACTTATAGAACAGAAGTAGTTAATTTAGAGTTTTTAATTTTAAACTATTAACAAAATGCAGATCTTCAAGTAAATAACTTATTGAACAAAAGTAGTTATTTTAGGGTTTTCAATTTTAAACTATTAACAAAATACTGATCTTCATATACTTAACTTATAGAACAGAAGTAGTTAATTTAGAGTTTTTAATTTTAAACTATTAACAAAATGCAGATCTTCAAGTAAATAACTTATAGAACAAAAGTATTTATTTTAGGGTTTTCAATTTTAAACTATTAGCAAAATTCTGATCTTCAAGTAAATAACTTAAAGAACTAAAGTATTAGTTAGAAGATTTTGATTTTACATTGCTACAAAATTCTGTTCTTCAAGTAAATAACTTATAGAACAAAAGTAGTTATTTTAGGGTTTTCAATTTTAAACTATTAACAAAATACTGATCTTCATGTAAATAACTTATAGAACAGAAGTAGTTAATTTAGAGTTTTTAATTTTAAACTATTAACAAAATGCAGATCTTCAAGTAAATAACTTATAGAACAAAAGTAGTTATTTTAGGGTTTTCAATTTTAAACTATTAACAAAATACTGATCTTCATATACTTAACTTATAGAACAGAAGTAGTTAATTTAGAGTTTTTAATTTTAAACTATTAACAAAATGCAGATCTTCAAGTAAATAACTTATAGAACAAAAGTATTTATTTTAGGGTTTTCAATTTTAAACTATTAGCAAAATTCTGATCTTCAAGTAAATAACTTAAAGAACTAAAGTATTAGTTAGAAGATTTTGATTTTACATTGCTACAAAATTCTGTTCTTCAAGTAAATAACTTATAGAACAAAAGTAGTTATTTTAGGGTTTTCAATTTTAAACTATTAACAAAATACTGATCTTCATGTAAATAACTTATAGAACAGAAGTAGTTAATTTAGAGTTTTTAATTTTAAACTATTAACAAAATGCAGATCTTCAAGTAAATAACTTATAGAACAAAAGTAGTTATTTTAGGGTTTTCAATTTTAAACTATTAACAAAATACTGATCTTCATATACTTAACTTATAGAACAGAAGTAGTTAATTTAGAGTTTTTAATTTTAAACTATTAACAAAATGCAGATCTTCAAGTAAATAACTTATAGAACAAAAGTATTTATTTTAGGGTTTTCAATTTTAAACTATTAGCAAAATTCTGATCTTCAAGTAAATAACTTAAAGAACTAAAGTATTAGTTAGAAGATTTTGATTTTACATTGCTACAAAATTCTGTTCTTCAAGTAAATAACTTATAGAACAAAAGTAGTTATTTTAGGGTTTTCAATTTTAAACTATTAACAAAATACTGATCTTCATGTAAATAACTTATAGAACAGAAGTAGTTAATTTAGAGTTTTTAATTTTAAACTATTAACAAAATGCAGATCTTCAAGTAAATAACTTATAGAACAAAAGTAGTTATTTTAGGGTTTTCAATTTTAAACTATTAACAAAATTCTGATCTTCAAGTAAATAACTTAAGGAACTAAAGTATTAGTTAGAAGATTTTGATTTTACATTGCTACAAAATTCTGTTCTTCAAGTAAATAACTTATAGAACAAAAGTAGTTATTTTAGAGTTTTCAATTTTAAACTATTAACAATATTCTGATCTTCAAGTAAATAACTTATAGAACAGAAGTAGTTAATTTAGAGTTTTTAATTTTAAACTATTAACAAAATGCAGATCTTCAAGTAAATAACTTATAGAACAAAAGTAGTTAATTTAGAGTTTTTAATTTTAAACTATTAACAAAATTCTGTTCTTCAAGTAAATAACTTATAGAACAAAAGTAGTTAATTTAGAGTTTTTAATTTTAAACTATTAACAAAATTCTGATCTTCAAGTAAATAACTTATAGAACAGAAGTAGTTAGTTTAGAGTTTAAATTTTAAACTATTAACAAAATGCAGATCTCCAAGTAAATAACTTATAGAACAAAAGTAGTTATTTTAGGGTTTTCATTTTTAAACTATTAACAAAATTCTGATCTTCATGTAAATAACTTATAGAACAGAAGTAGTTAATTTAGAGTTTTTAATTTTAACCTATTAACAAAATTCTGATCTTCAAGTAAATAACTTAAGGAACTAAAGTATTAGTTAGAAGATTTTGATTTTACATTGCTACAAAATTCTGTTCTTCAAGTAAATAACTTGTAGAACAAAAGTAGTTATTTTAGAGTTTTCAATTTTAAACTATTAACAATATTTTGATCTTCATGTAAATAACTTATAGAACAGAAGTAGCTAATTTAGAGTTTTTAATTTTAAACTATTAACAAAATGCAAATCTTCAAGTAAATAACTTATAGAACAAAAGTAGTTATTTTAGGGTTTTCAATTTTAAACTATTAGCAAAATTCTGATCTTCTAGTAAATAACTTATAGAACAAAAGTAGTTATTTTAGGGTTTTCAATTTTAAACTATTAGCAAAATTCTGATCTTCAAGTAAATAACTTAAGGAACTAAAGTATTAGTTAGAAGATTTTGATTTTAAATTGCTACAAAATTCTGTTCTACAAGTAAATAACTTATAGAACAAAAGTAGTTATTTTAGGATTTTCAATTTTAAACTATTAACAAAATACTGATCTTCATGTAAATAACTTATAGAACAAAAGTAGTTATTTTAGGGTATTCAATTTTAAACTATTAACAAAATTCTGATCTTCAAGTAAATAACTTAAGGAACTAAAGTATTAGTTAGAAGATTTTGATTTTAAATTGCTACAAAATTCTGTTCTACAAGTAAATAACTTATAGAACAAAAGTAGTTATTTTAGAGTTTTCAATTTTAAACTATTAACAATATTCTGATCTTCAAGTAAATAACTTATAGAACAGAAGTAGTTAATTTAGAGTTTTTAATTTTAAACTGTTAACAAAATGAGGATCTTCAAGTAAATAACTTATAGAACAAAAGTAGTTATTTTAGAGTTTTCAATTTTAAACTATTAACAAAATACTGATCTTCATGTAAATAACTTAAAGAACTAAAGTATTAGTTTGAAGACTTCGATTTTAAATTGTCTACAAATTTCTGTTCTTTAAGTTAATAAATAAAAGAACAAAAGTAGTTAGATTATAGCTTTAATTTTAAACTATTAACAAAATGCAGATCTTCAAGTAAATAACTTATAGAAAAAAGTAGTTATTTTAGGGTTTTCAATTTTAAACTATTAGCAAAATTCTGATCTTCAAGTAAATAACTTATAGAACAGAAGTAGTTAATTTAGAGTTTTTAATTTTAAACTATTAACAAAATGCAGATCTTCAAGTAAATAACTTATAGAAGAAAAGTAGTTATTTTAGGGTTTTCAATTTTAAACTATTAACAAAATACTGATCTTCATGTAAATAACTTATTGAACAGAAGTAGTTAATTTAGAGTTTTTAATTTTAAACTATTAACAAAATGCAGATCTTCAAGTAAATAACTTATAGAACAAAAGTAGTTATTTTCGAGTTTTCAATTTTAAACTATTTACAATATTCTGATCTTCATGTAAATAACTTATAGAACAGAAGTAGTTAATTTAGAGTTTTTAATTTTGAACTATTAACAAAATGCAGATCTTCAAGTAAATAACTTATAGAACAAAAGTAGTTATTTTAGGGTTTTCAATTTTAAACTATTAACAAAATTCTGATCTTCAAGTAAATAACTTAAGGAACTAAAGTATTAGTTAGAAGATTGTGATTTTAAATTGCTACAAAATTCTGTTCTTCAAGTAAATAACTTATAGAACAAAAGTAGTTATTTTAGAGTTTTCAATTTTAAACTATTAACATCATTCTGATCTTCAAGTAAATAACTTATAGAACAGAAGTAGTTAATTTAGAGTTTTTAATGTTAAACTATTAACAAAATGCAAATCTTCAAGTAAATAACTTATAGAACAAAAGTAGTTATTTTAGGGTTTTCAATTTTAAACTATTAACAAAATTCTGATCTTCAAGTAAATAACTTAAGGAACTAAAGTATTAGTTAGAAGATTTTGATTTTAAATTGCTACAAAATTCTGTTCTACAAGTAAATAACTTATAGAACTAAAGTAGTTATTTTGGAGTTTTCAATTTTAAACTATTACCAATATTCTGATCTTCAAGTAAATAACTTATAGAACAAAAGTAGTTATTTTAGGGTTTTCAATTTTAAACTATTAACAAAATTCTGATCTTCAAGTAAATAACTTAAGCAACTAAAGTATAAGTTAGAAGATTTTGATTTTAAATTGCTACAAAATTCTGTTCTACAAGTAAATAACTTATAGAACAAAAGTAGTTATTTTAGGGTTTTCAATTTTAAACTATTACCAAAATACTGATCTTCATGTAAATAACTTATAGAACAAAAGTAGTTATTTTAGGGTTTTCAATTTTAAACTATTAACAAAATACTGATCTTCAAGTAAATAACTTATAGAACAGAAGTAGTTAATTTAGAGTTTTTAATTTTAAACTATTAACAAAATGCAGATCTTCAAGTAAATAACTTATAGAACAAAAGTAGTTATTTTAGGGTTTTCAATTTTAAACTATTAACAAAATACTGATCTTCATATACTTAACTTATAGAACAGAAGTAGTTAATTTAGAGTTTTTAATGTTAAACTATTAACAAAATGCAAATCTTCAAGTAAATAACTTATAGAACAAAAGTAGTTATTTTTGGGTTTTCAATTTTAATCTATTAACAAAATTCTGATCTTTAAGTAAATAACTTAAGGAACTAAAGTATTAGTTAGAAGATTTTGATTTTAAATTGCTACAAAATTCTGTTCTTCAAGTAAATAACTTATAGAACAAAAGTAGTTATTTTAGAGTTTTCAATTTTAAACTATTAACAAAATTCTGATCTTCATGTAAATAACTTATAGAACAGAAGTAGTTAATTTAGAGTTTTTAATTTTAAACTATTAACAAAATTATGATCTTCAAGTAAATAACTTATAGAACAGAAGTAGTTAATTTAGAGTTTTCAATTTTAAACTATTAGCAAAATTCTGATCTTCTAGTAAATAACTTATAGAACAAAAGTAGTTATTTTAGGGTTTTCAATTTTAAACTATTAGCAAAATTCTGATCTTCAAGTAAATAACTTAAGGAACTAAAGTATTAGTTAGAAGATTTTGATTTTAAATTGCTACAAAATTCTGTTCTACAAGTAAATAACTTATAGAACAAAAGTAGTTATTTTAGGGTTTTCAATATTAAACTATTAACAAAATACTGATCTACATGTAAATAACTTATAGAACAAAAGTAGTTATTTTAGGGTATTCAATTTTAAACTATTAACAAAATTCTGATCTTCAAGTAAATAACTTAAGGAACTAAAGTATTAGTTAGAAGATTTTGATTTTAAATTGCTACAAAATTCTGTTCTACAAGTAAATAACTTATAGAACAAAAGTAGTTATTTTAGAGTTTTCAATTTTAAACTATTAACAATATTCTGATCTTCAAGTAAATAACTTATAGAACAGAAGTAGTTAATTTAGAGTTTTTAATTTTAAACTATTAACAAAATTCTGATCTTCAAGTAAATAACTTATAGAACAGAAGTAGTTAATTTAGAGTTTTTAATTTTAAACTATTAACAAAATGCAGATCTCCAAGTAAATTACTTATAGAACAAAAGTAGTTATTTTAGGGTTTTCATTTTTAAACTATTAACAAAATTCTGATCTTCATGTAAATAACTTATAGAACAGAAGTAGTTAATTTAGAGTTTTTAATTTTAAACTATTAACAAAATTATGATCTTCAAGTAAATAACTTATAGAACAGAAGTAGTTAATTTAGAGTTTTCAATTTTAAACTATTAGCAAAATTCTGATCTTCTAGTAAATAACTTATAGAACAAAAGTAGTTATTTTAGGGTTTTCAATTTTAAACTATTAGCAAAATTCTGATCTTCAAGTAAATAACTTAAGGAACTAAAGTATTAGTTAGAAGATTTTGATTTTAAATTGCTACAAAATTCTGTTCTACAAGTAAATAACTTATAGAACAAAAGTAGTTATTTTAGGGTTTTCAATATTAAACTATTAACAAAATACTGATCTACATGTAAATAACTTATAGAACAAAAGTAGTTATTTTAGGGTATTCAATTTTAAACTATTAACAAAATTCTGATCTTCAAGTAAATAACTTAAGGAACTAAAGTATTAGTTAGAAGATTTTGATTTTAAATTGCTACAAAATTCTGTTCTACAAGTAAATAACTTATAGAACAAAAGTAGTTATTTTAGAGTTTTCAATTTTAAACTATTAACAATATTCTGATCTTCAAGTAAATAACTTATAGAACAGAAGTAGTTAATTTAGAGTTTTTAATTTTAAACTATTAACAAAATTCTGATCTTCAAGTAAATAACTTATAGAACAGAAGTAGTTAATTTAGAGTTTTTAATTTTAAACTATTAACAAAATGCAGATCTTCAAGTAAATAACTTATAGAACAAAAGTAGTTATTTTAGGGTTTTCAATTTTAAACTATTAACAAAATACTGATCTTCATATACTTAACTTATAGAACAGAAGTAGTTAATTTAGAGTTTTTAATTTTAAACTATTAACAAAATGCAGATCTTCAAGTAAATAACTTATAGAACAAAAGTATTTATTTTAGGGTTTTCAATTTTAAACTATTAGCAAAATTCTGATCTTCAAGTAAATAACTTAAAGAACTAAAGTATTAGTTAGAAGATTTTGATTTTACATTGCTACAAAATTCTGTTCTTCAAGTAAATAACTTATAGAACAAAAGTAGTTATTTTAGGGTTTTCAATTTTAAACTATTAACAAAATACTGATCTTCATGTAAATAACTTATAGAACAGAAGTAGTTAATTTAGAGTTTTTAATTTTAAACTATTAACAAAATGCAGATCTTCAAGTAAATAACTTATAGAACAAAAGTAGTTATTTTAGGGTTTTCAATTTTAAACTATTAACAAAATTCTGATCTTCAAGTAAATAACTTAAGGAACTAAAGTATTAGTTAGAAGATTTTGATTTTACATTGCTACAAAATTCTGTTCTTCAAGTAAATAACTTATAGAACAAAAGTAGTTATTTTAGAGTTTTCAATTTTAAACTATTAACAATATTCTGATCTTCAAGTAAATAACTTATAGAACAGAAGTAGTTAATTTAGAGTTTTTAATTTTAAACTATTAACAAAATGCAGATCTTCAAGTAAATAACTTATAGAACAAAAGTAGTTAATTTAGAGTTTTTAATTTTAAACTATTAACAAAATTCTGTTCTTCAAGTAAATAACTTATAGAACAAAAGTAGTTAATTTAGAGTTTTTAATTTTAAACTATTAACAAAATTCTGATCTTCAAGTAAATAACTTATAGAACAGAAGTAGTTAGTTTAGAGTTTAAATTTTAAACTATTAACAAAATGCAGATCTCCAAGTAAATAACTTATAGAACAAAAGTAGTTATTTTAGGGTTTTCATTTTTAAACTATTAACAAAATTCTGATCTTCATGTAAATAACTTATAGAACAGAAGTAGTTAATTTAGAGTTTTTAATTTTAACCTATTAACAAAATTCTGATCTTCAAGTAAATAACTTAAGGAACTAAAGTATTAGTTAGAAGATTTTGATTTTACATTGCTACAAAATTCTGTTCTTCAAGTAAATAACTTGTAGAACAAAAGTAGTTATTTTAGAGTTTTCAATTTTAAACTATTAACAATATTTTGATCTTCATGTAAATAACTTATAGAACAGAAGTAGCTAATTTAGAGTTTTTAATTTTAAACTATTAACAAAATGCAAATCTTCAAGTAAATAACTTATAGAACAAAAGTAGTTATTTTAGGGTTTTCAATTTTAAACTATTAGCAAAATTCTGATCTTCTAGTAAATAACTTATAGAACAAAAGTAGTTATTTTAGGGTTTTCAATTTTAAACTATTAGCAAAATTCTGATCTTCAAGTAAATAACTTAAGGAACTAAAGTATTAGTTAGAAGATTTTGATTTTAAATTGCTACAAAATTCTGTTCTACAAGTAAATAACTTATAGAACAAAAGTAGTTATTTTAGGATTTTCAATTTTAAACTATTAACAAAATACTGATCTTCATGTAAATAACTTATAGAACAAAAGTAGTTATTTTAGGGTATTCAATTTTAAACTATTAACAAAATTCTGATCTTCAAGTAAATAACTTAAGGAACTAAAGTATTAGTTAGAAGATTTTGATTTTAAATTGCTACAAAATTCTGTTCTACAAGTAAATAACTTATAGAACAAAAGTAGTTATTTTAGAGTTTTCAATTTTAAACTATTAACAATATTCTGATCTTCAAGTAAATAACTTATAGAACAGAAGTAGTTAATTTAGAGTTTTTAATTTTAAACTGTTAACAAAATGAGGATCTTCAAGTAAATAACTTATAGAACAAAAGTAGTTATTTTAGAGTTTTCAATTTTAAACTATTAACAAAATACTGATCTTCATGTAAATAACTTAAAGAACTAAAGTATTAGTTTGAAGACTTCGATTTTAAATTGTCTACAAATTTCTGTTCTTTAAGTTAATAAATAAAAGAACAAAAGTAGTTAGATTATAGCTTTAATTTTAAACTATTAACAAAATGCAGATCTTCAAGTAAATAACTTATAGAAAAAAGTAGTTATTTTAGGGTTTTCAATTTTAAACTATTAGCAAAATTCTGATCTTCAAGTAAATAACTTATAGAACAGAAGTAGTTAATTTAGAGTTTTTAATTTTAAACTATTAACAAAATGCAGATCTTCAAGTAAATAACTTATAGAAGAAAAGTAGTTATTTTAGGGTTTTCAATTTTAAACTATTAACAAAATACTGATCTTCATGTAAATAACTTATTGAACAGAAGTAGTTAATTTAGAGTTTTTAATTTTAAACTATTAACAAAATGCAGATCTTCAAGTAAATAACTTATAGAACAAAAGTAGTTATTTTCGAGTTTTCAATTTTAAACTATTTACAATATTCTGATCTTCATGTAAATAACTTATAGAACAGAAGTAGTTAATTTAGAGTTTTTAATTTTGAACTATTAACAAAATGCAGATCTTCAAGTAAATAACTTATAGAACAAAAGTAGTTATTTTAGGGTTTTCAATTTTAAACTATTAACAAAATTCTGATCTTCAAGTAAATAACTTAAGGAACTAAAGTATTAGTTAGAAGATTGTGATTTTAAATTGCTACAAAATTCTGTTCTTCAAGTAAATAACTTATAGAACAAAAGTAGTTATTTTAGAGTTTTCAATTTTAAACTATTAACATCATTCTGATCTTCAAGTAAATAACTTATAGAACAGAAGTAGTTAATTTAGAGTTTTTAATGTTAAACTATTAACAAAATGCAAATCTTCAAGTAAATAACTTATAGAACAAAAGTAGTTATTTTAGGGTTTTCAATTTTAAACTATTAACAAAATTCTGATCTTCAAGTAAATAACTTAAGGAACTAAAGTATTAGTTAGAAGATTTTGATTTTAAATTGCTACAAAATTCTGTTCTACAAGTAAATAACTTATAGAACTAAAGTAGTTATTTTGGAGTTTTCAATTTTAAACTATTACCAATATTCTGATCTTCAAGTAAATAACTTATAGAACAAAAGTAGTTATTTTAGGGTTTTCAATTTTAAACTATTAACAAAATTCTGATCTTCAAGTAAATAACTTAAGCAACTAAAGTATAAGTTAGAAGATTTTGATTTTAAATTGCTACAAAATTCTGTTCTACAAGTAAATAACTTATAGAACAAAAGTAGTTATTTTAGGGTTTTCAATTTTAAACTATTACCAAAATACTGATCTTCATGTAAATAACTTATAGAACAAAAGTAGTTATTTTAGGGTTTTCAATTTTAAACTATTAACAAAATACTGATCTTCAAGTAAATAACTTATAGAACAGAAGTAGTTAATTTAGAGTTTTTAATTTTAAACTATTAACAAAATGCAGATCTTCAAGTAAATAACTTATAGAACAAAAGTAGTTATTTTAGGGTTTTCAATTTTAAACTATTAACAAAATACTGATCTTCATATACTTAACTTATAGAACAGAAGTAGTTAATTTAGAGTTTTTAATGTTAAACTATTAACAAAATGCAAATCTTCAAGTAAATAACTTATAGAACAAAAGTAGTTATTTTTGGGTTTTCAATTTTAATCTATTAACAAAATTCTGATCTTTAAGTAAATAACTTAAGGAACTAAAGTATTAGTTAGAAGATTTTGATTTTAAATTGCTACAAAATTCTGTTCTTCAAGTAAATAACTTATAGAACAAAAGTAGTTATTTTAGAGTTTTCAATTTTAAACTATTAACAAAATTCTGATCTTCATGTAAATAACTTATAGAACAGAAGTAGTTAATTTAGAGTTTTTAATTTTAAACTATTAACAAAATTATGATCTTCAAGTAAATAACTTATAGAACAGAAGTAGTTAATTTAGAGTTTTCAATTTTAAACTATTAGCAAAATTCTGATCTTCTAGTAAATAACTTATAGAACAAAAGTAGTTATTTTAGGGTTTTCAATTTTAAACTATTAGCAAAATTCTGATCTTCAAGTAAATAACTTAAGGAACTAAAGTATTAGTTAGAAGATTTTGATTTTAAATTGCTACAAAATTCTGTTCTACAAGTAAATAACTTATAGAACAAAAGTAGTTATTTTAGGGTTTTCAATATTAAACTATTAACAAAATACTGATCTACATGTAAATAACTTATAGAACAAAAGTAGTTATTTTAGGGTATTCAATTTTAAACTATTAACAAAATTCTGATCTTCAAGTAAATAACTTAAGGAACTAAAGTATTAGTTAGAAGATTTTGATTTTAAATTGCTACAAAATTCTGTTCTACAAGTAAATAACTTATAGAACAAAAGTAGTTATTTTAGAGTTTTCAATTTTAAACTATTAACAATATTCTGATCTTCAAGTAAATAACTTATAGAACAGAAGTAGTTAATTTAGAGTTTTTAATTTTAAACTATTAACAAAATTCTGATCTTCAAGTAAATAACTTATAGAACAGAAGTAGTTAATTTAGAGTTTTTAATTTTAAACTATTAACAAAATGCAGATCTCCAAGTAAATTACTTATAGAACAAAAGTAGTTATTTTAGGGTTTTCATTTTTAAACTATTAACAAAATTCTGATCTTCATGTAAATAACTTATAGAACAGAAGTAGTTAATTTAGAGTTTTTAATTTTAAACTATTAACAAAATTATGATCTTCAAGTAAATAACTTATAGAACAGAAGTAGTTAATTTAGAGTTTTCAATTTTAAACTATTAGCAAAATTCTGATCTTCTAGTAAATAACTTATAGAACAAAAGTAGTTATTTTAGGGTTTTCAATTTTAAACTATTAGCAAAATTCTGATCTTCAAGTAAATAACTTAAGGAACTAAAGTATTAGTTAGAAGATTTTGATTTTAAATTGCTACAAAATTCTGTTCTACAAGTAAATAACTTATAGAACAAAAGTAGTTATTTTAGGGTTTTCAATATTAAACTATTAACAAAATACTGATCTACATGTAAATAACTTATAGAACAAAAGTAGTTATTTTAGGGTATTCAATTTTAAACTATTAACAAAATTCTGATCTTCAAGTAAATAACTTAAGGAACTAAAGTATTAGTTAGAAGATTTTGATTTTAAATTGCTACAAAATTCTGTTCTACAAGTAAATAACTTATAGAACAAAAGTAGTTATTTTAGAGTTTTCAATTTTAAACTATTAACAATATTCTGATCTTCAAGTAAATAACTTATAGAACAGAAGTAGTTAATTTAGAGTTTTTAATTTTAAACTATTAACAAAATTCTGATCTTCAAGTAAATAACTTATAGAACAGAAGTAGTTAATTTAGAGTTTTTAATTTTAAACTATTAACAAAATGCAGATCTCCAAGTAAATTACTTATAGAACAAAAGTAGTTATTTTTGGGTTTTCAATTTTAATCTATTAACAAAATTCTGATCTTTAAGTAAATAACTTAAGGAACTAAAGTATTAGTTAGAAGATTTTGATTTTAAATTGCTACAAAATTCTGTTCTACAAGTAAATAACTTATAGAACTAAAGTAGTTATTTTGGAGTTTTCAATTTTAAACTATTACCAATATTCTGATCTTCAAGTAAATAACTTATAGAACAAAAGTAGTTATTTTAGGGTTTTCAATTTTAAACTATTAACAAAATTCTGATCTTCAAGTAAATAACTTAAGCAACTAAAGTATAAGTTAGAAGATTTTGATTTTAAATTGCTACAAAATTCTGTTCTACAAGTAAATAACTTATAGAACTAAAGTAGTTATTTTGGAGTTTTCAATTTTAAACTATTACCAATATTCTGATCTTCAAGTAAATAACTTATAGAACAAAAGTAGTTATTTTAGGGTTTTCAATTTTAAACTATTAACAAAATTCTGATCTTCAAGTAAATAACTTAAGCAACTAAAGTATAAGTTAGAAGATTTTGATTTTAAATTGCTACAAAATTCTGTTCTACAAGTAAATAACTTATAGAACAAAAGTAGTTATTTTAGGGTTTTCAATTTTAAACTATTACCAAAATACTGATCTTCATGTAAATAACTTATAGAACAAAAGTAGTTATTTTAGGGTTTTCAATTTTAAACTATTAACAAAATACTGATCTTCAAGTAAATAACTTATAGAACAGAAGTAGTTAATTTAGAGTTTTTAATTTTAAACTATTAACAAAATGCAGATCTTCAAGTAAATAACTTATAGAACAAAAGTAGTTATTTTAGGGTTTTCAATTTTAAACTATTAACAAAATACTGATCTTCATATACTTAACTTATAGAACAGAAGTAGTTAATTTAGAGTTTTTAATGTTAAACTATTAACAAAATGCAAATCTTCAAGTAAATAACTTATAGAACAAAAGTAGTTATTTTTGGGTTTTCAATTTTAATCTATTAACAAAATTCTGATCTTTAAGTAAATAACTTAAGGAACTAAAGTATTAGTTAGAAGATTTTGATTTTAAATTGCTACAAAATTCTGTTCTTCAAGTAAATAACTTATAGAACAAAAGTAGTTATTTTAGAGTTTTCAATTTTAAACTATTAACAAAATTCTGATCTTCATGTAAATAACTTATAGAACAGAAGTAGTTAATTTAGAGTTTTTAATTTTAAACTATTAACAAAATTATGATCTTCAAGTAAATAACTTATAGAACAGAAGTAGTTAATTTAGAGTTTTCAATTTTAAACTATTAGCAAAATTCTGATCTTCTAGTAAATAACTTATAGAACAAAAGTAGTTATTTTAGGGTTTTCAATTTTAAACTATTAGCAAAATTCTGATCTTCAAGTAAATAACTTAAGGAACTAAAGTATTAGTTAGAAGATTTTGATTTTAAATTGCTACAAAATTCTGTTCTACAAGTAAATAACTTATAGAACAAAAGTAGTTATTTTAGGGTTTTCAATATTAAACTATTAACAAAATACTGATCTACATGTAAATAACTTATAGAACAAAAGTAGTTATTTTAGGGTATTCAATTTTAAACTATTAACAAAATTCTGATCTTCAAGTAAATAACTTAAGGAACTAAAGTATTAGTTAGAAGATTTTGATTTTAAATTGCTACAAAATTCTGTTCTACAAGTAAATAACTTATAGAACAAAAGTAGTTATTTTAGAGTTTTCAATTTTAAACTATTAACAATATTCTGATCTTCAAGTAAATAACTTATAGAACAGAAGTAGTTAATTTAGAGTTTTTAATTTTAAACTATTAACAAAATTCTGATCTTCAAGTAAATAACTTATAGAACAGAAGTAGTTAATTTAGAGTTTTTAATTTTAAACTATTAACAAAATGCAGATCTCCAAGTAAATTACTTATAGAACAAAAGTAGTTATTTTAGGGTTTTCATTTTTAAACTATTAACAAAATTCTGATCTTCATGTAAATAACTTATAGAACAGAAGTAGTTAATTTAGAGTTTTTAATTTTAAACTATTAACAAAATTATGATCTTCAAGTAAATAACTTATAGAACAGAAGTAGTTAATTTAGAGTTTTCAATTTTAAACTATTAGCAAAATTCTGATCTTCTAGTAAATAACTTATAGAACAAAAGTAGTTATTTTAGGGTTTTCAATTTTAAACTATTAGCAAAATTCTGATCTTCAAGTAAATAACTTAAGGAACTAAAGTATTAGTTAGAAGATTTTGATTTTAAATTGCTACAAAATTCTGTTCTACAAGTAAATAACTTATAGAACAAAAGTAGTTATTTTAGGGTTTTCAATATTAAACTATTAACAAAATACTGATCTACATGTAAATAACTTATAGAACAAAAGTAGTTATTTTAGGGTATTCAATTTTAAACTATTAACAAAATTCTGATCTTCAAGTAAATAACTTAAGGAACTAAAGTATTAGTTAGAAGATTTTGATTTTAAATTGCTACAAAATTCTGTTCTACAAGTAAATAACTTATAGAACAAAAGTAGTTATTTTAGAGTTTTCAATTTTAAACTATTAACAATATTCTGATCTTCAAGTAAATAACTTATAGAACAGAAGTAGTTAATTTAGAGTTTTTAATTTTAAACTATTAACAAAATTCTGATCTTCAAGTAAATAACTTATAGAACAGAAGTAGTTAATTTAGAGTTTTTAATTTTAAACTATTAACAAAATGCAGATCTCCAAGTAAATTACTTATAGAACAAAAGTAGTTATTTTTGGGTTTTCAATTTTAATCTATTAACAAAATTCTGATCTTTAAGTAAATAACTTAAGGAACTAAAGTATTAGTTAGAAGATTTTGATTTTAAATTGCTACAAAATTCTGTTCTACAAGTAAATAACTTATAGAACTAAAGTAGTTATTTTGGAGTTTTCAATTTTAAACTATTACCAATATTCTGATCTTCAAGTAAATAACTTATAGAACAAAAGTAGTTATTTTAGGGTTTTCAATTTTAAACTATTAACAAAATTCTGATCTTCAAGTAAATAACTTAAGCAACTAAAGTATAAGTTAGAAGATTTTGATTTTAAATTGCTACAAAATTCTGTTCTACAAGTAAATAACTTATAGAACAAAAGTAGTTATTTTAGGGTTTTCAATTTTAAACTATTACCAAAATACTGATCTTCATGTAAATAACTTATAGAACAAAAGTAGTTATTTTAGGGTTTTCAATTTTAAACTATTAACAAAATACTGATCTTCAAGTAAATAACTTATAGAACAGAAGTAGTTAATTTAGAGTTTTTAATTTTAAACTATTAACAAAATGCAGATCTTCAAGTAAATAACTTATAGAACAAAAGTAGTTATTTTAGGGTTTTCAATTTTAAACTATTAACAAAATACTGATCTTCATATACTTAACTTATAGAACAGAAGTAGTTAATTTAGAGTTTTTTATGTTAAACTATTAACAAAATGCAAATCTTCAAGTAAATAACTTATAGAACAAAAGTAGTTATTTTTGGGTTTTCAATTTTAATCTATTAACAAAATTCTGATCTTTAAGTAAATAACTTAAGGAACTAAAGTATTAGTTAGAAGATTTTGATTTTAAATTGCTACAAAATTCTGTTCTTCAAGTAAATAACTTATAGAACAAAAGTAGTTATTTTAGAGTTTTCAATTTTAAACTATTAACAAAATTCTGATCTTCATGTAAATAACTTATAGAACAGAAGTAGTTAATTTAGAGTTTTTAATTTTAAACTATTAACAAAATTATGATCTTCAAGTAAATAACTTATAGAACAGAAGTAGTTAATTTAGAGTTTTCAATTTTAAACTATTAGCAAAATTCTGATCTTCTAGTAAATAACTTATAGAACAAAAGTAGTTATTTTAGGGTTTTCAATTTTAAACTATTAGCAAAATTCTGATCTTCAAGTAAATAACTTAAGGAACTAAAGTATTAGTTAGAAGATTTTGATTTTAAATTGCTACAAAATTCTGTTCTACAAGTAAATAACTTATAGAACAAAAGTAGTTATTTTAGGGTTTTCAATATTAAACTATTAACAAAATACTGATCTACATGTAAATAACTTATAGAACAAAAGTAGTTATTTTAGGGTATTCAATTTTAAACTATTAACAAAATTCTGATCTTCAAGTAAATAACTTAAGGAACTAAAGTATTAGTTAGAAGATTTTGATTTTAAATTGCTACAAAATTCTGTTCTACAAGTAAATAACTTATAGAACAAAAGTAGTTATTTTAGAGTTTTCAATTTTAAACTATTAACAATATTCTGATCTTCAAGTAAATAACTTATAGAACAGAAGTAGTTAATTTAGAGTTTTTAATTTTAAACTATTAACAAAATTCTGATCTTCAAGTAAATAACTTATAGAACAGAAGTAGTTAATTTAGAGTTTTTAATTTTAAACTATTAACAAAATGCAGATCTCCAAGTAAATTACTTATAGAACAAAAGTAGTTATTTTAGGGTTTTCATTTTTAAACTATTAACAAAATTCTGATCTTCATGTAAATAACTTATAGAACAGAAGTAGTTAATTTAGAGTTTTTAATTTTAAACTATTAACAAAATTCTGATCTTCAAGTAAATAACTTAAGGAACTAAAGTATTAGTTAGAAGATTTTGATTTTACATTGCTACAAAATTCTGTTCTTCAAGTAAATAACTTGTAGAACAAAAGTAGTTATTTTAGAGTTTTCAATTTTAAACTATTAACAATATTTTGATCTTCATGTAAATAACTTATAGAACAGATGTAGCTAATTTAGAGTTTTTAATTTTAAACTATTAACAAAATGCAAATCTTCAAGTGAATAACTTATAGAACAAAAGTAGTTATTTTAGAGTTTTCAATTTTAAACTATTAACAAAATTCTGATCTTCATGTAAATAACTTATAGAACAGAAGTAGTTAATTTAGAGTTTTTAATTTTAAACTATTAACAAAATTCTGATCTTCAAGTAAATAACTTATAGAACAGAAGTAGTTAATTTAGAGTTTTTAATTTTAAACTATTAACAAAATGCAGATCTCCAAGTAAATTACTTATAGAACAAAAGTAGTTATTTTAGGGTTTTCATTTTTAAACTATTAACAAAATTCTGATCTTCATGTAAATAACTTATAGAACAGAAGTAGTTAATTTAGAGTTTTTAATTTTAAACTATTAACAAAATTCTGATCTTCAAGTAAATAACTTAAGGAACTAAAGTATTAGTTAGAAGATTTTGATTTTACATTGCTACAAAATTCTGTTCTTCAAGTAAACAACTTGTAGAACAAAAGTAGTTATTTTAGAGTTTTCAATTTTAAACTATTAACAATATTTTGATCTTCATGTAAATAACTTATAGAACAGATGTAGCTAATTTAGAGTTTTTAATTTTAAACTATTAACAAAATGCAAATCTTCAAGTGAATAACTTATAGAACAAAAGTAGTTATTTTAGGGTTTTCAATTTTAAACTATTAGCAAAATTCTGATCTTCTAGTAAATAACTTTTAGAACAAAAGTAGTTATTTTAGGGTTTTCAATTTTAAACTATTAGCAAAATTCTGATCTTCAAGTAAATAACTTAAGGAACTAAAGTATTAGTTAGAAGATTTTGATTTTAAATTGCTACAAAATTCTGTTCTACAAGTAAATAACTTATAGAACAAAAGTAGTTATTTTAGGGTTTTCAATTTTAAACTATTAACAAAATACTGATCTTCATGTAAATAACTTATAGAACAAAAGTAGTTATTTTAGGGTATTCAATTTTAAACTATTAACAAAATTCTGATCTTCAAGTAAATAACTTAAGGAACTAAAGTATTAGTTAGAAGATTTTGATTTTAAATTGCTACAAAATTCTGTTCTACAAGTAAATAACTTATAGAACAAAAGTAGTTATTTTAGAGTTTTCAATTTTAAACTATTAACAATATTCTGATCTTCAAGTAAATAACTTATAGAACAGAAGTAGTTAATTTAGAGTTTTTAATTTTAAACTGTTAACAAAATGCAGATCTTCAAGTAAATAACTTATAGAACAAAAGTAGTTATTTTAGAGTTTTCAATTTTAAACTATTAACATCATTCTGATCTTCAAGTAAATAACTTATAGAACAGAAGTAGTTAATTTAGAGTTTTTAATGTTTAACTATTAACAAAATGCAAATCTTCAAGTAAATAACTTATAGAACAAAAGTAGTTATTTTGGAGTTTTCAATTTTAAACTATTACCAATATTCTGATCTTCAAGTAAATAACTTATAGAACAAAAGTAGTTATTTTAGGGTTTTCAATTTTAAACTATTAACAAAATTCTGATCTTCAAGTAAATAACTTAAGGAACTAAAGTATTAGTTAGAAGATTTTGATTTTAAATTGCTACAAAATTCTGTTCTACAAGTAAATAACTTATAGAACAAAAGTAGTTATTTTAGGGTTTTCAATTTTAAACTATTAACAAAATACTGATCTTCATGTAAATAACTTATAGAACAAAAGTAGTTATTTTAGGGTTTTCAATTTTAAACTATTAACAAAATACTGATCTTCAAGTAAATAACTTATAGAACAGAAGTAGTTAATTTAGAGTTTTTAATTTTAAACTATTAACAAAATGCAGATCTTCAAGTAAATAACTTATAGAACAAAAGTAGTTATTTTAGGGTTTTCAATTTTAAACTATTAACAAAATACTGATCTTCATATACTTAACTTATAGAACAGAAGTAGTTAATTTAGAGTTTTTAATGTTAAACTATTAACCAAAATGCAAATCTTCAAGTAAATAACTTATAGAACAAAAGTAGTTATTTTTGGGTTTTCAATTTTAATCTATTAACAAAATTCTGATCTTCAAGTAAATAACTTAAGGAACTAAAGTATTAGTTAGAAGATTTTGATTTTAAATTGCTACAAAATTCTGTTCTTCAAGTAAATAACTTATAGAACAAAAGTAGTTATTTTAGAGTTTTCAATTTTAAACTATTAACAAAATTCTGATCTTCATGTAAATAACTTATAGAACAAAAGTAGTTATTTTAGGGTTTTCATTTTTAAACTATTAACAAAATTCTGATCTTCATGTAAATAACTTATAGAACAGAAGTAGTTAATTTAGGGTTTTTAATTTTAAACTATTAACAAAATTCTGATCTTCAAGTAAATAACTTAAGGAACTAAAGTATTAGTTAGAAGATTTTGATTTTACATTGCTACAAAATTCTGTTCTTCAAGTAAATAACTTGTAGAACAAAAGTAGTTATTTTAGAGTTTTCAATTTTAAACTATTAACAATATTTTGATCTTCATGTAAATAACTTATAGAACAGATGTAGCTAATTTAGAGTTTTTAATTTTAAACTATTAACAAAATGCAAATCTTCAAGTGAATAACTTATAGAACAAAAGTAGTTATTTTAGGGTTTTCAATTTTAAACTATTAGCAAAATTCTGATCTTCAAGTAAATAACTTAAGGAACTAAAGTATTAGTTAGAAGATTTTGATTTTAAATTGCTACAAAATTCTGTTCTACAAGTAAATAACTTATAGAACAAAAGTAGTTATTTTAGAGTTTTCAATTTTAAACTATTAACAATATTCTGATCTTCAAGTAAATAACTTATAGAACAGAAGTAGTTAATTTAGAGTTTTTAATTTTAAACTATTAACAAAATGCAGATCTCCAAGTAAATTACTTATAGAACAAAAGTAGTTATTTTAGGGTTTTCATTTTTAAACTATTAACAAAATTCTGATCTTCATGTAAATAACTTATAGAACACAAGTAGTTAATTTAGAGTTTTTAATTTTAAACTATTAACAAAATTCTGATCTTCAAGTAAATAACTTAAGGAACTAAAGTATTAGTTAGAAGATTTTGATTTTAAATTGCTACAAAATTCTGTTCTTCAAGTAAATAACTTGTAGAACAAAAGTAGTTATTTTAGAGTTTTCAATTTTAAACTATTAACAATATTTTGATCTTCATGTAAATAACTTATAGAACAGATGTAGCTAATTTAGAGTTTTTAATTTTAAACTATTAACAAAATTCTGATTTTCATGTAAATAACTTATAGAACAGAAGTAGTTAATTTAGAGTTTTTAATTTTAAACTATTAACAAAATTCTGATCTCAAGTAAATAACTTAAGGAACTAAAGTATTAGTTAGAAGATTTTGATTTTACATTGCTACAAAATTCTGTTCTTCAAGTAAATAATTTGTAGAACAAAAGTAGTTATTTTAGAGTTTTCAATTTTAAACTATTAACAAAATTCTGATCTTCATGTAAATAACTTATAGAACAGAAGTAGTTAATTTAGAGTTTTTAATTTTAAACTATTAACAAAATTCTGATCTTCAAGTAAATAACTTATAGAACAGAAGTAGTTAATTTAGAGTTTTTAATTTTAAACTATTAACAAAATGCAGATCTCCAAGTAAATTACTTATAGAACAAAAGTAGTTATTTTAGGGTTTTCATTTTTAAACTATTAACAAAATTCTGATCTTCATGTAAATAACTTATAGAACAGAAGTAGTTAATTTAGAGTTTTTAATTTTAAACTATTAACAAAATTCTGATCTTCAAGTAAATAACTTAAGGAACTAAAGTATTAGTTAGAAGATTTTGATTTTACATTGCTACAAAATTCTGTTCTTCAAGTAAATAACTTGTAGAACAAAAGTAGTTATTTTAGAGTTTTCAATTTTAAACTATTAACAATATTTTGATCTTCATGTAAATAACTTATAGAACAGATGTAGCTAATTTAGAGTTTTTAATTTTAAACTATTAACAAAATGCAAATCTTCAAGTGAATAACTTATAGAACAAAAGTAGTTATTTTAGGGTTTTCAATTTTAAACTATTAGCAAAATTCTGATCTTCAAGTAAATAACTTAAGGAACTAAAGTATTAGTTAGAAGATTTTGATTTTAAATTGCTACAAAATTCTGTTCTACAAGTAAATAACTTATAGAACAAAAGTAGTTATTTTAGAGTTTTCAATTTTAAACTATTAACAATATTCTGATCTTCAAGTAAATAACTTATAGAACAGAAGTAGTTAATTTAGAGTTTTTAATTTTAAACTGTTAACAAAATGCAGATCTTCAAGTAAATAACTTATAGAACAAAAGTAGTTATTTTAGAGTTTTCAATTTTAAACTATTAACAAAATACTGATCTTCATGTAAATAACTTAAAGAACTAAAGTATTAGTTAGAAGATTTTGACTTTACATTGCTACAAAATTCTGTTCTTCAAGTAAATAACCTATAGAACAAAAGTAGTTATTTTAGGGTTTTCAATTTTAAACTATTAACAAAATTCTGATCTTCAAGTAAATAACTTAAGGAACTAAAGTATTAGTTAGAAGATTTTGATTTTAAATTGCTACAAAATTCTGTTCTACAAGTAAATAACATATAGAACTAAAGTAGTTATTTTAGAGTTTTCAATTTTAAACTATTAACAATATTCTGATCTTCAAGTAAATAACTTATAGAACAAAAGTAGTTATTTTAGGGTTTTCAATTTTAAACTATTAACAAAATTCTGATCTTCAAGTAAATAACTTAAGGAACTAAAGTATTAGTTAGAAGATTTTGATTTTAAATTGCTACAAAATTCTGTTCTACAAGTAAATAACTTATAGAACAAAAGTAGTTATTTTAGGGTTTTCAATTTTAAACTATTAACAAAATACTGATCTTCATGTAAATAACTTATAGAACAAAAGTAGTTATTTTAGGGTTTTCAATTTTAAACTATTAACAAAATTCTGATCTTCAAGTAAATAACTTAAGGAACTAAAGTATTAGTTAGAAGATTTTGATTTTAAATTGCTACAAAATTCTGTTCTACAAGTAAATAACTTATAGAACAAAAGTAGTTATTTTAGAGTTTTCAATTTTAAACTATTAACAATATTCTGATCTTCATGTAAATAACTTATAGAACAGAAGTAGTTAATTTAGAGTTTTTAATTTTAAACTATTAACAAAATGCAGATCTTCAAGTAAATAACTTATAGAACAAAAGTAGTTATTTTAGGGTTTTCAATTTTAAACTATTAGCAAAATTCTGATCTTCAAGTAAATAACTTAAAGAACTAAAGTATTAGTTAGAAGATTTTGATTTTACATTGCTACAAAATTCTGTTCTTCTTGTAAATAACTTATAGAACAAAAGTAGTTATTTTAGAGTTTTCAATTTTAAACTATTAACAATATTCTGATCTTCAAGTAAATAACTTATAGAACAGAAGTAGTTAATTTAGAGTTTTTAATTTTAAACTATTAACAAAACGCAGATCTTCAAGTAAATAACTTATAGAACAAAAGTAGTTAATTTAGAGTTTTTAATTTTAAACTATTAACAAAATTCTGTTCTTCAAGTAAATAACTTATAGAACAAAAGTAGTTATTTTAGAGTTTTCAATTTTAAACTATTAACAAAATTCTGATCTTCAAGTAAATAACTTATAGAACAGAAGTAGTTAATTTAGAGTTTTTAATTTTAAACTACTAACAAAATGCAGATCTTCAAGCAAATAACTTATAGAACAAAATTAGTTATTTTAGGGTTTTCAATTTTAAACTATTATAAAATTCTGATCTTCAAGTAAATAACTTAAAGAACTAAAGTATTAGTTAGAAGATTTTGACTTTACATTGCTACAAAATTCTGTTCTTCAAGTAAATAACCTATAGAACAAAAGTAGTAATTTTAGGGTTTTCAATTTTAAACTATTAACAAAATTCTGATCTTCAAGTAAATAACTTAAGGAACTAAAGTATTAGTTAGAAGATTTTGATTTTAAATTGCTACAAAATTCTGTTCTACAAGTAAATAACATATAGAACTAAAGTAGTTATTTTAGAGTTTTCAATTTTAATCTATTAACAATATTCTGATCTTCAAGTAAATAACTTATAGAACAAAAGTAGTTATTTTAGGGTTTTCAATTTTAAACTATTAACAAAATTCTGATCTTCCTAGTAAATAACTTAAGGAACTAAAGTATTAGTTAGAAGATTTTGATTTTAAATTGCTACAAAATTCTGTTCTACAAGTAAATAACTTATAGAACAAAAGTAGTTATTTTAGGGTTTTCAATTTTAAACTATTAACAAAATACTGATCTTCATGTAAATAACTTATAGAACAAAAGTAGTTATTTTAGGGTTTTCAATTTTAAACTATTAACAAAATTCTGATCTTCAAGTAAATAACTTAAGGAACTAAAGTATTAGTTAGAAGATTTTGATTTTAAATTGCTACAAAATTCTGTTCTACAAGTAAATAACTTATAGAACAAAAGTAGTTATTTTAGAGTTTTCAATTTTAAACTATTAACAATATTCTGATCTTCAAGTAAATAACTTATAGAACAGAAGTAGTTAATTTAGAGTTTTTAATTTAAAACTATTAACAAAATGCAGATCTTCAAGTAAATAACTTATAGAACAAAAGTAGTTATTTTAGGGTTTTCAATTTTAAACTATTAACAAAATACTGATCTTCATGTAAATAACTTATAGAACAAAAGTAGTTATTTTAGGGTTTTCAATTTTAAACTATTAACAAAATACTGATCTTCATGTAAATAACTTATAGAACAAAAGTAGTTATTTTAGGGTTTTCAATTTTAAACTATTAACAAAATTCTGATCTTCAAGTAAATAACTTAAGGAACTAAAGTATTAGTTAGAAGATTTTGATTTTAAATTGCTACAAAATTCTGTTCTACAAGTAAATAACTTATAGAACAAAAGTAGTTATTTTAGAGTTTTCAATTTTAAACTATTAACAATATTCTGATCTTCATGTAAATAACTTATAGAACAGAAGTAGTTAATTTAGAGTTTTTAATTTTAAACTATTAACAAAATGCAGATCTTCAAGTAAATAACTTATAGAACAAAAGTAGTTATTTTAGGGTTTTCAATTTTAAACTATTAGCAAAATTCTGATCTTCAAGTAAATAACTTAAAGAACTAAAGTATTAGTTAGAAGATTTTGATTTTACATTGCTACAAAATTCTGTTCTTCAAGTAAATAACTTATAGAACAAAAGTAGTTATTTTAGAGTTTTCAATTTTAAACTATTAACAATATTCTGATCTTCAAGTAAATAACTTATAGAACAGAAGTAGTTAATTTAGAGTTTTTAATTTTAAACTATTAACAAAACGCAGATCTTCAAGTAAATAACTTATAGAACAAAAGTAGTTAATTTAGAGTTTTTAATTTTAAACTAATAACAAAATTCTGTTCTTCAAGTAAATAACTTATAGAACAAAAGTAGTTATTTTAGAGTTTTCAATTTTAAACTATTAACAAAATTCTGATCTTCAAGTAAATAACTTATAGAACAGAAGTAGTTAATTTAGAGTTTTTAATTTTAAACTACTAACAAAATGCAGATCTTCAAGCAAATAACTTATAGAACAAAATTAGTTATTTTAGGGTTTTCAATTTTAAACTATTATAAAATTCTGATCTTCAAGTAAATAACTTAAAGAACTAAAGTATTAGTTAGAAGATTTTGACTTTACATTGCTACAAAATTCTGTTCTTCAAGTAAATAACCTATAGAACAAAAGTAGTAATTTTAGGGTTTTCAATTTTAAACTATTAACAAAATTCTGATCTTCAAGTAAATAACTTAAGGAACTAAAGTATTAGTTAGAAGATTTTGATTTTAAATTGCTACAAAATTCTGTTCTACAAGTAAATAACATATAGAACTAAAGTAGTTATTCTAGAGTTTTCAATTTTAATCTATTAACAATATTCTGATCTTCAAGTAAATAACTTATAGAACAAAAGTAGTTATTTTAGGGTTTTCAATTTTAAACTATTAACAAAATTCTGATCTTCCTAGTAAATAACTTAAGGAACTAAAGTATTAGTTAGAAGATTTTGATTTTAAATTGCTACAAAATTCTGTTCTACAAGTAAATAACTTATAGAACAAAAGTAGTTATTTTAGGGTTTTCAATTTTAAACTATTAACAAAATACTGATCTTCATGTAAATAACTTATAGAACAAAAGTAGTTATTATAGGGTTTTCAATTTTAAACTATTAACAAAATTCTGATCTTCAAGTAAATAACTTAAGGAACTAAAGTATTAGTTAGAAGATTTTGATTTTAAATTGCTACAAAATTCTGTTCTACAAGTAAATAACTTATAGAACAAAAGTAGTTATTTTAGAGTTTTCAATTTTAAACTATTAACAATATTCTGATCTTCAAGTAAATAACTTATAGAACAGAAGTAGTTAATTTAGAGTTTTTAATTTAAAACTATTAACAAAATGCAGATCTTCAAGTAAATAACTTATAGAACAAAAGTAGTTATTTTAGGGTTTTCAATTTTAAACTATTAACAAAATACTGATCTTCATGTAAATAACTTATAGAACAGAAGTAGTTAATTTAGAGTTTTTAATATTAAACTATTAACAAAATGCAGATCTTCAAGTAAATAACTTATAGAACAAAAGTAGTTATTTTAGGGTTTTCAATTTAAAACGATTAGCAAAATTCTGATCTTCAAGTAAATAACTTATAGAACAGAAGTAGTTAATTAAAGTTTTTAATTTTAAACTATTAACAAAATGCAGATCTTCAAGTAAATAACTTATAGAACAAAAGTAGTTATTTTAGGGTTTTCAATTTTAAACTATTAACAAAATGCTGATCTTCATGTAAATAACTTATTGAACAGAAGTAGTTAATTTAGAGTTTTTAATTTTAAACTATTAACAAAATGCAGATCTTCAAGTAAATAACTTATAGAACAAAAGTAGTTATTTTAGGGTTTTCAATTTTAAACTATTAACAAAATTCTGATCTTCATGTAAATAACTTAAGGAACTAAAGTATTAGTTAGAAGATTTTGATTTTAAATTGCTACAAAATTCTGTTCTACAAGTAAATAGCTTATAGAACAAAAGTAGTTATTTTAGGGTTTTCAATTTTAAACTATTAACAAAATACTGATCTTCATGTAAATAACTTATAGAACAAAAGTAGTTATTTTAGGGTTTTCAATTTTAAACTATTAACAAAATTCTGATCTTCAAGTAAACAACTTATTGAACAGAAGTAGTTAATTTAGAGTTTTTAATTTTAAACTATTAACAAAATGCAGATCTTCAAGTAAATAACTTATAGAACAAAAGTAGTTATTTTAGGGTTTTCAATTTTAAACTAATAGCAAAATTCTGATCTTCAAGTAAATAACTTAAAGAACTAAAGTATTAGTTAGAAGATTTTGATTTTACATTGCTACAAAATTCTGTTCTTCAAGTAAATAACTTATAGAACTAAAGTAGTTATTTTAGGGTTTTCAATTTTAAACTATTAACAAAATTCTGATCTTCAAGTAAATAACTTAAGGAACTAAAGTATTAGTTAGAAGATTTTGATTTTAAATTGCTACAAAATTCTGTTCTACAAGTAAATAACTTATAGAACAAAAGTAGTTATTTTAGAGTTTTCAATTTTAAACTATTAACAATATTCTGATCTTCAAGTAAATAACTTATAGAACAGAAGTAGTTATTTTAGGGTTTTCAATTTTAAACTATTAACAAAATACTGATCTTCATGTAAATAACTTATAGAACAGAAGTAGTTAATTTAGAGTTTTTAATTTTAAACTATTAACAAAATGCAGATCTTCAAGTAAATAGCTTATAGAACAAAAGTAGTTATTTTAGGATTTTCAATTTTAAACTATTAGCAAAATTATGATCTTCAAGTAAATAACTTAAAGAACTAAAGTATTAGTTAGAAGATTTTGATTTTACATTGCTACAAAATTCTGTTCTTCAAGTAAATAACTTATAGAACAAAAGTAGTTATTTTAGAGTTTTCAATTTTAAACTATTAACAATATTCTGATCTTCAAGTAAATAACTTATAGAACAGAAGTAGTTATTTTAGGGTTTTCAATTTTAAACAAATTGAAGTACAAAAGTAGTTAATTTAGAGTTTTAATTTTAAACTATTAACAAAATTCTGTTCTTCAAGTAAATAACTTATAGAACAAAAGTAGTTATTTTAGAGTTTTCAATTTTAAACTATTAACAAAATTCTGATCTTCAAGTAAATAACTTATAGAACAGAAGTAGTTAATTTAGAGTTTTTAATTTTAAACTACTAACAAAATGCAGATCTTCAAGCAAATAACTTATAGAACAAAATTAGTTATTTTAGGGTTTTCAATTTTAAACTATTATAAAATTCTGATCTTCAAGTAAATAACTTAAGGAACTAAAGTATTAGTTAGAAGATTTTGATTTTAAATTGCTACAAAATTCTGTTCTACAAGTAAATAACATATAGAACTAAAGTAGTTATTTTAGAGTTTTCAATTTTAAACTATTAACAATATTCTGATCTTCAAGTAAATAACTTATAGAACAAAAAGTAGTTATTTTAGGGTTTTCAATTTTAAACTATTAACATAATTCTGATCTTCAAGTAAATAACTTAAGGAACTAAAGTATTAGTTAGAAGATTTTGATTTTAAATTGCTACAAAATTCTGTTCTACAAGTAAATAACATATAGAACTAAAGTAGTTATTTTAGAGTTTTCAATTTTAATCTATTAACAATATTCTGATCTTCAAGTAAATAACTTATAGAACAAAAGTAGTTATTTTAGAGTTTTCAATTTTAAACTATTAACAAAATTCTGATCTTCAAGTAAATAACTTAAGGAACTAAAGTATTAGTTAGAAGATTTTGATTTTAAATTGCTACAAAATTCTGTTCTACAAGTAAATAGCTTATAGAACAAAAGTAGTTATTTTAGGGTTTTCAATTTTAAACTATTAACAAAATACTGATCTTCATGTAAATAACTTATAGAACAAAAGTAGTTATTTTAGGGTTTTCAATTTTAAACTATTAACAAAATTCTGATCTTCAAGTAAATAACTTAAGGAACTAAAGTATTAGTTAGAAGATTTTGATTTTAAATTGCTACAAAATTCTGTTCTACAAGTAAATAACTTATAGAACAAAAGTAGTTATTTTAGAGTTTTCAATTTTAAACTATTAACAATATTCTGATCTTCAAGTAAATAACTTATAGAACAGAAGTAGTTAATTTAGAGTTTTTAATTTAAAACTATTAACAAAATGCAGATCTTCAAGTAAATAACTTATAGAACAAAAGTAGTTATTTTAGGGTTTTCAATTTTAAACTATTAACAAAATACTGATCTTCATGTAAATAACTTATAGAACAGAAGTAGTTAATTTAGAGTTTTTAATTTTAAACTATTAACAAAATGCAGATCTTCAAGTAAATAACTTATAGAACAAAAGTAGTTATTTTAGGGTTTTCAATTTAAAACGATTAGCAAAATTCTGATCTTCAAGTAAATAACTTATAGAACAGAAGTAGTTAATTAAAGTTTTTAATTTTAAACTATTAACAAAATGCAGATCTTCAAGTAAATAACTTATAGAACAAAAGTAGTTATTTTAGGGTTTTCAATTTTAAACTATTAACAAAATACTGATCTTCATGTAAATAACTTATTGAACAGAAGTAGTTAATTTAGAGTTTTTAATTTTAAACTATTAACAAAATGCAGATCTTCAAGTAAATAACTTATAGAACAAAAGTAGTTATTTTTGGGTTTTCAATTTTAACCTATTAACAAAATTCTGATCTTCAAGTAAATAACTTAAGGAACTAAAGTATTAGTTAGAAGATTTTGATTTTAAATTGCTACAAAATTCTGTTCTTCAAGTAAATAACTTATAGAACAAAAGTAGTTATTTTAGAGTTTTCAATTTTAAACTATTAACAAAATTCTGATCTTCATGTAAATAACTTATAGAACAGAAGTAGTTAATTTAGAGTTTTTAATTTTAAACTATTAACAAAATTCTGATCTTCAAGTAAATAACTTATAGAACAGAAGTAGTTAATTTAGAGTTTTTAATTTTAAACTATTAACAAAATGCAGATCTCCAAGTAAATTACTTATAGAACAAAAGTAGTTATTTTAGGGTTTTCATTTTTAAACTATTAACAAAATTCTGATCTTCATGTAAATAACTTATAGAACAGAAGTAGTTAATTTAGAGTTTTTAATTTTAAACTATTAACAAAATTCTGATCTTCAAGTAAATAACTTAAGGAACTAAAGTATTAGTTAGAAGATTTTGATTTTACATTGCTACAAAATTCTGTTCTTCAAGTAAATAACTTGTAGAACAAAAGTAGTTATTTTAGAGTTTTCAATTTTAAACTATTAACAATATTTTGATCTTCATGTAAATAACTTATAGAACAGATGTAGCTAATTTAGAGTTTTTAATTTTAAACTATTAACAAAATGCAAATCTTCAAGTGAATAACTTATAGAACAAAAGTAGTTATTTTAGGGTTTTCAATTTTAAACTATTAGCAAAATTCTGATCTTCAAGTAAATAACTTAAGGAACTAAAGTATTAGTTAGAAGATTTTGATTTTAAATTGCTACAAAATTCTGTTCTACAAGTAAATAACTTATAGAACAAAAGTAGTTATTTCAGGGTTTTCAATTTTAAACTATTAACAAAATACTGATCTTCATGTAAATAACTTATAGAACAAAAGTAGTTATTTTAGGGTATTCAATTTTAAACTATTAACAAAATTCTGATCTTCAAGTAAATAACTTAAGGAACTAAAGTATTAGTTAGAAGATTTTGATTTTAAATTGCTACAAAATTCTGTTCTACAAGTAAATAACTTATAGAACAAAAGTAGTTATTTTAGAGTTTTCAATTTTAAACTATTAACAAAATACTGATCTTCATGTAAATAACTTAAAGAACTAAAGTATTAGTTTGAAGACTTCGATTTTAAATTGTCTACAAATTTCTGTTCTTTAAGTAAATAAATAAAAGAACAAAAGTAGTTAGATTATAGCTTTAATTTTAAACTATTAACAAAATGCAGATCTTCAAGTAAATAACTTATAGAAAAAAGTAGTTATTTTAGGGTTTTCAATTTTAAACTATTAGCAAAATTCTGATCTTCAAGTAAATAACTTATAGAACAGAAGTAGTTAATTTAGAGTTTTTAATTTTAAACTATTAACAAAATGCAGATCTTCAAGTAAATAACTTATAGAACAAAAGTAGTTATTTTAGGGTTTTCAATTTTAAACTATTAACAAAATACTGATCTTCATGTAAATAACTTATTGAACAGAAGTAGTTAATTTTGAGTTATTAATTTTAAACTATTAACAAAATGCAGATCTTCAAGTAAATAACTTATAGAACAAAAGTAGTTATTTTAGGGTTTTCAATTTTAAACTATTAGCAAAATTCTGATCTTCAAGTAAATAACTTAAAGAACTAAAGTATTAGTTAGAAGATTTTGATTTTAAATTGCTACAAAATTCTGTTCTACAAGTAAATAACTTATAGAACAAAAGTAGTTATTTTAGAGTTTTCAATTTTAAACTATTAACAATATTCTGATCTTCAAGTAAATAACTTATAGAACAGAAGTAGTTATTTTAGGGTTTTCAATTTTAAACTATTAACAAAATACTGATCTTCATGAAAATAACTTATAGAACAGAAGTAGTTAATTTAGAGTTTTTAATTTAGAGTTTTTAATTTTAAACTATTAACAAAATGCAGATCTTCAAGTAAATAACTTATAGAACAAAAGTAGTTATTTTAGGGTTTTCAATTTTAAACTATTAGCAAAATTCTGATCTTCAAGTAAATAACTTAAAGAACTAAAGTATTAGTTAGAAGATTTTGATTTTACATTGCTACAAAATTCTGTTCTTCAAGTAAATAACTTATAGAACAAAAGTAGTTATTTTAGAGTTTTCAATTTTAAACTATTAACAATATTCTGATCTTCAAGTAAATAACTTATAGAACAGAAGTAGTTAATTTAGAGTTTTTAATTTTAAACTATTAACAAAACGCAGATCTTCAAGTAAATAACTTATAGAACAAAAGTAGTTAATTTAGAGTTTTTAATTTTAAACTATTAACAAAATTCTGTTCTTCAAGTAAATAACTTATAGAACAAAAGTAGTTATTTTAGAGTTTTCAATTTTAAACTATTAACAAAATTCTGATCTTCAAGTAAATAACTTATAGAACAGAAGTAGTTAATTTAGAGTTTTTAATTTTAAACTATTAACAAAATGCAGATCTTCAAGTAAATAGCTTATAGAACAAAAGTAGTTATTTTAGAGTTTTCTATTTTAAACTATTAACAACATTCTGATCTTCAAGTAAATAACTTATAGAACAGAAGTAGTTAATTTAGAGTTTTCAATTTTAAACTATTAACAAAATCCAGATCTTCAAGTAAATAACTTATAGAACAAAAATAGTAATTTTAGGGTTTTCAATTTTAAACTATTAACAAAATTCTGATCTTCAAGTAAATAACTTAAAGAACTAAAGTATTAGTTTGAAGACTTCGATTTTAAATTGTCTACAATTTTCTGTTCTTTAAGTAAATAACTAAAAGAACAAAAGTAGTTAGATTATAGCTTTAATTTTAAACTATTAACAAAATGCAGATCTTCAAGTAAATAACTTATAGAACAAAAGTAGTTATTTTAGGGTTTTCAATTTTAAACTATTAACAAAATTCTGATCTTCGTGTAAATAACTTATAGAACAGAAGTAGTTAATTTATTAATTAGTTAATTAAGTAAATAACTTAAGGAACTAAAGTATGAGTTAGAAGATTTTGATTTTAAATTGCTACAAAATTCTGTTCTTCAAGTAAATAACTTATAGAACAAAAGTGGTTATTTTAGAGTTTTCAATTTTAAACTATTAAGAAAATTCTGATCTTCAAGTAAATAACTTATAGAATAAAAGTAGTTATTTTAGAGTTTTCAATTTTAAACTATTAACAAAATTCTGATCTTCAAGTAAATAACTTAAAGAACTAAAGTATTAGTTTGAAGATCTCGATTTTAAATTGTCTACAAATTTCTGTTCTTTAATTAAAAAACAAAAAGAACAAAAGTAGTTAGTTTATAGCTTTAATTTGAAACTATTAACAAAATAGTAATTTTCAAATAAATAACTTATAGAACAGAAGTAGTTAATTTAGAGTTTTTAATGTTAAACTATTAACAAAATGCAAATCTTCAAGTAAATAACTTATAGAACAAATGTAGGTATTTTAGGGTTTTCAATTTTAAACTATTAACAAAATTCTGATCTTCAAGTAAATAACTTATAGAACAGAAGTAGTTAATTTAGAGTTTTTAATTTTAAACTATTAACAAAATGCAGATCTTCAAGTAAATAGCTTATAGAACAAAAGTAGTTATATTAGAGTTTTCTATTTTAAACTATTAACAACATTCTGATCTTCAAGTAAATAACTTATAGAACAGAAGTAGTTAATTTAGAGTTTTTAATTTTAAACTATTAACAAAATCCAGATCTTCAAGTAAATAACTTATAGAACAAAAGTAGTTATTTTAGGGTTTTCAATAATAAACTATTAACAAAATTCTGATCTTCAAGTAAATAACTTAAAGAACTAAAGTATTAGTTTGAAGACTTCGATTTTAAATTGTCTACAAATTTCTGTTCTTTAAGTAAATAACTAAAAGAACAAAAGTAGTTAGATTATAGCTTTAATTTTAAACTATTAACAAAATGCAGATCTTCAAGTAAATAACTTATAGAACAAAAGTAGTTATTTTAGGGTTTTCAATTTTAAACTATTAGCAAAATTCTAATCCTCAAGTAAATAACTTAAAGAACTAAAGTATTAGTTAGAAGATTTTGATTTTACATTGCTACAAAATTCTGTTCTTCAAGTAAATAACTTATAAAACAAAAGTAGTTATTTTAGAGTTTTCAATTTTAAACTATTAACAGTATTCTGATCTTCAAGTAAATAACTTATAGAACAGAAGTAGTTAATTTAGAGTTTTTAATTTTAAACTATTAACAAAATGCAGATCTTCAAGTAATTAACTTATAGAACAAAGGTAGTTATTTTAGAGTTTTCTATTTTAAACTATTAACACCATTCTGATCTTCAAGTAAATAACTTATAGAACAGAAGTAGTTAATTTAGAGTTTTTAATTTTAAACTATTAACAAAATCCAGATCTTCAAGTAAATAACTTATAGAACAAAAATAGTTATTTTAGGGTTTTCAATTTTAAACTATTAACAAAATTCTGATCTTCAAGTTAATAACTTAAAGAACTAAAGTATTAGTTTGAAGACTTCAATTTTAAATTGTCTACAAATTTCTGTTCTTTAAGTAAATAACTAAAAGAACAAAAGTAGTTATTTTAGGGTTTTTAATTTTAAACTATTAGCAAAATTCTGATCTTCAAGTAAATAACTTAAAGAACTAAAGTATTAGTTAGAAGATTTTGATTTTACATTGCTACAAAATTCTGTTCTTCAAGTAAATAACTTATAGAACAAAAGTAGTTATTTTAGAGTTTTCAATTTTAAACTATTAACAGTATTCTGATCTTCAAGTAAATAACTTATAGAACAGAAGTAGTTAATTTAGAGTTTTTAATTTAAAACTATTAACGAAATGCAGATCTTTAAGTAAATAACTTATAGAACGAAAGTAGTTATTTTTCGGTTTTCAATTTTAAACTATTAACAAAATTCTGATCTTCATGTAAATAACTTATAGAACAGAAGTAGTTAATTTAGAGTTTTTAATTTTAAACTATTAACAAAATGCAGATCTTCAAGTAAATAACTTATAGAACAAAAGTAGTTATTTTAGGGTTTTCAATTGTAAACTATTAACAAAATTCTGATCTTCAAGTAAATAACTTATAGAACAAAAGTAGTTATTTTAGAGTTTTCAATTTTAAACTATTAACAAAATTCTGATCTTCAAGTAAATAACTTAAAGAACTAAAGTATTAGTTTGAAGATCTCGATTTTAAATTGTCTACAAATTTCTGTTCTTTAAGTAAAAAACTAAAAGAACAAAAGTAGTTAGTTTATAGCTTTAATTTGAAACTATTAACAAAATAGTGATTTTCAAATAAATAACTTATAGACCAGAAGTAGTTAACTTAGAGTTTTTAATTTTAAACTATTAACAAAATGCTGATTTTCAAGTAAATAACTTATCGAACAGAAGTAGTTAATTTAGAGTTTTTAATTTTAAACTAATAACAAAATGCAGATCTTCAAGTAAATAACTTATAGAACGAAAGTAGTTATTTTAGGGTTTTCAATTTTAAACTATTAACAAAATTCTGATCTTCATGTAAATAACTTATAGAACAGAAGTAGTTAATTTAGAGTTTTTAATGTTAAACTATTAACAAAATGCAAATCTTCAAGTAAATAACTTATAGAACAAATGTAGGTATTTTAGGGTTTTCAATTTTAAACTATTAACAAAATTCTGATCTTCAAGTAAATAACTTATAGAACAGAAGTAGTTAATTTAGAGTTTTTAATTTTAAACTATTAACAAAATGCAGATCTTCAAGTAAATAGCTTATAGAACAAAAGTAGTTATTTTAGAGTTTTCTATTTTAAACTATTAACAACATTCTGATCTTCAAGTAAATAACTTATAGAACAGAAGTAGTTAATTTAGAGTTTTTAATTTTAAACTATTAACAAAATCCAGATCTTCAAGTAAATAACTTATAGAACAAAAATAGTAATTTTAGGGTTTTCAATATTAAACTATTAACAAAATTCTGATCTTCAAGTAAATAACTTAAAGAACTAAAGTATTAGTTTGAAGACTTCGATTTTAAATTGTCTACAAATTTCTGGTCTTTAAGTAAATAACTAAAAGAACAAAAGTAGTTAGATTATAGCTTTAATTTTAAACTATTAACAAAATGCAGATCTTCAAGTAAATAACTTATAGAACAAAAGTAGTTATTTTAGGGTTTTCAATTTTAAACTATTAGCAAAATTCTAATCCTCAAGTAAATAACTTAAAGAACTAAAGTAGTTATTTTTCGGTTTTCAATTTTAAACTATTAACAAAATTCTGATCTTCATGTAAATAACTTATAGAACAGAAGTAGTTAATTTAGAGTTTTTAATTTTAAACTATTAACAAAATGCAGATCTTCAAGTAAATAACTTATAGAACAAAAGTAGTTATTTTAGGGTTTTCAATTGTAAACTATTAACAAAATTCTGATCTTCAAGTAAATAACTTATAGAACAAAAGTAGTTATTTTAGAGTTTTCAATTTTAAACTATTAACAAAATTCTGATCTTCAAGTAAATAACTTAAAGAACTAAAGTATTAGTTTGAAGATCTCGATTTTAAATTGTCTACAAATTTCTGTTCTTTAAGTAAAAAACTAAAAGAACAAAAGTAGTTAGTTTATAGCTTTAATTTGAAACTATTAACAAAATAGTGATTTTCAAATAAATAACTTATAGACCAGAAGTAGTTAACTTAGAGTTTTTAATTTTAAACTATTAACAAAATGCTGATTTTCAAGTAAATAACTTATCGAACAGAAGTAGTTAATTTAGAGTTTTTAATTTTAAACTAATAACAAAATGCAGATCTTCAAGTAAATAACTTATAGAACGAAAGTAGTTATTTTAGGGTTTTCAATTTTAAACTATTAACAAAATTCTGATCTTCATGTAAATAACTTATAGAACAGAAGTAGTTAATTTAGAGTTTTTAATGTTAAACTATTAACAAAATGCAAATCTTCAAGTAAATAACTTATAGAACAAATGTAGGTATTTTAGGGTTTTCAATTTTAAACTATTAACAAAATTCTGATCTTCAAGTAAATAACTTATAGAACAGAAGTAGTTAATTTAGAGTTTTTAATTTTAAACTATTAACAAAATGCAGATCTTCAAGTAAATAGCTTATAGAACAAAAGTAGTTATTTTAGAGTTTTCTATTTTAAACTATTAACAACATTCTGATCTTCAAGTAAATAACTTATAGAACAGAAGTAGTTAATTTAGAGTTTTTAATTTTAAACTATTAACAAAATCCAGATCTTCAAGTAAATAACTTATAGAACAAAAATAGTAATTTTAGGGTTTTCAATATTAAACTATTAACAAAATTCTGATCTTCAAGTAAATAACTTAAAGAACTAAAGTATTAGTTTGAAGACTTCGATTTTAAATTGTCTACAAATTTCTGGTCTTTAAGTAAATAACTAAAAGAACAAAAGTAGTTAGATTATAGCTTTAATTTTAAACTATTAACAAAATGCAGATCTTCAAGTAAATAACTTATAGAACAAAAGTAGTTATTTTAGGGTTTTCAATTTTAAACTATTAGCAAAATTCTAATCCTCAAGTAAATAACTTAAAGAACTAAAGTATTAGTTAGAAGATTTTGATTTTACATTGCTACAAAATTCTGTTCTTCAAGTAAATAACTTATAAAACAAAAGTAGTTATTTTAGAGTTTTCAATTTTAAACTATTAACAGTATTCTGATCTTCAAGTAAATAACTTATAGAACAGAAGTAGTTAATTTAGAGTTTTTAATTTTAAACTATTAACAAAATGCAGATCTTCAAGTAATTAACTTATAGAACAAAGGTAGTTATTTTAGAGTTTTCTATTTTAAACTATTAACACCATTCTGATCTTCAAGTAAATAACTTATAGAACAGAAGTAGTTAATTTAGAGTTTTTAATTTTAAACTATTAACAAAATCCAGATCTTCAAGTAAATAACTTATAGAACAAAAATAGTTATTTTAGGGTTTTCAATTTTAAACTATTAACAAAATTCTGATCTTCACGTAAATAACTTAAAGAACTAAAGTATTAGTTTGAAGACTTCAATTTTAAATTGTCTACAAATTTCTGTTCTTTAAGTAAATAACTAAAAGAACAAAAGTAGTTATTTTAGGGTTTTTAATTTTAAACTATTAGCAAAATTCTGATCTTCAAGTAAATAACTTAAAGAACTAAAGTATTAGTTAGAAGATTTTGATTTTACGCTGCTACAAAATTCTGTTCTTCAAGTAAATAACTTGTAGAACAAAAGTAGTTATTTTAGAGTTTTCAATTTTAAACTATTAACAGTATTCTGATCTTCAAGTAAATAACTTATAGAACAGAAGTAGTTAATTTAGAGTTTTTAATTTAAAACTATTAACGAAATGCAGATCTTTAAGTAAATAACTTATAGAACGAAAGTAGTTATTTTAGGGTTTTCAATTTTAAACTATTAACAAAATTCTGATCTTCATGTAAATAACTTATAGAACAGAAGTAGTTAATTTAGAGTTTTTAATTTTAAACTATTAACAAAATGCAGATCTTCAAGTAAATAACTTATAGAACAAAAGTAGTTATTTTAGGGTTTTCAATTTTAAACTATTAACAAAATTCTGATCTTCAAGTAAATAACTTATAGAACAAAAGTAGTTATTTTAGAGTTTTCAATTTTAAACTATTAACAAAATTCTGATCTTCAAGTAAATAACTTAAAGAACTAAAGTATTAGTTTGTAGATCTCGATTTTAAATTGTCTACAAATTTCTGTTCTTTAAGTAAAAAACTAAAAGAACAAAAGTAGTTAGTTTATAGCTTTAATTTGAAACTATTAACAAAATAGTGATTTTCAAATAAATAACTTATAGACCAGAAGTAGTTAACTTAGAGTTTTTAATTTTAAACTATTAACAAAATGCTGATTTTCAAGTAAATAACTTATAGAACAGAAGTAGTTAATTTAGAGTTTTTAATTTTAAACTAATAACAAAATGCAGATCTTCAAGTAAATAACTTATAGAACAAAAGTAATTATTTTAGGGTTTTCAATTTTAAACTATTAACAATATTCTGATCTTCAAGTAAATAACTTATAGAACAGAAGTGGTTAATTTAGAGTTTTTAATTTTAAACTAATAACAAAATGCAGATCTTCAAGTAAATAACTTATAGAACAAAAATAGTTATTTTAGGGTTTTCAATTTTAAACTATTAACAAAATTCTGATCTTCAAGTAAATAACTTAAAGAACTAAAGTATTAGTTTGAAGATCTCGATTTTAAATTGTCTACAAATTTCTGTTCTTTAAGTATAACTAAAAGAACAAAAGTAGTTAGTTTATAGCTTTAATTTGAAACTATTAACAAAATAGTGATTTTCAAATAAATAACTTATAGATCAGAAGTAGTTAATTTAGAGTTTTTAATGTTAAACTATTAACAAAAAGCAGATATTCAAGTAAATAACTTATAGAAGAAAAGTAGGTATTTTAGGGTTTTCAATTTTAAACTATTAACAAAATTCTGATCTTCAAGTAAATAACTTATAGAACAGAAGTAGTTAATTTAGAGTTTTTAATTTTAAACTATTTACAAAATGCAGATCTTCAAGTAAATAACTTATAGTACAAAAGTAGTTATTTTAGAGTTTTCTATTTTAAACTATTAACAAAATTCTGATCTTCAAGTAAATAACTTAAAGAACTAAAGTATTAGTTTGTAGACTTCGATTTTAAATTGTCTACAAATTTCTGTTCTTTAAGTAAATAACTAAAAGAACAAAAGTGGTTAGATTATAGCTTTAATTTTAAACTATTAACAAAATGCAGATCTTCAAGTAAATAACTTATAGAACAAATGTAGTTAGTTTATAGCTTTAATTTGAAACTATTAACAAAATAGTGATTTTCAAATAAATAACTTATAGAACAGAAGTAGTTAATTTAAAGTTTTTAATGTTAAACTATTAACAAAATGCAAATCTTCAAGTAAATAACTTATAGAACAAAAGTAGGTATTTTAGGGTTTTCAATTTTAAACTATTAACAAAATTCTGATCTTCAAGTAAATAACTTATAGAACAGAAGTAGTTAATTTAGAGTTTTTAATTTTAAACTATTAACAAAATGCAGATCTTCAAGTAAATAACTTATAGAACAAAAGTAGTTATTTTAGAGTTTTCTATTTTAAACTATTAACAACATTCTGATCTTCAAGTAAATAACTTATAGAACAGAAGTAGTTAATTTAGAGTTTTTAATTTTAAACTATTAACAAAATGCAGATCTTCAAGTAAATAACTTATAGAACAAAAATAGTTATTTTAGGGTTTTCAATTTTAAACTATTAACAAAATCTGATCTTCAAGTAATTAACTTAAAGAACTAAAGTATTAGTTTGAAGATCTCGATTTTAAATTGTCTACAAATTACTGTTCTTTAAGTAAAAAACTAAAAGAACAAAAGTAGTTAGTTTATAGCTTTAATTTGAAACTATTAACAAAATAGTGATTTTCAAATAAATAACTTATAGAACAGAAGTAGGTATTTTAGGGTTTTCAATTTTAAACTATTAACAAAATTCTGATCTTCAAGTAAATAACTTATAGAACAGAAGTAGTTAATTTAGAGTTTTTAATTTTAAACTATTAACAAAATGCAGATCTTCAAGTAAATAACTTATAGATCAAAAGTAGTTATTGTAGAGTTTTCTATTTTAAACTATTAACAACATTCTGATCTTCAAGTAAATAACTTATAGAACAGAAGTAGTTAATTTAGAGTTTTTAATTTTGAACTATTAACAAAATCCAGATCTTCAAGTAAATAACTTAAAGAACTAAAGTATTAGCATGAAGACTTCGATTTTAAATTGTCTACAAATTTCTGTTCTTTAAGTGAATAACTAAAAGAACAAAAGTAGTTAGATTATAGCTTTAATTTTAAACTATTAACAAAATGCAGATCTTCAAGTAAATAACTTATAGAACAAAAGTAGTTATTTTAGGGTTTTCAATTTTAAACTATTAGCAAAATTCTAATCTTCAAGTAAATAACTTAAAGAACTAAAGTATTAGTTAGAAGATTTTGATTTTACATTGCTACAAAATTCTGTTCTTCAAGTAAATAACTTATAAAACAAAAGTAGTTATTTTAGAGTTTTCAATTTTAAACTATTAACAGTATTCTGATCTTCAAGTAAATAACTTATAGAACAGAAGTAGTTAATTTAGAGTTTTTAATTTTAAACTATTAACAAAATGCAGATCTTCAAGTAAATAACTTATAGAACAAAAGTAGTTATTTTAGAGTTTTCTATTTCAAACTATTAACAACATTCTGATCTTCAAGTAAATAACTTATAGAACAGAAGTAGTTAATTTAGAGTTTTTAATTTTAAACTATTAACAAAATCCAGATCTTCAAGTAAATAACTTATAGAACAAAAATAGTTATTTTAGGGTTTTCAATTTTAAACTATTAACAAAATTCTGATCTTCAAGTAAATAACTTAAAGAACTAAAGTATTAGTTTGAAGACTTCGATTTTAAATTGTCTACAAATTTCTGTTCTTTAAGTAAATAACTAAAAGAACAAAAGTAGTTAGATTATAGCTTTAATTTTAAACTATTAACAAAAAGCAGATCTTCAAGTAAATAACTTATAGAACAAAAGTAGTTATTTTAGGGTTTTTAATTTTAAACTATTAGCAAAATTCTGATCTTCAAGTAAATAACTTAAAGAACTAAAGTATTAGTTAGAAGATTTTGATTTTACATTGCTACAAAATTCTGTTCTTCAAGTAAATAACTTATAGAACAAAAGTAGTTATTTTAGAGTTTTCAATTTTAAACTATTAACAGTATTCTGATCTTCAAGTAAATAACTTATAGAACAGAAGTAGTTAATTTAGAGTTTTTAATTTTAAACTAATAACAAAATGCAGATCTTCAAGTAAATAACTTATAGAACAAAAGTAATTATTTTTGGGTTTTTAATTTTAAACTATTAACAATATTCTGATCTTCAAGTAAATAACTTATAGAACAGAAGTGGTTAATTTAGAGTTTTTAATTTTAAACCATTAACAAAATGCAGATCTTCAAGTAAATAACTTATAGAACAAAAGTAGTTATTTTAGGGTTTTCAATTTTAAACTATTAGCAAAATTCTAATCTTCAAGTAAATAACTTAAAGAACTAAAGTATTAGTTAGCAGATTTTGATTTTACATTGCTACAAAATTCTGTTCTTCAAGTAAATAACTTGTAGAACAAAAGTAGTTATTTTAGGGTGTTCAATTTTAAACTATTAACAAAATTCTGATCTTCATGTAAATAACTTATAGAACAGAAGTAGTTAATTTAGAGTTTTTAATTTTAAGCTATTAACAAAATTCTGATCTTCAAGTAAATAACTTAAGGAACTAAAGTATTAGTTAGAAGATTTTGATTTCAAATTGCTACAAAATTCTGTTCTTCAAGTAAATAACTTATAGAACAAAAGTAGTTATTTTAGAGTTTTCAATTTTAAACTATTAACAACATTCTGATCTTCAAGTAAATAACTTATAGAACAGAAGTAGTTAATTTAGAGTTTTTAATTTTAAACTATTAACAAAATGCAGATCTTCAAGTAAATAACTTATAGAACAAAAATAGTTATTTTAGGGTTTTCAATTTTAAACTATTAACAAAATTCTGATCTTCAAGTAAATAACTTGTAGAACTAAAGTATTAGTTTGAAGATCTCGATTTTAAATTGTCTACAAATTACTGTTCTTTAAGTAAAAAACTAAAAGAACAAAAGTAGTTAGTTTATAGCTTTAATTTGAAACTATTAACAAAATAGTGATTTTCAAATAAATAACTTATAGAACAGAAGTAGTTAATTTAGAGTTTTTAATTTTAAACTATTAACAAAATGCAGATCTTCAAGTAAATAACTTATAGAACAAAAGTAGTTATTTTAGGGTTTTCAATTTTAAACTATTAACAAAATTCTGATCTTCATGAAAATAACTTATAGAACAGAAGTAGTTAATTTAAAGTTTTTAATTTTAAACTATTAACAAAATGCAAATCTTCAAGTAAATAACTTATAGAACAAAAGTAGGTATTTTAGGGTTTTCAATTTTAAACTATTAACAAAATTAAGATCTTCAAGTAAATAACTTATAGAACAGAAGTAGTTAATTTAGAGTTTTTAATTTTAAACTATTAACAAAATGCAGATCTTCAAGTAAATAACTTATAGAACAAAAGTAGTTATTTTAGGGTTTTCAATTTTAAACTATTAACAAAATTCTGATCTTCATGAAAATAACTTATAGAACAGAAGTAGTTAATTTAGAGTTTTTAATTTTAAACTATTAACAAAATGCAGATCTTCAAGTAAATAACTTATAGAACAGAAGTAGTTAATTTAGAGTTTTTAATGTTAAACTATTAACAAAATGCAAATCTTCAAGTAAATAACTTATAGAACAAAAGTAGGTATTTTAGGGTTTTCAATTTTAAACTATTAACAAAATTCTGATCTTCAAGTAAATAACTTATAGAACAGAAGTAGTTAATTTAGAGTTTTTAATTTTAAACTATTAACAAAATTCTGATCTTCAAGTAAATAACTTAAATAACTAAAGTATTAGTTAGCAGATTTTGATTTTACATTGCTACAAAATTCTGTTCTTCAAGTAAATAACTTGTAGAACAAAAGTAGTTATTTTAGGGTGTTCAATTTTAAACTATTAAAAAATTCTGATCTTCATGTAAATAACTTATAGAACAGTAGTTAATTTAGAGTTTTTAATTTTAAGCTATTAACAAAATTCTGATCTTCAAGTAAATAACTTAAGGAACTAAAGTATTAGTTAGAAGATTTTGATTTCAAATTGCTACAAAATTCTGTTCTTCAAGTAAATAACTTATAGAACAAAAGTAGTTATTTTAGAGTTTTCAATTTTAAACTATTAACAACATTCTGATCTTCAAGTAAATAACTTATAGAACAGAAGTAGTTAATTTAGAGTTTTTAATTTTAAACTATTAACAAAATGCAGATCTTCAAGTAAATAACTTATAGAACAAAAATAGTTATTTTAGGGTTTTCAATTTTAAACTATTAACAAAATTCTGATCTTCAAGTAAATAACTTAAAGAACTAAAGTATTAGTTTGAAGATCTCGATTTTAAATTGTCTACAAATTACTGTTCTTTAAGTAAAAAACTAAAAGAACAAAAGTAGTTAGTTAAAGCTTTAATTTGAAACTATTAACAAAATAGTGATTTTCAAATAAATAACTTATAGAACAGAAGTAGTTAATTTAGAGTTTTTAATGTTAAACTATTAACAAAATGCAAATCTTCAAGTAAATAACTTATAGAACAAAAGTAGGTATTTTAGGGTTTTCAATTTTAAACTATTAACAAAATTATGATCTTCAAGTAAATAACTTATAGAACAGAAGTAGTTAATTTAGAGTTTTTAATTTTAAACTATTAACAAAATGCAGATCTTCAAGTAAATAACTTATAGAACAAAAGTAGTTATTTTAGGGTTTTCAATTTTAAACTATTAACAAAATTCTGATCTTCATGAAAATAACTTATAGAACAGTAGTAGTTAATTTAGAGTTTTTAATTTTAAACTATTAACAAAATGCAGATCTTCAAGTAAATAACTTATAGAACAAAAGTAGTTATTTTAGGGTTTTCAATTTTAAACTATTAACAAAATTCTGATCTTCATGTAAATAACTTATAGAACAGAAGTAGTTAATTTAGAGTTTTTAATTTTAAGCTATTAACAAAATTCTGATCTTCAAGTAAATAACTTAAGGAACTAAAGTATTAGTTAGAAGATTTTGATTTCAAATTGCTACAAAATTCTGTTCTTCAAGTAAATAACTTATAGAACAAAAGTAGTTATTTTAGAGTTTTCAATTTTAAACTATTAACAACATTCTGATCTTCAAGTAAATAACTTATAGAACAGAAGTAGTTAATTTAGAGTTTTTAATTTTAAACTATTAACAAAATGCAGATCTTCAAGTAAATAACTTATAGAACAAAAATAGTTATTTTAGGGGTTTTCAATTTTAAACTATTAACAAAATCTGATCTTCAAGTAAATAACTTAAACAACTAAAGTATTAGTTTGAAGATCTCGATTTTAAATTGACTACAAATTACTGTTCTTTAAGTAAAAAACTAAAAGAACAAAAGTAGTTAGTTTATAGCTTTAATTTGAAACTATTAACAAAATAGTGATTTTCAAATAAATAACTTATAGAACAGAAGTAGTTAATTTAGAGTTTTTAATGTTAAACTATTAACAAAATGCAAATCTTCAAGTAAATAACTTATAGAACAAAAGTAGGTATTTTAGGGTTTTCAATTTTAAACTATTAACAAAATTCTGATCTTCAAGTAAATAACTTATTGAACAGAAGTAGTTAATTTAGAGTTTTTAATTTTAAACTATTAACAAAATGCAGATCTTCAAGTAAAGAACTTATAGAACAAAAGTAGTTATTTTAGAGTTTTCTATTTTAAACTATTAACAACATTCTGATCTTCAAGTAAATAACTTATAGAACAGAAGTAGTTAATTTAGAGTGTTTAATTTTAAACTATTAACAAAATCCAGATCTTCAAGTAAATAACTTATAGAACAAAAATAGTTATTTTAGGGTTTTCAATTTTAAACTATTAACAAAATTCTGATCTTCAAGTAAATAACTTAAAGAACTAAAGTATTAGCACGAAGACTTCGATTTTAAATTGTCTACAAATTTCTGTTCTTTAAGTAAATAACTAAAAGAACAAAAGTAGTTAGATTATAGCTTTAATTTTAAACTATTAACAAAATGCAGATCTTCAAGTAAATAACTTATAGAACAAAAGTAGTTATTTTAGGGTTTTCAATTTTAAACTATTAGCAAAATTCTAATCTTCAAGTAAATAACTTAAAGAACTAAAGTATTAGTTAGAAGATTTTGATTTTACATTGCTACAAAATTCTGTTCTTCAAGTAAATAACTTGTAGAACAAAAGTAGTTATTTTAGAGTTTTCAATTTTAAACTATTAGCAATATTCTGATCTTCAAGTAAATAACTTATAGAACAGAAGTAGTTATTTTAGGGTTTTCAATTTTAAACTATTAACAAAATACTGATCTTCTTGTAAATAATTTATAGAACAGAAGTAGTTAATTAGAGTTTTTAATTTTAAACTATTAACAAAATGCAGATCTTCCAGTAAATAACTTATAGAACAAAAGTAGTTATTTTAGGGTTTTCAATTTTAAACTATTAGCAAAATTCTGATCTTCAAGTAAATAACTTAAAGAACTAAAGTATTAGTTAGAAGATTTTGATTTTACATTGCTACACAATTCTGTTCTTCAAGTAAATAACTTATAGAACAAAAGTAGTTATTTTAGAGTTTTCAATTTTAAACTATTAACAATATTCTGATCTTCATGTAAATAACTTATAGAACAGAAGTAGTTAATTTAGAGTTTTTAATTTTAAACTATTAACAAAATGCAGATCTTCAAATAAATAACTTATAGAACAAAAGAAGTTATTTTAAGGTTTTCAATTGTAAACTATTAACAAAATTCTGATCTTCATGTAAATAACTTAAGGAATCAAAGTATTAGTTTGAAGATTATGATTTTAAATTGTCTACATATTTCTGTTCTTTAAGTAATTAACTAAAAGAACAAAAGTAGTTAGATTATAGCTTTAATTTTAAACTATTAACAAAATGCAGATCTTCAAGTAAATAACTTATAGAACAAAAGAAGTTATTTTAAGGTTTTCAATTGTAAACTATTAACAAAATTCTGATCTTCATGTAAATAACTTATAGAACAGAAGTAGTTAATTTAGAGTTTTTAATTTTAAATTATTAACAAAATGCAGATCTTCAAGTAAATAACTTAAAGAACTAAAGTATTAGTGTGAAGATTTCGATTTTAAATTGTCTACAAATTTCTGTTCTTTAAGTAAATAACATATAGAACAGAAGTAGTTAATTTAGAGTTTTTAATTTAAACTATTAACAAAACGCAGATCTTCAAGTAAATAACTTATAGACAAAAGTAGTTATTTTAGGGTTTTCAATTTTAAACTATTAGCAAAATTCTGATCTTCAAGTAAATAACTTATAGAACAAAAGTAGTTATTTTAGAGTTTTCAATTTTAAACTATTAACAGTATTCTGATCTTCAAGTAAATAACTTATAGAACAGAAGTAGTTAATTTAGAGTTTTTAATTTTAAACTATTAACAAAATGCAGATCTTCAAGTAAATAACTTATAGAACGAAAGTAGTTATTTTAGGGTTTTCAATTTTAAACTATTAAAAAAATTCTGATCTTCATGTAAATAACTTATAGAACAGAAGTAGTTAATTTAGAGTTTTTAATTTTAAGCTATTAACAAAATTCTGATCTTCAAGTAAATAACTTAAGGAACTAAAGTATTAGTTAGAAGATTTTGATTTTAAATTGCTACAAAATTCTGTTCTTCAAGTAAATAACTTATAGAACAAAAGTAGTTATTTTAGAGTTTTCAATTTTAAACTATTAACAACATTCTGATCTTCAAGTAAATAACTTATAGAACAGAAGTAGTTAATTTAGAGTTTTTAATTTTAAAGTATTAACAAATTGCAGATCTTCAAGTAAATAACTTATAGAACAAAAATAGTTATTTTAGGGTTTTCAGTTTTAAACTATTAACAAAATTCTGATCTTCAAGTAAATAACTTAAAGAACTAAAGTATTAGTTTGAAGATCTCGATTTTAAATTGTCTACAAATTTCTGTTCTTTAAGTAAAAAACTAAAAGAACAAAAGTAGTTAGTTTATAGCTTTAATTTGAAACTATTAACAAAATAGTGATTTTCAAATAAATAACTTATAGACCAGAAGTAGTTAACTTAGAGTTTTTAATTTTAAACAATTATCAAAATGCTGAATTTCAAGTAAATAACTTATAGAACAGAAGTAGTTAATTTAGAGTTTTTAATTTTAGACTAATAACAAAATGCAGATTTTCAAGTAAATAACTTATAGAACAAAAGTAATTATTTTAGGGTTTTCAATTTTAAACTATTAACAATATTCTGATCTTCAAGTAAATAACTTATAGAACAGAAGTGGTTAATTTAGAGTTTTTAATTTTAAACTATTAACAAAATGCAGATCTTCAAGTAAATAACTTATAGAACAAAAGTAGCCATTTTAGAGTTTTCAATTTTAAACTATTAACATCATTCTCATCTTCAAATAAATAACTTATAGAACAGAAGTAGTTAATTTAGAGTTTTTAATGTTAAACTATTAACAAAATGCAAATCTTCAAGTAAATAACTTATAGAACAAAAGTAGGTATTTTAGGGTTTTCAATTTTAAACTATTAACAATATTCTGATCTTCAAGTAAATAACTTATAGAACAGAAGTAGTTATTTTAGGGTTTTCAATTTTAAACTATTAACAAAATACTGATCTTCATGTAAATAACTTATAGAACAGAAGTAGTTAATTTAGAGTTTTTAATTTTAAACTATTAACAAAATGCAGATCTTCCAGTAAATAACTTATAGAACAATAGTAGTTATTTTAGGGTTTTCAATTTTAAACTATTAGCAAAATTCTGATCTTCAAGTAAATAACTTAAAGAACTAAAGAATTAGTTAGAAGATTTTGATTTTACATTGCTACACAATTCTGTTCTTCAAGTAAATAACTTATAGAACAAAAGTAGTTATTTTAGAGTTGTTAATTTTAAACTATTAACAATATTCTGATCTTCATGTAAATAACTTATAGAACAGAAGTAGTTAATTAGAGTTTTTAATTTTAAACTATTAACAAAATGCAGATCTTCCAGTAAATAACTTATAGAACAAAAGTAGTTATTTTAGGGTTTTCAATTTTAAACTATTAGCAAAATTCTGATCTTCAAGTAAATAACTTAAAGAACTAAAGTATTAGTTAGAAGATTTTGATTTTACATTGCTACACAATTCTGTTCTTCAAGTAAATAACTTATAGAACAAAAGTAGTTATTTTAGAGTTTTCAATTTTAAACTATTAACAATATTCTGATCTTCATGTAAATAACTTATAGAACAGAAGTAGTTAATTTAGAGTTTTTAATTTTAAACTATTAACAAAATGCAGATCTTCAAATAAATAACTTATAGAACAAAAGTAGTTATTTTAGGGTTTTCAATTTTAAACTATTAACAAAATTCTGATCTTCAAGTAAATAACTTAAGGAATCAAAGTATTAGTTTGAAGATTATGATTTTAAATTGTCTACATATTTCTGTTCTTTAAGTAATTAACTAAAAGAACAAAAGTAGTTAGATTATAGCTTTAATTTTAAACTATTAACAAAATGCAGATCTTCAAGTAAATAACTTATAGAACAAAAGAAGTTATTTTAAGGTTTTCAATTGTAAACTATTAACAAAATTCTGATCTTCATGTAAATAACTTATAGAACAGAAGTAGTTAATTTAGAGTTTTTAATTTTAAATTATTAACAAAATGCAGATCTTCAAGTAAATAACTTAAAGAACTAAAGTATTAGTGTGAAGATTTCGATTTTAAATTGTCTACAAATTTCTGTTCTTTAAGTAAATAACATATAGAACAGAAGTAGTTAATTTAGAGTTTTTAATTTAAACTATTAACAAAACGCAGATCTTCAAGTAAATAACTTATAGACAAAAGTAGTTATTTTAGGGTTTTCAATTTTAAACTATTAGCAAAATTCTGATCTTCAAGTAAATAACTTATAGAACAAAAGTAGTTATTTTAGAGTTTTCAATTTTAAACTATTAACAGTATTCTGATCTTCAAGTAAATAACTTATAGAACAGAAGTAGTTAATTTAGAGTTTTTAATTTTAAACTATTAACAAAATGCAGATCTTCAAGTAAATAACTTATAGAACGAAAGTAGTTATTTTAGGGTTTTCAATTTTAAACTATTAACAAAATTCTGATCTTCATGTAAATAACTTATAGAACAGAAGTAGTTAATTTAGAGTTTTTAATTTTAAGCTATTAACAAAATTCTGATCTTCAAGTAAATAACTTAAGGAACTAAAGTATTAGTTAGAAGATTTTGATTTTAAATTGCTACAAAATTCTGTTCTTCAAGTAAATAACTTATAGAACAAAAGTAGTTATTTTAGAGTTTTCAATTTTAAACTATTAACAACATTCTGATCTTCAAGTAAATAACTTATAGAACAGAAGTAGTTAATTTAGAGTTTTTAATTTTAAAGTATTAACAAATTGCAGATCTTCAAGTAAATAACTTATAGAACAAAAATAGTTATTTTAGGGTTTTCAGTTTTAAACTATTAACAAAATTCTGATCTTCAAGTAAATAACTTAAAGAACTAAAGTATTAGTTTGAAGATCTCGATTTTAAATTGTCTACAAATTTCTGTTCTTTAAGTAAAAAACTAAAAGAACAAAAGTAGTTAGTTTATAGCTTTAATTTGAAACTATTAACAAAATAGTGATTTTCAAATAAATAACTTATAGACCAGAAGTAGTTAACTTAGAGTTTTTAATTTTAAACAATTATCAAAATGCTGAATTTCAAGTAAATAACTTATAGAACAGAAGTAGTTAATTTAGAGTTTTTAATTTTAGACTAATAACAAAATGCAGATTTTCAAGTAAATAACTTATAGAACAAAAGTAATTATTTTAGGGTTTTCAATTTTAAACTATTAACAATATTCTGATCTTCAAGTAAATAACTTATAGAACAGAAGTGGTTAATTTAGAGTTTTTAATTTTAAACTATTAACAAAATGCAGATCTTCAAGTAAATAACTTATAGAACAAAAGTAGCCATTTTAGAGTTTTCAATTTTAAACTATTAACATCATTCTCATCTTCAAATAAATAACTTATAGAACAGAAGTAGTTAATTTAGAGTTTTTAATGTTAAACTATTAACAAAATGCAAATCTTCAAGTAAATAACTTATAGAACAAAAGTAGGTATTTTAGGGTTTTCAATTTTAAACTATTAACAATATTCTGATCTTCAAGTAAATAACTTATAGAACAGAAGTAGTTATTTTAGGGTTTTCAATTTTAAACTATTAACAAAATACTGATCTTCATGTAAATAACTTATAGAACAGAAGTAGTTAATTTAGAGTTTTTAATTTTAAACTATTAACAAAATGCAGATCTTCCAGTAAATAACTTATAGAACAATAGTAGTTATTTTAGGGTTTTCAATTTTAAACTATTAGCAAAATTCTGATCTTCAAGTAAATAACTTAAAGAACTAAAGAATTAGTTAGAAGATTTTGATTTTACATTGCTACACAATTCTGTTCTTCAAGTAAATAACTTATAGAACAAAAGTAGTTATTTTAGAGTTTTCAATTTTAAACTATTAACAATATTCTGATCTTCATGTAAATAACTTATAGAACAGAAGTAGTTAATTTAGAGTTTTAAATTTTAAACTACGAGGGTGGTTCAAATAAGATCGAGACAAATGCTCTGACACGTTTATTTATTATCGAAAAAATTTAAAAAAATTTACAGTTTTTCTATGTACCTCCCCTCACTAGTTACGCATTTTGCCCACCTTTTCGGAAGCTTTTTGATACCGGTATCGAAGAATTCCTTGGGCTACTCGGACAGCCATGTGCGCACGAACTCCTCTACTTCGTCGTCAATGTTGAATCTATGACCTCTGAGGGCTTTTTTCAGTGGTCCAAACATGTGGTAGTCGCAGGGTGATAAATCCGGACTGTAGGGGGGGTGTTCCAGTACCTCCCACCCCAATTCCGATATTGTATCGAGCGTGAGACGCTTGGTATGAGGGCGCGTGAATTTTTTTTCGAAGTTCAACAGTTTAGGAACCCATCGCGCCTTTGTTTTGCGATATTGAAGTTGTTCGTGGATGATTGACTCTACACTACCAATACTGATGCCGAGTTCAGCCGAAATCTATTGAACATTCGTCCTAAGTTCCTTCAAAATGAGTTGTTCTACGCGGCGAATGTTGTCTGGTGTAATGCTGGTTCGCGGTCGACGATTATGCTGCTCATTTTCGACGGTTTCGCGGCCATCCTTGAATGCTTTGGCCCATTTAAACACAGCAGCCCTACTCAGGCACTCACTACCAAACTGATTTTGCAAACGCAGAAGAATTTCCGTGTTTTTAACAGCTTCCCACACTAAAAAGCGAAAGACAATACGTTGCGCAACGGCGGTCGGCACTTGACGTTCACTCATGGTCGTAGCATGCGCGTGAAACATGCGCTACCGACGAAAACTATGCCACCCTGTTCGTAAAGGACCCAACTATCACATACTCAAGCGACGACCTTCAAAACATACATGCGCGCTATCTACAGCGTTTGTCTCGATCATATTTGAACCACCCTCGTATTAACAAAATGCAGATCTTCCAGTAAATAACTTATAGAACAATAGTAGTTATTTTAGGGTTTTCAATTTTAAACTATTAGCAAAATTCTGATCTTCAAGTAAATAACTTAAAGAACTAAAGAATTAGTTAGAAGATTTTGATTTTACATTGCTACACAATTCTGTTCTTCAAGTAAATAACTTATAGAACAAAAGTAGTTATTTTAGAGTTTTCAATTTTAAACTATTAACAATATTCTGATCTTCATGTAAATAACTTATAGAACAGAAGTAGTTAATTTAGAGTTTTTAATTTTAAACTATTAACAAAATGCAGATCTTCAAATAAATAACTTATAGAACAAAAGTAGTTATTTTAGGGTTTTCAATTTTAAATTATTAACAATATTCTGATCTTCAAGTAAATAACTTATAGAACAGAGGTAGTTATTTTAGGGTTTTCAATTTTAAACTATTAACAAAATGCAGATCTTCCAGTAAATAACTTATAGAACAAAAGTAGTTATTTTAGGGTTTTCAATTTTAAACTATTAACAAAATTCTGATCTTCAAGTAAATAACTTAAGGAATCAAAGTATTAGTTTGAAGATTATGATTTTAAATTGTCTACATATTTCTGTTCTTTAAGTAATTAACTAAAAGAACAAAAGTAGTTAGATTATAGCTTTAATTTTAAACTATTAACAAAATGCAGATCTTCAAGTAAATAACTTATAGAACAAAAGAAGTTATTTTAAGGTTTTCAATTTTAAACTATTAACAAAATTCTGATCTTCATGTAAATAACTTATAGAACAGAAGTAGTTAATTTAGAGTTTTTAATTTTAAATTATTAACAAAATGCAGATCTTCAAGTAAATAACTTAAAGAACTAAAGTATTAGTGTGAAGATTTCGATTTTAAATTGTCTACAAATTTCTGTTCTTTAAGTAAATAACATATAGAACAGAAGTAGTTAATTTAGAGTTTTTAATTTAAACTATTAACAAAACGCAGATCTTCAAGTAAATAACTTATAGACAAAAGTAGTTATTTTAGGGTTTTCAATTTTAAACTATTAGCAAAATTCTGATCTTCAAGTAAATAACTTATAGAACAAAAGTAGTTATTTTAGAGTTTTCAATTTTAAACTATTAACAGTATTCTGATCTTCAAGTAAATAACTTATAGAACAGAAGTAGTTAATTTAGAGTTTTTAATTTTAAACTATTAACAAAATGCAGATCTTCAAGTAAATAACTTATAGAACAAAAGTAGTTATTTTAGGGTTTTCAATTTTAAACTATTAACAAAATTCTGATCTTCATGTAAATAACTTAGAGAACAGAAGTAGTTAATTTAGAGTTTTCAATTTTAAGCTATTAACAAAATTCTGATCTTCAAGTAAATAACTTAAGGAACTAAAGTATTAGTTAGAAGATTTTGATTTTAAATTGCTACAAAATTCTGTTCTTCAAGTAAATAACTTATAGAACAAAAGTAGTTATTTTAGAGTTTTCAATTTTAAACTATTAACAACATTCTGATCTTCAAGTAAATAACTTATAGAACAGAAGTAGTTAATTTAGAGTTTTTAATTTTAAAGTATTAACAAATTGCAGATCTTCAAGTAAATAACTTATAGAACAAAAATAGTTATTTTAGGGTTTTCAGTTTTAAACTATTAACAAAATTCTGATCTTCAAGTAAATAACTTAAAGAACTAAAGTATTAGTTTGAAGATCTCGATTTTAAATTGTCTACAAATTTCTGTTCTTTAAGTAAAAAACTAAAAGAACAAAAGTAGTTAGTTTATAGCTTTAATTTGAAACTATTAACAAAATAGTGATTTTCAAATAAATAACTTATAGACCAGAAGTAGTTAACTTAGAGTTTTTAATTTTAAACTATTATCAAAATGCTGAATTTCAAGTAAATAACTTATAGAACAGAAGTAGTTAATTTAGAGTTTTTAATTTTAAACTAATAACAAAATGCAGATCTTCAAGTAAATAACTTATAGAACAAAAGTAATTATTTTAGGGTTTTCAATTTTAAACTATTAACAATATTCTGATCTTCAAGTAAATAACTTATAGAACAGAAGTGGTTAATTTAGAGTTTTTAATTTTAAACTATTAACAAAATGCAGATCTTCAAGTAAATAACTTATAGAACAAAAGTAGCTATTTTAGAGTTTTCAATTTTAAACTATTAACATCATTCTCATCTTCAAGTAAATAACTTATAGAACAGAAGTAGTTAATTTAGAGTTTTTAATGTTAAACTATTAACAAAATGCAAATCATCAAGTAAATAACTTATAGAACAAAAGTAGGTATTTTAGGGTTTTCAATTTTAAACTATTAACAATATTCTGATCTTCAAGTAAATAACTTATAGAACAGAAGTAGTTATTTTAGGGTTTTCAATTTTAAACTATTAACAAAATACTGATCTTCATGTAAATAACTTATAGAACAGAAGTAGTTAATTTAGAGTTTTTAATTTTAAACTATTAACAAAATGCAGATCTTCCAGTAAATAACTTATAGAACAATAGTAGTTATTTTAGGGTTTTCAATTTTAAACTATTAGCAAAATTCTGATCTTCAAGTAAATAACTTAAAGAACTAAAGAATTAGTTAGAAGATTTTGATTTTACATTGCTACACAATTCTGTTCTTCAAGTAAATAACTTATAGAACAAAAGTAGTTATTTTAGAGTTTTCAATTTTAAACTATTAACAATATTCTGATCTTCATGTAAATAACTTATAGAACAGAAGTAGTTAATTTAGAGTTTTTAATTTTAAACTATTAACAAAATGCAGATCTTCCAGTAAATAACTTATAGAACAATAGTAGTTATTTTAGGGTTTTCAATTTTAAACTATTAGCAAAATTCTGATCTTCAAGTAAATAACTTAAAGAACTAAAGAATTAGTTAGAAGATTTTGATTTTACATTGCTACACAATTCTGTTCTTCAAGTAAATAACTTATAGAACAAAAGTAGTTATTTTAGAGTTTTCAATTTTAAACTATTAACAATATTCTGATCTTCATGTAAATAACTTATAGAACAGAAGTAGTTAATTTAGAGTTTTTAATTTTAAACTATTAACAAAATGCAGATCTTCAAATAAATAACTTATAGAACAAAAGTAGTTATTTTAGGGTTTTCAATTTTAAACTATTAACAATATTCTGATCTTCAAGTAAATAACTTATAGAACAGAAGTAGTTATTTTAGGGTTTTCAATTTTAAACTATTAACAAAATACTGATCTTCATGTAAATAACTTATAGAACAGAAGTAGTTAATTTAGAGTTTTTAATTTTAAACTATTAACAAAATGCAGATCTTCCAGTAAATAACTTATAGAACAAAAGTAGTTATTTTAGGGTTTTCAATTTTAAACTATTAGCAAAATTCTGATCTTCAAGTAAATAACTTAAAGAACTAAAGTATTAGTTAGAAGATTTTGATTTTACATTGCTACACAATTCTGTTCTTCAAGTAAATAACTTATAGAACAAAAGTAGTTATTTTAGAGTTTTCAATTTTAAACTATTAACAATATTCTGATCTTCATGTAAATAACTTATAGAACAGAAGTAGTTAATTTAGAGTTTTTAATTTTAAACTATTAACAAAATGCAGATCTTCAAATAAATAACTTATAGAACAAAAGTAGTTATTTTAGGGTTTTCAATTTTAAACTATTAACAAAATTCTGATCTTCAAGTAAATAACTTAAGGAATCAAAGTATTAGTTTGAAGATTATGATTTTAAATTGTCTACATATTTCTGTTCTTTAAGTAATTAACTAAAAGAACAAAAGTAGTTAGATTATAGCTTTAATTTTAAACTATTAACAAAATGCAGATCTTCAAGTAAATAACTTATAGAACAAAAGAAGTTATTTTAAGGTTTTCAATTTTAAACTATTAACAAAATTCTGATCTTCATGTAAATAACTTATAGAACAGAAGTAGTTAATTTAGAGTTTTTAATTTTAAATTATTAACAAAATGCAGATCTTCAAGTAAATAACTTAAAGAACTAAAGTATTAGTGTGAAGATTTCGATTTTAAATTGTCTACAAATTTCTGTTCTTTAAGTAAATAACATATAGAACAGAAGTAGTTAATTTAGAGTTTTTAATTTAAACTATTAACAAAACGCAGATCTTCAAGTAAATAACTTATAGACAAAAGTAGTTATTTTAGGGTTTTCAATTTTAAACTATTAGCAAAATTCTGATCTTCAAGTAAATAACTTATAGAACAAAAGTAGTTATTTTAGAGTTTTCAATTTTAAACTATTAACAGTATTCTGATCTTCAAGTAAATAACTTATAGAACAGAAGTAGTTAATTTAGAGTTTTTAATTTTAAACTATTAACAAAATGCAGATCTTCAAGTACATAACTTATAGAACAAAAGTAGTTATTTTAGGGTTTTCAATTTTAAACTATTAACAAAATTCTGATCTTCATGTAAATAACTTATAGAACAGAAGTAGTTAATTTAGAGTTTTTAATTTTAAGCTATTAACAAAATTCTGATCTTCAAGTAAATAACTTAAGGAACTAAAGTATTAGTTAGAAGATTTTGATTTTAAATTGCTACAAAATTCTGTTCTTCAAGTAAATAACTTATAGAACAAAAGTAGTTATTTTAGAGTTTTCAATTTTAAACTATTAACAACATTCTGATCTTCAAGTAAATAACTTATAGAACAGAAGTAGTTAATTTAGAGTTTTTAATTTTAAAGTATTAACAAATTGCAGATCTTCAAGTAAATAACTTATAGAACAAAAATAGTTATTTTAGGGTTTTCAGTTTTAAACTATTAACAAAATTCTGATCTTCAAGTAAATAACTTAAAGAACTAAAGTATTAGTTTGAAGATCTCGATTTTAAATTGTCTACAAATTTCTGTTCTTTAAGTAAAAAACTAAAAGAACAAAAGTAGTTAGTTTATAGCTTTAATTTGAAACTATTAACAAAATAGTGATTTTCAAATAAATAACTTATAGACCAGAAGTAGTTAACTTAGAGTTTTTAATTTTAAACTATTATCAAAATGCTGAATTTCAAGTAAATAACTTATAGAACAGAAGTAGTTAATTTAGAGTTTTTAATTTTAAACTAATAACAAAATGCAGATCTTCAAGTAAATAACTTATAGAACAAAAGTAATTATTTTAGGGTTTTCAATTTTAAACTATTAACAATATTCTGATCTTCAAGTAAATAACTTATAGAACAGAAGTGGTTAATTTAGAGTTTTTAATTTTAAACTATTAACAAAATGCAGATCTTCAAGTAAATAACTTATAGAACAAAAGTAGCTATTTTAGAGTTTTCAATTTTAAACTATTAACATCATTCTCATCTTCAAGTAAATAACTTATAGAACAGAAGTAGTTAATTTAGAGTTTTTAATGTTAAACTATTAACAAAATGCAAATCTTCAAGTAAATAACTTATAGAACAAAAGTAGGTATTTTAGTGTTTTCAATTTTAAACTATTAACAATATTCTGATCTTCAAGTAAATAACTTATAGAACAGAAGTAGTTATTTTAGGGTTTTCAATTTTAAACTATTAACAAAATACTGATCTTCATGTAAATAACTTATAGAACAGAAGTAGTTAATTTAGAGTTTTTAATTTTAAACTATTAACAAAATGCAGATCTTCCAGTAAATAACTTATAGAACAATAGTAGTTATTTTAGGGTTTTCAATTTTAAACTATTAGCAAAATTCTGATCTTCAAGTAAATAACTTAAAGAACTAAAGAATTAGTTAGAAGATTTTGATTTTACATTGCTACACAATTCTGTTCTTCAAGTAAATAACTTATAGAACAAAGGTAGTTATTTTAGAGTTTTCAATTTTAAACTATTAACAATATTCTGATGTTCATGTAAATAACTTATAGAACAGAAGTAGTTAATTTAGAGTTTTTAATTTTAAACTATTAACAAAATGCAGATCTTCAAGTAAATAACTTATAGAACAAAAGTAGTTATTTTAGGGTTTTCAATTTTAAACTATTAACAAAATTCTGATCTTCAAGTAAATAACTTAAGGAATCAAAGTATTAGTTTGAAGATTATGATTTTAAATTGTCTACATAATTCTGTTCTTTAAGTAATTAACTAAAAGAACATAAGTAGTTAGATTATAGCTTTAATTTTAAACTATTAACAAAATGCAGATCTTCAAGTAAATAACTTATAGAACAAAAGAAGTTATTTTAAGGTTTTCAATATTAAACTATTAACAAAATTCTGATCTTCATGTAAATAACTTATAGAACAGAAGTAGTTAATTTAGAGTTTTTAATTTTAAACTATTAACAAAATGCAGATCTTCAAGTAAATAACTTAAAGAACTAAAGTATTAGTGTGAAGATTTCGATTTTAAATTGTCTACAAATTTCTGTTCTTTAAGTAAATAACATATAGAACAGAAGTAGTTAATTTAGAGTTTTTAATTTTAAACTATTAACAAAATGCAGATCTTCAAGTAAATAACTTATAGAACAAAAGTAGTTATTTTAATGTTTTCAATTTTAAACTATTAGCAAAATTCTGATCTTCATGTAAATAACTTAAAGAACTAAAGTATTAGTTAGAAGATTTTGATTTTACATTGCTACAAAATTCTGTTCTTCAAGTAAATAACTTATAGAACAAAAGTAGTTATTTTAGAGTTTTCAATTTTAAACTATTAACAGTATTCTGATCTTCAAGTAAATAACTTATAGAACAGAAGTAGTTAATTTAGAGTTTTTAATTTTAAACTATTAACAAAATGCAGATCTTCAAGTAAATAACTTATAGAACAAAAGTAGTTATTTTAGGGTTTTCAATTTTAAACTATTAACAAAATTCTGATCTTCATGTAAATAACTTATAGAACAGAAGTAGTTAATTTAGAGTTTTTAATTTTAAACTATTATCAAAATGCAGATCTTCAAGTAAATAACTTATAGAACAAAAGTAGTTATTTTAGGGTTTTCAATTTTAAACTATTAACAAAATTCTGATCTTCATGTAAATAACTTGTAGAACAGAAGTAGTTAATTTAGAGTTTTTAATTTTAAGCTATTAACAAAATTCTGATCTTCAAGTAAATAACTTAAGGAACTAAAGTATTAGTTAGAAGATTTTGATTTTAAATTGCTACAAAATTCTGTTTTTCAAGTAAATAACTTATAGAACAGAAGTAGTTAATTTAGAGTTTTTAATTTTAAACTATTAACAAAATGCAGATCTTCAAGTAAATAACTTAAAGAACTGAAGTATTAGTTTGAAGATCTCGATTTTAATTTGTCTACAAATTTCTGTTCTTTAAGTAAAAAACTAAAAGAACAAAAGTAGTTAGTTTATAGCTTTAATTTGAAACTATTAACAAAATAGTGATTTTCAAATAAATAACTTATAGACCAGAAGTAGTTAACTTAGAGTTTTTAATTTTAAACTATTATCAAAATGCAGATCTTCAAGTAAATAACTTATAGAACAAAAGTAGTTATTTTAGCGTTTTCAATTTTAAACTATTAACAAAATTCTGATCTTCATGTAAATAACTTAAAGAACTAAAGTATTAGTTTGAAGATCTCGATTTTAATTTGTCTACAAATTTCTGTTCTTTAAGTAAAAAACTAAAAGAACAAAAGTAGTTAGTTTATAGCTTTAATTTGAAACTATTAACAAAATAGTGATTTTCAAATAAATAACTTATAGACCAGAAGTAGTTAACTTAGAGTTTTTAATTTTAAACTATTATCAAAATGCAGATCTTCAAGTAAATAACTTATAGAACAAAAGTAGTTATTTTAGGGTTTTCAATTTTAAACTATTAACAAAATTCTGATCTTCATGTAAATAACTTATAGAACAGAAGTAGTTAATTTAGAGTTTTTAATTTTAAGCTATTAACAAAATTCTGATCTTCAAGTAAATAACTTAAGGAACTAAAGTATTAGTTAGAAGATTTTGATTTTAAATTGCTACAAAATTCTGTTTTTCAAGTAAATAACTTATAGAACAGAAGTAGTTAATTTAGAGTTTTTAATTTTAAACTATTAACAAAATGCAGATCTTCAAGTAAATAACTTAAAGAACTAAAGTATTAGTTTGAAGATCTCGATTTTAATTTGTCTACAAATTTCTGTTCTTTAAGTAAAAAACTAAAAGAACAAAAGTAGTTAGTTTATAGCTTTAATTTGAAACTATTAACAAAATAGTGATTTTCAAATAAATAACTTATAGACCAGAAGTAGTTAACTTAGAGTTTTTAATTTTAAACTATTATCAAAATGCAGATCTTCAAGTAAATAACTTATAGAACAAAAGTAGTTATTTTAGCGTTTTCAATTTTAAACTATTAACAAAATTCTGATCTTCATGTAAATAACTTATAGAACAGAAGTAGTTAATTTAGAGTTTTTAATTTTAAACTATTAACAAAATGCAGATCTTCAAGTAAATAACTTATAGAACAGAAGTAGTTATTTTAGGGTTTTCAATTTTAAACTATTAACAAAATTCTGATCTTCATGTAAATAACTTATAGAACAGAAGTAGTTAATTTAGAGTTTTTAATTTTAAACTATTAACAAAATGCAGATCTTCAAGTAAATAACTTATAGAACAAAAGTAGTTATTTTAGAGTTTTCAATTTTAAACTATTAACAACATTCTGATCTTCAAGTAAATAACTTATAGAACAGAAGTAGTTAATTTAGAGTTTTTAATTTTAAACTATTAACAAAATGCAGATCTTCAAGTAAATAACTTAAAGAACTAAAGTATTAGTTTGAAGATCTCGATTTTAATTTGTCTACAAATTTCTGTTCTATAAGTAAAAAACTAAAAGAACAAAAGTAGTTAGTTTATAGCTTTAATTTGAAACTATTAACAAAATAGTGATTTTCAAATAAATAACTTATAGACCAGAAGTAGTTAACTTAGAGTTTTTAATTTTAAACTATTATCAAAATGCTGAATTTCAAGTAAATAACTTATAGAACAGAAGTAGTTAATTTAGAGTTTTTAATTTTAAACTAATAACAAAATGCAGATCTTCAAGTAAATAACTTATAGAACAAAAGTAATTATTTTAGGGTTTTCAATTTTAAACTATTAACAATATTCTGATCTTCAAGTAAATAACTTATAGAACAGAAGTGGTTAATTTAGAGTTTTTAATTTTAAACTATTAACAAAATGCAGAACTTCAAGTAAATAACTTATAGAACAAAAATAGTTATTTTAGGGTTTTCAATTTTAAACTATTAGATAAATTCTAATCTTCAAGTAAATAACCTAAAGAACTAAAGTATTAGAAGATTTTGATTTTACATTGCTACAAAATTCTGTTCTTCAAGTAAATAACTTATAAAACAAAAGTAGTTATTTTAGAGTTTTCAATTTTAAACTATTAACAGTATTCTGATCTTCAAGTAAATAACTTATAGAACAGAAGTAGTTAATTTAGAGTTTTTAATTTTAAACTATTAACAAAATGCAGATCTTCAAGTAAATAACTTATAGAACAAAAGTAGTTATTTTAGGGTTTTCAATTTTAAACTATTAACAAAATTCTGATCTTCATGTAAATAATTTATAGAACAGAAGTAGTTAATTTAGAGTTTTTAATTTTAAACTATTAACAAAATTCTGATCTTTAAGTAAATAACTTAAAGAACTAAAGTATTAGTTTGAAGATCTCGATTTTAAATTGCTACAAATTTCTGTTCTTTAAGTAAAAAACTAAAAGAACAAAAGTAGTTAGTTTATAGCTTTATAATTTGAAACTATTAAAAAAATAGTGATTTTCAAATAAATAACTTATAGACCAGAAGTAGTTAACTTAGAGTTTTTAATTTTAAACTATTAACAAAATGCTGATCTTCAAGTAAATAACTTATAGAACAGAAGTAGTTAATTTAGAGTTTTTAATTTTAAACTAATAACAAAATGCAGATCTTCAAGTAAATAACTTATAGAACAAAAGTAGTTATTTTAGGGTTTTCAATTTTAAACTATTAACAAAATTCTGATCTTCATGTAAATAACTTATAGAACAGAAGTAGTTAATTTAGAGTTTTTAATTTTAAACTATTAACAAAATGCAGATCTTCAAGTAAATAACTTATAGAACAAAAGTAGTTATTTTAGGGTTTTCAATTTTAAACTATTAACAAAATTCTGATCTTCATGTAAATAGCTTATAGAACAGAAGTAGTTAATTTAGAGTTTTTAATTTTAAACTATTAACAAAATGCAGATCTTCAAGTAAATAACTTATAGAACAAAAGTAGTTATTTTAGAGTTTTCAATTTTAAACTATTAACAACATTCTGATCTTCAAGTAAATAACTTATAGAACAGAAGTAGTTAATTTAGAGTTTTTAATTTTAAACTATTAACAAAATGCAGATCTTCAAGTAAATAACTTATAGAACAAAAGTAGTTATTTTAGGGTTTTCAATTTTAAACTATTAACAAAATTCTGATCTTCATGTAAATAACTTGTAGAACAGAAGTAGTTAATTTAGAGTTTTTAATTTTAAGCTATTAACAAAATTCTGATCTTCAAGTAAATAACTTAAGGAACTAAAGTATTAGTTAGAAGATTTTGATTTTAAATTGCTACAAAATTCTGTTTTTCAAGTAAATAACTTATAGAACAGAAGTAGTTAATTTAGAGTTTTTAATTTTAAACTATTAACAAAATGCAGATCTTCAAGTAAATAACTTAAAGAACTGAAGTATTAGTTTGAAGATCTCGATTTTAATTTGTCTACAAATTTCTGTTCTTTAAGTAAAAAACTAAAAGAACAAAAGTAGTTAGTTTATAGCTTTAATTTGAAACTATTAACAAAATAGTGATTTTCAAATAAATAACTTATAGACCAGAAGTAGTTAACTTAGAGTTTTTAATTTTAAACTATTATCAAAATGCAGATCTTCAAGTAAATAACTTATAGAACAAAAGTAGTTATTTTAGCGTTTTCAATTTTAAACTATTAACAAAATTCTGATCTTCATGTAAATAACTTAAAGAACTAAAGTATTAGTTTGAAGATCTCGATTTTAATTTGTCTACAAATTTCTGTTCTTTAAGTAAAAAACTAAAAGAACAAAAGTAGTTAGTTTATAGCTTTAATTTGAAACTATTAACAAAATAGTGATTTTCAAATAAATAACTTATAGACCAGAAGTAGTTAACTTAGAGTTTTTAATTTTAAACTATTATCAAAATGCAGATCTTCAAGTAAATAACTTATAGAACAAAAGTAGTTATTTTAGGGTTTTCAATTTTAAACTATTAACAAAATTCTGATCTTCATGTAAATAACTTATAGAACAGAAGTAGTTAATTTAGAGTTTTTAATTTTAAGCTATTAACAAAATTCTGATCTTCAAGTAAATAACTTAAGGAACTAAAGTATTAGTTAGAAGATTTTGATTTTAAATTGCTACAAAATTCTGTTTTTCAAGTAAATAACTTATAGAACAGAAGTAGTTAATTTAGAGTTTTTAATTTTAAACTATTAACAAAATGCAGATCTTCAAGTAAATAACTTATAGAACAAAAGTAGTTATTTTAGGGTTTTCAATTTTAAACTATTAACAAAATTCTGATCTTCATGTAAATAACTTATAGAACAGAAGTAGTTAATTTAGAGTTTTTAATTTTAAACTATTAACAAAATGCAGATCTTCAAGTAAATAACTTATAGAACAAAAGTAGTTATTTTAGAGTTTTCAATTTTAAACTATTAACAACATTCTGATCTTCAAGTAAATAACTTATAGAACAGAAGTAGTTAATTTAGAGTTTTTAATTTTAAACTATTAACAAAATGCAGATCTTCAAGTAAATAACTTATAGAACAAAAGTAGTTATTTTAGGGTTTTCAATTTTAAACTATTAACAACATTCTGATCTTCAAGTAAATAACTTATAGAACAGAAGTAGTTAATTTAGAGTTTTTAATTTTAAACTATTAACAAAATGCAGATCTTCAAGTAAATAACTTATAGAACAAAAGTAGTTATTTTAGGGTTTTCAATTTTAAACTATTAACAAAATTCTGATCTTCATGTAAATAACTTGTAGAACAGAAGTAGTTAATTTAGAGTTTTTAATTTTAAGCTATTAACAAAATTCTGATCTTCAAGTAAATAACTTAAGGAACTAAAGTATTAGTTAGAAGATTTTGATTTTAAATTGCTACAAAATTCTGTTTTTCAAGTAAATAACTTATAGAACAGAAGTAGTTAATTTAGAGTTTTTAATTTTAAACTATTAACAAAATGCAGATCTTCAAGTAAATAACTTAAAGAACTGAAGTATTAGTTTGAAGATCTCGATTTTAATTTGTCTACAAATTTCTGTTCTTTAAGTAAAAAACTAAAAGAACAAAAGTAGTTAGTTTATAGCTTTAATTTGAAACTATTAACAAAATAGTGATTTTCAAATAAATAACTTATAGACCAGAAGTAGTTAACTTAGAGTTTTTAATTTTAAACTATTATCAAAATGCAGATCTTCAAGTAAATAACTTATAGAACAAAAGTAGTTATTTTAGCGTTTTCAATTTTAAACTATTAACAAAATTCTGATCTTCATGTAAATAACTTAAAGAACTAAAGTATTAGTTTGAAGATCTCGATTTTAATTTGTCTACAAATTTCTGTTCTTTAAGTAAAAAACTAAAAGAACAAAAGTAGTTAGTTTATAGCTTTAATTTGAAACTATTAACAAAATAGTGATTTTCAAATAAATAACTTATAGACCAGAAGTAGTTAACTTAGAGTTTTTAATTTTAAACTATTATCAAAATGCAGATCTTCAAGTAAATAACTTATAGAACAAAAGTAGTTATTTTAGGGTTTTGAATTTTAAACTATTAACAAAATTCTGATCTTCATGTAAATAACTTATAGAACAGAAGTAGTTAATTTAGAGTTTTTAATTTTAAGCTATTAACAAAATTCTGATCTTCAAGTAAATAACTTAAGGAACTAAAGTATTAGTTAGAAGATTTTGATTTTAAATTGCTACAAAATTCTGTTTTTCAAGTAAATAACTTATAGAACAGAAGTAGTTAATTTAGAGTTTTTAATTTTAAACTATTAACAAAATGCAGATCTTCAAGTAAATAACTTATAGAACAAAAGTAGTTATTTTAGGGTTTTCAATTTTAAACTATTAACAAAATTCTGATCTTCATGTAAATAACTTATAGAACAGAAGTAGTTAATTTAGAGTTTTTAATTTTAAACTATTAACAAAATGCAGATCTTCAAGTAAATAACTTATAGAACAAAAGTAGTTATTTTAGAGTTTTCAATTTTAAACTATTAACAACATTCTGATCTTCAAGTAAATAACTTATAGAACAGAAGTAGTTAATTTAGAGTTTTTAATTTTAAACTATTAACAAAATGCAGATCTTCAAGTAAATAACTTATAGAACAAAAGTAGTTATTTTAGGGTTTTCAATTTTAAACTATTAACAAAATTCTGATCTTCATGTAAATAACTTGTAGAACAGAAGTAGTTAATTTAGAGTTTTTAATTTTAAGCTATTAACAAAATTCTGATCTTCAAGTAAATAACTTAAGGAACTAAAGTATTAGTTAGAAGATTTTGATTTTAAATTGCTACAAAATTCTGTTTTTCAAGTAAATAACTTATAGAACAGAAGTAGTTAATTTAGAGTTTTTAATTTTAAACTATTAACAAAATGCAGATCTTCAAGTAAATAACTTAAAGAACTGAAGTATTAGTTTGAAGATCTCGATTTTAATTTGTCTACAAATTTCTGTTCTTTAAGTAAAAAACTAAAAGAACAAAAGTAGTTAGTTTATAGCTTTAATTTGAAACTATTAACAAAATAGTGATTTTCAAATAAATAACTTATAGACCAGAAGTAGTTAACTTAGAGTTTTTAATTTTAAACTATTATCAAAATGCAGATCTTCAAGTAAATAACTTATAGAACAAAAGTAGTTATTTTAGCGTTTTCAATTTTAAACTATTAACAAAATTCTGATCTTCATGTAAATAACTTAAAGAACTAAAGTATTAGTTTGAAGATCTCGATTTTAATTTGTCTACAAATTTCTGTTCTTTAAGTAAAAAACTAAAAGAACAAAAGTAGTTAGTTTATAGCTTTAATTTGAAACTATTAACAAAATAGTGATTTTCAAATAAATAACTTATAGACCAGAAGTAGTTAACTTAGAGTTTTTAATTTTAAACTATTATCAAAATGCAGATCTTCAAGTAAATAACTTATAGAACAAAAGTAGTTATTTTAGGGTTTTCAATTTTAAACTATTAACAAAATTCTGATCTTCATGTAAATAACTTATAGAACAGAAGTAGTTAATTTAGAGTTTTTAATTTTAAGCTATTAACAAAATTCTGATCTTCAAGTAAATAACTTAAGGAACTAAAGTATTAGTTAGAAGATTTTGATTTTAAATTGCTACAAAATTCTGTTTTTCAAGTAAATAACTTATAGAACAGAAGTAGTTAATTTAGAGTTTTTAATTTTAAACTAATAACAAAATGCAGATCTTCAAGTAAATAACTTATAGAACAAAAGTAATTATTTTAGGGTTTTCAATTTTAAACTATTAACAATATTCTGATCTTCAAGTAAATAACTTATAGAACAGAAGTGGTTAATTTAGAGTTTTTAATTTTAAACTATTAACAAAATGCAGAACTTCAAGTAAATAACTTATAGAACAAAAATAGTTATTTTAGGGTTTTCAATTTTAAACTATTAGCAAAATTCTAATCTTCAAGTAAATAACCTAAAGAACTAAAGTATTAGAAGATTTTGATTTTACATTGCTACAAAATTCTGTTCTTCAAGTAAATAACTTATAAAACAAAAGTAGTTATTTTAGAGTTTTCAATTTTAAACTATTAACAGTATTCTGATCTTCAAGTAAATAACTTATAGAACAGAAGTAGTTAATTTAGAGTTTTTAATTTTAAACTATTAACAAAATGCAGATCTTCAAGTAAATAACTTATAGAACAAAAGTAGTTATTTTAGGGTTTTCAATTTTAAACTATTAACAAAATTCTGATCTTCATGTAAATAACTTATTGAACAGAAGTAGTTAATTTAGAGTTTTTAATTTTAAACTATTAACAAAATGCAGATCTTCAAGTAAATAACTTATAGAACAAAAGTAGTTATTTTAGGGTTTTCAATTTTAAACTATTAACAAAATTCTGATCTTCATGTAAATAATTTATAGAACAGAAGTAGTTAATTTAGAGTTTTTAATTTTAAACTATTAACAAAATTCTGATCTTTAAGTAAATAACTTAAAGAACTAAAGTATTAGTTTGAAGATCTCGATTTTAAATTGCTACAAATTTCTGTTCTTTAAGTAAAAAACTAAAAGAACAAAAGTAGTTAGTTTATAGCTTTATAATTTGAAACTATTAAAAAAATAGTGATTTTCAAATAAATAACTTATAGACCAGAAGTAGTTAACTTAGAGTTTTTAATTTTAAACTATTAACAAAATGCTGATCTTCAAGTAAATAACTTATAGAACAGAAGTAGTTAATTTAGAGTTTTTAATTTTAAACTAATAACAAAATGCAGATCTTCAAGTAAATAACTTATAGAACAAAAGTAGTTATTTTAGGGTTTTCAATTTTAAACTATTAACAAAATTCTGATCTTCATGTAAATAACTTATAGAACAGAAGTAGTTAATTTAGAGTTTTTAATTTTAAACTATTAACAAAATGCAGATCTTCAAGTAAATAACTTATAGAACAAAAGTAGTTATTTTAGGGTTTTCAATTTTAAACTATTAACAAAATTCTGATCTTCATGTAAATAACTTATAGAACAGAAGTAGTTAATTTAGAGTTTTTAATTTTAAACTATTAACAAAATGCAGATCTTCAAGTAAATAACTTATAGAACAAAAGTAGTTATTTTAGAGTTTTCAATTTTAAACTATTAACAACATTCTGATCTTCAAGTAAATAACTTATAGAACAGAAGTAGTTAATTTAGAGTTTTTAATTTTAAACTATTAACAAAATGCAGATCTTCAAGTAAATAACTTAAAGAACTAAAGTATTAGTTTGAAGATCTCGATTTTAATTTGTCTACAAATTTCTGTTCTTTAAGTAAAAAACTAAAAGAACAAAAGTAGTTAGTTTATAGCCTTAATTTGAAACTATTAACAAAATAGTGATTTTCAAATAAATAACTTATAGACCAGAAGTAGTTAACTTAGAGTTTTTAATTTTAAACTATTATCAAAATGCAGATCTTCAAGTAAATAACTTATAGAACAAAAGTAGTTATTTTAGCGTTTTCAATTTTAAACTATTAACAAAATTCTGATCTTCATGTAAATAACTTATAGAACAGAAGTAGTTAATTTAGAGTTTTTAATTTTAAACTATTAACAAAATGCAGATCTTCAAGTAAATAACTTATAGAACAAAAGTAGTTATTTTAGGGTTTTCAATTTTAAACTATTAACAAAATTCTGATCTTCATGTAAATAACTTATAGAACAGAAGTAGTTAATTTAGAGTTTTTAATTTTAAACTATTAACAAAATGCAGATCTTCAAGTAAATAACTTATAGAACAAAAGTAGTTATTTTAGAGTTTTCAATTTTAAACTATTAACAACATTCTGATCTTCAAGTAAATAACTTATAGAACAGAAGTAGTTAATTTAGAGTTTTTAATTTTAAACTATTAACAAAATGCAGATCTTCAAGTAAATAACTTAAAGAACTAAAGTATTAGTTTGAAGATCTCTATTTTAATTTGTCTACAAATTTCTGTTCTATAAGTAAAAAACTAAAAGAACAAAAGTAGTTAGTTTATAGCTTTAATTTGAAACTATTAACAAAATAGTGATTTTCAAATAAATAACTTATAGACCAGAAGTAGTTAACTTAGAGTTTTTAATTTTAAACTATTATCAAAATGCTGAATTTCAAGTAAATAACTTATAGAACAAAAGTAGTTATTTTAGGGTTTTCAATTTTAAACTATTAACAAAATTCTGATCTTCATGTAAATAACTTATAGAACAGAAGTAGTTAATTTAGAGTTTTTAATTTTAAGCTATTAACAAAATTCTGATCTTCAAGTAAATAACTTAAGGAACTAAAGTATTAGTTAGAAGATTTTGATTTTAAATTGCTACAAAATTCTGTTTTTCAAGTAAATAACTTATAGAACAGAAGTAGTTAATTTAGAGTTTTTAATTTTAAACTATTAACAAAATGCAGATCTTCAAGTAAATAACTTAAAGAACTAAAGTATTAGTTTGAAGATCTCGATTTTAATTTGTCTACAAATTTCTGTTCTTTAAGTAAAAAACTAAAAGAACAAAAGTAGTTAGTTTATAGCTTTAATTTGAAACTATTAACAAAATAGTGATTTTCAAATAAATAACTTATAGACCAGAAGTAGTTAACTTAGAGTTTTTAATTTTAAACTATTATCAAAATGCAGATCTTCAAGTAAATAACTTATAGAACAAAAGTAGTTATTTTAGCGTTTTCAATTTTAAACTATTAACAAAATGCAGATCTTCAAGTAAATAACTTATAGAACAAAAGTAGTTATTTTAGGGTTTTCAATTTTAAACTATTAACAAAATTCTGATCTTCATGTAAATAACTTATAGAACAGAAGTAGTTAATTTAGAGTTTTTAATTTTAAACTATTAACAAAATGCAGATCTTCAAGTAAATAACTTATAGAACAAAAGTAGTTATTTTAGAGTTTTCAATTTCAAACTATTAACAACATTCTGATCTTCAAGTAAATAACTTATAGAACAGAAGTAGTTAATTTAGAGTTTTTAATTTTAAACTATTAACAAAATGCAGATCTTCAAGTAAATAACTTAAAGAACTAAAGTATTAGTTTGAAGATCTCGATTTTAATTTGTCTACAAATTTCTGTTCTATAAGTAAAAAACTAAAAGAACAAAAGTAGTTAGTTTATAGCTTTAATTTGAAACTATTAACAAAATAGTGATTTTCAAATAAATAACTTATAGACCAGAAGTAGTTAACTTAGAGTTTTTAATTTTAAACTATTATCAAAATGCTGAATTTCAAGTAAATAACTTATAGAACAGAAGTAGTTAATTTAGAGTTTTTAATTTTAAACTAATAACAAAATGCAGATCTTCAAGTAAATAACTTATAGAACAAAAGTAATTATTTTAGGGTTTTCAATTTTAAACTATTAACAATATTCTGATCTTCAAGTAAATAACTTATAGAACAGAAGTGGTTAATTTAGAGTTTGTAATTTTAAACTTTTAACAAAATGCAGAACTTCAAGTAAATAACTTATAGAACAAAAATAGTTATTTTAGGGTTTTCAATTTTAAACTATTAGCAAAATTCTAATCTTCAAGTAAATAACCTAAAGAACTAAAGTATTAGTTAGAAGATTTTGATTTTACATTGCTACAAAATTCTGTTCTTCAAGTAAATAACTTATAAAACAAAAGTAGTTATTTTAGAGTTTTCAATTTTAAACTATTAACAGTATTCTGATCTTCAAGTAAATAACTTATAGAACAGAAGTAGTTAATTTAGAGTTTTTAATTTTAAACTATTAACAAAATGCAGATCTTCAAGTAAATAACTTATAGAACAAAAGTAGTTATTTTAGGGTTTTCAATTTTAAACTATTAACAAAATTCTGATCTTCATGTAAATAACTTATTAAACAGAAGTAGTTAATTTAGAGTTTTTAATTTTAAACTATTAACAAAATGCAGATCATCAAGTAAATAACTTATAGAACAAAAGTAGTTATTTTAGGGTTTTCAATTTTAAACTATTAACAAAATTCTGATCTTCATGTAAATAATTTATAGAACAGAAGTAGTTAATTTAGAGTTTTTAATTTTAAGCTATTAACAAAATTCTGATCTTCAAGTAAATAACTTAAGGAACTAAAGTATTAGTTAGAAGATTTTGATTTCAAATTGCTACAAAATTCTGTTCTTCAAGTAAATAACTTATAGAACAAAAGCAGTTATTTTAGAGTTTGAAATTTTAAACTATTAACTATATTCTGATCTTCAAGTAAATAACTTATAGAACAGAAGTAGTTAATTTAGAGTTTTTAATTTTAAACTATTAACAAAATGCAGATCTTCAAGTAAATAACTTATAGAACAAAAATAGTTATTTTAGGGTTTTCAATTTTAAACTATTAACAAAATTCTGATCTTTAAGTAAATAACTTATAGAACAGAAGTAGTTAATTTAGAGTTTTTAATTTTAAACTATTAACAAAATGCAGATCTTCAAGTAAATAACTTAAAGAACTAAAGTATTAGTTTGAAGATCTCGATTTTAATTTGTCTACAAATTTCTGTTCTTTAAGTAAAAAACAAAAAGAACAAAAGTAGTTAGTTTATAGCTTTAATTTGAAACTATTAACAAAATAGTGATTTTCAAATAAATAACTTATAGACCAGAAGTAGTTAACTTAGAGTTTTTAATTTTAAACTATTATCAAAATGCAGATCTTCAAGTAAATAAATTATAGAACAAAAGTAGTTATTTTAGGGTTTTCAATTTTAAACTATTAACAAAATTCTGATCTTCATGTAAATAACTTATAGAACAGAAGTAGTTAATTTAGAGTTTTTAATTTTAAACTATTAACAAAATGCAGATCTTCAAGTAAATAACTTATAGAACAAAAGTAGTTATTTTAGGGTTTTCAATTTTAAACTATTAACAAAATTCTGATCTTCATGTAAATAACTTATAGAACAGAAGTAGTTAATTTAGAGTTTTTAATTTTAAACTATTAACAAAATGCAGATCTTCAAGTAAATAACTTATAGAACAAAAGTAGTTATTTTAGAGTTTTCAATTTTAAACTATTAACAACATTCTGATCTTCAAGTAAATAACTTATAGAACAGAAGTAGTTAATTTAGAGTTTTTAATTTTAAACTATTAACAAAATGCAGATCTTCAAGTAAATAACTTAAAGAACTAAAGTATTAGTTTGAAGATCTCGATTTTAATTTGTCTACAAATTTCTGTTCTTTAAGTAAAAAACTAAAAGAACAAAAGTAGTTAGTTTATTTATTTTTTTTTTTTTTATAGTTAAATGATTTAAATATACAATATAATTTACCTAATGAAAGTTAGTTATAAATACAAATTTAACAAAATATTAAACACTTTATAACATTAAAGATTAATTGTAGCCGAGAGGCAAAGCTGCTCCATCGTCAAAACCTAGTAATTCTTCACTAGGTCTCCATTTCATTCTAGCGCCTCGTATGCACATACTAGATGCACGTATAATGGCAAACGCTAATCGCGCCCTTAGTTAAGTAGTTAGTTTATAGCTTTAATTTGAAACTATTAACAAAATAGTGATTTTCAAATAAATAACTTATAGACCAGAAGTAGTTAACTTAGAGTTTTTAATTTTAAACTATTATCAAAATGCTGAATTTCAAGTAAATAACTTATAGAACAGAAGTAGTTAATTTAGAGTTTTTAATTTTAAACTAATAACAAAATGCAGATCTTCAAGTAAATAACTTATAGAACAAAAGTAATTATTTTAGGGTTTTCAATTTTAAACTATTAACAATATTCTGATCTTCAAGTAAATAACTTATAAAACAGAAGTGGTTAATTTAGAGTTTTTAATTTTAAACTATTAACAAAATGCAGAACTTCAAGTAAATAACTTATAGAACAAAAATAGTTATTTTAGGGTTTTCAATTTTAAACTATTAGCAAAATTCTAATCTTCAAGTAAATAACTTAAAGAACTAAAGTATTAGTTAGAAGATTTTGATTTTACATTGCTACAAAATTCTGTTCTTCAAGTAAATAACTTATAAAACAAAAGTAGTTATTTTAGAGTTTTCAATTTTAAACTATTAACAGTATTCTGATCTTCAAGTAAATAACTTATAGAACAGAAGTAGTTAATTTAGAGTTTTTAATTTTAAACTATTAACAAAATGCAGATCTTCAAGTAAATAACTTATAGAACAAAAGTAGTTATTTTAGGGTTTTCAATTTTAAACTATTAACAAAATTCTGATCTTCATGTAAATAACTTATTGAACAGAAGTAGTTAATTTAGAGTTTTTAATTTTAAACTATTAACAAAATCCAGATCTTCAAGTAAATAACTTATAGAACAAAAATAGTAATTTTAGGGTTTTCAATTTTAAACTATTAACAAAATTCTGATCTACAAGTAAATAACTTAAAGAACTAAAGTATTAATTTGAAGACTTCGATTTTAAATTGTCTACAAATTTCTGTTCTTTAAGTAAATAACTAAAAGAACAAAAGTAGTTAGATTATAGCTTTAATTTTAAACTATTAACAAAATGCAGATCTTCAAGTAAATAACTTATAGAACAAAAGTAGTTATTTTAGGGTTTTCAATTTTAAACTATTAGCAAAATTCTGATCTTCATGTAAATAACTTAAAGAACTAAAGTATTAGTTAGAAGATTTTGATTTTACATTGCTACAAAATTCTGTTCTTCAAGTAAATAACTTATAGAACAAAAGTAGTTATTTTAGAGTTTTCAATTTTGAACTATTAACAGTATTCTGATCTTCAAGTAATTAACTTATAGAACAGAAGTAGTTAATTTAGAGTTTTTAATTTTAAACTATTAACAAAATGCAGATCTTTAAGTAAATAACTTATAGAACAAAAGCAGTTATTTTAGGGTTTTCAATTTTAAACTATTAACAAAATTCTGATCTTCATGTAAATAACTTATAGAACAGAAGTAGTTAATTTATTAATTAGTTAATTAAGTAAATAACTTAAGGAACTAAAGTATTAGTTAGAAGATTTTGATTTTAAATTGCTACAAAATTCTGTTCTTCAAGTAAATAACTTATATAAATATAATATCAGTAATGAGCTAAGTTAACAATAAATCAAACAATAAATAAATAAATATTAGTTTGAGTTATTGTTAACTTAGCTCATTACTGATATTATATTTATATAAATTTTCAAGAGCTAATAATTCTAATTATTTATTAAATAACTTATAGAACAAAAGTAGTTATTTTAGAGTTTTCAATTTTAAACTATTAACAAAATTCTGATCTTCAAGTAAATAACTTAAAGAACTAAAGTATTAGTTTGAAGATCTCGATTTTAAATTGTCTACAAATTTCTGTTCTTTAATTAAAAAACTAAAAGAACAAAAGTAGTTAGTTTATAGCTTTAATTTGAAACTATTAACAAAATAGTGATTTTCAAATAAATAACTTATAGACCAGAAGTAGTTAACTTAGAGTTTTTAATTTTAAACTATTATCAAAATGCTGAATTTCAAGTAAATAACTTATAGAACAGAAGTAGTTAATTTAGAGTTTTTAATTTTAAACTAATAACAAAATGCAGATCTTCAAGTAAATAACTTATAGAACAAAAGTAATTATTTTAGGGTTTTCAATTTTAAACTATTAACAATATTCTGATCTTCAAGTAAATAACTTATAGAACAGAAGTAGTTAATTTAGAGTTTTTAATTTTAAACTATTAACAAAATGCAGATCTTCAAGTAAATAACTTATAGAACAAAAGTAGTTATTTTAGGGTTTTCAATTTTAAACTATTAACAAAATTCTGATCTTCATGTAAATAATTTATAGAACAGAAGTAGTTAATTTAGAGTTTTTAATTTTAAACTATTAACAAAATTCTGATCTTTAAGTAAATAACTTAAAGAACTAAAGTATTAGTTTGAAGATCTCGATTTTAAATTGCTACAAATTTCTGTTCTTTAAGTAAAAAACTAAAAGAACAAAAGTAGTTAGTTTATAGCTTTATAATTTGAAACTATTAAAAAAATAGTGATTTTCAAATAAATAACTTATAGACCAGAAGTAGTTAACTTAGAGTTTTTAATTTTAAACTATTAACAAAATGCTGATCTTCAAGTAAATAACTTATAGAACAGAAGTAGTTAATTTAGAGTTTTTAATTTTAAACTAATAACAAAATGCAGATCTTCAAGTAAATAACTTATAGAACAAAAGTAGTTATTTTAGGGTTTTCAATTTTAAACTATTAACAAAATTCTGATCTTCATGTAAATAACTTATAGAACAGAAGTAGTTAATTTAGAGTTTTTAATTTTAAACTATTAACAAAATGCAGATCTTCAAGTAAATAACTTATAGAACAAAAGTAGTTATTTTAGGGTTTTCAATTTTAAACTATTAACAAAATTCTGATCTTCATGTAAATAACTTATAGAACAGAAGTAGTTAATTTAGAGTTTTTAATTTTAAACTATTAACAAAATGCAGATCTTCAAGTAAATAACTTATAGAACAAAAGTAGTTATTTTAGAGTTTTCAATTTTAAACTATTAACAACATTCTGATCTTCAAGTAAATAACTTATAGAACAGAAGTAGTTAATTTAGAGTTTTTAATTTTAAACTATTAACAAAATGCAGATCTTCAAGTAAATAACTTAAAGAACTAAAGTATTAGTTTGAAGATCTCGATTTTAATTTGTCTACAAATTTCTGTTCTTTAAGTAAAAAACTAAAAGAACAAAAGTAGTTAGTTTATAGCCTTAATTTGAAACTATTAACAAAATAGTGATTTTCAAATAAATAACTTATAGACCAGAAGTAGTTAACTTAGAGTTTTTAATTTTAAACTATTATCAAAATGCAGATCTTCAAGTAAATAACTTATAGAACAAAAGTAGTTATTTTAGCGTTTTCAATTTTAAACTATTAACAAAATTCTGATCTTCATGTAAATAACTTATAGAACAGAAATAGTTAATTTAGAGTTTTTAATTTTAAACTATTAACAAAATGCAGATCTTCAAGTAAATAACTTATAGAACAAAAGTAGTTATTTTAGGGTTTTCAATTTTAAACTATTAACAAAATTCTGATCTTCATGTAAATAACTTATAGAACAGAAGTAGTTAATTTAGAGTTTTTAATTTTAAACTATTAACAAAATGCAGATCTTCAAGTAAATAACTTATAGAACAAAAGTAGTTATTTTAGAGTTTTCAATTTTAAACTATTAACAACATTCTGATCTTCAAGTAAATAACTTATAGAACAGAAGTAGTTAATTTAGAGTTTTTAATTTTAAACTATTAACAAAATGCAGATCTTCAAGTAAATAACTTAAAGAACTAAAGTATTAGTTTGAAGATCTCTATTTTAATTTGTCTACAAATTTCTGTTCTATAAGTAAAAAACTAAAAGAACAAAAGTAGTTAGTTTATAGCTTTAATTTGAAACTATTAACAAAATAGTGATTTTCAAATAAATAACTTATAGACCAGAAGTAGTTAACTTAGAGTTTTTAATTTTAAACTATTATCAAAATGCTGAATTTCAAGTAAATAACTTATAGAACAAAAGTAGTTATTTTAGGGTTTTCAATTTTAAACTATTAACAAAATTCTAATCTTCATGTAAATAACTTATAGAACAGAAGTAGTTAATTTAGAGTTTTTAATTTTAAGCTATTAACAAAATTCTGATCTTCAAGTAAATAACTTAAGGAACTAAAGTATTAGTTAGAAGATTTTGATTTTAAATTGCTACAAAATTCTGTTTTTCAAGTAAATAACTTATAGAACAGAAGTAGTTAATTTAGAGTTTTTAATTTTAAACTATTAACAAAATGCAGATCTTCAAGTAAATAACTTAAAGAACTAAAGTATTAGTTTGAAGATCTCGATTTTAATTTGTCTACAAATTTCTGTTCTTTAAGTAAAAAACTAAAAGAACAAAAGTAGTTAGTTTATAGCTTTAATTTGAAACTATTAACAAAATAGTGATTTTCAAATAAATAACTTATAGACCAGAAGTAGTTAACTTAGAGTTTTTAATTTTAAACTATTATCAAAATGCAGATCTTCAAGTAAATAACTTATAGAACAAAAGTAGTTATTTTAGCGTTTTCAATTTTAAACTATTAACAAAATGCAGATCTTCAAGTAAATAACTTATAGAACAAAAGTAGTTATTTTAGGGTTTTCAATTTTAAACTATTAACAAAATTCTGATCTTCATGTAAATAACTTATAGAACAGAAGTAGTTAATTTAGAGTTTTTAATTTTAAACTATTAACAAAATGCAGATCTTCAAGTAAATAACTTATAGAACAAAAGTAGTTATTTTAGAGTTTTCAATTTCAAACTATTAACAACATTCTGATCTTCAAGTAAATAACTTATAGAACAGAAGTAGTTAATTTAGAGTTTTTAATTTTAAACTATTAACAAAATGCAGATCTTCAAGTAAATAACTTAAAGAACTAAAGTATTAGTTTGAAGATCTCGATTTTAATTTGTCTACAAATTTCTGTTCTATAAGTAAAAAACTAAAAGAACAAAAGTAGTTAGTTTATAGCTTTAATTTGAAACTATTAACAAAATAGTGATTTTCAAATAAATAACTTATAGACCAGAAGTAGTTAACTTAGAGTTTTTAATTTTAAACTATTATCAAAATGCTGAATTTCAAGTAAATAACTTATAGAACAGAAGTAGTTAATTTAGAGTTTTTAATTTTAAACTAATAACAAAATGCAGATCTTCAAGTAAATAACTTATAGAACAAAAGTAATTATTTTAGGGTTTTCAATTTTAAACTATTAACAATATTCTGATCTTCAAGTAAATAACTTATAGAACAGAAGTGGTTAATTTAGAGTTTGTAATTTTAAACTTTTAACAAAATGCAGAACTTCAAGTAAATAACTTATAGAACAAAAATAGTTATTTTAGGGTTTTCAATTTTAAACTATTAGCAAAATTCTAATCTTCAAGTAAATAACCTAAAGAACTAAAGTATTAGTTAGAAGATTTTGATTTTACATTGCTACAAAATTCTGTTCTTCAAGTAAATAACTTATAAAACAAAAGTAGTTATTTTAGAGTTTTCAATTTTAAACTATTAACAGTATTCTGATCTTCAAGTAAATAACTTATAGAACAGAAGTAGTTAATTTAGAGTTTTTAATTTTAAACTATTAACAAAATGCAGATCTTCAAGTAAATAACTTATAGAACAAAAGTAGTTATTTTAGGGTTTTCAATTTTAAACTATTAACAAAATTCTGATCTTCATGTAAATAACTTATTAAACAGAAGTAGTTAATTTAGAGTTTTTAATTTTAAACTATTAACAAAATGCAGATCATCAAGTAAATAACTTATAGAACAAAAGTAGTTATTTTAGGGTTTTCAATTTTAAACTATTAACAAAATTCTGATCTTCATGTAAATAATTTATAGAACAGAAGTAGTTAATTTAGAGTTTTTAATTTTAAGCTATTAACAAAATTCTGATCTTCAAGTAAATAACTTAAGGAACTAAAGTATTAGTTAGAAGATTTTGATTTCAAATTGCTACAAAATTCTGTTCTTCAAGTAAATAACTTATAGAACAAAAGCAGTTATTTTAGAGTTTGAAATTTTAAACTATTAACTATATTCTGATCTTCAAGTAAATAACTTATAGAACAGAAGTAGTTAATTTAGAGTTTTTAATTTTAAACTATTAACAAAATGCAGATCTTCAAGTAAATAACTTATAGAACAAAAATAGTTATTTTAGGGTTTTCAATTTTAAACTATTAACAAAATTCTGATCTTTAAGTAAATAACTTATAGAACAGAAGTAGTTAATTTAGAGTTTTTAATTTTAAACTATTAACAAAATGCAGATCTTCAAGTAAATAACTTAAAGAACTAAAGTATTAGTTTGAAGATCTCGATTTTAATTTGTCTACAAATTTCTGTTCTTTAAGTAAAAAACAAAAAGAACAAAAGTAGTTAGTTTATAGCTTTAATTTGAAACTATTAACAAAATAGTGATTTTCAAATAAATAACTTATAGACCAGAAGTAGTTAACTTAGAGTTTTTAATTTTAAACTATTATCAAAATGCAGATCTTCAAGTAAATAAATTATAGAACAAAAGTAGTTATTTTAGGGTTTTCAATTTTAAACTATTAACAAAATTCTGATCTTCATGTAAATAACTTATAGAACAGAAGTAGTTAATTTAGAGTTTTTAATTTTAAACTATTAACAAAATGCAGATCTTCAAGTAAATAACTTATAGAACAAAAGTAGTTATTTTAGGGTTTTCAATTTTAAACTATTAACAAAATTCTGATCTTCATGTAAATAACTTATAGAACAGAAGTAGTTAATTTAGAGTTTTTAATTTTAAACTATTAACAAAATGCAGATCTTCAAGTAAATAACTTATAGAACAAAAGTAGTTATTTTAGAGTTTTCAATTTTAAACTATTAACAACATTCTGATCTTCAAGTAAATAACTTATAGAACAGAAGTAGTTAATTTAGAGTTTTTAATTTTAAACTATTAACAAAATGCAGATCTTCAAGTAAATAACTTAAAGAACTAAAGTATTAGTTTGAAGATCTCGATTTTAATTTGTCTACAAATTTCTGTTCTTTAAGTAAAAAACTAAAAGAACAAAAGTAGTTAGTTTATTTATTTTTTTTTTTTTTATAGTTAAATGATTTAAATATACAATATAATTTACCTAATGAAAGTTAGTTATAAATACAAATTTAACAAAATATTAAACACTTTATAACATTAAAGATTAATTGTAGCCGAGAGGCAAAGCTGCTCCATCGTCAAAACCTAGTAATTCTTCACTAGGTCTCCATTTCATTCTAGCGCCTCGTATGCACATACTAGATGCACGTATAATGGCAAACGCTAATCGCGCCCTTAGTTAAGTAGTTAGTTTATAGCTTTAATTTGAAACTATTAACAAAATAGTGATTTTCAAATAAGTAACTTATAGACCAGAAGTAGTTAACTTAGAGTTTTTAATTTTAAACTATTATCAAAATGCTGAATTTCAAGTAAATAACTTATAGAACAGAAGTAGTTAATTTAGAGTTTTTAATTTTAAACTAATAACAAAATGCAGATCTTCAAGTAAATAACTTATAGAACAAAAGTAATTATTTTAGGGTTTTCAATTTTAAACTATTAACAATATTCTGATCTTCAAGTAAATAACTTATAAAACAGAAGTGGTTAATTTAGAGTTTTTAATTTTAAACTATTAACAAAATGCAGAACTTCAAGTAAATAACTTATAGAACAAAAATAGTTATTTTAGGGTTTTCAATTTTAAACTATTAGCAAAATTCTAATCTTCAAGTAAATAACTTAAAGAACTAAAGTATTAGTTAGAAGATTTTGATTTTACATTGCTACAAAATTCTGTTCTTCAAGTAAATAACTTATAAAACAAAAGTAGTTATTTTAGAGTTTTCAATTTTAAACTATTAACAGTATTCTGATCTTCAAGTAAATAACTTATAGAACAGAAGTAGTTAATTTAGAGTTTTTAATTTTAAACTATTAACAAAATGCAGATCTTCAAGTAAATAACTTATAGAACAAAAGTAGTTATTTTAGGGTTTTCAATTTTAAACTATTAACAAAATTCTGATCTTCATGTAAATAACTTATTGAACAGAAGTAGTTAATTTAGAGTTTTTAATTTTAAACTATTAACAAAATCCAGATCTTCAAGTAAATAACTTATAGAACAAAAATAGTAATTTTAGGGTTTTCAATTTTAAACTATTAACAAAATTCTGATCTACAAGTAAATAACTTAAAGAACTAAAGTATTAATTTGAAGACTTCGATTTTAAATTGTCTACAAATTTCTGTTCTTTAAGTAAATAACTAAAAGAACAAAAGTAGTTAGATTATAGCTTTAATTTTAAACTATTAACAAAATGCAGATCTTCAAGTAAATAACTTATAGAACAAAAGTAGTTATTTTAGGGTTTTCAATTTTAAACTATTAGCAAAATTCTGATCTTCATGTAAATAACTTAAAGAACTAAAGTATTAGTTAGAAGATTTTGATTTTACATTGCTACAAAATTCTGTTCTTCAAGTAAATAACTTATAGAACAAAAGTAGTTATTTTAGAGTTTTCAATTTTGAACTATTAACAGTATTCTGATCTTCAAGTAATTAACTTATAGAACAGAAGTAGTTAATTTAGAGTTTTTAATTTTAAACTATTAACAAAATGCAGATCTTTAAGTAAATAACTTATAGAACAAAAGCAGTTATTTTAGGGTTTTCAATTTTAAACTATTAACAAAATTCTGATCTTCATGTAAATAACTTATAGAACAGAAGTAGTTAATTTATTAATTAGTTAATTAAGTAAATAACTTAAGGAACTAAAGTATTAGTTAGAAGATTTTGATTTTAAATTGCTACAAAATTCTGTTCTTCAAGTAAATAACTTATATAAATATAATATCAGTAATGAGCTAAGTTAACAATAAATCAAACAATAAATAAATAAATATTAGTTTGAGTTATTGTTAACTTAGCTCATTACTGATATTATATTTATATAAATTTTCAAGAGCTAATAATTCTAATTATTTATTAAATAACTTATAGAACAAAAGTAGTTATTTTAGAGTTTTCAATTTTAAACTATTAACAAAATTCTGATCTTCAAGTAAATAACTTAAAGAACTAAAGTATTAGTTTGAAGATCTCGATTTTAAATTGTCTACAAATTTCTGTTCTTTAATTAAAAAACTAAAAGAACAAAAGTAGTTAGTTTATAGCTTTAATTTGAAACTATTAACAAAATAGTGATTTTCAAATAAATAACTTATAGACCAGAAGTAGTTAACTTAGAGTTTTTAATTTTAAACTATTAACAAAATGCTGATTTTCAAGTAAATAACTTATAGAACAGAAGTAGTTAATTTAGAGTTTTTAATTTTAAACTAATAACAAAATGCAGATCTTCAAGTAAATAACTTATAGAACAAAAGTAATTATTTTAGGGTTTTCAATTTTAAACTATTAACAATATTCTGATCTTCAAGTAAATAACTTATAGAACAGAAGTGGTTAATTTAGAGTTTTTAATTTTAAACTATTAACAAAATGCAGATCTTCAAGTAAATAACTTATTGAACAAAAATAGTTATTTTAGGGTTTTCAATTTTAAACTATTAACAAAATTCTGATCTTCAAGTAAATAACTTAAAGAACTAAAGTATTAGTTTGAAGATCTCGATTTTAAATTGTCTACAAATTTCTGTTCTTTAAGTAAAAAACTAAAAGAACAAAAGTAGTTAGTTTATAGCTTTAATTTGAAACTATTAACAAAATAGTGATTTTCAAATAAATAACTTATAGAACAGAAGTAGTTAATTTAGAGTTTTTAATGTTAAACTATTAACAAAATGCAAATCTTCAAGTAAATATAGAACAGATTCTGATATAGAACAGATTCTGGTCTTCAAGTAAATAACTTAAAGAACTAAAGTATTAGTTAGAAGATTTTGATTTTACATTGCTACAAAATTCTGTTCTTCAAGTAAATAACTTATAGAACAAAAGTAGTTATTTTAGAGTTTTCAATTTTGAACTATTAACAGTATTCTGATCTTCAAGTAATTAACTTATAGAACAGAAGTAGTTAATTTAGAGTTTTTAATTTTAAACTATTAACAAAATGCAGATCTTTAAGTAAATATCTTATAGAACAAAAGTAGTTATTTTAGGGTTTTCAATTTTAAACTATTAACAAAATTCTGATCTTCATGTAAATAACTTATAGAACAGGAGTAGTTAATTTAGAGTTTTTAATTTTAAACTATTAACAAAATGCAGATCTTCAAGTAAATAACTTATAGAACAAAAGTAGTTATTTTAGGGTTTTCAATTTTAAACTATTAACAAAATTCTGATCTTCATGTAAATAACTTATAGAACAGAAGTAGTTAATTTAGAGTTTTTAATTTTAAGCTATTAACAAAATTCTGATCTTCAAGTAAATAACTTAAGGAACTAAAGTATTAGTTAGAAGATTTTGATTTTAAATTGCTACAAAATTCTGTTTTTCAAGTAAATAACTTATAGAACAGAAGTAGTTAATTTAGAGTTTTTAATTTTAAACTATTAACAAAATGCAGATCTTCAAGTAAATAACTTAAAGAACTAAAGTATTAGTTTGAAGATCTCGATTTTAATTTGTCTACAAATTTCTGTTCTTTAAGTAAAAAACTAAAAGAACAAAAGTAGTTAGTTTATAGCTTTAATTTGAAACTATTAACAAAATAGTGATTTTCAAATAAATAACTTATAGACCAGAAGTAGTTAACTTAGAGTTTTTAATTTTAAACTATTATCAAAATGCAGATCTTCAAGTAAATAACTTATAGAACAAAAGTAGTTATTTTAGCGTTTTCAATTTTAAACTATTAACAAAATTCTGATCTTCATGTAAATAACTTATAGAACAGAAGTAGTTAATTTAGAGTTTTTAATTTTAAACTATTAACAAAATGCAGATCTTCAAGTAAATAACTTATAGAACAAAAGTAGTTATTTTAGGGTTTTCAATTTTAAACTATTAACAAAATTCTGATCTTCATGTAAATAACTTATAGAACAGAAGTAGTTAATTTAGAGTTTTTAATTTTAAACTATTAACAAAATGCAGATCTTCAAGTAAATAACTTATAGAACAAAAGTAGTTATTTTAGAGTTTTCAATTTTAAACTATTAACAACATTCTGATCTTCAAGTAAATAACTTATAGAACAGAAGTAGTTAATTTAGAGTTTTTAATTTTAAACCCCAGACAGCACATAAACAACCAATGGACGTCCATTGAACATAGATTACTGGACATTAAAACGTCCACTGGACATCGAGATGGCACACAAATGGACGAATATCCGACGTCCATTTCTGGACGTCCATTGAACGTTATATAATGGACATCCATTGAACGTCGACTACTGGCCATTGAAATGTCCACAAGACGTCGAGATGGCACACAAATGGACGAATATCGGACGTCCATTTCTGGACGTCCATTGAACGTTATACAATGGACATACATTGAACGTTGACTACTGGCGATTGAAATGTCCAAAAGACGTCGAGATGGCACTCAAATGGACGAATATCGGACGTCCATTTCTGGACGTCCATTGAACGATATACAATGGACATACGTTGAACGTTAACTACTGGCGATTAAAATGTCCAAAAGACGTCGAGATGGCACACAAATGGTCGAATATCGGACGTCCACTTCTGGACGTCCATTGAACGTTATACAATGGACATCCATTGAACGTCGGCTACTGGCCATTGAAATGTCCAAAAGACGTCGAGATGGCACACAAATGGACGAATATCGGACGTCCATTTCTGGACGTCCATTGAACATTGCCAACTGGCCATTGAAATGTCCAAAAGACGTCGAGATGGCACACAAATGGACGAATATCGGACGTCCATTGAACGTTATACAATCGACATCCATTGAACGTTGACTACTGGACATTAAAATGTGCAAATTAGGTCGAGATGGCACACGCATGGACGAATATCGGACGTCCATTTCTGGACGTCCATTGAACGTTATGCAATGGACATTCATTGAACGTTGACTACTGGACATTGAAATGTCCAAAATATGTCGAAATGGCACACGCATGGACGAATATCGAACGTCCATAGCTGGGCATTCAATGAACGTAGTACAATGGACGTCTATTGAACGTGGAAAAAACGAAATTGGAGGTAGGCAAATACAAATATTTTTTAAATATCAATGTTTAATCAAAAAAAGTAAACAAAAACAACTATAAATTTCAATTTAAGAAACTAAAGAAAAACAAAAAACTAGTTCTTTCGTTCTTTTGATCGCTTGAGCCACTTCATTATACTTTTTTCTAATTCGCTTTCTGTTGCTTGTTTGAAAGCAATGAGTCCGGCTTCTAAAAAAAATTGCTTTTGTACTTTATTTAAACCCAAAAATAAGTATACTAACGTTTTATAACCTTATTCATTTTTAGCGAAATAAACGGCTTCTTCCCCTTCTTTCCGAAGTAACTAAATTCGGAAGCCATTTTGTTGGTTAAGAGTTTTTCGGCAACTCGAGCAACAAAATTGTACGTCGTAGTGCCCCCCACGCGCGACAATTCCTTTACCTATAAACGATAAAATTAACAAACTAATTTTAAACTAGACTTGTAGTGCTTACCATTTTATTAACCTCCTCCTCTGAGTTTAATAAAATCTCTAAATCCTCCAAAGAAGTAGTATTAGTAATTGGAAGATTACATTTTGTGAAAATTGATTCCACTTCTTCGGGAAAATAAGTATGTTCTTTATTTTCGATTGCTTCCAGTCGTACGTTGATGTTGCTTACATCCCGTTGATGTTGCTTACAAGCCCGTTAGTACATTAAGCTTTCTTACTATCGACGTTAAAATGTCTAAAAAAAAAAGATTATAAGTATCAATTTAAAAATATATCAAAATATTAATTAAGTACCTCGATCAGATGACTGATTAATACCATCAGTGTGTGGATTTATACGAGGGGTAACCACGTTACCCGATGATAATAATAGTCAAAAATACGATATCAAAAGTAACGTTTTCTTTAAATTTGTGATTAAAATTGTCAAAAAATCCGATGAAAAAAGTTAATAAAACACGATAAAAAAATTTTAAAAATGCGATGAAAAAGTAAAACTTTACAATCACAAAATGTGAAAAAAAGCCAAATCGAAAAAAATTCTAAAATGCTACAGAAATAGTAAAGAAAAGTACTTACCTTGAGATGTTGCCTTGTTGAAGATTTAAATAAAAATGAACTCTGTAACGTTTTAGGCTACGTTGCTAGTGATTTGTTTGAACCTTTAAAACCTATTATGTTGGTATGGTTTTTTCAAAAAAGCGGTATTTTCAAAAAAACGGTAAACGGCAAGTTTAAAAAAATTTTTCAATATTTTTCAATGTAATCTCCTTGTATCGTAGGTAGATACACTTTTCCCAACGTTTCTGCTGTTTCTTTAACTCCTCCAAAAAATTTTATTTTTGAAATTCTGCAAAATACGCTTCTGTCTCGGCGATAACCTCCTTATTTGAGGTGTATTTTTTTTCTCCAAGCCATGTTTTCATATTGAGGAACTAAAAAGAATCGCAGGGAGCCAGGTTGGTTGGGTGAGTACGGTAGGTGCAGCAAATTTCGCTTAAAGAGGTCCAAACACTACTTCGACCAGGCCCGTAGCCAGGATTTCATTTGGGGGGGGGGGCACTAATAAAAATCTTTCGTAAAAAGTAACATTTTTGGCGTGTCGAAAATGCCCGCCCCTGGCTACGGGCCTGACTTCGACATTGACACACGTATGCGACACCTTTCTCACACATATCTTATCATTTAAAATAATAATTGCCGATCCTTACGACAAGCCTACAGCCTCTTTACCAAGTACTCGATTTCAAATGCTGTGGAGCAGCGGCGAGGGCGGGAATATTTTTAGCTAGTTAAATATTTACAATTCAATCACTAGCAATTCAGTAGTATTTCTTTTAAATTGGCAAAGGCAGTACCTATTGTAAGCACAGGAAGGTGCACAGAAGGTGGGTTACATTTCAGATACCTAAGGGGCTGTTCACAAATTACGTAACGGCCTTGGGGGGGGGATTAACAATTTGTTACGATTTGTTACGGTACATAACGGTTACACAACGCAATTTGTTATGATCTGTTACAATGGGGGGGGGGGGTTAAAAAACGTAAAAAAACTGCATTACGTAATTTGTGAACAGCCCCTAAATACAGAGGGATAATTTCGGTGGGCTGGGTCACATGGTGATGCTACTTGTACAACAATGTGCATTGAAAAATTTTTATATAAATAATCTAAAATTTCTAATTTTTAAAAAGAATTGAAATTTACAAACCGTTCATAGCATTTGTCATTATTTTTATGAGTTTATAATAGTATATTTTAATATTTGTAAAGGAATAAAACGGTAAGTTTTAACACAATAACCACAGTTTGCACTTTAAAGAATTTTATAAAGACAGGTAAATATTCTCGCAGCTGTTAAGGGAAAAACCCTTAATTTCAAAGTTTTCCTTAATCCTTGAAAGAGTGTTTTTAAGTACGCCTTTGTTATGTTTGTCCTTGGCGAGCTATTTTAGAAAAATTAAAAATTTATCCTTCTATAACTTAATTGCACTTGAGAAAAAGAAAGAAATAATGTACTTGCAGTCAAATGCAGTAAATTGCATTAACGGGGCGAAATTGATCACTGCTATATTATCTTCTTTATTTTTGTATTTGTTGACGCTGCAATAAACCGAAAAGTTTTTGCGAGAAATACAAAAATATAGCAAATTAAACATGGGCGTCTATAGGATTTTTTTCAGGTAGGGGCAAAATCAAAAAAAATTTTATTCGAACACAAATTCTACACTAAAAACTTTTAATGTTTTTTATTATTTGCAGAACAGACAAATTTCAAATTCCGTGGTCCTTTGCAAACTCAGTAATAACTTTCTCCACAAAATTTAAAGATTTAAGGCAAAATCCAGAGGGGGGCTGCCCCCCATGGACGCCCACGAAATTAAAGGTGATCGATTTCACCCCGTAATTGATCAATTTAGCTTAATTTTACTACTGTAATAAACAATAATAAGCAAATTACAAGTAAATATCAAAATTACATGTATAATTTGTCAATTTTGCAGTAATAAATATTTTAGATGTTAGAGTGTTATTTTTATCTATTACGTGTTTACTATTTTTATACAATATAGTCAATAAATATATTAACTGAATGTATATTAAATTAAATTATTAAAAAATAATAGATGCAATTTAATTTATTTTTAAAAAGTGATCAAATTTTGATCAAGTTTTAGGGATATTTTGGAATTAATTTGATAACTAACTTATGCTTCATAACCTATAATAAACAATTAAGACATAAATATTACGGGAATGAGCCAGTTCGTTGCAAAGCGATTTCGACGCAAAATTTATTGGTCGCATGGACTATTCGCCCCAAGACTGTTTGTCGCAAAATCAATTCGCCGCAAGGCCGTTTGCACAAAAGTGCAAAAAAAATAAAATATTATTATTATTATTTGTAATTTTAAAAACAACTTGAAAAAGTTAATAAGGAGATTAATGTATACGTACTTTACAATCTCTTCTTTCACAGCGATAGAATCGCGTCTTTTCGTCACTACTTAATCGTTCAAACGTATAAATATATATCCATCATTATGAAATTTTTCTTTACCGCGTTTACTTAATATTGACTTCTCTATTTTATTTTTAATTTATTTTTCAAAGTAAAATTAATCTATTTATATAGAAAAGTATTATACCAGTATTGTATCAATTAAAAAAAAACAAAAGAAAAATATCGCCGTTAATGCGATAATCCGATATGTAATTTTTGCGACCAAAAGGACCTCGGCCGTCCCGCAACGAAGCGGCCGCGACGATAAGTCCTAGACCCTTCATACTAGGGCGACAAACTAATTAGCACAATGTAAATAATCAAAATATTATGTGGATCTATATTGAACATAAATTGGACGTCTAGCGGATGTTTATCTGTGGCCATACAAATAATGTCGATACTTGACGTCCACCGTATATTTGAGTGTGGACGTAAAAAGACAGCCGATAATTGGACGTCTACTGGACGCACACTCCAAGTCGCTAGAATAATTTGCACAATGTAAATATTTAAAATATTATGTGGACCTTGGCTGGACATAAAATGGATGTCCAGCGGATATTTATCTGTGGACATACAAATAATGTCGTTACTTCGACGTCCAGCCGATATTTAAGCGTGGACGTACAAAGGCCGTCTATTATTGGACGTCCACGCGACGCACATACTAGGGCGATAAAATAATTTTTCACAATGTAAATAATCAAAATATTATGTGGATCTACATTGAACATAAATTGGACGTCTAGCGGATGTTTATCTGTGGACATACAAATAATGTCGATACTTGACGTCCACCGTATATTTGAGTATGGACGTAAAAAGACTGTTGATAATTGGACGTCTACTGGACGCACACTCCATGTCGTTAAATAATTAGCACAATGTAAATATTTAAAATATTATGCGAACCTTCGCTGGACATTTAATGGATGTCCTGATTATATTTATCTGTGGACATACGAATAATGTCGATACATGGACGTCCACCGGATATTTGAGTGTGGACGTAAAAAGACTGTCGATAATTGGACGTCCACTAGACGTACACTCCAAGTCGTTAAAATAATTATCACAATGTAAATATTCAAAATATTATGTGGACCTTGGCTGGACATAAATTGGACGTCTAGTGGATGTTTATCTGTGGACATACAAATAATGTCGATACTTGGACGTCCACCGCATATTTAAGTGTCGACGTACATAGGCCGTCTATAATTGGACGTTCACGGGACACACATTCTAAGGCGACAAAATAATTTGCACAAAGAATATAATCAGCATATTTTGTGGATCTTCATTGAACATAAATTGGACGTCTAGTGGATGTTTGTCTGTGGACATACAAATAATGTCGATACTTGGACGTCCATCGTATATTTGAATGTGGACGTAAAAAGACTGTCGATAATTGGAGGCCTACTGGACGCACACTCCAAGTCGCTAAAATAATTTGCACAATGTAAATATTTAAAATATTATGTGGTCCTTGGCTGGACATAAATTGGACGTCTAGCGGATGTTTATCTGTGGACATACAAATAATGTCGATACTTGGACGTCCACCGTATATTTGAGTATGGACGTAAAAAGACTGTCGATTATTGGACGTCTACTGGACGTACACTGCAAGTCGCTAAAATAATTAGCACAATGTAAATACTTAAAATATTATGTGGACTTTGGCTGGACATAAAATGGACGTCTAGAAAATGTTTATCTGCGGACATACAAATAATGTCGATACTTAGACGTCCACGCGACGCGCATACTAGGGCGACAAAATTATTTGCACAAAGAATATAATCAAAATATTATGTGGATCTTCATTGAACATAAATTGGACGTCCAGCGGATATTTAACTGTGGACATACAAATCATGTCGAGACTTGGACGTCCATCGGATATTTAAGCGTCGACGTACAATGGCCGTTGATAATTGGACGTCCACGCAACGCACATACTAGGGCGACAAAATAATTTGCACAAACAATATAATCAAAATATTTCTTGGATCTTCATTGAACATAAATTGGACGTCAAGCGGATATTTAACTGTGGACATACAAATCGTGTCGAGACTTGGACGTCCATCGGATATTTCAGCGTCGACGTACAATGGCCGTTGATAATTGGACGTCCACGCAACGCACATACTAGGGCGACAAAATAATTTGCACAAAGAATATAATCAAAATATTATGTGGATCTTCACTGAACATAAATTGGACGTCCAGCGGATATTTATCTGTGGACATACAAATAATGTCGAGATTTGGACGTCCAGCGGATATTTGAGTGTGGACGTAAAAAGACGGTCGATAATTGGACGTCCACTGGACGCACACTTCAAGTCGTTAAAATAAATAGCATAATGTAAATATTTAAAATATTATGTGGACCTTGACTGGACATAAAATGGATGTCTCTCGAATATTTATGCGCGGACGTACAATGGATATCGATAAATGGACGTCCACTGGACGACCATACAAAGTCTATGGACGTATGGACTTTTCTTGGACTTAAAATGGACGTCCAATGTTCGCCTTGTGCTGTCTGGGACTATTAACAAAATGCAGATCTTCAAGTAAATAACTTAAAGAACTAAAGTATTAGTTTGAAGATCTCGATTTTAATTTGTCTACAAATTTCTGTTCTATAAGTAAAAAACTAAAAGAACAAAAGTAGTTAGTTTATAGCTTTAATTTGAAACTATTAACAAAATAGTGATTTTCAAATAAATAACTTATAGACCAGAAGTAGTTAACTTAGAGTTTTTAATTTTAAACTATTATCAAAATGCTGAATTTCAAGTAAATAACTTATAGAACAGAAGTAGTTAATTTAGAGTTTTTAATTTTAAACTAATAACAAAATGCAGATCTTCAAGTAAATAACTTATAGAACAAAAGTAATTATTTTAGGGTTTTCAATTTTAAACTATTAACAATATTCTGATCTTCAAGTAAATAACTTATAGAACAGAAGTGGTTAATTTAGAGTTTTTAATTTTAAACTATTAACAAAATGCAGAACTTCAAGTAAATAAGTTATAGAACAAAAATAGTTATTTTAGGGTTTTCAATTTTAAACTATTAGCAAAATTCTAATCTTCAAGTAAATAACTTAAAGAACTAAAGTATTAGTTAGAAGATTTTGATTTTACATTGCTACAAAATTCTGTTCTTCAAGTAAATAACTTATAAAACAAAAGTAGTTATTTTAGAGTTTTCAATTTTAAACTATTAACAGTATTCTGATCTTCAAGTAAATAACTTATAGAACAGAAGTAGTTAATTTAGAGTTTTTAATTTTAAACTATTAACAAAATGCAGATCTTCAAGTAAATAACTTATAGAACAAAAGTAGTTATTTTAGGGTTTTCAATTTTAAACTAATAACAAAATTCTGATCTTCATGTAAATAACTTATTGAACAGAATTAGTTAATTTAGAGTTTTTAATTTTAAACTATTAACAAAATGCAGATCTTCAAGTAAATAACTTATAGAACAAAAGTAGTTATTTTAGGGTTTTCAATTTTAAACTATTAACAAAATTCTGATCTTCATGTAAATAATTTATAGAACAGAAGTAGTTAATTTAGAGTTTTTAATTTTAAGCTATTAACAAAATTCTGATCTTCAAGTAAATAACTTAAGGAACTAAAGTATTAGTTAGAAGATTTTGATTTCAAATTGCTACAAAATTCTGTTCTTCAAGTAAATAACTTATAGAACAAAAGCAGTTATTTTAGAGTTTTCAATTTTAAACTATTAACTATATTCTGATCTTCAAGTAAATAACTTATAGAACAGAAGTAGTTAATTTAGAGTTTTTAATTTTAAACTATTAACAAAATGCAGATCTTCAAGTAAATAACTTATAGAACAAAAATAGTTATTTTAGGGTTTTCAATTTTAAACTATTAACAAAATTCTGATCTTTAAGTAAATAACTTAAAGAACTAAAGTATTAGTTTGAAGATCTCGATTTTAAATTGCTACAAATTTCTGTTCTTTAAGTAAAAAACTAAAAGAACAAAAGTAGTTAGTTTATAGCTTTAATTTGAGACTATTAAAAAAATAGTGATTTTCAAATAAATAACTTATAGACCAGAAGTAGTTAACTTAGAGTTTTTAATTTTAAACTATTAACAAAATGCTGATCTTCAAGTAAATAACTTATAGAACAGAAGTAGTTAATTTAGAGTTTTTAATTTTAAACTAATAACAAAATGCAGATCTTCAAGTAAATAACTTATAGAACAAAAGTAATTATTTTAGGGTTTTCAATTTTAAACTATTAACAATATTCTGATCTTCAAGTAAATAACTTATAGAACAGAAGTGGTTAATTTAGAGTTTTTAATTTTAAGCTATTAACAAAATGCAGATCTTCAAGTAAATAACTTATAGAACAAAAATAGTTATTTTAGGGTTTTCAATTTTAAACTATTAACAAAATACTGATCTTCATGAAATTAACTTATAGAACAGAAGTAGTTAATTTAGAGTTTTTAATTTTATACTATTAACAAAATGCAGATCTTCAAGTAAATAACTTAAGGAATCAAAGTATTAGTTTGAAGATTATGATTTTAAATTGTCTACATAATTCTGTTCTTTAAGTAATTAACTAAAAGAACAAAAGTAGTTAGATTATAGCTTTAATTTTAAACTATTAACAAAATTCTGATCTTCATGTAAATAACTTATAGAACAGAAGTAGTTAATTTAGAGTTTTTAATTTTAAACTATTAACAAAATGCAGATCTTCAAGTAAATAACTTAAAGAACTAAAGTATTAGTGTGAAGATTTCGATTTTAAATTGTCTACAAATTTCTGTTCTTTAAGTAAATAACATATAGAACAGAAGTAGTTAATTTAGAGTTTTTAATTTTAAACTATTAACAAAATGCAGATCTTCAAGTAAATAACTTATAGAACAAAAGTAGTTATTTTAATGTTTTCAATTTTAAACTATTAGCAAAATTCTGATCTGCAAGTAAATAACTTAAAGAACTAAAGTATTAGTTAGAAGATTTTGATTTTACATTGCTACAAAATTCTGTTCTTCAAGTAAATAACTTATAGAACAAAAGTAGTTATTTTAGAGTTTTCAATTTTAAACTATTAACAGTATTCTGATCTTCAAGTAAATAACTTATAGAACAGAAGTAGTTAATTTATAGTTTTTAATTTTAAACTATTAACAAAATGCAGATCTTCAAGTAAATAACTTATAGAACAAAAGTAGTTATTTTAGGGTTTTCAATTTTAAACTATTAACAAAATTCTGATCTTCATGTAAATAACTTATAGAACAGAAGTAGTTAATTTAGAGTTTTTAATTTTAAGCTATTAACAAAATTCTGATCTTCAAGTAAATAACTTAAGGAACTAAAGTATTAGTTAGAAGATTTTGATTTTAAATTGCTACAAAATTCTGTTCTTCAAGTAAATAACTTATAGAACAGAAGTAGTTAATTTAGAGTTTTTAATTTTAAACTATTAACAAAATGCAGATCTTCAAGTAAATAACTTAAAGAACTAAAGTATTAGTTTGAAGATCTCGATTTTAATTTGTCTACAAATTTCTGTTCTTTAAGTAAAAAACTAAAAGAACAAAAGTAGTTAGTTTATAGCTTTAATTTGAAACTATTAACAAAATAGTGATTTTCAAATAAATAACTTATAGACCAGAAGTAGTTAACTTAGAGTTTTTAATTTTAAACTATTATCAAAATGCAGATCTTCAAGTAAATAAATTATAGAACAAAAGTAGTTATTTTAGGGTTTTCAATTTTAAACTATTAACAAAATTCTGATCTTCATGTAAATAACTTATAGAACAGAAGTAGTTAATTTAGAGTTTTTAATTTTAAACTATTAACAAAATGCAGATCTTCAAGTAAATAACTTATAGAACAAAAGTAGTAATTTTAGGGTTTTCAATTTTAAACTATTAACAAAATTCTGATCTTCATGTAAATAACTTATAGAACAGAAGTAGTTAATTTAGAGTTTTTAATTTTAAACTATTAACAAAATGCAGATCTTCAAGTAAATAACTTATAGAACAAAAGTAGTTATTTTAGAGTTTTCAATTTTAAACTATTAACAACATTCTGATCTTCAAGTAAATAACTTATAGAACAGAAGTAGTTAATTTAGAGTTTTTAATTTTAAACTATTAACAAAATGCAGATCTTCAAGTAAATAACTTAAAGAACTAAAGTATTAGTTTGAAGATCTCGATTTTAATTTGTCTACAAATTTCTGTTCTTTAAGTAAAAAACTAAAAGAACAAAAGTAGTTAGTTTATTTATTTTTTTTTTTTATAGTTAAATGATTTAAATATACAATATAATTTAACTAATGAAAGTTAGTTATAAATACAAATTTAACAAAATATTAAACACTTTATAACATTAAAGATTAATTGTAGCCGAGAGGCAAAGCTGCTCCATCGTCAAAACCTAGTAATTCTTCACTAGGTCTCCATTTCATTCTAGCGCCTCGTATGCACATACTAGATGCACGTATAATGGCAAACGCTAATCGCGCCCTTAGTTAAGTAGTTAGTTTATAGCTTTAATTTGAAACTATTAACAAAATAGTGATTTTCAAATAAATAACTTATAGACCAGAAGTAGTTAACTTAGAGTTTTTAATTTTAAACTATTATCAAAATGCTGAATTTCAAGTAAATAACTTATAGAACAGAAGTAGTTAATTTAGAGTTTTTAATTTTAAACTAATAACAAAATGCAGATCTTCAAGTAAATAACTTATAGAACAAAAGTAATTATTTTAGGGTTTTCAATTTTAAACTATTAACAATATTCTGATCTTCAAGTAAATAACTTATAGAACAGAAGTGGTTAATTTAGAGTTTTTAATTTTAAACTATTAACAAAATGCAGAACTTCAAGTAAATAACTTATAGAACAAAAATAGTTATTTTAGGGTTTTCAATTTTAAACTATTAGCAAAATTCTAATCTTCAAGTAAATAACTTAAAGAACTAAAGTATTAGTTAGAAGATTTTGATTTTACATTGCTACAAAATTCTGTTCTTCAAGTAAATAACTTATAAAACAAAAGTAGTTATTTTAGAGTTTTCAATTTTAAACTATTAACAGTATTCTGATCTTCAAGTAAATAACTTATAGAACAGAAGTAGTTAATTTAGAGTTTTTAATTTTAAACTATTAACAAAATGCAGATCTTCAAGTAAATAACTTATAGAACAAAAGTAGTTATTTTAGGGTTTTCAATTTTAAACTAATAACAAAATTCTGATCTTCATGTAAATAACTTATTGAACAGAATTAGTTAATTTAGAGTTTTTAATTTTAAACTATTAACAAAATGCAGATCTTCAAGTAAATAACTTATAGAACAAAAGTAGTTATTTTAGGGTTTTCAATTTTAAACTATTAACAAAATTCTGATCTTCATGTAAATAATTTATAGAACAGAAGTAGTTAATTTAGAGTTTTTAATTTTAAGCTATTAACAAAATTCTGATCTTCAAGTAAATAACTTAAGGAACTAAAGTATTAGTTAGAAGATTTTGATTTCAAATTGCTACAAAATTCTGTTCTTCAAGTAAATAACTTATAGAACAAAAGCAGTTATTTTAGAGTTTTCAATTTTAAACTATTAACTATATTCTGATCTTCAAGTAAATAACTTATAGAACAGAAGTAGTTAATTTAGAGTTTTTAATTTTAAACTATTAACAAAATGTAGATCTTCAAGTAAATAACTTATAGAACAAAAATAGTTATTTTAGGGTTTTCAATTTTAAACTATTAACAAAATTCTGATCTTTAAGTAAATAACTTAAAGAACTAAAGTATTAGTTTGAAGATCTCGATTTTAAATTGCTACAAATTTCTGTTCTTTAAGTAAAAAACTAAAAGAACAAAAGTAGTTAGTTTATAGCTTTAATTTGAGACTATTAAAAAAATAGTGATTTTCAAATAAATAACTTATAGACCAGAAGTAGTTAACTTAGAGTTTTTAATTTTAAACTATTAACAAAATGCTGATCTTCAAGTAAATAACTTATAGAACAGAAGTAGTTAATTTAGAGTTTTTAATTTTAAACTAATAACAAAATGCAGATCTTCAAGTAAATAACTTATAGAACAAAAGTAATTATTTTAGGGTTTTCAATTTTAAACTATTAACAATATTCTGATCTTCAAGTAAATAACTTATAGAACAGAAGTGGTTAATTTAGAGTTTTTAATTTTAAGCTATTAACAAAATGCAGATCTTCAAGTAAATAACTTATAGAACAAAAATAGTTATTTTAGGGTTTTCAATTTTAAACTATTAACAAAATACTGATCTTCATGAAATTAACTTATAGAACAGAAGTAGTTAATTTAGAGTTTTTAATTTTATACTATTAACAAAATGCAGATCTTCAAGTAAATAACTTAAGGAATCAAAGTATTAGTTTGAAGATTATGATTTTAAATTGTCTACATAATTCTGTTCTTTAAGTAATTAACTAAAAGAACAAAAGTAGTTAGATTATAGCTTTAATTTTAAGCTATTAACAAAATTCTGATCTTCATGTAAATAACTTATAGAACAGAAGTAGTTGATTTAGAGTTTTTAATTTTAAACTATTAACAAAATGCAGATCTTCAAGTAAATAACTTAAAGAACTAAAGTATTAGTGTGAAGATTTCGATTTTAAATTGTCTACAAATTTCTGTTCTTTAAGTAAATAACATATAGAACAGAAGTAGTTAATTTAGAGTTTTTAATTTTAAACTATTAACAAAATGCAGATCTTCAAGTAAATAACTTATAGAACAAAAGTAGTTATTTTAATGTTTTCAATTTTAAACTATTAGCAAAATTCTGATCTTCAAGTAAATAACTTAAAGAACTAAAGTATTAGTTAGAAGATTTTGATTTTACATTGCTACAAAATTCTGTTCTTCAAGTAAATAACTTATAGAACAAAAGTAGTTATTTTAGAGTTTTCAATTTTAAACTATTAACAGTATTCTGATCTTCAAGTAAATAACTTATAGAACAGAAGTAGTTAATTTATAGTTTTTAATTTTAAACTATTAACAAAATGCAGATCTTCAAGTAAATAACTTATAGAACAAAAGTAGTTATTTTAGGGTTTTCAATTTTAAACTATTAACAAAATTCTGATCTTCATGTAAATAACTTATAGAACAGAAGTAGTTAATTTAGAGTTTTTAATTTTAAGCTATTAACAAAATTCTGATCTTCAAGTAAATAACTTAAGGTACTAAAGTATTAGTTAGAAGATTTTGATTTTAAATTGCTACAAAATTCTGTTCTTCAAGTAAATAACTTATAGAACAGAAGTAGTTAATTTAGAGTTTTTAATTTTAAACTATTAACAAAATGCAGATCTTCAAGTAAATAACTTAAAGAACTAAAGTATTAGTTTGAAGATCTCGATTTTAATTTGTCTACAAATTTCTGTTCTTTAAGTAAAAAACTAAAAGAACAAAAGTAGTTAGTTTATAGCTTTAATTTGAAACTATTAACAAAATAGTGATTTTCAAATAAATAACTTATAGACCAGAAGTAGTTAACTTAGAGTTTTTAATTTTAAACTATTATCAAAATGCAGATCTTCAAGTAAATAAATTATAGAACAAAAGTAGTTATTTTAGGGTTTTCAATTTTAAACTATTAACAAAATTCTGATCTTCATGTAAATAACTTATAGAACAGAAGTAGTTAATTTAGAGTTTTTAATTTTAAACTATTAACAAAATGCAGATCTTCAAGTAAATAACTTATAGAACAAAAGTAGTAATTTTAGGGTTTTCAATTTTAAACTATTAACAAAATTCTGATCTTCATGTAAATAACTTATAGAACAGAAGTAGTTAATTTAGAGTTTTTAATTTTAAACTATTAACAAAATGCAGATCTTCAAGTAAATAACTTATAGAACAAAAGTAGTTATTTTAGAGTTTTCAATTTTAAACTATTAACAACATTCTGATCTTCAAGTAAATAACTTATAGAACAGAAGTAGTTAATTTAGAGTTTTTAATTTTAAACTATTAACAAAATGCAGATCTTCAAGTAAATAACTTAAAGAACTAAAGTATTAGTTTGAAGATCTCGATTTTAATTTGTCTACAAATTTCTGTTCTTTAAGTAAAAAACTAAAAGAACAAAAGTAGTTAGTTTATTTATTTTTTTTTTTTATAGTTAAATGATTTAAATATACAATATAATTTAACTAATGAAAGTTAGTTATAAATACAAATTTAACAAAATATTAAACACTTTATAACATTAAAGATTAATTGTAGCCGAGAGGCAAAGCTGCTCCATCGTCAAAACCTAGTAATTCTTCACTAGGTCTCCATTTCATTCTAGCGCCTCGTATGCACATACTAGATGCACGTATAATGGCAAACGCTAATCGCGCCCTTAGTTAAGTAGTTAGTTTATAGCTTTAATTTGAAACTATTAACAAAATAGTGATTTTCAAATAAATAACTTATAGACCAGAAGTAGTTAACTTAGAGTTTTTAATTTTAAACTATTATCAAAATGCTGAATTTCAAGTAAATAACTTATAGAACAGTAGTTAATTTAGAGTTTTTAATTTTAAACTAATAACAAAATGCAGATCTTCAAGTAAATAACTTATAGAACAAAAGTAATTATTTTAGGGTTTTCAATTTTAAACTATTAACAATATTCTGATCTTCAAGTAAATAACTTATAGAACAGAAGTGGTTAATTTAGAGTTTTTAATTTTAAACTATTAACAAAATGCAGAACTTCAAGTAAATAACTTATAGAACAAAAATAGTTATTTTAGGGTTTTCAATTTTAAACTATTAGCAAAATTCTAATCTTCAAGTAAATAACTTAAAGAACTAAAGTATTAGTTAGAAGATTTTGATTTTACATTGCTACAAAATTCTGTTCTTCAAGTAAATAACTTATAAAACAAAAGTAGTTATTTTAGAGTTTTCAATTTTAAACTATTAACAGTATTCTGATCTTCAAGTAAATAACTTATAGAACAGAAGTAGTTAATTTAGAGTTTTTAATTTTAAACTATTAACAAAATGCAGATCTTCAAGTAAATAACTTATAGAACAAAAGTAGTTATTTTAGGGTTTTCAATTTTAAACTATTAACAAAATTCTGATCTTCATGTAAATAACTTATTGAACAGAAGTAGTTAATTTAGAGTTTTTAATTTTAAACTATTAACAAAATCCAGATCTTCAAGTAAATAACTTATAGAACAAAAATAGTAATTTTAGGGTTTTCAATTTTAAACTATTAACAAAATTCTGATCTTCAAGTAAATAACTTAAAGAACTAAAGTATTAGTTTGAAGACTTCGATTTTAAATTGTCTACAAATTTCTGTTCTTTAAGTAAATAACTAAAAGAACAAAAGTAGTTAGATTATAGCTTTAATTTTAAACTATTAACAAAATGCAGATCTTCAAGTAAATAACTTATAGAACAAAAGTAGTTATTTTAGGGTTTTCAATTTTAAACTATTAGCAAAATTCTGATCTTCATGTAAATAACTTAAAGAACTAAAGTATTAGTTAGAAGATTTTGATTTTACATTGCTACAAAATTCTGTTCTTCAAGTAAATAACTTATAGAACAAAAGTAGTTATTTTAGAGTTTTCAATTTTGAACTATTAACAGTATTCTGATCTTCAAGTAATTAACTTATAGAACAGAAGTAGTTAATTTAGAGTTTTTAATTTTAAACTATTAACAAAATGCAGATCTTTAAGTAAATAACTTATAGAACAAAAGCAGTTATTTTAGGGTTTTCAATTTTAAACTATTAACAAAATTCTGATCTTCATGTAAATAACTTATAGAACAGAAGTAGTTAATTTATTAATTAGTTAATTAAGTAAATAACTTAAGGAACTAAAGTATTAGTTAGAAGATTTTGATTTTAAATTGCTACAAAATTCTGTTCTTCAAGTAAATAACTTATATAAATAAATATTAGTTTGATTTATTGATAACTTAGCTCATTACTGATATTATATTTATATAAATTTTCAAGAGCTAATAATTCTAATTATTTATTAAATAACTTATAGAACAAAAGTAGTTATTTTAGAGTTTTCAATTTTAAACTATTAACAAAATTCTGATCTTCAAGTAAATAACTTAAAGAACTAAAGTATTAGTTTGAAGATCTCGATTTTAAATTGTCTACAAATTTCTGTTCTTTAATTAAAAAACTAAAAGAACAAAAGTAGTTAGTTTATAGCTTTAATTTGAAACTATTAACAAAATAGTGATTTTCAAATAAATAACTTATAGACCAGAAGTAGTTAACTTAGAGTTTTTAATTTTAAACTATTAACAAAATGCTGATTTTCAAGTAAATAACTTATAGAACAGAAGTAGTTAATTTAGAGTTTTTAATTTTAAACTAATAACAAAATGCAGATCTTCAAGTAAATAACTTATAGAACAAAAGTAATTATTTTAGGGTTTTCAATTTTAAACTATTAACAATATTCTGATCTTCAAGTAAATAACTTATAGAACAGAAGTGGTTAATTTAGAGTTTTTAATTTTAAACTATTAACAAAATGCAGATCTTCAAGTAAATAACTTATAGAACAAAAATAGTTATTTTAGGGTTTTCCATTTTAAACTATTAACAAAATTCTGATCTTCAAGTAAATAACTTAAAGAACTAAAGTATTAGTTTGAAGATCTCGATTTTAAATTGTCTACAAATTTCTGTTCTTTAAGTAAAAAACTAAAAGAACAAAAGTAGTTAGTTTATAGCTTTAATTTGAAACTATTAACAAAATAGTGATTTTCAAATAAATAACTTATAGAACAGAAGTAGTTAATTTAGAGTTTTTAATGTTAAACTATTAACAAAATGCAAATCTTCAAGTAAATATAGAACAGATTCTGATATAGAACAGATTCTGGTCTTCCAGTAAATAACTTAAAGAACTAAAGTATTAGTTAGAAGATTTTGATTTTACATTGCTACAAAATTCTGTTCTTCAAGTAAATAACTTATAGAACAAAAGTAGTTATTTTAGAGTTTTCAATTTTGAACTATTAACAGTATTCTGATCTTCAAGTAATTAACTTATAGAACAGAAGTAGTTAATTTAGAGTTTTTAATTTTAAACTATTAACAAAATGCAGATCTTTAAGTAAATAACTTATAGAACAAAAGTAGTTATTTTAGGGTTTTCAATTTTAAACTATTAACAAAATTCTGATCTTCAAGTAAATAACTTATAGAACAGAAGTGGTTAATTTAGAGTTTTTAATTTTAAACTATTAACAAAATGCAGATCTTCAAGTAAATAACTTATAGAACAAAAATAGTTATTTTAGGGTTTTCAATTTTAAACTATTAACAAAATTCTGATCTTCAAGTAAATAACTTAAAGAACTAAAGTATTAGTTTGAAGATCTCGATTTTAAATTGTCTACAAATTTCTGTTCTTTAAGTAAAAAACTAAAAGAACAAAAGTAGTTAGTTTATAGCTTTAATTTGAAACTATTAACAAAATAGTGATTTTCAAATAAATAACTTATAGAACAGAAGTAGTTAATTTAGAGTTTTTAATGTTAAACTATTAACAAAATGAAAATCTTCAAGTAAATATAGAACAGATTCTGATATAGAACAGATTCTGGTCTTCAAGTAAATAACTTAAAGAACTAAAGTATTAGTTAGAAGATTTTGATTTTACATTGCTACAAAATTCTGTTCTTCAAGTAAATAACTTATAGAACAAAAGTAGTTATTTTAGAGTTTTCAATTTTGAACTATTAACAGTATTCTGATCTTCAAGTAATTAACTTATAGAACTAAAGTATTAGTTTGAAGACTTCGATTTTAAATTGTCTACAAATTTCTGTTCTTTAAGTAAATAACTAAAAGAACAAAAGTAGTTAGATTATAGCTTTAATTTTAAACTATTAACAACATTCTGATCTTCAAGTAAATAACTTATAGAACAAAAATAGTAATTTTAGGGTTTTCAATTTTAAACTAATAACAAAATTCTGATCTTCAAGTAAATAACTTAAAGAACTAAAGTATTAGTTTGAAGACTTCGATTTAAAATTGTCTACAAATTTCTGTTCTTTAAGTAAATAACTAAAAGAACAAAAGTAGTTAGATTATAGCTTTAATTTTAAACTATTAACAAAATGCAGATCTTCAAGTAAATAACTTATAGAACAAAAGTAGTTATTTTAGGGTTTTCAATTTTAAACTATTAGCAAAATTCTAATCCTCAAGTAAATAACTTAAAGAACTAAAGTATTAGTTAGAAGATTTTGATTTTACATTGCTACAAAATTCTGTTCTTCAAGTAAATAACTTATAAAACAAAAGTAGTTATTTTAGAGTTTTCAATTTTAAACTATTAACAGTATTCTGATCTTCAAGTAAATAACTTATAGAACAGAAGTAGTTAATTTAGAGTTTTTAATTTTAAACTATTAACAAAATGCAGATCTTCAAGTAATTAACTTATAGAACAAAAGTAGTTATTTTAGAGTTTTCTATTTTAAACTATTAACAATATTCTGATCTTCAAGTAAATAACTTATAGAACAGAAGTAGTTAATTTAGAGTTTTTAATTTTAAACTATTAACAAAATCCAGATCTTCAAGTAAATAACTTATAGAACAAAAATAGTTATTTTAGGGTTTTCAATTTTAAACTATCAACAAAATTCTGATCTTCAAGTAAATAACTTAAAGAACTAAAGTATTAGTTTGAAGACTTCAATTTTAAATTGTCTACAAATTTCTGTTCTTTAAGTAAATAACTAAAAGAACAAAAGTAGTTAGATTATAGCTTTAATTTTAAACTATTAACAAAAAGCAGATCTTCAAGTAAATAACTTATAGAACAAAAGTAGTTATTTTAGGGTTTTTAATTTTAAACTATTAGCAAAATTCTGATCTTCAAGTAAATAACTTAAAGAACTAAAGTATTAGTTAGAAGATTTTGATTTTACATTGCTACAAAATTCTGTTCTTCAAGTAAATAACTTATAGAACAAAAGTAGATATTTTAGAGTTTTCAATTTTAAACTATTAACAGTATTCTGATCTTCAAGTAAATAACTTATAGAACAGAAGTAGTTAATTTAGAGTTTTTAATTTTAAACTATTAACAAAATGCAGATCTTTAAGTAAATAACTTATAGAACGAAAGTAGTTATTTTAGGGTTTTCAATTTTAAACTATTAACAAAATTCTGATCTTCATGTAAATAACTTATAGAACAGAAGTAGTTAATTTAGAGTTTTTAATTTTAAACTATTAACAAAATGCAGATCTTCAAGTAAATAACTTATAGAACAAAAGTAGTTATTTTAGGGTTTTCAATTTTAAACTATTAACAAAATTCTGATCTTCATGTAAATAACTTATAGAACAGAAGTAGTTAATTTAGAGTTTTTAATTTTAAGCTATTAACAAAATTCTGATCTTCAAGTAAATAACCTAAGCAACTAAAGTATTAGTTAGAAGATTTTGATTTTAAATTGCTACAAAATTCTGTTCTTCAAGTAAATAACTTATAGAACAAAAGTAGTTATTTTAGAGTTTTCAATTTTAAACTATTAACAAATTTCTGATCTTCAAGTAAATAACTTAAAGAACTAAAGTATTAGTTTGAAGATCTCGATTTTAAATTGTCTACAAATTTCTGTTCTTTAAGTAAAAAACTAAAAGAACAAAAGTAGTTAGTTTATAGCTTTAATTTGAAACTATTAACAAAATAGTGATTTTCAAATAAATAACTTATAGACCAGAAGTAGTTAACTTAGAGTTTTTAATTTTAAACTATTAACAAAATGCTGATTTTCAAGTAAATAACTTATAGAACAGAAGTAGTTAATTTAGAGTTTTTAATTTTAAACTAATAACAAAATGCAGATCTTCAAGTAAATAACTTATAGAACAAAAGTAATTATTTTAGGGTTTTCAATTTTAAACTATTAACAATATTCTGATCTTCAAGTAAATAACTTATAGAACAGAAGTGGTTAATTTAGAGTTTTTAATTTTAAACTAATAACAAAATGCAGATCTTCAAGTAAATAACTTATAGAACAAAAATAGCTATTTTAGGGTTTTCAATTTTAAACTATTAACAAAATTCTGATCTTCAAGTAAATAACTTAAAGAACTAAAGTATTAGTTTGAAGATCTCGATTTTAAATTGTCTACAAATTTCTGTTCTTTAAGTAAAAAACTAAAAGAACAAAAGTAGTTAGTTTATAGCTTTAATTTGAAACTATTAACAAAATAGTGATTTTCAAATAAATAACTTATAGAACAGAAGTAGTTAATTTAGAGTTTTTAATGTTAAACTATTAACAAAAAGCAGATCTCCAAGTAAATAACTTATAGAAGAAAAGTAGGTATTTTAGGGTTTTCAATTTTAAACTATTAACAAAATTCTGATCTTCAAGTAAATAACTTATAGAACAGAAGTAGTTAATTTAGAGTTTTTAATTTTAAACTATTAACAAAATGCAGATCTTCAAGTAAATAACTTATAGTACAAAAGTAGTTATTTTAGAGTTTTCTATTTTAAACTATTAACAAAATTCTGATCTTCAAGTAAATAACTTAAAGAACTAAAGTATTAGTTTGAAGACTTCGATTTTAAATTGTCTACAAATTTCTGTTCTTTAAGTAAATAACTAAAAGAACAAAAGTAGTTAGATTATAGCTTTAATTTTAAACTATTAACAAAATGCAGATCATCAAGTAAATAACTTATAGAACAAAAATAGTTATTTTAGGGTTTTCAATTTTAAACTATTAGCAAAATTCTAATCTTCAAGTAAATAACTTAAAGAACTAAAGTATTAGTTAGAAGATTTTGATTTTACCTTGCTACAAAATTCTGTTCTTCAAGTAAATAACTTGTAGAACAAAAGTAGTTATTTTAGGGTTTTCAATTTTAAACTATTAACAAAATTCTGATCTTCATGTAAATAACTTATAGAACAGAAGTAGTTAATTTAGAGTTTTTAATTTTAAGCTATTAACAAAATGCAGATCTTCAAGTAATTAACTTATAGAACAAAAGTAGTTATTTTAGAGTTTTCTATTTTAAACTATTAACACCATTCTGATCTTCAAGTAAATAACTTATAGAACAGAAGTAGTTAATTTAGAGTTTTTAATTTTAAACTATTAACAAAATCTAGATCTTCAAGTAAATAACTTATAGAACAAAAATAGTTATTTTAGGGTTTTCAATTTTAAACTATTAACAAAATTCTGATCTTCAAGTAAATAACTTAAAGAACTAAAGTATTAGTTTGAAGACTTCAATTTTAAATTGTCTACAAATTTCTGTTCTTTAAGTAAATAACTAAAAGAACAAAAGTAGTTAGATTATAGCTTTAATTTTAAACTATTACCAAAAAGCAGATCTTCAAGTAAATAACTTATAGAACAAAAGTAGTTATTTTAGGGTTTTTAATTTTAAACTATTAGCAAAATTCTGATCTTCAAGTAAATAACTTAAAGAACTAAAGTATTAGTTAGAAGATTTTGATTTTACATTGCTACAAAATTCTGTTCTTCAAGTAAATAACTTATAGAACAAAAGTAGTTATTTTAGAGTTTTCAATTTTAAACTATTAACAGTATTCTGATCTTCAAGTAAATAACTTATAGAACAGAAGTAGTTAATTTAGGGTTTTTAATTTTAAACTATTAACAAAATGCAGATCTTTAAGTAAATAACTTATAGAACGAAAGTAGTTATTTTAGGGTTTTCAATTTTAAACTATTAACAAAATTCTGATCTTCATGTAAATAACTTATAGAACAGAAGTAGTTAATTTAGAGTTTTTAATTTTAAACTATTAACAAAATGCAGATCTTCAAGTAAATAACTTATAGAACAAAAGTAGTTATTATAGGGTTTTCAATTTTAAACTATTAACAAAATTCTGATCTTCATGTAAATAACTTATAGAACAGAAGTAGTTAATTTAGAGTTTTTAATTTTAAGCTATTAACAAAATTCTGATCTTCAAGTAAATAACTTAAGGAACTAAAGTATTAGTTAGAAGATTTTGATTTTAAATTGCTACAAAATTCTGTTCTTCAAGTAAAGAACTTATAGAACAAAAGTAGTTATTTTAGAGTTTTCAATTTTAAACTATTAACAATATTCTGATCTTCAAGTAAATAACTTATAGAACAGAAGTGGTTAATTTAGAGTTTTTAATTTTAAACTAATAACAAAATGCAGATCTTCAAGTAAATAACTTATAGAACAAAAATAGTTATTTTAGGGTTTTCAATTTTAAACTATTAACAAAATTCTGATCTTCAAGTAAATAACTTAAAGAACTAAAGTATTAGTTTGAAGATCTCGATTTTAAATTGTCTACAAATTTCTGTTCTTTAAGTAAAAAACTAAAAGAACAAAAGTAGTTAGTTTATAGCTTTAATTTGAAACTATTAACAAAATAGTGATTTTCAAATAAATAACTTATAGAACAGAAGTAGTTAATTTAGAGTTTTTAATGTTAAACTATTAACAAAAAGCAGATCTTCAAGTAAATAACTTATAGAAGAAAAGTAGGTATTTTAGGGTTTTCAATTTTAAACTATTAACAAAATTCTGATCTTCAAGTAAATAACTTATAGAACAGAAGTAGTTAATTTAGAGTTTTTAATTTTAAACTATTAACAAAATGCAGATCTTCAAGTAAATAACTTATAGTACAAAAGTAGTTATTTTAGAGTTTTCTATTTTAAACTATTAACAAAATTCTGATCTTCAAGTAAATAACTTAAAGAACTAAAGTATTAGTTTGAAGACTTCGATTTTAAATTGTCTACAAATTTCTGTTCTTTAAGTAAATAACTAAAAGAACAAAAGTAGTTAGATTATAGCTTTAATTTTAAACTATTAACAAAATGCAGATCTTCAAGTAAATAACTTATAGAACAAAAATAGTTATTTTAGGGTTTTCAATTTTAAACTATTAGCAAAATTCTAATCTTCAAGTAAATAACTTAAAGAACTAAAGTATTAGTTAGAAGATTTTGATTTTACATTGCTACAAAATTCTGTTCTTCAAGTAAATAACTTGTAGAACAAAAGTAGTTATTTTAGGGTTTTCAATTTTAAACTATTAACAAAATTCTGATCTTCATGTAAATAACTTATAGAACAGAAGTAGTTAATTTAGAGTTTTTAATTTTAAGCTATTAACAAAATTCTGATCTTCAAGTAAATAACTTAAGGAACTAAAGTATTAGTTAGAAGATTTTGATTTCAAATTGCTACAAAATTCTGTTCTTCAAGTAAATAACTTATAGAACAAAAGTAGTTATTTTAGAGTTTTCAATTTTAAACTATTAACACCATTCTGATCTTCAAGTAAATAACTTATAGAACAGAAGTAGTTAATTTAGAGTTTTTAATTTTAAACTATTAACAAAATGCAGATCTTCAAGTAAAGAACTTATAGAACAAAAGTAGCTATTTTAGAGTTTTCAATTTTAAACTATTAACAAAATTCTGATCTTCAAGTAAATAACTTATAGAACAAAAGTATCTATTTTAGAGTTTTCAATTTTAAACTATTGCCAACATTCTGATCTTCAAGTGCATAACTTAAAGAACTAAAGTAATAGTAAGAAGATTTTGATTTTAAATTGCTACAAAATTCTGTTCTTCAAGTAAATAACTTATAGAACAAAAGTAGCTATTTTAGAGTTTTCAATTTTAAACTATTAACAAAATTCTGATCTTCAAGTAAATAACTTATAGAACAGAAGTAGTTAATTTAGAGTTTTTAATTTTAAACTATTAACAAAATGGAGATCTTCAAATAAAAAACTTATAGAACAAAAATAGTTATTTTAGGGTTTTCAATTTTAAACTATTAGCAAAATTCTGATCTTCAAGTAAATAACTTAAAGAACTAAAGTATTAGTTAGAAGATTTTGATTTTAAATTGCTACAAAATTCTGTTCTTCAAGTAAATAACTTATAGAACAAAAGTAGCTATTTTAGAGTTTTCAATTTTAAACTATTAACAAAATTCTGATCTTCAAGTAGATAACTTATAGAACAGAAGTAGTTAATTTAGAGTTTTTAATTTTAAACTATTAACAAAATGCAGATCTTCAAGTAAATAACTTATAGAACAAAAGTAGTTATTTTAGGGTTTTCAATTTTAAACTATTAACAAAATTCTAATCTTCATGTAAATAACTTATAGAACAGAAGTAGTTAATTTAGAGTTTTTAATTTTAAACTATTAGCTAAATGCAGATCTTCAAGTAAATAACTTATAGAACAAAAGTAGTTATTTTAGGGTTTTCAATTTTAAACTATTAACAAAATTCTGATCTTTAAGTAAATAACTTAAGGAACTAAAGTATTAGTTAAAAGATTTTAATTTTAAATTGCTACAAAATTCTGTTCTTCAAGTAAATAACTTATAGAACAGAAGTAGTTAATTTATAGTTTTTAATTTTAAACTATTAACAAAATTCTGATCTTCAAGTAAATAACTTAAAGAACTAAAGTATTAGTTTGAAGACTTCAATTTTAAATTGTCTACAAATTTCTGTTCTTTAAGTAAATAACTAAAAGAACAAAAGTAGTTAGATTATAGCTTTAATTTTAAACTATTAACAAAAAGCAGATCTTCAAGTAAATAACTTATAGAACAAAAGTAGTTATTTTAGGGTTTTTAATTTTAAACTATTAGCAAAATTCTGATCTTCAAGTAAATAACTTAAAGAACTAAAGTATTAGTTAGAAGATTTTGATTTTACATTGCTACAAAATTCTGTTCTTCAAGTAAATAACTTATAGAACAAAAGTAGATATTTTAGAGTTTTCAATTTTAAACTATTAACAGTATTCTGATCTTCAAGTAAATAACTTATAGAACAGAAGTAGTTAATTTAGAGTTTTTAATTTTAAACTATTAACAAAATGCAGATCTTTAAGTAAATAACTTATAGAACGAAAGTAGTTATTTTAGGGTTTTCAATTTTAAACTATTAACAAAATTCTGATCTTCATGTAAATAACTTATAGAACAGAAGTAGTTAATTTAGAGTTTTTAATTTTAAACTATTAACAAAATGCAGATCTTCAAGTAAATAACTTATAGAACAAAAGTAGTTATTTTAGGGTTTTCAATTTTAAACTATTAACAAAATTCTGATCTTCATGTAAATAACTTATAGAACAGAAGTAGTTAATTTAGAGTTTTTAATTTTAAGCTATTAACAAAATTCTGATCTTCAAGTAAATAACCTAAGCAACTAAAGTATTAGTTAGAAGATTTTGATTTTAAATTGCTACAAAATTCTGTTCTTCAAGTAAATAACTTATAGAACAAAAGTAGTTATTTTAGAGTTTTCAATTTTAAACTATTAACAAATTTCTGATCTTCAAGTAAATAACTTAAAGAACTAAAGTATTAGTTTGAAGATCTCGATTTTAAATTGTCTACAAATTTCTGTTCTTTAAGTAAAAAACTAAAAGAACAAAAGTAGTTAGTTTATAGCTTTAATTTGAAACTATTAACAAAATAGTGATTTTCAAATAAATAACTTATAGACCAGAAGTAGTTAACTTAGAGTTTTTAATTTTAAACTATTAACAAAATGCTGATTTTCAAGTAAATAACTTATAGAACAGAAGTAGTTAATTTAGAGTTTTTAATTTTAAACTAATAACAAAATGCAGATCTTCAAGTAAATAACTTATAGAACAAAAGTAATTATTTTAGGGTTTTCAATTTTAAACTATTAACAATATTCTGATCTTCAAGTAAATAACTTATAGAACAGAAGTGGTTAATTTAGAGTTTTTAATTTTAAACTAATAACAAAATGCAGATCTTCAAGTAAATAACTTATAGAACAAAAATAGCTATTTTAGGGTTTTCAATTTTAAACTATTAACAAAATTCTGATCTTCAAGTAAATAACTTAAAGAACTAAAGTATTAGTTTGAAGATCTCGATTTTAAATTGTCTACAAATTTCTGTTCTTTAAGTAAAAAACTAAAAGAACAAAAGTAGTTAGTTTATAGCTTTAATTTGAAACTATTAACAAAATAGTGATTTTCAAATAAATAACTTATAGAACAGAAGTAGTTAATTTAGAGTTTTTAATGTTAAACTATTAACAAAAAGCAGATCTCCAAGTAAATAACTTATAGAAGAAAAGTAGGTATTTTAGGGTTTTCAATTTTAAACTATTAACAAAATTCTGATCTTCAAGTAAATAACTTATAGAACAGAAGTAGTTAATTTAGAGTTTTTAATTTTAAACTATTAACAAAATGCAGATCTTCAAGTAAATAACTTATAGTACAAAAGTAGTTATTTTAGAGTTTTCTATTTTAAACTATTAACAAAATTCTGATCTTCAAGTAAATAACTTAAAGAACTAAAGTATTAGTTTGAAGACTTCGATTTTAAATTGTCTACAAATTTCTGTTCTTTAAGTAAATAACTAAAAGAACAAAAGTAGTTAGATTATAGCTTTAATTTTAAACTATTAACAAAATGCAGATCATCAAGTAAATAACTTATAGAACAAAAATAGTTATTTTAGGGTTTTCAATTTTAAACTATTAGCAAAATTCTAATCTTCAAGTAAATAACTTAAAGAACTAAAGTATTAGTTAGAAGATTTTGATTTTACCTTGCTACAAAATTCTGTTCTTCAAGTAAATAACTTGTAGAACAAAAGTAGTTATTTTAGGGTTTTCAATTTTAAACTATTAACAAAATTCTGATCTTCATGTAAATAACTTATAGAACAGAAGTAGTTAATTTAGAGTTTTTAATTTTAAGCTATTAACAAAATGCAGATCTTCAAGTAATTAACTTATAGAACAAAAGTAGTTATTTTAGAGTTTTCTATTTTAAACTATTAACACCATTCTGATCTTCAAGTAAATAACTTATAGAACAGAAGTAGTTAATTTAGAGTTTTTAATTTTAAACTATTAACAAAATCTAGATCTTCAAGTAAATAACTTATAGAACAAAAATAGTTATTTTAGGGTTTTCAATTTTAAACTATTAACAAAATTCTGATCTTCAAGTAAATAACTTAAAGAACTAAAGTATTAGTTTGAAGACTTCAATTTTAAATTGTCTACAAATTTCTGTTCTTTAAGTAAATAACTAAAAGAACAAAAGTAGTTAGATTATAGCTTTAATTTTAAACTATTACCAAAAAGCAGATCTTCAAGTAAATAACTTATAGAACAAAAGTAGTTATTTTAGGGTTTTTAATTTTAAACTATTAGCAAAATTCTGATCTTCAAGTAAATAACTTAAAGAACTAAAGTATTAGTTAGAAGATTTTGATTTTACATTGCTACAAAATTCTGTTCTTCAAGTAAATAACTTATAGAACAAAAGTAGTTATTTTAGAGTTTTCAATTTTAAACTATTAACAGTATTCTGATCTTCAAGTAAATAACTTATAGAACAGAAGTAGTTAATTTAGGGTTTTTAATTTTAAACTATTAACAAAATGCAGATCTTTAAGTAAATAACTTATAGAACGAAAGTAGTTATTTTAGGGTTTTCAATTTTAAACTATTAACAAAATTCTGATCTTCATGTAAATAACTTATAGAACAGAAGTAGTTAATTTAGAGTTTTTAATTTTAAACTATTAACAAAATGCAGATCTTCAAGTAAATAACTTATAGAACAAAAGTAGTTATTATAGGGTTTTCAATTTTAAACTATTAACAAAATTCTGATCTTCATGTAAATAACTTATAGAACAGAAGTAGTTAATTTAGAGTTTTTAATTTTAAGCTATTAACAAAATTCTGATCTTCAAGTAAATAACTTAAGGAACTAAAGTATTAGTTAGAAGATTTTGATTTTAAATTGCTACAAAATTCTGTTCTTCAAGTAAAGAACTTATAGAACAAAAGTAGTTATTTTAGAGTTTTCAATTTTAAACTATTAACAATATTCTGATCTTCAAGTAAATAACTTATAGAACAGAAGTGGTTAATTTAGAGTTTTTAATTTTAAACTAATAACAAAATGCAGATCTTCAAGTAAATAACTTATAGAACAAAAATAGTTATTTTAGGGTTTTCAATTTTAAACTATTAACAAAATTCTGATCTTCAAGTAAATAACTTAAAGAACTAAAGTATTAGTTTGAAGATCTCGATTTTAAATTGTCTACAAATTTCTGTTCTTTAAGTAAAAAACTAAAAGAACAAAAGTAGTTAGTTTATAGCTTTAATTTGAAACTATTAACAAAATAGTGATTTTCAAATAAATAACTTATAGAACAGAAGTAGTTAATTTAGAGTTTTTAATGTTAAACTATTAACAAAAAGCAGATCTTCAAGTAAATAACTTATAGAAGAAAAGTAGGTATTTTAGGGTTTTCAATTTTAAACTATTAACAAAATTCTGATCTTCAAGTAAATAACTTATAGAACAGAAGTAGTTAATTTAGAGTTTTTAATTTTAAACTATTAACAAAATGCAGATCTTCAAGTAAATAACTTATAGTACAAAAGTAGTTATTTTAGAGTTTTCTATTTTAAACTATTAACAAAATTCTGATCTTCAAGTAAATAACTTAAAGAACTAAAGTATTAGTTTGAAGACTTCGATTTTAAATTGTCTACAAATTTCTGTTCTTTAAGTAAATAACTAAAAGAACAAAAGTAGTTAGATTATAGCTTTAATTTTAAACTATTAACAAAATGCAGATCTTCAAGTAAATAACTTATAGAACAAAAATAGTTATTTTAGGGTTTTCAATTTTAAACTATTAGCAAAATTCTAATCTTCAAGTAAATAACTTAAAGAACTAAAGTATTAGTTAGAAGATTTTGATTTTACATTGCTACAAAATTCTGTTCTTCAAGTAAATAACTTGTAGAACAAAAGTAGTTATTTTAGGGTTTTCAATTTTAAACTATTAACAAAATTCTGATCTTCATGTAAATAACTTATAGAACAGAAGTAGTTAATTTAGAGTTTTTAATTTTAAGCTATTAACAAAATTCTGATCTTCAAGTAAATAACTTAAGGAACTAAAGTATTAGTTAGAAGATTTTGATTTCAAATTGCTACAAAATTCTGTTCTTCAAGTAAATAACTTATAGAACAAAAGTAGTTATTTTAGAGTTTTCAATTTTAAACTATTAACACCATTCTGATCTTCAAGTAAATAACTTATAGAACAGAAGTAGTTAATTTAGAGTTTTTAATTTTAAACTATTAACAAAATGCAGATCTTCAAGTAAAGAACTTATAGAACAAAAGTAGCTATTTTAGAGTTTTCAATTTTAAACTATTAACAAAATTCTGATCTTCAAGTAAATAACTTATAGAACAAAAGTATCTATTTTAGAGTTTTCAATTTTAAACTATTGCCAACATTCTGATCTTCAAGTGCATAACTTAAAGAACTAAAGTAATAGTAAGAAGATTTTGATTTTAAATTGCTACAAAATTCTGTTCTTCAAGTAAATAACTTATAGAACAAAAGTAGCTATTTTAGAGTTTTCAATTTTAAACTATTAACAAAATTCTGATCTTCAAGTAAATAACTTATAGAACAGAAGTAGTTAATTTAGAGTTTTTAATTTTAAACTATTAACAAAATGGAGATCTTCAAATAAAAAACTTATAGAACAAAAATAGTTATTTTAGGGTTTTCAATTTTAAACTATTAGCAAAATTCTGATCTTCAAGTAAATAACTTAAAGAACTAAAGTATTAGTTAGAAGATTTTGATTTTAAATTGCTACAAAATTCTGTTCTTCAAGTAAATAACTTATAGAACAAAAGTAGCTATTTTAGAGTTTTCAATTTTAAACTATTAACAAAATTCTGATCTTCAAGTAGATAACTTATAGAACAGAAGTAGTTAATTTAGAGTTTTTAATTTTAAACTATTAACAAAATGCAGATCTTCAAGTAAATAACTTATAGAACAAAAGTAGTTATTTTAGGGTTTTCAATTTTAAACTATTAACAAAATTCTAATCTTCATGTAAATAACTTATAGAACAGAAGTAGTTAATTTAGAGTTTTTAATTTTAAACTATTAGCTAAATGCAGATCTTCAAGTAAATAACTTATAGAACAAAAGTAGTTATTTTAGGGTTTTCAATTTTAAACTATTAACAAAATTCTGATCTTTAAGTAAATAACTTAAGGAACTAAAGTATTAGTTAAAAGATTTTAATTTTAAATTGCTACAAAATTCTGTTCTTCAAGTAAATAACTTATAGAACAGAAGTAGTTAATTTATAGTTTTTAATTTTAAACTATTAACAAAATTCTGATCTTCAAGTAAATAACTTATAGAACAGAAGTAGTTAATTTAGAGTTTTTAATTTTAAACTATTAACAAAATGCAGATCTTCAAGTAAATAACTTATAGAACAAAAGTAGTTATTTTAGGGTTTTCAATTTTAATCTATTAGCAAAATTCTGATCTTTAAGTAAATAACTTAAAGAACTAAAGTATTAGTTAGAAGATTTTGATTTTAAATTGCTACAAAATTTTGTTCTTCAAGTAAATAACTTATAGAACAAAAGTAGTTATTTTAGAGTTTTCAATTTAAAACTATTAACAAAATTCTGATCTTCAAGTAAATAACTTATAGAACAGAAGTATATAATTTAGAGTTTTTAATTTTGAACTATTAACAAATTGCAGATCTTCATGTAAATAACTTATAGAACAAAAGTAGTTATTTTAGGGTTTTCAATTTTAAACTATTAACAAAATTCTGATCTTCATGTAAATAACTTATAGAACAGAAGTAGTTAATTTAGAGTTTTTAATTTTAAACTATTAACTAAACGCAGATCTTCAAGTAAATAATTTATAGAACAAAAGTAGTTATTTTAGGGTTTTTAATTTTAAACTATTAATAAAATTCTGATCTTTAAGTAAATGACTTAAGGAACTAAAGTATTAGTTAGAAGATTTTAATTTTTAATTGCTACAAAATTCTGTTCTTCAAGTAAATAACTTATAGAACAAAAGTAGCTATTTTAGAGTTTTCAATTATAAACTATTAACAAAATTCTGATCTTCAAGTAAATAACTTATAGAACAGAAGTAGTTAATGTAGAGTTTTTAATTTCAAACCATTAACAAAATGCAGCTCTTCAAGTAAATAACTTATAGAACAAAAATAGGTATTTTATGGTTTTCAATTTTAAACTATTAACAAAATTCTGATCTTCAAGTAAATAACTTAAAGAACTAAAGTATTAGTTTGAAGATTTCGATTTTAAATTGTCTACAAATTTCTGTTCTTTAAGTAAATAATTAAAAGAACAAATGTAGTTAGTTTATAGCTTTAATTTTAAACTATTAACAATATACTGATTTACAAGTAAAAACTTATAGACCAGAAGTAGTTAATTTAGAGTTTTTAATTTGTAACTATTAACAAAATGCTGACCTTCAAGTAAATAACTTATAGAACAGAAGTAGTTAATTTAGAGTTTTTAATTTTAAACTATTAACAAAATGCAGATCTTCAAGTAAATAACTTATAGAACAAAAGTAGTTATTTTAGGGTTTTCAATTTTAAACTATTAACAAAATGCTGATCTTCATGTAAATAACTTAAAGAACAGAAGTAGTTAATTTAGAGTTTTTAATTTTAAACTATTAACAAAATCCAGATCTTCAAGTAAATAACTTATAGAACAAACGAAGTTATTTTAGTATTTTCAATTTTGAACTATTAACAAAATTCTGATCTTCAAGTAAATAACTTAAAGAACTAAAGTATTAGTTTGAAGATTTTGATTTTAAATTGTCTACATATTTATGTTCTTTAAGTAAATACCTAAAAGAACAAAAGTAGTTAGAGTATAGCTTTAATTTTAAACTATTAACAAAATGGAAATCTTCAAGTAAAAAACTTATAGAACAAAAATACTTATTTTAGGGTTTTCAATTTTAAACTATTAGCAAAATTCTGATGTTCAAGTAAATAACTTAAAGAACTAAAGTATTAGTTAGAAGATTTTGATTTTAAATTGCTACAAAATTCTGTTCTTCAAGTAAATAACTTATAGAACAAAAGTAGCTATTTTAGAGTTTTCAATTTTAAACTATTAACAAAATTCTGATCTTCAAGTAAATAACTTATAGAACAGAAGTAGTTAATTTAGAGTTTTTAATTTTAAACTATTAACAAAATGCAGATCTTCAAGTAAATAACTTATAGAACAAAAGTAGTTATTTTAGGGTTTTCAATTTTAAACTATTAACAAAATTCTGATCTTCATGTAAATAACTTATAGAACAGAAGTAGTTAATTTAGAGTTTTTAATTTTAAACTATTAACTAAACGCAGATCTTCAAGTAAATAATTTATAGAACAAAAGTAGTTATTTTAGGGTTTTTAATTTTAAACTATTAATAAAATTCTGATCTTTAAGTAAATGACTTAAGGAACTAAAGTATTAGTTAGAAGATTTTAATTTTTAATTGCTACAAAATTCTGTTCTTCAAGTAAATAACTTATAGAACAAAAGTAGCTATTTTAGAGTTTTCAATTATAAACTATTAACAAAATTCTGATCTTCAAGTAAATAACTTATAGAACAGAAGTAGTTAATTTAGAGTTTTTAATTTCAAACCATTAACAAAATGCAGCTCTTCAAGTAAATAACTTATAGAACAAAAATAGGTATTTTATGGTTTTCAATTTTAAACTATTAACAAAATTCTGATCTTCAAGTAAATAACTTAAAGAACTAAAGTATTAGTTTGAAGATTTCGATTTTAAATTGTCTACTAATTTCTGTTCTTTAAGTAAATAACTAAAAGAACAAAAGTAGTTAGTTTATAGCTTTAATTTTAAACTATTAACAAAATAGTGATTTTCAAGTAAATAACTTATAGACCAGAAGTAGTTAATTTAGAGTTTTTAATTTTAAACTATTAACAGAATGCTGATCTGCAAGTAAATAACTTATAGAACAGAAGCAGGTAATTTAAAGTTTTAAATTTTAAACTATTAACAAAATGCAGATCTTCAAGTAAATAACTTATAGAACAAAAGTAGTTATTTTAGGGTTTTCAATTTTAAACTATTAACAAAATTCTGATCTTCAAGTAAATAACTTATAGAACAGAAGTAGTTAATTTAGAGTTTTTAATTTTAAACTATTAACAAAATGCAGTTCTTCAAGTAAATAACTTATAGAACAAAAGTTGTTATTTTAGGGTTTTCAATTTTAAACTATTAACAACATTCTGATCTTCAAGTAAATAACTTATAGAACAGAAGTAGTTAATTTAGAGTTTTTAATTTTAAACTATTAACAAAATGCAGATCTTCAAGTAAATAACTTATAGAACAAAAATAGTTATTTTAGGGTTTTCAATTTTAAACTATTAACAAAATTCTGATCTTCAAGTAAATAACTTATAGAACAGAAGTAGGTAATTTAGAGTTTTAAATTTTAAACTATTAACAAAATGCAGATCTTCAAGTAAATAACTTATAGAACAAAAGTAGTTATTTTAGGGTTTTCAATTTTAAACTATTAACAAAATTCTGATCTTCAAGTAAATAACTTAAAGAACTAAAGTATTAGTTTGAAGATTTCGATTTTAAATTGTCTACAAATTTCTGTTCTTTAAGTAAATAACTTATAGAACAGAAGTAGTTAATTTAGAGTTTTTAATTTTAAACTATTAACAAAATGCAGATCTTCAAGTAAATAACTTATAGAACAAAAATAGTTATTTTAGGGTTTTCAATTTTAAACTATTAACAAAATTCTGATCTTCAAGTAAATAACTTATAGAACAGAAGTAGGTAATTTAGAGTTTTAAATTTTAAACTATTAACAAAATGCAGATCTTCAAGTAAATAACTTATAGAACAAAAGTAGTTATTTTAGGGTTTTCAATTTTAAACTATTAACAAAATTCTGATCTTCAAGTAAATAACTTAAAGAACTAAAGTATTAGTTTGAAGATTTCGATTTTAAATTGTCTACAAATTTCTGTTCTTTAAGTAAATAACTTATAGAACAGAAGTAGTTAATTTAGAGTTTTTAATTTTAAACTATTAACAAAATGCAGATCTTCAAGTAAATAACTTATAGAACAAAAGTAGTTATTTTAGGGTTTTCAATTTTAAACTATTAACAAAATTCTGATCTTCATGTAAATAACTTATAGAACAGAAGTAGTTAATTTAGAGTTTTTAATTTTAAACTATTAACTAAATGCAGATCTTCAAGTAAATAACTTAGAGAACAAAAGTCGTTATTTTAGGGTTTTCAATTTTAAACTATTAACAAAATTCTGATCTTTAAGTAAATACCTTAAGGAACTAAAGTATTAGTTAGAAGATTTTAATTTAAAATTGCTACAAAATTCTTTTCTTCAAGTAAATAACTTATAGAACAGAAGTAGTTAATTTAGAGTTTTTAATTTTAAACTATTAACAAAATGCAGATCTTCAAGTAAATAACTTATAGAACAAACGTAGTTATTTTAGTATTTTCAATTTTGAACTATTAACAAAATTCTGATCTTCAAGTAAATAACTTAAAGAACTAAAGTATTAGTTTGAAGATTTTGATTTTAATTGTCTACATATTTCTGTCCTTTAAGTAAATAACTAAATGAACAAAAGTAGTTAGAGTATAGCTTTAATTTTAAACTATTAACAAAATGCAGATCTTCAAGTAAATAACTTATAGAACAAAAGTAGTTATTTTAGGGTTTTCAATTTTAAACTATTAGCAAAATTCTGATCTTCAAGTAAATAACTTAAAGAACTAAATTATTAGTTAGAAGATTTTAATTTTAAATTGCTTCAAAATTCTTTTCTTCAAGTAAATAACTTATAGAACAAAAGTAGTTATTTTAGGGTTTTCAATTTTAAACTATTAACAAAATTCTGATCTTCAAGTAAATAACTTAAGGAACTAAAGTATTAGTTAGAAGATTTCTATCTTCTATTAGCAAAATTCTGATCTTCAAGTAAATAACTTAAAGAACTAAATTATTAGTTAGAAGATTTTGATTTTAAATTGCTTCAAAATTCTTTTCTTCAAGTAAATAACTTATAGAACAAAAGTAGTTATTTTAGGGTTTTCAATTTTAAACTATTAACAAAATTCTGATCTTCAAGTAAATAACTTATAGAACAAAAGTAGTTATTTTAGGGTTTTCAATTTTAAACTATTAACAAAATTCTGATCTTCATGTAAATAACTTATAGAACAGAAGTAGTTAATTTAGAGTTTTTAATTTTAAACTATTAACTAAACGCAGATCTTCAAGTAAATAATTTATAGAACAAAAGTAGTTATTTTAGGGTTTTTAATTTTAAACTATTAATAAAATTCTGATCTTTAAGTAAATGACTTAAGGAACTAAAGTATTAGTTAGAAGATTTTAATTTTTAATTGCTACAAAATTCTGTTCTTCAAGTAAATAACTTATAGAACAAAAGTAGCTATTTTAGAGTTTTCAATTATAAACTATTAACAGAATTCTGATCTTCAAGTAAATAACTTATAGAACAGAAGTAGTTAATTTAGAGTTTTTAATTTCAAACCATTAACAAAATGCAGCTCTTCAAGTAAATAACTTATAGAACAAAAATAGGTATTTTATGGTTTTCAATTTTAAACTATTAACAAAATTCTGATCTTCAAGTAAATAACTTAAAGAACTAAAGTATTAGTTTGAAGATTTCGATTTTAAATTGTCTACTAATTTCTGTTCTTTAAGTAAATAACTAAAAGAACAAAAGTAGTTAGTTTATAGCTTTAATTTTAAACTATTAACAAAATAGTGATTTTCAAGTAAATAACTTATAGACCAGAAGTAGTTAATTTAGAGTTTTTAATTTTAAACTATTAACAGAATGCTGATCTGCAAGTAAATAACTTATAGAACAGAAGCAGGTAATTTAAAGTTTTAAATTTTAAACTATTAACAAAATGCAGATCTTCAAGTAAATAACTTATAGAACAAAAGTAGTTATTTTAGGGTTTTCAATTTTAAACTATTAACAAAATTCTGATCTTCAAGTAAATAACTTATAGAACAGAAGTAGTTAATTTAGAGTTTTTAATTTTAAACTATTAACAAAATGCAGATCTTCAAGTAAATAACTTATAGAACAAAAGTTGTTATTTTAGGGTTTTCAATTTTAAACTATTAACAACATTCTGATCTTCAAGTAAATAACTTATAGAACAGAAGTAGTTAATTTAGAGTTTTTAATTTTAAACTATTAACAAAATGCAGATCTTCAAGTAAATAACTTATAGAACAAAAATAGTTATTTTAGGGTTTTCAATTTTAAACTATTAACAAAATTCTGATCTTCAAGTAAATAACTTATAGAACAGAAGTAGGTAATTTAGAGTTTTAAATTTTAAACTATTAACAAAATGCAGATCTTCAAGTAAATAACTTATAGAACAAAAGTAGTTATTTTAGGGTTTTCAATTTTAAAATATTAACAAAATTCTGATCTTCAAGTAAATAACTTAAAGAACTAAAGTATTAGTTTGAAGATTTCGATTTTAAATTGTCTACAAATTTCTGTTCTTTAAGTAAATAACTTATAGAACAGAAGTAGTTAATTTAGAGTTTTTAATTTTAAACTATTAACAAAATGCAGATCTTCAAGTAAATAACTTATAGAACAAAAGTAGTTATTTTAGGGTTTTCAATTTTAAACTATTAACAAAATTCTGATCTTCATGTAAATAACTTATAGAACAGAAGTAGTTAATTTAGAGTTTTTAATTTTAAACTATTAACTAAATGCAGATCTTCAAGTAAATAACTTAGAGAACAAAAGTCGTTATTTTAGGGTTTTCAATTTTAAACTATTAACAAAATTCTGATCTTTAAGTAAATAACTTAAGGAACTAAAGTATTAGTTAGAAGATTTTAATTTAAAATTGCTACAAAATTCTTTTCTTCAAGTAAATAACTTATAGAACAGAAGTAGTTAATTTAGAGTTTTTAATTTTAAACTATTAACAAAATGCAGATCTTCAAGTAAATAACTTATAGAACAAACGTAGTTATTTTAGTATTTTCAATTTTGAACTATTAACAAAATTCTGATCTTCAAGTAAATAACTTAAAGAACTAAAGTATTAGTTTGAAGATTTTGATTTTAATTGTCTACATATTTCTGTCCTTTAAGTAAATAACTAAATGAACAAAAGTAGTTAGAGTATAGCTTTAATTTTAAACTATTAACAAAATGCAGATCTTCAAGTAAATAACTTATAGAACAAAAGTAGTTATTTTAGGGTTTTCAATTTTAAACTATTAGCAAAATTCTGATCTTCAAGTAAATAACTTAAAGAACTAAATTATTAGTTAGAAGATTTTGATTTTAAATTGCTTCAAAATTCTTTTCTTCAAGTAAATAACTTATAGAACAAAAGTAGTTATTTTAGGGTTTTCAATTTTAAACTATTAACAAAATTCTGATCTTCAAGTAAATAACTTAAGGAACTAAAGTATTAGTTAGAAGATTTCTATCTTCTATTAGCAAAATTCTGATCTTCAAGTAAATAACTTAAAGAACTAAATTATTAGTTAGAAGATTTTGATTTTAAATTGCTTCAAAATTCTTTTCTTCAAGTAAATAACTTATAGAACAAAAGTAGTTATTTTAGGGTTTTCAATTTTAAACTATTAACAAAATTCTGATCTTCAAGTAAATAACTTAAGGAACTAAAGTATTAGTTAGAAGATTTTGATTTTAAATTGCTACAAAATTCTGTTCTTCAAGTAAATAACTTATAGAACAAAAGTAGCTATTTTAGAGTTTTCAATTTTAAACTATTAACAAAATTCTGATCTTCAAGTAAATAACTTATAGAACAGAAGTAGTTAATTTAGAGTTTTTAATTTTAAACTATTAACAAAATGCAGATCTTCAAGTAAATAATTTATAGAACAAAAGTAGTTATTTTAGGGTTTTTAATTTTAAACTATTAATAAAATTCTGATCTTTAAGTAAATGACTTAAGGAACTAAAGTATTAGTTAGAAGATTTTAATTTTTAATTGCTACAAAATTCTGTTCTTCAAGTAAATAACTTATAGAACAAAAGTAGCTATTTTAGAGTTTTCAATTATAAACTATTAACAAAATTCTGATCTTCAAGTAAATAACTTATAGAACAGAAGTAGTTAATTTAGAGTTTTTAATTTCAAACCATTAACAAAATGCAGCTCTTCAAGTAAATAACTTATAGAACAAAAATAGGTATTTTATGGTTTTCAATTTTAAACTGTTAACAAAATTCTGATCTTCAAGTAAATAACTTAAAGAACTAAAGTATTAGTTTGAAGATTTCGATTTTAAATTGTCTACTAATTTCTGTTCTTTAAGTAAATAACTAAAAGAACAAAAGTAGTTAGTTTATAGCTTTAATTTTAAACTATTAACAAAATAGTGATTTTCAAGTAAATAACTTATAGACAAGAAGTAGTTAATTTAGAGTTTTTAATTTTAAACTATTAACAGAATGCTGATCTGCAAGTAAATAACTTATAGAACAGAAGCAGGTAATTTAAAGTTTTAAATTTTAAACTATTAACAAAATGCAGATCTTCAAGTAAATAACTTATAGAACAAAAGTAGTTATTTTAGGGTTTTCAATTTTAAACTATTAACAAAATTCTGATCTTCAAGTAAATAACTTATAGAACAGAAGTAGTTAATTTAGAGTTTTTAATTTTAAACTATTAACAAAATGCCGATCTTCAAGTAAATAACTTATAGAACAAAAGTTGTTATTTTAGGGTTTTCAATTTTAAACTATTAACAACATTCTGATCTTCAAGTAAATAACTTATAGAACAGAAGTAGTTAATTTAGAGTTTTTAATTTTAAACTATTAACAAAATGCAGATCTTCAAGTAAATAACTTATAGAACAAAAATAGTTATTTTAGGGTTTTCAATTTTAAACTATTAACAAAATTCTGATCTTCAAGTAAATAACTTATAGAACAGAAGTAGGTAATTTAGAGTTTTAAATTTTAAACTATTAACAAAATGCAGATCTTCAAGTAAATAACTCATAGAACAAAAGTAGTTATTTTAGGGTTTTCAATTTTAAACTATTAACAAAATTCTGATCTTCAAGTAAATAACTTAAAGAACTAAAGTATTAGTTTGAAGATTTCGATTTTAAATTGTCTACAAATTTCTGTTCTTTAAGTAAATAACTTATAGAACAGAAGTAGTTAATTTAGAGTTTTTAATTTTAAACTATTAACAAAATGCAGATCTTCAAGTAAATAACTTATAGAACAAAAGTAGTTATTTTAGGGTTTTCAATTTTAAACTATTAACAAAATTCTGATCTTCATGTAAATAACTTATAGAACAGAAGTAGTTAATTTAGAGTTTTTAATTTTAAACTATTAACTAAATGCAGATCTTCAAGTAAATAACTTAGAGAACAAAAGTCGTTATTTTAGGGTTTTCAATTTTAAACTATTAACAAAATTCTGATCTTTAAGTAAATAACTTAAGGAACTAAAGTATTAGTTAGAAGATTTAATTTAAAATTGCTACAAAATTCTTTTCTTCAAGTAAATAACTTATAGAACAGAAGTAGTTAATTTAGAGTTTTTAATTTTAAACTATTAACAAAATTCTGATCTTCAAGTAAATAACTTAAAGAACTAAAGTATTAGTTTGAAGATTTTGATTTTAATTGTCTACATATTTCTGTCCTTTAAGTAAATAACTAAATGAACAAAAGTAGTTAGAGTATAGCTTTAATTTTAAACTATTAACAAAATGTAGATCTTCAAGTAAATAACTTATAGAACAAAAGTAGTTATTTTAGGGTTTTCAATTTTAAACTATTAGCAAAATTCTGATCTTCAAGTAAATAACTTAAAGAACTAAATTATTAGTTAGAAGATTTTGATTTTAAATTGCTTCAAAATTCTTTTCTTCAAGTAAATAACTTATAGAACAAAAGTAGTTATTTTAGGGTTTTCAATTTTAAAATATTAACAAAATTCTGATCTTCAAGTAAATAACTTAAGGAACTAAAGTATTAGTTAGAAGATTTTTATTTTAAATTGCTACAAAATTCTGTTCTTCAAGTAAATAACTTATAGAACAAAAGTAGTTATTTTAGAGTTTTCAATTTTAAACTATTAAGAAAATTCTGATCTTCAAGTAAATAACTTATAGAACAGAAGTAGTTGATTTAGAGTTTTTAATTTTAAACTATTAACAAAATTCTGATCTTCAAGTAAATAACTCATAGAACAAAAGTAGTTATTTTAGGGTTTTCAATTTTAAACTATTAACAAAATTCTGATCTTCAAGTAAATAACTTAAAGAACTAAAGTATTAGTTTGAAGATTTCGATTTTAAATTGTCTACAAATTTCTGTTCTTTAAGTAAATAACTTATAGAACAGAAGTAGTTAATTTAGAGTTTTTAATTTTAAACTATTAACAAAATGCAGATCTTCAAGTAAATAACTTATAGAACAAAAATAGTTATTTTAGGGTTTTCAATTTTAAACTATTAACAAAATTCTGATCTTCAAGTAAATAACTTATAGAACAGAAGTAGGTAATTTAGAGTTTTAAATTTTAAACTATTAACAAAATGCAGATCTTCAAGTAAATAACTCATAGAACAAAAGTAGTTATTTTAGGGTTTTCAATTTTAAACTATTAACAAAATTCTGATCTTCAAGTAAATAACTTAAAGAACTAAAGTATTAGTTTGAAGATTTCGATTTTAAATTGTCTACAAATTTCTGTTCTTTAAGTAAATAACTTATAGAACAGAAGTAGTTAATTTAGAGTTTTTAATTTTAAACTATTAACAAAATGCAGATCTTCAAGTAAATAACTTATAGAACAAAAGTAGTTATTTTAGGGTTTTCAATTTTAAACTATTAACAAAATTCTGATCTTCATGTAAATAACTTATAGAACAGAAGTAGTTAATTTAGAGTTTTTAATTTTAAACTATTAACTAAATGCAGATCTTCAAGTAAATAACTTAGAGAACAAAAGTCGTTATTTTAGGGTTTTCAATTTTAAACTATTAACAAAATTCTGATCTTTAAGTAAATAACTTAAGGAACTAAAGTATTAGTTAGAAGATTTAATTTAAAATTGCTACAAAATTCTTTTCTTCAAGTAAATAACTTATAGAACAGAAGTAGTTAATTTAGAGTTTTTAATTTTAAACTATTAACAAAATTCTGATCTTCAAGTAAATAACTTAAAGAACTAAAGTATTAGTTTGAAGATTTTGATTTTAATTGTCTACATATTTCTGTCCTTTAAGTAAATAACTAAATGAACAAAAGTAGTTAGAGTATAGCTTTAATTTTAAACTATTAACAAAATGTAGATCTTCAAGTAAATAACTTATAGAACAAAAGTAGTTATTTTAGGGTTTTCAATTTTAAACTATTAGCAAAATTCTGATCTTCAAGTAAATAACTTAAAGAACTAAATTATTAGTTAGAAGATTTTGATTTTAAATTGCTTCAAAATTCTTTTCTTCAAGTAAATAACTTATAGAACAAAAGTAGTTATTTTAGGGTTTTCAATTTTAAAATATTAACAAAATTCTGATCTTCAAGTAAATAACTTAAGGAACTAAAGTATTAGTTAGAAGATTTTTATTTTAAATTGCTACAAAATTCTGTTCTTCAAGTAAATAACTTATAGAACAAAAGTAGTTATTTTAGAGTTTTCAATTTTAAACTATTAAGAAAATTCTGATCTTCAAGTAAATAACTTATAGAACAGAAGTAGTTGATTTAGAGTTTTTAATTTTAAACTATTAACAAAATTCTGATCTTCAAGTAAATAACTTAAGGAACTAAAGTATTAGTTAGAAAATTTTGATTTTAAATTGCTACAAAATGCTGTTCTTCAAGTAAATAACTTATAGCACAAAAGTAGTTATTTTAGAGTTTTAAATTTTAAACTATTAACAACATTCTGAACTTCAAGTAAATAACTTATAGAACAGAAGTAGTTGATTTAGAGTTTTTAATTTTAAACTATTAACAAAATTCTGATCTTCAAGTAAATAACTTAAGGAACTAAAGTATTAGTTAGAAGATTTTTATTTTAAATTGCTACAAAATTCTGTTCTTCAAGTAAATAACTTATAGAACAAAAGTCGTTATTTTAGAGTTTTCAATTTTAAACTATTAAGAAAATTCTGATCTTCAAGTAAATAACTTATAGTACAGAAGTAGTTAATTTGGAGTTTTTAAATTTAAACTATTAACAAAATGCAAATCTTCAAGTAAATAACTTATAGAATAAAAGTAGTTATTTTAGGGTTTTCAATTTTAAACTATTAACAAAATTCTGATCTTCATGTAAATAACTTATAGAACAGAAGTAGTTAATTTAGAGTTTTTAATTTTAAACTATTAACAAAATGCAGATCTTCAAGTAAATAACTTATAGAACAAAAGCAGTTATTTTAGGGTTTTCAATTTTAAACTATTAACAAAATTCTGATCTTTAAGTAAATAACTTAAGGAACTAAAGTATTAGTTAGAAGATTTTTATTTTAAAGTGCTACAAAATTCTGTTCTTCAAGTAAATAACTTATAGAACAAAAGTAGGTATTTTAGAGTTTTCAATTTTAAACTATTAACAAAATGCAGATCTTTAAGTAAATAACTTATAGAACAAAAATAGTTATTTTAGGGTTTTCAATTTTTAACTATTAACAAAATTCTGATCTTCATGTAAATAACTTATAGAACAGAAGTAGTTAATTTAGAGTTTTTAATTTTAAACTATTAAACAAATTCAGATCTTTAAGTAAATAATTTATAGAACAAAAATAGTTATTTTAGGGTTTTCAATTTAAAACTATTAACAAAATTCTGATCTTCATGTAAATAACTTATAGAACAGAAGTAGTTAATTTAGGGTTTTTAATTTTAAACTATTAACAAATTGCAGATCTTCAAGTAAATAACTTATAGAACAAAAGTTGTTATTTTAGGGTTTTCAATTTTAAACTATTAACAAAATTCTGATCTTCAAGTAAATAACTTAAAGAACTAAAGTATTAGTTTGAAGATTTTGATTTTAAATTGTCTACATATTTCTGTTCTTTAAGTAAATAACTAAAAGAACAATAGTAGTTAGATTATAGCTTTAATTTTAAACTATTAACAAAATGCAAATCTTCAAGTAAATAACTTATAGAACAAAAGTAGTTATTTTAGGGTTTTCAATTTTAAACTGTTAACAAAATTCTGATCTTCAAGTAAATAACTTATAGAACAAAAGTAGTTATTTTAGGGTTTTCAATTTTAAACTATTAACAAAATTCTGATCTTCAAGTAAATAACTTAAGGAACTAAAGTATTAGTTAGAAGATTTTGATTTTAAACTGCTTCAAAATTCTGTTCTTCAAGTAAATAACTTATAGAACAAAAGTAGTTATTTTAGGGTTTTCAATTTTAAACTATTAACAAAATTCTGATCTTCAAGTTAATAACTTAAAGAACTAAAGTATTAGTTTGAAGATTTTGATTTTAATTGTCTACATATTTCTGTCCTTTAAGTAAATAACTAAATGAACAAAAGTAGTTAGAGTATAGCTTTAATTTTAAACTATTAACAAAATGCAGATCTTCAAGTAAATAACTTATAGAACAAAAGTAGTTATTTTAGGGTTTTCAATTTTAAACTATTAGCAAAATTCTGATCTTCAACTAAATAACTTAAAGAACTAAATTATTAGTTAGAAGATTTTGATTTTAAATTTCTTCAAAATTCTTTTCTTCAAGTAAATAACTTATAGAACAAAAGTAGTTATTTTAGGGTTTTCAATTTTAAACTATTAACAAAATTCTGATCTTCAAGTAAATAACTTAAGGAACTAAAGTATTAGTTAGAAGATTTTTATTTTAAATTGCTACAAAATTCTGTTCTTCAAGCAAATAACTTATAGAACAAAAGTAGTTATTTTAGAGTTTTCAATTTTAAACTATTAAGAAAATTCTGATCTTCAAGTAAATAACTTATAGAACAGAAGAAGTTGATTTAGAGTTTTTAATTTTAAACTATTAACAAAATTCTGATCTTCAAGTAAATAACTTAAGGAACTAAAGTATTAGTTAGAAGATTTTGATTTTAAATTGCTACAAAATGCTGTTCTTCAAGTAAATAACTTATAGCACAAAAGTAGTTGATTTAGAGTTTTTAATTTTAAACTATTAACAAAATTCTGATCTTCAAGTAAATAACTTAAGGAACTAAAGTATTAGTTAGAAGATTTTTATTTTAAATTGCTACAAAATTCTGTTCTTCAAGTAAATAACTTATAGAACAAAAGTAGATATTTTAGAGTTTTCAATTTTAAACTATTAAGAAAATTCTGATCTTCAAGTAAATAACTTATAGTACAGAAGTAGTTAATTTGGAGTTTTTAAATTTAAACTATTAACAAATTGCAAATCTTCAAGTAAATAACTTATAGAATAAAAGTAGTTATTTTAGGGTTTTCAATTTTAAACTATTAACAAAATTCTGATCTTCATGTAAATAACTTATAGAACAGAAGTAGTTAATTTAGAGTTTTTAATTTTAAACTATTAACAAAATGCAGATCTTCAAGTAAATAACTTATAGAACAAAAGTAGTTATTTTAGGGTTTTCAATTTTAAACTATTAGCAAAATTCTGATCTTCAAGTAAATAACTTAAAGAACTAAAGTATTAGTTAGAAGATTTTGATTTTAAATTGCTACAAAATTCTGTTCTTCAAGTAAATAACTTATAGAACAAAAGTAGTTATTTTATAGCTTTAATTTTAAACTATTAACAAAATAGTGATTTTCAAGTAAATAACTAATAGAACAAAAGTAGTTAGTTTATAGCTTTAATTTTAAACTATTAACAAAATAGTGATTTTCAAGTAAATAACTTATAGAACAAAAATACTTATTTTAGGGTTTTCAATTTTAAACTATTAGCAAAATTCTGATCTTCAAGTAAATAACTTAAAGAACTAAAGTATTAGTTAGAAGATTTTGATTTTAAATTGCTACAAAATTCTGTTCTTCAAGTAAATAACTTATAGAACAAAAGTAGCTATTTTAGAGTTTTCAATTTTAAACTATTAACAAAATTCTGATCTTCAAGTAAATAACTTATAGAACAGAAGTAGTTAATTTAGAGTTTTTAATTTTAAACTATTAACAAAATGCAGATCTTCAAGTAAATAACTTATAGAACAAAAGTAGTTATTTTAGGGTTTTCAATTTTAAACTATTAACAAAATTCTGATCTTCATGTAAATAACTTATAGAACAGAAGTAGTTAATTTAGAGTTTTTAATTTTAAACTATTAACTAAATACAGATCTTCAAGTAAATAACTTAGAGAACAAAAGTCGTTATTTAAGGGTTTTCAATTTTAAACTATTAACAAAATTCTGATCTTTAAGTAAATAACTTAAGGAACTAAAGTATTAGTTAGAAGATTTTAATTTAAAATAGCTACAAAATTCTTTTCTTCAAGTAAATAACTTATAGAACAGAAGTAGTTAATTTAGAGTTTTTAATTTTAAACTATTAACAAAATGCAGATCTTCAAGTAAATAACTTATAGAACAAACGTAGTTATTTTAGTATTTTCAATTTTGAACTATTAACAAAATTCTGATCTTCAAGTAAATAACTTAAAGAACTAAAGTATTAGTTAGAAGATTTTGATTTTAAATTGCTACAAAATTCTGTTCTTCAAGTAAATAACTTATAGAACAAAAGTAGTTATTTTATAGCTTTAATTTTAAACTATTAACAAAATAGTGATTTTCAAGTAAATAACTAATAGAACAAAAGTAGTTAGTTTATAGCTTTAATTTTAAACTATTAACAAAATAGTGATTTTCAAGTAAATAACTTATAGAACAAAAATACTTATTTTAGGGTTTTCAATTTTAAACTATTAGCAAAATTCTGATCTTCAAGTAAATAACTTAAAGAACTAAAGTATTAGTTAGAAGATTTTGATTTTAAATTGCTACAAAATTCTGTTCTTCTAGTAAATAACTTATAGAACAAAAGTAGCTATTTTAGAGTTTTCAATTTTAAACTATTAACAAAATTCTGATCTTCAAGTAAATAACTTATAGAACAGAAGTAGTTAATTTAGAGTTTTTAATTTTAAACTATTAACAAAATGCAGATCTTCAAGTAAATAACTTATAGAACAAAAGTAGTTATTTTAGGGTTTTCAATTTTAAACTATTAACAAAATTCTGATCTTCATGTAAATAACTTATAGAACAGAAGTAGTTAATTTAGAGTTTTTAATTTTAAACTATTAACTAAATACAGATCTTCAAGTAAATAACTTAGAGAACAAAAGTCGTTATTTTAGGGTTTTCAATTTTAAACTATTAACAAAATTCTGATCTTTAAGTAAATAACTTAAGGAACTAAAGTATTAGTTAGAAGATTTTAATTTAAAATTGCTACAAAATTCTTTTCTTCAAGTAAATAACTTATAGAACAGAAGTAGTTAATTTAGAGTTTTTAATTTTAAACTATTAACAAAATGCAGATCTTCAAGTAAATAACTTATAGAACAAACGTAGTTATTTTAGTATTTTCAATTTTGAACTATTAACAAAATTCTGATCTTCAAGTAAATAACTTAAAGAACTAAAGTATTAGTTTGAAGATTTTGATTTTAAATTGTCTACATATTTCTGTTCTATAAGTAAATAACTAAAGGAACAAAAGTAGTTAGGGTATAGCTTTAATTTTAAACTATTAACAAAATGCAGATCTTCAAGTAAATAACTTATAGAACAAAAGTAGTTATTTTAGGGTTTTCAATTTTAAACTATTAGCAAAATTCTGATCTTCAAGTAAATAACTTAAAGAACTAAATTATTAGTTAGAAGATTTTTATTTTAAATTGCTACAAAACTCTGTTCTTCAAGTAAATAACTTATAGAACAGAAGTAGTTAATTTAGAGTTTTTAAATTTAAACTATTAACAAAATGCAAATCTTCAAGTAAATAACTTATAGAATAAAAGTAGTTATTTTAGGGTTTTCAATTTTAAACTATTAACAAAATTCTGATCTTCATGTAAATAACTTATAGAACAGAAGTAGTTAATTTAGAGTTTTTAATTTTAAACTATTAACAAAATGCAGATCTTCAAGTAAATAACTTAGAGAACAAAAGTAGTTATTTTAGGGTTTTCAATTTTAAGCTATTAACAAAATTCTGATCTTCAAGTAAATAACTTAAGGAACTAAAGTATTAGTTAGAAGATTTTTATTTTAAAGTGCTACAAAATTCTGTTCTTCAAGTAAATAACTTATAGAACAAAAGTAGGTATTTTAGAGTTTTCAATTTTAAACTATTAACAAAATGCAGATCTTTAAGTAAATAACTTATAGAACAAAAATAGTTATTTTAGGGTTTTCAATTTTAAACTATTAACAAAATTCTGATCTTCATGTAAATAACTTATAGAACAGAAGTAGTTAATTTAGAGTTTTTAATTTTAAACTATTAACAAAATTCAGATCTTTAAGTAAATAACTTATAGAACAAAAATAGTTATTTTAGGGTTTTCAATTTTAAACTATTAACAAAATTCTGATCTTCATGTAAATAACTTATAGAACAGAAGTAGTTAATTTAGGGTTTTTAATTTTAAACTATTAACAAAATGCAGATCTTCAAGTAAATAACTTATAGAAAAAAAGTAGTTATTTTAGGGTTTTCAATTTTAAACTATTAACAAAATTCTGATCTTCAAGTAAATAACTTAAAGAACTAAAGTATTAGTTTGAAGATTTTGATTTTAAATTGTCTACATATTTCTGTTCTTTAAGTAAATAACTAAAAGAACAATAGTAGTTAGATTATAGCTTTAATTTTAAACTATTAACAAAATGCAAATCTTCTAGTAAATAACTTATAGAACAAAAGTAGTTATTTTAGGGTTTTCAATTTTAAACTATTAACAAAATTCTGATCTTCAAGTAAATAACTTATAGAACAAAGGTATTTATTTTAGGGTTTTCAATTTTAAACTATTAACAAAATCCAGATCTTCAAGTAAATAACTTATAGAACAAAAGTAGTTATTTTAGGGTTTTCAATTTTAAACTATTAACAAAATTCTGATCTTCAAGTAAATAACTTAAGGAACTAAAGTATTAGTTAGAAGATTTTTATTTTAAATTGCTACAAAATTCTGTTCTTCAAGTAAATAACTTATAGAACAAAAGTAGTTATTTTAGAGTTTTCAATTTTAAACTATTAAGAAAATTCTGATCTTCAAGTAAATAACTTATAGTACAGAAGTAGTTAATTTGGAGTTTTTAATTTTAAACTATTAACAAAATGCAGATCTTCAAGTAAATAACTTATAGAACAAAAGTAGTTATTTTAGGGTTTTCAATTTTAAACTATTAACAAAATTCTGATCTTCAAGTAAATAACTTAAGGAACTAAAGTATTAGTTAGAAGATTTTTATTTTAAATTGCTACAAAATTCTGTTCTTCAAGTAAATAACTTATAGAACAAAAGTAGTTATTTTGGAGTTTTCAATTTTAAACTATTAACAAAATTCTGATCTTCATGTAAATAACTTATAGAACAGAAGTAGTTAATTTAGAGTTTTTAATTTTAAACTATTAACAAAATGCAGATCTTCAAGTAAATAACTTATAGAACAAAAGTAGTTATTTTAGGGTTTTCAATTTTAAACTATTAACAAAATTCTGATCTTCAAGTAAATAACTTAAGGAACTAAAGTATTAGTTAGAAGATTTTTATTTTAAAGTGCTACAAAATTCTGTTCTTCAAGTAAATAACTTATAGAACAAAAGTAGGTATTTTAGAGTTTTCAATTTTAAACTATTAACAAAATGCAGATCTTTAAGTAAAAAACTTATAGAACAAAAATAGTTATTTTAGGGTTTTCAATTTTTAACTATTAACAAAATTCTGATCTTCATGTAAATAACTTATAGAACAGAAGTAGTTAATTTAGAGTTTTTAATTTTAAACTATTAAACAAATTCAGATCTTTAAGTAAATAATTTATAGAACAAAAATAGTTATTTTAGGGTTTTCAATTTAAAACTATTAACAAAATTCTGATCTTCATGTAAATAACTTATAGAACAGAAGTAGTTAATTTAGGGTTTTTAATTTTAAACTATTAACAAATTGCAGATCTTCAAGTAAATAACTTATAGAACAAAAGTAGTTATTTTAGGGTTTTCAATTTTAAACTATTAACAAAATTCTGATCTTCAAGTAAATAACTTAAAGAACTAAAGTACTAGTTTGAAGATTTTGATTTTAAATTGTCTACATATTTCTGTTCTTTAAGTAAATAACTAAAAGAACAATAGTAGTTAGATTATAGCTTTAATTTTAAACTATTAACAAAATGCAAATCTTCAAGTAAATAACTTATAGAACAAAAGTAGTTATTTTAGGGTTTTCAATTTTAAGCTATTAACAAAATTCTGATCTTCAAATAAATAACTTAAGGAACTAAAGTATTAGTTAGAAGATTTTTATTTTAAAGTGCTACAAAATTCTGTTCTTCAAGTAAATAACTTATAGAACAAAAGTAGGTATTTTAGAGTTTTCAATTTTAAACTATTAACAAAATGCAGATCTTTAAGTAAATAACTTATAGAACAAAAATAGTTATTTTAGGGTTTTCAATTTTAAACTATTAACAAAATTCTGATCTTCATGTAAATAACTTATAGAACAGAAGTAGTTAATTTAGAGTTTTTAATTTTAAACTATTAACAAAATTCAGATCTTTAAGTAAATAACTTATAGAACAAAAATAGTTATTTTAGGGTTTTCAATTTTAAACTATTAACAAAATTCTGATCTTCATGTAAATAACTTATAGAACAGAAGTAGTTAATTTAGAGTTTTTAATTTTAAACTATTAACAAAATGCAGATCTTCAAGTAAATAACTTATAGAACAAAAGTAGTTATTTTAGGGTTTTCAATTTTAAACTATTAACAAAATTCTGATCTTCAAGTAAATAACTTAAGGAACTAAAGTATTAGTTAGAAGATTTTTATTTTAAAGTGCTACAAAATTCTGTTCTTCAAGTAAATAACTTATAGAACAAAAGTAGGTATTTTAGAGTTTTCAATTTTAAACTATTAACAAAATGCAGATCTTTAAGTAAATAACTTATAGAACAAAAATAGTTATTTTAGGGTTTTCAATTTTAAACTATTAACAAAATTCTGATCTTCATGTAAATAACTTATAGAACAGAAGTAGTTAATTTAGAGTTTTTAATTTTAAACTATTAACAAAATTCAGATCTTTAAGTAAATAACTTATAGAACAAAAATAGTTATTTTAGGGTTTTCAATTTTAAACTATTAACAAAATTCTGATCTTCATGTAAATAACTTATAGAACAGAAGTAGTTAATTTAGAGTTTTTAATTTTAAACTATTAACAAAATGCAGATCTTCAAGTAAATAACTTATAGAACAAAAGTAGTTATTTTAGGGTTTTCAATTTTAAACTATTAACAAAATTCTGATCTTCAAGTAAATAACTTAAGGAACTAAAGTATTAGTTAGAAGATTTTTATTTTAAAGTGCTACAAAATTCTGTTCTTCAAGTAAATAACTTATAGAACAAAAGTAGCTATTTTAGAGTTTTCAATTTTAAACTATTAACAAAATTCTGATCTTCAAGTAAATAACTTATAGAACAGAAGTAGTTAATTTAGAGTTTTTAATTTTAAACTATTAACAAAATGCAGATCTTCAAGTAAATAACTTATAGAACAAAAGTAGGTATTTTAGAGTTTTCAATTTTAAACTATTAACAAAATGCAGATCTTTAAGTAAATAACTTATAGAACAAAAATAGTTATTTTAGGGTTTTCAATTTTAAACTATTAACAAAATTCTGATCTTCATGTAAATAACTTATAGAACAGAAGTAGTTAATTTAGAGTTTTTAATTTTAAACTATTAACAAAATTCAGATCTTTAAGTAAATAACTTATAGAACAAAAATAGTTATTTTAGGGTTTTCAATTTTAAACTATTAACAAAATTCTGATCTTCATGTAAATAACTTATAGAACAGAAGTAGTTAATTTAGAGTTTTTAATTTTAAACTATTAACAAAATGCAGATCTTCAAGTAAATAACTTATAGAACAAAAGTAGTTATTTTAGGGTTTTCAATTTTAAACTATTAACAAAATTCTGATCTTCAAGTAAATAACTTAAGGAACTAAAGTATTAGTTAGAAGATTTTTATTTTAAAGTGCTACAAAATTCTGTTCTTCAAGTAAATAACTTATAGAACAAAAGTAGGTATTTTAGAGTTTTCAATTTTAAACTATTAACAAAATGCAGATCTTTAAGTAAATAACTTATAGAACAAAAATAGTTATTTTAGGGTTTTCAATTTTAAACTATTAACAAAATTCTGATCTTCATGTAAATAACTTATAGAACAGAAGTAGTTAATTTAGAGTTTTTAATTTTAAACTATTAACAAAATTCAGATCTTTAAGTAAATAACTTATAGAACAAAAATAGTTATTTTAGGGTTTTCAATTTTAAACTATTAACAAAATTCTGATCTTCATGTAAATAACTTATAGAACAGAAGTAGTTAATTTAGAGTTTTTAATTTTAAACTATTAACAAAATGCAGATCTTCAAGTAAATAACTTATAGAACAAAAGTAGTTATTTTAGGGTTTTCAATTTTAAACTATTAACAAAATTCTGATCTTCAAGTAAATAACTTAAGGAACTAAAGTATTAGTTAGAAGATTTTTATTTTAAAGTGCTACAAAATTCTGTTCTTCAAGTAAATAACTTATAGAACAAAAGTAGCTATTTTAGAGTTTTCAATTTTAAACTATTAACAAAATTCTGATCTTCAAGTAAATAACTTATAGAACAGAAGTAGTTAATTTAGAGTTTTTAATTTTAAACTATTAACAAAATGCAGATCTTCAAGTAAATAACTTATAGAACAAAAGTAGTTATTTTAGGGTTTTCAATTTTAAACTATTAACAAAATTCTGATCTTCATGTAAATAACTTATAGAACAGAAGTAGTTAATTTAGAGTTTTTAATTTTAAACTATTAACTAAATACATATCTTCAAGTAAATAACTTAGAGAACAAAAGTCGTTATTTTAGGGTTTTCAATTTTAAACTATTAACAAAATTCTGATCTTTAAGTAAATAACTTAAGGAACTAAAGTATTAGTTAGAAGATTTTAATTTAAAATTGCTACAAAATTCTTTTCTTCAAGTAAATAACTTATAGAACAGAAGTAGTTAATTTAGAGTTTTTAATTTTAAACTATTAACAAAATGCAGATCTTCAAGTAAATAACTTATAGAACAAACGTAGTTATTTTAGTATTTTCAATTTTGAACTATTAACAAAATTCTGATCTTCAAGTAAATAACTTAAAGAACTAAAGTATTAGTTTGAAGATTTTGATTTTAAATTGTCTATATATTTCTGTTCTATAAGTAAATAACTAAAGGAACAAAAGTAGTTAGAGTATAGCTTTAATTTTAAACTATTAACAAAATGCAGATCTTCAAGTAAATAACTTATAGAACAAAAGTAGTTATTTTAGGGTTTTCAATTTTAAACTATTAGCAAAATTCTGATCTTCAAGTAAATAACTTAAAGAACTAAATTATTAGTTAGAAGATTTTTATTTTAAATTGCTACAAAACTCTGTTCTTCAAGTAAATAACTTATAGAACAGAAGTAGTTAATTTAGAGTTTTTAAATTTAAACTATTAACAAAATGCAAATCTTCAAGTAAATAACTTATAGAATAAAAGTAGTTATTTTAGGGTTTTCAATTTTAAACTATTAACAAAATTCTGATCTTCATGTAAATAACTTATAGAACAGAAGTAGTTAATTTAGAGTTTTTAATTTTAAACTATTAACAAAATGCAGATCTTCAAGTAAATAACTTAGAGAACAAAAGTAGTTATTTTAGGGTTTTCAATTTTAAGCTATTAACAAAATTCTGATCTTCAAGTAAATAACTTAAGGAACTAAAGTATTAGTTAGAAGATTTTTATTTTAAAGTGCTACAAAATTCTGTTCTTCAAGTAAATAACTTATAGAACAAAAGTAGGTATTTTAGAGTTTTCAATTTTAAACTATTAACAAAATGCAGATCTTTAAGTAAATAACTTATAGAACAAAAATAGTTATTTTAGGGTTTTCAATTTTAAACTATTAACAAAATTCTGATCTTCATGTAAATAACTTATAGAACAGAAGTAGTTAATTTAGAGTTTTTAATTTTAAACTATTAACAAAATTCAGATCTTTAAGTAAATAACTTATAGAACAAAAATAGTTATTTTAGGGTTTTCAATTTTAAACTATTAACAAAATTCTGATCTTCATGTAAATAACTTATAGAACAGAAGTAGTTAATTTAGAGTTTTTAATTTTAAACTATTAACAAAATGCAGATCTTCAAGTAAATAACTTATAGAACAAAAGTAGTTATTTTAGGGTTTTCAATTTTAAACTATTAACAAAATTCTGATCTTCAAGTAAATAACTTAAGGAACTAAAGTATTAGTTAGAAGATTTTTATTTTAAAGTGCTACAAAATTCTGTTCTTCAAGTAAATAACTTATAGAACAAAAGTAGGTATTTTAGAGTTTTCAATTTTAAACTATTAACAAAATGCAGATCTTTAAGTAAATAACTTATAGAACAAAAATAGTTATTTTAGGGTTTTCAATTTTAAACTATTAACAAAATTCTGATCTTCATGTAAATAACTTATAGAACAGAAGTAGTTAATTTAGAGTTTTTAATTTTAAACTATTAACAAAATTCAGATCTTTAAGTAAATAACTTATAGAACAAAAATAGTTATTTTAGGGTTTTCAATTTTAAACTATTAACAAAATTCTGATCTTCATGTAAATAACTTATAGAACAGAAGTAGTTAATTTAGAGTTTTTAATTTTAAACTATTAACAAAATGCAGATCTTCAAGTAAATAACTTATAGAACAAAAGTAGTTATTTTAGGGTTTTCAATTTTAAACTATTAACAAAATTCTGATCTTCAAGTAAATAACTTAAGGAACTAAAGTATTAGTTAGAAGATTTTTATTTTAAAGTGCTACAAAATTCTGTTCTTCAAGTAAATAACTTATAGAACAAAAGTAGCTATTTTAGAGTTTTCAATTTTAAACTATTAACAAAATTCTGATCTTCAAGTAAATAACTTATAGAACAGAAGTAGTTAATTTAGAGTTTTTAATTTTAAACTATTAACAAAATGCAGATCTTCAAGTAAATAACTTATAGAACAAAAGTAGTTATTTTAGGGTTTTCAATTTTAAACTATTAACAAAATTCTGATCTTCATGTAAATAACTTATAGAACAGAAGTAGTTAATTTAGAGTTTTTAATTTTAAACTATTAACTAAATACATATCTTCAAGTAAATAACTTAGAGAACAAAAGTCGTTATTTTAGGGTTTTCAATTTTAAACTATTAACAAAATTCTGATCTTTAAGTAAATAACTTAAGGAACTAAAGTATTAGTTAGAAGATTTTAATTTAAAATTGCTACAAAATTCTTTTCTTCAAGTAAATAACTTATAGAACAGAAGTAGTTAATTTAGAGTTTTTAATTTTAAACTATTAACAAAATGCAGATCTTCAAGTAAATAACTTATAGAACAAACGTAGTTATTTTAGTATTTTCAATTTTGAACTATTAACAAAATTCTGATCTTCAAGTAAATAACTTAAAGAACTAAAGTATTAGTTTGAAGATTTTGATTTTAAATTGTCTATATATTTCTGTTCTATAAGTAAATAACTAAAGGAACAAAAGTAGTTAGAGTATAGCTTTAATTTTAAACTATTAACAAAATGCAGATCTTCAAGTAAATAACTTATAGAACAAAAGTAGTTATTTTAGGGTTTTCAATTTTAAACTATTAGCAAAATTCTGATCTTCAAGTAAATAACTTAAAGAACTAAATTATTAGTTAGAAGATTTTTATTTTAAATTGCTACAAAACTCTGTTCTTCAAGTAAATAACTTATAGAACAGAAGTAGTTAATTTAGAGTTTTTAAATTTAAACTATTAACAAAATGCAAATCTTCAAGTAAATAACTTATAGAATAAAAGTAGTTATTTTAGGGTTTTCAATTTTAAACTATTAACAAAATTCTGATCTTCATGTAAATAACTTATAGAACAGAAGTAGTTAATTTAGAGTTTTTAATTTTAAACTATTAACAAAATGCAGATCTTCAAGTAAATAACTTAGAGAACAAAAGTAGTTATTTTAGGGTTTTCAATTTTAAGCTATTAACAAAATTCTGATCTTCAAGTAAATAACTTAAGGAACTAAAGTATTAGTTAGAAGATTTTTATTTTAAAGTGCTACAAAATTCTGTTCTTCAAGTAAATAACTTATAGAACAAAAGTAGGTATTTTAGAGTTTTCAATTTTAAACTATTAACAAAATGCAGATCTTTAAGTAAATAACTTATAGAACAAAAATAGTTATTTTAGGGTTTTCAATTTTAAACTATTAACAAAATTCTGATCTTCATGTAAATAACTTATAGAACAGAAGTAGTTAATTTAGAGTTTTTAATTTTAAACTATTAACAAAATTCAGATCTTTAAGTAAATAACTTATAGAACAAAAATAGTTATTTTAGGGTTTTCAATTTTAAACTATTAACAAAATTCTGATCTTCATGTAAATAACTTATAGAACAGAAGTAGTTAATTTAGGGTTTTTAATTTTAAACTATTAACAAAATGCAGATCTTCAAGTAAATAACTTATAGAAAAAAAGTAGTTATTTTAGGGTTTTCAATTTTAAACTATTAACAAAATTCTGATCTTCAAGTAAATAACTTAAAGAACTAAAGTATTAGTTTGAAGATTTTGATTTTAAATTGTCTACATATTTCTGTTCTTTAAGTAAATAACTAAAAGAACAATAGTAGTTAGATTATAGCTTTAATTTTAAACTATTAACAAAATGCAAATCTTCTAGTAAATAACTTATAGAACAAAAGTAGTTATTTTAGGGTTTTCAATTTTAAACTATTAACAAAATTCTGATCTTCAAGTAAATAACTTATAGAACAAAAGTAGTTATTTTAGGGTTTTCAATTTTAAACTATTAACAAAATCCAGATCTTCAAGTAAATAACTTATAGAACAAAAGTAGTTATTTTAGGGTTTTCAATTTTAAACTATTAACAAAATTCTGATCTTCAAGTAAATAACTTAAGGAACTAAAGTATTAGTTAGAAGATTTTTATTTTAAATTGCTACAAAATTCTGTTCTTCAAGTAAATAACTTATAGAACAAAAGTAGTTATTTTAGAGTTTTCAATTTTAAACTATTAAGAAAATTCTGATCTTCAAGTAAATAACTTATAGTACAGAAGTAGTTAATTTGGAGTTTTTAATTTTAAACTATTAACAAAATGCAGATCTTCAAGTAAATAACTTATAGAACAAAAGTAGTTATTTTAGGGTTTTCAATTTTAAACTATTAACAAAATTCTGATCTTCAAGTAAATAACTTAAGGAACTAAAGTATTAGTTAGAAGATTTTTATTTTAAATTGCTACAAAATTCTGTTCTTCAAGTAAATAACTTATAGAACAAAAGTAGTTATTTTAGAGTTTTCAATTTTAAACTATTAACAAAATTCTGATCTTCATGTAAATAACTTATAGAACAGAAGTAGTTAATTTAGAGTTTTTAATTTTAAACTATTAACAAAATGCAGATCTTCAAGTAAATAACTTATAGAACAAAAGTAGTTATTTTAGGGTTTTCAATTTTAAACTATTAACAAAATTCTGATCTTCAAGTAAATAACTTAAGGAACTAAAGTATTAGTTAGAAGATTTTTATTTTAAAGTGCTACAAAATTCTGTTCTTCAAGTAAATAACTTATAGAACAAAAGTAGGTATTTTAGAGTTTTCAATTTTAAACTATTAACAAAATGCAGATCTTTAAGTAAATAACTTATAGAACAAAAATAGTTATTTTAGGGTTTTCAATTTTTAACTATTAACAAAATTCTGATCTTCATGTAAATAACTTATAGAACAGAAGTAGTTAATTTAGAGTTTTTAATTTTAAACTATTAAACAAATTCAGATCTTTAAGTAAATAATTTATAGAACAAAAATAGTTATTTTAGGGTTTTCAATTTAAAACTATTAACAAAATTCTGATCTTCATGTAAATAACTTATAGAACAGAAGTAGTTAATTTAGGGTTTTTAATTTTAAACTATTAACAAATTGCAGATCTTCAAGTAAATAACTTATAGAACAAAAGTAGTTATTTTAGGGTTTTCAATTTTAAACTATTAACAAAATTCTGATCTTCAAGTAAATAACTTATAGAACAAAAGTAGGTATTTTAGAGTTTTCAATTTTAAACTATTAACAAAATGCAGATCTTTAAGTAAATAACTTATAGAACAAAAATAGTTATTTTAGGGTTTTCAATTTTAAACTATTAACAAAATTCTGATCTTCATGTAAATAACTTATAGAACAGAAGTAGTTAATTTAGAGTTTTTAATTTTAAACTATTAACAAAATTCAGATCTTTAAGTAAATAACTTATAGAACAAAAATAGTTATTTTAGGGTTTTCAATTTTAAACTATTAACAAAATTCTGATCTTCATGTAAATAACTTATAGAACAGAAGTAGTTAATTTAGGGTTTTTAATTTTAAACTATTAAAAAATGCAGATCTTCAAGTAAATAACTTATAGAAAAAAAGTAGTTATTTTAGGGTTTTCAATTTTAAACTATTAACAAAATTCTGATCTTCAAGTAAATCACTTAAAGAACTAAAGTATTAGTTTGAAGATTTTGATTTTAAATTGTCTACATATTTCTGTTCTTTAAGTAAATAACTAAAAGAACAATAGTAGTTAGATTATAGCTTTAATTTTAAACTATTAACAAAATGCAAATCTTCTAGTAAATAACTTATAGAACAAAAGTAGTAATTTTAGGGTTTTCAATTTTAAACTATTAACAAAATTCTGATCTTCAAGTAAATAACTTATAGAACAAAAGTAGTTATTTTAGGGTTTTCAATTTTAAACTATTAACAAAATGCAGATCTTCAAGTAAATAACTTATAGAACAAAAGTAGTTATTTTAGGGTTTTCAATTTTAAACTATTAACAAAATTCTGATCTTCAAGTAAATAACTTAAGGAACTAAAGTATTAGTTAGAAGATTTTTATTTTAAATTGCTACAAAATTCTGTTCTTCAAGTAAATAACTTATAGAAGAAAAGTAGTTATTTTAGAGTTTTCAATTTTAAACTATTAACAAATTGCAGATCTTTAAGTAAATAACTTATAGAACAAAAATAGTTATTTTAGGGTTTTCAATTTTTAACTATTAACAAAATTCTGATCTTCATGTAAATAACTTATAGAACAGAAGTAGTTAATTTAGAGTTTTTAATTTTAAACTATTAAACAAATTCAGATCTTTAAGTAAATAATTTATAGAACAAAAATAGTTATTTTAGGGTTTACAATTTAAAACTATTAACAAAATTCTGATCTTCATGTAAATAACTTATAGAACAGAAGTAGTTAATTTAGGGTTTTTAATTTTAAACTATTAACAAATTGCAGATCTTCAAGTAAATAACTTATAGAACAAAAGTAGTTATTTTAGGGTTTTCAATTTTAAACTATTAACAAAATTCTGATCTTCAAGTAAATAACTTAAAGAACTAAAGTATTAGTTTGAAGATTTTGATTTTAAATTGTCTACATATTTCTGTTCTTTAAGTAAATAACTAAAAGAACAATAGTAGTTAGATTATAGCTTTAATTTTAAACTATTAACAAAATGCAAATCTTCAAGTAAATAACTTATAGAACAAAAGTAGTTATTTTAGGGTTTTCAATTTTAAACTATTAACAAAATTCTGATCTTCAAGTAAATAACTTATAGAACAAAAGTAGTTATTTTAGGGTTTTCAATTTTAAACTATTAACAAAATGCAGATCTTCAAGTAAATAACTTATAGAACAAAAGTAGTTATTTTAGGGTTTTCAATTTTAAACTATTAACAAAATTCTGATCTTCAATTAAATAACTTAAGGAACTAAAGTATTAGTTAGAAGATTTTGATTTTAAACTGCTTCAAAATTCTGTTCTTCAAGTAAATAACTTATAGAACAAAAGTAGTTATTTTAGGGTTTTCAATTTTAAACTATTAACAAAATTCTGATCTTCAAGTTAATAACTTAAAGAACTAAAGTATTAGTTTGAAGATTTTGATTTTAATTGTCTACATATTTCTGTCCTTTAAGTAAATAACTAAATGAACAAAAGTAGTTAGAGTATAGCTTTAATTTTAAACTATTAACAAAATGCAGATCTTCAAGTAAATAACTTATAGAACAAAAGTAGTTATTTTAGGGTTTTCAATTTTAAACTATTAGCAAAATTCTGATCTTCAACTAAAAAACTTAAAGAACTAAATTATTAGTTAGAAGATTTTGATTTTAAATTGCTTCAAAATTCTTTTCTTCAAGTAAATAACTTATAGAACAAAAGTAGTTATTTTAGGGTTTTCAATTTTAAACTATTAACAAAATTCTGATCTTCAAGTAAATAACTTAAGGAACTAAAGTATTAGTTAGAAGATTTTGATTTTAAACTGCTTCAAAATTCTGTTCTTCAAGTAAATAACTTATAGAACAAAAGTAGTTATTTTAGGGTTTTCAATTTTAAACTATTAACAAAATTCTGATCTTCAAGTTAATAACTTAAAGAACTAAAGTATTAGTTTGAAGATTTTGATTTTAATTGTCTACATATTTCTGTCCTTTAAGTAAATAACTAAATGAACAAAAGTAGTTAGAGTATAGCTTTAATTTTAAACTATTAACAAAATGCAGATCTTCAAGTAAATAACTTATAGAACAAAAGTAGTTATTTTAGGGTTTTCAATTTTAAACTATTAGCAAAATTCTGATCTTCAACTAAATAACTTAAAGAACTAAATTATTAGTTAGAAGATTTTGATTTTAAATTGCTTCAAAATTCTTTTCTTCAAGTAAATAACTTATAGAACAAAAGTAGTTATTTTAGGGTTTTCAATTTTAAACTATTAACAAAATTCTGATCTTCAAGTTAATAACTTAAAGAACTAAAGTATTAGTTTGAAGATTTTGATTTTAATTGTCTACATATTTCTGTCCTTTAAGTAAATAACTAAATGAACAAAAGTAGTTAGAGTATAGCTTTAATTTTAAACTATTAACAAAATGCAGATCTTCAAGTAAATAACTTATAGAACAAAAGTAGTTATTTTAGGGTTTTCAATTTTAAACTATTAGCAAAATTCTGATCTTCAACTAAATAACTTAAAGAACTAAATTATTAGTTAGAAGATTTTGATTTTAAATTGCTTCAAAATTCTTTTCTTCAAGTAAATAACTTATAGAACAAAAGTAGTTATTTTAGGGTTTTCAATTTTAAACTATTACAAAATTCTGATCTTCATGTAAATAACTTATAGAACAGAAGTAGTTAATTTAGAGTTTTTAATTTTAAACTATTAACAAAATTCTGATCTTCAAGTAAATAACTTAAGGAACTAAAGTATTAGTTAGAAGATTTTTATTTTAAATTGCTACAAAATTCTGTTCTTCAAGCAAATAACTTATAGAACAAAAGTAGTTATTTTAGAGTTTTCAATTTTAAACTATTAAGAAAATTCTGATCTTCAAGTAAATAACTTATAGAACAGAAGTAGTTGATTTAGAGTTTTTAATTTTAAACTATTAACAAAATTCTGATCTTCAAGTAAATAACTTAAGGAACTAAAGTATTAGTTAGAAGATTTTGATTTTAAATTGCTACAAAATGCTGTTCTTCAAGTAAATAACTTATAGCACAAAAGTAGTTATTTTAGAGTTTTCAATTTTAAACTATTAACAACATTCTGAACTTCAAGTAAATAACTTATAGAACAGAAGTAGTTGATTTAGAGTTTTTAATTTTAAACTATTAACAAAATTCTGATCTTCAAGTAAATAACTTAAGGAACTAAAGTATTAGTTAGAAGATTTTTATTTTAAATTGCTACAAAATTCTGTTCTTCAAGTAAATAACTTATAGAACAAAAGTAGATATTTTAGAGTTTTCAATTTTAAACTATTAAGAAAATTCTGATCTTCAAGTAAATAACTTATAGTACAGAAGTAGTTAATTTGGAGTTTTTAAATTTAAACTATTAACAAATTGCAAATCTTCAAGTAAATAACTTATAGAATAAAAGTAGTTATTTTAGGGTTTTCAATTTTAAACTATTACAAAATTCTGATCTTCATGTAAATAACTTATAGAACAGAAGTAGTTAATTTAGAGTTTTTAATTTTAAACTATTAACAAAATGCAGATCTTCAAGTAAATAACTTATAGAACAAAAGTAGTTATTTTAAGGTTTTCAATTTTAAACTATTAGCAAAATTCTGATCTTCAAGTAAATAACTTAAAGAACTAAAGTATTAGTTAGAAGATTTTGATTTTAAATTGCTACAAAATTCTGTTCTTCAAGTAAATAACTTATAGAACAAAAGTAGTTATTTTATAGCTTTAATTTTAAACTATTAACAAAATAGTGAATTTCAAGCAAATAACTAATAGAACAAAAGTAGTTAGTTTATAGCTTTAATTTTAAACTATTAACAAAATAGTGATTTTCAAGTAAATAACTTATAGAACAAAAATACTTATTTTAGGGTTTTCAATTTTAAACTATTAGTAAAATTCTGATCTTCAAGTAAATAACTTAAAGAACTAAAGTATTAGTTAGAAGATTTTGATTTTAAATTGCTACAAAATTCTGTTCTTCAAGTAAATAACTTATAGAACAAAAGTAGCTATTTTAGAGTTTTCAATTTTAAACTATTAACAAAATTCTGATCTTCAAGTAAATAACTTAAAGAACTAAATTATTAGTTAGAAGATTTTTATTTTAAATTGCTACAAAATTCTGTTCTTCAAGTAAATAACTTATAGAACAGAAGTAGTTAATTTAGAGTTTTTAAATTTAAACTATTAACAAAATGCAAATCTTCAAGTAAATAACTTATAGAATAAAAGTAGTTATTTTAGGGTTTTCAATTTTAAACTATTAACAAAATTCTGAGCTTCATGTAAATAACTTATAGAACAGAAGTAGTTAATTTAGAGTTTTTAATTTTAAACTATTAACAAAATGCAGATCTACAAGTAAATAACTTAGAGAACAAAAGTAGTTATTTTAGGGTTTTCAATTTTAAGCTATTAACAAAATTCTGATCTTCAAGTAAATAACTTAAGGAACTAAAGTATTAGTTAGAAGATTTTTATTTTAAAGTGCTACAAAATTCTGTTCTTCAAGTAAATAACTTATAGAACAAAAGTAGGTATTTTAGAGTTTTCAATTTTAAACTATTAACAAAATGCAGATCTTTAAGTAAATAACTTATAGAACAAAAATAGTTATTTTAGGGTTTTCAATTTTAAACTATTAACAAAATTCTGATCTTCATGTAAATAACTTATAGAACAGAAGTAGTTAATTTAGGGTTTTTAATTTTAAACTATTAACAAAATGCAGATCTTCAAGTAAATAACTTATAGAAAAAAAGTAGTTATTTTAGGGTTTTCAATTTTAAACTATTAACAAAATTCTGATCTTCAAGTAAATAACTTAAAGAACTAAAGTATTAGTTTGAAGATTTTGATTTTAAATTGTCTACATATTTCTGTTCTTTAAGTAAATAACTAAAAGAACAATAGTAGTTAGATTATAGCTTTAATTTTAAACTATTAACAAAATGCAAATCTTCTAGTAAATAACTTATAGAACAAAAGTAGTTATTTTAGGGTTTTCAATTTTAAACTATTAACAAAATTCTGATCTTCAAGTAAATAACTTATAGAACAAAAGTAGTTATTTTAGGGTTTTCAATTTTAAACTATTAACAAAATGCAGATCTTCAAGTAAATAACTTATAGAACAAAAGTAGTTATTTTAGGGTTTTCAATTTTAAACTATTAACAAAATTCTGATCTTCAAGTAAATAACTTAAGGAACTAAAGTATTAGTTAGAAGATTTTGATTTTAAACTGCTTCAAAATTCTGTTCTTCAAGTAAATAACTTATAGAACAAAAGTAGTTATTTTAGGGTTTTCAATTTTAAACTATTAACAAAATTCTGATCTTCAAGTAAATAACTTAAAGAACTAAAGTATTAGTTTGAAGATTTCGATTTTAAATTGTCTACAAATTTCTGTTCTTTAAGTAAATAACTAATAGAACAAAAGTAGTTAGTTTATAGCTTTAATTTTAAACTATTAACAAAATAGTGATTTTCAAGTAAATAACTTATAGACCAGAAGTAGTTAATTTAGAGTTTTTAATTTTAAACTATTAACAAAATGCTGATCTTCAAGTAAATAACTTATAGAACAGAAGTAGTTAATTTAGAGTTTTTAATTTTAAACTATTAACAAAATGCAGATCTTCAAGTAAATAACTTATAGAGCAAAATTAGCTATTTTAGGGTTTTTAATTTTAAACTATTAACAAAATTCTGATCTTCAAGTAAATAACTTATAGAACAGAAGTAGTTAATTTAGAGTTTTTAATTTTAAACTATTAACAAAATGCAGATCTTCAAGTAAACAACTTATAGAACAAAAATAGTTATTTTAGGGTTTTGAATTTTAAACTATTAACAAAATTCTGATCTTCATGTAAATAACTTATAGAACAGAAGTAGTTAATTTAGAGTTTTTAATTTTAAACTATTAACAAAATTCAGATCTTCAAGTAAATAACTTATAGAACAAAAGTAGTTATTTTAGGATTTTCAATTTTAAACTATTAACAAAATTATGATCTTCAAGTAAATAACTTAAGGAACTAAAGTATTAGTTAGAAGATTTTGATTTTAAATTGCTACAAAATGCTGTTCTTCAAGTAAATAACTTATAGCACAAAAGTAGTTTTTTTAGAGTTTTCAATTTTAAACTATTAACAACATTCTGAACTTCAAGTAAATAACTTATAGAACAGAAGTAGTTGATTTAGAGTTTTTAATTTTAAACTATTAACAAAATTCTGATCTTCAAGTAAATAACTTAAGGAACTAAAGTATTAGTTAGAAGATTTTTATTTTAAATTGCTACAAAATTCTGTTCTTCAAGTAAATAACTTATAGAACAAAAGTAGTTATTTTAGAGTTTTCAATTTTAAACTATTAAGAAAATTCTGATCTTCAAGTAAATAACTTATAGAACAGAAGTAGTTAATTTACAGTTTTTAAATTTAAACTATTAACAAAATTCTGATCTTCATGTAAATAACTTATAGAACAGAAGTAGTTAATTTAGAGTTTTTAATTTTAAACTATTAACAAAATTCAGATCTTTAAGTAAATAACTTATAGAACAAAAATAGTTATTTTAGGGTTTTCAATTTTAAACTATTAACAAAATTCTGATCTTCATGTAAATAACTTATAGAACAGAAGTAGTTAATTTAGAGTTTTTAATTTTAAACTATTAAACAAATTCAGATCTTTAAGTAAATAATTTATAGAACAAAAATAGTTATTTTAGGGTTTACAATTTAAAACTATTAACAAAATTCTGATCTTCATGTAAATAACTTATAGAAGAAAAGTAGTTATTTTAGAGTTTTCAATTTTAAACTATTAACAAATTGCAGATCTTTAAGTAAATAACTTATAGAACAAAAATAGTTATTTTAGGGTTTTCAATTTTTAACTATTAACAAAATTCTGATCTTCATGTAAATAACTTATAGAACAGAAGTAGTTAATTTAGAGTTTTTAATTTTAAACTATTAAACAAATTCAGATCTTTAAGTAAATAATTTATAGAACAAAAATAGTTATTTTAGGGTTTACAATTTAAAACTATTAACAAAATTCTGATCTTCATGTAAATAACTTATAGAACAGAAGTAGTTAATTTAGGGTTTTTAATTTTAAACTATTAACAAATTGCAGATCTTCAAGTAAATAACTTATAGAACAAAAGTAGTTATTTTAGGGTTTTCAATTTTAAACTATTAACAAAATTCTGATCTTCAAGTAAATAACTTAAAGAACTAAAGTATTAGTTTGAAGATTTTGATTTTAAATTGTCTACATATTTCTGTTCTTTAAGTAAATAACTAAAAGAACAATAGTAGTTAGATTATAGCTTTAATTTTAAACTATTAACAAAATGCAAATCTTCAAGTAAATAACTTATAGAACAAAAGTAGTTATTTTAGGGTTTTCAATTTTAAACTATTAACAAAATTCTGATCTTCAAGTAAATAACTTATAGAACAAAAGTAGTTATTTTAGGGTTTTCAATTTTAAACTATTAACAAAATGCAGATCTTCAAGTAAATAACTTATAGAACAAAAGTAGTTATTTTAGGGTTTTCAATTTTAAACTATTAACAAAATTCTGATCTTCAATTAAATAACTTAAGGAACTAAAGTATTAGTTAGAAGATTTTGATTTTAAACTGCTTCAAAATTCTGTTCTTCAAGTAAATAACTTATAGAACAAAAGTAGTTATTTTAGGGTTTTCAATTTTAAACTATTAACAAAATTCTGATCTTCAAGTTAATAACTTAAAGAACTAAAGTATTAGTTTGAAGATTTTGATTTTAATTGTCTACATATTTCTGTCCTTTAAGTAAATAACTAAATGAACAAAAGTAGTTAGAGTATAGCTTTAATTTTAAACTATTAACAAAATGCAGATCTTCAAGTAAATAACTTATAGAACAAAAGTAGTTATTTTAGGGTTTTCAATTTTAAACTATTAGCAAAATTCTGATCTTCAACTAAAAAACTTAAAGAACTAAATTATTAGTTAGAAGATTTTGATTTTAAATTGCTTCAAAATTCTTTTCTTCAAGTAAATAACTTATAGAACAAAAGTAGTTATTTTAGGGTTTTCAATTTTAAACTATTAACAAAATTCTGATCTTCAAGTAAATAACTTAAGGAACTAAAGTATTAGTTAGAAGATTTTGATTTTAAACTGCTTCAAAATTCTGTTCTTCAAGTAAATAACTTATAGAACAAAAGTAGTTATTTTAGGGTTTTCAATTTTAAACTATTAACAAAATTCTGATCTTCAAGTTAATAACTTAAAGAACTAAAGTATTAGTTTGAAGATTTTGATTTTAATTGTCTACATATTTCTGTCCTTTAAGTAAATAACTAAATGAACAAAAGTAGTTAGAGTATAGCTTTAATTTTAAACTATTAACAAAATGCAGATCTTCAAGTAAATAACTTATAGAACAAAAGTAGTTATTTTAGGGTTTTCAATTTTAAACTATTAGCAAAATTCTGATCTTCAACTAAATAACTTAAAGAACTAAATTATTAGTTAGAAGATTTTGATTTTAAATTGCTTCAAAATTCTTTTCTTCAAGTAAATAACTTATAGAACAAAAGTAGTTATTTTAGGGTTTTCAATTTTAAACTATTAACAAAATTCTGATCTTCAAGTTAATAACTTAAAGAACTAAAGTATTAGTTTGAAGATTTTGATTTTAATTGTCTACATATTTCTGTCCTTTAAGTAAATAACTAAATGAACAAAAGTAGTTAGAGTATAGCTTTAATTTTAAACTATTAACAAAATGCAGATCTTCAAGTAAATAACTTATAGAACAAAAGTAGTTATTTTAGGGTTTTCAATTTTAAACTATTAGCAAAATTCTGATCTTCAACTAAATAACTTAAAGAACTAAATTATTAGTTAGAAGATTTTGATTTTAAATTGCTTCAAAATTCTTTTCTTCAAGTAAATAACTTATAGAACAAAAGTAGTTATTTTAGGGTTTTCAATTTTAAACTATTACAAAATTCTGATCTTCATGTAAATAACTTATAGAACAGAAGTAGTTAATTTAGAGTTTTTAATTTTAAACTATTAACAAAATTCTGATCTTCAAGTAAATAACTTAAGGAACTAAAGTATTAGTTAGAAGATTTTTATTTTAAATTGCTAATAAATTCTGTTCTTCAAGCAAATAACTTATAGAACAAAAGTAGTTATTTTAGAGTTTTCAATTTTAAACTATTAAGAAAATTCTGATCTTCAAGTAAATAACTTATAGAACAGAAGTAGTTGATTTAGAGTTTTTAATTTTAAACTATTAACAAAATTCTGATCTTCAAGTAAATAACTTAAGGAACTAAAGTATTAGTTAGAAGATTTTGATTTTAAATTGCTACAAAATGCTGTTCTTCAAGTAAATAACTTATAGCACAAAAGTAGTTATTTTAGAGTTTTCAATTTTAAACTATTAACAACATTCTGAACTTCAAGTAAATAACTTATAGAACAGAAGTAGTTGATTTAGAGTTTTTAATTTTAAACTATTAACAAAATTCTGATCTTCAAGTAAATAACTTAAGGAACTAAAGTATTAGTTAGAAGATTTTTATTTTAAATTGCTACAAAATTCTGTTCTTCAAGTAAATAACTTATAGAACAAAAGTAGATATTTTAGAGTTTTCAATTTTAAACTATTAAGAAAATTCTGATCTTCAAGTAAATAACTTATAGTACAGAAGTAGTTAATTTGGAGTTTTTAAATTTAAACTATTAACAAATTGCAAATCTTCAAGTAAATAACTTATAGAATAAAAGTAGTTATTTTAGGGTTTTCAATTTTAAACTATTACAAAATTCTGATCTTCATGTAAATAACTTATAGAACAGAAGTAGTTAATTTAGAGTTTTTAATTTTAAACTATTAACAAAATGCAGATCTTCAAGTAAATAACTTATAGAACAAAAGTAGTTATTTTAAGGTTTTCAATTTTAAACTATTAGCAAAATTCTGATCTTCAAGTAAATAACTTAAAGAACTAAAGTATTAGTTAGAAGATTTTGATTTTAAATTGCTACAAAATTCTGTTCTTCAAGTAAATAACTTATAGAACAAAAGTAGTTATTTTATAGCTTTAATTTTAAACTATTAACAAAATAGTGAATTTCAAGCAAATAACTAATAGAACAAAAGTAGTTAGTTTATAGCTTTAATTTTAAACTATTAACAAAATAGTGATTTTCAAGTAAATAACTTATAGAACAAAAATACTTATTTTAGGGTTTTCAATTTTAAACTATTAGTAAAATTCTGATCTTCAAGTAAATAACTTAAAGAACTAAAGTATTAGTTAGAAGATTTTGATTTTAAATTGCTACAAAATTCTGTTCTTCAAGTAAATAACTTATAGAACAAAAGTAGCTATTTTAGAGTTTTCAATTTTAAACTATTAACAAAATTCTGATCTTCAAGTAAATAACTTAAAGAACTAAATTATTAGTTAGAAGATTTTTATTTTAAATTGCTACAAAATTCTGTTCTTCAAGTAAATAACTTATAGAACAGAAGTAGTTAATTTAGAGTTTTTAAATTTAAACTATTAACAAAATGCAAATCTTCAAGTAAATAACTTATAGAATAAAAGTAGTTATTTTAGGGTTTTCAATTTTAAACTATTAACAAAATTCTGATCTTCATGTAAATAACTTATAGAACAGAAGTAGTTAATTTAGAGTTTTTAATTTTAAACTATTAACAAAATGCAGATCTACAAGTAAATAACTTAGAGAACAAAAGTAGTTATTTTAGGGTTTTCAATTTTAAGCTATTAACAAAATTCTGATCTTCAAGTAAATAACTTAAGGAACTAAAGTATTAGTTAGAAGATTTTTATTTTAAAGTGCTACAAAATTCTGTTCTTCAAGTAAATAACTTATAGAACAAAAGTAGGTATTTTAGAGTTTTCAATTTTAAACTATTAACAAAATGCAGATCTTTAAGTAAATAACTTATAGAACAAAAATAGTTATTTTAGGGTTTTCAATTTTAAACTATTAACAAAATTCTGATCTTCATGTAAATAACTTATAGAACAGAAGTAGTTAATTTAGGGTTTTTAATTTTAAACTATTAACAAAATGCAGATCTTCAAGTAAATAACTTATAGAAAAAAAGTAGTTATTTTAGGGTTTTCAATTTTAAACTATTAACAAAATTCTGATCTTCAAGTAAATAACTTAAAGAACTAAAGTATTAGTTTGAAGATTTTGATTTTAAATTGTCTACATATTTCTGTTCTTTAAGTAAATAACTAAAAGAACAATAGTAGTTAGATTATAGCTTTAATTTTAAACTATTAACAAAATGCAAATCTTCTAGTAAATAACTTATAGAACAAAAGTAGTTATTTTAGGGTTTTCAATTTTAAACTATTAACAAAATTCTGATCTTCAAGTAAATAACTTATAGAACAAAAGTAGTTATTTTAGGGTTTTCAATTTTAAACTATTAACAAAATGCAGATCTTCAAGTAAATAACTTATAGAACAAAAGTAGTTATTTTAGGGTTTTCAATTTTAAACTATTAACAAAATTCTGATCTTCAAGTAAATAACTTAAGGAACTAAAGTATTAGTTAGAAGATTTTGATTTTAAACTGCTTCAAAATTCTGTTCTTCAAGTAAATAACTTATAGAACAAAAGTAGTTATTTTAGGGTTTTCAATTTTAAACTATTAACAAAATTCTGATCTTCAAGTAAATAACTTAAAGAACTAAAGTATTAGTTTGAAGATTTCGATTTTAAATTGTCTACAAATTTCTGTTCTTTAAGTAAATAACTAATAGAACAAAAGTAGTTAGTTTATAGCTTTAATTTTAAACTATTAACAAAATAGTGATTTTCAAGTAAATAACTTATAGACCAGAAGTAGTTAATTTAGAGTTTTTAATTTTAAACTATTAACAAAATGCTGATCTTCAAGTAAATAACTTATAGAACAGAAGTAGTTAATTTAGAGTTTTTAATTTTAAACTATTAACAAAATGCAGATCTTCAAGTAAATAACTTATAGAGCAAAATTAGCTATTTTAGGGTTTTTAATTTTAAACTATTAACAAAATTCTGATCTTCAAGTAAATAACTTATAGAACAGAAGTAGTTAATTTAGAGTTTTTAATTTTAAACTATTAACAAAATGCAGATCTTCAAGTAAACAACTTATAGAACAAAAATAGTTATTTTAGGGTTTTGAATTTTAAACTATTAACAAAATTCTGATCTTCATGTAAATAACTTATAGAACAGAAGTAGTTAATTTAGAGTTTTTAATTTTAAACTATTAACAAAATTCAGATCTTCAAGTAAATAACTTATAGAACAAAAGTAGTTATTTTAGGATTTTCAATTTTAAACTATTAACAAAATTATGATCTTCAAGTAAATAACTTAAGGAACTAAAGTATTAGTTAGAAGATTTTGATTTTAAATTGCTACAAAATGCTGTTCTTCAAGTAAATAACTTATAGCACAAAAGTAGTTTTTTTAGAGTTTTCAATTTTAAACTATTAACAACATTCTGAACTTCAAGTAAATAACTTATAGAACAGAAGTAGTTGATTTAGAGTTTTTAATTTTAAACTATTAACAAAATTCTGATCTTCAAGTAAATAACTTAAGGAACTAAAGTATTAGTTAGAAGATTTTTATTTTAAATTGCTACAAAATTCTGTTCTTCAAGTAAATAACTTATAGAACAAAAGTAGTTATTTTAGAGTTTTCAATTTTAAACTATTAAGAAAATTCTGATCTTCAAGTAAATAACTTATAGAACAGAAGTAGTTAATTTACAGTTTTTAAATTTAAACTATTAACAAAATTCTGATCTTCATGTAAATAACTTATAGAACAGAAGTAGTTAATTTAGAGTTTTTAATTTTAAACTATTAACAAAATTCAGATCTTTAAGTAAATAACTTATAGAACAAAAATAGTTATTTTAGGGTTTTCAATTTTAAACTATTAACAAAATTCTGATCTTCATGTAAATAACTTATAGAACAGAAGTAGTTAATTTAGAGTTTTTAATTTTAAACTATTAACAAAATGCAGATCTTCAAGTAAATAACTTATAGAGCAAAATTAGTTATTTTAGGGTTTTTAATTTTAAACTATTAACAAAATTCTGATCTTCAAGTAAATAACTTATAGAACAGAAGTAGTTAATTTAGAGTTTTTAATTTTAAACTATTAACAAAATGCAGATCTTCAAGTAAACAACTTATAGAACAAAAGTAGTTATTTTAGGGTTTTCAATTTTAAACTATTAACAAAATTCTGATCTTCAAGTAAATAACTTAAGGAACTAAAGTATTAGTTAGAAGATTTTGATTTTAAATTGCTACAAAATGCTGTTCTTCAAGTAAATAACTTATAGCACAAAAGTAGTTATTTTAGAGTTTTCAATTTTAAACTATTAACAACATTCTGAACTTCAAGTATATAACTTATAGAACAGAAGTAGTTAATTTAGAGTTTTTAATTTTAAACTATTAACAAAATGCAGATCTTCAAGTAAATAACTTATAGAACAAAAGTAGTTATTTTAGGGTTTTCAATTTTAAACTATTAGCAAAATTCTGATCTTCAAGTAAATAACTTAAAGAACTAAATTATTAGTTAGAAGATTTTTATTTTAAATTGCTACAAAATTCTGTTCTTCAAGTAAATAACTTATAGAACAGAAGTAGTTAATTTAGAGTTTTTAAATTTAAACTATTAACAAAATGCAAATCTTCAAGTAAATAACTTATAGAATAAAAGTAGTTATTTTAGGGTTTTCAATTTTAAACTATTAACAAAATTCTGATCTTCATGTAAATAACTTATAGAACAGAAGTAGTTAATTTAGAGTTTTTAATTTTAAACTATTAACAAAATGCAGATCTTCAAGTAAATAACTTATAGAACAAAAGTAGTTATTTTAGGGTTTTCAATTTTAAGCTATTAACAAAATTCTGATCTTCAAGTAAATAACTTAAGGAACTAAAGTATTAGTTAGAAGATTTTTATTTTAAAGTGCTACAAAATTCTGTTCTTCAAGTAAATAACTTATAGAACAAAAGTAGGTATTTTAGAGTTTTCAATTTTAAACTATTAACAAAATGCAGATCTTTAAGTAAATAACTTATAGAACAAAAATAGTTATTTTAGGGTTTTCAATTTTAAACTATTAACAAAATTCTGATCTTCAAGTAAATAACTTAAAGAACTAAAGTATTAGTTTGAAGATTTTGATTTTAAATTGTCTACATATTTCTGTTCTTTAAGTAAATAACTAAAAGAACAATAGTAGTTAGATTATAGCTTTAATTTTAAACTATTAACAAAATGCAAATCTTCTAGTAAATAACTTATAGAACAAAAGTAGTTATTTTAGGGTTTTCAATTTTAAACTATTAACAAAATTCTGATCTTCAAGTAAATAACTTATAGAACAAAAGTAGTTATTTTAGGGTTTTCAATTTTAAACTATTAACAAAATGCAGATCTTCAAGTAAATAACTTATAGAACAAAAGTAGTTATTTTAGGGTTTTCAATTTTAAACTATTAACAAAATTCTGATCTTCAAGTAAATAACTTAAGGAACTAAAGTATTAGTTAGAAGATTTTGATTTTAAACTGCTTCAAAATTCTGTTCTTCAAGTAAATAACTTATAGAACAAAAGTAGTTATTTTAGGGTTTTCAATTTTAAACTATTAACAAAATTCTGATCTTCAAGTAAATAACTTAAAGAACTAAAGTATTAGTTTGAAGATTTCGATTTTAAATTGTCTACAAATTTCTGTTCTTTAAGTAAATAACTAATAGAACAAAAGTAGTTAGTTTATAGCTTTAATTTTAAACTATTAACAAAATAGTGATTTTCAAGTAAATAACTTATAGACCCGAAGTAGTTAATTTAGAGTTTTTAATTTTAAACTATTAACAAAATGCTGATCTTCAAGTAAATAACTTATAGAACAGAAGTAGTTAATTTAGAGTTTTTAATTTTAAACTATTAACAAAATGCAGATCTTCAAGTAAATAACTTATAGAGCAAAATTAGCTATTTTAGGGTTTTTAATTTTAAACTATTAACAAAATTCTGATCTTCAAGTAAATAACTTATAGAACAGAAGTAGTTAATTTAGAGTTTTTAATTTTAAACTATTAACAAAATGCAGATCTTCAAGTAAACAACTTATAGAACAAAAATAGTTATTTTAGGGTTTTGAATTTTAAACTATTAACAAAATTCTGATCTTCATGTAAATAACTTATAGAACAGAAGTAGTTAATTTAGAGTTTTTAATTTTAAACTATTAACAAAATTCAGATCTTCAAGTAAATAACTTATAGAACAAAAGTAGTTATTTTAGGATTTTCAATTTTAAACTATTAACAAAATTATGATCTTCAAGTAAATAACTTAAGGAACTAAAGTATTAGTTAGAAGATTTTGATTTTAAATTGCTACAAAATGCTGTTCTTCAAGTAAATAACTTATAGCACAAAAGTAGTTTTTTTAGAGTTTTCAATTTTAAACTATTAACAACATTCTGAACTTCAAGTAAATAACTTATAGAACAGAAGTAGTTGATTTAGAGTTTTTAATTTTAAACTATTAACAAAATTCTGATCTTCAAGTAAATAACTTAAGGAACTAAAGTATTAGTTAGAAGATTTTTATTTTAAATTGCTACAAAATTCTGTTCTTCAAGTAAATAACTTATAGAACAAAAGTAGTTATTTTAGAGTTTTCAATTTTAAACTATTAAGAAAATTCTGATCTTCAAGTAAATAACTTATAGAACAGAAGTAGTTAATTTACAGTTTTTAAATTTAAACTATTAACAAAATTCTGATCTTCATGTAAATAACTTATAGAACAGAAGTAGTTAATTTAGAGTTTTTAATTTTAAACTATTAACAAAATTCAGATCTTTAAGTAAATAACTTATAGAACAAAAATAGTTATTTTAGGGTTTTCAATTTTAAACTATTAACAAAATTCTGATCTTCATGTAAATAACTTATAGAACAGAAGTAGTTAATTTAGAGTTTTTAATTTTAAACTATTAACAAAATGCAGATCTTCAAGTAAATAACTTATAGAGCAAAATTAGTTATTTTAGGGTTTTTAATTTTAAACTATTAACAAAATTCTGATCTTCAAGTAAATAACTTATAGAACAGAAGTAGTTAATTTAGAGTTTTTAATTTTAAACTATTAACAAAATGCAGATCTTCAAGTAAACAACTTATAGAACAAAAGTAGTTATTTTAGGGTTTTCAATTTTAAACTATTAACAAAATTCTGATCTTCAAGTAAATAACTTAAGGAACTAAAGTATTAGTTAGAAGATTTTGATTTTAAATTGCTACAAAATGCTGTTCTTCAAGTAAATAACTTATAGCACAAAAGTAGTTATTTTAGAGTTTTCAATTTTAAACTATTAACAACATTCTGAACTTCAAGTATATAACTTATAGAACAGAAGTAGTTAATTTAGAGTTTTTAATTTTAAACTATTAACAAAATGCAGATCTTCAAGTAAATAACTTATAGAACAAAAGTAGTTATTTTAGGGTTTTCAATTTTAAACTATTAGCAAAATTCTGATCTTCAAGTAAATAACTTAAAGAACTAAATTATTAGTTAGAAGATTTTTATTTTAAATTGCTACAAAATTCTGTTCTTCAAGTAAATAACTTATAGAACAGAAGTAGTTAATTTAGAGTTTTTAAATTTAAACTATTAACAAAATGCAAATCTTCAAGTAAATAACTTATAGAATAAAAGTAGTTATTTTAGGGTTTTCAATTTTAAACTATTAACAAAATTCTGATCTTCATGTAAATAACTTATAGAACAGAAGTAGTTAATTTAGAGTTTTTAATTTTAAACTATTAACAAAATGCAGATCTTCAAGTAAATAACTTATAGAACAAAAGTAGTTATTTTAGGGTTTTCAATTTTAAGCTATTAACAAAATTCTGATCTTCAAGTAAATAACTTAAGGAACTAAAGTATTAGTTAGAAGATTTTTATTTTAAAGTGCTACAAAATTCTGTTCTTCAAGTAAATAACTTATAGAACAAAAGTAGGTATTTTAGAGTTTTCAATTTTAAACTATTAACAAAATGCAGATCTTTAAGTAAATAACTTATAGAACAAAAATAGTTATTTTAGGGTTTTCAATTTTAAACTATTAACAAAATTCTGATCTTCAAGTAAATAACTTAAAGAACTAAAGTATTAGTTTGAAGATTTTGATTTTAAATTGTCTACATATTTCTGTTCTTTAAGTAAATAACTAAAAGAACAATAGTAGTTAGATTATAGCTTTAATTTTAAACTATTAACAAAATGCAAATCTTCTAGTAAATAACTTATAGAACAAAAGTAGTTATTTTAGGGTTTTCAATTTTAAACTATTAACAAAATTCTGATCTTCAAGTAAATAACTTATAGAACAAAAGTAGTTATTTTAGGGTTTTCAATTTTAAACTATTAACAAAATGCAGATCTTCAAGTAAATAACTTATAGAACAAAAGTAGTTATTTTAGGGTTTTCAATTTTAAACTATTAACAAAATTCTGATCTTCAAGTAAATAACTTAAGGAACTAAAGTATTAGTTAGAAGATTTTGATTTTAAACTGCTTCAAAATTCTGTTCTTCAAGTAAATAACTTATAGAACAAAAGTAGTTATTTTAGGGTTTTCAATTTTAAACTATTAACAAAATTCTGATCTTCAAGTAAATAACTTAAAGAACTAAAGTATTAGTTTGAAGATTTCGATTTTAAATTGTCTACAAATTTCTGTTCTTTAAGTAAATAACTAATAGAACAAAAGTAGTTAGTTTATAGCTTTAATTTTAAACTATTAACAAAATAGTGATTTTCAAGTAAATAACTTATAGACCCGAAGTAGTTAATTTAGAGTTTTTAATTTTAAACTATTAACAAAATGCTGATCTTCAAGTAAATAACTTATAGAACAGAAGTAGTTAATTTAGAGTTTTTAATTTTAAACTATTAACAAAATGCAGATCTTCAAGTAAATAACTTATAGAGCAAAATTAGCTATTTTAGGGTTTTTAATTTTAAACTATTAACAAAATTCTGATCTTCAAGTAAATAACTTATAGAACAGAAGTAGTTAATTTAGAGTTTTTAATTTTAAACTATTAACAAAATGCAGATCTTCAAGTAAACAACTTATAGAACAAAAATAGTTATTTTAGGGTTTTGAATTTTAAACTATTAACAAAATTCTGATCTTCATGTAAATAACTTATAGAACAGAAGTAGTTAATTTAGAGTTTTTAATTTTAAACTATTAACAAAATTCAGATCTTCAAGTAAATAACTTATAGAACAAAAGTAGTTATTTTAGGATTTTCAATTTTAAACTATTAACAAAATTATGATCTTCAAGTAAATAACTTAAGGAACTAAAGTATTAGTTAGAAGATTTTGATTTTAAATTGCTACAAAATGCTGTTCTTCAAGTAAATAACTTATAGCACAAAAGTAGTTTTTTTAGAGTTTTCAATTTTAAACTATTAACAACATTCTGAACTTCAAGTAAATAACTTATAGAACAGAAGTAGTTGATTTAGAGTTTTTAATTTTAAACTATTAACAAAATTCTGATCTTCAAGTAAATAACTTAAGGAACTAAAGTATTAGTTAGAAGATTTTTATTTTAAATTGCTACAAAATTCTGTTCTTCAAGTAAATAACTTATAGAACAAAAGTAGTTATTTTAGAGTTTTCAATTTTAAACTATTAAGAAAATTCTGATCTTCAAGTAAATAACTTATAGAACAGAAGTAGTTAATTTAGAGTTTTTAAATTTAAACTATTAACAAAATTCTGATCTTCATGTAAATAACTTATAGAACAGAAGTAGTTAATTTAGAGTTTTTAATTTTAAACTATTAACAAAATTCAGATCTTTAAGTAAATAACTTATAGAACAAAAATAGTTATTTTAGGGTTTTCAATTTTAAACTATTAACAAAATTCTGATCTTCATGTAAATAACTTATAGAACAGAAGTAGTTAATTTAGAGTTTTTAATTTTAAACTATTAACAAAATGCAGATCTTCAAGTAAATAACTTATAGAGCAAAATTAGTTATTTTAGGGTTTTTAATTTTAAACTATTAACAAAATTCTGATCTTCAAGTAAATAACTTATAGAACAGAAGTAGTTAATTTAGAGTTTTTAATTTTAAACTATTAACAAAATGCAGATCTTCAAGTAAACAACTTATAGAACAAAAGTAGTTATTTTAGGGTTTTCAATTTTAAACTATTAACAAAATTCTGATCTTCAAGTAAATAACTTAAGGAACTAAAGTATTAGTTAGAAGATTTTGATTTTAAATTGCTACAAAATGCTGTTCTTCAAGTAAATAACTTATAGCACAAAAGTAGTTATTTTAGAGTTTTCAATTTTAAACTATTAACAACATTCTGAACTTCAAGTATATAACTTATAGAACAGAAGTAGTTAATTTAGAGTTTTTAATTTTAAACTATTAACAAAATGCAGATCTTCAAGTAAATAACTTATAGAACAAAAGTAGTTATTTTAGGGTTTTCAATTTTAAACTATTAGCAAAATTCTGATCTTCAAGTAAATAACTTAAAGAACTAAATTATTAGTTAGAAGATTTTTATTTTAAATTGCTACAAAATTCTGTTCTTCAAGTAAATAACTTATAGAACAGAAGTAGTTAATTTAGAGTTTTTAAATTTAAACTATTAACAAAATGCAAATCTTCAAGTAAATAACTTATAGAATAAAAGTAGTTATTTTAGGGTTTTCAATTTTAAACTATTAACAAAATTCTGATCTTCATGTAAATAACTTATAGAACAGAAGTAGTTAATTTAGAGTTTTTAATTTTAAACTATTAACAAAATGCAGATCTTCAAGTAAATAACTTATAGAACAAAAGTAGTTATTTTAGGGTTTTCAATTTTAAGCTATTAACAAAATTCTGATCTTCAAGTAAATAACTTAAGGAACTAAAGTATTAGTTAGAAGATTTTTATTTTAAAGTGCTACAAAATTCTGTTCTTCAAGTAAATAACTTATAGAACAAAAGTAGGTATTTTAGAGTTTTCAATTTTAAACTATTAACAAAATGCAGATCTTTAAGTAAATAACTTATAGAACAAAAATAGTTATTTTAGGGTTTTCAATTTTAAACTATTAACAAAATTCTGATCTTCAAGTAAATAACTTAAAGAACTAAAGTATTAGTTTGAAGATTTTGATTTTAAATTGTCTACATATTTCTGTTCTTTAAGTAAATAACTAAAAGAACAATAGTAGTTAGATTATAGCTTTAATTTTAAACTATTAACAAAATGCAAATCTTCTAGTAAATAACTTATAGAACAAAAGTAGTTATTTTAGGGTTTTCAATTTTAAACTATTAACAAAATTCTGATCTTCAAGTAAATAACTTATAGAACAAAAGTAGTTATTTTAGGGTTTTCAATTTTAAACTATTAACAAAATGCAGATCTTCAAGTAAATAACTTATAGAACAAAAGTAGTTATTTTGGGTTTTCAATTTTAAACTATTAACAAAATTCTGATCTTCAAGTAAATAACTTAAGGAACTAAAGTATTAGTTAGAAGATTTTGATTTTAAACTGCTTCAAAATTCTGTTCTTCAAGTAAATAACTTATAGAACAAAAGTAGTTATTTTAGGGTTTTCAATTTTAAACTATTAACAAAATTCTGATCTTCAAGTAAATAACTTAAAGAACTAAAGTATTAGTTTGAAGATTTCGATTTTAAATTGTCTACAAATTTCTGTTCTTTAAGTAAATAACTAATAGAACAAAAGTAGTTAGTTTATAGCTTTAATTTTAAACTATTAACAAAATAGTGATTTTCAAGTAAATAACTTATAGACCAGAAGTAGTTAATTTAGAGTTTTTAATTTTAAACTATTAACAAAATGCTGATCTTCAAGTAAATAACTTATAGAACAGAAGTAGTTAATTTAGAGTTTTTAATTTTAAACTATTAACAAAATGCAGATCTTCAAGTAAATAACTTATAGAGCAAAATTAGCTATTTTAGGGTTTTTAATTTTAAACTATTAACAAAATTCTGATCTTCAAGTAAATAACTTATAGAACAGAAGTAGTTAATTTAGAGTTTTTAATTTTAAACTATTAACAAAATGCAGATCTTCAAGTAAACAACTTATAGAACAAAAATAGTTATTTTAGGGTTTTGAATTTTAAACTATTAACAAAATTCTGATCTTCATGTAAATAACTTATAGAACAGAAGTAGTTAATTTAGGGTTTTTAATTTTAAACTATTAACAAATTGCAGATCTTCAAGTAAATAACTTATAGAACAAAAGTAGTTATTTTAGGGTTTTCAATTTTAAACTATTAAAAAATTCTGATCTTCAAGAAAATAACTTAAAGAACTAAAGTATTAGTTTTAAGATTTTGATTTTAAATTGTCTACATATTTCTGTTCTTTAAGTAAATAACTAAAAGAACAATAGTAGTTAGATTATAGCTTTAATTTTAAACTATTAACAAAATGCAAATCTTCAAGTAAATAACTTATAGAACAAAAGTAGTTATTTTAGGGTTTTCAATTTTAAACTATTAACAAAATTCTGATCTTCAAGTAAATAACTTATAGAACAAAAGTAGTTATTTTAGGGTTTTCAATTTTAAACTATTAACAAAATGCAGATCTTCAAGTAAATAACTTATAGAACAAAAGTAGTTATTTTAGGGTTTTCAATTTTAAACTATTAACAAAATTCTGATCTTCAATTAAATAACTTAAGGAACTAAAGTATTAGTTAGAAGATTTTGATTTTAAACTGCTTCAAAATTCTGTTCTTCAAGTAAATAACTTATAGAACAAAAGTAGTTATTTTAGGGTTTTCAATTTTAAACTATTAACAAAATTCTGATCTTCAAGTTAATAACTTAAAGAACTAAAGTATTGTTTATTCATTTATAGTGATATTTAATTTTCATACGTTTCGGTTTTCCGCGACTAAGTGGGGGATGCGCGACGCTACGAAGTCATCCCCATTCGATCAGTGACCGTTCTAAGCAACGCTACATTTACAGAACTATCGTTTCATTTACAATTTTACCATATTATTTATATGTATTTTTTACTTATTAAAGTTCGTTTATTTTATGTGCAACATTTATTAACAACAAGCTTTAATTTACAAAACTAACGTGAGATACAAATCAAAGTTACAAATCAACTTAATTGGTCTTAAAAAACTAATTAACCATTACACAACATTTTTGGTCCTTCGACATGGATAATTGCAATTTTGATCTTTAATACGGACAATTATTGCAATTTTTGGTACTTCGACAGCGGATAATTGGATACACAAATATTCAACACATGAACGCAGCTAACAAATACGCCAGGTGCAAGCTCGTCTCTTATCGCAAGGTTAGTGCTATCTCTACATTCTTTGATCCTTTATACCCGAATTTATTCCTTATCGCGACACATTATTTTTGCTTATCAACTTGTGTATTTACCATTGAAAAATGTCAATTAATTACAAACTTCATCGAACAAACACTAAAGGTGCTTTAACACGTTTTACAACGTATTTTGAATCAATCAAAATACAAAACGATGACGAAATCAATTTTGAAGAACTACAAACACGTCTAAACAATACCGAAAATTTACTTGAAACCTTTAACGACGCGCAATTTCAAATCGAAACGAAAGATGAAGATTACACAAAAAACGAAGACATGTACTTCCTGGAACGAGAAGAATTTGAAAACAAGTATTTTAAAATTACTTCAATAGTAAAAAAATTTATTGCGGACAAGACTCAAACTTCAACATCTCGCACCACAAGTCTATCAAAATCAATTTCACACTCAATACGGTCAAACGACTCCATAAGTCCCTCCGTGCACAACAATTCACCTGCACCAGTACAAGTACTACCAGTACTACCTTCAAGCATTAACGTTCCTACAAATAATAACACCTCTCAAGTTAATATTTCTACTACAAAAATCAAATTACCTTCACTGAATTTACCAACTTTTAACGGTTCTTATGAACAATGGCTATTCTTTAGGGACACCTTTAATTCATTAATACACGAAAATGCTTCACTTGCCAATGTACAAAAATTTCACTATTTACGACTATCGTTAAAAGACGCTGCAGCCGACACCATTAAATCTTTAGAAATTTCCAATGACAACTACACAGTAGCTTGGAACCTACTGCTTGAAAGATATGAAAACAAGCTCTTTCTAATAAACAACCACGTCAAAGGTATATTTAACATTCCAACAATTCAAAAGGAATCACACCAAGGTTTAAGGTCAATTTTAGACAGCATGGAAAAACATTTACGTGCACTAGAAGCACTCAAAATGCCAATAAAACATTGGGATATCTTGATCATATATTTAATTACTTCTAAACTCGACAACATTTCAAAACGAGATTGGCAAAAAACTATTTGCGATTCTGACAAACTACCTACTAAATTAGATTTAACAAATTTCCTCAAGGAAAAATGCTGCATGCTAGAATCGTTAGATTCGTCTTGCGAGGAATCAAAACGCAATACAAACAAACCATTTGCATACCAACACAAGTCCAAATCATTTCTTGCTACTTCAACCACAACTTGTGCCGTTTGCAAAGAAGATCACAATATTTATGCATGTCCCAGCTTTAAAAAACTTACACCTTCGGAAAAACTAAATGAAGCCAGACGCTTATGGCTCTGTATAAACTGCCTTTCTTCCGGGCACAAAACAAAGGAATGCAAATCTGGTGGTTGCAGAAAGTGTGGAAAGGTACACCACACACTTCTTCATTTTAACAACACTTCCAGCCACACAGCAACAAATTCTCAAAATTCCGAAAATCAAAGTACTAATGCCATCTTAGACTCAAGCGAATCAATTGCCTTAACAATTAACAACGTCTACAACAACAAACCAATGGTTTTACTCTCAACAGCAATAGTGAATATTTATGATCACAATGGTATCGCTCACAATTGCAGAGTACTTCTTGACAACGGTAGTCAATCGAATTTCATAACTGAAAGGCTATCTCAACTTTTACATTTAAACAGAAGGAAAATCAATTTTTCTGTCACCGGCATAAATCAAGTAAATTCTAACATCAATTATGAAACAACTATTTCTATGAAATCAAAAACAAATGAATTCTCTTGCACGCTATCTTGTCTTATTGTACCCACCATAACAGGAAATATACCTACAGTCTCCATTAATAAAAATTTACTACAAATTCCTACAAATTTATTACTTGCCGATCCGAACTTTAATATAGCAGCGCCAGTGGACATGCTTATTGGTTCCGATATATTCTGGGAATTGTTAAGCGTGGGACAAATAAAATTAGGCAGAGGCAATCCGATCCTTCAAAAAACTAAGCTTGGATGGCTAGTTTCGGGTCCAATCCATCTACAACAACTTCACAAAACATCCACCAAATGTCACCTCAACGTGTCACGTGAATTAGACCAGCAGCTACGAAGTTTCTGGGAAATAGAAGATTGCCCAAAAACTAAGTTTCTGTCTAAAGATGACATCACTTGTGAAAATCATTTCCAGCAAACCACCACACGCGATTTGAATGGTCAGTTCATAGTTTCCATACCTTTAAAGGAGCCAATCACGAAATTAGGTGATTCAAGAAAAACTGCCACACATCGGTTTATGAACTTAGAAAACAAACTCACGAGATCACCAGACCTTAAATTGAAATATGACGGATTCATGCGCGAATACACAGATCTAAAACACATGACTTTAGCCAAAGACCAGAATGATAATTCAGGATTCTTTTTACCGCATCACTGCGTACTCAAAAATAACAAACTACGCGTTGTTTTTGACGGCTCTTCCAAAACGACTTCTGGTGTCTCTTTGAACGACCTGATGATGGCAGGACCCACTATTCAAGACGATCTCTTCTCTATAATTCTCCGTTTCAGAAAACACAACATAGTTCTTGGCGGGGACGTGGTCAAAATGTACCGTCAAGTATTAATACCCGAAAGTCAGCGCAACTTACAGAAAATTTTATGGCGTTACACCACTGAAGAAAACATACAGGTGTACAAACTTAATACAGTAACCTACGGGTTAACTTCTAGTGCCTTTATGGCCATAAGATCTTTACGAGAAGCAGCAATAAGACATGCTTCAGAATTTCCAGCTGCTAGCACCACTATACTACAAGATTTTTACGTAGACGACCTCCTGACTGGAGGTAATACCGTTGACGAATTAAAACAACTTAAACGTGAAATTACTACTATACTTAGTCAATACGGTTTCGAATTACGCAAATTTATTTCTAACGAAAAAACCATCAATTGTGATGATACAGATTCAATTTTAGAAATCGGTGAACAAAACAAAATTTTAGGTCTTCTATGGCACGCTAACAATGATACATTAAAATACACAATTAAAGACTGTAGTCACTCAAACAAAATCACAAAAAGACAAGTTCTGTCAAACATTGCGCAAATATTTGATCCTCTAGGTCTTCTCGCACCTGTTACTATAACAGCCAAAATCATATTACAAGAATTGTGGAAAATCAATCTGTCGTGGGACGAATCAATTCCGCAAGAACTTCACACTATTTGGCAAGGATACACAGCTCAGCTCACTAAACTTAATGAATTAGAAATTCCTCGACAAGCTTTAAACGCTAATTCAATTTCGACGCAACTACACGGCTTTTCAGACGCATCTGAGAGCGCCTACGGAGCCTGTATCTACATACGATGCCAAGACAAAAATGGAAATTTTACCACGAACCTTCTATGCGCCAAGACAAGAGTTGCGCCTCTTAAACATACCACGATTCCAAGATTAGAACTCTGCGCAGCCTTGTTACTTAGCGAGCTGGTAGATAAAGTAAAACACTCTATTAACACAAACTTCGACAAAATATTTTACTGGAGTGATTCTTCGATAGTGCTAGCATGGATTCGCACCTGTCCCAGCCTGCTAAAGGTTTTTGTTGCCAACCGAACATCGCAAATACAAACTTTGTCCAACCCTGATTCATGGCTCTATGTAAATACGCTTGAAAACCCTGCAGATTTACTCTCAAGGGGGACAAAGGCTTCTGAATTATTAGATTCAGCAATCTGGTTTCACGGACCAACATGGCTTTCGCTAGCAGAAGACCAATGGCCTTCTTACAATACCCACAGCGAACACTCTACAAATTATTCTGAACACCGCACGGTAACTTCACTTCTCGTTATTAATAACGAACTCGACGATTTTACTACAAAATTTTCTTCACTTAAAAAACTGCAACGAGTCTTTGCTTACGTGCTCAGGTTTACACATAACCTTACAAACCCTACAGAATTAAGAAGAACAGGTATTTTGGCGCCTACCGAACTTGAAGATTCTCTTAATGCCTTAGTTCGAATATTACAACAGAAACATTTTTCTACAGATTATCAAGCCTTACAAAAGAGCCGCAGATTAGCTTCCAACAGCAAATTACTTAATCTGAACCCATTTATGGATAACCGCGGCTTAATCCGCGTAGGCGGACGAATTCAAAATTCCGATTTCGACTACGACAAAAAACACCCTGTATTATTACCGCCAAGGCAACATTTGGTAACCTTAATTGGTAGGGAAGAACATCAACGGTTACTTCACACCGGCCCGCAAGCATTACTGGCTTCGTTACGTGAAAAATATTGGCCTTTATCTGGCCGCTCTTTTGCAAGAAAAATTGTTCATAATTGCTTAACATGTTTCAAACACAATGCGAAACAACAGACTTATTTGATGGGAAATTTGCCCAAAACACGTTTGACTCCCACCAGGCCATTCCTTATTACTGGAGTGGATTACGCAGGTCCTTACTTGATAAAAGACAGAAAAACTAGAAATTACAAAACTACTAAGGCCTACATATCGTTATTTGTATGCTTTGCTACAAAGGCCATACACTTAGAAATCGTTTCGGACCTTACCACGGAATGTTTTTTGGCAGCGCTAAGACGTTTCATGAGCCGACGAGGAAGGTGCGCACAAATACATTCTGACCAAGGAACTACTTTTATCGGCGCAAACAATGAATTGCAATCTTTTTTGCGTCACCATGAAGAAGTTGTTGCAGAAGCTCTCAGTTCCGATGGTGTTGTATGGAAATTTATACCACCCAGAGCACCACATTTTGGAGGCCTATGGGAAGCCGGCGTCAAATCAGTCAAGTTTCATTTAAAACGGGTTATCAAAGATTCGTTGTTGACATACGAAGAATTTTCTACCATTTTGACACAAGTTGAGGCATGTGTCAATTCTAGACCTCTTTATCCCTTATCCAACGATCCAAATGATCCCAATCCTTTAACACCTTCACACTTCCTTATAGGTACTACCTTGACGAGCTTGCCGGAGCCTAGTTGGCTTAATGCAAATCAACACACCTTATCACGGTTTCAACATCTCCAACAAATGTACCAACATTTTTGGTCACGTTGGAATAAAGAGTACATCTGCAATTTACAAATCCGATCCAAATGGAAGGAAAATATGCAACAGTTGTTAAAACCTGGTGTTATGGTAGTGGTCAAAGAAGATGGTCTTCCACCCATGAAGTGGCGTCTAGGAAGAATTTTGGAAACGCATCCCGGAAAGGACGACATCATTCGAGCTGTAACAATTAAAACAACCACGGGTATTTTCAAACGACCGGTAGTGAAAATATGTGTGCTACCGAATCAGCCAACATAACTTTATCTCTTTTCTTTTATTTAAAGGCCTTTCGGCTTTCAAGGGGGGCGATATGTTTATTCATTTATAGTGATATTTAATTTTCATACGTTTCGGTTTTCCGCGACTAAGTGGGGGATGCGCGACGCTACGAAGTCATCCCCATTCGATCAGTGACCGTTCTAAGCAACGCTACATTTACAGAACTATCGTTTCATTTACAATTTTACCATATTATTTATATGTATTTTTTACTTATTAAAGTTCGTTTATTTTATGTGCAACATTTATTAACAACAAGCTTTAATTTACAAAACTAACGTGAGATACAAATCAAAGTTACAAATCAACTTAATTGGTCTTAAAAAACTAATTAATAATTACACAACAAGTATTAGTTTGAAGATTTTGATTTTAATTGTCTACATATTTCTGTCCTTTAAGTAAATAACTAAATGAACAAAAGTAGTTAGAGTATAGCTTTAATTTTAAACTATTAACAAAATGCAGATCTTCAAGTAAATAACTTATAGAACAAAAGTAGTTATTTTAGGGTTTTCAATTTTAAACTATTAGCAAAATTCTGATCTTCAACTAAAAAACTTAAAGAACTAAATTATTAGTTAGAAGATTTTGATTTTAAATTGCTTCAAAATTCTTTTCTTCAAGTAAATAACTTATAGAACAAAAGTAGTTATTTTAGGGTTTTCAATTTTAAACTATTAACAAAATTCTGATCTTCAAGTAAATAACTTAAGGAACTAAAGTATTAGTTAGAAGATTTTGATTTTAAACTGCTTCAAAATTCTGTTCTTCAAGTAAATAACTTATAGAACAAAAGTAGTTATTTTAGGGTTTTCAATTTTAAACTATTAACAAAATTCTGATCTTCAAGTTAATAACTTAAAGAACTAAAGTATTAGTTTGAAGATTTTGATTTTAATTGTCTACATATTTCTGTCCTTTAAGTAAATAACTAAATGAACAAAAGTAGTTAGAGTATAGCTTTAATTTTAAACTATTAACAAAATGCAGATCTTCAAGTAAATAACTTATAGAACAAAAGTAGTTATTTTAGGGTTTTCAATTTTAAACTATTAGCAAAATTCTGATCTGCAACTAAATAACTTAAAGAACTAAATTATTAGTTAGAAGATTTTGATTTTAAATTGCTTCAAAATTCTTTTCTTCAAGTAAATAACTTATAGAACAAAAGTAGTTATTTTAGGGTTTTCAATTTTAAACTATTAACAAAATTCTGATCTTCAAGTTAATAACTTAAAGAACTAAAGTATTAGTTTGAAGATTTTGATTTTAATTGTCTACATATTTCTGTCCTTTAAGTAAATAACTAAATGAACAAAAGTAGTTAGAGTATAGCTTTAATTTTAAACTATTAACAAAATGCAGATCTTCAAGTAAATAACTTATAGAACAAAAGTAGTTATTTTAGGGTTTTCAATTTTAAACTATTAGCAAAATTCTGATCTTCAACTAAATAACTTAAAGAACTAAATTATTAGTTAGAAAATTTTGATTTTAAATTGCTTCAAAATTCTTTTCTTCAAGTAAATAACTTATAGAACAAAAGTAGTTATTTTAGGGTTTTCAATTTTAAACTATTAACAAAATTCTGATCTTCAAGTAAATAACTTAAGGAACTAAAGTATTAGTTAGAAGATTTTTATTTTAAATTGCTACAAAATTCTGTTCTTCAAGCAAATAACTTATAGAACAAAAGTAGTTATTTTAGAGTTTTCAATTTTAAACTATTAAGAAAATTCTGATCTTCAAGTAAATAACTTATAGAACAGAAGTAGTTGATTTAGAGTTTTTAATTTTAAACTATTAACAAAATTCTGATCTTCAAGTAAATAACTTAAGGAACTAAAGTATTAGTTAGAAGATTTTGATTTTAAATTGCTACAAAATGCTGTTCTTCAAGTAAATAACTTATAGCACAAAAGTAGTTATTTTAGAGTTTTCAATTTTAAACTATTAACAACATTCTGAACTTCAAGTAAATAACTTATAGAACAGAAGTAGTTGATTTAGAGTTTTTAATTTTAAACTATTAACAAAATTCTGATCTTCAAGTAAATAACTTAAGGAACTAAAGTATTAGTTAGAAGATTTTTATTTTAAATTGCTACAAAATTCTGTTCTTCAAGTAAATAACTTATAGAACAAAAGTAGATATTTTAGAGTTTTCAATTTTAAACTATTAAGAAAATTCTGATCTTCAAGTAAATAACTTATAGTACAGAAGTAGTTAATTTGGAGTTTTTAAATTTAAACTATTAACAAATTGCAAATCTTCAAGTAAATAACTTATAGAATAAAAGTAGTTATTTTAGGGTTTTCAATTTTAAACTATTACAAAATTCTGATCTTCATGTAAATAACTTATAGAACAGAAGTAGTTAATTTAGAGTTTTTAATTTTAAACTATTAACAAAATGCAGATCTTCAAGTAAATAACTTATAGAACAAAAGTAGTTATTTTAAGGTTTTCAATTTTAAACTATTAGCAAAATTCTGATCTTCAAGTAAATAACTTAAAGAACTAAAGTATTAGTTAGAAGATTTTGATTTTAAATTGCTACAAAATTCTGTTCTTCAAGTAAATAACTTATAGAACAAAAGTAGTTATTTTATAGCTTTAATTTTAAACTATTAACAAAATAGTGAATTTCAAGCAAATAACTAATAGAACAAAAGTAGTTAGTTTATAGCTTTAATTTTAAACTATTAACAAAATAGTGATTTTCAAGTAAATAACTTATAGAACAAAAATACTTATTTTAGGGTTTTCAATTTTAAACTATTAGCAAAATTCTGATCTTCAAGTAAATAACTTAAAGAACTAAAGTATTAGTTAGAAGATTTAGATTTTAAATTGCTACAAAATTCTGTTCTTCAAGTAAATAACTTATAGAACAAAAGTAGCTATTTTAGAGTTTTCAATTTTAAACTATTAACATAATTCTGATCTTGAAGTAAATAACTTATAGAACAGAAGTAGTTAATTTAGGGTTTTTAATTTTAAACTATTAACTAAATACAGATCTTCGAGTAAATAACTTAGAGAACAAAAGTCGTTATTTTAGGGTTTTCAATTTTAAACTATTAACAAAATTCTGATCTTTAAGTAAATAACTTAAGGAACTAAAGTATTAGTTAGAAGATTTTAATTTAAAATTGCTACAAAATTCTTTTCTTCAAGTAAATAACTTATAGAACAGAAGTAGTTAATTTAGAGTTTTTAATTTTAAACTATTAACAAAATGCAGATCTTCAAGTAAATAACTTATAGAACAAACGTAGTTATTTTAGTATTTTCAATTTTGAACTATTAACAAAATTCTGATCTTCAAGTAAATAACTTAAAGAACTAAAGTATTAGTTTGAAGATTTTGATTTTAAATTGTCTACATATTTCTGTTCTATAAGTAAATAACTAAAGGAACAAAAGTAGTTAGAGTATAGCTTTAATTTTAAACTATTAACAAAATGCAGATCTTCAAGTAAATAACTTATAGAACAAAAGTAGTTATTTTAGGGTTTTCAATTTTAAACTATTAGCAAAATTCTGATCTTCAAGTAAATAACTTAAAGAACTAAATTATTAGTTAGAAGATTTTTATTTTAAATTGCTACAAAATTCTGTTCTTCAAGTAAATAACTTATAGAACAGAAGTAGTTAATTTAGAGTTTTTAAATTTAAACTATTAACAAAATGCAAATCTTCAAGTAAATAACTTATAGAATAAAAGTAGTTATTTTAGGGTTTTCAATTTTAAACTATTAACAAAATTCTGATCTTCATGTAAATAAATTATAGAACAGATGTAGTTAATTTAGAGTTTTTAATTTTAAACTATTAACAAAATGCAGATCTTCAAGTAAATAACTTAGAGAACAAAAGTAGTTATTTTAGGGTTTTCAATTTTAAGCTATTAACAAAATTCTGATCTTCAAGTAAATAACTTAAGGAACTAAAGTATTAGTTAGAAGATTTTTATTTTAAAGTGCTACAAAATTCTGTTCTTCAAGTAAATAACTTATAGAACAAAAGTAGGTATTTTAGAGTTTTCAATTTTAAACTATTAACAAAATGCAGATCTTTAAGTAAATAACTTATAGAACAAAAATAGTTATTTTAGGGTTTTCAATTTTAAACTATTAACAAAATTCTGATCTTCATGTAAATAACTTATAGAACAGAAGTAGTTAATTTAGAGTTTTTAATTTTAAACTATTAACAAAATTCAGATCTTTAAGTAAATAACTTATAGAACAAAAATAGTTATTTTAGGGTTTTCAATTTTAAACTATTAACAAAATTCTGATCTTCATGTAAATAACTTATAGAACAGAAGTAGTTAATTTAGGGTTTTTAATTTTAAACTATTAACAAAATGCAGATCTTCAAGTAAATAACTTATAGAAAAAAAGTAGTTATTTTAGGGTTTTCAATTTTAAACTATTAACAAAATTCTGATCTTCAAGTAATTAACTTAAAGAACTAAAGTATTAGTTTGAAGATTTTGATTTTAAATTGTCTACATATTTCTGTTCTTTAAGTAAATAACTAAAAGAACAATAGTAGTTAGATTATAGCTTTAATTTTAAACTATTAACAAAATGCAAATCTTCTAGTAAATAACTTATAGAACAAAAGTAGTTATTTTAGGGTTTTCAATTTTAAACTATTAACAAAATTCTGATCTTCAAGTAAATAACTTATAGAACAAAAGTAGTTATTTTAGGGTTTTCAATTTTAAACTATTAACAAAATGCAGATCTTCAAGTAAATAACTTATAGAACAAAAGTAGTTATTTTAGGGTTTTCAATTTTAAACTATTAACAAAATTCTGATCTTCAAGTAAATAACTTAAGGAACTAAAGTATTAGTTAGAAGATTTTGATTTTAAACTGCTTCAAAATTCTGTTCTTCAAGTAAATAACTTATAGAACAAAAGTAGTTATTTTAGGGTTTTCAATTTTAAACTATTAACAAAATTCTGATCTTCAAGTAAATAACTTAAAGAACTAAAGTATTAGTTTGAAGATTTCGATTTTAAATTGTCTACAAATTTCTGTTCTTTAAGTAAATAACTAATAGAACAAAAGTAGTTAGTTTATAGCTTTAATTTTAAACTATTAACAAAATAGTGATTTTCAAGTAAATAACTTATAGACCAGAAGTAGTTAATTTAGAGTTTTTAATTTTAAACTATTAACAAAATGCTGATCTTCAAGTAAATAACTTATAGAACAGAAGTAGTTAATTTAGAGTTTTTAATTTTAAACTATTAACAAAATGCAGATCTTCAAGTAAATAACTTATAGAGCAAAATTAGCTATTTTAGGGTTTTTAATTTTAAACTATTAACAAAATTCTGATCTTCAAGTAAATAACTTATAGAACAGAAGTAGTTAATTTAGAGTTTTTAATTTTAAACTATTAACAAAATGCAGATCTTCAAGTAAACAACTTATAGAACAAAAATAGTTATTTTAGGGTTTTGAATTTTAAACTATTAACAAAATTCTGATCTTCATGTAAATAACTTATAGAACAGAAGTAGTTAATTTAGAGTTTTTAATTTTAAACTATTAACAAAATTCAGATCTTCAAGTAAATAACTTATAGAACAAAAGTAGTTATTTTAGGATTTTCAATTTTAAACTATTAACAAAATTATGATCTTCAAGTAAATAACTTAAGGAACTAAAGTATTAGTTAGAAGATTTTGATTTTAAATTGCTACAAAATGCTGTTCTTCAAGTAAATAACTTATAGCACAAAAGTAGTTATTTTAGAGTTTTCAATTTTAAACTATTAACAACATTCTGAACTTCAAGTAAATAACTTATAGAACAGAAGTAGTTGATTTAGAGTTTTTAATTTTAAACTATTAACAAAATTCTGATCTTCAAGTAAATAACTTAAGGAACTAAAGTATTAGTTAGAAGATTTTTATTTTAAATTGCTACAAAATTCTGTTCTTCAAGTAAATAACTTATAGAACAAAAGTAGTTATTTTAGAGTTTTCAATTTTAAACTATTAAGAAAATTCTGATCTTCAAGTAAATAACTTATAGAACAGAAGTAGTTAATTTAGAGTTTTTAAATTTAAACTATTAACAAAATTCTGATCTTCATGTAAATAACTTATAGAACAGAAGTAGTTAATTTAGAGTTTTTAATTTTAAACTATTAACAAAATTCAGATCTTTAAGTAAATAACTTATAGAACAAAAATAGTTATTTTAGGGTTTTCAATTTTAAACTATTAACAAAATTCTGATCTTCATGTAAATAACTTATAGAACAGAAGTAGTTAATTTAGAGTTTTTAATTTTAAACTATTAACAAAATGCAGATCTTCAAGTAAATAACTTATAGAGCAAAATTAGTTATTTTAGGGTTTTTAATTTTAAACTATTAACAAAATTCTGATCTTCAAGTAAATAACTTATAGAACAGAAGTAGTTAATTTAGAGTTTTTAATTTTAAACTATTAACAAAATGCAGATCTTCAAGTAAACAACTTATAGAACAAAAGTAGTTATTTTAGGGTTTTCAATTTTAAACTATTAACAAAATTCTGATCTTCAAGTAAATAACTTAAGGAACTAAAGTATTAGTTAGAAGATTTTGATTTTAAATTGCTACAAAATGCTGTTCTTCAAGTAAATAACTTATAGCACAAAAGTAGTTATTTTAGAGTTTTCAATTTTAAACTATTAACAACATTCTGAACTTCAAGTATATAACTTATAGAACAGAAGTAGTTAATTTAGAGTTTTTAATTTTAAACTATTAACAAAATGCAGATCTTCAAGTAAATAACTTATAGAACAAAAGTAGTTATTTTAGGGTTTTCAATTTTAAACTATTAGCAAAATTCTGATCTTCAAGTAAATAACTTAAAGAACTAAATTATTAGTTAGAAGATTTTTATTTTAAATTGCTACAAAATTCTGTTCTTCAAGTAAATAACTTATAGAACAGAAGTAGTTAATTTAGAGTTTTTAAATTTAAACTATTAACAAAATGCAAATCTTCAAGTAAATAACTTATAGAATAAAAATAGTTATTTTAGGGTTTTCAATTTTAAACTATTAACAAAATTCTGATCTTCATGTAAATAACTTATAGAACAGAAGTAGTTAATTTAGAGTTTTTAATTTTAAACTATTAACAAAATGCAGATCTTCAAGTAAATAACTTATAGAACAAAAGTAGTTATTTTAGGGTTTTCAATTTTAAGCTATTAACAAAATTCTGATCTTCAAGTAAATAACTTAAGGAACTAAAGTATTAGTTAGAAGATTTTTATTTTAAAGTGCTACAAAATTCTGTTCTTCAAGTAAATAACTTATAGAACAAAAGTAGGTATTTTAGAGTTTTCAATTTTAAACTATTAACAAAATGCAGATCTTTAAGTAAATAACTTATAGAACAAAAATAGTTATTTTAGGGTTTTCAATTTTAAACTATTAACAAAATTCTGATCTTCAAGTAAATAACTTAAAGAACTAAAGTATTAGTTTGAAGATTTTGATTTTAAATTGTCTACATATTTCTGTTCTTTAAGTAAATAACTAAAAGAACAATAGTAGTTAGATTATAGCTTTAATTTTAAACTATTAACAAAATGCAAATCTTCTAGTAAATAACTTATAGAACAAAAGTAGTTATTTTAGGGTTTTCAATTTTAAACTATTAACAAAATTCTGATCTTCAAGTAAATAACTTATAGAACAAAAGTAGTTATTTTAGGGTTTTCAATTTTAAACTATTAACAAAATGCAGATCTTCAAGTAAATAACTTATAGAACAAAAGTAGTTATTTTGGGTTTTCAATTTTAAACTATTAACAAAATTCTGATCTTCAAGTAAATAACTTAAGGAACTAAAGTATTAGTTAGAAGATTTTGATTTTAAACTGCTTCAAAATTCTGTTCTTCAAGTAAATAACTTATAGAACAAAAGTAGTTATTTTAGGGTTTTCAATTTTAAACTATTAACAAAATTCTGATCTTCAAGTAAATAACTTAAAGAACTAAAGTATTAGTTTGAAGATTTCGATTTTAAATTGTCTACAAATTTCTGTTCTTTAAGTAAATAACTAATAGAACAAAAGTAGTTAGTTTATAGCTTTAATTTTAAACTATTAACAAAATAGTGATTTTCAAGTAAATAACTTATAGACCAGAAGTAGTTAATTTAGAGTTTTTAATTTTAAACTATTAACAAAATGCTGATCTTCAAGTAAATAACTTATAGAACAGAAGTAGTTAATTTAGAGTTTTTAATTTTAAACTATTAACAAAATGCAGATCTTCAAGTAAATAACTTATAGAGCAAAATTAGCTATTTTAGGGTTTTTAATTTTAAACTATTAACAAAATTCTGATCTTCAAGTAAATAACTTATAGAACAGAAGTAGTTAATTTAGAGTTTTTAATTTTAAACTATTAACAAAATGCAGATCTTCAAGTAAACAACTTATAGAACAAAAATAGTTATTTTAGGGTTTTGAATTTTAAACTATTAACAAAATTCTGATCTTCATGTAAATAACTTATAGAACAGAAGTAGTTAATTTAGAGTTTTTAATTTTAAACTATTAACATAATTCTGATCTTGAAGTAAATAACTTATAGAACAGAAGTAGTTAATTTAGGGTTTTTAATTTTAAACTATTAACTAAATACAGATCTTCGAGTAAATAACTTAGAGAACAAAAGTCGTTATTTTAGGGTTTTTAATTTTAAACTATTAACTAAATACAGATCTTCGAGTAAATAACTTAGAGAACAAAAGTCGTTATTTTAGGGTTTTCAATTTTAAACTATTAACAAAATTCTGATCTTTAAGTAAATAACTTAAGGAACTAAAGTATTAGTTAGAAGATTTTAATTTAAAATTGCTACAAAATTCTTTTCTTCAAGTAAATAACTTATAGAACAGAAGTAGTTAATTTAGAGTTTTTAATTTTAAACTATTAACAAAATGCAGATCTTCAAGTAAATAACTTATAGAACAAACGTAGTTATTTTAGTATTTTCAATTTTGAACTATTAACAAAATTCTGATCTTCAAGTAAATAACTTAAAGAACTAAAGTATTAGTTTGAAGATTTTGATTTTAAATTGTCTACATATTTCTGTTCTATAAGTAAATAACTAAAGGAACAAAAGTAGTTAGAGTATAGCTTTAATTTTAAACTATTAACAAAATGCAGATCTTCAAGTAAATAACTTATAGAACAAAAGTAGTTATTTTAGGGTTTTCAATTTTAAACTATTAGCAAAATTCTGATCTTCAAGTAAATAACTTAAAGAACTAAATTATTAGTTAGAAGATTTTTATTTTAAATTGCTACAAAATTCTGTTCTTCAAGTAAATAACTTATAGAACAGAAGTAGTTAATTTAGAGTTTTTAAATTTAAACTATTAACAAAATGCAAATCTTCAAGTAAATAACTTATAGAATAAAAGTAGTTATTTTAGGGTTTTCAATTTTAAACTATTAACAAAATTCTGATCTTCATGTAAATAAATTATAGAACAGATGTAGTTAATTTAGAGTTTTTAATTTTAAACTATTAACAAAATGCAGATCTTCAAGTAAATAACTTAGAGAACAAAAGTAGTTATTTTAGGGTTTTCAATTTTAAGCTATTAACAAAATTCTGATCTTCAAGTAAATAACTTAAGGAACTAAAGTATTAGTTAGAAGATTTTTATTTTAAAGTGCTACAAAATTCTGTTCTTCAAGTAAATAACTTATAGAACAAAAGTAGGTATTTTAGAGTTTTCAATTTTAAACTATTAACAAAATGCAGATCTTTAAGTAAATAACTTATAGAACAAAAATAGTTATTTTAGGGTTTTCAATTTTAAACTATTAACAAAATTCTGATCTTCATGTAAATAACTTATAGAACAGAAGTAGTTAATTTAGAGTTTTTAATTTTAAACTATTAACAAAATTCAGATCTTTAAGTAAATAACTTATAGAACAAAAATAGTTATTTTAGGGTTTTCAATTTTAAACTATTAACAAAATTCTGATCTTCATGTAAATAACTTATAGAACAGAAGTAGTTAATTTAGGGTTTTTAATTTTAAACTATTAACAAAATGCAGATCTTCAAGTAAATAACTTATAGAAAAAAAGTAGTTATTTTAGGGTTTTCAATTTTAAACTATTAACAAAATTCTGATCTTCAAGTAATTAACTTAAAGAACTAAAGTATTAGTTTGAAGATTTTGATTTTAAATTGTCTACATATTTCTGTTCTTTAAGTAAATAACTAAAAGAACAATAGTAGTTAGATTATAGCTTTAATTTTAAACTATTAACAAAATGCAAATCTTCTAGTAAATAACTTATAGAACAAAAGTAGTTATTTTAGGGTTTTCAATTTTAAACTATTAACAAAATTCTGATCTTCAAGTAAATAACTTATAGAACAAAAGTAGTTATTTTAGGGTTTTCAATTTTAAACTATTAACAAAATGCAGATCTTCAAGTAAATAACTTATAGAACAAAAGTAGTTATTTTAGGGTTTTCAATTTTAAACTATTAACAAAATTCTGATCTTCAAGTAAATAACTTAAGGAACTAAAGTATTAGTTAGAAGATTTTGATTTTAAACTGCTTCAAAATTCTGTTCTTCAAGTAAATAACTTATAGAACAAAAGTAGTTATTTTAGGGTTTTCAATTTTAAACTATTAACAAAATTCTGATCTTCAAGTAAATAACTTAAAGAACTAAAGTATTAGTTTGAAGATTTCGATTTTAAATTGTCTACAAATTTCTGTTCTTTAAGTAAATAACTAATAGAACAAAAGTAGTTAGTTTATAGCTTTAATTTTAAACTATTAACAAAATAGTGATTTTCAAGTAAATAACTTATAGACCAGAAGTAGTTAATTTAGAGTTTTTAATTTTAAACTATTAACAAAATGCTGATCTTCAAGTAAATAACTTATAGAACAGAAGTAGTTAATTTAGAGTTTTTAATTTTAAACTATTAACAAAATGCAGATCTTCAAGTAAATAACTTATAGAGCAAAATTAGCTATTTTAGGGTTTTTAATTTTAAACTATTAACAAAATTCTGATCTTCAAGTAAATAACTTATAGAACAGAAGTAGTTAATTTAGAGTTTTTAATTTTAAACTATTAACAAAATGCAGATCTTCAAGTAAACAACTTATAGAACAAAAATAGTTATTTTAGGGTTTTGAATTTTAAACTATTAACAAAATTCTGATCTTCATGTAAATAACTTATAGAACAGAAGTAGTTAATTTAGAGTTTTTAATTTTAAACTATTAACAAAATTCAGATCTTCAAGTAAATAACTTATAGAACAAAAGTAGTTATTTTAGGATTTTCAATTTTAAACTATTAACAAAATTATGATCTTCAAGTAAATAACTTAAGGAACTAAAGTATTAGTTAGAAGATTTTGATTTTAAATTGCTACAAAATGCTGTTCTTCAAGTAAATAACTTATAGCACAAAAGTAGTTATTTTAGAGTTTTCAATTTTAAACTATTAACAACATTCTGAACTTCAAGTAAATAACTTATAGAACAGAAGTAGTTGATTTAGAGTTTTTAATTTTAAACTATTAACAAAATTCTGATCTTCAAGTAAATAACTTAAGGAACTAAAGTATTAGTTAGAAGATTTTTATTTTAAATTGCTACAAAATTCTGTTCTTCAAGTAAATAACTTATAGAACAAAAGTAGTTATTTTAGAGTTTTCAATTTTAAACTATTAAGAAAATTCTGATCTTCAAGTAAATAACTTATAGAACAGAAGTAGTTAATTTAGAGTTTTTAAATTTAAACTATTAACAAAATTCTGATCTTCATGTAAATAACTTATAGAACAGAAGTAGTTAATTTAGAGTTTTTAATTTTAAACTATTAACAAAATTCAGATCTTTAAGTAAATAACTTATAGAACAAAAATAGTTATTTTAGGGTTTTCAATTTTAAACTATTAACAAAATTCTGATCTTCATGTAAATAACTTATAGAACAGAAGTAGTTAATTTAGAGTTTTTAATTTTAAACTATTAACAAAATGCAGATCTTCAAGTAAATAACTTATAGAGCAAAATTAGTTATTTTAGGGTTTTTAATTTTAAACTATTAACAAAATTCTGATCTTCAAGTAAATAACTTATAGAACAGAAGTAGTTAATTTAGAGTTTTTAATTTTAAACTATTAACAAAATGCAGATCTTCAAGTAAACAACTTATAGAACAAAAGTAGTTATTTTAGGGTTTTCAATTTTAAACTATTAACAAAATTCTGATCTTCAAGTAAATAACTTAAGGAACTAAAGTATTAGTTAGAAGATTTTGATTTTAAATTGCTACAAAATGCTGTTCTTCAAGTAAATAACTTATAGCACAAAAGTAGTTATTTTAGAGTTTTCAATTTTAAACTATTAACAACATTCTGAACTTCAAGTATATAACTTATAGAACAGAAGTAGTTAATTTAGAGTTTTTAATTTTAAACTATTAACAAAATGCAGATCTTCAAGTAAATAACTTATAGAACAAAAGTAGTTATTTTAGGGTTTTCAATTTTAAACTATTAGCAAAATTCTGATCTTCAAGTAAATAACTTAAAGAACTAAATTATTAGTTAGAAGATTTTTATTTTAAATTGCTACAAAATTCTGTTCTTCAAGTAAATAACTTATAGAACAGAAGTAGTTAATTTAGAGTTTTTAAATTTAAACTATTAACAAAATGCAAATCTTCAAGTAAATAACTTATAGAATAAAAATAGTTATTTTAGGGTTTTCAATTTTAAACTATTAACAAAATTCTGATCTTCATGTAAATAACTTATAGAACAGAAGTAGTTAATTTAGAGTTTTTAATTTTAAACTATTAACAAAATGCAGATCTTCAAGTAAATAACTTATAGAACAAAAGTAGTTATTTTAGGGTTTTCAATTTTAAGCTATTAACAAAATTCTGATCTTCAAGTAAATAACTTAAGGAACTAAAGTATTAGTTAGAAGATTTTTATTTTAAAGTGCTACAAAATTCTGTTCTTCAAGTAAATAACTTATAGAACAAAAGTAGGTATTTTAGAGTTTTCAATTTTAAACTATTAACAAAATGCAGATCTTTAAGTAAATAACTTATAGAACAAAAATAGTTATTTTAGGGTTTTCAATTTTAAACTATTAACAAAATTCTGATCTTCAAGTAAATAACTTAAAGAACTAAAGTATTAGTTTGAAGATTTTGATTTTAAATTGTCTACATATTTCTGTTCTTTAAGTAAATAACTAAAAGAACAATAGTAGTTAGATTATAGCTTTAATTTTAAACTATTAACAAAATGCAAATCTTCTAGTAAATAACTTATAGAACAAAAGTAGTTATTTTAGGGTTTTCAATTTTAAACTATTAACAAAATTCTGATCTTCAAGTAAATAACTTATAGAACAAAAGTAGTTATTTTAGGGTTTTCAATTTTAAACTATTAACAAAATGCAGATCTTCAAGTAAATAACTTATAGAACAAAAGTAGTTATTTTGGGTTTTCAATTTTAAACTATTAACAAAATTCTGATCTTCAAGTAAATAACTTAAGGAACTAAAGTATTAGTTAGAAGATTTTGATTTTAAACTGCTTCAAAATTCTGTTCTTCAAGTAAATAACTTATAGAACAAAAGTAGTTATTTTAGGGTTTTCAATTTTAAACTATTAACAAAATTCTGATCTTCAAGTAAATAACTTAAAGAACTAAAGTATTAGTTTGAAGATTTCGATTTTAAATTGTCTACAAATTTCTGTTCTTTAAGTAAATAACTAATAGAACAAAAGTAGTTAGTTTATAGCTTTAATTTTAAACTATTAACAAAATAGTGATTTTCAAGTAAATAACTTATAGACCAGAAGTAGTTAATTTAGAGTTTTTAATTTTAAACTATTAACAAAATGCTGATCTTCAAGTAAATAACTTATAGAACAGAAGTAGTTAATTTAGAGTTTTTAATTTTAAACTATTAACAAAATGCAGATCTTCAAGTAAATAACTTATAGAGCAAAATTAGCTATTTTAGGGTTTTTAATTTTAAACTATTAACAAAATTCTGATCTTCAAGTAAATAACTTATAGAACAGAAGTAGTTAATTTAGAGTTTTTAATTTTAAACTATTAACAAAATGCAGATCTTCAAGTAAACAACTTATAGAACAAAAATAGTTATTTTAGGGTTTTGAATTTTAAACTATTAACAAAATTCTGATCTTCATGTAAATAACTTATAGAACAGAAGTAGTTAATTTAGAGTTTTTAATTTTAAACTATTAACAAAATTATGATCTTCAAGTAAATAACTTAAGGAACTAAAGTATTAGTTAGAAGATTTTGATTTTAAATTGCTACAAAATGCTGTTCTTCAAGTAAATAACTTATAGCACAAAAGTAGTTATTTTAGAGTTTTCAATTTTAAACTATTAACAACATTCTGAACTTCAAGTAAATAACTTATAGAACAGAAGTAGTTGATTTAGAGTTTTTAATTTTAAACTATTAACAAAATGCAGATCTGCAAGTAAATAACTTATAGAACAAAAGTAGTTATTTTAGGGTTTTCAATTTTAAACTATTAACAAAATTCTGATCTTCATGTAAATAACTTATAGAACAGAAGTAGTTAATTTAGAGTTTTTAATTTTAAACTATTAACTAAATACAGATCTTCAAGTAAATAACTTAGAGAACAAAAGTCGTTATTTTAGGGTTTTCAATTTTAAACTATTAACAAAATTCTGATCTTTAAGTAAATAACTTAAGGAACTAAAGTATTAGTTAGAAGATTTTAATTTAAAATTGCTACAAAATTCTTTTCTTCAAGTAAATAACTTATAGAACAAAAGTAGTTAATTTAGAGTTTTTAATTTTAAACTATTAACAAAATGCAGATCTTCAAGTAAATAACTTATAGAACAAACGTAGTTATTTTAGTATTTTCAATTTTGAACTATTAACAAAATTCTGATCTTCAAGTAAATAACTTAAAGAACTAAAGTATTAGTTTGAAGATTTTGATTTTAAATTGTCTACATATTTCTGTTCTATAAGTAAATAACTAAAGGAACAAAAGTAGTTAGAGTATAGCTTTAATTTTAAACTATTAACAAAATGCAGATCTTCAAGTAAATAACTTATAGAACAAAAGTAGTTATTTTAGGGTTTTCAATTTTAAACTATTAGCAAAATTCTGATCTTCAAGTAAATAACTTAAAGAACTAAATTATTAGTTAGAAGATTTTTATTTTAAATTGCTACAAAATTCTGTTCTTCAAGTAAATAACTTATAGAACAGAAGTAGTTAATTTAGAGTTTTTAAATTTAAACTATTAACAAAATGCAAATCTTCAAGTAAATAACTTATAGAATAAAAGTAGTTATTTTAGGGTTTTCAATTTTAAACTATTAACAAAATTCTGATCTTCATGTAAATAACTTATAGAACAGAAGTAGTTAATTTAGAGTTTTTAATTTTAAACTATTAACAAAATGCAGATCTTCAAGTAAATAACTTATAGAACAAAAGTAGTTATTTTAGGGTTTTCAATTTTAAGCTATTAACAAAATTCTGATCTTCAAGTAAATAACTTAAGGAACTAAAGTATTAGTTAGAAGATTTTTATTTTAAAGTGCTACAAAATTCTGTTCTTCAAGTAAATAACTTATAGAACAAAAGTAGGTATTTTAGAGTTTTCAATTTTAAACTATTAACAAAATGCAGATCTTTAAGTAAATAACTTATAGAACAAAAATAGTTATTTTAGGGTTTTCAATTTTAAACTATTAACAAAATTCTGATCTTCATGTAAATAACTTATAGAACAGAAGTAGTTAATTTAGAGTTTTTAATTTTAAACTATTAACAAAATGCAGATCTTCAAGTAAATAACTTATAGAGCAAAATTAGTTATTTTAGGGTTTTCAATTTTAAACTATTAACAAAATTCTGATCTTCATGTAAATAACTTATAGAACAGAAGTAGTTAATTAAGGGTTTTTAATTTTAAACTATTAACAAAATGCAGATCTTCAAGTAAATAACTTATAGAAAAAAAGTAGTTATTTTAGGGTTTTCAATTTTAAACTATTAACAAAATTCTGATCTTCAAGTAAATAACTTAAAGAACTAAAGTATTAGTTTGAAGATTTTGATTTTAAATTGTCTACATATTTCTGTTCTTTAAGTAAATAACTAAAAGAACAACAGTAGTTAGATTATAGCTTTAATTTTAAACTATTAACAAAATGCAAATCTTCTAGTAAATAACTTATAGAACAAAAGTAGTTATTTTAGGGTTTTCAATTTTAAACTATTAACAAAATTCTGATCTTCAAGTAAATAACTTATAGAACAAAAGTAGTTATTTTAGGGTTTTCAATTTTAAACTATTAACAAAATGCAGATCTTCAAGTAAATAACTTATAGAACAAAAGTAGTTATTTTAGGGTTTTCAATTTTAAACTATTAACAAAATTCTGATCTTCAAGTAAATAACTTAAGGAACTAAAGTATTAGTTAGAAGATTTTGATTTTAAACTGCTTCAAAATTCTGTTCTTCAAGTAAATAACTTATAGAACAAAAGTAGTTATTTTAGGGTTTTCAATTTTAAACTATTAACAAAATTCTGATCTTCAAGTAAATAACTTAAAGAACTAAAGTATTAGTTTGAAGATTTCGATTTTAAATTGTCTACAAATTTCTGTTCTTTAAGTAAATAACTAATAGAACAAAAGTAGTTAGTTTATAGCTTTAATTTTAAACTATTAACAAAATAGTGATTTTCAAGTAAATAACTTATAGACCAGAAGTAGTTAATTTAGAGTTTTTAATTTTAAACTATTAACAAAATGCTGATCTTCAAGTAAATAACTTATAGAACAGAAGTAGTTAATTTAGAGTTTTTAATTTTAAACTATTAACAAAATGCAGATCTTCAAGAAAATAACTTATAGAGCAAAATTAGCTATTTTAGGGTTTTTAATTTTAAACTATTAACAAAATTCTGATCTTCAAGTAAATAACTTATAGAACAGAAGTAGTTAATTTAGAGTTTTTAATTTTAAACAATTAACAAAATGCAGATCTTCAAGTAAACAACTTATAGAACAAAAATAGTTATTTTAGGGTTTTGAATTTTAAACTATTAACAAAATTCTGATCTTCATGTAAATAACTTATAGAACAGAAGTAGTTAATTTAGAGTTTTTAATTTTAAACTATTAACAAAATTCAGATCTTCAAGTAAATAACTTATAAAACAAAAGTAGTTATTTTAGGATTTTCAATTTTAAACTATTAACAAAATTATGATCTTCAAGTAAATAACTTAAGGAACTAAAGTATTAGTTAGAAGATTTTGATTTTAAATTGCTACAAAATGCTGTTCTTCAAGTAAATAACTTATAGCACAAAAGTAGTTATTTTAGAGTTTTCAATTTTAAACTATTAACAACATTCTGAACTTCAAGTAAATAACTTATAGAACAGAAGTAGTAGATTTAGAGTTTTTAATTTTAAACTATTAACAAAATTCTGATCTTCAAGTAAATAACTTAAGGAACTAAAGTATTAGTTAGAAGATTTTTATTTTAAATTGCTACAAAATTCTGTTCTTCAAGTAAATAACTTATAGAACAAAAGTAGTTATTTTAGAGTTTTCAATTTTAAACTATAAAGAAAATTCTGATCTTCAAGTAAATAACTTATAGAACAGAAGTAGTTAATTTAGAGTTTTTAAATTTAAACTATTAACAAAATTCTGATCTTCATGTAAATAACTTATAGAACAGAAGTAGTTAATTTAGAGTTTTTAATTTTAAACTATTAACAAAATTCAGATCTTTAAGTAAATAACTTATAGAACAAAAATAGTTATTTTAGGGTTTTCAATTTTAAACTATTAACAAAATTCTGATCTTCATGTAAATAACTTATAGAACAGAAGTAGTTAATTTAGAGTTTTTAATTTTAAACTATTAACAAAATGCAGATCTTCAAGTAAATAACTTATAGAGCAAAATTAGTTATTTTAGGGTTTTTAATTTTAAACTATTAACAAAATTCTGATCTTCAAGTAAATAACTTATAGAACAGAAGTAGTTAATTTAGAGTTTTTAATTTTAAACTATTAACAAAATGCAGATCTTCAAGTAAATAACTTATAGAGCAAAATTAGCTATTTTAGGGTTTTTAATTTTAAACTATTAACAAAATTCTGATCTTCAAGTAAATAACTTATAGAACAGAAGTAGTTAATTTAGAGTTTTTAATTTTAAACTATTAACAAAATGCAGATCTTCAAGTAAACAACTTATAGAACAAAAATAGTTATTTTAGGGTTTTGAATTTTAAACTATTAACAAAATTCTGATCTTCATGTAAATAACTTATAGAACAGAAGTAGTTAATTTAGAGTTTTTAATTTTAAACTATTAACAAAATTATGATCTTCAAGTAAATAACTTAAAGAACTAAATTATTAGTTAGAAGATTTTTATTTTAAATTGCTACAAAATTCTGTTCTTCAAGTAAATAACTTATAGAACAGAAGTAGTTAATTTAGGGTTTTCAATTTTAAACTATTAGCAAAATTCTGATCTTCAAGTAAATAACTTAAAGAACTAAATTATTAGTTAGAAGATTTTTATTTTAAATTGCTACAAAATTCTGTTCTTCAAGTAAATAACTTATAGAACAGAAGTAGTTAATTTAGAGTTTTTAAATTTAAACTATTAACAAAATGCAAATCTTCAAGTAAATAACTTATAGAATAAAAGTAGTTATTTTAGGGTTTTCAATTTTAAACTATTAACAAAATTCTGATCTTCATGTAAATAACTTATAGAACAGAAGTAGTTAATTTAGAGTTTTTAATTTTAAACTATTAACAAAATGCAGATCTTCAAGTAAATAACTTATAGAACAAAAGTAGTTATTTTAGGGTTTTCAATTTTAAGCTATTAACAAAATTCTGATCTTCAAGTAAATAACTTAAGGAACTAAAGTATTAGTTAGAAGATTTTTATTTTAAAGTGCTACAAAATTCTGTTCTTCAAGTAAATAACTTATAGAACAAAAGTAGGTATTTTAGAGTTTTCAATTTTAAACTATTAACAAAATGCAGATCTTTAAGTAAATAACTTATAGAACAAAAATAGTTATTTTAGGGTTTTCAATTTTAAACTATTAACAAAATTCTGATCTTCAAGTAAATAACTTATAGAACAAAAGTAGTTAGTTTATAGCTTTAATTTTAAACTATTAACAAAATAGTGATTTTCAAGTAAATAACTTATAGACCAGAAGTAGTTAATTTAGAGTTTTTAATTTTAAACTATTAACAAAATGCTGATCTTCAAGTAAATAACTTATAGAACAGAAGTAGTTAATTTAGAGTTTTTAATTTTAAACTATTAACAAAATGCAGATCTTCAAGTAAATAACTTATAGAGCAAAATTAGCTATTTTAGGGTTTTTAATTTTAAACTATTAACAAAATTCTGATCTTCAAGTAAATAACTTATAGAACAGAAGTAGTTAATTTAGAGTTTTTAATTTTAAACTATTAACAAAATGCAGATCTTCAAGTAAACAACTTATAGAACAAAAATAGTTATTTTAGGGTTTTGAATTTTAAACTATTAACAAAATTCTGATCTTCATGTAAATAACTTATAGAACAGAAGTAGTTAATTTAGAGTTTTTAATTTTAAACTATTAACAAAATTATGATCTTCAAGTAAATAACTTAAGGAACTAAAGTATTAGTTAGAAGATTTTGATTTTAAATTGCTACAAAATGCTGTTCTTCAAGTAAATAACTTATAGCACAAAAGTAGTTATTTTAGAGTTTTCAATTTTAAACTATTAACAACATTCTGAACTTCAAGTAAATAACTTATAGAACAGAAGTAGTTGATTTAGAGTTTTTAATTTTAAACTATTAACAAAATGCAGATCTTCAAGTAAATAACTTATAGAACAAAAGTAGTTATTTTAGGGTTTTCAATTTTAAACTATTAACAAAATTCTGATCTTTATGTAAATAACTTATAGAACAGAAGTAGTTAATTTAGAGTTTTTAATTTTAAACTATTAACTAAATACAGATCTTCAAGTAAATAACTTAGAGAACAAAAGTCGTTATTTTAGGGTTTTCAATTTTAAACTATTAACAAAATTCTGATCTTTAAGTAAATAACTTAAGGAACTAAAGTATTAGTTAGAAGATTTTAATTTAAAATTGCTACAAAATTCTTTTCTTCAAGTAAATAACTTATAGAACAAAAGTAGTTAATTTAGAGTTTTTAATTTTAAACTATTAACAAAATGCAGATCTTCAAGTAAATAACTTATAGAACAAACGTAGTTATTTTAGTATTTTCAATTTTGAACTATTAACAAAATTCTGATCTTCAAGTAAATAACTTAAAGAACTAAAGTATTAGTTTGAAGATTTTGATTTTAAATTGTCTACATATTTCTGTTCTATAAGTAAATAACTAAAGGAACAAAAGTAGTTAGAGTATAGCTTTAATTTTAAACTATTAACAAAATGCAGATCTTCAAGTAAATAACTTATAGAACAAAAGTAGTTATTTTAGGGTTTTCAATTTTAAACTATTAGCAAAATTCTGATCTTCAAGTAAATAACTTAAAGAACTAAATTATTAGTTAGAAGATTTTTATTTTAAATTGCTACAAAATTCTGTTCTTCAAGTAAATAACTTATAGAACAGAAGTAGTTAATTTAGAGTTTTTAAATTTAAACTATTAACAAAATGCAAATCTTCAAGTAAATAACTTATAGAATAAAAGTAGATATTTTAGGGTTTTCAATTTTAAACTATTAACAAAATTCTGATTTTCATGTAAATAACTTATAGAACAGAAGTAGTTAATTTAGAGTTTTTAATTTTAAACTATTAACAAAATGCAGATCTTCAAGTAAATAACTTATAGAACAAAAGTAGTTATTTTAGGGTTTTCAATTTTAAGCTATTAACAAAATTCTGATCTTCAAGTAAATAACTTAAGGAACTAAAGTATTAGTTAGAAGATTTTTATTTTAAAGTGCTACAAAATTCTGTTCTTCAAGTAAATAACTTATAGAACAAAAGTAGGTATTTTAGAGTTTTCAATTTTAAACTATTAACAAAATTCTGATCTTCAAGTAAATAACTTAAAGAACTAAAGTATTAGTTTGAAGATTTCGATTTTAAATTGTCTACAAATTTCTGTTCTATAAGTAAATAACTAATAGAACAAAAGTAGTTAGTTTATAGCTTTAATTTTAAACTATTAACAAAATAGTTATTTTCAAGTAAATAACTTATAGACCAGAAGTAGTTAATTTAGAGTTTTTAATTTTAAACTATTAACAAAATGCTGATCTTGAAGTAAATAACTTATAGAACAGAAGTAGTTAATTTAGAGTTTTTAATTTTAAACTATTAACAAAATGCAGATCTTCAAGTAAATAACTTATAGAGCAAAATTAGCTATTTTAGGGTTTTTAATTTTAAACTATTAACAAAATTCTGATCTTCAAGTAAATAACTTATAGAACAGAAGTAGTTAATTTAGAGTTTTTAATTTTAAACTATTAACAAAATGCAGATCTTCAAGTAAACAACTTATAGAACAAAAATAGTTATTTTAGGGTTTTGAATTTTAAACTATTAACAAAATTCTGATCTTCATGTAAATAACTTATAGAACAGAAGTAGTTAATTTAGAGTTTTTAATTTTAAACTATTAACAAAATTATGATCTTCAAGTAAATAACTTAAGGAACTAAAGTATTAGTTAGAAGATTTTGATTTTAAATTGCTACAAAATGCTGTTCTTCAAGTAAATAACTTATAGCACAAAAGTAGTTATTTTAGAGTTTTCAATTTTAAACTATTAACAACATTCTGAACTTCAAGTAAATAACTTATAGAACAGAAGTAGTTGATTTAGAGTTTTTAATTTTAAACTATTAACAAAATGCAGATCTTCAAGTAAATAACTTATAGAACAAAAGTAGTTATTTTAGGGTTTTCAATTTTAAACTATTAACAAAATTCTGATCTTTATGTAAATAACTTATAGAACAGAAGTAGTTAATTTAGAGTTTTTAATTTTAAACTATTAACTAAATACAGATCTTCAAGTAAATAACTTAGAGAACAAAAGTCGTTATTTTAGGGTTTTCAATTTTAAACTATTAACAAAATTCTGATCTTTAAGTAAATAACTTAAGGAACTAAAGTATTAGTTAGAAGATTTTAATTTAAAATTGCTACAAAATTCTTTTCTTCAAGTAAATAACTTATAGAACAAAAGTAGTTAATTTAGAGTTTTTAATTTTAAACTATTAACAAAATGCAGATCTTCAAGTAAATAACTTATAGAACAAACGTAGTTATTTTAGTATTTTCAATTTTGAACTATTAACAAAATTCTGATCTTCAAGTAAATAACTTAAAGAACTAAAGTATTAGTTTGAAGATTTTGATTTTAAATTGTCTACATATTTCTGTTCTATAAGTAAATAACTAAAGGAACAAAAGTAGTTAGAGTATAGCTTTAATTTTAAACTATTAACAAAATGCAGATCTTCAAGTAAATAACTTATAGAACAAAAGTAGTTATTTTAGGGTTTTCAATTTTAAACTATTAGCAAAATTCTGATCTTCAAGTAAATAACTTAAAGAACTAAATTATTAGTTAGAAGATTTTTATTTTAAATTGCTACAAAATTCTGTTCTTCAAGTAAATAACTTATAGAACAGAAGTAGTTAATTTAGAATTTTTAAATTTAAACTATTAACAAAATGCAAATCTTCAAGTAAATAACTTATAGAATAAAAGTAGTTATTTTAGGGTTTTCAATTTTAAACTATTAACAAAATTCTGATTTTCATGTAAATAACTTATAGAACAGAAGTAGTTAATTTAGAGTTTTTAATTTTAAACTATTAACAAAATGCAGATCTTCAAGTAAATAACTTATAGAACAAAAGTAGTTATTTTAGGGTTTTCAATTTTAAGCTATTAACAAAATTCTGATCTTCAAGTAAATAACTTAAGGAACTAAAGTATTAGTTAGAAGATTTTTATTTTAAAGTGCTACAAAATTCTGTTCTTCAAGTAAATAACTTATAGAACAAAAGTAGGTATTTTAGAGTTTTCAATTTTAAACTATTAACAAAATGCAGATCTTTAAGTAAATAACTTATAGAACAAAAATAGTTATTTTAGGGTTTTCAATTTTAAACTATTAACAAAATTCTGATCTTCATGTAAATAACTTATAGAACAGAAGTAGTTAATTTAGAGTTTTTAATTTTAAACTATTAACAAAATTATGATCTTCAAGTAAATAACTTAAGGAACTAAAGTATTAGTTAGAAGATTTTGATTTTAAATTGCTACAAAATGCTGTTCTTCAAGTAAATAACTTATAGCACAAAAGTAGTTATTTTAGAGTTTTCAATTTTAAACTATTAACAACATTCTGAACTTCAAGTAAATAACTTATAGAACAGAAGTAGTTGATTTAGAGTTTTTAATTTTAAACTATTAACAAAATAGTTATTTTCAAGTAAATAACTTATAGACCAGAAGTAGTTAATTTAGAGTTTTTAATTTTAAACTATTAACAAAATGCTGATCTTCAAGTAAATAACTTATAGAACAGAAGTAGTTAATTTAGAGTTTTTAATTTTAAACTATTAACAAAATGCAGATCTTCAAGTAAATAACTTATAGAGCAAAATTAGCTATTTTAGGGTTTTTAATTTTAAACTATTAACAAAATTCTGATCTTCAAGTAAATAACTTATAGAACAGAAGTAGTTAATTTAGAGTTTTTAATTTTAAACTATTAACAAAATGCAGATCTTCAAGTAAACAACTTATAGAACAAAAATAGTTATTTTAGGGTTTTGAATTTTAAACTATTAACAAAATTCTGATCTTCATGTAAATAACTTATAGAACAGAAGTAGTTAATTTAGAGTTTTTAATTTTAAACTATTAACAAAATTATGATCTTCAAGTAAATAACTTAAGGAACTAAAGTATTAGTTAGAAGATTTTGATTTTAAATTGCTACAAAATGCTGTTCTTCAAGTAAATAACTTATAGCACAAAAGTAGTTATTTTAGAGTTTTCAATTTTAAACTATTAACAACATTCTGAACTTCAAGTAAATAACTTATAGAACAGAAGTAGTTGATTTAGAGTTTTTAATTTTAAACTATTAACAAAATGCAGATCTTCAAGTAAATAACTTATAGAACAAAAGTAGTTATTTTAGGGTTTTCAATTTTAAACTATTAACAAAATTCTGATCTTTATGTAAATAACTTATAGAACAGAAGTAGTTAATTTAGAGTTTTTAATTTTAAACTATTAACTAAATACAGATCTTCAAGTAAATAACTTAGAGAACAAAAGTCGTTATTTTAGGGTTTTCAATTTTAAACTATTAACAAAATTCTGATCTTTAAGTAAATAACTTAAGGAACTAAAGTATTAGTTAGAAGATTTTAATTTAAAATTGCTACAAAATTCTTTTCTTCAAGTAAATAACTTATAGAACAAAAGTAGTTAATTTAGAGTTTTTAATTTTAAACTATTAACAAAATGCAGATCTTCAAGTAAATAACTTATAGAACAAACGTAGTTATTTTAGTATTTTCAATTTTGAACTATTAACAAAATTCTGATCTTCAAGTAAATAACTTAAAGAACTAAAGTATTAGTTTGAAGATTTTGATTTTAAATTGTCTACATATTTCTGTTCTATAAGTAAATAACTAAAGGAACAAAAGTAGTTAGAGTATAGCTTTAATTTTAAACTATTAACAAAATGCAGATCTTCAAGTAAATAACTTATAGAACAAAAGTAGTTATTTTAGGGTTTTCAATTTTAAACTATTAGCAAAATTCTGATCTTCAAGTAAATAACTTAAAGAACTAAATTATTAGTTAGAAGATTTTTATTTTAAATTGCTACAAAATTCTGTTCTTCAAGTAAATAACTTATAGAACAGAAGTAGTTAATTTAGAGTTTTTAAATTTAAACTATTAACAAAATGCAAATCTTCAAGTAAATAACTTATAGAATAAAAGTAGTTATTTTAGGGTTTTCAATTTTAAACTATTAACAAAATTCTGATTTTCATGTAAATAACTTATAGAACAGAAGTAGTTAATTTAGAGTTTTTAATTTTAAACTATTAACAAAATGCAGATCTTCAAGTAAATAACTTATAGAACAAAAGTAGTTATTTTAGGGTTTTCAATTTTAAGCTATTAACAAAATTCTGATCTTCAAGTAAATAACTTAAGGAACTAAAGTATTAGTTAGAAGATTTTTATTTTAAAGTGCTACAAAATTCTGTTCTTCAAGTAAATAACTTATAGAACAAAAGTAGGTATTTTAGAGTTTTCAATTTTAAACTATTAACAAAATGCAGATCTTTAAGTAAATAACTTATAGAACAAAAATAGTTATTTTAGGGTTTTCAATTTTAAACTATTAACAAAATTCTGATCTTCATGTAAATAACTTATAGAACAGAAGTAGTTAATTTAGAGTTTTTAATTTTAAACTATTAACAAAATTATGATCTTCAAGTAAATAACTTAAGGAACTAAAGTATTAGTTAGAAGATTTTGATTTTAAATTGCTACAAAATGCTGTTCTTCAAGTAAATAACTTATAGCACAAAAGTAGTTATTTTAGAGTTTTCAATTTTAAACTATTAACAACATTCTGAACTTCAAGTAAATAACTTATAGAACAGAAGTAGTTGATTTAGAGTTTTTAATTTTAAACTATTAACAAAATGCAGATCTTCAAGTAAATAACTTATAGAACAAAAGTAGTTATTTTAGGGTTTTCAATTTTAAACTATTAACAAAATTCTGATCTTTATGTAAATAACTTATAGAACAGAAGTAGTTAATTTAGAGTTTTTAATTTTAAACTATTAACTAAATACAGATCTTCAAGTAAATAACTTAGAGAACAAAAGTCGTTATTTTAGGGTTTTCAATTTTAAACTATTAACAAAATTCTGATCTTTAAGTAAATAACTTAAGGAACTAAAGTATTAGTTAGAAGATTTTAATTTAAAATTGCTACAAAATTCTTTTCTTCAAGTAAATAACTTATAGAACAAAAGTAGTTAATTTAGAGTTTTTAATTTTAAACTATTAACAAAATGCAGATCTTCAAGTAAATAACTTATAGAACAAACGTAGTTATTTTAGTATTTTCAATTTTGAACTATTAACAAAATTCTGATCTTCAAGTAAATAACTTAAAGAACTAAAGTATTAGTTTGAAGATTTTGATTTTAAATTGTCTACATATTTCTGTTCTATAAGTAAATAACTAAAGGAACAAAAGTAGTTAGAGTATAGCTTTAATTTTAAACTATTAACAAAATGCAGATCTTCAAGTAAATAACTTATAGAACAAAAGTAGTTATTTTAGGGTTTTCAATTTTAAACTATTAGCAAAATTCTGATCTTCAAGTAAATAACTTAAAGAACTAAATTATTAGTTAGAAGATTTTTATTTTAATTTGCTACAAAATTCTGTTCTTCAAGTAAATAACTTATAGAACAGAAGTAGTTAATTTAGAGTTTTTAAATTTAAACTATTAACAAAATGCAAATCTTCAAGTAAATAACTTATAGAATAAAAGTAGATATTTTAGGGTTTTCAATTTTAAACTATTAACAAAATTCTGATTTTCATGTAAATAACTTATAGAACAGAAGTAGTTAATTTAGAGTTTTTAATTTTAAACTATTAACAAAATGCAGATCTTCAAGTAAATAACTTATAGAACAAAAGTAGTTATTTTAGGGTTTTCAATTTTAAGCTATTAACAAAATTCTGATCTTCAAGTAAATAACTTAAGGAACTAAAGTATTAGTTAGAAGATTTTTATTTTAAAGTGCTACAAAATTCTGTTCTTCAAGTAAATAACTTATAGAACAAAAGTAGGTATTTTAGAGTTTTCAATTTTAAACTATTAACAAAATTCTGATCTTCAAGTAAATAACTTAAAGAACTAAAGTATTAGTTTGAAGATTTCGATTTTAAATTGTCTACAAATTTCTGTTCTATAAGTAAATAACTAATAGAACAAAAGTAGTTAGTTTATAGCTTTAATTTTAAACTATTAACAAAATAGTGATTTTCAAGTAAATAACTTATAGACCAGAAGTAGTTAATTTAGAGTTTTTAATTTTAAACTATTAACAAAATGCTGATCTTCAAGTAAATAACTTATAGAACAGAAGTAGTTAATTTAGAGTTTTTAATTTTAAACTATTAACAAAATGCAGATCTTCAAGTAAATAACTTATAGAGCAAAATTAGCTATTTTAGGGTTTTTAATTTTAAACTATTAACAAAATTCTGATCTTCAAGTAAATAACTTATAGAACAGAAGTAGTTAATTTAGAGTTTTTAATTTTAAACTATTAACAAAATGCAGATCTTCAAGTAAACAACTTATAGAACAAAAATAGTTATTTTAGGGTTTTGAATTTTAAACTATTAACAAAATTCTGATCTTCATGTAAATAACTTATAGAACAGAAGTAGTTAATTTAGAGTTTTTAATTTTAAACTATTAACAAAATTATGATCTTCAAGTAAATAACTTAAGGAACTAAAGTATTAGTTAGAAGATTTTGATTTTAAATTGCTACAAAATGCTGTTCTTCAAGTAAATAACTTATAGCACAAAAGTAGTTATTTTAGAGTTTTCAATTTTAAACTATTAACAACATTCTGAACTTCAAGTAAATAACTTATAGAACAGAAGTAGTTGATTTAGAGTTTTTAATTTTAAACTATTAACAAAATGCAGATCTTCAAGTAAATAACTTATAGAACAAAAGTAGTTATTTTAGGGTTTTCAATTTTAAACTATTAACAAAATTCTGATCTTTATGTAAATAACTTATAGAACAGAAGTAGTTAATTTAGAGTTTTTAATTTTAAACTATTAACTAAATACAGATCTTCAAGTAAATAACTTAGAGAACAAAAGTCGTTATTTTAGGGTTTTCAATTTTAAACTATTAACAAAATTCTGATCTTTAAGTAAATAACTTAAGGAACTAAAGTATTAGTTAGAAGATTTTAATTTAAAATTGCTACAAAATTCTTTTCTTCAAGTAAATAACTTATAGAACAAAAGTAGTTAATTTAGAGTTTTTAATTTTAAACTATTAACAAAATGCAGATCTTCAAGTAAATAACTTATAGAACAAACGTAGTTATTTTAGTATTTTCAATTTTGAACTATTAACAAAATTCTGATCTTCAAGTAAATAACTTAAAGAACTAAAGTATTAGTTTGAAGATTTTGATTTTAAATTGTCTACATATTTCTGTTCTATAAGTAAATAACTAAAGGAACAAAAGTAGTTAGAGTATAGCTTTAATTTTAAACTATTAACAAAATGCAGATCTTCAAGTAAATAACTTATAGAACAAAAGTAGTTATTTTAGGGTTTTCAATTTTAAACTATTAGCAAAATTCTGATCTTCAAGTAAATAACTTAAAGAACTAAATTATTAGTTAGAAGATTTTTATTTTAAATTGCTACAAAATTCTGTTCTTCAAGTAAATAACTTATAGAACAGAAGTAGTTAATTTAGAGTTTTTAAATTTAAACTATTAACAAAATGCAAATCTTCAAGTAAATAACTTATAGAATAAAAGTAGTTATTTTAGGGTTTTCAATTTTAAACTATTAACAAAATTCTGATTTTCATGTAAATAACTTATAGAACAGAAGTAGTTAATTTAGAGTTTTTAATTTTAAACTATTAACAAAATGCAGATCTTCAAGTAAATAACTTATAGAACAAAAGTAGTTATTTTAGGGTTTTCAATTTTAAGCTATTAACAAAATTCTGATCTTCAAGTAAATAACTTAAGGAACTAAAGTATTAGTTAGAAGATTTTTATTTTAAAGTGCTACAAAATTCTGTTCTTCAAGTAAATAACTTATAGAACAAAAGTAGGTATTTTAGAGTTTTCAATTTTAAACTATTAACAAAATGCAGATCTTTAAGTAAATAACTTATAGAACAAAAATAGTTATTTTAGGGTTTTCAATTTTAAACTATTAACAAAATTCTGATCTTCATGTAAATAACTTATAGAACAGAAGTAGTTAATTTAGAGTTTTTAATTTTAAACTATTAACAAAATTCAGATCTTTAAGTAAATAACTTATAGAACAAAAATAGTTATTTTAGGGTTTTCAATTTTAAACTATTAACAAAATTCTGATCTTCATGTAAATAACTTATAGAACAGAAGTAGTTAATTAAGGGTTTTTAATTTAAAACTATTAACAAAATGCAGATCTTCAAGTAAATAACTTATAGAAAAAAAGTAGTTATTTTAGGGTTTTCAATTTTAAACTATTAACAAAATTCTGATCTTCAAGTAAATAACTTAAAGAACTAAAGTATTAGTTTGAAGATTTTGATTTTAAATTGTCTACATATTTCTGTTCTTTAAGTAAATAACTAAAAGAACAACAGTAGTTAGATTATAGCTTTAATTTTAAACTATTAACAAAATGCAAATCTTCTAGTAAATAACTTATAGAACAAAAGTAGTTATTTTAGGGTTTTCAATTTTAAACTATTAACAAAATTCTGATCTTCAAGTAAATAACTTATAGAACAAAAGTAGTTATTTTAGGGTTTTCAATTTTAAACTATTAACAAAATGCAGATCTTCAAGTAAATAACTTATAGAACAAAAGTAGTTATTTTAGGGTTTTCAATTTTAAACTATTAACAAAATTCTGATCTTCAAGTAAATAACTTAAGGAACTAAAGTATTAGTTAGAAGATTTTGATTTTAAACTGCTTCAAAATTCTGTTCTTCAAGTAAATAACTTATAGAACAAAAGTAGTTATTTTAGGGTTTTCAATTTTAAACTATTAACAAAATTCTGATCTTCAAGTAAATAACTTAAAGAACTAAAGTATTAGTTTGAAGATTTCGATTTTAAATTGTCTACAAATTTCTGTTCTTTAAGTAAATAACTAATAGAACAAAAGTAGTTAGTTTATAGCTTTAATTTTAAACTATTAACAAAATAGTGATTTTCAAGTAAATAACTTATAGACCAGAAGTAGTTAATTTAGAGTTTTTAATTTTAAACTATTAACAAAATGCTGATCTTCAAGTAAATAACTTATAGAACAGAAGTGGTTAATTTAGAGTTTTTAATTTTACACTATTAACAAAATGCAGATCTTCAAGAAAATAACTTATAGAGCAAAATTAGCTATTTTAGGGTTTTTAATTTTAAACTATTAACAAAATTCTGATCTTCAAGTAAATAACTTATAGAACAGAAGTAGTTAATTTAGAGTTTTTAATTTTAAACAATTAACAAAATGCAGATCTTCAAGTAAACAACTTATAGAACAAAAATAGTTATTTTAGGGTTTTGAATTTTAAACTATTAACAAAATTCTGATCTTCATGTAAATAACTTATAGAACAGAAGTAGTTAATTTAGAGTTTTTAATTTTAAACTATTAACAAAATTCAGATCTTCAAGTAAATAACTTATAGAACAAAAGTAGTTATTTTAGGATTTTCAATTTTAAACTATTAACAAAATTATGATCTTCAAGTAAATAACTTAAGGAACTAAAGTATTAGTTAGAAGATTTTGATTTTAAATTGCTACAAAATGCTGTTCTTCAAGTAAATAACTTATAGCACAAAAGTAGTTATTTTAGAGTTTTCAATTTTAAACTATTAACAACATTCTGAACTTCAAGTAAATAACTTATAGAACAGAAGTAGTTAATTTAGAGTTTTTAAATTTAAACTATTAACAAAATTCTGATCTTCATGTAAATAACTTATAGAACAGAAGTAGTTAATTTAGAGTTTTTAATTTTAAACTATTAACAAAATTCAGATCTTTAAGTAAATAACTTATAGAACAAAAATAGTTATTTTAGGGTTTTCAATTTTAAACTATTAACAAAATTCTGATCTTCATGTAAATAACTTATAGAACAGAAGTAGTTAATTTAGAGTTTTTAATTTTAAACTATTAACAAAATGCAGATCTTCAAGTAAATAACTTATAGAGCAAAATTAGTTATTTTAGGGTTTTTAATTTTAAACTATTAACAAAATTCTGATCTTCAAGTAAATAACTTATAGAACAGAAGTAGTTAATTTAGAGTTTTTAATTTTAAACTATTAACAAAATGCAGATCTTCAAGTAAACAACTTATAGAACAAAAATAGTTATTTTAGGGTTTACAATTTTAAACTATTAACAAAATTCTGATCTTCATGTAAATAACTTATAGAACAGAAGTAGTTAATTTAGAGTTTTTAATTTTAAACTATTAACAAAATTCAGATCTTCAAGTAAATAACTTATAGAACAAAAGTAGTTATTTTAGGGTTTTCAATTTTAAACTATTAACAAAATTCTGATCTTCAAGTAAATAACTTAAGGAACTAAAGTATTAGTTAGAAGATTTTGATTTTAAATTGCTACAAAATGCTGTTCTTCAAGTAAATAACTTATAGCACAAAAGTAGTTATTTTAGAGTTTTCAATTTTAAACTATTAACAACATTCTGAACTTCAAGTATATAACTTATAGAACAGAAGTAGTTAATTTAGAGTTTTTAATTTTAAACTATTAACAAAATGCAGATCTTCAAGTAAATAACTTATAGAACAAACGTAGTTATTTTAGTATTTTCAATTTTGAACTATTAACAAAATTCTGATCTTCAAGTAAATAACTTAAAGAACTAAAGTATTAGTTTGAAGATTTTGATTTTAAATTGTCTACATATTTCTGTTCTTTAAGTAAATAACTAAAGGAACAAAAGAAGTTAGAGTATAGCTTTAATTTTAAACTATTAACAAAATGCAGATCTTCAAGTAAATAACTTATAGAACAAAAGTAGTTATTTTAGGGTTTTCAATTTTAAACTATTAGCAAAATTCTGATCTTCAAGTAAATAACTTAAAGAACTAAATTATTAGTTAGAAGATTTTTATTTTAAATTGCTACAAAATTCTGTTCTTCAAGTAAATAACTTATAGAACAGAAGTAGTTAATTTAGAGTTTTTAAATTTAAACTATTAACAAAATGCAAATCTTCAAGTAAATAACTTATAGAATAAAAGTAGTTATTTTAGGGTTTTCAATTTTAAACTATTAACAACATTCTGAACTTCAAGTAAATAACTTATAGAACAGAAGTAGTTGATTTAGAGTTTTTAATTTTAAACTATTAACAAAATTCTGATCTTCAAGTAAATAACTTAAGGAACTAAAGTATTAGTTAGAAGATTTTTATTTTAAATTGCTACAAAATTCTGTTCTTCAAGTAAATAACTTATAGAACAAAAGTAGTTATTTTAGAGTTTTCAATTTTAAATTATTAAGAAAATTCTGATCTTCAAGTAAATAACTTATAGAACAGAAGTAGTTAATTTAGAGTTTTTAAATTTAAACTATTAACAAAATTCTGATCTTCATGTAAATAACTTATAGAACAGAAGTAGTTAATTTAGAGTTTTTAATTTTAAACTATTAACAAAATTCAGATCTTTAAGTAAATAACTTATAGAACAAAAATAGTTATTTTAGGGTTTTCAATTTTAAACTATTAACAAAATTCTGATCTTCATGTAAATAACTTATAGAACAGAAGTAGTTAATTTAGAGTTTTTAATTTTAAACTATTAACAAAATGCAGATCTTCAAGTAAATAACTTATAGAGCAAAATTAGTTATTTTAGGGTTTTTAATTTTAAACTATTAACAAAATTCTGATCTTCAAGTAAATAACTTATAGAACAGAAGTAGTTAATTTAGAGTTTTTAATTTTAAACTATTAACAAAATGCAGATCTTCAAGTAAACAACTTATAGAACAAAAATAGTTATTTTAGGGTTTACAATTTTAAACTATTAACAAAATTCTGATCTTCATGTAAATAACTTATAGAACAGAAGTAGTTAATTTAGAGTTTTTAATTTTAAACTATTAACAAAATTCAGATCTTCAAGTAAATAACTTATAGAACAAAAGTAGTTATTTTAGGGTTTTCAATTTTAAACTATTAACAAAATTCTGATCTTCAAGTAAATAACTTAAGGAACTAAAGTATTAGTTAGAAGATTTTGATTTTAAATTGCTACAAAATGCTGTTCTTCAAGTAAATAACTTATAGCACAAAAGTAGTTATTTTAGAGTTTTCAATTTTAAACTATTAACAACATTCTGAACTTCAAGTATATAACTTATAGAACAGAAGTAGTTAATTTAGAGTTTTTAATTTTAAACTATTAACAAAATGCAGATCTTCAAGTAAATAACTTATAGAACAAACGTAGTTATTTTAGTATTTTCAATTTTGAACTATTAACAAAATTCTGATCTTCAAGTAAATAACTTAAAGAACTAAAGTATTAGTTTGAAGATTTTGATTTTAAATTGTCTACATATTTCTGTTCTTTAAGTAAATAACTAAAGGAACAAAAGTAGTTAGAGTATAGCTTTAATTTTAAACTATTAACAAAATGCAGATCTTCAAGTAAATAACTTATAGAACAAAAGTAGTTATTTTAGGGTTTTCAATTTTAAACTATTAGCAAAATTCTGATCTTCAAGTAAATAACTTAAAGAACTAAATTATTAGTTAGAAGATTTTTATTTTAAATTGCTACAAAATTCTGTTCTTCAAGTAAATAACTTATAGAACAGAAGTAGTTAATTTAGAGTTTTTAAATTTAAACTATTAACAAAATGCAAATCTTCAAGTAAATAACTTATAGAATAAAAGTAGTTATTTTAGGGTTTTCAATTTTAAACTATTAACAAAATTCTGATCTTCATGTAAATAACTTATAGAACAGAAGTAGTTAATTTAGAGTCTTTAATTTTAAACTATTAACAAAATGCAGATCTTCAAGTAAATAACTTATAGAACAAAAGTAGTTATTTTAGGGTTTTCAATTTTAAGCTATTAACAAAATTCTGATCTTCAAGTAAATAACTTAAGGAACTAAAGTATTAGTTAGAAGATTTTTATTTTAAAGTGCTACAAAATTCTGTTCTTCAAGTAAATAACTTATAGAACAAAAGTAGGTATTGTAGAGTTTTCAATTTTAAACTATTAACAAAATGCAGATCTTCATGTAAATAACTTATAAAACAGAAGTAGTTAATTTAGAGATTTTAATTTTAAACTATTAACAAAATTCAGATCTTTAAGTAAATAACTTATAGAACAAAAATAGTTATTTTAGGGTTTTCAATTTTAAACTATTAACAAAATTCTGATCTTCATGTAAATAACTTATAAAACAGAAGTAGTTAATTTAGAGATTTTAATTTTAAACTATTAACAAAATTCAGATCTTTAAGTAAATAACTTATAGAACAAAAATAGTTATTTTAGGGTTTTCAATTTTAAACTATTAACAAAATTCTGATCTTCATGTAAATAACTTATAGAACAGAAGTAGTTAATTTAGGGTTTTTAATTTTAAACTATTAACAAAATGCAGATCTTCAAGTAAATAACTTATAGAAAAAAAGTAGTTATTTTAGGGTTTTCAATTTTAAACTATTAACAAAATTCTGATCTTCAAGTAAATAACTTAAAGAACTAAAGTATTAGTTTGAAGATTTTGATTTTAAATTGTCTACATATTTCTGTTCTTTAAGTAAATAACTAAAAGAACAATAGTAGTTAGATTATAGCTTTAATTTTAAACTATTAACAAAATGCAAATCTTCTAGTAAATAACTTATAGAACAAAAGTAGTTATTTTAGGGTTTTCAATTTTAAACTATTAACAAAATTCTGATCTTCAAGTAAATAACTTATAGAACAAAAGTAGTTATTTTAGGGTTTTCAATTTTAAACTATTAACAAAATGCAGATCTTCAAGTAAATAACTTATAGAACAAAAGTAGTTATTTTGGGTTTTCAATTTTAAACTATTAACAAAATTCTGATCTTCAAGTAAATAACTTAAGGAACTAAAGTATTAGTTAGAAGATTTTGATTTTAAACTGCTTCAAAATTCTGTTCTTCAAGTAAATAACTTATAGAACAAAAGTAGTTATTTTAGGGTTTTCAATTTTAAACTATTAACAAAATTCTGATCTTCAAGTAAATAACTTAAAGAACTAAAGTATTAGTTTGAAGATTTCGATTTTAAATTGTCTACAAATTTCTGTTCTTTAAGTAAATAACTAATAGAACAAAAGTAGTTAGTTTATAGCTTTAATTTTAAACTATTAACAAAATAGTGATTTTCAAGTAAATAACTTATAGACCAGAAGTAGTTAATTTAGAGTTTTTAATTTTAAACTATTAACAAAATGCTGATCTTCAAGTAAATAACTTCTAGAACAGAAGTAGTTAATTTAGAGTTTTTAATTTTAAACTATTAACAAAATGCAGATCTTCAAGTAAATAACTTATAGAGCAAAATTAGCTATTTTAGGGTTTTTAATTTTAAACTATTAACAAAATTCTGATCTTCAAGTAAATGACTTATAGAACAGAAGTAGTTAATTTAGAGTTTTTAATTTTAAACTATTAACAAAATGCAGATCTTCAAGTAAACAACTTATAGAACAAAAATAGTTATTTTAGGGTTTTGAATTTTAAACTATTAACAAAATTCTGATCTTCATGTAAATAACTTATAGAACAGAAGTAGTTAATTTAGAGTTTTTAATTTTAAACTATTAACAAAATTCAGATCTTCAAGTAAATAACTTATAGAACAAAAGTAGTTATTTTAGGATTTTCAATTTTAAACTATTAACAAAATTCTGATCTTCATGTAAATAACTTATAGAACAGAAGTAGTTAATTTAGAGTTTTTAATTTTAAACTATTAACAAAATTCAGATCTTTAAGTAAATAACTTATAGAACAAAAATAGTTATTTTAGGGTTTTCAATTTTAAACTATTAACAAAATTCTGATCTTCATGTAAATAACTTATAGAACAGAAGTAGTTAATTTAGAGTTTTTAATTTTAAACTATTAACAAAATGCAGATCTTCAAGTAAATAACTTATAGAGCAAAATTAGTTATTTTAGGGTTTTTAATTTTAAACTATTAACAAAATTCTGATCTTCAAGTAAATAACTTATAGAACAGAAGTAGTTAATTTAGAGTTTCTAATTTTAAACTATTAACAAAATGCAGATCTTCAAGTAAATAACTTATAGAACAAAAGTAGTTATTTTAGGGTTTTCAATTTTAAACTATTAACAAAATTCTGATCTTCAAGTAAATAACTTAAGGAACTAAAGTATTAGTTAGAAGATTTTTATTTTAAAGTGCTACAAAATTCTGTTCTTCAAGTAAATAACTTATAGAACAAAATTAGTTATTTTAGGGTTTTTAATTTTAAACTATTAACAAAATTCTGATCTTCAAGTAAATAACTTATAGAACAGAAGTAGTTAATTTAGAGTTTTTAATTTAAAACTATTAACAAAATGCAGAACTTCAAGTAAATAACTTATAGAACAAAAGTAGTTATTTTAGGGTTTTCAATTTTAAACTATTAGCAAAATTCTGATCTTCAAGTAAATAACTTAAAGAACTAAAGTATTAGTTAGAAGATTTTGATTTTAAATTGCTACAAAATTCTGTTCTTCAAGTAAATAACTTATAGAACAAAAGTAGTTATTTTATAGCTTTAATTTTAAACTATTAACAAAATAGTGATTTTCAAGTAAATAACTAATAGAACAAAAGTAGTTAGTTTATAGCTTTAATTTTAAACTATTAACAAAATAGTGATTTTCAAGTAAATAACTTATAGAACAAAAATATTAGTTAGAAGATTTTGATTTTAAATTGCTACAAAATTCTGTTCTTCAAGTAAATAACTTATAGAACAAAAGTAGCTATTTTAGAGTTTTCAATTTAAAACTATTAACAAAATTCTGATCTTCAAGTAAATAACTTATAGAACAGAAGTAGTTAATTTAGAGTTTTTAATTTTAAACTATTAACAAAATGCAGATCTTCAAGTAAATAACTTATAGAACAAAAGTAGTTATTTTAGGGTTTTCAATTTTAAACTATTAACAAAATTCTGATCTTCATGTAAATAACTTATAGAACAGAAGTAGTTAATTTAGAGTTTTTAATTTTAAACTATTAACTAAATACAGATCTTCAAGTAAATAACTTAGAGAACAAAAGTCGTTATTTTAGGGTTTTCAATTTTAAACTATTAACAAAATTCTGATCTTTAAGTAAATAACTTAAGGAACTAAAGTATTAGTTAGAAGATTTTAATTTAAAATTGCTACAAAATTCTTTTCTTCAAGTAAATAACTTATAGAACAGAAGTAGTTAATTTAGAGTTTTTAATTTTAAACTATTAACAAAATGCAGATCTTCAAGTAAATAACTTATAGAACAAACGTAGTTATTTTAGTATTTTCAATTTTGAACTATTAACAAAATTCTGATCTTCAAGTAAATAACTTAAAGAACTAAAGTATTAGTTTGAAGATTTTGATTTTAAATTGTCTACATATTTCTGTTCTTTAAGTAAATAACTAAAGGAACAAAAGTAGTTAGAGTATAGCTTTAATTTTAAACTATTAACAAAATGCAGATCTTCAAGTAAATAACTTATAGAACAAAAGTAGTTATTTTAGGGTTTTCAATTTTAAACTATTAGCAAAATTCTGATCTTCAAGTAAATAACTTAAAGAACTAAATTATTAGTTAGAAGATTTTTATTTTAAATTGCTACAAAATTCTGTTCTTCAAGTAAATAACTTATAGAACAGAAGTAGTTAATTTAGAGTTTTTAAATTTAAACTATTAACAAAATGCAAATCTTCAAGTAAATAACTTATAGAATAAAAGTAGTTATTTTAGGGTTTTCAATTTTAAACTATTAACAAAATTCTGATCTTCATGTAAATAACTTATAGAACAGAAGTAGTTAATTTAGAGTTTTTAATTTTAAACTATTAACAAAATGCAGATCTTCAAGTAAATAACTTATAGAACAAAAGTAGTTATTTTAGGGTTTTCAATTTTAAGCTATTAACAAAATTCTGATCTTCAAGTAAATAACTTAAGGAACTAAAGTATTAGTTAGAAGATTTTTATTTTGAAGTGCTACAAAATTCTGTTCTTCAAGTAAATAACTTATAGAACAAAAGTAGGTATTTTAGAGTTTTCAATTTTAAACTATTAACAAAATGCAGATCTTTAAGTAAATAACTTATAGAACAAAAATAGTTATTTTAGGGTTTTCAATTTTAAACTATTAACAAAATTCTGATCTTCATGTAAATAACTTATAGAACAGTAGTAGTTAATTTAGAGTTTTTAATTTTAAACTATTAACAAAATTCAGATCTTTAAGTAAATAACTTATAGAACAAAAATAGTTATTTTAGGGTTTTCAATTTTAAACTATTAACAAAATTCTGATCTTCATGTAAATAACTTATAGAACAGAAGTAGTTAATTTAGGGTTTTTAATTTTAAACTATTAACAAAATGCAGATCTTCAAGTAAATAACTTATAGAAAAAAAGTAGTTATTTTAGGGTTTTCAATTTTAAACTATTAACAAAATTCTGATCTTCAAGTAAATAACTTAAAGAACTAAAGTATTAGTTTGAAGATTTTGATTTTAAATTGTCTACATATTTCTGTTCTTTAAGTAAATAACTAAAAGAGCAATAGTAGTTAGATTATAGCTTTAATTTTAAACTATTAACAAAATGCAAATCTTCTAGTAAATAACTTATAGAACAAAAGTAGTTATTTTAGGGTTTTCAATTTTAAACTATTAACAAAATTCTGATCTTCAAGTAAATAACTTATAGAACAAAAGTAGTTATTTTAGGGTTTTCAATTTTAAACTATTAACAAAATGCAGATCTTCAAGTAAATAACTTATAGAACAAAAGTAGTTATTTTAGGGTTTTCAATTTTAAACTATTAACAAAATTCTGATCTTCAAGTAAATAACTTAAGGAACTAAAGTATTAGTTAGAAGATTTTGATTTTAAACTGCTTCAAAATTCTGTTCTTCAAGTAAATAACTTATAGAACAAAAGTAGTTATTTTAGGGTTTTCAATTTTAAACTATTAACAAAATTCTGATCTTCAAGTAAATAACTTAAAGAACTAAAGTATTAGTTTGAAGATTTCGATTTTAAATTGTCTACAAATTTCTGTTCTTTAAGTAAATAACTAATAAAACAAAAGTAGTTAGTTTATAGCTTTAATTTTAAACTATTAACAAAATAGTGATTTTCAAGTAAATAACTTATAGACCAGAAGTAGTTAATTTAGAGTTTTTAATTTTAAACTATTAACAAAATGCTGATCTTCAAGTAAATAACTTATAGAACAGAAGTAGTTAATTTAGAGTTTTTAATTTTAAACTATTAACAAAATGCAGATCTTCAAGTAAACAACTTATAGAACAAAAATAGTTATTTTAGGGTTTTGAATTTTAAACTATTAACAAAATTCTGATCTTCATGTAAATAACTTATAGAACAGAAGTAGTTAATTTAGAGTTTTTAATTTTAAACTATTAACAAAATTCAGATCTTCAAGTAAATAACTTATAGAACAAAAGTAGTTATTTTAGGATTTTCAATTTTAAACTATTAACAAAATTATGATCTTCAAGTAAATAACTTAAGGAACTAAAGTATTAGTTAGAAGATTTTGATTTTAAATTGCTACAAAATGCTGTTCTTCAAGTAAATAACTTAAAGCACAAAAGTGGTTATTTTAGAGTTTTCAATTTTAAACTAACAACAACATTCTGAACTTCAAGTAAATAACTTATAGAACAGAAGTAGTTGATTTAGAGTTTTTAATTTTAAACTATTAACAAAATTCTGATCTTCAAGTAAATAACTTAAGGAACTAAAGTATTAGTTAGAAGATTTTTATTTTAAATTGCTACAAAATTCTGTTCTTCAAGTAAATAACTTATAGAACAGAAGTAGTTAATTTAGAGTTTTTAAATTTAAACTATTAACAAAATTCTGATCTTCATGTAAATAATTTATAGAACAGAAGTAGTTAATTTAGAGTTTTTAATTTTAAACTATTAACAAAATTCAGATCTTTAAGTAAATAACTTATAGAACAAAAATAGTTATTTAAGGGTTTTCAATTTTAAACTATTAACAAAATTCTGATCTTCATGTAAATAACTTATAGAACAGAAGTAGTTAATTTAGAGTTTTTAATTTTAAACTATTAACAAAAATTCAGATCTTTAAGTAAATAACTTATAGAACAAAAATAGTTATTTTAGGGTTTTCAATTTTAAACTATTAACAAAATTCTGATCTACATGTAAATAACTTATAGAACAGAAGTAGTTAATTTAGAGTTTTTAATTTTAAACTATTAACAAAATGCAGATCTTCAAGTAAATAACTTATAGAGCAAAATTAGTTATTTTAGGGTTTTTAATTTTAAACTATTAACAAAATTCTGATCTTCAAGTAAATAACTTATAGAACAGAAGTAGTTAATTTAGAGTTTTTAATTTTAAACTATTAACAAAGTGCAGATCTTCAAGTAAATAACTTATAGAACAAAAGTAGTTATTTTAGGGTTTTCAATTTTAAACTATTAACAAAATTCTGATCTTCAAGTAAATAACTTAAGGAACTAAAGTATTAGTTAGAAGATTTTTATTTTAAAGTGCTACAAAATTCTGTTCTTCAAGTAAATAACTTATAGAACAAAATTAGTTATTTTAGGGTTTTTAATTTTAAACTATTAACAAAATTCTGATCTTCAAGTAAATAACTTATAGAACAGAAGTAGTTAATTTAGAGTTTTTAATTTTAAACTATTAACAAAATGCAGAACTTCAAGTAAATAACTTATAGAACAAAAGTAGTTATTTTAGGGTTTTCAATTTTAAACTATTAGCAAAATTCTGATCTTCAAGTAAATAACTTAAAGAACTAAAGTATTAGTTAGAAGATTTTGATTTTAAATTGCTACAAAATTCTGTTCTTCAAGTAAATAACTTATAGAACAAAAGTAGTTATTTTATAGCTTTAATTTTAAACTATTAACAAAATAGTGATTTTCAAGTAAATAACTAATAGAACAAAAGTAGTTAGTTTATAGCTTTAATTTTAAACTATTAACAAAATAGTGATTTTCAAGTAAATAACTTATAGAACAAAAATACTTATTTTAGGGTTTTCAATTTTAACCTTTATGTGACTGGCGAGGTACCCGGGTACCTTTTGCAGTTTGAAGCATTCATAACTTTTGTGTTGAAACTCGTTAAGTTTGGAAAATTTGTGACATCTCTAAGCTATATACTATACTTTACTGTATTATTTTGTTTATTATTATTAATTTTATTATGTGAAAATGGCGTCCAAAATTATTACACCCTTTAATGACGGAGTGGGTACCCGGGTACCTCTATAACTTTTATATGCAATTAGATAGGAATTGCAGTAATAAAATGAAAATTAAACTTTTTTTACATTATTTTATTTAGAAATAAAGCCAAAGTAAACATATTATCTAATAAACATATTAAACATCGTCTTCATCAGAATCAACAAGTGGCTCTTCTTCAAATACTGATTCTGCAATCAATTCTTCTGAAGGTAGTCTGTAAAAAATAAAAGCTATAAACGGTGCCGTTATTTTATCAGTGTGTTTTGATTATTATTATCGATTTTTCTAAGTAAATATACAGTGACTCGTAAAAGAACTCGCATGTCACCAATGTAAATTGAACATTTTGAAATAGTTTTTTGCATATAAATCGCTTTTAGAGCAAAACTCTTTTGACGTTTTTTCTTGCACATATCATTGTCTTCAATTTTCTCTAGTTCTCGAGATATAAATGAAAGTATTTTTTCAATTTTACAGAGTGTCGTTTAAATCGCTGTCAGTCGGAAACTGTGCGACATAATAGAAAAATGTATATAAAAAAAAATTGAAAACAATTAAATTTTCAGAAGAAAATGTCTAAAACGTTTTGCCATAAAATAGATTTTTATATAAAAAAAAACAGATTCAACATGTACAATTTACATTGGTAGATTACAATATGGCAATAAAAGAGAGATCATCCCTTTTATGTTGAAACGAAGTAAACCTTTCGGTTACTCCAACGGAGGTAGTCATATAAACAAATCGATTAATACTAGATTTGTTTACAGAATGTATAAGTTTTTATATAATAATTAATATTGCTGATGTGAGATAATAAAAGCACAATCATAATTCTTGACCTAATAAATTGAAAAATAGAAAAATTCCATGGCTAATTGTAAACTAAACAATACGAATGTCCGAGCTCTTCTGCGGGTAATTGTATATATTAAATAATTTAAACTTTTATATAATTTGTAATTACAATAATAATTTATCTTACCTCGTTTTCCGCAATCTGGGTTTTCGAAAAGAACCGTGACTTGGTCCAGACTCATTGTGAGACATCCTAGTTGACATTATTATTTTAATTTTTATAATGAAAACTTTTTATAACTGAAAACACTTGTAATTTTTAAATACAAAAATTAGATAGGTCTAATAGGTTCTAACCTTGCTCAATAAAGTACATAAAGCTTAGGCTCACAAAGCACAATAAACATTATAGTCTTATAACTATCGTAGATAATTATAATTTCTGCTTAGGCGCGGAGAAGCGCATGTAATTCTATGACGGTACCCGGGTACCCATGCCGTCATTAGAAGGTGTTTTATTTCTCAGTCACATAAAGGTTAAACTATTAGCAAAATTCTGATCTTCAAGTAAATAACTTAAAGAACTAAAGTATTAGTTAGAAGATTTTGATTTTAAATTGCTACAAAATTCTGTTCTTCAAGTAAATAACTTATAGAACAAAAGTAGCTATTTTAGTGTTTTCAATTTTAAACTATTAACAAAATTCTGATCTTCAAGTAAATAACTTATAGAACAGAAGTAGTTAATTTAGAGTTTTTAATTTTAAACTATTAACAAAATGCAGATCTTCAAGTAAATAACTTATAGAAAAAAAGTAGTTATTTTAGGGTTTTCAATTTTAAACTATTAACAAAATTCTGATCTTCAAGTAAATAACTTAAAGAACTAAAGTATTAGTTTGAAGATTTTGATTTTAGATTGTCTACATATTTCTGTTCTTTAAGTAAATAACTAAAAGAGCAATAGTAGTTAGATTATAGCTTTAATTTTAAACTATTAACAAAATGCAAATCTTCTAGTAAATAACTTATAGAACAAAAGTAGTTATTTTAGGGTTTTCAATTTTAAACTATTAACAAAATTCTGATCTTCAAGTAAATAACTTATAGAACAAAAGTAGTTATTTTAGGGTTTTCAATTTTAAACTATTAACAAAATGCAGATCTTCAAGTAAATAACTTATAGAACAAAAGTAGTTATTTTAGGGTTTTCAATTTTAAACTATTAACAAAATTCTGATCTTCAAGTAAATAACTTAAGGAACTAAAGTATTAGTTAGAAGATTTTGATTTTAAACTGCTTCAAAATTCTGTTCTTCAAGTAAATAACTTATAGAACAAAAGTAGTTATTTTAGGGTTTTCAATTTTAAACTATTAACAAAATTCTGATCTTCAAGTAAATAACTTAAAGAACTAAAGTATTAGTTTGAAGATTTCGATTTTAAATTGTCTACAAATTTCTGTTCTTTAAGTAAATAACTAATAAAACAAAAGTAGTTAGTTTATAGCTTTAATTTTAAACTATTAACAAAATAGTGATTTTCAAGTAAATAACTTATAGACCAGAAGTAGTTAATTTAGAGTTTTTAATTTTAAACTATTAACAAAATGCTGATCTTCAAGTAAATAACTTAAGGAACTAAAGTATTAGTTAGAAGATTTTTATTTTAAAGTGCTACAAAATTCTGTTCTTCAAGTAAATAACTTATAGAACAAAATTAGTTATTTTAGGGTTTTTAATTTTAAACTATTAACAAAATTCTGATCTTCAAGTAAATAACTTATAGAACAGAAGTAGTTAATTTAGAGTTTTTAATTTTAAACTATTAACAAAATGCAGAACTTCAAGTAAATAACTTATAGAACAAAAGTAGTTATTTTAGGGTTTTCAATTTTAAACTATTAGCAAAATTCTGATCTTCAAGTAAATAACTTAAAGAACTAAAGTATTAGTTAGAAGATTTTGATTTTAAATTGCTACAAAATTCTGTTCTTCAAGTAAATAACTTATAGAACAAAAGTAGTTATTTTATAGCTTTAATTTTAAACTATTAACAAAATAGTGATTTTCAAGTAAATAACTAATAGAACAAAAGTAGTTAGTTTATAGCTTTAATTTTAAACTATTAACAAAATAGTGATTTTCAAGTAAATAACTTATAGAACAAAAATACTTATTTTAGGGTTTTCAATTTTAACCTTTATGTGACTGGCGAGGTACCCGGGTACCTTTTGCAGTTTGAAGCATTCATAACTTTTGTGTTGAAACTCGTTAAGTTTGGAAATTTCGTGACATCTCTAAGCTTCTTATATACTATACTTTACTGTATTATTTTGTTTATTATTATTAATTTTATTATGTGAAAATGGCGTCCAAAATTATTACACCCTTTAATGACGGAGTGGGTACCCAGGTACCTCTATAACTTTTATATGCAATTAGATAGGAATTGCAGTAATAAAATGAAAATTAAACTTTTTTTACATTATTTTATTTAGAAATAAAGCCAAAGTAAACATATTATCTAATAAACATATTAAACATCGTCTTCATCAGAATCAACAAATGGCTCTTCTTCAAATACTGATTCTGCAATCAATTCTTCTGAAGGTAGTCTGTAAAAAATAAAAGCTATAAACGGTGCCGTTATTTTATCAGTGTGTTTTGATTATTATTATCGATTTTTCTAAGTAAATATACAGTGACTCGTAAAAGAACTCGCATGTCACCAATGTAAATTGAACATTTTGAAATAGTTTTTTGCATATAAATCGCTTTTAGAGCAAAACTCTTTTGACGTTTTTTCTTGCACATATCATTGTCTTCAATTTTCTCTAGTTCTCGAGATATAAATGAAAGTATTTTTTCAATTTTACAGAGTGTCGTTTAAATCGCTGTCAGTCGGAAACTGTGCGACATAATAGAAAAATGTATATAAAAAAAAATTGAAAACAATTAAATTTTCAGAAGAAAATGTCTAAAACGTTTTGCCATAAAATAGATTTTTATATAAAAAAAAACAGATTCAACATGTACAATTTACATTGGTAGATTACAATATGGCAATAAAAGAGAGATCATCCCTTTTATGTTGAAACGAAGTAAACCTTTCGGTTACTCCAACGGAGGTAGTCATATAAACAAATCGATTAATACTAGATTTGTTTACAGAATGTATAAGTTTTTATATAATAATTAATATTGCTGATGTGAGATAATAAAAGCACAATCATAATTCTTGACCTAATAAATTGAAAAATAGAAAAATTCCATGGCTAATTGTAAACTAAACAATACGAATGTCCGAGCTCTTCTGCGGGTAATTGTATATATTAAATAATTTAAACTTTTATATAATTTGTAATTACAATAATAATTTATCTTACCTCGTTTTCCGCAATCTGGGTTTTCGAAAAGAACCGTGACTTGGTCCAGACTCATTGTGAGACATCCTAGTTGACATTATTATTTTAATTTTTATAATGAAAACTTTTTATAACTGAAAACACTTGTAATTTTTAAATACAAAAATTAGATAGGTCTAATAGGTTCTAACCTTGCTCAATAAAGTACATAAAGCTTAGGCTCACAAAGCACAATAAACATTATAGTCTTATAACTATCGTAGATAATTATAATTTCTGCTTAGGCGCGGAGAAGCGCATGTAATTGTATGACGGTACCCGGGTACCCATGCCGTCATTAGAAGGTGTTTTATTTCTCAGTCACATAAAGGTTAAACTATTAGCAAAATTCTGATCTTCAAGTAAATAACTTAAAGAACTAAAGTATTAGTTAGAAGATTTTGATTTTAAATTGCTACAAAATTCTGTTCTTCAAGTAAATAACTTATAGAACAAAAGTAGCTATTTTAGAGTTTTCAATTTTAAACTATTAACAAAATTCTGATCTTCAAGTAAATAACTTATAGAACAGAAGTAGTTAATTTAGAGTTTTTAATTTTAAACTATTAACAAAATGCAGATCTTCAAGTAAATAACTTATAGAACAAAAGTAGTTATTTTAGGGTTTTCAATTTTAAACTATTAACAAAATTCTGATCTTCATGTAAATAACTTATAGAACAGAAGTAGTTAATTTAGAGTTTTTAATTTTAAACTATTAACTAAATACAGATCTTCAAGTAAATAACTTAGAGAACAAAAGTCGTTATTTTAGGGTTTTCAATTTTAAACTATTAACAAAATTCTGATCTTTAAGTAAATAACTTAAGGAACTAAAGTATTAGTTAGAAGATTTTAATTTAAAATTGCTACAAAATTCTTTTCTTCAAGTAAATAACTTATAGAACAGAAGTAGTTAATTTAGAGTTTTTAATTTTAAACTATTAACAAAATGCAGATCTTCAAGTAAATAACTTATAGAACAAACGTAGTTATTTTAGTATTTTCAATTTTGAACTATTAACAAAATTCTGATCTTCAAGTAAATAACTTAAAGAACTAAAGTATTAGTTTGAAGATTTTGATTTTAAATTGTCTACATATTTCTGTTCTTTAAGTAAATAACTAAAGGAACAAAAGTAGTTAGAGTATAGCTTTAATTTTAAACTATTAACAAAATGCAGATCTTCAAGTAAATAACTTATAGAACAAAAGTAGTTATTTTAGGGTTTTCAATTTTAAACTATTAGCAAAATTCTGATCTTCAAGTAAATAACTTAAAGAACTAAATTATTAGTTAGAAGATTTTTATTTTAAATTGCTACAAAATTCTGTTCTTCAAGTAAATAACTTATAGAACAGAAGTAGTTAATTTAGAGTTTTTAAATTTAAACTATTAACAAAATGCAAATCTTCAAGTAAATAACTTATAGAATAAAAGTAGTTATTTTAGGGTTTTCAATTTTAAACTATTAACAAAATTCTGATCTTCATGTAAATAACTTATAGAACAGAAGTAGTTAATTTAGAGTTTTTAATTTTAAACTATTAACAAAATGCAGATCTTCAAGTAAATAACTTATAGAACAAAAGTAGTTATTTTAGGGTTTTCAATTTTAAGCTATTAACAAAATTCTGATCTTCAAGTAAATAACTTAAGGAACTAAAGTATTAGTTAGAAGATTTTTATTTTGAAGTGCTACAAAATTCTGTTCTTCAAGTAAATAACTTATAGAACAAAAGTAGGTATTTTAGAGTTTTCAATTTTAAACTATTAACAAAATGCAGATCTTTAAGTAAATAACTTATAGAACAAAAATAGTTATTTTAGGGTTTTCAATTTTAAACTATTAACAAAATTCTGATCTTCATATAAATAACTTATAGAACAGTAGTAGTTAATTTAGAGTTTTTAATTTTAAACTATTAACAAAATTCAGATCTTTAAGTAAATAACTTATAGAACAAAAATAGTTATTTTAGGGTTTTCAATTTTAAACTATTAACAAAATTCTGATCTTCATGTAAATAACTTATAGAACAGAAGTAGTTAATTTAGGGTTTTTAATTTTAAACTATTAACAAAATGCAGATCTTCAAGTAAATAACTTATAGAAAAAAAGTAGTTATTTTAGGGTTTTCAATTTTAAACTATTAACAAAATTCTGATCTTCAAGTAAATAACTTAAAGAACTAAAGTATTAGTTTGAAGATTTTGATTTTAAATTGTCTACATATTTCTGTTCTTTAAGTAAATAACTAAAAGAGCAATAGTAGTTAGATTATAGCTTTAATTTTAAACTATTAACAAAATGCAAATCTTCTAGTAAATAACTTATAGAACAAAAGTAGTTATTTTAGGGTTTTCAATTTTAAACTATTAACAAAATTCTGATCTTCAAGTAAATAACTTATAGAACAAAAGTAGTTATTTTAGGGTTTTCAATTTTAAACTATTAACAAAATGCAGATCTTCAAGTAAATAACTTATAGAACAAAAGTAGTTATTTTAGGGTTTTCAATTTTAAACTATTAACAAAATTCTGATCTTCAAGTAAATAACTTAAGGAACTAAAGTATTAGTTAGAAGATTTTGATTTTAAACTGCTTCAAAATTCTGTTCTTCAAGTAAATAACTTATAGAACAAAAGTAGTTATTTTAGGGTTTTCAATTTTAAACTATTAACAAAATTCTGATCTTCAAGTAAATAACTTAAAGAACTAAAGTATTAGTTTGAAGATTTCGATTTTAAATTGTCTACAAATTTCTGTTCTTTAAGTAAATAACTAATAGAACAAAAGTAGTTAGTTTATAGCTTTAATTTTAAACTATTAACAAAATAGTGATTTTCAAGTAAATAACTTATAGACCAGAAGTAGTTAATTTAGAGTTTTTAATTTTAAACTATTAACAAAATGCTGATCTTCAAGTAAATAACTTATAGAACAGAAGTAGTTAATTTAGAGTTTTTAATTTTAAACTATTAACAAAATGCAGATCTTCAAGTAAACAACTTATAGAACAAAAATAGTTATTTTAGGGTTTTGAATTTTAAACTATTAACAAAATTCTGATCTTCATGTAAATAACTTATAGAACAGAAGTAGTTAATTTAGAGTTTTTAATTTTAAACTATTAACAAAATTCAGATCTTCAAGTAAATAACTTATAGAACAAAAGTAGTTATTTTAGGATTTTCAATTTTAAACTATTAACAAAATTATGATCTTCAAGTAAATAACTTAAGGAACTAAAGTATTAGTTAGAAGATTTTGATTTTAAATTGCTACAAAATGCTGTTCTTCAAGTAAATAACTTATAGCACAAAAGTGGTTATTTTAGAGTTTTCAATTTTAAACTATTAACAACATTCTGAACTTCAAGTAAATAACTTATAGAACAGAAGTAGTTGATTTAGAGTTTTTAATTTTAAACTATTAACAAAATTCTGATCTTCAAGTAAATAACTTAAGGAACTAAAGTATTAGTTAGAAGATTTTTATTTTAAATTGCTACAAAATTCTGTTCTTCAAGTAAATAACTTATAGAACAGAAGTAGTTAATTTAGAGTTTTTAAATTTAAACTATTAACAAAATTCTGATCTTCATGTAAATAATTTATAGAACAGAAGTAGTTAATTTAGAGTTTTTAATTTTAAACTATTAACAAAATTCAGATCTTTAAGTAAATAACTTATAGAACAAAAATAGTTATTTAAGGGTTTTCAATTTTAAACTATTAACAAAATTCTGATCTTCATGTAAATAACTTATAGAACAGAAGTAGTTAATTTAGAGTTTTTAATTTTAAACTATTAACAAAATGCAGATCTTCAAGTAAATAACTTATAGAGCAAAATTAGTTATTTTAGGGTTTTTAATTTTAAACTATTAACAAAATTCTGATCTTCAAGTAAATAACTTATAGAACAGAAGTAGTTAATTTAGAGTTTTTAATTTTAAACTATTAACAAAATGCAGATCTTCAAGTAAACAACTTATAGAACAAAAATAGTTATTTTAGGGTTTACAATTTTAAACTATTAACAAAATACTGATCTTCATGTAAATAACTTATAGAACAGAAGTAGTTAATTTAGAGTTTTTAATTTTAAACTATTAACAAAATTCAGATCTTCAAGTAAATAACTTATAGAACAAAAGTAGTTATTTTAGGGTTTTCAATTTTAAACTATTAACAAAATTCTGATCTTCAAGTAAATAACTTAAGGAACTAAAGTATTAGTTAGAAGATTTTGATTTTAAATTGCTACAAAATGCTGTTCTTCAAGTAAATAACTTATAGCACAAAAGTAGTTATTTTAGAGTTTTCAATTTTAAACTATTAACAACATTCTGAACTTCAAGTATATAACTTATAGAACAGAAGTAGTTAATTTAGAGTTTTTAATTTTAAACTATTAACAAAATGCAGATCTTCAAGTAAATAACTTATAGAACAAACGTAGTTATTTTAGTATTTTCAATTTTGAACTATTAACAAAATTCTGATCTTCAAGTAAATAACTTAAAGAACTAAAGTATTAGTTTGAAGATTTTGATTTTAAATTGTCTACATATTTCTGTTCTTTAAGTAAATAACTAAAGGAACAAAAGTAGTTAGAGTATAGCTTAATTTTAAACTATTAACAAAATGCAGATCTTCAAGTAAATAACTTATAGAACAAAAGTAGTTATTTTAGGGTTTTCAATTTTAAACTATTAGCAAAATTCTGATCTTCAAGTAAATAACTTAAAGAACTAAATTATTAGTTAGAAGATTTTTATTTTAAATTGCTACAAAATTCTGTTCTTCAAGTAAATAGCTTATAGAACAGAAGTAGTTAATTTAGAGTTTTTAAATTTAAACTATTAACAAAATGCAAATCTTCAAGTAAATAACTTATAGAATAAAAGTAGTTATTTTAGGGTTTTCAATTTTAAACTATTAACAAAATTCTGATCTTCATGTAAATAACTTATAGAACAGAAGTAGTTAATTTAGAGTTTTTAATTTTAAACTATTAACAAAATGCAGATCTTCAAGTAAATAACTTATAGAACAAAAGTAGTTATTTTAGGGTTTTCAATTTTAAGCTATTAACAAAATTCTGATCTTCAAGTAAATAACTTAATAAACTAAAGTATTAGTTAGAAGATTTTTATTTTAAAGTGCTACAAAATTCTGTTCTTCAAGTAAATAACTTATAGAACAAAAGTAGGTATTTTAGAGTTTTCAATTTTAAACTATTAACAAAATGCAGATCTTTAAGTAAATAACTTATTGAACAAAAATAGTTATTTTAGGGTTTTCAATTTTAAACTATTAACAAAATTCTGATCTTCATGTAAATAACTTATAGAACAGAAGTAGTTAATTTAGAGTTTTTAATTTTAAACTATTAACAAAATTCAGATCTTTAAGTAAATAACTTATAGAACAAAAATAGTTATTTTAGGGTTTTCAATTTTAAACTATTAACAAAATTCTGATCTTCATGTAAATAACTTATAGAACAGAAGTAGTTAATTTAGGGTTTTTAATTTTAAACTATTAACAAAATGCAGATCTTCAAGTAAATAACTTATAGAAAAAAAGTAGTTATTTTAGGGTTTTCAATTTTAAACTATTAACAAAATTCTGATCTTCAAGTAAATAACTTAAAGAACTAAAGTATTAGTTTGAAGATTTTGATTTTAAATTGCTACAAAATTCTGTTCTTTAAGTAAATAACTAAAAGAACAATAGTAGTTAGATTATAGCTTTAATTTTAAACTATTAACAAAATGCAAATCTTCTAGTAAATAACTTATAGAACAAAAGTAGTTATTTTAGGGTTTTCAATTTTAAACTGTTAACAAAATTCTGATCTTCAACTAAATAACTTATAGAACAAAAGTAGTTATTTTAGGGTTTTCAATTTGAAACTATTAACAAAATTCTGATCTTAAAGTAAATAACTTAAGGAACTAAAGTATTAGTTAGAAGATTTTGATTTTAAACTGCTTCAAAATTCTGTTCTTCAAGTAAATAACTTATAGAACAAAAGTAGTTATTTTAGGGTTTTCAATTTTAAACTATTAACAAAATTCTGATCTTCAAGTAAATAACTTAAAGAACTAAAGTATTAGTTTGAAGATTTCGATTTTAAATTGTCTACAAATTTCTGTTCTTTAAGTAAATAACTAATAGAACAAAAGTAGTTAGTTTATAGCTTTAATTTTAAACTATTAACAAAATAGTGATTTTCAAGTAAATAACTTATAGACCAGAAGTAGTTAATTTAGAGTTTTTAATTTTAAACTATTAACAAAATGCTGATCTTCAAGTAAATAACTTATAGAACAGAAGTAGTTAATTTAGAGTTTTTAATTTTAAACTATTAACAAAATGCAGATCTTCAAGTAAATAACTTATAGAGCAAAATTAGCTATTTTAGGGTTTTTAATTTTAAACTATTAACAAAATTCTGATCTTCCAGTAAATAACTTATAGAACAGAAGTAGTTAATTTAGAGTTTTGAATTTTAAACTATTTACAAAATTCTGATCTTCATGTAAATAACTTATAGAACAGAAGTAGTTAATTTAGAGTTTTAAATTTTAAACTATTAACAAAATTCAGATCTTCAAGTAAATAACTTATAGAACAAAAGTAGTTATTTTAGGATTTTCAATTTTAAACTATTAACAAAATTATGATCTTCAAGTAAATAACTTAAGGAACTAAAGTATTAGTTAGAAGATTTTTATTTTAAATTGCTACAAAATTCTGTTCTTCAAGTAAATAACTTACAGAACAAAAGTAGTTATTTTAGAGTTTTCAATTTTAAACTATTAAGAAAATTCTGATCTTCAAGTAAATAACTTATAGAACAGAAGTAGTTAATTTAGAGTTTTTAAATTGAAACTATTAACAAAATTCTGATCTTCATGTAAATAACTTATAGAACAGAAGTAGTTAATTTAGAGTTTTTAATTTTAAACTATTAGCAAAATTCAGATCTTTAAGTAAATAACTTATAGAACAAAAGTAGTTATTTTAGGGTTTTCAATTTTAAACTATTAACAAAATTCTGATCTTCAAGTAAATAACTTAAAGAACTAAAGTATTAGTTTGAAGATTTCGATTTTAAATTGTCTACAAATTTCTGTTCTTTAAGTAAATAACTAATAGAACAAAAGTAGTTAGTTTATAGCTTTAATTTTAAACTATTAACAAAATAGTGATTTTCAAGTAAATAACTTATAGACCAGAAGTAGTTAATTTAGAGTTTTTAATTTTAAACTATTAACAAAATGCTGATCTTCAAGTAAATAACTTATAGAACAGAAGTAGTTAATTTAGAGTTTTTAATTTTAAACTATTAACAAAATGCAGATCTTCAAGTAAATAACTTATAGAGCAAAATTAGCTATTTTAGGGTTTTTAATTTTAAACTATTAACAAAATTCTGATCTTCAAGTAAATAACTTATAGAACAGAAGTAGTTAATTTAGAGTTTTGAATTTTAAACTATTAACAAAATTCTGATCTTCATGTAAATAACTTATAGAACAGAAGTAGTTAATTTAGAGTTTTAAATTTTAAACTATTAACAAAATTCAGATCTTCAAGTAAATAACTTATAGAACAAAAGTAGTTATTTTAGGATTTTCAATTTTAAACTATTAACAAAATTATGATCTTCAAGTAAATAACTTAAGGAACTAAAGTATTAGTTAGAAGATTTTTATTTTAAATTGCTACAAAATTCTGTTCTTCAAGTAAATAACTTACAGAACAAAAGTAGTTATTTTAGAGTTTTCAATTTTAAACTATTAAGAAAATTCTGATCTTCAAGTAAATAACTTATAGAACAGAAGTAGTTAATTTAGAGTTTTTAAATTGAAACTATTAACAAAATTCTGATCTTCATGTAAATAACTTATAGAACAGAAGTAGTTAATTTAGAGTTTTTAATTTTAAACTATTAGCAAAATTCAGATCTTTAAGTAAATAACTTATAGAACAAAAATAGTTATTTTAGGGTTTTCAATTTTAAACTATTAACAAAATTCTGATCTTCATGTAAATAACTTATAGAACAGAAGTAGTTAATTTAGAGTTTTTAATTTTAAACTATTAACAAAATGCAGATCTTCAAGTAAATAACTTATAGAGCAAAATTAGTTATTTTAGGGTTTTTAATTTTAAACTATTAACAAAATTCTGATCTTCAAGTAAATAACTTAAAGAACTAAAGTATTAGTTTGAAGATTTTGATTTTAAATTGCTACAAAGTTCTGTTCTTTAAGTAAATAACTAAAAGAATAATAGTAGTTAGATTATAGCTTTAATTTTAAACTATTAACAAAATGCAAATCTTCTAGTAAATAACTTATAGAACAAAAGTAGTTATTTTAGGGTTTTCAATTTTAAACTATTAACAAAATTCTGATCTTCAAGTAAATAACTTATAGAACAAAAGTAGTTATTTTAGGGTTTTTAATTTGAAACTATTAACAAAATCCTGATCTTCAAGTAAATAACTTAAGGAACTAAAGTATTAGTTAGAAGATTTTGATTTTAAACTGCTTCAAAATTCTGTTCTTCAAGTAAATAACTTATAGAACAAAAGTAGTTATTTTAGGGTTTTCAATTTTAAACTATTAACAAAATTCTGATCTTCAAGTAAATAACTTAAAGAACTTAAGTATTAGTTTGAAGATTTCGATTTTAAATTGTCTACAAATTTCTGTTCTTTAAGTAAATAACTAATAGAACAAAAGTAGTTAGTTTATAGCTTTAATTTTAAACTATTAACAAAATAGTGATTTTCAAGTAAATAACTTATAGACCAGAAGTAGTTAATTTAGAGTTTTTAATTTTAAACTATTAACAAAATGCTGATCTTCAAGTAAATAACTTATAGAACAGAAGTAGTTAATTTAGAGTTTTTAATTTTAAACTATTAACAAAATGCAGATCTTCAAGTAAATAACTTATAGAGCAAAATTAGCTATTTTAGGGTTTTTAATTTTAAACTATTAACAAAATTCTGATCTTCAAGTAAATAACTTATAGAACAGAAGTAGTTAATTTAGAGTTTTGAATTTTAAACTATTAACAAAATTCTGATCTTCATGTAAATAACTTATAGAACAGAAGTAGTTAATTTAGAGTTTTTAATTTTAAACTATTAGCAAAATTCAGATCTTTAAGTAAATAACTTATAGAACAAAAATAGTTATTTTAGGGTTTTCAATTTTAAACTATTAACAAAATTCTGATCTTCATGTAAATAACTTATAGAACAGAAGTAGTTAATTTAGAGTTTTTAATTTTAAACTATTAACAAAATGCAGATCTTCAAGTAAATAACTTATAGAGCAAAATTAGTTATTTTAGGGTTTTTAATTTTAAACTATTAACAAAATTCTGATCTTCAAGTAAATAACTTATAGAACAGAAGTAGTTAATTTAGAGTTTTTAATTTTAAACTATTAACAAAATGCAGATCTTCAAGTAAACAACTTATAGAACAAAAATAGTTATTTTAGGGTTTACAATTTTAAACTATTAACAAAATTCTGATCTTCATGTAAATAACTTATAGAACAGAAGTAGTTAATTTAGAGTTTTTAATTTTAAACTATTAACAAAATTCAGATCTTCAAGTAAATAACTTATAGAACAAAAGTAGTTATTTTAGGGTTTTCAATTTTAAACTATTAACAAAATTCTGATCTTCAAGTAAATTACTTAAGGAACTAAAGTATTAGTTAGAAGATTTTGATTTTAAATTGCTACAAAATGCTGTTCTTCAAGTAAATAACTTATAGCACAAAAGTAGTTATTTTAGAGTTTTCAATTTTAAACTATTAACAACATTCTGAACTTCAAGTATATAACTTATAGAATAGAAGTAGTTGATTTGGAGTTTTTCTTTTTAAACTATTAACAAAATGCAGATCTTCAAGTAAATAACTTATAGAATAAAAGTAGTTATTTTAGGGTTTTCAATTTTAAACTATTAACAAAATTCTGATCTTCAAGTAAATAACTTATAGAACAGAAGTAGTTATTTTAGAGTTTTCAATTTTAAACTATTAACAAAATTCTGATCTTTAAGTAAATAACTTATAGAACAGAAGTAGTTAATTTAGAGTTTTTAATTTTAAACTATTAACAAAATCCAGATCTTCAAGTAAATAACTTATAGAACAAACGTAGTTATTTTAATATTTTCAATTTTGAACTATTAACAAAATTCTGATCTTCAAGTAAATAACTTAAAGAACTAAAGTATTAGTTTGAAGATTTTGATTTTAAATTGTCTACATATTTCTGTTCTTTAAGTAAATAACTAAAAGAACAAAAGTAGTTAGATTATAGCTTTAATTTTAAACTATTAACAAAATGCAGATCTTCAAGTAAATAACTTATAGAACAAAAGTAGTTATTTTAGGGTTTTCAATTTTAAACTATTAGCAAAATTCTGATCTTCAAGTAAATAACTTAAAGAACTAAAGTATTAGTTTGAAGATTTCGATTTTAAATTGTCTACAAATTTCTGTTCTATAAGTAAATAACTAAAAGGACAATAGTAGTTAGTTTATAGCTTTAATTTTAAACTATTATCAAAATGCTGATTTTCAAGTAAATAACTTATAGACCAGAAGTAGTTAATTTAGAGTTTTTAATTTTAAAATATTAACAAAATGCAGATCTTCAAGTTAATAACTTATAGAACAAAAGTAGTTATTTTAGGGTTTTCAATTTTAAACTATTAACAAAATTCTGATCTTCAAGTAAATAACTTACAGACCAGAAGTAGTTAATTTATAGTTTTTAATTTTAAACTATTAACAAAATTCTGATCTTCATGTAAATAACTTATAGAACAGAAGTAGTTAATTTAGAGTTTTTAATTTTAACTATTAACAAAATGCAGATCTACAAGTAAATAACTTATAGAACAAACGTAGTTATTTTAGTATTTTCAATTTTGAACTATTAACAAAATTCTGATCTTCTAGTAAATAACTTAAAGAACTAAAGTATTAGTTTGAAGATTTTGATTTTAAATTGTCTACATATTTCTCTTCTTTAAGTAAATAACTAAAAGAACAAAAGTAGTTAGAGTATAGCTTTAATTTTAAACTATTAACAAAATGCAGATCTTCAAGTAAATAACTTAAAGAACTAAAGTATTAATTTGAAGATTTCGATTTAAAATTGTCTACAAATTTCTGTTCTTTAAGTAAATAACTAAAAGAACAAAAGTAGTTAGTTTATAGCTTTAATTTTAAACTATTAACAAAATACTGATTTTCATGTAAATAACTTATAGACCAGAAGTAGTTAATTTAGAGTTTTTAATTTTAAACTATTAACAAAATGCTGATCTTCAAGTAAATAACTTATAGAACAGAAGTAGTTAATTCAGAGTTTTTAATTTTAAACTATTAACAAAATGCAGATCTTCAAGTAAACAACTTATAGAACAAAAGTAGTTATTTTAGGGTTTTCAATTTTAAACTATTAACAAAATTCTGATCTTCAAGTAAATAACTTATAGAACAGAAGTAGTTAATTTAGAGTTTTTAATTTTAAACTATTAACAAAATGCAGATCTTCAAGTAAATAACTTATAGAACAAAAGTAGTTATTTTAGGGTTTTCAATTTTAAACTATTAACAACATTCTGATCTTCAAGTAAATAACTTATAGAACTGAAGTAGTTAATTTAGAGTTTTTAATTTTAAACTATTAACAAAATGCAGATCTTCAAGTAAATAACTTATAGAACAAAAATAGTTATTTTAGGGTTTTGAATTTTAAACTATTAACAAAATTCTGATCTTCAAGTAAATATCTTATAGAACAGAAGTAGGTAATTTAGAGTTTTAAATTTTAAACTATTAACAAAATGCAGATCTTCAAGTAATTAACTTATAGAACAGAAGTAGTTAATTTAGAGTTTTTAATTTTAAACTATTAACAAAATGCAGATCTTCAAGTAAATAACTTATAGAACAGAAGTAGTTAATTTAGAGTTTTTAATTTTAAACTATTAACAAAATGCTGATCTTCAAGTAAATAACTTATAGAACAGAAGTAGTTAATTTAGAGTTTTTAATTTTAAACTATTAACAAAAAGCAGATCTTCAAGTAAATAACTTATAGAACAAAATTAGTTATTTTAGGGTTTTTAATTTTAAACTATTAACAAAATTCTGATCTTCAAGTAAATAACTTATAGAACAGAAGTAGTTAATTTAGAGTTTTTAATTTTAAACTATTAACAAAATGCAGATCTTCAAGTAAACAACTTATAGAACAAAAATAGTTATTTTAGGGTTTTCAATTTTAAACTATTAACAAAATTCTGATCTTCATGTAAATAACTTATAGAACAGAAGTAGTTAATTTAAAGTTTTTAATTTTAAACTATTAACAAAATGCAGATCTTCAAGTAAATAACTTATAGAACAAAAGTAATTATTTTAGGGTTTTCAATTTTAAACTATTAACAAAATTCTGATCTTCAAGTAAATAACTTAAGGAACTAAAGTATTAGTTAGAAGATTTTTATTTTAAATTGCTACAAAATTCTGTTCTTCGTAAATAACTTATAGAACAAAAGTAGTTATTTTAGGATTTTCAATTTTAAACTATTAACAAAATTCTGATCTTCAAGTAAATAGCTTAAGGAACTAAAGTATTAGTTAGAAGATTTTTATTTTAAATTGCTACAAAATTCTGTTCTTCGTAAATAACTTATAGAACAAAAGTAGTTATTTTAGGATTTTCAATTTTAAACTATTAACAAAATTCTGATCTTCAAGTAAATAGCTTAAGGAACTAAAGTATTAGTTAGAAGATTTTTATTTTAAATTGCTACAAAATTCTGTTCTTCAAGTAAATAACTTATAGAACAAAAGTAGTTATTTGAGGGTTTTCAATTTTAAACTATTAACAAAATTCTGATCTTCATGTAAATAACTTATAGAACAAAAGTAGTTATTTTAGGGTTTTCAATTTTAAACTATTAACAACATTCTGATCTTCAAGTAAATAACTTATAGAACTGAAGTAGTTAATTTAGAGTTTTTAATTTTAAACTATTAACAAAATGCAGATCTTCAAGTAAATAACTTATAGAACAAAAGTAGTTATTTTAGGGTTTTCAATTTTAAACTATTAACAACATTCTGATCTTCAAGTAAATAACTTATAGAACTGAAGTAGTTAATTTAGAGTTTTTAATTTTAAACTATTAACAAAATGCAGATCTTCAAGTAAATAACTTATAGAACAAAAATAGTTATTTTAGGGTTTTGAATTTTAAACTATTAACAAAATTCTGATCTTCAAGTAAATATCTTATAGAACAGAAGTAGGTAATTTAGAGTTTTAAATTTTAAACTATTAACAAAATGCAGATCTTCAAGTAATTAACTTATAGAACAGAAGTAGTTAATTTAGAGTTTTTAATTTTAAACTATTAACAAAATGCAGATCTTCAAGTAAATAACTTATAGAACAGAAGTAGTTAATTTAGAGTTTTTAATTTTAAACTATTAACAAAATGCTGATCTTCAAGTAAATAACTTATAGAACAGAAGTAGTTAATTTAGAGTTTTTAATTTTAAACTATTAACAAAAAGCAGATCTTCAAGTAAATAACTTATAGAACAAAATTAGTTATTTTAGGGTTTTTAATTTTAAACTATTAACAAAATTCTGATCTTCAAGTAAATAACTTATAGAACAGAAGTAGTTAATTTAGAGTTTTTAATTTTAAACTATTAACAAAATGCAGATCTTCAAGTAAACAACTTATAGAACAAAAATAGTTATTTTAGGGTTTTCAATTTTAAACTATTAACAAAATTCTGATCTTCAAGTAAATAACTTATAGAACAGAAGTAGTTAATTTAGAGTTTTTAATTTTAAACTATTAACAAAATGCAGATCTTCAAGTAAATAACTTATAGAACAAAAGTAGTTATTTTAGGGTTTTCAATTTTAAACTATTAACAACATTCTGATCTTCAAGTAAATAACTTATAGAACTGAAGTAGTTAATTTAGAGTTTTTAATTTTAAACTATTAACAAAATGCAGATCTTCAAGTAAATAACTTATAGAACAAAAATAGTTATTTTAGGGTTTTGAATTTTAAACTATTAACAAAATTCTGATCTTCAAGTAAATATCTTATAGAACAGAAGTAGGTAATTTAGAGTTTTAAATTTTAAACTATTAACAAAATGCAGATCTTCAAGTAATTAACTTATAGAACAGAAGTAGTTAATTTAGAGTTTTTAATTTTAAACTATTAACAAAATGCAGATCTTCAAGTAAATAACTTATAGAACAGAAGTAGTTAATTTAGAGTTTTTAATTTTAAACTATTAACAAAATGCTGATCTTCAAGTAAATAACTTATAGAACAGAAGTAGTTAATTTAGAGTTTTTAATTTTAAACTATTAACAAAAAGCAGATCTTCAAGTAAATAACTTATAGAACAAAAATAGTTATTTTAGGGTTTTGAATTTTAAACTATTAACAAAATTCTGATCTTCAAGTAAATATCTTATAGAACAGAAGTAGGTAATTTAGAGTTTTAAATTTTAAACTATTAACAAAATGCAGATCTTCAAGTAATTAACTTATAGAACAGAAGTAGTTAATTTAGAGTTTTTAATTTTAAACTATTAACAAAATGCAGATCTTCAAGTAAATAACTTATAGAACAGAAGTAGTTAATTTAGAGTTTTTAATTTTAAACTATTAACAAAATGCTGATCTTCAAGTAAATAACTTATAGAACAGAAGTAGTTAATTTAGAGTTTTTAATTTTAAACTATTGACAAAAAGCAGATCTTCAAGTAAATAACTTATAGAACAAAATTAGTTATTTTAGGGTTTTTAATTTTAAACTATTAACAAAATTCTGATCTTCAAGTAAATAACTTATAGAACAGAAGTAGTTAATTTAGAGTTTTTAATTTTAAACTATTAACAAAATGCAGATCTTCAAGTAAACAACTTATAGAACAAAAATAGTTATTTTAGGGTTTTCAATTTTAAACTATTAACAAAATTCTGATCTTCATGTAAATAACTTATAGAACAGAAGTAGTTAATTTAAAGTTTTTAATTTTAAACTATTAACAAAATGCAGATCTTCAAGTAAATAACTTATAGAACAAAAGTAATTATTTTAGGGTTTTCAATTTTAAACTATTAACAAAATTCTGATCTTCAAGTAAATAACTTAAGGAACTAAAGTATTAGTTAGAAGATTTTTATTTTAAATTGCTACAAAATTCTGTTCTTCGTAAATAACTTATAGAACAAAAGTAGTTATTTTAGGATTTTCAATTTTAAACTATTAACAAAATTCTGATCTTCAAGTAAATAGCTTAAGGAACTAAAGTATTAGTTAGAAGATTTTTATTTTAAATTGCTACAAAATTCTGTTCTTCGTAAATAACTTATAGAACAAAAGTAGTTATTTTAGGATTTTCAATTTTAAACTATTAACAAAATTCTGATCTTCAAGTAAATAGCTTAAGGAACTAAAGTATTAGTTAGAAGATTTTTATTTTAAATTGCTACAAAATTCTGTTCTTCAAGTAAATAACTTATAGAACAAAAGTAGTTATTTGAGGGTTTTCAATTTTAAACTATTAACAAAATTCTGATCTTCATGTAAATAACTTATAGAACAGAAGTAGTTAATTTAGAGTTTTTAATTTTAAACTATTAACAAAATTCAGATCTTCAAGTAAATAACTTATAGAACAAAAGTAGTTATTTTAGGATTTTCAATTTTAAACTATTAACAAAATTATGATCTTCAAGTAAATAACTTAAGGAACTAAAGTATTAGTTAGAAGATTTTTATTTTAAATTGCTACAAAATTCTGTTCTTCAAGTAAATAACTTACAGAACAAAAGTAGTTATTTTAGAGTTTTCAATTTTAAACTATTAAGAAAATTCTGATCTTCAAGTAAATAACTTATAGAACAGAAGTAGTTAATTTAGAGTTTTTAAATTTAAACTATTAACAAAATTCTGATCTTCATGTAAATAACTTATAGAACAGAAGTAGTTAATTTAGAGTTTTTAATTTTAAACTATTAGCAAAATTCAGATCTTTAAGTAAATAACTTATAGAACAAAAATAGTTATTTTAGGGTTTTCAATTTTAAACTATTAACAAAATTCTGATCTTCATGTAAATAACTTATAGAACAGAAGTAGTTAATTTAGAGTTTTTAATTTTAAACTATTAACAAAATGCAGATCTTCAAGTAAGTAACTTATAGAGCAAAATTAGTTATTTTAGGGTTTTTAATTTTAAACTATTAACAAAATTCTGATCTTCAAGTAAATAACTTATAGAACAGAAGTAGTTAATTTAGAGTTTTTAATTTTAAACTATTAACAAAATGCAGATCTTCAAGTAAACAACTTATAGAACAAAAATAGTTATTTTAGGGTTTACAATTTTAAACTATTAACAAAATTCTGATCTTCATGTAAATAACTTATAGAACAGAAGTAGTTAATTTAGAGTTTTTAATTTTAAACTATTAACAAAATTCAGATCTTCAAGTAAATAACTTATAGAACAAAAGTAGTTATTTTAGGGTTTTCAATTTTAAACTATTAACAATATTCTGATCTTCAAGTAAATTACTTAAGGAACTAAAGTATTAGTTAGAAGATTTTGATTTTAAATTGCTACAAAATGCTGTTCTTCAAGTAAATAACTTATAGCACAAAAGTAGTTATTTTAGAGTTTTCAATTTTAAACTATTAACAACATTCTGAACTTCAAGTATATAACTTATAGAACAGAAGTAGTTGATTTGGAGTTTTTCTTTTTAAACTATTAACAAAATGCAGATCTTCAAGTAAATAACTTATAGAATAAAAGTAGTTATTTTAGGGTTTTCAATTTTAAACTATTAACAAAATTCTGATCTTCAAGTAAATAACTTATAGAACAGAAGTAGTTAATTTAGAGTTTTCAATTTTAAACTATTAACAAAATTCTGATCTTTAAGTAAATAACTTATAGAACAGAAGTAGTTAATTTAGAGTTTTTAATTTTAAACTATTAACAAAATCCAGATCTTCAAGTAAATAACTTATAGAACAAACGTAGTTAATTTAATATTTTCAATTTTGAACTATTAACAAAATTCTGATCTTCAAGTAAATAACTTAAAGAACTAAAGTATTAGTTTGAAGATTTTGATTTTAAATTGTCTACATATTTCTGTTCTTTAAGTAAATAACTAAAAGAACAAAAGTAGTTAGATTATAGCTTTAATTTTAAACTATTAGCAAAATTCTGATCTTCAAGTAAATAACTTAAAGAACTAAAGTATTAGTTTGAAGATTTCGATTTTAAATTGTCTACAAATTTCTGTTCTATAAGTAAATAACTAAAAGGACAATAGTAGTTAGTTTATAGCTTTAATTTTAAACTATTATCAAAATGCTGATTTTCAAGTAAATAACTTATAGACCAGAAGTAGTTAATTTAGAGTTTTTAATTTTAAAATATTAACAAAATGCAGATCTTCAAGTTAATAACTTATAGAACAAAAGTAGTTATTTTAGGGTTTTCAATTTTAAACTATTAACAAAATTCTGATCTTCAAGTAAATAACTTACAGACCAGAAGTAGTTAATTTATAGTTTTTAATTTTAAACTATTAACAAAATTCTGATCTTCATGTAAATAACTTATAGAACAGAAGTAGTTAATTTAGAGTTTTTAATTTTAACTATTAACAAAATGCAGATCTACAAGTAAATAACTTATAGAACAAACGTAGTTATTTTAGTATTTTCAATTTTGAACTATTAACAAAATTCTGATCTTCTAGTAAATAACTTAAAGAACTAAAGTATTAGTTTGAAGATTTTGATTTTAAATTGTCTACATATTTCTCTTCTTTAAGTAAATAACTAAAAGAACAAAAGTAGTTAGAGTATAGCTTTAATTTTAAACTATTAACAAAATGCAGATCTTCAAGTAAATAACTTAAAGAACTAAAGTATTAATTTGAAGATTTCGATTTAAAATTGTCTACAAATTTCTGTTCTTTAAGTAAATAACTAAAAGAACAAAAGTAGTTAGTTTATAGCTTTAATTTTAAACTATTAACAAAATACTGATTTTCAAGTAAATAACTTATAGACCAGAAGTAGTTAATTTAGAGTTTTTAATTTTAAACTATTAACAAAATGCTGATCTTCAAGTAAATAACTTATAGAACAGAAGTAGTTAATTCAGAGTTTTTAATTTTAAACTATTAACAAAATGCAGATCTTCAAGTAAACAACTTATAGAACAAAAGTAGTTATTTTAGGGTTTTCAATTTTAAACTATTAACAAAATTCTGATCTTCAAGTAAATAACTTATAGAACAGAAGTAGTTAATTTAGAGTTTTTAATTTTAAACTATTAACAAAATGCAGATCTTCAAGTAAATAACTTATAGAACAAAAGTAGTTATTTTAGGGTTTTCAATTTTAAACTATTAACAACATTCTGATCTTCAAGTAAATAACTTATAGAACTGAAGTAGTTAATTTAGAGTTTTTAATTTTAAACTATTAACAAAATGCAGATCTTCAAGTAAATAACTTATAGAACAAAAATAGTTATTTTAGGGTTTTGAATTTTAAACTATTAACAAAATTCTGATCTTCAAGTAAATATCTTATAGAACAGAAGTAGGTAATTTAGAGTTTTAAATTTTAAACTATTAACAAAATGCAGATCTTCAAGTAATTAACTTATAGAACAGAAGTAGTTAATTTAGAGTTTTTAATTTTAAACTATTAACAAAATGCAGATCTTCAAGTAAATAACTTATAGAACAGAAGTAGGTAATTTAGAGTTTTAAATTTTAAACTATTAACAAAAAGCAGATCTTCAAGTAAATAACTTATAGAACAAAATTAGTTATTTTAGGGTTTTTAATTTTAAACTATTAACAAAATTCTGATCTTCAAGTAAATAACTTATAGAACAGAAGTAGTTAATTTAGAGTTTTTAATTTTAAACTATTAACAAAATGCAGATCTTCAAGTAAACAACTTATAGAACAAAAATAGTTATTTTAGGGTTTTCAATTTTAAACTATTAACAAAATTCTGATCTTCATGTAAATAACTTATAGAACAGAAGTAGTTAATTTAAAGTTTTTAATTTTAAACTATTAACAAAATGCAGATCTTCAAGTAAATAACTTATAGAACAAAAGTAATTATTTTAGGGTTTTCAATTTTAAACTATTAACAAAATTCTGATCTTCAAGTAAATCACTTAAGGAACTAAAGTATTAGTTAGAAGATTTTTATTTTAAATTGCTACAAAATTCTGTTCTTCGTAAATAACTTATAGAACAAAAGTAGTTATTTTAGGATTTTCAATTTTAAACTATTAACAAAATTCTGATTTTCAAGTAAATAGCTTAAGGAACTAAAGTATTAGTTAGAAAATTTTTATTTTAAATTGCTACAAAATTCTGTTCTTCAAGTAAATAACTTATAGAACAAAAGTAGTTATTTGAGGGTTTTCAATTTTAAACTATTAACAAAATTCTGATCTTCAAGTAAATAACTTAAGGAACTAAAGTATTAGTTAGAAGATTTTTATTTTAAATTGCTACAAAATTCTGTTCTTCAAGTAAATAACTTATAGAACAAAAGTAGGTATATTAGAGTTTTCAATTTTAAACTATTAACAAAATGCAGATGTTTAAGTAAATAACTTATAGAACAAAAATAGTTATTTTAGGGTTTTCAATTTTAAACTATTAACAAAATTCTGATCTTCATGTAAATAACTTATAGAACAGAAGTAGTTAATTTAGAGTTTTTAATTTTAAACTATTAACAAAATTCAGATCTTTAAGTAAATAACTTATAGAACAAAAATAGTTATTTTAGGGTTTTCAATTTTAAACTATTAACAAAATTCTGATCTTCATGTAAATAACTTATAGAACAAACGTAGTTATTTTAGTATTTTCAATTTTGAACTATTAACAAAATTCTGATCTTCAAGTAAATAACTTAAAGAACTAATGTATTAGTTTGAAGATTTTGATTTTAAATTGTCTACTTATTTCTGTTCTTTAAGTAAATAACTAAAAGAACAAAAGTAGTTAGATTATAGCTTTAATTTTAAACTATTAACAAAATGCAGATCTTCAAGTAAATAACTTATAGAACAAAAGTAGTTATTTTAGGGTTTTCAATTTTAAACTATTAGCAAAATTCTGATCTTCAAGTAAATAACTTAAAGAACTAAAGTATTAGTTTGAAGATTTCGATTTTAAATTGTCTACAAATTTCTGTTCTTTAAGTAAATAACTAAAAGGACAATAGTAGTTAGTTTATAGCTTTAATTTTAAACTATCAACAAAATGCTTATTTTCAAGTAAATAACTTATAGACCAGAAGTAGTTAATTTAGAGTTTTTAATTTTAAAATATTAACAAAATGCAGATCTTCAAGTTAATAACTTATAGAACAAAAGTAGTTATTTTAGGGTTTTCAATTTTAAACTATTAACAAAATTCTGATCTTCAAGTAAATAACTTACAGACCAGAAGTAGTTAATTTATAGTTTTTAATTTTAAACTATTAACAAAATTCTGATCTTCATGTAAATAACTTATAGAACAGAAGTAGTTAATTTAGAGTTTTTAATTTTAAACTATTAACAAAAAGCAGATCTTCAAGTAAATAACTTATAGAACAAAATTAGTTATTTTAGGGTTTTTAATTTTAAACTATTAACAAAATTCTGATCTTCAAGTAAATAACTTATAGAACAGAAGTAGTTAATTTAGAGTTTTTAATTTTAAACTATTAACAAAATGCAGATCTTCAAGTAAACAACTTATAGAACAAAAATAGTTATTTTAGGGTTTTTAATTTTAAACTATTAACAAAATTCTGATCTTCAAGGAAATAACTTAAGGAACTAAAGTATTAGTTAGAAGATTTTGATTTTAAATTGCTACAAAATTCTGTTCTTCGTAAATAACTTATAGAACAAAAGTAGTTATTTTAGGATTTTCAATTTTAAACTATTAACAAAATTCTGATCTTCAAGTAAATAACTTAAGGAACTAAAGTATTAGTTAGAAGATTTTTATTTTAAATTGCTACAAAATTCTGTTCTTCAAGTAAATAACTTATAGAACAAAAGTAGTTATTTGAGGGTTTTCAATTTTAAACTATTAACTAAATTCTGATCTTCAAGTAAATAACTTAAAAGGAACTAAAGTATTAGTTAGAAGATTTTTATTTTAAATTGCTACAAAATTCTGTTCTTCAAGTAAATAACTTATAGAACAAAAGTAGGTATTTTAGAGTTTTCAATTTTAAACTATTAACAAAATGCAGATGTTTAAGTAAATAACTTATAGAACAAAAATAGTTATTTTAGGGTTTTCAATTTTAAACTATTAACAAAATTCTGATCTTCATGTAAATAACTTATAGAACAAACGTAGTTATTTTAGTATTTTCAATTTTGAACTATTAACAAAATTCTGATCTTCAAGTAAATAACTTAAAGAACTAATGTATTAGTTTGAAGATTTTGATTTTAAATTGTCTACTTATTTCTGTTCTTTAAGTAAATAGAACAAAAGTAGTTATTTTAGGATTTTCAATTTTAAACTATTAACAAAATTCTGATCTTCAAGTAAATAACTTAAGGAACTAAAGTATTAGTTAGAAGATTTTTATTTTAAATTGCTACAAAATTCTGTTCTTCAAGTAAATAACTTATAGAACAAAAGTAGGTATTTTAGAGTTTTCAATTTTAAACTATTAACAAAATGCAGATGTTTAAGTAAATAACTTATAGAACAAAAATAGTTATTTTAGGGTTTTCAATTTTAAACTATTAACAAAATTCTGATCTTCATGTAAATAACTTATAGAACAGAAGTAGTTAATTTAGAGTTTTTAATTTTAAACTATTAACAAAATTCAGATCTTTAAGTAAATAACTTATAGAACAAAAATAGTTATTTTAGGGATTTCAATTTTAAACTATTAACAAAATTCTGATCTTCATGTAAATAACTTATAGAACAAACGTAGTTATTTTAGTATTTTCAATTTTGAACTATTAACAAAATTCTGATCTTCAAGTAAATAACTTAAAGAACTAATGTATTAGTTTGAAGATTTTGATTTTAAATTGTCTACTTATTTCTGTTCTTTAAGTAAATAACTAAAAGAACAAAAGTAGTTAGATTATAGCTTTAATTTTAAACTATTAACAAAATGCAGATCTTCAAGTAAATAACTTATAGAACAAAAGTAGTTATTTTAGGGTTTTCAATTTTAAACTATTAGCAAAATTCTGATCTTCAAGTAAATAACTTAAAGAACTAAAGTATTAGTTTGAAGATTTCGATTTTAAATTGTCTACAAATTTCTGTTCTTTAAGTAAATAACTAAAAGGACAATAGTAGTTAGTTTATAGCTTTAATTTTAAACTATCAACAAAATGCTTATTTTCAAGTAAATAACTTATAGACCAGAAGTAGTTAATTTAGAGTTTTTAATTTTAAAATATTAACAAAATGCAGATCTTCAAGTTAATAACTTATAGAACAAAAGTAGTTATTTTAGGGTTTTCAATTTTAAACTATTAACAAAATTCTGATCTTCAAGTAAATAACTTACAGACCAGAAGTAGTTAATTTATAGTTTTTAATTTTAAACTATTAACAAAATTCTGATCTTCATGTAAATAACTTATAGAACAGAAGTAGTTAATTTAGAGTTTTTAATTTTAAACTATTAACAAAAAGCAGATCTTCAAGTAAATAACTTATAGAACAAAATTAGTTATTTTAGGGTTTTTAATTTTAAACTATTAACAAAATTCTGATCTTCAAGTAAATAACTTATAGAACAGAAGTAGTTAATTTAGAGTTTTTAATTTTAAACTATTAACAAAATGCAGATCTTCAAGTAAACAACTTATAGAACAAAAATAGTTATTTTAGGGTTTTCAATTTTAAACTATTAACATAATTCTGATCTTCATGTAAATAACTTATAGAACAGAAGTAGTTAATTTAGAGTTTTTAATTTTAAACTATTAACAAAATGCAGATCTTCAAGTAAATAACTTATAGAACAAAAGTAATTATTTTAGGGTTTTCAATTTTAAACTATTAACAAAATTCTGATCTTCAAGGAAATAACTTAAGGAACTAAAGTATTAGTTAGAAGATTTTGATTTTAAATTGCTACAAAATTCTGTTCTTCGTAAATAACTTATAGAACAAAAGTAGTTATTTTAGGATTTTCAATTTTAAACTATTAACAAAATTCTGATCTTCAAGTAAATAACTTAAGGAACTAAAGTATTAGTTAGAAGATTTTTATTTTAAATTGCTACAAAATTCTGTTCTTCAAGTAAATAACTTATAGAACAAAAGTAGTTATTTGAGGGTTTTCAATTTTAAACTATTAACAAAATTCAGATGTTTAAGTAAATAACTTATAGAACAAAAATAGTTATTTTAGGGTTTTCAATTTTAAACTATTAACAAAATTCTGATCTTCAAGTAAATAACTTATAGAACAAACGTAGTTATTTTAGTATTTTCAATTTTGAACTATTAACAAAATTCTGATCTTCAAGTAAATAACTTAAAGAACTAATGTATTAGTTTGAAGATTTTGATTTTAAATTGTCTACTTATTTCTGTTCTTTAAGTAAATAACTAAAAGAACAAAAGTAGTTAGATTATAGCTTTAATTTTAAACTATTAACAAAATGCAGATCTTCAAGTAAATAACTTATAGAACAAAAATAGTTATTTTAGGGTTTTCAATTTTAAACTATTAACAAAATTCTGATCTTCATGTAAATAACTTATAGAACAAACGTAGTTATTTTAGTATTTTCAATTTTGAACTATTAACAAAATTCAGATCTTTAAGTAAATAACTTATAGAACAAAAATAGTTATTTTAGGGTTTTCAATTTTAAACTATTAACAAAATTCTGATCTTCATGTAAATAACTTATAGAACAAACGTAGTTATTTTAGTATTTTCAATTTTGAACTATTAACAAAATTCTGATCTTCAAGTAAATAACTTAAAGAACTAATGTATTAGTTTGAAGATTTTGATTTTAAATTGTCTACTTATTTCTGTTCTTTAAGTAAATAACTAAAAGAACAAAAGTAGTTAGATTATAGCTTTAATTTTAAACTATTAACAAAATGCAGATCTTCAAGTAAATAACTTATAGAACAAAAGTAGTTATTTTAGGGTTTTCAATTTTAAACTATTAGCAAAATTCTGATCTTCAAGTAAATAACTTAAAGAACTAAAGTATTAGTTTGAAGATTTCGATTTTAAATTGTCTACAAATTTCTGTTCTTTAAGTAAATAACTAAAAGGACAATAGTAGTTAGTTTATAGCTTTAATTTTAAACTATCAACAAAATGCTTATTTTCAAGTAAATAACTTATAGACCAGAAGTAGTTAATTTAGAGTTTTTAATTTTAAAATATTAACAAAATGCAGATCTTCAAGTTAATAACTTATAGAACAAAAGTAGTTATTTTAGGGTTTTCAATTTTAAACTATTAACAAAATTCTGATCTTCAAGTAAATAACTTACAGACCAGAAGTAGTTAATTTATAGTTTTTAATTTTAAACTATTAACAAAATTCTGATCTTCATGTAAATAACTTATAGAACAGAAGTAGTTAATTTAGAGTTTTTAATTTTAAACTATTAACAAAAAGCAGATCTTCAAGTAAATAACTTATAGAACAGAAGTAGTTAATTTAGAGTTTTTAATTTTAAACTATTAACAAAATGCAGATCTTCAAGTAAACAACTTATAGAACAAAAATAGTTATTTTAGGGTTTTCAATTTTAAACTATTAACAAAATTCTGATCTTCATGTAAATAACTTATAGAACAGAAGTAGTTAATTTAGAGTTTTTAATTTTAAACTATTAACAAAATGCAGATCTTCAAGTAAATAACTTATAGAACAAAAGTAATTATTTTAGGGTTTTCAATTTTAAACTATTAACAAAATTCTGATCTTCAAGTAAATAACTTAAGGAACTAAAGTATTAGTTAGAAGATTTTGATTTTAAATTGCTACAAAATTCTGTTCTTCGTAAATAACTTATAGAACAAAAGTAGTTATTTTAGGATTTTCAATTTTAAACTATTAACAAAATTCTGATCTTTAAGTAAATAACTTAAGGAACTAAAGTATTAGTTAGAAGATTTTTATTTTAAATTGCTACAAAATTCTGTTCTTCAAGTAAATAACTTATAGAACAAAAGTAGGTATTTTAGAGTTTTCAATTTTAAACTATTAACAAAATGCAGATGTTTAAGTAAATAACTTATAGAACAAAAATAGTTATTTTAGGGTTTTCAATTTTAAACTATTAACAAAATTCTGATCTTCATGTAAATAACTTATAGAACAGAAGTAGTTAATTTAGAGTTTTTAATTTTAAACTATTAACAAAATTCAGATCTTTAAGTAAATAACTTTTAGAACAAAAATAGTTATTTTAGGGTTTTCAATTTTAAACTATTAACAAAATTCTGATCTTCATGTAAATAACTTATAGAACAAACGTAGTTATTTTAGTATTTTCAATTTTGAACTATTAACAAAATTCTGATCTTCAAGTAAATAACTTAAAGAACTAATGTATTAGTTTGAAGATTTTGATTTTAAATTGTCTACTTATTTCTGTTCTTTAAGTAAATAACTAAAAGAACAAAAGTAGTTAGATTATAGCTTTAATTTTAAACTATTAACAAAATGCAGATCTTCAAGTAAATAACTTATAGAACAAAAGTAGTTATTTTAGGGTTTTCAATTTTAAACTATTAGCAAAATTCTGATCTTCAAGTAAATAACTTAAAGAACTAAAGTATTAGTTTGAAGATTTCGATTTTAAATTGTCTACAAATTTCTGTTCTTTAAGTAAATAACTAAAAGGACAATAGTAGTTAGTTTATAGCTTTAATTTTAAACTATCAACAAAATGCTTATTTTCAAGTAAATAACTTATAGACCAGAAGTAGTTAATTTAGAGTTTTTAATTTTAAAATATTAACAAAATGCAGATCTTCAAGTTAATAACTTATAGAACAAAAGTAGTTATTTTAGGGTTTTCAATTTTAAACTATTAACAAAATTCTGATCTTCAAGTAAATAACTTACAGACCAGAAGTAGTTAATTTATAGTTTTTAATTTTAAACTATTAACAAAATTCTGATCTTCATGTAAATAACTTATAGAACAGAAGTAGTTAATTTAGAGTTTTTAATTTTAAACTATTAACAAAAAGCAGATCTTCAAGTAAATAACTTATAGAACAAAATTAGTTATTTTAGGGTTTTTAATTTTAAACTATTAACAAAATTCTGATCTTCAAGTAAATAACTTATAGAACAGAAGTAGTTAATTTAGAGTTTTTAATTTTAAACTATTAACAAAATGCAGATCTTCAAGTAAACAACTTATAGAACAAAAATAGTTATTTTAGGGTTTTCAATTTTAAACTATTAACAAAATTCTGATCTTCATGTAAATAACTTATAGAACAAACGTAGTTATTTTAGTATTTTCAATTTTGAACTATTAACAAAATTCTGATCTTCAAGTAAATAACTTAAAGAACTAATGTATTAGTTTGAAGATTTTGATTTTAAATTGTCTACTTATTTCTGTTCTTTAAGTAAATAACTAAAAGAACAAAAGTAGTTAGATTATAGCTTTAATTTTAAACTATTAACAAAATGCAGATCTTCAAGTAAATAACTTATAGAACAAAAGTAGTTATTTTAGGGTTTTCAATTTTAAACTATTAGCAAAATTCTGATCTTCAAGTAAATAACTTAAAGAACTAAAGTATTAGTTTGAAGATTTCGATTTTAAATTGTCTACAAATTTCTGTTCTTTAAGTAAATAACTAAAAGGACAATAGTAGTTAGTTTATAGCTTTAATTTTAAACTATCAACAAAATGCTTATTTTCAAGTAAATAACTTATAGACCAGAAGTAGTTAATTTAGAGTTTTTAATTTTAAAATATTAACAAAATGCAGATCTTCAAGTTAATAACTTATAGAACAAAAGTAGTTATTTTAGGGTTTTCAATTTTAAACTATTAACAAAATTCTGATCTTCAAGTAAATAACTTACAGACCAGAAGTAGTTAATTTATAGTTTTTAATTTTAAACTATTAACAAAATTCTGATCTTCATGTAAATAACTTATAGAACAGAAGTAGTTAATTTAGAGTTTTTAATTTTAAACTATTAACAAAAAGCAGATCTTCAAGTAAATAACTTATAGAACAAAATTAGTTATTTTAGGGTTTTTAATTTTAAACTATTAACAAAATTCTGATCTTCAAGTAAATAACTTATAGAACAGAAGTAGTTAATTTAGAGTTTTTAATTTTAAACTATTAACAAAATGCAGATCTTCAAGTAAACAACTTATAGAACAAAAATAGTTATTTTAGGGTTTTCAATTTTAAACTATTAACATAATTCTGATCTTCATGTAAATAACTTATAGAACAGAAGTAGTTAATTTAGAGTTTTTAATTTTAAACTATTAACAAAATGCAGATCTTCAAGTAAATAACTTATAGAACAAAAGTAATTATTTTAGGGTTTTCAATTTTAAACTATTAACAAAGTTCTGATCTTCAAGGAAATAACTTAAGGAACTAAAGTATTAGTTAGAAGATTTTGATTTTAAATTGCTACAAAATTCTGTTCTTCGTAAATAACTTATAGAACAAAAGTAGTTATTTTAGGATTTTCAATTTTAAACTATTAACAAAATTCTGATCTTCAAGTAAATAACTTAAGGAACTAAAGTATTAGTTAGAAGATTTTTATTTTAAATTGCTACAAAATTCTGTTCTTCAAGTAAATAACTTATAGAACAAAAGTAGTTATTTGAGGGTTTTCAATTTTAAACTATTAACAAAATTCTGATCTTCAAGTAAATAACTTAAAAGGAACTAAAGTATTAGTTAGAAGATTTTTATTTTAAATTGCTACAAAATTCTGTTCTTCAAGTAAATAACTTATAGAACAAAAGTAGGTATTTTAGAGTTTTCAATTTTAAACTATTAACAAAATGCAGATGTTTAAGTAAATAACTTATAGAACAAAAATAGTTATTTTAGGGTTTTCAATTTTAAACTATTAACAAAATTCTGATCTTCATGTAAATAACTTATAGAACAAACGTAGTTATTTTAGTATTTTCAATTTTGAACTATTAACAAAATTCTGATCTTCAAGTAAATAACTTAAAGAACTAATGTATTAGTTTGAAGATTTTGATTTTAAATTGTCTACTTATTTCTGTTCTTTAAGTAAATAACTAAAAGAACAAAAGTAGTTAGATTATAGCTTTAATTTTAAACTATTAACAAAATGCAGATCTTCAAGTAAATAACTTATAGAACAAAAGTAGTTATTTTAGGGTTTTCAATTTTAAACTATTAGCAAAATTCTGATCTTCAAGTAAATAACTTAAAGAACTAAAGTATTAGTTTGAAGATTTCGATTTTAAATTGTCTACAAATTTCTGTTCTTTAAGTAAATAACTAAAAGGACAATAGTAGTTAGTTTATATCTTTAATTTTAAACTATTAACAAAATGCTTATTTTCAAGTAAATAACTTATAGACCAGAAGTAGTAAATTTAGAGTTTTTAATTTTAAAATATTAACAAAATGCAGATCTTCAAGTTAATAACTTATAGAACAAAAGTAGTTATTTTAGGGTTTTCAATTTTAAACTATTAACAAAATTCTGATCTTCAAGTAAATAACTTACAGACCAGAAGTAGTTAATTTATAGTTTTTAATTTTAAACTATTAACAAAATTCTGATCTTCATGTAAATAACTTATAGAACAGAAGTAGTTAATTTAGAGTTTTTAATTTTAAACTATTAACAAAAAGCAGATCTTCAAGTAAATAACTTATAGAACAAAATTAGTTATTTTAGGGTTTTTAATTTTAAACTATTAACAAAATTCTGATCTTCAAGTAAATAACTTATAGAACAGAAGTAGTTAATTTAGAGTTTTTAATTTTAAACTATTAACAAAATGCAGATCTTCAAGTAAACAACTTATAGAACAAAAATAGTTATTTTAGGGTTTTCAATTTTAAACTATTAACAAAATTCTGATCTTCATGTAAATAACTTATAGAACAGAAGTAGTTAATTTAGAGTTTTTAATTTTAAACTATTAACAAAATGCAGATCTTCAAGTAAATAACTTAAAAGGAACTAAAGTATTAGTTAGAAGATTTTTATTTTAAATTGCTACAAAATTCTGTTCTTCAAGTAAATAACTTATAGAACAAAAGTAGGTATTTTAGAGTTTTCAATTTTAAACTATTAACAAAATGCAGATGTTTAAGTAAATAACTTATAGAACAAAAATAGTTATTTTAGGGTTTTCAATTTTAAACTATTAACAAAATTCTGATCTTCATGTAAATAACTTATAGAACAAACGTAGTTATTTTAGTATTTTCAATTTTGAACTATTAACAAAATTCTGATCTTCAAGTAAATAACTTAAAGAACTAATGTATTAGTTTGAAGATTTTGATTTTAAATTGTCTACTTATTTCTGTTCTTTAAGTAAATAACTAAAAGAACAAAAGTAGTTAGATTATAGCTTTAATTTTAAACTATTAACAAAATGCAGATCTTCAAGTAAATAACTTATAGAACAAAAGTAGTTATTTTAGGGTTTTCAATTTTAAACTATTAGCAAAATTCTGATCTTCAAGTAAATAACTTAAAGAACTAAAGTATTAGTTTGAAGATTTCGATTTTAAATTGTCTACAAATTTCTGTTCTTTAAGTAAATAACTAAAAGGACAATAGTAGTTAGTTTATAGCTTTAATTTTAAACTATTAACAAAATGCTTATTTTCAAGTAAATAACTTATAGACCAGAAGTAGTTAATTTAGAGTTTTTAATTTTAAAATATTAACAAAATGCAGATCCTCAAGTTAATAACTTATAGAACAAAAGTAGTTATTTTAGGGTTTTCAATTTTAAACTATTAACAAAATTCTGATCTTCAAGTAAATAACTTACAGACCAGAAGTAGTTAATTTATAGTTTTTAATTTTAAACTATTAACAAAATTCTGATCTTCATGTAAATAACTTATAGAACAGAAGTAGTTAATTTAGAGTTTTTAATTTTAAACTATTAACAAAAAGCAGATCTTCAAGTAAATAACTTATAGAACAAAATTAGTTATTTTAGGGTTTTTAATTTTAAACTATTAACAAAATTCTGATCTTCAAGTAAATAACTTATAGAACAGAAGTAGTTAATTTAGAGTTTTTAATTTTAAACTATTAACAAAATGCAGATCTTCAAGTAAACAACTTATAGAACAAAAATAGTTATTTTAGGGTTTTCAATTTTAAACTATTAACAAAATTCTGATCTTCATGTAAATAACTTATAGAACAGAAGTAGTTAATTTAGAGTTTTTAATTTTAAACTATTAACAAAATGCAGATCTTCAAGTAAATAACTTATAGAACAAAAGTAATTATTTTAGGGTTTTCAATTTTAAACTATTAACAAAATTCTGTTCTTCGTAAATAACTTATAGAACAAAAGTAGTTATTTTAGGATTTTCAATTTTAAACTATTAACAAAATTCTGATCTTCAAGTAAATAACTTAAGGAACTAAAGTATTAGTTAGAAGATTTTTATTTTAAATTGCTACAAAATTCTGTTCTTCAAGTAAATAACTTATAGAACAAAAGTAGTTATTTGAGGGTTTTCAATTTTAAACTATTAACAAAATTCTGATCTTCAAGTAAATAACTTAAAAGGAACTAAAGTATTAGTTAGAAGATTTTTATTTTAAATTGCTACAACATTCTGTTCTTCAAGTAAATAACTTATAGAACAAAAGTAGGTATTTTAGAGTTTTCAATTTTAAACTATTAACAAAATGCAGATGTTTAAGTAAATAACTTATAGAACAAAAATAGTTATTTTAGGGTTTTCAATTTTAAACTATTAACAAAATTCTGATCTTCATGTAAATAACTTATAGAACAGAAGTAGTTAATTTAGAGTTTTTAATTTTAAACTATTAACAAAATTCAGATCTTTAAGTAAATAACTTATAGAACAAAAATAGTTATTTTGATTCTGATTTCTGTTCCTTAAGTAAATAACTAAAGGAACAAAAGTAGTTAGAGTATAGCTTTAATTTTAAACTATCAACAAAATGCAAATCTTCAAGTAAATAACTTATAGAACAAAAGTAGTTATTTTAGGGTTTTCAATTTTAAACTATTAGCAAAATTCTGATCTTCAAGTAAATAACTTAAAGAACTAAATTATTAGTTAGAAGATTTTGATTTTAAATTGCTTCAAAATTCTTTTCTTCAAGTAAATAACTTATAGAACAAAAGTAGTTATTTTAGGGTTTTCAATTTTAAACTATTAACAAAATTCTGATCTTCAAGTAAATAACTTAAGGAACTAAAGTATTAGTTAGAAGTTTTTTATTTTAAATTGCTACAAAATTCTGTTCTTCATGTAAATAACTTATAGAACAAAAGTAGTTATTTTAGAGTTTTCAATTTTAAACTATTAAGAAAATTCTGATCTTCAAGTAAATAACTTATAGAACAGAAGTAGTTAATTTAGAGTTTTTAAATTTAAACTATTAACAAAATGCATATCTTCAAGTAAATAACTTATAGAACAAAAGTAGTTATTTTAGGGTTTTCAATTTTAAACTATTAACAAAATTCTGATCTTCATGTAAATAACTTATAGAACAGAAGTAGTTAATTTAGAGTTTTTAATTTTAAACTATTAACAAAATGCAGATCTTCAAGTAAATAACTTATAGAACAAAAGTAGTTATTTTAGGGTTTTCAATTTTAAACTATTAACAAAATTCTGATCTTCAAGTAAATAACTTAAGGATCCAAAGTATTAGTTAGTAGATTTTTATTTTAAAGTGCTACAAAATTCTGTTCTTCAAGTAAATAACTTATAGAACAAAAGTAGGTATTTCAGAGTTTTCAATTTTAAACTATTAACAAAATGCAGATATTTAAGTAAATAACTTATAGAACAAAAATAGTTATTTTAGGGTTTTCAATTTTAAACTATTAACAAAATTCTGATCTTCATGTAAATAACTTATAGAACAGAAGTAGTTAATTTACAGTTTTTAATTTTAAACTATTAACAAAATTCAGATCTTTAAGTAAATAACTTATAGAACAAAAATAGTTATTTTAGGGTTTTCAATTTTAAACTATTAACAAAATTCTGATCTTCATGTATATAACTTATAGAACAGAAGTAGTTAATTTAGGGTTTTTAATTTTAAACTATTAACAAAATGCAGATCTTCAAGTAAATAACTTATAGAACAAAAGTAGTTATTTTAGGGTTTTCAATTTTAAACTATTAACAAAATTCTGATCTTCAAGTAAATAACTTAAAGAACTAAAGTATTAGTTTGAAGATTTTGATTTTAAATTGTCTACATATTTCTGTTCTTTAAGTAAATAACTAAAAGAACAATAGTAGTTAGATTATAGCTTTAATTTTAAACTATTAACAAAATGCAAATCTTCAAGTAAATAACTTATAGAACAAAAGTAGTTATTTTAAAATTTAATATTCAATAAAGTTTTTTACAAGCATTGTGTCAATAACTGCGAAAATTCATATTTTCACACAAAACTCAAAAATACAGTCCAATCTTCTATCGAAAGTGAATATGGTCCTAGCGAGCCGGATGATTAGCAAACAATTAAAATACTTTAATTGCCACAACAGAAGGCTACTGCTAGCAACAGCGGTTTTCCGAAGATAGAAAATCGTCAAGACCAAGTCGTTACATTTGAAAGCAAGATAAGAAAACGGGTGTGCGTACAATCGTCGAGAGAGTAAGAGAGCAAATCTTATCTATCCCTTTATCTAGCATTATTTGTACACGGTAAGGTCAGAGAAAGGTCAAGTTATACCTCAAAATAACATTTACATTAATATCTAATTATTAGCACGTTAAATTATTTTAAATAAGATGAGTAATTTAATGCGCGAAAGAAGCGCCATAAAGTCTAGGCTTACCAGATTTCAAACATTTGTAAGCAAGGTTAAAATGTCAGTTGAAAAAAAGGAAGTCGTTCAACAAGAAACGGTTAATGAATTGCAAACTAGAACAAATAACATTTCAACAATTTTGTCAGAATACATTGATATCTATAACCAAATTATGTCAACATCTGAAAACGATGAAGCTAACGAATTACATTTATTAGAATTTGAAAATACATATTACAAAGAATTAGCTGCATCAGAGGTTCTAATTAGTGCATTGAGTCCTATAGTTGATCATCCAGTAGGGAATGCTTCAAATAGGCCATTGTCGCCAAATGGAAGTAAACATTCAGCGAACTCTTACACAAATTTGCAAAGAGTAAACTTGCCAAAAATAAATCTTGTTAAGTTTAGCGGCCAAGCAGATTTGTGGCTCGAGTACAAATCAATATTTCAAAATTTAATTCATGAAAATTCAGATCTCAATGACATAACTAAGCTTCACTATTTGAAGTCATCTCTACAAGGTGAACCGGCTGATGTTATAAAATCACTCGATTTTACGAACGCTAGCTACAAGATAGCTTGGACAACTTTGTTGGATCGGTATGATCAACCCAAACTAATTATCAAAAACAATTTAACCGCGATACTAGGGTTAAAGGTGATGAAACAGGAGTCTTCTAAGGATCTTAGAAAGATGACTGACGCGATCGCTAAACACGTTAGCTCACTGCTTACGTTGGCAACAGCTGAGGAATTATTTGAAGCAATTATTGTTCACTTAGTTTCAACCAAATTAGATAATGACACCCACAGAGAGTGGGAAAAAGTTCTTAACGCGGATGAGGCAATACTGCCTACTTTAAAGGAATTCAAAGGTTTTTTGACAAAACATTCAAACTTTTTAGAAAACATTGTGAAACGGAGCGCGAAGATACCTTCCGAGAAACCGAAATTTATATCTAAATCATTTGTTGTCAATCAAGCAAACTGTGCATATTGCAAATGTGATCATTTCATAGGCTCGTGCCAAGAGTTCATAAAATTGACACCACAGGCTCGGTCTAGCAAAGTACAAGCACTTAAACTATGCTTCAACTGTCTTTCGAATAGTCATTTTTTGCCTAAATGTCATTCAAAATACTCGTGTAAAATCTGCAGGGCAAGGCATCACTCACTGTTGCATGTCGAGACAAAGGTTGCAGCTCTTGTGCAGCCGGAGGTCAAGGATTCATCAGAGGATGAAGTCGTTGAGCCGACTATGAGTATTTCTACCTTATGCTCAAATTCTCAGCAAGTCCTCCTGCCCACTGCGTCAGCGAAGGTCCGCGATTCACTAGGTAACTTTCAAACTGTACGTTTATTGCTTGATTCTGGAAGTCAGTCAAACTTTATAAGTTTTAATTGCGTGAAGAAATTAAACTTACCTTTGCAAAACGCAAACATCACGGTTTGCGGAATAAACGAGTCGAGTTTGTCGGTTAATTCAAAGTGCGATTTGGAAGTTAATGCTAACAATTCATTATTCAAAGTTAGCATTACCTGTCTGGTAATCGAGCGCATCACTGGCATTGTGCCTAGTTTCAATGTCAAACAAAATAGTTTTACGATACCCAAGGATGTTGTCTTGTCAGATCCTTCCTTTAATAAACCGGGCGAAATCGACCTTCTCATAGGTTCATCAGTATTTTTCCAGCTTCTCTGCATTGGGCAGAAACGGTTAGGCCCTAATCTGCCAATGTTACAAAAAACCCATCTCGGTTGGGTCGTGTCCGGTCCAACCACAACAGCATTGTCTACGCAAGTACGATGTCATCACGCTACTTCAGTTGACATACAAGACCAGTTAACGAAGTTTTGGGAAATGGACAACTATCCAACAGAAAAGGTATTTTCAGCAGAGCAGAATGCCTGCGAAGAGCATTTCGCTAAACACACGATCAGGAATGATGAAGGAAGATTCATCGTATCAATTCCCTTCAAAACCCCGCCTACTGTACTAGGTGATTCAGCTTTTGTAGCGAAAAAACGGTTTCTTGCATTGGAAAGGCGCCTTCAGGCGAATCCAAAATTGCGAATAAGATACCTAGCTTTCATGCAAGAGTACTTGGATTTGGGCCACATGACGTTGGTTAATCCAAATTCCGAAATCTCTTATTATTTACCGCACCATGGTGTTCTGAAGGAAGACAGCCTTACAACTAAATTACGTGTTGTATTTAACGGGTCCTCAGAGACCACAACAGGTCATTCGTTGAATAGCATCCAAATGGTTGGCCCAACCATGCAGCAAGATCTTTTTACTATTTTGCTAAAATTTAGACAACATGTATATGCCCTGTCAGCGGACATAGAGAAAATGTATAGACAGGTGCAAATAAATTCAGAACAAAGGCACCTACAACGCATTCTTTGGCGCTCTTCTTCCGAAGAACCAGTAGAGACTTACGATTTAAATACCGTAACTTACGGTACGGCTTCGGCTTCGTATTTAGCCATACGTTCATTATTCCAATTAGGAATCGATTGCGAAAATACCTCTCCTATTATCTCTAAGATAATCAAGTACGACTTCTACGTCGACGACCTGCTAACCGGAGCGGATAGTTTGGACGAAGCTCGCCACATATGTTCAGCACTCATAAGTGTATTAACTTCTGGTTGTTTCAATTTACGAAAATGGATTTCGAACGATCCACGGGTCTTGGAAAACGTTCCAAACGCGAATATGCATCCGGGGGCCCTCAGCTTTGGCGATCAGGAGCATACCAAAACTTTAGGTATCATATGGGTTTATCAAACGGATCACTTCATGTTTAATATTTCAAAGCTGTCAAGCAACAAGATAACAAAGAGAACGATATTATCTGAGATTTCTCAAATATTCGACCCTCTTGGGTTATTATCGCCGTGTACATTTACAGCAAAGGCCTTTATGCAAAGCCTTTGGCTCGAAAGGTTAGGTTGGGACGAGTCGGTTCCTTATGAACTTGAAACAAAGTGGATCTCTTATCGCCGTGATTTGACAATTTTAAATGACATAGAAATACCGCGTCATGTCACCTGCGTGAATCCAGTCGAAGTACAAGTACATGCATTCTGTGATGCTTCGCAGATCGGGTATGGCTCTTGTGTATATCTAAGAGTTACTTTGTGCAAAATCAAGGGTTGCACCCTTAAGGCCAACCACCATACCTAGACTTGAGCTCAGCGGAGCCGTTCTCTTAACTAAGCTTGTGAGGCAAGTAAAGAAATCTTTAAAACTGAATATTACTAAATATGTTTTTTGGTCGGACTCGACTATTGTCTTAGGATGGTTGAAAACCAGTCCAAACTTATTAAAAACGTTTGTTTGCAATCGTGTTGCAGACATACAAGAACAGTCTTCTTACGCCGTTTGGAGACATGTTAGCACTAAATTTAACCCTGCTGATCTCTTGTCACGAGGAGTAACTCCTCAAGCTTTGAAAACCTCTTCATTATGGTGGAAGGGTCCTCCATGGCTACTAGAAGAAGAATCTTCTTGGCCAAAACCAAGTTTTCAAGCAATCAAATTGCCTGATTTTAAAAATGAAACTCAGGCGCTTATTGTTCATAAAGGATTTTCTTTTCCCTTCGAGAATTATTCTGATGCTTCTCGGCTTGAAAGAATAATTGCTTATTGTTTACGGTTTCGTTTAAACTGCTCTCTTAAGAAGGGAGAACGAAAAACAGGATCGCTAAGTCCTGATGAAATCGCAAGGTCAATGAGAGCCTTAATAAAGTTATCTCAGCTCGATTCCTTTAAGGAGGAGCACAAACAATTGTCAAGGGGTTTTCCTTTAAAGGCCTCTTCGCCGCTACTTGCCTTTAATCCTTTTCTAGATGGCGACAATTTAATACGCGTCGGAGGGCGACTTCGTAATACTGAATATTCATTCAATAAAAAACATCCCTTTCTTCTCTCGGGAAAACACAGTTTTGCTAAACTCATTGTTCGTCGTGAACATTTAAGGTTACTGCATGCAGGACCTCAGCTTCTTTTATGCTCCTTAAGAGATAAGTTCTGGATTACCTCCGGTAGGAATCTGACTAAGAAAATTGTTTATGAATGTGTAAGATGCTTTAGAGCATCTCCTACCGTTACGCAACCCATTATGGGTAATTTGCCAAGGGAGAGAGTCACGCCTTCTCACCCTTTTCATACAACTGGTGTTGATTATATCCATTATATTATATCAACTTGTATTGCGGATCCAGACTAGGCAAAGCTTATTTATGTCTCTTTGTTTGTTTTGCCAGTAAGGCCGTTCATATTGAGTTAGTTACTGCTTTATCAACTGACGCCTTTTTACTCACTTTAAGAAGGTTTATAGCAAGACGAGGCAAACCATTGCATATCCATTCTGATAATGGAACCAACTTTGTTGGAGCTAATTCTAAGTTACATGAATTAGGTAAGCTTTTAAAGGACCACCAGTCCTCAATATCTGATGCTTTATCTGATCAGTGTATAAACTGGCATTTTATTCCTGCACACAGTCCCCATTTTGGTGGCTTGTGGGAGAGTGGCATTAAATCATGTAAACACCACATGAAAAGAATTTTAGGAAATTCGGTTTTTAATTTTGAAGAACTCTGCACCTTACTGTGTCAAATTGAAGCTATCCTCAATTCACGACCCCTTGCGCCCCTCTCATCAGACCCAAGTGATTTGCAACCTCTTACTCCGGGTCATTTTCTCGTCGGAAAGCCTTTAGCTTCGTTACCAGATCCAGATGTTACTGGCTTACCAGAGAATCGGTTGGAATATTTCCAACGATTGCAGTTTGTATACCAACATTTTTGGAAACGTTGGAGCAAAGAATATGTATCTGAACTCCAACACCGTACCAAGTGGAAGCAACATCAATCTAATTTAACCAATGGAACTCTTGTTTTAATAAAGGATGATAATTTGCCTCCATTCAAGTGGAAGTTAGGTCGAATCATCGATGTGCATCCGGGTAAAGATAATGTTAATCGTGTTGCTACTATGCAAACCGAAGGAGGAACATTACGAAGATCCTTTGCAAAACTTTGCCCTCTTCCTAGTGTTAGTGCTTAACTACTCAGTGTTTATTTACAGATTTGACCATCGTTTGGGAATACTTTTAGTTTTAAGTTTCTTTTACTTTGTTCAATGATTATTTTTTTTTTGTCAAACTTGCCTTTGCATTTTCTTGTTCATCTCTTTATTTTGTTGAAATAATGTTCATTTCAAGAAACCGTTTGTTTTTTTTGATCAAGATAGTCAGAGTCAAAAATTTAATATTCAATAAAGTTTTTTACAAGCATTGTGTCAATAACTGCGAAAATTCATATTTTCACACAAAACTCAAAAATACAGTCCAATCTTCTATCGAAAGTGAATAACAATAGTAGTTAGATTATAGCTTTAATTTTAAACTATTAACAAAATGCAAATCTTCAAGTAAATAACTTATAGAACAAAAGTAGTTATTTTAGGGTTTTCAATTTTAAACTATTAACAACATTCTGATCTTCAAGTAAATAACTTATAGAACAGAAGTAGTTAATTTAGAGTTTTTAATTTTAAACTATTAACAAAATGCAGATCTTCAAGTAAATAACTTATAGAACAAAAATAGTTACTTTAGGGTTTTCAATTTTAAACTATTAACAAAATTCTGATCTTCAAGTAAATAACTTATAGAACAGAAGTAGGTAATTTAGAGTTTTTAATTTTAAACTATTAACAAAATGCAGATCTTCAAGTAAATAACTGATAGAACAAAAGTAGTTATTTTAGGGTTTTCAATTTTAAACTATTAACAAAATTCTGATCTTCAAGTAAATAACTTAAAGAACTAAAGTATTAGTTTGAAGATTTTTATTTTAAAGTGCTACAAAATTCTGTTCTTCAAGTAAATAACTTATAGAACAAAAGTAGGTATTTCAGTGTTTTCAATTTTAAACTATTAACAAAATGCAGATCTTTAAGTAAATAACTTATAGAACAAAAATAGTTATTTTAGGGTTTTCAATTTTAAACTATTAACAAATTTCTGATCTTCATGTAAATAACTTATAGAACAGAAGTAGTTAATTTCGAGTTTTTAATTTTAAACAATTAACAAAATTCAGATCTTTAAGTAAATAACTTATAGAACAAAAATAGTTATTTTAGGGTTTTCAATTTTAAACTATTAACAAAATTCTGATCTTCATGTATATAACTTATAGAACAGAAGTAGTTAATTTAGGGTTTTTAATTTTAAACTATTAACAAAATGCAGATCTTCAAGTAAATAACTTATAGAACAAAAGTAGTTATTTTAGGGTTTTCAATTTTAAACTATTAACAAAATTCTGATCTTCAAGTAAATTACTTAAAGAACTAAAGTATTAGTTTGAAGATTTTGATTTTAAATTGTCTACATATTTCTGTTCTTTAAGTAAATAACTAAAAGAACAATAGTAGTTAGATTATAGCTTTAATTTTAAACTATTAACAAAATGCAAATCTTCAAGTAAATAACTTATAGAACAAAAGTAGTTATTTTAGGGTTTTCAATTTTAAACTACAAAATTCTGATCTTCATGTAAATAACTTATAGAACAGAAGTAGTTAATTTAGAGTTTTTAATTTTAAACTATTAACAAAATGCAGATCTTCAAGTAAATAACTTATAGAACAAAAGTAGTTATTTTAGGGTTTTCAATTTTAAACTACAAAATTCTGATCTTCAAGTAAATAACTTATAGAACAGAAGTAGTTAATTTAGAGTTTTTAATTTTAAACTATTAACAAAATGCAGATCTTCAAGTAAATAACTTATAGAACAAAAGTAGTTATTTTAGGGTTTTCAATTTTAAACTATTAACAACATTCTGATCTTCAAGTAAATAACTTATAGAACAGAAGTAGTTAATTTAGAGTTTTTAATTTTAAACTATTAACAAAATGCAGATCTTCAAGTAAATAACTTATAGAACAAAAATAGTTATTTTAGGGTTTTCAATTTTAAACTATTAACAAAATTCTGATCTTCAAGTAAATAACTTATAGAACAGAAGTAGGTAATTTAGAGTTTTTAATTTTAAACTATTAACAAAATGCAGATCTTCAAGTAAATAACTTATAGAACAAAAGTAGTTATTTTAGGGTTTTCAATTTTAAACTATTAACAAAATTCTGATCTTCAAGTAAATAACTTAAAGAACTAAAGTATTAGTTTGAAGATTTTTATTTTAAAGTGCTACAAAATTCTGTTCTTCAAGTAAATAACTTATAGAACAAAAGTAGGTATTTCAGAGTTTTCAATTTTAAACTATTAACAAAATGCAGATCTTTAAGTAAATAACTTATAGAACAAAAATAGTTATTTTAGGGTTTTCAATTTTAAACTATTAACAAATTTCTGATCTTCATGTAAATAACTTATAGAACAGAAGTAGTTAATTTCGAGTTTTTAATTTTAAACAATTAACAAAATTCAGATCTTTAAGTAAATAACTTATAGAACAAAAATAGTTATTTTAGGGTTTTCAATTTTAAACTATTAACAAAATTCTGATCTTCATGTATATAACTTATAGAACAGAAGTAGTTAATTTAGGGTTTTTAATTTTAAACTATTAACAAAATGCAGATCTTCAAGTAAATAACTTATAGAACAAAAGTAGTTATTTTAGGGTTTTCAATTTTAAACTATTAACAAAATTCTGATCTTCAAGTAAATTACTTAAAGAACTAAAGTATTACTTTGAAGATTTTGATTTTAAATTGTCTACATATTTCTGTTCTTTAAGTAAATAACTAAAAGAACAATAGTAGTTAGATTATAGCTTTAATTTTAAACTATTAACAAAATGCAAATCTTCAAGTAAATAACTTATAGAACAAAAGTAGTTATTTTAGGGTTTTCAATTTTAAACTACAAAATTCTGATCTTCATGTAAATAACTTATAGAACAGAAGTAGTTAATTTAGAGTTTTTAATTTTAAACTATTAACAAAATGCAGATCTTCAAGAAAATAACTTATAGAACAAAAGTAGTTATTTTAGGGTTTTCAATTTTAAACTATTAACAACATTCTGATCTTCAAGTAAATAACTTATAGAACAGAAGTAGTTAATTTAGAGTTTTTAATTTTAAACTATTAACAAAATGCAGATCTTCAAGTAAATAACTTATAGAACAAAAATATTTATTTTAGGGTTTTCAATTTTAAACTATTAACAAAATTCTGATCTTCAAGTAAATAACTTATAGAACAGAAGTAGGTAATTTAGAGTTTTTAATTTTAAACTATTAACAAAATGCAGATCTTCAAGTAAATAACTTATAGAACAAAAGTAGTTATTTTAGGGTTTTCAATTTTAAACTATTAACAAAATTCTGATCTTCAAGTAAATAACTTAAAGAACTAAAGTATTAGTTTGAAGATTCTTATTTTAAAGTGCTACAAAATTCTGTTCTTCAAGTAAATAACTTATAGAACAAAAGTAGGTATTTCAGAGTTTTCAATTTTAAACTATTAACAAAATGCAGATCTTTAAGTAAATAACTTATAGAACAAAAATAGTTATTTTAGGGTTTTCAATTTTAAACTATTAACAAATTTCTGATCTTCATGTAAATAACTTATAGAACAGAAGTAGTTAATTTCGAGTTTTTAATTTTAAACAATTAACAAAATTCAGATCTTTAAGTAAATAACTTATAGAACAAAAATAGTTATTTTAGGGTTTTCAATTTTAAACTATTAACAAAATTCTGATCTTCATGTATATAACTTATAGAACAGAAGTAGTTAATTTAGGGTTTTTAATTTTAAACTATTAACAAAATGCAGATCTTCAAGTAAATAACTTATAGAACAAAAGTAGTTATTTTAGGGTTTTCAATTTTAAACTATTAACAAAATTCTGATCTTCAAGTAAATTACTTAAAGAACTAAAGTATTAGTTTGAAGATTTTGATTTTAAATTGTCTACATATTTCTGTTCTTTAAGTAAATAACTAAAAGAACAATAGTAGTTAGATTATAGCTTTAATTTTAAACTATTAACAAAATGCAAATCTTCAAGTAAATAACTTATAGAACAAAAGTAGTTATTTTAGGGTTTTCAATTTTAAACTACAAAATTCTGATCTTCATGTAAATAACTTATAGAACAGAAGTAGTTAATTTAAAGTTTTTAATTTTAAACTATTAACAAAATGCAGATCTTCAAGTAAATAACTTATAGAACAAAAGTAGTTATTTTAGGGTTTTCAATTTTAAACTACAAAATTCTGATCTTCAAGTAAATAACTTATAGAACAGAAGTAGTTAATTTAGAGTTTTTAATTTTAAACTATTTACAAAATGCAGATCTTCAAGTAAATAACTTATAGAACAAAAGTAGTTATTTTAGGGTTTTCAATTTTAAACTATTAACAACATTCTGATCTTCAAGTAAATAACTTATAGAACAGAAGTAGTTAATTTAGAGTTTTTAATTTTAAACTATTAACAAAATGCAGATCTTCAAGTAAATAACTTATAGAACAAAAATAGTTATTTTAGGGTTTTCAATTTTAAACTATTAACAAAATTCTGATCTTCAAGTAAATAACTTATAGAACAGAAGTAGGTAATTTAGAGTTTTTAATTTTAAACTATTAACAAAATGCAGATCTTCAAGTAAATAACTTATAGAACAAAAGTAGTTATTTTAGGGTTTTCAATTTTAAACTATTAACAAAATTCTGATCTTCAAGTAAATAACTTAAAGAACTAAAGTATTAGTTTGAAGATTTTTATTTTAAAGTGCTACAAAATTCTGTTCTTCAAGTAAATAACTTATAGAACAAAAGTAGGTATTTCAGAGTTTTCAATTTTAAACTATTAACAAAATGCAGATCTTTAAGTAAATAACTTATAGAACAAAAATAGTTATTTTAGGGTTTTCAATTTTAAACTATTAACAAATTTCTGATCTTCATGTAAATAACTTATAGAACAGAAGTAGTTAATTTCGAGTTTTTAATTTTAAACAATTAACAAAATTCAGATCTTTAAGTAAATAACTTATAGAACAAAAATAGTTATTTTAGGGTTTTCAATTTTAAACTATTAACAAAATTCTGATCTTCATGTATATAACTTATAGAACAGAAGTAGTTAATTTAGGGTTTTTAATTTTAAACTATTAACAAAATGCAGATCTTCAAGTAAATAACTTATAGAACAAAAGTAGTTATTTTAGGGTTTTCAATTTTAAACTATTAACAAAATTCTGATCTTCAAGTAAATTACTTAAAGAACTAAAGTATTACTTTGAAGATTTTGATTTTAAATTGTCTACATATTTCTGTTCTTTAAGTAAATAACTAAAAGATCAATAGTAGTTAGATTATAGCTTTAATTTTAAACTATTAACAAAATGCAAATCTTCAAGTAAATAACTTATAGAGCAAAAGTAGTTATTTTAGGGTTTTCAATTTTAAACTACAAACTTCTGATCTTCATGTAAATAACTTATAGAACAGAAGTAGTTAATTTAGAGTTTTTAATTTTAAACTATTAACAAAATGCAGATCTTCAAGAAAATAACTTATAGAACAAAAGTAGTTATTTTAGGGTTTTCAATTTTAAACTATTAACAACATTCTGATCTTCAAGTAAATAACTTATAGAACAGAAGTAGTTAATTTAGAGTTTTTAATTTTAAACTATTAACAAAATGCAGATCTTCAAGTAAATAACTTATAGAACAAAAATATTTATTTTAGGGTTTTCAATTTTAAACTATTAACAAAATTCTGATCTTCAAGTAAATAACTTATAGAACAGAAGTAGGTAATTTAGAGTTTTTAATTTTAAACTATTAACAAAATGCAGATCTTCAAGTAAATAACTTATAGAACAAAAGTAGTTATTTTAGGGTTTTCAATTTTAAACTATTAACAAAATTCTGATCTTCAAGTAAATAACTTAAAGAACTAAAGTATTAGTTTGAAGATTCTTATTTTAAAGTGCTACAAAATTCTGTTCTTCAAGTAAATAACTTATAGAACAAAAGTAGGTATTTCAGAGTTTTCAATTTTAAACTATTAACAAAATGCAGATCTTTAAGTAAATAACTTATAGAACAAAAATAGTTATTTTAGGGTTTTCAATTTTAAACTATTAACAAATTTCTGATCTTCATGTAAATAACTTATAGAACAGAAGTAGTTAATTTCGAGTTTTTAATTTTAAACAATTAACAAAATTCAGATCTTTAAGTAAATAACTTATAGAACAAAAATAGTTATTTTAGGGTTTTCAATTTTAAACTATTAACAAAATTCTGATCTTCATGTATATAACTTATAGAACAGAAGTAGTTAATTTAGGGTTTTTAATTTTAAACTATTAACAAAATGCAGATCTTCAAGTAAATAACTTATAGAACAAAAGTAGTTATTTTAGGGTTTTCAATTTTAAACTATTAACAAAATTCTGATCTTCAAGTAAATTACTTAAAGAACTAAAGTATTAGTTTGAAGATTTTGATTTTAAATTGTCTACATATTTCTGTTCTTTAAGTAAATAACTAAAAGAACAATAGTAGTTAGATTATAGCTTTAATTTTAAACTATTAACAAAATGCAAATCTTCAAGTAAATAACTTATAGAACAAAAGTAGTTATTTTAGGGTTTTCAATTTTAAACTACAAAATTCTGATCTTCATGTAAATAACTTATAGAACAGAAGTAGTTAATTTAAAGTTTTTAATTTTAAACTATTAACAAAATGCAGATCTTCAAGTAAATAACTTATAGAACAAAAGTAGTTATTTTAGGGTTTTCAATTTTAAACTACAAAATTCTGATCTTCAAGTAAATAACTTATAGAACAGAAGTAGTTAATTTAGAGTTTTTAATTTTAAACTATTTACAAAATGCAGATCTTCAAGTAAATAACTTATAGAACAAAAGTAGTTATTTTAGGGTTTTCAATTTTAAACTATTAACAACATTCTGATCTTCAAGTAAATAACTTATAGAACAGAAGTAGTTAATTTAGAGTTTTTAATTTTAAACTATTAACAAAATGCAGATCTTCAAGTAAATAACTTATAGAACAAAAATAGTTATTTTAGGGTTTTCAATTTTAAACTATTAACAAAATTCTGATCTTCAAGTAAATAACTTATAGAACAGAAGTAGGTAATTTAGAGTTTTTAATTTTAAACTATTAACAAAATGCAGATCTTCAAGTAAATAACTTATAGAACAAAAGTAGTTATTTTAGGGTTTTCAATTTTAAACTATTAACAAAATTCTGATCTTCAAGTAAATAACTTAAAGAACTAAAGTATTAGTTTGAAGATTTTTATTTTAAAGTGCTACAAAATTCTGTTCTTCAAGTAAATAACTTATAGAACAAAAGTAGGTATTTCAGAGTTTTCAATTTTAAACTATTAACAAAATGCAGATCTTTAAGTAAATAACTTATAGAACAAAAATAGTTATTTTAGGGTTTTCAATTTTAAACTATTAACAAATTTCTGATCTTCATGTAAATAACTTATAGAACAGAAGTAGTTAATTTCGAGTTTTTAATTTTAAACAATTAACAAAATTCAGATCTTTAAGTAAATAACTTATAGAACAAAAATAGTTATTTTAGGGTTTTCAATTTTAAACTATTAACAAAATTCTGATCTTCATGTATATAACTTATAGAACAGAAGTAGTTAATTTAGGGTTTTTAATTTTAAACTATTAACAAAATGCAGATCTTCAAGTAAATAACTTATAGAACAAAAGTAGTTATTTTAGGGTTTTCAATTTTAAACTATTAACAAAATTCTGATCTTCAAGTAAATTACTTAAAGAACTAAAGTATTACTTTGAAGATTTTGATTTTAAATTGTCTACATATTTCTGTTCTTTAAGTAAATAACTAAAAGATCAATAGTAGTTAGATTATAGCTTTAATTTTAAACTATTAACAAAATGCAAATCTTCAAGTAAATAACTTATAGAACAAAAGTAGTTATTTTAGGGTTTTCAATTTTAAACTACAAACTTCTGATCTTCATGTAAATAACTTATAGAACAGAAGTAGTTAATTTAGAGTTTTTAATTTTAAACTATTAACAAAATGCAGATCTTCAAGTAAATAACTTATAGAACAAAAGTAGTTATTTTAGGGTTTTCAATTTTAAACTATTAACAACATTCTGATCTTCAAGTAAATAACTTATAGAACAGAAGTAGTTAATTAAGAGTTTTTAATTTTAAACTATTAACAAAATGCAGATCTTCAAGTAAATAACTTATAGAACAAAAATAGTTATTTTAGGGTTTTCAATTTTAAACTATTAACAAAATTCTGATCTTCAAGTAAATAACTTATAGAACAGAAGTAGGTAATTTAGAGTTTTTAATTTTAAACTATTAACAAAATGCAAATCTTCAAGTAAATAACTTATAGAACAAAAGTAGTTATTTTAGGGTTTTCAATTTTAAACTATTAACAAAATTCTGATCTTCAAGTAAATAACTTAAAGAACTAAAGTATTAGTTTGAAGATTTTTATTTTAAAGTGCTACAAAATTCTGTTCTTCAAGTAAATAACTTATAGAACAAAAGTAGGTATTTCAGAGTTTTCAATTTTAAACTATTAACAAAATGCAGATCTTTAAGTAAATAACTTATAGAACAAAAATTGTTATTTTAGGGTTTTCAATTTTAAACTATTAACAAATTTCTGATCTTCATGTAAATAACTTATAGAACAGAAGTAGTTAATTTCGAGTTTTTAATTTTAAACAATTAACAAAATTCAGATCTTTAAGTAAATAACTTATAGAACAAAAATAGTTATTTTAGGGTTTTCAATTTTAAACTATTAACAAAATTCTGATCTTCATGTATATAACTTATAGAACAGAAGTAGTTAATTTAGGGTTTTTAATTTTAAACTATTAACAAAATGCAGATCTTCAAGTAAATAACTTATAGAACAAAAGTAGTTATTTTAGGGTTTTCAATTTTAAACTATTAACAAAATTCTGATCTTCAAGTAAATTACTTAAAGAACTAAAGTATTACTTTGAAGATTTTGATTTTAAATTGTCTACATATTTCTGTTCTTTAAGTAAATAACTAAAAGAACAATAGTAGTTAGATTATAGCTTTAATTTTAAACTATTAACAAAATGCAAATCTTCAAGTAAATAACTTATAGAACAAAAGTAGTTATTTTAGGGTTTTCAATTTTAAACTACAAAATTCTGATCTTCATGTAAATAACTTATAGAACAGAAGTAGTTAATTTAGAGTTTTTAATCTTAAACTATTAACAAAATGCAGATCTTCAAGTAAATAACTTATAGAACAAAAGTAGTTATTTTAGGGTTTTCAATTTTAAACTATTAACAACATTCTGATCTTCAAGTAAATAACTTATAGAACAGAAGTAGTTAATTTAGAGTTTTTAATTTTAAACTATTAACAAAATGCAGATCTTCAAGTAAATAACTTATAGAACAAAAATAGTTATTTTAGGGTTTTCAATTTTAAACTATTAACAAAATTCTGATCTTCAAGTAAATAACTTATAGAACAGAAGTAGGTAATTTAGAGTTTTTAATTTTAAACTATTAACAAAATGCAGATCTTCAAGTAAATAACTTATAGAACAAAAGTAGTTATTTTAGGGTTTTCAATTTTAAACTATTAACAAAATTCTTATCTTCAAGTAAATAACTTATAGAACAGAAGTTGTTAATTTAGAGTTTTTAATTTTAAACTATTAACAAAATCCAGATCTTCAATTAAATAACTTATAGAACAAACGTAGTCATTTTAGTATTTTCAATTTTGAACTATTAACAAAATTCTGATCTTCAAGTAAATAACTTATAGAACAAAAGTAGTTATTTTAGAGTTTTTAATTTTAAACTATTAACAAAATCCAGATCTTCAATTAAATAACTAATAGAACAAAAGTAGTTAGATTATAGCTTTAATTTTAAACTATTAACAAAATGCAGATCTTCAAGTAAATAACTTATAGAACAAAAGTAGTTATTTTAGGGTTTTCAATTTGAAACTATTAGCAAAATTCTGATCTTCAAGTAAATAACTTAAAGAACTAAAGTATTAGTTAGAAGATTTTGATTTTACATTGCTACAAAATTCTGTTCTTCAAGTAAATAACTTATAGAACAAAAGTAGTTATTTTAGGGTTTTCAATTTTAAACTATTAACAAAATACTGATCTTCAAGTAATTAACTTATAGAACAAAAGTAGTTATTTTAGGGTTTTCAATTTTAAACTATTATAAAATTCTGATCTTCAAGTAAATAACTTAAAGAACTAAAGTATTAGTTAGAAGATTTTGACTTTACATTGCTATAAAATTCTGTTCTTCAAGTAAATAACTTATAGAACAAAAGTAGTTATTTTACGGTTTTCAATTTTAAACTATTAACAAAATTCTGATCTTCAAGTAAATAACTTAAGGAACTAAAGTATTAGTTAGAAGATTTTGATTTTAAGTTGCTACAAAATTCTGTTCTTCAAGTAAATAACTTATAGAAAAAAGTAGTTATTTCAGAGTTTTCAATTTTAAACTATTAACAAAATTCTGATCTTCAAGTAAATAACTTATAGAACAGAAGTAGTTAATTTAGAGTTTTTAATTTTAAACTACTAACAAAATGCAGATCTTCAAGTAAATAACTTATAGAACAAAATTAGTTATTTTAGGGTTTTCAATTTTAAACTATTATAAAATTCTGATCTTCAAGTAAATAACTTAAAGAACTAAAGTATTAGTTAGAAGATTTTGACTTTACATTGCTACAAAATTCTGTTCTTCAAGTAAATAACTTATAGAACAAAAGAAGTTATTTTAGGGTTTTCAATTTTAAATTATTAACAAAATTCTAATCTTCAAGTAAATAACTTAAGGAACTAAAGTATTAGTTAGAAGATTTTGATTTTAAATTGCTACCCCAAGTAACAATTTTAATCTGAGAGATATCTGTTAGATCTCTAGTAGGGAAATCTTACAGGGCCCTGTCTCTGCGACAGGGTGTAAAAGGGCTCTGCGACATAATATGACACAGAGAAAATGGACCCTGTAAACCGTCTGTAGCAAGTTTGTCGCAAAGCTTTTAGAGACCTACTAGGGTACTTGTTAGGTATCTGTTAGGTACCTGTTAGGCACCTGTTAGAGACCAACTAGGTCTCTCTGTTAGAGACCTGCCAGGTCTCTCTGTTAAAGGCCTGCCAGGTCTCTCTGTTGGAGACCTCATTAGAGACCTACCCAAGCTATCTGCCAGAGACCTACCAGGTCTTTCTGTTAGGGTCCTACCAGGAAGATGTTACAGGTGTTTTACAGAGTTAAATTTTATCATAGGTTACAACTATAAAAAAATATGAAATTTATTCAAAATAATAAATTTTTTTGATATTATATAAATATTTATTTCATTTTTTATATTTCTTGTAATCCACTTGAATTCGTTAATATTCCGTATTGAACTAATCAAATTCTGGTGATTACAATTTAAATTATTTATCTATGTTTTATTAATTTTGTTTATAATTTTTATTATTTTGTACCTATTATTGGCTAAATTCCATTCTGTCGATACTGCTTCCCTGCTACCTATCTGAAAGAAAGATTTAAATTAAATTTTTTTTTACCCTACCTGGATTCGAACCTATACCGTCATCCATTGATTGCTTCGTAACTTCTTGCTGTAACCACTAACCTACGGACCCTTATACTTATTATATATTATTTTACGATTGATATCATGATGGTCACATTTTTGTGTATATAAGTGATCTGCTATGAGAATAAATTATTATTATCCAGCAGTTGAAGTAAAAATGGAAAACTATAATTTGAAAAATATTGGTATTAAAAAATCCAAGTGGTCTAATAATGATTTCATAGATGTAATGCGTAAATTTAAAAAAAGTGGTAAGTACAAAAGGCGTTTAAATACTATTATGCTACAACGGCGCGATCATGTTTCTGCACAAATTGTTGAATCCCAATTAACCAATGATACGATTGCATCATCACATAAAAATATAAAACAACTACCAATAGTTGGACAAGAAAGTACACCAATAAGAAACGACCTTGACAGAAATAATGAATCTAATTTATTCGATGACGATGATGGCGGCGACTCGGATGACGATGATAGTGGCAACTCGGATGACGATGATAGCAGCTTTGTCGAAAACTGTTATAGCATTATATTGTTTGCACAACTTTAAAAGACATATTTTGCTATCAAACACTAACACAATCGCAACCCAAACGCAACTGAAACACTAACGTAATCGCAACCAAAACGCAACTAAAACACTAACGAAATATACTAACTAACTATAAACACTAACTTCAATATCAAGCCTTTAATCATCAAGTCTAGATATAATAAAAAAATGTATTTATGTAGTTGGTATAATGCATTAATATACAGGGAAAATTATAAATAATTTAAATTTAAATCTTTTAAGACTTTTATTAACAATTTTAACCAATCAGAATGACGAAAAATTTCATCGTTAACAAAATTCTAGATTCTGATTGGTTAAAATATTATAGTAATAATAATAAGCATTATAGTGTTGATACTTATAAACATACAATACTAATAGCAGGTTTTAAAAATTGTATTTTTTCTACCATTTTTCAATATTGCACTTATTCAGCAATATTTATTTGTCATAATTTTGGTTACGGCCCTGTGTAAAATATATTAAATATTTTAATTAAAAAAAAATGTATTTTTTTTTTTAAATTTAATTTTTAATAATTATTATTATATTTAATTAATTTATTTGTCATATTGAGAAAATTAGAATAAAAAAAAGATAAAATTAAATAATTTAAATTTAATAAAAATTTTCAATAAATCTCTAAGATATTTATTAACAATTTTAACCAATCAGAATGAAGAAAAATTTCATCGTTAACAAAATTCTTGATTCTGATTGGCTAAAATATTAAAATAATAATATGTATTATAGTGTTTATACTACTAATAAACCTATGTAATACTATTAAAATACCAATAGTATTAAAATTAAATGAATATTTAAATATAATAATTATTATTAAAAATTGATTTAAAAAAAAACGATTTTTACTGTGGAAACCACGTGTAGGATATATATAATACGACTACTGTCTTAAGAAAAGAAAGTCCTACATATTACATTTTTTACATCTGCATTTCTTAGTTTTGAGATATTTCGTAATATATTTTTAATTTAAACAAATTAAATAAATTCTTTTTTATTAAAAAAATTAACATTATTTTATACAAGGGCCGTAACCAAAATTATGAATAAGTGCAATATTAAAAATGGTAAAAAAGTCAATTTTTATAACCTCCTAGTAACCTAGGAAGGCCCAACCGCAGATTTTTTAAAGGCTATGTAAATAACCTACAACAGAGTACGAAGTAGGACCCTACCAAACATTTTTTTAAAAATCTTTTTAAATAATCTGCAACAGAGTACCTAGTAGGGCCCCGGCACTGAATTATTTCAGGGCATTGTAAATAACCTGCAGCAGGGTATCTAGTAGAGCATTATACCACAGATATTTTCAATGCTTTGCTAATTACCTGTAACATAGTACCTTGTAGGGTCCCACCATAGATTTTTTCAAGGCTTTCGAAATAACCAGTAACAGAGTACCTTGCAGGGTTCTACTACAGATTTTTTTCAAGGCTTTTCATATCACCTGCAATGGAGTACCTAGTAGGGTACTGTTACAGATGTTCTCCGGACTTTGCAAATTATCGGAAACAGAGTACCTTGCAGGGTCCTACCCCAGATTTTTTTCAAGGCTTTTCAAATAACCTGCAACAGGGTACCTAGTAGGGCCCGGTTACAGATGTTTTCAGGGCTTTGCTAATTACCTGCAACAGGGTAACTTGCAGGGTCCTGCAACAGATATTTATCAAGGCTTTTCAAATAATCTGCAACAGGGTACCTAGTAGGGCCTTGTTACAGATGTTTTCAGGGCTTTGAAAATTACCTGCAACAGGGTAACTTGCAGGGTTCTGCAACAGATATTTTTCAAGGCTTTTCAAATAACCTGTAACAGAGTACCTAGTAGGGCCCTATCCCCGATTTTTTTCAGGGCCTTGCAAATTACCTGCAACAGAGTACCTCGCAGAGCCCTACCACAGATTTTTTTCAGGGCTTTGCAAATTACCTGGAACAGGGTATCTAGTAGGGCCTTACTACTGATACTTTTCAGGGTTTTGCGAATAATCTGTTATAGACACCTGCAAGGTATCTGTAAGAGGTCTGTCAAAAAAAACCCTGTTATATCCACCTGCTAGAAATTAGCAAGAGCCCTAGCAGGGAAATTTTAATTTGGCCAGGAAAAAATGTTACTTGGGACAAAACTCTGTTCTACAAGTAAATAACTTATAGAACAAAAGTAGTTATTTTAGAGTTTTCAATTTTAAACTATTAACAATATTCTGATCTTCAAGTTAATAACTTATAGAACAAAAGTAGTTATTTTAGGGTTTTCAATTTTAAACTATTAACAAAATTCTGATCTTCAAGTAAATAACTTAAGGAACTAAACTATTAGTTAGAAGATTTTGATTTTAAATTGCTACAAAATTCTGTTCTACAAGTAAATAACTTATAGAACAAAAGTTGTTATTTTAGGGTTTTCAATTTTAAACTATTAACAAAATACTGATCTTCATGTAAATAACTTATAGAACAAAAGTAGTTATTTTAGGGTTTTCAATTTTAAACTATTAACAAAATACTGATCTTCAAGTAAATAACTTATAGAACAGAAGTAGTTAATTTAGAGTTTTTAATTTTAAACTATTAACAAAATGCAGATCTTCAAGTAAATAACTTATAGAACAAAAGTAGTTATTTTAGGGTTTTCAATTTTAAACTATTAACAAAATACTGATCTTCATATACTTAACTTATAGAACAGAAGTAGTTAATTTAGAGTTTTTAATTTTAAACTATTAACAAAATGCAGATCTTCAAGTAAATAACTTATAGAACAAAAGTAGTTATTTTAGGGTTTTCAATTTTAAACTATTAGCAAAATTCTGATCTTCAAGTAAATAACTTAAAGAACTAAAGTATTAGTTAGAAGATTTTGATTTTACATTGCTACAAAATTCTGATCTTCAAGTAAATAACTTAAAGAACTAAAGTATTAGTTAGAAGATTTTGATATTAAATTGCTACAAAATTCTGTTCTACAAGTAAATAACTTATAGAGCAAAAGTAGTTATTTTAGGGTTTTCAATTTTAAACTATTAACAAAATGCAGATCTTCAAGTAAATAACTTATAGAACAAAAGTAGTTATTTTAGGGTTTTCAATTTTAAACTATTAACAAAATTCTGATCTTCAAGTAAATAACTTAAGGAACTCAAGTATTAGTTAGAAGATTTTGATTTTAAATTGCTACAAAATTCTGTTCTACAAGTAAATAACTTATAACACAAAAGTAGTTATTTTAGAGTTTTCAATTTTAAACTATTAACAATATTCTGATCTTCAAGTAAATAACTTATAGAACAGAAGTAGTTATTTTAGGGTTTTCAATTTTAAACTATTAACAAAATACTGATCTTCATGTAAATAACTTATAGAACAGAAGTAGTTAATTTAGAGTTTTTAATTTTAAACTAATAACAAAATGCAGATCTTCAAGTAAATAACTTATAGAACAAAAGTAGTTATTTTAGGGTTTTCAATTTTAAACTATTAGCAAAATTCTGATCTTCAAGTAAATAACTTAAAGAACTAAAGTATTAGTTAGAAGATTTTGATTTTAAATTGCTACAAAATTCTGTTCTTCAAGTAAATAACTTATAGAACAGAAGTAGTTAATTTAGAGTTTTTAATTTTAAACTATTAACAAAATGCAGATCTTCAAGTAAATAACTTATAGAACAAAAGTAGTTATTTTAGGGTTTTCAATTTTAAACTATTAACAAAATACTGATCTTCATATACTTAACTTATAGAACAGAAGTAGTTAATTTAGAGTTTTTAATTTTAAACTATTAACAAAATGTAGATCTTCAAGTAAATAACTTATAGAACAAAAGTAGTTATTTTAGGGTTTTCAATTTTAAACTATTAACTACATTCTGATCTTCAAGTAAATAACTTAAGGAACTAAAGTATTAGTTAGAAGATTTTGATATTAAATTGCTACAAAATTCTGTTCTACAAGTAAATAACTTATAGAACAAAAGTAGTTATTTTAGGGTTTTCAATTTTAAACTATTAACAAAATACTGATCTTCATGTAAATAACTTATAGAACAAAAGTAGTTATTTTAGGGTTTGCAATTTTAAACTATTAACAAAATACTGATCTTCAAGTAAATAACTTATAGAACAGAAGTAGTTAATTTAGAGTTTTTAATTTTAAACTATTAACAACATGCAGATCTTCAAGTAAATAACTTATAGAACAAAAGTAGTTATTTTAGGGTTTTCAATTTTAAACTATTAACAAAATACTGATCTTCATATACTTAACTTATAGAACAGAAGTAGTTAATTTAGAGTTTTTAATTTTAAACTATTAACAAAATGCAGATCTTCAAGTAAATAACTTATAGAACAAAAGTAGTTATTTTAGGGTTTTCAATTTTAAACTATTAGCAAAATTCTGATCTTCAAGTAAATAACTTAAAGAACTAAAGTATTAGTTAGAAGATTTTGATTTTACATTGCTACAAAATTCTGTTCTTCAAGTAAATAACTTATAGAACAAAAGTAGTTATTTTAGGGTTTTCAATTTTAAACTATTAACAAAATACTGATCTTCATGTAAATAACTTATAGAACAGAAGTAGTTAATTTAGAGTTTTTAATTTTAAACTATTAACAAAATGCAGATCTTCAAGTAAATAACTTATAGAACAAAAGTAGTTATTTTAGGGTTTTCAATTTTAAACTATTAGCAAAATTCTGATCTTCAAGTAAATAACTTAAAGAACTAAAGTATTAGTTAGAAGATTTTGATTTTACATTGCTACAAAATTCTGTTCTTCAAGTAAATAACTTATAGAACAGAAGTAGTAAATTTACAGTTTTTAATTTTAAACTATTAACAAAATGCAGATCTTCAAGTAAATAACTTATAGAACAAACGTAGTTATTTTAGGGTTTTCAATTTTAAACTATTAACAAAATACTGATCTTCATGTAAATAACTTATAGAACAGAAGTAGTTAATTTAGAGTTTTTAATTTTAAACTATTAACAAATTGCAGATCTTCAAGTAAATAACTTATAGAACAAAAGTAGTTATTTTAGGGTTTTCAATTTTAAACTATTAGCAAAATTCTGATCTTCAAGTAAATAACTTAAAGAACTAAAGTATTAGTTAGAAGATTTTGATTTTAAATTGCTACAAAATTCTGTTCTTCAAGTAAATAACTTATAGAACAGAAGTAGTTAATTTAGAGTTTTTAATTTTAAACTATCAACAAAATGCAGATCTTCAAGTAAATAACTTATAGAACAAAAGTAGTTATTTTAGGGTTTTCAATTTTAAACTACAAACTTCTGATCTTCATGTAAATAACTTATAGAACAGAAGTAGTTAATTTAGAGTTTTTAATTTTAAACTATTAACAAAATGCAGATCTTCAAGTAAATAACTTATAGAACAAAAGTAGTTATTTTAGGGTTTTCAATTTTAAACTATTAACAACATTCTGATCTTCAAGTAAATAACTTATAGAACAGAAGTAGTTAATTTAGAGTTTTTAATTTTAAACTATTAACAAAATGCAGATCTTCAAGTAAATAACTTATAGAACAAAAATAGTTATTTTAGGGTTTTCAATTTTAAACTATTAACAAAATTCTGATCTTCAAGTAAATAACTTATAGAACAGAAGTAGGTAATTTAGAGTTTTTAATTTTAAACTATTAACAAAATGCAGATCTTCAAGTAAATAACTTATAGAACAAAAGTAGTTATTTTAGGGTTTTCAATTTTAAACTATTAACAAAATTCTGATCTTCAAGTAAATAACTTAAAGAACTAAAGTATTAGTTTGAAGATTTTTATTTTAAAGTGCTACAAAATTCTGTTCTTCAAGTAAATAACTTATAGAACAAAAGTAGGTATTTCAGAGTTTTCATTTTTAAACTATTAACAAAATGCAGATCTTTAAGTAAATAACTTATAGAACAAAAATTGTTATTTTAGGGTTTTCAATTTTAAACTATTAACAAATTTCTGATCTTCATGTAAATAACTTATAGAACAGAAGTAGTTAATTTCGAGTTTTTAATTTTAAACAATTAACAAAATTCAGATCTTTAAGTAAATAACTTATAGAACAAAAATAGTTATTTTAGGGTTTTCAATTTTAAACTATTAACAAAATTCTGATCTTCATGTATATAACTTATAGAACAGAAGTAGTTAATTTAGGGTTTTTAATTTTAAACTATTAACAAAATGCAGATCTTCAAGTAAATAACTTATAGAACAAAAGTAGTTATTTTAGGGTTTTCAATTTTAAACTATTAACAAAATTCTGATCTTCAAGTAAATTACTTAAAGAACTAAAGTATTACTTTGAAGATTTTGATTTTAAATTGTCTACATATTTCTGTTCTTTAAGTAAATAACTAAAAGAACAATAGTAGTTAGATTATAGCTTTAATTTTAAACTATTAACAAAATGCAAATCTTCAAGTAAATAACTTATAGAACAAAAGTAGTTATTTTAGGGTTTTCAATTTTAAACTACAAAATTCTGATCTTCATGTAAATAACTTATAGAACAGAAGTAGTTAATTTAGAGTTTTTAATTTTAAACTATTAACAAAATGCAGATCTTCAAGTAAATAACTTATAGAACAAAAGTAGTTATTTTAGGGTTTTCAATTTTAAACTATTAACAACATTCTGATCTTCAAGTAAATAACTTATAGAACAGAAGTAGTTAATTTAGAGTTTTTAATTTTAAACTATTAACAAAATGCAGATCTTCAAGTAAATAACTTATAGAACAAAAATAGTTATTTTAGGGTTTTCAATTTTAAACTATTAACAAAATTCTGATCTTCAAGTAAATAACTTATAGAACAGAAGTAGGTAATTTAGAGTTTTTAATTTTAAACTATTAACAAAATGCAGATCTTCAAGTAAATAACTTATAGAACAAAAGTAGTTATTTTAGGGTTTTCAATTTTAAACTATTAACAAAATTCTTATCTTCAAGTAAATAACTTATAGAACAGAAGTTGTTAATTTAGAGTTTTTAATTTTAAACTATTAACAAAATCCAGATCTTCAATTAAATAACTTATAGAACAAACGTAGTCATTTTAGTATTTTCAATTTTGAACTATTAACAAAATTCTGATCTTCAAGTAAATAACTTATAGAACAAAAGTAGTTATTTTAGAGTTTTTAATTTTAAACTACTAACAAAATCCAGATCTTCAATTAAATAACTAATAGAACAAAAGTAGTTAGATTATAGCTTTAATTTTAAACTATTAACAAAATGCAGATCTTCAAGTAAATAACTTATAGAACAAAAGTAGTTATTTTAGGGTTTTCAATTTGAAACTATTAGCAAAATTCTGATCTTCAAGTAAATAACTTAAAGAACTAAAGTATTAGTTAGAAGATTTTGATTTTACATTGCTACAAAATTCTGTTCTTCAAGTAAATAACTTATAGAACAAAAGTAGTTATTTTAGGGTTTTCAATTTTAAACTATTAACAAAATACTGATCTTCAAGTAATTAACTTATAGAACAAAAGTAGTTATTTTAGGGTTTTCAATTTTAAACTATTATAAAATTCTGATCTTCAAGTAAATAACTTAAAGAACTAAAGTATTAGTTAGAAGATTTTGACTTTACATTGCTATAAAATTCTGTTCTTCAAGTAAATAACTTATAGAACAAAAGTAGTTATTTTAGGGTTTTCAATTTTAAACTATTAACAAAATTCTGATCTTCAAGTAAATAACTTAAGGAACTAAAGTATTAGTTAGAAGATTTTGATTTTAAGTTGCTACAAAATTCTGTTCTTCAAGTAAATAACTTATAGAAAAAAGTAGTTATTTCAGAGTTTTCAATTTTAAACTATTAACAAAATTCTGATCTTCAAGTAAATAACTTATAGAACAGAAGTAGTTAATTTAGAGTTTTTAATTTTAAACTACTAACAAAATGCAGATCTTCAAGTAAATAACTTATAGAACAAAATTAGTTATTTTAGGGTTTTCAATTTTAAACTATTATAAAATTCTGATCTTCAAGTAAATAACTTAAAGAACTAAAGTATTAGTTAGAAGATTTTGACTTTACATTGCTACAAAATTCTGTTCTTCAAGTAAATAACTTATAGAACACAAGTAGTTATTTTAGGGTTTTCAATTTTAAATTATTAACAAAATTCTAATCTTCAAGTAAATAACTTAAGGAACTAAAGTATTAGTTAGAAGATTTTGATTTTAAATTGCTACAAAATTCTGTTCTACAAGTAAATAACTTATAGAACAAAAGTAGTTATTTTAGAGTTTTCAATTTTAAACTATTAACAATATTCTGATCTTCAAGTTAATAACTTATAGAACAAAAGTAGTTATTTTAGGGTTTTCAATTTTAAACTATTAACAAAATTCTGATCTTCAAGTAAATAACTTAAGGAACTAAACTATTAGTTAGAAGATTTTGATTTTAAATTGCTACAAAATTCTGTTCTACAAGTAAATAACTTATAGAACAAAAGTTGTTATTTTAGGGTTTTCAATTTTAAACTATTAACAAAATACTGATCTTCATGTAAATAACTTATAGAACAAAAGTAGTTATTTTAGGGTTTTCAATTTTAAACTATTAACAAAATACTGATCTTCAAGTAAATAACTTATAGAACAGAAGTAGTTAATTTAGAGTTTTTAATTTTAAACTATTAACAAAATGCAGATCTTCAAGTAAATAACTTATAGAACAAAAGTAGTTATTTTAGGGTTTTCAATTTTAAACTATTAACAAAATACTGATCTTCATATACTTAACTTATAGAACAGAAGTAGTTAATTTAGAGTTTTTAATTTTAAACTATTAACAAAATGCAGATCTTCAAGTAAATAACTTATAGAACAAGAGTAGTTATTTTAGGGTTTTCAATTTTAAACTATTAGCAAAATTCTGATCTTCAAGTAAATAACTTAAAGAACTAAAGTATTAGTTAGAAGATTTTGATTTTACATTGCTACAAAATTCTGATCTTCAAGTAAATAACTTAAAGAACTAAAGTATTAGTTAGAAGATTTTGATATTAAATTGCTACAAAATTCTGTTCTACAAGTAAATAACTTATAGAGCAAAAGTAGTTATTTTAGGGTTTTCAATTTTAAACTATTAACAAAATGCAGATCTTCAAGTAAATAACTTATAGAACAAAAGTAGTTATTTTAGGGTTTTCAATTTTAAACTATTAACAAAATTCTGATCTTCAAGTAAATAACTTAAGGAACTCAAGTATTAGTTAGAAGATTTTGATTTTAAATTGCTACAAAATTCTGTTCTACAAGTAAATAACTTATAACACAAAAGTAGTTATTTTAAAGTTTTCAATTTTAAACTATTAACAATATTCTGATCTTCAAGTAAATAACTTATAGAACAGAAGTAGTTATTTTAGGGTTTTCAATTTTAAACTATTAACAAAATACTGATCTTCATGTAAATAACTTATAGAACAGAAGTAGTTAATTTAGAGTTTTTAATTTTAAACTAATAACAAAATGCAGATCTTCAAGTAAATAACTTATAGAACAAAAGTAGTTATTTTAGGGTTTTCAATTTTAAACTATTAGCAAAATTCTGATCTTCAAGTAAATAACTTAAAGAACTAAAGTATTAGTTAGAAGATTTTGATTTTAAATTGCTACAAAATTCTGTTCTTCAAGTAAATAACTTATAGAACAGAAGTAGTTAATTTAGAGTTTTTAATTTTAAACTATTAACAAAATGCAGATCTTCAAGTAAATAACTTATAGAACAAAAGTAGTTATTTTAGGGTTTTCAATTTTAAACTATTAACAAAATACTGATCTTCATATACTTAACTTATAGAACAGAAGTAGTTAATTTAGAGTTTTTAATTTTAAACTATTAACAAAATACTGATCTTCATATACTTAACTTAATTCTGTTCTTCAAGTAAATAACTTATAGAACAAAAGTAGTTATTTTAGGGTTATCAATTTTAAACTATTAACAAAATACTGATCTTCATGTAAATAACTTATAGAACAGAAGTAGTTAATTTAGAATTTTTAATTTTAAACTATTAACAAAATTCTGATCTTCAAGTAAATAACTTAAGGAACTAAAGTATTAGTTAGAAGATTTTTATTTTAAATTGCTACAAAATTCTGTTCTACAAGTAAATAACTTATAGAACAATAGTAGTTATTTTAGATTTTTCAATTTTAAACTATTAACAATATTCTGATCTTCAAGTAAATAACTTATAGAACAGAAGTAGTTATTTTAGGGTTTTCAATTTTAAACTATTAGCAAAATTCTGATCTTCAAGTAAATAACTTAAAGAACTAAAGTATTAGTTAGAAGATTTTGATTTTAAATTGCTACAAAATTCTGTTCTTCAAGTAAATAACTTATAGAACAGAAGTAGTTAATTTAGAGTTTTTAATTTTAAACTATTAACAAAATGCAGATCTTCAAGTAAATAACTTATAGAACAAAAGTAGTTATTTTAGGGTTTTCAATTTTAAACTATTAACAAAATACTGATTTTCATATAGTTAACTTAATTCTGTTCTTCAAGTTAATAACTTATAGAACAAAAGTAGTTATTTTAGGGTTATCAATTTTAAACTATTAACAAAATACTGATCTTCATGTAAATAACTTATAGAACAGAAGTAGTTAATTTAGAATTTTTAATTTTAAACTATTAACAAAATGCAGATCTTCAAGTAAATAACTTATAGAACAAAAGTAGTTATTTTAGGGTTTTCAATTTTAAACTATTATAAAATTCTGATCTTCAAGTAAATAACTTAAAGAACTAAAGTATTAGTTAGAAGATTTTGACTTTACATTGCTACAAAATTCTGTTCTTCAAGTAAATAACTTATAGAACAAAAGTAGTTATTTTAGGGTTTTCAATTTTAAACTATTAACAAATTACTGATCTTCATATACTTAACTTATAGAACAGAAGTAGTTAATTTAGAGTTTTTAATTTTAAACTATTAACAAAATGCAGATCTTCAAGTAAATAACTTATAGAACAAAAGTAGTTATTTTAGGGTTTTCAATTTTAAACTATTAGCAAAATTCTGATCTTCAAGTAAATAACTTAAAGAACTAAAGTATTAGTTAGAAGATTTTGATTTTACATTGCTACAAAATTCTGTTCTTCAAGTAAATAACTTATAGAACAAAAGTAGTTATTTTAGGGTTTTCAATTTTAAACTATTAACAAAATACTGATCTTCATGTAAATAACTTATAGAACAGAAGTAGTTAATTTAGAGTTTTTAATTTTAAACTATTAACAAAATGCAGATCTTCAAGTAAATAACTTATAGAACAAAAGTAGTTATTTTAGGGTTTTCAATTTTAAACTATTAGCAAAATTCTGATCTTCAAGTAAATAACTTAAAGAACTAAAGTATTAGTTAGAAGATTTTGATTTTACATTGCTACAAAATTCTGTTCTTCAAGTAAATAACTTATAGAACAGAAGTAGTAAATTTACAGTTTTTAATTTTAAACTATTAACAAAATGCAGATCTTCAAGTAAATAACTTATAGAACAAACGTAGTTATTTTAGGGTTTTCAATTTTAAACTATTAACAAAATACTGATCTTCATGTAAATAACTTATAGAACAGAAGTAGTTAATTTAGAGTTTTTAATTTTAAACTATTAACAAATTGCAGATCTTCAAGTAAATAACTTATAGAACAAAAGTAGTTATTTTAGGGTTTTCAATTTTAAACTATTAGCAAAATTCTGATCTTCAAGTAAATAACTTAAAGAACTAAAGTATTAGTTAGAAGATTTTGATTTTAAATTGCTACAAAATTCTGTTCTTCAAGTAAATAACTTATAGAACAGAAGTAGTTAATTTAGAGTTTTTAATTTTAAACTATCAACAAAATGCAGATCTTCAAGTAAATAACTTATAGAACAAAAGTAGTTATTTTAGGGTTTTCAATTTTAAACTACAAACTTCTGATCTTCATGTAAATAACTTATAGAACAGAAGTAGTTAATTTAGAGTTTTTAATTTTAAACTATTAACAAAATGCAGATCTTCAAGTAAATAACTTATAGAACAAAAGTAGTTATTTTAGGGTTTTCAATTTTAAACTATTAACAACATTCTGATCTTCAAGTAAATAACTTATAGAACAGAAGTAGTTAATTTAGAGTTTTTAATTTTAAACTATTAACAAAATGCAGATCTTCAAGTAAATAACTTATAGAACAAAAATAGTTATTTTAGGGTTTTCAATTTTAAACTATTAACAAAATTCTGATCTTCAAGTAAATAACTTATAGAACAGAAGTAGGTAATTTAGAGTTTTTAATTTTAAACTATTAACAAAATGCAGATCTTCAAGTAAATAACTTATAGAACAAAAGTAGTTATTTTAGGGTTTTCAATTTTAAACTATTAACAAAATTCTGATCTTCAAGTAAATAACTTAAAGAACTAAAGTATTAGTTTGAAGATTTTTATTTTAAAGTGCTACAAAATTCTGTTCTTCAAGTAAATAACTTATAGAACAAAAGTAGGTATTTCAGAGTTTTCATTTTTAAACTATTAACAAAATGCAGATCTTTAAGTAAATAACTTATAGAACAAAAATAGTTATTTTAGGGTTTTCAATTTTAAACTATTAACAAAATTCTGATCTTCATGTATATAACTTATAGAACAGAAGTAGTTAATTTAGGGTTTTTAATTTTAAACTATTAACAAAATGTAGATCTTCAAGTAAATAACTTATAGAACAAAAGTAGTTATTTTAGGGTTTTCAATTTTAAACTATTAACAAAATTCTGATCTTCAAGTAAATTACTTAAAGAACTAAAGTATTACTTTGAAGATTTTGATTTTAAATTGTCTACATATTTCTGTTCTTTAAGTAAATAACTAAAAGAACAATAGTAGTTAGATTATAGCTTTAATTTTAAACTATTAACAAAATGCAAATCTTCAAGTAAATAACTTATAGAACAAAAGTAGTTATTTTAGGGTTTTCAATTTTAAACTACAAAATTCTGATCTTCATGTAAATAACTTATAGAACAGAAGTAGTTAATTTAGAGTTTTTAATTTTAAACTATTAACAAAATGCAGATCTTCAAGTAAATAACTTATAGAACAAAAGTAGTTATTTTAGGGTTTTCAATTTTAAACTATTAACAACATTCTGATCTTCAAGTAAATAACTTATAGAACAGAAGTAGTTAATTTAGAGTTTTTAATTTTAAACTATTAACAAAATGCAGATCTTCAAGTAAATAACTTATAGAACAAAAATAGTTATTTTAGGGTTTTCAATTTTAAACTATTAACAAAATTCTGATCTTCAAGTAAATAACTTATAGAACAGAAGTAGGTAATTTAGAGTTTTTAATTTTAAACTATTAACAAAATGCAGATCTTCAAGTAAATAACTTATAGAACAAACGTAGTTATTTTAGGGTTTTCAATTTTAAACTATTAACAAAATACTGATCTTCATGTAAATAACTTATAGAACAGAAGTAGTTAATTTAGAGTTTTTAATTTTAAACTATTAACAAAATTCTGATCTTCAAGTAAATAACTTATAGAACAAACGTAGTTATTTTAGGGTTTTCAATTTTAAACTATTAACAAAATGCAGATCTTCAAGTAAATAACTTATAGAACAAAAGTAGTTATTTTAGGGTTTTCAATTTTAAACTATTAGCAAAATTCTGATCTTCAAGTAAATAACTTAAAGAACTAAAGTATTAGTTAGAAGATTTTGATTTTACATTGCTACAAAATTCTGTTCTTCAAGTAAATAACTTATAGAACAAAAGTAGTTATTTTAGGGTTTTCAATTTTAAACTATTAACAAAATACTGATCTTCATGTAAATAACTTATAGAACAGAAGTAGTTAATTTAGAGTTTTTAATTTTAAACTATTAACAAAATGCAGATCTTCAAGTAAATAACTTATAGAACAAAAGTAGTTATTTTAGGGTTTTCAATTTTAAACTATTAACAAAATACTGATCTTCATATACTTAACTTATAGAACAGAAGTAGTTAATTTAGAGTTTTTAATTTTAAACTATTAACAAAATACTGATCTTCATATACTTAACTTAATTCTGTTCTTCAAGTAAATAACTTATAGAACAAAAGTAGTTATTTTAGGGTTATCAATTTTAAACTATTAACAAAATACTGATCTTCATGTAAATAACTTATAGAACAGAAGTAGTTAATTTAGAATTTTTAATTTTAAACTATTAACAAAATTCTGATCTTCAAGTAAATAACTTAAGGAACTAAAGTATTAGTTAGAAGATTTTTATTTTAAATTGCTACAAAATTCTGTTCTACAAGTAAATAACTTATAGAACAATAGTAGTTATTTTAGATTTTTCAATTTTAAACTATTAACAATATTCTGATCTTCAAGTAAATAACTTATAGAACAGAAGTAGTTATTTTAGGGTTTTCAATTTTAAACTATTAGCAAAATTCTGATCTTCAAGTAAATAACTTAAAGAACTAAAGTATTAGTTAGAAGATTTTGATTTTAAATTGCTACAAAATTCTGTTCTTCAAGTAAATAACTTATAGAACAGAAGTAGTTAATTTAGAGTTTTTAATTTTAAACTATTAACAAAATGCAGATCTTCAAGTAAATAACTTATAGAACAAAAGTAGTTATTTTAGGGTTTTCAATTTTAAACTATTAACAAAATACTGATTTTCATATAGTTAACTTAATTCTGTTCTTCAAGTTAATAACTTATAGAACAAAAGTAGTTATTTTAGGGTTATCAATTTTAAACTATTAACAAAATACTGATCTTCATGTAAATAACTTATAGAACAGAAGTAGTTAATTTAGAATTTTTAATTTTAAACTATTAACAAAATGCAGATCTTCAAGTAAATAACTTATAGAACAAAAGTAGTTATTTTAGGGTTTTCAATTTTAAACTATTATAAAATTCTGATCTTCAAGTAAATAACTTAAAGAACTAAAGTATTAGTTAGAAGATTTTGACTTTACATTGCTACAAAATTCTGTTCTTCAAGTAAATAACTTATAGAACAAAAGTAGTTATTTTAGGGTTTTCAATTTTAAACTATTAACAAATTACTGATCTTCATATACTTAACTTATAGAACAGAAGTAGTTAATTTAGAGTTTTTAATTTTAAACTATTAACAAAATGCAGATCTTCAAGTAAATAACTTATAGAACAAAAGTAGTTATTTTAGGGTTTTCAATTTTAAACTATTAGCAAAATTCTGATCTTCAAGTAAATAACTTAAAGAACTAAAGTATTAGTTAGAAGATTTTGATTTTACATTGCTACAAAATTCTGTTCTTCAAGTAAATAACTTATAGAACAAAAGTAGTTATTTTAGGGTTTTCAATTTTAAACTATTAACAAAATACTGATCTTCATGTAAATAACTTATAGAACAGAAGTAGTTAATTTAGAGTTTTTAATTTTAAACTATTAACAAAATGCAGATCTTCAAGTAAATAACTTATAGAACAAAAGTAGTTATTTTAGGGTTTTCAATTTTAAACTATTAGCAAAATTCTGATCTTCAAGTAAATAACTTAAAGAACTAAAGTATTAGTTAGAAGATTTTGATTTTACATTGCTACAAAATTCTGTTCTTCAAGTAAATAACTTATAGAACAGAAGTAGTAAATTTACAGTTTTTAATTTTAAACTATTAACAAAATGCAGATCTTCAAGTAAATAACTTATAGAACAAACGTAGTTATTTTAGGGTTTTCAATTTTAAACTATTAACAAAATACTGATCTTCATGTAAATAACTTATAGAACAGAAGTAGTTAATTTAGAGTTTTTAATTTTAAACTATTAACAAATTGCAGATCTTCAAGTAAATAACTTATAGAACAAAAGTAGTTATTTTAGGGTTTTCAATTTTAAACTATTAGCAAAATTCTGATCTTCAAGTAAATAACTTAAAGAACTAAAGTATTAGTTAGAAGATTTTGATTTTAAATTGCTACAAAATTCTGTTCTTCAAGTAAATAACTTATAGAACAGAAGTAGTTAATTTAGAGTTTTTAATTTTAAACTATCAACAAAATGCAGATCTTCAAGTAAATAACTTATAGAACAAAAGTAGTTATTTTAGGGTTTTCAATTTTAAACTACAAACTTCTGATCTTCATGTAAATAACTTATAGAACAGAAGTAGTTAATTTAGAGTTTTTAATTTTAAACTATTAACAAAATGCAGATCTTCAAGTAAATAACTTATAGAACAAAAGTAGTTATTTTAGGGTTTTCAATTTTAAACTATTAACAACATTCTGATCTTCAAGTAAATAACTTATAGAACAGAAGTAGTTAATTTAGAGTTTTTAATTTTAAACTATTAACAAAATGCAGATCTTCAAGTAAATAACTTATAGAACAAAAATAGTTATTTTAGGGTTTTCAATTTTAAACTATTAACAAAATTCTGATCTTCAAGTAAATAACTTATAGAACAGAAGTAGGTAATTTAGAGTTTTTAATTTTAAACTATTAACAAAATGCAGATCTTCAAGTAAATAACTTATAGAACAAAAGTAGTTATTTTAGGGTTTTCAATTTTAAACTATTAACAAAATTCTGATCTTCAAGTAAATAACTTAAAGAACTAAAGTATTAGTTTGAAGATTTTTATTTTAAAGTGCTACAAAATTCTGTTCTTCAAGTAAATAACTTATAGAACAAAAGTAGGTATTTCAGAGTTTTCATTTTTAAACTATTAACAAAATGCAGATCTTTAAGTAAATAACTTATAGAACAAAAATAGTTATTTTAGGGTTTTCAATTTTAAACTATTAACAAAATTCTGATCTTCATGTATATAACTTATAGAACAGAAGTAGTTAATTTAGGGTTTTTAATTTTAAACTATTAACAAAATGTAGATCTTCAAGTAAATAACTTATAGAACAAAAGTAGTTATTTTAGGGTTTTCAATTTTAAACTATTAACAAAATTCTGATCTTCAAGTAAATTACTTAAAGAACTAAAGTATTACTTTGAAGATTTTGATTTTAAATTGTCTACATATTTCTGTTCTTTAAGTAAATAACTAAAAGAACAATAGTAGTTAGATTATAGCTTTAATTTTAAACTATTAACAAAATGCAAATCTTCAAGTAAATAACTTATAGAACAAAAGTAGTTATTTTAGGGTTTTCAATTTTAAACTACAAAATTCTGATCTTCATGTAAATAACTTATAGAACAGAAGTAGTTAATTTAGAGTTTTTAATTTTAAACTATTAACAAAATGCAGATCTTCAAGTAAATAACTTATAGAACAAAAGTAGTTATTTTAGGGTTTTCAATTTTAAACTATTAACAACATTCTGATCTTCAAGTAAATAACTTATAGAACAGAAGTAGTTAATTTAGAGTTTTTAATTTTAAACTATTAACAAAATGCAGATCTTCAAGTAAATAACTTATAGAACAAAAATAGTTATTTTAGGGTTTTCAATTTTAAACTATTAACAAAATTCTGATCTTCAAGTAAATAACTTATAGAACAGAAGTAGGTAATTTAGAGTTTTTAATTTTAAACTATTAACAAAATGCAGATCTTCAAGTAAATAACTTATAGAACAAAAGTAGTTATTTTAGGGTTTTCAATTTTAAACTATTAACAAAATTCTTATCTTCAAGTAAATAACTTATAGAACAGAAGTTGTTAATTTAGAGTTTTTAATTTTAAACTATTAACAAAATCCAGATCTTCAATTAAATAACTTATAGAACAAACGTAGTCATTTTAGTATTTTCAATTTTGAACTATTAACAAAATTCTGATCTTCAAGTAAATAACTTATAGAACAAAAGTAGTTATTTTAGAGTTTTTAATTTTAAACTACTAACAAAATCCAGATCTTCAATTAAATAACTAATAGAACAAAAGTAGTTAGATTATAGCTTTAATTTTAAACTATTAACAAAATGCAGATCTTCAAGTAAATAACTTATAGAACAAAAGTAGTTATTTTAGGGTTTTCAATTTGAAACTATTAGCAAAATTCTGATCTTCAAGTAAATAACTTAAAGAACTAAAGTATTAGTTAGAAGATTTTGATTTTACATTGCTACAAAATTCTGTTCTTCAAGTAAATAACTTATAGAACAAAAGTAGTTATTTTAGGGTTTTTAATTTTAAACTATTAACAAAATACTGATCTTCAAGTAATTAACTTATAGAACAAAAGTAGTTATTTTAGGGTTTTCAATTTTAAACTATTATAAAATTCTGATCTTCAAGTAAATAACTTAAAGAACTAAAGTATTAGTTAGAAGATTTTGACTTTACATTGCTATAAAATTCTGTTCTTCAAGTAAATAACTTATAGAACAAAAGTAGTTATTTTAGGGTTTTCAATTTTAAACTATTAACAAAATTCTGATCTTCAAGTAAATAACTTAAGGAACTAAAGTATTAGTTAGAAGATTTTGATTTTAAGTTGCTACAAAATTCTGTTCTTCAAGTAAATAACTTATAGAACAGAAGTAGTTAATTTAGAGTTTTTAATTTTAAACTATTAACAAAATGCAGATCTTCAAGTAAATAACTTATAGAACAAAAGTAGTTATTTTAGGGTTTTCAATTTTAAACTATTAACAAAATACTGATTTTCATATAGTTAACTTAATTCTGTTCTTCAAGTTAATAACTTATAGAACAAAAGTAGTTATTTTAGGGTTATCAATTTTAAACTATTAACAAAATACTGATCTTCATGTAAATAACTTATAGAACAGAAGTAGTTAATTTAGAATTTTTAATTTTAAACTATTAACAAAATGCAGATCTTCAAGTAAATAACTTATAGAACAAAAGTAGTTATTTTAGGGTTTTCAATTTTAAACTATTATAAAATTCTGATCTTCAAGTAAATAACTTAAAGAACTAAAGTATTAGTTAGAAGATTTTGACTTTACATTGCTACAAAATTCTGTTCTTCAAGTAAATAACTTATAGAACAAAAGTAGTTATTTTAGGGTTTTCAATTTTAAACTATTAACAAATTACTGATCTTCATATACTTAACTTATAGAACAGAAGTAGTTAATTTAGAGTTTTTAATTTTAAACTATTAACAAAATGCAGATCTTCAAGTAAATAACTTATAGAACAAAAGTAGTTATTTTAGGGTTTTCAATTTTAAACTATTAGCAAAATTCTGATCTTCAAGTAAATAACTTAAAGAACTAAAGTATTAGTTAGAAGATTTTGATTTTACATTGCTACAAAATTCTGTTCTTCAAGTAAATAACTTATAGAACAAAAGTAGTTATTTTAGGGTTTTCAATTTTAAACTATTAACAAAATACTGATCTTCATGTAAATAACTTATAGAACAGAAGTAGTTAATTTAGAGTTTTTAATTTTAAACTATTAACAAAATGCAGATCTTCAAGTAAATAACTTATAGAACAAAAGTAGTTATTTTAGGGTTTTCAATTTTAAACTATTAGCAAAATTCTGATCTTCAAGTAAATAACTTAAAGAACTAAAGTATTAGTTAGAAGATTTTGATTTTACATTGCTACAAAATTCTGTTCTTCAAGTAAATAACTTATAGAACAGAAGTAGTAAATTTACAGTTTTTAATTTTAAACTATTAACAAAATGCAGATCTTCAAGTAAATAACTTATAGAACAAACGTAGTTATTTTAGGGTTTTCAATTTTAAACTATTAACAAAATACTGATCTTCATGTAAATAACTTATAGAACAGAAGTAGTTAATTTAGAGTTTTTAATTTTAAACTATTAACAAAATTCTGATCTTCAAGTAAATAACTTATAGAACAAACGTAGTTATTTTAGGGTTTTCAATTTTAAACTATTAACAAAATGCAGATCTTCAAGTAAATAACTTATAGAACAAACGTAGTTATTTTAGGGTTTTCAATTTTAAACTATTAACAAAATTCTGATCTTCAAGTAAATAACTTAAGGAACTAAAGTATTAGTTAGAAGATTTTTATTTTAAATTGCTACAAAATTCTGTTCTACAAGTAAATAACTTATAGAACAATAGTAGTTATTTTAGATTTTTCAATTTTAAACTATTAACAATATTCTGATCTTCAAGTAAATAACTTATAGAACAGAAGTAGTTATTTTAGGGTTTTCAATTTTAAACTATTAGCAAAATTCTGATCTTCAAGTAAATAACTTAAAGAACTAAAGTATTAGTTAGAAGATTTTGATTTTAAATTGCTACAAAATTCTGTTCTTCAAGTAAATAACTTATAGAACAGAAGTAGTTAATTTAGAGTTTTTAATTTTAAACTATTAACAAAATGCAGATCTTCAAGTAAATAACTTATAGAACAAAAGTAGTTATTTTAGGGTTTTCAATTTTAAACTATTAACAAAATACTGATTTTCATATAGTTAACTTAATTCTGTTCTTCAAGTTAATAACTTATAGAACAAAAGTAGTTATTTTAGGGTTATCAATTTTAAACTATTAACAAAATACTGATCTTCATGTAAATAACTTATAGAACAGAAGTAGTTAATTTAGAATTTTTAATTTTAAACTATTAACAAAATGCAGATCTTCAAGTAAATAACTTATAGAACAAAAGTAGTTATTTTAGGGTTTTCAATTTTAAACTATTATAAAATTCTGATCTTCAAGTAAATAACTTAAAGAACTAAAGTATTAGTTAGAAGATTTTGACTTTACATTGCTACAAAATTCTGTTCTTCAAGTAAATAACTTATAGAACAAAAGTAGTTATTTTAGGGTTTTCAATTTTAAACTATTAACAAATTACTGATCTTCATATACTTAACTTATAGAACAGAAGTAGTTAATTTAGAGTTTTTAATTTTAAACTATTAACAAAATGCAGATCTTCAAGTAAATAACTTATAGAACAAAAGTAGTTATTTTAGGGTTTTCAATTTTAAACTATTAGCAAAATTCTGATCTTCAAGTAAATAACTTAAAGAACTAAAGTATTAGTTAGAAGATTTTGATTTTACATTGCTACAAAATTCTGTTCTTCAAGTAAATAACTTATAGAACAAAAGTAGTTATTTTAGGGTTTTCAATTTTAAACTATTAACAAAATACTGATCTTCATGTAAATAACTTATAGAACAGAAGTAGTTAATTTAGAGTTTTTAATTTTAAACTATTAACAAAATGCAGATCTTCAAGTAAATAACTTATAGAACAAAAGTAGTTATTTTAGGGTTTTCAATTTTAAACTATTAGCAAAATTCTGATCTTCAAGTAAATAACTTAAAGAACTAAAGTATTAGTTAGAAGATTTTGATTTTACATTGCTACAAAATTCTGTTCTTCAAGTAAATAACTTATAGAACAGAAGTAGTAAATTTACAGTTTTTAATTTTAAACTATTAACAAAATGCAGATCTTCAAGTAAATAACTTATAGAACAAACGTAGTTATTTTAGGGTTTTCAATTTTAAACTATTAACAAAATACTGATCTTCATGTAAATAACTTATAGAACAGAAGTAGTTAATTTAGAGTTTTTAATTTTAAACTATTAACAAATTGCAGATCTTCAAGTAAATAACTTATAGAACAAAAGTAGTTATTTTAGGGTTTTCAATTTTAAACTATTAGCAAAATTCTGATCTTCAAGTAAATAACTTAAAGAACTAAAGTATTAGTTAGAAGATTTTGATTTTAAATTGCTACAAAATTCTGTTCTTCAAGTAAATAACTTATAGAACAGAAGTAGTTAATTTAGAGTTTTTAATTTTAAACTATCAACAAAATGCAGATCTTCAAGTAAATAACTTATAGAACAAAAGTAGTTATTTTAGGGTTTTCAATTTTAAACTACAAACTTCTGATCTTCATGTAAATAACTTATAGAACAGAAGTAGTTAATTTAGAGTTTTTAATTTTAAACTATTAACAAAATGCAGATCTTCAAGTAAATAACTTATAGAACAAAAGTAGTTATTTTAGGGTTTTCAATTTTAAACTATTAACAACATTCTGATCTTCAAGTAAATAACTTATAGAACAGAAGTAGTTAATTTAGAGTTTTTAATTTTAAACTATTAACAAAATGCAGATCTTCAAGTAAATAACTTATAGAACAAAAATAGTTATTTTAGGGTTTTCAATTTTAAACTATTAACAAAATTCTGATCTTCAAGTAAATAACTTATAGAACAGAAGTAGGTAATTTAGAGTTTTTAATTTTAAACTATTAACAAAATGCAGATCTTCAAGTAAATAACTTATAGAACAAAAGTAGTTATTTTAGGGTTTTCAATTTTAAACTATTAACAAAATTCTGATCTTCAAGTAAATAACTTAAAGAACTAAAGTATTAGTTTGAAGATTTTTATTTTAAAGTGCTACAAAATTCTGTTCTTCAAGTAAATAACTTATAGAACAAAAGTAGGTATTTCAGAGTTTTCATTTTTAAACTATTAACAAAATGCAGATCTTTAAGTAAATAACTTATAGAACAAAAATAGTTATTTTAGGGTTTTCAATTTTAAACTATTAACAAAATTCTGATCTTCATGTATATAACTTATAGAACAGAAGTAGTTAATTTAGGGTTTTTAATTTTAAACTATTAACAAAATGTAGATCTTCAAGTAAATAACTTATAGAACAAAAGTAGTTATTTTAGGGTTTTCAATTTTAAACTATTAACAAAATTCTGATCTTCAAGTAAATTACTTAAAGAACTAAAGTATTACTTTGAAGATTTTGATTTTAAATTGTCTACATATTTCTGTTCTTTAAGTAAATAACTAAAAGAACAATAGTAGTTAGATTATAGCTTTAATTTTAAACTATTAACAAAATGCAAATCTTCAAGTAAATAACTTATAGAACAAAAGTAGTTATTTTAGGGTTTTCAATTTTAAACTACAAAATTCTGATCTTCATGTAAATAACTTATAGAACAGAAGTAGTTAATTTAGAGTTTTTAATTTTAAACTATTAACAAAATGCAGATCTTCAAGTAAATAACTTATAGAACAAAAGTAGTTATTTTAGGGTTTTCAATTTTAAACTATTAACAACATTCTGATCTTCAAGTAAATAACTTATAGAACAGAAGTAGTTAATTTAGAGTTTTTAATTTTAAACTATTAACAAAATGCAGATCTTCAAGTAAATAACTTATAGAACAAAAATAGTTATTTTAGGGTTTTCAATTTTAAACTATTAACAAAATTCTGATCTTCAAGTAAATAACTTATAGAACAGAAGTAGGTAATTTAGAGTTTTTAATTTTAAACTATTAACAAAATGCAGATCTTCAAGTAAATAACTTATAGAACAAAAGTAGTTATTTTAGGGTTTTCAATTTTAAACTATTAACAAAATTCTTATCTTCAAGTAAATAACTTATAGAACAGAAGTTGTTAATTTAGAGTTTTTAATTTTAAACTATTAACAAAATCCAGATCTTCAATTAAATAACTTATAGAACAAACGTAGTCATTTTAGTATTTTCAATTTTGAACTATTAACAAAATTCTGATCTTCAAGTAAATAACTTATAGAACAAAAGTAGTTATTTTAGAGTTTTTAATTTTAAACTACTAACAAAATCCAGATCTTCAATTAAATAACTAATAGAACAAAAGTAGTTAGATTATAGCTTTAATTTTAAACTATTAACAAAATGCAGATCTTCAAGTAAATAACTTATAGAACAAAAGTAGTTATTTTAGGGTTTTCAATTTGAAACTATTAGCAAAATTCTGATCTTCAAGTAAATAACTTAAAGAACTAAAGTATTAGTTAGAAGATTTTGATTTTACATTGCTACAAAATTCTGTTCTTCAAGTAAATAACTTATAGAACAAAAGTAGTTATTTTAGGGTTTTTAATTTTAAACTATTAACAAAATACTGATCTTCAAGTAATTAACTTATAGAACAAAAGTAGTTATTTTAGGGTTTTCAATTTTAAACTATTATAAAATTCTGATCTTCAAGTAAATAACTTAAAGAACTAAAGTATTAGTTAGAAGATTTTGACTTTACATTGCTATAAAATTCTGTTCTTCAAGTAAATAACTTATAGAACAAAAGTAGTTATTTTAGGGTTTTCAATTTTAAACTATTAACAAAATTCTGATCTTCAAGTAAATAACTTAAGGAACTAAAGTATTAGTTAGAAGATTTTGATTTTAAGTTGCTACAAAATTCTGTTCTTCAAGTAAATAACTTATAGAAAAAAGTAGTTATTTCAGAGTTTTCAATTTTAAACTATTAACAAAATTCTGATCTTCAAGTAAATAACTTATAGAACAGAAGTAGTTAATTTAGAGTTTTTAATTTTAAACTACTAACAAAATGCAGATCTTCAAGTAAATAACTTATAGAACAAAATTAGTTATTTTAGGGTTTTCAATTTTAAACTATTATAAAATTCTGATCTTCAAGTAAATAACTTAAAGAACTAAAGTATTAGTTAGAAGATTTTGACTTTACATTGCTACAAAATTCTGTTCTTCAAGTAAATAACTTATAGAACACAAGTAGTTATTTTAGGGTTTTCAATTTTAAATTATTAACAAAATTCTAATCTTCAAGTAAATAACTTAAGGAACTAAAGTATTAGTTAGAAGATTTTGATTTTAAATTGCTACAAAATTCTGTTCTACAAGTAAATAACTTATAGAACAAAAGTAGTTATTTTAGAGTTTTCAATTTTAAACTATTAACAATATTCTGATCTTCAAGTTAATAACTTATAGAACAAAAGTAGTTATTTTAGGGTTTTCAATTTTAAACTATTAACAAAATTCTGATCTTCAAGTAAATAACTTAAGGAACTAAACTATTAGTTAGAAGATTTTGATTTTAAATTGCTACAAAATTCTGTTCTACAAGTAAATAACTTATAGAACAAAAGTTGTTATTTTAGGGTTTTCAATTTTAAACTATTAACAAAATACTGATCTTCATGTAAATAACTTATAGAACAAAAGTAGTTATTTTAGGGTTTTCAATTTTAAACTATTAACAAAATACTGATCTTCAAGTAAATAACTTATAGAACAGAAGTAGTTAATTTAGAGTTTTTAATTTTAAACTATTAACAAAATGCAGATCTTCAAGTAAATAACTTATAGAACAAAAGTAGTTATTTTAGGGTTTTCAATTTTAAACTATTAACAAAATACTGATCTTCATATACTTAACTTATAGAACAGAAGTAGGTAATTTAGAGTTTTTAATTTTAAACTATTAACAAAATGCAGATCTTCAAGTAAATAACTTATAGAACAAGAGTAGTTATTTTAGGGTTTTCAATTTTAAACTATTAGCAAAATTCTGATCTTCAAGTAAATAACTTAAAGAACTAAAGTATTAGTTAGAAGATTTTGATTTTACATTGCTACAAAATTCTGATCTTCAAGTAAATAACTTAAAGAACTAAAGTATTAGTTAGAAGATTTTGATATTAAATTGCTACAAAATTCTGTTCTACAAGTAAATAACTTATAGAGCAAAAGTAGTTATTTTAGGGTTTTCAATTTTAAACTATTAACAAAATGCAGATCTTCAAGTAAATAACTTATAGAACAAAAGTAGTTATTTTAGGGTTTTCAATTTTAAACTATTAACAAAATTCTGATCTTCAAGTAAATAACTTAAGGAACTCAAGTATTAGTTAGAAGATTTTGATTTTAAATTGCTACAAAATTCTGTTCTACAAGTAAATAACTTATAACACAAAAGTAGTTATTTTAAAGTTTTCAATTTTAAACTATTAACAATATTCTGATCTTCAAGTAAATAACTTATAGAACAGAAGTAGTTATTTTAGGGTTTTCAATTTTAAACTATTAACAAAATACTGATCTTCATGTAAATAACTTATAGAACAGAAGTAGTTAATTTAGAGTTTTTAATTTTAAACTAATAACAAAATGCAGATCTTCAAGTAAATAACTTATAGAACAAAAGTAGTTATTTTAGGGTTTTCAATTTTAAACTATTAGCAAAATTCTGATCTTCAAGTAAATAACTTAAAGAACTAAAGTATTAGTTAGAAGATTTTGATTTTAAATTGCTACAAAATTCTGTTCTTCAAGTAAATAACTTATAGAACAGAAGTAGTTAATTTAGAGTTTTTAATTTTAAACTATTAACAAAATGCAGATCTTCAAGTAAATAACTTATAGAACAAAAGTAGTTATTTTAGGGTTTTCAATTTTAAACTATTAACAAAATACTGATCTTCATATACTTAACTTATAGAACAGAAGTAGTTAATTTAGAGTTTTTAATTTTAAACTATTAACAAAATACTGATCTTCATATACTTAACTTAATTCTGTTCTTCAAGTAAATAACTTATAGAACAAAAGTAGTTATTTTAGGGTTATCAATTTTAAACTATTAACAAAATACTGATCTTCATGTAAATAACTTATAGAACAGAAGTAGTTAATTTAGAATTTTTAATTTTAAACTATTAACAAAATTCTGATCTTCAAGTAAATAACTTAAGGAACTAAAGTATTAGTTAGAAGATTTTTATTTTAAATTGCTACAAAATTCTGTTCTACAAGTAAATAACTTATAGAACAATAGTAGTTATTTTAGATTTTTCAATTTTAAACTATTAACAATATTCTGATCTTCAAGTAAATAACTTATAGAACAGAAGTAGTTATTTTAGGGTTTTCAATTTTAAACTATTAACAAAATACTGATCTTCATGTAAATAACTTATAGAACAGAAGTAGTTAATTTAGAGTTTTTAATTTTAAACTATTAACAAATTGCAGATCTTCAAGTAAATAACTTATAGAACAAAAGTAGTTATTTTAGGGTTTTCAATTTTAAACTATTAGCAAAATTCTGATCTTCAAGTAAATAACTTAAAGAACTAAAGTATTAGTTAGAAGATTTTGATTTTAAATTGCTACAAAATTCTGTTCTTCAAGTAAATAACTTATAGAACAGAAGTAGTTAATTTAGAGTTTTTAATTTTAAACTATTAACAAAATGCAGATCTTCAAGTAAATAACTTATAGAACAAAAGTAGTTATTTTAGGGTTTTCAATTTTAAACTATTAACAAAATACTGATTTTCATATAGTTAACTTAATTCTGTTCTTCAAGTTAATAACTTATAGAACAAAAGTAGTTATTTTAGGGTTATCAATTTTAAACTATTAACAAAATACTGATCTTCATGTAAATAACTTATAGAACAGAAGTAGTTAATTTAGAATTTTTAATTTTAAACTATTAACAAAATGCAGATCTTCAAGTAAATAACTTATAGAACAAAAGTAGTTATTTTAGGGTTTTCAATTTTAAACTATTATAAAATTCTGATCTTCAAGTAAATAACTTAAAGAACTAAAGTATTAGTTAGAAGATTTTGACTTTACATTGCTACAAAATTCTGTTCTTCAAGTAAATAACTTATAGAACAAAAGTAGTTATTTTAGGGTTTTCAATTTTAAACTATTAACAAATTACTGATCTTCAAGTAAATAACTTAAGGAACTCAAGTATTAGTTAGAAGATTTTGATTTTAAATTGCTACAAAATTCTGTTCTACAAGTAAATAACTTATAACACAAAAGTAGTTATTTTAGGGTTTTTTTAACTTATAGAACAGAAGTAGTTAATTTAGAGTTTTTAATTTTAAACTAATAACAAAATGCAGATCTTCAAGTAAATAACTTATAGAACAAAAGTAGTTATTTTAGGGTTTTCAATTTTAAACTATTAGCAAAATTCTGATCTTCAAGTAAATAACTTAAAGAACTAAAGTATTAGTTAGAAGATTTTGATTTTAAATTGCTACAAAATTCTGTTCTTCAAGTAAATAAATAAGTAAATAATAACAGAAGTAGTTAATTTAGAGTTTTTAATTTTAAACTATTAACAAAATGCAGATCTTCAAGTAAATAACTTATAGAACAAAAGTAGTTATTTTAGGGTTTTCAATTTTAAACTATTAACAAAATACTGATCTTCATATACTTAACTTATAGAACAGAAGTAGTTAATTTAGAGTTTTTAATTTTAAACTATTAACAAAATGTAGATCTTCAAGTAAATAACTTATAGAACAAAAGTAGTTATTTTAGGGTTTTCAATTTTAAACTATTAACTACATTCTGATCTTCAAGTAAATAACTTAAGGAACTAAAGTATTAGTTAGAAGATTTTGATATTAAATTGCTACAAAATTCTGTTCTACAAGTAAATAACTTATAGAACAAAAGTAGTTATTTTAGGGTTTTCAATTTTAAACTATTAACAAAATACTGATCTTCATGTAAATAACTTATAGAACAAAAGTAGTTATTTTAGGGTTTGCAATTTTAAACTATTAACAAAATACTGATCTTCAAGTAAATAACTTATAGAACAGAAGTAGTTAATTTAGAGTTTTTAATTTTAAACTATTAACAACATGCAGATCTTCAAGTAAATAACTTATAGAACAAAAGTAGTTATTTTAGGGTTTTCAATTTTAAACTATTAACAAAATACTGATCTTCATATACTTAACTTATAGAACAGAAGTAGTTAATTTAGAGTTTTTAATTTTAAACTATTAACAAAATGCAGATCTTCAAGTAAATAACTTATAGAACAAAAGTAGTTATTTTAGGGTTTTCAATTTTAAACTATTAGCAAAATTCTGATCTTCAAGTAAATAACTTAAAGAACTAAAGTATTAGTTAGAAGATTTTGATTTTACATTGCTACAAAATTCTGTTCTTCAAGTAAATAACTTATAGAACAAAAGTAGTTATTTTAGGGTTTTCAATTTTAAACTATTAACAAAATACTGATCTTCATGTAAATAACTTATAGAACAGAAGTAGTTAATTTAGAGTTTTTAATTTTAAACTATTAACAAAATGCAGATCTTCAAGTAAATAACTTATAGAACAAAAGTAGTTATTTTAGGGTTTTCAATTTTAAACTATTAGCAAAATTCTGATCTTCAAGTAAATAACTTAAAGAACTAAAGTATTAGTTAGAAGATTTTGATTTTACATTGCTACAAAATTCTGTTCTTCAAGTAAATAACTTATAGAACAGAAGTAGTAAATTTAGAGTTTTTAATTTTAAACTATTAACAAAATGCAGATCTTCAAGTAAATAACTTATAGAACAAACGTAGTTATTTTAGGGTTTTCAATTTTAAACTATTAACAAAATACTGATCTTCATGTAAATAACTTATAGAACAGAAGTAGTTAATTTAGAGTTTTTAATTTTAAACTATTAACAAATTGCAGATCTTCAAGTAAATAACTTATAGAACAAAAGTAGTTATTTTAGGGTTTTCAATTTTAAACTATTAGCAAAATTCTGATCTTCAAGTAAATAACTTAAAGAACTAAAGTATTAGTTAGAAGATTTTGATTTTAAATTGCTACAAAACTCTGTTCTTCAAGTAAATAACTTATAGAACAGAAGTAGTTAATTTAGAGTTTTTAATTTTAAACTATTAACAAAATGCAGATCTTCAAGTAAATAACTTATAGAACAAAAGTAGTTATTTTAGGGTTTTCAATTTTAAACTATTAACAAAATACTGATCTTCATATACTTAACTTAATTCTGTTCTTCAAGTAAATAACTTATAGAACAAAAGTAGTTATTTTAGGGTTATCAATTTTAAACTATTAACAAAATACTGATCTTCATGTAAATAACTTATAGAACAGAAGTAGTTAATTTAGAATTTTTAATTTTAAACTATTAACAAAATTCTGATCTTCAAGTAAATAACTTAAGGAACTAAAGTATTAGTTAGAAGATTTTGATTTTAAATTGCTACAAAATTCTGTTCTACAAGTAAATAACTTATAGAACAATAGTAGTTATTTTAGAGTTTTCAATTTTAAACTATTAACAATATTCTGATCTTCAAGTAAATAACTTATAGAACAGAAGTAGTTATTTTAGGGTTTTCAATTTTAAACTATTAACAAAATACTGATCTTCATGTAAATAACTTATAGAACAGAAGTAGTTAATTTAGAGTTTTTAATTTTAAACTATTAACAAATTGCAGATCTTCAAGTAAATAACTTATAGAACAAAAGTAGTTATTTTAGGGTTTTCAATTTTAAACTATTAGCAAAATTCTGATCTTCAAGTAAATAACTTAAAGAACTAAAGTATTAGTTAGAAGATTTTGATTTTAAATTGCTACAAAATTCTGTTCTTCAAGTAAATAACTTATAGAACAGAAGTAGTTAATTTAGAGTTTTTAATTTTAAACTATTAACAAAATGCAGATCTTCAAGTAAATAACTTATAGAACAAAAGTAGTTATTTTAGGGTTTTCAATTTTAAACTATTAACAAAATACTGATTTTCATATAGTTAACTTAATTCTGTTCTTCAAGTAAATAACTTATAGAACAAAAGTAGTTATTTTAGGGTTATCAATTTTAAACTATTAACAAAATACTGATCTTCATGTAAATAACTTATAGAACAGAAGTAGTTAATTTAGAATTTTTAATTTTAAACTATTAACAAAATGCAGATCTTCAAGTAAATAACTTATAGAACAAAAGTAGTTATTTTAGGGTTTTCAATTTTAAACTATTAACAAAATACTGATTTTCATATAGTTAACTTAATTCTGTTCTTCAAGTAAATAACTTATAGAACAAAAGTAGTTATTTTAGGGTTTTCAATTTTAAACTATTAACAAAATACTGATTTTCATATAGTTAACTTAATTCTGTTCTTCAAGTAAATAACTTATAGAACAAAAGTAGTTATTTTAGGGTTATCAATTTTAAACTATTAACAAAATACTGATCTTCATGTAAATAACTTATAGAACAGAAGTAGTTAATTTAGAGTTTTTAATTTTAAACTATTAGCAAAATGCAGATCTTCAAGTAAATAACTTATAGAACAAAAGTAGTTATTTTAGGGTTTTCAATTTTAAACTATTAACAAAATACTGATCTTCATATACTTAACTTATAGAACAGAAGTAGTTAATTTAGAGTTTTTAATTTTAAACTATTAACAATATTCTGATCTTCAAGTAAATAACTTATAGAACAAAAGTAGTTATTTTAGGGTTTTCAATTTTAAACTATTAACAAAATACTGATCTTCATATACTTAACTTATAGAACAGAAGTAGTTAATTTAGAGTTTTTAATTTTAAACTATTAACAAAATGCAGATCTTCAAGTAAATAACTTATAGAACAAAAGTAGTTATTTTAGGGTTTTCAATTTTAAACTATTAGCAAAATTCTGATCTTCCAGTAAATAACTTAAAGAACTAAAGTATTAGTTAGAAGATTTTGATTTTACATTGCTACAAAATTCTGTTCTTCAAGTAAATAACTTATAGAACAAAAGTAGTTATTTTAGGGTTTTCAATTTTAAGCTATTAACAAAATAATGATCTTCATGTAAATAACTTATAGAACAGAAGTAGTTAATTTAGAGTTTTTAATTTTAAACTATTAACAAAATGCAGATCTTCAAGTAAATAACTTATAGAACAAAAGTAGTTATTTTAGGGTTTTCAATTTTAAACTATTAGCAAAATTCTGATCTTCAAGTAAATAACTTAAAGAACTAAAGTATTAGATAGAAGATTTTGATTTTACATTGCTACAAAATTCTGTTCTTCAAGTAAATAACTTATAGAACAGAAGTAGTAAATTTAGAGTTTTTAATTTTAAACTATTAACAAAATGCAGATCTTCAAGTAAATAACTTATAGAACAAAAGTAGTTATTTTAGGGTTTTCAATTTTAAACTATTAACAAAATACTGATCTTCATATACTTAACTTATAGAACAGAAGTAGTTAATTTAAAGTTTTTAATTTTAAACTATTAACAAAATTAAGATCTTCAAGTAAATAACTTATAGAACAAAAGTAGTTATTTTAGGGTTTTCAATTTTAAACTATTAGCAAAATTCTGATCTTCCAGGAAATAACTTAAAGAACTAAAGTATTAGTTAGAAGATTTTGATTTTACATTGCTACAAAATTCTGTTCTTCAAGTAAATAACTTATAGAACAAAAGTAGCTATTTTAGGGTTTTCAATTTTAAGCTATTAACAAAATACTGATCTTCATGTAAATAACTTATAGAACAGAAGTAGTTAATTTAGAGTTTTTAATTTTAAACTATTAACAAAATGCAGATCTTCAAGTAAATAACTTATAGAACAAAAGTAGTTATTTTAGGGTTTTCAATTTTAAACTATTAGCAAAATTCTGATCTTCAAGTAAATAACTTAAAGAACTAAAGTATTAGTTAGAAGATTTTGATTTTACATTGCTACAAAATTCTGTTCTTCAAGTAAATAACTTATAGAACAGAAGTAGTAAATTTAGAGTTTTTAATTTTAAACTATTAACAAAATGCAGATCTTCAAGTAAATAACTTATAGAACAAAAGTAGTTATTTTAGGGTTTTCAATTTTAAACTATTAACAAAATACTGATCTTCATATACTTAACTTATAGAACAGAAGTAGTTAATTTAGAGTTTTTAATTTTAAACTATTAACAATATTCTGATCTTTAAGTAAATAACTTATAGAACAAAAGTAGTTATTTTAGGGTTTTTAATTTTAAACTATTAACAAAATACTGATCTTCATATACTTAACTTATAGAACAGAAGTAGTTAATTTAGAGTTTTTAATTTTAAACTATTAACAAAATGCAGATCTTCAAGTAAATAACTTATAGAACAAAAGTAGTTATTTTAGGGTTTTCAATTTTAAACTATTAGCAAAATTCTGATCTTCAAGTAAATAACTTAAAGAACTAAAGTATTAGTTAGAAGATTTTGATTTTACATTGCTACAAAATTCTGTTCTTCAAGTAAATAACTAATAGAACAAAAGTAGTTATTTTAGGGTTTTCAATTTTAAACTATTAACAAAATACTGATCTTCATGTAAATAACTTATAGAACAGAAGTAGTTAATTTAGAGTTTTTAATTTTAAACTATTACCAAAATTCAGATCTTCAAGTAAATAACTTATAGAACAAAAGTAGTTATTTTAGGGTTTTCAATTTTAAACTATTAAAAAAATTCTGATCTTCAAGTAAATAACTTAAGGAACTAAAGTATTAGTTAGAAGATTTTGATTTTAAATTGCTACAAAATTCTGTTCTACAAGTAAATAACTTATAGAACAAAAGTAGTTATTTTAGAGTTTTTAATTTTAAACTATTAACAATATTCTGATCTTCAAGTAAATAACTTATAGAACAGAAGTAGTTATTTTAGGGTTTTCAATTTTAAACTATTAACAAAATACTGATCTTCATGTAAATAACTTATAGAACAGAAGTAGTTAATTTAGAGTTTTTAATTTTAAACTATTAACGAAATGCAGATCTTCAAGTAAATAACTTATAGAACAAAAGTAGTTATTTTAGGGTTTTCAATTTTAAACTATTAGCAAAATTCTGATCTTCAAGTAAATAACTTAAAGAACTAAAGTATTAGTTAGAAGATTTTGATTATACATTGCTACAAAATTCTGTTCTTCAAGTAAATAACTTATAGAACAGAAGTAGTAAATTTAGAGTTTTTAATTTTAAACTATTAACAAAATGCAGATCTTCAAGTAAATAACTTATAGAACAAAAGTAGTTATTTTAGGGTTTTCAATTTTAAACTATTAACAAAATACTGATCTTCATATACTTAACTTATAGAACAGAAGTAGTTAATTTAGAGTTTTTAATTTTAAACTATTAACAAAATGCAGATCTTCAAGTAAATAACTTATAGAACAAAAGTAGTTATTTTAGGGTTTTCAATTTTAAACTATTAACAAAATTCTGATCTTCAAGTAAATCACTTAAGGAACTAAAGTATTAGTTAGAAGATTTTGATTTTAAATTGCTACAAAATTCTGTTCTACAAGTAAATAACTTATAGAACAAAAGTAGTTATTTTAGAGTTTTCAATTTTAAACTATTAACAATATTCTGATCTTCAAGTAAATAACTTATAGAACAGAAGTAGTTATTTTAGGGTTTTCAATTTTAAACTATTAACAAAATGCAGATCTTCAAGTAAATAACTTATAGAAAAAAGTAGTTATTATAGGGTTTTCAATTTTAAACTATTAGCAAAATTCTGATCTTCAAGTAAATAACTTATAGAACAGAAGTAGTTAATTTAGAGTTTTTAATTTTAAACTATTAACAAAATGCAGATCTTCAAGTAAATAACTTATAGAACAAAAGTAGTTATTTTAGGGTTTTCAATTTTAAACTATTAACAAAATACTGATCTTCATGTAAATAACTTATTGAACAGAAATAGTTAATTTAGAGTTTTTAATTTTAAACTATTAACAAAATGCAGATCTTCAAGTAAATAACTTATAGAACAAAAGTAGTTATTTTAGGGTTTTTAATTTTAAACTATTAACAAAATTCTGTTCTTCAAGTAAATAACTTATAGAACAAAAGTAGTTATTTTAGAGTTTTCAATTTTAAACTATTAACAAAATTCTGATCTTCAAGTAAATAACTTATAGAACAGAAGTAGTTAATTTAGAGTTTTTAATTTTCAACTACTAACAAAATGCAGATCTTCAAGCAAATAACTTATAGAACAAAATTAGTTATTTTAGGGTTTTCAATTTTAAACTATTATAAAATTCTGATCTTCAAGTAAATAACTTAAAGAACTAAAGTATTAGTTAGAAGATTTTGACTTTACATTGCTACAAAATTCTGTTCTTCAAGTAAATAACCTATAGAACAAAAGTAGTTATTTTAGGGTTTTCAATTTTAAACTATTAACAAAATTCTGATCTTCAAGTAAATAACTTAAAGAACTAAAGTATTAGTTAGAAGATTTTGATTTTACATTGCTACAAAATTCTGTTCTTCAAGTAAATAACTTATAGAACAAAAGTAGTTATTTTAGAGTTTTCAATTTTAAACTATTAACAATATTCTGATCTTCAAGTAAATAACTTATAGAACAGAAGTAGTTAATTTAGAGTTTTTAATTTTAAACTATTAAGAAAATGCAGATCTTCAAGTAAATAACTTATAGAACAAAAGTAGTTAATTTAGAGTTTTTAATTTTAAACTATTAACAAAATTCTGTTCTTCAAGTAAATAACTTAAGGAACTAAAGTATTAGTTAGAAGATTTTGATTTTAAATTGCTACAAAATTCTGTTCTACAAGTAAATAACATATAGAACTAAAGTAGTTATTTTAGAGTTTTCAATTTTAAACTATTAACAATATTCTGATCTTCAAGTAAATAACTTATAGAACAAAAGTAGTTATTTTAGGGTTTTTAATTTTAAACTATTAACAAAATTCTGATCTTCAAGTAAATAACTTAAGGAACTAAAGTATTAGTTAGAAGATTTTGATTTTAAATTGCTACAAAATTCTGTTCTACAAGTAAATAACTTTTAGAACTAAAGTAGTTATTTTAGAGTTTTCAATTTTAAACTATTAACAATATTCTGATCCTCAAGTAAATAACTTATAGAACAAAAGTAGTTATTTTAGGGTTTTCAATTTTAAACTATTAACAAAATTCTGATCTTCAAGTAAATAACTTAAGGAACTAAAGTATTAGTTAGAAGATTTTGATTTTAAATTGCTACAAAATTCTGTTCTTCAAGTAAATAACTTATAGAACTAAAATAGTTATTTTAGAGTTTTCAATTTTAAACTATTAACAATATTCTGATCTTCAAGTAAATAACTTATAGAACAAAAGTAGTTATTTTAGGGTTTTCAATTTTAAACTATTAACGTCATTCTGATCTTCAAGTAAATAACTTATAGAACAGAAGTAGTTAATTTAGAGTTTTTAATGTTAAACTATTAACAAAATGCAAATCTTCAAGTAAATAACTTATAGAACAAAAGTAGTTATTTTAGGGTTTTCAATTTTAAACTATTAACAAAATTCTGATCTTCAAGTGAATAACTTATAGAACAAAAGTAGTTATTTTAGGGTTTTCAATTTTACACTATTAACAAAATACTGATCTTCATGTAAATAACTTATAGAACAAAAGTAGTTATTTTAGGGTTTTCAATTTTAAACTATTAACAAAACACTGATCTTCAAGTAAATAACTTATAGAACAGAAGTAGTTAATTTAGAGTTTTTAATTTTAAACTATTAACAAAATGCAGATCTTCAAGTAAATAACTTATAGAACAAAAGTAGTTATTTTAGGGTTTTCAATTTTACACTGTTAACAAAATACTGATCTTCATATACTTAACTTATAGAACAGAAGTAGTTAATTTAGAGTTTTTAATTTTAAACTATTAACAAAATGCAGATCTTCAAGTAAATAACTTATAGAACAAAAGTAGTTATTTTAGGGTTTTCAATTTTAAACTATTAGCAAAATTCTGATCTTCAAGTAAATAACTTAAAGAACTAAAGTATTAGTTAGAAAATTTTGATTTTACATTGCTACAAAATTCTGTTCTTCAAGTAAATAACTTATAGAACAAAAGTAGTTATTTTAGGGTTTTCAATTTTAAACTATTAACAAAATACTGATCTTCATGTAAATAACTTATAGAACAGAAGTAGTTAATTTAGAGTTTTTAATTTTAAACTATTAACAAAATGCAGATCTTCAAGTAAATAACTTATAGAACAAAAGTAGTTATTTTAGGGTTTTCAATTTTAAACTATTAAAAAAATTCTGATCTTCAAGTAAATAACTTAAGGAACTAAAGTATTAGTTAGAAGATTTTGATTTTAAATTGCTACAAAATTCTGTTCTACAAGTAAATAACTTATAGAACAAAAGTAGTTATTTTAGAGTTTTCAATTTTAAACTATTAACAATATTCTGATCTTCAAGTAAATTACTTATAGAACAGAAGTAGTTATTTTAGGGTTTTCAAATTTAACTATTAACAAAATACTGATCTTCATGTAAATAACTTATAGAACAAAAGTAGTTATTTTAGGGTTTTCAATTTTAAACTATTAACAAAATACTGATCTTCAAGTAAATAACTTATAGAACAGAAGTAGTTAATTTAGGGTTTTCAATTTTAAACTATTAACAAAATACTGATCTTCAAGTAAATAACTTATAGAACAGAAGTAGTTAATTTAGAGTTTTTAATTTTAAACTATTAACAAAATGCAGATCTTCAAGTAAATAACTTATAGAACAAAAGTAGTTATATTAGGGTTTTCAATTTTAAACTATTAACAAAATACTGATCTTCATATACTTAACTTATAGAACAGAAGTAGTTAATTTAGAGTTTTTAATTTTAAACTATTAACAAAATGCAGATCTTCAAGTAAATAACTTATAGAACAAAAGTAGTTATTTTAGGGTTTTCAATTTTAAACTATTAGCAAAATTCTGATCTTCAAGTAAATAACTTAAAGAACTAAAGTATTAGTTAGAAGATTTTGATTTTACATTGCTACAAACTTCTGTTCTTCAAGTAAATAACTTATAGAACAAAAGTAGTTATTTTAGGGTTTTCAATTTTAAACTATTAACAAAATACTGATCTTCATGTAAATAACTTATAGAACAGAAGTAGTTAATTTAGAGTTTTTAATTTTAAACTATTAAAAAAATTCTGATCTTCAAGTAAATAACTTAAGGAACTAATGTATTAGTTAGAAGATTTTGATTTTAAATTGCTACAAAATTCTGTTCTACAAGTAAATAACTTATAGAACAAAAGTAGTTATTTTAGAGTTTTCAATTTTAAACTATTAACAATATTCTGATCTTCAAGTAAATTACTTATAGAACAGAAGTAGTTATTTTAGGGTTTTCAATTTTAAACTATTAACAAAATACTGATCTTCATGTAAATAACTTATAGAACAAAAGTAGTTATTTTAGGGTTTTCAATTTTAAACTATTAACAAAATACTGATCTTCAAGTAAATAACTTATAGAACAGAAGTAGTTAATTTAGAGTTTTTAATTTTAAACTATTAACAAAATGCAGATCTTCAAGTAAATAACTTATAGAACAAAAGTAGTTATTTTAGGGTTTTCAATTTTAAACTATTAACAAAATACTGATCTTCATATACTTAACTTATAGAACAGAAGTAGTTAATTTAGAGTTTTTAATTTTAAACTATTAACAAAATGCAGATATTCAAGTAAATAACTTATAGAACAAAAGTAGTTATTTTAGGGTTTTCAATTTTAAACTATTAGCAAAATTCTGATCTTCAAGTAAATAACTTAAAGAACTAAAGTATTAGTTAGAAGATTTTGATTTTACATTGCTACAAAATTCTGTTCTTCAAGTAAATAACTTATAGAACAAAAGTAGTTATTTTAGGGTTTTCAATTTTAAACTATTAACAAAATACTGATCTTCATGTAAATAACTTATAGAACAGAAGTAGTTAATTTAGAGTTTTTAATTTTAAACTATTAACAAAATGCAGATCTTCAAGTAAATAACTTATAGAACAAAAGTAGTTATTTTAGGGTTTTCAAATTTAAACTATTAGCAAAATTCTGATCTTCCAGTAAATAACTTAGAGAACTAAAGTATTAGTTAGAAGATTTTGATTTTACATTGCTACAAAATTCTGTTCTTCAAGTAAATAACTTATAGAACAAAAGTAGTTATTTTAGGGTTTTCAATTTTAAGCTATTAACAAAATACTGATCTTCATGTAAATAACTTATAGAACAGAAGTAGTTAATTTAGAGTTTTTAATTTTAAACTATTAACAAAATGCAGATCTTCAAGTAAATAACTTATAGAACAAAAGTAGTTATTTTAGGGTTTTCAATTTTAAACTATTAGCAAAATTCTGATCTTCAAGTAAATAACTTAAAGAACTAAAGTATTAGTTAGAAGATTTTGATTTTACATTGCTACAAAATTCTGTTCTTCAAGTAAATAACTTATAGAACAGAAGTAGTAAATTTAGAGTTTTTAATTTTAAACTATTAACAAAATGCAGATCTTCAAGTAAATAACTTATAGAACAGAAGTAGTTAATTTAGAGTTTTTAATTTTAAACTATTAACAAAATGCAGATCTTCAAGTAAATAACTTATAGAACAAAAGTAGTTATTTTAGGGTTTTCAATTTTAAACTATTATAAAATTCTGATCTTCAAGTAAATAACTTAAAGAACTAAAGTATTAGTTAGAAGATTTTGATTTTACATTGCTACAAAATTCTGTTCTTCAAGTAAATAACTTATAGAACAAAAGTAGTTATTTTAGGGTTTTCAATTTTAAACTATTAACAAAATACTGATCTTCATGTAAATAACTTATAGAACAGAAGTAGTTAATTTAGAGTTTTTAATTTTAAACTATTAACAAAATGCAGATCTTCAAGTAAATAACTTATAGAACAAAAGTAGTTATTTTAGGGTTTTCAATTTTAAACTATTAAAAAAATTCTGATCTTCAAGTAAATAACTTAAGGAACTAAAGTATTAGTTAGAAGATTTTGATTTTAAATTGCTACAAAATTCTGTTCTACAAGTAAATAACTTATAGAACAAAAGTAGTTATTTTAGAGTTTTCAATTTTAAACTATTAACAATATTCTGATCTTCAAGTAAATTACTTATAGAACAGAAGTAGTTATTTTAGGGTTTTCAATTTTAAACTATTAACAAAATACTGATCTTCATGTAAATAACTTATAGAACAAAAGTAGTTATTTTAGGGTTTTCAATTTTAAACTATTAACAAAATACTGATCTTCAAGTAAATAACTTATAGAACAGAAGTAGTTAATTTAGGGTTTTCAATTTTAAACTATTAACAAAATACTGATCGTCAAGTAAATAACTTATAGAACAGAAGTAGTTATTTTAGGGTTTTCAATTTTAAACTATTAACAAAATACTGATCTTCATGTAAATAACTTATAGAACAAAAGTAGTTATTTTAGGGTTTTCAATTTTAAACTATTAACAAAATACTGATCTTCATGTAAATAACTTATAGAACAAAAGTAGTTATTTTAGGGTTTTCAATTATAAACTATTAACAAAATACTGATCTTCAAGTAAATAACTTATAGAACAGAAGTAATTAATTTAGGGTTTTCAATTTTAAACTATTAACAAAATACTGATCTTCAAGTAAATAACTTATAGAACAGAAGTAGTTAATTTAGAGTTTTTAATTTTAAACTATTAACAAAATGCAGATCTTCAAGTAAATAACTTATAGAACAGAAGTAGTTATTTTAGGGTTTTCAATTTTAAACTATTAACAAAATACTGATCTTCATGTAAATAACTTATAGAACAGAAGTAGTTAATTTAGAGTTTTTAATTTTAAACTATTAACGAAATGCAGATCTTCAAGTAAATAACTTATAGAACAAAAGTAGTTATTTTAGGGTTTTCAATTTTAAACTATTAGCAAAATTCTGATCTTCAAGTAAATAACTTAAAGAACTAAAGTATTAGTTAGAAGATTTTGATTTTACATTGCTACAAAATTCTGTTCTTCAAGTAAATAACTAATAGAACAAAAGTAGTTATTTTAGGGTTTTCAATTTTAAACTATTAACAAAATACTGATCTTCATGTAAATAACTTATAGAACAGAAGTAGTTAATTTAGAGTTTTTAATTTTAAACTATTACCAAAATTCAGATCTTCAAGTAAATAACTTATAGAACAAAAGTAGTTATTTTAGGGTTTTCAATTTTAAACTATTAAAAAAATTCTGATCTTCAAGTAAATAACTTAAGGAACTAAAGTATTAGTTAGAAGATTTTGATTTTAAATTGCTACAAAATTCTGTTCTACAAGTAAATAACTTATAGAACAAAAGTAGTTATTTTAGAGTTTTTAATTTTAAACTATTAACAATATTCTGATCTTCAAGTAAATAACTTATAGAACAGAAGTAGTTATTTTAGGGTTTTCAATTTTAAACTATTAACAAAATACTGATCTTCATGTAAATAACTTATAGAACAGAAGTAGTTAATTTAGAGTTTTTAATTTTAAACTATTAACGAAATGCAGATCTTCAAGTAAATAACTTATAGAACAAAAGTAGTTATTTTAGGGTTTTCAATTTTAAACTATTAGCAAAATTCTGATCTTCAAGTAAATAACTTAAAGAACTAAAGTATTAGTTAGAAGATTTTGATTATACATTGCTACAAAATTCTGTTCTTCAAGTAAATAACTTATAGAACAGAAGTAGTAAATTTAGAGTTTTTAATTTTAAACTATTAACAAAATGCAGATCTTCAAGTAAATAACTTATAGAACAAAAGTAGTTATTTTAGGGTTTTCAATTTTAAACTATTAACAAAATACTGATCTTCATATACTTAACTTATAGAACAGAAGTAGTTAATTTAGAGTTTTTAATTTTAAACTATTAACAAAATGCAGATCTTCAAGTAAATAACTTATAGAACAAAAGTAGTTATTTTAGGGTTTTCAATTTTAAACTATTAACAAAATTCTGATCTTCAAGTAAATCACTTAAGGAACTAAAGTATTAGTTAGAAGATTTTGATTTTAAATTGCTACAAAATTCTGTTCTACAAGTAAATAACTTATAGAACAAAAGTAGTTACTTTAGAGTTTTCAATTTTAAACTATTAACAATATTCTGATCTTCAAGTAAATAACTTATAGAACAAAAGTAGTTATTTTAGGGTTTTCAATTTTAAACTATTAAAAAAATTCTGATCTTCAAGTAAATAACTTAAGGAACTAAAGTATTAGTTAGAAGATTTTGATTTTAAATTGCTACAAAATTCTGTTCTACAAGTAAATAACTTATAGAACAAAAGTAGTTATTTTAGAGTTTTTAATTTTAAACTATTAACAATATTCTGATCTTCAAGTAAATAACTTATAGAACAGAAGTAGTTATTTTAGGGTTTTCAATTTTAAACTATTAACAAAATACTGATCTTCATGTAAATAACTTATAGAACAGAAGTAGTTAATTTAGAGTTTTTAATTTTAAACTATTAACGAAATGCAGATCTTCAAGTAAATAACTTATAGAACAAAAGTAGTTATTTTAGGGTTTTCAATTTTAAACTATTAACAAAATGCAGATCTTCAAGTAAATAACTTATAGAAAAAAGTAGTTATTATAGGGTTTTCAATTTTAAACTATTAGCAAAATTCTGATCTTCAAGTAAATAACTTATAGAACAGAAGTAGTTAATTTAGAGTTTTTAATTTTAAACTATTAACAAAATGCAGATCTTCAAGTAAATAACTTATAGAACAAAAGTAGTTATTTTAGGGTTTTCAATTTTAAACTATTAACAAAATACTGATCTTCATGTAAATAACTTATTGAACAGAAATAGTTAATTTAGAGTTTTTAATTTTAAACTATTAACAAAATGCAGATCTTCAAGTAAATAACTTATAGAACAAAAGTAGTTATTTTAGGGTTTTTAATTTTAAACTATTAACAAAATTCTGTTCTTCAAGTAAATAACTTATAGAACAAAAGTAGTTATTTTAGAGTTTTCAATTTTAAACTATTAACAAAATTCTGATCTTCAAGTAAATAACTTATAGAACAGAAGTAGTTAATTTAGAGTTTTTAATTTTCAACTACTAACAAAATGCAGATCTTCAAGCAAATAACTTATAGAACAAAATTAGTTATTTTAGGGTTTTCAATTTTAAACTATTATAAAATTCTGATCTTCAAGTAAATAACTTAAAGAACTAAAGTATTAGTTAGAAGATTTTGACTTTACATTGCTACAAAATTCTGTTCTTCAAGTAAATAACCTATAGAACAAAAGTAGTTATTTTAGGGTTTTCAATTTTAAACTATTAACAAAATTCTGATCTTCAAGTAAATAACTTAAAGAACTAAAGTATTAGTTAGAAGATTTTGATTTTACATTGCTACAAAATTCTGTTCTTCAAGTAAATAACTTATAGAACAAAAGTAGTTATTTTAGAGTTTTCAATTTTAAACTATTAACAATATTCTGATCTTCAAGTAAATAACTTATAGAACAGAAGTAGTTAATTTAGAGTTTTTAATTTTAAACTATTAAGAAAATGCAGATCTTCAAGTAAATAACTTATAGAACAAAAGTAGTTAATTTAGAGTTTTTAATTTTAAACTATTAACAAAATTCTGTTCTTCAAGTAAATAACTTAAGGAACTAAAGTATTAGTTAGAAGATTTTGATTTTAAATTGCTACAAAATTCTGTTCTACAAGTAAATAACATATAGAACTAAAGTAGTTATTTTAGAGTTTTCAATTTTAAACTATTAACAATATTCTGATCTTCAAGTAAATAACTTATAGAACAAAAGTAGTTATTTTAGGGTTTTTAATTTTAAACTATTAACAAAATTCTGATCTTCAAGTAAATAACTTAAGGAACTAAAGTATTAGTTAGAAGATTTTGATTTTAAATTGCTACAAAATTCTGTTCTACAAGTAAATAACTTTTAGAACTAAAGTAGTTATTTTAGAGTTTTCAATTTTAAACTATTAACAATATTCTGATCCTCAAGTAAATAACTTATAGAACAAAAGTAGTTATTTTAGGGTTTTCAATTTTAAACTATTAACAAAATTCTGATCTTCAAGTAAATAACTTAAGGAACTAAAGTATTAGTTAGAAGATTTTGATTTTAAATTGCTACAAAATTCTGTTCTTCAAGTAAATAACTTATAGAACTAAAATAGTTATTTTAGAGTTTTCAATTTTAAACTATTAACAATATTCTGATCTTCAAGTAAATAACTTATAGAACAAAAGTAGTTATTTTAGGGTTTTCAATTTTAAACTATTAACGTCATTCTGATCTTCAAGTAAATAACTTATAGAACAGGAGTAGTTAATTTAGAGTTTTTAATGTTAAACTATTAACAAAATGCAAATCTTCAAGTAAATAACTTATAGAACAAAAGTAGTTATTTTAGGGTTTTCAATTTTAAACTATTAACAAAATTCTGATCTTCAAGTGAATAACTTATAGAACAAAAGTAGTTATTTTAGGGTTTTCAATTTTACACTATTAACAAAATACTGATCTTCATGTAAATAACTTATAGAACAAAAGTAGTTATTTTAGGGTTTTCAATTTTAAACTATTAACAAAACACTGATCTTCAAGTAAATAACTTATAGAACAGAAGTAGTTAATTTAGAGTTTTTAATTTTAAACTATTAACAAAATGCAGATCTTCAAGTAAATAACTTATAGAACAAAAGTAGTTATTTTAGGGTTTTCAATTTTACACTGTTAACAAAATACTGATCTTCATATACTTAACTTATAGAACAGAAGTAGTTAATTTAGAGTTTTTAATTTTAAACTATTAACAAAATGCAGATCTTCAAGTAAATAACTTATAGAACAAAAGTAGTTATTTTAGGGTTTTCAATTTTAAACTATTAGCAAAATTCTGATCTTCAAGTAAATAACTTAAAGAACTAAAGTATTAGTTAGAAAATTTTGATTTTACATTGCTACAAAATTCTGTTCTTCAAGTAAATAACTTATAGAACAAAAGTAGTTATTTTAGGGTTTTCAATTTTAAACTATTAACAAAATACTGATCTTCATGTAAATAACTTATAGAACAGAAGTAGTTAATTTAGAGTTTTTAATTTTAAACTATTAACAAAATGCAGATCTTCAAGTAAATAACTTATAGAACAAAAGTAGTTATTTTAGGGTTTTCAATTTTAAACTATTAAAAAAATTCTGATCTTCAAGTAAATAACTTAAGGAACTAAAGTATTAGTTAGAAGATTTTGATTTTAAATTGCTACAAAATTCTGTTCTACAAGTAAATAACTTATAGAACAAAAGTAGTTATTTTAGAGTTTTCAATTTTAAACTATTAACAATATTCTGATCTTCAAGTAAATTACTTATAGAACAGAAGTAGTTATTTTAGGGTTTTCAAATTTAACTATTAACAAAATACTGATCTTCATGTAAATAACTTATAGAACAAAAGTAGTTATTTTAGGGTTTTCAATTTTAAACTATTAACAAAATACTGATCTTCAAGTAAATAACTTATAGAACAGAAGTAGTTAATTTAGGGTTTTCAATTTTAAACTATTAACAAAATACTGATCTTCAAGTAAATAACTTATAGAACAGAAGTAGTTAATTTAGAGTTTTTAATTTTAAACTATTAACAAAATGCAGATCTTCAAGTAAATAACTTATAGAACAAAAGTAGTTATATTAGGGTTTTCAATTTTAAACTATTAACAAAATACTGATCTTCATATACTTAACTTATAGAACAGAAGTAGTTAATTTAGAGTTTTTAATTTTAAACTATTAACAAAATGCAGATCTTCAAGTAAATAACTTATAGAACAAAAGTAGTTATTTTAGGGTTTTCAATTTTAAACTATTAGCAAAATTCTGATCTTCAAGTAAATAACTTAAAGAACTAAAGTATTAGTTAGAAGATTTTGATTTTACATTGCTACAAACTTCTGTTCTTCAAGTAAATAACTTATAGAACAAAAGTAGTTATTTTAGGGTTTTCAATTTTAAACTATTAACAAAATACTGATCTTCATGTAAATAACTTATAGAACAGAAGTAGTTAATTTAGAGTTTTTAATTTTAAACTATTAAAAAAATTCTGATCTTCAAGTAAATAACTTAAGGAACTAATGTATTAGTTAGAAGATTTTGATTTTAAATTGCTACAAAATTCTGTTCTACAAGTAAATAACTTATAGAACAAAAGTAGTTATTTTAGAGTTTTCAATTTTAAACTATTAACAATATTCTGATCTTCAAGTAAATTACTTATAGAACAGAAGTAGTTATTTTAGGGTTTTCAATTTTAAACTATTAACAAAATACTGATCTTCATGTAAATAACTTATAGAACAAAAGTAGTTATTTTAGGGTTTTCAATTTTAAACTATTAACAAAATACTGATCTTCAAGTAAATAACTTATAGAACAGAAGTAGTTAATTTAGAGTTTTTAATTTTAAACTATTAACAAAATGCAGATCTTCAAGTAAATAACTTATAGAACAAAAGTAGTTATTTTATGGTTTTCAATTTTAAACTATTAACAAAATACTGATCTTCATATACTTAACTTATAGAACAGAAGTAGTTAATTTAGAGTTTTTAATTTTAAACTATTAACAAAATGCAGATCTTCAAGTAAATAACTTATAGAACAAAAGTAGTTATTTTAGGGTTTTCAATTTTAAACTATTAGCAAAATTCTGATCTTCAAGTAAATAACTTAAAGAACTAAAGTATTAGTTAGAAGATTTTGATTTTACATTGCTACAAAATTCTGTTCTTCAAGTAAATAACTTATAGAACAAAAGTAGTTATTTTAGGGTTTTCAATTTTAAACTATTAACAAAATACTGATCTTCATGTAAATAACTTATAGAACAGAAGTAGTTAATTTAGAGTTTTTAATTTTAAACTATTAACAAAATGCAGATCTTCAAGTAAATAACTTATAGAACAAAAGTAGTTATTTTAGGGTTTTCAAATTTAAACTATTAGCAAAATTCTGATCTTCCAGTAAATAACTTAAAGAACTAAAGTATTAGTTAGAAGATTTTGATTTTACATTGCTACAAAATTCTGTTCTTCAAGTAAATAACTTATAGAACAAAAGTAGTTATTTTAGGGTTTTCAATTTTAAGCTATTAACAAAATACTGATCTTCATGTAAATAACTTATAGAACAGAAGTAGTTAATTTAGAGTTTTTAATTTTAAACTATTAACAAAATGCAGATCTTCAAGTAAATAACTTATAGAACAAAAGTAGTTATTTTAGGGTTTTCAATTTTAAACTATTAGCAAAATTCTGATCTTCAAGTAAATAACTTAAAGAACTAAAGTATTAGTTAGAAGATTTTGATTTTACATTGCTACAAAATTCTGTTCTTCAAGTAAATAACTTATAGAACAGAAGTAGTAAATTTAGAGTTTTTAATTTTAAACTATTAACAAAATGCAGATCTTCAAGTAAATAACTTATAGAACAGAAGTAGTTAATTTAGAGTTTTTAATTTTAAACTATTAACAAAATGCAGATCTTCAAGTAAATAACTTATAGAACAAAAGTAGTTATTTTAGGGTTTTCAATTTTAAACTATTATAAAATTCTGATCTTCAAGTAAATAACTTAAAGAACTAAAGTATTAGTTAGAAGATTTTGATTTTACATTGCTACAAAATTCTGTTCTTCAAGTAAATAACTTATAGAACAAAAGTAGTTATTTTAGGGTTTTCAATTTTAAACTATTAACAAAATACTGATCTTCATGTAAATAACTTATAGAACAGAAGTAGTTAATTTAGAGTTTTTAATTTTAAACTATTAACAAAATGCAGATCTTCAAGTAAATAACTTATAGAACAAAAGTAGTTATTTTAGGGTTTTCAATTTTAAACTATTAAAAAAATTCTGATCTTCAAGTAAATAACTTAAGGAACTAAAGTATTAGTTAGAAGATTTTGATTTTAAATTGCTACAAAATTCTGTTCTACAAGTAAATAACTTATAGAACAAAAGTAGTTATTTTAGAGTTTTCAATTTTAAACTATTAACAATATTCTGATCTTCAAGTAAATTACTTATAGAACAGAAGTAGTTATTTTAGGGTTTTCAATTTTAAACTATTAACAAAATACTGATCTTCATGTAAATAACTTATAGAACAAAAGTAGTTATTTTAGGGTTTTCAATTTTAAACTATTAACAAAATACTGATCTTCAAGTAAATAACTTATAGAACAGAAGTAGTTAATTTAGGGTTTTCAATTTTAAACTATTAACAAAATACTGATCTTCAAGTAAATAACTTATAGAACAGAAGTAGTTATTTTAGGGTTTTCAATTTTAAACTATTAACAAAATACTGATCTTCATGTAAATAACTTATAGAACAGAAGTAGTTAATTTAGAGTTTTTAATTTTAAACTATTAAAAAAATTCTGATCTTCAAGTAAATAACTTAAGGAACTAATGTATTAGTTAGAAGATTTTGATTTTAAATTGCTACAAAATTCTGTTCTACAAGTAAATAACTTATAGAACAAAAGTAGTTATTTTAGAGTTTTCAATTTTAAACTATTAACAATATTCTGATCTTCAAGTAAATTACTTATAGAACAGAAGTAGTTATTTTAGGGTTTTCAATTTTAAACTATTAACAAAATACTGATCTTCATGTAAATAACTTATAGAACAAAAGTAGTTATTTTAGGGTTTTCAATTTTAAACTATTAACAAAATACTGATCTTCAAGTAAATAACTTATAGAACAGAAGTAGTTAATTTAGAGTTTTTAATTTTAAACTATTAACAAAATGCAGATCTTCAAGTAAATAACTTATAGAACAAAAGTAGTTATTTTATGGTTTTCAATTTTAAACTATTAACAAAATACTGATCTTCATATACTTAACTTATAGAACAGAAGTAGTTAATTTAGAGTTTTTAATTTTAAACTATTAACAAAATGCAGATCTTCAAGTAAATAACTTATAGAACAAAAGTAGTTATTTTAGGGTTTTCAATTTTAAACTATTAGCAAAATTCTGATCTTCAAGTAAATAACTTAAAGAACTAAAGTATTAGTTAGAAGATTTTGATTTTACATTGCTACAAAATTCTGTTCTTCAAGTAAATAACTTATAGAACAAAAGTAGTTATTTTAGGGTTTTCAATTTTAAACTATTAACAAAATACTGATCTTCATGTAAATAACTTATAGAACAGAAGTAGTTAATTTAGAGTTTTTAATTTTAAACTATTAACAAAATGCAGATCTTCAAGTAAATAACTTATAGAACAAAAGTAGTTATTTTAGGGTTTTCAAATTTAAACTATTAGCAAAATTCTGATCTTCCAGTAAATAACTTAAAGAACTAAAGTATTAGTTAGAAGATTTTGATTTTACATTGCTACCAAATTCTGTTCTTCAAGTAAATAACTTATAGAACAAAAGTAGTTATTTTAGGGTTTTCAATTTTAAGCTATTAACAAAATACTGATCTTCATGTAAATAACTTATAGAACAGAAGTAGTTAATTTAGAGTTTTTAATTTTAAACTATTAACAAAATGCAGATCTTCAAGTAAATAACTTATAGAACAAAAGTAGTTATTTTAGGGTTTTCAATTTTAAACTATTAGCAAAATTCTGATCTTCAAGTAAATAACTTAAAGAACTAAAGTATTAGTTAGAAGATTTTGATTTTACATTGCTACAAAATTCTGTTCTTCAAGTAAATAACTTATAGAACAGAAGTAGTAAATTTAGAGTTTTTAATTTTAAACTATTAACAAAATGCAGATCTTCAAGTAAATAACTTATAGAACAGAAGTAGTTAATTTAGAGTTTTTAATTTTAAACTATTAACAAAATGCAGATCTTCAAGTAAATAACTTATAGAACAAAAGTAGTTATTTTAGGGTTTTCAATTTTAAACTATTATAAAATTCTGATCTTCAAGTAAATAACTTAAAGAACTAAAGTATTAGTTAGAAGATTTTGATTTTACATTGCTACAAAATTCTGTTCTTCAAGTAAATAACTTATAGAACAAAAGTAGTTATTTTAGGGTTTTCAATTTTAAACTATTAACAAAATACTGATCTTCATGTAAATAACTTATAGAACAGAAGTAGTTAATTTAGAGTTTTTAATTTTAAACTATTAACAAAATGCAGATCTTCAAGTAAATAACTTATAGAACAAAAGTAGTTATTTTAGGGTTTTCAATTTTAAACTATTAAAAAAATTCTGATCTTCAAGTAAATAACTTAAGGAACTAAAGTATTAGTTAGAAGATTTTGATTTTAAATTGCTACAAAATTCTGTTCTACAAGTAAATAACTTATAGAACAAAAGTAGTTATTTTAGAGTTTTCAATTTTAAACTATTAACAATATTCTGATCTTCAAGTAAATTACTTATAGAACAGAAGTAGTTATTTTAGGGTTTTCAATTTTAAACTATTAACAAAATACTGATCTTCATGTAAATAACTTATAGAACAAAAGTAGTTATTTTAGGGTTTTCAATTTTAAACTATTAACAAAATACTGATCTTCAAGTAAATAACTTATAGAACAGAAGTAGTTAATTTAGGGTTTTCAATTTTAAACTATTAACAAAATACTGATCTTCAAGTAAATAACTTATAGAACAGAAGTAGTTATTTTAGGGTTTTCAATTTTAAACTATTAACAAAATACTGATCTTCATGTAAATAACTTATAGAACAAAAGTAGTTATTTTAGGGTTTTCAATTTTAAACTATTAACAAAATACTGATCTTCATGTAAATAACTTATAGAACAAAAGTAGTTATTTTAGGGTTTTCAATTATAAACTATTAACAAAATACTGATCTTCAAGTAAATAACTTATAGAACAGAAGTAGTTAATTTAGGGTTTTCAATTTTAAACTATTAACAAAATACTGATCTTCAAGTAAATAACTTATAGAACAGAAGTAGTTAATTTAGAGTTTTTAATTTTAAACTATTAACAAAATGCAGATCTTCAAGTAAATAACTTATAGAACAGAAGTAGTTATTTTAGGGTTTTCAATTTTAAACTATTAACAAAATACTGATCTTCATGTAAATAACTTATAGAACAGAAGTAGTTAATTTAGAGTTTTTAATTTTAAACTATTAACGAAATGCAGATCTTCAAGTAAATAACTTATAGAACAAAAGTAGTTATTTTAGGGTTTTCAATTTTAAACTATTAGCAAAATTCTGATCTTCAAGTAAATAACTTAAAGAACTAAAGTATTAGTTAGAAGATTTTGATTATACATTGCTACAAAATTCTGTTCTTCAAGTAAATAACTTATAGAACAGAAGTAGTAAATTTAGAGTTTTTAATTTTAAACTATTAACAAAATGCAGATCTTCAAGTAAATAACTTATAGAACAAAAGTAGTTATTTTAGGGTTTTCAATTTTAAACTATTAACAAAATACTGATCTTCATATACTTAACTTATAGAACAGAAGTAGTTAATTTAGAGTTTTTAATTTTAAACTATTAACAAAATGCAGATCTTCAAGTAAATAACTTATAGAACAAAAGTAGTTATTTTAGGGTTTTCAATTTTAAACTATTAACAAAATTCTGATCTTCAAGTAAATCACTTAAGGAACTAAAGTATTAGTTAGAAGATTTTGATTTTAAATTGCTACAAAATTCTGTTCTACAAGTAAATAACTTATAGAACAAAAGTAGTTATTTTAGAGTTTTCAATTTTAAACTATTAACAATATTCTGATCTTCAAGTAAATAACTTATAGAACAGAAGTAGTTATTTTAGGGTTTTCAATTTTAAACTATTAACAAAATGCAGATCTTCAAGTAAATAACTTATAGAAAAAAGTAGTTATTATAGGGTTTTCAATTTTAAACTATTAGCAAAATTCTGATCTTCAAGTAAATAACTTATAGAACAGAAGTAGTTAATTTAGAGTTTTTAATTTTAAACTATTAACAAAATGCAGATCTTCAAGTAAATAACTTATAGAACAAAAGTAGTTATTTTAGGGTTTTCAATTTTAAACTATTAACAAAATACTGATCTTCATGTAAATAACTTATTGAACAGAAATAGTTAATTTAGAGTTTTTAATTTTAAACTATTAACAAAATGCAGATCTTCAAGTAAATAACTTATAGAACAAAAGTAGTTATTTTAGGGTTTTTAATTTTAAACTATTAACAAAATTCTGTTCTTCAAGTAAATAACTTATAGAACAAAAGTAGTTATTTTAGAGTTTTCAATTTTAAACTATTAACAAAATTCTGATCTTCAAGTAAATAACTTATAGAACAGAAGTAGTTAATTATGAGTTTTTAATTTTCAACTACTAACAAAATGCAGATCTTCAAGCAAATAACTTATAGAACAAAATTAGTTATTTTAGGGTTTTCAATTTTAAACTATTATAAAATTCTGATCTTCAAGTAAATAACTTAAAGAACTAAAGTATTAGTTAGAAGATTTTGCTTTACATTGCTACAAAATTCTGTTCTTCAAGTAAATAACCTATAGAACAAAAGTAGTTATTTTAGGGTTTTCAATTTTAAACTATTAACAAAATTCTGATCTTCAAGTAAATAACTTAAAGAACTAAAGTATTAGTTAGAAGATTTTGATTTTACATTGCTACAAAATTCTGTTCTTCAAGTAAATAACTTATAGAACAAAAGTAGTTATTTTAGAGTTTTCAATTTTAAACTATTAACAATATTCTGATCTTCAAGTAAATAACTTATAGAACAGAAGTAGTTAATTTAGAGTTTTTAATTTTAAACTATTAAGAAAATGCAGATCTTCAAGTAAATAACTTATAGAACAAAAGTAGTTAATTTAGAGTTTTTAATTTTAAACTATTAACAAAATTCTGTTCTTCAAGTAAATAACTTAAGGAACTAAAGTATTAGTTAGAAGATTTTGATTTTAAATTGCTACAAAATTCTGTTCTACAAGTAAATAACATATAGAACTAAAGTAGTTATTTTAGAGTTTTCAATTTTAAACTATTAACAATATTCTGATCTTCAAGTAAATAACTTATAGAACAAAAGTAGTTATTTTAGGGTTTTTAATTTTAAACTATTAACAAAATTCTGATCTTCAAGTAAATAACTTAAGGAACTAAAGTATTAGTTAGAAGATTTTGATTTTAAATTGCTACAAAATTCTGTTCTACAAGTAAATAACTTATAGAACTAAAGTAGTTATTTTAGAGTTTTCAATTTTAAACTATTAACAATATTCTGATCCTCAAGTAAATAACTTATAGAACAAAAGTAGTTATTTTAGGGTTTTCAATTTTAAACTATTAACAAAATTCTGATCTTCAAGTAAATAACTTAAGGAACTAAAGTATTAGTTAGAAGATTTTGATTTTAAATTGCTACAAAATTCTGTTCTTCAAGTAAATAACTTATAGAACTAAAATAGTTATTTTAGAGTTTTCAATTTTAAACTATTAACAATATTCTGATCTTCAAGTAAATAACTTATAGAACAAAAGTAGTTATTTTAGGGTTTTCAATTTTAAACTATTAACGTCATTCTGATCTTCAAGTAAATAACTTATAGAACAGAAGTAGTTAATTTAGAGTTTTTAATGTTAAACTATTAACAAAATGCAAATCTTCAAGTAAATAACTTATAGAACAAAAGTAGTTATTTTAGGGTTTTCAATTTTAAACTATTAACAAAATTCTGATCTTCAAGTGAATAACTTATAGAACAAAAGTAGTTATTTTAGGGTTTTCAATTTTACACTATTAACAAAATACTGATCTTCATGTAAATAACTTATAGAACAAAAGTAGTTATTTTAGGGTTTTCAATTTTAAACTATTAACAAAACACTGATCTTCAAGTAAATAACTTATAGAACAGAAGTAGTTAATTTAGAGTTTTTAATTTTAAACTATTAACAAAATGCAGATCTTCAAGTAAATAACTTATAGAACAAAAGTAGTTATTTTAGGGTTTTCAATTTTACACTGTTAACAAAATACTGATCTTCATATACTTAACTTATAGAACAGAAGTAGTTAATTTAGAGTTTTTAATTTTAAACTATTAACAAAATGCAGATCTTCAAGTAAATAACTTATAGAACAAAAGTAGTTATTTTAGGGTTTTCAATTTTAAACTATTAGCAAAATTCTGATCTTCAAGTAAATAACTTATAGAACAAAAGTAGTTATTTTAGAGTTTTCAATTTTAAACTATTAACAAAATTCTGATCTTCAAGTAAATAACTTATAGAACAGAAGTAGTTAATTATGAGTTTTTAATTTTCAACTACTAACAAAATGCAGATCTTCAAGCAAATAACTTATAGAACAAAATTAGTTATTTTAGGGTTTTCAATTTTAAACTATTATAAAATTCTGATCTTCAAGTAAATAACTTAAAGAACTAAAGTATTAGTTAGAAGATTTTGCTTTACATTGCTACAAAATTCTGTTCTTCAAGTAAATAACCTATAGAACAAAAGTAGTTATTTTAGGGTTTTCAATTTTAAACTATTAACAAAATTCTGATCTTCAAGTAAATAACTTAAAGAACTAAAGTATTAGTTAGAAGATTTTGATTTTACATTGCTACAAAATTCTGTTCTTCAAGTAAATAACTTATAGAACAAAAGTAGTTATTTTAGGGTTTTCAATTTTACACTGTTAACAAAATACTGATCTTCATATACTTAACTTATAGAACAGAAGTAGTTAATTTAGAGTTTTTAATTTTAAACTATTAACAAAATGCAGATCTTCAAGTAAATAACTTATAGAACAAAAGTAGTTATTTTAGGGTTTTCAATTTTAAACTATTAGCAAAATTCTGATCTTCAAGTAAATAACTTATAGAACAAAAGTAGTTATTTTAGAGTTTTCAATTTTAAACTATTAACAAAATTCTGATCTTCAAGTAAATAACTTATAGAACAGAAGTAGTTAATTATGAGTTTTTAATTTTCAACTACTAACAAAATGCAGATCTTCAAGCAAATAACTTATAGAACAAAATTAGTTATTTTAGGGTTTTCAATTTTAAACTATTATAAAATTCTGATCTTCAAGTAAATAACTTAAAGAACTAAAGTATTAGTTAGAAGATTTTGCTTTACATTGCTACAAAATTCTGTTCTTCAAGTAAATAACCTATAGAACAAAAGTAGTTATTTTAGGGTTTTCAATTTTAAACTATTAACAAAATTCTGATCTTCAAGTAAATAACTTAAAGAACTAAAGTATTAGTTAGAAGATTTTGATTTTACATTGCTACAAAATTCTGTTCTTCAAGTAAATAACTTATAGAACAAAAGTAGTTATTTTAGAGTTTTCAATTTTAAACTATTAACAATATTCTGATCTTCAAGTAAATAACTTATAGAACAGAAGTAGTTAATTTAGAGTTTTTAATTTTAAACTATTAAGAAAATGCAGATCTTCAAGTAAATAACTTATAGAACAAAAGTAGTTAATTTAGAGTTTTTAATTTTAAACTATTAACAAAATTCTGTTCTTCAAGTAAATAACTTAAGGAACTAAAGTATTAGTTAGAAGATTTTGATTTTAAATTGCTACAAAATTCTGTTCTACAAGTAAATAACATATAGAACTAAAGTAGTTATTTTAGAGTTTTCAATTTTAAACTATTAACAATATTCTGATCTTCAAGTAAATAACTTATAGAACAAAAGTAGTTATTTTAGGGTTTTTAATTTTAAACTATTAACAAAATTCTGATCTTCAAGTAAATAACTTAAAGAACAAAAGTAGTTATTTTAGAGTTTTCAATTTTAAACTATTAACAATATTCTGATCTTCAAGTAAATAACTTATAGAACTAAAATAGTTATTTTAGAGTTTTCAATTTTAAACTATTAACAATATTCTGATCTTCAAGTAAATAACTTATAGAACAAAAGTAGTTATTTTAGGGTTTTCAATTTTAAACTATTAACAAAATTCTGATCTTCAAGTGAATAACTTATAGAACAAAAGTAGTTATTTTAGGGTTTTCAATTTTACACTATTAACAAAATACTGATCTTCATGTAAATAACTTATAGAACAAAAGTAGTTATTTTAGGGTTTTCAATTTTAAACTATTAACAAAACACTGATCTTCAAGTAAATAACTTATAGAACAGAAGTAGTTAATTTAGAGTTTTTAATTTTAAACTATTAACAAAATGCAGATCTTCAAGTAAATAACTTATAGAACAAAAGTAGTTATTTTAGGGTTTTCAATTTTACACTGTTAACAAAATACTGATCTTCATATACTTAACTTATAGAACAGAAGTAGTTAATTTAGAGTTTTTAATTTTAAACTATTAACAAAATGCAGATCTTCAAGTAAATAACTTATAGAACAAAAGTAGTTATTTTAGGGTTTTCAATTTTAAACTATTAGCAAAATTCTGATCTTCAAGTAAATAACTTAAAGAACTAAAGTATTAGTTAGAAAATTTTGATTTTACATTGCTACAAAATTCTGTTCTTCAAGTAAATAACTTATAGTACAAAAGTAGTTATTTTAGGGTTTTCAATTTTAAACTATTAACAAAATACTGATCTTCATGTAAATAACTTATAGAACAGAAGTAGTTAATTTAGAGTTTTTAATTTTAAACTATTAACAAAATGCAGATCTTCAAGTAAATAACTTATAGAACAAAAGTAGTTATTTTAGGGTTTTCAATTTTAAACTATTAAAAAAATTCTGATCTTCAAGTAAATAACTTAAGGAACTAAAGTATTAGTTAGAAGATTTTGATTTTAAATTGCTACAAAATTCTGTTCTACAAGTAAATAACTTATAGAACAAAAGTAGTTATTTTAGAGTTTTCAATTTTAAACTATTAACAATATTCTGATCTTCAAGTAAATTACTTATAGAACAGAAGTAGTTATTTTTGGGTTTTCAAATTTAACTATTAACAAAATGCAGATCTTCAAGTAAATAACTTATAGAACAAAAGTAGTTATTTTAGGGTTTTCAATTTTAAACTATTAGCAAAATTCTGATCTTCAAGTAAATAACTTAAAGAACTAAAGTATTAGTTAGAAGATTTTGATTTTACATTGCTACAAACTTCTGTTCTTCAAGTAAATAACTTATAGAACAAAAGTAGTTATTTTAGGGTTTTCAATTTTAAACTATTAACAAAATACTGATCTTCATGTAAATAACTTATAGAACAGAAGTAGTTAATTTAGAGTTTTTAATTTTAAACTATTAACAAAATGCAGATCTTCAAGTAAATAACTTATAGAACAAAAGTAGTTATTTTAGGGTTTTCAATTTTAAACTATTAAAAAAATTCTGATCTTCAAGTAAATAACTTAAGGAACTAAAGTATTAGTTAGAAGATTTTGATTTTAAATTGCTACAAAATTCTGTTCTACAAGTAAATAACTTATAGAACAAAAGTAGTTATTTTAGAGTTTTCAATTTTAAACTATTAACAATATTCTGATCTTCAAGTAAATTACTTATAGAACAGAAGTAGTTATTTTAGGGTTTTCAATTTTAAACTATTAACAAAATACTGATCTTCATGTAAATAACTTATAGAACAAAAGTAGTTATTTTAGGGTTTTCAATTTTAAACTATTAACAAAATACTGATCTTCAAGTAAATAACTTATAGAACAGAAGTAGTTAATTTAGAGTTTTTAATTTTAAACTATTAACAAAATGCAGATCTTCAAGTAAATAACTTATAGAACAAAAGTAGTTATTTTAGGGTTTTCAATTTTAAATTATTAACAAAATACTGATCTTCATATACTTAACTTATAGAAAAGAAGTAGTTAATTTAGAGTTTTTAATTTTAAACTATTAACAAAATGCAGATCTTCAAGTAAATAACTTAAAGAACAAAAGTAGTTATTTTAGGGTTTTCAATTTTAAACTATTAGCAAAATTCTGATCTTCAAGTAAATAACTTAAAGAACTAAAGTATTAGTTAGAAGATTTTGATTTTACATTGCTACAAAATTCTGTTCTTCAAGTAAATAACTTATAGAACAAAAGTAGTTATTTTAGGGTTTTCAATTTTAAACTATTAACAAAATACTGATCTTCATGTAAATAACTTATAGAACAGAAGTAGTTAATTTAGAGTTTTTAATTTTAAACTATTAACAAAATGCAGATCTTCAAGTAAATAACTTATAGAACAAAAGTAGTTATTTTAGGGTTTTCAATTTTAAACTATTAGCAAAATTCTGATCTTCAAGTAAATAACTTAAAGAACTAAAGTATTAGTTAGAAGATTTTGATTTTACATTGCTACAAAATTCTGTTCTTCAAGTAAATAACTTATAGAACAGAAGTAGTAAATTTAGAGTTTTTAATTTTAAACTATTAACAAAATGCAGATCTTCAAGTAAATAACTTATAGAACAAACGTAGTTATTTTAGGGTTTTCAATTTTAAACTATTAACAAAATACTGATCTTCATATACTTAACTTATAGAACAGAAGTAGTTAATTTAGAGTTTTTAATTTTAAACTATTAACAAAATGCAGATCTTCAAGTAAATAACTTATAGAACAAAAGTAGTTATTTTAGGGTTTTCAATTTTAAACTATTATAAAATTCTGATCTTCAAGTAAATAACTTAAAGAACTAAAGTATTAGTTAGAAGATTTTGATTTTACATTGCTACAAAATTCTGTTCTTCAAGTAAATAACTTATAGAACAAAAGTAGTTATTTTAGGGTTTTCAATTTTAAACTATTAACAAAATACTGATCTTCATGTAAATAACTTATAGAACAGAAGTAGTTAATTTAGAGTTTTTAATTTTAAACTATTAACAAAATGCAGATCTTCAAGTAAATAACTTATAGAACAAAAGTAGTTATTTTAGGGTTTTCAATTTTAAACTATTAAAAAAATTCTGATCTTCAAGTAAATAACTTAAGGAACTAAAGTATTGGTTAGAAGATTTTGATTTTAAATTGCTACAAAATTCTGTTCTACAAGTAAATAACTTATAGAACAAAAGTAGTTATTTTAGAGTTTTCAATTTTAAACTATTAACAATATTCTGATCTTCAAGTAAATTACTTATAGAACAGAAGTAGTTATTTTAGGGTTTTCAATTTTAAACTATTAACAAAATACTGATCTTCATGTAAATAACTTATAGAACAAAAGTAGTTATTTTAGGGTTTTCAATTTTAAACTATTAACAAAATACTGATCTTCAAGTAAATAACTTATAGAACAGAAGTAGTTAATTTAGGGTTTTCAATTTTAAACTATTAACAAAATACTGATCTTCAAGTAAATAACTTATAGAACAGAAGTAGTTAATTTAGAGTTTTTAATTTTAAACTATTAACAAAATGCAGATCTTCAAGTAAATAACTTATAGAACAAAAGTAGTTATTTTAGGGTTTTCAATTTTAAACTATTAACAAAATACTGATCTTCATATACTTAACTTATAGAACAGAAGTAGTTAATTTAGAGTTTTTAATTTTAAACTATTATCAAAATGCAGATCTTCAAGTAAATAACTTATAGAACAAAAGTAGTTATTTTAGGGTTTTCAATTTTAAACTATTAGCAAAATTCTGATCTTCTAGTAAATAACTTAAAGAACTAAAGTATTAGATAGAAGATTTTGATTTTACATTGCTACAAAATTCTGTTCTTCAAGTAAATAACTTATAGAACAAAAGTAGTTATTTTAGGGTTTTCAATTTTAAACTATTAACAAAATACTGATCTTCATGTAAATAGCTTATAGAACAGAAGTAGTTAATTTAGAGTTTTTAATTTTAAACTATTAACAAAATGCAGATCTTCAAGTAAATAACTTATAGAACAAAAGTAGTTATTTTAGGGTTTTCAATTTTAAAATATTAAAAAAATTCTGATCTTCAAGTAAATAACTTAAGGAACTAAAGTATTAGTTAGAAGATTTTGATTTTAAATTGCTACAAAATTCTGTTCTACAAGTAAATAACTTATAGAACAAAAGTAGTTATTTTAGAGTTTTCAATTTTAAACTATTAACAATATTCTGATCTTCAAGTAAATTACTTATAGAACAGAAGTAGTTATTTTAGGGTTTTCAATTTTAAACTATTAACAAAATACTGATCTTCATGTAAATAACTTATAGAACAAAAGTAGTTATTTTAGGGTTTTCAATTTTAAACTATTAACAAAATACTGATCTTCAAGTAAATAACTTATAGAACAGAAGTAGTTAATTTAGAGTTTTTAATTTTAAACTATTAACAAAATGCAGATCGTCAAGTAAATAACTTATAGAACAAAAGTAGTTATTTTAGGGTTTTCAATTTTAAACTATTAACAAAATACTGATCTTCATATACTTAACTTATAGAACAGAAGTAGTTAATTTAGAGTTTTTAATTTTAAACTATTAACAAAATGCAGATCTTCAAGTAAATAACTTATAGAACAAAAGTAGTTATTTTATGGTTTTCAATTTTAAACTATTAGCAAAATTCTGATCTTCAAGTAAATAACTTAAAGAACTAAAGTATTAGTTAGAAGATTTTGATTTTACATTGCTACAAAATTCTGTTCTTCAAGTAAATAACTTATAGAACAAAAGTAGTTATTTTAGGGTTTTCAATTTTAAACTATTAACAAAATACTGATCTTCATGTAAATAACTTATAGAACAGAAGTAGTTAATTTAGAGTTTTTAATTTTAAACTATTAACAAAATGCAGATCTTCAAGTAAATAACTTATAGAACAAAAGTAGTTATTTTAGGGTTTTCAATTTTAAACTATTAAAAAAATTCTGATCTTCAAGTAAATAACTTAAGGAACTAAAGTATTAGTTAGAAGATTTTGATTTTAAATTGCTACAAAATTCTGTTCTACAAGTAAATAACTTATAGAACAAAAGTAGTTATTTTAGAGTTTTCAATTTTAAACTATTAACAATATTCTGATCTTCAAGTAAATTACTTATAGAACAGAAGTAGTTATTTTAGGGTTTTCAATTTTAAACTATTAACAAAATACTGATCTTCATGTAAATAACTTATAGAACAGAAGTAGTTAATTTAGAGTTTTTAATTTTAAACTATTAACAAAATGCAGATCTTCAAGTAAATAACTTATAGAACAAAAGTAGTTATTTTAGGGTTTTCAATTTTAAACTATTAGCAAAATTCTGATCTTCAAGTAAATAACTTAAAGAACTAAAGTATTAGTTAGAAGATTTTGATTTTACATTCCTACAAAATTCTGTTCTTCAAGTAAATAACTTATAGAACAGAAGTAGTAAATTTAGAGTTTTTAATTTTAAACTATTAACAAAATGCAGATCTTCAAGTAAATAACTTATAGAACAAAAGTAGTTATTTTAGGGTTTTCAATTTTAAACTATTAACAAAATACTGATCTTCATATACTTAACTTATAGAACAGAAGTAGTTAATTTAGAGTTTTTAATTTTAAACTATTAACAAAATGCAGATCTTCAAGTAAATAACTTATAGAACAAAAGTAGTTATTTTAGGGTTTTCAATTTTAAACTATTAGCAAAATTCTGATCTTCCAGTAAATAACTTAAAGAACTAAAGTATTAGTTAGAAGATTTTGATTTTACATTGCTACAAAATTCTGTTCTTCAAGTAAATAACTTATAGAACAAAAGTAGTTATTTTAGGGTTTTCAATTTTAAGCTATTAACAAAATACTGATCTTCATGTAAATAACTTATAGAACAGAAGTAGTTAATTTAGAGTTTTTAATTTTAAACTATTAACAAAATGCAGATCTTCAAGTAAATAACTTATAGAACAAAAGTAGTTATTTTAGGGTTTTCAATTTTAAACTATTAGCAAAATTCTGATCTTCAAGTAAATAACTTAAAGAACTAAAGTATTAGTTAGAAGATTTTGATTTTACATTGCTACAAAATTCTGTTCTTCAAGTAAATAACTTATAGAACAGAAGTAGTAAATTTAGAGTTTTTAATTTTAAACTATTAACAAAATGCAGATCTTCAAGTAAATAACTTATAAAACAAAAGTAGTTATTTTAGGGTTTTCAATTTTAAACTATTAACAAAATACTGATCTTCATATACTTAACTTATAGAACTGAAGTAGTTAATTTAGAGTTTTTAATTTTAAACTATTAACAAAATGCAGATCTTCAAGTAAATAACTTATAGAACAAAAGTAGTTATTTTAGGGTTTTCAATTTTAAACTATTAGCAAAATTCTGATCTTCCAGTAAATAACTTAAAGAACTAAAGTATTAGTTAGAAGATTTTGATTTTACATTGCTACAAAATTCTGTTCTTCAAGTAAATAACTTATAGAACAAAAGTAGTTATTTTAGGGTTTTCAATTTTAAGCTATTAACAAAATACTGATCTTCATGTAAATAACTTATAGAACAGAAGTAGTTAATTTAGAGTTTTTAATTTTAAACTATTAACAAAATGCAGATCTTCAAGTAAATAACTTATAGAACAAAAGTAGTTATTTTAGGGTTTTCAATTTTAAACTATTAGCAAAATTCTGATCTTCAAGTAAATAACTTAAAGAACTAAAGTATTAGTTAGAAGATTTTGATTTTACATTGCTACAAAATTCTGTTCTTCAAGTAAATAACTTATAGAACAGAAGTAGTAAATTTAGAGTTTTTAATTTTAAACTATTAACAAAATGCAGATCTTCAAGTAAATAACTTATAGAACAAAAGTAGTTATTTTAGGGTTTTCAATTTTAAACTATTAACAAAATACTGATCTTCATATACTTAACTTATAGAACAGAAGTAGTTAATTTAGAGTTTTTAATTTTAAACTATTAACAATATTCTGATCTTCAAGTAAATAACTTATAGAACAAAAGTAGTTATTTTAGGGTTTTCAATTTTAAACTATTAACAAAATACTGATCTTCATATACTTAACTTATAGAACAGAAGTAGTTAATTTAGAGTTTTTAATTTTAAACTATTAACAAAATACAGATCTTCAAGTAAATAACTTATAGAACAAAAGTAGTTATTTTAGGGTTTTCAATTTTAAACTATTAGCAAAATTCTGATCTTCCAGTAAATAACTTAAAGAACTAAAGTATTAGATAGAAGATTTTGATTTTACATTGCTACAAAATTCTGTTCTTCAAGTAAATAACTTATAGAACAAAAGTAGTTATTTTAGGGTTTTCAATTTTAAGCTATTAACAAAATAATGATCTTCATGTAAATAACTTATAGAACAGAAGTAGTTAATTTAGAGTTTTTAATTTTAAACTATTAACAAAATGCAGATCTTCAAGTAAATAACTTATAGAACAAAAGTAGTTATTTTAGGGTTTTCAATTTTAAACTATTAACAAAATTCTGATCTTCAAGTAAATAACTTAAAGAACTAAAGTATTAGATAGAAGATTTTGATTTTACATTGCTACAAAATTCTGTTCTTCAAGTAAATAACTTATAGAACAGAAGTAGTAAATTTAGAGTTTTTAATTTTAAACTATTAACAAAATGCAGATCTTCAAGTAAATAACTTATAGAACAAAAGTAGTTATTTTAGGGTTTTCAATTTTAAACTATTAACAAAATACTGATCTTCATATACTTAACTTATAGAACAGAAGTAGTTAATTTAGAGTTTTTAATTTTAAACTATTAACAAAATGCAGATCTTCAAGTAAATAACTTATAGAACAAAAGTAGTTATTTTAGGGTTTTCAATTTTAAACTATTAGCAAAATTCTGATCTTCCAGTAAATAACTTAAAGAACTAAAGTATTAGTTAGAAGATTTTGATTTTACATTGCTACAAAATTCTGTTCTTCAACTAAATAACTTATAGAACAAAAGTAGTTATTTTAGGGTTTTCAATTTTAAGCTATTAACAAAATACTGATCTTCATGTAAATAACTTATAGAACAGAAGTAGTTAATTTAGAGTTTTTAATTTTAAACTATTAACAAAATGCAGATCTTCAAGTAAATAACTTATAGAATAAAAGTAGTTATTTTAGGGTTTTCAATTTTAAACTATTAGCAAAATTCTGATCTTCAAGTAAATAACTTAAAGAACTAAAGTATTAGTTAGATGATTTTGATTTTACATTGCTACAAAATTCTGTTCTTCAAGTAAATAACTTATAGAACAGAAGTAGTAAATTTAGAGTTTTTAATTTTAAACTATTAACAAAATGCAGATCTTCAAGTAAATAACTTATAGAACAAAAGTAGTTATTTTAGGGTTTTCAATTTTAAACTATTAACAAAATACTGATCTTCATATACTTAACTTATAGAACAGAAGTAGTTAATTTAGAGTTTTTAATTTTAAACTATTAACAATATTCTGATCTTCAAGTAAATAACTTATAGAACAAAAGTAGTTATTTTAGGGTTTTCAATTTTAAACTATTAACAAAATACTGATCTTCATATAATTAACTTATAGAACAGAAGTAGTTAATTTAGAGTTTTTATTTTTAAACTATTAACAAAATGCAGATCTTCAAGTAAATAACTTATAGAACAAAAGTAGTTATTTTAGGGTTTTCAATTTTAAACTATTAGCAAAATTCTGATCTTCAAGTAAATAACTTAAAGAACTAAAGTATTAGTTAGAAGATTTTGATTTTACATTGCTACAAAATTCTGTTCTTCAAGTAAATAACTTATAGAACAAAAGTAGTTATTTTAGGGTTTTCAATTTTAAACTATTAACAAAATACTGATCTTCATGTAAATAACTTATAGAACAGAAGTAGTTAATTTAGAGTTTTTAATTTTAAACTATTAACAAAATGCAGATCTTCAAGTAAATAACTTATAGAACAAAAGTAGTTATTTTAGGGTTTTCAATTTTAAACTATTAAAAAAATTCTGATCTTCAAGTAAATAACTTAAGGAACTAAAGTATTAGTTAGAAGATTTTGATTTTAAATTGCTACAAAATTCTGTTCTACAAGTAAATAACTTATAGAACAAAAGTAGTTATTTTAGAGTTTTTAATTTTAAACTATTAACAATATTCTGATCTTCAAGTAAATAACTTATAGAACAGAAGTAGTTATTTTAGGGTTTTCAATTTTAAACTATTAGCAAAATTCTGATCTTCAAGTAAATAACTTAAAGAACTAAAGTATTAGTTAGAAGATTTTGATTATACATTGCTACAAAATTCTGTTCTTCAAGTAAATAACTTATAGAACAGAAGTAGTAAATTTAGAGTTTTTAATTTTAAACTATTAACAAAATGCAGATCTTCAAGTAAATAACTTATAGAACAAAAGTAGTTATTTTAGGGTTTTCAATTTTAAACTATTAACAAAATACTGATCTTCATATACTTAACTTATAGAACAGAAGTAGTTAATTTAGAGTTTTTAATTTTAAACTATTAACAAAATGCAGATCTTCAAGTAAATAACTTATAGAACAAAAGTAGTTATTTTAGGGTTTTCAATTTTAAACTATTAACAAAATTCTGATCTTCAAGTAAATCACTTAAAGAACTAAAGTATTAATTAGAAGATTTTGATTTTAAATTGCTACAAAATTCTGTTCTACAAGTAAATAACTTATAGAACAAAAGTAGTTATTTTAGAGTTTTCAATTTTAAACTATTAACAATATTCTGATCTTCAAGTAAATAACTTATAGAACAGAAGTAGTTATTTTAGGGTTTTCAATTTTAAACTATTAACAAAATACTGATCTTCATGTAAATAACTTATAGAACAGAAGTAGTTAATTTAGAGTTTTTAATTTTAAACTATTAACAAAATTCTGATCTTCAAGTAAATAACTTAAAGAACTAAAGTATTAGTTAGAAGATTTTGATTTTACATTGCTACAAAATTCTGTTCTTCAAGTAAATAACTTATAGAACAAAAGTAGTTATTTTAGAGTTTTCAATTTTAAACTATTAACAATATTCTGATCTTCAAGTAAATAACTTATAGAACAGAAGTAGTTAATTTAGAGTTTTTAATTTTAAACTATTAACAAAATGCAGATCTTCAAGTAAATAACTTATAGAACAAAAGTAGTTAATTTAGAGTTTTTAATTTTAAACTATTAACAAAATTCTGTTCTTCAAGTAAATAACTTATAGAACAAAAGTAGTTATTTTAGAGTTTTCAATTTTAAAATATTAACAAAATTCTGATCTTCAAGTAAATAACTTATAGAACAGAAGTAGTTAATTTAGAGTTTTTAATTTTAAACTACTAACAAAATGCAGATCTTCAAGCAAATAACTTATAGAACAAAAGTAGTTATTTTAGGGTTTTCAATTTTAAACTAATAACAAAATTCTGATCTTCAAGTAAATAACTTAAGGAACTAAAGTATTAGTTAGAAGATTTTGATTTTAAATTGCTACAAAATTCTGTTCTACAAGTAAATAACTTATAGAACTAAAGTAGTTATTTTAGAGTTTTCAATTTTAAACTATTAACAATATTCTGATCTTCAAGTAAATAACTTATAGAACAAAATTAGTTATTTTAGGGTTTTCAATTTTAAACTATTAACAAAATTCTGATCTTCAAGTAAATAACTTAAGGAACTAAAGTATTAGTTAGAAGATTTTGATTTTAAATTGCTACATAATTCTGTTCTACAAGTTAATAACTTATAGAACAAAAGTAGTTATTTTAGGGTTTTCAATTTTAAAATATTAACAAAATACTGATCTTCATGTAAATAACTTATAGAACAAAAGTAATTATTTTAGGGTTTTCAATTTTAAACTATTAACAAAATTCTGATCTTCAAGTAAATAACTTAAGGAACTAAAGTATTAGTTAGAAGATTTTGATTTTAAATTGCTACAAAATTCTCTTCTACAAGTAAATAACTTATAGAACAAAAGTAGTTATTTTAGAGTTTTCAATTTTAAACTATTAACAATATTCTGATCTTCAAGTAAATAACTTATAGAACAGAAGTAGTTAATTTAGAGTTTTTAATTTAAAACTATTAACAAAATGCAGATCTTCAAGTAAATAACTTATAGAACAAAAGTAGTTATTTTAGGGTTTTCAATTTTAAACTATTAACAAAATACTGATCTTCATGTAAATAACTTATAGAACAGAAGTAGTTAATTTAGAGTTTTTAATTTTAAACTATTAACAAAATGCAGATCTGCAAGTAAATAACTTATAGAACAAAAGTAGTTATTTTAGGGTTTTCAATTTAAAACGATTAGCAAAATTCTGATCTTTAAGTAAATAACTTAAAGAACTAAAGTATTAGTTAGAAGATTTTGATTTTACAATGCTACAAAATTCTGTTCTTCAAGTAAATAACTTATAGAACAAAAGTAGTTATTTTCGTGTTTTCAATTTTAAACTATTAACAAAATTCTGATCTTCAAGTAAATAACTTAAGGAACTAAAGTATTAGTTAGAAGATTTTGATTTTAAATTGCTACATAATTCTGTTCTACAAGTTAATAACTTATAGAACAAAAGTAGTTATTTTAGGGTTTTCAATTTTAAAATATTAACAAAATACTGATCTTCATGTAAATAACTTATAGAACAAAAGTAGTTATTTTAGGGTTTTCAATTTTAAACTATTAACAAAATTCTGATCTTCAAGTAAATAACTTAAGGAACTAAAGTATTAGTTAGAAGATTTTGATTTTAAATTGCTACAAAATTCTCTTCTACAAGTAAATAACTTATAGAACAAAAGTAGTTATTTTAGAGTTTTCAATTTTAAACTATTAACAAAATTCTGAGCTTCAAGTAAATAACTTATAGAACAGAAGTAGTTAATTTAGAGTTTTTAATTTTAAACTACTAACAAAATGCAGATCTTCAAGCAAATAACTTATAGAACAAAATTAGTTATTTTAGGGTTTTCAATTTTAAACTATTATAAAATTCTGATCTTCAAGAAAATAACTTAAAGAACTAAAGTATTAGTTAGAAGATTTTGACTTTACATTGTAACAAAATTCTGTTCTTCAAGTAAATAACCTATAGAACAAAAGTAGTTATTTTAGGGTTTTCAATTTTAAACTATTAACAAAATTCTGATCTTCAAGTAAATAACTTAAGGAACTAAAGTATTAGTTAGAAGGTTTTGATTTTAAAATGCTACAAAATTCTGTTCTACAAGTAAATAACTTATAGAACTAAAGTAGTTATTTTAGAGTTTTCAATTTTAAACTATTAACAATATTCTGATCTTCAAGTAAATAACTTATAGAACAAAAGTAGTTATTTTAGGGTTTTCAATTTTAAACTATTAACAAAATTCTGATCTTCAAGTAAATAACTTAAGGAACTAAAGTATTATTTAGAAGATTTTGATTTTAAATTGCTACAAAATTCTGTTCTACAAGTAAATAACCTATAGAACAAAAGTAGTTATTTTAGGGTTTTTAATTTTAAACTATTAACAAAATACTGATCTTAATGTAAATAACTTATAGAACAGAAGAAGTTAATTTAGAGTTTTTAATTTTAAACTATTAACAAAATGCAGATCTGCAAGTAAATAACTTATAGAACAAAAGTAGTTATTTTAGGGTTTTCAATTTAATACGATTAGCAAAATTCTGATCTTCAAGTAAATAACTTAAAGAACTAAAGTATTAGTTAGAAGATTTTGATTTTACAATGCTACAAAATTCTGTTCTTCAAGTAAATAACTTATAGAACAAAAGTAGTTATTTTCGAGTTATCAATTTTAAACTATTAACAATATTCTGATCTTCAAGTAAATAACTTAAGGAACTAAAGTATTATTTAGAAGATTTTGATTTTAAATTGCTACAAAATTCTGTTCTACATGTAAATAACTTATAGAACAAAAGTAGTTATTTTAGGGTTTTCAATTTTAAAATATTAACAAAATACTGATCTTCATGTAAATAACTTATAGAACAAAAGTAGTTATTTTAGGGTTTTCAATTTTAAACTATTAACAAAATTCTGATCTTCAAGTAAATAACTTAAGGAACTAAAGTATTAGTTAGAAGATTTTGATTTTAAATTGCTACAAAATTCTGTTCTACAAGTAAATAACTTATAGAACAAAAGTAGTTATTTTAGAGTTTTCAATTTTAAACTATTAAAAATATTCTGATCTTCAAGTAAATACCTTATAGAACAGAAGTAGTTAATTTAGAGTTTTTAATTTAAAACTATTAACAAAATGCAGATCTTCAAGTAAATAACTTATAGAACAAAAGTAGTTATTTTAGGGTTTTCAATTTTAAACTATTAACAAAATACTGATCTTCATGTAAATAACTTATAGAACGGAAGTAGTTAATTTAGAGTTTTTAATGTTAAACTATTAATAAAATGCAAATCTTCAAGTAAATAACTTATAGAACAAAAGTAGTTATTTTAGGGTTTTCAATTTTAATCTATTAACAAAATTCTGATCTTCAAGTAAATAACTTAAGGAACTAAAGTATTAGTTAGAAGATTTTGATTTTAAATTGCTACAAAATTCTGTTCTACAAGTAAATAACTTATAGAACAAAAGTAGTTATTTTAGTGTTTTCAATTTTAAACTATTAACAATATTCTGATCTTCAAGTAAATAACTTATAGAACAGAAGTAGTTAATTTAGAGTTTTTAATTTAAAACTATTAACAAAATGCAGATCTTCAAGTAAATAACTTATAGAAAAAAGTAGTTATTTTAGGGTTTTCAATTTTAAACTATTAACAAAATACTGATCTTCATGTAAATAACTTATAGAACGGAAGTAGTTAATTTAGAGTTTTTAATGTTAAACTATTAATAAAATGCAAATCTTCAAGTAAATAACTTATAGAACAAAAGTAGTTATTTTAGGGTTTTCAATTTTAATCTATTAACAAAATTCTGATCTTCAAGTAAATAACTTAAGGAACTAAAGTATTAGTTAGAAGATTTTGATTTTAAATTGCTACAAAATTCTGTTCTTCAAGTAAATAACTTATAGAACAAAAGTAGTTATTTTAGAGTTTTCAATTTTAAACTATTAACAAAATTCTGATCTTCATGTAAATAACTTATAGAACAGAAGTAGTTAATTTAGAGTTTTTAATTTTAAACTATTAACAAAATGCAGATCTTCATGTAAATAACTTATAGAACAGAAGTAGTTAATTTAGAGTTTTTAATTTTAAACTATTAACAAAATTCTGATCTTCAAGTAAATAACTAAAGGAACTAAAGTATTAGTTAGAAGATTTTAATCTTAAATTGCTACAAAATTCTGTTCTTCAAGTAAATAACTTATAGAACAAAAGTAGTTATTTTAGAGTTTTCAATTTTAAACTATTAACAAAATTCTGATCTTCATGTAAATAACTTATAGAACAGAAGTAGTTAATTTAGAGTTTTTAATTTTAAACTATTAACAAAATGCAGATCTTCAAGTAAATAACTTATAGAACAAAAGTAGTTATTTTAGAGTTTTCAATTTTAAACTATTAACAATATTCTGATCTTCAAGTAAATAACTTATAGAACAGAAGTAGTTAATTTAGAGTTTTTAATTTTAAACTATTAACAAAATGCAGATCTTCAAGTAAATAACTTATAGAACAAAAGTAGTTAATTTAGAGTTTTTAATTTTAAACTATTAACAAAATTCTGTTCTTCAAGTAAATAACTTATAGAACAAAAGTAGTTATTTTAGAGTTTTCAATTTTAAACTATTAACAAAATTCTGATCTTCAAGTAAATAACTTATAGAACAGAAGTAGTAAATTTAGAGTTTTTAATTTTAAACTACTAACAAAATGCAGATCTTCAAGCAAATAACTTAAAGAACTAAAGTATTAGTTAGAAGATTTTGACTTTACATTGCTACAAAATTCTGTTCTTCAAGTAAATAACCTATAGAACAAAAGTAGTTATTTTAGGGTTTTCAATTTTAAACTATTAACAAAATTCTGATCTTCAAGTAAATAACTTAAGGAACTAAAGTATTAGTTAGAAGATTTTGATTTTAAATTGCTACAAAATTCTGTTCTACAAGTAAATAACTTATAGAACTAAAGTAGTTATTTTAGAGTTTTCAATTTTAAACTATTAACAATATTCTGATCTTCAAGTAAATAACTTATAGAACAAAAGTAGTTATTTTAGGGTTTTCAATTTTAAACTATTAACAAAATTCTGATCTTCAAGTAAATAACTTAAGGAACTAAAGTATTATTTAGAAGATTTTGATTTTAAATTGCTACAAAATTCTGTTCTACAAGTAAATAACTTATAGAACAAAAGTAGTTATTTTAGGGTTTTCAATTTTAAAATATTAACAAAATACTGATCTTCATGTAAATAACTTATAGAACAAAAGTAGTTATTTTAGGGTTTTCAATTTTAAACTATTAACAAAATTCTGATCTTCAAGTAAATAACTTAAGGAACTAAAGTATTAGTTAGAAGATTTTGATTTTAAATTGCTACAAAATTCTGTTCTACAAGTAAATAACTTATAGAACAGAAGTAATTAATTTAGAGTTTTTAATTTAAAACTATTAACAAAATGCAGATCTTCAAGTAAATAACTTATAGAACAAAAGTAGTTATTTTAGGGTTTTCAATTTTAAACTATTAACAAAATACTGATCTTCATGTAAATAACTTATAGAACAAAAGTAGTTATTTTAGGGTTTTCAATTTTAAACTATTAACAAAATACTGATCTTCATGTAAATAACTTATAGAACGGAAGTAGTTAATTTAGAGTTTTTAATGTTAAACTATTAATAAAATGCAAATCTTCAAGTAAATAACTTATAGAACAAAAGTAGTTATTTTAGGGTTTTCAATTTTAATCTATTAACAAAATTCTGATCTTCAAGTAAATAACTTAAGGAACTAAAGTATTAGTTAGAAGATTTTGATTTTAAATTGCTACAAAATTCTGTTCTTCAAGTAAATAACTTATAGAACAAAAGTAGTTATTTTAGAGTTTTCAATTTTAAACTATTAACAAAATTCTGATCTTCATGTAAATAACTTATAGAACAGAAGTAGTTAATTTAGAGTTTTTAATTTTAAACTATTAACAAAATTCTGATCTTCAAGTAAATAACTAAAGGAACTAAAGTATTAGTTAGAAGATTTTAATTTTAAATTGCTACAAAATTCTGTTCTTCAAGTAAATAACTTATAGAACAAAAGTAGTTATTTTAGAGTTTTCAATTTTAAACTATTAACAAAATTCTGATCTTCATGTAAATAACTTATAGAACAGAAGTAGTTAATTTAGAGTTTTTAATTTTAAACTATTAACAAAATGCAGATCTTCAAGTAAATAACTTATAGAACAAAAGTAGTTATTTTAGAGTTTTCAATTTTAAACTATTAACAATATTCTGATCTTCAAGTAAATAACTTATAGAACAGAAGTAGTTAATTTAGAGTTTTTAATTTTAAACTATTAACAAAATGCAGATCTTCAAGTAAATAACTTATAGAACAAAAGTAGTTAATTTAGAGTTTTTAATTTTAAACTATTAACAAAATTCTGTTCTTCAAGTAAATAACTTATAGAACAAAAGTAGTTATTTTAGAGTTTTCAATTTTAAACTATTAACAAAATTCTGATCTTCAAGTAAATAACTTATAGAACAGAAGTAGTAAATTTAGAGTTTTTAATTTTAAACTACTAACAAAATGCAGATCTTCAAGCAAATAACTTAAAGAACTAAAGTATTAGTTAGAAGATTTTGACTTTACATTGCTACAAAATTCTGTTCTTCAAGTAAATAACCTATAGAACAAAAGTAGTTATTTTAGGGTTTTCAATTTTAAACTATTAACAAAATTCTGATCTTCAAGTAAATAACTTAAGGAACTAAAGTATTAGTTAGAAGATTTTGATTTTAAATTGCTACAAAATTCTGTTCTACAAGTAAATAACTTATAGAACTAAAGTAGTTATTTTAGAGTTTTCAATTTTAAACTATTAACAATATTCTGATCTTCAAGTAAATAACTTATAGAACAAAAGTAGTTATTTTAGGGTTTTCAATTTTAAACTATTAACAAAATTCTGATCTTCAAGTAAATAACTTAAGGAACTAAAGTATTATTTAGAAGATTTTGATTTTAAATTGCTACAAAATTCTGTTCTACAAGTAAATAACTTATAGAACAAAAGTAGTTATTTTAGGGTTTTCAATTTTAAAATATTAACAAAATACTGATCTTCATGTAAATAACTTATAGAACAAAAGTAGTTATTTTAGGGTTTTCAATTTTAAACTATTAACAAAATTCTGATCTTCAAGTAAATAACTTAAGGAACTAAAGTATTAGTTAGAAGATTTTGATTTTAAATTGCTACAAAATTCTGTTCTACAAGTAAATAACTTATAGAACAGAAGTAATTAATTTAGAGTTTTTAATTTAAAACTATTAACAAAATGCAGATCTTCAAGTAAATAACTTATAGAACAAAAGTAGTTATTTTAGGGTTTTCAATTTTAAACTATTAACAAAATACTGATCTTCATGTAAATAACTTATAGAACAGAAGTAGTTAATTTAGAGTTTTTAATTTTAAACTATTAACAAAATGCAGATCTGCAAGTAAATAACTTATAGAACAAAAGTAGTTATTTTAGGGTTTTCAATTTAAAACGATTAGCAAAATTCTGATCTTCAAGTAAATAACTTAAAGAACTAAAGTATTAGTTAGAAGATTTTGATTTTACAATGCTACAAAATTTTGTTCTTCAAGTAAATAACTTATAGAACAAAAGTAGTTATTTTCGAGTTATCAATTTTAAGCTATTAACAATATTCTGATCTTCAAGTAAATAACTTATAGAACAGAAGTAATTAATTTAGAGTTTTTAATTTAAAACTATTAACAAAATGCAGATCTTCAAGTAAATAACTTATAGAACAAAAGTAGTTATTTTAGGGTTTTCAATTTTAAACTATTAACAAAATACTGATCTTCATGTAAATAACTTATAGAACAGAAGTAGTTAATTTAGAGTTTTTAATTTTAAACTATTAACAAAATGCAGATCTGCAAGTAAATAACTTATAGAACAAAAGTAGTTATTTTAGGGTTTTCAATTTAAAACGATTAGCAGAATTCTGATCTTCAAGTAAATAACTTAAAGAACTAAAGTATTAGTTAGAAGATTTTGTTTTTACAATGCTACAAAATTTTGTTCTTCAAGTAAATAACTTATAGAACAAAAGTAGTTATTTTCGAGTTATCAATTTTAAGCTATTAACAATATTCTGATCTTCATGTAAATAACTTATTGAACAGAAGTAGTTAATTTAGAGTTTTTAATTTTAAACTATTAACAAAATTCTGATCTTCAAGTAAATAACTTAAGGAACTAAAGTATTATTTAGAAGATTTTGATTTTAAATTGCTACAAAATTCTGTTCTACAAGTAAATAACTTATAGAACAAAAGTAGTTATTTTAGGGTTTTCAATTTTAAAATATTAACAAAATACTGATCTTCATGTAAATAACTTATAGAACAAAAGTAGTTATTTTAGGGTTTTCAATTTTAAACTATTAACAAAATTCTGATCTTCAAGTAAATAACTTAAGGAACTAAAGTATTAGTTAGAAGATTTTGATTTTAAATTGTTACAAAATTCTGTTCTACAAGTAAATAACTTATAGAACAAAAGTAGTTATTTTAGAGTTTTCAATTTTAAACTATTAACAATGTTCTGATCTTCAAGTAAATAACTTATAGAACAGAAGTAGTTAATTTAGAGTTTTTAATTTAAAACTATTAACAAAATGCAGATCTTCAAGTAAATAACTTATAGAACAAAAGTAGTTATTTTAGGGTTTTCAATTTTAAACTATTAACAAAATACTGATTTTCATGTAAATAACTTATAGAACAGAAGTAGTTAATTTAGAGTTTTTAATTTTAAACTATTAACAAAATGCAGATCTGCAAGTAAATAACTTATAGAACAAAAGTAGTTATTTTAGGGTTTTCAATTTAAAACGATTAGCAAAATGCTGATCTTCAAGTAAATAACTTAAAGAACTAAAGTATTAGTTAGAAGATTTTGATTTTACAATGCTACAAAATTCTGTTCTTCAAGTAAATAACTTATAGAACAAAAGTAGTTATTTTCGAGTTATCAATTTTAAACTATTAACAATATTCTGATCTTCAAGTAAATAACTTATAGAACAGAAGTAGTTAATTTAGAGTTTTTAATTTAAAACTATTAACAAAATGCAGATCTTCAAGTAAATAACTTATAGAACAAAAGTAGTTATTTTAGGGTTTTCAATTTTAAACTATTAACAAAATACTGATCTTCATGTAAATAACTTATAGAACGGAAGTAGTTAATTTAGAGTTTTTAATGTTAAACTATTAATAAAATGCAAATCTTCAAGTAAATAACTTATAGAACAAAAGTAGTTATTTTAGGGTTTTCAATTTTAATCTATTAACAAAATTCTGATCTTCAAGTAAATAACTTAAGGAACTAAAGTATTAGTTAGAAGATTTTGATTTTAAATTGCTACAAAATTCTGTTCTTCAAGTAAATAACTTATAGAACAAAAGTAGTTATTTTAGAGTTTTCAATTTTAAACTATTAACAAAATTCTGATCTTCATGTAAATAACTTATAGAACAGAAGTAGTTAATTTAGAGTTTTTAATTTTAAACTATTAACAAAATTCTGATCTTCAAGTAAATAACTTAAGGAACTAAAGTATTAGTTAGAAGATTTTAATTTTAAATTGCTACAAAATTCTGTTCTTCAAGTAAATAACTTATAGAACAAAAGTAGTTATTTTAGAGTTTTCAATTTTAAACTATTAACAAAATTCTGATCTTCATGTAAATAACTTATAGAACAGAAGTAGTTAATTTAGAGTTTTTAATTTTAAACTATTAACAAAATGCAGATCTTCAAGTAAATAACTTATAGAACAAAAGTAGTTATTTTAGAGTTTTCAATTTTAAACTATTAACAATATTCTGATCTTCAAGTAAATAACTTATAGAACAGAAGTAGTTAATTTAGAGTTTTTAATTTTAAACTATTAACAAAATGCAGATCTTCAAGTAAATAACTTATAGAACAAAAGTAGTTAATTTAGAGTTTTTAATTTTAAACTATTAACAAAATTCTGTTCTTCAAGTAAATAACTTATAGAACAAAAGTAGTTATTTTAGAGTTTTCAATTTTAAACTATTAACAAAATTCTGATCTTCAAGTAAATAACTTATAGAACAGAAGTAGTTAATTTAGAGTTTTTAATTTTAAACTACTAACAAAATGCAGATCTTCAAGCAAATAACTTATAGAACAAAATTAGTTATTTTAGGGTTTTCAATTTTAAACTATTATAAAATTCTGATCTTCAAGAAAATAACTTAAAGAACTAAAGTATTAGTTAGAAGATTTTGACTTTACATTGCTACAAAATTCTGTTCTTCAAGTAAATAACCTATAGAACAAAAGTAGTTATTTTAGGGTTTTCAATTTTAAACTATTAACAAAATACTGATTTTCATGTAAATAACTTATAGAACAGAAGTAGTTATTTTAGGGTTTTCAATTTTAAACTATTAACAATATTCTGATCTTCAAGTAAATAACTTATAGAACAGAAGTAGTTAATTTAGAGTTTTTAATTTTAAACTATTAACAAAATGCAGATCTTCAAGTAAATAACTTATAGAACAAAAGTAGTTAATTTAGAGTTTTTAATTTTAAACTATTAACAAAATTCTGTTCTTCAAGTAAATAACTTATAGAACAAAAGTAGTTATTTTAGAGTTTTCAATTTTAAACTATTAACAAAATTCTGATCTTCAAGTAAATAACTTATAGAACAGAAGTAGTTAATTTAGAGTTTTTAATTTTAAACTACTAACAAAATGCAGATCTTCAAGCAAATAACTTATAGAACAAAATTAGTTATTTTAGGGTTTTCAATTTTAAACTATTATAAAATTCTGATCTTCAAGAAAATAACTTAAAGAACTAAAGTATTAGTTAGAAGATTTTGACTTTACATTGCTACAAAATTCTGTTCTTCAAGTAAATAACCTATAGAACAAAAGTAGTTATTTTAGGGTTTTCAATTTTAAACTATTAACAAAATTCTGATCTTCAAGTAAATAACTTATAGAACAAAAGTAGTTATTTTAGGGTTTTCAATTTTAAACTATTAACAAAATTCTGATCTTCAAGTAAATAACTTATAGAACAGAAGTAGTTAATTTAGAGTTTTTAATTTTAAACTATTAACAAAATGCAGATCTTCAAGTAAATAACTTATAGAACAAAAGTAGTTATTTTAGAGTTTTCAATTTTAAACTATTAACAAAATACTGATTTTCATGTAAATAACTTATAGAACAGAAGTAGTTAATTTAGAGTTTTTAATTTTAAACTATTAACAAAATGCAGATCTGCAAGTAAATAACTTATAGAACAAAAGTAGTTATTTTAGGGTTTTCAATTTAAAACGATTAGCAAAATGCTGATCTTCAAGTAAATAACTTAAAGAACTAAAGTATTAGTTAGAAGATTTTGATTTTACAATGCTACAAAATTCTGTTCTACAAGTAAATAACTTATAGAACAAAAGTAGTTATTTTAGGGTTTTCAATTTTAAAATATTAACAAAATACTGATCTTCATGTAAATAACTTATAGAACAAAAGTAGTTATTTTAGGGTTTTCAATTTTAAACTATTAACAAAATTCTGATCTTCAAGTAAATAACTTAAGGAACTAAAGTATTAGTTAGAAGATTTTGATTTTAAATTGTTACAAAATTCTGTTCTACAAGTAAATAACTTATAGAACAAAAGTAGTTATTTTAGAGTTTTCAATTTTAAACTATTAACAATGTTCTGATCTTCAAGTAAATAACTTATAGAACAGAAGTAGTTAATTTAGAGTTTTTAATTTAAAACTATTAACAAAATGCAGATCTTCAAGTAAATAACTTATAGAACAAAAGTAGTTATTTTAGGGTTTTCAATTTTAAACTATTAACAAAATACTGATTTTCATGTAAATAACTTATAGAACAGAAGTAGTTAATTTAGAGTTTTTAATTTTAAACTATTAACAAAATGCAGATCTGCAAGTAAATAACTTATAGAACAAAAGTAGTTATTTTAGGGTTTTCAATTTAAAACGATTAGCAAAATGCTGATCTTCAAGTAAATAACTTAAAGAACTAAAGTATTAGTTAGAAGATGTTGATTTTACAATGCTACAAAATTCTGTTCTTCAAGTAAATAACTTATAGAACAAAAGTAGTTATTTTCGAGTTATCAATTTTAAACTATTAACAATATTCTGATCTTCAAGTAAATAACTTATAGAACAGAAGTAGTTAATTTAGAGTTTTTAATTTAAAACTATTAACAAAATGCAGATCTTCAAGTAAATAACTTATAGAACAAAAGTAGTTATTTTAGGGTTTTCAATTTTAAACTATTAACAAAATACTGATCTTCATGTAAATAACTTATAGAACGGAAGTAGTTAATTTAGAGTTTTTAATGTTAAACTATTAATAAAATGCAAATCTTCAAGTAAATAACTTATAGAACAAAAGTAGTTATTTTAGGGTTTTCAATTTTAATCTATTAACAAAATTCTGATCTTCAAGTAAATAACTTAAGGAACTAAAGTATTAGTTAGAAGATTTTGATTTTAAATTGCTACAAAATTCTGTTCTTCAAGTAAATAACTTATAGAACAAAAGTAGTTATTTTAGAGTTTTCAATTTTAAACTATTAACAAAATTCTGATCTTCATGTAAATAACTTATAGAACAGAAGTAGTTAATTTAGAGTTTTTAATTTTAAACTATTAACAAAATTCTGATCTTCAAGTAAATAACTTAAGGAACTAAAGTATTAGTTAGAAGATTTTAATTTTAAATTGCTACAAAATTCTGTTCTTCAAGTAAATAACTTATAGAACAAAAGTAGTTATTTTAGAGTTTTCAATTTTAAACTATTAACAAAATTCTGATCTTCATGTAAATAACTTATAGAACAGAAGTAGTTAATTTAGAGTTTTTAATTTTAAACTATTAACAAAATGCAGATCTTCAAGTAAATAACTTATAGAACAAAAGTAGTTATTTTAGAGTTTTCAATTTTAAACTATTAACAATATTCTGATCTTCAAGTAAATAACTTATAGAACAGAAGTAGTTAATTTAGAGTTTTTAATTTTAAACTATTAACAAAATGCAGATCTTCAAGTAAATAACTTATAGAACAAAAGTAGTTAATTTAGAGTTTTTAATTTTGAACTATTAACAAAATTCTGTTCTTCAAGTAAATAACTTATAGAACAAAAGTAGGTATTTTAGAGTTTTCAATTTTAAACTATTAACAAAATTCTGATCTTCAAGTAAATAACTTATAGAACAGAAGTAGTTAATTTAGAGTTTTTAATTTTAAACTACTAACAAAATGCAGATCTTCAAGCAAATAACTTATAGAACAAAATTAGTTATTTTAGGGTTTTCAATTTTAAACTATTATAAAATTCTGATCTTCAAGAAAATAACTTAAAGAACTAAAGTATTAGTTAGAAGATTTTGACTTTACATTGCTACAAAATTCTGTTCTTCAAGTAAATAACCTATAGAACAAAAGTAGTTATTTTAGGGTTTTCAATTTTAAACTATTAACAAAATTCTGATCTTCAAGTAAATAACTTATAGAACAAAAGTAGTTATTTTAGGGTTTTCAATTTTAAACTATTAACAAAATACTGATCTTCATGTAAATAACTTATAGAACAGAAGTAGTTAATTTAGAGTTTTTAAATTTAAACTATTAACAAAATGCAGATCTTCAAGTAAATAACTTATAGAACAAAAGTAGTTATTTTAGGGTTTTCAATTTTAAACTATTAACAAAATTTTTTTTTGTTTATTTCTTATTATTTACTTCTTCAAGTAAATAACTTGTAGAACAAAAGTAGTTATTTTAGAGTTTTCAATTTTAAACTATTAACAATATTTTGATCTTCATGTAAATAACTTATAGAACAGAAGTAGTTAATTTAGAGTTTTTAATTTTAAACTATTAACAAAATGCAAATCTTCAAGTAAATAACTTATAGAACAAAAGTAGTTATTTTAGGGTTTTCAATTTTAAACCATTAGCAAAATTCTGATCTTCAAGTAAATAACTTATAGAACAAAAGTAGTTATTTTAGGGTTTTCAATTTTAAACTATTAGCAAAATTCTGATCTTCAAGTAAATAACTTAAGGAACTAAAGTATTAGTTAGAAGATTTTGATTTTAAATTGCTACAAAATTCTGTTCTACAAGTAAATAACTTATAGAACAAAAGTAGTTATTTTAGGGTTTTCAATTTTAAACTATTAACAAAATACTGATCTTCATGTAAATAACTTATAGAACAAAAGTAGTTATTTTAGGGTTTTCAATTTTAAACTATTAACAAAATTCTGATCTTCAAGTAAATAACTTATAGAACAGAAGTAGTTAATTTAGAGTTTTTAATTTTAAACTATTAACAAAATGCAGATCTTCAAGTAAATAACTTATAGAACAAAAGTAGTTATTTTAGGGTTTTCAATTTTAAACTATTAACAAAATACTGATCTTCATGCAAAAATAACTTATTGAACAGAAGTAGTTAATTTAGAGTTTTTAATTTTAAACTATTAACAAAATGCAGATCTTCAAGTAAATAACTTATAGAACAAAAGTAGTTATTTTAGGGTTTTTAATTTTAAATTATTAACAAAATTCTGTTCTTCAAGTAAATAACTTATAGAACAAAAGTAGTTATTTTAGAGTTTTCAATTTTAAACTATTAACAAAATTCTGATCTTCAAGTAAATAACTTATAGAACAGAAGTAGTTAATTTAGAGTTTTTAATTTTAAACTACTAACAAAATGCAGATCTTCAAGCAAATAACTTATAGAACAAAATTAGTTATTTTAGGGTTTTCAATTTTAAACTATTATAAAATTCTGATCTTCATGTAAATAACTTAAAGAACTAAAGTATTAGTTAGAAGATTTTGACTTTACATTGCTACAAAATTCTGTTCTTCAAGTAAATAACCTATAGAACAAAAGTAGTTATTTTAGGGTTTTCAATTTTAAACTATTAACAAAATACTGATCTTCATGTAAATAACTTATTGAACAGAAGTAGTTAATTTAGAGTTTTTAATTTTAAACTATTAACAAAATGCACATCTTCAAGTAAATAACTTATAGAACAAAAGTAGTTATTTTAGGGTTTTTAATTTTAAACTATTAACAAAATTCTGTTCTTCAAGTAAATAACTTATAGAACAAAAGTAGTTATTTTAGAGTTTTCAATTTTAAACTATTAACAAAATTCTGATCTTCAAGTAAATAACTTATAGAACAGAAGTAGTTAATTTAGAGTTTTTAATTTTAAACTACTAACAAAATGCAGATCTTCAAGCAAATAACTTATAGAACAAAATTAGTTATTTTAGGGTTTTCAATTTTAAACTATTATAAAATTCTGATCTTCAAGTAAATAACTTAAAGAACTAAAGTATTAGTTAGAAGATTTTGACTTTACATTGCTACAAAATTCTGTTCTTCAAGTAAATAACTTATAGAACAAAAGTAGTTATTTTAGAGTTTTCAATTTTAAACTATTAACAATATTCTGATCTTCAAGTAAATAACTTATAGAACAGAAGTAGTTAATTTAGAGTTTTTAATTTTAAACTATTAACAAAATGCAGATCTTCAAGTAAATAACTTATAGAACAAAAGTAGTTAATTTAGAGTTTTTAATTTTAAACTATTAACAAAATTCTGTTCTTCAAGTAAATAACTTAAGGAACTAAAGTATTAGTTAGAAGATTTTGATTTTAAATTGCTACAAAATTCTGTTCTACAAGTAAATAACATATAGAACTAAAGTAGTTATTTTAGAGTTTTCAATTTTAAACTATTAACAATATTCTGATCTTCAAGTAAATAACTTATAGAACAAAAGTAGTTATTTTAGGGTTTTTAATTTTAAACTATTAACAAAATGCAGATCTTCAAGTAAATAACTTATAGAACAAAAGTAGTTATTTTAGGGTTTTCAATTTTAAACTATTAACAAAATTCTGATCTTCAAGTAAATAACTTAAGGAACTAAAGTATTAGTTAGAAGATTTTGATTTTAAATTGCTACAAAATTCTGTTCTACAAGTAAATAACTTATAGAACTAAAGTAGTTATTTTAGAGTTTTCAATTTTAAACTATTAACAATATTCTGATCCTCAAGTAAATAACTTATAGAACAAAAGTAGTTATTTTAGGGTTTTCAATTTTAAACTATTAACAAAATTCTGATCTTCAAGTAAATAACTTAAGGAACTAAAGTATTAGTTAGAAGATTTTGATTTTAAATTGCTACAAAATTCTGTTCTACAAGTAAATAACTTATAGAACTAAAATAGTTATTTTAGAGTTTTCAATTTTAAACTATTAACAATATTCTGATCTTCAAGTAAATAACTTATAGAACAAAAGTAGTTATTTTAGGGTTTTCAATTTTAAACTATTAACGTCATTCTGATCTTCAAGTAAATAACTTATAGAACAGAAGTAGTTAATTTAGAGTTTTTAATGTTAAACTATTAACAAAATGCAAATCTTCAAGTAAATAACTTATAGAACAAAAGTAGTTATTTTAGGGTTTTCAATTTTAAACTATTAACAAAATTCTGATCTTCAAGTAAATAACTTAAGGAACTAAAGTATTAGTTAGAAGATTTTGATTTTAAATTGCTACAAAATTCTGTTCTACAAGTAAATAACTTATAGAACTAAAGTATTTATTTTAGAGTTTTCAATTTTAAACTATTAACAATATTCTGATCTTCAAGTAAATAACTTATAGAACAAAAGTAGTTATTTTAGGGTTTTCAATTTTAAACTATTAACAAAATTCTGATCTTCAAGTGAATAACTTAAGGAACTAAAGTATTAGTTAGAAGATTTTGATTTTAAATTGCTACAAAATTCTGTTCTACAAGTAAATAACTTATAGAACAAAAGTAGTTATTTTAGGGTTTTCAATTTTAAACTATTAACAAAATACTGATCTTCATGTAAATAACTTATAGAACAAAAGTAGTTATTTTAGGGTTTTCAATTTTAAACTATTAACAAAATTCTGATCTTCAAGTAAATAACTTAAGGAACTAAAGTATTAGTTAGAAGATTTTGATTTTAAATTGCTACAAAATTCTGTTCTACAAGTAAATAACTTATAGAACAACAGTAGTTATTTTAGAGTTTTCAATTTTAAACTATTAACAATATTCTGATCTTCAAGTAAATAACTTATAGAACAGAAGTAGTTAATTTAGAGTTTTTAATTTTAAACTGTTAACAAAATGCAGATCTTCAAGTAAATAACTTATAGAACAAAAGTAGTTATTTTAGAGTTTTCAATTTTAAACTATTAACAAAATACTGATCTTCATGTAAATAACTTAAAGAACTAAAGTATTAGTTTGAAGACTTCGATTTTAAATTGTCTACAAATTTCTGTTCTTTAAGTAACTAACTAAAAGAACAAAAGTAGTTATATTATAGCTTTAATTTTAAACTATTAACAAAATGCAGATCTTCAAGTAAATAACTTATAGAAAAAAGTAGTTATTATAGGGTTATCAATTTTAAACTATTAGCAAAATTCTGATCTTCAAGTAAATAACTTATAGAACAGAAGTAGTTAATTTAGAGTTTTTAATTTTAAACTATTAACAAAATGCAGATCTTCAAGTAAATAACTTATAGAACAAAAGTAGTTATTTTAGGGTTTTCAATTTTAAACTATTAACAAAATACTGATCTTCATGTAAATAACTTATTGAACAGAAGTAGTTAATTTAGAGTTTTTAGTTTTAAACTATTAACAAAATGCAGATCTTCAAGTAAATAACTTATAGAACAAAAGTAGTTATTTTAGGGTTTTTAATTTTAAATTATGAACAAAATTCTGTTCTTGAAGTAAATAACTTATAGAACAAAAGTAGTTATTTTAGAGTTTTCAATTTTAAACTATTAACAAAATTCTGATCTTCAAGTAAATAACTTATAGAACAGAAGTAGTTAATTTAGAGTTTTTAATTTTAAACTACTAACAAAATGCAGATCTTCAAGCAAATAACTTATAGAACAAAATTAGTTATTTTAGGGTTTTCAATTTTAAACTATTATAAAATTCTGATCTTCAAGTAAATAACTTAAAGAACTAAAGTATTAGTTAGAAGATTTTGACTTTACATTGCTACAAAATTCTGTTCTTCAAGTAAATAACCTATAGAACAAAAGTAGTTATTTTAGGGTTTTCAATTTTAAACCATTAACAAAATACTGATCTTCATGTAAATAACTTATTGAACAGAAGTAGTTAATTTAGAGTTTTTAATTTTAAACTATTAACAAAATGCACATCTTCAAGTAAATAACTTATAGAACAAAAGTAGTTATTTTAGGGTTTTTAATTTTAAACTATTAACAAAATTCTGTTCTTCAAGTAAATAACTTATAGAACAAAAGTAGTTATTTTAGAGTTTTCAATTTTAAACTATTAACAAAATTCTGATCTTCAAGTAAATAACTTATAGAACAGAAGTAGTTAATTTAGAGTTTTTAATTTTAAACTACTAACAAAATGCAGATCTTCAAGCAAATAACTTATAGAACAAAATTAGTTATTTTAGGGTTTTCAATTTTAAACTATTATAAAATTCTGATCTTCAAGTAAATAACTTAAAGAACTAAAGTATTAGTTAGAAGATTTTGACTTTACATTGCTACAAAATTCTGTTCTTCAAGTAAATAACTTATAGAACAAAAGTAGTTATTTTAGAGTTTTCAATTTTAAACTATTAACAATATTCTGATCTTCAAGTAAATAACTTATAGAACAGAAGTAGTTAATTTAGAGTTTTTAATTTTAAACTATTAACAAAATGCAGATCTTCAAGTAAATAACTTATAGAACAAAAGTAGTTAATTTAGAGTTTTCAATTTTAAACTATTAACAAAATTCTGTTCTTCAAGTAAATAACTTAAGGAACTAAAGTATTAGTTAGAAGATTTTGATTTTAAATTGCTACAAAATTCTGTTCTACAAGTAAATAACATATAGAACTAAAGTAGTTATTTTAGAGTTTTCAATTTTAAACTATTAACAATATTCTGATCTTCAAGTAAATAACTTATAGAACAAAAGTAGTTATTTTAGGGTTTTTAATTTTAAACTATTAACAAAATGCAGATCTTCAAGTAAATAACTTATAGAACAAAAGTAGTTATTTTAGGGTTTTCAATTTTAAACTATTAACAAAATTCTGATCTTCAAGTAAATAACTTAAGGAACTAAAGTATTAGTTAGAAGATTTTGATTTTAAATTGCTACAAAATTCTGTTCTACAAGTAAATAACTTATAGAACTAAAGTAGTTATTTTAGAGTTTTCAATTTTAAACTATTAACAATATTCTGATCCTCAAGTAAATAACTTATAGAACAAAAGTAGTTATTTTAGGGTTTTCAATTTTAAACTATTAACAAAATTCTGATCTTCAAGTAAATAACTTAAGGAACTAAAGTATTAGTTAGAAGATTTTGATTTTAAATTGCTACAAAATTCTGTTCTACAAGTAAATAACTTATAGAACTAAAATAGTTATTTTAGAGTTATCAATTTTAAACTATTAACAATATTCTGATCTTCAAGTAAATAACTTATAGAACAAAAGTAGTTATTTTAGGGTTTTCAATTTTAAACTATTAACAAAATACTGATCTTCATATACTTAACTTATAGAACAGAAGTAGTTAATTTAGAGTTTTTAATTTTAAACTATTAACAATATTCTGATCTTCAAGTAAATAACTTATAGAACAAAAGTAGTTATTTTAGGGTTTTCAATTTTAAACTATTAACAAAATACTGATCTTCATATACTTAACTTATAGAACAGAAGTAGTTAATTTAGAGTTTTTAATTTTAAACTATTAACAAAATGCAGATCTTCAAGTAAATAACTTATAGAACAAAAGTAGTTATTTTAGGGTTTTCAATTTTAAACTATTAGCAAAATTCTGATCTTCCAGTAAATAACTTAAAGAACTAAAGTATTAGTTAGAAGATTTTGATTTTACATTGCTACAAAATTCTGTTCTTCAAGTAAATAACTTATAGAACAAAAGTAGTTATTTTAGGGTTTTCAATTTTAAGCTATTAACAAAATAATGATCTTCATGTAAATAACTTATAGAACAGAAGTAGTTAATTTAGAGTTTTTAATTTTAAACTATTAACAAAATGCAGATCTTCAAGTAAATAACTTATAGAACAAAAGTAGTTATTTTAGGGTTTTCAATTTTAAACTATTAGCAAAATTCTGATCTTCAAGTAAATAACTTAAAGAACTAAAGTATTAGATAGAAGATTTTGATTTTACATTGCTACAAAATTCTGTTCTTCAAGTAAATAACTTATAGAACAGAAGTAGTAAATTTAGAGTTTTTAATTTTAAACTATTAACAAAATGCAGATCTTCAAGTAAATAACTTATAGAACAAAAGTAGTTATTTTAGGGTTTTCAATTTTAAACTATTAACAAAATACTGATCTTCATATACTTAACTTATAGAACAGAAGTAGTTAATTTAGAGTTTTTAATTTTAAACTATTAACAAAATTAAGATCTTCAAGTAAATAACTTATAGAACAAAAGTAGTTATTTTAGGGTTTTCAATTTTAAACTATTAGCAAAATTCTGATCTTCCAGTAAATAACTTAAAGAACTAAAGTATTAGTTAGAAGATTTTGATTTTACATGGCTACAAAATTCTGTTCTTCAAGTAAATAACTTATAGAACAAAAGTAGCTATTTTAGGGTTTTCAATTTTAAGCTATTAACAAAATACTGATCTTCATGTAAATAACTTATAGAACAGAAGTAGTTAATTTAGAGTTTTTAATTTTAAACTATTAACAAAATGCAGATCTTCAAGTAAATAACTTATAGAACAAAAGTAGTTATTTTAGGGTTTTCAATTTTAAACTATTAGCAAAATTCTGATCTTCAAGTAAATAACTTAAAAAACTAAAGTATTAGTTAGAAGATTTTGATTTTACATTGCTACAAAATTCTGTTCTTCAAGTAAATAACTTATAGAACAGAAGTAGTAAATTTAGAGTTTTTAATTTTAAACTATTAACAAAATGCAGATCTTCAAGTAAATAACTTATAGAACAAAAGTAGTTATTTTAGGGTTTTCAATTTTAAACTATTAACAAAATACTGATCTTCATATACTTAACTTATTATAGAACAGAAGTAGTTAATTTAGAGTTTTTAATTTTAAACTATTAACAATATTCTGATCTTCAAGTAAATAACTTATAGAACAAAAGTAGTTATTTTAGGGTTTTTAATTTTAAACTATTAATAAAATACTGATCTTCATATACTTAACTTATAGAACAGAAGTAGTTAATTTAGAGTTTTTAATTTTAAACTATTAACAAAATGCAGATCTTCAAGTAAATAACTTATAGAACAAAAGTAGTTATTTTAGGGTTTTCAATTTTAAACTATTAGCAAAATTCTGATCTTCAAGTAAATAACTTAAAGAACTAAAGTATTAGTTAGAAGATTTTGATTTTACATTGCTACAAAATTCTGTTCTTCAAGTAAATAACTTATAGAACAAAAGTAGTTATTTTAGGGTTTTCAATTTTAAACTATTAACAAAATACTGATCTTCATGTAAATAACTTATAGAACAGAAGTAGTTAATTTAGAGTTTTTAATTTTAAACTATTAACAAAATGCAGATCTTCAAGTAAATAACTTATAGAACAAAAGTAGTTATTTTAGGGTTTTCAATTTTAAACTATTAAAAAAATTCTGATCTTCAAGTAAATAACTTAAGGAACTAAAGTATTAGTTAGATGATTTTGATTTTAAATTGCTACAAAATTCTGTTCTACAAGTAAATAACTTATAGAACAAAAGTAGTTATTTTAGAGTTTTTAATTTTAAACTATTAACAATATTCTGATCTTCAAGTAAATAACTTATAGAACAGAAGTAGTTATTTTAGGGTTTTCAATTTTAAACTATTAACAAAATACTGATCTTCATGTAAATAACTTATAGAACAGAAGTAGTTAATTTAGAGTTTTTAATTTTAAACTATTAACGAAATGCAGATCTTCAAGTAAATAACTTATAGAACAAAAGTAGTTATTTTAGGGTTTTCAATTTTAAACTATTAGCAAAATTCTGATCTTCAAGTAAATAACTTAAAGAACTAAAGTATTAGTTAGAAGATTTTGATTATACATTGCTACAAAATTCTGTTCTTCAAGTAAATAACTTATAGAACAGAAGTAGTAAATTTAGAGTTTTTAATTTTAAACTATTAACAAAATGCAGATCTTCAAGTAAATAACTTATAGAACAAAAGTAGTTATTTTAGGGTTTTCAATTTTAAACTATTAACAAAATACTGATCTTCATATACTTAACTTATAGAACAGAAGTAGTTAATTTAGAGTTTTTAATTTTAAACTATTAACAAAATGCAGATCTTCAAGTAAATAACTTATAGAACAAAAGCAGTTATTTTAGGGTTTTCAATTTTAAACTATTAACAAAATTCTGATCTTCAAGTAAATCACTTAAGGAACTAAAGTATTAGTTAGAAGATTTTGATTTTAAATTGCTACAAAATTCTGTTCTACAAGTAAATAACTTATAGAACAAAAGTAGTTATTTTAGAGTTTTCAATTTTAAACTATTAACAATATTCTGATCTTCAAGTAAATAACTTATAGAACAGAAGTAGTTATTTTAGGGTTTTCAATTTTAAACTATTAACAAAATGCAGATCTTCAAGTAAATAACTTATAGAAAAAAGTAGTTATTATAGGGTTTTCAATTTTAAACTATTAGCAAAATTCTGATCTTCAAGTAAATAACTTATAGAACAGAAGTAGTTAATTTAGAGTTTTTAATTTTAAACTATTAACAAAATGCAGATCTTCAAGTAAATAACTTATAGAACAAAAGTAGTTATTTTAGGGTTTTCAATTTTAAACTATTAACAAAATACTGATCTTCATGTAAATAACTTATTGAACAGAAGTTGTTAATTTAGAGTTTTTAATTTTAAACTATTAACAAAATGCAGATCTTCAAGTAAATAACTTATAGAACAAAAGTAGTTATTTTAGGGTTTTTAATTTTAAACTATTAACAAAATTCTGTTCTTCAAGTAAATAACTTATAGAACAAAAGTAGTTATTTTAGAGTTTTCAATTTTAAACTATTAACAAAATTCTGATCTTCAAGTAAATAACTTAAAGAACTAAAGTATTAGTTAGAAGATTTTGATTTTACATTGCTACAAAATTCTGTTCTTCAAGTAAATAACCTATAGAACAAAAGTAGTTATTTTAGGGTTTTCAATTTTAAACTATTAACAAAATTCTGATCTTCAAGTAAATAACTTATAGAACAGAAGTAGTTAATTTAGAGTTTTTAATTTTAAACTATTAACAAAATGCAGATCTTCAAGTAAATAACTTATAGAACAAAAGTAGTTATTTTAGGGTTTTCAATTTTAAACTATTAACAAAATACTGATCTTCATGTAAATAACTTATTGAACAGAAGTTGTTAATTTAGAGTTTTTAATTTTAAACTATTAACAAAATGCAGATCTTCAAGTAAATAACTTATAGAACAAAAGTAGTTATTTTAGGGTTTTTAATTTTAAACTATTAACAAAATTCTGTTCTTCAAGTAAATAACTTATAGAACAAAAGTAGTTATTTTAGAGTTTTCAATTTTAAACTATTAACAAAATTCTGATCTTCAAGTAAATAACTTAAAGAACTAAAGTATTAGTTAGAAGATTTTGACTTTACATTGCTACAAAATTCTGTTCTTCAAGTAAATAACCTATAGAACAAAAGTAGTTATTTTAGGGTTTTCAATTTTAAACTATTAACAAAATTCTGATCTTCAAGTAAATAACTTAAAGAACTAAAGTATTAGTTAGAAGATTTTGATTTTACATTGCTACAAAATTCTGTTCTTCAAGTAAATAACTTATAGAACAAAAGTAGTTATTTTAGAGTTTTCAATTTTAAACTATTAACAATATTCTGATCTTCAAGTAAATAACTTATAGAACAGAAGTAGTTAATTTAGAGTTTTTAATTTTAAACTATTAAGAAAATGCAGATCTTCAAGTAAATAACTTATAGAGCAAAAGTAGTTAATTTAGAGTTTTTAATTTTAAACTATTAACAAAATTCTGTTCTTCAAGTAAATAACTTAAGGAACTAAAGTATTAGTTAGAAGATTTTGATTTTAAATTGCTACAAAATTCTGTTCTACAAGTAAATAACATATAGAACTAAAGTAGTTATTTTAGAGTTTTCAATTTTAAACTATTAACAATATTCTGATCTTCAAGTAAATAACTTATAGAACAAAAGTAGTTATTTTAAGGTTTTTAATTTTAAACTATTAACAAAATGCAGATCTTCAAGTAAATAACTTATAGAACAAAAGTAGTTATTTTAGGGTTTTCAATTTTAAACTATTAACAAAATTCTGATCTTCAAGTAAATAACTTAAGGAACTAAAGTATTAGTTAGAAGATTTTGATTTTAAATTGCTACAAAATTCTGTTCTACAAGTAAATAACTTATAGAACTAAAGTAGTTATTTTAGAGTTTTCAATTTTAAACTATTAACAATATTCTGATCCTCAAGTAAATAACTTATAGAACAAAAGTAGTTATTTTAGGGTTTTCAATTTTAAACTATTAGCAAAATTCTGATCTTCAAGTAAATAACTTAAAGAACTAAAGTATTAGTTAGAAGATTTTGATTTTACATTGCTACAAAATTCTGTTCTTCAAGTAAATAACTTATAGAACAGAAGTAGTAAATTTAGAGTTTTTAATTTTAAACTATTAACAAAATGCAGATCTTCAAGTAAATAACTTATAGAACAAAAGTAGTTATTTTAGGGTTTTCAATTTTAAACTATTAACAAAATACTGATCTTCATATACTTAACTTATAGAACAGAAGTAGTTAATTTAGAGTTTTTAATTTTAAACTATTAACAATATTCTGATCTTCAAGTAAATAACTTATAGAACAAAAGTAGTTATTTTAGGGTTTTTAATTTTAAACTATTAACAAAATACTGATCTTCATATACTTAACTTATAGAACAGAAGTAGTTAATTTAGAGTTTTTAATTTTAAACTATTAACAAAATGCAGATCTTCAAGTAAATAACTTATAGAACAAAAGTAGTTATTTTAGGGTTTTCAATTTTAAACTATTAGCAAAATTCTGATCTTCAAGTAAATAACTTAAAGAACTAAAGTATTAGTTAGAAGATTTTGATTTTACATTGCTACAAAATTCTGTTCTTCAAGTAAATAACTTATAGAACAAAAGTAGTTATTTTAGGGTTTTCAATTTTAAACTATTAACAAAATACTGATCTTCATGTAAATAACTTATAGAACAGAAGTAGTTAATTTAGAGTTTTTAATTTTAAACTATTAACAAAATGCAGATCTTCAAGTAAATAACTTATAGAACAAAAGTAGTTATTTTAGGGTTTTCAATTATAAACTATTAAAAAAATTCTGATCTTCAAGTAAATAACTTAAGGAACTAAAGTATTAGTTAGAAGATTTTGATTTTAAATTGCTACAAAATTCTGTTCTACAAGTAAATAACTTATAGAACAAAAGTAGTTATTTTAGAGTTTTTAATTTTAAACTATTAACAATATTCTGATCTTCAAGTAAATAACTTATAGAACAGAAGTAGTTATTTTAGGGTTTTCAATTTTAAACTATTAACAAAATACTGATCTTCATGTAAATAACTTATAGAACAGAAGTAGTTAATTTAGAGTTTTTAATTTTAAACTATTAACGAAATGCAGATCTTCAAGTAAATAACTTATAGAACAAAAGTAGTTATTTTAGGGTTTTCAATTTTAAACTATTAGCAAAATTCTGATCTTCAAGTAAATAACTTAAAGAACTAAAGTATTAGTTAGAAGATTTTGATTATACATTGCTACAAAATTCTGTTCTTCAAGTAAATAACTTGTAGAACAGAAGTAGTAAATTTAGAGTTTTTAATTTTAAACTATTAACAAAATGCAGATCTTCAAGTAAATAACTTATAGAAAAAAGTAGTTATTATAGGGTTTTCAATTTTAAACTATTAGCAAAATTCTGATCTTCAAGTAAATAACTTATAGAACAGAAGTAGTTAATTTAGAGTTTTTAATTTTAAACTATTAACAAAATGCAGATCTTCAAGTAAATAACTTATAGAACAAAAGTAGTTATTTTAGGGTTTTTAATTTTAAACTATTAACAAAATACTGATCTTCATGTAAATAACTTATTGAACAGAAGTAGTTAATTTAGAGTTTTTAATTTTAAACTATTAACAAAATGCAGATCTTCAAGTAAATAACTTATAGAACAAAAGTAGTTATTTTAGGGTTTTTAATTTTAAACTATTAACAAAATTCTGTTCTTCAAGTAAATAACTTATAGAACAAAAGTAGTTATTTTAGAGTTTTCAATTTTAAACTATTAACAAAATTCTGATCTTCAAGTAAATAACTTATAGAACAGAAGTAGTTAATTTAGAGTTTTTAATTTTAAACTACTAACAAAATGCAGATCTTCAAGCAAATAACTTATAGAACAAAATTAGTTATTTTAGGGTTTTCAATTTTAAACTATTATAAAATTCTGATCTTCAAGTAAATAACTTAAAGAACTAAAGTATTAGTTAGAAGATTTTGACTTTACATTGCTACAAAATTCTGTTCTTCAAGTAAATAACCTATAGAACAAAAGTAGTTATTTTAGGGTTTTCAATTTTAAACTATTAACAAAATTCTGATCTTCAAGTATATAACTTAAAGAACTAAAGTATTAGTTAGAAGATTTTGATTTTACATTGCTACAAAATTCTGTTCTTCAAGTAAATAACTTATAGAACAAAAGTAGTTATTTTAGAGTTTTCAATTTTAAACTATTAACAATATTCTGATCTTCAAGTAAATAACTTATAGAACAGAAGTAGTTAATTTAGAGTTTTTAATTTTAAACTATTAAGAAAATGCAGATCTTCAAGTAAATAACTTACAGAACAAAAGTAGTTAATTTAGAGTTTTTAATTTTAAACTATTAACAAAATTCTGATCTTCAAGTAAATAACTTAAGGAACTAAAGTATTAGTTAGAAGATTTTGATTTTAAATTGCTACAAAATTCTGTTCTACAAGTAAATAACTTATAGAACTAAAGTAGTTATTTTAGAGTTTTCAATTTTAAACTATTAACAATATTCTGATCCTCAAGTAAATAACTTATAGAACAAAAGTAGTTATTTTAGGGTTTTCAATTTTAAACTAGTAACAAAATTCTGATCTTCAAGTAAATAACTTAAGGAACTAAAGTATTAGTTAGAAGATTTTGATTTTAAATTGCTACAAAATTCTGTTCTACAAGTAAATAACTTATAGAACTAAAGTAGTTATTTTAGAGTTTTCAATTTTAAACTATCAACAATATTCTGATCTTCAAGTAAATAACTTATAGAACAAAAGTAGTTATTTTAGGGTTTTCAATTTTAAACTATTAACAAAATTCTGATCTTCAAGTGAATAACTTAAGGAACTAAAGTATTAGTTAGAAGATTTTGATTTTAAATTGCTACAAAATTCTGTTCTACAAGTAAATAACTTATAGAAGAAAAGTAGTTATTTTAGGGTTTTCAATTTTACACTATTAACAAAATACTGATCTTCATGTAAATAACTTATAGAACAAAAGTAGTTATTTTAGGGTTTTCAATTTTAAACTATTAACAAAATGCAGATCTTCAAGTAAATAACTTATAGAACAAAAGTAGTTATTTTAGGGTTTTTAATTTTAAACTATTAACAAAATACTGATCTTCATGTAAATAACTTATTGAACAGAAGTAGTTAATTTAGAGTTTTTAATTTTAAACTATTAACAAAATGCAGATCTTCAAGTAAATAACTTATAGAACAAAAGTAGTTATTTTAGGGTTTTTAATTTTAAACTATTAACAAAATTCTGTTCTTCAAGTAAATAACTTATAGAACAAAAGTAGTTATTTTAGGGTTTTTAATTTTAAACTATTAACAAAATACTGATCTTCATGTAAATAACTTATTGAACAGAAGTAGTTAATTTAGAGTTTTTAATTTTAAACTATTAACAAAATGCAGATCTTCAAGTAAATAACTTATAGAAAAAAGTAGTTATTATAGGGTTTTCAATTTTAAACTATTAGCAAAATTCTGATCTTCAAGTAAATAACTTATAGAACAGAAGTAGTTAATTTAGAGTTTTTAATTTTAAACTATTAACAAAATGCAGATCTTCAAGTAAATAACTTATAGAACAAAAGTAGTTATTTTAGGGTTTTTAATTTTAAACTATTAACAAAATACTGATCTTCATGTAAATAACTTATTGAACAGAAGTAGTTAATTTAGAGTTTTTAATTTTAAACTATTAACAAAATGCAGATCTTCAAGTAAATAACTTATAGAACAAAAGTAGTTATTTTAGGGTTTTTAATTTTAAACTATTAACAAAATTCTGTTCTTCAAGTAAATAACTTATAGAACAAAAGTAGTTATTTTAGAGTTTTCAATTTTAAACTATTAACAAAATTCTGATCTTCAAGTAAATAACTTATAGAACAGAAGTAGTTAATTTAGAGTTTTTAATTTTAAACTACTAACAAAATGCAGATCTTCAAGCAAATAACTTATAGAACAAAATTAGTTATTTTAGGGTTTTCAATTTTAAACTATTATAAAATTCTGATCTTCAAGTAAATAACTTAAAGAACTAAAGTATTAGTTAGAAGATTTTGACTTTACATTGCTACAAAATTCTGTTCTTCAAGTAAATAACCTATAGAACAAAAGTAGTTATTTTAGGGTTTTCAATTTTAAACTATTAACAAAATTCTGATCTTCAAGTATATAACTTAAAGAACTAAAGTATTAGTTAGAAGATTTTGATTTTACATTGCTACAAAATTCTGTTCTTCAAGTAAATAACTTATAGAACAAAAGTAGTTATTTTAGAGTTTTCAATTTTAAACTATTAACAATATTCTGATCTTCAAGTAAATAACTTATAGAACAGAAGTAGTTAATTTAGAGTTTTTAATTTTAAACTATTAAGAAAATGCAGATCTTCAAGTAAATAACTTACAGAACAAAAGTAGTTAATTTAGAGTTTTTAATTTTAAACTATTAACAAAATTCTGATCTTCAAGTAAATAACTTAAGGAACTAAAGTATTAGTTAGAAGATTTTGATTTTAAATTGCTACAAAATTCTGTTCTACAAGTAAATAACTTATAGAACTAAAGTAGTTATTTTAGAGTTTTCAATTTTAAACTATTAACAATATTCTGATCCTCAAGTAAATAACTTATAGAACAAAAGTAGTTATTTTAGGGTTTTCAATTTTAAACTAGTAACAAAATTCTGATCTTCAAGTAAATAACTTAAGGAACTAAAGTATTAGTTAGAAGATTTTGATTTTAAATTGCTACAAAATTCTGTTCTACAAGTAAATAACTTATAGAACTAAAGTAGTTATTTTAGAGTTTTCAATTTTAAACTATCAACAATATTCTGATCTTCAAGTAAATAACTTATAGAACAAAAGTAGTTATTTTAGGGTTTTCAATTTTAAACTATTAACAAAATTCTGATCTTCAAGTGAATAACTTAAGGAACTAAAGTATTAGTTAGAAGATTTTGATTTTAAATTGCTACAAAATTCTGTTCTACAAGTAAATAACTTATAGAACAAAAGTAGTTATTTTAGGGTTTTCAATTTTACACTATTAACAAAATACTGATCTTCATGTAAATAACTTATAGAACAAAAGTAGTTATTTTAGGGTTTTCAATTTTAAACTATTAACAAAATACTGATCTTCAAGTAAATAACTTATAGAACAGAAGTAGTTAATTTAGAGTTTTTAATTTTAAACTATTAACAAAATGCAGATCTTCAAGTAAATAACTTATAGAACAAAAGTAGTTATTTTAGGGTTTTCAATTTTAAACTGTTAACAAAATACTGATCTTCATATACTTAACTTATAGAACAGAAGTAGTTAATTTAGAGTTTTTAATTTTAAACTATTAACAAAATGCAGATCTTCAAGTAAATAACTTATAGAACAAAAGTAGTTATTTTAGGGTTTTCAATTTTAAACTATTAAAAAAATTCTGATCTTCAAGTAAATAACTTAAGGAACTAAAGTATTAGTTAGAAGATTTTGATTTTAAATTGCTACAAAATTCTGTTCTACAAGTAAATAACTTATAGAACAAAAGTAGTTATTTTAGAGTTTTCAATTTTAAACTATTAACAATATTCTGATCTTCAAGTAAATTACTTATAGAACAGAAGTAGTTATTTTAGGGTTTTCAATTTTAACTATTAACAAAATACTGATCTTCATGTAAATAACTTATAGAACAAAAGTAGTTATTTTAGGGTTTTCAATTTTAAACTATTAACAAAATACTGATCTTCAAGTAAATAACTTATAGAACAGAAGTAGTTAATTTAGGGTTTTCAATTTTAAACTATTAACAAAATACTGATCTTCAAGTAAATAACTTATAGAACAGAAGCAGTTAATTTAGAGTTTTTAATTTTAAACTATTAACAAAATGCAGATCTTCAAGTAAATAACTTATAGAACAAAAGTAGTTATTTTAGGGTTTTCAATTTTAAACTATTAACAAAATACTGATCTTCATATACTTAACTTATAGAACAGAAGTAGTTAATTTAGAGTTTTTAATTTTAAACTATTAACAAAATGCAGATCTTCAAGTAAATAACTTATAGAACAAAAGTAGTTATTTTAGGGTTTTCAATTTTAAACTATTAGCAAAATTCTGATCTTCAAGTAAATAACTTAAAGAACTAAAGTATTAGTTAGAAGATTTTGATTTTACATTGCTACAAACTTCTGTTCTTCAAGTAAATAACTTATAGAACAAAAGTAGTTATTTTAGGGTTTTCAATTTTAAACTATTAACAAAATACTGATCTTCATGTAAATAACTTATAGAACAGAAGTAGTTAATTTAGAGTTTTTAATTTTAAACTATTAACAAAATGCAGATCTTCAAGTAAATAACTTATAGAACAAAAGTAGTTATTTTAGGGTTTTCAATTTTAAACTATTAAAAAAATTCTGATCTTCAAGTAAATAACTTAAGGAACTAAAGTATTAGTTAGAAGATTTTGATTTTAAATTGCTACAAAATTCTGTTCTACAAGTAAATAACTTATAGAACAAAAGTAGTTATTTTAGAGTTTTCAATTTTAAACTATTAACAAAATACTGATCTTCATGTAAATAACTTATAGAACAAAAGTAGTTATTTTAGGGTTTTCAATTTTAAACTATTAACAAAATACTGATCTTCAAGTAAATAACTTATAGAACAGAAGTAGTTAATTTAGGGTTTTCAATTTTAAACTATTAACAAAATACTGATCTTCAAGTAAATAACTTATAGAACAGAAGCAGTTAATTTAGAGTTTTTAATTTTAAACTATTAACAAAATGCAGATCTTCAAGTAAATAACTTATAGAACAAAAGTAGTTATTTTAGGGTTTTCAATTTTAAACTATTAACAAAATACTGATCTTCATATACTTAACTTATAGAACAGAAGTAGTTAATTTAGAGTTTTTAATTTTAAACTATTAACAAAATGCAGATCTTCATGTAAATAACTTATAGAACAAAAGTAGTTATTTTAGGGTTTTCAATTTTAAACTATTAACAAAATACTGATCTTCAAGTAAATAACTTATAGAACAGAAGTAGTTAATTTAGGGTTTTCAATTTTTTACTATTAACAAAATACTGATCTTCAAGTAAATAACTTATAGAACAGAAGCAGTTAATTTAGAGTTTTTAATTTTAAACTATTAACAAAATGCAGATCTTCAAGTAAATAACTTATAGAACAAAAGTAGTTATTTTAGGGTTTTCAATTTTAAACTATTAACAAAATACTGATCTTCATATACTTAACTTATAGAACAGAAGTAGTTAATTTAGAGTTTTTAATTTTAAACTATTAACAAAATGCAGATCTTCAAGTAAATAACTTATAGAACAAAAGTAGTTATTTTAGGGTTTTCAATTTTAAACTATTAGCAAAATTCTGATCTTCAAGTAAATAACTTAAAGAACTAAAGTATTAGTTAGAAGATTTTGATTTTACATTGCTACAAACTTCTGTTCTTCAAGTAAATAACTTATAGAACAAAAGTAGTTATTTTAGGGTTTTCAATTTTAAACTATTAACAAAATACTGATCTTCATGTAAATAACTTATAGAACAGAAGTAGTTAATTTAGAGTTTTTAATTTTAAACTATTAACAAAATGCAGATCTTCAAGTAAATAACTTATAGAACAAAAGTAGTTATTTTAGGGTTTTCAATTTTAAACTATTAAAAAAATTCTGATCTTCAAGTAAATAACTTAAGGAACTAAAGTATTAGTTAGAAGATTTTGATTTTAAATTGCTACAAAATTCTGTTCTACAAGTAAATAACTTATAGAACAAAAGTAGTTATTTTAGAGTTTTCAATTTTAAACTATTAACAAAATACTGATCTTCATGTAAATAACTTATAGAACAAAAGTAGTTATTTTAGGGTTTTCAATTTTAAACTATTAACAAAATACTGATCTTCAAGTAAATAACTTATAGAACAGAAGTAGTTAATTTAGGGTTTTCAATTTTAAACTATTAACAAAATACTGATCTTCAAGTAAATAACTTATAGAACAGAAGCAGTTAATTTAGAGTTTTTAATTTTAAACTATTAACAAAATGCAGATCTTCAAGTAAATAACTTATAGAACAAAAGTAGTTATTTTAGGGTTTTCAATTTTAAACTATTAACAAAATACTGATCTTCATATACTTAACTTATAGAACAGAAGTAGTTAATTTAGAGTTTTTAATTTTAAACTATTAACAAAATGCAGATCTTCAAGTAAATAACTTATAGAACAAAAGTAGTTATTTTAGGGTTTTCAATTTTAAACTATTAGCAAAATTCTGATCTTCAAGTAAATAACTTAAAGAACTAAAGTATTAGTTAGAAGATTTTGATTTTACATTGCTACAAACTTCTGTTCTTCAAGTAAATAACTTATAGAACAAAAGTAGTTATTTTAGGGTTTTCAATTTTAAACTATTAACAAAATACTGATCTTCATGTAAATAACTTATAGAACAGAAGTAGTTAATTTAGAGTTTTTAATTTTAAACTATTAACAAAATGCAGATCTTCAAGTAAATAACTTATAGAACAAAAGTAGTTATTTTAGGGTTTTCAATTTTAAACTATTAAAAAAATTCTGATCTTCAAGTAAATAACTTAAGGAACTAAAGTATTAGTTAGAAGATTTTGATTTTAAATTGCTACAAAATTCTGTTCTACAAGTAAATAACTTATAGAACAAAAGTAGTTATTTTAGAGTTTTCAATTTTAAACTATTAACAATATTCTGATCTTCAAGTAAATTACTTATAGAACAGAAGTAGTTATTTTAGGGTTTTCAATTTTAAACTATTAACAAAATACTGATCTTCATGTAAATAACTTATAGAACAAAAGTAGTTATTTTAGGGTTTTCAATTTTAAACTATTAACAAAATACTGATCTTCAAGTAAATAACTTATAGAACAGAAGTAGTTAATTTAGAGTTTTTAATTTTAAACTATTAACAAAATGCAGATCTTCAAGTAAATAACTTATAGAACAAAAGCAGTTATTTTAGGGTTTTCAATTTTAAACTATTAACAAAATACTGATCTTCATATACTTAACTTATAGAACAGAAGTAGTTAATTTAGAGTTTTTAATTTTAAACTATTAACAAAATGCAGATCTTCAAGTAAATAACTTATAGAACAAAAGTAGTTATTTTAGGGTTTTCAATTTTAAACTATTAGCAAAATTCTGATCTTCAAGTAAATAACTTAAAGAACTAAAGTATTAGTTAGAAGATTTTGATTTTACATTGCTACAAAATTCTGTTCTTCAAGTAAATAACTTATAGAACAAAAGTAGTTATTTTAGGGTTTTCAATTTTAAACTATTAACAAAATACTGATCTTCAAGTAAATAACTTATAGAACAAAAGTAGTTATTTTAGGGTTTTCAATTTTAAACTATTAGCAAAATTCTGATCTTCAAGTAAATAACTTAAAGAACTAAAGTATTAGTTAGAAGATTTTGATTTTACATTGCTACAAAATTCTGTTCTTCAAGTAAATAACTTATAGAACAAAAGTAGTTATTTTAGGGTTTTCAATTTTAAACTATTAACAAAATACTGATCTTCATGTAAATAACTTATAGAACAGAAGTAGTTAATTTAGAGTTTTTAATTTTAAACTATTAACAAAATGCAGATCTTCAAGTAAATAACTTATAGAACAAAAGTAGTTATTTTAGGGTTTTCAATTTTAAACTATTAGCAAAATTCTGATCTTCCAGTAAATAACTTAAAGAACTAAAGTATTAGTTAGAAGATTTTGATTTTACATTGCTACAAAATTCTGTTCTTCAAGTAAATAACTTATAGAACAAAAGTAGTTATTTTAGGGTTTTCAATTTTAAGCTATTAACAAAATACTGATCTTCATGTAAATAACTTATAGAACAGAAGTAGTTAATTTAGAGTTTTTAATTTTAAACTATTAACAAAATGCAGATCTTCAAGTAAATAACTTATAGAACAAAAGTAGTTATTTTAGGGTTTTCAATTTTAAACTATTAGCAAAATTCTGATCTTCAAGTAAATAACTTAAAGAACTAAAGTATTAGTTAGAAGATTTTGATTTTACATTGCTACAAAATTCTGTTCTTCAAGTAAATAACTTATAGAACAGAAGTAGTAAATTTAGAGTTTTTAATTTTAAACTATTAACAAAATGCAGATCTTCAAGTAAATAACTTATAGAACAAACGTAGTTATTTTAGGGTTTTCAATTTTAAACTATTAACAAAATACTGATCTTCATATACTTAACTTATAGAACAGAAGTAGTTAATTTAGAGTTTTTAATTTTAAACTATTAACAAAATGCAGATCTTCAAGTAAATAACTTATAGAACAAAAGTAGTTATTTTAGGGTTTTCAATTTTAAACTATTATAAAATTCTGATCTTCAAGTAAATAACTTAAAGAACTAAAGTATTAGTTAGAAGATTTTGATTTTACATTGCTACAAAATTCTGTTCTTCAAGTAAATAACTTATAGAACAAAAGTAGTTATTTTAGCGTTTTCAATTTTAAACTATTAACAAAATACTGATCTTCATGTAAATAACTTATAGAACAGAAGTAGTTAATTTAGAGTTTTTAATTTTAAACTATTAACAAAATGCAGATCTTCAAGTAAATAACTTATAGAACAAAAGTAGTTATTTTAGGGTTTTCAATTTTAAACTATTAAAAAAATTCTGATCTTCAAGTAAATAACTTAAGGAACTAAAGTATTAGTTAGAAGATTTTGATTTTAAATTGCTACAAAATTCTGTTCTACAAGTAAATAACTTATAGAACAAAAGTAGTTATTTTAGAGTTTTCAATTTTAAACTATTAACAATATTCTGATCTTCAAGTAAATTACTTATAGAACAGAAGTAGTTATTTTAGGGTTTTCAATTTTAAACTATTAACAAAATACTGATCTTCATGTAAATAACTTATAGAACAAAAGTAGTTATTTTAGGGTTTTCAATTTTAAACTATTAACAAAATACTGATCTTCAAGTAAATAACTTATAGAACAGAAGTAGTTAATTTAGGGTTTTCAATTTTAAACTATTAACAAAATACTGATCTTCAAGTAAATAACTTATAGAACAGAAGTAGTTAATTTAGAGTTTTTAATTTTAAACTATTAACAAAATGCAGATCTTCAAGTAAATAACTTATAGAACAAAAGTAGTTATTTTAGGGTTTTCAATTTTAAACTATTAGCAAAATTCTGATCTTCTAGTAAATAACTTAAAGAACTAAAGTATTAGTTAGAAGATTTTGATTTTACATTGCTACAAAATTCTGTTCTTCAAGTAAATAACTTATAGAACAAAAGTAGTTATTTTAGAGTTTTCAATTTTAAACTATTAACAATATTCTGATCTTCAAGTAAATTACTTATAGAACAGAAGTAGTTATTTTAGGGTTTTCAATTTTAAACTATTAACAAAATACTGATCTTCATGTAAATAACTTATAGAACAAAAGTAGTTATTTTAGGGTTTTCAATTTTAAACTATTAACAAAATACTGATCTTCAAGTAAATAACTTATAGAACAGAAGTAGTTAATTTAGAGTTTTTAATTTTAAACTATTAACAAAATGCAGATCTTCAAGTAAATAACTTATAGAACAAAAGTAGTTATTTTAGGGTTTTCAATTTTAAACTATTAACAAAATACTGATCTTCATATACTTAACTTATAGAACAGAAGTAGTTAATTTAGAGTTTTTAATTTTAAACTATTAACAAAATGCAGATCTTCAAGTAAATAACTTATAGAACAAAAGTAGTTATTTTAGGGTTTTCAATTTTAAACTATTAGCAAAATTCTGATCTTCAAGTAAATAACTTAAAGAACTAAAGTATTAGTTAGAAGATTTTGATTTTACATTGCTACAAAATTCTGTTCTTCAAGTAAATAACTTATAGAACAAAAGTAGTTATTTTAGGGTTTTCATTTTTAAACTATTAACAAAATACTGATCTTCATGTAAATAACTTATAGAACAGAAGTAGTTAATTTAGAGTTTTTAATTTTAAACTATTAACAAAATGCAGATCTTCAAGTAAATAACTTATAGAACAAAAGTAGTTATTTTAGGGTTTTCAATTTTAAACTATTAAAAAAATTCTGATCTTCAAGTAAATAACTTAAGGAACTAAAGTATTAGTTAGAAGATTTTGATTTTAAATTGCTACAAAATTCTGTTCTACAAGTAAATAACTTATAGAACAAAAGTAGTTATTTTAGAGTTTTCAATTTTAAACTATTAACAATATTCTGATCTTCAAGTAAATTACTTATAGAACAGAAGTAGTTATTTTAGGGTTTTCAATGTTTAACTATTAACAAAATACTGATCTTCATGTAAATAACTTATAGAACAGAAGTAGTTAATTTAGAGTTTTTAATTTTAAACTATTAACAAAATGCAGATCTTCAAGTAAATAACTTATAGAACAAAAGTAGTTATTTTAGGGTTTTCAATTTTAAACTATTAGCAAAATTCTGATCTTCAAGTAAATAACTTAAAGAACTAAAGTATTAGTTAGAAGATTTTGATTTTACATTGCTACAAAATTCTGTTCTTCAAGTAAATAACTTATAGAACAGAAGTAGTAAATTTAGAGTTTTTAATTTTAAACTATTAACAAAATGCAGATCTTCAAGTAAATAACTTATAGAACAAAAGTAGTTATTTTAGGGTTTTCAATTTTAAACTATTAACAAAATACTGATCTTCATATACTTAACTTATAGAACAGAAGTAGTTAATTTAGAGTTTTTAATTTTAAACTATTAACAAAATGCAGATCTTCAAGTAAATAACTTATAGAACAAAAGTAGTTATTTTAGGGTTTTCAATTTTAAACTATTAGCAAAATTCTGATCTTCCAGTAAATAACTTAAAGAACTAAAGTATTAGTTAGAAGATTTTGATTTTACATTGCTACAAAATTCTGTTCTTGAAGTAAATAACTTATAGAACAAAAGTAGTTATTTTAGGGTTTTCAATTTTAAGCTATTAACAAAATACTGATCTTCATGTAAATAACTTATAGAACAGAAGTAGTTAATTTAGAGTTTTTAATTTTAAACTATTAACAAAATGCAGATCTTCAAGTAAATAACTTATAGAACAAAAGTAGTTATTTTAGGGTTTTCAATTTTAAACTATTAGCAAAATTCTGATCTTCAAGTAAATAACTTAAAGAACTAAAGTATTAGTTAGAAGATTTTGATTTTACATTGCTACAAAATTCTGTTCTTCAAGTAAATAACTTATAGAACAGAAGTAGTAAATTTAGAGTTTTTAATTTTAAACTATTAACAAAATGCAGATCTTCAAGTAAATAACTTATAGAACAAAAGTAGTTATTTTAGGGTTTTCAATTTTAAACTATTAACAAAATACTGATCTTCATATACTTAACTTATAGAACAGAAGTAGTTAATTTAGAGTTTTTAATTTTAAACTATTAACAAAATGCAGATCTTCAAGTAAATAACTTATAGAACAAAAGTAGTTATTTTAGGGTTTTCAATTTTAAACTATTAGCAAAATTCTGATCTTCCAGTAAATAACTTAAAGAACTAAAGTATTAGTTAGAAGATTTTGATTTTACATTGCTACAAAATTCTGTTCTTCAAGTAAATAACTTATAGAACAAAAGTAGTTATTTTAGGGTTTTCAATTTTAAGCTATTAACAAAATACTGATCTTCATGTAAATAACTTATAGAACAGAAGTAGTTAATTTAGAGTTTTTAATTTTAAACTATTAACAAAATGCAGATCTTCAAGTAAATAACTTATAGAACAAAAGTAGTTATTTTAGGGTTTTCAATTTTAAACTATTAGCAAAATTCTGATCTTCAAGTAAATAACTTAAAAAACTAAAGTATTAGTTAGAAGATTTAGATTTTACATTGCTACAAAATTCTGTTCTTCAAGTAAATAACTTATAGAACAGAAGTAGTAAATTTAGAGTTTTTAATTTTAAACTATTAACAAAATGCAGATCTTCAAGTAAATAACTTATAGAACAAAAGTAGTTATTTTAGGGTTTTCAATTTTAAACTATTAACAAAATACTGATCTTCATATACTTAACTTATAGAACAGAAGTAGTTAATTTAGAGTTTTTAATTTTAAACTATTAACAATATTCTGATCTTCAAGTAAATAACTTATAGAACAAAAGTAGTTATTTTAGGGTTTTCAATTTTAAACTATTAACAAAATACTGATCTTCATATACTTAACTTATAGAACAGAAGTAGTTAATTTAGAGTTTTTAATTTTAAACTATTAACAAAATGCAGATCTTCAAGTAAATAACTTATAGAACAAAAGTAGTTATTTTAGGGTTTTCAATTTTAAACTATTAGCAAAATTCTGATCTTCCAGTAAATAACTTAAAGAACTAAAGTATTAGTTAGAAGATTTTGATTTTACATTGCTACAAAATTCTGTTCTTCAAGTAAATAACTTATAGAACAAAAGTAGTTATTTTAGGGTTTTCAATTTTAAGCTATTAACAAAATAATGATCTTCATGTAAATAACTTATAGAACAGAAGTAGTTAATTTAGAGTTTTTAATTTTAAACTATTAACAAAATGCAGATCTTCAAGTAAATAACTTATAGAACAAAAGTAGTTATTTTAGGGTTTTCAATTTTAAACTATTAGCAAAATTCTGATCTTCAAGTAAATAACTTAAAGAACTAAAGTATTAGATAGAAGATTTTGATTTTACATTGCTACAAAATTCTGTTCTTCAAGTAAATAACTTATAGAACAGAAGTAGTAAATTTAGAGTTTTTAATTTTAAACTATTAACAAAATGCATATCTTCAAGTAAATAACTTATAGAACAAAAGTAGTTATTTTAGGGTTTTCAATTTTAAACTATTAACAAAATACTGATCTTCATATACTTAACTTATAGAACAGAAGTAGTTAATTTAGAGTTTTTAATTTTAAACTATTAACAAAATGCAGATCTTCAAGTAAATAACTTATAGAACAAAAGTAGTTATTTTAGGGTTTTCAATTTTAAACTATTAGCAAAATTCTGATCTTCAAGTAAATAACTTAAAGAACTAAAGTATTAGTTAGAAGATTTTGATTTTACATTGCTACAAAATTCTGTTCTTCAAGTAAATAACTTATAGAACAAAAGTAGTTATTTTAGGGTTTTCAATTTTAAACTATTAACAAAATACTGATCTTCATGTAAATAACTTATAGAACAGAAGTAGTTAATTTAGAGTTTTTAATTTTAAACTATTAACAAAATGCAGATCTTCAAGTAAATAACTTATAGAACAAAAGTAGTTATTTTAGGGTTTTCAATTTTAAACTATTAAAAAAATTCTGATCTTCAAGTAAATAACTTAAGGAACTAAAGTATTAGTTAGAAGATTTTGATTTTAAATTGCTACAAAATTCTGTTCTACAAGTAAATAACTTATAGAACAAAAGTAGTTATTTTAGAGTTTTTAATTTTAAACTATTAACAATATTCTGATCTTCAAGTAAATAACTTATAGAACAGAAGTAGTTATTTTAGGGTTTTCAATTTTAAACTATTAACAAAATACTGATCTTCATGTAAATAACTTATAGAACAGAAGTAGTTAATTTAGAGTTTTTAATTTTAAACTATTAACGAAATGCAGATCTTCAAGTAAATAACTTATAGAACAAAAGTAGTTATTTTAGGGTTTTCAATTTTAAACTATTAGCAAAATTCTGATCTTCAAGTAAATAACTTAAAGAACTAAAGTATTAGTTAGAAGATTTTGATTATACATTGCTACAAAATTCTGTTTTTCAAGTAAATAACTTATAGAACAGAAGTAGTAAATTTAGAGTTTTTAATTTTAAACTATTAACAAAATGCAGATCTTCAAGTAAATAACTTATAGAACAAAAGTAGTTATTTTAGGGTTTTCAATTTTAAACTATTAACAAAATACTGATCTTCATATACTTAACTTATAGAACAGAAGTAGTTAATTTAGAGTTTTTAATTTTAAACTATTAACAAAATGCAGATCTTCAAGTAAATAACTTATAGAACAAAAGTAGTTATTTTAGGGTTTTCAATTTTAAACTATTAGCAAAATTCTGATCTTCCAGTAAATAACTTAAAGAACTAAAGTATTAGTTAGAAGATTTTGATTTTACATTGCTACAAAATTCTGTTCTTCAAGTAAATAACTTATAGAACAAAAGTAGTTATTTTAGGGTTTTCAATTTTAAGCTATTAACAAAATACTGATCTTCATGTAAATAACTTATAGAACAGAAGTAGTTAATTAAAGTTTTTAATTTTAAACTATTAACAAAATTCTGATCTTCAAGTAAATAACTTAAGGAACTAAAGTATTAGTTAGAAGATTTTAATTTTAAATTGCTACAAAATTCTGTTCTTCAAGTAAATAACTTATAGAACAAAAGTAGTTATTTTAGAGTTTTCAATTTTAAACTATTAACAAAATTCTGATCTTCATGTAAATAACTTATAGAACAGAAGTAGTTAATTTAGAGTTTTTAATTTTAAACTATTAACAAAATGCAGATCTTCAAGTAAATAACTTATAGAACAAAAGTAGTTATTTTAGAGTTTTCAATTTTAAACTATTAACAATATTCTGATCTTCAAGTAAATAACTTATAGAACAGAAGTAGTTAATTTAGAGTTTTTAATTTTAAACTATTAACAAAATGCAGATCTTCAAGTAAATAACTTATAGAACAAAAGTAGTTAATTTAGAGTTTTTAATTTTAAACTATTAACAAAATTCTGTTCTTCAAGTAAATAACTTATAGAACAAAAGTAGTTATTTTAGAGTTTTCAATTTTAAACTATTAACAAAATTCTGATCTTCAAGTAAATAACTTATAGAACAGAAGTAGTTAATTTAGAGTTTTTAATTTTAAACTACTAACAAAATGCAGATCTTCAAGCAAATAACTTATAGAACAAAATTAGTTATTTTAGGGTTTTCAATTTTAAACTATTATAAAATTCTGATCTTCAAGAAAATAACTTAAAGAACTAAAGTATTAGTTAGAAGATTTTGACTTTACATTGCTACAAAATTCTGTTCTTCAAGTAAATAACCTATAGAACAAAAGTAGTTATTTTAGGGTTTTCAATTTTAAACTATTAACAAAATTCTGATCTTCAAGTAAATAACTTATAGAACAAAAGTAGTTATTTTAGGGTTTTCAATTTTAAACTATTAACAAAATACTGATCTTCATGTAAATAACTTATAGAACAGAAGTAGTTAATTTAGAGTTTTTAAATTTAAACTATTAACAAAATGCAGATCTTCAAGTAAATAACTTATAGAACAAAAGTAGTTATTTTAGGGTTTTCAATTTTAAACTATTAACAAAATTTTTTTTTGTTTATTTCTTATTATTTACTTCTTCAAGTAAATAACTTGTAGAACAAAAGTAGTTATTTTAGAGTTTTCAATTTTAAACTATTAACAATATTTTGATCTTCATGTAAATAACTTATAGAACAGAAGTAGTTAATTTAGAGTTTTTAATTTTAAACTATTAACAAAATGCAAATCTTCAAGTAAATAACTTATAGAACAAAAGTAGTTATTTTAGGGTTTTCAATTTTAAACCATTAGCAAAATTCTGATCTTCAAGTAAATAACTTATAGAACAAAAGTAGTTATTTTAGGGTTTTCAATTTTAAACTATTAGCAAAATTCTGATCTTCAAGTAAATAACTTAAGGAACTGAAGTATTAGTTAGAAGATTTTGATTTTAAATTGCTACAAAATTCTGTTCTACAAGTAAATAACTTATAGAACAAAAGTAGTTATTTTAGGGTTTTCAATTTTAAACTATTAACAAAATACTGATCTTCATGTAAATAACTTATAGAACAAAAGTAGTTATTTTAGGGTTTTCAATTTTAAACTATTAACAAAATTCTGATCTTCAAGTAAATAACTTAAGGAACTAAAGTATTAGTTAGAAGATTTTGATTTTAAATTGCTACAAAATTCTGTTCTACAAGTAAATAACTTATAGAACAACAGTAGTTATTTTAGAGTTTTCAATTTTAAACTATTAACAATATTCTGATCTTCAAGTAAATAACTTATAGAACAGAAGTAGTTAATTTAGAGTTTTTAATTTTAAACTGTTAACAAAATGCAGATCTTCAAGTAAATAACTTATAGAACAAAAGTAGTTATTTTAGAGTTTTCAATTTTAAACTATTAACAAAATACTGATCTTCATGTAAATAACTTAAAGAACTAAAGTATTAGTTTGAAGACTTCGATTTTAAATTGTCTACAAATTTCTGTTCTTTAAGTAACTAACTAAAAGAACAAAAGTAGTTATATTATAGCTTTAATTTTAAACTATTAACAAAATGCAGATCTTCAAGTAAATAACTTATAGAAAAAAGTAGTTATTATAGGGTTTTCAATTTTAAACTATTAGCAAAATTCTGATCTTCAAGTAAATAACTTATAGAACAGAAGTAGTTAATTTAGAGTTTTTAATTTTAAACTATTAACAAAATGCAGATCTTCAAGTAAATAACTTATAGAACAAAAGTAGTTATTTTAGGGTTTTCAATTTTAAACTATTAACAAAATACTGATCTTCATGCAAATAACTTATTGAACAGAAGTAGTTAATTTAGAGTTTTTAATTTTAAACTATTAACAAAATGCAGATCTTCAAGTAAATAACTTATAGAACAAAAGTAGTTATTTTAGGGTTTTTAATTTTAAATTATTAACAAAATTCTGTTCTTCAAGTAAATAACTTATAGAACAAAAGTAGTTATTTTAGAGTTTTCAATTTTAAACTATTAACAAAATTCTGATCTTCAAGTAAATAACTTATAGAACAGAAGTAGTTAATTTAGAGTTTTTAATTTTAAACTACAAACAAAATGCAGATCTTCAAGCAAATAACTTATAGAACAAAATTAGTTATTTTAGGGTTTTCAATTTTAAACTATTATAAAATTCTGATCTTCATGTAAAGAACTTAAAGAACTAAAGTATTAGTTAGAAGATTTTGACTTTACATTGCTACAAAATTCTGTTCTTCAAGTAAATAACCTATAGAACAAAAGTAGTTATTTTAGGGTTTTCAATTTTAAACTATTAACAAAATACTGATCTTCATGTAAATAACTTATTGAACAGAAGTAGTTAATTTAGAGTTTTTAATTTTAAACTATTAACAAAATGCACATCTTCAAGTAAATAACTTATAGAACAAAAGTAGTTATTTTAGGGTTTTTAATTTTAAACTATTAACAAAATTCTGTTCTTCAAGTAAATAACTTATAGAACAAAAGTAGTTATTTTAGAGTTTTCAATTTTAAACTATTAACAAAATTCTGATCTTCAAGTAAATAACTTATAGAACAGAAGTAGTTAATTTAGAGTTTTTAATTTTAAACTACTAACAAAATGCAGATCTTCAAGCAAATAACTTATAGAACAAAATTAGTTATTTTAGGGTTTTCAATTTTAAACTATTATAAAATTCTGATCTTCAAGTAAATAACTTAAAGAACTAAAGTATTAGTTAGAAGATTTTGACTTTACATTGCTACAAAATTCTGTTCTTCAAGTAAATAACTTATAGAACAAAAGTAGTTATTTTAGAGTTTTCAATTTTAAACTATTAACAATATTCTGATCTTCAAGTAAATAACTTATAGAACAGAAGTAGTTAATTTAGAGTTTTTAATTTTAAACTATTAACAAAATGCAGATCTTCAAGTAAATAACTTATAGAACAAAAGTAGTTAATTTAGAGTTTTTAATTTTAAACTATTAACAAAATTCTGTTCTTCAAGTAAATAACTTAAGGAACTAAAGTATTAGTTAGAAGATTTTGATTTTAAATTGCTACAAAATTCTGTTCTACAAGTAAATAACATATAGAACTAAAGTAGTTATTTTAGAGTTTTCAATTTTAAACTATTAACAATATTCTGATCTTCAAGTAAATAACTTATAGAACAAAAGTAGTTATTTTAGGGTTTTTAATTTTAAACTATTAACAAAATGCAGATCTTCAAGTAAATAACTTATAGAACAAAAGTAGTTATTTTAGGGTTTTCAATTTTAAACTATTAACAAAATTCTGATCTTCAAGTAAATAACTTAAGGAACTAAAGTATTAGTTAGAAGATTTTGATTTTAAATTGCTACAAAATTCTGTTCTACAAGTAAATAACTTATAGAACTAAAGTAGTTATTTTAGAGTTTTCAATTTTAAACTATTAACAATATTCTGATCCTCAAGTAAATAACTTATAGAACAAAAGTAGTTATTTTATGGTTTTCAATTTTAAACTATTAACAAAATTCTGATCTTCAAGTAAATAACTTAAGGAACTAAAGTATTAGTTAGAATATTTTGATTTTAAATTGCTACAAAATTCTGTTCTACAAGTAAATAACTTATAGAACTAAAATAGTTATTTTAGAGTTTTCAATTTTAAACTATTAACAATATTCTGATCTTCAAGTAAATAACTTATAGAACAAAAGTAGTTATTTTAGGGTTTTCAATTTTAAACTATTAACGTCATTCTGATCTTCAAGTAAATAACTTATAGAACAGAAGTAGTTAATTTAGAGTTTTTAATGTTAAACTATTAACAAAATGCAAATCTTCAAGTAAATAACTTATAGAACAAAAGTAGTTATTTTAGGGTTTTCAATTTTAAACTATTAACAAAATTCTGATCTTCAAGTAAATAACTTAAGGAACTAAAGTATTAGTTAGAAGATTTTGATTTTAAATTGCTACAAAATTCTGTTCTACAAGTAAATAACTTATAGAACAACAGTAGTTATTTTAGAGTTTTCAATTTTAAACTATTAACAATATTCTGATCTTCAAGTAAATAACTTATAGAACAGAAGTAGTTAATTTAGAGTTTTTAATTTTAAACTGTTAACAAAATGCAGATCTTCAAGTAAATAACTTATAGAACAAAAGTAGTTATTTTAGAGTTTTCAATTTTAAACTATTAACAAAATACTGATCTTCATGTAAATAACTTAAAGAACTAAAGTATTAGTTTGAAGACTTCGATTTTAAATTGTCTACAAATTTCTGTTCTTTAAGTAACTAACTAAAAGAACAAAAGTAGTTATATTATAGCTTTAATTTTAAACTATTAACAAAATGCAGATCTTCAAGTAAATAACTTATAGAAAAAAGTAGTTATTATAGGGTTATCAATTTTAAACTATTAGCAAAATTCTGATCTTCAAGTAAATAACTTATAGAACAGAAGTAGTTAATTTAGAGTTTTTAATTTTAAACTATTAACAAAATGCAGATCTTCAAGTAAATAACTTATAGAACAAAAGTAGTTATTTTAGGGTTTTCAATTTTAAACTATTAACAAAATACTGATCTTCATGTAAATAACTTATTGAACAGAAGTAGTTAATTTATAGTTTTTAGTTTTAAACTATTAACAAAATGCAGATCTTCAAGTAAATAACTTATAGAACAAAAGTAGTTATTTTAGGGTTTTTAATTTTAAATTATGAACAAAATTCTGTTCTTCAAGTAAATAACTTATAGAACAAAAGTAGTTATTTTAGAGTTTTCAATTTTAAACTATTAACAAAATTCTGATCTTCAAGTAAATAACTTATAGAACAGAAGTAGTTAATTTAGAGTTTTTAATTTTAAACTACTAACAAAATGCAGATCTTCAAGCAAATAACTTATAGAACAAAATTAGTTATTTTAGGGTTTTCAATTTTAAACTATTATAAAATTCTGATCTTCAAGTAAATAACTTAAAGAACTAAAGTATTAGTTAGAAGATTTTGACTTTACATTGCTACAAAATTCTGTTCTTCAAGTAAATAACCTATAGAACAAAAGTAGTTATTTTAGGGTTTTCAATTTTAAAACATTAACAAAATACTGATCTTCATGTAAATAACTTATTGAACAGAAGTAGTTAATTTAGAGTTTTTAATTTTAAACTATTAACAAAATGCACATCTTCAAGTAAATAACTTATAGAACAAAAGTAGTTATTTTAGGGTTTTTAATTTTAAACTATTAACAAAATTCTGTTCTTCAAGTAAATAACTTATAGAACAAAAGTAGTTATTTTAGAGTTTTCAATTTTAAACTATTAACAAAATTCTGATCTTCAAGTAAATAACTTATAGAACAGAAGTAGTTAATTTAGAGTTTTTAATTTTAAACTACTAACAAAATGCAGATCTTCAAGCAAATAACTTATAGAACAAAATTAGTTATTTTAGGGTTTTCAATTTTAAACTATTATAAAATTCTGATCTTCAAGTAAATAACTTAAAGAACTAAAGTATTAGTTAGAAGATTTTGACTTTACATTGCTACAAAATTCTGTTCTTCAAGTAAATAACTTATAGAACAAAAGTAGTTATTTTAGAGTTTTCAATTTTAAACTATTAACAATATTCTGATCTTCAAGTAAATAACTTATAGAACAGAAGTAGTTAATTTAGAGTTTTTAATTTTAAACTATTAACAAAATGCAGATCTTCAAGTAAATAACTTATAGAACAAAAGTAGTTAATTTAGAGTTTTTAATTTTAAACTATTAACAAAATTCTGTTCTTCAAGTAAATAACTTAAGGAACTAAAGTATTAGTTAGAAGATTTTGATTTTAAATTGCTACAAAATTCTGTTCTACAAGTAAATAACATATAGAACTAAAGTAGTTATTTTAGAGTTTTCAATTTTAAACTATTAACAATATTCTGATCTTCAAGTAAATAACTTATAGAACAAAAGTAGTTATTTTAGGGTTTTTAATTTTAAACTATTAACAAAATGCAGATCTTCAAGTAAATAACTTATAGAACAAAAGTAGTTATTTTAGGGTTTTCAATTTTAAACTATTAACAAAATTCTGATCTTCAAGTAAATAACTTAAGGAACTAAAGTATTAGTTAGAAGATTTTGATTTTAAATTGCTACAAAATTCTGTTCTACAAGTAAATAACTTATAGAACTAAAGTAGTTATTTTAGAGTTTTCAATTTTAAACTATTAACAATATTCTGATCCTCAAGTAAATAACTTATAGAACAAAAGTAGTTATTTTAGGGTTTTCAATTTTAAACTATTAACAAAATTCTGATCTTCAAGTAAATAACTTAAGGAACTAAAGTATTAGTTAGAAGATTTTGATTTTAAATTGCTACAAAATTCTGTTCTACAAGTAAATAACTTATAGAACTAAAATAGTTATTTTAGAGTTATCAATTTTAAACTATTAACAATATTCTGATCTTCAAGTAAATAACTTATAGAACAAAAGTAGTTATTTTAGGGATTTCAATTTTAAACTATTAACGTCATTCTGATCTTCAAGTAAATAACTTATAGAACAGAAGTAGTTAATTTAGAGTTTTTAATGTTAAACTATTAACAAAATGCAAATCTTCAAGTAAATAACTTATAGAACAAAAGTAGTTATTTTAGGGTTTTCAATTTTAAACTATTAACAAAATACTGATCTTCATGTAAATAACTTATTGAACAGAAGTAGTTAATTTAGAGTTTTTAGTTTTAAACTATTAACAAAATGCAGATCTTCAAGTAAATAACTTATAGAACAAAAGTAGTTATTTTAGGGTTTTTAATTTTAAATTATGAACAAAATTCTGTTCTTCAAGTAAATAACTTATAGAACAAAAGTAGTTATTTTAGAGTTTTCAATTTTAAACTATTAACAAAATTCTGATCTTCAAGTAAATAACTTATAGAACAGAAGTAGTTAATTTAGAGTTTTTAATTTTAAACTACTAACAAAATGCAGATCTTCAAGCAAATAACTTATAGAACAAAATTAGTTATTTTAGGGTTTTCAATTTTAAACTATTATAAAATTCTGATCTTCAAGTAAATAACTTAAAGAACTAAAGTATTAGTTAGAAGATTTTGACTTTACATTGCTACAAAATTCTGTTCTTCAAGTAAATAACCTATAGAACAAAAGTAGTTATTTTAGGGTTTTCAATTTTAAACCATTAACAAAATACTGATCTTCATGTAAATAACTTATTGAACAGAAGTAGTTAATTTAGAGTTTTTAATTTTAAACTATTAACAAAATGCACATCTTCAAGTAAATAACTTATAGAACAAAAGTAGTTATTTTAGGGTTTTTAATTTTAAACTATTAACAAAATTCTGTTCTTCAAGTAAATAACTTATAGAACAAAAGTAGTTATTTTAGAGTTTTCAATTTTAAACTATTAACAAAATTCTGATCTTCAAGTAAATAACTTATAGAACAGAAGTAGTTAATTTAGAGTTTTTAATTTTAAACTACTAACAAAATGCAGATCTTCAAGCAAATAACTTATAGAACAAAATTAGTTATTTTAGGGTTTTCAATTTTAAACTATTATAAAATTCTGATCTTCAAGTAAATAACTTAAAGAACTAAAGTATTAGTTAGAAGATTTTGACTTTACATTGCTACAAAATTCTGTTCTTCAAGTAAATAACTTATAGAACAAAAGTAGTTATTTTAGAGTTTTCAATTTTAAACTATTAACAATATTCTGATCTTCAAGTAAATAACTTATAGAACAGAAGTAGTTAATTTAGAGTTTTTAATTTTAAACTATTAACAAAATGCAGATCTTCAAGTAAATAACTTATAGAACAAAAGTAGTTAATTTAGAGTTTTTAATTTTAAACTATTAACAAAATTCTGTTCTTCAAGTAAATAACTTAAGGAACTAAAGTATTAGTTAGAAGATTTTGATTTTAAATTGCTACAAAATTCTGTTCTACAAGTAAATAACATATAGAACTAAAGTAGTTATTTTAGAGTTTTCAATTTTAAACTATTAACAATATTCTGATCTTCAAGTAAATAACTTATAGAACAAAAGTAGTTATTTTAGGGTTTTTAATTTTAAACTATTAACAAAATGCAGATCTTCAAGTAAATAACTTATAGAACAAAAGTAGTTATTTTAGGGTTTTCAATTTTAAACTATTAACAAAATTCTGATCTTCAAGTAAATAACTTAAGGAACTAAAGTATTAGTTAGAAGATTTTGATTTTAAATTGCTACAAAATTCTGTTCTACAAGTAAATAACTTATAGAACTAAAGTAGTTATTTTAGAGTTTTCAATTTTAAACTATTAACAATATTCTGATCCTCAAGTAAATAACTTATAGAACAAAAGTAGTTATTTTAGGGTTTTCAATTTTAAACTATTAACAAAATTCTGATCTTCAAGTAAATAACTTAAGGAACTAAAGTATTAGTTAGAAGATTTTGATTTTAAATTGCTACAAAATTCTGTTCTACAAGTAAATAACTTATAGAACTAAAATAGTTATTTTAGAGTTATCAATTTTAAACTATTAACAATATTCTGATCTTCAAGTAAATAACTTATAGAACAAAAGTAGTTATTTTAGGGATTTCAATTTTAAACTATTAACGTCATTCTGATCTTCAAGTAAATAACTTATAGAACAGAAGTAGTTAATTTAGAGTTTTTAATGTTAAACTATTAACAAAATGCAAATCTTCAAGTAAATAACTTATAGAACAAAAGTAGTTATTTTAGGGTTTTCAATTTTAAACTATTAACAAAATTCTGATCTTCAAGTAAATAACTTAAGGAACTAAAGTATTAGTTAGAAGATTTTGATTTTAAATTGCTACAAAATTCTGTTCTACAAGTAAATAACTTATAGAACTAAAGTAGTTATTTTAGAGTTTTCAATTTTAAACTATTAACAATATTCTGATCTTCAAGTAAATAACTTATAGAACAAAAGTAGTTATTTTAGGGTTTTCAATTTTAAACTATTAACAAAATTCTGATCTTCAAGTGAATAACTTAAGGAACTAAAGTATTAGTTAGAAGATTTTGATTTTAAATTGCTACAAAATTCTGTTCTACAAGTAAATAACTTATAGAACAAAAGTAGTTATTTTAGGGTTTTCAATTTTAAACTATTAACAAAATACTGATCTTCATGTAAATAACTTATAGAACAAAAGTAGTTATTTTAGGGTTTTCAATTTTAAACTATTAACAAAATTCTGATCTTCAAGTAAATAACTTAAGGAACTAAAGTATTAGTTAGAAGATTTTGATTTTAAATTGCTACAAAATTCTGTTCTACAAGTAAATAACTTATAGAACAACAGTAGTTATTTTAGAGTTTTCAATTTTAAACTATTAACAATATTCTGATCTTCAAGTAAATAACTTATAGAACAGAAGTAGTTAATTTAGAGTTTTTAATTTTAAACTGTTAACAAAATGCAGATCTCCAAGTAAATAACTTATAGAACAAAAGTAGTTATTTTAGAGTTTTCAATTTTAAACTATTAACAAAATACTGATCTTCATGTAAATAACTTAAAGAACTAAAGTATTAGTTTGAAGACTTCGATTTTAAATTGTCTACAAATTTCTGTTCTTTAAGTAACTAACTAAAAGAACAAAAGTAGTTATATTATAGCTTTAATTTTAAACTATTAACAAAATGCAGATCTTCAAGTAAATAACTTATAGAAAAAAGTAGTTATTATAGGGTTATCAATTTTAAACTATTAGCAAAATTCTGATCTTCAAGTAAATAACTTATAGAACAGAAGTAGTTAATTTAGAGTTTTTAATTTTAAACTATTAACAAAATGCAGATCTTCAAGTAAATAACTTATAGAACAAAAGTAGTTATTTTAGGGTTTTCAATTTTAAACTATTAACAAAATACTGATCTTCATGTAAATAACTTATTGAACAGAAGTAGTTAATTTAGAGTTTTTAGTTTTAAACTATTAACAAAATGCAGATCTTCAAGTAAATAACTTATAGAACAAAAGTAGTTATTTTAGGGTTTTTAATTTTAAATTATTAACAAAATTCTGTTCTTCAAGTAAATAACTTATAGAACAAAAGTAGTTATTTTAGAGTTTTCAATTTTAAACTATTAACAAAATTCTGATCTTCAAGTAAATAACTTATAGAACAGAAGTAGTTAATTTAGAGTTTTTAATTTTAAACTACTAACAAAATGCAGATCTTCAAGCAAATAACTTATAGAACAAAATTAGTTATTTTAGGGTTTTCAATTTTAAACTATTATAAAATTCTGATCTTCAAGTAAATAACGTAAAGAACTAAAGTATTAGTTAGAAGATTTTGACTTTACATTGCTACAAAATTCTGTTCTTCAAGTAAATAACCTATAGAACAAAAGTAGTTATTTTAGGGTTTTCAATTTTAAACTATTAACAAAATACTGATCTTCATGTAAATAACTTATTGAACAGAAGTAGTTAATTTAGAGTTTTTAATTTTAAACTATTAACAAAATGCACATCTTCAAGTAAATAACTTATAGAACAAAAGTAGTTATTTTAGGGTTTTTAATTTTAAACTATTAACAAAATTCTGTTCTTCAAGTAAATAACTTATAGAACAAAAGTAGTTATTTTAGAGTTTTCAATTTTAAACTATTAACAAAATTCTGATCTTCAAGTAAATAACTTATAGAACAGAAGTAGTTAATTTAGAGTTTTTAATTTTAAACTACTAACAAAATGCAGATCTTCAAGCAAATAACTTATAGAACAAAATTAGTTATTTTAGGGTTTTCAATTTTAAACTATTATAAAATTCTGATCTTCAAGTAAATAACTTAAAGAACTAAAGTATTAGTTAGAAGATTTTGACTTTACATTGCTACAAAATTCTGTTCTTCAAGTAAATAACTTATAGAACAAAAGTAGTTATTTTAGAGTTTTCAATTTTAAACTATTAACAATATTCTGATCTTCAAGTAAATAACTTATAGAACAGAAGTAGTTAATTTAGAGTTTTTAATTTTAAACTATTAACAAAATGCAGATCTTCAAGTAAATAACTTATAGAACAAAAGTAGTTAATTTAGAGTTTTTAATTTTAAACTATTAACAAAATTCTGTTCTTCAAGTAAATAACTTAAGGAACTAAAGTATTAGTTAGAAGATTTTGATTTTAAATTGCTACAAAATTCTGTTCTACAAGTAAATAACATATAGAACTAAAGTAGTTATTTTAGAGTTTTCAATTTTAAACTATTAACAATATTCTGATCTTCAAGTAAATAACTTATAGAACAAAAGTAGTTATTTTAGGGTTTTTAATTTTAAACTATTAACAAAATGCAGATCTTCAAGTAAATAACTTATAGAACAAAAGTAGTTATTTTAGGGTTTTCAATTTTAAACTATTAACAAAATTCTGATCTTCAAGTAAATAACTTAAGGAACTAAAGTATTAGTTAGAAGATTTTGATTTTAAATTGCTACAAAATTCTGTTCTACAAGTAAATAACTTATAGAACTAAAGTAGTTATTTTAGAGTTTTCAATTTTAAACTATTAACAATATTCTGATCTTCAAGTAAATAACTTATAGAACAAAAGTAGTTATTTTAGGGTTTTCAATTTTAAACTATTAACAAAATTCTGATCTTCAAGTGAATAACTTAAGGAACTAAAGTATTAGTTAGAAGATTTTGATTTTAAATTGCTACAAAATTCTGATTTACAAGTAAATAACTTATAGAACAAAAGTAGTTATTTTAGGGTTTTCAATTTTACACTATTAACAAAATACTGATCTTCATGTAAATAACTTATAGAACAAAAGTAGTTATTTTAGGGTTTTCAATTTTAAACTATTAACAAAATACTGATCTTCAAGTAAATAACTTATAGAACAGAAGTAGTTAATTTAGAGTTTTTAATTTTAAACTATTAACAAAATGCAGATCTTCAAGTAAATAACTTATAGAACAAAAGTAGTTATTTTAGGGTTTTCAATTTTAAACTATTAACAAAATACTGATCTTCATATACTTAACTTATAGAACAGAAGTAGTTAATTTAGAGTTTTTAATTTTAAACTATTAACAAAATGCAGATCTTCAAGTAAATAACTTATAGAACAAAAGTAGTTATTTTAGGGTTTTCAATTTTAAACTATTAGCAAAATTCTGATCTTCAAGTAAATAACTTAAAGACCTAAAGTATTAGTTAGAAGATTTTGATTTTACATTGCTACAAAATTCTGTTCTTCAAGTAAATAACTTATAGAACAGAAGTAGTAAATTTAGAGTTTTTAATTTTAAACTATTAACAAAATGCAGATCTCAAGTAAATAACTTATAGAACAAACGTAGTTATTTTAGGGTTTTCAATTTTAAACTATTAACTAAATACTGATCTTCATATACTTAACTTATAGAACAGAAGTAGTTAATTTAGAGTTTTTAATTTTAAACTATTAACAAAATGCAGATCTTCAAGTAAATAACTTATAGAACAAAAGTAGTTATTTTAGGGTTTTCAATTTTAAACTATTAACAAAATACTGATCTTCATATACTTAACTTATAGAACAGAAGTAGTTAATTTAGAGTTTTTAATTTTAAACTATTAACAAAATGCAGATCTTCAAGTAAATAACTTATAGAACAAAAGTAGTTATTTTAGGGTTTTCAATTTTAAACTATTAGCAAAATTCTGATCTTCCAGTAAATAACTTAAAGAACTAAAGTATTAGTTAGAAGATTTTGATTTTACATTGCTACAAAATTCTGTTCTTCAAGTAAATAACTTATAGAACAACAGTAGTTATTTTAGGGTTTTCAATTTTAAGCTATTAACAAAATACTGATCTTCATGTAAATAACTTATAGAACAGAAGTAGTTAATTTAGAGTTTTTAATTTTAAACTATTAACAAAATGCAGATCTTCAAGTAAATAACTTATAGAACAAAAGTAGTTATTTTAGGGTTTTCAATTTTAAACTATTAACAAAATACTGATCTTCATATACTTAACTTATAGAACAGAAGTAGTTAATTTAGAGTTTTTAATTTTAAACTATTAACAATATTCTGATCTTCAAGTAAATAACTTATAGAACAAAAGTAGTTATTTTAGGGTTTTCAATTTTAAACTATTAACAAAATACTGATCTTCATATACTTAACTTATAGAACAGAAGTAGTTAATTTAGAGTTTTTAATTTTAAACTATTAACAAAATGCAGATCTTCAAGTAAATAACTTATAGAACAAAAGTAGTTATTTTAGGGTTTTCAATTTTAAACTATTAGCAAAATTCTGATCTTCCAGTAAATAACTTAAAGAACTAAAGTATTAGTTAGAAGATTTTGATTTTACATTGCTACAAAATTCTGTTCTTCAAGTAAATAACTTATAGAACAAAAGTAGTTATTTTAGGGTTTTCAATTTTAAGCTATTAACAAAATAATGATCTTCATGTAAATAACTTATAGAACAGAAGTAGTTAATTTAGAGTTTTTAATTTTAAACTATTAACAAAATGCAGATCTTCAAGTAAATAACTTATAGAACAAAAGTAGTTATTTTAGGGTTTTCAATTTTAAACTATTAGCAAAATTCTGATCTTCAAGTAAATAACTTAAAGAACTAAAGTATTAGATAGAAGATTTTGATTTTACATTGCTACAAAATTCTGTTCTTCAAGTAAATAACTTATAGAACAGAAGTAGTAAATTTAGAGTTTTTAATTTTAAACTATTAACAAAATGCAGATCTTCAAGTAAATAACTTATAGAACAAAAGTAGTTATTTTAGGGTTTTCAATTTTAAACTATTAACAAAATACTGATCTTCATATACTTAACTTATAGAACAGAAGTAGTTAATTTAGAGTTTTTAATTTTAAACTATTAACAAAATTAAGATCTTCAAGTAAATAACTTATAGAACAAAAGTATTAGTTAGAAGATTTTGATTTTACATGGCTACAAAATTCTGTTCTTCAAGTAAATAACTTATAGAACAAAAGTAGCTATTTTAGGGTTTTCAATTTTAAGCTATTAACAAAATACTGATCTTCATGTAAATAACTTATAGAACAGAAGTAGTTAATTTAGAGTTTTTAATTTTAAACTATTAACAAAATGCAGATCTTCAAGTAAATAACTTATAGAACAAAAGTAGTTATTTTAGGGTTTTCAATTTTAAACTATTAGCAAAATTCTGATCTTCAAGTAAATAACTTAAAAAACTAAAGTATTAGTTAGAAGATTTTGATTTTACATTGCTACAAAATTCTGTTCTTCAAGTAAATAACTTATAGAACAGAAGTAGTAAATTTAGAGTTTTTAATTTTAAACTATTAACAAAATGCAGATCTTCAAGTAAATAACTTATAGAACAAAAGTAGTTATTTTAGGGTTTTCAATTTTAAACTATTAACAAAATACTGATCTTCATATACTTAACTTATAGAACAGAAGTAGTTAATTTAGAGTTTTTAATTTTAAACTATTAACAATATTCTGATCTTCAAGTAAATAACTTATAGAACAAAAGTAGTTATTTTAGGGTTTTTAATTTTAAACTATTAACAAAATACTGATCTTCATATACTTAACTTATAGAACAGAAGTAGTTAATTTAGAGTTTTTAATTTTAAACTATTAACAAAATGCAGATCTTCAAGTAAATAACTTATAGAACAAAAGTAGTTATTTTAGGGTTTTCAATTTTAAACTATTAGCAAAATTCTGATCTTCAAGTAAATAACTTAAAGAACTAAAGTATTAGTTAGAAGATTTTGATTTTACATTGCTACAAAATTCTGTTCTTCAAGTAAATAACTTATAGAACAAAAGTAGTTATTTTAGGGTTTTCAATTTTAAACTATTAACAAAATACTGATCTTCATGTAAATAACTTATAGAACAGAAGTAGTTAATTTAGAGTTTTTAATTTTAAACTATTAACAAAATGCAGATCTTCAAGTAAATAACTTATAGAACAAAAGTAGTTTATTTAGGGTTTTCAATTTTAAACTATTAAAAAAATTCTGATCTTCAAGTAAATAACTTAAGGAACTAAAGTATTAGTTAGATGATTTTGATTTTAAATTGCTACAAAATTCTGTTCTACAAGTAAATAACTTATAGAACAAAAGTAGTTATTTTAGAGTTTTTAATTTTAAACTATTAACAATATTCTGATCTTCAAGTAAATAACTTATAGAACAGAAGTAGTTATTTTAGGGTTTTCAATTTTAAACTATTAACAAAATACTGATCTTCATGTAAATAACTTATAGAACAGAAGTAGTTAATTTAGAGTTTTTAATTTTAAACTATTAACGAAATGCAGATCTTCAAGTAAATAACTTATAGAACAAAAGTAGTTATTTTAGGGTTTTCAATTTTAAACTATTAGCAAAATTCTGATCTTCAAGTAAATAACTTAAAGAACTAAAGTATTAGTTAGAAGATTTTGATTATACATTGCTACAAAATTCTGTTCTTCAAGTAAATAACTTATAGAACAGAAGTAGTAAATTTAGAGTTTTTAATTTTAAACTATTAACAAAATGCAGATCTTCAAGTAAATAACTTATAGAACAAAAGTAGTTATTTTAGGGTTTTCAAATTTAAACTATTAACAAAATACTGATCTTCATATACTTAACTTATAGAACAGAAGTAGTTAATTTAGAGTTTTTAATTTTAAACTATTAACAAAATGCAGATCTTCAAGTAAATAACTTATAGAACAAAAGCAGTTATTTTAGGGTTTTCAATTTTAAACTATTAACAAAATTCTGATCTTCAAGTAAATCACTTAAGGAACTAAAGTATTAGTTAGAAGATTTTGATTTTAAATTGCTACAAAATTCTGTTCTACAAGTAAATAACTTATAGAACAAAAGTAGTTATTTTAGAGTTTTCAATTTTAAACTATTAACAATATTCTGATCTTCAAGTAAATAACTTATAGAACAGAAGTAGTTATTTTAGGGTTTTCAATTTTAAACTATTAACAAAATGCAGATCTTCAAGTAAATAACTTATAGAAAAAAGTAGTTATTATAGGGTTTTCAATTTTAAACTATTAGCAAAATTCTGATCTTCAAGTAAATAACTTATAGAACAGAAGTAGTTAATTTAGAGTTTTTAATTTTAAACTATTAACAAAATGCAGATCTTCAAGTAAATAACTTATAGAACAAAAGTAGTTATTTTAGGGTTTTCAATTTTAAACTATTAACAAAATACTGATCTTCATGTAAATAACTTATTGAACAGAAGTTGTTAATTTAGAGTTTTTAATTTTAAACTATTAACAAAATGCAGATCTTCAAGTAAATAACTTATAGAACAAAAGTAGTTATTTTAGGGTTTTTAATTTTAAACTATTAACAAAATTCTGTTCTTCAAGTAAATAACTTATAGAACAAAAGTAGTTATTTTAGAGTTTTCAATTTTAAACTATTAACAAAATTCTGATCTTCAAGTAAATAACTTATAGAACAGAAGTAGTTAATTTAGAGTTTTTAATTTTAAACTACTAACAAAATGCAGATCTTCAAGCAAATAACTTATAGAACAAAATTAGTTATTTTAGGGTTTTCAATTTTAAACTATTATAAAATTCTGATCTTCAAGTAAATAACTTAAAGAACTAAAGTATTAGTTAGAAGATTTTGACTTTACATTGCTACAAAATTCTGTTCTTCAAGTAAATAACCTATAGAACAAAAGTAGTTATTTTAGGGTTTTCAATTTTAAACTATTAACAAAATTCTGATCTTCAAGTAAATAACTTAAAGAACTAAAGTATTAGTTAGAAGATTTTGATTTTACATTGCTACAAAATTCTGTTCTTCAAGTAAATAACTTATAGAACAAAAGTAGTTATTTTAGAGTTTTCAATTTTAAACTATTAACAATATTCTGATCTTCAAGTAAATAACTTATAGAACAGAAGTAGTTAATTTAGAGTTTTTAATTTTAAACTATTAAGAAAATGCAGATCTTCAAGTAAATAACTTATAGAGCAAAAGTAGTTAATTTAGAGTTTTTAATTTTAAACTATTAACAAAATTCTGTTCTTCAAGTAAATAACTTAAGGAACTAAAGTATTAGTTAGAAGATTTTGATTTTAAATTGCTACAAAATTCTGTTCTACAAGTAAATAACATATAGAACTAAAGTAGTTATTTTAGAGTTTTCAATTTTAAACTATTAACAATATTCTGATCTTCAAGTAAATAACTTATAGAACAAAAGTAGTTATTTTAAGGTTTTTAATTTTAAACTATTAACAAAATGCAGATCTTCAAGTAAATAACTTATAGAACAAAAGTAGTTATTTTAGGGTTTTCAATTTTAAACTATTAACAAAATTCTGATCTTCAAGTAAATAACTTAAGGAACTAAAGTATTAGTTAGAAGATTTTGATTTTAAATTGCTACAAAATTCTGTTCTACAAGTAAATAACTTATAGAACTAAAGTAGTTATTTTAGAGTTTTCAATTTTAAACTATTAACAATATTCTGATCCTCAAGTAAATAACTTATAGAACAAAAGTAGTTATTTTAGGGTTTTCAATTTTAAACTATTAGCAAAATTCTGATCTTCAAGTAAATAACTTAAAGAACTAAAGTATTAGTTAGAAGATTTTGATTTTACATTGCTACAAAATTCTGTTCTTCAAGTAAATAACTTATAGAACAGAAGTAGTAAATTTAGAGTTTTTAATTTTAAACTATTAACAAAATGCAGATCTTCAAGTAAATAACTTATAGAACAAAAGTAGTTATTTTAGGGTTTTCAATTTTAAACTATTAACAAAATACTGATCTTCATATACTTAACTTATAGAACAGAAGTAGTTAATTTAGAGTTTTTAATTTTAAACTATTAACAATATTCTGATCTTCAAGTAAATAACTTATAGAACAAAAGTAGTTATTTTAGGGTTTTTAATTTTAAACTATTAACAAAATACTGATCTTCATATACTTAACTTATAGAACAGAAGTAGTTAATTTAGAGTTTTTAATTTTAAACTATTAACAAAATGCAGATCTTCAAGTAAATAACTTATAGAACAAAAGTAGTTATTTTAGGGTTTTCAATTTTAAACTATTAGCAAAATTCTGATCTTCAAGTAAATAACTTAAAGAACTAAAGTATTAGTTAGAAGATTTTGATTTTACATTGCTACAAAATTCTGTTCTTCAAGTAAATAACTTATAGAACAAAAGTAGTTATTTTAGGGTTTTCAATTTTAAACTATTAACAAAATACTGATCTTCATGTAAATAACTTATAGAACAGAAGTAGTTAATTTAGAGTTTTTAATTTTAAACTATTAACAAAATGCAGATCTTCAAGTAAATAACTTATAGAACAAAAGTAGTTATTTTAGGGTTTTCAATTATAAACTATTAAAAAAATTCTGATCTTCAAGTAAATAACTTAAGGAACTAAAGTATTAGTTAGAAGATTTTGATTTTAAATTGCTACAAAATTCTGTTCTACAAGTAAATAACTTATAGAACAAAAGTAGTTATTTTAGAGTTTTTAATTTTAAACTATTAACAATATTCTGATCTTCAAGTAAATAACTTATAGAACAGAAGTAGTTATTTTAGGGTTTTCAATTTTAAACTATTAACAAAATACTGATCTTCATGTAAATAACTTATAGAACAGAAGTAGTTAATTTAGAGTTTTTAATTTTAAACTATTAACGAAATGCAGATCTTCAAGTAAATAACTTATAGAACAAAAGTAGTTATTTTAGGGTTTTCAATTTTAAACTATTAGCAAAATTCTGATCTTCAAGTAAATAACTTAAAGAACTAAAGTATTAGTTAGAAGATTTTGATTATACATTGCTACAAAATTCTGTTCTTCAAGTAAATAACTTGTAGAACAGAAGTAGTAAATTTAGAGTTTTTAATTTTAAACTATTAACAAAATGCAGATCTTCAAGTAAATAACTTATAGAAAAAAGTAGTTATTATAGGGTTTTCAATTTTAAACTATTAGCAAAATTCTGATCTTCAAGTAAATAACTTATAGAACAGAAGTAGTTAATTTAGAGTTTTTAATTTTAAACTATTAACAAAATGCAGATCTTCAAGTAAATAACTTATAGAACAAAAGTAGTTATTTTAGGGTTTTCAATTTTAAACTATTAACAAAATACTGATCTTCATGTAAATAACTTATTGAACAGAAGTAGTTAATTTAGAGTTTTTAATTTTAAACTATTAACAAAATGCAGATCTTCAAGTAAATAACTTATAGAACAAAAGTAGTTATTTTAGGGTTTTTAATTTTAAACTATTAACAAAATTCTGTTCTTCAAGTAAATAACTTATAGAACAAAAGTAGTTATTTTAGAGTTTTCAATTTTAAACTATTAACAAAATTCTGATCTTCAAGTAAATAACTTATAGAACAGAAGTAGTTAATTTAGAGTTTTTAATTTTAAACTACTAACAAAATGCAGATCTTCAAGCAAATAACTTATAGAACAAAATTAGTTATTTTAGGGTTTTCAATTTTAAACTATTATAAAATTCTGATCTTCAAGTAAATAACTTAAAGAACTAAAGTATTAGTTAGAAGATTTTGACTTTACATTGCTACAAAATTCTGTTCTTCAAGTAAATAACCTATAGAACAAAAGTAGTTATTTTAGGGTTTTCAATTTTAAACTATTAACAAAATTCTGATCTTCAAGTATATAACTTAAAGAACTAAAGTATTAGTTAGAAGATTTTGATTTTACATTGCTACAAAATTCTGTTCTTCAAGTAAATAACTTATAGAACAAAAGTAGTTATTTTAGAGTTTTCAATTTTAAACTATTAACAATATTCTGATCTTCAAGTAAATAACTTATAGAACAGAAGTAGTTAATTTAGAGTTTTTAATTTTAAACTATTAAGAAAATGCAGATCTTCAAGTAAATAACTTACAGAACAAAAGTAGTTAATTTAGAGTTTTTAATTTTAAACTATTAACAAAATTCTGATCTTCAAGTAAATAACTTAAGGAACTAAAGTATTAGTTAGAAGATTTTGATTTTAAATTGCTACAAAATTCTGTTCTACAAGTAAATAACTTATAGAACTAAAGTAGTTATTTTAGAGTTTTCAATTTTAAACTATTAACAATATTCTGATCCTCAAGTAAATAACTTATAGAACAAAAGTAGTTATTTTAGGGTTTTCAATTTTAAACTAGTAACAAAATTCTGATCTTCAAGTAAATAACTTAAGGAACTAAAGTATTAGTTAGAAGATTTTGATTTTAAATTGCTACAAAATTCTGTTCTACAAGTAAATAACTTATAGAACTAAAGTAGTTATTTTAGAGTTTTCAATTTTAAACTATCAACAATATTCTGATCTTCAAGTAAATAACTTATAGAACAAAAGTAGTTATTTTAGGGTTTTCAATTTTAAACTATTAACAAAATTCTGATCTTCAAGTGAATAACTTAAGGAACTAAAGTATTAGTTAGAAGATTTTGATTTTAAATTGCTACAAAATTCTGTTCTACAAGTAAATAACTTATAGAACAAAAGTAGTTATTTTAGGGTTTTCAATTTTACACTATTAACAAAATACTGATCTTCATGTAAATAACTTATAGAACAAAAGTAGTTATTTTAGGGTTTTCAATTTTAAACTATTAACAAAATACTGATCTTCAAGTAAATAACTTATAGAACAGAAGTAGTTAATTTAGAGTTTTTAATTTTAAACTATTAACAAAATGCAGATCTTCAAGTAAATAACTTATAGAACAAAAGTAGTTATTTTAGGGTTTTCAATTTTAAACTGTTAACAAAATACTGATCTTCATATACTTAACTTATAGAACAGAAGTAGTTAATTTAGAGTTTTTAATTTTAAACTATTAACAAAATGCAGATCTTCAAGTAAATAACTTATAGAACAAAAGTAGTTATTTTAGGGTTTTCAATTTTAAACTATTAACAAAATACTGATCTTCATGTAAATAACTTATAGAACAGAAGTAGTTAATTTAGAGTTTTTAATTTTAAACTATTAACAAAATGCAGATCTTCAAGTAAATAACTTATAGAACAAAAGTAGTTATTTTAGGGTTTTCAATTTTAAACTATTAAAAAAATTCTGATCTTCAAGTAAATAACTTAAGGAACTAAAGTATTAGTTAGAAGATTTTGATTTTAAATTGCTACAAAATTCTGTTCTACAAGTAAATAACTTATAGAACAAAAGTAGTTATTTTAGAGTTTTCAATTTTAAACTATTAACAATATTCTGATCTTCAAGTAAATTACTTATAGAACAGAAGTAGTTATTTTAGGGTTTTCAATTTTAACTATTAACAAAATACTGATCTTCATGTAAATAACTTATAGAACAAAAGTAGTTATTTTAGGGTTTTCAATTTTAAACTATTAACAAAATACTGATCTTCAAGTAAATAACTTATAGAACAGAAGTAGTTAATTTAGGGTTTTCAATTTTAAACTATTAACAAAATACTGATCTTCAAGTAAATAACTTATAGAACAGAAGCAGTTAATTTAGAGTTTTTAATTTTAAACTATTAACAAAATGCAGATCTTCAAGTAAATAACTTATAGAACAAAAGTAGTTATTTTAGGGTTTTCAATTTTAAACTATTAACAAAATACTGATCTTCATATACTTAACTTATAGAACAGAAGTAGTTAATTTAGAGTTTTTAATTTTAAACTATTAACAAAATGCAGATCTTCAAGTAAATAACTTATAGAACAAAAGTAGTTATTTTAGGGTTTTCAATTTTAAACTATTAGCAAAATTCTGATCTTCAAGTAAATAACTTAAAGAACTAAAGTATTAGTTAGAAGATTTTGATTTTACATTGCTACAAACTTCTGTTCTTCAAGTAAATAACTTATAGAACAAAAGTAGTTATTTTAGGGTTTTCAATTTTAAACTATTAACAAAATACTGATCTTCATGTAAATAACTTATAGAACAGAAGTAGTTAATTTAGAGTTTTTAATTTTAAACTATTAACAAAATGCAGATCTTCAAGTAAATAACTTATAGAACAAAAGTAGTTATTTTAGGGTTTTCAATTTTAAACTATTAAAAAAATTCTGATCTTCAAGTAAATAACTTAAGGAACTAAAGTATTAGTTAGAAGATTTTGATTTTAAATTGCTACAAAATTCTGTTCTACAAGTAAATAACTTATAGAACAAAAGTAGTTATTTTAGAGTTTTCAATTTTAAACTATTAACAAAATACTGATCTTCATGTAAATAACTTATAGAACAAAAGTAGTTATTTTAGGGTTTTCAATTTTAAACTATTAACAAAATACTGATCTTCAAGTAAATAACTTATAGAACAGAAGTAGTTAATTTAGGGTTTTCAATTTTAAACTATTAACAAAATACTGATCTTCAAGTAAATAACTTATAGAACAGAAGCAGTTAATTTAGAGTTTTTAATTTTAAACTATTAACAAAATGCAGATCTTCAAGTAAATAACTTATAGAACAAAAGTAGTTATTTTAGGGTTTTCAATTTTAAACTATTAACAAAATACTGATCTTCATATACTTAACTTATAGAACAGAAGTAGTTAATTTAGAGTTTTTAATTTTAAACTATTAACAAAATGCAGATCTTCATGTAAATAACTTATAGAACAAAAGTAGTTATTTTAGGGTTTTCAATTTTAAACTATTAACAAAATACTGATCTTCAAGTAAATAACTTATAGAACAGAAGTAGTTAATTTAGGGTTTTCAATTTTTTACTATTAACAAAATACTGATCTTCAAGTAAATAACTTATAGAACAGAAGCAGTTAATTTAGAGTTTTTAATTTTAAACTATTAACAAAATGCAGATCTTCAAGTAAATAACTTATAGAACAAAAGTAGTTATTTTAGGGTTTTCAATTTTAAACTATTAACAAAATACTGATCTTCATATACTTAACTTATAGAACAGAAGTAGTTAATTTAGAGTTTTTAATTTTAAACTATTAACAAAATGCAGATCTTCAAGTAAATAACTTATAGAACAAAAGTAGTTATTTTAGGGTTTTCAATTTTAAACTATTAGCAAAATTCTGATCTTCAAGTAAATAACTTAAAGAACTAAAGTATTAGTTAGAAGATTTTGATTTTACATTGCTACAAACTTCTGTTCTTCAAGTAAATAACTTATAGAACAAAAGTAGTTATTTTAGGGTTTTCAATTTTAAACTATTAACAAAATACTGATCTTCATGTAAATAACTTATAGAACAGAAGTAGTTAATTTAGAGTTTTTAATTTTAAACTATTAACAAAATGCAGATCTTCAAGTAAATAACTTATAGAACAAAAGTAGTTATTTTAGGGTTTTCAATTTTAAACTATTAAAAAAATTCTGATCTTCAAGTAAATAACTTAAGGAACTAAAGTATTAGTTAGAAGATTTTGATTTTAAATTGCTACAAAATTCTGTTCTACAAGTAAATAACTTATAGAACAAAAGTAGTTATTTTAGAGTTTTCAATTTTAAACTATTAACAAAATACTGATCTTCATGTAAATAACTTATAGAACAAAAGTAGTTATTTTAGGGTTTTCAATTTTAAACTATTAACAAAATACTGATCTTCAAGTAAATAACTTATAGAACAGAAGTAGTTAATTTAGGGTTTTCAATTTTAAACTATTAACAAAATACTGATCTTCAAGTAAATAACTTATAGAACAGAAGCAGTTAATTTAGAGTTTTTAATTTTAAACTATTAACAAAATGCAGATCTTCAAGTAAATAACTTATAGAACAAAAGTAGTTATTTTAGGGTTTTCAATTTTAAACTATTAACAAAATACTGATCTTCATGTAAATAACTTATAGAACAGAAGTAGTTAATTTAGAGTTTTTAATTTTAAACTATTAACAAAATGCAGATCTTCAAGTAAATAACTTATAGAACAAAAGTAGTTATTTTAGGGTTTTCAATTTTAAACTATTAGCAAAATTCTGATCTTCCAGTAAATAACTTAAAGAACTAAAGTATTAGTTAGAAGATTTTGATTTTACATTGCTACAAAATTCTGTTCTTCAAGTAAATAACTTATAGAACAAAAGTAGTTATTTTAGGGTTTTCAATTTTAAGCTATTAACAAAATACTGATCTTCATGTAAATAACTTATAGAACAGAAGTAGTTAATTTAGAGTTTTTAATTTTAAACTATTAACAAAATGCAGATCTTCAAGTAAATAACTTATAGAACAAAAGTAGTTATTTTAGGGTTTTCAATTTTAAACTATTAGCAAAATTCTGATCTTCAAGTAAATAACTTAAAGAACTAAAGTATTAGTTAGAAGATTTTGATTTTACATTGCTACAAAATTCTGTTCTTCAAGTAAATAACTTATAGAACAGAAGTAGTAAATTTAGAGTTTTTAATTTTAAACTATTAACAAAATGCAGATCTTCAAGTAAATAACTTATAGAACAAACGTAGTTATTTTAGGGTTTTCAATTTTAAACTATTAACAAAATACTGATCTTCATATACTTAACTTATAGAACAGAAGTAGTTAATTTAGAGTTTTTAATTTTAAACTATTAACAAAATGCAGATCTTCAAGTAAATAACTTATAGAACAAAAGTAGTTATTTTAGGGTTTTCAATTTTAAACTATTATAAAATTCTGATCTTCAAGTAAATAACTTAAAGAACTAAAGTATTAGTTAGAAGATTTTGATTTTACATTGCTACAAAATTCTGTTCTTCAAGTAAATAACTTATAGAACAAAAGTAGTTATTTTAGCGTTTTCAATTTTAAACTATTAACAAAATACTGATCTTCATGTAAATAACTTATAGAACAGAAGTAGTTAATTTAGAGTTTTTAATTTTAAACTATTAACAAAATGCAGATCTTCAAGTAAATAACTTATAGAACAAAAGTAGTTATTTTAGGGTTTTCAATTTTAAACTATTAAAAAAATTCTGATCTTCAAGTAAATAACTTAAGGAACTAAAGTATTAGTTAGAAGATTTTGATTTTAAATTGCTACAAAATTCTGTTCTACAAGTAAATAACTTATAGAACAAAAGTAGTTATTTTAGAGTTTTCAATTTTAAACTATTAACAATATTCTGATCTTCAAGTAAATTACTTATAGAACAGAAGTAGTTATTTTAGGGTTTTCAATTTTAAACTATTAACAAAATACTGATCTTCATGTAAATAACTTATAGAACAAAAGTAGTTATTTTAGGGTTTTCAATTTTAAACTATTAACAAAATACTGATCTTCAAGTAAATAACTTATAGAACAGAAGTAGTTAATTTAGAGTTTTTAATTTTAAACTATTAACAAAATGCAGATCTTCAAGTAAATAACTTATAGAACAAAAGTAGTTATTTTAGGGTTTTCAATTTTAAACTATTAACAAAATACTGATCTTCATATACTTAACTTATAGAACAGAAGTAGTTAATTTAGAGTTTTTAATTTTAAACTATTAACAAAATGCAGATCTTCAAGTAAATAACTTATAGAACAAAAGTAGTTATTTTAGGGTTTTCAATTTTAAACTATTAGCAAAATTCTGATCTTCAAGTAAATAACTTAAAGAACTAAAGTATTAGTTAGAAGATTTTGATTTTACATTGCTACAAAATTCTGTTCTTCAAGTAAATAACTTATAGAACAAAAGTAGTTATTTTAGGGTTTTCATTTTTAAACTATTAACAAAATACTGATCTTCATGTAAATAACTTATAGAACAGAAGTAGTTAATTTAGAGTTTTTAATTTTAAACTATTAACAAAATGCAGATCTTCAAGTAAATAACTTATAGAACAAAAGTAGTTATTTTAGGGTTTTCAATTTTAAACTATTAAAAAAATTCTGATCTTCAAGTAAATAACTTAAGGAACTAAAGTATTAGTTAGAAGATTTTGATTTTAAATTGCTACAAAATTCTGTTCTACAAGTAAATAACTTATAGAACAAAAGTAGTTATTTTAGAGTTTTCAATTTTAAACTATTAACAATATTCTGATCTTCAAGTAAATTACTTATAGAACAGAAGTAGTTATTTTAGGGTTTTCAATGTTTAACTATTAACAAAATACTGATCTTCATGTAAATAACTTATAGAACAGAAGTAGTTAATTTAGAGTTTTTAATTTTAAACTATTAACAAAATGCAGATCTTCGAGTAAATAACTTATAGAACAAAAGTAGTTATTTTAGGGTTTTCAATTTTAAACTATTAGCAAAATTCTGATCTTCAAGTAAATAACTTAAAGAACTAAAGTATTAGTTAGAAGATTTTGATTTTACATTGCTACAAAATTCTGTTCTTCAAGTAAATAACTTATAGAACAGAAGTAGTAAATTTAGAGTTTTTAATTTTAAACTATTAACAAAATGCAGATCTTCAAGTAAATAACTTATAGAACAAAAGTAGTTATTTTAGGGTTTTCAATTTTAAACTATTAACAAAATACTGATCTTCATATACTTAACTTATAGAACAGAAGTAGTTAATTTAGAGTTTTTAATTTTAAACTATTAACAAAATGCAGATCTTCAAGTAAATAACTTATAGAACAAAAGTAGTTATTTTAGGGTTTTCAATTTTAAACTATTAGCAAAATTCTGATCTTCCAGTAAATAACTTAAAGAACTAAAGTATTAGTTAGAAGATTTTGATTTTACATTGCTACAAAATTCTGTTCTTGAAGTAAATAACTTATAGAACAAAAGTAGTTATTTTAGGGTTTTCAATTTTAAGCTATTAACAAAATACTGATCTTCATGTAAATAACTTATAGAACAGAAGTAGTTAATTTAGAGTTTTTAATTTTAAACTATTAACAAAATGCAGATCTTCAAGTAAATAACTTATAGAACAAAAGTAGTTATTTTAGGGTTTTCAATTTTAAACTATTAGCAAAATTCTGATCTTCAAGTAAATAACTTAAAGAACTAAAGTATTAGTTAGAAGATTTTGATTTTACATTGCTACAAAATTCTGTTCTTCAAGTAAATAACTTATAGAACAGAAGTAGTAAATTTAGAGTTTTTAATTTTAAACTATTAACAAAATGCAGATCTTCAAGTAAATAACTTATAGAACAAAAGTAGTTATTTTAGGGTTTTCAATTTTAAACTATTAACAAAATACTGATCTTCATATACTTAACTTATAGAACAGAAGTAGTTAATTTAGAGTTTTTAATTTTAAACTATTAACAAAATGCAGATCTTCAAGTAAATAACTTATAGAACAAAAGTAGTTATTTTAGGGTTTTCAATTTTAAACTATTAGCAAAATTCTGATCTTCCAGTAAATAACTTAAAGAACTAAAGTATTAGTTAGAAGATTTTGATTTTACATTGCTACAAAATTCTGTTCTTCAAGTAAATAACTTATAGAACAAAAGTAGTTATTTTAGGGTTTTCAATTTTAAGCTATTAACAAAATACTGATCTTCATGTAAATAAGTTATAGAACAGAAGTAGTTAATTTAGAGTTTTTAATTTTAAACTATTAACAAAATGCAGATCTTCAAGTAAATAACTTATAGAACAAAAGTAGTTATTTTAGGGTTTTCAATTTTAAACTATTAGCAAAATTCTGATCTTCAAGTAAATAACTTAAAAAACTAAAGTATTAGTTAGAAGATTTTGATTTTACATTGCTACAAAATTCTGTTCTTCAAGTAAATAACTTATAGAACAGAAGTAGTAAATTTAGAGTTTTTAATTTTAAACTATTAACAAAATGCAGATCTTCAAGTAAATAACTTATAGAACAAAAGTAGTTATTTTAGGGTTTTCAATTTTAAACTATTAACAAAATACTGATCTTCATATACTTAACTTATAGAACAGAAGTAGTTAATTTAGAGTTTTTAATTTTAAACTATTAACAATATTCTGATCTTCAAGTAAATAACTTATAGAACAAAAGTAGTTATTTTAGGGTTTTCAATTTTAAACTATTAACAAAATACTGATCTTCATATACTTAACTTATAGAACAGAAGTAGTTAATTTAGAGTTTTTAATTTTAAACTATTAACAAAATGCAGATCTTCAAGTAAATAACTTATAGAACAAAAGTAGTTATTTTAGGGTTTTCAATTTTAAACTATTAGCAAAATTCTGATCTTCCAGTAAATAACTTAAAGAACTAAAGTATTAGTTAGAAGATTTTGATTTTACATTGCTACAAAATTCTGTTCTTCAAGTAAATAACTTATAGAACAAAAGTAGTTATTTTAGGGTTTTCAATTTTAAGCTATTAACAAAATAATGATCTTCATGTAAATAACTTATAGAACAGAAGTAGTTAATTTAGAGTTTTTAATTTTAAACTATTAACAAAATGCAGATCTTCAAGTAAATAACTTATAGAACAAAAGTAGTTATTTTAGGGTTTTCAATTTTAAACTATTAGCAAAATTCTGATCTTCAAGTAAATAACTTAAAGAACTAAAGTATTACATAGAAGATTTTGATTTTACATTGCTACAAAATTCTGTTCTTCAAGTAAATAACTTATAGAACAGAAGTAGTAAATTTAGAGTTTTTAATTTTAAACTATTAACAAAATGCAGATCTTCAAGTAAATAACTTATAGAACAAAAGTAGTTATTTTAGGGTTTTCAATTTTAAACTATTAGCAAAATTCTGATCTTCAAGTAAATAACTTAAAGAACTAAAGTATTAGTTAGAAGATTTTGATTTTACATTGCTACAAAATTCTGTTCTTCAAGTAAATAACTTATAGAACAAAAGTAGTTATTTTAGGGTTTTCAATTTTAAACTATTAACAAAATACTGATCTTCATGTAAATAACTTATAGAACAGAAGTAGTTAATTTAGAGTTTTTAATTTTAAACTATTAACAAAATGCAGATCTTCAAGTAAATAACTTATAGAACAAAAGTAGTTATTTTAGGGTTTTCAATTTTAAACTATTAAAAAAATTCTGATCTTCAAGTAAATAACTTAAGGAACTAAAGTATTAGTTAGAAGATTTTGATTTTAAATTGCTACAAAATTCTGTTCTACAAGTAAATAACTTATAGAACAAAAGTAGTTATTTTAGAGTTTTTAATTTTAAACTATTAACAATATTCTGATCTTCAAGTAAATAACTTATAGAACAGAAGTAGTTATTTTAGGGTTTTCAATTTTAAACTATTAACAAAATACTGATCTTCATGTAAATAACTTACAGAACAGAAGTAGTTAATTTAGAGTTTTTAATTTTAAACTATTAACGAAATGCAGATCTTCAAGTAAATAACTTATAGAACAAAAGTAGTTATTTTAGGGTTTTCAATTTTAAACTATTAGCAAAATTCTGATCTTCAAGTATATAACTTAAAGAACTAAAGTATTAGTTAGAAGATTTTGATTATACATTGCTACAAAATTCTGTTTTTCAAGTAAATAACTTATAGAACAGAAGTAGTAAATTTAGAGTTTTTAATTTTAAACTATTAACAAAATACTGATCTTCATATACTTAACTTATAGAACAGAAGTAGTTAATTTAGAGTTTTTAATTTTAAACTATTAACAATATTCTGATCTTCAAGTAAATAACTTATAGAACAAAAGTAGTTATTTTATGGTTTTCAATTTTAAACTATTAACAAAATACTGATCTTCATATACTTAACTTATAGAACAGAAGTAGTTAATTTAGAGTTTTTAATTTTAAACTATTAACAATATTCTGATCTTCAAGTAAATAACTTATAGAACAAAAGTAGTTATTTTAGGGTTTTCAATTTTAAACTATTAACAAAATACTGATCTTCATATACTTAACTTATAGAACAGAAGTAGTTAATTTAGAGTTTTTAATTTTAAACTATTAACAAAATGCAGATCTTCAAGTAAATAACTTATAGAACAAAAGTAGTTATTTTAGGGTTTTCAATTTTAAACTATTAGCAAAATTCTGATCTTCCAGTAAATAACTTAAAGAACTAAAGTATTAGTTAGAAGATTTTGATTTTACATTGCTACAAAATTCTGTTCTTCAAGTAAATAACTTATAGAACAAAAGTAGTTATTTTAGGGTTTTCAATTTTAAGCTATTAACAAAATAATGATCTTCATGTAAATAACTTATAGAACAGAAGTAGTTAATTTAGAGTTTTTAATTTTAAACTATTAACAAAATGCAGATCTTCAAGTAAATAACTTATAGAACAAAAGTAGTTATTTTAGGGTTTTCAATTTTAAACTATTAGCAAAATTCTGATCTTCAAGTAAATAACTTAAAGAACTAAAGTATTAGATAGAAGATTTTGATTTTACATTGCTACAAAATTCTGTTCTTCAAGTAAATAACTTATAGAACAGAAGTAGTAAATTTAGAGTTTTTAATTTTAAACTATTAACAAAATGCAGATCTTCAAGTAAATAACTTATAGAACAAAAGTAGTTATTTTAGGGTTTTCAATTTTAAACTATTAACAAAATACTGATCTTCATATACTTAACTTATAGAACAGAAGTAGTTAATTTAGAGTTTTTAATTTTAAACTATTAACAAAATGCAGATCTTCAAGTAAATAACTTATAGAACAAAAGTAGTTATTTTAGGGTTTTCAATTTTAAACTATTAGCAAAATTCTGATCTTCAAGTAAATAACTTAAAGAACTAAAGTATTAGTTAGAAGATTTTGATTTTACATTGCTACAAAATTCTGTTCTTCAAGTAAATAACTTATAGAACAAAAGTAGTTATTTTAGGGTTTTCAATTTTAAACTATTAACAAAATACTGATCTTCATGTAAATAACTTATAGAACAGAAGTAGTTAATTTAGAGTTTTTAATTTTAAACTATTAACAAAATGCAGATCTTCAAGTAAATAACTTATAGAACAAAAGTAGTTATTTTAGGGTTTTCAATTTTAAACTATTAAAAAAATTCTGATCTTCAAGTAAATAACTTAAGGAACTAAAGTATTAGTTAGAAGATTTTGATTTTAAATTGCTACAAAATTCTGTTCTACAAGTAAATAACTTATAGAACAAAAGTAGTTATTTTAGAGTTTTTAATTTTAAACTATTAACAATATTCTGATCTTCAAGTAAATAACTTATAGAACAGAAGTAGTTATTTTAGGGTTTTCAATTTTAAACTATTAACAAAATACTGATCTTCATGTAAATAACTTATAGAACAGAAGTAGTTAATTTAGAGTTTTTAATTTTAAACTATTAACGAAATGCAGATCTTCAAGTAAATAACTTATAGAACAAAAGTAGTTATTTTAGGGTTTTCAATTTTAAACTATTAGCAAAATTCTGATCTTCAAGTAAATAACTTAAAGAACTAAAGTATTAGTTAGAAGATTTTGATTATACATTGCTACAAAATTCTGTTTTTCAAGTAAATAACTTATAGAACAGAAGTAGTAAATTTAGAGTTTTTAATTTTAAACTATTAACAAAATGCAGATCTTCAAGTAAATAACTTATAGAACAAAAGTAGTTATTTTAGGGTTTTCAATTTTAAACTATTAACAAAATACTGATCTTCATATACTTAACTTATAGAACAGAAGTAGTTAATTTAGAGTTTTTAATTTTAAACTATTAACAAAATGCAGATCTTCAAGTAAATAACTTATAGAACAAAAGTAGTTATTTTAGGGTTTTCAATTTTAAACTATTAGCAAAATTCTGATCTTCCAGTAAATAACTTAAAGAACTAAAGTATTAGTTAGAAGATTTTGATTTTACATTGCTACAAAATTCTGTTCTTCAAGTAAATAACTTATAGAACAAAAGTAGTTATTTTAGGGTTTTCAATTTTAAGCTATTAACAAAATACTGATCTTCATGTAAATAACTTATAGAACAGAAGTAGTTAATTTAGAGTTTTTAATTTTAAACTATTAACAAAATGCAGATCTTCAAGTAAATAACTTATAGAACAAAAGTAGTTATTTTAGGGTTTTCAATTTTAAACTATTAACAAAATTCTGATCTTCAAGTAAATCACTTAAGGAACTAAAGTATTAGTTAGAAGATTTTGATTTTAAATTGCTACAAAATTCTGTTCTACAAGTAAATAACTTATAGAACAAAAGTAGTTATTTTAGAGTTTTCAATTTTAAACTATTAACAATATTCTGATCTTCAAGTAAATAACTTATAGAACAGAAGTAGTTATTTTAGGGTTTTCAATTTTAAACTATTAACAAAATACTGATCTTCATGTAAATAACTTATAGAACAGAAGTAGTTAATTTAGAGTTTTTAATTTTAAACTATTAACAAAATTCTGATCTTCAAGTAAATAACTTAAAGAACTAAAGTATTAGTTAGAAGATTTTGATTTTACATTGCTACAAAATTCTGTTCTTCAAGTAAATAACTTATAGAACAAAAGTAGTTATTTTAGAGTTTTCAATTTTAAACTATTAACAATATTCTGATCTTCAAGTAAATAACTTATAGAACAGAAGTAGTTAATTTAGAGTTTTTAATTTTAAACTATTAACAAAATCCAGATCTTCAAGTAAATAACTTATAGAACAAAAGTAGTTAATTTAGAGTTTTTAATTTTAAACTATTAACAAAATTCTGTTCTTCAAGTAAATAACTTATAGAACAAAAGTAGTTATTTTAGAGTTTTCAATTTTAAAATATTAACAAAATTCTGATCTTCAAGTAAATAACTTATAGAACAGAAGTAGTTAATTTAGAGTTTTTAATTTTAAACTACTAACAAAATGCAGATCTTCAAGCAAATAACTTATAGAACAAAATTAGTTATTTTAGGGTTTTCAATTTTAAACTATTAACAAAATACTGATCTTCATATACTTAACTTATAGAACAGAAGTAGTTAATTTAGAGTTTTTAATTTTAAACTATTAACAAAATGCAGATCTTCAAGTAAATAATTTATAGAACAAAAGTAGTTATTTTAGGGTTTTCAATTTTAAACTATTAACAAAATTCTGATCTTCAAGTAAATCACTTAAGGAACTAAAGTATTAGTTAGAAGATTTTGATTTTAAATTGCTACAAAATTCTGTTCTACAAGTAAATAACTTATAGAACAAAAGTAGTTATTTTAGAGTTTTCAATTTTAAACTATTAACAATATTCTGATCTTCAAGTAAATAACTTATAGAACAGAAGTAGTTATTTTAGGGTTTTCAATTTTAAACTATTAACAAAATGCAGATCTTCAAGTAAATAACTTATAGAAAAAAGTAGTTATTATAGGGTTTTCAATTTTAAACTATTAGCAAAATTCTGATCTTCAAGTAAATAACTTATAGAACAGAAGTAGTTAATTTAGAGTTTTTAATTTTAAACTATTAACAAAATGCAGATCTTCAAGTAAATAACTTATAGAACAAAAGTAGTTATTTTAGGGTTTTCAATTTTAAACTATTAACAAAATACTGATCTTCATGTAAATAACTTATTGAACAGAAGTAGTTAATTTAGAGTTTTTAATTTTAAACTATTAACAAAATGCAGATCTTCAAGTAAATAACTTATAGAACAAAAGTAGTTATTTTAGGGTTTTTAATTTTAAACTATTAACAAAATTCTGTTCTTCAAGTAAATAACTTATAGAACAAAAGTAGTTATTTTAGAGTTTTCAATTTTAAACTATTAACAAAATTCTGATCTTCAAGTAAATAACTTATAGAACAGAAGTAGTTAATTTAGAGTTTTTAATTTTAAACTACTAACAAAATGCAGATCTTCAAGCAAATAACTTATAGAACAAAATTAGTTATTTTAGGGTTTTCAATTTTAAACTATTATAAAATTCTGATCTTCAAGTAAATAACTTAAAGAACTAAAGTATTAGTTAGAAGATTTTGACTTTACATTGCTACAAAATTCTGTTCTTCAAGTAAATAACCTATAGAACAAAAGTAGTTATTTTAGGGTTTTCAATTTTAAACTATTAACAAAATTCTGATCTTCAAGTAAATAACTTAAAGAACTAAAGTATTAGTTAGAAGATTTTGATTTTACATTGCTACAAAATTCTGTTCTTCAAGTAAATAACTTATAGAACAAAAGTAGTTATTTTAGAGTTTTCAATTTTAAACTATTAACAATATTCTGATCTTCAAGTAAATAACTTATAGAACAGAAGTAGTTAATTTAGAGTTTTTAATTTCAAACTATTAAGAAAATGCAGATCTTCAAGTAAATAACTTATAGAACAAAAGTAGTTAATTTAGAGTTTTTAATTTTAAACTATTAACAAAATTCTGTTCTTCAAGTAAATAACTTAAGGAACTAAAGTATTAGTTAGAAGATTTTGATTTTAAATTGCTACAAAATTCTGTTCTACAAGTAAATAACATATAGAACTAAAGTAGTTATTTTAGAGTTTTCAATTTTAAACTATTAACAATATTCTGATCTTCAAGTAAATAACTTATAGAACAAAAGTAGTTATTTTAGGGTTTTTAATTTTAAACTATTAACAAAATGCAGATCTTCAAGTAAATAACTTATAGAACAAAAGTAGTTATTTTAGGGTTTTCAATTTTAAACTATTAACAAAATTCTGATCTTCAAGTAAATAACTTAAGGAACTAAAGTATTAGTTAGAAGATTTTGATTTTAAATTGCTACAAAATTCTGTTCTACAAGTAAATAACTTATAGAACTAAAGTAGTTATTTTAGAGTTTTCAATTTTAAACTATTAACAATATTCTGATCCTCAAGTAAATAACTTATAGAACAAAAGTAGTTATTTTAGGGTTTTCAATTTTAAACTATTAACAAAATTCTGATCTTCAAGTAAATAACTTAAGGAACTAAAGTATTAGTTAGAAGATTTTGATTTTAAATTGCTACAAAATTCTGTTCTACAAGTAAATAACTTATAGAACTAAAATAGTTATTTTAGAGTTTTCAATTTTAAACTATTAACAATATTCTGATCTTCAAGTAAATAACTTATAGAACAAAAGTAGTTATTTTAGGGTTTTCAATTTTAAACTATTAACGTCATTCTGATCTTCAAGTAAATAACTTATAGAACAGAAGTAGTTAATTTAGAGTTTTTAATGTTAAACTATTAACAAAATGCAAATCTTCAAGTAAATAACTTATAGAACAAAAGTAGTTATTTTAGGGTTTTCAATTTTAAGCTATTAACAAAATTCTGATCTTCAAGTAAATAACTTAAGGAACTAAAGTATTAGTTAGAAGATTTTGATTTTAAATTGCTACAAAATTCTGTTCTACAAGTAAATAACTTATAGAACTAAAGTAGTTATTTTAGAGTTTTCAATTTTAAACTATCAACAATATTCTGATCTTCAAGTAAATAACTTATAGAACAAAAGTAGTTATTTTAGGGTTTTCAATTTTAAACTATTAACAAAATTCTGATCTTCAAGTGAATAACTTAAGGAACTAAAGTATTAGTTAGAAGATTTTGATTTTAAATTGCTACAAAATTCTGTTCTACAAGTAAATAACTTATAGAACAAAAGTAGTTATTTTAGGGTTTTCAATTTTACACTATTAACAAAATACTGATCTTCATGTAAATAACTTATAGAACAAAAGTAGTTATTTTAGGGTTTTCAATTTTAAACTATTAACAAAATACTGATCTTCAAGTAAATAACTTATAGAACAGAAGTAGTTAATTTAGAGTTTTTAATTTTAAACTATTAACAAAATGCAGATCTTCAAGTAAATAACTTATAGAACAAAAGTAGTTATTTTAGGGTTTTCAATTTTAAACTGTTAACAAAATACTGATCTTCATATACTTAACTTATAGAACAGAAGTAGTTAATTTAGAGTTTTTAATTTTAAACTATTAACAAAATGCAGATCTTCAAGTAAATAACTTATAGAGCAAAAGTAGTTATTTTAGGGTTTTCAATTTTAAACTATTAGCAAAATTCTGATCTTCAAGTAAATAACTTAAAGAACTAAAGTATTAGTTAGAAAATTTTGATTTTACATTGCTACAAAATTCTGTTCTTCAAGTAAATAACTTATAGAACAAAAGTAGTTATTTTAGGGTTTTCAATTTTAAACTATTAACAAAATACTGATCTTCATGTAAATAACTTATAGAACAGAAGTAGTTAATTTAGAGTTTTTAATTTTAAACTATTAACAAAATGCAGATCTTCAAGTAAATAACTTATAGAACAAAAGTAGTTATTTTAGGGTTTTCAATTTTAAACTATTAAAAAAATTCTGATCTTCAAGTAAATAACTTAAGGAACTAAAGTATTAGTTAGAAGATTTTGATTTTAAATTGCTACAAAATTCTGTTCTACAAGTAAATAACTTATAGAAAAAAAGTAGTTATTTTAGAGTTTTCAATTTTAAACTATTAACAATATTCTGATCTTCAAATAAATTACTTATAGAACAGAAGTAGTTATTTTAGGGTTTTCAATTTTAACTATTAACAAAATACTGATCTTCATGTAAATAACTTAAAGAACTAAAGTATTAGTTAGAAGATTTTGATTTTACATTGCTACAAAATTCTGTTCTTCAAGTAAATAACTTATAGAACAGAAGTAGTTAATTTAGGGTTTTCAATTTTAAACTATTAACAAAATACTGATCTTCAAGTAAATAACTTATAGAACAGAAGTAGTTAATTTAGAGTTTTTAATTTTAAACTATTAACAAAATGCAGATCTTCAAGTAAATAACTTATAGAACAAAAGTAGTTATTTTAGGGTTTTCAATTTTAAACTATTAACAAAATACTGATCTTCATATACTTAACTTATAGAACAGAAGTAGTTAATTTAGAGTTTTTAATTTTAAACTATTAACAAAATGCAGATCTTCAAGTAAATAACTTATAGAACAAAAGTAGTTATTTTAGGGTTTTCAATTTTAAACTATTAGCAAAATTCTGATCTTCAAGTAAATAACTTAAAGAACTAAAGTATTAGTTAGAAGATTTTGATTTTACATTGCTACAAACTTCTGTTCTTCAAGTAAATAACTTATAGAACAAAAGTAGTTATTTTAGGGTTTTCAATTTTAAACTATTAACAAAATACTGATCTTCATGTAAATAACTTATAGAACAGAAGTAGTTAATTTAGAGTTTTTAATTTTAAACTATTAACAAAATGCAGATCTTCAAGTAAATAACTTATAGAACAAAAGTAGTTATTTTAGGGTTTTCAATTTTAAACTATTAAAAAAATTCTGATCTTCAAGTAAATAACTTAAGGAACTAAAGTATTAGTTAGAAGATTTTGATTTTAAATTGCTACAAAATTCTGTTCTACAAGTAAATAACTTATAGAACAAAAGTAGTTATTTTAGAGTTTTCAATTTTAAACTATTAACAATATTCTGATCTTCAAGTAAATTACTTATAGAACAGAAGTAGTTATTTTAGGGTTTTCAATTTTAAACTATTAACAAAATACTGATCTTCATGTAAATAACTTATAGAACAAAAGTAGTTATTTTAGGGTTTTCAATTTTAAACTATTAACAAAATACTGATCTTCAAGTAAATAACTTATAGAACAGAAGTAGTTAATTTAGAGTTTTTAATTTTAAACTATTAACAAAATGCAGATCTTCAAGTAAATAACTTATAGAACAAAAGTAGTTATTTTAGGGTTTTCAATTTTAAACTATTAACAAAATACTGATCTTCATATACTTAACTTATAGAACAGAAGTAGTTAATTTAGAGTTTTTAATTTTAAACTATTAACAAAATGCAGATCTTCAAGTAAATAACTTATAGAACAAAAGTAGTTATTTTAGGGTTTTCAATTTTAAACTATTAGCAAAATTCTGATCTTCAAGTAAATAACTTAAAGAACTAAAGTATTAGTTAGAAGATTTTGATTTTACATTGCTACAAAATTCTGTTCTTCAAGTAAATAACTTATAGAACAAAAGTAGTTATTTTAGGGTTTTCAATTTTAAACTATTAACAAAATACTGATCTTCATGTAAATAACTTATAGAACAGAAGTAGTTAATTTAGAGTTTTTAATTTTAAACTATTAACAAAATGCAGATCTTCAAGTAAATAACTTATAGAACAAAAGTAGTTATTTTAGGGTTTTCAATTTTAAACTATTAGCAAAATTCTGATCTTCCAGTAAATAACTTAAAGAACTAAAGTATTAGTTAGAAGATTTTGATTTTACATTGCTACAAAATTCTGTTCTTCAAGTAAATAACTTATAGAACAAAAGTAGTTATTTTAGGGTTTTCAATTTTAAGCTATTAACAAAATACTGATCTTCATGTAAATAACTTATAGAACAGAAGTAGTTAATTTAGAGTTTTTAATTTTAAACTATTAACAAAATGCAGATCTTCAAGTAAATAACTTATAGAACAAAAGTAGTTATTTTAGGGTTTTCAATTTTAAACTATTAGCAAAATTATGATCTTCAAGTAAATAACTTAAAGAACTAAAGTATTAGTTAGAAGATTTTGATTTTACATTGCTACAAAATTCTGTTCTTCAAGTAAATAACTTATAGAACAGAAGTAGTAAATTTAGAGTTTTTAATTTTAAACTATTAACAAAATGCAGATCTTCAAGTAAATAACTTATAGAACAAACGTAGTTATTTTAGGGTTTTCAATTTTAAACTATTAACAAAATACTGATCTTCATATACTTAACTTATAGAACAGAAGTAGTTAATTTAGAGTTTTTAATTTTAAACTATTAACAAAATGCAGATCTTCAAGTAAATAACTTATAGAACAAAAGTAGTTATTTTAGGGTTTTCAATTTTAAACTATTATAAAATTCTGATCTTCAAGTAAATAACTTAAAGAACTAAAGTATTAGTTAGAAGATTTTGATTTTACATTGCTACAAAATTCTGTTCTTCAAGTAAATAACTTATAGAACAAAAGTAGTTATTTTAGGGTTTTCAATTTTAAACTATTAACAAAATACTGATCTTCATGTAAATAACTTATAGAACAGAAGTAGTTAATTTAGAGTTTTTAATTTTAAACTATTAACAAAATGCAGATCTTCAAGTAAATAACTTATAGAACAAAAGTAGTTATTTTAGGGTTTTCAATTTTAAACTATTAAAAAAATTCTGATCTTCAAGTAAATAACTTAAGGAACTAAAGTATTAGTTAGAAGATTTTGATTTTAAATTGCTACAAAATTCTGTTCTACAAGTAAATAACTTATAGAACAAAAGTAGTTATTTTAGAGTTTTCAATTTTAAACTATTAACAATATTCTGATCTTCAAGTAAATAACTTATAGAACAGAAGTAGTTATTTTAGGGTTTTCAATTTTAAACTATTAACAAAATGCAGATCTTCAAGTAAATAACTTATAGAAAAAAGTAGTTATTATAGGGTTTTCAATTTTAAACTATTAGCAAAATTCTGATCTTCAAGTAAATAACTTATAGAACAGAAGTAGTTAATTTAGAGTTTTTAATTTTAAACTATTAACAAAATGCAGATCTTCAAGTAAATAACTTATAGAACAAAAGTAGTTATTTTAGGGTTTTCAATTTTAAACTATTAACAAAATACTGATCTTCATGTAAATAACTTATTGAACAGAAGTAGTTAATTTAGAGTTTTTAATTTTAAACTATTAACAAAATGCAGATCTTCAAGTAAATAACTTATAGAACAAAAGTAGTTATTTTAGGGTTTTTAATTTTAAACTATTAACAAAATTCTGTTCTTCAAGTAAATAACTTATAGAACAAAAGTAGTTATTTTAGAGTTTTCAATTTTAAACTATTAACAAAATTCTGATCTTCAAGTAAATAACTTATAGAACAGAAGTAGTTAATTTAGAGTTTTTAATTTTAAACTACTAACAAAATGCAGATCTTCAAGCAAATAACTTATAGAACAATATTAGTTATTTTAGGGTTTTCAATTTTAAACTATTAACAAAATACTGATCTTCATGTAAATAACTTATAGAACAGAAGTAGTTAATTTAGAGTTTTTAATTTTAAACTATTAACAAAATGCAGATCTTCAAGTAAATAACTTATAGAACAAAAGTAGTTATTTTAGGGTTTTCAATTTTAAACTATTAAAAAAATTCTGATCTTCAAGTAAATAACTTAAGGAACTAAAGTATTAGTTAGAAGATTTTGATTTTAAATTGCTACAAAATTCTGTTCTACAAGTAAATAACTTATAGAACAAAAGTAGTTATTTTAGAGTTTTCAATTTTAAACTATTAACAATATTCTGATCTTCAAGTAAATTACTTATAGAACAGAAGTAGTTATTTTAGGGTTTTCAATTTTAAACTATTAACAAAATACTGATCTTCATGTAAATAACTTATAGAACAAAAGTAGTTATTTTAGGGTTTTCAATTTTAAACTATTAACAAAATACTGATCTTCAAGTAAATAACTTATAGAACAGAAGTAGTTAATTTAGAGTTTTTAATTTTAAACTATTAACAAAATGCAGATCTTCAAGTAAATAACTTATAGAACAAAAGTAGTTATTTTAGGGTTTTCAATTTTAAACTATTAACAAAATACTGATCTTCATATACTTAACTTATAGAACAGAAGTAGTTAATTTAGAGTTTTTAATTTTAAACTATTAACAAAATGCAGATCTTCAAGTAAATAACTTATAGAACAAAAGTAGTTATTTTAGGGTTTTCAATTTTAAACTATTAGCAAAATTCTGATCTTCAAGTAAATAACTTAAAGAACTAAAGTATTAGTTAGAAGATTTTGATTTTACATTGCTACAAAATTCTGTTCTTCAAGTAAATAACTTATAGAACAAAAGTAGTTATTTTAGGGTTTTCAATTTTAAACTATTAACAAAATACTGATCTTCATGTAAATAACTTATAGAACAGAAGTAGTTAATTTAGAGTTTTTAATTTTAAACTATTAACAAAATGCAGATCTTCAAGTAAATAACTTATAGAACAAAAGTAGTTATTTTAGGGTTTTCAATTTTAAACTATTAGCAAAATTCTGATCTTCCAGTAAATAACTTAAAGAACTAAAGTATTAGTTAGAAGATTTTGATTTTACATTGCTACAAAATTCTGTTCTTCAAGTAAATAACTTATAGAACAAAAGTAGTTATTTTAGGGTTTTCAATTTTAAGCTATTAACAAAATACTGATCTTCATGTAAATAACTTATAGAACAGAAGTAGTTAATTTAGAGTTTTTAATTTTAAACTATTAACAAAATGCAGATCTTCAAGTAAATAACTTATAGAACAAAAGTAGTTATTTTAGGGTTTTCAATTTTAAATTATTAGCAAAATTATGATCTTCAAGTAAATAACTTAAAGAACTAAAGTATTAGTTAGAAGATTTTGATTTTACATTGCTACAAAATTCTGTTCTTCAAGTAAATAACTTATAGAACAGAAGTAGTAAATTTAGAGTTTTTAATTTTAAACTATTAACAAAATGCAGATCTTCAAGTAAATAACTTATAGAACAAACGTAGTTATTTTAGGGTTTTCAATTTTAAACTATTAACAAAATACTGATCTTCATATACTTAACTTATAGAACAGAAGTAGTTAATTTAGAGTTTTTAATTTTAAACTATTAACAAAATGCAGATCTTCAAGTAAATAACTTATAGAACAAAAGTAGTTATTTTAGGGTTTTCAATTTTAAACTATTATAAAATTCTGATCTTCAAGTAAATAACTTAAAGAACTAAAGTATTAGTTAGAAGATTTTGATTTTACATTGCTACAAAATTCTGTTCTTCAAGTAAATAACTTATAGAACAAAAGTAGTTATTTTAGGGTTTTCAATTTTAAACTATTAACAAAATACTGATCTTCATGTAAATAACTTATAGAACAGAAGTAGTTAATTTAGAGTTTTTAATTTTAAACTATTAACAAAATGCAGATCTTCAAGTAAATAACTTATAGAACAAAAGTAGTTATTTTAGGGTTTTCAATTTTAAACTATTAAAAAAATTCTGATCTTCAAGTAAATAACTTAAGGAACTAAAGTATTAGTTAGAAGATTTTGATTTTAAATTGCTACAAAATTCTGTTCTACAAGTAAATAACTTATAGAACAAAAGTAGTTATTTTAGAGTTTTCAATTTTAAACTATTAACAATATTCTGATCTTCAAGTAAATTACTTATAGAACAGAAGTAGTTATTTTAGGGTTTTCAATTTTAAACTATTAACAAAATACTGATCTTCATGTAAATAACTTATAGAACAAAAGTAGTTATTTTAGGGTTTTCAATTTTAAACTATTAACAAAATACTGATCTTCAAGTAAATAACTTATAGAACAGAAGTAGTTAATTTAGAGTTTTTAATTTTAAACTATTAACAAAATGCAGATCTTCAAGTAAATAACTTATAGAACAAAAGTAGTTATTTTAGGGTTTTCAATTTTAAACTATTAACAAAATACTGATCTTCATATACTTAACTTATAGAACAGAAGTAGTTAATTTAGAGTTTTTAATTTTAAACTATTAACAAAATGCAGATCTTCAAGTAAATAACTTATAGAACAAAAGTAGTTATTTTAGGGTTTTCAATTTTAAACTATTAGCAAAATTCTGATCTTCAAGTAAATAACTTAAAGAACTAAAGTATTAGTTAGAAGATTTTGATTTTACATTGCTACAAAATTCTGTTCTTCAAGTAAATAACTTATAGAACAAAAGTAGTTATTTTAGGGTTTTCAATTTTAAACTATTAACAAAATACTGATCTTCATGTAAATAACTTATAGAACAGAAGTAGTTAATTTAGAGTTTTTAATTTTAAACTATTAACAAAATGCAGATCTTCAAGTAAATAACTTATAGAACAAAAGTAGTTATTTTAGGGTTTTCAATTTTAAACTATTAGCAAAATTCTGATCTTCCAGTAAATAACTTAAAGAACTAAAGTATTAGTTAGAAGATTTTGATTTTACATTGCTACAAAATTCTGTTCTTCAAGTAAATAACTTATAGAACAAAAGTAGTTATTTTAGGGTTTTCAATTTTAAGCTATTAACAAAATACTGATCTTCATGTAAATAACTTATAGAACAGAAGTAGTTAATTTAGAGTTTTTAATTTTAAACTATTAACAAAATGCAGATCTTCAAGTAAATAACTTATAGAACAAAAGTAGTTATTTTAGGGTTTTCAATTTTAAATTATTAGCAAAATTATGATCTTCAAGTAAATAACTTAAAGAACTAAAGTATTAGTTAGAAGATTTTGATTTTACATTGCTACAAAATTCTGTTCTTCAAGTAAATAACTTATAGAACAGAAGTAGTAAATTTAGAGTTTTTAATTTTAAACTATTAACAAAATGCAGATCTTCAAGTAAATAACTTATAGAACAAACGTAGTTATTTTAGGGTTTTCAATTTTAAACTATTAACAAAATACTGATCTTCATATACTTAACTTATAGAACAGAAGTAGTTAATTTAGAGTTTTTAATTTTAAACTATTAACAAAATGCAGATCTTCAAGTAAATAACTTATAGAACAAAAGTAGTTATTTTAGGGTTTTCAATTTTAAACTATTATAAAATTCTGATCTTCAAGTAAATAACTTAAAGAACTAAAGTATTAGTTAGAAGATTTTGATTTTACATTGCTACAAAATTCTGTTCTTCAAGTAAATAACTTATAGAACAAAAGTAGTTATTTTAGGGTTTTCAATTTTAAACTATTAACAAAATACTGATCTTCATGTAAATAACTTATAGAACAGAAGTAGTTAATTTAGAGTTTTTAATTTTAAACTATTAACAAAATGCAGATCTTCAAGTAAATAACTTATAGAACAAAAGTAGTTATTTTAGGGTTTTCAATTTTAAACTATTAAAAAAATTCTGATCTTCAAGTAAATAACTTAAGGAACTAAAGTATTAGTTAGAAGATTTTGATTTTAAATTGCTACAAAATTCTGTTCTACAAGTAAATAACTTATAGAACAAAAGTAGTTATTTTAGAGTTTTCAATTTTAAACTATTAACAATATTCTGATCTTCAAGTAAATAACTTATAGAACAGAAGTAGTTATTTTAGGGTTTTCAATTTTAAACTATTAACAAAATGCAGATCTTCAAGTAAATAACTTATAGAAAAAAGTAGTTATTATAGGGTTTTCAATTTTAAACTATTAGCAAAATTCTGATCTTCAAGTAAATAACTTATAGAACAGAAGTAGTTAATTTAGAGTTTTTAATTTTAAACTATTAACAAAATGCAGATCTTCAAGTAAATAACTTATAGAACAAAAGTAGTTATTTTAGGGTTTTCAATTTTAAACTATTAACAAAATACTGATCTTCATGTAAATAACTTATTGAACAGAAGTAGTTAATTTAGAGTTTTTAATTTTAAACTATTAACAAAATGCAGATCTTCAAGTAAATAACTTATAGAACAAAAGTAGTTATTTTAGGGTTTTTAATTTTAAACTATTAACAAAATTCTGTTCTTCAAGTAAATAACTTATAGAACAAAAGTAGTTATTTTAGAGTTTTCAATTTTAAACTATTAACAAAATTCTGATCTTCAAGTAAATAACTTATAGAACAGAAGTAGTTAATTTAGAGTTTTTAATTTTAAACTACTAACAAAATGCAGATCTTCAAGCAAATAACTTATAGAACAATATTAGTTATTTTAGGGTTTTCAATTTTAAACTATTATAAAATTCTGATCTTCAAGTAAATAACTTAAAGAACTAAAGTATTAGTTAGAAGATTTTGACTTTACATTGCTACAAAATTCTGTTCTTCAAGTAAATAACCTATAGAACAAAAGTAGTTATTTTAGGGTTTTCAATTTTAAACTATTAACAAAATTCTGATCTTCAAGTAAATAACTTAAAGAACTAAAGTATTAGTTAGAAGATTTTGATTTTACATTGCTACAAAATTCTGTTCTTCAAGTAAATAACTTATAGAACAAAAGTAGTTATTTTAGAGTTTTCAATTTTAAACTATTAACAATATTCTGATCTTCAAGTAAATAACTTATAGAACAGAAGTAGTTAATTTAGAGTTTTTAATTTCAAACTATTAAGAAAATGCAGATCTTCAAGTAAATAACTTATAGAACAAAAGTAGTTAATTTAGAGTTTTTAATTTTTAAATTTTAACAAAATTCTGTTCTTCAAGTAAATAACTTAAGGAACTAAAGTATTAGTTAGAAGATTTTGATTTTAAATTGCTACAAAATTCTGTTCTACAAGTAAATAACATATAGAACTAAAGTAGTTATTTTAGAGTTTTCAATTTTAAACTATTAACAATATTCTGATCTTCAAGTAAATAACTTATAGAACAAAAGTAGTTATTTTAGGGTTTTTAATTTTAAACTATTAACAAAATGCAGATCTTCAAGTAAATAACTTATAGAACAAAAGTAGTTATTTTAGGGTTTTCAATTTTAAACTATTAACAAAATTCTGATCTTCAAGTAAATAACTTAAGGAACTAAAGTATTAGTTAGAAGATTTTGATTTTAAATTGCTACAAAATTCTGTTCTACAAGTAAATAACTTATAGAACTAAAGTAGTTATTTTAGAGTTTTCAATTTTAAACTATTAACAATATTCTGATCCTCAAGTAAATAACTTATAGAACAAAAGTAGTTATTTTAGGGTTTTCAATTTTAAACTATTAACAAAATTCTGATCTTCAAGTAAATAACTTAAGGAACTAAAGTATTAGTTAGAAGATTTTGATTTTAAATTGCTACAAAATTCTGTTCTACAAGTAAATAACTTATAGAACTAAAATAGTTATTTTAGAGTTTTCAATTTTAAACTATTAACAATATTCTGATCTTCAAGTAAATAACTTATAGAACAAAAGTAGTTATTTTAGGGTTTTCAATTTTAAACTATTAACGTCATTCTGATCTTCAAGTAAATAACTTATAGAACAGAAGTAGTTAATTTAGAGTTTTTAATGTTAAACTATTAACAAAATGCAAATCTTCAAGTAAATAACTTATAGAACAAAAGTAGTTATTTTAGGGTTTTCAATTTTAAGCTATTAACAAAATTCTGATCTTCAAGTAAATAACTTAAGGAACTAAAGTATTAGTTAGAAGATTTTGATTTTAAATTGCTACAAAATTCTGTTCTACAAGTAAATAACTTATAGAACTAAAGTAGTTATTTTAGAGTTTTCAATTTTAAACTATCAACAATATTCTGATCTTCAAGTAAATAACTTATAGAACAAAAGTAGTTATTTTAGGGTTTTCAATTTTAAACTATTAACAAAATTCTGATCTTCAAGTGAATAACTTAAGGAACTAAAGTATTAGTTAGAAGATTTTGATTTTAAATTGCTACAAAATTCTGTTCTACAAGTAAATAACTTATAGAACAAAAGTAGTTATTTTAGGGTTTTCAATTTTACACTATTAACAAAATACTGATCTTCATGTAAATAACTTATAGAACAAAAGTAGTTATTTTAGGGTTTTCAATTTTAAACTATTAACAAAATACTGATCTTCAAGTAAATAACTTATAGAACAGAAGTAGTTAATTTAGAGTTTTTAATTTTAAACTATTAACAAAATGCAGATCTTCAAGTAAATAACTTATAGAACAAAAGTAGTTATTTTAGGGTTTTCAATTTTAAACTGTTAACAAAATACTGATCTTCATATACTTAACTTATAGAACAGAAGTAGTTAATTTAGAGTTTTTAATTTTAAACTATTAACAAAATGCAGATCTTCAAGTAAATAACTTATAGAGCAAAAGTAGTTATTTTAGGGTTTTCAATTTTAAACTATTAGCAAAATTCTGATCTTCAAGTAAATAACTTAAAGAACTAAAGTATTAGTTAGAAAATTTTGATTTTACATTGCTACAAAATTCTGTTCTTCAAGTAAATAACTTATAGAACAAAAGTAGTTATTTTAGGGTTTTCAATTTTAAACTATTAACAAAATACTGATCTTCATGTAAATAACTTATAGAACAGAAGTAGTTAATTTAGAGTTTTTAATTTTAAACTATTAACAAAATGCAGATCTTCAAGTAAATAACTTATAGAACAAAAGTAGTTATTTTAGGGTTTTCAATTTTAAACTATTAAAAAAATTCTGATCTTCAAGTAAATAACTTAAGGAACTAAAGTATTAGTTAGAAGATTTTGTTTTTAAATTGCTACAAAATTCTGTTCTACAAGTAAATGACTTATAGAACAAAAGTAGTTATTTTAGAGTTTTCAATTTTAAACTATTAACAATATTCTGATCTTCAAATAAATTACTTATAGAACAGAAGTAGTTATTTTAGGGTTTTCAATTTTAACTATTAACAAAATACTGATCTTCATGTAAATAACTTAAAGAACTAAAGTATTAGTTAGAAGATTTTGATTTTACATTGCTACAAAATTCTGTTCTTCAAGTAAATAACTTATAGAACAGAAGTAGTTAATTTAGGGTTTTCAATTTTAAACTATTAACAAAATACTGATCTTCAAGTAAATAACTTATAGAACAGAAGTAGTTAATTTAGAGTTTTTAATTTTAAACTATTAACAAAATGCAGATCTTCAAGTAAATAACTTATAGAACAAAAGTAGTTATTTTAGGGTTTTCAATTTTAAACTATTAACAAAATACTGATCTTCATATACTTAACTTATAGAACAGAAGTAGTTAATTTAGAGTTTTTAATTTTAAACTATTAACAAAATGCAGATCTTCAAGTAAATAACTTATAGAACAAAAGTAGTTATTTTAGGGTTTTCAATTTTAAACTATTAGCAAAATTCTGATCTTCAAGTAAATAACTTAAAGAACTAAAGTATTAGTTAGAAGATTTTGATTTTACATTGCTACAAACTTCTGTTCTTCAAGTAAATAACTTATAGAACAAAAGTAGTTATTTTAGAGTTTTCAATTTTAAACTATCAACAATATTCTGATCTTCAAGTAAATAACTTATAGAACAAAAGTAGTTATTTTAGGGTTTTCAATTTTAAACTATCAACAATATTCTGATCTTCAAGTAAATAACTTATAGAACAAAAGTAGTTATTTTAGAGTTTTCAATTTTAAACTATCAACAATATTCTGATCTTCAAGTAAATAACTTATAGAACAAAAGTAGTTATTTTAGGGTTTTCAATTTTACACTATTAACAAAATACTGATCTTCATGTAAATAACTTATAGAACAAAAGTAGTTATTTTAGGGTTTTCAATTTTAAACTATTAACAAAATACTGATCTTCAAGTAAATAACTTATAGAACAGAAGTAGTTAATTTAGAGTTTTTAATTTTAAACTATTAACAAAATGCAGATCTTCAAGTAAATAACTTATAGAACAAAAGTAGTTATTTTAGGGTTTTCAATTTTAAACTATTAACAAAATACTGATCTTCATATACTTAACTTATAGAACAGAAGTAGTTAATTTAGAGTTTTTAATTTTAAACTATTAACAAAATGCAGATCTTCAAGTAAATAACTTATAGAACAAAAGTAGTTATTTTAGGGTTTTCAATTTTAAACTATTAGCAAAATGCTGATCTTCAAGTAAATAACTTAAAGAACTAAAGTATTAGTTAGAAGATTTTGATTTTACATTGCTACAAACTTCTGTTCTTCAAGTAAATAACTTATAGAACAAAAGTAGTTATTTTAGGGTTTTCAATTTTAAACTATTAACAAAATACTGATCTTCATGTAAATAACTTATAGAACAGAAGTAGTTAATTTAGAGTTTTTAATTTTAAACTATTAACAAAATGCAGATCTTCAAGTAAATAACTTATAGAACAAAAGTAGTTATTTTAGGGTTTTCAATTTTAAACTATTAAAAAAATTCTGATCTTCAAGTAAATAACTTAAGGAACTAAAGTATTAGTTAGAAGATTTTGATTTTAAATTGCTACAAAATTCTGTTCTACAAGTAAATAACTTATAGAACAAAAGTAGTTATTTTAGAGTTTTCAATTTTAAACTATTAACAATATTCTGATCTTCAAGTAAATTACTTATAGAACAGAAGTAGTTATTTTAGGGTTTTCAATTTTAAACTATTAACAAAATACTGATCTTCATGTAAATAACTTATAGAACAAAAGTAGTTATTTTAGGGTTTTCAATTTTAAACTATTAACAAAATACTGATCTTCAAGTAAATAACTTATAGAACAGAAGTAGTTAATTTAGAGTTTTTAATTTTAAACTATTAACAAAATGCAGATCTTCAAGTAAATAACTTATAGAACAAAAGTAGTTATTTTAGGGTTTTCAATTTTAAACTATTAACAAAATACTGATCTTCATATACTTAACTTATAGAACAGAAGTAGTTAATTTAGAGTTTTTAATTTTAAACTATTAACAAAATGCAGATCTTCAAGTAAATAACTTATAGAACAAAAGTAGTTATTTTAGGGTTTTCAATTTTAAACTATTAGCAAAATTCTGATCTTCAAGTAAATAACTTAAAGAACTAAAGTATTAGTTAGAAGATTTTGATTTTACATTGCTACAAAATTCTGTTCTTCAAGTAAATAACTTATAGAACAAAAGTAGTTATTTTAGGGTTTTCAATTTTAAACTATTAACAAAATACTGATCTTCATGTAAATAACTTATAGAACAGAAGTAGTTAATTTAGAGTTTTTAATTTTAAACTATTAACAAAATGCAGATCTTCAAGTAAATAACTTATAGAACAAAAGTAGTTATTTTAGGGTTTTCAATTTTAAACTATTAGCAAAATTCTGATCTTCCAGTAAATAACTTAAAGAACTAAAGTATTAGTTAGAAGATTTTGATTTTACATTGCTACAAAATTCTGTTCTTCAAGTAAATAACTTATAGAACAAAAGTAGTTATTTTAGGCTTTTCAATTTTAAGCTATTAACAAAATACTGATCTTCATGTAAATAACTTATAGAACAGAAGTAGTTAATTTAGAGTTTTTAATTTTAAACTATTAACAAAATGCAGATCTTCAAGTAAATAACTTATAGAACAAAAGTAGTTATTTTAGGGTTTTCAATTTTAAACTATTAGCTAAATTCTGATCTTCAAGTAAATAACTTAAAGAACTAAAGTATTAGTTAGAAGATTTTGATTTTACATTGCTACAAAATTCTGTTCTTCAAGTAAATAACTTATAGAACAGAAGTAGTAAATTTAGAGTTTTTAATTTTAAACTATTAACAAAATGCAGATCTTCAAGTAAATAACTTATAGAACAAACGTAGTTATTTTAGGGTTTTCAATTTTAAACTATTAACAAAATACTGATCTTCATATACTTAACTTATAGAACAGAAGTAGTTAATTTAGAGTTTTTAATTTTAAACTATTAACAAAATGCAGATCTTCAAGTAAATAACTTATAGAACAAAAGTAGTTATTTTAGGGTTTTCAATTTTAAACTATTATAAAATTCTGATCTTCAAGTAAATAACTTAAAGAACTAAAGTATTAGTTAGAAGATTTTGATTTTACATTGCTACAAAATTCTGTTCTTCAAGTAAATAACTTATAGAACAAAAGTAGTTATTTTAGGGTTTTCAATTTTAAACTATTAACAAAATACTGATCTTCATGTAAATAACTTATAGAACAGAAGTAGTTAATTTAGAGTTTTTAATTTTAAACTATTAACAAAATGCAGATCTTCAAGTAAATAACTTATAGAACAAAAGTAGTTATTTTAGGGTTTTCAATTTTAAACTATTAAAAAAATTCTGATCTTCAAGTAAATAACTTAAGGAACTAAAGTATTAGTTAGAAGATTTTGATTTTAAATTGCTACAAAATTCTGTTCTACAAGTAAATAACTTATAGAACAAAAGTAGTTATTTTAGAGTTTTCAATTTTAAACTATTAACAATATTCTGATCTTCAAGTAAATTACTTATAGAACAGAAGTAGTTATTTTAGGGTTTTCAATTTTAAACTATTAACAAAATACTGATCTTCATGTAAATAACTTATAGAACAAAAGTAGTTATTTTAGGGTTTTCAATTTTAAACTATTAACAAAATACTGATCTTCAAGTAAATAACTTATAGAACAGAAGTAGTTAATTTAGGGTTTTCAATTTTAAACTATTAACAAAATACTGATCTTCAAGTAAATAACTTATAGAACAGAAGTAGTTAATTTAGAGTTTTTAATTTTAAACTATTAACAAAATGCAGATCTTCAAGTAAATAACTTATAGAACAAAAGTAGTTATTTTAGGGTTTTCAATTTTAAACTATTAACAAAATACTGATCTTCATATACTTAACTTATAGAACAGAAGTAGTTAATTTAGAGTTTTTAATTTTAAACTATTATCAAAATGCAGATCTTCAAGTAAATAACTTATAGAACAAAAGTAGTTATTTTAGGGTTTTCAATTTTAAACTATTAGCAAAATTCTGATCTTCTAGTAAATAACTTAAAGAACTAAAGTATTAGTTAGAAGATTTTGATTTTACATTGCTACAAAATTCTGTTCTTCAAGTAAATAACTTATAGAACAAAAGTAGTTATTTTAGGGTTTTCAATTTTAAACTATTAACAAAATACTGATCTTCATGTAAATAACTTATAGAACAGAAGTAGTTAATTTAGAGTTTTTAATTTTAAACTATTAACAAAATGCAGATCTTCAAGTAAATAACTTATAGAACAAAAGTAGTTATTTTAGGGTTTTCAATTTTAAACTATTAGCAAAATTCTGATCTTCAAGTAAATAACTTAAAGAACTAAAGTATTAGTTAGAAGATTTTGATTTTACATTGCTACAAAATTCTGTTCTTCAAGTAAATAACTTATAGAACAAAAGTAGTTATTTTAGGGTTTTCATTTTTAAACTATTAACAAAATACTGATCTTCATGTAAATAACTTATAGAACAGAAGTAGTTAATTTAGAGTTTTTAATTTTAAACTATTAACAAAATGCAGATCTTCAAGTAAATAACTTATAGAACAAAAGTAGTTATTTTAGGGTTTTCAATTTTAAACTATTAACAAAATACCGATCTTCATATACTTAACTTATAGAACAGAAGTAGTTAATTTAGAGTTTTTAATTTTAAACTATTAACAAAATGCAGATCTTCAAGTAAATAACTTATAGAACAAAAGTAGTTATTTTAGGGTTTTCAATTTTAAACTATTAGCAAAATTCTGATCTTCCAGTAAATAACTTAAAGAACTAAAGTATTAGTTAGAAGATTTTGATTTTACATTGCTACAAAATTCTGTTCTTCAAGTAAATAACTTATAGAACAAAAGTAGTTATTTTAGGGTTTTCAATTTTAAGCTATTAACAAAATACTGATCTTCATGTAAATAACTTATAGAACAGAAGTAGTTAATTTAGGGTTTTCAATTTTAAACTATTAACAAAATACTGATCTTCAAGTAAATAACTTATAGAACAGAAGTAGTTAATTTAGAGTTTTTAATTTTAAACTATTAACAAAATGCAGATCTTCAAGTAAATAACTTATAGAACAAAAGTAGTTATTTTAGGGTTTTCAATTTTAAACTATTAACAAAATACTGATCTTCATATACTTAACTTATAGAACAGAAGTAGTTAATTTAGAGTTTTTAATTTTAAACTATTAACAAAATGCAGATCTTCAAGTAAATAACTTATAGAACAAAAGTAGTTATTTTAGGGTTTTCAATTTTAAACTATTAGCAAAATTCTGATCTTCAAGTAAATAACTTAAAGAACTAAAGTATTAGTTAGAAGATTTTGATTTTACATTGCTACAAACTTCTGTTCTTCAAGTAAATAACTTATAGAACAAAAGTAGTTATTTTAGAGTTTTCAATTTTAAACTATCAACAATATTCTGATCTTCAAGTAAATAACTTATAGAACAAAAGTAGTTATTTTAGGGTTTTCAATTTTAAACTATTAACAAAATTCTGATCTTCAAGTGAATAACTTAAGGAACTAAAGTATTAGTTAGAAGATTTTGATTTTAAATTGCTACAAAATTCTGTTCTACAAGTAAATAACTTATAGAACAAAAGTAGTTATTTTAGGGTTTTCAATTTTACACTATTAACAAAATACTGATCTTCATGTAAATAACTTATAGAACAAAAGTAGTTATTTTAGGGTTTTCAATTTTAAACTATTAACAAAATACTGATCTTCAAGTAAATAACTTATAGAACAGAAGTAGTTAATTTAGAGTTTTTAATTTTAAACTATTAACAAAATGCAGATCTTCAAGTAAATAACTTATAGAACAAAAGTAGTTATTTTAGGGTTTTCAATTTTAAACTATTAACAAAATACTGATCTTCATATACTTAACTTATAGAACAGAAGTAGTTAATTTAGAGTTTTTAATTTTAAACTATTAACAAAATGCAGATCTTCAAGTAAATAACTTATAGAACAAAAGTAGTTATTTTAGGGTTTTCAATTTTAAACTATTAGCAAAATGCTGATCTTCAAGTAAATAACTTAAAGAACTAAAGTATTAGTTAGAAGATTTTGATTTTACATTGCTACAAACTTCTGTTCTTCAAGTAAATAACTTATAGAACAAAAGTAGTTATTTTAGGGTTTTCAATTTTAAACTATTAACAAAATACTGATCTTCATGTAAATAACTTATAGAACAGAAGTAGTTAATTTAGAGTTTTTAATTTTAAACTATTAACAAAATGCAGATCTTCAAGTAAATAACTTATAGAACAAAAGTAGTTATTTTAGGGTTTTCAATTTTAAACTATTAAAAAAATTCTGATCTTCAAGTAAATAACTTAAGGAACTAAAGTATTAGTTAGAAGATTTTGATTTTAAATTGCTACAAAATTCTGTTCTACAAGTAAATAACTTATAGAACAAAAGTAGTTATTTTAGAGTTTTCAATTTTAAACTATTAACAATATTCTGATCTTCAAGTAAATTACTTATAGAACAGAAGTAGTTATTTTAGGGTTTTCAATTTTAAACTATTAACAAAATACTGATCTTCATGTAAATAACTTATAGAACAAAAGTAGTTATTTTAGGGTTTTCAATTTTAAACTATTAACAAAATACTGATCTTCAAGTAAATAACTTATAGAACAGAAGTAGTTAATTTAGAGTTTTTAATTTTAAACTATTAACAAAATGCAGATCTTCAAGTAAATAACTTATAGAACAAAAGTAGTTATTTTAGGGTTTTCAATTTTAAACTATTAACAAAATACTGATCTTCATATACTTAACTTATAGAACAGAAGTAGTTAATTTAGAGTTTTTAATTTTAAACTATTAACAAAATGCAGATCTTCAAGTAAATAACTTATAGAACAAAAGTAGTTATTTTAGGGTTTTCAATTTTAAACTATTAGCAAAATTCTGATCTTCAAGTAAATAACTTAAAGAGCTAAAGTATTAGTTAGAAGATTTTGATTTTACATTGCTACAAAATTCTGTTCTTCAAGTAAATAACTTATAGAACAAAAGTAGTTATTTTAGGGTTTTCAATTTTAAACTATTAACAAAATACTGATCTTCATGTAAATAACTTATAGAACAGAAGTAGTTAATTTAGAGTTTTTAATTTTAAACTATTAACAAAATGCAGATCTTCAAGTAAATAACTTATAGAACAAAAGTAGTTATTTTAGGGTTTTCAATTTTAAACTATTAGCAAAATTCTGATCTTCCAGTAAATAACTTAAAGAACTAAAGTATTAGTTAGAAGATTTTGATTTTACATTGCTACAAAATTCTGTTCTTCAAGTAAATAACTTATAGAACAAAAGTAGTTATTTTAGGCTTTTCAATTTTAAGCTATTAACAAAATACTGATCTTCATGTAAATAACTTATAGAACAGAAGTAGTTAATTTAGAGTTTTTAATTTTAAACTATTAACAAAATGCAGATCTTCAAGTAAATAACTTATAGAACAAAAGTAGTTATTTTAGGGTTTTCAATTTTAAACTATTAGCAAAATTCTGATCTTCAAGTAAATAACTTAAAGAACTAAAGTATTAGTTAGAAGATTTTGATTTTACATTGCTACAAAATTCTGTTCTTCAAGTAAATAACTTATAGAACAGAAGTAGTAAATTTAGAGTTTTTAATTTTAAACTATTAACAAAATGCAGATCTTCAAGTAAATAACTTATAGAACAAACGTAGTTATTTTAGGGTTTTCAATTTTAAACTATTAACAAAATACTGATCTTCATATACTTAACTTATAGAACAGAAGTAGTTAATTTAGAGTTTTTAATTTTAAACTATTAACAAAATGCAGATCTTCAAGTAAATAACTTATAGAACAAAAGTAGTTATTTTAGGGTTTTCAATTTTAAACTATTATAAAATTCTGATCTTCAAGTAAATAACTTAAAGAACTAAAGTATTAGTTAGAAGATTTTGATTTTACATTGCTACAAAATTCTGTTCTTCAAGTAAATAACTTATAGAACAAAAGTAGTTATTTTAGGGTTTTCAATTTTAAACTATTAACAAAATACTGATCTTCATGTAAATAACTTATAGAACAGAAGTAGTTAATTTAGAGTTTTTAATTTTAAACTATTAACAAAATGCAGATCTTCAAGTAAATAACTTATAGAACAAAAGTAGTTATTTTAGGGTTTTCAATTTTAAACTATTAAAAAAATTCTGATCTTCAAGTAAATAACTTAAGGAACTAAAGTATTAGTTAGAAGATTTTGATTTTAAATTGCTACAAAATTCTGTTCTACAAGTAAATAACTTATAGAACAAAAGTAGTTATTTTAGAGTTTTCAATTTTAAACTATTAACAATATTCTGATCTTCAAGTAAATTACTTATAGAACAGAAGTAGTTATTTTAGGGTTTTCAATTTTAAACTATTAACAAAATACTGATCTTCATGTAAATAACTTATAGAACAAAAGTAGTTATTTTAGGGTTTTCAATTTTAAACTATTAACAAAATACTGATCTTCAAGTAAATAACTTATAGAACAGAAGTAGTTAATTTAGGGTTTTCAATTTTAAACTATTAACAAAATACTGATCTTCAAGTAAATAACTTATAGAACAGAAGTAGTTAATTTAGAGTTTTTAATTTTAAACTATTAACAAAATGCAGATCTTCAAGTAAATAACTTATAGAACAAAAGTAGTTATTTTAGGGTTTTCAATTTTAAACTATTAACAAAATACTGATCTTCATATACTTAACTTATAGAACAGAAGTAGTTAATTTAGAGTTTTTAATTTTAAACTATTATCAAAATGCAGATCTTCAAGTAAATAACTTATAGAACAAAAGTAGTTATTTTAGGGTTTTCAATTTTAAACTATTAGCAAAATTCTGATCTTCTAGTAAATAACTTAAAGAACTAAAGTATTAGTTAGAAGATTTTGATTTTACATTGCTACAAAATTCTGTTCTTCAAGTAAATAACTTATAGAACAAAAGTAGTTATTTTAGGGTTTTCAATTTTAAACTATTAACAAAATACTGATCTTCATGTAAATAACTTATAGAACAGAAGTAGTTAATTTAGAGTTTTTAATTTTAAACTATTAACAAAATGCAGATCTTCAAGTAAATAACTTATAGAACAAAAGTAGTTATTTTAGGGTTTTCAATTTTAAACTATTAGCAAAATTCTGATCTTCAAGTAAATAACTTAAAGAACTAAAGTATTAGTTAGAAGATTTTGATTTTACATTGCTACAAAATTCTGTTCTTCAAGTAAATAACTTATAGAACAAAAGTAGTTATTTTAGGGTTTTCATTTTTAAACTATTAACAAAATACTGATCTTCATGTAAATAACTTATAGAACAGAAGTAGTTAATTTAGAGTTTTTAATTTTAAACTATTAACAAAATGCAGATCTTCAAGTAAATAACTTATAGAACAAAAGTAGTTATTTTAGGGTTTTCAATTTTAAACTATTAACAAAATACCGATCTTCATATACTTAACTTATAGAACAGAAGTAGTTAATTTAGAGTTTTTAATTTTAAACTATTAACAAAATGCAGATCTTCAAGTAAATAACTTATAGAACAAAAGTAGTTATTTTAGGGTTTTCAATTTTAAACTATTAGCAAAATTCTGATCTTCCAGTAAATAACTTAAAGGACTAAAGTATTAGTTAGAAGATTTTGATTTTACATTGCTACAAAATTCTGTTCTTCAAGTAAATAACTTATAGAACAAAAGTAGTTATTTTAGGGTTTTCAATTTTAAGCTATTAACAAAATACTGATCTTCATGTAAATAACTTATAGAACAGAAGTAGTTAATTTAGAGTTTTTAATTTTAAACTATTAACAAAATGCAGATCTTCAAGTAAATAACCTATAGAACAAAAGTAGTTATTTTAGGGTTTTCAATTTTAAACTATTAGCAAAATTCTGATCTTCAAGTAAATAACTTAAAGAACTAAAGTATTAGTTAGAAGATTTTGATTTTACATTGCTACAAAATTCTGTTCTTCAAGTAAATAACTTATAGAACAGAAGTAGTAAATTTAGAGTTTTTAATTTTAAACTATTAACAAAATGCAGATCTTCAAGTAAATAACTTATAGAACAAAAGTAGTTATTTTAGGGTTTTCAATTTTAAACTATTAACAAAATACTGATCTTCATATACTTAACTTATAGAACAGAAGTAGTTAATTTAGAGTTTTTAATTTTAAACTATTAACAAAATGCAGATCTTCAAGTAAATAACTTATAGAACAAAAGTAGTTATTTTAGGGTTTTCAATTTTAAACTATTAGCAAAATTCTGATCTTCCAGTAAATAACTTAAAGAACTAAAGTATTAGTTAGAAGATTTTGATTTTACATTGCTACAAAATTCTGTTCTTCAAGTAAATAACTTATAGAACAAAAGTAGTTATTTTAGGGTTTTCAATTTTAAGCTATTAACAAAATACTGATCTTCATGTAAATAACTTATAGAACAGAAGTAGTTAATTTAGAGTTTTTAATTTTAAACTATTAACAAAATGCAGATCTTCAAGTAAATAACTTATAGAACAAAAGTAGTTATTTTAGGGTTTTCAATTTTAAACTATTAGCAAAATTCTGATCTTCAAGTAAATAACTTAAAAAACTAAAGTATTAGTTAGAAGATTTTGATTTTACATTGCTACAAAATTCTGTTCTTCAAGTAAATAACTTATAGAACAGAAGTAGTAAATTTAGAGTTTTTAATTTTAAACTATTAACAAAATGCAGATCTTCAAGTAAATAACTTATAGAACAAAAGTAGTTATTTTAGGGTTTTCAATTTTAAACTATTAACAAAATTCTGATCTTCAAGTAAATAACTTAAGGAACTAAAGTATTAGTTAGAAGATTTTGATTTTAAATTGCTACAAAATTCTGTTCTACAAGTAAATAACTTATAGAACAAAAGTAGTTATTTTAGAGTTTTCAATTTTAAACTATTAACAATATTCTGATCTTCAAGTAAATAACTTATAGAACAGAAGTAGTTAATTTAGAGTTTTTAATTTAAAACTATTAACAAAATGCAGATCTTCAAGTAAATAACTTATAGAACAAAAGTAGTTATTTTAGGGTTTTCAATTTTAAACTATTAACAAAATACTGATCTTCATGTAAATAACTTATAGAACAGAAGTAGTTAATTTAGAGTTTTTAATTTTAAACTATTAACAAAATGCAGATCTGCAAGTAAATAACTTATAGAACAAAAGTAGTTATTTTAGGGTTTTCAATTTAAAACGATTAGCAAAATTCTGATCTTCAAGTAAATAACTTAAAGAACTAAAGTATTAGTTAGAAGATTTTGATTTTACAATGCTACAAAATTCTGTCCTTCAAGTAAATAACTTATAGAACAAAAGTAGTTATTTTAGAGTTTTCAATTTTAAAATATTAACAAAATTCTGATCTTCAAGTAAATAACTTATAGAACAGAAGTAGTTAATTTAGAGTTTTTAATTTTAAACTACTAACAAAATGCAGATCTTCAAGCAAATAACTTATAGAACAAAATTAGTTATTTTAGGGTTTTCAATTTTAAACTATTATAAAATTCTGATCTTCAAGAAAATAACTTAAAGAACTAAAGTATTAGTTAGAAGATTTTGACTTTACATTGCTACAAAATTCTGTTCTTCAAGTAAATAACCTATAGAACAAAAGTAGTTATTTTAGGGTTTTCAATTTTAAACTAATAACAAAATTCTGATCTTCAAGTAAATAACTTAAGGAACTAAAGTATTAGTTAGAAGATTTTGATTTTAAATTGCTACAAAATTCTGTTCTACAAGTAAATAACTTATAGAACTAAAGTAGTTATTTTAGAGTTTTCAATTTTAAACTATTAACAGTATTCTGATCTTCAAGTAAATAACTTATAGAACAAAAGTAGTTATTTTAGGGTTTTCAATTTTAAAATATTAACAAAATACTGATCTTCATGTAAATAACTTATAGAACAAAAGTAGTTATTTTAGGGTTTTCAATTTTAAACTATTAACAAAATTCTGATCTTCAAGTAAATAACTTAAGGAACTAAAGTATAAGTTAGAAGATTTTGATTTTAAATTGCTACAAAATTCTCTTCCACAAGTAAATAACTTATAGAACAAAAGTAGTTATTTTAGAGTTTTCAATTTTAAACTATTAACAATATTCTGATCTTCAAGTAAATAACTTATAGAACAGAAGTAGTTAATTTAGAGTTTTTAATTTAAAACTATTAACAAAATGCAGATCTTCAAGTAAATAACTTATAGAACAAAAGTAGTTATTTTAGGGTTTTCAATTTTAAACTATTAACAAAATACTGATCTTCATGTAAATAACTTATAGAACAGAAGTAGTTAATTTAGAGTTTTTAATTTTAAACTATTAACAAAATGCAGATCTGCAAGTAAATAACTTATAGAATAAAAGTAGTTATTTTAGGGTTTTCAATTTAAAACGATTAGCAAAATTCTGATCTTTAAGTAAATAACTTAAAGAACTAAAGTATTAGTTAGAAGATTTTGATTTTACAATGCTACAAAATTCTGTTCTTCAAGTAAATAACTTATAGAACAAAAGTAGTTATTTTCGAGTTTTCAATTTTAAACTATTAACAATATTCTGATCTTCATGTAAATAACTTATAGAACAGAAGTAGTTAATTTAGAGTTTTTAATTTTAAACTATTAACAAAATGCAGATCTTCAAGTAAATAACTTATAGAACAAAAGTAGTTATTTTAGGGTTTTCAATTTTAAACTATTAACAAAATTCTGATCTTCAAGTAAATAACTTAAGGAACTAAAGTATTAGTTAGAAGATTTTGATTTTAAATTGCTACAAAATTCTGTTCTTCAAGTAAATAACTTATAGAACAAAAGTAGTTATTTTAGAGTTTTCAATTTTAAACTATTAACAAAATTCTGATCTTCATGTAAATAACTTATAGAACAGAAGTAGTTAATTAAGAGTTTTTAATTTTAAACTATTAACAAAATTCTGATCTTCAAGTAAATAACTTAAGGAACTAAAGTATTAGTTAGAAGATTTTAATTTTAAATTGCTACAAAATTCTGTTCTACAAGTAAATAACTTATAGAACAAAAGTAGTTATTTTAGAGTTTTCAATTTTAAACTATTAACAAAATTCTGATCTTCATGTAAATAACTTATAGAACAGAAGTAGTTAATTTAGAGTTTTTAATTTTAAACTATTAACAAAATGCAGATCTTCAAGTAAATAACTTATAGAACAAAAGTAGTTATTTTAGAGTTTTCAATTTTAAACTATTAACAATATTCTGATCTTCAAGTAAATAACTTATAGAACAGAAGTAGTTAATTTAGAGTTTTTAATTTTAAACTATTAACAAAATGCAGATCTTCAAGTAAATAACTTATAGAACAAAAGTAGTTAATTTAGAGTTTTTAATTTTAAACTATTAACAAAATTCTGTTCTTCAAGTAAATAACTTATAGAACAAAAGTAGTTATTTTAGAGTTTTCAATTTTAAACTATTAACAAAATTCGGATCTTCAAGTAAATAACTTATAGAACAGAAGTAGTTAATTTAGAGTTTTTAATTTTAAACTACTAACAAAATGCAGATCTTCAAGCAAATAACTTATAGAACAAAATTAGTTATTTTAGGGTTTTCAATTTTAAACTATTATAAAATTCTGATCTTCAAGAAAATAACTTAAAGAACTAAAGTATTAGTTAGAAGATTTTGACTTTACATTGCTACAAAATTCTGTTCTTCAAGTAAATAACCTATAGAACAAAAGTAGTTATTTTAGGGTTTTTAATTTTAAACTATTAACACAATTCTGATCTTCAAGTAAATAACTTAAGGAACTAAAGTATTAGTTAGAAGATTTTGATTTTAAATTGCTACAAAATTCTGTTCTACAAGTAAATAACTTATAGAACTAAAGTAGTTATTTTAGAGTTTTCAATTTTAAACTATTAACAATATTCTGATCTTCAAGTAAATAACTTATAGAACAAAAGTAGATATTTTAGGGTTTTCAATTTTAAACTATTAACAAAATTCTGATCTTCAAGTAAATAACTTAAGGAACTAAAGTATTATTTAGAAGATTTTGATTTTAAATTGCTACAAAATTCTGTTCTACAAGTAAATAACTTATAGAACAAAAGTAGTTATTTTAGGGTTTTCAATTTTAAAATATTAACAAAATACTGATCTTCATGTAAATAACTTATAGAACAAAAGTAGTTATTTTAGGGTTTTCAATTTTAAACTATTAACAAAATTCTGATCTTCAAGTAAATAACTTAAGGAACTAAAGTATTAGTTAGAAGATTTTGATTTTAAATTGCTACAAAATTCTGTTCTACAAGTAAATAACTTATAGAACAAAAGTAGTTATTTTAGAGTTTTCAATTTTAAACTATTAACAATATTCTGATCTTCAAGTAAATAACTTATAGAACAGAAGTAGTTAATTTAGAGTTTTTAATTTAAAACTATTAACAAAATGCAGATCTTCAAGTAAATAACTTATAGAACAAAAGTAGTTATTTTAGGGTTTTCAATTTTAAACTATTAACAAAATACTGATCTTCATGTAAATAACTTATAGAACAGAAGTAGTTAATTTAGAGTTTTTAATTTTAAACTATTAACAAAATGCAGATCTGCAAGTAAATAACTTATAGAACAAAAGTAGTTATTTTAGGGTTTTCAATTTAAAACGATTAGCAAAATTCTGATCTTCAAGTAAATAACTTAAAGAACTAAAGTATTAGTTAGAAGATTTTGATTTTACAATGCTACAAAATTCTGTCCTTCAAGTAAATAACTTATAGAACAAAAGTAGTTATTTTCGAGTTATCAATTTTAAGCTATTAAGAATATTCTGATCTTCATGTAAATAACTTATTGAACAGAAGTAGTTAATTTAGAGTTTTTAATTTTAAACTATTAACAAAATTCTGATCTTCAAGTAAATAACTTAAGGAACTAAAGTATTATTTAGAAGATTTTGATTTTAAATTGCTACAAAATTCTGTTCTACAAGTAAATAACTTATAGAACAAAAGTAGTTATTTTAGGGTTTTCAATTTTAAAATATTAACAAAATACTGATCTTCATGTAAATAACTTATAGAACAAAAGTAGTTATTTTAGGGTTTTCAATTTTAAACTATTAACAAAATTCTGATCCTCAAGTAAATAACTTAAGGAACTAAAGTATTAGTTAGAAGATTTTGATTTTAAATTGCTACAAAATTCTGTTCTACAAGTAAATAACTTATAGAACAAAAGTAGTTATTTTAGAGTTTTCAATTTTAAACTATTAACAATGTTCTGATCTTCAAGTAAATAACTTATAGAACAGAAGTAGTTAATTTAGAGTTTTTAATTTAAAACTATTAACAAAATGCAGATCTTCAAGTAAATAACTTATAGAACAAAAGTAGTTATTTTAGGGTTTTCAATTTTAAACTATTAACAAAATACTGATTTTCATGTAAATAACTTATAGAACAGAAGTAGTTAATTTAGAGTTTTTAATTTTAAACTATTAACAAAATGCAGATCTGCAAGTAAATAACTTATAGAACAAAAGTAGTTATTTTAGGGTTTTCAATTTAAAACGATTAGCAAAATTCTGATCTTCAAGTAAATAACTTAAGGAACTAAAGTATTAGTTAGAAGATTTTGATTTTAAATTGCTACAAAATTCTGTTCTTCAAGTAAATAACTTATAGAACAAAAGTAGTTATTTTAGAGTTTTCAATTTTAAACTATTAACAAAATTCTGATCTTCATGTAAATAACTTATAGAACAGAAGTAGTTAATTTAGAGTTTTTAATTTTAAACTATTAACAAAATTCTGATCTTCAAGTAAATAACTTAAGGAACTAAAGTATTAGTTAGAAGATTTTAATTTTAAATTGCTACAAAATTCTGTTCTTCAAGTAAATAACTTATAGAACAAAAGTAGTTATTTTAGAGTTTTCAATTTTAAATTATTAACAAAATTCTGATCTTCATGTAAATAACTTATAGAACAGAAGTAGTTAATTTAGAGTTTTAAATTTTAAACTATTAACAAAATGCAGATCTTCAAGTAAATAACTTATAGAACAAAAGTAGTTATTTTAGGGTTTTCATTTTTAAACTATTAACAAAATTCTGATCTTCATGTAAATAACTTATAGAACAGAAGTAGTTAATTTAGAGTTTTTAATTTTAAACTATTAACAAAATTCTGATCTTCAAGTAAATAACTTAAGGAACTAAAGTATTAGTTAGAAGATTTTGATTTTAAATTGCTACAAAATTCTGTTCTTCAAGTAAATAACTTATAGAACAAAAGTAGTTATTTTAGAGTTTTCAATTTTAAACTATTAACAAAATTCTGATCTTCATGTAAATAACTTATAGAACAGAAGTAGTTAATTTAGAATTTTTAATTTTAAACTATTAACAAAATCCAGATCTTCAAGTAAATAACTTATAGAACAAAAATAGTTATTTTAGAGTTTTCAATTTTAAACTATTAACAAAATTCTGATCTTCAAGTAAATAACTTAAAGAACTAAAGTATTAGTTTGAAGACTTCGATTTTAAATTGTCTACAAATTTCTGTTCTTTAAGTAAATAACTAAAAGAACAAAAGTAGTTAGATTATAGCTTTAATTATAAACTATTAACAAAATGCAGATCTTCAAGTAAATAACTTATAGAACAAAAGTAGTTATTTTAGGGTTTTCAATTTTAAACTATTAGCAAAATTCTAATCTTCTAGTAAATAACTTAAAGAACTAAAGTATTAGTTAGAAGATTTTGATTTTACATTGCTACAAAATTCTGTTCTTCAAGTAAATAACTTATAAAACAAAAGTAGTTATTTTAGAGTTTTCAATTTTAAACTATTAACAGTATTCTGATCTTCAAGTAAATAACTTATAGAACAGAAGTAGTTAATTTAGAGTTTTTAATGTTAAACTATTAAAAAAATGCAAATCTTCAAGTAAATAACTTATAGAACAAAAGTACATAGTTATTTTAGGGTTTTCAATTTTAAACTATTAACAAAATTCTGATCTTCAAGTAAATAACTTATAGAACAAAAGTAGTTATTTTAGAGTTTTCAATTTTAAACTATTAACAAAATTCTGATCTTCATGTAAATAACTTATAGAACAGAGTAGTTAATTTAGAGTTTTTAATTTTAAACTATTAACAAAATTCTGATCTTCAAGTAAATAACTTAAGGAACTAAAGTATTAGTTAGAAGATTTTGATTTTAAATTGCTGCAAATTTCTGTTCTTCAAGTAAATAACTTATAGAACAAAAGTAGTTATTTTAGAGTTTTCAATTTTAAACTATTAACAAAATTCTGATCTTCATGTAAATAACTTATAGAACAGAAGTAGTTAATTTAGAGTTTTTAATTTTAAACTATTAACAAAATGCAGATCTTCAAGTAAATAACTTATAGAACAAAAGTAGTTATTTTAGGGTTTTCAATTTTAAACTATTAACAAAATACTGATCTTCAAGTAAATAACTTATAGAACAGAAGTAGTTAATTTAGAGTTTTTAATTTTAAACTATTAACAAAATGCAGATCTTCAAGTAAATAACTTATAGAACAAAAGTAGTTATTTTAGGGTTTTCAATTTTAAACTATTAACAAAATACTGATCTTCATATACTTACCTTATAGAACAGAAGTAGTTAATTTAGAGTTTTTAATTTTAAACTATTAACAAAATGCAGATCTTCAAGTAAATAACTTATAGAACAAAAGTAGTTATTTTAGGGTTTTCAATTTTAAACTATTAGCAAAATTCTGATCTTCAAGTAAATAACTTAAAGAACTAAAGTATTAGTTAGAAGATTTTGATTTTACATTGCTACAAAATTCTGTTCTTCAAGTAAATAACTTATAGAACAAAAGTAGTTATTTTAGGGTTTTCAATTTTAAACTATTAACAAAATACTGATCTTCATGTAAATAACTTATAGAACAGAAGTAGTTAATTTAGAGTTTTTAATTTTAAACTATTAACAAAATGCAGATCTTCAAGTAAATAACTTATAGAACAAAAGTAGTTATTTTAGGGTTTTCAATTTTAAACTATTAGCAAAATTCTGATCTTCCAGTAAATAACTTAAAGAACTAAAGTATTAGTTAGAAGATTTTGATTTTACATTGCTACAAAATCCTGTTCTTCAAGTAAATAACTTATAGAACAAAAGTAGTTATTTTAGGCTTTTCAATTTTAAGCTATTAACAAAATACTGATCTTCATGTAAATAACTTATAGAACAGAAGTAGTTAATTTAGAGTTTTTAATTTTAAACTATTAACAAAATGCAGATCTTCAAGTAAATAACTTATAGAACAAAAGTAGTTATTTTAGGGTTTTCAATTTTAAACTATTAGCAAAATTCTGATCTTCAAGTAAATAACTTAAAGAACTAAAGTATTAGTTAGAAGATTTTGATTTTACATTGCTACAAAATTCTGTTCTTCAAGTAAATAACTTATAGAACAGAAGTAGTAAATTTAGAGTTTTTAATTTTAAACTATTAACAAAATGCAGATCTTCAAGTAAATAACTTATAGAACAAACGTAGTTATTTTAGGGTTTTCAATTTTAAACTATTAACAAAATACTGATCTTCATATACTTAACTTATAGAACAGAAGTAGTTAATTTAGAGTTTTTAATTTTAAACTATTAACAAAATGCAGATCTTCAAGTAAATAACTTATAGAACAAAAGTAGTTATTTTAGGGTTTTCAATTTTAAACTATTATAAAATTCTGATCTTCAAGTAAATAACTTAAAGAACTAAAGTATTAGTTAGAAGATTTTGATTTTACATTGCTACAAAATTCTGTTCTTCAAGTAAATAACTTATAGAACAAAAGTAGTTATTTTAGGGTTTTCAATTTTAAACTATTAACAAAATACTGATCTTCATGTAAATAACTTATAGAACAGAAGTAGTTAATTTAGAGTTTTTAATTTTAAACTATTAACAAAATGCAGATCTTCAAGTAAATAACTTATAGAACAAAAGTAGTTATTTTAGGGTTTTCAATTTTAAACTATTAAAAAAATTCTGATCTTCAAGTAAATAACTTAAGGAACTAAAGTATTAGTTAGAAGATTTTGATTTTAAATTGCTACAAAATTCTGTTCTACAAGTAAATAACTTATAGAACAAAAGTAGTTATTTTAGAGTTTTCAATTTTAAACTATTAACAATATTCTGATCTTCAAGTAAATTACTTATAGAACAGAAGTAGTTATTTTAGGGTTTTCAATTTTAAACTATTAACAAAATACTGATCTTCATGTAAATAACTTATAGAACAAAAGTAGTTATTTTAGGGTTTTCAATTTTAAACTATTAACAAAATACTGATCTTCAAGTAAATAACTTATAGAACAGAAGTAGTTAATTTAGGGTTTTCAATTTTAAACTATTAACAAAATACTGATCTTCAAGTAAATAACTTATAGAACAGAAGTAGTTAATTTAGAGTTTTTAATTTTAAACTATTAACAAAATGCAGATCTTCAAGTAAATAACTTATAGAACAAAAGTAGTTATTTTAGGGTTTTCAATTTTAAACTATTAACAAAATACTGATCTTCATATACTTAACTTATAGAACAGAAGTAGTTAATTTAGAGTTTTTAATTTTAAACTATTATCAAAATGCAGATCTTCAAGTAAATAACTTATAGAACAAAAGTAGTTATTTTAGGGTTTTCAATTTTAAACTATTAGCAAAATTCTGATCTTCTAGTAAATAACTTAAAGAACTAAAGTATTAGTTAGAAGATTTTGATTTTACATTGCTACAAAATTCTGTTCTTCAAGTAAATAACTTATAGAACAAAAGTAGTTATTTTAGGGTTTTCAATTTTAAACTATTAACAAAATACTGATCTTCATGTAAATAACTTATAGAACAGAAGTAGTTAATTTAGAGTTTTTAATTTTAAACTATTAACAAAATGCAGATCTTCAAGTAAATAACTTATAGAACAAAAGTAGTTATTTTAGGGTTTTCAATTTTAAACTATTAGCAAAATTCTGATCTTCAAGTAAATAACTTAAAGAACTAAAGTATTAGTTAGAAGATTTTGATTTTACATTGCTACAAAATTCTGTTCTTCAAGTAAATAACTTATAGAACAAAAGTAGTTATTTTAGGGTTTTCATTTTTAAACTATTAACAAAATACTGATCTTCATGTAAATAACTTATAGAACAGAAGTAGTTAATTTAGAGTTTTTAATTTTAAACTATTAACAAAATGCAGATCTTCAAGTAAATAACTTATAGAACAAAAGTAGTTATTTTAGGGTTTTCAATTTTAAACTATTAAAAAAATTCTGATCTTCAAGTAAATAACTTAAGGAACTAAAGTATTAGTTAGAAGATTTTGATTTTAAATTGCTACAAAATTCTGTTCTACAAGTAAATAACTTATAGAACAAAAGTAGTTATTTTAGAGTTTTCAATTTTAAACTATTAACAATATTCTGATCTTCAAGTAAATTACTTATAGAACAGAAGTAGTTATTTTAGGGTTTTCAATTTTAAACTATTAACAAAATACTGATCTTCATGTAAATAACTTATAGAACAGAAGTAGTTAATTTAGAGTTTTTAATTTTAAACTATTAACAAAATGCAGATCTTCAAGTAAATAACTTATAGAACAAAAGTAGTTATTTTAGGGTTTTCAATTTTAAACTATTAGCAAAATTCTGATCTTCAAGTAAATAACTTAAAGAACTAAAGTATTAGTTAGAAGATTTTGATTTTACATTGCTACAATATTCTGTTCTTCAAGTAAATAACTTATAGAACAGAAGTAGTAAATTTAGAGTTTTTAATTTTAAACTATTAACAAAATGCAGATCTTCAAGTAAATAACTTATAGAACAAAAGTAGTTATTTTAGGGTTTTCAATTTTAAACTATTAACAAAATACTGATCTTCATATACTTAACTTATAGAACAGAAGTAGTTAATTTAGAGTTTTTAATTTTAAACTATTAACAAAATGCAGATCTTCAAGTAAATAACTTATAGAACAAAAGTAGTTATTTTAGGGTTTTCAATTTTAAACTATTAGCAAAATTCTGATCTTCCAGTAAATAACTTAAAGAACTAAAGTATTAGTTAGAAGATTTTGATTTTACATTGCTACAAAATTCTGTTCTTCAAGTAAATAACTTATAGAACAAAAGTAGTTATTTTAGGGTTTTCAATTTTAAGCTATTAACAAAATACTGATCTTCATGTAAATAACTTATAGAACAGAAGTAGTTAATTTAGAGTTTTTAATTTTAAACTATTAACAAAATGCAGATCTTCAAGTAAATAACCTATAGAACAAAAGTAGTTATTTTAGGGTTTTCAATTTTAAACTATTAGCAAAATTCTGATCTTCAAGTAAATAACTTAAAGAACTAAAGTATTAGTTAGAAGATTTTGATTTTACATTGCTACAAAATTCTGTTCTTCAAGTAAATAACTTATAGAACAGAAGTAGTAAATTTAGAGTTTTTAATTTTAAACTATTAACAAAATGCAGATCTTCAAGTAAATAACTTATAGAACAAAAGTAGTTATTTTAGGGTTTTCAATTTTAAACTATTAACAAAATACTGATCTTCATATACTTAACTTATAGAACAGAAGTAGTTAATTTAGAGTTTTTAATTTTAAACTATTAACAAAATGCAGATCTTCAAGTAAATAACTTATAGAACAAAAGTAGTTATTTTAGGGTTTTCAATTTTAAACTATTAGCAAAATTCTGATCTTCCAGTAAATAACTTAAAGAACTAAAGTATTAGTTAGAAGATTTTGATTTTACATTGCTACAAAATTCTGTTCTTCAAGTAAATAACTTATAGAACAAAAGTAGTTATTTTAGGGTTTTCAATTTTAAGCTATTAACAAAATACTGATCTTCATGTAAATAACTTATAGAACAGAAGTAGTTAATTTAGAGTTTTTAATTTTAAACTATTAACAAAATGCAGATCTTCAAGTAAATAACTTATAGAACAAAAGTAGTTATTTTAGGGTTTTCAATTTTAAACTATTAGCAAAATTCTGATCTTCAAGTAAATAACTTAAAAAACTAAAGTATTAGTTAGAAGATTTTGATTTTACATTGCTACAAAATTCTGTTCTTCAAGTAAATAACTTATAGAACAGAAGTAGTAAATTTAGAGTTTTTAATTTTAAACTATTAACAAAATGCAGATCTTCAAGTAAATAACTTATAGAACAAAAGTAGTTATTTTAGGGTTTTCAATTTTAAACTATTAACAAAATACTGATCTTCATATACTTAACTTATAGAACAGAAGTAGTTAATTTAGAGTTTTTAATTTTAAACTATTAACAATATTCTGATCTTCAAGTAAATAACTTATAGAACAAAAGTAGTTATTTTAGGGTTTTCAATTTTAAACTATTAACAAAATACTGATCTTCATGTAAATAACTTATAGAACAGAAGTAGTTAATTTAGAGTTTTTAATTTTAAACTATTAACAAAATGCAGATCTTCAAGTAAATAACTTATAGAACAAAAGTAGTTATTTTAGGGTTTTCAATTTTAAACTATTAGCAAAATTCTGATCTTCAAGTAAATAACTTAAAGAACTAAAGTATTAGTTAGAAGATTTTGATTTTACATTGCTACAAAATTCTGTTCTTCAAGTAAATAACTTATAGAACAAAAGTAGTTATTTTAGGGTTTTCATTTTTAAACTATTAACAAAATACTGATCTTCATGTAAATAACTTATAGAACAGAAGTAGTTAATTTAGAGTTTTTAATTTTAAACTATTAACAAAATGCAGATCTTCAAGTAAATAACTTATAGAACAAAAGTAGTTATTTTAGGGTTTTCAATTTTAAACTATTAAAAAAATTCTGATCTTCAAGTAAATAACTTAAGGAACTAAAGTATTAGTTAGAAGATTTTGATTTTAAATTGCTACAAAATTCTGTTCTACAAGTAAATAACTTATAGAACAAAAGTAGTTATTTTAGAGTTTTCAATTTTAAACTATTAACAATATTCTGATCTTCAAGTAAATTACTTATAGAACAGAAGTAGTTATTTTAGGGTTTTCAATTTTAAACTATTAACAAAATACTGATCTTCATGTAAATAACTTATAGAACAGAAGTAGTTAATTTAGAGTTTTTAATTTTAAACTATTAACAAAATGCAGATCTTCAAGTAAATAACTTATAGAACAAAAGTAGTTATTTTAGGGTTTTCAATTTTAAACTATTAGCAAAATTCTGATCTTCAAGTAAATAACTTAAAGAACTAAAGTATTAGTTAGAAGATTTTGATTTTACATTGCTACAATATTCTGTTCTTCAAGTAAATAACTTATAGAACAGAAGTAGTAAATTTAGAGTTTTTAATTTTAAACTATTAACAAAATGCAGATCTTCAAGTAAATAACTTATAGAACAAAAGTAGTTATTTTAGGGTTTTCAATTTTAAACTATTAACAAAATACTGATCTTCATATACTTAACTTATAGAACAGAAGTAGTTAATTTAGAGTTTTTAATTTTAAACTATTAACAAAATGCAGATCTTCAAGTAAATAACTTATAGAACAAAAGTAGTTATTTTAGGGTTTTCAATTTTAAACTATTAGCAAAATTCTGATCTTCCAGTAAATAACTTAAAGAACTAAAGTATTAGTTAGAAGATTTTGATTTTACATTGCTACAAAATTCTGTTCTTCAAGTAAATAACTTATAGAACAAAAGTAGTTATTTTAGGGTTTTCAATTTTAAGCTATTAACAAAATACTGATCTTCATGTAAATAACTTATAGAACAGAAGTAGTTAATTTAGAGTTTTTAATTTTAAACTATTAACAAAATGCAGATCTTCAAGTAAATAACTTATAGAACAAAAGTAGTTATTTTAGGGTTTTCAATTTTAAACTATTAGCAAAATTCTGATCTTCAAGTAAATAACTTAAAGAACTAAAGTATTAGTTAGAAGATTTTGATTTTACATTGCTACAAAATTCTGTTCTTCAAGTAAATAACTTATAGAACAAAAGTAGTTATTTTAGGGTTTTCAATTTTAAGCTATTAACAAAATACTGATCTTCATGTAAATAACTTATAGAACAGAAGTAGTTAATTTAGAGTTTTTAATTTTAAACTATTAACAAAATGCAGATCTTCAAGTAAATAACTTATAGAACAAAAGTAGTTATTTTAGGGTTTTCAATTTTAAACTATTAGCAAAATTCTGATCTTCAAGTAAATAACTTAAAAAACTAAAGTATTAGTTAGAAGATTTTGATTTTACATTGCTACAAAATTCTGTTCTTCAAGTAAATAACTTATAGAACAGAAGTAGTAAATTTAGAGTTTTTAATTTTAAACTATTAACTAAATGCAGATCTTCAAGTAAATAACTTATAGAACAAAAGTAGTTATTTTAGGGTTTTCAATTTTAAACTATTAACAAAATACTGATCTTCATATACTTAACTTATAGAACAGAAGTAGTTAATTTAGAGTTTTTAATTTTAAACTATTAACAATATTCTGATCTTCAAGTAAATAACTTATAGAACAAAAGTAGTTATTTTAGGGTTTTCAATTTTAAACTATTAACAAAATACTGATCTTCATATACTTAACTTATAGAACAGAAGTAGTTAATTTAGAGTTTTTAATTTTAAACTATTAACAAAATGCAGATCTTCAAGTAAATAACTTATAGAACAAAAGTAGTTATTTTAGGGTTTTCAATTTTAAACTATTAGCAAAATTCTGATCTTCAAGTAAATAACTTAAAGAACTAAAGTATTAGTTAGAAGATTTTGATTTTACATTGCTACAAAATTCTGTTCTTCAAGTAAATAACTTATAGAACAAAAGTAGTTATTTTAGGGTTTTCATTTTTAAACTATTAACAAAATACTGATCTTCATGTAAATAACTTATAGAACAGAAGTAGTTAATTTAGAGTTTTTAATTTTAAACTATTAACAAAATGCAGATCTTCAAGTAAATAACTTATAGAACAAAAGTAGTTATTTTAGGGTTTTCAATTTTAAACTATTAAAAAAATTCTGATCTTCAAGTAAATAACTTAAGGAACTAAAGTATTAGTTAGAAGATTTTGATTTTAAATTGCTACAAAATTCTGTTCTACAAGTAAATAACTTATAGAACAAAAGTAGTTATTTTAGAGTTTTCAATTTTAAACTATTAACAATATTCTGATCTTCAAGTAAATTACTTATAGAACAGAAGTAGTTATTTTAGGGTTTTCAATTTTAAACTATTAACAAAATACTGATCTTCATGTAAATAACTTATAGAACAGAAGTAGTTAATTTAGAGTTTTTAATTTTAAACTATTAACAAAATGCAGATCTTCAAGTAAATAACTTATAGAACAAAAGTAGTTATTTTAGGGTTTTCAATTTTAAACTATTAGCAAAATTCTGATCTTCAAGTAAATAACTTAAAGAACTAAAGTATTAGTTAGAAGATTTTGATTTTACATTGCTACAATATTCTGTTCTTCAAGTAAATAACTTATAGAACAGAAGTAGTAAATTTAGAGTTTTTAATTTTAAACTATTAACAAAATGCAGATCTTCAAGTAAATAACTTATAGAACAAAAGTAGTTATTTTAGGGTTTTCAATTTTAAACTATTAACAAAATACTGATCTTCATATACTTAACTTATAGAACAGAAGTAGTTAATTTAGAGTTTTTAATTTTAAACTATTAACAAAATGCAGATCTTCAAGTAAATAACTTATAGAACAAAAGTAGTTATTTTAGGGTTTTCAATTTTAAACTATTAGCAAAATTCTGATCTTCCAGTAAATAACTTAAAGAACTAAAGTATTAGTTAGAAGATTTTGATTTTACATTGCTACAAAATTCTGTTCTTCAAGTAAATAACTTATAGAACAAAAGTAGTTATTTTAGGGTTTTCAATTTTAAGCTATTAACAAAATATTGATCTTCATGTAAATAACTTATAGAACAGAAGTAGTTAATTTAGAGTTTTTAATTTTAAACTATTAACAAAATGCAGATCTTCAAGTAAATAACTTATAGAACAAAAGTAGTTATTTTAGGGTTTTCAATTTTAAACTATTAGCAAAATTCTGATCTTCAAGTAAATAACTTAAAGAACTAAAGTATTAGTTAGAAGATTTTGATTTTACATTGCTACAAAATTCTGTTCTTCAAGTAAATAACTTATAGAACAAAAGTAGTTATTTTAGGGTTTTCAATTTTAAGCTATTAACAAAATACTGATCTTCATGTAAATAACTTATAGAACAGAAGTAGTTAATTTAGAGTTTTTAATTTTAAACTATTAACAAAATGCAGATCTTCAAGTAAATAACTTATAGAACAAAAGTAGTTATTTTAGGGTTTTCAATTTTAAACTATTAGCAAAATTCTGATCTTCAAGTAAATAACTTAAAAAACTAAAGTATTAGTTAGAAGATTTTGATTTTACATTGCTACAAAATTCTGTTCTTCAAGTAAATAACTTATAGAACAGAAGTAGTAAATTTAGAGTTTTTAATTTTAAACTATTAACTAAATGCAGATCTTCAAGTAAATAACTTATAGAACAAAAGTAGTTATTTTAGGGTTTTCAATTTTAAACTATTAACAAAATACTGATCTTCATATACTTAACTTATAGAACAGAAGTAGTTAATTTAGAGTTTTTAATTTTAAACTATTAACAATATTCTGATCTTCAAGTAAATAACTTATAGAACAAAAGTAGTTATTTTAGGGTTTTCAATTTTAAACTATTAACAAAATACTGATCTTCATATACTTAACTTATAGAACAGAAGTAGTTAATTTAGAGTTTTTAATTTTAAACTATTAACAAAATGCAGATCTTCAAGTAAATAACTTATAGAACAAAAGTAGTTATTTTAGGGTTTTCAATTTTAAACTATTAGCAAAATTCTGATCTTCCAGTAAATAACTTAAAGAACTAAAGTATTAGTTAGAAGATTTTGATTTTACATTGCTACAAAATTCTGTTCTTCAAGTAAATAACTTATAGAACAAAAGTAGTTATTCTAGGGTTTTCAATTTTAAGCTATTAACAAAATACTGATCTTCATGTAAATAACTTATAGAACAGAAGTAGTTAATTTAGAGTTTTTAATTTTAAACTATTAACAAAATGCAGATCTTCAAGTAAATAACTTATAGAACAAAAGTAGTTATTTTAGGGTTTTCAATTTTAAACTATTAGCAAAATTCTGATCTTCAAGTAAATAACTTAAAGAACTAAAGTATTAGTTAGAAGATTTTGATTTTACATTGCTACAAAATTCTGTTCTTCAAGTAAATAACTTATAGAACAGAAGTAGTAAATTTAGAGTTTTTAATTTTAAACTATTAACAAAATGCAGATCTTCAAGTAAATAACTTATAGAACAAAAGTAGTTATTTTAGGGTTTTCAATTTTAAACTATTAAAAAAATTCTGATCTTCATATACTTAACTTATAGAACAGAAGTAGTTAATTTAGAGTTTTTAATTTTAAACTATTAACAAAATGCAGATCTTCAAGTAAATAACTTATAGAACAAAAGTAGTTATTTTAGGGTTTTCAATTTTAAACTATTAGCAAAATTCTGATCTTCCAGTAAATAACTTAAAGAACTAAAGTATTAGTTAGAAGATTTTGATTTTACATTGCTACAAAATTCTGTTCTTCAAGTAAATAACTTATAGAACAAAAGTAGTTATTTTAGGGTTTTCAATTTTAAGCTATTAACAAAATACTGATCTTCATGTAAATAACTTATAGAACAGAAGTAGTTAATTTAGAGTTTTTAATTTTAAACTATTAACAAAATGCAGATCTTCAAGTAAATAACTTATAGAACAAAAGTAGTTATTTTAGGGTTTTCAATTTTAAACTATTAGCAAAATTCTGATCTTCAAGTAAATAACTTAAAAAACTAAAGTATTAGTTAGAAGATTTTGATTTTACATTGCTACAAAATTCTGTTCTTCAAGTAAATAACTTATAGAACAGAAGTAGTAAATTTAGAGTTTTTAATTTTAAACTATTAACAAAATGCAGATCTTCAAGTAAATAACTTATAGAACAAAAGTAGTTATTTTAGGGTTTTCAATTTTAAACTATTAACAAAATACTGATCTTCATATACTTAACTTATAGAACAGAAGTAGTTAATTTAGAGTTTTTAATTTTAAACTATTAACAATATTCTGATCTTCAAGTAAATAACTTATAGAACAAAAGTAGTTATTTTAGGGTTTTCAATTTTAAACTATTAACAAAATACTGATCTTCATGTAAATAACTTATAGAACAGAAGTAGTTAATTTAGAGTTTTTAATTTTAAACTATTAACAAAATGCAGATCTTCAAGTAAATAACTTATAGAACAAAAGTAGTTATTTTAGGGTTTTCAATTTTAAACTATTAGCAAAATTCTGATCTTCAAGTAAATAACTTAAAGAACTAAAGTATTAGTTAGAAGATTTTGATTTTACATTGCTACAAAATTCTGTTCTTCAAGTAAATAACTTATAGAACAAAAGTAGTTATTTTAGGGTTTTCATTTTTAAACTATTAACAAAATACTGATCTTCATGTAAATAACTTATAGAACAGAAGTAGTTAATTTAGAGTTTTTAATTTTAAACTATTAACAAAATGCAGATCTTCAAGTAAATAACTTATAGAACAAAAGTAGTTATTTTAGGGTTTTCAATTTTAAACTATTAAAAAAATTCTGATCTTCAAGTAAATAACTTAAGGAACTAAAGTATTAGTTAGAAGATTTTGATTTTAAATTGCTACAAAATTCTGTTCTACAAGTAAATAACTTATAGAACAAAAGTAGTTATTTTAGAGTTTTCAATTTTAAACTATTAACAATATTCTGATCTTCAAGTAAATTACTTATAGAACAGAAGTAGTTATTTTAGGGTTTTCAATTTTAAACTATTAACAAAATACTGATCTTCATGTAAATAACTTATAGAACAGAAGTAGTTAATTTAGAGTTTTTAATTTTAAACTATTAACAAAATGCAGATCTTCAAGTAAATAACTTATAGAACAAAAGTAGTTATTTTAGGGTTTTCAATTTTAAACTATTAGCAAAATTCTGATCTTCAAGTAAATAACTTAAAGAACTAAAGTATTAGTTAGAAGATTTTGATTTTACATTGCTACAATATTCTGTTCTTCAAGTAAATAACTTATAGAACAGAAGTAGTAAATTTAGAGTTTTTAATTTTAAACTATTAACAAAATGCAGATCTTCAAGTAAATAACTTATAGAACAAAAGTAGTTATTTTAGGGTTTTCAATTTTAAACTATTAACAAAATACTGATCTTCATATACTTAACTTATAGAACAGAAGTAGTTAATTTAGAGTTTTTAATTTTAAACTATTAACAAAATGCAGATCTTCAAGTAAATAACTTATAGAACAAAAGTAGTTATTTTAGGGTTTTCAATTTTAAACTATTAGCAAAATTCTGATCTTCCAGTAAATAACTTAAAGAACTAAAGTATTAGTTAGAAGATTTTGATTTTACATTGCTACAAAATTCTGTTCTTCAAGTAAATAACTTATAGAACAAAAGTAGTTATTTTAGGGTTTTCAATTTTAAGCTATTAACAAAATACTGATCTTCATGTAAATAACTTATAGAACAGAAGTAGTTAATTTAGAGTTTTTAATTTTAAACTATTAACAAAATGCAGATCTTCAAGTAAATAACTTATAGAACAAAAGTAGTTATTTTAGGGTTTTCAATTTTAAACTATTAGCAAAATTCTGATCTTCAAGTAAATAACTTAAAGAACTAAAGTATTAGTTAGAAGATTTTGATTTTACATTGCTACAAAATTCTGTTCTTCAAGTAAATAACTTATAGAACAAAAGTAGTTATTTTAGGGTTTTCAATTTTAAGCTATTAACAAAATACTGATCTTCATGTAAATAACTTATAGAACAGAAGTAGTTAATTTAGAGTTTTTAATTTTAAACTATTAACAAAATGCAGATCTTCAAGTAAATAACTTATAGAACAAAAGTAGTTATTTTAGGGTTTTCAATTTTAAACTATTAGCAAAATTCTGATCTTCAAGTAAATAACTTAAAAAACTAAAGTATTAGTTAGAAGATTTTGATTTTACATTGCTACAAAATTCTGTTCTTCAAGTAAATAACTTATAGAACAGAAGTAGTAAATTTAGAGTTTTTAATTTTAAACTATTAACTAAATGCAGATCTTCAAGTAAATAACTTATAGAACAAAAGTAGTTATTTTAGGGTTTTCAATTTTAAACTATTAACAAAATACTGATCTTCATATACTTAACTTATAGAACAGAAGTAGTTAATTTAGAGTTTTTAATTTTAAACTATTAACAATATTCTGATCTTCAAGTAAATAACTTATAGAACAAAAGTAGTTATTTTAGGGTTTTCAATTTTAAACTATTAACAAAATACTGATCTTCATATACTTAACTTATAGAACAGAAGTAGTTAATTTAGAGTTTTTAATTTTAAACTATTAACAAAATGCAGATCTTCAAGTAAATAACTTATAGAACAAAAGTAGTTATTTTAGGGTTTTCAATTTTAAACTATTAGCAAAATTCTGATCTTCCAGTAAATAACTTAAAGAACTAAAGTATTAGTTAGAAGATTTTGATTTTACATTGCTACAAAATTCTGTTCTTCAAGTAAATAACTTATAGAACAAAAGTAGTTATTCTAGGGTTTTCAATTTTAAGCTATTAACAAAATACTGATCTTCATGTAAATAACTTATAGAACAGAAGTAGTTAATTTAGAGTTTTTAATTTTAAACTATTAACAAAATGCAGATCTTCAAGTAAATAACTTATAGAACAAAAGTAGTTATTTTAGGGTTTTCAATTTTAAACTATTAGCAAAATTCTGATCTTCAAGTAAATAACTTAAAGAACTAAAGTATTAGTTAGAAGATTTTGATTTTACATTGCTACAAAATTCTGTTCTTCAAGTAAATAACTTATAGAACAGAAGTAGTAAATTTAGAGTTTTTAATTTTAAACTATTAACAAAATGCAGATCTTCAAGTAAATAACTTATAGAACAAAAGTAGTTATTTTAGGGTTTTCAATTTTAAACTATTAAAAAAATTCTGATCTTCAAGTAAATAACTTAAGGAACTAAAGTATTAGTTAGAAGATTTTGATTTTAAATTGCTACAAAATTCTGTTCTACAAGTAAATAACTTATAGAACAAAAGTAGTTATTTTAGAGTTTTCAATTTTAAACTATTAACAATATTCTGATCTTCAAGTAAATTACTTATAGAACAGAAGTAGTTATTTTAGGGTTTTCAATTTTAAACTATTAACAAAATACTGATCTTCATGTAAATAACTTATAGAACAGAAGTAGTTAATTTAGAGTTTTTAATTTTAAACTATTAACAAAATGCAGATCTTCAAGTAAATAACTTATAGAACAAAAGTAGTTATTTTAGGGTTTTCAATTTTAAACTATTAGCAAAATTCTGATCTTCAAGTAAATAACTTAAAGAACTAAAGTATTAGTTAGAAGATTTTGATTTTACATTGCTACAATATTCTGTTCTTCAAGTAAATAACTTATAGAACAGAAGTAGTAAATTTAGAGTTTTTAATTTTAAACTATTAACAAAATGCAGATCTTCAAGTAAATAACTTATAGAACAAAAGTAGTTATTTTAGGGTTTTCAATGTTAAACTATTAACAAAATACTGATCTTCATATACTTAACTTATAGAACAGAAGTAGTTAATTTAGAGTTTTTAATTTTAAACTATTAACAAAATGCAGATCTTCAAGTAAATAACTTATAGAACAAAAGTAGTTATTTTAGGGTTTTCAATTTTAAACTATTAGCAAAATTCTGATCTTCCAGTAAATAACTTAAAGAACTAAAGTATTAGTTAGAAGATTTTGATTTTACATTGCTACAAAATTCTGTTCTTCAAGTAAATAACTTATAGAACAAAAGTAGTTATTTTAGGGTTTTCAATTTTAAGCTATTAACAAAATACTGATCTTCATGTAAATAACTTATAGAACAGAAGTAGTTAATTTAGAGTTTTTAATTTTAAACTATTAACAAAATGCAGATCTTCAAGTAAATAACTTATAGAACAAAAGTAGTTATTTTAGGGTTTTCAATTTTAAACTATTAGCAAAATTCTGATCTTCAAGTAAATAACTTAAAGAACTAAAGTATTAGTTAGAAGATTTTGATTTTACATTGCTACAAAATTCTGTTCTTCAAGTAAATAACTTATAGAACAAAAGTAGTTATTTTAGGGTTTTCAATTTTAAGCTATTAACAAAATACTGATCTTCATGTAAATAACTTATAGAACAGAAGTAGTTAATTTAGAGTTTTTAATTTTAAACTATTAACAAAATGCAGATCTTCAAGTAAATAACTTATAGAACAAAAGTAGTTATTTTAGGGTTTTCAATTTTAAACTATTAGCAAAATTCTGATCTTCAAGTAAATAACTTAAAAAACTAAAGTATTAGTTAGAAGATTTTGATTTTACATTGCTACAAAATTCTGTTCTTCAAGTAAATAACTTATAGAACAGAAGTAGTAAATTTAGAGTTTTTAATTTTAAACTATTAACTAAATGCAGATCTTCAAGTAAATAACTTATAGAACAAAAGTAGTTATTTTAGGGTTTTCAATTTTAAACTATTAACAAAATACTGATCTTCATATACTTAACTTATAGAACAGAAGTAGTTAATTTAGAGTTTTTAATTTTAAACTATTAACAATATTCTGATCTTCAAGTAAATAACTTATAGAACAAAAGTAGTTATTTTAGGGTTTTCAATTTTAAACTATTAACAAAATACTGATCTTCATATACTTAACTTATAGAACAGAAGTAGTTAATTTAGAGTTTTTAATTTTAAACTATTAACAAAATGCAGATCTTCAAGTAAATAACTTATAGAACAAAAGTAGTTATTTTAGGGTTTTCAATTTTAAACTATTAGCAAAATTCTGATCTTCCAGTAAATAACTTAAAGAACTAAAGTATTAGTTAGAAGATTTTGATTTTACATTGCTACAAAATTCTGTTCTTCAAGTAAATAACTTATAGAACAAAAGTAGTTATTCTAGGGTTTTCAATTTTAAGCTATTAACAAAATACTGATCTTCATGTAAATAACTTATAGAACAGAAGTAGTTAATTTAGAGTTTTTAATTTTAAACTATTAACAAAATGCAGATCTTCAAGTAAATAACTTATAGAACAAAAGTAGTTATTTTAGGGTTTTCAATTTTAAACTATTAGCAAAATTCTGATCTTCAAGTAAATAACTTAAAGAACTAAAGTATTAGTTAGAAGATTTTGATTTTACATTGCTACAAAATTCTGTTCTTCAAGTAAATAACTTATAGAACAGAAGTAGTAAATTTAGAGTTTTTAATTTTAAACTATTAACAAAATGCAGATCTTCAAGTAAATAACTTATAGAACAAAAGTAGTTATTTTAGGGTTTTCAATTTTAAACTATTAAAAAAATTCTGATCTTCAAGTAAATAACTTAAGGAACTAAAGTATTAGTTAGAAGATTTTGATTTTAAATTGCTACAAAATTCTGTTCTACAAGTAAATAACTTATAGAACAAAAGTAGTTATTTTAGAGTTTTCAATTTTAAACTATTAACAATATTCTGATCTTCAAGTAAATTACTTATAGAACAGAAGTAGTTATTTTAGGGTTTTCAATTTTAAACTATTAACAAAATACTGATCTTCATGTAAATAACTTATAGAACAGAAGTAGTTAATTTAGAGTTTTTAATTTTAAACTATTAACAAAATGCAGATCTTCAAGTAAATAACTTATAGAACAAAAGTAGTTATTTTAGGGTTTTCAATTTTAAACTATTAGCAAAATTCTGATCTTCAAGTAAATAACTTAAAGAACTAAAGTATTAGTTAGAAGATTTTGATTTTACATTGCTACAATATTCTGTTCTTCAAGTAAATAACTTATAGAACAGAAGTAGTAAATTTAGAGTTTTTAATTTTAAACTATTAACAAAATGCAGATCTTCAAGTAAATAACTTATAGAACAAAAGTAGTTATTTTAGGGTTTTCAATTTTAAACTATTAACAAAATACTGATCTTCATATACTTAACTTATAGAACAGAAGTAGTTAATTTAGAGTTTTTAATTTTAAACTATTAACAAAATGCAGATCTTCAAGTAAATAACTTATAGAACAAAAGTAGTTATTTTAGGGTTTTCAATTTTAAACTATTAGCAAAATTCTGATCTTCCAGTAAATAACTTAAAGAACTAAAGTATTAGTTAGAAGATTTTGATTTTACATTGCTACAAAATTCTGTTCTTCAAGTAAATAACTTATAGAACAAAAGTAGTTATTTTAGGGTTTTCAATTTTAAGCTATTAACAAAATACTGATCTTCATGTAAATAACTTATAGAACAGAAGTAGTTAATTTAGAGTTTTTAATTTTAAACTATTAACAAAATGCAGATCTTCAAGTAAATAACTTATAGAACAAAAGTAGTTATTTTAGGGTTTTCAATTTTAAACTATTAGCAAAATTCTGATCTTCAAGTAAATAACTTAAAGAACTAAAGTATTAGTTAGAAGATTTTGATTTTACATTGCTACAAAATTCTGTTCTTCAAGTAAATAACTTATAGAACAAAAGTAGTTATTTTAGGGTTTTCAATTTTAAGCTATTAACAAAATACTGATCTTCATGTAAATAACTTATAGAACAGAAGTAGTTAATTTAGAGTTTTTAATTTTAAACTATTAACAAAATGCAGATCTTCAAGTAAATAACTTATAGAACAAAAGTAGTTATTTTAGGGTTTTCAATTTTAAACTATTAGCAAAATTCTGATCTTCAAGTAAATAACTTAAAAAACTAAAGTATTAGTTAGAAGATTTTGATTTTACATTGCTACAAAATTCTGTTCTTCAAGTAAATAACTTATAGAACAGAAGTAGTAAATTTAGAGTTTTTAATTTTAAACTATTAACAAAATGCAGATCTTCAAGTAAATAACTTATAGAACAAAAGTAGTTATTTTAGGGTTTTCAATTTTAAACTATTAACAAAATACTGATCTTCATATACTTAACTTATAGAACAGAAGTAGTTAATTTAGAGTTTTTAATTTTAAACTATTAACAATATTCTGATCTTCAAGTAAATAACTTATAGAACAAAAGTAGTTATTTTAGGGTTTTCAATTTTAAACTATTAACAAAATACTGATCTTCATATACTTAACTTATAGAACAGAAGTAGTTAATTTAGAGTTTTTAATTTTAAACTATTAACAAAATGCAGATCTTCAAGTAAATAACTTATAGAACAAAAGTAGATATTTTAGGGTTTTCAATTTTAAACTATTAGCAAAATTCTGATCTTCCAGTAAATAACTTAAAGAACTAAAGTATTAGTTAGAAGATTTTGATTTTACATTGCTACAAAATTCTGTTCTTCAAGTAAATAACTTATAGAACAAAAGTAGTTATTTTAGGGTTTTCAATTTTAAGCTATTAACAAAATACTGATCTTCATGTAAATAACTTATAGAACAGAAGTAGTTAATTTAGAGTTTTTAATTTTAAACTATTAACAAAATGCAGATCTTCAAGTAAATAACTTATAGAACAAAAGTAGTTATTTTAGGGTTTTCAATTTTAAACTATTAGCAAAATTCTGATCTTCAAGTAAATAACTTAAAGAACTAAAGTATTAGTTAGAAGATTTTGATTTTACATTGCTACAAAATTCTGTTCTTCAAGTAAATAACTTATAGAACAGAAGTAGTAAATTTAGAGTTTTTAATTTTAAACTATTAACAAAATGCAGATCTTCAAGTAAATAACTTATAGAACAAAAGTAGTTATTTTAGGGTTTTCAATTTTAAACTATTAACAAAATACTGATCTTCATATACTTAACTTATAGAACAGAAGTAGTTAATTTAGAGTTTTTAATTTTAAACTATTAACAAAATGCAGATCTTCAAGTAAATAACTTATAGAACAAAAGTAGTTATTTTAGGGTTTTCAATTTTAAACTATTAGCAAAATTCTGATCTTCCAGTAAATAACTTAAAGAACTAAAGTATTAGTTAGAAGATTTTGATTTTACATTGCTACAAAATTCTGTTCTTCAAGTAAATAACTTATAGAACAAAAGTAGTTATTTTAGGGTTTTCAATTTTAAGCTATTAACAAAATACTGATCTTCATGTAAATAACTTATAGAACAGAAGTAGTTAATTTAGAGTTTTTAATTTTAAACTATTAACAAAATGCAGATCTTCAAGTAAATAACTTATAGAACAAAAGTAGTTATTTTAGGGTTTTCAATTTTAAACTATTAGCAAAATTCTGATCTTCAAGTAAATAACTTAAAGAACTAAAGTATTAGTTAGAAGATTTTGATTTTACATTGCTACAAAATTCTGTTCTTCAAGTAAATAACTTATAGAACAGAAGTAGTAAATTTAGAGTTTTTAATTTTAAACTATTAACAAAATGCAGATCTTCAAGTAATAAACTTATAGAACAAAAGTAGTTATTTTAGGGTTTTCAATTTTAAACTATTAACAAAATCTGATCTTCATATACTTAACTTATAGAACAGAAGTAGTTAATTTAGAGTTTTTAATTTTAAACTATTAACAATATTCTGATCTTCAAGTAAATAACTTATAGAACAAAAGTAGTTATTTTAGGGTTTTCAATTTTAAACTATTAACAAAATACTGATCTTCATATACTTAACTTATAGAACAGAAGTAGTTAATTTAGAGTTTTTAATTTTAAACTATTAACAAAATGCAGATCTTCAAGTAAATAACTTATAGAACAAAAGTAGTTATTTTAGGGTTTTCAATTTTAAACTATTAGCAAAATTCTGATCTTCAAGTAAATAACTTAAAGAACTAAAGTATTAGTTAGAAGATTTTGATTTTACATTGCTACAAAATTCTGTTCTTCAAGTAAATAACTTATAGAACAAAAGTAGTTATTTTAGGGTTTTCAATTTTAAACTATTAACAAAATACTGATCTTCATGTAAATAACTTATAGAACAGAAGTAGTTAATTTAGAGTTTTTAATTTTAAACTATTAACAAAATGCAGATCTTCAAGTAAATAACTTATAGAACAAAAGTAGTTATTTTAGGGTTTTCAATTTTAAACTATTAAAAAAATTCTGATCTTCAAGTAAATAACTTAAGGAACTAAAGTATTAGTTAGAAGATTTTGATTTTAAATTGCTACAAAATTCTGTTCTACAAGTAAATAACTTATAGAACAAAAGTAGTTATTTTAGAGTTTTTAATTTTAAACTATTAACAATATTCTGATCTTCAAGTAAATAACTTATAGAACAGAAGTAGTTATTTTAGGGTTTTCAATTTTAAACTATTAACAAAATACTGATCTTCATGTAAATAACTTATAGAACAGAAGTAGTTAATTTAGAGTTTTTAATTTTAAACTATTAACGAAATGCAGATCTTCAAGTAAATAACTTATAGAACAAAAGTAGTTATTTTAGGGTTTTCAATTTTAAACTATTAGCAAAATTCTGATCTTCAAGTAAATAACTTAAAGAACTAAAGTATTAGTTAGAAGATTTTGATTATACATTGCTACAAAATTCTGTTTTTCAAGTAAATAACTTATAGAACAGAAGTAGTAAATTTAGAGTTTTTAATTTTAAACTATTAACAAAATGCAGATCTTCAAGTAAATAACTTATAGAACAAAAGTAGTTATTTTAGGGTTTTCAATTTTAAACTATTAACAAAATACTGATCTTCATATACTTAACTTATAGAACAGAAGTAGTTAATTTAGAGTTTTTAATTTTAAACTATTAACAAAATGCAGATCATCAAGTAAATAACTTATAGAACAAAAGTAGTTATTTTAGGGTTTTCAATTTTAAACTATTAGCAAAATTCTAATCTTCCAGTAAATAACTTAAAGAACTAAAGTATTAGTTAGAAGATTTTGATTTTACATTGCTACAAAATTCTGTTCTTCAAGTAAATAACTTATAGAACAAAAGTAGTTATTTTAGGGTTTTCAATTTTAAGCTATTAACAAAATACTGATCTTCATGTAAATAACTTATAGAACAGAAGTAGTTAATTTAGAGTTTTTAATTTTAAACTATTAACAAAATGCAGATCTTCAAGTAAACAACTTATAGAACAAAAGTAGTTATTTTAGGGTTTTCAATTCTAAACTATTAACAAAATTCTGATCTTCAAGTAAATCACTTAAGGAACTAAAGTATTAGTTAGAAGATTTTGATTTTAAATTGCTACAAAATTCTGTTCTACAAGTAAATAACTTATAGAACAAAAGTAGTTATTTTAGAGTTTTCAATTTTAAACTATTAACAATATTCTGATCTTCAAGTAAATAACTTATAGAACAGAAGTAGTTAATTTAGAGTTTTTAATTTTAAACTATTAACAAAATTCTGATCTTCAAGTAAATAACTTAAAGAACTAAAGTATTAGTTAGAAGATTTTGATTTTACATTGCTACAAAATTCTGTTCTTCAAGTAAATAACTTATAGAACAAAAGTAGTTATTTTAGAGTTTTCAATTTTAAACTATTAACAATATTCTGATCTTCAAGTAAATAACTTATAGAAAAGAAGTAGTTAATTTAGAGTTTTTAATTTTAAACTATTAACAAAATGCAGATCTTCAAGTAAATAACTTATAGAACAAAAGTAGTTAATTTAGAGTTTTTAATTTTAAACTATTAACAAAATTCTGTTCTTCAAGTAAATAACTTATAGAACAAAAGTAGTTATTTTAGAGTTTTCAATTTTAAAATATTAACAAAATTCTGATCTTCAAGTAAATAACTTATAGAACAGAAGTAGTTAATTTAGAGTTTTTAATTTTAAACTACTAACAAAATGCAGATCTTCAAGCAAATAACTTATAGAACAAAATTAGTTATTTTAGGGTTTTCAATTTTAAACTATTATAAAATTCTGATCTTCAAGAAAATAACTTAAAGAACTAAAGTATTAGTTAGAAGATTTTGACTTTACATTGCTACAAAATTCTGTTCTTCAAGTAAATAACCTATAGAACAAAAGTAGTTATTTTAGGGTTTTCAATTTTAAACTAATAACAAAATTCTGATCTTCAAGTAAATAACTTAAGGAACTAAAGTATTAGTTAGAAGATTTTGATTTTAAATTGCTACAAAATTCTGTTCTACAAGTAAATAACTTATAGAACTAAAGTAGTTATTTTAGAGTTTTCAATTTTAAACTATTAACAATATTCTGATCTTCAAGTAAATAACTTATAGAACAAAAGTAGTTATTTTAGGGTTTTCAATTTTAAAATATTAACAAAATACTGATCTTCATGTAAATAACTTATAGAACAAAAGTAGTTATTTTAGGGTTTTCAATTTTAAACTATTAACAAAATTCTGATCTTCAAGTAAATAACTTAAGGAACTAAAGTATTAGTTAGAAGATTTTGATTTTAAATTGCTACAAAATTCTCTTCCACAAGTAAATAACTTATAGAACAAAAGTAGTTATTTTAGAGTTTTCAATTTTAAACTATTAACAATATTCTGATCTTCAAGTAAATAACTTATAGAACAGAAGTAGTTAATTTAGAGTTTTTAATTTAAAACTATTAACAAAATGCAGATCTTCAAGTAAATAACTTATAGAACAAAAGTAGTTATTTTAGGGTTTTCAATTTTAAACTATTAACAAAATACTGATCTACATGTAAATAACTTATAGAACAGAAGTAGTTAATTTAGAGTTTTTAATTTTAAACTATTAACAAAATGCAGATCTGCAAGTAAATAACTTATAGAATAAAAGTAGTTATTTTAGGGTTTTCAATTTAAAACGATTAGCAAAATTCTGATCTTTAAGTAAATAACTTAAAGAACTAAAGTATTAGTTAGAAGATTTTGATTTTACAATGCTACAAAATTCTGTTCTTCAAGTAAATAACTTATAGAACAAAAGTAGTTATTTTCGAGTTTTCAATTTTAAACTATTAACAATATTCTGATCTTCATGTAAATAACTTATAGAACAGAAGTAGTTAATTTAGAGTTTTTAATTTTAAACTATTAACAAAATGCAGATCTTCAAGTAAATAACTTATAGAACAAAAGTAGTTATTTTAGGGTTTTCAATTTTAAACTATTAACAAAATTCTGATCTTCAAGTAAATAACTTAAGGAACTAAAGTATTAGTTAGAAGATTTTGATTTTAAATTGCTACAAAATTCTGTTCTTCAAGTAAATAACTTATAGAACAAAAGTAGTTATTTTAGAGTTTTCAATTTTAAACTATTAACAAAATTCTGATCTTCATGTAAATAACTTATAGAACAGAAGTAGTTAATTTAGAGTTTTTAATTTTAAACTATTAACAAAATTCTGATCTTCAAGTAAATAACTTAAGGAACTAAAGTATTAGTTAGAAGATTTTAATTTTAAATTGCTACAAAATTCTGTTCTTCAAGTAAATAACTTATAGAACAAAAGTAGTTATTTTAGAGTTTTCAATTTTAAACTATTAACAAAATTCTGATCTTCATGTAAATAACTTATAGAACAGAAGTAGTTAATTTAGAGTTTTTAATTTTAAACTATTAACAAAATGCAGATCTTCAAGTAAATAACTTATAGAACAAAAGTAGTTATTTTAGAGTTTTCAATTTTAAACTATTAACAATATTCTGATCTTCAAGTAAATAACTTATAGAACAGAAGTAGTTAATTTAGAGTTTTTAATTTTAAACTATTAACAAAATGCAGATCTTCAAGTAAATAACTTATAGAACAAAAGTAGTTAATTTAGAGTTTTTAATTTTAAACTATTAACAAAATTCTGTTCTTCAAGTAAATAACTTATAGAACAAAAGTAGTTATTTTAGAGTTTTCAATTTTAAACTATTAACAAAATTCGGATCTTCAAGTAAATAACTTATAGAACAGAAGTAGTTAATTTAGAGTTTTTAATTTTAAACTACTAACAAAATGCAGATCTTCAAGCAAATAACTTATAGAACAAAATTAGTTATTTTAGGGTTTTCAATTTTAAACTATTATAAAATTCTGATCTTCAAGAAAATAACTTAAAGAACTAAAGTATTAGTTAGAAGATTTTGACTTTACATTGCTACAAAATTCTGTTCTTCAAGTAAATAACCTATAGAACAAAAGTAGTTATTTTAGGGTTTTTAATTTTAAACTATTAACACAATTCTGATCTTCAAGTAAATAACTTAAGGAACTAAAGTATTAGTTAGAAGATTTTGATTTTAAATTGCTACAAAATTCTGTTCTACAAGTAAATAACTTATAGAACTAAAGTAGTTATTTTAGAGTTTTCAATTTTAAACTATTAACAATATTCTGATCTTCAAGTAAATAACTTATAGAACAAAAGTAGATATTTTAGGGTTTTCAATTTTAAACTATTAACAAAATTCTGATCTTCAAGTAAATAACTTAAGGAACTAAAGTATTATTTAGAAGATTTTGATTTTAAATTGCTACAAAATTCTGTTCTACAAGTAAATAACTTATAGAACAAAAGTAGTTATTTTAGGGTTTTCAATTTTAAAATATTAACAAAATACTGATCTTCATGTAAATAACTTATAGAACAAAAGTAGTTATTTTAGGGTTTTCAATTTTAAACTATTAACAAAATTCTGATCTTCAAGTAAATAACTTAAGGAACTAAAGTATTAGTTAGAAGATTTTGATTTTAAAATGCTACAAAATTCTGTTCTACAAGTAAATAACTTATAGAACAAAAGTAGTTATTTTAGAGTTTTCAATTTTAAACTATTAACAATATTCTGATCTTCAAGTAAATAATTTATAGAACAGAAGTAGTTAATTTAGAGTTTTTAATTTAAAACTATTAACAAAATGCAGATCTTCAAGTAAATAACTTATAGAACAAAAGTAGTTATTTTAGGGTTTTCAATTTTAAACTATTAACAAAATACTGATCTTCATGTAAATAACTTATAGAACAGAAGTAGTTAATTTAGAGTTTTTAATTTTAAACTATTAACAAAATGCAGATCTGCAAGTAAATAACTTATAGAACAAAAGTAGTTATTTTAGGGTTTTCAATTTAAAACGATTAGCAAAATTCTGATCTTCAAGTAAATAACTTAAAGAACTAAAGTATTAGTTAGAAGATTTTGATTTTACAATGCTACAAAATTCTGTCCTTCAAGTAAATAACTTATAGAACAAAAGTAGTTATTTTCGAGTTATCAATTTTAAGCTATTAACAATATTCTGATCTTCATGTAAATAACTTATTGAACAGAAGTAGTTAATTTAGAGTTTTTAATTTTAAACTATTAACAAAATTCTGATCTTCAAGTAAATAACTTAAGGAACTAAAGTATTATTTAGAAGATTTTGATTTTAAATTGCTACAAAATTCTGTTCTACAAGTAAATAACTTATAGAACAAAAGTAGTTATTTTAGGGTTTTCAATTTTAAAATATTAACAAAATACTGATCTTCATGTAAATAACTTATAGAACAAAAGTAGTTATTTTAGGGTTTTCAATTTTAAACTATTAACAAAATTCTGATCCTCAAGTAAATAACTTAAGGAACTAAAGTATTAGTTAGAAGATTTTGATTTTAAATTGCTACAAAATTCTGTTCTACAAGTAAATAACTTATAGAACAAAAGTAGTTATTTTAGAGTTTTCAATTTTAAACTATTAACAATGTTCTGATCTTCAAGTAAATAACTTATAGAACAGAAGTAGTTAATTTAGAGTTTTTAATTTAAAACTATTAACAAAATGCAGATCTTCAAGTAAATAACTTATAGAACAAAAGTAGTTATTTTAGGGTTTTCAATTTTAAACTATTAACAAAATACTGATTTTCATGTAAATAACTTATAGAACAGAAGTAGTTAATTTAGAGTTTTTAATTTTAAACTATTAACAAAATGCAGATCTGCAAGTAAATAACTTATAGAACAAAAGTAGTTATTTTAGGGTTTTCAATTTAAAACGATTAGCAAAATTCTGATCTTCAAGTAAATAACTTAAGGAACTAAAGTATTAGTTAGAAGATTTTGATTTTAAATTGCTACAAAATTCTGTTCTTCAAGTAAATAACTTATAGAACAAAAGTAGTTATTTTAGAGTTTTCAATTTTAAACTATTAACAAAATTCTGATCTTCATGTAAATAACTTATAGAACAGAAGTAGTTAATTTAGAGTTTTTAATTTTAAACTATTAACAAAATTCTGATCTTCAAGTAAATAACTTAAGGAACTAAAGTATTAGTTAGAAGATTTTAATTTTAAATTGCTACAAAATTCTGTTCTTCAAGTAAATAACTTATAGAACAAAAGTAGTTATTTTAGAGTTTTCAATTTTAAATTATTAACAAAATTCTGATCTTCATGTAAATAACTTATAGAACAGAAGTAGTTAATTTAGAGTTTTAAATTTTAAACTATTAACAAAATGCAGATCTTCAAGTAAATAACTTATAGAACAAAAGTAGTTATTTTAGGGTTTTCATTTTTAAACTATTAACAAAATTCTGATCTTCATGTAAATAACTTATAGAACAGAAGTAGTTAATTTAGAGTTTTTAATTTTAAACTATTAACAAAATTCTGATCTTCAAGTAAATAACTTAAGGAACTAAAGTATTAGTTAGAAGATTTTGATTTTAAATTGCTACAAAATTCTGTTCTTCAAGTAAATAACTTATAGAACAAAAGTAGTTATTTTAGAGTTTTCAATTTTAAACTATTAACAAAATTCTGATCTTCATGTAAATAACTTATAGAACAGAAGTAGTTAATTTAGAATTTTTAATTTTAAACTATTAACAAAATCCAGATCTTCAAGTAAATAACTTATAGAACAAAAATAGTTATTTTAGAGTTTTCAATTTTAAACTATTAACAAAATTCTGATCTTCAAGTAAATAACTTAAAGAACTAAAGTATTAGTTTGAAGACTTCGATTTTAAATTGTCTACAAATTTCTGTTCTTTAAGTAAATAACTAAAAGAACAAAAGTAGTTAGATTATAGCTTTAATTATAAACTATTAACAAAATGCAGATCTTCAAGTAAATAACTTATAGAACAAAAGTAGTTATTTTAGGGTTTTCAATTTTAAACTATTAGCAAAATTCTAATCTTCTATTAAATAACTTAAAGAACTAAAGTATTAGTTAGAAGATTTTGATTTTACATTGCTACAAAATTCTGTTCTTCAAGTAAATAACTTATAAAACAAAAGTAGTTATTTTAGAGTTTTCAATTTTAAACTATTAACAGTATTCTGATCTTCAAGTAAATAACTTATAGAACAGAAGTAGTTAATTTAGAGTTTTTAATTTTAAACTATTAACAAAATGCAGATCTTCAAGTAAATAACTTATAGAACAAAAGTAGTTATTTTAGGGTTTTCAATTTTAAACTATTAGCAAAATTCTAATCTTCAAGTAAATAACTTAAAGAACTAAAGTATTAGTTAGAAGATTTTGATTTTACATTGCTACAAAATTCTGTTCTTCAAGTAAATAACTTATAAAACAAAAGTAGTTATTTTAGAGTTTTCAATTTTAAACTATTAACAGTATTCTGATCTTCAAGTAAATAACTTATAGAACAGAAGTAGTTAATTTAGAGTTTTTAATTTTAAACTATTAACAAAATGCAGATCTTCAAGTAAATAACTTATAGAAAAAAAGTTGTTATTTTAGAGTTTTCAATTTTAAACTATTAACAGTATTCTGATCTTCAAGTAAATAACTTATAGAACAGAAGTAGTTAATTTAGAGTTTTTAATGTTAAACTATTAACAAAATGCAAATCTTCAAGTAAATAACTTATAGAACAAAAGTACATAGTTATTTTAGGGTTTTCAATTTTAAACTATAAACAAAATTCTGATCTTCAAGTAAATAACTTAAGGAACTAAAGTATTAGTTAGAAGATTTTGATTTTAAATTGCTACAAAATTCTATTCTTCAAGTAAATAACTTATAGAACAAAAGTAGTTATTTTAGAGTTTTCAATTTTAAACTATTAACAAAATTCTGATCTTCATGTAAATAACTTATAGAACAGAGTAGTTAATTTAGAGTTTTTAATTTTAAACTATTAACAAAATTCTGATCTTCAAGTAAATAACTTAAGGAACTAAAGTATTAGTTAGAAGATTTTGATTTTAAATTGCTACAAATTTCTGTTCTTCAAGTAAATAACTTATAGAACAAAAGTAGTTATTTTAGAGTTTTCAATTTTAAACTATTAACAAAATTCTGATCTTCATGTAAATAACTTATAGAACAGAAGTAGTTAATTTAGAGTTTTTAATTTTAAACTATATAAAAATGCAGTTCTTCAAGTAAATAACTTATAGAACAAAAGTAGTTATTTTAGGGTTTTCATTTTTAAACTATTAACAAAATTCTGATCTTCATGTAAATAACTTATAGAACAGAAGTAGTTAATTTAGAGTTTTTAATTTTAAACTATTAACAAAATTCTGATCTTCAAGTAAATAACTTAAGGAACTAAAGTATTAGTTAGAAGATTTTGATTTTAAATTGCTACAAAATTCTGTTCTTCAAGTAAATAACTTATAGAACAAAAGTAGTTATTTTAGAGTTTTCAATTTTAAACTATTAACAAAATTCTGATCTTCATGTAAATAACTTATAGAACAGAAGTAGTTAATTTAGAATTTTTAATTTTAAACTATTAACAAAATCCAGATCTTCAAGTAAATAACTTATAGAACAAAAATAGTTATTTTAGGGTTTTCAATTTTAAACTATTAACAAAATTCTGATCTTCAAGTAAATAACTTAAAGAACTAAAGTATTAGTTTGAAGACTTCGATTTTAAATTGTCTACAAATTTCTGTTCTTTAAGTAAATAACTAAAAGAACAAAAGTAGTTAGATTATAGCTTTAATTTTAAACTATTAAGAAAATGCAGATCTTCAAGTAAATAACTTATAGAACAAAAGTAGTTATTGTAGGGTTTTCAATTTTAAACTATTAGCAAAATTCTAATCTTCTATTAAATAACTTAAAGAACTAAAGTATTAGTTAGAAGATTTTGATTTTACATTGCTACAAAATTCTGTTCTTCAAGTAAATAACTTATAAAACAAAAGTAGTTATTTTAGAGTTTTCAATTTTAAACTATTAACAGTATTCTGATCTTCAAGTAAATAACTTATAGAACAGAAGTAGTTAATTTAGAGTTTTTAATTTTAAACTATTAACAAAATGCAGATCTTCAAGTAAATAACTTATAGAACAAAAGTAGTTATTTTAGGGTTTTCAATTTTAAACTATTAGCAAAATTCTAATCTTCAAGTAAATAACTTAAAGAACTAAAGTATTAGTTAGAAGATTTTGATTTTACATTGCTACAAAATTCTGTTCTTCAAGTAAATAACTTATAAAACAAAAGTAGTTATTTTAGAGTTTTCAATTTTAAACTATTAACATTATTCTGATCTTCAAGTAAATAACTTATAGAACAGAAGTAGTTAATTTAGAGTTTTTAATTTTAAACTATTAACAAAATGCAGATCTTCAAGTAAATAACTTATAGAAAAAAAGTAGTTATTTTAGAGTTTTCAATTTTAAACTATTAACAAAATTCTGATCTTCAAGTAAATAACTTATAGAACAGAAGTAGTTAATTTAGAGTTTTTAATTTTAAACCATTAACAAAATGCAGATCTTCAAGTAAATAACTTATAGAACAAAAGTAGTTATTTTAGAGTTTTCTATTTTAAACTATTAACAACATTCTGATCTTCAAGTAAATAACTTATAGAACAGAAGTAGTTAATTTAGAGTTTTTAATTTTAAACTATTAACAAAATCTAGATCTTCAAGTAAATAACTTATAGAACAAAAATAGTTATTTTAGGGTTTTCAATTTTAAACTATTAACAAAATACTGATCTTCAAGTAAATAACTTAAAGAACTAAAGTATTAGTTTGAAGACTTCGATTTTAAATTGTCTACAAATTTCTGTTCTTTAAGTAAATAACTAAAAGAACAAAAGTAGTTAGATTATAGCTTTAATTTTAAACTATTAACAAAATGCAGATCTTCAAGTAAATAACTTATAGAACAAAAGTAGTTATTTTAGGGTTTTCAATTTTAAACTATTAGCAAAATTCTGATCTTCAAGTAAATAACTTAAAGAACTAAAGTATTAGTTAGAAGATTTTGATTTTACATTGCTACAAAATTCTGTTCTTCAAGTAAATAACTTATAGAACAAAAGTAGTTATTTTAGGGTTTTCAATTTTAAACTATTAACAAAATTCTGATCTTCATGTAAATAACTTATAGAACAGAAGTAGTTAATTTATTAATTAGTTAATTAAGTAAATAACTTAAGGTACTAAAGTATTAGTTAGAAGATTTTGATTTTAAATTGCTACAAAATTCTGTTCTTCAAGTCAATAACTTATATAAATATAATATCAGTAATGAGCTAAGTTAACAATAAATCAAACAATAAATAAATAAATATTAGTTTGATTTATTGTTAACTTAGCTCATTACTGATATTATATTTATATAAATTTTCAAGAGCTAATAATTCTAATTATTTATTAAATAACTTATAGAACAAAAGTAGTTAACTAGAGTTTTTAATTTTAAACTATTAACAAAATGCTGATTTTCAAGTAAATAACTTATAGAACAGAAGTAGTTAACTTAGAGTTTTTAATTTTAAACTATTAACAAAATGCTGATTTTCAAGTAAATAACTTATAGAACAGAAGTAGTTAATTTAGAGTTTTTAATTTTAAACTAATAACAAAATGCAGATCTTCAAGTAAATAACTTATAGAACAAAAGTAATTATTTTAGGGTTTTCAATTTTAAACTATTAACAATATTCTGATCTTCAAGTAAATAACTTATAGAACAGAAGTGGTTAATTTAGAGTTTTTAATTTTAAACTATTAACAAAATGCAGATCTTCAAGTAAATAACTTATAGAACAAAAATAGTTATTTTAGGGTTTTCAATTTTAAACTATTAACAAAATTCTGATCTTCAAGTAAATAACTTAAAGAACTAAAGTATTAGTTTGAAGATCTCGATTTTAAATTGTCTACAAATTTCTGTTCTTTAATTAAAAAACTTAAAGAACAAAAGTAGTTAGTTTATAGCATAAATTTGAAACTATTAACAAAATAGTGATTTTCAAATAAATAACTTATAGACCAGAAGTAGTTAACTTAGAGTTTTTAATTTTAAACGATTAACAAAATGCTGATTTTCAAGTAAATAACTTATAGAACAGAAGTAGTTAATTTAGAGTTTTTAATTTTAAACTAATAACAAAATGCAGATCTTCAAGTAAATATCATATAGAACAAAAGTAATTATTTTAGGGTTTTCAATTTTAAACTATTAACAATATTCTGATCTTCAAGTAAATAACTTATAGAACAGAAGTGGTTAATTTAGAGTTTTTAATTTTAAACTATTAACAAAATGCAGATCTTCAAGTAAATAACTTATAGAACAAAAATAGTTATTTTAGGGTTTTCTATTTTAAACTATTAACAAAATTCTGATCTTCAAGTAAATAACTTAAAGAACTAAAGTATTAGTTTGAAGATCTCGATTTTAAATTGTCGACAAATTTCTGTTCTTTAAGTAAAAAACTAAAAGAACAAAAGTAGTTAGTTTATAGCTTTAATTTGAAACTATTAACAAAATAGTGATTTTCAAATAAATAACTTATAGAACAGAAGTAGTTAATTTAGAGTTTTTAATGTTAAACTATTAACAAAATGCAAATCTTCAAGTAAATATAGAACAGATTCTGATATAGAACAGATTCTGATCTTCAAGTAAATAACTTAAAGAACTAAAGTATTAGTTTGAAGACTTCGATTTTAAATTGTCTACAATTTTCTGTTCTTTAAGTAAATAACTAAAAGAACAAAAGTAGTTAGATTATAGCTTTAATTTTAAACTATTAACAAAATGCAGATCTTCAAGTAAATAACTTATAGAACAAAAGTAGTTATTTTAGGGTTTTCAATTTTAAACTATTAGCAAAATTCTGATCTTCAAGTAAATAACTTAAAGAACTAAAGTATTAGTTAGAAGATTTTGATTTTACATTGCTACAAAATTCTGTTCTTCAAGTAAATAACTTATAGAACAAAAGTAGTTATTTTAGAGTTTTCAATTTTAAACTATTAACAATATTCTGATCTTCAAGTAAATAACTTATAGAACAGAAGTAGTTAATTTAGAGTTTTTAATTTTAAACTATTAACAAAATGCAGATCTTTAAGTAAATAACTTATAGAACAAAAGTAGTTATTTTAGGGTTTTTAATTTTAAACTATTAACAAAATTCTGATATTCATGTAAATAACTTATAGAACAGAAGTAGTTAATTTAGAGTTTTTAATTTTAAACTATTAACAAAATGCAGATCTTCAAGTAAATAACTTATAGAACAAAAGTAGTTATTTTAGGGTTTTCAATTTTAAACTATTAACAAAATTCTGATCTTCATGTAAATAACTTATAGAACAGAAGTAGTTAATTTAGAGTTTTTAATTTTAAGCTATTAACAAAATTCTGATCTTCAAGTAAATAACTTAAGGAACTAAAGTATTAGTAAGAAGATTTTGATTTTAAATTGCTACAAAATTCTGTTCTTCAAGTAAATAACTTATAGAACAAATGTAGTTATTTTAGAGTTTTCAATTTTAAACTATTAACAAAATTCTGATCTTCAATTAAATAACTTAAAGAACTAAAGTATTAGTTTGAAGATCTCGATTTTAAATTGTCTACAAATTTCTGTTCTTTAAGTAAAAAACTAAAAGAACAAAAGTAGTTAGTTTATAGCTTTAATTTGAAACTATTAACAAAATAGTGATTTTCAAATAAATAACTTATAGACCAGAAGTAGTTAACTTAGAGTTTTTAATTTTAAACTATTAACAAAATGCTGATTTTCAAGTAAATAACTTATAGAACAGAAGTAGTTAATTTAGAGTTTTTAATTTTAAACTAATAACAAAATGCAGATCTTCAAGTAAATAACTTATAGAACAACAGTAATTATTTTAGGGTTTTCAATTTTAAACTATTAACAATATTCTGATCTTCAAGTAAATAAATTATAGAACAGAAGTGGTTAATTTAGAGTTTTTAATTTTAAACTATTAACAAAATGCAGATCTTCAAGTAAATAACTTATAGAACAAAAATAGTTATTTTAGGGTTTTTAATGTTAAACTATTAACAAAATTCTGATCTTCAAGTAAATAACTTAAAGAACTAAAGTAATAGTTTGAAGATCTCGATTTTAAATTGTCTACAAATTTCTGTTCTTTAAGTAAAAAACTAAAAGAACAAAAGTAGTTAGTTTATAGCTTTCATTTGAAACTATTAACAAAATAGTGATTTTCAAATAAATAACTTATAGAACAGAAGTAGTTAATTTAGAGTTTTTAATGTTAAACTATTAACAAAATGCAAATCTTCAAGTAAATAACTTATAGAACAAATGTAGGTATTTTAGGGTTTTCAATTTTAAACTATTAACAAAATTCTGATCTTCAAGTAAATAACTTATAGAACAGAAGTAGTTAATTTAGAGTTTTTAATTTTAAACTATTAACAAAATGCAGATCTTCAAGTAGATAACTTATAGAACAAAAGTAGTTATTTTAGAGTTTTCTATTTTAAACTATTAACAACATTCTGATCTTCAAGTAAATAACTTATAGAACAGAAGTAGTTAATTTAGAGTTTTTAATTTTAAACTATTAACAAAATCCAGATCTTCAAGTAAATAACTTATAGAACAAAAATAGTAATTTTAGGGTTTTCAATTTTAAACTATTTACAAAATTCTGATCTTCAAGTAAATAACTTAAAGAACTAAAGTATTAGTTTGAAGACTTCGATTTTAAATTGTCTACAAATTTCTGTTCTTTAAGTAAATAACTAAAAGAACAAAAGTAGTTAGATTATAGCTTTAATTTTAAACTATTAACAAAATGCAGATCTTCAAGTAAATAACTTATAGAACAAAAGTAGTTATTTTAGGGTTTTCAATTTTAAACTATTAGCAAAATTCTAATCTTCAAGTAAATAACTTAAAGAACTAAAGTATTAGTTAGAAGATTTTGATTTTACATTGCTACAAAATTCTGTTCTTCAAGTAAATAACTTATAAAACAAAAGTAGTTATTTTAGAGTTTTCAATTTTAAACTATTAACAGTATTCTGATCTTCAAGTAAATAACTTATAGAACAGAAGTAGTTAATTTACAGTTTTTAATTTTAAACTATTAACAAAATGCAGCTTCAAGTAAATAACTTATAGAACAAAAGTAGTTATTTTAGAGTTTTCTATTTTAAACTATTAACAACATTCTGATCTTCAAGTAAATAACTTATAGAACAGAAGTAGTTAATTTAGAGTTTTTAATTTTAAACTATTAACAAAATCCAGATCTTCAAGCAAATAACTTATAGAACAAAAATAGTTATTTTAGGGTTTTCAATTTTAAACTATTAACAAAATTCTGATCTTCAAGTAAATAACTTAAAGAACTAAAGTATTAGTTTGAAGACTTCGATTTTAAATTGTCTACAAATTTCTGTTCTTTAAGTAAATAACTAAAAGAACAAAAGTAGTTAGATTATAGCTTTAATTTTAAACTAATAACAAAAAGCAGATCTTCAAGTAAATAACTTATAGAACAAAAGTAGTTATTTTAGGGTTTTTAATTTTAAACTATTAGCAAAATTCTGATCTTCAAGTAAATAACTTAAAGAACTAAAGTATTAGTTAGAAAATTTTGATTCTACATTGCTACAAAATTCTGTTCTTCAAGTAAATAACTTATAGAACAAAAGTAGTTATTTTAGAGTTTTCAATTTTAAACTATTAACAGTATTCTGATCTTCAAGTAAATAACTTATAGAACAGAAGTAGTTAATTTAGAGTTTTTAATTTTAAACTATTAACAAAATGCAGATCTTTAAGTAAATAACTTATAGAACAAAAGTAGTTATTTTAGGGTTTTCAATTTTATACTATTAACAAAATTCTGATCTTCATGTAAATAACTTATAGAACAGAAGTAGTTAATTTAGAGTTTTTAATTTTAAACTATTAACAAAATGCAGATCTTCAAGTAAATAACTTAAGGAACTAAAGTATTAGTTAGAAGATTTTGATTTTAAATTGCTACAAAATTCTGTTCTTCAAGTAAATAACTTATAGAACAAAACTAGTTATTTTAGAGTTTTCAATTTTAAACTATTAACAAAATTCTGATCTTCAAGTAAATAACTTAAAGAACTAAAGTATTAGTTTGAAGATCTCGATTTTAAATTGTCTACAAATTTCTGTTCTTTAAGTAAAAAACTAAAAGAACAAAAGTAGTTAGTTTATAGCTTTAATTTGAAACTATTAACAAAATAGTGATTTTCAAATAAATAACTTATAGACCAGAAGTAGTTAACTTAGAGTTTTTAATTTTAAACTATTAACAAAATGCTGATTTTCAAGTAAATAACTTATAGAACAGAAGTAGTTAATTTAGAGTTTTTAATTTTAAACTAATAACAAAATGCAGATCTTCAAGTAAATAACTTATAGAACAAAAGTTATTATTTTAGGGTTTTCAATTTTAAACTATTAACTATATTCTGATCTTCAAGTATATAACTTATAGAACAGAAGTGGTTAATTTAGAGTTTTTAATTTTAAACTATTAACAAAATGCAGATCTTCAAGTAAATAACTTATAGAACAAAAATAGTTATTTAAGGGTTTTCAATTTTAAACTATTTACAAAATTCTGATTTTCAAGTAAATAACTTAAAGAACTAAAGTATTAGTTTGAAGATCTCGATTTTAAATTGTCTACAAATTACTGTTCTTTAAGTAAAAAACTAAAAGAACAAAAGTAGTTAGTTTATAGCTTTAATTTGAAACTATTAACAAAATAGTGATTTTCAAATAAATAACTTATAGAACAGAAGTAGTTAATTTAGAGTTTTTAATGTTAAACTATTAACAAAATGCAAATCTTCAAGTAAATAACTTATAGAACAAATGTAGGTATTTTAGGGTTTTCAATTTTAAACTATTAACAAAATTCTGATCTTCAAGTAAATAACTTATAGAACAGAAGTAGTTAATTTAGAGTTTTTAATTTTAAACTATTAACAAAATGCAGATCTTCAAGTAGATAACTTATAGAACAAAAGTAGTTATTTTAGAGTTTTCTATTTTAAACTATTAACAACATTCTGATCTTCAAGTAAATAACTTATAGAACAGAAGTAGTTAATTTAGAGTTTTTAATTTTAAACTATTAACAAAATGCAGATCTTCAAGTAAATAACTTATAGAACAAAAATAGTAATTTTAGGGTTTTCAATTTTAAACTATTTACAAAATTCTGATCTTCAAGTAAATAACTTAAAGAACTAAAGTATTAGTTTGAAGACTTCGATTTTAAATTGTCTACAAATTTCTGTTCTTTAAGTAAATAACTAAAAGAACAAAAGTAGTTAGATTATAGCTTTAATTTTAAACTATTAACAAAATGCAGATCTTCAAGTAAATAACTTATAGAACAAAAGTAGTTATTTTAGGGTTTTCAATTTTAAACTATTAGCAAAATTCTAATCTTCAAGTAAATAACTTAAAGAACTAAAGTATTAGTTAGAAGATTTTGATTTTACATTGCTACAAAATTCTGTTCTTCAAGTAAATAACTTATAAAACAAAAGTAGTTATTTTAGAGTTTTCAATTTTAAACTATTAACAGTATTCTGATCTTCAAGTAAATAACTTATAGAACAGAAGTAGTTAATTTACAGTTTTTAATTTTAAACTATTAACAAAATGCAGCTTCAAGTAAATAACTTATAGAACAAAAGTAGTTATTTTTGAGTTTTCTATTTTAAACTATTAACAAAATCCAGATCTTCAAGCAAATAACTTATAGAACAAAAATAGTTATTTTAGGGTTTTCAATTTTAAACTATTAACAAAATTCTGATCTTCAAGTAAATAACTTAAAGAACTAAAGTATTAGTTTGAAGACTTCGATTTTAAATTGTCTACAAATTTCTGTTCTTTAAGTAAATAACTAAAAGAACAAAAGTAGTTAGATTATAGCTTTAATTTTAAACTAATAACAAAAAGCAGATCTTCAAGTAAATAACTTATAGAACAAAAGTAGTTATTTTAGGGTTTTTAATTTTAAACTATTAGCAAAATTCTGATCTTCAAGTAAATAACTTAAAGAACTAAAGTATTAGTTAGAAAATTTTGATTCTACATTGCTACAAAATTCTGTTCTTCAAGTAAATAACTTATAGAACAAAAGTAGTTATTTTAGAGTTTTCAATTTTAAACTATTAACAGTATTCTGATCTTCAAGTAAATAACTTATAGAACAGAAGTAGTTAATTTAGAGTTTTTAATTTTAAACTATTAACAAAATGCAGATCTTTAAGTAAATAACTTATAGAACAAAAGTAGTTATTTTAGGGTTTTCAATTTTATACTATTAACAAAATTCTGATCTTCATGTAAATAACTTATAGAACAGAAGTAGTTAATTTAGAGTTTTTAATTTTAAACTATTAACAAAATGCAGATCTTCAAGTAAATAACTTAAGGAACTAAAGTATTAGTTAGAAGATTTTGATTTTAAATTGCTACAAAATTCTGTTCTTCAAGTAAATAACTTATAGAACAAAACTAGTTATTTTAGAGTTTTCAATTTTAAACTATTAACAAAATTCTGATCTTCAAGTAAATAACTTAAAGAACTAAAGTATTAGTTTGAAGATCTCGATTTTAAATTGTCTACAAATTTCTGTTCTTTAAGTAAAAAACTAAAAGAACAAAAGTAGTTAGTTTATAGCTTTAATTTGAAACTATTAACAAAATAGTGATTTTCAAATAAATAACTTATAGACCAGAAGTAGTTAACTTAGAGTTTTTAATTTTAAACTATTAACAAAATGCTGATTTTCAAGTAAATAACTTATAGAACAGAAGTAGTTAATTTAGAGTTTTTAATTTTAAACTAATAACAAAATGCAGATCTTCAAGTAAATAACTTATAGAACAAAAGTTATTATTTTAGGGTTTTCAATTTTAAACTATTAACTATATTCTGATCTTCAAGTATATAACTTATAGAACAGAAGTGGTTAATTTAGAGTTTTTAATTTTAAACTATTAACAAAATGCAGATCTTCAAGTAAATAACTTATAGAACAAAAATAGTTATTTAAGGGTTTTCAATTTTAAACTATTAACAAAATTCTGATTTTCAAGTAAATAACTTAAAGAACTAAAGTATTAGTTTGAAGATCTCGATTTTAAATTGTCTACAAATTACTGTTCTTTAAGTAAAAAACTAAAAGAACAAAAGTAGTTAGTTTATAGCTTTAATTTGAAACTATTAACAAAATAGTGATTTTCAAATAAATAACTTATAGAACAGAAGTAGTTAATTTAGAGTTTTTAATGTTAAACTATTAACAAAATGCAAATCTTCAAGTAAATAACTTATAGAACAAATGTAGGTATTTTAGGGTTTTCAATTTTAAACTATTAACAAAATTCTGATCTTCAAGTAAATAACTTATAGAACAGAAGTAGTTAATTTAGAGTTTTTAATTTTAAACTATTAACAAAATGCAGATCTTCAAGTAGATAACTTATAGAACAAAAGTAGTTATTTTAGAGTTTTCTATTTTAAACTATTAACAACATTCTGATCTTCAAGTAAATAACTTATAGAACAGAAGTAGTTAATTTAGAGTTTTTAATTTTAAACTATTAACAAAATGCAGATCTTCAAGTAAATAACTTATAGAACAAAAATAGTAATTTTAGGGTTTTCAATTTTAAACTATTTACAAAATTCTGATCTTCAAGTAAATAACTTAAAGAACTAAAGTATTAGTTTGAAGACTTCGATTTTAAATTGTCTACAAATTTCTGTTCTTTAAGTAAATAACTAAAAGAACAAAAGTAGTTAGATTATAGCTTTAATTTTAAACTATTAACAAAATGCAGATCTTCAAGTAAATAACTTATAGAACAAAAGTAGTTATTTTAGGGTTTTCAATTTTAAACTATTAGCAAAATTCTAATCTTCAAGTAAATAACTTAAAGAACTAAAGTATTAGTTAGAAGATTTTGATTTTACATTGCTACAAAATTCTGTTCTTCAAGTAAATAACTTATAAAACAAAAGTAGTTATTTTAGAGTTTTCAATTTTAAACTATTAACAGTATTCTGATCTTCAAGTAAATAACTTATAGAACAGAAGTAGTTAATTTACAGTTTTTAATTTTAAACTATTAACAAAATGCAGCTTCAAGTAAATAACTTATAGAACAAAAGTAGTTATTTTTGAGTTTTCTATTTTAAACTATTAACAACATTCTGATCTTCAAGTAAATAACTTATAGAACAGAAGTAGTTAATTTAGAGTTTTTAATTTTAAACTATTAACAAAATCCAGATCTTCAAGCAAATAACTTATAGAACAAAAATAGTTATTTTAGGGTTTTCAATTTTAAACTATTAACAAAATTCTGATCTTCAAGTAAATAACTTAAAGAACTAAAGTATTAGTTTGAAGACTTCGATTTTAAATTGTCTACAAATTTCTGTTCTTTAAGTAAATAACTAAAAGAACAAAAGTAGTTAGATTATAGCTTTAATTTTAAACTATTAACAAAAAGCAGATCTTCAAGTAAATAACTTATAGAACAAATGTAGGTATTTTAGGGTTTTCAATTTTAAACTATTAACAAAATTCTGATCTTCAAGTAAATAACTTATAGAACAGAAGTAGTTAATTTAGAGTTTTTAATTTTAAACTATTAACAAAATGCAGATCTTCAAGTAGATAACTTATAGAACAAAAGTAGTTATTTTAGAGTTTTCTATTTTAAACTATTAACAACATTCTGATCTTCAAGTAAATAACTTATAGAACAGAAGTAGTTAATTTAGAGTTTTTAATTTTAAACTATTAACAAAATCCAGATCTTCAAGTAAATAACTTATAGAACAAAAATAGTAATTTTAGGGTTTTCAATTTTAAACTATTTACAAAATTCTGATCTTCAAGTAAATAACTTAAAGAACTAAAGTATTAGTTTGAAGACTTCGATTTTAAATTGTCTACAAATTTCTGTTCTTTAAGTAAATAACTAAAAGAACAAAAGTAGTTAGATTATAGCTTTAATTTTAAACTATTAACAAAATGCAGATCTTCAAGTAAATAACTTATAGAACAAAAGTAGTTATTTTAGGGTTTTCAATTTTAAACTATTAGCAAAATTCTAATCTTCAAGTAAATAACTTAAAGAACTAAAGTATTAGTTAGAAGATTTTGATTTTACATTGCTACAAAATTCTGTTCTTCAAGTAAATAACTTATAAAACAAAAGTAGTTATTTTAGAGTTTTCAATTTTAAACTATTAACAGTATTCTGATCTTCAAGTAAATAACTTATAGAACAGAAGTAGTTAATTTACAGTTTTTAATTTTAAACTATTAACAAAATGCAGCTTCAAGTAAATAACTTATAGAACAAAAGTAGTTATTTTAGAGTTTTCTATTTTAAACTATTAACAACATTCTGATCTTCAAGTAAATAACTTATAGAACAGAAGTAGTTAATTTAGAGTTTTTAATTTTAAACTATTAACAAAATCCAGATCTTCAAGCAAATAACTTATAGAACAAAAATAATTATTTTAGGGTTTTCAATTTTAAACTATTAACAAAATTCTGATCTTCAAGTAAATAACTTAAAGAACTAAAGTATTAGTTAGAAGATTTTGATTTTACATTGCTACAAAATTCTGTTCTTCAAGTAAATAACTTATAAAACAAAAGTAGTTATTTTAGAGTTTTCAATTTTAAACTATTAACAGTATTCTGATCTTCAAGTAAATAACTTATAGAACAAAAGTAGTTATTTTTGAGTTTTCTATTTTAAACTATTAACAACATTCTGATCTTCAAGTAAATAACTTATAGAACAGAAGTAGTTAATTTAGAGTTTTTAATTTTAAACTATTAACAAAATCCAGATCTTCAAGCAAATAACTTATAGAACAAAAATAGTTATTTTAGGGTTTTCAATTTTAAACTATTAACAAAATTCTGATCTTCAAGTAAATAACTTAAAGAACTAAAGTATTAGTTTGAAGACTTCGATTTTAAATTGTCTACAAATTTCTGTTCTTTAAGTAAATAACTAAAAGAACAAAAGTAGTTAGATTATAGCTTTAATTTTAAACTATTAACAAAAAGCAGATCTTCAAGTAAATAACTTATAGAACAAATGTAGGTATTTTAGGGTTTTCAATTTTAAACTATTAACAAAATTCTGATCTTCAAGTAAATAACTTATAGAACAGAAGTAGTTAATTTAGAGTTTTTAATTTTAAACTATTAACAAAATGCAGATCTTCAAGTAGATAACTTATAGAACAAAAGTAGTTATTTTAGAGTTTTCTATTTTAAACTATTAACAACATTCTGATCTTCAAGTAAATAACTTATAGAACAGAAGTAGTTAATTTAGAGTTTTTAATTTTAAACTATTAACAAAATCCAGATCTTCAAGTAAATAACTTATAGAACAAAAATAGTAATTTTAGGGTTTTCAATTTTAAACTATTTACAAAATTCTGATCTTCAAGTAAATAACTTAAAGAACTAAAGTATTAGTTTGAAGACTTCGATTTTAAATTGTCTACAAATTTCTGTTCTTTAAGTAAATAACTAAAAGAACAAAAGTAGTTAGATTATAGCTTTAATTTTAAACTATTAACAAAATGCAGATCTTCAAGTAAATAACTTATAGAACAAAAGTAGTTATTTTAGGGTTTTCAATTTTAAACTATTAGCAAAATTCTAATCTTCAAGTAAATAACTTAAAGAACTAAAGTATTAGTTAGAAGATTTTGATTTTACATTGCTACAAAATTCTGTTCTTCAAGTAAATAACTTATAAAACAAAAGTAGTTATTTTAGAGTTTTCAATTTTAAACTATTAACAGTATTCTGATCTTCAAGTAAATAACTTATAGAACAGAAGTAGTTAATTTACAGTTTTTAATTTTAAACTATTAACAAAATGCAGCTTCAAGTAAATAACTTATAGAACAAAAGTAGTTATTTTAGAGTTTTCTATTTTAAACTATTAACAACATTCTGATCTTCAAGTAAATAACTTATAGAACAGAAGTAGTTAATTTAGAGTTTTTAATTTTAAACTATTAACAAAATCCAGATCTTCAAGCAAATAACTTATAGAACAAAAATAATTATTTTAGGGTTTTCAATTTTAAACTATTAACAAAATTCTGATCTTCAAGTAAATAACTTAAAGAACTAAAGTATTAGTTTGAAGACTTCGATTTTAAATTGTCTACAAATTTCTGTTCTTTAAGTAAATAACTAAAAGAACAAAAGTAGTTAGATTATAGCTTTAATTTTAAACTATTAACAAAAAGCAGATCTTCAAGTAAATAACTTATAGAACAAAAGTAGTTATTTTAGGGTTTTTAATTTTAAACTATTAGCAAAATTCTGATCTTCAAGTAAATAACTTAAAGAACTAAAGTATTAGTTAGAAAATTTTGATTCTACATTGCTACAAAATTCTGTTCTTCAAGTAAATAACTTATAGAACAAAAGTAGTTATTTTAGAGTTTTCAATTTTAAACTATTAACAGTATTCTGATCTTCAAGTAAATAACTTATAGAACAGAAGTAGTTAATTTAGAGTTTTTAATTTTAAACTATTAACAAAATGCAGATCTTTAAGTAAATAACTTATAGAACAAAAGTAGTTATTTTAGGGTTTTCAATTTTATACTATTAACAAAATTCTGATCTTCATGTAAATAACTTATAGAACAGAAGTAGTTAATTTAGAGTTTTTAATTTTAAACTATTAACAAAATGCAGATCTTCAAGTAAATAACTTATAGAACAAAAGTAGTTAATTTAGGGTTTTCAATTTTAAACTATTAACAAAATTCTGATCTTCATGTAAATAACTTATAGAACAGAAGTAGTTAATTTAGAGTTTTTAATTTTAAGCTATTAACAAAATTCTGATCTTCAAGTAAATAACTTAAGGAACTAAAGTATTAGTTAGAAGATTTTGATTTTAAATTGCTACAAAATTCTGTTCTTCAAGTAAATAACTTATAGAACAAAACTAGTTATTTTAGAGTTTTCAATTTTAAACTATTAACAAAATTCTGATCTTCAAGTAAATAACATAAAGAACTAAAGTATTAGTTTGAAGATCTCGATTTTAAATTGTCTACAAATTTCTGTTCTTTAAGTAAAAAACTAAAAGAACAAAAGTAGTTAGTTTATAGCTTTAATTTGAAACTATTAACAAAATAGTGATTTTCAAATAAATAACTTATAGACCAGAAGTAGTTAACTTAGAGTTTTTAATTTTAAACTATTAACAAAATGCTGATTTTCAAGTAAATAACTTATAGAACAGAAGTAGTTAATTTAGAGTTTTTAATTTTAAACTAATAACAAAATGCAGATCTTCAAGTAAATAACTTATAGAACAAAAGTTATTATTTTAGGGTTTTCAATTTTAAACTATTAACAATATTCTGATCTTCAAGTATATAACTTATAGAACAGAAGTGGTTAATTTAGAGTTTTTAATTTTAAACTATTAACAAAATGCAGATCTTCAAGTAAATAACTTATAGAACAAAAATAGTTATTTAAGGGTTTTCAATTTTAAACTATTAACAAAATTCTGATTTTCAAGTAAATAACTTAAAGAACTAAAGTATTAGTTTGAAGATCTCGATTTTAAATTGTCTACAAATTACTGTTCTTTAAGTAAAAAACTAAAAGAACAAAAGTAGTTAGTTTATAGCTTTAATTTGAAACTATTAACAAAATAGTGATTTTCAAATAAATAACTTATAGACCAGAAGTAGTTAACTTAGAGTTTTTAATTTTAAACTATTAACAAAATGCTGATTTTCAAGTAAATAACTTATAGAACAGAAGTAGTTAATTTAGAGTTTTTAATTTTAAACTAATAACAAAATGCAGATCTTCAAGTAAATAACTTATAGAACAAAAGTAATTATTTTAGGGTTTTCAATTTTAAACTATTAACAATATTCTGATCTTCAAGTAAATAACTTATAGAACAGAAGTGGTTAATTTAGAGTTTTTAATTTTAAACTATTAACAAAATGCAGATCTTCAAGTAAATAACTTATAGAACAAAAATAGTTATTTTAGGGTTTTCAATTTTAAACTATTAACAAAATTCTGATCTTCAAGTAAATAACTTAAAGAACTAAAGTATTAGTTTGAAGATCTCGATTTTAAATTGTCTACAAATTTCTGTTCTTTAAGTAAAAAACTAAAAGAACAAAAGTAGTTAGTTTATAGCTTTAATTTGAAACTATTAACAAAATAGTGATTTTCAAATAAATAACATATAGAACAGAAGTAGTTAATTTAGAGTTTTTAATGTTAAACTATTAACAAAATGCAAATCTTCAAGTAAATAACTTATAGAACAAAAGTAGGTATTTTAGGGTTTTCAATTTTAAACTATTAACAAAATTCTGATCTTCAAGTAAATAACTTATAGAACAGAAGTAGTTAATTTAGAGTTTTTAATTTTAAACTATTAACAAAATGCAGATCTTCAAGTAAATAACTTATAGTACAAAAGTAGTTACTTTAGAGTTTTCTATTTTAAACTATTAACCAAATTCTGATCTTCAAGTAAATAACTTAAAGAACTAAAGTATTAGTTTGAAGACTTCGATTTTAAATTGTCTACAAATTTCTGTTCTTTAAGTAAATAACTAAAAGAACAAAAGTAGTTAGATTATAGCTTTAATTTTAAACTATTAACAAAATGCAGATCTTCAAGTAAATAACTTATAGAACAAAAGTAGTTATTTTAGGGTTTTCAATTTTAAACTATTAGCAAAATTCTAATCTTCAAGTAAATAACTTGAAGAACTAAAGTATTAGTTAGAAGATTTTGATTTTACATTGCTACAAAATTCTATTCTTCAAGTAAATAACTTGTAGAACAAAAGTAGTTATTTTAGAGTTTTCAATTTTAAACTATTAACAATATTTTGATCTTCATGTAAATAACTTATAGAACAGAAGTAGTTAATTTAGAGTTTTTAATTTTAAACTATTAACAAAATGCAGATCTTCAAGTAAATAACTTATAGAACAAAAGTAGTTATTTTAGGGTTTTCAACTTTAAACTATTAACAAAATTCTGATCTTCATGAAAATAACTTATAGAACAGAAGTAGTTAATTTAGAGTTTTTAATTTTAAACTATAAACAAAATGCAGATCTTCAAGTAAATAACTTATAGAACAAAAGTAGTTATTTTAGGGTTTTCAATTTTAAACTATTAACAAAATTCTGATCTTCATGTAAATAACTTATAGAACAGAAGTAGTTAATTTAGAGTTTTTAATTTTAAGCTATTAAAAAAATTCTGATCTTCAAGTAAATAACTTAAGGAACTAAAGTATTAGTTATAGATTTTGATTTCAAATTGCTACAAAATTCTGTTCTTCAAGTAAATAACTTATAGAACAAAAGTAGTTATTTTAGAGTTTTCAATTTTAAACTATTAACAACATTCTGATCTTCAAGTAAATAACTTATAGAACAGAAGTAGTTAATTTAGAGTTTTTCATTTTAAACTATTAACAAAATGCAGATCTTCAAGTAAATAACTTATAGAACAAAAATAGTTATTTTAGGGTTTTCAATTTTAAACTATTAACAAAATTCTGATCTTCAAGTAAATAACTTAAAGAACTAAAGTATTAGTTTGAAGATCTCGATTTTAAATTGTCTACAAATTACTGTTCTTTAAGTAAAAAACTAAAAGAACAAAAGTAGTTAGTTTATAGCTTTAATTTGAAACTATTAACAAAATAGTGATTTTCAAATAAATAACTTATAGAACAGAAGTAGTTAATTTAGAGTTTTTAATGTTAAACTATTAACAAAATGCAAATCTTCAAGTAAATAACTTATAGAACAAAAGTAGGTATTTTAGGGTTTTCAATTTTAAACTATTAACAAAATTCTGATCTTCAAGTAAATAACTTATAGAACAGAAGTAGTTAATTTAGAGTTTTTAATTTTAAACTATTAACAAAATGCAGATCTTCAAGTAAATAACTTATAGAACAAAAGTAGTTATTTTAGAGTTTTCAATTTTAAACTATTAACAACATTCTGATCTTCAAGTAAATAACTTATAGAACAGAAGTAGTTAATTTAGAGTTTTTCATTTAAAACTATTAACAAAATGCAGATCTTCAAGTAAATAACTTATAGAACAAAAGTAGTTATTTTAGAGTTTTCAATTTTAAACTATTAACAACATTCTGATCTTCAAATAAATAACTTATAGAACAGAAGTAGTTAATTTAGAGTTTTTAATTTTAAGCTATTAACAAAATTCTGATCTTCAAGTAAATAACTTAAGGAACTAAAGTATTAGTTAGAAGATTTTGATTTCAAATTGCTACAAAATTCTGTTCTTCAAGTAAATAACTTATAGAACAAAAGTAGTTATTTTAGAGTTTTCAATTTTAAACTATTAACAACATTCTGATCTTCAAGTAAATAACTTATAGAACAGAAATAGTTAATTTAGAGTTTTTCATTTTAAACTATTAACAAAATGCAGATCTTCAAGTAAATAACTTATAGAACAAAAGTAGTTATTTTAGGGTTTTCAATTTTAAACTATTAACAAAATTCTGATCTTCAAGTAAATAACTTAAGGAATCAAAGTATTAGTTTGAAGATTATGATTTTAAATTGTCTACATATTTCTGTTCTTTAAGTAATTAATTAAAAGAACAAAAGTAGTTAGATTATAGCTTTAATTTTAAACTATTAACAAAATGCAGATCTTCAAGTAAATAACTTATAGAACAAAAGAAGTTATTTTAAGGTTTTCAATTTTAAACTATTAACAAAATTCTGATCTTCATGTAAATAACTTATAGAACAGAAGTAGTTAATTTAGAGTTTTTAATTTTAAACTATTAACAAAATGCAGATCTTCAAGTAAATAACTTAAAGAACAAAAGTATTAGTGTGAAGATTTCGATTTTAAATTGTCTACAAATTTCTGTTCTTTAAGTAAATAACATATAGAACAGAAGTAGTTAATTTAGAGTTTTTAATTTTAAACTATTAACAAAATGCAGATCTTCAAGTAAATAACTTATAGAACAAAAGTAGTTATTTTAGGGTTTTCAATTTTAAACTATTAGCAAAATTCTGATCTTCAAGTAAATAACTTAAAGAACTAAAGTATTAGTTAGAAGATTTTGATTTTACATTGCTACAAAATTCTGTTCTTCAAGTAAATAACTTATAGAACAAAAGTAGTTATTTTAGAGTTTTCAATTTTAAACTATTAACAGTATTCTGATCTTCAAGTAAATAACTTATAGAACAGAAGTAGTTAATTAAGAGTTTTTAATTTTAAACTATTAACAAAATGCAGATCTTCAAGTAAATAACTTATAGAACAAAAGTAGTTATTTTAGAGTTTTCAATTTTAAACTATTAACATCATTCTCATCTTCAAGTAAATAACTTATAGAACAGAAGTAGTTAATTTAGAGTTTTTAATGTTAAACTATTAACAAAATGCAAATCTTCAAGTAAATAACTTATAGAACAAAAGTAGGTATTTTAGGGTTTTCAATTTTAAACTATTAACAATATTCTGATCTTCAAGTAAATAACTTAAAGAACTAAAGTATTAGTTAGAAGATTTTGATTTTACATTGCTACACAATTCTGTTCTTCAAGTAAATAACTTATAGAACTAAGGTAGTTATTTTAGAGTTTTCAATTTTAAACTATTAACAATATTCTGATCTTCATGTAAATAACTTATAGAACAGAAGTAGTTAATTTAGAGTTTTTAATTTTAAACTATTAACAAAATGCAGATCTTCAAGTAAATAACTTATAGAACAAAAGTAGTTATTTTAAGGGTTTCAATTTTAAACTATTAACAAAATTCTGATCTTCAAGTAAATAACTTAAGAAATCAAAGTATTAGTTTGAAGATTATGATTTTAAATTGTCTACATAATTCTGTTCTTTAAGTAATTAACTAAAAGAACAAAAGTGGTTAGATTATAGCTTTAATTTTAAACTATTAACAAAATGCAGATCTTCAAGTAAATAACTTATAGAACAAAAGAAGTTATTTTAAGGTTTTCAATATTAAACTATTAACAAAATTCTGATCTTCATGTAAATAACTTATAGAACAGAAGTAGTTAATTTAGAGTTTTTAATTTTAAACTATTAACAAAATGCAGATCTTCAAGTAAATAACTTAAAGAACTAAAGTATTAGTGTGAAGATTTCGATTTTAAATTGTCTACAAATTTCTGTTCTTTAAGTAAATAACATATAGAACAGAAGTAGTTAATTTAGAGTTTTTAATTTTAAACTATTAACAAAATGCAGATCTTCAAGTAAATAACTTATAGAACAAAAGTAGTTATTTTAGGGTTTTCAATTTTAAACTATTAGCAAAATTCTGATCTTCAAGTAAATAACTTAAAGAACTAAAGTATTAGTTAGAAGATTTTGATTTTACATTGCTACACAATTCTGTTCTTCAAGTAAATAACTTATAGAACAAAGGTAGTTATTTTAGGGTTTTCAATTTTAAACTATTAACAAAATTCTGATCTTCAAGTAAATAACTTAAGGAATCAAAGTATTAGTTTGAAGATTATGATTTTAAATTGTCTACATATTTCTGTTCTTTAAGTAATTAATTAAAAGAACAAAAGTAGTTAGATTATAGCTTTAATTTTAAACTATTAACAAAATGCAGATCTTCAAGTAAATAACTTATAGAACAAAAGAAGTTATTTTAAGGTTTTCAATTTTAAACTATTAACAAAATTCTGATCTTCATGTAAATAACTTATAGAACAGAAGTAGTTAATTTAGAGTTTTTAATTTTAAACTATTAACAAAATGCAGATCTTCAAGTAAATAACTTAAAGAACAAAAGTATTAGTGTGAAGATTTCGATTTTAAATTGTCTACAAATTTCTGTTCTTTAAGTAAATAACATATAGAACAGAAGTAGTTAATTTAGAGTTTTTAATTTTAAACTATTAACAAAATGCAGATCTTCAAGTAAATAACTTATAGAACAAAAGTAGTTATTTTAGGGTTTTTATTTTAAACTATTAGCAAAATTCTGATCTTCAAGTAAATAACTTAAAGAACTAAAGTATTAGTTAGAAGATTTTGATTTTACATTGCTACAAAATTCTGTTCTTCAAGTAAATAACTTATAGAACAAAAGTAGTTATTTTAGAGTTTTCAATTTTAAACTATTAACAGTATTCTGATCTTCAAGTAAATAACTTATAGAACAGAAGTAGTTAATTTAGAGTTTTTAATTTTAAACTATTAACAAAATGCAGATCTTCAAGTAAATAACTTATAGAACAAAAGTAGTTATTTTAGAGTTTTCAATTTTAAACTATTAACATCATTCTCATCTTCAAGTAAATAACTTATAGAACAGAAGTAGTTAATTTAGAGTTTTTAATGTTAAACTATTAACAAAATGCAAATCTTCAAGTAAATAACTTATAGAACAAAAGTAGGTATTTTAGGGTTTTCAATTTTAAACTATTAACAATATTCTGATCTTCAAGTAAATAACTTAAAGAACTAAAGTATTAGTTAGAAGATTTTGATTTTACATTGCTACACAATTCTGTTCTTCAAGTAAATAACTTATAGATCTAAGGTAGTTATTTTAGAGTTTTCAATTTTAAACTATTAACAATATTCTGATCTTCATGTAAATAACTTATAGAACAGAAGTAGTTAATTTAGAGTTTTTAATTTTAAACTATTAACAAAATGCAGATCTTCAAGTAAATAACTTATAGAACAAAAGTAGTTATTTTAAGGGTTTCAATTTTAAACTATTAACAAAATTCTGATCTTCAAGTAAATAACTTAAGGAATCAAAGTATTAGTTTGAAGATTATGATTTTAAATTGTCTACATAATTCTGTTCTTTAAGTAATTAACTAAAAGAACAAAAGTGGTTAGATTATAGCTTTAATTTTAAACTATTAACAAAATGCAGATCTTCAAGTAAATAACTTATAGAACAAAAGAAGTTATTTTAAGGTTTTCAATATTAAACTATTAACAAAATTCTGATCTTCATGTAAATAACTTATAGAACAGAAGTAGTTAATTTAGAGTTTTTAATTTTAAACTATTAACAAAATGCAGATCTTCAAGTAAATAACTTAAAGAACTAAAGTATTAGTGTGAAGATTTCGATTTTAAATTGTCTACAAATTTCTGTTCTTTAAGTAAATAACATATAGAACAGAAGTAGTTAATTTAGAGTTTTTAATTTTAAACTATTAACAAAATGCAGATCTTCAAGTAAATAACTTATAGAACAAAAGTAGTTATTTTAGGGTTTTCAATTTTAAACTATTAGCAAAATTCTGATCTTCAAGTAAATAACTTAAAGAACTAAAGTATTAGTTAGAAGATTTTGATTTTACATTGCTACACAATTCTGTTCTTCAAGTAAATAACTTATAGAACAAAGGTAGTTATTTTAGAGTTTTCAATTTTAAACTATTAACAAAATTCTGATCTTCATGTAAATAACTTATAGAACAGAAGTAGTTAATTTAGAGTTTATAATTTTAAGCTATTAACAACATTCTGATTTTCAAGTAAATAACTTATAGAACTAAAGTATTAGTTTGAAGATCTCGATTTTAATTTGTCTACAAATTTCTGTTCTTTAAGTAAAAAACTAAAAGAACAAAAGTAGTTAGTTTATAGCTTTAATTTGAAACTATTAACAAAATAGTGATTTTCCAATAAATAACTTATAGACCAGAAGTAGTTAACTTAGAGTTTTTAATTTTAAACTATTATCAAAATGCTGAATTTCAAGTAAATAACTTATAGAACAGAAGTAGTTAATTTAGAGTTTTTAATTTTAACTAATAACAAAATGCAGATCTTCAAGTAAATAACTTATAGAACAAAAGTAATTATTTTAGGGTTTTCAATTTTAAACTATTAACAATATTCTGATCTTCAAGTAAATAACTTATAGAACAGAAGTGGTTAATTTAGAGTTTTTAATTTTAAACTATTAACAAAATGCAGATCTTCAAGTAAATAACTTATAGAACAAAAATAGTTATTTTAGGGTTTTCAATTTTAAACTATTAACAAAATTCTGATCTTCAAGTAAATAACTTAAAGAACTAAAGTATTAGTTTGAAGATCTCGATTTTAAATTGTCTACAAATTTCTGTTCTTTAAGTAAATAACTAAAAGAACAAAAGTAGTTAGATTATAGCTTTAATTTTAAACTATTAACAAAATGCAGATCTTCAAGTAAATAACTTATAGAACAAAAGTAGTTATTTTAGGGTTTTCAATTTTAAACTATTAGCAAAATTCTAATCTTCAAGTAAATAACTTGAAGAACTAAAGTATTAGTTAGAAGATTTTGATTTTACATTGCTACAAAATTCTATTCTTCAAGTAAATAACTTGTAGAACAAAAGTAGTTATTTTAGAGTTTTCAATTTTAAACTATTAACAATATTTTGATCTTCATGTAAATAACTTATAGAACAGAAGTAGTTAATTTAGAGTTTTTAATTTTAAACTATTAACAAAATGCAGATCTTCAAGTAAATAACTTATAGAACAAAAGTAGTTATTTTAGGGTTTTCAATTTTAAACTATTAACAAAATTCTGATTTTCATGAAAATAACTTATAGAACAGAAGTAGTTAATTTAGAGTTTTTAATTTTAAACTATTAACAAAATGCAGATCTTCAAGTAAATAACTTATAGAACAAAAGTAGTTATTTTAGGGTTTTCAATTTTAAACTATTAACAAAATTCTGATCTTCATGTAAATAACTTATAGAACAGAAGTAGTTAATTTAGAGTTTTTAATTTTAAGCTATTAAAAAAATTCTGATCTTCAAGTAAATAACTTAAGGAACTAAAGTATTAGTTAGAAGATTTTGATTTCAAATTGCTACAAAATTCTGTTCTTCAAGTAAATAACTTATAGAACAAAAGTAGTTATTTTAGAGTTTTCAATTTTAAACTATTAACAACATTCTGATCTTCAAGTAAATAACTTATAGAACAGAAGTAGTTAATTTAGAGTTTTTCATTTTAAACTATTAACAAAATGCAGATCTTCAAGTAAATAACTTATAGAACAAAAATAGTTATTTTAGGGTTTTCAATTTTAAACTATTAACAAAATTCTGATCTTCAAGTAAATAACTTAAAGAACTAAAGTATTAGTTTGAAGATCTCGATTTTAAATTGTCTACAAATTACTGTTCTTTAAGTAAAGAACTAAAAGAACAAAAGTAGTTAGTTTATAGCTTTAATTTGAAACTATTAACAAAATAGTGATTTTCAAATAAATAACTTATAGAACAGAAGTAGTTAATTTAGAGTTTTTAATGTTAAACTATTAACAAAATGCAAATCTTCAAGTAAATAACTTATAGAACAAAAGTAGGTATTTTAGGGTTTTCAATTTTAAACTATTAACAAAATTCTGATCTTCAAGTAAATAACTTATAGAACAGAAGTAGTTAATTTAGAGTTTTTAATTTTAAACTATTAACAAAATGCAGATCTTCAAGTAAATAACTTATAGAACAAAAGTAGTTATTTTAGAGTTTTCAATTTTAAACTATTAACAACATTCTGATCTTCAAGTAAATAACTTATAGAACAGAAGTAGTTAATTTAGAGTTTTTCATTTTAAACTATTAACAAAATGCAGATCTTCAAGTAAATAACTTATAGAACAAAAGTAGTTATTTTAGAGTTTTCAATTTTACACTATTAACAACATTCTGATCTTCAAATAAATAACTTATAGAACAGAAGTAGTTAATTTAGAGTTTTTAATTTTAAGCTATTAACAAAATTCTGATCTTCAAGTAAATAACTTAAGGAACTAAAGTACAGGGTTGCCCATATTCGACGGACCCATGTTTTTTTTTTAAAAATCAAAGAAAAATATAAAAATTTGGCGGTTGGCAATCTTAATCATTTAATTTGTTCCAAGTAGATTTGTTTACATCAATTTTTGAATATGATATCTCTCAAATGGCCGCCTCTGGCGTTGATGGCGTATTGTGCCCTTTTTGCAGCATTTTCCATCGTTTTCGCCAACATTTCGGCCGGAATAGCGGCTATTTCTTCACGAATGTTGTCCTTGAGCTCTTCTACGGTCCTTGGCTTGTTAACGTAAACCTTTGACTTTAAATATCCCCACAAGAAGAAGTCAGGCGGCGTCAAATCGGGCGAACGCGGTGGCCAGTCCAAATCACCACTTTTCGATTCCAATCGACGAGGCTTATCCGCAGGCAACAATCTTTGCGTCAATTGAATTTTGTACGGGAACAAATGCAAATCAACGCGAATAATCTGTTGTAAAGTGGACCGAGCCATGCCCAACTGCTGAGAACGGCGTTTTTGGGATGTTCTTGGGGACCTCTCAACACTGGCTCGTACGGCAGCGATATTCTCGGCCGATCGCCTTGGTCGACTTTTATTTGGCCTCTTCGGATTAGAAAGAGCCTCACCAGTCGAAAATTTTTCGTATAAACGCTTAATGGTGTTCTTAGAAGGCGCACTTTTCACATTTTTTAATTTTTTAAAAGCACCCCGACTAGAAATTGTAGTTAGGCTTTCCGAAAGATCAATTCGGGCCGAATTAGGCATGCCTAACTTAGGCAAACCTAACTCTAACCACATCAGGGCCACATGAGGCAAAACGAAAAATGGCAAAATGTAATTAGGAAAGTGTTTGGCACTGCCTAACTTCGGCACACCTTTGGAATTCCTAATTTGGGCCTAATCACGGTAGCCAAAGTTTTACCGAAGTTCGGTATTCTAAACTCGGATTTCATTAGGAAAGTGTTTGGCACTGCCTAACTTCGGCACACCTTTGGAATTCCTAATTTGGGCCTAATCACGGTAGCCAAAGGTTTACCGAAGTTCGGTATTCTAAACTCGGACTTCATTAGGAAAGTGTTTGGCACTGCCTAACTTCGGCACACCTTTGGAATTCCTAATTTGGGCCTAATCACGGTAGCCAAAGGTTTACCGAAGTTCGGTATTCTAAACTCGGATTTCATTAGGAAAGTGTTTGGCACTGCCTAACTTCGGCACACCTTTGGAATTCCTAATTTGGGCCTAATCACGGTAGCCAAAGTTTTACCGAAGTTCGGTATTCTAAACTCGGATTTCATTAGGAAAGTGTTTGGCACTGCCTAACTTCGGCACACCTTTGGAATTCCTAATTTGGGCCTAATCACGGTAGCCAAAGGTTTACCGAAGTTCGGTATTCTAAACTCGGACTTCATTAGGAAAGTGTTTGGCACTGCCTAACTTCGGCACACCTTTGGAATTCCTAATTTGGGCCTAATCACGGTAGCCAAAGGTTTACCGAAGTTCGGTATTCTAAACTCGGACTTCATTAGGAAAGTGTTTGGCACTGCCTAACTTCGGCACACCTTTGGAATTCCTAATTTGGGCCTAATCACGGTAGCCATAGGTTTACCGAAGTTCGGTATTCTAAACTCGGACTTCATTAGGAAAGTGTTTGGCACTGCCTAACTTTGGCATACCTTTGGAATTCCTGACTACTATCTTGTGACAGTAACTAAGAGCTTGCCGAAGTGAAGAATGATAGCTCTAATCTATGGTTGCCAATTGATGCAAATAGAATACTTTATATCTTAATACATGTTTTTTTATTTCTAATAGATTTTAAAATTTTAATCTAGATTCAAATTCATTTTTACATTTAAAATAATTATTTCATTCGTCAATAGAAAAATAAATTATAAATAAAAAGTGCTAGTGTAGTGTCTGTGTTCTGAGAAATTTTTATATCTTCTCGTATTACATGAACTATTTTACAACAGTCGAGTCGTTCAGTTGTCCTATATCCATGTGACTTTATTGTTAGTTGCTAACGTCTTTATATCATAGTGAGCGGTTCTCTAGGTTATTATAAATAAAATTATATGAACAATAAATTATATTTGATACCTAATAATTTATTTGTTGTCAAAAATCAACAAAATGTCGGTTGGTTTAATTGAAGCAAAATATCGGTTAGTAACATTTTTAGAAAGTGATTTTTTCGTATTTTTTTCTGAAAATAAATTCCAAAACGAAAATTTTGAGAAAAAGCCGTCGCATTTATTCAATTTTTGAAAAAGTAAGTAAGTAAAATAATAAAAGGTATAAAAATAAATATAAACTTCATAACTAAGCAGCATGAATTATTTTGTAATAAATTTAATAAATATCTTTATATTTCAGGGATATTAATTAAAAGATTTTCAAAATCTGAAAATGATCCGTTGGGTGACAAAGCTGTCAACGATAGTATTTCATCGATACTCAATCATTGTGGTGATTGGAATAGTGGGCTAAATGATAGAAAAAACAAAAATATACAAAACAAGAATGACAGGAAAGAAATAATGCTAAAGCAGCGTTGACAATTTGCGTGCGTGTTCCACGAATTTACAAATTTTAATTTTCACCATTTGATAATTTTTAATTCGTGGCGAATATTTTTTTACTTAAAGGTAAAGTTATTAACATGTGAAATTATTGTAAAAATTATGTATGTTAGAAAAAAGGCGTTAAAACGCTTTTGTATTTACAGTGCGATAATCGATATCCACCCATTTCCCTACTTTTTACGAATTAATTTTAAGAAATTGGAGCTATTGTTGTATTATTGCTATATTTTTTAAGATAATTATTGTATTTGTATTTCTGCCAGGTTTTTAAAATAAATATTAAATCTAGCTCGTGCAATATAATATCGTATTTCTGTTTGTCCTAAAAAAAAAAAAAAAATTTTAGATTTAGATTTCGGTGGTCACCTGCAAGTTTGGTTTTCCAAACCACCGCCTAATTAGGAAAGCGAATTCGGGCCACATTAGGTTAAGGTTGTCACCTGCAAGTTTGGTTTTCCAAACCACTGCCTAGTTAGGAAGGCGAACTCGAGCCAGATTAGGTTGAGGTTGTCACCTGCAAGTTTGGTTTTCCAAACCACCGCCTAGTTAGGAAGCCTAATTAGGTAGGGACTCGCAACTGCGTTACGTTCGTAATACGGGCCTAATGCGGCTGCCTCACTTGGCCCGAGTTTGAAATTCGGCATGCCTAGTTCGGGCCTAATCACCACCTAACTACAATTTCTACTCGGGACGTTGAGTTTTCACAATTGACTTGTTCTGTTGAATGTAAATTTCAACTATTTCAGAGCGCTCGCGTGGCGTGTATTGTTCCATGGTAAAAATCTGCTTGGACTGACGCTTCAAACGCGGTATGTCATTAAGCGATCTGACATCTCTGTCAAAAGTTATGGCGTTGCCAGATGGGTCCGTCGAATATGGGCAACCCTGTATTAGTTAGAAGATTTTGATTTCAAATTGCTACAAAATTCTGTTCTTCAAGTAAATAACTTATAGAACAGAAGTAGTTAATTTAGAGTTTTTCATTTTAAACTATTAACAAAATGCAGATCTTCAAGTAAATAACTTATAGAACAAAAATAGTTATTTTAGGGTTTTCAATTTTAAACTATTAACAATATTCTGATCTTCAAGTAAATAACTTAAAGAACTAAAGTATTAGTTTGAAGATCTCGATTTTAAATTGTCTACAAATTTCTGTTCTTTAAGTAAATAACTAAAAGAACAAAAGTAGTTAGATTATAGCTTTAATTTTAAACTATTAACAAAATGCAGATCTTCAAGTAAATAACTTATAGAACAAAAGTAGTTATTTTAGGGTTTTCAATTTTAAACTATTAGCAAAATTCTAATCTTCAAGTAAATAACTTAAAGAACTAAAGTATTAGTTAGAAGATTTTGATTTTACATTGCTACAAAATTCTGTTCTTCAAGTAAATAACTTGTAGAACAAAATTAGTTATTTTAGAGTTTTCAATTTTAAACTATTAACAATATTTTGATCTTCATGTAAATAACTTATAGAACAGAAGTAGTTAATTTAGAGTTTTTAATTTTAAACTATTAACAAAATGCAAATCTTCAAGTAAATAACTTATAGAACAAAAGTAGTTATTTTAGAGTTTTCAATTTTAAACTATTAACATCATTCTCATCTTCAAGTAAATAACTTATAGAACAGAAGTAGTTAATTTAGAGTTTTTAATGTTAAACTATTAACAAAATGCAAATCTTCAAGTAAATAACTTATAGAACAAAAGTAGGTATTTTAGGGTTTTCAATTTTAAACAATTAACAATATTCTGATCTTCAAGTAAATAACTTATAGAACAGAAGTAGTTATTTTAGGGTTTTCAATTTTAAACTATTAACGAAATACTGATCTTCATGTAAATAACTTATAGAACAGAAGTAGTTAATTAGAGTTTTTAATTTTAAACTATTAACAAAATGCAGATCTTCCAGTAAATAACTTATAGAACAAAAGTAGTTATTTTAGGGTTTTCAATTTTAAACTATTAGCAAAATTCTGATCTTCAAGTAAATAACTTAAAGAACTAAAGTATTAGTTAGAAGATTTTGATTTTAAATTGCTACACAATTCTGTTCTTCAAGTAAATAACTTATAGAACAATAGTAGTTATTTTAGAGTTTTCAATTTTAAACTATTAACAATATTCTGATCTTCATGAAAATAACTTATAGAACAGAAGTAGTTAATTTAGAGTTTTTAATTTTAAACTATTAACAAAATGCAGATCTTCAAGTAAATAACTTATAGAACAAAAGTAGTTATTTTAGGGTTTTCAATTTTAAACTAGTAACAAAATTCTGATCTTCAAGTAAATAACTTAAGGAATCAAAGTATTAGTTTGAAGATTATGATTTTAAATTGTCTACATATTTCTGTTCTTTAAGTAATTAATTAAAAGAACAAAAGTAGTTAGATTATAGCTTTAATTTTAAACTATTAACAAAATGCAGATCTTCAAGTAAATAACTTATAGAACAAAAGAAGTTATTTTAAGGTTTTCAATTTTAAACTATTAACAAAATTCTGATCTTCATGTAAATAACTTATAGAACAGAAGTAGTTAATTTAGAGTTTTTAATTTTAAACTATTAACAAAATGCAGATCTTCAAGTAAATAACTTAAAGAACAAAAGTATTAGTGTGAAGATTTCGATTTTAAATTGTCTACAAATTTCTGTTCTTTAAGTAAATAACATATAGAACAGAAGTAGTTAATTTAGAGTTTTTAATTTTAAACTATTAAAAAAATGCAGATCTTCAAGTAAATAACTTATAGAACAAAAGTAGTTATTTTAGGGTTTTCAATTTTAAACTATTAGCAAAATTCTGATCTTCAAGTAAATAACTTAAAGAACTAAAGTATTAGTTAGAAGATTTTGATTTTACATTGCTACAAAATTCTGTTCTTCAAGTAAATAACTTATAGAACAAAAGTAGTTATTTTAGAGTTTTCAATTTTAAACTATTAACATCATTCTCATCTTCAAGTAAATAACTTATAGAACAGAAGTAGTTAATTTAGAGTTTTTAATGTTAAACTATTAACAAAATGCAAATCTTCAAGTAAATAACTTATAGAACAAAAGTAGGTATTTTAGGGTTTTCAATTTTAAACAATTAACAATATTCTGATCTTCAAGTAAATAACTTATAGAACAGAAGTAGTTATTTTAGGGTTTTCAATTTTAAACTATTAACGAAATACTGATCTTCATGTAAATAACTTATAGAACAGAAGTAGTTAATTAGAGTTTTTAATTTTAAACTATTAACAAAATGCAGATCTTCCAGTAAATAACTTATAGAACAAAAGTAGTTATTTTAGGGTTTTCAATTTTAAACTATTAGCAAAATTCTGATCTTCAAGTAAATAACTTAAAGAACTAAAGTATTAGTTAGAAGATTTTGATTTTAAATTGCTACACAATTCTGTTCTTCAAGTAAATAACTTATAGAACAAAAGTAGTTATTTTAGAGTTTTCAATTTTAAACTATTAACAATATTCTGATCTTCATGTAAATAACTTATAGAACAGAAGTAGTTAATTTAGAGTTTTTAATTTTAAACTATTAACAAAATGCAGATCTTCAAGTAAATAACTTATAGAACAAAAGTAGTTATTTTAGGGTTTTCAATTTTAAACTATTAACAAAATTCTGATCTTCAAGTAAATAACTTAAGGAATCAAAGTATTAGTTTGAAGATTATGATTTTAAATTGTCTACATATTTCTGTTCTTTAAGTAATTAATTAAAAGAACAAAAGTAGTTAGATTATAGCTTTAATTTTAAACTATTAACAAAATGCAGATCTTCAAGTAAATAACTTATAGAACAAAAGAAGTTATTTTAAGGTTTTCAATTTTAAACTATTAACAAAATTCTGATCTTCATGTAAATAACTTATAGAACAGAAGTAGTTAATTTAGAGTTTTTAATTTTAAACTATTAACAAAATGCAGATCTTCAAGTAAATAACTTAAAGAACAAAAGTATTAGTGTGAAGATTTCGATTTTAAATTGTCTACAAATTTCTGTTCTTTAAGTAAATAACATATAGAACAGAAGTAGTTAATTTAGAGTTTTTAATTTTAAACTATTAACAAAATGCAGATCTTCAAGTAAATAACTTATAGAACAAAAGTAGTTATTTTAGGGTTTTCAATTTTAAACTATTAGCAAAATTCTGATCTTCAAGTAAATAACTTAAAGAACTAAAGTATTAGTTAGAAGATTTTGATTTTACATTGCTACAAAATTCTGTTCTTCAAGTAAATAACTGATAGAACAAAAGTAGTTATTTTAGAGTTTTCAATTTTAAACTATTAACAGTATTCTGATCTTCAAGTAAATAACTTATAGAACAGAAGTAGTTAATTTAGAGTTTTTAATTTTAAACTATTAACAAAATGCAGATCTTCAAGTAAATAACTTATAGAACAAAAGTAGTTATTTTAGAGTTTTCAATTTTAAACTATTAACATCATTCTCATCTTCAAGTAAATAACTTATAGAACAGAAGTAGTTAATTTAGAGTTTTTAATGTTAAACTATTAACAAAATGCAAATCTTCAAGTAAATAACTTATAGAACAAAAGTAGGTATTTTAGGGTTTTCAATTTTAAACAATTAACAATATTCTGATCTTCAAGTAAATAACTTATAGAACAGAAGTAGTTATTTTAGGGTTTTCAATTTTAAACTATTAACGAAATACTGATCTTCATGTAAATAACTTATAGAACAGAAGTAGTTAATTAGAGTTTTTAATTTTAAACTATTAACAAAATGCAGATCTTCCAGTAAATAACTTATAGAACAAAAGTAGTTATTTTAGGGTTTTCAATTTTAAACTATTAGCAAAATTCTGATCTTCAAGTAAATAACTTAAAGAACTAAAGTATTAGTTAGAAGATTTTGATTTTAAATTGCTACACAATTCTGTTCTTCAAGTAAATAACTTATAGAACAAAAGTAGTTATTTTAGAGTTTTCAATTTTAAACTATTAACAATATTCTGATCTTCATGTAAATAACTTATAGAACAGAAGTAGTTAATTTAGAGTTTTTAATTTTAAACTATTAACAAAATGCAGATCTTCAAGTAAATAACTTATAGAACAAAAGTAGTTATTTTAGGGTTTTCAATTTTAAACTATTAACAAAATTCTGATCTTCAAGTAAATAACTTAAGGAATCAAAGTATTAGTTTGAAGATTATGATTTTAAATTGTCTACATATTTCTGTTCTTTAAGTAATTAATTAAAAGAACAAAAGTAGTTAGATTATAGCTTTAATTTTAAACTATTAACAAAATGCAGATCTTCAAGTAAATAACTTATAGAACAAAAGAAGTTATTTTAAGGTTTTCAATTTTAAACTATTAACAAAATTCTGATCTTCATGTAAATAACTTATAGAACAGAAGTAGTTAATTTAGAGTTTTTAATTTTAAACTATTAACAAAATGCAGATCTTCAAGTAAATAACTTAAAGAACAAAAGTATTAGTGTGAAGATTTCGATTTTAAATTGTCTACAAATTTCTGTTCTTTAAGTAAATAACATATAGAACAGAAGTAGTTAATTTAGAGTTTTTAATTTTAAACTATTAACAAAATGCAGATCTTCAAGTAAATAACTTATAGAACAAAAGTAGTTATTTTAGGGTTTTCAATTTTAAACTATTAGCAAAATTCTGATCTTCAAGTAAATAACTTAAAGAACTAAAGTATTAGTTAGAAGATTTTGATTTTACATTGCTACAAAATTCTGTTCTTCAAGTAAATAACTTATAGAACAAAAGTAGTTATTTTAGAGTTTTCAATTTTAAACTATTAACAGTATTCTGATCTTCAAGTAAATAACTTATAGAACAGAAGTAGTTAATTTAGAGTTTTTAATTTTAAACTATTAACAAAATGCAGATCTTCAAGTAAATAACTTATAGAACAAAAGTAGTTATTTTAGAGTTTTCAATTTTAAACTATTAACATCATTCTCATCTTCAAGTAAATAACTTATAGAACAGAAGTAGTTAATTTAGAGTTTTTAATGTTAAACTATTAACAAAATGCAAATCTTCAAGTAAATAACTTATTGAACAAAAGTAGGTATTTTAGGGTTTTCAATTTTAAACTATTAACAATATTCTGATCTTCAAGTAAATAACTTAAAGAACTAAAGTATTAGTTAGAAGATTTTGATTTTACATTGCTACACAATTCTGTTCTTCAAGTAAATAACTTATAGAACTAAGGTAGTTATTTTAGAGTTTTCAATTTTAAACTATTAACAATATTCTGATCTTCATGTAAATAACTTATAGAACAGAAGTAGTTAATTTAGAGTTTTTAATTTTAAATTATTAACAAAATGCAGATCTTCAAGTAAATAACTTATAGAACAAAAGTAGTTATTTTAAGGGTTTCAATTTTAAACTATTAACAAAATTCTGATCTTCAAGTAAATAACTTAAGGAATCAAAGTATTAGTTTGAAGATTATGATTTTAAATTGTCTACATAATTCTGTTCTTTAAGTAATTAACTAAAAGAACAAAAGTGGTTAGATTATAGCTTTAATTTTAAACTATTAACAAAATGCAGATCTTCAAGTAAATAACTTATAGAACAAAAGAAGTTATTTTAAGGTTTTCAATATTAAACTATTAACAAAATTCTGATCTTCATGTAAATAACTTATAGAACAGAAGTAGTTAATTTAGAGTTTTTAATTTTAAACTATTAACAAAATGCAGATCTTCAAGTAAATAACTTAAAGAACTAAAGTATTAGTGTGAAGATTTCGATTTTAAATTGTCTACAAATTTCTGTTCTTTAAGTAAATAACATATAGAACAGAAGTAGTTAATTTAGAGTTTTTAATTTTAAACTATTAACAAAATGCAGATCTTCAAGTAAATAACTTATAGAACAAAAGTAGTTATTTTAGGGTTTTCAATTTTAAACTATTAGCAAAATTCTGATCTTCAAGTAAATAACTTAAAGAACTAAAGTATTAGTTAGAAGATTTTGATTTTACATTGCTACACAATTCTGTTCTTCAAGTAAATAACTTATAGAACAAAGGTAGTTATTTTAGAGTTTTCAATTTTAAACTATTAACAAAATTCTGATCTTCATGTAAATAACTTATAGAACAGAAGTAGTTAATTTAGAGTTTTTAATTTTAAGCTATTAACAACATTCTGATTTTCAAGTAAATAACTTATAGAACTAAAGTATTAGTTTGAAGATCTCGATTTTAATTTGTCTACAAATTTCTGTTCTTTAAGTAAAAAACTAAAAGAACAAAAGTAGTTAGTTTATAGCTTTAATTTGAAACTATTAACAAAATAGTGATTTTCAAATAAATAACTTATAGACCAGAAGTAGTTAACTTAGAGTTTTTAATTTTAAACTATTATCAAAATGCTGAATTTCAAGTAAATAACTTATAGAACAGAAGTAGTTAATTTAGAGTTTTTAATTTTAACTAATAACAAAATGCAGATCTTCAAGTAAATAACTTATAGAACAAAAGTAATTATTTTAGGGTTTTCAATTTTAAACTATTAACAATATTCTGATCTTCAAGTAAATCACTTATAGAACAGAAGTGGTTAATTTAGAGTTTTTAATTTTAAACTAATAACAAAATGCAGATCTTCAAGTAAATAACTTATAGAACAAAAGTAATTATTTTAGGGTTTTCAATTTTAAACTATTAGCAAAATTCTAATCTTCAAGTAAATAACTTAAAGAACTAAAGTATTAGTTAGAAGATTTTGATTTTACATTGCTACAAAATTCTGTTCTTCAAGTAAATAACTTATAAAACAAAAGTAGTTATTTTAGAGTTTTTAATTTTAAACTATTAACAAAATGCAGATCTTCTAGTAAATAACTTATAGAACAAAAATAGTTATTTTAGGGTTTTCAATTTTAAACTATTAACAAAATACTGATCATCATGAAATTAACTTATAGAACAGAAGTAGTTAATTTAGAGTTTTTAATTTTATACTATTAACAAAATGCAGATCTTCAAGTAAATAACTTATAGACAAAAGTAGTTATTTTAGGGTTTTCAATTTTAAACTGTTAACAAAATTCTGATCTTCAAGTAAATAACTTAAGGAACTAAAGTATTAGTTAGAAGATTTTGATTTTAAATTGCTACAAAATTCTGTTCTACAAGTAAATAACTTATAGAATAAAAGTAGTTATTTTATAGTTTTCAATTATAAACTATTAACAATATTCTGATCTTCAAGTAAATAACTTATAGAACAGAAGTAGTTAATTTAGAGTTTTTAATTTTAAACTATTAACAAAATGCAGATCTTCAAGTAAATAACTTATAGAACAAAAATAGTTATTTTAGGGTTTTCAATTTTAAACTATTAACAAAATTCTGATCTTCAAGTAAATAACTTAAAAAACTAAAGTATTAGTTTGAAGATCTCAATTTTAAATTGTCTACAAATTTCTGTTCTTTAAGTAAAAAACTAAAAGAACAAAAGTAGTTAGTTTATAGCTTTAATTTGAAACTATTAACAAAATACTCATTTTCAAATAAATAACTTATAGACCAGAAGTAGTTAACTTAGAGTTTTTAATTTTAAACTATTAACAAAATGCTGATCTTCAAGTAAATAACTTATAGAACAGAAGTAGTTAATTTAGAGTTTTTAATTTTAAACTAATAACAAAATGCAGATCTGCAAGTAAATAACTTATAGAACACAAGTAATTATTTTAGGGTTTTCAATTTTAAACTATTAACAAAATTCTGATCTTCAAGTAAATAACTTATAGAACAGAAGTAGTTAATTTAGAGTTTTTAATTTTAAACTATTACCAAAATCTAGATCTTCAAGTAAATAACTTATAGAACAAACGTAGTTATTTTAGTATTTTCAATTTTGAACTATTAACAAAATTCTGATCTTCAAGTAAATAACTTAAAGAACTAAAGTATTAGTTTGAAGATTTTGATTTTAAATTGTCTACATATTTCTGTTCTTTAAGTAATTAACTAAAAGAACAAAAGTAGTTAGATTATAGCTTTAATTTTAAACTATTAACAAAATGCAGATCTTCAAGTAAATAACTTATAGAACAAAAGAAGTTATTTTAGGGTTGTCAATTTTAAACTATTAACAAAATGCACATCTTCAGGTAAATAACTTAAAGAACTAAAGTATTAGTGTGAAGATTTCGATTTTAAATTGTCTACAAATTTCTGTTCTTTAAGTAAATAACATATAGAACAGAAGTAGTTAATTTAGAGTTTTTAATTTTAAACTATTAACAAAATGCAGATCTTCAAGTAAATAACTTATAGAACAAAAGTAGTTATTTTAGGGTTTTCAATTTTAAACTATTAGCAAAATTCTGATCTTCAAGTAAATAACTTAAAGAACTAAAGTATTAGTTAGAAGATTTTGATTTTACATTGCTACAAAATTCTGTTCTTCAAGTAAATAACTTATAGAACAAAAGTAGTTATTTTAGAGTTTTCAATTTTAAACTATTAACAGTATTCTGATCTTCAAGTAAATAACTTATAGAACAGAAGTAGTTAATTTAGAGTTTATAATTTTAAACTTTAACAAAATGCAGATCTTCAAGTAAATAACTTATAGAACAAAAGTAGTTATTTTAGGGTTTTCAATTTTAAACTATTAACAAAATTCTGATCTTCATGTAAATAACTTATAGAACAGAAGTAGTTAATTATAGTTTTTAATTTTAAACTATTAACAAAATGCAGATCTTCAAGTAAATAACTTATAGAACAAAAGTAGTTATTTTAGGGTTTTCAATTTTAAACTATTAACAAAATTCTTATCTTCATGTAAATAACTTATAGAACAGAAGTAGTTAATTTAGAGTTTTTAATTTTAAGCTATTAACAAAATTCTGATCTTCAAGTAAATAACTTAAGGAACTAAAGTATTAGTTAGAAGATTTTGATTTTAAATTGCTACAAAATTCTGTTCTTCAAGTAAATAACTTATAGAACAAAAGTAGTTATTTTAGAGTTTTCAATTTTAAACTATTAACAACATTCTGATCTTCAAGTAAATAACTTATAGAACAGAAGTAGGTAATTTAGAGTTTTTAATTTTAAACTATTAACAAAATGCAGATCTTCAAGTAAATAACTTAAAGAACTAAAGTATTAGTTTGAAGATCTCGATTTTAATTTGTCTACAAATTTCTGTTCTTTAAATAAAAAACTAAAAGAACAAAAGTAGTTAGTTTATAGCTTTAATTTGAAACTATTAACAAAATAGTGATTTTCAAATAAATAACTTATAGACCAGAAGTAGTTAACTTAGAGTTTTTAATTTTAAACTATTATCAAAATGCTGAATTTCAAGTAAATAACTTATAGAACAGAAGTGGTTAATTTAGAGTATTTAATTTTAAACTATTAACAAAATGCAGATCTTCAAGTAAATAACTTATAGAACAAAAATAGTTATTTTAGGGTTTTCAATTTTAAACTATTAGCAAAATTCTAATCTTCAAGTAAATAACTTAAAGAACTAAAGTATTAGTTTGAAGATTTTGATTTTAAATTGTCTACATATTTCTGTTCTTTAAGTAATTAACTAAAAGAACAAAAGTAGTTAGATTATAGCTTTAATTTTAAACTATTAACAAAATGCAGATCTTCAAGTAAATAACTTATAGAACAAAAGAAGTTATTTTAGGGTTGTCAATTTTAAACTATTAACAAAATGCACATCTTCAAGTAAATAACTTAAAGAACTAAAGTATTAGTGTGAAGATTTCGATTTTAAATTGTCTACAAATTTCTGTTCTTTAAGTAAATAACATATAGAACAGAAGTAGTTAATTTAGAGTTTTTAATTTTAAACTATTAACAAAATGCAGATCTTCAAGTAAATAACTTATAGAACAAAAGTAGTTATTTTAGGGTTTTCAATTTTAAACTATTAGCAAAATTCTGATCTTCAAGTAAATAACTTAAAGAACTAAAGTATTAGTTAGAAGATTTTGATTTTACTTTGCTACAAAATTCTGTTCTTCAAGTAAATAACTTATAGAACAAAAGTAGTTATTTTAGAGTTTTCAATTTTAAACTATTAACAGTATTCTGATCTTCAAGTAAATAACTTATAGAACAGAAGTAGTTAATTCAGAGTTTATAATTTTAAACTTTAACAAAATGCAGATCTTCAAGTAAATAACTTATAGAACAAAAGTAGTTACTATAGGGTTTTCAATTTTAAACTATTAACAAAATTCTGATCTTCATGTAAATAACTTATAGAACAGAAGTAGTTAATTTAGAGTTTTTAATTTTAAACTATTAACAAAATGCAGATCTTCAAGTAAATAACTTATAGAACAAAAGTAGTTATTTTAGGGTTTTCAATTTTAAACTATTAACAAAATTCTTATCTTCATGTAAATAACTTATAGAACAGAAGTAGTTAATTTAGAGTTTTTAATTTTAAGCTATTAACAAAATTCTGATCTTCAAGTAAATAACTTAAGGAACTAAAGTATTAGTTAGAAGATTTTGATTTTAAATTGCTACAAAATTCTGTTCTTCAAGTAAATAACTTATAGAACAAAAGTAGGTATTTTAGAGTTTTCAATTTTAAACTATTAACAACATTCTGATCTTCAAGTAAATAACTTATAGAACAGAAGTAGGTAATTTAGAGTTTTTAATTTTAAACTATTAACAAAATGCAGATCTTCAAGTAAATAACTTAAAGAACTAAAGTATTAGTTTGAAGATCTCGATTTTAATTTGTCTACAAATTTCTGTTCTTTAAGTAAAAAACTAAAAGAACAAAAGTAGTTAGTTTATAGCTTTAATTTGAAACTATTAACAAAATAGTGATTTTCAAATAAATAACTTATAGACCAGAAGTAGTTAACTTGGAGTTTTTAATTTTAAACTATTATCAAAATGCTGAATTTCAAGTAAATAACTTATAGAACAGAAGTAGTTAATTTAGAGTTTTTAATTTTAAACTAATAACAAAATGCAGATCTTCAAGTAAATAACTTATAGAACAAAAGTAATTATTTTAGGGTTTTCAATTTTAAACTATTAACAATATTCTGATCTTCAAGTAAATAACTTATAGAACAGAAGTGGTTAATTTAGAGTTTTTAATTTTAAACTATTAACAAAATGCAGATCTTCAAGTAAATAACTTATAGAACAAAAATAGTTATTTTAGGGTTTTCAATTTTAAACTATTAGCAAAATTCTAATCTTCAAGTAAATAACTTAAAGAAGTAAAGTATTAGTTAGAAGATTTTGATTTTACATTGCTACAAAATTCTGTTCTTCAAGTAAATAACTTATAAAACAAAAGTAGTTATTTTAGGGTTTTCAATTTTAAACTATTAACAAAATTCTGATCTTCATGTAAATAACTTATAGAACAGAAGTAGTTAATTTAGAGTTTTTAATTTTAAACTATTAACAAAATGCAGATCTTCAAGTAAATAACTTATAGAACAAAAATAGTTATTTTAGGGTTTTCAATTTTAAACTATTAACAAAATTCTGATCTTCATGTAAATAACTTATAGAACAGAAGTAGTTAATTTAGTGTTTTTAATTTTAAGCTATTAACAAAATTCTGATCTTCAAGTAAATAACTTAAGGAACTAAAGTATTAGTTAGAAGATTTTGATTTTAAATTGCTACAAAATTCTGTTCTTCAAGTAAATAACTTATAGAACAAAAGTAGTTATTTTAGAGTTTTCAATTTTAAACTATTAACAACATTCTGATTTCAAGTAAATAACTTATAGAACAGAAGTAGTTAATTTAGAGTTTTTAATTTTAAACTATTAACAAAATGCAGATCTTCAAGTAAATAACTTAAAGAACTAAAGTATTAGTTTGAAGATCTCGATTTTAATTTGTCTACAAATTTCTGTTCTTTAAATAAAAAACTAAAAGAACAAAAGTAGTTAGTTTATAGCTTTAATTTGAAACTATTAACAAAATAGTGATTTTCAAATAAATAACTTATAGACCAGAAGTAGTTCCCAAGCAACACCAACGTCGGTTTTATACCTGTATAGCATTGAAGTATAACGAATAGGTACATATATTTTCATACCTGAAAATTAAGTATCAAAAAGGTACTTAAACGGCACATAATTTTTCATTCATATTTGCACTGTACTCTTTAAGTATCGTTTCAATACATATATTTTCATACCGTTATTGTAAAGCCAATTGATGTATCAGATATGTATTGAAATATTACTAACTAAAATATATTTGAACAAATGGTACAGTTTAGGTGCAGTTTTAACATTAACGTTTTGGTGCTATAATTGCAGTATCTAATATGTACATCTATATTATGAATTGGAAGTTACGATTTTTACATTGCCGGTTTGATATCTATAAAGTGCAGTTTAAATAGTAATGTTTTGGTAGTTACAATTTTAGTATCTAATATGTAAAGAAGCATTAATACTTCCAAGTTATGATTTTTACTTAACTGTTTTGATACCATTCATAATGGTTAAATATATTTAACATAATATTTTACCCTAACTCATTTAAAAGGTACATCATATTATATTATTTAAATATCTATTTATATATATTGCAATTTTGTGTTTTGTTTCTGTGTTTGAATAAAGAATTACTTTAGAAATATTTTAAATTATTTATTATTTTTATTTTAAAATTTTTCATTTTGATAAAATCAAGTATTTTATTAGTTACGTGGTATAGCCCAGCTCAACGGAATATTAAAACGTCTTTTAAATTAAAATAAAGTGTTACTATATTTTATAAAATTTAAAATATCCGTTAGATCATAATAACTATCCCTGAAAATGTATCGAATATTTATTGAAACTTGGGCAACTACAATTTATTTGAATATATGGTACCGTTAAGGTGTAGTTTTAACCGTACCGTTTAGGTGCAATTTTAACCGTACCGTTTAGGTGCAGTTTTAACCTTACCCTTTCGGTACTATAAAAGGCCGTTCACACTATAAAATTTCGTTTAAAATTTTGCTTAAAATTTTCGTTAAAATTTCTGTAAAATTCCTTAAAATTTATGGATTTGTAGATTTGTGTTTACACCTTAAAATTAACCTTAAAATTAACCTTAAAATTATAACCTAGAAAATCTGCCAATGAAGCTATTGAAATACGGCAAAAATTTACTGATTACTTCAATGGAATTGGATTTGTTCCGTGGCAGTGGGAAGCAATAAAAAAATTTAATTTTTAGATTTTTAACTTTTATTTTTAATTTTTAATTTTTAATTTTTAACTTTCTTTTCTTACTTTTATTTTCTTTGACGATGGGATCGATTAATTGCCTTGAACTGTAGGTAGGCTGACTCTCATTCGACACATCATCTTGTGTTTCATTATTTTGACTCTGCATAAACTACCAACGTAGATACTGACAACCTGATATCACAAAACACACCATAAAACTCACTATATTTTACGTAAAATTTTAAGGAAATAGGTACCGCCCTATTCCTTAAAATTCGTTAAAATTTCTCTTAAAATGGTTTTTAAGGAAAATTTTAACAAAAATTTTAAGGTGTAAACAGTGAAATTTTTTTTTATAAAAATTTTAAGCAAAATTTTAAGCGAAATTTTATAGTGTGAACGGCCTTTAATTGCAGTATCTAATATGAACAGCTATATTATGAATTGGAAGTTACGATTTTTACATTGCCGGTTTGATATCGATAATGTGCAGTTTAAATAGTAATGTTTTGGTAGTTTCAATTTCAGTATCTAATATGTAAAGAAGCATTATTACTTTCAAGTTATGATTTTTATTTAACTGTTTTGATACCGTTCATTATTGTTAAATATATTTAACATAATATTTTACCTTAACTCATTTAAATGGTACATAATATTATTATGTTAAATATCAATCTACTATATATTGATATATATTGAAATTTTGTGTTTTGTTTCTATGTTTGAAAGATTTACAGATATTTTAAATTCATTGTTATTTTTATTTTAAAATTTTTCATTTTGATAAAATCAAGTATTTTATGTGTCACGTGGTAGCCCCGCTCAACCGATTATTAGACGTTTTTAAAATTAAAATAAATATATATTTAGTAAAACTTAAAACATCCGTTAGACCATCATAGTAACTAACACCGAAAATGTATCGAATATTTATTGAAACTTGGGTAACTACAATATATTTGAATATATTGTACCGTTTAGGTGCAGTTTTAATCATAGTACCGTTTTGTTACTGTAATAATAATTGCATTACCACCTTGTTATAAAATGTTTTTGTTTTGTTTTCGTGTTTGAAAGAATAATTAATTTGCCAATGTTTTAAAGTAACTATTTTTTTATTTTAAAATTTTTCATTTTGATAAAGTTATTTATTTGTCACGTGGTAGCTCAGTTAAACGGATTATTAAATGTTTTTTAATTTAAAATAAATTGTTAATAATATTCAAAAGTCAGTCCTCACATAACAATTCTCTAAAGCTGTTGGACCAGATTCCCAGAAGTGTTCGAGAATATCGACTTTGAAATATTCCGCAAAAATTATGAAGATTGAAATTAAACTACAAAACACAATTACAATAGTCTCCTGGCCGAGTGGGGTAGCGAGCGAGTCTCGTAAACGGAAGGTCTTCGGTTCGCTTCCCACCTTAGACAAATTTTTGTTTTCTTTAATTTATTTTAATTTTCTCCAATACGTATACCACGTCATTTATGTTAAAATTGATATAAAATATACTTATGCAAACAGTGCCTAAGTACCTAAAATTTCTATTACTTCTTTGTTTATCTTATTTAATAAATTTTTATTTTGTCGCGACAAAATACTCCGACAAGAATTTATTCTTTAAAAATTTACCGTTTTAGAAAGCACCTGATTTAATCTTATTTTTGTGTTATCTAATTTCTATTGTCATATTGAATTTCATCTCTAAAAATTTACTTCAAAAACCCGAAAAACTTCCCTATTTGCTGAAATTGTTTAATAATTAACTTTTCACTAAATCATGACTACCTACTCGGTACGAGTAGTTTCTTATTGTTTTATCTATAATATTCTCAAAATTTTTCATTGCCATGAATACTAGACTATAATTCTATAACTTGATTCGCACTTGAAAAATAGAAAGAAATAATGTAATTTAAATTTAATTGCGTTTATGTACTGTTATACAAAAATAAAGACTCATTCAGGTAGGGATTCTTAGGATTACCTAATAAGAATAGTAGGTAAGTAAATTTCAAGTAAAATTAAGTAAGTAAGTAAGATACAGGAAGACCGTGAACTGACAAATAATATTTTGAAGACAAATTTTAACATTCAATTTAACGTTATTATTTTTTTTATTTGCTTATTTATTGGTAGTCGGCATTCAACATAGTAGAGTAACCAAGTAAAAAGTAATAAATTTTATTTTAAATGAAAGAGGCTTATATCTTACTACTTACTTTGTCCTTTGTCGGTTTGTAATAATAATATACCATATTTTTATAAAATCCAAAGAGTACCTAGAAAACATTAAGAGCCGTTTTACATTATCATAAAATTTGTAGCAAATCTATGACAAAAAATTGGATGCAATTTTACACGAGTGTCATACAAGTAAATTTGTTCGCAAATTTGCATCCTAAATTTGATACCAAATATTTAGGACCTGTTCTATTCTCCGTCCAAAATGTGACTGTAAATCGGCGAAGAAAGCAATTTCTGGTACGTTGACGGCAAGCTTGACGTTTCGTGAAAAAACTTCGTGAAAAAATAGGATTCCGACTTTTGGCGGTGTACAGTGTAATGAGAAATGTAAATAAATAAGTTTAAAAAAGCACCTTTAGAATTCTCATTCAAATAACTAAATTTCTATCATAATAAGTTTAATTTTATAAGATTGTTAATTCAAGAAATTAAACATAATATGAAATTATATTATATAAATATATTCCACCGCATAAATTAAATAATATATTATTATTGGTAAATAAATATTAACAACGAGAAAATTAATTTTTTTTAACTCTCTGTTTGCAAAAAAATGATTCACACCACGCTAAAAGCAACACGGTAAATTCCGACTGATTCCGATTTTATACGAAACGCACTAACTTGTTTAAAAATTGCTAAAGGAAATATTACAAGTGTAAAACAAGTAATTTTTGTATCAAAAATAGGACAAAATTTTTGACGCAAATATGTATGACATTTACTTTAAATTTTATACAATAATTGCTACCAAATTTGTGACAAAATTTAACTGCAAATTTATTATAATGTAAAACGGCTCTAAGTAACATCTGGACGTTTGTTAATTTTAAAATTTTGTGACAATAGTTTGTTTTCCTGTTCAGAAGTTCTCTGTGATAATATTTTTTTAATCAAATATTTCGGTTTTAAAGTAAACCTACAATTTAAAAAAAATGTCCTAAAGAAAACACCTCACAAACATAGTTTATTAATAATAATATTATAATCGTAGATTTATTAATTTTTTAAAAGAATCAAACAACTGTTTTTCGATTTGATATTATTTTGCCAAAAAGTTTTGAAAAGTTTCAAGTAAGAATTAAAATGTCAGGTAATTTTTAAGGGATGAAACCCAGGAAATAACGGAATTTTTAAATAAAAATTTTCAATTTGTTAATTTTGCAGTAATAATATTTTAGACATTAGAGTGTTAATTTGATCTATTTTACGTGTTTACTAATTGTATATAAAATACACGTGGTTTTAAATTATTTTATATATTTTTTTTAATAAATTGCATTGCTTGAAAAAAATATGATACACGTGTTTCTCGCTTTTCTGCCACTTTCATATTTTTTAACATAATTTATAATAATAATAATTGAACTAAAACATTTTTAAAATTGATTAATATAGTTATTATGGAAAAATTGAAATTGACCGTTAAACAATCTAAATTCTTTGTACACCCTAGGTAGGTGTGAGCCTTAAGCGGTATGCTTTCAGATGAAACAGCACATGCAGCATGGGTTCGAATCTTGGAGAGGACCATTCAGAAAAAAAAATGTAAGTACGTATTTGGTGAATAATAATTAATGTTAATTTTCAGTTATTTCAGGAATGGATTCTCCAGGAATAAGCAAATTATGATTAAATAAATATAATATATGTAATTGTAACATCTGAATTAATAAAAAACAACTATTACCTTAGTTAACGAATTTCTAAATAATTACAGAAATTAAATTTTTTTATTATTATTAAACATTTTTTAATCAATATCAGTGCCGATTAGGCGCGTAAATTTTATTAATATTAATATTTTATTAATAATATAAATAATATTCCGTTCATAAAAAATCAACACATAATATGTGTAAAAACGATACACCAATTCAGTAACGGCATAATAGGCAAATCAATACCGTACCGTTACGTAAATACCTGTACCGTTTATCTACATAATTGATACCGCAAAACAGTAACGGCAAAATGGGCACATCGATGCCGTATCGATACGAAAATACCTATACCGTTTATGTACATAAATGATATCTCAAAACAGTAACGGCAAAATGAGAAAATCAACACCAAACAGTTACGAAAATACCTGTACCGTTTATGTACATAATTGATACCTCAAAACAGTAACGGAAAAATGGGCACATCGATACCATACCGTTATGTAAATATTGGTACCCTATATGTACATTTTTGACGGCTTTGTGCTGCTTGGGTTAACTTAGAGTTTTTAATTTTAAACTATTATCAAAATGCTGAATTTCAAGTAAATAACTTATAGAACAGAAGTAGTTAATTTAGAGTTTTTAATTTTAAACTAATAACAAAATGCAGATCTTCAAGTAAATAACTTATAGAACAAAAATAGTTATTTTAGGGTTTTCAATTTTAAACTATTAGCAAAATTCTAATCTTCAAGTAAATAACTTAAAGAACTAAAGTATTAGTTAGAAGATTTTGATTTTACATTGCTACAAAATTCTGTTCTACAAGTAAATAACTTATAGAACAAAAGTAGTTATTTTAGAGTTTTCAATTTTAAACTATTAACAATATTCTGATCTTCAAGTAAATAACTTATAGAACAGAAGTAGTTAATTTAGAGTTTTTAATTTTAAACTATTAACAAAATGCAGATCTTCAAGTAAATAACTTATAGAACAAAAATAGTTATTTTAGGGTTTTCAATTTTAAACTATTAACAAAATTCTGATCTTCAAGTAAATAACTTATAGAACAGAAGTAGTTAATTTAGAGTTTTTAATTTTAAACTATTAACAAAATGCAGATCTTCAAGTAAATAACTTATAGAACAAAAGAAGTTATTTTAGGGTTGTCAATTTTAAACTATTAACAAAATGCACATCTTCAAGTAAATAACTTAAAGAACTAAAGTATTAGTGTGAAGATTTCGATTTTAAATTGTCTACAAATTTATGTTCTTTAAGTAAATAACATATAGAACAGAAGTAGTTAATTTAGAGTTTTTAATTTTAAACTATTAACAAAATGCAGATCTTCAAGTAAATAACTTATAGAACAAAAGTAGTTATTTTAGGGTTTTCAATTTTAAACTATTAGCAAAATTCTGATCTTCAAGTAAATAACTTAAAGAACTAAAGTATTAGTTAGAAGATTTTGATTTTACATTGCTACAAAATTCTGTTCTTCAAGTAAATAACTTATAGAACAAAAGTAGTTATTTTAGAGTTTTCAATTTTAAACTATTAACAGTATTCTGATCTTCAAGTAAATAACTTATAGAACAGAAGTAGTTAATTTAGAGTTTTTAATTTTAAACTTTAACAAAATGCAGATCTTCAAGTAAATAACTTATAGAACAAAAGTAGTTATTTTAGGGTTTTCAATTTTAAACTATTAACAAAATTCTGATCTTCATGTAAATAACTTATAGAACAGAAGTAGTTAATTTAGAGTTTTTAATTTTAAACTATTAACAAAATGCAGATCTTCAAGTAAATAACTTATAGAACAAAAGTAGTTATTTTAGGGTTTTCAATTTTAAACTATTAACAAAATTCTTATCTTCATGTAAATAACTTATAGAACAGAAGTAGTTAATTTAGAGTTTTTAATTTTAAGCTATTAACAAAATTCTGATCTTCAAGTAAATAACTTAAGGAACTAAAGTATTAGTTAGAAGATTTTGATTTTAAATTGCTACAAAATTCTGTTCTTCAAGTAAATAACTTATAGAACAAAAGTAGTTATTTTAGAGTTTTCAATTTTAAACTATTAACAACATTCTGATCTTCAAGTAAATAACTTATAGAACAGAAGTAGGTAATTTAGAGTTTTTAATTTTAAACTATTAACAAAATGCAGATCTTCAAGTAAATAACTTAAAGAACTAAAGTATTAGTTTGAAGATCTCGATTTTAATTTGTCTACAAATTTCTGTTCTTTAAGTAAAAAACTAAAAGAACAAAAGTAGTTAGTTTATAGTTTTAATTTGAAACTATTAACAAAATAGTGATTTTCAAATAAATAACTTATAGACCAGAAGTAGTTAACTTAGAGTTTTTAATTTTAAACTATTATCAAAATGCTGAATTTCAAGTAAATAACTTATAGAACAGAAGTAGTTAATTTAGAGTTTTTAATTTTAAACTAATAACAAAATGCAGATCTTCAAGTAAATAACTTATAGAACAAAAGTAATTATTTTAGGGTTTTCAATTTTAAACTATTAACAATATTCTGATCTTCAAGTAAATAACTTATAGAACAGAAGTGGTTAATTTAGAGTTTTTAATTTTAAACTATTAACAAAATGCAGATCTTCAAGTAAATAACTTATAGAACAAAAATAGTTATTTTAGGGTTTTCAATTTTAAACTATTAGCAAAATTCTAATCTTCAAGTAAATAACTTAAAGAACTAAAGTATTAGTTAGAAGATTTTGATTTTATATTGCTACAAAATTCTGTTCTTCAAGTAAATAACTTATAAAACAAAAGTAGTTATTTTAGGGTTTTCAATTTTAAACTATTAACAAAATTCTGATCTTCATGTAAATAACTTATAGAACAGAAGTAGTTAATTTAGAGTTTTTAATTTTAAACTATTAACAAAATGCAGATCTTCAAGTAAATAACTTATAGAACAAAAATAGTTATTTTAGGGTTTTCAATTTTAAACTATTAACAAAATTCTGATCTTCATGTAAATAACTTATAGAACAGAAGTAGTTAATTTAGAGTTTTTAATTTTAAGCTATTAACAAAATTCTGATCTTCAAGTAAATAACTTAAGGAACTAAAGTATTAGTTAGAAGATTTTGATTTTAAATTGCTACAAAATTCTGTTCTTCAAGTAAATAACTTATAGAACAAAAGTAGTTATTTTAGAGTTTTCAATTTTAAACTATTAACAACATTCTGATCTTCAAGTAAATAACTTATAGAACAGAAGTAGTTAATTTAGAGTTTTTAATTTTAAACTATTAACAAAATGCAGATCTTCAAGTAAATAACTTAAAGAACTAAAGTATTAGTTTGAAGATCTCGATTTTAATTTGTCTACAAATTTCTGTTCTTTAAGTAAAAAACTAAAAGAACAAAAGTAGTTAGTTTATAGCTTTAATTTGAAACTATTAACAAAATAGTGATTTTCAAATAAATAACTTATAGACCAGAAGTAGTTAACTTAGAGTTTTTAATTTTAAACTATTATCAAAATGCTGAATTTCAAGTAAATAACTTATAGAACAGAAGTAGTTAATTTAGAGTTTTTAATTTTAAACTAATAACAAAATGCAGATCTTCAAGTAAATAACTTATAGAACAAAAATAGTTATTTTAGGGTTTTCAATTTTAAACTATTAGCAAAATTCTAATCTTCAAGTAAATAACTTAAAGAACTAAAGTATTAGTTAGAAGATTTTGATTTTACATTGCTACAAAATTCTGTTCTACAAGTAAATAACTTATAGAACAAAAGTAGTTATTTTAGAGTTTTCAATTTTAAACTATTAACAATATTCTGATCTTCAAGTAAATAACTTATAGAACAGAAGTAGTTAATTTAGAGTTTTTAATTTTAAACTATTAACAAAATGCAGATCTTCAAGTAAATAACTTATAGAACAAAAATAGTTATTTTAAGGTTTTCAATTTTAAACTATTAACAAAATTCTGATCTTCAAGTAAATAACTTATAGAACAGAAGTAGTTAATTTAGAGTTTTTAATTTTAAACTATTAACAAAATGCAGATCTTCAAGTAAATAACTTATAGAACAAAAGAAGTTATTTTAGGGTTGTCAATTTTAAACTATTAACAAAATGCACATCTTCAAGTAAATAACTTAAAGAACTAAAGTATTAGTGTGAAGATTTCGATTTTAAATTGTCTACAAATTTCTGTTCTTTAAGTAAATAACATATAGAACAGAAGTAGTTAATTTAGAGTTTTTAATTTTAAACTATTAACAAAATGCAGATCTTCTAGTAAATAACTTATAGAACAAAAGTAGTTATTTTAGGGTTTTCAATTTTAAACTATTAGCAAAATTCTGATCTTCAAGTAAATAACTTAAAGAACTAAAGTATTAGTTAGAAGATTTTGATTTTACATTGCTACAAAATTCTGTTCTTCAAGTAAATAACTTATAGAACAAAAGTAGTTATTTTAGAGTTTTCAATTTTAAACTATTAACAGTATTCTGATCTTCAAGTAAATAACTTATAGAACAGAAGTAGTTAATTTAGAGTTTTTAATTTTAAACTTTAACAAAATGCAGATCTTCAAGTAAATAACTTATAGAACAAAAGTAGTTATTTTAGGGTTTTCAATTTTAAACTATTAACAAAATTCTGATCTTCATGTAAATAACTTATAGAACAGAAGTAGTTAATTTAGAGTTTTTAATTTTAAACTATTAACAAAATGCAGATCTTCAAGTAAATAACTTATAGAACAAAAGTAGTTATTTTAGGGTTTTCAATTTTAAACTATTAACAAAATTCTTATCTTCATGTAAATAACTTATAGAACAGAAGTAGTTAATTTAGAGTTTTTAATTTTAAGCTATTAACAAAATTCTGATCTTCAAGTAAATAACTTAAGGAACTAAAGTATTAGTTAGAAGATTTTGATTTTAAATTGCTACAAAATTCTGTTCTTCAAGTAAATAACTTATAGAACAAAAGTAGTTATTTTAGAGTTTTCAATTTTAAACTATTAACAACATTCTGATCTTCAAGTAAATAACTTATAGAACAGAAGTAGGTAATTTAGAGTTTTTAATTTTAAACTATTAACAAAATGCAGATCTTCAAGTAAATAACTTAAAGAACTAAAGTATTAGTTTGAAGATCTCGATTTTAATTTGTCTACAAATTTCTGTTCTTTAAGTAAAAAACTAAAAGAACAAAAGTAGTTAGTTTATAGTTTTAATTTGAAACTATTAACAAAATAGTGATTTTCAAATAAATAACTTATAGACCAGAAGTAGTTAACTTAGAGTTTTTAATTTTAAACTATTATCAAAATGCTGAATTTCAAGTAAATAACTTATAGAACAGAAGTAGTTAATTTAGAGTTTTTAATTTTAAACTAATAACAAAATGCAGATCTTCAAGTAAATAACTTATAGAACAAAAGTAATTATTTTAGGGTTTTCAATTTTAAACTATTAACAATATTCTGATCTTCAAGTAAATAACTTATAGAACAGAAGTGGTTAATTTAGAGTTTTTAATTTTAAACTATTAACAAAATGCAGATCTTCAAGTAAATAACTTATAGAACAAAAATAGTTATTTTAGGGTTTTCAATTTTAAACTATTAGCAAAATTCTAATCTTCAAGTAAATAACTTAAAGAACTAAAGTATTAGTTAGAAGATTTTGATTTTACATTGCTACAAAATTCTGTTCTTCAAGTAAATAACTTATAAAACAAAAGTAGTTATTTTAGGGTTTTCAATTTTAAACTATTAACAAAATTCTGATCTTCATGTAAATAACTTATAGAACAGAAGTAGTTAATTTAGAGTTTTTAATTTTAAACTATTAACAAAATGCAGATCTTCAAGTAAATAACTTATAGAACAAAAATAGTTATTTTAGGGTTTTCAATTTTAAACTATTAACAAAATTCTGATCTTCATGTAAATAACTTATAGAACAGAAGTAGTTAATTTAGAGTTTTTAATTTTAAGCTATTAACAAAATTCTGATCTTCAAGTAAATAACTTAAGGAACTAAAGTATTAGTTAGAAGATTTTGATTTTAAATTGCTACAAAATTCTGTTCTTCAAGTAAATAACTTATAGAACAAAAGTAGTTATTTTAGAGTTTTCAATTTTAAACTATTAACAACATTCTGATCTTCAAGTAAATAACTTATAGAACAGAAGTAGTTAATTTAGAGTTTTTAATTTTAAACTATTAACAAAATGCAGATCTTCAAGTAAATAACTTAAAGAACTAAAGTATTAGTTTGAAGATCTCGATTTTAATTTGTCTACAAATTTCTGTTCTTTAAGTAAAAAACTAAAAGAACAAAAGTAGTTAGTTTATAGCTTTAATTTGAAACTATTAACAAAATAGTGATTTTCAAATAAATAACTTATAGACCAGAAGTAGTTAACTTAGAGTTTTTAATTTTAAACTATTATCAAAATGCTGAATTTCAAGTAAATAACTTATAGAACAGAAGTAGTTAATTTAGAGTTTTTAATTTTAAACTAATAACAAAATGCAGATCTTCAAGTAAATAACTTATAGAACAAAAGTAATTATTTTAGGGTTTTCAATTTTAAACTATTAACAATATTCTGATCTTCAAGTAAATAACTTATAGAACAGAAGTGGTTAATTTAGAGTTTTTAATTTTAAACTATTAACAAAATGCAGATCTTCAAGTAAATAACTTATAGAACAAAAATAGTTATTTTAGGGTTTTCAATTTTAAACTATTAGCAAAATTCTAATCTTCAAGTAAATAACTTAAAGAACTAAAGTATTAGTTAGAAGATTTTGATTTTACATTGCTACAAAATTCTGTTCTTCAAGTAAATAACTTATAAAACAAAAGTAGTTATTTTAGGGTTTTCAATTTTAAACTATTAACAAAATTCTGATCTTCATGTAAATAACTTATAGAACAGAAGTAGTTAATTTAGAGTTTTTAATTTTAAACTATTAACAAAATGCAGATCTTCAAGTAAATAACTTATAGAACAAAAATAGTTATTTTAGGGTTTTCAATTTTAAACTATTAACAAAATTCTGATCTTCATGTAAATAACTTATAGAACAGAAGTAGTTAATTTAGAGTTTTTAATTTTAAGCTATTAACAAAATTCTGATCTTCAAGTAAATAACTTAAGGAACTAAAGTATTAGTTAGAAGATTTTGATTTTAAATTGCTACAAAATTCTGTTCTTCAAGTAAATAACTTATAGAACAAAAGTAGTTATTTTAGAGTTTTCAATTTTAAACTATTAACAACATTCTGATCTTCAAGTAAATAACTTATAGAACAGAAGTAGTTAATTTAGAGTTTTTAATTTTAAACTATTAACAAAATGCAGATCTTCAAGTAAATAACTTAAAGAACTAAAGTATTAGTTTGAAGATCTCGATTTTAATTTGTCTACAAATTTCTGTTCTTTAAGTAAAAAACTAAAAGAACAAAAGTAGTTAGTTTATAGCTTTAATTTGAAACTATTAACAAAATAGTGATTTTCAAATAAATAACTTATAGACCAGAAGTAGTTAACTTAGAGTTTTTAATTTTAAACTATTATCAAAATGCTGAATTTCAAGTAAATAACTTATAGAACAGAAGTAGTTAATTTAGAGTTTTTAATTTTAAACTAATAACAAAATGCAGATCTTCAAGTAAATAACTTATAGAACAAAAGTAATTATTTTAGGGTTTTCAATTTTAAACTATTAACAATATTCTGATCTTCAAGTAAATAACTTATAGAACAGAAGTGGTTAATTTAGAGTTTTTAATTTTAAACTATTAACAAAATGTAGATCTTCAAGTAAATAACTTATAGAACAAAAATAGTTATTTTAGGGTTTTCAATTTTAAACTATTAGCAAAATTCTAATCTTCAAGTAAATAACTTAAAGAACTAAAGTATTAGTTAGAAGATTTTGATTTTACATTGCTACAAAATTCTGTTCTTCAAGTAAATAACTTATAAAACAAAAGTAGTTATTTTAGGGTTTTCAATTTTAAACTATTAACAAAATTCTGATCTTCATGTAAATAACTTATAGAACAGAAGTAGTTAATTTAGAGTTTTTAATTTTAAACTATTAACAAAATGCAGATCTTCAAGTAAATAACTTATAGAACAAAAATAGTTATTTTAGGGTTTTCAATTTTAAACTATTAACAAAATTCTGATCTTCATGTAAATAACTTATAGAACAGAAGTAGTTAATTTAGAGTTTTTAATTTTAAGCTATTAACAAAATTCTGATTTTCAAGTAAATAACTTAAGGAACTAAAGTATTAGTTAGAAGATTTTGATTTTAAATTGCTACAAAATTCTGTTCTTCAAGTAAATAACTTATAGAACAAAAGTAGTTATTTTAGAGTTTTCAATTTTAAACTATTAACAACATTCTGATCTTCAAGTAAATAACTTATAGAACAGAAGTAGTTAATTTAGAGTTTTTAATTTTAAACTATTAACAAAATGCAGATCTTCAAGTAAATAACTTAAAGAACTAAAGTATTAGTTTGAAGATCTCGATTTTAACTTGTCTACAAATTTCTGTTCTTTAAGTAAAAAACTAAAAGAACAAAAGTAGTTAGTTTATAGCTTTAATTTGAAACTATTAACAAAATAGTGATTTTCAAATAAATAACTTATAGACCAGAAGTAGTTAACTTAGAGTTTTTAATTTTAAACTATTATCAAAATGCTGAATTTCAAGTAAATAACTTATAGAACAGAAGTAGTTAATTTAGAGTTTTTAATTTTAAACTAATAACAAAATGCAGATCGTCAAGTAAATAACTTATAGAACAAAAGTAATTATTTTAGGGTTTTCAATTTTAAACTATTAACAATATTCTGATCTTCAAGTAAATAACTTATAGAACAGAAGTGGTTAATTTAGAGTTTTTAATTTTAAACTATTAACAAAATGCAGATCTTCAAGTAAATAACTTATAGAACAAAAATAGTTATTTTAGGGTTTTCAATTTTAAACTATTAGCAAAATTCTAATCTTCAAGTAAATAACTTAAAGAACTAAAGTATTAGTTAGAAGATTTTGATTTTACATTGCTACAAAATTCTGTTCTTCAAGTAAATAACTTATAAAACAAAAGTAGTTATTTTAGAGTTTTTAATTTTAAACTATTAACAGTATTCTGATCTTCAAGTAAATAACTTATAGAACAGAAGTAGTTAATTTAGAGTTTTTTATTTTAAACTATTAACAAAATGCAGATCTTCAAGTAAATAACTTATAGAACAAAAGTAGTTATTTTAGGGTTTTCAATTTTAAACTATTAACAAAATTCTGATCTTCATGTAAATAACTTATAGAACAGAAGTAGTTAATTTAGAGTTTTTAATTTTAAGCTATTAAGAAAATTCTGATCTTCAAGTAAATAACTTAAGGAACTAAAGTATTAGTTAGAAGATTTTAATTTTTAATTGCTACAAAATTTTGTTCTTCAAGTAAATAACTTATAGAACAAAAGTAGTTATTTTAGAGCTTTCAATTTTAAATTATTAACAATATTCTGATCTTCAAGTAAATAACTTATAGAACAGAAGTAGTTAATTTAGAGTTTTTAATTTTAAGCTATTAACAAAATGCAGATCTTCAAGTAAATAACTTATAGAACAAAAATAGTTATTTTAGGGTTTTCAATTTGAAACTATTAACAAAATTCTAATCTTCAAGTAAATAACTTAAAGAACTAAAGTATTAGTTTGAAGATCTCGATTTTAAATTGTCTACAAATTTCTGTTCTTTAAGTAAAAAACTAAAAGAACAAAAGTAGTTAGTTTATAGCTTTAATTTGAAACTATTAACAAAATAGTGATTTTCAAATAAATAACTTATAGACCAGAAGTAGTTAACTTAGAGTTTTTAATTTTAAACTATTATCAAAATGCTGAATTTCAAGTAAATAACTAATAGAACAGAAGTAGTTAATTTAGAGTTTTTAATTTTAAACTAATAACAAAATGCAGATCTTCAAGTAAATAACTTATAGAACAAAAGTAATTATTTTAGGGTTTTCAATTTTAAACTATTAACAATATTCTGATCTTCAAGTAAATAACTTATAGAACAGAAGTGGTTAATTTAGAGTTTTTAATTTTAAACTATTAACAAAATGCAGATCTTCAAGTAAATAACTTATAGAACAAAAGTAATTATTTTAGGGTTTTCAATTTTAAACTATTAACAATATTCTGATCTTCAAGTAAATAACTTATAGAACAGAAGTGGTTAATTTAGAGTTTTTAATTTTAAGCTATTAACAAAATGCAGATCTTCAAGTAAATAACTTATAGAAACTAAATAGTTATTTTAGGGTTTTCAATTTTAAACTATTAACAAAATACTGATCTTCATGAAATTAACTTATAGAACAGAAGTAGTTAATTTAGAGTTTTTAATTTTATACTATTAACAAAATGCAGATCTTCAAGTAAATAACTTATAGAACAAAAGTAGTTATTTTAGGGTTTTCAATTTTAAACTATTAACAAAATTCTGATCTACAAGTAAATAACTTAAGGAACTAAAGTATTAGTTAGAAGATTTTGATTTTAAATTGCTACAAAATTCTGTTCTACAAGTAAATAACTTATAGAACAAAAGTAGTTATTTTAGAGTTTTCAATTTTAAACTATTAACAATATTCTGATCTTCAAGTAAATAACTTATAGAACAAAAATAGTTATTTTAGGGTTTTCAATTTTAAACTATTAACAAAATTCTGATCTTCAAGTAAATAACTTAAAGAACTAAAGTATTAGTTTGAAGATCTCAATTTTAAATTGTCTACAAATTTCTGTTCTTTAAGTAAAAAACTAAAAGAACAAAAGTAGTTAGTTTATAGCTTTAATTTGAAACTATTAACAAAATACTGATTTTCAAATAAATAACTTATAGACCAGAAGTAGTTAACTTAGAGTTTTTAATTTTAAACTATTAACAAAATGCTGATCTTCAAGTAAATAACTTATAGAACAGAAGTAGTTAATTTAGAGTTTTTAATTTTAAACTAATAACAAAATGCAGATCTTCAAGTAAATAACCTATAGAGCAAAAGTAATTATTTTAGGGTTTTAAATTTTAAACTATTAACAAAATTCTGATCTTCAAGTAAATAACTTATAGAACAGAAGTAGTTAATTTAGAGTTTTTAATTTTAAACTATTAACAAAATCTAGATCTTCAAGTAAATAACTTATAGAACAAACGTAGTTATTTTAGTATTTTCAATTTTGAACTATTAACAAAATTCTGATCTTCAAGTAAATAACTTAAAGAACTAAAGTATTAGTTTGAAGATTTTGATTTTAAATTGTCTACATATTTCTGTTCTTTAAGTAATTAACTAAAAGAACAAAAGTAGTTAGATTATAGCTTTAATTTTAAACTATTAACAAAATGCAGATCTTCAAGTAAATAACTTATAGAACAAAAGAAGTTATTTTAGGGTTGTCAATTTTAAACTATTAACAAAATTCTGATCTTCATGTAAATAACTTATAGAACAGAAGTAGTTAATTTAGAGTTTTTAATTTTAAACTATTAACAAAATGCAGATCTTCAAGTAAATAACTTATAGAACAAAAGTAGATATTTTAGGGTTTTCAATTTTAAACTATTAACAAAATTCTGATCTTCAAGTAAATAACTTAAAGAACTAAAGTATTAGTGTGAAGATTTCGATTTTAAATTGTCTACAAATTTCTGTTCTTTAAGTAAATAACTAAAAGAACAAAAGTAGTTAGTTTATTGGTTTAATTTTAAACTGTTAACAAAATACTGATTTTCAAGTAAATAACTTATAGACCAGAAGTAGTTAATTTTGAGTTTTTAATTTTAAACTATTAACAAAATGCAGATCTTCAAGTAAATAACTTATAGAACAAAAGTAGTTATTTTAGGGTTTTCAATTTTAAACTATTTACAAAATTCTGATCTTCATGTAAATAACTTATAGAACAGAAGTAGTTAATTTATAGTTTTTAATTTTAAAATATTACCAAATGCAGATCTTCAAGTAAATAACTTATAGAACAAAAGTAGTTATTTTAGGGTTTTCAATTTTAAACTATTAACAAAATTCTGATCTTCAAGTAAATAACTTAAAGAACTAAAGTATTAGTTAGAAGATTTTGATTTTACATTGCTACACAATTCTGTTCTTCAAGTAAATAACTTATAGAACAAAGGTAGTTATTTTAGAGTTTTCAATTTTAAACTATTAACAATATTCTGATCTTCTTGTAAATAACTTATAGAACAGAAGTAGTTAATTTAGAGTTTTTAATTTTAAACTATTAACAAAATGCAGATCTTCAAGTAAATAACTTATAGAACAAAAGTAGTTTGAACATAATTAACTTAATTAACTAAAATAAACTTAAAGAACATAATTCTGTTCTTTAAGTAATTAACTAAAAGAACAAAAGTAGTTAGATTATAGCTTTAATTTTAAACTATTAACAAAATGCAGATCTTCAAGTAAATAACTTATAGAACAAGAGAAGTCATTTTAAGGTTTTCAATATTAAACTATTAACAAAATTCTGATCTTCATGTAAATAACTTATAGAACAGAAGTAGTTAATTTAGAGTTTTTAATTTTAAACTATTAACAAAATGCAGATCTTCAAGTAAATAACTTAAAGAACTAAAGTATTAGTGTGAAGATTTCGATTTTAAATTGTCTACAAATTTCTGTTCTTTAAGTAAATAACATATAGATCAGAAGTAGTTAATTTAGAGTTTTTAATTTTAAACTATTAACAAAATGCAGATCTTCAAGTAAATAACTTATAGAACAAAAGTAGTTATTTTAGGGTTTTCAATTTTAAACTATTAGCAAAATTCTGATCTTCAAGTAAACAACTTAAAGAACTAAAGTATTAGTTAGAAGATTTTGATTTTACATTGCTACACAATTCTGTTCTTCAAGTAAATAACTTATAGAACAAAGGTAGTTATTTTAGAGTTTTCACTTTTAAACTATTAACAAAATTCTGATCTTCATGTAAATAACTTATAGAACAGAAGTAGTTAATTTAGAGTTTTTAATTTTAAGCTATTAACAAAATTCTGATCTTCAAGTAAATAACTTAAGGAACTAAAGTATTAGTTAGAAGATTTTGATTTTAAATTGCTACAAAATTCTGTTCTTCAAGTAAATAACTTATAGAACAAAAGTAGTTATTTTAGAGTTTTCAATTTTAAACTATTAACAATATTCTGATCTTCAAGTAAATCACTTATAGAACAGAAGTAGTTAATTTAGAGTTTTTAATTTTAAACTATTAACAAAATGCAGATCTTCAAGTAAATAACTTATAGAAACAAAATAGTTATTTTAGGGTTTTCAATTTTAAACTATTAACAAAATACTGATCTTCATGAAATTAACTTATAGAACAGAAGTAGTTAATTTAGAGTTTTTAATTTTATACTATTAACAAAATGCAGATCTTCAAGTAAATAACTTATAGAACAAAAGTAGTTATTTTAGGGTTTTCAATTTTAAACTATTAACAAAATTCTGATCTACAAGTAAATAACTTAAGGAACTAAAGTATTAGTTAGAAGATTTTGATTTTAAATTGCTACAAAATTCTGTTCTACAAGTAAATAACTTATAGAACAAAAGTAGTTATTTTAGAGTTTTCAATTTTAAACTATTAACAATATTCTGATCTTCAAGTAAATAACTTATAGAACAGAAGTAGTTAATTTAGAGTTTTTAATTTTAAACAACTTCAAGCGAACGACCAAAAAGTACCTCACAAAATCGGCCTTCTATAGCGTGGAAGAGTTCATGCAAAGTACCCATACAGATCTCCTACAAGAATGAGTCGGAAAGTCTTTATATTTTTTCTTTACATTACTTATACATGACTTTGATCAATTATGTTCTCCGAAATGACGTGTGTAAACACTTTTGTGTACTAAACACCAATAAAGCCTATTATTATTATTATTATTATTATTAACAAAATGCAGATCTTCAAGTAAATAACTTATAGAACAAAAATAGTTATTTTAGGGTTTTCAATTTTAAACTATTAACAAAATTCTGATCTTCAAGTAAATAACTTAAAGAACTAAAGTATTAGTTTGAAGATCTCAATTTTAAATTGTCTACAAATTTCTGTTCTTTAAGTAAAAAACTAAAAGAACAAAAGTGGTTAGTTTATAGCTTTAATTTGAAACTATTAACAAAATACTGATTTTCAAATAAATAACTTATAGACCAGAAGTAGTTAACTTAGAGTTTTTAATTTTAAACTATTAACAAAATGCTGATCTTCAAGTAAATAACTTATAGAACAGAAGTAGTTAATTTAGAGTTTTTAATTTTAAACTAATAACAAAATGCAGATCTTCAAGTAAATAACCTATAGAACAAAAGTAATTATTTTAGGGTTTTAAATTTTAAACTATTAACAAAATTCTGATCTTCAAGTAAATAACTTATAGAACAGAAGTAGTTAATTTAGAGTTTTTAATTTTAAACTATTAACAAAATCTAGATCTTCAAGTAAATAACTTATAGAACAAACGTAGTTATTTTAGTATTTTCAATTTTGAACTATTAACAAAATTCTGATCTTCAAGTAAATAACTTAAAGAACTAAAGTATTAGTTTGAAGATTTTGATTTTAAATTGTCTACATATTTCTGTTCTTTAAGTAATTAACTAAAAGAACAAAAGTAGTTAGATTATAGCTTTAATTTTAAACTATTAACAAAATGCAGATCTTCAAGTAAATAACTTAAAGAACAAAAGAAGTTATTTTAGGGTTGTCAATTTTAAACTATTAACAAAATTCTGATCTTCATGTAAATAACTTATAGAACAGAAGTAGTTAATTTAGAGTTTTTAATTTTAAACTATTAACAAAATGCAGATCTTCAAGTAAATAACTTATAGAACAAAAGTAGATATTTTAGGGTTTTCAATTTTAAACTATTAACAAAATTCTGATCTTCAAGTAAATAACTTAAAGTACTAAAGTATTAGTGTGAAGATTTCGATTTTAAATTGTCTACAAATTTCTGTTCTTTAAGTAAATAACTAAAAGAACAAAAGTAGTTAGTTTATTGGTTTAATTTTAAACTGTTAACAAAATACTGATTTTCAAGTAAATAACTTATAGACCAGAAGTAGTTAATTTAGAGTTTTTAATTTTAAACTATTAACAAAATGCAGATCTTCAAGTAAATAACTTATAGAACAAAAGTAGTTATTTTAGGGTTTTCAATTTTAAACTATTAACAAAATTCTGATATTCATGTAAATAACTTATAGAACAGAAGTAGTTAATTTAGAGTTTTTAATTTTAAAATATTACCAAATGCAGATCTTCAAGTAAATAACTTATAGAACAGAAGTAGTTAATTTAGAGTTTTTAATTTTAAACTATTAACAAAATGCAGATCTTCAAGTAAATAACTTATAGAACAAAAGTAGTTATTTTAGGGTTTTCAATTTTAAACTATTAACAAAATTCTGATCTTCAAGTAAATAACTTAAGGAATCAAAGTATTAGTTTGAAGATTATGATTTTAAATTGTCTACATAATTCTGTTCTTTAAGTAATTAACTAAAAGAACAAAAGTAGTTAGATTGTAGCTTTAATTTTAAACTATTAACAAAATGCAGATCTTCAAGTAAATAACTTATAGAACAAGAGAAGTTATTTTAAGGTTTTCAATATTAAACTATTAACAAAATTCTGATCTTCATGTAAATAACTTATAGAACAGAAGTAGTTAATTTAGAGTTTTTAATTTTAAACTATTAACAAAATGCAGATCTTCAAGTAAATAACTTAAAGAACTAAAGTATTAGTGTGAAGATTTCGATTTTAAATTGTCTACAAATTTCTGTTCTTTAAGTAAATAACATATAGAACAGAAGTAGTTAATTTAGAGTTTTTAATTTTAAACTATTAACAAAATGCAGATCTTCAAGTAAATAACTTATAGAACAAAAGTAGTTATTTTAGGGTTTTCAATTTTAAACTATTAGCAAAATTCTGATCTTCAAGTAAATAACTTAAAGAACTAAAGTATTAGTTAGAAGATTTTGATTTTACATTGCTACACAATTCTGTTCTTCAAGTAAATAACTTATAGAACAAAGGTAGTTATTTTAGAGTTTTCAATTTTAAACTATTAACAAAATTCTGATCTTCATGTAAATAACTTATAGAACAGAAGTAGTTAATTTAGAGTTTTTAATTTTAAGCTATTAACAAAATTCTGATCTTCAAGTAAATAACTTAAGGAACTAAAGTATTAGTTAGAAGATTTTGATTTTAAATTGCTATAAAATTCTGTTCTTCAAGTAAATAACTTATAGACAAAAGTAGTTATTTTAGAGTTTTCAATTTTAAACTATTAACAACATTCTGATCTTCAAGTAAATAACTTATAGAACAGAAGTAGTTAATTTAGAGTTTTTAATTTTAAACTATTAACAAAATGCAGATCTTCAAGTAAATAACTTAAAGAACTAAAGTATTAGTTAGTAGATCTCGATTTTAATTTGTCTACAAATTTCTGTTCTTTAAGTAAAAAACTAAAAGAACAAAAGTAGTTAGTTTATAGCTTTAATTTGAAACTATTAACAAAATAGTGATTTTCAAATAAATAACTTATAGACCAGAAGTAGTTAACTTAGAGTTTTTAATTTTAAACTATTATCAAAATGCTGAATTTCAAGTAAATAACTTATAGAACAGAAGTAGTTAATTTAGAGTTTTTAATTTTAAAATAATAACAAAATGCAGATCTTCAAGTAAATAACTTATAGAACAAAAGTAAATATTTTAGGGTTTTCAATTTTAAACTATTAACAATATTCTGATCTTCAAGTAAATCACTTATAGAACAGAAGTGGTTAATTTAGAGTTTTTAATTTTAAACTATTAACAAAATGCAGATCTTCAAGTAAATAACTTATAGAACAAAAGTAATTATTTTAGGGTTTTCAATTTTAAACTATTAGCAAAATTCTAATCTTCAAGTAAATAACTTAAAGAACTAAAGTATTAGTTAGAAGATTTTGATTTTACATTGCTACAAAATTCTGTTCTTCAAGTAAATAACTTATAAAACAAAAGTAGTTATTTTAGAGTTTTCAATTTTAAACTATTAACAGTATTCTGATCTTCAAGTAAATAACTTATAGAACAGAAGTAGTTAATTTAGAGTTTTTAATTTTAAACTATTAACAAAATGCAGATCTTCTAGTAAATAACTTATAGAACAAAAATAGTTATTTTAGGGTTTTCAATTTTAAACTATTAACAAAATACTGATCTTCATGAAATTAACTTATAGAACAGAAGTAGTTAATTTAGAGTTTTTAATTTTAAACTATTAACAAAATGCAGATGTTCTAGTAAATAACTTATAGAACAAAAATAGTTATTTTAGGGTTTTCAATTTTAAACTATTAACAAAATACTGATCTTCATGAAATTAACTTATAGAACAGAAGTAGTTAATTTAGAGTTTTTAATTTTATACTATTAACAAAATGCAGATCTTCAAGTAAATAACTTATAGACAAAAGTAGTTATTTTAGGGTTTTCAATTTTAAACTGTTAACAAAATTCTGATCTTCAAGTAAATAACTTAAAGAACTAAAGTATTAGTTAGAAGATTTTGATTTTACATTGCTACACAATTCTGTTCTTCAAGTAAATAACTTATAGAACAAAGGTAGTTATTTTAGAGTTTTCAATTTTAAACTATTAACAATATTCTGATCTTCATGTAAATAACTTATAGAACAGAAGTAGTTAATTTAGAGTTTTTAATTTTAAACTATTAACAAAATGCAGATCTTCAAGTAAATAACTTATAGAACAAAAGTAGTTATTTTAGGGTTTTCAATTTTAAACTATTAACAAAATTCTGATCTTCAAGTAAATAACTTAAGGAATCAAAGTATTAGTTTGAAGATTATGATTTTAAATTGTCTACATAATTCTGTTCTTTAAGTAATTAACTAAAAGAACAAAAGTAGTTAGATTGTAGCTTTAATTTTAAACTATTAACAAAATGCAGATCTTCAAGTAAATAACTTATAGAACAAGAGAAGTTATTTTAAGGTTTTCAATATTAAACTATTATCAAAATTCTGATCTTCATGTAAATAACTTATAGAACTGAAGTAGTTAATTTAGAGTTTTTAATTTTAAACTATTAACAAAATGCAGATCTTCAAGTAAATAACTTAAAGAACTAAAGTATTAGTGTGAAGATTTCGATTTTAAATTGTCTACAAATTTCTGTTCTTTAAGTAAATAACATATAGAACAGAAGTAGTTAATTTAGAGTTTTTAATTTTAAACTATTAGCAAAATTCTGATCTTCAAGTAAATAACTTAAAGAACTAAAGTATTAGTTAGAAGATTTTGATTTTACATTGCTACACAATTCTGTTCTTCAAGTAAATAACTTATAGAACAAAGGTAGTTATTTTAGAGTTTTCAATTTTAAACTATTAACAAAATTCTGATCTTCATGTAAATAACTTATAGAACAGAAGTAGTTAATTTAGAGTTTTTAATTTTAAGCTATTAACAAAATTCTGATCTTCAAGTAAATAACTTAAGGAACTAAAGTATTAGTTAGAAGATTTTGATTTTAAATTGCTACAAAATTCTGTTCTTCAAGTAAATAACTTATAGAACAAAAGTAGTTATTTAAGAGTTTTCAATTTTAAACTATTGACAACATTCTGATCTTCAAGTAAATAACTTATAGAACAGAAGTAGTTAATTTAGAGTTTTTAATTTTAAACTATTAACAAAATGCAGATCTTCTAGTAAATAACTTAAAGAACTAAAGTATTAGTTAGAAGATCTCGATTTTAATTTGTCTAAAAATTTCTGTTCTTTAAGTAAAAAACTAAAAGAACAAAAGTAGTTAGTTTATAGCTTTAATTTGAAACTATTAACAAAATAGTGATTTTCAAATAAATAACTTATAGACCAGAAGTAGTTAACTTAGAGTTTTTAATTTTAAACTATTATCAAAATGCTGAATTTCAAGTAAATAACTTATAGAACAGAAGTAGTTAATTTAGAGTTTTTAATTTTAAAATAATAACAAAATGCAGATCTTCAAGTAAATAACTTATAGAACAAAAGTAATTATTTTAGGGTTTTCAATTTTAAACTATTAACAATATTCTGATCTTCAAGTAAATCACTTATAGAACAGAAGTGGTTAATTTAGAGTTTTTAATTTTAAACTAATAACAAAATGCAGATCTTCAAGTAAATAACTTATAGAACAAAAGTAATTATTTTAGGGTTTTCAATTTTAAACTATTAGCAAAATTCTAATCTTCAAGTAAATAACTTAAAGAACTAAAGTATTAGTTAGAAGATTTTGATTTTACATTGCTACAAAATTCTGTTCTTCAAGTAAATAACTTATAAAACAAAAGTAGTTATTTTAGAGTTTTCAATTTTAAACTATTAACAGTATTCTGATCTTCAAGTAAATAACTTATAGAACAGAAGTAGTTAATTTAGAGTTTTTAATTTTAAACTATTAACAAAATGCAGATCTTCTAGTAAATAACTTATAGAACAAAAATAGTTATTTTAGGGTTTTCAATTTTAAACTATTAACAAAATACTGATCTTCATGAAATTAACTTATAGAACAGAAGTAGTTAATTTAGAGTTTTTAATTTTATACTATTAACAAAATGCAGATCTTCAAGTAAATAACTTATAGACAAAAGTAGTTATTTTAGGGTTTTCAATTTTAAACTGTTAACAAAATTCTGATCTTCAAGTAAATAACTTAAGGAACTAAAGTATTAGTTAGAAGATTTTGATTTTAAATTGCTACAAAATTCTGTTCTACAAGTAAATAACTTATAGAACAAAAGTAGTTATTTTAGAGTTTTCAATTATAAACTATTAACAATATTCTGATCTTCAAGTAAATAACTTATAGAACAGAAGTAGTTAATTTAGAGTTTTTAATTTTAAACTATTAACAAAATGCAGATCTTCAAGTAAATAACTTATAGAACAAAAATAGTTATTTTAGGGTTTTCAATTTTAAACTATTAACAAAATTCTGATCTTCAAGTAAATAACTTAAAGAACTAAAGTATTAGTTTGAAGATCTCAATTTTAAATTGTCTACAAATTTCTGTTCTTTAAGTAAAAAACTAAAAGAACAAAAGTAGTTAGTTTATAGCTTTAATTTGGAACTATTAACAAAATACTGATTTTCAAATAAATAACTTATAGACCATAAGTAGTTAACTTAGAGTTTTCAATTTTAAACTATTAACAAAATGCTGATCTTCAAGTAAATAACTTATAGAACAGAAGTAGTTAATTTAGAGTTTTTAATTTCAAACTAATAACAAAATGCAGATCTGCAAGTAAATAACTTATAGAACAAAAGTAATTATTTTAGGGTTTTCAATTTTAAACTATTAACAAAATTCTGATCTTCAAGTAAATAACTTATAGAACAGAAGTAGTTAATTTAGAGTTTTTAATTTTAAACTATTAACAAAATCTAGATCTTCAAGTAAATAACTTATAGAACAAACGTAGTTATTTTAGTATTTTCAATTTTGAACTATTAACAAAATTCTGATCTTCAAATAAATAACTTAAAGAACTAAAGTATTAGTTTGAAGATTTTGATTTTAAATTGTCTACATATTTCTGTTCTTTAAGTAATTAACTAAAAGAACAAAAGTAGTTAGATTATAGCTTTAATTTTAAACTATTAACAAAATGCAGATCTTCAAGTAAATAACTTATAGAACAAAAGAAGTTATTTTAGGGTTGTCAATTTTAAACTATTAACAAAATGCAGATCTTCAAGTAAATAACTTAAAGAACTAAAGTATTAGTGTGAAGATTTCGATTTTAAATTGTCTACAAATTTCTGTTCTTTAAGTAAATAACATATAGAACAGAAGTAGTTAATTTAGAGTTTTTAATATTAAACTATTAACAAAATGCAGATCTTCAAGTAAATAACTTATAGAACAAAAGTAGTTATTTTAGGGTTTTCAATTTTAAACTATTAGCAAAATTCTGATCTTCAAGTAAATAACTTAAAGAACTAAAGTATTAGTTAGAAGATTTTGATTTTACATTGCTACAAAATTCTGTTCTTCAAGTAAATAACTTATAGAACAAAAGTAGTTATTTTAGAGTTTTCAATTTTAAACTATTAACAGTATTCTGATCTTCAAATAAATAACTTATAGAACAGAAGTAGTTCATTTAGAGTTTTTAATTTTAAACTATTAACAAAATGCAGATCTTCAAGTAAATAACTTATAGAACAAAAGTAGTTATTTTAGGGTTTTCAATTTTAAACTATTAACAAAATTCTGATCTTCATGTAAATAACTTATAGAACAGAAGTAGTTAATTTAGAGTTTTTAATTTTAAACTATTAACAAAATGCAGATCTTCAAGTAAATAACTTATAGAACAAAAGTAGTTATTTTAGGGTTTTCAATTTTAAACTATTAACAAAATTCTGATCTTCATGTAAATAACTTATAGAACAGAAGTAGTTAATTTAGAGTTTTTAATTTTAAGCTATTAACAAAATTCTGATCTTCAAGTAAATAACTTAAGGAACTAAAGTATTAGTTAGAAGATTTTGATTTTAAATTGCTACAAAATTCTGTTCTTCAAGTAAATAACTTATAGAACAAAAGTAGTTATTTTAGAGTTTTCAATTTTAAACTATTAACAACATTCTGATCTTCAAGTAAATAACTTATAGAACAGAAGTAGTTAATTTAGAGTTTTTAATTTTAAACTATTAACAAAATGCAGATCTTCAAGTAAATAACTTAAAGAACTAAAGTATTAGTTTGAAGATCTCGATTTTAATTTGTCTACAAATTTCTGTTCTTTAAGTAAAAAACTAAAAGAACAAAAGTAGTTAGTTTATAGCTTTAATTTGAAACTATTAACAAAATAGTGATTTTCAAATAAATAACTTATAGACCAGAAGTAGTTAACTTAGAGTTTTTAATTTTAAACTATTATCAAAATGCTGAATTTCAAGTAAATAACTTATAGAACAGAAGTAGTTAATTTAGAGTTTTTAATTTTAAACTAATAACAAAATGCAGATCTTCAAGTAAATAACTTATAGAACAAAAGTAATTATTTTAGGGTTTTCAATTTTAAACTATTAACAATATTCTGATCTTCAAGTAAATAACTTATAGAACAGAAGTGGGTAATTTAGAGTTTTTAATTTTAAACTATTAACAAAATGCAGATCTTTAAGTAAATAACTTATAGAACAAAAATAGTTATTTTAGGGTTTTCAATTTTAAACTATTAGCAAAATTCAAATCTTCAAGTAAATAACTTAAAGAACTAAAGTATTAGTTAGAAGATATTGATTTTACATTGCTACAAAATTCTGTTCTTCAAGTAAATAACTTATAAAACAAAAGTAGTTATTTTAGGGTTTTCAATTTTAAACTTATAACAAAATTCTGATCTTCATGTAAATAACTTATAGAACAGAAGTAGTTAATCAAGAGTTTTTAATTTTAAACTATTAACAAAATGCAGATCTTCAAGTAAATAACTTATAGAACAAAAATAGTTATTTTAGGGTTTTCAATTTTAAGCTATTAACAAAATTCTGATCTTCAAGTAAATAACTTAAGGAACTAAAGTATTAGTTAGAAGATTTTGATTTTAAATTGCTACAAAATTCTGTTCTTCAAGTAAATAACTTATAGAACAAAAGTAGTTATTTTAGAGTTTTCAATTTTAAACTATTAACAACATTCTGATCTTCAAGTAAATAACTTATAGAACAGAAGTAGTTAATTTAGAGTTTTTAATTTTAAACTATTAACAAAATGCAGATCTTCAAGTAAATAACTTAAAGAACTAAAGTATTAGTTTGAAGATCTCGATTTTAATTTGTCTACAAATTTCTGTTCTTTAAGTAAAAAACTAAAAGAACAGAAGTAGTTAGTTTGAAGATCTCGATTTTAATTTGTCTACAAATTTCTGTTCTTTAAGTAAAAAACTAAAAGAACAAAAGTAGTTAGTTTATAGCTTTAATTTGAAACTATTAACAAAATAGTGATTTTCAAATAAATAACTTATAGACCAGAAGTAGTTAACTTAGAGTTTTTAATTTTAAACTATTATCAAAATGCTGAATTTCAAGTAAATAACTTATAGAACAGAAGTAGTTAATTTAGAGTTTTTAATTTTAAACTATTAACAAAATGCAGATCTTCAAGTAAATAACTTATAGAACAAAAATAGTTATTTTAGGGTTTTCAATTTTAAACTATTAGCAAAATTCTAATCTTCAAGTAAATAACTTAAAGAACTAAAGTATTAGTTAGAAGATTTTGATTTTACATTGCTACAAAATTCTGTTCTTCAAGTAAATAACTTATAAAACAAAAGTAGTTATTTTAGAGTTTTTAATTTTAAACTATTAACAGTATTCTGATCTTCAAGTAAATAACTTATAGAACAGAAGTAGTTAATTTAGAGTTTTTAATTTTAAACTATTAACAAAATTCTGATCTTCAAGTAAATAACTTATAGAACAAAAATAGTTATTTTAGGGTTTTCAATTTTAAACTATTAACAAAATACGGATCTTCATGAAATTAACTTATAGAACAGAAGTAGTTAATTTAGAGTTTTTAATTTTAAACTATTAACAAAATGCAGATCTTCAAGTAAATAACTTATAGAACAAAAGTAGTTATTTTAGGGTTTTCAATTTTAAACTATTAGCAAAATTCTGATCTTCAAGTAAATAACTTATAGAACAGAAGTAGTTAATTTAGAGTTTTTAATTTTAAGCTATTAACAAAATTCTGATCTTCAAGTAAATAACTTAAGGAACTAAAGTATTAGTTAGAAGATTTTGATTTTAAATTGCTATAAAATTCTGTTCTTCAAGTAAATAACTTATAGAACAAAGGTAGTTATTTTAGAGTTTTCAATTTTAAACTATTAACAAAATTCTGATCTTCATGTAAATAACTTATAGAACAGAAGTAGTTAATTTAGAGTTTTTAATTTTAAGCTATTAACAAAATTCTGATCTTCAAGTAAATAACTTAAGGAACTAAAGTATTAGTTAGAAGATTTTGATTTTAAATTGCTATAAAATTCTGTTCTTCAAGTAAATAACTTATAGACAAAAGTAGTTATTTTAGAGTTTTCAATTTTAAACTATTAACAACATTCTGATCTTCAAGTAAATAACTTATAGAACAGAAGTAGTTAATTTAGAGTTTTTAATTTTAAACTATTAACAAAATGCAGATCTTCAAGTAAATAACTTAAAGAACTAAAGTATTAGTTAGAAGATCTCGATTTTAATTTGTCTACAAATTTCTGTTCTTTAAGTAAAAAACTAAAAGAACAAAAGTAGTTAGTTTATAGCTTTAATTTGAAACTATTAACAAAATAGTGATTTTCAAATAAATAACTTATAGACCAGAAGTAGTTAACTTAGAGTTTTTAATTTTAAACTATTATCAAAATGCTGAATTTCAAGTAAATAACTTATAGAACAGAAGTAGTTAATTTAGAGTTTTTAATTTTAAAATAATAACAAAATGCAGATCTTCAAGTAAATAACTTATAGAACAAAAGTAAATATTTTAGGGTTTTCAATTTTAAACTATTAACAATATTCTGATCTTCAAGTAAATCACTTATAGAACAGAAGTGGTTAATTTAGAGTTTTTAATTTTAAACTAATAACAAAATGCAGATCTTCAAGTAAATAACTTATAGAACAAAAGTAATTATTTTAGGGTTTTCAATTTTAAACTATTAGCAAAATTCTAATCTTCAAGTAAATAACTTAAAGAACTAAAGTATTAGTTAGATCATTTTGATTTTACATTGCTACAAAATTCTGTTCTTCAAGTAAATAACTTATAAAACAAAAGTAGTTATTTTAGAGTTTTCAATTATAAAATATTAACAGTATTCTGATCTTCAAGTAAATAACTTATAGAACAGAAGTAGTTAATTTAGAGTTTTTAATTTTAAACTATTAACAAAATGCAGATCTTCTAGTAAATAACTTATAGAACAAAAATAGTTATTTTAGGGTTTTCAATTTTAAACTATTAACAAAATACTGATCTTCATGAAATTAACTTATAGAACAGAAGTAGTTAATTTAGAGTTTTTAATTTTAAACTATTAACAAAATGCAGATGTTCTAGTAAATAACTTATAGAACAAAAATAGTTATTTTAGGGTTTTCAATTTTAAACTATTAACAAAATACTGATCTTCATGAAATTAACTTATAGAACAGAAGTAGTTAATTTAGAGTTTTTAATTTTATACTATTAACAAAATGCAGATCTTCAAGTAAATAACTTATAGACAAAAGTAGTTATTTTAGGGTTTTCAATTTTAAACTGTTAACAAAATTCTGATCTTCAAGTAAATAACTTAAAGAACTAAAGTATTAGTTAGAAGATTTTGATTTTACATTGCTACACAATTCTGTTCTTCAAGTAAATAACTTATAGAACAAAGGTAGTTATTTTAGAGTTTTCAATTTTAAACTATTAACAATATTCTGATCTTCATGTAAATAACTTATAGAACAGAAGTAGTTAATTTAGAGTTTTTAATTTTAAACTATTAACAAAATGCAGATCTTCAAGTAAATAACTTATAGAACAAAAGTAGTTATTTTAGGGTTTTCAATTTTAAACTATTAACAAAATTCTGATCTTCAAGTAAATAACTTAAGGAATCAAAGTATTAGTTTGAAGATTATGATTTTAAATTGTCTACATAATTCTGTTCTTTAAGTAATTAACTAAAAGAACAAAAGTAGTTAGATTGTAGCTTTAATTTTAAACTATTAACAAAATGCAGATCTTCAAGTAAATAACTTATAGAACAAGAGAAGTTATTTTAAGGTTTTCAATATTAAACTATTAACAAAATTCTGATCTTCATGTAAATAACTTATAGAACTGAAGTAGTTAATTTAGAGTTTTTAATTTTAAACTATTAACAAAATGCAGATCTTCAAGTAAATAACTTAAAGAACTAAAGTATTAGTGTGAAGATTTCGATTTTAAATTGTCTACAAATTTCTGTTCTTTAAGTAAATAACATATAGAACAGAAGTAGTTAATTTAGAGTTTTTAATTTTAAACTATTAGCAAAATTCTGATCTTCAAGTAAATAACTTAAAGAACTAAAGTATTAGTTAGAAGATTTTGATTTTACATTGCTACACAATTCTGTTCTTCAAGTAAATAACTTATAGAACAAAGGTAGTTATTTTAGAGTTTTCAATTTTAAACTATTAACAAAATTCTGATCTTCATGTAAATAACTTATAGAACAGAAGTAGTTAATTTAGAGTTTTTAATTTTAAGCTATTAACAAAATTCTGATCTTCAAGTAAATAACTTAAGGAACTAAAGTAATAGTTAGAAGATTTAGATTTTAAATTGCTACAAAATTCTGTTCTTCAAGTAAATAACTTATAGAACAAAAGTAGTTATTTTAGAGTTTTCAATTTTAAACTATTGACAACATTCTGATCTTCAAGTAAATAACTTATAGAACAGAAGTAGTTAATTTAGAGTTTTTAATTTTAAACTATTAACAAAATGCAGATCTTCTAGTAAATAACTTAAAGAACTAAAGTATTAGTTAGAAGATCTCGATTTTAATTTGTCTAAAAATTTCTGTTCTTTAAGTAAAAAACTAAAAGAACAAAAGTAGTTAGTTTATAGCTTTAATTTGAAACTATTAACAAAATAGTGATTTTCAAATAAATAACTTATAGACCAGAAGTAGTTAACTTAGAGTTTTTAATTTTAAACTATTATCAAAATGCTGAATTTCAAGTAAATAACTTATAGAACAGAAGTAGTTAATTTAGAGTTTTTAATTTTAAAATAATAACAAAATGCAGATCTTCAAGTAAATAACTTATAGAACAAAAGTAATTATTTTAGGGTTTTCAATTTTAAACTATTAACAATATTCTGATCTTCAAGTAAATCACTTATAGAACAGAAGTGGTTAATTTAGAGTTTTTAATTTTAAACTAATAACAAAATGCAGATCTTCAAGTAAATAACTTATAGAACAAAAGTAATTATTTTAGGGTTTTCAATTTTAAACTATTAGCAAAATTCTAATCTTCAAGTAAATAACTTAAAGAACTAAAGTATTAGTTAGAAGATTTTGATTTTACATTGCTACAAAATTCTGTTCTTCAAGTAAATAACTTATAAAACAAAAGTAGTTATTTTAGAGTTTTCAATTTTAAACTATTAACAGTATTCTGATCTTCAAGTAAATAACTTATAGAACAGAAGTAGTTAATTTAGAGTTTTTAATTTTAAACTATTAACAAAATGCAGATCTTCTAGTAAATAACTTATAGAACAAAAATAGTAATTTTAGGGTTTTCAATTTTAAACTATTAACAAAATACTGATCTTCATGAAATTAACTTATAGAACAGAAGTAGTTAATTTAGAGTTTTTAATTTTATACTATTAACAAAATGCAGATCTTCAAGTAAATAACTTATAGACAAAAGTAGTTATTTTAGGGTTTTCAATTTTAAACTGTTAACAAAATTCTGATCTTCAAGTAAATAACTTAAGGAACTAAAGTATTAGTTAGAAGATTTTGATTTTACATTGCTACAAAATTCTGTTCTTCAAGTAAATAACTTATAGAACAAAAGTAGTTATTTTAGAGTTTTCAATTTTAAACTATTAACAGTATTCTGATCTTCAAATAAATAACTTATAGAACAGAAGTAGTTCATTTAGAGTTTTTAATTTTAAACTATTAACAAAATGCAGATCTTCAAGTAAATAACTTATAGAACAAAAGTAGTTATTTTAGGGTTTTCAATTTTAAACTATTAACAAAATTCTGATCTTCATGTAAATAACTTATAGAACAGAAGTAGTTAATTTAGAGTTTTTAATTTTAAACTATTAACAAAATGCAGATCTTCAAGTAAATAACTTATAGAACAAAAGTAGTTATTTTAGGGTTTTCAATTTTAAACTATTAACAAAATTCTGATCTTCATGTAAATAACTTATAGAACAGAAGTAGTTAATTTAGAGTTTTTAATTTTAAGCTATTAACAAAATTCTGATCTTCAAGTAAATAACTTAAGGAACTAAAGTATTAGTTAGAAGATTTTGATTTTAAATTGCTACAAAATTCTGTTCTTCAAGTAAATAACTTATAGAACAAAAGTAGTTATTTTAGAGTTTTCAATTTTAAACTATTAACAACATTCTGATCTTCAAGTAAATAACTTATAGAACAGAAGTAGTTAATTTAGAGTTTTTAATTTTAAACTATTAACAAAATGCAGATCTTCAAGTAAATAACTTAAAGAACTAAAGTATTAGTTTGAAGATCTCGATTTTAATTTGTCTACAAATTTCTGTTCTTTAAGTAAAAAACTAAAAGAACAAAAGTAGTTAGTTTATAGCTTTAATTTGAAACTATTAACAAAATAGTGATTTTCAAATAAATAACTTATAGACCAGAAGTAGTTAACTTAGAGTTTTTAATTTTAAACTATTATCAAAATGCTGAATTTCAAGTAAATAACTTATAGAACAGAAGTAGTTAATTTAGAGTTTTTAATTTTAAACTAATAACAAAATGCAGATCTTCAAGTAAATAACTTATAGAACAAAAGTAATTATTTTAGGGTTTTCAATTTTAAACTATTAACAATATTCTGATCTTCAAGTAAATAACTTATAGAACAGAAGTGGGTAATTTAGAGTTTTTAATTTTAAACTATTAACAAAATGCAGATCTTTAAGTAAATAACTTATAGAACAAAAATAGTTATTTTAGGGTTTTCAATTTTAAACTATTAGCAAAATTCAAATCTTCAAGTAAATAACTTAAAGAACTAAAGTATTAGTTAGAAGATTTTGATTTTACATTGCTACAAAATTCTGTTCTTCAAGTAAATAACTTATAAAACAAATGTAGTTATTTTAGGGTTTTCAATTTTAAACTTATAACAAAATTCTGATCTTCATGTAAATAACTTATAGAACAGAAGTAGTTAATCAAGAGTTTTTAATTTTAAACTATTAACAAAATGCAGATCTTCAAGTAAATAACTTATAGAACAAAAATAGTTATTTTAGGGTTTTCAATTTTAAGCTATTAACAAAATTCTGATCTTCAAGTAAATAACTTAAGGAACTAAAGTATTAGTTAGAAGATTTTGATTTTAAATTGCTACAAAATTCTGTTCTTCAAGTAAATAACTTATAGAACAAAAGTAGTTATTTTAGAGTTTTCAATTTTAAACTATTAACAACATTCTGATCTTCAAGTAAATAACTTATAGAACAGAAGTAGTTAATTTAGAGTTTTTAATTTTAAACTATTAACAAAATGCAGATCTTCAAGTAAATAACTTAAAGAACTAAAGTATTAGTTTGAAGATCTGGATTTTAATTTGTCTACAAATTTCTGTTCTTTAAGTAAAAAACTAAAAGAACAGAAGTAGTTAGTTTGAAGATCTCGAATTTAATTTGTCTACAAATTTCTGTTCTTTAAGTAAAAAACTAAAAGAACAAAAGTAGTTAGTTTATAGCTTTAATTTGAAACTATTAACAAAATAGTGATTTTCAAATAAATAACTTATAGACCAGAAGTAGTTAACTTAGAGTTTTTAATTTTAAACTATTATCAAAATGCTGAATTTCATGTAAATAACTTATAGAACAGAAGTAGTTAATTTAGAGTTTTTAATTTTAAACTATTAACAAAATGCAGATCTTCAAGTAAATAACTTATAGAACAAAAATAGTTATTTTAGGGTTTTCAATTTTAAACTATTAGCAAAATTCTAATCTTCAAGTAAATAACTTAAAGAACTAAAGTATTAGTTAGAAGATTTTGATTTTACATTGCTACAAAATTCTGTTCTTCAAGTAAATAACTTATAAAACAAAAGTAGTTATTTTAGAGTTTTTAATTTTAAACTATTAACAGTATTCTGATCTTCAAGTAAATAACTTATAGAACAGAAGTAGTTAATTTAGAGTTTTTAATTTTAAACTATTAACAAAATTCTGATCTTCAAGTAAATAACTTATAGAACAAAAATAGTTATTTTAGGGTTTTCAATTTTAAACTATTAACAAAATACGGATCTTCATGAAATTAACTTATAGAACAGAAGTAGTTAATTTAGAGTTTTTAATGTTATACTATTAACAAAATGCAGATCTTCAAGTAAATAACTTATAGAACAAAAGTAGTTATTTTAGGGTTTTCAATTTTAAACTATTAACAAAATTCTGATCTTCAAGTAAATAACTTAAGGAACTAAAGTATTAGTTAGAAGATTTTGATTTTAAATTGCTACAAAATTCTGTTCTACAAATAAATAACTTATAGAACAAAAGTAATTATTTTAGGGTTTTCAATTTTAAACTATTAACAAAATTCTGATCTTCAAGTAAATAACTTATAGAACAGAAGTAGTTAATTTAGAGTTTTTAATTTTAAACTATTAACAAAATCTAGATCTTCAAGTAAATAACTTATAGAACAAACGTAGTTATTTTAGTATTTTCAATTTTGAACTATTAACAAAATTCTGATCTTCAAATAAATAACTTAAAGAACTAAAGTATTAGTTTGAAGATTTTGATTTTAAATTGTCTACATATTTCTGTTCTTTAAGTAATTAACTAAAAGAACAAAAGTAGTTAGATTATAGCTTTAATTTTAAACTATTAACAAAATGCAGATCTTCAAGTAAATAACTTAAAGAACTAAAGTATTAGTGTGAAGATTTCGATTTTAAATTGTCTACAAATTTCTGTTCTTTAAGTAAATAACATATAGAACAGAAGTAGTTAATTTAGAGTTTTTAATTTTAAACTATTAACAAAATGCAGATCTTCAAGTAAATAACTTATAGAACAAAAGTAGTTATTTTAGGGTTTTCAATTTTAAACTATTAGCAAAATTCTGATCTTCAAGTAAATAACTTAAAGAACTAAAGTATTAGTTAGAAGATTTTGATTTTACATTGCTACAAAATTCTGTTCTTCAAGTAAATAACTTATAGAACAAAAGTAGTTATTTTAGAGTTTTCAATTTTAAACTATTAACAGTATTCTGATCTTCAAATAAATAACTTATAGAACAGAAGTAGTTCATTTAGAGTTTTTAATTTTAAACTATTAACAAAATGCAGATCTTCAAGTAAATAACTTATAGAACAAAAGTAGTTATTTTAGGGTTTTCAATTTTAAACTATTAACAAAATTCTGATCTTCAAGTAAATAACTTATAGAACAGAAGTAGTTAATTTAGAGTTTTTAATTTTAAACTATTAACAAAATGCAGATCTTCAAGTAAATAACTTATAGAACAAAAGTAGTTATTTTAGGGTTTTCAATTTTAAACTATTAACAAAATTCTGATCTTCATGTAAATAACTTATAGAACAGAAGTAGTTAATTTAGAGTTTTTAATTTTAAGCTATTAACAAAATTCTGATCTTCAAGTAAATATCTTAAGGAACTAAAGTATTAGTTAGAAGATTTTGATTTTAAATTGCTACAAAATTCTGTTCTTCAAGTAAATAACTTATAGAACAAAAGTAGTTATTTTAGAGTTTAAATTTTAAACTATTAACAACATTCTGATCTTCATGTAAATAACTTATAGAACAGAAGTAGTTAATTTAGAGTTTTTAATTTTAAACTATTAACAAAATGCAGATCTTCAAGTAAATAACTTATAGAACAAAAGTAGTTATTTTAGGGTTTTCAATTTTAAACTATTAACAAAATTCTGATCTTCATGTAAATAACTTATAGAACAGAAGTAGTTAATTTAGAGTTTTTAATTTTAAGCTATTAACAAAATTCTGATCTTCAAGTAAATAACTTAAGGAACTAAAGTATTAGTTAGAAGATTTTGATTTTAAATTGCTACAAAATTCTGTTCTATAAATAAATAACTTATAGAACAAAAGTAATTATTTTAGGGTTTTCAATTTTAAACTATTAACAATATTCTGATCTTCAAGTAAATAACTTATATAAATATAAATTATTAACTTGTGAGAATAATAATAAGATAAAACTTTAAAATATAACAAGTTAAATAAACTTCAATAATTGGAAATTCAATTTGAGCTTTCAGCGATGGTAATCGCCTTCGTCAGAATGTTTATAGTGACATACTATACATTACCATCGCTGAAAGCTCAAATTGAATTTCCAATTATTGAAGTTTATTTAACTTGTTATATTTTAAAGTTTTATCTTATTAAATAACTTATAGAACAGAAGTGGGTAATTTAGAGTTTTTAATTTTAAACTATTAACAAAATGCAGATCTTTAAGTAAATAACTTATAGAACAAAAATAGTTATTTTAGGGTTTTCAATTTTAAACTATTAGCAAAATTCAAATCTTCAAGTAAATAACTTAAAGAACTAAAGTATTAGTTAGAAGATTTTGATTTTACATTGCTACAAAATTCTGTTCTTCAAGTAAATAACTTATAAAACAAAAGTAGTTATTTTAGGGTTTTCTATTTTAAACTTATAACAAAATTCTGATCTTCATGTAAATAACTTATAGAACAGAAGTAGTTAATCAAGAGTTTTTAATTTTAAACTATTAACAAAATGCAGATCTTCAAGTAAATAACTTATAGAACAAAAATAGTTATTTTAGGGTTTTCAATTTTATACTATTAGCAAAATTCTAATCTTCAAGTAAATAACTTAAAGAACTAAAGTATTAGTTAGAAGATTTTGATTTTACATTGCTACAAAATTCTGTTCTTCAAGTAAATAACTTATAAAACAAAAGTAGTTATTTTAGAGTTTTTAATTTTAAACTATTAACAGTATTCTGATCTTCAAGTAAATAACTTATAGAACAGAAGTAGTTAATTTAGAGTTTTTAATTTTAAGCTATTAACAAAATTCTGATCTTCAAGTAAATAACTTACGGAACTAAAGTATTAGTTAGAAGATTTTGATTTTAAATTGCTACAAAATTCTGTTCTATAAATAAATAACTTATAGAACAAAAGTAATTATTTTAGGGTTTTCAATTTTAAACTATTAACAATATTCTGATCTTCAAGTAAATAACTTATATAAATATAAATTATTAACTTGTGAGAATAATAATAAGATAAAACTTTAAAATATAACAAGTTAAATAAACTTCAATAATTGGAAATTCAATTTGAGCTTTCAGCGATGGTAATCGCCTTCGTCAGAATGTTTATAGTGACATACTATACATTACCATCGCTGAAAGCTCAAATTGAATTTCCAATTATTGAAGTTTATTTAACTTGTTATATTTTAAAGTTTTATCTTATTAAATAACTTATAGAACAGTAGTGGGTAATTTAGAGTTTTTAATTTTAAACTATTAACAAAATGCAGATCTTTAAGTAAATAACTTATAGAACAAAAATAGTTATTTTAGGGTTTTCAATTTTAAACTATTAGCAAAATTCAAATCTTCAAGTAAATAACTTAAAGAACTAAAGTATTAGTTAGAAGATTTTGATTTTACATTGCTACAAAATTCTGTTCTTCAAGTAAATAACTTATAAAACAAAAGTAGTTATTTTAGGGTTTTCAATTTTAAACTTATAACAAAATTCTGATCTTCATGTAAATAACTTATAGAACAGAAGTAGTTAATCAAGAGTTTTTAATTTTAAACTATTAACAAAATGCAGATCTTCAAGTAAATAACTTATAGAACAAAAATAGTTATTTTAGGGTTTTCAATTTTATACTATTAGCAAAATTCTAATCTTCAAGTAAATAACTTAAAGAACTAAAGTATTAGTTAGAAGATTTTGATTTTACATTGCTACAAAATTCTGTTCTTCAAGTAAATAACTTATAAAACAAAAGTAGTTATTTTAGAGTTTTTAATTTTAAACTATTAACAGTATTCTGATCTTCAAGTAAATAACTTATAGAACAGAAGTAGTTAATTTAGAGTTTTTAATTTTAAACTATTAACAAAATTCTGATCTTCAAGTAAATAACTTATAGAACAAAAATAGTTATTTTAGGGTTTTCAATTTTAAACTATTAACAAAATACGGATCTTCATGAAATTAACTTATAGAACAGAAGTAGTTAATTTAGAGTTTTTAATGTTATACTATTAACAAAATGCAGATCTTCAAGTAAATAACTTATAGAACAAAAGTAGTTATTTTAGGGTTTTCAATTTTAAACTATTAACAAAATTCTGATCTTCAAGTAAATAACTTAAGGAACTAAAGTATTAGTTAGAAGATTTTGATTTTAAATTGCTACAAAATTCTGTTCTACAAATAAATAACTTATAGAACAAAAGTAATTATTTTAGGGTTTTCAATTTTAAACTATTAACAATATTCTGATCTTCAAGTAAATAACTTATAGAACAGAAGTGGGTAATTTAGAGTTTTTAATTTTAAACTATTAACAAAATGCAGATCTTTAAGTAAATAACTTATAGAACAAAAATAGTTACTTTAGGGTTTTCAATTTTAAACTATTAGCAAAATTCAAATCTTCAAGTAAATAACTTAAAGAACTAAAGTATTAGTTAGAAGATTTTGATTTTACATTGCTACAAAATTCTGTTCTTCAAGTAAATAACTTATAAAACAAAAGTAGTTATTTTAGGGTTTTCAATTTTAAACTATTAACAATATTCTGATCTTCAAGTAAATAACTTATAGAACAGAAGTAGTTAATTTAGAGTTTTTAATTTTAAACTGTTAACAAAATGCAGATCTTCAAGTAAATAACTTATAGAACAAAAATAGTTATTTTAGGGTTTTCAATTTTAAACTATTAACAAAATTCTGATCTTCATGTAAATAACTTATAGAACAGAAGTAGTTAATTTAGAGTTTTTAATTTTAAGCTATTAACAAAATTCTGATCTTCAAGTAAATAACTTAAGGAACTAAAGTATTAGTTAGAAGATTTTGATTTTAAATTGCTACAAAATTCTGTTCTTCAAGTAAATAACTTATAGAACAAAAGTAGTTATTTTAGAGTTTTCAATTTTAAACTATTAACAACATTCTGATCTTCAAGTAAATAACTTATAGAACAGAAGTAGTTAATTTAGAGTTTTTAATTTTAAACTATTAACAAAATGCAGATCTTCAAGTAAATAACTTAAAGAACTAAAGTATTAGTTTGAAGATCTCGATTTTAATTTGTCTACAAATTTCTGTTCTTTAAGTAAAAAACTAAAAGAACAAAAGTAGTTAGTTTATAGCTTTAATTTGAAACTATTAACAAAATAGTGATTTTCAAATAAATAACTTATAGACCAGAAGTAGTTAACTTAGAGTTTTTAATTTTAAACTATTATCAAAATGCTGAATTTCAAGTAAATAACTTATAGAACAGAAGTAGTTAATTTAGAGTTTTTAATTTTAAACTATTAACAAAATGCAGATCTTCAAGTAAATAACTTATAGAACAAAAATAGTTATTTTAGGGTTTTCAATTTTAAACTATTAGCAAAATTCTAATCTTCAAGTAAATAACTTAAAGAACTAAAGTATTAGTTAGAAGATTTTGATTTTACATTGCTACAAAATTCTGTTCTTCAAGTAAATAACTTATAAAACAAAAGTAGTTATTTTAGAGTTTTTAATTTTAAACTATTAACAGTATTCTGATCTTCAAGTAAATAACTTATAGAACAGAAGTAGTTAATTTAGAGTTTTTAATTTTAAACTATTAACAAAATTCTGATCTTCAAGTAAATAACTTATAGAACAAAAATAGTTATTTTAGGGTTTTCAATTTTAAACTATTAACAAAATACGGATCTTCATGAAATTAACTTATTGGCACAGAAGTAGTTAATTTAGAGTTTTTAATGTTATACTATTAACAAAATGCAGATCTTCAAGTAAATAACTTATAGAACAAAAGTAGTTATTTTAGGGTTTTCAATTTTAAACTATTAACAAAATTCTGATCTTCAAGTAAATAACTTAAGGAACTAAAGTATTAGTTAGAAGATTTTGGTTTTAAATTGCTACAAAATTCTGTTCTACAAATAAATAACTTATAGAACAAAAGTAATTATTTTAGGGTTTTCAATTTTAAACTATTAACAAAATTCTGATCTTCAAGTAAATAACTTATAGAACAGAAGTAGTTAATTTAGAGTTTTTAATTTTAAACTATTAACAAAATCTAGATCTTCAAGTAAATAACTTATAGAACAAACGTAGTTATTTTAGTATTTTCAATTTTGAACTATTAACAAAATTCTGATCTTCAAATAAATAACTTAAAGAACTAAAGTATTAGTTTGAAGATTTTGATTTTAAATTGTCTACATATTTCTGTTCTTTAAGTAATTAACTAAAAGAACAAAAGTAGTTAGATTATAGCTTTAATTTTAAACTATTAACAAAATGCAGATCTTCAAGTAAATAACTTAAAGAACTAAAGTATTAGTGTGAAGATTTCGATTTTAAATTGTCTACAAATTTCTGTTCTTTAAGTAAATAACATATAGAACAGAAGTAGTTAATTTAGAGTTTTTAATTTTAAACTATTAACAAAATGCAGATCTTCAAGTAAATAACTTATAGAACAAAAGTAGTTATTTTAGGGTTTTCAATTTTAAACTATTAGCAAAATTCTGATCTTCAAGTAAATAACTTAAAGAACTAAAGTATTAGTTAGAAGATTTTGATTTTACATTGCTACAAAATTCTGTTCTTCAAGTAAATAACTTATAGAACAAAAGTAGTTATTTTAGAGTTTTCAATTTTAAACTATTAACAGTATTCTGATCTTCAAATAAATAACTTATAGAACAGAAGTAGTTCATTTAGAGTTTTTAATTTTAAACTATTAACAAAATGCAGATCTTCAAGTAAATAACTTATAGAACAAAAGTAGTTATTTTAGGGTTTTCAATTTTAAACTATTAACAAAATTCTGATCTTCATGTAAATAACTTATAGAACAGAAGTAGTTAATTTAGAGTTTTTAATTTTAAACTATTAACAAAATGCAGATCTTCAAGTAAATAACTTATAGAACAAAAGTAGTTATTTTAGGGTTTTCAATTTTAAACTATTAACAAAATTCTGATCTTCATGTAAATAACTTATAGAACAGAAGTAGTTAATTTAGAGTTTTTAATTTTAAGCTATTAACAAAATTCTGATCTTCAAGTAAATATCTTAAGGAACTAAAGTATTAGTTAGAAGATTTTGATTTTAAATTGCTACAAAATTCTGTTCTTCAAGTAAATAACTTATAGAACAAAAGTAGTTATTTTAGAGTTTTCAATTTTAAACTATTAACAACATTCTGATCTTCAAGTAAATAACTTATAGAACAGAAGTAGTTAATTTAGAGTTTTTAATTTTAAGCTATTAACAAAATGCAGATCTTCAAGTAAATAACTTAAAGAACTATAGTATTAGTTAGAAGATCTCGATTTTAATTTGTCTACAAATTTCTGTTCTTTAAGTAAAAAACTAAAAGAACAAAAGTAGTTAGTTTATAGCTTTAATTTGAAACTATTAACAAAATAGTGATTTTCAAATAAATAACTTATAGACCAGAAGTAGTTAACTTAGAGTTTTTAATTTTAAACTATTATCAAAATGCTGAATTTCAAGTAAATAACTTATAGAACAGAAGTAGTTAATTTAGAGTTTTTAATTTTAAACTAATAACAAAATGCAGATCTTCAAGTAAATAACTTATAGAACAAAAGTAATTATTTTAGGGTTTTCAATTTTAAACTATTAACAATATTCTGATCTTCAAGTAAATAACTTATAGAACAGAAGTGGTTAATTTAGAGTTTTTAATTTTAAACTATTAACAAAATGCAGATCTTCAAGTAAATAACTTATAGAACAAAAATAGTTATTTTAGGGTTTTCAATTTTAAACTATTAGCAAAATTCTAATCTTCAAGTAAATAACTTAAAGAACTAAAGTATTAGTTAGAAGATTTTGATTTTACATTGCTACAAAATTCTGTTCTTCAAGTAAATAACTTATAAAACAAAAGTAGTTATTTTAGAGTTTTTAATTTTAAACTATTAACAGTATTCTGATCTTCAAGTAAATAACTTATAGAACAGAAGTAGTTAATTTAGAGTTTTTAATTTTAAACTATTAACAAAATTCTGATCTTCAAGTAAATAACTTATAGAACAAAAATAGTTATTTTAGGGTTTTCAATTTTAAACTATTAACAAAATACGGATCTTCATGAAATTAACTTATAGAACAGAAGTAGTTAATTTAGAGTTTTTAATGTTATACTATTAACAAAATGCAGATCTTCAAGTAAATAACTTATAGAACAAAAGTAGTTATTTTAGGGTTTTCAATTTTAAACTATTAACAAAATTCTGATCTTCAAGTAAATAACTTAAGGAACTAAAGTATTAGTTAGAAGATTTTGATTTTAAATTGCTACAAAATTCTGTTCTACAAATAAATAACTTATAGAACAAAAGTAATTATTTTAGGGTTTTCAATTTTAAACTATTAACAAAATTCTGATCTTCAAGTAAATAACTTATAGAACAGAAGTAGTTAATTTAGAGTTTTTAATTTTAAACTATTAACAAAATCTAGATCTTCAAGTAAATAACTTATAGAACAAACGTAGTTATTTTAGTATTTTCAATTTTGAACTATTAACAAAATTCTGATCTTCAAATAAATAACTTAAAGAACTAAAGTATTAGTTTGAAGATTTTGATTTTAAATTGTCTACATGATTCTGTTCTTTAAGTAATTAACTAAAAGAACAAAAGTAGTTAGATTATAGCTTTAATTTTAAACTATTAACAAAATGCAGATCTTCAAGTAAATAACTTATAGAACAAAAGAAGTTATTTTAGGGTTGTCAATTTTAAACTATTAACAAAATGCAGATCTTCAAGTAAATAACTTAAAGAACTAAAGTATTAGTGTGAAGATTTCGATTTTAAATTGTCTACAAATTTCTGTTCTTTAAGTAAATAACATATAGAACAGAAGTAGTTAATTTAGAGTTTTTAATTTTAAACTATTAACAAAATGCAGATCTTCAAGTAAATAACTTATAGAACAAAAGTAGTTATTTTAGGGTTTTCAATTTTAAACTATTAGCAAAATTCTGATCTTCAAGTAAATAACTTAAAGAACTAAAGTATTAGTTAGAAGATTTTGATTTTACATTGCTACAAAATTCTGTTCTTCAAGTAAATAACTTATAAAACAAAAGTAGTTATTTTAGGGTTTTCAATTTTAAACTATTAACAATATTCTGATCTTCAAGTAAATAACTTATAGAACAGAAGTAGTTAATTTAGAGTTTTTAATTTTAAACTGTTAACAAAATGCAGATCTTCAAGTAAATAACTTATAGAACAAAAATAGTTATTTTAGGGTTTTCAATTTTAAACTATTAACAAAATTCTGATCTTCATGTAAATAACTTATAGAACAGAAGTAGTTAATTTAGAGTTTTTAATTTTAAGCTATTAACAAAATTCTGATCTTCAAGTAAATAACTTAAGGAACTAAAGTATTAGTTAGAAGATTTTGATTTTAAATTGCTACAAAATTCTGTTCTTCAAGTAAATAACTTATAGAACAAAAGTAGTTATTTTAGAGTTTTCAATTTTAAACTATTAACAACATTCTGATCTTCAAGTAAATAACTTATAGAACAGAAGTAGTTAATTTAGAGTTTTTAATTTTAAACTATTAACAAAATGCAGATCTTCAAGTAAATAACTTAAAGAACTAAAGTATTAGTTTGAAGATCTCGATTTTAATTTGTCTACAAATTTCTGTTCTTTAAGTAAAAAACTAAAAGAACAAAAGTAGTTAGTTTATAGCTTTAATTTGAAACTATTAACAAAATAGTGATTTTCAAATAAATAACTTATAGACCAGAAGTAGTTAACTTAGAGTTTTTAATTTTAAACTATTATCAAAATGCTGAATTTCAAGTAAATAACTTATAGAACAGAAGTAGTTAATTTAGAGTTTTTAATTTTAAACTATTAACAAAATGCAGATCTTCAAGTAAATAACTTATAGAACAAAAATAGTTATTTTAGGGTTTTCAATTTTAAACTATTAGCAAAATTCTAATCTTCAAGTAAATAACTTAAAGAACTAAAGTATTAGTTAGAAGATTTTGATTTTACATTGCTACAAAATTCTGTTCTTCAAGTAAATAACTTATAAAACAAAAGTAGTTATTTTAGAGTTTTTAATTTTAAACTATTAACAGTATTCTGATCTTCAAGTAAATAACTTATAGAACAGAAGTAGTTAATTTAGAGTTTTTAATTTTAAACTATTAACAAAATTCTGATCTTCAAGTAAATAACTTATAGAACAAAAATAGTTATTTTAGGGTTTTCAATTTTAAACTATTAACAAAATACGGATCTTCATGAAATTAACTTATTGGCACAGAAGTAGTTAATTTAGAGTTTTTATGTTATACTATTAACAAAATGCAGATCTTCAAGTAAATAACTTATAGAACAAAAGTAGTTATTTTAGGGTTTTCAATTTTAAACTATTAACAAAATTCTGATCTTCAAGTAAATAACTTAAGGAACTAAAGTATTAGTTAGAAGATTTTGGTTTTAAATTGCTACAAAATTCTGTTCTACAAATAAATAACTTATAGAACAAAAGTAATTATTTTAGGGTTTTCAATTTTAAACTATTAACAAAATTCTGATCTTCAAGTAAATAACTTATAGAACAGAAGTAGTTAATTTAGAGTTTTTAATTTTAAACTATTAACAAAATCTAGATCTTCAAGTAAATAACTTATAGAACAAACGTAGTTATTTTAGTATTTTCAATTTTGAACTATTAACAAAATTCTGATCTTCAAATAAATAACTTAAAGAACTAAAGTATTAGTTTGAAGATTTTGATTTTAAATTGTCTACATATTTCTGTTCTTTAAGTAATTAACTAAAAGAACAAAAGTAGTTAGATTATAGCTTTAATTTTAAACTATTAACAAAATGCAGATCTTCAAGTAAATAACTTAAAGAACTAAAGTATTAGTGTGAAGATTTCGATTTTAAATTGTCTACAAATTTCTGTTCTTTAAGTAAATAACATATAGAACAGAAGTAGTTAATTTAGAGTTTTTAATTTTAAACTATTAACAAAATGCAGATCTTCAAGTAAATAACTTATAGAACAAAAGTAGTTATTTTAGGGTTTTCAATTTTAAACTATTAGCAAAATTCTGATCTTCAAGTAAATAACTTAAAGAACTAAAGTATTAGTTAGAAGATTTTGATTTTACATTGCTACAAAATTCTGTTCTTCAAGTAAATAACTTATAGAACAAAAGTAGTTATTTTAGAGTTTTCAATTTTAAACTATTAACAGTATTCTGATCTTCAAATAAATAACTTATAGAACAGAAGTAGTTCATTTAGAGTTTTTAATTTTAAACTATTAACAAAATGCAGATCTTCAAGTAAATAACTTATAGAACAAAAGTAGTTATTTTAGGGTTTTCAATTTTAAACTATTAACAAAATTCTGATCTTCATGTAAATAACTTATAGAACAGAAGTAGTTAATTTAGAGTTTTTAATTTTAAACTATTAACAAAATGCAGATCTTCAAGTAAATAACTTATAGAACAAAAGTAGTTATTTTAGGGTTTTCAATTTTAAACTATTAACAAAATTCTGATCTTCATGTAAATAACTTATAGAACAGAAGTAGTTAATTTAGAGTTTTTAATTTTAAGCTATTAACAAAATTCTGATCTTCAAGTAAATATCTTAAGGAACTAAAGTATTAGTTAGAAGATTTTGATTTTAAATTGCTACAAAATTCTGTTCTTCAAGTAAATAACTTATAGAACAAAAGTAGTTATTTTAGAGTTTTCAATTTTAAACTATTAACAACATTCTGATCTTCAAGTAAATAACTTATAGAACAGAAGTAGTTAATTTAGAGTTTTTAATTTTAAGCTATTAACAAAATGCAGATCTTCAAGTAAATAACTTAAAGAACTATAGTATTAGTTTGAAGATCTCGATTTTAATTTGTCTACAAATTTCTGTTCTTTAAGTAAAAAACTAAAAGAACAAAAGTAGTTAGTTTATAGCTTTAATTTGAAACTATTAACAAAATAGTGATTTTCAAATAAATAACTTATAGACCAGAAGTAGTTAACTTAGAGTTTTTAATTTTAAACTATTATCAAAATGCTGAATTTCAAGTAAATAACTTATAGAACAGAAGTAGTTAATTTAGAGTTTTTAATTTTAAACTAATAACAAAATGCAGATCTTCAAGTAAATAACTTATAGAACAAAAGTAATTATTTTAGGGTTTTCAATTTTAAACTATTAACAATATTCTGATCTTCAAGTAAATAACTTATAGAACAGAAGTGGTTAATTTAGAGTTTTTAATTTTAAACTATTAACAAAATGCAGATCTTCAAGTAAATAACTTATAGAACAAAAATAGTTATTTTAGGGTTTTCAATTTTAAACTATTAGCAAAATTCTAATCTTCAAGTAAATAACTTAAAGAACTAAAGTATTAGTTAGAAGATTTTGATTTTACATTGCTACAAAATTCTGTTCTTCAAGTAAATAACTTATAAAACAAAAGTAGTTATTTTAGAGTTTTTAATTTTAAACTATTAACAGTATTCTGATCTTCAAGTAAATAACTTATAGAACAGAAGTAGTTAATTTAGAGTTTTTAATTTTAAACTATTAACAAAATTCTGATCTTCAAGTAAATAACTTATAGAACAAAAATAGTTATTTTAGGGTTTTCAATTTTAAACTATTAACAAAATACGGATCTTCATGAAATTAACTTATAGAACAGAAGTAGTTAATTTAGAGTTTTTAATGTTATACTATTAACAAAATGCAGATCTTCAAGTAAATAACTTATAGAACAAAAGTAGTTATTTTAGGGTTTTCAATTTTAAACTATTAACAAAATTCTGATCTTCAAGTAAATAACTTAAGGAACTAAAGTATTAGTTAGAAGATTTTGATTTTAAATTGCTACAAAATTCTGTTCTACAAATAAATAACTTATAGAACAAAAGTAATTATTTTAGGGTTTTCAATTTTAAACTATTAACAAAATTCTGATCTTCAAGTAAATAACTTATAGAACAGAAGTAGTTAATTTAGAGTTTTTAATTTTAAACTATTAACAAAATCTAGATCTTCAAGTAAATAACTTATAGAACAAACGTAGTTATTTTAGTATTTTCAATTTTGAACTATTAACAAAATTCTGATCTTCAAATAAATAACTTAAAGAACTAAAGTATTAGTTTGAAGATTTTGATTTTAAATTGTCTACATGATTCTGTTCTTTAAGTAATTAACTAAAAGAACAAAAGTAGTTAGATTATAGCTTTAATTTTAAACTATTAACAAAATGCAGATCTTCAAGTAAATAACTTATAGAACAAAAGAAGTTATTTTAGGGTTGTCAATTTTAAACTATTAACAAAATGCAGATCTTCAAGTAAATAACTTAAAGAACTAAAGTATTAGTGTGAAGATTTCGATTTTAAATTGTCTACAAATTTCTGTTCTTTAAGTAAATAACATATAGAACAGAAGTAGTTAATTTAGAGTTTTTAATTTTAAACTATTAACAAAATGCAGATCTTCAAGTAAATAACTTATAGAACAAAAGTAGTTATTTTAGGGTTTTCAATTTTAAACTATTAGCAAAATTCTGATCTTCAAGTAAATAACTTAAAGAACTAAAGTATTAGTTAGAAGATTTTGATTTTACATTGCTACAAAATTCTGTTCTTCAAGTAAATAACTTATAGAACAAAAGTAGTTATTTTAGAGTTTTCAATTTTAAACTATTAACAGTATTCTGATCTTCAAATAAATAACTTATAGAACAGAAGTAGTTCATTTAGAGTTTTTAATTTTAAACTATTAACAAAATGCAGATCTTCAAGTAAATAACTTATAGAACAAAAGTAGTTATTTTGGGGTTTTCAATTTTAAACTATTAACAAAATTCTGATCTTCATGTAAATAACTTATAGAACAGAAGTAGTTAATTTAGAGTTTTTAATTTTAAACTATTAACAAAATGCAGATCTTCAAGTAAATAACTTATAGAACAAAAGTAGTTATTTTAGGGTTTTCAATTTTAAACTATTAACAAAATTCTGATCTTCATGTAAATAACTTATAGAACAGAAGTAGTTAATTTAGAGTTTTTAATTTTAAGCTATTAACAAAATTCTGATCTTCAAGTAAATATCTTAAGGAACTAAAGTATTAGTTAGAAGATTTTGATTTTAAATTGCTACAAAATTCTGTTCTTCAAGTAAATAACTTATAGAACAAAAGTAGTTATTTTAGAGTTTTCAATTTTAAACTATTAACAACATTCTGATCTTCAAGTAAATAACTTATAGAACAGAAGTAGTTAATTTAGAGTTTTTAATTTTAAGCTATTAACAAAATGCAGATCTTCAAGTAAATAACTTAAAGAACTATAGTATTAGTTTGAAGATCTCGATTTTAATTTGTCTACAAATTTCTGTTCTTTAAGTAAAAAACTAAAAGAACAAAAGTAGTTAGTTTATAGCTTTAATTTGAAACTATTAACAAAATAGTGATTTTCAAATAAATAACTTATAGACCAGAAGTAGTTAATTTAGAGTTTTTAATTTTAAACTATTATCAAAATGCTGAATTTCAAGTAAATAACTTATAGAACAGAAGTAGTTAATTTAGAGTTTTTAATTTTAAACTAATAACAAAATGCAGATCTTCAAGTAAATAACTTATAGAACAAAAGTAATTATTTTAGGGTTTTCAATTTTAAACTATTAACAATATTCTGATCTTCAAGTAAATAACTTATAGAACAGAAGTGGGTAATTTAGAGTTTTTAATTTTAAACTATTAACAAAATGCAGATCTTTAAGTAAATAACTTATAGAACAAAAATAGTTATTTTAGGGTTTTCAATTTTAAACTATTAGCAAAATTCAAATCTTCAAGTAAATAACTTAAAGAACTAAAGTATTAGTTAGAAGATTTTGATTTTACATTGCTACAAAATTCTGTTCTTCAAGTAAATAACTTATAAAACAAAAGTAGTTATTTTAGGGTTTTCAATTTTAAACTTATAACAAAATTCTGATCTTCATGTAAATAACTTATAGAACAGAAGTAGTTAATCAAGAGTTTTTAATTTTAAACTATTAACAAAATGCAGATCTTCAAGTAAATAACTTATAGAACAAAAATAGTTATTTTAGGGTTTTCAATTTTAAACTATTAACAAAATTCTGATCTTCATGTAAATAACTTATAGAACAGAAGTAGTTAATTTAGAGTTTTTAATTTTAAGCTATTAACAAAATTCTGATCTTCAAGTAAATAACTTAAGGAACTAAAGTATTAGTTAGAAGATTTTGATTTTAAATTGCTACAAAATTCTTTTCTTCAAGTAAATAACTTATAGAACAAAAGTAGTTATTTTAGAGTTTTCAATTTTAAACTATTAACAACATTCTGATCTTCAAGTAAATAACTTATAGAACAGAAGTAGTTAATTTAGAGTTTTTAATTTTAAACTATTAACAAAATGCAGATCTTCAAGTAAATAACTTAAAGAACTAAAGTATTAGTTTGAAGATCTCGATTTTAATTTGTCTACAAATTTCTGTTCTTTAAGTAAAAAACTAAAAGAACAAAAGTATTTAGTTTATAGCTTTAATTTGAAACTATTAACAAAATAGTGATTTTCAAATAAATAACTTATAGACCAGAAGTAGTTAACTTAGAGTTTTTAATTTTAAACTATTATCAAAATGCTGAATTTCAAGTAAATAACTTATAGAACAGAAGTAGTTAATTTAGAGTTTTTAATTTTAAACTAATAACAAAATGCAGATCTTCAAGTAAATAACTTATAGAACAAAAGTAATTATTTTAGGGTTTTCAATTTTAAACTATTAACAATATTCTGATCTTCAAGTAAATAACTTATAGAACAGAAGTGGTTAATTTAGAGTTTTTAATTTTAAACTATTAACAAAATGCAGATCTTCAAGTAAATAACTTATAGAACAAAAATAGTTATTTTAGGGTTTTCAATTTTAAACTATTAGCAAAATTCTAATCTTCAAGTAAATAACTTAAAGAACTAAAGTATTAGTTAGAAGATTTTGATTTTACATTGCTACAAAATTCTGTTCTTCAAGTAAATAACTTATAAAACAAAAGTAGTTATTTTAGAGTTTTTAATTTTAAACTATTAACAGTATTCTGATCTTCAAGTAAATAACTTATAGAACAGAAGTAGTTAATTTAGAGTTTTTAATTTTAAACTATTAACAAAATTCTGATCTTCAAGTAAATAACTTATAGAACAAAAATAGTTATTTTAGGGTTTTCAATTTTAAACTATTAACAAAATACGGATCTTCATGAAATTAACTTATAGAACAGAAGTAGTTAATTTAGAGTTTTTAATGTTATACTATTAACAAAATGCAGATCTTCAAGTAAATAACTTATAGAACAAAAGTAGTTATTTTAGGGTTTTCAATTTTAAACTATTAACAAAATTCTGATCTTCAAGTAAATAACTTAAGGAACTAAAGTATTAGTTAGAAGATTTTGATTTTAAATTGCTACAAAATTCTGTTCTACAAGTAAATAACTTATAGAACAAAAATAGTTATTTTAGGGTTTTCAATTTTAAACTATTAACAAAATAGTGATTTTCAAATAAATAACTTATAGACCAGAAGTAGTTAACTTAGAGTTTTTAATTTTAAACTATTATCAAAATGCTGAATTTCAAGTAAATAACTTATAGAACAGAAGTAGTTAATTTAGAGTTTTTAATTTTAAACTAATAACAAAATGCAGATCTTCAAGTAAATAACTTATAGAACAAAAGTAATTATTTTAGGGTTTTCAATTTTAAACTATTAACAATATTCTGATCTTCAAGTAAATAACTTATAGAACAGAAGTGGGTAATTTAGAGTTTTTAATTTTAAACTATTAACAAAATGCAGATCTTTAAGTAAATAACTTATAGAACAAAAATAGTTATTTTAGGGTTTTCAATTTTAAACTATTAGCAAAATTCAAATCTTCAAGTAAATAACTTAAAGAACTAAAGTATTAGTTAGAAGATTTTGATTTTACATAGCTACAAAATTCTGTTCTTCAAGTAAATAACTTATAAAACAAAAGTAGTTATTTTAGGGTTTTCAATTTTAAACTTATAACAAAATTCTGATCTTCATGTAAATAACTTATAGAACAGAAGTAGTTAATCAAGAGTTTTTAATTTTAAACTATTAACAAAATGCAGATCTTCAAGTAAATAACTTATAGAACAAAAGTAATTATTTTAGGGTTTTCAATTTTAAACTATTAACAATATTCTGATCTTCAAGTAAATAACTTATAGAACAGAAGTGGTTAATTTAGAGTTTTTAATTTTAAACTATTAACAAAATGCAGATCTTCAAGTAAATAACTTATAGAACAAAAATAGTTATTTTAGGGTTTTCAATTTTAAACTATTAGCAAAATTCTAATCTTCAAGTAAATAACTTAAAGAACTAAAGTATTAGTTAGAAGATTTTGATTTTACATTGCTACAAAATTCTGTTCTTCAAGTAAATAACTTATAAAACAAAAGTAGTTAATTTAGAGTTTTTAATTTTAAACTATTAACAAAATGCTGATCTTCAAGTAAATAACTTATAGAACAGAAGTAGTTAATTTAGAGTTTTTAATTTTAAACTAATAACAAAATGCAGATCTTCAAGTAAATAACTTATAGAACAAAAGTAATTATTTTAGGGTTTTCAATTTTAAACTATTAACAAAATTCTGATCTTCAAGTTAATAACTTATAGAACAGAAGTAGTTAATTTAGAGTTTTTAATTTTAAACTATTAACAAAATCTAGATCTTCAAGTAAATAACTTATAGAACAAACGTAGTTATTTTAGTATTTTCAATTTTGAACTATTAACAAAATTCTGATCTTCAAGTAAATAACTTAAAGAACTAAAGTATTAGTTTGAAGATTTTGATTTTAAATTGTCTACATATTTCTGTTCTTTAAGTAATTAACTAAAAGAACAAAAGTAGTTAGATTATAGCTTTAATTTTAAACTATTAACAAAATGCAGATCTTCAAGTAAATAACTTATAGAACAAAAGAAGTTATTTTAGGGTTGTCAATTTTAAACTATTAACAAAATTCTGATCTTCATGTAAATAACTTATAGAACAGAAGTAGTTAATTTAGAGTTTTTAATTTTAAATTATTAACAAAATGCAGATCTTCAAGTAAATAACTTATAGAACAAAAGTAGATATTTTAGGGTTTTCAATTTTAAACTATTAACAAAATACTGATTTTCAAGTAAATAACTTATAGACCAGAAGTAGTTAATTTAGAGTTATTAATTTTAAACTATTAACAAAATGCTGATCTTCAATTAAATAACTTATAGAACAGAAGTAGTTAATTTAGAGTTTTTAATTTTAAACTATTAACTAAATGCAGATCTTCAAGTAAATAACTTATAGAACAAAAGTAGTTATTTTAGGGTTTTCAATTTTAAACTATTAACAAAATTCTGATCTTCAAGTAAATAACTTATAGAACAGAAGTTGTTAATTTAGAGTTTTTAATTTTAAACTATTAACAAAATCCAGATCTTCAATTAAATAACTTATAGAACTTACGTAGTCATTTTAGTATTTTCAATTTTGAACTATTAACAAAATTCTGATCTTTAAGTAAATAACTTAAAGAACTAAAGTATTAGTTTGAAGATTTTGATTTTAAATTGTCTACATATTTCTGTTCTTTAAGTAAATAACTAAAAGAACAAAAGTAGTTAGATTATAGCTTTAATTTTAAACTATTAACAAAATGCAGAACTTCAAGTAAATAACTTATAGAACAAAAGTAGTTATTTTAGGGTTTTCAATTTTAAACTATTAGCAAAATTCTGATCTTCAAGTAAATAACTTAAACAACTAAAGTATTAGTTAGAAGATTTTGATTTACATTGCTACAAAATTCTGTTCTTCAAGTAAATAACTTATAGAACAAAAGTAGTTATTTTAGAGTTTTCAATTTTAAACTATTAACAATATTCTGATCTTCAAGTAAATAACTTATAGAACAGAAGTGGTTAATTTAGAGTTTTTAATTTTAAACTATTAACAAAATGCAGATCTTCAAGTAAATAACTTATAGAACAAAAGTAGTTATTTTAGGGTTTTCAATTTTAAACTATTAGCAAAATTCTGATCTTCAAGTAAATAACTTAAGGAACTAAAGTATTAGTTAGAAGATTTTGATTTTAAATTGTCTACATATTTCTGTTCTTTAAGTAAATAACTAAAAGAACAAAAGTAGTTAGATTATAGCTTTAATTTTAAACTATTAACAAAATGCAGATCTTCAAGTAAATAACTTAAACAACTAAAGTATTAGTTAGAAGATTTTGATTTTACATTGCTACAAAATTCTGTTCTTCAAGTAAATAACTTATAGAACAAAAGTAGTTATTTTAGGGTTTTCAATTTTAAACTATTAACAAAATTCTGATCTTCAAGTAAATAACTTAAGAAACTAAAGTATTAGTTAAAAGATTTTGATTTTAAATTGCTACAAAATTCTGTTCTACAAGTAAATAACTTATAGAAGAAAAGTAGTTATTTTAGAGTTTTCAATTTTAAACTATTAACAAAATTCTGATCTTCAAGTAAATAACTTATAGAACAGAAGTTGTTAATTTAGAGTTTTTAATTTTAAACTATTAACAAAATCCAGATCTTCAATTAAATAACTTATAGAACAAACGTAGTCATTTTAGTATTTTCAATTTTGAACTATTAACAAAATTCTGATCTTCAAGTAAATAACTTAAAGAACTAAAGTATTAGTTTGAAGATTTTGATTTTAAATTGTCTACATATTTCTGTTCTTTAAGTAATTAACTAAAAGAACAAAAGTAATTAGATTATAGCTTTAATTTTAAACTATTAACAAAATGCAGATCTTCAAGTAAATAACTTATAGAACAAAAGAAGTTATTTTAGGGTTGTCAATTTTAAACTATTAACAAAATTCTGATCTTCATGTAAATAACTTATAGAACAGAAGTAGTTAATTTAGAGTTTTTAATTTTAAATTATTAACAAAATGCAGATCTTCAAGTAAATAACTTATAGAACAAAAGTAGATATTTTAGGGTTTTCAATTTTAAACTATTAACAAAATACTGATTTTCAAGTAAATAACTTATAGACCAGAAGTAGTTAATTTAGAGTTTTTAATTTTAAACTATTAACAAAATGCTGATCTTCAATTAAATAACTTATAGAACAGAAGTAGTTAATTTAGAGTTTTTAATTTTAATCTATTAACTAAATGCAGATCTTCAAGTAAATAACTTATAGAACAAAAGTAGTTATTTTAGGGTTTTCAATTTTAAACTATTAACAAAATTCTGATCTTCAAGTAAATAACTTAAAGAACTAAAGAAGTTGTTAATTTAGAGTTTTTAATTTTAAACTATTAACAAAATCCAGATCTTCAATTAAATAACTTATAGAACAAACGTAGTCATTTTAGTATTTTCAATTTTGAACTATTAACAAAATGCTGATCTTCAAGTAAATGACTTATAGAACAGAAGTAGTTAATTTAGAGTTTTTAATTTTAAACTAATAACAAAATGCAGATCTTCAAGTAAATAACTTATAGAACAAAAGTAATTATTTTAGGGTTTTTAAATTTAAACTATTAACAAAATTCTGATCTTCAAGTAAATAACTTATAGAACAGAAGTAGTTAATTTAGAGTTTTTAATTTTAAACTATTAACAAAATCTAGATCTTCAAGTAAAAAACTTATAGAACAAACGTAGTTATTTTAGTATTTTCAATTTTGAACTATTAACAAAATTCTGATCTTCAAGTAAATAACTTAAAGAACTAAAGAAGTTATTTTAGGGTTGTCAATTTTAAACTATTAACAAAATTCTGATCTTCAAGTAAATAACTTATAGAACAGAAGTAGTTAATTTAGAGTTTTTAATTTTAAACTATTAACAAAATCTAGATCTTCAAGTAAATAACTTATAGAACAAAAGTAGTTATTTTAGAGTTTTCTATTTTAAACTATTAACAACATTCTGATCTTCAAGTAAATAACTTATAGAACAGAATTAGTTAATTTAGAGTTTTTAATTTTAAACTATTAACAAAATCCAGATCTTCAAGTAAATAACTTAAAGAACTAAAGTATTAGTGTGAAGATTTCGATTTTAAATTGTCTACAAATTTCTGTTCTTTAAGTAAATAACTAAAAGAACAGAAGTAGTTAATTTATAGCTTTAATTTTAAACTATTAACAAAATTCTGATCTTCAAGTAAATAACTTATAGAACAGAAGTATTTAATTTAGAGTTTTTAATTTTAAACAATTAACAAAATGCAGATCTTCAAGTAAATAACTTATAGAACAAAAGTAGTTATTTTAGGGTTTTCAATTTTAAACTATCAACAAAATTCTGATCTTCATGTAAATAACTTATAGAACAGAAGTAGTTAATTTAGAGTTTTTAATTTTAAACTATTAACAAAATGCAGATCTTCAAGTAAATAACTTATAGAACAAAAGTAGTTATTGTAGGGTTTTCAATTTTAAACTATTAAAAACAATTTGATCTTCAAGTAAATAATTTATAGAACAGAAGTAGTTAATTTAGAGTTTTTAATTTTAAACTATTAACAAAATGCAGATCTTCAAGTAAATAACTTATAGAACAAAAGTAGTTATTTTAGGGTTTTCAATTTTAAACAGTTAGCAAAATTCTGATCTTCAAGTAAATAACTTAAAGAACTAAAGTATTAGTTAGAAGATTTTGGTTTTAAATTGCTACAAAATTCTATTCTTCAAGTAAATAACTTATAGAACAAAAGTAGTTATGTTAGAGTTTTCAATTTTAAACTATTAACAATATTCTGATCTTCAAGTAAATAACTTATAGAACAGAAGTAGTTAATTTAGAGTCTTTAATGTTAAACTATTAACAAAATGCAAATCTTCAAGTAAATAACTTATAGAACAGAAGTAGTTAATTCAGAGTTTTTAATTTTAAACTATTAACAAAATGCAGATCTTCAAGTAAATAACTTAAAGAACTAAAGTATTAGTTAGAAGATTTTGATTTTAAATTGCTAAAAAATTCTGTTCTTCACGTAAATAACTTATAGAACAAAAGTAGTTATTTTCGAGTTTTCAATTTTAAACTATTAACAAAATTCTGATCCTCAAGTAAATAACTTATAGAACAGAAGTAGTGAATTTAGAGTTTTTAATTTTAAACTATTAACAAAACGCAGATCTTCAAGTAAATAACATATAGAACAAAAGTAGTTATTTTAAAGTTTTCTATTTTAAACTATTAACAACATTCTTATCTTCAAGTAAATAACTTATAGAACAGAAGTAGTGAATTTAGAGTTTTTAATTTTAAACTATTAACAAAATTCTGATTTTCAAGTAAATAACTTAAAGAACTAAAGTATTAGTTTGAAGATCTCGATTTTAAATTGTCTACAAATTTCTGTTCTTTAAGTAAAAAACTAAAAGAACAAAAGTAGTTGGTTTATAGCTTTAATTTGAAACTATTAACAAAATACTGATTTTCAAATAAATAACTTATAGACCAGAAGTAGTTAACTTAGAGTTTTTAATTTTAAACTATTAACAAAATGCTAATCTTCAAGTAAATAACTTATAGAACAGAAGTAGTTAATTTAGAGTTTTTAATTTTAAACTATTAACAAAATTCTGATCTTCAAGTAAATAACTTAAAGAACAGAAGTTGTTAATTTAGAGTTTTTAATTTTACACTATTAACAAAATCCAGATCTTCAATTAAATAACTTATAGAACAAACGTAGTCATTTTAGTATTTTCAATTTTGAACTATTAACAAAATGCTGATCTTCAAGTAAATAACTTATAGAACAGAAGTAGTTAATTTAGAGTTTTTAATTTTAAACTAATAACAAAATGCAGATCTTCAAGTAAATAACTTATAGAACAAAAGTAATTATTTTAGGGTTTTCAAATTTAAACTATTAACAAAATTCTGATCTTCAAGTAAATAACTTATAGAACAGAAGTTGTTAATTTAGAGTTTTTCATTTTAAACTATTAACAAAATCCAGATCTTCAATTAAATAACTTATAGAACAAACGTAGTCATTTTAGTATTTTCAATTTTGAACTATTAACAAAATTCTGATCTTTAAGTAAATAACTTAAAGAACTAAAGTATTAGTTTGAAGATTTTGATTTTAAATTGTCTACATATTTCTGTTCTTTAAGTAAATAACTAAAAGAACAAAAGTAGTTAGATTAGAGCTTTAATTTAAAACTATTAACAAAATGCAGATCTTCAAGTAAATAAGTTATAGAACAAAAGTAGTTATTTTAGGGTTTTCAATTTTAAACTATTAGCAAAATTCTGATCTTCAAGTAAATATCTTAAACAACTAAAGTATTAGTTAGAAGATTTTGATTTTACATTGCTACAAAATTGTGTTCTTCAAGTAAATAACTTATAGAACAAAAGTAGTTATTTTAGGGTTTTCAATTTTAAACTATTAACAAAATTCTGATCTTCAAGTAAATAACTTAAGGAACTAAATTATTAGTTAGAAGATTTTGATTTTAAATTGCTACAAAATTCTGTTCTACAAGTAAATAACTTATAGAACAAAAGTAGTTATTTTAGAGTTTTCAATTTTAAACTATTAGGGTCATGTCTTGCAGGTTGCCACTTCTTGCAGGTTGCCACCACAGCCGAATTTCTACATTCTAGATGGGTCAACCCTTAAATTCCGACGGCCATCGATGTTAAACGAGTAGTTGTCACTTTTAAACCTATTTTGGTGCGTACCGACATAATAACAGGGTGTTTTTGGATAAAAGTGTGAAATATTATTTTTTTTAAATTGAAAAATTAAAATTGTGTTTTTTTTGTGTGTCCGTAAATTGAACTTTTTCGTCGACAATTTAAGGTAAATATTTTTGCTGTGTTGCTTTTACATTCAATTTTCATATTCCTTAAAAATTTCTAAACATATCATGAGTTGGCAGTTTTTTTTTCACGTATAATCTAAAGTGGTGTAAAAGTGCAGGTTGCCACCTTTCACCTAAATTCATTTTAAATAAATAAGAACGTATTAAACTTTTGTCTCAATTTTTTTATTGACTATTTACAATATAATTTACAGAAAAAAAAAATAAAAACAATTTTTTTCGAATTTTTTATAAAATTTTAAAATAGCTATTTATGCAACCTAGATGTAAAAGTGATACTTTTTATAACTAGGCGTGAAAATTGTCCATCGAGGCGCAGCCGAGATGGACAACGCGCCGTGTTATAAAAAGACACTTTTACGTCGTGTTGCATACAAGATTTTTTCTAATTCTGTGCAAAATGGGCTTTCTTAAAACAACATTTTTTGAATTAGCAATAACTCGACAACGGAGCTAGATATCGAAAAACTGAGCAAAAAACTTTCCCCCCCTCGCCTCGTACTCACTCCCTTGTGAATTATCGGTTGGAAAGCATATGCAAAAATTCAGATCGATCGCGCGTAAAATTATTTACCCTACTAATAATATCAAGTTTACATTGACAGTTCAAATACCTGCACAAAATAAATTATATTAATCTAGAAGTTTTAAAACATCAGTTGCTACAACAATATGTATAAACAACAAGCAATTTTTTATTTCGGGTAAATAGTTTTGCACGAGGTAATGGTAATAAAATGAGTGGTTCTGAAGATTCTGATATTGAAAATGATGCCAATTTCGAAATTTTAACTTTATTGCCAGACAAATCTAAGCAAGTATACGAATTTGCATATAAACGCTTCAAAACATGGTGTGATTCAAAAAACGTCAAAACAGTAGTGGAAAAGGTACTTCTTGCTTATTTTGCAAACAAAGCAAAGGTTTATAAACCTTCCACTTTGTGGAGTACGTATTCAATGTTAAGAACGACAATTTCAATGAAAAATAATGTTGATATTAGCAAATTTACAAATCTAATTGCCTTTTTGAAGAGGCAAGCGGAAGGATATCGTCCTAAAAAATCAAAAGTACTGACAAAAGAAGATTTCAATAATTTTTTATTAAATGCCGATAACCAAATATATTTAGCTTTAAAGGTAAGTTTGTTAGTAGCAAGTGTTAAGAATTTATCTTCATAATTTATTTTTTGTTTATAGGTAGTCTTGATTATTGGATTATCCGGTGGCTGCCGTAAGGACGAACTTGTTAAAATGCTCACAGATCATGTTGTAGATTTTGGCTCGTTTTTCAAAATTTGTATTCCTGATACAAAAACAAAACATCCAAGAACATTCACAATAACAGAAGGCAATATTGACGGGTTAAATTTAGTTGAAATTGTTAGAAAATATGTATCTCTTCGACCGAACCAAGCAAATTCTCGTTTTTTTTTGGGATATAGAAACGGAAAATGTACGAGACAACCTATTGGGATTAACACAATTGGTACTATGCCTAAAAAAATTGCAATTTTTTTGAATTTAATTCTGACCAATATACTGGTCACTGTTTTCGTCGATCTTCGGCTTCCTTATTGGCTAATTCTGGAGCGGATTTATTAACATTAAAGCGACATGGGGGATGGAAATATTCTACCGTTGCCGAGGGTTATATTGAAGATTCCATAGAAAACAAGAAACGAATTTCTACTAAAATTTTAGGCGAAAATGTGAAAACAAACAATAACACTTCAATGCAACCGGCGAATTCCAGAAGAATATCACCCTCGCCATTGATATCTACGATGGAAAATAATGAAACAAATATTACTAACACTTCGATGCCACCGGCGAATTCCAGAAGAATATCACCCTCGCCATCGATATCTGCGCTGGAAAATAATCATGGAAATATGAAATTTGTAAATTGTGTTGTAAATATTTATAATTAAAAATTCAGTTAACTTATATTGTGATATTATTTTCATTAATGAATTCATGAATTATCGGTGGGAAAGGACGATATATGCAAAAATTCAGATTTATCGCGTCCAAAATTCTTCTGTCAAACTATGTTTTATTAACAGTGACATTACTGTAGTAACCATTTTATCACTAGTTATAAAAAGAACGACTTTTTAAAACTCGAATGACTTTCAAAATGTAGCCATTTTGCAACAGAATTAGAAAAAATAATTTTTTTCATATCAATTTACATTAATGTTTTTTTCATGGCCACTAAGTGTAAATATAAATAAATAAATATAAATCATATGTTTTTACTTGGTTTTTTCTACATTTTTAACAGTTTTTCATGGGGTGGCAACCTGCAAGACAAAATTTCAAAGTGTCGATTTTAGATGTTTTTGAAAATTTGCTGTAAAGTTTTAGTTTTTGAAAATTTAAATGATTTCTAGCTCAGGATGGTGCCTTTACACTTCCCCTTTCCTGTATATGTGATTATATCAACAATACGTTGATTGTATTACGAGTTATGATCAAAAAGGCTATGGGGTGGCAACCTGCAAGACATTACCCTAACAATAATATTCTGATCTTCAAGTAAATAACTTATAGAACAGAAGTAGTTAATTTAGAGTTTTTAATTTTAAACTATTAACAAAATGCAGATCTTCAAGTAAATAACTTATAGAACAAAAGTAGTTATTTTAGAGTTTTCTATTTTAAACCATTAACAACATTCTGATCTTCAAGTAAATAACTTATAAAACAGAATTAGTTAATTTAGAGTTTTTAATTTTAAACTATTAACAAAATCCAGATCTTCAAGTAAATAACTTAAAGAACTAAAGTATTAGTGTGAAGATTTCGATTTTAAATTGTCTACAAATTTCTGTTCTTTAAGTAAATAACTAAAAGAACAAAAGTAGTTAGTTTATAGCTTTAATTTTAAACTATTAACAAAATTCTGATCTTCAAGTAAATAACTTATTGAACAGAAGTAGTTAATTTAGAGTTTTTAATTTTAAACAATTAACAAAATGCAGATCTTCAAGTAAATAACTTATAGAACAAAAGTAGTTATTTTAGGGTTTTCAATTTTAAACTATCAACAAAATTCTGATCTTCATGTAAATAACTTATAGAACAGAAGTAGTTAATTTAGAGTTTTTAATTTTAAACTATTAACAAAATGCAGATCTTCAAGTAAATAACTTATAGAACAAAAGTAGTTATTTTAGGGTTTTCAATTTTAAACTATTAAAAACAATTTGATCTTCAAGTAAATAACTTATAGAACAGAAGTAGTTAATTTAGAGTTTTTATTTTTAAACTATTAACAAAATGCAGATCTTCAAGTAAATAACTTATAGAACAAAAGTAGTTATTTTAGGGTTTTCAATTTTAAACAGTTAGCAACATTCTGATCTTCAAGTAAATAACTTAAAGAACTAAAGTATTAGTTAGAAGATTTTGGTTTTAAATTGCTACAAAATTCTATTCTTCAAGTAAATAACTTATAGAACAAAAGTAGTTATGTTAGAGTTTTCAATTTTAAACTATTAACAATATTCTGATCTTCAAGTAAATAACTTATAGAACAGAAGTAGTTAATTTAGAGTCTTTAATGTTAAACTATTAACAAAATGCAAATCTTCAAGTAAATAACTTATAGAACAGAAGTAGTTAATTCAGAGTTTTTAATTTTAAACTATTAACAAAATGCAGATCTTCAAGTAAATAACTTAAAGAACTAAAGTATTAGTTAGAAGATTTTGATTTTAAATTGCTAAAAAATTCTGTTCTTCACGTAAATAACTTATAGAACAAAAGTAGTTATTTTCGAGTTTTCAATTTTAAACTATTAACAAAATTCTGATCCTCAAGTAAATAACTTATAGAACAGAAGTAGTGAATTTAGAGTTTTTAATTTTAAACTATTAACAAAACGCAGATCTTCAAGTAAATAACATATAGAACACAAGTAGTTATTTTAGAGTTTTCTATTTTAAACTATTAACAACATTCTTATCTTCAAGTAAATAACTTATAAAACAGAAGTAGTGAATTTAGAGTTTTTAATTTTAAACTATTAACAAAATTCTGATTTTCAAGTAAATAACTTAAAGAACTAAAGTATTAGTTTGAAGATCTCGATTTTAAATTGTCTACAAATTTCTGTTCTTTAAGTAAAAAACTAAAAGAACAAAAGTAGTTGGTTTATAGCTTTAATTTGAAACTATTAACAAAATACTGATTTTCAAATAAATAACTTATAGACCAGAAGTAGTTAACTTAGAGTTTTTAATTTTAAACTATTAACAAAATGCTAATCTTCAAGTAAATAACTTATAGAACAGAAGTAGTTAATTTAGAGTTTTTAATTTTAAACTATTAACAAAATTCTGATCTTCAAGTAAATAACTTATAGAACAGAAGTAGTTAATTTAGAGTTTTTAATTTTAAACTATTAACAAAATCTAGATCTTCAAGTAAATAACTTATAGAACAAACGTAGTTATTTTAGTATTTTCAATTTTGAACTATTAACAAAATTCTGATCTTCAAGTAAATAACTTAAAGAACTAAAGTATTAGTTAGAAGATTTTGGTTTTAAATTGCTACAAAATTATGTTCTTCAAGTAAATAACTTATAGAACAAAAGTAGTTATGTTAGAGTTTTCAATTTTAAACTATTAACAATATTCTGATCTTCAAGTAAATAACTTATAGAACAGAAGTAGTTAATTTAGAGTCTTTAATGTTAAACTATTAACAAAATGCAAATCTTCAAGTAAATAACTTAAAGATCTAAAGTATTAGTTAGAAGATTTTGATTTTAAATTGCTAAAAAATTCTGTTTTTCACGTAAATAACTTATAGAACAAAAGTAGTTATTTTCGAGTTTTCAATTTTAAACTATTAACAAAATTCTGATCCTCAAGTAAATAACTTATAGAACAGAAGTAGTGAATTTAGAGTTTTTAATTTTAAACTATTAACAAAATGCAGAGCTTCAAGTAAATAACATATAGAACAAAAGTAGTTATTTTAGAGTTTTCTATTTTAAACTATTAACAACATTCTTATTTTCAAGTAAATAACTTATGGAACAGAAGTAGTGAATTTAGAGTTTTTAATTTTAAACTATTAACAAAATTCTGATCTTCAAGTAAATAACTTAAAGAACTAAAGTATCAGTTAGAAGATCTCGATTTTAAATTGTCTACAAATTTCTGTTCTTTAAGTAAAAAACTAAAAGAACAAAAGTAGTTAGTTTATAGCTTTAATTTGAAACTATTAACAAAAGACTGATTTTCAAATAAATAACTTATAGACCAGAAGTAGTTAACTTAGAGTTTTTAATTTTAAACTATTAACAAAATTCTGATCTTCAAGTAAATAACTTATAGAACAGAAGTAGTTAATTTAGAGTTTTTAATTTTAAACTATTAACAAAATTCTGATCTTCAAGTAAATAACTTAAAGAACTAAAGTATTAGTGTGAAGATTTCGATTTTAAATTGTCTACAAATTTCTGTTCTTTAAGTAAATAACTAAAAGAACAAAAGTAGTTAGTTTATTGGTTTAATTTTAAACTATTAACAAAATACTGATTTTCAAGTAAATAACTTATAGACCAGAAGTAGTTAATTTAGAGTTTTTAATTTTAAACTATTAACAAAATGCTGATCTTCAATTAAATAACTTATAGAACAGAAGTAGTTAATTTAGAGTTTTTAATTTTAAACTATTAACTAAATGCAGATCTTCAAGTAAATAACTTATAGAACAAAAGTAGTTATTTTAGGGTTTTTAATTTTAAACTATTAACAAAATTCTGATCTTCAAGTAAATAACTTATAGAACAGAAGTTGTTAATTTAGAGTTTTTAATTTTAAACTATTAACAAAATCCAGATCTTCAATTAAATAACTTATAGAACAAACGTAGTCATTTTAGTATTTTCAATTTTGAACTATTAACAAAATGCTGTACTTCAAGTAAATAACTTATAGAACAGAAGTAGTTAATTTAGAGTTTTTAATTTTAAACTAATAACAAAATGCAGATCTTCAAGTAAATAACTTATAGAACAAAAGTAATTATTTTAGGGTTTTCAAATTTAAACTATTAACAAAATTCTGATCTTCAAGTAAATAACTTATAGAACAGAAGTTGTTAATTTAGAGTTTTTAATTTTAAACTATTAACAAAATCCAGATCTTCAATTAAATAACTTATAGAACAAACGTAGTCATTTTAGTATTTTCAATTTTGAACTATTAACAAAATTCTGATCTTTAAGTATATAACTTAAAGAACTAAAGTATTAGTTTGAAAATTTTGATTTTAAATTGTCTACATATTTCTGTTCTTTAAGTAAATAACAAAAGAACAAAAGTAGTTAGATTATAGCTTTAATTTTAAACTATTAACAAAATGCAGATCTTCAAGTAAATAACTTATAGAACAAAAGTAGTTATTTTAGGGTTTTTAATTTTAAACTATTAGCAAAATTCTGATCTTCAAGTAAATATCTTAAACAACTAAAGTATTAGTTAGAAGATTTTGATTTTACATTGCTACAAAATTGTGTTCTTCAAGTAAATAACTTATAGAACAAAAGTAGTTATTTTAGGGTTTTCAATTTTAAACTATTAACAAAATTCTGATCTTCAAGTAAATAACTTAAAGAACTAAAGTATTAGTTTGAAGATCTCGATTTTAAATTGTCTACAAATTTCTGTTCTTTAAGTAAAAAACTAAAAGAACAAAAGTAGTTGGTTTATAGCTTTAATTTGAAACTATTAACAAAATACTGATTTTCAAATAAATAACTTATAGACCAGAAGTAGTTAACTTAGAGTTTTTAATTTTAAACTATTAACAAAATGCTAATCTTCAAGTAAATAACTTATAGAAAAGAAGTAGTTAATTTAGAGTTTTTAATTTTAAACTATTAACAAAATTCTGATCTTCAAGTAAATAACTTATAGAACAGAAGTAGTTAATTTAGAGTTTTTAATTTTAAACTATTAACAAAATCTAGATCTTCAAGTAAATAACTTATAGAACAAACGTAGTTATTTTAGTATTTTCAATTTTGAACTATTAACAAAATTCTGATCTTCAAGTAAATAACTTAAAGAACTAAAGTATTAGTTAGAAGATTTTGGTTTTAAATTGCTACAAAATTATGTTCTTCAAGTAAATAACTTATAGAACAAAAGTAGTTATGTTAGAGTTTTCAATTTTAAACTATTAACAATATTCTGATCTTCAAGTAAATAACTTATAGAACAGAAGTAGTTAATTTAGAGTCTTTAATGTTAAACTATTAACAAAATGCAAATCTTCAAGTAAATAACTTAAAGATCTAAAGTATTAGTTAGAAGATTTTGATTTTAAATTGCTAAAAAATTCTGTTTTTCACGTAAATAACTTATAGAACAAAAGTAGTTATTTTCGAGTTTTCAATTTTAAACTATTAACAAAATTCTGATCCTCAAGTAAATAACTTATAGAACAGAAGTAGTGAATTTAGAGTTTTTAATTTTAAACTATTAACAAAATGCAGATCTTCAAGTAAATAACATATAGAACAAAAGTAGTTATTTTAGAGTTTTCTATTTTAAACTATTAACAACATTCTTATTTTCAAGTAAATAACTTATAGAACAGAAGTAGTGAATTTAAAGTTTTTAATTTTAAACTATTAACAAAATTCTGATCTTCAAGTAAATAACTTAAAGAACTAAAGTATCAGTTTGAAGATCTCAATTTTAAATTGTCTACAAATTTCTGTTCTTTAAGTAAAAAACTAAAAGAACAAAAGTAGTTAGTTTATAGCTTTAATTTGAAACTATTAACAAAAGACTGATTTTCAAATAAATAACTTATAGACCAGAAGTAGTTAACTTAGAGTTTTTAATTTTAAACTATTAACAAAATTCTGATCTTCAAGTAAATAACTTATAGAACAGAAGTAGTTAATTTAGAGTTTTTAATTTTAAACTATTAACAAAATTCTGATCTTCAAGTAAATAACTTAAAGAACTAAAGTATTAGTGTGAAGATTTCGATTTTAAATTGTCTACAAATTTCTGTTCTTTAAGTAAATAACTAAAAGAACAAAAGTAGTTAGTTTATTGGTTTAATTTTAAACTATTAACAAAATACTGATTTTCAAGTAAATAACTTATAGACCAGAAGTAGTTAATTTAGAGTTTTTAATTTTAAACTATTAACAAAATGCTGATCTTCAATTAAATAACTTATAGAACAGAAGTAGTTAATTTAGAGTTTTTAATTTTAAACTATTAACTAAATGCAGATCTTCAAGTAAATAACTTATAGAACAAAAGTAGTTATTTTAGGGTTTTTAATTTTAAACTATTAACAAAATTCTGATCTTCAAGTAAATAACTTATAGAACAGAAGTTGTTAATTTAGAGTTTTTAATTTTAAACTATTAACAAAATCCAGATCTTCAATTAAATAACTTATAGAACAAACGTAGTCATTTTAGTATTTTCAATTTTGAACTATTAACAAAATGCTGATCTTCAAGTAAATAACTTATAGAACAGAAGTAGTTAATTTAGAGTTTTTAATTTTAAACTAATAACAAAATGCAGATCTTCAAGTAAATAACTTATAGAACAAACGTAGTCATTTTAGTATTTTCAATTTTGAACTATTAACAAAATTCTGATCTTTAAGTATATAACTTAAAGAACTAAAGTATTAGTTTGAAAATTTTGATTTTAAATTGTCTACATATTTCTGTTCTTTAAGTAAATAACTAAAAGAACAAAAGTAGTTAGATTATAGCTTTAATTTTAAACTATTAACAAAATGCAGATCTTCAAGTAAATAACTTATAGAACAAAAGTAGTTATTTTAGGGTTTTCAATTTTAAACTATTAGCAAAATTCTGATCTTCAAGTAAATATCTTAAACAACTAAAGTATTAGTTAGAAGATTTTGATTTTACATTGCTACAAAATTGTGTTCTTCAAGTAAATAACTTATAGAACAAAAGTAGTTATTTTAGGGTTTTCAATTTTAAACTATTAACAAAATTCTGATCTTCAAGTAAATAACTTAAGGAACTAAAGTATTAGTTAGAAGATTTTGATTTTAAATTGCTACAAAATTCTGTTCTACAAGTAAATAACTTATAGAACAAAAGTAGTTATGTTAGAGTTTTCAATTTTAAACTATTAACAATATTCTGATCTTCAAGTAAATAACTTATAGAACAGAAGTAGTTAATTTAGAGTTTTTAATTTTAAACTATTAACAAAATGCAGATCTTCAAGTAAATAACTTATAGAACAAAAGTAGTTATTTTAGAGTTTTCTATTTTAAACTATTAACAACATTCTGATCTTCAAGTAAATAACGTATAAAACAGAATTAGTTAATTTAGAGTTTTTAATTTTAAACTATTAACAAAATCCAGATCTTCAAGTAAATAACTTAAAGAACTAAAGTATTAGTGTGAAGATTTCGATTTTAAATTGTCTACAAATTTCTGTTCTTTAAGTAAATAACTAAAAGAACAAAAGTAGTTAGTTTATAGCTTTAATTTTAAACTATTAACAAAATTCTGATCTTCAAGTAAATAACTTATAGAACAGAAGTAGTTAATTTAGAGTTTTTAATTTTAAACAATTAACAAAATGCAGATCTTCAAGTAAATAACTTATAGAACAAAACTAGTTGTTTTAGGGTTTTCAATTTTAAACTATCAACAAAATTCTGATCTTCATGTAAATAACTTATAGAACAGAAGTAGTTAATTTAGAGTTTTTAATTTTAAACTATTAACAAAATGCAGATGTTCAAGTAAATAACTTATAGAACAAAAGTAGTTATTTTAGGGTTTTCAATTTTAAACTATTAAAAACAATTTGATCTTCAAGTAAATAACTTATAGAACAGAAGTAGTTAATTTAGAGTTTTTATTTTTAAACTATTAACAAAATGCAGATCCTCAAGTAAATAACTTATAGAACAAAAGTAGTTATTTTAGGGTTTTCAATTTTAAACAGTTAGCAAAATTCTGATCTTCAAGTAAATAACTTAAAGAACTAAAGTATTAGTTAGAAGATTTTGGTTTTAAATTGCTACAAAATTCTATTCTTCAAGTAAATTACTTATAGAACAAAAGTAGTTATGTTAGAGTTTTCAATTTTAAACTATTAACAATATTCTGATCTTCAAGTAAATAACTTATAAAACAGAAGTAGTTAATTTAGAGTCTTTAATGTTAAACTATTAACAAAATGCAAATCTTCAAGTAAATAACTTATAGAACAGAAGTAGTTAATTCAGAGTTTTTAATTTTAAACTATTAACAAAATGCAGATCTTCAAGTAAATAACTTAAAGAACTAAAGTATTAGTTAGAAGATTTTGATTTTAAATTGCTAAATAATTCTGTTCTTCACGTAAATAACTTATAGAACAAAAGTAGTTAATTCAGAGTTTTTAATTTTAAACTATTAACAAAATGCAGATCTTCAAGTAAATAACATATAGAACAAAAGTAGTTATTTTAGGGTTTTCTATTTTAAACTATTAACAACATTCTTATCTTCAAGTAAATAATTTATAGAACAGAAGTAGTGAATTTAGAGTTTTTAATTTTAAACTATTAACAAAATTCTGATTTGCAAGTAAATAACTTAAGGAACTAAAGTATTAGTTAGAAGATTTTGATTTTAAATTGCTACAAAATTCTGTTCTACAAGTAAATAACTTATAGAACAAAAGTAGTTATTTTAGGGTTTTCAATTTTAAACTATTAACAAAATACTGATCTTCATGTAAATAACTTATAGAACAAAAGTAGTTATTTTAGGGTTTTCAATTTTAAACTATTAACAAAATTCTGATCTTCAAGTAAATAACTTAAGGAACTAAAGTATTAGTTAGAAGATTTTGATTTTAAATTGCTACAAAATTCTGTTCTACAAGTAAATAACTTATAGAACAAAAGTAGTTATTTTAGGGTTTTCAATTTTAAACTATTAGCAAAATTCTGATCTTCAAGTAAATAACTTAAAGAACTAAAGTATTAGTTAGAAGATTTTGATTTTACATTGCTACAAAATTCTGTTCTTCAAGTAAATAACTTATAGAACAAAAGTAGTTATTTTAGAGTTTTCAATTTTAAACTATTAACAATATTCTGATCTTCAAGTAAATAACTTATAGAACAAAAGTAGTTAACTTAGAGTTTTTAATTTTAAACTATTAACAAAATTCTGTTCTTCAAGTAAATAACTTATAGAACAAAAGTAGTTATTTTAGAGTTTTCAATTTTAAACTATTAACAAAATTCTGATCTTCAAGTAAATAACTTATAGAACAGAAGTAGTTAATTTAGAGTTTTTAATTTTAAACTATTAACAAAATGCAGATCTTCAAGTAAATAACTTATAGAACAAAAGTAGCTGTTTAGGGTTTTCAATTTTAAACTATTAACAAAATACTGATCTTCATATACTTAACTTATAGAACAGAAGTAGTTAATTTAGAGTTTTTAATTTTAACTATTAACAAAATGCAGATCTTCAAGTAAATAACTTATAGAACAGAAGTAGTTAATTTAGAGTTTTTAATTTTATACTACTAACAAAATGCAGATCTTCAAGTAAATAACTTATAGAACAAAATTAGTTATTTTAGGGTTTTCAATTTTAAACTATTATAAAATTCTGATCTTCAAGTAAATAACTTAAAGAACTTAAGTATTAGTTAGAAGATTTTGACTTTACATTGCTACAAAATTCTGTTCTTCAAGTAAATAACTTATAGAACAAAAGTAGTTATTTTAGGGTTTTCAATTTTAAACTATTAACAAAATTCTGATCTTCAAGTAAATAACTTAAGGAACTAAAGTATTAGTTAGAAGATTTGATTTTAAATTGCTACAAAATTCTGTTCTACAACTGAATAACTTATAGAACTAAAGTAGTTATTTTAGAGTTTTCAATTTTAAACTATTAACAATATTCTGATCTTCAAGTAAATAACTTATAGAACAAAAGTAGTTATTTTAGGGTTTTCAATTTTAAACTATTAACAAAATTCTGATCTTCAAGTAAATAACTTAAGGAACTAAAGTATTAGTTAGAAGATTTTGATTTTAAATTGCTACAAAATTCTGTTCTACAAGTAAATAACTTATAGAACAAAAGTAGTTATTTTACGGTTTTCAATTTAAAACTATTAACAAAATACTGATCTTCATGTAAATAACTAATAGAACAAAAGTAGTTATTTTAGGGTTTTCAATTTTAAACTATTAACAAAATACTGATCTTCAATAAATAACTTATAGAACAGAAGTAGTTAATTTAGAGTTTTTAATTTTAAACTATTAACAAAATGCAGATCTTCAAGTAAATAACTTATAGAACAAAAGTAGTTATTTTAGGGTTTTCAATTTTAAACTATTAACAAAATACTGATCTTCATATACTTAACTTATAGAACAGAAGTAGTTAATTTAGAGTTTTTAATTTTAAACTATTAACAAAATGCAGATCTTCAAGTAAATAACTTATAGAACAAAAGTGGTTATTTTAGGGTTTTCAATTTTAAACTATTAACAAAATACTGATCTTCATATACTTAACTTATAGAACAGAAGTAGTTAATTTACAGTTTTTAATTTTAAACTATTAACAAAATGCAGATCTTCAAGTAAATAACTTATAGAACAAAAGTAGTTATTTTAGGATTATCAATTTTAAACTATTAACAAAATTCTGATCTTCAAGTAAATAACTTAAGGAACTAAAGTATTAGTTAGGAGATTTTGATTTTAAATTGCTACAAGATTCTGTTCTACAAGTAAATAACTTATAGAACAAAAGTAGTTATTTTAGAATTTTCAATTTTAAACTATTAACAATATTCTGATCTTCAAGTAAATAACTTATAGAACAGAAGTAGTTATTTTAGGGTTTTCAATTTTAAACTATTAACAAAATACTGATCTTCATGTAAATAACTTATAGAACAGAAGTAGTTAATTTAGAGTTTTTAATTTTAAACTATTAACAAAATGCAGATCTTCAAGTAAATAACTTATAGAACAAAAGTAGTTATTTTAGGGTTTTCAATTTTAAACTATTAGCAAAATTCTGACCTTCAAGTAAATAACTTAAAGAACTAAAGTATTAGTTAAAAGATTTTGATTTTAAATTGCTACAAAATTCTGTTCTTCAAGTAAATAACTTATAGAACAGAAGTAGTTAATTTAGAGTTTTTAATTTTAAACTATTAACAAAATGCAGATCTTCAAGTAAATAACTTATAGAACAAAAGTAGTTATTTTAGGGTTTTCAATTTTAAACTATTAACAAAATACTGATCTTCATATACTTAACTTATAGAACAGAAGTAGTTAATTTAGAGTTTTTAATTTTAAACTATTAACAAAATGCAGATCTTCAAGTAAATAACTTATAAAACAAAAGTAGTTATTTTAGGGTTTTCAATTTTAAACTATTAACAAAATTCTGATCTTCAAGTAAATAACTTAAGGAACTAAAGTATTAGTTAGAAGATTTTGATTTTAAATTGCTACAAAATTCTGTTCTACAAGTAAATAACTTATAGAACAAAAGTAGTTATTTTAGAGTTTTCAATTTTAAACTATTAACAATATTCTGATCTTCATGTATATAACTTATAGAACAGAAGTAGTTATTTTAGGGTTTTCAATTTTAAACTATTAACAAAATACTGATCTTCATGTAAATAACTTATAGAACAGAAGTAGTTAATTTAGAGCTTTTAATTTTAAACTATTAACAAAATGCAGATCTTCAAGTAAATAACTTATAGAACAAAAGTAGTTATTTTAGAGTTTTCTATTTTAAACTATTAACAACATTCTTATTTTCAAGTAAATAACTTATAGAACAGAAGTAGTGAATTTAAAGTTTTTAATTTTAAACTATTAACAAAATTCTGATCTTCAAGTAAATAACTTAAAGAACTAAAGTATCAGTTTGAAGATCTCGATTTTAAATTGTCTACAAATTTCTGTTCTTTAAGTAAAAAACTAAAAGAACAAAAGTAGTTAGTTTATAGCTTTAATTTGAAACTATTAACAAAAGACTGATTTTCAAATAAATAACTTATAGACCAGAAGTAGTTAACTTAGAGTTTTTAATTTTAAACTATTAACAAAATTCTGATCTTCAAGTAAATAACTTATAGAACAGAAGTAGTTAATTTAGAGTTTTTAATTTTAAACTATTAACAAAATTCTGATCTTCAAGTAAATAACTTAAAGAACTAAAGTATTAGTGTGAAGATTTCGATTTTAAATTGTCTACAAATTTCTGTTCTTTAAGTAAATAACTAAAAGAACAAAAGTAGTTAGTTTATTGGTTTAATTTTAAACTATTAACAAAATACTGATTTTCAAGTAAATAACTTATAGACCAGAAGTAGTTAATTTAGAGTTTTTAATTTTAAACTATTAACAAAATGCTGATCTTCAATTAAATAACTTATAGAACAGAAGTAGTTAATTAAAGTTTTTAATTTTAAACTATTAACTAAATGCAGATCTTCAAGTAAATAACTTATAGAACAAAAGTAGTTATTTTAGGGTTTTTAATTTTAAACTATTAACAAAATTCTGATCTTCAAGTAAATAACTTATAGAACAGAAGTTGTTAATTTAGAGTTTTTAATTTTAAACTATTAACAAAATCCAGATCTTCAATTAAATAACTTATAGAACAAACGTAGTCATTTTAGTATTTTCAATTTTGAACTATTAACAAAATGCTGATCTTCAAGTAAATAACTTATAGAACAGAAGTAGTTAATTTAGAGTTTTTAATTTTAAACTAATAACAAAATGCAGATCTTCAAGTAAATAACTTATAGAACAAAAGTAATTATTTTAAGGTTTTCAAATTTAAACTATTAACAAAATTCTGATCTTCAAGTAAATAACTTATAGAACAGAAGTTGTTAATTTAGAGTTTTTAATTTTAAACTATTAACAAAATCCAGATCTTCAATTAAATAACTTATAGAACAAACGTAGTCATTTTAGTATTTTCAATTTTGAACTATTAACAAAATTCTGATCTTTAAGTATATAACTTAAAGAACTAAAGTATTAGTTTGAAAATTTTGATTTTAAATTGTCTACATATTTCTGTTCTTTAAGTAAATAACTAAAAGAACAAAAGTAGTTAGATTATAGCTTTAATTTTAAACTATTAACAAAATGCAGATCTTCAAGTAAATAACTTATAGAACAAAAGTAGTTATTTTAGGGTTTTCAATTTTAGACTATTAGCAAAATTCTGATCTTCAAGTAAATATCTTAAACAACTAAAGTATTAGTTAGAAGATTTTGATTTTACATTGCTACAAAATTGTGTTCTTCAAGTAAATAACTTATAGAACAAAAGTAGTTATTTTAGGGTTTTCAATTTTAAACTATTTACAAAATTCTGATCTTCAAGTAAATAACTTAAGGAACTAAAGTATTAGTTAGAAGATTTTGATTTTAAATTGCTACAAAATTCTGTTCTACAAGTAAATAACTTATAGAACAAAAGTAGTTATGTTAGAGTTTTCAATTTTAAACTATTAACAATATTCTGATCTTCAAGTAAATAACTTTTAGAACAGAAGTAGTTAATTTAGAGTTTTTAATTTTAAACTATTAACAAAATGCAGATCTTCAAGTAAATAACTTATAGAACAAAAGTAGTTATTTTAGAGTTTTCTATTTTAAACTATTAACAACATTCTGATCTTCAAGTAAATAACGTTTAAAACAGAATTAGTTAATTTAGAGTTTTTAATTTTAAACTATTAACAAAATCCAGATCTTCAAGTAAATAACTTAAAGAACTAAAGTATTAGTGTGAAGATTTCGATTTTAAATTGTCTACAAATTTCTGTTCTTTAAGTAAATAACTAAAAGAACAAAAGTAGTTAGTTTATAGCTTTAATTTTAAACTCTTAACAAAATTCTGATCTTCAAGTAAATAACTTATAGAACAGAAGTAGTTAATTTAGAGTTTTTAATTTTAAACAATTAACAAAATGCAGATCTTCAAGTAAATAACTTATAGAACAAAACTAGTTGTTTTAGGGTTTTCAATTTTAAACTATCAACAAAATTCTGATCTTCATGTAAATAACTTATAGAACAGAAGTAGTTAATTTAGAGTTTTTAATTTTAAACTATTAACAAAATGCAGATCTTCAAGTAAATAACTTATAGAACAAAAGTAGTTATTTTAGGGTTTTCAATTTTAAACTATTAAAAACAATTTGATCTTCAAGTAAATAACTTATAGAACAGAAGTAGTTAATTTAAAGTTTTTATTTTTAAACTATTAACAAAATGCAGATCTTCAAGTAAATAACTTATAGAACAAAAGTAATTATTTTAAGGTTTTCAAATTTAAACTATTAACAAAATTCTGATCTTCAAGTAAATAACTTATAGAACAGAAGTTGTTAATTTAGAGTTTTTAATTTTAAACTATTAACAAAATCCAGATCTTCAATTAAATAACTTATAGAACAAATGTAGTCATTTTAGTATTTTCAATTTTGAACTATTAACAAAATTCTGATCTTTAAGTATATAACTTAAAGAACTAAAGTATTAGTTTGAAAATTTTGATTTTAAATTGTCTACATATTTCTGTTCTTTAAGTAAATAACTAAAAGAACAAAAGTAGTTAGATTATAGCTTTAATTTTAAACTATTAACAAAATGCAGATCTTCAAGTAAATAACTTATAGAACAAAAGTAGTTATTTTAGGGTTTTCAATTTTAGACTATTAGCAAAATTCTGATCTTCAAGTAAATATCTTAAACAACTAAAGTATTAGTTAGAAGATTTTGATTTTACATTGCTACAAAATTGTGTTCTTCAAGTAAATAACTTATAGAACAAAAGTAGTTATTTTAGGGTTTTCAATTTTAAACTATTTACAAAATTCTGATCTTCAAGTAAATAACTTAAGGAACTAAAGTATTAGTTAGAAGATTTTGATTTTAAATTGCTACAAAATTCTGTTCTACAAGTAAATAACTTATAGAACAAAAGTAGTTATTTTAGAGTTTTCAATTTTAAACTATTAACAATATTCTGATCTTCAAGTAAATAACTTTTAGAACAGAAGTAGTTAATTTAGAGTTTTTAATTTTAAACTATTAACAAAATGCAGATCTTCAAGTAAATAACTTATAGAACAAAAGTAGTTATTTTAGAGTTTTCTATTTTAAACTATTAACAACATTCTGATCTTCAAGTAAATAACGTTTAAAACAGAATTAGTTAATTTAGAGTTTTTAATTTTAAACTATTAACAAAATCCAGATCTTCAAGTAAATAACTTAAAGAACTAAAGTATTAGTGTGAAGATTTCGATTTTAAATTGTCTACAAATTTCTGTTCTTTAAGTAAATAACTAAAAGAACAAAAGTAGTTAGTTTATAGCTTTAATTTTAAACTCTTAACAAAATTCTGATCTTCAAGTAAATAACTTATAGAACAGAAGTAGTTAATTTAGAGTTTTTAATTTTAAACAATTAACAAAATGCAGATCTTCAAGTAAATAACTTATAGAACAAAACTAGTTGTTTTAGGGTTTTCAATTTTAAACTATCAACAAAATTCTGATCTTCATGTAAATAACTTATAGAACAGAAGTAGTTAATTTAGAGTTTTTAATTTTAAACTATTAACAAAATGCAGATCTTCAAGTAAATAACTTATAGAACAAAAGTAGTTATTTTAGGGATTTCAATTTTAAACTATTAAAAACAATTTGATCTTCAAGTAAATAACTTATAGAACAGAAGTAGTTAATTTAAAGTTTTTATTTTTAAACTATTAACAAAATGCAGATCTTCAAGTAAATAACTTATAGAACAAAAGTAGTTATTTTAGGGTTTTCAATTTTAAACAGTTAGCAAAAGTCTGATCTTCAAGTAAATAACTTAAAGAACTAAAGTATTAGTTAGAAGATTTTGGTTTTAAATTGCTACAAAATTCTATTCTTCAAGTAAATTACTTATAGAACAAAAGTAGTTATGTTAGAGTTTTCAATTTTAAACTATTAACAATATTCTGATCTTCAAGTAAATAACTTATAGAACAGAAGTAGTTAATTTAGAGTCTTTAATGTTAAACTATTAACAAAATGCAAATCTTCAAGTAAATAACTTATAGAACAGAAGTAGTTAATTCAGAGTTTTTAATTTTAAACTATTAGCAAAATTCTGATCTTCAAGTAAATAACTTATAGAACAGAAGTAGTTAATTTAGAGTTTTTAATTTTAAACTATTAACAAAATGCAGATCTTCAAGTAAATAACTTATAGAACAAAAGTAGTTATTTTAGGATTATCAATTTTAAACTATTAACAAAATTCTGATCTTCAAGTAAATAACTTAAGGAACTAAAGTATTAGTTAGGAGATTTTGATTTTAAATTGCTACAAGATTCTGTTCTACAAGTAAATAACTTATAGAACAAAAGTAGTTATTTTAGAATTTTCAATTTTAAACTATTAACAATATTCTGATCTTCAAGTAAATAACTTATAGAACAGAAGTAGTTATTTTAGGGTTTTCAATTTTAAACTATTAACAAAATACTGATCTTCATGTAAATAACTTATAGAACAGAAGTAGTTAATTTAGAGTTTTTAATTTTAAACTATTAACAAAATGCAGATCTTCAAGTAAATAACTTATAGAACAAAAGTAGTTATTTTAGGATTATCAATTTTAAACTATTAACAAAATTCTGATCTTCAAGTAAATAACTTAAGGAACTAAAGTATTAGTTAGGAGATTTTGATTTTAAATTGCTACAAGATTCTGTTCTACAAGTAAATAACTTATAGAACAAAAGTAGTTATTTTAGAATTTTCAATTTTAAACTATTAACAATATTCTGATCTTCAAGTAAATAACTTATAGAACAGAAGTAGTTATTTTAGGGTTTTCAATTTTAAACTATTAACAAAATACTGATCTTCATGTAAATAACTTATAGAACAGAAGTAGTTAATTTAGAGTTTTTAATTTTAAACTATTAACAAAATGCAGATCTTCAAGTAAATAACTTATAGAACAAAAGTAGTTATTTTAGGGTTTTCAATTTTAAACTATTAGCAAAATTCTGACCTTCAAGTAAATAACTTAAAGAACTAAAGTATTAGTTAAAAGATTTTGATTTTAAATTGCTACAAAATTCTGTTCTTCAAGTAAATAACTTATAGAACAGAAGTAGTTAATTTAGAGTTTTTAATTTTAAACTATTAACAAAATGCAGATCTTCAAGTAAATAACTTATAGAACAAAAGTAGTTATTTTAGGGTTTTCAATTTTAAACTATTAACAAAATACTGATCTTCATATACTTAACTTATAGAACAGAAGTAGTTAATTTAGAGTTTTTAATTTTAAACTATTAACAAAATGCAGATCTTCAAGTAAATAACTTATAAAACAAAAGTAGTTATTTTAGGGTTTTCAATTTTAAACTATTAACAAAATTCTGATCTTCAAGTAAATAACTTAAGGAACTAAAGTATTAGTTAGAAGATTTTGATTTTAAATTGCTACAAAATTCTGTTCTACAAGTAAATAACTTATAGAACAAAAGTAGTTATTTTAGAGTTTTCAATTTTAAACTATTAACAATATTCTGATCTTCATGTATATAACTTATAGAACAGAAGTAGTTATTTTAGGGTTTTCAATTTTAAACTATTAACAAAATACTGATCTTCATGTAAATAACTTATAGAACAGAAGTAGTTAATTTAGAGCTTTTAATTTTAAACTATTAACAAAATGCAGATCTTCAAGTAAATAACTTATAGAACAAAAGTAGTTATTTTAGGGTTTTCAATTTTAAACTATTAGCAAAATTCTGATCTTCAAGTAAATAACTTAAAGAACTAAAGTATTAGTTAGAAGATTTTGATTTTACATTGCTACAAAATTCTGTTCTTCAAGTAAATAACTTATAGAACAAAAGTAGTTATTTTAGAGTTTTCAATTTTAAACTATTAACAATATTCTGATCTTCAAGTAAATAACTTATAGAACAGAAGTAGTTAATTTAGAGTTTTTAATTTTAAACTATTAACAAAATGCAGATCTTCAAGTAAATAACTTATAGAACAAAAGTAGTTAACTTAGAGTTTTTAATTTTAAACTATTAACAAAATTCTGTTCTTCAAGTAAATAACTTATAGAACAAAAGTAGTTATTTTAGAGTTTTCAATTTTAAACTATTAACAAAATTCTGATCTTCAAGTAAATAACTTATAGAACAGAAGTAGTTAATTTAGAGTTTTTAATTTTAAACTACTAACAAAATGCAGATCTTCAAGCAAATAACTTATAGAACAAAATTAGTTATTTTAGGGTTTTCAATTTTTAACTATTAACAAAATTCTGATCTTCAAGTAAATAACTTAAGGAACTAAAGTATTAGTTAGAAGATTTTGATTTTAAATTGCTACAAAATTCTGTTCTACAAGTAAATAACATATAGAACTAAAGTAGTTATTTTAGAGTTTTCAATTTTAAACTATTAACAATATTCTGATCTTCAAGTAAATAACTTATAGAACAAAAGTAGTTATTTTAGGGTTTTCAATTTTAAACTATTAACAAAATTCTGATCTTCAAGTAAATAACTTAAGGAACTAAAGTATTAGTTAGAAGATTTTGATTTTAAATTGCTACAAAATTCTGTTCTACAAGTAAATAACTTATAGAACAAAAGTAGTTATTTTAGGGTTTTCAATTTTAAACTATTAACAAAATACTGATCTTCATGTAAATAACTTATAGAACAAAAGTAGTTATTTTAGGGTTTTCAATTTTAAACTATTAACAAAATTCTGATCTTCAAGTAAATAACTTAAGGAACTAAAGTATTAGTTAGAAGATTTTGATTTTAAATTGCTACAAAATTCTGTTCTACAAGTAAATAACTTATAGAACAGAAGTAGTTATTTTAGGGTTTTCAATTTTAAACTATTAGCAAAATTCTGATCTTCAAGTAAATAACTTAAAGAACTAAAGTATTAGTTAGAAGATTTTGATTTTACATTGCTACAAAATTCTGTTCTTCAAGTAAATAACTTATAGAACAAAAGTAGTTATTTTAGAGTTTTCAATTTTAAACTATTAACAATATTCTGATCTTCAAGTAAATAACTTATAGAACAGAAGTAGTTAATTTAGAGTTTTTAATTTTAAACTATTAACAAAATGCAGATCTTCAAGTAAATAACTTATAGAACAAAAGTAGTTAACTTAGAGTTTTTAATTTTAAACTATTAACAAAATTCTGTTCTTCAAGTAAATAACTTATAGAACAAAAGTAGTTATTTTAGAGTTTTCAATTTTAAACTATTAACAAAATTCTGATCTTCAAGTAAATAACTTATAGAACAGAAGTAGTTAATTTAGAGTTTTTAATTTTAAACTACTAACAAAATGCAGATCTTCAAGCAAATAACTTATAGAACAAAATTAGTTATTTTAGGGTTTTCAATTTTTAACTATTAACAAAATTCTGATCTTCAAGTAAATAACTTAAGGAACTAAAGTATTAGTTAGAAGATTTTGATTTTAAATTGCTACAAAATTCTGTTCTACAAGTAAATAACATATAGAACTAAAGTAGTTATTTTAGAGTTTTCAATTTTAAACTATTAACAATATTCTGATCTTCAAGTAAATAACTTATAGAATAAAAGTAGTTATTTTAGGGTTTTCAATTTTAAACTATTAACAAAATTCTGATCTTCAAGTAAATAACTTAAGGAACTAAAGTATTAGTTAGAAGATTTTGATTTTAAATTGCTACAAAATTCTGTTCTACAAGTAAATAACTTATAGAACAAAAGTAGTTATTTTAGGGTTTTCAATTTTAAACTATTAACAAAATACTGATCTTCATGTAAATAACTTATAGAACAAAAGTAGTTATTTTAGGGTTTTCAATTTTAAACTATTAACAAAATTCTGATCTTCAAGTAAATAACTTAAGGAACTAAAGTATTAGTTAGAAGATTTTGATTTTAAATTGCTACAAAATTCTGTTCTACAAGTAAATAACTTATAGAACAGAAGTAGTTATTTTAGGGTTTTCAATTTTAAACTATTAGCAAAATTCTGATCTTCAAGTAAATAACTTAAAGAACTAAAGTATTAGTTAGAAGATTTTGATTTTACATTGCTACAAAATTCTGTTCTTCAAGTAAATAACTTATAGAACAAAAGTAGTTATTTTAGAGTTTTCAATTTTAAACTATTAACAATATTCTGATCTTCAAGTAAATAACTTATAGAACAGAAGTAGTTAATTTAGAGTTTTTAATTTTAAACTATTAACAAAATGCAGATCTTCAAGTAAATAACTTATAGAACAAAAGTAGTTAACTTAGAGTTTTTAATTTTAAACTATTAACAAAATTCTGTTCTTCAAGTAAATAACTTATAGAACAAAAGTAGTTATTTTAGAGTTTTCAATTTTAAACTATTAACAAAATTCTGATCTTCAAGTAAATAACTTATAGAACAGAAGTAGTTAATTTAGAGTTTTTAATTTTAAACTACTAACAAAATGCAGATCTTCAAGCAAATAACTTATAGAACAAAATTAGTTATTTTAGGGTTTTCAATTTTTAACTATTAACAAAATTCTGATCTTCAAGTAAATAACTTAAGGAACTAAAGTATTAGTTAGAAGATTTTGATTTTAAATTGCTACAAAATTCTGTTCTACAAGTAAATAACATATAGAACTAAAGTAGTTATTTTAGAGTTTTCAATTTTAAACTATTAACAATATTCTGATCTTCAAGTAAATAACTTATAGAACAAAAGTAGTTATTTTAGGGTTTTCAATTTTAAACTATTAACAAAATTCTGATCTTCAAGTAAATAACTTAAGGAACTAAAGTATTAGTTAGAAGATTTTGATTTTAAATTGCTACAAAATTCTGTTCTACAAGTAAATAACTTATAGAACAAAAGTAGTTATTTTAGGGTTTTCAATTTTAAACTATTAACAAAATACTGATCTTCATGTAAATAACTTATAGAACAAAAGTAGTTATTTTAGGGTTTTCAATTTTAAACTATTAACAAAATTCTGATCTTCAAGTAAATAACTTAAGGAACTAAAGTATTAGTTAGAAGATTTTGATTTTAAATTGCTACAAAATTCTGTTCTACAAGTAAATAACATATAGAACTAAAGTAGTTATTTTAGAGTTTTCAATTTTAAACTATTAACAATATTCTGATCTTCTAGTACATAACTTATAGAACAAAAGTAGTTATTTTAGGGTTTTCAATTTTAAACTATTTATAAAATTCTGATCTTCAAGTAAATGACTTAAGGAACTAAGGTATTAGTTAGAAGATTTTGATTTTAAATTGCTACAAAATTCTGTTCTACAAGTAAATAACATATAGAACTAAAGTAGTTATTTTAGAAATTTTAATTTTAAACTATTAACAAAATGCAGATCTTCAAGTAAATAACTTATAGAACAAAAGTAGTTATTTTATGGTTTTCAATTTTAAACTATTAACAAAATACTGATCTTCATATACTTAACTTATAGAACAGAAGTAGTTAATTTAGAGTTTTTAATTTTAAACTATTAGCAAAATTCTGATCTTCAAGTAAATAACTTAAAGAACTAAAGTATTAGTTAGAAGATTTTGATTTTAAATTGCTACAAAATTCTGTTCTACAAGTAAATAAGTTATAGAACTAAAGTAGTTATTTTAGAGTTTTCAATTTTAAACTATTAACAATATTCTGATCTTCAAGTAAATAACTTATAGAACAAAAGTAGTTATTTTAGGGTTTTCAATTTTAAACTATTAACAAAATTCTGATCTTTAAGTAAATAACTTAAGGAACTAAAGTATTAGTTAGAAGATTTTGATTTTAAATTGCTACAAAATTCTGTTCTACAAGTAAATAACTTATAGAACAAAAGTAGTTATTTTAGGGTTTTCAATTTTAAACTATTAACAAAATACTGATCTTCATGTAAATAACTAACAGAACAAAAGTAGTTATTTTAGGGTTTTCAATTTTAAACTATTAACAAAATACTGATCTTCAAGTAAATAACTTATAGAACAGAAGTAGTTAATTTAGAGTTTTTAATTTTAAACTATTAACAAAATGCAGATTTTCAAGTAAATAACTTATAGAACAAAAGTAGTTATTTTAGGGTTTTCAATTTTAAACTATTAACAAAATACTGATCTTCATATACTTAACTTATAGAACAGAAGTAGTTAATTTAGAGTTTTTAATTTTAAACTATTAACAAAATGCAGATCTTCAAGTAAATAACTTATAGAACAAAAGTAGTTATTTTAGGGTTTTCAATTTTAAACTATTAACAAAATACTGATCTTCATATACTTAACTTATAGAACAGAAGTAGTTAATTTAGAGTTTTTAATTTTAAACTATTAGCAAAATTCTGATCTTCAAGTAAATAACTTATAGAACAAAAGTAGTTATTTTAGGGTTTTCAATTTTAAACTATTAACAAAATACTGATCTTCATGTAAATAACTTATAGAACAGAAGTAGTTAATTTAGAGTTTTTAATTTTAAACTATTAACAAAATGCAGATCGTCAAGTAAATAACTTATAGAACAAAAGTAGTTATTTTAGGGTTTTCAATTTTAAACTATTAACAAAATTCTGATCTTCAAGTAAATAACTTAAGGAACTAAAGTATTAGTTAGAAGATTTTGATTTTAAATTGCTACAAAATTCTGTTCTACAAGTAAATAACATATAGAACTAAAGTAGTTATTTTAGAGTTTTCAATTTTAAACTATTAACAATATTCTGATCTTCTAGTACAGAACTTATAGAACAAAAGTAGTTATTTTAGGGTTTTCAATTTTAAACTATTAATAAAATTCTGATCTTCAAGTAAATGACTTAAGGAACTAAGGTATTAGTTAGAAGATTTTGATTTTAAATTGCTACAAAATTCTGTTCTACAAGTAAATAACATATAGAACTAAAGTAGTTATTTTAGAGTTTTTAATTTTAAACTATTAACAAAATGCAGATCTTCAAGTAAATAACTTATAGAACAAAAGTAGTTATTTTATGGTTTTCAATTTTAAACTATTAACAAAATACTGATCTTCATATACTTAACTTATAGAACAGATATAGTTAATTTAGAGTTTTTAATTTTAAACTATTAGCAAAATTCTGATCTTCAAGTAAATAACTTAAAGAACTAAAGTATTAGTTAGAAGATTTTGATTTTAAATTGCTACAAAATTCTGTTCTACAAGTAAATAACTTATAGAACTAAAGTAGTTATTTTAGAGTTTTCAATTTTAAACTATTAACAATATTCTGAACTTCAAGTAAATAACTTATAGAACAAAAGTAGTTATTTTAGGGTTTTCAATTTTAAACTATTAACAAAATTCTGATCTTTAAGTAAATAACTTAAGGAACTAAAGTATTAGTTAGAAGATTTTGATTTTAAATTGCTACAAAATTCTGTTCTACAAGTAAATAACTTATAGAACAAAAGTAGTTATTTTAGGGTTTTCAATTTTAAACTATTAACAAAATACTGATCTTCATGTAAATAACTAATAGAACAAAAGTAGTTATTTTAGGGTTTTCAATTTTAAACTATTAACAAAATACTGATCTTCAAGTAAATAACTTATAGAACAGAAGTAGTTAATTTAGAGTTTTTAATTTTAAACTATTAACAAAATGCAGATTTTCAAGTAAATAACTTATAGAACAAAAGTAGTTATTTTAGGGTTTTCAATTTTAAACTATTAACAAAATACTGATCTTCATATACTTAACTTATAGAACAGAGGTAGTTAATTTAGAGTTTTTAATTTTAAACTATTAACAAAATGCAGATCTTCAAGTAAATAACTTATAGAACAAAAGTAGTTATTTTAGGGTTTTCAATTTTAAACTATTAACAAAATACTGATCTTCATATACTTAACTTATAGAACAGAAGTAGTTAATTTAGAGTTTTTAATTTTAAACTATTAGCAAAATTCTGATCTTCAAGTAAATAACTTAAAGAACTAAAGTATTAGTTAGAAGATTTTGATTTTACATTGCTACAAAATTCTGTTCTTCAAGTAAATAACTTATAGAACAAAAGTAGTTATTTTAGGGTTTTCAATTTTAAACTATTAACAAAATACTGATCTTCATGTAAATAACTTATAGAACAGAAGTAGTTAATTTAGAGTTATTAATTTTAAACTATTAACAAAATGCAGATCTTCAAGTAAATAACTTATAGAACAAAAGTAGTTATTTTAGGGTTTTCAATTTTAAACTATTAACAAAATTCTGATCTTCAAGTAAATAACTTAAGGAACTAAAGTATTAGTTAGGAGATTTTGATTTTAAATTGCTACAAAATTCTGTTCTACAAGTAAATAACTTATAGAACAAAAGTAGTTATTTTAGAGTTTTCAATTTTAAACTATTAACAATATTCTGATCTTCAAGTAAATAACTTATAGAACAGAAGTAGTTATTTTAGGGTTTTCAATTTTAAACTATTAACAAAATACTGATCTTCATGTAAATAACTTATAGAACAGAAGTAGTTAATTAAGAGTTTTTAAATATAAATTAATTATTAAGGTATAGCTAAATAAACAATAACAAGATTTATTTTTTCCAAGCTTTCGAGGATTTATGTCCTCTTTATCAAGGTAAAATAAAAAAGCTTGGAAAAAATAAATCTTGTTATTGTTTATTTAGCTATACCTTAATAATTAATTTATATATATTTTAATAGCTAATAATTTAATTAATTAAGAGTTTTTAATTTTAAACTATTAACAAAATGCAGATCTTCAAGTAAATAACTTATAGAACAAAAGTAGTTATTTTAGGGTTTTCAATTTTAAACTATTAGCAAAATACTGATCTTCATATACTTAACTTATAGAACAGAAGTAGTTAATTTAGAGTTTTTAATTTTAAACTATTAGCAAAATTCTGATCTTCAAGTAAATAACTTAAAGAACTAAAGTATTAGTTAGAAGATTTTGATTTTACATCGCTACAAAATTCTGTTCTTCAAGTAAATAACTTATAGAACAAAAGTAGTTATTTTAGGGTTTTCAATTTTAAACTATTAACAAAATACTGATCTTCATGTAAATAACTTATAGAACAGAAGTAGTTAATTTAGAGTTTTTAATTTTAAACTATTAACAAAATGCAGATCTTCAAGTAAATAACTTATAGAACAAAAGTAGTTATTTTAGGGTTTTCAATTTTAAACTATTAACAATATTCTGATCTTCAAGTAAATAACTTATAGAACAGAAGTAGTTATTTTAGGGTTTTCAATTTTAAACTATTAACAAAATACTGATCTTCATGTAAATAACTTATAGAACAGAAGTAGTTAATTAAGAGTTTTTAATTTTAAACTATTAACAAAATGCAGATCTTCAAGTAAATAACTTATAGAACAAAAGTAGTTATTTTAGGGTTTTCAATTTTTAACTATTAGCAAAATTCTGATCTTCAAGTAAATAACTTAAAGAACTAAAGTATTAGTTAAAAGATTTTGATTTTAAATTGCTACAAAATTCTGTTCTTCAAGTAAATAACTTATAGAACAGAAGTAGTTAATTTAGAGTTTTTAATTTTAAACTATTAACAAAATGCAGATCTTCAAGTAAATAACTTATAGAACAAAAGTGGTTATTTTAGGGTTTTCAATTTTAAACTATTAACAAAATACTGATCTTCATATACTTAACTTATAGAACAGAAGTAGTTAATTTAGAGTTTTTAATTTTAAACTATTAACAAAATGCAGATCTTCAAGTAAATAACTTATAGAACAAAAGTAGTTATTTTAGGGTTTTCAATTTTAAACTATTAGCAAAATTCTGATCTTCAAGTAAATAACTTAAAGAACTAAAGTATTAGTTAGAAGATTTTGATTTTACATTGCTACAAAATTCTGTTCTTCAAGTAAATAACTTATAGAACAAAAGTAGTTATTTTAGAGTTTTCAATTTTAAACTATTAACAATATTCTGATCTTCATGTATATAACTTATAGAACAGAAGTAGTTATTTTAGGGTTTTCAATTTTAAACTAATAACAAAATACTGATCTTCATGTAAATAACTTATAGAACAGAAGTAGTTAATTTAGAGTTTTTAATTTTAAACTATTAACAAAATGCAGATCTTCAAGTAAATAACTTATAGAACAAAAGTAGTTATTTTAGGGTTTTCAATTTTAAACTATTAACAAAATTCTGATCTTCAAGTAAATAACTTAAGGAACTAAAGTATTAGTTAGAAGATTTTGATTTTAAATTGCTACAAAATTCTGTTCTACAAGTAAATAACTTATAGAACAAAAGTAGTTATTTTAGAGTTTTCAATTTTAAACTATTAACAATATTCTGATCTTCATGTATATAACTTATAGAACAGAAGTAGTTATTTTAGGGTTTTCAATTTTAAACTATTAACAAAATACTGATCTTCATGTAAATAACTTATAGAACAGAAGTAGTTAATTTAGAGTTTTTAATTTTAAACTATTAACAAAATGCAGATCTTCAAGTAAATAACTTATAGAACAAAAGTAGTTATTTTAGGGTTTTCAATTTTAAACTATTAGCAAAATTCTGATCTTCAAGTAAATAACTTAAAGAACTAAAGTATTAGTTAGAAGATTTTGATTTTACATTGCTACAAAATTCTGTTCTTCAAGTAAATAACTTATAGAACAAAAGTAGTTATTTTAGAGTTTTCTATTTTAAACTATTAACAAAATACTGATCTTCATGTAAATAACTTATAGAACAGAAGTAGTTAATTTAGAGTTTTTAATTTTAAACTATTAACAAAATGCAGATCTTCAAGTAAATAACTTATAGAACAAAAGTAGTTATTTTAGGATTATCAATTTTAAACTATTAACAAAATTCTGATCTTCAAGTAAATAACTTAAGGAACTAAAGTATTAGTTAGGAGATTTTGATTTTAAATTGCTACAAGATTCTGTTCTACAAGTAAATAACTTATAGAACAAAAGTAGTTATTTTAGAATTTTCAATTTTAAACTATTAACAATATTCTGATCTTCAAGTAAATAACTTATAGAACAGAAGTAGTTATTTTAGGGTTTTCAATTTTAAACTATTAACAAAATACTGATCTTCATGTAAATAACTTATAGAACAGAAGTAGTTAATTTAGAGTTTTTAATTTTAAACTATTAACAAAATGCAGATCTTCAAGTAAATAACTTATAGAACAAAAGTAGTTATTTTAGGGTTTTCAATTTTAAACTATTAGCAAAATTCTGACCTTCAAGTAAATAACTTAAAGAACTAAAGTATTAGTTAAAAGATTTTGATTTTAAATTGCTACAAAATTCTGTTCTTCAAGTAAATAACTTATAGAACAGAAGTAGTTAATTTAGAGTTTTTAATTTTAAACTATTAACAAAATGCAGATCTTCAAGTAAATAACTTATAGAACAAAAGTAGTTATTTTAGGGTTTTCAATTTTAAACTATTAACAAAATACTGATCTTCATATACTTAACTTATAGAACAGAAGTAGTTAATTTAGAGTTTTTAATTTTAAACTATTAACAAAATGCAGATCTTCAAGTAAATAACTTATAAAACAAAAGTAGTTATTTTAGGGTTTTCAATTTTAAACTATTAACAAAATTCTGATCTTCAAGTAAATAACTTAAGGAACTAAAGTATTAGTTAGAAGATTTTGATTTTAAATTGCTACAAAATTCTGTTCTACAAGTAAATAACTTATAGAACAAAAGTAGTTATTTTAGAGTTTTCAATTTTAAACTATTAACAATATTCTGATCTTCATGTATATAACTTATAGAACAGAAGTAGTTATTTTAGGGTTTTCAATTTTAAACTATTAACAAAATACTGATCTTCATGTAAATAACTTATAGAACAGAAGTAGTTAATTTAGAGCTTTTAATTTTAAACTATTAACAAAATGCAGATCTTCAAGTAAATAACTTATAGAACAAAAGTAGTTATTTTAGGGTTTTCAATTTTAAACTATTAGCAAAATTCTGATCTTCAAGTAAATAACTTAAAGAACTAAAGTATTAGTTAGAAGATTTTGATTTTACATTGCTACAAAATTCTGTTCTTCAAGTAAATAACTTATAGAACAAAAGTAGTTATTTTAGAGTTTTCAATTTTAAACTATTAACAATATTCTGATCTTCAAGTAAATAACTTATAGAACAGAAGTAGTTAATTTAGAGTTTTTAATTTTAAACTATTAACAAAATGCAGATCTTCAAGTAAATAACTTATAGAACAAAAGTAGTTAACTTAGAGTTTTTAATTTTAAACTATTAACAAAATTCTGTTCTTCAAGTAAATAACTTATAGAACAAAAGTAGTTATTTTAGAGTTTTCAATTTTAAACTATTAACAAAATTCTGATCTTCAAGTAAATAACTTATAGAACAGAAGTAGTTAATTTAGAGTTTTTAATTTTAAACTACTAACAAAATGCAGATCTTCAAGCAAATAACTTATAGAACAAAATTAGTTATTTTAGGGTTTTCAATTTTTAACTATTAACAAAATTCTGATCTTCAAGTAAATAACTTAAGGAACTAAAGTATTAGTTAGAAGATTTTGATTTTAAATTGCTACAAAATTCTGTTCTACAAGTAAATAACATATAGAACTAAAGTAGTTATTTTAGAGTTTTCAATTTTAAACTATTAACAATATTCTGATCTTCAAGTAAATAACTTATAGAACAAAAGTAGTTATTTTAGGGTTTTCAATTTTAAACTATTAACAAAATTCTGATCTTCAAGTAAATAACTTAAGGAACTAAAGTATTAGTTAGAAGATTTTGATTTTAAATTGCTACAAAATTCTGTTCTACAAGTAAATAACTTATAGAACAAAAGTAGTTATTTTAGGGTTTTCAATTTTAAACTATTAACAAAATACTGATCTTCATGTAAATAACTTATAGAACAAAAGTAGTTATTTTAGGGTTTTCAATTTTAAACTATTAACAAAATTCTGATCTTCAAGTAAATAACTTAAGGAACTAAAGTATTAGTTAGAAGATTTTGATTTTAAATTGCTACAAAATTCTGTTCTACAAGTAAATAACTTATAGAACAGAAGTAGTTATTTTAGGGTTTTCAATTTTAAACTATTAGCAAAATTCTGATCTTCAAGTAAATAACTTAAAGAACTAAAGTATTAGTTAGAAGATTTTGATTTTACATTGCTACAAAATTCTGTTCTTCAAGTAAATAACTTATAGAACAAAAGTAGTTATTTTAGAGTTTTCAATTTTAAACTATTAACAATATTCTGATCTTCAAGTAAATAACTTATAGAACAGAAGTAGTTAATTTAGAGTTTTTAATTTTAAACTATTAACAAAATGCAGATCTTCAAGTAAATAACTTATAGAACAAAAGTAGTTAACTTAGAGTTTTTAATTTTAAACTATTAACAAAATTCTGTTCTTCAAGTAAATAACTTATAGAACAAAAGTAGTTATTTTAGAGTTTTCAATTTTAAACTATTAACAAAATTCTGATCTTCAAGTAAATAACTTATAGAACAGAAGTAGTTAATTTAGAGTTTTTAATTTTAAACTACTAACAAAATGCAGATCTTCAAGCAAATAACTTATAGAACAAAATTAGTTATTTTAGGGTTTTCAATTTTTAACTATTAACAAAATTCTGATCTTCAAGTAAATAACTTAAGGAACTAAAGTATTAGTTAGAAGATTTTGATTTTAAATTGCTACAAAATTCTGTTCTACAAGTAAATAACATATAGAACTAAAGTAGTTATTTTAGAGTTTTCAATTTTAAACTATTAACAATATTCTGATCTTCAAGTAAATAACTTATAGAATAAAAGTAGTTATTTTAGGGTTTTCAATTTTAAACTATTAACAAAATTCTGATCTTCAAGTAAATAACTTAAGGAACTAAAGTATTAGTTAGAAGATTTTGATTTTAAATTGCTACAAAATTCTGTTCTACAAGTAAATAACTTATAGAACAAAAGTAGTTATTTTAGGGTTTTCAATTTTAAACTATTAACAAAATACTGATCTTCATGTAAATAACTTATAGAACAAAAGTAGTTATTTTAGGGTTTTCAATTTTAAACTATTAACAAAATTCTGATCTTCAAGTAAATAACTTAAGGAACTAAAGTATTAGTTAGAAGATTTTGATTTTAAATTGCTACAAAATTCTGTTCTACAAGTAAATAACTTATAGAACAGAAGTAGTTATTTTAGGGTTTTCAATTTTAAACTATTAGCAAAATTCTGATCTTCAAGTAAATAACTTAAAGAACTAAAGTATTAGTTAGAAGATTTTGATTTTACATTGCTACAAAATTCTGTTCTTCAAGTAAATAACTTATAGAACAAAAGTAGTTATTTTAGAGTTTTCAATTTTAAACTATTAACAATATTCTGATCTTCAAGTAAATAACTTATAGAACAGAAGTAGTTAATTTAGAGTTTTTAATTTTAAACTATTAACAAAATGCAGATCTTCAAGTAAATAACTTATAGAACAAAAGTAGTTAACTTAGAGTTTTTAATTTTAAACTATTAACAAAATTCTGTTCTTCAAGTAAATAACTTATAGAACAAAAGTAGTTATTTTAGAGTTTTCAATTTTAAACTATTAACAAAATTCTGATCTTCAAGTAAATAACTTATAGAACAGAAGTAGTTAATTTAGAGTTTTTAATTTTAAACTACTAACAAAATGCAGATCTTCAAGCAAATAACTTATAGAACAAAATTAGTTATTTTAGGGTTTTCAATTTTTAACTATTAACAAAATTCTGATCTTCAAGTAAATAACTTAAGGAACTAAAGTATTAGTTAGAAGATTTTGATTTTAAATTGCTACAAAATTCTGTTCTACAAGTAAATAACATATAGAACTAAAGTAGTTATTTTAGAGTTTTCAATTTTAAACTATTAACAATATTCTGATCTTCAAGTAAATAACTTATAGAACAAAAGTAGTTATTTTAGGGTTTTCAATTTTAAACTATTAACAAAATTCTGATCTTCAAGTAAATAACTTAAGGAACTAAAGTATTAGTTAGAAGATTTTGATTTTAAATTGCTACAAAATTCTGTTCTACAAGTAAATAACTTATAGAACAAAAGTAGTTATTTTAGGGTTTTCAATTTTAAACTATTAACAAAATACTGATCTTCATGTAAATAACTTATAGAACAAAAGTAGTTATTTTAGGGTTTTCAATTTTAAACTATTAACAAAATTCTGATCTTCAAGTAAATAACTTAAGGAACTAAAGTATTAGTTAGAAGATTTTGATTTTAAATTGCTACAAAATTCTGTTCTACAAGTAAATAACATATAGAACTAAAGTAGTTATTTTAGAGTTTTCAATTTTAAACTATTAACAATATTCTGATCTTCTAGTACATAACTTATAGAACAAAAGTAGTTATTTTAGGGTTTTCAATTTTAAACTATTTATAAAATTCTGATCTTCAAGTAAATGACTTAAGGAACTAAGGTATTAGTTAGAAGATTTTGATTTTAAATTGCTACAAAATTCTGTTCTACAAGTAAATAACATATAGAACTAAAGTAGTTATTTTAGAAATTTTAATTTTAAACTATTAACAAAATGCAGATCTTCAAGTAAATAACTTATAGAACAAAAGTAGTTATTTTATGGTTTTCAATTTTAAACTATTAACAAAATACTGATCTTCATATACTTAACTTATAGAACAGAAGTAGTTAATTTAGAGTTTTTAATTTTAAACTATTAGCAAAATTCTGATCTTCAAGTAAATAACTTAAAGAACTAAAGTATTAGTTAGAAGATTTTGATTTTAAATTGCTACAAAATTCTGTTCTACAAGTAAATAAGTTATAGAACTAAAGTAGTTATTTTAGAGTTTTCAATTTTAAACTATTAACAATATTCTGATCTTCAAGTAAATAACTTATAGAACAAAAGTAGTTATTTTAGGGTTTTCAATTTTAAACTATTAACAAAATTCTGATCTTTAAGTAAATAACTTAAGGAACTAAAGTATTAGTTAGAAGATTTTGATTTTAAATTGCTACAAAATTCTGTTCTACAAGTAAATAACTTATAGAACAAAAGTAGTTATTTTAGGGTTTTCAATTTTAAACTATTAACAAAATACTGATCTTCATGTAAATAACTAACAGAACAAAAGTAGTTATTTTAGGGTTTTCAATTTTAAACTATTAACAAAATACTGATCTTCAAGTAAATAACTTATAGAACAGAAGTAGTTAATTTAGAGTTTTTAATTTTAAACTATTAACAAAATGCAGATTTTCAAGTAAATAACTTATAGAACAAAAGTAGTTATTTTAGGGTTTTCAATTTTAAACTATTAACAAAATACTGATCTTCATATACTTAACTTATAGAACAGAAGTAGTTAATTTAGAGTTTTTAATTTTAAACTATTAACAAAATGCAGATCTTCAAGTAAATAACTTATAGAACAAAAGTAGTTATTTTAGGGTTTTCAATTTTAAACTATTAACAAAATACTGATCTTCATATACTTAACTTATAGAACAGAAGTAGTTAATTTAGAGTTTTTAATTTTAAACTATTAGCAAAATTCTGATCTTCAAGTAAATAACTTATAGAACAAAAGTAGTTATTTTAGGGTTTTCAATTTTAAACTATTAACAAAATACTGATCTTCATGTAAATAACTTATAGAACAGAAGTAGTTAATTTAGAGTTTTTAATTTTAAACTATTAACAAAATGCAGATCGTCAAGTAAATAACTTATAGAACAAAAGTAGTTATTTTAGGGTTTTCAATTTTAAACTATTAACAAAATTCTGATCTTCAAGTAAATAACTTAAGGAACTAAAGTATTAGTTAGAAGATTTTGATTTTAAATTGCTACAAAATTCTGTTCTACAAGTAAATAACATATAGAACTAAAGTAGTTATTTTAGAGTTTTCAATTTTAAACTATTAACAATATTCTGATCTTCTAGTACAGAACTTATAGAACAAAAGTAGTTATTTTAGGGTTTTCAATTTTAAACTATTAATAAAATTCTGATCTTCAAGTAAATGACTTAAGGAACTAAGGTATTAGTTAGAAGATTTTGATTTTAAATTGCTACAAAATTCTGTTCTACAAGTAAATAACATATAGAACTAAAGTAGTTATTTTAGAGTTTTTAATTTTAAACTATTAACAAAATGCAGATCTTCAAGTAAATAACTTATAGAACAAAAGTAGTTATTTTATGGTTTTCAATTTTAAACTATTAACAAAATACTGATCTTCATATACTTAACTTATAGAACAGATATAGTTAATTTAGAGTTTTTAATTTTAAACTATTAACAAAATTCTGATCTTCAAGTAAATAACTTAAAGAACTAAAGTATTAGTTAGAAGATTTTGATTTTAAATTGCTACAAAATTCTGTTCTACAAGTAAATAACTTATAGAACTAAAGTAGTTATTTTAGAGTTTTCAATTTTAAACTATTAACAATATTCTGAACTTCAAGTAAATAACTTATAGAACAAAAGTAGTTATTTTAGGGTTTTCAATTTTAAACTATTAACAAAATTCTGATCTTTAAGTAAATAACTTAAGGAACTAAAGTATTAGTTAGAAGATTTTGATTTTAAATTGCTACAAAATTCTGTTCTACAAGTAAATAACTTATAGAACAAAAGTAGTTATTTTAGGGTTTTCAATTTTAAACTATTAACAAAATACTGATCTTCATGTAAATAACTAATAGAACAAAAGTAGTTATTTTAGGGTTTTCAATTTTAAACTATTAACAAAATACTGATCTTCAAGTAAATAACTTATAGAACAGAAGTAGTTAATTTAGAGTTTTTAATTTTAAACTATTAACAAAATGCAGATTTTCAAGTAAATAACTTATAGAACAAAAGTAGTTATTTTAGGGTTTTCAATTTTAAACTATTAACAAAATACTGATCTTCATATACTTAACTTATAGAACAGAGGTAGTTAATTTAGAGTTTTTAATTTTAAACTATTAACAAAATGCAGATCTTCAAGTAAATAACTTATAGAACAAAAGTAGTTATTTTAGGGTTTTCAATTTTAAACTATTAACAAAATACTGATCTTCATATACTTAACTTATAGAACAGAAGTAGTTAATTTAGAGTTTTTAATTTTAAACTATTAGCAAAATTCTGATCTTCAAGTAAATAACTTAAAGAACTAAAGTATTAGTTAGAAGATTTTGATTTTACATTGCTACAAAATTCTGTTCTTCAAGTAAATAACTTATAGAACAAAAGTAGTTATTTTAGGGTTTTCAATTTTAAACTATTAACAAAATACTGATCTTCATGTAAATAACTTATAGAACAGAAGTAGTTAATTTAGAGTTATTAATTTTAAACTATTAACAAAATGCAGATCTTCAAGTAAATAACTTATAGAACAAAAGTAGTTATTTTAGGGTTTTCAATTTTAAACTATTAACAAAATTCTGATCTTCAAGTAAATAACTTAAGGAACTAAAGTATTAGTTAGGAGATTTTGATTTTAAATTGCTACAAAATTCTGTTCTACAAGTAAATAACTTATAGAACAAAAGTAGTTATTTTAGAGTTTTCAATTTTAAACTATTAACAATATTCTGATCTTCAAGTAAATAACTTATAGAACAGAAGTAGTTATTTTAGGGTTTTCAATTTTAAACTATTAACAAAATACTGATCTTCATGTAAATAACTTATAGAACAGAAGTAGTTAATTAAGAGTTTTTAAATATAAATTAATTATTAAGGTATAGCTAAATAAACAATAACAAGATTTATTTTTTCCAAGCTTTCGAGGATTTATGTCCTCTTTATCAAGGTAAAATAAAAAAGCTTGGAAAAAATAAATCTTGTTATTGTTTATTTAGCTATACCTTAATAATTAATTTATATATATTTTAATAGCTAATAATTTAATTAATTAAGAGTTTTTAATTTTAAACTATTAACAAAATGCAGATCTTCAAGTAAATAACTTATAGAACAAAAGTAGTTATTTTAGGGTTTTCAATTTTAAACTATTAGCAAAATACTGATCTTCATATACTTAACTTATAGAACAGAAGTAGTTAATTTAGAGTTTTTAATTTTAAACTATTAGCAAAATTCTGATCTTCAAGTAAATAACTTAAAGAACTAAAGTATTAGTTAGAAGATTTTGATTTTACATCGCTACAAAATTCTGTTCTTCAAGTAAATAACTTATAGAACAAAAGTAGTTATTTTAGGGTTTTCAATTTTAAACTATTAACAAAATACTGATCTTCATGTAAATAACTTATAGAACAGAAGTAGTTAATTTAGAGTTTTTAATTTTAAACTATTAACAAAATGCAGATCTTCAAGTAAATAACTTATAGAACAAAAGTAGTTATTTTAGGGTTTTCAATTTTAAACTATTAACAATATTCTGATCTTCAAGTAAATAACTTATAGAACAGAAGTAGTTATTTTAGGGTTTTCAATTTTAAACTATTAACAAAATACTGATCTTCATGTAAATAACTTATAGAACAGAAGTAGTTAATTAAGAGTTTTTAATTTTAAACTATTAACAAAATGCAGATCTTCAAGTAAATAACTTATAGAACAAAAGTAGTTATTTTAGGGTTTTCAATTTTTAACTATTAGCAAAATTCTGATCTTCAAGTAAATAACTTAAAGAACTAAAGTATTAGTTAAAAGATTTTGATTTTAAATTGCTACAAAATTCTGTTCTTCAAGTAAATAACTTATAGAACAGAAGTAGTTAATTTAGAGTTTTTAATTTTAAACTATTAACAAAATGCAGATCTTCAAGTAAATAACTTATAGAACAAAAGTGGTTATTTTAGGGTTTTCAATTTTAAACTATTAACAAAATACTGATCTTCATATACTTAACTTATAGAACAGAAGTAGTTAATTTAGAGTTTTTAATTTTAAACTATTAACAAAATGCAGATCTTCAAGTAAATAACTTATAGAACAAAAGTAGTTATTTTAGGGTTTTCAATTTTAAACTATTAGCAAAATTCTGATCTTCAAGTAAATAACTTAAAGAACTAAAGTATTAGTTAGAAGATTTTGATTTTACATTGCTACAAAATTCTGTTCTTCAAGTAAATAACTTATAGAACAAAAGTAGTTATTTTAGAGTTTTCAATTTTAAACTATTAACAATATTCTGATCTTCATGTATATAACTTATAGAACAGAAGTAGTTATTTTAGGGTTTTCAATTTTAAACTAATAACAAAATACTGATCTTCATGTAAATAACTTATAGAACAGAAGTAGTTAATTTAGAGTTTTTAATTTTAAACTATTAACAAAATGCAGATCTTCAAGTAAATAACTTATAGAACAAAAGTAGTTATTTTAGGGTTTTCAATTTTAAACTATTAACAAAATTCTGATCTTCAAGTAAATAACTTAAGGAACTAAAGTATTAGTTAGAAGATTTTGATTTTAAATTGCTACAAAATTCTGTTCTACAAGTAAATAACTTATAGAACAAAAGTAGTTATTTTAGAGTTTTCAATTTTAAACTATTAACAATATTCTGATCTTCATGTATATAACTTATAGAACAGAAGTAGTTATTTTAGGGTTTTCAATTTTAAACTATTAACAAAATACTGATCTTCATGTAAATAACTTATAGAACAGAAGTAGTTAATTTAGAGTTTTTAATTTTAAACTATTAACAAAATGCAGATCTTCAAGTAAATAACTTATAGAACAAAAGTAGTTATTTTAGGGTTTTCAATTTTAAACTATTAGCAAAATTCTGATCTTCAAGTAAATAACTTAAAGAACTAAAGTATTAGTTAGAAGATTTTGATTTTACATTGCTACAAAATTCTGTTCTTCAAGTAAATAACTTATAGAACAAAAGTAGTTATTTTAGAGTTTTCAATTTTAAACTATTAACAATATTCTGATCTTCAAATAAATAACTTATAGAACAGAAGTCGTTAATTTAGCGTTTTTAATTTTAAACTATTAACAAAATGCAGATCTTCAAGTAAATAACTTATAGAACAAAAGTAGTTAACTTAGAGTTTTTAATTTTAAACTATTAACAAAATTCTGTTCTTCAAGTAAATAACCTATAGAACAAAAGTAGTTATTTTAGAGTTTTTAATTTTAAACTATTAACAAAATGCAGATCTTCAAGTAAATAACTTATAGAACAAAAGTAGTTATTTTAGGGTTTTCAATTTTAAACTATTAACAAAATACTGATCTTCATATACTTAACTTATAGAACAGAAGTAGTTAATTTAGAGTTTTTAATTTTAAACTATTAGCAAAATTCTGATCTTCAAGTAAATAACTTAAAGAACTAAAGTATTAGTTAGAAGATTTTGATTTTACATTGCTACAAAATTCTGTTCTTCAAGTAAATAACTTATAGAACAAAAGTAGTTATTTTAGGGTTTTCAATTTTAAACTATTAACAAAATACTGATCTTCATGTAAATAACTTATAGAACAGAAGTAGTTAATTTAGAGTTTTTAATTTTAAACTATCAACAAAATGCAGATCTTCAAGTAAATAACTTATAGAACAAAAGTAGTTATTTTAGGGTTTTCAATTTTAAACTATTAACAAAATTCTGATCTTCAAGTAAATAACTTAAGGAACTAAAGTATTAGTTAGGAGATTTTGATTTTAAATTGCTACAAAATTCTGTTCTACAAGTAAATAACTTATAGAACAAAAGTAGTTATTTTAGAGTTTTCAATTTTAAACTATTAACAATATTCTGATCTTCAAGTAAATAACTTATAGAACAGAAGTAGTTATTTTAGGGTTTTCAATTTTAAACTATTAACAAAATACTGATCTTCATGTAAATAACTTATAGAACAGAAGTAGTTAATTAAGAGTTTTTAATTTTAAACTATTAACAAAATGCAGATCTTCAAGTAAATAACTTATAGAACAAAAGTAGTTATTTTAGGGTTTTCAATTTTAAATTATTAGCAAAATTCTGATCTTCAAGTAAATAACTTAAAGAACTAAAGTATTAGTTAAAAGATTTTGATTTTAAATTGCTACAAAATTCTGTTCTTCAAGTAAATAACTTATAGAACAGAAGTAGTTAATTTAGAGTTTTTAATTTTAAACTATTAACAAAATGCAGATCTTCAAGTAAATAGCTTATAGAACAAAAGTAGTTATTTTAGGGTTTTCAATTTTAAACTATTAACAAAATACTGATCTTCATATACTTAACTTATAGAACAGAAGTAGTTAATTTAGAGTTTTTAATTTTAAACTATTAACAAAATGCAGATCTTCAAGTAAATAACTTATAGAACAAAAGTAGTTATTTTAGGGTTTTCAATTTTAAACTATTAACAAAATTCTGTTCTTCAAGTAAATAACTTATAGAACAAAAGTAGTTATTTTAGGGTTTTCAATTTTAAACTATTAACAAAATTCTGATCTTCAAGTAAATAACTTAAGGAACTAAAGTATTAGTTAGAAGATTTTGATTTTAAATTGCTACAAAATTCTGTTCTACAAGTAAATAACTTATAGAACAAAAGTAGTTATTTTAGAGTTTTCAATTTTAAACTATTAACAATATTCTGATCTTCATGTATATAACTTATAGAACAGAAGTAGTTATTTTAGGGTTTTCAATTTTAAACTATTAACAAAATACTGATCTTCATGTAAATAACTTATAGAACAGAAGTAGTTAATTTAGAGTTTTTAATTTTAAACTATTAACAAAATGCAGATCTTCAAGTAAATAACTTATAGAACAAAAGTAGTTATTTTAGGGTTTTCAATTTTAAACTATTAGCAAAATTCTGATCTTCAAGTAAATAACTTAAAGAACTAAAGTATTAGTTAGAAGATTTTGATTTTACATTGCTACAAAATTCTGTTCTTCATGTAAATAACTTATAGAACAAAAGTAGTTATTTTAGAGTTTTCAATTTTAAACTATTAACAATATTCTGATCTTCAAGTAAATAACTTATAGAACAGAAGTAGTTAATTTAGAGTTTTTAATTTTAAACTACTAACAAAATGCAGATCTTCAAGCAAATAACTTATAGAACAAAATTAGTTATTTTAGAGTTTTCAATTTTAAACTATTAACAATATTCTGATCTTCATGTATATAACTTATAGAACAGAAGTAGTTATTTTAGGGTTTTCAATTTTAAACTATTAACAAAATACTGATCTTCATGTAAATAACTTATAGAACAGAAGTAGTTAATTTAGAGTTTTTAATTTTAAACTATTAACAAAATTCTGATCTTCAAGTAAATAACTTAATGAACAAAAGTATTAGTTAGAAGATTTTGATTTTAAATTGCTACAAAATTCTGTTCTACAAGTAAATAACTTATAGAACAAAAGTAGTTATTTTAGGGTTTTCAATTTTAAACTATTAACAAAATACTGATCTTCATGTAAATAACTTATAGAACAAAAGTAGTTATTTTAGGGTTTTCAATTTTAAACTATTATCAAAATTCTGATCTTCAAGTAAATAACTTAAGGAACTAAAGTATTAGTTAGAAGATTTTGATTTTAAATTGCTACAAAATTCTGTTCTACAAGTAAATAACATATAGAACTAAAGTAGTTATTTTAGAGTTTTCAATTTTAAACTATTAACAATATTCTGATCTTCTAGTAAATAACTTATAGAACAAAAGTAGTTATTTTAGGGTTTTCAATTTTAAACTATTAACAAAATTCTGATCTTCAAGTAAATAACTTAAGGAACTAAAGTATTAGTTAGAAGATTTTGATTTTTAATTGCTACAAAATTCTGTTCTACAAGTAAATAACATATAGAACTAAAGTAGTTATTTTAGAGTTTTTAATTTTAAACTATTAACAAAATGCAGATCTTCAAGTAAATAACTTATAGAACAAAAGTAGTTATTTTAGGGTTTTCAATTTTAAACTATTAACAAAATTCTGATCTTCAAGTAAATAACTTAAGGAACTAAAGTATTAGTTAGAAGATTTTGATTTTAAATTGCTACAAAATTCTGTTCTACAAGTAAATAACTTATAGAACAAAAGTAGTTATTTTAGAGTTTTCAATTTTAAACTATTAACAATATTCTGATCTTCATGTATATAACTTATAGAACAGAAGTAGTTATTTTAGGGTTTTCAATTTTAAACTATTAACAAAATACTGATCTTCATGTAAATAACTTATAGAACAGAAGTAGTTAATTTAGAGTTTTTAATTTTAAACTATTAACAAAATGCAGATCTTCAAGTAAATAACTTATAGAACAAAAGTAGTTATTTTAGGGTTTTCAATTTTAAACTATTAGCAAAATTCTGATCTTCAAGTAAATAACTTAAAGAACTAAAGTATTAGTTAGAAGATTTTGATTTTACATTGCTACAAAATTCTGTTCTTCAAGTAAATAACTTATAGAACAAAAGTAGTTATTTTAGAGTTTTCAATTTTAAACTATTAACAATATTCTGATCTTCAAGTAAATAACTTATAGAACAGAAGTCGTTAATTTAGCGTTTTTAATTTTAAACTATTAACAAAATGCAGATCTTCAAGTAAATAACTTATAGAACAAAAGTAGTTAACTTAGAGTTATTAATTTTAAACTATTAACAAAATTCTGTTCTTCAAGTAAATAACCTATAGAACAAAAGTAGTTATTTTAAAGTTTTCAATTTTAAACTATTAACAAAATACTGATCTTCATGTAAATAACTTATAGAACAGAAGTAGTTAATTTAGAGTTTTTAATTTTAAACTACTAACAAAATGCAGATCTTCAAGCAAATAACTTATAGAACAAAATTAGTTATTTTAGGGTTTTCAATTTTTAACTATTAACAAAATTCTGATCTTCAAGTAAATAACTTAAGGAACTAAAGTATTAGTTAGAAGATTTTGATTTTAAATTGCTACAAAATTCTGTTCTACAAGTAAATAACATATAGAACTAAAGTAGTTATTTTAGAGTTTTCAATTTTAAACTATTAACAATATTCTGATCTTCAAGTAAATAACTTATAGAACAAAAGTAGTTATTTTAGGGTTTTCAATTTTAAACTATTAACAAAATTCTGATCTTCAAGTAAATAACTTAATGAACTAAAGTATTAGTTAGAAGATTTTGATTTTAAATTGCTACAAAATTCTGTTCTACAAGTAAATAACTTATAGAACAAAAGTAGTTATTTTAGGGTTTTCAATTTTAAACTATTAACAATATTCTGATCTTCTAGTAAATAACTTATAGAACAAAAGTAGTTATTTTAGGGTTTTCAATTTTAAACTATTAACAAAATTCTGATCTTCAAGTAAATAACTTAAGGAACTAAAGTATTAGTTAGAAGATTTTGATTTTTAATTGCTACAAAATTCTGTTCTACAAGTAAATAACATATAGAACTAAAGTAGTTATTTTAGAGTTTTTAATTTTAAACTATTAACAAAATGCAGATCTTCAAGTAAATAACTTATAGAACAAAAGTAGTTATTTTAGGGTTTTCAATTTTAAACTATTAACAAAATACTGATCTTCATATACTTAACTTATAGAACAGAAGTAGTTAATTTAGAGTTTTTAATTTTAAACTATTAGCAAAATTCTGATCTTCAAGTAAATAACTTAAAGAACTAAAGTATTAGTTAGAAGATTTTGATTTTACATTGCTACAAAATTCTGTTCTTCAAGTAAATAACTTATAGAACAAAAGTAGTTATTTTAGGGTTTTCAATTTTAAACTATTAACAAAATACTGATCTTCATGTAAATAACTTATAGAACAGAAGTAGTTAATTTAGAGTTTTTAATTTTAAACTATCAACAAAATGCAGATCTTCAAGTAAATAACTTATAGAACAAAAGTAGTTATTTTAGGGTTTTCAATTTTAAACTATTAACAAAATTCTGATCTTCAAGTAAATAACTTAAGGAACTAAAGTATTAGTTAGGAGATTTTGATTTTAAATTGCTACAAAATTCTGTTCTACAAGTAAATAACTTATAGAACAAAAGTAGTTATTTTAGAGTTTTCAATTTTAAACTATTAACAATATTCTGATCTTCAAGTTAATAACTTATAGAACAGAAGTAGTTATTTTAGGGTTTTCAATTTTAAACTATTAACAAAATACTGATCTTCATGTAAATAACTTATAGAACAGAAGTAGTTAATTAAGAGTTTTTAATTTTAAACTATTAACAAAATGCAGATCTTCAAGTAAATAACTTATAGAACAAAAGTAGTTATTTTAGGGTTTTCAATTTTAAATTATTAGCAAAATTCTGATCTTCAAGTAAATAACTTAAAGAACTAAAGTATTAGTTAAAAGATTTTGATTTTAAATTGCTACAAAATTCTGTTCTTCAAGTAAATAACTTATAGAACAGAAGTAGTTAATTTAGAGTTTTTAATTTTAAACTATTAACAAAATGCAGATCTTCAAGTAAATAGCTTATAGAACAAAAGTAGTTATTTTAGGGTTTTTAATTTTAAACTATTAACAAAATACTGATCTTCATATACTTAACTTATAGAACAGAAGTAGTTAATTTAGAGTTTTTAATTTTAAACTATTAACAAAATGCAGATCTTCAAGTAAATAACTTATAGAACAAAAGTAGTTATTTTAGGGTTTTCAATTTTAAACTATTAACAAAATTCTGTTCTTCAAGTAAATAACTTATAGAACAAAAGTAGTTATTTTAGGGTTTTCAATTTTAAACTATTAACAAAATTCTGATCTTCAAGTAAATAACTTAAGGAACTAAAGTATTAGTTAGAAGATTTTGATTTTAAATTGCTACAAAATTCTGTTCTACAAGTAAATAACTTATAGAACAAAAGTAGTTATTTTAGAGTTTTCAATTTTAAACTATTAACAATATTCTGATCTTCATGTATATAACTTATAGAACAGAAGTAGTTATTTTAGGGTTTTCAATTTTAAACTATTAACAAAATACTGATCTTCATGTAAATAACTTATAGAACAGAAGTAGTTAATTTAGAGTTTTTAATTTTAAACTATTAACAAAATGCAGATCTTCAAGTAAATAACTTATAGAACAAAAGTAGTTATTTTAGGGTTTTCAATTTTAAACTATTAGCAAAATTCTGATCTTCAAGTAAATAACTTAAAGAACTAAAGTATTAGTTAGAAGATTTTGATTTTACATTGCTACAAAATTCTGTTCTTCAAGTAAATAACTTATAGAACAAAAGTAGTTATTTTAGAGTTTTCAATTTTAAACTATTAACAATATTCTGATCTTCAAGTAAATAACTTATAGAACAGAAGTAGTTAATTTAGAGTTTTTAATTTTAAACTACTAACAAAATGCAGATCTTCAAGCAAATAACTTATAGAACAAAATTAGTTATTTTAGAGTTTTCAATTTTAAACTATTAACAATATTCTGATCTTCATGTATATAACTTATAGAACAGAAGTAGTTATTTTAGGGTTTTCAATTTTAAACTATTAACAAAATACTGATCTTCATGTAAATAACTTATAGAACAGAAGTAGTTAATTTAGAGTTTTTAATTTTAAACTATTAACAAAATTCTGATCTTCAAGTAAATAACTTAATGAACAAAAGTATTAGTTAGAAGATTTTGATTTTAAATTGCTACAAAATTCTGTTCTACAAGTAAATAACTTATAGAACAAAAGTAGTTATTTTAGGGTTTTCAATTTTAAACTATTAACAAAATACTGATCTTCATGTAAATAACTTATAGAACAAAAGTAGTTATTTTAGGGTTTTCAATTTTAAACTATTATCAAAATTCTGATCTTCAAGTAAATAACTTAAGGAACTAAAGTATTAGTTAGAAGATTTTGATTTTAAATTGCTACAAAATTCTGTTCTACAAGTAAATAACTTATAGAACAAAAGTAGTTATTTTAGAGTTTTCAATTTTAAACTATTAACAATATTCTGATCTTCATGTATATAACTTATAGAACAGAAGTAGTTATTTTAGGGTTTTCAATTTTAAACTATTAACAAAATACTGATCTTCATGTAAATAACTTATAGAACAGAAGTAGTTAATTTAGAGTTTTTAATTTTAAACTATTAACAAAATGCAGATCTTCAAGTAAATAACTTATAGAACAAAAGTAGTTATTTTAGGGTTTTCAATTTTAAACTATTAGCAAAATTCTGATCTTCAAGTAAATAACTTAAAGAACTAAAGTATTAGTTAGAAGATTTTGATTTTACATTGCTACAAAATTCTGTTCTTCAAGTAAATAACTTATAGAACAAAAGTAGTTATTTTAGAGTTTTCAATTTTAAACTATTAACAATATTCTGATCTTCAAGTAAATAACTTATAGAACAGAAGTAGTTAATTTAGAGTTTTTAATTTTAAACTACTAACAAAATGCAGATCTTCAAGCAAATAACTTATAGAACAAAATTAGTTATTTTAGAGTTTTCAATTTTAAACTATTAACAATATTCTGATCTTCATGTATATAACTTATAGAACAGAAGTAGTTATTTTAGGGTTTTCAATTTTAAACTATTAACAAAATACTGATCTTCATGTAAATAACTTATAGAACAGAAGTAGTTAATTTAGAGTTTTTAATTTTAAACTATTAACAAAATTCTGATCTTCAAGTAAATAACTTAATGAACAAAAGTATTAGTTAGAAGATTTTGATTTTAAATTGCTACAAAATTCTGTTCTACAAGTAAATAACTTATAGAACAAAAGTAGTTATTTTAGGGTTTTCAATTTTAAACTATTAACAAAATACTGATCTTCATGTAAATAACTTATAGAACAAAAGTAGTTATTTTAGGGTTTTCAATTTTAAACTATTATCAAAATTCTGATCTTCAAGTAAATAACTTAAGGAACTAAAGTATTAGTTAGAAGATTTTGATTTTAAATTGCTACAAAATTCTGTTCTACAAGTAAATAACATATAGAACTAAAGTAGTTATTTTAGAGTTTTCAATTTTAAACTATTAACAATATTCTGATCTTCTAGTAAATAACTTATAGAACAAAAGTAGTTATTTTAGGGTTTTCAATTTTAAACTATTAACAAAATGCAGATCTTCAAGTAAATAACTTAAGGAACTAAAGTATTAGTTAGAAGATTTTGATTTTTAATTGCTACAAAATTCTGTTCTACAAGTAAATAACATATAGAACTAAAGTAGTTATTTTAGAGTTTTTAATTTTAAACTATTAACAAAATGCAGATCTTCAAGTAAATAACTTATAGAACAAAAGTAGTTATTTTAGGGTTTTCAATTTTAAACTATTAACAAAATACTGATCTTCATATACTTAACTTATAGAACAGAAGTAGTTAATTTAGAGTTTTTAATTTTAAACTATTAGCAAAATTCTGATCTTCAAGTAAATAACTTAAAGAACTAAAGTATTAGTTAGAAGATTTTGATTTTACATTGCTACAAAATTCTGTTCTACAAGTAAATAACTTATAGAACAAAAGTAGTTATTTTAGGGTTTTCAATTTTAAACTATTAACAAAATACTGATCTTCATGTAAATAACTTATAGAACAGAAGTAGTTAATTTAGAGTTTTTAATTTTAAACTATTAACAAAATGCAGATCTTCAAGTAAATAACTTATAGAACAAAAGTAGTTATTTTAGAGTTTTCAATTTTAAACTATTAACAAAATTCTGATCTTCAAGTAAATAACTTAAGGAACTAAAGTATTAGTTAGGAGATTTTGATTTTAAATTGCTACAAAATTCTGTTCTACAAGTAAATAACTTATAGAACAAAAGTAGTTATTTTAGAGTTTTCAATTTTAAACTATTAACAATATTCTGATCTTCAAGTAAATAACTTATAGAACAGAAGTAGTTATTTTAGGGTTTTCAATTTTAAACTATTAACAAAATACTGATCTTCATGTAAATAACTTATAGAACAGAAGTAGTTAATTAAGAGTTTTTATTTATTTTTTATTTTATTTAATTAAGAGTAGTTAATTAAGAATTTTAATGCAGATCTTCAAGTAAATAACTTATAGAACAAAAGTAGTTATTTTAGGGTTTTCAATTTTAAATTATTAGCAAAATTCTGATCTTCAAGTAAATAACTTAAAGAACTAAAGTATTAGTTAAAAGATTTTGATTTTAAATTGCTACAAAATTCTGTTCTTCAAGTAAATAACTTATAGAACAGAAGTAGTTAATTTAGAGTTTTTAATTTTAAACTATTAACAAAATGCAGATCTTCAAGTAAATAACTTATAGAACAAAAGTAGTTATTTTAGGGTTTTCAATTTTAAACTATTAACAAAATACTGATCTTCATATACTTAACTTATATAACAGAAGTAGTTAATTTAGAGTTTTTAATTTTAAACTATTAACAAAATGCAGATCTTCAAGTAAATAACTTATAGAACAAAAGTAGTTATTTTAGGGTTTTCAATTTTAAACTATTAGCAAAATTCTGATCTTCAAGTAAATAACTTAAAGAACTAAAGTATTAGTTAGAAGATTTTGATTTTACATTGCTACAAAATTCTGTTCTTCAAGTAAATAACTTATAGAACAAAAGTAGTTATTTTAGGGTTTTCAATTTTAAACTATTAACAAAATTCTGATCTTCAAGTAAATAACTTAAGGAACTAAAGTATTAGTTAGAAGATTTTGATTTTAAATTGCTACAAAATTCTGTTCTACAAGTAAATAACTTATAGAACAAAAGTAGTTATTTTAGAGTTTTCAATTTTAAACTATTAACAATATTCTGATCTTCATGTATATAACTTATAGAACAGAAGTAGTTATTTTAGGGTTTTCAATTTTAAACTATTAACAAAATACTGATCTTCATGTAAATAACTTATAGAACAGAAGTAGTTAATTTAGAGTTTTTAATTTTAAACTATTAACAAAATGCAGATCTTCAAGTAAATAACTTATAGAACAAAAGTAGTTATTTTAGGGTTTTCAATTTTAAACTATTAGCAAAATTCTGATCTTCAAGTAAATAACTTAAAGAACTAAAGTATTAGTTAGAAGATTTTGATTTTACATTGCTACAAAATTCTGTTCTTCAAGTAAATAACTTATAGAACAAAAGTAGTTAATTTAGAGTTTTTAATTTTAAACTATTAACAAAATGCAGATCTTCAAGTAAATAACTTATAGAACAAAAGTAGTTAACTTAGAGTTTTTAATTTTAAACTATTAACAAAATTCTGTTCTTCAAGTAAATAACTTATAGAACAAAAGTAGTTATTTTAGAGTTTTCAATTTTAAACTATTAACAAAATTCTGATCTTCAAGTAAATAACTTATAGAACAGAAGTAGTTAATTTAGAGTTTTTAATTTTAAACTACTAACAAAATGCAGATCTTCAAGCAAATAACTTATAGAACAAAATTAGTTATTTTAGGGTTTTCAATTTTTAACTATTAACAAAATTCTGATCTTCAAGTAAATAACTTAAGGAACTAAAGTATTAGTTAGAAGATTTTGATTTTAAATTGCTACAAAATTCTGTTCTACAAGTAAATAACATATAGAACTAAAGTAGTTATTTTAGAGTTTTCAATTTTAAACTATTAACAATATTCTGATCTTCTAGTAAATAACTTATAGAACAAAAGTAGTTATTTTAGGGTTTTCAATTTTAAACTATTAACAAAATTCTGATCTTCAAGTAAATAACTTAAGGAACTAAAGTATTAGTTAGAAGATTTTGATTTTAAATTGCTACAAAATTCTGTTCTACAAGTAAATAACTTATAGAACAAAAGTAGTTATTTTAGGGTTTTCAATTTTAAACTATTAACAAAATACTGATCTTCATGTAAATAACTTATAGAACAAAAGTAGTTATTTTAGGGTTTTCAATTTTAAACTATTATCAAAATTCTGATCTTCAAGTAAATAACTTAAGGAACTAAAGTATTAGTTAGAAGATTTTGATTTTAAATTGCTACAAAATTCTGTTCTACAAGTAAATAACATATAGAACTAAAGTAGTTATTTTAGAGTTTTCAATTTTAAACTATTAACAATATTCTGATCTTCTAGTAAATAACTTATAGAACAAAAGTAGTTATTTTAGGGTTTTCAATTTTAAACTATTAACAAAATTCTGATCTTCAAGTAAATAACTTAAGGAACTAAAGTATTAGTTAGAAGATTTTGATTTTTAATTGCTACAAAATTCTGTTCTACAAGTAAATAACATATAGAACTAAAGTAGTTATTTTAGAGTTTTTAATTTTAAACTATTAACAAAATGCAGATCTTCAAGTAAATAACTTATAGAACAAAAGTAGTTATTTTAGGGTTTTCAATTTTAAACTATTAACAAAATACTGATCTTCATATACTTAACTTATAGAACAGAAGTAGTTAATTTAGAGTTTTTAATTTTAAACTATTAGCAAAATTCTGATCTTCAAGTAAATAACTTAAAGAACTAAAGTATTAGTTAGAAGATTTTGATTTTACATTGCTACAAAATTCTGTTCTTCAAGTAAATAACTTATAGAACAAAAGTAGTTATTTTAGGGTTTTCAATTTTAAACTATTAACAAAATACTGATCTTCATGTAAATAACTTATAGAACAAAAGTAGTTATTTTAGAGTTTTCAATTTTAAACTATTAACAAAATTCTGATCTTCAAGTAAATAACTTAAGGAACTAAAGTATTAGTTAGGAGATTTTGATTTTAAATTGCTACAAAATTCTGTTCTTCAAGTAAATAACTTATAGAACAGAAGTAGTTAATTTAGAGTTTTTAATTTTAAACTATTAACAAAATGCAGATCTTCAAGTAAATAACTTATAGAACAAAAGTAGTTATTTTAGAGTTTTCAATTTTAAACTATTAACAAAATTCTGATCTTCAAGTAAATAACTTAAGGAACTAAAGTATTAGTTAGGAGATTTTGATTTTAAATTGCTACAAAATTCTGTTCTACAAGTAAATAACTTATAGAACAAAAGTAGTTATTTTAGAGTTTTCAATTTTAAACTATTAACAATATTCTGATCTTCAAGTAAATAACTTATAGAACAGAAGTAGTTATTTTAGGGTTTTCAATTTTAAACTATTAACAAAATACTGATCTTCATGTAAATAACTTATAGAACAGAAGTAGTTAATTAAGAGTTTTTAATTTTAAACTATTAACAAAATGCAGATCTTCAAGTAAATAACTTATAGAACAAAAGTAGTTATTTTAGGGTTTTCAATTTTAAATTATTAGCAAAATTCTGATCTTCAAGTAAATAACTTAAAGAACTAAAGTATTAGTTAAAAGATTTTGATTTTAAATTGCTACAAAATTCTGTTCTTCAAGTAAATAACTTATAGAACAGAAGTAGTTAATTTAGAGTTTTTAATTTTAAACTATTAACAAAATGCAGATCTTCAAGTAAATAACTTATAGAACAAAAGTAGTTATTTTAGGGTTTTCAATTTTAAACTATTAACAAAATACTGATCTTCATATACTTAACTTATATAACAGAAGTAGTTAATTTAGAGTTTTTAATTTTAAACTATTAACAAAATGCAGATCTTCAAGTAAATAACTTATAGAACAAAAGTAGTTATTTTAGGGTTTTCAATTTTAAACTATTAGCAAAATTCTGATCTTCAAGTAAATAACTTAAAGAACTAAAGTATTAGTTAGAAGATTTTGATTTTACATTGCTACAAAATTCTGTTCTTCAAGTAAATAACTTATAGAACAAAAGTAGTTATTTTAGGGTTTTCAATTTTAAACTATTAACAAAATTCTGATCTTCAAGTAAATAACTTAAGGAACTAAAGTATTAGTTAGAAGATTTTGATTTTAAATTGCTACAAAATTCTGTTCTACAAGTAAATAACTTATAGAACAAAAGTAGTTATTTTAGAGTTTTCAATTTTAAACTATTAACAATATTCTGATCTTCATGTATATAACTTATAGAACAGAAGTAGTTATTTTAGGGTTTTCAATTTTAAACTATTAACAAAATACTGATCTTCATGTAAATAACTTATAGAACAGAAGTAGTTAATTTAGAGTTTTTAATTTTAAACTATTAACAAAATGCAGATCTTCAAGTAAATAACTTATAGAACAAAAGTAGTTATTTTAGGGTTTTCAATTTTAAACTATTAGCAAAATTCTGATCTTCAAGTAAATAACTTAAAGAACTAAAGTATTAGTTAGAAGATTTTGATTTTACATTGCTACAAAATTCTGTTCTTCAAGTAAATAACTTATAGAACAAAAGTAGTTAATTTAGAGTTTTTAATTTTAAACTATTAACAAAATGCAGATCTTCAAGTAAATAACTTATAGAACAAAAGTAGTTAACTTAGAGTTTTTAATTTTAAACTATTAACAAAATTCTGTTCTTCAAGTAAATAACTTATAGAACAAAAGTAGTTATTTTAGAGTTTTCAATTTTAAACTATTAACAAAATTCTGATCTTCAAGTAAATAACTTATAGAACAGAAGTAGTTAATTTAGAGTTTTTAATTTTAAACTACTAACAAAATGCAGATCTTCAAGCAAATAACTTATAAAATAGAACTTCAATATAACAAGTTAGTTAAAACGAATAAAATGCAATAATATATTTGAGCTTTCAGCGAAGGTTATCGCTATCATCAGAAATTATATTTGATATCTTGTAGATAGATCACTAAAACTTACACATGGCGACTACAGAAAAGAAACCTTAAAAATTGTCACTGAAACTTTATTTAAAAATGGTTATCCTGGACATCTTGTGAAAAAAATTATAAAAGATCGTGTTAACAGACTTTATAATGGCAACACCATCAAGAAAGAAGCATCCAACTTTACTGTTATGCCTTATGTTCAAGGGTTGAGCGAAAAACTTAAAAGAATATTAAAACCACATAAAATTAACATGACTTTTAAATCTACTAACAGCATTGGCCAGCTTTACACTAAATTGAAAGATCCCGTACCTCTAGAGAAGAAATCTGACTTAGTGTATAAAGTTCAATGTAACAACTGTGACTTGGTATATATTGGACAAACCAACCAATGGCTTCACAAAAGGATGAGTGGACATGTTTCAACCATACGATGCAATAAACCTGATTCTACTGCTATAGCTAAACATGTTCTAATCGATGGCCATGATGCAGACTTCAAAAACGCCAAAGTAATTAAATCAGTAACCAACTACAAGGACAGAATTCTTCATGAAATGATCTGCATCAAAAGAGAGAAGAATTCTATGAATAGAAAAACTGACATAGATGGTTTAAGCAACATCTACAGCCATTTACTTGCTTAGTTTCCTTTGTGCACATATTGGAGTTAAGTTTTTCCTACTTTGACGGAAACTCACTGTAGGTTGTTCCTTAACTCGCGATCATATTTCAAGACCATAGTGATTTCTTTGATCGTATCAAATGACAATACGTTTGTTTCGGTTTCCATATAAACATGTAATTTTATTGAAATATAATTTCTGATGATAGCGATAACCTTCGCTGAAAGCTCAAATATATTATTGCATTTTATTCGTTTTAACTAACTTGTTATATTGAAGTTCTATTTTATTAATTTTCACAAGTTAAGAATTTATATAATCAAATAACTTATAGAACAAAATTAGTTATTTTAGGGTTTTCAATTTTTAACTATTAACAAAATTCTGATCTTCAAGTAAATAACTTAAGGAACTAAAGTATTAGTTAGAAGATTTTGATTTTAAATTGCTACAAAATTCTGTTCTACAAGTAAATAACATATAGAACTAAAGTAGTTATTTTAGAGTTTTCAATTTTAAACTATTAACAATATTCTGATCTTCTAGTAAATAACTTATAGAACAAAAGTAGTTATATTAGGGTTTTCAATTTTAAACTATTAACAAAATTCTGATCTTCAAGTAAATAACTTAAGGAACTAAAGTATTAGTTAGAAGATTTTGATTTTAAATTGCTACAAAATTCTGTTCTACAAGTAAATAACTTATAGAACAAAAGTAGTTATTTTAGGGTTTTCAATTTTAAACTATTAACAAAATACTGATCTTCATGTAAGTAACTTATAGAACAAAAGTAGTTATTTTAGGGTTTTCAATTTTAAACTATTAACAAAATTCTGATCTTCAAGTAAATAACTTAAGGAACTAAAGTATTAGTTAGAAGATTTTGATTTTAAATTGCTACAAAATTCTGTTCTACAAGTAAATAACATATAGAACTCAAGTAGTTATTTTAGAGTTTTCAATTTTAAACTATTAACAATATTCTGATCTTCTAGTAAATAACCTATAGAACAAAAGTAGTTATTTTAGGGTTTTCAATTTTAAACTATTAACAAAATTCTGATCTTCAAGTAAATAACTTAAGGAACTAAAGTATTAGTTAGAAGATTTTGATTTTAAATTGCTACAAAATTCTGTTCTACAAGTAAATAACATATAGAACTAAAGTAGTTATTTTAGAGTTTTCAATTTTAAACTATTAACAATATTCTGATCTTCAAGTAAATAACTTATAGAACAAAAGTAGTTATTTTAGGGTTTTCAATTTTAAACTATTAACAAAATTCTGATCTTCAAGTAAATAACTTAAGGAACTAAAGTATTAGTTAGAAGATTTTGATTTTAAATTGCTACAAAATTCTGTTCTAAAGTAATAACATATAGAACTAAAGTAGTTATTTTAGAGTTTTCAATTTTAAACTATTAACAATATTCTGATCTTCAAGTTAATAACTTATAGAACAAAAGTAGTTATTTTAGGGTTTTCAATTTTAAACTATTAACAAAATACTGATCTTCATGTAAATAACTTATAGAACAAAAGTAGTTATTTTAGAGTTTTCAATTTTAAACTATTAACAAAATTCTGATCTTCAAGTAAATAACTTAAGGAACTAAAGTATTAGTTAGAAGATTTTGATTTTAAATTGCTACAAAATTCTGTTCTACAAGTAAATAACATATAGAACTAAAGTAGTTATTTTAGAGTTTTCAATTTTAAACTATTAACAATATTCTGATCTTCAAGTAAATAACTTATAGAACAAAAGTAGTTATTTTAGGGTTTTCAATTTTAAACTATTAACAAAATACTGATCTTCATGTAAATAACTTATAGAACAAAAGTAGTTATTTTAGGGTTTTCAATTTTAAACTATTAACAAAATACTGATCTTCATGTAAATAACTTATAGAACAAAAGTAGTTATTTTAGGGTTTTCAATTTTAAACTATTAACAAAATTCTGACCTTCAAGTAAATAACTTAAGGAACTAAAGTATTAGTTAGAAGATTTTGATTTTATATTGCTACAAAATTCTGTTCTACAAGTAAATAACTTATAGAACAAAAGTAGTTATTTTAGAGTTTTCAATTTTAAACTATTAACAATATTCTGATCTTCAAGTAAATAACTTATAGAACAGAAGTAGTTAATTTAGAGTTTTTAATTTAAAACTATTAACAAAATGCAGATCTTCAAGTAAATAACTTATAAAACAAAAGTAGTTATTTTAGGGTTTTCAATTTTAAACTATTAACAAAATACTGATCTTCATGTAAATAACTTATAGAACAGAAGTAGTTAATTTAGAGTTTTTAATTTTAAACTATTAACAAAATGCAGATCTTCAAGTAAATAACTTATAGAACAAAAGTAGTTATTTTAGGGTTTTCAATTTTAAACTATTAACAAAATTCTGATCTTCAAGTAAATAACTTAAGGAACTAAAGTATTAGTTAGAAGATTTTGATTTTAAATTGCTACAAAATTCTGCTCTACAAGTAAATAACTTATAGAACTAAAGTAGTTATTTTAGAGTTTTCAATTTTAAACTATTAACAATATTCTGATCTTCAAGTAAATAACTTATAGAACAAAAGTAGTTATTTTAGGGTTTACAATTTTAAACTATTAACAAAATTCTGATCTTCAAGTAAATAACTTAAGGAACTAAAGTATTAGTTAGAAGATTTTGATTTTAAATTGCTACAAAATTCTGTTCTACAAGTAAATAACTTATAGAACAAAAGTAGTTATTTTAGGGTTTTCAATTTTAAACTATTAACAAAATACTGATCTTCATGTAAATAACTTATAGAACAAAAGTAGTTATTTTAGGGTTTTCAATTTTAAACTATTAACAAAATACTGATCTTCATATACTTAACTTATAGAACAGAAGTAGTTAATTTACAGTTTTTAATTTTAAACTATTAACAAAATGCAGATCTTCAAGTAAATAACTTATAGAACTAAAGTAGTTATTTTAGGGTTTTCAATTTTAAACTATTAGCAAAATTCTGATCTTCAAGTAAATAACTTAAAGAACTAAAGTATTAGTTAGAAGATTTTGATTTTACATTGCTACAAAATTCTGTTCTTCAAGTAAATAACTTATAGAACAAAAGTAGTTATTTTAGAGTTTTCAATTTTAAACTATTAACAATATTCTGATCTTCAAGTAAATAACTTATAGAACAGAAGTAGTTAATTTAGAGTTTTTAATTTTAAACTATTAACAAAATGCAGATCTTCAAGTAAATAACTTATAGAACAAAAGTAGTTAATTTAGAGTTTTTAATTTTAAACTATTAACAAAATTCTGTTCTTCAAGTAAATAACTTATAGAACAAAAGTAGTTATTTTAGAGTTTTCAATTTTAAACTATTAACAAAATTCTGATCTTCAAGTAAATAACTTATAGAACAGAAGTAGTTAAGTTAGAGTTTTTAATTTTAAACTACTAACAAAATGCAGATCTTCAAGCAAATAACTTTTAGAACAAAATTAGTTATTTTAGGGTTTTCAATTTTTAACTATTATAAAATTCTGATCTTCAAGTAAATAACTTAAAGAACTAAAGTATTAGTTAGAAGATTTTGACTTTACATTGCTACAAAATTCTGTTCTTCAAGTAAATAACCTATAGAACAAAAGTAGTTATTTTAGGGTTTTCAATTTTAAACTATTAACAAAATTCTGATCTTCAAGTAAATAACTTAAGGAACTAAAGTATTAGTTAGAAGATTTTGATTTTAAATTGCTACAAAATTCTGTTCTACAAGTAAATAACTTATAGAACAAAAGTAGTTATTTTAGGGTTTTCAATTTTAAACTATTAACAAAATACTGATCTTCATGTAAATAACTTATAGAACAAAAGTAGTTATTTTAGGGTTTTCAATTTTAAACTATTAACAAAATTCTGATCTTCAAGTAAATAACTTAAGGAACTAAAGTATTAGTTAGAAGATTTTGATTTTAAATTGCTACAAAATTCTGTTCTACAAGTAAATAACTTATAGAACAAAAGTAGTTATTTTAGAGTTTTCAATTTTAAACTATTAACAATATTCTGATCTTCAAGTAAATAACTTATAGAACAGAAGTAGTTAATTTAGAGTTTTTAATTTAAAACTATTAACAAAATGTAGATCTTCAAGTAAATAACTTATAAAACAAAAGTAGTTATTTTAGGGTTTTCAATTTTAAACTATTAACAAAATACTGATCTTCAGGTAAATAACTTATAGAACAGAAGTAGTTAATTTAGAGTTTTTAATTTTAAACTATTAACAAAATGCAGATCTTCAAGTAAATAACTTATAGAACAAAAGTAGTTATTTTAGGGTTTTCAATTTTAAACTATTAACAAAATTCTGATCTTCAAGTAAATAACTTAAGGAACTAAAGTATTAGTTAGAAGATTTTGATTTTAAATTGCTACAAAATTCTGTTCTACAAGTAAATAACTTATAGAACTAAAGTAGTTATTTTAGAGTTTTCAATTTTAAACTATTAACAATATTCTGATCTTCAAGTAAATAACTTATAGAACAAAAGTAGTTATTTTAGGGTTTTCAATTTTAAACTATTAACAAAATTCTGATCTTCAAGTAAATAACTTAAGGAACTAAAGTATTAGTTAGAAGATTTTGATTTTAAATTGCTACAAAATTCTGTTCTACAAGTAAATAACTTATAGAACAAAAGTAGTTATTTTAGGGTTTTCAATTTTAAACTATTAACAAAATACTGATCTTCATGTAAATAACTTATAGAACAAAAGTAGTTATTTTAGGGTTTTCAATTTTAAACTATTAACAAAATACTGATCTTCATATACTTAACTTATAGAACAGAAGTAGTTAATTTACAGTTTTTAATTTTAAACTATTAACAAAATGCAGATCTTCAAGTAAATAACTTATAGAACTAAAGTAGTTATTTTAGGGTTTTCAATTTTAAACTATTAGCAAAATTCTGATCTTCAAGTAAATAACTTAAAGAACTAAAGTATTAGTTAGAAGATTTTGATTTTACATTGCTACAAAATTCTGTTCTTCAAGTAAATAACTTATAGAACAAAAGTAGTTATTTTAGAGTTTTCAATTTTAAACTATTAACAATATTCTGATCTTCAAGTAAATAACTTATAGAACAGAAGTAGTTAATTTAGAGTTTTTAATTTTAAACTATTAACAAAATGCAGATCTTCAAGTAAATAACTTATAGAACAAAAGTAGTTAATTTAGAGTTTTTAATTTTAAACTATTAACAAAATTCTGTTCTTCAAGTAAATAACTTATAGAACAAAAGTAGTTATTTTAGAGTTTTCAATTTTAAACTATTAACAAAATTCTGATCTTCAAGTAAATAACTTATAGAACAGAAGTAGTTAAGTTAGAGTTTTTAATTTTAAACTACTAACAAAATGCAGATCTTCAAGCAAATAACTTATAGAACAAAATTAGTTATTTTAGGGTTTTCAATTTTTAACTATTATAAAATTCTGATCTTCAAGTAAATAACTTAAAGAACTAAAGTATTAGTGAGAAGATTTTGACTTTACATTGCTACAAAATTCTGTTCTTCAAGTAAATAACCTATAGAACAAAAGTAGTTATTTTAGGGTTTTCAATTTTAAACTATTAACAAAATTCTGATCTTCAAGTAAATAACTTAAGGAACTAAAGTATTAGTTAGAAGATTTTGATTTTAAATTGCTACAAAATTCTGTTCTACAAGTAAATAACTTATAGAACAAAAGTAGTTATTTTAGGGTTTTCAATTTTAAACTATTAACAAAATACTGATCTTCATGTAAATAACTTATAGAACAAAAGTAGTTATTTTAGGGTTTTCAATTTTAAACTATTAACAAAATTCTGATCTTCAAGTAAATAACTTAAGGAACTAAAGTATTAGTTAGAAGATTTTGATTTTAAATTGCTACAAAATTCTGTTCTACAAGTAAATAACTTATAGAACAAAAGTAGTTATTTTAGAGTTTTCAATTTTAAACTATTAACAATATTCTGATCTTCAAGTAAATAACTTATAGAACAGAAGTAGTTAATTTAGAGTTTTTAATTTTAAACTATTAACAAAATTTCAAAAGCAAAAGTAGTTATTTTAGAGTTTTCAATTTTAAACTATTAACAATATTCTGATCTTCAATTAAATAACTTATAGAACAGAAGTAGTTAATTTAGAGTTTTTAATTTAAAACTATTAACAAAATGCAGATCTTCAAGTAAATAACTTATAGAACAAAAGTAGTTATTTTAGGGTTTTCAATTTTAAACTATTAACAAAATACTGATCTTCATGTAAATAACTTATAGAACAGAAGTAGTTAATTTAGAGTTTTTAATTTTAAACTATTAACAAAATGCAGACCTTCAAGTAAATAACTTATTGAACAAAAGTAGTTATTTTAGGGTTTTCAATTTAAAACGATTAGCAAAATTCTGATCTTCAAGTAAATAACTTAAAGAACTAAAGTATTAGTTAGAAGATTTTGATTTCACAATGCTACAAAATTCTGTTCTTCAAGTAAATAACTTATTGAACAAAAGTAGTTATTATCGAGTTTTCAATTTTAAACTATTTACAATATTCTGATCTTCATGTAAATAACTTATAGAACAGAAGTAGTTAATTTAGAGTTGTTAATTTTAAACTATTAACAAAATGCAGATCTTCAAGTAAATAACTTATAGAACAAAAGTAGTTATTTTAGGGTTTTCAATTTTAAACTATTAACAAAATTCTGATCTTCAAGTAAATAACTTAAGGAACTAAAGTATTAGTTAGAAGATTTTGATTTTAAATTGCTACAAAATTCTGTTCTTCAAGTAAATAACTTATAGAACAAAAGTAGTTATTTTAGAGTTTTCAATTTTAAACTATTAACATCATTCTGATCTTCAAGTAAATAACTTATAGAACAGAAGTAGTTAATTTAGAGTTTTTAATGTTAAACTATTAACAAAATGCAAATCTTCAAGTAAATAACTTATAGAACAAAAGTAGTTATTTTAGGGTTTTCAATTTTAAACTATTAACAAAATTCTGATCTTCAAGTAAATAACTTAAGGAACTAAAGTATTAGTTAGAAGATTTTGATTTTAAATTGCTACAAAATTCTGTTCTACAAGTAAATAACTTATAGAACTAAAGTAGTTATTTTGGAGTTTTCAATTTTAAACTATTACCAATATTCTGATCTTCAAGTTAATAACTTATAGAACAAAAGTAGTTATTTTAGGGTTTTCAATTTTAAACTATTAACAAAATTCTGATCTTCAAGTAAATAACTTAAGGAACTAAAGTATAAGTTGGAAGATTTTGATTTTAAATTGCTACAAAATTCTGTTCTACAAGTAAATAACTTATAGAACAAAAGTAGTTATTTTAGGGTTTTCAATTTTAAACTATTAACAAAATCCTGATCTTCATGTAAATAACTTATAGAACAAAAGTAGTTATTTTAGGGTTTTCAATTTTAAACTATTAACAAAATACTGATCTTCAAGTAAATAACTTATAGAACAGAAGTAGTTAATTTAGAGTTTTTAATTTTAAACTATTAACAAAATGCAGATCTTCAAGTAAATAACTTATAGAACAAAAGTAGTTATTTTAGGGTTTTCAATTTTAAACTATTAACAAAATGCAGATCTTCAAGTAAATAACTTATAGATCAAAAGTAGTTATTTTAGAGTTTTCAATTTTAAACTATTAACAATATTCTGATCTTCAAGTAAATAACTTATAGAACAAAAGTAGTTATTTTAGGGTTTTCAATTTTAAACTATTAACAAAATTCTGATCTTCAAGTAAATAACTTAAGGAACTAAAGTATTAGTTAGAAGATTTTGATTTTAAATTGCTACAAAATTCTGTTCTACAAGTAAATAACTTATAGAACAAAAGTAGTTATTTTAGGGTTTTCAATTTTAAACTATTAACAAAATACTGATCTTCATGTAAATAACTTATAGAACAATAGTAGTTATTTTAGGGTTTTCAATTTTAAACTATTAACAAAATACTGATCTTCATATACTTAACTTATAGAACAGAAGTAGTTAATTTACAGTTTTTAATTTTAAACTATTAACAAAATGCAGATCTTCAAGTAAATAACTTATAGAACTAAAGTAGTTATTTTAGGGTTTTCAATTTTAAACTATTAGCAAAATTCTGATCTTCAAGTAAATAACTTAAAGAACTAAAGTATTAGTTAGAAGATTTTGATTTTACATTGCTACAAAATTCTGTTCTTCAAGTAAATAACTTATAGAACAAAAGTAGTTATTTTAGAGTTTTCAATTTTAAACTATTAACAATATTCTGATCTTCAAGTAAATAACTTATAGAACAGAAGTAGTTAATTTAGAGTTTTTAATTTTAAACTATTAACAAAATGCAGATCTTCAAGTAAATAACTTCTAGAACAAAAGTAGTTAATTTAGAGTTTTTAATTTTAAACTATTAACAAAATTCTGTTCTTCAAGTAAATAACTTATAGAACAAAAGTAGTTATTTTAGAGTTTTCAATTTTAAACTATTAACAAAATTCTGATCTTCAAGTAAATAACTTATAGAACAGAAGTAGTTAAGTTAGAGTTTTTAATTTTAAACTACTAACAAAATGCAGATCTTCAAGCAAATAACTTATAGAACAAAATTAGTTATTTTAGGGTTTTCAATTTTTAACTATTATAAAATTCTGATCTTCAAGTAAATAACTTAAAGAACTAAAGTATTAGTTAGAAGATTTTGACTTTACATTGCTACAAAATTCTGTTCTTCAAGTAAATAACCTATAGAACATAAGTAGTTATTTTAGGGTTTTCAATTTTAAACTATTAACAAAATTCTGATTTTCAAGTAAATAACTTAAGGAACTAAAGTATTAGTTAGAAGATTTTGATTTTAAATTGCTACAAAATTCTGTTCTACAAGTAAATAACTTATAGAACAAAAGTAGTTATTTTAGGGTTTTCAATTTTAAACTATTAACAAAATACTGATCTTCATGTAAATAACTTATAGAACAAAAGTAGTTCTTTTAGGGTTTTCAATTTTAAACTATTAACAAAATTCTGATCTTCAAGTAAATAACTTAAGGAACTAAAGTATTAGTTAGAAGATTTTGATTTTAAATTGCTACAAAATTCTGTTCTACAAGTAAATAACTTATAGAACAAAAGTAGTTATTTTCGAGTTTTCAATTTTAAACTATTTACAATATTCTGATCTTCATGTAAATAACTTATAGAACAGAAGTAGTTAATTTAGAGTTTTTAATTTTAAACTATTAACAAAATGCAGATCTTCAAGTAAATAACTTATAGAACAAAAGTAGTTATTTTAGGGTTTTCAATTTTAAACTATTAACAAAATTCTGATCTTCAAGTAAATAACTTAAGGAACTAAAGTATTAGTTAGAAGATTTTGATTTTAAATTGCTACAAAATTCTGTTCTTCAAGTAAATAACTTATAGAACAAAAGTAGTTATTTTAGAGTTTTCAATTTTAAACTATTAACATCATTCTGATCTTCAAGTAAATAACTTATAGAACAGAAGTAGTTAATTTAGAGTTTTTAATGTTAAACTATTAACAAAATGCAAATCTTCAAGTAAATAACTTATAGAACAAAAGTAGTTATTTTAGGGTTTTCAATTTTCAACTATTAACAAAATTCTGATATTCAAGTAAATAACTTAAGGAACTAAAGTATTAGTTAGAAGATTTTGATTTTAAATTGCTACAAAATTCTGTTCTACAAGTAAATAACTTATAGAACTAAAGTAGTTATTTTGGAGTTTTCAATTTTAAACTATTACCAATATTCTGATCTTCTAGTTAATAACTTATAGAACAAAAGTAGTTATTTTAGGGTTTTCAATTTTAAACTATTAACAAAATTCTGATCTTCAAGTAAATAACTTAAGGAACTAAAGTATAAGTTAGAAGATTTTGATTTTAAATTGCTACAAAATTCTGTTCTACAAGTAAATAACTTATAGAACAAAAGTAGTTATTTTAGGGTTTTCAATTTTAAACTATTAACAAAATCCTGATCTTCATGTAAATAACTTATAGAACAAAAGTAGTTATTTTAGGGTTTTCAATTTTAAACTATTAACAAAATACTGATCTTCAAGTAAATAACTTATAGAACAGAAGTAGTTAATTTAGAGTTTTTAATTTTAAACTATTAACAAAATGCAGATCTTCAAGTAAATAACTTATAGAACAAAAGTAGTTATTTTAGGGTTTTCAATTTTAAGCTATTAACAAAATACTGATCTTCATATACTTAACTTATAGAACAGAAGTAGTTAATTTAGAGTTTTTAATTTTAAACTATTAACAAAATGCAGATCTTCAAGTAAATAACTTATAGAACTAAAGTAGTTATTTTAGGGTTTTCAATTTTGAACTATTAGCAAAATTCTGATCTTCAAGTAAATAACTTAAAGAACTAAAGTATTAGTTAGAAGATTTTGATTTTACATTGCTACAAAATTCTGTTCTTCAAGTAAATAACTTATAGAACAAAAGTAGTTATTTTAGAGTTTTCAATTTTAAACTATTAACAATATTCTGATCTTCAAGTAAATAACTTATAGAACAGAAGTAGTTAATTTAGAGTTTTTAATTTTAAACTATTAACAAAATGCAGATCTTCAAGTAAATAACTTCTAGAACAAAAGTAGTTAATTTAGAGTTTTTAATTTTAAACTATTAACAAAATTCTGTTCTTCAAGTAAATAACTTATAGAAAAAAAGTAGTTATTTTAGAGTTTTCAATTTTAAACTATTAACAAAATTCTGATCTTCAAGTAAATAACTTATAGAACAGAAGTAGTTAAGTTAGAGTTTTTTATTTTAAACTACTAACAAAATGCAGATCTTCAAGCAAATAACTTATAGAACAAAATTAGTTATTTTAGGGTTTTCAATTTTTAACTATTATAAAATTCTGATCTTCAAGTAAATAACTTAAAGAACTAAAGTATTAGTTAGAAGATTTTGACTTTACATTGCTACAAAATTCTGTTCTTCAAGTAAATAACCTATAGAACATAAGTAGTTATTTTAGGGTTTTCAATTTTAAACTATTAACAAAATTCTGATTTTCAAGTAAATAACTTAAGGAACTAAAGTATTAGTTAGAAGATTTTGATTTTAAATTGCTACAAAATTCTGTTCTACAAGTAAATAACTTATAGAACAAAAGTAGTTATTTTAGGGTTTTCAATTTTAAACTATTAACAAAATACTGATCTTCATGTAAATAACTTATAGAACAAAAGTAGTTCTTTTAGGGTTTTCAATTTTAAACTATTAACAAAATTCTGATCTTCAAGTAAATAACTTAAGGAACTAAAGTATTAGTTAGAAGATTTTGATTTTAAATTGCTACAAAATTCTGTTCTACAAGTAAATAACTTATAGAACAAAAGTAGTTATTTTCGAGTTTTCAATTTTAAACTATTTACAATATTCTGATCTTCATGTAAATAACTTATAGAACAGAAGTAGTTAATTTAGAGTTTTTAATTTTAAACTATTAACAAAATGCAGATCTTCAAGTAAATAACTTATAGAACAAAAGTAGTTATTTTAGGGTTTTCAATTTTAAACTATTAACAAAATTCTGATCTTCAAGTAAATAACTTAAGAAACTAAAGTATTAGTTAGAAGATTTTGATTTTAAATTGCTACAAAATTCTGTTCTTCAAGTAAATAACTTATAGAACAAAAGTAGTTATTTTAGAGTTTTCAATTTTAAACTATTAACATCATTCTGATCTTCAAGTAAATAACTTATAGAACAGAAGTAGTTAATTTAGAGTTTTTAATGTTAAACTATTAACAAAATGCAAATCTTCAAGTAAATAACTTATAGAACAATAGTAGTTATTTTAGGGTTTTCAATTTTAAACTATTAACAAAATTCTGATATTCAAGTAAATAACTTAAGGAACTAAAGTATTAGTTAGAAGATTTTGATTTTAAATTGCTACAAAATTCTGTTCTACAAGTAAATAACTTATAGAACTAAAGTAGTTATTTTGGAGTTTTCAATTTTAAACTATTACCAATATTCTGATCTTCAAGTTAATAACTTATAGAACAAAAGTAGTTATTTTAGGGTTTTCAATTTTAAACTATTAACAAAATTCTGATCTTCAAGTAAATAACTTAAGGAACTAAAGTATAAGTTAGAAGATTTTGATTTTAAATTGCTACAAAATTCTGTTCTACAAGTAAATAACTTATAGAACAAAAGTAGTTATTTTAGGGTTTTCAATTTTAAACTATTAACAAAATCCTGATCTTCATGTAAATAACTTATAGAACAAAAGTAGTTATTTTAGGGTTTTCAATTTTAAACTATTAACAAAATACTGATCTTCAAGTAAATAACTTATAGAACAGAAGTAGTTAATTTAGAGTTTTTAATTTTAAACTATTAACAAAATGCAGATCTTCAAGTAAATAACTTATAGAACAAAAGTAGTTATTTTAGGGTTTTCAATTTTAAGCTATTAACAAAATACTGATCTTCATATACTTAACTTATAGAACAGAAGTAGTTAATTTAGAGTTTTTAATTTTAAACTATTAACAAAATGCAGATCTTCAAGTAAATAACTTATAGAACAAAAGTATTTATTTTAGGGTTTTCAATTTTAAACTATTAGCAAAATTCTGATCTTCAAGTAAATAACTTAAAGAGCTAAAGTATTAGTTAGAAGATTTTGATTTTACATTGCTACAAAATTCTGTTCTTCAAGTAAATAACTTATAGAACAAAAGTAGTTATTTTAGGGTTTTCAATTTTAAACTATTAACAAAATACTGATCTTCATGTAAATAACTTATAGAACAGAAGTAGTTAATTTAGAGTTTTTAATTTTAAACTATTAACAAAATGCAGATCTTCAAGTAAATAACTTATAGAACAAAAGTAGTTATTTTAGGGTTTTCAATTTTAAACTATTAACAAAATTCTGATCTTCAAGTAAATAACTTAAGGAACTAAAGTATAAGTTAGAAGATTTTGATTTTAAATTGCTACAAAATTCTGTTCTACAAGTAAATAACTTATAGAACAAAAGTAGTTATTTTAGGGTTTTCAATTTTAAACTATTAACAAAATCCTGATCTTCATGTAAATAACTTATAGAACAAAAGTAGTTATTTTAGGGTTTTCAATTTTAAACTATTAACAAAATACTGATCTTCAAGTAAATAACTTATAGAACAGAAGTAGTTAATTTAGAGTTTTTAATTTTAAACTATTAACAAAATGCAGATCTTCAAGTAAATAACTTATAGAACAAAAGTAGTTATTTTAGGGTTTTCAATTTTAAGCTATTAACAAAATACTGATCTTCATATACTTAACTTATAGAACAGAAGTAGTTAATTTAGAGTTTTTAATTTTAAACTATTAACAAAATGCAGATCTTCAAGTAAATAACTTATAGAACAAAAGTATTTATTTTAGGGTTTTCAATTTTAAACTATTAGCAAAATTCTGATCTTCAAGTAAATAACTTAAAGAGCTAAAGTATTAGTTAGAAGATTTTGATTTTACATTGCTACAAAATTCTGTTCTTCAAGTAAATAACTTATAGAACAAAAGTAGTTATTTTAGGGTTTTCAATTTTAAACTATTAACAAAATACTGATCTTCATGTAAATAACTTATAGAACAGAAGTAGTTAATTTAGAGTTTTTAATTTTAAACTATTAACAAAATGCAGATCTTCAAGTAAATAACTTATAGAACAAAAGTAGTTATTTTAGGGTTTTCAATTTTAAGCTATTAACAAAATACTGATCTTCATATACTTAACTTATAGAACAGAAGTAGTTAATTTAGAGTTTTTAATTTTAAACTATTAACAAAATGCAGATCTTCAAGTAAATAACTTATAGAACAAAAGTAGTTATTTTAGAGTTTTCAATTTTAAACTATTAACAATATTCTGATCTTCAGGTAAATAACTTATAGAACAGAAGTAGTTATTTTAGGGTTTTCAATTTTAAACTATTAACAAAATACTGATCTTCATGTAAATAACTTATAGAACAGAAGTAGTTAATTTAGAGTTTTTAATTTTAAACTATTAACAAAATGCAGATCTTCAAATAAATAACTTATAGAACAAAAGTAGTTATTTTAGGGTTTTCAATTTTAAACTATTAGCAAAATTCTGATCTTCAAGTAAATAACTTAAAGAACTAAAGTATTAGTTAGAAGATTTTGATTTTACATTGCCACAAAATTCTGTTCTTCAAGTAAATAACTTATAGAACAAAAGTTGTTATTTTAGACTTTTCAATTTTAAACTATTAACAATATTCTGATCTTCAAGTAAATAACTTATAGAACAGAAGTAGTTAATTTAGAGTTTTTAATTTTAAACTATTAACAAAATGCAGATCTTCAAGTAAATAACTTATAGAACAAAAGTAGTTAATTTAGAGTTTTTAATTTTAAACTATTAACAAAATTCTGTTCTTCAAGTAAATAACTTATAGAACAAAAGTAGTTATTTTAGAGTTTTCAATTTTAAACTATTAACAAAATTCTGATCTTCAAGTAAATAACTTAAGGAACTAAAGTATTAGTTAGAAGATTTTGATTTTAAATTGCTACAAAATTCTGTTCTTCAAGTAAATAACTTATAGAACAAAAGTAGTTATTTTAGAGTTTTCAATTTTAAACTATTAACATCATTCTGATCTTCAAGTAAATAGCTTATAGAACAGAAGTAGTTAATTTAGAGTTTTTAATGTTAAACTATTAACAAAATGCAAATCTTCAAGTAAATAACTTATAGAACAAAAGTAGTTATTTTAGGGTTTTCAATTTTAATCTATTAACAAAATTCTGATCTTCAAGTAAATAACTTAAGGAACTAAAGTATTAGTTATATAAAGTATATAAAGTATATAAAGTAACTATATAAAGTATTAGTTAGAAGATATTGATTTTAAATTGCTACAAAATTCTGTTCTTCAAGTAAATAACTTATAGAACAAAAGTAGTTATTTTAGAGTTTTCAATTTTAAACTATTAACAAAATTCTGATCTTCATGTAAATAACTTATAGAACAGAAGTAGTTAATTTAGAGTTTTTAATTTTAAACTATTAACAAAATTCTAATCTTCAAGTAAATAACTTATAGAACAGAAGTAGTTAATTTAGAGTTTTTAATTTTAAACTATTAACAAAATGCAGATCTCCAAGTAAATAACTTATAGAACAAAAGTAGTTATTTTAGGGTTTTCATTTTTAAACTATTAACAAAATTCTGATCTTCATGTAAATAACTTATAGAACAGAAGTAGTTAATTTAGAGTTTTTAATTTTAAACTATTAACAAAATTCTGATATTCAAGTAAATAACTTAAGGAACTAAAGTATTAGTTAGAAGATTTTGATTTTACATTGCTACAAAATTCTGTTCTTCAAGTAAATAACTTGTAGAACAGAAGTAGTTAATTTAGAGTTTTTAATTTTAAACTATTAACAAAATGCAGATCTCCAAGTAAATAACTTATAGAACAAAAGTAGTTATTTTAGGGTTTTCATTTTTAAACTATTAACAAAATTCTGATCTTCATGTAAATAACTTATAGAACAGAAGTAGCTAATTTAGAGTTTTTAATTTTAAACTATTAACAAAATGCAAATCTTCAAGTAAATAACTTATAGAACAAAAGTAGTTATTTTAGGGTTTTCAATTTTAAACTATTAGCAAAATTCTGATCTTCAAGTAAATAACTTATAGAACAAAAGTAGTTATTTTAGGGTTTTCAATTTTAAAATATTAACAAAATACTGATCTTCATGTAAATAACTTATAGAACAAAAGTAGTTATTTTAGGGTATTCAATTTTAAACTATTAACAAAATTCTGATCTTCAAGTAAATAACTTAAGGAACTAAAGTATTAGTTAGAATATTTTGATTTTAAATTGCTACAAAATTTTGTTCTACAAGTAAATAACTTATAGAACAAAAGTAGTTATTTTAGAGTTTTCAATTTTAAACTATTAACAATATTCTGATCTTCAAGTAAATAACTTATAGAACAGAAGTAGTTAATTTAGAGTTTTTAATTTTAAACTGTTAACAAAATGCAGATCTTCAAGTAAATAACTTATAGAACAAAAGTAGTTATTTTAGAGTTTTCAATTTTAAACTATTAACAAAATACTGATCTTCATGTAAATAACTTAAAGAACTAAAGTATTAGTTTGAAGACTTCGATTTTAAATTGTCTACAAATTTCTGTTCTTTAAGTAAATAAATAAAAGAACAAAAGTAGTTAGATTATAGCTTTAATTTTAAACTATTAACAAAATGCAGATCTTCAAGTAAATAACTTATAGAAAAAAGTAGTTATTTTAGGGTTTTCAATTTTAAACTATTAGCAAAATTCTGATCTTCAAGTAAATAACTTAAAGAGCTAAAGTATTAGTTAGAAGATTTTGATTTTACATTGCTACAAAATTCTGTTCTTCAAGTAAATAACTTATAGAACAAAAGTAGTTATTTTAGGGTTTTCAATTTTAATCTATTAACAAAATTCTGATCTTCAAGTAAATAACTTAAGGAACTAAAGTATTAGTTATATAAAGTATATAAAGTATATAAAGTAACTATATAAAGTATTAGTTAGAAGATATTGATTTTAAATTGCTACAAAATTCTGTTCTTCAAGTAAATAACTTATAGAACAAAAGTAGTTATTTTAGAGTTTTCAATTTTAAACTATTAACAAAATTCTGATCTTCATGTAAATAACTTATAGAACAGAAGTAGTTAATTTAGAGTTTTTAATTTTAAACTATTAACAAAATTCTAATCTTCAAGTAAATAACTTATAGAACAGAAGTAGTTAATTTAGAGTTTTTAATTTTAAACTATTAACAAAATGCAGATCTCTAAGTAAATAACTTATAGAACAAAAGTAGTTATTTTAGGGTTTTCATTTTTAAACTATTAACAAAATTCTGATCTTCATGTAAATAACTTATAGAACAGAAGTAGTTAATTTAGAGTTTTTAATTTTAAACTATTAACAAAATTCTGATATTCAAGTAAATAACTTAAGGAACTAAAGTATTAGTTAGAAGATTTTGATTTTACATTGCTACAAAATTCTGTTCTTCAAGTAAATAACTTGTAGAACAGAAGTAGTTAATTTAGAGTTTTTAATTTTAAACTATTAACAAAATGCAGATCTCCAAGTAAATAACTTATAGAACAAAAGTAGTTATTTTAGGGTTTTCATTTTTAAACTATTAACAAAATTCTGATCTTCATGTAAATAACTTATAGAACAGAAGTAGCTAATTTAGAGTTTTTAATTTTAAACTATTAACAAAATGCAAATCTTCAAGTAAATAACTTATAGAACAAAAGTAGTTATTTTAGGGTTTTCAATTTTAAACTATTAGCAAAATTCTGATCTTCAAGTAAATAACTTATAGAACAAAAGTAGTTATTTTAGGGTTTTCAATTTTAAAATATTAACAAAATACTGATCTTCATGTAAATAACTTATAGAACAAAAGTAGTTATTTTAGGGTATTCAATTTTAAACTATTAACAAAATTCTGATCTTCAAGTAAATAACTTAAAGAACTAAAGTATTAGTTTGAAGACTTCGATTTTAAATTGTCTACAAATTTCTGTTCTTTAAGTAAATAAATAAAAGAACAAAAGTAGTTAGATTATAGCTTTAATTTTAAACTATTAACAAAATGCAGATCTTCAAGTAAATAACTTATAGAAAAAAGTAGTTATTTTAGGGTTTTCAATTTTAAACTATTAGCAAAATTCTGATCTTCAAGTAAATAACTTATAGAACAGAAGTAGTTAATTTAGAGTTTTTAATTTTAAACTATTAACAAAATGCAGATCTTCAAGTAAATAACTTATAGAACAAAAGTAGTTATTTTAGGGTTTTCAATATTAAACTATTAACAAAATACTGATCTTCATGTAAATAACTTATTGAACAGAAGTAGTTAATTTAGAGTTATTAATTTTAAACTATTAACAAAATGCAGATCTTCAAGTAAATAACTTATAGAACAAAAGTAGTTATTTTAGGGTTTTCAATTTTAAACTATTAACAAAATACTGATCTTCATATACTTAACTTATAGAACAGAAGTAGTTAATTTAGAGTTTTTAATTTTAAACTATTAACAAAATGCAGATCTTCAAGTAAATAACTTATAGAACAAAAGTAGTTATTTTAGGGTTTTCAATTTTAAACTATTAACAAAATTCTGATCTTCAAGTAAATAACTTATAGAACAAAAGTAGTTAATTTAGAGTTTTTAATTTTAAACTATTAACAAAATTCTGTTCTTCAAGTAAATAACTTATAGAACAAAAGTAGTTATTTTAGACTTTTCAATTTTAAACTATTAACAATATTCTGATCTTCAAGTAAATAACTTATAGAACAGAAGTACCTAGTTAATTTAGAGTTTTTAATTTTAAACTATTAACAAAATGCAGATCTTCAAGTAAATAACTTATAGAACAAAAGTAGTTAATTTAGAGTTTTTAATTTTAAACTATTAACAAAATTCTGTTCTTCAAGTAAATAACTTATAGAACAAAAGTAGTTATTTTAGAGTTTTCAATTTTAAACTATTAACAAAATTCTGATCTTCAAGTAAATAACTTAAGGAACTAAAGTATTAGTTAGAAGATTTTGATTTTAAATTGCTACAAAATTCTGTTCTTCAAGTAAATAACTTATAGAACAAAAGTAGTTATTTTAGAGTTTTCAATTTTAAACTATTAACAAAATTCTGATCTTCAAGTAAATAACTTAAGGAACTAAAGTATTAGTTAGAAGATTTTGATTTTAAATTGCTACAAAATTCTGTTCTTCAAGTAAATAGCTTATAGAACAGAAGTAGTTAATTTAGAGTTTTTAATGTTAATCTATTAACAAAATGCAAATCTTCAAGTAAATAACTTATAGAACAAAAGTAGTTATTTTAGGGTTTTCAATTTTAATCTATTAACAAAATTCTGATCTTCAAGTAAATAACTTAAGGAACTAAAGTATTAGTTATATAAAGTATATAAAGTATATAAAGTAACTATATAAAGTATTAGTTAGAAGATATTGATTTTAAATTGCTACAAAATTCTGTTCTTCAAGTAAATAACTTATAGAACAAAAGTAGTTATTTTAGAGTTTTCAATTTTAAACTATTAACAAAATTCTGATCTTCATGTAAATAACTTATAGAACAGAAGTAGTTAATTTAGAGTTTTTAATTTTAAACTATTAACAAAATTCTGATCTTCAAGTAAATAACTTATAGAACAGAAGTAGTTAATTTAGAGTTTTTAATTTTAAACTATTAACAAAATGCAGATCTCCAAGTAAATAACTTATAGAACAAAAGTAGTTATTTTAGGGTTTTCATTTTTAAACTATTAACAAAATTCTGATCTTCATGTAAATAACTTATAGAACAGAAGTAGTTAATTTAGAGTTTTTAATTTTAAACTATTAACAAAATTCTGATATTCAAGTAAATAACTTAAGGAACTAAAGTATTAGTTAGAAGATTTTGATTTTACATTGCTACAAAATTCTGTTCTTCAAGTAAATAACTTGTAGAACAGAAGTAGTTAATTTAGAGTTTTTAATTTTAAACTATTAACAAAATGCAGATCTCCAAGTAAATAACTTATAGAACAAAAGTAGTTATTTTAGGGTTTTCATTTTTAAACTATTAACAAAATTCTGATCTTCATGTAAATAACTTATAGAACAGAAGTAGCTAATTTAGAGTTTTTAATTTTAAACTATTAACAAAATGCAAATCTTCAAGTAAATAACTTATAGAACAAAAGTAGTTATTTTAGGGTTTTCAATTTTAAACTATTAGCAAAATTCTGATCTTCAAGTAAATAACTTATAGAACAAAAGTAGTTATTTTAGGGTTTTCAATTTTAAACTATTAACAAAATACTGATCTTCATGTAAATAACTTATAGAACAAAAGTAGTTATTTTAGGGTATTCAATTTTAAACTATTAACAAAATTCTGATCTTCAAGTAAATAACTTAAGGAACTAAAGTATTAGTTAGAATATTTTGATTTTAAATTGCTACAAAATTTTGTTCTACAAGTAAATAACTTATAGAACAAAAGTAGTTATTTTAGAGTTTTCAATTTTAAACTATTAACAATATTCTGATCTTCAAGTAAATAATTTATAGAACAGAAGTAGTTAATTTAGAGTTTTTAATTTTAAACTGTTAACAAAATGCAGATCTTCAAGTAAATAACTTATAGAACAAAAGTAGTTATTTTAGAGTTTTCAATTTTAAACTATTAACAAAATACTGATCTTCATGTAAATAACTTAAAGAACTAAAGTATTAGTTTGAAGACTTCGATTTTAAATTGTCTACAAATTTCTGTTCTTTAAGTAAATAAATAAAAGAACAAAAGTAGTTAGATTATAGCTTTAATTTTAAACTATTAACAAAATGCAGATCTTCAAGTAAATAACTTATAGAAAAAAGTAGTTATTTTAGGGTTTTCAATTTTAAACTATTAGCAAAATTCTGATCTTCAAGTAAATAACTTATAGAACAGAAGTAGTTAATTTAGAGTTTTTAATTTTAAACTATTAACAAAATGCAGATCTTCAAGTAAATAACTTATAGAACAAAAGTAGATATTTTAGGGTTTTCAATATTAAACTATTAACAAAATACTGATCTTCATGTAAATAACTTATTGAACAGAAGTAGTTAATTTAGAGTTATTAATTTTAAACTATTAACAAAATGCAGATCTGAAAGTAAATAACTTATAGAACAAAAGTAGTTATTTTAGGGTTTTCAATTTTAAACTATTAACAAAATACTGATCTTCATATACTTAACTTATAGAACAGAAGTAGTTAATTTAGAGTTTTTAATTTTAAACTATTAACAAAATGCAGATCTTCAAGTAAATAACTTATAGAACAAAAGTATTTATTTTAGGGTTTTCAATTTTAAACTATTAGCAAAATTCTGATCTTCAAGTAAATAACTTAAAGAACTAAAGTATTAGTTAGAAGATTTTGATTTTACATTGCTACAAAATTCTGTTCTTCAAGTAAATAACTTATAGAACAAAAGTAGTTATTTTAGGGTTTTCAATTTTAAACTATTAACAAAATTCTGATCTTCAAGTAAATAACTTAAGGAACTAAAGTATTAGTTAGAAGACTTTGATTTTAAATTGCTACAATATTCTGATCTTCAAGTAAATAACTTATAGAACAGAAGTAGTTATTTTAGGGTTTTCAATTTTAAACTATTAACAAAATACTGATCTTCATGTAAATAACTTATAGAACAGAAGTAGTTAATTTAGAGTTTTTAATTTTAAACTATTAACAAAATGCAGATCTTCAAGTAAATAACTTATAGAACAAAAGTAGTTATTTTAGGGTTTTCAATTTTAAACTATTAGCAAAATTCTGATCTTCAAGTAAATAACTTAAAGAACTAAAGTATTAGTTAGAAGATTTTGATTTTACATTGCTACAAAATTCTGTTCTTCAAGTAAATAACTTATAGAACAAAAGTAGTTATTTTAGAGTTTTCAATTTTAAACTATTAACAATATTCTGATCTTCAAGTAAATAACTTATAGAACAGAAGTAGTTAATTTAGAGTTTTTAATTTTAAACTATTAACAAAATGCAGATCCTCAAGTAAATAACTTATAGAACAAAAGTAGTTAATTTAGAGTTTTTAATTTTAAACTATTAACAAAATTCTGTTCTTCAAGTAAATAACTTATAGAACAAAAGTAGTTATTTTAGAGTTTTCAATTTTAAACTATTAACAAAATTCTGATCTTCAAGTAAATAACTTAAGGAACTAAAGTATTAGTTAGAAGATTTTGATTTTAAATTGCTACAAAATTCTGTTCTTCAAGTAAATAACTTATAGAACAAAAGTAGTTATTTTAGAGTTTTCAATTTTAAACTATTAACATCATTCTGATCTTCAAGTAAATAGCTTATAGAACAGAAGTAGTTAATTTAGAGTTTTTAATGTTAAACTATTAACAAAATCAGAATCTTCAAGTAAATAACTTATAGAACAAAAGTAGTTATTTTAGGGTTTTCAATTTTAATCTATTAACAAAATTCTGATCTTCAAGTAAATAACTTAAGGAACTAAAGTATTAGTTAGAAGATATTGATTTTAAATTGCTACAAAATTCTGTTCTTCAAGTAAATAACTTATAGAACAAAAGTAGTTATTTTAGAGTTTTCAATTTTAAACTATTAACAAAATTCTGATCTTCATGTAAATAACTTATAGAACAGAAGTAGTTAATTTAGAGTTTTTAATTTTAAACTATTAACAAAATTCTGATCTTCAAGTAAATAACTTATAGAACAGAAGTAGTTAATTTAGAGTTTTTAATTTTAAACTATTAACAAAATGCAGATCTCCAAGTAAATAACTTATAGAACAAAAGTAGTTATTTTAGGGTTTTCAATTTTAAACTATTAACAAAATACTGATCTTCATGTAAATAACTTATAGAACAAAAGTAGTTATTTTAGGGTTTTTAATTTTAAACTATTAACAAAATTCTGATCTTCAAGTAAATAACTTAAGGAACTAAAGTATTAGTTAGAAGATTTTGATTTTAAATTGCTACAAAATTCTGTTCTACAAGTAAATAACTTATAGAACAAAAGTAGTTATTTTAGAGTTTTCAATTTTAAACTATTAACAATATTCTGATCTTCATGTAAATAACTTATAGAACAGAAGTAGTTAATTTAGAGTTTTTAATTTTAAACTATTAACAAAATGCAGATCTTCAAGTAAATAACTTATAGAACAAAAGTAGTTATTTTAGGGTTTTCAATTTTAAACTATTAGCAAAATTCTGATCTTCAAGTAAATAACTTAAAGAACTAAAGTATTAGTTAGAAGATTTTGATTTTACATTGCTACACAATTCTGTTCTTCAAGTAAATAACTTATAGAACAGAAGTAGTTAATTTAGAGTTTTTAATTTTAAATTATTAACAAAATGCAGATCTTCATGTAAATAACTTATAGAACAGAAGTAGTTAATTTAGAGTTTTTAATTTTAAACTATTAACAAAATGCAGATCTTCAAGTAAATAACTTATAGAACAAAAGTAGTTATTTTAGGGTTTTCAATTTTAAACTATTAACAAAATTCTGATTTTCATGTAAATAACTTATAGAACAGAAGTAGTTAATTTAGAGTTTTTAATTTTAAACTATTAACAAAATGCAGATCTTCAAGTAAATAACTTATAGAACAAAAGTAGTTATTTTAGGGTTTTCAATTTTAAACTATTAACAAAATTCTGATCTTCATGTAAATAACTTAAGGAACTAAAGTATTAGTTAGAAGATTTTGATTTTAAATTGCTACAAAATTCTGTTCTTCAAGTAAATAACTTATAGAACAAAAGTAGTTATTTTAGAGTTTTCAATTTTAAACTATTAACAACATTCTGATCTTCAAGTAAATAACTTATAGAACAGAAGTAGTTAATTTAGAGTTTTTAATTTTAAAGTATTAACAAATTGCAGATCTTCAAGTAAATAACTTATAGAACAAAAATAGTTATTTTAGGGTTTTCAGTTTTAAACTATTAACAAAATTCTGATCTTCAAGTAAATAACTTAAAGAACTAAAGTATTAGTTTGAAGATCTCGATTTTAAATTGTCTACAAATTTCTGTTCTTTAAGTAAAAAACTAAAAGAACAAAAGTAGTTAGTTTATAGCTTTAATTTGAAACTATTAACAAAATAGTGATTTTCAAATAAATAACTTATAGACCAGAAGTAGTTAACTTAGAGTTTTTAATTTTAAACTATTATCAAAATGCTGATCTTCAAGTAAATAACTTATAGAACAGAAGTAGTTAATTTAGAGTTTTTAATTTTAAACTATTAACAAAATGCAGATCCTCAAGTAAATAACTTATAGAACAAAAGTAGTTAATTTAGAGTTTTTAATTTTAAACTATTAACAAAATTCTGTTCTTCAAGTAAATAACTTATAGAACAAAAGTAGTTATTTTAGAGTTTTCAATTTTAAACTATTAACAAAATTCTGATCTTCAAGTAAATAACTTAAGGAACTAAAGTATTAGTTAGAAGATTTTGATTTTAAATTGCTACAAAATTCTGTTCTTCAAGTAAATAACTTATAGAACAAAAGTAGTTATTTTAGAGTTTTCAATTTTAAACTATTAACATCATTCTGATCTTCAAGTAAATAGCTTATAGAACAGAAGTAGTTAATTTAGAGTTTTTAATGTTAAACTATTAACAAAATTCTGATCTTCAAGTAAATAACTTATAGAACAGAAGTAGTTAATTTAGAGTTTTTAATGTTAAACTATTAACAAAATGCAAATCTTCAAGTAAATAACTTATAGAACAAAAGTAGTTATTTTAGGGTTTTCAATTTTAATCTATTAACAAAATTCTGATCTTCAAGTAAATAACTTAAGGAACTAAAGTATTAGTTAGAAGATATTGATTTTAAATTGCTACAAAATTCTGTTCTTCAAGTAAATAACTTATAGAACAAAAGTAGTTATTTTAGAGTTTTCAATTTTAAACTATTAACAAAATTCTGATCTTCATGTAAATAACTTATAGAACAGAAGTAGTTAATTTAGAGTTTTTAATTTTAAACTATTAACAAAATTCTGATCTTCAAGTAAATAACTTATAGAACAGAAGTAGTTAATTTAGAGTTTTTAATTTTAAACTATTAACAAAATGCAGATCTCCAAGTAAATAACTTATAGAACAAAAGTAGTTATTTTAGGGTTTTCAATTTTAAACTATTAACAAAATACTGATCTTCATGTAAATAACTTATAGAACAAAAGTAGTTATTTTAGGGTTTTTAATTTTAAACTATTAACAAAATTCTGATCTTCAAGTAAATAACTTAAGGAACTAAAGTATTAGTTAGAAGATTTTGATTTTAAATTGCAACAAAATTCTGTTCTACAAGTAAATAACTTATAGAACAAAAGTAGTTATTTTAGAGTTTAAATTTTAAACTATTAACAATATTCTGATCTTCATGTAAATAACTTATAGAACAGAAGTAGTTAATTTAGAGTTTTTAATTTTAAACTATTAACAAAATGCAGATCTTCAAGTAAATAACTTATAGAACAAAAGTAGTTATTTTAGGGTTTTCAATTTTAAACTATTAGCAAAATTCTGATCTTCAAGTAAATAACTTAAAGAACTAAAGTATTAGTTAGAAGATTTTGATTTTACATTGCTACACAATTCTGTTCTTCACATAAATAACTTATAGAACAGAAGTAGTTAATTTAGAGTTTTTAATTTTAAATTATTAACAAAATGCAGATCTTCATGTAAATAACTTATAGAACAGAAGTAGTTAATTTAGAGTTTTTAATTTTAAACTATTAACAAAATGCAGATCTTCAAGTAAATAACTTATAGAACAAAAGTAGTTATTTTAGGGTTTTCAATTTTAAACTATTAACAAAATTCTGATTTTCATGTAAATAACTTATAGAACAGAAGTAGTTAATTTAGAGTTTTTAATTTTAAACTATTAACAAAATGCAGATCTTCAAGTAAATAACTTATAGAACAAAAGTAGTTATTTTAGGGTTTTCAATTTTAAACTATTAACAAAATTCTGATCTTCATGTAAATAACTTATAGAACAGAAGTAGTTAATTTAGAGTTTTTAATTTTAAGCTATTAACAAAATTCTGATCTTCAAGTAAATAACTTAAGGAACTAAAGTATTAGTTAGAAGATTTTGATTTTAAATTGCTACAAAATTCTGTTCTTCAAGTAAATAACTTATAGAACAAAAGTAGTTATTTTAGAGTTTTCAATTTTAAACTATTAACAACATTCTGATCTTCAAGTAAATAACTTATAGAACAGAAGTAGTTAATTTAGAGTTTTTAATTTTAAAGTATTAACAAATTGCAGATCTTCAAGTAAATAACTTATAGAACAAAAATAGTTATTTTAGGGTTTTCAGTTTTAAACTATTAACAAAATTCTGATCTTCAAGTAAATAACTTAAAGAACTAAAGTATTAGTTTGAAGATCTCGATTTTAAATTGTCTACAAATTTCTGTTCTTTAAGTAAAAAACTAAAAGAACAAAAGTAGTTAGTTTATAGCTTTAATTTGAAACTATTAACAAAATAGTGATTTTCAAATAAATAACTTATAGACCAGAAGTAGTTAACTTAGAGTTTTTAATTTTAAACTATTATCAAAATGCTGAATTTCAAGTAAATAACTTATAGAACAGAAGTAGTTAATTTAGAGTTTTTAATTTTAAACTAATAACAAAATGCAGATCTTCAAGTAAATAACTTATAGAACAAAAGTAATTATTTTAGGGTTTTCAATTTTAAACTATTAACAATATTCTGATCTTCAAGTAAATAACTTATAGAACAGAAGTGGTTAATTTAGAGTTTTTAATTTTAAACTATTAACAAAATGCAGATCTTCAAGTAAATAACTTATAGAACAAAAGTAGCTATGTTAGAGTTTTCAAATTTAAACTATTAACATCATTCTCATCTTCAAGTAAATAACTTATAGAACAGAAGTAGTTAATTTAGAGTTTTTAATGTTAAACTATTAACAAAATGCAAATCTTCAAGTAAATAACTTATAGAACAAAAGTAGGTATTTTAGGGTTTTCAATTTTAAACTATTAACAATATTCTGATCTTCAAGTAAATAACTTATAGAACAGAAGTAGTTATTTTAGGGTTTTCAATTTTAAACTATTAACAAAATACTGATCTTCATGTAAATAACTTATAGAACAGAAGTAGTTAATTTAGAGTTTTTAATTTTAAACTATTAACAAAATGCAGATCTTCCAGTAAATAACTTATAGAACAATAGTAGTTATTTTAGGGTTTTCAATTTTAAACTATTAGCAAAATTCTGATCTTCAAGTAAATAACTTAAAGAACTAAAGAATTAGTTAGAAGATTTTGATTTTACATTGCTACACAATTCTGTTCTTCAAGTAAATAACTTATAGAACAAAGGTAGTTATTTTAGAGTTTTCAATTTTAAACTATTAACAATATTCTGATCTTCATGTAAATAACTTATAGAACAGAAGTAGTTAATTTAGAGTTTTTAATTTTAAACTATTAACAAAATGCAGATCTTCAAGTAAATAACTTATAGAACAAAAGTAGTTATTTTAGGGTTTTCAATTTTAAACTATTAACAAAATTCTGATCTTCAAGTAAATAACTTAAGGAATCAAAGTATTAGTTTGAAGATTATCATTTTAAATTGTCTACATAATTCTGTTCTTTAAGTAATTAACTAAAAGAACAAAAGTAGTTAGATTATAGCTTTAATTTTAAACTATTAACAAAATGCAGATCTTCAAGTAAATAACTTATAGAACAAAAGAAGTTATTTTAAGGTTTTCAATATTAAACTATTAACAAAATTCTGATCTTCATGTAAATAACTTATAGAACAGAAGTAGTTAATTTAGAGTTTTTAATTTTAAACTATTAACAAAATGCAGATCTTCAAGTAAATAACTTAAAGAACTAAAGTATTAGTGTGAAGATTTCGATTTTAAATTGTCTACAAATTTCTGTTCTTTAAGTAAATAACATATAGAACAGAAGTAGTTAATTTAGAGTTTTTAATTTTAAACTATTAACAAAATGCAGATCTTCAAGTAAATAACTTATAGAACAAAAGTAGTTATTTTAATGTTTTCAATTTTAAACTATTAGCAAAATTCTGATCTTCAAGTAAATAACTTAAAGAACTAAAGTATTAGTTAGAAGATTTTGATTTTACATTGCTACAAAATTCTGTTCTTCAAGTAAATAACTTATAGAACAAAAGTAGTTATTTTAGAGTTTTCAATTTTAAACTATTAACAGTATTCTGATCTTCAAGTAAATAACTTATAGAACAGAACTAGTTAATTTAGAGTTTTTAATTTTAAACTATTAACAAAATGCAGATCTTCAAGTAAATAACTTATAGAACAAAAGTAGTTATTTTAGGGTTTTCAATTTTAAACTATTAACAAAATTCTGATCTTCATGTAAATAACTTATAGAACAGAAGTAGTTAATTTAGAGTTTTTAATTTTAAACTATTAACAAAATGCAGATCTTCAAGTAAATAACTTATAGAACAAAAGTAGTTATTTTAGGGTTTTCAATTTTAAACTATTAACAAAATTCTGATCTTCAAGTAAATAACTTATAGAACAAAAGTAGTTATTTTAGGGTTTTCAATTTTAAACTATTAACAAAATTCTGATCTTCATGTAAATAACTTGTAGAACAGAAGTAGTTAATTTAGAGTTTTTAATTTTAAACTATTAACAAAATGCAGATCTTCAAGTAAATAACTTAAAGAACTAAAGTATTAGTTTGAAGATCTCGATTTTAATTTGTCTACAAATTTCTGTTCTTTAAGTAAAAAACTAAAAGAACAAAAGTAGTTAGTTTATAGCTTTAATTTGAAACTATTAACAAAATAGTGATTTTCAAATAAATAACTTATAGACCAGAAGTAGTTAACTTAGAGTTTTTAATTTTAAACTATTATCAAAATGCAGATCTTCAAGTAAATAACTTATAGAACAAAAGTAGTTATTTTAGGGTTTTCAATTTTAAACTATTAACAAAATTCTGATCTTCATGTAAATAACTTGTAGAACAGAAGTAGTTAATTTAGAGTTTTTAATTTTAAGCTATTAACAAAATTCTGATCTTCAAGTAAATAACTTAAGGAACTAAAGTATTAGTTAGAAGATTTTGATTTTAAATTGCTACAAAATTCTGTTTTTCAAGTAAATAACTTATAGAACAGAAGTAGTTAATTTAGAGTTTTTAATTTTAAACTATTAACAAAATGCAGATCTTCAAGTAAATAACTTAAAGAACTGAAGTATTAGTTTGAAGATCTCGATTTTAATTTGTCTACAAATTTCTGTTCTTTAAGTAAAAAACTAAAAGAACAAAAGTAGTTAGTTTATAGCTTTAATTTGAAACTATTAACAAAATAGTGATTTTCAAATAAATAACTTATAGACCAGAAGTAGTTAACTTAGAGTTTTTAATTTTAAACTATTATCAAAATGCAGATCTTCAAGTAAATAACTTATAGAACAAAAGTAGTTATTTTAGCGTTTTCAATTTTAAACTATTAACAAAATTCTGATCTTCATGTAAATAACTTAAAGAACTAAAGTATTAGTTTGAAGATCTCGATTTTAATTTGTCTACAAATTTCTGTTCTTTAAGTAAAAAACTAAAAGAACAAAAGTAGTTAGTTTATAGCTTTAATTTGAAACTATTAACAAAATAGTGATTTTCAAATAAATAACTTATAGACCAGAAGTAGTTAACTTAGAGTTTTTAATTTTAAACTATTATCAAAATGCAGATCTTCAAGTAAATAACTTATAGAACAAAAGTAGTTATTTTAGCGTTTTCAATTTTAAACTATTAACAAAATTCTGATCTTCATGTAAATAACTTATAGAACAGAAGTAGTTAATTTAGAGTTTTTAATTTTAAACTATTAACAAAATTCTGATCTTCTAGTAAATAACTTAAGGAACTAAAGTATTAGTTAGAAGATTTTGATTTTAAATTGCTACAAAATTCTGTTTTTCAAGTAAATAACTTATAGAACAGAAGTAGTTAATTTAGAGTTTTTAATTTTAAACTATTAACAAAATGCAGATCTTCAAGTAAATAACTTAAAGAACTAAAGTATTAGTTTGAAGATCTCGATTTTAATTTGTCTACAAATTTCTGTTCTTTAAGTAAAAAACTAAAAGAACAAAAGTAGTTAGTTTATAGCTTTAATTTGAAACTATTAACAAAATAGTGATTTTCAAATAAATAACTTATAGACCAGAAGTAGTTAACTTAGAGTTTTTAATTTTAAACTATTATCAAAATGCAGATCTTCAAGTAAATAACTTATAGAACAAAAGTAGTTATTTTAGGGTTTTCAATTTTAAACTATTAACAAAATTCTGATCTTCATGTAAATAACTTATAGAACAGAAGTAGTTAATTTAGAGTTTTTAATTTTAAGCTATTAACAAAATTCTGATCTTCAAGTAAATAACTTAAGGAACTAAAGTATTAGTTAGAAGATTTTGATTTTAAATTGCTACAAAATTCTGTTTTTCAAGTAAATAACTTATAGAACAGAAGTAGTTAATTTAGAGTTTTTAATTTTAAACTATTAACAAAATGCAGATCTTCAAGTAAATAACTTAAAGAACTAAAGTATTAGTTTGAAGATCTCGATTTTAATTTGTCTACAAATTTCTGTTCTTTAAGTAAAAAACTAAAAGAACAAAAGTAGTTAGTTTAAATGCAGATCTTCAAGTAAATAACTTATAGAACAAAAGTAGTTATTTTAGAGTTTTCAATTTTAAACTATTAACAACATTCTGATCTTCAAGTAAATAACTTATAGAACAGAAGTAGTTAATTTAGGGTTTTTAATTTTAAACTATTAACAAAATTCTGATCTTCAAGTAAATAACTTAAGTAACTAAAGTATTAGTTAGAAGATTTTGATTTTAAATTGCTACAAAATTCTGTTTTTCAAGTAAATAACTTATAGAACAGAAGTAGTTAATTTAGAGTTTTTAATTTTAAACTATTAACAAAATGCAGAACTTCAAGTAAATAACTTATAGAACAAAAATAGTTATTTTAGGGTTTTCAATTTTAAACTATTAGCAAAATTCTAATCTTCAAGTAAATAACTTAAAGAACTAAAGTATTAGTTAGAAGATTTTGATTTTACATTGCTACAAAATTCTGTTCTTCAAGTAAATAACTTATAAAACAAAAGTAGTTATTTTAGAGTTTTCAATTTTAAACTATTAACAGTATTCTGATCTTCAAGTAAATAACTTATAGAACAGAAGTAGTTAATTTAGAGTTTTTAATTTTAAACTATTAACAAAATGCAGATCTTCAAGTAAATAACTTATAGAACAAAAGTAGTTATTTTAGGGTTTTCAATTTTAAACTATTAACAAAATTCTGATCTTCATGTAAATAACTTATTGAACAGAAGTAGTTAATTTAGAGTTTTTAATTTTAAACTATTAACAAAATGCAGATCTTCAAGTAAATAACTTATAGAACAAAAGTAGTTATTTTAGGGTTTTCAATTTTAAACTATTAACAAAATTCTGATCTTCATGTAAATAATTTATAGAACAGAAGTAGTTAATTTAGAGTTTTTAATTTTAAGCTATTAACAAAATTCTGATCTTCAAGTAAATAACTTAAGGAACTAAAGTATTAGTTAGAAGATTTTGATTTCAAATTGCTACAAAATTCTGTTCTTCAAGTAAATAACTTATAGAACAAAAGCAGTTATTTTAGAGTTTTCAATTTTAAACTATTAACTATATTCTGATCTTCAAGTAAATAACTTATAGAACAGAAGTAGTTAATTTAGAGTTTTTAATTTTAAACTATTAACAAAATGCAGATCTTCAAGTAAATAACTTATAGAACAAAAATAGTTATTTTAGGGTTTTCAATTTTAAACTATTAACAAAATTCTGATCATTAAGTAAATAACTTAAAGAACTAAAGTATTAGTTTGAAGATCTCGATTTTAAATTGCTACAAATTTCTGTTCTTTAAGTAAAAAACTAAAAGAACAAAAGTAGTTAGTTTATAGCTTTATAATTTGAAACTATTAAAAAAATAGTGATTTTCAAATAAATAACTTATAGACCAGAAGTAGTTAACTTAGAGTTTTTAATTTTAAACTATTAACAAAATGCTGATCTTCAAGTAAATAACTTATAGAACAGAAGTAGTTAATTTAGAGTTTTTAATTTTAAACTAATAACAAAATGCAGATCTTCAAGTAAATAACTTATAGAACAAAAGTAATTATTATAGGGTTTTCAATTTTAAACTATTAACAATATTCTGATCTTCAAGTAAATAACTTATAGAACAGAAGTGGTTAATTTAGAGTTTTTAATTTTAAGCTATTAACAAAATGCAGATCTTCAAGTAAATAACTTATAGAACAAAAATAGTTATTTTAGGGTTTTCAATTTTAAACTATTAACAAAATACTGATCTTCATGAAATTAACTTATAGAACAGAAGTAGTTAATTTAGAGTTTTGAATTTTATACTATTAACAAAATGCAGATCTTCAAGTAAATAACTTAAGGAATCAAAGTATTAGTTTGAAGATTATGATTTTAAATTGTCTACATAATTCTGTTCTTTAAGTAATTAACTAATAGAACAAAAGTAGTTAGATTATAGCTTTAATTTTAAACTATTAACAAAATGCAGATCTTCAAGTAAATAACTTATAGAACAAAAGAAGTTATTTTAAGGTTTTCAATATTAAACTATTAACAAAATTCTGATCTTCATGTAAATAACTTATAGAACAGAAGTAGTTAATTTAGAGTTTTTAATTTTAAACTATTAACAAAATGCAGATCTTCAAGTAAATAACTTAAAGAACTAAAGCATTAGTGTGAAGATTTCGATTTTAAATTGTCTACAAATTTCTGTTCTTTAAGTAAATAACATATAGAACAGAAGTAGTTAATTTAGAGTTTTTAATTTTAAACTATTAACAAAATGCAGATCTTCAAGTAAATAACTTATAGAACAAAAGTAGTTATTTTAATGTTTTCAATTTTAAACTATTAGCAAAATTCTGATCTTCAAGTAAATAACTTAAAGAACTAAAGTATTAGTTAGAAGATTTTGATTTTACATTGCTACAAAATTCTGTTCTTCAAGTAAATAACTTATAGAACAAAAGTAGTTATTTTAGAGTTTTCAATTTTAAACTATTAACAGTATTCTGATCTTCAAGTAAATAACTTATAGAACAGAAGTAGTTAATTTATAGTTTTTAATTTTAAACTATTAACAAAATGCAGATCTTCAAGTAAATAACTTATAGAACAAAAGTAGTTATTTTAGGGTTTTCAATTTTAAACTATTAACAAAATTCTGATCTTCATGTAAATAACTTATAGAACAGAAGTAGTTAATTTAGAGTTTTTAATTTTAAGCTATTAACAAAATTCTGATCTTCAAGTAAATAACTTAAGGAACTAAAGTATTAGTTAGAAGATTTTGATTTTAAATTGCTACAAAATTCTGTTCTTCAAGTAAATAACTTATAGAACAGAAGTAGTTAATTTAGAGTTTTTAATTTTAAACTATTAACAAAATGCAGATCTTCAAGTAAATAACTTAAAGAACTAAAGTATTAGTTTGAAGATCTCGATTTTAATTTGTCTACAAATTTCTGTTCTTTAAGTAAAAAACAAAAAGAACAAAAGTAGTTAGTTTATAGCTTTAATTTGAAACTATTAACAAAATAGTGATTTTCAAATAAATAACTTATAGACCAGAAGTAGTTAACTTAGAGTTTTTAATTTTAAACTATTATCAAAATGCAGATCTTCAAGTAAATAAATTATAGAACAAAAGTAGTTATTTTAGGGTTTTCAATTTTAAACTATTAACAAAATTCTGATCTTCATGTAAATAACTTATAGAACAGAAGTAGTTAATTTAGAGTTTTTAATTTTAAACTATTAGCAAAATTCTGATCTTCAAGTAAATAACTTAAAGAACTAAAGTATTAGTTAGAAGATTTTGATTTTACATTGCTACAAAATTCTGTTCTTCAAGTAAATAACTTATAGAACAAAAGTAGTTATTTTAGAGTTTTCAATTTTAAACTATTAACAGTATTCTGATCTTCAAGTAAATAACTTATAGAACAGAAGTAGTTAATTTAGTGTTTTTAATTTTAAACTATTAACAAAATGCAGATCTTCAAGTAAATAACTTATAGAACAAAAGTAGTTATTTTAGGGTTTTCAATTTTAAACTATTAACAAAATTCTGATCTTCATGTAAATAACTTATTGAACAGAAGTAGTTAATTTAGAGTTTTTAATTTTAAACTATTAACAAAATCCAGATCTTCAAGTAAATAACTTATAGAACAAAAATAGTAATTGTAGGGTTTTCAATTTTAAACTATTAACAAAATTCTGATCTTCAAGTAAATAACTTAAAGAACTAAAGTATTAGTTTGAAGACTTCGATTTTAAATTGTCTACAAATTTCTGTTTTTTAAGTAAATAACTAAAAGAACAAAAGTAGTTAGATTATAGCTTTAATTTTAAACTATTAGCAAAATTCTGATCTTCATGTAAATAACTTAAAGAACTAAAGTATTAGTTAGAAGATTTTGATTTTACATTGCTACAAAATTCTGTTCTTCAAGTAAATAACTTATAGAACAAGAGTAGTTATTTTAGAGTTTTCAATTTTGAACTATTAACAATATTCTGATCTTCAAGTAAATAACTTATAGAACAGAAGTAGTTAATTTAGAGTTTTTAATTTTAAACTATTAACAAAATGCAGATATTTAAGTAAATAACTTATAGAACAAAAGTAGTTATTTTAGGGTTTTCAATTTTAAACTATTAACAAAATTCTGATCTTCATGTAAATAACTTATAGAACAGAAGTAGTAAATTTAGAGTTTTTAATTTTAAACTATTAACAAAATGCAGATCTTCAAGTAAATAACTTATAGAACAAAAGTAGTTATTTTAGGGTTTTCAATTTTAAACTATTAACAAAATTCTGATCTTCATGTAAATAACTTATAGAACAGAAGTAGTTAATTTAGAGTTTTTAATTTTAAACTATTAACAAAATCCAGATCTTCATGTAAATAACTTATAGAACAGAAGTAGTTAATTTAGAGTTTTTAATTTTAAACTATCAACAAAATTCTGATCTTCAAGTAAATAACTTAAAGAACTAAAGTATTAGTTTAAAGATCTCGATTTTAAATTGTCTACAAATTTCTGTTCTTTAAGTAAAAAACTAAAAGAACAAAAGTAGTTAGTTTATAGCTTTAATTTGAAACTATTAACAAAATAGTGATTTTCAAATAAATAACTTATAGACCAGAAGCAGTTATTTTAGAGTTTTCAATTTTAAACTATTAACTATATTCTGATCTTCAAGTAAATAACTTATAGAACAGAAGTAGTTAATTTAGAGTTTTTAATTTTAAACTATTAACAAAATGCAGATCTTCAAGTAAATAACTTATAGAACAAAAATAGTTATTTTAGGGTTTTCAATTTTAAACTATTAACAAAATTCTGATCATTAAGTAAATAACTTAAAGAACTAAAGTATTAGTTTGAAGATCTCGATTTTAAATTGCTACAAATTTCTGTTCTTTAAGTAAAAAACTAAAAGAACAAAAGTAGTTAGTTTATAGCTTTATAATTTGAAACTATTAAAAAAATAGTGATTTTCAAATAAATAACTTATAGACCAGAAGTAGTTAACTTAGAGTTTTTAATTTTAAACTATTAACAAAATGCTGATCTTCAAGTAAATAACTTATAGAACAGAAGTAGTTAATTTAGAGTTTTTAATTTTAAACTAATAACAAAATGCAGATCTTCAAGTAAATAACTTATAGAACAAAAGTAATTATTATAGGGTTTTCAATTTTAAACTATTAACAATATTCTGATCTTCAAGTAAATAACTTATAGAACAGAAGTGGTTAATTTAGAGTTTTTAATTTTAAGCTATTAACAAAATGCAGATCTTCAAGTAAATAACTTATAGAACAAAAATAGTTATTTTAGGGTTTTCAATTTTAAACTATTAACAAAATACTGATCTTCATGAAATTAACTTATAGAACAGAAGTAGTTAATTTAGAGTTTTGAATTTTATACTATTAACAAAATGCAGATCTTCAAGTAAATAACTTAAGGAATCAAAGTATTAGTTTGAAGATTATGATTTTAAATTGTCTACATAATTCTGTTCTTTAAGTAATTAACTAATAGAACAAAAGTAGTTAGATTATAGCTTTAATTTTAAACTATTAACAAAATGCAGATCTTCAAGTAAATAACTTATAGAACAAAAGAAGTTATTTTAAGGTTTTCAATATTAAACTATTAACAAAATTCTGATCTTCATGTAAATAACTTATAGAACAGAAGTAGTTAATTTAGAGTTTTTAATTTTAAACTATTAACAAAATGCAGATCTTCAAGTAAATAACTTAAAGAACTAAAGCATTAGTGTGAAGATTTCGATTTTAAATTGTCTACAAATTTCTGTTCTTTAAGTAAATAACATATAGAACAGAAGTAGTTAATTTAGAGTTTTTAATTTTAAACTATTAACAAAATGCAGATCTTCAAGTAAATAACTTATAGAACAAAAGTAGTTATTTTAATGTTTTCAATTTTAAACTATTAGCAAAATTCTGATCTTCAAGTAAATAACTTAAAGAACTAAAGTATTAGTTAGAAGATTTTGATTTTACATTGCTACAAAATTCTGTTCTTCAAGTAAATAACTTATAGAACAAAAGTAGTTATTTTAGAGTTTTCAATTTTAAACTATTAACAGTATTCTGATCTTCAAGTAAATAACTTATAGAACAGAAGTAGTTAATTTATAGTTTTTAATTTTAAACTATTAACAAAATGCAGATCTTCAAGTAAATAACTTATAGAACAAAAGTAGTTATTTTAGGGTTTTCAATTTTAAACTATTAACAAAATTCTGATCTTCATGTAAATAACTTATAGAACAGAAGTAGTTAATTTAGAGTTTTTAATTTTAAGCTATTAACAAAATTCTGATCTTCAAGTAAATAACTTAATGAACTAAAGTATTAGTTAGAAGATTTTGATTTTAAATTGCTACAAAATTCTGTTCTTCAAGTAAATAACTTATAGAACAGAAGTAGTTAATTTAGAGTTTTTAATTTTAAACTATTAACAAAATGCAGATCTTCAAGTAAATAACTTAAAGAACTAAAGTATTAGTTTGAAGATCTCGATTTTAATTTGTCTACAAATTTCTGTTCTTTAAGTAAAAAACAAAAAGAACAAAAGTAGTTAGTTTATAGCTTTAATTTGAAACTATTAACAAAATAGTGATTTTCAAATAAATAACTTATAGACCAGAAGTAGTTAACTTAGAGTTTTTAATTTTAAACTATTATCAAAATGCAGATCTTCAAGTAAATAAATTATAGAACAAAAGTAGTTATTTTAGGGTTTTCAATTTTAAACTATTAACAAAATTCTGATCTTCATGTAAATAACTTATAGAACAGAAGTAGTTAATTTAGAGTTTTTAATTTTAAACTATTAGCAAAATTCTGATCTTCAAGTAAATAACTTAAAGAACTAAAGTATTAGTTAGAAGATTTTGATTTTACATTGCTACAAAATTCTGTTCTTCAAGTAAATAACTTATAGAACAAAAGTAGTTATTTTAGAGTTTTCAATTTTAAACTATTAACAGTATTCTGATCTTCAAGTAAATAACTTATAGAACAGAAGTAGTTAATTTAGTGTTTTTAATTTTAAACTATTAACAAAATGCAGATCTTCAAGTAAATAACTTATAGAACAAAAGTAGTTATTTTAGGGTTTTCAATTTTAAACTATTAACAAAATTCTGATCTTCATGTAAATAACTTATTGAATAGAAGTAGTTAATTTAGAGTTTTTAATTTTAAACTATTAACAAAATCCAGATCTTCAAGTAAATAACTTATAGAACAAAAATAGTAATTGTAGGGTTTTCAATTTTAAACTATTAACAAAATTCTGATCTTCAAGTAAATAACTTAAAGAACTAAAGTATTAGTTTGAAGACTTCGATTTTAAATTGTCTACAAATTTCTGTTTTTTAAGTAAATAACTAAAAGAACAAAAGTAGTTAGATTATAGCTTTAATTTTAAACTATTAGCAAAATTCTGATCTTCATGTAAATAACTTAAAGAACTAAAGTATTAGTTAGAAGATTTTGATTTTACATTGCTACAAAATTCTGTTCTTCAAGTAAATAACTTATAGAACAAGAGTAGTTATTTTAGAGTTTTCAATTTTGAACTATTAACAATATTCTGATCTTCAAGTAAATAACTTATAGAACAGAAGTAGTTAATTTAGAGTTTTTAATTTTAAACTATTAACAAAATGCAGATATTTAAGTAAATAACTTATAGAACAAAAGTAGTTATTTTAGGGTTTTCAATTTTAAACTATTAACAAAATTCTGATCTTCATGTAAATAACTTATAGAACAGAAGTAGTAAATTTAGAGTTTTTAATTTTAAACTATTAACAAAATGCAGATCTTCAAGTAAATAACTTATAGAACAAAAGTAGTTATTTTAGGGTTTTCAATTTTAAACTATTAACAAAATTCTGATCTTCATGTAAATAACTTATAGAACAGAAGTAGTTAATTTAGAGTTTTTAATTTTAAACTATTAACAAAATCCAGATCTTCATGTAAATAACTTATAGAACAGAAGTAGTTAATTTAGAGTTTTTAATTTTAAACTATCAACAAAATTCTGATCTTCAAGTAAATAACTTAAAGAACTAAAGTATTAGTTTAAAGATCTCGATTTTAAATTGTCTACAAATTTCTGTTCTTTAAGTAAAAAACTAAAAGAACAAAAGTAGTTAGTTTATAGCTTTAATTTGAAACTATTAACAAAATAGTGATTTTCAAATAAATAACTTATAGACCAGAAGTAGTTAACTTAGAGTTTTTAATTTTAAACTATTAACAAAATGCTGATTTTCAAGTAAATAACTTATAGAACAGAAGTAGTTAATTTAGAGTTTTTAATTTTAAACTAATAACAAAATGCAGATCTTCATGTAAATAACTTATAGAACAAAAGTAATTATTTTAGGGTTTTCAATTTTAAACTATTAACAATATTCTGATCTTCAAGTAAATAACTTATAGAACAGAAGTGGTTAATTTAGAGTTTTTAATTTTAAACTAATAACAAAATGCAGATCTTCAAGTAAATAACTTATAGAACAAAAATAGTTATTTTAGGGTTTTCAATTTTAAACTATTAACAAAATTCTGATCTTCAAGTAAATAACTTAAAGAACTAAAGTATTAGTTTGAAGATCTCGATTTTAAATTGTCTACAAATTTCTGTTCTTTAAGTAAAAAACTAAAAGAACAAAAGTAGTTAGTTTATAGCTTTAATTTGAAACTATTAACAAAATAGTGATTTTCAAATAAATAACTTATAGAACAGAAGTAGTTAATTTAGAGTTTTTAATGTTAAACTATTAGCAAAATTCTGATCTTCATGTAAATAACTTAAAGGACTAAAGTATTAGTTAGAAGATTTTGATTTTACATTGCTACAAAATTCTGTTCTTCAAGTAAATAACTTATAGAACAAAAGTAGTTATTTTAGAGTTTTCAATTTTGAACTATTAACAGTATTCTGATCTTCAAGTAATTAACTTATAGAACAGAAGTAGTTAATTTAGAGTTTTTAATTTTAAACTATTAACAAAATGCAGATCTTTAAGTAAATAACTTATAGAACAAAAGCAGTTATTTTAGGGTTTTCAATTTTAAACTATTAACAAAATTCTGATCTTCATGTAAATAACTTATAGAACAGAAGTAGTTAATTTATTAATTAGTTAATTAAGTAAATAACTTAAGGAACTAAAGTATTAGTTAGAAGATTTTGATTTTAAATTGCTACAAAATTCTGTTCTTCAAGTAAATAACTTATATAAATATAATATCAGTAATGAGCTAAGTTAACAATAAATCAAACAATAAATAAATAAATATTAGTTTGATTTATTGTTAACTTAGCTCATTACTGATATTATATTTATATAAATTTTCAAGAGCTAATAATTCTAATTATTTATTAAATAACTTATAGAACAAAAGTAGTTATTTTAGAGTTTTCAATTTTAAACTATTAACAAAATTCTGATCTTCAAGTAAATAACTTAAAGAACTAAAGTATTAGTTTGAAGACTTCGATTTTAAATTGTCTACAAATTTCTGTTTTTTAAGTAAATAACTAAAAGAACAAAAGTAGTTAGATTATAGCTTTAATTTTAAACTATTAACAAAATGCAGATCTTCAAGTAAATAACTTATAGAACAAAAGTAGTTATTTTAGGGTTTTCAATTTTAAACTATTAGCAAAATTCTGATCTTCATGTAAATAACTTAAAGAACTAAAGTATTAGTTAGAAGATTTTGATTTTACATTGCTACAAAATTCTGTTCTTCAAGTAAATAACTTATAGAACAAGAGTAGTTATTTTAGAGTTTTCAATTTTGAACTATTAACAATATTCTGATCTTCAAGTAAATAACTTATAGAACAGAAGTAGTTAATTTAGAGTTTTTAATTTTAAACTATTAACAAAATGCAGATCTTTAAGTAAATAACTTATAGAACAAAAGTAGTTATTTTAGGGTTTTCAATTTTAAACTATTAACAAAATTCTGATCTTCATGTAAATAACTTATAGAACAGAAGTAGTTAATTTAGAGTTTTTAATTTTAAACTATTAACAAAATGCAGATCTTCAAGTAAATAACTTATAGAACAAAAGTAGTTATTTTAGGGTTTTCAATTTTAAACTATTAACAAAATTCTGATCTTCATGTAAATAACTTATAGAACAGAAGTAGTTAATTTAGAGTTTTTAATTTTAAACTATTAACAAAATCCAGATCTTCATGTAAATAACTTATAGAACAGAAGTAGTTAATTTAGAGTTTTTAATTTTAAACTATCAACAAAATTCTGATCTTCAAGTAAATAACTTAAAGAACTAAAGTATTAGTTTGAAGATCTCGATTTTAAATTGTCTACAAATTTCTGTTCTTTAAGTAAAAAACTAAAAGAACAAAAGTAGTTAGTTTATAGCTTTAATTTGAAACTATTAACAAAATAGTGATTTTCAAATAAATAACTTATAGACCAGAAGTAGTTAACTTAGAGTTTTTAATTTTAAACTATTAACAAAATGCTGATTTTCAAGTAAATAACTTATAGAACAGAAGTAGTTAATTTAGAGTTTTTAATTTTAAACTAATAACAAAATGCAGATCTTCATGTAAATAACTTATAGAACAAAAGTAATTATTTTAGGGTTTTCAATTTTAAACTATTAACAATATTCTGATCTTCAAGAAAATAACTTATAGAACAGAAGTGGTTAATTTAGAGTTTTTAATTTTAAACTAATAACAAAATGCAGATCTTCAAGTAAATAACTTATAGAACAAAAATAGTTATTTTAGGGTTTTCAATTTTAAACTATTAACAAAATTCTGATCTTCAAGTAAATAACTTAAAGAACTAAAGTATTAGTTTGAAGATCTCGATTTTAAATTGTCTACAAATTTCTGTTCTTTAAGTAAAAAACTAAAAGAACAAAAGTAGTTAGTTTATAGCTTTAATTTGAAACTATTAACAAAATAGTGATTTTCAAATAAATAACTTATAGAACAGAAGTAGTTAATTTAGAGTTTTTAATGTTAAACTATTAGCAAAATTCTGATCTTCATGTAAATAACTTAAAGAACTAAAGTATTAGTTAGAAGATTTTGATTTTACATTGCTACAAAATTCTGTTCTTCAAGTAAATAACTTATAGAACAAAAGTAGTTATTTTAGAGTTTTCAATTTTGAACTATTAACAGTATTCTGATCTTCAAGTAATTAACTTATAGAACAGAAGTAGTTAATTTAGAGTTTTTAATTTTAAACTATTAACAAAATGCAGATCTTTAAGTAAATAACTTATAGAACATAAGCAGTTATTTTAGGGTTTTCAATTTTAAACTAATAACAAAATTCTGATCTTCATGTAAATAACTTATAGAACAGAAGTAGTTAATTTATTAATTAGTTAATTAAGTAAATAACTTAAGGAACTAAAGTATTAGTTAGAAGATTTAGATTTTAAATTGCTACAAAATTCTGTTCTTCAAGTAAATAACTTATATAAATATAATATCAGTAATGAGCTAAGTTAACAATAAATCAAACAATAAATAAATAAATATTAGTTTGATTTATTGTTAACTTAGCTCATTACTGATATTATATTTATATAAATTTTCAAGAGCTAATAATTCTAATTATTTATTAAATAACTTATAGAACAAAAGTAGTTATTTTAGAGTTTTCAATTTTAAACTATTAACAAAATTCTGATCTTCAAGTAAATAACTTAAAGAACTAAAGTATTAGTTTGAAGATCTCGATTTTAAATTGTCTACAAATTTCTGTTCTTTAATTAAAAAACTAAAAGAACAAAAGTAGTTAGTTTATAGCTTTAATTTGAAACTATTAACAAAATAGTGATTTTCAAATAAATAACTTATAGACCAGAAGTAGTTAACTTAGAGTTTTTAATTTTAAACTATTAACAAAATGCTGATTTTCAAGTAAATAACTTATAGAACAGAAGTAGTTAATTTAGAGTTTTTAATTTTAAACTAATAACAAAATGCAGATCTTCAAGTAAATAACTTATAGAACAAAAGTAATTATTTTAGGGTTTTCAATTTTAAACTATTAACAATATTCTGATCTTCAAGTAAATAACTTATAGAACAGAAGTGGTTAATTTAGAGTTTTTAATTTTAAACTATTAACAAAATGCAGATCTTCAAGTAAATAACTTATAGAACAAAAATAGTTATTTTAGGGTTTTCAATTTTAAACTATTAACAAAATTCTGATCTTCAAGTAAATAACTTAAAGAACTAAAGTATTAGTTTGAAGATCTCGATTTTAAATTGTCTACAAATTTCTGTTCTTTAAGTAAAAAACTAAAAGAACAAAAGTAGTTAGTTTATAGCTTTAATTTGAAACTATTAACAAAATAGTGATTTTCAAATAAATAACTTATAGAACAGAAGTAGTTAATTTAGAGTTTTTAATGTTAAACTATTAACAAAATGCAAATCTTCAAGTAAATATAGAACAGATTCTGATATAGAACAGATTCTGGTCTTCAAGTAAATAACTTAAAGAACTAAAGTATTAGTTAGAAGATTTTGATTTTACATTGCTACAAAATTCTGTTCTTCAAGTAAATAACTTATAGAACAAAAGTAGTTATTTTAGAGTTTTCAATTTTGAACTATTAACAGTATTCTGATCTTCAAGTAATTAACTTATAGAACAGAAGTAGTTAATTTAGAGTTTTTAATTTTAAACTATTAACAAAATGCAGATCTTTAAGTAAATAACTTATAGAACAAAAGTAGTTATTTTATGGTTTTCAATTTTAAACTATTAACAAAATTCTGATCTTCATGTAAATAACTTATAGAACAGAAGTAGTTAATTTAGTAATTAGTTAATTAAGTAAATAACTTAAGGAACTAAAGTATTAGTTAGAAGATTTTGATTTTAAATTGCTACAAAATTCTGTTCTTCAAGTAAATAACTTATATAAATATAATATCAGTAATGAGCTAAGTTAACAATAAATCAAACAATAAATAAATAAATATTAGTTTGATTTATTGTTAACTTAGCTCATTACTGATATTATATTTATATAAATTTTCAAGAGCTAATAATTCTAATTATTTATTAAATAACTTATAGAACAAAAGTAGTTATTTTAGAGTTTTCAATTTTAAACTATTAACAAAATTCTGATCTTCAAGTAAATAACTTAAAGAACTAAAGTATTAGTTTGAAGATCTCGATTTTAAATTGTCTACAAATTTCTGTTCTTTAATTAAAAAACTAAAAGAACAAAAGTAGTTAGTTTATAGCTTTAATTTGAAACTATTAACAAAATAGTGATTTTCAAATAAATAACTTATAGACCAGAAGTAGTTAACTTAGAGTTTTTAATTTTAAACTATTAACAAAATGCTGATTTTCAAGTAAATAACTTATAGAACAGAAGTAGTTAATTTAGAGTTTTTAATTTTAAACTAATAACAAAATGCAGATCTTCAAGTAAATAACTTATAGAACAAAAGTAATTATTTTAGGGTTTTCAATTTTAAACTATTAACAATATTCTGATCTTCAAGTAAATAAGTTATAGAACAGAAGTGGTTAATTTAGAGTTTTTAATTTTAAACTATTAACAAAATGCAGATCTTCAAGTAAATAACTTATAGAACAAAAATAGTTATTTTAGGGTTTTCAATTTTAAACTATTAACAAAATTCTGATCTTCAAGTAAATAACTTAAAGAACTAAAGTATTAGTTTGAAGATCTCGATTTTAAATTGTCTACAAATTTCTGTTCTTTAAGTAAAAAACTAAAAGAACAATAGTAGTTAGTTTATAGCTTTAATTTGAAACTATTAACAAAATAGTGATTTTCAAATAAATAACTTATAGAACAGAAGTAGTTAATTTAGAGTTTTTAATGTTAAACTATTAACAAAATGCAAATCTTCAAGTAAATATAGAACAGATTCTGATATAGAACAGATTCTGGTCTTCAAGTAAATAACTTAAAGAACTAAAGTATTAGTTTGAAGACTTCGATTTTAAATTGTCTACAATTTTCTGTTCATTAAGTAAATAACTAAAAGAACAAAAGTAGTTAGATTATAGCTTTAATTTTAAACTATTAACAAAATGCAGATCTTCAAGTAAATAACTTATAGAACAAAAGTAGTTATTTTAGGGTTTTCAATTTTAAACTATTAGCAAAATTCTGATCTTCAAGTAAATAACTTAAAGAACTAAAGTATTAGTTAGAAGATTTTGATTTTACATTGCTACAAAATTCTGTTCTTCAAGTAAATAACTTATAGAACAAAAGTAGTTATTTTAGGGTTTTCAATTTTAAACTATTAACAAAATTCTGATATTCATGTAAATAACTTATAGAACAGAAGTAGTTAATTTAGAGTTTTTAATTTTAAACTATTAACAAAATGCAGATCTTCAAGTAAATAACTTATAGAACAAAAGTAGTTATTTTAGGGTTTTCAATTTTAAACTATTAACAAAATTCTGATCTTCATGTAAATAACTTATAGAACAGAAGTAGTTAATTTAGAGTTTTTAATTTTAAGCTATTAACTAAATTCTGATCTTCAAGTAAATAACTTAAGGAACTAAAGTATTAGTTAGAAGATTTTGATTTTAAATTGCTACAAAATTCTGTTCTTCAAGTAAATAACTTATAGAACAAAAGTAGTTATTTTAGAGTTTTCAATTTTAAACTATTAACAAAATTCTGATCTTCAATTAAATAACTTAAAGAACTAAAGTATTAGTTTAAAGATCTGGATTTTAAATTGTCTACACATTTCTGTTCTTTAAGTAAAAAACTAAAAGAACAAAAGTAGTTAGTTTATAGCTTTAATTTGAAACTATTAACAAAATAGTGATTTTCAAATAAATAACTTATAGACCAGAAGTAGTTAACTTAGAGTTTTTAATTTTATACTATTAACAAAATGCTGATTTTCAAGTAAATAACTTATAGAACAGAAGTAGTTAATTTAGAGTTTTTAATTTTAAACTAATAACAAAATGCAGATCTTCAAGTAAATAACTTATAGAACAAAAGTAATTATTTTAGGGTTTTCAATTTTAAACTATTAACAATATTCTGATCTTCAAGTAAATAAATTATAGAACAGGAGTGGTTAATTTAGAGTTTTTAATTTTAAACTATTAACAAAATGCAGATCTTCAAGTAAATAACTTATAGAACAAAAATAGTTATTTTAGCGTTTTTAATGTTAAACTATTAACAAAATTCTGATCTTCAAGTAAATAACTTAAAGAACTAAAGTATTAGTTTGAAGATCTCGATTTTAAATTGTCTACAAATTTCTGTTCTTTAAGTAAAAAACTAAAAGAACAAAAGTAGTTAGTTTATAGCTTTAATTTGAAACTATTAACAAAATAGTGATTTTCAAATAAATAACTTATAGAACAGAAGTAGTTAATTTAGAGTTTTTAATGTTAAACTATTAACAAAATGCAAATCTTCAAGTAAATAACTTATAGAACAAATGTAGGTATTTTAGGGTTTTCAATTTTAAACTATTAACAAAGTTCTGATCTTCAAGTAAATAACTTATAGAACAGAAGTAGTTAATTTAGAGTTTTTAATTTTAAACTATTAACAAAATGCAGATCTTCAAGTAAATAACTTATAGAACAAAAGTAGTTATTTTAGAGTTTTCTATTTTAAACTATTAACAACATTCTGATCTTCAAGTAAATAACTTATAGAACAAAAATAGTAATTTTAGGGTTTTCAATTTTAAACTATTAACAAAATTCTGATCTTCAAGTAAATAACTTAAAGAACTAAAGTATTAGTTTGAAGACTTCGATTTTAAATTGTCTACAAATTTATGTTCTTTAAGTAAATAACTAAAAGAACAAAAGTAGTTAGATTATAGCTTTAATTTTAAACTATTAACAAAATGCAGATCTTCAAGTAAATAACTTATAGAACAAAAGTAGTTATTTTAGGGTTTTCAATTTTAAACTATTAGCAAAATTCTAATCCTCAAGTAAATAACTTAAAGAACTAAAGTATTAGTTAGAAGATTTTGATTTTACATTGCTACAAAATTCTGTTCTTCAAGTAAATAACTTATAAAACAAAAGTAGTTATTTTAGAGTTTTCAATTTTAAACTATTAACAGTATTCTGATCTTCAAGTAAATAACTTATAGAACAGAAGTAGTTAATTTAGAGTTTTTAATTTTAAACTATTAACAAAATGCAGATCTTCAAGTAATTAACTTATAGAACAAAAGTAGTTATTTTAGAGTTTTCTATTTTAAACTATTAACACCATTCTGATCTTCAAGTAAATAACTTATAGAACAGAAGTAGTTAATTTAGAGTTTTTAATTTTAAACTATTAACAAAATCCAGATCTTCAAGTAAATAACTTATAGAACAAAAATAGTTATTTTAGGGTTTTCAATTTTAAACTATCAACAAAATTCTGATCTTCAAGTAAATAACTTAAAGAACTAAAGTATTAGTTTGAAGACTTCAATTTTAAATTGTCTACAAATTTCTGTTCTTTAAGTAAATAACTAAAAGAACAAAAGTAGTTAGATTATAGCTTTAATTTTAAACTATTAACAAAAAGCAGATCTTCAAGTAAATAACTTATAGAACAAAAGTAGTTATTTTAGGGTTTTTAATTTTAAACTATTAGCAAAATTCTGATCTTCAAGTAAATAACTTAAAGAACTAAAGTATTAGTTAGAAGATTTTGATTTTACATTGCTACAAAATTCTGTTCTTCAAGTAAATAACTTATAGAACAAAAGTAGATATTTTAGAGTTTTCAATTTTAAACTATTAACAGTATTCTGATCTTCAAGTAAATAACTTATAGAACAGAAGTAGTTAATTTAGAGTTTTTAATTTTAAACTATTAACAAAATGCAGATCTTTAAGTAAATAACTTATAGAACGAAAGTAGTTATTTTAGGGTTTTCAATTTTAAACTATTAACAAAATTCTGATCTTCATGTAAATAACTTATAGAACAGAAGTAGTTAATTTAGAGTTTTAAATTTTAAACTATTAACAAAATGCAGATCTTCAAGTAAATAACTTATAGAACAAAAGTAGTTATTTTAGGGTTTTCAATTTTAAACTATTAACAAAATTCTGATCTTCATGTAAATAACTTATAGAACAGAAGTAGTTAATTTAGAGTTTTTAATTTTAAGCTTTTAACAAAATTCTGATCTTCAAGTAAATAACCTAAGGAACTAAAGTATTAGTTAGAAGATTTTGATTTTAAATTGCTACAAAATTCTGTTCTTCAAGTAAATAACTTATAGAACAAAAGTAGTTATTTTAGAGTTTTTAATTTTAAACTATTAACAAAATTCTGATCTTCAAGTAAATAACTTAAAGAACTAAAGTATTAGTTTGAAGATCTCGATTTTAAATTGTCTACAAATTTCTGTTCTTTAAGTAAAAAACTAAAAGAACAAAAGTAGTTAGTTTATAGCTTTAATTTGAAACTATTAACAAAATAGTGATTTTCAAATAAATAACTTATAGACCAGAAGTAGTTAACTTAGAGTTTTTAATTTTAAACTATTAACAAAATGCTGATTTTCAAGTAAATAACTTATAGAACAGAAGTAGTTAATTTAGAGTTTTTAATTTTAAACTAATAACAAAATGCAGATCTTCAAGTAAATAACTTATAGAACAAAAGTAATTATTTTAGGGTTTTCAATTTTAAACTATTAACAATATTCTGATCTTCAAGTAAATAACTTATAGAACAGAAGTGGTTAATTTAGAGTTTTTAATTTTAAACTAATAACAAAATGCAGATCTTCAAGTAAATAACTTATAGAACAAAAATAGTTATTTTAGGGTTTTCAATTTTAAACTATTAACAAAATTCTGATCTTCAAGTAAATAACTTAAAGAACTAAAGTATTAGTTTGAAGATCTCGATTTTAAATTGTCTACAAATTTCTGTTCTTTAAGTAAAAAACTAAAAGAACAAAAGTAGTTAGTTTATAGCTTTAATTTGAAACTATTAACAAAATAGTGATATTCAAATAAATAACTTATAGAACAGAAGTAGTTAATTTAGAGTTTTTAATGTTAAACTATTAACAAAAAGCAGATCTTCAAGTAAATAACTTATAGAAGAAAAGTAGGTATTTTAGGGTTTTCAATTTTAAACTATTAACAAAATTCTGATCTTCAAGTAAATAACTTAAAGAACTAAAGTATTAGTTTGAAGACTTCAATTTTAAATTGTCTACAAATTTCTGTTCTTTAAGTAAATAACTAAAAGAACAAAAGTAGTTAGATTATAGCTTTAATTTTAAACTATTAACAAAAAGCAGATCTTCAAGTAAATAACTTATAGAACAAAAGTAGTTATTTTAGGGTTTTTAATTTTAAACTATTAGCAAAATTCTGATCTTCAAGTAAATAACTTAAAGAACTAAAGTATTAGTTAGAAGATTTTGATTTTACATTGCTACAAAATTCTGTTCTTCAAGTAAATAACTTATAGAACAAAAGTAGTTATTTTAGAGTTTTCAATTTTAAACTATTAACAGTATTCTGATCTTCATGTAAATAACTTATAGAACAGAAGTAGTTAATTTAGAGTTTTTAATTTTAAACTATTAACAAAATGCAGATCTTTAAGTAAATAACTTATAGAACGAAAGTAGTTATTTTAGGGTTTTCAATTTTAAACTATTAACAAAATTCTGATCTTCATGTAAATAACTTATAGAACAGAAGTAGTTAATTTAGAGTTTTTAATTTTAAACTATTAACAAAATGCAGATCTTCAAGTAAATAACTTATAGAACAAAAGTAGTTATTATAGGGTTTTCAATTTTAAACTATTAACAAAATTCTGATCTTCATGTAAATAACTTATAGAACAAAAGTAGTTATTTTAGAGTTTTCAATTTTAAACTATTAACAGTATTCTGATCTTCAAGTAAATAACTTATAGAACAGAAGTAGTTAATTTAGAGTTTTTAATTTTAAACTATTAACAAAATGCAGATCTTTAAGTAAATAACTTATAGAACGAAAGTAGTTATTTTAGGGTTTTCAATTTTAAACTATTAACAAAATTCTGATCTTCATGTAAATAACTTATAGAACAGAAGTAGTTAATTTAGAGTTTTTAATTTTAAACTATTAACAAAATGCAGATCTTCAAGTAAATAACTTATAGAACAAAAGTAGTTATTATAGGGTTTTCAATTTTAAACTATTAACAAAATTCTGATCTTCATGTAAATAACTTATAGAACAGAAGTAGTTAATTTAGAGTTTTTAATTTTAAGCTATTAACAAAATTCTGATCTTCAAGTAAATAACTTAAGGAACTAAAGTATTAGTTAGAAGATTTTGATTTTAAATTGCTACAAAATTCTGTTCTTCAAGTAAATAACTTATAGAACAAAAGTAGTTATTTTAGAGTTTTCAATTTTAAACTATTAACAAAATTCTGATCTTCAAGTAAATAACTTAAAGAACTAAAGTATTAGTTTGAAGATCTCGATTTTAAATTGTCTACAAATTTCTGTTCTTTAAGTAAAAAACTAAAAGAACAAAAGTAGTTAGTTTATAGCTTTAATTTGAAACTATTAACAAAATAGTGATTTTCAAATAAATAACTTATAGACCAGAAGTAGTTAACTTAGAGTTTTTAATTTTAAACTATTAACAAAATGCTGATTTTCAAGTAAATAACTTATAGAACAGAAGTAGTTAATTTAGAGTTTTTAATTTTAAACTAATAACAAAATGCAGATCTTCAAGTAAATAACTTATAGAACAAAAGTAATTATTTTAGGGTTTTCAATTTTAAACTATTAACAATATTCTGATCTTCAAGTAAATAACTTATAGAACAGAAGTGGTTAATTTAGAGTTTTTAATTTTAAACTAATAACAAAATGCAGATCTTCAAGTAAATAACTTATAGAACAAAAATAGTTATTTTAGGGTTTTCAATTTTAAACTATTAACAAAATTCTGATCTTCAAGTAAATAACTTAAAGAACTAAAGTATTAGTTTGAAGATCTCGATTTTAAATTGTCTACAAATTTCTGTTCTTTAAGTAAAAAACTAAAAGAACAAAAGTAGTTAGTTTATAGCTTTAATTTGAAACTATTAACAAAATAGTGATATTCAAATAAATAACTTATAGAACAGAAGTAGTTAATTTAGAGTTTTTAATGTTAAACTATTAACAAAAAGCAGATCTTCAAGTAAATAACTTATAGAAGAAACGTAGGTATTTTAGGGTTTTCAATTTTAAACTATTAACAAAATTCTGATCTTCAAGTAAATAACTTATAGAACAGAAGTAGTTAATTTAGAGTTTTTAATTTTAAACTATTAACAAAATGCAGATCTTCAAGTAAATAACTTATAGTACAAAAGTAGTTATTTTAGAGTTTTCTATTTTAAACTATTAACAAAATTCTGATCTTCAAGTAAATAACTTAAAGAACTAAAGTATTAGTTTGAAGACTTCGATTTTAAATTGTCTACAAATTTCTGTTCTTTAAGTAAATAACTAAAAGAACAAAAGTAGTTAGATTATAGCTTTAATTTTAAACTATTAACAAAATGCAGATCTTCAAGTAAATAACTTATAGAACAAAAATAGTTATTTTAGGGTTTTCAATTTTAAACTATTAGCAAAATTCTAATCTTCAAGTAAATAACTTAAAGAACTAAAGTATTAGTTAGAAGATTTTGATTTTACATTGCTACAAAATTCTGTTCTTCAAGTAAATAACTTGTAGAACAAAAGTAGTTATTTTAGGGTTTTCAATTTTAAACTATTAACAAAATTCTGATCTTCATGTAAATAACTTATAGAACAGAAGTAGTTAATTTAGAGTTTTTAATTTTAAGCTATTAACAAAATTCTGATCTTCAAGTAAATAACTTAAGGAACTAAAGTATTAGTTAGAAGATTTTGATTTCAAATTGCTACAAAATTCTGTTCTTCAAGTAAATAACTTATAGAACAAAAGTAGTTATTTTAGAGTTTTCAATTTTAAACTATTAACAACATTCTGATCTTCAAGTAAATAACTTATAGAACAGAAGTAGTTAATTTAGAGTTTTTAATTTTTAACTATTAACAAAATGCAGATCTTCAAGTAAATAACTTATAGAACAAAAGTAGTTATATTAGAGTTTTCTATTTTAAACTATTAACAACATTCTGATCTTCAAGTAAATAACTTATAGAACAGAAGTAGTTAATTTAGAGTTTTTAATTTTAAACTATTAACAAAATGAAGATCTTCAAGTAAATAACTTATAGAACAAAAATAGTTATTTTAGGGTTTTCAATTTTAAACTATTAACAAAATCTGATCTTCAAGTAATTAACTTAAAGAACTAAAGTATTAGTTTGAAGATCTCGATTTTAAATTGTCTACAAATTACTGTTCTTTAAGTAAAAAACTAAAAGAACAAAAGTAGTTAGTTTATAGCTTTAATTTGAAACTATTAACAAAATAGTGATTTTCAAATAAATAACTTATAGAACAGAAGTAGTTAATTTAGAGTTTTAAATGTTAAACTATTAACAAAATGCAAATCTTCAAGTAAATAACTTATAGAACAAAAGTAGGTATTTTAGGGTTTTCAATTTTAAACTATAAACAAAATTCAGATCTTCAAGTAAATAACTTATAGAACAAAAGTAGTTATTTTAGGGTTTTCAAATTTAAACTATTAACAAAATGCTGATCTTCATGTAAATAACTTAAAGAACAGAAGTAGTTAATTTAGAGTTTTTAATTTTAAACTATTAACAAAATCCAGATCTTCAAGTAAATAACTTATAGAACAAACGTAGTTATTTTAGGGTTTTCAAATTTAAACTATTAACAAAATGCTGATCTTCAAGTAAATAACTTATAGAACAAAAGTAGTTATTTTAGGGTTTTCAATTTTAATCTATTAGCAAAATTCTGATCTTCAAGTAAATAACTTAAAGAACTAAAGTATTAGTTAGAAGATTTTAATTTTAAATTGCTACAAAATTCTGTTCTTCAAGTAAACAACTTATAGAACAAAAGTAGTTATTTTAGAGTTTTCAATTTTCAACTATTGACAACATTCTGATCTTCAAGTGAATAACTTAAAGAACTAAAGTATTAGTTAGAAGATTTTGATTTTAAATTGCTACAAAATTCTGTTCTTCAAGTAAATAACTTATAGAACAAAAGTAGCCATTTTAGAGTTTTCAATTTTAAACTATTAACAAAATTCTGATCTTCAAGTAAATAACTTATAGAACAGAAGTAGTTAATTTAGAGTTTTTAATTTTAAACTATTAACTAAATGCAGATCTTCAAGTAAATAACTTACAGAACAAAAGTAGTTATTTTAGGGTTTTCAATTTTAAACTATTAACAAAATTCTGATCTTTAAGTAAATAACTTAAGGAACTCAAGTATTAGTTAGAAGATTTTAATTTTATTTTGCTACAAAATTCTGATCTTCAAGTAAATAACTTATAGAACAAAAGTAGCTATTTTAGAGTTTTCAATTTTAAACTATTAACAAAATTCTGCTCTTCAAGTAAATAACTTATAGAACAGAAGTAGTTAATTTAGAGTTTTTAATTTTAAACTATTAACAAAATGGAGATCTTCAAGTAAAAAACTTATAGAACAAAAATAGTTATTTTAGGGTTTTCAATTTTAAACTATTAGCAAAATTCTGATCTTCAAGTAAATAACTTAAAGAACTAAAGTATTAGTTAGAAGATTTTGATTTTAAATTGCTACAAAATTCTGTTCTTCAAGTAAATAACTTATAGAACAAAAATAGCTATTTTAGAGTTTTCAATTTTAAACTATTAACAAAATTCTGATCTTCAAGTAGATAGCTTATAGAACAGAAGTAGTTAATTTAGAGTTTTTAATTTTAAACTATTAACAAAATGCAGATCTTCAAGTAAATAACTTATAGAACAAAAGTAGTTATTTTAGAGTTTTCTATTTTAAACTATTAACAACATTCTGATCTTCAAGTAAATAACTTATAGAACAGAAGTAGTTAATTTAGAGTTTTTAATTTTAAACTATTAACAAAATGCAGATCTTCAAGTAAATAACTTATAGAACAAAAATAGTTATTTTAGGGTTTTCAATTTTAAACTATTAACAAAATCTGATCTTCAAGTAATTAACTTAAAGAACTAAAGTATTAGTTTGAAGATCTCGATTTTAAATTGTCTACATATTTCTGTCCTTTAAGTAAAAAACTAAAAGAACAAAAGTAGTTAGTTTATAGCTTTAATTTGAAACTATTAACAAAATAGTGATTTTCAAATAAATAACTTATAGAACAGAAGTAGTTAATTTAGAGTTTTTAATGTTAAACTATTAACAAAAAGCAGATCTTCAAGTAAATAACTTATAGAAGAAAAGTAGGTATTTTAGGGTTTTCAATTTTAAACTATTAACAAAATTCTGATCTTCAAGTAAATAACTTATAGAACAGAAGTAGTTAATTTAGAGTTTTTAATTTTAAACTATTAACAAAATGCAGATCTTCAAGTAAATAACTTATAGTACAAAAGTAGTTATTTTAGAGTTTTCTATTTTAAACTATTAACAAAATTCTGATCTTCAAGTAAATAACTTAAAGAACTAAAGTATTAGTTTGAAGACTTCGATTTTAAATTGTCTACAAATTTCTGTTCTTTAAGTAAATAACTAAAAGAACAAAAGTAGTTAGATTATAGCTTTAATTTTAAACTATTAACAAAATGCAGATCTTCAAGTAAATAACTTATAGAACAAAAATAGTTATTTTAGGGTTTTCAATTTTAAACTATTAGCAAAATTCTAATCTTCAAGTAAATAACTTAAAGAACTAAAGTATTAGTTAGAAGATTTTGATTTTACATTGCTACAAAATTCTGTTCTTCAAGTAAATAACTTGTAGAACAAAAGTAGTTATTTTAGGGTTTTCAATTTTAAACTATTAACAAAATTCTGATCTTCATGTAAATAACTTATAGAACAGAAGTAGTTAATTTAGAGTTTTTAATTTTAAGCTATTAACAAAATTCTGATCTTCAAGTAAATAACTTAAGGAACTAAAGTATTAGTTAGAAGATTTTGATTTCAAATTGCTACAAAATTCTGTTCTTCAAGTAAATAACTTATAGAACAAAAGTAGTTATTTTAGAGTTTTCAATTTTAAACTATTAACAACATTCTGATCTTCAAGTAAATAACTTATAGAACAGAAGTAGTTATTTTAGAGTTTTTAATTTTAAACTATTAACAAAATGCAGATCTTCAAGTAAATAACTTATAGAACAAAAGTAGCTATTTTAGAGTTTTCAATTTTAAACTATTAACAAAATTCTGATCTTCAAGTAAATAACTTATAGAACAAAAGTATCTATTTTAGAGTTTTCAATTTTAAACTATTGACAACATTCTGATCTTCAAGTGCATAACTTAAAGAACTAAAGTAATAGTAAGAAGATTTTGATTTTAAATTGCTACAAAATTCTGTTCTTCAAGTAAATAACTTATAGAACAAAATTAGTTATTTTAGGGTTTTCAATTTTAAACTATTAACAAAATTCTGATCTTCATGTAAATAACTTATAGAACAGAAGTAGTTAATTTAGAGTTTTTAATTTTAAACTATTAACTAAATGCAGATCTTCAAGTAAATAACTTATAGAACAAAAGTAGTTATTTTAGGGTTTTCAATTTTAAACTATTAACAAAATTCTGATCTTTAAGTAAATAACTTAAGGAACTAAAGTATTAGTTAAAAGATTTTAATTTTAAATTGCTACAAAATTCTGTTCTTCAAGTAAATAACTTATAGAACAGAAGTAGTTAATTTATAGTTTTTAATTTTAAACTATTAACAAAATTCTGATCTTCAAGTAAATAACTTATAGAACAGAAGTAGTTAATTTAGAGTTTTTAATTTTAAACTATTAACAAAATGCAGATCTTCAAGTAAATAACTTATAGAACAAAAGTAGTTATTTTAGGGTTTTCAATTTTAATCTATTAGCAAAATTCTGATCTTTAAGTAAATAACTTAAAGAACTAAAGTATTAGTTAGAAGATTTTGATTTTAAATTGCTACAAAATTTTGTTCTTCAAGTAAATAACTTATAGAACAAAAGTAGTTATTTTAGAGTTTTCAATTTTAAACTATTAACAAAATTCTGATCTTCAAGTAAATAACTTATAGAACAGAAGTATATAATTTAGAGTTTTTAATTTTGAACTATTAACAAATTGCAGATCTTCATGTAAATAACTTATAGAACAAAAGTAGTTATTTTAGGGTTTTCAATTTTAAACTATTAACAAAATTCTGATCTTCATGTAAATAACTTATAGAACTGAAGTAGTTAATTTAGAGTTTTTAATTTTAAACTATTAACTAAACGCAGATCTTCAAGTAAATAATTTATAGAACAAAAGTAGTTATTTTAGGGTTTTTAATTTTAAACTATTAATAAAATTCTGATCTTTAAGTAAATGACTTAAGGAACTAAAGTATTAGTTAGAAGATTTTAATTTTTAATTGCTACAAAATTCTGTTCTTCAAGTAAATAACTTATAGAACAAAAGTAGCTATTTTAGAGTTTTCAATTATAAACTATTAACAAAATTCTGATCTTCAAGTAAATAACTTATAGAACAGAAGTAGTTAATGTAGAGTTTTTAATTTCAAACCATTAACAAAATGCAGCTCTTCAAGTAAATAACTTATAGAACAAAAATAGGTATTTTATGGTTTTCAATTTTAAACTATTAACAAAATTCTGATCTTCAAGTAAATAACTTAAAGAACTAAAGTATTAGTTTGAAGATTTCGATTTTAAATTGTCTACAAATTTCTGTTCTTTAAGTAAATAATTAAAAGAACAAATGTAGTTAGTTTAGAGCTTTAATTTTAAACTATTAACAATATACTGATTTACAAGTAAAAACTTATAGACCAGAAGTAGTTAATTTAGAGTTTTTAATTTGTAACTATTAACAAAATGCTGACCTTCAAGTAAATAACTTATAGAACAGAAGTAGTTAATTTAGAGTTTTTAATTTTAAACTAATAACAAAATGCAGATCTTCAAGTAAATAACTTATAGAACAAAAGTAGTTATTTTAGGGTTTTCAATTTTAAACTATTAACAAAATGCTGATCTTCATGTAAATAACTTAAAGAACAGAAGTAGTTAATTTAGAGTTTTTAATTTTAAACTATTAACAAAATCCAGATCTTCAAGTAAATAACTTATAGAACAAACGTAGTTATTTTAGTATTTTCAATTTTGAACTATTAACAAAATTCTGATCTTCAAGTAAATAACTTAAAGAACTAAAGTATTAGTTTGAAGATTTTGATTTTAAATTGTCTACATATTTATGTTCTTTAAGTAAATACCTAAAAGAACAAAAGTAGTTAGAGTATAGCTTTAATTTTAAACTATTAACAAAATGGAGATCTTCAAGTAAAAAACTTATAGAACAAAAATACTTATTTTAGGGTTTTCAATTTTAAACTATTAGCAAAATTCTGATCTTCAAGTAAATAACTTAAAGAACTAAAGTATTAGTTAGAAGATTTTGATTTTAAATTGCTACAAAATTCTGTTCTTCAAGTAAATAACTTATAGAACAAAAGTAGCTATTTTAGAGTTTTCAATTTTAAACTATTAACAAAATTCTGATCTTCAAGTAAATAACTTATAGAACAGAAGTAGTTAATTTAGAGTTTTTAATTTTAAACTATTAACAAAATGCAGATCTTCAAGTAAATAACTTATAGAACAAAAGTAGTTATTTTAGGGTTTTCAATTTTAAACTATTAACAAAATTCTGATCTTCATGTAAATAACTTATAGAACAGAAGTAGTTAATTTAGAGTTTTTAATTTTAAACTATTAACTAAACGCAGATCTTCAAGTAAATAATTTATAGAACAAAAGTAGTTATTTTAGGGTTTTTAATTTTAAACTATTAATAAAATTCTGATCTTTAAGTAAATGACTTAAGGAACTAAAGTATTAGTTAGAAGATTTTAATTTTTAATTGCTACAAAATTCTGTTCTTCAAGTAAATAACTTATAGAACAAAAGTAGCTATTTTAGAGTTTTCAATTATAAACTATTAACAAAATTCTGATCTTCAAGTAAATAACTTATAGAACAGAAGTAGTTAATTTAGAGTTTTTAATTTCAAACCATTAACAAAATGCAGCTCTTCAAGTAAATAACTTATAGAACAAAAATAGGTATTTTATGGTTTTCAATTTTAAACTATTAACAAAATTCTGATCTTCAAGTAAATAACTTAAAGAACTAAAGTATTAGTTTGAAGATTTCGATTTTAAATTGTCTACAAATTTCTGTTCTTTAAGTAAATAACTAAAAGAACAAAAGTAGTTAGTTTATAGCTTTAATTTTAAACTATTAACAAAATAGTGATTTTCAAGTAAATAACTTATAGACCAGAAGTAGTTAATTTAGAGTTTTTAATTTTAAACTATTAACAGAATGCTGATCTGCAAGTAAATAACTTATAGAACAGAAGCAGGTAATTTAAAGTTTTAAATTTTAAACTATTAACAAAATGCAGATCTTCAAGTAAATAACTTATAGAACATAAGTAGTTATTTTAGGGTTTTCAATTTTAAACTATTAACAAAATTCTGATCTTCAAGTAAATAACTTATAGAACAGAAGTAGTTAATTTAGAGTTTTTAATTTTAAACTATTAACAAAATGCAGATCTTCAAGTAAATAACTTATAGAACAAAAGTTGTTATTTTAGGGTTTTCAATTTTAAACTATTAACAACATTCTGATCTTCAAGTAAATAACTTATAGAACAGAAGTAGTTATTTTAGAGTTTTTAATTTTAAACTATTAACAAAATGCAGATCTTCAAGTAAATAACTTATAGAACAAAAATAGTTATTTTAGGGTTTTCAATTTTAAACTATTAACAAAATTCTGATCTTCAAGTAAATAACTTATAGAACAGAAGTAGGTAATTTAGAGTTTTAAATTTTAAACTATTAACAAAATGCAGATCTTCAAGTAAATAACTTATAGAACAAAAGTAGTTATTTTAGGCTTTTCAATTTTAAACTATTAACAAAATTCTGATCTTCAAGTAAATAACTTAAAGAACTAAAGTATTAGTTTGAAGATTTCGATTTTAAATTGTCTACAAATTTCTGTTCTTTAAGTAAATAACTTATAGAACAGAAGTAGTTAATTTAGAGTTTTTAATTTTAAACTATTAACAAAATGCAGATCTTCAAGTAAATAACTTATAGAACAAAAGTAGTTATTTTAGGGTTTTCAATTTTAAACTATTAACAAAATTCTGATCTTCATGTAAATAACTTATAGAACAGAAGTAGTTAATTTAGAGTTTTTAATTTTAAACTATTAACTAAATGCAGATCTTCAAGTAAATAACTTAGAGAACAAAAGTCGTTATTTTAGGGTTTTCAATTTTAAACTATTAACAAAATTCTGATCTTTAAGTAAATAACTTAAGGAACTAAAGTATTAGTTAGAAGATTTTAATTTAAAATTGCTACAAAATTCTTTTCTTCAAGTAAATAACTTATAGAACAGAAGTAGTTAATTTAGAGTTTTTAATTTTAAACTATTAACAAAATGCAGATCTTCAAGTAAATAACTTATAGAACAAACGTAGTTATTTTAGTATTTTCAATTTTGAACTATTAACAAAATTCTGATCTTCAAGTAAATAACTTAAAGAACTAAAGTATTAGTTTGAAGATTTTGATTTTAATTGTCTACATATTTCTGTCCTTTAAGTAAATAACTAAATGAACAAAAGTAGTTAGAGTATAGCTTTAATTTTAAACTATTAACAAAATGCAGATCTTCAAGTAAATAACTTATAGAACACAAGTAGTTATTTTAGGGTTTTCAATTTTAAACTATTAGCAAAATTCTGATCTTCAAGTAAATAACTTAAAGAACTAAATTATTAGTTAGAAGATTTTGATTTTAAATTGCTTCAAAATTCTTTTCTTCAAGTAAATAACTTATAGAACAAAAGTAGTTATTTTAGGGTTTTCAATTGTAAACTATTAACAAAATTCTGATCTTCAAGTAAATAACTTAAGGAACTAAAGTATTAGTTAGAAGATTTTTATTTTAAATTGCTACAAAATTCTGTTCTTCAAGTAAATAACTTATAGAACAAAAGTAGTTATTTTAGAGTTTTCAATTTTAAACTATTAAGAAAATTCTGATCTTCAAGTAAATAACTTATAGAACAGAAGTAGTTGATTTAGAGTTTTTAATTTTAAACTATTAACAAAATTCTGATCTTCAAGTAAATAACTTAAGGAACTAAAGTATTAGTTAGAAGATTTTGATTTTAAATTGCTAGAAAATGGTGTTCTTCAAGTAAATAACTTATAGCACAAAAGTAGTTATTTTAGAGTTTTCAATTTTAAACTATTAACAACATTCTGAACTTCAAGTAAATAACTTATAGAACAGAAGTAGTTGATTTAGAGTTTTTAATTTTAAACTATTAACAAAATTCTGATCTTCAAGTAAATAACTTAAGGAACTAAAGTATTAGTTAGAAGATTTTTATTTTAAATTGCTACAAAATTCTGTTCTTCAAGTAAATAACTTATAGAACAAAAGTAGTTATTTTAGAGTTTTCAATTTTAAACTATTAAGAAAATTCTGATCTTCAAGTAAATAACTTATAGTACAGAAGTAGTTAATTTCGAGTTTTTAAATTTAAACTATTAACAAAATGCAAATCTTCAAGTAAATAACTTATAGAATAAAAGTAGTTATTTTAGGGTTTTCAATTTTAAACTATTAACAAAATTCTGATCTTCATGTAAATAACTTATAGAACAGAAGTAGTTAATTTAGAGTTTTTAATTTTAAACTATTAACAAAATTCTGATCTTCAAGTAAATAACTTAAAGAACCAAAGTATTAGTTTGAAGATTTCGATTTTAAATTGTCTACAAATTTCTGTTCTTTAAGTAAATAACTTATAGAACAGAAGTAGTTAATTTAGAGTGTTTAATTTTAAACTATTAACAAAATGCAGATCTTCAAGTAAATAACTTATAGAACAAAAGTAGTTATTTTAGGGTTTTCAATTTTAAACTATTAACAAAATTCTGATCTTCATGTAAATAACTTATAGAACAGAAGTTGTTAATTTAGAGTTTTTAATTTTAAACTATTAACTAAATGCAGATCTTCAAGTAAATAACTTAGAGAACAAAAGTCGTTATTTAAGGTTTTCAATTTTAAACTATTAACAAAATACTGATCTTTAAGTAAATAACTTAAGGAACTAAAGTATTAGTTAGAAGATTTTAATTTAAAATTGCTACAAAATTCTTTTCTTCAAGTAAATAACTTATAGAACAGAAGTAGTTAATTTAGAGTTTTTAATTTTAAACTATTAACAAAATGCAGATCTTCAAGTAAATAACTTATAGAACAAACGTAGTTATTTTAGTATTTTCAATTTTGAACTATTAACAAAATTCTGATCTTCAAGTAAATAACTTAAAGAACTAAAGTATTAGTTTGAAGATTTTGATTTTAATTGTCTACATATTTCTGTCCTTTAAGTAAATAACTAAATGAACAAAAGTAGTTAGAGTATAGCTTTAATTTTAAACTATTAACAAAATGCAGATCTTCAAGTAAATAACTTATAGAACAAAAGTAGTTATTTTAGGGTTTTCAATTTTAAACTATTAGCAAAATTCTGATCTTCAAGTAAATAACTTAAAGAACTAAATTATTAGTTAGAAGATTTTGATTTTAAATTGCTTCAAAATTCTTTTCTTCAAGTAAATAACTTATAGAACAAAAGTAGTTATTTTAGGGTTTTCAATTTTAAACTATTAACAAAATTCTGATCTTCAAGTAAATAACTTATAGAACAGAAGTAGTTGATTTAGAGTTTTTAATTTTAAACTATTAACAAAATTCTGATCTTCAAGTAAATAACTTAAGGAACTAAAGTATTAGTTAGAAGATTTTGATTTTAAATTGCTACAAAATGCTGTTCTTCAAGTAAATAACTTATAGCACAAAAGTAGTTATTTTAGAGTTTTCAATTTTAAACTATTAACAACATTCTGAACTTCAAGTAAATAACTTATAGAACAGAAGTAGTTGATTTAGAGTTTTTAATTTTAAACTATTAACAAAATTCTGATCTTCAAGTAAATAACTTAAGGAACTAAAGTATTAGTTAGAAGATTTTTATTTTAAATTGCTACAAAATTCTGTTCTTCAAGTAAATAACTTATAGAACAAAAGTAGTTATTTTAGAGTTTTCAATTTTAAACTATTAAGAAAATTCTGATCTTCAAGTAAATAACTTATAGTACAGAAGTAGTTAATTTCGAGTTTTTAAATTTAAACTATTAACAAAATGCAAATCTTCAAGTAAATAACTTATAGAATAAAAGTAGTTATTTTAGGGTTTTCAATTTTAAACTATTAACAAAATTCTGATCTTCATGTAAATAACTTATAGAACAGAAGTAGTTAATTTAGAGTTTTTAATTTTAAACTATTAACAAAATGCAGATCTTCAAGTAAATAACTTATAGAACAAAAGTAGTTATTTTAGGGTTTTCAATTTTAAACTATTAACAAAATTCTGATCTTCAAGTAAATAACTTAAGGAACTAACGTATTAGTTAGAAGATTTTTATTTTAAAGTGCTACAAAATTCTGTTCTTCAAGTAAATAACTTATAGAACAAAAGTAGGTATTTTAGAGTTTTCAATTTTAAACTATTAACAAAATGCAGATCTTTAAGTAAATAACTTATAGAACAAAAATAGTTATTTTAGGGTTTTCAATTTTTAACTATTAACAAAATTCTGATCTTCATGTAAATAACTTATAGAACAGAAGTAGTTAATTTAGAGTTTTTAATTTTAAACTATTAAACAAATTCAGATCTTTAAGTAAATAATTTATAGAACAAAAATAGTTATTTTAGGGTTTTCAATTTAAAACTATTAACAAAATTCTGATCTTCATGTAAATAACTTATAGAACAGAAGTAGTTAATTTAGGGTTTTTAATTTTAAACTATTAACAAATTGCAGATCTTCAAGTAAATAACTTATACAACAAAAGTTGTTATTTTAGGGTTTTCAATTTTAAACTATTTACAAAATTCTGATCTTCAAGTAAATAACTTAAAGAACTAAAGTATTAGTTTGAAGATTTTGATTTTAAATTGTCTACATATTTCTGTTCTTTAAGTAAATAACTAAAAGAACAATAGTAGTTAGATTATAGCTTTAATTTTAAACTATTAACAAAATGCAAATCTTCAAGTAAATAACTTATAGAACAAAAGTAGTTATTTTAGGGTTTTCAATTTTAAACTATTAACAAAATTCTGATCTTCAAGTAAATAACTTATAGAACAAAAGTAGTTATTTTAGGGTTTTCAATTTTAAACTATTAACAAAATGCAGATCTTCAAGTAAATAACTTATAGAACAAAAGTAGTTATTTTAGGGTTTTCAATTTTAAACTATTAACAAAATTCTGATCTTCAAGTAAATAACTTAAGGAACTAAAGTATTAGTTAGAAGATTTTGATTTTAAACTGCTTCAAAATTCTGTTCTTCAAGTAAATAACTTATAGAACAAAAGTAGTTATTTTAGGGTTTTCAATTTTAAACTATTAACAAAATTCTGATCTTCAAGTTAATAACTTAAAGAACTAAAGTATTAGTTTGAAGATTTTGATTTTAATTGTCTACATATTTCTGTCCTTTAAGTAAATAACTAAATGAACAAAAGTAGTTAGAGTATAGCTTTAATTTTAAACTATTAACAAAATGCAGATCTTCAAGTAAATAACTTATAGAACAAAAGTAGTTATTTTAGGGTTTTCAATTTTAAACTATTAGCAAAATTCTGATCTTCAACTAAATAACTTAAAGAACTAAATTATTAGTTAGAAGATTTTGATTTTAAATTGCTACAAAATTCTGTTCTTCAAGTAAATAACTTATAGAACAAAAGTAGATATTTTAGAGTTTTCAATTTTAAACTATTAACAAAATTCTGATCTTCAAGTAAATAACTTAAGGAACTAAAGTATTAGTTAGAAGATTTTTATTTTAAATTGCTACAAAATTCTGTTCTTCAAGTAAATAACTTATAGAACAAAAGTAGTTATTTTAGAGTTTTCAATTTTAAACTATTAACAAAATTCTGATCTTCAAGTAAATAACTTAAGGAACTAAAGTATTAGTTAGAAGATTTTTATTTTAAATTGCTACAAAATTCTGTTCTTCAAGTAAATAACTTATAGAACAAAAGTAGATATTTTAGAGTTTTCAATTTTAAACTATTAAGAAAATTCTGATCTTCAAGTAAATAACTTATAGTACAGAAGTAGTTAATTTGGAGTTTTTAAATTTAAACTATTAACAAATTGCAAATCTTCAAGTAAATAACTTATAGAATAAAAGTAGTTATTTTAGGGTTTTCAATTTTAAACTATTAACAAAATTCTGATCTTCATGTAAATAACTTATAGAACAGAAGTAGTTAATTTAGAGTTTTTAATTTTAAACTATTAACAAAATGCAGATCTTTAAGTAAATAACTTATAGAACAAAAGTAGTTATTTTAGGGTTTTCAATTTTAAACTATTAGCAAAATTCTGATCTACAAGTAAATAACTTAAAGAACAAAAGTATTAGTTAGAAGATTTTGATTTTAAATTGCTACAAAATTCTGTTCTTCAAGTAAATAACTTATAGAACAAAAGTAGTTATTTTATAGCTTTAATTTTAAACTATTAACAAAATAGTGATTTTCAAGTAAATAACTAATAGAACAAAAGTAGTTAGTTTATAGCTTTAATTTTAAACTATTAACAATATATTTGATTTTCAAGTAAATAACTTATAGAACAAAAATACTTATTTTAGGGTTTTCAATTTTAAACTATTAGCAAAATTCTGATCTTCAAGTAAATAACTTAAAGAACTAAAGTATTAGTTAGAAGATTTTGATTTTAAATTGCTACAAAATTCTGTTCTTCAAGTAAATAACTTATAGAACAAAAGTAGCTATTTTAGAGTTTTCAATTTTAAACTATTAACAAAATTCTGATCTTCAAGTAAATAACTTATAGAACAGAAGTAGTTAATTTAGAGTTTTTAATTTTAAACTATTAACAAAATGCAGATCTTCAAGTAAATAACTTATAGAACAAAAGTAGTTATTTTAGGGTTTTCAATTTTAAACTATTAACAAAATTCTGATCTTCATGTAAATAACTTATAGAACAGAAGTAGTTAATTTAGAGTTTTTAATTTTAAACTATTAACTAAATACAGATCTTCAAGTAAATAACTTAGAGAACAAAAGTCGTTATTTTAGGGTTTTCAATTTTAAACTATTAACAAAATTCTGATCTTTAAGTAAATAACTTATAGAACAAACGTAGTTATTTTAGTATTTTCAATTTTGAACTATTAACAAAATTCTGATCTTCAAGTAAATAACTTAAAGAACAGAAGTAGTTAATTTAGAGTTTTTAATTTTAAACTATTAATAAAATGCAGATCTTCAAGTAAATAACTTATAGAACAAACGTAGTTATTTTAGTATTTTCAATTTTGAACTATTAACAAAATTCTGATCTTCAAGTAAATAACTTAAAGAACTAAAGTATTAGTTTGAAGATTTTGATTTTAAATTGTCTACATATTTCTGTTCTATAAGTAAATAACTAAAGGAACAAAAGTAGTTAGAGTATAGCTTTAATTTTAAACTATTAACAAAATGCAGATCTTCAAGTAAATAACTTATAGAACAAAAGTAGTTATTTTAGGGTTTTCAATTTTAAACTATTAGCAAAATTCTGATCTTCAAGTAAATAACTTAAAGAACTAAATTATTAGTTAGAAGATTTTTATTTTAAATTGCTACAAAATTCTGTTCTTCAAGTAAATAACTTATAGAACAGAAGTAGTTAATTTAGAGTTTTTAAATTTAAACTATTAACAAAATGCAAATCTTCAAGTAAATAACTTATAGAATAAAAGTAGTTATTTTAGGGTTTTCAATTTTAAACTATTAACAAAATTCTGATCTTCATGTAAATAACTTATAGAACAGAAGTAGTTAATTTAGAGTTTTTAATTTTAAACTATTAACAAAATGCAGATCTTCAAGTAAATAACTTATAGAACAAAAGTAGTTATTTTAGGGTTTTCAATTTTAAGCTATTAACAAAATTCTGATCTTCAAGTAAATAACTTAAGGAACTAAAGTATTAGTTAGAAGATTTTTATTTTAAAGTGCTACAAAATTCTGTTCTTCAAGTAAATAACTTATAGAACAAAAGTAGGTATTTTAGAGTTTTCAATTTTAAACTATTAACAAAATGCAGATCTTTAAGTAAATAACTTATAGAACAAAAATAGTTATTTTAGGGTTTTCAATTTTAAACTATTAACAAAATTCTGATCTTCATGTAAATAACTTATAGAACAGAAGTAGTTCATTTAGAGTTTTTAATTTTAAACTATTAACAAAATTCAGATCTTTAAGTAAATAACTTATAGAACAAAAATAGTTATTTTAGGGTTTTCAATTTTAAACTATTAACAAAATTCTGATCTTCATGTAAATAACTTATAGAACAGAAGTAGTTAATTTAGGGTTTTTAATTTTAAACTATTAACAAAATGCAGATCTTCAAGTAAATAACTTATAGAAAAAAAGTAGTTATTTTAGGGTTTTCAATTTTAAACTATTAACAAAATTCTGATCTTCAAGTAAATAACTTATAGAACAAAAGTAGTTATTTTAGGGTTTTCAATTTTAATCTATTAGCAAAATTCTGATCTTCAAGTAAATAACTTAAAGAACTAAAGTATTAGTTAGAAGATTTTGATTTTAAATTGCTACAAAATTCTGTTCTTCAAGTAAATAACTTATAGAACAAAAGTAGTTATTTTAGGGTTTTCAATTTTAATCTATTAGCAAAATTCTGATCTTCAAGTAAATAACTTAAAGAACTAAAGTATTAGTTAGAAGATTTTATTTTTAAATTGCTACAAAATTCTGTTCTTCAAGTAAACAACTTATAGAACAAAAGTAGTTATTTTAGAGTTTTCAATTTTCAACTATTGACAACATTCTGATCTTCAAGTGAATAACTTAAAGAACTAAAGTATTAGTTAGAAGATTTTGATTTTAAATTGCTACAAAATTCTGTTCTTCAAGTAAATAACTTATAGAACAAAAGTAGCCATTTTAGAGTTTTCAATTTTAAACTATTAACAAAATTCTGATCTTCAAGTAAATAACTTATAGAACAGAAGTAGTTAATTTAGAGTTTTTAATTTTAAACTATTAACTAAATGCAGATCTTCAAGTAAATAACTTACAGAACAAAAGTAGTTATTTTAGGGTTTTCAATTTTAAACTATTAACAAAATTCTGATCTTTAAGTAAATAACTTAAGGAACTCAAGTATTAGTTAGAAGATTTTAATTTTATTTTGCTACAAAATTCTGATCTTCAAGTAAATAACTTATAGAACAAAAGTAGCTATTTTAGAGTTTTCAATTTTAAACTATTAACAAAATTCTGATCTTCAAGTAAATAACTTATAGAACAGAAGTAGTTAATTTAGAGTTTTTAATTTTAAACTATTAACAAAATGGAGATCTTCAAGTAAAAAACTTATAGAACAAAAATAGTTATTTTAGGGTTTTCAATTTTAAACTATTAGCAAAATTCTGATCTTCAAGTAAATAACTTAAAGAACTAAAGTATTAGTTAGAAGATTTTGATTTTAAATTGCTACAAAATTCTGTTCTTCAAGTAAATAACTTATAGAACAAAAATAGCTATTTTAGAGTTTTCAATTTTAAACTATTAACAAAATTCTGATCTTCAAGTAGATAGCTTATAGAACAGAAGTAGTTAATTTAGAGTTTTTAATTTTAAACTATTAACAAAATGCAGATCTTCAAGTAAATAACTTATAGAACAAAAGTAGTTATTTTAGAGTTTTCTATTTTAAACTATTAACAACATTCTGATCTTCAAGTAAATAACTTATAGAACAGAAGTAGTTAATTTAGAGTTTTTAATTTTAAACTATTAACAAAATGCAGATCTTCAAGTAAATAACTTATAGAACAAAAATAGTTATTTTAGGGTTTTCAATTTTAAACTATTAACAAAATCTGATCTTCAAGTAATTAACTTAAAGAACTAAAGTATTAGTTTGAAGATCTCGATTTTAAATTGTCTACATATTTCTGTCCTTTAAGTAAAAAACTAAAAGAACAAAAGTAGTTAGTTTATAGCTTTAATTTGAAACTATTAACAAAATAGTGATTTTCAAATAAATAACTTATAGAACAGAAGTAGTTAATTTAGAGTTTTTAATGTTAAACTATTAACAAAAAGCAGATCTTCAAGTAAATAACTTATAGAAGAAAAGTAGGTATTTTAGGGTTTTCAATTTTAAACTATTAACAAAATTCTGATCTTCAAGTAAATAACTTATAGAACAGAAGTAGTTAATTTAGAGTTTTTAATTTTAAACTATTAACAAAATGCAGATCTTCAAGTAAATAACTTATAGTACAAAAGTAGTTATTTTAGAGTTTTCTATTTTAAACTATTAACAAAATTCTGATCTTCAAGTAAATAACTTAAAGAACTAAAGTATTAGTTTGAAGACTTCGATTTTAAATTGTCTACAAATTTCTGTTCTTTAAGTAAATAACTAAAAGAACAAAAGTAGTTAGATTATAGCTTTAATTTTAAACTATTAACAAAATGCAGATCTTCAAGTAAATAACTTATAGAACAAAAATAGTTATTTTAGGGTTTTCAATTTTAAACTATTAGCAAAATTCTAATCTTCAAGTAAATAACTTAAAGAACTAAAGTATTAGTTAGAAGATTTTGATTTTACATTGCTACAAAATTCTGTTCTTCAAGTAAATAACTTGTAGAACAAAAGTAGTTATTTTAGGGTTTTCAATTTTAAACTATTAACAAAATTCTGATCTTCATGTAAATAACTTATAGAACAGAAGTAGTTAATTTAGAGTTTTTAATTTTAAGCTATTAACAAAATTCTGATCTTCAAGTAAATAACTTAAGGAACTAAAGTATTAGTTAGAAGATTTTGATTTCAAATTGCTACAAAATTCTGTTCTTCAAGTAAATAACTTATAGAACAAAAGTAGTTATTTTAGAGTTTTCAATTTTAAACTATTAACAACATTCTGATCTTCAAGTAAATAACTTATAGAACAGAAGTAGTTATTTTAGAGTTTTTAATTTTAAACTATTAACAAAATGCAGATCTTCAAGTAAATAACTTATAGAACAAAAGTAGCTATTTTAGAGTTTTCAATTTTAAACTATTAACAAAATTCTGATCTTCAAGTAAATAACTTATAGAACAAAAGTATCTATTTTAGAGTTTTCAATTTTAAACTATTGACAACATTCTGATCTTCAAGTGCATAACTTAAAGAACTAAAGTAATAGTAAGAAGATTTTGATTTTAAATTGCTACAAAATTCTGTTCTTCAAGTAAATAACTTATAGAACAAAATTAGTTATTTTAGGGTTTTCAATTTTAAACTATTAACAAAATTCTGATCTTCATGTAAATAACTTATAGAACAGAAGTAGTTAATTTAGAGTTTTTAATTTTAAACTATTAACTAAATGCAGATCTTCAAGTAAATAACTTATAGAACAAAAGTAGTTATTTTAGGGTTTTCAATTTTAAACTATTAACAAAATTCTGATCTTTAAGTAAATAACTTAAGGAACTAAAGTATTAGTTAAAAGATTTTAATTTTAAATTGCTACAAAATTCTGTTCTTCAAGTAAATAACTTATAGAACAGAAGTAGTTAATTTATAGTTTTTAATTTTAAACTATTAACAAAATTCTGATCTTCAAGTAAATAACTTATAGAACAGAAGTAGTTAATTTAGAGTTTTTAATTTTAAACTATTAACAAAATGCAGATCTTCAAGTAAATAACTTATAGAACAAAAGTAGTTATTTTAGGGTTTTCAATTTTAATCTATTAGCAAAATTCTGATCTTTAAGTAAATAACTTAAAGAACTAAAGTATTAGTTAGAAGATTTTGATTTTAAATTGCTACAAAATTTTGTTCTTCAAGTAAATAACTTATAGAACAAAAGTAGTTATTTTAGAGTTTTCAATTTTAAACTATTAACAAAATTCTGATCTTCAAGTAAATAACTTATAGAACAGAAGTATATAATTTAGAGTTTTTAATTTTGAACTATTAACAAATTGCAGATCTTCATGTAAATAACTTATAGAACAAAAGTAGTTATTTTAGGGTTTTCAATTTTAAACTATTAACAAAATTCTGATCTTCATGTAAATAACTTATAGAACTGAAGTAGTTAATTTAGAGTTTTTAATTTTAAACTATTAACTAAACGCAGATCTTCAAGTAAATAATTTATAGAACAAAAGTAGTTATTTTAGGGTTTTTAATTTTAAACTATTAATAAAATTCTGATCTTTAAGTAAATGACTTAAGGAACTAAAGTATTAGTTAGAAGATTTTAATTTTTAATTGCTACAAAATTCTGTTCTTCAAGTAAATAACTTATAGAACAAAAGTAGCTATTTTAGAGTTTTCAATTATAAACTATTAACAAAATTCTGATCTTCAAGTAAATAACTTATAGAACAGAAGTAGTTAATGTAGAGTTTTTAATTTCAAACCATTAACAAAATGCAGCTCTTCAAGTAAATAACTTATAGAACAAAAATAGGTATTTTATGGTTTTCAATTTTAAACTATTAACAAAATTCTGATCTTCAAGTAAATAACTTAAAGAACTAAAGTATTAGTTTGAAGATTTCGATTTTAAATTGTCTACAAATTTCTGTTCTTTAAGTAAATAATTAAAAGAACAAATGTAGTTAGTTTAGAGCTTTAATTTTAAACTATTAACAATATACTGATTTACAAGTAAAAACTTATAGACCAGAAGTAGTTAATTTAGAGTTTTTAATTTGTAACTATTAACAAAATGCTGACCTTCAAGTAAATAACTTATAGAACAGAAGTAGTTAATTTAGAGTTTTTAATTTTAAACTAATAACAAAATGCAGATCTTCAAGTAAATAACTTATAGAACAAAAGTAGTTATTTTAGGGTTTTCAATTTTAAACTATTAACAAAATGCTGATCTTCATGTAAATAACTTAAAGAACAGAAGTAGTTAATTTAGAGTTTTTAATTTTAAACTATTAACAAAATCCAGATCTTCAAGTAAATAACTTATAGAACAAACGTAGTTATTTTAGTATTTTCAATTTTGAACTATTAACAAAATTCTGATCTTCAAGTAAATAACTTAAAGAACTAAAGTATTAGTTTGAAGATTTTGATTTTAAATTGTCTACATATTTATGTTCTTTAAGTAAATACCTAAAAGAACAAAAGTAGTTAGAGTATAGCTTTAATTTTAAACTATTAACAAAATGGAGATCTTCAAGTAAAAAACTTATAGAACAAAAATACTTATTTTAGGGTTTTCAATTTTAAACTATTAGCAAAATTCTGATCTTCAAGTAAATAACTTAAAGAACTAAAGTATTAGTTAGAAGATTTTGATTTTAAATTGCTACAAAATTCTGTTCTTCAAGTAAATAACTTATAGAACAAAAGTAGTTATTTTAGAGTTTTCAATTTTAAACTATTAAGAAAATTCTGATCTTAAGTAAATAACTTATAGTACAGAAGTAGTTAATTTCGAGTTTTTAAATTTAAACTATTAACAAAATGCAAATCTTCAAGTAAATAACTTATAGAATAAAAGTAGTTATTTTAGGGTTTTCAATTTTAAACTATTAACAAAATTCTGATCTTCATGTAAATAACTTATAGAACAGAAGTAGTTAATTTAGAGTTTTTAATTTTAAACTATTAACAAAATTCTGATCTTCAAGTAAATAACTTAAAGAACCAAAGTATTAGTTTGAAGATTTCGATTTTAAATTGTCTACAAATTTCTGTTCTTTAAGTAAATAACTTATAGAACAGAAGTAGTTAATTTAGAGTGTTTAATTTTAAACTATTAACAAAATGCAGATCTTCAAGTAAATAACTTATAGAACAAAAGTAGTTATTTTAGGGTTTTCAATTTTAAACTATTAACAAAATTCTGATCTTCATGTAAATAACTTATAGAACAGAAGTTGTTAATTTAGAGTTTTTAATTTTAAACTATTAACTAAATGCAGATCTTCAAGTAAATAACTTAGAGAACAAAAGTCGTTATTTAAGGTTTTCAATTTTAAACTATTAACAAAATACTGATCTTTAAGTAAATAACTTAAGGAACTAAAGTATTAGTTAGAAGATTTTAATTTAAAATTGCTACAAAATTCTTTTCTTCAAGTAAATAACTTATAGAACAGAAGTAGTTAATTTAGAGTTTTTAATTTTAAACTATTAACAAAATGCAGATCTTCAAGTAAATAACTTATAGCACAAACGTAGTTATTTTAGTATTTTCAATTTTGAACTATTAACAAAATTCTGATCTTCAAGTAAATAACTTAAAGAACTAAAGTATTAGTTTGAAGATTTTGATTTTAATTGTCTACATATTTCTGTCCTTTAAGTAAATAACTAAATGAACAAAAGTAGTTAGAGTATAGCTTTAATTTTAAACTATTAACAAAATGCAGATCTTCAAGTAAATAACTTATAGAACAAAAGTAGTTATTTTAGGGTTTTCAATTTTAAACTATTAGCAAAATTCTGATCTTCAAGTAAATAACTTAAAGAACTAAATTATTAGTTAGAAGATTTTGATTTTAAATTGCTTCAAAATTCTTTTCTTCAAGTAAATAACTTATAGAACAAAAGTAGTTATTTTAGGGTTTTCAATTTTAAACTATTAACAAAATTCTGATCTTCAAGTAAATAACTTATAGAACAGAAGTAGTTGATTTAGAGTTTTTAATTTTAAACTATTAACAAAATTCTGATCTTCAAGTAAATAACTTAAGGAACTAAAGTATTAGTTAGAAGATTTTTATTTTAAATTGCTACAAAATTCTGTTCTTCAAGTAAATAACTTATAGAACAAAAGTAGTTATTTTAGAGTTTTCAATTTTAAACTATTAAGAAAATTCTGATCTTCAAGTAAATAACTTATAGTACAGAAGTAGTTAATTTCGAGTTTTTAAATTTAAACTATTAACAAAATGCAAATCTTCAAGTAAATAACTTATAGAATAAAAGTAGTTATTTTAGGGTTTTCAATTTTAAACTATTAACAAAATTCTGATCTTCATGTAAATAACTTATAGAACAGAAGTAGTTAATTTAGAGTTTTTAATTTTAAACTATTAACAAAATGCAGATCTTCAAGTAAATAACTTATAGAACAAAAGTAGTTATTTTAGGGTTTTCAATTTTAAACTATTAACAAAATTCTGATCTTCAAGTAAATAACTTAAGGAACTAACGTATTAGTTAGAAGATTTTTATTTTAAAGTGCTACAAAATTCTGTTCTTCAAGTAAATAACTTATAGAACAAAAGTAGGTATTTTAGAGTTTTCAATTTTAAACTATTAACAAAATGCAGATCTTTAAGTAAATAACTTATAGAACAAAAATAGTTATTTTAGGGTTTTCAATTTTTAACTATTAACAAAATTCTGATCTTCATGTAAATAACTTATAGAACAGAAGTAGTTAATTTAGAGTTTTTAATTTTAAACTATTAAACAAATTCAGATCTTTAAGTAAATAATTTATAGAACAAAAATAGTTATTTTAGGGTTTTCAATTTAAAACTATTAACAAAATTCTGATCTTCATGTAAATAACTTATAGAACAGAAGTAGTTAATTTAGGGTTTTTAATTTTAAACTATTAACAAATTGCAGATCTTCAAGTAAATAACTTATACAACAAAAGTTGTTATTTTAGGGTTTTCAATTTTAAACTATTAACAAAATTCTGATCTTCAAGTAAATAACTTAAAGAACTAAAGTATTAGTTTGAAGATTTTGATTTTAAATTGTCTACATATTTCTGTTCTTTAAGTAAATAACTAAAAGAACAATAGTAGTTAGATTATAGCTTTAATTTTAAACTATTAACAAAATGCAAATCTTCAAGTAAATAACTTATAGAACAAAAGTAGTTATTTTAGGGTTTTCAATTTTAAACTATTAAAAAAATTCTGATCTTCAAGTAAATAACTTATAGAACAAAAGTAGTTATTTTAGGGTTTTCAATTTTAAACTATTAACAAAATGCAGATCTTCAAGTAAATAACTTATAGAACAAAAGTAGTTATTTTAGGGTTTTCAATTTTAAACTATTAACAAAATTCTGATCTTCAAGTAAATAACTTAAGGAACTAAAGTATTAGTTAGAAGATTTTGATTTTAAACTGCTTCAAAATTCTGTTCTTCAAGTAAATAACTTATAGAACAAAAGTAGTTATTTTAGGGTTTTCAATTTTAAACTATTAACAAAATTCTGATCTTCAAGTTAATAACTTAAAGAACTAAAGTATTAGTTTGAAGATTTTGATTTTAATTGTCTACATATTTCTGTCCTTTAAGTAAATAACTAAATGAACAAAAGTAGTTAGAGTATAGCTTTAATTTTAAACTATTAACAAAATGCAGATCTTCAAGTAAATAACTTATAGAACAAAAGTAGTTATTTTAGGGTTTTCAATTTTAAACTATTAGCAAAATTCTGATCTTCAACTAAATAACTTAAAGAACTAAATTATTAGTTAGAAGATTTTGATTTTAAATTGCTTCAAAATTCTTTTCTTCAAGTAAATAACTTATAGAACAAAAGTAGTTATTTTAGGGTTTTCAATTTTAAACTATTAACAAAATTCTGATCTTCAAGTAAATAACTTAAGGAACTAAAGTATTAGTTAGAAGATTTTTATTTTAAATTGCTACAAAATTCTGTTCTTCAAGCAAATAACTTATAGAACAAAAGTAGTTATTTTAGAGTTTTCAATTTTAAACTATTAAGAAAATTCTGATCTTCAAGTAAATAACTTATAGAACAAAAGTAGTTATTTTAGAGTTTTCAATTTTAAACTATTAACAAAATTCTGATCTTCAAGTAAATAACTTAAGGAACTAAAGTATTAGTTAGAAGATTTTTATTTTAAATTGCTACAAAATTCTGTTCTTCAAGTAAATAACTTATAGAACAAAAGTAGATATTTTAGAGTTTTCAATTTTAAACTATTAAGAAAATTCTGATCTTCAAGTAAATAACTTATAGTACAGAAGTAGTTAATTTGGAGTTTTTAAATTTAAACTATTAACAAATTGCAAATCTTCAAGTAAATAACTTATAGAATAAAAGTAGTTATTTTAGGGTTTTCAATTTTAAACTATTAACAAAATTCTGATCTTCATGTAAATAACTTATAGAACAGAAGTAGTTAATTTAGAGTTTTTAATTTTAAACTATTAACAAAATGCAGATCTTTAAGTAAATAACTTATAGAACAAAAGTAGTTATTTTAGAATTCAAAAATACACTTTCCTCAATTAAATTTATTATTTATAATGGACTAGTTTCGACTAATCAGTCTTTATCAACATATTCCTATAAAAATTATAATTAAATTAAATTAAAATTAAAACTACCCTGACATCTTACCGTCAAATAAAATATTACACTCTATACAGAATAATTCAAATAAAATAAAAACAATAAAACCGAGATAGTGATTTTTAAAAAATTTCAAAGATAGGTGTGAAATTTAAATATTCTTGATCGTTTAAACTGACGTAATTTGGTTCTTTTTGTAATTTTCGAATTTCGAGAAATTCTAGCAAATCTAACTTTTTACCTTTTCTTTCGTTATGTAGTATGCTTATGTTACTTTCATTTATATGATGGCCTGTTTCTAATAAATGTTGGGAAACTGCTGAAAATTTATTTTTATTTTGGTGTTCTTTTAATCTAACTTTTAAATTCCTTCCTGTTTGACCAATATATTTAGCATTACAACCTCCGCAATTAATTGCATATACTCCGTTTTTATCCATTAAGTTAATTTTGTCTTTATTATTGAAAATGTTTTCTCTAATTGTATTAATACTTTTTGTTGTTGTTGTGATGCTGTATTTGTTTAGGATTCTTCTAATTTTATCTGTTATTGGTCCTAAATATGAAAGTTTATTATATATTACGTTTAATTTATTAGTTTCATTAATGGTATTGGTTTCTTGTTTTTTGTATTTTCTGATCAGTTGGTCAATTATATTGGTGTTATATCCGTTATTCTCTGCGATTAGTTTAATTATTTTGATTTCTTTATTTCGATCTTCTTTGTTCATTGGAGTAGTTTCTATTCTATTTATATATGATTTAAATGCTGCTAATTTGTGCTTGATAGTATGATTTGATGAATTTTGTATTACTGATCCTGTGTTGGTAGGTTTTCTATATATGTCAAATTCGAATTTAAAATTTTTCTTTTTAATTGTAAGATCAAGGAAGTTCAGAATGCCGTTTTTATCTTCAATTTCAATAGTAAATTGTATATGTGGTGTCCTATTGTTTAAATATTTTAAAAATTCTTCTATTTCGTTTTTGGAACCTTTCCACAAACAAAAAATATCATCTACATATCTTTTCCAAATTATAATGTTATTCGTAAATTTGTTTGTTTCTTTGAGCATATCCGTTTCATATTTGTTCATGTATATATCTGCCATTAATGCAGCTATAGGGTTTCCCATGGCTAGTCCAGTACTTTCATAAAATGTGTTGTTAAAGAGGAAGAAATTTTGTTCTAGTGAAATGGTAAGTAGTTTAATTAGATTATTTTCTCTTTCTCCCATTATTGGTGTGATTTGGGCCATTTTATTTTTTACAATATCTATCGTTTCGTTTATTGGTATATTGGCGTAGAGATTTTTAATGTCAAATGATACCATAATTTCTTCTTCATTTAAGGTAATGTTTTCTAAAATTTCAATGATTTCTTTTCTGTTTTTTATTCTAAAAAATAATCTAATTAAACTACTTACCATTTCACTAGAACAAAATTTCTTCCTCTTTAACAACACATTTTATGAAAGTACTGGACTAGCCATGGGAAACCCTATAGCTGCATTAATGGCAGATATATACATGAACAAATATGAAACGGATATGCTCAAAGAAACAAACAAATTTACGAATAACATTATAATTTGGAAAAGATATGTAGATGATATTTTTTGTTTGTGGAAAGGTTCCAAAAACGAAATAGAAGAATTTTTAAAATATTTAAACAATAGGACACCACATATACAATTTACTATTGAAATTGAAGATAAAAACGGCATTCTGAACTTCCTTGATCTTACAATTAAAAAGAAAAATTTTAAATTCGAATTTGACATATATAGAAAACCTACCAACACAGGATCAG